>OU862927.1:8431449-18431449 GCA_917880885.1 Limnephilus marmoratus | reverse complement strand
GACCACGCAACCCAGGTTTGCTAAGAAGCGTGTGTGTGCTTCATGTTGTGGGGCCACCAGTAGATTATTTTGGCATATATAACATATGCTTATCTTAGAAACGAAACACTGTGCAACGGCTCAAACCCGAATGATAGGTTATATATTAAGTCGTCTAGCCCCGAACCGTAATCGAATCGCTAAGTGGCCATTGTCGAATTCATTAATTCATTTATGGTACCGGTTGTGGAGAGATGAAAGCCTATATAACGCCTACAGCCTCCAGCGTCCGTTGCAAAATATGTACCGACGTCTCTTCGCAGTGGTTTAGTCAGTTCTGCCCGGACCCGAAACGTACACTTCCAGCACTTTCTCAAATATTATCATTATCCAATAACATGAACAACCCCGCTTTGTACGCCACGGCCAATACGCTGCAGCGGGGTGATGCGGAGGACGTGATCCGGGATTTCTTCCACCTCGTTAGGTGGTCTCCTGACGGAGGTGACAACATCCTGGACGTCGGCTGCGGAGACGGAGGCGTGATGATCAACATCCTTCAGAAGCACTTACCCAAAAACTTCGGCAAACTGGTCGGGAGCGACCTGTCGTCCAAAATGATAGAATACGCTAATGCCTTATACAAGAGCTCCAAGATAGAGTTCCACGTGTTGGATATAGCCGGTGAATTAAACTTTGATGAAAGAGGGTCATATAATCATTTGTTCTCTTTCAATTGTCTTCATTGGGTACAAGACCAGAGGTAAGATCAATATTTAATAAAATGCATAAATTTAGATAAAAACTAATAATTTCAGTGGAATTTCAAATCGCCTCAATAACAAATTCGTATAATTTATATGTGTAACACTATTCTCAATAATTTTTTGTCCTTCTTTTTCAAAAAAATAATTGTAAGGTTTATTTATGCAATGCTACTTCGTTTTAGACAAAAATAAGCACTATTTCTAAATTTTCCGTGTAGCACTAATTTTTAATTCCTCAAAAATATTAAAAGTTTATTTTTTAACTAATTCTCGAATTCTCCAGTTTATATTTGTACTAGCAGACCCGGCCACACGTTGCTGTGGCTAACGAAACACAACGTCTTTACCCAAACTTTATAAAATCCACACCACCCGCTCGCCAGCTGCCCGCTGCCCGCTGCCTGAATTGAATATTTGAATTTCTCGATTTTTCTCTACCATAATAAGCATGTTTTTATACATATAAACTTTCCTCTTGAATCACTCTATCTATTGATGAAAACCGTATGAAAATCTGTTGCGTAGTTTAAAAGATTAACGCACACATACATTTTGAGCGACTTCATTTTATACTATGTAATGATGATGTTGTGTGATAATTACTGTAGAGGTCTTTATTTATGTTACATAAATACATAAAACTCAATCAAAATTTTAAATTTTTTAGTCAAAAATAATTTTTAATGTTTTTTTTCTCATCTCATCAGATAATTAACACAATGTTTTTTTATAGATCTGCAATCAGAAACATAAATGAATTACTGAAAGCCGGTGGCGATTGTGTTCTGAGTTTCATGGCGAGGAATGAAATGTTCAACGTGTTCAAAACTCTGGCTGCCAACCCTCGCTGGACCCCGTACATGCAAGACTATGTTAAATTTGTTTCTCCCTACCATTACTCGTCAAACCCTAAAGAAGAATTTGCCAATTTGATGCTCGAATCAGGCTTCAAAAACATCCAGGTAGAATGCAAAGAGAAGATTTACTACCTCCACGACATACAGATATTCAGAGGTTAGTGAAGTGATTTACATTATGTTTTCAATTATTATATTGTTGTGTACCTAAAAATCTAATTATTGAATGGTTGCTAACTATGAATTTATTACTGTTCAAATTAATTTATAGGAGAGGCCGAAAGCTATGCAAAAATTTCTAAACAAAGAAGCTTCTATTAATTAATATCAAATACTATAAAAATCAATTAGAGTTAAATTACGGAAATTGAAATCCCAACCCCTTTGAAATACTGAAAGTAAATGATTGATTACCTATTTTTGATGATTTATAAGTCCATAGAGAAAAACGAGACGATAACGTCATTAAATGTATGTTCTTTAAATGTGTTAAGAAGTGTTTTTTTTTAAATAAAATGGCATACGTAAATTTTAAATTATTATATGGCGCAGACCATTTTGGGAAATACGAAAATTTTAAACGTTTTAGATTTTATGTCCGCAGGAAAAACTAAACCCTTTCACGTACTTTTCCACAAATGATCACCTAGTCAATCCACGTTATGCACTTGCACTATCAGGGCCGGATCTACGAAATCTGGCGCCCTGTGCAGTAGGTACCGATGGCGACCCCCCCTTCATTTTTATTTGGATTAAAAATTCGTTCACCCCAATTTTTTTATTTTTTTTATTTAATTATTTTTTTTTTTTACACTAATTTATCAAATAAAATCAAAACAAATAAGGAATGTAACTTTTCCAAGTGACCTGGCGGTATCTCTCACGCTCGTTTTTTTTTAAGAGAGAATCGCCAGGAGCCCTGTACTCTCTGAATCTATTGGGTAAACGTAACATTATGGTGCTATTTTAATTATTTTAGGAAAAACTCTTTTTGCAAGTTATACTTTAAAATAATACAACGAATTGTTTGTTTGTGCCCGTACCATGATTTAAAATATAGGTTACGAGACAATGCGGGTGGTTTCGCTGAACTAGGTCCTTTAGACATTCTTGAGATTTACTGCGTTTATGTATATAGCCAATGCGAATATTAATAGAAAAAGCAAATACAAATACGTTCTCATGGCAACGTACAACACAAGAATAGCATCTACAGCTTCTGACTAATAAGAATATAACCTCAAATTTGTACCTTGCATTTCCCCTGTGTTGAGCGAACAAACATCAAATTGAGCGAACAAACACCATACAAACACTAAACACTGACGTATGGAAAGACGCTTACACTGACACCGTAAAATAACAAATCCAACAAATCTAATAGATATTAATTATACATTTAAAGTACTTCAAATAATATGTCAAATCAATGATGAAACTATCAACACGTAACACGTTGCAACCTGCAAATCCTGCAAACGTGCGATGTTTTTTTTTAATGGAATTTACTGAAGATTTCATAAGAAAATGGTCTTTAACTACCTACTCCTAGAGACTTAAATCGTACAAAATAAAACAATAGCGAGCGTACGCTAACTAAAATTGTCAGCATTTTGAAAGGCGTAAGTCGGTTTGTTTGATTCTCTAGAACAAAAATACCGCGCTGTGATTGGTTATTGAATTTGGATCGCACCCATTCGTCGTAAAAGAGGGTAAAAGATATATGGAAAAATAGATCTTACGTTTAAACTAAATATATGAAATTTGTAAAAAAAATCTGTAACTGACTATAAATTCGTAAGCCGTTGATACCAACCTGATGCGTGCGCATTCTTTTTCTTTGGAAAATGTTGCTAGAGCGTAATAATTATTTCGTACTATGGGTAATTTTTAAACGATTCGGGGAATATTACAACTAAATTTTGATACAATATTTATTTTCTCACGGGCGGCGCCCCTTCGGAGTTGGTGCCAGGTTTTTGCACGTTTTTGAACGTATGGCAGATCCGGCGCTGTGCACTATATAAGTGTAATACAAGCAATACTAAGAGTCTAGAAACGTTCCAAAATGTTTTGCTCAGAAGATTCACCAAAAGCCCTCGGTTCTTCCGAAATAGCATTATTAATTCAGGCACCAAAATCCCTCCACTCAAAAAACACATTATAAACCTAGCCAAAACATTTTTCTCCAAACTTGCTTCAAATCCGAACCCAAGCATCTCATGTCTCAGGCAATCAAGTCCCGTTGACAATCCCCTCCACCGCCTGCCCATATCCATCCTTCATCCACCTTGATGCTCAGGCTATAATAAAATTTACCTTTGTGTTCTAATATAAAAAAATAAATATTTGTATATATTTATTATGGTATACATATTTGTAGAATATGAATACGTACATGCATGGGTGTATGTAAAAATGTCTGAATGTGTTAAGGTTCATGATTTCTCAAGCTTTTCAATTTCTCGGGTCTCGAGAATTCTCGAGGCTAATTTCTCGAGGCTTCTCGGGTTGCCGAGAAATTTACATTTACTTACGTTTTCTCATATTATTTGGTTCCAATAACGTCAACAAATTCAGTGGTTTTCCTCTCAAATAAAAGTGTCAAATTAATTATAAAACTTTTATTGATTATATTCAAAAACATTAATCTTATGAATAAGCTAATTAACTTTAAAAAAAATACAGAAATAATATTATTCAGACTCATAATTATAATGACAGCACCATTTTTGGCTGGTTATTTAGAACTTATAAACAAAAGTAGCTTCTATTAAACTAAACAAAAAATCAACATGAAAGAAAACTTTATATCTTAACTTATAATTAAATTACAATCACAGCACGATTTTTGGCTGGTTATTTAGAAAAAAAATCAACTTAAAACTTGTAAACAAAAATAGCTTCTTTAAAACAAAAAAAACTAACATGAAAGAAAACATTGATATCTTAAATTCAGGTAGAAAATAATTGTAAATTATAATGAAATTACAATCACAGCACCATTTATGGCATGTTAATTAGAATAAAAACAAATGAAAACTTTGCAAGATCAATGGAACATCTCACGCTGAGGAGCTGAACATACAGACTACAGACAGATACATAACAATTAGGTCAGCTTACTCTGTCTGATGAAATATGCCTTTAGAAAAACTAAAGCATTTATAGCTTTATCAGACAGCCGGTTTCTTATTTTATTAACTATATTTCCTGAAATTGAAAACACTCTTTCATTTTCAGTTGAAGTAGGCTTAACTAAAAGCAATGCTTTGTACATCGATTCTAAATTTGGTGACCTCTTCCCAGTCTGTTCAAAAAGTAAGAACTCTTTCTTTACTATAGATTTTGACAGTGCCACTGGACTTGCCTCCTCATTTATTGAAATGCTTTTAATTGCTTTTTCTAATTGAATTTCGAAGCTTTCGGGTTCATGTTCTGATGGGCTTACTTCTTCTACCACTCCCGACTCATTTTCGGTCAAAGTTGTGATGGCAGGGTATAAACGATTATATTCTCTTTCAGCGTATCCGAACAAAAATGTCTTATTGTTATCAATGAAGTAGTTACTTATGCATGAAATTGTCAGGGCTGTTGATGATTTCTCGAGTTCTCGACTTTTCTCGAGCTTGATTTCCCGGGAACAAAGCCCAACGATTTCCCGGGAATTCTCGAGCCGAGAATTCCCGGGAATGAACCCTACTATGTGTGCATATATCTATCCAAAATGTATACAACTCACAGATATCAAATAATCCTTAAAAAAATATTAATGCCCTTCATCTTGCCCAAGGTAGCCCGAACATCGGGTTAAAAAAAATCCATCAGGTGACATTACTAAAGTTTGCAAGACAAAGGGGTTAATTTCTCCCTGTAACTTGCCAAAAACCAATATATAATATTTTAATATCTATCCGGATATGGAGAGATTACATATGGCGTCATTGCCTGTCACTAGCTGTCACTGGATTACGGTGGATCTGGAAAACGGCTTATTTTTGCAACCAGTTTTTATCGGATTTATAAAATGGTTACTTACACTCAAACTGGGCGAAGCCAAATGTAAACCTACGGTGCGGGTTTTTTACTGTTAATTTACTATTCAATGCACAATGAGTTTATATACAACCGTGTTTCCTAAATAAATTGGAATAAATAAATAATTTTTTTCTGTATCGTGTTGCGTTTTTTACAAACTTTAAAAATATTACGTGCAAATAACTGAAATCAAATGATTTATAATTTTATAATATTACCTACATATTTATACAACCGAATAATAAATACTAAATTCGACTAATATTAGGTGATTACATATGAAATTGGCGTTTTGCCGTACTGGCAACTTTCATCTCAAATATCTTCTCTTTGGTTAGGAATTCCAAATTTACTCATGTATTTGTGTTTCGAAAATTATAATTCATTTGTTTTTTCCTTAATTGTTTATTTTCTTTGCGTCACTTACTTTACAAAATGGAAAACTTGAAATATCGCGTTATTTACGAGTACGAGTTCCACCGTGGCACTAGTGCTGCAGAAACGGCTCGAAGGATTAATGATGTGTATGGCGACGTTGCCGCAAAAGAAAACACAGTTGTGTTTCCTTTTTTTTCTTTCACTACAGCTTTCTTAAATCTGGCCAGACGATTACGGCAGATGTCTATTGTCAGCAACTGCAAACCATGATGGAAAAGCTGCTAAACAACCGAGGCTGGTTAATCGTTCTTGGCCACTGCTGCTTCATGGCAACGCTAGACCACACACTGCACAACAGACGGGTACTAAATTAGAGGAGCTTTAATTGGACATCCACCGTACTCTCCGGACCTTGCCCCAACAGATTACTATTTTTTTTGGGCATACAAACCGCCTTCAAAGATTTTATTGATTCCCGTCCGAATGGTTTTTTTTAGTAAGGGGATCGATGAACTACCTATGAGATGGCAGAAGTGCATAGATAGGAATGGTACATACTTTGATTAAATAAATATATTATATTTTAAAAAAATGACTTTATGTTCCTCCCATACAAAACGCCAATTTCATATGTAAGGACCAAATATAATAAATAAACATTAAAAATAATAAATCGAAAATTTTGTCAATTAAACAATTGCGGCTCGGATTAAAAAATCTACCTAGAAATAAAAATTATTATAGAATAAAGAATATTATTACACACACATTTTCAAAATCTTAAATAGTCTATCTGCCGAGTTTTAGCACGATAGGATGTCGGGAAGAGGATTAATTTCAACTTCCAAGATTGGTAATCATTCATTCAATAAAACAAAATCCAAATTCAGGTATTAGAGAGTATTTAAAAATTAACTTTCTTCATTACCTGATGATTTTTACCTGCAAGTCTAATGACTTTTGTTTTTCTTGTCGTTTATTTTCAGATTCAGCAACTGCCGTGAACCCTTTCTTGGAGAGGATGCCTGCCAGCATGCGCAACGCGTATTTGGACGAAATTTTGGATGCTTTCAGGGCCTTGGGTTTGTTAGACGGAGGCAACAATGACGTCGGAGACAAACCCACTTCAATGAGTTTACGAATCCCATTTGATTGTATCGTCGCGTATGGTATGAAATAGTTACAATCGACAATATTTTTGGGTCAAATCAGATCCGACACGAGGTATTTAGTCACTTCGTTCAATGATGAAATTGCGCTGTATTTTCTTCGGATCACAAATAGGTTTTCTTTCTTAATTGCGTGTTTAAAAAGCACGAACACGTGTCGATTTAGGCATTTAACTGGAACAGGGACATGGGGTTCTATTATTATAATATATTTTTTTAATTGTAATGTAAAAAAATATGAGTTACGTATTGTTTATTAGGGTGGGGCAGAGTGGAGTTACTAGTTTCCAAAAATCACTAAAGGCCCCCCAGACCGAGCAGAGGGGCGAAGCAGGTGCCGTTAGGTCGGGGAAATAATGCCGTTTATGTTAGTGACCATACTGTGGTGAGGTAAGTACTAGGGCTTTGTTGTGGAGACGTTCTTTCGAAATGGGGAGAGCGTTGTGGCTACGCATAGAGCTTTCCGGGTCTGGTTCGTGTTAAATCATGATAACAGTGTTCCTGATCCCAAAAACCAATCGGAAATGGATCAGTAATGTAAGGTGGACAGGAACTGCAGATCCTAAAATACCAGTTTGGCGACCTAAAAGTGGGCAAACACCTGAAAACATCGCCGTAGTAAGAGCGTCAATTGAAGAGTCTCCAACCCGAGTAGCGCGGAAACATGCCGCTGCGCTTGGAATATCGTCCAGAATTATAAGGCAAATCTTACACTCAGACCTTCTTCTGTACCCCTACAAGATGATGCGAACACGGGAATTGAGCCCACAAGATTTTGTGGAACTTAGAAATGCTTGCATTGCAATCGTAACTGATGTTCGGCGCTGTTTTTTGCACTGGCGACGAAGGATTAACCATTACCGTTATTGAGTTATTCATCTTATTGTGAGATGTTAGAGAACCTTAGGCATCCCAAAATGAAAGAGTATGGCGAGGAACACGACACAGAAGCCTTCTGGTTTCATCGTGATGAAGCCATGGCCCATGCTATCCATCGTTCATGCGAAATTTTGCAAAAGCTCTCTCCAGGTCACCTGATTTCTTTGCGGGGGATATTCCATGGCCCCTCGCTCTCCCGATTTGAGCCCGAGTGACTTTTTTCTGTGAGGATACGTCAAAACTCAGGTAAGCAAATTTCGACATCGAACCCTCGAAGCTCTGAACGAGGCGATTGAGGACGTCATCGCTGGAATTCCGCAAGATATGCTGGGAAGAGGGGCCGAAAACTTCTTTCAAAGGTTCAATATGCGTATTGCTCGCCAAGGCCACCACGCCAGACGATATCATTTTGAAAACATCATGAAAAAAAAACGGCATCATTTCCCCGACCTAACGGCGCCCGCCTCGCCCCTCTGCTCGGTATGGAGGGCCTTTGGTGATATTTTGAAACTAGTAATTCCACTCTGCCCCACCCGTACATATTATTATATTTTACAAAATTTTATAAAAGGTCGTTTTTGTATATGTTTACCTTATCAGAAAAGAGGAGCTCTTGTGCCTGATAAGAGAGCCACGATTTTTACTTAGGTTGTAAGTTATAATATATTTTGTATAAAATATTTACTTTTTACTGGAAGTTTTGTTTGAAAAATTGTTTAATTTTATTCATTTGTTCTGATTTTTAAGGCTTGGAAAATACAATGGTTTTACATTAGAGTTGTTTTAAAATTAGGTGTAATAAATTTGCTTTCCATTTCTCATTTGTTTGTAAAATTCTTGATATTCTTTGTTGTTTTTTTCTTTACACGTTTTTAAAACGGAAGCATGCTTGAATATGTTATCGAAATTTGGTACTGGAAATAATTTAAAAAGTGATTCTGTTGAGAAGGTAGATTTTTAAAAATTTTACTTTAATGATGATTCTTTGCGAAATTTTTACTGAGCTTAGGTTATTTTTGTAAAATCCTCCCCAACCTATAATTCCGTAGATAAGTTAAGAATGAACAAGGGCATAGTGCACATTTATGATTATTTTTGCATTTAGAATATTTCTTAACCTAACAAATATATAACATTTCCTTCCTTATCTCATTTCACATTTCCACTTTTGATCAATGATCACACCGGGATATTTACTTTCGGAAGAAGAGTTAATTACGGTACATATAGGATTATGTTGTTTACAGAGTATATGATCACATTTTTTGTCGTGGATTACAATATTAACTTTATGATCAGGTATTTTCTGTTTGTGTGAGTAAGTTATTAAGTAATCAAACCATGATTTTGAGATAATAAAATCTCCATTTGCCAATTTGTTAACTAGTTTCCATGTTTGACCTTTTATTAACAATACAGTATCATCAGCATAAGATAAGAGATTAATTCCCCTTTAATTTCCTGTTGGAAAATGCCATTCACATATATTAGAAATAATAATGGTCCGAGGACGGTACCTTGAGGGATGCCAAATTTAATTGTGAGAGTTGTACTAACTGATTGGTTTAATTTTACTATTTTAAATCTCTCTGTTATGTAGCTTTCTATCCATTTGAGGGCTATACGGTGAATGCCGTTTTCTTTTAATTTTAAAGTTTTTCATGGTAAAAGATTTCAAATGCTTTCTTTAAGTCGATGAAAATTCCTATATATTTATTTGATTTATCCATGGTACTCTAAATACTGTAATCCTATTATAAAATTATAAATGTGGAAGTTTGTATGGATTTATGTTTGTTACTCTTTCACACAAAAACTACTGAATGGACTTTAAAAATTCTTTCATTAATAAAAGCTACATTATTTGCGAGATCTATAGGCTATATATATTAATAATAATAATATAAGTTTATTCCAGAATGTATGCAGGGGAAGTGCAATGCAATAAATTCCATAATGTAAAATAACAAAAAAAGGTAAATAATAAGTTAAGGTAAAAATTAAATAACAACACATAAATTAAATAAAATAAACGAAAAAGCATGAAAATGAAACTGAGAAAAAAAAATTATGTATGTATCAAACACTAAAATGAATGTAAATAGCCGTTTACGGAGAGTATTTTATCGTCTCCCGTCTCCAGAGGGTCATCAGGGGAGATTCCATCCAGGCAGTCATGGCGGTGATGATCGCATTCCTTGAATGGCGCAGTCTGCGCCATAAACTTCCCAAGCGGTGGCGGAGAAGTGCACGGAAAGTATGCACTCGTCCCTCCAGGAACATTTCCGTAGCACTGCAGTATCTCGGTAGGCGGAATAGTTGGCGATAAGCGTTATTGTAAGCAACCTTTAACTTATGCCATTGGGTTGCGGTGTAGTAAACCCACAGTTCTGATGTGTACAACGAGGTGCAGAAAGCGTTGAACAGTATTCTTTTTACTTTGGGGCTGCAGGAGTAAAAACGTCTTGACAGCATACCCGCTCTAACTGATATTGCTCTTCTCTGCCTTTCCATGTCCTCGATATCCTTAAGGTCGTCTGTGATGACATGTCCCAGGTATTTAACGCCGTGATTAACATTCATTTTCCTTTCATCTAGCCATACTGAGGGTGTTTGGACGATTTCGTTTTTCGGTTTAAAAACCATAACTATTGACTTGGTGGTATTATACAAAAGGTTATGGTTTTTTGCAAAGTCTTCACAAATTTTTAGTAATTTCTCTAATGCGCTTAGTGACGGTGCAAGAAGAACCATGTCATTTGCGTAATTAATGTTATTTACACACACTCCATTTAATTTTATATTGGTAAGCTCTGGCGTTATGAAATTATTTATCATACGTTTTCTGTCAATAAAAAAATCGATTTATTGCAAACGTTAACCAATTGTCGCCGTGGAAACGATGTTTTTTATAAATTTTTTAATTAGACAATTAACCCTAAAAAGAATGGTTTGTTGGCGTCGCACAGTGGACGAAATGGAGAAAAAACGCGAATTAAGTGGTTTTTGCAAACGTTATTGTTTTAAATATTTATATTTTTTTTAGTGTAGCACGATAGTTTCTGCACTTTATGTGATTATTTAAATATGTAAATAGCGCTTGACGGAAGTTTGGCAAAGCCGCAAAGTGTGTCGTAAATTTGATGTTCGACATCGCGTTTTTCCGTTCTCTCCTACGCGTGAGCACATACGGTTGTGTATTAAGTGACGTTTAGATATATATACAAAAGTTTATGTTGTCTGACATTCTTCAAGATATTCTCTATTTAATTTACTAAATTATAAACCAATATCACATGTGTGTGAGATTTGAACAAACATCTAATTTTCCACTATTTTTTTTATTTTTCTACTGTTAAAATGTTTATTTCAATTAGCATTTAGAAACAAAATATCGTTTTTACCCATTTATGAATATATACATATTGTAGACTGAAGTTTCCCCTTTTATTTCATATATAAATTGTGATCATCTTTTGTCCTCCGTTTAACAATTTTGTTATTTTCAGGACGGCCTATATGCATTCCCCGGAGAGAATTATTCGAGGTATTAAATGCACGGGGTATATTAAATGCCACTTCTGTGAAATGAAAGAAGTTTTTAATTAATTACCTAACACAAAAATATCACATGGTGGCAGGTTTGAACATTTTAAGCCCTACATTTTACAAAACTGTACAGTATTTTTCACTAAAATCGATGAAGAAATGGAGTAAAAGCCATTGTTATTATTGTGAGGTTTGAAAAACACAATTTCGAGTGGTCGCAAGAAATAATAGTTGTCTCCAAATCTTTGGGTAAACTAATAAAACTATTTCAAGAAAGTGGTTCTAGATCAAGGAAGAAAAAAGTGCATGATCTGTTAGAGTCACGCACTCTTGATGAACTCCAGTTAGCAGCAGATGTGAGTTTGCACAAATGTAAAATGGGACTGCGATGGTTAGGTAGTCACAGTCACTACAAGCAAAGGTATAGCGTTGGAGAACATCATGATGACTTTAATCTCCCTACAACGTCGTAGGTGCCACTTCAGCTCTACAGCGAAGGAAACTCAAGAAAGCAAGACTATTATATGGAAAAACCCACGGTCTTTATTCACAAGGTACTGCAGACCAATCAGATTACAATTTAAAAAGAAACTCCCGAGATAATAAGAAATAAATTTGCATATTGCGACCACTTCCTAAAAAAAGGTTCTGTTTACCTCCTGAAGTTTTAAGCTTACTAAAAATTCGTCCAACGGTTCTGGAAATTTTTGTGATGATTTGGACTCCAACGACAACGGCGACACCTTTACCACTTAGATTTTCTACCATTTTTCGATTAAAATATGTGCGTACCTAATTATTGCCCGTGTTTTTGTGTTCGTAGATGTGAAATATAATATTTAAAATTAATATTTTTTTGAAGAAGAAGATAATAATAATAATCTAAACGAAAATACGAAATATAACAAGACACAGGAAAACAAAAAAAGATAATGGTCGTAACTGGGACTCAAACCCAAAACCTCTCGTCTATTTTTCTGTATCTTGTTCTCTTTCATATTTTCGTTTAGATTTTTATTATTATCTTCTTCAATGATATATTACATGATGCGAATAACCTTCGAAAGTTATAAAAAGAGAGTTTTTCTTGTAAAATTTAATATGTTTTATTTGCCTAGATATTTGTATATCTTCAAAATGTATTATTTTGTTGTTGTAAATTTCTACGGAAGAGTAAATTAATAATTTTTACTTCAAAATAGTTATAATTCATTAATAAAATTTAAAAAAAAAAATTGCATTAATATTTCGTCAGGAATTAATTCGTGTTTTTTCTTCATTCCGTCCATTGTGCGTCGTACTTAATAACTATCTCTAAAAATGAATCACCGAAATGTACGTATACGCATAAACCCAAACGACTGCACCAAATTGGATAATTCTTTTTTTGTTCGTTATTTTGTATAAAACTACCGTTGAATTCTGGCATTATGAAATTTGTATAAAAAATTATAATAGGTGGCACGCGAGCAGTTTGAAAACTGAATGCATCGGGAATAAATGTGTGGAAAGTAAGAGATGAGAGGGGGGAGTGGGGAAGGGGGGAGGGGATGTTGGGAGGATGTTGGTGGAAGGGGATAGGGGAAGGGGAGGAGGGTAGGGGGAGGGGGTTTGGGTTGGGAGAGGGAGGAGGGAAGGAATGGGAAGGGGAAGGATGTAGTGGGTGGGGGGAAGGGGGTTAATGGGGGGGGGGGGTGGTGTGGGAAGAGGGTATGTGGAGGGGAGGTGTTAGTGGAGGGAGAGGGGGAGGGGGTTGATGGGGGGAGTGGAGTGGAGGAGGCGGAGTGGGGTGGAAGAGGGGGGGAGGGAAGGAAAGGGAAGAGGGAGGGGTGGAGAAAGGTTTGGGGAGATGGAGTGAGGAGGGTATGGGGTGAGGGAGGGGTGGAGGAAGGTGGGGGGAGGTGGAGTGAGGAGGGTATGGGATGAGGGAGGGGTGGGTGGAGAAGGTGGGGGAGGGAGAGGGGGGTTGATGGATGAGTGGAGTGGGGAGAAGGAAGGTGGAGAGGGGAGGAGTGTGGGAAGGGGTGGGTGGAGTGGGGTTGATGGGCGGAGTGGAGTGGGGAGAGGGAAGGTGGAAGAGGCTGAATGGGAATCCCCTAATACCATGCGAGCGAAGCCACTATCTTTATAAATATATAATAATATATTCATAAAGATTTTTTAATACTATATTTTTGAATGTAGCTATTACTTTGTGGTTATCCATTATAGAATAATGTAATAATTTTACTTTGTATAAACCACTTATTTGATGTGCAAATCCGACCGGTTTCGGAACAAACGTTCCTTCGTCAGGGAAAGCTTATACTTATAAAGTATAAGCTTTCCCTGACGAAGGAACGTTTGTTCCGAAACCGGTCGGATTTGCACATCAAATAAGTGGTTTATACAAAGTAAAATTATTTCATTATTTTTTAATACTTTGAGAACTAAACTTTATTATTATTTTTGTATTTTTTGCTCTCTGATTTAGGTGAACCGGATATAAAGATAATTTTAAAACATTAAAAAGCGTCGATACTTAATAGACATGTTACAGTTTATTTTAAATGTATCCTAAATCGCTGATTTATGGAATATTGAATGGGAAACTGTACGAAAACAGACGATTTATATGTCAAGGGTCCGCTACAAGACTGCTGAACGTCCATGAAAAGTTATATCTGCATTTTAATTTTTAAAACTGTAGAAAAAAAACAGGTTTTGGGAAATAAATTAAGCTACTAAAGATACTGTTACAAAAAAATATACATTCAAAATATAAATATACATATGATTTTCCGTGTTACTATTCAAGAACGATCATTGTCACTCATTCTTTTTAACCTTACGCATTCTCATGCTAACGAAACACATCGCCATCTACTGGATGATTACTCAACCTTTTGACTCACGTTATGAGTGTTATTGGAAATAGTAACTTCCTCTGGAAACTCATGGCAATGCTTTCCACGTGCCATGCTTCCGTTATCAAAATAAAATCATAATCATTATTAGTAATATTCAAGTAAAATATATTGGTTTTCGAACACAGTCCGGTTACATTTTCATAATAAATTTTAAACATTAGCAGCTTTACAAAAAAAAACCTTTCACGGCTTACTGATAACCTTTTGTTCCGCGGCCACGCTGTAAAAACTAATTGCATTATTTTAGATCTGACAACGTTGTAATTTCTTATAGTGCACTAACTTATTAACTTGTTTGTTTTCATTCATAACCGCTAGGTGGCAATAGAAAAAACATTAGCCGCGAAAAAAATTTGGCTCCGCGGATGTGTGTTATAATTTTACTTATATGTGATTGTAATTTGTAATTTCTATTTAATATGACTTATTCACTCTTAAATTAATATAATTGATAATATATTGATATATTTTCTTGTGGTTTTTCATCACTTTTAATCAAGTTATTAGCACAATAATTGTACTTTGAAAGTTTCATTGTTTTATAGGTTGCTTAAAAAAAGCAATTTAAAATTTTTTAAAAGTGATTATTTTTTTATAATATTAATATCTAATACATGTTTGGTATATGTAAGTATAATAATATAAATATATAAATGAACGTCTTTAGAGATGCAAGAAATCCGTTTTAAATATCGGTTTATTTTTAGGTAATTTTTTGGCCATTAAAGAAAACTTTGAAATTTTTTATTATATGCACGAGGAAAAAGTGAGGTGATTGTTTTTTTCGAATTAATTATATAAAAGAACTGTGTATTTAAAATTTTGATTTTTTTTTAAATTTTTCTATATTTTGATCAAAAATATTTTTCCATTTTTTCCGCGCTTGAATCTTAAAATATGGCAATTTTTCAAAACTAAAGTGTATTTTAAATACACAAATGTAAAAGATAATTTTATCTTGTTTTTATAAACTGTATTTGTTTTTAAGACACCTTCAAAAATAAGAAATATATAGAATATTCAACTTACTACAATTGCTCATATCCACACAGTGCGCACGCAAAACCAACCGCAAGCAAAACGCTCCTAGCTAAAATAACTAATTTTCAACTTAAGGCTCTGCAACCGAGCCCGAAAAGAAGAAGATGGAGAGATTACGAATGTTAGAGGAGAGTGGTAACATTTACAGCGACAAAATCGATGCGAAAATTGCGAAAATGTTTATAATAAAACACGACTCGTTTAAAATAGAGCAAAAATCTCGCGGACATTATCTTAAACAGCATTTAAAGAAACCCTGTGAATTTTTTCATACATATATAACTTGTAAAATAACTGAAACCAACGTGTTAATAATAATTTTTGGAGCATACTTTGCGATTTCTTTCTATCGAGGAAATTTTATATAATTTGCGTTTCGGCTCGGGCAAAGTCTAGATATTATCTTCAAGAATAACATATATTTTTTAAGAGCTTTAAAACGTACCGTGTTTAAGGGAAATATGTAACAAATCGGTACAAATCCGGGTTACGGGCCCTTAAAACTCGTGTAAAACAACTTATTATAACGGAAGTGCACTACATTTCAATAACTCAACAATCAATAGTGTTCTCATCTAATTACTGACGAGTGTTGTGAAGTATTTATTGGTTTTAAAAGTTCGGTGACGTGCTGCGGACTTGAAGAATCGTCACTACAAAATACTTTGTTTATACTCTGTCAAAACTATTTTGAGTGTCCATTAAGTGCATTTTTAAAGTGGAAAAAAGTTAAAGTGACTCCAATGGCAACTGAGTAATATTAAATAACATATTAAGTTTATTAAAACACAAAAAACAACAACAATAATTACGCACATCTCATCTATCGGTCGACAGAAAAAGCTTATTTGGCGGACAACACCCTCACCTTAAAGTTTCTACCGATAGATGTCACTACGGGCAATTTAATACTGTAATATTTAAAAATGCTTCCCAAAAATGAATCTACAATGAACCATAAATTAGAAGTTTTCAAAGGACAAATAATACAAATTAATGAGCGATAAAATTGACATTCAAATAAAAAAAATCCAAAAAAAGATGTCAATAAATTTTGTTTACACATTAAAAAACGAAATTCAAGACCAGGTTAAGAGCGTAGAATACTGCTCTAACAAAATCGATGATTTCGAAAACGAAATTAAAAAAAACTAATGAACATAAAAAAATGAATCCAAAAATGAAGAACTACAAAAAAAAACTGTTAAAACATACAATGTAATACATTATTTATTATAAAAATAATGTTAGTTTAAAAGTTGGCAAATTTTGTGTGTGTCAACACATCTATCGTCTTCTGTTTTTTTTTCACTCTGCTGTCACTGCTTGTAAAACGTACATCGTGAATAAAACAAATTATTTAAAAATGTTATATTTTATTTAGTAATTCAGAAGATTACAACAGTTATGGGCCCAGGCCACATACCTATAAAAAATAAAAGTACGGTGAAGTATTTATTTGAAGGAGTTAAAAGACACGATAGACGGAAATAGCACCGTTATCAAACTGGAAGGAATAAAAAACTGGAATGATACGATTTTAGATTTTCACGGCCAAAAATTATTTTGTTATTAGTTTTTGGGGTATTATGACGTGTTACGCTACCTCCTTCTTTAGCCAACATTTCGGACAGCGTTGCAGTGTCCATCATCACATCTGCCATGATGATGGACACTGCAACGCTGTCCGAAACGTTGGCTATAGAAGGAGGTAGCGTAACACGGAATAATACCCCAAAAACTAATTAAAAAAAAAAAAAAAACTGGAATGTTTGGAAATTTCAAACAATGGTTTTACTACGGGTTCAAAATCTAAATCCCATAGGACCGATTTATATTGAAACATTGTTATAACGATAATTGTTGTAGGTACATAAATTTTAATTTCAACACAAAAATGCATTTTTTGCTATGTTTTATTTTTTAATTTATGTGTTATTACACTATCTAGCCCGTTTAATCACAGGAGACCCAAGTTGTCCCAAAACATCATATGCCGTTATAATAACAGGAGACCCAGATTGTCCCAGAGCGACCGTGCATTATTAAAAGTTAGATATCTCTCTTTCTGTAATGCGAATATTTGTGATTTCTTTTATGTTAGAAACGGAAAGAAATAATGCTTCTCATTGTCTTAGAATTATATAAGCTAGATTTTTCAGATATTTTACAAACCTGATCAAAAGTGACGGTTTGATTTTGCGCCTATTTGTGACGTAACCCACATTTAATTTTTAAATAAAATTGTATGAAAGTCATAAAAAGTAAGGTGACAGTTTTATTACAAATTTTGTTTAGAAAAGGAATCTGAATTTAAAATTTAAAGTTTATTCTATTTTGATTACTTTAATTCAAATATTCGCAGGTATGCATTTTTTAGCCAATTTACATTTCTAATATTAAAATTTTAATATTTATAAACAAAAATGTTGATTTCTAATAAACATATCGGAAATATTATTTTATCTAAATTTTAGAACAATTTTTATTTTTGCAAAAGCGTTAAAAAAAACTAATGAATAGGAACATTTAAAATGCATGGGAAGAACAAGGAATTTTGCGAGCAAACTTTGACAGGCAAAAGTTGACAGAAAATTATTTTCTTATTATTCGAAGGGCTAGATAGCATTTAGTTCGGGTTCAATCTTGCAATCATATATAAAGATAGCAGTCAATAATATGTGCGTTAAGAAAATGAAGATGATGTTGGTAAATCTTAGTCGAAGTATGACACAGTTAAAATTGACCGAATTGGATATAGGTTCCGTAGCTCAGTTGGTAGAGCACTTGGCATGTAAGCAAAGGGTCCTGGGTTCGAGTCCCAGTGGAGCCAATATATTTTTCTGGTTTTTCTGTCTCCAGATTTTCGATTGAGTTTCGCTAATGTTGTCTTCATTTAATTAAATGTGCCAAACATTCTATCTAAAGCTTTTCTTCATATTCCCTCAGACAAATTTCAACTGAAAACAAAATTAAGCAAACAATTTTCTTTTACAAAATTATTTTTACCAAACTATTGCAGATAACAAAAAGTTTTATAAAATTTAATTCTTAGTTGGTTTTATCTTATAATTATAAGTTCGTGGGTAGAATTTTTTTTCTAGTACGAGTACCTATATGTTTTAGTTTAGCAGATGTTATGACTTTAAGAGAACGCTACAATTTAAAAGTTTGGGATACATTGGAGAAGCCCTACTTGATGTAACCCTAAGTGACCAGCTCAGGTATGGGGGCTCCATTGATGCCAGAGTAAAGTTAGCCTCCCAAAAACTGGGCGTACTGTACAGGACCCGCCAAAGATATTCAATTTATATTTCAATATCTTTGGGGCCCGCAAAACTTTAATAATACACAACTGCTAACCCTGTACAAATCACAAGTGCGCCCCACGGTTGAATTTGGCAGCCAACTCTGGTCTGGAGCTCCAAAATACCTGAAAAATACCCTCGACTCTGTACAGAAATGGGCGGTCCGTTTGATAGATTCTCCCATCTTAACCGACGGATTGCAATCTTTAGAGCACAGGCGTCGGGTGGGAATGCTATCCTTATTCTACCGGTATTACAATGGAAGATGCGCCGAGGAACTAGCGTCATTGATCCCTTCGGCACCGGTGCATAGTCGGGAAACACGCCAAACGCGTGCCCAGCATTTGTGCATGGTTAACATTTATCACATGAGAACGGGTCGTTTCTTCGACTCGTTCTTGTGTTCAACAGCTCGGCTGTGGAATGATTTGCCGGCCTCTGTGTTTCCTCCTTCCTACAACACGGGTCTCTTGAAGACCAATGTTCATTCCTTCCTCTCTTCAAAAAGATTCCCCCACAGCATCCCAGATGACATAGGACCTGAGGCAAATTATTTTAATCAGGGCCTCCTGTGTGGAGTTAATGTAAAAAAAAGTAGCAAGAGGGGGAAGAATGGAAACTTTTGTGAAAACACTCCCTATGGTACTATTTACCTGCACAAATTCAACTTTCCCCTAATTAATACAGTTAAATGCGTTTTTTGACTGGGCTACATTAGAACTGTAGTGTCAATGGTGCTTCTTCGTTCAGACATGTCTCCTGAGGTGACAGTATCCAGTTAGTAGTCGTAGTCTTACCAGCTCCTTTAGTGAGTTTAACTCCATATTGAGCAGTTTGCTGGTTCGTTTCAGTTAGATTATCATCATAAGGGCCTACGTGTCTATTATCTGTGCTTGATAAATCATTTAATTATGTTATTTAATAATCCACAGATCTTGGAAATAGCTTTTGAAAGAAACGAGGTGTCCATGGTCTTCATTCTGCCCAACAATCCCTGGACTGCTGATTACGCCAATTTTAATGCCTTGGTTGATAGCCTCAACTCTCGTCTGTATGTCCCTGCCCAAGTTCAAAATTGAGACCACTACTATCCTGAATGCCGCCCTGTTCAAAGTGAGATTTCCTTATTTTCAAATTCCATTCTACATGATTCATAATAATCGTGGTAGGTACATCCCAGGGTTGGATTTGGCCTAAGGTCCGAACTAAAAAGACCCTCCACACAGACCATCCCCAAAGACATGTATGAATGTCATTCGATAGCTACGTTTACAGAGCAACTATTTATGTTCATAAAATATCCAATGTCGCTCACAGTGTCGACACAAATAAACTTTTCTAAAAGCGAAACACAACTAGAATGGGGAGGGTCAAAATAAATGAGTGACAATGATCGTTCTTGGATAGAAATATGGAAAATCATCATTTTGCGGTGGAAACTTCAGAGTTTCATATCAATATTGGACACTAAGTACATATTTACATTGTTGGTAGCAGTATCTTTAGTAGCCTCATTTATTTCTCAATGCCCGTGTTTTTTCTACAGTTTTAAAAATTAAAACGCAGATATCACTTTCCATGGAGATTCAACAGTTTTGCAGCGGACCCTTCACACATAAAACGCCTTTTTTCGTACAGTTTCCCATTCAATATTCCACAAATCAGCGATTTAGGATACATTTGATACAAACTGTAACTTGTCTATTAAGTACCCATTCTTTTGAACGTTTTAAAATTATCTTTACGACTGGTTCACCCAAATCATAGAACAAAAAATAAGAGATTTTAGTTTTAAAAGTATAAAAAAACTTTATGAATACATTATTATTACATGTTTATAAAGATATTATATTATTCAACGTGCCCTGGAAAAATCAAATAAATGTATAGGAATTTTTATCGATTTAAATAAAACATTTGACAGCATTTCCCATGAAAAACTTGCTTTAAAATTAAAAGAAAACGGCATTGACCACATAGCCCTAAGATGGATAGTAAGCTACCTAACATATTGATCTCAAATAGTAAAATTAAATCATTCATTTAGTACACCTCTCACAACTAAATTTGGCATCCCTCAAGGTACCGTCCTCGGACCATTATTATCTATAATATAAAAATGAATCGCTAAATTTGTTGGTAAGCGCAAATCTCGAGAGTGGCTGAACCTATTTCGATAATTCTTTTTTTAGAATATCCTTGAAGTTCGAGGATGGTTCTTACGGAGAGAAAAATTAAGAAAATTGCGCAGAAAATTAGATAATAACAGAAAACATCGCACGTTTGACAGTTCGCGTGTTAGAGAATGTCATTTTGCAAAACAATGAATGATTGTTCAATCAAGATTCTATTTTTGAAAAGTTGAAAAATTTATTTAAAGTAGGTACTCCCCTAATAGTTTGAATCGAATCAAGAATTTTAGATATTTTAAATAGGTTCCAAATTTAATATACATGAAAAATGGAAATTTAAATAAATATTGTAAAAGGTGGCACGCGGGCTGTTTAAAAACTGAATGCGAGGGAGCGGGAAAGGGAAGAGGGAAGGCGGGGAAGGTGAAAGGGGAACGCGGGAGGGGAAGGGGACGTGTGAGGGGGGAGGGGAAATCGGGAGGGGGGTTCGCGGGACGGGGGAGGGGGAATGGAGTGAGGAGAGGGAAGGTGGAGGAGACGGAGTGGGAACACGAGAGGGAAAGAGGACGCAGGAGAAGAAGGGGAGGCGGAAGGGGAACGGAACGAATGGGAACTATTTCTTTATTAAATGGCATAGCAACGCATGCCGGGACCAGCTTTTTTTTGTGTGTTCGTTATTGTCAGGAAAAGGTTTGTATAAAACTGCAGGTGAGCTCTGGCATTATGAAATTTGTATAAAAAAATTGATATTGGTGACACGCGAGGTTTGAAAACTGAATGTATGGAAAGCGTGAGAGAGGGAGAGATGGGGGAGGGGAACCAGGGAGGGGGATGGGAACCTGGGAGGGGGGAGGGGAACTCGGGAGGGGGAATTGCGCGACGGGGGAAGGGGGGGGGGGTGAAGTTGGGAGAGGGAAGGTGGAGTTGACGGAGTGGGAAAAGACACGCAGGGAGAAACAATTTTCTTTATTAAGTGGCACAGAAACGTATACCGGGAGCTCACTATAATAATATAAATTGAGCGACCGATCGATTTGATTTGTTTTCAAATTAACAGATGGTGGTGTCAGTTAAAACGTTCGATAACTATCCAGTAGATGGAGTTGTGTTTCGTTAGCCGCAACAACGCGTGGCCGGGTCAGCTAGTTTCTAATATATGTGAATGGCATTTTCCAACAGGAAATTAAAAGTGAATTAATCTCTTATGCTGATGACACTGTATTGTTAATAAGAGGTCAAACATGGGAACTACTTAACAAATTGGCAAATGGAGATATTTATTATTAGCTCAAAATCATGGGTTGATTACTTAATAACTTACTCACACTAACAGAAAATACCTGATAATAAAGTTAATATTGTAATCTACGACGAAAAATGTGATCATGTACTCTGTAAACAACATAATCCTATTTGTACTGTAATTAACACTTCTTTCGAAATTAAATATCTCGGTGTGATCATTGATCAAAAGTGGAATAGTCAGATTAAGAAAAGACAATAAGGAAAGAAATGTTATATATTTGTTAGGTTAAGAAATATTTTATCATAAATGTGTACTACGCCCTTGTTCATTCATAACTTATCTACGGAATTATAGGTTGGGGATGATCTTACAAAAACAATCTAAACTCAGTAAAAGTTTTGAAAAGAATAATCATTAAAGTAATATTTTAAAAAATATCTACCTTCTTAACAGAATCACTTTTTAAATTGTTTCCTGTACCAAACGTCGATTTAATTTTTTTTTTTAATATGAATACCGCACAAGAGTTCGGGAAGGAGATAGGGAAGAGGAAGGTGGGGAAGTACCTGGCTTTTCAGATCTGGTCACCAAACACGGCTAATGCCATTTCAAGCAACGTTTCAATTCTGAATGGTGATCTTACACCAGGGCGATACTGAGAGTATCTTCCACTCTGGAACGTGCCGCAAGTATACTTTATATTTTTTTAAATGAATTAATTGTGAAATTACACTAATTAATCAAATAAAATTTATTTGCCACGCCGGGATTCGATCACGCAACCTTCGGAGTGCGATTCAAGAGCCTTACCGCTGGCCTACGCCAGCCGGTCGATGACATATTCAAGCAAGTTTCCATTATAAAAATGTGTAAAGAAAAAATAACAAAGAATATCAAGAATTTTACAAATAAATAAGAAATGGAAACCAATTTATTACATCTTAAAAAATACATTCAGCTTAAAACAACTCAAATGCAAAATCATTATATTTTCCAAGCCATAAAAAACTATAATATAATATATAACCTCCCTTCTGAATTACGCCGTATCATCAACTAATCAGAACAAATAAATAAAATTAAACAATTATTCAAAAAAAAAACTTACAGAAAAATGATACGTTTTAAGATTTTCACGGACAAAAGTATTTACGTTATTTGTTTTTGGGGTGTTATGCCGTGTTGCGCTACCTTCTTCTTCAGCCAACGTTTCGGACAGCGTTGCAGTGTCCATCATCAGGGCAGATCCGGTAGATGTGTAAACCGGATCTGCCGGATCTGCCCTGATGATGAACACTGCAACGCTGTCCGAAACGTTGGCTAAAGAAGGAGGTAGCGCAACACGGCATAACACCCCAAAAACAAATAACGTAATTACAGAAAAATGTTAATATTTAATACAAAACACATTGCAATAGTGGCTGCCTATTCAGGCCCAAGTGCTCCTCTTTTCTGATAAGGTATGTATGACCAAAAACGAACTTTAATATAATATTTTGAAAAATATATACGAGTAACTCATATTTTTTTTATATTGCAATATAAAAAAAAAGATTAGAAACATATTCCCCTGTTATTAAGAGAAAGAAAACCTATTTGTGATCCGAAGAAAACATAGCGCAATTTCATTAGTAAACGAAGTGACTAAATACCTCGTGTCGGATCTGATCTGTCCAAATAATATTGATGATTGTAACTATTTCATACCATACGCGACGATACACTCATACGGTACTCGTAAATTCATCGGAGTGGGTTTGTCTCCGACATCATTGTTGCCCCCGTCTAACAGACCCGAGGCCCTGAAAGAATCCAAAATGTCGTCAAAATACGCGTCGTGCAGGCTGGCAGGGATCCTCTCGAAGAAAGCGTTCACGGCAGATACTGAATCTGAAAATAAACAAAACTTTTTGAATCTTATCATTAGGTTTGACTTTTTGACAGATGTCATGAAAAGAACCCCGTACATTTTATGCTGTCTGTACGTGTTTTAGAGGTATAATGGTAATGGTGCTGATTTTAACAAAATCAAATTTTATGATATTCTTTTTATTATTATAATTTACAAGCACAAGTTCATTACATTGGATTTAGTAATATAGACGTTGTACATTATAATAATTTATGATAAATAAGATGGATCAAGGAAAAAATATTTATGAGATGTAATATTTTTGGTATGCCTCGTTATTCTCCTGTACCATTCGCGTGGAAAACGTTAATTTAAAAAAAATGATTTTCGGCTATGTAATTATCGTTTTTTCGCACCCATAAAATTATGTCCCGTCTTTCCGGTTTATAAAACGTGGTCTGATTTTTCGGATTGAAATTTTCAAAAAAATCGCCAGGGTTTCGAAAATACGATAAAAAAATACAGAATGTCTAAGAATATTATTTGCCTAACCGGAATTTTTTTTTAATGTGATGCTAGTGGCCTATTACGAATAAAGTTCATTTTTAAATCCTCTCGAATATCCATAAATCTATTGTAATTTCGATTTTGTTTTCTTGAATGAATGATTACCAATCTTGGAAGATGAAATTTATCCACTTCCCGACATCCTATCGAGTTGAAACTTGGCAGACAGACTCTTTGCAGATTTTGAAAATGTTTGTGTACTTGTAATAATATTCTTTATTCTATAACAATCTATACTAATGTACCTAGCTCTCTCATTTAAAATTTAGGCACATTAGATTTGTCAAAGAATTTATATATAAAAAATGAAAAAATCAGCATTTTAAATACATGTAGGATTACAAAAGATTTTTTAAATATTTATATTGAGGGATCAATAGGATTCATAGGTCCAATTAGGAATTTCACCGAGCCGAACTCTCTGATGTGATAATGTCTGGAGTCGGTGAATTATTTTCCCATTTGGTCTCTTTGACATCTTGTTCTTGTGTTATTTTGTATGCGTGGATTGACTAGATGATCATTTGTTGAAAAATGTTTGAAAGGGTTAAGTTTTTCCTGTGGGAACGATTTAACCCGGACACAAAATCTGAAGCGTTTAAATGCGAAAGTGCATGAGTTTGTTTGTCACGCAATCACACCTAAACCACTAAACCGATTTCAAAAACTCTTTCACCAATAAAAAGCTACATTATATAGTAAAATGGGCTGCATATAACGGTAAGCTCTGGCGTTTTGAAATTATAAATATTAATATATTATACGTTTTCTATCAAATAAATTACCTGACAAAAGCGAAAAGCAAAACAGGTTTGTACAAAACTACTGGTGAACTCGAACATGTGGCACGCGAGCTGTTTGAAAACTGAATGTACCGGGAAGTGAATGTATGGAACACGCGAGGGGGTCGGGATGGGGGCGGGGGGGGGAACTAGAGAGGGTTTTTAGGGTCGGGGGAAGGGGGGAAGGGGGGGAATGGAATGGGGAGCGGGAAAGTGGAGGAGGCGGAGTGGGAACGCGAGAGGGGAAAAGGACGCGGGAGAAACAATGTATTTATTAAATGGCGTAGCAACGCATGCCGGGTACCAGCTAATAATTAAATGACAAAATTTTGGATTTATTATATAATTTTTTTTTATTATGAATCAATTATGAATCGTTTGATTTCAGTTATTTGTACGTAATATTTTTAAAGTTTGTACGTAAAATACACTGAAAGCAGTACTTTAAATCTATCTTATCTATATAATCTATAATCTATATCTATCTATATATCTATATAAAAATCAATTGCTGTTCGTTTGTCTCGCTAAAACTCGAGAACGGCTGGGCCGATTTAGCTGATTTTGGTTTTGAAATGTTGGTAATCCAGGGAAGGTTTAAACAGTGAGAAAATATGGAAAAATTGCGAGGAAGATAGTAAAAACAACAATATCATTTTCCTACATAAACTGCCTGTCAAACATTTGACGTTCGTCCCTTCGGTACGGTAGACACGGCTCCACTCGAATTGAAGCAAATAAAATAATAATAATAAAAGCTTTCTTTTTAACGTTTTCTTATACTATGTAGAAGGTTCTTACGTAAAGAAAAATTAATAAAATTGGGCAGAACATAGAATAATTTCAGAAAACTTCGCACGTTTGGCAGTTCGCGAGTTCGTTGAAATAAATTTAGCACGGAGCTGTTTTTTTGGTATTAAAAATGAGTATCAGTCTTCCATGAAGTATAATTAGTGTTGCCCGCTAAAAATTTATGGTTCCCTCAATTATTTTCTACTTTTTATTGCCAGTCTTCGTATAATAAACCATGAAAATATCAATACCTGACATTACTGATCAATATTTTCTGCCATTTTAGCGAAGGGAGACTTTTAATGTCGTTAGGATAGGTGATACGAAGTACATCGGGTCATCTATAAATAGTATTTATTGATCGAAGAATCTTACTTATATTATAAAGGTGACAGTTTATATGGATCTATGTGTGTTTGTTACTCTTTCACGCAAAAACTACTGAATGGATTTTAATGAAATTTTACACTAATATAGCTCATACATCAGAATAACATATACGAGCTCTGGCATCATGAAATTTGTATACAAAAATTGCAATAGGTGGCACGCGAGCTGTTTGAAAACTGAATGTATCGGGAATGAATGTATAGAATGCAGGAGGGGGGAGGGGAACTCGGGAGGGCGGAGGGGAACTCGGGAGGGGGATCCGCGCGGGAGGGGGTTGAATACGTGAGGGAGGAGAGGAACTCAGGAGGGGGGTCTCGGGACGGGGGAAGGGGAGGGAGTAGAGTCAGGAGAGGGAAGGTGGAGGAGTGGGAACGCGAGAGGGGAAAGGGACGCGGGAGAGAAAGGGGAGGAGGAGAACGAGAGGTGAACGGGACGATGGGGAAGGACGCGCAGGGAAAAACAATTTCTTTGTTAAATGGCATAGCAACGCGTTCCAGGTACCAGCTAGTAGTAAAATGTAAACCAGTTAACATCCACTAATCATTTTTTGTTATGGTTGCTGATTAGGAAGGAAGTAGTTATTAATATATGATAATAGTAATGGTGTAAGTAAAAACATATTAAAAGAAAATAATAAAAGTGCGTTTAAAAAATAAATTATATTTTATAAAAAAATGTTCATATTTCCCAAAAATGGTTTTCCGTGATTTTTCACTTGTCTAGGTTATATAATAATTTCAAATTTACGTAAGCCATTTTACGAAAAAAAAATCTTCTTAAGGCTGGGATTAGACTCGTAAGTAAATTTTATGGCCAAATTACCAATGTAAACGACACCAAAAGTCACTTTACGTTATTTACAGCAAGTTACGGAACCTACTCTTTCGAAAGTTTTTTGACAGGTCTAATCGCGCCCGCGCGAATTTCCAGCCTTCTTAAAGCCAGCTTAAAAAACAGTTTGATAAGCTAAGCGACTTACCGCAAGAAATAGTTCCGAAATGCGCCGCGCACCGTTGCGAAATGTCAAAAATCAAAAAGACAATTGTTTTCATAGGATTTTTTTCCTACAAAACTAGTATTTGTTTCCACTAATTTAAGTTTTCTGGAAAATGAGCATCCTTCTATTCAATTATCGGTCTAATCCTTTCCAATCTTAATGTTTTTGTTTTGAACATTATTTACGTATTTGAAATTTTGAATTCGAAGTCGGTTACTGTCAGCAGATGCCAGGTAGCTGTCATTCGGATAAAACGAAATTAATTGCCGCCTTTGACCACCTTTGACGGCATAAAAGCGCGTGGATAATTGTTTAATTAAAGCCAAAATCTATTTCAACACTTTATTGGGGCGTTTTCGTCTTTATTGACAAAATCGCCTAAATTTGACAGTAGCAGGTCGTTGTTGACAGGAAGCCATCTTACCGCAAATAAATTTACAGATGTAAACGTTCGCATGAGCATTTACACAGGTCGAACTTCCGAACAACTTCTGTACGCATACGCTGTAAACGCTCCTGTGAGTGACCTGTTGAATCTTATGTAATCGGTAAATTTTAATTACGAGTCTAACCCCAGCCCAACACAGTAAAAGAACTTACATTCAATGTCGTTATCGTCGCATTTTTTCTCTACTGGCTTGTAAATCATTAAAAATAGTTAATCTGTATATATATATATATTTTTTTTATTTAATAAAATTCCTTAATTATTTATTTACAGTTATACATTTTTAAATTAAATCCCGTTAAACTGATTGATATCAGTTTGTCAACGGGTTCTTTTGACAATTACTTTTTTTTAAATTGAGACAGGTACATAAAATAAACAGGTACATGAAAAAAATAAATTGTTAATAAAATTTATAAGAAATACAGAACAGAGAAAATGAAAGAAAATAAAAAGAAAAGACAAGAGAAAATAATGATGGAAAAAACATTAAAACGAAAAGCGGAATTAACAGAAATTAGTACAAAAAAGTTCTTTCATTTAACCATTTTTTTAGCGTACATTTCCTTCTGAAACTCAATTCACAGCTTTTTATTACGTTGGGTAACATGTTGTAAATTATTGGAACAAGGTATTCTAGAGTTCTTTGACCGTATTTATTTAGGTATCTGGGAATTATAAGTCCATCATTTGCAGTTAGTCTTGTATTATGAACATGAGCCACTAGTTTATTATATTCAGATTGAGATGTATGCTGACTATTTACTTTTAGTATTTCAAAGGGGTGGGGATTTAAATTTCCGTCATTTAATTTTAATTTAATATAATCGAAGCTTCTGTTGACCCTTGATTTTAATTATAATATAATGCAAGCATTGCAATATTTATATTTTTAGATATACAAAAATATAATAAATGAAAACATAATGTAAATCACTTCACTAACCTTTGAACATCTGCATTTCGTTGATGTGGAAAATCTTCTTTTTGCATTCTACGTGGATGTTTTTGAAGCCTGATTCGGCCATTATGTCGGCAAATTCTTTTTCAGGGTTTGACGAGTAATGGTAGGGAGAAACAAATTTAACGTAGTCGTGCATGTACGGGGTCCAGCGAGGGTTGGCAGCCAGGGTTTTATATATGTTGAACATTTCATTCTTCGCCAAGAAACTCAGAACACAATCGCCACCGGCTTTCAGTAATTCATGTACGTTTCTGATTGCACATCTAAAAAAAAACAACGTGTTAATGATCTGCAATTTTTTGTGCAAATTTTATGATTTTACGCAAATTATAGAATGCGCTGTATTTAAAAAAAAATATTTTGTGTTTAAAATATTTTAAATTTTTATTGAGTTTTACGTATTCATTTAACATAAATAAAGACCTCTACAGTAATTACCAAACAATATACAAATATAAACTGGAGAATTCGAGAATTAGTCAAGAAATAAGAATTGAAGAAGAAGATAACAATAATTATCTAAACCAAAATATGAAAGAGAACAAGACACAGAAAACAGAAAAAAGACAACGGTCGCAACTGGGATTCGAACCCAGACCTCTCGTCTAACCGGGATGTGCGCGTTAACTAATTTCGCTATTGCTCCCTTCTGTCAAGCCGTCATAATAGTCAAACTGATATTTAAAATTTTACAATTAACAATATTATCTTCAACTGATTATTTTTCCATATTATGGGCAACTACACTTTTTATTGGAAACAATCATTCTAAGAATTGGTTTGTATCCTGGATAGCGTCTCGGATAAATGTATCCGAATTTATTCATATGGAACTATTGACTTTTTATAAAAGTTGATAATTTTTGAAGGTTATTCCCATCAACGTGAAGAAGAAGATAACAATAATAATCTAAACGAAAATATGAAAGAGAACAAGACAGAGTTTTTTTTTCTGTTTTATGTGTCTTGTGCTCTTTCATGTTTTTGATTAGATTATTATTCAATGATATATTATGTTGATGGGAATAACCTTAAAAAGTTATAAAAGAGAGTTTTTCTTATAAAAAATTTATAAAAATAATCGTTTAATATTTTTGAGGAATTAAAAATTAGGGCTACAAGGAAAATTTAGAAAAGTGCTTATTTTTGTCTAAAACAAAGTAGCATTGGATAAATAAACATTCACATTTATTTTTTTGAAAAAAAGGACAAAAAAATCACTAAGAATAGTGTTACACGTATAAATTTAAACGTTAGGCGATTTGAATTTCCACTGAAATTATTAGTTTTTATCTAAATTTAAGCATTTGAAATATTGAACTTACCTCTGGTCCTGTACCCAATGAAGACAATTGAAAGAGAACAAATGATTATATGACCCTCTTTCATTAAAGTTTAATTCACCGGCTATATCCATCACGTGGAACTCTATCTTGGAGCTCTTGTATAAGGTATTAGCGTATTCTATCATTTTGGACGACAGGTCGCTCCCGACCAGTTTGCCGAAGTTTTTGGGTAAGTGCTTCTGAAGGATGTTGATCATCACGCTTCCGTCTCCGCAGCCGACGTCCAGGATGCTGTCACCTCCGTCAGGAGACCACCTAACGAGGTGGAAGAAATCCCGGATGACGTCCTGCGCGTCACCCCGCTGCTGCGAATTGGCCGTGGCGTACAAAGCGGCGTTGTTCATGTTACTGGATAATGATAATGAATGAGAAAGTGCTGGATGGGTACGTTTCGGGTCCGGGCGGAACTGACCAAACTACTGCGAAGAGACGTTGGTAAATATCTTGCAGCGAATGCTGTGAGTAAGGCTCTAGGCATTATATAGGCTCTCAGCTCTCCACGACCGGTACCATTTTTCAGAATTAATTCGGCAATGGTCCCTACCGCGATTCGGTTACGGTGGACGGCTTAAAATATAACTTATCATTCGGGTTTGAGCCGCTGTAACCAAATAAGTGAGTGCCCCCTACCCCCCTCAGTCCGCGGTAGGTTTTTTTTAAATCTATCTTAATGTACGCGCATAACTTCCTACCGACTGCACCAAATAGGATAATTCTTTTTTTGTTGTGTTCGTTATTGTCAGGAGAAGGTTTGTATAAAACTACTGGTGGGCTCTGGCTTTATGAAATTTGTATAAAAAAATTGTAATAGGTGGCACGCGAGCTGTTTGAGAACTAAATGTACCAGGAATTAATTTATGGAAAACGGGAGGGGGGGAGGGGAACGAGGGAGGGGGGAGGGGAACCTGGGAGGGGGGGTGGGAACTCGGGAGGGGGGTTTGCGAGACGGGGGAAGGGGGAGTAGGAGGAAAAGGAAGCGGAAGAGGAATGGGGGGGGGGCGGAAGGGGAACGGAACGAATGGGAAAGGACACGGAGGGAGAAACCATTTCTTTATTAAATGGCATAGCAACGCATGCCGGGTAACAGCTAGTTTTTAATAATTCTTTATTCTTTATTTATTCCAGACTTACAATTTGTGGCGCTATAAACTATAAACAGTTTATAATAAAAACAATAACACGCATAGTGAAAACACAAAAAAAATAATTAACAAGACAATCATCATCGTACCAATGAAAAATACATACCTTCTTATAAGTGCGTTCTGATTATATCCTTGCAGTTGGATCTGTTTTGGCTGGTAATCCAAGGCTTGGTGACATATTTATATTTAAGATACATTGTGTGTAATTTACTGGCCAGTGGAAGTGCTTTGTATAACTTTGTTGCAAAGTATCTAAAATTTATTTTAGCAAAAGCTTTTATATCATAAGGGATAAGTTACACCATAAGTTAATTATTTTATTTATGAGTTCACCCCCCCGTACACACAAGCCCTACTTATTTATGGGGGTAAATAAAAAACATATATAGGCAGTTTGGACATCTTCAAAGGTAGTTCCGTGTTTGAAGGGATATGCTAGTATGTTTTAGGCATAAAGTTGCCTTAATTATGTCCAAGACACAGATTCACCTGAAGACTTCATCCGAACTGCTTGAGATCGGTAGTTTTAATATAATCTTTATGATTAGTTTCTGAGCTTTAAAAATTGGATCAATGGCGAAAGCGTCAGCTCCCCCCCCAGCATATAATACCATACTCGATTAAAGATTGATATAGGGCAGAGTAAATTATTTTGAGTTGATTCAAGTTAAGAAAATGGCGAACTTAACTAAAGAAGTACATTGATTTTCTAAGTTTGTTTGCTATAGTGATAATATGTTCTTTCCACTTTAAATTACTGGCAAAGATAATGCCTAAGTATTTTGGTTTGTAACCACGATTTATTTAATTTTTATAATACCGACCGGTTTCGTTTTACTCAAGCATCTTCAGGGTACAAAAGTAAACTGATCACAAAATACACATAGCTTGAGCTTATATAGATAAAGAAAGAGAGAAAACATAACACAAAGGAACAATGAAAGAGACGGTGATATTTAATGAATTACCATATAATATTTTTAGGGACAAATCGTCATTTGAACAGGTAATTAAGGGATAAAGTGATTAAGGGTTTTTACTACTATAGTTATTGTTATAGTTATTTTAATATCTTAAAATAACTATAAAATCTTAAGTTGCTAAAGCAAAATTAAAAATACTACTACTTTGTACTTAAGTTAAGACAGTGAAATGTTATATTTCTTTTGACTTAATAAATAAATAAAAAAACGAACAAACATCCTCAATGCCAAGAATATCTAAATATGCTCTCATATCATGTATTCCAAAAAACCATAAACGATCCTACACGTGTTATAATAGATTTTATCTCACACATTTACCACCTCATGGACAAATTATACTTTTGTATTATTTTTAATTTTTTTAATTCATTGAATTTCTTTATAACATAAATTGGGGATTTTTCGACAACCATGCTAGGCAACTCTCATCTCCTTCCTTTCATTAAAAAAACCCCTCCACACGGCATTCCCAAAGATGACATAGGCCCTGAGGGAAATTTTTTTCAAACGCTCTCCTGTATGGAGCACATGTAAAAAAAAATGCCCGTGTTGTGGTGGTCGATTTTCTATACAGCACCTTAACATATATTATTTCTATATAACCTGTAAATAATAAAGTAGATAGTCCTGAATTTCTATCCGTCATTAGTTGAAGTGTCCCAATGAGGCGTACCAGGTGCACTTCCCTTTTTCATATTGAAGCTAACAACACTATTGCAGCAAGTAACTTACCAATTACTCGCGCAATCACAACTTATACCCACAACGAAAAATTACTACATTTAGACATTTTCCATGATTCCTTGCAAATATACAAAACTAATTTATTAAATTTCTTGGTGTGATTTAAATACATATTATATATTTAAAACTACTTACACTTTTTTTCCTTTATTTATTTTTTTTATTGTGAAAAACAGTTAACATATATATCCAATTACATTTCACAAATTTGAGTTAATAGTGTAATACATTAATTATATAGGTGCATTAATAATGACAGGTGCTAAAGAATACCTTTATTTCGCTCTTGAAATGATTGTAGTTTGATTGAAAAATGTCAACTTCAGAAGAAAGGTTTAATAGTGAGGTCATTCTCCCCAGAGGCATGACCATTGGTAGGTTGGTCCTGCCTCTTGGAAAAGTAAAAAGGCTGTGTTGCCTTGCTCTGGTGAAGTTATCGGGGACATAAAGTGAAATCCTTTCCAGAACATCAGGATTGCTAATGTGCCCGTTTAGCAGCTTGTTTGCTACTGGCACCATTGCAAGTTTTCTCCTCACGTCGAGAATTGGGGAGGGGGGGAGGGGAACTTAGGAGGGGAACTCGGGAGGGGGGTTCACGGGAGAAGGAGAGGTGAACCCGGGAGGGAGGTTCGCAGGAGAAGGGGAGGGGAACCCGGGAGAGGGGAGGGTAACTCGGGAAGGGGGAGAGGAACTCGGGAGGGGGGTTTACTGGGCGGGGGAAGGGGGGGGGGGGGAGTAGAGTGAGTAGGGGGAAGGTGGAGGAGGAGGAGTGGAAACGCGACAGGGGAAGGGGACGCGGGAGAGAAAGGGGAGGAGGAAGGTGAGCGAGACGAATGGGAAAGGACTCGCAGGGAGAAACAGTTTCTTTATTAAATGGCATAGCAACGCATGCTGGGTACCAGCTAGTAAAATATATAAAATCAAAGTAAATACTATATGGCAGGGGTACTCAAACATGAACTGATGATATTACTACCTCAATATTATTAGACTCTGATCGATCAACTCTGTAACAGGCAGTAGCGCCGGAGGGGGGGGGGTGTTGTTTTTTATTTATAATTTTTTTGTGACCTCATTTTAGGTCGATCTTTATACTAGCACATGTAACTGAGTATTCTTCATTCTTCAAATAAAAGTCATGTTCATAAATTCTACTCTAATTTATAACTGCTCTCGGAAATCGGAAATGGTACCCTAGGCAGGTTTTAATTTTAAATCGTTTCTGCGTCCCAAAATAACCGTTAAACACGAAACAGTCAATTTCTCAGATTGAAAAAAAAAAATGAAAATGCGCTATCTTTGCACAATATACTATATTTAAGAATGTAATAATAATTTGTTTTAAATAGTTTTAATAATCAAAATTGAACAACATGGTGTTGAAGCTTTCCATCATACGTACAAAATAATACGTAATGATCTTGATATTCACTTAACTATTTTATGTAGTTATTCTGGCTAGTAATTATAATAAATCACAATAACACATAAATTAACTTATTTTTTTCTACTACGAACAAAATTCAAACAAACTTCCTTTAACTACAATTGTTTATTTACAAAAGTAATGAAATGAACGAACGGCGTGGCGGCGGCAGCAGCGGTAAGTAAAACCCGCCTCGCTGCCAGCCGACCAATCACAATCGACAGCTCTCTCACGCACTGACACCAAGTGACGAATGTGGACGCGCGCGGTAGATTTGAATCCTATTATCCTATATGTACCTACTTACAATGGTCTCAGTTATGGTCCAGAATCTCGGCAGAGTTCTCGGTAGAATTTGTAGCCGAGAATGACCGAGACCGAGATCTCGGTCGAGCCCTACTTGGTAATATTGATTACGGCAAACAGTGGACGCCAGACGAGGAGGATTGATTCAGAACATTTAGATTAGGTTTACGACACTGGACATTCCACGTGTACGCTCTATGTTTCTTCAGACCTAAAATATTGGCAAAATCGCGAGTCCAACACTTTGTTTTCAGCGGGGGTAAACCGGATTCACGAGAATAATCATAAATCCCGGTCAACTTAACGAACCTTTAATCACTCGTTTAAAATTCAGTCATCAGTAAGAAATATGACTTTCGACGGTAACCAACTGCCTTGGGAACGCTACCGCCGGAAAGAGAAACCAAAAACAGAAATCTTAACTACCACATTACTGTATCCGGTCCTCTGGTTGTTCGAGAAATCAACCGGAGGCAATAAGAAATAAATGATCTTCCCGGTACTTACTGGTATTTGTTTGAAAATACAAAAGCACCGGTTTATTTCATAACAGACTATACAGAGAAACATTTCTTAGAAGACCAAGAATCATTCAACAAAACGACAATATCAAAACAATTCTAGAAATAAAAGGCCATCTCAAATCATAAAACAAGCCACAAAGAAGTAATTCTCCAAACATATGGTGAGATGAGTTTCCACCTTAGGGAACGTACCCATACTACGTGACCAACTTTTTGCAATTTTTAACCCCCCCCCCCCCCCCCCCGAGACCAAAATCCTAAGCAACCCGCCGCTCATTTGTATGGAGCGTGACATTTTGAAGACCCCCCCCCTAAACGTGTCACGTAGTATGGGTACGTTCCCTTATGTACATAGGATGGATTTACGAGTATGAACGTTGAAGACTGCATTCCCTTTACACAAGTGGTTCCCAACCTTTTTCTGACCTGAGACCACTTGTACGTTTATTTTTTCGACAGGGACCACAAGCAGTGGCGTAGCCCCCCCCCCCCTCCCCCGGGACGGACCAATTTGTGTTTGTGTTTGTGTTTGTGTTTTGTCAACTTTAATGGGGGGGGGGGGGGGGGGGGGGGGGTGACACCACGTTATCTGCCCAATCCGTCCCTTGTGCCACCCATGCTAGCCTCTGCTTGCGGTCAGTGGCGTAGGCTAGCATGGATGGCACCCGGGGCATAGCACAACGGTAGGGGTGTAATGGGATAGGGTAGGACGGATTCTAGCAGAATATTAACCACAACGGAGGGGGCGGAATGGGATAGGGTGGGACGAGTTCTAGCAGAATATTTACGACAACAGAAGGGGTAGAATGGGGTAGGATGGGGTGGGGCGAAACGGAATACCATAATGGCCACTGACCACAAAGTATAATAATGATAAACTGAATATTGTCCCGATTTTTTTATTCAGACTTCTCGACAAGGGACCGCCCGCGCGCGGGTTCGTTTATTGACAGGTGGACCATCGCGGACCATCTTCTACTCTCTTGCGGACCACTGGTTGGGATACCCTGCTTTACACAGTTCTTTGACTGTAAAAGATTTGAACTAGGGATGTTATGGAGCTCCGTAACCGTAACCGAAACTATCGGATATCCGAAATAAAAAAAATATCCGTAACCGTAACCGAAACTGATATAAATGTTTCGGATAAAGGCGGAAACTAAGTGACAGGTTACGACAGAGTTATGTTTGTTTTGTCCGGCCGAGCCGTCACTTGTCACACAAGCCGCGCATGTCTCTTGCAATTTGCATTGTTTGTGATTTATTTTGTGATTGTGGGTGTACAAACATTTAAACGTATTATTTACGAGTACCTACTTACTTAGTTTCAAAGTGTTGTGCAAATAAATTGTTATAGTCTTGGCAAAGGAGGTGGCACTAGTTCTCTTAAATTTCATCTTAAATCAAAACACATTGTTAAATATGAAGAACTGCCGATCCTGGAAAAGGATACTCAACATAAAAAGAAAAAAAAAAACAAAACAAATGATAACTAGAAATAAAATTCAAATCTTGATATTCGTATTTTACTCTTATAATTTTAAAATTCTAATATCCGTAACCATAGACATCAGAATGAATAGACCAGAAGATACAGGTGAGGGGTAAAACCAAACTATGGGGGGCGAAGAGAGGAAAGATACTGTGATTCGTTGAAAAAATAAATCTGACAGTATATAGGCATCTCGCATTATAATATCACCATTTAGTTCTTAAAAGCAAAATCTGCTTTGAATGAATAGACCTTTTTACTTGCCTGCCACGAATTGCTTGCCACGTTAATAACATATTTGCTTAGGCCAAATGCTTGCCCCAAAAACATTCGCCCCAATTCACATAGCAATATTTTGTTGCCGTGTTTAGTTAAGACACTTTTACAAATGTTTCATAATTTACTTACCCCTGTAACTAGCGACGAGGACACTGGAGAACCGCCCACATTCGCTATGTCTGTATAATATGTACCTATAATGTATAGCGCAAGCTGCCGTTTTTTGGCGTGTTATTTCGTAAAACATATGGACTTTAGTTTCGCGCTGGTCACTACAAGAATGATGACGTCACATATTTTAGATTCAAGCGTGGATCTCTCCCCTCCCCATGGAGCGAGCTGGCGCCAAGGCGGAGCTAAAGCCGGTTCCATGGGGAGGGGGAAATATTACGTTTTTATCACTTAGGGCAGGTCCAGATATATTCATATGTCCGTGTCCGTAACCGAAATTATGCGAAACTAGCAGATTATACGAAATAATGTCTTATCCGGAACCGTATCCGAAACCGTATCCGAAACCGGTGTAATATTATGCCTATATCCGTATACCTATTCAGATCAGAAATTTCATATCCATAACATCCTGTTTGAAAAGATTATAACATGAGTAGGTGCAAATTCTGGAGCTGCCACCTAAATGTACTAACTCCCAATTATCTAACCGGAAGAAAAGAAAAAAACAAAAAAGAAATAGAACATCGAATAAAGAGTGAAACATTATTACAGCAACTTCCTCTATTACGTGCCTAAATTATAATTTATTTTTTTAAATGCCTAAATTATAATTTACTAGCAGACCCGACCACACGTAGCTGTGGCTAACGAAACACAACGCCATTACCCAACCTTTATGAAATCCACACCACCCGCTTGCCAGCTGCCCTCTGCCCGCTGCCTGAATTGAATATTTGAATGTCTCGGCTTTTCTCTGTTGGATGTTGTGTGTTGTGATTGTCCTAGTTTATATTTAAATTCATTTAGCACCGAAAACTTTTACTTATCATTTATTCTAATCTCGATGTGTAGAGCCTCTTACCTTAAACTTTCGTGTCTATGCCACCTCTTTCTAAAATATTGCTATGAATTGTCTGTCCATAATCTATTTTGTCTGCGGCCGCGTAAACTTTCTCTTTCAATGTTTATAAAATGGCTTGATGTCATTTCGCTTGTCATTCTTTTTCCTAAACTATGCTTGTTTCCCTTGAAATCAAGTCGTCTTTCGCTTCTGCTAAACTTTAATTAGTCTAAATTATTGTCGTCAGTCAAGTGCTCAGACCAGAATCTCTCTGTAAAATTTTTCAACAGAATATACAATTACAAATATCCAGTACAAAACACAAGTGTTTTTACTACACAAAGGATAACCTCAAACCACCTCAATCTCTCTCATCTCACTGTACGGTTCCTCGGTGTGGAACAGAAGGAAGTCTATAAGGCAGCTCAACTTACACCCTGACCGTAGACTATCTAGAGACCATATCCTGGACCCTGCGCATGGTCCTTCGAGCCGGATTTGAACCAGCGGCCTATGGATTACAGTCCTACTATAATAAGCATATATTATACATATAAACCTTCCTCTTAAATCACTCTATCTATTGGTGAAAACCGCATGAAAATCCGTTGCATAGTTTAAAAGACCTTTGCGCACATACATTTTGAGCGACTACTGATGTAATGATTATTTTAATTTTTTCTCAAAATAAATCCTAGTTGCTTCAACTTGATGATTTTCATGTCTGACGAACTAGAAAATCATTTCAAAATTTAAGAATATGAATATAAACTGATTCATGTGATGAAATCATTTCTAAAGGTGCGATTCCGTGCCACGCGATATTTGACGGCCTCCGTGGACGAAGGGTAAGGCTCTCGACTCATAATCCGAAGGCCGCGAGATCGAATCCCGACGTGGGCAAATAAATTTTATATGATTGATTTGTGTTATTTCACAATTAATTAATTAGAAAAACTATATCTTCTATCTATCTATCTATCTATCTATCTTCTCTTCTATCTATATAAAAAAAAAATGAATCGCCGAAGCGTATGTACGCGCATAACTTCCGAACGACTGCACCAAATCGGATAATTTTTTTTTTTGGTGTTTGTTATTGTCAGGAAAAAGTTTGTATAAAACTACTGGTGAGCTCTGGCATTATGAAATTTGTCCAAAAAAATTACAATATGTGGCACGCGAGCTGTTTGAAAACTGAATGTACCGGGACTGAATGCGGTGGTGGGAGGGTGGAGGGGGGAGAGGTAAGGTGGAGGAGACGGAGTGTGAACGCAAGAGGGAAAGGGGACGCGGGAGAGGAAGGGGAGAAGGAAGGGGAACAAGAACGGGACAAATGGGAAAGGACACGCAGGGAGAAACAATTTCTTTATTAAATGGCAAAGCAACGCATGCCGGGAACCAGCTAGTATCGTATATTTGCGGCACGTCGCAGAGTGGATGATAATATCAGTATCGCCCTGGTGTAAGACCACCATTCAGAATTGAAACATTTCTCTAGCGTTAAACATGGCGGCCGGCGTAGTACAGTGGTAAGGCTACGCTTGACTCGCATTCCGAAGGTCGCGGGATCGAATCCCGGCGTGGCAAATAAATTTTATTTGATTAATTTGTGTTATTTCACAATTTATTCATTAAAAATTATATATATATATTTGCTTCACGTTCTAGAGTGGAAAATGCTCTCAGTATCGCCCTGGTGTAAGACCACCATTCAGAATTGAAACGTTGCTTGAAATGGCATTAGGCGTGTTTGGTGACTAGATCTGAATAGCCAGGTACTTCCCCACCTTTCTCTTCCATATCTTCTTCCCCTCCCCACTTCCTTTAGCCTCACAACATACCCAAATTGGGGATGCCATAGTCTCACCGGCTCCAGATGGGAGCAGCTGAGACTCTTGTGAGGTATCACTTTAAAAAGAAAAACGAAAAAAGCCGTGTTTGGTGACTAGATCTGAATAACCAGATACTTTTCCACCTCCCTCATCCCCATCTCCTTCCCCTCCCCATACACCTTCAGTCTCACAACATACCCCAATTGGGGATGCCATTAAGGATGTTAAAAAATTTTATGAATTAATGCTGAATACAAATATTTTTATTAAAAACCAGGAACTCGCTTTTTGTATAAAGCATAAACTAACACGATCCAAGTTCTCCAAAAAAAAAAATGAAATGTCATAACAAAATTACCAAGATTAACGCAACAAAACGTCTTTAAGCGATTCAATTATGAAGCCAATAACATTTACACGAGTTACTAAATACGTACACAAATCTACACCTACATGTAATAATATTTGAAGGCCTTATAAATACCGTACCAAATCTTGAAATTATTCAAAATGCATCCGGCGAGATAACTGTCAAACGATATTTTATTGATTGGGCATTTAAATATTTGGGATTTTAACAACTGTGACGTCTTTATGACGTCTTTGTGACGTCTTTGTGACATCTTTGTGACGTCTTTGACGTACTCATTAATGTAGATTTCACTAATAATCTGTAGGGAAGATATTTTTATCAATTTGTATTATTTATAATGATTGTTAAAATAGGAGAAATCAACATGTTATGATTTACCATAATTTTTAATCTTTATTTTATTTTTAATTTATCTTAATTTTAAGTGTTTTTTCGTCACCAAATTTTTTTTTTCAAATGCATTATGTATAAATTCTTATATTATAAAATGGGCGCCTCAGCACGGGTAAGCCACCATGTTCGACCAACATTACTGGATTGTACTATGAAATGTATATCAATAAATAAATAAATAAATAACATGGTATGTTTTAACACCAAAATTAAAACAAATCATTTAAAACGCCCTGAAGAATTTTCATTGTCAGCCGTAAACGTACCGTTGATAGTATAGGTCTCGCAAGTTAAGTTGACTTCATAACAGTACTCACACAGATGCAAAACTTTCATACAGCGTGTTTCATTTTAAGCTTTAAAAAAAGAACAATTAATAATTATTTCACAATTGAGAATTCGAAGCCAAAACGTGTTGAAGTCGATTATACAGGGTGGGGCAGAGGTCGGGCAGAGTTACTAGTTTCAAAAAATCACTGAAGGCCCCCCAGACAGAGCAGAGGGGCGGGGCGGGTGCCGTTAGGTCGGGGAAATGATGCCGTTTATGTCAGTGACCATGCCGTGTTCAGGTGGGTACCGGAACTTTATTGTGGACACGTTCTTTAAAAACGGGGAAAGCGTTGTGGCTACGCATGGAGCTTTCCGGGTCCGGTTCGAGTTAAATCGTGATGAGAGTGTTCCTGATCCCAAAAAACATTCGGAAATGGATAGGATAGTAATGTAAGGTGGACAGGAACTGCAGATCCTAAGATACTAGTTGGGCGACCTAAAAGTGTGCAAACACCTGAAAACATCGCGGTAGTAAGAGCGTCAATTGAAGAGTCTCCAACCCGAGCAGCGCGGAAACATGCCACTACGCTTGGAATATCGTCCAGAATTATAAGGCAAATCTTACACTCAGACCTTCATTTATACCCCTATAAGATGATGCGTATACGGGAATTGAGCCCGCAAGATTTTGTGAAATGTAGAGATGCTTGCATTGCAATCGTAATTGCTGTATCCCTCGGCGCTGTTTTTTGCACTGGCAATGAAGAATTAACCATTACCGTTATTGAGTTATTCATCTCACTATTGTGAGATGTTGGAGAACTTTAGGCATCCCAAAATGAAAGAGTATGGCGAAGAACACGACACAGAAGCCTTCTGTTTCAACATGATGAAGCCATGGCCCATACTGTCCATTGTTCATGCGAAATTTGGCACTTTCCAGGTCACCTGATTTCTTTGCGGGGGATATTCCATGGCCCCCTTGCTCTCCCGATTTGACCCCGAGTGACTTTTTCTGTGAGGATATGTCAAAACTGACGTAAACAAACTTCGAGCTCGAACCCTTGAAGCTCTAAACGAGGAAATTGAGGACGTCATCGCTGGAATTCCGCAAGATATGCTGGGAAGAGTGGCCGAAAACTTATTTAAAAGGTTCAATATGCGTATTGCTCGCCAAGGCGGCCACGCCAGATAATATCATTTTCAAAACATCATGAAAATAACAGCATCATTTCTCCGACCTAACGGCACCCGCCTCGCCCCTATGCTTGATCTGAGGGGCCTTCAGTGATTTTTTGAAACTAGTAACTCCACTCTGCCCCACTCTGTATAAAACTTATTTTGTTTTACAACATTTTTATTGAAATACTAAAGGTTATAAAAATAAAGTTTATTAACTAACAGCCTTACTAAAAAAAAAACACAGCACGCCCGATTACCCGTGTTGCTGCAGCAACATGAATAAAACAAAAATACACTAAAACACGATAACATTACCAATAAGATTTGGTCTTAAAACGTACTGTAAATCCGGCAACCACGCATATTTAAGTACTAAATTGTTTGTTTTCCTTCATAACCGCTAGGTGGTGCGGCGGCGCGGCGCCTGCGCATTCGTATTCGCGGTCGAAAAAGACGCTGGAAGCGCGAAATGATTTCTGTGTGTCCAATATTACTTATGTGATGGTTCATTTCTATTAATATGAATAATTTACTCTTATATTTATATCATTGATATATTTACCGTGTGTTGTGTGGTTTTTCATAAGTTTTAGTCAAGTTATAAAACAATAATCGTACTTTGAAAATTGAAGTGTCAAAAACTTTTTTTTATGATACATGAGAATTCAAATTTAAATTTAAAGGTTTTATTTTATGATAATTTTATGACAGTGGTGTTTTTTTTTTAAATAATATTATCTAATACATGTGTGGTTAAATGCATCAAAGTAATTAACGTCTTTAGAGATGCAAGAAATCTGATTTAAAAGACGGTATAATTTATAGGTTAGTTTTTTAGCAATAAAAAAAACTTTGAAATTTTTTATTATTTTTTTATTGTATGCCCGAGGAAAAAGTGAGGTGATAGTTTCCTTCCAAATTTATTACATAAAAGGACTGTGTTTTTGATATTTTGTTTTTTTCTTAATTTCTCTACATTTTAGTCAAAAAAACTTTGGTAAGAAATTTTTTTCCATTTATTTCCGAGTTTGAATCTTAAAATATGTCAGTTTTTGAAAACTAAACTGTATTTCAAATATACAAATCTAAAAGGTAATTTTATCTAGTTTTCATAAATGGTATTTGTTTTTACGACACCTTCAAAAATAAGAAATATATAGAACATTCAAAATACTACGGAAAAAATACAAATATCGTTCGGACATTAAAGGTTGAAACAGAGATAAACTACCCTCTCAGGCCGTGGAAACCATGTGTATTTCTTTCAATGAACAAATTTTTAATTAGTAATGTTTTCACGTCCGCGGCCGTTTGTCAATTGAATAAAATTTTCACTAGGTTTTTTAGTAAGGCTGTAAATGTGATAATCTTCAGGATTAAATTCAAACGGATGTTCCTAAAAAACGACAAGGTTAAAAAAATGTTGTGTTAATTAAATATATTAATTAACTATAATATCATCAGTGTATGGTTATTTATGTGGTGAGAGTGGATTATGTGTTTTTTGTAAAATGACTGGCGAAGGACCTTGAATTTTGTGTTACTAATCACTGCCTAAAAATGGTAAAAATACATGTTGCAAAGAAAAGGAGAGGACTCACCGGAAAAAGGTAAAGATCTTGTATTCTGGCAATGCTGCGTTCGTTCATCCATCCAATTGGCACAAACAGTGATAGTCGGGAGTTGGTTTAATTTATAGTACGTACACGGCGCAACTATTTTGATAGCGGATTTTTCGTGAGCAGAGCACAGTGATGGCAGCGGGAGTTCATTGCAGACTGATTAAGATTGTGGGTAAGCGAGGGGGGAAAAGGTAGGACAAAAGGACTTGCAACAATAATTAATACCAAGTCCAAGCAGTGATAGTATGTCTGCGTGCTGTGTAGGTAGGTGTATGTGTAGGTATTAGTATGTGCGTAACCATGCCCCCCGCCTGGAAGGGGATGAAAGAATCCACTTCCATAAACCAAAAGAGTGCCAATACGTTTCAATGCGCAAACAAAATTGTAACACGCGGTAGAATGCAATTAATTATGTAAAAGTTATAAAAATATTTATTTAAGTTATATAAATGCTTTTACCAAATGGTCAAATTGACCGATATAGCAAGAAAATTAAAAAATAAAATATGGAAACGTAAAAAAATGATATGTTAATGTGATAATATGCGGTAGATAAAACTAAAAGTAAGGTTTGGTACCTATTTAACAATGAAACTAACCTAATTGATTTTAAGAATAAAAGTATTATGAACTAACTTCTAAGATGTTGTTAAATCTATTGTGACGGTAAGGGACAGAGTTTAACGACTGCCCTGCGGTATATTCCGGAGTTAGTTTTAACATCCGCAACGCGGATCACCCCATCTGCCCCGGGGTAGACATTGACTATTACCCCAATAGGCCATTGAAGTGGCGCGATGTTGTCACTCTTAATCATTACTACCGTGCCTGTCGTTACCGGATTCGCATTTGTATTCCATTTCTGGCGAGTTTGCAAAGTATTCAAATACTCAATTTGCCATCGTTTCCAGAACGTCGGAACAAGACGATCCACGAGATGTTTGCGTTGTGCCAAGTTGACTGGCTCGTCTGACAAATCAGCAGCGGGTAAAGATTTTAAGGGAGTGAGCGTTAAAAAATGTGCGGGGGTTAGCGGCAATGGAGCCGAAACGTCGTTAACGCTAAGTACAGATAGCGGGCGTGAATTTAAAATTGCTTCAATCTGAGAAAGCACTGTTTGCATCTCTTCATACGTCAGTAGAGAGGTGCCTACTATTTTATTTAAATAACCTTTCAGGCATTTAATGTTACTTTCCCAGATCCCACCAAAGTGAGGAGCTTGCGGTGGATTCATCTTCCACTCAATTCGATTCTCCAACAGATTGTCTGAGAATTCCTTTTTGTAATTGGGTGACTCTATAAGTTCAAATAAAGACCGTAAATGGGATTTAGCTCCCACAAAGTTCGTTCCGTTATCGGAGTACATTATACTCACAGGACCTCGACGAGCAAGGAAACGCTTAAAAGCGTTGAGGAAGACTTCGGTGGAAAGATCTGAAGCGAGTTCAATATGAACTGCGCGGGTCACCAAGCAAATAAATAAGCAAATGTATGCCTTTTGACTTCGCACCCCCCGACGTCTATAAGGAATTATTTGAAGCGGGCCCGCGTAGTCAACCCCTGTGTGAAGAAAAGCCTTAGCTTCGCGGACACGGCACGCGGGTAAATCTCCCATTATTGGGAATTGCGGTTTGGGATTGACTTTGAAGCAAGTATTGCACTGATGCACACGTTTCCGAACCAAATTGCGCGAAGAAAGTATCCAAAATCTCTGTCTTAGCAGCGACATCAGTAACGTAGGACCTGTATGTAGGTTTCTGATGTGATAGTAGTCTATTATTAGATTGACTACATGATCACGAGCGGGTAATAGAATTGGATGTCGACTGTCAAATTCTGTTTCTGCGTTTCGCAATCTGCCTCCTACCCTTAGAATTCCGTCATGGATAAACGGATTCAGTTTTACGATCGCTCGCCGAACCTTCTTCCCATCTTTTACTGCCTTTATATCTTCGGAGAAGTGTTCTTCCTGTATAGATTTAATAACAGCGGTTTCTGCAGCTAAGATATGGCTTAATTCGAACGCTCGTGGTAATTTCTTGATAAAACGAAGAACATAAATTACTATTCGGATTAATTTCGGCCATGAGCTAACACGAGAGGCTAGTGCACACAATAACGGAGGAGCAATTGTTTTGAGGCGGTTAATGTCTTGAACGGACATCAAAATTTTTGTTTTCCGTTCGGGAGGATCAGTCACAGATTTCGTATTAAAACGTTGTAAAGGCCAATCACTTTTAGGTAGTTGGGCAAAGACGGGGCCTTTAAACCATAACGGATGGTCGATTAGTTGAGCGGGCGTAAGACCCCGCGACAAGCAGTCGGCGGGATTGTCTTGTCCTTTTATATAATGGAAGCATTCAGCCCCCAGATGGTTTTGTATTTGTGAGACACGGTTGGCAACGAAAGTCTGCCATTTTGCGGGCGGTGAATTTATCCATGCTAGAGCAACCGTGCTGTCGCAAAAAGCTAAAGTCGTATGAGCTTTCGAATTTGATGTGTAGGTATTACTGACCGTATGCATTAATCGTGCAAGTACTAGCGCTCCACATAGTTCTAATCGCGCAAGTGAAATCGTCTTAGCCGGAGCGACCTTAGATTTAGCACATAATAAATTAATTGTGGTTTTATCAGTATTCGGACAGTAAACATGTAGGTAAATAACACCTCCAAATGCGCGTTCGCTCGCGTCTGAAAACCCGATAAGCGTTAATATACACTGGGGTTCGATTCCTAAAAAACGAGGAATTTTAATAGATTGCAGCAATGGCAGTTCCTTTTTAAACTGTCGCCAAAGTGTGACAACTGTTTCAGGAGGAGTATCATCCTAATCCAGGTTATACTCCCATAGAGATTTAATTATCAGCTTAGCCAATAATACAACTGGTGCGGCGAAACCCATCAAATCCCAAAGACGAGCAATCGTCGAGAGAATATTTCGTTTAGTACAAGTTCTTTCGTCGGTGTGTACGACAAATACGAAATGATCAGAAGCGGGTATCCAATGAAGTCCTAGTATTTTCAGGTTTTCATCGGGATTAAATTCCACATGTTCCTTAACACGACGAGCTGTAGGAATCGTGGATAAAAACTTTGGAGAGTTAGAAGAGAATTTTACAAGATCGAATCCTCCCGCGGCGAATAGTTGAATCAATTCCGTAGACAACTCGGAAGCCTCCTCGACCGACGAGCAACTGGTGACGAAATCGTCCATGTAGAATGAGCCCTTTTCCACCAGATTTGCAGCAAGTGGGAAACGAGGTTTTTCATGCGACGCAAGTTGACGCAATGTACGCATTGCGAGGAATGGACTGCAAGACATGCCGAATGTGACGCGATTAAATTCAAACAATTGCAAAGGGTCACTATCGTTAAATCTGTACAGCATGCGCTGATAACGTCGGCATTCTTTTTGCACCACAATTTGCAAATACATTTGTTTTATGTCAGCGGTTATAGCTATGGGGAATAATCGGAAATTGAGGATAATGCGAAACAAATCACCTTGTAAATTCTTTCCGGTATGTAGGATGTCATTAAGCGAGTAACCCGAATCGGATTTCATACTCGCGTCTAGCACCATGCGAATTTTGGTGGTCAATTTATCTTCGCGAACTACGATATGATGCGGGATTACGTAATGCGGTAAATCGGAATTGTCAACTGGGGAAATGTAACTTTTCTGAAGGTATTCGCACAATATTTTGTCGTATTCTAACTTTATTGCGGGTTGAGATATTAAGCGGCGTTCGAGAGCCCGAAACCTGCGTTCGGCGGCGGGTAACGATTCACCGAGAACAGAGAGACTGTTTCGAAACGGCAACGCGACGATATAACGACCTGCCGCGTCACGAGAAGTAGTGAGTTTAAACATATCCTCACACTCTTGTTCATCAGGCGTTAAAAATTTCTCATCTGGAATGTCTTCCAATTCGAAGAAGCGCGAAAGGCAAAATTCATCATTTTGCGGTTTATACTTGGGTTATCAATCATCGTTGGGGCAGTACCCAAGATGAGATATCCCAAAGTAGTTTCGATAGCAAATGGCTGTCTGAGAGAACCTGATATTTTGTTTGCCTTTAGAATGCGAGCAAACATGTCACATCTTAAGATGATATCAATCTCGCCGGGCGTACAGAATGTTGTGTCTGCTAAAGGCAAATTGTCAAGATACGACAAAGAGGAGCGGTTAATGTTAACAGTAGGCAACTCACTGGTTATGGTTTCTACTACATATGGTTTAATCGTATACGACTGAGTGATGTCATAGCGGGAGAGTAATTTTAAGCAAGTTACGCCATTTGTCACATTTCTTACGTCACCTATTCCCGTGACGTAAGTACTTGGAGATGACCGCACCGTAAGATTCAAGCGTGAACAGCATTTGCGCGTAATTATGTCCCTTTGGGAGCCGCTATCTATTAGAGCCCGTATCGTCTGTACCTGGCCCTTAGCGTCTCTGGTAGTGCAAACAGCCGTTCCTAATAGTGCAGTAGTATTTGCACTTGAGCATGAATTTGTCACACATAACGAAACCGGATTCGAAGAATTTAAGTTATCATTATCGGCATCCGTTTGTGACGCGGGAGATGGTGTTGGGTCCGTTTGTGACTTCGGCCCATCAGTTTGTTTGAAATGCAACAAACTATGATAATTGAGCGCGCATGTTTTGCATGTACTCTTCGATTTACAAGCCTTCGCGGTGTGCCTAGTACTGAGGCAATTCACACAAACTCGAATATTCGATGACTTAATGCAGTTAAATCGCTCGCGTGGTTCTAGACTTGTGAATTTTGAACATTGGTATAAAGGGTGCGATCCCTTTTGACAGCAAAAACAAATTTCGATGGAGTTATTATCGAATTTTTCGACATTAATAAATGCCTTTGCGGAATTAGTTTTTTGCGGTTTAGCGGTATAATTATTATTTAAGCCAAGACGGCTCGATGTCGGTTGCGTGATTTGTGCGCGATTAAGAATTCGTTGCTGAACTCTTACGAAGTCGATTAGTTCCGCGCTGGACGGTAGATTTTCATTATTTTTAACAGAAGATTCAAAAGCCTTTACAGTCTCTATGTCAAGACGTTTAAGACCTAGTTGCAACAATATGAATTCTGCGAGGTTTTTTATTTTTAATTGCTTCAGCGCGGCGATATTAGTGGAGTATGCATCTGCAAAATTCTCTAAAGAAGCGGGCGTGGCCGAGTTAACTGGAGGTAATTTCAGCAATCGGTCAAAGTATAATTCAGCGAGAACGCGTTGATCATTATACTTAGTACACAATGCGTCCCAGATAACTTGATAATTTGTACCTGTAGGCGTAATAGCTTTGCAAATATTTAATGCTTTTCCGGTTAATTTAGACATCAGATACTGCATTTTTTCCGTATCATCCAGAGAATCATTCAAATGTATAACTGAATTATATGTTTCATAAAAGAGAGACCAACTATCCAGATTCCCGTTAAAGCACGCTATCTCCAATGCAGGTAGCTTAATTTGACGGCGAGGTTTTGCAACCGGATTCGACAGCATATTTGCTTCTGTATATTTAATAACACCGAAGAGTTCTTCAAATGCATTTAATTGAGTGTATTCAGCGATTGCTTCCGGATTCAATTCCAGTTCGCAATCCACCTTTTCATCTAATATTGTTATAAATTCAGAACGAATTTTTTCAACAGTAGTTGCGCCTGATAAAAAAGATTGGCGATCGTAAATGCTTTCCGAAGCTTTTCTTATCTTGTCATACACCGACTGTAAGCTCGCAAAGCTAGCGGCTAGTTTAGCATTTAAACGTTTGAGACGTCTTTCATCCCGAGACGACTCGATTGACGCGCTCGTAGCCATTTTCTTTATTCCGGTTATATTTACAAAATATGAAACGTAAAACAACTAAAAATGCGGTTAAAGGGTATGCGGTATGGTATGAGGAAGGGTATGCGGTATATAAAGGGTATGCGCTAAAGGGTATGCGCTATATAAAGGGTATGCGGTATGATGTATGCGGTTTGAGGTAAGGGGTATGCGGTATGCGGAATGCGGTTAAAGGGTATGCGGTATGCGGTATGAGGTTAAAGCGTATGCGGTATGCGGTATGATGTATGCGGTTTGAGGTAAGGGGTATGCGGTATGCAGTATGCGGTATTATGTATGCGGTTTGAGGTAAGGGGTATGCGGTTAAAGGTTATGCGGTATGCGATACGCTGTATGCGATATAAGGTATGCGGTATGATGAGTCTGTATTATTTATGCGGAATTTATTAATTAATATATTAATTAATATATTCAATTAATTCACTGTAATCCGCTCACAGGGTTAAATTGACTGTTGCGCGGTGTAAAGGTTAACGGAATACGTGCACAGAGCGGGTAAAGAAAGTTATTTATTGCGTTTATTATCATTAACAAATCACAAATATTGCGAACATAATATTTTTCCACTTTGTAATGATATCCAATAATACAATTATTAAGAAATAATCGTATTATTTATAAGGTAGGTAAATGCGATTTTATCAGCAAAATACAACTACATAAGTTATCAGAAATAAATATTAAAAGGATGCCTCGTATTTATTTATTCTAACAGCGGGTAAATATGTTATTTCCAACGAAATGAAATAAGTATGGAAACAAATTACTCATGTAGGTATATCAAACCGTTAATGCGTTTTGTGCGATGTTATAAAACGTAATCTCACTCTGCTCTATGGTTTTTATTAATATTGTGGTTCAAAAATATATATCCGGCTCGAAGGACCAAAAATGTATGGTTATTTATGTGGTGAGAGTGGATTATGTGTTTTTTGTAAAATGACTGGCGAAGGACCTTGAATTTTGTGTTACTAATCACTGCCTAAAAATGGTAAAAATACATGTTGCAAAGAAAAGGAGAGGACTCACCGGAAAAAGGTAAAGATCTTGTATTCTGGCAATGCTGCGTTCGTTCATCCATCCAATTGGCACAAACAGTGATAGTCGGGAGTTGGTTTAATTTATAGTACGTACACGGCGCAACTTTTTTGATAGCGGATTTTTCGTGAGCAGAGCACAGTGATGGCAGCGGGAGTTTATTGCAGACTGATTAAGATTGTGGGTAAGCGAGGGGGGAAAAGGTAGGACAAAAGGACTTGCAACAATAATTAATACCAAGTCCAAGCAGTGATAGTATGTCTGCGTGCTGTGTAGGTAGGTGTATGTGTAGGTATTAGTATGTGCGTAACCAATCAGCATCTATCTATCGTATATTATTTAAAATATAACAGATTACTAATACAAAGGTACAAAAGATTAACTGTTGAATACTTCTCTGTGATACTCCAGTTGCTTTAGACGTCAAATGATACAAGTCATTTATGCTTAAAAGTTGACCACCGTTTTTTTTATATTATGCATAAAATAATTAAACACGCAGAATAAAATTTCACGAGTTTGTCCATTCAGTGATTTGCCATTTATTTATTTATTTATTCAACGCCCAGAGGGCTTATACATGTTAGGTAGTACAAATTATTCATGACAGATGATTTTTCAACAGATAATGAAATAATAAAAATAAAATTAGATAAAAAGTGCACACAAGTCACAAAAATACAAAAAAAACGCGATTTGATAAGTTTACAAAAATACAGATATGTTTAGGAATAGTTTTGGAATAAGTTTTTTACAAGATCCACAAAATTCGCCAAGTTGATGTTAAATATGTCGACATCACCTAAGTACTGATTCCCCATAGTGTGAAATCGTTGTATTGGAGAGTGGGCAATGTAGTTCCGCTTGTGAATGCTGCAGTAGAATAGTGTATTTTATCGCGTGGTTACTGTCGTTATTCGTAAGATTATGAGTTGTAGGAGTTCGCAACAGTCGAATTTAGAGTTAAGTATTTTGAATAAAAATGTTAAGTCGTTTATTTTACGTCTGTCTTCTAGTGTATGTGTTTTTGGAATATTTAGTAATAGATTATATTTGTCTTCTAGTGGGATTCTTAATTTAAAATTTATAAAACGCAGAAATTTTTTTTGTATTCGCTCAATATTATTAACGTGAATTTTGTAAGATGGAGACCAAACTACCGAGTTATATTCAATTTGGCTTCTAACTAGATATACATAATATAATAGTTTAATGGCTTCTATGGAACTAAAGTTTTTAGTTGTTCTTAATACGAAGCCTAGTGTTTTCATACCTTTGTTCATAATTTGGTGGATATGATTTGCGAAACTTAGTTTTTCATCCAAAATTATTCCATGTCCCGTTTTGTAACAGGACTCAATGATGTCGTAATAAATATTACACTTGCACGCTTTACAAACACTCTGTTAATCTACTAATAAAGATTCGAATTAAAAAAAAAGAAACTATTAATTATTTAAAATTGAAAAACTAGTCATTATTTCACTTGCGGTACGAAGGTATATATATGTTTACATCACATTATACATTCTGAATTAATAGGACACCCTTAAGTGCACCAAACCAATATGCCATCAGGGCCATCAAAACTTGCTGTCTCTTCTACACTAGTTACATAAATGGGCAATAATAATAAACTAGGTTTTGCCCGTTGCAGAGGCAACTAACGGGTTAAAACACTATGAGATTTGACGTGTGAATGTGGATGAAGCGAGGAGCGGGTGTTTAATTAAATATATGAAGAAAAATTGTTTGAATGTGGATTAAGCGAGGTGAACGTATAGTTTATCATTTAATTTAATTTAGAAAAACCAATAGAGCCTTTTCTCAAAAAAGGGGTCAATGAGTTTACCGCTCAATTTTTTCGCGCAGCTCTTCGGAATTTGCAGGTCAAGACGCGTAATTTGATATCCCTCTTGGATACTCTAAGGTTCTATGAATTAAATATTTTTCCTACTTTCAGTACCTACCCACTGAGCTCATCAAACTATTCTGATGTAAAATATCCGAACAAGTACCAATAACGATAAGTAATTTAAATTTATTTGAAAAATTTTAAATCTGGTAGGTATATCATTTTTAACATTTTTTTGAAAATCAAAATATTTTGAAAACGGAAATTTTTGAAAGATAATATTTTTTGATTTTGAAATTTAAAATCTTTTGGATTTTGTAATTTTAATTTTTTGGATTTTATAATTTTTTGAATTTTGATATTTATGATTAAAAGTGGTGTTTAAAATGATGTTTGATTGTGGATGAAGCGAGAAATCTGACACTGATAAAAATTACGTATTATTGAAAAAGAAAGAGCGAATGAACGAGGAAAGGAGTGTAAGGAGAATATATGACGCAAATGTGAATGGTAGAAGAAGTCGAGGACACCCAAGAAAGACATGTCACGACCAAGTGAATCAGATACTTGAGTCGGGCCATGTCAAGAGTCAGAATAATAGAAGAGAATGTATGAGACGTTGTATGAATGTAAACGAGGCCAGGAATGTGTGCCAACACCGGGATGTTTGGCGGTCCGTCCTCTCTGCCTACCCCTGCGGGGAAACGGCGTGATGGTTAGTTAGTTAGAAAAATAAATAAATAAGCAAGACAGGGCACCCTTTCGGGTAAGTAGGCGTTGAAGAAACACGAATAAACCAATACATCAATTCTTAGCATTTTTATTGCTTTCATTTTTGGTTGCGTTACCTACAACAATCTTCTCCTATATATGTACTCGTTTATAAAAATGAATGTATGTTTGCTTGCTTGTTTGTTTGTTTGTGCGTTGTTTATAGAAGATGTTTGGAATTTTCAAAACATCTTCTTTACACCCTCGCGAAAGTTTCTGGACTATTACAATCACATGATAATACATCTGAAAAGTTTTTTACTATTACCAAAACTCTTACGAAACTGTCAACAATGTTACACTTTGAGAATGACATTTTGCAAACCCACGATTGTTCTTAATTTTCGAATAAACTCTCTAAATTAACGAATTTAATCGAAGTGTAGCAGCCAGCCTCCGCTACCTCATGCTTTATTTAGTTTGTTTTCAAAAAGTACCTAGCGATCTTTCCAGAAGCAAATAAAAATAAAATAATTTTTTTTTAAATTAAGAACCATTGACAATTAAACGACGTTCGTTTGGTTTTTTTTCCAAGAGACGCAGTAGTTGTGAGAATCTGTAACGCTGTCCATACATTAATTCATTTTGCAAATTATATTTTTACAAATTATATTTATACATCATATGAGTTCTACATTATTTTAGTTCTACATTATAACAGTTCTACATTGGTGACCGCGACGTAATATGGATACAGCATCCGGAAAAATTTCGGTTTACGGAAGGTCTTCCTATATAATTTTTTTTCCAATCCAAAACTGAAAGAATTTTTTTTCGGAAAGCAATATTAACAAAGTTACACGACTTTAAAATTTTCTATACGCACACATGAAAATCGACATATTGGAAGAAGGAAGGTCTTCCTATATAATTTGTTTTTTTTTTATACTAATTATGGGCCGGAAAATCCAAAACTGAAAGAATTTTTTTTCGGAAAGCAATATTAACAAAGTTACACGACTTTAAAATTTTCTATAGGCACACATGAAAATCGACATATTGGAAGAAGGAAGGTCTTCCTATATAATTTGTTTTTTTTTTATACTAATTATGGGCCGGAAAATCCAAAACTGAAAGAATTTTTTTTCGGAAAGCAATATTAACAAAGTTACACGACTTTAAAATTTTCTATACGCACACATGAAAATCGACATATTGGAAGAATTATGACAGTTTAAAGTCATAGATAAACTAGAAAGATGTTTTACCACACAAAATTAAATGTTACCATGCAATAATATCATCAAACATACCTTATAAATCGACGAAGTTTGAAAATTCGTAGTCTTAAAAATGCGTAACCTAACCTAACCTAACCTAACGCTAGGTTTGTGTAACATGGTTTGTGCCCCTTTATACCGCCTGCTCGCGTCCCTAACCTAACCTAACCTAACCTAACGCTAGGTTTGTGTAACATGGTTTGTGCCCCTTTATACCGCCTGCTCGCGTCCCTAACCTAACCTAACCTAACCTAACGCTAGGTTTGTGTAACATGGTTTGTGCCCCTTTATACCGCCTGCTCGCGTCCCTAACCTAACCTAACCTAACCTAACCTAACCTAACCTAACCTAACCTAACGCTAGGTTTGTGTAACATGGTTTGTGCCCCTTTATACCGCCTGCTCGCGTCCCTAACCTAACCTAACCTAACCTAACGCTAGGTTTGTGTAACATGGTTTGGGCCCCTTTATACCGCCTGCTCGCGTCACGGCAAAAAAACATCCCTGTTTTCAAGTAGTTTAGCGGCTACGCTAGGTTTGTGTAACATGGTTTGTGCCCCTTTATACCGCCTGCTCGCATCACGGCAAAAAAACATCCCTGTTTTCAAGTAGTTTAGCGGCTACGCTAGGTTTGTGTATCATGGTTTGTGCCCCTTTATACCGCCTGCTCGCGTCACGGCAAAAAAACATCCCTGTTTTCAAGTAGTTTAGCGGCTACGCTAGGTTTGTGTAACATGGTTTGTGCCCCTTTATACCGCCTGCTCGCGTCACGGCAAAAAAACATCCCTGTTTTCAAGTAGTTTAGCGGCTACGCTAGGTTTGTGTAACATGGTTTGTGCCCCTTTATACCGCCTGCTCGCGTCACGGCAAAAAAAATCCCTGTTTTCAAGTAGTTTAGCGGCTACGCTAGGTTTGTGTAACATGGTTTGTGCCCCTTTATACCGCCTGCTCGCGTCACGGCAAAAAAACATCCCTGTTTTCAAGTAGTTTAGCGGCTACGCTAGGTTTGTGTAACATGGTTTGTGCCCCTTTATACCGCCTGCTCGCGTCAATTTAAAAAAATATCCCTGTTTTTAAGTAGTTATTAAGTTAGTTAGCGGCTACGCCAAAAGTGAGTAAAATTTATAAAAAATAATTACTTAAGTTAGTTATTGATATGACAACACTTAATTTTATGTGGTTATCTTTGGTATGGCTATTTCTATGACTCTAAACTGTCATAATTCTTCCAATATGTCGATTTTCATGTGTGCGTATAGAAAATTTTAAAGTCGTGTAACTTTGTTAATATTGCTTTCTGAAAAAAAATTCTTTCGGATTCGGATTCTCCAGCCAATAGTTAGTATAAAAAAAAAAGTTTTATTATTTTGGAAGACCTTCCGTAAACCGAAATTTAGCCCAGCATCCGGTGTTCTACATTGGTGACCCATCCAATTCAGTCGCCATCATTAAAAATTCAGTGTTAATCGCCAAGTTTTACTTAAAGTTAGAAATGCCTTGTGGACCCTGTGGACCTTGTGGACCTTGTGAACCCGCTTGCGGAGCTCCATGCGCCCGCGCCCCCTGTATTCCCTGTGGCCCCTCTCCGTTTCCTCCCTGCAGGCCCGGGGGCCTTATAATCACCATCTACAGCTGCTACACCGACCTCCAGTAATCTCAAGAACCCCGGTAACAAATCATTCAAAGAATTTCTCTGTAGTACGTAATTTTACCAGAAGTTTCCGAAGAATTTGACCGGAAATCTATTCGAATTTAAACTCTTCTCTACAGCTGCTGCATCAACTTCCAGTAATCTCAAAATCCACTTAACAAGTTAAGCTCATCAATTAAACGAAGAATTTGAACAGAAAACTATAAGATTTGAAAATTTTCTAAAATGGTGTAATTTTCCAGCACCATTGACCAATTCTACAAGCAACAAGCAACAAGCAACAAGCAACGAGCAACGAGCAACGAGCAACGAGCAACGAGCAACGAGCAACGAGCAACGAGCAACGAGCAACGAGCAACGAGCAACGAGCAACGAGCAACGAGCAACGAGCAACGAGCAACGAGCAACGAGCAACGAGCAACGAGCAACGAGCAACGAGCAACGAGCAACGAGCAACGAGCAACGAGCAACGAGCAACGAGCAACGAGCAACGAGCAACGAGCAACGAGCAACGAGCAACGAGCAACGAGCAACGAGCAACGAGCAACGAGCAACGAGCAACGAGCAACGAGCAACGAGCAACGAGCAACGAGCAACGAGCAACGAGCAACGAGCAACGAGCAACGAGCAACGAGCAACGAGCAACGAGCAACGAGCAACGAGCAACGAGCAACGAGCAACGAGCAACGAGCAACGAGCAACGAGCAACAAGCAACAAGCAATAAGCAACCAGCAACCAGCAAGCAACAAGTAACAAGCAACAAGCAGCAACCAGCAACCAGCAACCAGCAACCAGCATCAGAACCACCAGCCGTCGCATCACAACCAACCCGTTCCTCCTTTCACCGCAGCCATGTCTGCGTTGTCTGGGGAGAAAACTGTAGATTTGCAAACAAATCAAATCCACACCGCCCGCTTGTCAGCCCGCTCATCCACCACATTCAGACATTCTCTTTTATATGTACATGAGTCGTTTCGGCAACCTCAAGGTACAGTCCTGGGACCGTTACTGCTTATCATCTATGTTAATGACATATTTATATAGAAACTAAACGGAAAAATAATATCTTATGCTGACGATACTGTCATAATAATTGATGGTACCGATTGGAATAGTGTTAATAACCTAGCGAATAATGATATTAACGTATTGAAAAATTGTTTCGATAAAAATCTAGTCTCTTTAAACACTGAAAAAGCAAAATTCATCCCATTCTCTATCAATAAATTCAAATTAGAACCAGATTTAAACATCATAATACACCAAAGTAAACGTAACAAAACTAACTCTAATCAAGATTGTGCTATACTTAGTCCAACTCCCAAAATCAAATATCTTGGTGTATATTTAGATCAACATTTTAAATAGAAAACAAATATTTAAAAACTCGTCAAAAGGATTAGGAAATGTATTTATATATTTATTAGACTTAGAAATATTCTAAGCTTAAAAAACCTAAAAAGAGTGTACTATGCAATTATTCAATCTACATTACAATATGGTATTATTGGCTGGGGAGGAACATATGACAATATTTTAAATCCAGTCAAAATAGTTCAAAGGTTGATAATTAAGGTAATCTTGACAAAACCGTCTAAACTTTCTACTGAAATTCTTTTATTAATATTCAATGTACCTATAATAGAGAAAATGTAAGAAAAATATTCAATACTTCAAATTTACAAAGAAATACAAATACTCGTAACAATACTTCCAATTTGGGAGGCGGAAATGGGTACCACCGCCCCGGGAACCTTTATTGGTTAACCAACACCTTTGCCATAGGTCACCCCAAGTGCTTGGCTACGTTTGGTGATTTAGCAGGGGTGTCCGGGTTCATGGGGTGAGGTTTGTCTAGGTCTTGGAGGCGGATGACCAAGAAACACTGAACCCCAGCTTCCTACCAACCCCTTAAACCCTTTTCCTTCCCAGAACTTTCCTCTCCTTCCTTTCCTTAAAAAAACCCTCTAAACAGCATCCCCAAAGATGACATAGGCCCTCAGGGAAATTATGTTCCTCAGGGCCTCCTGTGTGGAGCTCATGTAAAAAAAAATTCCGATTGTGATGAAACTTTGGTGAGTTGTTGTGCTCACCCTCGCGAAGGTTTCTGTATATGTGAGCTCGGGAGTTATGAAAATTTTGTTAAAAAAATTACAATAAAAGGCACGCCAGTCGTACAAAAATGTGTCTATCTCATATAGTTTAGCAGCAGGGATAAGAGAGGAGGGTAACATGCGGGGGGAGAAGGACGGGGCGAGAACGGGGTGCGATTGCTCTGGAAAGGAGACAGAGTAGCGGCAGGTGAAAGCAGGGGGTAAATTTGGAAAATCAGTGCTTCTCACATGGAAAGTGTAGTAACAGTGTATGTGGCCTGTTCATGTCTCGGAAAACCGGATTTATATTGTGTACTTTCCAGATAGAAAAAAAAATTGTGTGTCTGGAAGCACTTATGAACAGAATTAAAATATAAACTCTTTCTTTCTTTGAAAGGTATATAGGCTAGATCAGTGTTTCCCAAACATTGTTCTGCCGTGGCCCGGTAATTTTTACACTGTCCCTTCGTGACCCACTTAATACTTTTAAACACAAGCTGGTTCTATTAAGTAAAATAATACACATTTATTAATAGTAAAAATGTTTTATTAATACTACAAATTTTGTTATCGTCTATTTAGTCACTAAATTTTAGTGCGAAGTATGGAGCTGCTGCTTTATTGTTACTAAAGAATCCAACTTCGCGAAAAATGACGAAAGTTTTATCCTAAGGCCTGGTTCCACTTCAAGTCGGTTTCTATATTCATTTTTAGGGTAAACTAGTGTTGAAAACCCAGCTTCACATTTCAAGTCATGACAAAAGGCATTAAAAAAGTTGTTGCTTATTGAGCTAATTTTGTGTATTCTTGGCGACAAGATAACCAAAAATCTATCAATGGTCTTAGTCTTGTGTCAAATAATATATATCCTTGAGTGATGTGTCAGTTGACCAGTTCAATAAACGAGTCGACATCTGAGTCTGGCAATTCGTGGCAAATTAGTTTCGGAATCTAACTTTAATAAAAATAGGTTTCTAATCCAAGCTTTGTTGTTGTCGATTGGAGGAAAACATTTTTGAAGATTCCTGTCCAGTCTTAATATATGTTCTTTAATTTGAGTTAAGATGTCTTGTGGCAATGCAATCATGTTGTACTCATTTTGCATTTCACTTAAATTACTAAATGCTTTGAAGTTCCCTGTTTCCGCGTGTTGTGCCCACACATTAAGTTTTTTTTCTTGCAGCTTCCACCTTGTCTTAAAACAAGGCGGGAATGTTGCTTGCGACCCGGTATTTTATTTTGATGGCCCGGTACCGGATCGCGACCCGGCAAATGGAAACCCTGGGCTAGATTATTATAGAATAGAGCTAATCGAAGGGTCTGGTCCGATCTAATGAGCTGGTCGAAGAATGATACAATTAAATATGACGGAAATGGAAAGATAAAGCACTGACCCAGCAAGTCATCGATGATTTAAAAAAAATAAATCTTTGTAGATTTTTTGATTGAATCGTGTACAGACCATGATTATTAGTAAGTATCCAATATTTCAAACGGTTCGGAACCATAAGGCAAATGTTATAAACGACCAAAATAATTGTTACAAAGCGCCCGTAAAACGATGAATTTTTGCAAAAATTCTTCTTTTAGCCGGTTTGATTATTGATACGTGTGCAGGCCACGATTGTTAGTAAGAATCCAGAATTTCAGACGGTTCGGAGCCGTAATAAGGCAAAAGTTATAACCGACCCCAAGTGTTCAAACGTCCGACCCCAACTACTTAAACGACCGAACCCAAGTGTTAAAACGATGATTTAAAAAAAAAATTCTAGATTTATTGATTGATTCGTGTACAGACCGTGATTATTAGTAAGAATCCAATTTTCCACACGGTTCGGAACAATAAGGCAAAAGGTATGAACGACCAAAATAATTTTTACAAAGTGCCCGTAAAACGATGATTTTTTTTATTAATACGTGTCCAGGCCACGATTGTTAGTAAGAATCCAGAAATTCAGACGGTTCGGAGCCATAAGGCAAAAGATATTACCGACCCCAAGTGTTCAAACATCCGACCCCAACTACTTAAACGACCGAACCCAAGTATTAAAACGATGATTTAAAAAAAAAATCTTTGTAGATTGTTTGATTGATTCGTGTACAGACCATGATTCTTAGTAAGAATTTCACACGGTTCGGAACCATAGGTTCAAAGTTATGAACGACCACAATAATTGTTACAAAGCGCCAGAAAAACGATGAATTTTTGCAAAAATTCTAATTTTAGCAGATATTTTGATTGATACGTGTAGAGGCCACGATTGTTAGTAAGAATCCAGAATTTCAGACGGTTCGGAGCCATAAAGCAACAGTTATAACCGACCCCAAGAGTTCAAACGTTCGACCCCAACTACTTAAACGACCGAACCCAAGTGTTAAAACGATGATTTAAAAAAAAAATATATTTGTAGATTTTTTGATTGAATCGTGTATAGACCATGAATAATAGTAAGAATCCAATATTTCATACGGTTCGGAACCATAAGGCAAAAGTTATGAACGACCTAAATAATTGTTACAAAGCGCCCGTAAAATGCTGAATTTTTGCAAAAATTCTAATTTTAGCCGGTTTATTTATTAATACGTGTCCGGGCCACGATTGTAAGTAAGAATCCAGAATTTCAGACGGTTCGGAGCAATAAGGCAAAAGTTATAACCAACCCCAAGTATTCAAACGTCCGACCCCAACTGCTTAAACGGCGGAACCCAAGTGTTTAAACGATGTTAGTAAGAATCCAGAAATTCAGACGGATCAGAGCCATAAGGCAAAAGCCGACCAAACCGACTCCAAGTGTACAAACATCCGACCCCAACTACTTAAAACGACCGAACCCAAGTGTTAAAACGATGATTTAAAAAAAAAAATACTTTGTCGATTTTTTGATTGAATATGATTGATTATTAGTAAGAATCCAATATTTCACACGGTTCGGAACCATAAGGCAAAAGTTATGAACGACAAAAATAATTGTTACAAGGCGCCCGTAAAACTATAAATTTTTGCAAAAATTCATCTTTTCACGGGTTTGTTAATTGTTACGTGTCCAGGCCACGATTATTAGTAAGAATCAAAGTATTTCACACGGTTCGAAGCCATAAGGCAAAAGTTATGACCGACCCCAAGTGTTCAAACGTCCGACCCCAACTGCTTAAACGACCGAACCCAAGTGTTAAAACGACGATTTGAAAAAAAAAAAATCTTTGTAGATTTTTTGATTGAATCGTGTACAGACCATGATTATTAGTAAGAATCCAATATTTCACACGGATCGGAACCATAAGGCAAAAGTTATGAACGACCAAAATATTTGTTGTAAAACGATGAATTTTTGCAAAAATTGTACTTTTAGCCGGTTTGTTTATTGTTACGTGTCCAGGCCACGATTATTAGTAAGAATCCAGAATTTCACACGGTTCGAAGCCATAAGGCAAAAGTTATGACCGACCCCAAGTGTTCAAACGTCCGACCCCAACTGCTTAAACGACGGAACTTAAGTGTTAAAACGATGATTAAAAAAAAAAATCTAGATTTATTGATTGATTCGTGTACAGACCGTGATTATTAGTATGAATCAAATATTTCACACGGTTCGGAGCCATAAGGCAAAAGTTATGACCGACCCCAAGTGTTCAAACGTACGACCCCAACTACTTGAACGACAGAACCCAAGTGTTAAAACAATGATTTAAAAAAAAAAATACTTTGTAGATTTTTTGATTGAATCGTGTACAGACCATGATTATTAGTAAGAATCCAATATTTCACACGGTTCGGAACCATAAGGCAAAAGTTATGAACGACCAAAATAATTGTTACAAAGTGCCCGTAAAACGATGAATTTTTGCAAAAATTTGTGCTTTCACCCGATTTTTTATTGATACGTGTCGAGGCTACGATTGTAAGTAAGAATCAAGAATTTCACACGGTTCTGAGCCATAAGTCAAAAGGAATAACCGACCCCAAGTGTTCAAACGTCCGACCCCAACTATTTAAACGACCAAACCCAAGTGTTAAAACAATGATTTAAAAAAAAAATACTTTGTAGATTTTTTGATTGAATCGTGTACAGACCATGATTATTAGTAAGAATCCAATATTTCACACGGTTCGGAACCATAAGGCAAAAGTTATGAACGACCAAAATAATTGTTACAAAGCGCCCGTAAAACGATGAATTTTTGCAAAAATTCTACTTTTAGTCGATATTTTGATTGATACATGTCGAGGCTACGACTGTTAGTAAGAATCCAGAATTTTACACGGTTCTGAGCCATAAGTCAAAAGTTATAACCGACCCCAAGTGTTCAAACGTCCGACCCCAACTACTTAAACGACCGAACCCAAGTGTTAAAACGAGGATTTAAAAAAAAAAATCTTTGTAGATTTTTTGATTGAATATTATTGATTATTAGTAAGAATGTAATATTTCACACGGATCGGAACCATAAGACAAAAGTTATGAACGACCAAAATATTTGTTGTAAAACGATGAATTTTTGCAAAAATTCTACTTTTAGCCTATATTTTGATTGATACGTGTCGAGGCTACGATTGTTAGTAAGAATCCAGAATTTCACACGGTTCTGAGCCATAAGTCAAAAGTAATAACCGACCCCAAGTGTTCAAACGTCCGACCCCAACTACTTAAACGACCGAACCCAAGTGTTAAAACAATGATTTAAAAAAAAAAATACTTTGTAGATTTTTTGATTGAATCATGTACAGACCATAATTATTAGTAAGAATCCAATATTTCACACGGATCGGAACCATAAGGCAAAAGTTATGAACGACCAAAATATTTGTTGTAAAACGATGAATTTTTGCAAAAATTCTACTTTTAGCCTATATTTTGATTGATACGTGTCGAGGCTACGATTGTTAGTAAGAATCCAGAATTTCACACGGTTCTGAGCCATAAGTTAAAAGTAATAACCGACCCCAAGTGTTCAAACGTCCGACCCCAACTACTTAAACAACCGAACCCAAGTGTTAAAACGAGGATCTAAAAAAAAAAAATCTTTGTAGATTTTTTGATTGAATATGATTGATTATTAGTAAGAATCCAATATTTCACACGGTTCGGAACCATAAGGCAAAAGTTATGACCGACAAAAATAATTGTTACAAGGCGCCCGTAAAACTATAAATTTTTGCAAAAATTCATCTTTTCACCGGTTTGTTTATTGTAACGTGTCCAGGCCACGATTATTAGTAAGAATCCAGTATTTCACACGGTTCGAAGCCATAAGGCAAAAGTTATGACCGACCCCAAGTGTTCAAACGTCTGACCCCAACTGCTTAATCGACCGAACCCAAGTGTTAAAACAAAGATTTGAAAAAAAAAAATCTTTGTAGATTTTTTGATTGAATCGTGTACAGACCATGATTATTAGTAAGAATACAACATTTAACACGGGTCGGAACCATAAGGCAAAAGTTATGACCGACCCCAAGTGTTCAAACTTCCGACCCCAACTGCTTAAACGACGGAACTTAAGTGTTAAAACGATGATTAAAAAAAAAAATATCTAGATTTATTGATTGATTCGTGTACAGACCGTGATTATTAGTATGAATCACATATTTCACACGGTTCGGAGCCATAAGGCAAAAGTTATGACCGACCCCAAGTGTTCAAACGTCCGACCCCAACTACTTAAACGACCGAACCCAAGTATTAAAACGATGATTTAAAAAAAAAAATCTTTGTAGATTTTTTGATTGATTCGTGTACAGACCATGATTCTTAGTAAGAATTTCACACGGTTCGGAACCATAGGTTCAAAGTTATGAACGACCAGAATAATTGTTACAAAGCGCGAGAAAAACGATGAATTTTTGCAAAAATTCTACTTTTAGCAGATATTTTGATTGATACGTGTAGAGGCCACGATTGTTAGTAAGAATCCAGAATTTCAGACGGTTCGGAGCCATAAAGCAAAAGTTATAACCGACCCCAAGAGTTCAAACGTTCGACCCCAACTACTTAAACGACCGAACCCAAGTGTTAAAACGATGATTAAAAAAAAAATATATATTTGTAGATTTTTTGATTGAATCGTGTATAGACCATGAATAATAGTAAGAATCCAATATGTCATACGGTTCAGAACCATAAGGCAAAAGTTATGAACGACCTAAATGATTGTTACAAAGCGCCCGTAAAACGCTGAATTTTTGCAAAAATTCTAATTTTAGCCGGTTTATTTATTAATACGTGTCCGGGCCACGATTGTAAGGAAAAATCCAGAATTTCAGACGGTTCGGAGCAATAAGGCAAAAGTTATAACCGACCCCAAGTATTCAAACGTCCGACCCCAACTGCTTAAACGGCGGAACCCAAGTGTTTAAACGATGTTAGTAAGAATCCAGAAATTCAGACGGATCAGAGCCATAAGGCAAAAGCTATAACCGACCCCAAGTGTTCAAACATCCGACCCCAACTACTTAAAACGACCGAACCCAAGTGTTAAAACGATGATTTAAAAAAATATATATACTTTGTAGATTTTTTGATTGAATCGTGTACAGACCATGATTATTAGTAAGAATCCAATATTTCACACAGATCGGAACCATAAGGCAAAAGTTATGAACGACCAAAATATTTGTTGTAAAACGATGAATTTTTGCAAAAATTCTACTTTTAGCCGATATTTTGATTGATACGTGTCGAGGCTACGATTGTTAGTTAGAATCCAGAATTTCACACGGTTCAGAGCCATAAGGCAAAAGTTATAACCGACCCCAAGAGTTCAAACGTTCGACCCCAACTACTTAAACGACCGAACCCAAGTGTTAAAACGATGATTTAAAAAAAATATATATATTTGTAGATTTTTTGATTGAATCGTGTATAGACCATGAATAATAGTAAGAATCCAATATTTCATACGGTTCGGAACCATAAGGCAAAAGTTATGAATGACCTAAATAATTGTTACAAAGCGCCCGTAAAACGCTGAATTTTTGCAAAAATTCTAATTTTAGCCGGTTTATTTATTAATACGTGTCCGGGCCACGATTGTAAGGAAAAATCCAGAATTTCAGACGGTTTGGAGCAATAAGGCAAAAGTTATAACCGACCCCAAGTATTCAAACGTCCGACCCCAACTGCTTAAACGGCGGAACCCAAGTGTTTAAACGATGTTAGTAAGAATCCAGAAATTCAGACGGATCAGAGCCATAAGGCAAAAGCTATAACCGACCCCAAGTGTTCAAACATCCGACCCCAACTACTTAAAACGACCGAACCCAAGTGTTAAAACGATGATTTAAAAAAAAAAAAATACTTTGTAGATTTTTTGATTGAATCGTGTACAGACCATGATTATTAGTAAGAATCCAATATTTCACACGGATCGGAACCATAAGGCAAAAGTTATGAACGACCAAAATATTTGTTGTAAAACGATGAATTTTTGCAAAAATTCTACTTTTAGCCGATATTTTGATTGATACGTGTCGAGGCTACGATTGTTAGTTAGAATCCAGAATTTCACACGGTTCAGAGCCATAAAGCAAAAATTATAACCGACCCCAAGAGTTCAAACGTTCGACCCCAACTACTTAAACGACCGAACCCAAGTGTTAAAACGATGATTTAAAAAAAAAATATATATATTTGTAGATTTATTGATTGAATCGTGTATAGACCATGAATAATAGTAAGAATCCAATATTTCATACGGTTCGGAACCATAAGGCAAAAGTTATGAACGACCTAAATAATTGTTACAAAGCGCCCGTAAAACGCTGAATTTTTGCAAAAATTCTAATTTTAGCCGGTTTATTTATTAATACGTGTCCGGGCCACGATTGTAAGGAAAAATCCAGAATTTCAGACGGTTCGGAGCAATAAGGCAAAAGTTATAACCGACCCCAAGTATTCAAACGTCCGACCCCAACTGCTTAAACGGCGGAACCCAAGTGTTTAAACGATGTTAGTAAGAATCCAAAAATTCAGACGGATCAGAGCCATAAGGCAAAAGCTATAACCGACCCCAAGTGTTCAAACATCCGACCCCAACTACTTAAAACGACCGAACCCAAGTGTTAAAACGATGATTTAAAAAAAAAAAAATACTTTGTAGTTTTTTTGATTGAATCGTGTACAGACCATGATTGTAAGAATCCAATATTTCACACGGATTGGAACCATAAGGCAAAAGTTATGGACGACCAAAATATTTGTTGTAAAACGATGAATTTTTGCAAAAATTCTACTTTTAGCCTATATTTTGATTGATACGTGTCGAGGCTACGATTATTAGTAAGAATCCAGAATTTCACACGGTTCTGAGCCATAAGTCAAAAGTAATAACCGACCCCAAGTGTTCAAACGTCCGACCCCAACTACTTAAACGACCGAACCCAAGTGCTAAAACAATGATTTAAAAATAAAAAATACTTTGTAGATTTTTTGATTGAATCATGTACAGACCATGATTATTAGTAAGAATCCAATATTTCACACGGTTCGGAACCATAAGGCAAAAGTTATGAACGACCAAAATAATTGTTACAAAGCGCCCGTAAAACGATGAATTTTTGCAAAAATTCTACTTTTAGTCGATATTTTGATTGATACATGTCGAGGCTACGACTGTTAGTAAGAATCCAGAATTTCACACGGTTCTGAGCCATAAGTCAAAAGTTATAACCGACCCCAAGTGTTCAAACGTCCGACCACAACTACTTAAACGACCGAACCCAAGTGTTAAAACGAGGATTTAAAAAAAAAAAATCTTTGTAGATTTTTTGATTGAATATGATTGATTATTAGTAAGAATCCAACATTTCACACGGTTCGGAACCATAAGGCAAAAGTTATGACCGACAAAAATAATTGTTACAAGGCGCCCATAAAACTATAAATTTTTGCAAAAATTCATCTTTTCACCGGTTTGTTTATTGTTACGTGTCCAGGCCACGATTATTAGTAAGAATCCAGAATTTCACACCGTTCGAAGCCATACGGCAAAAGTTATGACCGACCCCAAGTGTTCAAACGTCCGATCTCAACTGCTTAAACGACCGAACCCAAGTGTTAAAACGACGATTTGAAAAAAAAATCTTTGTAGATTTTTTGATTGAATCGTGTACATACCATGATTATTAGTAAGAATCCAACATTTTACACGGGTCGGAACCATAAGACAAAAGTTATGAACGACCAAAATAATTGTTAAAAGCGCCCGTAAAACGATGATTTTTGCAAAAATTCTTTTTTTAGCCGGTTTGTTTATTGAAACGTGTCCAGGCCACGATTGTAAGTAAGAATCCAGAATTTCAGACGGTTCGGAGCCATAAGGCCAAATTTATAACCGACCTCAAGTGTTTAAACATCCGACCCCAACTACTTAAACGACCGAACCCAAGTATTAAAACGATGATTTTAAAAAAAAATCTTTGTAGATTTTTTGATTGATTCGTGTACAGACCATGATTCTTAGTAAGAATTTCACACGGTTCGGAACCATAGGTTCAAAGTTATGAACGACCAAAATAATTGTTACAAAGCGCACGTAAAACGATGAATTTTTGCAAAAATTGTACTTTTAGCAGATTTTTTGATTGATACGTGTAGAGGCCTCGATTGTTAGTAAGAATCCAGAAATTCAGACGGTTCGGAGCCATAAGGTAAAAGTTATAACCGACCCCAAGTATTCAAACATCCGACCCCAACTACTTAAACGACCGAACCCAAGTATTAAAACGATGATTTAAAAAAAAAATCTTTGTAGATTTTTTGATTGATTCGTGTACAGACCATGATTCTTAGTAAGAATTTCACACGGTTCGGAACCATAGGTTCAAAGTTATGAACGACCAAAATAATTGTTACAAAGCGCCCGTAAAACTATGAATTTTTGCAAAAATTCTTCTTTTCGCCGGTTTGTTTATTGTTACGTGTCCAGGCCACGATTATTAGTAAGAATCCAGAATTTCACACGGTTCTAAGCTATAAGGCAAAAGTTATGACCAACCCCAACCCAACTGCTTAAACAATAATTGTTACAAAGTGCCCGTAAAACGATGAATTTTTGCAAAAATTCTTCTTTTAGCTGATTTTTTTTAGTAATACGTGTCCAGGCCACGATTGTTAGTAAGAATCCAGAATTTCAGACGGTTCGGAGCAATAAGGCAAAAGTTATAACCGACCCCAAGTATTCAAACGTCCGACCCCAACTGCTTAAACGACGGAACCCAAGTGTTTAAACGATGTTAGTAAGAATCCAGAAATTCAGATGGATCAGAGCCATAAGGCAAAAGTTATAACCGACCCCAAGTGTTCAAACATCCGACCCCAACTACTTAAAACGACGGAACACAAGTGTTAAAACGATGATTTAAAAAAAAAAAAAAATACTTTGTAGATTTTTTGATTGAATCGTGTATAGACCATGACCATGACCGACCCCAAGTGTTCAAACGTCCGACCCCAACTGCTTAAACGACGGAACTTAAGTGTTAAAACGATGATTAAAAAAAAAATTCTAGATTTATTGATTGATTCGTGTACAGACCGTGATTATTAGTATGAATCAAATATTTCACACGGTTCGGAACCATAAGGCAAAAGTTATGAACGACCAAAATAATTGTTACAAAGTGCCCGTAAAACGATGAATTTTTGCAAAAATTCTTCATTTAGCAGGTTTTTTTTAGTAATACGTGTCCAGGCCACGATTGTTTGTAAGAATCCAGAAATTCAGACGGTTCGGAGCCATAAGGCAAAAGTTATAACCGACCCCAAGAGTTCAAACGTTCGATCCCAACTACTTAAACGACCGAACCCAAGTGTTAAAACGATTATTTAAAAAAAAAAAAAATCTTTGTAGATTTTTTGATTGAATCGTGTGTAGACCATGAATAATAGGAAGAATCCAATATTTAATACGGTTCGGAACCGTAAGGCAAAAGTTATGAACGACCAAAATAATTGTTACAAAGCGCCCGTAAAGCGCTGAATTTTTGCAAAAATTATTCTTTTAGCCGGTTTATTTATTGATACGTGTCCAGGCCACGATTGTAAGTAAGAATCCAGAATTTTAGACGGTTCGGAGCAATAAGGCAAAAGTTATAACTGACCCCAAGTATTTGTGGCGGCACATCATAAACTTCGCCATCAAAAGAAGACACGAGAAACATCTAATATTTGCGCGGCGCCGGCTCTTGCCTAGGTACCTACATACGCCGATCGCGATGTACTTTCTCGCCTGCCGTGCCAGCCCGACGTTAATAAGATCGCCACCGCCTAGAAAGGTCTCGAGACAGCACCGTACAATATCTGTACGGCGCCGAAAATTCTCGTCAACTGCCGAAGGGTCGCGTATTACCTACCGTGTGGGTAATTACTCGCCGCGGCTATATAAGCAGCCGATCGCTCGTCCGCTCTAGTTCAGTCTCACATCAATCGTCGGTCAACATCTCAACATGTAATAAGTGTAGAGCCCGTAAAGCGCTGAATTTTTGCAAAAATTATGCTTTTAGCCGGTTTATTTATTGATACGTGTCCAGGCCACGATTGTAAGTAAGAATCCAGAATTTCAGACGGTTCGGAGCTATAAGACAAAAGTTATAACCGACCCCAAGAGTTCAAACGTTCGATCCCAACTACTTAAACGACCGAACCCAAGTGTTAAAACGATTATTTAAAAAAAAAAAAAATCTTTGTAGATTTTTTGATTGAATCGTGTGTAGACCATGAATAATAGGAAGAATCCAATATTTAATACGGTTCGGAACCGTAAGGCAAAAGTTATGAACGACCAAAATAATTGTTACAAAGCGCCCGTAAAGCGCTGAATTTTTGCAAAAATTATTCTTTTAGCCGGTTTATTTATTGATACGTGTCCAGGCCCCACGATTGTAAGTAAGAATCCAGAATTTTAGACAGTTCGGAGCAATAAGGCAAAAGTTATAACTGACCCCAAGTATTCAAACGTCCGACCTCAACTACTTAAAACGACCGAACCCAAATGTTAAAAAGATGATTTTAAAAAAAAATAATGATTTGTAGATTTTTTGATTGAATCGTGTACAGACCATGATTATTAGTAAGAATCCAATATTTCACACGGTTCGGAACCATAAGGCAAAAGTTATGAACTACCAAAATATTAGTTGTGAATCGCCCGTAAAACGATGAATTTTACCAAAAAATCTACTTTTAGTCGATATTTTGATTGATTCGTGTCGAGGCTACGACTGTTAGTAAGAATCCAGAATTTCGCACGGTTCTGAGCCATAAGTCAAAAGTTTTAACCGACCCCAAGTGTTCAAACGTCTGACCCCAACTACTTAAACGACCGAACCCAAGTGTTAAAACGATGATTTAAAAAAAAAAAAATCTTTGCAGATTTTTGATTGAATATGATTATTAGTAAGAATCCAATATTTCACACGGTTCGGAACCATAAGGCAAAAGTTATGAACGACCAAAATAATTGTTACAAAGCGCCCGTACAACTATGAATTTTTGCAAAAATTCTTCTTTACGCCGGTTTGTTTATTGATACGTGTCCAGGCCACGTTTATTAGTAAGAATCCAGAATTTCACACGGTTCGAAGCCATAAGGCAAAAGTTATGACCGACCCCAAGTGTTCAAACGTCCGACCCCAACAGCTTAAACGACCGAACCCAAGTGTTAAAATGATGATTTAAAAAAAAAAAATCTTTGTAGATTTTTTGATTGAATCGTGTACAGACCATGATTATTAGAAAGATTCCAACACTTTACACGGGTCGGAACCAATAGGCAAAAGTTATGAACGACCAAAATAATTGTTACAAAGCGCCCGTAAAACGATGAATTTTTTCAAAAATTCTTCTCTTATCCGGTTTTTTTATTAATACGTGTCCAGGCCACGATTGTTAGTAAGAATCCAGAAATTCAGACGGTTCGGAGCCATAAGGCAAAAGTTATAACCGACCCCAAGTGTTCAAACGTCTGACCCCAACTGCTTAAACGACGGAACCCAATTGTTTAAACAATGATTAAAAAAAAATTCTAGATTTATTGATTGATTCGTGTACAGACCGTGATTTTTAGTATGAATTCAATATTTCACACGGTTCGGAACCATAAGGTACAAGTTATGAACGACCAAAATAATTGTTACAAAGTGCCCGTAAAACAATGAATTGTTGCAAAAATTCTTCTTTTAGTCGGTTTTTTTATTAATACGTGTCCAGGCCACGATTGTTAGTAAGAATCCAGAAATTCAGACGGTTCGGAGCCAGAAGGAAAAGTTATAACCGACCCCAAGTGCTCAAAAATCCGACCCCAACTACTCAAACCACCGAACCCAAGTATTAAAACGATGATTTAAAAAAAAAATCTTTGTAGATTTTTTGATTGATTCGTGTACAGACCATGATTTTTAGTAAGAATTTCACACGGTTCGGAACCATAGGTTCAAAGTTATGAACGACCAAAATAATTGTTACAAAGTGCCCGTTAAACGATGAATTTTTGCAAAAATTCTTCTTTTAGCCGGTTTTTTAATTAAAACGTGTCCAGGCCACGATTGTTAGTGAGAATCCAGAAATTCAGACGGTTCGGAGCTATAAGGCAAAAGTTATAACCGACCCCAAGTGTTAAAACGTCCGACCCCAACTACTTAAACGACCGAACCCAAGTGTTAAAAAGATGATTTAAAAAAAAAAATCTTTGAAGATTTTTTGAATGAATCCTGTACAGACCATGATTATTAGTAAGAATCCAATATTTCACACGGGTCGGAACCATAAGGCAAAAGTTATGAACGACCAAAATAATTGTTACAAAGCGCCCGTACAACTATGAATTTTTGCAAAAATTCTTCTTTACGCCGGTTTTTTTATTAACACTTGTCCAGGCCACGATTGTTAGTAAGAATCCAGAAATTCAAACGGTTCGAAGCAATAAAGCAAAAGTTATAACCGACCCCAAGTATTCAAACGTCCGACCCCAACTGCTTAAACGACGGAACCCAAGTGTTTAAACGATGATTAAAAAAAAATCTAGATTTATTGATTGATTCGTGTACAGACCGTGATGTTTAGTATGCATCAAATATTTCACACGGTTCGGAACCATATGGCAATAGTTATGAACGACCAAAATAATTGTTACAAAGCGCCCGTAAAACGTTGAATTTTTGCAAAAATTCTTCTTCTAGCCGGTTTGTTTATTGATACGTGTCCAGGCCACGATTATTTGTAAGATTTAAGTGGATTGTCTATGGTATCAATAAGTGTCAATCTATCTTGATAACCTCCACTTTAAAAATAACTAAAACAAGTGTATTTTTGCAAGTAAACGTACGAGAAAGTGTTCTGAAGTTGAAATCAACTGGTGAAATTAATCTCCAGTCAGTTAGATTTCTTTATAATAGTGCTTGCTGTGATAGTTAGGTGTTTTAAAAATCAAAACAATTGTCCAAAATTATCTGAAACCAAAAACAACACAAACACGCAGGCGCATGAAAAGTGTCGTCATTCTATCACCTCTGGTCTAAAGTGTCATCACCTGCAACGCTATTGGTCGAAAGTGTTGTCATTTTCGGTTTGTGTTCAACTAATTGTGGTAAACAGGCGCTATTGAGAAATTTCGGTCTATTATTATTTTCTCTTATAATCTTATCTCGGAGTAACACCTTTACTCAAATGTTTATAACATTGAAAATCTGGACCATTTCTTACAATTATTATTAAGTGAATTTTTTATATCAAAAAACAATGTCGCAATCTGAGGTTTCTGATTATGAGAGCGACCTCATCTCCTTGAACTCAGCAGGAATTTTAAAAGAAACGCAAAATGCCCTCAAAACACTACAAGATACCTTGGTAAACACAAAGGTTTCCAAGGAGCAACAGCTGAAGATTGCCAATAATATAGCCTGCGTCCTGGGATCTGTTGGGCAACTTATTTTGGAGAGAGAAACTCTTAGAAGCGAACTTGCATTAGCGAAAGCAAAAAACAAAATAATATTAGCAGAAAAGATGACAATACAACAGGATAATTCGCAACTGAAATCCAAAATCATTCAGCTAGAACTTGACCTTGGACCTGTGATGAAAAGAGTGGCAGATGCCACTGAGGCTAGTCTCTCTTTTGCAGAGGTGTTGGCTAGTAAAAAAGTAAATTTGCCTCCACCATTATCGCGCCTGGACGTCCCCGTAGGAAAACCGAGACCTTCCGTCTGCTTCTTCCCCAAATCACCATCGGTGGAAGACAGCGAGGAAACTAAAAAAATAATCAGGGAATCACTGAAGCCATCCCAGCTAGGAGTGAGAATTACCGGAATGAAAAACATTAGAAATAAAGGAATCATCATCCATACGGCTAGTGCTGTGGAACAAGAGAAACTACTAAGGTCAGAAATAGTAACCGGATCTGTGACCTTGAGCGCCCGACTTCCAGCAAAAAGGCTCCCAAGGGTCATCTTCTTCAACGTTCCAAGGGAGTTGTCTGATGAAACTTTTCTTGAGTGTGCACTAAATGGACTATCAAACATCGAGGAGATAAACGAAACAATAAAAAAATGCAAACTTAGTCATCTAGCTGGCCCTCGAACTGGATCTCCATGCCATAGAGTATACGTGGTCCCCACATACCTTAGACATGCACTGGTAAAACAAGGACGTGTATTTGTTGATTGGACAGTCTGCGGGGTTCGTGACTTTATTGGATTAACTGTGTGTACAAAGTGTCAGATGATCGGCCATTCTTACAAGTTCTGCAAGGAGACGACGAGATGTGGGCACTGTACCCGGGAAGGACATAACCGTGAGACATGCCCTTCTGCTGCAGCGGTGCCAGTCTGCGCGACATGTACGAGATTTCACAAGCCCGCAAACCACCCGTCAGGAGATAAAGAGTGTCCGGCTTACAAAACAGCCCTTCAAAAGGACTTAGCAAAAATTGATTATGGCATGTGATATTGATTTTGAGACCTCAGTTATAGAATACGAAAGGATTCAAAAGTTCGAACACTGGACCCAATTCAAACACGATACAGGCGATAAAACAATAACTGCAGTAAGTTTGAATATTAGATCTATTTTTAAGTACTGGGATACATTCACAATAAGTATTTATAGTCAACTAAATAACATTGATATTATCACACTTTGTGAAACTTCGATAAGTGAAAACAATGTAAATCTATACAAAATACCCGGATTTAACTCATTCCATTATTGCCGCAAAAAAAGATCCGGCGGCGGGATAATAGTTTATATTAAAGAAAACCTCATATTTGAAAAAAATGATATAATACCTACTACATTCGAGTGCGTCTACGGAACCTTTTCAGTAAACAAATTCAAACGCATACATTTGTTGGCACTCTATCGACCCCCAAACACAAATAAAAATACCTTCCTACAACAGCTAGAAAACGTAATAGAAAACATTAATATTAAGGAAACCGTCTTGCTACTCGGAGACGTTAATCTGAATTTGTTAAAGGAAAACAACTTAATAATTCTAAAATATGAAAATCTTATGGCCAACTACGGTTTCGTGAAATGTATACATGACATTACGAGGGAAGCAGTAGTTAATACCTACACAACTGCGACGTGTTTAGATCACATGTATATTAGAGAAAAGGAGAAGTCTGAATTGTTCTCATGCGTATGTGAAACAAGGATAGCTGATCACTACATAACTGCCGCGTCTATATATCTTCCTACTAAGGACACCGACATATCGCACCATGAATACAACACTGCACTATCTGAAAAAAAAGTTGAAGAAATGATCATGAAAACTGATTGGAACTCAATTCAAATTCACACTGATCCAAATATCATATATGAAGATATTAAATCACACTTTAACACAATCTATGAAAAAAATAGTATCAAAAAATTAGTAAAAAAAACGTATCGCCACAACCAAAAAAGTTGGATGATTAATTATTATATTTAATAATAATTAAATTCTTTTAGAAAATATACAAATAAGGGATAAATTATGGAGAAAATGGAAAAACATGCCAACAAATAAGAAATTTGAAAAAGACTACAAAACATATAGGAATAATTTAAATAAGCAAATATTAGATACAAAAAAAACTTACTACAACAACAAATTCAATAATTGCTTTAAGGATATTAAAAAAACGTGGAACGAAATAAACAAAATATTGGGGAGAAAAAACAAATCCAGCTGTGACGCAGTTATATCGAAATATTTCTTGAAGACCACACCTACTGATGTAGCTGCTGAAAATTTTGCTAATTTCTTTGACGAGGGAGTTAACAAGTTGCTACACAAATGTGATATCCGTGCGTCTTCATACCTGCTTGACGAATTACCGCACTCTATGTACCTACCCAGAGCTAGCGTAAAACAAATTGAATCGATTATCGGTCTACTGAAAAACTCAAAAACACCGGGATTGGATCAAATACGTATGTATGATATAAAAAAACACGTTAAAATACTGAGCCCAGTAATTACTCATTTCATAAACACTATAATTGATACTTGCCAAATACCTGAAGGATTGAAAACTAGTATTGTTAGACCTATTTTTAAAGGCGGTGATCATTCAGTTATAAACAACTATAGACCTATATCCTTATTACCTGCTTTGGAAAAAATTCTCGAAAAATATATTGCAATATACTTAGACGCATATTTAAATAAATTTGGTATCATTGACGAATGTCAGTACGGATTCCAGAAAAAAAAAGCTGTGACGCATTACTAAAAAAATTTACAAATTACATAAACACCGAACTCAACTCTCAAAAACATGTACTTGTACTCTTCATTGATTTCTCTAAAGCCTTTGACACACTATCACATAAACAAATAATAACGGCTCTACAAATCATTGGAATCCGAGGTAAACTGCTTACTCTCTTTAGTAACTACTTATCAAATCGAAAAATGAATGTCAAAATATTGAATGTGATGAGTAAATCTAAATTTATAAGGTCTGGTGTACCGCAGGGGTCAATTTTGGGTCCAAAATTATATATAATTTATGTTATGGCTATGTCGAAACTATTTTGAAAAGCGCTTAGATTCATTTTCGCAGACGACACCGCACTTATAGTATCAAATGAAAATCCACTAATAGCAATTCAAGAATTACAAACCGACTTCGATGAACTGCTAAAATGGGCACATGATGTAGGATTAGTTATAAATGTAAAAAAAAACAAAATGCATGTACATCAGATCACCAAGCTTGAAAATATGGAATATTACGAATCTAACCGCACACAACCTTGAATGCATCCATAGGAAAATAACAATAAATTGCCAATGTGAAAAAATAGACTTTGTCAAGGAGTATACTTACCTGGGATTAAAAGTAGATAACACATTTAAATGGGATAAGCAAGTTACTAAAATATGTAACCAGTTAAGAGCTCTAACGAACAATTTCTATAAATTAAAATTTGTTTTGCCTCATAGCACACTCAAACTAGTGTATTTTTCTTTGGTGGAATCTATTCTCAGATATGGAATTCGAAGCTGGGGTAATACAAGCATGACTTATATTAAGTACATACAAAATTTGCAAACCTCTATTATAAAACAAATTGTAACACCAAATATATATAGACAAAGACACAATGTGCAACTCTTATATTGTGCTGAGGGCCTGCTCTCAATAAAGGGTATATATATATTGGTTCCTTACCATTAAGGATAACTGGGGAGATAATACTTACAAAAGACCACTGGTGCATAGTCACAGCACACGTTTCACAGAAAAAAAGGCCTAAAAATACCTAAAATATCCAATAAGTATGGAAGCCGAACGCTGGAGTACTGTGTACCAGTGATTTTTAATAAGCTCAAAAATAATTTAATTTTAGAGGAAAATGAGAATTTAAGCACGAAAACTGTAAAAATGTGGCTAATAAATGAAAAATCCATGTATCTGTAAAAAAAAAAAAAAATTACAAAGAAAAAAAAAGATTGATGATGTTATGGCAGTTATTTTCTTCTTAAATATTTGTACCTCTTTCTTAAATGACAACAAATCTGCTAAATATTTGTACCTCTTTCTTAAATGACAACAAATCTGCTAAATATTTGTTATGTATTATGTTATATACGTTATGTATTGGTTGTTATGTTATTGTGTTATCCGATTGGTTGTTATGCTATTTTTTTATTACATTTCCTTTAAATATTTGTAATCTTAAATATTCTTACAGAGGTCTTCAATTTCCTTTACAATTTTGAAATTACACATATTATTTTTTTACCATAACGAGTGTATATTGAGGTAGAACCTGCAGATAAGCAGCCATGTGGCAGCTTCGCGGGACTACCGATAAAATTGTTTAAATTATATATTTGTATATACTATGTTTTTGATGGGAAAAAAAATTTAAATGGAAAAAAAAAAAAAAAAAAAAAAAATCCAGAATTATACACGGTTCGAAGCCATAAGGTAAAAGTTATAACCGACCTCAAGTGTTCAAACATCTGACCCTAACTACTTAAACGACCGAACCCAAGTATTAAGACGATGATTTAGAAAAAAAAAATCTTTGTAGATTTTTTGATTGATTCGTGTACAGACCATGATTCTTAGTAAGAATTTCACACGGTTCGGAACCATATTTTCAAAGTTATGAACGACCAGAATAATTGTTACAAAGCGCCCGTAAAACGATGAATTTTTGCAAAAATTGTACTTTTAGCCGATTTATTTATTGATACGTGTCCAGGCCACGAATATTAGTAAGAATCCAGAATTTCACACGGTTCGAAGCCATAAGACAAAAGTTATAACCGACCCCAAGTGTTCAAACGTTCGATCCCAACTACTTAAACGACCGAACCCAAGTGTTAAAACGATTATTAAAAAAAAAAAAAAAAATGTAGATTTTTTGATTGAATCGTGTGTAGACCATGAATAATAGTAAGAATCCAATATTTCATACGGTTCGGAACCGTAAGGCAAAATTTATGAACGACCAAAATAATTGTTACAAAGCGCCCGTAAAGCGCTGAATTTTTGCAAAAATTATTCTTTTAGCCGGTTTATTTATTGATACGTGTCCAGGCCACGATTGTAAGTAAGAATCCAGAATTTTAGACGGTTCGGAGCAGTAAGGCAAAAGTTATAACTGACCCCAAGTATTCAAACGTCCGACCCCAACTACTTAAAACGACCGAACCCAAATGTTAAAAAGATGATTTAAAAAAAAAATAATGATTTGTAGATTTTTTGATTGAATCGTGTACATACCATGATTATTAGTAAGAATCCAACATTTCACACGGTTCGGAACGACCAAAATAATTGTTACAAAGCTCCCGTAAAATGATGAATTTTTGCAAAAATTCTTCTTTTAGCCGGTTTTTTTATTGATACGTGTCCAGGCCACGATTTTAAGAAACCAGAATTTCAGACGGTTCGGAGCCATAAGGCAAAAGTTATAACCGACCCCATGTGTTCAAACGTCCGACCCCAACTACTTAAACGACCGAACCCAAGTGTTAATACGATGATTTAAAAAAAAAAATTCTTTGTAGATTTTGTGATTGATTCAGTACCTATGATTATTAGTAAGAATCCAATTTTTCACACGGTTCGGCACCATAAGGCAAAAGTTATGAACGACCAAAATAATTGTTACAAAGCGCCCGTAAAACGATGAATTTTAATAGGTTCTTGGTTCGAGTTCCAGATGTGACCGTATATTTTTTCTGATTTTTCTGTTTGAGATGTTGGATCGAGCTTCGCTAATATTGTCTTCATTATTTGAATTAGCTGCTACATTGGAGGTAATCCATCTCTTACCCGCCCTGGTCTAAGTAACTGATGGTTACTCCTTCAAGGCTCTCGCATGATTCTAATTTTTTTGATTAAACGAAGCTACATTTATTTATTTTGAACGAATCTAGACCTCCAGTGTCCATGCATACGTTGTTAGTAAGCAGTATGCAAGTGCTTAACAGGAAAAACAAAATGCTAAAAAATAGGTTAGTAAGATAAAGATAAATTAAACACGGCAAAAGAAAAATTCATTCACGAGACTCCATGACGCGGAATTGCATCTGTAAAAACATGTAAGCACCTGTATAAAATAGAGAACATAAGAAATACAATAAATCTCAAATCAATTGGCAAGTACCAACAAAAAATGTGATTGGCTTTCGGTCTGACCATTATCTACACGTAGCTTCCGTGTCCCTTAGCCAACCACTCAATGAAGCCTCAACGAATGTTAACTGAATATTTGGGGTATAATACCCGAAGACGAAAAGAAAATTCAGCGTTGGGTAGTCAGAGGCAGGACAAAGGATAGTCAAGGTCGTTTGATTAAATCTCAAGCCTGCACATGTCATTGGGGGAGGCGCAGATAGATTTGAGAAGGATCTGCAAAATTAATAATGTAACTAAAGATGAAGCAGGAACGAGGTCCAGCACACCCCCATAAGGGGATAGGGGAAAAAAAAATTCGATCAGTTCATCCAAAAAACATTGAAATAGTTAAAGACAAACAAAACAAAACACGGAACACGGCATTAATTAGCTGCTACAGAATTTAATACACTATTCATAACGACCTCGGTTTCTCAGAAAACGTCCAAATACAGATTTTCTACGCTGGCCAAATTACAAGTTATCTATGAGTACGTGAAGCACCTCATTAAATAATATAATATGATATCCGCGTAATTAGGTAGGCACCTACGTGCGGATATTAGGAATTTTTAATAATTAAATAAAACAGAGCTGATGATTTGTTAATTTTAACTAGTGTTGCAACAGAACTCTGCTTCCGCTTCCGCTTCTGCAGAAGTTCTGCAAGTTTTTCACATCCGTTTCGGTTTCTGGTTCCGCAAAATTTATAACAGAACTCTAAACGACGAATACAGCGAGGAGCGCGGGGTGGGAGGCGTATGGACGACTGTAAAGGGGGCAGTATACAAGCGTGTCGCAACGAGTTCGTTTGTTTATATATTACTTATCGATGTTAAGTGTAAATGAAGACCAGGAGGAGAACTCTTCTACGACTGACGATGGTGACAATTTATTTTTAGAGATACAGTCACACCTTCGGGCGTACAAGAAAGAGAAGAGGCTACCTCTCTATGAGGATCCCCTTATGTGGTGGAAAGTAAATGTGCACAAATATCCCCATATTGCCAATAGTTCGCCAATACTTATCAGCTCCCACCAGCAGTGAGCGATTATTTAGTGGAGCGGGTTTAATATAAAATATGAAGAACACTGAAACAGACTCAAAGGCGTAAAAGCAGTTAAATTACTTTTTATTAGATATAATTTACCTCTGTTTTATTTCGGGTAAGTACTAAAAGTAAAAAATACGAATTTAAATAAACAAATTATAAAAAAGAAAATTGTGCCTTTTCTTCATGGTATTAACACTTCCGGTTCCACTTGCGTTTCCGCTTCATAAAACAGATGGTGCATAGGTATGTTAAAATGATATTTGTCCAATTTTGTGTCCGGTTAGAAGGACCATGTCAAGTCACTTCAATCTCATCTAGGGTGGTGGACTTTTTATTGTAAAACACTTTTTTTACTGAAGAGTCGTTTTATTTACAAACACTTTTTAGTAACAATGAAATCAACACTTTTTGAAACTAATTTTGGTCCGGACCTCGCCTGGGCAACACGGGGTCTATAATCTAAGTATCGGTTAATGCGAGAGAGAAAAATATTTGAACAGCATCCCTTTTATACTGCTAAAAACTGTAAAAATACCGTCTTTCAGACTGTTAAAAAGACAAGAATAACAAATAACAATGGTACTAAACAACTACTGGGTCACGTGCTCTAATTTAGTTAGTCGGTAACACTAGCTTCTATAAAATTCACACAGAGGTCTCTAACATTCATACTCTCTTAATAAACTAAGAAAAATTAAACCAATGGGATTAACTACAGTATTTATCTCATAGATGTCACTATTCTTAACAGACCCCCAGGAAATGGATTAATTTTAAAGAAAATTAAAACATTTATAAATCTAACCCTAATGGTAAATTTAAACATAATATTCAGATAGATTAATAAACAAAATATATACATGAACTAAAAGTATAGAACTAATCTATTAACATAAACTCATTTTTCATTTATCAATAAAATTTCAGTCTAATCAACAACAAAAAAAAAATACTGTAATTGATTTAAAAAGCTAAATAATTCGTTATGTATAATGTAGAGCACTACTTAAGTATTTAACATTTAACAATTTGTGTCTCAAGCCTGAAAAAAATTGAAAATTGTGTACGTTTTTTTTTTAAAACAAATCTACTAAACAAATGCTAATACTGACATTATATAATTAAAGAATACTCTATATTACCAAAAATCAACACAAAAATAAATACATAGATCAAAATATCGTAGAATAAATAACCTGCACCTAAAATAAACTTATTATTACTACTGGCTCCTTACGTGCTCACAGAATCCTGAAAGCTTAATATTATTATTTCTTTTGTTTTCCTTTTACTACTATTAGCTTATTATCTTTTTTGTTTCGTGTACATTCATATCCACCTTATTTTTCTTTTTTTCCTTTCAAATACTTTGTACATGTATGTTTATATTATACCCTTATGGAATGTGTGGGATTGCACTCTCCTCCCCACATACTGGAATAAACACTTATTTATTTTATTTATTTATTGATTTTATTTATAAATTTGAACCTTTATAAATTATTCAAATAAAATAACATACAAATAATAATTTCATAATAACGACTCTTAACAACACAAACACTCAAGTCTTGAAGTCCGAGATTAGTCATCTGCTTGATCCATTATGAGACGCTGCACCGAGGACTTCCCATTTTCCTTTCATCGTTGGGGGGGGCCATAATTATAGCTGACATAATGAATAGCTGGTCAAGGGTAGAGACCAAGGAAAGCATCACAAATCCCAAGATTGCCGTGTCGAGTCATTATGTTTCTTCCTTTTTGTAGTGACCTTTTTCATCTTCTTCTGGGAATTTCTTTCTTCTTAGGAGTTTTTTTTTTACTTCCATTGCTGAGATCTTCCTTCATCTTCTGGGGGCGAGGTCCGGGCTCGTTCTAGGTTGTCCTCCAGGGGTAGTAAACAGATTTTGGTTATGGGACGTACGAATGTCCCTTGTGACGTCCGGAGGGTGACCACCCTTACCACGCCATCAGGACCGGGATGAGAGGATAGAACGCGTGCCATCCGCCACATTGCAGGCGGCAGATTGCCTTCTTTTAAGATTACCAAGTCATCCTTCTGTAAAGATCTCTGATTGCTGGTTTGCCATTTATATCTTCTCTGAAGCTCACCGAGATAGTCTTTTTTCCACCTGGACCAAAAACACTGAATTAGTTCTATCATTTTTTGATATTGATCCAGTCGGTTGTATGGTATTTTCTGAACATCCAGTTCAGGAATAACAGAAGCGCTAGTGCCCATAAGGAAATGATTGGGAGTTAAAAGATTTAGGTCTTTTGGATCATTAGATAGCGGGGTCAAAGGTCTGGAATTTAAACAAGTCTCAATTTGACATATTATAGTGTACAATAATTCAAAGGTTAAAACTGAACGATCGGTGATTCTATATAAATGATATTTGGCAGATACACAACCCGCCCTGGTTAGGGGCTTGTGGAGGTATACAACTCCAATCAATATTTGCTAAATATTTTTGAATCTTGTCACCATTTTCCTTCAAACTGTTATATAATTCCTTCAATCTATTACAAGTTCCCCTGAAATTAGTTGCATTATCAGAGTATATTCTCCTTGGCTGACCTCTGCGAGCTATAAAACCTTTTAGACAATTTAAAAATCCATCACTAGACAAATCGGTCACTAGTTCTAGATTGACCGCCTTCGTGGCTAGACAAACAAAGATGCATAAATACGCTTTAGTGATCGGAGCCCTTTTCTGGACTCCAGCCTTAATTGACAGCGGTCCGCTATAGTCGACCCCGACTATGCTGAATGGTCGATTCGGATGGATTCGATCAGCTGGTAAATTGCCCATCAACTGTTGGCCAATGACTGGGCGTAATCTAAAACATACAATACATTTATGTAATACTTGTTTAACTGTATTTTTTCCATAGATGGGCCAGAATTTCAATATTATTTCAGCGAGTAAAGCCTGGGTTCCCGCGTGTAAATTTATATAATGATAATGTCGTATTATTAATTCGGTCAATCTATGCCTTGCAGGTAATATTATTGGGTGTTTTTGCTGAAATGTTAAATGCCCTGAATGAGATAAGCTGCCTCCTACGCATAACAAACCCTCGTGCAAAAACGGGTTAAGTGATTTTAAAGAAGTGTTTTTGTTTACATTTTTATTTTTTAATAAAGCTTCCCTTTCTAGAAAAAAGCAGTTATTTTGAGCCGATTCGATCAATCGTTTTAACGCTAATTCTAATTCTTCAGCCTTCAAATTACCAGTATGCTTAAATTGCGGTTTACTACAGTTATGTTTAAATCTAAGTAGGTAAGCAATTACACGCTTTAATTTAGTTAGAGACGAGAATTTTTCAAATATGTCCCAAACTCTTGCGCTTGTTACCAACATAACGTTTTTTGCCTTTGCCTCAGGTAGGTTTAAGCACTCCATTTTGGGTATTGGCCAGCTGCTAGGTTCTTCAATCAGCCACCTTGGTCCATGCCACCAAGTGGCGGTGCTCAATAATTTCTCTGCCGGGGACCCCCTAGATAATATATCGGCGGCGTTGTCACTTGAGTTCACATGACGCCAGTCTTGATGGTTACTAAGTTCTTGTATCTCTGCTACTCGGTTAGCAACGAAGGTGTTCCAGCGGTCAGGCTGGCCTTTCAACCAGCACAAGGCGATAGTTGAATCACTCCAGTAGTAGGTATCCGCTTCCATTATATCCAATGCTTACTTGACAGTCCTCATTAACTTGGCTAGTAATACTGCGCTACAAAGTTCTAGTTTTGGCAATGATATGCATTTCAGTGGCGCTACCCTAGATTTGGAAGTGATCAATTGAGAACCTAAAAACGGTTATATAGAAATAGCATAATATACTTTATTTGTTGTGCATAGCCTGCCTCACTAGGCGAACCTGTATTAAGGCAGAATTTTAAGTAAATTGTTTCTCGCATTTTGTTTGTGGTTTTTTATACTCCACGGAAAAGAATTCAAATGAGGTTTGGAGTTCATCAAAATGACTCAACTTGGTCTTAATACCCCATAATTCTTCAACTATTTGTGAGTTGAGGTTTACAAATAGCCCACTTTTAAGATTTTTTAAAACTTACTTACTAACTTATTGGTGTAATTTAGCACTTTAGTTTATATCATAAATATATCAAACCACCCACGTTTATATTATCCACGCACAGGCAGCGCCTTAGTGGGTTCCCATTATCTACGTTTGTCTTATTTATATTTTACATTATTTGTATCTTGTGTTATGTTATATATATATTTAGAAAATATGTAAAAAATGACTTTTGAAATGTATCAAGATTTAATTGGAAAAAATAAACAAGAACTATATGGGTCATCATTACTTGAGATTCATCACTCAGGGTCACACTCTATGGAGTGGAAATATTATTGGCACGAACCGGCGTTTCCGCATGATTTCATGTAGACCGCGTCGCCTTAAAGACCTGGCGCGTTCTTTTTGCGTCCACGGTGGCGTGCGCAGTGGCGTGCGCGGTGGTGATCAGTTGTTGTGTACAAACTTGTAGCGACGTGTTCAAACCGCGGCGGCCGCGGCCAGATCGTGGCGTCCTGTGCAGCGTCTGCACGCGGCGGGGGCGGTCAGATCGCGCATGTTGCGTTTACTACAGAAAAATATTTACATAATTAATTAGAACATACATACATCCTTCAAATACCTTAGCTCAGTAATAACAAAAGATGCAAATGTAGAGGCCGATGTATCTCACAGAGTAAATGTTGCGTGGCAGAAGTGGCGATCACTCACTGGAGTACTGCGCGATTCAAGCATGCCCATTCGCACAAAAGGCAAAATATACAATACTGCAGTGAGACCAGCAATGCTGTATGGGGCTGAGTGTTGGACAGTGAAGGAAAATCACGTCCAAAAACTGCACGTTGCAGAAATGAAAATGCTTAGATGGTCAGGTGGGGTTACGAAACTGGACAAAATACGAAACGAACATATAAGAGGTAGTTTCAAGGTAGCCCCCCTTCCTGAAAAACTAACAGAAAGTCGCTTACGGTGGTATGGTCATGTAATGACAAGAGACAAAGAACACGTGTGCCATAAAGCGCTAGCTATACCTGAAATAAAAAGAGGAAGAGGACGCCCCCCTCTGACATGGTGGACCAGCATGGCAAAAATAGCTCAAAATTTCCCCAATCGGTCGTCTTGGAGCAGATTGATTAGGAGAGCCGACCCCACTTAAAGTGGGAAGTGGCAAAGAAAAAGAAGAAGAAGAACATACATTTTTATGAATTAACATTTAATTTAAACATTTATTGCACAAATACAGAAAAAAAACCTAACCTTTTTATGAATTAAAGTAATGAACAAAGTGTTCATGTACACTGAATGCGTAGTTTGTACTTCTACGATTATTGATTTCTATATTGAGATAACCGTTTTGCGCTCTCATCCAATGGAGGTAGTAAATTATTATCGTAATGCACATTTCCGCTATTCGATCTCAAAAAATTATGCAACACACAAGAAGCTTTTACTATCGAAGTATATTTTTTGCCTCCAAAGGACTAAAAAAAAACGCAATTTTTGAGCCAATATGCCGAAAGCATTTGCCACCACACGCCTTGCTTTACATAATCTGTAATTGTAATCAGGGCCGGATCTACGAAATCTAGCGCCCTGTGCAGTAGGTACCGATGGCGCCCCCCCCCCCCCTACATTTTAATTTTGATTAAAAATTCGTTTACCCCAATTTTTTTTTTTAATTAAATTTTTTTTTTTACACTAATTTATCAAATAAAATCAAGACATATAAAGGGTGTAACCCTATCTAAAGTTTTCGAATAAATAAGCCACGATCTATGTAATTCTTCTCCATTAGGCAGTTTCTTGTAATAATACTTAGTATTAAATTTACGCTTGTTCGTAATAGGAAAATCAAAACCTTTCAATTGTACAGGACCTTCCTGAACTAATAAACAAATGGAATTTTGAGATAACTTTGGCCAGCATCCGGGATCTTTCAATTCAAGCTCTGAAAACAGAATTAAATTTAAACTGCTATCAGTAACGTTATTTTTATCTTCTAATAATTCGACCGGAGGAATTTGTGCGATAGATATCTGTTTAGATATGCTCGGGACCATTGTAACGTCATTGCGCGGGACATCATTTTTTATCGGTGCTGGAGAAATTGGAATTAAAAAATTCCCAATGGAAACGAGTTTTTTTATGTCATTATGCTCTTTAATTCTAAGTTTTAGATTCTGCGAGCCTGAAAGTTTATTTTAATTATTGTTCTATTCATTGTAATCCACAATCCACAACCTCTAATAACCAATAGAAATGTAGTTATAAATTAAAAAATCTAATAATATAACCTCAAATTTGTACCTTGCATTTCCATTTCCCCTGTGTTCTGTGTTGAGCGAACAAACACGAACGTATCTATGGTATCAACGGCTTACGAAAGACGCTTACACTGATTATTACTGACTGTAAAATAACAAATCTAATAGAAATTAATTATAGGTACATTTAAGGAACTTCAACTGTCAAAACAATGATGAAACTGTTAACAAGTTGCAACCTTGCAAACCGTGCGATGTTTATGCTAATGGAATTTTGAATTTACTGAAGATTTCATAAGAAAATGGTCTTTAACCACATTCTCCTAGAGACTTAAATCGTGCAAAAGCACTTTGAAAGGCGCCGTCGGTTTGTTTGTTCTGTTGAATAAAAGTACGGCGCTGTGATTGGTTAATGAATTTGGATCGCACTCATTCGTCGTAAAAGACAGTAAAAGATATATGGAAAAATAGATCTTACGTTTAAACTAAATATATGGAATTTGTAAAAAAAATTCTGTAACTGACTATACATTCGTAAATCGTTGAATTTCGTTGAATTAAAACCAGATGCGTGCGCAGTCTGTATTTTTGGAAAGTGTTGCTAGAGCGTAATAATTATTTCGTACTATGGGTAATTTTTAAACGATTCAGGAAATATTATAACAAATTTTTAATACAATATTTATTTTCTCACGGCGCCCCTTCGGAGTTGGCGCCAGGTTTTTTGCACGTTTTTGAACGTATGGCAGATCCGGCGCTGATTGTAATTAGATATTCTCGGGTCGTATCTTGAATGCTTGTATGGAAATGGACGCATCAGACTTGAGCTTAATCCAAAAGCTTTCGTCTCTAAACATAATTATTTAAAGAGTTCCCCTCCGAGCCATACCGCATGATTAACGACATCAATGTACCACGGACGCTGGTTGATCGCTAGTTTGGTGTGAATGGTTTTTGCACGCTCTTAGGACGCTCCCGTGCACGCCACCGTGGACGCAAAATGAATGCGCCGCCCGGTTTGGTCAGGCCTTTACTTCTTAATTGTCCAAACGACCATTTTAGTTTTTGTTCAGTTTCCACTTTAAAATTTGAAATCCGGTCACTAATTTAAAATTAAAAGTATAAAAAATGATAGTTACCCACGTAACTACGAATTATTTAAACCAACTAGACCTTTACCTTTACGGAAATAGTTTTATCTTGAACACCCATCATAATGTTTCATCGAAATAATGACAGAAAACCATCTCCTTCTGTAAAATTTTCTAATGGTCGTTTGGACAATTAAGAACTAAGACGATATGCTGTTTCAACTAACAATCTAGACACTTCCAAATTGCTTTATAGTTCTTTGATTGCTTCAGTTAATTATAATTATCCTTCGAAGTTCCCACACACTGGAAATGGTAACTCAGCGAGCATTGACAGCATGTCATTTCTTCATTATTTTTATTTAAATTTTATTTTATTAAACATTTACAGGTTTATAACATTACATGCATTAAAGAAAACAACAAATTATAATAATTAGGTTATAACCCAATAACAAAATGTTCACATCATGCCCAAATAATAAATAAAAAAGTCAATAATTATTATCTTTTTTTTGACATAACATTATGGTTCCATGTTGGTCCGGCGACAGTTGATCCGGCGACAGTTGTTCCGGCCGACAGTTCGTACGGCCGACATTTGGTCCGGCGACAATTGGTCCGTCCAAAAGTTTAGATGATGTTTTCTTCAAGTACGTATGCAAAGAGGATATACGGCCGTACAACCAAAGTCGATATACTTATATCTGATGGTATCTTGAGTGAAAATCCGCTGTAAAAATATTTGTGCTAATAATTTCGACTCTCCTAAGTAGCATTTTAAATTTGGGAGGCGGGAGTGGGTACCGCCGCCCCGGGAACTTTTATTGGATAACCAACACCTCTGCCATAGGTCACCCCAAGTGGTTCGCTACGTTTGGTGATTTAGCAGGGGTGCCCGGGTTCATGGGGTGAGGTTTGTCTAGATCTTGGAGGCGGATGACCAGGACACACTGAACCCCAGATTCCTACCCACCCTTTAAACCCTTTTCCTTCCCAGAACTCTACTCTCCTTCCTTTCCTTAAAAAAAAACCCTCCACACATCATCCTCAAAGATGACATAGGCCCTGAGGGAAATTATTTTCCTCAGGGCCTCCTGTGTGGAGCTCAAGTAAAAAAAAAAAAGCATGCGGCAATCACAAAATACGACACTCTTATGCATGCAGTCGGCTAAGCAAAAAACCGCTAAAGATTCCTACTTGCATATAGTATAACTTTTATGTCTGAATATAACACAAGAGTCCCAACTGCTTCCAACCGTCTCGAGCCAATGAGACTATGGCATCCCCAATTTCGGTATAGTGTGATGCTGAAGGTAGTGGGGAGGGGAAGGAGTTGTGAAAAATGTACCTGGCTATTCCGATATAGTCATCAAACAAGCCTAAAGCCATTTCAAGTAACGTTACAATTGTGAATGAATACTGACGAATAGCAAAATACGACCTCCTAAATCTTAAATAGATATTGCACATGTAAGTGTGTCGTATTTTGGTATTCGTCAGTATTCATTCAGAATTGCAACGTTATTTGAAATGAATTTTGCCGTGCGTGGTGACTAGATCTGGATAGCCAGGTAAATTTTATTCATAATTTTATTTTCTTTTTCCTTGAATTCCATCCAACCGGGTGTGGAAATAGTTCCCCTGTCATTGCACTCTATGAACGGTGGCACTCTTGTGATGTGACTTTAAAAAAAGTCAAAACACTAGCGTAGCAAATAGGAAGATTTACAATAAGAAAACCAAAATATAAAAAAAAAATTGCAGAGCAATACGAATAAACTATTTAATATTTTTTATTTAACTACAATAATAATTTCAGAGTTATGGAATATTTCTTTTCAGTAATACCTACACAGTAGTAATAGTATGTAATACAAAATGTTTTCTATAACATGTTTCTATAACTATGTTTTCTATAACATACGAAATATTTTAAACAAGAAAACTATCAAAATTGTCTATTATGCATTAATTCAGTCTTTATTACAGTACGGCATTATTGGGTGGGGAGGGGCCTTTAAGGCTTCCTTACAGCCCATAATTATAATTCAAAGAATAATTATAAAAACCATTCCTAGAAAACCATACGACTTCCCTACTATACAGATATTTCGGGAATTTAATGTACCATCTATTATAGAATTGTATAAGAGAAACGCCTTATGCCAAATTTATAAAGAATATTTTATTAAAAAAATTCACCCCTCAGATAGCATAAGCAATAGATTTAAAACTAATGGCTTAATAGCCATCCCTATGCTTAGAACGACCACGGCTCAGCACCACTATTTGTATTTAGGTGTAAGATGTTACAATATATTATTATCCAATAACAAAATTAATATAACAGATATACTGAATTATAAATTATTCAAAAAACAAATTAAGTCCCTTAAATTGGATAATGACATATTGTACCCTTAATGTTTACCCTTTATGTAATTAATTAATTTACCCTTACTTAAACAGCAATATTTAATATTAAAAAAAAATTGTATTGATATTGTCCTTATATAACTATTTTTGTCTAAATTGTGTACCTACCCAAGATATTTATTTCATTAGTTTTTTGAAAATTGTTTACATAATGAACATTATTATTATTTTTTTGCATGTAAAATACTCCTACCATAAACACGAGCTCCTAGAGCTCAACTTATGGAGTAGTAGAATAAAACATGAATTATTTTGTAATCTTGCATATATTATCATTGTAATGTATAAACAAAAATCTTGAAATAAATAAATAAATAAAAAAAAGGAAAAATATGCGTTCTTCAGAATAAAAGGACAATAAATTCTGAATGGTTTTTAAAGTTGATGAAAAAGGTTTCAAGTATTATAATTCGAATTAAACACATAATTTATGATTACAAAGTTTTGCTGCAAACATAAAAAAGTAAAAATGATACGATTACGTTTTTCTAACAAAAATTACTGATTATTCAATTTGCAATTAATAATTTTAATTATTAATCGCATATTGAAGGCAAATGCATTATAAACGTTATCGCTGACTCACTTTTTTATCGTTAAACTAATTATTTAATTAAAAATTTCAAGGAATATCAATTTGGGAGGCGGATATGTATACCCCTGCCCCGGGAACCATTTATCGGATAACCAACACCTCTGCCGTAGGTTACCTTAAGTCGTTCGCAACGTTTGGTGACTTGAGCAAGAGTGCCCGGGTTTAGAGGGTGAGGTTTGTCTAGGTCTTTGTGGAGAATGTGTTTGCCCAACTACTGCTTGGCGGGCCGGATTGGTGGAGAATTATTGAGGGAGACCTTATTATGAACTCTCCAGTCGGGCTCTCTCGACCTGTCGCCCAAACAAGGTTATCTATTTTTCTGAGGCGGGTATGTGTGCCGCTACCCCTGGAAACATTTATCGGATAACCAACACCTGTGCCATAGGTTACCCTAAATGGTTCATTGCGTTTGGTGGCTCAGCAGGGGTTCCCGGGTTCAGAGGATGCATTTGCCCGTCTACAGCGTGGCGGGCCGGATCGGTTGAGACTGATTCAATTTGGAAGGTATGTGTACCGCCTTCTCTTTCTCTTTTTAGTATAAATTCATCTTCAAACTAACTGGCGACTTCCGGATTCATAGTCGACTTTTGAATTCACTATCATTACACAAGCCATCTCTAATAGCTATATAAGTCTATTTTGTATTATTTTAATCGAGTCTTTGGTCCCTACCTTAACCCGTCTCACGAAGTTGTCCAACCGGGTAGTGAGGCGGATCTGTTCAGACTGATTCAATTAGGAAGGCAGGTACATGTACCGCCTTCTCTTCCTCTTTAAGTATACATAAATTCATCTTTCATGGAGTGAAGTTTGTCCAGGTCTTGGTGGTGAATGCTTTTCCTCACCAACTGCGTGGCGGTCCGGATCGGGAGAAACTGCTTGAGACAGGCATAATCAGGATCTCTCCAGCCGGACTCTCTCGACCCATAGCCTTGCACTGCAATGTGGAATATTTACCAGGCTATTCAGATATTTTTATGTTTTTTTACATTAATTCCACACAGAAGGCCCTGAGGAAAATAATTTCCCTCAGGGCCTATGTTATCTGAGATGTTGCGTGGAGGGTCTTTTTGAGGAGAGGAAGGAATGAACATTGGTCTTCAAAAGACCCATGTTGTAGGAAGGAGGAAACGCAGATCGTTCCACAGCCGGGCAGTTGAACACAAGAAGGGGTAGAAGAAGCGACCCGTTCTCATGTGACAAATGTCAACCGTATACGTATGTTGGGCGTTTGTGTTTCCCGACTATGTAACGGTGCCGAAGGGATCAATGACGCTAGTTCCTCGGAGCATCTTCCATTCTAATACCGGTAGAAAAAGGATAGCATTCCCACCCGACGCCATTGCTCTTAAGATTGCAATCCATCTGTAAGATGGGAGAATCTATCAAATGTACCGCCCGTTTTTGGGATGGGGATGGGGATGGGGATGGGGATTGGGATGGGGATGGGGATGGGGATGGGGATGGGGATGGGGATGGGGATGGGGATGGGGATGGGGATGGGGATGGGGATGGGGATGGGGATGGGGATGGGGATGGGGATGGGGATGGGGATGGGGATGGGGATGGGGATGGGGATGGGGATGGGGATGGGGATGGGGATGGGGATGGGGATGGGGATGGGGATGGGGATGGGGATGGGGATGGGGATGGGGATGGGGATGGGGATGGGGATGGGGATGGGGATGGGGATGGGGATGGGGATGGGGATGGGGATGGGGATGGGGATGGGGATGGGGATGGGGATGGGGATGGGGATGGGGATGGGGATGGGGATGGGGATGGGGATGGGGATGGGGATGGGGATGGGGATGGGGATGGGGATGGGGATGGGGATGGGGATGGGGATGGGGATGGGGATGGGGATGGGGATGGGGATGGGGATGGGGATGGGGATGGGGATGGGGATGGGGATGGGGATGGGGATGGGGATGGGGATGGGGATGGGGATGGGGATGGGGATGGGGATGGGGATGGGGATGGGGATGGGGATGGGGATGGGGATGGGGATGGGGATGGGGATGGGGATGGGGATGGGGATGGGGATGGGGATGGGGATGGGGATGGGGATGGGGATGGGGATGGGGATGGGGATGGGGATGGGGATGGGGATGGGGATGGGGATGGGGATGGGGATGGGGATGGGGATGGGGATGGGGATGGGGATGGGGATGGGGATGGGGATGGGGATGGGGATGGGGATGGGGATGGGGATGGGGATGGGGATGGGGATGGGGATGGGGATGGGGATGGGGATGGGGATGGGGATGGGGATGGGGATGGGGATGGGGATGGGGATGGGGATGGGGATGGGGATGGGGATGGGGATGGGGATGGGGATGGGGATGGGGATGGGGTTAGAAATATGGCAATGTAAATCGTGAATCTTAGGTTGGCTACAACGTAGTTGATAATATTGATAAGTTGTCAATACTGCAATGTACGGCCTTGTCTATTACTCTCTTGTGTACGTTTCCAATGGTGAATAAAGAGTTAACATTATTACTGCATAAACTGGAGGATTTCATTTATAACAATCACAGGTTATGGGCCCAGATCCCCAGATTCGCTAATCTGTTGATAAAGTTTAAGTACGCAAAGTGAAATCAAGCGGGAGTGAATATCAGCGAAAAGTGAGGTTAAGTTGCCGGAACGCGTGCAGAAAATTTTCGTTGAGAAGGATAAAAACCACTGATAAATCTAATCAGGCAGGGCAGGAAGCAAAATGGAAGGAAACGTGATGACTACCAATGCATTGAAGTTGGAAGGGGCAAGGAATTGGAATATTTGGAAGTTTCAAACGACAGTTTTATTGAGAGGACAAGGATGCCTGGACATTGTAGAGGGGCGCACTGTGAAACCTGAAGAGATTATCGCACGAACCACTTGGGAGACAAAAGATGCTAAAGCTCAGACGTTACTGGTTACGAGAATGTCGGAAGACGTTATGCTACATATCATATCATGCACAACGTCGGCTGCAATGTGGAGAAAGCTTCTAAGTGTATATGAACAAAAGTCAGAAACCAGCATCCATATTATCCAACAAAGATTTTTTCAGTATAAATATGATAAAAACATCGAAATGTCAGTATTTCTGTCTAAAATTCAAGAGATGCAAAGTCAGTTGAAACAAATGAGCGAGAATGTATCGGATAAATTTATAATAACCAAAGTATTAATGAGCTTGCCGGATGAATATAAACATTTTATATCGGCGTGGGAATCGGCGCCTGACGACAAACAAACGTTCGATAATTTAATAGCCAGATTATTAATTGAAGAAGAAAGAGTGAAAGAGAGAAGATATGAAATACAAGAAACTTCATCCTCGTCGGCGTTTGTAGCTAAAAGAAATCTGAAGTGTTACAAATGTGGAAAAGCCGGACATTTTCAAACTCAGTGCAGAAGTAATCGAGACAATGAGAAAAAGTTGAACGAGCAAAAATGCTTTTACTGTGGAAAATTCGGACATTTTAAGGCACAGTGTCGTTTTAAAAAGTCAAAGGAAAATAATCAAAGCGCTACTAATAAGAAGACAAGTAATGCGTTTGTAGTGTCAAATTCAGCGTATAAAAATTATGAACAATCGAAGTTTTTAATTGACTCTGGAACGAGCGAGTACATGTGTTTCGACCGCACATTATTTTCATCATTTTCAAGTATTTCTCAAAAGTCCGTAATTGTTGGCAATGGAGCAATCCTTAGTGTTTTGGGTTGCGGACAGATGGAGGTACAAGTCTATAATGGCAGTGAATGGATAAATACAACAATAAACAATGTTTTGTTTGTTCCGGATCTAAAGACAAATTTATTCTCTGTAAACCGCGCAGCTGATCGCGGGTACACTATTGTGACGAATGACAGTTCGTGTTTATTCTATAAAAATGGCGTTGTTTGTGCGATAGCCTGTCGAGTTGACAGTTCATACTATTTGGATTTTCGTTTCAAATGCGAGGTCGCAAGTGTTGCTAAAGCTATGAAAAATGACCTATACGAGTGGCACGAGAAATTAGCACATCAAAACTTTGATTATGTGAAGAAAACATTGCAGAAAAATAACATTGAGATAAAACAAACTGACATACCCCAATGTGAGGGTTGCTTGAAAGGAAAGATACATCGTCTACCATTTAAGAGAAGTGAGCATGTCAGCACAAAAACATGTGAAATAATTCATGGCGATACGTGCGGACCCATGGAAGAAAAATCAATTGGCGGGTCGAGATATTTTGTCATTCTAAAGGATGACTTTTCTAACTTTAGAAGTGTGTATTTCGTTGAAGCAAAACACGAGATTAAGCGCTGTTTGGAGGATTTTATAAATAAAGCCGAAAATACTACTGGAAACAAAGTCAAGATATTTCGGAGTGACAATGGGCTGGAATTCATAAATAGAGAAGTAAAGGAAATATGTTCTAAGCATGGGATAACCCATCAGACTACTGTGCCCTATACTCCTGAACAAAATGGGAAAGCTGAGAGGGAAAATAGAACCCTAGTCGAAGCGGCACGAACAATGCTACACGCGAAGAATTTACCTAAGAAATTGTGGGCAGAAGCGGTAAATACTGCTGCTTTTGTCTTGAATAGAACGGGGAAAGGAAAAGAAGGAAAATCTCCATACGAAATATGGACAAATAGGAGCTTTGATGTTCATCATCTGAAGGCGTTTGGTTCACCAGTGTATGCACATATCCCAAAAGAGAAAAGAAGGAAATAGGATAAGAAGGGAGAGAAGGGTTTGATGGTAGGTTATGCTGAAAACGTCAAAGGCTATAGAATTTACTTCCCTAAGAAAAATAGCGTAGATGTAAAGAGAGATGTCATTTTCTTAAATCAAGAGGAAACAGAAGAAAATGAGGTGGTGTCGGATAATGTAAAGAGAGATGTCATTTTCTTAAGCCAAGAGGAATCAGAGGAAAATATGGTTGTGACGGACCTGAATACTCAAAGTTTGTTGGGGTCAGAAGAAACAGTGGAAGAACAAAAGGTTGCTGAATGTGAGGAAACTCAAGTTACCCAAAATGACAGTCGTACAAGTCTCAGTGAAAACAGTTCTTTATGCGAAAGTGAAAGCCAAACTGAATACGAGCCATGCAGTGATGAACTATCAGACTTAGATGAAACATTGTTACCTCAAAATGAAAGAAGCAAGCGAGTGAGGAAACCGACAACATTCTATCAATGTCAAAATGTTTTAAGTGAAGCAAATGAGCCAGTGACATACAAAGAAGCTATGGAAAGAAGCGATGCGAATAGGTGGAAAGAGGCAATAATTAGAAAATTACAAACTTTAGAAGAGAATAATACTTGGGATTTGTGTAATGCACCAGCACACGAAAAGGTTGTAAGTAGCAAGTGGGTTTTTAAGCTTAAAGGAAATGGTAATGAAAAGCAATATAAGGCTAGGCTAGTTGCAAGGGGGTTTGAGCAAAATGGTTATTTTGATTTAAGTGACATTTACGCTCCTGTGGCTAAATTATCAACATTTAGAATTTTTGTAGCAATAGCGACTAAATTAAATTTGCCTATATATCAAATGGACGTAATAGGTGCGTTTTTGTATGGGGATATAGACAAAGAAGTCTATATTAGATTATCAGAAGGGGCTTATTCTGAGGGAAATAATATTGTAAAACTAAATAAATCACTCTACGGTTTAAAGAGTTCCCCAAAGTGTTGGAACATAGAATTCAATTCTGTAGTAAATAGAGAGAGTTTTGTTAAGTCTAACTGTGACTCATGTTTATATTTAAGGTATTATGGAAATGAGAAAATGTTTATTTTACTTTATGTCGATGATATTTTAATTTTTGGTACAAATGAGAAAGATATTTCTGAATTTAAGGGTATATTATGTAAAGAGTTTAAAATGAAGGACTTGGGGCTAATATCAAATTTCCTAGGTATAAATGTAAAACAAAATTTGAAAACGGGTATTACAGAACTAGATCAAAGAGAATATTTGGAAAATGTTTTAAAAAGATTCAACATGCAAAATTGTAAGCCTATGCCAACCCCTATGGACCAAAATTTTAACACTAAAATATTTTTAAAAGACAGTATTGATGTAGACAAAAGTATTCAGAATTTGTGCAGACAAATGATAGGATGTCTAATGTATGCTGCATCAGGTACCAGGCCTGATTTATGTTTTCCGGTGTCTATGTTAAGTAGGTATCAAACCTGTGCTAACAATGAGCTATTAAGTGCATTAAAGAGAGTGTTAAGATATGTAATGTATAGTCTGAATTATAAGTTAATTTATAAATGTAATGAAATGATTTTGGAAGGGTATTGCGACGCTGACTGGGGTGGTGATGTCAAGGACAGAAAATCCACTTCTGGATATATAATTTTGATTTATAATTGTCTTGTCGTATGGAGTTCAAAGAAGCAGGCTGCTGTTTCTTTGTCATCCACAGAATCAAAATATGTATCTATGAGCATGACTGCTAGTGAAGTGTCATGGATTATAAATCTGCTAACTGAACTGGATATTAAAAATGTTTGCCCTGTAAATATATTTTGTGACAATCAGTCGGCATTAATAAATGCAAATACAGATGCTATAAAGCGATTAAAACATGTAGATATTCGCTACCATTTTGTTAAGGAATTAGTTAGCGAAAATAAGATTTGTGTTAGATATATTAACACAAATATGCAACCAGCAGACATATTAACAAAAGCTTTAAGCAGAGAGTTGATTGTAAAACATTTAAATAAGTGTGGTGTCATGAGCTCAACTTTTGTCACATGTTAATAAAAAAAGGGTATTAATTATTATTAGTTTAACTGTATTTACATTGAGAAGGGGTGTTAGAAATATGGCAATGTAAATCGTGAATCTTAGGTTGGCTACAACGTAGCTGATAATATTGATAAGTTGTCAATACTGCAATGTACTGCCTTGTCTATTACTCTCTTGTGTACGTTTCCAATGGTGAATAAAGAGTTAACATTATTACTGCATAAACTGGAGGATTTCATTTATAACAATCACAGGGATGGGGACGGGGACGGGGACGGGGACGGGGACGGGGACGGAGACGGGGACGGGGACGGGGACGGGGACGGGGACGGGGACGGGGACGGGGACGGGGACGGGGACGGGGACGGGGACGGGGACGGGGACGGGGACGGGGACGGGGACGGGGACGGGGACGGGGACGGGGACGGGGACGGGGACGGGGACGGGGACGGGGACGGGGACGGGGACGGGGACGGGGACGGGGACGGGGACGGGGACGGGGACGGGGACGGGGACGGGGACGGGGACGGGGACGGGGACGGGGACGGGGACGGGGACGGGGACGGGGACGGGGATGGGGATGGGGATAGAACGGAAATTTAATACGTCGCCAGAATTGCATCGGAGTTATAATGAAGTAATTTCTGAATATCTGGAAAAGGGATATATAAGGTATGACGTTCCGTCTTCATCTAATGTTGATGAGGGATATTTCATTCCTCATCATGCAGCAATTCGTAAAGATAAAGCAACAACTAAAACTCGTGTTGTATTAGACGCCAGTACAAAGACCAGTTCAGGGTTGTCACTTAATGATATTTTGTATACTGGTCCAAACTTGCAATCTAATTTATTTACACTTTTAATTAAATTTCGCTTATTCGCTATAGCATTGACCGCAGATGTTAAGCAAATGTATTTACGTATAATGGTAACGGAAAGCCATCGTAAATCCATCAAAAAATTCTTTATAGATTTCACGACGATGAAGAAATTGGAGTTTATCAATTTAATTCTCTAGCTTTTGGATTAAATTGTTCACCGTTCCTTGCGATGCGAACTTTAAGAAAGCTAGCGAGCGATGAAAGAAATCGTCACCCGAAAGCCGCAGAAGTTGCAATTAATGATTTATATATGGACGATTTTGTATATTCTGTAAATACTATAAGTGAAGCCGTCACTTTGTCTACAGAATTAATGGCGATGTTCAAGTCTGGAGGATTTGAATTAGTTAAATGGTCGAGTAATTCTGCTCATTTGCTCGCTCAATTACCAGAGTCGCACTGCGCTACGATAGATTTCTCGGATAATTGTAGCATTTTAGGAATAAAATGGGATCCGATATCTGATTGTTTTCGTTTTATGATATGTCCCACGGAGGAGAAAACTATATGCAAAAGATCAATTCTTTCCACAATAGCACGTTTATTTGATGTATTAGGTTTGGTTTCTCCGGTAATTTTATATGCCAAATTACTTTTACCAGAGCTGTGGTTAGAGAAAGTGGGATGGGAAGAAGAATTACCCCAAAGTATTTTTATTCGATATGTCAAATTTAAGGAAGAATTACCGATGCTTTCTAATTTAAATTTACCTCGATATTTGGGAGTAAAAGAGGATTGCATGATAAATATTTTCGCTTTTGCAGACGCGAGTACGAAAGCATATGGGTGCGTACTATATCTTCATGTCACAGATAAGAGTGGCAACGCTACTATGAATTTGATATGTTTGAAATCCAAGGTAGCCCCTTTAAAAATAGTTTCGCTCGCTCGATTGGAATTGTGTGCTGCGCTTATTTTATCTAGACTTGTTAGATCTATTATAGATAGATATAAGAATCACGTTTTGATAAACGATATATTTGCTTTTTCAGATTCAAAAATAGCACTTTCTTGGATTCACTCATCCCCGCACAGATGGCAAACTTTTGTAGCTAATCGAGTTAGTGAAATTCAGGAAAATTTACCTGCGAAACATTTTTATCATATAGATGGAGTTACCAATCCTAGTGATTGTTTATCACGTGGACTATTGCCCGCTCAGCTAATTGATCATCCTTTTTGGTGGCACGGTCCACCCTGGGCTGCAAACCCAGTGTCCGAGTATCCTGTCAAAAACTTTTCCCCCTCAGCGCAGGAGGAGAATACTTTGGAATTAAAAAAGTCGGATACGTTCACGATAACGTCAATAGAGAATAATTCTCCAATATATAATCTTGCTTTAAAAATTTCCTCATGGCCAAAACTGCTAAGAATTGTCGTATATATTTTACGATTTACGCGGAAGTTATCGTGTTCAACAGTTATAAATTTCACAGAATTAAATATTGCTGAAATAAATGTATTAAAAGCTCTACAGAAAAGGTATTTTTATGCCGATATACAATTAATACAGAAGGAAAAATTATGTTCATCTTCGATTCGAAAATTAAACCCGTTCGTCGATCATAATGGATTGTTACGTATAGGTGGTAGATTAACAAACGCGAATATACCTTATGAAAACAAACATCCAGTACTTCTGCCAAGACAGGATCATATTGTCGATATAATTATAGATTTTTACCATCGTGTGAATTGTCACACTGGTGCTCATCTCCTTATGTCTATAATTAGACAGCGTTATTGGATCTTATCGGGAAGAAACCTAATACGCAAACGAGTACATGCATGTAATTTCTGTTTTAAAATCGCACCTCGCCAATGGCTGATTTACCTACAGCTAGAGTTCAAGAAGCAAAAGCATTTACACATACTGGTGTAGATTTTGCCGGACCGATAAATATAACCCTTTCTAGGCGTCGTGGAGTAAAAAGTCAAAAGGCATATATATGTCTATTTATTTGTTTAACGACAAAGGCTATACATATAGAATTGGTATCAGATCTAAGCACGGACAATTTTTTACACGCATTTAAACGTTTTCTATCGAGATGCGGACCGGTTTCGTGTATGTACAGTGACAATGCGACAAACTTCATAGGCGCGAAGAATTGTCTTCATGACTTATATACATTTTTGGATGCAAATTCAACTAATGAAGTCCTTCGCAATGAATTTAACATTCGGAAAATTGAGTGGAAGACGATTCCACCTCGCGCTCCTCACTTTGGAGGATTATGGGAATCAAATATTAAATCCATTAAATCACATCTGTATAGGGTTGTGGGTACTCAACTTTTATGTTATGAAGAGCTTCTCACAGTTCTGACACAAATAGAGGCTTTACTTAATTTACGGCCGTTATGTTTATTAAGCAGTTGTCATTATCCAGAAGCTTTTACTCGGGCTCATTTTCTAATGTCTTCTCCGATTCAGCATTTTCCCGCTTATGATATGACTAAGGAACGCATTAGTCTGCTGAAAAAGAAAGAGCTTTTGGACCACCTCGTTCAATCTTATTGGAAGAAGTGGCATATAGAGTATCTTCACTCTCTGCAGATGAGACAAAAATGGAATAGTTCCGTCAATAACATTCTTGTAGGTACTGTAGTATTGGTGCATCAAGAAGATGCGTCTCCACTTTATTGGCCGGTGGGAGTTGTTGAGGAAATATTCCCGGGTAAAGACGGAGTGGTTCGTGTGGCACTCGTAAGAACCTCTTCTGGGAACTTTAAACGACCAGTCGTGAAATTGTGTCCCCTGCCTACGCAATAATAATTATTAATTTTCTTTATCTCTATTTATTTTATTTTTTCTTAACTTTGTAATATCAATCGCGTATATATATAATTTTTACTTTTTTATTTTTCACTATAATTCTTTACTTTATTTTGAAAGTACCTTCAATTTCGGTAGGTACTTCCGAGGCCGGGAGAATGTTTGCGCATCTGTATACGGGATTGATTGGGTATTGCATTCGCAGACTTGGTGGGTAGATATTAGTCCAGTAAACGAATGGTCCAAAAGGAGGTGTAGAGTGCGTGAGCAGGAACCTAAGCGATTCTTTCAGGACTTGTTTAAGGTGCTTAGGGTGTGAACATACTAAAAGTCCTGACGTCTAGGTGGTGAGCTAGGGGGAGGAGGGGGGGGGGGGGGAAGGTCCCGATTTTCGGGTTTCCGTTTATATCTCAAAAACGGTGCGTCGCAGAGGAAAACTTTTTTAGAATAAGTAAAAGCTCATAAAATTATCTACAACTTTTATTCTATACGTAATTTTGGAAATCCCAACCGTTTTTGAGTTATACGCTCCACAAATGTCAATATTTTCGAAAAAAATCATTTTACCTCACATTTTTCATCAAACATTCCTTCATATCGTCTAAAATATCCATCCAAGAAAGAAATTCATTTGAAAGAAGTTGTAAATAATTTAATTACCTTTTAGAATATATATACATATGTAAATAAACCTCCAACCAGTAAATATTTACAGCAATTTTAAGTTTTTTCGTAAAATGTCATTTTCAGAAAAAGCTGTTTTTTCTTACCAAATTATTAAGACGGGTTTTTTCTTCATCGGAAATTCCTTATTAATTTTTGCACGCAAGACAGCAGGTAAGTTGTTCTCGAGCAGATGATTAGTGGAATTCATTTTATAATCATTATTATTGTGATGGGTGATTAGGTTAGTCGTCGGAGATGCTACAATAACGTGCTACGATGCTGTTCGAGTTGGTAGAAAAGGCAATGAATGCGATAGTGAGCTTGACATTCTCAGACATCAAGTTGTCCCGCAAACTTCGGCATTCCCAATGTCTTCTGTCAGCTCGTCGATAAAAAATCACGATGAAAAGGTTGCAGTTGACCCAACATTGCTGTTTCAGCGGATGTGTTAAGCAAACGATCAGATGAGGATTTGATGAAATTCTTTGAGTATGAGTTGGCCCCATTTCCCTTGGCACTGTTCTCAATAACATCATGTTACACTCTCAACTTTATATGGATTCACGTTATCATATCCTCTTTGGACGTGAGGGTCCTGGCAAGCGTTGTTCATCCATGGCATCATCATTCTCAGTAGTGGATGGTTCTTGCTGGGCTCTACGTTGTTTTCATCGTCGTCCTCGGCAACAGGCACGCTATTGAAGCATCTCCCTTGGCAGTGAAGGCATGCTGCAGAACAGGTCAGCATTGCTTTTCGGCATCCATATTTGTCAATTGCACAATCCTTGGTGCAGCGGCAAAATATCATTTTCAGAAGGACCTCCGGTGCTGGAGGATCTTCTGTTGTAATTGGCACCAGGGTGTCTCCTTCGTGTTTCCACCCCCATTCTTCAGGGGGCAGCTCAATTCCGAGCCACTGCTGAACTAGGTGGTATGTCCGCCGGGAATGCTGTTTAGCTGCACTCTCTGTTGGAGGGAGGGAGCTGATATCAGGCTTCATATTTGCCACGGACATTGTGAACGACTGGAAGCGGTACTGGTTAAGGGAGGTCTGTCTTTTTGGCGCCGCATACCATTTCAGGAAGCATTTATTTCCAGCCTCTTCAACCTCGTCGTGAGTGGAGGAGGGGTTGTAAAAGATCATTGCCGCTTGCTTGATCATTTTTGACTCCAAATACAATTTTGAAAGGCCCAACTTGCTTCTCCTGAAAGTTGCAGACGTTGTATCGCATCCGGTAAATGAATGTAAAAATATGATGTATTCAAATCCACGATGCTGCATCTCTTTGGTGGACAGTGCCATTGTTTTGGTTTTTCCTCGTCCGGGTTTCAGCAGCAGAATATCTTAGGTGGGAGGAGTGGAAGCAATCAAAAGGACAGTGAGGTCCACATTCTCACCAAAGACAGCCACAGAGTTGTGAAAGGATAATTCCACAGCAATCTTCACGATAAGGACGTCAGCATCATCGGTGGCCTGAAGAGTCTGTATCCCATTCTCCCGAAACTTTGTCTGTAGTAAGGAAATGAAGTTACTTTTGTTGGTAGGATTGGATAAAAAATCTTCCTGTTTAACGGGCATTGATTTGATCCATGTCAAATTGATGTCGGCTGACCTTCTCAGTATGTATCGTCGCATCTGTTCTTATGATTTCGTACTATTGGATGGGTTTGCTCACCCATCAAATACCACAGTGCGAGTCATTCCAGGATAGTGGTGATAGACATAGGTGATATAACGATCACAAATTGCGGCAACGGAGGCATCTTTTTGTCAAATTACTCTGTGTAGTAGAAATCCTCCGTCCACAACAATGTTCATCTGAGACAGTAGAACAGTTTTTTGGTAGGCTCGAATAAGCTATACAGAACAGATTTAGTTGTCTTTCGCATCCCAGTTTCATTCAACTGCAACCTTTTCATCGTGATTTTTTATCGACGAGCTGACAGAAGACATTGGGAATGCCCGAAGTTTGCGGGACAACTTGATGTCTGAGAATGTCAAGCCCACTATCGCATTCATTCACGTTATTGTAGCATCTACGACGACTAACCTTATCACCCATCACAATAATAATGATTATAAAATGAATTCCACTAATCATCTGTTCGAGAACAACTTACCTGCTATCTTGCGAGCAAAAATTATTAGGGAATTTCCCATGAAGAAAAAACCCGTCTTAATAATTTGGTAAGAAAAAACAGCTTTTTCTGAAAATGACATTTTACGAAAAAACTTAAAATTGCTGTAAATATTTACTGGTTGGAGGTTTATTTACATATGTATATATATTCTAAAACCTAATTAAATTATTTACAACTTCTTTTCAATAAATTTCTTTCTTGGATAAATATTTTAGACGATATGAAGGAATGTTTGATGAAAAATGTGAGGTAAAATGATTTTTTTCGAAAATATTGACATTTGTGGAGCGTATAACTCAAAAACGGTTGGGATTTCCAAAATTACGTATAGAATAAAAGTTGTAGATAATTTTATGAGCTTTTACTTATTCTAAAAAAGTTTTCCTCTGCGACGCACCGTTTTTGAGATATAAACGGAAACCAGAAAATCGGGACCTTCCCCCCCCCCCTCCCCCCCCTAGCTCACCACCTAGACGTCAGGACTTTTAGTATGTTCACACCCTAAGCACCCTAAACAAGTCCTGAAAGAATCGCTTAGGTTCCTGCTCACGCACTCTACAACTCCTTCCTTTACTGGACTATATGTCAAAATCCTGAATTTATCCCACCTACCTAATCTTTCCTTCCCAAATGTCACCATAAAAATTGTTGCAAGAAATACTCAACTTTGGAGAGGTGACAGTGTGCTTTCCTGCTCAGAACAAAATTACATCTCAGACAGGGCGCATGTATCGTAACCTCTTGTTATAAGAATATTGCGAATTTTAAACAGTGAGAAGTGTGCACCAAAACTGGAGTTCAGTGAGGCCCCATCTGCATCAGTGAGTCCTATTTTCCTTATTCCAATCTGTGCTTATCTAATTTTCCAAAAGCACAGATCTGAACTATCGACTGACTATCCATCAGGTTTTGCGAGTGTATACTATTTAATCGTCCCGTATAACTTAGCGATTTCACGTAGTTTCGGGACTGGTCCTTCGAGGGCTGCATAAGCTTTGCTCTGCAGCATTTACCGCCAATTAACAGTGGAGCCGCAGTTTCGCGACACCAAAACTGTTATTTCGAAAACAAAGCAGAGATATCTTTTATGATAAACTTCGGAAAAGAACCCCTGTTTGCACAATGTGAAGACAGGGGAACTACGTTACCATCTTGCTGGGTAGCGTTATAAGAGGGTCAAGTTGCAGGAAAAGATTTATTAATAAGGGCATTGAAGAGGGCAAAATAGATTGAAGTGTGAAAGAAGAAAAACAGAATGAACAGTGCTCAGAGGATCAACGCCCTTAGAACCTACATTGCGTCTGTCCATTAGAGATAGTAATCGGTCTGTCAACAAGGTATTTTCCGTATAAAATTACATTCAAACTAGTAGGATTGCTTGAACCAACTACAAAGTTATGTTTAATAACGTAATTGTTTTCTGTATTTTTGTTGATAAAGTTAGATTTGATTTTTATTTCAAAAAAAATCTTGTATAACGCGTAGGCACTCGACAATATAATTGAAAAAATACAGTATGAAAAATAAACCAGCGGCCTACACTTTGATATGCCGAGTACTCGCTGAGGGTATATATTTTCTTGGAACCTACATTCAGCAGCTAGTCGCATTGGCAACCTTCAGCAACATGATTTCTGGTAAGAGAATTCCATTTTATTTTCTTTAACTACATTATACTCGTAGTACATTCACATCTATTCTTACACCATACCAACAACCACACACAGACCTCTTTCTGTGTAATTTATTACATGTAAGATTTTATTCCAACAGCACTGGATTCAAATTCAATCCGCCATATAACGTGATATTAATCGCTGTCACAACAAACTCAAGACGAATTTCCCTTTGACACTAAAAACGAAAATAACAAAGTACTCACTAAAAATATAATGGAAAGATTCCCTCTAAAATTTACAATAAGTATTATGATTTAATTGTTACGTGTGAAAATTTTATCAAAATATTTATTGAATATTTTAGTGGGATCTTTCCTGACTCATGCCAAGTTTGGCAAGTGTAGGAAGAACCAGATCTTGTATAAGAGTGAATTATCATTTGACGGTTGTTAGAAGCATTAGTCGCAGCGGACAGATTCGCCCAACTAATAGGCCACTAGCAACATTTTGCTGGTGTAGCTAAAAATTCATTCAAAGAAATCCTGTTTTTTTTTCTCGTGGTTTTACTCATGGCGTTTTTTTTTTAATTTCGTTCCGCAAAATGTGACCTTTTTTATAAACCAGAAATACCGGACGTAATACTTCGTAACAGGGTGCCAATTCGTAGGGATTTCCCCAAATTGAGAAGAATTTCTCCGAAAATGAATGCTTATTTCAATATAAATTCTTATAATTTTGGAGGTAAAGGAACTTGTGGGGAAATTATGAAAAATCGAACATCTGTTGTGGGTATTTTAGAAAATATACAATCGCAACCCTGCTTTATGTGTCCGTCAAAATTCAAATAGCGGGGAGCTGAAAATGGTTTCATATTCTTGGATCAAATATCGTTAAAATAATTAAAGATATTGTGTAATCCACAAGTGCACAAGTGATTTAATGGTATATGTCAACTTCAAAAATCTGACTATAATCTTAGTGTTGATTTTTAAAAAATAAGTGGGTAATTTTATAAGATAACCGCAGATAAGGCATTTTACGTAGTAACATCTTGAGCTAAAAAGGCGGAATTATAGGTATATTTTATTACAAAAAAAATTATAAATTTCTAATTTTTAAGTAACAATATTCTTATCTTCGTAGAAACATCACCACTTAGATAGAAGATTAATATGAAAAACTTTTATTGTTTTTTTTACTCTAAAATGTAAAAAAAAAAAACAATCTTCTTCTTTTACTTCGATGGCGCTACAGCCCATATCGATATTTGGCCTCCTGCAACAGTCGCCTCCAACTCCTCCTGTCCTTAGCGGCTGACTTCCAATTTGGTACCTGGAGAAGCTGTGCTGCATCCCCTCTTACTTCGTCTCCCCACCTCAGTCTGGGTCTTCCCACCTCAGTCTGGGTCTTCCCACTTTTCTCTTTCCACCTGGGTGTCCAGTCAAAATTCTTTTTGGGACGCGTGTATCCGGCATTCTCTGTACATGCCCAGCCCATCTCAGCCTGAGGAGTCTCATATGTGCTGAGATGCTAGGGGCCTTATATATAGCATACAATTCTGTATTGTGTCGGATACGCCACTGTTCACCCTCTTTCACGGGTCCACATATTCTTCTCAGCACTTTTCTTTCAAAAGTATCCAGCATTTCAGCCATCTTTACCGTCAGTGTCAGCGCCTCATATCCATATGCCAATACAATTCTAACAATGGTCTTATACATGGTTATTTTGGTTTTTCTGTGGACACTACGTGACTTGAACACTGGCAGCAAAGAGAAGTATGTTTTGTTGGCTGCTGTGATTCTCCTTCTGATTTCTGCTGGATCCTCATTGTTCTCTGTCAGACTGGAGCCCAGGTAGGTGAATTGATCGACCACTTCGTATGAGTAGTTGTCTTTAAATTGTGCACTACTTCTTCTTCTGTGTGAAGGGTTCCTGCTCTGTATCATCATTTTCGTTTTGTTAACATTAACCCGCAGTCCCACTTCCCGTACCGCTGTTTCTAAAGGATCGAAGACCTCCTTAATGGCTGAAATAAAAAAAAAAACAATAGGATGGTTAAATCATGAATATCTCGGAGTTAATTTTTTTAATTCATTAATACTAATATGAAAGAATTAAAAACTCAACTAAAAAATTATACTGAATGTTTGAACTGAATAAAAAATAAAACCAATATTATAACACTCCCCCCCATACACACAAGCCCTTCTTATTTATGGGGCTACATCAAATACATCATTTATGTAATTAATTACATAAATGATGTATTAGGAGGAACTAGCATCATTGATCCCTTCAGCACCGGTGTATAGTCGGGAAACACGCCAAACACGTGCCCAACATTTGTACACGGTTGACATTTGTCACATGAGAACGGGTCGTTTCTTCGACTCGTTTTTGTGTTCAACAGCTCGGTTGTGGAATGATTTGCCGGCCTCTGTGTTTCCTCCTTCCTACAACACGGGCCTCTTCAAGACCAATGTTCATTCCTTCCTCTCCTCAAAAAGACCCTCCACACAGCATCCCAGATGACATAGGCCCAGAGGGAAATTATTTTCCTCGGGGCCTCCTGTGTGGAGTTAATGTAAAAAAAAAATAATAATATGTAAAATTTATTTGTAATTTTATGTATCTTTTTTTGACTAATAACAAAAAAATAAAACAAGATTTTTTTAAAGTTATAATAAAATGTGTGCAAGTGATATATTTTTTAAAAGGCCTATGCCGTTTTGAGTTATGTCGAATATTCCTTAGTGTTTTATAAATTATGTTTTTGTTCAAGTATTCTGCCTTGTCTTCTTTGTGAGCATTGCGAGCAGCGACCCTTCCGAAGATGATATGCAAACAATGCTGACCCAAAGCATCAACCACTTTTCTATGGATTTATTTAAGGTAACGTCATAAACGAGATTCAATACAACTCAAGGTGATACTGATTCTGGTACAACAATTATGAAAAATCTATGTTGGAAAAATATTCTGGAAAATCAATTAACACGAAATATCTCCCATGGTAGTGAACCGTTCTGGAGTACCAAATTTGAAATCTCTCATGGCAGTGAACAATTCTGGAAAACCAAATTTGTAATATCTCATAGCAGAGACCTTTTAATGGTCTACAAGATTATTCATAACTTCATTGATAGCCGATACTTACCACAAAATATTAATTTTAGATGTCCATTAAGAGTTACTCGATCTCCAGATACATTTTAAACCAATACAAATTATCTTGAAAATGTATTAGAATAAGCTGTAGCACATTCCATGGGTTATGCGCAAATATCGATGTGTTTAACACTAACCTTTATAAATTCACAGCATTCTTTAAAAAATAACAATCGATCGAATACCACATGCTTTACTAAAAATTATTATATATATATTTTTTTAATTCTCTTTTTTTTAGTTCACCACATTTCCTTTCTTACTTTTAGTAGTTCGAATTTAAATAAAATCACCCCCTGAAAGATGTTATTGATATCCATTAAAATTTAAATGTAAACATTAGGAAAATTTTATTTAACACTTTTTGTAGATTTGTGTAAGAAGATGCATTTTATCAAGTATAGGTATTGTTGTGTATTTTTGTATTATGGTTCTAAATTTCAATTTGTCTTAATTTTATTGGTCGATGACATACATATTCTTAACACCGTCATATATGAATTTATAAAGACTGTTTATAACTCTAATAAATAAAAATAAATAAAAAATAAAAATAAACTGTTCTGGAATACCAATTTTGAATCTCCTGGTGGTGAACAATTCTGGAACACCAATTATTATGAAATATCAATCAAAGTTCAAATATGTAAACTGATCTCGAATGCAAATTATGAAATATCTTATGGTAGTGCACTATTCTAGAGCGCCGATTATGAGTTAACACATATTAATTAACGATTTCATCCGATAACTGATGTTTTATTATATTATTTTATAGGTGTTATATGTTTTAAGATTTTTGTATGGTGTTTTTACATCATTAGTGAGGGTTTAATATTATGAATAAAATGAATGTAACAATGAAGGTTTGTTGAATTTCTATACTTACGTAAGAAATCGATATTGGCCCTCATGATAAATTACAGGTTTTATTAAGAAAACATCAATTTAAGGATGTTTTATCGCTTTGCCTTTATATCATGACGATACGAAGAAAAATACATTATATTTTATGGACGTTATATACGTACAAAATTTGATGATTCACAATTTATTCTTACAATTTCCTGACAAGGTTTACGTCAACAATCATAGTATTGCATTTTATTCGGATATTCTGTTATTTAATATTCACCTACTTTTTCTTCAATTAACTGACTTACAAAATGTCACGAAAATAGCACTTTATTATTCGTGTTTTCTGTGTGTTTCCAGAACTGTAAATATGATGCTGAATTCCTGATATATGAAGGGAAATTAAATAATAATAACCAGGAACAGCCTAGTAGCCAATAATTTCAAAAGATGGCGCCACTTTCATTCATAGCTGGCATGCGAAACATCGGCGAGCAGATGTACATGATCTGCATCCGCATTCGCATTCAAATGCGGATGTGGACGGGGCCAGAGTGGCGCCGGTGGCGGGTGCTTCACGCTTGTTGCGATCTTTGTTCGCTAACTGACCAATAGCGCGTTGGTGACAAGATCTTGCTGGTTTTGTTTGTTTTGGTTTCCGTTGTGAATCAATTACAGTATCTGTTTACTGTGTTTATTGCGTGGTTGATGAAAATTTTTATCTAAATAAAAATGTCGCCATCAATAAAAAGAAGTATCTGAACTTACTTTATATTATACAAAAATGTTCCGGAGAAGTCCGAATATAAAATATGTAATTGAAGTTATTGGACGTATTACTACTTTGAAAAATCACCTTAAATCAATGCACCCAGAGGAGTTTTATTTGTTCGAAAGCGCGAATAATGAAAACCAGTTAAAGAAAAACAAAGATGATGTAGGTATGTATCGGATATACAATCTTGTTTTATCAACTTGGTTATATACGGTAAATGGTTGGATACGATAAATATTTTTTTTAATTGACTGAGCTACGTTTTTTTCTGAAAATTGATTTAATTTAAGGGGGAATCTAGTCTAGAAGCCAGATTTTTGGGCGTTTTAAAAAAAACATAAACATTAACTATATAATTTTGATAATATATTTATTTGTATTTTAAGATTTCGCAAAAAAAATCAAAACACGCTGTTGAATTAGAGGGGGGAAAAAAAGAGCGTTTCCATCTTGTCACGATTTGAACCCTTTTGATCATCAGTACAAGTGTCATTATGGTAGGAAGCAGGGGTGTTACGGATATTCGCATCCGCATCCGCAAATGCGGATTATTCGCAAATTCAGACATCTGCATCCGCATCCGCGGATGTAAACCACTAATAATCCGCATCCGTATCCGCATCCGCAGATGTCAAAATTTTTGCATCCGCAACAACCCTGATTCAGATAAAAAATGTTATATTATATGCAAATTGGAATCTTTAGCGTTACTTTGCTAAGCCGTATTTTGTTATTGCCGCGTGCTACTTCGGAGAGTCGAAATTATTAGTAAAAACATAATTACAGCGGATTTTCACTAAAGATGCCTTCAGATATAAGTATATCGACTTTGGTTGTACGGCTGTATATCCTCTTTGCATGCTTACTTGAAGAAAACATCTTCTAAACTTTCCGAACTAACTGTCGGAAGGATCAATTGCCGGCCGGACCAATTGTCGGGTCACCATTTTAATAGATCAACCATGTGTTTGTATATGTTAAATCCGCCCATGATATATTCAACCACAAGGAGGAGTTGATGTGAGGCCAGCTTCAACCCTCTTATTTTACTTTTTTCTTGAACAATACCCATTATTTGTTTTATGGTTGTTCGGCGGTCCTTTCTTTCTGCTTACTTCTGCGGAGTAACTGCTGATGGGTAGTTTGTAACCTTGGTATTTTTTTTCTAATGATAGTTCTTTTATTTCGCAGGTGATCTCCCAGGATGAAGAGCATGCCGGAAAAAACCTAGTCATGTCAGCAATGTCGGCGGATATCGTCCTGGCTATGCTATCTCTCGGCGCCAAGGGAGAGACACTACAGGAGATCAATGACGTTTTGCATCTGCCTGACGCTGACTTTGTGAGTATAACAAACCAGTAAAGTTGAAAAAACATGAAGGTTTAGTTTTAAATTAATCCATTTCCACTAAAAGAGTTACTTGTCCTGGCGGCTCCGTAAGCCAAACTAATAGTCCGGTCAAGTTAGGTAGAAAAATAGTAATAATATAACAAAAATTCGCACAGAGCTGAAATTTGGTAGAGACTTTGGGTAGGTACATCATCTCTACATCTTTTCTACATCTCTATCTCTACATATTATAAATTAAAGTCCGACGCGTCTGTCTGTCTGTCTGTTCGCGATAAACTCAAAAACGACTGAACGGATTTTCATGCGGTTTTCACCAATAGATAGATTGATTCATGAAGAAGGTTTATGTATATAATTGGTCAAGATTTTGTGTAATCTCTACATATTATAAATTAAAGTCCTCCGACCTGTCTGTCTGTCAAACTGTCTGTCTGTCTATCTGTCTGTCTGTTAGCGATAAACTTAAAAACGACTGATTTTCATGCGGTGTTCACCAATAGATAGAGTGATTCATGAGGAAGGTTTTTTTATATAATTGGTCAAGGTGTTGCGTAAATTCGTTGAAATATATAAAGAAAAATGTTTGCACGTTGAAGTCTGCGCCTGGATGCAAGCCGGCCCAGGGCTTTCCACGAGGATGGACTGGTGATGTGGTGATGACCCAGACAGCCTCCGCACGAGAAAAGTACAGGCTCCCAGACAACGTGGCGGAATTAATGGGGATTAAGTGTCGAACTTGCCCCAATAAATAACATTCTCGGCTGATAAAAATCTTCGTATTCATGATTATGGCAAAACAACGATTGCAAGGCGAGTGGAGATTGAAAAGTCACAATTCGATTCGGTTTAATACGCCGGCCGTACTTCGAGCGTGTACTATGCAACTCACAAGCGAAACATAATGGAGAACTCCAGTACAATTTTTTTAATTTTTTTAATGAATAATGACGTTCTGACTTAAATAACTGCATATTTTTTTAGTTTTACAGTTAGTTTTAATAGTTAAAATAATTGTCAAAGTTTTAATTTTTCAAGATCCCCGAAAACCACCGTATGTGTAGTGAATCGTGTGACGTCATCACTGCTGAAAAGTTAAAAAAGTTAAAAAGTTCGGGCAATCAGCTGATCAACTGCCGCCATTTTGAATTCGGTTTTCGAAATATTCTCCCTAGAAGTAGCATTACTATTTTTTGTCCAGTAGTTTTTTGAATATTTTCAATAATAGAGATAAACTAATAAGAGAGACCTTTTTTTTTAAACATTATTTAGGCCAAAATAATGTTTCAATAAACACAACAACTATTATTTATCTAAATCTCTATAAACAGTACGAAAATAAACCAAAAACACGAAATGTTGAATGGCGTACGTCGTGATTTAAAATTTCAATACAACTTCAACATGCTATCACCAGGAGAATAGTAGCAATGACGTCACCACTAACCATTTTCATAATGCCAACTTGACACTGTGTTTTAACGAGACGTTTAAAAATGCATTTTTTAATATTTTTTTAAAAACTCTGCGTTTAATATCATTAAATAAAACTAATATATTCAGAATCAGCGTTTATTGGTGTATATGAACATATTTTTTTAAAGCCATAATATTTTTTATCACTGGAGTTCCTTATTCCACGAGCTAAACACTCCGTTTTACTGCGGGTAATTCTTTAATTCCGATTTCCAGGAATACATCCCAAAACCGGATCAAATATCAAACCATCGATCACTCTTTGTAAAATTCAAATATGGCAGAAAATATATGACTACCAACGACGACCAACTGCCCAAGGGAAGCCGCCGCCGGAAAGTGAAGTTAAACTATTTCCGTTTCCCTGTCGATTGAAATATCGACCAAAGACAATCAGTAATCAAAAATAATCCCGGTACTTGCTTGAATCTGTTTGAAAATACGAGCGCTGGTTAATTTTCATAACAACTCTCTTCAATTCGCAGCTTTTTGGAATTTAAATATTACACTCACTTTAACCCGTCTGCTTGGTTCAATATATTCCCACCTCACAATCCGGAAGCCTCAGTTTCGCGCGTAAATTCTGAAACCGTCACTTTGGATCGAGATTGTAAAATATCTATGCAAGATAGCTTTCATATTTCAAAGACAATAAGAAGCATTATCTTGATCTCTTTCTGGTTAAAAGAAAAATACATATGTTTGCATGAGAGGAAGAGAATATAGCTTTTAAAATGTAAGGTCGCTCGGGACATTTTTGGTCTTATGAAAGTATAACGCGATTACGTCTTTTGGGATGTATTTATTCCTAAACAAGCAGACGGGTTTAAAAAGTACAATTAACCTTTGGAATGCTGTTTAATGTGGTGTTAAAAGTCTAGTTGTCATCCGAAACAGAAACATTAAAAAATATATTGTAGGCTAAACAAATATTTTATAAAATGAACGCCCTTAAGCTTTATGCACCTGAAAGTAAAAATCACGATCATCGCAAAGGGGTCACTAGGGTTCCCCATACATATTTTTCAGACTTCGCCCATGTTTCCTCAGCAGTAATTCGTTAAGTAACATGCAAAATGGTGAAAAATCGAGCGTAACACACATATGTATTGTAAGGAGAAGAACATTGCGGTGCCTACCGAGTGTAAATAAATGCATCACCAATGAAACGAAAAATAACAAAGTCATTACAAATAAAATCTGGTAATAGATAGATGATTGAAAAATAAATAAAGCTGTAATAATTGACGGTTACATCAAGGCTAAGGCTTGAGCTAAGCTCAATAGTTCTTGGTATCCGGTAATTGACGGTTACATTAAGGCTAAACGCAAAAAAAACATGTTGAAGTATATTGTAGCGCCAGCTCGTAGAGGAGTGGAGCTGGCGACACGGTATCGCTCCTAAGTAGATAAGTACAAACATCACCCCTAACCATTACTCTGATTGATTTATCTCTGATAAATGATTGATTTATCTCTGATGATTGATTGATCTCTCTGATTGATTATCATGATTTGCCCTGATGATGGACACTGTACTGTGTCCATCATCAGGGTATGCTGTCCGAAAGGTTGGCTAAAGAAGGAGGTAGCGTAACACGGCATATAATACCCCAAAAACTAAAAACAAAAAAAGAGCTGTAATAATGTTGATGAAATGCAAATAAATAGTGTCACTAAAGGCGGCGGTTCGCGCGAGCGACCGCGGCACGCGACACAGACCAGTGACGCAAACAGGCGACCGCATCGAGTACTTGTCCTATAGCTTTGTATGGGGGCCAGTTCGTGCGCGCGACCGAGGCAGGAGACAGAGACGGGAGACGGGAGACAGCAAGACGGTCGCTGCCCCGGACAAGTAGTGTCTCGCGTCGCGCTTGAAAAGTATGTGTGTTTGTTGTAAAAAATTACCGCTTTTTCTGACTAATACTGTAAGAAACTGATTGAACTGATCAGACAGCATATACAATGCACAATTAGATTCCGAAAAAAATTAATTAATTAAATTAACAAATTTAAAAAATTAATAAATTATCAATTTTTAAATTAAATTAAATTAAATTTATTTTCAATGATATTCTTCCTTTTGTAAACATTGTCTTTTTGTAACTGTGTTTTATTCAGCCTAAAATAAGTCCTGAACATATTATTGTCAAACAATAGGTGATAGGTGAACGAAAAATCGCCTAAAATAAGTAAAAATCATCGTCTTCTTCTTCCTCAATTAGTAACTCTACTTGGGTTTCCATTAGTGTAAATTATCAGTACAACACAACTGATTTCATCGACAGACTGCGCTATACTGAACTCTGAAGGCGAAGCCTGTCGCGGTCTTTGGTCTTCACCCACAGTAGTGTCGAAGAGACCGAGACACTTGTTGCGGTCGCCTGCCTCCGTCTCTGGCCTCGGTCTTCGGTCGCTGTCGCGGCGCGAACCGCCGCCTTAACATTGGTGTTGTTTTAAATAGTTTGTGAACCCATAACGCAATTAACGCCCATAACTGTATTATTGTAGATTTTTTCAGTACAATTTACTCGTGACTTATTTGCTGCGTTTGCTCATTGCATACATCTCCCGTTTGAGGGATGTGTATTACCCCCTGGTAAAAATTTCAAAACTTGTCTTTTCCAGATCTTGTTCCTTATGACTGTGGCCCAGTCAACTAAACTAATTGTTCAAGTCATCTACACATGACTTAAATTGATAATTTTTCATGTTTCATCACCATCTGAGACATTATCTCGACTACAAACTTTAAACTTACCTACCTACATTGATTTTTGTCAGTTTTTAGCTTGTTTTTTTTTTATCTAAACTAAATGATTTCTCTCCCTCTCCAGACCAAAGCAGCCTACAAACCCGCAATCGACAAGATGAACGCCTTCCAGGAAGTCACCTTCAACTTGGCGAACAAGGTGTACGTTGGGGAGGTATTTCCGGTGGCCCCCGACTACGAGAACTACGCTACTCAGCTGTTCAGCAGCGAAGTGGAAAACATCGATTTCAGCCAAAACACTGAGGCAGCTGAAAAGATAAACTCTTGGGTGAGATGAAAATGCTAACCTTAACAACTTTAACAATAATTTCCTTTGCAACTTTGGCTCCTCCTTAGCCAAATTGGCAAAATCACACACAATCCAGCCGATGAAACAACATAAGTGCATGCTTGCATCGAATCTTTATATCTTCGACCCACCATGATATTAGAAATAAAACAAATGCAAGTGCTGGTTACGATGCACTCAAATGTAAGACAAGAAAGTGTGTCTTTCCACAGAATTATTGGTTCCTATTTCATCAAAATTAATCGATCAGTATGTAAAGAGGGAACTTTTCCACGCTGTAAAATTGCTAAGGTGTACCAATTCACAAAGGTGGGTCCAAAACGAATACCTCAAACTAAACACACTAGCGGCAATAAATGACTTAATCAGTATTCTTAGGAGCGGCATTGATGGTGGAAATTATATTTTATCTACGCTAGTTTTTTTTTTACATGAGCTCCGCACAGGAGGCCCTGAGGAAAATAATTTCCCTCAGGGCCTTTGTCATCTTTGGGGATGCTTTGGAGGGTTTTTTTTAAGGAAAGGAAGGAGAGGAGAGTTCTGGTAAGGAAGAGAGTTTAAGGGGTGGGTAGGAATCTGGGATTCAGTGTGTCCTGATCATCCGCCTCCAAGACCTAGACAAACCTCACCCCATGAACCCGGGCACTCCTGCTAAATCACCAAACGTAGCGAACCACTTGGGGTGACCTATGGCAGAGGTGTTGGTTGTCCATTAACGGTGATTTTTTTAAATAGTGCAATTTTCTACTGGGGTACAGATTTAGGGATCTTACTAGAAAATGCACAAAGCGACCTAGAAAAAATTAAAAGTTAGCTCCAATCAATTATCCTAAAAGTGAATTTTAGAAAAACAGGGTACATGATTTTTAGCTGAATCCATAAAATAATTCCTCCACAAAACCCCTTAAAAATTAAAATAAACCCAATTGCAAATCCTGATAAAGGAAAAACATTTTGGGAAAAATTTAAACAGCACACACAAGATAGTAAAGAGAAAATCATCCCCTTAATTAGCGTATTTAGCTGGTTATCAAGTCTGTTACCAAATAAATTTTAAAAAGGTTCATATTATATATATTATGGTTAAGGAAACGCATATGAAATATATATAAATAAATTAAAGGTAATACCAAACCAAGTTACCCAAAAACTATTTCACTGCAGATCCAGAATATCCACTAAAATTTATATACGGAAACATAACTATCAACATTAAGAAAACAATATAAATTCACTACATCATGTCTCCTTATAAACAAAATAAATAATTGAATCATATATATAAAGACAGAATTCATTAAAATGTCCTAAATACATATTACTTCGTCCACCAAAACTTCGTCCACCACCGTAAACTTCGTCCACCACCACCTTCTCTCCCAACGTCCTAACCTTCTCTTCCTTTCTGAGACGCAGATAGCCGAGCCTACAGACGCCTCCTATCTGGATTGCCCGGGCTACACTCTCAGGCAGGCAAATTCAGACCCAAAGAAGGTCTCTTCAGCCGAGCTGACGTCAATTGTGTGCGACTGTTGAATCTGGAGAACTCCAGATTCGACATAATGTGGGTGCGTGTACGTGCCAGTACGTAAGATTTTACGCGTATTTATACCGCTCACCAAACCTTAGCGTTTCAGATACGTCCGAACTGTTCAAACATCTAAGTAATACTGTTGATGACCTCTTGCGCCGCTTCCCTACGGCAGAGTTTGTGGTCCTGGGGGACTTCAATGTTCATAACGAACCTTGGTTAAAGTTCTCAGGACCAACGGACTCTTCTGGACAAGAGGCGGAATCCTTTGCCCTCTGCCACGGACTAGAGCAAATGGTTCAGGAGCCTACAAGGGTTCCTGATGTCCAGACTCACCGCTCCAATCTGTTAGATTTGTTTTTAACCACTGTGCCACACGGTTACAAGATTGATGTCACAGCGCCTTTAGGATCGTTCGACCACTGCCTGGTGACGACGTCAATCCCCGTAACCTTCAGACCGCCTAACGAGCGGCTGAAGAGAAAAGTGTGGCACTATAGATCAGCAGATTGGTTTGGTCGGGCGGGCACATTTTAATGCTTTCCCGTGGTCAGCTGTCTGTTTTTGAACCTCGGATCCCTCAAGATGTACCCAGGAAATTGGCAAAGTCATCACATCCGCAATGGATGGCTTCATCCAATCCACTGTTAAAGAAACTGGTGTGAGCTCAAAGCCGTGGTTCAGTCGACAATGCTCTGAAGCAGAGCAACGAAAAAACGCGGCTTACCGAGCCTACAACACATCTCGAACGTCCGAAAACAGAATATTATATAACAAAATGGCAAATGAAAATCATAAACAGGTTAAAATTCGAGCACGACCTGCAGATCAGCAGAAAGCTGGCTGCCTGCCCGCACGGCAGCAGAGTGTTCTGGTCGCTTGCGGGCTCAATAGGTCGCAATTTCTGCAAACCCAGTCTGCCACCTCTTACCAGACCTGACGGCTCTCTAGCAAATACCGCCGCCGAAAAGGCTATCGTATTAGGCAAAATGTTCGCGGAAAACTCGACCCTCGATGATCAAGGTGCTACCCCGCCGTCGGTTCCTCATTACGGTTTTTATATGAAAAAGCTGAGGATCCGGCATCGGGATGTACTCCAAGTCTTACGAGGGCTTGATATTAATAAAGCTAGTGGGCCTGACGGAATGCCTGCCCTGGTATTGCAGATGTGTGCTGCAGAAATAGTTTCCAGTTTTGAAGAAGCTTTTCAAAATGTCTCTGAAGTCTGGCTCCGTGCCCTCTGGTTGGAAAAAAGCGATCATTCCAAAGAAGGGTGACTGCTCCAACCCAGCCAACTACCGCCCCATAGCGATCACATCAGTTCTGTCTAACAAAAAGAAGAACAAAATTATTAACGACCGTTAATACGGGGCGGAACCGCTCGTACGGTGATCTTCTCGCGTATGTGACGCATGTTTGGGGGCGGTGCCTGGAACGTTTTGGTGAGACCCAAACGGTTGCACCGGATATTTTCAAGGCCTTTGACCGGGTTTGGCACCGAGGGCTTGTCAACAAACTGCCTTCTTACGGACTTCCCGCTTCCTTGTGTACGTGGATTGCCGACTTTTTAAGGGAGAGGTCGATTCAGGCGGTTGCTGATGGTTTCACCTCTTCCTCGCATTCGATAAATGCTGAGGTCCCCCAGGGATCGGTTCTTTCACCGACTTTGTTTCTGTTGAACATCAATGACCACTTGTCATGTGCACCGATCCATTGTTATGCGGATGACAGTGCAGTCCATGATAGCTTTATATTTGACAAGCCCCAAATGACACACAAACTACAGTAGCTCGGATGGCTTTGAAGCAAAGAATGGACGGTTACCTCGAGAGTGTTTTCTCTTGGGGTAAGAATAACCTCGTCGAATTTAATGTTTCAAAGACCCAATCATGTTTGATAACGTCTAAAAGGGATCGAAATGAAAATCTAGTCTCCTTCAACGGAAGCAATCTTCTGAACAGGACCTCTTTAATAGTACACAACTGCAAACCCTGTACAAATCGCAAGTGCGCCCCACGGTTGAATTTGGCAGCCACTTCTGGTCTGGAGCTCCAAAATACCTAAAAAAACCCTTGACTCTGTGCAGAAACGGGCGGTCCGTTTGATAGATTCTCCCATCTTAACAGACGGACTGCAATCTTTAGAGCACAGGCGTCAGGTGGGAATGCTGTCCTTGTTCTAACGGTATTGCAATGGAAGATGCTCCGAGGAACTAGCGTCATTGACCCCCTCGGCACCGGTGCATAGTCGGGAAGCACGCCAAACACGCGCCCAACATTTGTACACGGTTGACATTAGTCACATGAGAACGGGTCGTTTCTATGACTCGTTCGTGAGTTCAACGGCTCGGCTGTGGAACGATTTGCCGGCCTCTGTGTTTCCTCCCTCCTACAACATGCGTCTCTTCAAGATCCGTGTTCACTCCTTTCTTTCCTCAAAAAGACCCTCCACACAGCATCTTCAAAGATGACATAGGCCCTGAGGGAAGTTATTTTCCTCAGGGCCTCCTGTGTGGAGTTAATTAAAAAAAAAACAAACACGACGTTACGAAAACATGCATTTAAAATTTAAACTATTGTGTGCTTGATTTTTTTTTCTTTTTGTTATCTCTATCAGCATGTTTCCAAGTAATATTAACTAATGTTTTAACAGTTCTAAGTTTTTAAAACTATCAAAATGTGGAGTTTATATTCTGACATTTTAGAATCTCACAATATGAGACCTCTTGTGATAATATTGACACACTGGTTCTTCAACGCAGCCAGGAATGCTCTTGCAGGTGTCAAACAAATAAAAGTCCATAAAAATACTTTAATCACTCGTAAAATTTTCTGTTTCTCTGTTTAGATCGAGGATAAAACCAACAAGACAATCGAGGAAATTATAAAAGCCGATGATTTGGACAGTGATACCGCTCTAGTACTTATCAATACCATTTACTTCAAGGTTGTTAAACCAACATAATATTATTTATTTATTTTATTTATTAATTTTCAACGCCCTGATGGGCTTTTACATGACAAGTTTATAATACAGAGACAGTTTTTTTGATTAAAAAAGACAAACTATAAAAATATAACTAGTAGGTAAACATCATACAGATAAATTTAGGAATGATAGTGCATTACAATAAAAGATAAAGTTTCTAAGTTGTAAAAGACATAGAAATAAACTAGTAGGTTTGTTAGTAATTACAAAATTTACAGGTGACTGATCAAATGTCATGAATAATACATGACAAAATGCAAGATACATAAAAAGAAAACGTTAACAAGTTTTTACATTGTAGATTAATACAGAAATACACAAATATATGCAATAGACCCTAGGTGATGCTCCTTAGATATCAAAATATTCTACATACAAATATTGTTCAGATATTGTATATAAGGAGTATCTTGATGTACGGCTGCGAAACATGGTGCCTATCCGAAAGAGATAAACGGAGACTAGAGGCTTGTGAGATGTGGTCCTATAGAAGACTTCTAGGAATTTCCTGGAGAGACCACATCACAAATGAGGAGGTTCTTCAAAGAATCGAAGGAGGAAGGCACCTGCTCAGGACCTTGTCCGAAAGGCGCGCAAGATGGATCGGCCATGCAATAAGGCAAGAAGGCCTCTTGCATGCCATAATGGAGGGTATGACCGAGGGGACAAACGCTAGGGGACGCCCACGCCGAGAGTACCTGGAGGACCTGCTGGTGGACGTGCGCTGCTTTGCATATGCAGACTTCAAAAGAGCCGCACAAGACAGGGAAGAGTGGAAGAAACGAATAGATGAAATTGCTGCAAACCAATCCCAGGATTGAAACCAGAAAGAGATTTCTTGAATAACGGTAAACTTGTATTAAATACATCGATATTTGAGGTGTATTTGTTCCCTAGTGTGTGAAGTCGAGAAATTGATGCATGTGTGTGATAGTTGGTTAGAGAATTATTGTTGCAGAATAATATGTTTCGTCTTGTCGCTCGAGTTGGTACCTTAAAGTCGACGAGATGCAGGAGTACGCAACAATCTAATTCGGAGTGAATAATTTTAAACAAAAAAGTTAGGTCGTTTATTTTTCTTCTGTTTTCTAAGGAATGCAATTTAAGTGTATTTAGTAAAGATGTGTAGTTAATGTGTTGAATAGGTATGTGTAACTTGAAGTCAATAAATCTTAAAAATTTGTACTGCACTCTTTCGATATTTCTTATATGAATTTGATAATATGGGGACCAAACTATGGAAATAGAATATATATATATATATATATAGAAGGGATAGTACACAATAACCTTCGATGATACATCTGTATCAGTGCAACTAATTTATATGGTTAAGTTATTAACATATTTTTTCACAGAGACGAAACATAATATCATTGTTGTATCGTAATTTAACAACATTACCGGTGCAGGCCGTATTATGGTACAAAAAGTAGAACATAACACAAGGTTCACAAAGAATGAAAGAATGCTTGTTCCAAAATATAATAATAGCTATGGACAGCGAACCCTGGAATATAACGTGCCAAAAATATTTAACATGTTACCAAATAATATAAAAAATTGCGATTCTACAATAGATTGAGATATATGCTGAAACAATGGTTACTAAGTAGAGATAGTTTATATTAATTCATATGTGTTAATTGTGACAATCTGTATAATCTGTATATATATTAGTAGATTTTTCGACCACCAAGCTACGCTGATGCCCGTGTTATGATGGTTGATATTACATAAAGTGCAATAACAATCACACATTCGTGTAATATTTATCTCATTTGTTATCTGTAGTGAAGAGTATATGTAAACAAAACAGAATTTTAAAATTTCTAATAAAACCTCGCTCTTTTCATTTCAAATCCTCTAAATTACACCCCAGTATCAGAATGAATGACATATTCCCCACGAGTCGTATTATTTATTTATTACACGCCCTAATGGGCTTTTACATTCTCTTTTATTTATTTATTTTTTTCTTTATTCATTGCATAAAATTTTATGGTTACATTAATTAATGGATTTCTCGACCACCATGCTAGGCTGATGCCCGTGTTATGGTGGTCGATTTTACATATTATATTGCAATAACAATCACACGTTCGTGTAATATTTTTAAAGAAAAACACTGTAAAACAAATTCAAACCAAAATGCTTGCCTTGTCTTTAACATAAATATGATAACTGTAGGGGCGTGTAAATATCCCCAGACACGAGGGAATACTACCCTATGTAATTAATGAAAGATGAACTCTTCCCTATGTGACACAAAACAGATTATACAGCAATTCCAAAATCCTCAGTGAAAACAAAAACAAAAACTCACTCTGAGAATGCAGCTATGCAGCTCTCCACAGGATGTCCAACACAATCGATACTAGTTTCCTTCAAATATTGATTTCGCCAAGGCGGTATTGCACAATCTCAACAGGTGTTTATCACAAGAAGGTAATTCACACAATGAATATTAATTTGCAAATTAATAATACGTGCCGAAATTTCACAACAATAATTTAATTATGGGTTAATTATTTGATTAGGACTGACATCTATTAGCTTTAACCAACACTCACACTGGAAGTAATTGCTTGCTCCACAGAGGTCAGAAAACGCCTGAATTCACTGAATTTCAATGTCACATAGGAAAATTCAATATAATACAACCACCATAGATGGCGCCCCCCATGGTCCCATAGCGTAAATTATTAATTTAAATGAGATTGCCCAAATGTATTTAAATATCTTTTATGGCGCGTATCCAATAACATTCTATCTGATGTAGATATTTTCAATTGTGATGAAAATAAATAACTCTGTCAAGAGTGCATTACAAATGTATTAAATGAGTGCAAAACTTCATAAATGTAATCATACCTATACTATATAATGACATGTATTTTGTACTACTTACCTCCTAATAATGTGATATATTTTAGTTGCAAGATTACTGTTTCATTTCTGGACACGATATAATAATATGATGAGTAAATCTATAATTGGTTTCTCAGTTAGGTAAATTATACATTTTTTTTAATTTTTTTTTTTTATTTCATACATTTTTTATTAGTAACAGATATTTGTTTTTTTTTTGGCTACCACACTAGGCTAAGCCCGTGTTGTGGTAGTCGTACATTTAATATTTTAACATTTCAAAAAATATTAATAAATACTTAAAACTAAAGAGAAAAATAAGATCATATTTTAAAGAAAAGTAGAAATAAAAATGAAAATTCAAATTCAAATTTTGAAATACAAAAATTAATAATAAAGATTAAATGTTAAGAACTCAAGTGTTCTGTATAAATTAAAACATATAAGAATATAAATCAAAATTAAAAACATAAATAAATTTAGTGAAAAACTAAGAGAAAAAAATAACAACATTTTAAAGAAAAATAGAAATAAAAATGGAATATAAAATTTTGAAATGCAAAAATTAATAATTAAAATGTAGTGTTAGAACTCATGAATTCTTTAAAGTACGTTCGTCCCCTTTCAAAAATCCAATGTTGTACACGTGTTATAAAAAGAGAATTAGAATTACTTGACTTTATGTCAGTACTCAGAGCATTATATATTTTAGGAGCGATGAACCAGAATTATCGTTGAGCGAATGAGGTGTTAGTTTTTGGGACCACGCAACCCAGGTTTGATGAAAAGCGGGTGTGTGCTTGATGTTGTGGAGCGATTAGTAGATTATTTTTTCGTATATAACAAATGCTTGTTTTAGTAAATAGCTGTCGAATATCTAAGACCCTGATTTTTGCAAAGAGTTCATTTGACGGATGGGTAGGTTGACATTTAAATATAATTCTCAGAATTAGTTTTTGAACTAAATAATTGGTCTAATAATGGATTCAGCACAACCACCCCATCCCACTATACCGTATATTGCTATGGATTGGAAAAGGGCAAAGTAAACGCTTCTTAGAGTCTGTAAATCTAAGATAGACCTAAGGGAGTAGAATATATGGCAGAGTTTACGAAGTTTTTTTACATGTAATAATACTATGTATTTATGTTTAATTTGTAACTGAACATGATTAACATCCTGTTGACAAATTGCTTTATTGCGGTTTAGCGGGATTGTACCTTGAAAACCAATAAAAACATATATTTAAAAAAATCGCTCAGGTTGCGTGTGCGAGGAAATTTTTACCCTTACATATTGTACCTTTAAATAATGTAACATGATATATAAATTGGAAGGGCTCATTTAGTAAAGACAATAAATAACCTGAATACCTTTGCCTGGGAAGTGAATTTCGGAATTATTACATTAGTATCATCAAATCCTGAATTGGCATTGGACTACTAAAGAAGAATTTATTAGATAAAAGACTCCGTGATTTCACCGCCTAGAAAGAAAAATTTAGTCAATATTTAAAAAAAAAATTGTTGTCACAGGGCGCCTGGAAAAGTAAGTTCAACTTGTCTTTTGAAAAGAGTTTTCACGTCAGCTTGAGCTTCTATCTTTGATGAGCAACGGGTGACATCGGATATAGTCCTCGTGGTTGGTTGATATATGAATTCGCCGTCTTCATTATTATCTTCGTCTTGCGAGCGTTGAAATTCGCGTGCATCAATAACATCCGATGATGAAAACTGTATTTGTATTTGACTAGTATTTGTGACATATGTATATGACTCTGAAATTCCACCATGGAAATAAAAATTTCGTCAAAAGACGCAATTTGTAATTTTTAGGATGTTTTTATCGCAGGGCGCCTGGGATCGTCAGTTCAATCCGAAGCATACCGAAGTATTCAGTTTCTACGTCAGCGCCACCAACGAGATACCCATTGAGATGATGTTCCAGGAGAGCTTAAACAATTATGAAAAAAACGCTGAGTTAGATGCAAAGGTAATAATAATAATTAATTAACGCGACTGTGGGGGAGCGTTAAGCTCCTTGACTCTGAACCCAGAGGTGGGAGATTGAGATCTGGCTATAAAAGAGGAAGAATGCTATTTAGTTCGATTTTAACAGTCGTCATCGCTTCTGTAAATGCTCATGCCATAGGCCCCCTACTTTACTTTTTACCTTGGCGGTAAGTTCCTACCGTCTTCTTAAGTAGGTTTCTCTTTGCTGAGGATCGTGGCCCATACTCCAATTTCCAAAGGTGGGGCAAGGCTCCTCTACTCGTCGCGGTTCTGCATGATACCGAAGTACTGGCTGCCATCCTCAGTTTGGCAAGTAACATGTCTAAAGAATCTTAAAATAGTCTATATGGTATCTTAAAACTAGTCCCTTCAATATTCAACGGGTTATAACTTTTTTGTGTCGCACTGTATTAAACATGGCACTTCGCCAGGCGTGTAATACCTCCAATGTGAGAAAGACGTATTTTTTGGGAGAGTAAAACAACTGCTTTTGAAGTACGAAAATGTAGAATAATCCCCAATTAATATTTATTCATATTAATAATGATTATTAATGTACATAATAAATGAAAGAAATTGTGGCCTACCTTTATTTTCCAGTATAAAAATTAATCATTTTTCAATCCCCTATATATATTTTTTCCACATTGGAGATGGATAGTCTCCTGGTTCCACAAAGCTGTCGTCAGTTCTGAGCCTTCTTCTTGTCAAGTTATATATTGCGACTTTAGTCTCAAGGGTGCTTCTTCATCCAGCTTTGTGTCCTGAAGTGACAGTATCCAGTATCCAGTTAGTAGTCCTACCAGCTCTTTTAGTGAGTTTCTATCCATATTGAGCAGTTTGCTGTTTCAGTTAGATTATCATCATAAAGCGATACCCGTCAATAATCTGTGCGTGATAATTCATTTAATTGTGTTATTTAATAATCTACAGATCTTGAAACTCGATTTTAAAGGAAATGAGATGTCCATGGTCTTCGTTCTGCCCAATGAGAACGATGGTCTCGCAGCCCTGGAGAAGAAGTTGACTGACGATTACGCCAATTTTCAAGCCTTGATTGATGGCCTTCAGTCATATCTTGTCTTTGTGAAAATACCCAAATTCAAAATTGAGACCACTGCTAACCTTAATGACGCCCTGATCAAAGTGAGATTTTATTTCAAATTCCTTTCCACAAGATTCATAATAATTGTGGTACATTCCAGGGTGGGATTCGGTCTACGGTCCATAACCATACCTCCCCTGTCCGCATACCTTCCACTTCCAAGCAGTCAATGCACCTCTCTCTCAATGCTTCGTATGCTCGGTTAAATTAGGTCGTTTTTTTTTTATTTTGTTTTGAAAAGTTTTTTTAACTGAAAATTTTTAATTTTTGCTATCGGTTTCGACACATCCGTGTCATTCACTAGCAAACTTAAAACTAAAAAATTCTATGCAAGTACAAAAATTATTAGATTTAATTAGGGGGAGGGATGGTTGGAGGGGTATTTTGGGGGGGGGGGTTGACATTACATGGAAACATTGTTAATAAGGGCGCTTTGCAGGGTGTTATTATTTTATTAACTAAATTAATTTTATTGTTTATTTCCAAAGCGCACATGTGTATTACTAACGCGCAAAAAATAAAATAATTAACTTTATTGGAATGTTTTAGCTTGTTTTTTTTTTTACTTTGTTGAAGCTATAGCCTGTCTGTAAATGATTAACAAACTCGGAACAGATATTATTTCGGATAGTTTTTAAATTTAAAATTAAAAAAAAAACAAATGTTCATATAAAATAAAAGTTTTCAAAACAAAATGTCTAGAAATCATTTTAATTGGGTATGATCCATTACCTGATGTAAAAAGTTTCAAAGATTTTTTTCTTAAAGGCACACATTGGTAATTTTTCTACTAGAAATTTGTTTTGTTTTATAAGAAAAAGAAATTTTTATATAATATGTGAACTTTCATAAGAATTCAACTAATCTAACACTTATTACCATCAGCTCGGCATGAGCACCGTGTTCTCCGACAACGCGGAACTCGGAGATCTCCTGGTCAACCCTGTCCCACTGAAAGTCAGCAAGGTCATCCAGAAGGCCTTCATCGATGTGAATGAGCAGGGAGTAACAGCCTCCGCTATCACCGGTAAGTCTAACGAATGGGTCATGACTCTCACATTCATTGGGTATTATTCGTTTAACTATACCTTTTTTATTGATGCTATTTTGAACAGACTTTAAGACACATTGAAGACATACTTTAATTTATGATCTCACATTTTTATGATTTTTGGTTTTTCAAAAACTCCACCGTGATTTATATTTATTTATACATCTTAGATCACATTAATGTGTTTTCGAAGGTACAAGCATATAAAGAAAAAATATCTGACAATCACGAATCGAGGCATGAATGGACTACATGGCAGCAAAATGGGATGGTTTTGACAATTTGTTCAATAGCTGAAACGGACCTATAAACGGGCACTATTAAAAAAATCATTTCTCTGAATATAACTTGCCGTATGTTAGATTCTGCACTATTTAGAAAAAACTCTTTATCTGGTAAGAAGCAAATTGGAATATGGTAGTGTTATCTGGAACCCACACTACTTAAAATATTCAAAAACTATTGAATCTGTGCAAAAAAAATTTCTGAGATTGTTATCATATAAACTTGGACTAAATGCCTTACTCCAATCTTACGAGGAACGACTCCAATATTTTAAGTTTACAACTCTGGATAAAAGAAGAAAAGTTGCTGATTTAATGAGTCTATACAAAATCATTCATGATAAGCTTGAAACAACTCATTATCTGAGCAATATTCTTATTAAGGTCCCCAATAGATGCAATTTAAGGAGTCAGAATATATTTCATCTCGAATTATTTAAAAACAATATTGCATACTTCAATCCACTGTCTTGAATGTGTCGTCTGTATAATTCCATTGAATGTAACCATATAGACATCTACGCAAATAGTCTCGCTTACTTTAAAAAGCAAATTAACAATAGACTAACCTATCAAGTAATTGAGAATTGAAATTACTTATATTTGATCTTGAACTTGAATGTGAATGGCTGTTTCTTACTCTATTTGTACTTTACTTTTTTGTTTTGCTGTTTTTTACATCGTATATCGATCTTTTTTTATCTTTGTCATCTCTATATTTTATCATCACAATTTTTGTTATCTCTTTTTATACCTCTGTTTATATTTTGCTATTTCTAATTTCTGTTAACTTCTATTAACCTGTGCATTCTGGGAACATTTTTAAGTGGACTATTAACATCTACGCTTTTTACAATGCTAATCTAATGACTTTTGTATGTTAATACTCTGTAAATGTTCCAAAACAATAAATAAATAAAACGATACAATTTACAAAAAATTAATTTTTCGGAAAACAAGTTAAGTACTACGAAAATAGAATCAGCTGGTGGCGATCAGCGAACAAATAGAATCGGCATTCGAAAAATAAACGGAGACCTTTCAAATGTGAAAAATATGATGCTGATTGGACGTTGTGTTTGAATTTGTGTGAAATATCCCATCCTTAGTGTCACAGAACAGACATCGTTTAAGAAGGCGGGAAACATCCAAGGACAAGGTTTTTATAAAACTTCCGGTGAGCTCCGGCATTATGTAATTTGTACAAAAAAAATGCTATTGGTGGCACGCGAGGAAGCTGTTATTGCTATGGAAAGCGGGAGGGAGGGAGAGATGGGGCAGGGGAACCAGGGAGGGGGAGGGGAACCTGGGAGGGGGGAGGGGGACCTGGGAGGGGGGAGAGGAACTCGGGAGGGGGGTTCGCGGGACAGGGGAAGGGGGGGAGTGGAGTGGGGAGAGGGAAAGTGGAGGTGACGGAGTGGGAACGCAAGAGCACATCAGGATGCTTCAGATCTTGAAGTTGGTAGGCACATCATGATCTGCCTGATTTTACGATCGGCCTATGACATATGCATTAAAATTAAAAGTCACTAAACGCCCGAGAAACTGAATTGAATCAACAGATCTGAACTTTCATCATATCGACTGCTGGTGGATTTACAACTTTGAGATCATCAAGTAGGGAATGATTACAGGTAAAGTAATACTGCAAATCACCTAAATGCTCAAAAATCGCAAAAAAAAGTAATATTAAATATTTAGGCATAATTATAGATCAACATGTTTAATGGACAGAACATATTGCACAAACCGTAAACAGAATTCGTAAACTTTATTACGTATTCCTCAAACTAAGAAATATTCTACATAAATCTATGCTACTACAGGTTTACTATGCATTAGCCCAATCAGTTCTACAATATGGAATAATAGGCTGGGGAGGAGCGTATAAAACCAACTTAACCCCACTTGAAATAGTACATAGAAGACTCATCAAAATTATTTTAAAGAAACAATTAGACTATTCAACCCAAAAATTATTCGATGAATTCAAAGTATTACCACTAAATAAAATTTATCAAAAAACTGCATTACTTCAAATCCACAAAGATAAACTAACAACAAAGTCATTTAGCACCAGACCGAGAACCTTAGGACAAATTATAATCCCTAAACTTAACACAACAACAGCCCAACATCATTACACATACTCAGTCATAAAATCCTTTAACGAACTCCCTAAAGAAATACAATCCGAAAGGAATTATGAAATTTTTAAACAAAAACTTAAAAAACATTTTACCATTAACTATTACGTATTACGATGTGCCAACTTATATTTTCCACTGTGAACCAAAATGCCAACTAATATTTTTTCTATGTATAACAACTGTCAAGTATGTATAGTACTGTCAATCTGATAGTGCTTCCTCCCTAAACACGAGAATTTCTCAATTAGGGAGGTATTGTTACCACCAATATTATGTATTATATGTATTTGTTTTTTTGTATATTATATGTATTGGTTTATTATTATTAAAGGGTCACTGGCGGAGATTGTAGTGGTGAGGCGAGGGAGGTGAGGATAACTTTGGAATTCCGGTTTGAAAAATGTTTTTTTATTATTTATTTCAGCGGGGATTCCTAACATGCACTCGCGGCCGACGCCTTTTGAGGTGTTTAATGCTGATCACCCATTCTTTTACACACTGGTCAATAGTGATGGACAAACCGTCTTCTCTGGACATTTCACCGGTGAAAATTAAGCGTAAGGAGTTGTGTTGACCTGAGTATTGTCGAATCATACATAATTTATTATACTACACAATATTATAAGGAATAATACTAAAATAATGTTCTTTATCAACATTTTATTTATTTCATTATTCACTGTTTTATAGGCCCTGTTATCTTCGCACATACCTATTACAAAACAGTTTCACGAAACATGTAGATTGTGTATAAAATAAAGTGATGTAAACAAAGTTATTTGTTTTTTAATAAAATAAATAAACCCATCACAAAGTGAAAACCTGTCAGAAGAAGTTTTCTTCAAAAAAAAATTAAAAATGTATGTTTATATAAATTGATACAAAAATAAAAAAGTATTTTTTATTTATGTATCAATTTATATAAACATTCATTCACACAAGAAATATAAGATCACACAAACACATTTTAAAGGTGTTGAAAGATATTCATCACAAACCAGATAGATATATGTAGTGTTGGTAATATGTGTATCTGTCGGGTAGGTTCGGGAATACCGAACCTAGCCGAAGCGACCGGACATCGGCACAATATAATATCGAGCACAGAGCTCGTGCGTGGTTCTTTCTCGTTAGGCGGCTTACAGCCAACACTGTAACATTATATTCTAATAAACAGTTTCCGTGTATCAAAGATACTACGTGTTTCAATGAATAACCTTGAAAACATCCAAGAGCGATACTGGAGATAAAGGGCCCAGTATTACCTGCAGTACAGGACATTACAAGTGGCGCAGCTAAAAAGGATTACACGCCAGACTGTTTATCAGATTGCGGCAAGTCGTGACAAGGATCGTGACTTGCAAAAATCTCCCGAAGGTGACAATAATTCACTTGGGGCATCGCTGAAGTGCCATCCATCAGGAGATTTTCAGGGCATAATAGGAGACAGTGGAGAAGGAGGAAAGAAGAGGAAAATCACGGGACCCTGGGTAACTAAGTCCAGCCCGGTAATACAGTGGAGAAGAGGAAAATTACTTACGGGACCCTGGGTAACTAAGTCCAGCCCGGTAATACAGTGGAGAAGAGGAAATTACGGGACCCTGGGTAACTAAGTCCAGCCCGGTAATACAGTGGAGAAGAGGAAATTACGGGACCCTGGGTAACTAAGGCCAGCCCGGTATTGATAATCCTGGAAGCGGCTGGGCGCCTGGACTGCAAAGGCGCCGGTTCCTGGTGTCAGGTTGTTTTGTTTCTTTTTTCTGGAAGGTGTTATTGTTGCCGGGTGTGTTTTTTTTTTTGGTGTGGGCGATCATGGAATCGGGCGGAATTTCCAGGTTCTCTCACGTTAATGGGGATTGGAGTTTGTTTCGCCTGAGGTTAGAACAGTTCCTTCTAATTCGTGATGACATAAAAACGATTAAGTTAGATGCTTCACAGAAACGCGTATATTTGCTAAATCTTCTAGAAGCGGAGACATTAACTCTTTTGATCAACTTATGTTTTCCTTCTAAAGTTACAGACGTGGCATTCGATCAGTTAATAGAATTAATTGAGAAACATTGTTCCAGACCGCGATCGGTGTTCAAGGAACGAGAAAATTTTTATCAGGCCAAGCAATCGCTTGGTGAATCAGTCAGGGATTTTGCAGTGCGTTTACGAGGATTATCTTCGTTTTGCGAGTTCGGAACGCGTTTACCGGAATGTTTAGCTGATGTTTTTGCAATCGGCATTTTGCCGGGCCGAGCCAAGGAAAAAATTTTTCTCGAGGGGACTAAATTAACGTTTAACAAAATTGAAGAATTAGCAATAACGGTTTCAGTTTTAGATAATCTGGTTCCGGAAATTAAATCAGAAGTTTCCGTAGGGACGTCGGGCGGCGTGAATTCAATTAAACGCTCTTATTCGCCGGGGAGAGATTCACATCCGGATAAAACTCAAGGTTTCCGAAGGTCATCTTCGCGGTCAAAAAGTCCCGAGCCGAGAGGATTCTCGAATATTAAAAAATGTACCATTTGCGGTGAATCACATTTAGAAAAATATTGTTAATTTAAGAATGCAAAATGTTTTAATTGTCACAAAATAGGGCATTTGAAGAAATTCTGTAAGAATCACAATGTTTATCCGATTTTTGAACAATCCCGGGATAAGGTTATTAATAGGATTTCTTACATTAATCCGTTTAGGGCTAATATAATAATTAATAAATTAAAATGTGCCGCTATGATTGATTCAGGCGCCAGTATGTCGGTCATGCCGGATTTTATTTTCAACCGATATTTTAGGGATGTAACATTGTCACTTGATAAGCGTACTTTATCTGGATACGATGGTAAACCACTTAATCTTGTAGGTAGTGCTTGTTTTACCGTGGAATACAATAATATTAAAAACAAGTTATTATTTACTGTTGTGATTAATGGCTCGGAATTGATAGTAGGTCGGGACTTCATGGAGGCTTTTAATCTGAAGATAGTTCCAGTGATGGATAATTCGGTTTCAACAATCAAAGACAAAATTGAAATGATTTACAACGAGTTTCCAGAAGTGTTTTCGCCGGGGCTGGGTAAATTCAGTAAACATAAAGTGAGTTTCAAAGTGAACAAGGAAGCTCGTCCTGTTTTTTTTAATGCGAGGCCGGTTCCGTTCGCTATTAAGGAAAAAATTGAGAGAGAATTAGAAGCTATGGTAGCTGATGGTATCATTTCTCCGGTAACCAGCAGTGAATACGCGTCTCCAATTGTACCGGTAATTAAAAAGAACGGGAATGTTAGGATTTGCGTGGACTACAAGAGATCTTTAAATCTCATGACGGACTTGGAAAGGTACCCGCTTCCCTCCATAAATGAAGTTGTTCACAAAGTAAGTTCGGGTAAAGTGTTCGCTAAACTAGATTTAAGACAGGCTTACTCACAATTAGAATTAGCTGACTTTTGCAAAAAGTATACTACAATAAATACGCATTTAGGGTTCTTTCAATATAACAGACTAGTCTTTGGTTTTAAGTCAGCGCCAGCGATCTTCGCTAGGACTATAGCAAGCTGTCTTCAGGGGTTGAAGGGGGTGGCATTCTATTTAGACGATATCATCATTTCGGGGGTCAACGAACTGGATTTAGTGTATAACATACAGGCAGTGTGCGCGCGTTTACGAGAGTGCGGGTTGAGGGTCAACACGGATAAATGCGATTTTTTTGTAGAATCGGTTGAATTTTTGGGGTATGTAATTTCGGGGAGCGGAATCCAACCTCAGCCAAACAAACTGGAAGCTATAAAAAACGCTCCGTATCCTACGGACGTTCATACATTGAAAAGTTTATTGGGTTTTCTAAATTTTTATCGGAATTTCATTCCTAGGATGTCATCGATACTGGAACCCCTGCATAACCTTTTGAAAAAAGGGGTAGAGTGGAATTTCTCAGAAGACTGTAAAGTAGCAGTCGATACCATTAAAGAATTAATGGGCAACAACACGATTCTTACAAATTATTTTCCGGACTTACCGGTAAAACTGTATACGGACGCTAGTACATGCGGACTCGGGGCTGCGTTAATGCACGTGTTTAAGGACGGCACAATGCGTCCAATTGAGTTCGCTTCTCGTAGTTTAACAACCGCCGAAAAGAAATATAGTATTTTGGATCTCGAAGCTCTGGCAATTGTGTTCGGGTTAAATAAATTTTTTCAGTACCTTTTTGGAAGGGAGTTCACGTTATGCGTTGACAATATGCCGTTACTAAGAATTCTAGGGGAACACAAAAATATTCCGGTTCTCGCAGCAAACCGTTTGCAGAGATATGGCATCATTCTGGCAGGGTTTTCGTACAAAACGGAATTTGTGAAATCTTGTAATAACCAAGCAGATTTTCTTTCTCGCTTACCATTGAAGGACACAGTTGAGGGTTTTAAGGATGATTGCGGGACTGACTTTGTTTGTTTTATTGAGAATTGTGACCATGTTAATTTTCAAGCAGTTGTGTTAGCCACCGCAGCAGATAGCGAATTACAGCTAGTGTTTAGGTATTTGCGGCAGGGCTGGCCCAAACGAGTAAACCGTGACAGCAGTATATGGAAATATTGGTTGAAAAGGAATGAACTTTCTATCGTAGAAGATTGTTTGTTTTGGCAACATAGAATAGTTATACCTGTTTCTCTCCAAAGGCAAGTTTTAGATTTATTACACAGGTCACATCTAGGTATTGTAAAAATGAGGGGAATTTCTAAAACATATTTTTGGTGGACGTCTCTGAACAAAGATTTGGAGGAAGTCGTTCAATCTTGTTCAGATTGTTCGTTGTCAAAACAGTCACCACCCAAAAGTCAATTGACGGTTTGGCCAAATCCAGGTAAAGCTTGGAGTAGGGTACATCTAGATTATTGTGGACCCCTAGCGGGGAAGATGTTTCTCGTGGTTTGTGACTCATTCTCGAAGTGGTTAGACTGTATCGAGGTGCAGAAGGCAGATTCAACTCACACGATTATGGAATTGAGGAAATTTTTTTCTAATTTTGGCAACCCTGAGTTAATTGTATCTGACAATGGCTCAGTTTTTACAAGTGAGGAATTTAGAGTTTTCTTAAAGGAGAACAATATTAAGCTTATGACTTCTCCGGTGAAACACCCCCAGTCAAACGGGCTGGCAGAAAATGCAGTAAAAATTTCGAAAATGTTCCTCAAGAAACTGTTAATAAACGGTAAATTCCCACTAGATTACAATGTCAAGCTGTTGAATTTTTTAGTGAACTATAGAAATTCTTTCCATTGTTCGACAGGTATTGAACCAGCGGTTCTGTTAGTAGGAAGAAGGCTGCGTTCTACGTTCGACAGTTTGTTGCCAGTGAAAAATGGAGAAGACTTTTCGGAAAAAGTCAAGGAAGCTAACGTTAACATTTCTAAAGCTCAATCTGATCAAGTTTGGTTGTACAGAGGGGTAAAAACCAGGGTTTTTAAAGTTGGACAAAAATGTTTGACAAAAGATTATCGTCATGATAATAAAGTCGTTTGGGCTAAGGGTGTAGTTTCTAGAAAGCTAGGTAAAAAAGTTTATATTATTAAAATAGGAAACACTGATGTGACATGGAAGAGACATGTAGACCAGATGAGGGAAATGTCAGTGAGCTGGAAGGAAGATGGCAAAATTGCGCAGCATCCCGCGTCTGAAATTTTGAGGAACGAGCCTCATGAGTTAGAGACTGCGACCTTGTTGCGTGGATTGACTGGTTGTTCTCCTGATTCCAGGTTGGTGGAGGAGGAAGTGGTGTCGGAGCAGGCACGGCAACAGAGACCATGGTCGGGAAGACTGCGTTCAAGTCACAAGGCACCCACAACTTCCAGAGGAGACGGGACAACTTGACCCAGTCACCGCGGTTAAATTATGTGTATCTTAAAAAATTATTGTGTATGAAGTATTACAATTTATGTTAATTGTTATTTAAGTTATTTTGTTATTTAAGTAAGTAGCTTCAGAGTTGAAGGAGGGAGAGATGTAGTGTTGGTAATATGTGTATCTGTCGGGTAGGTTCGGGAATACCGAACCTAGCCGAAGCGACCGGACATCGGCACAATATAATAGCGAGCACAGAGCTCGTGCGGGGTTCTTTCTCGTTAGGTGGCTTACAGCCAACACTGTAACATTATATTCTAATAAACAGTTTCCGTGTATCAAAGATACTACGTGTTTCAATGAATAACCTTGAAAACATCCAAGAGCGATACTGGAGATAAAGGGCCCAGTATTACCTGCAGTACAGGACATTACAATATACCACTCAGATCTCAATAGTTTTTCTTTGGATTTGGAAGCCCGTATAAAGATTTTTATTGGTTAGACAATGATTAGGACACAAAATATCGTCGGAGTTATACGTTATAGCTATAGACAATGATAAGGACACAAAATATCGTCGGAGTTATACGCCCCTGCCAACTGCCAACGCCAACTACCAGTGTTGCCAACGGTTATACCAGCTCTCCACCAGATTCACCCTTTAAATCCACCATAAAACCACTAAAAAATATAGTACTACACTCACACCGGCTAAATTTTCCACTAAAATAAAGTTTAAAGGCCCGTAACCCGGATTTCTACCGATTTATTACATATTTCCCTTAAAATCCAACACGACAGGATGTCAATCTAATCTGCCATAAAGCATGATAATATTGTATAAGAATATTAATTGCATTAAAACCTTCGCGGACACAACAAAATCCAGGTGAATTTTCCTGGCACACTAAAAACGAAAATGACAAAATGCTCATCAAAATCATATATTTATTTTATGTTTTAGAGCAGGGTTTCCCAACCAGTGGTCCGCGAGAGGCTAGAAGATGGTCCGCGGGTCAATAAGCGAGCCAGCGCGCGGGCGGTCCCTAGTCTTAAATCGATGTGATTGTAATTACATATTGTGTGATCTTATATCAGTTCTTTTAGTAGATAATACATATTTAAAATGGTGGATGTAAATCAGGCAGCTGAAAAAACGATAGTTTGTAATGTTATCAAGTTTTCCCAAAAATCCGTGACAATCCAGAATACATCAAAACATTGAACTTCAAACAATTTATTGGCAGCAGAGGCTTGCGGCCTCAACCTGTCGAACATTCCCAGAGTGTCGTTAGAAGTTTCTCATTTTCCGTACGCAGAAGAAGTAAAAATGTTTCATCAGCCTAATTAAATAAACGTTTAGGCCGGTTACAGTGCTCGACCGACGGTCGGTGCGTACGGTCGGTCCTGACGATACGCATGCGCACGGTCGGTCCTGACGATACGCATACCACCGACCGACCGTCGGTGCGTACCGTCAGTTCACGCTTGACCAACAAGCTGACCGGACGTCGTACGCGAAATTAATAATTAATAGCTGCTTATTATCTTCGTAGACGTATTAGGAACAGAAGACGTAGACAACAACAAAAATAATAAACGTCAGACGCCTATTTGAATGCTCCAACACTAATTTAAACAAAAGTGTAGTAAAAAAGTAAAGTGGATCACTTCAGTTTGTGAAATACAGTGTAGTTTTTTACGCGCTATCGTCGTGTAATCTTACATCCTCAATTTTAACACCCGTTAGTATCTTAATAGTGTTTTTGAAATAAAAACAAAAAACTGCCTACCTGAGTTCACAGTTCAACTCGTTAAAGGTAAAATAAATCATAATAATCGGTTTAACGGAAATAAATAAACTGTGCTTCATCCTACGTATAATCATCAAGTCGTCCCTATTAAAAAATACACGAATCTGTTCTAAATGATCTATTCAAAAACATCATTCAAACTGTGACATTTTGACATTTATTTTATAAAGTGTAACATAATCAACCCAAATAAAAATATTTCCCTCTAGATTCTTAAATCAAGACAGTGAAAATTAAAATATATAAATGAAATAAATTAAATTATTGTGTCCAGTGCATACCAGATCAATTAAATAAGTTAAATAAGCAAATTTCACTATAACCTTTATTTATTTATTTTCTTTTTTATTTAACGCCATCTGTGTCTGCGAGCAATAACAAGAACATTATTAGAAACATTACAAATCTATTAGCTCGATCACCACACAGAGGCCGCACTATCCACCGAATCCTACTCTTCCGAATATTTATTTAAAAAAAAAAAGAAAAAAAAAAAAACGAACCAACAATGAATTGCGAAGCCTGCCTAAACCTTATCACCAAAAATGACCATGCGCTCACGTGTGCCACTTGCAACATCGGTTTCCATAACAATTGCTTAAATATCACAGATATCAATTTCAAAAAAATGTCATTAAAAAATAAACAAATTTGGAAATGCCCAAAATGCAAAAGCAGACCGAGCTCACCTGCTACGTCGGCCGCGACACTCGGATCAGAAGCCGACTCCTTATATAATCGTCTCACCAAACATTTTGATGACAAAATTTTTGAAATAAAACAAATGTTTGAGGAGGAAATTAATGATCTCAAAAGAAGCAGTGAATTCATCTGCAAACAATATGAAGACCTGCTATTAAAATTCAAACAAGTAGAGGACATTCATAAAGAAGCAAAATTCCTACGCGAGGAAAACGAAAAAAAAAACAACAGAATCTCTTCCCTGGAAAGTCGACTCGCGGATTTAGAACAAGTCAAACTCTCCGACAGCGTGGAAATGGCGGGTGTAGACCTACGGACGGGAGAACAACCCGCGGAGGCCGTTCTTCGGGTAGCTGGCTCGCTGGGACTGCCCCTCCAACAACAAGACTTCCGCATGGTGACCAGGACACAAGATCGCAGGCGGAACACCCCGGTCAAACTACACATTTCAAACTACACATGTGGTGTCTTGGGATCGGGTAGTAATAACATCTGTTAATGTTACAATGTTTATTGGTTGCCAGATTAATATGGAGAGAGCGCTCAATAGCGGTACATCCCTTTTATACTTCCCATACTCGCTATCTCGCTCTCATGCCGTCACCCTCATACACATACGTCACACCCCCACACTTAAAACCTAATTACATACATTTCTTTATTCACAAATTTATACAAAACAAAATATCTAAATATTTCCATTCCATAGTATATGTAATTATTCTTGTTCTTCACGTGTAGCGTGGGCGTTGACCTCGAGGGCGTAACCTCCCCTCCCATGGTGTAGGTGACCTGCAAAAATTAGAGGAATTAGGAAATTTGGTCATGTCCACATCCGAGAGTGGACCCAGGTCCAGCAAATCATCAGACCTGTCACACTCCCCCCACCTAACCTTCCTCTCTGAAATCTGATCATGGTGACGTTTCCAAATTTGTCCCGTAGACATAATTTTAACTAAATAAATCCTATTCCCCAATCTTTTAAAAATTTTTCCTAAAATCCATTTATTATCATTACTTCTTAAATCCCTGGTTAAAACTTTAGAACCAACCTCAAAGTACTTTTTAAATTTTCTTCCTCTATAATACTTTTTCTGTTTATGCTGGCTCGATAACATTTTGTTTTTAACCGTGTTGTCAATTCCTTTAAAACCTTGACTCTCAACATTATCCACTATTGGAATAATCGTATTAAAAATTGATCTAATCTTCCTACCCAACATTAATGTACTAGGCTCAATGCCCGTAGACATTGAAGGCGTATTTCTAATATCAACTAAAAATGTCAAAAGTTTATCTTCAAAATCAGTAGGAAATTTATTATTTACCATAATTTTTTTCAAAAAATTCTTCACTGTTTTAACCCCATTTTCAGCTAAACCGTTAGAGGCAGGATGCTGTACAGCTGAAGTCAATGATTCTATATTATAATTATAACAAAATTCCTTAAAAACTGACGATGTGAAAGCTGTACCATTGTCACTTACAATTTGTTCCGGGATTCCGAACATAGAAAATAATCTTTTCAAAACTTTTATTGTACAAAACGAATCTACCTTATTTACAACATGACAGTCTATCCATTTTGTAGTTGCATCAACAATAATTAAAAAATTATGACCTCCCAACGGCCCCATGAAGTCGATATGCAATCTACTCCAGATTAACCCATTGATTGGCCAAGGTGCCAACTCAACTTTACATGGAGTAGGTAAACATTCCATGCATCGAGCACACTGTTTCACAGTTACTTCTATATCATTGTTCATTCCGAGCCAAAAAAAATAATTTCGAGCAAGACTTTTCGATTTTACAATGCCTAAATGTGATTGATGTAAAAAATTCAATATAATTTCCCTTAATTCCCTTGGAACTACAAATTTATTATTATAAAATAAACATGAATTATAAGTCGATAATTTATCCCTAAAATACCAGAATTTCAATAAATCATCCTTTAAGAACTTTTTATCCGGCCAACCATTTGCTGTGAACTCGATAATGCTCGCTATATTTACATCATTAATCGAAAACTGTTTCATCGTTTCCGCATTTAATGTTGTTTCTGACTCGATTATGTTCACAAACTCTGACTCAACCGTATTCACGTTTAAAGAATCAATATAATTTAAAAAATAATCGCTAGTATCAATATCGTCGCTACACACATCTAAATTATCCTTATTATTAATCGGCATTCGTGATAAGAAATCCGCTTTGTTATCACCTGACTTAATATGCTCTATACTATAGTCAAAAGTCTGGAGTATTAGGGCGTACCTCTGCAGACGGTTAGCGGCCAAAACGGGTACTTGCTTATCCGTGTTCAAAATGTGTACTAACGATTTATTGTCGCAAGCCAAAACAAATTTATTGCCGTATAAATACTGAAAGAATTTCTTCAACCCAAAAATTATAGCACACGCTTCCTTATCTAAAATAGAGTACTTTAATTCTGTTTCTGACAATAATCGGCTAGCAAATGCGATAGGTCTCTCTAAACCATTATCATATACATGGCAAATCACCGCTGATAACGCTTTTTCAGATGCGTCTGAAATAAGTTTAATTGGTAAATTAGGATCAAAATGCACTAAAATATTATCTGACGTCAGCAGTTTCTTAACTCGCTCAAACGCAATATTACATTCCTCAGACCACACATATTTTACTCCCCTTTTTAACAAGTTATACAATGGAGACATCTATTTTAGCAAAAAAATTTCGCACCATTTAAAGATGAAATTAAATCTTCTATACGAGGCAATGGATATTTCAACTTCGCTAACATAGGGTTTAATGTGGTTTTAAAATCAGTACAAATTCTAATTGAACCGTCTTTCTTTTTTACAACAACAATCGGACTAGCCATATCACTTATTTCTACGTTTTCAATTATATCTTCACGTAACATCTTATTTAATTCCTCCTCTACCTTTCCACGTAAACTAAAAGGTAACGATCTTGGATTCACAAACTTTGGCCTGAACTCCGAAATAACTTCGATGTTAGCTTCATAACCTATAAGCCTACCCGATTTTTCTGAAAACACATGAGCATATTTTTTCTTTAAACTATCACGAAAATTTAATTGATTATCACAACTAGTCTCACTGGTATTTACCGAATTTATTCCACTTAATCCGATACCGAAAACTTGTAAAAAATTTCTACCAACAATCGTAGAATTACCGTTTTTAATTATTATAAACTGCGTATCTACACTTTTATTTAAAAATAACACACTTAAATTAACTTTACCTACAATATTTAACCGTTTCCCGTCATATCCTGACAATTGAATATCGCATCTTTCCAATTTACAAGAAACAAAATCTTTTAAATACACTTCATATGGAATTGCATTAATCTCAGCGCCGGTGTCAACAATCGCTCGCAGAACAGTGTTACCAATAATGAGATCTACGAATATCGGTTCCGGCCCCGTGCCGTCATGCAACATAAAAACCGAATTTAATCGTTTATTCTTATTACCTACATTAATTTTACTGTTTTTACACACATTACTAGGATGACCCGATTTATTGCACCGATTACAAAAAATATTCTTCCAACAATCTTTCTGCAAATGATTCGTTTTTCCGCACAAAAAACATTTTTTTAATGCAATATTTACTGGCGTCTTACTACGCACTGCACTTTTAAATCTGATCGGACTATCCGACCTGGATTTACGGACAACATTACTATCCTTATGCACAACATTTAAATTCATATCAACTTTCTTAAAATTAACAACATGTTCCCATGAAGCTGCTAACTGAACGCATTCCGAAAAAGAAGTATTTACCCCCTCAACGAACAACTTATGTTTCAATTTTTCTTTGAAAATTCCAATAATGAATATGTCTTTTAAACAAGATTCCAGCCTCAATTCAAAATTGCACGTCAAACTCAGTCCTCTCAACCTAGCAGCGTAATCTTTAATAGATTCGTTAGCTAGCTGTTTACACTTATAAAATAACTCACGCGACTCGAAAATATTTTGAATAGGTTTGCAATGTGAATCAAATAATTTACATAAATCATCAAAAGAACAAACAGAAACCTTTTTAGGGAAACATAGATCACATAATAAAGAGAAAGTTTCTTCGGTGAGGCAACTCAGCAAAAATGCTCTTTTGCGTTCTTGTGATAACACTTTGTCATCATGTAAAATGAGGGCCTGATCCAGTCGTTCCTTGAACAATGACCAGTTTCCCGTTCTGTAACAGAACGTCCCCAAATTTTTACAAACACCCTCCATTGGGGGAAGAGCTGAAACAAAATAATCAAGACTACTTATCTCAGCACTTCCAAGAAGGCTACACTCCGAGGTCCACGTTCCACGTTCCACGTGCACGCCACCCAGAGCTGTAGATCACCGTCCCCGTCTGGCTCCGTCTCCCGACAGCTGCGGATCCAATCCCTACTCCGAGGTCTTCCTTCCCAGACTGCAGCGACGGAAACCAAGTCCTGGTTCCCGGCTAATCCACACGATGATCCAGTCCTTGACCCGATCCTTGATCCGGTCCTTTTGTACCCCGTTACACGGTGTACCCGAACGACAATAATTTTGTAATTTGTCGGTCCCACACACGCGAATAATTGCGTGTGGCTGCTCCAATTTCTTCTTAATGCGATCGCTTCCTGCGATCGCTTCCTGCAATCCTGACAACAATCCGTCAGATCCCGAAATCTACCGCGTAGATTCTTCCAATTTACGTAAAAATTTACGAACTACCGAGCTGCGCCAACTGTGGTGTCTTGGGATCGGGTAGTAATAACATCTGTTAATGTTACAATGTTTATTGGTTGCCAGATTAATATGGAGAGAGCGCTCAATAGCGGTACATCCCTTTTATACTTCCCATACTCGCTATCTCGCTCTCATGCCGTCACCCTCATACACATACGTCACACTTCTACAGCCAAAAAACAAGGGAATCGTTGCTTTCGCTAAAGAAAGAGGCCAAAACCTTAAACCCAAACTCTCCTATCTTCATCAATGAAGTACTCTCTCCTTACTTCAAGGAACTGATGTGGAAAACGAAGCAAAGGGCCAAAGAAACCCTTTATCAATTCGTATGGTTCAAATCTAATAAACTGCTTGTCCGCAAATCAACTGGGGAAAAAATATTTGAAATAAAACATGAAAATGATTTGAAAAAAATGGGGATTCAACTGTAGATAACTAAGCATTCTACTATAAACTTCCTGTATTGCAATAAATCATAATGGCAGAATTATTTAACACATTGCAATCATTGCAACTATATTATTCCCCTAGAAGTCCCATTTCATTAATTATTTCTACCGATTCTGTTTACAAAAATCTTTCTAATTGTTTCTATTATCCAAATTATTTTAACACCAAATTTTACTGCTCTAAATTTTTTATTACCAAAACCATTTTAATTATTTTAACATCAAATCTTATTATTCTAAATGTTTTTTTTACCCAAATTATTTAAGTTATCTTATCATAAAAATTGATTGTTTTGAATGTTTTTATTACCCAAATTTTTTTAATTATTCTTCCATCATTTTCTATTATAACCCAAATTATTTTAATTATTTTTCCATCATTTTCTATTTTAACCCTAATTATTTTAATTACTTTTCCATCATTTTCTATTATAACCTAAATTATTCTAATTATTTTACCATCATTTTCTATTATAACCCAAATTATTTTAATTATTTTTCCATCATTTTCTATTATAACCCTAATTATTTTAATTACTTTTCCATCATTTTCTATTGTAACCTAAATTATTCTAATTATTTTACCATCATTTTCTATTATAACCCAAATTATAACCTAAATTATCTCTACATTTATACCTGCAAACTTTATTGTTTTAAAGGTCTTTCAAAGTATTTTAATTATTTTTACTTCAATTTCTATTTTTCCAATGGTTTTTATTACCCAAATTTTTTTAACTATTTTACGATAAAATTTTATTTTTTTAAATGTCTTTACTACCCAAACTTTTCTAATTATTTTATCATTAAACTCTATTACTGTAAATATTTTTATTACTCTAATTATCTTAATCACTTTACCATAAAATATTATTGCTCTAAAGGTTTTTATTATCTAAAGTTTTTAAAGTATTTTACCATAAAATTTTATACCTTTAAAGGATTTTATTATCCAAAGTATCTTTATTTTTTACCATCAATTTGTATGGTTTAAAAGGATTTTATTATCCAAATTATTCTAATTATTTTAGCTTGAAATTCTATATTTTTAAAGGTTTTTATGATCCAAGGTATTTTTATTATTATACCATCAAATGCTATTGTTTTAAATGTTCTAATTATCCAAAGTATTTGAATTATTTTAACATCAATTTTTATTGCTCTAAAAGTTTTTATTACCCAAATTATTCAACTAATTTTTCCATCAAATTACATTGTACCGAAGGTTTTTATTATCCAAAGTACTTGAATAATTTTACTGTCAAACTTTATTGTTTTAAAGGTTTTTATTATTCAAAGTACTTAAATGATTTTCCTTTAAAATTTTATGCTTTTCGAGGTTTTTATTATCCAAAGTATTTTCATAATTTTACCCTCAAATTTCATGTGTTTAAAGGTTTCCATTATCCAAAGTACTGTTATTATTTTACCATCAAATGTTACTGTTTTAAATATTTTTTATTATCCAAAGTTTTTGAATTATTCTACCATAAAATTTTAAGGTTTAAAAGGATGATATTTTATTATCCAAAGTATTCTACTTATTTTACCATGAAATTTTATATTTTTAAAGGTTTTTATTATCCAATGTTTTTTATTATTATACCATCAAATGCTATTGCTTTAAATGTTTTAATTATCCTAAGTATTTGAATTATTTTACCATCATCATTACCATATTACTTTATTGTTCTAAAAGTTTTTATTACCCATATTACTCAACTTATTTCTCCATCAAATTATATTGTACCAAAGGTTTTTATTATCCAAAGTATTTGAATAATTTTACTGTCAAATTTTATTGTTTCAAAGGTTTTTATTATTCAAAGTACTTTAATAATTTCCCTTTAAAATTTTGTGCATCTCAAGGTTTTTATTATCCTAAGTATTCTCATTATTTTACCATCCAATTTTAGGTTTTTAAAGATTTCTATTATCCAAAATAGTGCAGTTACTTTACCATCAAATGTTACTTTTTTATATATTTTTTATTATCCAAACTCTGAATTAGTCTACCATCAAATTTTATGGTTTAAAAGTATTCTATTTTATTATCCAAAGTATTCTGATTATTCTACCATGAAATGTTATGTTTTTAAAGGTTTTTATTACCCAAAGTTTTTGAATAATTTTACTCTCAATTTTTACTCGTATATTACTCCTAATTTACCACCACTAGCAAAATGTGTGAACTTTGTATGGATCAACTTATGTTCCTTCGCAACCGCAACATGATCACTCAACTTAATATTGATACAGAAACATTTAACAAGTCAGAACACACTTTTGACAAAGCGACAGATTGTAATTTTCTGTTCACAGAAAAACACAACTTAAACATAATATCCCAAAACATTAGAAGTATTCGAAAGAACTTCGATAATTTCTCAATCCTCCTAAACGAAATAAACATAAGCTTCGACATTATTATCTTGACTGAATGCTGGTTAGATGACTCGTACACAAACCTAAACTTAAAGGACTATACAACTCTCCATTCCACAAAACATCTAAATCAAAACGACGGTATAGTAATCTTTGCCAAAGATTCACTAAACTCATCAATAACAGAAATCAACCTAATCGAAGCAAACTGTATCCAAATCTCCCTCGGACCAGACATCTCCATATTTGCCGTCTACAGACCCCCATGCTATAACAATCTCTCACCTTTCTTCAACTCCTTAAATAAACTTCTCGAAAAAAATAAAAAAACACAACAATTAATTATTGCAGGGGATATGAATATTAACTTACTAAACGGGCAACCAATAACCACAGAATACTTAAGTCTACTTACTCACTATGAATTAAATTCGACAATCAACTCACCAACAAGAATTACGTCAAACTCTGAATCCTGTATTGACCATATATTTGTTAAAAGTAGGAAAAAAACATCTTCATCCGTTATTCGTTCAACGGTCACAGATCATTTCACTACTACACTAAGCTTACATCTTAACAAGAAACAAAAAGATGAAAAAAACAACTCCGTACAAGACAAAATCAATTTTAAGTCCCTAATAGAGGACATACATAATGAATCTTGGTCAAATGTAATAAATGAACCCGATCCAAACAACGCGCTGAACACATTTATGACCACAGTTGGAACCTATATTGCTAAACATACAACAAAAAATACCCCGAAAAACTACTCACATAAAGAAAAAAAAATAACACCCTGGATCACGAAAGGATTAGTAAGCAGCATTCATAAAAGAGACACAATGCACATGCAAGTACGCAAAAACCCATATGATGACAGACTAAAAAATAATTACCTGCTATATAGAAACCTTTGTAATAAATTAATCAAACAAGCCAAATACAAGTACTACAAAAAAGAAATAAAATCCGCCAAAAATGACCCCAAAAAAATCTGGAAAATCGTCAAAGATATTACTTTCTCCAATACGAAAAAAGACTCGAAGATCAAAGTACTGTTAATAAATGGAAACAAAACCCTTACAAAAAATGAACCTGGTAAAATAGCAAATTTTATTATTTCCCAATTTGCAAAAGTTGGATCTAACTTGGCTGAAAAAATTCTTTTAAAAAACGGCACAACAGAAGACTCTTTAACCAAACTATCCTCTACCATGCAACCAAATCATTCGTTTTATGCTCACAAAATAAGTACAAAGGAAATATCGGATTTAATTATTTCTCTCAAACCAAATTGCGCTGTGGGCCCAGATAACCTCTCCAATCATATACTGATTAGTCTCCGAGAACATATACTTATACGACTTCAACATATTTTCAACCAAAGTTTCAGCCTCGGCTTTGTCCCCGATCATCTAAAAATAGGTTGTATTACTCCAATACATAAATCGGGAGACAAAACGCTGATCTTAAATTACAGACCAATCACTCTCCTAAATTCGCTATCGAAACTACTAGAAAAAACTATGAAAAAAAGACTGCTCGCATACCTTGACAAACACAAACTGATCTCCACCCGTCAATTCGGGTTTCGAGCGAAAATGGGAACAGAAGACGCCTTATCGGAACTAACCACCTACATAGTGAAAAACCTAGATGGCGGTTCAAAGGTGTTAGGAGTGTTCTTAGACCTAACAAAAGCTTTCGACACCATCTCACACAAATTACTCCAACAAAAACTCAAAAACATTGGCATAACAGGTCCACCACTAAAATGGTTCATCAGCTACATTGAAAATAGACAACAAATTGTAAAAATCAATAATCAAGAAAGTGACAAAGTAGGCAACAGGTATGGAGTACCCCAAGGCAGCGTCTTAGGTCCCATACTGTTTCTCATCTACATTAACAGTCTAACTGAGATAAGCCTAGGGAACATAGAGTACAAAGTTATCAGTTATGCAGATGACACTGTAATTTTATTCAAAGCCCAATCATGGGAAAACGTCTTCAAAAACACGGAAGCAGGGATGACTGAAGTAAATAAATGGCTAATAAATAATCTACTGACACTAAATATTTCTAAAACAAAATACTTAACTTTCAGTAAAACATTAGCTGGTCAGCCAGATAGTCGCCCACAACTACATCTTCACCCCTGCACAGTTACCTCATTAACTAACTCACGCTGTGTTTGTGACAAAATTGATTATGCGCAAAATATTAAATATCTCGGTTTAACTGTTGACAATAACTTAAAATGGGATCTCCAAATTAACCTAATTACAAAAAAAATACGGAAACTCTCTTACATCTTTAAAACAATTCGAAACATTATGTCACTACCTCAGCTAAAAAATATATATTATGCACTCTGTCAAAGTATTCTAATGTATGGTATTTCTGTATGGGGAGCAGCAGCAGAGACTCACCTCAAATCACTTAAAATTAATCATAAAACAATAATCAGAATTATGTTTAGAAAGCCTTATCAACATCCGACAGAACAGATAATGATCAACAATAACCTATTAGACATAAATAAACTATTCATAAAGAAGATCATCTACAAAAACTGCATAAAAATATCACCACACTTCATAACTCACTCGCAATACACAAGAGCAAACACACACAATCAATTACAAGTACCATATATCAAATCAAATTTTGCAAAAAAACATGAATCTTACTTGGCACCATATATATTCAATAAGTTTGTAGCCCAAACAAAGACCTACGTCGCATCTAATAATTTGAACTGGGTTTTCAAAAGATTTTTAAACTGGTTGAATGTCAAGGAAAGAAGAGAGATAAGTAATATTCTTAATTTCTAATATTATATATTTTCTATTTTCTACTCTGTTTTTAAATTCTGATTTTCCTCTTATTTTATTATTATTATTTTTACTATAATATATATGTTTCTTTTTTTTCTTTTTTTTTTACCACTTACTTGTTTTTATGTAATTAGAAATTGTTAGTTACCAGCCTCAGAACAGACTTTAGTCTAGTGAGGAGGGTAAGGAAAAAAAATCATGTTGTACATTACTAATAATAAATAAACGCCCGGGTTGCCGGCACTGAATAATGAATAATATCACGTACACCCGATCGTCGCCCAGAGAGCATTTCTAGCTCGTCGGTCGACCGATGGTACGGATGCGCACGCGCTCGACCGACGATTCTCATACGCACTGCGTAGCGATATACGCATGCGTACGGTCGGTCCTGCACTGAACGATTTATGAATTTTCATACAAATGACAAGCGCGACCGGCGTACGCACTGACCATCGGTCGAGCACTGTAACCGGCCTTATCTACATTTTTTCCGTGAATTTTAAAAAATATATATATATTTAATTACCTACAAATAAAAATTTACCGATGTAACATATATATTGTTTCGTAAAAGGTATGTTGTTTTATGTTGATGTGCAATTTAGGTATTTTTGTCCTTAAAAAAATTGTAAAATCCCAGCCGGGGGTTAAAATTAATATTATTTAAAATTTAAATGTCTCATAAATTGGTTACCACTTTATTAATTAGCATCAGATAAAACCTTACTAAGAATTTTCTTGATTCTGAAATATGTAGGTATGTAATATGAGTTACCGGACACCTTGTAAGTATTTCTAAACACCTACGTATTTTTATTCAATTCTAGAAGTATGAATAAAAAAAATCGGAACAATATTCAATTTATCATTATTGTACCATGTGGTCAGTGACCACCACAAGCAATGGCTTAATCCAGCATGGGTGGGTGACACCTGGGACGGGTAGGGCGGACAACGTGCTATCACCCCCCCCCCCCAATAAATTTGACAAACACAAATTTCGACTTCATAAAAAAATTGGTCCGTCCTGGGGGGGCTAGAGAATTGTGGTCTTGGGGGGGTGAATGGGATAGAGCCCCCTCCTCGCTACGCCACTGCTTGTGGTCCCTGTTGAAAAAATAAACGTACCAGTGGTCCCGGGATAGAAAAAGGTTGGGAACCATTGTTTTAGAGGGAGGGATCTTTTTTACTCATTCCAAGTTTGGGCAAGTACAGTCATAAAAATATGTCCGAAGAAAACTTTTTTAATTGATAAACAAATGTTTAAGACAAGATTTTTATGCGTAGCACAAAGGGTAACAATTATTATATGTAATGATTATTAGCCTGAAACACTCATCTACATTGAAAAAATCTCCCGAGAAAAGTTACATGCCGCCGACGGGACTCGAACCCGCGTCCTTCAGATTTCCGTCGAGATAAATTATGTCTTCATTTTTTGAAAGGGAGGAACCCTGCTTTATTTATCTGTCACATATAGTATGGGGGATTATGTTTAATGTGTGTGGTAAATCAAATAAGTAGATCATAGTTACAATACTTACAAGTTTATTTAACAAATTACGAACGAACATATCGCACCATAATTTTATATTTAAATATGAACAATTATAATATGGAGAGCGAACAAGCATGAATTACAAGGCTGTGTATTGATCGCGAGTTTAAAGTAGAATGGTTTGAATAATATTTGCTGCAGCGCGCGAGAGTGGCTCGAGATAAGACTTGAACCCTATGGCCAGCGCCACACTTGACGGAAATTAGGTCGCGGATTTTTCGCGACGGAACGCCAATACATGTAATTGCATATAAATTACAAATAGCGGGCACACTATGCGGAAGATCGGTCGTTCGCGACCTCGCACTCTCGCACTATCGGACTCTCGCGTTTGCTCCGTCCGCCGCGCACCGATCTTCCGTCGGCGGAAGATCGGCAACGTCGCATTCCAAGTGTTTGTATGCATCGCGCCACATTCTGCGGATAACACGCGGCGACTACGCACGCACAGGATGTTCGACACTGAACGATTTATTATCGAAGTGCAAAATAGAGTTTGCTTTTGGGACTCTAGAGAAAAGCCGGATAGAACGGCAAAGAAACGGGCATGCGAAGAAATAGCAAAATACATATATAGTCCTTCGTTAAATTCAGCAATACATCAAATATTCGAATGCTTTATCTGGATAATGTCTTAGTTGCATATACAAGGTATGAAATTGCCAAATTTCTAGTCGGATGAGTATTTAAGGGATGAACCCATTTTCATCCAAATTTATGAATTTAAATGAAAATTTACGCTTTCTTTTTCTTTCTTCTTCTAATGCCTCATAAATAGCTATAAGTTCTATCGGTTCTATCGGATCCATTACGACCACACCGTATAAGCGTTGGCAGTCGACTGATAATCCGCCACTGAATATTCAGTGTGGCTGCAACGTATGGCAACGGATTGACTCCCGCGGAAGTTACGCGACGGAATTTCCGTCAAGTGTGGCGCTGGCCTATTGGTGGATTGCAGAACGGTGTCCTTGTTTGACCTCCACATCAGCCCCTTCCGCAGACTCCTACACTATTACAACCCCTAGTGAGAAGTCTCCGGGGTTTGGTTAACGTCGGGACCTGTGGAGATAGAGTATGAATAGTTAGAGAAGTCAATGAATGTGCCAATTATGGCAATGTATTTGTTTAGAGATGTTGGCTGGAATATTTAAAAACTACTTCGATATTTGTGGTAAATAAATTGTTTTTTTATAAAGGTTTGTAAATTAGAAATTTTATTTCACCTGAACTAATTTGGCTCAATGTTATTAATGGTAAAAAGAAAATAATTAAAATGTTTCCAAATGCTATTTTAAGTTGCTGAGAATAAATTTTGATAACAGCCAAAAATAATTAAAATGCAAATGCTAATGACTCATGGTAAGTAGTTAAGTACCTTGAGTCAATTTGGGAGGCGGGATTGGGTACCGCCGCCCCGGGAACCTTTATTGGATAACCAACACCTCTGCCATAGGTCACCCCAAGTGGTTCGCTACGTTTGGTGATTTAGCAGGGGTGCCCGGGTTAATGGGGTGAGGTTTGTCTAGATACTGGAGGCAGACGACCAGGACACACTGAACCCCAGATTTCTACCCACCCCTTAAACCCTTTTCCTTCCCAGAACTCTCCTCTCCTTCCTTTCCCTCAAAACCCCTCCACACAGCATCCCCAATGGCCTCCTGTGTGGAGCTCAGGTAAAAAAAAGGCGGCCTAGTGCAGTGTATTGTAAGAATGCAGGTATGTACCTATAATATTTACATTGGAATTAGCTGGCTTTAGTGTAATAATAATAATGATAGCATTAATTGCGCATTGTCGGTTTTGAATTAGCAAATTAATAATACTTTACTTGGTAAATAATTAACAAGTAAATTGAAAATGAAATAGATTTGAACTAGTTAAAAATGAATTTTTAAATTTAGGTAAGTGGTGCCTGAAATTTGTTATTAAGAGTTTTTACATGGAAATGCACATAAAATTTTTGTTTTACTATTATTAATATAGATACAAATGCATAGCGATATATCTAGATTTAGCTAAGCCTTTGATTCAATCTGCCACAATACGCTTTTAAAAAAATTAGAAAATATGGGTATCAAAGACAAGGAACTCCAACTACTAAAAATTTATATGAGTAATAGAACACAACAAGTCAAAATTAACAACCATATTAGCAATCTACTTCCGGTTACATACGGAGTTCCACAAGGAAGCATACTAGGGCCCGTTCTTTTCACTATTTACATAAATGAACTTTGCAGCATGGAAATAAACTATGAAACATAGACTAACTGATACAGACCAAATATTCAACAGTTGTGACGTACTAGATATACGCCAATTATACGTTAAAACTCTACTAAACTACATTTTCGACCAAAAAAACAAATTTCAACAATCTCAAAATATCACTAACAGACCAGTAAGACAATCGTACAAAAATAACATAAAAACTCCGACAGTGCACTCAGCCCCGGATCTAATGGGGGGCAAGCCGGGGCCCATGCCCCGGGCGGCAAGTTCAGAGGGCGGCCAAACTCAACTTTGACCACGGAATAAATAATAGTACAAGTAGAGAAATTTCACGGCCATATTAACTCGATTGATACCCAGAGCCCTGAGTGAGACGTGCTGCACGAACATTTATTATTCGCGAGGCGCGTAGGCATAGTTCAAAATACGCACCCGACCCGCTCGCCCGCAGGAACCACAGATCGCGGCAGCACGCGTCTGCTCTGGTTACCGTGCGTGCGAAAGAGATGAAGCTAGATTCGAAAACTACCTCGTCGATCTCTCTCCACGACAGTGTTTTGTTTTAAAAATGTGTCAAAAGTGTGTTGTTTATTTTTACTCTTTAGTACTTGTTGATCAACCGAAGGTACAATACTGATGTCATTAGTGTCGCATCAATAAATCTATCACAGTTCATCGATCGCTTTTCTGGGTAAGTATTTTATATAACTATCTTATGCTTTTTAAAGTTACTATATTTATTTTTTAAACTCAATTTAATACGTGCAACCACTTACGTCGTCAATTCGTCATTATTCAAATTTACTTAAAATTTTAACGTCGTTATGCGTGTCATGATTTGTTTATTACACGATGGCAGCCATCATATGACTGAGAAGTAAAACAGCCTTTTTATTTCAGCTTTTATTTAAATACAATGCAATGTAGCAGTTTAAAACGAATAAGCAGCCAGCAAGATTAAAATAAATATAGATACCTAAGTGGGCGGGGGCGGCATTTTTCAGTTTTTGCACCGCCTAAAAAAAAACGAAGATCCGGGGCTGAGTGAATACAAGCTTTGGAAAAAGGGACTATAAATATCATGCTATAAAAGCGTTCAACAGTCTTACCCTTGAAAATAAAATAGAAGAAAACAAAATTAATTCATATCCAAAATTAAAAATTGGAGGAACAAAATCGAGAATATTTCCAAAATCTCATTACATAATAAGAATAAAACACATACACGTAACACACACAAATAAATATAAAACACATCATTAAAAAAATACGTTTTACCTAAATTATAAATTTTTATTTTTAGTTTAATTTTAGCTATTTTTTTTATGCAGTTATTTTTATATTATTTTTAATGTAATATGTATAAATTTGAGCTACCCAGTGAGGCCGACTTCGCTGAATTGTATTTAAATATGTTAGATATTATGTCAAATAAAATAAAATAAATACAAAAATAAAAATATTGTTTTTTTATACTCTTTGTTTTGTTGAAATTTTTTCTTTCTTCTTTCTTGATTGTGCATGGCTGTGCGACTGATTGCTGGTTGCTGTCTATTTTTACAGGAAATGGTTTTGATCATGTTTGCTGGAGCTTAATTGTTAATTGCTTAACTACATGTTTGCTTTTTTTCTGTATTGTTAAGTTTGCTTTTTTTATTTTATTTTATTTTTTTTTTTTATTTCATAAAATTTTTATTAGTTGCAGATATTTGTTTTTTTTTGGCTACCACACTGGGCTCATGCCCGTGTTATGGTAGTCGTATATTTAATATTTATTTAAATAAATACAAATACTTTTTTTTTAAAACAGATGATTAAATATACTAAATAAAAATTAAAAATTATATGTGCACGGTGTTATACATTTGTAGGCTTTTCTTCCAAATTCGTGATCGAAAAATCAATATTCGTTTGAAGTTTCCCTGTGTTGAGACGAGTTCCGTCTTGTTGAGTACTTTGTACCGGTTGGCGAATATTATTGTCGCCTGATTTGTTAATTATTGTCGTTGCAGTTAGTTAGTTTTTTTACATAGGTAGTTAAAGGCTCTGCAACCGGGCCCGAAAAGAAGAAGATGGAGAGATACGAAATTACGAATGTTAGAGGAGAGCGCTAACATTTACAGTGACAAAATCGGTGCAAAAATTGCCAAAAAAAATGTTTAAGAAAACACGACTCGTTAAAAATAGAGCAAAAATTTCCCGGGCATTATCTTAAACAGCATTTAAAGAAACACTGTGAATTTTTTCATACATACAACTTGTAAAATAACTGAAACAAACGTGTTAATAATAATTTTTGGAGCATACTTTGCGATTTTTTTCTATATATTATTTCTATCAAATTCTAGATATTATCTTCAAGAATAACATATATTTTTTGAAGAGCTTTAAAACTTACCGTTTTTAAGGGAAATATGTAATAAATCGGTACAAATCGGGGTTGCGGGACCTTAATTACTTGGAAGCTTATTTAACAAATTACAAGCAAACATAACGCACCATAATTTAATATTTAAATATGAACAATTATAATGTGGAGAGCGAACAAACATGATTTACAAGGCTTTGAATTGACCGGGAGTTTAAGATAGAATGGTTTGAATAATATTTGCTGCAGCGCGCGAGAGTGGCTCGAGATATGGCTTGAATCCTTTTGGTGCCTGGGGGACCCGGGGAAGGGTGTCCTTGTTTGACCTCCACAATCGTAAAACGACGATAGCAGGTTGCACACAGAAGTGCATAAGTAAATAAATGTTAATAATAATAAAAGTAATATATGTATATGTGTGTATTATATAATAAATGAAGGATGCAAGAGGATTACTCCGTGTTGCAGATTGGAAGACGACGACCGAGGACAGAGGGCGGTGGAGGCTTATTTTGAAGGAGGCCAAGGCTCGAAATGGGCTGTAGCGCCATTGAAGAAGAAGAGAATAATAAATGTATACAAAAACCGACTCTAATCTCATCTACATATATATTTTTAAGTCAATGGGATATATGTAAGATAATCGGAGACTGAACATTTTATGCAGTGACGTCACGAGCTACAAACGGATTTATTTGTTTTATTGTTAAAATTATTGTGAATTTTAAATATTTAATTAATTAATTAATTTAATTTTAATTATTCTCGGATAATACGGAATAGTTCCTAATCAAACAGTTAGATTTAGTTTTATTACTACGAACAGTGAGATCATAATTATTATGATCTCACTTTTCTAAATTATCAAGGTGCTGTCCCGTTTTCTAAATTATCAAGGTGCTGTTCGGTGGCGGTGTTTGCTAGTGAGCAGGCAGGTCTGGTAATAATAATAATAATTGGATAATTTGTAGGGGGCCGTTTTTGTAAAATCACCTCAAGGACGCTTTACAATTCATAATGAATTCTTAGGCTCCATCTAATTTTATTATTTACAAATTGATACAGAAAAATACTTACCTGGCTGGTCCCTTTCTATAAACACACTTTATTTAAAAGTTTATGCTTGCGGAAGATACGACTTTGCACGTGGAAGATATTATTTTTAAAGCACTGGAAATTGCACGCTATGTCTTTGCTACCCTCGTCACTGTTGGTACATTTATAAGAAGATTGAGTTTTTTTTTTGGTTTTAGGCAATTCACCCTGAAAAGAGTGCTTTGTGCCGGTAATAGTTAAAGTGGATAAAAAAATTCGGTTAATCTATTGGGAAAATAATAAAACAAATTAAATATTGGACTCATTTAGATCACTAAAATAAATTAAATATTGAATTCATTTAGGTTAATAAACTTACATAAAGCTGTATGAACACGAGAATTGTTAAGAGATAAAAGGTATGAAATGTTAAGGGGGGACTGGTGTGTGATTTTAATAAGCCGGCGGTATAAGTTCTTGAAAGATGAATGGTTTTTACAGTTAAAGAAAACGTGGTCGAGGGTTTCCTCTTCCACACCGCACTGGCAGACCGGATCATCTAAAACTCTAATTCTAGACAAATGAGATGCAATTGAACAAAGATTGAGTTAATATTTATTTTGGAAGATGAGTGATCCAAAAGGAGGCGTATAGTGCATGCGCACGGACCTAAACGATTCCTTCAGAAATTTGTTTAGGGTGCTTAGGGTATGAACATACTAAAGTCCTGACATCTAGGTTCGAGCAAGGGAGGGGGAGGGGGAGGGGGGGAAGGTGCCAATTTTCGGGTTTCCGGTTATATCTCAAAAACGGTGCCTTGCAAAGGAAAATTTTTGAGAAAAAGTAAAAGCTCATAAAATTATCTACAACTTTTATTCTATTCGTTATTTTCGAAATCCCAGCCAATTTCGAGTTACACGCTCCACAAATGTAGATATTTTCAAAAAAAATCATTTTACTTCACGTTTTTCATCAGACATTCCTTCACATCGTCTAAAATATTCAGCATAGAAAGAAATTTATTTCAAAGAAGTTGTAAAGAATTTAATTGCATTTTAGAATATTTATACATATGCAAATAAATTTCCAACCAGTAAATATTCACAGCAATTTTAAGTTTTTTCGGAAAATATCGTCATTTTCAGAAAAAGCTGTTTTTATGTTATTAATGACACACCGAATATTGAAACCACATTGATGCGATCCTTCGAAAGCAGAGGAGACATAACAGGAGGCAGAGGTGTTTCGCACAATGTACTCAGCAAGTGGTTAGTTGGTATGAGCCCAATTCATGAGATCTCCACTTTCCTTAAAGAGTTTTGTGGAGTCTTTTTCACGTCCAGTGAACAGCACAAGGACTTCGGACAAGCCCACTGAAGTAGAGATACAGCAGACATTTCCAAACGCAGTCAGTGGTTTGATGCACATCATCCCTTCCCACAAACCAGTTAAATAATGCCAATTCCCAATGTCTTCTGTCAGTTCGTCGATAAAAATTCACGATGAAAAGGTTGCAGTTGACCGAACATTGCTGTTTCAGCGTATGTGTATAAGCAAACGATCTGATGAGGTTTTGATGAAATTCTTTGAGTAAGAGTTGACCCCATTTCCCTTGGCACTGATCAATGAAAGTGGGATGCGAAAGACATCACAATCTGTCCTGTACAGCTTATTCGAGCCTACCGAAAAACTGGTCTACTGCACACATATTCTGTATAATATACATATAATATGTTGCGAGGTTTAATTCCTTTCTATTAATTTATAAATAAAACACTTGTGTTGCAAAGTTTTTTAACAAAGAAACGACATTTATGTTTATTTATATCACTTTTCTTTGAATGGTTTCTTCTAACAAAATCTCATATTTCAAATTAAATAATAGAACAAACAAAACAAGTGACAATTGATAATTGCATTCTAACTGACACTACGGGATTCAAATTTAAATGGAATATATTTCCTTTACATACATAGTTGGGGACGGAGGATTTCTACTACACACAGTAATTTGATGAAAAGATGCCTCCGTTGCCACAATTTGTGATCGTTACATCACCTTCGTCAACCACCACTATCCTGGAAGACTCGCACTGTGGTATTTGATGGGTACGCAAACCCAGCTAACAGAACGAAATCACAAGAACAGATGCGAGATACAAACTGAGAAGGTCAGCTGACATCAATTTGACTTGGAACAATCAATACCCGTAAAACAGGATTTTTTTTATCCAATCCAACCAAAAAAAATAACTTCATCTCCTAACTACAGACAAAGCTTCGGGAGAATGGGATACAGACTCTTCAAGCCACCGATGATGCTGACGTCCTTGTCGTGAAAACTGCTGTGGAAAGATCCTCTCACAATTCTGTGGCTTTCATTGTTGAGGATGTGGACCTCACTGTCCTTTTGATTGCTTCCATTCCTCCCACCCAAGATATTCTATTGCTGAAACCCGGACTAGGGAAAACCAATACAATGGCACTGTCGTCCATCTAGGAATATTTAAATATATTAGTTTCAGGGCATTTCTAGTCTTTACCTCAAAGGCCAGAGAAGATAACCGTAAAAAACATATCAATAACTTAGTTAGTTAGTTCAGATCTAAAAGTAGTGTTACTAAACTCACCATTAGTGATTCTTCCTTTCTATCTATTGTTAAATTCAAATTTATGTTAAATTAAATTAAAGCAAATCGCTTTATAAATCATCTTTTAATCAATTTTATGTCATGAAGAAAAATGTTTTTTAAAATGTGGTTTACTGTGTTCTGTACATTCAGTGTCATTGCACATCAAAAAAATATTTGACAGTTAAATTGGTGTTGCCAGTCTACAAATTTAGTAGTTCAAGTTTTTATATTTTCTACTCTATTTTGACAGACTATATATATATATTTGGTCTTACTATCAAAATTTTTCCAAAAACAATTTGTAAACTTTTATAAGGATATTGCGCATTTTTTTTCATCTCTCTATTTGTAAAATAATATTTACTTATGTATATACATACGTCTTTTCCGTATTTAAAGGTTAAAATATTTGTATGTTTTTATCTGCTGTTAATGTTAATTCGTGAGAAATAGTTTGGATGCAGGTGAATTCTCTATTAATTGTTTTGCATATTCTTGTCAATTGACATCTGTATCTGTTTTTTTCTCCTTAATAAAAAAATTAAAAAAAAAAAAAAAAACTCTGAAAAAAAAACGAAAACGCCCGGCAATAAGATTAACATTGAAGGCCGATCACATATAAGTAATGACTGAAAAAGTCGCAGACCTTTCAATGAATATTTCATCACAATCAGCTTTAACCTTTCCAACAATATTTTGGTCAGGAAAAATGTTACGGAACTTGACCTTGCAAATGAAATATCCCTGGCCCACCTGAGATTTACCCCATTTGTTTTCACTTCCACAATAGAATTGGAAATTATAGAAATCATTTCAACTTTGAAAAGTAGCTACTGAACAGGGTTAGACAAAATTTCCATTAAACTTACCAAGCATTTAAAAATCCTTTTTGCCAAGTCTCTCTCTCCTTCTAAAATTCTCGATCTTAAAATTATCATACCACATTCTTCTAAAAAAAACTGCAAAAGATTGGGATAGAAGGTACTGACCTGAAAATACCTTACACAGAGATCACGTGTAACGTATAACTGTCATTCACTCAAACGAAGGTTTTAGAAGAAAAGGTCTACCAATCTCATACGGTGTGCCCTAAGGAAGGGTTCTAGGTCCGCTTTGATTTCTCACATGTATTAACGTATTGAATTTTAATGTTGACGGTAATATAATGAGATACGGTTATCATCGTTTAATTATATTTGTAATTTCCGTGAAATTTTTATTTTATTTTATTTTATTATTTTACACACGGTTGCCATTTCTGCAAAAACATAAATAATGTAATCTTCCATGAAATTGTAACCTCACGGTTAATTTATTTTTCAATCATTTTGAAACTAGAAAACTCGTCCATAAAATGCGATGTTACAAATTTATACACTTACATATGCAGGCACCCAAAAGGTAAACAAACTAACATTAGTTCATTTTTTTTCAATCGATGTAAAAATAAAATGGATAAAAATTTATCCAGACACCATCCAGATAGTATTTAATTCGGGTTTGAATCTTGCCATTTCTGCAAGAACATAAATAATTTGATCTTCCATGAAATTGTAACCTTTCGGTTAATTTATTTTTCAATCATTTTGAAACTAGAAAACTCGTCCATAAAATGCGAAGGAACAAAATAAAGATAACAGCCAATAATATGTGCGTTAAGAAAATGAAGATAATGTTGGTAGTCCTTAGTCGAAGTATGATACAGTTAAAAGCGACCGAATTGGATATAGACACCTTAGCTCAGTTGGTAGAGCTGTTGCCATGTTGCAAGCAGAAGGTCCTGAGTTCGAGTCCCAGAGGTGGCAATATATTTTTCTGATTTTTCTGTCTCCAGATTTTCGATTGAGTTTCGCTAATATTGTCTTCATTTAATTAAATTTTAGTTCATCTTATTTATTTATTGTTTATTTTTCAATTAAACGGCTATTTAACAAAACATAATAGAAATATATATTCCTAACAAATTATAAAAAATCTGTAATATCCCTTATCTTTAAAACTGGCGACCCACAAAATATGTCAAATTATCGAACGATGTCACCAATATCGAATATAGCAAAAATATTGTGAAAAACAGGTTGTAGATTTTCTGGAGAACAATAAAATATTACATTCCAATCGATTCTAAAAACCGAAAAGCACAAAAGACGCGATAGCAAATGTAATATCATTTATATACCCGGTACTTAAAGAAGGTAATAAATGCGCAGGAATATTCATAGGCCCAAGAAAAGCATTCGATAGTATCTCACCCGTAAAGCTTATAAAAAAACTGAAATCAAATAACATCAACGATATAGCCGTCCAATGGATAGAAATTTACTTGAACAATCGTGCACAATTTGTTAAAATAAATTACCAAACTAGCGACCACGAAACATCAAATTTTGGTATCCCACAGGGCACCGTGCTAGGACCAATATTGTTTATTTCGTATGTAAACGACATATTTATTCAACCATTACATGGACAAATTATCTCTAACCCCAATGATACAGTTCTTATAATAAAATAAAAAAACATGGAAAATAAATTCATTTAAAAGCCACAAGAAGACAAAAATAATCTATAAATATGGTTTGACAATAACCCCTTGTCGTTAAATAGTTACAAAACATACGTCAATCCTTTCGATATTTACACCAACAATACACCTCTAAATCTTCAAATAATCTTACATAATCATTCTCTCGCACAACTCGATACTAATCACTGTCGACAAAAATGTTCACTTCTGAAAATAGCGGATAAAATTACATATCTTGGAATAATCATAGATAAAAACCTAAAATGGAAAGATCACATCGGCCATACAATCAAAAGAAATAGGAAAATAATTTATGTATTCTTACGAATTAGAAACTTCTTATCAACGAAAAATCTATACTCAATATACTACGCACTAGTACAGTCTATTCTTCAGTATGCCACTATCAGTTGGGGAGCAGCTTACAAAATTAGAAACTAAAATAAAAACTATATACTACATAATAAAAATTATTCTAAAAAACCTCCAGACTTCCCCACTGAATTCATTTTTGAAGAATTCAAAGTTCCAACATTTAAAAACTTATGTGTGAAAATTTTTTTTTTTTTTTAAATCCTTTATTTTTCCCAATTTTACATTTTATAGTTACATATTTTAGATATAATAAAAATAATCGGAACCCACTAAGGCGCAGCCTGTACGTGGGTAATATTATAGTTAAATATATTTTATTTTAGTACCTAGAATAAACAAACAGTGGTAGGTATATGAAGCAAAAACATTATTAAAATTTGTTTAAACATTTTGTACAAAAAGTGTGTTCAATAGTGTACAAGGTAATAATTAGTGTATAGTGTAATGACAGTTATAAGTGTAATAATAAGTGTAAAGTTTGTGAGAAACATAAACTGATGTAAAATTAAATTAATAGAGTTTTTACATCTGTATGGTTCAGCCATATTTTTAACTCTTTTATGTAATGCGGAAGTTTAGTTGCAACTTGGATATTTTTTGGTAAAAGGTTAAAAGTGCGAGGTCCAATAAAACTACTGTGAGTTTGCATTTGTTTTGTGTTTGTTTAAGGGGTATAGAATACATTATTATTTCTAATGTTCGTTCTGTTTTCATTTTTTTTCGAATTTGTTTATGTTTTTATAGATATATTTCAAAGTTTGCAGTATAAATAGTTTACGGAGACTGAATAGTTTAGATTCTTTGTATAAAGCATTTGTTGAAAATGTTTTAATTCTATTAAACATAACTTTGACAATATAATTTTGAGTTGTTTGTAAAGGTTTTATAAAAACATCACCACCATCATCGCACCACCCCATCCTATTATTCCGTACATGAGTGAAGATTGCACCAGAGAAAAATAAATCATTTTCAATTTGTCAATATTCAACACTTCTTTAAGTCTGTAAAATATGTACGTAAGATATCTCAATTTAGAAACGGTATTATTAATTTGTGATTGCCAATTTAAATTTGTATCAATACATATACCCAAATATTTGATCTTTTCAACTTTTTCAATTTTAGAGCAAGATGAGCATATTACTTGATTACAGTTAGCATTATGAATTCTAATTTTAAGGTTATTGGGGGGTTTGTTTTAACTGTTTTTATAAAAGGTAGGTAAGATGTTTTATTGTAGTTTAGGAAGAGTCTATTTCTGTTTAGCCATGATGAGACATGTGCAATACATTTTTATGCATTTAAGTAAGTTTCAAGCCAGGATTTTCCGTTTACAATTATTACTGTATCATCAGTGTAAGATACAATATTACCAGGGATTACAACATTACATAAATTATTTATATATATATTAAAAACAGGATTGGGCCAAGCACAGTACCTTGTGGTACTCCATTTTTTATCCTCGTTTCAGTACTATAAAAATTCCCTATTTTTGTTTTTTGTTTTCTGTCTTTGAGATAGTTAGTGAGAATTTTTAATGTACCTTTTTTGAAACCTATTTGATTAATTTTTTATGAGTATATTGTGATTTACCGTATCAAAAGCTTTTCTTAAATCTAAAAATACAGCTAGACTTTTTTTTTTTTTATTAACAGATGTGTACAATTTTTTTGTCAAATCGAATATTGCGTCTTCAGTGCTAAGTTTACTTCTGAAGCCATATTGATTTTGGGACAGAATTTTGTTTTGTTCTAGGTAATTCAATCGTACAAATTATAAAAGAAAAAGATAAATAGGTACTCATTCATAACTGAAAATCGTATGCCCCAAATTAAACACTTCTTTTGCCCAACACCATTATAAACAGGGCTGGGCAAAATACATGCTTTGCTGTAATTAAAATACAAATTACAAAATACTTTTTTACATGTATTTAAAATACGAAATACAAAATACTTTCAAGTCGTGTATTTGAAATACAAAATACAGTATTTTAACCATTTTTTTTAATTTCAAATACAAAATACAAATTACAAAATACATTTGGTTTTGGTAGATTCTTTGGTTGCAATAAATTGTCGTAAGTGCCCATATCTAAGAGTGCGTATCCATAGAAGCTAAGCTGAGCAGAGTGAAACAGAGGCGTGCTAAAATTGACTAATCATATTGCTCAGAAGACACATCTCGTCTCCGCTCCGATTGCATAGCAAAGGAAAATAGTACAGGATTCTAGCGTTTTTAGTCTATGTATTATCTGTGTGTATTTATTTTTCATTATCATTATTAAGAACGATAAATGTATTTGAAAATGTATTTTGAAGCCATAAGTTTTGAAATACATATTACAAAATACCCCAGCAGCAGGTAATTGAAATACCAATTACAAAATATATTTTTAGGAAGTAACTGGAATACAAATACAAAATACGTATTTGTATTTCAAATACGTATTTCAATTACAAGTATTTCAAATACTGCACAGCCCTGATTATATACACCAAGGAAAACGATTCTTTAATAACCTTCCGGTAGAAATCAGAAGCATTAACAACAAAGTACAAGTGTTGAACTCTATCAAAAAGCATTTCAGAGAAATCATCAACGGGGAAACTGCTGCTTCCCCTATCACCACATAAATGTCACACTAAAAATAATACCTGTTTTACTTCTTACTGATTTTTGTGGCTTTTAGTTACATGGACGTTTGTTTCTTTTAGTTAAAAGGTCTTGATTGCGATATGATTTAACTGTATATTAGCTTTGTATTAACTGTACCTATACATGTATAATACCCGACTGTATAAATTTTACATATAAGAAATGTACACTCTTCTTCCACCCACAAGCAAATGCTTTTAATGGAAGATAATTCTAGGTATGTCTATATGCGGATGAATGGAACGTACCCGAGATTCATGCACCATATGGAATTACTTGAGGCAACAAATAGATTTATCTTGAAAACTAGACGTTATGCAAATCTTGCAATTCTTAGTTTTAACATAATCCATAACCGTATTGACAGCCCATTCCTCTTAGAATTTTATGGCTTATTCGGGCCTGAAAATTTCAGTCGTAGTCGTCGACACGACTTATTCAAAATACCATACGGCAGAACAGATGTTCTAGCACAGCATAGCATGACAAGAGGAATAGTGCTAGATATATATAACTCTTCTTTAGATAGCCTTAAGATTTTTTTGTATAATAATCATCTTCCTAGGTGTTAAGACTGTCAAAATGAGAAAATTGTTCAGTAATTGGATAATAATCTTGTTAGCATCGGCGCTACTTGCGGCCAACGCCAAACCCAAAACCTGGAAAGGACATGCAATAAACAAGCCGGCGGCTAGCTCTGCACAGCCGGCGCGAGCAAGGTCCCTCTTAAACCCAGGGCGAGTGTTTGTGGTTCGCTTGTAAATTCCTACTCCCTTTCCTTTCCTCAAAATCTCCAGGTCTCCTTCCTCAATCAGAACACAGTAGTTATGCACGAAAAAGGGTTTTATTCATTTAAAGGTGAACAGGGTTCTACAAAAGGCCAGCATCGGCACTACACACATGAGTATTTGGCTATCTCTAATTAATTCTATCATAACGGGGGAGCTTCTCTCAACTCTCTACACGTGTTTAGTGAATTTAAATGTCAGTTCTTAGCACACAGAGGGGTAGCAAGGTTCATTGGTACTCACAAGCAGGAGATAGGCGGTCACCAGACAGGTACTGAGGAGGCGGGAGCCTCTGGAGCACAATGCACAATTAAAATAAACATCGCGAGCGTTTACGGAGAGCGCAATCACGGGGACACAGTTGTTATGCCGAAGGTCGGCCGAGGAATGAATGCCGGGAGCCGCTCGGCGCTTGGCTACTTGTGTCGAGTGGTGCGGGGAAAGGGGGGCGGAGGGCCTGTGTAAGGGGTCAATTCGCTATTAGCTCGCACGGGAATCAATTCCGTAACGTAACAATCTGTTTTACAATTTAAAAAAAAAATAAAAAATTTAAAAATATTATAATATGTTCCATTTTTAAGATACTTATTTTTTTTATAAATTTCGGAAGAGCACCCCTATTTGCACAATATGAAGACAGGCCTACGCGTTATAAAAATGGATTTTTTGAAGTCTAAATCAAATCTAACTTTATTAAAAAAAATACAGAAAAGAATTAGGTTATTAAACATCACTCGAAAATATAATTTAATAAATAAAGTATGAATAATAATAAAGCAACGGACCACACTTTGACATTCCGAGTGCTCGCTGAGGGTATATATTTTCTTGGAACATCCAGCAGCCAGTCGCAATGGCAACCTTTAGCAACATGTTTTCTGGTAAGATAATTCTATTTTATTTTCTTTAACTACATTATATTATGTAGTTCATCCACATCTATTCTTACACCATACCAACAACCACTCACACATCTCTTTCTGTGTAATTTATTACATGTAAGATTTTATTCCAACAGGACTGGATTCAAATCCAATCTGCCATATAAAGTGATATTAATCGCAGACACAACAAACTCAAGACGAATTTTTCATGGACACTGAAAACGAAAATAACAAATTACTCACTAAAAACATAATGGGTAGATCCTCTAAAATAAATAATAAGTATTATGATTTAATTGTTACATGTGAAAATTTTATCAAAATATCTATGGAATATTATAGTGGGATCTGTCCTGACTCATACAAAGTTTGGGCAAGTGTAGGAAGAACCAGATCTTTGATAAGAGTGAATTATTATTTGACAATATTGTTATTAGCATTGGTTGCAGCGGACAGACTCGCAGAAAACAATAGGCCACTTGCAAAATGTCTTTTGATGGTTCAGCTGAAAATTCTTTTAAAGAAATCCATTATTTTTTTTGCTCGTGGTTTTACTCATGGCGATTTTTTTTTAAATTTCGTTCTGCAAAATGTGACCTTGTGGCGGGTATTATTAAAAGTAAATAGTCGTGTTTCACAATGTCGTTTATTTATCTTTCATAGGGATCACAAAGTTTACCAAAGAGTACAGAACAGTTTAGAACAAAATAGAATCACTGAGGTTTTAACGAAAGTTCACGATTATCCTCACTAAACTTTTAGCGTATTTAGCTAAACACCCCAACACAGGACCCGTGGTCTCTTAGTTGGGATAAGGGTGCCCGGCAAGTAATGTCCACCAGAGCACTATTATTTTAATTCCCAAGGAGGACCCAAAGGGTTCTCTCGACTTGGTATTGGTTTTGTTAACTGAGCACTGACCACTAAGATGCTGTTGCTTAGTTCAACCAAGAGTCCGGCTACTCTGATTTGATATAGGTCAGCACTATATTATATACCCCTCAGGGCAGGGTAGGGTCTGCAGTGGCCGGCTGGCGAAGGAGGGTGGGGGTAGCTTGGGCCAATGGGGTGTCCTTTCGGCTGGGTAGCGAGGCGATAGTCGCTGAGCGAAACGGCGCTATGCGTGTGAGGGAGAAAGTATTCGGATCTGTGCGTCGGACAAGATACCAAACGCTACAACCTTCTTATTTATAAATCATATTAGCTAATAATAATAATATGATTATTAACTAGAAACGTAATATTAGCTAGAAAGACGGATTTATAAATATTATCACGAAAATAATTATAAATTTCTAGTGGAATTCCATTATACTCAATCTGAAGATGACTCTAACGGGCCGAAACTGGTTACGGTCAAATAAAATTAAGTGGAATAAACTTGTATATTCGTTTTATTACAATATAGTATAATGGAATTCCACCATGAATAGTCAGTCTCAAAAATAGAAATATTAAAAAGTGCAAACACAGCGACACTGAAGAGACTCTAAAAAAATTCATTCTTGAACGACGGATGGCTTCACAACATTTGTGGTTCAATCGGAAGTGCAAGAAACGGGGCCTTATAAATTTCTAATTTTTAAGTAACAATCTCGTAATCTTTGTAGAAACACCACCGCCTAGATATAAGATCCATACGATTTTTTCGAAATTATAATAAAACACGTGCAAGTGATAAGTGTCGAACGTTCCTTAGTGCCTCCGTTCACGGAGATACTTACAAGCTACTTGATCCTCGTGCGCGTATCATACGCGCCGATCGTAAGTACCCCCCGTACGATTTAGCTGGTGCCCGTTCACGGCGCTACGCGGTGGCCGTCGGTTTCCAATCAGTATCATGATACCGACAGTGCTGATCGCACGCGACGGTCGCATCATTTTTGTCTGATACTTATTCGTTTGACGTTTGACAGAAATGGCGTCGGAACATGAAAGTAATGTTAGATTTATTCTGGAAGTGGAAAAAATGCATGTTTACATAACTATACTTTACTATAATACGTAAGAAACGATTTAGTGGAGAAGGCATGGATTGATGTTGGAAAAAAAGTCATATGACATCGCATGACAGCGTGTTCACTCCACGGCTGCACGTGAAAAATGATCAAGTTCAGTACATTTCGGATAGCGCCGTGTACGGAGACTAGCATTAAAAAGTGGTATATCAGCAGGGTACTTGTGGTTTCGTCACAATTACGTAGATTGTAAGAATCTCCATGAACGGAGGGCCTTAGTGTTATAAAACATGTTTTTGTTCCAGTATTCTTCCTTGTCTTCTTTGTGAGCATTGTCAGCAGCAACCCTGCCGGAAATGATATACAAACAAAGCTGACCCAAAGCATCAATAACTTTTCCACGGATTTATTTAAGGTAATATCATATCGCGAAGACACAATACATCTTAAGATGATAAATATTCTGATACACCAATTATGAAATATCTCATGGCGGTTAACGATTCTGGAACAACAATTAATATGAAATATCTCGCAAGGTAGTGAACCGTTCTGGAATACCAAATTCGAAATATCTCATGGTGGTGAACTATTTTGAATTACCAATTTTGAATCTCCTATTTATTTATTTTAATTGTTTTATATGGCTTATATTTTATAGGTTTTATATGTCTTTTCTGTTCATAGGTTTTATTATTTTTAGATTTTTTTATGTGGCTTTAAGATCATTAGTGAGGGTTTAATATTACGTTCTAATAATCCGAAAACTATTTTGATAAATTAACAAAAAATATAACGCGTTCACCGCTCCTAGATATGTTTGAGCCAATTTCAAATTAAGCTAGAAAATAAACCCACAAGTCATCATTTGGGAATAACTCACATAATGATTAGAATACATAACGACCTTTAGTCGAATTTAAACAATGCAGTAATTGGGGAAACTTAAAAAGCATGATAACCATTAATAATTTCAATCATTTTACTCAGAAATTAATAAAGGCGCAGATAATAATTGAAGCAATCAAATTTTTAGATTTTAGATTTTGGATAGACGTTATCTGCGTAACAAAATCGATTCAGACCCTCACGATAAAATGACAGGTCTTTTTAATAAAACATCAATTTCGAAATCTTTCATCGATTTGCCTTGAAAATATATCATGAAGATAGAAAGAAAAATACATTATAAGGACGTTATACATGTACAAAATTTGATGATTTATAATTAATTCTTACAATTTCCTAAGAAGATGTACGTCCAAAATCATAATATTGCATTTTATTCGGATACTCTTTAAATTAATGAGACGTCGTGATAATTTGCGCTTATAATATTCACCTATTTTTTCTTCGATGAACTGACTTATTGTTGTGTATCTAAAAAGCTTCCGGCTTTTAGACATAGATGGCGGTGATAAGAACTGTCAGTAGATTCCGCTAGATGGCAGGTAGCGTAGTACCTAAGTTGTCCAACAGAGGGACGGGGAGCTGACAGAGGGTGATGTGTGTAACACTCCAATTTAGCTAGTTCCGAGTTAGGTCGACTAACGAGGTCCATATTGTGTAGGCAAAGTATTAATAAAACCAGATAATCAAGAATCTATTTATTCCCGAAAGTAATCTTCAGACAAAGTGCTTGGAGAATTTGTTAGTGTTGCTACAATTTACAGAACACTACACTTATAAAATTTTACGAAAATAGCCCTTTATTATTCGTATTTCCTGTGCGATTCCAGAACTCTATTATTAAATTATAGTGGCGTTGTTTCTTATATAATATGATGCTGAATTCCTGATACATGTTGGGAAATTACGTGATAATACCTAGTAGCCCGCCTAGTAGCCAATAATTCCAAAAGATGGTGCCGGTTCCGTTCACAGCTTGCATGCGAAACATCGGCTGGCAGATGTAAATAATCTCGGACTTGTATTTCCATGCATCTTAGGTCTGGAAATGGAAATCTGGGTTTTTCGTTTCTCGGCTTGTTGGCTTTTAGTATATACTGAGGAGAAAATTTCCGTTTTGTTTTACTCTAGAGGTGCCATCTATAACATATAAACGATTGGATAAATGATTTTAGAAAGCCCTAGAGAAACATCTTATGAAGAAGGCCATTATGCCATACTTTTTCAAAAGTTTTACTTTCGTCAATCGAATGTTAAATATATATTTTAAATTCACATGTAGCAAATACTCTGTGAATACATAATAGAGAACTCCAGTCCAATTTTTTAAATTTTTTTTTATGATTAATGACCTTCTGACTTAAATAGCTGCTTATTTTTTTTGAGTTTGTTTTGATAGTTAAAATAATTTTTTTAATTTTTAATTTTTCAAGATCCCCCGAAAACCACCCTACGTGTAGTGAATCATGTGACGTCATCACTCCTGAAAAGTTTTTAACAGGTGTTCATTTTGTATGACAGTTATACGGAAGAAAGTATGATACTATTCAATAAGTTAAAACATTATTTATGTGGAATTATTAATTTATTTATTTTAATATATTTCTCAATATTTTTACGGGAGAGTGGTATAAAAATTGTTTAAAATTATTATTTTTTTAGCTTTTAAAATCAGTACTATCTCAAACGGAGCATCACCTGCACACTGCACAAATTGTATGCAAATAAGATACAGCGCCGACCAGTTGATCGATGACGGCCATTTTGATTTTGAAGTACGTAATAGAAGTGAGTCGTTCGCGAACGAGTCGGCTCAGTGACCTGGATCTTCATACGGATCCGTAAGATCCGGTTCCGTAAGATCCAGTTCCGTAAGACCGATCTTCAAAGCTACGGACACAATTGCTCTTTGCGAACGAGTGAGCGGGTAGCAATTGCAACTAGGAATTATGTTCTTTGGCTTCTAATGAGCAAGTGTGTCCTTAGCTTAATTCAGTCGTTCAATTGAGCCGATTCACTGAACCGGATCTTTTCATTGAACGAGACCTAGTGAAGCGGCTCGTTCAACTGAGCCGCTTTGCCCGTCTCTAGGTAGCATTATGATATAGCATTTATACATTTTTTTCATACAGTTTAAAGTTTTTCAATATTTAAAATAATAGAGATGAACTAATAGAGATACCTCTATTTTTGATACTAAATTATTTAGGCTTAAATACTGTTTCAATAAACACAACAATAAAATCTCTATAAACAGTATGAAATAACGAATAACATGACATGTTGTTAATACCGATGGCTTGTTTCATACCTACATGTCATTTCAATGCAATAACTGGTGAGGCGTGACGTCAGCACTAACCATTCAATAATACCAACTTTACAGTGTGTTTTAACGAGACATTTAAAAATGCACTTTTAAAATATTTTTTTAAGAACTCTACGTTTGATAAAATGAAATAAAACTTATATATTTAGAATCAGCATTCATTTGTCTGTATGAACATATTTTTTTTAAGCCAAAATATTTTTCACTGGAGTTCCTTATTATAATATACACATTCAATTCCACTTTATTTATTTAATTTTTTCACTTGCTTGTTTTAATTCCACTTAATTTATAAAGTTATATTATTGTGTTTATTATATATTCTAATACATCAACCGTGTGTTTGTATATTTTAAATCCGCCCATGATATGTTCAATGTTCAACCACAAGGAGGAGTTGGTGTGAGGCCAGCTTCAATCCTCTTACTTTTAATTGCAATAATTTTGCTTTTTTCTTGATTAACACTTGTTATTTTTTTAAGGTTGTTCGGCGGTCCTTTCTCTACGGTGTGATGGTTAGTTTGTTACCTAGGTATGTTTTTTCTAATGATGGTTCTTTTATATGGCAGGTGATCTCCCAGGACGAAGAGCATGCCGGCAAAAACTTAGTCATATCAGCAATGTCGGCGGATATAGTGTTGGCCATGCTGTCTCTCGGCGCCGAAGGAAAGACACTAAAGGAGATCAATGACGCTCTGCATCTACCCAACTCTGAATTTGTGAGTAATCCTGATAGAATTGTCAAAGAACCTTGCCATATATGGGTATAAAAAAAAAGTTAAGTTGAAGATTTATTTTTAAATGGAGTCGTTTTCCATAAAACATACTAAAAGGTTACCTTTACCTTGCTGCTTCGTCACCTAAACTAATTTATTACTTTTCCTGCAAGTACCAGTGGAGGTTATCCACCACTTACCCACCCTGGTATAAGTAACAGATGGTTACTTCTTCAAGGCTCTCGCAAGGACTCTTCACAAGGAATTTTTTTAAAAGAACGAATCTACATTTAAGTTTGAACGAATCTAGACCTCCAGTGTCCCTGCATACGATGTTAGGAAGCGTATGCTGCAAGCATCTGCAAGAAAAGATAATGAAAACAAGTACTGTGATATGAAGAACGCTTGTGTCGGGTGGGATACCTCTCTCGTCATCTGGCAGTACCAGCCAGAATGTGTATGGTGGTCGGTCTGCCATGAATGAATCTCAACGACTGCGCCCTTTAACCGGTTTCTCGGTTGTGCCTTGACGTTAGTAAGTGGGAAGTAGGGGCAAGGACCAGTATAGTCCCGAACATTGAGAGATTATTTTCTCAGTCCTTGACTTAATTGCCTCTATCTTCTCAGTGTGATTTATCATCAATTCAGCGGAATTTTGGGAGGCACCCCTACTAAGTCACCAAATATAGCGAGCCACTTCGGTTGATTTTAACCACTAATATTTTCCTCTGGGTCTTCTGTGTAGAGTTATTCTGATTATAATAGTGATGTATTCTTGCGGGAATACATATATTTTATAAACGATCTGCCTGCCGAGCCAATTACTATAGGAATTTCCCGGCATACCTGGTTTCAACTATAACCTCAGGAAACACAATATTTTCTTTTCTGATGCCTCCGCAAACAGTACCTGTGATGAAACATTTTCCCCGTTTCTTCCTATTTTTACCAATTGCATTGCAGAATTTTTAAATGTTCGCTTTTCGGCTGACTAAAGTAATGATTGAAAATGCATCAGTTTGCATATTCACATTCAAAATATATACTCTCATGGCACCTAAGCTTTGGGTACCAAGTAAAAATCACTTAACATCGAAGGGGTTACTAGGGTTCCCCATACCTATTTTTCAGACGTTGCCCATCTTTCCCCAGCAGTCAATCGTTAAGTAATGCAAAATAGTAAAAAATCTAGCGTAACTCATGTACATATTTACTCGTGCCTTGTTTGCTGCGTTTGCTCATTGCATACATCTCCCATTTGAGGGATGTGTATTACCCCCTGGTAAAATTTTCAAAAACTTGTCTTTTCCAGATCTTGTTTCTTATGACCGTAGCACAGTCTATGAAACTAATTGTTCAAGTCATCTGCACATGACTTAGATTGATCATTTTCCTCGTTTTATCACCACCTGAGACGTTCTCTCGACTACAAATATTTACTTATGTGCCCTCCTCAGGCCTACGCAGCCTTTGAACTTACCTACTTAATTACATTGATTTTTGTCAGTTCTTAGCTTGTTTCGTCATCCAAACTAAATTATTACTCGCCCTCTCCAGACCAAAGCAGCCTACAAACCCGCAATCGACAAGATGAGCGCCTATCAGGAAGTCACCTTCAACTTGGCAAACAAGGCGTACGTTGGGGATGTATTTCCGGTAGCCCCCGTCTACGTAAACTACGCCACTCAGCTGTTCAACAGTGATGTGGAAAACATCGATTTCAGCCAAAACACTGCGGCAGCTAAAAAGATAAACTCTTGGGTGAGATGAAAATGCTTATGTTAACAACTTTAATAATTTTCATTGCAACATTGGCTCCTCCTTTGCTGATGTGTGCCAAAGTCACACAGAGTCCAGCCGATGAAATAACATTAGTGAATGATAGCACTGAATACCTATCTTCGACCCACTATAAAGTTAGAAATAAGTAAAATAATAACATCTATAAGCAAATGCATGTGCTGGTTACGATACACACAAATGCAAAACAATGCTAAGTATTTCCATAGAATTGGTTCCTATTTTATCAAAATTAATCAATCAGTGTGTAAAGAGGGAGCATTTCCAGATAGCTGAAAAATGTGGAGGTGATTCACAAAGGTCGGTTCAAAACAAGTACCTCATACTGTAGAGTAGACCCAATGCAACCTTACCAATCTTGTCTAAAAATTTTAAAATATAATTTTCGAAAGATTAATGAATTTTCTATTAAAAAATCCATTCTTATATAAAGAAAATAATAAGGCATTAAGGAAAAAATCAAATACACTAGCGGTAATAAATGACTTAATCCGTAAACTTATGGAAATTGTATTTTATCTATGCTAGTTGATCTTCAAAAAGCCTTTGAAATAGAAAGCCATAACATATTTCTCAAAACAGCAACCACCTTACAATAAACTACGAAGTTTCGCAGGGATCCATACTAGGACCACCACTGTTTCAAATCTACATCAATAATTATATTTCGCAATTAGATTTAAAGGTTGAAATTTTTTATATGCACATGATACTGCAATTTTCTATTAAGATAAAGATTTAGACATTTTACTAGAAAATGCACAAAAAAATTACAGTTGGCTCAAATCAAATATCCTAACAATGAATGTTGAAAAAACAGGATATACGATTTAATCTCAACCCGTTAAATAAATCTTCCTCATGCACCCTTAAAAATAAAATAAAAAACAATTGCAAATCCTGACATAGGGAAACACTCGTGTATTTAGCCTGAATAAATATCAAAAATTACAGTTTCATACATTTAAATTACTTCATTAAAATCTGGAAAAACGAGGATGAAACATATATAAATGAATTACAAGTAATACATAATAAGGTAATCAAAAAACTACTTCTCTAGAGATCCAGAACAACCACAAAAATTTAATATGGAAACAAAACTATGTTTTACCATTAAGAAAACTATATGAATTCAGATACGTTTTTAGATTTTCACGGCGAAAAGTATTTTCGTTATTTGTTTTTGGGGTGTCATGACGTGTTGCGCTATATCCTTCTTTAGCCAATGTTTTGGACAGCGTTGCAGTGTCCATCATCAGGCAGAACCTGTTCTTATTGTAGCACGCCTGATTACGGAGGCAATTGAAATCTACAACCATTTTGAAGTATAGTATAGTACCAGCTCGTAGTGTAGTGGAGCTGGCAACACGGTATCGCTTCCAAGTACATAAGCACACATTTCACCGCTAACAATTATACATCTGCCGGATTTGCCCCGATAGACACAGCAATGCTGTCCGAAACGTTGGCTAATGAAGGAGGCAGTGCAACACTGCATAACACCCCAAAACAAATAACGAAAATATATTAATTCAATACATCTGTCTAAATATACAAAATAATAACAAACTCATGCATACAAACACAGAATTCATTAAAACGTCCTAAGTACACAAACTCTTTACATGACAATACGAAAACTTACATTTAAACACCAAACGTACTAACTGTGGTAAGCAACCATTGGTTACGAGGGGGGCAAGTTATATAATTGCCTTCCAGACGACATTAAAAATGAAAAAAATGGCTGAAAATTTTTTAAAAAAATTATTTATTTTTATTCCAAATCAACAAAATAATTTAACAGAGTAATATTGTGTTGTAAAGTAAAATGTGTTTATTTTAGTATAATTTGTTTAGATATTTCTAGTTCAATTTAGTTCAAATATAATTTTATTTTTTCTAGAATAAAAACGTAATGCAAACAGATAATAAAGTGTAACGTAGATTTTGTCCTAACAAGCACAAACAAAACGCTGCATTATTATTTGTATTTATGCTGGAAATCTAAATTGGTTGGAAAAAATATGTCTTTTGAACTGAAAAATAAGACCGTCTTTATGCTACTAGCCTAATTTGACATAGATCAAAAATAATTACCTATCCTCCAATGGCAAAATTTCCAGCCAGTAGTGTATTCTCCTACTCCCGACCTCCCATTTTTTAATCGCGATTTTAATATTTTTTTATGAAAAAATTTAACCGTCGTTCGTATTTAAAACAGAATGTAATTATTTAGGTCGTTGAATGACAGATCCGCCTCATCGAATTTTCATCCACACATGCGCAAGACATTCACGAGAAGCGTCACGTCATTTTGGTATTTCATTCGGCATCATGTTCTCGCGTGGGCAAACCATCGAGCTTATTTATGTTAGCTAAAGAAACAATAAAAAATATTTAACTTTTTTTCACTTTTAAGAGATCAAACAATGAATAGAATGAATGACAATACATCTGAAAAGTTTTTTTAATCATTACAAAATCTCTTACAAAACTGTCAAAAACGTCACCCTTTCAATTAATGAAATTATTTGAAGTACACGCCAAAAACTTTCAATCGAACCAAGAATTACAGATTTTTTAAATAGGTACCTATGTTAGGTAACAAATTTGATTGATTTTTCTTATAATATACAAAAATAAATATATGTAATTAGTGTCCTAAATGATGTGATCTAAAAAATACAAAAAAAAATAAATGCCATCACTCAGCTAAGTATTACCGCTTTTGCACGCTTGATTTTTTTGAAGTGAAAACTTCTTTAGCACCGGTGTGATTTGAAACTCGATGAAACGGAAAAGCGACTCTAAAATAGAGACAAACACATGCATCCATCTATAGGATTTAGTCTGCCAGAAAATTGTGCGGTATTTGCAGCCTCCCGCTCTCATCTACTTTTGTTTTCCGAAGGTTTCCTTCTACTGCGTGTGAACTGCAAACTTCTATTTTTTTCTTATTGTTATCTGTATCAGTTTCACTGTAACAATTAATTAATATTTTGACAGTTACCGTAACAATTAATTAATAGTTTGACAGTTCAAATTCACAAAACATGGAGTTTATATTCTCACAATACGAGACCTCTTGTAATGATATGGACACGCTATACTGTAATGATATAGACATGCTACAACGCAACCAAGCCTCTTGCAGGTGTCAAATAAATAAAAAAGCCATAAAAATACTTTAAATCAATTGTAAAATTTTCTGTTTCTCTGTTTAGATTGAGGATAAGACCAACAAGACAATCAAGGAAGTTGTGAAAGCCGATGATTTGAGCATTTTAACTGCTCTAGTACTCGTCAACACCATCTACTTCAAGGTTGGTAAACCAACATGATATTATAATATCGCAGAGATACTATACAACAACCTTCGATGATACATCGGCCCTGACGATGGGCGATGTAGCACTGTCCGAAATGTTGGTTTTAAAGAATGTAACCGTCTAAATTTTCTACTGAAATTCTTTTTTCAATATTCATAATAGACCTAATAGTACCCATAATAGACCAAATGTATAAAAATATTCAATACTTCAAATTTACAAAGAAATACAGTTAAATACTCGTAACTTACAATTCAATACATCAGCAAGATACCAGAAAACTATTAAAATTCCAAAATCTAATATTAAGCACATTCAAAATTCCTATCTTTATTTAGGCATAATCTATTTAAAATTAAAAATTAAAAACCATCGAAAATATGCAGGAACTTAAGCCCAAATTAAAAAAATTATCTTGAACTGCTATAAAAATATATTTACTTTTTATATCTTAAAGTCTGCCATTATATAAATCGTTCATTCCTTCATTCTCTCTCATTTCTTAGTTTCTATCAGCCTTACTAAAAAACCCACTGAAAATTTTATTCAATTGACAAACGGCCGCGGATGTGAAAACATTACTAATTAAAAAATTGTTCATGGAAAAAAATACACTTGGTTTACACGGCCTGAGGGGGTAGTTTATCTCTGTTTTATGAATGATCTTTGAACGAAATTTGAAATTTTTGCAAAATATTTTGAATGTTCTATATATTTCTTATTTTTGAAGGTGTCGTAAAAACAAATACCATTTATGAAAACTAGATAAAATTACCTTTTAGATTTGTGTAATTGAAATACACTTTCGTTTTTAAAAACTGCCATATATTAAGATTCAAACGCGAAAAAAAATGGATTTTTTTTTCACCAAAACATATTTGATGAAAGTGTACAGAAATTTATAAAAAAACAAAATTAAAAAAATACTGACCTTTTATATAATGAATTTGGAACGAAACTGCCACCTCACTTTTTCCTCGTGCATACAATAAAAAAATTATAAAAAATTTCAAATTTTTTTTATTGCCAAAAAACTAACCTAAAAAAATAATACCGACTTTTATAACAGATTTCTTGCAACTTTAAAACGTTAATTTCATTGATAGGGTTAGGTACACATGTATTAGATATTAATATTAAAAAAAACACCACTTTTATGAAATTCACATAAAATAAAATACTTTAGAGGTAAATTTGAATTTTCATGTTTCACATAAAAAACTTATTGACATTTCAATTTTCAAAGTATGATTATGGTTATTATAACTTGACTAAAACTTATTAAAAACCACAAAAAACACCGTAAATATATCAATTATGCGAATGTAATAGTGAATTAGTCATATTAATAGATATTACGATCAGATTTGTGTAAAATTTCACACACCCGCGAAGTGAGTTTTTTTTAGTGGTTTTAACGCGAATGACGAATGCGAAGGCGCTGCCATCTAGCGGTTCTGTAGGAAAACAAACAATTAAATTGTGTCTAGTATGAAAAATTACATTGTTGCCAAACTTATAAAATACATTTTAAGAACAAATCTTATTAGTAATGTTATCGCGTTTTAGTGTATTTTTGTTTTATTCATGTTGCTGCAGCAACGCGGGTAATCGGGCGTGCTGTGGTTTTTTTTAGTAAGGCTGTATATCTTTAAGTCTACTATTGTATAAATCTTGCGTTCTTTCTTACATATCCTTTATTTACTAATTACAATAATTTTTGTTACTAACTTACATGATTCATTAATTTATAATTATTTTGAATTTATATTATGATTTTTTAAACTTATCATGATTTTTAGTTTTAAATTTATACATGATTTTCTAACCTTACTTATTATTTACAATAGCCGTTATTACTATCTTACACGATCTTTTAATTTACTAAATGAGCTGGAATTCACTCACCAAATACAAGAGCATTATCTCTTTATGGTGAGGAAAGGCAATTTTTTGTTTCTTCATTAAAACTTTATGTAACTATGTAACCACGTGCCAGGAATTGGCGATGGAGTAAATGTCCATGTGTCTTTCTCGTTAATATCCGGCATTCAGGTTGTGTTTGATAAAGTGGTTTTAAATAATTTAACATGATATTGAATTATATTTATTGTACCATTAAGTAATGTAACATGATATATTAAATAGATGGACTCATTTAGTAAAGACAATAAAAAAACTGAATATTTTCGGAATTATTACATCAGTATCATCAAAATCCTGAATTGCCATTGGACTACTGAATTTGTTAGATAAATGACTTTGGAATTTCACCGCCTAGAAAGAAAAATTAAGTTATTTAAAAAAAAAAAAAATTTGTGTCGCAGGGCGCCTAAAAAAGTAAGTTCAACCTGTCCTTGGAAAAGAGTTACCACGTCAGCTTGAGCTTCTATCTTTGATGAGCAATGGATGACATCGGACATAGTCTTTGTGGTTGGTTGATGCATGACTTTGCCATCTTTATTAGTATCTTCCTCTTGTAAGCGTTGAAATCCGCATGCATCAATAATTTTAGATGCTGCAAACTGTAGTAGTTTACTAGTTTATCTAGTTATAATATGAAATGAACATGAACATTCAGAAATTCTGCCGTCGAGAAATAAATTTTTTGTCAAAAGTCACTGTTTGTTATTTTTTGTATTTTTTTTATCGCAGGGCGCCTGGAAAAATCAGTTCGACCCGAAGTATACCGTTGAAGCCAGTTTCCACGTCAGCGCCACCAACGAGATACCCATTCAGATGATGTACCAGGACAGCGTAACTAATTATGGAGAAAGCGCCGAGTTAGACGCAAAGGTAATAATAATAAATTAATTAGCGCGACTGTGGGGGAGCGATAAGCTCCTTGACTCCGAACCCAGAGTTGGGAGATTGAGATCTGGCTATAAAAGAGGAAGAATGCTATTTAGTCCGATTTTAACAGTCGTCATCGCTTCTGTAAATGCTCATGCCATAGGCCTCCTACTTTACTTTTTACCTTGACAGTAAGTTCCTACCTTCTTCTTAAGAAGGTTTCTCTTTGCTGAGGATCGTGACCCATACTCTAATTTCCAAAGATGGGGCAAGGCTCCTCTACTCGTTGCGGTTCTGCATAACAACAACGTACTGGCTGCCATCCTCAGTTTGGCAAACAACATGTCAAAAGAATCTTAAAACAGTCTATATGGTATCTTAAACTTAGTCCCTTCAATATTCAACGAGTTATAACTTTGTTGTGTCACATTATATTGACATGGCACTTCGCCGGGCGTGTAATATCTCTAATGTGAAAAAGATGTATTTTTCGGGAGAGTGAAACAACTGCTTTTGAAGCACGAAAATGTTGAATAATCTCCAATTAATATTTATCCATATTAATAATGATTAGATTATTAATGAACATAATAAATAAAAGAAATTGTGGTCTACCTTTATTTGCCAGCATGAAAATTAATAATTTTTTCAATACCGTGTATATATTTTTTCCACATTGGAGATGCATCCTGTCTCCTGGTTCCACAAAGCTGTCATCAGTTCTGAGCCTTCTTCCAGTCAAGTTGTTTATTGGAACTATAGTCTCAAAGGTGTTTCTTCATCCAGCATTGTTTCCTGAAGTGACAGTATCTAGTTAGTAGTCTTACTAGCTCTTTTATTGAGTTTCTATCCATAGGCGCTTAAAAAATCAAATAACACATTTAAATCTATGACATTTGATGGCAATGAATTAAATACGTATGATGACATTGCATACAGCTTTGCAGTATTCTTTTCATCCGTCTATAATACCAAACAACCAACTCTCGATGTAAACGCCATCTTAAACACCGAGCAAATAGGTCAGCCGTTCAACTTAGTCAAAATCACAGAGGAGGATGTTAAGACGGCAATATCTGCACTGAGTAAGCCCAACTCAATGGGTCCTGATAACATACCAACGTTCATTCTTAAAGGTTGTTCTGACTTTTTTGTTTAACTATTGTTTCATTTTTTTAAACCTGCTTAAAAACTGGATCTTTTCCGGACATATGGAAACTTACCAAAATAACCCCGATACATAAAAAGGGTGATAAATGCGATATCCGTCACTACCGGCCGGTTGCAATTCTTTGCTCTGTAGCGAAAATCGGCATTTGTACAGCCATGTCAAGCCTCTTCTTGATGATCGTCAACATGGGTTTAGACCCCAGATGTCAGTATCATCAAATCTACTATGCATTTCCGACTTACTATCAAGAACTCTCGACCAAGGAAACCAAGTAGATGTTACATACTTTAACCTTGAAAAGGCCTTTGACGAGGTCGATATCGATGTCCTATTAAAAAAAATAGTTACGTTTGGCTTTTCCAAAAAACTTTTATTACTTTTTGCTTCATACTTCACTAATCGCAAAAATACGTTTTTTATAAGGGTTCTCGTTCTGCTAAATTCCTGGTTTTTTCTGGAATCCCGCAAGGATCAATTCTTGGACCGCTATTATTTTTGTTGTTCATCAACGATATTGGCTCAATCATCACTCATTCCTCTTATTTATTGTTTGCTGATGACCTAAAACTCTACCGCATAATAAAAAATCTCGCTGACTGTGTCCTCCTACAAATCAATGTGAACTCTGCCGCAAACTGGGCAAAAATTAACTGTCTAAGCTTCAGTGCACCTAAATGCAATGTAATCTCTTTCACATGGGCAAAACAGACGATCATATTTGAATATTCAATTAACGGTAATATTGTTCATCGCTTTAGTAAAATAAAAGATCTAGGGGTTACTTTTGACAGCAGAATGACATTCCACCAGCACACAAATGACTTATGCAACAGAGCATATAAACTGCTGGGCTTTGTCATTCGCAATTCATGCTCATTTCAAAACCCACTAACACTTAGGGTACTTTAAAACTCACTGGTGCTAAGTGTACTGGAGTCGAATTGTATTATCCTGGGCCCCATTTGAAGCATCCTATATTTTAAACATTGAAAGAGTTCATAAAAAAATCCTACGTTTTTTATTTTTACGCCTCTATGGAACATATCCATATTTGTATCCATAGAGATTTATTCTAGGTATGACTAACTACCATTCTCTGGAAACTCGTAGATATTTTGCGTTGCTAAAATATTTCTTTCAATTAATCAATGGCCTCGTCTCTAACGGTGAGATTCTGGCGCAAATAAATTTATTTGTACCAGAGTCTCACTCTCGGGCACGTCGCCATAACATATTATATTGCCGATTGAGTCGTACAAATCTGTACCTGAATTTGCCCGTGGGAAGAGCGATACGCTATTTAAATATATTAGATAAAAATTTCGACATATTCTTCGAAAAATTCAATGAGTTTGTAAGGTTTTTGGCGCTACATTCTCACTGTGAAAATAGTACTATTACAATTATAATTAGATAAAATAACTGTAATGTTGTTAATTTTTTGTACACAAATAAAATAAAATAAAATAAAATATTGAGCAGTTTGCTGGTTCGTTTCAGTTAGATTATCATCATAACCCGTCAACCCTAAAATGAGTTCTGTAACTCATCGGGATTGCTATAGCAAGAAATAAAAACAATAAAAAAAAATAACTAGAAATAGGTAGAGATACCTAGGAAGGTACCTACGTATATAAAAATAAACAACATTTTGAAAAGCAAAAAAAAAAAAAAATAAAAAAAAAAATAAAAAAAAAAAAAAAATAATAATAATAATAATAATAATAATATGTGCGTAAATGAGCTTTTTGAAAAATATTATGTCCTTTTGGAATACAGATTTGCTAGTTAATTTAAAAGGTAAGAAAATAGTAGTACCGGGCATTTCAATAAAAAGAGGGATTTTTCAAGGAGACTCATTGAGCCCTCTTTGGTTTTGCTTAGCATTGAATCCCCTTTCTAAAATGTTAATTAAAAGCAAGTTTGGAATAAAAATTAAGGGTAATACAAGACAGAGTAGTATAGTTTCACATCTATTATATATGGATGATATAAAATTATTTTCAAATTCTGAATCAAATTTAGAGAAAATGATTAAGGTAGTTAAAATTTTTTCAGATGATATTAAAATGACTTTTGGTTTAGATAAATGTAAAACTATCCATATAGAGAAAGGCAAAATTGTAGATGGAGACGAGGGTATATTTAGAAATTTCAAAATTCAAAGTATGAAAGGGGATGAGGTTTATAAATATTTAGGATACCCGCAATCGAATAGATTAGATCACACTAGTATTAAAAATGATATTAGGATTAAATTTCAAACTAGGATCAGAAAAATTTTAAAATGCAATCTATCTGCTAAAAATTTAGTAAAAGCAATAAATACTTGGGCAATACCTCTACTAACGTACTCATTTGGCATAATTAAATGGTCCAATACAGATTTAGATAGTTTAGAACGATTAATTAGAACTACGTTAACAAAATTTAATTGCCATCATCCAAATTCAGCTATAGAACGAATTAATTTACCTAGAAATTTAGGAGGTAGAGGTGTAGTCAAAATAACATCTTTGAAACACAATCAGGTAGAAATGCTTAGAAATTTTTTCCATAGGAAAGCTAATAGCTCAGAAATGCACAAAATAATTTGCAAGGCAGATAGAAATATTACACCTTTAAATTTATATGACGAGAATGCCAACATTCTTATAAATACTAACCAGGAATTATTAGATTCCTGGTCAAATAAAATTATTCACGCAAAACACTTCAATTATCTCAACCAAACGTATGTTGACAAACTTTCGTCAAACAAATGGTTGAGTATTGGAGAGTTGAGCGCAGAAATAGAAGGATTTATGCTTGCCATTCAAGATAGAGTCATTAATACTAAAAATTATAGAAAGCATATAATCAAAGATATAAATCAAATTGATGATTTATGTAGAAAATGTTTGGCTTTTCCCGAAACTATAGAACATATTATATCGGGATGTTTTATATTAGCGCCTTCCGAGTATACATTTAGGCACAATCAGGTTTTAAAAATAATTCACCAAAGTTTGGTAATTAAACATAACTTGATTGATTGCCGTAATGTAGTACCTTATTATGAATATGAACCAAATTCATTTATAGAAAATGAATTTTATAAAATATATTATGATAAAACTATACTAACAGACAGAACAATTAGTCATAATAGACCTGATATAGTTTTACATGACAAAATTAAAAAAAATAACTTATATCATTGATGTAGCTATTCCAAATTCCTGTAATATTCAAAAAACTGTTTCTGAAAAAATTAGAAAATACACAGATTTAGGAAATGAGATTAAAAGAATTTGGCATTCTCGGACTATAAAAATATTACCATTTGTTATTTCGGCCACTGGCATAATACCTAGGAATCTGATTCAAAATTTAAGCATATTAGATTTGTCAAAGAATTTGTATATAAAAATGCAAAAAGCAGTAATTTTAAAAACATGTAGGATTACAAAAGATTTTTTAAATATTTATATTGAGGGATCAGTAGGATTTATAGGTTCAATTAGAAATGCCACAGAGCCGAACCCTCTGATATGAAAATATCTGGAGTCGGTGAATTATATTCCCATTTGGTCTCTAGTGGGTTGACATGTTGTTCTTGTATTGTTTTGTATTTATAATACTTATATAGTGCAATTGCATAACGTGGATTCACTAGATGATCATTTGGGGAAGTGTATGAAAGGGTTTAGTTTTCCCTTCTTTTTTTTTTTTTTTTTTTTGGGGGAAAATTTAACCCGGACATTTAAATCTGGTGCGTAATAATTAATTTAATTATGTTATTTAAAAATCAACAGATCTTGGAACTGACTTTTGAAGGAAATGAGATGTCCATGGTCTTCATTCTGCCCAACAAGGTAGATGGTCTCGCAGCCCTGGAGAAGAAGTTAACTGACGATTACGCCAATTTTCAAGCCTCGGTTGATGGCCTTCAATCATATCATGTCTCTGTGCACCTACCCAAATTCAAAATTGAGACCACTGCTGACCTCAATGAAGCCCTGTCCAAGGTGATATTTTATTTCAAATTCCTTTCCCGAATAATAATAATCGTGGTAGGTACATTCCAGAGTGGGATTTGGCCTCCGGTCCGTAACCATTCCTCCCCTGTCCGCATACCTTCCTCTTCCACGCAGTCAATGCACCTCCTTCTCTATGCTTCCATACGCTCGATTAAATTAGCTGGTTCATTATTAATTTTGTTTTGAAAAGTTTTATTTTCTATGAACATTTGTTACTGAAATTGTTTTAATTTTTGCTTCCGGTTTCGACACATCCACGTCATTCAATAGCAAACTAAAACTAACTTAAAAATTCTTCGCAAGTACAAAAATGATTAGATTTAATTATGGGGAGGGGGTAGAGGGAGGGGTAATTTGGGGAGAGGGGTCGACATTACATGGAAACATTGTCAATAAGGGCGGTTTGCAGGGTGCTATTATTTTATTAACTAAATTACATTTTTTTGTTTATTCCAAGGTTTCTAAAGCACACAAAATAAAATATTTTCTATATTGAAATGTTTAAACATGGTTTTTTACTTTGTTAAAGACTGTAGCTTGTTTCTATTGAATGATTAGCAAACTCGGAATAGTTATTATTTCGGATAGTTTTTAAATTTAAAAATTTTAAGTAGAAAATGTACACAGAAAATACAACTTTTCAAAACAAAATGTCTAGAAATCATTTTAATTCGGTATGATCTATTTATTACCTGGTGTAAAAAGTTCCTAAGATTTTTACTTTAAAGCACACTCTGTTAATTTGTCTTTAAAATACTGCAAATTTGTTTTGTTTTATGTTCGTTAGGCAATATGTGTAATATTTCGTAAGAATTCAACTAATCTAACACTTATTGCCATCAGCTCGGCATGACCACCATGTTCTCCGACAACGCGGAACTCGGAGATCTCCTGGTCAACCCTTTTGTGAACCTGAAAGTCAGCAAGGTCATCCAGAAGGTCTTCATCGACGTGAATGAGGAGGGAGTTACAGCCGCCGCTGCCACCGGTAAGTCTAATGAGTCTTCACATTAGGTACTCTCACATTCATTGGGTATTATTCTTGTACCTATACCTTTTTTATTGATGCTATTTTGTACGGAGTTTAACACTCATGTCAGACATACGTTAATCTGATCTCACATTTTTATAAATTTTCGTTTTTAAGTTTTCAACTCTATCGCGATTTATATTTATTTATTCATCTTAGATCACATCATTGTGTGTTCTACATAAGGTACTGTTATGTCTGCCCTTTCCTCGGCAGATATTAATTATTAATAAAGGTTCTTTTATATAAAATGTGTTTATTACTTGAATAACCTAGCTGGATAGCTACGACTGTTTACTATTCGGTGATAGGTAAATCTCTGGGCTCTTGCCTGGGGAGCTCGTAAAGTCTATGTCTGATACTGCTTCTTGTACGCCAATGCCATCTGGCGAGCTATGGCGCAAGCTAAATGCTTACCGCCATCTATCGTATTCTTTCCATATGAAATACTTAATTACTCTACATTACAGGTACAAATATATAAAGAAAAAAATCTGAACATGAAACGAGGCATGTTTGAAACTACATGGTAGCAAAATATTTAACCTCTTGTTCGTCAACGTATTTTTGAGGATACTATTGAAAAATCATTTCTCTGAATATAACTTGCTAAATGGTAGTTTATGTAATATGTTTAAAAAAAACACTTTTTCTAGTAAAACCAAAGACGGTACAATTTACAAAAACTTTACTTTATGTATCTATTACGAAAATAGAATCAGCTGGCGATCGATAAAAATTTTCGTCGGCGTTCCAAAAGTAAACGGGGACTTTTCAAATATAAAAAAAACTTGTGTGAAATGCCCATCCTTAGTTTCATAGAACAGAACACATCGTTTAGTGAAGCGGGTATATTGTCCATGTAATTGTACATGTATTCAAATTAAAAGTCACTAAACGCCCAAGTTGTCAGCAATGAAATTGAATTCAATCAACAGATTGAAGGTAAAACATGAACTTTCATCATATTGACTGCTGGGCGATTCCGCTATAGACGATACTCGACATTAATTTACAAAACACTGTATTTGTACCTTTTTTGATATCAGTGCAAATAAATAAAAATTTGGATTTTACTTCATAGGGAAATTTTTGGGGCGCTTGGAAAAATTATCATTCGAAGAATTGGTATAAACTGCAAAATCACACTGTGCAACTTTGGCGCGAAATAGCTCTTACCGATAGTTTGAGGTTATATTTTACCGCTTAACGTTTAGTAACATTATTAATTTATTCTTATGTGCAGAAAGATGTAAGTACTTGTTGTTATTTTTAAGCATCATTGACTACAAGAAGTCACTGTCAGCTTGTTTCACCCGCGATACAAAAGATATAAAAGTTTGTGTTTTTCACAGAAATAAAGTGCTAACGTTATGAAACTTTCTAAAAGTAAGAAGAAATCAAACGCAAGCTTAAATAAAACGTTTTTGAGAGTATAATGTTAGCTGAATTGAAATAAACGTTGACTCAAATTGTATTGTTAGAATCGCGGGTGCAACTCTTTGACAATTACCCTTTTTGTAAAACAATAAAGTATATTTAAATTAATAAATTACTTCGTTTTTACCACTTTTATTGTTTACAAAACCAACATGTTTCGTGAGCAATGCTCACTTCTTCCAAAATAAAATATATTTATCATATATTTTATTGTTTTGTTAGGCCTTCAATAATAATAAATGCTGTGCATTACTTGTGATTTATATTTAATAGATGTGTTTATATTATATTCCGCTTTTTTATAGAAATTCTATGTTTTTGCATGCAGTCTCTCTGAAACATCGTCTTTATATTTAAAAAAAAAGAAGTTAAGAAAATGGTCACGTCAAATGATAAATAGGAAGGGCTGAACAATTAATCAGGCATTCATTCAAAACATTTATTTTAATCTGAAAACGGCGATAGCCTTTCCGTGGCGCGAACCTCACTGTCTCATCTCAAATGCACATTGGTTTTGAAATCTCCGAAAACCACCACTGAAACAGAAAGCAATTGGGTCGATAACAATTTGAAACCTCTTACAAATTACAAAATATAAAAAGGAATTCTACAAAATAAGAAAAAAACAAATATTTTACAGGATGAAACGAAATTGCGCATTTCTGACATTTACAGTAAATCAAATAAGTAATCCTTAAATGACGGATCTCCAATAGACGTTGGAGAGTCAAAAATTACCAGCAGAAGCATGCCATGAAACTGGTACTATCTGTGCTGCTGTCTCACCAAAAGACATAAATATTAATTAAATAATTATATTAATTATTTATCTAATATCAATTTACCAAAAGATATGAATATTAATTAAATAATTATAAAAATCGTGAATGACATAGCAGACGTGCAACTTGAAGACATTATCGCGAAGTTGGAAGCGCCAGAAAAAAAAGATTGATGGATGTAATACGTTCATAGAATTTTCGGCGAATTTTGACGTAACCGAAAAGAAATAATTAACATAAATGACCAAGAAGTGTGCTGATTAGTAATAGGCATTATTTGATTTCTTATTTCGTTTATCTATCTGTGTTTATTGATGTTTAAATACACTTAAATTAGACTAGTTGCATCCGTAATAATTTATTGTTGCACCCGCGATTGCTTGAAAAGCTAAATAATTCATTGCTTATTTTTGTTTTCTATATACAACGTGTCCGGAAACTCGTGGTACAAGCGGGAAACTGGTGAATCTACATCACGTAAAGAACCCAAAAAACTTATGTTTTTCGGTCTGAGCATTTCGATTTTAATTTTTTTTTCCATTTTTTCGGCAACTAAAGGGTTAAAAAAAATTTGAGCCCGGTTTACCCTTCGATGCATTTTATAAGACATTACACAGCTGAAATCAACCCCCTAGTGAAAAAATTTTTCAATTTTAACCAAAAAAATTCCAACTTCGGACCCGATTTACTCAAAAACGAAAGCTCAAATCAAAAAAGTCACTTCACAAATCGACTCCAAATGTGATGTAGATTTACCAGTTTCCCGCTTGTACTACGAGTTTCCGGACACCGTGTATATATTTTTTTTAGTTGATTAGTTTAACGCCTTACGAATTATCAAGGCATAAGTACGAGTTTCCGGACACCGTGTGTATATATTTTTTTAGTTGATTAGTTTAACGCCTTACGAATTATCAAGGCATAACATAATAAATATTTCACAATTAACAAACTATTGTAATTTTGTCTTATGATCTGGAAAGGGTGGGCCAAATTAGTTGAACCGGTGATCGCACCTTGAACCTCCCTCCTGACTATTTAAAAATTCTTATTTACTTATCACTTATAAAAAGTGAACATGTTAAAATGTCTTAATGAAATGAATAATTTCATTAAAACGTTTTATTTTTATTTTATTATTAAGAAGCTTTACATGCGTCTAAATGTTGCACCCGCGATAATGGAATCATCCTGCTGTTGGATTTACAACTTTGAGATCAAGTAGGGAATAATTACAGGTAAGGGGTCGATGGCGGAGATTGTATTGGTAAGGAGGGGGAGGTGAGGATAACTTTTGAATTCCGGTTTAAATTATGTTTTTTTTATTATTTCAGGAGCGATTATAGAAACTTTCTCGATGTATTCTAAGGAGTTCAATGCTGATCATCCATTCTATTACGCACTGGTCAATAGTGATGGGCAAACCGTCTTCTCCGGACATTTCACCGGTGGAAATTAAGCGTAAGGAGTTGTGTTGACTTTTGTATTGTTGAAACATACATAATTTATTATACAGGGTGGGGCAGAGTGGAGTTACTGTTTTCAAAAAATCACCGAAGGCCCCCCAGACCGAGCAAAGGGGCGGGGCGGGTGCCTTTAGGTCGGGAAAATGATGCCGTTTTTTTTCATGATGTTTTGAAAATGATATCGTCTGGCGTGGCGGCCTTGGCGAGCAATACACAAATTGAGCATTTCAAAGAAGTTTTCGGCCACTCTTCCCAGCATATCTTGCGGAATTCCAGCGATGACGTCCTCAATCACCTCGTTCAGAGCTTTAAGGGTTCGAGGTCGACGTATGTTTACCTCAGCTTTGACGTATCCTTCCCAGAAAAAAGTCACTCGTGGTCAAATCGGGAGAGCGAGGGGGCCATGGAATGTCCCCCCGCAAAAAGATCAGGTGACCTGGAAAGAGCTTTTGCAAAATTTCGCATGAACGATTGAGCGCATGGGCCATGGCTTTATCTTTTTGAAACCGGAAGGCTTCTGTGTCGTGTTCTTCGCCATAACTCTTTCATTTTGGGACGCCTACGGTTCTCCAATATCTCACAATAGTGAGATGAATAACACAATAAAGGTAATGGTTAATCCTTCGTCGCTAGTGCATAAAACAGCGCCGAGGGATATAATAGTGACGATTGCAATGCAAGCATTTCTACGTTTCAAAAAATCTAGTGGGATGAATTCCCATGTATGCATCATCTTGTAGGGGAAGAGGTGAAAGTCTGAGTGTAAGATTTTACTTCTAATTCTGGACGATATTCCAAGCGCAGCGGTATGTTTCCGCACTGCTCAGTTTGGAGACTCTTCAATTCACGCCCTTACTGCCGCAATGTTTTCAGGTATTTGCACACTTTTAAGTCGCCCAACTGGTATTTTCGGATCTGCAGTTCCTGTCCACCTTATATTACTGATCCATTTCGAATGGTTTTAGGATCAGGAACACTGTCATTACGATTTAACTGTCGAACCGGACCCGGAAAGCCCCATGCGTAGCCACAACGCTTTCCCCGTTTTTAAAGAATGTTTCCACAACAAAGCCCCGGTACTTACCTGACCACGGTATGGTCACTACCATAAACGGCATCATTTCCCCGACCTAACGGCACTGGCCCCACCCCTCTGCTCGGTCTGGGGGACCTTCAGTGATTTTTTTAAACCAGTAATTCCACTCTGCCCCACCCTGTACTTAACAAAAATATAAGGAATAATACTGACCTGATTATTATTAAAATGCTCATTTTCAACATTTCACAACATTTAAAAAAATAAATATTTATTTACTCTGTTATACGCCCATGGATACATAATGCGTTTTTTTCACAAGGGTTAGTAATAAACATTAGGTTGCAAAAAAATTCTTACAATACAGTGGTCTACAATTGGATTAAATTAAAAAGACTGATGATAATAACAATAATAAACTGTAATAATCAGAAACAATATTATTTATTTATTTTATTCATGTTCTCCATAAATACATACCATATACACCAAACTCATAATACACCAAATTATTACGGAGAAGATTACAAAATTTAAAATACACCAAATTATTACGGAGAAGATTACAAAATTTAAAATAAGAAAAAAGTCCGTGGGGGCAGCTTCACTATTGTAATAAAAATGGACTCTTACCCCCCCCTAATTAATTAAACTTTTAAAAGCTTTATGAATAACTAACTCTGTACGTAGAGTTCACCTCCCATTCGTACTCGTAGTCATATTCGTAGCCTTGTATCTCCGTCGCTCAAGCCGCTATCCCCTTCGTTCCTTTGGCAGCGCCTCGACAACCCTTTACGTAATACGTTTTAGGTATACGTGGCAAGATGCTCGCAATTAATCAACTTGTAATTAACCCCCTAACGTTGTGTTATTTTTTGTTTTAAGGGTTTGATATGGTTAATCCAGTTTAATTAATAATTCTGTTTGTGGTAAACCCTTTGTTCTTTTAGGTATGGCGTGTTACAATTCACTAGGGTTCGATTTACAATGACTGACTCTATCTAACTTGAAAATAACTAATGCTACCGTTCGTGCAACTTCCTCCCCTACTAACGTCCGTTCTATACTTGTTTGTTAATGATTATTTCTTTTGAATTAACCCGCGTCATCCTCCCCAGTACCTAGTACATGAATATACCTTTATACAGAAAATTGGGAAGATCCTACCTTTAGTGAAACGCGGCGAATCCTCAGCTATCCTCGGGATGCTAACATATAAATTAATTTGACATTTGTACTCTAATTACGAAATTACAATCAAAATTCAATCAAAACAGGTCCGGGATGCACAAATTCTACATTCTAAAGTCACAGTGGTAAGTGAAGTCTGTTAGTTAGTTTTGAGTTTTGGTAGGTATTTTTGGGAGATTATTAAGGATTGACATGAAACAAAATATGTCTTGCTTCGATTGGACTCCTCCACTTCCGCAACTGACTTGGTGAGGTTCAATTAAAACCGCCCGGTCAGCCTCCAATCCCATCACCTCCAGAGAATATTTTGATGGTCGCAAGCGACGAATGTAAAATCGACATGTTTTGCTTCCTGTCGGGAAAGGGTTTGATGTGTGTTTTTGGTTTGAAGGATGATAGTGGGAGTGTTCTCAACCAATACGCCGCTACGTTATAATGGTGATACTGCTAATGTTGTTTGATGTGTGTTTCTGGTTTGAAGGATGATAATGGGAGTGTTCTCAACCAATACGCCGCTAAATTTATAATGGTGATACTGCTACTGTTGTTTGATGAAATGCCATCTCATATCGCTTGATTTATGGTGTGGTAGTCGACGTCCGGAAGTATTCAGGAATGCGTGGGTGGCACGAGGTTTTAGGTCGTGACATCCTCTAAGCTGAATTGATGATGATGATGAAGTCTTTCAGCATGTCGATGACTAGAGTTCCGGACTCCTATAGCATCGAACATGAACATTAAACCGAAGTGGATTAGACAAGCGGCAATGTCAGGAGGTCGGTGGAGCCGCTCCCCCCTCTGATCTCGCGAAGTTTGAATTTAGTAAAGGTGGATTTTGATGTCATCGGCCCTCGCCCCTGCAGTCACACAGCTCCTCAACAGTCCCGTTCTCCGTCCAGCACACCGCCTCGAACCAGTAGAAATGATGCTTACGTTTTCCTAGGCACGTTATAAACATGCGTCTGCCGTCAGCCGCGGTGCACATCGGTATTTGATTTGAATGAAAATACCTCCCCTCGCATGACGGAAGCAGGCGTGACGGAGGTGGGTATCCACGTAGCACGTAGCTTCACGGACCTCCGCCCTACGATAGGTGATATCCCAAGCTCATCTCAAATATCAGCTCGGGGAAGGAATGTCAAGCTCGGCTTCCAGGGTGCTGGGTCCAGGAATGAATGGCACCGGGGCGTGAACCCAGTTCTATATCGTCCATTCCTTACTTTCCCCCTCTACTCTTTCGTCCAAAGTACATTCCCAACCTGATGCTGGATGATGCCCTAATTCTAATTTTGGGGAAGATTATGAAAATTTATCCGGTTTCCGACAAAGAGCCGCCGAACGATTGCTAAAACAACTCCGTATGTCGTGTTCTCTTCGTTCCGCTGACAAGGTAGCTCCCCACGAGCGTAATCAAAGGGTAGTGAAGCCAACGCGAATTTCGTCACTTCTTTTCCTTCATTACGGAGGTAGCCCGGCCAGATCGTTATCTCCGTCCTGTATTTAATTGGCCTCCCGCGACAGCGACTCTTATCAGCTGACACCTCTGAAGGGGGCTGAAGGGGGGGATTATGGGCGCACGTCCTCTGCCTTCCAGACGTTCCCCAATGCCTTTATGACGATACATGTGATAGCATATACGTCGACATCATGAAAGGGCTCCTGCCTCGCTCTCAACTGCTTCAGGGCCGTTCAGAGACACAGGTTTCCAAGTCTCCATCACAAAGGATTCCACTTTAATTGGACTAAGCTCCTATCGTCGCTTGCTTCGCCTCCACATTTGGGAAATAGTGTAGCCCACCGGCATCTCGTTCACTTCGCCCACAGATAATAACTGCATAAAGTGCAACCTATAATCATGGAATAGGGAAGCTAACTCAAAATTGCTACAGCAATCGCCAGCTCCAGCGTCGTAACTCGTTCGGTTAAATTTGAAAGAAGGAAATTTGCTAAATAATAATAGCAGAGCGCTGACGGTCTCGTTCAATCGCGAATACTAAAGATTTGAGCTAGAATGGGAATTTCGAATAAAATATACCTAACCGTAAAGTACTATATACCTAATCGTAAGATACTTCCAAGTGTGCGTTTCGACGAAGTCAAAAGCTAGCTTATGTAGGCCTCTACATAACAGTTTTCTTGAGATTCCTAAAGTTTAAGGTAAGAGGTGTGGGGTTTTGTTTTTGAGAATGAGAATTCTATTGTATACATTTTGTTAGTAACCATGCAATACATCTGTTTTCCAAACCGATATACCTAGTACGTACCTTGCCTAACAAATAACTTCAATTACCGAGTAAATTCTAAAGTATATTTGAGACTAAGTATTCCTAATGTAATGTAATTTATTATATCCAACTAAACCCCCAACATAGTCTTCCCGATGTAATGTCTCGCAACGCAATCGTAAGATATATAACTACCTCTTGTCCATTAAAGTTAACAAACATCCTTAAAAGACTTCTTTAGCACCGTTGTTATTTTTAAACTCGATAGATCGAAAAATAGCGACGCCAAACGGAGAGAAAACACGTGCCTCCATAGGATTTATTCTGCCGGAGAATGAAGTATTAAGTCGGTCTCCTCTTTGTGTGGTGCTTCGTAGCCTTCCCACCCTTGCCTCCTTTGATTTTCTGAAGGTTTCACTTCTACCGCGTGTAAACTGCATAACTGTAAATTTTTGGTTCCTAAAATGCTGACAGCTGTTTTTTAAATGAAAACTTCTTTTGCACAGTTGTGATTTGAAACTAGATGAAACGGAAACGAGCGACACTAACACATCTATAAGATTTATTATTTTTGTGAAACTTCTTTAATACCGTTGTGATTTGAATCTAGATGAAACGGAAACGTGCGACACTAACACATCGATAAGATTTATTATTTTTGTGAAACTTCTTTAATACCGTTGTGATTTGAATCTAGATGAAACGGAAACGTGCGACACTAAACACATCTATAGGATTTATTATTTTTGTGAAACTTCTTTAACACCGTTGTGATTTGAATCTAGATGAAACGGAAACGTGCGACACTAAACACATCTATAGGATTTATTATTTTTGTGAAACTTCTTTAACACCGTTGTGATTTGAATCTAGATGAAACGGAAACGTGCGACACTAAACACTTCTATAGGATTTATTATTTTTGTGAAACTTCTTTAACACCGTTGTGATTTGAATCTAGATGAAACGGAAACGTGCGACACTAAACACATCTATAGAATTTATTATTTTTGTGAAACTTCTTTTACACCGTTATGATTTGAAACTAGATGAAACGGAAACGTGCGACACTAAACACATCTATAAAGTTTATTACTCTAGTGAAAGAGATACTTTAATCGGCCTCCTCTTTCTGAAGTGCTTCGTGGCCCATCGACCTCCTCTTCGTGCGGTGCTTCGTAGAACAAAATTGAACTAATATTAGCACTTGGTAATGATATTAGAATGAATAGACTCCACAATTAACGTATTAAATTCGTCAATCACCCGACGTTTAGTTTTCTGAAGGTTTCACCTCTACCGCAAGTGAATTGCACTCTGGTTCCGCACATCCCATCAATAGAAGGAAGTCTCAAGATTTATGACCCAAACCGAAAACAAACGCGTACCTCACTTTAATGCATCTCAGCATGACCTTGGGTAGGTACACGCTCCGAACCAAATGAATATAAGCCCTTTTCTGCAAGGTCCGCACCAAATATGTAAATGTAAATAAACTTACCGAATTCACGATGGCACAATCCAATTAAATTACCACATGCACTTTCGCAAAACACAAAACTCATGCAATCATTAGTTTCAAATTGCATCTGCCAAACACAAATCTCGCGTCGAGGATAAAATATCTCCTAACTGCCCTACTTATAACTAATATTTCCTTATTTTCGCGAACCGAACTCCAATCATTTGACCTGCCTTTATTGCGTATTAATCTCGACTACCCTCGCAAACGATACTCCCTAATCTCAACCGAGCGCTAGAACCATCTTCCCCTGAGTGTCTTCTCCGTAACGTATATTCCCCGACGGTATTTATTTAAAATTATCCGAGCAAGATTGACCGTTCACTTCCGCGACCTTTCCCTGACTGTCCTCTCAAAACCTCTCTCCTGATTCTCTGTATCTTAATTTCATGTCCCGTGTGTGGCCCTTGGCTCCGCAGTTTTTTTTTATTTATTACCTTCTTCTCAAAATTCTTCAAAATTCGTTAAATCCTTAGCGATATATTTAACTAAATGATCGAACATGTCAGATTTAATCACATTTTCGAAGAATTCTGACGCTGTTCCATGTTTTCTAGTTTTTTGTCGCAGTTTCAGGACTTCAAAATAGTAATTAATTATCTGCACTAGAAAAGCTAGAACGTGTCCCGGTCACACGTGGCACCAAGTCCCTTCCTTGCATTCAGAATGGCCTTCGCCGGGGGTCGCCTGTGCAAACCCATAAATTCATCCCTGTTCGGATATATAAATCATCCCTGCAGGTACTTGTGTTTCAGACATTATTTTAAATTGTAGAGCGCCCTTAGAAATCATCGGTGTATTATTATCATTACGGCGAGTTCATCACACTATGTTGTGACGTATGTCAAAAGATAGTTACTGAACTCTCTATAGGTACCATTGAAAAGGTCGATGCTCAATGCAGAAACGTTAAGCAGTTGAATTGCTCTGTTTAATGGCGCATTCTGAAAGGAAGAAGTTCTCACGGGTACACGCGTTAAGGACGTATAGGTTAATCTCCTTTAACGTAAGTGGATTCAGTACAATACTGAGGATCTAATCAATACCTTAAAAAAATGTTTCCCCAAAAATATTTTTCGGCGGGCTTCTAAGGTATTAAGATCGAGCATTCCTGTTAAGAACAACGATGGATACAGGAATGGGTAGTATGTATATTCTCTCATATACAGGTAACGCGTAAACCTTTTTCGTACTCTTTTTATTTCTTGGATATGGTTTGGTTCAGAGGGGGCCCAAATAATGGAGCTGTATTCTAGGATGCTGCGAACAAATGCTTCATGTGTTCCGTAGAGGCCATTTTTTAATATGTCATGATCATCATCATCTTCTTCTTCCCCTCATCATATTCGGTTCGGGGACCCACCGCATCAACAAGGCTCCTCCATACGTCTCTGTCTTGTGCTGTTTGTTCGGCCTCCGTCCATGGCCGTCCCATCCTCGCCTCACAGTTTCTGGAATTGCCTCGCCCAACTGTGCTTAGGGCGGCCCACTGGCCCAATGACCCACTGATAATATGTCGACTTAAAAAAAATGTTTAGGTGTGTTGAAAACCTAAAAATTGTTACATTATAATTTTCGTTGGTTAGTTGTTAGTTATGTATGCAAGCAAATGGCGATTTCGTTCGTAATTTGATTGTGAATGGTGTCTTTAAAATAGATCCTTATGGGAAGTGAGTCGAGAAGTATTCTTAAATTGACCGCACTCTTCAAGAGTTCGCAACATTATGATTGAGCTCTGAATTTACAATTTTTAAACAAAACTATGGGTCGATTTTCCTTCGCCGATCACCGTGAATGTATTTTTAAGATAATATTAGGTGGCCTTGAGAAGGGCCATTTGTGTTATGACAGTTAGTTATACGGACGCTGCCAAGTAGTGTATAGTCGTACATAAACTATAACCAACAGGCGTAGGTATGAGAAGTTAATGCAGGAGTGCGGAATTTTTGCCCATCAACAGATGCTATACATATTAATAAAATAAAATAAACGTTATAATCACAAAAAACGGACTGCTACAGTTGTGAAAACATTATCAGAACTAACAAGAGCATAACGTACAGCGTATGCTCAAACGCTTTTCACTTCACCTGCATTAATAGCACTGCCGAAAAAAAATTTTAAATGTCAAAATTCACTACTGTCCAGAATATGTAGAATTGTCAACTCACATCAAGACCTTGATTTTTTTGGTATAAGCTTAAATGATTTCTTTCGTCCTTTATGAAGATATTTTATATTAACTCTAATTTTTGCAAAGTCTTGACTTGACTTGACACTTCTCTTTTCTCTGTTTGTCTTTGCTTTCATGTACCATTCTTTATCCTTACAATGTTCATTTCGATATTTCGTGATACTTTGTTGTAAATTGAACGTAAGTCCGTTGATAAATAAATGAAAATTTCATCTCCAGTGACATTTATGGTGTTTTTCTTTTTCAACTAAAAACATTTTAAAAAATCAGTAAATATTGGATAGTTAGGGTCGAGGTGATGGGTTGAGCGGTTACTCGGCTAAGTGACCAGTGACAACACGTAGAAAAGAAAAAAAAACGACATTAAAAAAGTCACAGAAGACCAAAATTTCATTTACATTGTTTACTCCAAATAATATCAGGAATCACTTGTAAAATACGTCGAAGTTAAATATGGTCTAGTTAGTCCCTTACGACCCTTACATACTGTACATATGTTTATCTTTTCCAGGACGAACATTAGCGCAAATATTTCCACACCAGATCCCACACGACTCGGAGTTGATCTCTCATTCATCTGCGCTACCAGAAATGGACAATCGGACATCCTTTTCATGGGGAGAATTATTACAAACTTTTCTTTATTCTTTACCTGCTATTCTACTGAAAAGTAAATTCATTTAGTAAACTAAATAAATAGTCACAATTGTTTTTGTAACTTGTTTTATTATTATTGATTATAAAAAAATTATGTGAGTTGAGTAATATGACGTTAACAATAATTACGTTATTTATTTATTTTACTGTGGCTGGTACATTTGGTACATAATGTTACACAAGGGTTTGTAATATTTTTTTTACATGAGCTCCACACAGAAGGCCCTGAGGGAAATTATTTTCCTGGGCGAAATTATTTTCCTCAGGGCCTCCTGTGTGGAGCTCATGTAAAAAAAATCATCTTTGGGGATGCCGTGTGGAGGGTTTTTTTAAGGAAAGTAAGGAGAGGAGAGTTCTGGGAAGGAAAAGGGTTTAAGGGGTGGGTAGGAATCTGGGGTTCAGTATATCCTGGTCATCCGCCTCCAAACTTCATCCCATGAACCCGGGCACCCCTGCTAAATCGCCAAACGTAGCGAACCACTTGGGGTGACCTATGGCAGAGGTGTTGGTTATCCAATAAAGGTTCCCTGGGCGGCGGTACCCATTCCCGCCTTCCAAATTGAAAGTAATGTATTAATAAAAATCATTTGTTACATACAATAAGGAAGTTGAATGAAAAATATTTTGACTTATAAAAAATATGTTCATGTAGATCAAAAAATATCGATTCTTAATATAAAAATATAATTCTATATTATTATCCTTAGAATTAATTAAACGTTATTAAAAAGCTATAAACAAAAAACATTTCATGATTGGTCGAAAGAATTCTAACGTCATCTGTACGCCGGTTTATACATCGGTTTATCCCATCGTAAACAAACCATCTCTCATGCAATAGAAAAAGGTGCATCTTTTTCTATTGCATGAGAGATGGTTTGTTTACGATGGGAGAGGTATAGACCAAACAGTTGTTATGAGTCTTTTTAGTTTAAGTAAAGCCTCGATGACATTGAGCAAATTTACAAGCTACTAGCTGGCAAATTCACTATCTGCTAGTAAACTCGCTCAGTGTAATCGTATTACTAGCTAACTAGCTAATTGTGAATCTACGAAAAAGTTGAAAGAGGGTCAACTTTGCTCGCTACCCGCGAGCGTTTGCCTAAAGATGGCGGCCCACCAACAGCTGATTTCGTAACTGTCACAATTAGTTCGCACGGGAATCGTAATTCTCTCTACTGGCTAGCGTATGGCGCTAGCTGCGAGCTCAAGTTTTCTACAAAATGTCGACATAATAAGGAACTCCAGTGAAAAATATTATGGCTCTAAAAAAATATGTTCATATAGACCAATAAACGCTGATTCTGAATATATAAGTTTTATTTAATTATATTAAACGCAGAGTTTTTAAAAAATTATTAAAAAGTCCATTTTTAAACCTCTTGTCAAAACACAGCGCCAAGTTGGCATTAATGAAATGGTTAATAGTGACTTCATTGCTAACTATTCACCTGGTTATAGCTTGTTGAAGTTGTATTGACAGTGGGTGGTTTGGTATATTTATGTATTGACATTTGAAATTTTACGCCACGTAGACACGTACGCCATTCAACATTTCGTGTTTTTGTTTATTTTCATACTGTTAAAGAGATTTAGATCAATAATAATTGTTGTGTTTATTGGAAACATTATTTAGGCCCTCAACAATTAAAATGATGACGGAAAAGGGCTACATTTGAGGTTAAATATAGTCATAAATAGGTTATATTTGACATTTGGTTTACGATACATCGATCGTATTTTCGAATTGTTTTTAGTATCAAGGGCATTTTATACAAGTTATTACACAATCGTCATGATCAGTGTATTATAAATACCAGTGTTTCCTTAAGTGTTATACATAATATAATGTATAACATAAAAAACGCCTCGACTTCTCATGCCTAAAGCCATCCTAAAGTCATTCCGCCATTGATTCTTCGATTCTTCCATTCAAAACAGGGATGTTCTGTCAAAAAAAATTATTTCCCTAGATTTCGAGGTGAAATTTCCCTAGAATTTCACATTTACGCAATTACCTATGTAGCCACCTGATTGTGTAACACGAATCCTGTTATATGTTAATTAATATGATTAATTAATTGGAAAGATGTCAGAATTTGGAAAATGTACTTATTATACTGTGCTTTTCCAAATAAAACACTTTTTGCTACGTGAAATAATAATTTAAAAGTACGAATACACTCACCACTGAATTAGAAACTGAATTCCAAATTAAAAAAAAAACACTTTGCAAAATAAAAATCAACCGCAATCACCGAAAAAACGGAACTTAAAACATAAATAATTTTTTTTTAAGAGGTCCCATTTATCTTTTTTGATACATAATATCATTTTCAGTTGTCAGTGTTAAAAATAACATTGCATGTAAGTACATGAACAATAATTAAGATTCATGGGAATTCCAAAAAATATATATACGTAAATAAATAATAACAGTTATATTGTCATATGTAACAAAAAATTTGCCAGAGTTCGAAATTTCTCTAGATTTTGTCATGATTTCCCTTTTCCCTAAAAAATATTTTTCTCCCCTAGATCTAGGGAAATTTCCCTAGACATTACATCACTGATTCAAAATGACAACTTGAAAATAAATAAAACTATCGGTGGGTGATGACGTCATACAATCCACCATAGATACGGTGGTTTTCGGGGGGTCTTGAAAAATTAAAACTTTGACAATTATTTTAACTATTAAAACTAACTAAAAATAAAAATAAAAATGCGGTTATTTAAGTTTGAAGGTCTTCATTCATTAAAGAAAATAAAATACTAGAATTCCTTATTGAAAAATTTAAAAAATCTCCATACAAAATGCTCAAATATACGCTACACACACACCCCGCCTCTTACCACTCGGATTGCACTCGTTTTGGCGGGCTTATTAAAATTTTGACTTGGAGAATTAACTTAATTATGAAAACGAACTTTAAAAAAAAAACTAGTATTTAAGTTTGAATGTGAACATTGATAAAATTTTTTTTTTAAATTGACTCAACTTCCTTATTGGATGAATTTGTTAAAAAAATAAAAGGTAAATATTTCCCTATCGAGTCCACGCTTAAAACACACTTTAAAAAATTAAAACAACTTGTACTAGGTAGATTACAGTTAGTAATAAGTAATTCAGTAACCGGAATTGAAAATTTTTGCATTTTAATGGTTATTTTGTTATCTTTAAAAACGCGAAATGTCATTTCTCAAGGAACGCCATGTTGTTAATTACGACGGCAAACGTCTCGCGTGATTTTTCGTGTTTATGAAACCGAACAAAATAATAATTAATACGCATTATTTATCATTTCCGAAGATTGCGATTCGTACTTATTATTGTCTAACTGACAGAAAGTGATTTTTTCTTTTAAAAATGCGTATTTCATCGTCGTAATTAACATGGCGGTCCTTGAAAAATGACATTTCATATTATAAAAATTAAAAAAAAAAACGCAATATTTTTCAATTCCGGTTACTGAATTACTTATTACTAACCATTATCTACCTAGTACAATTTGTTTTAATTTTTTAAATTGTGTTTTGAGCGTGGATTCGATAGGGAAATATTTACCAAATAAAATGATAAAAATAATAATCCGAAGTTATCAAAAATAATCCGTTGACATTTAAAAATGTTTATGTGTGTTTTAAACAAGAAATTGTTACGTTTATAATGTCGATATTTTATTTATTTTTTAATTGCTTCTTCACAATTTAAATTCATTTTTTTAGCATTTTTAACACCACTGGGGTTCGCCTGTATCGGGGTATCATAATGTGTATTTGTTTGTTAAACTACATAAGCGAGGAATCGGTGATTTTACTACTTAATTTGTTTGTGAATGGCGACATTGAAATAGGTCCTTATGCCTAGTGAGTCAAGTAGGTAATCTTAAATTATCGAGCTCCGAATTTATGAGTACAATTTTAAAAAAGAAATATAGGTCGTTTATATATAAAATCATTCAGTTTGAGGTTAATCACACAAAGATTCTAACATTTATTGTAACTTATGAATTTAGAAATTTTGAAATATATTAGTCTCAGGGCATGTCTTTATCTCAAAGGCCAGAGAAGATTACCGCAAAAAAACATAACAATGACGCCGAAAAAAACCAACAACGCCCGTCAATAAAATTAACATTGAAGGCCGATCGCTATCTAATATAAGTAATGACTGAAAAAGTCGCAGACCATTTCAATGAATATTTCATCACAATCAGGTTTAATCTTTCCAATAATATGGAAAATATCAAAACTTGATCTTACAAATGAAATATCTCTGGCCTACCTGAGATTTACCCCATTTGTTTTCACTTCCACAATAGAATTTGAAATTATATAAATTTCAACGTTGACAAGTAGCTACTGAACAGGGTTAGACAAAATCTCCACTAAACTTACTAAGCACTTAAAAATTCTTTTTGCCAAGCCTCTCCAGCATATTATTAACTTTAGCCTCCAATGTGGCACATTCCCAAACCCTTTCAAATATGCGATAATCGTCCTCATTTTCAAATCAGTACACTAAATCTTTCCTAAATAGTTACAGTCCAATATTGAAAAAGTAGTAAAAGTAAGACTCCTCAAATTCTTTGAGGAGACAATAAAATCCTTTTAAAAAAGTATGGTTTTCGCAAAGATGTACGGCAGATCCAATTGCAACCTTTACAAAACTGATATCTGATAAAATTTGTAAATATCAATGCTATAATTTGCTATAATTTCATTCTACATTCGTCTAAAAAAACCGCAAAAGATTGGGATAGAAGGTATTAACCTAAAATGATTTAAAAACTACCATACACAGAGATCACAAATAACTGTCATTTACTCAAATTGAAAAATTAAGATGTAAATGTTTACCAATCTTCTACGGTGTGCCTTAAGGAAGTGTTCTAGATCCGCTCTTATTTCTCATGTATATGAACTGCTTATTGAATGTAAATATTCATTTATTTAATTTAAGATGACATGGCAATTATAATATTATTTATAATTTCCGTTTAATAATATTTATAATTTCCGTGAAATTGAATCACTTTATTCTTTTATGCGCAATTGCCAAGTATCGAAAGTCATTAATAATTTAATCTCTCATGAAATTATAATCTGAATCTTTCACAACTAAATAACTCGACCATAAAACGCGATGGTACAAATCTACGTATTTACCAGTATATGTGCAGGCAACCAAAAGATAAACTAACCAAGGAATTATCTCGTTTTAAAATCAAAATGTTTTAGTTCATTTAGTTAGAACTATATGGGCACTAGACTAAAATATAATTTAAAAAATGCAGGATGAATAATTATTTTCAAAGTGTTATCACCGGCCCACCCTTTGACATTCCGAGCGCCCGCTGAGGGTATATATTTCCTTAGAACCAACATCCACCAACCAGTGGCAATGGCAACCTTCAGTAACATGATTTGTGGTAAGAAAACTCTATTTTTTTTTAAACTGCATTATACATAGTTGGCTAAAGAAGGAGATAGCGCAACACGGCATAACACCCCAAAAACCAATAACGAAAATACAATAAAGTTCATTCATACCAACAATCACTCACATGCCTCTTTCTGTGTAATTTATTTTTATTTTATTTTTTATTTTGATACCTTAGTTCATATATTACAGTAGAATTTAATAATGTTAGTTCTCCCTGTTATATTGTGTTGAATATAATAACACGATTCTGATTGGAAACTCATTTATTAAACCAGCCGTGCTGACTGTCAGATTACAAGAGACCTCCACATATGAAAGTGGTCATAGACAACAATAATATAAGATCATAGATAATACCAACATCCCTCTTTTCCTAATAAAGAAAAACAAGTATAACAACAGAAACAATACATATATAAAATTTTATCTTACATTATTCATGACATATTAATAAACCATACAAGTGAAATACAATGAACAAAATTAATTATAATCAGATGGATTATATCTATCAGGTTTATTGACAGTTCTGCCCGAACGGGTTCGAATGCTTGTCTCATTGCTTGCCATCTCATTAGAAGTTATAGGACTAGAATAAAACGGAATGGAATGAAAATCATTGTCAAAATGTACACCTTTCTTCGATGAACTATTTCGATTACGCGGTGCTGATGATTCCTGACGTGACCTGTCTAAATTCAAGTGTTTCCTATTCCTGCGATATCTTGAACCTTCAGGAGTTTCCACGATATATGACCTTGGGCATCCCTTAACAATTTCTACTACAGTAGCTGGCGACCATGAACTTGACACTTTTTTTTTAAATACTACTCTGTCGCCTATTTTCAACTCAGACAAGTTCTGAACCTTTTTGTCAAAATATTTTTTCATTTTGTTTTGACGATCCTTAAATTGATTTTCATATTCTTCAAAGCGTACAACTTTTGGTTTAAGTTGACTGGATGTTACTGGCAGATTACATCTAAGTTGACGTGACATTGAAAGACTTGCAGGGGATGGAAAATTATTTTTTGGACTATTTCTATAATGTAACATAGCAAGATATGGATCGGTTTTGGATTCAAGGCATTTTCTTAAAATATTCTTCACTATTTTTATAGAACTTTCCGCTTGACCATTAGACTGAGGATAGTTTGGACTGGTGGTGATATGTTCAATATCCCACTCATATAAAAAGTTTTTAAAAATGGCTGATTGAAATGGTGGCCCATTGTCACTTACAAGCGTTAACGGTATCCCATGGCGTGAAAATATTGATTTCAAATGTGTGACGACAGTTTCCGCATTATAATTGTACAACACTGAATTTTCAATGTATTTCGAATAATAATCCGTAACAATGAGATAATTTGTGTTGTTGAAATGCATTAAATCTACACCTACCTTTTCCCAGGGAAAATTAGTGATATCATGTGGCAAAAGAGGTTGTGGTGAGTTATTAGGTTTAAATTTAGTACAAATCTGACATTGATCTACAACATTTTGGATATCCGAGTTAATATTCGTCCAAAAAATCATATTTCTGACTAGGCTTTTGGCTTTCGACATACCTAAGTGACCTTTGTGTATATCTTTTAAAATTTCCGGACGTAGAATTGATGGTATAATTAAACTAGGTCCCTTAAATACCAGATCGTTGACGACATGAATCTCTGCCTGAAAATTCCAATATGGTTTAACGCAAGATTCAATTTTATTTTTACTTGATGGCCAACCAGTTTTATAATAATTCATTAAAGTTAATAACGATTGGTCTTGTTTCGTCGCCTCAGTGATTAATTTCAGTTTTTCTTCCGAAACGGCCAGACTTGACATCAATAAATTGATATGGATGTCAATTTCATTTTCTGTATCCATTACTTCTGTATCAGGTAACGGTGCTCTAGATAACGTGTCGGCAATATACATAAATTTACCAGGTACATACTTGACGTCTAAGTGATAGCATTGAAGAGACATCATCATTCGTTGTAGCCTTGCGGGAACTTCAGAAAGTGATTTTTTAAAAAGTGTCACCAAAGGTTTATGATCCGTTTCCACGTCTACAATGTGACCATAGATATATTGATGGAATTTTTGACACCCGAATAAAATGGCGTATAATTCCTTCTCTATTTGCGCATAATTTTGCTGACTGGACGTTAATGTTTTTGATGCATAAGCAATCGGTCTATTTTCGTGCATAATGACTGCCCCAACTGCGCTTTGTGAAGAATCTACGGACAATTTTAGCGGTTTTTTAATATCAAAGTTAATAAGTACTGGAGACGAACTTATAATTTTCTTTAAATTGGCAAAAGACTCATCGTGATTGGCATCCCACAACCAACTGACGTCTTTTTTTAGTAAAGTCCTTAAAATTTCTGTTTCTTTTGACAAATTTTTAATAAAAGATCCCAAGTAATTAATCATACCTAAAAAGCGTTGTAAGTCTTTCTTACAAGTGGGAGTTGGTAACTCGCGGATAGCTCTAACCTTTGACTCATCTGGCCTGATCCCTTGACTGTTAAAAATATGACCGAGAAATGTTACCTCCTGTAAGCCAAAGTGACATTTATTTAGGTTGAATTTTAAATTGACTTCTCTGGCTCTTTTAAAAACACTTTCTAATCTACGTTTATAAAACTCTAGGTTCTCACCCCAAACTAAAATGTCGTCAACGAAAACTATCACCCCTTCTAAATCCGCAAATATTTCCGTCATTATTCTGGAGAAAAATTCGGGGGCGGAATTTATTCCATACGGAAGTCTTAAAAATTGGTACCTGCCAAAAGGTGTTTGGAAAGTGCACAAATCCGAACTTTCTTCATCTAAAGGTATCATCCAAAATCCTGAGAATGCATCTAAATTTGAGAAATAATTTGCTCCTTTAATTTTAAATCTAATCTCGTCCATCGAAGGTGTTGGATAATGTGTTCTGCAAATAGCCCTATTTAAATTTCGCGGGTCTAAACAAATTCGTAACTGTGAATTTTTTTTCTCTACGACAACAATAGAACTCACCCACGGTGTTGGTTTTGTAACCTTGACAATGACCTTCATTTCCTCCATTCTATCTAATTCTTTTTTTAATTTATCATGCAGCTTGAATGGAATCTTTCTTGGTGCATCGATTTTGGGTTGAACATCAGCTCGAACTGATAGATGACATTCATGAGGCAAGCATCCGAGACCCTGAAAAACATCATTAAATTTCTTTACTAAGTTGTTCGTGTTATACATCGATAAATCATCGTTGGGAATTTTTTCAGAATTATTCGTGTTTGAGTACACACGTTTTATTATCCCCATCGCATGACAGGTAGTTAGCCCTAATATAGTTTGGCATGATTTCAATTCAGTGATTACAAAGGAAATGGACATATTTTTATCATTATCATAAAAGCAATTTAACTTACACATTCCCTTTGTAGGAATATGTGTACCACCGAAAGAATTTATTTTGACTGCTGTTTCTGTGATAATTTTTTCAGATAAACCAAGTTTTTTAAAATTTGTAAAAGACATGACATTTATATTGGCACCCGTATGTATAAGACATGAAATTATAACATTGTTTATTCTTAAATTAATGTGCCATGAATTCAATGTTGCATTTATATTGTTGCAATTTAGTGTGTCAATTGTATAGTTGTGGTTGAGTACCTCACTTTGTGACAAAGTATTAACATTGATTTTCCTACCTTTCAATTTCCTATTAAAACAACATTTCGAATAATGACCAATCTTGAGGCAATTAAAACATTTAGCTGATGACGCTGGACAGTTTGTGCGGTGAATTTGTCCACATTTGGTACAGACTCTGCCCTTACTTCCGGATTGACTTCTGTATTGACTTCCGGATAGACTGCTTGGACTCCCGGATCTTCTGGATTGACTGCTCGGACTTCCAGATTGACTTCTGTATTGACTTCCGGATAGACTGCTCGGACTTCCGGATCTTCTAGATTGACTTGTAGCTGATAACGAAGATGAAGACGGACTTCTTTGAACTTGCTGTATAATATTCTCCTCAATACTTCTTGTGTTTTCCCTCGATATAACAATCGCTTTTGATAAAATAATCGCCTTTTCCAAGTTTAAAGACGGTTCTTGTAAAAGTCTTTCCTTCAAGTAGTAGAGGTTTCTGTTAAGGTTGCATATAAATATATCCTTTACTAAGGATGACTGTAGATTACCGAAATCACACGTTTGGCTAAGGTTTTGTAATGATGCAATATATTCTTCTACTGTTTCATTTTCATCTTGTTTCCTCGTGAAAAATTTGAATCTTTCCACCGTTACATTAATTGTAGGTATGAAATGTTTATCAAATTGTAGTATTATTTCTTCGAGCTTACTTTTTTCCATTGTTAGGCCAAAAGAGTTAAAAATTTCCACTCCTTTAGGTCCGATTGTATGTAGGAGCCTTGCTATTTTTTGTATTTCTTTTTCCTCATTGTAATTATTCGCCATCATATAAATCAGGAATGATTGTTTGAATCGCTTCCACTCACCCGCCATATTTGGAACAATATTCATTTGTAAAATCTGACTCGACATTTTATTCCTTGGTTTTGTGACACCACAAATTATTCGCACCACAAATTATTGATTGATTGCTGACTTGACTTCACTCACAATATTTTTAATGAGACACACCTGACACCATGTTATATTGTGTTGAATGTAATAACACGATTCTGATTGGAAACTCATTTATTAAACCAGCCGTGCTGACTGTCAGATTACAAGAGACCTCCACATATGAAAGTGGTCATAGACAACAATAATATAAGATCATAGATAATACCAACACACCCGTGCTGAGGCCCTCATTTTATAATATAAAAAAAAAATCAGATGTAGAAGATAATACATTTTGATAAAATATGTAATGTTGGTAATGAAAAAAAAATAACATTAAAATAACATTTAAAAAATAACATTAAAATAACATTTTAAAAATAACATGAAAATCGGCATATATTATGAGTTTGTGTGCTTGTGAATGATGTGGGTTTTATAATTGTTATTTGTGTTACGTGAATATTTTTTATTCTTTTAAAATGCTGATAATATTTTATTTTTTTTGCTTTCTTATCCATTTTTTTATTTGGCATCATATTTTTGTTTTCCTCAATTTTAGTTTTAAGTTAAAGACTGTTGATTGCTTTAATAGCATGATATTTGTGGTGTCTTTGTCGAAAGCTTGTAATTATCGCCGGAGTTTATATGCATTATTTGTACGCTTGTCTAACTAATTAATTTTTTGTTCAAAAATATAGTTCAGTAGTGTTTGCTAAGTAGATTCCTATGAGGGCTATTTGCCAAGTATAAACACAGTTTGTGTGGGTTTTTAGATAACATTACCATCCGGAACTTTGCAGTATCCTGCGCGCCAATACTCGATTCCCGTGTAATGTTCTGGATGGAGGAGAGCATGACACAATCTCAGAGCATGAGCACAATGGTTTGCATAATATGATGTTTTGGGTGTTAAATGAAAGATGATGTTCGGAAAAGTAAAAGTGTAGAATATATTGATCATATTAACAAAAATACAATTATGGTAAATTAAACTTACCCCCAGAGATCGGTCGATGGTTTTAATTCTATCTAAACTAACTATAAACTAAATAACCGTGTGTGAGCGTGTGTGAGCGGGTGTGAGCGGGGAGCCTCCATCAAGCCGGTGATGATCCGATCCGGTCAGACCCAGCTGGAACCATCAGGATCTCCGTCCGGAAAGAGTGTCCTGGAGACGGGTCCAGCGTCTCCAACACAGTGGCAGATCCCAGTTTCATTGAGATCCCATCTATGACAATGTGGGAGCTCCACGGGCGGCTGGCCTTGGCTGGTGCAGTCCCGAGCGCGTGTTTCGTTTATACGAATACCGAATGGGAAATAAGGCCTGACTAGCGCCCCTGGAGAATTATGCTTCCTTGGCAGAATGCGCGGATTTACAACATTGCGTGATAGCAACGATTCACGGTAGTAAATCATTCAATATCGTACATTGCGCGCGCGGACCTTAGGCGGTCATTTAATCAGGCACCACACTCGACTAAACTTTATATAAATTCGGTTAAAACTTCACCCATCATTGAAGAAACTCTATTGTAACATTTAATATACGTTCACCCGTCAGGGATTCAACGAAAATTATAATTAATTGACTTTGCCAACGTTTCAACGCCGCCCGGCCGATGAAAACGATTCCAGAGAGAAAAAAGAACGGAGTCGGAAATCATAGATTCCCGGTCGTCTCTTTGTTGCCCGCCCGTGCTCTTAATAACTTTAAAAAAATTTATACAATGGTAAATGTTGTGAAGAGGTGTTAAAATAAAAAAAAATTATAACTTTAAATAGGAGTTAACACCACTTCATAACATTACCCCCCGCGCCACACAAATGTTTGCCCTTAAACATGAGTACAACCCTAAAAACTATAACTACAATAACTTAACATGAGATGATCCTCTGGGTTTCTAAAAAAACAAAACATTCGGCCATTATATATGAGCATCATAATTTGTAAGAAAAATAAGGAAAAATACTAAATATACGATTTGGATAACAAAACTTATGATGAATGAAGCTCCAATCGCACCCATCGAGTGTGCAGCCGGATGGTTGAGCCTGCGATGCAGCCATTCTTAAACTTAAAGATAACTTAAGATTAATAGCTTAAATACAAATTTGAGAAGATGTTACGTGAACGGAGACTGCAAGCACCCACAGTATCGGAATACCGGGTGATAATAAATTGACGAACGTCTAAGACTGCCGTTAACGTTACATCTATGACAGAAAATATTCTTAAACATAAATTATAGGTAAACCTATAAATATAAAAAAAATTATTCTCCTTCTCAACACATCTAGATAACTTAAGCGTTAAAGCTTCACTGACCCATAAATAGGGTGATTAGGCCAATCAGGCAACACTTTTTAGGGAGGCAAGCCAACCCTCACTTTTCACTGAGTCTACTTCTCCGTTGGAGATAAACACACTTCGAAGAAATTCTATCTACTCTACCTGACCTGGTTATTGGGTAAGTTTTCGAAGAGAATTTATACAATAAGACAAAATAATCATCCTTGGAAAGCATTATTTCGTAATAGTAGAAAAACTTTTAACCTTTACACGCACGCAGGTGTGTAAGGTGGTTTAATTCAGTGAAACTGTCAACAACCAACCTTATAGATGTGGTGCAATTAGTAATAGTATACATCCATTGTTGTAAATGGTGCAATCGGTAATAGTATACATCCATTTTTATAAATGGTGCAATCGGTAGAAAATCGTATTATCATACTAATTGATAGATAAAATTACTTTTACTTAATAAAACTAAAGTTATAGAAGGAACTTAATGAAAAGATTTATGCTGAACCAGCTCTTATAATTATAACATTAAATACTACGAATTAATAAACAAAATATCAAAGGTACAACATAAGTTAACCATTTGTAAACATGACAAGATAAGTATATTAAAGTAAACAAAAATATATTTGGTCAAAAGCAATTATGGTGGCGCCAGTTTCAATTAAAATCATTTATCTATGATAAGAAGCTGAATAACTGCTTTGTTCCCTTTCCTTTCCCTTATTTCCATTACCTATAAAATGCCAAAAACAAGGTGCAGTGACAAAACAGCTTTGTTCGCTTTACTTGTACCTAAATTATTGTCACACACAAAAACTGTGAACCGCCTGTAACTGCGCGGAAGTTCATTGTCGTTCCCGCCTTACGAAGTAATTGTCGTTCCCGCCTTACGAAGTAATTGTCGTTCCCGCCTTACGAAGTAATTGTTGTTCCCGCCTCACGAAGTGTATGATTGTTTTTTCCTCGCCTCACGAAGTGTGTATGGTTTGCCGGCACCTCGTGTGAATTCATCGTGATTTGTTTTGCCCGCTGATATTGTGTATTGTTAAGCCATATGTATTTGCGTGAAACCGCCCGCCACATTAATTTAAGTTATCTCGCCGCGGCTGTGGAGAATGCCGTGTTGTGTATTGTGAACCCTTTAGACTTTAGACTAAACCAGCGGCCTAAAGTGGACTATAAGAACCTGAACGGACCATATGAAGTGCAGTTTGGTGAGTTTTTGGCATCCCCTTTTAACCTTCCCTTTGAGCAGTTATTTAGTGAACCTTATTTAAATTTGGCACACGCACGCGCACCCGCTTTGCGGAGGAGATTGTCGCGGCCATCTTGTACGCCCAACCATACGGCCATCTTGTAAGCATATATAAAAAAATATATGCTTAGAAAACAAAGATGTACTGGACCGGTACATCTTCACTTTCTAAGTAACGGGCGAACGTATAAAATTTGCACATAGTTCATATAAGGAAACCTAGAATACAAGGGGATAATGAATACAAGAAAGTATACAAGAAAGTATCACCGTGCATTCCAAGTTTTGGGCAGTTTATATAAACCGTGATACCTAACTTTCACTTGTTTAGTCAAAACCATATTCCACGTAGTTTTATTTAAATTATTGACTCATAAGTTTATCTGGACAACACCATTGTCGTGTAATTAACTCGAGTAAGATACTAGAGTGTGACACTAAATTTATTATGTTTCTTTCTATTATTTTCCTATTTATATTACCCTTTATGAAATTCTATCTTTTCTAAAAGAAAATTAACTAGGACAGGACTAAGGACTGTCATAATGCTGGGTCGCTCCAACTCGGGTGATCAAGCCGCTTTGTGCTCCCGTGCAATGAAAAAAAATATATGAAATATTTATTAATTGAGAGTACTTGGTATGGTGGCCAGACCCACCAAGGTACTATCAGAAACATACTAAACCGGTATATTATCTGACTTGACGATGTCTTTCACGTGAAAGTCACCAGTTTCTTTACCGTTTAGGTCTGCTAATGTATAGATTAAGTCAGATTTTTTGTTTATGACTATATTTTGCACAAAGGGTGGAGCTAGTTTTTGAGCAAAATAATTTTATGCATTTGACTGAACGAAATTTCTACGCCAAACTCTGTCTCCGACTTGAAAACTAACATGTTTTCTACGCAGGTTATAATGGTTTGCTCCTTTTTGGTAAGCTTTTAGTAAAGCGTCTGAGACTTGCTCATAAACTGACGACAGTTCTTCTAATTTTTGTGCGTAGATTCTTTGACGACTAGAATGTTGTGAATCAGATTCTGTATCAGCTATAGGGTTACGATGCAAATCACCGTCTAATATTTGCTCTCGACCATGCGTAAGGAAATAAGGAGTAAAACCCGTAGCGCAATTTACGGAATTGTTCATAGCTGATTGAATTTGTGGTAGGAATTTTGACCAATTATGGTGGTCTAATTCGACTAGTATCGATAGTGCGGTACCCAAAGTTTGGTTATATCTCTCAACAACATTGTTCTGAGGTGTATATAAAGAGTTATAAAACAGAGGTGGTATATTATAATTACTTAATAAGTCCTTAAATTCTTTAGATATAAACTGACGCCCGTTATCACAAACAATGGTGCGTGGTACGCCATGCACAAGAAAGATACTTTCTTCTAAATTCTTAACAATACTTTGCGCGGTACCTTCGCGCAGCGGAAACAGCCAGGTAAACTTAGATAAAACGTCGACACAAGATAAAATAACAATAAAACCGGAGTAACTTCTAGGTAATGGACCTACCAAATCCAACGATAACATCTGCATTGGACATGTAACTTTTTTAGGATTTGATGAAATACCGTTAGGCTAGGCCGTACTGATTTTATGCGCCTTACAAACTGTACAGCGATTTACAAATTGTTTAATATCCTTGTACGTGTTTGGCCAGTGATACCGTAATTGTGCTTTTTTATAAGTTTTAAAACGCCGGGGTGACACGACCGAGAAGACTCGTGAATATTACTTAGAATGTCAAATCTTTTTCCTGAGGAATTACTTTTTTCCACGCGGTATCTTCACACAGTGCTAAACGAATATTTGTATGACGAAATAGTTCATTGTCACGAATTTGGTAGTTCTGAAAACGTTGCGAAAATTCTTGACAACCCTTCCAAATATTTTTATACCACATGTCTTGAATATTTTCTGAATCTATAACAGAGAATTCGGCATGATCCATTCGCGAAAGGACATCTGGGACTATATAATCTTGCAAATTTTATTCAATAAAGATATATTATTATTATTATTATTATATGCTGAGTACCTTTACGGTGGATCACATCAAAAGAGAATTGAGATAGACGTGAACTCCAACGCGCGAGACGACCGCTGGGATTAGACAGAGAACCTAACCATTTTAGGCTTGAGTGGTCGGTTACAACTGTAAAATGAGTTCCTTTAATGTATGGTCTAAAATGTGTAACGGAGTCTAGCATGGCTAAAAGTTAACGCTCAGTTATTCCATAATTACGTTCGTGAACGTTTAAGCATCTCGAATAATAAGCAATAGGGTGCTCCTGTCCATCTATAGTTTGAATTAATACCCCCCCAATGCCTACGGAGCTTGCGTCGCAGTGTATAGCGAAAGGTTTGGAAAAATCTGGACAACTTAAAACTGGGGCTGAAGTAAGTGCTTCTTTAATGCAATAAATGCAGATTCGGCTTCCGGTGACCATTTGAAGTTACTAATTCCTTTCTTTGAACCCGTAATACTTGTTAAAGGAGCTGCAATGCTTGAAAATCCTTTGATAAACCGTCTAAAATAACCGCACAGACCAACAAATGCCCGAATTTGTTTAGCATTTTTCGGTACAGGAAAATCTTTAATACTATCAATCTTACTTGGATCAGTGCGAAGGCCCTGGGATTCAGCCATATAACCCAAGTATTTAAGCTCGGCTTTACAGAATTCTGACTTTTTTAAGTTAATGGTGAGACCCGCGTCTCGTAGACGTTCATACATACGATTTAGCAAGTTGAAATGTGATTTTAAGTCTTCCGATACTAATATAAGGTCATCTAAATAGCAAAAAAGCATTATCATCGAACTCGGGTCCAAACAAGGCATCCGCTAGTCTTTGTAATTCGCTAGGAGCATTTTTCAGACCAAACGGCATGCGAGTGAATTCAAAGAGGCCCCGGCCAGGAACTACCAATGCTGTCTTTTCACATGATTTTTTGTCTAAGGCTATTTGCCAAAATGCCTTGGAAAGGTCAATCGAGGAAACATATCTGGCACCGCCAAGTTTATCTAGGATGCGCCAAATATAAGGGAGAGGGTAACTATCACGTTCCGTGACGTTATTGATTTTTCGCGAATCAAGACAAAATCTACCTGTTCCGTCTTTTTTGTTACAATTAATACTGGACTGGACCATGGTGAACGAGAAGGACGAATAACCCCTAATTTTAACATTTCATCAACTTCTGTTTCCAATTGTTTCTGTCGTGCGGGTGAAAGAAGGTAATACCGCTGTTTTATAGGTGGCCCTGTTGTATTTATTTTATGTTTAACCAAGTGTGTTCGACCTAACCCTTTCTTCTCAAATGAAATTGACTCGAATTTTTTAACTATCTTAGAGAGTTTCCTATTCTCTTCAATAGTTAGGGACGAGGCTGGCCGAATAGCCCTCAACCCACTAATATTTCCTTCCGAAACAGAATGAGTAACTTTCGAAAACAGCTCCGGTGCGATGTGGAACTCCTTCCAAAAGTTAACTCCTAGAATAATTGAAGGCTACAATGTTGGGATGACCTAGAAAGGATTTTCCTTTGTGGATGATTTATACGTGACCGACAATGACATTTTCCCTAGGACTGGTTGGTTTGAACCGTCCGCTGTAGAAATACTAAACTTAACTTTAACTAACTTAATACCTAATTCCTTAAAAAATTTATAACTATTGCCTCCTAGACACGACAATGAAGCGCCGCTGTCTAGCAGTCCGCTGTAAAAATTATTTATAATGTGTACATATGTATAAGGACGATTATCATTCTCAATCGCCATCTCCCGTGGCAGCGGGCCCACTGTTCCGGTTGATGGGGATGAAAGAAATTTATCAACTATTTGGAGCCAACTCTCCCACTTGCCTTTCCTCTGCGCAAAGGACGGCTTGTAGCAAGAGAGACTCCGATCTAGTTTTTTGACTTATTATGATCTTTGTCATTAATAGCTCCCACTTTAGGATTATTAGACCTTGAGTCTTTCTTCCTGCAACCCTCTACAACATGTCCCGATAGTTTACAATATTAACAAAATGGTTTGTTGTAAAACGTTCTAGAATTTTCGTGTGCTGCTTTTGTATACGAATTAGGAGTAGAAGAAGACGGTTTATTATATTTATAATTATTATCCATGTTTCCGAGACTACTTTTAGTATAATTGTTGTTATTTGATTTTCTATAATGATTCTGGCTATAATCTTGGCGTCTATGAATATTATTATTAAAATTATGTGTTTGTCTAGTAGTACCATAAAATTTCTCCGATTTATTAGTGACAGTTAAGTCTACTCTTGGTTGAGAAACTTTGACAGATACAAAATCATCCGACAGTGATGCATAAGATTCCAAGTTTCCTGCATGAGTAGTCAATTGATCGAAAGTCTCTATATCTCTTGAAACTAGAAAATTTGTATACATAGGCAATACAGCTTTTTTTGCTAACCGCAAAAGTTCTATTTCTGGTAGTTTAGCTTCAAGCATATTATTTAATGCCTTCATTCTGAGAGTGAATTCTAGTACTGACATATCCTTAGGTTGCGTCATGTTAAATAGTTTTACCTTACGATCTGTTTGAAGGTCATTTGCTTCAAATTGTCTAATCAAAAGTTTTGAAAGATCGTCCCATTTCAGTGTAAATAGACCTAAACCACAAGAGTGCTAATCCTTCTAAAAGATCGGGAAAAACGCGTACAAGATGATCCTGGTTAAAGTTTTTAGTCCTACATTTCTTCTCAACTAATAGCATAAATTCCCTTACACTACTTTTTCCGTCATATTTCAATTTCCAATTGTCGACGTTGTTTGAATGTGAATCTTTATAAACAATCTTCGTTTGTTTAATGATGTGGGCTTTTTTAATAGTTGTGTCGTCTAATTCAGAATCTGATGATTCAGAATCTATTTCACTAATAGTAGGCATCTTAATCTCTTTATTAAAAGCTCGCGCCTGTAAACGTAGTTCGTGAGAAGTCGACGATGGATCAATATTTCTGTCTTTTAGTTCTTTTATGAGAACCTCCTTCGAAGCCCCGTTGATATTTGGTATTGGTGTAGACATGACGGCGTTCTTTGATGCTCAAATAGAAAGAAATTGTAATCGAAAAGAATTATAAAAATTAAAAAAAAAAATATATATATTTAATTATTTATTATAAAACAAAAGAAACTCTTCACTAACGGCTGTAGTATCATTAGTAATAATATCTCAACTTCTGTTGTATAATTAAAACCAAAAAAACAAAAAAAAAATTGTTTAAAAAAATATGCTCCACCCTAATGAGAACACCGGAAAGTGGTGATGAACGGATATTTAACACTGAAGTATCGATTGTAATCTGAATTTACAATTTGTATTGAAGAACAATGACTTAAATGTTTTGAATATTAGGTATATTAGCATTAAAACCTTACAATATGATGCAACGCTAATATGTCTTGACCAAACAAGTGAATAACATCGAAGCAAACATGAATTAGACAGTTTAAAATAACCTCATTTATAATCATGTTATTTATAATAAATGTTGACATAAAAACTGACAGCTGCAAAAGCATAGATAAATCATAGATTTCTTGAAAGATGAAAGGTTACCAAAAACTTTCCCATAGAATAAAGCAAATCATGAGTCATCGTTACTAGTATATCTAAGTATATTTGAGGTTATGAAGCATCATTATAAACACTAGACATAAGATATGCAATATTATGTCAAATAATCATGAAACAAACACCAAAATCAACATAACATGCAATCACTACGAGCCAAACCGCGATGAGGCGCCAGAGTATAAACACAGTTTGTGTGGGTTTTTAGATAACATTACCATCCGGAACTTTGCAGTATCAGCGCGCCAATACTCGATTCCCGAGTAATGTTCTGGATGGAGAAGAGCATGACACAATCTCAGAGCATGAGCACAATGGTTTGCATGATATGATGTTTTGGGTGTTAAATGAAAGATGATGTTCGGAAAAGTAAAAGTGTAGAATATATTGACCATATTAACAAAAATACAATTATGGTAAATTAAACTTACCCCCAGGGATCGGTCGATGGTTTTAATTCTATCTAAACTAACTATAAACTAAATAACCGTGTGTGAGCGGGTGTGAGCGGGTGTGAGCGGGGAGCCTCCATCAAGCCGGTGATGATCCGATCCGGTCAGACCCAGCTGGAACCATCAGGATCTCCGTCCGGAAAGAGTGTCCTGGAGACGGGTCCAGCATCTCCAACACAGTGGCAGATCCCAGTTTCATTGAGATCCCATCTATGACAATGTGGGAGCTCCACGGGCGGCTGGCCTTGGCTGGTGCAGTCCCAAGCGCGTGTTTCGTTTATACGAATACCGTATGGGAAATAAGGCCTGAGTAGCGCCCCTGGAGTATTATGCTTCCTTGGCAGAATGCGCGGATTTACAACATCGCGTGATCGCAACGATTCACGGTAGTAAATCATTCAATATCGTACATTGCGCGCGCGGACCTTAGGCGGTCATTTAATCAGGCACCACACTCGACTAAACTTTATATAAATTCGGTTAAAACTTCACCCATCATTGAAGAAACTCTATTGTAACATTTTATATACGTTCACGAAAATTATAATTAATTGACTTTGCCAACGTTTCAACGCCGCCCGGCCGATGAAAACGATTCCAGAGAGAAAAAAGAACGGAGTCGGAAATCATAGATTCCCGGTCGTCTCTGTGTTGCCCGCCCGTGCTCTTAATAACTTTAAGAAAATGGTAATTGTTGTGAAGAGGTGTTAAAATAAAAAATTATAACTTTAAATAGGAGTTAACACCACTTCATAACATGTTTTCATATAATTATTAGTATAATTGGCGTATATCTAGTACGCAAAACTGTTGAATATTTGGTTTGAATCTATTGTCTCTAGTCTATGTTTTTTAGTATCACCTTTAAGATGGTTTTCTGAGCGATTTCTTTGTGATCGATAGCTGAGTTTGTTACTTCTCCCCAAGCAATTATTACCTATTCTATTAATGATTGACAAGTGCAAAATATATTGTTTTCACTGTTTTTTTTTTATATATGATACTTATGTTTAGGAATATGTGTATTGTTTTGAGGAGTTTATTTATGATTCGTTTGATATGATGTGTCCATCTAAGATTTTGGTCAATTTTGATTCCTATATGCTTATTCTGATCTGTTTTTTCTAGAGGAGTGCAATCGCAGATTTTCGCAGATGAAACACGGTAATTAGACTTGAACAGAAGAATTTATTCTCACAAAGTAATACATGTAGGTACACTGAGCTACACATAACAGATCCTAGATGGCGTTAGGTTTAACATTATTTTGTTATAATCTAACACCCTCTCGTAACAAAATAATCAAAATTTCATATAAACAAAAAACAATAAGATTTAAACTTCCGATATGCCCATTGAACTTAAAAATTTATAATGTTTATTTATACACAGACTTTTCGTCAATGAATCAGCTGGCATATTGGAGGTTGAAACGTAATCAATTTTCACTTTATTATCAAATACACATTCTCTAACAAAATGATGTCGTACATCAATATGTTTAGTACGTTTATGAAACAGTGGATTAACAGCCAATTTAATAGAACTTTGACTATCACTATACAAACATCCAGGTGTATTTTTATTGATAGAAATCATATCTGACAATAAACTCTTTAAATAAATAGCCTCTTTGCAGGCCTCGGATAAAGCCATGTACTCCGCTTCTGTACTTGACAAAGCAATTGTTCTTTGTTTTCTGGATTCAAAAGAAATGACACATCCTGACATTATGAAGCAGAAACCAGTATATGACTTTCTATCTAAAGTACATGACGCCCAATCCGCGTCCACGAAACCATGTAAATGATTATCATTTTTCTTATAAATTAAACCATAGCTTTTAGTTTTCTGTAGGTATTTTAATAATCTTTTTAAATGTTTCCAATGAGTTTCATTATAACAGTTATTATACTGACTTAAATAACTTACACTATAAGCAATATCTGGTCTTGTCAATACAGATAGGTACATAAGACTTCCTATCAGCTGTTGGTATGGATATTTTAAAATATCATCATTATTATTTAAATCTTTTTCCAACTATAAATTAACTTCCATAGGGGTTTCTGAAGTATGACAATCTGACATATTGAACTTATTTAAAATATTGTTTACAAAATGTTCTTGGTCAACAGTAATAAATCTTTTTTAGCATTTAACCTCATTCCTAGACATTGTTTTATTTGACCTAAATCTTTTATCTTGAATTTATTGACAAGTTCAGTCTTTAACTGTTCATAATAATTATCTGAATTATAAAATACAAGGAAATCATCCACAAATAATGCAACAAATATTTTAAATATTTGCTGTGTTAGAAGAAGAAAATATTTTAACATTATTATTACTTTTTATAAACAGACAAGATTCATATTTGGATTTTTTGTAACCTAACTTCAATAAACATTCATTTTACACTTGAGGCAAATTATAGTATAAGGATAGAATATTTTAAATGTAAACGAACTTCACTGTTACTTTTATATATCTTTAAGCACACACTTATTTTTTTTTATCACTGTGTCGTCATTAGTCTTATCCACTAGCTCCCAAATGAATTGTTTTCCATTTCACCTTTTTAGGTCCAGTTATAGCCTCAGGGAGAGAAATCTGTTCACTCGACACGTCTTCTATACACATGCTCGTGTAACAATAGTAGTCTGGCTTATGTTTGACTCGTTTTTCCGAAGCAATGTTAGTATCATCCGGAAAAACATCTGTGTCGGCCGGGGTTAACGTCTCATAAAAAGTGTCTTCTGACTCACTAGTCGATTCCTCAGGAACATATGTAACATCATGCATATTATCCTCTTCAAATGTGCTGTTCACCTGACTTTCCTCCGTGCAGTCAGGTTGCTGTGTGTCTTCGACGAAAATAGTTGCTGTTGAACTGTCATTTGTATTTTCCATGACAACAACATCTCTAGCAATAATTAATTTTTGTGTCTCTGGATCAAACAATCGATAGCCTTTGGTGTTTTCCGAATAGCCAACTAGGAACATTTTAGTTGCCTTTTTATCCCATTTTTTGCGCTTTTCTTTCGGTATATTGACCATCACTCGACTGCCAAAGATTCGTAAATGGGAAACATTTGGCTTTTTTCCTGTCCACATTTCATAAGGCGTAGTACTACGGCTTAGTCCCGCCGTTGGTGACCTATTTATAAGATACACCGCCGTATTTACAGCCTCTGCCCAAAACTTCTTTTCGAACTGTGCATCAAATAAGAGACACCGTGCTTTCTCCACAATTAACCTATTGTATCTTTCGGATAGCCCATTTTGTTCTGGAGTATATGCGTTTGTTTTCTGATGCACTATACCACACTGCTTCAAGTAATTTTTCATTTCCGCTGAGCAGAACTCGCCGCCGTTATCAGATCTTAATATTTTTATTTTCTTTGATTGCTGATTCTCAACTAAATTTTTAAATTCCTTGAAGTATTTGAATGTTTGATGTTTTGACTGTAGAAAGTATACAAAACACATTCTGCTATAGTCATCCACAAATATTAAAAAGTATCTGGCCATTCCAAGTGAATTATTCTTCATTGGCCCACACAGATCACTATGAACCAATTCCAGCGTTTCCTGACTCTTGCTAGTACTCAGAGGAAAAGGCAGCCTCGCCTGCTTTCCCTCACAGCATATAGTCAGCTGGATTTATCAATTTCACAATTTTTTTGTTGAAATGTCACACCTTCAACTGCTCCGTTCTTCATCGCATTCAGAGTTTTACAATTAATGTGTCCCAACCTTCGGTGCCATATTTCACTTGTCACATTTGTTGCTGTACACGCAAACAAATGTTCTGACTTAATATTTAATCTGTACACACCATTTACTAAATTTGCAACACCTGTCAGTACATTCTGTCGATTGCGTATTTTGCAAACTGTTGCTTCAAAGTTAACTTTGTTTCCACTTTGAATCAGCTGACTTACTGATAACAAATTAGTTGATAGATTCGGCACGCATAAAACATTTTTGACAGGGATATCAAACTCCGAATTATTCACTACTGTCGTAAACATCGTGTTCCCTGAGCATATAACCGGTATTTTCTCGTGATTTGCAATAACAATGTCTTTCACTTTGTGATTAAACGATACATCCTGTAAACAACGTTTATCAACAATCATATGTGAACTTGCAGCAGAATCCACATACCAATGTGAATTATTGAATGTTCCATTAAAAAATATTGCACTAAATGCATTGGTTTCACTTTTTTTCTGTGTATTATTCGGGCACTTATTCATATAATGACCGAGTTGTTGACACTTGTAACAGCGGATTGTTTTGACAGAATTCGAAGATGGCGGTGGCGTCGACGTTTTCCATTTTGCAGGGCTCCCAATGCTGCCATTTCTCTTGCTGTGTCGGTGCTGCCAACCTTTTGACAAAAATGCACTATTTGTTCCAGAGCTGCCAACTTCGGAAGTCATGTCCAGCAATTTCGATTTTATGACATCTGTGCTGATAATCATACCACTATGCTCGATCGCCATTACTAAAGGAGCAAATTTATCCGTTAGCCCAGCGAGCAAAAGAGATCCAATCCACTCATCCGTTATCTGGAAACCGGCACTTTCAAGTTTCTGCGCAGTATCAACCATCTGAGTTACATAGGCACCCATTGATTCTGAGTCTTCTAGCCGAATAGATATTAGCTTTCGGAGTAAACTGATGCGACGTGTGAAGCCAGAGTCGTCATATAAGGCCTTCAAACGTTTCCATACACCTTGTACTGTTTGCTCGTTTTTGATGTGAACATAAATAGAGGGGTCAATCGTCATAATAAGTTTAGCTTTTGCCTTTTTATCATCCAAACTCGTACAATCAGATGATTCTAGCTTGTGAATATCGACACCATCCAACATCAAAAATTGTTCAGCAGCATATTGCCATTCATCAAAGTTCTCGCGGCCCTTCAATCTTGGTATATTCACTATGTAACTTCCCGCCATATTGAAAATAACACTCCGGGACCGAGAATGCGGTATTGGATTGTCAATCCCAAATTATTGCAGCGATTTACTCTGTTTTTCTGGAGTATATGGTACACTGTTCACAAACTGTCCACTTAAAAGTAATTTTACGTGAGAAAACTTTACTTTAACGCGAATTATAGCTACTGGGCCCATAACCTAATGAAACACGGTAATTAGACTTGAACAGAAGAATTTATTCTCACAAAGTAATACATGTAGGTACACTGAGCTACACATAACAGATCCTAGATGGCGTTAGGTTTAACATTATTTTGTTATAATCTAACATAGATTCATTTTTTATGGTGTTTGTATTGTTTTTTGGCCATCTCGTGCTACTTGTACTGTATTTTGTGAATTTTGTTTTGATATGTTTAGTGTAAGTATGTTTGAGTCTACCCATGTTTTCACTCGCTGATTCCTAAATTCACTATGTTATATACATTATTCCAATCTTTAGATTTAAAGAGTAAAACTTTGTCGTCTGCATAACTATTTCACCATCTATTTCCATACTGGAGAGTTAATTTATGTAAATAGTTAAAATAACGTACGTATGCTTCCTTGTGGAACTGCATATGTAATCGGCAGGGATTTGCTAGTTTGATGATTAATTTTGACTTCTTGTGTTCTGTTACTTGTATAACTTTTCAATAAAGGTAGTTTCTTGTCTTTGATACTCATATTTTCTAATTTTTTGAAAAATATTTTGTGGCAGATTGAATCAAAGGCTGTAGCTAAATTTAGATATATCGCTAAACATTTCTACCCTTTATCTAAGTTGCTATGTATATAATCTATTATGCATGCCAAAGCTCTTTGTGCCTCTATTTTCTCTAAATCCATATTGTTAATGCGAGACACATTTTTTTCTTCCAGGTATTTTGTAACATAGTTTTTTAATACTCTTTGATAGCGAGTTTAACAATGTGATTGGTCTAAAGTTAGTTATTTCTATTATAAATAAGGATCACCAGTCCTTTTTCCAAAGCACTAGGAAAGTATTATTCTAAGGTTTATAAAGTGTATTATAGGTTTTAATATATCTACGAGTATTTAATTATATATATTTAATTATCTCATCTAATCCAGGAGCAATCCGGTTTCTTAATGTGTTTATTATTTTGTCAATTTCATTTTCCGAAGTTGTTTTAATTATAAATCTGTGTTCTGTCGGTTGTGTATTGATGTTTGATCTGTTTTATGTTAGTGTGTTTGTGTTATGTATCTTGCGGTTTGCTTAAACTTTCCCTATACTTGCGAAGAAGTTATTGACATGGTTTGCCATAATTTCTGTATTTGTCTTGGCATCTATTTTTTTAGTTAATATTTAGATGTTCGATAGTATTTTTTCGTTTGTATTTTTGTGTGTACGTAACTTCTTTTAATATTTTCCGTATTTCCTTTGGGTTATTGTTTTCTTTTTAAAGTTTTTCTCTTAATATAAATCCTTAGCTAATCTAATAATTTTCGTGCAGATGTTTCTATATCTTTTATAGTAATTAAGTTGTTCCATATCATGTGGTGTGTTAAATTTGTTTGTGAATTTTGTCTCGTTTACGAATAGTTTAATATTCCTTGTGTTATTAACAGTTTATTTGTTTTTTGCTTTGTGTGTAAGTTTTACATGTTTTAGATTAGTGTAATTATTTATTTCTTGCGTTAACGTATTTGTAAATTTATTCCAGGTCTCTTCCGTATTATCTATTTGGTATATTATATTCCAGTTTATTTTTTGGAGTTTTCTTTATAAGTTTGAGCATTCAATTATTTTTTTTATAAATATTTTATGTTGGTTCGAATTTGTGTTTTTGGTGTCTATTACTATCATATCCATGTAGTTATCTGTAATTGTGCTTTCAAGGACTACTGTTTTGGATTATAGCTTTTTCTTGATCACATATGATCTATACAGCTTTTAGTGTTTTTGTGACTCATTTTGGAATATTTTTCGTTGGCTCTAAATTATTAGGTATGCTTTGTTTTGTGGGTGTTCGTTTAGTATTTATGTGGTATTTATGTTTAGGTCTCCTATGATGATGATATTTTTGTTTTTGTTGAGATCATTTAATGTATTGTTAAATGCAGTTAGGAAATTTGTAATATTGTTTTTGGATGGAGATCTGTACATCGCTAAAACATGTTTATTTTTCGTACGTAATTTGTAAGCAGTTGGAGTCGATGATGTTTATTTCTTGAATGATTATACCATCATTTTGGTTTTTGTGTTTCTTTGTGTTGGGTGTATTATAGTTTTCGATTGTTTTTGGTAAATAGTTGTCATTCAAATAGCATTCTGTCAGCACAATGACATAAAAATTATTACTTATCAGTAATGTTAATTTTGAGATATATTATTCTTAAGATTTTATTCCAACAGGACTGGGTGCAAATTCAATCTACCATAATCCAATCTACTATAATGTGATATTAATATATAAGATTAATAATTACATTAACACCTTCGCCGACACAACAAGATAGAGATCATAAATTAAGCCACTCAAGCATTTACTTTATGATCTCTACCTTTATTACTAAAGATAGAAATCATAAATTAAGCCACTCAGGCATTTACCAACTATGTTGCAATGATTGTCTTTCGTTTTACATAGGTAAGACAACTAGAAATATAAATATCAGAATCACAGAACATTTAAGATGCTTAAATAATAATATTTTTTTAGTGTTTGCTAATCACCTAATTTCCACAGATCACACTTTTAATAAGGACACAGGGGTTAAAATTCTTCACCGTAATAATAAAAGCAAAAAATTAGATAATTTCGAAGCACTAGAAATCAGAAAATCCCTAAATAATAATGCTAGTATTTTGAATAACCAAATTAACTTATCTTTCAGTCCCATTCTAAATATTTTTCCAATTAACCACTCTGTTCTTTCCGGAAATCCCCTAATTACCCCCACCCCTTTGCTTACCTCCCACTCAAACACCTGATTTGTATATCTGTCAACATTCTGTATCATAGTTTAGTTATAATATTCTCCTGACGAAGGAAGTGTGCTTCCGAAACCGGTAGAGTGTGTATAAAGTAAATGTGGTCTACAACAAATTTATATGTGTTTTATATTGTATATTATTTTAGCATCTTTAATAGGATGGGTCGCAGCGGACAAACTCGCCCAACCAATAGGCTACTTGCAACATATTTTTTGTTGGTTTAGTTGAAAATACTGAGACATTCTGAACTTCAAAATATTGTAAAATACAAAAACTTTTTTTGTTATATCGTAAAACGACGTTCGCTGGTTGCAAACACAAGTCCTTAGAAATGCACAATTAATGAATTAGTGAATTAATGTTTTTAACCAACACCTCTGCCATAGTCACCCCAAGTGTTTCGCTACGTTTGGTGACTTAGCAGGGATGCCCGGTTTTATGCGGGTGAGGTTTGTCCAGGTCTTGGCTGCCGATGTGTCTGCTCACCTGCAGCGTGGTGGACAGGATCGAGAGAGACTGGTTGAGGAAGGTATTTTATCCTCTCCAGGCCAGAATCTCTCGATTCATCCTGGAGAGGATAAAATACCTATTGCACTACAGTTGGAGGGATTGATTCATACGTCGGTCACTCCTGGACTCACTGACCCCCCCAGTTTCTTACCCATCCCTCGTACCTTTTCCTTCCCAGAATTTTCTCTTCTTTCTTTCCTTAAAACAACCCTCCACATAGTATCTCCTAAGATGACATAGGCCCTGAGGGAAATTATTTTCCTCAGAGCCTCCTGTGTAGAACTAATGTAAAAAAAAGAAGTTAAATGTCAATTTTAAAAAGCCGACGGTAATATCAATGGTGCCATTTTGTTTTCAAATCAGTGGGTGCTTTTATAAAAATAAATAAAACGATAATTGGAGACCGGACAGTTTATGTAGTTAAATCACGAGCTAAAATAACAGATTTATTTATTTTATTAATCAAATATTTATAAATTTCCATTTTTTAGTAACGTTTTCGTATTTGTGGAAATACCACCGCTAAGAAGATCCATGTGATTTTTTCCGAGCTGTTATAAAATGTGTGCAAGTTCCTTTTTTTCAAAGTCTATGTCGTTTTAAGTAATGTCGAATGTTCCCCAGTCTTACAAATATGTTTTTTCCAGTATTCTTCCTTGTCTTCTTTGTGAGCATTGTGAGCAGCAACTCTCCCGGAAATGGTATGCAAACAAAGCTGACCGAAAACATCAACCACTTTTCTATGGATTTATTTAAGGTAATGTCATAACGAGAAGGCACAAAACATCTAAAGGTGATAACTATTCCGGTACACCAATTATAAAATATCTATGGTGGAGAACTATTCTGGAAAACCAATTAATATGAAATGATAGTAAACCGTTCTGGAACACCAAATTTGTAATATCTCATAACTGTTCTGGAACACAAATTTTGAATCTCTTTTTTTTTAAATTAACTCCACACAGGAGGTCCTGAGGAAAATAATTTCCCTCAGGGCCTATGGCATCTGAAATGCTGTGTGGAGGGTCTTTTTGAGGAAAGGGAGGAATGAACATTGGTCTTGAAGAGACCCATGTTGTAGGAAGGAGGAAACACAAAGGCCGGCAAATCGTTCCACAGCCGTGGTGTTGAACACAAGAACGAGTCGAAGAAGCGACCCGTTCTCATGTGACCTATGTCAACTGTGTACATATGTTGGGCACGCGTTTGGCGTGTTTCTCGACTATGCAGCGGTGCCGATACAGGTTCATCGATTTTTAATTTATTTAAAATATTTTTTCTTGCATCATGCCTGTTATTTTTTAATGTTGTTTAGCGGTCCTTCCTCTCTGCCTACCGCTGTGGGGAAATGGCGTGACAGTTACGTATGTACGTTTTTTTTCTAATAATGGTTCTCTTATATCGCAGGCGATCTCCCAGGACAACAAGCATGCCGGCAAAAACCTAGTCATATCAGCAATGCCGGCGGATATCATGCTGGCCTTATTGTCTCTCGGTGCCAAGGGAAAGTCACTACAGGAGATGAATGATGTTCTGCATCTACCCAACTCTGATTTTGTGAGTAATTCTGATAGTCTTTATACAGTTTTATATTACCAGAACCAAAGCTAATATAAAGTAAGATAAGAGCATTTATATATTAGAAACATAATCAGTGCATGAGTACAGAAATCATAATATATTGGGCGATGGTGTCATAACCACCATCGCCCTCCAAGATAGAACGTGGCCTTTTGAGGTAAAAGCATAAATAGTTTTTAGAAGAGATATTTTAGAAGATAAGCTATCATGGATGCTTGTAAACGGTGTGAAATTAAAGCTAAAAGAAAATGAGTAAAACAAGAAAAGAAAAATGTGTCAGTACATAAGTCAAACGTGATCAGTAATTTACGGGTCACAAAAGTAATATTATAAACAGTTCAAAGCGTATTTAATAGTGAAGAGTAATTGAGGATATACCAACGGAGACAGGAACAATACGTGTAGCACCTGAAACAAAGATGAATTTAGTATAGATCGGCGACTCTAAGTACAGACCATCTCCCCACCCAGGACTTGACAAACTTTTTCAGGCACTTGAAATTCTCTTTATTCGACACAAGGTCAGCGTTCCACGCTGATCTTGTTGTTCCGTACAAGCCATCTAACATTTCCTCTTGTGCTTCCTTCATCAACTCGCAGTACCACAGAATGTGCCTGGCATCCTGGTCACTATCACCACACGCACAGTTTGGACGAGGAGAAAGGGTCAAACTATGTAGCCGACCCCTGAATTCCTCTTGTCCAGAGAGCATCGGTGTCATATAGTCATTCAGTTTAATATGTGCCCCTTCCATTCTGAATTTAACTGAAGGGAAGAAGGAAAAAGTCCATGTGCCCTTCGTCGACCTATCCCATCGCTCTTGCCATACACTCATAGTCCTTTCGCGCATCGCTTTGAGCAAGCCGGGGAGGGTAACGACTCCTCCCGGTGTCAACTCGACTCCAAGGTGAACAGCAGCCCTGTTACTAATAAGTTCCTTTTTTGTCAATATTTCCCTAATTTCAAGGTCTGTTTATTTCATCTAGGCTACAGTCGTAGAAACGCCCGAGAGCGCCAACAGGAGAGTCCGCTGGCCTCGTTTAAGAGCCGAGTTGATCAAGATATTATGCAGGCGATGCTCCCATACGGAGGCAGCATACGAGACTTACGTCACATATACCCCCCCCCCCCCGTACAGTAGGCGAATCGCCGGAGAATGCAATACCCACTCGGCTATTGAGATTCTCAGTTTCTTCTCAGTTTCTGAAACAAGGCCTGGGCCCTGTCGGAGACGATCTTGACGTTGGCTAGGAACGAAGAAGATCTATCCATAATGACGCCTAAATACCTGGTATTTTCTGCAAATCGAATGCATGAGTCTCCCATTCTAATGAAGGGGTTCCTACCTCGGCTGAGCATGCCCTTCATGAGAAGACCCACGGTCTTATGGGGAACGAATTTCAGTCTATTTCTCTTTCCCCATTCAAGGATCACTTGTAAATTTCTTCAGCCTTAGATTCCACTTCCATTCTACTGTCCCCAGAGACCAAATACAATTTGTCATCTACTAAGTAAACGAACTGCCCCAGATTTCAATAAACTCCCAGCCGGCCCTTTTTCCAAAATAATAACTGGCGACCAAAGCGCCAAACGTGGACAATGGCACAGCCGAAACACTAATAATAAGGGAACATTTAAACATGTAAATTACCTCTCTCTGTACGGCGAAAACTAAACAAAAAAGCCCAAGCAAATCTTTCGTAAAGTTTAACCTCCATAAAGGGCAGTCATCTCCCTTTGCAAGTAATTTTTAACAAACTCTAAATTATATCATTTTTCCAACAACCAATTAATATAACTCATGATGAAAGAGAAAGCGGCCTTTTTGGCCCAGAGCTTCTTGTGCCATTACATCAAAGGTCAAAGCACTTAAATTGATAACGTTCCTTGTTTCATCACCACCTGAGGCATTATCTCGACTACTATTGTTTAGTTACTAGCCCCCTCAGACCTAAGCAGCCTTTAAACTTACCTACCTGTGTTGATTTTTCTCATTTCTTGGTTTGTTTTGTCATCTCTACTAAATGATCACTCGTCTTTTCCAGACCAAGGATGCTTACAAGCCCACAATCGACAAGATGAACTCCTTTCAGAAAGTCACCTTCCACTTGGCGAACAAGGCGTACGTTGCGGGGGGAATGAACAATACGCTCGCCCCCGACTACAAGAATTACGCCACGCATATCTTCAGCGGCGAAGTGGAAAATATTGATTTCAGTCAAAACACTGCATCTGCCAAGATAAACTCTTGGGTGAGAAAGAACATGCCATACAAAAACAGATTATGATATAGATATTTCCTCAAGAAATATAAGTTGGTTGGAAAAAAATCCCACCCGCATAATTGAAAAAAAAATCCCGTCTTTATACTTGCAGTGTACAATATATAATAGTCAAGTTTTTGATATGGATCAATTGATTAACTAGCTTCCAAAGGTAACATTTCCACCCATTAGCGCATTTTCAAAGGTCATTTTCATCGCTAAAATAAATCCATAAGTACTAATGTAATATTAGTCTAGTTTTTGGACTGTAGTTTTTTTATTATTTCAATTCTAATACAATGGAATTCCACCAACTGGTGGAATTCCATTATATTAGAATTGAAATAAAAAACTTTCGCACTCTGTTCCCCTTATTTATTTTCACCAGGACCGGTTTCATCCTACTACAGACATTTTCAGACTGGTAGTTGAAATTCTTATGCTTTTATTAAACTTATGGAATTTATATTAACTTGGCAGGGGTACACAACATTGTCTCTATATAACAAATGTAATGTTATACCTATCTGGGTACAATCCACCAAAATTGGCGTAAATATTAGTAAACCAGTAGGTATCTGTGCTACATGGGGTTCCACAAGGAACAGTTATTGGTCCGTTATTGTTCCTAATCTATATTAATGACCTGTGTTTTATTAGTATTCCGGGAAAACTATTCTCGTATGCGGACGATACTGCATTTACAGTTCATGGTAAATCCTGGGATGAGGTTTCTGAAAATACCTATTTGGGTATTACATTAGTATATATTACCCAAATAGGTTAGTATGTAATACCCAAATCCAAATAATTTTTAACGCACCAGATTTAAATGTCCGGTTTAAATTTTCCCCCCAACAAAAAAAAAAGAAGGAAAAACTAAACCCTTTCACACACTTCCCCAAATGATCATCTAGTCAACCCACGCTATGCAATTGCACTATATAAGTATTATAAATACAAGAACAACATGTCAACCTACTAGAGACCAAATGGGAATATAATTCACCGACTCCAGATATTTTCATATCAGAGGGTTCGGCTCTGTGGCATTTCTAATTGAACCTATAAATCCTACCGATCCCTCAATATAAATATTTAAAAAATCCTTTGTAATCCTACATGTATTTAAAATGACTGATTTTTGCATTTTCATATACAAATTCTTTGATAAATCTAATATGCTTAAATTTTGAATCAGATTCCTAGGTATTATGCCAGTGGCCGAAATAACAAATGGCAATATTTTTATAGTCAGAGAATGCCAAATTCTTTTAATCTCATTTCCTAAATCTGTGTATTTTCTTATTTTTTCAGAAATAGTTTTTTGAATATTACAGGAATTTGGAATAGCTACATCAATGATATAAGTTATTTTTTTAATTTTGTCATGTAAAACTATATCAGGTCTATTATGACTAATTGTTCTGTCTGTTAGTATAGTTTTATCATAATATATTTTATAAAATTCATTTTCTAAAAATGAATTTGGTTCATATTCATAATATGGTACTATATTACGGCAGTCAATCAAGTTATGTTTAATTACCAAACTTTGGTGAATTATTTTTAAAACCTGATTGTGCCTAAATGTATACTCGGAAGGCGCTAATATAGAACATCCCGATATAATATGTTCTATAGTTTCGGGAAAAGCCAAACATTTTCTACATAAATCATCAATTTGATTTATATCTTTGATTATATGCTTTCTATAATTTTTAGTATTAATGACTCTATCTTGAATGGCAAGCATAAATCCTTCTATTTCTGCGCTCAACTCTCCAATACTCAACCATTTGTTTGTCAACATACGTTGGTTGAGATAATTGAAGTGTTTTGCGTGAATAATTTTATTTGACCAGGAATCTAATAATTCCTGGTTAGTATTTATAAGAATGTTGGCATTCTCGTCATATAAATTTAAAGGTGTAATATTTCTATCTGCCTTGCAAATTATTTTGTGCATTTCTGAGCTATTAGCTTTCCTATGGAAAAAATTTCTAAGCATTTCTACCTGATTGTGTTTCAAAGATGTTATTTTGACTACACCTCTACCTCCTAAATTTCTAGGTAAATTAATTCGTTCTATAGCTGAATTTGGATGATGGCAATTAAATTTTTTTTTTTATTTGTTTGTTTATTTAGCACAATATATTATACATTTATATACATTATTTATTAAATTTTGACTGCCCAACTAGGAGTATTATCCCGTTTTAGGACAGTCAAATAATTATGGGTATGAACATGTGGAGAATGATTTGTACAAAAAGAAAGAAAAAATTTTGTTAACGTAGTTCTAATTAATCGTTCTAAACTATCTAAATCTATATTGGACCATTTAATTATGCCAAATGAGTACGTTAGTAGAGGTATTGCCCAAGTATTTATTGCTTTTACTAAATTTTTAGCAGATAGATTGCATTTTAAAATTTTTCTGATCCTAATTTGAAATTTAATCCTAATATCATTTTTAATACTAGTGTGATCTAATCTATTCGATTGCGGGTATCCTAAATATTTATAAACCTCATCCCCTTTCATACTTTGAATTTTGAAATTTCTAAATATACCCTCGTCTCCATCTACAATTTTGCCTTTCTCTATATGGATAGTTTTACATTTATCTAAACCAAAAGTCATTTTAATATCATTACTGATATTTCCATTATTGCATTACTTTTTATTTATTTATTTCACCTGCTCGGGTATTTTGATTTTAAAAATACATTTAAAATTTATATTTTAAATGTAGTCGCTGGCCACTCAGCTGAGTAACCGCTTTTGTATACTAGTTTTTTGTTGTTTGTTGTTTGGTATGCACACATTGGCTCTGCCAGGAATGCTCTTGCAGACATAAAATAAATAAAAAGCTATAAAAATACTTTGATCACTTGTAAATTCACTGTTTCTCTGTTTAGATTGAGGATAAGACCAACAGGACAATCAAGGAAGTTGTTAAAGCCTCTGATTTGGATAGTGAAACCGCTCTTTTACTTGTCAATGCCATCTACTTCAAGGTGGGTAAACCAAGATGATATTATAATATAAAAGGGATATTACACCACAATATTCAATGATACATCTGCATTGACGATGGACGGTGTAGCGCTGTCCAAAATGCGGGTTTTAAACAAGGAGGTAGCGCAACACTGCATAAAACCCCATCGTTTTTTTGTGATAATTCAATTCGTTACAATACCTCTAATGAAAAGGGAAAGTTGAATATCAGTATCATCTACAGCCAAGGAAATGGGAGAGCACTGAGGGAATCAAATATTTACGGTAAAAGTAGGTTTGGCTTCAAATAGTCTTGGAAGCGCCAGTTTTACGATACTTACTTACATGCAACTATTTTATATCACTCAGGTTGCGGGATCGGGGAAATGTCCCATTGAAGAATTAAAGAATTAAAGTGAAAGTAGGTACTCTTGGAAAACGTATTTGTTTCAAAGATTAATGGCGTATCGGAAGAATACATCGAAACTCTTAACCCTCGGCATGCCAAGATGCAAAACAAAACGTTGGGTACTATGAGGGGTGATGCTACAACCCCAGGGATTTTATCATTTCAATGCCATTTTTCCAATTTATTTATAAATTTAATGGTAAATTACTCTTGTGGCTTGCACGTTTAATGTATTTCCGTTAAATAATTATCATTATACAGTTAATTTCATAATATTAAACTTATTGATATATTTTCAAACAAAATCATTCATCATCGAACGCTCCGGCTCCGGCCGCGACGGCTTTGGCTTGCTTCCTAGTCGGTACTTTGGTACCTGCCGGCCGGCGTATCGCCGCGGTCGGCGGCTGACAGAGCGAATAACCTGGTGGTTCCAAAATAACAAAAATAATATTAAAAATAAAACAATGATTTTTAAAATTTCATTTTTTGGGGTACGATAATTGATTTACACACATAGAAAATAAACAGACATCAAAAATTGTTAAACATTAAACTACGCAAGATATACATACAAATTGGTCGATATTACAACAATTACATAAAAAACTTAACAATTTTGTCATTTATTTAAATTCAGCATAAAATAATAAAATCATATATTTAATATTTATTTAAATCATCTTCAAAAACAGTTATTTAGCAAGGTCGAAGAGGGGCAAAGTAACATATAAAAGCAATGTAAAGAATCAAATAAGTACTATAAATAACAATAACTATATAGTGGTGGTTTAAAAAAAAGAGCTAGAACACTTAACTATAAGATCATTTATTATAATTGAACGTATGTTTTATAAAAATTACCTACACTAAAAACTAGTTGAAGAACGTTTTTAAACTGTTTTATAAATCGAACGATTGAGCCTGTCAAAATCTTAAAATAATTTTTATGAACCCATTTTGAGATAAATAAAAATAAATGACCCCCAAAGTGCCCCTTACATGAAACGGAAAAATGTGAGTTCCATGTTCCGCAATAATCATTATAAGTTTCTTAGAAGGCAGTACCAGAGCAATGATATGCAAATAATGCTTCCAAGAATCCATGAATATCTGGAAAATAATAATACCTGTTATAGGTACAATAGAATAAACCATTAATGGGTTATTTCCCAAATGTCATTATATTCATGCTATTTGCATTGCCTTGATGTTATTTTAACGGTTCATTTTAAAAATACCCTTCTGCCACTAATTATTACTATTTACTCGGAATACCCTTCCAACTACGGTGGGAAATTCTAATAATAAACATCTTCTGTCGCAAACCTTTCACATATTGTTGATAAATTACATCTATAAAATTCAAACAAAGTAACCCAACTCTTATTGATTTTTTTAAACTGTGAAGGTACATACATAGATTGTTATATTTTAACTTATTTTTTAGTATAAAATTGTATGGGCGAAATGGATATAAAAAGTACATAGTAATAAAAACAGGGAAGAATTGTCAAAAATATCTGGATTCACGAAAAAAATGACATTATTGTCGTAGATATATACTTAAAAAAAAGCAATGCTGTAACGCTCCTGACGAAATACTGAAATTTTAATAATTCTTCATCAATTATACCCTTTCTTGTCATTATTAACGCAATTATTGAAAGGCAATATTACAAGAATGGAACGATTTACCACAAAAACCGCAATTCAAACTTTTTACTATTCAAATTATTTTTTTACCGTCCGCTGTAGTGTTTTGACACGCACTGTAGCTAAACCCCAATAAACACAGCTGGCTGGGTCAGCCAGACGGGCGACGCACTAGGCAAAGGACACTATGTCCTTACACCCTTATGCAGCTTTCGATGTAGTGCGTGGGAACGAGATGCCGTAAATTGCCAAGGTGCGAAAAGAACAGGGAACCATATCCATTTAGCGAACTAATGTGGGAGAGAGATGGAGCATTTCTCATAGTTTATTTTGTCGTAGATGTGGTTTCAGCGAGCAAGAAATATCATACGAGGCAAGGAATGATACCTACACAGTAACAAAATATTTTTTTACGCTTTAATCTAGGACAATTTTATATTTTTTTTAATGGAAGAATATGTGTTTATCGGTTTTGCAGGAATACAAAAAATATCGAAATCGTTGAGTCTCTATTAAAAATTCTACATGGAGAATAGTAAATTTAGAAATTATGGGAACCCCTTTCAGCAACGGGAGGGTTAATTCCAAAGGGGTAGATCTGACGCTCATCTCCAGGGTGGTAAGCAGTATTTATGCCATTAATAAATATATTACACAATGTTTAAATGGAAGTTAATTATAAGGCAAGATGGGCACATTATACAGTTTCCCTTAGAGGTTAACTAGATTTGAAACATTGTCGACAAAACTCACCCGGGACCGATCTAAATGGAGAAACTAGTTAGCTAAGTACGAATCATTTTGATCTTCAGAAGGTGCAGCCGAGCGGTGTCAGGCAGGTCTCCCATTAAGAAGACCTATCAGGAGCTGGCGATAGAGAAGAGATATGCCCGTGCATCTCTTTCGTTAATATCCGATATCCGGGTGTGGGAGATAGAGTGGTTTCGCAGGTGGCTGGAATAGCTTACCACGTTTTATTACGCTGGTCCACGAGCATAATTACGACAAATGGAATGGCCGACATTTGTTTTCATTCAAACATTTCACCACCGGGAAGAGGAAAGCGATGAATGACCATACATTATTCAAAACATAAAGGTATTGGTACGGGTCGCTTAATTAAATCAACCGTACCACTACTATCTATCACTATCGCCATAATGATGTCGGCACATTTATCACACGAAATGTAAATACCCTTTGCGGGAAAGGAATAAGACCTCGATCTCCTGTCTTCAATAAAAAATAAAGATGGTTCAAATTTGGTGAATCACTAGCGCGCAATGCCCAGGTCGCAGTCTAGAAAAATTATCTGCGAGCGGAATACAGAAACCATTTTTATTTTTTTGTATTTTTTTTGTCGCAGGGTGCCTGGAATAATCAGTTCAATCTGAATTACACCTCTGAAAACAGTTTCCTCATCAGCGCCACCAACGAGATACCAATTCAGATGATGAAGCAGCTAAGCGAAACCAAATACGGAGAAAACGCTGAACTAGACGCAAAGGTAATAACAATAATTAATTACCACGACCGTGGCGGAGCGATAAGCTCCTTGTTTTTATTTATTTTTTCATGTTCTCCGTAAAACGGTTATTCACCAATACATTATGGAGAAGATTACAAATTAGACAAAAAGTATAGCAAAACACATAAAAAGGTCAGTTTCACTACTTTGTGACATACGTCAAAAGATAATTGTTAAACTGCCTGTAGGTTACGTTAAAAATGTCAATGGTCAATGCAGACTCGTTGAGCAGTTCAGTCGCTCTGTTGACTGGCGCGTTCTGATAGGCAGAAGTCCTCGCTTTTGGAGCATATAAAAGGGTATGGGACCTTCCACGAGTATACTTGTCTGGGACATATAAGTTAATTTCTTTCAAAATAGGTGGATTATGTATAGTTCCAGAGATTATCTTAAAAAAATGTTTTCCTAAAAATATTTTTCGGTGGGCTTCTAATGTATTAAGCTGGAGCATTCCTGCTAAGAATAAGGATGGATACAGGAAAGGGTAGTACATATATTCCCTCATATATAGGTAACGCATGAATCTCTTTTGTACTTTTTCTATTTCGAGAATATGGTTTTGCTCAGAAGGGGCCCAAATAATGGAGCTATATTCCAAGTGCGAACAAGTGCTTCATGCGTTCTTCGGATTGCGATTCCGTTGGTAAATGATCTTGAATTACGAAGAACAAATCCAAGCATTTTGTTGGCACGGGAGACAATATCAGATATATGGGATCTGAAAGAGAGATTTGCTTCAAAAATTACGCCAAGGTTTCGAATCTCATTTTTACGTATTAATTTATGTTTATTAATGTGGTAGGGGAACAGGAATGTATCTTTGGATCTTGTAAATGTAACGACACTACATTTCTGAATGCTGAAGGGTAAGTTGTTCAGTTCCGACCATTTGACAAGAGAATCAAGATCGTTCTGCAGAAGAATGGAATCGATGTAACTTTTGATTGCTTTGAAAAGTTTTATATCGTCAGCAAAAAGGAGATATTTTGAGTGGTTTATGGTGTTGCCAATGTCATTGATGAATAAGAGAAAGAGAAGGGGTCCTAGATTCGATCCCTGGGGAATCCGGAGTTAGTTTTGTATTCGTGAGAGAGATGGTGTCCGTAACTGACATACTGGCGACGATTGCGTAAGTAGCTAGCCACAAAAGCGAGGAAATTCTGAGAGAATCCGATGTCACTTAATTTTTTTAATAAAATATCATGGTCGACTTTATCAAATGCTTTCTCGAAGTCTGTATAAATCACATCCACATGTACAAAATTTTCGAATGAATTATTAATATAGGTGGTGAGATTCATAAGATTCGTTGAAGGTGACAGTGTGGGACGAAAACCGTGCTGATTTTTGGTGAGTGTGTGTTTTGTTTGGTTATATATCTGTGAATAAATTATGGTTTCTAAAAGTTTTGCGGGTGCTGACAACACAGCTACAGGTCTGTAATTATCTATTTCTGACTTTTTTCCTTTTTTGTGTATAGGGGTTACTTTCGTTAGTTTCCACATTTCCGGAAAGATATTTTTGCGAAGTGATAGGTTAAAAATATGTTTTAGAGGTTGAATAAAATAACTTGCATATCTTTTGAGGATTATAGGTGGAATACAAATTGGGCCGACGGAGTATTTAGGTTTTAGCTTATGGAAAGCTGTAATAATATCGTCATCGTTAATTTCGTGAATTTGTACAGGTAAAGAATTAAATGACGATGAAGCTATAGAGGATATGTCAAGTTTGGGGATATTGTCGCTAAATACTGATTGAAAATAGTGTGCGAAACCTGCGGCGATCTCAGAAGATCCATCATATTTATTGTCTTTGTAGTCCATGTGGTTAAGTTTGTCACAGCCGCGGCGTTTATCGTTAGTGTAAGACCAAAATCGAGTTGGGTCTGTTATTATACTGTTCTCGGCCTCACGTGTAAAGTGACCAATTAACCGTTTGATTGATTTTCGCAAAGTTTTAAAGTTAGCTAAGGCATGTTCGGATTTTGTTTTTTTCCAAAGATGGTGCATTTTAGTTTTTTCCCGTATGAGGTGAATGATTTCCCCATAAAACCATTTCGGATATTGTCTAATATCTTTAAGCATACGTGTAGATATTTTCTTAAAACAAATGTTGAAAATATTATTGAGCTGTTCATAAAACATTTCGACAGCTAGATTTACGTCAAGGCAATCGTAATGATTCCAGTGATGTTGTTCTAAGGCATTCTTAAGTGTATTATCTGAGCTTTCGTGGAAAATCCAACCCATGTTTATGTCTGGAGGCAATGTGTCTGTTTGTATATGTGACTGAGTTGTGTAATCGAAAGTGAATGAAAGTGAAGGGTGATGAATATCCTCTCTGACTAATGGGGAGTCGTGGCGGCAGATAACAGCATTTTTAGAATTTATATTACTTAATACTAAGTCTAACATGTGTGCATTTATGTTATAAACAGTGGCGGCTCGTGACTTTTGGTGTGCTAGAGTGCTAATATTAAAAAAATGGCATCGTGGATATTGTCGTATGTGAAAAAAAATTTTTTTTTTTTTTTCGAAAATCGGTGTTTTGTATGAAGATTTTTCAGGAAATTGGTGCGGCACACCGCCAAACTGAAACTTTCTGAAATTTTACATACAAAAAAATTTTTCGGCTACAACAACATCAATAATGCCATTTTTTTAATATCAGCACTCTAGCACACCCAAAAGTCACGAGCCGCCACTGGTTATAAACAGTGTTGAATTGTGTTAAATTATAAAAAGAACAAAAGTAATCTAAAACGTCAATTGGGTTTTTCCCTGAGGGAAAGTTGAAATCCCCGAAAATAATAATATGTTTTGATTGTAACTTTACACTTTCACTTATAGTTTTGTCATAAAATAATTGATACTGTTCAGATGTTGTATTTGGAGGAAAATATACAATACATATATAAATGATGACATTTCTATTCGATATTTTCACCCATAAATCTCCACCTTGGGTTTCCATGCAGTCCATTCTTTCCGTCTTGTGGAGACAAGACGGAAAGAATGGACTGCTAAGCTAAAGAATAGTTAAATCTCCCACCTCTGGGTTTGGAGAAACCCAGAGGTGGGAGATTTAACTGAAGCCTAAGAGAGGGAAAAAGTTATTTAGTCCAATTTCGACGGTCGTCTTAACTACTGTAAGTGCTCAGGCCATAGGCCCCATTCTTTTTTACCTAGACGCTAAGTCCATACCCTCTTCTTAAGTCGTCGATCCCTCATTGCTGAGGATGTACCTCTACTCCAATTTCCGCGATGAACAATATACAAGGCTTCTCCGCACCTCGCGCTTTTGCGCTCCGGGACACCAAGGTAAGGTACTGAACACCAGTGATACTTGGTCATTCCAGGCCATTGGTGGCCTCTCTGCTTCCTTTGTCAGTAATCATGAGTTTCTCCAAGTTTTGGTGGTCAGTTTGGCCTGCAACATATCAAAATAATCTTAAAATAGTAATCTGATATCGTATACCTAGTCTCTTCAATGCGGTCGACGGTTGTCACTTGGTGTTGACAAAGCGCGTTGCAGGGCGCGTAATGTCTCCAAGAAAAAGGCATTTTTTTCAGTAGAATGAAAAAACAATTTTGGATCGGGAAAATGTAGGTGGATCTCAAATAATATTTATTTTTAATAATTGTGATTTTTATAGTCTTACCAGCTAATTTAGTGTCTTTCTATCCATGTTGAGCAGTTTGCTGGTTCGTTTTAGTTAGATTATCATCACAAAGCCCTACGCGTCAATAATCTATGCGTGATACATAATTTAATTATGTTATTTAATAATCCACAGATCTTGGAACTGGCTTTTGAAGGAAATGAGATGTCCATGGTCTTCATTTTGCCCAACAAGGTCAATGGTCTCGCAGCCCTGGAGAAGAAGTTGACTGACGATTACGCCAATTTTCAAGCCTTGGTTGATGGCCTTCAGTCGCATACTGTCTCCATATACCTGCCCAAGTTCAAAATTGAGACCACTGTTATCCTTAATGACGCCCTGACCAAAGTGAGATTGTTTTTCAAATTGCTTCCACAAGATTTATAATATTCGTGGTACGTTCCCGGTGGTATTTGGCCTCCGGTACGTGATCATTTCTCTCCAGTCCGCAGGCCTTCCCGTCCTGCTTCAATCCACTTCCACGCAGTTTTTGTAGTACTCCTCTCCCTCAACGCTTCCGTATGCTCGATTAAATTTACTTTTTTTATAATTCAGTATAATCAGTTACCTGGATTTCTAAGGTAGGAACTTAGGTAATGGATAGCAGGTTTCAACCGCCAATTTTTCTCTAAAGTACTGCAAATATGTTTTTTTTTATGTTGGTTAGGCAAAATATGAACTTTTATAAGAATTCAACTAACTTTACACTTTCATTACCATCAGCTCGGCATGAGCACCATGTTCTCCGACGACGCGGAACTCGGAGATCTCCTGGTCAAGCCTTTTCCATTGAAAGTCAGCAAGTTTATCCAGAAAACCTTCATCGACGTGAATGAGGAGGGAGGGACAGCCAGCGCTGCCACCGGTAAGTATAACAAATGGGTCAGCCTTTTGTGGCGAGATTTCATACAAAAAACTTTTACAGAATTGACGGATCCACTAGCGGCTAAAACTGGTACCTCTCATTATTCGACGAAGAAATTCGGCAAAAGTTATGTTTCTTGCCGACAGATTTACCAGTCAAAAAACGAAAATCTTAAAAGGAAAGAAACGTGACGCATTTTTCATACAATAATCCGTTCCAATTTTTGGCGTTTTTGTCTTGCCAAAATCGACTCTTCTCCCCCCATTCCGTATGACCTTACAGCGTATTTTAGCTACGCCTGTTGCATCCGAAACTGTTTTCAAATTACAGCCTCAAATGCAACAGGAAAATGGACTGTAATTTGAATGAAAATGAATACGAAAACGAAAATGGTGATTGTTGGAATTGGGTAATTATATGTGTAATGGTAAAATTATGGATTACAATGAGGTAATGATAACCAGTCAATAACCTCTGAGAAGCCATCCACAACACATAAAAACGAATAGTACATTTTACTTCCACTGGAAAACAATAATTTGCTTTCTTCCAATGTGGTCCAAAAAGTTCAGGTTTTTTCACAAAACAAGTGCACTTAGATTCCAGTCTTATCATATTCTTTTTTTTCAAATGCTTTCTTCAGCAGGGTGACATGGTAAGGTGAGGGTGGGGACTGGATTAATGAATTCCACCAGGAACTACATACATTATCATTTCAAAATCAAACAACGCCTTTTCACTTTCTTCCGCCTCGGCCTCGCACGTGATTTTGACTGCCGTTCCCTCAAGTTTGGAACATTTTAAGGTTCATTTTGGCTAGACAGATAGTTTAAGTTTCTAGGTCAGTTACGTAAATTAAATATCACATTTTGCCCGTTCCTCATGCAAATCAAGATTACTTCTAAAATACCCGTTCTGCCGATGATGTTTTTGGATAATTTTCACGACACGAGCTCATTGAACTGTAATAAGTTGTTGCATTTATAAATTTTCTCGGAAAATATCCTCCAGTTCTTTGACATTTGAAAAAATACAAACAATTTTCCGCAACATTATTTACGGGAGTCGGAGACTGTTTTACCACAATCGCCTATAAAATTTCCAAGCCACTACTTATACGTTTTGTATGAAAAATGTTTTTAAAAAGATGGCGGAAATCGATTTTCACGCCATGGAACGGTTGAAATTTAGATGGTACTGTTAATATTTGTGAGTCGGTCTTGCCAGCTTAAAAAACATAATTGCAGAATATTATTTGTATGTGTATGTCCTGGGTAGCAGTGGCGGTCCGCGAATTTTCAGTGAGCTACTAGAGTGCTAAGATTGAAAAATACGAAGTTATTGTTGTTTTAGATGAAAAAGATTTTTTTTTTCAAAACCTTAACTTTTTGTATGACGATATACTGAAATGTGGATGCGGCGCATCCACATTTCAGCATATCATTTCAGTATATCATAAAAAAAGGGAGGTTTTGAAACTCAATTTAGATTAGTCTTGTTCCTCGTAAAAATGTGAACCAGATGTCATACTCAGATCATCTTGTCAAAAAATCGGATATAGCGGGTATTGAAATTATAAGACTCATTTGTTTATTTGTTTATTAGTTTATTTGTTTATTTGTTTATTAGGACATACACAGTACATAAGTTTACAAGTTATAAGAAATGTTAAATGAAGTTATTACATGATTTAGTACCTATTACGTAAGTCCGTATAATATCTGGGATAATACGCCTGGGATTTGAACAGTTCTTAAAACTTAACTAATGAATGAAAGAGAAGAATAATATAAAGGAAAATTGTATACAAAGATAAAAGAGATTTTTTTTTTTTAGAACAAGAATTACATGCTAACAAATTGTAATTAGTTTGGTGAAAAGATAAGTATTTTTAGAGCAATAAATACATGCTCATGAGTAGTAATTAAAGTTTAATGAATATATAAGTGTAAATAAGAAGTTTTAAAATTAATTATATCACGCCAACAAATTTAGTAAATTAGTTTTGTATGTTTGCAGGGAGTTGTGGAAAATGTCTAAGTATCACGGCCGATACCGCAACACGAAACTGTGACTGTAAATCCCTTTTTTTGTTTTGAGTAAATACCAAATAATTGTGTTTTGAAATTCAATCGTGGGAAGTAGGAATTGAAAGGAAGTCTCTTACCTTTGACGGCGTATTATTGCGATTCAGGATCGACCCTGGCTCCAACCACTGACACAACACCAGGCTTCTCCGACACGACAGTTTGATAAGATAAAAAGACGAAATCTTGCGGTATTTGCAATATTATCCACGAGAGAGCTGTGACCCATGTCACGAACCAAATTCAACTGCCCAAGTAGGTAGGGTAAACTTGGGCGATAATATTGTTCCATTATTTCCTCATGTAGGTAGGTTCATCTTCTTCTCCTGGTAGAGACTTTTGAGGAAAGGAGGAAAAGAAAGGAATGCATGATTACTGAAGGACTTGAGGAAAATGGATTTAGTTTTCTAAAAGACTGTTTCAGAACCAAACATTCCGCCGACCTTGAGGAAATATGATATTTTCTCAACAACTATATGCGAAAGAAAAGTAACGAAATAACTAATTAACCTAAGTATTGAACAAGACAAAAATAAAATTAAATTAAAATTAATTAATCGATGGGTAGCTTATACAATTTTACTACGGGCCGCTTAAAAATGCCCTGAGGGGTTCTTACAGTAGCGACACGAACCATTCCATCGGCGCCGGGGAATAATTCAACCACCCTCCCGACAGGCCATCGCATTGGGGTTGCTTGTGAATCATCTATCATGACTAGATCGTCAATGTTCAAGTTAGGAGTTGACGTTGCCCACTTGTTGCGTTGTTGAAGAGTATGTAGATATTCTTTTCGCCAACGATTCCAAAAATGTTGGGACATCTGTTTCAATAGTTGCCAACGCGACAAACGATTCATTGGTACATCCACAAAATTTTCTTCAAGAACAGAAACAAGAGGAGCCCCAATTAAAAAATGTGCAGGAGTTAACGGGTCCAATTCGGATGGATCCGACGACAATGCTCCAATTGGTTGCGAATTTAAAATGGCTTCAATGCGAGTCATAACAGTAGTTAATTCTTCGAAGGTCAGGATTTGATCTCCCACAACCCTCTTCAAATGGTGTTTAGTTGACTTAATACCAGCTTCCGACACTCCATTGAAATGGGGGGCGGAGGGCGGAGAAAAATGCCAAGTAATTGAACGAGCGACAGTTGCGTCAACAAGTTTGTCAGTGTTTTCCGATGCATGTATGAATTTAGAAAGACCAGTATGATATCTGTTAGTTCCAATAAAATTGGTGCCACAATCGCTATAAATATTTTGGCATATACCGCGTCTAGAGATGAATCTATCTAATGCTGCCACAAACGCTTCAGTAGATAGATCTGAAACTAATTCAAGATGAACGGCTTTGGTCGATAAACAAACATAAAGACATAAATAGGCCTTATAAGTTTTTGCGCCGCGACGTCTACTTTCGCGTACCAAAAGGACCTCCAAAATCTGTTCCGACATTTAAAAATGGACGACCTTCTCGAAAACGGGAAGCGGGTAAGTTACCCATCAAAGGGAAGCTACCACGCGGGTTATTTTTAAAACAAGAAATGCATTTACTCAATCGATGTCGAATTACGTTCCTTGCCGAAATTATCCAATATTTTAATGATATTATGGATTGGAGTGCACGAAGACCTGAATGAAGGTACATGCTATGGTAATAATCAATTATTAAAGTTGTCAAATGACATTGCTTCGATAAAATAACAGGATGGCGAGCATTTTCTGAAATCGGTGCAAGGCGAATTCGACCACCGACTCTCAAAACACCATTTTCATCAATAAATGGGGCGAGTTTTTGAAGCTGTGTTGAGCAAATGCGATGGGAAGAGATATTGTTCATATCTTGTTGAAAATAAATTGCTTGAACAAGCTTAATGCAACATTGCAAGGCTAAATTATTTTCTTTTAACGAAAGTGGGGATAACCCATTGAAATTGATAATCGATTTCGAACGTAATCTATTGATAAACCGACGGCACCAACATATAACACGAAGTAATTTCGATAATGATGAAAACTTCAATAAAAATTCTTCGTCACACGTTGACATATTTGTAGATAGAGTAATTAAATTTTTTGACTTATACTCTGGTAACTGGTCCACAGAGATATTTGGAGGCCTAACAAATAACCATTCCTCCAACGGTGTTGATATAAAGATAGGTCCTTTCCACCATAACGACGCGTCAGCGATTTCACTGGGAAAAGCTCCTCGCGAACCCAAGTCTGCAGGATTTTCTTGCGATGAAATGTGATACCAATGTTCATAAGGTATATTTTGTATTATTGTTTCAACACGATTTGCTACAAAAGTTTGCAATAGAAAAGTAGGTGTCTTCAGCCATGCCAATACAATAGTTGAATCGGTGAACGCGACAGTCTTTTCTATTTGAAGTCTGTCTTTATATACTTCTTGACAATAAGTCAACAAATTTGCTAATAAAACTGCTCCTAACAATTCCAGTCGCGGGATCGATGTTATCTTTATGGGGGCAACACGAGATTTTGCTAATAAAATGTGGCTGGATATTTATGTGTTATTAATCACTACCAGATAAACAATTCCACAGTATCCTCTTTCAGAGGCGTCCGCAAACCCAACAAGTATGCATCGACTGGTGGGAGAAGTTGCGACATATCGATCAATTTTTAAATTGGCGAGTGATGGAAGCTCTTTTATATATTTTTTCCATTTCAAATTCATGTCCGAAGGGATTTCTTCGTCCCAACCAATTTGAATTTTCCATAAATTTTGCATATAGCATTTAGCAATAAAAACGACAGGATTAATAAAACCTAATGGATCATATAGACGTGCAATTGTCGATAAAATTATGCGTTTGGTACAGTGGTCACTAAAAACATTATGAATTTTATATGTAAATTGATCAAGCGACGGTATCCATTGAATACCTAAAATATTAATGTTTTTCTTGTCAGTATCCGACTCAAAACTTAAGGGTACTTCCCGGTAGCTGACAGGAATGTCTTCCAATATTTCAGGATGGTTACTAGACCATTTTCTCAATTCAAAACAACCTTTTTGAAGTAATGCAATTAATTCCACTATACAATGTCGAGCGTTTTCCAAAGTTTGCGCACCACTGATAATATCATCTACGTAGGTATTTTCAATTAATATAGTAGCAGCCTTTGGAAAATTCAATTTTTCATCATTTGCTAATTGATGAAGTGAACGAATGGATAGGTATGGAGCACTTGAGGTGCCATATATTACTGTTTGTAATTCAAATTCCTTTACAGGATGATCAGATGATTCTCTCCACAAAATATGTAGATAACGGCGAGATTTCTCATCCACCAGTATTTGCCTATACATTTGACGGATGTCAGCTGTAAAAACGATTTTGTGTATTCGAAAATTACACATTAGTTCGACAATGTCCCTTTGTAATTTGGGACCGACCAAAAGTATGTCGTTCAATGACGTACCCGAAGACGATTTGGTACTGGCATCAAAAACGACCCTTAAACGAGTTGTAGAACTGGTTTCTTTGATTATTCCATGATGGGGTATGAAATAATTAGCAATAATTGGCGATTGAGGTGGCACTTCGATCATGTGCCCTAATGTAAAATATTCTCTCATGAACGAAATATATTTATTTATTTTTTTATTTATTTAAGTTTTTATTCCAGCAGGACTGGGAGGGTAGTGCAATCCCAGTCTGCCATATTACATAAACAACTATACAAGAAAAAAAGTTTAAATATTAGGTAAGTACCTAATTAAAACATAAAATGAAAACAAAATTCATCACACAAATAACAAAAAATAAACATAAAATTAAAATAAATAATAAGTAGACAGAATTAAAAATAAAAGATAAAAAGATTTTTTGGGATCGTCCATCATGGAGGTCGCCTCATCATCTGCATCCATCGCTCATTTATTGGGGAACTGAGCCACTCGGATGCAGCCACGACAATGATATTGGTTGAAGTTCGTATCCTGCTCCAGAAGCTGGCTAGTCGGTGGCGAAGTAAGGCTGGGAATGAGTGCACCCTTCCCTCGGTAAACATCGTGGAGGCACTGCAGAACCTCGGTAGTTGCATAAGTTGCCTGTATGCGTTATTGTAGCACACTCTCAGTTTGTCCCATTGCGCTGCTGGGTATTGTGTCCACAGTTCAGACGTATAAAGGGCAGTACAGTATGTCTTGAATAATAATTTTCTGACATCTTCGCTACAGTGGTAGAACCGCCTTGAGAGCATTCCGGCCCGTATGTTAATTGCTCTTCTTTGTCGTTCCATATCTTCTATATCCTTCATGTCTTCGGTTAGGATATGTCCCAGATACTTAACCTGTGAGGCCACAAGCAGTTCATTTCCTTCTAGATATATTGGAGGAATATGTGATGGCTCCTTATTGTGTTTGAAAGCGACGATGACTGACTTTTTAGAATTGTACAACAGATTATGAGAGTTTGCGTACTCTTCGCATATTTGCACAAGTCGTCTCATCGCTTTAATCGAAGGTGCAAGCAGCACCATGTCATCGGCGTAATTAATGTTGTTACTTCCTTGTCCACAGATATGACAACCGATTCGTGTATCGTTCAACTCTTGTAAGAGGTCGTTAATGTACACATTAAATAGAGTTGGAGACATATTTCCCCCTTGCCTGACTCCGCTCTTAAGGAATAAAGGTCTTGAGGAAGCTCCTGCCCATTGAATGTGATTTTCCTGTTGTCCGTACCAAATAGCCAGCATATTGACCACTGCTGCTGGAACATCTCGCTTTATGAGTTTTTCCCATAATAATTGATGGGAAACACGATCAAACGCCTTGCTTAAGTCAAGAAAACACCCATAGACTGTGGTTTTTCTTTTTTTGTAGTAGGCTATTGTTTGTTTTACTCCATAAATGGCCATATCGGTTGATGAGGCGCTCTTGAAGCCGAATTGGTTATCAAGGGTAAATAGTTTCTCTTTGACTAGCGCGAATAAGATTTTTTCAAATAGTCTCGAAAGCATTGTCGCCAAGGAAATCGGTCGGTAATTTCCTAATACCGATGCATCCAGCTGATTGGATTTCAGGATTGGTACGATAATAGTTTTGCTCATATCCATCGGCATATGTGTGTGTCTTAGGAGGCTTGAGTACAGGGCGGCTAGAATAATATGAAGTTGATCTCCTGCGTATTTTATGTGCTCAATACCAATGGCGTCGTATCCTGGACTTTTACCATGAGCGGTTTGCTTAATTGCGCTTTCAATCATTTCATGAGTAACATTCATGACCAGATCATCATTGGCCGCAGGCGGGCATGTCATTATCGAAGGTTTCGTAGTATCTCCTTGATCCTCGCTTAAAGAGAAAAAGTCTCTAAATTCGTTGGCTATGTTTTCATCACCCATAATGTTGTTGACGCATAGTGGAACTTTGCTCTTGGCTTTCAGTACAGTTGAAGTTTTTTGCCAAAACTTTCTGAAATCTTTGTTATGCATAGACGTAGCTATGCTATCCATTCGTGCGATTTGAGATCAGAATCTCTATTCAGTCTCCTTTCTAAATGCTTGAGGCGTGACAATGCTATGTCATATGACTTTCCCAACTTTTACGGGCTTTTCTTAAATGGCAATGAAACGACGTATCTTCCGTCTTGGTTACGGTAGGTACTTTCAGTGTATATGTTTTCACAACGAATTTCATCAGGCGATTGAATTTTCTTCAAAGCTGGAACATTTTCAATTTCCCAAAAACATTTAAGCTTTTCATCAATATTTTCCTCCATTGATGTGAAGAATGAATTTATACAATGATTTGATGGTCCAACATTTCCCATCAAAATCCAACCCAATTTAGTTTCTATAGCTATGGGTTCATTTTCTTTCCCCATCAATTTTCCTGAACATAACAATGACGCAAAAATATCACTTCCAAGCAGTATGTCAATAGCTGATGATAAGTAGAATGTTGTATCTCCCAATTTGAGACCCACGATGTGATCCCAATGATGATCGACGATACGATTTGATGGCATATTCGAACAAATGTTATTTAAAATAAGGAAATCTGTCACAATACCAGATTCCTTCGAATCGACAGGACGAAATTGTGTTCTTATTAATCCGTTAGAATTAATAGTAGGAATATTTCCAATACCTATCACGGTAAGTGGTTGTTTTTTAGAACGAGTAAAACCTAATTTTTTGACACAATTTTCCGAAATAAAGTTTCCCTGACTTGCGCTATCGAGCATAACACGAACCTTCTGAAATACTCCATTTTTATCTAAAACTTCCACATAAGCTGTAGACAAAAGAACCGTTTTGTGAGTTTTATTGTAAAATGTGGTCAACACCAAGGGTTCTGAAGAGTTTTCTTGCTGGTCTGAATTTTTCACGATTTTTTTTGGAATATGTAATAGGGTATGATGTTTTAATTGACATTGTCTGCAAGTGAAACGCGAATGACAATTTTTTGCGTTGTGTTTTCCTTGCGCTAAGCAATTGAGACATAAATTATTTTCCTTTGCGAATAAGTACCTATCCTTTGGAGTAAGGCTTAAGAATTTTTCACACTTGTGCAGTGAGTGTGGCGATTTACAAAGAATGCACTTGATTTCAATGTTTGATACAAACGCATTAATATTATTGCTCGATCGATGTTTTGCATTATATGATTTAGATTGACCTTTATGAGCCTGTAACTGGTTTTCAGGAAAAACTCCAAGTGCCATTTCTTTTGCCAAGCACTGTCCATTTAAGTACTTCAATAAGTGATCAAACGTTGGAATATTCTCCGAACTGTGTTGAATTTCAAAATCAATACGAAATTCTTTTGTTAATTTACGTAATACAATATGTAATAAAAGAAAACTCCACTGGCGAACTGGAAAATTCAAAGCTTCTAACGCAGCAAGATTTTCTTTCAAAATGGAAATAAATTGCCTCAAATTATCCTGAGCTTTTACAGGTTGAATCGACAGAATTAATTCTACGCGTCTATCAGCGATCAAACGTATGTTTTCATACCGTTCCTTTAACAGATTATATGCAACAAAATAATTTTCTTCAGAAATCGGCAAATGTTTAACGTATGTTAAGGCTTCACCCGAAAGGGAACTTATTAAATAATGCATTTTTTGAATAGAACTCAAACCAATATTAGAATCGATCAAAGAATTAAAGGTGTTTATATAATTTGTCCAATCTGTTGATATTCCAGAGAAAATAATCAATTTTAATTTTGGCAACGAAACATTATTTTTGGCCATTAAATGATCCGATTCACTTTTCGAAACATCTGGAAATAATTGGTTATAATACGACTGAATCTCGTAATACATGTTTTGGATTTCAGTATATTTTTCTTGCAAAACTTTAATTTCTAATTCATCTTTCTTATTTGATTCAATTAAAATATGTGAAGCGACGAAACTATCTCTAATATCAGATAAGTCCGAAAAACGTGCTTTGAATATATTTTTATCAGTAATATTCAAAGATGTTATGGCTTTGATCGCAGAAGAACGCACACTTTCCATATCTAACAGTGCTAGTTTGTACTTAATAGTGTTAGCCGCCATTATGAATATTTTTAACAACAAACCAAAATAAAAAACACTGTCAACAAATAACGTCAAACTTGTAAACAAAAATATTAATGTCCGCTGTTATAAACAGCTGACGCGATAAACTAACGCGACCTACGTTACCGACACTTGACAGGCGCTTGTAGCTCATGTAGGTAATACCGACGCGTGGCGGTGATATTGTACGTACAAGTACCTACTATCTACCAAATTCAAAAATATTAAGCCGCCCAACGACTACAATAACCAATTCAAATTTAAAATGCTACTCAATATTCACGATTAAATGTATAATTCTGAAACAGCTTTTATAAACCGGAAAAAGGTCAACGAAATGGAACGATTCAAACTTCAAAACACAATAGGTACTCACAATTACGTCTACCAAAAAACGACAAAAAAACGAAAATATCCAGCGAGAGGAACCAAAAATGTCACGGCCGATACCGAGACACGAAAAGATGACTGTAAATCCCTTTTTGTTTTGTGATGAATAAATACCAATAATTGTGTTTTGAAATCTGATCGTGGGAAGTATGAAATGAAAGGAAGTCTCTTACCTTTGGACGGCGTATTACGGCGATTCAGGATCGATCCTGGCTCCAACCACTGACACAACACCAGGCTTCTCCGACACGACAGTTTGATAAGATAAAAAGACGAAATCTTGCGATATTTGCAATATTATCCACGAGAGAGCTGTGACCCATGTCACGAACCAAATTCAACTGCCCAAGTAGGTAGGGTAAACTTGGGCGATAATATTGTTCCATTATTTCCTCATGTAGGTAGGTTCATCTTCTTCTCCTGGTAGAGACTTTTGAGGAAAGGAGGAAGAGAAAGGAATGCATGATTACTGAAGGACTTGAGGAAAATGGATTTAGTTTTCTAAAAGACTGTTTCAGAACCAAACACTAAGTGTAATAATTTTTCATAGTGTGTATAAGATGTGATTGCGCAAGAGATTGGTGAGTTTTGTGCTGCATTAGTATTATTGGATCCTATGTGAAAAGGTGAAGTGTGCCTGGTACGCCTCATTGGAACATTTAAACCAATGACAGATAGCAGTTCGGGACTATCTATTTTATTATTAAGCAGGTTATGTAGAAACATCAGATCTGACAGTGTGCGTCTTTTTTGTAAAGATAACATATTATTTGAAGTTTTGTTGTATTTCTTGAGTAAATATTTCGAAAATTTATTCTGTATACTCTCTATTAAATCTATGTATACTTTATATTGAGGATTCCATATGGTGGAAGCATACTCCAGTGGACTTCTGACCAATGAACAGAATAATATTTCCAGAGTCTTAGCACTTTTAAAAACTTTACATACTCTTAATAGAAAACCTAGCATCTTATAAGATTTTGATATAATGTTTTCGATGTGCTTATCAAATATTAGTTTGCTATCTAAGTGAACACCTAGATCTTTACATGTAGACATATATTTTAAAGGTTTGTTATTCAAGTTGTAAGGATAGGTTATTTTATTTTTATTTCTGGTAAACGTAATCGAGTGACACTTAGATATATTTAAGGACAATAAGTTTAATTCACAGTATGTGCACAAATGATCAAGATCTCTTTGTAATTCGATGCAATCGGATAACGACTGAATAGGTTTAAAAATTTTCATGTCATCCGCATACAATATAAAGTAACTATTTGGGAAGCATACAAGAATGTCATTTGTATAAATATTGAATAGGAGTGGTCCGAGATACGACCCCTGGGGCACACCTGAGACGATTTCTATTAAGCAAGATGCGAAACCATTGACAACCGTGATTTGGTGTCGATTACTAACATAAGATGCGATCCATCTATAGAGATCATCGTGAATTCCTAAACCTAAAAGCTTCTGTAAAAGAATATAATGGTTAACACGGTCGAATGCTTTAGAGTAATCAGTGTAGATGGCATCCACCTGGCATCTCATGTCCATTTGAGCATGAAGAAAATTTGTAAAAGACGCAAGATTTGAGGTTGTGGAGCGATTTTTCATGAAGCCATGTTGATTAGTTGAGAGTAAAGGTGAGATGGTAGAATATAATTGATCGTAAACAATTTTTCCAATACTTTACTTAGAATCGGTAATTTGGATATAGGTCGATAGTTGGAGACATCATTTTTACTGCCGTTTTTAAAGATTGGGATAATCAAGGCTGTTTTCCACTTGTCGGGAAATGTTCCTTCAGATAGCGATAATTTGAAAATAGCAAAAATGGGGGGTGTCAATTGTTTACTACAGTAGTTTATAAAGATTCCTGGAAGTTTATCGTTACCCGGTCCCTTTTTGATATCGATAGATTTAAGGTATTTGAAAGTTATGTCTTCATTGATCTCGATTGAGCTAATTGCGCTATTTGAATTTAAACAATCACTAGCATTACTTGTATGAGCAGGTTGAACATTCGAAAATACAGAACCAAAATACTCCGAAAATAAATTGGCTACTCCTTTACTGTCATTAGCAGTTTTTTCGCCATAAAACATATGATCGGGTATGGCAGGAGATTTTCTTTGAGAATTGACATAGGACCATATTTTTTAACATTGTGCTGTATACCGGATTCTATCGTGGAAATGTAGGTTTTGTAAGCCGCTGAAGCGACCGTCTTTTGCCTTTTGCGAAGCAAAGAAAATGAGAGATAGTCGAGAGGGTTCCGATGACGCTTCCATGCTCTAAAGAACTTTAATTTTTCATTTGTTATTTTTATTAAGGCTGCCGTGTACCATAGTGGATATTTTCCAGATTTCACAACTTTCTTGGGAATAAATGCATCGATGATTTGTTCAATTATAACGTAAAATGAGTTTAACGCTGTATTTACATCCGGTGCATTTATAACGGTAGACCAGTCGGTCTCTTCCAGTTTTCCATTAATCACGGTATAATCTGCTTTATGGAATAATTGTATTGTTCTAGGAGTTGAGAGGGTAGCATTAGTGGATGGAATTTCTAGTTCAATAATCAATGATTTATGATGAGCATCCTCTTTAACTAAAGGATGATCTGCAAGCGTCACCTTAGCTGGAGTGTTACAGAACACGAGGTCCAATATTCGTCCATAATTGTTAGGTGAATGGTTAAATTGAGTTAAATTTGCAAACGATAAACAGTTACATAGTGTGAGTGAACATTGGTCTCTGTTAGTTGATATTTGTTGATTAATCCAATCAATACTGGGTAAGTTATAGTCGCCAATGATTAGAAACTTGTCATTGGGAAAACGGATCGTTAAGTCAGAAATAGCATTGGTATGACTAGTAAATAACGCTAATCTTTCTGAGGATGTTAATTTTGGACCGACGCTAGGTAAGTACACGCAGCACATATGGAAGTTATAACAATGATGATTAGATTTTGATGTATTGACAGTTATCCAAATATCTTCAGCGTCTGAATTCCAAGAGCGGGGAGTAACAAAAAATTCTTTTTTAATACCTATGATTACGCCTCCGCCAGTTGATTTACCAGTGCGATGGATATCCCTATCATTTCTGTAGACAGAATAGCGGTTATCAAATAATTCCTCATCTAGGATGCTATCAACCAACCAACTTTCGGTAATGAAAATCAAGTCATAATTATTGACCAGCACATTTTGACTAAATTCCAACGTTTTTGAGCGCAGACCTCTCGCATTTTGATAGAATATTATTAAAGAATCAAGCATTGAGAAATTTTGTTAAATACATTAATAACTTCGGTTTCTACAAAATATACTTGATTATTTTGTTCGAAAGTTATGTTCATAGTCATAAGTCCACTGGGAATAACAAAGCATAACATACAATTATCAATTAAGGTTCATGAGTATATCATAGAATGTATAACTGAGTAGTGAGTACAATTATCAGCAGGTGGGGTTAATGTAAAAAGGGTAATATTCATTAAATTAAGAAAAAAATCAGGAGAAAAATAGTAGTTACAGGATAGATGATTTAACATGGTAATGGTGATTAAGCTATTAGGTTTTTTAACTGCGAGTCGCATGAGATATGTATGGAAGGTGATGAATCGTTCTTTCTTAGGTAGATTTTCCCGTTTCGTATCCATAAAAACTGATACATGTGTTCGTTTTTAAAGCCTTTGGCGGACCTCAATATAGATTTATTTTTCCGCGTGAGATGGTCGTTAACAAAGATCCTCTGATCAGCTCCAGCCATTCCGATGCCCTTGGTAGTGATTCCTTTTTTCTTCTTAATGGCTGCTATAAATTCGTCCTTCTTCTTGCGAGAGGTGAATTTTGCGATGATGTTTCCCGGGCGTCCGTCAGTCCTGTCTTGAGTATGATTACGCTTGCTGACTCTGCTAACATATTCAATTTCGTTTTGATGGAGGGGGCATCCAATAACTGTGGCAATAGTTGACATCATTGTAGGCAGATTCTCGTTGGTGGTCTCCGGCATTCCATGTATTTCTATGTTGTTAGAGAGAAGCTCCTGCTCCCTTTCATTATTTCCCCTCTCTAACATGAATACTGTTTGTTTCAGCTCAGATACTTCCATTTCTAGCTTATCTACTTTGGCTAATTTTTCGTTGATTAGATTTATTTTGCTTGAGAAATCGTCCATGATAGTATTATTGTAAATTATCACCTTTTCAAATTCAGCCATTTTATTGCTTATTTTTTCTAACTGCAGCGACATTTTTTTTATCTCCACAGTTAGGAGTTCATTGCTGTGGTCAGTGGAGCTAGTGCGAATTTCCGGATTGACCAGGATTTGTATGCAATTATTGCACTTCCATGCATCCTTTTTTCCTTGCGACATGCGTTTGTAAACGCTTGCCGTAATATTGGCACATTCAAAATGGAAAGTGCATTTGCAGGTTGAGCACCTTATACACTCAGCCTCTTTTAGATGCTTAACGTAAAACTTGCAAGTTGTATCCATATTTGTTATACTTGCGGCTGCAATAGGTTGCAATACTGTAGGTAGCTTGAGGTTTTTGTCAGTTTTTGAATAATAACTTTATTAACTTCAGATTTGACACTGTGTACACTTTAAACAAACACTTACTTTCGTATTTAATTCACCTCAACTTATATTATGAGCTGGTATTGAAATTGTGTGATAAGAGTCACTGTTTTTAATAACAAATGAACGATTATTGGGGAGCGATTGACAAACGTCAGGCGGGTGTTTTTAGATAATGACAAGTGTGGCTCATATCATCATCATTGTGTATTCTAAGGTTTGTACCTTTTACATTTCTCTGAATAAAACAGGCTGCGTCACAGTTTATGAACTATTTTTACAAAAAAAAATCAGGACTACAATTTACAAAACATAATTATACAAAAACAATTTAAGTATTACGAAAATAGAATCAGCTGGCGATTGGCGAAAATTTAGCGTTCAAAAAGTTAACGGGGACCTTTAAAACGTCAAAAAAAAATATTGTGCTGATTGGCCATTTCATCTAAATTGTTGTGTGATATAACCCATCTTTATTTTTACAGAACTGACATCGTTTAGTGAGGTGGGTAGCATATATATTCAAATTAACAGTCACTAAACGCCCGGGTTGCCGGCAATGAAATTGAATTCAATCAAAAGTATTATTAATGTTAAACATGAACTTTTATCATATCGACTGCTGGTGGACCATATTGATTTACTGCATTGAGATCATCAAATATGGAATGATTATTATAGGTAAAGGGTCACTGGCGGAGATAGTAGTGGTAAGGAGGGGGAGGTGAGGATAAATTTTGAATTTCGGTTTGAAACATGTTTTTTTTTTCAGCGGGAATGACTGAAAATTTAAAACAGATCCCGTGGTTACCTTACCTTAAGGTGTTCATTGCTGATCATCCATTTTATTACGCACTGGTCAATAGTGATGGACAAACCGTCTTCTCCGGACATTTCACCGGTGGAAATTAAGCGTAAGGATTTGTGTTGATCTTAGTATTGTTGAAACATACATAATTTATTATATGTACTTCCCAATAATATACGGAATAATTCTGACCTCTATCAATCGCCATTTCACAACTTTTATTTATATACACTTTTATACGCCTATGGAGCTTTTAAATTGGGTACATAACATTTACATTTTTTACACATCATCATCATCTGTGGCTCTACAACCCAGGTCGGGTCTTGGCCTCCAGCAGAGCCTGCCTCCATGACTGTCGGTGTTGTGCTGCGTTGCGCCAGTTTCGGATGCCGATGGTGCTTGCATCCTTCACCACTCCATCCAGCCATCGAAGCTTTGGTCTTCCAACTCTTCTCCGACCCCCAGGTGCACCATCCATAATTCGCTTTGGAATATCTCCTTCGCTCATTCTCTGGATATGTCCAGCCCACCTGAGTCTTCCAGTTTTGATTTCCTTGGAGATATTAGGGTCCTCGTAAAGATCGTATAGCTCCTGGTTGTATCTGATACGCCATTCTCCATTATCACAGACTGGGCATCCACCTTCCTTCGCAGCACCTTCCTTTCAAAACTTTCTAGGGCTCCTTCATCACCCTTACTGATTAACCAGCATGCCGAACCATACATAAGAACAGGTCGTATAAGGGTCTTGTAAAGCAGGACTTTAGTTCTTCTGGTAAGGTGGCGAGATTTCATATGCTTCTGTAGCCCAAAGTAGTATCGATTTGCAGCTACTATTCTTCTTTTGATTTCGCCGGATACATTGTTGTCATTTGTCACCATAGTAGCGAGATATACAAACTCGTTGACAGTTTCAAATGTATAATTATCTATCTGTATACTTGGTGGTTTCTGGCGTCCATGTACGGGCATATATTTTGTCTTCCCCTCGTTGATGATCAATCCCATGTTCCTTACCGACGTAGCTAAGCTTTTAAACGCCGATTTTAGTTCATATTCTGAGCGTGCGATGATATCTATATCGTCAGCATTAACAAGGAGCTGAACAGACTTGTTAAAAATATGGCCTGTGGTTTGTATACCTGCATTTCGGATGGCCTTTTCCAGCACTAAATTGAATAAAATGCAGGAATGGAAGGTCTTTAGGGTGTCTGACAGATCCTGTTGTATTCTGACTCGGCACTCAACATTAGACATTGTGAGCCTTACTAAGTTTACCAGTTTTCTTGGGATATTAAATTCATCCAAGGCTCTGTACAGTCTTTCTCTATTTACCGTGTCATAGGCAGCCTTAAAATCTATGAAGAGATGGTATGTATCAACATTAAATTCTATTGTTTTTTCCAGTATCTGTCTCAGTGAAAAGATTTGATCAGTTGTAGATTTCCCCTTACGGAACCCAGTTTGATATTGGCCAATTATGCCATCCGAATATTTCATAAGCCTACCACACAGTACATTTGATAGGATCTTGTATGAGATATTCAGCAGCGTTATGCCCCTATAGTTAGAGCAGTTCATAGGGTCTCCTTTCTTATGAAGAGGGCAAATTATTCCACAGTTCCATTCACTTGGCAGAGTCTCAGAGCACCAGATGGATTTAATGATATTATATATATGGACTTGAAGGTTCTCTCCGCCATATTTGAATAACTCTGCAGAGATGTTGTCAGTTCCAGGTGATTTATTGTTATGTAGACTTTTAATGGCACCCACTACTTCTTCTAATGTTGGTGGCGGCTCGACATTGTCATCATCATTAGTACCACCATCAGTGATGTTTCCATCCCTTGTCAAATTTTCACCCACACTCTCATCTACACTTCCGTTTAGCAGAGCATCAAAATATTCCACCCATCTATTCAGAATTCTTGACTTTTCATTCAAAATATTTCCCTTGCTGTCGTAGCACATTGTAATTCTAGGCTTGTATTCTTTTCTTTGATGGTTTACCTTCTGATAGAAAAGTCGACTTCTGTTTTGGGCCTTGGCTAGTTCCACTTCCTTGATTTGGTTCTCGAGAAATACTCGTTTCTTCCTTCTGTGCAGTTTTTTCTCGTGCTTTCTTAGTTCTCTGTATTCCATCTCTGCTTGCCGTGTACGATGTCGCTGTTGCATTCTTAGATATGCGTCATTCTTCACATTGGTTGCTTGTTGGCATTCTGCATCGAACCATAATTCTCTTGGTTGTGTTTGCCTGCTTCCCAGAACTTCGTCAGCTGCATTGGTAATCACAGACTTAACACCATCCCAGTATGAGTTAATATCATGTTGTTCCACATGGTCGCTGATGTCATCCAACTTATGATTTATGGTTGTAATGAACTTTTCTGCTGTTTCTGGTACTTTTAGGCTTTCAATATCAAATTTATTTGTGCGTGATCCCCTCTGTTTCTTCACGTTTGATATTCTACTCCGTATTTTGGAGATAACAAGGTAATGATCCGATGTACATTTTTTACACAAGGGTTAGTAATAAACATTAGATTGTAAGAGTAATTCTTATATTACAGTGGTTTACGATTGGATAAAATTATAAAGAATGATAATAATAACAATAATAAACTGAAATGATCAGAAATAATTTGTTAACTAAAAAAATTGTTCAGTTGTGTTTTAAACCATCATTTATTTATTTGTTTGATAAACTTACTCTTAAAATTTAAAAAAATAGAAATATAGAATACTTATCCTTCACCGATCCTCAACAAAAAATAGAAGTTTACATCTGTAAAACCATGTTTACAACATCAATTCTTGTCTTCCCGATCTTGTTTTAACAAATTATTCTTTCGTTAACGATTGTCAAGCGTAATTTTGAAAAAGCAGATTACCCAAAGATTAAAGAATTTTTATCTATTAATAATTGGACTTAAGTAAGCACACTTACTTGTAAAATCACAAGTTTAAATCATAAGTTTAAATGAGGCCTTAGAATACTTTAACAATGTAATTTATCAAGCAATCAATAGCTTTGTACTACAAAAATATTACACTTCTAAATTCCCTAAATGGTTCGATTCTGAAATAATTAATCTAACTTACGATAAAAAAATTGCCCGCGAACTTTAAAAAATAAATAGAACTCTGAATGATTATATCGAATTCTCTGTTCTGCGTAACAATTGTACCAGGAAGTCCAAAGTATATTTTAAGAAATACACCAAAAACGTTGAAAATTCAATTTTAACAAAAACTAATAAATTTTGGAATACGCTAACTCCTTTCGGAAAAATAACTATAACTTTCCCGGTACAATGTTTTACGGGGAAAAAAGTAGGTCATGAAAAAAACGATATTGTAAATTTATTTGCAGATTTCTTAAGGAAAGTACCTATACGTTGAAGACAATGAAGAATATTTTATTTGATAAACCCCAATTTACCGATAACATCCAAGTAAGTAAATGATGTTGTGACTTTTATCAAACAGCTGGATATCAGGTTGAATTTGTGGCCAGATATGATTCCCTCAATATTACTTAAAAACTGTATTCATGTTCTAGCTCTTCCTATTACTTTAATTTTCAATTTATCTTTATCTATAGGTTGTTTTCCTGAAATTTGGAAGTGGCTTTATAACACTTAATTTAAAAAAAGGAGATAAATATCAAATGGAAAATTATAGACCCATGTGTCATCACTACCTAAACTTTTTATATTAAGTAAAATCATGTATCAAATTAAACCCCTTATATAAATATTTCATGATGGTTTGATGTCAGACAGTAGGGAGTGTAACGAACCCATCGCTCAGGGAGTGGAAACACAAACCTGCAATAGCCATCCCAAGCCAAGGTGTGAGCTACCGTGCTAAGGCTGAATGTCCTGGGGAACAGCGTCACGAACGGTGCCTCCGAGAAACAAGGTCGCATCTCGGAGTAATTAGACCTCACTTCAGCACTCAGGGCTCTGCTGGAGAGGACCTTCTATTTCCCTGGGAACTCGTGGGACAAAAAAATTTGACCATTCGAAAACTAGGGGCCTTTTGGGAACCTAGAAGTGCTGAGGGCCACCTCTGTGGATTTCCTTCCTGGGGCCAGGAACCAAGAGGAGAAACCGTGGAGAGGTGAACTTAGACCACCTCCATGAACTCTTCCCTTGTGGGGCCTTTGAGGAACCAAGGGGGAGGGCACCCTTCCAGCGCGGGGCCTTTGTGGAACCAAGGAGGAGTGAAGTGGAGAGATGATGTCCTCTTCCCATGTGGGGCCTTCGAGGAACCATGTAGGAGTGAAGAGGAGAAATGAGACCATCTTGGAGAACTCTTCCTCTGTGGGGCCTTTAGGGAACCAAGGAGGAGTGCGAAGGAGAGGTGAAGTTCTCTTCCCTCCTGGGGCCCTCGGGGAACCAAGGTTGAGTGGACTCTTCCCTTGTGGGGCCTTTAGGGAACCAAGGGGAGGTAGACTCTCCGTCGTGGAGCCTTCGGGGAACTAAGGAGTGGAGAGGAGAGATGAAGCCCTCTTCTGTCTCGTGGGGCCTTCAGGGAACCAAGGAGGAGTGAAGAGGGGAAATGAAACCTGGGAAGACACATTGGTGAACCAGAAGATATAGCTTCATTTTCAATGATAATCCTGGTGAACTTTATAAAAGGGGCTGGGTTACTGTCAAAGGAATGAGGTCAAATGGGAGATAGTACAATGGGTCTATGGCCTAAGTGCTCACGGGAACTATATATATGTAAACCGTCTCCGATTATTAAAAAAATATATATATGTATATATTATAATGGAATTCCAACATGAATTAAAAATTATCAGTCTCAAAAATAGAAATAATACTTTAAATTCATGTACAAAAATTTGTATACAGTCTTCATATGTATATATTGACTGTGAATTTTAATAAAAAAATTCCATTTATCGTTCGCTTGAAAATAATTACGATAAATACACCCTTTTACCGGACACGCATCGTGGGCTACCCCCTTTTTTTTTTTTTTTTACAGTGAAATAAAGTAATGAAAAAAAAATAATACCATTCGTTACTATCGATTGGAGCAGAGCAAAATAAACACTTCTTAGAGTTTTCGTTTTAACGATTGATTGAAGAGAATAAAAAATGCAGCAGAAATTTTAGCCATAATTAATCTATTGTATACGCCTGTTTTATTAATCATTCTGAACGAATTATGGATTTTTTTCAACATATTTTAAATGTCTTGTATATTTCTTATTTTTGAAGATGTCGTAAAAACAGGTTCTATTTTAGAAACTAGGTCAAATTATCTTTACATTTTTGTATTTAAAAAAATACTTAAGCGTTTAAAAATTGCCATATTTCAGCTTCAAAAACAAAAAAATGTTGAAAAAAAAGCTTACTACATATATTTTTACCCAAAATGTACAGAAATTTATAAAAATACTAAATTCAAAAAACCCAGCCATTTTATTTAATGAATTTGGAAGATAATTATAACTTCACTTTTTTCTTGTTCATAAAATAAATATTTTTAAAAAATATTGTTTGGTTTTAATTCCAAAAAATTAACAATAAAAAAACTGGCATTTTAATTTATTGCTTGCACATTTTAAGACGTTCATTGCTTTGCTATTTATATTATATAAAAAAACATAATTTTCAAGAAATTGTCATAAAATAAAGATTTGATTATTTATGTAACCTATGAATAGTGACCGACCGAAGGTTTGGTTTCGGCAAGTTTCGGCAAAAAAATCTAGTTTCGGCAACAGTTTCGGTTTCGACAGAAAATCTGCCGAACCTTCGGCCGCACCGAAACTCTGCGTTCGTGAATTATCGCGCGTCGTTTAGTTAGGGACTCGTGTGTCACCCGCCATCATCAGCTGAGTTCATTTAACAGTGTAATAAGAATGTTGTGATTGTAAACACAATTAAAATAAAAATACATATTTAATGAGGTCCTTCTTTTGTTTGTTGATTATTGACAATTTTTTGTTCCAAGAAGTAGTTAACATGTTTGTTAATTTTTACATTTTTTAATAATAATAATAATAATAATTGGATAATTTATAAAGCGCCGTTTTTGTGAAAAATCACCTCAAGGGCGCTGTACAATTTATTAGGAATGCTTAGGTTCTAACTAATTTTACTATTTATAAATGGATACAGAAACATAATTACCTGGCTGGTCACTTCCGATAAACACACTTTAATTAGAAAGTTTATGGAGAAGATACGGCTTTGCACGCGGAGGACATTACAGTTAACACACTGGACATTGCATGATTTTACATTATTTGCTACCCTAGTATTACATTTATGAATAGATTAGTGGCAAAAGTAGAGTTGGTATTTATTTTTAAATACTGGAGAATTTAGGACTATTGGAGATTAGTGGCAAAAGTATTGTTGATATTTAGGACTCTTTAGGGCTGGAGAATGTTCATGAAATGACCTTCACAAACTTTTTTTTTTTTTTTTCTCCTTTTTTCTACGTTTTTACAGGTTAGTTATTTACGGTGTCGAGGGCATTGAATGTGAAGGTGAAAGATTTTGAGTTTATGGATACGACTGTCTGAAAAGGTCAGTTTTAGGCCTAGCTCTAAATTCCGCCGCGTCTGTGATCATTCTTAAGTCATATGGCAGTCCATTCTAGGCTTTAGGTCCTGACACTCCGAAAGCGCGCTCACCGAACTTAGTATCTGGTGTGCGCTTTGGTTCCTTTAACCTTCCGATAGCTGATGACGCTGCTGACCTCAGGGTTGACTGACGATAATTGGAATTTTCTGGAATACACAATTCCGATAAGTAAGCCGGAGCCATTCCGTTAAGGGACTTAAATACCATCCAGCAGAGCTTAAACTGGATCCTTTCAGGACATTTAAGCCAGTGTAGATTTTTGAGATGCTCTGAAATGTGGGAATATTTAGATACGCCGGTGATAAGTCTTGCCGCAGCGTTGAAAATGGATTGTAATTTGTTGATTTGATATTTTGGAAGACTTGCATATATTCCATTGCAATAATCTAAGCGTGAAACCACATACGAATTGACTAGTAATTTAGTCGCCTCAGTTGGCAGGTTTCTCCTTACTGCTTTAATTTGCCTCAATTGAAAAAATCCCGTGCTTACGGTTCTGTTCACATGAGTTTTAAGGGAAAAATCAGCGTCCAGATTGACACCCAGTAGTTTTATACAAGTCTTTGGAGTGATTTCGCTTCCTGAAATGGTTATTGGGGAGTTATCAATGTTATGCTGACGTCTGCTTGTGGCGGTCCAAAGAAACTCAGTCTTTGACGGATTAAGTTTTAATCTATTTGAGGTCATCCAGCGGGTAATTGCTTCTAGACACTCAATTATGCGAGTTTTTAGACTGTCTACTTCCTCTGGTAAGCAGTAAAAGTAAACTTGTTGGTCATCAGCGTAGCAGTGAGATAGAAGGCCAAATGATTCGATTATTTTAGCGACATCATTTGTGAAGAGGATGAAAAGAAGTGGGCCCAGAACAGACCCCTGGGGTACTCCAGATGAAAGGGTTGCATATGTTGATTGGTTTTTCCCTACCTTTACGGCTTGTGTACGGTTACCCAAGTACGATTTCAGCCAGCTTTTAACGCCGCCATTTAAACCAAAGGATTCTTCTAATCGTTTAATAAGAAAATCATGGTCGATCGTGTCAAAAGCGGCACTCATGTCCAAGACTGAAAGGAGTGTCAGTTTTCCCGACTCGATAGCAAGAGTTATGTCTGACAAAACACGTAGTTTTGTTTGTTTTATAGCAGTAATATGAAATAAAAATATTTTTTCAGTTAATTCAATTACAGATTTTTTTAAATTGCATTTAACACGTGCAATACGAATGTTGCGATTAGAAACGCCATTAAAATTAAAATACTCTATTATTGAGGTCCTTCCTTTATAATGAAAGTGTTGTTTTTGATAATTTCTTGGTCCAAGAAGTAGTTAACATGTATTGTTTATTTTTGTTTGTTTTATAGCAGTAATATTTTTTTTTCACATACTTTGATTAATGTTTATTATTTCATTTAACACGTGATAACTGTCTGTATAAGTATAAAAAATAAGCCAAATGTAAACAATAGATTTTTAACTTGTCTAAAAAAGTTTCGGTTTCGGTTTCAGCCGAAACTGAGACGGATACCGAAGATTCGCTTTCGGTTTCGGTAGAAAGTCCAGTTTCGGTCGGGCACTACCTATAAAACGGTTTTCTGACAGTTAAAATTTCAAAATACGATTATTGTGCAATATCTTGACTAAAACTGATGAAAAACCATTTAAATAACTGTAAATATAGTAATTATATAAATAGAAGAGTGAATTGGTCACTATAATGGAAATCGTAAAGTAAAATTACAACACCTATCCTCGGAGCCAAATTTTTTTGTGGCTTTAATTTTTTCCTGCGCGAACGACAAATGCGAAGGCGCAACCAACGCAACCTCGCTGATATGAATGATAACAACAATTTAACAAGTACACTGTAACCAAATACAACGTTGCCAGCTCTAAAACACATACAAGACGCTTTTACAGCACGGCCGCCGAGGTGAGTTTATTAGTAACAGATCGAGTTCGAGTGTAAACAGGCTTTATTTATGTTGTTACAACAACATAGTTTAACGGCCGCGAAGTGTTTTTTTTAGTAAGACTGTAAATCATTAAAATGGCATGATGGTAAAAAGGTACAACATTAATAAAGACTCATTCAGTTTGTGGTTAATTACGCAAAGATTCGAACATTAACTATAACTTTTGAGTCCGGGAATATTTAAATGTATTAGTTTCAGAGCATGCCTAGTCTTTACTTCAAAGGCCAGAGAGATTACCATAAAAATATCAATAACGCTGAAAAAACGACAACGCCCGTCAATAAGATTAATATTGAAGGCCGATCACTATCTAATAAAAGTAATGACCAAAAAAGTCACATACCATTTCATCACAATCAGCTTTAACGTTTCCAATAATGTTTTGACTTCCACAATAGAATTGGAAATTATAGAAATCATTTCAACATTGATAAGTAGCTACCGAACAGGGTTAGACAAAATCTACACTAAACTTACTAAGCATTTAAAAATCTATTTTTCCAAGTCTCTCCAGCAAATTATTAACTTAAGCCTCCAATCTGGCACATTCTCAAACTCTCTCAAATATGCCTTAATCATCCCCATTTTGAAATTAGGAGACAGATCTTCTCTAAAAATTAGTAAAACTAAGACTTCTCGAGTTCTTTGAGGACAATTAAAACCATTTTTAATCTTCAAGTATGGTTTTCGCAAAGAAGTATGACAGATCCAAATGTAACCTTTCCAAAACTGATACCTGTTATCCTCGATAAATTCAATAAACCTCTCGCTGTCTTTCTAAAACCCTCGATCTAATTTCATACAACATTCTTCTAAAAAAACTGCAAAAGATTGTGATATAAGGTACTGACTTGAAACTACCGCACACAGAGATCACATTTAACTGTCATTCACTCAAATCAAGGATTTAGAAGTAAATGTCTACAAATCTCTTACGGTGTGCCTGAACTTCTCATGTATATGAACTTATTGAATTTTAATATTGACGGTAATATAAGAACACACTTTAGAAGTAATATACGGTGTGCCCTAAGGAAGTGTTCTAGGTCCGCTCTTATTTCTCATATGTATGAACTCCTTATTGAATTTTAATATTGACCGTAGTATAAAATTGCACGGTTATCATCGTTTAATTATTATATTTGTAATTTCCGTGAAATTGAATCACTTTACTCTTTTACTCTTCCATGAAATTATAACCTCACAGTTAATTGTTTTTCAATAATTAAAAAATTAGATAACTCGACCATAAAATGCGGCGTTACAAATCTACACACTTATATGTGCAGGCAGCAAAAGAAAAACTAACCAAAGAATTATCTTGTTTTAAAATCAATGTGTTTTAGTTCATTTTATTTATAAATTTGTTTGTTTTTCAATAAAATGGTTATTTACTATGTAAAGCATTACAGAGATATCTTTTTTGATAAACCTCAGAAGAACACCCCTATTTGCACGATGTTAAGACAGGAGAACTATATCGTCATAACAATGTCCCTAGAAATTTCAAATACATACACCTCAGCATACCTACAAGTACATTGCGTCGGTCCATGAGATAGTAACCAGTCTGTCAACAAGGTATTGTCAATCACAGATCGATCGACCAATCGGACCGCCCTATGTAAATTCTATACACATATACGTGCATTCAAATAGAATTTACACACTTAAAAATTAGTACTATTCCCTGAACCACGAAGTAAATACCATAATTCTTCCGTAACATACATACTCGACAATATAATTTTAAAAATACAGGATGAATATTTTTAAAATGTTTGAATAGTACCGGCCCACACTTTGACATTCCGAGTGCCCACTGAGGGTATAGGTATATTTCCATGGAACCAACATCCAGCAGCCAGTCGCAATGGCAACCTTCAGCAACATGATTTCTGGTAAGTAAACTCTTATATTATTATTTTCTCTACATTATAGTTCATTCACACATATTCTCACACCATACCAACAATCACTCATATACTCTTTTCTGTGTAATTGATTGTATTTAAGATTTATTATTCCAACACGAGTGGGTACAAATCCAATCTATCATAAAGCACGATAATAAAATATAAGAATAATAATTATACCCATTTATTAACATGATTTTTCCAAAGATTTTATAAAATGCGTGCAAGTGACATATTTTTCACAAGGCCCATGCCGTTTTGAGTTATTTTATTTTATTTTTTATGTTATATTTATTTTCTATTATTATCGTACAACAGAATTACCCCAATTACATCACAATTTAGTTACCATATCAGCATTTAGACAAGTGACTCTTCAATAATAGTTTTAAGGCATATTGAGAACAGTTACTTTTTTTTTTTTAAAGAAAGACAAACATTCCGGGTTACGAATAACCTAACAATGTTTGAAAATCTCCTACTACCACCACAGAAAGCCGAAAATGTTGCTTGTGTTGTGATGGAGGACTTAGCCAGCCGAGGAATCGAACACGCGACGCTCGGGTGAGACCCAGGCGCTATCCCAACAATCCAAACGGTTTGCAAATTCATTTAACAGCACGCCTCCCCTCGTCGTGCAATGATGCTTTGTCAAGACGTCTGTTCTGCCATTCGGTACGTTAAATAAATCACGATGTCGACTTCAGCTGTGGTAATCGGTACATATAAATCATAGCATCCCAAGAGAAATGGGCTATTGATGAAATTGTTCCAAATTTTGAAAGACAGAATAGCAAGACTTGCTTTGCTCCTAGTTTCTAGACTCACAGAATCAGTTTCCTCAAGTAAGTCAATGTGGTGCATGAACCTTGGATAGGTTCCATGCTTCCGAATATAAACATACCTGAAGAATTTCTTCTGATTTGCTCCAACATGTCAATGTACTTCTGCTGGTACGGTGCCCGGTGTACGGCGCTCCAACTTGCTTCTCAGTGTTCCATCAAATAATAACCATGTTAGGCCCATGCCCGTGTTATGGTTGTCAGATATGTATCTCCAGAGAATGTCAGTTCGGGATCAAAGACGACACCGAGATCCTTAACGGATTTTACACGTGATAACGTTTCGCCTTTTATTTTATAATCGTAAACTATAATGCTTTTACGAGTGGAGGACATTGTGAAATATTTTTGTGTTTTTTTATGACGAATGTTGCCAGTGTTACAAATTTTTTTTTCAGTATTCTTCCTTGTCTTCTTTGTGAGCATTGCGAGCAGCAACCCTCCCGGAAATGATTTGCAAACAAAGCTGACCGAAAGCATCAACCACTTTTCAACGGATTTATTTAAGGTAAAGTCAATATTAATAATAATAATTAATCACCATCAAAATCAGTTTTGATTGTGATTAATTAATTTGATTTTGATACATAAAAATAAATAATCAGAGCGGTCAATGCGCGCACTTAGACCATAGTACACAACGTTTCACTTCACTAGGTAAACAAATCCGAATGAGACTTAATACTTTATAGCGACTCGTTTCTGGGTGATTCTCTACACTCCTTTCGAAGGATTACTTTAAGTTTTTTAAGATCAAATTTATCATTCTCACTGTATTAAGCGAGAGAATTAATTGTGGGATTATCGTATCCGGCTAGACTGGCGTAGAATTTGTTTAGTTGGGTGTTGGCTCTGTGTCTCTAAAAGGGCGCAGCGTACGTAAAACCAGCCTCATGGTCGTCTCGTAGATGATAAGTTTATTGTCAGCTGATAATCGACTATTTCTAGCTATCGTAGGGTAGAGTGCAGCTATTGACTTATTTATTGATTTTGCTTTATCGTTTACACATTTTTGTCACTTTAATCTCGGGTCTAGAGTTACTCCAAGATATTTGATTGATATTTCCCAAACCACCCTTTTCCCAAACATTATTATATTCGGGGGTTCTTTGCATCTTCTTCCAGTGAAGATGGTGCCAGCATTTTCGGTTCAATTTATTGAAATTCTGAGTGGCTTGGATCTGTATGCGGGAGTAGCAGGTGCCGCGACAGTTGAACTTTAAATAATATTTATTATCCGCTTTGGGGGACGCCGGCTTTTATTTGACGTTCTGAGGAGAAAATTTCGTCTTGGTTTACTCTAAAGGTGTGATCCGTAAGATAGCCTTACACGATTAGAATAAATGATTTTGGAAAGCCCAGAAAAAAACATCTTATAGAGTAGGTCATTATGCCATACTTTGTCAAAAGTTTTACATTCGTCAATCGAAAGGATATAACCGTGTGTCTGTATATATGAAATCCGTCCAATATGTGTCCAACTACAAGGAGGGGTTGGTGTGAGGCCAGCTTCAATCCCCTTATTTTTATAGTAATAATTTTGCTTTTTTCTTTATTTTTTTGTTTAAGATTTTTTGGCGGTCTATCTGCCTATCTCTGTGGACAACGGCGTCATTGTGTACCTTTAAAAAATAATGCTGATATTTATTTCTTAAGTTCTTTGATAATTGTTTGCACATTAAAATAGAACATTATTTTTATTTTTTTGCATGTAAATACTCCTCCCATAAACACGAGCTCATGGAGTAGTAGAATAAAATATGAATTATTTTATAACCTTGTATATGTAATCATTTGTAATGTATAAACAAAATTCTTGAAATAAATAAATAAATAAAAAATAAAATAGTTATAGTTTGTTAGTTACTAGGTTGGAATATATTTTTTCTAATGATGGTGTTTTTTTTGTATCGCAGGTTGTCTCTCAGGATAAAGAGCATGCCGGGAAAAACCTAGTCATGTCAGCAATGTCGGCGGATATCGTGCTGGCCATGCTGTCTCTCGGCGCCACGGGAAAGACACTAAAGGAGATGAATGACGGTCTGCATCTGCCCAACTCTACCTTTGTGAGTAACACCCCTGCTCCACCAAATGTATCAAGCCACTTGGGCTGACCTACACCGATTATATTTTCCTCATGGTTTACTGTATACACTATGTAGTTATTCTAATAATGGTAGTGAGGTAATACTCCTGCGGGAATATATATGTTTGCCGGGCTTAAGAAATGCTCTCTGGACGACGATCGGGTGTACGTGATATCTACGTCTTCTGTTCCTAATGCGTCTACGAAGATAATAAGCAGCTATTAATTAATTATTTTCGCGTACGACGTCCGGTCAGCTTGTTGGTCAATTGTGAACTGACGGTACGCACCGACGGTCGGTCGGTGGTATGCGATCGTCAGGACCGACCGTACGCATGCGTATCGTCAGGACCGACCGTACGCACCGACCGTCGGTCGAGCACTATAACCGGCCTAACCATTATCAGCAATACAATATTTACTTTCTCTGAAGCCACAAAATATTAGCTGTTGTGAAACGTTCTCCCCGTTTTTTTTCCATTTTAGCCCATTTTCCCCAATAAGGAACTGCAGTCCAATTTTTTTTTTTAAATGAATAATGACCTTCTATCTTAAATAACTGCATATTTATTTTTATTTTTAGAGTTAGTTTTAATACTCGTAGTTAAAATAATTGTCAAAGTTTCAATTTTTCAAGATCCCCTGAAAATCACCGTATGTGTAGTGAATTGTGTGTCATCACTCCCCAAAAGTTACTATAAGATCGGGCAATCAGCTGTTCAACTGGCGCCATTTCGAAATCAGAGTTTTGTGCAGTAGTTTTTGAATATTTTCAATAAAATAAACTAATAAGAGATACCTTTATTTTTGAAACTGAATTATTTAGGCCTAAATAATGTTTTAAAAAATACAACAAGTAAATCTCTATAAACAGTATGTAAATAAACGAATAAGATGAAACGTTGTTAATACGATGGCTTGTGTCAAACCGTACATTCCCATACAATGATTTTATGGTGTTCAGTGACGTCACCACTAAACATTTCAATAATACCAACTTGACGGGGTGTTTCTATGACCCGTTTAAAAATGGACTTTTTTAATATTTTTTAAAAAACTCTGCGTTTAATATTATTAAATAAAACTTATATATTCAGAATCAGCGTTTATTGGCCTATAGTCTATATGAATATATTTTTTTAAGCCATAATAATTTTTACTGGAGTTCCTTATTGCATTGCATATACATATTTTTTTAACAGACTTTAGTTATGATTGTATATGCATCAATACTTGCTTTCAAATATATGCTTTCATGGCATCAACTCGAATATGGAAGAGAACAAGATAAAATAAAATATAGGTCATTGATGGGAATAACCGTCAAAAGTTATAAAAGGAGAGTGTTTCTTATGAAAAATTGAATTCAATTTACCGTTGAATGTGGTGTAAAAAGTTCAGTTGTAATCCGAAAAACCAAATTTAAAAATATTTTGTAGGCTTATAAAATGAATTTCGCCCTACGGTCACTAAGGTCCCCCATAGCTAGGTTTTAACCTGATTTCGCCCATCTTCCCCTTGCAGTCAATCGATAAGTAATGGTAAGACAGAGATAGTAAAAAACTAAGGTAACTAAAATACATGTTATTTTCGTCATTTTCAGTAAAATAAAATTTACGTCCGTAACCGCGGCTTATTCGCAAAATTTCTTTCGACTTGGTTAGATATTATTTATTATTTATCCAAAAAATAGTAACTTTCTGGTAATCTTCGTGGTATTACCAAAATTGTGGAGAATGTGATTTAAAAATAACTCAGATATTGCACATAACTCTCATTTGTGCACCGTGTTTCAACTCCTCACCAAAGTCCAAACACTCTTTTAATTAAATTTAATTAAAATTCATTCAATTCTTCTTCAACGTATGCGTATTGAAATGCAGACAGTAGAATGAAAAATCTCAAAGGAAAATATTTCAATTCCTTTTGAAGTTCTCCTCATTAATGAATCCTGATTAAAAAAATGTAAATACTAAATTTAAGAACTACGTGATTTACGCTTCTACATCTCAGGCAGGGCACCGCGATTGTTGTAAAATCAATCACTGTATTGTAAATTGTCCCTTGTTCGAAAACACATAAACTATCGTGATCGTCATTAACATCCTAAATACGGTTCCACTTAAACTCATATCGGCTTACAGTCCCCCCAAAAGAAAAGTAACTACTACGTACCTCGAAAAAATTCTAGCTGGCTCTTTATCCATATTAATAGCTGGTGACCTTAGTGCCAAGCGTAGATCGTCCCATAACCAAAACACTAATAATAAGGGAATATTCTAGCCAACTACATCGCCGAAAAGTCCCTCATAGTAAACGCTCTCGATGTATCCACTTTGTTCCCCAAAAACGTGAACCAAAATCCCGACCTCTTATGAAAAACTCCTTCCCAATCATTATGAAAAATTACCCACTTCTCTACACCCATCAACAAGTAAAAAAAATATCCTCCGACCACTCATTATCAAACCCGATCGATCGCATTCGCTTGAATAGCCTTGCACACCAGGTTAAAGTCGAACTCTAAAAATACAGAGACGAGCAGTGGCACGACTTCATCTCTACTCTGGAAGGTTACAAGAAAACCTTTTGGAAACTTTCAAAATCCTTTAGTTAACACCTTACCAGTTATACCCTTACAGGACCAGAAGGCATAGTATATTCCTCTACGGACAAAGCCGAAATTTTTGCAGACAACCTCGAAGAACAACTTTACCAGATCACTACCTACAATGATTCCCAATTCATTTCTACCATAGAATTCAAAGTCTTATCCAACACCATCGAAATCCCCACTGAAAATCAAATCCCATTCACAACACCCCAGGAAATCACTACAATTATAAAATCTCTTGTAACAAAAAAATCCCACTGTCCCGATTCAATTTCAAATTAAATTTCAAAATGCCTCCCTTCTAAAGCCATCTGCGCTTTCATAGCTATCAGCAACGCGTCCTCTAGGCGTATTTTCCCACAAGACAGTAAAATCGCTGACATCATTCTTATCCCAACACTTGGAAAAGACTCCTTTCTGCTTCAAAACCGAAGTCCAAGAAGCAATAAGCCTCCTTCCCTGTATAAACAAAATCTAGAAAAAATATTCCGACAGGTTCAAAAAAATAGTGGACGAACTAAAACTCATCCCGGACTTCCGGGTGGTCGAAGAAATTATAAACAGCTTCAATAATCGCTAACATACAATAGTCTTCTCTTTAGACGTCTGCAAATTATTCGATAAGGTCTGGCATTAAGGTCTTATTTACAAAATGGACCTTCTAAAGATTCCTCCTTCCAACGATTCAACTCTTTTCTAACTTCATTTAAAATCGTAAATTTAGAATTAAACTTTTTCTCCACAGTGAGATCACTCACAGCCGTATCATACCATGACTATGTATTAATATAAAACAACCCCCACTAGACCGTTTCGTCACCGTTCATAGGACTTAAATTGATCACTTCTCTTGTTTTATCACCATCTGAGACATTATCTCGACTACGAACAATTACTTACTAGCCCTCCTCAGACCTTTAAACTTTCCTACCTTCACTTTTTACTTAGTCCTTGACTCGTTTTGTTATCTGAATTTATGATTTCTCGCCTTCTGCAGACCAAAGCAGCCTATAAGCCTGCAATCGACAAGATGAACGCCTACCAGGAAGTCACCTTCAACTTGACGAACAAGATGTACGTTGGGGAGGAATATACGCTCGCCCCCGTCTACAAGAACTACGCCTCTCAACTGTTCGGCAGCGAGGTGGAAAACATCGATTTCAGCCAAAACACTGCCGCAGCTGCCAAGATAAACTCATGGGTGAGATTAATAAGCCAACGTATTATAAAAACAGATTATATCATATATTTTGCCCTAACAAGGACAAATAAAACGCTGCACTCTTATTTATGGTGACCCGACAATTGGTCTGGCGACAATTGATCCTCCGACAGTTGGTCCACTGACAGTTGATCCTTCCGATAGTTGATCCTTCCGACAGTTGGTCCGGCTGAAAGTTGATCCTCACGAAAATTGTTCCCTCCGATAATTGATCCTTTAAAAGATTTTTTCTTCAAGTAAGTATGCAAAGAGGATATACGGACGTACAACCAAAGTCGATATACTTATATCTGAATACGTCTTGAGTGAAAATCCGCCGTAAAAATATTTTTACTAGCAATAAATTTTGACTCTCTTATATCTGCCACGTCTTATGACATATTTATACTGGCAGTCGGCTCAGCAAAAAACCGCTAAAGATTCCTTACTTGCATATAATTTAACTGTTTTATCTGAATATAACACAAGAGTCCCAAATGCTCCCAACCCTCGTGAGCCAGTGAGACTATGATACCCCTATTTTGGTATGGTGTGATGCTGAAGGTAGTTGTGAGGGGAAAGAGATGTGTACAATGTACCTGGCTATTCAGATGTAGTCACTAAACACGGCTAAAGCCATTTCAAGTAATAAGACTTAACCTACATACACAGTACACCAGCATAAAAAAATTAAAGAATCAAACAATATAACGTTTTTTATCCGACTATAACACAACTTCTCCAACTGCTCCCAACCGTCTGGAGTCAGTGAGACTATGGCATTTCCAATTTTGATATGTTATGAGGCTGAAGATAGTGGGGAGGGGAAGGATTAGTGGAAAATGTACCTGGCTATTCAAATCTTGTCACCAAACACGGCTAAAGCCATTTCAAGTAACTTTTCAATCGTGAATGAATACTGATGATTAGCAATATACGTCATACTTATATGTGTAGTTTATTTACACGCTATATCTACTTACATGGGAGTTGGCCGGATCAATTGTCGGCGGACTAAGTATCGGAGGATCAATTGTCGCCGGACCAACTGTCATGGAACCATTATTTATATTTCAACTGGAAATCTAAGTTGGTTAGAAAAAATTGCCACCCACACAATTGAAAAATAATATATTTTTCTTTATTCGTCTAGTTTTGATACATAGTAATACATTTTCAAAGGTCATTTTCATCTCCAAAACAAATCCATACGTATCCACTTAATACACAAAACAAAATATTGACTACTGACCTTTCAATAATTGCAATAATTTATTTTTACTTTTTGTTTATTAATATATTTTTTATTGGTGTTATACATATATAATATAAAAAATTGGAAGTGGTAAGTAGAAGTGGTCAGGCCATACAATCAGAGGAAGTGAAAAATGGTCAAAATTAGTCATGAATTGGTTCACAAGTGACAAGAAGAGAAAACGAGGTAGACCATTTAGATGATGGGTTGACGACATCAAAGCCATAGCAGGTGGTACATGGACAAGAGTAGCTAATGATAGAGAGAAATGGCGACAGTTGCAGGAGGCCTTTGTTAACTAGTGACATACAGACAGGGAGTCGATGCATGATAAGTGTTATAAAGATTATAAATAATGTATTGTAATTTACTGTCCGAATAAAGGCTATTATTATTATATATAATAAAGACATAAGGAATAAACAAGATGTACCCGATGGACTTATTTTGAGATTAAAAAAATGTAGATGGGATTTTCACCGTCTCTGACCACTCAGCTGAGTAACCGCCTTTGTATGCTTGTTTTTTTTTCTTAATGTTATTTCTATCGGCATGTTTTACTGTAATAATTAACTAATGTTTGGACTGTTCTAACGTTTTTTAAATATCAAAACGTAAAGTTTATATTCTCACATATTAGAATTCCACAATATGTGATCTTATAGACACTTGCTTACAGAAAGGCTCTTGCATACGACAAATAAATAAATAATTAAAAAAACATAAAAATACTTTAATGACCCGTAAAGTTTTCTGTTTCTCTGTTTAGATTAAGGATAAGACTAACCAGACAATCAAGGAAGTTGTGAAAGCCACTGATTTTGACAGCACAACTGCTCTAGTACTCGTCAATACCATTTACTTCAAGGTTGGTAAATCGACATGATATTATAATTGTAATGTCCGCGACAATTACAATCTGTATTTATTAAAAAAGGTCTCGTTATACGAAAGTTGATTATTTATTATAAGTCAATTATGGAGTAGTACAATGCTTCCTCTGGTGAGGTGAAATGTGGAATGGTAGCGGCCCGGCGGCTCTGTGAGCTCCTGGCTAGCTCCCCTCCACACTACCTTGTATTCGGGCGGGATCGGAAGCCTTCGGCTACGTTCGACCCCGTGTAAAGGGTACCACAGACACTACAATAATACATGTAGAAGGGATACTATCAGGGATGTCTCCTAAAATACGGTGTCCGGAAAATGGTGAGTGCAAATTACATTGAGAATTTAAAATCTTAAGCCGGTCCGATAATTTATTAAATTAGGGAGTCACTTCTGGGCTGGGGCCCCAAAATACTTTACAAACCTACTTGATTCTGTGCAGAGGAGGGTCCTACAGAGAAGGGCTTAAAACCAAAACTAAAACCAAGACTAAACGCAGAAAACCAATTAAAATTATACTGTAATACCAGCACTTAGAGGACTAATGTCGGCAATAAGGTATCAATCGTATTGATATACATATGCTCCCATCGTTCGATGATACATCTGCCCTGACGATGAATGGTGTACCCCAAACATAAGTCACGATAAAAGGGAACCGTTTGATTGTCAATTGATTAATTAATTGGTTACTTTATACTTATTATTAATTCTTAACTATAACTCTAATGGAAAAGGCAAGTTGAGCATCAGTATCATCTACCGTCAAGGCAATGTTACATAGGAAATGGAAGAGCATTGAGGGAGTCAAAATGTTACAAGAGAGAGAGTTTTAACCGCTGTAAGCGTAAACTTTTTGCACTAAAAGCAGATTGAGCTCCAAATCGTATTGAAAGTGCCAGTATTTCGATACATGCATACTTGCGACTAATATGTAGCTCAGTTTGCGGGTTAAAGTATGAAACGAAAAAAAAGTAAGAAAGCAGGTACTCTTGGGAAACAACTTTGTTTCAAAGCGTCTAAATTTTGATTCCGAAATAATCAAAATCATATTATCATACCCAAAGAATACATCTTAATTCTAGGGGGGTGGAGCTGGAGCTCATTTCCAGGGTAGTGAGTACGGTTTATGTCATTGCTGGCGTCAAGGAATAGTTACCAATAAATTAATTTTTTAAAAGAAAGATGCAAAAGCAAAATGGGCACTTTATACAGTTCCCATTTGAAGCTAATTAGATTTGAAACATTGTCAACAAACTCACCCGGGACCGATCTAAATGAAGACATTGAAGTACCCACCACTGTCCCACCCCGGTATAGGCAACTTATGGTCGCCCCTTCGGAGTTCTCACAAGAATCTAATTTTTTTGAATAAACGGCTCTACATTTCATGTAACGAATCTAGACCTAAATGAAGACAGTAGCTAACGATGTATGATTTTTTTACCTTCTGAGTACGGCCGAGCCATGTTCGGCCTGGTTTCCCAATGAGAAGTCCTGAAGGAGCTGGCGAAGGAGGAGGGAGATACCGATGCGTCTCTCTTGTTTTACAATAATTTCTCTTACTTAAATCTTACAAAACTGATCAATCAGTTTGATTGTAAGATTGTTAATATCCGGTATCCGGGTTGTGTTTGATAGAGTGGTTTTAAATCAAGTACCATTTATTTATTTATTTATTTATTTATTTATTGTTTGAAACATTTACAGAGTGTTAACAAATTATTGCATTAATATTATTACGTTGGAATATGAACTGATATTAACACTCCAATTAGAAATGTTCACAGCATGCGTAATTAAGGTTTAGTTGTTGCTAGACGGAGATGCTAGTAGTGAAAAGAAAACAGAAATAATAATAATAATAAAAAAGAAATATAAGACATGAAATTTAAAACATGGTAAGTGTACAGAGAAAGAAACGTTTCTGGAAAGGATAATAAAGTTAAAATAAAGAAAAGACATAATAATAAAGCAATTAACAATCGTGACATATCATTAATCCTGACATATCATCAATTAACAATAATTAGAAATATTCTTCCATGACATATCATGGTAGAAGATTTTTAATTTGTTTTTTAAAATATTCGAGACTGTTTGCGAAGATATCAATAAGGTTACATTCAATTGTGTTGTACAAACGACACATTCGAGACAGTGGATTGAAGTATGCAATATTGTTATTAAATATTTCAATATGGAATATATTTTGACTTCTTAAGTTACGTCTATTAGGAACTTTAATATGTATGTTGCTCAGACAATGAGTGGTTAAAAGTTTATCATGAATAATTTTATATAAACATATTAAGTCAGCAAATTGTCTTCTTTTTTCCAATGTTGTAAAATTAAAGTGTTGTAATCGTTCCTCATAGGATTGGAGTATGGCATTAAATCCAAGTTTAAATGATAGCAGTCTTAGGAATTTTTTTTGCACAGATTCAATTGTTTTAGAATATTTTAAATAATGTGGATTCCAGATAACACTCCCATATTCCAAATTATTTCTGACCAACGAGTTGTACAAGGTTATAATGGATTGGGGGTATTTAAATGGTTTTGATATTCTATGGATGAATCCAATCATTTTCAATGATTTACTTATAATTTTACTGATGTGTACATCAAACATAAACTTTGAATCAAGAGTGATTCCTAGATCTCTTAGAGTGGTGACTGCATTTAATAGAACATTATTAATGGAATATGCATAATCCTTTCGTCTTCTGTTACGAGTAAAAGTAATAGTGTAACATTTTTCAATATTTAAAAACATATCGTTTTGAATGCACCAGTTATTTAGTGTGTAAAGGTCTTCTTGAAGCTTAACATGATCAGAATCAGTGGAAATTTTACGGTAAATCTTGAGATCATCGGCAAATAGAACAAAATCACAGCGTAACATGGGGCCAAGGTCATTAATAAAGATTAAAAATAGCAGAGGGCCAAGGTTAGACCCCTGGGGTACGCCTGATGTTACAATTACGGGAGGTGATTCGTACCCATTAATAAGTACTAATTGTGTTCTATGTTCCAAGTAAGACTTAAACCATCTAAATAGATCACCGTGAATACCAATTCGATCAAGTTTCTGTAGTAAAATAGAATGGTTAACTTTATCAAACGCCTTTTGAAAATCTGCGTAAATGGCATCTACTTGAGTTCTTTCGTTAAAAGCATTACAAACGTAATCACAAAAGTCGAGAAGATTTGAGTTTGTGGATTTGTTGGGAACAAATCCATGTTGATTGATGCATAATTGGGGTTTAAAGTGTGAAAATACAGAAATATAAATTATAGATTCAAAGGCTTTTGCAAAACACGATAAAATGCTGATAGGTCGACCATGATTTATTATACATATTTTACCGTTAAGTAAGATGATATGATACAACAAATGTTTGGGTTCATTTATTAAAGACATCTTAATTCCAGGGGGGTGGAGCTGGAGCTCATTTCCAGGGTAGTGAGTACGGTTTACGTCATTGCTGGCGTTACCAACAAATTAATTTTTTAAAAGAAAGATGCAAAAGCAAGATGGGCACTTTATACAGTTCCCATTTAAAGCTAATTAGATTTGAAACATTGTCAACAAACTCACCCGGGACCGATCTAAATGAAGAAAGTAGCTAACGATGTATGATTTTTTTGCCTTCGGAGTACGGCCGAGCCATGTTCGGCCTGGTTTCCTAATGACAGGTCCTGAAGGAGCTGGCGAAGAAGGAGAGAGATACCGATTCGTCTCTCTTGTTAATATCCGGTATCCGGGTTGTGTTTGATAGAGTGGTTTTAAATCAAGTACCATGATTTATTATACATATTTTACCGTTAAGTAAGATGATGTGATATAACAAATGTTTGGGTTCATATATATATTTTTTTTATTTTTTTATTTTTTTATTTTTTTTTTTTAGCATATAAAATATAATATACATTTAGATAATGTAGTAATTTGCGTACATGTTCATTTTAAAATACGTTAATACCACTCTTCCATGGAAGCATTAGCTTGTGTCTGGAAGAGTAGTGTACATTTTTAATGCTATATTTAAGTTCTTAAATTACAATGTGAATGTAAAAAACAATAAGTTGTAAGTTCGGTGATATGTAAATAGTTGCTAAAAACAATACAAAATTTAACTTATTTGAAGAACAGAGTATCACTTGGAAACTGAGTTATAAGTAGTTGTTCTTGAGATTAGATTAGTCGGAAACTATATATATATTAAAGACAATAAGTTCTGAAATATTATATTAGTAACTTTTTATATTTTTTATTACACTTTCGGTTTGGCTAACCATCTGTGCAGGTGAATCAGTAGTAAACCACGAGTGACATCGGCCACCGTCCCTTTGACTGGTCGACGCTTCACTTCGCCGTTTTTATTATTGTCTTCATGGTGTGAGCATTGAAATCCGTGACCATCAGTAACATCAGATGCTGAAAACTATTTTTCTTGAGATCAAAATGTTGAATTGGCATTAGACTAGTATTTTTGAGATTCCACGGTTAAAAAAATTACTTCAGTAAAAATTACACATTTGTGATTTTTTGTATGTTTTGTTTCGCAGGGCGCCTGGAGCAACAAATTCGCTCCGGTTCATACCTCTGAAATCAGTTTCTATGTCAGTGCCACCAACACGATACCCATTAAGGTGAAGACCATGCTGAACGAAACCAAATATGGAGAAAGTGCTGATTTGGACGCACAGGTAATAATAATAATTTATTACCACGACCGTGGCAGAGCAATTAGCTTCTTGCCTCCGAACCCAGAGGTGAGAGATTGAATCCTGGCAAGAACGAGATTTCTATTTAGTCCGATTTAAACGGCTCTGTAAGTGCTCAAGCCTTAGGCCCCACGCTTTACTTTTTACCTTGATAGTAAGTCCCCACCTTCTTCATTCTAAGTCGTAAGTCCCGACAGCAAGTCGGTTCCTCATTGCTGAGGATCGTGACTATTTACCCCTACACCCCTGACCCCTACACTATTTTCCTTTTTTTTACATTAGCGCCGTTGGCCCTGAGGAAAATAATTCCCCTCAGGGCCTGTGTCATCTTTGGGGATGCTGTGTGGAGGTTTTTTAGGAAAAGAAAGTGGAGGAAGTTCTGGGAAGGAAAAGAGTATGAGATGTGGGTAGGAATCTGGGGGTCAGTGTATCCAGGAGTGACGGGCATATGAATCCATCCCTCCCCCTGCAGTGCAAGGCGATGTTCCGAGAGAGCACGTCTGGAGAAGTCAAAGGGACTCCCTCAACAATACGGCCGGCCACGCAGCTGGTGGGTAGATTTATCCGTCGCCAAGACCCGAACAAACCATGGTGGACAAGGTTCCTTCACTCTTTGCAGTTCTGCACGTGCAGGATGCCAGTGATACTTGGTCACTCTAGCTTGATGACCTTCCTCTGCTTCCTTTGTCAGTGATGATGAGTTTCTCCAAGTTTTAGTCCTCAGTATGTCAAGCAACGTGTCCAAAATAGTCTCTATAGTATCTTAAAACTAGTTCCTTGAATAAGGTCCACCAATCATGATCGCGCGTGTTACCTCCAATGTGAAAAAAAAATTCAGGAGAGTGAAAGAACTTTTTTGATGCAGGAAATTGTGGGTTGACCTTCACTAATTTGTTTTCAATATAATATTGATTATATTTGTGGCGACACATCATAATCTTTTCGCCTTCAGAAAGAACGAACGAGACATATCTAATATTCGCGCGATACGGGCAAGCTACTTACCTGAGTATAGGTAAAACACTTTAAGTTGGAAGCAATAAAAATGCTTAGTATTGATGTATTGGTCTATCTGTGTGAATGTCAAGCGACGCCCACAAATCCAATAAGGCTCTCTGTCTTGCTTACGCCCATGTATTGTAACTAGTTAGAAGAGAGGCAAGTTTAACGACACCCTTTTGAGGCTGTACTTACAGGATGTTCTATTCTATTCATTCGGTTCGTAATTTGATTTAAACATACGTGCACCTACATTTCGCAAGTGACAAATAATGACAAATTTATAAATTGGAAATAATAAATAGTGTTTGTAAAATGCGCAAGTTTAATATTTATTACGATATCATGGAGTCCTATTACGAAACGGAACGTGGCTAATCACTGAATGGACCAAATCGTGAAATTTTATTCCGTATGTTTAATTATTTTACTTATTCACCTACTTACCTACCTACTACCTACCTACTGCTACTGCCGTCGACGATAATAATATCGCCACCGCCTAGAAAGATCTCGAGATAGCACCGTACAATATCTGTACGGCGCCGAACATTCTCGTCAACTGCCGAAGTGGCGCGTATTACTTACCGTGTGGGTAATTATTCGCCGCGACTATATAAGCAGCCGATCGCTCGCCCGCTGAAGTCAGTCTCACATTAACCGTCGGTCAACAGCTCGTTATGTAACAGATCTCCGCACAAGTGCTCCTGCAGGCATCTCTACACATCCAGGGCAGCTTCCCGAGGTCCATCACCATGCTCAGCTACAAGGCCCATCGTGTCTTCAGCTCCTGAAAACAGCTACATCCCGCGACTTATAAGGTTTGACGCCACCTTCAGTTCAGGGATCAGCTCACCATTTCATGGCACCCCGAAGCCCCACCGTGCTTCGCTGCCATGGAAACACGCTCCGCCTCGCAAGGACTACCTGCTGGTGGCTCAGCTCACCGAGCCACTCACCGTTCATCTCCGCGACTTAAAGCGTCGAGCAACGGCCTGGAAGATAGGTTATCTCCACCGCCATGGTGTCGAGCAACCCGCTGACCTTCACCACACCATCTCCATCACATCCGTACGCCTGCAGCATCTCATTACGGCACCCCGCATTACATCTTGTTACCGCTCCACAGACTCTTGCTACGTAGCCCAAATAAACGACTGACTCGCTACATCGACTGACGCCTATTTATGTACACAATAAACAAAAGAAAAGTTTGACCTCATATTCCAGCTTAAAATAATCGTATTTTCACTCTATCGTATTATATTCTTTTCGCATTACAGGTATTACGCAACCGGAGATGCATAGTCTCCTGGTTCCATAAAGCACGCATCAGTTTTGAGCCTTCTTCTAGTCAAGTGATATATTGGAACTGTAGTGTGAAGGGTGCTTCATCGTCCAGTTTTATCTCCTGAGACAGTCCTGTTAGTAGTTTTACTTGTTCCTTTAGTGAGTTTCTATCCATATTGAACAGTTTGCTGGTTTGTTGCATTTAGATTTTTATCATGAAGTGTTATGATTTAATTATCTGTACTTATTGTTATGATATATTGTTCAATAATCTACAGATCTTGGAAATGGCTTTTGAAGGAAATGAGATGTCCATGGTCTTCATTCTGCCCAACAAGGTCGATGGTCTCGCAGCTCTGGAGAAGAAGTTGACTGACGATTACGCCAATTTTCAAGCCTCGGTAGATGGCCTTCAATCAGAACTTGTCACTATACAACTACCCGTGTTGAAAATTGAGACTACTACACTTCTTAATGACGCCCTGTCCAAAGTGAGATTTTCAAATTCCATTCCACAACATTCATAATAACTACAACCAATCCTCTTCAGTCCGGAGCCCTTAACGTCCTTGCTTCAATCCACTTCTGCGCAGTCAGTTTACCCTTTACTCGCTTCCGTGCGTTTGATTAAATTGACTTCTTGTCCATGATTCACTTTAATATGGTATGATTTTATTTTCTGTAGGTTCCTAAGATTTTTCTTCTTTACAATACGTACTGCCAATTTTTCTTTGAAAGACTGCAAATTTGGTTTCTTTTACGCGCGTTGGAAAATATATGAACTTTCATAAGAATTCAACTAACCTAACACTTTCATTAACATTAGCTCGGCATGAACACGATGTTCTCCGATAACGCGGAACTCGGAGGTCTCCTGGACAACCCTTTGCCATTTAAAGTCAGCAAGGTCATCCAGAAGGCCTTCATCGACTTGAATGAGGAGGAAGTTACAGCCGGCGCTGCCACCGGTAAGTCAAATGACTCTCACAATCATTGTATGTTATACTTGTATGCCTTTTTTGTTGATGCTTTTTTTAATGGAATTTAACATGCATGTCATACATGCGTTAATCTGATCTGACATTTAAAAAATGTTCGTCTTTAAGTTTACAATACTATCGCGTCTTTTATTTATTTATTCATCTTGCTTCACATATATTTTAGGTATATTGTCGTCTTAATGATAAAAGATGAACTTTTATCACAACGACTGCTGGTGGAATTACTCGTACATCCAGGAGATCTCGAGTAGCAAATGGTTGCAGCTTTGGTAAAGAGATGCTAGCGGAGATAGTAGTGGCGAGGCTGAGGAGATGAGGATAACTTTTGAAATCCGGTTTGAAACACTTTTTTTTAATATTTCAGTGATTGGGACATCTGCTTCAAATAGACAGTTCCCTTTCTTTAAGGTGTTCAGTGCTGATCACCCATTCTATTACGCACTGGTCAATAGTGATGGACAAACCGTCTTCTCCGGACATTTCACCGGTGAAAATTAAGCGTAATGAGTTATATTGACCTTTTTTATTATTGAAACACACATAATTTGTTATCCTATACCATATAATTTAAGGAAAAATACTAACCTGATCCCTTTTAAAATGCTCATTATAAACATTTTATAATATTTATAGGGTGTTAAGGGACGTACTTGACTTACTTTAACCAGTGATTCCTGACATTTTTTGGAGTAAAAAACGTAAATGAAATTTTGGTCTCTGGTGTCTTTTTGGATAACTTTCTTTTTTCTTTAATTTTTTCTTAACAAAAAATCAAACAAAAAGAAAATTATTTTACAACACTGGTCACTCAGCCGAGTAACCGACCAACTCCTAACCCCGCCTCCAAATGTCCAACACCTACCATTTTTTTATGTTTTTATATGAAAAATAAATTTAAAAAAAACAACAAAAATGTCACCGGAGACCAAAATTTTATTTACATTTTTTACTCCAAATAATGTCAGGAATCACTGGTTTAAGTAAGTCAAGTACGTCCCTTAACACCCTGTATAGTTAGAAGAGTAACATGTTATTTCTTTCCATGTTCCATGCTCTGTCATTCACTTCCAAAACAATGAAGAAAACGGAATGATTTTAAATAATAAATCAAAACCTCAACTCACGGCTATTTTTTCGCTTTTCGGAACAACTCATATAGAAATGTTTGTGTTTGTCTTTAATTAGTTATAGTATCAACCATGTTCAGTGTAAATGTCTTCTTTGTAAGCGCTTAAATGTGAATCACTCCAGTGGCGGCTCGAGCACTTTTTTAGTGGTGGGGATCGATATTTTTTTTACGTACTGTACCGCAATCTCACCACCCGTAGAATATAATATAAAATTTCTCAAAAAAATATTTTATGGTCTAATCACGCTAGTCGGATATCTAAACACAAAATAATATAAAATGTCCAAAGATATATGCCAATTTACAATATAGTATAATAAAAATAAAGCTTTATCTTGCAAGATTATTATCAAATTAATTTGAACGCGAGCGATTCCCGCCCGAAACTTCGCAAACAAATGTTTCTGTGGGGATCCAAAGTATTGTCCCGCGGGTATTTGAATTCACATACGACTGCGCATGCGCAGTTGCATACGATCGCGAAACAACGCAAGGAAAGTATGGGGATACTTCGGATCGTCCCCCAAGTGCGCATTAGATTCTGCGCACTGAGAAATTGACCCGCTGTTTTGTGCTCCGTACATTGTTCGCTGTACGCGCATAGGGTCTTATTAAAATCACCCGGAATAATTATTTGTATTTTATTTCTGCAAATGTTAATTCCTTTTATGTTTAAATAATTCATTCATTTTGGTGAAGACAACGCATCGAGTGTTATTTCCTTTTCCTTTAGTAGGTTTTGAGTGTAACTGGCGGGGACCGTCCCCATTGTCCCCCTGTGAAGAACCGCCACTGAATCACTCTGAATCAAATCAAATCAACTTGAATGTTGACAAACTTAAAAATAATAAAAATTTATTAATAAAAAATAAAAAATTAATAAAATCGTTGTGTCTCCCTTACTATCGTGGTTATAAATGTGATCTAAACGGCGTTAGAAACGGAAAATACCACGCAATACATTCAATATATTAAAGTTAACCATAAAATAATTCAAATGTACACCTTTATAAAACCAAAGTTTCCGACCGCAATTGGAAAAAATTAATGAAACTTTGAGATTTTTTTTTTAATTATTCGTTTGTTTTGTGTATCTAAAAATCTTCCAGTTTTTAGACGTAGAAAGCGGTGATAAGAACTGTCAGTAGATTCTGCTAGATGGCAGATAGCTTAGTACCTAAGTTATCCAACAGACAGGGCTGGGCAAAATACATGCTTTGCTGTAATTAAAATACAAATTACAAAATACTTTTTCGCGGGTATTTAAAATACGAAATACAAAATACTTTCAAGTCGTGTATTTGAAATACAAAATACAAAATACAGTATTTTAACCATTTTTTTTTATTTCAAATACAAATTACAAAATACAAAATACATTTGGTTTTCGTAAAACCTTTGGTTGCAATAAATTGTCGTAAGTGCCCTTATCTAATGCTTAAATCTTTTTTCAGCCCGATTCCAATTAGAGACCAAAGTCAAAAATTTTCGCTTTACGCCATCGCTATTTTCATATCTACGATTTCAGTTGGCATCACTGCAAACAGCATGGTTCATGAGTTATTTGCAGTGATAACAAATGAAATCGTAGATATGAAAACAGAGATGAAAATAACGACCACGTAAAGCGAAAAATGTTGACTTTGGTCTCTAATTGGAATCGGGCTGAAAAAAGATATCGTGTTTTGTAGCCATAAGGGTGCGTTTCCATAGAAGGAAAGTTGAGCAGAGTGAAACAGAGACGTGCAAACATTGACCAATCATATTGCGCAAAAGACACATCTAAACGCTCCACTTGTAAAGTTTTGTGGTATAGGACCCAGGTGTTAGATAACAATAATTATTATTACGATAACACGACATTTGTATAGCGCAGTTTTGTGTTATTTTACTTCAAGTGCGCTCTACTGTAATTTAATTAAAAATAATCGAGTATTTAGTCAAATTATTCCTATAGTGCTTGATCTAATACTATGACACAAAAATGTACAATACAAAGCTATGACAAGTATAATGTAATTTGATACAAATAATATAGAAAATGTACACTAACAGTGCTATTACAGCACAGGACGTGTTGCCAACTCTAAGTATTAACATACATAATATATTTCTCTGGATTTTAGCGTTTTTAATCTACGTATTTATTTATTATCTACATCAGTTTATTTTTCATTATCATTATTAAGGTCGCTAAATGTATTTGAAAATATATTTGAAATACAAATTACAAAATACCTCAGCATCAAGTAATTGAAATACCAATTACAAAATACATTTTTAGAAAGTAATTGAAATACAAATACAAAATACGTATTTGCATTTCAAATACATATTTCAATTACAAGTAATTCATATACTGCCCAGCCCTGCCAACAGAGGTACGGGGAGCTGATAGAGGTTGATGTCTGTAACGCTCTCAATCACTCTGAATCAATTTAGCTTGCTCCCAGTTAGGTTGACTAACGAGGTCCATATTGTGTACGTGAAGTATTAATAAAACCATATAAACTATCAAGAATCTATTTATTCCCAAAAGTGATCTTCAGACAAAGTGTTTGGAGAATCTGTTAATGTTGCTACAAATAACAGAACACTACAGTTTGGAAGTGATTCTGTATGATGCAAAAGGATAATATTATTGTTTAATTTTTATGATTTGTTCACTTTATCTAATTTATTTAATAAAAATACGCCATTAACTTATGGATTTATTGAATATTTCTTTCAAATTATCGTGAAAAACATGGGATTCACATTTCCTAGGTATATTCTAATAAATTTGTCATCATCACCAGCTAATTGTAGTATTTTCACAACGTTTTTGATGCATTGTAAAGCAGTTTTCCTACACAGGGTATCGAGGATCATCCTATCTTACTTTGACCATAAAAAATGAAAATGAAAATTTGTTGTCCAGTGACATTTAAGAAGTTTTCCTTTTTCAACTAAAAGCATACAAATTATTGGGTAGTTAGGGTCGGAGTGATCGGTTGAGCGGTAACTTGGCCTGTGTGACCAGTGACAACGTGAGGAAGAAATTTAAAAAAAAAGAACATAAGAAAATTTAAAAAATCAGACCAAAATTTCGTTTACATTTTTTTACTACAAATAATGTCAGGAATCACTCGTTAAAGTAAGTATAGTACGTCCCTTAACATCTTGTGCATATGTTTATCTTTTCCAGGACGAACATTAACGCAATTATTTCCACACCAGATCTCACACGACTTGAAGCTGATCTCTCATTCATCTGCGCTATCAGAAATGGACAATCGGACATCCTTTTCATGGGGAGAATTATTACAAACTTTTCTTTATTCTTTACCTGCTATTTTACTAAAATGTGAATATATTTACTACCCTAAATAAATTGTACATAATTAAAATTATGTAACTTATTTTTTAAAACTTGTTTTATTATGGTGTGCCGTATAAGGTGAGGGTGCGAATGAAACACTGTGTTTACCTTTATTATATTTCATTTCACCTACAATATGTTTATGGAGTTCCATTCTAGTTATGAAATATTATTTAAAGTACTTACTTTCACGTTTATTTTACATTTGCTTTCTCAAAAGATAATCAACCACTTTAAAGTAAGGCAAAGTTGTGCAATATGAATTTTTATTTTTTATTTTTTTTTTTTTAATCTTTAAAAGGTATGTTTACATTACATTATTCGATGCCTGTCTCACTAGGGTATACCTGTGTTGAGACAGGCGTAGAGGTACATAAATGAGTATCATACATAAGAATATTTAATTATAGCATAAGAATATTTAAGGTAAGATACATACTGATTTATACAATTCAAACAGAAAGATGATTTAAATTGAGGGTTAATACCATAAAGAGAGCATTATATAGGTGAAGGAAGAGATGAATAAAGTAGTAAATCCTGTCGAATCTATATAGGGATTTATATTATACATATAGGATTTTATCAAACAGCTCCGATCGAATTTGTGGCCAGATATCCCCTCAATATTACTTAAAAACTGTATTCATGTTGTAGCTCTTCCTATTACCATAATTTTCAATTTATCTTTATCTACAGGTTGTTTTCCTCAAATTTGGAAGTGACTTTATAACACTTATTTTTAAAAAAGGAGATAAATGTCAAATGGAAAATTATAGACCCATGTGTATTATTTCATCACTACCTAAACTTTTTATATTATGTAAAATTATGCATCAAATTAAACCACTTATATCAACATTTCAGGATGGTTTGATGTCAGACAGATCTACGTCATCTAACTTATTGCTTTACAAAATTTCTATTTCTAATGAACTATAAGTTTTTAATTTTGTTATTATAATATATTATAATGGATTTCCACCATGAATTATAAATTATCAGTCTCAAAAATAGAAATAATACTTTAAATTCATGTACAAAAATTTGTATATGTATATATTGACTGTGAATTTTAATTAAAAAAATTCCATTCATCGTTTGCTTGAAAATAATTACGATAAATACACCCTTTTACCGGACACGCATCGTGGGCTACCCCCTTAAAAGTACTGAAAAAAAATAATACTATACGTTACTATCGATTGGAGCAGAGCAAAATAAACATTTCTTAGAGTTTTCGTTTTAAGGATTGATTGAAGAGAATAAAAAATATAGCAAAAATTTTAGCCATAATTAATCTATTGTATTCGCCTGTTTTATTAATCATTTTTGAACGAATTTTGGAATTTTTTCAAAATATTTTAAATGTCTTGTATATTTCTTATTTTTGAAGATGTCGTAAAAACGGGTTCTATTTTAGAAACTAGATCAAATTGTCTTTACATTTTTTTAATTTAAATAAATACTTAAGCGTTTAAAAAGTGTCGTATTTCAGCCTCAAACACAAAAAAATGTTGAAAAAAAAGCTTACTACAAATATTTTTTACCAAAATGTACAGAAATTTATAAAAATACAAAATTTAAAAAAAACAGCCATTTTATTTAATGAATTTGGAAGATAACTATAACTTCACCTTTTTCTCGTTCATATAATAAATATTTTTTAAAAATGTTGTTTGGTTTTAATTCCAAAAAATTAACAATAAAAAAACTGACATTTTAATTTATTGCTTGCACATCTTAAGACGTTCATTTCTTTGCTATTTAAATTACTTATATAAAAAAAACATCATTTTCAAGATATTGTCATAAAATAAAGACCCTAAAATGCAAATTTGATTATTTATGTAACCTATAAATAGTGACCGACCGACGGTTTGGTTTCGGCAAGTTTCGGCAAAAAAAAATCTAGTTTCGGCATCAGTTTCGGTTTCGGCAGAAATCTGCAGAACCTTCGGCCGCACCGAAACTCTGCGTTCGTGAATTATCTCGCATCGTTCGGCTGACTTCGGTTGAGTTCGTGACCCGTATGTCACCCACCATCATCAAAAATTTTCGTCGGTTTCGGCCGAAACTGAGACGGATACCGAAGATTCGCTTTCGGTTTCGGTATGAAGCCCAGTTTCAGTCGGGCACTACCTATAAAACGGTTTTCTGATAGTTAAAATTCAAAATACTATTATTGTGCAATATCTTGACTACAACTGATGAAAAACCATTTAAATAACAGTAAATATATTGATTATATGAATAGAAGAGTGAATTGGTCACTATGATAGAAATCATAAAGTAAAATTACAACACCTATCTACGGAGCCAAATTTTTTTGTAGCTTTAATTTTTTTCCAGCGTGAACGACAAATAATACGCAGGCGCACTAACGCAAAAACAACAATTTAACAAGTAGGTACACTATAACTAAAAACAACGTTGCCAGCTCTAAAACACATACAATGCGTTTTTACAGCACGGCCGCGGAGATGAGTTTATTAGTAACAGATCGAGTTCGAGTGTAAACAGGCTTTATTTATGTTGTAACAACACAGTTTAATGGCTGCGAAGTGTTTTTTTTTAGTAAGGCTGTAAATCATTAAAATGACATGAAGGTAAAAAGGTAAAACATTATTGAAGACTCATTCAGTTTGTGGTTAATTACGCAAAGATTCTAACATAAATTATACCCTATGAATCCAGGAATATTTAAATATATTACTTTCAGGGCTTACCTAGTCTTTACCTCAAAGGCCAGAGAAAAATATCATAACTTAGAAGTAAATATTTACCAATCCCCTACGGTGTGCCCTAAGGAAGTGTTCTAGGTCCGCTCTTATTTCTCATGTGTATGAACTCTTTATTGCTAACTAACTAACTAACCATCACGCCGTTTCCTCGCAGGGGTAGGCAGAGAGGACGGACCGCCAAACAACTCGGTCTTGGCACACACTCTTTGCCTCACTCACATTCATACATCGTCTCATACATACTCTTCTATTATTCTGACTTTTGACATGGCCCGTCTCAAGTATCTGATTCACTTGATCGTGCCATGTCTTCCTCGGGCGTCCCCGACTTCTTCTACCATTCACATTTGCATCATATATTCTTTCTAACTCTTTATTGAATTTTAATATTGACCGTAGTATAAAATTGCACGCTTATCATCGTTTAATTATATTTGTAATTTCCGTGAAATTGAATCACTTTATTCTTTTACTCACAGTTGCCATGTCTCAAAAGTCATAATTAATTTAATCTTCCATGAAATTATAACCTCACAGTTAATTGTTTTTCAATAATTTAAAAATTAGATAACTCGACCATAAAATGCGACGTTACAAATCTACACACTTATATGTGCAGGCAGCAAAAGAAAAACTAACCAAAGAATTATCTTGTTTTAAAATCAATGTGTTTTAGTTCATTTTATTTATAAATTTGTTTGTTTTTCAATAAAATGGTTATTTACTATGTAAAGCATTACAGAGATATCTTTTTTGTTAAACCTCAGAAGAGCACCCCTATTTGCACGATGTTAAGACAGGAGAACTATATCGTCATAACAATGCCCCTAGCAATTTCAAATACATACACCTCAGCATACATACAAGTACGTTGCGTCGGTCCATGAGATAGTAATCAGTCTGTCAACAAGGTATTGTCAATCACAGATCAATCGACCAATCGGACGGCCCTATGTAAATTCTATACACATATACGTGCATTGAAATAGAATTTACACACTTAAAAATTAGTAGTATTCCATTGGTTGTTATGTTATTTTTTTTTAAATTACATTTCCTTTTAATATTTGTAATCGTAAATCTTTTTTCAGAGGTCTTCAATTTCCTCTGCACTTTTGAAATTACACATTTTATTTTTTTACCATAACGAGTGTATATTGAGGTAGAACCTGCAGACAAGCAGCCATGTGGCAGCTTCGCGGGACTACCGATAAATTGTTTAAATTATATATTTATGTATACTATGTTTTTGATGGAATAAAAAAAACCACGTAGTAATGTTTAATTCAATAATTCATTTCCGTAACATAGATACTCGACAATATAATTTTAAAAATACAGGATGAATATTTTTAAAATGTTTGAATAGTACCGGCCCACACTTTGACATTCCGAGTGCCCACTGTTGGTATATATTTCCTTGGAACCAACATCCAGCAGCCAGTCGCAATGGCAACCTTCAACATGATTTCTGGTAAGAAAACTCTTATACTATTATTTTCCCTACATTATAGTTCATTCACACATATTCTCACACCATACCAACAACCACTCATATACTCTTTTCTGTGTAATTGATTATATTTAAGATTTATTATTCCAATACGACTGGGTACAAATCCAATCTATCATAAAGCATGATAATAAAATATAAGATAATAATTATACACATTTAATAACATGATTTTTTCAAAGATTTTATAAAATGCGTGCAAGTGACATATTTTTCACAAGGCCCATGCCGTTTTGAGTTATTTTAGTTAATTTTTTATTTTGTACTTATTTTCTATTATTATCGTACAACAGAATTACTCCAATTACATCACAATTTAGTTACCATATCAGCATTTAGGGAAGTGACTCTTCAATAATAGTTTTAAGGCATAAAGCAAAAATCGTTAAAATGCATGAAGAATGGTAAGGCTCTTGGTTTCGACAATATTGCTGCCGAATACTTTAAAGGAGATAACCATATTCTTCTCACACGGTTGTGCAAACTTTTTAACCAGTATTTAGAGGAGGGTTACACATTGGAGAAGGGCTGTAATCATGCCATTATACAAAGGTAAAGGGTGACTTATGGAATGTGGGAATCATAGGGCTATTAGCCTGCTAAGTTCAGTACGGAAGAATATTGATTGAAAGGGTAAGAATGGAAACAAAGGATAAAATATGGGATGTGCAAGGTGCCTTTATGAGTGGAAGGGGATGCATGGACCAGATTTTCTTCTTGCGTATGCTCACTGAGAAGTTTTCTGGCGAAAAACCAGAAACATTTCTGCGCCTTTGTAGATTTACAAAAAGCATACGACCGAGACGACAGGAAAATGCTATGAAAGGTGTTGTCCAAGTATGGAGTGAATACAAATCTCATACAGGCAATTGCGTCTCAGTACTAGGGAGGCGTTGCATGTGTTAGGGTGAATGGTGGTTTTACCGGGTGGTTTTGTTTGTGTATCTGGGTAGTTTGTTTACGAGAGATGGGAATGCATCAGCATCAGCATCTCTATCAAGAGATATTGAAAGAAGGGTGAATGCCGGCAACTCCATTAATGGAGGACTGAATACCGTTGGCGCTAATAAAAAAACTATCAAAAGAAGCGAAGCTAGCAGTCCCCAATGGAGTCCTGTTACCTATCCTGATGTATAGCAGTGAGGCGTGGAACTGGCAGAGGAAGAATGAAAGTAAACTGAATGCTGTTGAAATGAGATCCTTGAGGCGTATGTGTGGTAAAACAAAGTATGATCGTGTGAGAAATGTGGATATCCGCAAAGAATGTAAGGCAGATGTAAGCATAATGAGTAAGATTAAGAAAGGGACCCTCAGATGGTTTGGGCATGTAGAGCGAATGAACGAAGAAAGTAGTGTAAGAAGAATATACGACGCAAATGTGAATGGTAGAAGAAGTCGGGGACGCCCGTGGAAGACATGGCACGATCAAGTGAATCAGATACTTGAGTCGGGCCATGTCAAAAGTCAGAATAATAGAAGAGTATGTATGAGACAGTGAATGAATGTGAGTGAGGCAAAGAGTGTGTGCCTCGTTCGTCCTCTCTGCCTATCCCTGCGAGGAAACGGCGTGATGGTTAGTTAGTTAGAGAAGTCACTTACATCCAAATGGTTTGCAAGTTCATTTAACAGCACGCCTCCCCTCGTCGTACAATGATGCTTTGCCAAGACGTCTTTTCTGCCATTCGGTAGTTTAATAAATCACGATGTCGACTTTGGCTGTACATATAAATAAATAAAAAATACATATAAATAAATATAAAAAATACAAACATATAAATCATAGCATCCCAAGAGAAATAGGCTATCGATGAAATTCTTCAAAATTTTGAAAGACAGAATAGCAAGACTTGCTTTCCGCCTAGTTTCTAGACTCTCAGAATCAGTTTCCCCAAGTAAGTCAATGTGGTGCATGAACCTTGGAGAGGTTCCATGCTTCCGAATATAAACATACCCACCTGAGGAATTTCTTCTGATTTGCTCCAACATGTCAATGTACTTCTGATGGTACGGTACCCAAACATCGCTCCAGCTTGCTTCTCAGTACATTGACGATGACATTGTGACACATTTTTTGTGTTTTTAATGACGAATGTTGCTCAGTGTTACAATTTTTTTTCAGTATTCTTCCTTGTCTTCTTTGTGAGCATTGCGAGCAGCAATCCTCCCGGAGATTATTTGCAAACAAAGCTGACCGAAAGCATCAATCACTTTTCTATGGATTTATTTAAGGTAATGTCATATCAAGACGACACAATACATCTAAAGGTGATAACTAATCTGGTACACTAATTATAAAATAATTCATGGTGGTAAACTATTCTGAAACACAAATTAATTTAAAATATCTGGCATGGTGGTGAACTGTTCTGGAACAAAAAATTTAAATATCTTATGGCAGTGAACTGTTCTGGAACATCAATTTTGAATATCCTGGTAGTGAACTATTCTGGAACACCAATTACTATGAAATATCAATTAACATTCAATTATGTGACCGTTTTGGAATGCCAATTATGAAATATCTTATGGTAACAAACTGTTCTGGAACGCCGATTATGAGTTTTCCGATTCGAATTCGAACGATACGAACCTGAATCCGAATCTCCAACTGTTAATTAGTAATTTATTTAAATTTTATTGGTATATTTTTTCGTGGGGATTTTAAATCATTAGGGCTGGTTTAACATTACGAATAAAATCAATGCAACAATGAACAGTGAAAGTTTGATTAATTTCTTATTCTTTCTTATCCAAATTAGACTCCCTTGTTCAGTTTTAAAAATCATGTCATGTGAAATCATTGAGAACATCAGAATGCAATGTGAATTATTTCCTAGTATGGTAATAAAAGCAACAGAAAAATACATTCCACAGCATATGTAATTCTAAAATTAAAATAAAATATTCGACACGGTGGGATGAAGAATCCATTCGTTCCGTTAACTCTAGAAAATGAGCGATATCTATATTTCAGAAATGTACGTCTAATAAAAACTATATATCAGTGAAACGCGCCCAGGCAGAAACTAAACGTTTTAAAAAAATGCTATGGATGAAGAAAATTAGGTGAAAGCTTGTCTCCTGAATCTTCCCAGCCATCTGTTTGGACTAATTTTTTTTTGTTAAAATTGGTTTGTCATACTCTCCGCATATCCGCATCGTATCAAACATATTACGGAAGAAATTATTATAGGTTTGGCTGATAAGATAGCCCCTCCAACACTTCCAACAGTTGCCAGATTTGATGAAATGCCTTCTTTTATTTCGTATCCATCTCATTCTAACTGGTTAGACTCTCCTTTCTCAATTAGTGAATTAAAACGAGTAACTAATTCCTTTTCAGACTCTTCTTCAGGTCCAGATGGAAAATTATTAAAGCATTCTCTGATATGTCGGTTGAATATTTCTAATACTTAATTAAAAACATATTTGAAACAGGATTTATTCCTGATATCTGGAAAGTTAAAAAAATCCGCTCGGTTTTAAAATCGGGGAAGAATCCATCTGAAGTCTCTTCCTATTGTCCTATTGCTCTTTCGTCGAAAGTGGTGGAGCATTTGATAAATTACAGATTAAAATGGTTTGTTGAAAATCACAGTATTATCTCTCCAAATCAATAAGGCTTCCGGAAAATGATATCTACTATGAATAATTTAATTGTGTTTATAACAGATATCAGTATTTCTCAATCCCTTAATTCTTGCACATCAGCAACATTTCTTGATCTTTCGTCAGCTTACGATGATGTGTTAATTAGTGTTTTGAAAGAAAAAATAATAAAAATAAGAATTCTCATAAAATTAGTTCAATTTATTATCAATTTGCTAACAGACATATCCATTATTATTCACTCTTCCTCAAAAACTTTGAAAAACAAAGTATGGAAAGTTTAACTCAGGGGTCTGTAATCAGTCCATTATTATTTAGTATTTATATAGGTGATTTAGACATTGTAATCCCTTCAATTATCAAGCGAATCTAATTTAGGGGTGATTTTCTTATATATTTATCATATATATTTATTTAAATGTAAAAAGGGGCTTATTATGATGCGAGCTGTTTCCAGAGTATGGTGGGGATCTCATCCTACTACTATTAAATTAATGTATAATTCCCAAATTCGAAGCCTCTTGGTAATCCAATATCCGTAATCCATAATTGGTACATTTCTTTTCGACCCACTTCCTAAATAATTCTTATCTCAAACCGCTCAGATTGATTATTGCAGCGATGAAATCTTCTCCAACTAATTCGTACTAAAACGTGTTGTTCCACCTTTATTTTTGAGAAGGCAATTCCTTGCTGATAAATATGTTTTTAAAACTTTATCTTTATTTTTTCATCCCTTGAAACAAAATCCCGAACATCTGGGTGTTGGCTGTGTGTCTGTAAAAGAGTGCAGCGTACGTAAAACCAGCCTCATGGTCGTCTCGTAGATGATAAGTTTATTGTCAGCTGATAATCAACTATTTTTAGCTATCATAGGGTAGAGTGCAGCTATTGACTTATTTATTGATTTTGCTTTATCATTTATACGTTTTTGCCACGTTAATCTCGAGTCTAGAGTTACTCCAAGATATTTGATTGATGTTTCCCAAAATTACTATTATATTCGGGGGCTGTTTGCATCTTCTTCTTGTGAAGACAGTGCCAGCACTTTCGGTGCAATTTATTGAAATTCTGAGTAGCTTTGATCTATATGCGGGAGTAGCAGGTGAACAGGACAGTCACATTTTAAATATTATTATCCGCTTTTTTCGCGAAAATTTCGTCTTGTTTTACCCTGAAGGTGCGATCCGTAAGATAGCCATATACGATTTGAATAAATGATAATGAAAAACTCAGGAAAAACATCTTATATAGTAGGTCATTATGCCATACTTTGTCAAAAGTTTTACATTCGTCAATCGGAGGGATACTACCACGTGTTTAAATATATATAAAATACATCCATTGTGTGTCCAATCACAAGGAGTAGTTGGTGTGCGGCCAGTTTCAATCTCCTCACTTTTTATAGTATGATTTTTGCTTTTTAATTGAATAATTACCTTTTTATTTCAATCACAGGATAACATGTTTAACATGTATAAAATAACGGTGTGAATACTAAATACACCGGGCTCAATTGGCGTTGTTTATTATTTAAACTTTGCGTAGTAAAAGAACATTAAAAACCAGAAGCGAGCCTTTTTATAAAGTAAAAATCTACCACCAACTGACATTTTGCAAGTGTTAGTTAAATATGACTCGTAGTTAAACAATTTCCTAAACTACCGACTTGAACTCTTCGCAAAGGCTCACACCATTTTGTTGGTATGCTAATTAAATTGGAGTTTACTCAAGCAACCCACAGATGTCGATAGCCTGTCAATTTTGAACACCTATCTCTGCGGACAACGGCGTCAAAGTTATAGTTTGTTAATTAACTAGGTAGGTATATATTTTTTCTAATGACGGTTTTTTTTATATTGCAGGTGATCTCCCAGGATGAAGAGCATGCCGGCAAAAACTTAGTCATGTCAGCAATGTCGGCGGATATCGTGCTGGCTATGCTGTCTCTCGGCGCCACGGGAAAGACACTAAAGGAGATGAATGACGGTCTGCATCTGCCTAACTCTGCCTTTGTGAGTAACACCCCTGCTAAGTCACCAAATGTACCAAGCCACTTGGGCTGGCCTATACCAATAATATTTTCCTCGTGGTTTCCTGTGAACACTATGTAGTTATTCTAATAATGAAAACGATATGTTTGCCGGGCTTATTACTTGAAGGACCATGGGAAGTGCCCGGCACAGTTTCAAAACTGTAACCATTATCAGCAATACAATATTTACTTTTCCTGAAGCCACAAAATATTAGCTGTTGTGAAACGTTCTCGCCGTTTTTTCCCATTTAAGCCCATTTTCCCCAATAAAGAACTCTAGTCTATTCTTTTTAATGAGTAATGAGTAATGACCTATTAACTTAAATAACTGCAATTTATTTTTATCTTCAGAGTTAGTTTTAATAGTTAAAATAATTGTCAAAATATTAATTTTTCAAGATCCCCTGAAAATCACCGTATGTGTAGTGAATCGTGTGACGTCATCACTCCCCAAAAGTTACTATAAGATCGGGCAATCAGCTGTTCAACTGGCGCCACTTCGAAATTCAGAGTTCAAAATATTCTCCCTAGAGTAGCATTGCTATTTTTTTGGGCAGTAGTTTTTGAATATTTTCAATGATAAAGATAAACTAATAAGAATACCTTTATTTTTGAAACTGAATTATTTAGGCCTAAATAATGTTTCAAAAAACACAACAAGTAAATCTCTATAAACAGTATGTAATAAACGAATAAGATGAAACGTTGTTAATACGATGGCTTATGTCATACCGTGTCATACCTACATTCCATGACTTCAATTGAAAAGAAATGATGCTGCCAAAAAAAATTCCACTAAGTTAACACCCATCCTTCAAATTAAAATATCCGTTGAACCCCAGCGCAGACGCTTATCGGAAGGCCAATGTCGCCGATGCCAAACTCACGACCGCTCATGGTCCTGCTGCAGCGCTACTCCCTCTTCTGCGTCAAATGCGGTGAACAACACCCCACTAGTTCATGCACAAAAACCCCCGGAACCACTGCCAAATCCGCCTTTCGCTCAGGGCGTCTTACGGCTAATTAAAAATAATGCCCGAACGCCCTACCCCTCGCTTTCCCGATTTGTGAACTCGCACATCATGCGCCCTCTTATGCAATATCCAATCCAAAAAAAACTTCATATCCCATCCAAACTTCACCAACTTCAACGCAACAAAAAACCATCATTTCCCATCTACCAACTAGTGATCCGCAAACTCAGACAAACGCCTTCGCCTCTCAAATCTCACCATACCTCTACGCCAATCCAACATTCCCCTACAAACCAACCAATCAATCCAACATTACCATCGTCCCCCACCCCCATTTCTCATATCGGCTCTAAAAAAAGCCGTCTCAACTTAGAACTACCATGGAGTTAAACTCCAGAGTCCTCACCAAAGTCCAAATCCTCTTCGACTCCATTCAATGTTAATAAAATAATTTATTTAAAATTCATTCAAATTCTCTCCAACGTATGCGTATTAGAATGCAGACAGTAGAATGAAAAATCTCCAAGGAAAATTTTTCAATTCCTTTTGAAGTTCTCCTCTTAATAAAACCTGGTAAATTTCCGAACTACGTGACTTATCGCGCCGATCAATTCTATATCTCGGGCAGTGCACCGCGATTGTTGTAAAATTGATCACTGTATTGTAAATTGTCCCTTGTTCGAAAACACATAAACTATCGTGATTGTCATTAACACCCTAAATATGGATCCACTTAAACTCATATCGGCTTACAGTCCCTCAAAAAAAAAAGTAACTACCACGGACCTGGAAAAACTCCTATCTAGCCCTTTATACATATTAATAGCTGGTGCCCAAGTGACAAGCATAGATCGTGCCACAACCAAAACACTAATAATAAGGGAATATTCTAGCCAACTACATCGCCGAAAAGTCCCTCGTGGTAAACGCTCCCGATGTATCCGCTTTGTTCCCCAAAAACGTGAACAAAAATCCCGACCTCTTATGAAAAACTCCTTCCCAATCATTATGAAAAATTACCCACTTCTCTACATCCATCAACCAGTAAAAAAATTATCCTCCGACCACTCATTATCAAACCCGATCGATCGCATTCGCTTGAATCGCCTTGCACACCAGGTTAAAGTCGAACTCCAAAAATACAGAGACGAGCAGTGGCACGACTTCATCTCCACTCTCGAAGGTGACAAAAAAGCCTTTTGGAAACTTTCAAAATCCTTTATTAAACACCCCACCAGAATATATCCTTCCGGGACCAGAAAACGTATTATATTCCTCTACGAATAAAGCTGAGACTTTTGCAGACATCCTCATAGAATAACTTTACCAGACCACGACCTACGATGATTCCCAATTCATTTCTACCATAAAATTCAAACTCTTATCCATCGCCACCGAAAATCAAGTCCCATTCAAAACACCCCAAGAAATCACTACAATTATAAAATCTCTTGTACCAAAAAATCCCACGGTCCCGATTCAATTTCAAATTAAATTTCAAAATGCCTCCCTTCTAAAGCCATCTGCGCTCTCATAGCTATCAGCAACGCAACCTCTAGGCGTATTTTCCCGTAAGACTGTAAAGACGCTGATATCATTCTCATACCAACACTTGGAAAAGACTCCCTTCTGGTTCAAAACCGAAGTCCAAGAAGCAATATGCCTCCTTCCCTGTACAGTCAAAATCTAGAAAAAATATTCCGACTGGTTCAAAAAAATAGTGGACGAACTAAAACTCATCCCCGTCTTCCGGGTGGTCGAAGAAATGACCAACAGCTTCAATAATCGCTAACATACAATAGTCTTCTCTTTAGACGTCTGCAAGTCATTCGATAATGTCTGGCATTAAGGTCTTATTTACAAAATGGACCTCCTAAAGATTCCTCCTTCTAACGATTCAACTTCATTAAATTCAACTTTTATAACTTCATTAAAAATCATAAATTTAGAAATTAACTTGACGTATTTTTCTCCACTCACGGCCGTATCATACCATGACTATGTTTTGATATAAAACAACGCCCACTAGACCGTTTCGTCAGGGTTCATAGCACATGGATTACGGTTAAGTGGGCAAAGGTTAAAGGACTTAAATTGATCACTTTTCTTGTTTCATCACAATCTGAGACATTATCTCGACTATAAACAATTACTTACTAGCCCTCCTCAGACCTTTGAACTTACCTACCTTCGCTTTTTACTCAGTTTTTGGTTTGTTTTGCTATCTGAACTTTATGATTTCTCGCCTTCTCCAGACCAAAGCAGCCTACAAGCCTGCAATCGACAAGATGAACGCCTACCAGGAAGTCACCTTCAACTTGACGAACAAGGTGTACGTTGGAGAGGAATATACGCTAGCCCCCGTCTACAAGAACTATGCCTCTCAGCTGTTCGGCAGCGAGGTGGAAAACATCGATTTCAGCCAAAACACTGCCGCAGCTGCCAAGATAAACTCATGGGTGAGATTAATAAGCTTATATATTATAAAAACAGATTATAACATAGATTTTGCCCTAACAAGGACAAATAAAACGCTGCACTCATATTTATGGTGACCCGACAAATGGTCTGGCGACAATTGATCCTCCGACAGTTGGTCCGCCGACAGTTGATCCTTCCGACAGTTGATCCTTCCGACAGTTGGTCCGGCCGTAAGTTAATCCGCCCGAAAATTGATCCCTCCGATAGTTGATCCTTTAAAAGATTTTTTCTTCAAGTAAGTATGCAAAGATGATATACGGACCTGCAACCAAAGTCGATATACTTATCGAAGATCTTGAGTAAAAATCCGCTGTAAAAATATTTTTACTAACAATCATTTTTGACTCCCTTATACGTGCCACGTCTTATGACATACTTATACTGACAGTCGGCTTAGCGAAAAATCGCTAAAGATTCCATACTTGTATGTAATTTAACTTTTTTTTCTGAATATAACATAAGACTTCCAACTGCTCCCAACCGTCGCGAGCCAGTGAGACTATGATACCCCAATTTAGATATGGTGTGATGCTGAAGGTAGTGGAGAGGGGAAAGAGATGTGAAAAATGTACCTGGCAATTCAGATCTAGTCACACATTTCAAGTAATAAGACTTAACCTACATACACAGTACACCAGCGTAAAAAAATTAAAAAATTAAACAATATAACTTTTTTATCCGACAATAACACAAGAGTTCCAACTGCTCCCAACCGTCTGGAGTCAGTGAGACTATGGCATTTACAATTTTGATATGTTGTGAGGCTTAAGATAGTGGGGAGGGGAAGGAGATGTGGAAAATGTACCTGGCTATTCAGATCTAGTCACCAAACACGGCTAAAGCCATTTCAAGTACCTTTTCAATTCTGGATGAATACTGATGAATAGCAATATACTTCATACTTATATGTGTAGTTTATTTACACGCTATATCTACTTACGATTTAGGAGGCGGATATGTTTACCGCCTCCCCGGGAACCAATAATTGGATAACCAACACCCTTGCCATAGGTCATCCCATGGGGGTTTGCCGGACCAACTGTTGGATGGATCAACTGTCGGCGGACCAACTATCGGAGGATCAATTGTAGCCGGACCAACTGTCATGGAACCATTATTTATATTTCAACTGGAAATCTAAGTTGGTTAGAAAAAATTGCCACCCACACAATTGAAAAATAATATCTTTTTCTTTATACTACTAGTCTAGTTTTTATATATAGTAGTGCATTTTAAAATGTCATTTTCATCTCCAAAACAAATCCATACGTATATATTTGATACTCAAAACAAAATATTAATTACTGACCTTTCAATAATTGCAACAATTTTTTTTACCTTTTGTTTATTAATCTCATCGGCTAGGGCTCTTTTATGGTGTTGTATATAATAAAGACACGAGGAATATACAAGATGTACCCGTTGGACTTATTTTGAAATTAAAAAATGTAGATGGCATTTTCACTGTCATTGGCCACTCAGCTGAGTAACCGCTTTTGTACGCTTGTTTTTTTCTTAATGTTATTTCTATCAGCATGTTTTACTGTAACAATTAACTAATTTTTTGACAGTTCTAACATTTTAAAAATATCAAAACGTGAAGTTTATATTCTCACATATTAGAATTCCACAATATGTGATCATATAAACACACTATTGGTTCTAAAACGCAGCTAAAAAGGCTCCTGCATATGTCAAATAAATAAATAATAAAAAAAGATACTTTAATGACCTGTAAAATTTTCTGTTTCTCTGTTTAGATTAAGGATAAGACTAACCAGACAATCAAGGAAGTTGTGAAAGCCACTGATTTTGATAGCACAACTGATCTAGTACTCGTCAATACCATTTACTTCAAGGTTGGTAAACCAACATGATATTATAATATAGAAGGGATACTATCAGGAGTGTCTCCTAATATACGGTGTCCGGAAAATGGTGAATGCACATTACATAGAGAGTTAAAAATCTTAAGTTCGTCCTATAATTTATTGAATTTGAGAGGCACTTCTGGGCTGGGATCCCAAAATACTTTAAAAACGTACTTGATTCTGTGCAGAGGAGAGTCCTTCAGGGAAGGGCTACACCAAAAGTAAACGCAGATAACCAATTAAAAATATACTGTAACACTAGCACTAAGAGGATTGATGTTGGCAACTAGGTATCAATCGTATTGACGTACATGTGCTCCCACTTCGATGATACATCTGCCCTGACGATGAATGGTGTACCCCAAATATAAGCCATGTTTGATTGGCAATTGATTAATTAATTCGTCACTATATTTTATTTATTTATTTATTAGAGATAATATGTTACAAAATTATTACATAAAATTTATAATACATTACTCCCAATGAGTTTAATAAAACTCATTTCGGGAAGGACAACATTATACAACTAAAGGGAAATTATTTTTACATAAGAACACGGAAATCAATGAACAATACATAGATTTTTAAATGGACTGGATACACTTGATACAGGTAATTGAAGAATATACAAGAGTTACAAAGGAAGACAGCTAAATTCGTCACTGGTTAATAAAGTTGCTGAGAAAATATCCTTTTAGAGCCTTTCCCAATATTTTTTTGTTTGATTCTGGTAGTTTTAGGACATTAGGTAATGCGTTGTATTGCGTATGTGCGATGTATTGTAAGGAGTTAATTCCAAATTTAGTTGTGTGTGTAGATGACGATAGGTGTATTTGATTTTGTGATCGTGTTTGTGTTGGTGTATATCGGAATTAAAGCTGGTTTAATTATTATATACTTATTATTAATTCTTAACTATACCTCTGTAGTGGCCACTTAACCCGCTCTTGTAAAATCAAATGCAGCGCCACTGGACTTTAACGAACATTCAGGATGTATTTATTTACCTGCTTACACCGCGCAAGGAGACACCGGTACATATCTAGCCGATAATTACTACTAGCCGGTTAATTATTCAACCACTTATGCGAAAGGCCTCGAGTCAACGGCCGTTCATCACTACGGCAGCAGAAAGATCGAACACTTTCTTCGCTTTGCGTGAATTCGCAACATTACCAGGGGCTCTGGGTAGCTACTCTACCGGTCGGCTATATAAGCGCCGCAACTCACGCGCTAGCTCAGTATAGTCTCAATTCATTGGTCGACTCACATACACAGTGAAGTGATTGCAATAGTACAGTGACGCAAGTTAGCACAAGCCCTTGCCGGGCTGCCACTCGCGCAATCAGCAACATGTGATTTACGCATACCAGGAACATCTCCATAACGTATGTGCTCCGACTCAAAGGACACATAGCCGCCATATCCGTTATCACGACGTCGATCGACCACCTGAACCAAGGTCAATTCTCCACCGCCACGGTGTAGAGCAACACGCTGGCTCCCTGAAGATCTGGGATCTTCACCGCCGCAGCTTCCTGACCATCATCACGCATCAGCAACACCGAGCAACACACACTGCACCTCTGTCACTCGCTCCGCTACGTAACTCATCAATAAAAACTGACTCGCTACTCTGACTGACTGCCTTTCATTTCACAATCCGTCTCTGCCGACACAATGGAGTCCGCTCCCTCACCTCTAATGGAAAAGGCAAGTTGAGTATCAGTATCATCTACCGTCAAGGCATTGTTACATAGGAATTGGAAGAGCATCGAGGGAGTCGAAATGTTACAAGAGAGAAAGTTTTAACCATGGTGAGCATAAAATTTTTGCGGTAAAAGTAGATTGAGTTCCAGATTGTACTGAAAGCCCCAGTATTACGATACATACATCCTTGCGACTAATATGTAGCTTAGATTGCGGGTTCGGGGAAACTCCCATTGTTATATGAAGAAGATTTGAGGTCAGTGGCTGAGTGGGCATCACGTTTGAGTCTCACCCGGGCGTCGCGTGTTCGATTCCTCGGCTGGCTAAGTCCTCCATCACAACACAAGCAACATTTTCGGCTTTCTGTGGTTGTAGTAGGAGATTTTCAAAACGAAAAAAGTAAGAAAGCAGTTTCTCTTGGGAAACAACTTTGTTTCAAAGCGTCAAAAAAGGGCTAAATTTTGATTCCAAATAATCAAAATATATCATACCCAAAGAATACATCTTAATTCCAGGGGGTGTAGCTGGAGCTTATTTTCAAGGTGGTGAGTACTGTTATAGTGTTTGTCTTTTAATTTTAAAATTTAAATTTTTATTTTTTTTAACGCTTATGTTTTATGTAACCTTTATTTTGTTTTTAACCTATATATATTATGTTACTTGTATTTTGTAAACCCATTCTTTTCACTGTACATAATTAAAAAAATGTACTGCATTCTATGTAAAATCCCTATGGGCGTTTAAATAAATAAATAAATAAATGTCATTGCTGGCCTCAAGGATAGGTTACAAATTAAATGTTTAAAAGTAAGATGCAAAAGCAAGATGAGCACATTATCCAGTCCCACTTTTAGCTAATTAGATCTGAAACATTGTCAAAAAACTCACCCGGGACCGATCTAAATGAAGAAAGTAGCTAACAATATTTTTTTACCTTCTGAGTACGGCCGAGACATGTTCGGCCTAGTTTCCCAATGAGAAGTCCTGAAGGAGCTGGCGAAGGAGGAGAGAGATACCGATGCCTGTCTCTCGTTAATATCCGGTATCCGGGTTGTGTTTGATAGAGTGGTTTTAAACCAAGTACCATGATTTATTATACATATTTTACCGTTAAGTAAAATGGTATGATATAACAAATGTTTGTCTTCATTTAGTAGACAATAAGTTCGGAAATATTATATTAGTAACTTTTTATATTTTTCATTACAATTTCGGTTTGGCTAACCATCTGTGCAGAGGAATCAGTAGCAAACCACGGGTGACATCGGCCACCGTCCCTTTGACTGATCGACGCTTCACTTCATGGTGTGAGCTTTGAAATCCTTGACCATCAGTAACATCAAATGCTGAAAACTATTCGTCCTGAGATCAAAATGCTGAATTGGAATTAGACTAGTATTTTTGAGATTCCACGATTAAAAAAAATTACACAGTTTGTGATTTTTTGTATGTTTTGTTTCGCAGGGCGCCTGGAGCAAAAAGTTCGCTCTGGATTTTACCTTTGAAACCAGTTTCCACGTCAGTGCCACCAACAAAATATCCATTAAGATGATGACCCAGCGAAGTCAAACCAAATACGGAGAAAGCGCTGAGTTGGACGCAAAGGTAATAATAATAATTTATTACCACGACCGTGGCAGAGCGATAAGCTTCTTGTCTCCGAACCCAGAGGAGAGAGATTGAATCCTGTCAATAAAAGAAAGAGAATTCTATTTAGTCCGATTTAAACGACTCTGTAAGTGCTATGTTCAGGCCTTAGGCCCCACTCCTTACTTTTTACCTTGATAGTAAGTCCCCACCTTCTTCATAAGTCGGTTCCTCATCGCTGAGGATCGTGACCCCTACACTATTTTCCTTTTTTTTACATTAGCGCCGCACAGTAGGCTCAGAGGAAAATAATTCCCCTCAGGGCATGTGTCATCTTTGGGGATGCTGTCCTGGTAGTTGTTTTACCAGTTCCTTTAGTGAGTTTCTATCCATATTGAACTGTTTGCTGGTTTGTTTAATTTAGATTATCATCATTAGTATTATGCTTTTATAATCTGTGCTTGTTGTAATGCTATGTTGTTTAATAATCCACAGATCTTGGAAATGGCTTTTGAAGGAAATGAGATGTCCATGGTCTTCATTCTGCCCAACAAGGTTGATGGTCTCGCAGCGCTGGAGAAGAAGTTGACTGACGATTACGCCAATTTTCAAGCCTCGGTAGATGGCCTTCAATCAGAACTTGTCTCTATAGACCTACCCACGTTCAAAATTGAGACTACTACAATCCTTAATGACGCCCTGTCCAAAGTGAGATTTTCAAATTCCATTTCACAACATTCATGATAACTATAATAATCCTCTTCAGTCCGGAGCCCTTAACGTCCTTGCTTCAATCCACTTCTGCGCAGTCAGTTTACCCTTTACTCGCTTCCCTGCGTTTGATTATATTGACTTCTTGTCCATGATTCACTTTAATATGGTATGATTTTTTTTTCTGTAGGTTCCTAAGATTTTTCTTCTTTACAATACATACTGCCAATTTTTCTTTGAAATACTGCAAATTTGGTTTATTTTACGCGCGTTGGAAAATATGTGAACTTTCATAGGAATTCAACTAACCTAACACTTTCATTGACATTAGCTCGGCATGAACACCATGTTCTCCGATAACGCGGAACTCGGAGGTCTCCTGGTCAACCCTTTGCCATTTAAAGTCAGCGGGGTCATCCAGAAGGCCTTCATCGACGTAAATGAGGAGGGAGTTACAGCCGGCGCTGCCACTGGTAAGTCTAATGACTCTCACAATCATTGTATGTTATACTTGTATGCCTTTTTTGTTGATGCTATTTAGAACGGACTTTCACATGCATATCATCCATGCGTTAATCTGATCTCACATTTAAAAAATGTTCGTCTTTAAGTTTACAACACTATCGCGATTTTTATTGATTTATTCATCTTGCTTCACATCATCATGTCTTGTAAGGTACAAACATATAAAGAAAAATATATAACAAATAGGAAAAGAGGCATGTATGGCACTACAGGGTAGCAAAATGGGACGGCAATGACAATTTGTTCATTAGCTCAAAGAGACTTTGAATCAGCGTCTAATTCCTTGTTCGCCAGCGTATCATTGAGGAAAAAAATTATTTCTGTGAATATAACTATCTAGTCTAGGTGTCTCATATTATGTGAGTCTGAGGCGTGTAAATAACCCCAGACCTGATGGGCATTATACCCGAAAATCTATGCATTATGCCCTAAAATCTAAAATTTAGACCTTTCCTTTGATACATTTTTTGTCCGCTATTTGGACTCTAAATGACAACAAAAGACACTAACGTTATAGAGCGATCGTCTGCAGCATATGCGGCCTTTAGATGTTTTCTTGAAAAAAATCACAACGCACAATTTAAAAATATTCTGTCACAGAAAACACATTAGGTCGTCTATACAAGTTGATTCATCAAGAGCAAAATTCGCAATGATTCCGCAGGTTTTTGTCTTACACATTATTTGAAAAATTCAAATTGTTTCCACCAAAAGGACATCTGCGTCTGTGGTTCTTCCGCAGTTCAATGGGCACAATATATTGCATTGTTAATACACAGAGACCGCCAAACAACCATTTTTGATGACGTAAATATTTTAAAATTATTTCGAGATCAAAAAACAAAGTACACATTATGATGCCTCATCACTAGGGAAACTAGATATCATGTACTGTTTTTATAAATATATATGCACTTTTTTTATTTTTTATTATTATGGAATCAATAATATTATTATTAAATTTATAAACTGTTTTTATTAATTTAAAAATAATATTATTGATTTCATAATAAAAAAAATTAAAATTAAATGGGGTTCTACAAATTAAACTTGATAACAATAAATACAAAAATAAAAGAAAATAATAAATAAAAAAATAATACACGGGTTGCGAGTCGCCATTTGTATACACGGCTTCTTTACTTACGTCGTTACGATTCTGAATATATTTTAGGGTATTTTGTCATCCTTGGTAAAACATGAACTTTTACCACAACGACTGCAGGTGGACTTACTCGTACATCTAGGAGATCTCGAGTAGCAAATGGTTACAGCATGTGGTAAAGAGATGCTGGTGGAGATAGTAGTGGCGAGGCGGAGGAGATGAGGATAACTTTTGGAATCCGGTTTGAAACACTTTTTTTTAATATTTCAGTTATTGGGATGTCTGGTTCAGATGGAACGATGCCTCTCTATAAGGTGTTTAATGCTGATCACCCATTCTATTACGCACTGGTCAATAATGATGGACAAGCCGTCTTCTCCGGACATTTCACCGGTGAAAATTAAGCGTAAGGATTTATATTGACCTTTTTTTATTATTGAAATACACATAATCTTTGTCCTACACTTTATAATTTAAGGAAAAATACTGAGCTGATCCCTGTTAAAATGCTCATTATCAACATTTTATAATCCTACTAATATTATAAAGGCGAAAGTTTGCATGGATATATCTGTCGCGCAAAAACTACTGAATGGATTTTAAAAATTATTTCACAAATAGAAAGCTACATTATTTGCGAGATCTATAGGCTATATATATATTGGTAAGCTCTGGCGTTATGAATAATCTCTGGCGTTATGAAATTATTCATCATACGTTTTCTGTCCCTAACAAAATCGATTTATTGCAAACGTCAGAAAAAAAAGCAAACCAATTGTCGCCTTGGTTTTTTGACGATGTTTTTTTTTTAATTATGCAATTCATCCTAAAAAGAGTGCTTTGTTGGCGTCGTACTTAATAACTATCTAAAATGAGCATTTTTCAGCGACTTCGCTCGCATGGTATTAGGGGATTCCCAATCCGCCTCCTCCACCTTACCTCTCCCCACTCCACTCCCCCCATCAACCCCCCTCCCCCATCCCTCCCCCAACTCTACTCCCCCCATCAACACCCATCCCCCTCTCCCCCACTCCCCCTCCACCCACTCCTCCCCACACTCCTCCCCCCTCCACCTACCCTCTCCCCACTCCACTCATCCATCAACCCCCTCTCCCTCCCCCTTCTTCTCCACCGACCCCTCCCCCATTCCATACCCCTCCCCATCAACACCTCCACCTCCCCCCATCTTCCTCCACCCCTCCCCGTTCCCCTTCCTTCCCTCCCACCTATCCCACCCCACGCCTCCTCCGCTTTCCCTCTCTCCACTCCACTCCCCCAATCAACCCCCTCCCCCTATCCCTCCACCCACCCCTCCCCTCACCACCGACCCCTCCATATTCCCTCTCCCATACCATTCCCCCCATCAACACCCTTCCCCCCACCCCCTACCTCTCCCCACACCCACCTCCATCCTTCCCCTTTCCCCTTCCTTCCCTCCCCCCTCTTCCTCCCCTAATCCCTTTCTCCCCACCCTCTTCCCCCTACCCTTCCCCCTCCACCAACACCCTCCCAACACCCCCTCCCCCATTCACCTCTCGCATTCCACACATTCATTCCCAATAAATTCAGTTTTCAAACTGCTCGCGTGCCACCTATTATAATTTTTATACAAATTTCATAATGCCAGAACTCAACGGAGTTTATACAAAATAACGAACAAAAAACTCCATCTAAAATTTACTTTAACGCATTTCATGTTCAAATATAAGAAAAAAACTCTCTTACATCATAATTACACGACCAGAACAATAACCAACCGACACTACAATGTACCGACACTACATACCACGTCAGCTCGAAGACATTTCATATACCTAGCTCCTAAAATATTTAACCTTCTCCCTGAGAACTTAAAAACCGAAACCCAACCGCTCACCTTTAAAAAACATTTATCACAATGGATCCTTATAACTAGAAATGATGATTAGAAACGGTGTTCCTTAATTCCTTAATTTAACAAATAATTAAATTACTATTTCTTATAATATGTATTATTATCAACTTATTATAACAATATTATTACTAATTTTTGTTATTATCATAATTATCATAATTATTACTTATTCATTATTATTAATTAATTAATTATTATTACTAAAAAAAATTTTGCAATTTAATTTAATATGTACAACTTCTAATTTTATTTATCAACCATTACAAATGTATAATTTCAAATCTGTAAACTTCACCCGCCATAACACAGGGATATCCCTAGCATGGCGGATGAAACACCACAAAAAAACTATGCAATGTACAATATTCTTATAAATAAATAAATAAATAAATAAAAAAAGAATTACTTCTTCGAACTTTGCAAAATAACTTTGTGGTATCATTTTTCATATAATGAATAAAAAATCACTTTGTTTAAACCACTATTTTTAAAACAAATCAACATGTTTCGACAACAATGTTGTCGAAACATGTTGATTTGTTTTTGATTTTTTATTCATTATATGAAAAATGATACCACAAAGTTATTTTGCAAAGTTCGAAGAAGTAATTAAAGCGAGTACGGCTACAAAAGCAAAAATGTACAAAAAATTAACCATCAAGTATAGACTCATTTGTTTAAATTTATATTTTTTACGTGAATGTCAAAAACGTCAAATAATTCCAAACTACATAAATTTTAAATTTAAATCGATCTCAAATTCTGCTATAATAGCAAAAATGGTTTGGCTCAAAGAAGACATAAAAAATATATTTAAAAAACGTAATAATATTAAACTGCAAATTAAAGTATTGCATATGGAATTGGCTAGTTCTCTACATCCTCTGGAATGGGACTCTTTTGATGACCATGTAAGATTTATTGCGAGCATAAAAGCTTTTAAGAAGAAAGAAGAATTGATGAAGAAATTGAATAAATTAAATGTTATTAACGATAAACAACAAAATAAGTTTGGATATAATTCTTTACCATTTGAAAGTGATAATATTAATAAAGTAAAACAAGTTTTAACTTTTAATAATACAATCCAAAATACTTGCTCAAAAATACTTAATATTGATAATAATTCAAACATATTTCATGATCGTGTTGTAAACTTATCAAACCATATTTTTAAAAAAGAAGAGTTAAATTTATTATCAAAAGGTTTAAATCACAATATACAAGTTGAAAATAATAAACAAATTGAATTATTAGCTGTTGATATAAATTGTGCAATAAATCAAAACGATAATTCATATCAATACAAATTTGGTGAAATTATAAAAAACATTAAATCCAATAATCTTAATAAAAATAATAATCAATGTGAAGAAAAAAAGCATGCTATCAATATTTCTAAAATTACACGTGACAAAAACCTTATAATAACGAAGGCAGATAAAGGAAATTCTATAATTATTTTAGATAAAGTTGATTACATAAAAAAGACTTTGGATTTTTTAAAAACTGATAATTTTGAGATTATTAATAAGAATCCTATAAATAAATGCCAGGAAGAAATTTTAAATACTTTAAAATCTTGCAAAAGTGAAAAAATTATTAGTTTATTTAAAAACAAAAAATTAACAATTAATAATCCACAAATTCCTAAATTGTACAGTTTGATAAAAATTCATAAAATAGAAAAATCTATTAGACCAGTTGTATCCAATTGTAGTGCCCCTAGTTATAAGTTGGCTTCTACAATCAATAAATTAATTTTTGATAACAAAATTTTTAATCCTAAACACACAATTAAAAATTCCCTTGAATTAATTGAAAAATTAAAATCTTTAGATGTACCTAAAAATGCTATGTTAATATCATTCGATGTTGTTAACTTATTTCCTAGTGTTCCTCTTTTTGAAACTAAATATATTATTAAAGAATTACTAGATTCTTCAAACATTTCCAAAAACTTTTCACAGGATTTATATAAAATTTTTAATGTTATTCTAAAACAAAATTATTTTCAATTTGATAATATTATTTACAAACAAAAAGATGGATTAGCAATGGGTTCAAGCACCAGTCCCCTAGTAGCAGATATTTTTTTAAACAATTTTGAAGATAAACTTTTTAAAAGTCGTGCGTTATTATTAAAATATGTTTACTTTTGGAAAAGATATGTAGATGATATTTTTTGTATATGGACTGGCACTAATAGACAATTAAATATATTTTTAAATTTCATTAATAAACTCAACAAAAAAATTAAATTTACCCTAGAAATTGGAAATAATTGCAGCTTAAATTTTTTAGATTTAAATATTTCTATCATTAAAAATAAATTCGAATTTAACATTTTTCGTAAAGATACATATACAGATATTATTATACATGAAACATCTAATCATCCATATTCACAAAAATTAGCAGCTTTTCATACCTTGCTAAGTAGATTAATTAATGTTCCCTTATCTTTGAGTAATTTTAAAACAGAATTAAATACTATTAAACAAATTGCAATTAATAACGGTTATAATTCAAAATTAATAGACAATATGTTAAACAAAAAAAATATAAGAAAAAGTTTTTTAGATCTTTTGTTTATCCACAAGTTTTTGAAAATGATAATAATTGGAGAAAAATTTTATTTTTAAATAATAACATTTCAAATTTAATAATTAAAAACATGCCAAATAATGTACAACCAGCTTTTTATACAAATAACAAATTAAAAAATTATATATTAAATAATAAGGATAAATGTGATTTTTTAAACAAATCTGGGGTTTATAAATTAATTTGTAATGATTGTAACTTTTTTTATATTGGAAAAACTTCTAGAAATTTTAACATTCGAGTTAAGGAACATATAAGATGTTTAAATAATAATAATTATTCTGAATTTGCCAACCATATTTTGGAAACAAGTCATTCTTTTGATATTAATACAGGTCTTAAAATTTTACATACTAACACTACGGGCATACAATTGGATAATTTAGAAATTTTAGAAATTAGAAAAAGCATTAATAGTAAATTAAATATTATAAATAACCAAACATTTTTTAAAAATAGCCATCTTTTAAATTTATTTTCTTATTAATAGTTACAACTAATTAAAATTATTTTTTGATTTAGACTAATTATTTTAATTAATTATTCTTAAAAAAATTATTATCTAAATGCAATTTTTTCCTTAAATAATTTTTATATTTAATTTTGTATAACTATTTTTATGATTAGTAAGTAATTAATCACCTCTACTTTTTAATATTTTGTCTATGTTATAATTTATTCTAATTTGTCTATACTTGTTTGTCATTTATTATAGTAACATATCCTGATGAAGACAACATTGTTGTCGAAACATGTTGATTTGTTTTAAAAATAGTGGTTTAAACAAAGTGATTTTTTATTCATTATAAAAAAAAGAATTATCCAATTTGTTGCAGTCGTTCGGGTTTATGCGCATACTTACATTTCGATGATTCATTTTTAGAGATAGTTATTAGGTACGACGCCAACAAAGCACTCTTCTTAGGGTGAATTACCTAATTTAAAAAAAAATCGTTTCCAAGGCGACAATCGGTTTGCTTTTTTCTGACGTTTGCAATAAATCGATTTTGTTAGGGACAGAAAACGTATGATGAATAATTTCGTAACGCCAGAGCTTACTAATATATATAGCCTATAGATCTTGCAAATAATATAGCTTTCTATTTGCGAAAGAATTTTTAAAATCCATTCCGTAGTTTTTGCGTGAAAGAGTAACAAACATACATCCATACAAACTTTCGCCTTTAGGGAAAATGCTAGTATTGTATAGTTAGAGGACTAACAAGTTATTTCTTTCCATGTTCCATGCTCTGTCGTTAACTTCCAAAACAATGAAGAAAACAAAATTATTTTAAAAAATAAATTAAAACCTCACTTAATCCCTGAGGCTTATTTGTTCGCTTTTCGGAAGAACTAATAAGGAAATGTTTGTGTTTGTCTTTAATTAGTGATAGTACCAATCATGTTCATTGTAAACGTCTTTGTAAGCGCTTTGATTTAAATAATTCTGAATCAAATCAAATCACACTGAATGTTGCCAAACCTAAAAAAAAAAAAAATTTATTAAAAAAATAATAAAATCGTTGTGTCTCCCTTACTATCGTGGTTATAAATGTGATCTAAACGGTGTTAGAAACAGAAATTGCATTACTTTCAATGCATTAAAGTTAACCATAAAATAATTCAAAGTACACCTTTATAAAACCAAAGTTTCCGACCGCAATTGGAAAAAATTAATGAAACTTTGGGATTTTTTTTAAATTATTCGTTTGTGTTGTGTATCTAAAAAGCTTCCGGCTTTTAGACATAGATAGCGGTGATAAGAACTGTCAGTAGATTCCGCTAGATGGCAGGTAGCTTAGTACCTAAGTTCTCCAACAGAGGGATGGGGAGCTGAGAGAGGTTGATGTCTGTAACACTCTCAATAGAACCAATTTAGGGAACGTACACATACTACCTGACCAATTTTTTTGCAATTTTTAACCCCTCCCTCCCCCCCGGAGACCAGAATCCTAAGCAAATTGACGCTCATTTGTACCAAGCGTGACATTTTGAAGACCCCCCCCCCCCGAAGAGGTCACGTAGTACGGGTACGTTCCCTTAGCTAGCTCCCAGTTAGGTTGACTAACGAGGTCCATATTGTATACACGAAGTATTAATAAAACCAGATCAAATATCTCTATTTATTCCTAAAAAGTGATCTTCAGACAAAGTGTTTGGAGAATCTGTTAGTGTTGCTACAAATAACAGAACACTACAGTTCGGAAGTGATTCTGTATGATGCAAAAGGATAATATTATTGTTTAATTTTTATAATTTGTTCACTTTATCTAATTTATATAATAAAAATGCGCCATTAACTTATGGATTTACTGAATACTTCTTTCAAATTATCGTGAAAAACATGGGATTCACATTCCCTAGGTATATTCTAAAAATTTTCATAACGTTTTTGATGCATTATAAAGCAGTTTTCCTACACAGGGTATCAAGGAACATCCTAACTTACTTTGACCATAAAAAATGAAAATGAAAATGAAAATTTGTCGTCCAGTGACATTTAAGATGTTTTCCTTTTTCAACTAAAACATACAAATTATTGGATAGTTAGGGTCGGGGTGATCGGTTGAGCGGTAACTTGGCCTGTGCGACCAGTGACAACATGAGGAAGAAATTAAAAAAAAAGAACAAAGAAAATTTAAAAAATCAGACCAAAATTTCATAAATATTTTTTTACTACAAATAATGTCAGGAATCACTGGTTAAAGTAAGTATAGTAAGTCCCTTAACATCCTGTACATGTGTTGATCTTTTCCAGGACGAACATTAGCGCTATTATTTCCACACCGGATCCCACACGACTCGGAGCTGATCACTCTTTCATCTGTGCTATCAGAAATGGACAATCCGACGTCCTTGTCATGGGGAGAATTATTACAAACTTTTCTTTATTCTTTACCTGCTATTCTACTGAAATGTGAATATATTTACTACCCTGAATAAATTGTACATAATTAAAATTATGCAACTTATTTTTTAAAACTTGTTTTATTATGTTGTGCCGTATAAGGCGAGGGTGCGAATGAAATACTGTGTTTTTTACTTTTATTATACAGCGTGTTTATGGGTTTCCATTCTAGTTATTATTTAAAGTAGGTACTTTCACGTTTCTTTTACATTTGCTTTCTCAAAACATAATCAACCACTTTAAATTGAGGTGTAAGTAAAGCAAAGTTGTGCATTATGCAATTAGGTTTTGCCTGTTCGATATTTATTCCTAACTAGCTGGTCCCGGCACGCGTTGCTATGCCATTTACTAAAGAAATTGTTTCTCCCTGCGTGCCCTTTCCTATTCGTCCCGTTCCCCCTCCCCCCTTTCCCGCCCCCTCCCCCCACCCCCTCCCACCCCCTCTACCCTCCCCCCCTCTACCCTATAGAAAACTATTAGGAATTTCCTGGAGAGACCACATTACAAATGAGGAGGTTCTCCAAAGAATCGAAGGAGGAAGGCACCTGCTCAGGACCTTGTCCGAAAGGCGTGCAAGATGGATCGGCCATGTAATACGACAAGAAGGCCTCTTGCATTCCATAATGGAGGGTATGACCGAGGGGACAAACTCTAGGGGACGCCCACGCCAAGAGTACCTGGAGGGCCTGCTGGTGGACGTGCGCTGCTTATCATATGCAGACCTCAAAAGAGCCGCACAAGAGAGGGAAGAATGGAAGAGGAAACTAAAGAAAATTGCTGCAAACCAATCCCAGGATTGAAACCAGAGAGAGAGAGACACAGATTGCCTGTTTTGACAAATTAAAACTAACTAACCACGTCGTATACCGCGGGTGTAGGCAGAGAGGATGGACCGCCCAATAAACTCTTCTATTATTCTGACTCTTAACATCTGATTCACTTGATCGTGTCATGTCTTCCTCTGGCGTCCCCGACTTCTTCTATCATTCACATTTACGTCATATATTTTCCTTTCTTCGTTGATTCGCCCTACGTGCCCAAACCATCTGAGGGTACCTTTCTTAATCTTACTCATTACGCTTAGATCAGCCATGCATTCTTTGCGTATTTCAACATTTCTCACACGATCATACGAGTACATGGCTTTACCGCATATACGCCTCAGGGATCTCATTTTTACAGCATTCAGTCTACTTTCATCTTACCTCTTGTTGGATAACTACGGGCTCGAACCGCCTTGTTACGAACAGGTACAAATTAATAATATACATAAACGCCACAATGTTCAAGACAAAAAATGGTTCCATTTAAATACTTACAAAAACCAAATTATAATACAAACCCTCGGCTAGCGTCCCTCAGGGATATCGTGTTTTCAGTTCGTTTGGGGATTTGATTCAAAACGACTGTCGCTTTATTGTTGAAATAATTATATAGGGGGTTTTAATAAATAAAAAGATCTCTTGTCGCTTTTAAATAATTGGTGAATTTATTAGTGACTCGACGCTTCTAGGAAAAGCTTTTAATCTCTTTGTGAACTCAAGGTTAATGATTTTAAAATATAATGAAAGGGATAAATGGAAAACACAAAAATAAATAATATTACGTACGTTCCAATGTCACGGGCAGCATCGGGATCCACACTGAGTTGATTTGAATATCAAATTTAACTATATTTTAAATTACGTGTCCCAACCAAATGTTGGAACCAAAAAAGGGTCTGCAATATGCACCAAGAACCGTCCCTCACCACAGTTAAACCCAGAAGAAAGCGCCAGGGCTCTCCGCCCCGTCGAAAAGGCTGCCCGGCCCCCTCCCGAAATCCGGGCCAATCAAAACGTTTCGCAAATGTTGCCAACTAATGACAACTAATAGTAAATATTTAGTACCTGATGACGGAAATAATGATATAGGGGTGGGAAGTTATAATTCAAGAAAGTACTTCATAACACATCCCCGAAAACACCAGGAAAAAACCGCAGTCGTAACGAAGGTTTTTTTTTAATCTAAACCCTTTAAAGAATTCCCTCAATACACTTTACAAAAAAAATCGTTCACATAGAGATTCAGCATTAAAAACCTAGGCAAAAAGTGGTACAGTTTACAATAATTTATATAGTTTACAATTAACATAAAGTATCAAATAGACAGCAAAATCGACGCTTCGAAACGGCCTGGCGGGAACTTCGTTACACGCAGCGCAAGTCAGTGTGTAATGTCCATCAGGGCGTCTGGAGTAATAGTCAGGATCCTCAGCAGGAGAGAAGTGTCAACATGAAATAAAATAACAAAATTATTAGAAAAGTACAAACATTTAGGCATCAAGGCACTTAGAGTAAACAAAATTATCTGAACAGTAGTTGTATAAGCAACAAGAGATCAAAGCGTAAGGTAACTAACTCCACATTAGATGTCGTGATGTATGCATTGGCGTATGTCGTAGAACACAAAGCACATTCAACCCCCTTTTAAAGAACAGGTAATGGCTCAGTGAAGTCAGTGTCCACTTTTTAACAGTACGGATCACTGGTTAACGACATATTAAAACAAAACAGATAATAAAACAGACAACATAAAATCAAAGTCCTTTAAAGACCCAAACAGCGTCCTGCATCAATTCAATTCAGGATCACTCATACAGCATCCTATAATTCAGGATCATCCAAACAGCATCCTATAATTCAGGATCATTCAAACAGCATCCTATAATTCAGGATCATTCAAACAGCATCCTATAATTCAGGATCATTCAAACAGCATCCTATAATTCAGGATCATTCAAAAATTTCCAGAACGCACATTAATAATACCTCAAGTTTTATCACAATTCACTGTAATATAATTGTCGTCGATTTATTGCGTTTTAAGGCAATATTTAAAGTTATTGTAGTCAGGGCATTATAGTATTTTTTTAATGATGACAACAATAATGATAATGAAATATATCATAAAATAGTATCGCTTTTCCACTTCATTTACGCGGGCTGTGCCACGGGGCGCCATCTTATTTTTGTACGAGTTAAACAAGACAAACTCAAATCAAAATAACGAGGGTATCAATGACCCGCGTTACTCTCACCAGAGTACTGCACTGTTCATATTAGGTTTTTGTCACTATAAAATACAATAAAAGTATTGTATGATATAGTTGAATAGTAAAAAATGTGAAGTGTTTTTATCAATCCGGTTAATTACTCCCAAAAGATATAATGTAGGTGTGTGTTTTTATCAATCCGGTTAATTACTCCGAAAAGATATAATGTAGGTGTGTGTGTACACACTATTTCAAAAGCGTCCCTTCAAAACAGTGCTGCGTGTTGAATGTATGTGTGGATGTGTGTAGTGTAAATTTCATAATACGTTGATTTCTCCGGTTCCTACGAAACCATTTAAATGGTTAATCAATCAAAACATAATTCACGTCCGTCGCTTAGCGCGAAACTCTACTCAAACAAATAAATTTAAAAATTATTTGAAGAAATAATTTTCCACTTGTATTCCAACTTGATTTTCTTTGGAGAATTTTCTAATTGGTATGGGCCAACATTCTAGTTGAATTCCATCTTGCTCTTCTTGTATCAACTTATCAAATACCTGTAAATTAGTTATCCTCCTTATCACCATTCTGAATAATAACATTCAGGTCCATTAATGCCTATTGATATCGTATGCAATCAATCTTCCCCGTTAGTTGAATAAATCTAGACACTTGTTATATCCTGAGAAAAATCTCGAAATCCAACGTAATAGATAATCGAACCCACATCTCTTCTCTGTAAAATAATTAATTAATAGTAATACCTATACATTAATATTAACAGATACCGATTATATTCATCTATAAAAAAAATAGCTATCGTACTTCCGTTTTCATAGACTTCGTCGTCGTATCAATTTGAGGTTGCGGGCATGGGTACCGCTGCCCCTGAACTATCTATTGTATAACCAGCGCCTCAGTTATAAATAATCCTGTTAAGAGATTCGCCATGTTTGGTATCGCTTTATTCGCTACAAGTGCCCGAGTCCATGGGATAAGGTCGGACTGGGTCTAGACTACCTGCCGCATGGCAGGACGGATCGCGAGGAACCGCAATTTGGAGAGAGGAATTCCTATGCCTATCACTCCTGGACGCTGACCACCATATTCCGATCAGCCCTTCATACCTCTTTCCTTCCTCTCCTTCCTTTCCTTAAAAAGACCCTCCACGTAGCATCCCCTAAGATGACATAAGTACTAAAGGAAATTATTTTCCTCAGTGTCTCCTGTGTGAAGCTTATTTTACTAAACATATTTATCTAATCGTTAATAGGTTTCTACTCTTCGTTAGAGAGATCGGCATGGATACGGAGATATATAATTTCGCAAGGAATCGAACCCGCGACGAAGTAAGGTGATTACGTCGGTGTGTTATGCATTATAATTATTCCAGATTCGAACTGGTAGGTATTTATATCCTATAAGGAAGGCAGTATCATTGAACACTAGAAATTATATCTCACTGGCAAATCAATTCGAGAATTGAACTCGATTAAATTTTATTGCTGTCGTTATTTTAACTGTTAAAATCTATTTTTAAATAGGTAACCACTATTTTACCATTCTAAATCATCAGCTCGTTTCAACGAAGATAACGCTAACATATGGTCTCAACACACTCTGAGACTGGTCAATTTCTGTTTTCAAACTAATGGCCGTTATTCTAAAAATAATCGCATCTATTTGCCACAATTTCATAAAGGGAAGGTAATATCGTTAAATATCTACTAAAAATATCTCCACGCTGCACAAAAAAAGGTGCCTGCTTTCTCATATTTCAAATAAATGTGTATCCTCTGCAAATAAAGGAACATTCCCAAAAGTGCATTTGTCAGGACAATCCTGGTAGACAATAGAGCTGTTGTCTTCGAAGGAGCCCAAAATAACCATTGTCCATCGGCAGACTCGTCAAGAAATATTTTAACGAAACTTAATCTATTGTCATCCGTCATCCCTTGCCATAAATCGACCCTACGAAAGGTACCTGCTCTTAGGTGCCGGCATCCGGACCGTTTACAGCGGTTGACGGCTTTTTGTAGGATTTTTAACGCGTACGTCTTCATATTATTCAAAATGTGTTTAAAATATATTTAAACATGTCGAACAAATTTAAATCTTAGGTCACACAATTTATTGGCGAGCTATGCGAGCTGCATTTACTAAAGGAAAATTTGTTAAAGAACTAACTGACAAATTCACAATATTCAATCACCAAATATGGCTAAAGCCATTTCAAGCAAGGCTTAGTTTCTGAATTGTGGTTTTACTCGACTTTCACTATCTCCCTTGTTAGCGGGTATACCGTACCTTTAATGCATTTGCCTACGCTAGCAGATTTTAATCTTTTAGGTATATAATTCTGAGATTTCGGTAACTACTTTGTTTCTAAACTCGCGTAAAACTAAAACAAAGCTTTTCAAAATACGGCGCGTGTGATTTATTTAACGGTCAAAACACGTGCTGGTTTTTAAAATGGCGGCCTTTGAAAAAATGTGTAGACGCGGCCTTCAAGATAACGGCATTTAAAACGCGGGGGTTTTAACACAATTCAAAATCACTTATTTACCTATTCATTTAAATGGGAAAAATGATTATTATATACATACATATTTTATAGTACATACATCACGAAAAACAGCGTGGAGTTATGAAAAAAAAAATCAAAGAAAGCGACAATTCATAATGAACCAAATCTAGCCCCGAGTTGGTTGCGACAGTGTTGGATAACTACGGGCTCGAACCGCCTTGTTACGAACAGGTACAAATTAATAATATACATAAACGCCACAATGTTCAAGACAAAAAATGGTTCCATTTAAATACTTACAAAAACCAAATTATAATACAAACCCTCGGCTAGCGTCCCTCAGGGATATCGTGTTTTCAGTTCGTTTGGGGATTTGATTCAAAACGACTGTCGCTTTATTGTTGAAATAATTATATAGGGGGTTTTAATAAATAAAAAGATCTCTTGTCGCTTTTAAATAATTGGTGAATTTATTAGTGACTCGACGCTTCTAGGAAAAGCTTTTAATCTCTTTGTGAACTCAAGGTTAATGATTTTAAAATATAATGAAAGGGATAAATGGAAAACACAAAAATAAATAATATTACGTACGTTCCAATGTCACGGGCAGCATCGGGATCCACACTGAGTTGATTTGAATATCAAATTTAACTATATTTTAAATTACGTGTCCCAACCAAATGTTGGAACCAAAAAAGGGTCTGCAATATGCACCAAGAACCGTCCCTCACCACAGTTAAACCCAGAAGAAAGCGCCAGGGCTCTCCGCCCCGTCGAAAAGGCTGCCCGGCCCCCTCCCGAAATCCGGGCCAATCAAAACGTTTCGCAAATGTTGCCAACTAATGACAACTAATAGTAAATATTTAGTACCTGATGACGGAAATAATGATATAGGGGTGGGAAGTTATAATTCAAGAAAGTACTTCATAACACTCTGTCAGTTCCATGCCTCACTGCCATACATCTGGACTGCTAGCTTCGCTTCTTTGGACAGTTTTTTACACATAAGTTACTTGCATTTTTTTTACAAGAGCTCCACACAGGAGACCCGGAGGAAAATAATTTCCCTCAGGGCCTATGTCATCTTTGGGGATGCTGTGTGAAGGGTTTTTTTACGGAAAGGAAGGAGAGGAGAGTTCCAGGAAGGAAAAGGGTTTAAGGGGTGGGTAGGAATCTGTGGTTCAGTATGTCCCGGTCATCCGTCTCCAAGACCTGGACAAACCTCACCCCATGAACCCGGGCACCCCTGCTAAATCACCAAACGTAGGGAGCCACTTGGGGTGACCTATGTCAGAGGTGTTGGTTATCCAATAAAGATTCCCAGGGCGGCGGTACCCATTTCCGCCTCCCAAATTGCATTAATCCTTATTTAAAAATCTCTATCGGTCTTCCCATCTCTCGTAAACATACTTCCCAGATACATATATATTCATCATTCACAACTATATTGCACACTGTTTTCGTACTAACTTTTTTTTTTAAACCCTGACTTAAGACATACTTCTTACTTCTCCTATCTAGTGACGTGTAACCCTCCTCTAAACACTGGTTTAAAAGTTTGCACAACTTTGTGAAAATAGTTCGGCTATATCCTTTAACTTTAAACTATTTGGCAGCATTATTATCGGAACCAACAGCCTTCTAAGGAACTGAATAATATAATTAAAAATATATTGTTGGTGTGTTTGTGAACCGGCATGCTGTAGTAAGTGTAGTAGGTAAGCGCCTTACTAATAAAGGTGTTTTAAATTTTACAACCTTTTTTGTATGGTAATCATCAGATGCGTAAAAATTAAACCACGTTTATTAGTAAGGGGCGTAAGTGTATTATATACATAGATAGGTAGGAAACTGCGACACCTCTGCAAAATCTCTACCACGACATGGAGTGGCCTGCTCTAATGACAGCTTTCAATTTCAATCACATAAACAACATTTTGTATCAAAGAAATTTATTTTAAAAAAAAAACACAAATTATATACAGTAAAGAAAATTCAACATTCCAGTATGAATTACAAAGTCTTATAAAATATTACCAGAATTAAAAAAAATACTTACATAATTACCAACTCTGACCATAGATAATAATATATTACCAATGATGCTTTAGATTTTATTAAGCATTTAATAAATTGGTGGACATTTATTTTATATGAAGACGACACAATATTAAAATTAATCATGTTCAGGAAAATGCCGTTAGGTGGCGGTAGTTTGAAATGGATATTTTACAAACTTTAGAAGGTTTGCGTCTTCGGAATAAAATATGAAGCTTCTGTATTTTTCCGTAACTCATCCAAATATTGTTCACCATAATACATTAAAACTAAAAATAAAATGAAAATAAATCTACAGAATAATAAAATTATATTACATATGATATGTCTGTTTATAAAAATTACATTTTATTCCCGTTCATATTTTAAATTGGAAGAAATTGTGGAAAGTTATATCATATTGATTAATGTGAGGTATAGTGTGAAATATTAATATACCCGAGATTTTAACATAATATGCAGGGTGTAACCTCACGTACCCGAGGAATTTTAACCAGCAATTTCCGAGCATATTTGGAGTAAAAAATGTAGTTATCATTTTGGTATCTGATGTTTTTTTTTCTAAAAAAAATATGTTTTTCAATTACACCACAATTTGACGGCCGGCGTATTCCAGCGGTAAGGCTTTTGACTCGTACTCCGAAGGTCCTGGGACCGAATCCCGGCGTGGCAAATAAATTTTATTTGATTAATTTGTGTTATTTCACAATTTATTCATTTAAAATAATATATTGTATATTTGCTACACGTTCCAGAGTGAAAGGTACTCTCAATATCGCCCTGGTGTAATACCACTATTTAGAATTGAAACGTTGCTTGAAATGGCTTTAGCCGTATTTGGTAACCAGATCTGAATAGTCAGGTACTTCCCCACCTTCCTCTTCCCTATCTCCTTCCCCTCCCCACTACCATCAGCCTCACAACATACCCCAATTGGGGATGCCATAGTCCCAGTGGCTCCAGACGGGAGCAGTTAGGAGTTTGGGACTCTTGTGCGGTACTCATGTAAAAAAACACCGCGCTACTGTTCCGATCGCTATGCGATATATCCAGTCGTGACGTGTTTGAGCGATACACAATATGCTGTTAGATCGAGATGCAACTCTTATCAGGTGTCCGCTAGGCTATAAACGCGCTACTCTTTTAACTTTGCGGCATGTGATGGAAAATTTTTTTTTAATGTTTTTAATAGAAAAAAATTTCATTGGGCAGCAAAATGACATGTAAATTTTTTAATCCAAATATGCTCAGGAATCACTGGTTAAAATCGAGCGGAAAATTCCTGTTACACCCTGTATAATGCTACTATTTATTTAACGATTGTATTACTTTCATCGTTTTTACGTACAAAAAAACTACGATTATTATAAAAAATGGCAAAAAAGATGCAAAATAATATTATGTTGAAATTATGTGACATGGCAAATAATTATGACAAAAATATTATTCATTTGGAGACTTCTTTGACCTTAAAAATAATAAAAAAAATTATAACATATTATTATATGAAGTATTTTGATGGCTATAATAATAATAATAATAATGCTTTATATAAAATATGAGATTCGATAAGATCTTAATAAAAAAAAATTAACCAAGAACAAACTGATTTAGTTCGATCCAAAACATTTTACGTAAACTTTTATTAAAATTATGAAAGATAGTTCAAATATATAAACCTAGCCTTGATTCACTTAACATTTAAATTAACATTAGTTCATAAAACGTACTTACAAAATCGGTTAAAAAAATCATTTTATTTATAACTAGCTGACCCGGCGAACTTCGTACCGCCTCAGAATCAACAACTGTTGTGTTAACCTATAAGCTGAATTAAATTCAGTTTTTTATTAAGTTGAAATGAATACTCAAAAATAATTGTTTAATAAATGTACAAAACTCAAAACGAAAAGTGTAAGAGCAAAAAAAGACATGATAAACATACGTTCCTTATCGCTATAATGCTGCAGTTCTTTCTTATATTGGTCAGACACACAAAATAAGTGTGACTGTTTCATTCAAAGTACTACTTTTTTGCGACGGGAAATGCATTTCATTTTCTTTGTATGTGTGAGGGAGATTTATGATAGTTAATGTATTTTTCCTTTAGGGGGCTGCAGACATACGTTCACCGTTTGTTTCATTTTCGACTTTTGTTATTATGTTATTTAAAAACTGGGCGTACTGTACAGGGCCCGCAGATACTTTAATAGTACACAACTGCTAACCCTGTACAAATCGCAAGTGCGCCCCATGGTTGAATTTGGCAGCCACCTCTGGTCTGGAGCTCCAAAATACCTGAAAAATACCCTCGACTCTGTGCAGAAACGGGCGGTCCGTTTGATAGATTCTCCCATCTTAACAGACGGATTGCAATCTTTAGAGCACAGGCGTCGGGTGGGAATGCTATCCTTGTTCTACCGGTATTACAATGGAAGATGCTCCGAGGAACTAGCATCATTGATCCCTTCGGCACCGGTGCATAGTCGGGAAACACGCCAAACGCGTGCCCAACATTTGTACACAGTTGACATATGTCACATGAGAACGGGTCGTTTCTTCGACTCGTTCTTGTGTTCAACAGCTCGGCTGTGGAATGATTTGCCGGCCTCTGTGTTTCCTCCTTCCTACAACATTGGTCTTGAAGAGACCCATGTTGTTCATTACTTCCTCTCCTCAAAAAGACCCTCCACACAGCATCCCAGATGACATAGACCCTGAGGGAAATTATTTTCCTCAGGGCCTCCTGTGTGGAGTTAATGTAAAAAAAAAAAAAAAAAATTGTGTGTAAGAAAGAGATGCAGCATTGTATGTTTAAAATCATCATCAGCGCATTTACATTTCACGTTTTTTAAATTTTTGGAATTCTCTCACACTTCAATATTATCCTTGTAACTATATTCCATACTTTCAAAATTATCGTCACGTATCGTAGTGGTCTACGGAGACGTCACGGTGTGGTGTGTGAGAGAGATGTAAGAAAATGATCACTGTTTTTTTTTTCCTTTGACAGACCTACGTACATTGTGTATCTCACCTTTAGTATTCATCAGGAACGTATATTTATTGCCTTTTTTGCCGTCACGGTACCGTAACCGTGAATCGTCACGGTAATTATAAAAGAATAAACTTGTCAGAATTATTGTTATTGGAGGCAAAAACCTCTATATAATAATAATAACCTCTAAATAACGATATATCCGAATATGTAAAAAAAATCTTTCAAAAATGTTCTAAAATATTTAAAAGAATAATTTTTGTTGATATGGGCGTACTTTTTTTTATTCCTTTTTCCGATTTTCTAAACATAAATGATTAAAAAATGTGATTTTTATACAATAGGCCACTTGCATGGATTTCATAACGACTTGGAAAAAATCATGTGGATAGATCTTTTTACTAAGATTAAGAAAATGTTAGTAAAATTGTTTAGAAATGTACAGTTGTTTTTATTTTTAAATCAATAAATCCATTATTTGGGCTCATGACGTCACTACATGAAAATGTCCCGTCTCCGAAAATGTTCCTATTAATTAAAAAAAAATTCCACACTGATTTATTTTTTTTATATGGCATCACTTTGATTTCAGGCGAATTTTTGAATTCGTTCACTAGATTTATTGTTTGTTCTCTGCGAACTTATCATTTGATTTCACTTTTTGACAGATGTTCTGAAGAGAACTCCGTACATTTTAGATGTACGGGGTTCTCTTCAGAACGTGAAGAAGATGTTGGTACGTGTTTTAGAGGTATAATGATTATGGTGCTGATTTTAACAAAATAAAATTTTATAATATTCTTATTATTGTTATAATTTACAAGCACAAGTATAGTACATAAAATTTAGTAATATATACGCTGTACAATATAATGATTTATGATCAACAAGATGGATCAAGGAAAAAAATATTTATGAGATGTAATATTTTTGGTATGCCTCGTTATTCTCCTGTGCCATTCGTGTGGAAAACATTCTTTTTTTTTTAATGATTTTCGGCTATGTAATTATCGTTTTTTCACACCTATAAAATTATATCGCGTATTTCCGGTTTATAAAAAATGGTCTGATTTTTCTGATTGAAATTTTTAAAAAATCCCCAGGGTTTCAAAAATACGATTAAAAAAAAAAAAAATACAGAATGTCTTAGAATATTTGCCTAAACCGGAAAAAAAATTAAAAAAATGTGATGCAAGTGGCCTATTATGACGGTTTTGAAAATATGTCTTTGCATTAAGCATTTATATATATTTTTGATCTGGAAAACTTTAAAAGATCTTTAAAAAAAGCTCAATCTTTTTGATTATAATTCAGTGGAATTTGGCACCTAGAGAAAAGCACCATTTACTGACTATTTACACAAATTAAACCTAATGATAATAAAATGAGAAAGTAAGAAATATTTCGATAAAAGCAACAAATTAAGAATAAAATAGATTGCTTTTCATCATTAAGGTTATTATATACAACAAAAACCCTGTTCTGGAAGAAATATTCTCAGAAGAATATTATTTTTATATATAAAGCTGTGACCATTCACCTAATAATATCCATTGCTAAGGAGGTCATCTCATTGATACGGAATACATGGATTGATCTTTTTACATTGTAAGCGTTGAGCAATTTTTGTAGCGGCAGCTGTAAATCGATTTTAATGTATGTACTAGTAGTTCGCTGTTCTACGTTAGCCATAAAAACGTTATGAAATATGCCTGCCAGTAGATTTAAATTAGTAAGTTCAATGCATTTAATAACCATACAAAGTTATTGAAACTGTACAGCCCAGCATGATAAACCGACAAAAGATTTCATTTTTGCAATAAGTACTACATGATGACTGTCAACTGTCAACAATTTAGCTAAAGGACAGTATCGTAATGCGATTGACGACTCTGAAAAATAGGTAATTTTAATGAAAAAATATAGCCTGACAAAATTGCTATCGTAGAGTTTTGAAAAATGATTGAACATCAACGAACCTGCAAAATGTTTTGAAATGTACAACCGTATGATATTTTAACATTAAACAAGCTTGCACAATGATTTAAAATTAAAAACGCTGCAAAACGACTGATTTACCACCAACAAACTTTAAAGAAGTGACTGGTCTGATAACTGGTATATTTGAAGACATTACTATTGCAAGGTGTCATTAATCGGACTTATTAGAAGAGTCTAAAAACGGATATCTTTATTTTTTTGTTATAGTTATTCAGTTCAGTTTGGTCTTGAAGAAATTATAAAAATGATCCAAAATATCGGCTTTTTTTGTTGGTTCAGCAAATTATCGAGGACTTTGTTTAAAATTATATCGTTCATACAATTGATTGTACCTGTCACGACCAATCTAAGTATCCAATACCAATGTTCTTATAACTAATCAATCAATCTCTAAATTCTTGATGTTCCCCGTAAAGCTCGAAAAAATCCCCCTGCTCGGCTTCTTGATACGTTTCTTCTCCTCGACCTTAAAGCACTCCGAGTCGATCAGCCAGTCTTTGTAGATCTTCTCCATCAGAACCCTCTGCTCCTTGTGCATCTCTTCTAGTGATTCAAGAGGTCCACCATAGTCTGATGGGAGGAGTTCCACGTCGACGATGGACGCAGGGCCGTTGGTGGTGAGGTGAAGCAAACTCATGAGGGTGGACTTGATGAAGGGCTTGATGAGGCACATGACCTGGTTGATGAAGAAGGCGGTGTGCACCACGTGGATGCGCTTCAGGCGGCAAGGGTGGGCATCCTGCAAGCAAGAAAAACATTCTTAGTCGACGGAAATATTTTTCGTATAACCTTGCCCCAAAACTTCATTGGTCTTTTTTATTAGACTGCTGAGCATATCACAAGAATAGTGGAAGGGTATTTTATTTTATTTTATTAATGAACAAAACAGACAGAGCGTTAACATTAAAAGAATTAAAAAATAATACATACCAACCATTCAATAACGGTGTTCATGATAACTGATAAAACACAAAATAGCTAAACATGAGACAAGTGAAGTAATAAAAGATTCAATAAATTTTGGAAAGTTCCGGGGGTTCTATAATAAATCTGAAATCATGTTACGTACAAAACTACACATTCGCAAAAGAGGTTGGGAAATTATTAAGTTGGTTCTTTGGATAGAAATATGGAAAGTTTCAGGGTTATTTGATATTTTTGAGAGCATTAATCTTATAAAATGGTAGAGCCACGAGATACCGAATTGAATTTGAGAGAGCTACCAAAAACAATATTCATAAAACTGGGACGGTCCTATTGGGCATACTACCAAAGCTATCGTAGGTATACATTTTTTATAAGATAGGATGGAAGCCTATTACCAAAGACATATAATTTATTTCCCAAGATGAAGTGTTGGGAGATCTAAGCGTGTTGCTATGCGGTATGGATTTGAATACCACATCTTTAGGCATAAAGAAATTAAGGAAAATAGCAGGATTAGCAGAAGTGGTCACAAATCCTAGAGGCAACCAAGACTTTCCAAGGGTCGTGTAGTTTTAGCCGTAAAATACATCATTAAATTACCTGAATGTACATCATGAAAGCCCTAAGCGCGGGTAGCGAGACCCTAGTGAGATGTCCCAGTGAACAGCCCTTCATGTCGAAGATGACAATGTACCCGTCACTAAGTCCATCCTCTGACAGTCTAACGTCGTTGAACATACAGAAGAGTCGCACGGCATCGGAGAAGTTGAGCTTGGTATAGTCCGTGTCAGCGAGGCGGTAGCACAGGACGTTGTAGCCTTCGGAGGTTTTCTGGGGTAAGGCTACCATGTTTCTGGAATTAAAATAAAGTACATTATTGATATGTTTTTTAGTAGAAAGCAGTAGGCAAATAAATTAATTAAGTTTGACGTTCTAAACAAAAGCGTAACCACTATGAGGTAGAGAAAAGGCACATTTTTTTATTGTGGTATCCCCAGTGGGTCTTCTTCCTCTTCAATGGCGCTACAGCCCATTTCGAGCCTTGGCCTCCATCAACATAAGCCTCCACTGTCCTCTGTCCTCGGCCGTCGTCTTCCAATCTGCGACATGCAGTAGTCGTCTTGCATCCTTCCTGACATCATCCTCCCACCTAGGCCTAGGTCTGTCCGCCTTTCGTTTACCTCATGGGTGTCCTGTTTGAACCTTATTCGGTTCTTGTGTAATTGGCATTCGGTGCACATGTCCGGCCCATCTTATTCTCTACAACCTTAAATTTAGAACAAATAACCCTCACTGCAAACAACATGGTTCATGTGTTGTTTGCAGTGATGACAATTGAAATCATAGATATGAAAATAGTGATGAAAAGTAAAGCGAAAAATGCTGAATGCCAAATGACTTTGGCCTCTAATTGGAATCGGGCTGAAAAAAGAGATGGTGTAAAACGGCCATTAGACGGCGTTTTAAATTGTTTTCTTATAATTGAACGTCTTTTTACGTGTTCAAAATTGATTGATTTAATTCGGTAACGGGAATATAGAATTCTCGCCTTACAAAAGATAAACAATAATACGTGATAAACGGAAAAATATTGGTAGATTCCTTGGCTTTCGCGGTAAACAGTTTATGTTTCCGACTTGCCCGCAGTTGTGGGGATGGATTCAAACGTACATCACTCCTACCCACCCGTCATACCTACTTCCTTCCCAGAACTTCCTCTTCTTCCTTTCCGTAAAAAATCCTCCACACAGAATCCCCTAACATGGCATAGGCTCTGAAGGAAATTATTTTTGTTAGGGCCTCCTATGTGGAGCTAAGTTAAAAAAAATAAAAAATCAGAGTTATTCACACGCAGTAGAAGGCAAACTAGAAATTCGACAGATGTCGCTTTTTTATTTTTCCTGTTTATTTTATAGTGGTTTGAAGATTAGATATTGATTTTTAAAAGTGTTTATTTTTTTTGATTTCGTAGGATTCGAACCTTCGTTCGCTTGATGTCTGTCTCTCCGGCCGCTGAGACTTGTCAAGTGCCTTTCCAACTGCGCTCTCGAAATCCGTTTATTTTTTTGGATTTCGTAGGATTCGAACCTCCGTCGCTTGATGTCTGTCTCTCTGGCCGCTGAGACTTGTCGAGCGCCTTTCCCATTGCGCTATCGAAAGCCCGCGCCGACGCGCGAATTTGCAGCATTATATTAGAAATGAGGACCATCAAATAATATATTTTTGTTACACATTTCCATTTCATCCGAATTTCAAATCGCTAACGGGTCTAAAGAAGTAAATGCCAATTTTACAGTGTCAGTCGTATGATTCGATGATGCCTTGGCCTAAATTACTAATTAAAAAAATATACAATTTGCTATTTTTCTCGTTTAGCATCGTAACTATTAATTTGCGAGAAACCGCTAATATATTCGTGGAATGACATTTTTTTGCAGTCATTATTTAAACACCAATTGATTCGATACAATCTTTTGACACCTGCTCGGTAATGATGATCACATTAAAATTATGATGTACTTTAATACTGATGAAAAAAATTATAAATTACGTAAGAGATTTTTTTAAATTCTGATTTGACTAAATCGGACTTTGAACGTTCAACGAACTTGCAATAGCGATCAGACATTTGTTATTGTATCTTTTTGTTATTTCTGGAAGCGGAATATAAGATATTCTAAATTGTTTAGGTTGAAGCGTATTACGTGTATTACATAATATTAAAAAAAAAATCACTACCATAACGGCGTGATAAAAATTTTACGTATGTTAACATAATGTGTGCCAAAATAACAGTATTTTTTTTAAATGCGATGTTTGCGGAGCTAAAGATTAGTTTTTTTTTTAAATTAAATAAAGCATTCACTTTAAATTAACCATTTTTAAAAGATTTTTATTAAAATCGGTGGTTTATTCTAGTTTTTCATTTGATCAAAATCAAAAACCCAATCATAAAAAAAAAATAATATAATCTTCTCAGAAATGTGCTGAAGCAGAAAAATCTATTATCCCATGAGCTCTAACAACATGAAATTTGCAAAGCATTTTCTGTTGTCATTTACTTCGTGAGTTTTTTTTTTTTTACATGAGCTCCACACAGGAGCCCCTGAGGAAAATAATTTCCCTCAAGGCCTATGTCATCTTTGGGGATGCCGTGTGGAGGGTTTTTTAAGGAAAGGAAGGAGAGGACAGTTCTAGGAAGGAAAAGGGTTTAAGGGGTGGGTAGGAATCTGGGGTTCAGTGTGTCCTAGTCATCCGCCTCCAAGACCTAGACAAACCTTACCCCATGAACCCGGGCACCCCTGCTAAATCACCAAACGTAGCGAACCACTTGGGGTGACCTGTGGCAGAGGTGTTGGTTATCCAATTAAGGTTCCCGGGGCGGCGGTACCCATTCCCGCCTCCCAAATTGCAAATATAATAATAATATAAAGTTATTTGTCAAAGCGAAGAGATTTTGATCGTTTTATATTTTGCTAATAGCGAGTTCCCGGCATGCGTTACTACGCCACTTAATTAAAAAAATTGATTCTCCCTGCGTGTCCTTTCCAATTCATCCCGTTCCCTTTCCGCCTCCCCTTCCTCTCCCGTATCCCTTTCCACTCTCGCGTTCCCACTCAGCTTTCTCAGCCTTCCCTCTCCCCATTCCCCTCGCCCGGATCCCCCGCCCCGCTAACCCCCCTCCCAAGTTCCCCTCCGCCCTCCCGAGGTCCCCTTCCTCATCCCGGGTTCCCCTCCCCCCTACCCACTCCCCCTCCAGCATTCCATACATTCAGTCCCGATATATTCTGTTTTCACCAATTGCAATTTTTTTGTACAAGTTTCATAATGTCAGAGCTCACCAGTAATAATAGAAACCTTTGCGGAGGTGCTCACAACAACTCACCAAAATGAACGGTGTACAACGCATTTTCATGACGCCAGAGCTCACTAATATATATATAGAAACTATCGCGGGCATGCGCACAGCAAATCCCCAAAGTTTCATCATAATCGGATGAATGGTTTAGCAACGCATAGACATCTCATATACTCACACATATGAATATATACGAGTACAAAGACAGAAGCAAGCATTTTTTGATTTTTATATAATATATATAGTTTATTCTTCAAGAAATAAGATTTTGACAAAAGCTCACCAAAGTACGGGCTAAGCCGGATAGTAAAACTGATGATGTAATAACTGATTTCAAAATCATGAAATTCATCTTTTTTCTACATTATAATAATAATGATAATACAATAATCATTTAATTTTCCTGGATTGTCATAGCGATTTCACATTATTGTATAACTCAAATACCCACGGTAAGATGACACGAAATGATTACAATAGAAAAACCGTCGTCAGCATTGTGATTTAAAAAAGGCTTAAATTATTGTGATTTAATCGTCTGATGTTTTGATGTTAATGTAATACTCAATTATCAATGTGGTAGAGGCAAAAAGCAGGTGAGTAAAAAAGCTTTTAGTAGGTACCAAGGAAACTCTTATCTTCTATGTTAAGGTCATGGGTAGGAGATGATATTGACCTATTACGACGTATGAAGTTAAAAAAATCTATTGTCAGTCTTCCCGATGATAAAATGCATCTATCGCGCGCATATATTAAATTTTTTTCAGCGTTTATTTAAATCTAAATTTTTAATTGACGAGGGTCAGTCAAAAGGTAATGCCTCCTATTTTTTTCTACTCAAATAAAGTTAGTTAAGTGAAAATTTTGAATATGGTTTTATTCCTCAAACATTCTTCTACAATCTGCTGCAGTAGTAACTTTTTGGGCCTACGGGTGGCAGCACTGCAGTCGCTTGCAAAATGGCCGACATCGATGTTCGTTATAGACAGCGTTATGTGATTGATTCTTGACTGTAGAACGCAAAAATTCACATTCATGAAAGACTGAAAAATGTGTGTCATGATGCAATCGGCGCTGCTAGATGATGGGTTCGTTCCTGTAACCAAGCTGAAGGATAAACACCGCTGGCTGAGGAAAAGCGGAGCGGCGCAGGCCGTTGATTGCAGTGACTGCACTCATTTGTGGTGACCCCAGATAACTACAGATGTCGCATTCTCTCCCTCAGTAAAGGCAGTGTGATGAAGATTATTCGACCACTGATTTTTCAACAAAAGTTTTGCAAAGTAGGTACCAAAAAACTTAACCGGCCAGAATAAAGAAACAAGAAAACAATTGCCTCACAACACGTGCATCTCTTAGTTTCTGGAAAAAATTGTGACCGGAGATGAAAAATGGGTTCATTTTTTTTAACCTGAATCAAAGAGACAGGCAATGGAATGGCATCACACAAACTCACCAAGGACAAAAAATGCGATGATGTTCTGGATATGTCCGTGTTTTTTGCAACACCGTGATACATACTCTTGTTAAAAGATGGACCAAAGCTGTGGAAATAGCCGGAGATAATTTAAAAAAATGACACATTAATCGTTAATAGTGTGGTTTTCGACCCCTGTTATTGTTTTATTACTTGACAATTAAAGGAGAAAAAAAGGAGGCATTAGTTATTGACTGGCCCTAGTATGTTATGCCTTATGTCTTCCAAAAGTTAATGAAGCCCTAAAAATGCTACCTATAACGAAGAGAGCCGGGATAGCCACCACAAGAGTGATTTTACCTGCGTCTTATTGAGTTGAAGTCAAAAGAGAAGTTGAATTCAATGAAGAAGTTGAAGCCAAAAGAGAAGTTGAAGTCAAAATAGAAGTTAAATTCAATGGAGAAGTTGACATCAAAACAGAAATTGAAGTCAAATTGGAAGTTGAATTCAATAGAAAAGTTGATATCAAAAGAGAAGTTGAGGTCAAAAGGAAAGTTGAATTCAATAGTAAAATTGAAATCAAGAGAGAATTAGAATTCAGTAGTGATGTTGAAGTCAAAAGAGACGTAAAAATCAAAATTGAAGTTGCGACTTCAAATGAAAGATTACAAAAATACATTGTACAAATGTCATGTTATTAAGATTGTAAGTTGAACAAAGAAAAGTAGGTGTATAATTTCGAGACTCTTTAGAGTTTGAAGTGAGCAACTTACGTGATATCAAGGGATGCCTTCAACCTAGCAGTGTGCGGGTTCCTGACGGTGAAGAGATCCGGGCTGGCAGTCCTGAGGGTGAAGTAGCATTCGATGGTCTCCTTCGTGGCCTTGGTCTCGTAGAAGTTGGAGTGGAGGAACAGGTACACGTACTCGTCGGAGATAGATGGTAGGTGGGGCTGCGTTGCCAGCCTGTAAATAATTCAAACAACCTGATTAATACAAGAACACTGGAAACCATGTAAAAATTGAAAAGCGTTTGAAAGTAGAGAACTCTTTTGCGCTTATACAGGGTGGCCCTTAACTGTATACCTAGTTTCAATTAACAATAAATAAATAATGGTAGAACTGAGACGTGTTTTATTAATATTTTCAAAAACTACAATAAATGGAAATTTTAATGACATTAAGTTTTAAAAATTATATTGTCCAAGTGAGCTCCATCAGCCTGTTGACATTGTCTAAGGCGGATTCGAAAATTCTCAAAAAACACGTTGACAAGTTGCCCGTGGGATGGCGTTAATTTCCCGTACAATGTTTTGCTTTAACTGATTTATTGTTGTCGGATTGTCTTCATGGACTCTTGGTTTTAAGTATCCCCACAAAAAATAATCACACGGGCTGAGATCTGTGCTCCGTGGGAGCCACTCAATGTCTCCTCCTCGTGAAATGAGTTTTCCAGGGAACATCTCCTTCAAACGGTCCATGGACAGTTTAGCAGTATGACAGGTGGCGCCGTCCTGCTGAAACCAGCTCTTGGAATTGTGGCCTTGAAAATCTTGAAGAGCTGGGACCAAGAACTCCTGAAGCATCTGACAATAATTCTTAGATTTCACTGTCATAGCAACTCTCCTTTCGTTTTCAAAGAAATATTGGCCAATGATACCCCTAGCTGATATTGCAGCCCATACAACCACCTTCGGGCTATGCAAGGGACGTTGATGCTTATATCGGGGGGTCTTCTTCTTTTTCTTCTATTCTCAGACCAATACCGGCAATTTTGTTTATTAACATGGCCATTGATATGGAAATTGGCCTCATCGCTGAACATTATGTTGAAAAAATTGTCAAAACGTTCCAGCATCACATTGGCAAAATTAAGTCAAAGATCGGTATCATTCGGCTTCAACTCTTGCGTCAGCTGAATTTTATAAGCTTTTAGATGTAAATCGTGGCGCAAAATTCTTTGTAAAGTGGTCCTCTTGATGGATAAGGCTCGGCTTCTCTTGCGAGTAGTTTGTTGTGGATTTTCCCTCACTGATTCACTAACACGCTGAATAACTTCTGGTATCCTCGCTGACTTCGGGCGGCCTTCATTAATTCTTTTTACTGTTGAGCCGGTTGTCTTAAACATTTTGATCCATTTCCGAATAGATTTTGCTCTTGGTGCTTGATTAATGTCTCGTAAACCGAAATGAGCTCGGTACATTCGTCTCGAAATCGTTACGGAATAATTGTTTATGTAATATGCATGAACACAAAATGCGCGCTGCTCTCCCATGAACGGCTCCAAGGCGACTAAAATTTCCACGAAATAACGCGTCTAACGATACCTCCCGAACCGCGCTCGCCCCACGCATTGGTAAAAAAATAACGAAACAAACCGCGAACACAGTTAAGGTCCACCCTGTATTAGAGTTTACGACGTTCCGACGATCGGCGCAATAAATACAATTTACTTCATTGTTGAATATGTTGAACAAGTGGATTTACGTCCATTTATAACACAACTTTTATAATTTTAAATTAAATATCTCACTAGAAGACTTGAAATATAATTTATTATTAAATATTCTAAAAATACACACACTAGAAGACAGGCGTAAAATAAACGACTTAACATTTTTATTCAAAATACTTAACTATAAGTTCGATGTTGCGAACTCCTGCAACTCATAAACTTACGAATACCGACAGTAACTACACGACAAAATACACTTTTCTACTGCAGCATTCATAAGCGGAACTACATTGCTCACTAACCGATACAAAGATTTCACACTAAGGGAAATCAGTACTTAGGTTATGTTGACATATTTAACATAAACCTGGCGAATTTTGTAGATCTTGTAAAATTGTATTCCAAAACTATTCCTAAACATATCTCTATTTTTGTAAACCTATCAAATTGCTGTGTCTTTGTATTTTTATGACTTGTGTGCATTTTTTATCTAATTTTATTTTTTATTATTTCTTTATCTGTTTAAAAATCATCCGTCATGAATTAATGTACACCCAAACATGTAAAAGCCCTCTGGGCGTTAAATCTATCTATCTATCTTCTATCTTCTTCTTCTTCTTCTATCTTCTATATATATATATATATATATATATAAAAATGAATCGCCGAAATGTATGTACGCGCATAACTTGCCGACTGCACCAAATTGGATAATTCTTTTTTTTGTGTTCGTTATTGTCAGGACAAGGTTTGTATAAAATTCGTATAAAAATTGCGAAAGGTGGCACGCAAGCTGTTTGAAAAATGAATGTACCGGGACTGAATATATGGAATGCGTGAGGGGGAGGGGAACTCGGATCGCGGGACTAGGGAGTAGAGTGAGGAGAGGGAAGGTGGAGGAGGCGAAATGAGAACGCGAAAGGGGAAGGGGATGCGGAAGAGGAAGGAGTGGCGGAAGGAGAACGAATGGGAAAGGACAGGCAGGGAAAAACATTTTTTTTATTAAATGGCATAGGAACGCATGCCAGGAACCAGCTATAAATAAATAAACTAATTATTATTTACACGCGTAGTAGAAAACAAAAGTATAAACTTGCCTATTAATCACTTCCAAGGCCTAATTTACGCAGAATCCACTAATTGCATGAATCATAAAAACTAGGTTAAAATCGCATATTAAATCCGAAAGTAATTGACCGTTAAACCGCAGAATGCCCCACAAATAACGAGTTCAATGTTCCGCAAGACGCACGGGAAAGAATAAAAAATGAAGACGAAGACTAAAGATTTATTCGTACTGCGGCTGTAGCGGTGACTCAACACAAATAATAATTCACTCATGTAAGCATTTTTAATTCAATCAATAAGACCATTTTGTTTTTTGGGGGCCGATTTAATGAGTATCATCTGATTTGGAAAGGAAATAATGACTTTTTTGTATTGGTTTTCATGGTGCAATCCCGTTAAACCGCAATAAAGCAGTTGTCAACAGGATGTTAATTTTCAACTACAATTTTTTTTATTTATTTGTTGGCTCACCAACAGAATATATCACATATAATTATTACATCAGTTAACAATTTTAATATGGTTACAGTGATAATTCCAATGAGAGGTGAGCACACCATTCATCACAACATTCTTAATTAGTTGTAATACATAATAATAAATTAAAGTACATACATAAAACAAGAAGAATCAATAATTACAAAATACATTCACAAATGAACATATTTATACATTTATACAAATTTTATAGGTTTAGGTGAGGAGATCATCAGGGATATGAAAGTATAATTTTCTTTTGAAGGTATCAATTGAGTTTGAAAATACATCTAAGTTCATGTTTGCAATATTTATTGTATAACCGAGTCATTCTCGAGGTTGGTTTGAAGAAACTTGTAATTAATACGGTAAGTATCGATCCAAAAGGTTTCTCGTGAATTTCGGCCTTATATTAATTTGATTAATTAAATATGAATCATACATGTTGTTTATGATTTTAAACAGGGAGATCAAATCTGAAATGTGCCTTCTTTTGACAAGTGAGACTTCTCTAAAGTGAGTAAGTCTTTCAGCATAGTTATCTAGATTCCGATGTACTCCAGATTTGTAAGCTAGTATTCTTAAGTATTTTTTTTAACAGACTCCATGTAACCGACGTGTTCATACCCTCGAAATCTTTTTCATCAATGTTCATCGTTGGCCCGGTCCTCTGCAGTTTTGTGGTCATTTCTTGGAAATTAGTAAAAAATGACCTGGCCACAAAATGCAAAAATACCGTGCCGCCAGCGATAATGTTGATGAAAAGGATTTCTCTTGTCAAATTTCTTGTCAAATTTTGATTCTTGTATATTTTTATGCTATAACTTAATTAAATAAAATATTTTACGGCTTTCATTACTATGTACAATGCCCCCGGTGCAACCCAATAAATGCTTGTGTGCCAGGTTGCCACCGGGAGACATTCTAAACTGTTATCTACAAATTTTATTATTATTGGCGGCCCCAACAAGGGCCAATATTTCTGGTTCTAAAGATAGGCAAAAACTCCTTTGCCTCCCTTTCCGCTAAGCAAGCAGATCGCTTTGCCGCTTTGGCAAGAAGACTGCTGCTTTTCCTCATTTGCATTAAAATTGTTATTATTTAGCCCACGAAGCCCACACGAGGCCCACGAAGGCAAATATGAAGACCACAAAGCCCACGAAGGCAAACGTTGCGACTCACAAGAGGCCAACCATTAACAATGTACATTTCCCCAGTGCAACAAATAAACGATTACTTTCAGGTTGCCACTGGGGAGATTGTAAACTCATTATTTTTACCTTTTTAATTTTTATGTTGTACTATTAATTTTTTACTTTCAATTTAAAAGGTCTGTGAGCCTTGCAGGACAATGAAATAATCAGTTTTCATTGTAGGACCTGCAAGGCCTCCAGGAAAACATAAAACTTTGCCTCTAGGTAAAAGCCTACAGGAAATAGAGACACATTTTGTTCTTGTCAAAAGACTTTGAAAATTTCGCAGATGAAATTTTCACATTTTTCTCATTTTAAAAATCCCGGGACCTCGTGGGATATTGAAATAAACAGATTTCGATAGATTATCTCACGGGGAACCGGGGAAAAATAATATAATTGCATTTCATTGTGAAATCAATTAATCAGAATCATCTAACTAAATTTAAAATCAAAAAATCTCAAAATGCTTCAAATTTCACCAAACAAAAATTCTTCTTATACATTGTACCTTTCTTTATTTGTTTTCAATTATAAATGTATGTATTTCGCAGTAGTTTAGGCTACAAAATCCTGCAAAGTTGTAAATTTAAGCGAGCGCTTTTCGAACTTAAACAGGCAAAATAGATAATGAGCATTTTTCCGCCCATTATATACTAGTGGTGGCGCGGAATGACTCCCCCCACCACTTTTCTGTGGTTTCTTCCGGCCCCAAATCGGGTTCGCCGAATCGAATAAATACTGCGACTTTTTTGAAAATAAATCAGTTCAACTTTTACTCGACAAAGTGTTTTATTAAATACTTCCTCTGGAAAACCTCTCTCCGACTGCCTCCTGCTGAAGCTCTGCCTGATTACCAAGCCTGGTGCCTACCTTCTCCAGACTAGCCGGCCCCACTCGAGGACACCGCAAGGCGCCAGGTTCAGGCAGCGACCAGGACATCCAGAGCCGCCATCACCAAGCTCTGGGTGCAGGGAGGCAGATCAAGGGTTGCCACCATGCTGACCATCGTGCACGAGACGCCGGTGCCCTCTTACAGTCTTGTAGGGACAACAACACGTCTGCTACAAGTGGTCCTTCGAGCCGGATCAGCTGCACGCCGAGATGTCTCCACCCTCACTACGTTCAAAAAAGACGAACCAAGAAGACGGGCCGCCGCCGCAGCCACCGGCGGAGCCACCTACTGCCCCGGATGCCGGAGCTGCGCCATGGCCCCTTCAAGGGCCCTCAGCCGGAGCTGCGCAACGGCCCCTTCAAGGGCCCTCAGCCGGAGCTGCGCAATGGCCCCTTCAAGGGCCCTCAGCCGGAGCTGCGCAACGGCCCGTTCAAGGGCCCTCAGCCGGAGCTGCGCAATGGCCCCTGCCAGGGCCCGGAGCTGCCTCACCCAGCACTACTCCTGAGGCACGCTCCACAGAAGAGAGCCACAACAATCAAGCACCGCCCTCTACAAACATTAACGACACGGTGCGAGAACTGCAACGAGAGCTGCGCAGTCAGCAGAAGCTAATTGACATGATGACGGCAGCTCTTCAACCACAGCCGAGCGAGGCGGGACCGACGCCACCCATTGCGACGGAGCCGGAGCAGCTGATCCAGGCGGGACCGACGCTACCCATTGCGACGGAGCCGGAGCAGCCGATCCAGGCGGAACCGACGCCAGCCAGTGCGACAGGGCCATTACATCCGAGCGGATTATGGCCGGCACAACCCAGTGCGACAGGGTCATCACATCCAAGCGGATTATGGCCGGCACAACCCAGTGCGACAGGGTCATCACATCCAAGCGGATTATGGCCGGCACAACCCAGTGCGACAGGGTCATCACATCCAAGTGGATTATGGCTGGCACAACCCAGTGCGACAGGGTCATCACATCCAAGCGGATTATGGCCGGCACAACCCAGTGCGACAGGGCCATCACATCCAAGCGGATTATGGCCGGCACAACCCGATGCGACAGGGCCTGCACATCCCAGCGGAGCAGGACCTGCACAACATCAAGGCGCAGCAGGACTTTCACATCCAAATGGGATGGAGCTTGCACAACAACATCGAGGCGCAGCAGGACTTTCACATCCAAATGGGATGGAGCTTGCACAACAACATCGAGGCGCAGCAGGACTTTCACATCCAAATGGGATGGAGCTTGCACAACAAAATCAAGGCGCAGCAGGACCTTCACATCCAAATGGGATGGGGCTTGCACAACAACACCAAGGCGCAGCAGGACCTTCACATCCCAGCGGGACAGGGCCTGAGCAGTGGCACGCATCGGTGGCGCAACCCGGCGTACCCAGCGGGTACCCGGCGCTACCACCCCTTCACAACATAAATTAAATTAATTAAAACTCTAAAACATGCGTTTGCTAGATAATGTATTGATTTATTTTACTGCAAGATTATATTATTTGAAATGGGTGTGGTATAATACAAAATCTTTTTTGAAAATTTAACAAATCTGCCAACAACCTATGGAATAACCTTATTATACTAAAAAATTAAAAAAATTCTCAAAATTTATTACATGCGAATGCTAGATAAAAGAACAATCTTTTGAAATCAATTTATAATTTTTTGTGGAAAAGAGTCAATACGTCTAAAATCTGATTTGAAAATGACATATTTCTGGTTTTCTCTGGTCATGCCCTCTTAAACAGTGATTTCGGACATTATTTGGAGTAAAAAATGTCAATGAAATTTTGGTCTCCGGTGAGGGTCTTTTTCGGATGCTCGGTGGAAGTTCTGGGAAGGAAAAGGATATGAGGGGTGGGTAGGAATCTGGGGTTCAGTGTGTCCTAGTCATCCGCCTCCAAGACCTAGACAAACTTCGCCCCATGAACCCGGTTATTAACAATGTATCACGCTTATTCCAACAGATTATTCTGACGACCTCCGTAGTCCAGTGGCTAAGACTCTTGACTCACATTCCGGAGGTCGCGGGTTCGAACCCGGCATGCGCAAATAAATTTTATTTGATTAATTTGTGTTATTTCACAATTAATTCATTTAAAATAATATATAGTATATTTGCGGCATGTTCCAGAGTGGAAGATACTATTAGTATCGCCCTGGTGTAAGACCACCATTCAGAATTGAAACGTTGCTTGAAAATGGCTTTAGCCGTGTTTAGTGACCAGATCTGAATAGCCAGGTACTTCCCAACCTTCCTCTTCCCCACCTCCTTCCCCTCCCCACTACCTTCAGCCTCACAACATACCCCAATTGGGGATGCCATAGTCTCACTGGCTCCAGACGGGAGCAGTTGAGATTCTTGTGCGGTATTCACTGTAAAAAAAAAAAAAAAAAAAAAACAGATATTGGCAGTCCACTACGCGACGGTTGTAAAGTTCACCTTGACAGTGAAATGCTTCAGAGCATTGACGTAGTTATCGGAATGTTCCAGAGTTTTTCTCGTGTGATTTTCCGATTTTCCTAGAAACGTAAATTTACATTGAATATTGCTTTATAATTGACCAATTACATATCTTGCTTCTATAAATGCTACTACAATCCAAGCGCGTTGTTTTCTATTATAGGTAACAAACAACAATTATTAATTACTAGCAGACCCGGCCACACGTTGCTGTGGCTAACGAAACACAACGCCATTACCCAACCTTTATAAAATCCACACCACCCGTTTGCCAGCTGCCCGCTGCCTGCTGCCCGCTGCCCACTGCCTGAATTGAATATTTGAATTTCTCGACTTTTCTCTACTATAATAAGCATGTTTTAATACATATAAACCTTCCTCTTGAATCACTCCATCTATTGGTGAAAACCGCATGAATATTAGGCCAGTGCAATTAGCGCCAAAAAGGGGGTCGCGATCGGAATTATTCCGGTAGTCCCAATTTTTTTATATGTTTTATATACTCATCTCCTGATGTAAAATCTGAGTTTTCGACCTTGGGTCGCTTGAGCTTTCGCCGCCATTTTGAAAAAAAACAGCCGAAATCGCGCCAAAATCTAGTTTTTCTCAAATATCTCGTTTCCAATAAAAAATTCGGATAAAATAGCTGTAAATGTTTAGTAGAACATAAAATTACCTAAAATTTTTGTTTGAAGAATTTTCTTCTATCTCTAATAGATATCGAGATATGCAGTCGTAAAAATGTGTAAAAGTTTATAAAAACCGGTAAATTGCCCGACTTGGTTTGGTTTTTTGTGCGTATCTCTTTTCCAGTAAAATTTTGTGAAAAAATTATTGATATGAATTTTGTAGAGAATAAAATTTCTTAAAAGTCGTAGGTATATGTATAATATCTTTATTGCAATTACGTATCTAGGTTCTAATAAAAAAAATCACAAAAATTAGGTCAAAAACTGAATCCGATTTTCAGTGTTTGCATAACTTGATTATTATTATTTTTAAACACTTACTGTTGAATTAATATGTAACATACATAACAGCAACATTAACCATAAATGTAATCAAAACATATAAATAAAATTATACATAGATGTGGTAAAAAAATCTATAAATTAACGAGAGTGGGCTGTTATCCCGGGATTGAATCAGGAACGTCGGAGTAATAAGTAGAGATGATGCCTACACGAATTAAGAGGGATGATAAAGACGTCCAAACTCTCATTGATTGGTTTACTTGCCATGAACCATGTCCTAAAACAAACGTGATTATGTCTATAAGCAGTGGCACGATCGGGGATAGCAAAGTAATTTGTCACATGGCTGAAAAGATGGGGAAATTTGCTGTCTAAAGTTATCAACCAGAACTTTGGAAACCTTAAAACCTACACGTAAGGATGCGACAGTTTCTCTTGCGGCGGGGACCAGCAACATACAAAATCAGGATGTGACTGTGACAATGGATCCATTAATGCTATCCCATCGTATGTGTATTGCCAAAAAGTGTGAAATCGAATTTAAAGAATATTTCCAAAATACACTATCTCCTGTCCCAATGTCTCTTTTCTCAGAGGAAGGCATGCGCAAAGGAACCAAGTCCATATTTTACTCATTGTTCAACCCTCTACCAAATAATACAGAACTGGAAAGCAGTAAAATACACGTTGTTGATGGGGGATATTTACTGCACAATGTTGTTTGGAGTCGTACTCAACCTTTTTCAAATATTTTTCAGCAATATGTCAGGTATGCAAAAAATCATTATGGAGCCAATACAGTAGTGGTATTCGATAGATACCTGGAGTCGGTTGAAAAGAAAAGCACCAAGGAAAAGTTTCTGGGAAATGAGAAGAACAAGTTTCGTTTTATTACCCTACTCATAGCCTCATTTGAACGATAGCAAATAACAACAGTACAAGCTGAAGAGGATGCTGATGTTCTCATAATAACCACGGCAAAGTCGTTATCATCTCAACATGATGCAGTCATAATCATTGGTCAGGATATCGACCTACTGCTGGTACCTACTCCTCACAGCTCTCTCACCTCCAAACGAATATTACCAAATAGTTGGTAAAGGAAAATTACCTAACGCGTTGTACTCCAACAAATGTTTTAAACACAATGAAACAGTTGAAAACATTTTATTCATTCATGCTATAAGTGGCTGCGACACAACTGGTGCTCCGTTTGGTCAAGGTATATACAAATTTTGTAATATTCTTCTCAAAAACCACTCAGTGAATAAAATTTATTCGTGTATTTCAAGATCCAAAAGCAAGGCGAGAAACAATCACTTTCGCTGCCGAACAATTCTTTGCACTTTTGTATGGCGGCAATGAGAAATCAAATTTGGAAAATTTAAGGTACATTCTTTTTGTCAAAGGAGTGAAAAAGAATAAATTCAATTTATCCAGGATACCACTCATCATGCAGTCCAGCAACATGCTTCAAGAACATACTCGCAAGTGCAGGTTTGGCTTGGTCACCATAAAGATCCAACTGAATGGGGGTGGAAGAAGGACGCTGTTGGGTTACTAACTCCAGTACCAATGATGAAGGAGGCTGCACCTCAGGCGTTGCTGAACATTATATCATGTCAATGCAATAAAGGTTGCGCTGGAAAGTGCACATGTAGAAAGTCGGGTTTGAAATAATGCTCCCTACTCTGTATTCACTATAATGGCAGCTCGCGCGAGAATGCTGCGGAAGACTTCGTTCATGATGATGACGAGGAATTTGTGATCCAGTCGCCACAAATTCGGCTCATGAGACATAGGAAGACTATATTGAAGCTGTTCGGGGCCCGTATGTGGCAGTAAGAAACTATAGTCAATAGTCATATATTTTAAGAAAATATATTTTTAATTATAAATTTTATTTTTTTACCACATCTATGTACCTACCTTAATTATTATTTTATTTATATGTTTTGTTTACATTGATGGTTAATATTGCTGTTATGTATGTTACATGTTATTTCAACAGTAATTGTTTAAAAAAATAATAATCAAATTAGGGAGCATATATATTAATTACGTGAGCAGTTATTCTTCCAAACTCCACCCCTCCCCCCCCTTGGTGAGATAAATTTGGGCCATTTCGTATATTCTTTTCAAGTAACGTGAGATTTTGCTGAAACCCTCCTCCCTCCTTTTATGCTCACGTAATTAATGTACGCCCCCTTGTGCCAACACTATTCTTCTGATTTAGGTTTTGAAAATTTTTTTGTGAAAATTTTGAATTAGATACCTAATTACGACAAAAACATTAAACATATACCTAGGTCTTTTATGAAATTTTATTCTCTACAAAATTCATATCAATATTTTTTTCACAAAATTGTACTGAAAAAGAGATACGCACAAAAAACCAAACCATGTCGGGCAATTTACCGGTTTTTATAAACTTTTACACATTTTTACGACTGCATATCTCGATATTTATTAGAGATAGAAGAAAATTTTTCAAACAAAAATTGTAGGTAATTTTATGTTCTACTAAACTTTTGAAACTAATTTATCCAAATTTTTTATTGGAAACGAGATATTTGAGAAAAACTAGATTTTGGTCCTATTTTAGCTGGTTTTTTCAAAATGGCGGCGAAAGCTCAAGTGACCCAAGGTCGAAAACTCAGATTTTACATCAGGAGATGAGTATATAAAACATATAAAAAAATTGGGACTACCGGAATAATTCCGATCGCGGATCGCTAATTGCACTGGCCTATATCCGTTGCGTAGTTTAAAAGATCTATGCGCACATATATTTTGAGCGACTTCATCAAATAAAATAATTCAAATCAAATACCTACTTACTCTAGACTCTAGGACATCTATTTTCCAATTTCTTCCGTAGAACGAATTTCAAAAGTTACTGTAGTACGGCCAGCCAGCCGTTCTAAATCACACAAAAATATGAAATATAATACAATAATTTTCTTTAAATTTCTCGGCTTTTCTGCAATATAATTTACATGTATTATACATTCCTCTTCAAACACTCTATCTATTGGTGAAAACCGTATGAAAATCCGTTGCGTAGTTTAAAAGATTAACGCGCACATGCATTTTGAGCGACTTCATTTTATAATATGTAATGACAATGATGATTGGTATACAAGCAATGGCATCATAAAAATACAAGACAAGTTGTATTCATACCAATCGCACCAAAACCGTAGCACCGCTTATAAAAGGAATAGCCCTTCAAGTAAAATAGGTTTTAAAGTATATTTCATTCTGCTAGGTGATTAGGGTGTCCCTATCGAGAAAAAAAACTATTTTTTTGACAAATTTATCAAAAAATACCCATTACAACAAATTTTAACCCTCCCACCTCCACCCTCCCATTTTTTAATCGCGATTTTAGTATTTTTGTATGAACAAATTTAACAGTCTTTCGTATTTTAAACAGAAAGAAATTATTTATGTTATTGAATGACAGATGGCGCTACGTCCGCCTCATCGAACTTTTATCCACACATGCGCAAGATATTCACGAGAAGCGTCGCATCATTTTGATATTTCATTCGACATCATGTTCATAATTATTGATCTAAGTCAGGCGTGCCCAACCTGCGGAAAATTATTATTTGCGGCCCAAAATTAAGTTTTCAGCTTTCTATGTTTTGGATTTTGGTATTAATACAAAAAAATAAAAATAAAGTTTTCATTAATTTATCACATTTATATTACATTTTGTGAAAATAGAACTTTCTTGTTATTAGACCTCGAACTCTCGATGTGGGTTTTGATTTATTGCTTGAAATGTGCCAGGCCCATGCCCGCACTAGGAATTTATTTTAGCAATCAATCCCAACTACCACATTTTTCCGCACGTTTCTTGGAGATCGAATGCAACTAATTTTATTAAGTAGAGGATGAGTGCAAAGGACACACATAAGCGCGTGTATAGCAATTTTGAACAGCGAAATACCGGTAAAAATTAACCGCAATACCTGCCGTATACCCCCCGCCCTCCTTTCCCCCGAATGGCCCAACTAAACTCGATAATATTTTTTTGGCCCACCAAACAATTTGGGTTGGGCACCCCTGATCTAAGTCTCTTCACTCTATTGGTAAAAGGGTATATTATACCAATAGAGTGAAAAGAGTGAATATTATATCAATAGACTACTAGGAATTTCCTGGAGAGACCACATCACAAATGAGGAGGTTCTCCAAAGAATCGAAGGAGGAAGGCACATGCAATAAGACAAGAAGGCCTCTTGCATGCCATAATGGAGGGTATGACCGAGGGGACAAACGCTAGGGGACGCCCACGCCGAGAGTACCTGGAGGACCTGCTGGTGGACGTGCGCTGCTCATCATATGCAGAATTCAAAAGAGCCGCACAAGACAGGGAAGAGTGGAAGAAACGAATAGATGAAATTGCTGCAAACCAATCCCAGGATTGAAACCAGAGAGAGAGAGAGAGAGTGAATGCACAATTTAAAAAAATATTGACACAATACCGCGACCTCAACTTAAATCCGTAATGATTTTAGGTCATTCAGCTATTGTATTCGTATCAATGGTCTCAATCAAGAACTCGATTATCTATAATTTTTTTTCTAACGCAATCAAAATAGGTATTCAATTGATTTCATAACTGTTATTCGGCACGTCATAAAATCAAGCAATATAATCCTACCCTCACCATTAAAAACATCAGGCCACACATACATTTTTGCTTTCGACCTTCCAAATTAGCAACTAATTTCAGTAAGAGAAATCAGTTATCTATGATCCAATCTACTCCGTGAATCTCAAATACAGTTTCATCACCGTTACATAAAACGATACCGTTGTTTTAATTTATAATTTAAATTGTCTGTGTACCATTAAATGAGATGATACTTAACAAATTATGAATTGAATTGCTATCCGTCATTGGTTTAAAAGTCCCAAAGAGGCGTACCAGGCAAAAAACGCTTCTTCATATAGAAGCCAACAACACTAATGCGCGAAATAACTCGCGTCACAACATATACCACCCCGAAAAAATACTAAGCTTCGAAATTTTTCTTGATTCCTTGCTAACAACATACAAAAATAGTTGATTAAGTTTTTAGCACGATATAAATTATCAATTATATTTAATATTTAATTAAACCTTTAGACGAGACATAAACCACGTTTATCGGGGGTTTGCCCGAGGCTGACATTTTAATTTATTTCGGCGGATTGAATTATAATTTTTATTTCCATGCCTCACAAGGGATGCGAGTTATTTATATTTGAGATTAATAAAAACAGTCCTTTGCCATCATTTTTTTAAACTTACAAAGACTTTAAAAAATTGTAATACGTTGTACAACTAAAGTTAGCGGTGAGCACCAGATTTTATTTTTCTGTAAGATGAATTAATAACTACGGAAGGGATTTATTTAGAAACATCTTAAATATTAGTAACACATTCTTCAGAATTAATTAAAATGAACCCGGCGGAAAGGTCTAATCTCTAGGCTTACTAGGGTGAATTCGACCGTACTTCCGTCCAATACGCCGTGCCGAGGGCGCAGTTTACACGCTTTCTTCACTTACGTCGTCGTTAAGATTCCCACATTATTGAAGTAAAACTTATTTACGCATGCTTGACTTGGGGAGTAAGCTGGTGAATGCGTGCCGAGATCCTTATGAAAAGTGTGATCGGGTGAGGCGAACTGTCGGGCCTTTACGCACCCTTGACTTGGGGGGTAAGCTGGAGAATGCGTGACGAGAGCGTTATGAAAAGTGTGATCGGGCGAGGCGAACGGAAGTTGAGAGGGAGATATAAGTTAGTTAAATTTTACTTCAGTCGTGTGGTCTAAAGCACACTCGTTGTTTATCTTCTTCTTCTTTTCTTTGATAAGGCAAATTCGACAGGAGGTCCATCCAATACACGGGTCGCGAGTCGCAATTTGTATACACGGCTTCTTTTACTTACGTCGTTAAGATTCTGAATATATTTTAGGGTATAGTGTCGTCAATTCGTGAGCATATAATTCTTGATTCCAAAATTTCTCTTAATCTCTCTAAACACTTTTTTTTTGTTTTAATATTATTACCTACTCATTTACTCGTTAGTTAAGATTAAGAAGCTTTCTCATCCCAGCCAAATTACTAAGATATTGTAAAGACATACATAATAGGTAATTTAACCCCTCAGGCCTCGACCATATTTGATCACAAGGTCAGAAAATATCCGCTGTACAATAAAATCCAAACAATTGGAACATTTCTGAATGTATCGGAAAACCAAAAACTGTTTTAGAAAGGTGATTAAATACGCGTTCACATGTTATTAAAGTTAAACAAATATATTTTTTTAATATTCTAATTCTTAAGAGGGTATTGCCAGAGAAAACCAGAAATATGTCATTTTTTAATCAGATTTTGGACGTATTGACTCTTTTCCACATAAAATTATAAATGGATTTCGAAAGATTGTTCTTTTATCTAGCATTCGCATGTTTTAAATTTTGAAAACAAATGTTTATTTTTAGTATAATAAGGTTATAACCACAGGTCGTTGGCAGATTTGCAAAATTTTCAAAAAAGATTTTGTATTATACCACACCCATTTCAAATCATACATATAATCATGCAGTAAAATAAATCAATACATTATCTGGGTATCGCATGTTTTAGAATTTTAATTTTAGTTTAAATAAAATTATTAAAAAATATATACGTAGGTACATGTGTTTCTTGATAAAAATTGGTCCCATTGTGTATTTATTTGCGCACTTACAAACTAATATATTTCAGATTTTTTTAACATTCTTATTTAACTTAGACATTATTGAAAAATGTTAAATACTTATAATCAAAAAATAATTATAAAAATTACATTATTTTAATAGTTTTATCATCACGCCTTTCAGCATTTTAGGATGTAGGTATAAATTAGAGCTAATTTTAATTGAAATAAAATCGATAATGAGTTATAATTTTAAAAAGCTGGAACGGAGAGTAATTAATCTTTCTCGTTGTAACCACCCTGCACGACCGTAAGAACAACTTTTGACGAAACGTGAATTTTCGGCCACTGGCTGGTTAAACGCTCTTAATAACGTGACAAGTAGTAATTCCATTATTTTAAATCACCACTTCAAAATCAGTGTGTCGTTCAATAGGTAAAGAATGTGGTCGTTTTTGACAGTCCTCCAAAACTAACGCAGGTGTCTTTATACATATAATGGTCAATCCGGTGCCTTACCCAAGCAAGGCAAACTGGTCATAGTCGTGTCGTAATAATTATGATTATTCAATGAACATGTTTTGTATTCATTCAGAAAATATCATAAGAACTTTATGAAGGAGACGGTAAAACGGGCGTGATGAATACAGTTTGTTTTTCGTAGTTTAGATATTTGAGTTTTCTTGTCTACCGAAATGTTTGCAATATTGTGAGATCTGTTATTAAAATATCTTCAATAGCTACCATATCTGAAAAGGTTATTTTTTGGTTACTAAAATTTAATTTATTGATTCTCATTTAAAAGCACCTATTTTTCGTTTTACCGCGAGGATGTACGATTGTAATTTATTTGTTATAAATGTAAACTTAGAGGATTTAATGTTTGTATTGACGTCATTGAATGTAAAGGTAAAATTGAATTTTTTTCAAAACGAATGTAGAGGTGTGATTATAGATGATTGAACGCATCTCTGTACCAATATTAATCGTGAATAAACATTATAAATAAGGTTTACTTATGCTAGGACACGAAGGATTTAGATACTATTGCGCACAGTACAAAAGTTGTCAGTAATAAGTCCCATTTTCGTGCCTAGCAATTTTTGTGCCTGACAATTTAAGGGTTCACTAACTGATTTTTTAATGTATCCTGACAATATATCAGCACTATTTTCAACGCATCTATATACTCCCAGCGGCGCCAACATCTTTTTCTGATTTTTCTGTCTCCTGATTTTCGTTTGAGTTTCGCTGATATTGTCTTCATTTAATTAAATATAAAAAAAAATAATCGTTTTTTCGCATACTTCAATTATATTGTTTTTTTTTATTTATTTCATTTAACACGTGTAATAAGAATGTTATGATTGTAAACGCGATTAAACGGAAAATACTTAATTAATGAGGACCTTTCTTTAATGTTGTTCCTGAACAAGTATTGCTTATTGACAAATTTTGGTCCAAGAAATAGTTAACATGTTTTGTTCATTTTTGTAATTGTTCTTTGTTTTATTAGCAGTAATATAATTTTTTTCACGTACTTCAACAATTGTCTTTTTATTTCATTTAACACGTGTTAACTGTCTGTATAAGTGTAACAAATAAGCCAAATTTCAGTTAAAAATAGATTTTTAAATTGTATAAAAAAATCTCGGTTTCGACCGCAACTGAGACAGATACCGGAGATTCAGTTTTGGTAGAAAGTCCTGTTTCGGTTGGACACTACTTTTTACATAAGCGGTTGTTTACCAATTGTGTTTATTAGTAAGGCTGATAATTCTGTAAGGTAGGATATAACTGAACACTTAACCAGTTCTCACTGAAACTCAAGTTATCTTATTCAACCGTATCTAGCCTACCTAGTCGAATTACGGGTTTAAATCAACAAATATATGGTTTATTCCAGCGTGGTAATCATAATAGATCTGTAGTTGGAATAATTATTAAATCTAGGGCAAAAGGGCCAGTTATTTGGTCAGCATTGAGACCACACATTCACCGCGACATTGAGATTTTAACTACACGTTAAACACAGTGGACCTCACGGACATATGAATATATCTGGACCTGCCCTAAGTGATAAAAACGTATTATTTCCCCCTCCACATGGCGCCGGCTGTAGCTCCTCCTTGGAACCGGCTCGCTCCATGGGGAGGGGATATAGCCTCGCTTGAATCTAAAATGTGTGACGTCATCATTCTTGCCGTGAACAGCGAGAAGCTGACATCCATACATTTAACGAAATAACGGCAGCTTGTGCTATACAATATATCTACGTATCAATATGCACATAGAGAATGTGGGCGGTACTCCAATGTGCTCGTCGCTGGTTACAGGGGTAAGTAAATTATGAAACATTTGTAAAAGTGTTTTAACTAAACACGGCAAGAAAAAATTGATATGTGTATTGGCGCGAGTCTTTTTGGGGCGAGCATTTGGCCTTAGCAAATAAGTTTTGAACATGGCAAGCAATTCGCGCTCCCATGTAAAAAGGTCTATTCATTCAAAGCAGATTTTGCTTTTAAGAACTAAATGGTGATATTGTAATGCGAGATGCCTATATACTGTCAGATTGATTGTTCAACGAATGACAGTCATCTTTCCCCCCTTTGCTCTCCATAGTTTGGTTTTACCCCTCATCTGTAACTGCTTGTCTATCCATTTGGATGTCTATGGTGGACCTTCATTTAGTCAGCCTTCGCTATTAGCTGCGTGGAAGCATTTAGGTAATTGTGTTTTTTTTGTTGTTTCATTTTATGGAAGTGTCAATCTTACAAAATCAACATTATCGTATGTGTCACGGGAGTTAAATGATAAGATGGATTAGAAGGTTTTAACAGATCCACTTTTTATTGCAATACTCAAACTCAATTAAGGCAACACAATAAAAAATCACAGAAAGTTGCGAGGCTAAATCTGATAGCTGTACACACCAGGACACTTTGGACGAGAATGATTTTGGAGGTAGAAATTGGAACTAAAGTATTGTTTGTCCAGTGTGACCAGCATTCAAAATTGCCAGTACATAAAATATGGTTCCGTGCCAACTCAGAATGAAACCAACTCAGAAACACCTCAGAAAGGTCATTAAAAGCTATGAAAAAATAATTTTAAAATTACCGGTAACACTAACCTAACTTAACCTATTTAACCAATTTTTGATATTCTTTTATCATCACTCTTAATGACCTTTCAGAGTTGGTTTCATTCTGAGTTGGCCGGTCACCATAAAATATATTGTGCATTAAACAGTACCTTGCCATAACTTATTAGTTTGCTCTCTATATTTTATATCTACCAGTGGTTGAGTGGGCATAGCGCTTGGGTCCCACCCGAGCGTCGCGTGTTCGATTCCTCGGTTGGCTAAGTCCTCCATCACAATACAAGCAACATTTTCGGCTTTCTGTGGTGGTAGTAGGAGATTTTCAAACATTGTTGGGTTATTCGTAACCCGGGAATGTTTGTCTTTCTTTTAAAAAAAATATATATCTAATATTGAAAAGTTTGGTAAAACAACATGAAAAGCTGTGCGGGAAAATCTGGGGCCTACTATACTAGACTGACGTACAATACGACAAAATATAAATGCAATACCATTTACGATTCCCGCGTTTACGACACGGCAGATAAATTTAATTTTTAATTTGCGAAATCAATCAAAATAAATTTATCTGCGTTTTAACAATTTAAACATTTACAATAATATAAAATATATTTGCGAAATTTTCCATAGCGAATGATACTCTCAATATCGCCCTGGTATAAAACCTACATTAAGAATTGAAATGGCTTTAGCTGTGTTTGGTGACTTGATCTGAATAACCAAGTACTTCCCTACTGTAATGTCCGTCTGAGCCAGTTGTGGCAGAGCTAATCCAGATGCGGGCTTACTGATGTGGAAGACGAAGTATTATAGTGGGTAGTACACTAAATGAAGAGCGTAACAGTATTCTGTACTAGTATTTATTAGGGAGCTGCCTAAAGCCAAAAGAGGACGAATCTCGCACGCATCGCCTTATATAGATTCACGCAAGCATGCTATCTCGCTTGCACTCATACAATTCACACAGACATTACACCTACCTTCCTTCTTCCCCACTCCCTTCCCCTCCCCAATAACCTTCACCCTCACTACATACCCCAATTGGAGATGCGATAGTCTCACTGGCTACAGACGGGAGCAGTTGGGATTCTTGTGAGGTATTCAGGATTGCAGGACTGAAGAGAAGAATTAACAACTCCAGAAATATCCTCATCATAGAATCCAGTCTAACTTCAGGATCAATCATAGAAGAACGTTGGAAAAGGGTATTGGCTTCCTACTCTCAAACTATTGTGAAATTCGATATGAGCGCAACAGCAGAATGCCGCCTGCTCATTATATAATAATAATAATAAAAATCTCCCACAATCTCAATCAATCAGAGCTCAATAAATGATTTTATATAAAACTAGCACACCCGGCAACGCGTTGCTGTGGCTAACGAAACACAACGCCATTACCCAAACTTTATAAAATTCACACCACCCGCTTGCCAGCTGCCCTCTGCCCGCTGCCTGAATCGAATATTTTAATTTCTCGGCTTTTCTCTACTATAATAAGCATGTATTATACATATAAACCTTCCCCTTGAATCACTCTATCTATTGGTAAAAACCGCATGAAAATCTGTTTCGTAGTTTAAAAGATCTATGCGCACATACATTTTGAGCGACTTCATTTTATACTATGTAATCCAATTCGAGCGATCGCCACTATTTATACAATGCTTGCAATGAATACTGGATATTTGAAAAGGGAAAATCAAATACCTACTTACACTAGGACATCGATTTTCCAATTTCTTCCGTAGAACGAATTTCAAAAGTGACTATAGTACGGCCCGGCCGATTTAAATCGCACAAAAATATGTTTTCTTTGAATTTCTCAGCTTTTCTCTAATATAATTTACATGTATTATACATATAAACATTCCTCTTCCATCACTCTATCTATTGGTGAAAACCGTATGAAAATCCGTTGCGTAGTTTAAAAGATTAACGCGCACATACATTTTGAGCGACTTCATTTTATACTATGTAATGATGATAATGATGATAATGATGATGATGAATGATGATGGTGATAATGAAGCATCATGTACTTTAATGATAGTAGGTACTCTCTTACTGTATACTTTAATGGTAGTAGAAACTCTCTTTTCTTATCTTTTCTATTTTATTTTATTTTATTTTTCTTTCTTTCCTCTGTTTCTTTGCTTTCGATTTTATTTTAGTTTTGATATTTAATTAAATTAAGACAATATTAGCGAAACTCAGTCGAAAATCTGGAGACAGAAAAATCAGAAAAAAATATTGGCACCTCTGGGACTCGAACCCAGGACCTTCTGCTTTCATGGCAATAGCTCTTTCAACTAATCTAAGCTGTCTATATCCAGTTCGGTCACTTTTAACTGTATCTTTGGTTTTGACTTTTTTGTCTTCACTCTTATTTATAAATATCTGTTTTTACTATATCTAGGTCTAATACTCTCCATGTAATGTATGGTGTGAGAATGGTTTTGGTGGTACTCCTGCTTTTTAAATATGCAAGAGCGGGATGGCAGAAACAGGGTATAAAAGGTGATGGATGTTACTGCTCGCTCTCCTTAATCTCCGACAGTTCTATTAGCTAGAACGTAGCTTTAGAACACAGACGTATAATATTGTGCAAATAAATAACCTACTCGTCCACGCGCGTTTAATTAGATCTGCAAGATCTCATCGCACGCCTACACCAACAGTCTAAATAACATATGGTATAGCACTTACCTCCACACATCCTGGAATAAAGACCATTATCATTATTGTTATCAAATGTCATGCATTGGAAATCGTGGATTCGTCGGAATTCGGTAGGTAGTTTAGATACATCATTAAAATTTAGATACATCATTAAATTTACAGTTTCTATTGGGAATTGGGTGTTCTTTGTAGGACGTACAAACCAATTATGTCAATAAATAAATAATGTTATTTAAAAATTTTTTGCCTTTTTCGAAATCTAATGTTAATTCCAAACGATTGTACTAGGTACTAATTGAATTATCTAAAGGTTAATTGAATAGAAAGTAGTAATATAAATGTAGGATGCAGGAATTAACGGCATTTAAATTTTATACGTCAATATATTCTTGCAAGTTGTTAACATACTGCAAACAGAAGGTAGTCAGTTTCTACGAATGTAATAATGTACATCTATGTATAGAAAAAAATCAAATTAAGTCCCTGAAATTGGATAATGATATATTGTAATTGTAGCTTTCATCGAAAACGCTGCTTAATCCTTTTGGGATATAACAAAACAATTAATGGTGGGATATTTCTCTTTTATAGATCTACAAAAAAGTCCGCAAAGGCATATATCTATCTTTTACGGATAGCTTACTATACACATTATATCTTCTTATCTTATCATTATTATCAATTGCTGTTCGTTTGTCTCGCTAAAACTCGAGAGCGGCTGGGCCGATTTAGGAGATGATGGTTTTGAAATGTTTGTCGTAGTCCAGGGAAGGTTTAAACGGTGAGATAATATGGAAAAATTTTGAAAAAGACAGTAAAAACCACAATTTCATTTTCTCATATAAACAGTTTTAGTGTTCTACCTACCTACTTTCAGAAACACAACGTAATCTAAAATTGGAATGCAAAAAATAAAAGAATTCTGATTGTCATATTTCAAACGTCAAACGTTACCTGTCATTCTGTTACTTTTTAAAATCTTCTAGGATCAGTTTGTCAGTGCGTGAGAACTTTATTTACCGTTTTTTGCTAAGGAAAAGACGAGCTGACATAAGTCGTCGAAGTCAATCAAACGGGCGATGAGCTACCTCACAACCATGAACCTGGAACGAGTAGCATTACACTTCGATCCGGAAGTAGATTATTGTGCCGAAAATTCCGTGATTATCGGGGAAATCACGGAATTTTCGTTATTAAATCATTTGTCAAAGTTGTAAAGCGTTAAAATACAACGGCGAATCACATGGATTATGTTGTGCTGGTGGTAAAGTAAAATTGCACAATTGGTCCCACCACCAGATCCATTACGTTTCGTGAGGAAGGTTAGGTATGTAATTTGTCAAGGATTTGTCTATCTTCTAAAAAAATAGTCACGTACAATGGGATAATTGGAAAGTTATTTAGACAGATAAAGTATTAATCCTTATTTACTTAAATACGTTAGTTACCCCAAGCATTTCATTCACATTATTATAATCTTTCACACCATCTCTATGTATTATAAATTAAAGTCCTCCGCGGCATCGCAGTCTCTTCGCGATAAACTCAAAGAAGGAGGTGGTTACAAAGGTTGGATTTTACAAAGTGTTTTATTAGCCACAGCAACGCGTGGCCGGGTCAGCTAGTTTAACATAAAAAAATAAGTGTATTGTTATTGTCCTTCTATCACTGGGTATTATTTTCTAAATTGTGTAATTATCTAAAATAATGTTGCTATGTATTTCATAAGTTCTTTGATAATTGTGTACCATTAGAACATCTTTATCTTTACTCTTTATTACTTATTACTAAGTATAAAATGAAGTCGCTTACGCCGTATGTGCGCTTAGATCTTTTAAACTACGCAACGGATTTTCAGGCGGTTTTCACTAATAGATAAAGTGATTCTCATGAGGAAGGTTTTTAGGTATATAATTTGTCAAGGTTTTGCGTGTAAATTGGTTGAAATACGGCCAAGCGGCAGCGGGCAGCGGGCAGCGTGGTGTGGATTTGATTTAACAGATGGCGTTGGTTATAAAGGTTTCGTAAGCCACAGCAACGTGTGGCCGGGTCTGCTAGTTATTAATATTTTTTTGCATGTAAATACTCCTCCCATAAACACGAGCTCCTAGAGCTCAACTTATGAAGTAGTAGAATAAAATATTAATTATTTTATAACCTTGCATATGTAACCATTTGTAATGTATAAACCAAATTCTTTAAATAAATAAATAATAAAAAAAATATATATATATATAAATGAATCCCTGTTTCCCTTGATCACACCATAACTTCATAACGACTTTACCTATTTCATTCATCTTTTTAGAAGAATATTTTGTGAAGGTACTTACGAAAAGAAAAATTAAGAAAATTGGATACTTTCAGAAAACTTTACGACTATTTTAACTTCGCACTTTGACATTTCGCGTGTTGGATGAAATTGATTTAAGCAGGCAGCTGTTTTTTTTTTTTGTAAAAAAAGAATTGTCCGTGGATTTTTCAGATATTTTAAATAGGTACCTATGAGAGGTATTAAATTTGATTGATTGTTCTTATCTTATATATAAAAATCTCGTGTCACGGTGTTTGTGGTCGCACTCCTCCGAAACGGCTTGACCGATTTTTATGAAATTTTTTATGTATATTTGGTAGATATGAGAATAGGTTTTAAAGTATATTATATACCGCTAGGTGATTAGGGTGTTCCTATTTAGAAAAAAATAATATTTTTGTGATAAATTTTGTTTTTTGTATTTTTTTTATTTGGCATCAAAAATACTTATAATCCCGAATTTTTGTATGAACAAATTAAACCGTATTTCAAACAGAACGACACATGCGCAAGACATTTACGAGAAGCGTCGCGTCATTTTGATATTTCATTCGGCATCACGTTCTCGCTTGGGCAAACCATCGAGCTTATTTGTGTTGGCCAAAGACGGATTGACAAAAAATATCGTACACTCAATTGCTCTTCGAAATTCATATTGATTTTCTTTATTTCATTTTCCTGCTTTAGTTGGTGTTTTTTTTTGTTTTTATCGGCGGTCATCGTCTACAGCGCTCCATTCCAATTTCTGTCATAGATCCCATCCCCACACACTTACAATACATTCGTTATTTTTTTTCTTTAATAACCAAAATATGCGCAGGAATCGCTGGTTAAAATACTTAGGATAGGTGCCAATATACTATGTATTTGATTTTATTGAATCGCCGTCTAGTGTATGGACTTGTGCCTAGCTGAAACTTGTTGAAACTGCACCATCGACTCTCTCCTATTTCCAGCTGCTGGTGATATAACAAAACAAGAAAAACGACTTTCTTGTGGGAAATGGCAGATTGCATTTTACCTTGTAACGAGAGGCTACATCGCCGCTAGATTTGGCACGCATTACATTATGAAAACAGAAAAATATTTCAGAACCCGAGAAGCATACGGATGCAAGTCCAAAATTTGAAGAAATGAGTTTTTGATGCAGACTTGAGTAAATTATCACGTTTATCAGTGGCAGAAAGATACAGGTCCTATCATGAAGAAAAAATGGATTTTCAAAAGTGTATACGGATGCAACTACCTTTGATGCAATATTTATCTTAGAAGCAAAAAGATGTACATGGACTTGCATCTTTATGATTTAGTTGCATTTTGAGTAATCTAATAACTCAAATCCTACATATTATGTAGTATTATGATTCATATTATACATTAGGGAATGTACCCAAACTACGTGACCTGTTTAGGGGGGGGGGGGTCATCAAAATACCACGCTTGGTCACAATGGGGGGGGGGGGGCTTAGGTTTTTATCACGTAGTCAATCTAGAAATCTCGTGTTTTTTTTTCGAGCTACGAGGTGAGGTTCTTAAGTTCGCGGAATGGGAAGGTAAGTGATTAATGGGGGTACCGCTGAATTAATTGAACAACTCATTTTTAGGATAAGCACCGGGTTTTATCGTAATTAGGTCATTAGTCTTTGAGCTATCATCGACCAAACACTTCAATCGGGAAGAAGATGTGAAATGTGGAGAAAATTGAGTTCCGCGCTGTTATAAAGTTCCTTTAAGTTAATTTAAAGATCGGAAAAATGTATTAGGGTAGTAGGTGAATATGTTGAAAAGGAAAAATAATTTTGGTTTTTTTATTTCCACTCCTTACCCATTCCGCAAACTTAAAAACCCACCCTCGTACATTCAAATAAGTGAAAAAGTTCAGGGAACACGGACGTGTTTGTTGAAGATGATTGAGATGAAAAATGTTTATAAAAAAAACAAGACTTTCGTTTCCATAAATTACGTTCCGGTTTCAATATATTTTGACATAAGTTTTATCTTGATAATATTTTTTCCACTTGTAATGCGTGCACTCTTGCTGTCACGCAGCAAGCGCCGTATTAATAAAGACAAATATAAGCCAAATAATGCATTTTTTATTTTTTCTTAGCAAAAAATGATTCGAAACCATATTTATGAAATACTACGTGAAAACTGTAGGGGGGGGTCTTGGAATATACTACACATGGTCACCGGGGGGGGGGTAAAAAATTGCAAAAAGTGTGTCACGTAGTATGGGTACGTTCCCTTACTACGCTTTGTATGGGAGTAGGACACCAGGACACTAGCTTATCAAAATTCTCCGTTTCCGAGACTTCACAGTCTCGGAAATTAATATTCTAATCTAGGTGATATATTTCATCTTAAAACTAATCAGTATAAACGTTGTATATTCTATGACTTTTATTCTTCTAGGCACAAATAGATTTACATAATTTCTTCAATTTTTGTTTATATTGAATATGAGACATCTTATCATTTTTACATAATATGTATTTTTATTTTATTATTTGTTTTGTTGTTACACTGTTTTGTGAATTTTCTTTTGTCATTGTATTATATTTTCTTCGTTGTTTGTTACTCAACTTATAAATTATAATGTAAAAGCTCATCAGGGCGTTTATTAATAAATAAATTAAATAATTAATAAACAATGTTCAAACATTGATTCTTTCATAATACATACACCACATGTCATAACAAAATATTCCACTTCATTTTGAAGCAAAAGGACTCAAGTCCGTGTTTTTGTTTGACTCGGGACAGCGTTTTCTTTAAACAATATTTTTAAAGGCTTTCCATATAAAACATTTCTTTCTTTTTCCCTCATATTTAAAACAAAACTAATTGATTTAATAACTACTTTTTTTTAGTTTTTGGCTCTATCGAACATTTACCTTTTTGGACTTGCATCCGTGTGCTTCTCGAATACACATTTTATTTGAATAATTTTATACAATTACGAATATTTATGAAAAACGATTGCTTAATACTGCATTTGTAAATAACTTTTCTAAGCCTGTTCTCTTATAATATAGGTCGTGACATGGAAAATTAGCTCGATAAATATATTATTTTTGAATTGTAAATTTACGTTAAATAGCATATATTTTCAATTTGGGAGGCGGGTATGGGTGCAGCCGCCCCAGGAACCATTTATTGGATATCTAACACCACTGCCCATAGTGGTTCGCTACGTTTGGTGGCTTAGCAGGGGTGCCCGGGTTCATGGGGTGAGGTTTGTCCGGGTCGGCGGCGGATGCGTTTGCTCACCAGCCGCATGTCATGCCGGATCGAAAGAGTGGTTGAGTGAACCTTTGACTTCTCCAGCTGTACTCTGTCGGAACATCGTTTTGCGCCGCAGTGGGAGGGATGGATTCATACGTCCGTCACTCCCGGACACACTGACCCCCCAGATTCATACCCACCCCTCATTCTCTTTTCCTTTCCAGAACTTCCTCTCCTTCCTTTCCTAAAAAGGCCAAACAGCACTTTCCTCCTTACTTTCCTAAAAGGCCCCAAAGATGACACAGGCCATTAGGAGAATTATTTTCCTCAGGGCCTCCTGTGTGGAGCTAATGTAAAGAATCTTAATGTGTATTTCACACGCGTTAGAAGTGAAACTACAATGTCGCTAGATGTCGTTCTCTTTTCTTTTGCCTGTTTATTTTAAAGTGGTTTGAAGATTGGATAGTGATATCAAAAAATAAAAACGTTTTTTTTTTTGATTTCGTAGGCTTCCAACCTCCGTTCGCTTGATGTCTGTCTTTCTAGTCGCTGAGACTTGTCTGGCCGCTGAGACTTGTCCTCGGCGCTGAGAGGCACGCGCCAAGGTGCGAATTTACCACATTATCTTAGAACCGAGTATTTGTGTAGAACTGAGTTGTGACGCATTTCCGTTTCATCCGTATTTCAAATCACTAAAGGCGCTAAAGAAATATTACTTCAAAAAAACATTAAACGTCAAATGTCTAATATATGCATTTAAAATGTACTAGCAGACCCGGCCACACGTTGCTGTGGCTTTCCCAACCTTTTTAACCAACACCATCTGTTAATTTGCTTACGTATTATTTTCACACCTCCCGCTTGCCATTTTGAATCTTTGAATTTCTTAACTTTTCTCTACTAGTAATATGCATGTATTATACATATAAACATTCCTCTTGAATTACTCTATCTATTGGTGAAAACCGCATGAAAATTAGTTGCGCAGTTTAAAAGATCCAAGCGTACATACAGCGGGAGCGACTTCATTTTATACTATGTAAAGATTTTATTATCTCATATAAAATTAGTGCCAAATAAAACAAACAAACAAACAAACAAATGAAGAAAATACAAATATGTGTAAAAAAGATGAATAGTAAAATATTGTCTGCCTTGACCACAATAAGCACAATTATTGCGAAAAAGTAATAAATTACATTGTTGTCCACAGAACATTGTAATTCAAAACAGAGTGGCGTAACTGAGATGCGCCATTGAAGTAATATGTGCCACACAAAATTGTTAAAACCCCAACAACAACAAAGTATACCACTGACTGACGTACATTGAGTTAGAACTGTTAGTGGTATCAAAAAATATAAACGTTTTGAGATAGTCTTTCGAAGTAGTGCAAGTAATAAAAATTAAAAACCATAAAATCATCAAACAAAATGCTGTAACTTCATTTAATGTCATATTATAATTTTAACGTTACACCATCCAAGTACTTAAGATTATACTTATTGTACTCTCTATTATATAATTTATGAAATAACTCCTACACCAAGCTCAAGAGCTGGCTCTCTTAATTGTGCGTAGAAATCTTTGAAAATGTGTACTTCACTATTTTGTTTTTGCCATAGTATTATGTTTATTACTGTAATCCCATTATCCTATTAATTAATTAATTTATTAATTTAATTTATTTAATAATATTAGGTCCTTACATATGAAAATGGCGTTTTGTATGGGAGGAACATAAAGTCGATTTTTTTTTAATATAATATATTTATTTAATCAAAGTATGTATCATTGCTATCTTGCACTTTTGCCATCTCATAGGTAGTTCATCGATCCCTTTACTAAAAAAACCATTCGGACGGGAATCAATAAAATCTTTGAAGGCGGTTTGGACTGCCCCATCGAAGTTGAATTTTTTCCCTTGCAAGAAGTTATCCAAATTTCGAAAAAAATGGTAATCTGTTGGGCCAAGGTCCGGAGAGTACAGTGGATGTCTTAGACATTCCAATTCAAGCTCCTCTAATTTGGTAGCCGTCCGTTGTGCAGAGTGTGGTCTAGCGTTATAACGCGCGTTTGTTAATTTGCCCCACTCAATTCGTAGGGTACCCACCTTTCAAGCTTTTTCACCTTCCCAATTTGCTTCAAATGGATTAAAACAGTTTTATCACTAACACCGCAGCCTGCAGCTAACTCAGACGTGGTTTGCGATGGATCCGCTTCCACAATAGCCTTCAATTCTTCATTATCAACTTTGGTCTCCGGCCGTCCACGGGGCTTGTTCTGCAGGTCGAAATTTCCAGAACGAAAACGTTGGAACCAAAAACGCACTGTGTTTTTTTTGCGGCACCGTCGCCATACACATCATCAATCCTTCGAGCCGTTTCTGCGGCACTGGTGCCACTGTGGAACTCGTACTCGTAAATAACGTAATATTTCAAGTTTTCCATTTTGCAAACTAAGTGACGCAAAGAAAAAAAACAATTAAGGAAAAAATAAATGAATTATAATTTTCGAAACACAAATACATAAGTAAATAGCTGTATAAATTTGAATTTGGAATTCCTAACCAAAGAGAAGATATTTGAGATCAAAATTGCCAGAACGGCAAAACGCCAATTTCATACGTAAGGAACTAATAGTAATAAATAAACAGAAATACGCAATGAAGTCAAAAAAAAAATCAATTATATTTTTTCAATCAATTTCATCCTAACAGTTTTGGAGGATATTGTTTAAATCTGCTGAATTTGTGTTGAGAAATCTTTTAAAATTTCTAAAAATAATTTTATTAAAAAAAACGCATGGTACGAGTTTGCACCAAATATTTAAAGGTCATTTTAATTTTGAAAGTCTGTTTCTGAATTATATTAAGTAATTTATTGTTCCATTTGTTGAAACTATTGCGTAACTTGATCGGCAATCATATTATCTGATATTAATTAGTAAATTGGTGTTGAATTAATTAATAATTGCGTGTTATTAAAGTCAACGTAATATGGCAATAGTTATTTATTTTGGATTGGCACACAAAACCTGCCTCAGGTTACTTTTGCCAATTAAATTATTAACCCGGTCGACGCATGTTACAAAAATCACATATTTACTTATTATGCCCCTGTTTAATCCTACACCCTCTTCAATCCGACATGCCTGTAAAAGTATGCAGTACATAATTAATAAATATGTAATTTGTCGGATTACAGGTTTACTCCTTTAAAAGTTTCGGACTGCGACGGTGGCAGTACTCTGTTCTCTCCGACAAATTCGATTATCCGACACCGCCTTGCTAAACGTTTGTCGGATTACCGGGGTCTACTGAATATGTGAATTATTTCAATATTATTACAATTTTGAAGGTAAGTGTGGGAACCGCCGCCCAGGAACCATTTATTGGACAATCAATACTTCTGCCGTAGGTCACCTCAAATGATGATAAGTAACATTTAGTGACTTAACAGGGGTCCCCGGGTTCGTGGGGTGAGCTTTTTTCATGTGTGTTTGTTGTGTGTTTTTTTTTAGTCTTGGCTGGAGAAACCTCTGTCCCGCTATTGAGTGGCGTGTCGGATCGGGTGAAACTGTTGAGGGATACATTTTGACCTCTCTATACACGGACTCTCTCGACCCATTGCCTTGCATCACACTAGGAGGGATGAAATCATTCGTCACTCCTGGACACACAGTCCCTCAGATTTACTCCTCACTCTTTTAATGTGAGTTTGAAGAACGCCGAAAACGGCGTATTTTTTTTATTGAAGAATAAGTTAACAATAATAATCTAAACGAAAATATGAAAGAAAATTAGACACAGAAAAAAGACAATGGTCGCAACTGGGACTCGAACCCAAATCTATCGTCTAACCGGGACGTGCGCGTTAACCATTTTCGCTATTGCCACCTGCTGTAAGCCGTCATAATAGTAAATCTCATATTTCAAATTTTAGAATTAACAATATTATCTTCAACTAATTATTTTTCCATATTATGGGCAACTACCCTTTTCATTGGAAACAATCATTCTAAGAATTGGTTTGTGTAGCGTCTCGGAGAGGTCTGGGTTCGAGTCCCAGTTGCGACCATTGTCTTTTTTCTGTTTTCTGTGTCTCGTTCTCTTTCATAATTTTCGTTTAGATTATTATTGTTATCTTCTTCTTCAATGATATATTACCTTCAAAAGTTATAAAAGAGAGTTTTTCTTATAAAAAATTTAATATTTATTTTTAATGTATATACATACATAAAAATTTATGTTTCTTTATTCTTCCCTTCTTATTTCCTAAACCATTCATCCAAATGCGATGAAACTGTAGTGGTTTGTTGTGTGCACGCCCGCAAAGATTTTTGTATATAATGGTGAGCTCTGGCGTTATGAAATGTGTTGAGAAATTAACAATAGGTGACGCGCGGAATTGTTTTAAAATGTGTGTATTTCAAATAGTTTAGAGGCAGGGATGAGGAGCGTGATCCGGGAGTGGGAAGAGGAACGGGAACGCATGGGAAAGGACACGCAGGAAGAAACAATTTCTTCCTTTGAGTGGTATTGCAACAAACGCCAGCTACTCGCTAGTAACAATATAAAATATTTACGTACAATAAATTGAGAAATATCGACAAATCAAGAAGGTGAGCAACCACTTACTTTCAGAAAATTAATATATAATAGTATATTTGTTGCGTATACGCAACCTTGACAGAAGTTTTAAAACAACGCAATATTTGGACAATGTTCAAAGAAGCCTAAGAAACAAGTAACAGAAATTACGTATGAGAATGGGTAAGTATTCGTGTTCACACTTCATGGTGCACGGTTTTCCGTTCCAACGGCCTAAATACAATCATTATTAGCCATTAGCCATTAGCCATTTTTATGGCTTTTGTTACAAAACAATAATCATCGTGTAATTGATTTAATAGAAATAATACTTTTAAATCTGTTTTCAAACGCAAACTATGGAAAATTGGTAATAGAGAACTCCAGTCCAATTTTTTTTAATGAATAATGACATTCTAACTTAAATAACTGCATTTTTATTTTTATTTTTAGAGTTAGTTTTAATAGTTAAAATAATTATCAAAATTTTAATTTTTCAAGACCCCCCGAAAACCGCCGTACGTATGGTGAATAGTGTGATGACATCACTTCTGAAAAATTCGTATAGGATCGAACAATCAGCTGATCTACTGCCGCCATTTTAATTCCGTTGTTCGAAGTATTCTCGCTTGAAACGGCATTACTAATTTTTTTTGTGCAGTAGTTTTTGAATATTTTCAATAATAGAGATAAACTAATAAGAGATACTGTTATATTTGAAACATTAAATAATGTTTCAATAAACACAACAACTAAATCACTATAAACAGTATGTTAATGAACGAATACATTAATACGATGGCTTGTGTCACATCATACATTTCCATACAATGACTTTACGATGACGTCACGACACGACGAACAGTGACGTCACGTTAACGGTGTGTTTTTACGACACGAATAAAAATGGACTTTTAATAGTTTTTTAAAAACTCTGCATTTAATATTATTAAATAAAACTTGTATATTCAGAATCAGAGTTTATTGGTCTATATGATCATATTTTTTTAAAGCCAGAATATTTTTCAATGGAGTTCCTTATTGTGAATACTTCTCGCAAATACCGATTTTTTTTAGACTGCTAGAGTCAAATCAACACCGAAATGGACCAATACCAACAGTGACCAGAGACTTGTATTTACAATTTAGACAGTTAAATGAATATATCAAAGTTCAACTGCTCGTTAACGAACGAAATTACGGAGAAAATAGTTGCGTTGACCAAGAAATTCCGTACCTACTGAAAAATTTGTGTAAATTTTCTTATGCCATTGGACAGTTTTATTGCTTCAGAAAATGCATACTTTTGGAGAGATTTTTTTTACAAAAGCTCCACACAGGAGGCTCTGAGTAAAACAAATTCATTCGGGGCCTATGTAATCTTTGGCGATGCTTCATGGAGGATATTTTTAGGAAAATGAAGGAGAGAAAGTTCTGGGAAGGAAAAAGGTACGAGGAGTAGTTAGGAATCTGGGGGATCAATGTGTCCAGAAATGACGGAAGTGTGAATCCATCCCTCCCACTACACTGCAAGATGATGGGTCGAGAGAGTCCGGCTGGAGAGGTAAGATGTCTCCATCGACAAATCTCTCCCGATCCGGCCCGCCACGCAGCATGTGGGCAAACGCCCGTACCGCCAAGACCTAAACAAACGTCTCCCGATGAACACGAGTATCCTTGCTAAGTAACCAAACATACCGAACCACTTGGGGTAACCTATGGCAGGGGTATTGATTATCCAATAAATTAGATTAGATTACCTATTAAGAGGGTATAACCAGAGAAAACCAGAAATATGTCATTTTTAAATAAGATTATAGACGTATTGACTCTTCCACAAAAAATTAAAAATTGATTTCGAAAAATTGTTATTTTATCTAGTAAACCCAAGTTTTAAATTTTGAGAAAAATGTTTATTTTTAGTATAATAAGGTTATACCATAGGTCGTTGGCAGATTTGTTAAATTTTCAAAAAAGATTTTGTATTTTACAACACCCATTTCAAATCATATAATCATGCAGTAAAATAAATTAATACGACATCTGGTAAACGCATGTTTCAAAATTTTAATTTTATTTTAAATAAAATCATTAAAAAATATATACGTACATGACGTGTTTCTTGATGAAAATTGGTCCTTTTGTGTATTTATTTGCGCACTTACCGACTAATATATTTCAGATTTTTTTACATTCTTCTTTTGCTTAGACGTTATTGAAAAATAATAATTACTTATGACTTATGACATATAAAAGTACATAATTTTAATAGTTTTATCGTCACGCTTTTCAGCATTTTTGGATGTAGATGTAAATTAAATCAAATTTGGAATGAAATAAAATCGATATTGAGTTATAATTTTAAAAAGCTGATACGGAGAATAATAAAGTTTTCTCATTGGAACCAACCTGTATGATCGTGAGAACATCTTTCGACGAAATGTGGATTTTCGGCCGCTGGCTAGTTAAACGCCCTTAAGAGGGCATTACCAGAGAAAACCCGAAACGTCGTTTTCAAAAAAGATTTTAGACGTATTGACTCTTTTCCACAACTAATTATAAATGGATTTCGAAAGATTGTTCTTTTATCTAGCATTCGCATGGAATAAATTTTGAGAAAATTTTTTAATTTTTAGTATAATAAGGTTATTCCATAGGTCGTTGGGAGATTTATTAAATTTTCAAAAAAGATTTTGTATTATACCGCACCCATTTCAAATAATATAATCATGCAGTAAAATAAATAAAAAATATATATTATCTAGCAAACGCATGTTTTAGAATTTTAATTTTCGTTTCTATAAAATCATTAAAAAATATGTACGTACATGTGTTTCTTGACGAAAATTGGTCCATTTGTGTATATATTTGCGCACTTACAAACTAATATATTTCTGATTTTTTTTTACATTCTTATTAAATTTAGACATTATTGAAAAATGATAAATACTTATAATCAAAAAATAATTACAAAAAGTACATTATTTTAATAGTTTTATCATTACGCCTTTCAGCATTTTTGGATGAAAATATAAATTAAAGCTAATTTGGATTGAAATAAATTCGATATTGAGTTATAATTTTTAAAAGCTGGTACGGAGAATAATTAATCTTTCTCATTGTAACCGCCCTGCACGATCGTAAGAACAACTTTCGACGAAATGTGGATTTTCGTCCGCTGGCTGGTTAAACGCTTTTAATGGCGATAGAACTATTATTATTTATATTATTTTGGCACTTTTTGACAGAGAAATCTTGAAACAGTATTCAGCGCGCATTTTAGTATTTTATTCTATTTAAAACCTCATTCTTCTGCAAGTCAGAACTAATGTTTAATTTTTTCTATGTCCTGTTGAATTAATGGAATAAACATTGCCTGTTTAATAGTAGAGGTAAATGGCGATTTTTCTCCTCATTAAGATAGTTAACAGGCCGTCAAAGTCAGGTTTGTTTCTCGCGGTTTTGTTTGAGATTCCATCTGAATGATGATCACTAGTTTGTCATCATGTGTTGTAAACACTGTACCACATATTGGTCACACAAGTTAATCACATACCGATTAAATGAGTTGTACCTACTTCCCTCGAAATGGATACTTTACTCCAATATCCTAAAATATAGACATTTACTTTTCAGGGAAAATTTCAACCTATATAACAATTCGTACAAAACGTCACACATTTTAAGATAGATATAGCGAAAAGTATTGGACAAGTAAGATTTAAGTTATAAAAGTAAGTAAGCCAAATAATTATTCTTAATAAATTTTTACACTGCAAAATTGGCGGAAATTATTGAAAAAAAAGAAAACTGAACAAAACAAAAATTAACTGTACCTTCACATAGTAAGGCTGGATTTACACTCGTAACTTTTTTCCTGTAAATCGCTCATGTAATCGATTTATGGCCAAATTACCAATGTAAACGACACCAAAAGTCACTTAACGTAATTTATAGCAAGTTATAGAACTTCTTCTTTCGGAAGTTTTTTGACAGGTCTAATCGCACCCGCTCAAATTTGAGAGATTTGACTTTATATGACTTAAGAAATAGTACCAAAAGGCGCGCCGTTACGAAATGTCAAAAATTAAAAAAACAATTGTTTTCATGGAATTTGTTTCATACATTTGTTTCCACTTATTTAAGTTTTCTGAAAATTAGCATCCTTCTATTTAATTATTATCGGTCCAATCCATGGACATATGAATATATCTGGACCTGCCCTAAGTGATAAAAGCGTATTATTTCCCCCTCCCCATACCGGTTCCATGGAGCCGGCTGGGCTTACGAGAGCCTCGCTTGAATCTAAAAATGTGACGTCATCATTCTTGTCCTGACCAGCGCCGAGCTCACATCGTACTTACATTTTACGAAATAACACGGCAAAATGAGAGCTTGTGCTGTACATGCTATACCCTAAAATATGTGGTCATAGCGAATGTGGGCGGTTCTTCGTGAGCTCGTCGCTGGTTACAGGGGTAAGTAAATTATGAAACATTTGTAAAAGTGTCTTAACTAAATACGGCAACAAAATATTCCTCTGCGAAAATCGGCGAACTTTACTTTGCCGCATTTGGAGTTCGCAAATATGTTAATAACGTGGCGAGCAATTCGCGCTCCCATGTAAAAAGGTCTATTCATTCAAAAGCTCTTAAGAACTAAATGGTGATATTATAATGCGAGATGCCTATATACTGTCAGATTGATTTTTTAACGAATCACAGTCATCTTTCACCTCTTCGACCCCCATAGTTTGGTTTTACCCCTCATCTTTCATCTTCAAATTTGGATGTCTATGGTCCAGTCCTTTCTAATCTCTATGTTTCTGCTTAAAACATTACGTAGGTATTTGAATTTTTGAATTCGAAGTCAGTTGTTGTCAGCAGCTGTCATATAGCTGTCATTCGTATAAAATCAAGTTAATTCCCGCCTTGCGGCACAAAAGTGCATGGAGAATTGTTTAATTTTAGCCAAAATCTATTTCAATACTTTATTTGAGCCTTTTCGTCTTTATTGACAAAATTTTGACAGGAGCAGGTCGTTGTTGAAAGGAAGCCATCTTACCGCAAATAAATTTACAGATGTAAACGGTCGCATGAGCAATAACACAGGTTGAACTTCTGAACAGCTTCCGTGATCATTAATTACCACAAGTCGGATACATCTCGTCGATTACATATTATGTAAACGCTCCTGTGAGTAACCTGTCAAAATCTTACGTAATCTGTAAATTTTAATCACGAATGTAAAGCTAGCCTAAGAAACCGTTCGCACTGAGAGAGTAGTATAATCGAGTATATTGGCCGGCTACACGCATCCAAACAACACAATTTTAGTAGAGTAGTTTAGTCAGCTCTTTAGTAGAGTAAATCCATTTCGTTCTATTTTTTCGGGCGAGTAGCAACCCCCACCACGCTTCCGTCGTTTTAGCAGAGTTTATTGTTAGACACGTAGATATTTTGTGTAGTTGGAGGGAAGATGGTACTCTAAATTTATGCAGCGATCTTTTTTCTCGTGTCCATAGTATATATATTTTCTTCTCACTAATTTATTCTTAAAATAAGCATTACAATCAGCTTAATTAGCGATTTACTTTATTGCATAGCAATATAAGCATTACAATCAGCTTAATTAGCGTATTTACTTTATTGCATAGCAACGCGCGGGCCACTAATGCACTCTACTTGACTATAATGCGAACGCTTTTCGCGAATGCGAGTCAAATAACAAGTTAATCGCATCTCGACTAAACCACTCTACGAACAAGCCATGAGACAAATTATAAACATTCTTGGACCTCAACACAAGTAAGCCATCCAGTGAGGCCAACATTATTGGATAATACTATAAAATGTAAAATTTTATATCAAAAATAAAATATAAAAACATACAAATTTTGGTAATTGAAAACATTGTAGAAAAACAACAATGTAAAACGGATATACACAAAGAAATTGTTTTACGTAAAGATTGAAATGCGAATTGCAATGCACAAGCATGTAAAATCTAAAATCAAAATAAAATATCTAAAATCATCATAAAAAAATAAAAATACCACAAAAGAATTGAATCAGTCGAAAATTTAGCTTTTTTAGACATTATTATAACCTTTTTTTCCTCAAAGTAATAAAACTTTGTCCTATAAAATCCATTCCATTTATTAGATATTTTAGCGTTTTACGAGGTGATAAAATAAATATTAGATAAATACACAATAAATAAACGACCATTGAGCTCGATTTACTTTGTTAACAACTTCAGAACTTTGCTCTTTACAATCAAATAATTTGTATCAAAACACAAACTTTTATAAGACACGCGCGTTTAATTTTCATGATAAATAAAACAATTAAAGTTTTAATAATTTACTTTTAATATTTCACTCAAAGTCTAATTAATTGACATCTTTTTCTTTTTCTTAATTTATAGGTATATAACCAAAACTAATTTTAAGGAGCTAAACGTAGCAAAATTTATAAAACTGGGAAGACTTCGGTGGCTGCGTCATGTGGAGAGAATGGCCCATCAAGCACCAAAGTCCCTGCTGTATTCAAGACCGATAGGGCGAAGGAGCCTGGGAAGACCAAGATTGAGATGGAGCGACAACGTCCTCAAAGATATATCTACCTTGGAGCTTATAAACTGGAGAGAGCTGGCACAATACCGAGATGAGTGTAGGAAGACTCTTGAGGAGGCTAAGACCCACCAAGGGTTGTAGAGCCAAGAGTGATAACCAAAACATTCTCCTGCGTCGCCACGCTAAACAAAGAAAATGTTTCCTGGAATTGTTAAAAACAAGTACACCCCTGGAATTTGCAAATAGCATATACAGGGCTGGGCAGTATTTGAATTACTTGTAATTGAAATACGTATTTGAAATACAAATACGTATTTTGTATTTGTATTTCAATTACTTCCTAAAAGTGTATTGTGTAATTGGTATTTCAATTACCTGCTGCTGAAGTATTTTGTAATTTGTATTTCAAATACTTATGGCTTCAAAATACATTTTCAAATACATTTAGCTATCTTAATAATGATAATGTAAAATAAACTGACATAGATAATACATAGACTAAAAACGCTAGCATCCTGTACTATTACAGTTACTAATGATTATTTGTAGTTCTCTTATCATTGCTTTATAGTGTACTGTACATTTTTTTTATGTTATGCTAGTTATTATTATTTTCCTGTGCTATAATAGCACTGTTATTGTACATTTTGAAACATATTATATTATATTTGTCATTGCTTTGTATTGTACATTTTTGTATCATAGTATTAGATCAAGCACTGTAGGGTACCAAATTTCTTTGATTGTTCTTATAATATACAAAAATGAATATTTGTAATATGTGAAAAATGAAAATTTGAATAAAAAAATGTAATAGCTGACACGCGAGTTGTTTGAATATATTGAAAATATAAAAAATTTGGACTGAATATATGGAATGCGGGAGGGGGGTTGGCGGGAGGGGGGTTGGCGCGACGGGAGATCGGGAGAGTGGAGAGGGTGGGCGGGAAGGTGGAAGGGGAACGCAGGAGGGGAAGGGGATGCACGGGAAAGAACATGCAGGGATAAACAATTTATTTCTTTGAATATGGCATTGCAAAGCATGACGGCTAGTGTTATTATAATTATTATTATCTAACACCTATGTCCTGCACCACAAAACTTTACAAGTGGAGCGGAGACAAAATATGTCTTCTGAGCAATATGATTGGTCAATTTCAGGAGAGTGAAACAGATTCTGCTCTGCTTTACTTCTATGGAAATGCACCCTTAGATAAGGGCACTTACGACAATTTATTGCAACCAAAGGTTCTACCAAAACCAAATGTATTTTGTAATTTGTATTTTGTATTTGAAATTAAAAAAATGGTTAAAATACTGTATTTTGTATTTCAAATACGCGACTTGAAAGTATTTTGTATTTCGTATTTTAAATACATGCGAAAAAGAATTTTGTAATTTGTATTTTAATTACAGCAAAGCATGCATTTTGCCCAGCCCTGAGCATATATAATGTCACTTGTTTTATTAAACAATGCCTGCCTGTCTGACTCAAACAACAATGATAATAGCTGAACAATGATTTCTGCACTAAAATGTAATATTCAACCAACGAAAATTGTGTCAGTTGTAGGAACAAATCCAGGTCATTGACTTTTGCTTATTAATTGTCAAGTATCGTGAGAACAATCGTACAACACACATTGATGTTGATTGAGCAATATTGGCATATACGATCAGTTTATGAGAAAAATATTAAATATTAAACAAAGATAAATACTCATTCATAGCTGAAAATAGTACTAGACTTGAACATGTATTTGTACGCCCCAAACTAAACACTTCTTTTGCCTAACACCATTAAGTACACCGAGAAAAATACTTCTTTAATAACCTACCAGTAGAAATGAGAAGCATTAATGACAAAGTACAATTGTTGAACTCCATCAAAAAGTATTTTAGAGAGATCATCAATGGGAAAAATGCTGCTTCCCCTATCACCACATGAATTTATTGATTTAATACAAACGGCATAAGTATGCCATAAACATTAATTACATGTCACAAATTCATATGCAAAATATTAGTAATGGTAAAACAGTGTATGTATAACAGTTAATTGTGACGATACATTGGGAAGTGACACCAGAGATACATTTACATGCAAAAATCTATAATACAAATAAAATTAATAGTGATAAAAAAAATATGATAGCATAGCCTTCTTGTACCCATGTTCCGTGCAGTTAAATAGATCTATCACATCTGCATATCTATTAGTAACTTCATGCAACCAAAAGTGAGTGTTTCGTATACTCAGTCCGATTAATGTTACATTTAAAAAGGATTTTAGAACGAATGTCTAAACACTAAAAATTTTACCTGTTTTACTTCTTACTGAAGACATGGATGTTTGTGTCTTTTCGTTAAAGGGTCTTGATTGCGATGTGATTTAAAACTGTATAACGTGAGAAATAGTTTGGATGCAGGTGAATTTTCTATCAATAGTTTTGTATATTCTTGTCAATTGACATCTGTATCTGTATTTTCTCCTTAATAAAAAAAAAAAAAAAATAAATAAAAAAAATAAATAAAAAATTAAAAAATTAAAAACTGAATATTAGCTGTGTACTAACTGTACCTGTATTATGTGTATATGCACATGTATATGCACTCATTTAACTTAAATTATTACCACATTGATATTTTTAACGAGACTTTACATGACATAAAACGAAAACTCACTAAGCAACATGACTCAAACTAGAAAATTTAATCCCTATATATTCCAATCCTTTGCCTTTTAATCCTAATTCTATGTTCCTCCTCCCCCCTCCCCTTTCATATGTTGTAAAAAAATAATTTAATTTAAGAAAACACCTTTACAATGTCACACTTTATTATTAATTCACTATCATCAGTGGAAAGTTCATAATTGGCATAATTAACTATCTTACTATTGTTTTATTGTGTAATCTCAGATTTGCTGTCAACTTTCCCTAAAATAAATAAAATAAATAAAATAAATAAAATAAATAAAATAAATAAAATAAATAAAATAAATAAAATAAATAAAATAAATAAAATAAATAAAATAAATAAAATAAATAAAATAAATAAAATAAATAAAATAAATAAAATAAATAAAATAAATAAAATAAATAAAATAAATAAAATAAATAAAATAAATAAAATAAATAAAATAAATAAAATAAATAAAATAAATAAAATAAATAAAATAAATAAAATAAATAAAATAAATAAAATAAATAAAATAAATAAAATAAATAAAATAAATAAAATAAATAAAATAAATAAAATAAATAAAATAAATAAAATAAATAAAATAAATAAAATAAATAAAATAAATAAAATAAATAAAATAAATAAAATAAATAAAATATATAAAATAAATAAAATAAATAAAATAAATAAAATAAATAAAATAAATAAAATAAATAAAATAAATAAAATAAATAAAATAAATAAAATAAATAAAATAAATAAAATAAATAAAATAAATAAAATAAATAAAATAAATAAAATAAATAAAATAAAATAAAAATAAAATAAATATAAGTGTAAGATATTAGAGTACTAAACACTAATCATACCAGTACTCAAATACGCAGCTGAGACTTGGGTACCAACTAAGAGGAATCAGCGAGCACTGGATATTTTTGAAAGGAAAATTTTGAAGCGTATCTTCGGATCGGTTTCAGCAAATGGATTTTTGCGCAGACGTTATAACTATATACTCTATTTAAGGATCTAAACATCACAAAATTTATAAAACTGGGAAGACTTCGGTGGCTGGGTCATGTAGAGAGAATGACTGAGCATCACGCACCAAAGTCCCTGCTGAGCTCAAGACCGACAGGGCGAAGGAGCCTGGGAAGACCAAGTTTAAGATGGAGCGACAATGTCCTCAAAGACATTTCCACCTTGGAGGTTGTAAACTGGAGAGAGCTGGCACAAAACTGAGATGAGGGGAGGAAGACTCTTGAGGAGGCCAAGACCCACCAGGGGTTGTATAGCCAAGAGTGATGATGGTAATGATATTATGTGAAACACCTGACTTTAAATTGTACATGGAAGAAGAGTTTACATGAAATGTAAACTCATAAGCAAATGCTTTTAATGGAGGATAAGTAATATTATAATATGTTCCATTTTAAGGTAAATAAATAATAATAAAAAATAAAAAATAAATAAAACCGCCAGGAGTTCTAAGCACAGTAAAATCGAGAACTTTACAATGTCGGATCGATAGGCGTAACTTCCGATGATTTTATATCGAAATCCCGAGCACGGTTTCATCGTTGACAGCCGAACCGATATTGACATGGGATAAATAATAAATCGATATACGCTGGCAACAACTCAATTTGGGAGGCGGATATGGGTAGGTACCACCGCCCCAGGAACAATTTATTGGATAACTAACACCTCTGGGTATATAACTAGGTCACCTCAAGTGGTTCGCTACGTTTGGTGAATTATCAGGGGTGCCCGGGTTCATTGAGTAAGGTTTGTAAGGGTCTTGGCGGCGGATGCGTCTGCCCACCAGCCACAAGGCAGATCGGAGGGATAGATTCATACATCCGTCACTCCTGGACACACTGGTCCCCAGATTAATTCCCACCTTAATACCCTATTCCTTCCCAGAACTTCCTCTCCTTCTTTTCATAAAAAGACCCTCCACACAGCATCCCTCCACATCTCCACAAGATGTCATAGGCCCTGAGGGGAATTTTTTTCTTCGAGGCCTTCTGTGTGGAGCTAATTTAAAAAAAAAAAACACTGAAGGTATTTTCTACAAGAAACATTAACGTAAGCATATAAAATCAATGCTCAGAAATGTCAAACGTTTAATTACGTAAAAATATCAATAAATGGCAATGACGAATAGAAATACTAATTTAAAAATGCATTGGCAGTTCGCATTTACTTTTTGATACCAAACAGGTAAGTATGTTAATTACTTAACGAGGTCTTTATTCACATTTCAACCATTTTCGTTTCTCAAAGATCGATCGGAATAAATTGATTGCGTCTTAGATGCATTATTTAAGTCTTTATCGATAAATCCTTTATCGATCGACCTTGCTAGATACTCAGGTCTCTAGTAAGTTGCCTTGTTTTCTGTAAGCGTACCGGCACCTTTCGGCCTTTTTATAAGTTTGATCAATTGTTTACCGTTGATTAAATTATGTGACGGGTGTTCCAAACAACCCAACCTAAATCACACTACTTATAGTGGTGCCGTGTATATGTGATACGTAAAAATAATTAAAGTCAATATTTATTTGTTTTTTATGTTAGTAAGTACATTTAAGTTTTCAATTTTCTAATTAATTATAATATTTCATGTTGCAAACCAAATTTTATGTAGTTTTATGTAGCTCGTACAATATATCTTGAACTTTCCAATTGGTGTGATCTTTAAAGTTTCTTGTGGCGTGTTATATAACTTCATCCCTTTGCACAGTAAACTGTTCTTCGTTTTCGTCTTGTCCTTTTTTTGAAGCCTGATTTCCTTGCACGTCCTTGTGTTATGTCTGTGAATGTCCTTGTTGAATGTAATTTTATTTAAGAAGTATTTTGGTAAAATTACGTGTATAACTTTATGTATAAATATCATCGTATTCAAGGTCAGCATCTGTTTCACGGTTAGCCAAATCAGTTCCTTTAACTTTTTGTTTACTTTTGAAAACCTATTTCACCGTAGTATTATTCTCATTGCCTTGTTTTGGGGAATTTGAAACTTATTTTGTTCTCGTTCGTTACATAGGAAAAGGATAGTTGAGCAATAGTTAAAATGTGGAGCAATAATTGATTTGTAGACAGTGATTGCAGTTTTACTAGATAGTTTTTACCGAATTCTTCCCAAAAAAGATATTTTTTTCCCAATTTTCTTTTGGGTGACTATTTTAACTTCGCACGTTTGACAGTTCAAGAGAATTTAGCAGGCAGCTCTGTTTTTTTTTGTAACAAAATATACGGAATAGAATATACGGAACGCGGGACGGGGATCGGCGGGACGGTGGAGCGGGAGAGGGGTGAGGGAAGAAGGGGAAGGGGGACGCAGGAGGGGAAGGGGACACGGGAGGGGGACGGAGGAGCACAGGAAAAGACATGCAGGGAGAAACATTTTTTTTTAAATATGGCATTGCAATGCATGCCGGGAACCAGCTAGTTGTAAATAAAAAAAGACTACAAGAGCCAAGAACTTCACAACCTTCATATTTTCCATCTCCTTTCCTTCACTTCAATTCAACCTTGAACCCAAATGGGGATGCCATAGTTCCACTTGCTCTTGGGACTCTTGCGCGACATCTTCATTTCTTTTTACATTAACACCATACAGTGGGCCTTGAAGAAAAAAAAATCCCTCAGCGTCTAAGTCATCTGAGATGCCGCGTGGAGGGTCGTTTTGGGGAGAGGAAGGAGTGAACATTGGTCTTGAAGAGACCCATGTTGTAGGAAGAAGGAAACCATAGAGGCCAGCAAATCTGTCCACAGCCAAGCTGTTGAACACAAGGACGTGTAAAAGAAGCAACCCGTTCTCATGTAACAAATGTCAACCATGTGTTCGACGCACGTATATTCGTATACTTTTTTTGTTTCGTGTACATTCATATCCACCTTCTTTTTCTTTTTTTTCCTTTCAAATACTTTGTACATGTATGTTTATATTATACCCTTATGGAATGTGTGGGATTGCACTCTCCTCCCCACATACTGTAATAAACACTTATTTATTTATTTATTATTTATATATGTATATGGCACATTAAAAAAAACATAAAAATAACACGTCATGTATCGGATCAACTAATTTTAATAAACTGTCAAATTTCTCGTTAGATCCCATAAAGAGAGGCGTCGCTTTACCAGTTAAGAGATAAATAATCTCACGTATTCAACGGCCCTCCATATTGGCACACAACATATATGGCCTTTATAGAAACGGCATTCCGCTATCAGATTCTATTTGCAAACCAGTTTCGGCTGAGGATTTAAAGCCTCATTTCTGATGCCTTTGAGGTTAACGAGTTAATCTTTATGTTAATAATTAATGGGAAAATCGTTAACAATAAAAGGAACGTCACGTGATTGTTGTGACGTGTTTTTAAGGCGTCGCGTCATCTTGTTAGGTAGTAATAGTTGTTTCAATTCGGCATGTCGAGAACTTTTATTTTCATTACTATTACTTCAATCTAAGTGGTTGACGGTCGGTTATGATCCTCGGCTACAAATCTGGAGGTCGCAAGTTTAAATCCCGGCATGCGCAAATAAATTTGATTTGATTACATTATGTGGGTTATTTAACAATTTATTAAATAATAATAATATACAGGTGTCCGGGGGTAAAGTGCATTAACTTCGGGAGGTGATTCTACGTGATGGTAGGAGTAAAAAAGATTAACAACTTTTTCCGAAATTCCAACATTTTTTTCCCGTACAAAAAGACGTACCTACTAAAAATCCTTAGTGTGAGGTATGATCTTATTAGCTGAGAGCCTGCCGGGCACCTGACTCGATTGTGATCGGCCCTTATCGTAACAGCGGAAAATAATAAATATGGCCGCACACGCCGAACTAATTTTATCTTTTTACCTCAAAACTACCCCTAAAAGTTGGAATTTCGAAAAAAGTTATTTAGCTTTTTTATTTGTACTATCATCTAGAATCACCTCCCGAAGTTAAGGCACTTTACCCCCGGACGCCCTGTATAGTATAAATATTTGCAGCAGAGTTCCACCATCGCCCTCGTGAAAGACCACCTTTCAGAGTCGAAACGTTACTTAAAATGGCTTTAGCCGTATTTGGAGACCAGTTCTAATAGCCAGGTATTTTTCACCTTCGTCCACCCCATTTCCGTCCCCTTCCCACTACCTTCAACCTGACAACATACCCAAATTGGGATACCACAGTCTCATCAGACTCCAGACGATCGGAAGCGGTTAGGTCTCTTATGCGGTATTTATATAAAAAAATGTTTAAAAATACACATCAGCGGGAGTATCAAAATAGAATAAATCTCAAGATGACCGGCCAACTCAGCAGAACCACCTCAGAAAGGTCATTAAGAGTGATGATAAAAAAATATTAAAAATTGGTTAGATGGGCTATGTTAGGTTAGGGTAAACGGCCATTTAAAAAAATCTTTGCTTTTAATGACTTTTCAAAGAGGTATTGAGCTGACTTCATTCTGATTTGGCATGGAACCAAATCTCAACAATGGTTCTACGACAATTCAACAAAGTGGTTTTTCAACACCCCTTTGAAAAGTCTTTAAAAATAATGATTTTTTTTAAATAGCCCATAACGTAACCTATTTTTTTTAATTTAATATAGATATGTAAGTGTACAGTGGAGTTATATAAATTACTTATCGGTACAGAAATTATTTAAAAATTGCAATCTCACCAAAGAAGAACCTAGTTCTTGTGCTTGATGAGTGAGTTAAACTAATTATTTATTTATTTATTTATTTGATGCAATATATTTACATTATAAAAAACAATTCAATGATGTTGGCCTCACTGGGTGGTTTACCCGTGCTGATGCCTCCATTTCATAATACAAAATTATGCACAATACATATATATAATATTGGTGAATAAACGGTAAAAAGTAAATAAAAAACATACGATTAAGATAAATTAAACTTAAAAAGTAGAGATTTAAAATTAACGTGAATTTAAAAATAAATAATATTATATAAGGTTAAAAACGATAATAAGTGTTGTGGGTTTGTGTTTTATATTGGTTTTGTGTGTTACTTGTAGATGTAGAGTGTGTTATTGAAGTAGAATAACATTATGCAATAGGTAAGTTATAATAGGATCAATTGAGACTTCTGGATCTATCTACCATATGTGTAGGTGTACATACATAGGATACGGTTACATACTAAAATATTGTGCATTTAGGAGAAATTCGAAAAATCTAAATAAAATAGAGATGAATATAGCTTAATCATAAATAGAAAGAAAGAGAAATACAGGTAATTATTTAGTTAATTATTCCTGATGAAGTGTAGCTTCAGTTTGAGTTTCAGTTTATTGATGTCTTTGGTTTTGTTTTTATTTCAATGTTTAATCAAGTTTCTTTTTCATCACCTACATATAATGATTTTTCAAAGCAGTGATGAAGTTGTACATTGTTGAGTTGTTCGGTCACCCTAATGAAAACACTAAAAACGACATAGAAGACGAATAAACTATATTTAAATAACTTTAGTCCACCTCGGCACAGGACCCCCTAATGAGGAGGATTTAGAAATACAAAATCTGAACTAAAATTCACCATAATATTTTGTGTATACAATTATTTTATATAGTCGCTAAAATAAAAAAAAATCCCAAAAGAGAATAGTTTCAGTTTAACAAAAACTATCGAGAGCTGGCTCTGTGGTCATGAAATTTGCACAGTAATTTCTAGGTAAACAAAATCATTTTAAGCTCACAATGGATTTTCCGTCATGAACTTCGGATCTTTATCCACTTAACTAACTAACTAACTAACCGTTTCTCCGCAGGGGTAGGCAGAGACGACGGACCGCCAAACAACTCGGTCTTGGCACACACTCTTTGAATCACTCACATTCATACATCGTCTCATACATTCTCTTCTATTATTCTGACTTTTGACATGGCCCGACTCAAGTATCTGATTCACTTGATCGTGCCATGTCTTCCTCGGGCGTCCCCGACTTCTTCTACCATTCACTTTCTACGTTCATTCGCTCTACATGCCCAAACCATCTAAGGGTCTCTTTCTTAATCTTACTCATTATGCTTACATTAACCTTACATTCTTTGCGGATATCCAAATTTCTCACACGATCATACATTGTTTTAACACACATACGTCTCAGGGATCTCATTTCAACAGCATTCAGTTAACTTTCATCCTTCCTCTGCCAGTTCCATGCCTCACTGCCATACATCAGGGTAGGTGCCAGGACTCCATTGTGGACTGCTAGCTTCGCTTTTTTGATAGTTTTATTAGCGCCAACGGCATTCAGTCCACCATTAATGGAGTTACCGGCATTCACCCTTCTTTCAATATCTCTTTCAGCCTTCCCATCTCTCGTAAACATACTACCCAGTTATTCACTTAACTGTTAAAAAATTCAAAACGCATTGTCATTCAGTTCATATTGAACAATATAATTAATTACAATCTTGGAATAAGATGTAAAATCATCTCTTGTCTTGTAGAAACAATTCCAAACACTTCCATTGTGCTTTTTCCAACTTGTATTCATTTTTCTACAAGCCACCTTGGTGTTGCCATTTAAAACCTTTTATTCGATCGCAGCACAATTTTTGTCCACTATTAAATCTCAGTTTGTATGTCGCAAAGTAGCATGACGTTTGTAAAAGGTAATCATTTCAGACAACCTTCATGGACTTCGTGTAATACCCGTAAATAATTACAATAATTTCCAGCGGTCTTTTGTGCACATTTAACAGCCGACACAACAATACAAAAAAATGTCTGCTGGTTTATTGTTCCACTACTGCACCGACTATATCCATAAAAAAGTTAGATGACTTATTTTGTTGCCGGTGTAGAAGATAATCAATCAATTTTTATTGGAATAACTCTTGTTATAATAGTTTTTGAAAGTTATACATATCAATGCAATATATATCTTTGAAGAAGAATGTAATACTAATAAATCTATACGAATGTATGAAAAATAATAAGACACATGTAAAAAAGGTAAGGGTTGCAACAGGGATCTCTTAAACCTAGGATCTCTTAGATAAGGTCAGCTTGGTTCAGCTCGGCTCGGACAAAATATCCTTGTAGAACAAAAAAATGGGACAAAAATATTACAGACATCAATCATCAAACAGTGTTAATAGGCTAGCATCTGTGTGGTTGAATTTCAGAACCCAGCCACGGGTGCATGTCGGACGCCACGCTCAACGGCCGCGCCTCAAATAACATCTGTGTACGTGGAATTTCACACAAAGCTAATATAATTCGAGTTTAAATTCAAGAATTCGACAAAAGATGTCACTACTTCCATAAGCAACTCGCACGTGAATGTTCCCCCTAGGTATGACTGCTACGGTTTTATATATTTTAAATATCCATCCGGATTTGGAAGATTGACGGCAATACTTGACGAAGTTGTTATAAATTACACATAACGACATTGCGACATTGCGTGTCCCGGTTACTTTGACACGGTTACTTTGGCACTGTTACTTTGTCACTGTTACTTTACCAGCTGTCACTGGATCACAGTGGATCCCAGGAACTGGCTATTTTAGGAACCAGTTCCTATCGGATTTATAAAATGGTCACAAACACTCAAACCGGGCGAATCCGAACTAAAAGCAGCCCGCAAGGCCTAGCAGCAAAAACCTACGGAGCGGGTTTTTAACTGCTAGTAAATTATTGTTACGTTAGGTTTTAGTAGATATTTGGTTGGGCGATGTTTTGTCCAATGGATATTTTGTCGCGGGATAAAAGCGCGCACTACCGGTCAGCTTTTAAGTTAGTTTTTAAGTTAAATAAAAACTTATTTTTTCAGATAATATCTGTACATTTGCCGAGCCGAAACGGTAATTATATGAAATTCCCCGAGAGAAAAAAATCGCATAGAATGCTTCGAAAATTATTAAAAACACATTGTGTTATTGTATTTTACAAGTTAAAAGTATGAAAAAAGTTACAGTAGAAATATACCGAATATGGAATAGCTTAGGTAAAGAAGTCTGATTAATTATAATTGAATCGTTTATTAATTGAAATCTTCGGAAAAATAGTTGTGGAACTTAAAATTTCAACGAAATATTAAAAGAAACACACAAACGTCTTCATTTTAAGCGAAAGGTAAAACAATAGAAAAAAAAAAAAATTAAAAAAAGTGCTCCTATTATGGGAAAGAATGGCGGCAGGCTAAACATTGGATGCACTCTTCGCCTCTTATATCCCACGGTCTTCGATTTTACAGCTTCCATGACTTTTATCGTTTTTTTTGTCCCACGTCTTCCGCTGTTTCTTCTACGACATTTTGACGTTCTTGAAGGCCAAAATACAATCTAGAACAGCAAAAAGAAATTTAGCTCTACAATAATTCCATTTTGGAAACACTCTTCCTAATACGAGATAGTATTCCAAATTAGGGTTATCAAGAAATCCCATATTAGGAACAGAATCCCATTTAGGTATCAAAAATACCATATAGGTTATGTAGGTTACATATGTTCAGGTTATATAGGTTACAAATGTTAAGGTTATATATGTTCGAGTTAAGTAGGTTACATATGTTCAGGTTAGGTTAGGTTAGGTTATATATTATATGTTCGAGTTATATAGGTAACAAATCTTTAGAATTTTATGATATTTAAAAGGTAGCAGCCAAAAACATGAGAAAAATTTGTCAAAGATAATATCGTTAACTATGAATTGAAATATGAGTTCGACAAAAATTATTTAAAAAAAAGAGATCCCAAGTTGGTTAAGGCGTTTGTCCCGGTAAGACAAGAGATCCTGGGTTCGAGTCCCGGTTGTGACCGTTACCTTTTTATTTTTCTGCGTCTTCTCTTTTTTCATATTTTCTTTTAGACTTATTAGTATTATCTTTTTTCTTTAATGATAATCAATCATCCCCAAAGATGACATAGGCCCTGAGGGAAATCATTTTCCTCTGGGCCTCCTGTGTAGAGCTCAAGAAAATAAAATAGTTTTGAGAAGTATTCACACGATGCGATAGTGTAATAAATTTTGAGCAAAGTTAAAATATTTAATACTTAGTAGTCAATTTAACAAAGAGGGCTATGACTATTCTACAACTAAGTAGTCGACGCTGACATATTTCATTTCATTGATACTTAAAAATATATTTGATCCTAAGGAATTCTGACTAGCTGTACTTGACACTAACGCTAGTGACATTGACTTATCATCAAATTCTTCATGAGGTATGAATTTTCGGTTCCATGACAGTTCATCCTGCGACAATTCATCCGGCGACAGTTCATCCTGCGACAGTTCATCCGGCCGACAGTTCATCCCGCCGACAATTCATCCGGCGACAATTCATCCTGCCTGATCATTTAGAAGATTTTTTCTTCAAGTAAGTATGCAAAGAGGATATACGGCCGTACAACCAAAATCGATATACTTATATCTGAAGGCATCTTGAGTGGAAATCCGCTGTAAAAATTTTTTACTAACAATAATTTCGACTTTCCGAAGAAGCATGCGTGAATAACAAAATACGACATACTTATACGTGCAGTCGGCTTAGCAAAGAACGGTAAATATTCCTACTTGCATCTAATTTAACTTTTTTAACCTAACCTAACCTAACCTAACCTAACCTTCAGATATAAGTATATCGAATTTGGTTGTACGGCCGTATATCCTCTTTGCATACTTACTTAATAAAAATCTTCTAAATGATCAGGCAGGATGAATTGTCGCCGGATGAATTGTCGGCGGGATGAACTGTCGGCAGGATGAACTGTCGGCAGGATGAACTGTCGGCAGGATGAACTGTCGGCCGGATGAACTGTCGCAGGATGAACTGTCGCCGGATGAATTGTCGCAGGACGAATTGTCGGGTCACCGAATTTTCAAACCAAACACTGACTGGACAAAATAACTGACGAGTCGCGACCCCTTTTATTTGGCTGAACATTAATTACACGTGTTAGTTGAATAAATTGGAAACAAATAATTATTATTTTACCACAATAAGCTATAAATAGGTCGCACGAATAGGTAATATGATTTAAGAATAAGTCCTTATGTATGAATATTTCTACACGTGTTAAATGCTACAGGTGTTAATAACATCCAATTAATTCCGAAAGTCTCACGGTTGAGCACATAATTCAGCCTTGTAAGGCGACATCAAAGGTGTAGGGTTATTCATGTAAACAAATGAGACAAAGAAGTCTTTGTTAAAATGTTTGAGAACAGACACATAAATGTCTTTAATTATTTCTAATTTCTTTAGCTTAATTCCCGGGCATTTCGCGGGCGAGCGAGAGTTGTATTTAAATGTTATTTTTTCCACTTGTCTCTCGCATCGCATAGTAAGTATGAATAAAAAAATCCGACCTTGAAAATTTTAACCCCTCCGAATTTTCGCGAATATTCGCTTGAGATGTCTCAAACGAAATGACATTTTACGAAAACTTTGTGTTATTACCGCTTCACAATTAAAGCACTATAAATGAAACATTTCTGAACGTAGCCGAATAGTAAAAATTTTTTTAAAAAGGTTACAAAATAAGCTTTCAAATTATTGTATTATAAATAAGTATTAACATTTGTAAATATTAAAATTTAGAATTCAAACATTAAAAAAAATGTAAAAATGACTCACGTGATATTTTTTATGTGATAATGGTACTAAAATCACAAATTATGTAAACAACATTGCTTATTCTATTGTATAAATGTATAATAAACACTTTTGTAACCACACTTTTTTATCATTTCATATAAAAATATTTAATAAAAATTAACAATGTCGAGCGGGGTCGAGCCGCCGGCGCCGGTCTGGAATTTGGCGGGAAAAATTATGTGGCAGATTGCGCGAATGACAGAATATTCTTGTTGTGTATTTCTATGGACAACTTGAATAGGGATGTACAGCTTGTTCCACTATCGACCTTTTCCTTTTTGTTTTAGGGATATCACTAACAGAATAACGGAGTTAGAACAATTTCCATGGAGACACACGCGTTGAAGTATAAACACGCTTATTGTACTTGACTGCTGTCGTATTTCTAACACATATATCTGCTTAAGTTGGTGACCGGTTGATGATTTTTTGTTGTTGTAAATTACTTCAAAAGCGTGATCAAACCACAGACAATCTTAATATGTAAAAGAAAGTCGGGTTAGTTACACCATTTATAACTGATTTGTTGGATTTGTCTCCGCCCCAAATAGCAAAATAGCTATTAAAACATGGGAAAAGTTCACGAAAAACCAATACGAAGAAAATTTTCCTCATTCATTTTGTATAAAACGAATTCTCATATTTTAAAGAGCTGTGAAGCAATATTGTGATAAATATAATATTGAATAGTGAGTGAATTCCAAAAATTCAAAAACGTCGAATGTCAAAGCGCTGATTGTTTTGCTTTTATTCATATAATGCTGCTCCTCTCTCTTACAAACTAAATGTCAATAGTCAAACATGAGACAAACAGTAAGCGTATGTCTGCACCCCTCCAAAGGAAAAATACAATAATTATAATAAACCTCCCTCACACGTATAAAGAAAATGAAACGCAATTCCCGTCAGTAAGAGTAAAAGCAAGAAAATCACAAAAAAATATAAATCCGTACACAACGCCATCTCTGATACTGACCAAAACAAAACACGGACAGTTGCGAATCGATAATTCATTCACTGTGTAATTTTTAATTTAATAAAAAAACTGAATTTAATTAAGCTAATAAGTTAACACTTCAGTTATTGATTCTGAGGTGGTACGAAGTTCGTCGGGTCAGCTGGTACATGATAAAGTAATGAAAGTGCACTTTATCCATGGGCATATGCGTTAAGGTACTTCTTCCATGATGCAATTATAAAATTATAAAATGATAAAAGTCATTATATATTATATTCGTCGGGTCAGCTGGTACGTGATAAAGTAATGAAAGTGCGCTTTATCCATGGGCATATGCGTTAAGGTACTTCTTCCATGATGCAATTATAAAATTATAAAATGATAAAAGTCATTATATATTATATTCGTCGGGTCAGCTGGTACGTGATAAAGTAATGAAAGTGCGCTTTATCCATGGGCATATGCGTTAAGGTACTTCTTCCATGATGCAATTATAAAATTATAAAATGATAAAAGTCATTATATATTATATTCGTCGGGTCAGCTGGTACGTGATAAAGTAATGAAAGTGCACTTTATCCATGGGCATATGCGTTAAGGTACTTCTTCCATGATGCAATTATAAAATTATAAAATTATAAAATGCACTTGAGCGTAATAACGCATTATTTCATTCCTTTTCTCTTCTCGTGTGAGAAAGACCGTAATAACTCCTGATACTTTTTTGACGTGACTCAAAAGATCGCGCATTTCGAATTTCGATAATTCAAATCTACTGTCCACTTTATTCCTTTAAAATATTACAATTTACAATTATTCCATTTAATTTTGGACAATATTTGTAATTAGACAACATTTATTGAAAACTTTGAAGAGTGTTATACATATATACTACAGACCGGTCAGTGGTTGAGTGGGCATCGCGTTTGGGTCCCACTTAGACGTTCCGTGTTCGATTCCTCGGCTGGCTAAGTCCTCCATCACGAGTCAAGCAACATTTTCGGCTTACTGTGGTGGAAGTTGGAGATTTTCAAATATTAATCCGGGAATGTTTGTCTATCTTAAAAAAAAACTTACCCTTGACAATAACGCGCATTAGGTCTAAAGAGGAAAAAATATATTTTTTACAACAGCTCTACAAATGAGGCCCAGAGGAAAATAATATTCTAGGGCCTACAACATCTTTGGGGATGCTGTGTGGAGGGTCCTACTAAAGAGACCAAATGGTCTGCCTCAAACAGACTCAAGACCTGGACAAACCTCACCCCATGAACTAGGGCATCCTGCTAAGTCACCAAACTATTCGGGGAGATATATGGCAGAGGTGTTGGTTATTCAATACATAGTTTCCGGGCGGCGGTACCCATACCCGTCTCCCAAATTGAGTTAGTGCAGTGTCTTCCACGAGATCATGATAATATTGAATATTAAAATCTTTGGAGATGCTGTGTGGAGGGTCTTTTAAAGAAAAGGCTAGAGAGAAAGTTCTGGGAAGGAAAAGGGTCCTACTAGAGAGGCCAAATGGTCTGCCTCAACCAAACTCAAAACGTGGACCTCACCCCGTGAACTAGGGCACCCCTGCTAAGTCACCAAGCTACTCGGGGGGGTGGTAATTCAATACATAGTTCCCGGGGCGGCGGTGCCCATCTCCGCCTCCCAAATTGATTTACTGCAGTGTCTTCCACGAGATCATGATAATATTCAATATTAAAATCAGCAATGTCAAAAAAACATGGTATTACTGATCAAAAATTTATAAATTAAATTGGTTTTATACTGTATCGATCTTTTAGTTGATTAATCAAACATCTCATAAAAACCGAAATTTGATTTGAGTAGGCAGTTAGTTATGTGTAAAAGTGTAGGTACCCTCCATTTGATACAATAGGTATTCTCATAAACACCACCAAATCAATTGTATTGCAGAAAATCTTTGAGTGAATTAATCAAAATGTTGATATTTTCTTGGTCACTATTAGAATATTTCAAAATTTCATTCTAATGTACGAGTATCAAAACCATTATATCACTTTAAAAATATCATACCTCCGAATTTTAATATCGAGACAAACAAATTGATTATAGTTCTGTATAACCAATGAATTCATCTATCTTTTGTCGATTATCACATATTCGTGGGGTTTATAAAAAAAAATACTATAAAATCGTAAACTTCAACTTAATTACTAACAAATAAAGGAAAATTTGCCAAAGTTGGCAGCAAAGCCATCCGAGGTATTTAAATAGTGCCATATTGTGGCCAAAAGCGCTCCAGGGGTTAAAATCCTTGTTTGTGCCCGTTATTATAATGTCACATTGAACATTGCAATATAGATTGACATTATAATAAATATTTAATGAAATAAACTTGTAAATTGATGCATATTTATTACAATTACCTGCACAAACATGTCATAATTACATTTCAGAGAATGTTAATGATTGTATCACCTATAATTCCGCAGTTATGTTTTATAATACTTTTCATTATTCATCGACTCCACATAATCCAGATATTTTCATATCAGAGGGTTCGGCTCGGTAGAACTCCTAGCTGGACCGATAAATCCTACTGATCCCTCAATATAAATATTTAAAAAATCTTTCGTAATCCTATTGTATTTAAAATGATTGATTTTGGCATTTTTATGTATAAATTCTTTGACAAATCTAATAAGCCTAAATTTTTATAGTCTGAGAATTCCAAATTCTTTTAATCTCATTTCGTAAATCTCTATATTATGTTATTTTTTCAGAAACAGATTTTAAACAGAAATTAATTTTATTTTTATTGCCTTTGTTTTTATTATGAAATTTTATTTTTAGTAAAAGTTTAATTTTTTTTTCCAAATTTTCTATTAGTTGTGTTTGAATTCTTTAAAGCAATTTTTAGGCATCTTATATTTTCTGCCAATTTATTAAAAAATTTTGTTCTAGGTATTTGTAGTTCTATTTACCGTTTTTTTACATTTCATTATACCAATAGCAAATAAACAACCTAAATACATAAAATCCACTTTATTTGTACGTTCCATTAAGAACACTCCAAAAAGTAAGTTTTTGATTGAAATTTGCACAACTTTTTTTTCAACCGTAAACTTTTAACTTTTAACATAAGCCATGAAACTTTAAATGTCATTTTAAATGTAAAAAAATACGACAAGACGATCCACGTTTTTAATTGTGAAATATAAATATCCACAAAAAACGTACACAAAAACCTAGAACATCCTTTAAAAATTATCATAAACATATTTCAAACAGTGATATAATCATATGATCTTAACCAAGGAGTCAAAAAAAGTTAGACGACAACGTATCAAGAGACATACCGATGCATATCTGCAAGCGAAATAGGATACTTTCATTGCTTTTTTATTCTTTAAAAACATAACCTCAGTTAAGATATTTTGAGTTGACGAATAAATTTTCTACAACGATACAAAATGTGCCGTTATCGATTTGCCTCCAGAACGATACGTTCATTTTTATTTGTGAAATCGGCGGCGTTGACGTCACGCCGGGCAACGTCGGTGACAGCTGTCATACCAGCCGGTGGCGTTTTCTATGTTAATATAACATTGTAATGGTTAATTGGCTTGGGTAGAGGGGAGTTCTAAGATTTTAAATGTTAAATAGTGTAACTTTAAATGGTTTTTCATACCTATCTATTAATATCACACATTATACATAAATTGCAGAAAAACAATAATTATTAATAATGCTCCACGCATAATCGGAGCAAGTTTTTTTTTCCTTAGAACAGTCAATATGACTAGCTAAAAACTTCTATCGATCAGTGGCCCAATTCTCCAATAACGATCAAGAGTTATTCGAAAAATTACCCGTCGTCTCGACGAACTTTGTCGAATCATTTACACGTATTCTTGCGAAAGTCAAAAGATTGAAGAGGTGATTTTATATTGGCAGCCATGTGAATATTGTATACGTTTCTGTAGTTATTGAAGTTTCAATCATGTGAATTTGAAATTAAGACCATACTTTCAAAATTACTCAAAAGTATTAATCTGTATTACTCAAAAACAAAATTATAATTCAGCATATATTTACCCCGCAGCATAAAGAGAAATTAGAACATAAATACAGCACTAGATTTACGCGCAACGACGGGTTAATAGTGCCGAAATTTAATAATAATACGGACAGAGAACGTTTGAATACAACATACCGAAGATATTTAATTTATTACCTGACACTATAAATCAATGTAATTCTATGAATAAGGTTAAGTATATGGTGAAAAATTGGCTTTCGGGAAAAAATATTTATATTGATATGTATGAAAAAACGTATGAAAAAATGTTGAAGCTTTATATATAAAATGTAAATTATAACTTTTCAAATGTATATGAAACTAAACTATAAGCACCTATTGACAAGCCAATTTAATTGGCTTGTTGATATGTATTAAGTATTCTTTCAATAAAAATATTTAAAAAAAAAAACTCCTGCAATACTGTATTGCAACAGATTAATTAGGATTTTTTTTGTGAAAACTATCTCTTCACCGGCGAAAAGTTCTTGTTGGTTTCAAAACATCTGCTTCAGCCTTCAGCTTGCTCTACATTATGTATTGCAGCCAAAATCACAGATTAATCAGCCGATAGATCCTTAAAACAATTGAACAAGAATTATTACAATATACGATGCCTGTCCTTTGTAGGATACAATGTTTTGACAGAATGTCGGTGTCGACTGGTTTGACTCGCTCGTTGTTGGAGTGGATTGACTTTTGACGCCTGACGTGTCTCAATGTGCCTCAATAATAAAAAAGGCGCCTCGATTGGAGAATTGAGCCCCTGACAAGACCTAATAGCACTTGTACATATAGCATTTTAAATATGTCCAATTGTTTTAAATATTGTCAATTAATTGTTATTATGAAGATACTTTGTAATATGTTATTTGCTACATAAATGATCTATGTAATAAATAAAATTAAGTGTATTTGTATACATGGTATTCCAAAGAATAAAAAATCCAACCATGACCTTATAATCGAAAAAATCATCAAACGGATTACACTGTGAACACCGTTATGCCATCATTTTGCAACCGTTTAACGATAAACACAATCTAATTGTTTATGCATTTGAATAAAATGAACTAAAGGAACATAAAAACTGATACTTTATTGTTTTAGTTAGTTATTATGTAGTAGTACTTCTACCGAACATCAAGGACCAAACTCCCTGCTGAACTCAAGACTGATAGGGAAGGCCAAGATTAAGATGGAGCGACAACGTCCTCAAAGATATATCTACCTTGGAGCTTCTAAACTGGAGAAAGCTGGCACAAAACCGAGATGAGTGGAGGAAGACTGTTGAGAAGGCCAAGACCCACCAGGGGTTGTAGAGCCAAGAGGGATAATGATAACGATGATATTATTGTATTATGAATTAGGTACTACGATCGCATCACAACAGCCAACAACCGACCAAATAAAATATCTAGGAATCATAATTGACCATAGCCTCAGAGGGACGCATCCCAATAAATCACAAATAAACTCCTAAACTGGAGAAAGCTGGCACAAATCTGAGATGAGTGGAGGACGACTGTTGAGAAGGCCAAGACCCACCAGGGGTTGTAGAGCCAAGAGGGATAATGATAATGATGATATTATTGTTTTATGAATTAGGTATTACGATCGCATCACAACAGCCAACAACCGACCAAATAAAATATCTAGGAATCATAATTGACCATAACCTCAGAGCGACGCATCCCAATAAATCACAAATAAACTCCTCAAAAAAATACACATTTTCGTAAACATGAAAATCATAATGTATGAACTAAAACAAATTAAAACAATAGATTTTGCACTTTATTAATTCATATTATAGAATATGGAATCATTGTTTGGGGAGGAGCAACAAACTCTGCTAACGGTTTTAAGGAAATCGCTAAGAAAATGTAATACTTAAATAACATAGAATGACTGATATAGATAGACCAAATATCCAACATGTTTGACGCACTAGATATACGCCAATTAGGTACATGTAAAAACGCTACTAATCTAATTTTTTTAACAAAAAAACAAATTTTTATATACACAAACTATAACTAAAGACCAGTTAGACAAGCTTACAAACAAAAACATAAAAACTCCGACGGTAAACACAAGCTTTGGACAAAGACACTACAAACACCAGGTAATAAAAGCATTCAAAAATATTTTAGTTGATACAAAAAAAGGGAAACTAAATAAATTCAGTTTCAAAATTAAAAGATGGATTAAAGAATAAAAACTCTAAAACAACAAAAAATATATAATATAAAGTCACAAAACGCACGTACATAACACACAATACCATTATAATACACACATCAATATAATATACAATAGTACCTATGTACCTATTTATGTTTGTAAATGTCGATACACCTGTATTATGTATGTAATAGCCCTATGTACGGGCGTTTAAATAATAAATAAATAATTAAAAAAATAAACAGTACTTCACAATATTTGCCTTTTCTCCATTGCCGTCTTTAAGTATGTTATTAAAATTTATTACTACATATCTTATTGAATTTTGTATTGTAAAATGGGGACCTCGTCACGGGCAAGGCGTCCAGTTAGGGCCAAATTATCAAATAATGTTTAAATTTACCAAATAAATACATAAAATAATAAATAAACCAATTGAAATATAAAAATATTGAATTCCGTCTGGGAGAAGACATTAGAACGTCCGGTTATATGATATTGACAGACGACACTGCTTTAATATTTGAGGGTAAAACTTGGAAAGATGCTTTTAACAAATGTAATTCAGGATTAAGAATAGTAAAGAGTTGGCTAAATAATAACATCTTAACTTTGAATACATCAAAAAAAATGTAACTTTTAGCATATCATCAAAAAGTCAGCCTTCCAACACTCATAATCTAATTATACACAATTGTCTGCAAAATTGTAATTGTAATTGTCACCCTTTAGAAAGAGTAGACTGTATAAGGTACCTAGGTGTAAATATTGATAAATATTTGAGATGGAATGACCATATTGACATGTTAACAAAAAATATAAGAAGACTTACCTATATTTTTAAAGAACTTCGTCATATATTGGATAAAGAGAAATTAAAATCTGTCTATTATGCCTTAGTCCAATCTCGACTTTCTTACAATATAGTTTGCTGGGGATCCTGTCTAAAGTCCAATGTAGAACCACTAAATATTGCTCACAAATTAATTCTTAAAGTCATGTACAAAAAAAAATTTCGTTATCCATCTAAACTACTTTACAAGGAATCTAATGTTATGTGTATAAAACAGCTGTACATTACTAAAATAATTTGTACATTTTTTATCAATACTAAATCTGCAGAAAGAACCCAACAAATCCATCCCACTAGAATTGGCTCAACAATGAACTTTATGGCAATACATACTAAAACATCTTTTGGCCAAAGAAACTATTTATACCAAGCTCCAATTATGTTTAATATTCTGCCAGACTACATTAAATCTTCAAATTCATTAGCTAAATTTAAGAAGAATGTTAAGATATTTGTGTTAACAGAGGATTGGCATACTGTTTTTTCATCCTTGTCCTTTTTTAAATAATAAGATTTCAATTTTTAAGTAATAAGATTTGTTTTTAATAATATTTGTTTTATGAATAATAGCTTTTTTTTAAATATTTATTTTTATATTTATTCATTTAGGGTGACACTCCAATTTTGCCAAAATTGGAGTGTCACCCTAAATGTTTTGTACTAGCTTTGTTTCTTGGTGGGTATAGTAATTAAAGATTTATTTATGGTCTATATTGTTACAAATCATACTTAAATTACCCATCTGGTCACTAATATGATATTTTTATTTCTTACTTTATTATGATATTTTAGTGTTTTAAATGTAGTGTATTTTAGTATTTTGTGTGTAAAATCACTCAAATTTATAAAAGTTAACCTCAACACAGGCCTAGTCCTAGTGAGGTTAATTTTGTTTTGTAGGTAAACATAAAAATAAGAATGTATGGTGAGAAGTTAAATAAATAAAATAAAATATTACAACTCGTAGGTGACTTCATTCAGTAAAATCATTCGAGACAGTAAAATAAATTTACATTTGAAAATCATCACGATTGAGTTACCAAGTGGTGAGGGAAATTCCACGGGGAAAACTGTTGACTTGCTGAGGTTTTCGTAATGGGAAATAACACTGTAACATTAAATTGAGTGTGCACAAAAAATCTCGTATTTTGTTTTCTAAGACTCGTGAGAATTATGCATTGTTTATATATTTTAAATGGATACACATCCGCGACTTTTCATCACGCGACAAAACATCCCACACAATATCCTCCGACAAAATATCCTACGGACAAACAAAATGAGACAAAAAAGAAAGAAGGACAAATGGTCGGTAAAAACAATAATCTTTTGTTATCTGTTTTACTTTTATCCCATTTTACTATTTTTGAACAATAATTTATTGTCTTTACAGGATGATTGTATTATTTTTGACCCATTTTTTTGGTAAGTTAGGTTAGGTTAAGTTATAGTAGATATTTTGTTATGAAATGTTTTTTCGGCACTACATGACACCAGACATAAAGAAACAATCCCAGTGGCGTCGTTCAGATTCGCCGAAACATAGATTAAATTACAGAGCGCAACTCACACCTAGCGGTGGAAGCTAACGCGAACGGTTGCCACGCCGAGACTAGGCGTCACATAGGATACAATATTGTGGGGATTTGGCAATGGAGAAACTAGGCTACACGCCAGTGGTGCAGATTGCGCGTAAAATCGTTCCTCGCGACCGCAGCACTTCAGCCCTCGTACGACTATATACAGTCAGAAACTAACTATTTTTCACAGTGAAATATAATATACTAGCGAGATTCCACGCGTGCGTTGCAATGCCACTCACGCGTTCCACTCATGTTGAGAATTGAAAATGGTTGCATTGGCTTAGAACTTTCGAACTGTCAATTCTTTGCCGATTTAATAACTCCAGAGCTCACATTACCAAGATTCAATACTTCTCACATCAGAAAACAGATGTTCTGGTTGTTATGCTGCGTATGTCCAGGTGTGGTTCTCTCCAGATAGTCTGTAGTCAGGTTGTAAGTCTGAGCTGCCTTTGTTGACTTCCTTCTGTTCCACACCGAGGAACCGTACAATGAGTGATAGAAAGAGGTATTTTGAGGTAATCCTTTGTAGTAAAAAACACTTGTGTTTGGTACTGGATGTTGTTCTGTTTATTCTTGTGAATAATTTTTACAGAGAGGTTTGGTCTGAGCACTTGACTGCGACAATAATTTAGACTAATTAATTTACAGAAGTGAAAGACAGTTTGCTAAACAAGCAGAGTTTAGACGAGGATAATAACAATAGAGAGAGACTGTTTGTAAGATTGAGAATGACAAGCGAAATCAAAACACGCCATTTTATAGACACAAAAAGAGAAAGTTTTATGCGCCACAGACAAAGGAGATTTTAGACAAGACATTTTATGGCGATAATTTAGTAAGGGTGGCATAGACGCGAAAGTTTAAGATAAAGGGCTCTACACATCGAGATTTATTTTTTTATTTTTTTTTATTATTATTAAGTTAAAAGAAACTTAATATTTCGCTTTCTTAACTTAAATACAGAGCTTATATAGTACAGTAGTAAGAAGTAATAAATGATAAGGAAATGTTCAGTGCTACATGAATTTAAATATAAAATAGGACAATCACAACACATAACATCCAACAGATGCCATAACGTGAGCCAATGCTTCGGTTATTTAGATATATTCATCAAATCCCCAAAATGTCAATCGGATGAATGGTTTAGCAACGCATAATTTCACGACGCCAGAGCTCACTATTATATAGAAACCATCGCGGACACGTCCACAACAAATCCCCAAAGTTTCGAACGGTTTCAAAGGTTTAGCAACGTATAAGGAATAAACATACATTAATACAAGCAAGCAAACATACATTGATTTTTTTGTGTAACTAGCTGATCCCGGCATGCGTTGGTATGCCACTTAATAAATAAATTGTTTCTCCCTGCGTGTCCTTTTCCACTCCGTCACCTCCACCTTCCCTCTCCCCACTCCACTCCCCCCCCCCCTTCCCCCGTCCCGCGAACCCCCCTCCCGAGTTCCCCTCCCCCCTCCCAGGTCCCCCCCCCCTCCCAGGTTCCCCTCCCCCTCCCTGGTTCCCCTCCCCCGTCTCTCCCTCCCTCCCGCTTTCCATAGCAATAGCCGCCTCCTCGCGTGCCACCAATAGCAATTTTTTTTACAAATTTCATAATGCCAGAGCTCACCCGAAGTTTTATTAAAAAACCTTGTCCTGACAATAACGAACACAAAAAAAAGAATTATCAAATTTGGTGCAGTCGTTCGAAAGTTTTGCGCTTAGCAACACATTCAGCGATTCATTTTTATATTATAGATTTAAAGGTAAACTGCAACATAAAAATAATTAATAAGAATCGGAGCCGGTTTAGAACCTATAAAATTCATCACTTATACATTAGTAGGTATTATTCAATGTCATAAACATCGTATTATACTTATTCCGCGAACTGCGTTTTATTCCATACCAATCTTACTTCCCGACTTCACCCGAGAAATGGAACAACAAACACGACTCGACGTCATGTCTTCTTTTTTTACAATTAAGAGGTATTACCACAGAAAATCAGAAATATGTCATTTTTTAAATCAGATTTTAGACGTATTGACTCTTTTGCACAAAAAAATATGGATGGATTTCGAAATATTGTTCTTTTATCTAGCATTCGCATGTTTTAAATTTTGAGAAAAAATGTTTATTTTTTAGTATAATAAGGTTACATCATAGGTCGTTGGCAGATTTGTTAAAAAAAAAAATAAAAAATTTGTATTATACCACACCCATTTCAAATCATATAATCATGGAGTAAAATAAATTAATACATTATCTGGGTATCGCATGTTTTAGAATTTTAATTTTAGATTAAATAAAATCATTAAAAAATATATACGTATAGTCTGTCAAATAACAGTAGAAAATATATGAGGGCGCCACTGTTGATCAAATGGCAATACTAAACACATAACTCATGGTGTTAAAGTAAAGCTGTGTAACCTACATTTTTATAAAAAATTAAGAAGGCATAATAGTGGAAAAAATATTTTTTTCATTGCAGTATAGATACCCGCCGATCTCAAAATTAGAATTGCGTATAGGTATATTATTATTATACTTTTGCAATATTGTGTTAACATAATGAAGAATCACTATAATGTAATAAAATATAAAGCACAGTTTAGAAATTGCTCACGTTATTTAATACTAGATAAAGTACTTAGCGTTGCCTGGACTTAAGAGCATGTCTTTAATTTTAAATCTGAATATATTTAACTCATTCAGATCTAAAAGTAGTGTAACTAAACTGACCATTAGTGATTCTTCCTTTCAATCTATTGTTAAACTCAAATTTATGTTAAATTAAATTAAAGCAAATCGCTTTATAAGTCGCCTTTTAATCAAATTTATGTCATGAAGAAAAAATGATTTTTAAAATGTGGTGTACTGTGTTCTATACATTCAGTGACATTGCACTTCAAAAAATTATTTGACAGTTAAATTGGCGTTGCCAGTCTACAAATTTAGTAGTTCCAGTTTTTATATTTTCTTCACTTTTTTGACAGACTATACATGTGTTTCTTGACGAAAATACGCCCGTTTGTATATTTATTTGTGCACTTACAAACTATTTCAGATTTTTTTAACATTCTTATTTAACTTAGACATTTTTGAAAAATGATAAATACTTATAATCAAAAAATAACTACAAAAAGTACATTATTTTAATAGTTTTGTCATCACGCCTTTCAGCATTTTTGGATGTAAGTATAAATTAAAGCAAATTTGGAATGAAATAAAATCGATATTGAGTTATAATTTTAAAAAGCTGGTACGGAGAATAATTGATCTTTCTCATTGTAACCGCCCTGCACGATCGTAAGAACAACTTTCGACGAAATGTGGATTTTCGTCCGCTGGCTGGTTAAACGCTCTTAAAGGAATGTAGTTCGTGCTGAAATAGATGTTGAGAATTAAAATGTTTGCATGGGCTTAGAATTTTCGGAATGACAAAACTTTGACAATTTAATGACTCCAAAGCTCACTTTTCAAGATTCAATAGTTGATGCATCAGAAAGCAGATGTTCTGCATTGAAGTGAGCCTATCTCGTGACAAAGACCGCATCTAATAACTGCATTTATATCATAGTTATTAAGATTTTACTTCCTGTAAGTGGGTAGACATGTCATCAATTATAATAAGTAGCCTCGGTGGTCGAGGGTTAAGACTAGCAATCGACTAGCAATCCTGAGATCGCGTATTCAAATCCCAAAGTAAATTTAATTTAATTAATTTGCGATCGATCGTCCAGTTCATTAGTCAGACAACTCCGAGTTGCATTTATATGTAAAAGTGTACTCTGTGTCTGGTACAATACTCAGATCTCTCATAAACACCATCAAACAAATTATAATGCAAAAAAAACTTGTAATGAATTAAAACCCTTCGAAAAATAAGAAATTTTATCTATGAACATTTGCCTGTCAAGGTTTCCGCCCAAAATTCCCGGTTCTTCACACGCATTTTAAATGTTACTTTTAATTGTTTTTTTTAACTGTTTTCCAAAAACTAATTTTTTTCTAAAATCTAGATGAAATAATTATTTCGATGTGTTTATTAGAAATCAACATTTTTAAATCTAAATATTGAAATTTTGATATTGGAAATGTAAATTTTCTTAAAAATACATACAACCTGTCAATATTCGAATTAAAGTGGGTTCTTAAAACCGAATAAACTTTAAATCTTGTATATAAAAAAAGAATCACTAAATGTGTTGCTAAGCGCAAATCTCGAGAGCTGAACCGATTTCACTAATTCTTTTTTTAGAATATTCCTTGAAGTACGAGGATGGTTCTTAAGGAGAGAAAAATTAAGAAAATTGCGCAGAAAATTGGATAATTTCAGAAAACCTATTACTAACCTAAACGACTATCGCACGTTTGACAGTTCGCGTGTTTGAGAATGACATTTTGAAAAGCAATGATTGTTAAATCAGGAATCTATTTCAGAAAATCTGATAAATGTTGATAAATTTATTTAAAGTAGGTACTCCCCTAATAGTTTGAATCAAGAATTTTGAATTTTAGATATTTTAAATAGGTACCTGTGTTAGGTACCAAATTTAATATACATGAAAAATGGAAATTTGAATAAAAATTGTAAAAGGTGGCACGCGGGCTGTTTAAAAACTGAATGTACTGGGATTGAATATATGGAACGCGGGAGGAGGGTTGGCGGGACGAGGGAGCGGGAAAGGGAAGAGGGAAGGCGGGGAAGGTGGAAGGGGAACGCGGAAGGGGAAGGGAACGTGTGAGGGGGAGGGGAACTCGGGAGAGGGGTTCGCGGGACGGGGGAAGGGGGGGAGTTGAGTGGGGAGAGGGAAGGTGGAGGTGACGGAGTGGGAACGCGAGAGGGGAAGAGGACGCAGGAGAAGAAGGGGAGGCGGAAGGGTAACAGGACGAATGGGAAAGGACACTCAGGGAGAAAAAATTTCTTTATTAAGGCGATCCACTAGTTCACTATTGTGCCGTGGACAGTAATTCTTCGGTGGACGCCATAGGGGTCACTTTGAATAACCGAATTCGTCGACTAGCGGCCGTATTGTAAAATATCAACGCGAAAATGCATATTTTATTTTATTTTGGGAAGATTGGGTGTAAATATCAACTTTTTTTGCGATTGTTATAAAATAAACTGAATTTGCCACATTACACAATAAAACCATATCCGAAAAGGGGTTTATAAATAGGAGAGTTTGGACTTGAAAGTGTGTTTTTTAGACCTTATACTTTATTTTTTTATAGGCTTATTAAAAAACTTTAAAAAAAAATGACCGATATTTTTAAGGGCCAAGGTATGTTCTACACGCAGTATTTAATTGAAGCATCTACAATACTTCTAAGCGTTCAAATTTTCAAAACAAAAACATATGATTTTGCATTATTTACTATGACTTCATCTTAAATGGCGTAGCAACGCATGCCGGGACCAGCTAGTTTTAAATAAAGATTCCTTTTCTTAAGAAAATTTGTAATAAAACTGTCAACAACTTTTTATTATTTATTATTTTCCCGAGTCCTGTATTCTCAATGTGTGCATTTTCACAACACACTCAAAGATGACATACTATGCCTTAAGGAATTTGAATCTGTTACCTGAGACACTTTTGCGGTATTCAGTTTTTTATGTATTTTTAAGGGTTCTTGGTTGTAAGCCACTTGTTCCGTGTTATTTTCGAAAAAAATGGTTGTTTAGTTGTTAAAATGATTAGTTATTGTTTTCATCTAAATTTGTCATCTAGTACTTGAAGTTTGTTGAATATATTTACAGTACTTATTACGGGGACGGTGAAAGCCATTTCGTCTTAGTTCTTAATTGTCCAAACGACCATTAGAAAATTTTATAGGAAAAGGTTTTCTTTCATTATTTAAATGAAACATTATGATAGGTGTTTAAGATAAAGCTATTTCCTTTAAGGTAAAGGTCTCATTGGTTTAAATAATTCTTAGTTAAGTGATTAACTATCATTTTATTATTTTTAATTTTAAAGTAGAAATTGAACTAAAACTAAAATGGTCGTTTGGACCATTAAGAACTAAGGCGACGATTTGTTTGCCTTGTTTGGTGATGAGACCTGAATAGTCAGGTACTTCTCCACCTTCCACTTCTCCACGACCTCCCCTCTCTCCCCCCAACTATATTCAGCCCCATAACATACCCCAATTGATGAGTATAGTCTCATTGGCTCCCAACGGTTGAGAGCAGGTGAAAGAAACTCTTATATGGAAAAAAGGTATAAATACAAAGGTATGCATATAATAAAAGTGATTCACCTTCAACGGTGACCGGCCAACTCAGAATGAAACCAACCCAGAAGCACCTCAGAAAGGTCATTAAGAGTGATGATAAAAAATTGGTTAAATAGGTTAAGTTAGGTTAGGGTTACCGGCTATTTTAAAATTATTTTTTCAAAGCTTTTAATGACCTTTTTCTGAGTTGGTTTCATTCTGAGTTGGCATGGAACCACCTTCAACAAATCCTAATCCTTGTAACAGGATATTGCCATTTAATATTCTAGTTGAATAGCACTAAATTTAGAGGACGCAGCTAAATCAAGTACAGAAAGTCGATCTTCCATTTATATTTTTTGCGGCACCACTGGCAACCTTAAAAAATATACAAAAAAAGTGACCCTCGTCATGTTATGTTGTGTTTCCATGACTTAGGTGTTATGGAAAAAAAGTTTCACGGTCGTACAACATTCTTTGACCGAAGGCTTTGCGGATAAATACCTATCATGGGATTTTCGGGATCGGTTCAAGATGATAATATAACACACCTTTGTAATAGGATATGCGCTAATATATTGCAAAATTCGAGGATGACTAATTATTAACACCTCAGGCCTCGGGCCCATTTTGTCGGAAGGTCAAAATATTTTCACTTCACCATAATATCCTAATAAATGAAATTTTTCTGAACCATCCGAAAACAAAAAAATAGTTTTGAAAGATAATGAAATAGGTACACTTCCAAGTTTCATTATCATCATTACATAGTATAAAATGAAGTCGCTCAAAATGTACGTGTGCATTAATCTTTTAAACTACGCAACGGATTTTCATAAGGTTTTCACAAATAGATATAGTGATTGAAGGGGAATGTTTATATGTAAATACATGTAAATTATATTAGAGAAAAGCCGAGAAATTCAAAGAAAACATATTTTTGTGTGATTTAAAACGGCTGGTGGGCCGTACTATAGTCACTATTGAAATTCGTTCTACGGAAGAAATTGGAAAATAGATGTCCTAGAGTAAGTAGGTATTTGATTTTCCCTTTTCAAATATGCAGTGTTGCATTGCAAGCATTGTATAATTAGTGGCGAGTTAATTAGTTTATATGTATAATACATGCTTATTATAGTAGAAAAAAGCCGAGAAATTCAAATATTCAATTCAGGCAGCGGGCAGCGGGCAGCGGGCAGCGGGCAGCTGGCAAGCGGGTGGTGTGGATTTTATAAAGGTTGGGTAATGGCGTTATGTTTCGTTAGCCACAGCAACGTATGGCCGGGTCTGCTAGTTCGAAATAAACATGTACCTATTTTTTTATATATTAAAAAAAATTTATGAAAAGTTTTAAGAATGGCTCACCTTAAGTTTTTCTAACTGAAATTACTAGTGTCCGACCGAAACAGAACTTTCTTCAGAAACCAAAAGCGAAACCGAATATTCGGAAGCTGTCTCAGTTTCGGCCAAAACCGAAACCGAAACTTTTTTAGACATGTTACAATTTTTTTATTTTTTTTATTGAAAGAATAGATAATACATATTAAAATCAACAAACAAGTCCTGCTAAGCCAATTGTGTTGGCTTGTCAACAAGTGCTTATATTTTAGTTACATATAGATTTTTTACATTTAAAATTTAGGTCTTCTAACAGATTCAACATTTTTTCATACAAATCAAAATCAATATAAATATTTTTTTTCCGATAGCCATTTTTTCACCATATATGTATTTAACCTTATTCATTTTTTTTTACATGAGCTCGACACAGGAGGCCCAGAGGAAAACAATTTCCCTCAGGGCCTATGTCATCTTTGGGGATGCTGTGAGGAGGGGTTTTTTTAAGGAATGGAAGGAGAGGAGAGTCTTGAAAAGGAAAAGGGTTTAATGGGTGGGTAGGAATATGGAGTTCAGTGTGTACAGGTCATCCGCCTCCAAGACCTAGACAAACCTCACCCCATGGATCCGGGCACCCCTGCTAAATCACCAAACGTAGCGAACCACTCGGTGTGACCTGTGGCAGAGGTGTTGGTTATCCAATAAAGGTTCCCGGGGCGGCGATACCCATTCCCGCCTCCCAAATTAAAATATATCTATTGTTTACTGAAATTTCGTGCAGAATTTGTGCAGAATTTCAACAAATTTTCTAAATTTCAGTTACTATAAAATTTACCGTGATTTTCCAAGCAATCGAGAAATGTTTTGAGGCGCACATCATACAGGTGCTACTAATGACGGAATTACGCCAATCTACGCAACAAATTTGCAATCTAAGTACTGGAATATTACCCATGACCATTAAGAAAGCGCTTTACCACTCGTCTTTCGAGGTCGTACACTTTTTCTATTAGCGTAGGCAGTTTTTTAAAACATGAAAAAATGCAACATCACTTCCGACTGATTGCTATCTTCATCAAATCAATAATAAATATGTTAATTTAAATGATTTCGGATTTCTAAAAAAACACTTGCCGCTGATATCTCATGTTTGACTGAGATCTCACGCTGAGTAAACAAATCAAACTTCGTCTGGGTAGAAGAGTTGGTGAAGGTTGGAATGCTGAAGTTCATTCGGTTACTCGCAAATTAACTAAAGTTTTATCAGTATATAAATCATCTATGGTATCGTTATCGTGTTAATAATTTATTTATTACTTTTGAGATAGCTCACACCATCGTGTCTGCTAATTATTGTATATTGTGTTGTCCTATATCAGATTTAAATTCTTTTAACATTTCACATTTCATAATTTTTCTTTACTTCTATATATAGCCTCTTTTACCACCTAACTTCGTGTATGTCAACTTTCTGCTAAATTTTTCTATGCATTTTTCTCTTTGTGCGTATTTGTCTGTGGTCACTGTTAAAATTTTATTGTATAAATAAAGAAAGGGGATGTCACATCACTATTGTATGTTGCACATCACTAGTGAGGAACTACTTCTATAATGTTTGTCATCTGTGGTTTATCTATTGGGAACTAATGTCAATCAAGGTCAATGGTGTAAACACGTCTTCAATAAAAAGTCTTTTATAAAATAATAACAGTGTTTTCCATATTCCATCGTTATTTATGTTATTTGATGATACGTGCAGATTTGACAACGCATTAAAATCATGTTGTACGTACTTTGGCGCATCCTTCGACATCTTTTTTTTTTTACCACAAATTTTTAATATATTATATTATTAATATTAGCATCCCACTTCTGACACCATGTTTAGTTATATATTTAATATGGAAAACACTGTTATTATTTTATAAAAGACTTTTTATTGAAGACGTGTTTACACCATTGACCTTGATTGACATTAGTTCCCAATAGATAAACCACAGATGACAAACATTATAGAAGTAGTTCCTCACTAGTGATGTGCAACATACAATAGTGATGTGACAGTCACCAGTCAGCTTTCTCTTTTGAGTTTAAAAATTCTCAATTCCATTTCTTGCGATTCTTTCTACAAATTGAAACCCCAGTGTTCTGGTAAGAATCAAACTCTGTAAACTTTCTATTCATCTGAATAATTAAAGTTACGACAATAACCAAGTAAATCACAAGTGTTTTTACTTACAAAAGGATAACCTCAAATTATAACTCTCTCTACACGAAATCCCACGGTTTTGGAAAACGTAGAAGTCTACTTAACCTGCTCAACTTACAAGTTGTAAGTTACAACTGACGGACAACTTCTGAAACATTTCTGAGGAACACTATGGCCCAAGATCGGCTTAATGTATCAATGATGAGCGTCGAAAAAAGTTTGATATCTTCGATACCAGACTTTAATAATCGTGTCATTGAAGTGTTTTCACAAATGAAAGAGCGACGAATGGATTTTCTCTACAAGTGAACATTTGTACTGGGTATGTAACTCCCTTTGAATCACTTTATTTTCCCATGTTAATGTTATCATTTTTTTGCGAAATGCACTGCCCGCAAATTTTGTCACCGGCCGCCTCTGCTTACAACTGAAGTCTGAAGACCAAACCCTTTACAAACATAAATGTTTAGATGAATTTAAAAAAAAATATAAATATATTTTTCAACAATATGTATTTTCTTTTAATTTAGAATAATCAATAACATACTTGCGGCATACCTATTATATTATTTACCTTCGTAAACATTTTTTTTTCTTTTGCAATAAGTAAGTAATTTCTTTCAGAGTATTTTATAATCGAACATAAAATAAGTAGGAGAGCCTGGTAGAATGAGAGATGTCTGAGTATTGGATTTTTTCCTTGGCAGTCTAATTAGTCTTACATTTCTCATCCCGTGCCCGTGTATCTCGTGATTGTATATAATATATTTTTCTCTTGATTTCGTTAACAATCATTTCTGCGATAATTTTATAAATTGTCATAAAATTTTTGCTTTCGTCTGTTATCCGTTTGTATACTATTGCTTTATTTGGCAGTTCGTGCATTTTTTTTTCAAATTACTTGAACATTATTTAAAGTGTGGTCCTGTAATTTGGTTGTGTAACAAATCTCTTTATTTCGAGCGCATATTTGAGAAGGGTTCACGCTCGAATACTTCCTCTGTCTTGCATTGGTTGTCCCTTACTACCGCTTTCGCTGGGGCAGCGGGCCAATAGGTATTTAAAGACAAGCGAAACCTTAGAGTTTTGAGTTTGGCTCGGCTGGGAGTCCCGCGTTGAGCTCCAGGAAATAGTAAAAGTCAAAGTTTACCCGCCGAGGTGTCTCGCGTGACTTCGGGACGTAAAACCTTTGTACGTAAGGTGACGAGAAATTGACGGACAATTAGGGTCCTTTGAAGTTATTATTGTCATATTAATCATAAAGCTACTTTGGTAGATTGTACGTTTAAGTTACTACTGTTTTTTACGATTATTGAACTGTCTAATTGTAAATTGATTGTACCCAATAAAAGACTAATAATTGTGTTTATAGAAGAAAAGTGTGGATTTTATTTAATTACCCCGCTATAGTTGTATATTATCTGACACGTTTCTTTATAATTTGTTTTTGATTATGCCAAAAGATGATTATTTGTATTCCAATTAACATTTTTTAGAAGTTTAATTTTTAGTCTATAATGACACCTAGATATTTAATTACTTTTTTTAATGATTTCTCTACTTATATAAAGCTTTGTAATCTCTTGTTCATTTTTTGCCTTTATTCTTGAATTTGGTCTTAACATTCGATTTGTATCAATTTAATTCAATATCCAAATCAATATGTTTTATCTTGTTGATTGCTTTCTTATATACATATTTATATTTTCTGCAATATAAATCAGTGCATCATCTGCAGACAATCGCATTACGTATTGTGCATGAATTTTTAATTTTTACTATGTCATTTATTTGGAGTATAAATAAATTCGGACCCAATACTGATCCATGCGGTACACTTTGGATATTTTCAATGGGATTTGATAAATTATTAGTTTTTTTGATCTATCTGTTGTTGAAATCATTTTTAAACCATTAAATTTTTTTGCCTTTATTCGGTATTTCTTTATGTTTTCAATATTAAGATTTCTTTTAAAAAACAAGTATTAAAATTCTTTTAATGGATAATGGAGCTTTATTATATAACGTTTTGCCTAATGATGAAAACATTATTGTTATATCTTCATTATCTGTTATTAAGTCTTTTCTATTGTTCGATTATTATCAACCAAGAAAGAAGACGTAAAACTTCAGCGAAAGGTAAATAAAAAATAAAAAAACAAGTCATTGTTTATGTTTTATTAATTAATTATTGTAACAATAGGTAGATGGTAAAGCGTCAATTAATATATAATAATTACAAATCAAGAATAATCACTGAACACGCTAGGTCCAGTAATGATACGAGCTATACGTTATTTATTATTAGTGCGATTATTATGATTAAATTACTATAAAAAAGATGCATCACAAATATTGTGGGAGCATTTTTAAAACTACACAAACAACATTTTTTTATTTATAATCAACAGAGATGACGAAAAATCTTGCGAAATTTTTTGGCAGTTGGGTAGTTGAAAAAGTCATTGTAAAATAAATTTGTACCTTGTAATCCATAGCAGTTAGATGAGTTAATAGCTTCTGCGTAGGTATTATATTTATTTTACATAATATATATGATAAGTATTTTAAACTTGTAAACCTCTTTCAAACTATATAATGGTTACTTTTTGATCAAATAGCTCACAAGAAACGACACTCTGGTCTGAAAGCTGTTGCGTTGGCCAAGAAAATTCTAGAACAAATAAAGCATTCAATTTTCATGACACAACACTTAACCATTCGCAAGTTTTAGATAAAATGCCATTCAATATAATATTTTCAAAATTAACATTGGATTGACCAAAGAAAATATAATATTCTCGAATGGAAATTCTGACCATTCGCTGAACTTTCGCAGAAATCTAGGAGTTTGCCTTTAGTTAATAAATAACCTAAAAAAATATTTAATTTTATTATGCTTTACATATTAACATTACAAAGATATTGTGTGTTGTTCTCCATATTAGGAATTCGCCTATGTTGTAGAGCACAAATCTTAATTTTTTTATCATGTAGATGTGTTTTTGCGAATGAAGTTTTTATTTCTAGGATAAGTGTAGATATTTATAGTTTAGAGGTCTACGATTTTTATGGTGGATTATGTATTGGTGTCTTTTGTTTTCGTTTTTAACTTAATAGATGTGTGGGTGGGTAACAAGTTATTTTGTTTAAAGTTGATTCTTGTAGGTTACTTTATGGTGCTAATGGGTCCGTGAAAACCATGTTACTTTGTGGATTCTTTTTAATTGATAAAATTGATATATTTATATCTCCAATAAGCAGATAATTTTTAGTTTTTTTTTTTCATTTTGGTAGGTTGTCTAGAGATCTCAGAAAGAAGAATAAGATTTCTAGAGTAGATATATGGCTAAAATAGATAATATGTCACCATTTGTGATTGTTTCAATGCAGTTTGCATCTGTGATATCAAACTCTATTATTTTTTTTTATAAATTCATAAACCCCTTGCAGAAATTTACGATGTCGTAATTTAGAGTTTTTATTGTTGTTTTCGAGTAAGTGACCATATATTTAGATTAATTATATCCTTACATTTAATTTAATTTTAAATTTAATACCATAAGCATTAAAATTTTTGTGTGCTTGAGCAATAAAATATATGTTAAAGTCGACGTTTTTATGGGTTGAAATGATTTACGATCAAAACCTATGAAATTAGCACGAAGTTATGAGACTTGTTTCCTCTTAAGATAATATACCCTAAAATATATTCAGAATCTTAACGATGTAAGTAAAGAAGCCGTGTATACAAATTGCAACTCGCGACCCGGATATTGGGCGGACCTACTGTCGAATTTGCCGTATAAAAGAAAAGAAGAAGAAGAAAAATAATGTGGGAATCTTAACGACGTAAATGAAGAAAGCGTGTAAACAAATATACGCCACGGCACGGCGTATTGTACGAACGTACGGTCGAATTCACCCTTGCAGGCCTGGAGATTCGACCATTCCGCCGCGTTCATTTTAATTAATTCTGAATAACGTTTTACAAATATTTAAAATGTGTCTCCATGTTGTCCTCCGGAAGTTATTAATTCGACGTCTAGAAAAATAAAATCTGGTGCTTACCGCTAACTTTTTAGTTGAAAAATGGGTTATAATAAAGTTTTAACATCGTTGTACGTAAAATATATGAATGGTAAGGTACTGTTTTTATTAATCTAAAATATAAATAACTAGCATTCCTTGTGCGGCATGGAAATAAAAAAAAGTTATTATAGTTACGAATTCGCCGGAAATGATTAAAATGTGAGTTTTGAGCAAATAAAAATTATTAGGGTCGTGTACCGCCTTAAAAATAACTGTTAGCAGCCGACGTTGTCAGCCATAAGCTTGCTGATGTATCCCACCAGATTATGAACTGGAGGAATGTATTAATAAACCGCAGAAGTAAGGGAAATTACATTATCGTGAACTGATGAAACAAACTAATGGTAATTGGTCTATTAGAAGGTGTTGGAAACGTAGTTTCTAAGAAATTATCCTTGGTAGAGGAAACTTTTCTTTTTACAGACAGCTTATTTACGATGAATTATTAATGTCGTTATGACGCTTTTAGTTAATATATGTAACTACTTGGTTGCGAATTTGTGAAGCAGTAGTAAAATGGAATAATAATAATAATAATGATTTATTGTCTTCCTTTCTTGGTAACATGTAGAGATAATGAAATCCTCACTGGGATCTCCCGTACTGAGGATTTCATTTAAATATTATAATTTAATTATAAGAAATTAATATGAATTCGTTATAAACATATATCATGTAGTATTTTTTAAAATAATTATAAAGTAAATAGGATAGTGTTTTTTTATAATTCAGTTCACTAGATTCGGTTTTAGTCTGTATTTGATATCAGTATATTTTCTATTTCTGATCTCCTTGCATTTAGTATCCAGCTTTTTATTTGGTATTTAAATGTTATAATGTTGAGGTTTTTGAGTGAGAGTGGTATTTTATTGTAGAGTTTAATGCCATAATATATGAAGCTTTTTTGCCCAAATGTGTTAGTAGTTACTTGTTGGATATGTTTTTGACCATAAGATCTAGTGTTTTTAATGTACGTGTTAGTTGTTATTTCTTGGGTTTTGTACTTATGAATGTAAATGAGTATAGTTTTAGAATATAGTTGTTTAATTGGCATGATGTTAAGATTGTTGAAGATTTCGTCAGTACTAGTTCTTACAGGAACTTTCAGTATAATTTTCATTATGACTTTTTATGTTTTAATTAGTGGATTTAGTATGTTTTTATGTGCACTGCCCCATCCGATAATACCATATTCTAACAGTGATTGGCAGAGAGCCGTGTAAATCTTAATTAAGTCTTTTTTAATGAGGACATTCCTGATAGTTTTGAAAATAGTTTGAACATTTCAATATATAGGCATGCAAAAGAGGCCAGTTGGAAAATACGTGGTTATACCTTTGTATCTGTTCTATCTATTTCAAGTATCACTGTTTTATCGAGTGTTTTCATTGCCGTTGCCTCTTTTACATTGTTTTTATTTCTTACTAGGGCAGTGGCGGACTAAGGGGGGGGCGGAGGGGGCGGCCCGCCCCGGGCCCCCGGTCCTGGGGGGCCCCCAAACGCCTCCATGTTGCCTTGATCAAAACCTAAACAAGCCTTTAAGGCACCAGGATACTGTAAAAAATTTTTTAGCCATTTTTTGAAAGATGCACTTGTTAAAAATGCTCTCACCATTTTTTTTAAAGAATTTCGAAAAATCGAAGGATATACAACAATTTATGTGAAACCGTTTGAAACAGTTTTGAATTATCCTTCAGCAAAACTTTAAATGCGATTTTCTCGAAACTTTTTAACATTTTCCAACCTAGTTGACCACATATTAAACAAACTATGCATCCGATTTGCATTCACCAATTCTTAAATTGTTTGAAAATTCAGTGTCTATGGCAGGCACCATGCAGGGGAATTTCGTTATCTAAAAAAAAGATAAAAATGGCGGACCAGCGAATTTTATTTGCAATTTTTTATGATAAATTTTCATTTTTTAATAAAAAAATAATTAGATGGGGTCCCTTTATTAAACAATCCATACGTGATGTCATAGTCAGATCCGGATTACACATGTTGGGGCCCCTAGGCAATACACATCTCGGGGCCCCTAGCCGATGCGTGCCCCCTAGGCAGTGGCCTAAGCTGCTTTGTGGACAATACGGCCCTGCCAGAGCCCCTAGGCAATGCACGTCTCGGGGCCCCTTTACCCTAGATCCCCTACCCAATGCGGGGCCCCAAGGCAGTTGCCTACACGTCTTATGGATAATACGGCCCCGGCTATAGTGACTGGATTTTCAAAGGCAGTGCCCTATACTGCCTTATGGACAATACGGCCCTGCCAGAACCGGCTTAAGCATTTTTACCTTAGGGGCCCCTATCCGATGCGGGGCACATAGACAGTTGCCTATACGTCTTATGTAAGCAACTGCCTATCGATACTACGGCCCTGGCTATAGTGACTGGATTTTCGAAGGCAGTGGCCTACACTGCCTGACAGGACCATTTTTAACATGTCGGGACCTTAGGCAATGCACGTCTCGGGGCCCCTTTGCCATAGGGGCCCCTAGCCGATGCGTGGCCCCTACGCAGTGGCCTACACGTGCATAATACGGCCCTGCCAGGGTGGACTTAAACATCTCGGGGCCCCTAGGCAAGCACGTCTCCAGGGCCCCCTTCACCTAGGGGCTCCTACCCGATGCGGGGCACCTGGGCAGTTACCTACAGGTCTTATGAATAACACGGCCCTGGCTATAGTGACTGAATTTTCAAAGGCAGTGGCCTACACTGCCTTATGGACTATACGGCCCTGCCAGGGCTGGCTTAAATAGGTAGGGCCCCTAGGCAATGCACGTCTCAGGGCACCTTTACCCTAGGGGCCCATAGATAGTGGCCTACACTGTCTTATGGACAATCGGGCAATGCCAGGGCCGGCTTAAACATGTCGGGGCCCCAAGACAATGCTCATCTCGGGGCCCCTTTACCCTAAGCGACCCTACCCAATGCGGGGTTTTTCTAATATGTTGTCAACCAGGTTGTAAAACGTAGTGATAAAACGCGTTCAAAGTTTTGCTGAAGGATAATTCAACACACAAATTGTTTAATACGGTTTCATATAAGATGCCGTATCTCCGTCAATTTTACGAATTTCCTTACAATATTTGGTGAAAGATTATTAACAAAAGCATCTTCTAGAAAATGCCCTTTGCTAAAGGTTATCTTATCATTATAGATAATAAAGATAGTAATGAAATAGAGAAGTAATTCAAAAGAATCAGTGATGGACTAACGGGAGGGGAGGAAGGGGGGGAAGGGGCGGCTTCTGGTCCCCGGGGGGCCTCCTCCAGCAAAACTTTGAATGTTTTTCTCGAAACATTTTTAACTTGTTTTTCAATCTGGTTGACAACATATTTAAAAAAACTATACATCCGCCTGCATATATTTTTATTGCATTTGTATTTACATTTGCATGTACCAAGTCTTAAACTGTTCGAAAATCCAGTGTCTATGGCACCACATAGGGGAATTCTGAATTCTAAAAAAAAATAAATGTCGAAACAGCGAATTTTATTTTCGAGTTTTTATGTGAAAATTTTCAGCTTTCATAAAAAAATTGAAGGGGGCCCTTTCTTAAAAAAATCCCTATGTGGTGCCATAGTGACTTGATTATATAACAGTTTAAGACTTGGTGCATGCAAATCGGATGTATAGTTTTTCTAATATGTTGTCAATCAGGTTGAAAAACGTAGTTTTGAGAAAAACGCGTTCAAAGTTTTGCTGAAGGATAATTCAACACACATAATGTTTAAAACGGTTTAATATAAAACATTTTTATAACAAATGCGTCTTTTAAAAAATGAAATAATAAATAAAAGTAAAAATGATCAAGGGAACACGGAGGTGTTTGGAGGCCCCCCCAGGACCAGAGGTCCATGTGAACTGAATAAAAACTTTGTAAAATTACATCAACTTTTACTAGGGGGGGGCCTCATTCAGCTTTGCCGCCCCGGGCCTCTGACGGGCTTAGTCCGCCACTGTACTAGGGCAATCCTGTTGAGTTACAAAACTCGTGTTAAGACAGGGTTGACTTACGATACACAGGCGGGAGGTAATATAATATTGATATTAAAAATATAATTTACACATACAGTACAGCATAAAAATAAAAATAAAAGATAGGTTTTAAGTAGAACAAACAACAAGAGAAAACAAGTAAAGAAAAAAATACAAGGATATACATGGATGACTTCAAATAAAGGGAAAGATACAGAGAAAAAACGCGGCAAGACAACGCTTAAAACTTCGCAAGAAGATTACGTATTTTCATGTCTAAATGTATTTTAAAAAATTCTTTTAAAACATTACGTTGAATTAAATTTAACAAAAAAAACACTTTGTAAAACACCACTTATTTAATCAAAATTTACTATGTGTTTCAAAACCAAAGGTTTTTTCGTTAAGATAAGATTAAAAAATAACAAAAGATAAACAAGCATGGACGAATAAGAATTGTAGAAAAAATATTACAGGGGTTACCAATTACTTAAAAATATCATAAAACATCATTATATAAAATGAAATAGAAATAAAATATATAATAAAGTATAAGCTTTCCCTGACGAAGGAACGTTTGTTCCGAAACCGGTAGGATTTGCGCATCAAATAAGTGGTTTATACAAAGTTAAATTATTTCATTTTTCTATAATGGATAACCACAAAGTAATAGCTACATTCAAAAATACAAATAAAATATCTTTATATCACATATCTGCTCTGATGATGAACACTGCAACACTATCCGAAACGTTGGCTAAAAAAGAAGGTAGCGCAACACGACATAATACCTCAAAAATAAATCACAATAGATGTCAGATACGTTTTTAGATTTTCACGGCCGAAAGTATTTTCGTTATTTGTTTTTTGGGTGTAATGCCGTGTTGCGCAGCCTCCTTCTTTAGCCAACCTTTCTGACAGCATTAAAGGTTACAGTGTCCATCATCAGGGCAGTGTCAGATGTGTGTATGCATCATGTAACATCTGCCCTGATGATGGACAACGCTGTCCGAAACGTTGGCTAAAGAAGGAGACCAAGGTTTCTTTAGCCAACGTTTCAGACAGCGTTACGGGTAGATGTGTCAACACGGCATAACACCCCAAAAACAAATAACGAAAACACAAAAGATGTATTTGTTATTGATAAATATCTATATTCGATTCTGAAGAAATATTTTAACACGAAGTTTGTGACATTTCATCAAAATTAGAAATTAGTCATGACAAAGCACTCTTGATCTACAAGCATCACCTAGGTACTGATTTTACTAGGTGTACAGCTATACTGAAAAACGTCGTGAATATTTTATTCAATTGATAAACAACCGCGTATGTGAAACCTTACTAATAAACTAATAATAAACCAACAAAAATAGTTCAGGAAAGACATAATACAATATATTATGTACATTGCTTATTTAGCCAATACTGTTGTTTATATGTTGCTACACAATAATAATAATTTCTCGACGAATTTCGAAGTTTTCCAAGGTAATTTAAATGTCCACATTTGTTATTTTAAAAATAAAAACAAATACCATTTTAGAATCTAGATAAAATTACCATTTAGATTTTTGTATTTGAAATGTGTGTGTTTAAAAGTTGCACTATTTTACGCTTCGAACACATTGAAGGTTGAAAAAAAGCTTACCCCAAAAATTTTTAAATAAAACTATCAAAAAATTTATAAAATTCAAAATTAAAAAAACACAGTACGTTTATTTAAGGAATTTGCAATGTCACTTCACTTTCATAAAGCAAAGAGTTTTAAAAAAATTACTTTATTATCAGACGTCAACCTATCACTCAGTCACTTCCAGCAGACATGCGGTAAAGGCTTTTAACGATGTTTGAAAAAAAACATTTTTCAATTTTAGTATTTAAACAATTTTGATTTTATGCCGACGTTATCTCTAGTATTATAATTTATTGCTGATTCATTTTATCAACGATAAAAAAGCTTATGATAAATGTTTCCGAGAAAGGTCACGTGATTTTAATAAGCTGTCAACATTTTTTTTATAATTGCCAGTTGTGCAAATTTCTTTAAATGCTTTTTATTTAAATTCTCCAAAGAATTCACTCAGGTAATAAAATAATCTTGTACTTATTATTTGTTTATAAATTCTTCGTGCTACTACATTACTTTAGTGTATAGGAATCCGAACGTAGTTTTAATGTCCTTCAAGAGATGTCGTTTTCTTCTTCTTCTTTCGTATGGTGGGGGGGTCAGAGGGGGACATCTAGGTCTGCGAGCCAGTCTAGGGCCTCAGGCGTTACCCTGTGGACCCCATCAGTCCCGCCGGGGAATGAATGGAGCGGGCATTCGTTGACCACATGTTCGGTGGTCTGCACCGCACCGCATTCACACATCGCCGACTCTTTAAGGCCCCATCTATGCATCATCTGAGCGCAGCGGCTATGGGAGCACCTTATCCTATTGATGGCAGTCCAGAGTTTGCGAGGAAATGAGAACCCAGGCTGTCTTTCAGTTTTTGACGTTGGCTGATTGCCACGATGTCGTTAGTTTAGGTATTTAAGGTATCTCAACAGATGTCAGTAAAGTTGTATTTACTATAGTATGGTGTCAACTATCGCCGTTCGTGTCTAATACCCGAACCTTACGGAAATAGCACCGTCAGTGCTGAGTTCCCTTGTTTCAGAATTAAATAGAGCATCTATTAGAATGGACGTTTGGTCCAGTTAATTATTCATTGTAAACCACACGATAACTTATTATCGCGAAGAACCACGAGGTTTATTGAAGATTGCAAGTCATTTATCAATTAATTCCAATCACTGGAACTTAAAAACATTACAAATATAGAGGTGGCTTTTTCTTCCAATCATCCAATTTTTAGTTAGAAGAAATGTGAAGAACTTAGGTAACTTTATTGTATAAATTCTTTGCAATGAAGCTTATAAACTATCAAACGATAAACAATGAGATGTTTCTAGGAGCACGATGAAAATTCAGGTTAAATGAAATAAGGTTTACAATGAATATTTAACTGGACCAGACGTCCAGAAGTCTGGAGTCGGTCATAAATCAAGCTCCCTGTTTGACTTTTTTCGTCTTCCGAAACAAGGGGCAGATCGCAAAGTAATTATTGAGGTTACTAGCTGTTAAAAACCCGCTCCGCAGGTTTTTTCTGCTGAGCCCTGCGGGCGGCATTTGATTCGGCTTCGCCCAGTTAGTGTTGGTGACCATTTTATAGATCCAATACGAACTGATTCCAAAAACAGCCCATTCCTCGAATCCACTGTAGCTAATCATCTGGACAAAGTAACCGAGACAGAGCAATGACGTCAAATGTAATATATGTATCTACCCATCTGATACAACATGCATTACCGTCAATCTTTTCATATCCGGAGAGATACCACATATTCACAAATTCGTAGCAATTATACCTAGGGGGGAGACGTCCCCGACCGATATGCTGACGGAAGTAGCGACATCTTGTGTCGAATTTTTAAATTCGAAACCGAATTATAACATTAGTTTTGTGTGAAATTCCACGTTCACAGATGTTATTTATAGGCGTGGCGTCCGACATACACTCGTAGCTGGGTTCTGAAATTCAACCACGCTGACGCTACGGTATTAATACTGTTCGATACTCGGAATGAAACATTTGTGTTAAATTACTGGTATATTGTTTAATTGCACATAAATAGTTTGGATAGTTTAGAAATAAAGAGGAAATGATTTTGGATGCTGGCCGAAAGGCTGTTAGAAATGGAATGATTAATTTTTTGCAGGGAATTGATGACAACAGTTTCCAAATAATTTGAGACTTTTTGATTCTTGTGAAAGCGTAGACAAAATGGTACATTGTCATGTTGTATAAAAATGAAGTTAAAATGTAACACAGATGTTAAATTGAAAATAAAAAAGTCCATAGATGGAATGATTAAGTGTCATCTCATATGCGGATGATACGGTCATTCATAATCGAAGGAATAACATGGACAGAAGTGAATACAGCTGCTGACATTAACATATTGAAGGAATGGTTTGATGATAACTTACTTAGTCTTAATGTAGAAAAAACATCATATATACCTTTTTACCTTAATAATCCTGTCACTGATTGGAGTGATAGTTCACAGTCGTTCGTGTATAGGAGGAGAATGTAACGATAATTGTAAAATCCTGAAGAAAACCCCAGATGTCAAATATTTAGGGATCACTATAGAAAGTAACATGAAATTTAAGAAACATGTCGAAAACTGCGTCAAAAGAATTATAAAACTAACTTACATTTTTATGCGATTAAGAAATAGGTATCCTAAATCTATCAAATATTAAAATGGTTTTCTTTGCTCTTGTACATTCAGTATTGCAGTACGGCATAATCTCATGGGGAAGCATCTATAAGAATAATCTGTATCCGATAGTAACAACACAAAAAAGATCATTAAATTATTCTTAAAAAACCAAGAATTTTTCCAACCAGCGAACTTTTTGAAAAATTTAAGAAACTGCCGGTTTCAAAACTCTTAAAAAAAAATGCTATTCTAAAAGTTTTTAAAAAATCTGAAGGGTCCTCAACACGAAGTATAAGAACTGGAACATATACCTATGTACCTGGATGCAACACCACAGCTGCACAACACCATTATGAATATGTAGGCCCAAAGATATTTAACGATTTACCCGATAGAATAAAACGTGACAAAAACTATTTTCAATTTAAAAAAAAACTTATGTTGTATTTTTACAGATAACTAACAGATTTACTTATTTTCATCGATGATTTTTAGATATATTCTGTTGCTAATCTCTCTCTCTGGTTTCAATCCTGGGATTGGATTGAAGCAATTTCATCTATTCGTTTCTTCCACTCGTCCCTGTCTTGTGCGGCTCTTTTGAATTCTGCATATGATAAGCAGCGCACGTCCACCAGCAGGTCCTCCAGGTACTCTCGGCGTGGGCGTCCCCTAGCGTTTGTCCCCTCGGCCATACCCTCCATTATGGCATGCAAGAGGCCTTCTTGTCTTATTGCATGGCCGATCCATCTTGCGCGCCTTTCGGACAAGGTCCTGAGCAGGTGCCTTCCTCCTTCGATTCGTTGCTAATATTTTGTTGATATTCTTTTTCTATAATTATACAGAGTATTAAGGGTCGTAATTGACTTACTCTACCCAGTGATTCCTGACATTATCTGGAGTAAAAAATGTGAAGGAAATTTTGGTCTCCGGTGACTTTTTTGATGACTTTTTATTTCTAAATTTGTTTCTTGAAAATCAAACCAAAAAAAAATCTTCTGCATGTCGTCACTGGTCACTCAGGCGAGTAATCTACCAACCCCTAACCCCGCCTCCAACTATCCAACACCTACTATTTTTTTAATGTTTTTTTAGAAAAAAAAAACATCAAAAATGTCACCGGAGACCAAAATTTTATTTTCGTTTTTTACTCCAAATAATAATAATAATAATAGTCAAGTACGTCCCTTAACATCCTGTATGTATTGTTCTTATTGTGCAATATTTTGTAATATTTTACAGTATTTTTGAAAGTATTTAATTCCATTTTTGTAACTATACATATATCTATGAGCAGTATTATACTTAAATAATTTATCTCAAATAATTTATTAATTTAAATATATAGCATAAGTACACAGTTAGTCCCAAGAATATTTCTCTACTAATTGGGTAACCAAAAAACTGATGAATGATATTTATGTAACATATTGTCATAGTGAATATTTACTTTTTTTTTCTAAATAAAAAAATAAAAGAATCAAGATGAACTTAAATATAAAACGACTGATTGAAAAACAGACACAACACACAACAATTATAAGTAAAACAAATTATTATAACTAATACTAACCATTTCAAACCATATTCGTATCTTTATTTATTTATTTATTTATTGTAAGAAACAAACAGCAGTTTTATACAGGATTAAAACAGTTTCTTATGCTAATGGTTATTATGATATAATACAAAATTTTAATTGGTTATAACCATTACATGTAAATGAAATTAACAAAATATATAAATGTAAGTATATTGAAGGAAGAAGGAATAGGAAAGGGCAAGAGGCAGAGGAAGATGGGATGGGGACAGGAGATGCTCATGCTGTACCTTTTCTATAGCTGTGCATTAATTTAATTCACATTTGTGGTCGTACGCTTGACTTCGTATCGGTATTTCACAAGAGTATTATTAAGAATATCGATATTGTTAAATTGCGTGTTATATTGCGCGCATATGCAGGGGATTGGAGATTTTTTTCTAAGGTTGGTTCTGTACGCGGGCAAATGAAAAAAATGGTTTAGTCTGGTTGGTCTTGCAGGTATGTGAATTCTTAAGTAATTTACGAGTTCAGGAGAGTCCAGGCCGTTATTCAGAATTTTGTATAAAAATATTTGATCAGATATTAATCTACGCGTTTGAAGTGGAGTAAAGTTGTGAAATTTTAAGGATTCGGTGTTATTTGCAAAGAGTAATTTGAATTTATAATTTATGTGTTTAAAAAATTTGTTTTGCACACTTTCGATTCTGTCAATATGGCATTGGTAGAACGGTGCCCAAATTAGTGTGCAGTATTCTAAGTGGGGGCGGATATACGTGGTGTAAAGGGAATACGAAGTTTTAATATTGCGAAAAGGTTTAGATATGCAAATTATAAATCCCAATATCTTATTTGCTTTGTTGATTACTTTGTTAATATGTTTGATAAAATTTAGTTTTACATCTAGTACTACCCCAAGGTCACGGATTGATTCTATTTCATTGATATGTGTATCATGAAAGTTATAATTAAAAGAAATTATATTTTTGTTACGCGTAAAAGATAATTTGTTGCACTTAGAAATGTTTATGATTAATTTGTTTAATTTACAGTATGCAAAAAGACGATTTAGGTCTTCTTGAAGTTTTATGCAGTCATTGATAGATTTGATTACTAAGTGTATTTTTTTGTCATCTGCAATGGTAGTTAGCATGTAAAAAACATTTATAAATATCAAATATATACACAATAAACAATAATGGTCCCAGGTGAGAACCTTATACGTCATAAAGACAAAGACATTCATAAATATTCGTCTTCTTGCTGTTATGATGTGGATGCATCATTACATATAAATTACTTTAATTTATTACTCGGATAGGCAGGTACCTTTATTTGAAGGATGGTAATAGTTTATTCGAGATACTCGGCAGGTTGGCAGACTGAGCGGAAACGGGTTTTTGTTTTTTGAAACGGCACTCTGGACGAGAGAGAACACGGGAGGACGCCGTGTTTTTCTCGGGCACAGTCACCTAGCGATTTAAGTTTTATAATGTAAAATATACCGGAACAATACGACTCCGCGTTGCAAAGAGATCCGTACCTTATGTGTAAATAACGGGATTAACCTAAAGATCCGAATTGTTCGGCCCGGAATTAACGAAGTTTTCGGTTCATCAATGGCCGTCGGCGCCTCGTGCGACGAGAATAAGTAATGCCGTTTATCTAGCTGATCTGGCGACTGGGAAAGTGCAATTGGCGAACATGGACTCCCGCTACACCTCGCAAGCCACGGCGAAGTTTATTTAATTAGTGTTCGGAGTTTTAACTTTAACATCCGCCGCCTACTGAGGCGTTCATATAAAAACCCGCGTACTTGATTTTGATACGCAGAACAGACCGTTCCGGTTCACCGCAACCCCGGATTCGTCGCCGACTCCGTCTGTCAACAAATCCCGTAGGCATCCATCTATTTGGGCTTGATGGCCTCGTAGGACGGGCATCATACTGCTGGCCAGGCTGGCGCAATACACCGGATCATTTCTCATCGACCTGATGCTCCCAGGGGGGTTTGGCATCGCGACCTCAGCAGGATCACATCAGGACCACCTCTTGGATGCTGGACGAAGCACCAAGCTCCACTACGTGCATCATGCCTGCCCGCAGGCACTTAATCCGAATTAGCTAGTTTTCAAGGTCATGGTCGCAATACAGGGGTGAGTTTTCAGTAGTGTACAATTTTCCCTTGTAAAATTGGTTTATAATACCGTATTGTTTTAAATGTTCGATATTGTAAATATAGAAAATATTGATTCAAATCTCTTTGTTATTTCATATCGATACACTGTAGTTCCTAATGATGAGTAAAGAAGTGATTGTCATAGTGCCCACGCTCCCTGGGAAGAATTAAATGCTCTCCGTCGTTCTAGGAAGAAGGCGTAGTGAATTCAACTGTGGACATATTCTGTCTTGAACAGGATTTGGCGCTCTATTAATAGAAAAGTACGCAGTTGTATTCATCCCGTCTTCTTCCCTCTCAGCTAGCCACATCATATGGCTCCTTACGCCATTTTGCACGTAATAATTGCCGTTTCAACGTGAATTATAAGATATTCACATAACATTTGACGCCTTTAACGTGGGTTGCTCGTATAAAGACACATTCTTTACTCACAATTATATTCATCAAATCGATCAACTAAAATCTCGTTTTACAACTTGCTATTTTATCACAGAGATTTAAAACAGTATGATACTGTAATTTCATAATAATTTTCATTAATTTAATGGTGCAATGGTGTCTCGTTATAATTCAAATACAACAATGTCCTTTGCAATACGGAGTGTTGCAATTTACGTATAATTATGTCATGTATTTTGGTGTTTCTCGTGCTCAGTAGACATGTAATACAGGTTATGTTTTAAATGTCAATACGTCAACTTAACCTCAATATTTGAAATATTATTTTCATAGAAGCGTCGGGTATCACCATAGACAATATTTCTTCTATGATAAAAGAAAATTACATATGTTTATTTAAAAAAAAAAAATAGTTATTGTCTATGCTTCAAAATAGAGGCAATTTAAAAGGTAAACATCGTAAGTGTCAATTGCTGTTTATTTCAGACAAGCGAATGTCAATAGTGACAGATGGGTTTACATCAAACTAGAATTCTTGTTATGAATTTAAGTGAATTAGTTAGAATTATTAATTATTTAACAAGTGTAGTATAATGAAGGGATTGTTATTTAATGAGATTAAATTTATAATTTATTCCTTAAAACATCATCATACATAAAGGATGGTCATAATTAATCAACAACATTCAAATTCAAACAATAATACATCGATTATTGAGAGTGGTGGAATAGTTTGACATATTTAACTAAATTGTTGGAATATTTTTCTTTTATTGAAAAAATATTTTTTTTTGGATTATTCTTTTTTGAAATTATGCTTGGAATTTCGGTGGTAAATTCAGTAAAATACCTACGCCAGAATTACTTTGGATGTCAAGGTTGCCACAAAATACAGGGTTGCTAAAAAAAAAAAAAAAATTTTTTTTTTTTTTTTTCCATTCTTTCATTATTTAAAATTTTTTCTTTTTTTTGGTTTGTTCTACTTATCATCAACAATCTATATTATACGTCAACAAAAATAACATCAACAATAATTATTAACATTAACAACAACTTTTCATTATTTTATTATTTTATCCAATTGTTTTAACAATGTCAACTCCTATCCCAAACATCAACAACGCCTCTAAAGAGGATCTCATAAAAGAATTATCAAGTCGTTCTCTTGAACCGGCACCCACCTCTCACGCGTTGCGCTCGCAGGCGCGTGCATTTAATAAGGCACTTAAGATGCCAACAATATCAGAAACAGATATGGATTCTTCAGATTCGGATTCTGAGAACCAGACCGTTGACAACCCTACAATAATTAAACACACAAAAATTATTTATAGAGAATCACCCACCATCAATGTGGAAAATTGGAAGATAAAATTTGATGGAAAATCGAGCATAAGAGAATTTCTCTTGTTGATTGAAGAAAAATGTAGGACGAAAAATTTTAGTCAGGATAATTTAGTTCGCGTTTTTCCTGATCTGTTAGATGGACTAGCACTACTTTGGTTCAGGTCAATATATCATCCGGACTTGAAATGGGACGAGCTGTCTAAACTTTTGATCAATCAATTTGAGGCAAATGACCTACAAACGGACTTAAAAGTAAAACTTTTCAACATGACGCAACCAAAAGGTATGTCAGTCCTTGAGTTTTCACTTAGAATGAAATCTCTAAATAACATGCTAGAAGCTAAACTTCCTGAGCAGGAACTTTTGCGGCTTGCCAAAAAGGCTTTGCTTCCAATGTACACTAACTTATTAGTTTCTAGAGATATTTTTACATTCGAACAGTTAACAACTTACGCAGGAAACTTAGAGTCTTATGCGACACCACCGGAGGAATTTGCTACTTCTTCTTCTTCTTTTTCAAACAAATTTGAAAAAAGCAATAACTATACTACTAATAAAGAAGAGAGATTTGGGCCTACCAATAAAACTTTGTCAAACAATAATACCGGTACTTATAAACGTACAGGGTTTTCTTATAATAATTATAAACAATCTTCTAATGGCAATAGTTATAGTCATGCTGGGCGTAACTACAGTAACACCAATGCGGGTTACAACAATAACAAACCTCCGTCTTCTTTCAATGGAAATAGTCTAAATACCGAAGGAACTTCTAGAACCATTGTTAGGAATCAATTTTGTCTTTATTGTAAGAAACCGGGACATGTTGTAGCGGACTGTAAAAGAAAAGCCGCAGCGGGAAATAATCCAAAAGTGGGAGCGGTTAAAGGAAGAATTAATAATAACAAGTCGGAAAACTAGGGCGGAGTCTCTCTTACCACGTCCCATCCTATGCGCAGAGGAATCGGGAATGGAAGAGTTGGCTCCGACTAGTCCATCAGTTTCTCTCAGTCCCATCACCTGGAACAGTGGGCCCACTGCCACAGGGGATGGAGATTGAAAACGATGGTCGTCCTTATGCAAATGTATATATATTTAACAATTTTTACAGCGCACTGTTGGACAGTGGCGCCTCATTATCGTGTTTGGGAAGTGATAGTTATAAGATTTTTATTAAGTTAGGTATAGAATTAGTTAAGGTTAATTTTAGTGTATCAACAGCGGACGGTGCGAATCAGCCAGTCCTGGGTACAATGTCGTTGCCGGTGACGTACAAATCAATTACCCATACAATACTTTTCTACGTCATCCCGACATTGTCACCATCGTTTATCCTAGGTATAGACTTTTGGAAGCAGTTCCATATCGCACCGGAGCTGTTTTCAAAAGCTATTGGTCCTACTTCGGAAAACAAAATTAATGGGTTGCGGGCAATTCAGCCAGCCTCTTCCTTAAGTCCCTCAGAGAATCAGGCACTCTCTGCTATTATTAAAAAATTTGAATCGATTTCTTTCGAGAAGCGTGGCTTAGGCCTGACGCATTTAGTCAAACACAAGATTAATACAACAGGGCCTCCGATCAAACAAAGGTATTATCCTTTGTCTCCAGCAAGACAAAAACAATTAGAATTAGAAGTGGATGAAATGCTAAAATTAGGAGTAATACGTCCCTCACGTTCTCCATGGTCGAGTCCAGTATTAATCGTTACAAAAAAAGACGGTACCGGTCGTTTTTGCTTAGACTCTCGCAAAATCAATAATGTCACGATTCGCGACGCGTACCCTTTGCCATATATATCGCGGATTCTAGACAAGCTAGGTGGAGCTAGGTACGTCTCTTCTATAGACCTTTCAAAGGCTTTTTGGCAAATTGCCTTAGACAAGGACTCTTGTGAGAAAACAGCTTTCGTCGTCCCTGGACGGGGTTTGTTTGAGTTCACCCGTATGCCTTTCGGACTGAAAAACGCCCCTAGTGAGTTGCAAAGACTGGCAGATGTTCTTTTTGGTCCGGAATTCGACGATAATGCTTTTTGCTATCTGGATGATTTGATCTTAATATCAGAAGATTTGGAGTCACATCTTAATCTATTAAACCGTGTATACGAACGTTTGCGAGACGCAGGTCTTACCATAAACTTAAAAAAATCCGAGTTTTGCAAATCAGAACTTAAATATTTAGGGTATTTAGTAGATTCGCAGGGTCTCCGTACGGATCCAATAAAAATAGAAAGCATCAAAAATTTCCCAGTCCCAAAAAATGCAAAACAAATCCGGGCATTCATTGGTTTGTGCGGTTACTTTAGAAGGTTCATTAAAGGATTTTCGGGAATAGCTGCCCCTCTTACTAAACTCACAGGTTCTAAAAATGGAATTAGCAATTTCAAGTGGTCTCAGGAAGCTGAAACTGCTTTTAAAGATTTAAAACGCGCGTTGACTACGGCTCCAGTTTTATGCTGCCCGGATTTCACCAGGCCTTTCTCTATCCATTGCGACGCGAGCTCCGCAGGGATTGGAGGAGTTTTGATCCAAGACGTAGACGGGCAAGAGCATCCCATCGCTTATTACTCACGTTGCTTAAACGTTCATGAAAGAAATTATGGCATCACTGAACGGGAACTCTTAGCTGTGCTAGACTCGGTGACTCACTTTAGACCGTATATAGAAGGAGCTCATTTTTCAGTAGTTACTGACCACTCAAGCTTGAAATGGCTGGGGTCCTTGTCCAACCCTAGTGGCCGTCTTGCACGGTGGAGCTCTCGCCTTTCGCAATTTTCTTTTGACGTTGTCCATCGCAAAGGGACACAACATGTTGTTCCAGACGTGCTATCACGAATGGACCTTGCCGTATTATCAGGTGTGGACACTGAACATACAAAGGATACGTGGTATTTGAAAGCCTGGAAAGGATGCCAAGATTTTCCACAACGTTTCCAGAACTTTCAAATGCGTAATAATGAATTGTTCCGACACACAAAGACTAGTCTAGCTCTGTGCGAGGATACTGCCTGGAAGAGGGTAGTTCCGCAGGAAGGTAGACAGGCAATTCTTTCAAATTTACACGAGTCTTCGCGAGCTTGTCATCCTGGGGTATTCAAAACCTATAAAAAGGTGCAATTGCGTTACTATTGGCCTAATATGTATAAGGATGTGAAGCAATTTGTTAATCGTTGTACAGTCTGCAAGGCCCACAAAATAAGTACAGCCCCACCTAACGGCATCTCTTCAAACCCAAAAAAAGGTCACACGACCCTTGCAAATGTTGTCGATAGATTTAGTAGGTCCTTTACCTAGGAGTTACTCAGGTTTTACCGTAATCTTATCATGTGTAGACGTTTTTTCTAAATTTACATGGCTATTTCCGCTGCGCAATGGCACCGCGAGAAGCATAATTAAAATCTTAGAAGAAAACATCTTTCTTGTTCACGGCGTACCACGAACTATCGTCTGTGATAATGGTCGTCAATTTGTTTCGAAAGAATTTAAGGACTTACTTAGTAGTTATAACATACCACCACCATTTTACAATTCGTCTTATACGCCTCAAAACAATGTAGTCGAACGTTATAATCAAACCTTGGGTACGGCGTTATCGATCCTTGTTGAATCAGACCACCGAAATTGGTCCAAATTTCTTCCGCAAGTTCAATCGGCTATGAATAACACGGTAAACTGCGCTACAGGTTATACACCTTATTTCCTGATGCACGGTCGGGAGCAGATACTGGACGGTGATCTGCACCGTAATCCAATAGCGGATGAGGAATCCAATTCGCAAGTGGGTGCTCAACCTAAAGCTTATGCACAGAAACTAGAAGAGTTGTCTTCGATTTACGAGCAAGTCTCGAATGCTCTTCTTAAAGCTTATCAAAAAGGAGCTGACCATTACAACCTGCGCAGAAAACACATCACCTATCAGGTTGGTGATGTGGTGTGGCGGAGAAATTTTGCACAATCTAACGCATTGAATTATTTCGCACAGAAATTGGCACCTCGGTTTGTTCAGAATGTGGTAGTAAAGAAAAAATCCAATCTAATCTATACGCTTGCAGACTTAAACGGAAAAGTTGCGGGTGATTTTCATGTGAAGGATATAGTAAAATCAAATAATATACCAGTATAGTCTTATTGTGGCAATACTTCGGAGGGTCTGGCCATCCCTACCGAATACTGCAAATTATCTTATTTACTAGTTAATATTTAATGCTTGGGAGTTTTAACCCGGCCTGATCAACCGAGTTGAAACGACCCGACATTCTGACAGTCAAAGTCCTGTCACAGGAATATTTCTTTTGTTCGTTCATGTTTTTGGAGGGGGTGCGTTTATGCTAACTCATGTAGTATTTATGATTCATTGCAATCAAAATCCACTCTAGTAAGATTAACTCGAGTTGTTTTATAAGTTCTTACTTTCGTTAGGCGTAATTATTTATTGTTATTTATTCGAAATTAATTTAGTAACATTTTTTTTTTTTTGGACTGAGCACGAGCAAGCAAACAAGATGAATGACATAATTTGTTTTATATTACGTTTGTTAACCTCGAATACAAATGGAACACATGCCCACTTCCAATTGTGTTCAGGGTACATCCCATTGAACTGCGTTCATGGTTATTAAATTTTGTATTTATTATTAAGTTTTGTCTCGAAACACACAGGGATGCCAGTCCTACACCTCTATGTGTTTTGAGCATTGTTTTCTTTTTGTTTATCTCTTTCAATATGAAACATGACTGTTTTCAAATATAAATAAATTCTGAGAAATTTTGTAAGTTCAACACGTAGTAACCACTTATATGCTTGCGAATATACAAAGAGAATAGTTTAGTAATATACATATTATTTTGTTAAATTTATTGATTAGTTTTAGTACCTATGATGCTACTTTACTTCATACACTCACCCGTACGACCGATTTAGGTAGAATAGGAAACTCTTCGTAGTGAACAATTTTATTTTTCCTAAAAGGGACGTAAATTCAGTGAAGTGAGGGTTGCTTGCACCCTAAAGTGTTGCCTAAATGGCTTTCTAAAACCCTATTATGGGTCAGTGATGCATTAATGCATATGGTTGTGTATAATTTTTGTGCTGGACACACAAAGGTATAGATAAGTTAAGGATGTGTTGTCCACTGATTAGTGTTTAAACTTACATAATTAATGATGATTATGCGGTATATGTAACGTTAACGGTAGTCCAAGACATAAGTCAGCCGTTCTTCACCCAGTATCTTCAATGCTGTGGGTGTTTACGGACCCCGTTCACGGAACATTAGTTCACCATGTTCTTAATATTAAGTTCTTTTAGTTTTAAGTTCTTTTAGTTGTAAGCTATGTTTAAATAAGAATGGTTGCATCGCAAGCCCGTCCATCGCGCCTTACGCATGATGGAGTGCGATCGGAGTTGCGGCACACCCATTCGCTATTACTATTTAATCTATGTTTGATCTACTAATCATTTTTTTTTTTTTTTTTTTACTGCTGTCTACTAATGATTGCTAGAATATGTTTGAATAATTTTTTTTAGGCCCTGTGACCGACCTTTTTTTTAGATTAGGGGTAGGAACCTTATTAGTTGTTATGTTCGTGGGCGAACATTTTTGTGGCGAGGGGGGTAATGTTATGATGTGGATGCATCATTACATATAAATTACTTTAATTTATTACTCGGATAGGCAGGTACCTTTATTTGAAGGATGGTAATAGTTTATTCGAGATACTCGGCAGGTTGGCAGACTGAGCGGAAACGGGTTTTTGTTTTTTGAAACGGCACTCTGGACGAGAGAGAACACGGGAGGACGCCGTGTTTTTCTCGGGCACAGTCACCTAGCGATTTAAGTTTTATAATGTAAAATATACCGGAACAATACGACTCCGCGTTGCAAAGAGATCCGTACCTTATGTGTAAATAACGGGATTAACCTAAAGATCCGAATTGTTCGGCCCGGAATTAACGAAGTTTTCGGTTCATCAATGGCCGTCGGCGCCTCGTGCGACGAGAATAAGTAATGCCGTTTATCTAGCTGATCTGGCGACTGGGAAAGTGCAATTGGCGAACATGGACTCCCGCTACACCTCGCAAGCCACGGCGAAGTTTATTTAATTAGTGTTCGGAGTTTTAACTTTAACATCCGCCGCCTACTGAGGCGTTCATATAAAAACCCGCGTACTTGATTTTGATACGCAGAACAGACCGTTCCGGTTCACCGCAACCCCGGATTCGTCGCCGACTCCGTCTGTCAACAAATCCCGTAGGCATCCATCTATTTGGGCTTGATGGCCTCGTAGGACGGGCATCATACTGCTGGCCAGGCTGGCGCAATACACCGGATCATTTCTCATCGACCTGATGCTCCCAGGGGGGTTTGGCATCGCGACCTCAGCAGGATCACATCAGGACCACCTCTTGGATGCTGGACGAAGCACCAAGCTCCACTACGTGCATCATGCCTGCCCGCAGGCACTTAATCCGAATTAGCTAGTTTTCAAGGTCATGGTCGCAATACAGGGGTGAGTTTTCAGTAGTGTACAATTTTCCCTTGTAAAATTGGTTTATAATACCGTATTGTTTTAAATGTTCGATATTGTAAATATAGAAAATATTGATTCAAATCTCTTTGTTATTTCATATCGATACACTGTAGTTCCTAATGATGAGTAAAGAAGTGATTGTCATAGTGCCCACGCTCCCTGGGAAGAATTAAATGCTCTCCGTCGTACTAGGAAGAAGGCGTAGTGAATTCAACTGTGGACATATTCTGTCTTGAACAGGATTTGGCGCTCTATTAATAGAAAAGTACGCAGTTGTATTCATCCCGTCTTCTTCCCTCTCAGCTAGCCACATCATATGGCTCCTTACGCCATTTTGCACGTAATAATTGCCGTTTTCAACGTGAATTATAAGATATTCACATAACATTGCGTCATGGACAAGCTTTAGTTTATTAACTATGACAGGATAATGAACTCTCGACACATAAGACAAGATATAGGTATAAGAAAAGCGTTTTGTTTTTAAATTATCTCTTTGACAGGTATGCAAATGTCCATGCGTAAAATATTTCATCTTTCCCAAAGAAATTTGTGGCAAAAATGATCCTCTGACAAAGATCATCCCAGGTGTGCTGTATATTGTATAATGGTGTAAAATATGATGAACCCATAGTTAGCATATTATTATGGCTATTTGCATAGATTAAATAAACGAAAACTGGTATTGACAACAGATGTATCGGGCTGCGATAGGTTTCTGATTTTTTAAATGAACCGTCAAGGTGAAATATTAAAATTAATAAAAAAAAACATTTTCGCCATTTTTTCGCTTTAAATATTAGCGCGCTCCTCTATCATTCATAATTACATATATTTCCATCTTCTTCTTTTTGAGCGCGGATGCGGCGCCTTAAGGCTCATGTGCACCAATTCACTGTTACGCGGATGACAGTACAGTCCATGATAGCTTTTTGTTTGACAAGCCCCCAAAGGGCTCACAAACTCCAACGGCTCGGAGGGCTTTGAAGCAAAGAATGGACGGTTACCTCGAGAGTGTTTTCTCTTAAAGTAAAAATAATCTCGTTGAATTTAATGTTTCAAAGACCCAATCTTGTCTGATTACGTCAAAAAGGGATCGAAATGAAAATCTAGTATCTTTCAACGGAAGCAATCTTCCGAACAGGCCCTCCATTGATATGCTTGGTGTAACCCTAAGTGACCAGCTCAGGTAGCGTATTTACAATCCCTACCGCGTTTCAGTCGCTTTAAATTTTCAATATCAAAATTTAAATATTTAGAAATAAAATTATTAATTTCTAATATACACCTTGGAAAGATTATTTTATCTAGATTTTAGAACAATTTTTGTTTTTGCAAAATGATAAAAAATTATCAATATAGAGGTGTATTACAAAATATGGGAATAATATTAATATTTAAATATTTAGAAATAAAATTATTAATTTCTAATATACACATCAGAAAGATTATTTTATCTAGATTTTAGAATTATTTTTGTTTTTGCAATGTGATAAAAAATAACCAATATAGAGATATATTAAAAATGTAAATTGTAACAATTATTATAAGCAATAATTATCAGCCTGAAACACTCATCCACATTGAAAAATCTTCCGAGAAAAGATACATGACGCCAACGGGACTTGAACCCGTGTCCTCTCGATTGCCGGTCGATTGCTCTTGACCACTGAGCTATGGCGGCTTATCTCATACCCGCCAAATGATTCAATATATGCTAGTGTTTCATTCAACAATTACTGCTTATTATATTTTTTCCACCTGAAAACAACCAACTTTATTTTTAACACTTACAATGTTTCTCTCGCAAAAAATAAAGTTGGTTGTTTTCAGGTGGAAAAAATATAATAAGCAGTAATTGTTGAATGAAACACTAGCATATATTGAATCATTTGGCGGGTATGAGATAAGCCGCCATAGCTCAGTGGTCAAGAGCAATCGACCGGCAATCGAGAGGACACGGGTTCAAGTCCCGTTGGCGTCATGTATCTTTTCTCGGAAGATTTTTCAATGTGGATGAGTGTTTCAGGCTGATAATTATTGCTTATAATAATTGTTACCCTTTGTGCTATGCATAAAAAATCTTGTCTTAAAAACGTTAGTTTTACAATTAAAAATAATAATTAATGTAAATTGTCGTTACCGCGACTGAATCGGTATAGGTTTTGTAAATACGCACTCAGGTATGGGGGCTCCATCGAAGCCAGAGTAAAGTTAGCCTCCCAAAAACTGGGTGTACTGTACAGGGCCCGCAGATACTTTAATAGTACACAACTGCTAACCCTGTACAAATCACAAGTGCGCCCCACGGTTGAATTTGGCAGCCACCTCTGGTCTGGAGCTCCAAAATACCTGAAAATTACCCTCGACTCTGTGCAGAAACGGGCGGTCCGTTTAATAGATTCTCCCATCTTAACAGACGGATTGCAATCTTTAGAGCGTAGGCGTCGGGTGGGAATGCTATCCTTGTTCCACCAGTATTACAATGGAAGATGCTACGAGGAACTAGCATCATTGATCCCTTCGGCACCGGTGCATAGTCGGGAAACACGCCAAACGCGTGCCCAACATTTGTACACGGTAGACATTTGTCACACGAGAACAGGTCGTTTCTTCGACTCATTCTTGTGTTCAACAGCTCGGCTATGGAATGATTTGCCGGCCTCTGTGTTTCCTCCTTCCTATAACATGGGTCTCTTCAAGACCAATGTTCATTCCTTCCTCTCCTCAAAAAGACCCTCCACACAGCATCCCAGATGACATAGGCCCTGAGGGAAATCATTTTCCTCAGGGCCTCCTGTGTGGAGTTAATGTAAAAAAAAAAACGGGCCCGAAAGGAAGAAGATGGAGAGATACGAAATTACGAATGTTAGAGGAGAGCGCTAACATTTACAACGACAAAATCGATGCGATAATGTTTAATAAAACACGACTAATTTAAAATAGAGCAAAAATCTCGTGAGGGTTGTGTCAAGTAGGTACAATTTAAAGATACACTGTGAATTTTTTCATACATATAACTTTAAAATATCCGAAACACACTTCAAAAAAATAATTTTCGGAGCATTCTTCGCGATTTTTTTCTACCGAGAGAATTTCATATAATTTGCGTTTCGGCGTAGGGAATGTATAGATATTATCTTCTAAAATAACATATATTTTTATAAGAGCTTAAAAACTTCAAATATTGAGGGGGGGAAATGCTTAAAGTAACATAAAGTTTTTTATTTTGGTAGAAAGCAGTCACTTTGTGGTTTGACATATTAATTAAAGGAAAACAATCACTTTGTTAGTAACCACGATTTATTGATTTAATTTTTATTTGCCGACCGGTTTCGCTTAATACAAGCATCTTTAGGGTATAAATTAAAACTGTTTTAATTTATACCCTGAAGATGCTTGTATTAAGCGAAACCGGTCGGTAAATAAAAATTAAATCAATAAATCGTGGTTACAAACAAAGGATTGTTTTCCTTTAAATAAAGTTTTTTTTTATGTGAAATCGTCATTTCGATTTATTTGGACTTTCTAGTATATATTAATATTTTTAATATAATTTTTTTTGTGCGAATTTTTAGGTGAACAGTTCGAACATGATTTTAACTCGCCCATTTTGCATTTCATCTGCCAATTTGTTTGTACATTCCGTATCCGTTTCAAAATGGGCCGTTTTAATGGTTCAATAAAGATTTTTTTTTAAATCTGAAATCGTCGGGGTTATTTGGACTTTATAATATTAATTAACATTTCTAATATTAATTTTTTGAGCGTATTTTAGATGTATGGAGTCTAGATCCTGATACTTCAAAGACATATTTATCTATCCATTTATTAAAAGAAGAAAAAAATATGTTTGTCAATTTGTGTTTTTTTTAGTTAGAATAACTCAGAACTATTGCAAACTATCACCATTTCTTTTAAATTTTTTAATTTAATATAATATTTTCTACCAGTATGTGACTGTGCAAACAGCTATGTAAAAACTTGCCTTGGTGCATTTTTTGTATCAAACGTCGTTGATACACTTTATTTATTGCCCCCGAAACCTCGTGATCACGGACCGGTATAAATAGTTGTTATTACCAAACAAATATCAATGGTATTTAGTTGGAGCAACAAAAAACTAATCATGTTGTTTGTTCCCGCTTAATACTAATCATGCAATGAATAATTAAAATATTATTACCACCATGGCCGCTCTTAAGTAGGGAATACACAGCCTTGATTTATAACATTTTTGCTACTGTTAATCATGCGACAGGAAGGTATTAAACATAATTTATTACCTATGCGACTGCATTGAATGCGTACCGTCTTCCTGTTTACAAATTTAATCTTATATCGACTGCCCGTTGTCATTCTGTACCAGTTAGTTTTATTGTTTTTGTTTTAAAGAGATTTCTAAATACATCCATTACAATATTTAAATAAATGAAGACAATATAAGCAAAACTCAATCGAAAATCTGGAAACAGAAAAATCAGAAAAACATATTGACACCTCTGGGACACGAACCCAGGACCTCCTGCTTTCCGGGCAAACGCGCTAACCTCTGCGCCACGGTGTCGATATGAAATTCGGTCATGTTTAACTGTACCATACTTCGACTAAGACCACCTACATTGTCTTCATTTTCTTTAACGCATATATTATTGGCAACTATCTTTATGTATGATTGCAAGATTCAAACCCGAACTAAATGCTCTCTAGATAGTGTCTGGATAAATCTTTATCCATTTTATTTAATATGCGACATCTATTGACTTTTCTGCAAGTCTAGGATGAATATTTTATTTTTTATTTTAACTTTATGAGTAAGAGTGAGTTGAGTCCCAGAGGTGTCAATATGTTTTTCTAATTTTTCTGTTTCCAGATTTTCGATTGAGTTTCGCTTATATTGTCTTCATTTATTTAAATATTACAATTTGAGGTTTTACTCATAAAGTTAAAATAAAAAATAAAACATCCATTAAAATTTTTTTTCGTGAATAAATAAATTAATGCAAGTTTTGGAAATGGTAACTAAACCACTTCCCGACATCCGATCGAGCTGAACTCAGCAGATAGATCCGTTGTCGATGACAATGCATCGTATCAACTTTTGGTACATACACCCATTTCTCTGAAATTCGCTACTAACCGGCCCAAGAGGTGACCCGAAAATTGAAAATAGATGCATTATAGTTAAAAAAACACACTTTGCATAATAGTTTACTATAAATTGTACAATGTGACCTTAGAACGGGGTACCCCAGTAAGGACACATTTTTATACAAAATTGTAAAACAAAGAAAAAAATATAAACAGAAAAAATAAAAATAAAATAATCTGTTGGTTTCAGTATTATGAAAACAACTTTTAGTGCTATAGTTTAAGTAAAAAATACTTTAAGTAAAAAGTAATACTTTAAGTTTAAGTAAGTAGTTTAAGTAAAAATGAGAAAAAACTAAGTCCTGGATTTCACGAATATCCTGAGACCAAAAAATATATCTACATTCTAAAAAAAATTTGAGTTCGATTTTTTTACCGGTTTCAATGTTACTCTGTGTGTGGAATTTGTGTCATTTTTTAGCAATCCCAATGTTACTCTATATGTGGAATTTATGTAATTTTTTAGCCATCCCAATGTTACTCCATATGTGGAATTTTTGTAATTTTTTATCAGTCTCAATGTTACTCCATATGTGGAATTTATGTAATGTTTTATCACTCTCAATGTTACTCTAAATGTGGAATTTATGTAATTTTTTATCACTTCCAATGTTACTCTATACGTGGAATTTATGTAATTTTTTATTAGTCTCAATGTTACTCCATATGTGGAATTTATGTAATTTTTTATCAGTCTCAATGTTACTCCATATGTGGAATTTATGTAATTTTTTGTCAGTCCCAATATTACTTCTCATCTCTACCTTTAACTCCATATTATAAAAAATATGCAAATCACCATTAACATAAATACTGTTATGTAACTCTATAAAATGATTACCTAATTACTAAATAAAATTAATAAACATTAGTTCTTAAAAGAATATGAATATTACGTAGTATTTACATTTAACATTTTCGCATTTCTCGATCATCTGTGCAGTGGTTCATTATATTATAACAGGTAGGTACTTATAGAAGCCTCAATAGAAGTATGCTTAAGAATCGTGCGCCAAGAGAGAGTTAGCTGCCTTCAAGCACCTGTTTACTGTTCACTACAACAAACAGCTACGTGGCATTTCGCAATCATTGTCTTATTGAAGAAATCGACTCGCTTTTCCTCGGCGATACACTCTCCTATCTCGACAAACATACATTCCCGCAACCTTCGTTAGGCAATAATAGGCAATTTGCAACACGGAGAGATTATGGATACGCTCATAGTACTGTAACTGGGTTAGGTAACACTTCTTACTATTTACTGTTTGCGTGCATCATAACATCGTTCTTTGTTTGCGGAAGAACATCGTAAAATTCTGCGGGTTTTGTATGTTTTGTTTCCGGGAATAATAAAAATGTCTGCTGTCTCAGAAAAAAAATTGTATTGGATTAATAATTATAAATAGCAGTTTAAGGCTCCGCTACTGGGCTAGAAAAGAATAAGATAGAGAGATACGAAATTAGGAATGTTAGAGGAGAGCACTAACATTTACGGCGACAAAATCGATGCGAAAATTGCGAAAATGTTTAATAAAACACGACTCGTTTAAAATAGAGCAAAAATCTCGCGGGCATTGTCTTGAACAGTATTTAAAGAAACAATGTGAATTTTTTCATACATATAACTTGTAAAATAACTGAAACAAACGTGTTTATAATAATTTTTGGAGCGTACTTTGCGATTTTTTTCTATTGGGGGAATTTTATATAATTTGCGTTTCGGCGCGGGCAATGTCTAGATATTATCTTCAAGAATAACATATATTTTTTTAAGAGCTTTAAAAATTAACCTTGTTTAAGGGAGATATGTAAGAAATCGAGGAAATATGAGATATGTAAGAAATCAAGGCCGCGACTTTTGGTTCGGCTCAGTTTAAGTGTTGGTAACCATTTTATAAATCCGATAGAAATTGGTTCCCAAATTCGCCAGATCCTCGGATCCAGTGACAGCTAGTCACCGGTACAAAGTAACCACGACAAGAAATTAGTCATATATAAAGGTAAATATCACAACGTGGTATTATTATTCGCAAATGCCAGTTATAATAATAATCATGCCATACCATCGACCTCTCCATACCCAGAGAGATCAACGAAAGTACGAATCTAATAGTTCTTACGCCTGCCAGCGGAGGCTCCTCACGATAGCTGTTAACGTAAGGGGCGCCATCTTTTGGCTGTGCTTTAATTCGGTTACACAGGGTGTCCGGGGGTAAAGCATTAGCTTCGGGAGATGATTCTACATTATGGTAGGAGTAAAAAAAAATAATAACTTTTTCTGTAATTCCAACTTTTTTCCCATACAAAAAGACATACCTACTAAAAATCCTTAGTGTAAGATAAAAATTACTCGACGAAGTTGCTGTTAGCTTGCCGGGCGCGGTTGTTGCAACGTTGCTTGATAATAATAATGCTGCCCGCACACGTCTAATTTTATCTTTTTACCACAAAACTACCACTAAAAGTTGGAATTTCGAAAAAAGTTATTTATCTTTTTTACTTAAACTATCATGTAAAATCACCTCCCGAAGTTAATTCACTTTATCCCCGGACTCCCTGTATAACATCCAACTACGAAAACGATTTTGTGTAAGGCGCTGCGTCAGAGTTGTATTCTAAATAGCAAAATCTAAATATGTTTCATGATACCATTTCTCCACCATATACAATCAGTTTCCGGCTTCATAGTTTAGGTAAGTACCAAGCTCTACGAGTATTTAACTCTCTGAACAAACTTATGAAAAGAAAAAACAGTGTTACGAAAGAGTAATTTTTAAGTATTCAGAAAAACAACCACGTACTTAAATTTTCATAGAACTACTGACGTCTTGTCATTGTTGTTTCGTGATGTATTAATAAAGTATTTAATTGTCCCTGAACTTGTTATACACCCATGTAAATTCTGCAGACATCACTGCCAATCTTACATTGTCCTATTTTTCGAGCGGGCCCTGACCTCCCCGAGTGATGCATCAACCAATTGTCTAATTTAATTTATAATAATAACAAATAATGTTACAGACGCCTAGATCCCTAGTTTTTTCATAGTTTAGGTAAGTACCAAGCTTCACATGGTTTTATTTTAATTTTCTGAACAAACTTAAAAAAGAAAAAACCATTATTACGAAAGAGTGATTTTTTAGTATTCAGAAAAACAACTAGGTACTTACGTAAATTTTCATAGAACTACTGACGTCTTATCATTGTTTTTTCGTGATGTATTAAGATATTATTTAATCGACTCTGAACTTGTTATACACCCATGTAAATTCTGCAGACATCACTGCCAATCTCACATTGTCCTATTGTTCGAGCGGGCCCTGACCTCCCCGAGTGATGCATCAACCAATTGTCTAATTTAATTTATAATAATAACAAATAATGTTACAGACGCCTAGATCCCTAGTTTCTTCATAGTTTAGGTAAGTACCAAGCTTCCCATGGTTTTATTTTAATTTTCTGAACAAACTTATAAAAAGAAAAAAACATTATTACGAAAGAGTGATTTTTTAGTATTCAGAAAAACAACTACTTACGTAAATTTTCATAGAACTACTGACGTCTTGTCATTGCTGTTTCGTGATGTATTAATAAAGTATTTAATCGACCCTGAACTTGTTATACACCCATGTAAATTCTGCAGATATCACTGCCAATCTCACATTGTCCTATTGTTCGAGCGGGCCCTGACCTCCCCGAGTGATGCATCAACCAATTGTCTAATTTAATTTATAATAATAACAAATAATGTTACAGACGCCTAGATCCCTAGTTTCTTCATAGTTTAGGTAAGTACCAAGCTTCCCATGGTTTTATTTTAATTTTCTGAACAAACTTATAAAAAGAAAAAAACATTATTACGAAAGAGTGATTTTTTAGTATTCAGAAAAACAACTACTTACGTAAATTTTCATAGAACTACTGACGTCTTGTCATTGCTGTTTCGTGATGTATTAATAAAGTATTTAATCGACCCTGAACTTGTTATACACCCATGTAAATTCTGCAGACATCACTGCCAATCTCACATTGTCCTATTGTTCGTGCGGGCCCTGACCTCCCCGAGTGATGCATCAATCAATTGTCTGATTCAATTTATAACAATAACAAATAATGTTACAGACACCTAGATCCCTAGTTTCTTCAGATAGTAAGTATTTATCGACGAAATAAAATATATTATCGTTTAATCATAGACCATATTTGTCCCAGCTCAAATAGGTCTCATGTAAATCGTTGTAGGTATCTCCCTTTCTGTCATGGGAAGAAATATGATATTCGGTGTTAGAAAGAGAAAACTCCACGCCTTATATTCACATTTAAAAGTCAACTACAAAAGAAGCAAAATGTAGACCTTTTTGAAACCAAAATTTCGGATAGCAATTTGTAAAAAATTTATGAAAGTTTGGAAATTTTTTATAATTATTTTGAAATGGAACCACAAAAAACTGAGTTGACAATAAAGTCTTTGTATATCTGTCTAATAAAATTTGTTTAGGTTCTTTTTGTTGTCAGTAGTTCTAGTTGGAAAAAGGTAAGATTTCAAAAATTATGTTTTAATTTCTAATAATAACATTTGTAAACGTATTTTATCACATTTCAAAAACAGTTTTTAGTTTTCGGATAAGTTCAGAAATCTTCAATTTATTTCAATTTTATTGCAAAGTGAAAATATTTTTACCATCTGTCAAAATACGCCCGATTTTTGAAAGGCTTATGTTGGGATAGATGTTGGATATTTTTTTACAAATCATTCTAGGTACCTAGCAGCTTTCAGAACTTTCAACAAAAAGTTAATGTTTGATGGCTAAAAAACGTTGTTTTTTAATTACTGGAATTATTATGAAAACAGCTGAAAATGTGTTAATTTTCTTTCCGACAAAGAAATTTCTTTTTGGAGAGGATTTTTCATACAAATATTTATGATTCAAAGAATGCATTTTCTTTGTTATGCGTGAGAAATCTTAAGACGTTGAATATGTATGCAGATTTTAAAACGCCAGCTTTAATATAAATCCTTTGGAACACAAAGGCACATGTTTTCTTTTCTTTCATAGTGTTTTTCTTACGGTTTAAAAAAATGTTAAAGTAACTTCAACGGGCATACAAGATGCAAACCCGTTTTATTCAAGTAGTTGCAAGCATCGTAATTCGGTACTTATTCAAGATAATAAGTCATTTTGTGGTATTAATAATGTTTTTATTGTCTGTAATTTACGAACATTTTTATTAGGTTTGGTTTGTGTGTAGATACCACATAATAAATAATAACACAGGAAGTGCCTTGTGGGCGTGTTTCGTGATCCAATTATAGGTCAATTTCGGCCTATATTTGCATTCAAAACTGTGTTTCACTATGATTACGAAATTCAAATAAATTGGCGATATACAATTTCAGGTCAGTGTAAATGAGACTGACCGGGTTCTAAAATGGTCAAGAACCAATAGGTACTAAGTCAGTGGCACATTTGTTTCATCCAAATTTGTATGGAAAGCACTTCTAATGTAATATTATTTATTCTATGGTAGGTATCTCAATTACGACCACACTTAATCTTTTCTCATCCGAATAACAGTATGACTGAATTGTTGGTTCGGAATTATGTTTTTAATGATTTTTATTGCCGATAATTCAAGAGGTAGAAAATATTGATTGAAACAACCGTGGTTCTGAGAAATAAGACAAAATTGTTGTAATATTTTTTTTTATGTTGTGGCAAATTTGCAATTGACAGTGTCTTGTTTGGAAAACGATTACTGTAGTTTGACGTAGGTAATGGATTCTTTGTTTTTTCAGGTAAAGTTGAGCTAAGGTGCACTTTTTAGATACTTTTTTTAATGTTGATAAATTTTGTCCTTTTATAGAACCAAAAAACCTATTCAGTTTGATTATTAACTAAATAGTGTTTGTCTATCAGTTTGTAATCTAAATACACATCTATCAAGGACCTTGGGGTCACCCTAGACTGCAAACTTTCTTTCCGTGATCACATTAATAATATCGTAAATAAATCACTTAAACTACTCGGCTTCATTCATACCTCTGACTTCAAACATATAAGTACACTTAAAAGTCTTAACTATTCGCTGGTTTGCCCTCACCTTGAATATGCTAGTGTCATTTGGTCTCCTTTCTATGCTGTCCACATTTGTCACATCGAATCCGTACAACATCGTTTCCTAAGAGGAATTGCTTGGAGGTCGGGTCTTGAAAGAGGCGAGTACTCATATGATGACATTGAACACATTTTAAACATTTCTTCTTTAGAAAAACGTAGAAAAGGCTCTGATCTAATTTGCATATTTAAAATTATCAACAGTATTACTGATACACCTGCTTTGTTACAACTCATCCAGTTCAATATCCCTTCCCGTAGACTCCGAAATAATGAATAATTGCTGTTCCTCAATCAACATTCTACTAATTATGGATACCATTCTCCTTTATCCAGAATACTAGACTTGTCAACGCAAGTCAAAGCATTGATTTTTTTGGGGTAAAACTAGATGACTTTCGACAGTCGATGCACAATATTTAAATGCTTCTACATGCTTTGACTCGTAGTGTCTTCTATATGTACTTTTTACATTTTATATTGTCATTACTATTAATTTATATGTGCTCTCCCTTCACTGTCATCTCTGTTTTTTTTTATTCGTGTTATTTTTATGTTTTTAATGGACTACTGTCCGTAAATTAATAAATAAATATTTATGCCTCTTCATTTTTCATCCCGCAAACTGCCACTGGTAGCAAGATATAAAACTTATTCAAAATAAATAATTTATATATTAACATATATGTCATTTAGGTTATGGGCATTACATTTATTTATTTATGCGTATGGTATCCCAACCAGCCCCGGATCTTCGTTTTTTTTTAGGCGGGGCAAAAACTGAAAAATGCCGCCCCCGCCCACTTAGGTATCTATATTTATTTTAACCTTGCTGGGGGGGGGGGGGGGGGGGTGGGCCATATTCGAATCAAAGAACTGGTTTTACTGTAACTAATTAAGAAATTTAATTATAGCTACACCCAGAACATGCAAATGGTTTTCCTTAAATTCTGGCTGCATATAGTCTGCAACCAGAATTTTAAAACTGCACTTTGAACACGAGAATGGTTTCCATCAAAATGCTTCAGCAGATGAAATCACAACTGAAATTTATCTTGCTGGCTGCTTATTCGTTTTAAACTGCTACATTGCATTGTATTTAAATAAAAGCTGAAATAAAAAGGCTGTTTTACTTCTCAGTCATATGATGGCTGCCATCGTGTAATAAACAAATCATGACACGCATAACGACGTAAAAATTTTAAGTAAGTTTGAATAATGACGAATTGACGACGTAAGTGATTGCACGTATTAAATTGAGTTTAAAAAATAAATATAGTAACTTAAAAAGCATAAGATAGTTATATAAAATACTTACCCAGAAAAGCGATCGATAAACTGTGATAGATTTATTGATGCGACACTAATGACATCAGTATTGTACCTTCGGTTGATCAACAAGTACTAAAGAGTAAAAATAAACAACACACTTTTGACACATTTTTAAAACAAAACACTGTCGTGGAGAGAGATCGACGAGGGAGTTTTCGAATATAGCTTCATCTCTTTCGCACGCACGGTAACCAGAGCAGACGCGTGCTGCCGCGATCTGTGGTTCCTGCGGGCGAGCGGGTCGGGTGCGTATTTTGAACTATGCCTACGCGCCTCGCGAATAATAAATGTTCGTGAAGCACGTCTCACTCAGGGCTCTGGGTATCAGTCGAGTTAATATGGCCGTGAAATTTCTCTACTTGTACTATTATTTATTCCGTGGTCAAAGTTGAGTTTGGCCGCCCTCTGAACTTGCCGCTCGGGGCATGGGCCCCGGCTTGCCCCCCATTAGATCCGGGGCTGATCCCAACTACGCAAGAAAACATCTCTGGATTGCTCCGACGATGACCGAGCGATTATTCCGCTTCTAGCACTCGATCCGGTCGGCCACCCGCGTTATTTTACCTCTCTGCCCGTTTCATGCGCGAACACAAAATTTTGTAAATATTAATCTCAATAAATGTTAATCTCTCTAACATGAACAAGTGTTATTAATCATCATCCAATATAATTTCTGAACACCGGATCGCGGCCTGGAAGTACCGCAATCCTCAGGAGTCTGTCTACCTCTTTATGGTAAAGTGTTGGTACTGCCTCGTCTGATCTGGAGACGGAGCACCAGGACAAACACTTTCCACCAACTCCTCAACCCTTCCTACAACACTTCCAACAAGGTTAATGATAGTTGGGCTGTGTGATGTTTTTGATGTGAACATATGGACCAACACAAAATTTACGAATGCCGCGGCAATGAAGGCGCTTAAAAGGTAAGGTAATAGTGATGAATGTAGGTACTTACCAATCTCTTATATTGGCCAGTTCCTTCTCCTTCCCCACAGGCATCTCTTTGAGGCCATTGAGAAATGGATGCGAAAACTGGTTCATTGTGGACAACTCGTCAACTAAAACAAAAATATAAAATAAGCACCAAAATCAATATGAAAAGCCAAACAAAATCGTCATTAGAAATTCTTTGTGCGAAATTATACGAAATTTGTCGTAGTTTGTGACAAGATAATTTTCAAATAACAAAGATTATTTTGGAACAATTATGATCGAGTACCCTGGAATCAAATTGGGCTCGTGCCGATTGTGAAATGGAGAATTCACAAAAAGCTTTGCATAATATGATGCTATAGTACATTATGTCTTAGCAATATTGAAATAAATATTCCCAATTCCCATTGTTTAAGACGCCATAAAATGTTTCACTAGAGTCATTTAGTCACCTATTTTAGCTCTATGACTCAAATGGGTCGATTTTATAATAGAATATGCTGAATTAGATATTTTCTTCAACAATCTATATGGATAAAGAAAAACTTTCTTCGTCTCCTAAAAAATATGTTGTGCAATTATATTAAGTATCATTTGGGTCTCTAATTGTCTCTTGGGTCTCTTGTGTCTCTTGCGTCTCTCGTGTCTCTTGTGTCTCTTATGTCTCTTGCGTCTTTCGTGTCTCTTGTGTCTCTTGTGTCTCTTGCGTCTCTCGTGTCTCTTGTGTCTCTTATGTCTCTTGTGTCTTTTGTGTCTCTTGTGTCTCTTGTGTCTCTTGTGTCTCTTGTGTCTCTTGTGTCTCTTGTGTCTCTTGTGTCTCTTGTGTCTCTTGTGTCTCTTGTGTCTCTTGTGTCTCTTGTGTCTCTTGTGTCTCTCGTGTCTCTTGTATCGCTTGTGTCTCTTGTGTCTCTTGTGTCTCTTGTGTCTCTTGTGTCTCTTGGGTCTCTTGTGTTTCTTGTGTCTCTCACGTCTCTTTGTATTTTTAATCATTTTGTTTTTTAATCTTTATTTAAATTAATGCAATTGTATAATTTGTCTGATAGATTTAGGTAACTGTTTGTATTTATAACCATTTGTGTATTAACTGAGTTTTTATAACTGGATTATTATGGTGTGAATGATAACATCTCTAAAAATCCAGAATAAATAAATAAATCATTGTTATTCAATTTAGTTTCCTTTTTTTATCAAATTTCGTCTAGCATAAACCATAATTTTTGTTTTTACAATATCATTGACGGAGTATTAATATTTCTAAAAAAAAATTTGTCTACATAAACATGTTGATAGACATTTATATATCTACACTTCTTTATCCTAAAAACGTAAATCATATTTTGATAGAAAGCAGTCACTTTATGGTTTGACATATTAATTGAAGTAAACAATAACTTAGTTTGTAACCACGTTTAATTTTAATTTTATACCCTGAAGATGCTTGTGTTAAGCGAAATCGGTCGGTATATAAAAAAATAAATAATTAAATCATGGTTACAAACTAAGTTGTTGTTTTATTTCAATTAACGTAAATTATTGTGATAGAAAAATCAAAACTTTAATCGGTTTTAAAGCTGTTGTACTCGAAAGTTTAAAAACATTTTCTGTGGGACCGAATAGTTCGTAACATGACTTCCGAGTACATGAGAAAGTCAGGTAGAGTATTTAAATCATTGTCATAGGAAGTCTCACTCTCTCTCTCTCTTAGCAAAGCTCTCAGCCAGTCACTACGTATCGATTTTATGAGGAATCTATGGAATTACGCGCTTTATTTCTTATCAAGTATTCCGTAATCCAAGTAAAGATAATACATATATTTTTAGGTAGGTACTCAATGGGATGTGTGGATTGCACTACCTGCTTTTATTCTGGAATGATTAATTTATTTTTATTTTTATTATTACTACCGAGCATTCCTCCGTAGTCCAGTGGATAAGACTCTTGACTCACAATCCTGAGGTTGCGGGTTCGAACCCGGCATGCGCAAATAAATTTTATTTGATTAATTTGTGTTATTTCACAATTAATTCATTTAAAAATAATATATAGTACATTTGCGGCATGTTCCAGAGTGGAAGATACTATCAGCATCGCCCTGGTGTAAGACCACCATTCAGAATTGAAAGGTTGCTTGAAAATGGCTTTAGCCGTGTTTGGTGACCAGATCTGAATAGCCAGGTACTTCCCAACCTTCCTCTTCCCCACCTCCTTCCCCTCCCACTACCTTCAACCTCACAACATACCCCAATTGGGGATGCCATAGTCTCACTGGCTCCAGACGGGAGCAGTTGAGATTCTTGTGCAGTATTCACTGTAAAAAAAAAAAAACAAAAATTCCTGTTAGTTGCCATCTCACAACACCAATATATACGTTGAAAAATGTGTAATTACAATTTAAGTCAAAAAATTAAAATAAGTGAATAGATTACTATAAAAATGTATTAATTGGATTTTTTCTTTCCAATAAATGACTTACGTGTAAACTAACACGGTACAATCTTAGAAACAAGTTGTCCTTAGCACCCGAAAGGTGATGTGATAGTTTTTCAATCACGAGGCTACGAGTTTGTTTCCCTGCCAGAAATGTTTTAAAAATTCCGCATAATTTAGTTTTTTGGAAAAAACGAAGGTCTATGTAAATTATTTTATGTAAATGCAGTAGAAAAGTTATTTATATGAAGCAGTAAAAATTCTCGAATGATGAACTCTACCATTGTGAGCAATGGGGCTTTGAAATGGTACCGCTCGTTTTCATCCTCCGATAAAATATCCCCCGCAAAATATCTCTCGACATTATATTCCAAGGACAAAATGTATCTCCACTACGCAGAATTTTCTTTATTAGTTTAGGTTAGGTTAGGTTAAGTTAGGTTTTAGTAGATATTTTGTGGGAGATGTTTTGCGACGTTTTGTAGGATATTTTGTCGAGGATGTCGGGGGATGAAGACGCGCGTAAGCCTTTGAAATAGCCATTTAATTATTACACATAATTTAACTATTTTTTTCGATTTTTCTTTATACCTACTCACTAAATAATTAACATACTTCAGCGAAAACCTATTATTGGTTAAATTTCTGAACATATTTCATCAAACATTATTAACAATTGTAACTGTTGGTTTTCCTAATAAAATAAAATAAAAATAAAAAAATGTAAGTATCAAAAAACATTATCTGAGAAAACGATCACTTTGTGACTTAACAAAATTATATGTTTATTTGTGATTTTTTAAAAGGTATCTTAATATTCCTGAAGAAGAAAATAATAATAATCTAAACGAAAATATGAAAGAGAATAAGACACAGAAAAAGACAATGGTCGCAACCGGTTAGACGAGAGGTCTGGGTTCGTGTCCCAGTTGGGACCATTGTCTTTTAATGTTTTTTTATGTCTTGTTCTCTTTCATATTTTCGTTTAGATTATTATTGTTATCTTCTTCTTCAGTAATATATTGCATTGATGGGATTAACCTTCAAAAGATATTAAAAAAAGGGTTTTTCTCATAAAAAATTAGGTATATATTAGTTTAATGTCAAAAAATAAGTCAAGACCAGCTTTCCAGTTCTAACAAATCATAATTAAAATAATGTTTCAAAACTTAGGCGAAACCAGTTAGTAAATACATGAGCATTGATCAGATACAAATAGTCACTACATAATTTATAAAAAAATTAAACGAACACCAACAAGAATAACGCATTTTTAGAAAAAACAAACGCAAAAAACAAAAGCATTAATTTGTAATAGTACGCATAATAATATATATTTTTTTAAGTTTATGCTGTTTGACCATGACCAAGTAAACCAAATATAAATAAAGTTGTACCTGCCTAATGTCAAGAGCCTATAATTAAATTTAAAGTAAAAACAAGTCTCACGCAATAACTCACAGAACGCAGACTGAAAAAAAACATTTAAATATTCACGGTATTTTTTTTGTAATTATTTATTTCCATAGTTTGTGTTCGATTTATCTTCATTGTTTGGGAATACAAATCCAATTGAATACAAATCAAGAATAAAAATATGGCTTAAAGAGGTCAATGAGAAAACCCTAGCGAAGACGCTAAAAACGACATAGAAGACAAATGAACTATATTTAAATAACTTTAGACCACCTCGGCACAGGACCCCCTAGTGAGGAGGACAAAGAAATACAATATTTTATATTTTTGAATGTAGCTAATACTATGTGGTTATCCATAATAGAAAAATGAAACAATACAACTTTGTATAAACCACTTATATAATGTGCGAATCCGACCGCTTTCGGAACAAACGTTCCTTCGTCAGGGAAAGCTTATACTATAAGTATATTCCGAAACCGGTCGGATTTGCACATTATATAAGTGGTTTATACAAAGTTGTATTGTTTCATTTTTCTACAATATTTTATTCTTAATTTCGCATTACATTTTGTATGTTAATTTTTTTCTATATAATCGCTATAATAAAAAATAAAAAAAGTTATTTATTTTATTTCTGTGCTAATACAGTAACAATAGAAATAGTAAAAGACATGGTATTGAAGCGTGTCAACAATGCGTGACAAAGCGTGTCGAAATTGCACGTACTTCTTACAAAGGGGTGTAGATCTGGTCACCAAACACGGCTGAAGCTATTTCAAGCAACCAATTTTGATAGGGACACCCTAATCACCCAGCGTTATGAAATATACTTTACGACCTATTCTCATACGTACCAAGGAGTGCGACCGCAAACACCGTGACACGAAATTTATGTATATATATGTTCATTTAAAATCTACATATATATACAGATTTTAAATGAATTAATTGTGAAATAGCGCTAATTAATCAAGTTTATTTGCCCCGCCGGGATTCGATCCCGCCACATTCGGATTGTGAGTCAAGAGCCTTACTCCTAGACCACGCCAGTCGTCAATGTAACTGGTAAATGTCGTCTGGAAATAATTTAAAAAGGGTACTTCAAACATCACGTAGACCGTAGACCTTTTATGAGTATTTAGGCACGACCTCGAATTCAAAAGGCTTTCATTACCATCAGAATGCGTTAGAATTCACCTTTTTGGCCTAGAGAACCATTAAGTATTTTTATGGTCGTCAATATTATGCATACATACTAAATAAAAGTCGTAAATAAGGTATAGAGTAATTGCAAAAAATTATGATCGGTCTCAAAGTGCACTGTTAGTACCGATTAGGATTAGGTTGGTGTTCAAACATTTTATAAGCCATTTCAAAGCAACAAGGACACAAGCCGCACACGTGTTTATTATTACAGCTATGACTTGCTACTAAGTTCATGTTTAAGTCCCTTTAAATGCCGTAAGGTATTTAGTGTGGAGTACTGACAGGCCGCAAATTTTTTAGCAAAAAAACAAATTAATAAAAAAATCTTTTTCTGAAATATATTGAAAATATATATTGAAGACTTACCAAATGCATTGTATATTATACATTGTATATAGTTTGTGTCGCTTTTCGATTTTTCTAATTAGTTGATATTTACATGAAAAATCGTAATTTAGAAGAGCTTGTTAACTAGCTCATTTTGTATGGCCGGCCTCCTGAGCACTGCTACTTAGAGCTTGTAAACACGCTCAAGGCACACAAGAGGTTAACCCTTCGGGCTAATTTGTCCGCTTTTGGAAATAGCTCATATAGGTCTCGTAGATGTCATGAGAGAGATATGGTCTGAACGGTGTTAGAAAGAGAAAATACCACGCTTTATATTTATTTAAAAGTTAACCATTGAACAATTTAAAAATGTTCATATCTGTGAAACCAAAGTTTCGCAATTTGAAAAATATTTAAGAAATTTCATGATTTTTTTAAAAATATTTTTATATGAAATGGCAAAAAAGTGAGGTGACGATAAAGTTTTGAATATATTTGATTAATAAAATATGTATGTGTTAGTTTTATTTTTCGTTTTCGGTAATTTTAGTTAAAAACGTAAGGAGATCCATTTTTTTAATATGTTTGGTTACGAAATGGAATCATATAAGAAACTCGACGATCCGAGATGATCTAAACATTGAACCACTGCTACTCTTCATAGAAAAATCGCAACTGAGGTGGCTTGGGCATGTACTAGTCTGATGACCGAATTCCGAGGAAGATACTGATTGCGATTCCTGAGAGTAGACGTCCAGTGGGCCGCCCCAGACACAGTTGGGCGAGGCAACTCCAGAAACTGTGGGAGGAGAGGATGGGTCTACCATGGACAGAGGCCGAACAATCAACACAAGACAGGGACGTATGGAGGAGCCTTGTCCCCGACCCGAATAGGACAAGGGGAAGAAGATGATGATGATTAGGGCTCGGATAAATATGTATTAAAAAATTCAAAATATGTACATATAATATGGACTAAAAAATGTAAAATATAGAAAAAATATGGAGTTTAAAATAAGAATATCTTTCATATTAAACAATATTTATTGTGAAAAATTACTATGCAGTAACAGTTACATTAAAAAATATTTAAAAAAACAGCGAAATGTTCAGGTAATTCAAATAAAAAAATTAAGTTTTATTCATCTTCCTCTAAATCTGTCTTATTAAATTGATTGGAGTACACAATCACATGCTTTTTTAAATTATCGAAATTAAAACTTTGTCGATTTGGTCTAAATATAGACTAATATTGGCTGAAAGATCTTTCCACGTCGCATGATGTAATGGGAGCATATTTAAAGACGCCTACTTCCGAAATTGTGTAAGGCACGTCTGCAGTACCCTCAAAGCTTCCGCTCAGTACTTTATTAATTGTTTTTAGGGTATCAAATCCTTTGTTTTTGTCTAAAATATACTTTACTTGATACGCAAAGGTTGTTTATCCTTGGGCATTTTGAAATTAATCTGATAGGTACCTGGACAGTAGTAGTAGTAGACTTGAGTACGTAAAAATAAAAAGACGCGCAAGCAACAGCAAGCAAGTAGAGGAAGAGAATAAAAAATTAAATTACGACGAATAATACGCGAGAGAAATAAAACACGCGCGGCCGTGGTGGCGAGAATGCAAACACGTAAAATTATATCAATTTTTGTGAACTAACTCATGTTTTATGATATAAAAATCAAAAATATGGATGATTGTGATATTTTTTTGTAAAATATGGACTTACCCATGAAATATGGACAAATATGGAAAATAGAAATAAATTTTTCACAATCTATATATGATAATCTAGGTAGGGAACACATACTAGACCGAAAATTGTGTAAATTAAAAATATGTATTTACATATTAATCCGGGCCCTAATGATGATGAATATGTTTGGATTAAAAACATATATTTATTAAATCCTAAATTAAAATATAATATAAATTTTGAAACATAAACTTTGCGCAGGGGCGATATCGTAACCAATGAGGTTTATCCGAGGTGCGATTATTGCTAGTTGAAAACTTTTATTAGTATTTCATTAGGTACCATTCAAAACACATTATTATTAGTATTTTATTACCATTCAAAAACGATTTTTCATTTTCAGATAAGTATTTTTTTCATTGGAAAAAATCGTTCTTAGAAGTGGTTTGTAAACTAAATAGCATCTCGGATAAATATATTCGATTTTTTTTCTTTATATTTTATATATTTTTTATTGCGACCTTTATGTTTTTATTTTTCTGTGTCTTATTCTCTTTCATATTTTCGTTTAGATTATTAGTGTTAACTTATTCTTCAATGACATATTCCGTTAGTGGGAATAACCTTCAAAAGTTATAAAAAAAAGTTGTTTTAATAAAAATTAAACTATATTTTTGAATGTAGCTATTACTTTGTGGTTATCCATTATAGAAAAATGAAATAATTTAACTTTGTATAAACCACTTATTTGATGCGCAAATCCGACCGGTTTCGGAACAAACGTTCCTTCGTCAGGGAAAGCTTATACTAATTTGACAGTTTCGAACAATGTTTTATTATGGTAGGGGTGGAACTGTTGCTAGATAATAATGTAGATTGGGTAGGTAGGTATTAGTGTAGAGTGGGTGGGTAGGGGAACAAATCCATGATTGGGCTATATGACAATATTTTTTGTTTGTTGATAATAGATTCATTATTTTTAAGGGATTTTTTAATTTCCAAGGCTTCTAAGTTATCTAAACGTTTTCCTTTATGATTAATATGAAGAATATTTATCCCTGTAATTTTTTAAAACTATGGTTATTTTCAATGATATGGTTAGCAAACTCAGAAAAATTATTATTATTAAGACACCTTAAATGTTCTTTGATTCTGATTTCAAAATTACGAGTGGTTTTTCCAATATAAAAATTAAACAAAAATTAAACTACTTATTTATTAATTAACAACTAAGTATAATCATTTTTAAACGTACATGTTAATAAGCAATACAATAAAATTCACACCATTTCCTATCGACTTGTTTTGGGAATAAAATATTATATCTACGCTAATTAGATATTTATTATTCGACCATAAACATTGGTATGAAGTCAACAAGAATTTCTGCATTTAATCCTCCAATTATGCTTTTATAACTAACTAACCATCACGCCGTTTCCCCGCAGGGGTAGGCAGAGAGGACAGACCGCCAAACAACTCGATCTTGGCACACACTCCTTGCCTCGTTCACATTCATACATCGTCTCATACACGCTCTTCTATTATTCCGACTCTTCACATGGCCCGACTCAAGTATCTGATTCGCTTGGTCGTGCCTTGTCTTCCTCGGGCGTCCCCGACTTCTTCTACCATTCACATTTGCGTCATATATTCTCCTTACACTCCATTCCTCGTGCATTCGCTCTACATGCTCAAACCATCTAAGCGTCCCTTTCTTAATCTTACTCATCACGCTTACAACAGCCTTGCATTCTTCGCGGATCTCCACATTTCTCACAAGATCGTACATGGTTTTACCACACATACGCCTCAGGGATCTCATTTCTACAGCATTCAGTCAACTTTCATCCTTCCTCTGCCAGTTCCATGCCTTACGGCCATACATCAGGGTAGGTATCAGCATTCCATTATAGACGGCTATCGTTTCTTTGGACAGTTTTTTGTTGGCGCCAACGGCGTTCAGTCCTCCATTAATAGAGTTGCCTGCATTGACCCTTCTTTCGATATCTCTGTCAGCCTTCCCATCTCTCGTAATGCTGCATTCGATATTTTCGCTCTGACTTAAGGGCCCGCAACCCGGATTTGTACCGATTTATTACATATTTCCCTTAAACACGGTAAGTTTTAAAGCTCTTAAATAAATATATGTTATTCTTGAAGATAATATCTAGACATTGCCCGCGCCGAAACGCAAATTATGTAAGATTCCCTCGATTGAAAAAAATCGCAAACTATGCTCCAAAAATTATTATAAACACGTTTGTTTAAGTTATTTTACAAGTTATTTGTATGAAATTATTCACAGTGTTTCTTTAAATGTTGTTTAAGATAATGCCCGCAAGATTTTTGCTCTATTTTAAACGAGTCGTGTTTTATTAAACGTTTTCGCAATTTTCGCATCGATTTTGTCGCTGTAAATGTTAGCGCACTCCTCTAACATTCGTATTTTCGTATCTCTCCATCTTCTTCTTTTCGGGCCCGGTTGCAGAGCCAGAGCCCGCGCAGACAGCTAAGCGTTCAGCGTTCAGCGTTCACTGGCGTTCACCTAGCGTTCTGCCGGTTGCGTTCTACGCGAGTTCTAACTCACACAGCACACGGTCAAATATTCTGCGTTCCATTTTCCTAAAAAGCTTGTACCTAAAACACGTATTTTGATAGTTCGTCTTCAGAAGACGAAGCATTGCTTTTGTTGACTTTGGAAGAGTGTTAAAAGAAAAGAAGTCACTGGGTGCATCCAATTAACACTAAGCGAAATGAAAAGGAGAGTTCAGTATTCTTTTTCCTGAATTACTTAAAGATGAAGAACGTTTTTTTTATTTACTTCCGAATGTCAATAAGTAGCTTTAATGAATTGCATAATTATATAAAAAAAAAAAATAATAATTATAATTATATAACTCTTGCTTGACAGATTTAATATATACTCATTTGGATGAAAAAAATATTTTATCTGAACAACAAAAAGGTTGTCGCAGAAAACATATGGGATGTAAAGAACAGTTAGTTATTGATTCTGTAATTTTAAAACAAATTCAAAATGAAAAACGTAATTTACATACTTGTTATATAGATTATCAAAAAGCTTTTGATAGTGTCCCGCACTCGTGGCTAATCAAAATATTAAAAATATGTAAAGTTAACCCAATTATAATTAGCTTTTTGAAAAATATTATGTCCTTTTGGAATACAGATTTGCTAGTTAATTTAAAAGGTAAGAAAATAGTAGTACCGGGCATTTCAATAAAAAGAGGGATTTTTCAAGGAGACTCATTGAGCCCTCTTTGGTTTTGCTTAGCATTGAATCCCCTTTCTAAAATGTTAATTAAAAGCAAGTTTGGAATAAAAATTAAGGGTAATACAAGAGAGAGTAGTATAGTTTCACATCTATTATATATGGATGATATAAAATTATTTTCAAATTCTGAATCAAATTTAGAGAAAATGATTAAGGTAATTAAATTTTTTTCAGATGATATTAAAATGACTTTTGGTTTAGATAAATGTAAAACTATCCATATAGAGAAAGGCAAAATTGTAGATGGAGACGAGGGTATATTTAGAAATTTCAAAATTCAAAGTATGAAAGGGGATGAGGTTTATAAATATTTAGGATACCCGCAATCGAATAGATTAGATCACACCAGTATTAAAAATGATATTAGGATTAAATTTCAAACTAGGATCAGAAAAATTTTAAAATGCAATCTATCTGCTAAAAATTTAGTAAAAGCAATAAATACTTGGGCAATACCTCTACTAACGTACTCATTTGGCATAATTAAATGGTCCAATACAGATTTAGATAGTTTAGAACGATTGATTAGAACTACGTTAACAAAATTTAATTGCCATCATCCAAATTCAGCTATAGAACGAATTAATTTACCTAGAAATTTAGGAGGTAGAGGTGTAGTCAAAATAACATCTTTGAAACACAATCAGGTAGAAATGCTTAGAAATTTTTTCCATAGGAAAGCTAATAGCTCAGAAATGCACAAAATAATTTGCAAGGCAGATAGAAAATTTATATGACGAGAATGCCAACATTCTTATAAATACTAACCAGGAATTATTAGATTCCTGGTCAAATAAAATTATTCACGCAAAACACTTCAATTATCTCAACCAAACGTATGTTGACAAACTTTCGTCAAACAAATGGTTGAGTATTGGAGAGTTGACCGCAGAAATAGAAGGATTTATGCTTGCCATTCAAGATAGAGTCATTAATACTAAAAATTATAGAAAGCATATAATCAAAGATATAAATCAAATTGATGATTTATGTAGAAAATGTTTGGCTTTTCCCGAAACTATAGAACATATTATATCGGGATGTTCTATATTAGCGCCTTCCGAGTATACATTTAGGCACAATCAGGTTTTAAAAATAATTCACCAAAGTTTGGTAATTAAACATAACTTGATTGACTGCCGTAATATTGTACCATATTATGAATATGAACCAAATTCATTTTTAGAAAATGAATTTTATAAAATATATTATGATAAAACTATACTAACAGACAGAACAATTACTCATAATAGATCTGATATAGTTTTACATGACAAAATTAAAAAAATAACTTATATCATTGATGTAGCTATTCCAAATTCCTGTAATATTCAAAAAACTATTTCTGAAAAAATAAGAAAATACACAGATTTAGGAAATGAGATTAAAAGAATTTGGCATTCTCGGACTATAAAAATATTGCCATTTGTTATTTCGGCCACTGGCATAATACCTAGGAATCTGATTCAAAATTTAAGCATATTAGATTTGTCAAAGAATTTGTATATAAAAATGCAAAAATCAGTCATTTTAAATACATGTAGGATTACTAAATATTTGTAGGATTACTGATTATTAAATATTTATATTGAGGGATCGGTAGGATTTATAGGTTCAATTAGAAATGCCACAGAGCCGAACCCTGCTCTGCGTGGGTTGACTAGATGATCATTTGGGGAAGTGTGTGAAAGGGTTTAGTTTTTCCTTCTTTTTTTCCTTTTTTTTTTTTTTTTTTTTTTTTTTTTTTTTTTTTTTTTTTTTTTTTTTTTTTTTTTTTTTTTTTTTTTTTTTTTTTTTTTTTTTTTTTTTTTTGGGGAAAATTTAACCCGGACATTTAAATCTGGTGCATAAAATAATAAATATATAGTTATTTATAGAATTATTTTCCCATTTGGTCTCTGGTAGGTCGACATGTTGTTCTTGTATTATTTTGTTTTTACAATACTTATATAGTGCAATTGCATAGCGTGGATTGACTAGATGATCATTTGGGGAAGTGCGTGAAAGGGTTTAGTTTTAACTACTTACAAAGAACGCGGAACGCAGAAAGCGGAACGCCGAACGCGGAACGCTTGCTGTCTGCGCGGGCTCTAAGAATAGGAAAATGTGATAAAATCGCCAACTTTTGTTTTAAACTATGTAAGAAACGGCAATGTTCAAAGTGTTTGCATTATTTGTTCAAATTAAACGCAATGTTTAAACAAGAGATGTAACTTTGACCACTTTTCGGTAACAGACGGGGTCATTCCGTGGTCACTCACATCACAAGTGATTCGAAAGATGTCACTGTAAATATTATTTACTTGGTAAACAATAAATTAAGAATACACGAAATTTGCTAATTCACGACAACTAAAATTGGGTATACATAGAAAAAAAAGCAAATATAACATAATGTTAATGTTTTCGAGGAAACTCGGTCACAGACAAATTTCAACAACAGGTATTTTACCAAACTGTTGCTGTCACTGTCGCTCTTACTCCCCAGAATACTGAGTGAAAGAGACAACTGCACCTCATGCTGATAATACCTAAATAAAGTCAATGCATGGACATATGAATATTACTAGACCAGAACATAAAGGTGAGGGGTAGACAACAACTACAGCGCAGAGCAGGAAGATGACTTTAGAGATATGTGATTCGTCAATAACTCAATATGACAGTATTAGGCATCTCGCATTATTATATCACCATTTAGTTCTTAAAAGTAAACTCTGCTTTTGAATAAATATACCTTTTTACATGGGAGCGCGAATCGCTCGCCGCGTAATGAACAAATTTGCGAAGTCTAAATACGGAAAATTAAAGTTTGCCTATTTGCAGACTCCAATATTTTGTTGCCGTATTTAGTTAGGACACTTTTACAAATGTTTCATAATTTATTTACCTCCAGTAAACATCGACGAGTACACACCATGTATCTCGAGTGATAGTATATATTTACACGTTTTCAAAACACAAACCATGTTTTTTGCGGTGTTATTTCGTAAAATGCACCGACGAGCGCTCGACGCTGGCTCGCAGAAGAATGATGACGTCACATTTTTTAGATTCACGGGAAGCCATACTCAACCCCAGCCGGTTCCAATGGAACCGGTATGGGGAGGGGGAAATAATACGCTTTTATCACTTAGGGCAGGTCTACTAATATTCATATGTCTATAAGTCTGTGAGGTTTTGTATTCCGCCGTTTTTTACTCCAAAAATGTACCGATTCTTAAGTTTTTTGGTCAATATCTATATTATATTAAAAAATATTTCCAGTAAATCCAGGGAGAAAATTGGCAACAAAATTGAAAACAATATAACTAATTATGAATATGAATTTAATTTCTCGACCCATAGGCTTGCACCGCAATAAGGAACTACAGTGAAAAATATTATGGCTTTAAAAAATATGTTCATATAGACCAATAAACGATAATTCTGAAGATATAAGTTTTATTTAATAATATTAATGACAGAGTTTTTAAAAAATGATTACAAAGTCCATTTTTAATCGGGTCGTAAAAACACGCCGTCAAGTTGGCATTATTGAAATTTTAGTGGTGACGTCACTGTTCGACGTATCTTAACGTCACTGTAACGTCATTGTATGGGAATGTATGATATGACACAAGCCATTATTCGTTTATTTACATACTGTTTATAGAGATTTAGTTGTTGTGTTTATTAGTTTATATCTATTATTGAAAATATTCAAAAACTATTGCACAAAAAAAATAGTAATGCTACTTCTAGGGAGAATACATTGAACAACGGAATTCAAAATGGCGGCAGTTGATCAGCTGATTGCCTGATCCTATAGTAATTTTTCAGGAGTGATGACGTTACACGATTCACCAAACATACGGTGGTTTTCGGGGCATCTTGAAAAATTAAAACTTTGACAATTATTTTAACTATTAAAACTAACTCTAAAAATAAATTTTTAAAAATGTAGTTATTTAAGTTAAAAGGTCATTATTCATTAAAAAAATTGGTCTGGAGTTCTCTATTGGACGGATGGATTCATACGTCCGTCAATTTCGGCCACATTATTTCCCATAATCCTACCCACTCATCATACATTTTTCCCTTCCAGAACTGTCTCTCCTTCATTTCCCGAAAAAAACCCCCACATAGCACCCCAAAGATGATTTAGTACCTGAAGGATTTTTTTTCCTCACAGCCTCCTATGTGGAGCTATTAAAAAAAATTAAAAATTGAAACTCTAAGGGCCTACGCTCATGAAGCAACCAAAACTGGTTTTCAACTCAATTCAAGGCACAACTCAATTTATCAACCTCCTGAACAAAATCGATATTTTTCTGATCTATATCGCAAATTACTCGAAAACTTGACAGGTCGTTAAGTGCTAACATGCCAACCTGTCAACATGGCAACTGAAACGCGATGGCCGCGACGACCAGTACTGCTAGTCACCTGGTCTTTAAGAGGGCATTACCGGAGAAAACCAGAAATATGTCATTTTCAAATCGGATTTTAGACGTATTGACTCATTTCCACAAAAAATTATAAATGGATTTCGAAAGATTATTCTTTTATCTAGCATTTGCATGTAATAAATTTTGAGAACATTTTATAATTTTTAGTATAATAAGGTTATTCCATAGGTCGTTGGCAGATTTGTTAAATTTTCCAAAAAGATTTTGTATTATACCACGTCATCCATTTCAAATAATATAATCATGCAGTAAAATAAATCAATACATTATCTAGCAAACGCATGTTTTAGAATTTTAATTTTTGTTTCAATAAAATCATTAAAAAATATGTACGTACATGTGTTTCTTGACGAAAATTGGTCCATTTGTGTATTTATTTGCGCACTTACAAACTAATATATTACAGATTTTTTTAACATTCTTATTAAATTTAGACATTATTGAAAAATGATAAATACTTATAATCAAAAAATAATTACAAAAGTACATTATTTTAATAGTTTTATCATCACGCCTTTCAGCATTTTTGGATGAAGGTATAAATTAAAGCTAATTTGGATTGAAATAAATTCGATATTGAGTTATAATTTTAAAAAGCTGGTACGGAGAATAATTATTTTTTCTCATTGTAACCGCCCTGCACGATCGTAAGAACAACTTTCGACGAAATGTGGATTTTCGTCCGCTGGCTGGTTAAACGCTCTTAATTCATTTAACATTGGTCAAATGAAATTCACAAGTTCCTTTCCCATGGATAGCGTTTGAATCGTCAACTGTTTTTTTTTTCAGTTTCTACGTAAATGGCCTTGATATTATAATAAAAATTTCTAAACACTTTTTGTAGAAAACGTAGAGGATTTCGAGAAAAAAAAATATTTTCGTTAGTCATTCAACTTTATTGTTATTATGCAACCATATCCACGGAAATCGTTGTGTAATCATTTTTGTTATTTTCAAAGCACTTGAGAAATGTCAACCCAAAGGCGTCAAAATTTAAAAAACTGAGTAATAAATTTAAAAAATAAATAATGTAATATTGTCGGATTAATTTGCGACGTGTGAATAGGTTCAGATTAGTAAGATAAACCGAGAAGGAGTGCATGCCATGCATGATTTTATATCACTTTTCAAAGTGTACAGATTTGTCATTGTGCTGAGTAATGTTTACAAGGAACATTTTTTTGGAATTTACTAGCGAGTACCCGGCAAGCGTTGCAATGCCACTCAAAGAAATAACGTGTTTGCGTTTAGTTCGGTTTATTGGATACATTTTTTTTTTGTTTATCGTCTGGTGGGTACACAAATAAATCAGAACATTTTTCGACACGTGCGCAGGCCATATACAGCCGTACGAATGGATTTTCCAAATTTACCCCTGCTATCCCCTACCGCTACTATGTCTCCTTTGCAATCCTTCGCTCTGAACTTCCCTCGTCTCCATTACAATTTTTCCCCCATTCCCCTCCCCTCTTCCGAATTCCCTCCCCTTCCCGCCTTACCTCCCTGCCGCTAAACTATATGAAATACAAAAATTTTTCAAACAACTCGTGTACCACTTTTTGTAAACTTTTTATACATTATTCATAACGCCAGAGCTCACTTTTATATATAGAAACCTTCGTTGGGGTGCGCACAACAACTCACCAAAGTTTCATCAAAATCGGATGAATGGTACCTATAGTAAAAAATTTCATAATGTCAGAGCTCACAGTGCTCACAACAACTCACCAAAATTTGTTTGCAATCGGATGAATGGTATGGGAAATTATTTCATAGCGCCAGAGCTCAACATTATATATAGAAACGTTCTACGCACAATAACTCATCAAAGTTTCATCTCAATCCTATGAATGATATAGGAACGCACACGGGACAAACAATGAAATTTTCATTTTTATACATATATTATGTACGATTAGGATAATGGTACGCTGGATGTTTAAATAATACTAGCTGGTACCCGGCGTGCGTTGCAATGCCACTCAAAGCAATCTGCGTGTCATTTCCCGTGCATCCCTGTTCCCTTTCACCATCCCTGCCTTCCCCCTCCCTCGTCTCTTCGCTCTCCGCGAACCTCACCTTCCCCCTGCCTTTCCTCCCTGCCGCTAAAATATATGATACACACACATTTTCATTTATCAAATTTCATAATTCCAAAGCTTACCATTATATACAGCCTATATTACTCGCTGATAATGTAGCTTTCAATTGGTCAAAGAATTTTTAAAATCGGTTTAGTGGTTAAGGCGTTAAAGCGTACCAAACAAACACACGCACTTTAGCATTTATAATATTACTAGCAGAACGGCCAAGCGTTTCTGTGGCTAACGAAACACAATGCCATTACCCAACCTTTATAAAATCTACACCACCCGCTGCCCGCTGTCTGAATATTTGAATTTCTCGGCTTTTCTCTACTATAATAAGCATGTATTATACATATAAACCTTCCTCTTGAATCATTCTATCTATTGGTGAAAACCGCATGAAAATCCGTTGCGTAGTTTAAGTAGTTTGAGCGACTTCATTTTATACTATGTAATGATGATGGTGATGAAGTATCAAAGATATTCAAAATAATATTTCAATATCTTTGTGAAGTATGGATTTGTAATAGATGTGATGGACGGGCCAATGCACCTACTGTGTACTATATAGCCGCGACACAAACGTTATGTGTAGCTGTTGTTCAGTACCGATATAATAATAATATGGACTACGAGATTTGGTACATGAATTATATTTAAGGTACAACTCCGGTGGTGGTCTACAGGTAAAGAGACGTGACTAATATCCAAACTGGCCTTTTATACCCTCCGTTCGCTTTGTGCATTCAAATCAAATGTACATCATTTGTCATTAAAAATAACTCCATCTACTCTCATTCATCACAATATTTTAATTTGTTTCGTGAACGTTTGGTAATTCATCTCTGTTCTTATTTCCGTTACCTAACGATATAACATCTCTCACCTGATTTTGTTCTACTAAATCAGACCTCAATCTGTATTATTTACCGTTCCACGTAGTTGTTACCGAGGCGAGAACGAGTGGCATACGTCAAAATGATGTCAATCCGAAATCTGCGCTCTCGAGCGAAGCTGTGCGAGATCATTCCGGTTTAGAAATGTAGGACAATGTCGGCGAAGGCCAAGGGTTTTGTAATTCCACCTGAATTCCGATAGAACCAATGGGGAAATATAGACAGATGTGAATATATTACGGAGGTAGAGTGTCAAGGAACTGTTGGTAAAATCTTAGAAGTGCGTGAAGTACCCTAACCACCTAGTTATATACGAGTATTTTGCCAATAGCTTCGAGGTAAACTAATTAAAAGCAGTATCATTGGTACATTAGATACGATACGATTGTGTACCCCAGCCAGGAGCACTTCTGACCCGGTGAGACCGGTACACCGAGGGGCACGATTTGTTAGGACTTGGAACACGTGCTCTGAGGATGTAAAAAAGGTTGGAGTTCAATCGACCGATATACATGGCAACCTAATAAGCCAATAATGGAATTAAGGATGGGCATTATATTGGGCAATAATAAAGGAATGGATTAAGCGTTATACTTTATTTATTTTATTTATTTCTCTATGTCTTCCTTTTTCTTGCCTACTCTCGGCTCTTCTTATATCTTCTATTTCTGGATTTTCTTGACTGTTTTTGCCTTTTCTTGGATCTCCTCGCCTCTTCTTGACTCTTCTTGTCTCTGTTGGGTATTTTCATCCCTTCTTAACACATCTTGGTTATTCTTGTCTCTTCTTGGATCTTTTCGGCTCTTCTTGGCTATTCTTGCCCCTTCGTAGTTTTTCTTGGTTATTCTCTGCTTGCTTCTTCTTGTCTCTTCTGGGATCTTTCTGTCTCTTCTTGGCTCTTTTTACTTCTTCTGGTCCATTAGGACGGTAGAGAGAGAAAAACTTTTTTCATGTAAATACCGCACAAAAGTCCAACTGCACAAATTAAACGTTGCTTGAAATGAATTTTGCATTACTTTGTGTCTTAATACGAACAGCTAGGTACTCCCCAACATTCGTCTATATATTTTGTTCAGATTAAAAAAAAAGTGATACCGCACAAGATTCAGTCACCACCTTCAGAAGGAACTTATATTTGCATATACCTGATGATCTCCTCACTTAGAGCCCCTTGTTAATTATTGTATCATTCGCCTACTTGTGCATTGGCTCTATAATGTGTGCATATATGTATGTGCATGTGTGTGTGTGTGTACGTAAATGTTTAAGAATGTAGTTAGTAATACTGGATTTTGGTCCTCCTTGTTTTATGCACTTGTAATTTAATTTATTATTACTTATTGTAACTTATCGTCACACAAAGAATGTTGAGATTAATGTTGTGCTCACCTATAATTGAAATCATTGCTACAACCATATTAAAAATGTAAATTATTATAATAATTACGTGATGTATTCTGTTGGCGTGCCAATAAATAAATTAGATTTCCAATTGCTTTGCAACGTCCAAAGCCAGTAGGACTATGACTTCCTCAATTGGTGTATGTTATGTTATGAAGATGAAGGAGTGGGGGTAGGAAGGAGACAGGAAAGAGGAAAAATTGTGAAGTTGGCACTAACCTAGCTATTCTCGGAAACTCGTAGTACAAGCGGGAAACTAGTGAAGCCTTGGAGGAATAATATAATATGTTTGATTTGAGCTTTCGTTTTCGAATAAATCGAGTACAAAGTTGGAATTTTTGGGTCAAATTTATTAAATCGCTAGGGGATTAACATCAGCTGTTTAATGAATCTAGATTCCTTAGTTTTCCGTTTGTTTTATGGGTTTCCGGACACCGTGCAAAATTATTCGTCTTATAATCTAATGCATTGGATTTGGATTGTGTTGGATTTCATCTTTCTTCCGGCTCCACAGGAGTTCTAAATCCAATGAAATTTCACAGTTTTACCAAGAATGCTAATCTGGAGTAGATTTCGTAAAAAAAATCTATAAAACTTCTATGAATTAAAAATCTTTATAAATCAAATGAAGTCTTGGACTAGGTAAATTAATATTCCTGTTTTTTTTTTAATTTCCTCTTCGTGTGGGCGATTCAGACTTGCAGAAAAAACTTCCCTCAATTCTTTCAATAAAAATTTCGAATTTTAGAAATTTAGAAAACTTTAAACTTCAAACTGGTCCTAAAACTAAAGTATTTATGTGATCCTAATTACTACCATATATATAATATAATACCTACCAAAACCAAAGAAAAAGCAAACTGACTTCGTGGAATAAGATTAGCGTGTAAAAGATGGTTTGAGAACTGAAAACGAATGATTAGGGACAGAATCCAGCGAAGAAAACGTTACATGCAAGAAGTGCATTTCCACCCTGAAACATACTAGCATACCTCTTCAAATACAGAACTGCCTTTGAAAATGTCCTCGAGATACTAGAACCAAAGAGCATTATACTCTTATTTATCTCTGTTGCTAAAACAACTTTTGACCAGAGAAATTTTAGTTACTTTGCAACAAAGCTATACAAAGCACTTCCACACCGTTAGACCAAACACGATTTATCATATAAATCAGACATCAAGTCTTGGATCATCAGCCTTGCCCTAGAGAGATGTAACATCACAGATTTTATCAATGGTACGATGATCACTGTCCGCTTCAGATGTTATGTCCGGGTTAAATCTTTCCCACAGGAAAAACTTAACCCTTTCACACACTTTTCCACAAATGATCATCTAGTCAATCCACGTTATGCAATTGCACTATATAAGTATAATAAATACAAAATAATACAAGAACAATTTTCTAAGAGACCAAATGGGAAAATAATTCACCGACTCCTAATTGGACCCATAAATCCTACTGATCCCTCAATATAAATATTTAAAAAATCTTTTGTAATCCTACATGTATTTAAATTGACTGATTTTTATATATAAATTCTTTGACAAATCTAATATGCCTAAATTTTGAATGAGAGACCTAGGTATAATGCCAGTAGCCGAAATAACAAATGGTAATATTTTTATAGTCTGAGAATGCCAAATTTAAATGTAATATTGAGTTGTTATTCGTATTGTTATTATAAACTGCTCATGTTTTAAAGCGCCTGCTCTCAACACAGGATTCGCCAGTGAGACAGGCTAGGTACATCACTAATTGTAAGTCTAGAATTAACAATAAAAAAAACATAATAATATAATAAAATAAATAAATGAATTTGAATAATTAAAAAAAAAAGATAATAATACATTATATGATAACGGTTTAATGACGACATTTATGAAATACTGCAAGCATACCTAAAGACTTGCTGGTGCTGGTAGGTACCTGCCTTTATAAAGCTAGTGTGTATATTTTATTGAGAAGTCGTGACAACCTGATTTATTTACTCATGGTTATGTAGGTGATTGTGACTCAGTTATAAAGTGGGAAATACTTTTGCTTTCAGCCATATCTGAATATGTTTATTTTTTATACCGAACTGCATCGCCAGGTGATGGGCATGTTTTAAATGGAATAAGGAATGGATTGAAGTAAGGAATTTGGTTGACCGGTTAAAACTTAATGAGGAAAACATAAACGCATCTAAGAATGTAAAATACTTGGGACACATTATTAGTGAAGACCTCTCGGATGACGGTGATATTGAACAACAGCGGAGAAGTATCAGTATACTGTCTAATATGATTGCCCGAAGATTCTTCAAATGCAGTAACAATGTAAAAAAAACATTGTTCAATGCATTTTGCACTAACCTATATACATGTGAAACATGGTGTCACTACCGTACCAGCTCATTAGAACGACTCCGGATCCAATATAATGATGCTTGCAGAATTATATTTGGATACAGAAGATACAGCAGCGCATCTTCAATGTTTACGGAGCTAGGACTACACGGATTCTCCGGTCTGATGAGACACCGGGTCACTGGAGCCAAGATGCGGCTAATGGCTTTCGATAACACAGTGCTGATCGCAGCCTTCCAACACCAAGCGCCACTCCTGAGCGAGCGCTGGGCCCGAGCTCACTCCAGACCACGTCCTACATTATAATTGATTATTTATTTTATTTCTATTATCGATTATGTCTTTTAAATTTGTTTGTTCTATTTACTTTTCAACTTTATGGGACGTGTGGGATTGCACTATCCTCCCCACATCCTGGAATAAACATTATTATTATTATTATTATTATTAAGAAAGCAACGACAAGACCTCTCAGAGTTTTATATGAATAATCAGTACCTACAATGATAATATTTAATATTTGGCTAATTTATATAGCGCCGTTTTTGTGAAAAATCATCGCAAGGACGCCGGTAACAATGTAAGAAATGCACAAAATAAAAACGAGGGGTATCTGTAGTGGTTCACGACGAGTTCATCGAAAACGAATTCATCGAAAATCAATTCATCGAAAATCAATTCATCGAAAGCAAATTCATCGAAAACGAGTTCATCGAAAACACATTCATCGAATGATCAATTCATCGAATCGCCAATTCATCGAAAAAATATATTTTGTTGATATTTGAGAGAAATGCCGAGCGGACCGAGAAGTTAAAAAAGCATTGGTCAACCTAAACTAAACTAACCTAACCTAACCTAACCTAACCTAACCTAACCTAACCTAACCTTACCTTACCTAACCTAACCTAACCTAACCTAACCTAACCTAACCTAACCTAACCTAACCTAACCTAACTTAACCTATTTAACCAATTTTTAAATATTTTTTTATCATCACTCTTAGTGACCTTTCTGAGTTGTTTATGAGTTGGTTTCATAATGAGTTGTCTGGTCACCGTTCCTTGGATATCCCTTTTTTGCAGTATCAGACAATCGGAAATCGAAGAGATAACCTATAAATTTTACATTGTCACTACGAAACTGACAGTTTCTAAACACATTTAACTCAGTTAAACAGACCTTTTTGGGTATTTAATTTTTGGCAACTCTAATATCTACAAAAAAAATGTTTTTCGATGAACTCGTTTTCGATGAATTTGCTTTCGATGAATTGATTTTCGATGAACTCGTTTTCGATGAATTTGCTTTCGATGAATTGATTTTCAATGAACTCGTCGGTTACCATCTGTAGTGTATTGATTATTCTTGTAGTTTAAGCTTCTTTCGATAGATGTCGATAGTTTAGTTTGTACTCGTATACGAAGTTCTGCTATATCCCGACAGATGGCAATTGAGTAGGATTGGTGATTGCCATTATGGATTGCCATTAAGGTAATTATTGGGGATTTTTAATACTTTTTGCTTGTTATGCTTTAAAATATTAAGGTGAATTAATTGTTCGCGCCCTTACATATTTAATATGAACTAGAAAATATAATTTTGTCCATAAACAAACTCGAATCTTTCAAGAAAGGCTGACAAATCCAGTTTTGTATCGGTGACTCAATCCAATATTGTATTTGTCAGCCTTTCTTGAAATATTTGAGTTTGTTTATGGACAAAACTATTTATTTGTATTCATATTAAATATGTACGGGAGCAAACCATTAAGAGGGCATTACCAGAGAAAACCGGAAATACGTCATTTTCAAAAAAGTTTTTAGACGTATTGACTCTTTTCCACAAAAAATTATAAATGGATTTCGAAAGATTGTTCTTTTATCTAGCATTCGTATGTAATAAATTTTGAGAAAATTTTTTAATTTTTAGTATAATAAGGTTATTCCATAGGTCGTTGGCAGATTTGTTCAATTTTCAAAAAAGTTTTTGTATTATACCACACCCATTTCAAATAATAAAATCATGCAGTAAAATAAATCAATACATTATCTAGCAAACGTATGTTTTAGAATTTTAATTTTAGTTTCAATAAAATCATTAAAAAATATGTATGTACATGTGTTTCTTGGCGAAAATTGGTCCGTTTGTGTATTTATTTGTGCACTTACAAACTAATATATTTCAGATTTTTTTAACATTCTTATTAAATTTAGACATTATTGAAAAATGATAAATACTTATAATCAAAAAATAACTACAAAAAGTACATTATTTTAATAGTTTTATCATCACGCCTTTCAGCATTTTTGGATGAAGGTATAAATTAAAGCTAATTTGAATTGAAATAAATTCGATATTGAGTTTTAATTCAAAAAAGCTGGTACGGAGAATAATTAATCTTTCTCATTGTAACCGCCCTGCACGATCGTAAGAACAACTTTCGACGAAATGTGGATTTTCGTCCGCTGGCTGGTTAAACGCTCTTAATTTATCTTAATATTTTAAAGTACAGGGTGTCCCAAAAGAAAGTTGGTATTTAGTGGATCGATCGGGTACAAAGATCATTAAAATTGAAACAAATTATAATTATGGGAATGCAAATTGGCCGCGAAAATCTCAAATCATATACAGATATGTCTGTGTTTACATATTTTACACAAAAAATATGCACTGGCGAGCTGATCAGTAATTCTCAAACTAGAGAATACATAAAGCCAGAGTTGCAAAATAGAAAATTATTTAATGAAGACAATACAAGCGAAACTCAATCGAAAATCTGGAAACAGAAAAATCAGAAAAAGATATTGACACCTCTGGGACACCCAAGACCTCTTGCTTTGCCCAGAAAGCAAGAGGTCCTGGGTTCATGTTCCAGAGGTGTCAATATCTTTTTCTGATTTTTCTGTTTCCAGATTTTCGATTGAGTTTCGCTTGTATTGTCTTCATTTAATTAAATATTACAAATTGAGGTTTTACTCATAAAGTTAAAATAAAAATAGAAAATTATTTCGATAAATTATGAAAAAAACAGAGTTGTCACAAAAACTTATTTACATCCGTTGCCCATAACAAAGTTTGAGAAGCTCATATTTACACGATCAAAAAATTACGTAATTTCAAAATTAAATTATCTCAAATTAATACTTTTGTCAGCAGGATCCGGTTTGCATTCCACTTTGTGTACACATTTAATACTAGCGTCCGTAACACCATCAAATAAATTTCCCTTTTCACACACGAACGTTAATATTCATTTTTACCGGCTGTAATTTCTACCGAAATCGTACTTTGCCCGGTAGAGTGACCGAGCAAAAAAGCGTGTTCTGGGTCGATAGCAACAGGTTGCTAAAAGTGGCACATCGTAAAAAGCCTCCCAAGTGCGAAGGCTGTATGATCAATAGGATCCACTTATACGAAGGCTTTCGGCATTTGTTAAGTCATTGATTATTTTCTTAGGATTGTGTAATGATTAACGTATTATTGTAATTTTATTGAAACGCGTAAATTATTATTGAAATAATATAATACCTAATGATTGGTGTAGGTAATTGATTTATTTTTTCATGCCATCGATCATAAAACGTATTTCCATTTTAATTGTGACGATAATAAGAGATTTTTTCATGGGCATTCTTAAGCTGTGAATTTATAAATATATTGTGACATATATAAATATATTATTATAATTTTCGCATTGCATTAATTGTAGTGTTAAATGTTTTATTGCCTTTTGTTAAGAGTTAGTTAAAAATAATTAGTTAACAGTTTACATAACATTAAACATTAGTTTTTTTTATTGTAATATAAAAAAATAAACATGTAACATGTGTAGATATATTTATTTTAAAATAAGTAAATAAGGGAACGTACCCATACTACGTGACACACTTTTTTCAATTTTTTACCCCCCCCCCCCCCTCGGTGACCACGTGTAGTATATTCCAAGACCCCCCCCCCTACAGTTTTCACGTAGTATTTCATAAATATGGTTTCGAATCATTTTTTGCTAACAAAAAATAAAAAATGCATTATTTGGCTTATATTTGTCTTTATTAAGTCGCTTCCTACGAGGAATTGCTTGGAGGTTAGGACTTGAAAGAGGAGAATACTCGTATGATGAAATTGAACAAACTTTAAACATTTCCTCTTTAGAAAAACGTAGAAAGGACTCTGATCTAACATGCATTTTCAAAATTATCAACAGTATTACTGACACACCTGCTTTGTTACAACTCATCCAGTTCAACATTCCTTCCCGTAGACTCCGAAAAAATGAATTGCTGTTCCTCAATCAACATTCTACTAATTATGGATATCATTCTCCTTTATCCAGAATGTCGAGACTTGTCAACACAAATCAAAGCATTGAATTTTTTGGTGTAAGCCTAAATGAATTTCGGCAGTCGTTACGCAATGTGGTTTTTTAAAGTCTTTTTAAATCCATCTTCAAGCTACTTGTAGTTATCTTCTCTATGTACTTTTATATTATATGTATTTTGTCAATGCTCTTCATCTATATGTAATCTCCTTTCATTGTGATCTCTCTTTTTTTCTTTTCTGTTCGTGTTATTGTTATATTGTTAATTGGACTATTTGTCCGTAAATAAATAAATAAATAAATTAATTAATAAATTAATACGGCGCTTGCTGCGTGACAACAAGAGTGCATGCATTACAAGTGGAAAAAATATTATCAAGATAAAACTTATGTCAAAATATATTGAAACCGGAATGTAATTTATGGAAACGAAAATCTTGTTATTTTTATAAACATTTTTCATCTCAATCATCTTCAACAAACACGTTCCCTGAACTTTTTCACTTATTTGAATGTACGAGGGTAGGTTTTTAAGTTTGCGGATTGGGTAAGGAGTAGAAATAAAAACCAAAATTATTTTTCCTTTTCAACATATTCACCTACTACCCTAATACATTTTTCCGATCTTTAAATTAACTTAAAGAAACTTTATAACAGCGCGGAACTCAATTTTCTCCACATTTCACAATTTCTTCCCGATTGAAGTGTTTGGTCGACGATAGCTCAAAGACTAATGACCTAATTACGATAAAACCCGGTGTTTATCCTAAAAATGTGTTGTTCAATTAGTACCTAATTCAGCGGTACCCCCATTAATCACTTACCTTCCCATTCCGCGAACTTAAAAACCTCCCCTCGTAGCTCGAAAAAAAACGCGAGATTTCTAGATTGACTACGTGATAAAAATCTAAGCCCCCCCCCCCCCCGTTGTGACCAAGCGTGGTATTTTGATCACCCCCCCCCCCCCCTGAACAGGTCACGTAGTATGGGTACGTTCCCTAACATGTATTCTAGGGCTGTCCGTAAAATAAGGTCTCCAAGGCGCTGCGGTCGCGAGGAATGATTCAACGCGGATCCTGCAACACTGACTTGTAGCCTGGTTTTCCCTTGTCAAATCCCCACCACGTTGCACCCTCTGCGACGCTTAGTCTCGGCGTGGCAACCATTCGCGATGGAGCTTCCACTCGCCGCACCCGCCAGGTGTGAGTTACGCTCTGTAATTCGTATTTAAACTTTGCTTCGGCTAATCTGAATGATGCCACTGGGATTGTTCCTTTGTCTCTATGGGGTCGTGTTGTGTATCCGGGTCTCGTCCCCAGTCACAATTGACTTCGTAGCACTCAAAGAATCTGAGGACTGCTTCAACCCGTTGTTGTTTGTGATCTTCGGTGAGCATTTTGGGACCCACCTTGGGCAGACCTTATGGTCTCCCAAATTTGTTTTCAAAATCTTGTCAACAGTGGTCTAACTGACATCAGGGGTCACACCACAGAGCTCCCGAACCGTCTCCCGTTGATTTGCAATCATTTTTTTTTCCATTTTGGCAATTTTCTCATTTGAAACCGATGGCAGTCCGGCACGCTTTTAAATTCTCTGCACCATTTGCGCACGTTTTCGCGCTCATACCCTGTTTTCTGTACACTTCAAATAGCTGAGAGTGAATTTCTACCGGGGTTTTGTTCTTCGGACAAAAAATCTATTTATAAAACGTAATTCACACCTGGTGGGTGCCGTGAGCGGAAGCTTCATCGCGAATAGGTGCCACGCCGAGACTAAGTTTTGCAGATTTTCCCGGATCTCGCGTAAAATTGTTCCTCGCGACCGCAGCACCTTGGAGACCTTATTTTACGGACTGCCCTCTTACATACATATTTATTTTACAAAATATTATAATACCTATTATTATAATAATAATTGCAGTCTTAACGTTCCATTAACATGTGATGTGAGTTATGTCACAATGTTTATTTAACTTTATTAATTTTACTATTACTGAGCCGATCGCCCAGTTTTTTTATCTATGCGAATGCAAGCCTTGTTGGGAAGATTATTTCCATCGAAATCTTCAGATGATTATATTATTAGATTAGATTCGTCAATTCGATATACAGGGTGTAAACGGACGTACCCGAGGGATTTTAACCATCGATTCCTGAGCATATTTGGAGAAAAAAATGTAAATGAAATTTTGGTCTCCGGTGATATTTTTTATGTTTTTTTTTTTATTTATTTCTTCTACAAAAACATTAAAAATGGTAGGTATTGGACAGTTGGAGGCGGGGTGAAGGGTTGGTCGGTTACTCGGCTGAGTGACCAATGACAAGAAGCGGAAGATTTTTTTTGTTTAAATTTGAAGAAAAAAAAATCCAAAAAAAAAAATTCATTAAAAAAGTCACCGGAGACCAAAATTTCATTTACATTTTTTACTCCAAATATGTCCAGGAATCGCTGGTTAAAATCCTCGGGTACGTCCTGTTACACTCTGTATACATATCTTCATATTACTCATTACGTAATGAGTAAGATTAAGAAACGGACGCTCTGATGGGTTGGCCATGTAGAGCAAATGGACGAGGAAAGGAGTGTAAGAAGAATATATGACGCAAATGTGTATGGTAAAAGAAGTCGGGGACGCCCGAGGAAGATATGGCCCGACCAAGTGATTCAGATACTTGTGTCGGTCCATGTCTATCGGTCTGTCAGAGAATAATAGAAGAGCATGTTCGAGACGATGTATGAATGTGAACGAACCAAGGAGTGTGTGCCAAGATCGAGTTGTTTGGCGGTCTGTCCTCTCTGCCTACCCCTGCGGGGAAACGTTAGTTAGTTATCTTTCTATATAACATCTTTTTACATTAGCTGAACCCAGGAGAGGAAAAAAATTCCCTCAATCATAATAATAATAATAATAATTGGATAATTTATAAAGCGCCGTTTTTGTGAAAAATCACCTCAAGGGCGCTGTACAATTTATTAGGAATGCTTAATTTCTAACTGATTTTACTATTTACAAATGGATACAGAAATATACTTACCTGGCAGGTCACTTCCGGTAAACACACTTTAATTATAAGTTTATGCTTGGAGAAGATACGGCCTTGCACGCGGAGGACATTACAGTTAACACACTGGACATTGCGTGATTTTACATTATTTGCTACCCTCATCGCTGTTAGTACCTATTACATTTGTGAATAGAAAAGTAGAGGTATTTATTTTAAAATACTGGAGAATTTAGGACTATTGGAGATTAGTGGCAAAAGTATAGTTGGTATTTATTTTAAAATACTGAGGAATTTCGGAATCTTTAGGGCTGGAGAATGTTCATGAAATGACCTTCACAAACGCTTACATATTTTTTTTTTTTTCCATGTTTTTATAGGTTAGTTATTTACGGTGTCGCGGGCATTGAAAGTGAAGGTGAAAGATTTTGAGTTTATGGATACGACTGTCTGAAAAGGTGAGTTTTAAGTCTAGCGTCATATTCCTTCAGTCATCTTTGGAGATGCTCTGAGGAGAGTCTTTTTAGGAAAAGAAAGTAGTGGAAATTCTGGGAAGGAAAAGGTATGAGGGGTGGATAGGAATCTGCTATCTGGGGGTCAATGTGTCCAGGAATGACAGACAATGAATCCAACCCTGGGAAATATTACTGCATTGTGAACCCAATTTACTTTGAATTTTTCAAAATGTAAGCTAATAATGGTATGAATTCGGACAAGCAATAAAGTAGACAGGTACTTGGTAGATACTTGTAATCAGAAAATAGGCCACTTGCATGGATTTCATAACGACTTGGAAAAAATCGTGTGGATAGAGTTTTTTACTAAGATTACGAAAATGTTAGTAAAAATTTTTAGAAATGTACATTTTTTTTTATTTTTAAATAAATAAATCCATTATTTGGGCTCGTGACGTCACTACATGAAAATGTCCCATCGCCCAAAATGTTCCTATTAATTTTATAAAATTCCACACTGATTTATTTTTTTATATGGCATCACTTTGATTTCAGGCGAATTTTTGAATTCGTTCACTAGATTTATTGTTTGTTCTCTGCGAACTTATCATTTGGTTTGATTTTTTGACAGTTGTTCTGAAGAGAACCCCGTACAATTAATGGGTACGGGGTTCTCTTCAGAACGTGAAGATGATGTCGGTACATGTTTTAGACGTATAATGATTATGGTGCTGATTTTAACAAAATAAAATTTTATAATATTCTTATTATTATTACAATTTACAAGTTCAAGTATATTACATTGAATTTAGTAATATAGACGCTGTACATTATAATGATTTATGATCAATAAGATGGATCAAGGAAAAAAATATTTATGAAATGTAATATTTTTGGTATGCCTCGTTATTCTCCTGTGTCATTCGTGTGGAAAACGTTCTTTTTTTTAAATGATTTTCGGCTATGTAATTATCGTTTTTTCACACCTATAAAATTATGTCCCGTCTTTCCGGTTTATAAAAAATGGTCTGATTTTTCGGTTTGAAATTTTAAAAAATTCCCCAGGGTTTCAAAAATACGATTAAAAAAAAAAAAAAATACGGAATGTCTTAGAATATTTGCCTAAACCGGAATTTTTTTTTTTTAAATGTGATGCAAGTGGCCTATTATTAAACTGTATTTATTATTATTTTGCATTTGAAAAGTTTATTTATTTATTTTTATTCTCGAACATGGGTACTAGATAATACAGAGAGAGAGATAACTTTCTGAACAATTCCAAGCAAATATAATTTTGAATGTAACAATAATTTCAATACTAAATTACTTTATTTACAAGCCAACACCTAGAACTCATAAGATTTGCAATTAAGAGGGCATTACCAGAGAAAACCAGAAATATGTCATTTTCAAATCAGATTTTAGACGATTGACTCTTTTCCACAAAAAATTATAAATGGATTTCGAAAGATTTTTCTTTTGTCTAGCATTTTTATGTAATAAATTTTGAGAAAATTTTTTAATTTTTAGTATAATAAGGTTATTCCATAGGTCGTTGGCACATTTGTTCATTTTCAAAAAAGTTTTTGTATTATACCACACCCATTTCAAATAATAAAATCATGCAGTAAAATAAATCAATACATTTTCTAGCAAACGTATGTTTTAGAATTTTAATTTTAGTTTCAATAAAATCATTAAAAAATATGTACGTACATGTGTTTCTTGACGAAAATTGGTCCGTTTATGTATTTATTTGCGCACTTACAAACTAATATATTTCAGATTTTTTTAACATTCTTATTAAATTTAGACATTATTGAAAAATGATAAATACTTATAATCAAAAAATAATTACAAAAAGTACATTATTTTAATAGTTTTATCATCACGCCTTTCAGCATTTTTGGATGAAGGTATAAATTAAAGCTAATTTGGATTGAAATAAATTCGATATTGAGTTATAATTTTAAAAAGCTGGTACGGAGAATAATTAATCTTTCTCATTGTAACCGCCCTGCACGATCGTAAGAACAACTTTCGACGAAATGTGGATTTTCGTCCGCTGGCTGGTTAAACGCTCTTAACAATGCTATTTAAGAAAAGATATAGGTACTCGATGTTGACAATTTTGCTTGATTATAATTTCTATCAAGTTACCTTTCTTAACATATTATCTTTCTGTTTAGATAGAATGTTCTCTGTTATAACTATTGAACATTTTTTTTAAGTAAATTGTTTTATCAATCCTACTTGAATGATGTATGATTTATGTAGATGCGGATGTCGAAGGACCTTTAATGTTTTTTTAGGTGTTTTGACCACTGCACTTGTTGATAGAATGCACTAAGAAAAGGAAAAAAGGACTTACTGCGGACCCTTGTGGATCTCTCTGCTATCTTGGCTGGGTTTGTTCATGCACTTGTAGGACTGTATTAGTCACGATACTTTTACTTGCGGTATCAAACAGTATTAATAGCCTACGATCTGCGTGTGGTTGAATTCCAGAATTAACTTCCATTGCATGTCCGACGTCACGCCTTATACGCCGCGTCACAAATAACATCTGTGTTCGTTCAAGCAAAGCTACCGTTGTAATTCGGATTTTAGTTCAAGAATCTGCCAAAAGATGTCGCTACTTCCGTAAGCAGCTCGCATATGGACGTATATACGTACGTACTAGGATTTAAAGGCGGTTATAGGTTATACGAGTATAATGCAAGTATATTACATATTATGGCGTCATTGCGTGTTTCGGTTACTTTGTCACGGTTACTTTGTCTTGTTGACTAGCTGACACTGGATCACAGTGGACCGAGGAACTGGCTATTTTTGGAACCAGTTCCTACTCAAACTGGGCGAAGCCGAACTAAAACAGCCCATAATAGCAAATAATATTATGGTAAATTTTTCTGTCCAAGAACTATTTTTATTTATTTTATATTCTTTTTTGTTTGGGCTGTGTTAAGTTTGGCTAGGTGTTATAATGTTTTGAGTAAAGTGTAAACCTTGTTTCTTTGATCCAGGCTGGGATATGTTTTTGTGAATAATTATAGACATATTTATTGTTAGTGGTTGTTTCAGTGTGGTGGGCGCGCAGTTATATAGTTTGATTGCGTAGTACTTAAAGTTTCTTTGCCCGTGTGAGGTATGTAGCGGTGTATTTAGTGTTTTTCGTGGAGGCCCTGGTTTTAATTGCTGTTCGAGGTTGCATTTTAATGTGGGGTTTATATTGGAAGAAGTATAGTATGTATGAAGTAGAGTATAGTACAGATTTGGCATAATCTGACGTTGAAATTTAAGAATCCGACTCCGAGTACAACTCTGACTCCGCGCTATTTGGAGATCATCTGTTAACGTGAAGTTTGTGACCAAGCTACTATCGTAATAGAACCGAATTAGTCACTCAGGTATTTTGCTATTATGCAAGTTTTTTGTCTTAAACGAACTGTCCGATTTATAAAAACTTTGTGTTATTTCCACTTCACAATTAAAGCTCTATAAATGAAATATATCTGAACGTAGCGGAATACTAAAAACTGTTTTTGAAACGTTATGAAATAAGGTTTCAAATTGTTACATTACAAATAGATATTAACATTTATAAATATTAAAATTTAGAATGCAAACGAAAAAAAATTGTAAAAATGACTCACGTGATGTTTTTATGTGAAAACGGTACTAAAATCAAGGATTATGTCAAAATAACACTTATTCCATTGTATAAATGTATAATAAAAAAAATTTCACCTAACTTTTACCATTTCATACAAGAATATTTTAAAATATTTTAAAAATTAACAATGTCTAACGGCGCGTAGGCGATTTGGCGGGTGAAAACTGTTTCTACAAAATAAGTCTTTTTTATGTACTTCTATGGACAACTTTGAATAGAAATATGAAGCTTAATTCAATATGGATCTTCTACTTTTGTTTAAGGGTTGTCACTAGAACAATAACAGAGTTCTGTGGAAACACACGCGTTATCGTGAAAACGCTTATTGTGTAAACACGCTTACGGGTCAGAGTGGTTAAGAAAAGCAAGTAGCTAATAATGCCAAAAGATGACGCCACTTACGTTAACAGCTAGCATGAGGAACATTGGCTGGTAGGCTTAATATTGGATTTGCATTTTCATGAATCTCAACTAGGCGAAGCCGAACCAAAAGTCGTATCCGAAGAATATCATTTAGAGTGACAGAGATCTTTGATTCGATACCTACTCACTTCCTAAAATTCACAGGTAGGTGCGTAGATAAATGATGTGTCACGCTTTTTGCATGATTTTTTAAAATATCTAATTTATTTATTTATTTATTTAAGGAACATAAACAGTCTTAATAACATAATATGCATAAGAAGATAACAAAAAAACAGACCAATTATTAATGTTCACAGATAGGTATTTAGAAACATAAAAGTAACAGAATGTAAACTAGAATATTTAAGAAAAGAAAAAAAAACAGGACAAAGCAGCAATTAAAAAATATATATATATAATACAGGTGTAGATTCAACAAGTGATAAACCTAAATATAAAAACACAGCAATAAAATAAATGCGATTATAAATGTAAAGAAAATAGGGTGCAAAACAGGTATTTGGATTGGGACGGGTAAGGGGAGGACAGGGATAAGGGAAAGTTGCCACGCAGGTAATTTAAAAATATTACGTACAATTAATTTAATCATCATGAATATGTGTTATGTATTATGTATCTGATGGGAAGTAATGATCTCCATGCCTGTCCATAAGCAGACAATTTCCTGATTTTTTTTGTGATTACTTTTATACTGATTTATCGATTAGCCTTTTTTTTATCAGATTTTTTGATTACCTTATATTTTTATTGATTAGCTCAGCGTGCACAGAATTCACAATCTTTGACCTCAATAATGGGAAGAATATCGTGTTTAATAGGCCTCTCTGAGTCTCCAAAGCGCTCGATATGTGAACAAATTGAAGATGTCGAACATACATTATCAAAGTGCATTAAGTATGAACAACAGAGAGAACGTTTTGATGACCTCGAACCTATCGAAAGTTCAAAATTTAACAGCCTCAACCAAAGCCTCAACTGAGTTCCGTGCCATATACACAATCATGAAATTTGTTAGATCATGTAAATTGGAAAATATTTGAAAGTGAATTCTTGCATAAACGATTAAAAGAACATCCTATGTTATAATATATTATTATATGTTACTAGCTGACCTGACAAACGTTGTTCTGCTATATAAATTATTTCTAGTGAATATTTTGATTGTTAAACAAAAAATAATGAATGTCTTCTTCTAACACAGCAAACTTATTTTATGGCACCATTTTGATTTAAATTAATAAATTACTTCGTTTTTACCACTTTTATTGTTTACAAAACCGACATGTTTCGTCAGCAAAGCTGACTTCTTCAGGGTTTTGACAGAACTCAAAACTCGTTCTGTCAAAACCCTGAAGAAGTCAGCTTTGCTGACGAAACATGTCGGTTTTGTAAACAATAAAAGTGATAAAAACGAAGTAATTTATTAATTTAAATAATGAATGTATTGAGTGTTGGGATGGGATCTACGACAGAAAAAGACGATGACCGCCTATAAAAACAAAAACAAAAAATAACTAAAGTAGGAAAATGAAATAAAGATATTCAATATGAATTTCGAAGAGCAATTGAGTGTGCGATATTTTTTGTCAGTCTGTCTTTATCTAACACAAATTAGCTCGATGGTTTGCCCACGCGAGAACATGATGCCGAATGAAATATCAAAATTACGCGACGCTTCTCGTGAATGCGGACGTAGCGCCATCTGTCCTTCAACAACATAAATAATTTCGATCTGTTTGAAATACGAAAGACGGTTAAATTTGTTCATGCAAAAATACTAAAATCGTGATTAAAAATTGGAAGGTAAGGGTAGGAGAGTTAAAATTTCGGGTTATAGATATTTTTTGATGCCAAATAAAAAAAATACAAAAAAAATATATGATTGATAATATATTATTATTAGACTAGCTGGTTCCCGGCATGCGTTGCTATGCCATTTAATAAAGAAATTGTTTCTCCCTGCGTGTCCTTTCCCATTCATCCCGTTCCCGTTCCTCTTCCTCCTCCCCTTCCTCTCCCGCGTCCCCTTCCCCTCTTGCGTTCACATTCCGTCTCCTCCACCTTTCCTCTCCCCACTCTACTCTCCCCCTTCCCCCGTCCTGCGAATCCCCCTCCACCCTCCCACCTCCCGCATTCCATACATTCAGTTTTCAAATAGCTCGCGTGCCACCTATTGTAATTTTTTTATACAAATTTCATAATGCCAGAGCTCATCAGTAGTTTTATACAAACCTTGTCCTGACAATAACGAACACACAAAAAAAAGAATTATCCGATTTGGTGCAGTCGTTCGGAAGTTATGCGCGAACATATTCGGCGATTCATTTTTATTTATATAGATAGATAGATAGATATATTTGGTAGAAATCAGTCACTTTGTGGGTTGTCATATTTAGGGGGTATTTCACCATCATCCTGATAGTTTTTCCATAAGATAACGAATATTAAAACATAAACAGATAAATACAACAGGTAAAAGACTCGGCTAACTTATCCTATATATAGCCACTATTCATGGGTTCAAATACCGAATGGTAAACTTACACTTTTTAAATAAATAAATCTGTTTAATTAATCATTAAAGTACGTTATTGCATGGATAATCTATGAGGAGGTTGGTGAAATACCTCCTTAACTGAAATAAAACAATAACTTTGTTTATAACCACGGAAGTGGTTATAAACATTTTATTTATTAATACCGACCGGTTTCGCTTAACACAACCATCATAACGGTACAAAATTAAACCAATCAAAAAATACATTGTGTGTGCTTATAAACAGAAAGAGACAAGACTATGTTATATAAGTTTTAAGATTTTCACGGCCAGAAGCATTTTCGTTATATGTTTTTGGGGTGTTGTGCCGTGTTGCGCTACCTCCTTCTTTATCCAACGTTTCAGACATCGTTGCAGTGTCCATCATCAGGGCAGATCCGGCAGATCCGGTCACATCTACCGGATCTGCCGGATCTGCCCTGATGATGGACACTGCAACGATGTCCGAAACGTTGGCTAAAGAAGGAGGTAGCGCAACACGGCACAACACCCCAAAAACATATAACGAAAAAAGACTATGTTATGTTTGTTTCTTTCTATATGTTTGTAGAAGCTCACCCAATGTATTTTTATTAGTTTAATTTTAAACCCGGATGACTTGTGTGAAGTGAAACCGGTCGGTATTAATAAATTAAATTAAATTTCATGGTTATAAAAACTCCATATTTTATGTCAGGGTTAAATCTTCCCCCGAGGAAAAACTAAACCCTTTCACACACTTTTCCACAAATGATCATCTAGTCAATCCACGCTATGCAATTGCACCTTATAAGTATTATAAATACAAAACAATACAAGAACAACATGTCAACCTACCAGAGACCAAATGGGAAAATAATTCGCCGATCCATATATTTTCATATCAGAGGGTTCGGCTCGGTATAACGCCTAATTGGACCTATAACTTCTACTGATCCCTCAATATAAATATTTAAAAAATCTTTTTTAATCCTACATGTATTTAAAATGACAAAAAAATTGTTGTTTTATTCATTATATAATATTATAATAAAAAAAAACAGATGAGGGCCTCGACAATGCACGTGATTATAAAATATATATTTTTTATTGATATTGACCTCACTAAACGCATCGCTTTTTTAATCGTGCCATATTTAAACGGAGGAGACTTAAAGATATTTTTAATAATTGTGGCGTCACGATTTTATTACCTGTATCTTGTGAATGGATTTTCTAGCTGGCACAATGTTGTTTACGTCGAGTGATGAGACGTGTTGCGCTTCCTTCATTTCGGACAGCCTTGCAGTGTCCTTCATCAGGACAAGACAATTTAAGGCTGTCTGAATCACTGCCTCAAGGAGAAGCGCTACGCAGTTCAATAGCCCACAAGTCAACAAAATATCTGCTATCTGCTGTGAGAATCTTAGAACACCTTGTTTCATAGAATAAGGAACTCCAGTGAAAAATATTATGGCTTTAAAAATATGTTCACATAGACCAATAAACGCTGATTCTGAATAAATAAGTTTTATTTAATAATATTAAACGCAGAGTTTAAAAAAAATATTAAAAAGTCAATTTTTAATCGGGTCGTAGAAACACGCCGTCAAGTTGGCATTATTGAAATGTTTAGTGGTGACGTCACTGTTCGTCGTGTCGTGACGTCACCGTTAAGTCATTGTATAGGAATGTAGGTATGACACAAGCCATCGTATTAATTTATTCGTTTATTTACATACTGTTTATAGAGATTTAGTTGTTGTGTTTATTGAAACATTATTTAGGCCTAAATAATGTTTAAAAAATAAAGGTATCTCTTAATAGATTATCTCTATTATTGAAAATATTCATAAACTACTGCACAAAAAAAAAAGTAATGCTACTTCTAGGGAGAATACTTCGAACAAGAACATTCAAAATGGCGGCAGTTGATCAGCTGATCGCCCGATCCTACAGTAACTTTTAAGGAGTGATGACGTCACATGATTCACCATACATAAGGTGGTTTTCGGGGGATCTTGAAAAATTAAAACTTTGACAATTTTTTTAACTATTAAAACTATCTAAATAAATATATATGTTAAATATATTAAATCTAAAAATAAATTTTAAAAATGCAATTATTTAAGTTGAAGGATAAATTTAAAATATTTAAAGAAATTGGACTGGAGTTCTCTATTTGAACAATTCACCGAATTTTAAAGTTAATGTCCAAGGTCAGTTAAAGTTCTGTTAGTATTCTATTATGGGTAAGTTGTTATAACTGATTGCATAACTGATTTTTTTTTCACAACAACCAAACACAGGAGGCCCTACGGAAAATAATTCTATTCTGTAATAATATTTGAGGATGGTATGGGGAGGGTCTCTTGAGGAAAGGAAGGAGAGGAAGTTCTGGGAAGGAAAAAGGAATGTGTGTGTTGGAATCTGGAGGTCAGTATCTCCAGGAGTGACGGACGGATGAGTCTATCTCTCCCACTGCCGTGCAAGGCGATGTTCCGAGAGAGTCCTGCTGGAGAGATCAAAAGGTCTCCCTCAACTAGTCCCTCTCAACCCAAGCACAAAGCAGGTAAGCTAACGAATCCGCCCCCAAAATCTGGAAAAATCTCATCCCATGAACCCGAGAACCCCTGCTAAGTCACCAAACGTAGCAAGACACTTGAGGTGACCTATGGCAGAGGTATTGGTTATCCAGTTAATGTTTCCCCGAGCGGCGGTATCCACAACCGCTTCCCAAGTGTAATAACATCCTAGCGACTCCGTATTTTTGTGGGATCGTTATTGGATAACGGACGTTATCTTCTGCCACATTTGTGTGATTTTTACACTTTTAATGTCACATATTTTAGTTGAGATCGATTTAAACACGAATTCCTGAAAGTATGCATAATTATTTATTCATTTAACGTACGTCGTACATAGAAAAAGCAAAAAACAGCCATAAAGATCACACAAATCTGACAGGAAATAACGTCCGTTAACGATCTCACAAAAATACGGAACCGCTAGGCAGAACACGAATGGAACTTTCACGGAACTTGAAATTAAATACGAAATTTGATGAATTGTTCAAATCTTGTAAATCAATTGGCCCTTAAAGCTATCACATAGATGGCGTACTTGAAAGAGCGCACAGCGAAGAGTTCGTATAACTTTGTTTCTTTTTCGCGTAGAAAGCTAATTGCACACACAACGGCGTATGCAAGTATTAAGTACCAATACATTCACAACGTGTCGTGGGAAAAATTGACCTATACTACGAATTGATTGCAATCGACTCATTCTGTTCCCCTCATGAACTTTTCCCACCCTAAAAGCTTTAGCTCATGGGTCGGCAATTAGTTTTAGTGGCAGGCCGTGTAAAAAACGTAAAATTTTGGTGGGCCACGCGACCATCAACGTCACTAGTGCGCGTGCGAGCCTGTTCAGTCAGTGCGCTTGTGACTGCTCGCCGTCATCGTACTTCGAATCTTGACTAGCAGCTAGCATCATTGTTTGGTAAAACTTCTCTTAAATTTTATAACAGAGGTTATAAAATTTAAGAGAAGTTTTCTTTTCTTCAAAGCTCCCCCCCATTTTTTTTTAAATATTACGACCGACCGGTTGGTAACGTGGTAGTTATTGGTTCCCACTCGAGCGTTGTTGGTTCGATCCTCTACTAGTTTAGTCCCCCATTATTGCAGAAGTCACATTTTCCACTTGTAATCATGGAAGTGGGTGAATTTTTTAACTAAGCTCATCGAATTTCACATACCCAGTAGAGCAACTCGCTCCAAAATCTTGTTTCAATGTAACAACAACAGGACTGAGTACACGAAACACTCGCTTATACCTAGATTACACGAAGTTAGTAACAGATACGCAGATGTGGCGGATCTATTTAATTGCACGGAAGCTAGTTACAAGAAGGCTATTCTATCATATATCTTCAATCAATATTAATTTTATTTATACTATAGTATTGAATATAATTGTAGCCCTTTGTGTCATTTCTTAATCAAATGCCACAATTAACTTAACACTTTTTTTTAATTATTTCTTATGTACCTACAACGAATATTCTGTGACATGTAATATGTATTTATGGTATATTTATACCGTTAATAAATAAATAAATTAATTTTCAACATTCTGAGTTATTTGTATATATAAGTATGACGGCACAAACGGAAAAAGCGAAAAAAAAATTATGTCGTCATTATATATTTTGAAATATCATTACCAACCAGTTAGTGGCATTGTACTTATTAAATACTTGTACCTCTCGGGCGTCGTGGGTTAAATAAAAAAACGAGTGTGCTTTAGACCACACGACTGGAGTAAAACTTCACTAACTTATATCTCCCTCTCAACTTCCGTTCACCTCGCCCGGCCGTTCGCCTCGCCTGATCACACTTTTCATAACGCTCTCGTCACGCATTCATTAGCTTATTCGTCAAGTCAAGCGTGCGTAAAGAAGTTTTACTTCAATAATAATATTTGGATGACTTGTATATCGCCGTTTTTGTGAAAAATCACCTCAAGGACGCTGTACAAACTTTTGATACATTTCTACAATCTTACTTCTACAAAAAATTACTATAACAACTGGCCAAAAATTGCATCCACCGGTTTATCGATCACAGATACCAAACTATATACATACGTACAATGATTTGACCAAAATGCGGGTTCTTATAAACTTACATTTATATTTTCTTCACAAGAACTAGATATGAAAAATAAAATGACCGTCACCGATGGTGCGCCAAGTATGGTTGGAAGGAATAAGACCTGTGCCACTTAGCTATAAAAGGTATAAAAATCATGTGGCTTGGCGTATTTCGGCATATCGCTCGCAGTATATTCCCAATGGGTATGGAACATAATATGGCGAGCGATATGCTGTAAATAGGCCAAGCTAAATGATCTTTGATATTTTATAGCTGTGTGTGGGACAGGATCTAATCGTCTGTTCCGCGAAGTGCTCCTTTCTGGTTCTTTCGGGATCGAATCCCGGCGTGGTAAATAAATTTAATTTGATTTATTATTTTTTAATTAATAAACTAACGTTTAGACAAGATTTTTATGCATAGCACAAAGGGTAACAAAACAACAAAAATAACCTGAAAACAACAAAAATAAAGTTGGTTGTTTTCAGGTGGAAAAAATATAATAAGCAGTAATTGTTGAATGAAACACTAGTATATATTGAATTATTTGGCGGGTATTTGATAAGCCGCCATAGCTCAGTGGTCAGAGCATCCGACCGGCAATCAGAAGGACACGGGTTCAAGTCCCGTTGGCGGCAAGTATCTTTTCTCGGAAGATTTTTCAATGTAAATGAGTGTTTCAGGCTGACAATTATCGCTTATAATAATTGTTAATTTGATTTATTTGTGTTATTTCACCACTTATTTTTTTTAAATAATATACAGAGAATTTTTGCGGCACGTTCCAGAGTGGAAGATACTCTCAGGATCGCGCTGTTGAAAGACCACCATTCAGAATTGAAACGTTGCTTGAAATGGCTTTAGCCGTGTTCGGTGACCAGATCTGAATAGCCAGGTACTTCCCCACCTTCTTCTTCACTATCTCCATTCCCTCCCCACTACCTTCAGCCTCACAACATACTCCAATCAGGGATACCATAGTCTCACTGCTCCAGACGGGAGCAGTTGGGACTCTTGTGCGGTATTCATGTAAAAAAAAGGCCAGAAGAGAGCACTTCGCGGGACAGATCTGGCCCGCGGGCCGCCAATTGTCGATCGCTGCTTTAGCCAATTCTTTCACAGAATTGAAAAGACTAATGGGCTCTACACACGACACTGCATGCTGGCCAGCAGGCAGTGACTGCAGAGAGCGTGGGTTTGAGCGAACTAGCGCTGTCTCATTCTAGCGGCCCTTTAATAAACGAGACAGCGCTAGTTCGCTCAACTCCACGCTCTCTGCAGTCACTGCCTGCTGGCCAGCATGCAGTGTCGTGTGTAGAGCCCATTACTTGTGAACACAACTTTTTTTTAAAACAACACAATTCGCGTGTAGACTTGACACGGTGTTAAACTTCTCAAAGAACTCGTGTCTAAAAAATAGCAAAAAATGCCCCTGAACCGAGAATTAAACCCAAACATGTTTGTCTATTTTTTAAACTAGTTTTATCGAATCAAACTATTAGTACGAAAAAAATAATTGAAAAAGTTGCCTAAGGCGTGATGTCGGTATTTTTTTCTTACTATTTATCTATTAATTATAGACGTAGACTTGAAAAGAAAGTTTTTTTTAACTCGGGCGAAGTTGGGTAGTACGGCGTAGATATAAATACGATATTTAAATAATAATACATTGATATAAAAATTATTAGGTACCTACATATAAAGCGAAATGTTATTTTCGTCAAAAATTCGCATGCAAAGGTAACATACTCGTAGATTTACAACATTAAACTTTGTTCAATTTTATAAGAAAAACTCTCTTTTTATAACTTTTGAAGGTTATTCCCATCAATGTAATATATCATTAAAGAAGAAGATAATAATAATAATCCAAACGAAAATATAAAAGAGAACAAGACATTTGAGGTTGCCCACCAATTTCCCGTTCTAAGGAAACAGGTAGTTTCCTCCTTCACCGTACTCGTCGGGACTCTAATTAATTATTTATAAAATACTCAAATTTTTTTTTTTTAATTAAAACCAGCTGGTCCCGGCATGCGTTGCTATGCCACTTAATAAAGAAATTGTTTCTCTCTGCGTCTCCTTTCCCACTTCGTCACCTCCACCTTCCCTCTCTCCACTCCACTCCCCCCCCCCCCCGCTCCGTCCCGAGAACCCCCCTCCCGAGTTCCCCTCCCCCATCTCTCCCTCCCTCCCGCTTTCCATAGCAATAGCCTCTTCCTCGCGTGCCACCAATAGCAATTTTTTTATACAAATTTCATAATGCCAGAGCTCACCGGAAGTTTTATAAAAACCTTGTCCTGACAATAACGAACACACAAAAAAAAGAATTTAAATTTTATTAATAAATTACTTCGTTTTTACCACTTTTATTGTTTACAAAACCAACATGTTTCGTGAGCAATGCTCACTTCTTCTTGATACTAGTATCAATAAAAAAAACCCTGGAGAAGTGAGCATTGCTCACGAAACATGTTGGCTTTGTAAACAATAAAAGTGGTAAAAACGAAGTAATTTATTAATTTAAATCAAAATGGTGCCACAAAATAAGTTTGCTGTATTAGAAGAAGGAAAAAAAGAATTATCCAATTTGGTGCAGTGGTTCGAAAGATATGCACTTAGCAACACATTCAGCGATTCATTTTTATATATAAGATGACTCTAGATTCCCAATGTCCGGGCATACATTGTTAGCAGACAGTATGCGAGTGCGAACATGTTGTTAGTTATTTATTTCACAGTATCACGTCTCATCTCCGCCACCTGATGTAGCTGAAATAAAAGTTTGTTAATATGTAGGAAGAAAAGTTAATAGAATAAAAAAAATTACATATTATGATAAGATTGTTTGACTTAACCAAAGCAGCTGAGCTACAGAGAGGACAAAACACAGAAAAAGATAATGGTCGCAACTGGGACTCGAACCTCTTGTAGGGGCATGTAAATAGCCCCAGACACGAGGGAAATACTACCCTATGTAAATTAAGGAAAGTTGAACTCTTCCCTATGTGACACAAAACAGTCTACACAGCAATTCCAAAATCCTAAGTGAAAACAAAACAATACTCACTCAGAGAATGCAGCTCTTGCATGATGTCAAGCACAAAACGACACTAGTTTTCATTCAAAATATTGATTTCGCCAAGGTGGTAAGTGCACAATCTCAACATGTGTTTAGCATGGGAAGGAAGTTCAAACAATGAATATAAATTTGCATATTAATAATACGTGCCAAAAATCTTGTACAACAATAATTCAATTATTGGGTGAATTATTTGATAATGACTGACTAGGAGTGACATCTCTTGGCTTTCACTAACACTCACGTCGGAAGTAATTGCCTGCTTCACAGAGGTAAGAAAATGCATGAATATACTGAATTTCAATGTCACATAGGTAAATTCAATATAATACAAAAACCATAGATGGCGCCCTCATGGTCCCATAGCATAAATTATTAATTTAAAAGAAATTAATGCCCAAATGGATTTAAATATATTTATGGCGCGTATCCACCTCTTGTCTATCCGGGACGTGCGCCATTGCGCCCTACTGTCAAGCCGTCATAATAGTCAATCTCATATTTCAAATTTTAGAATTAACAATATTATCTTCAACTAATTTATTTTCCATATCACATGCAAGTGCCCTTTTTATTGGAAACAATCATTCTAAGAATTGGTTTGCAACATGGATAGCGTCACGGATAAATATATCCGTTTTTATTTATATGGAACTATTGACTTTTTATAAAAGTCTAAATGAATATTCAATTTTATAAGAAAAACTCTCTTTTTTTAAAAAAGGGTAGTTGAATATGATGTGGGAAATAAATTAGTTGAAGATAATATTGTTAATTCTAAAATTTGAAATATGAGATCGACTATTATGACGGCTTGACAGTAGGCCGCAATTGCGGAATTGGTAAACGCACGTCCCGGATAGATGAGAGGTTCTGGGTTCGAGTCCCAGTTGCGACCATAATTTTTTCTGTTTTTCTGTGTCTTGTTCTCTTTTATATTTTCGTTTGGATTATTATTATTATCTTCTTCTTCAATGAAATATTAAACTTATGTACTCAGCTGCTAGTAAACAATTTTGAAAATATTGGATTGCCAAGTTTTTTACCCTTCCAAACTGTCTCAACTGCTGTTAGGGTAAAATTTACTTGCGCGAGCCGGGATTTGAACCCGCGATCATCGGATTGCTAATCGAGAGCCTTAATCCTTGACCACGGAGACCAATTGAAGTGAAGAAGAAGTCGAGATTACACGGAAGGATCAAAATAATCAATTAGGTAGACAAATAGGTACTTGAGTCAGGTGACGTTAACCCTAAACTACCTACGCCTCATTTAAATCCTAGTAAACTACACTCGGTTTGTGAGAAGTCAGCGATATACCGCGCACGCTAAAAATCTATGACCGTTAAAGATAATTTGAAATAACACTGACTTTCATTTTTTTATAAGAACAGCTCTCTTTAAAACTTACTTTTACTGTTTATAAAAATTATAGAAAAAAATATACGTAAACAACGGCAAAACTTCTTACATAAAATAAAGTATGTACATAAACTTGAAAAATGGAAAATATTTGAAAAAAATCAAAATCCATGATCTTAATAATTTTCATAAAGGTCTCTGCCCACTACACCGTTCCATACCATGACCGTAACCGTAGCGGCGCATGCAAAAAAATATTCTTTGTATCGATCAGTATGAAACGCTGCCCACTAGTCTGTCCCGTTACCGACCAACACCGTCGCATACCATGACCGATTTCAATATTTTGCAGGTCCGCTCTACGCATGGCACGCGACGGTGTTAGAACGGGGATCGTACGCGTCTAACCGCGTTCCACTCCGTCAGTTCATGATTTGTGTTCAGTTCTATGAGACGTGCGTTCTATGACTACAACCGATAGAACGGGCACCGTACGCCTACTAACCCCGGCGTATACGGGTATCATACGGTCACTAAACCCGTTATGTACGGGTATCATACGGTGTTAGCACGTTCTAGTGGGCATAGTAGGGCGTAGCGTGTTTATTTCATGGCTGATACGTTCATAGTACGGTCATGGTATGGAACGGTGTAGTGGGCAGAGACCTTAAATTCGATAATGACTTGTAAATGAACACAAAAATTTAAATAAAAAGTATTTAGTTTTGCAAAATTTGCAACTAAAACTTGCTACCTACCTCCGATTAAAATTATAGTAAAATTATACGCAATCTACGGTAAATCTTCTTAAATAAAATAAAATCTTTTCATGAACTCGAGAAAAATGAAAAAATCAACATATTTCAAAAAATCGGGTCCATGGTCGTAAGAATATAAATTTGGAATTAATCGTAACAAATTTTCATAAATTCGATAATTAACTTGTAAATTTACACAAATTTCAATAAAAATTATTTACTTTTACAAAATTGCAACTAAATTATTTGCTACCTACCTCCCGATCTCTCAGAACTGTGACAGAAGTATTTGACTCACCAAATGCAAACCCGCGCACGTATGTCCGTATGGCGTGGCATTGCGCGAGGCGGAGAAGGTAGACGGACGCACGAAATGTAAAGATGCATGGACGCTTCGTTATTACAAAAATAATATCGCTGATGTCTGTGAGACCAGCGGTAGGTTGATAAGGGTTAAGAATCAGTAAATCAAATAAGTTAGAATTAGATATTATTTTTAATTGATAAACTAACATTTAAGACAAGATTTTTATGCATCGAACAAAGGGTAACAATAAGAAAAGATACATGAGATTTAGCACTAACAATGCCTCTCTCACAAAAATAAAGTTGGTTGTTTTCAGGTGGAAAAATGTAATAATCAGTAATTGTTGAATGAAACACTAGTATACAAGGTGTCCGGAAACTCGTAATACAAGCGGGAAACTGGAGAATCCACATCACATTTGGAGTCGATTTTGTGGTTTAACTTTTTTTGATTTTAGCTTTCGTTTTCAAGTAAATCGGGTCCGAAGTTGAAATTTTTTTGGTTAAATTTGAAAAAAATGTTCACTAGGGGGTTGATTTCAGCTGTGTAATGTCTTATAAAATGCAACGAAGGGTAAACCGGGCTCAAAATTTTTTTAACCCTTTAGTTGCCGAAAAAATAGAAAAATAGAAAAAAAAAATTTAAATTGAAATGCTTAGATCGAAAAAAATAAGTTTTTTGGGTTCTCTACGTGATGTAGATTCACCAGTTGCCCGCTTGTACTACGAGTTTCCGGACACGTTGTATAATGAATTATTTGGCGGGTATTAGATATGCCGACATAACTCAGTGGTAGAGCACCTGACCGGCAATCAGAAGGACACGGGTTCAAATCCCGTTGGCGGCATGTATCTTTTCTCGGAAGATTTTTTCAATGTAGATGAGTGTTTCAGGCTGATAATTATTGCTTTTACGCACCAGATTTAAATGTCCGGGTTAAATTTTCCCCCCAAAAAAAAAAAAAAAAAAAAAGAAGGAAAAACTAAACCCTTTCATACACTTCCCCAAATGATCATCTAGTGAATCCACGTTATGCAATTGCACTATATAAGTATTATAAATACAAAACAATACAAGAACAACATGTCAACCTACTAGAGACCAAATGGGAATATAATTCACCGACTCCAGATATTTTCATATCAGAGGGTTCGGCTCTGTGGCATTTCTAATTGAACCTATAAATCCTACTGATCCCTCAATATAAATATTTAAAAAATCTTTTGTAATCCTACATGTATTTAAAATTACTGCTTTTTGCATTTTTATATACAAATTCTTTGACAAATCTAATATGCTTAAATTTTGAATCAGATTCCTAGGTATTATGCCAGTGGCCGAAATAACAAATGGTAATATTTTTATAGTCCGAGAATGCCAAATTCTTTTAATCTCATTTCCTAAATCTGTGTATTTTCTAATTTTTTCAGAAACAGTTTTTTGAATATTACAGGAATTTGGAATAGCTACATCAATGATATAAGTTATTTTTTTAATTTTGTCATGTAAAACTATATCAGGTCTATTATGACTAATTGTTCTGTCTGTTAGTATAGTTTTATCATAATATATTTTATAAAATTCATTTTCTATAAATGAATTTGGTTCATATTCATAATAAGGTACTACATTACGGCAATCAATCAAGTTATGTTTAATTACCAAACTTTGGTGAATTATTTTTAAAACCTGATTGTGCCTAAATGTATACTCGGAAGGCGCTAATATAGAACATCCCGATATAATATGTTCTATAGTTTCGGGAAAAGCCAAACATTTTCTACATAAATCATCAATTTGATTTATATCTTTGATTATATGCTTTCTATAATTTTTAGTATTAATGACTCTATCTTGAATGGCAAGCATAAATCCTTCTATTTCTGCGCTCAACTCTCCAATACTCAACCATTTGTTTGACGAAAGTTTGTCAACATACGTTTGGTTGAGATAATTGAAGTGTTTTTGAGATAATTGAAGTGTTTTTGAGATAATTGAAGTGTTTTTTTTTTATTAGAATTATTATTTTTTAAGAATGTTGGATTGCGAATATCCGGATAATGTAATAATATTTGATTTCCTCCTACTTCAATCATAAAAACCGAAAAAAATGTCGTTTGTGCATTGATGGAGGACTTTATCGACAATCGTCAATCTATCGGAACATCGTAATATTACATCTATATATGTAAAAATCTCGCGTCACGATGTTTGTTCGAGATAAACTCAGAAACCAATTAACCGATTTTGATGAAATTTAGCTTACTCTGTGTAATTTGGTCTAACTTAAAAGATGGAATAGTTTTTATCTCGATTATTGACCGCAATATTTATTATTGCTAATTAAATATTTGTTATAGGACAATGCTTTGTAATTATTTGTAAGTTCCATAAGTTTCTAATACATGGCGGTGTGAGTTAATTCATCGACATGACACTTGGTTATCTAGGTCGGGTAACCATCCAGTAGATGGCGTTGTGTTTCGTTAGCCATAGCGACGCGTGGCTGGGCCAGCTAGTTAATAATATATTTATAAGACGACGAACTATTTGTGATTGTAGTACGGACTTTAGGAATTGAACATAAATGTGTTTGAAGTACGGATTTTACCCTCCAAACAGAGTTACGTGATGGTTTATCTTATCCTGCGAGATATGACGTGATGGTTTATCTTATCCTGCGAGATATGACGTGATGGTTTATTTTAACCTGCGAGATATGTCGTGATGGTTTATCTTATCCTGCGAGATATGACGTGATGGTTTATCTTATCCTCCGAGATATGACGTGATGATTTATCTTATCCTGCGAGATATGACGTGATGGTTTACCCCTCAGTCTAATTTGTTCGAAACAATTCATAAAGGTCTCATAGAAATCGTTGTGTCTTCCTTACTAGCATGTTTAGAAATATGATCTAAGCTTCTAAACATTGGTAGAAAGAAAAAACACCACGCTTTGTATTCAAATCTCAAAGTTAAACACAAAATAATTCAAATGTACACATTTATGAAACCAAAGTTTTCGACCGGAATTTTAAAAAAATATATGATTTTTTTTTTAAACGACAGGAAAGTGAGTTGAAAGAAACATTTACAATGGATTTGTTTAATAAAATATCTATGTGTTTTTATTTTTTATCATTTTAGAAATTTTCGTTAGAAAAAACATAAGGTGAGCCATTTTTAAAATATTTTTATGTTTACATTAAAAAAAATTATTTTTCAAAAATTATAAAACTTTAAAGCATATGTTATCACCTTTCAAAAACAGTGTTCAATTTTCAAATGCGTCCAGAAATATTCCACGTATTTGGATTTTATTGCAAAACGGAAATATTTTGACCTTCTGAAAAAAAATGAATCAGTTGATTAATTTTTTTATTGCGAATAATTTTTCAGTTAATAAATTACATATTTGTTTTGGAACATCTCCCCAAGGCCATAATTTTAAAATGCAATTCATGCTATTTTTGATGAGACTCTGAAAATAGACGTACTTGCGTAATATTAATTAAAAATCTAATTCTGTACATAAATTCCGTAATATACTCGTATTTTTACAGTTACTAACTAACTAGATATACATATATCGAATATTGCTGATACTTAATTTTGTTTTTGGTCGTCTGGTCGATGATAATAATAATAAACAATTGCAAGGTTGTTAACTTTCGGCAATTTATTAATAAGAACGGGTTGATTTATTTAACATACCGTTATAATAATGAGATATTAATCAGATTCCGAAACAATGCAGCACACTTCATTGTGTGTTTCAACTTCAATACCGTCGAAGAACACAATTAACCCTTAACCACCTGACGTCGGTCTCAGAGAATTCGGCGATTTTGTTTTTCAAATTATTCCGTTACGAGGTATGCGATGCAGCTGTGAATTGTTGTACTTTTCCCTCGCCCGCGCCAATACTCGCCGCGCGGTCCGTAGCTCCAGTTTATAAATTATAGGTTAAGTGTATTTTGCGTGCGGTCCCTGTGACCGACGACAGATTAGGGAACGTACCCATACTATGTGACACGTTTAGGGGGGGGGGGGGTCTTCAAAATGTCACGCTTGGTACAAATGAGCAGCGGCGGGCTTAGGTTTTTGGTCACCGGGGGGGGGGGGGGGGGTTAAAATTGCAAAAATTTGGTCACGTAGTATGGGTACGTTCCCTTATTTACTTACTTACAAGTTACGTTACTTTGTCAATGTGTTTTTGTTTTTGTTTTTGTAGGCTTATAATGAAAATAAAAATTATAAAAAACGTAAGACATGTTCCACTTGCATCTAAAAATAAACGTAAAACGACGTATACACTCGTATTTATGTTTCGCATGTAAAAATCCGATTTAATAATAATAATAATATTTGGCTAATTTATATAGCGCCGTTTTTGTGAAAAATCACCTCAAGGGCGCTGTGCCTTGAATGCAGTTAAAAAATATGCTTTGATTGTCGCCGCAAATTTTAAAAGTTTGTGGGTTGTGATTTTCTAATAATCCTGCCACAATTGTGCAAAAAATTATTTTATGTTTTAGATTATATAACGAACTTATCGTAAATAAGTAAACTACAAAGTTATAGTGCATATGCTGACTCTGATCTCAGATTTTCAAAGTTCCTAGATTTTTTTCCTAAAATTAGTATATTAATAGGTAAGTGTTGAGTTTTTGTAATTTAATATATACTTTTGCTTACTTTTATAACTTTTTTATGAATAAAAATATAATGAAAATACAGATATGATTATTATTTATCGTAAAAATTTTATATAGGTATGATTATCAAAAATGGAAAATACGCAAGTGGTCTCCAGGACCGCCGTCAGGTGGTAAAGCAATTTAAAAGTACATCAGTTGGCTAAGGGTTAAACTACTCCCAGGGAGAGATCGTACGCCGTCCTTAAAGATCGTCCTAAAAGCCGTTCATAAAAATCTTCCTTCTAACACGTCATGTATGAAAACAGAAAAGGCACCTGTATAATGTTGAATATCTTTAGTTATATTCCTTCAGGCATATCGCAAACTCATTGTTTCTTAAGAATAGTAGAACTATTATGTTTTTGCCAGTTATAAAAACAAGAATAATGAATTATGTGAGACGTAATTTTTCATAGGTTTAATCTTTTAAAAAATCTCGGCCCTTTAAATATTCAATATCCAAATACTAAATGATGTTAGTTAAGAGCGTTTAACCAGCCAGCGGACGAAAATCCACATTTCGTCGAAAGTTGTTCTTATGATCGTGCAGGGCGGTTACAATGAGAAAGATTAATTATTCTCCGTACCAGCTTTTTAAAATTATAACTCAATTTCGAATTTATTTCAATCCAAATTAGCTTTAATTTATACCTTCATCCGAAAATGCTGAAAGGCGTGATGATAAAACTATTAAAATAATGTACTTTTTGTAATTATTTTTTGATTATAAGTATTTATCATTTTTCAATAATGTCTAAATTTAATAAGAATGTTAAAAAAATCTGAAATATATTAGTTTGTAAGTGCGCAAATAAATACACAAATGGACCAATTTTCGTCAAGAAACCTGCCTTACATATTTTTACGTACATATTTTTTAATGATTTTATTGAAACTAAAATTAAAATTCTAAAACATACGTTTGCTAGATAATGTATTGATTTATTTTACTGCATGATTTTATTATTTGAAATGGGTGTGGTATAATACAAAAACTTTTTTGAAAATTAACAAATCTGCCAACGACCTATGGAATAACCTTATTATACTAAAAAATTTTTAAAAATTCTCAAAATTTATTTATACGAATGCTAGATAAAAGAACAATCTTTCGAAATCCATTTATAATTTTTTGTGGAAAAGAGTCAATACGTCTAAAAACTTTTTTGAAAATGACGTATTTCCGGTTTTCTCTGGTAATGCCCTCTTAAGTAAATGGTCCTGGATTCAAATCCCAGATGCGATTAAACCATAGACATATGAATATTAATAGACCAGAACATAAAGGTGAGGGGAAGAAACCAACTACAGCGGGGCGCAGAGCGGGAAGATGAATTCGGTGATATGTGATTCGTCAATAACTCAATCTGATAGTATATGGGCATCTCGCATTATAATATCACCATTTAGTTCTTAAAAGTAAACTCTGCTCTTTAATGAATAGACCTTTTTACATGGGAGCGCGAATTGCTCGCCTCGAAATGAACAAATTTACAAATTCCAAATACAGCAAAGTAAATTTCGCCTATTTTCATAATCCAATATTCTGTTGATGTATTTAGTTAAGACACTTTTACAAATGTTTCATAATTTACTTACCCCACAAAACAGCGACGAACACACGCCATGTATCTCGAGTGATAGTGTGTGTTACAAAAAGGACCATATTATGTGATCTGAATAAGCTTATAATAAAGTAAAATAATGCTTTCCTATGGAATGTAATACGACAATTGGGTTTATTCTCTTTTTCACTTCTATTTTTACACGTTTTCAAAACACAAGCCACTATATTTGCCGTGTTATTTCATAAAATGCACCGATGAGTGCTCGACGCTGGCTCGCAGAAGAATGATGACATCACATTTTTTAGATTCACGCGAAGCCATACTCGATCCCAGCCGGTTCCAATGGAACCGGTACGGGGAGGGGGAAATAATACGCTTTTATCGCTTAGGGCAGGTCTATTAATATTCATATGTCTATGGATTAAACCTTTTTCCGTCTTTTCTGTTTGACATTTTTCACTTGAGAGTCGTTATAATTGTCTTCAGTGAATAAATATCACATTAATCGATGTTCTAATCGTTAAATATTTCCACTATAAAAATAATGAATATTTATGTTATATTGAAATGTAATTGCGTTCGTTATTGATATAAAAATTAGATTTTATGACTTTGAATTACCGTAATGTAAAAAATTAAAAAATGTTGTGTGCATTTTTATTTCTGCATACGGTATTGCAGATAGGTAACTACTTTATTTTATTGGTAATTTCCAAGCAATTCTCCAAAAAATATGCAAGCAGGTAGGTACCGCCTGATTGGATTTATTCGCGAAAAACATCGACAAGTAGCGGGAGATCATTTTATTTTGCGAAGGTCAAGTACAAACATTTAAATGTTTTACGATAATTTTTTAAATAATTTAATTTTCCACATTATACAATAAAACCATAATTGAAAAGAGGTTCGTAAGTGTCAGATTTTGAGCTGTAAAGCAGTTTTTGTAGGCCATTTTTTATAAACCGGAAGGACGGGACATAATTTTATGCGTGCGAAAAAACGATAATTACATAGCCGAAAATCATTTAAAAAAATAACGTTTTCCACAAGAAAGGGCACAGGAGAATAACGAGGCATACCAAAAATATTACATCTCATAAATATTTTTTTCCTTGATCCATCTTATTTATCATAAATCATTATAATGTTCAACATCTATATTACTAAATCCAATATAATATACTTGTACTCGTAAATTATGATAAAAATAAGAATATTATAAAATTTGATTTCGTTAAAATCAGCACCACTACCATTATACCTCTAAAACACGTACACCCAGCGTAAAATGTACTGGGTTCTCTTCATAACATCTGTCAAAAAGTCAAACCAAATAATAAGTTCGCAGAGAACAAACAATAAATCTAGTGAACGTTAAATGTCAAATTCAAAAATTCGCCTGAAATCAAAGTGTTGCCATATAAAAAAAATAAATCAGGGTGGAATTTTACAAAATTAATAGGAACATTTTCGGAGACGGGACATTTTCATGTAGTGACGTCACGATCCCAAACTGGGCTTATAAAAAGGCTAATAAAAAATACTCGATTATTTCAGAGGCGAACATGTGTTCTATTGGCAGTTTTTAATTCAAGTATTTTTAAGCGACCTAATTGTCAAAACAAAATCACATGATTTTACATTGCTTAGTAGCGCATCACCTTAAAATGGAAATTCGAAAATAAGACAACAGGGGTGAGGGATGGACGAATTAGGATAGTATTTTTTTTACATTAACGGGGAGTGTAGGTATATAATTTAGCATTAAGGCACCGAATCCGCGCTCAAAAAGAAGATGGAGAGATATGTAATTACGAATGTTACAGCGATAAAATCGATGCGAAAATTATGAAAACGTTTAATAAAACACGACTCGTTTAAAATAGAGCAAAAATCTCGTGGAAGGCGTCTTAAGTATCATTTAAAGAAACATTGTGAATTTTTTCACAACTATAACTTGTAAAATAACCGAAACAAACGTGTTTATATTAGATAAATGAAACAATTCAACTTTTTTTGAACCACTTATATAATGAGTAAATCCGACCGGTTTCAGAACAAACGTTCCTTCTTCATGGCAAGCGTATACTAATTTGACAGTTTCGAAATATGGATGGGAATGTGTTTATAATAATTTTCGGAGCATACTTCGCGATTTTTTTCTATCGAGGGTATTTCATATAATTTACGTTTCGGCGTGGAACGCATCTAGATATTTTCTTAAAAAATAACATAATTTTTCAAGAGCTTAAAAACTTCAAATGTTTAAGGGAGATATGTAAGAAATCGGTAGAAATTCGGTTAGCGGCGTCTTAAACCTTAAAATTTAGCTTTCTCAACTAACTAGCTATCATGTCGTGTCCTCGTGGGGTAGTCAGAGGGGACAGACCACCACACTATTCCGTCTTTTTGCTTCATTTACATTCATACATACGTCTCATACATACATTTAATTGGATACAGGATTCTAAAAAACAGGGTTTTTAAACAATATCATCACCACATTGTCACCATGTTATATCGAACACTTTATTTAAAAGATCTGTTAATTGATCCACTAACCGCCGCACTTTTAGGCACAGATTATGCAAATTAAACTTCGTTTTAACAATTACTATAAGTAACAACTTTTTTTAATGTTATTTCTATTTTTTTTTACTATTTTTTAGAAAACAGTGTGACCTTACTGGGGTACCCTGTTCTAATGTTACATTGTATATGTTTTCGTGTTTGAATTACAAGTAAGTACCTATGTTAAAATACTTAAATTACCAATACTAACACCCACTTCAATCATATTCCAAAAATTCCCAGTGCTGAAAATTCAAAAATTATATTCAAAACAAATACTAACTTTCCTTTACAAGAACTTAACCACATTTAACACTTCACAAAATTCTCGAAATTCTAGAACAAGACATGCTCACCAACTACAAATACCAAAAACAAACACATCCTTTGGACAAAAACACTACAGATACCAGGCTGTAAAACTATACAATTCTCTTCCTACACAATAAAAAACAACTAATATTATTGAATACAAAAAACACATAAGGAACTGGCTACAATCCTTTTAACTTTGAAGTCGATTTTTGTATTTTGATTTTTATTGTTTCTCTTTTTTTATATTAACTATGAACACTCTTTTGTTTTACTATTCACAATTTATAATTTACAACTGAAAAATGTCCTCTACAACACAGGTGAACTCCTAGTGTGGAGGACAATATATTATACCTTTGTAATGTAAATGTACTATGAATAAATAAATAAAAAAATATTACACGAGGAAAAGTATAAAGTTATATCTAGAAGAAAGCACAATACAAGTATTAATCTTCGTTGGGTTGTAAAATTGGAACTATATTCTTCTTTCTCGAGTCCATAATCCATATCTTTATGCTTCTTTTGAAGTCTGCTATTTTTTATGGTTTTTATTGCACGGAGAAGTATATTAAATAATTTTACAGAGAGAAATACGAGAGATGGGAAGGCTGTTAGAGATATTGAAAGAAGTTTAAATGCAGGTAACTCCATTAATGGAGGACTGAATGCCGTTGGTGCTAATAAAAAGAAGCGAAGCTAGCAGTCCACAACGGAGTCCTGGTACCTACCCTGATGTATGGCAGTGAGGCATGAAACTGGCAGAGGAAGGATGAAGGTAAACTGAATGCTGTTGAAATGAGAACCCTGAAGCGAATGTGTGGTAAAACCATGTATGATCGTGTGAGAAATGTGAATATCCGCAAAGAATGTAAGGCTGATGTAAGCATAATGAATAAGATTAAGAAAGGGAGTCTCAGATGGTTTGGGCATGTAGAGCGAATGAAAGAAGAAAATAGTGTGAGAAGAATATGTGACGCAAATGTCAATGGAAGAAAAAGTCGGAGACGCCCGAGGAAGACACGGCACGATCAAGTGAATCGGATACTTGAGTCGTGCCATGTCAAAAGTCAGAATAATAGAAGAGTATGTATGAGCCGATGTATGAATGTGAGTGAGGCAAAGACTGTGTGCCAAGACCGAGCTGTTTGGCGGTCCGTCCTCTCTGCCTACCCCTGCGGGAAACGGCGTGATGGTTAGTTAGTTAGAAATTGCATATTTCTTTGTCCAAAAGTCGTTTTAGTTGTAGGTTGGTGAAATGTTTATTGTAATGTGGATCTTGTGAATCGGCCCGCTGTGTAAAGTTATCTCGGTTTTTTAAGATGTAGTTATACGTAAAATCCTATTTAAATACTATTTAGATTAATCTTTATGACGAATCGGCTTACAGTATGAACATAAAAAAATATGCTACGGATAATTTGAAGCTTTTACTAGCTTTTCTATGTATTGGAATTACAATAAAATTATTATTTACAAAACAAAAAATATAAGCGTAAACCACTAAAAAAAATGTTTTTTCATGACTTAACTATGAAGTAATAAAAAAAATCAATTTTAAAAAAGTACCCCTTTATGGCTAAGACTATTTTTAAGGTTTTCTATGCTTTAACTTTTTTTCGTTCTTATAAAAATTATGTAAAAAATAAATAAAAACAACTTTTTCGCTTACTCGCCTCATGCAAATAAGACGCTCGATTTTAAATTTTGCAGGCATGAGAATCGAAATAATTCTAGCGCTTATATTCCTCTTAAAGCGTAAATTAGAATAATATCTTCGAATATAATTGTTTTAGTGACGTGCACAAAATAGGTGCTTAGTTTGTGTAAACTAAGTAATTCATGCGTATTTATTTGAAACGAAACTCACGCAAACGACAATGCACACAAAAAATGGCGGCAAAGGAATCGTTTTATACGGGAAATTTTAAATTTGCAAATCAATAAATGCTATCCACACGTAATTAGTTGTTTAATTAATTTTTGGGGATCACTGGCAACGGTTAATATGCACTTTTTAAAAAAAAAAACTTTTGATTGACCTCAATTACATTAAAAGGCAACTATTTGCATTGGGGGAAGTGGAAAATATTTCATTCTAAATTTCATTACGTAAAATTAAAATTAACTTTCGTCTTGTGAGATTGTACGCCAGAATCACAAACCATGTTACACAAACCTAGCGTAGCCGCTAAACTACTTGAAAACTGGGATGTTTTTCTTGCCTTGACGCGAGTAGGCGTTATAAAGGGGCACTTTCTTTAGTATCAGAAACCATGTTACACAAAAATATTTTCCACTTCCCCCAATGCAAATAGTTGTCTTTTAATGTAATTAAGGTGAATCAAAAGATTTTTCAAAAAAAAGTGCTTATTAACCGTTGCCAGCGATCCTCAAAATTTACCCTTACTTATTATATTTTTATTTTATTTTTATTTTATTTTATTTTTTTATTTTTTATTATTATTGTACAACAGAATAATTCCAATTACAGTACAATTTAGTTAACTTATCAGCATTTAGGCAAGTGACTCTTCAATAATGTTTTTAAGGCATATAAAGAACAGTAACTTACATCCAAATGGTTTGCAATTTCATTTAACAGCTCCACTCCCCTCGTCATGCTATGCTTTGCCAAGACGTCTGTTCTGCCGTTCGGTACTTTAAATAAGTCATGATGTTGACTTCGGCTGTAGTGGTCTGGTACATATAAATCGTAGCATCCCAAGAGAAATGGGCTATTGATGAAATTGTTCCAAATTTTGAAAGACAGAATAGCAAGACTTGCTTTCCTTCTAGTTTCTAGGCTCACAGAATCAGTTTCCTCAAGTAAGTCAATATGGTGCATGAACCTTGGATAGGTTCCATGCTTCCGCATAAAAACATACCTGAGGAATTTCTTCTGGATTTGCTCTAACATATCAATGTACTTCTGGTGGTACGGTGTCCAAACATCGCTCGCGTACTCCAGTTTGCTTCTCAGTACGCCATAGTGTAATTGCAAAAATCTGTGCCTCATAAAAGTGGCGGTTAGTGGAATACTTACCATAGGTGGTATTAATCATCAAAAATGTGTTTGTAATACGACTTGATAAATGTATGTCACTCTCTCAGGTGTCTACATAATAGTTTACATTTTTCAAAGACCAACGTTTTCGTAATACGTTTCAAACCAATAACATCATTCGTCTGTCATGAAAACGCGAGTGAGAAAAAGTGAAAAGAAAAATTACGAAATAATTATTACATATAAAGTCTAATACCCATAAATACCTGTTTTCTACAACATCGTACGATGTCACATCCGCCTAAGAAAAAATACACAGAAGGAGTGTCGTTTGGCCAATTACAAATTATGATAAATTGAATTAATAATCTTAAATTTACATAAGCAGATACTTACTTAAATTCAGCTATATAAATGATAAGTAGCACAATCCAAATATTACAGCACTTAATTCAACAATTCACGTTTACAAAACCATTTAAATTTTAACAAAAATTAAAACTTTAAAAAAGTTCTTTAAAACTTTAAAAATTTAATTCAAAACTTTTTTTAAATTTTCGTGTTTTGTTCTTTATTCAAACACTGATTGATGCCTCGAAGTGAAACCGCGAAGCACCTGCGCGCGGGCGAAAGAATTCGTTAGGAAAATCGGTCGACGCGTCCGGCTGGTGCGCAGCACTAACTTCGACTGAGGTGCTGTTGGTGAATTGGAAAATCTAACGCGGTCGAATAATGACAGCTCGGGCAATATGGCGGACGTTCGTGTCGGCTTTTTCCCGTATTTGTTACAGAGGCGTATTGGGAAATCAGAGAGAAAATGAGGTCTCAATAATACATAATTGCGTTGAGTGAGTTATGAGTGATTCGCTTTGAAAATATGCACGATTTCAGGAAAAAAACATGCAATGCTGCATTGATTGAATAATATAATATTATCAATAACGTTATATATAATATATAGACGCGTGGTAGAAATCTCAAAGTGGTAAGTCAAAAACAAGGCAATTGCATTGTACTCGATTTCTAGTATTTTAGTAATGAACTGTCGCGCGTCGAATGAGGTCGTGTCCTATCTATAAGTAAATTGCATTTAAAAAAGCGCTAAAATGCCCTCGTAAATGATGAGAAAATGTTTCCATTACACGACAAATACTAGTAAAAGCCAAGGAACAACATTTCTTCTTTTTTTACATGAGCTCCACACTAGAGGCCCTGAGGAAAATAATTTCCCTCAGGGCCTGTGTCATCTTTTGGGATTCTGTGTGGAGGGTTTTTTAATGAAAGGGAGGAGAGGAGAGTCCTGGGAAGGAAAAGGATTTAAGGGGTAGGTAGGAATCTGAGATTCAGTGTATCCTGGTCATCCGCCTCCAAGACCTAGACAAACCTCACCCCTGCTAAATCGCCAAACGTAGCGAACCACTTGGGGTGACCTATGGCAGAGGTAAATATACGAAAATTATTTATTATTATAAAAAATACAATTGTTTCGATTGTTTCCCGAAAAATTTTTGCGACATTAGAAAAAGTGAAGCAAATGTAGCAACAATTAAGTACAAGAAGGGCAGCCTAGGACAGTAGGTCGTCTCATACAGCATTCCGCGTTCGTCTTAGTGTAAGCGAGTAAGCGTACCTTGGCATCTCAGTCACGCCCGTGATGTAGAATATAGTATTCCTCGCAAATAAAACGCCGCCAGGTCCTACGTCTGTGTCGTTCATACACACATATTCTATGAATGTCCATCTTTACCATACATAAATAACTTTTGAATAAAGAAGTTACTGAAAGCATGTTTCACACATGCCACATTCTAACTTAAGTTTGCGAGTCTATCTATTATATATAACGTCATAGAATATTATCATCTTACTTCAGAACATTAAATATTTTTCGTTTTTTCTATGCAATGAATTAAAAAAACGAGTATGCTTTAGACCACACGACTGAAGTAAAACTTCACTAACTTACAACATATGACATTGACATTGGGGTGACACATGACATCGGAATGACATATGACCATGGGGTGACCTATGACCCTTGTGTGACCTATGACCCTTGTGTGACCTACGACCGAGGGGTGACTTACGACCTTGGGGTGACCTAAGACCTTGGGGTGACCTATGACCTTGGATGACCTGCGACCTTGGGGTGACCTACGACCTTGGGGTGACCTACGACCTTGGGGTGACCTGCGACCTTGGGGTGATCTGCGACCTTGGGGTGACCTGCGTCCTTGGGGTGACCATCCTAATCCTTATCCTTATCACTTCATAAGTCAAGCGTGCGTAAAGGCCCGACCGTTCGCATCGCCATCGATCACCGTTACCATCACACTTTTCGTAACATCACACTTTTCGTAACACATTCACCAGCTTACCCCCTAAGTCGAGCATGCGTATAGAAGTTTTACTTCAATAAAAATAGGTACTCCAAAAGTCAAGTGAAATTCTTTCATTTACGGAAACCTAGTTCAATTTTCATTCTGTCAGAAAGCCACATTGTAGTTCTTTGTTTATTTATTGCCAACTGGACATTTTGACGCAAGAACGGGTCGCGAAAATATTCTCACTTGACCCAAGAGCGTATGCGCAATCCGAAACTATCGTTATTTCCGACACTGACAATGAGAATGAACCTCTCTCTTCGACCTACTTTTCATCTTCTTCAGTTCCGACTCTGATGATGCTCCAGATGATTAAACTAAACATTATAAAGTTCAAGATGAGCCAAAAAATCGAGTCAAAATGTTCCACTGCTTACAATTATATAGGAAATTTTCTCAACGCGATTAGATTTTTTGTTTTTTTATTCAAAAAATATTTTTTTATATAGTTTTTTTACATTCTTTTTGACTACCACACTAGGCGCATTCCCGTATTATGTTTGTTGAAATTAGATTTCGTTATTGGGAAATGGAAGCTATACTGCTGTTGAAATATTATCCAAAAAATCGGAAATCTTTACACTTTGTCAATAATAACTTAGATGATTCTGAAATATACAAGGACAATGAAAGAAAAAATATAGAAGGAACGCCTGCAAAACTAGAACTAAAATAAATTTAGCGATTGCTAAAATAAATTAATAAATGACGAATTAATAAACGGAGAAAAGCTAAATTATCGACAAATTAATAAACGGAGAAAAGCTGGGAACAGGAAACAGTATTTACAATACTTTATGAAGGATAAACCGAAAAATTGGGGGGTAAAAAATATGTAAGAGCCGCGATATCAGAAAAAACTATAATTTTATTCAAAATACACGATAACACATTCGTATTTTTGTAATTACTAGAAAAATATAGATAAAGACTTATTATTTACGATTTTTCATTTGTCTAATTTGACCTCCCACATTGGCATTGTTCATCATAATGAACATTGGAACTTAGATGCTACATTTAATTAAAACCCTTCAAAAATTTGGCTTTTTTTCGGATGGTCAAAATATTTTCGCTTTACAATAAAATGCAAATATTTGGAATATTTCTAAATACATTCAAAAACCAAAAACTGTTTTAGAAAGGTGATGAAATACGCTTTCAAATTATAGAATTCGAAAAATATATATTTTTTTTTAAATTATAAAATTTTTGCATACAAACATAAAAAAGTTTTCAAAATGGCTCACCTTTTGTTTTTTCTAACTAAAGTTACTGATAATAAAAATAAAAAAAACACATGCATATTTTATTAGACAAATGTATAACAAACACATATTGTAACCTCAATTTTTTGTCGCTCTATGAAATTTTTTGTTTTTAAATTCCCGAAGTTTCAAATTCTTTTTTCAATTTGCGATTCAAAACTTTATGTACATAAAAGTGTACATTTTACTTTTTTGGTGGCTATTTTTTAGATTGGAATATAAAACATGATGTTTTTCCTTTCTTACACCGATTAGAACATATTTCTAACTATGATAGTAAGGGAGTTACGTCGTCTTATGTGAGACCTACGTGCGTTGGGACAAATCTGGTCTCCTGTGATTAAACGGGTTAAATGAAGACAATATAAGCGAAACTCAATCGAAAATCTGGAAACAGAAAAATCAGAAAAGGATATTGACACCTCTGGGACTCGAACTAAGGACCTCTTGCTTTCCGGCCAAACGCGCTAACTACTTTGCCCGGAAAGCAAGAGGTCCTGAGTTCGAGTCCAAGAGGTGTCAATATCCTTTTCTGATTTTTCTGTTTCCAGATTTTCGATTGAGTTTCGCTTATATTATCTTCATTTAATTAAATATTAAAATTTGAGGTTTTACTCATAAAGTTAAAATAAAAATAATATATTCATCCTAGACTTGCAGAAAAGTCAATAGCTGTCGCATATTAAAATAAAATGGATAAAGATTTATCCAGACACTATCTAGAGAGCATTTAGTTCGGGTTTGAATCTTGCAATCATACATAGCCAATAATATATGCTTTAAGAAAATGAAGATAATGTGGGTGGTTCTTAGTTGAAGTATGATACAGTTAAAAATGACCGAATTGGATATCGACACCGTGGGTTGGATGCTAAATTTCGTAACATTGGCAATGTTCACTGCCACTGTTTGGAATATGTTCTTAAAAAATATACAATTTTACCGGCTATTTTATTTATTTGTTCCGTCCATCTAAAATATTTGTCAATGAAAAGGCCAAAAGTATTTAATTACCTGATTTTACTTCAACTACCTGGTCAAAGTATGCTCAAAACATAACTTGACTAAGCTTTAATAATTTTAAAGGCACCGAAATGATGACGCTCATCGCTACAGTGGAGGTAATCCACCTCTTACCCGCCCTGGCATAAGTAACTGATGGTTACTCCTTCAAGGCTCTCGCAAGTTTCTAATTTTTTTTCTTAAACGAAGCTACATTTATTTATTTTGAACGATTCTAGACCTCCAGTGTCCTTGCATACATTGTTAGTAAGCAGTATGCGAGTGCTTAACAGGAAAAACTAAATGCAAAAAATAGGTTAGTAAGACAAAGATAAATTAAACAAGGCAAAAGAAAAACTCAATCATGAGGCTCCACGAGGCGGCATTGCATCTGTAAAAACCTGCAAGCACCTGCATAAAATAGAGAACATAAGTAACACAATAAATCTCAAATCAATTGGCAAGTACCAACAAAAAATGTGAATGGCTTTCGGTCTGACCATAAACTACATTTAGCTGCTTCCGTGTCCCTTAGCCAACCACTCAGTGAAGCCTCAAATAATGTTAACTGAATATTTGGGGTAAAATACCCGAGGACTAAAAGAAAATTCAGCGTTGGGTAGTTAGAGGCAGGACAAAGGACAGTCAAGGTAGTCTGATCAAGCCTCAAGCCTGCACATGTCATTGGGGGAGGCGTAGATATATTTGAGAAGGATCTGCAAAATTAATAATGTAACTAAAGATGAAGCAGGGACGAGGTCCAGCACACCCCCATACGGGTATAGGGAAAAAAATAAAAATTTGGAGTTCAGTTCATCCAAAAAACATTGAAATAGCTCATCGCTACAGCAAGACATGATTAATCACTAAATACGGCCCTGTACGATGAAAAATATTTGCATGAATCCACCATAATCACATTTTCCAACCACAGCTAGACAAAAATGCTTACAAAATGCAAACATCAATAACGCCTCGTTGCATAAACACTATTTAGGCGAATATTACTTCGTCCATAACCTTTCATTACTAGGAAGTACAAACTTGTATCATAAAAAAATTTTTAAAATATTTTGATCCCAAGGTCGGGATATTTTGATCGTTTAATTTTTAGATTTGCGGTAAATAAGGAAATGACGAAATGTAATTAAATCAATCAGTTTAATTTTATGGTTTTTATGCTCTGTAGGTAGGTACTTTCTACGATAATGAAGCTACATACGTGTAACACTTACTCGCTGGGTACTACTCGTTACGTTATATCTAACAAACAAGAGTATAATACTATCAACGTAATAGATATAAAACCGCTCTTTGCATGATCCGCTTAGTTAATTAACACAAAAACATCAAAACACTGTACAGTACAACACAAACGATACGCAATACACGAGCCAAAAACAAAGAATTTCTCTAAACTACTTTTGCTTAAACCACCTTTGGACATAGACATTTTAAATACATAGCTTGCAATGTATACAATATACTACCAGCTACGATTTGCAAATCATCGATTTTTATATCAAAATTCAGTTATCGAAACTCTTTGAAAACTCAAAAAAATTGCAATAGGTGGCACGCGAGCTGTTTGAAAATCTGAATGTACCGGGACTGAATATATTGAACGCGGGAGAGGGGAGGGGATCGTGGAAGGGGATTTCGCGGGAGGAGGGGGAACGCGTGAGAGGAAGGAGACATGGGAGGGGAAGGGGACGAATGGGAAAGGACACGCAGTGAGAAACAATTTCATTATTAGTGGCATTGCAACACACGCCGGGAACTCGCCAGAATTACATAAATATGCGAATTAAACGAAGTGCGAGCACACGTTCGGATACACAGCAAATAATCCGGTGAGAAAAGTAAAACCCGTTAAAAACGAAACGCCTCTTATTTCTGAAGACAACTTCTACTAGCCATTATCCCAGGAATGCCAACCTGCGGCTTCAATGAAGTTTTTTTGGGGCCGAAAATGAAGTTTTCAGCTTTCTCCTAAATTTATCACATTTAAATTATATTTTGTGAAATTGCAACTTTATTGTTATTAGGCCTAGGACTATCGACGGGGGTTTTGATTTAAGAAGTGCCAGGCGCATGGCCACACTAGGAATTTATTTTCGCAATCAATTCGAACCATTATACTTTATCCCCACATTTCTCGAAGATCAAATAAACCTAGCTGAGTTTAACAAATGGAGAGTGAGTGCAGCGGACACATGGGAGCATGTATTGTAGGTCGAGGTTTCACAATTATAGCGTTTTTGGACCCGGAATTTCCAGTAAAATTTCTGTGTATTATAATATCCGAGCCTGAGGTGTGTAAATAACCCCAGACCCTCCGAGCTTAATACTCACAGATTTGATTATGAAATGTACTTGCGCGGACAAATATATATCACAAAGAATAGCAATCGAAAACTCCAGGGAAAATGACAGATTCACCAATCTTATATGCAGTTTTTTTTGTAGCTGGGGAGGCCTCCGTAAATTTGTCCACCTAAATTTCAGATCAGTAATTCTTTTGTGTCCTTGAAAAATGCAAAAGTAGTATGTTGTCAGCCATACACAACTAGTTAGTTTTCACAATGACAAGAAATATTTTCCAAAAACAGATGATGACAGTTATTCACTTGTTCGGATACTATTTTCAAAACAATCCATTTCAGGTGCCTCTGTTAAATCCAAAGAGTGCCTAACGACCATTCTTGTGATATAAATATATTTATTTAAATATTCGAACAAACAAAATAAACATATTGTAATGCCTAAACAATGTGTATTAAATTTTTTTATATGAATACCGCACAAGAGTCCCCAAATACTCCCGTCTGGAACCAGTGAGACTGTGGAATCCCCAATTGGGGTATGTTGTGGGGCTCAAGGTAGAGGGGAGGGGAAGGAGATGGGAAAGAGGAAGGTGGGGAAGTACCTGGCTATTCATAACTGGTCACCATACATGGCTAAAATCATTTCAAGCAACTTTTCAATCCTGAATAGTGGTCTTACACCAGGGCGATACTGAGAGTATGTGCATATACTCTGGAACGTGCCGCAAATATATTATGTTTTATTTTTACTTAATTAATTGTGAAATACCAAAAACTAATCAAATAAAATTTATTTGCTGAAACCGATTACGGTCGATAAAATGAAGTGAAATAAAGTTTTATATTTTTATTATTATAATATATTATAATGGAATTCCACCACGAATTGTCAATTTCAAAAATAGAAATATTTTTTATTTGCCCGCTTGATTGAATACCCCTAAGTTAGCCGATTAATTGTCGAAACTGAAGATTAAAACAATTGTGATCGTTGGTGGGCATTTGAAAAGTATTCAGATCTAGTCTAGTTTATAATATGAGCTACCATTTAAAATATTTACCAATTGTAGGCAACACCGCATAATGTAGGTCACATACATATGTACCTCATAATAACAGAGTATTTAACATCAGGCGTGTTATTTAGTACTGTTAATATTTCAATATAATTAATTCGGCGGCTTTGTGCTACTAATGACGGGTTCTTTCACAGAAATTCAAATGTAACTTTGTCATCAAATGGCCATTCAGCGATATTTTATTTTTATAGAAAAATATAATAAAAATAATCTATGAGCTATGATAAAGCAAATTGAAAAGATTAATTTCAATAATTAAATGTAATTACTATCGTGATTGTGATTAAGGAATCGACATTACAATTAATAATATTAAATGTCATTTCTTTCCTTACAGGTAATGTTTTGTTACTAGATACTTTTCTTTAAGTAAATCTTGTGAGATTAACAAAATAAACCCACCTTTCCGTTCAGAGAAACTGAATTGTGTTTTAATTAATTGTGTCGTCTTAAAATGACTAGTAGCACATTTTGAACTTAATGGAAGAGAGACGTAAACACAAATATAATGAGACACAATATAAAAACTTACAAAGAACAATTAGATGTGAAATTAAAAAAGCCAAAGTAGAATGTATGAAGTCACAGTGTGAAGAACAAGAGTCGTACAGTCGTAGTCACAATGCACAATGCACTCAAACTTCACAAAAAGGAAATTACGGGCACTTCTAGAAGAATTACTCTAAGAATTACTATTAACTTCATGTTTAGTTGACGATTCCAATAAATTAATATTGGATGAAAAAGATATTCTACAAACGTGGGAAAAGTATATTCATGATACATTCAAAGATATTAGACCTGACATTAATATTCCTAATGATCAATTGCATGAACCATCGATTTTAAAATCAGAAATTCTTCATGCGATAAAGACTTCAGACAATAGAAAAGCGTGCGGACCAGACGATATTCCAGTTGAGGTGTTGAAGCTCTTTAATGATGAAAATGTTGACCACCTGTTGAGGTTATTTAACTCTATATATGACACAGGGAATATACCCCAAGATTGGCTAAAATCCACCTTCGTGACAACACAGTTGAAAGCGAAAGCTCTCTTAAGCGTCCGCAACCCGAATTCCTACCGATTTCTTACATATCTCCCTTAAACATGGTAAGTTTTAAAGGTCTTAAAAAAATATATGTTATTCTTGAAGATAATGTCTAGACTTTGCCTGCGTCGAAACGCAAATTATATCAAATTCCCTCGATGGAAAAAAAATCGCAAAGCATGCTCCAAAAAATATTATAAACACGTTTGTTTCAGTTATTTTACAAGTTATATATATGAAAAAATTCAGTGTTTCTTTACATGCTGTTTAAGACAATGCCCGCGAGATTTTTGCTCTATTTTAAACGAGTCGTGTTTTATTAAACATTTTCACATCGATTTTGTCGCTGTAATTGTTAGCGCTCTCCTCTAACATTCGTAATTTTGTATCTCTCCATCTTTTTCTTTTCGAGCCCAGTTGCAGAGCCTTAAATGCCGACTCTAAGTCGTTTTAGCTTTTGACCAAATTATGATCAGCAGAAGAGACAACTATCATGTTAAGTTTGTCAATTTATTAATTTGACGGAGAGCTGAAATGCATCTAGAACATACGTTTAGGGCTCCATAGTAAACGTTCAAAGAGAATAAGAAGATGGTTTTAAATGAAGATATGCAAGTACAAATGTTAGAGGGAGTGTGCTAACGTTGGAAAACGATAATAGTGGAGCGAAAATTGTGACATCATTTGACAAAATACGACTCGTTTAAAAAAGAGCAAAATCTATCGGCAAATGTTTTAAATAGGACTTAAAGAAACACAGTGATTTTTTTCATACCCATGACATGTTAAATTACAGAACAAAGTGTTTTTATTAACTTCTTCAAATTTTGAAAATTCACTTTGTGGCACCATTTTATTAATGATATATCTAATTAAAAACACTTTGTTTTTACCACGAAAATCTTTATTTAAAAAATCAACATGTTTCGAGAACGATGTTCTCTTCATCAGGACATTATATGTACTAAAAACTAAATGATCAAGTATAGAAAGACAGGCGTGGGTTAAAATGGAAGTAGTGGGGGGGGAGAGAGGTGAAAAGGGGAGGTGCTTAGAAGTTCAACAGGGGGAGGCGGGGATTTTGAAAAGAGGCTTAAGGAACATTTGAGATGTCTAGCAATAAATATTCGGAATTCGCTAACCATCTAATTGAATTATTAATTATTAATAAGTTATAAATTTATTATATTCAAATATATATTTTCTGAGGAAAATAATTTCCCTCAGAGCCTCCCGTGTGGAGCTAAAGAAAAAAAATCTTTATTTAAGAGGCAACTTTGGAATTTTTTGGTGAGTTAATTATAATTATTTACAAAAATATCTTGCCTTATTTACTATGTCTACATAAATAGATCATTTGTAATTTAAATTTACACCCATCAAAATTCTTTCTTTTAACATTTTAAAATAAATAATATATTAAAATTATTTTTTAGATTTTTTTTCATTTACTAGCTGGTTCCCGGCATGCGTTTGCTATGCCATTTAATAAACTTTCCTTCTCGGGTTCCCTTCCCCCCATCCCGCGAACCCCCAAGCGGAGTTCCCCTCCCACCTGTCTCCTCCCGCGTTCCATACATTCAGTCCCGGTACATTCAGTTTTCAAACAGCTCGCATGCCACGTATTTTGTTTTTTTTATACAAATTTCATAATGCCAGAGCTAACCAGTAGTTTTATACAAACCTTGTCGTGACAATAAAGAACACAAAAAACAAAGAATTATTCAATTTGGTGCAGTCGTTCGGAAGTTATGAGTGTACATACATTTCGGCGATTCATTTTTATTTATATATATATATATATATATATATATATATATATATATATATATATATATATATATATATAAGATAATAAGATAAGATAAGATATAAGATAAGATATAAGATAAGATATAAGATAAGATTGATAAATTCAGAAATAATTGCCAAGTTGCCTCGAAGAGCATGAAATATTTAAGAATTCAATATCTTATATTTTACGATTTAAAAAATAAATAAATAAAGTAGCACATATTAGAAGATATTTATTTTATTAAATCTAAAATTAAGATATTTATGAAATGGGCTGCTCATTTGTTCTCCTTAAGAAAAAATATATTCATCGTGACTTAAAAACAATAATGTTCATAATATCTAAAGAATTTCAACATTATTACCTACATCAAAAGATAAAACCGTCACTTTATAGACGAAAATTCGTAATCTTGTTTTGAAGCCAACCAGTTTTCGTCGTGGTTTCTTTTAATTGACAAAATAATGTTATTTGTTTTGCATAATTTATTATGTTCAAATTCTTGATTTTCCAGAAAAGAAGGTTTTCGTTTTGCAGTTTCTTTATGATTTTTCCTACAATTCTGGATTTTTCAGAAAAAATGTTTTGTTTTTCTTGTTTATTTTATTAAAATTCACGATATTCCAGAATTTTAAAAATGTTTTAGATCCGTGAATGTTCTGTTCAAGTCCTGTTATTATTTCAGTTCCGTGAAGCAACTGGCCAATAATGATAAAATAACATGACTTCAATAGAACTTTTACAGAACTTTAGAACTAACTTCGAAAATTTATTATTGTTCTTATTCTGTGAGACAACTGACCCTAAATCAAAAATATTTATATTTTCGGTTAATAAAATGTGAAATAAAAAAATTGTGTTGACTTTCTACTAAAATGTTACTACTCTGGATCGTAAAGACAAAAACTAACTAACCATCGATCCGTTTACTGCTGGGATAGGCAGAGAGGAACAACCGCCCACAACTCAGTCTTAGCATACTCCTTGGTTCAAGCACATTCATACATGGTCTGAAACGTATATACATATATTTTATTTTTTTATTTATTAAACGCCCAAAGGGCTTTTACATGTTTGGCAGTACAATTAATTCATGACAGATGATTTTTAAACAGATAAAGAAATAACAAAAATAAAATTAGATAAAAAAGCACACAAGTCATAAAAATACGAAAATACAGCGATTTCATAGGTAAACAAAAATACAGATAGGTTTAGGAATAGTTTTGGAATAAGTTTTTTACAAGATCAACAAAATTCGCCAAGTTTATGTTAAATATGTCAACATCACCTAAGTACTGATTTCCCATAGTGTGAAATCGTTGTATTGGAGAGTGGGCAATGTAGTTCCGCTTATGAATGCTACAGTAGAATAGTGTATTTTGTCGTGTGTATTATATACTGGCGGTATTCGTAAGTTTATTAGTTGCAGGAGTTCGCAACAGTCAAATTTAGAGTTAAGTTTGAATAAAAATATTAAGTCGTTTATTTTACGTCTGTCTTCTAGTGTGTGTATTTTTAGAATATTTAATAATAAATTATATTTTAAGTCTTCTAATGGGATATTTAACTTAAAATTTATAAAGTCAGTGTTATTAATGTGAATTTTGTAATATAGAGACCAAACTACCGAGTTATATTCCATTAGGCTTATAACTAGAAATACATACAATAATTTAATAGCTTGTATGGAATTAAAGTTGTTGGTTATTCACGAAGCCTAGTGTTTTCATACCTTTGTTTACAATTTGGTGAATATGATTGGCAAAACTTAGTTTTTTTTGTATATTTATTTATTTATTTAAGGAGCATAAACAGTCTTAGTAACATAATATACATAAGAGGTTGACAAAAAACAGACCAATTTTATTAATGTTCATAGAAAGGTATTTAGAAACGTTAAAGTAACTGAATGTAAACTAAAATATTTAAGAAAAAAAGAACAGGACAAAGCAGCAATAAAAAAAAATTACAATACAGGTGTAGATTCTAAATATAAAGACACAACAATAAAATTAATGCGATTATAACCATACTTAAACGGGCTGCGAAATAGGTATTTGTATTGGGACGGGTAAGGGGAGGACAGTGATAAGGGAAAGTTGCCACGCAGGTAATTTAAAAATATTAGGGACAATCAGGGACAATTAATTTAATCATCATGAATATGTGCTATGTAATATTCGCACCTAGAATGTGATACATGAAATTCTGTAGCGAAAGTAACTAGCAGTGAATATGTCAGCAAGTGTTTCTATACGTGCAAATTTTATGTTATAGTAGTTACATGTCCTTTGCATAAATTCATTTTGGTTGGAATCGGTGTTGCATCTATCAATGTAGAAAAGGGTATTTTTTCTGCTATATCGAGTCGGCTCGTGGAAATTTATTTTATTTAGCAACTCCGGGCAGTCAACTTTCGAGTTAATAATTTTGTACAGGAGCATCTGATCAGCAACAAGCCTCCTGTTGGAGATCAGCGACAAACCTACTCTACTGTTATTCTGACTCTTGACATGGCCCAATACAAGCATTATTTGAATACTTGATCATGTCTCCGAATTCTTTTACCATTTACTCCCGCGTCATTATATTCTCCTTGCGCACTACAAAACAAAACCTACAAAAGGTTAACAACAATATAAATGCCGCAACTATTATTGAGTCCATTAAATATTTTAGTGCAAACTTAATAATAAAGTAAGCTTAATGACAATTTTATATTTTATGCAGTAATTTCAATAAAAGTGATAAGTGATAAATAATTATAATAACGCAATAAATAAGTTCCCACAATGATCTCAGAATATCCTGCGTCATTGGCTCTGTTTTATTGTTGTTTTTATTTCTAACTTATTAAAGATACACAATAATTTTATTTGTTCGATCGTTGACCTTACTACCTGGAAAATGATTGTTTAAAGGTTTAAAGTTTTTTCAACATTACGTCATTAACGAGTTTTCAAAATAGCGTGAAAAATAACAGAATTTTTTAATTTATTTATTAGATAATCAGATATTAGGTCCTTACATATGAAATTGGCATTTTGCCGTACTGGCAACTTTGATCTCAAATATCTTCTGTTTGGTTAGGAATTCCAAATTCAAATTTATACAGCTATTTACTCGTGTATTTGTGTTTCGAAAATTATAATTAATTTGTTTTTTCCTTAATTTTTTTTTTTACTTTGCGTCACTTAGTTTACAAAATGGAAAACTCACAAACTTGAAATATCGCGTTATTTACGAGTACGAGTTCCACCGTGCCACCAGTGCTGCAGAAACGGCTCGAAGGATTAATGATGTGTATGGCGACGGTGCCGCAAAAGAAAACACATTGCGTTTTTGGTTCCAACGTTTTCGTTCTGGAAATTTCGACCTGCAGAACAAGCCCCGTGGACGGCCGGAGACCAAAGTTGATAATGAAGAATTGAAGGCTATTATGGAAGCGGATCCATCGCAAACCACGTCCGAGTTAGCTCAGGCTGCGGTGTTAGTGATAAAACTGTTTTAATCCACTTGAAGCAAATTGGGAAGGTGAAAAAGCTTGAAAGGTGGGTGCCTCACCAATTGAGTGAAGCAAATCAACAAACGCGGGTTAGAACGCTAGACCACACACTGCACAACAGACGGCTACCAAATTAGAGGAGCTTCAATTGGAATGTCTAAGACATCCACCGTACTCTCCGGACCTTGCCCCAACAGATTACCATTATTTTCGAAATTTGGATAACTTCTTGCAAGGGAAAAAATTCAACTCCGATGGGGCAGTCCAAACCGCATTCAAAGATTTTATTGATTCCCGTCCGAATGGTTTTTTTAGTAAAGTGATCAATGAACTACCTATGAGATGGCAAAAGTGCATAGATAGCAATGGTACATACTTTGATTAAATAAATATATTATATTTTAAAAAAATCGACTTTATGTTCCTCCCATACCAGACACCAATTTCATATGTAAGGACCTAATATATTTCATTATTATGGCACGGTTGACTATACTACATGGCGTAAAAAATATCTTCTTCTGGTGACGCTGGTTCGAGTGCAGTTCCTCGTTTTTTCTGGGCTGCAGCTTGCTAGTGACGATTGCTCCGATGATAAATAACTTCCGATAAGATAAGAGAGGGTGTAAGAAGAGACTCCAGATACTAATAATCTACAGCCTGTACGTCGGACGAATATCTACAGCTCATATGTTGGACTAATATCTATGAACTTCAGAGTGAGGACTAAAATCTACATAGCTAAGATCGGACGAATATCTATGACGATCCCAGTAACCATCAATATCTATAATAACATCTATGGAGCGTAGGTTGGACTAATATCTACAGAGGGCAGCTGAGCAAGAGGTTGTACGGAAAAGCATAAATTACTTCATTTACATAATAACTAACCTAACCTAACCCAACCTCTGCCAGTGCTGTAGATATCGCAGCCTTGGGAACCATTTATTGCATAACCAAAACCCCTGCCATAGGTCACCCCAAGTGGTTCGCTATGATTGGTGATTTGGCAGGGTGCTCGGGATTACGGGGTGAGGTTTGTCTAGGTCTTAGCAATACATGCGTTTACCCGTTTACTGCGTGGCGGGCGGTATCGGGAGAGACCGGTTGAGGCAGACCTTTTTATCTCTCCAGCTGGAATCTCTCAATCCATCGCCTTTTACCACAGTAGGAGGGATGGATTCATACGTATGTCACTCCTGAATACAATAATTCAGCGCTCTTGAGGCGATTTTTCGCAAAAACAGCGCTATATAAGTTGTCCAAATTTATTATTATTATTATAATAAACCTCAAATTAATTCCCAGAACTTCCTCTCCGTTATTTCGCTAAAAAAAACCCCACTCAGCATCCCCAAAGACGACTTAGGCCAGAGGAAAATTGTTTACCTTTGGGCCTCCTGTGTGGAGTTAATGTAAAAAAAATTAAACCAAATAACTTGATAACTTAAATAATAATAATTTAAACCAATAAACCAAAAACACTACTATTCATCAATATTATTAACATGTTTCGATAACTAAGTTTTCGACATTCTTTTGATATACGAAAAGGGTTAAAACATTTATACACAAACGCAATGTAGGGTCAGTGGGCCGGTTGTGGCCATTGGGCCGGTTCTGGCCATTTTCAACTTTACAAGTCGAAATATAAGCTAAATAAAATAGAATCTTTTTTTACTCTATGGCAAAATGCATATTTGTCAATGGTCTTCGTTGACAAGTGACACAATAAATCTTATTGTTAACAGTTTGTGTTTGGTCGATGCGAATAAGTGTTGCGGAATTTTTTATTGAGATTGTTATCCAAAACCTTAAGGAACCCACTGTAAGTAATCTTAATATATATTTGTAATCCTTTTGATGTTTTATTTGAAAACAAGTTGTACCCATTATAAAAGGGTAAAGTAATATGTTTTTGAGGTTATTTTTAGCAAATTGGTTGTTTATACATGATTTTTCGATGTGGCCATTACTGACACAAGAATTTATACAAATGTATGGGTTGTGGCCACGTTGGTGGCCACAAGTGGCTCCCATACAGTACTAGTTTTGGCCATTATCTAAAAAAATTTACATATCCGCTAATTTTGATATTTTAACTTAATAAATTATTATGTTTCTTCTTCAGAACTGTGAAAATGACTCCAGCAAATAAGAAGAAAGATGCTATTGAGCACTCAAAACGCAAACTTTTTTGTTATTCACCATCGAAAGTGATTTTGGCACTCGATGAGGTATGAAGGTATCTACTGCTAGTAAAAACTACAAAGTCCCCCGTAGTACTTTGCATAACAAAATATGTGGACGTGCAAAAACAAAAAAAAAAACAAAAAAAAATATTAAAAATTTTTTTTTTTTAAAATATGTGGACGTGCGTGTAAATTTGCACTAAATCTTATTTTTTTTTAAGTTTACTGTATAACTTGAATAATAAACATCGATTTATAATCATTACTGTGTTTAATTTAGATAAAAAATGTAAGTTCCCTACATACATTCATGTGGCCAAAACCGGCACACGGGTGTGGCCAGAACTGATTAAATTGTGGCCACAACTAATGCATGGGTCCAGTTCAATGAAAAAAAATTATTTAAAAATAATTAAAGAACTGTTACTGGATATTATTTACATTATATTAAAGACAGGTATTTTTATTGTACATTAATGTTGGAAAAATTATAATTTATATTTATGTGCAAGTTTGGTGCTCATTCAAAAACGAAAAAATCCTTAAGGTGGCCACAACCGGCCCACTGACCCTACAATTAGAAAGTTTAGAAATTTTAGAAATTAGAAAAAGTATTAATAGTCGGTTAAATATTAGTAATAACTAAAGACCGGATTATATGCAACAAAAACAGCCCAAAATATGCATGCAAATATGCAATAGAAATAGCTAAAATATGCATGAAAATCCTTAAAAAGGATCAAAATATGCAACATGATATAATGGATATAATACAGGAATTTTGAATATTTTTTTTATTTTAGTAAGCTATTTTATTAGTACTCAAGGAAAACAATCGTATTTTCAAAAATATCAATTACAAAATGTATTTAATAATGAAATTTACAATTTAACTTTAAAAACGTATTTGACTAAGTACTGTTCTAACAGCCTTACTAAAAAAAAACCACAGCGCGACCAATTAACTGTGTTATTGTAATAACATAATTATCCCTTGTATACACTAAATCACGTTTTATTACCAATAACGTTTCTTGCGTGCTCACGCTGTTAAAATGCTTAAAGATCTGACAACGTCGCAAATGGTTATAATTTAGTAGGAAAAAATGTTGTTTTAATTATTCTCCGCCAGGAGCATTATTGGCGCGCGTGTGCATCATCGGCCCGCGATGAACACACAGCTTGAAAACCAAGCGTTTATGGCCGGATCAGGCGGGGTGTCGAAAATTTTGTTAGATGTTGTGATTTTACTTAATAATTTCTATTGTAGTGACGAAATAACTGTTCTATTCATATAATTAATATATATACCGTATTATTTGTGTGGTTTACATAAGTTTAATCAAGTTATTGTACAAACGCCGTACTTTCAAAGTTGAACTGTCAGAATACTGTTTTATAGGTTACATAAAAGATAAAATTAACATTTTAAGATCTTTATTTTAAGAGAATTCCTTAAAAGTGATAATTTTTTATAATATTAATATCTAATACATGTGTTCGTAAACGTATAAAAAGAAATTAACGTCTTTAGAGATGCAATAAATCTGTTTTAAAAGTCAGTATTATTTCTAAGTTATTTTTTTGGCAATAAACAAAACTTTTCAATTTTTTATTATTTTTTTATTGTATACACGATGAAAAAGTGAGGTGATAGTTTCCTTCCAAATTTATTACATAAAAGGACTGTGTTTTTTAAATTTTGATTTTATTTAAATTTCTCTACATTTTGGTCAAAAATGTTGTGGGAGGAAATTTTTTTCCGAGTTTGAATCTTAAAATATGGCAGTTTTTGAAAGCTAAAGTGTATTTCAAATACACAAATCTAAAAGGTAATTTTATCTAGTTTTCATAAATGGTATTTGTTTTTACGACACCTTCAAAAATAAGAAATATATAGAACATTCAAAATACTATGGAAAAATTACAAATATCGTTCGAACATCAATGGTTAAAACAGAGATAAACTACCCTCTCAGGCCGCGGAAACCATGTGTATTTCTTTCAAAGAACAAATTTTTAATTAGTAATGTTTTCACATCCGCGGCCGTTTGTCAATTGAATAAAATTTTCACTGGGTTTTTTAGTAAGGCTGTAATGTTTTGTAGACAAATTGTATCTACGATCGCTTAATATATTTTTGTAAGCTGAAAAGGAGCGTTAACGTCTACTGATGTGACTGGACAGATTTTAAATTTGGGTGCGAATTTTGAACTTATTGTGCCGGGCAAAATTTCACCTGCCCCGTTGATGAAGCTATCAATTTGGCACAAGGGTTCAAACCCTGGGTTATTGTTAAGTAAGTTTTCAAACTTTTCTTTGAGTTTACTCTTTTACTTTAGGGAATAGCTCTGGCAACGAGTAATTTATAAAGCGAATTTTCTTCATCACCTGATTAGATTCATTTATGAGTTTCATGAGTTCATTCATGAGTTTCATGAGTTCATTCATGAGTTGCCAATCCATGAGTTTCAAGCGTTTTCACTTGTTGTGGAGCGATCAGTTCACTAGCCGCGCACTGCTATTTGACGTTTATGGTGTCACTATGTGAACGATGAACGAGATCGAGCGTAAATATGCAAGATCTTAATTTTTTTTCTAAAATATGCAACAACCGCTGAAAAGGGTCTAAATATGCAAATGCATATACAAATATGCATTTGCATATAATCCGGTCTTTAGTAATAACTAATTACTTTTTAAAAGTATTTGGTTATTATCTCTTAAGAGCGTTTAACTAGTCAGCGGCCGAAAATCCACATTTCGTCGAAAGTGGTTCTTACGATCGTGCAGGGCGGTTGCAATGAGAAAGATTAATTATTCTCCGTACCAGCTTTTTAAAATTATAACTCAATATCGATTTTATTTCATTCCAAATTTGCTTTAATTTATACCTACATCCAAAAATGCCGAAAGGCGTGATGATAAAACTATTAAAATAATGTACTTTTAGTAATTATTTTTTGATTATAAGTATTTATCATTTTTCAATAATGTCTAAATTAAATAAGAATTTTTAAAAAATCTGAAATATATTAGTTCGTAACTGCGCAAATAAATACACAAACGGACCAATTTTCGTCAAGAAACACATATACGTATATATTTTTTAATGATTTTATTTAAACTAAAATTAAAATTCTAATACATGCGATACCTAGATATTGCGTCGATTTATTTTACTGCATGATTATATGATTTGAAAAGGGTGTGGTATAATTTGAAAATTTAACAAATCTGCCACCGACCTATGGTATAACCTTATTATACTAAAAATAAACATTTTTTCTTAAAATTTAAAACATGAAAATGCTAGATAAAAGAACAACCTTTCGAAATCCATTTATAATTTTTTATGGAAAAAGAGTCAGTACGTCTAAAATCTGATTTAAAAATGACGTATTGCTGGTTTTCTCTGGTAATACCCTCTTAAATTTAGTTTCTCATTAATACATACATTTAGACATAATAATTTATTTTGTTATATAGACTTCCAATCATTTTGTTTGAATTAAAAGTTTTTATTATATAAATGCATTTTTTACACATTCCACAATAATTTTTATAACTCATTATATTTTTAAAAAAATAACAATATTTTTAAGTAATTAATCACCTTTATTTGTCCATGCTTGTTTGACTTTTGCTATTTTTAATATTATCTTATCCTGAAAACTTTAACATTAAGAGCGTTTAACCAGCCAGCGTACGAAAATCCACATTTCGTCGAAAGTTGTTCTTACGATCGTGCAGGGCGGTTACAACGAGAAAGATTAATTATTCTCCGTACCAGCTTTTTAAAATTATAACTCAATATCGAATTTATTTCAATTCAAATTAGCTTTAATTTATACCTTCATCTAAAAATGCCGAAAGGCGTGATGATAAAACTATTAAAATAATGTACTTTTTGTAGTTATTTTTTGATTATAAGTATTTATCATTTTTCAATAATGTCTAAATTTAATAAGAATGTTAAAAAAATCTGAAATATATTAGTTTGTAAGTGCGCAAATAAAAACACAAACGGACCAAGTTTCGTCAAGAAACACATGTACGTACATATTTTTTAATGATTTTATTGAAACTAAAATTAAAATTCTAAAACATGCGTTTGCTAGATAATGTATTGATTTATTTTACTGCATGATTATGTTATTTGAAATGGGTGTGGTATAATGCAAAATCTTTTTTGAAAATTTAACAAATCTGCCAACGACCTATGGAATAACCTTATTATACTAAAAATTCAAAAATTTTCTCAAAATTTATTACATGCGAATGCTAGATAAAAGAACAATCTTTCAAAATCCATTTATAATTTTTTGTGGAAAAGAGTCAATACGTCTAAAATCTGATTTGAAAATGACATATTTCTGGTTTTCTCTGGTGATGCCCTCTTAAAAGTTAAATTTAATATTAATATTATCCTGAAAACTTTAACATTAAAAGTTTAATTTAATATTAATCTTATCCTGAAAACTTTAACATTAAAAATTTAATTAGTATTAATCTTATCCTGAAAACTTTAACATTAAAAGTTTAAATTAAAATGAATCTTATCCGAAGAAAACTTAGATAATAAATATAATTATATATTAATCTTATCCGAAGAAAACTTTGATAATAAATAAACTTAGATGAACTTGTACAATCTGTGTTCGAAACTTGTTGATAATATTGATTATACTGTGGTGTTTTTACAAAGTTATTTGTTTTCATTTAATTAAAAATGACGCCACGAAGAGTATTTGCAAAGTTTGAAGAAGAAAATATTTATAATACTTTCATTTTAAAAAATTATCAACTTTATACTAATTGTTAATCACGATACAATAATATTAATTATTATAATTATTTTGAATGTCAGCTGAAACGTGAGAAAGTTATAAAAAATAGCACATTAACCACTTAGGTATTTGGCAAAGTACAAAATTTTTGTCTTAAACGAACTGTCAGATTTATTAAACTTTGTGTTTTTTCCGCTTCGCAATTAAAGCTCAATAAATTAAATATTTCTGAACGTAGCCGAATACTAAAAACTGTCTTAGAAAGGGTACGAAATAATCTTTCAAATTATATTATTACAAATACATATTTATATTTGTAAATATTAAAATTCAGAATGCAAACATAAATAAAATGTTAAATGACTCACGTGATGTTTTTATGCGAAAACGGTTCTAAAATCGAAGATTATATATAAAAAATCACTTATTCTATCGTATAGATGTTTAATAAATAATTTGTACCTCACTTTATACCATTTCATATAAATAAAAAATTAACAATGTCTAACGGCGCGTAGGCGATTTGGCGGGTGAAAGCTGATTCTACAAAATAAGTGTTTTTTATGTTTTTCTATGGACAACTTTGAATAGAAATGTTAAGCTTGATTTAATATAAATCTTCTACTTTTGGTTTCAGGGTTGTCACTAGAATAATAGCGGTTTATAATGGATTTCTGTGGGAACACACGCGTAAATTTGAAAATAAGCTTATTGTACTTGACTGCCATTGTTATATTGTCGTGTTAACAAGCTTAGGGGTCGGATTGGTTAAGTAAAAAATTATGGATAACGGGGATATGCAGCGTCCTTGTTTTTCAATTTCCGTGATTCTTCACTACTTTATTATGTCATAACACTGATTTGGTAATACACACTAGAAAAGGGCGTTTTCATCCCGCAACAAAATATCTCAGACAAATTAGTTTCCCCGACAAAATATTCCCGACAAAATATCCCTGGCAAAATATCATATGGACAAAACATCTCCCAACATAATTTCTAATAAAACCTAACCTAACCTAACCCAACAAAAAACGGTACAAAATTTATTGTTAGTATTATTTATTGATACAATATTTTACATTTCATAGTACAATCCAGTAACGTTGGCCTCACTGGGTGGCTTACCCGTGCTGAGGCCTCCATTTTAAAATATAAGAATTTATACATTTGAAAAAAATGTATATTGTTGGTGACGAAAAAACGCTTAAAATTAAAATAAATTTAAACCAAAAATAAAGATTAAAAATTAAAATCAATATAAAAAAATTAAATTAAATGAATATCGGCATAAATTATGATTTGTGTGTTTGTGAGTGTTGCGTGTTTTATATTGGTTTTGTGTGTTGCGCGTATACGTTTTATTATTTTGGTCTTTGTTGTTCTTTAAACCATTTTTTTTTATTTTGTGTCTGAATTTATTTTTGTTAGCCTCAATTTTTGTTTCAACTGTTGAATGTTTTTATAGCATGGTATTTATGGTGTCTTTGTTCAAAGGTAGTGTTTACCATCGGAGTTTTTATGTTTTCTTTGTACCTACACTTGTCTAACCGGTCTGTTAGTGATATTTTGTGTTTGTTGGAGTTTGTTTTTTTGGTCAAAAATGTAGTTTAGTAGAGTTTTATCATGTAATTGGCGTACATCTGGTACGTCACAACTTTTGAATATTTGGTCTGTATCGGTCAGTCTATGTTTTTTAAGTATTAGCTTTAAGATCGTTTTCTGCGCGATTTTTATCTGATCGATGGCTGTCTTTGTTGCTAATCCCCAGGCAATTATTCCATATTCTGTTATTGATTGACAAAGTACTAAATATATTGTTTTCATTTGTTTTATTTTATGTATGTTTCTTATGTTTACGAAAATGTGTATTGTTCTGAGTAAAAGAATACATTCATCCTGTAAACACAATAAATTATTGTTCATAAATAGTAAAATGGGACAAAAATAATACAGACATCCTGTAAAGACAATAAATTATTGTTCAAAAATAGTAAAATGGGACAAAAATAATAGACATCTATAAAGTTAAGTTAGGTAAGGTTAGGTTTGAGTACATATTTTGTTGGAGGAAGTTTTGTCCATAGGATATTTTGTCGCGGGGTTTTTTTTTTGTTTACAGTGAATACCGCACAAGAATCTCAACTGCTCCCGTCTGGAGCTAGTGAGACTATGGCATCCCCAATTGGGGTATGTTGTGAGGCTGGAGGTAGTGGGGAGGGGAAGGAGGTGGGGAAGAGGAAGGTTGGGAAGTATCTGGCTATTCAGATCTGGTCACCAAACACGGCTAAAGCCATTTTCAAGCAACGTTTCAATTCTGAATGGTGGTCTTACACCAGGGCGATACTGATAGTATCTTCCACTCTGGAACATGCCGCAAATATACTATATATTATTTTAAATGAAATTATTGTGAAATAACACAAATTAATCAAATAAAATTTATTTTCGCATGCCGGGTTCGAACCCGCGACCTCCGGATTGTGAGTCAAGAGTCTTACCCACTGGACTACGGAGGCCGAGGTGAAAAGGTTTACTACGCGTTATGCCATTCTCGAATTGAATACGAAATTATAGGATGGGGATCTACTACACGTAAATACATACACAACCTGAAAACAATTCAAAAAGGAATCATAAAGACCATTCTGAAAGTATCTATTAGAACATTGATTAGAACGCCTTCGATTGAAATTTTCATTAGCTTTGACGTACCAAATATACAACGAATATAGGTATGCCAAAAATATATTATTGAAGCTATTCAAAAGTACTGAATCCTCTACTAGACCGCGTATCCATCGCACTAGATCGAATAAAAATGACATAAAAGTAATAAAACCATAATCGGACGAAGAAACTACACTTATTTTGCAACTAAACTCCATAATAATTTATAACCTTCCCCAAGACATAAAACTAATTTAAACATTAATGGATTAAACATGGCTGAAAGAGGTCAGCGAAAACACTCCAATGAAGATACTAAAAATGACATAGAAGACAAATAAACTATAATTGAACAATTTTGGTCCGCCTCGGCACAGGTACCCCTAGTGAGGAGGACTGAGAAATACAATATCTTAACCTAACATAAAAATTATGTTTTTGTATACTTAAAGAATTATTTTATACATATAGTCGCTTAAATAAAAAAATAATCTATAATATAAAAATGAATCGCTAAATGTGTAAGCCCAAATCTCGAGATCAGCTGAACCGATTTCGCTAATTCTTTTTTTTAGGATATTCCTTGAAGTACGAGGATGGTTCTTACGGAGAGAAAAATTAACAAAATTGCGCAGAAAATTAGATAATAACAGAAAACATCGCACGTTTGACAGTTCGCGTGTTAGAGAATGACATTTTGCAAAACAATGAATGATTGTTCAATCAGGATTCTATTTTTGAAAAGTTGAAAAATTTATTTAAAGTAGGTACTCCCCTAATATATTGAATCGAATAAAGAATTTCAGATATTTTAAATAGGTACCTATATTAGGTACCAAATTTAATATACATGAAAAATGGAAATTTTAATAAAAATTGTAAAAGGTGGCACGCGGGCTGTTTAAAAACTGAATGTACTGGGATTGAATATATGGAACGCGGGTGGAGGGTTGGCGGGACGAGGGAGCGGGAAAGGGAAGAGGGAAAGCGGGGAAGGTGGTAGGGAAACGCAGGAAGGGGAAGGGGGACCTGGGAGGGGGGAGGGGAACACGGGAGGGTGGTTCGCGGGACGGGGGAAGGGGGGGGAGTGGAGTGGGGAGAGGGAAGGTGGAGGTGACGGAGTGGGAACGCGAGAGGGAAAGAGTACGCAGGAGAAGAAGGGGAGGCGGAAGGGGAACAGGACGAATGGGAAAGGACAGTCAGGGAGAAACTTCTTTATTAAATGGCATAGCAACGCATGCCGGGACCAGCTAGTAATAAAATAAAAATGGGGAAAATTGCATTACATTTGAATTGCATTCACAAAAAACTGACAAGTACGATGAGTTCAGACAATAAATCCAAGTAAACCAATTGCTATAACAGCATAATCGATCGTCCAGTTGATTAGTCAGATATCTCCGAAAAATTAAAATTTTAGTTGAGTATGCAGTTATATGTAAAAGTGTACCCTTTTTCTGGTATAATACTCAGATTGCACATAAACACCACCGAATCAACTTTAATGCGCTAAAGCTTGTGGTGAATTAAACAACATGTTGATGTTTTCTGATGTTTAAAAAGGTCATAATGATTAACTGACCGTTATGTCTCCCGATGTTATTTTATAGCATATTTTATATGTAAAATACATTCACGGGTAAATAATATTTGATTTATGGTGAGCATTCGAATATTACTCAATTTCTCAATTTTTCTATTTGTAGATGTCTGTCTAATCGACCAGTTGATCGAAAGTATCCCTAAAAATCCAAAAGATTTCTTTTTACTACTTTTTTGGTGATAATTTGAGAAATTATTCCGAATTTTTATTATTTCACAATTTCACCCAATTATCAACTCTCAAATATTATTTTTAAATAAAAAAATAAATAAAAAAATTTATATCTTTTTTAACATTAATTTGAAAGCTCAGTATCTTACGAGCTGAAACTATGTTTTAAATCAGTGATTCTTAACCTTGTTGGAGCCCCACCAGTTGCCTACGCGCATTGTGTTTCCTCCTTCCTACAACATGGGTCTCTTCAAGACCAATGTTCATTCCTTCCTCTCCTCAAAGAGACCCTCCACACAGCATCCCAGATGACATAGACTCTGAGGGAAATTATTTTCCTCAGGGCCTCCTGTGTGGAGTTAATGTAAAAAAAAATAAAAATAAAAAATAAAAAAATAAAAAAAAATAAAAAAATAAAAAAAATAAAAAAATAAAAAATTCACCGAATCCTTAATTGGAAAAATAAAATATGATTTTTTTTCAAATTCAAAACATACGTATATATTTATACACACGTACACCAAATTATCAAAACCATTAAAGAACAAAACCATTAAAACATGATTTTCACACAAAAACATAATAATTAATATTTACTGCAAATTACATTTATCGAACCCAGGTTAAGACATTACTGTTCACTTTAAGAAGTTTACTGTTCTAGATTTATAATTATAAATTTGTAATTTTCTTGAAATCTTTGCGATTGGGATTACTTCTTTGTGTTTTTAGGTGTATTCAAGAGGGCTCAATTTTCAATTTAAAATTTTCGATTGAGGGTTGCTAATATTGTCCACAATGATTAAATATTACATTTAGAGGTTTTACTCATTAAGTTATAAAAAAATAATAATAAACTGCAATAATATTGCTAAAAACAGGTAGGTACGTCTGTCACACATTTTTTATGGCAAAATTCAAGTTCATTTCAGGGGAACCCCGCTAAACGTTATTAATTGTATATTAAAGCTGTCACCTAAAAACTAAAATGATTTCTGTTAATTTTAAATATATTTTCATTGCACAGATTCATGTGATATGTCAACCTTAATTCATTGACATTTTTTACATTTGGTACCTAACATTGGCAAAATGAATAATAGAAACTAATTATACGTGGATTATCTTCAACAGACTTCATTAGCGAATACCGACAAGAGTTGGTGAATGCGTCATTGTATTATTGTTGAAAACATAATAAAGTATGTGTGTGAGGGCTCGAGTAGAATTTTGTTTCTTACGTCAAAGTCAGAAAAAACTAAATTTTTGTTCATTTGTGTAAAATGCACAACTAATGAATATAACAATGTCCACGGGACATTGTCATATTCCATTGGACATATAACAATTCAATCTTAAATGAGGAACTTTTCGATCCACGATACCATATTATTTGTATGTCCAATAGAACATTTTATTAAATGACAACAAATCACTTTGTGTAAACCAACAGCCTTACTAAAAAAATCTTACTTGAAATATACTTTAGCGTTTGAAAATTGCCATATTTTAGCTTCAAACAAAAAAAAATTTAAATAATAAGTATACCACAAACATTTTTAATCACTACGCCGAAAATTTAAAAAAAAATCAACATTAAAAAAACACATTCCTTTTATTTAAGGTATTCAAAAAAAATATTTTTAAAAAATGTATATGCTTTAATTCTCACTAAATAAACAAAAATAAACTGACTTCCGAGCAGATTGCTTGCACATCTAAAAACATTTATTTCTTTGGTACATTTACCAGCACATGTTTATTTATTTATTTATTATTTAAACGCCCGTACATAGGGCTATTACATACATAATACAGGTGTATCGAACATTTACAAACATTATATATATATAGAATAACATACAGTACATACATACGATGCATATTAGTACAACAAATATTTATCATTTTACAAACATATCAGTTACATAAATAACTAGTTATTTTTGCTTTGATGCAAGACGGTGAGGTTTTGAAAATATCGAAAAGGTCTGTATACATATTGGCAGTTCGGTGAAAACGCACTAGCGGTGAATGAATGCTATGATTGTCACTGTGGAAAAGGTGGTGGAGTCGAGTTGGTTTAACAGGGACACGAATATTTATAACACTTAACATTTGAGGGCAGTCTATGAGATTGTTCAGTATTTTAAAAAGTATAAGAATGTCATTAATAGTACGCCGGGTAGAAAGTAGTGGTAGGTTTAGATCAGACATTAATGCAATGTAGCGGATTTCAATTACAGGCTGTCTCAATTTGAATTGAACGTATCGAAGAAATTTTCTTTGTACTCTCTCCAAACGGTGTAAGTTACAGGTTACAGGTATAAATCGGAGACCATACAGGAGATGCATATTCCAGCTGCGATCTTACAAGAGAGCAGTAAAGTAGCTTAATTGACTCAATGTTTTGAAAAGTCCTTGTGTTACGTATGACAAAACCTAGAATTTGCATGGCCTTATTGGAATTTTTTTCACAATGACGATCAAATGTAAGTTTCCGGTCAAAAATAACACCAAGGTCTTTGATAAATGGTACTAATGCAATTTCATTATTGTTAATTAAATACGATGTAGATATTGGAATCCGTGAACGGTAAAAACACATGTGGAAACATTTTTTTACGTTTAGGAATAATTTATTTATTTCACACCAGCTAGCAAGTCTATCTAAATTTTGCTGAAGGATAAGTGCATCATTTAAACATTTTATAATCTTAAAAAGCTTTAGGTCATCTGCGAATAGAATGAATTTGACAATATCGAAACATAAAGATAGATCATTTATAAATAAAATGAAAAGAAGTGGGCCCAAATGAGAGCCTTGAGGAACTCCCGAAGTTACTTTAAATTTATACGAAAATTTATTATTTAATTTTACCATGAGTTCACGGTTACAGAGGTAACTATTCAACCATTTTAGGAATGATCCATGTATACCAAGGGCTTGCAGTTTCGCGAGAAGGAAATTAATATTTACTTTATCAAAGGCTTTTGAAAAGTCAGTATATATTGAATCTACTTGTGCACGAGACGTGAAAGCTTCACAGATATAGTGTTCATATAATAGAAGATTGGTTGTGGTTGACTGACCGGTAACAAAACCATGCTGTTCTGTAGTAATAATATGCCTAAACTTATCAGCAATCTTATCTAAGACAATACTTTCAAACATTTTCGGGATGGTAGACAGTATGCAAATTGGTATATAATTTAAAACACAATTTTTATCACCTGATTTAAATACAGGTGTCAAGTGATTAAGTTTCCAAGGACCAGGAAATATTCCAGTTCGGAGTGACAGATTAAATATGTGTTGAAGAGGAGCTGCTATAAACTGAGCGCATTCCTTTATGAATACCGGTGGAATTTTGTCAGAACCTGACCTCTTCTTACAATCTAGAGATCTGATCTTTTTATTAACATCATCCAGGGTAATGTGGCATGTTGATATATCAGTTACATTGGTGTATTTAAATTCAGGTAGAGTCACATTATCATTGTTGTGTTCATAAACACTTGAGAAATAATCAGCAAAGAGATCAACTATTTCTTGATCATTGTCAGCATGTTTGCGCCCTGAATACATTGATCTAGGACAGCCGTTATTGTCTTTAAGAGACTTCACATAATTCCAAAAATGTTTTGGATTTGACTTGATAGTCTGCTCTACATCTGTAATATAATCTGAATAGCATTTTTTAGATAGACTTTTACATTTATTTCGTAAATCAGAAAAAAATTTATAGCAGTCAATAGAGTTATTGGATTAATAGTTAATGTGAGCAATTTTTTTACATTGAATGTGTTTTTTTTGTTCAGTACTAACCCATTTTGGGTAACAATCGTTTCGTTTTACAATAGATGTTGGTATGCAATTTTCAATGGTATAATAAAGGATTGAATTAAACACATTTGTTACTTCTTCTACGTTTGTTGACATAAAAATGGGGGACCAATTGAGTGACATTTATTTTTAAAAAAAACTCACTTTTAAGAAACACTTCAAAATTGAATATTGATAATAAAAAATATATATATAAATAAAAATAAAATAATACGGTAATAATAATAATAATACGGCGTATTCCCACCTTCTGACAGCGAAAGTTCAATTTACGCTATATCCATATGTATTTATAATATTTATTAACGAAAGTTTCATTGAAAATCAGTAATTTTTGCGTGAAAGAGTAACAAACATACATACATCCATACATCCATACAAACTTTCGCCTTTATATTAGTAGGATGTAATTTAATAATATTGCTATTAAATTCAGCATGTAAATGATTGGTTAATAAATCGGTTTAACTGATAATAAATCAATTTAGGCACCTTTAAAATTAAAATTAAAAATTATATAAATCAGTCGACTCAAAGTGATGTTACCGTAGTTTGAAAATGACATTATAAGTCGAAACAGCTGTCAGAATAATAAAATTATTGAAATAAAATCATTAAATTCAATTTAAATTAAATAAAAATAAACAGAATAATGTGTCAATTAGAATTTTCCTTTGTCCATTTTTCAGCATTCTTGAGATGGCGTTTACTAGAAAGTAATATACTTCATTAACATTGAAGGCAGTCTTTTCAATGTCCTGAACAAATTTATGATTTCTATAATTAAAAAAAAAAATACTTTTAATTTTAGCCGTCCAATTACAAAAAGGAACTTTACCTGACTGAGAAAAAAAATTACATCATTTCTTGTCACATTCACAATATAAATGTTTGCTAATCTCACGTCACTGGCCATAGAACATCGAACCCGTGAAAAAAGTCACGTGCTTAATATATGCATTTTAATCACTATAAATATGCTCTTAACATTTTAATAAAATCAATCATAAAGTACAATAATTTTAACCCACGTGTGGAAAAGTCTCGTTCAGCGATTTATAATCGGTATTTTTACCATGATATTTCGACCAAGTTCCTGCTTAGTATTTAATAGTTCAGCCTTTGTTTCGGTAGTAAGATAGAAATCCAATATTGGAATTGATTTACTTTAATGAGGTGTAACTCCTTGCCTACGTGCTTGACCTGAGACAATCCAAATTGGCTGTTTAAATTGGTTAAATGGCGTGAAAAACCATGAAAAAAACTTGAATGACATTTTTTATAATTAATTTTATTGATTTTATGCAAATGTGGATGATAATAGATATAAAAAGGAGACCTTATTTATTTTACAGGTTCTCCTAGTGAGGCGGGTTTTGTTCAACTTAAATAATATATTATGTTATCTTTTTAATGCTGTGCCCATATACATTTTTTGTCCAAATTTTTTTATAATAGCTCCACACAGGAGGCCCTGAGGAATATGCCGTGTGGAGGGTATTTTAAGATGAAGCTACACGTGAAATCGTATTTATATACTACTAGCTGGTGCCCGGCATGCGTTTCCACGTCATTTAATAAAGAAATTGTATCTCCCTGCGTGTCCTTTCCCGTTCCCCTCCCCCCCCCCCCCCCCATTCCTCTCCCCCGTCCTCCTCCCCTCTCCCCACTCCACTCCCCCCTACCCCTGTCCCGCAAACCCCCCTCCCGAGTTCTCCTCCCCACTCCCAGGTTCATTAATTCCCGGTACAATTAGTTTTCAAACACCTTGCAATTTTTTTTATACAAATTTCATAATGCCACAGCTCACCAGACAATAACGAACACAGCAAAAAATAATTATCCAATTTGGTGCAGTCGTTCGGAAGTTATGCGGGAACATACATTTCGGCGATTCATTTTTATTAATATAAATAGATAAATATATGGATGGATGGATGGATGGATGGATGGATGGATGGATGGATGGATGGATGGATGGATGGATGGATGGATGGATGGATGGATGGATGGATGGATGGATAGATGGATAGATAGATTTAGATTAATCTTTACTACGAATCGGTTTATATTATGAACATAAAAAATATGCTACGGATAAATTGAAGCTTTTACTACCTTTTGTTTTTGTTTTTTTTTTCATGATTTATCTATGAAGTCATATAAGAAGCAATTAAAAAAATACCCCTTTAATTCTAAGACAATTTTTGATGTTTTGTATGATCTAACTTTTTTCATTCTTATAAAATTATGCACAAAATAAATAAAAACCACTTTGGCGCTTACTTGCCTCGTGCAAATAAAACGATCGATTGTAAATTTTGAAGGCGTGAGAATCGAAATATTTCTAGCGTTTATATTCCCCTTAAGGAAAATGGAGGCGACGATGTTCTAGAAAGAAAAAAGGTATGAGGTATGGGTAGGAATCTGGTGGTCAGTGAGTTCAGGAAAAACAGATGAATCTATCCCTCCAACTGCGGTGCAAGACGATAGATCGAGAGAGTTTGGCTGGAGAGCCTCAAAAGGCCTCCCTAATCCAGTATCTCTCAATCCGGCCCGCCACGCAGAAAGTGGGCCGATGCATCCGCCGCCAAGACTCGGACAAACCTCAACCCATGAACCCGGACATCCCGGCTAAACCACCCAACGTAGCGAACCACTTGGAGTGACCTAAAGCAGAGGTTTTGGTTTCGGAAAGGTACTTTTCAGAAGTTTAATTTTAGTTCATATGAAAACCATTTTAAAAAATCAGCACACGTGTCTTGCGACGAAAATATATCAGTTTGTTTATTTATTTACGGTGTTACAAACTAATATTTCAGATTTTTTACATAGATACATATTTTGATTAGTCATTATTGAAAAATTATAAATACTTCTATAATAAAATCTAAGAATAATTACAAAAAGTAGTACAATTTTTTTAATAATTTTATAATCACGCGTTTGAGCATTTTTATTGATAACTGGAATGTATGTGTACGATAAATAAAAATTTTAATTAACTAAAATCGATAGTGAGTTATTAGTTAAAAGTGCCGGTACGGAGAATAATCAATCTTTCTCATCGGAACCGCCCTGTACAGTTGCAAAGGTTCGACTTCAATGTGAATACGACTTCGGTGCGACTTCTGAAGTGAACATTTGTTATTGGGTTGTAACCTAATTATTACAATTTATTGTTTTGTAATGTTATTAACCTGTAAATCTTCCTAATAAAATAAAATATAAATAAAAATAAAAATATAAAGAGCATCTTTCGACGAAATTTGAATGTTTGGCCACTGGTTAGTGCCGGTAATGACCAAATAATTTGAAATTCGGTTGTGAAACACGACATAACAACTAAGACTGGATAAGCCATGTAATTCCAAAAAAAAACATTATTTACCACTCCTTATATCCCCTTCTTTAAATGTTGTGAATATGTACCAAAGTTACAGGAAACATGTATGTATTATTTTTTTTTATTTATTGCACAACATTTATTTTAGTCTAAAGATGACCGCGATAGGCTGAAACCGGCAACGGTCAGAAATAAAAAGAGCAGAACAAAACTTGGGAAGAATGCAGATCCTGCCAATGTCTGGAAATTTAATAAAAAGGCACTTTCTAGATGAGAAAAATGTGGAGAAGCTGAATAAAAAAAATTAAGGCGCGCTCGGCAAAATTGAGGGAGATCTTATATTCCAATATCTTTGAGGGAGATACAGCCGTTCAAGTATAAATAAAATTTCACTTTGCGAACCGATGCTGTCAGTCCGCCTTTTTGTCACTAACCTAAGAAAAGAAAGTGCCCCTTTATAACGCCTACTCGCGTCAAGGCAAGAAAAACATCCCAGTTTTCAAGTAGTTTAGCGGCTACGCTAGGTTTGTGTAACATGGTTTGTGATTCAAAAGAAAGTGCCCCTTTATAACGCCTACTCGCGTCAAGGCAAGAAAAACATCCCAGTTTTCAAGTAGTTTAGCGGCTACGCTAGGTTTGTGTAACATGGTTTGTGATTCTGGCGTACAATCTCACAAGGCGAAAGCTAATTTTAATTTTACGTAATCGAAATTTAGAATGAAATATTTTCCACTTCCCCCCATGCAAATAGTTGCCTTTTAATTTAATTAAGGCGAATCAACATAACAGTGACAAAATGGCGTAGTATCGGTTCACGAAGTAAAATTTTATTTATACTTTAAACGGCTGTATCTCCCTCAATTTTGCCGAGCGCGCCTTAATTTTTTTTATTCAGCTTCTCCACCCTTTTCTCATCTAGAAAGTGCCTTTTTATTAAATTCCCAGACATTGGCAGGATCTGCATTTCACCCCGAAACTTTAAAACTGTTCCAATATGTCATTAATTAATACTTTAATTTATTGACACAATCGAACAGTTGAAAAATTTACCAGTTAAACTTTCTGTCAAATGAGTAAAATACAGGCCTAACAAAGATGGATAAAATTAATACTGAATTACGATGACAATAGTTCTAAAAAGCTCTCGCAAGATGGCTCTGTACATTGATATTCAGAAAATCCTAAAAATGAAACTCTTGCCATTACTATTTTGTTTTGTCTTTTGTATGATTTTTTACCAAAATTTTGACAAAACATAACCTTTTAGTATAGACCGTGGGTGCAAAACCGGGCGTATAAATTTCATTCAAAATATTAAACCAATAAAAGTGATCTCTTTACAAGACGAGACACTTATGATTTTGTACTCTAAAATCAATTCACTTCTAATGGCTCCGGAAATATAGGCTCCTACGAGTATGTAAAAGTATAAAAATATGATCCGAGTCAAGAAACAATAAAAATCTATAATGCTTCAATAATCAAACATACCTACTTATTTCGGTTGTCTGTGCGTTAGTTATTAGTCCCGTGTAAAATCTGTTTAGATGATCTTAAATTGGCTTTGAATTTAAGTGTGTTTTTCTAAATTGGAACCGTAAGGTAAATTTTTTCAAGAAAATTATTTTCATTTTCTATTCTATATTTTAAATATACATTTTTTTTAATTTAAATTTCTTAGGGTTAATCTTGACTAGCAAAATTAGATTTTAATTTTTCAATGGTCTGCGCAGCGCTTTTTCCATTTTCAAGAAAGCGTTATAACCAATTTAAGGTAACGTTTACTAAAGATGATCATTCGAATGTATTTATAAAAAAAATAGAATTTCTGATTGTCTCTCTAATTTTTGTAATTATTATTATATTACAAAGAAAACCGACTAAGTACCTACATTTGTTTTCGAAATGCTCGGATCCTAAAGCAAATATTATACATATACATCCTTTCAGTCACAAAATTAATATTATTTATAATATTCCGTGATTTTTCATTAGAATGGGATAGAATACGTAAGGAAAAAGCTCAACAATTGAAAAATTACTGAAAAAGCAACGACTACCAAAAACACGAACCATGACGAGTTGAATCTCTGGATAATGAGAAGATTTCTGTTTCACGATCAAAGTAGTTTCTGGGAAAACTCAACAGATGGCAGTAGCGCCCGGCTTTGAGGAGCTTTATGATACACTTCGTTGAAATACCGAAAACATACCCTCGGCCAACGTTATATCATCCTACCTATAAATGGCACTTTTTTACAAGATCCACTATTCAAACAGCGTACTTTTCGAATATGAATATTTCAGGATCTACTAAGAGCTTCAGGTTTCAGTAGTAAGAGTTTTCTTTCAGTAAAAGCTTGACCTAACCCAATTTTCTTTCGCGTTGTTTGAAGTATTGATTAGTTAACCTAGCATTAAATGTGAACGTTTGATAAAACGTAGCTAAAGAAAATGAAATTAAGTAAAAAGGAGGCATAGCATAGTAAAAATGTTGTTATCCACTTACCAAAAAGTGATGAATTTTGCGAAATGATCGGCGACTGCTTTGAAATTTGACGGTGAGTATTCATTCGTTCATTTGACGTTGAACATTGCTTATTAATTGTCATTTGTAATTTTAACCGGTTTTTAATTCATTAAATTATGCCTAATAATAAAACAACAAACCAAAAAACCAAATAATGTCTTGACATATAAACGTCAAATTAGGAAGTAGACTTTCATCGATAGATGTCTCTAAAGTCAATAATTTTCTTTATTACTTATGAACTATTTTTTGCTAGATTTGTAGATAAAAAAGGCGGTGTTTTATTTTCATGTAGTGGTCAATGACGTTGTCAGAACTATTGTCCGACCGAAACAGGACTTTCCACCTAAACCGAAACCGAACCTTCGGTGTCTCAGTCTCAGTTTCGGCAGAAAACGAAACGGAAACTTTTTTAGAAATGTTAAAAATCGATTGTTTTAGTGTTATTCGGCTTATTGTTACACTTATTCAGACCGTTAACACGTTTTAAATTAAATTAATTAAAAAACAGTAATTGAAAAATGCGAAAAATAATATTGATTTTAGATTTCTTCTATAAAAGAAACAAAATTTATAAAAATTACAAAACATGTTACCTACCTCTTGGAACAAAAAATTGACAATGAAAACACTTACTTAAAGGGTGGGCCTCATTAGTGGAGTATTTAAATTTTTATTGCGTTTACAATCATAAAACTATTTCTATACGTGTTGAATGAAATAAAAAAAAATAACAATAATTGAGGTATGTAAATATAAATATAAAAATATATTTATTTTTTTGATATTACTGATTACTGGTATAAAACAAATCAAAATTAATAAACACTTTCACTACTTCTTGGAACAAACATTTATCAATAATCAACACTTAAAGGAAGGACGTCGTTAATTGAGTATTTTGCTGATGATGGCGGGTGACATACGAGCCACAAACTCACCTGAAATCAGCCGAACGAGAAGTTCCAAGAAGTAGTTAACTTGTTTTGTTATTTTTTATAAATTTTGTTTGTTTTATAGAAGTAATATAAAAAAAAAAATTTCACATACTTCAATTATTGTTTTTTATTTATTTAATTTAACAAGAGTGTTAACTGTCTGAATAAATGTAAAAAATAAGCCAAATAGTAAACAATAAACAGTAAACAATCGAGTTTTAACATGTCTAAAAAATTTGTTTTCTGTTTTTTCGTTTTTTTTTTCGGTTTGTCTGCTGCCAAACTAGTTTTTTTTTTGCCAAAACTTGCCGAAACCGAACCTTTGGTCGGTCACTAATTAGAACAAATATTCTTGGCTCTATGACTGTCCCGCGTTGTAACACCATCACAGCTCAACAATTCTATAAATATATTGGAGTTAAATGGTTTTACCAATTACCAGCCAATTTAAGATTGGAAACAAATTATAAAAAAATCAAAATAATTAATAAAAACTCTTTATACATAACTTACTACAATCACTGTATCTTGTATACTATATTTCTGAACACAATTTGTAATATCAGATATCCTTTATCTTTCTTTTTTTTGTATTAGCAAAATTTTTTGTTACATGGGAATAGGTACAAACATAATAACAAAAAATATAAGAGAGTAACAAAAAATATCCCACAAAGGCGAAGCCTGTGCGTGGGTATTATATTATGTGGATATTAAACAGTGGTGGTTAAAATAGAATTTTATTTTTTTATTATATTATGTGGATATTAAACAGTGGTGGTTAAAATAGAATTTTATTTTTTTATTATATTATGTGGATATTAAACAGTGGTGGTTAAAATAGAATTTTTTTTTTTTTCTCCATTCTTTTGTTTATCTCCTCTTCTTCATTCTGTTATATTCCTTAACTAATATTTGTTTAATACGTATAAAAATATATATACATGTATGATTTTTTTGTTTACTATTAATTACATATTCTTAAAAAAATATATATTTTTCCTTTGTTAAATTGTGGTTTATATTAGTTTTCTCCGCTTTTTTAACACGAACTTTCCATTTAAAAATGGTGTAAGCCGTATTAACTATTGTATTTTTGTAAGAAAAACTTTATTTAATGTATAAAAACATGTCATTGTTGTGCCATTATATTAAATAAATAAATAAAATAAAAATACTGCCAATGTCAAGAAATATGTGTATCAGCGTGCAACTAAATGATTTGTTAAATATTAGATCCTTACATATGAAATTGGCGTTTTGTATGGGAGGAACATAAAGTGGGTTTTTTTTATATTATATATTTATTTAATCAGAGTATGTACCATTGCTATCTTTGCACTTTTACCATCTCATAGGTAGTTCATCGATCCCTTTACTAAAAAAACCATTCGGACGGGAATGAATAAAATCTTTGAAGGCGGTTTGGACTGCCCCATCGGTGTTGTTTTTTCCCTTGCAAGAAGTTATCCAAATTTCGAAAAAAATGGTAATTTGTTGGGGCAAGGTCCGAAGAGTACGGTGGATGTCTTAGACATTCCAATTGAAGCTCCTCTAATTTGATAGCCGTCTGTCGTGCAGTGTGTGGTCTAGCGTTCTAACGCGCGTTTGTTGATTTGCTTCACTCAATTCGTGAGGTACCCACCTTTCAAGCTTTTCACCTTCCCAATTTGCTTCAAGTGGATTAAAACAGTTTTATCACTAACACCGCAGCCTGCAGCTAACTTGGACGTGGTTTGCAATGGATCCGCTTCCACAATAACCTTCAATTCTTCATTATCAACTTTGGTCTCCGGCCGTGCACGGGGCTTGTTCTGCAGGTCGAAATTTCCAGAACGAAAACGTTGGAACCAAAAACGCACTGTGTTTTCTTTTGCGGCACCGTCGCCATACACATCATTAATCCTTCGAGCCGTTTCTGCAGCACTGGTGCCATGGTGGAACTCGTACTCGTAAATAACGCGATATTTCAAGTTTTCCATTTTGTAAACTAAGTGACGCAAAGGAAAAAAAGCAATTAAGGAAAAAACAAATGAATTATAATTTTCGAAACACAAATACATGAGTAAATAGCTGTATAAATTTGAATTTGGAATTCCTAACCAAAGAGAAGATATTTGTGATCAAAGTTGCCAGTACGGCAAAACGCCAATTTCATATGTAAGGACCTAATTCCAGAGTGGAAGATACTGTCAGAATCAGTCTGGTGTAAGACCACCATTCACGATTGAAACGTTGCTTGAAATTGCTTCAGTCGTGTTTGGTGACTAGATCTGACTAGCCAGGTACTTCCCCATCTTCCTCTTCCCTGTCTTTTTCCCTCCTCACTTACCTTCAGTCTTACAAGATACCCCGTTGGGGACGTCATAGTCTCAATAGACGATCAATAATGGGAGCGGTATTCACATAAAAAATTAATATTTTCTGGTACTGTTTTTTTAAATCGTTATCCAAAATTTCTCTTACCACTTAATTCATTTTTTAAATTTAAATGTGTTTTGTTTTTTTCATAGATTTCCGGATAAATCCAAATACATTATTTGGCGGTCCGTCCTCTCTGCCTACCCCTGCGGGGAAACGGCGTGATGGTTATTTAGTTAGTCATTTCTACCACCGTCCTCGCATTTGTTGATATTGAAAACCTAATAAAAATAATAAGCAGTCTTCGCGGTCGGTGTCGCGGTCGCGGTCGCGATCGCGGTCGCGGTCGGATTATCAAATTTAACGAAACCTTCTGAATTAAATTATTAAATAATTCTTCTGATTTAAATTAGCGACAATAAATGATAAATAACCAATTTCCAGATTTTTAAGGTTCGAAATCCGGATATTATGTAAGGTCATCAATGAATTTAAAATTTCGGTTGAATCTACTTGGCAACATCGGTAGGTAGGTACCTACTTATCTCTACATATTATAAATTAAAGTCCTCCGCCACGTCTGTCTGTCTGTCTGTTCGCTATAAACTCAAAAACTACGGATTTTCATGCGGTGTTCTCCATTATATAGAGTAATTAATGAGAAAGGTTAAGGTATTTAATTTGTCAAGGTTTTGTGTAAATTGATAGAAATATATCTATCTATCTATCTATCTATCTATCTATATAAATAAAAATGAATCACCGAAATGTATGTACGCGCATAACTTCCAAACGACTGCACCAAATTGTATAATTCTTTTTTGTTGTGTTCTTTATTATCAGGACAAGGTTTGTATAAAACTGCTGGTGAGCTCTGGCATTATAAAATTTATATAAAAAAATTGCAATAGGTGGCACGCGAGCTGTTTAAAAACTGAATCCACCGGGAAAGGGGGGTGTGGAGTGGGGAGAGGGAAGGTGGAGGAGGCGGAGTGGGAACACGCGGGGAAGGAAGTGGAGGTGGAAGGAGAATGGGACGAATAGGAAAGGACACGCAGGGAGAAACTATTTCTTTATTAAATGGCATAGAACCAGCTAGTAATATATAAAGGAGAATGTCTGGACGAGCGGGCTGGTAAGCGGGCGGTGTGGATTTAATTTGTATGAAAATTTACAGTTTTATGCCGAGTTTGTAAAGGCCTCTGTATAAAGCCCGGGCATCGCCGGGGACTACAGCTAGTACTTTATAATTTTAATAGTACCTACCTTCAAATTTTTAATTTTATCTGTTAATTAGTTATGCGGAGAACCATAATTAAAAATATGTGCATATTTTTAATCAACCAGTTAATTTCCTGGTAAGGGGTCGTCCATTAATCACGTGAGCCTCGAAAGGGGGGCGGGTTCGGAAAAAATCACGAAATATCACTAGGGGGGGGGGGATATAACGAGATATCACGTGTATTTATTTTTCGTGATAATATTCTGAAAATTTAAAAATACCTACTTTGTACTAAAAAAATACACGTGATTTTGGGGGGGGGGCTTAGTCTAAAACCTCACCACATATCACTACGGGGGGGGGGTTAAAAAGTTGCTAAAAAAGTCACTGATTAATGGACGACCAAAAACAAATCATAGTGTGTGATTCACACGCGGTACAAGTGATACCTTAAAAAAAATTTGGCCAGAGTGGGAGACTACGAAGCACTTTTTTTATCACTGTGAAGGATGATTTTTCCTAATTTTTATGGTCGAATTCCAGTGCACCTTTTCCTATAAATTTAGTCATCTTATTGTTATTGGTGTTTTCTTTTTCGGAGTCGCTAGATGTCGCTTTCTTTGTGTTTCTTTGCCTGATCATTTTGGAGTGGTCTGAAGATTGGATATTGATTTTAAATTTTTTTTTTTTTGGATTTCATCGGATTCGATCCTTGCTTCGCTGAATGTCTGGCCGCTAAGGTTCGTCAGGCGCTTTATACCAATAGACCAAAGAGACTTGCGTGGGACCGTGGATTTATCGTATTATATTAAAACCTAGTACCCGTGAAATAAATAAATATTTTTTTGCTATCTCATTCTCTCACAGGCTAAATCCTACAGATGTATGTGTTTGTCTCTTTTTAGTATCGCTCGCATCCGTTTCATCGAGTTAATTACAACTGTACTAAATAAGTTTTCACTTCAAAAATAATTACAATCAAACAGTATTAATAGCCTTGCATATGTGTGGTTGAATTCCAGAACCCGACTTCCATCGCATAACATCTGTGTTCGTTAAATTTCAAGCAAAGGTACCGTTGTAATTTGGTTTTTAATTAAAAAATCTGCCAAAATATGTCCCTACTTCCGTCAGCAGCTCGCATGTGGACGTTTATTCCCTAGGTATAAGTACTACAGATTCGTAGAATTTAAGTATCTCTCCTCTCCGGAACTCCGGATATGGAGAGATTACATATGGCGTCATTGCCTGTCACGGTTACTTTAACTCGGCGAGTAGCTGTCACTGGATCAGAGTGGATTCGAGGAACTGGCTATTTTTGGAAGCCCGAAAGCAGTTCTTACTTATCGGATTTATAAAATGGTTACCTACGTACGCTCAAACTGGGCGAAGCCGCACGCAGGGCCTAGCAGCAAAACCCTGCGGAGCGGGTTTTTAACTGCTAGTTGAAATAATTGTTGAAAATATGATTTTTCTTTGATAGGTATGTTACCGGTTATGCTAATAAGTTGTTGAAGACGTAAGTAATAGCTGACATAAAAATAATGTTGATACCTATTTAATTCATTTGTGTATGTACCGCATCGTTCAGTTCAGACATCTCCAAATACTATGATATAGAATATATAGATAACTAGCTGACCCGACGAACTTCGTACCGCCTCAGAATCAATAGCTGTTGAATTAAATTCAGTTTTTTTATTAAGAGGGCATTACCAGAGAAAGCCGGAAATACGTCATTTTCAAAAAAGTTTTTAGACGAATTGACTCTTTACCACAAAAAATTATAAATGGATTTCGAAAGATTGTTCTTTTATCTAGCATAGTTATGTAATAATTTTTTAGAATTTTTTTTAATTTTTAGTATAATAAGGTTATTCCATAGGTCGTTGGCAGATTTGTTCAATTTTCAAAAAAGTTTTTGTATTATACCACACCCATTTCAAATAATGTAATCATGCAGTAAAATAAATCAATACATTATCTAGCAAAGTTATGTATTAGAATTTTAATTTTAGTTTCAATAAAATCATTAAAAAATATGTACGTACATGCGTTTCTTGACGAAAATTGGTCCATTTGTGTATTTATTTGCGCACTTACAAACTAATATATTTGAGATTTTTTTAACATTCTTATTAAATTTAAACATTATTGAAAAATGATAAATACTTATAATCAAAAAATAACTACAAAAAGTACACTATTTTAATAGTTTTATCATCACGCCTTTCAGCATTTTTGGATGAAGGTATAAATTAAAGCTAATTTGGATTGAAATAAATTCGATATTGAGTTATAATTTAAAAAAGCTGGTACGGAGAATAATCAATCTTTCTCATTGTAACCGCCCTGCACGATCGGAAGAACAACTTTCGACGAAATGTGGATTTTCGTCCGCTGGCTGGTAAACGCTCTTAAGTTAAAAATTACGCAATGAAGCAATTATCAATGCGCAACTGTCCGTGTTTTGTTTTTGTCAGTATCAGAGATGGCGTTGTGTACGGATTTATATTTTTGTGATTTTCTTACTTTTACAATTACTTACGGGAATTCGGGAGGCGGATACGGGTGCCACCGCCCCGGGAACCATTTATTGAATAACCAACACCTCTGTCATAGATCACCCCAAGTGGTTCGCTACGTTTGGTGATATAGCAGGGGTGCCCGGGTTCATGAGGTAACTTATGTCCGGGTCTTGGCAGTTGATGCGCCTGCCCACCTGCTGCGTGGCGGGCCGGATCGAGAGAGACTGGTTGAGAGAGGCCTTTTGACCTTTCCAGCCGGACTCTCTCGACCCATTGCCTTGCACCACAGTTGGAGGGATGGATTCATACGTCCGTCACTCCAGGACACACTGACCCCCAGATTCCTACCCACCCCTCATACCTTTTTCCTTCCCAGAACTTTCTATCCTCTCCATTCCTTAAAAAGATTCTCCACACAGCATCCCTTAAGATGACGTAGGTCCTGAGAGAAATTATTTTCCTCACGGCCTCCTGTGTGGAGCTAATTTAATTTTAAAAAAAACATATTTAATCTGCTATAAAATAAAACCGGGAGACATAACGATCTGATAGGTACATTAGTATGTCATTTTGGGTTCCATGCCGACTCAGAATGAAACCAACTCAGAAACTCCTCAGAAAGGTCATTAAAAGCTATGAAAAAATTATTCTAAAATAGCCGGTAACCCTAACCTGACAACCTATTTAACCATTTTTTTTATATTTTTTATCATCACTCTTAATGACCTTTCTGAGATGCTTCTGAGTTGGTTTCATTCTGAGTTGTTCGGTCACCGTTATTTTGAAATGTCCTACTACAGAAGACATTAATATTTAGTTTAAATGGCTACAAGTTTTTCTGCACTAGAATTGATTTAGTGGTGTTTATAAGTAATAATTAATAATATTACCGGGTAGGTAAAGCATTCACTTTTACATATAACTGCATACCGAACACAAACTTCGTTTTTTCGGAGATGTCTGACTAATCAACTGGACGATCGATAATCAAATATTATAAGGATTTTCGTGTATCTAACAAGCCGTAATAAATCTAAAGATGTTTCAGATATCATATTTATCTGTGTTGATAAAAAAAAATGAGTTGTTAAATATTTTATTGCTGACTATTGCCAAAAATTGTATATTACAAGAAATTTATGTAGACAAGGACAGAGGCAAAATAGTAGGGGAAAACTAAGGTTGAGAAGTAGTCATGGCCAATCTGGGGGTCAAGCACAGAGAAATCTATAACTCTACAATATCGGATCGATAGGCTTAGCTTGCGCTGTTTTTATGTATGGATGTATGGATGTATGGATGTTTGGATGTATGGATGTATGGATGTATGGATGTGTGGATGTGTGGATGTGTGGATGTATGGATGTATGGATGTATTGATGTATGGATGTATGGATTTATGGATGTATGGATGTATGGATGTATGGATGTATGGATGTATGGATGTATGGATGTATGGATGTATGGATGTATGGATGTATGGATGTATGGATGTATGGATGTATGGATGTATGGATGTATGGATGTATGGATGTATGGATGTATGGATGTATGGATGTATGGATGTATGGATGTATGGATGTATGGATGTATGGATGTATGGATGTATGGATGTATGGATGTATGGATGTATGGATGTATGGATGTATGGATGTATGGATGTATGGATGTATGGATGTATGGATGTATGGATGTATGGATGTATGGATGTATGGATGTATGGATGTATGGATGTATGGATGAATGGATGTATGGATGTATGGATGTATGGATGTATGGATGTATGGATGTATGTATATGGATGTATAGATGTATGGATGTATGGATGTATGGATGTATGGATGTATGGATGTATGGATGTATGGATGTATGGATGTATGGATGTATGGATGTATGGATGTATGGATGTATGGATGTATGGATGTATGGATGTATGGATGTATGGATGTATGGATGTATGGATGTATGGATGTATGGATGTATGGATGTATGGATGTATGGATGTATGGATGTATGGATGTATGGATGTATGGATGTATGAATGTATGGATGTATGGATGTATGGATGTATGGATGTATGGATGTATGGATGTATGGATGTATGGATGTATGGATGTATGGATGTATGGATGTATAGATGTATGGATGTAAGGATGTATGGATGTATGGATGTATGGATGTATGGATATATGGATGTGTGGATGTGTGGATATATGGATGTAAGGATGTATGGATGTGTGGATGTATGGATGTATGTGTGTGTTACTCTTTCACGCAAAAACTACCGAATGGATTTTAATGAAACTTTACAATAATATGGCTCAAACATCAGAATAACATATAAGCTATAGCTCAGAGCTCTGGCATTATGAAATTTGTATAAAAAATTGCAATAGGTGGCTCGATTAGTAAGCTATCTATAATTCTTATTTCGATTCAAATTATTAGGGGAGTACTTCAAAGAAATGCGTGAGGGGGAAGGGGGAAGGTGGAGGGGGGAGGGGTTAGAGGGGGAGGGAGGGGTTGGTGAAGGGAGGTGGGGGATAAGGGGGAGGAGGTAAGAATGGTGCGGGAGGGGGGTGGGAAGGGGAGAGGCGGGAGTGGTGGGGGAAGGGGAGGAGGCGGAGTGGGAACTCCCCCTAATACCATGCCAGCGAAGCCGCGGGAAAAAGCTAGTACAACATATAAAGAGAACATAAAAAGTAAAGTAAATTACAACAATTCACATTCACATTAAAATGCAATAATTTTCAATTCTCCGTGACATGTCAGTAGATTGCTAATTAGATATTTTAAATATGCGAGACTGTTTGCATAAATGTCTATATACAAAGTCACATTCAATGGTAGATAGTGTACAAACGACATAATATTTGAAACAGTGGGTTGAAGTATGCAGTATTGTTGGTAATAGGAAAATATGTTTTCTGTATCTGTTTGTAAATGATAAAATTAGATACAAACTAAGATGTCATAATAAATTGTACGGTGCCCTTGAGGCGATTTTTCAAAAGGACAGCGCTTTACAAATTATTCGGTTATTATTATTTTATCAATTAATTGATGACGGAATATTACACGACCCCTTAAATTGCGTTGCGTCTGTAAGGAACTTGTGAATATTGCTCAGACAACCCAATCAAAACAATGGAAGTAACTTTATACTTAAGTTTATTTTATTTTATTTATTTACTTGAACATAAAAGTACATAATGCTTTGACTGTCCACTAGGAGATTTTCCGTTTTTGGACAGTCAAATTGCATATTTTAATTCACAGTAGATAGCTCGCAGTTATCGCAATCATTTGTAATAACTTCACAGTAATAACCAGAAATATTTGCATAATGTTTTCATGCACAAAAACAATGCTCAAAAAGAAAATAAAAATTAAAATATAGCTTTACATATTACAAATTAAAGTCCTCCGCCGCGTCTGTCTGTTCGTGATAAACTCAAAAAAGACTGAACGGATTTTCATACGGTTTTCACCGATAGATAGAGTGGTTCATGAGGAAGGTTAGGTATATAATTTGTCAAGGTTTTATGTAAATTGGTTGTAATATATCTTCTCTACATATTATAAATTGAAGTCCTCCGATGCGTCTGTCTGTCTGTTCGCGATTAACTCAAAAACGACTGAACGGATTTTCATGCGGTTTTCACCAATAGATAGAGTGATTCATGGGGAAAGTTTGGGTATATAATTTGTCAAAGGTTTTATGTAACTTGGTTAAAATATGTGTTATATAAAAGAGAATGTGAACGAGTGGACTGGCAAGCGGACGGGCGGTGTGGAATTGATGTTATGCAAATTAACAGATGGCGGTGGTTATAAAGGATGGGTAACCATCCAGTAAATGGCGTTGTGTTTCATTAGTCACAGCAACGCGTAGCCGGGTCAGCAAGTACCTACTTATATAAATATATTATATATGTCCATCTATTCAAGTATTTGTATGTGTGTGAACATATATATTTGTGAATGTGTAGGCATACAAGTATATACTATTTATACATATCGATTTTTTAAGGAGATCTTTAAATACTTTAGTCTCTTTTTGCTCTTGATTTATACAATTTTCATTTTCATGTCCATTTTGTGTTAATTTTCATGTACTCCTTTTTCATTTTTCATAATATTTTAAATCTTTGTATAATTACCCGTCTTAGAACAGGCATTGTCTACTGAGGCGGGTAACCTGTTTGTTTATGATCTTTTTATCTCAACAAACGTCCGGGTTGCCGGCAATTAAAATTAATTAATTTAAAAATATCTTACGCTTCTTACAAACGGGGGGAAAAGGCGCGGACCGAACCACAAATTAAAGGAAAGGGTCGAAGTTGCTTCGTTCCTTTCTTCGCATAATTCGTGGTTCGGCTCGTGCATTATGTCTCCTGTTTATACGCAGCCTTAATAAACACATGAAAAGAGAATGGCATGGGTAGATTCTAGTACCTATGAACATAATATAACTAATATACCACGTGGCGTCATTCCACTATGAAACCCGTAGTTGCATTTATGAGAAATTGCATCAGATGTAAGTAAGTATTAGAGAATCAGGTTTTACTGCACATTGCAATACCTCTTAATTCATCTAACCAAGTGTTTGGTAACACGCGGAACAGTATTCAGATAAAAGCCTTCATGATTTCCACTTCACTGATCAGTAAGTATTTTGTATAAAATACTGAGAATCCAAAATTAATTGAATAATTATATTTGTGTAGATAATGCGTTGATTCTGAAATAAATGTTAAGAGGTTTAAATGTTTTTCCGTGAATTTATTTTCTCTGGTACAATTACGTATGTATAATAATTTGGGAGGTGGGAATGGGTACTGCCGCCCCAGGAACCTTTATTGGAGAACCAACACCTCTGCAAAAGGTCACCCCAAGTTCGCTACGTTTGGTGATTTAGCAGGGGTGCCCGGGTTCACGGGGTGTTGTTTGTCTAGGTCTTGGAGGCGTATGACCAGGACACACTGAACCTTAGATTCCTACCCACCCTTAAACCATCTTCCTTCTTAGAACTCTCCACTCCTTCCTATCCTTTAAAAAACCATCAACACAGCATCCTCAAAGATGACATAGGCCCTGAGGGAAATTATTTTCCTCAGGGCCTCCTGTGTGGAGCTCATGTAAAAAAAAATATTTAATACTTTTCATCATTCACAAAACTTTTAGCTTTTCTTTAAGAATACAAAACCTACCTACCTAAATACTAGCAATAATCTTTTTTTCTTTAGTACTAGCGAGTACCCGGTGTGTGTTGCAATGCCACTCAAAGAAAGAAAATTTTCTCACCCACTTGCTTTCCCACCCTTTCCTTATGTGAACCCCCCCCCCCCCCCTCCTTTATTCCCCTCCCCCTTCCGCCGTCTCTCCCTGCTGCTGAACTACGTGAAATACACATATTTTCAAATAACTCACCACCTAGTGTCACATTTTTATACAAATTTAATAACGCCAGAGCTCACCATTATATATATGTATATATAGAAACTTACGCGGGCGTGCGCACAACAAATCACCAATGCTTCATTGCAGACGGATGAAGGGTATAGAAAATAATTTCATAACGCAAGAGCTCACCATTATACATAGAAACGATTGCGGGCGTGCGCAGACAAATCACCCAAATTTCATCGCAATCGGATGAATAGTTTAAGGACCGCATAAGGGACGAACAAAGAAACATTCATTTTTATATATTAAGTTTTATACTCGTGTATATATGTTTTCATAAATTTACTTCATATGTAAATGTCGGTACCTACAACGGTATTTATTTGTAAAATTAAGTAGTTTTTTTGTAGGTTTTGTTTTTTTGATATAGGTACTATTTTTTAGTACAGTTACCATGTTTTATCATAATCATATTTTTACACTTAACAGAAAATAACCAAAAATGTAGTTACCATGTTATTCCCAAAGACCACTGAAAATATTATAAGGTTTATTAAATTGAGAGGTATCATTTTTAAGTACGTCTAATTGAATTTCACTTTTGTTGTCACGAATGAATGAGTGTACGGATGAAGTGGAATCTTGGGGTGGAAATTAATCCACTTCCTGACATCCAATCGAGCTGATACTCTGCAGATAGACTCGTTGTCGATGACAATGCATTCTGTCTAGTTTTTGTGGCAATCACGTACACACACGCGGACAAATACGTATTTCTCTGAAATTCGATGACAATACAACACTACACGGAATAATTGTCGGTATTAACAACTCGGGCTTTGGCCTGGTTGGTAGCGCTGTTGACTTCGATCACTGGGTAGGAAGTTTCTAAAACCAAAAAAATAAAAATTTGTTAAGTTTTAAAAGTCATTTGGAAATAGATATATTATAGTAAAAGAGCTTTGTTTTTGACGGGATTTATTTTTATTTATTTATGTTAATACTGTACGTGGTGGCAAGTAGAGTGGAATCCCCAATTGGGAGTATGTTTTGCGGTTGGAGGGAGTGGGGAGGGGAAGGAGATGGGAAAAAATAAACTCAAAAAATATCTGACTCTTTAGACCTGGTCTCAAAACACGTCCAAAGACACTTAGTGTTAACTTAAAGTTTGATTTGGAATGGGGGTTCTCCACCAGGGAATTTCTCCTTTTTGGAAGAATTTTGTTTATGGACAAAACTATTTATTCACAGTCATATTGCATATATATGGGCGCAAACAATTAATTTATCTTAAAAGATGAAGTTATACGTGAAATCCTATTTAGATACTATTTAGATTAATCTTTACGACGAATCGGCTTACAGTATGAACATCAAAAAATATGCTACGGATAAATCGAAGCTTTTACTAGCTTTTCTATGTATTCAATAAAATTATTATTTACATAACAAAAAATATTAGCGTAAACCACCAAAAAAAATATTTTCTCATAACTAAGAATTAATACGAAAAACCATTTTTTAAAAATACCCCTTTATGGCTAAGACTATTTTTGAGGTTTTCTATGTTCTAACTTTTTTTCGTTCTTAAAAATTATGCACAAAATAAATAAAAACCACTTTTTCGCTTACTAGCCTCGTGCAAATAAGACGCTCGATTTTAAAATTTTGCAGGCATGACATTTGAAATATTTCTAGCGTTTATATATATTCCTCGTAAGGGACATTAACCAGCCAGCGGCCGAGAATTCATATTTCGTAGAAAGATGTTCTTACGATCGTACAGGGTGGTTCGAATGAGAAAGATTAATTATTCTACGTACCAGCTTTTTAAAATTATAGCTCAATATCGATTTTATTTCATTCCAAATTTGCTTTAATTTATACCTACATCCAAAAATGCTGATAGGCTTGATGATAAAACTATTAAAAATTATGTACTTTTTGTAATTATTTTTTGATCATAAGTATTTATAATTTTTCAATAATGTCAAAGCAAAATCAGAATGTAAAAACAATCTTAAATATGTTAGTTTGTAAGACCGTAAATAAATAGACAAAATTAACCATTTTCGTCACAAAACACGTGCGCGAATCTATTTTTAAATTTTGAAACATAGCTCTCCCATATAATTTATTAATTTATTTTACTGCATAATTATATGATTTGAAATGTGTGTTTTATAATACAAAATTTTGTTTGAAAATTTAACAAATCTACCGACGACCTGCGGTAAAACCTTATTGTAATAAAAATAATCATATTTTCTCAAAATTTAAAACATAGCTTTACTAGATAAAAAAAATAGTCCTTCGAAGTCAATTTATAATTTATGTGGAAAAGAGTGAATACGTCTAAAATTTGATTTAAAAATAACGTATTTCCGGTTTGGTCTGGTTATTCTCTCCTAATATTTTAAAGCATAGCTTGCACAAAGTGTTTTTTATTAAATAATTAAACTAGCACCATCTATGAAAGAGCAGAATTTGATTTTTTTAAGTATCACCTATCTTCGATATTGGCATATCTATGTCATATCACACTAACTATTAGGTAGGTACTTACATAGATAATAATAATAACATAACAATGAAAGTCAATCAGATCCTTGCACATACAAGATATTACAATAATACATTTTATCTACCTTTTTATTATCATTGTTTTGATTCATTACGTGAGTACAATATGTGACATGAATGCAAATTACTTTTTTAAGGCTAGCTTTACACTCGTAAGTTTTTTCCCGTAAATCGCTCATGTAAGCGATTTATGGGCAAATTACCAATGTCAAATTACCAATGTCAACCAATGTCAAATTACGAAAAGTCACTTAACGTATTTATAGCAAGTTACAGAACTTGTTCTTTGGGAAGTTTTTTGATAGCGCTAATCGCGTCCGCGCGAATTTCCAGCATTATCACAGCTTATAAAATCAGTTTGATAAGCTGAGAGACTTACCGTAAGAAATAGTACCAAAATGCGCCGTTGCGAAATGTCAAAAACTAAAAGACAGTTTTTTTCTTAGGATTTTTTCATACAAAACTAGTATCTATTTAGACACACTTATTTAAGTTTTCTAAAAATGAGCATACTTCTATTCAATTTTCGGTCTAATCTCAGTCTTTCGTTTCATACAAATCTTACATTTGGATTTGAAATCAAAATACACAACCAAACTGAAAAATTATTTTTGTATTCAAAAGGTTTATCAAATATCTATAAGTATATGACGAATATACAGGGTTTTCCAATAAGAGGTGTTATTTTGAATAGCCCGCTATTTCGGTAGATGTCACTTTTGAAGTTGTCATTTTTTGACATTTGACAAGTAGAAACTACGCTATTAATAAAAATGGAACGATACACGCTTCAACAACGCATTGAAATTATTAAAGTAAATTATTAGAGCAACAATTACGGTGAATGGATTGCGCTATCGAGAGGATTAATGATTTTTTATGGCCAGAATTGGATGGTATTGATCTGGACAACGTTTACTTTCAACAAGGCGGCACTACGTGCCACACAAGCAATGAAACCATTGATCTTTTACGGGAAAAGTTTCCGGACCGTGTTATCTCTCGAAGAGGTGATCACAATTGGCCACCGAGATCTTGTGATTTAACACCTTGCGACTACTTCCTTTGGGGCCACGTGAAAGAGAAGGTCTACGCCAACAGCCCAGCGTCAATTCAAGACCTCAAAGATAGAATTCGTGAGGCTATCGAGGACATAGCTCAGCCAATTTGCGATTTGGTTATGGAAAATTTCATGACAAGGATATGGTCCTGTAAGCGTGGTCGTTGTGGTCATTTGCCTGATGTTATTTTCCACTATTAACGGCATACCTTCTTCTTTATAAACATCCGATCATTTATATTAAAAATGGCATTTTTCTTTGAATATCAAAATAACACCTCTTATTGGAAAACCCTATAGTAAAATATTTTTTTTTTTTCATTTACCCATAAATAATTGCCCTAATCGCCTCTAAAATCCTGAAACATTAAAATCTTTAGTGTCCTATATCTTATAATTTAAAGCAAAAATAAATAAAGTAGCTCACATCCTGACTAAATATTTGTCAAACCTTTTGATTACAAAAATAATTTTTCAGTTTGTTTGGATATTTTGATCTCAAATCCAAATCTAAGATTTCTATGAAACGGGTAGAAATGGGCGGCACATACGTTCCCCCTAGCATTACTTATTTGAATTCGAAGTCGGTTACTTTCAGGTCATTCGTATAAAATGATAGAACTTCATTTATTTCAGCCTTTGACGGCACAAAAGCGCGTGGAGAATTGTTTAATTAAAGCCAAATTCTATTTCAACACTTTATTTAGTCGTCATTATTGACAAAATCGCGTGAATTTGACAGTAGCCGATCGTTGGTGTTAGGAAACCATCTTACCGCAAGTAAATTTACAGATGTTAACGGTCGCGTGAGCATTATTTATACATGTTTAACTTCCGAACAGCGTCCGTGAGCACAACAGTAACACAAGTCTGATGCATATATAAACGCTCCTGGGAGTAACATGTCAAAAACTTACGTTAAGTAGCAAATTTTACTTACGAGGGTAAAACTAGCCTAAGAATAAAACACCTTTGAAAATGATTTTTTCCACAAAACTGTAAATAAACTAAAATAAATAAAAAGTAATATTAAAATCTCATAGTCATATTTTAAGTCATATATAAATCATGTTAAAAAAATATATAAAATGGAATTCCACCACCTCGGATATAATATCCAAGGTGGACATTTTCAATTCCGAACCTACCAAATATAAGGGGTACATAAAAGAGTATTTCTCTGATGTTTCATGAATATGTTATGTGTCTATGTTTCTATCGTTTATCTTTAATTCTGTTGTGATTTGATTTATATGTACAATCTGGCTTCTTATGGTTACCAATGTATTGATATTTTATGTTTTATGTAAATTTTAGTTTTATATACTTAATCTTTTGTTTTATAAAATTTTTGATCTCATAATGCTTTATTATAAATTTATTATTTAATTTTTTTTATTATGCTGTTAATCAGAGGTAAAGTCACATGGAGGAAATCCATAATTGGTTTTATTTTGGCTATACAAACATGTACAAACTGTAAAAATGTAAACTGTCGATTTCCCGAAAATAAATAAATAAATAAATAAATAAATAATTTAACACAAACTCCTCTGTCGTGTAATTTCTAGGAAAGCAACAGATATATATTTTTCCAATCCATATTTTCATATCGAGGTCAATTTATTTAAATACGATTAGCATAATCTGAATTTCGCTATTCAAATATCGGAAAAATCAGGTATCTTTTGAAAATAACATAATATATTATATACTAATCTAGTCTCTTTCAACGGAAGCAATCTTCCGAACAGGCCCTCCATTGATATGCTTGGTGTAACCCTAAGTGACCAGCTCAGGTATGGGGGCTCCATCGAAGCCAGAGTAAAGTTAGCCTCCCAAAAACTGGGCGTACTGTATAGGGCCCGCAGATACTTTAATAGTACACAACTGCTAACCTTGTACAAATCACAAGTACGCCCCACGGTTGAATTTGGCAGCCATCTCTGGTCTGGAGCTCCAAAATACCTGAAAAATACCCTCGACTCTGTGCAGAAACGGAACATACAATGGAAGATGCTCCGAGGAACTAGCATCATTGATCCCTTCGGCACCGGTGCATACCGGGGAAACACGCCAAACGCGTGCGCAACATTTGTACACGGTTGACGAACGGGTCGTTTCTTCGACTCGTTCTTGTGTTCAACAGCTCGGCTGTGGAATGATTTGCCGACCTCTGTGTTTCCTCCTTCCTACAACATGGGTCTCTTCAAGACCAATGTTCATTCCTTCCTCTCCTCAAAAAGACCCTCTACACATAGGGTTGCCATCTGTCCGGCTTTAGCCGGACATGTTTGGCTTTTTTATGTCGTGTCCGGCTAAATATTTATATGTCCGGCCTGTCCGGCTTTTGTTAGGCTTTTTTGGTTCGCGCGGGTTTTGTCTTCCGAACTTCTAAAATTGGCGGAATATTACTTTCAAAGAGTTTTCTCTTTAATAAATACCCAGTGGACCAAGGAACGCAATAAATTGCAAACAATTGCTAAGATTGTGTACACATTGTGTAATTTAAAAATGACATGTCAAGGATTTTATTAAATGATTTCCAAAGAAAACGACGTTTTGGATAAAGTAGGTGAAAACACCAAATGTACAAAATGGTAGATTTTTGTAATTTTTTAATAATTTGGAGAAGTCGAGATTTCATTTTAATTTATGTTTTTCGTTTTTGTCCACAAAGATAAATATGTTTCATTTTATATCTATTTAACGAAAAAATTTAGTCAACTGTTTAACCAGAAAAAAGTTATGTTTTGTTTGTTTTCTTATAAGTTTAGTATGTCTACAGACAGAAGACTCAATATTTTTTTATTTTGTTATTGACATTATCTAATATATAAAATTCTCGTGTCACGGTGTTTGTTGCCATACTCCTCCGAAACGGCTGGACCAATTTTGATGAAATTTTTTATGCTTATATGTTAGGTCTGAGAATCGACCAACATCTATTTTTCATACCCCTAAAAGTAAAGGGTGTTCCACTCCGAATTTTTATTTTTTTTGGACTGGACCAATTTTAATGAAATTTTTTATGCTTATATGTTAGGTCTGAGAACCGACCAACATCTATTTTTCATACCCCTAAAAGTAAAGGGTGTTCCACTCCGAATTTTTTTTTTTTTTTTTTTGGACAAATTTGATGAAATTTTTTATGCTTATATGTTAGGTCTGAGAATCGACCAACATCTATTTTTCATACCCCTAAAAGTAAAGGGTGTTCCACTCCGAATTTTTATTTTATTTTTTTTGGACAAATTTGATGAAATTTTTTATGCTTATATGTTAGGTCTGAGAATCGACCAACATCTATTTTTCAAACCCCTAAAAGTAAAGGGTGTTCCACTCCGAATTTTTATTTTATTTTTTTTGGACAAATTTGATGAAATTTTTTATGCTTAGGTATATGTTAGGTCTGAGAATCGACCAACATCTATTTTTCATACTCCTAAAAGTAAAGGGTGTTCCACTCCGAATTTTTATTTTATTTTTTTTGGACAAATTTGATGAAATTTTTTATGCTTAGGTATATGTTAGGTCTGAGAATCGACCAATATCTATTTTTCATACCCCTAAAAGTAAAGGTGTTCCACTCCGAATTTTTTTTTTTTTTTTTGGACAAATTTGATGAAATTTTTTATGCTTATATGTTAGTTCTGAGAATCGACTTTTTAGTTAGGTCGAAGAATTTACATATTTTGAAAGAAATGCAGCAATATTGTGAGAGGTATAATATTGAAGTCTGCGTGAATTCCAAACATTCAAAAACGTCAAATGTCAATGTGTTGATTATTATGCATTTGTTTTTAATCATATAATGCTGCCCTTATTTCTTATAAAATTAATGTTATTAGTCGAAAATGAGACAAATGGTGAACGTATGTCTGAAAAACCTATAAAGTAAAAATACAATAATTATAATAAATCTCTGAAATGAAACGCATTTTTTTACACAGGAGGCCCTGTGGAAAATAATTTCTCTCAGGACCTATGTCATCTTAGGGGATGCTGAGTGGAGGATCTTTTTAAGGAATGGGGAGGATAGAAAGTTCTGAGAAGGAAAAAGGTATGAGGGGTGGGTAGGAATCTGGGGGTCAGTGTGTAAGGGAGTGACGGTCGTATGAATCCATCCCTCCAATTGTGGTGCAAGGCAATGGGCGAGAGAGTCCGGCTGGAAAGGTCAAAAGGCCTCTCTCAACCAGTCTCTCTCGATCCGGCCAACCACGAAGCAGGTGGGCAGGCGCATCAACTGCCAAGACAAAGACATAAGTCATCTCATGAACCCGGGCACCCCTGCTAAATCACCAAACGTTGCAAACCCCTTGGGGTGATCTATGGCAGAGGTGTTGGTTATTCAATAAATGGTTCCGGGGGCGGCGGCACCCATTCGCAGTAATTGTAAAAGTAAGAAAATCACAAAAATATAAATCCTTAAACAACGCCATCTCTGATACTGACAAAAACAAAACACGCACAGTTGCGCATTGATAATTGCTTCATTGTGTAATTTTTAATTTAATAAAAAAACTGAATTTAATTCAACAGCTATTGATTCTGAGGCGGTACGAAGTTCGTCGGGTCAGCTAGTATTCTATATAAATGTCAACTGATGACAAGGATAAGATTGATTAATGATTGTTGTTTTTTAAATTGGTTAATGCGTGATTAATAAACAACTGTAACTTATAACAGATTTTTTATTATTATGTATAAAAGTTATGTCCAAAATTAAGTACGTACGTCCGGCTTTTAGGGCAAAATGTCCGGCCTTTCAGAGCGCAGAGTCAGGCTTTTTTATTTTGGAAGATGGCAACCCTATCTACACAGCATCCCAGGTGACATGGGCCCTGAGGGAAGTTGTTTTCCTCAGGTCCTCCTGTGTGGAATTAATGTAAAATAAAAAAAAATACTAGCGAGTTCCCGGCATGCATTGCTACGCCACATAAATAAATTGTTTCTTCCTACGTGTCCTTTCCCATTTTTCCTTTCCAGTTCCCCTTTCTCCTCCCCTTCCCCTCCCATATCCCCTTCCCCTCGCGTTCCCCCTCCACCATCCTCGCCTTCCATCTCCCCCTCCCCCGTCCCGCGAACCCCCTGTTGCTTGTTTCCAAAAACATTTGAAAAGCGACAAAATAATCATAAGACATTCCTCGATATGTGAAATCAAATTTTTAATATTTTTAATTGCAAATTTGAAATGCATATTAGAATCGACTGTTTGTAATATTAAAATCTGAAAGAGTCGTTCATCTGCTTTCAAAAACCATATTTCATTTTAGAAGACGTTTAAAAACAGCGAATCTATTTGAAATTTAATGGCAACCGGAAATATTTCTAAATGAATTATGATTCTGACAGATCATTTTTTTTTTTTTTTTACAGTGAATACCGCACAAGAATCTCAACTGCTCCCGTCTGGAGCCAGTGAGACTATGGCATCCCCAATTGGGGTATGTTGTGAGGCTGAAGGTAGCGGGGAGGGGAAGGAGGTGGGGAAGAGGAAGGTTGGGAAGTACCTGGCTATTCAGATCTGGTCACTAAACACGGCTAAAGCCATTTTCAAGCAACGTTTCAATTCTGAATGGTGGTCTTACACCAGGGCGATACTGATAGTATCTTCCACTCTGGAACATGCCGCAAATATACTATATATTATTTTAAATGAGTTAATTGTGAAATAACACAAATTAATCAAATAAAATTTATTTGCGAATGCCGGGTTCGAACCCGCGACCTCCGGAATGTGAGTCAAGAGTCTTAGCCACTGGACTACGGAGGTCTATCATGGAAGCAAATTGACGACAAAATCCGTCAGAATACCGCAGGTGTTAAAATAATATGTATCTACGAGTACTACCTACGTTAAACACCAATAAACTTTTATTTTTATTTTATTCGACTACTTTCGGTTTTGAACCCTAGATCTAGCCAAAAATCCATATTTCGTCGAAAGATGTTTTTACGATCGTACAGGGTGGTTCTAGTGAGAAAGATTAATTATTCTCCGTACCAGCTTTTTAAAATTATAACTCAATATCGACTTTATTTCATTCCAAATTTGCTTTAATTTATACCTACATTCAAAAATGCTGAAAGGCGTTATGATAAAACTATTCAAATTACTTATGTACTTTTTGAAATTATTTTTTGATCATCAGTATTTATCATTTTTCAATAATGTCTAAGCAAAATAAATACACAAACGGACCAATTTTCGTCAAGAAACACGTGTTGGTATTTTTTAATGATTTTATTTAAGGCTCTGCAACCGGGCCCGAAAAGAAGAAGATGGAGAGATACGAAATTACGAATGTTAGAGGAGAGCGCTAACATTTACAGCGACAAAATCGATGCGAAAATTGCGAAAATGTTTAATAAAACACGACTCGTTTAAAATAGACCAAAAATCCCGCGGGCATTAACGTAAGCAGCATTTAAAGAAACACTGTGAATTTTTTCGTACATATAACTTTTAAAATAACTGAAACAAACGTGTTAATAATAATTTTTGGAGCATACTTTGCGTTTTATTTCTATCCAGGGAATCTATATAAATCTATATAAATAAAAATGAATTGCCGAAATGTATGTACGCGCATAACTTCTGAACAACTGTACCAAATTGGATAATTCTTTTTTTGTTGTGTTTGTATAAAACTATTCGTGAGCTCTGGCATTATGAAATTTGTATAAAAAATTGCAATAGGTCACACACGAGCTGTTTGAAAACTGAATGCACCGGGACTGAATGAATGGAATGCGGGAGGGGGAACTCGGGAGGAGGGTTCGCGGAACGGGGGAAGCGGGCGAGGAGAGTGGGGTGATGGAAGGCGGTGTGGGAACGCGAGAGGGGTAAGGGGTTGCGGGAGAGGAAGGGGAAGCGGAAGGAGAACGGGACGAACGGGAAAGGACATGCAGGGAGAAACAATTTCTTTATTAAATGGCATAGCAACGCATGCCGGGCACCAGCTAGTTTTATATAATTTGCGTTTCGGCGCGGGCAAAGTCTAGATATTATCTTCAAGAATAACATATATATTTTTAAAGAGCTTTAAACTTACCGTGTTTAAGGGAAATATGTAATAAATCGGTACAAATCCGGGTTGCGAGCCCTTAAACTAAAATCAAAATTTTGAAACGCGCGTTTCCCAGATAATGTATTGATTTATTTTACTGCATGATTATATGATTTGAAATGGGTGTTGCATAATACAAAATATTTTTTGAAAATTTAACAAATCTGCCAACGACCTATGGTATAACCTTATTATACTAAAGATAAACATTTTTTCTCAAAATTTAAAACATGCTTTTACTAGATAAAAGAACAATCTTTCGAAATCAATTTATATTTTTTGTGGAAAAGAGTCAATACATCTAAAATCCGATTTAAAAATGACATATTTCTGGTTTTCTCTGTTAATACCTTCTTAATAGACCCAGCGCTATCGCACTGCCTCCTATGCCTTCTCATTCAACATTTTCCACTCAGTCCCTTTTTACAAGCAATCTAATTCATCGACCTAGTCATAAATTTGCAATTTCAATCCCAAATAAGTGCATTTTCTTCACGAGAAAAAGTTGCTCAAACATCAAAATACTTTAAAAAAAAGGAACTGCTCTATACAAAACACACGAAATTTTCTAACAACAATTGCTTTTTCTTTTCCATGAATATTCTGAAATTGCTTGCTTGAGATTAACATCAATTTTTTAGTAAGTGACTAACTTTTATGCAGGTAAAACATGCAAGAACAGTTAAAATAATCCCTACTTAGAAAGTGTATATTTCAAAGCCACCGCGTGTTGCTCTCATGGTGTATACAGTTTTATACATTTTGCTTCGTGTGTAACGATTTGACGTTTGATTGGAGTTATATCTCAGCTACAGTATATCGGGGTAAAGTGTGGTTTTCTTTGAATTTCCTGAATTAGTTGCGCGAATCGTCTCGTCGAGTGAAGTGGTGTGGTGAAATTGCTTCAGGAATAAACAGAGTTAGTACCGATCTCTTATTTTTTAAATCTCATAATCTATGAACAATGCTAATTATTTTAATTAATTACGGGATTAATTTTTTCTGTAATAATGACTGCATCAATAAAATGAGTAGGTAATATTGATTTTATTCGTAATTTTATAAACTATTTGCTCGCATTTATAAATCAGGTAATTTTTCACCTCTGTGTGGGATTATTATTATTAATATCGTATTAAAATAAATCCATGTGTTTTATGTACATTATCCGTATAAGAACGTAAATAATTTACTTCGTATAACGTTTTTAACTAATTTAATTTAGGAGGCGGGTTTGGGTATCGCCGCCCCGGGAACCGTTTATTGGATAATCAACACCTCTGCCATAGGTTACCCCAAGTGGTTCGATACGTTTGGTGATTTATCAGGGGTACCTGGGTTCATTGGATGAGGTTTTGTCCAGGTCTCGGCAACAGTTGCGCCTGCCTACCTATTGCATGACGGACCGGATCGGGAGAGACTGTTAAGGGAGATCTTTTGACCTCTCCACCAGGACTCTCTCGGAGCATCCATTGCATCGCAGTGGGAGGGATAGATTTATACCTAACCCCTGGTTTCCTACCCAATCCTCATACATTTTTCCTTCCCAAAACTACCTCCCTTGTCCTAAAAAGCATCCGTCCGCACAGCATCCCGAAAGATGAAATAGGCCCTGAAGGGAATTATTTTCCTCAGGGCCTCCTGTGAGGAGCTAATGAAAAAAAAATCTCTTACATATATATACAAAATAAACTCACACCGCGTTAATAATGTTCTTTACTTAATTAATTTATTAAATTATAAAAAATAAAACAACACTTTGTATTTAACCACGAATTTATTCTTTATATATCTACCGGTTTCGCTTCGACCAAGCTTCCTCAGGATAAAATAATAACTGTTAGTTAGTTATTATTTTATCCTGAGGAAGCTTGGTCGAAGCGAAACCGGTAGATATATAAATAATAAATTCGTGGTTTAATACAAAGTGTTGTTTTATTTTTTTATAATATAATGTCTAACCACAAAGTAATTGCTTCTTATGAAAAAAAAATAATAATTTATTTAACACCGTGACTATTGTAAAAGCACAAAAAGGCGTTAATGAAAAATACATAAATAAGCAGTGTTGTATATATGTCGTAGACAGTCTTTGAAACGAAGTTATATTCGACTTAAGTCTGTAAATTTAAGTAGCAGGTTCGATTTTCGGTTCCGCCACAATAAAAATTTTTTACATCTGTTGTTACAATGACGATTTAAGTACTTGTGTAATTCGCGAGTTTTTTTTACAGTAGATACTGATTTTAATTTTTAAAAAATTAAAGAGTTAAAAGATAGTATGTAAGTAGGTACTATAAGTTTAGTACCCATCTACACGTTGGAAAAGGTTAGATTAAGTTTGTATGTAGAAATGTAGATATGTTATATGATATCATGGGATTTTATTATTTTATTTTATAAAGTGAGGTTTGCTTTGGTTGGGTAATAGTGCGTTTCTATTTTAGTTTAACAACTCCACTCGAAAGCATTTCGACAAGTGTGTAAACCTTTTTTCAACGAAGTTAAACAAGTTTTTTCAAACAAATTTTGTCGGTCAATAAAAGTTGATCAACTGAAATTGAAACGTCTAAACCTGTTGTAAGGCTTAGTTAGGTTCGGTAAGTTAGTTTAGGTTAGGTTAGGTTGGTTTGTTTGTGAGTTTCGTTTGGTATCTTTAATTTAACTTGTGTTTCGTTTATATTTGGTGAAATATATGTTGTGATATTAGTTTGCGATTGTCAGTAGGTAGGTAACAACGAAAGGTTCAATCTAGCAACACCACACAATAAACCATTTGGAATTGTTTTTAGTGTGTAGCTCACACGTGGTAGAAGTGAAACCTTTAGAAAACTAAAGTAGACAAGTGTGGGGAGGCTTTGAAGCACCGCACAAAGAAGAGGAGACCCACTATTCTGTCTGTTTATCTCGCACGTTTAATCCTATAGATGTACGTGTTTATCACTTTTTTTATTTCATTTTTTACATGAGCTCCACACAGGAGACCCTGAGGATAATAATTTCCCTCAGGGCCTATTTCATCTTTGTGGATGCTGCTTGGAGGGTTTTTGAGGAAAGGAAGGAGAGGAGAGTTCTGGGAAGGAAAAGTGTTTAAGGGGTGGGTAGGAATCTGGGGTTCAGTGTGTCCATAAAATCCGCCTCCAAGACCTAGACAAACCTCACCCCTTGAACCCGGACACCCCTGCGAAATCGCCAAACGTAGCGATCCACTTGGGGTGACCTATGGCAGAGGTGTTGGTTATCCAATAAATGTTCCCGGGGCGGCGGTACCCATTCCCGCCTTCCAAATTGATGTTTCGTCGAGTCTCAAATCACAACGCTGCTAAAGAAGTTTTCACTTCAATAATGTTTGTTGTCATGTTATAAGCCATGATTTTGCATTCAAACGCATTCCAAATAGGTGTCAATTACTCATTCCCTGTAGGTACCTATGTACATAATATATACTAATTGACTAATACAAAGTCCTTGTTTACTGTAAAGGTGCTATAATTTTCGCTCCAAGGGTCAAAGTTCCTACTTCAATAATACATTTCCAGAGACTAAGTTGTACAATGTGAACTCGCGCATGTATGTTCACTGGATCTACAATTATGTGTGTAAGTCGGTACTCTACCATAGTTTTGTAAGAAGGTACTTTTGCAAGTCCATCTATGTGCTAACTTAATAATCATCACCGGACCTCGCAGCACCCGTATTATGCATAATGATAATATAATCGAACGGCGAACCTGTAACCTTACGGCTCATAATCAAATTCGTAAACCACTACGCAGTCTACGCACACTTCGGAGTTCGGAGGTCTCTACGAACCTTATTTTGTTTTCGTGTTACATTGCGTTTATCATAATATCTAATGGGTGTACAATAGCGTGTGTCAATTATTTCAACTTTTGAATTCAGTAACGCCCGGGGTCTCAAAAGTTGCGTCTTGCAAAGAAAATGATAACTGCATTTAAATTTATTTTTTTTAAATGGTTATTAGCCTGCTAAAATGCATTGAAAATCAGAAAACAAACCTAAAATACTTTTTTTTTTAATTTTTAATAATTTTTTTTTTCAGTAATCTAACCTTTTAACGTTTGTTTATTATTAAAAAATGCGTATAACTGACAAAAATGAAAAAAAAGTTCAACTTTATGAATACAACTAAGTCAACAAGAATTCTGATTTTATCCAGAAAAAGTGTTATTTTCCCTTTTTATTTTTTTCACCAACACATCACATATGTTTAAAAAAAAATTTTTTTTTTGGTTCTTTGTACTGCAGTTATGTAATGAAAAATAAGTTTGGTACAAAGTATATAATATGAACCCTTTGTTTTATTTTTTTTCCAAATCACGAAATCAATTTTTTTCGAAACTTCCGGCCATTTTAGCGGGCTAATAGTGAACAATAATTTCTTTTTTTTTACGTTTTCGAATAGCTACAGATCATACGAAACTTTTGAGACCACGAGCGTTTAAATATAAGGCCATTTGTTTTCTCTCTATGGAGAGCGACACACGCTAGTGTACAATACTAATATGACCATGTGACTAGTTTTTAGGTTAATATGACGACTGTAATGTAAATGTAATGTAAATGTTGTTGTGAGTAACGTTTTTTTAAGTTATGCAGAACATTGTTTGAGCCCTTGCCCGGAAGAATGTTGTATCCAACAATATTTTAGTTCTGAAAAAAATTTTAATAACGAAATCAGTTGTGTTTCATAACATTTTATATCTCTACATATTATAAATTAAAGTCCCCCGCGTCGTCTGTCTGTTTGTTCGCGATAAACTCGAAAACTACTGAACGGATTTTCATGGGGTTTTCACCAATAGATAGAGTGTTTCATGAGGAAGGTTTAGGTATGTAATTTGTCAAGGATTTATGTAAATTGGTTGAAACATAACGATAATTGTTAGAAGTGTCGGAAAAAGTCAAGCCGCCTGGTATCTTTCATCGAAAACGCTGCCTAATCCTTTTGGGATATAAGATATAACAAAACAATGCATGGTGGGATATTTCTCTACAAAAAGTCCGCGAAGGCATATATCTATCTTTTACGGATAGCTTACTATACCCTTTCTATCTTCTAAAAAAATGGTCACGTACATTGCGGTAATTGAAAAGTTATTTAGACGGATACAGTATTAATCCTTATTAACTTAAATACGTTAGTTACCCCAAGCATTTCATGCACATTATTATAATCTTTCACACCATCTCTACGTATTATAAATTAAAGTCCTCCGCGGCATCTGTCTGTCTCTTCGCGATAAACTCAAAGACAGCGGTGGTTATAAAGGCTGCATAACCATCCAGTAGATGACGTTGTGTTTTATTCGCCACAGTAACGCGTGGCCGGGTCAGCTAGTTTAAAATACATAAAACATACAATTCTTAAAAGTTTTAATTGAAAAGTCGTCTTGAATATCAATGAAATTAGAGTTTATTACTAGAATTTACGCTGAAATTTTGGTATAATGTTGTATATGAACACATTCACATACAACGTTATTCCACAAAGCGGTTGTTTTTTACTCTCGGCACCTCTTCGTACTCTTCTAACATAAATTGTTCACATGTCATATATGTTTTTGAGCTTAAATAGCAAAAAAAACAAATTGAATAAATGAAACCATTTACGTTCTAGATATTTTCATACACAACATTATCTCACAACATCATCAGCATACAACATTATTTCACAAAACTGTTTCAACGGCTAAAAAGCAGACTTAATAATATTTTTTCTGGACAAATTCTACTTTCCTGCATTCTTCAGCCTCTTGGTTTTGAAAACTTTCTAGTTGAAGCCATAAGGCGTTTGTTTTCTCCATTTATTGCCGTAAATTAAACCATGCGCTGTGATTTTGATGAATGGCGTTATACAACATTCTTCCGCAAAACAAACTTTAAAAGGCTGTCACAGACCTAAAATTTTTTTCATTATCGTAATTCCTGCCTTAAAAGATGCGTATTAATATGCCCAACATTAATCCATTAATAACTCAACTTTGATAGTTCTGTTGGATACAACATTATTCCGGGCAAGGGCTAGTTTATAACTATTATTAAAGAGTCACCTGCCTAGATGCTGATTTGGCGACTAAATTATACTTCGTCCCCTTCCCCTCCTGCGTTCCCCTTCCACCTTCCCCGTCTTCCCCTTCACTCGTCACCCACCTCGCGAACCCCATCTCCTTCGTTACCCTCCCTGCCGCTAAAATATATGAAATACACACATTTCCAAACCACTCGCTCACCACCTTTAGTATTTTTTAATACAAATTTCATAACGCCAGAGCTTACAATATATAGAAACACTCTTCTGCTAAAATGCAATGTTCTGTAAAAATTTTGAGTCTTTAAGTAAATTTTTATATATTATTAAAAAAAATCTGGATAGGGACACCCTAATCACCTGGCGGTATGAAATATACTTTACGACCTATTCTCATACCTACCAAATTACGTAAAAAAATTCATAAAAATCGCTTGAACCGTTTCAGAGGAGTGTGACCAAAAACACCGTGACACGAAATTTATATATATGTAAATATAGATATATAAATTGAAACCATGATTATCATTACCTATGAATTTAAATTAATCAAAAATGTATTATTTTTGGGTTATTATGTCGTGATGCGCTTCTTTTACTTTAGCCAAACGTTTGTTCCGGCCTTGTAGTGTCCGTTATCAGGGCAGATGTGTAGAGTGAAATAAAAAGTGTGCCGCAATAAATTGGTTCCACGACAACTCAACAACGTTGCATTTCAATCCCCCCTTGAAAAGTCTTTAAAGGTTGTGACTTATTTTTAAATAACCTAACCTAACGTAACCTATTTAATCCTTTTTTATTATCACTTTTAAGTACCGATTTATTACATATTTCCCTTAAACACGGTAAGTTTTAAAGCTCTTAAAAAAATATGTGTTATTCTTGAAGATAATATCTAGACTTTGCCCGCGCCGAAACGCAAATTATATAAAATTCCCTCGATAGAAAAAAATCGCAAAGTATGCTCCAAAAATTATTATTAACACGTTTATTTCAGTTATTTTACGAGTTATATGTATGAAAAATTCACAGTGTTTCTTTAAATGCTGTTTAAGATAATGCCCGCGAGATTTTTGCTCTATTTTAAATGAGTCGTGATTTATTAAACATTTTCGCATCGATTTGGTCGCTGTAAATGTTAGTGCTCTCCTCTAACATTCGTAATTTCGTATCTCTCCATCTTCTTCTTTTCGGGCCCGGTTGCAGAGCCTTATGAAGTTGCATATCGTTAGGTTGTCCGGTTACCCAGTAAACTATACTCTTCTCATCTGCTCTGATGATGGGCACTTGGAACGACTGTACGAAATTAAGTGGAGAAGGCGAAACAAGGCTTTTTACCCAAAAATACAATTTTTTTTATTTATTTACATTTAAACCCGCTAAACTACTTCTGTAGTTTGTCAGCAGGTACATAATGACAACATTGGTACATTTTCAAACATTGTAAATACATAATTAAATTATTTAAATTACGGAAATAGTATATGCATGTAAATAGCACTGTAAACCTTACATAATAAAGAAAGTACAAATGGGTTTAATGAACAAATGAAATATAATCACAAGTAAATTAATTGTTTCATATACATGCGACATGAAGTATTACAAAAATTGTAATGAATTTACCAATTCCTTCGAATGTGAGTTTCAATCTTTGATTCAATAAAGAATATAAGGACTTCGGTAGGGCATCAATATAAATCATCCTTATCTAATAGCCATTTCCTTAGTTTATATTTGACTTTACCATTAAAAACGTTATTATTTTTGACTGTCATTGGTAGTTTATTAAATATTTTGGGGACAATATAGTTTAGGGTTCTTTCACCGTATTTATTGGTACATTTCGGAACCACCAATCCTTCATTTTGAGTGAATCTTGTATTATGTTTATGGTAAACTCTTTCCCTGTACACGGAATCGGACAATATAACATTTCGACTTACAATATTATAAAACAATAATCCTCTGACGGGTAAAACAGTTAGAGACTTGTATACACGGACGTAGGAATATTTGGATGTCTATGCTTGTATATTAATTTAATGTCGCTTCTGTGTTCATTAGTGTACTTATGGATTAATAATTTTGTCAGGGAGTTTTGCAATGTTTCGATATAATTTATATTAGTTTTACAAGAATGTCCCCAAGAAGTAAGTCCATAACGGATAGTGGATTCAGCCAGAGATACGTAGATTAATTTTAAAGTACTTAAAGGCATGTTAAATAACATATTAAAAGATTTAAAAACATTCACTAAATAGATATTATGAAATTTTAAAATGTACCTGACGCCCTTGACCCTTGAGAATATCGTGAATAAGCTCTGTTATTTTTGTGGACACATATAATTTAAAAGATAGCGATAATATTCAAACCAATTAATGGTTTATCAATTATCAGCTGATGTCTCGATCAATTGGTTATGATTTTGGCTACCTGTCAAATAAATTATATTAATTATTCACATTTCAATTACACCTCATCTTTTTGTAAAGTCAATTATTGTTATTATTATTTAATTGATATGGGAATATGCTTACATTTGATTAGCTACCTCTCTCAATATCTATCACACAGGATTTTAAATTATCTTTTGCAATCAATTGGGCACCTACGAATTATTTACTTGATATTAATTAGTGTTACTTGTCACTTAGTATAAATATGGGATTCGTATATCAAGAACACAAAAGAAGCTAACCAGCAAATTTATAACATTATAGGTACAACAGTAGGTAGGTAATATTTTTCAACGCAATCTCAAATTGTGGTAATTGATTTGTAAATGATAAGATTTAACATATCGAGATCATTAACCACACGGATAACGGATTAAACATTAAAAAAAAACGACCATCTACCCGTAATATTATTATTTCTTGAAACCATTATACGCACTCTTGATTAACTCTATCCAATTAGTTCAGTATTATGACCCACAAAGGTTTTTGAAATGATAAAGATGTCTCATTGCCTCGGTATGATTTGAAACTCGGATGAAACAGAAGTGCGTCACTAAAATTTATTTATGACAGGTTCTCGGTTCTTCAGTAGCGCAAAGCGCCTGACTCTCAGCACCCAGAGAGACATCCAGCGAACGGAGGTTCGAATCCTACCAAATCAAAAAAATGAACATTTTTATTTTTGTAAAATCAATATCCAATCTTCAAACCACTTTAAAATAAACAGGCAAAAAAAAAAGAAAGCAACATCTAGCGACTTTCTAGTTTCACTTCTACCGCACGTGAATTTAGAAAACTAAAGTAGACAAGAGTGGTAAGGTTACGAAGCACCGCACAAAGACGAGATTGATAGGATACGAAGCATCCACAAAGAGGAGACCAATAGGCTACGAAGTGCCACACAAAGAGGAAACCGATTATACTATCTCATTCTCTCGCAGGTTAAATCCTATAGAAGTACCTATGTGTTTGTCTCTTTTTAGTGCCACTATTTTCGTTCATCGAGTTTCAAATCACAACGGTGCTAAAGAATTTTTCACTTCAACAACAGCGAGTATCTTCGAGTTGAAATATTTTTTATAGTAAAGAAATGTGTATAACTTGTTCAATATTGTTTATGTTTTAAGGTTGATGACAAAAGATGAGATTTTCCCTTTGTGCATCCTTTTAAAAAAAAACAGAAAATGCTGATCTCCTAAAAATACCATCCAGGTTTATCAAACACATGAAGATCAAGCTAAACGTACCGAAACTACGTAATAATTGGACAATAAAAAAATTTATGCTTTATTTATCAGAAATTCATTTTCAACATGAGTCTTGTTTCTTTTAAGACTTGCTTGCCTCTAAATTACACGTTGTTTGTAAATTACAATATTAATATATTGTCATTAAGTTGTCTTATGTTCTTTAAATGATTTCCAATCTTTATGACAGAATTCACTTTCAAATATTTTACAATTTACATGTCTAACAGATTTCATGATTTTTGATGTGCCGTAGAACTCAGTTGAAGCTATTAAATTCTGAATTTCCGATCTCTTCGTTTGAGGTCATAAAACCAAGTACTGTATCATTTACATTTTTAATATAGATTTCTAATGTGAGAGTGGGTAATCCAATCAGTAAATGCGGGCGATAATTAAATTGTCAAAGCTTAAAATAGTAATACCTTGAAAAAGTAAAACAAAAAACTTAAAAACTTTTTCAGGGTATTACTATTTTAGGCTTTGACAATTTAATTATCGCCCGCATTTACTGATTGGATTACCCACTCTCACATTGCGTGACTTTTCTCAATAACGTATTTAAAAATTTCACTGAAATCCAAATCTGTTTTTTTTTCCATTAACTCCACACAGGAGGCCTTGAGGAAAATAATTTCCCTCAAGGCCTATGTCATCCGGATTGCTGTGTGGAGGGTCTTTTTGAAGAAAGGAAGGAATGAACATTGGTCTTGAAGAGACCTATGTTTAGGAAGGAGGAAACACAGAGGCCGGCAAGTCATTCCACAGCCGAGCTGTTGAACACAAGAACGAGTCGAAGAAACGACCCGTTCTCATGTGACAAATGTCAACCATGTACAAATGTTGGGCACGCGTTTGGCGTGTTTCCCGACTATGCACTGGTGCCGAAGGGATCAATGACGCTAGTTCCTCGGAGCATCTTCCATTTTAATACCGGTAGAACAAGGATAGCATTCCCACCCGACGCCTGTACTCTAAAGATTAAAGACCGCCCGTTTCTGCACGGAGTCGAGGGTATTTTTCAGGTACTTTGGAGCTCCAGACCAGAGGTAGCTGCCAAATTCAACCGTGGGGTGCACTTGTGATTTGTACAGGGTTAGCAGTTGTGTACTATTAAAGTATCTGCGAGCCCTGTACAGTACGCCCAGTTTTTGGGAGGCTAACTTTACTCTGGCTTCGGTGGAGCCCCCATATCTGAGCTGGTCACTTAGGGTTACACCAAGCATATCAATCGAGGGCCTGTTCGGAAGATTGCTACCGTTGAAAGATACTTAGTTCAATGTTGAGATGATACTTAAAAGAATTCAAAATAAACTCCTTTGAAAGTATAACTTTTTGTAACAAAGACTTTTTAAAGTATGTATAACCTTAAAATATTTGGATGAATGAATTATTAGCGCCAACAGGTACGCAATATGAATATAAATAAATAGTTTGGTCCATACGCAAACTCAAATCTTTTAAGAAAGGCTTACTACTCATTAATGGATTGAATTACCTAAACAATATTGTATTTGTTAGCCTTTCTTGAAAGATTTGTTTTGGTTTATGGACAAAACTACTAATTCATATTTGAATTGCGTATATACGGGTGCAAACAATTAATTCATCTTAATATTTTCAAGCATAACTTGCAAAAAGTATTTTTTCCTAAAATAATGAAACTGTAACCGTCTGTGAAAGAGTAGATTTTGAATTAGATCTGAAATCAAATTTTTTGAGGCGTGTTAAAATTTTTCAATTTTCTAGGAATTTACCATGTTATCTTAAAGTTTTACCAATTATTATTGATAATAGAGAACTCCAGTCCAATTTTTTTTATTTTTTTTTAATGAATAATGACCTTCTGTCTTAAATAACTGCATTTTTATGTTTATTTTTAGAGTTAGTTTTAATAGTTAAAATATTTGTCAAAGTTTTAATTTTTCAAGATCCCCCGAAAAACACCGTATGTACGGTGAATCTTGTGACTTCATCACTCCTGATAAATTACCATATGATCGAGCAATCAGCTGATCAAGTGCCGCCATTTTGAATTCCGTTGTTCGAAGCATTCTTCCTAGAAGTAGCATTACTATTTTTTCGTGTGCAGTAGTTTTATAATATTTTCAATAACAGAGATAAACTAATAAGAGATACCTTTATTTTTTAAACATTATTTAGGCCTAAATAATGTTTCAATAAACACAACAACTAAATCTCGAATAATAATGTAAATAAACGAATAAATTAATACGATGGCTTGTGTCATATCATAAATTCCCATGCAATGGCTTTACGGTGACGTCACGACATGCCAACTTGACGGCGTGTTTTTACGAAACGATTAAAAATGGACTTTTTAAAATTTTTTTAAAAATTCTGCGTTTAATATTATTAAATAAAACTTACATATTCAGAATCAGCGTTTATTGGTCTATATGAACATATTTTTTAAAGCCATAATATTTTTCACTGGAGTTCCTTATTAAACAAAATAAATAAAAGTGTATACCTTTAGCTTTTTTGGTTAACATTTTTTTATCGTATCGCTTCAATGAGTTACCACTGTCATTATTGTGGGCTATCACTATGAACAAGTGGATAATCACAATGTAAAGCAATTTCTTTTTGATATACAACATTATTTTATTGTTTAAAAAAACGTTATTTAGATACGGTGTAGTGTAATCGATGAAAAGATTTGATAGGTAATTAATTCAATATTATTCAATGATTTATTATTTTATTATTACCTCCGACTTTAAACAAATAAATACACTTCAAACTCTTTACTGTTCGCTGGTCCGCCCTCACCTTGAATATGCTAGTGTCATTTGGTCTCCTTTTTATGCTGTCCACATTTGGTACATCGAATCTGTACAACATCGCTTCCTACGAGGAATTGCTTGGAGGTTAGGACTTGAAAGAGGGGAATACTCGTATGATGAAATTGAACAAACTTTAAACATTTCCTCTTTAGAAAAACGTACAAAGGACTCTGATCTAATATGCATTTTCAAAATTATCAACAGTATTACTGACACACATGCTTTGTTACAACTCATCCAGTTCAACATTCCTTCCGTAGACTCCGAAATAATGAATTGCTGTTCCTCAATCAACATTCTACTAATTATGAATATCATTCTCCTTTATCCAGAATGTCGAGACTTGTTGAATTTTTTGGTGTAAGCCTAAATGACTTTCGGCAGTCGTTACGCAATGTGGTTTTTTAAAGTCTTTTTAAATCCATCTTCAAGCTACTTGTAGTTGTCTTCTCTATGTACTTTTATATTATATGTATTTTGTCAATGCTCTTCATCTATACGTAATCTCCTTTCATTGTGATGTCTCTTTTTTTCTATTAGTGTTATTGTTATATTGTTAATTGGACTATTTGTCCGTAAATAAATAATAAACACAGTGTTTTTTAGAGCCAAAACTACACTGATTCAAAGTCAAAATTTCCTTGAGCGGGCAATCATTACCAATTTTACTCTTACATCCAGATCGGAATCCTCTCAGACAAAAACTTCAGAATAATTTGTAAATTGAGAAGTTTGTAACCACAATAAAAATGAGCAATTTAATTAATTTATTTGATATCCAATGCTATCTCGATACCATCAACCACGAACAAATTAAAAATAACCTAACCTAACCTATAAATATTTGATTTTGTTAGAGCTAACGTGTAATATTCGGTAATCCTTCCTCAAGATACGAATATCAAGATCAACCAAGCATAATAATGGACAAATGAGATAAGAAATAATGTTATCGCCACAACGAACTTATTTTTGTTACGAGGGTAGGTTGAAAAGTAATGCACACATGCTTGTAGAAGACGAATAAAATCAAATAGCAATATCGGGCAAAAAGTACGAAATCATATATTTATTTTTCAACATAGTCACCATTAAGGCTAAAATATTTCTCCCAACGTGTAGCAAGTTTTTTTCATTGAAAATTTTCCGATTTTTCTCGGATCTAGGACCTGAAAGCCTGCCTTCACCTCACGTTCCGAGATGTAATGAGGTCTCTCTTAAGTAGAGAAAAAAATAAAAATCGCAAGGCGCAAGATCGGGGGAGTAAGAAGGGTGTGGAATCGGTTGCTTCAGGTTTCACAGACTCTCTGCAGTTGCGTGTTTCTGAGACGACGTAGCACAGATTTTACGGTATCTCAATTGTTCAATAATGAAGCCGATACGTTCCTTGGATATTCCAACATGATTTGTGATACTCTCTTGAGTGATTCGCCGGTCATTTTGAATCGACGTGTTTGCGATGTTTATCATCTGTGGGAAGGGACCGGACGTTTCATCACCGGAGTGTTTCATCAACAATTATGTCTTTTCCAGGCTTGCAATCACGAATGTTATTACCAATCGATTCAGAGTAGACCTATCAACAGCATCGTCACCAGGGCCGGATCAGGGCCGGATCTACGAAATCTGGCGCCCTGTGCAGTAGGTACCGATGGCGCCCCCCCCCTACATTTTTATTTTGATTAAAAATTCGTTCACCCCAATTTTTTTTATTTTTTATTTAATTATTATTTTTTTACACTAATTTATCAAATAAAATCAAGACATATAAAGGGTGTAACTTTTCCAAGTGACCTGGCGGTAGCTCTCACGCCAGGAGCCCTATACTCTCTGAATCTATTGGGTAAACATAAATTATGGTGCTATTTTAATTATTTTAGGAAAAACTCTTTGCAAGTTATGCTTTAAAATAATACAACGAATTGTTTGTTTGTGCCCGTACCATGATTTAAAATATAGGTTACGAGACAATGCGGGTGGTTTCGCTGAATTAGGTCCATTAGACATTCTTGAGATTTACTGCGTTTATGTACCTATATACCCAACGCGAATATTAGAAAAAGCAAATACAAATACGTTCTCATGGCAACGTACAACACAAGAATAGCATCTACAGCTTTTGACTAGCAACAGGCAGTCCCGACGAGAGACAGTGAGCAGTGATAATAAGAATATAACCTCAAATTTGTACCTTGCATTTCCCCCGTGTTGAGCGAACAAACCATAAATAAACAAACCACCCACGAACAAACACTAAACACTGACGTATGTTATCAACGACTTACGAACAAAAATACCGCGCTGTGATTGGTTATTGAATTTGGATCGCACCTATTCGTCGTAAAAGACGGTAAAAGATATATGGAAAAATAGATCTTACGTTTAAACTAAATATATGGAATTTGTAAAAAAATTCTGTAATTGTCTATGAATTCGTAAGCCGTTGATACCAACATGATGCGTGCGCATTCGTTTCTTTGGAAAGTGTTGCTAGAGCGTAATAATTATTTCGTACTATGGGTAATTTTTAAACGATTCAGGGAATATTATAACTAAATTTGAATACAATATTTATTTTTTCACGGCGCGGCGCCTTCGGAGTTGGCGCCAGGTTTTTGCACGTTTTTGAACGTATGGCAGATCCGGCGCTGATCGTCACCATAAACATCCTTGAAAAGACGATGAATCTCAATTGGATAATAGCACGCTGATTAACTTTCGTTGCCATAGCACTAAAACAGGTCACCATACTTCCGCTTCTCAAAATACACTGCATGAATGACCCTTAACCTGCGCATTCGTATACATAGATGGGAAATGTCACTTCCATATTCTACCTGATGCGCTTCTGAATGTCATTTTGTTCGTGCTGTACAAGCATATGTGCATTACTTTTCAGCCTACCCTCGTATATGTTCCCCTATAAATCGTCAATATGCCGGGTGAGTTAAACCCAGCGCGTTATACTTTTAAGTAGGTAGGCAGTACCTACAAAATACATTCACAATTAGTTCAGTCGATAAGTCGACAGATTGTACTATCTGAAAGTAATACTTGTAAAAATCAATACACTATTACAAGATAACAGTGATTGAGTGATTCAGGGTGCCGATTAAATTCCAGAAATAGAAACCATATTTCAGATTACTAGTGGTAATAGCCGAAATTTAAAATATCAAGTTGGCGACTGAAGAAAGTATGTTTAATTTATTTTTCTCAAAATAGTACATATACATGTTACATATTATGTGTATACAAAAATTATGTCCTACCCTATTAATATTATAAAGGCGAAAGTTTAAATGGATGTATGGATGTCTGGATATATGGATGTATGTATGTTTGTTACTCTTTGAATGGATTGAATGGATTTTAAAAATTCTTTCACTAATAGAAAGGAACATCGTTTGCGAGTACTTTGGGCTATATGTATATATTGGTAAGCTCTGGCGTTATTAAATTATTTATTATACGTTTATTGACCAGGCGAAGAGCAAAGCGTTGCTAAGTAATTTTTTGACGTGCGCTGTCATTTCGTTATTTGTTTAGGTTACTGTAGTTATACTCTTTGATAGTTAAAATTTACTGCACCCGTTTGATTGTTACGAATGTAACAAGGGAAAGGGGGGGGGGCGAGTGGCGCGTGCGAAGCCGGGGGCAAAAGCTAGTAATATGACATAACAACCAAGTCACAAATTAAGTAAAATATTTTAAATTACAAATTACAAACAAAAATATTTTCATGTTCTCTCTTTCAAATACCATGACTTTAGACTTGCTTACATTCATCATTAACTCATTCTTCATACATACTTCGTTCATCCTAGACACGAGAGACTGTAGATTTTCCATACTGTTAGAAATCAGCACCGCATCATCAGCATACAACAGGCAACATACTTCCAGATTACTCAACTTATACTTACATGTAACATACTTTCAGATTACTTCAACTTATACTTAGATGTAATTTGTTGATACGTCCTACCAAAGATATTGAAATATAACTAGATGTGCTATCTGCTGTTTTTACTATGTGGGTCTGCGTTTCCGGGTGTCGCCGATATTGTTGACCAATTAACAAATAAACTAAAAGAACAAATAATTAATGAATAAACCAAACGAACGTTAAACTAAATGAACGAATTCTTTCCTTTATTCAAAATATATTGTTAATCAATATTAATGCACATTTTTAAAAAATCAACGAAATGAACAAATTCTTTTTGTATGAAAACTACGCTAATTAGCGCGTAGTCCGGCGACAGTTGCGCGGACACCATAGCATATCTCTTCTGAATTTGAATATCTTTGCGTCCTACAAACTTGCAAATATTTTGATGTAGCTATCACAAATATTCCACAACTGACCAGATCTGACTTGCGTGGTTCCCAATCATCCTCTTTCCTTACCCAACTTCTTCCCATACCACTTCCTTCAGCCTCAAAACACTCCTCAATGGGGATTCCATGGACTGTGTTATTAGATGATAATTTTCTCACTAAATCTCTTCTTAAAATCTTGACATCTTATATTTGAAATAACACTGTCAAATACGTAAAACAACTAGGTTAAATCCACTGAGAATGACCTTGGTATTCATATTTTGGTTTTTATTAAATCTTCCTAGTTAAGTACCTTTGGGCATAGGTCAATATCAGTCATATTGTTTACATGAATATATTATATTTTTTTAAACAATTCGAGGTCGTGCAGTTCATACAGTGTCGAGAAGTTTACAACGATACTATAATTATCTACCTTTGTAGGTACGTAATAATATATATATGTTCAATGTTCATACTTTGACCCTCTTACAAAAAAGATAGTTTAATTTTCAAAAAACAAAACCAAAATACCCACTTATATAAACATACTAGAAATGCCTTATAGATTTGAGTGAAAACCAAATTTGAGTTTTCGTCCTTTTAGCGTGCGCTTTGTTTCTCATACTCTGCCTGACATCGAATATCGCAATTCCATTTTTTTACGTGTGCTCCACACAGGAGGCCCTGAGGAAAATAATTTCCTTCAGGGCCTATGTCATCTTTGGGGTTGCTGTGTGGAGGGTTTTTTTAAAGGAAAGGAAGGAGAGGAGAGTTCTGGAAAGGAAAATAGTTTAAGTGGTGGGTAGGAATCTGGGGTTCAGTATGTCCTAGTCATTCGCCTCCAAGACCTACACAAACCTTACCCCATAAACACAGGCACCCCTGCTAAATCACCAAACATAGCGAACCATTTGAGGTGACCTATGGCAGCGGTGTTGGTTATCCAATAAAGGTTCCCGGGGCGGCGGTACCCATTCCGGCCTCCAAAAATGAAAATTTGATTTTTTTTTTACATTAGCTCCACACAGGAGGCACCGAGGCAAACAATTTCCCTAGGGGCCTATGTCATCTTTGAGGATGCTGTGTCGAGGGTTTTTTAAGGGAAAGGAAGGAGAAGAAAATATGGGAAGGAAAAAGGTATGAGGGGTGGGTAGGAATCTGGGGGTCAGTGTGGCCAGGAGTGACGGACGTATGAATCTATTCCTCACACTGCGGTGCAAGGCGAAGGTCGGGAGAATCCGGCTGGAGAGGTCTAAAGGCCTCCCTCAATCAGTCTCCTCCGATCCAGTCCGCCACGCAGTGGTTGGGCAAACGTATCCGCCACCAAGACCTAGACAAACCTCATCCCATGAACCCGGGCACCCCTGCTAAGTCACCAAACGTAGCGGACCACTTGGGATTACCTGTGGCAGGGGTGTTGGTTGTCCAATAAATGCGGCGGTACCCATTCCATAGATTTGATCTAAATGAAAATTTCTTGATGTATATTATAGACTCGTATTCGTAAGACCTTATTAACTAATTATCTCCCGTTTAGTGTCAAAAAGTAAATGCGAACTGCCAATGCATATTTAGGTTAGTATTTCTATTCAACTTTGCCAAATTATAATTATTTTTACGTAATTGATTGGCGTTTGACGTTTCGGAAAGTGAATTCGTGGACGGATCTGCCCCTGTTGCCAGCGTATATCGAGTTCCCATTAATTCCCTGTCAATATCGGTTTCGGCTGTCAACGTCAACTACAAAATTCAAACCTATTAACTAATACATTATTTATTGTACGGTGAAACCATGCTAGGGATATCGATATAAAATCATCGGAAGTTACGCCAGTTACGTTCCAGGCCCCCTAGCATAGTCGATCGATATAGGTTTTATCGAAAATGTCGGTAACTTGCGATCGCTCCCGAGCACGACTGTAGGTGGCTAACGAATAAACAACAGTTTACGTCAAATATATTAGGAACCCCTATTCATTGTGAACTATTGTTGGTTCGTTAGCGGTCTGCAGTCGTGCTCGGGAGCGATGGCAAGTTACCGACATAAACGATAAAACCTATATCGATCGACCATGCTAGGACCCCAGGTACTTTTAAAGAATATATGGGGGTGATATTAGGTATGTAAGGACATATGAAATTGGCGTTTTGCCGTACTGGCAACTTTGATCTCAAATATCTTCTCTTTGGTTAGGAATTCCAAATTCAAATTTATACAGCTTTACTCATGAATTTGTGTTTCGAAAATTATAATTCATTTGTTTTTTCCTTAATTGTTTTTTTTTCTTTGCGTCACTTAGTTTACAAAATCGAAAACTTGAAATATCGCGTTATTTACGAGTACGAGTTTCACCGTGGCACCAGTGCTGCAGAAACGGCTCGAAGAATTAATGATGTGTATGGCGACGGTGCCGTAAAAGAAAACACAGTTGTGTTTTTTTTTGTGCGTTCACTGCAGCATTCTTAAATCTGACCAGACGATTACGGCAGATGTCTATTGTCAGCAACTGCAAACCATGATGGAAAAGCTATCTGCTAAACAACCGAGGCTGGTTAATCGCTCTAGGCCACGCTCTAGGCCAACGCTAGAGCACACACTGCACAACAGACGGCTACCAAATTAGAGGAGCTTCAATTGGAATGTCTAAGACATCCACCGTACTCTCCGGACCTTGCCCCAACAGATTACCATTTTTTTCGAAATTTGGATAACTTCTTGCAAGGGAAAAAATTCAACTCCGATGGGGCAGTCCAAACCGCCTTCAAAGATTTTATTGATTCCCGTTCGAATGGTTTTTTTAGTAAAGGGATCGATGAACTGAGATGGTAAAAGTGCATAGATAGCAATGGTACATACTTTGATTAAATAAATATATTAAATTTTAAAAAAATCGACTTTATGTTCCTCCCATACAAAATGCCAATTTCATATGTAAGGACCTAATATGAGATGTATGGATTGTGTACAAATCAATAAATATTTACACTGTACTTACAAGTTTATTAGAATAATTTAAATCCGTTCCATAATTTAAATTTATAAAATATTCATATATGAAAAGTGGGAGCGAACGAGTAGGGACTTACAAAGCTGTTAGGTCGTCGGCAGTCTGGAACAGAATGGTTCCCTTAATGTGTCCCGGCGGTGTAGAAATGTTAAGGGATTGTTATTGGCGTGTGAGGAATGCGATACAAAATAGCTGCATCGTTGGCTACCACAAATGCATCACGTTCAAAACGAACTTTTCCGTTCAATCTCAATACACTATTTTATTTGTACTTTACATTATGTCAACTCTTAATCGGTGTAGAAATAATCGATGTATGCGTCAATTTAATGAGAATAATAATTAATCGCAATCAAAGTCGCGGTAACTTTGTCCCATGCTGTAAACCCTTTGCATTTGCATCGAGGAAACTGTTGTTGGCCTCGGAAAGTTCTTACGACTTGTCTAGGTCACTAAAATAGTATATATTATATAATTGGTATCCTATAATAAATAATAAGCCACATATTATAGTCTTACAGGGTGCCACAATCCACAAGCCACATACACAGGTCACGGGATCGAATCCCAGGGGCGCAAATAAATTTTATTTTATTAATTTGTGTTATTTCACAATAGGCCACTTGCATCACATTTTTTAAAATTTTTTTCCGGTTTAGGCAAATATTCTAAGACATTCGGTATTTTTTTTTTTTTAATCGTATTTTTGAAACCCTGGGGATTTTTTGAAAATTTCAAACCGAAAAATTAGACCATTTTTTATAAACCGGAAAGACGGGACATAATTTTATAGGTGTGAAAAAATGATAATTACATAGCCGAAAATCATTTTAAAAAAAAAGAACGTTTTCCACACGAATGGCAGAGGAGAATAACGAGGCATACCAAAAATATTACATCTCATAAATATTTTTTTCCTTGATCCATCTTATTGATCATAAATCATTATAATGTACAGCGCGTATATTACTAAATTCAATGTAATATACTTGAACTTGTAAATTGTAATAATAATAAGAATATTATAAAATTTTATTTTGTTAAAATCAGCACCATAATCATTATACCTCTAAAACATGTACCGACATCATCTTCACGTTCTGAAGAGAACCCCGTACCCATTAATTGTACGGGGTTCTCTTCAGAACATCTGTCAAAAAATCAAACCAAATGATAAGTTCGCAGAGAACAAACAATAAATCTAGTGAACGAATTCAAAAATTCACCTGAAATCAAAGTGATGCCATATAAAAAAATAAATCAGTGTGGAATTTTATAAAATTAATTGGAACATTTTCGGCGACGGGACATTTTCATGTAGTGACGTCACGAGCCCAAATAATGGATTTATTTATTTAAAAATAAAAAAAACTGTACATTTCTAAAAATTTTTATTAACATTTTCGTAATCTTAGTAAAAAAACTCTATCCACACGATTTTTTCCAAGTCGTTATGAAGTCCATGCAAGTGGCCTATTATTTTATTTAAAACTAGCTTTTTCCCGCGGCTTCGCTCGCATGGTGTAAGGGGGGTTAGGTTGGGTTAAGTTAGGTTAGGTTTCATTTCGTAATGCCAGAGCTCACCGGAAGTTTTATAAAAACCTTGTCCTGACAATAACGAACACACAAAAAAAATAATTATCCAATTTGGTGCAGTCGTTCGAAAGTTGTGTAAAAGTTATGCAAAAAATATTTGCCTTATCTACTGTACTAATTAATATAATGAAAAATAAATACAACATTTAAGAAATGCGTTTTTTGTAGTAATTTTAATTTATGTCCGACAAATTGGGTTCCGACGTAAATAGGTTATTTGTAATTTGAATGTACCCCCATTAAAATGCTTTAAAAAAAAAACTTTTATTTCATAATTTATTTTATTTCTATCATGAATATCTTCTTAAACTTATTTTTTTATGTTTATCATTTACTCAAAAATAATCCCTTTAAATTCCCTCTAAAATCATGGAATATTAAAAAATTTAATGGCCCGTATTTTATAATTTAAAACACAAATAAACAAAATAATTTGTATCTGTACTAGATATTTGATGTACCTTTCGATTACAAAAATAATTCTTAGGTTTGGTCGGGTATTTTGGCTTCAAATCCAAAATGTACGAAACGGGCAGCGCATACGTTGCCCTTAAGAGGGCATTACCAGAGAAAGCCGGAAATACGTCATTTTCAAAAAAGTTTTTAGACGTATTGACTCTTTTCCACAAAAAATTATAAATGGATTTCGAAAGATTGTTCTTTTATCTAGCATTCGTATGTAATAAATTTTTTGAATTTTTTTTAATTTTTAGTATAATAAGGTTATTTCCATAGGTCGTTGGCAGATTTGTTAAATTTTCAAAAAAGTGTTTGTATTATACCACACCCATTTCAAATAATGTAATCATGCAGTAAAATAAATCAATACATTATCTAGCAGAGTTATGTATTAGAATTTTAATTTTAGTTTCAATAAAATCATTAAAAAATATGTACGTACATGTGTTTCTTGACGAAAATTGGTCCATTTGTGTATTTATTTGCGCACTTACAAACTAATATATTTCAGATTTTTTTAACACTCTTATTAAATTTAGACATTATTGAAAAATGATAAATACTTATAATCAAAAAATAACTACAAAAAGTACACTATTTTAATAGTTTTATCATCACGCCTTTCAGCATTTTTGGATGAAGGTATAAATTAAAGCTAATTTGGATTGAAATAAATTCGATATTGAGTTATAATTTAAAAAAGTTGGTACGGAGAATAATGAATCTTTCTCATTGTAACCGCCCTGCACGATCGGAAGAACAACTTTCGACGAAATGTGGATTTTCGTCCGCTGGCTGGTTAAACGCTCTTAACACTTAAGTTGAACATAGTTTGTACATAATCCATTGCTACTTTTCCTATGTATGAGCAAAAGTGGGGATAGACGAAGGGCAAACTATGAAGATAATATAAACAATCATCCGTGTTTACCTTCGTCGTTTGGAGGTTATGTAGATTAGTCATTTAATGACGCGAAACCGCATCTAACCAGCCTCAACGTAAGGTAATATCAAATAATAATATCAATAAATTATATTATAATAGTTATTCACGAGATAGTGCGGAGAAGGGGTAGATATGGCGAGAATTGGCAATACTTAGGATAATCCTTTAATACCCGTTCAATGCTTCGGTGCCTTTGCGATAAGGTCGATAATGCTCTGGCTAAGTCTGCGGTTAAATTAACTAATAATTTATATATCCACGTAATGGCTTATTTCTGATGAGATATTTTGGATTACCGATATTTTCATTAGTGAAAACGACGATGAATAAACTATACCACCAACAAATTGACATAGTACATTCTTCTGCGATACTTGTAGGTGGTGTCACTTTGAAAGGTTTTGTGGATACAAAAAGTCTATGCATTTGAGGACCGGCCATAGACATCCAAATGGATAGAGAAGCAGTTACAGATGAGGGGTAAAACCAAACTATGGAGAGCGAAGAGGGGAAAGATGACTGTCATTCGTTGAACAATCAATCTGACAGTATATAGGCATCTCGCATTACAATATCACCATTTAGTTCTTAAAAGCAAAATCTGCTTTGAATGAATAGACCTTTTTACATGGGAGCGCGAATTGCTTGCCACGTTCAAAACATATTTGCTAAGGCCAAATGCTCGCCCCAAAAAGACTCGCGCCAATACACATATCAATATTTTGTTTCCGTGTTTAGTTAAAACACTTTTACAAATGTTTCATTATTTACTTACCCCTGTAACCAGCGACGAGCACATTGGAGTACCGCCCACATTCGCTATGTGTACATTGATAGGTAGATATATTGTATAGCACAAGCTGCCGTTATTTCGTTAAATGTATGGATGTCAGCTTCTCGCTGTTCACGGCAAGAATGATGACGTCACACATTTTAGATTCAAGCGAGGCTATATCCCCTCCCCATGGAGCGAGCCGGTTCCAAGGAGGAGCTACAGCCGGCGCCATGTGGAGGGGGAAATAATACGTTTTTATCACTTAGGGCAGGTCCAGATATATTCATATATCCGTGGGACCGGCATTTCGAATTTCTTCCGATTTATAACATGTTTTCCTTGAACACTTTGTTCTTTATTTAGTTCATAAAAAAAATATGTTATTTTTTAAGACAATATCTATATATATATTTGCTGAACCGAAACGGTATTTATTAAAAACTAACAGTTAAAAACCCGCTCCGCTGGTTTTTACTGCTAGGCCCTGGGGGCGGCTTTTAGTTCGGCTTCGCCCGGTTTGAGTGTTTGTGACCAATTTATAAATGCGGTAGGAACTAGTTCCTAAAATAGCCAGTTCCTCGGATCCACTGAGATCCAGTGACAGCTGGTCACTGTCGGCGACTCACCGAGGCAAGGTTAACCGTGACACTCAATGACGTTGTGTGTATTTTATAACAACTTCCTCAAGTATTGCCGTCAAGCTTTCCAAATCCAGAAATATACTTAATGTTATTATTATAAATTAGTTTTTGGCAAATTACACGGAGAAGTAGTATATATATATATATATATATACGTAGCACTTATACCTAGAGGATAAACATATATATGCGAGCTGTTGACGGAAGTAGTGACATGTTGTGTCGAATTTTTTAATTTGAAACCGAATTATAACAGTAGCTTTGTGTGAAATTCCACGTACGCCGATGTTATTTGAGGCGCGGCCGTTAAGGGCCCGCAACCCGAATTTCTACCGATTTCTTACATATTTCCCTGAAACACGTAAGTTTTAAAGCTCTTAAAAAAATATATGTTATTCTTGAAGATAATATCTATACATTGCCCGCGCCGAAACGCAAATTATGTAAAATTCCCTCGATAGAAAAAAATCGCAAAGTATGCTCCAAAAATTATTATAAACACGTTTTTTCAGTTATTTTACAAGTTATATGTATGAAAAAATTCACAGTGTTTCTTTAAATGCTGTTTAAGAAAATGCTCGCGAGATTTTTGCTCTATTTTAAACGAGTCGTGTTTTATTAAACATTTTCGCATCGATTTTGTCGCTGTAAATGTTAGCGCTCTCCTCTAACATTCGTAATTTCGTATCTCTCCATCTTCTTCTTTTCGAGCCCGGTTGCCGAGCCTTAAGCGTGGAGTCCGACGTGCACTCGTGGCTGGATTCTGAAATTCAACCAAGCAGACACTAACGTAATAATATTCTCCGATTTCCGAAATGGCAAAGTATGCTCCGAAAATTATTAAAAAAAAATCTGTCGTTTAACATGTTATAGGTATGAAAAATAGCAAAGTGGATCTTTAAATGCTATTAAGACATTTGTTGAGAGATTTTTACTCTACTAATATATTCAGTTAAGAGGTTGGTGAAATACCCTCGTAGTCTCACACTGAAGGCTGCTTGGCATAGGGGTGGAGGAAGTGTGGGGGGCGAGAAAGAGCAAGGAATATCATTTATTTTTATGGGATCTGTCATCTTGACAGCTGACAGCCTCATGAACACGGCAGCTCCCTAATTCATGAAGATACCCATCACATTGAAATATAGCTCGACTAGCAGATCACGGCATATCATCTAGGCCGCGCCCATGCTTATGTATAATATGTTTGTCTCGCGTGACAATGGGACTGTCCGAATGGGACTGTACGGCGAGCGATAGAGCGATATAGGCCACACCCAAAGATATTCAAATTCAGAAGAGATATGCTATGGTGTCCGCGCAACTGTCGCCGGACTACGCGCTAATTAGCGTAGTTTTTATACAAAAAGAATTTGTTCATTTCGTTGATTTTTTGAAAATGTGCATTAATATTGGTTAACAATATATTTTGAATAAGGAAAGAATTCGTTCATTTAGTTTAACATTCGTTTGGTTTATTCGTTAATTATTTGTTCTTTTAGTTTATTTGTTAATTGGTAAACAATATCGGCGACACCCGGAAGCGAAGACCCACATAGTAAAAACATCAGATAGCACATCTACTTATATTCCAATATCTTTGGCCACACCCAAATAACGTTTTAGTGTGCTATTAGCATAAACCCTTGGAGTATGGGGGCATACATTAATTACGTGAGCAGTTTTCTTCCAACCTAGACCCCCCCCCTTGGTGACTAAAATTTGGGCCACTTTATAAATATATTCTTTTCAAGAGTCGTCTTTGTAGTCGAGTCGAGTTTGTAGTCGATATCTAATTATATTTTATATTTGATGTGAATATCAACCGATTATTATATTTGTAATGTGTTATTTATGGATGTTTCATAATCCATAGAAAAAATCGGGTAATACGTTTGCATGTACAATACGCCGCCCGATTTCCTCTTAAACGCAAAACTCATCTGGATGGATCATTTATAGCCTCGAAGTTTGAAAAAATCCAGCTAGCTGTAAAAAATTCATTAAAAAATAATTGTTTTCCACAATTTCAATAAATTGTTTATCTAGTGAAAGGCTTTCCAAAAATTGTGTTAAATTTCCGGTGGAACCGGGAAGTAGACTAAAAAATTGATTAATTCTGTAGCGAATTTTTGGATTTCGAGAACAATAAAATTTTTGGCATGTGGGCTTTTATGTTTATCGCTTTTTACGACGATGTCTTCGGGAAAAGTACATGGAAAATTTTCGCTACGAGCATTTAAAAATAATATTTGGAGCTCAAAGGAATATCGACATTACTCGTATTATATTATTATATTATCGCTGTTATTACCGCCTACAAAACCAAATAAAATCCAGACTCTTGTCCAGAAACACCAAGATATTAGTGTACAAAAAACTTATCAGACCAGCACTCACATACGGAGCTGAGACTTAGATACTAACTAAGAAGAATCAGCGAGCACTGAATGTTTTCGAAAGGAAAATTTTGAGGCGTATCTTCGGACCGGTGTCAGAAAATGGATTTTGGCGCAGACATAACATTAGCTATATACTCTGTTTAAGGATCTAAACGTCACAAAATTTATAAAACTGGGAAGACTTCGGTGGCTGGGTCATGTAGAGAGAATGGCCGAGCATCAAGCACCAAAATCCCTGCTGAACTCGAGACCGACAGGGCGAATGAGCCTGGGAAGACCAAGTTTAAGAGGGCATTTCCAGAGAAAACCAGAAATATGTGATTTTCAAATCAGATTTTAGACGTATTGACTCTTTTTCACAAAAAATTATAAATGGATTTCGAAAGATTGTTCTTTTATCTAGCATTCGCATGTAATAAATTTTGAGAAAAATTTTTAATTTTTAGTATAATAAGGTTATTCCATAGGTCGTTGGCAGATTTGTTAAATTTTCAAAAAAGATTTTGTATTATACCACACCCATTTCATGCAGTAAAATAAATCAATACATTATCTAGCAAACGCATGTTTTAGAATTTTAATTTTAGTTTCATAAAATCATTAAAAAATATGTACGTACATGTGTTTCTTGACGAAAATTGGTCCATTTGTGTATTTATTTGCGCACTTACAAAATAATATATTTCAGATTTTTTTTAACATTCTTATTAAATTTAGACATTATTGAAAAATGATAAATACTTATAATCAAAAAATAACTACAAAAAGTACATTATTTTAATAGTTTTATCATCACACCTTTCAACATTTTTGGATGAAAGTATAAATTAAAGCTAATTTGGATTGAAATAAATTCGATATTGTGTTATAATTTTAAAAGGCTGGTACGGAGAATAATTAATCTTTCTCATTGTAACCGCCCTGCACGATCGTAAGAACAACTTTCGACGAAATGTGGATTTTCGTCCGCTGGCTGGTTAAACGCTCTTAAGATGGAGCGACAACGTCCTCAAAGATATATCCACCTTGGAGATCGTTAACTATCGTTAACTGAAGAGAGCTGACACAAAACCGTAATGAGTGGAGTAAGACCTTCAGGAGGCCAAGATCCACCAGGGGTTGTAGAGCCAAGAGTGATGATGATGATGATGACTCGTATGATAAAACTCAAGAGAAAACGCAAGTAAAATAAATTTAAAAACTCAAATTAGATAACATTGTTCACCGTTCCATATATCCGAGTTCTAGCGACCTAGTTTGGTGAACACAGAATTAAAAGCAGAAATTTTGTCTATAAATAATTCTACTAAAATGATGATATCACTAAGAAATCCCAATTTAGTTCTGGAGACTGGTAGAGACTAGCAAATCACTCAGACTTCGATAAACATACTAAATAATAATATTGGTGGATGTTTATTTTACTCCGTTCGTTCCGACTATTTTTTTCATCTTCTTCTGTTTATTATTCTAGGAATAAACTTTTTTCACGTAGTCTACGCACGCATCATTCTAACCTCGAACCAATCTCAAATATTAAGGCGCCGCTACCCGCATTTCTACCGATTTCTTACATATCTCCCTTAAACATTTGAAGTTTTTAAGCTCTTAAAAAAAAATATGTTATTTTTGAAGATAATATCTAGACGCGTTCCACGCCGAAACGCAAATTATATAAAATAACCTCGATAGAAAAAAATCGCAAAGTATGCTCCGAAAATTATTATAAAGGGGTCGTCCATTAATCACGTGATGCTCCAAAGGGGGGGGGGGTTCGGAAAAAATGGGGGGGGGGGGTAAAACGAGATATCACGTGTATTTATTTATCGTGATAATATTCTGAAAATTTCAAAATACTTTGGACTAAAAAAAATACACAAGATTTTGGAGGGGGGGGGGTTAGTCTAAAACCTCACCACATATCACAAGGGGGGGGGGGGGTTAAAAAGTTGCTAAAAAAACATCACGTGATTAATGGACGACCCCAAACACGTTTGTTTCAATTATTTTACAAGTTATACTTGTGAAAAAAAATCACAATGTTTCTTTAAATGATACTTAAGATATGTTCCACGAGATTTTTGCTCTATTTTAAACGAGTCGTATTTTATTAAACATTTTCGCAATTTTCGCATCGATTTTGACGCTTTAAATGTTAGCGCTCTCCTCTAACATTCGTAATTTAATATCTCTCCATCTTCTTCTTTTTGTGTGCGGTTGCGGGGCCTTAACCACCGTTTCCTAAATTAAATTTCACTGAGTTATATCAGTCTACTTTAGTTTGCATGTTTTCTCTTTGAGGTTTTTGAAAATTTAATCGCTTAGAAATATTGTAGACCAGCGAGTCCCCGGCACGCGTTGCAATGCCACTAATCAAGAAATTGTTTCTCATTGCGTGTCTTTCCGCCTCCCCTTCCCCTCCCATGTTACCTCCCCCCACGCGTTCCCCCACCACCTTCCCCGCCTTCCCTCTATCCTCTCCCGCGAACTCCTCTACCGCGATCCCCTAGCGTTCAATATAATTCAGTCCCGTTACATTCCGATTTTCGAACAGCTCGCTTGCCACCTATTGCAATTTCTTTCATAAATATTCTATAACATTCATTCATTTTCGTATACTGTAAGAATTTTGTATACTATAAATTTCAAGAAGTTATCGTTTTGCAGACAAGAAATATCTATATCATGTTTACAAAATGTGTCTTCAAATCAACGCTATTAGATGTTAAGTAATCACAAGTGTAATATTTTATAAGACCCCGATCTACGTGATGTAGTTTTATTCAGGTAAACAATGTTGACATGTAGGTACCTACATTTAGTTATAAAAACATAAGTAATTTAATTTTACCCAAGGAAGGTTAATTATGAAATACTACACTGACATTAATTGCAGAAACACCATCGTAATTAACTGTTTATTATATATTCTTGGAAACGAGGTTTAAAAATCTTATTAATTATTATAATCTATAATATATAAAATGAATCAATTAAATACAACCATCAGATGGTAATAGTAATAAGGCCAAATGAGCCGCAGTACCAGTCAACTAGGCTTGTTGAAAAAGTATCGATATATCGATATTTTTAATTCAATATATCGATATTTTTAGCCGATATATTTGATCCGATATATCGATACAAAATATCCAATATCGAAAATTGTATCAAAAACGATATTTTTTTTAATATATGTATTTAAAGTCACTAGAATCCAAAACCGTATAGGAACGAACCGAAAAAAGTAACTATTGGGTCATGACATCTGGCCGTTGAAATTTTAACTATTAATAGCTTACAAATCTATTGTCTTTGCATTAGTATTTGTGATCACCAATACAATCTCATGTGTGTAGGTACATACATAGAAATGTATGCTATTTTTCGCCATTTTTTCTAAGCCACTCCTATGTGTTGGTTCCCAATTGTCTATGATTATTGAATTTACCTTGATCAAAACACGAAGTCCTTTTTGACAAATTAATACGCCAATAGAATGTTACCGAGTTTACATATAAGTATAGAATATAAGCATAGTGATACACATAAGTAAGTACATATAAGTTAGAAGACAGCTTTTTAGTTTTTGATATTTTTGTAATTATTACGTAATAAAAATGAATAGTGATAAAAATACCTTCATTTTTATTGAGATTTTTGTACATTAAAAAAAGCAAATTGTGTACAAAAATTACTATTGATAATATTGAGCGATTTTTTTCTATCAATGAACTTTAATATAATTTGCATTTCCGCGTGGGCAAAGTCTAGATATTATCTTCAAGAATAACTTAAGAGCTTTAAAACTTACCGTGTTTAAGGGAAATATGTAATAAATCGGTACAAATCCGGGTTGCGGGCCCTTAATATCATCATCACTATTTGCTCTACAACCTCTGGTGGGTTTTGGCCTCCTCAAGAGTCTTCCTCCACTCATCTCGGTTTTGTGCCAGCTCTCTCCAGTTTAGAAGCTCCAAGGTATATATATCTTTGAAGACGTTGTCGCTCCATCTTAATCTTGGTCTTCCCAGACTCCTTCGCCCTATCGGTATTGAGTTCAGCAGGGACTCTGGTGCCTGATGCTCGGTCATTCTCTCTACATGACTCGGCCACCGAAGTCTTCCCAGTTTTATAAATTTTGTTACGTTTAGATTCTTAAACAGAGTATAGACGGCCGGCGTAGTCCAGCGGTAAGGCTCTTGACTAGCACTCCGAAGGTCGCAATTTATTCATATGGTATATTTGCGGCACGTTGCAGAGTGAAAGATACTCTCAGTATCGCCCTGGTGTAAGACCACCATTCAGAATTGAAACGTTGCTTGAAATGGCTTTAGCCGTGTTTGGTGACCAGATCTGAATAGCCAGGTACTTCCCCACATTCCTCTTCCCTATCTCCTTCCCCTCCCCACTACCTTCAGTCTCACAACATACTCCAATCGGGGATGCCATAGTCCCACTGGCTCCAGACGGGAGCAGTTGGGACTCTTGTGCGGTATTCATAAAAAAAAAAAAAATATATATATATATATAGCTTCATTGTTGTAATGTCTGCGACAAAATCCATTTTCTAAAACCGATCCGAAGATACGCCTCAAAATTTTCCTTTCAAAAACGTCCAGTGCTCGCTCATTCCTCTTAGTACCCAAGTCTCAGCTGCATAAGTGAGTACTGGTCTGATAAGTGTTTTGTACACTAATATTTTGGTGTTTCTGGGCATGGATTGGATTTTATTTGGTTTTGTAGGCGGAAATAACAGCGATTAGCGTTCACCGTGCGCTTCTGGATCTCCTCTGTGGTATTACTATCGTTTGTTATCAGGGAGCCTAGGTATGAGTATGTGAATCTTGGTACCGTTTCAAAATTTTGGTTCCACATGAGAGAGTTGGGGTTTGTTGGACGCATCCTACGGCCATGTATTTGGTTTTCTGCTGGTTTATTACGAGACCTGCAAAGCATTTGGACAACATAGCCTGAGTCACGAATAATTTTTTCTAAGGCTATAAGAGGCAGTAATTTTAATATATAAATGACAATTTTTTTCCGACGTAAATAAGTAATTTGTAATTTAAATTTGCTACCATCAAAATGATTTCTTTTATTATTATTAATTTTTTTTATTTAATATTTCATCACATTTTTATTATAAATGTTGTAATATTATTTTTTTAAGTGTTTTTCATTTACTCACAAATAATTGCCCAATTTGTCTCTAAAATCAGAAAGCAATAAAATCTTCAATGGCCTCTTTCTTATAATAAAAAAATAAAAATGTAAAAAATTAAAAAAAAAAACGAAAAATATTTTTGGTGAAATTTTTTTAAATTTTTTTTTTATTATTTATTTTAGGGAAAGTTGACAGCATATCTGAGATTACACAATAAAACAATAGTAAGACACACATCTACCGGATCTGCCCTGATGATGGACACTGCAACGATGTCCGAAACGTTGGCTAAAGAAGGAGGTAGCGCAACACGGCATAACACCCCAAAAACAAATAACGAAAATGCTTTTGGCCGTGAAAATCTTAAAACTTATCTGAATAGTAAGATAGTTAATTATGCCAATTATGAACTTTCCACTTATGATAGTGAATGAATAATAAAGTGTGACATTGTAAGGGTGTTTTCTTAAATTAATATTTTTTTTTACAACATATGAAAGGGGAGGGGGGAGGAGGAACATAGAATTAGGATTAAGAGGCAAAGGACGGGAATATATAAATAAATGTTAAATTATATACATATATTTATTATTTACGACTTAATCCTTAAAAACAAAACAAAAAAATACTTTATTTTATTTTATTTTGAATCAGATCTCAAAACTATGGTCACCCTAAAAGTCTACATTAATGTACTACCTAGCGCCATAAGTTTAGTGGGTACCCATAATCTCAATCTGTAAGAAATACAACAATATTGTTCTTTCAAAATCTGTATAATTTTGTGTTATTTTGTTAACTTGTATAATTATTGTTAACCTCAACACAGGCTTGTCCTAGTGAGGTAACAAATTGTATTGTAAACATTTTTACCTGCAATGTAAAGAAACAATAAATAAATAAATAAATATAGGGATTCAACTTTCTAGTTTGAGTCATGTTTCTTAGTGAGTTTTCGTTTTATGTCATGTAAAGTCTCGTTAAAAATGTCAATGTGGTAATAATTTAAGTTAAATGAGTGTGTGGATCTATAGATAAATGCTGATTAAGCTGATCTCCGGTAATGTGCTGAATCCACCTATGTTGAAGGAGATTAACCTATATGTCCCTAAAACGTGTACTGGTGGGAGATCCCACGCACTTTTTATGCTCCGAAAGCGAGAACTTCTTCCTTTCAAAATGGGCCGTTGAACAGAGCAATTCAACTGCTTAACGATTCTGCATTGAGCATCGACATCTTAATGTTTATACCTATAAAGAGTTTAGTAAATATCTTTTGACATACGTCTCAACACAGTGAAAGTGCACCCTTGGAAATTTTTTTCTCTTAAATTTTGTAATCTTCTTCGTAATAATTCTGTGTATAACTGTCTTGTGGTGAACCTGAAAAAAATAAATAAATAGTTTAAACCAAAAATAAATAAAGTAGCTCATATCCGTACCAGATATTTGATATATACCTAGTGACCGACCGAAGATTCGGTTTCGGCAAGGTTCAGCAAAAAAATCTAATTTCGGCATCAGTTTCGGTTTCGGCAGAAAATCAGCCGAACCTTCGGTCGCACCGATTTTTTTTTAAATTTCATTTAACACGTGTAATAAGAATGTTGTGATTGTTAACGCAATTAAAATTAAAATACTCAATAAATGAGGCTCTTCCTTTATGATGTAAGTGTTGATTATTGACAAATTTTTAGTTCCAAGAAGTAGTAACACAATAAAAAAATGTTTTATATCAGTAATATAAAAAAACTTTTTTTCATATACTTCAATTATTTTTTTTATTTCATTTAATACATATTAATAACTGTCTGCATAAGTGTGAAAAATAAGCCGAAATTCCGTAAACGTTAGATTTTTAACATGTCTAAAAAAAGTTTCGGTTTCACCGAAGATTCGATTTCGGTTTCGGCAGAAAGTCTTGTTTCGGTCGGACACTATATATATATACCATTTCATTACAAAAATAATTTTTCAATTTGCTTGGGTTTTTGATCTCAAAGGGGGCGTTCAAGTATTACGTAACGCAATTTTTGAAGATTTTTGACCCCCCCCCCCCCTCCCCCCATGTAACACGCCGTAAAGTTTTTCTGTACCATCCCCCCCTAAATGTTACGTAACGCCCAAGTGACAATTTTTACCTGAAAGTCACAATTAACTTGAGCAAAGTACTGGAAAGTCACTTAAATAACGTTTTTATTGTTTTAATCGCGTTTGCGGTAATAATTAAAACAACAGATTTCGAGAACGAAATGGATTGCCAACTTAGAAGATTTTAATTCCCTAGTTTTTTTAGCTAAATAAAGAAAAACATTTTACGTAACGCGTTGTTCAACCCCCCCCCCCCCCCCCCCTTCCCCCTAGCAACGCACAGTAACGTTTCACAAGACCCCCCTCCTCCCCCAAGTGGGTTACGTAATACTTGAACGGCCCCAAATCCAAAATTAAGATTTGTATGAAACGGGCCGCGCAAACGTACCTCTTAAAAAAACTTATGTGAACTGGGCTCTAAAAGTGAATTCTACATTGCAAAGTTGTTGAGTAAAAGTGCTAATTAAATCATTCTTCTTTTTTCGTTATTTACTACTTGAGGCAGAGTTATTAATTCAAAGAAAGATCGAATAAAGTTCGCTTTCCGTACACTTTGAATTTTCGCGCAAAAGTGAAATATTTATACTAACATTTGATTTATTACGAAATTACATCTTCTGTACTGTATCATTATCTGTTAATTTCGGCTGGCGTAAATTACTCAGAAATAGAAGAAAAACAAGCAAGGCTTACGTAAACAGTTATTATGAAGAAATTGTTTTCTTTGTATTCATAAATTGTGAATAATTTTGCTTTAAAATCGTTTTTCTTGCCCACTATGCACTTGTGTTGTTGATTTGTGCTAATTTAGTCTGACACTTGCGTCAGCCGCCTTTATAAAAGGTTCAATGTATCATACTTTTAAATTAGTTCGGCAATAAATAAATTATCGAAACACTCGTATTTACCGTTTTTTTGTATGAATGAGTTGATTTTATCAAACGAATGATTGTAAAGTTATCGAAGTAACTATATTGGATAATAATAATAAGGAACTCCAGTAAAAATATTATGGCTTTAAATAAATATGTTCATACAGACCAGGGGTGGGGAACCTTTTCAGCGTCGCGGGCCATTTGGATGTTCATACTTTAACCCGCGGGCCGCACTCCAATTTCCGTCTCGGGGGGGAGCTACATTTTCGAATCAAAGAACTGGTTTTACTAAAACTAATTTGAAAAATATTTACGTAACTGCCAACACTCTTTAATTATAGCTACACTCAGAACATGCACGTGATTTTCCTAAAATTCTGACTGCACATAGTCTGCAACCAGAATTTTATAACTGCACTTTGAACACGAGAATAGTTTCCGTCAAAATTCCGTCAAACCACAACTGAAATTTTTCGGTACATTCTGAACATGGAACTAGTTGCAATTTAGATTAAATTTGCATGCGCGGAATTAAAACTACACTCAGGATATGAAAATTTCTTTCCTCTAATTCTGGCCGCATAAACTATGAAACTAGAATTTTATAAATGCACTTCCAACATAAGAAATGCGCAGATAAAATCACACCTAATGCGATTTCGTTGCATTCTTAACACAGAACTGGTTTTAATTACAGGTTGAATCTGTACGCGGGAATTAAAACTATACTCAGAACGTAAAATTGCTTTCCTCCAATACTGGCAGTACATATGCAACTACAAATTTATAACTGCACTTCACACACAAGAATGGTTTCTTACGAAACGCGTTAGCGAGATACAACCCCACCTGAAATTTTTCGTTGCATTCGAAACACAGAACTGGTTTTAATTATAAAGTGAGTTTGTACGCGGGGAATTAAAACTCCACTCAGAACATGAAAATGGCTTTCCTCCAATTCTGGCAGCACAAAGTACGCAACTAGAATTTTATAAATGCACTTCTAACACGAGGAATGCATCAAAAAATGAAACCCCACCTGGAATTTTTTCGTTGCGTTCTAAACACAGAACTGGTTTCAGTTATAGGGTGAATCTGTACGCGGAGACTTAAAACTACTGAGTGTAGCCATTTTACTGAGTACATGTAAATGGCTTTTCTCGAATACTGGCAGCACAAAAGCAATTAGAATTTTATAAATGCACTTCAAAAACGAGAACGGGTTTCTACGAAATACAAATGCGTAAGCAGGTGAAACCGAATTTTTTTATTGCATTTTGGACACAAAACTGGTTTTTCCGTCAGAGCGAATTGGATTGTGAGTCTCCAGCTTTAATTAATACTGCACCTAGAAAACCAAAATTTGCCTTCGAAATGTGTTAGGGTTTGCAGATGAATCCGCAACAGGAATTTGAATTGTGAACACAAGATTGGTTTTACCTTCAGAATGAATCTGCAAAGGAGTCCACTAGTCAACCAGCCTTAATTATTTATACTCTGATCACGTGAATGGTTTTTCTATATTTTGTAGCTAATTTATTGTCGGCAATATAATTTTATATGACTAATTACAATAAATTACAATAAATAACATGTTATGATTTTTTTTATGCCAGAAGTGTGGCAAATATTATGGCATTAATGTTTGTATTATATACAAAATGTTAAAGGACGTGCTTGACTTAATATAACCACTGATTCCTGACTTTTTTTGGGGAGATTGTTATATCTAGCTTTTAGTTCATAATCACTTTGTAATTGAATAATTTCATGCTGCAGATTATCAGGCACATTCAATGGTTCGACGTTGAGCGGTATAGCAAATATGTTCAAATCCGTTTGCTCTGTTTTCACGTCCTTAAATCGTTCATTAAATGCCTCACTTAATTTTGCGCACTCACCAGCGTATTCAAACAATGTAGTAGGCTTTTGTCCTTGCGGTGTTGGAACATGCGTCGTGTCATTCAATTCGAGTTACTTTCCACAGCCTTAATTTAGTTTCAAATGATTTCACGTTTCACTCAGCTTCAACTTTTCTTTTCTTCGTAGTTGTCATTAATAGCATTTTATTGATTTACTATCCACTTTACTTCCGCAACAATGAGAAAAAACAATGTTTATGACAGACTGCCCAGTATTCCCCTCCGAATAGAGTTGCCATCAATCCTGAATTATCGGGACTATCCTAAATCCTAAATTAAAAGTTTCGATGGAATTTCACTATCGTTTCACAATAACAAATTAAAACAAAAGTAAAATGGGAGGTTGTATCACGTTTTTATTTGTATATAAATTTTTTGTTAGTAACGATTTTGTAATAACGTCTTAAAAATGCATCTGAAACACCGTGAAAAAACCATCCCGTTCCGTGTAATTTTTTTGTGGTTTTTCAGCTGGCCGCACCAAAAGTGCCCGCGGGCCGCAGGTTCCCCACCCCTGATATAGACCAATAAACGCCGATTCTGAATATATAAGTTTTATTTAATAATATTAAACGCAGAGTTTTTAAAAAATTATTAAAAAGTCCATTTTTCATCGGGTCGTAAAAATACGCCGTCAAGTTGGCATTATTGAAATTTTAGTGGTGACGTCACTGTTCGACGTATCATGATATCACCGTAAAGTCATTGTATGGGAATGTATGATATGACACAAGCCATCGTATTAATTTATTCGTTTATTTATATACTGTTTATAGAGATTTAGTTGTTGTGTTTATTGAAACATTATTTAGGCCTAAATTATAAAATAAAGGTATCTCTTATTAGTTTATCTCTATTATTGAAAATATTCAAAAACTACTGCACAAGAAAATAGTAATGCTTCTTCTAGGGCAGTGGATCCCAACCTTTTGCTGACACGGGACCACTTGTACGTTTATTTTTTCGACAGGGACCACAAGCAGTGGCGTAGCAAGGGGGGGTGGCGCCACGGGTGTCATCCGACCGAGTTTCACCCCCAAGACCACAATTCTCTAGCTACAGCCAGTACAATAATGATAAACTGAATATTGTCCCGATTTTTTTTATTCAGACTTCTCGACCAGGGACCGCCCGCGCGCTGGCTTGTTTATTGACCGGCGGACCATCGCGGACCATCTTCTAGCCTCTTGCTGACCACTAGTGGTCCGCGGACCACTGGTTGGGAAACCCTGTTCTAGGGAGAATACTTCGAACAACGGAATTCAAAATGGCGGTAGTTGATCAGCTGATTGCCCGATCCTATACTAATTTTTCAGGGGTGATGACGTCACACGATTCACCATACTTACTGTGGTTTTCGGGGGGTCTTGAAAAATTAAAATTTTGACAATTATTTTAACTATTAAAACTAACTCTAAAAATGCAGTTATTTAAGTTAGAAGGTCATTATTATTCATTAAAAAAAATTGGACGGGAGTTCTCTATTGCTGCAAAAGGTTAAGTAATTACCTTTTCTTACAGTAAGGATTTTTGAAGCGAAAACTTCTGTAGAGACAATAATTGGCAAAACTAAAAAGAGACAATCGCATACTATAGGATTTAGCCTGAGAGAGAATGAGACAGTACCTATGATCGGTCTCCTCTTTGTATGATGCATCGTAGTCGTAGCCTCTCCACTCTTGTCTATTTCAGTTTTCTAAAGGTTTCGCTTCTACCGCGTGTAAAATGCACACTCTTTTTTTAAGTGAAACTTCTTTAGCGCCGTTAGTGACTTGAAATTCGGGTGAAATGGAAATGCGTCACAACTCCGTTCTACACAAATACCTTCCATAACGTAGTTGGAAGTAGCGTAGTTGGTGTCTGACAAGTCGCAGCGGCTAGAGAGACAGACATCAAGCGAACGAAATCCAAAAAAATACCTTTTTATTTTGTGAAATAAATATCCAATCTTCAAACCACTTTTAAAAAACAAGCAAAAGAAAGCAACTTTATAGTTTCACTTCTACCGCATGTGATTTTTTTAAAATAGTATCTAAGGATTTTTCTAAAGTGTTTGCTATATTAAATAGCTTCAATAGGTATTAAAAAGATTTCGCTGGTTTGTGTCTGTGGTCGAGGGGCGAGGCTCTCGACAGATAATTCGAAGGACGCGAGTTCTAATTCCGGCGTGGGCAACTATATTTTATATTTTTGAATGTAGCTATTACTTTGTGGTTATCCATTATAGAATAATGAAATAATTTTACTTTGTATAAACCACTTATTTGATGTGCAAATCCGACCGGTTTCGGAACAAACGTTCCTTCGTCAGGGAAAGCTTATACTAATTTGACAGTTTCGAACAATGTTTTATTATGGTAGGGGTGGAGCTGTTGCTAGATAATAATGTAGATTGGGTAGGTAGGTATTAGTGTAGAGTGGGTGGGTAGGGGAACAAATCCATAATTGGGCTATATGACAATATTTTTTGTTTGTTGATAATAGATTCATTATTTTTAAGGGATTTTTTAATTTCCAAGGGTTCTAAGTTATCTAAACGTTTTCCTTTATGATTAATATGAAGAATATTTATCCCTGTATTTTTTTCAAAACTATGGTTATTTTCAATGATATGGTTAGCAAACTCAGAAAAATTATTATTATTAAGACACCTTAAATGTTCTTTGATTCTGATTTCAAAATTACGAGTGGTTTTTCCAATTTAATATAATTTTGAAATCAGAATCAAAGAACATTTAAGGTGTCTTAATAATAATAATTTTTCTGAGTTTGCTAACCATATCATTGTGCAAAGTGATAAAAAATTATCAATATATGGGTGTATTTACAATATATGGGAATAATATTAAAATTTAAATATTTAGAGATATAACTATTAATTTCTAATATACACATCAGAAAGATTAGTTTATCTAGATTTTAGAACAATTTTTTTTTTTGCAATGTGATAAAAAATAACCAATATAGAGGTATATTTAAAATGTAAATTGTCGTTACCGCGACTGAATCGGTATAGGTTTTGTAAATACGCAACCCGGGCACCCCTGCATACGCAGCGAACCATTTTGACCCAAACTGAAGTCAAGAATGCAATAAAGTAATAAATTAGATTTTTTTATAAATAATGGCTCACCAAATTATTTGAACCAAATTAAACTTAATTTACTTCTCATGCTAAATCTTTGCATCCATCGACTTGCTCTACGTTTACTCTCGGGTTTCGTCTGCGGTTGGGCCGATAGCCATGCACATGCACATTGTCATCGGGACTGTGGTTTGTGTCACCTTTTCTGAATATTTTCTTTCTATGCATTTTGTTTTCTCTTTGTTATTTTTGTAAATACTTGCATTATATTATTACTTTTATTTTTTCGTTATTTCTCTTATTCCAGGCTTCCTCAACCGGGCGCCGCTCTTATTTTTCTTTTTATTTACTAACACTTTATCTGTATATATTTTTCTCTATATATTGCAGAAGAATTATTCTACGGGCTGCCACATTTATTATTCTTTTGTATTATGTTAATGTAAGTATTTGCATACGGCTTTCTAACCCCGTATGCATGGACATTGGAGAGTCTAGAGTCGTTCAAATAAATGTAGCTTCGTTCAATAAAATAGAGACTTGACGTGTGCGGTGAAGGAGGAAACCATATATTTCCTTTTAACGCCGTTGGGAAAGTGGTGGGGTCCCCTCCAATGCTCTACGTTTACCTAATTTTGAGTTGACATTGTCAAAAAGCATATTGTAAAATATTATTCATAATCGTTATTTTCTTCCTAAGCAATACCATAGCAAAACAAAACAATACACTGACCACATAATCAATTAAAGTGTTATGAATTAATTATACATATAGGTGTTGACAGTTATTACGAAACACCTTTCCATCCATAGAATAAAGACGAACGCTAAAAAAGTTCAGTATAGATTTGAATCGAAACCAATGTGGCCACTGACTTAATACCTTTTGGTTCTAGCCCTTAAGGTCTAACATTGTCGATCGATAAAACCTATGTCAATACTATATTGACTAAATTCATCATCTATGATCAGTTGCGTTCAGGGCCGCCGAGAGGGCACGTTAGCCAAGTCTGAAACTTGGGGCCCGGGGCTAAGGGGGGCCCGGAACGGGCTCACGGGCCCCGGATTTTTTACTAATTAAAGCCAATGACACTCGTAGCCCGTAGAAAATGGTCTGGCCAGAAACTTGGACTTTGATGATGTTATAAATAGCTTTGCAAATAAGAAAAGTAGAAAAGCAATTATTTATTATTTTATAGTTTGTGGAGTTTTTACAATAATTTTAAAAATATTCCAATTTAAGTATTCCATCACTAACGTATCTGTGTTGATATTATAATAATTTAATTTAGCCTTAAGGTATAATGAACAACTAACAATATGTAATACCCACACACACACAGTAGTCTAAAACAATAAACACAAGTATTTTATTTTGAGTATTTACCATAACTTTTTAAACATTTCCATTGAATAATTATGCTAAATTCGAATGATTGGTGAAATGGTATATATAAGGTACTAGAAAATAAGAAAAGGTAATGAAATAGTATTTCTAGCAGTAGCAGAGAAAACAATTATGTCTCATGTCATAATTGTTTTCTCTCCCCCCCCCCCCCTCCCCCGGTAAGTTGGGGGGAGAGGGCCCGGTATAGTCTACCAGACTTGGGGCCCAGGTTGACTGTCAGCGGCCCTGGTTGCGTTATTTGCGAGCACGGTCAGCAATTGATAAAGAAATATTCCGAACGCCTCCCGCTTAATTAATTCATCCAAGTCGCGATCGAGGTAAGGCTCTTGACTAATAATCCGAAGGTCGCCGGTTTGAAAAATTTATTTGATTGATTTGTTTTGTTTCCCAATTTATTCATTTAAAATAATATTTAATATATTTGCGGCACTTTTCTGAGTCCATCAGGATCAGGATCGCCCCGATGTAAGACCACCATTCAGAAAAGGGTTTAACCGTGTTTGGTGACCAGATCTGAATATACAGCTACTTCTCCATCTTCCTCTACCCGAACTCCTTCCTCTTTCCACTACCTTCAACCTCACAACATCGGTGGTGCCGTAGTCTCATTGGCTCCAGACGGAAGCAGTTGGGATTCTTGTGCGGTATTCAGATTAAAAAAATTTAAAAAAATTCCGAAAGTAATTGAGAGTGGTTTCAATTCTGAACGGTGGACTTACACCAGGGTGATACTGAGAGTATCTTCCACTCAGGAACGCGTCGCAATATTCGCGCCTTATATTATTTTAAATTATGTGAAAACACAAATCAATCATATAAAATTTATCTGCGCACGCCGGGGTTCGAATCGCGACCTCCGAATCGCTAGTCGAGAACCTTGCCGTTCCGGAATTGATCAAAATCAGAAAAATAAAATTTAAATCTCCCTCACATTTTAAACGGTATTCATAATTTATGAAAATAAACCATTCTGTCCTCCTTTCCCATTTTAAATAAAACCTAAAATTAACAATTATAATTTCTTTACAGATATTACAAAATCAAAATGGAGCACGATCTACCGTGGGACTACAATGCCAGCCTAGCCAGCAACCCGGACTTCAAAGTCGAGGACATCGCAGAGCTCCGCGCCTGGGTCGAGAGTGAGGAGTCCAGTGTCGTCATCCCCAGGGATATCAGCGATAAGATGCTCCTCTGCTTTCACAGTGCCTGCGGACTGGTCCTCGAGAACACCAAGAGGTGCATCAAGACGTACTACTCGACCAGGGACAAGGCGCCGGAACACTTCGATGATAGAGATTTCGCTGTTCCGCTGATGTTGGAGTCTAGTCAAGTGCTGTAAGTAAGAATTATTATAGATTCATTTTGCTTGCATTGGGGCAAGGACTCCAGTGACGTCATCCCCTGGGATATCTGTGGACTGGTCCTCGAGAACACCAAGAGCTGCTTCAAGGCGTACTACTTGACAAGGAACAAAGCGCCGAGACACTTCAATGATAGGGATTTCGCTGTTCCGCTGATGTTGGAGTCTAGTCAAGTGCTGTAAGTAAGAATTATTATAGATTCATTTTGCTTGCATTGGGGCGAGGACTCCAGTGACGTCATCCCCTGGGATATCTGTGGACTGGTCCTCGAGAACACCAAGAGCAGCTTCAAGACGTACTACTCGACCAGGGATAAGGCGCCAGAACACTTTGATGATTGGAATTTCGCTGTTTCGCATTTTGCTTGCGTTGGGGTGAGGACTCTAGTGACGTCATCCCCGGGGATATCAGCGACAAGATGCTCCTTTGCTTCCACAGTGCCTGCGGGCTAGTCTATCAAGATGTACTATTGGACCAGGGACAAGGCGCCGAAACACTTTGACAGTGATTTCTCTGTTCCGCTGATGTTGGAGTCTGGTCAAGTATCGTTATTGTAAATTCATTTTTCTTGTATTGGGGCGAGGACTCCAGTGACGTCATCCCTGGAGAGATCAGCAAGAAGGGGATTTGGTTGTCCCACTGATGTTGTAATTTAGTCGAGTGCTGTAAGTAGGGATTCAATTGCTTTTATGACGGATGATGGCTTCTGGAAAAGCTTCTGGAGCAAGTTGAATATGTGATGTAGCGCCTTTTTCAAACAAAATAAAACTAACTGTGGTGTACTACTTACTACACGTAAAGCTGCCGCTGTCGTTTATATGTAATTTCATTAACCCCTCAGGCCTCGTGCCTATTTTGTCGGCAGGACAAAATCTTTCTGCTTTGCAATACAATCCAAATATTTTGTAAACTAAAAATTGTTTTTGAAACGGCTTTCAAATTTTGTAATTCGGAATAATTTGTAATTTTTGAAATGTGAAAATTTTTAATGTAAACATAAAAATTTTAAAAATGGCTCACCTCACGTTTTTCCTAACTAAAATTACTGATAACGGAAAAAATAAAAATATATTCGTATTTTGTTAGGCAAATGTATTACAAATGTTATCGTCGCTTCATGTAAAAATAATTCATACAAAATTCCCAAGGTTTCATCACTATTTTCAAATTGCCGCCGAAAATTTTGGCTTCATAAAAGTGTAGCTACGTTTGAATTATTTTGTGGTTAACTTTTCTAATATACCTAAACTGTGGTGTTTTCTCTTTCTAATATCGTTTAGATAACCATGTAAGGGAACGTACCCAAACTACGTGACCAACTTTTTGCAATTTTTAACCCCCCCCCCCCCCCCCCGGTGACCAAAATCCTAAGGAACCCGACGCTCATTTGTATGGAGCGTGACCTTTTGAAGACCGCCCCCCCCCCCCCCCTAAAAGTGTCACGTAGTATGGGTACGTTCCCTAAGGGAGAAACAACGATTTCTATGAGACCTATATGAGTTATTTCGAACTGCAAACAAACTCGCTTGAGTGGTTAAATATGATAGTGCCAGCCTTTAGCCACCTTGTTAAGTCATAATTGGCCATAACCCCAAACAATAATTTATCTCATTATACCAAGCTAAGTAAGTAAGAAACTCAAATAATAAATGATGTTATTAATTTTCAGAGAGTGCGCCGTTTTACCTGAAAAGACTCCCGAGGGATATCCCATCATCTACCACGGACTCTTCAACCATTCCCCTGAAAAATATCATTTCAACCATGCTGTCAAATGCCTCCTCATGACAACAGGTAAATAACAACAACAAAAAATTTAGTCAATTCAAAAGATAAAGACGACAAACTTAATCATTCGGGAATTTATAAATTAGATTGTAGTGACTGTCCAGCATTTTATATAGGTAAAACGACGCGCAATATCAATATTAGAATCAAAGAGCATCTTAGACGCTTAAATAATAATGGATTTTCGGAATTCGCCAATCATCTTATTGATAAAGATCATACCTTCAGTCAAAGCACTGGTGCTAAGATTTTACATAGAAATGGTCATGGTATCAGACTAAATAATTTAGAAGCACTTTAAATTATTTATGATCAATAAGATGGATCAAGGAAAAAAATATTATGAGATGTAATATTTTTGGTACCTATGCCTCGTTATTCTCCGGTGCCATTCGTGTGGAAAACGTTCTTGTTTTAAAAAGATTTTCGGCAATGTAATTATCTTTTTTTCGCACCCATAAAATTATGTCCCGTCTTTCCGGTATATAAAAAATGGTCTGATTTTCGGATTGAAATTTTCAAAAAATCGCCAGGGTTTCAAAAATACGATTAAAAAAATACAGAATGTCTTAGAATATTTGCCTAAACCGGAAAAAAAATTAAAAAAATGTGATGCAGGTGGCCTGTTGTAATTTACAACCATTGGTTTCGAAACATGTTGATAATTTTTATTAAATAAGTGGTGTACAGAGTGATTTGCTTTCATTTAATTAAAATAATGCCACAAAGTGAGTTTTCGAATATTAAAGAAGTAATTATATATTTATTTTATTTTCGCAGATAAGTGCGTTTACGAGCTTGGACCAGTGAAGGGGGTTGTCTTCCTATTCGACATGCGGGGAGTGAAGCTAGGACACTTGACCCGGGTTAATTTGATGTAAATAATTAATATACTCGTATAAATATATTATATAACATTCTCCATATACGAGGGTTGTCCAAGAATTAAAGAACTTTCCTCATTTTCGGTGATGTGGATAATATTTCTCAAAATATGGTGGCACTAGCGTGTAGCTCAGACTTTCCCCCAAAAAAACTAGTGGTGATCCGGTTTGGTAGCTGCTTCAGTGCGATCTTTGAGTTCGACGCTCCGCTGTCGAATCATATCGGCTGGAGGTGTGCTCAATGGTGTTTATTATTCGCTTTCTAAACTAAAAGGGGAGTCCGCTCTGTTGAAGTCCGCAACCTGGCAATTTTGATCCCAGACGTCAGTAAGTCTACCACACAAACGATTTTGAGGGAAAAATGACGTTTGCAAATTGCGTGCTTGTTGGGTTCCCAAAATGCTGAATAGCAAAATCGTATGGAAAGCGCTAGTTTCTCTTCGAACCGTTTTGCCAACCAATGCGATGCTTTTTTGGGTGAAACGTGGGTTCACTCAACCACGAAATCAAAAATGTAATCAACGACATGATTTGCATCTTTTTCTTCACCTGAAGCAACATTTGGCCGGAAAACCTTTGGAGACCGATTAGGACGGAGGGAGAGATGATCGCATTTTTGGCGGTGGAGTTCTACGATAAGGGGATCAAGGACCTAGTGCCACGGCTCACCAAGTGCATCGATCGTTACTGGGACTATGTGAAAAATAGTGGGGATATGTACCTAAAATGACAAACGATTTTTTAGCAAATATATTTTTTTCTTAATTTTTTTAAATTAGAACGTTATTTAATTCTAGGACAACCCTCGTAGCTATCGAAGTGGTTTGGCTTTCAATGGAAAAAATTCTAAAAGATTTCTAAAAAAAGTTCACAAATTATCAAAAATTATTAACATTGTATTTCAATTTCTTTGATAATTTGGTTTTTTAAAATGTGACTTAATTTATGTTCTTTTTTCCAGTTCCTTGGGCAAGTTCTTCACCTACATCCAAGAAGGCATGCCCTTGAGTATAAAGAAAATCTACGTCATGAACTCGGTGCCCTTCTTTGACAAAGTCATGATGCTGATTAAACCCTTCATGAAAAAGGAGCTCATTTCACTGGTAAATAATGTTGTTCTCTCTCTGGTTTCACTCATTTCATTGGTAAATTAGATTGTTCTCTCTCTGGTTTCACTCATTTCACTGGTAAATTAGATTGTTATCTCCCTGATTTCACTCATTTCACTGGTAAATTAAATTGTTCTCTCTCTGATTTCACTTATTTCACTGGTAAATTATATTTAATAAGTCAGCTTCGTCTCCTACTTCATACGTATGTTTAGCAACAATACGTAGATAGATAACCACTTTGGGTGACCTATACGGCAGATGGCGTTGGTTATCCAATAAATGGTTTCCGGGGCGGCGGAACCCGTACCAGCCTCCCAAATTGTAAGATAGACTATCATTATAGGGGCAAGAGAGTTAGGTAGTAGCTAGAGAGTAAAAAAACGAAGTAAAACCTGTGCATAAAAATTACAATGAATTTAAAAATTTGTTATTTTCAACAAAGGTACCTATGGTTTTTTTTTTCAATTATTTCCGACTTTCACCCTTCAAGGGTGTTCTAGAATCTAGGCCATCATTTAAAATTGCAGAGAAAAGAAAAGTGAATTTATATATTCATTTTATTTAAATGAGCAAATTTCAGAATTATATGGAAGATTGGAGTCGAGTTCAGACTCAGAAGAGATGAAATGTTGAATGGAGGGGAGGCAATTTCGGACGCTTGAAGAGAGGATATTTATTTAGAGAGTGACAACCAAAAAATATGTGATCTAAAGTTCCCACATCTAAACCACAGAATGTACAATCTGGAGAGTCAAGGATGTGAATTTTAAAAAGGTGAGAAGGAACGGAACAATGTCCAATTCTCATTCAAATAAGTGAGGAAATTTCTTGTTTGGAAAAATGGTGGTATTTTTGAAAGCACAGTTTTGATGGGATAGTCATTTGTATTGAGGCGTAGCGGGCACCCCTGGATTGACTAGCAATATTCCAATACTCTCTCCAATCATTGCGGGATCTATCTTTGATGATGGAAAAATATCAGAGAGGGGAATATGGTTTACGAGGTTGACAATAGGGTTGGACGCTCCTTGTTTTGCCAAGGAATCCACAATATCGTTACCCACTATGCCAACATGTCCAGGAATTCAAACAAGAGTTAGCTAGAAATATTGTTCGAATAATCCGTTTTTTTTTTCCTTTTCAGCTGAGCCTCTTCCCGCCAAACACGGACTACGAGGCATTCCACAGAGACGTCCTGCCAAAGAACACCCTGCCGCCCCACTACGGAGGGGACTTGCCCGATATTTCGACACTCAGCAAAAAGAATTTCGAAAAACTGATCTCCATGAAGCCATACTTCGATGCCGAAGAAAAACACAGATACGCTTTCTCAAAGAAATCAAAAAAGAGGGCGAAGGTTGAAACCAACTTCCGAGAACTCAGTATTGATTGATTCAACAGATATTAGTATAAGTTTAGTGTTAAGTGTATTTTTATACTTTTGGGAATAAATTATTTTGTAATGTATCATTTTTATTGCTTGTACTTGCCCCATATGAAAAAGCTCTCTCTGCCAAATTTTTGTATTTGATATTTTTTTGGAGTATTGCATATATATAAAAGTAATACTCCAATTGGGTTTTCGATGTGCATATCTTGCGAAATAAAATTTCAAGTACTGCTTACATAAAATAATATCATGTCTAATATCTAGAGTTCTAGCAACCAAAGCCAATATAAACAAATACGAAACGTATTGTCGTATTTTTTTTACTCAGTTTACCACGATATCATCTCACAATCCCCTCCTAATTAGTTGTACCCAAAATATTTTGGCCCTGGACTAAGTTTCCCCAATTTCCTCTCTGGTTTTTGACACCACTGTAAATATACAGGGTGTTAAGGGACGTAATTGATTTACTTTAATCAGTTATTCCTGATATTATTTGGAGTAAAAAATGTAAATGAAACTTTGTTCTCCGGTGACTTTTTGGATGATTTTTTTTTTTCAAATTTTTTTGCATCATAATCAAACAAAAACAATTCTTCTGCATGTCGTCACTGGTCACTCAGCCGAGTAACTGACCAACCCCTAACCCCGACTCCAACTGACCTACCATTTTTTATGTTTTTGTAGAAAAAATAAATAAAAAACACCAAAAATGTCACCGGCGACCAAAATTTTATTCACATTTTTACTCCAAATATATCCAATCAACATGTGTCATGATAGTGGTCGTATCAATATAAATATTGACGACTTGCGTGTCGGTACGTTTTGCTTTTTTTATAAGTTGCTTATTATAGGAGTTAGGACTCTCCGAATATTGCTAAAAGTTTTACGTAACCCCCGACACAAAAAAGAGCTGATGACCTTGAAACGCCTGAACCGATTTTTATGAATTATAGCTAAGAACCATCTCGATCACGTCAGCTTCAAACAAAAAAACCGCATCATAATCGGTCCACGTCAAACTTATAACATCCCTCTTTTTGCGGCGGTCACGGACATATGAATATATCTGGACCTGCCCTAAGTGATAAAAACGTATTATTTCCCCCTCCACATGGCGCCGGCTGTAGCTCCTCCTTGGAACCGGCTCGCTCCATGGGGAGGGGATATAGCCTCGCTTGAATCTAAAATGTGTGACGTCATCATTCTTGCCGTGAACAGCGAGAAGCTGACATCCATACATTTAACCCATTGGCCACAAACCCCGACAGCCTGCCGGGTGTGCGACTCAGGTACTTAACCACAAACCCCGGCACGCTGACGGGCTAGAGTAGGTACGTCAAAAAACGGAAAACGAGCACAATACTGACATTTTTCAATAAAATTTTACATGCCGAACACTCTGTAGATAATTAATCATTAATTTCATACAATTGGCAATAATATGTTTCTTATGTTTTTTCCCTGATATTTGTGTTCCAAGTTTTGTATGCAGCCAGCCACCATTTAATTTCTTCGAAATTGCGAGTGGTTCTAGGCTTTTGGTAGTGACCCTGAACGTCCCTGATTGCTTTGAGGACTATCATAGATAATTATTTTAATAGTTTTTAGTATACATGTATATAAAAATCAAAAAATATTATTGTTCGATTTAAGAATCCTATGTTTATTTGTAACTTTTTGAAAAAAATGTCGAAAAAAACTGACGAAAAAAGGGAAGGTTATATTTGTAACCTTATTTACACATATTTAATATTAAAAAAAAAATATATTTTTATGTTTTTCTTTACCATAATCCAATATGTAAACAAATTTAAAGAAATTATTTCATTTGAATATACGGTTCAAAAGTAACAATAGATTTAGTACACCAATGTAGGTTTTCAATTTTTGGTACAAAATTAATTCAGTGGTGAAGGCCAACTTTTTAGCTCATTAATTCTGTGGCCAATGGGTTAACGAAATAACGGCAGCTTGTGCTATACAATATATCTACGTATCAATGTACACATAGCGAATGTGGGCGGTACTCCAATGTGCTCGTCGCTGGTTACAGGGGTAAGTAAATTATGAAACATTTGTAAAAGTGTTTTAACTAAACACGGAAACAAAATATTGATATGTGAATTGGCGCGAGTCTTTTTGGGGCGAGCATTTGGCCTTAGCAAATATGTTTTGAACGTGGCAAGCAATTCGCGCTCCCATGTAAAAAGGTCTATTCATTCAAAGCAGATTTTGCTTTTAAGAACTAAATGGTGATATTGTAATGCGAGATGCCTATATACTGTCAGATTGATTGTTCAACGAATGACAGTCATCTTTCCCCTCTTCGCTCTCCATAGTTTGTGTTTTACCCCTCATCTGTAACTGCTTGTCTATCCATTTGGATGTCTATGGCGGCGGTGGTGGTTAAAAATTGCCAGGTTTGAACGCCATCAACACACGTTCTGCATTTAAACTAAACAATGTATTTTTAAAAAAGCAAAACGTAGAGACATAGACTATTTTCCTTCAATACATTTAGTAAAAAAATCTTAAAAATGGGTCTGTTGGACGAGAAAAATAAGACACAGGTACAAAACCTCAAACATGATTTTATTTAATTATGAGCCTGAGGTGCAGTTCTCTCTTTCGCTCAGTATTCAGGCGAGTTTTTTTTTACATTAGTTTCACACAGGAGGCCCCGAGGAAAACAATTCCCCTCAGGGCCTCACCCAGAGTGGAAGATACTCTCAGTATCGCCCTCGTGTAAGACCACCATTCAGAATTGAAACGTTGCTTGAAATGGCTTTAGCCGTGTTTTGTGATCAGATCTGAATAGCCAGGTACTTCCCCGCCTTCCTCTTCCCTATCTACTTCCCATCCCCATTACCTTCAGCCTCACAACATACCGTAATTGGGGATGCCGTAGTCTCACTGGGTCCAGACGGGAGCAGTAGGGACTCTTACGCGGTATTCATGTAAAAAAAAAATCCACCCACAAATTGGCCGAAAATCTACTATTTATTATTTTTAATACGAGTATAGCCATTTCAAGCAAGGTTTATTACCAGAGCGATACTGAGAGTGTCTTCCACTCTAGAATGTGCCGTTTTATACTATTAATTATTTAAAAATAATAAATTAATTAATCAAAAAAATACTCGCTCATGGCTCATGCCTGGATTTGAACCCGCGAATTCCGAATTGCTAGTCGAGTGCTTACCCCTCAACCACGGAGGCAGCAAACACTGAAAGTTCCTTGCGGTCATAGGTTTAACGTATATTAATTAATCTCTTTTCAGCAGGCACTAAAGAAGTGCCTTAAAATGGGTTTTGCATAATCTGCGAAGCTTTGTAGTAGTGAAGTTTGCGGAACCTAATTTCAGCAGGCGCCAAACATGTGCCTGCGTAAAATGTGATTCCCGCAAACTTCTTAGCTTTGCAGTTATTCAGTTTGCAGAATATATTTTCGGCAGGCGCCAAACATGCGCCTTAAAATGTGGTTTCCGCAGACTTCTTAGCTTTGCAGTTGTTCAGTTTGTAGAATATATTTTTGGCAGGCGCCATACATGCGCCGTAAAATGTGGTTCCCGCAGACTTCTTAGCTTTGCAGTTGTTCAGTTTGCAGAATACCTTTCCGGTAGGCGCCAGATATGCGCCTAAAAAATGGGGTGTCCGCAGACCACGAAGCTTCAAAGTTGGGTGGTTTGCGAATTGTTTACGGCAGGCGCCATATACGCACCTTGTAAAGATTTTCCATATATTCTAATTAGCTTTGAAGTTCTGTAGTTTACGGAATCTCTTCTCGGCCATGTCGATTACGGATTACAACTGTCGACCGGCCAAGTAGCCAGTCATTAGCCAGTTCACTAGGTCCACTGTAAAGATTTGGTCAAGGGAACCGGCTCGATAAAACGACGGTTCGCGAAAAAACTGGTCCCTCTCTCCCCGCCTCCACCCTCGCTTCCTCGGCCCTCCTTTTAATATTTCGATCAAAAGAGATATATTGTTGTCCTCTTTTGTAAGAATGAAAAAATTAAATCGAGAAAGCTTTTGTTTGATTTGGTTTTGGTAAATAACGTTAGGTAGTCGAAACGTCAGTACGGTGATCGTTGTAGATATATATTGTATGCACGTCCCTTGCACTTTTGTTAGTTTGTACCCTGGATACATAGTTGTATTTTTTTATTATTATTGCTGACTTTTGACTCTAGTTTTAATTTAAAACTTTAAAATTAAGTGATCATTTTTTTAACTGTCAGTTGGCTAATTATAAAATGTCAACTTAAAAACAATATAAAGTAAATCAAATAAACTTTCAAAATGCCGCATAAGTTTTTAGCTAACGAGTGTAAAGGTGTTTCGAATTTAAAAAAAAAACGGCAGGAATATCATTTCACAGGTAAGTAAGTGAACGTTTACAAAACCACTCCTGTCAAACTTTTTTCAATTTATTTTATCATTTGCACGTGTTTTAGCGCACGTTATATTCCCAGAAGAGCTTTTCTTTATGACCCTTTTTAATTTATCATAATGGGCAGCCGTCATACAAATATTTGCGAGCTAAATAAAAATACAGTGTTTGGTGTTCAATAAGATGCCAAAAATATACCTTCAAATATTTTTTAAATAATTTTAGTTCATAAACAAGTTCATACTTCACAGATTAAAACGCCGTTTGATTTTTTTGTTTCAGATGAACAAAGCTGGTCACTGCAATTTTGAAGATGAGTGGCAAAGTTATCGCGTACTTCAGCAAGGAACGACGATTTCGGGCTGAAAAAATTCTAAAGTGTGCTCAAAATATAAATAAATATGTGCTGAAAAGTTCGCAGTTACCTATATGTTTATTTAGTTCGCCAAAAAAAATCCAAAAAGCCAAGAGAAAAGAGCCTCCACATGGATGACCCCCTTTAGTATATTTATTAATAAATTTTCACTCCCAAAAACATTTTTTAAAATGCTAAATGTTGTTTTATAGAATTATTGTTACAATGTAAAAAAAGTAACGGAGAAAAAAATATTTTTCTTTGAACGATGTCGATTGGACATAAAATATCGATTAGGTCGATTCAAGAAAATGTCGATTGTTACGCACGTCTCTAGAAAACCATTTGACATTTCTCGATTTTCTTGTATCCGCTGATGTCAGTTGTATTTTTAACATTTTCTGTATTATATTGGTGGTTTTGTGAGTGAAAACAAGTGCAATTATTAGTAATAAAGTTGTAATAAATACAATAATGGAGGCGGCTGTTGTGAATCTTGAGAATTCCGTGAGTATTCCGACTTTACGTATTAATGTTTTAGTCAATTTTTTGAGCACTTGAAAGATAATTTATTGCAGATATTTGAAAAAATAAACGATATTTACTGAAATGTCAACGAATTTACTGCTCAATAAGATAGTATATGGAAAAACGGTAATCTTTCTAAATCACTGGACAGGTTTGCGAATATTTTTTAGAAAAAAAAAACATTTTTTAAATTCACCTTTCTTACTGTACAAGTTGCGTTTGAGGCGATGGAAAATACAAATTTGGGGAGGAATGCAGATCCGGGCACCGTCTGGAAATTTAATAAAAAGGCACTTTCTAGATGAGAAAAGTGTGGAAAAGCAGAATAAAACAAAAATTAAGGCGCGCTCGGCAAAATTGAGGGAGATACAACCGTTCAAAGTATTTAAAATTTCACTTTACAAAATGATATTGACAGTTCGCCCGCGTCCGCCCGCCATTTTTTTATAACCTAATACGCTAAACATGGTTTGTGATAGAAAAGAAAGTGCCCCCTTCGTAGCGCCTGCTCGCGTCACGGCAAAAAAACATCCCAGTTTTCAAGTGGTTTAGCGGCTACGCTAGGTTTGTGTAATATGGTTTGTGATTTTGGCGTACTATTAATTCTGTATTAGGTCTGGGATCCAACATAAGCAATGAAAACATGGCGAACGAACTGTCAATATCAGTTCGCGAAGTGAATTTTTAAATACTTTGAACGGTTGTATCTCCCTTAATTTTGCCGAGCGCGCCTTAATTTATTTTTTATTCATCTTCTCCACACTTTTCTCATCTAGAAAGTGCCTTTTTATTAAATTTCCAGACGGTGCCCGGATCTGCATTTCACCCCAAATTTGCTTTCATCGTATGAGATCGCATTATTTATGCATTGAACCGCTTACTCGTTAATATGGAAAAAAATTTCAAACAGTTAGATTTAGCTTTATTATTATGAAAAGTGAGTATTTATGTCGTCGGGGGAAACCAAAAAACGCATTTAACATTTTAATTTTGATAAAATTAATTCACTCACACGGTAACGCCATTGTTTATTCATCGTTTTTATTTTAACATTTCATATTTTAAAATCAATCAATGCTGCCAATCATAGAAAAAATATTATTGCGTAAAACGTAAAGTGAATGCATTATTGACAAGTTTGTACCTGTATTTATAATAGTAGAACATGGCAGGAAATGTATTAGAATAATTACACAAACCCGCTAGACAAACCCTGCTTTGCCATACAAACCATTCAAAACCTGGGATGTTTTTTAAAATTATGATGACATGCGAGTTTATTTTAGAGAATTTATTTTATAAGATTGGTACTTCCGACAAATGTCATATTTGATTGTCTATTAGTTAAAAAAGGAACATTCCGTATTATCCGTGCATCAAACTTCGACAACTCGAACGTTCCGTATTATCCTTGAGGTGGAACTAACTGTATATTTACCGAGATCGCTACCGCGGATGGCCTTTCTAAAAGATAGTGTCCAGTGATTTCGAAAGTTTACTGGAAAAAATTATGGATTCCCCATATTTTTGTCGATTTGTGCCATCATTATTATTTTTATTTTTCTTTATTAATGCATTGATTATTACAATTTTTGAAAATTTTTCTACCACCATGCTAGCCACATGCCCGTATTTTGGTGGTCGATGATGATATTTTGGCATTTTTGCAGTTAAAGTTTTCAAATCAGGTTTTTGTTTAAAGGTAAAGCGAACAGACGAGCGCCTAGATATGATGGCCTGTAAGATTGACACGGTGGAAAGACAAATAGCACAACCAGACCAAAATCCTGAGACATCAGTTTTAAGGCTCCTTAAATCCGTAACAGAGGTTTGAGGACATTAAATATGTTTTTTCTATGTATTATTAATATTATGAGTGTGGTGTCGGGTAAGAATTTTGGGTAAATATTCCACTAATCGTTGCACTTTTATTAGGCACAAATTTTGGAAATTACACCACGTTTCAACTTAATTACTTCAAGAAACAACTAATTATGTTTGTATAGATGGTAAAAGATGCATTAAAATTCCATTTTTATTGGATTAAAGTTAAAAAATTTCCCCTGTAGAACGATTCCTTTGCCGCCATTTAAATTTTTTTTTTTTTATGGATTGACATTTGCGTGAGTTTCATTTCAATCTAAGTACGCATGAATTGGTTAGTTTTGCTTAATTAACCCAATCTAAGAACCTAATAACCTGTTTTGTGCGTATTAATCTTTAGATGCCCAGTGGTCCTGTACTGGTCCGGGACTGGATTTGCATCGTTCAATGCCCAACGGTCCCGTAAGGGACCGGAGATTAAGGTTAAATATTTCATAAAAATTGCTTGGGCAGTGGGCTACCTTTATTGCATGCGGCGAACGGGCGTTTAAAGGTTAACAGTTTTTTCTTTTAGTAGTTGTTGAAACGAAGTGTACTTTCCGTAATCTGTGCCTAAAAGTGCGGCGGTTAGGGGAATAATTACCAAATGTTGCAATGAAATGTTTATATTCATGATTTAAAGTGTGGTAGAGTTTAAAGTCAGTACAGTAGAATGCTGACTTTCCAAACATGTCACGATTAATCTATTATTTGATGAACTAAAAAAGAAAGGTTACCAGTTTTGTGTGCTTATTAATTTGACTTCTACCAAGGCTAATAAATACAGCAGCTAATTAACCTTTGAAATGCCGGCCTCCCGCGACTTATAACGTGCGACGTATGCCGAGGTTAAAAATCCCCCAAACAGAAAGTATTGTTTTCAAATTGCCAATTGCAAATTGCCGGCTCTCAACGGATACAAAAAATTTGTATCCAATGGATACTTTTGGTGTTTTGATTCACTGTCAAAAAGCGGGCAGCCAACGTAAGATACATATTTAGCTACCAGAACCTATCCTAACCTCTACTGTATTATGACCCCTCAGTTAATTTGTTCACTTTTGGGAACGGCTTGTACAGGTCTCGGAAATCGTTTTGTCTAACTTACTGTCTGAAGTTATGGTGAGAAATATCTAAAGAGTTTTAGAAACAGAAAACACCATGCTTTATAATCAAATCTAAAAGTTAATCGCAAAAGAATTAAACTGTATAACTATATGAAGTTTCCGACCGCTATTTGAAAAAAAAATGATGAAATTTTGTGGTTATTTTAATAATTAATTTTATATGAAAATATTCATAATACGTTTGTCTAATAATGTGTTTTTTTTCATCATCATTAATTTTATAGTAGAAAAAGTAATTTTTAAAAGGTTTTTGTGTATATTCAAAATTTGTATAATTAATTTTATTTTTCTTATTTCTAATAATAAATTTTAGAAGTGTATTTCATCACCTTTAAAAGAGGTTTTAGTTTTCAGATATGCTCAGAAACATTCCATTTATTTGGATTTTATTGCAAAGCGGAAATATTCTAACCTTCTGGCAGAATGTGCCCGAGGCCTGAGGGGTTGAGACATGTTTTCCCTCTTAACTCGTTGAATGCCGCGAGTAAATGGGGTTGGTTGTAACCAATTAGCGTTCGCAAAAAGCGGCAGCCATGACACCCAATGTCCGGCGATTCTGACAGCGTCCTTGAGAAATTTCGTACATAGAAAGGTCAAAGTTGAAGACCAAAGAATTTTTCCCGCGCATGCGCAAGAACTGCGCACGTTCCCGCGCTCCGGTAAATCATTAATATAAATTATATGGAGTCACCAATCTAATTGCGGTTTTCTCTATGGTAAAGAGCGATAATAGAGCAAGCGATTCTGACCGTGTTCTTCATACACTTTCTTTATACATAAGGGTCAAAATCGCGTGTAAAGTCTCATGATACGCCGGCGCACGAGCGGCAAATGAGTGGTTAATACCTTAATTAAATAATAATAATTCCTTCTACCAATATAAAATAGATTAATTTGGATAGTTGGCGTTCTACTGTTAAAAGTTTGGTAAATAAATACATAATATTTATGCAAAGAACTAGAGACCTACGATACTCAATACCCTTACTACATATATTTTATTAATTTATACATACTCAACAAAATTATATACCTACTATTATAATATTCTTATCGAAAAAAGTGTTAAACTGTTTTACTTTTAAATAACATGATTATTCAAGGCAGCTCAACACAACGGTGAGTGATTTATAACAAAAATATATTAAGTTTGCTATTATTTTTGGTTTTTTATTAAAGTTTTCAAATTTAATTTAAAAATGGTTTGAGATATGACAACCACGATTATTACTACTACAATAAACACTAATAAACAGCTTACTCTTACCTTAGATGCAATTATTGCTAACATTTCAAAACTTTTCAGAATTTATTGTAGATGTTATGCTTCATCAAGAAACTCTGTAAAATAACAGGTAAGCCAATGAAACAGGACGATTTGGCGCTCTTGCGCTGTCAAAGTTGTGAATCTAGAGAACGGGAAGTTAGTAGTTACCTAGAGAAATTCCACGAAAGACCCCCACATTCAGATAAAGCCACTGTGGTGTGAGGTTTCTTCGTTAGAGATAATCTACACTTGTTTTTTTGAGAACGAGCAGTAACTGTGTTCTACGATTGTTACATCAACATGAAATATACTTAACTTAAAAATATATACCAAACTCTAGCCCATTCAATAATACAATACGGTATCGTTGCATGGGGGAGGAGCATGCAAAACCTCCATTTTACCACTTGAAATTACTCAAATAATCAAAATTATAACTAAGAAACCATCAGATTATTCAACCTTTCAACTTTTTCAAGACTTTAAGTCCCACCTCTAAAAAATACATTAATATATAAAAAATATACTGCTTCAAATACACAAAGATCATTCTAAGAAGTTGCACCATGCCATGGTACGTGTTGAGAGCAATGGGCTAAATACAGTGGATGGCTTATGTACGCCATTAATGATACCAGTTTTGCACAACACTACTATACGTACAATGGAGTGGTTGAGTGGTGTGCTGCAATCAACTAGCAATAGAGCCGAGATTAGAACCTGACTACCATAAATTTAAAATAAATTAAACAATAATATCTTCAATAATAATTTAGCTAATTGGAATCACATTAACATTTAATTAATATCACAATCAACAAAATATTTTTTTGTATGTGTTATAATTTTTATTTTTTTCCCTGTACACAAGATGTGTTTACACTCTCGTAAAGGTTATATAATTATGTATAACAAAAAAAAAATTAAAAAATGTTAAACATTTTTTATCTTGCTGCAATAATATAGTACAGAAATGAAATATGGATTTTCCAACAAGATGGTGCGACATGCCACACAGCACGAATGCCAATGGGTTTACTAAAATAGATGTTCCCCGGTCGTCTCACGAGCAAGAATCGATATTCCCTGGCCACTTCGTTCTCCACCTTTTCCCTTTGGGGTACTTTTTTGTTTTTTTTATATGAATACTGCACGAGAGTCCCAACTGCTCCCATTTGGAGCCAGTGAGACTATGGCATCCCACGTTGAGGCATGTTGTGAGGCTGAAGGTAGTGGGGAGGGGAAGGAGATGGAAAAGAGGAAGGTGGGGAAGTACCTGGCAATTCAGATCTGGTCACCAAATACGGCTAAAAGCCATTTCAAGCAACGTTTCAATTCTGAATGGTGGTCTTACACCAGGGCGATATTGAGAGTATCTTCCACTCTGGATTGTGCCGCGAATATACTATATATTATTTTAAATGAATTAATTATGAAATAACACAAATTAATCAATAAAATTTATTTGCCCACGTCGGGATTCGATCCCGCGACCTTCGGATTGTGAGTCAAGAGCTTTACTGCTAGACCACGCCAGCCGTATAAATCACTTAACCCATTGGCCACAAACCCCGTCAGCCTGCCGCGTGTGCAACTCAGGTACTTAACCACAAACCCCGGCACGCTGACGGGCTAGAGTAGGTCCGCCAAAAATTGAAAACGAACTCAACAATGACATTTTTGAATAACATTTTAAAAGTCGAACATTCTGTAGGTAATTAATCATTCATTTCGTAGAATTGGCTATAAAATGTTTCTTATATTTTTCCTTAATATTCGTGTTCCAAGTTTTGTATGCTGCCAGCCGCCATTTAATTTCTTCAAAATTGCAAGTGGTTCTAGGCTTTTGGTAGGGAACCTGAACGTCCCTGATTGCTTTGAGGAATCTCATACCAAATTATTTTATTAGTTATTAGTATAAATGTATGTAAAAAACAAAAATTATTATTGTTCTATTTATGAATATTATGTTTTTATGTAACTTTTTGAATAAAAGTGGAAAAAAACTTACGAAAAAAGAGAAGGTTACATTTGAATCCTAATTTACACATATTTTATTATTTTTTTTAATTATATTTTAATGTTTTTCTTTACCTTAATCGAATATGTAAATAAATTTTTAAAAATTAATTCATTTGAATATATGGTTTAAAAGTTACAATAGATTTAGTACACCAATGCAGGTTTTCAATTTTTGGTACAAAATTAATTCAGTGGTGAAGGCCAATTTTTTTGCTCATTAATTCTGTGGCCAATGGGTTAAAAACAAAAGTGTTTCAAAGTAGCCCTCCAAGGACTCCAGGCATTTAAAGAAAGGATTTGACGTGAAGTGGCCGCAATACTGCTAGAAATGCTGCGCAATGTTATTGGCAACTTTGCAACGAGGCTGCAAGAATGTGTGTAACAAAATGGAGGCCACTTTTCAGACATTATTTAAAAAAGATGAACGATTCTGTGCTTACACAATATTTCCATTCATGTTTATTAAGTTTTCATCAATAAAATTTTACAAATGTTGATTTATTGAACGTTTTCTGATTTTTTTAAATCGTCCCTTTTCATTGGCTCACCTGTTTATGCTTCATTATTGCTTTGGTTAATTGGAGAGACGTACTTAAGGATAATATTCTGTACTAATAATGAAACGCAGACGTGTACATGAATGTTATTTCTCTCATTACTTCATTACATTGTATTACTTAATCACCAAGTAGTTATAGTACGATGTTTATGAAACAAATTTGCTTTGTACATAGTCCTGTTCATGCAAAAAGCTTTCATAGAATACATAATATTTCTATTTTTTATATTGACAACTTGTGGTGGAATTTCATTGTAACTGGATAAATTTGGGAGGCATGCATGTATTGCATAATCAACGCCTCTGCTGATGTCGCCACAACCGGTTCACTTAGCAGGTCAACCCAGGTTCGTGGGTTTGTCCAAGCCTTTGCGGAGGATGTTCCTACCCAACAGGAGAGTCCGGTTGAGGGAGACTGTTTAGAATTAAACCCAGGACGCAAACCCATTATGGAGTTGAACTACCATCAAAGATTGGATTGCTATCCAAGAGTTGTCGGATTTGTTCGTGATTTGTATGAAAACTTGCACTAAGAATTTAAAATACTACTGAACCCTTGTCCGTTGGGTGGGGAAAATTATTGTCGTCAGTTTATAAATATCAAATCATAACAATAAAAATTCAAGAACTTAAAGTTAAAACAAAAAAGTGCTTCATTTATAAAAAACCAGTCTGCCCAAAAGAAATCTCCTGAGTGAAGACCTTCAATTTTTTACAGAGACCATTTCGCCTTTCCAGCTCTCCTACTGTCTGACTCTCATGGCCATCTATACACATAAAGATAATACTTGGTTGATGCTCACAACCTATTGCCTTTCACCGCAGGGGGAAGAATGGATTCATTTTCCAATTTGGGAGGCGGGAATGGGTACCGCCGCCCCGGGAACCTTTATTGGATAACCAACAATTCTGTCATAGGTCACCCCAAGTGGTTCGCTACTTTTGGTGATTTAGCAGGGGTGCCCGGGTTCATGGGGTGAGGTTTGTCTAGATCTTGGAGGCGGATGACCAGGACACACTGAACCCCAGATTCCTACCCACCCCTTAAACCCTTTTCCTTCCCAGAACTCTCCTCTCCATCCTTTCCCTAAAAAAAAAACCCTCCACACAGCATCCTCAAAGATGTCATAGGCCCTGAGGGAAATTATTCTCCTCAAGGCCTCCTGTGTGGAGCTCATGTAAAAAAAATATATATATGTCTATCACTCCTGGAAACACTAATTTTCAGATTCCTACCCGCTTACCTTTTTCCTTCCCGGAGCTTCATCCCCTACCTTTCCTTTAAAAGACTCTCCACACAGCATCTCGAAAAGTGACATGTAGAGGGTCTAAAAGAGTATGAAATCGAGGATGCATTTGCTGTAACAGTAAATATTATTATGCCTTGGCAAATTCAGTAGCCGCTTAGGTGCCTGTATTGGAAAATCGTCTGTACGCAAAAAGACCTTGTCCCAGAAAAAGGCCTGGACTCAAATGCCAATATGCCATTAATCACCTTTAGAAAACCAGCAGCCTTAAGTGTTTCATAGACATTTTACTATAATACTTACCCACAGAGTAACACAGATTTAATATACCTTCCGCATCTTATTGAGTTTATCTCACTTTCAGAACTAAAATATTATATTTTTAAAGATGCTGGTTGAGTTATGATCATTAAAATTCAAATTTGCTTGACATACTTACCAAAAGTTTTAAAACAATGTTCCCCAGTTCGTACATACCAGTATTGACACTTGACTTTTGGCCCATTCGCTCATGGGGCAACTGAAAAAACCAGTTGGCAACTCAATCGCTATCCACAGGAAAGCCACTTGCGAATTTCATTGGCGGTCCGCACACAGACAACTTGTTAAAGATCAGTTGTCAAGGGTGATGCAACTAGTCACTCGCAACTCGCCGTCAGGAGGTTGATAAATCTTAATATATAAAACAAAGTCGGGTTAGTTACACCATTTATAACTCTAGAACGGCTGGACCGATTTTTTTATGATCTTTGATTTGTTGGATTTGTCTCCGCCCCGAATAGCAGAATAGCTATTAAAACATCGGAATAATTCACGAAAAAAAAATTATGAAGAAAATTCTTTTCCTCATACATTTTGTATGGAACAAATTCTCATCTTTTGAAAGAACTGTAGCAATATTGTAATAAATAAAATATTGTACAGTGAGTGAATTCCAAAAATTCAAAAATGTCAAATGTCAATGCGCTGATTGTTTTGCTTTTGTTCTTAAACATGTAATGCTGCCCCTCTTTCTTAACCTGTCATTTGCCAGGAACGCGCCGGCGCGCGAGAATCGAATTTCAAAAATGAATATTAATTCAAATAATTTGGATGAGATTTTAAATTTTATTCCATTAATATATAACATAAAATAAAGCTTAAAATAGCTTCCTCCATTCTTGTTCTTAAGGTAATTTAAAAAAGGTAAGGTAAAAAACCCTGGCCTTTGACAGGTTAAGGGTGAGTTTTTTCATTTACCGAGAATGCTAAATGCAATGCTAATTGTAAAAGTAAACGATCGAAATTTAAAAATTTCTATGCATTTCACCGTTTACTTTTACAATTAGCATTGCATTTAGCATTCTCGGTAAATGAAGAAACCCACCATAAATGTCAACAGTCGAAAATGAGACAAACGGTGAACGAACGTCTGCACCCCTCCAAAGGAAAATATAATCATTATAATAAATATCCCTCACACGTATAAAGAAAATTAAACGTAATTCCCGTAAGTAAGTGGAAAAGTAAGAAAATCAATAAATTATAAATCCATACACAACGACATCTCTGATATTGACAAAAACAAAACACGGAGAGTTGGGCATCGATAATTGCTTCATTGCGTAATTTTTAACATAATTAAAAAACTGAATTTAATTCAGCTAATAAGTTTACACAACAGTTATTGATTCTGAGGCAGTACGAAGTTCATCGGGTCAGCTAGTTATTAATAAATTATGTTTTTGTTAAACAAGCTGATATAATTACTGAAATCATAAAGTTGAGTTGCGCCGTGAATTGAGTTGCCAACCAGTTTTCGGTTTCTCCATGAGCGAAGGGCCTTAATCAGAAGAGTGCAAACATTTGATTTGAACTTGTATTATTGAAATGATGTGTTTCGAATCTCTGTTTCTCTGTACTCTCAGCTTGAAATCACGCTTTGCCCTTGTACAAATTCCTGGTTTGACCTTGTTAATGAATGATCCAGGTAAGGAATGACTACCAGAACCTGCGGCAGGAGATCCTGGAGGTCCAGGAACTTCAGAGGCAGGTCAGCGACAGGTTAAGGCAGCAAGTCCAACAGGTGCAAGGCAGATTCATTAGCCTCAAGGAGCGCATCGCCGCAGTACCCAATAACTGAACCATTCGCACTCATTCCTAGATCTAGTGTTGTTAACCTTAACACTTATGTTGGCCTGGTATTAATATTTAGATCACCGTAAACTGCTAGTTAAATGAAGCAGATTCGCATTACAGAAGATTTGTTATGTTAACAATCTTGACATGTTAACCTTAAAACTTATTCATGTTGGCCTGATATACATTTATCAGAATATCGAAATTTTGGTAATTTGAAGAATTTTTCTGCATTCGATTGATCAATATCTCGACGTATGATATTCATTCCACGAAGCAGATTTTATTTGCCGAAGATTTGTCTCAAAACATTATCAAAAATGGAGCATAGTCTCCGCAATGAGCATGTTTTTATTTATTTATTTTCAAAACTTTCTTATTTCAATGAAATTAGGTAAATAATAATGTGTTTGAATATAGTCACAATTATTTATGTTATGTTTGAATCAAAATGTGTTATAAAAAGATTCAATTTAAATTTTATTTGTTGTTATTTATAAAGTGTTGGTATTAAAATTAACTGCTATTTTGTGAATTTTGAGAGGTTGTAATAATTTTAGTAAAATTATATTTTTTAATTTTTTTTTTAACAAAATAGCTTTTCAGAACATTGCAAAATGTTAAAATAAAAAAGAATGACTGATGTTCCATTTATTGGACACCTCTTGTAAAGAATGAACCCTTTGAGATTGGCCTAAATAATAAATCTTTTCATACAATTTTAAAATCAAATTGTGTATTATAATTTCGGTTGTGAGAGATTATTTAGTGTAAAATTGCATAATCTAATGATTCTTTCATTCAAATTTCGAACAATGTCACAACTCTCTGAACAAAATTTCAAACATTGTCATAACTCTCTGAACAAAATTTCGAACATTGTCATAATCCTCTGAACAAAATTTCGAACATTGTCATAACCCTCTGAGCAAATTTTCAAACATTGTAATAACCCTCTGAACAAAATTTCATACATTGTCATAACTCTCTGAACAAAATTTCGAACATTGTCATAACCCTCTGAACAAATTTTCAAACATTGTAATAACCCTTTGAACAAAATTTCGAACATTGTCATAACCCTCTGAACAAAATTTACGATGTTGAAAAAGATTTGACTTTATTAAAAATAAATAATTTCAAGAACTTGTACAGGCGAATCATTTTAAAGAGCGCACTTTTGAATGTATTTGTACATACCAGTAGTATCGCGAGTATGCGTCAAACTAGTTTTGAACACCTGCCCGCAGTCCCCTCTTACCCTGCAATAGTCGTACGATAAACCAGTAAGAATCTTTTTATTCTGATTTTTCTGTACTCTAATTGTAATGAATTAAATAAAAACCCAATGTGTCTACAATATAAAGAAGTGCAATAAGTTTTTTATTCTATAAAATAAAACGGACTTTGTCCTAAAATTTTTATTAGTGAGAAGTTAGATATTTTTTGAAGGCCTATGTAGCAATGCATAACATTGTTCAAGTTTTATGGACATTTACAATATTTGTGAAATACTTTAATTTAATGTAGCATTTATTTAGATTAAATAAATAAATACTTCTGTCGCATGACTTGAAACTTTGCCACTTCAAGACTACATAATATAACTGTGCCAAACTATTTTATATTTTATCTTAGGGATAGAAATATTTAGTTAGTCTTTTGATACCCATTAGAAAATTCCTTAGTATAGATTTTATTATCATTTGAAACTTATTACAAATGCATGATTTCAAACTAATTAGTGCTATTGATATGGATTTGTTGTTAGTCAAAAAGTTTTTGGGCTTCGCATGGTTTATGTATATCGATCGTCCAGTAGATTAGTCAGACATCTCCAAATACAAAATTATGAGATAATTATTAAAGCAATATTCCAATGCCCACCATAAATCAAATATTATTTGCATATTAAATATGCTATAAAATAACATCGGAAGGCATAAGGGTTCGGTACATTAGTATGACATTTTAAAATGTCCTACAAGTGACCCAGAAAATGTCAGCATTTAGCTTATTCACTACAAGTTTTTCTGCATTACAATTGAATTCTGAGTATTGTACCAGATAGAGGGTACACTAATATATGTATATACAGGGTGTCCGGGGGTAAAGTGCATTAAATTCGGGAGGTGATTCTACATGATGGTAGGAGTAAAAAAGATTAACAACTTTTTCCGAAATTCCAACATTTTTATTCCCATACAAAAAGACGTACCTACTAAAAATCCTTAGTGTGAGGTACGATCGTACTTGCTGCGAGCCTGCCGGGCGCCCGACTCGATTGTGATTGGCCCGTATCGTAACAGCGGAAAATAATAAATCTGGCCGTACACGCCGGACTAATTTTATCTTTTTACCTCAAAACTACCCCTAAAAGTTGGAATTTCCAAAAAAGTTATTTATCTTTTTTACTTGCACTTTCATGTAGAATCACCTTCCGAAGTTAATTCACTTTATCCCCGGACACCCTGTATATCTGCAAACTCAACTCAAATTTCGATTTTTCAGAGATGTCTGTTTAACCAACTGGACGATCAATATGTAGGAGTATTAATCATTGGTTTCGCTTATCAAATTATTTGTGTTATGCACATTTATTTTTACAGTTATTTTTATCAATGCTTAATTAACTCTTCTTGATTGAAAGAAGAGAAAGATTACCAAATTGTATATTCTAATCTAAATGAGGTAAAGGGCGAAACGGATCCAAACGCAAAACTGTTAATGTAACAGAAAAAATCGGTAGCGTGTATTATTTTTTACATAATTTCTTTTGTATTCTTCGATACAAATTAACTTTGCGCTAAGTTAAATTTTACCTAATTCCAGAAGAGACAAAAAGCTGATGATGTTTGCATCCATTTGAGAATTTTCAGTCGTGCTGTCATTGCAAATCCATTCCCTACATCTGAATGTAGAATTGTAAAATGGAAGAGCATGATTGAATGTCAAAAATTAATTAAAATAGCTGAAGATATGTACAATTTTCAGACTAGATAATGTACCTGTACATAATATTATGTATTCTATTACACACCCACATTATTAATTAATTTTAGCTAAAAACTGAGTCAGCATAGTTCAATTGGAAGCAGTGAATATTGCCCTGTACAAAATGACTAGTTGCATGAAGTTTTAGAATGTAAATGTGCTTTTCTGTCACCGTATCATATTTGATGTCTTAGGTAGTGTAATATCCTTGGATATACTCTTGGAACTGTCTAAACCACTATGAAATGACACAAACAAGTAATAGCATCACTATCAACAGATTACTGGCACATTTACGGTAATCCCTTATTACTTTGTTTTTTCTGTGGTGGTTAGTTTCCATGTGCCACGGAGAACTAAACCACGAAAATCAAAACCATGGATAATGAGACTAGCAACTAGAAGTCTACGATTTTGTGCAATATTAGCCATACAGAAGTCGAAAGGGTACCTACAACTAAAATTATATGTCTAGACAACAAAACTCAATTATTACAGATTTACCTGGTGAAAAAACTGGTTAAAAAGCGTTTTTTCCTCTTTCTTTTAATCTGTTGAACTTAGGATGGTATTTTGAAAACTTTGCAAAAATTACCTTGACGAGTTCTGGTCAAATATCGATATTAAAAAAAAAACTATTGTTTTTTTTGCGATTGTTTTCCGTTTACCAGATAATATATCTGGTAAACATGAAAAAAACAATTCAAATAAGTTTTCAAAGAAATAATGACCTTTATACTCATTTGAAAATGTAAAATATCGATATTTTCGCCATTAACCGCTAGAATGCCGTTCGTGCACCGGTGTGTCTGAGATTTTACACCGATTTTGACCCTTATGTATAAAGAAAGTGTATGAAGAACACGGTCAGAATCGCTTGCTTTATTATCGCCCTTTATCATAGAGAAAACCGCAATGCGCCTGGTCACTCCAAATAATTTATATTAATAATTTACCGGAGCGCGGGAATGTGCGCAGTTCTTGCGCATGCGCGGGAAAAATTCCTTTAATTACGATTTTGACCTTTCTATTGTACAAAATTTCTCAAGGACACTGTCAGAATCGCTGGACACGAAATGTCATTGGGTGTCATGGATGCCGTTTTTTGCGAACGCTAATTGGTGGACAACCAACCCCAACTACCCCGGCAAACAAGGGGTTAACAGCTGCTAAAAGCCACCCGCAAATTTCATAGAAAATTCATTAAGAGTAGCTACAACAATCAAATAGAACATAGGTCCCAGATTTATACTGGAGCAAGCGATTCTGACCCTGTCCTTTAGACAGTTTCTTTATACATAAGGGTTAAAATCGCATTTAAAAATAAAAAAGGCAAGTTTTTTTTGTGCCCGCCGGCAGGCGAACCACAGATGAGATGTTAAGATGTTTTTGCATTTTATGGAGCTTACGAGCTCCAAAAAATCCCACTTACATAAATTCTCTTTCAACGGGAGGACCAGAGAATTACTTACCAATGCCACTGCGTTTGTCGACAATTCTATGATCTACTTTATGTTTTCTATATCCACGTGTACCATTTATTGTGCTGGCATGTCTGTTAGTTTTGTAATAATAATTAGTGAAGAATTACATGTTGTGACCATGTAGTCCGAGCATCTTCCCTCGATGTTAGCCGAGTAAGAAAACCACATGTCTGATCTATGTTAGGTTATGTTAACTCACTAAATTAGCATGTAATATTGTAATGTTCGGTGTCGGTGTTAGACTAACCATTACCCTCAGCTCAGGAACACCGCCAGACCAGTGAAAGGGTCTTGTTAATGCGCTAAGTAATACAACAGGTTAATATTTCCAACGTAATATTATTTATAGTTAAAAATGATTTTACAGTGAAACCCTCTTATAATATTTTTCAAGGGTATTCTTTAAATGTGTATAACACACAAGAGTTCCAACTGTCTGGACCCAGTCTATATGGTATCCCCAATCAGAGTATGTTGTGAGGCTGATGGAGTTGGGAAGTACATATCTGGCTATTCAGATCTGGTCACCAAACATGACTAGCTACGTTTCGATTCTGAATTGTAGGCCATACCTAAAATATCTAACAGGAAAATCGGATAAATATTATGTTGGATAAGTTTTAAGATTTTCACGGCCAAAAGCATTTTCGTTATTTGTTGTTGGGGTGTTATGCCGTGTCGCGATACCTCCTTCTTTAGCCAACGTTTCGGACATCGTTGCAGTTGCAGACATGGTAGATGCCCTGATGATGGACACTGCAACGATGTCCAAAACGTTGGCTAAAGAAGGAGGTAGCGCAACACGGCATAACACCCCAACAACAAATAACGAAAATATTATGTTGGTTCAAATTCTTGCCATTTTTTTTTTATTTCCTTTTATGGGGCGGTGACAATTTTTAGTGGCAATTTTATTAAGCATGTTAATATAAAAAAAATGCGGGAACCCGTTGATAATAGTTCAATCTTCTTGCAGAAGTAATATAGTAATCAGAAATAAACTGTATAATTCACATGAAATCTGATTAAAGATTTGATAAAATTACTTTTAAAGTGGGGAAACTTAAAGATTAGCTTTATAAGAGTGTTTCACTGTACTGACATTTTTTTAATGTGCTTAAAATGTTGGCATTTCGCTGTTATATTTCCAAAAAACGACAAATTAATACAAAGTTCTTTAGTGAGTCTTCCTAACTCCCTATGAAGCGTATCTGGATGCGCTCTAAAATGGGAGACATTGTTTAATGTTACTTGTTTAAATATTGACCGTTAACGTACTTACCGTTTTAACAAAATTCTTGTACTGTACCTACCTAGAGGTTAGAGTGTAGTTTAATAAAACCCTAAGAGAAACCAATACATGTCTGAAACTGTGTACTTATACATTTAAATTTTGTAGTTTATGAAACTCATTTCTCATTTATCTTTGAAACTAAGAATAAAAAATTAAAAAATCAATATTTCTCTATGCTCAATAAATAAACGATATAAACATCTTATTAAAATTGATCTGTTAACTAAAACAAAAATCAAAAAATTCTTTCATCCTTCATCACATCAAACGAATTTATTCATGATAAATTTATCCTTACAGCCATGCATTTATTTTTCAGACAAAGTTATATAAGTCAGTTTCTAGTCTTGTGAACAAATTTATATATTTTTTATTAATTTATTAATTGCTTTGTTTTTTTGTTTGTTTTATTCTTTATGGAACCTGCAATATTGTATTATTTTGGTGTATTTTAAGATGAATGCAATAAACAAATATATGTACTGCCAAATAGATTTAGTTAATTTTGTGGAATCGTGTTTCAAAATCTATATTAATTTATTTTTCGATGTTATCTACTATTGCAAACTGTAGTTTTTTTTGCTGATTGAAATTTTCCACAACAGTATAGTGAGAGCTAATAATTATTTATATTTTAAGATTTGCATAATTTAAAATAATAGCAGTGGAAATTGTTTCACATGAAAACATCAGAACAGAATCACTGGCACTAGTACAGTTCTGAAGAGCGTATCTGTATCTTTTGTGGACGGAATCGATTCTTTTCTTCATTTGAGTGATTGTCTATGACTTGCAATTGCTTTTCTACGGGCTGATGTGTAAGCTGTAGGGTTGTCAATACTTATTTTCTAAAATACCTGCAATAAATGTTCAAATTCCCCAAAATTGAGGAAAAAAAAAAAAAAAAAAAAAACAGTCGAATTGAGAACCTCCTCCTTTTCGAAGTCGTTTAAAAATAACAAATTATCAACAATTTCTCCCACAAGTTCCCCGCAATTTGGGGAATTCCCCGCAAATTGGCAACCCTGGTAAGCTGTTAGCGCTATCGCCAACTTCGCAAATGTCAAATCCATGGTATACAACTTTAAACGAACATTAATTGGATAAATAATCATGTACACTTACGCATTTCGTGTTTTAAAGTTGAAGTCGCCGACAATGCTGACAGCTGACACATCAGCGCGTAGAAAAAGATTATGTATGGAATCGATTCCGCATCCACAAAAGATACAGAATCGCATGGCTGATAAATTGTTACAGGATATTGTTGGTAAAATAGCTGAAAGGACAAATGCAACGGGTTTCAACTGAGGCGTCGTGGATTCAATTCCCTTTCTAGCTAAGTCCTTCATCATTGGTAAAATTATGATATTAGGAGTTTTTTTTTAAATTGCCACATCATTCATAACCCAATGAACATTTTAATGTAAAACAGTTTCCACTGTAACCGCTTAGTATAGATTTTAGATAAACTGTGACCAAACTTTTCAATTCGCCCAATTCTGTGGGCCTCATTAATTGTCTTTGCAATAATCATTTTCATATTTGAAAATATCTTGCACAATACTAGTAGTACATAGTATAATAATTATATCGTTGATGTTTTTTACGTACCAAACTGTCTACAAAAAAAATTATACTTTTGCATTCTTTTGATAGCCAAAATGTATTTGGTCTTTGAAATACAATATCTTCCTAACTTGTAATTACTGATTGGAATATTATACATCTTTACATAATGTATTTATATATGTATATCAATAATAAATTAATATTGTATTTCTACTTGAAGAATCCACACGTAACGAATGATGATTCATGCGGTGCACATTTCATAATATTATATCATTATATTCAATGCTCAATAATTTCATATTTAAAATAATACTATGGAACACGTTGCACAATAATTTTGTCATAGATAAAACGTACTTGTCGAATAGTAATAAATGTATCCTGTAATCCTAACCTGTACATTGAAACCTAAATTGACCACAAATATCATTAGCCAAGGTTTTGTTACAAAATCCTTACAATCATTTATCTCTGTATTATTTTTATAAGTGAAGATTTCTTTTGTACAAGTAAAATAGCCTAGCCTAGCTTTGGCACAGTGAAAAATCTTGTATACTGTTATTAACGCAATGTTTGCAGGTGAAATTACGTTCCACATAAAGTAACTATAACTTTTGAACTATTTATCATATTTAAATAAAACATTTAGCATCTTACGTCAAATGAAATCCTTTATTATGCCTTGTCGCAAAATTTGATGTCCCTTTATTATGATAACATTATCAAATAACTTTTCAAACACAACAAATACCAATCAATTATGAATATATTTTGAATGAAATTAGGAATACTTTTTGAATAAAAATCATTTATAACAGCGGAATGGAGACAGAAACATGGGGTGAGGTTTATCCGGGTCTTGGTGGCGGATGCGTCTGCCCACCAGCTGCATGGCGGGTCGGATCGGAAGAGATTGGTTGAGGAAGCTCCTTTGACTTCTCCAGCCGTTCTCTTTTGGAGCATCGCCTTGCACCACAGCGGGAGGGATGGATTCATATGTCAGTCACTCCTGGACACACTGACCCCCAGATTCCTACCCACCCCTAATATACTTTTCCTTCCCAGAACCTCCTCTCCTTCTTTTCCTAAAAAGACCCTCAAGAGAAGGACCCTCAGAGGAATTATTTTCCTCGGGACCTCCTGTGTGAAACTAATGTAAAAAGAAACGAAAATGGAGAGCGTCTTGAACTAAAGCATATTGCTACATACAACACTGAAGCAACATAAAGATAAAAACGAAATATGGCCACTGTGATGTTATTGTATTTTCAGTGCTCAGTCTGCTACAATGTTTTATGAGCACAGTCTGCCACCCGGCTATAATTGTAGGAATTGCCGGGTACCTAGTACACTCACGGGAGTACAGTCTCACAAGAGCTCATACCTAATTTTTGCTTCACAGAATAACAATGCATTATGACATTTCCCGCCGTTTACCAATAGTACGTAAATACAAAAAAAAGCTTTTAGGCGTGTCCCGCTCTCTACCACAGTATGAAAAAGAACCAATATTAGTAAGTGTCTCCCGCAAACAATGTGTTAATAAAACAATGATAATATTTCTAAAATATCAGAGATTCAACCATAGAAAAGCATATCAACTTCTCATATTGTTTTTGACACGTTTACCTAGACATATCTTTAAAAATATGCATGAAAAATATCAAAACTAATATGTAGAAGTCTTGACTTAATAGTGTCAACATTTTTTTAAAATTTATGTAAGAAATTAATTCGTATACTACACTATACAATGTGAGACTTTAGCGTTCAACGTTAATTAGAAAAAATAATATCTTTGTATCTACATAGTTGCCAAACAATAATCTCATATATTTGAAGCATTTCAACACAATAGCTCAGGGTATTGTTAAATATATGTATGTGTTATGTATATGGCTAATGATATTTGGTATTATTAATTCATTGTAATACAATTTAATTGTTGAAAGCACATACTTGTAATTATTTTGATGTGCTCTAGGTGAAGTGTTTGATATTTAAAACAAATATATACCTATTTGATACATGACTTTAAATTGTTAATTCCAGTTTTTCCAAATAGTTTATCCATTGGAGGGTTCCGCCATGTAATCAATTTCAGCCTTGAGCGCTTGGAAATTTTTAAGCGTTCGGTTTTGAAATTACATAAATTCAGAATTTTAATGAACATGGAGACGTATAAACTGCTAAAAGTGTTATAGAACTATTCAATGCACCTATATTTGACCATTTATTCCTGAATTTTTAAGATTCATAAAAAAATGTTTTTTTTATAAATGCATGAATAAGGAACTCCATTGAAAAATATTCTGGCTTTAAAAAAATATGTTCATATAGACCAATAAACGCTGATTCTGAATATATAAGTTTTATTTAATAATATTAAATGCAGAGTTTTTTTTAAATTATTAAATAGTCCATTTTTCATCGGGTCGTAAAAACACGCCGTCAAGGTGACGTCACTGTTCGACGTGTCGTGACGTAACCGTAAAGTCATTGTATGGGAATGTATGATATGATACAAGCCATTGTATTGGTTTATTTACATACTGTTTATAGAGATTTAGTTGTTGTGTTTATTGAAACATTACTTAGGCCTAAATAATGTTTCAAAAATAAAGGTATCTCTTATTAGTTTATCTCTATTATTGAAAATATTTAAAAACTACTGCACAAAAAAAAATAGTAATGCTATTTCTAGGGAGAATACTTCGAACAACGGAATTCAAAATGGCGGCAGTAGATCAGCTGATTGCCCAATCCTATTCTGCATACATCTGTACCTACTTGGAGGTGCTTGGACTTCTGTGTGTCGCCTATGGCCTAATTGATAACCATAGATATAAATTTAAATTCGAATATACATTTTTTAAATATGTAGACACATGATCAATGATTTTGTGAGAAAAAATATTTCAAAGAACGTCAATAACAAATAATTCTGAAGAGACGCGAGACATCTCTTGTTAAAGTTTGAAACTAATAATGTTAGCTTTGTGATTAATGGAAGATTCCAAGGCGCGGGAACTTTTGAAATAATTAAAATAAATGTTTTAAAATATCTCCTCAAATTGGCCACATTTTGGCCAGCGGATGATCGCATGTGTTTGCAAATTTTCCAAAATGTGGCCAAAAGCGCTCCAGTGGTTAAAGTAAAACTATAAAAAAAACTTCTCTTCTACATTAACAGATACACAGATTACTTTTCGTAGGGCACATCAATCTATACATTTTAATTTTCACACAAATTTTAATAATTATTGTTAAATGAAAATAAATTTGAAGATGGGTTGATAAAAATGGAAAGTCAAATTATCTGTTCTAAATGTGTTTTTTTGTTGTAAATATTGTTCGCAAAGTTATGTGAAACATTTTATTTAAAATATCATATTAAATGGTGTATGAATGACTGTTGGGAATTAACTTTATATCGCAATCTTAGTCAAATCAAATAAGATTTAAATTTAAAAAAAAAACTTTTCAAAAAATCATAAAAATATTAAACAATGGGCTATCTTCTTATAGACTGAATTTATCTGTCTTCAGAGAAAAATAATAAACATTAAAAGTAATATTATTGCTAATTTTTAAATGTTATATTGCCCATATCCTTTGGACTTATTCCAGAGATACTTTACAGTGAACTTTTATTCTAAAATTATATCGTCTTAGCCGGGTACAGATTGCTGTAACGTAACACGCAATATAACATGAAAGGAACATTTCATAAGTGTGGACATAGCGCGCGCACGAACCGAATGTAGCATGCGCGCAGTGAACATAGCTCAGTCTGCCGAAAACAAGTCCTCCTTTGCTCACGCGCATTCTGCAGTATAGACACGAACAAGCCGTCCACACTGACGCTCCGCGCACACTGCGCGCCCCTTTGTGTTCGGCGAAAAAATCGACACTGGATTGTGGTGCGCACGAGTTGAAATGCTCTGTTTGTGCACGTAGTGTGCACGGTTCGTACGCGCAAGGCGTTCACACTATGGGAATTCTGTTACATTGCGACAATGTGGACGGCAAATTCTTTCATTGCGTGTTACATTGCATGTTACGTTACAGCAATCTGTACCCGTCTTTAGTACGTTCAATACCCCGTACGAGCCAATAATTTCAAAATACATTTTTTTTGCACTAGTTTCAGTTGAACAGCATCAGCCGCATTGGTTAATGCTTTTGTATTTTGAAACTGACCAGTAGACCGCTCATAGGTACTTAAGTCACTTCAGTTGATTTAATATTATTATTTAATTGATTATTGTATTTATATCAATTTAATGATAATTATTTGTGTAGTTTTGAAATGAATTAGTGGCTGTGGTTGCGATATTAGGAGAATGGAAGATATATGAGGGTAACTGAATATTGGATGCCTTTACTGTAAATAGTATAATAATTAGTATCTTGACGAGTGTTTGGTTTATCAACCCATCATGAAATGTGTTATTGACTTTTTAAATACATCCCAAAATTATTTGAAACTGAAATTTACTGTGTTTTATTTCTAATTTAATTTATTATTAAATAAAATAAAATGTATGTATTGTTGATCTATATCATAGGTTCTCAACCTTATTTTGCCCAAAGCTCACATTGAGAATATTTTTATTCCCGGAGCCCCCCAATTTTTTACCTTTCTTCTGTCGTTTGGGGGAGGTGTTGCATGGGTTTTTTTTCTCTTTTTAGAGCATATTTTTTTACCTGCCAACGCCGTAACTGTGCCATCTCTACTGCCCCCCTGAAAGTCTCAAATGGCCACAAGGGGGCGTTTTCCCCCACGTTGGGAACCCATGATCTAGTTCGGGAACAGGTAATACTCCAGGGAATATTCCAGGGCAGTAGCCTCCCTCTCGTTGTCGAGCAGCAGGATTCAGAACCAGAACACCCTCATCAAAGAATAACCGGCGGGAATCCGTTGATCTCAAATACGGATGTCTTGGGCCTGCCAAGGCCATTTAAATGCTCTCTCGCAAAATTCCGTCGCAATAGAGGCTCGATCATATGGATTTCTCCCAAAAAGCTCAAGGACATGCCATGTGAATATGGCTTTCTGGCTAACAATAACGATCCGGCACGCGGTATCAACTCCCGTAACATAACGAAGGGATTATACCATATTAAAAACCAAAAACTATAATATTAGGCAACAAGTCGAATCACTGTCGGCTCCCGATCAGCGGTAGTTCAAAAAGTGATATGTATATTTTTAAGCTAAAGGGTCCGCCAAATACCTTTTTTTTTTTGAAAATGCTATAAATATTTTAAATTTTTAATATTTTCTCAAATTTCTTTTTTTATTTGAAAGTACAATCCTTCCGGTTAATAATGGAAAATAATTTCAATCAAATGGCTGCCTCGGCTGGCCATGCAGTAGCCTACACGATCGGTCCAATTTTTAAGCACATTATCGATTGTGTGCAGCTGTATTTCACCAATGGCTTCACAAATATTGTTCTTTAAAGCGTCAATTGTCTCTGGCTTGTCGGCGTAACACTTATCTTTGAGGGCACCCCACAAATAATAATCCAACGGTGTCAAATCGCAGCTCCGAGGTGGCCAGACGATTTTTTTTTTTCAATTTTTAAAAAATTCCAATTTTCGCACACATTCTGCAACATTACCATGATTTTCAAAGTAATGTCGCAATATTTTCCAGCGTTGTTCAAGCGTATACACAACCATATTCGTTCAGCGGAAGGATAACACTAATTATCTGTCAAATCAGACATGAAATAAGTGTTACCATTCACGAAATAAGTACTATTTGAAAAAAAAAACGTTAGATGGCAGACCCTTTACAATATTTTTCACTGAGTTCCTTATTGAAAACGGTAAATTGAATTTTCTCAGCATTGCAGATGAAATTGAAACGGCTTGTTATGGTGGTAACACTGAAACGCATATATATGTATACTAAAACGTTAAACAAAACTGCAACACTGACCCTTGGATTCTGGAGAATGACTCCCATGGGAATTACTGTGTATTTACTTACCACGTCGCTTGTACTATGATGCTTGATGACATGAAGGTACAAATGTGGGTGACAGTACTAAGCTTATTTAAACTAGGCATAAAGAAAGAAAAGAGGTATTGACAAATAAAATTGATACTACACTGATATTATATGTATAAACAAGGTTCTTAGAAAATGCTTTTAACAAGGTTAGCTTGAGTCACTCGAGTGGATAGAGCGGTGATTGGCTAAAAATTCGTGACATAAGTCCAAGTTCCACTGGGAGATTTGAATTAATTGTAATACAAATGACAATGTTTTACTTCAGGCTACGTCACGCATTCGAAATTTCGAAAGCGACCCGGTGAGTTTTTTTTTCGAAAAAAAGCTAATCTTGTAAAACGCATTTTCTACGAACCTTGATGTATAACATAAATTTAATAAGTCAGGTACGCCTCCTACATCGTACGTATGTCTGGCAACAATAAATTATCGTAAAAACAAACTTATGGGTCCAAATGATTAAAATGTCTTGACCTTTTTACGACGATGTCGTTAAAGAATTTACAATACCCGTGGACAGGCAGATTTTTCGTGAGTTAAAAATCTCCTTGTAATTGAATATAGTTTCACTTAAAAAATATTCAAAGACGTAGATGTAATCTAAACAGTTCAAAGATAACAAATCAAATCAAACATTTCATTATCTAAACAATTATAATAACTTAATATGCATCATGTGTAGATGACGCTCGTCTTTTAGGCATGCGATCGGTAGGCATGTATATTAAGGTGGTCCAGGCCTGTATGGTAAATTTTTTTCTTTCAAATATAGATGTAGCCACCCATTTTATTTGTTACACCTATCATTCCTATTATGTGTAAAAAATTTCAGCCCCCTATCTTATATACAAGGGGGTGCTCATCGAATCAGAAGTTTCTGACAAAAGTTCTGGATTTTAAGTAAAACACGTAATTTAAGGTTTATTAATATTACAAGTATTTTAGTTAAATAAGTATAAAACGTATTTAAATTTGAACAAAATTTGGTAACAAAGCAATAATTAACATAATATTAGTCGCAATCTTTCAAAACTATGTTTGTTAACTCCATTTTGAATGTTTCAGTAGAAACGATTTTTCTGTTTTGTTCAACGATGTGAAGTAAAAATTGCTTTTCTTTCTCATTCTTAGTGAGTATCGTGTTGTAATCTTCAAATAGTTTAACACCTCTCTCCGCTGTATCATTAACAACACGCAAATTTTTGACTCAGCTTTCACCTTGAAGGTAATCAACATTGTTATTCCAAGTCTTAGCAGGTAATTACAAGAAAGAGTCCTTGATGTCAAGAACCAAGAGCGTTTTCAACGTTCTTTGTGTTGCAAAAGCTTGTAATGTAACCTCTGAGGCAAGCTTAGCAGAATCACCTCGTACTGAACGATTACCGTCATCAGAATTTATTTTTTGAACAATGGCCTGTTTCGGAATCAATGGCTTCGTACAATTTTAAGCTATTCCAAAGTATTAAGTCATTTACTGGTGCATCTGCTGCCAAAGACGCTTTGATTCAAACTTTGGTGTAGATGATAACTAACAAATCGAACAATTTGTTTTTCTTCTCTCTTGATTAGTTTAAATCTTATTACGATCAAGCGCACTGGTAACGTATTGTGTAAATATATCACTTGTAGACAGCTCAACGCACTACAAACTCATCTTTGGACTTATCCTCTAATATGCTAGCATTACTAGAAGTGCTACTGAAGCTGCACTCAAGTTCTAACTCTTGTCTCGACACCACCGAAGATGAAGCATTACTTTCAGCAGCCATTTCTTTCAATTCTTCAGATCTTTGTTTCCGTTTTAGAGAACTTTCTTTGACCTTTTCTAGTTTCTTGTCGGTTGAGATCATAATCATCTTATGTTCTCATCTTTGATCGATGAGAAACGCTCTGTCTTCCGCAATTTTTATCAAATTCAAAGCGCTTGCATGGGCAATATCAAAAAGTTTGTCTAGTTCTTTTTTAAACAAATACTTTCCTTTTCTTTGTGCTTCAGAATTTCTTCCTCTATTTTAATTCAACAGCAGTTCTTAAGAAACCCAGTTTTTTAATGCAGTGATTTTGTTGTCTGGTCGGAATACTAGATTTACTCCATACATTTATATGTTCTTGAATAAGTGTATGCGCGGAATCTTTCACATTTTTGGAATCATTTGATATGTTGTGATAACGGAGTAAAACTTGCCGAAGAGTAGGATGTTGGTTAAGCCTCATCAATGGCTCAATATCTCGAACCCCAAGTAGAAAAATTTCGTATTTTTTTCGAGTAGATGAACACATTTTAATACACTGATTCACTTCACAGTCTACTAAATAAGTATCAAATACTGTTCAAATTTGTCTATAAAACTCTTCAGTAGTTTATTTTAATATTTATTTAATAGTTTAACACACGAAACTGGCCTGTAGCAAAAAGTAAAAATTAAGCATTTTACACAAAAAATTCAAAAACAACACTCGATTGAGCACCCCTTTCTACTTGAGCTATCTCGTTGAAATTTTACTATGTTATTTCTATGAATACGTGTAACAAATTCACGGGGTGGCCAAATGAAAAATAATAAAAAAAAAATTTTGGACCACCTTAATGTATATGCACACCACGATCTGCCGCCATTTCACGATGCGACAGATCATGATGTGGCTAGGCGCATCATGATCTGCCTGATTTAACAATCGGCCTACGACATATACATGACGCTCGTCTCAAATGGGTTAAGAAATGTAAACGATTTGTAGTATTATTTTTTTCGATTGTGGCTAAATGCGCAACTGTTATCTTGTTTTGATATTTAACATACATGTAATGTGTGTGACAAGGTGAATAAATAAAACTGATAGTTTATAATTGGTATATATTTCAACAAAAGATTCAATCACATCCATTTTATTTGCTGTATAATTTGTGATGTAAAAATAAAAGTGGCAATGCAAAATGGAATGTTAAAAACCAAAAAGAAACAACTTGAAATGTGAAACAAAATATTATATTCTGACCTACAAATCTAATTAATAATAATAATAATAATCAAAAAGAAAATTGACAAGATCAAAAATATTACAATCAAAGTTAACCCCTTGTTTGCCGGGGTATTGGGGTTGGTTGTCCACCAATTAGCGTTCGCAAAAAACGGCAGCCATGACACCCAATGACATTTCGTGTCCAGCGATTCTGACAGTGTCCTTGAGAAATTTAGAACAATAGAAAGGTCAAAATCGTAATTAAAGGAATTTTTCCCGCGCATGCGCAAGAACTGCGCACATTCCCGCGCTCCGGTAAATTATTAATATAAATTATTTGGAGTGACCTGGCGCATTGCGGTTTTCTCTATGGTAAAGGGCGATAATAAAGCAAGCGATTTTGACCGTGTTCTTCATACACTTTCTTTATACATAAGGGTCAAAATCGCGTGTAAAGTCTCACGACACGCCGGCGCACGAGCGGCAAATAAGAGGTTAATACTGCTACATGAATTTAATTTACAAAATATCCAATATTGCATACACTTGACCGTAAATACATCTAAAAACAATATCACAGATTATGTTAGTCATGTTAACTAAGTACTGATTTAAAGTACATTTCTCTTCTAACTTACCCTAATTTTTTTTAATATCAGTACATTATTTTTTGACAAATTGTCTTTTCATGAAGTTAGAGTATTTAACATTACATATTATAATAATATAAAACAATGCACCTTTTTAATGTGCATATATGCGATTTTTTTATGCATAGAATTTATGAATGCACGCAGTAGAAAACATTATTTATACATTTTATTTGTTTAATCATTTTGGCAATAATACCACAGCTTTTACAAAGCAGATCACTTAGCAAAGAAAATCGAAGAAATGTAGAAAAGAATATAAATTATCGATAAATATGAAGTTAGTAACGGATAATACGGAACACGATAATACGGAATTCTCACGGATAATACGGAACCTTCTTGTTGTTGAAGTTTGATGCACAAATAATACGGAATGTTCTTTTTTTAACTAATAAACAATCAAATATGACATTTGACGGAAGTACCGATCTTATAAAATAAATTCTCTAAAATAAACTCGCATGTCATCATAATTTAAAAAAACATCCCAGGTTTTGAATGGTTTGTTTGACAAAGCAGGGTTTGTCTAGCGCAGTGGTGCCCAACTGGTATTGCTGCAAGGGCTATTTTGAAAATCCCGATACGCCACGCGGACACCGCAGAGTTATTAAAGAAACTTGGGGGGGGGTGGCTAGAGAATGGCTAGAGTAGTGTCACCCCCAGTCGGGTGGCACCCGGGGCGTTAATTGAAAACTTATTTATTGAACCCGGTGAGCTGACCTTCAGTTTACAAGTGGCAAATGACAGGACGCGTAAACAGACCAATAAATCCAACATTTCTCCCGATCATAGCAGGCGCTCCGTCGGTACTCATGGCTATCAGTTTCTGTATTGGCATGTTCTGTTCAGTAATGATCTTTTTTATTATATATTTGTCATATATATCTTGTCCTCGTGTATAAGTTACCAACGTCAAATTAGCGAACAATGGTTATTTAACAGAAAAGTAAGAAAAGACCATTCTGATGGACACAAAAAGCTGTGGCGAGTCAGTAATTCATTTCATGCATACCTACTAACGACTCATACAGCGTAATTATTTAGTCATTGATTATTTAATTTATTTCACCAAAATTGTTCGCGGGCGCTGTAGAAAACAGGCCGCGAGCTACCGGTTGGGCACCACTGGTCTAGCGGGTTTGTGTAATTATTCTAATACATTTCTTTCCAAGTTCTACTGTTATAAATACACGTACAAACTTGTAAATAATGCATTCACTTTGTTTTACGCAAAAATATTTTTTCTATGATTGGCAGCATTGATTGATGTCTATGAAATGTTAAAATAAAAACGATGAATAAACAATGGCGTTACCGCGTGAGTGAATTAATTTTAACAAAATTAAAATGTTAAATGCATATTTTTTGCATGTTTTTTGGTCTCCCCCGACATAAATTCTCACTTTTCGTAATAGTAAAGCTAAATCTAACTGTTTGAATAAAAAATATACCATATTAACGAGTAAGCGGTTTAATGCATAAATAATAAATTATCTTCTGTGACCAAATTTAATTAGATTGAAAAATGTAAACGAGAGATTCATCTATAAAATTATTTGTATCGTCACTTTAAAAAATAATTAAAGTAGATTATTTGAGAAGTAGAGAAAAAAATAAAAGAATTATGTATTCAAAATAAAAATTATGGCCTAAGAAAGCAAAATTTACAATGTGGACCTTTTTAATTTAAAAATAATTCGTACGCACTTATTTACAGCAAATTATTGTGTGAAATCTTTTAATTTTATATACAAATTCAATTTAAGTATATATTTTAATAAGTACTCACATTCATAAGACAAATACTTATATATAAATGTACAATAAACATTATTGAAGCAATCCATTGATTTTATCTTAAAATATTATGTAAAACACTTAATTGTAAGTATGAACATTGAAAAATTATTGTCCACTTCCAAAATACTATGTGGAATTGTGAGCAACTAAGAAGTCATTTATTGGGCTTCGTATTCCGTAACACGTTAATTTAAACGTCAATCTTAATTAAAGTATTGTCGCATAATAAGCTACGTAAGTTTAATGTGACAGTTATTGGCAATTAGGCACTGTAAATTATTTATAAAATATATTACGAGTTACCATGGCAATGATGACTACACAGTCCATTAAAGGAGTCAAGATGAGATGTTTGATGCTTTGACTCCTCATGTAAAAATACAAAAGGGATTTTTTTTACAATACCATTTAACCTTTTCAATGTGACCTATTCAACACAAACTATCTATACTAATGCATGTGTTTTAGTGAAACTTTATGAATCAAATATGAGACATCTACGTACGGGGATGGCCGTCGTTGGATCACATATGTAACAGCCGCACAGATCAGGTTAAATCACTGGGAATATTTCTAAAATGAGAATGATTTGAGCACGTTTTGTCTGACAAACTTAACAAATTTTATTTTAGATTTAAAGATTTGATTGGAATAGAGAATATTGAGAATTTTTATAATATTATAGCATACTTTTATAATACTGTTAGCCCAAAAGGACTCTAAATTATTAGACTCGCAAAAAACGGCTTTCAAATTTAACCAACCTAAATTAATATTTATAATAATTATACACAGTAGTTGGACGTTACATTAAAAAAATGTACATATAAACTGAAACAAACATAATTTTATGTTTGCGTAATATTACATATTGAGAATTGGTAAAAAGCACGTTCATTATACATTTCGCAATGTAAAAAAACAATACATACATGAGTAAAATAAAAAACTTAAATAGCTGAGCTAAACATGTTATACATGCATGCATACATACATGCACACCGAAAGCACAATTTTAATTTCATAAGACAGAAATCTTTAAGTTATTGAAATACATGTATTCACAATAAAACTAAATATCATCGAGTTTCAAGAGTCTTGACGAAGTTCACAAAACATAATGTGAACTCATTTTCAGTGTTTATAATATTATTTAGAGGCAGTCTTAATCGAAATCAATTGTCGTAATTAAGATTGTATGTTTTTACTGAATTTAGTTTAAATTGTAAGGAAGTTACACAGTATTATATTTTGTGTCAGCATCTCAAAAATGTCCAAAACTAACACAAACAAAAAGGCAAAATGTAATAATTTGACAATACATAATTAGCAATTTAGTTTTCCCCAAAAAGGCAGACAAAAAAAGGTCCTCAAAGGTTCCCACATAAGAAAATTTCATGCTAATTGATGCCTTTAAAACTGGAATTTAAAATGGCCTAATTTTATTAGGTTTTCCCATATTTCACCTTACAAGAGAGATTCATTGTACACATATGGAATACAAATGTTTTACAGTGCATCCCAAACTTTAATGCTGACCTGAACTTGATACGATCCATTCTTGTGCAGCACAGTCACTTTACAATGACCGAAAGAGAAAGATGAATAAAAAACGTGTGCAACAGAGAAAGGCATGGGCGGGGAGGCATGCCACTTGTCACTTGACAACTTCTGTATCAACGTCAGCTCGGTATTAAAGTTTGCGTGTACTACACTGTAAATGAATAAGCATGGTTGGTAAGAAGCAAACTTAACAATATCCATATATGAATCTGTTGTATAGGTACAGATACGTTTCTTATAAAATGGTACTCTCCAAACTAGTTTTGGAGTTTTCTGGGCTCGTAGAAGTCTCATCATTCAAGGCGCATTTATCTGGACTTCTCCTGTTGGGTTTACCCCTCAGGGTGCTTCCGTTGGGATCAAACTTAGAAATGTTTCTCTTCACCAAGGATTCCCTAGTCCTGCTTAAACTCGGACAGTTAATTCTCAGGTTGGCAAGACTGACATAATTCCCGGTTGAATTTAAATCTCCCGTACTTATTCCTTTTTCAAAGCACTTTACCGTGTTTTCAAAATTCTTTTTATGAGATTCATTTTTGCCAGCGTTTAATTCCTCGAGACTTTGAGATTCTTTGTCTACTAAAACTAGATTGTTTGACCCGCTCGCAACTGATTTGTTCTCTGCTGTATCGGAATATTGTGCATTTTGAGCAATGGTTGTTACAGCGTCGGGAAAGCATTGTACGAGGGCAAACGTTTGTTGTGCGGGAATTGTGTTTATTTTATGCGACGGCACAACTTCAATAATCTCCGATTTACAGTCTTTATTATATTTCTGGTCCACAACTTTATTCATAGACGGAATGTTTCTAAAATTATTGCATCTTACAAGAGGCACAGGAATATCTGAACCACTTTCAGCAGTCCCTTGAAGATTGGCAACATTATTTCTGATTGGTGTGTTTTTCTCCACGATTCCCCTGTACCTATCAGGTCTTGCAAGATCTATATTTTTATCTGGTAGGGTATATTTCAGAGGAGACGACCTCTTCTCTCTGTAGCTGAATCTTCCCACAGAAGAGGTGTCGTCAACTTGGCGATTATGTCTCCTCAATAGAGGTGTCATACTTTTACCAATGTTTGGAGGTTTGACAGAAACACCTTCGGAGGACTTATTTAGATCTGGTTGCCAGATTTGCATCTTGCTGCGTCTATTTTCAGAGGTGTCTTTTAGCAACGGGCTTTCTAGTGGTGTTTCATCTATTTTATTTCTACAATTTGGAGAGCGAGGTACTTCTTGAGCATTATTCCCTATTTTATCTATGTTTGTTTCGACAGGTTGTGGAGTCGTCACAAAGAATGTACTTTTCCCTTTGGGATTTTTATCACTTTTACACTCCTTGGGTAAGTTTGCGGCCTGATGATTACTAGAACTATTACTGAATATTTTAGAGAGTGGTTTATTAATTGACGACATTGATTTTCTGCCAAGTTTCGGCGACATGAGTTTCTTTGCAAAAGTGTTGAATGACATGTGATGTTTCTCGGGAAAGACTTGAGGTTCCTCAGCTTTAGGCTCGAAGTTTTGTTGCAACAACTTGATATTACTAGCGACTTGAACTTTCTTTTTACCATTTTCCGGTTCACCAGACTTAGCAGAAGGAGAATTAGTATTGACAGTGTAAGACTTCTTATCGCTGCGAAACATTCTTCTAAATGCCGACGGAGATTCAGTTTTGATTTTAACCTCTTCGCAAGTGTCATCAGAATCACTACTATTGTCATTATTGTCAACGGTTAAATGATTCGGGATGGAATAATGTCTGCTAAAAGGTTGAATGGAATCCACTATCATCTTGGCTTCGGTCTCCAACTCTTCAACAGACTGATTCCTCAGATAGTTAGGCACATCAGTGTGCTCTTCCTTTTCAAAATCTGTATTACAATGGTGACTTTTTGACTTTAAAACTTTTAATGCATCTATTTTCGGTTTTGTGAAATCAAAATGATCGTTAGACGCGCCAAGCGGTATTACTTTTTTGTAGGATTCAGATCTGGTTAATGGATCCTGGTGTGCCACTTTCCGTGCTTTGCTTTGGAAGGTGAAATCTGATTCATTAATAGAGCTATCGACCGATTGGCGTTTTTCTGCGAGACTTTCTTTGGATATGCCTCCGTTTCTCAAGACAATGGGTCTATCGAGCCATTCCCTGACATCGTCCACCTTTGTGATGTTGATGGTCTTATCGTCAGTACTGAGGATGTAGCCGGCGGGAGTGGAGAGGGCGTTCTGGCTCTTGCTGAGGACATTGCTCTGAGCCACAGGTTTGCTGGGCAGACAGAGGTGGCTGGCCGAGATGCATTTGGGGCCGAGCCCTCGCACCGTCTGCGGAAGTGAGGACGCCTTTAATTTGTTCTCCATCTTCAGCACGTCTCCGGATTTCGACTGCAAAACCAAAATATTATTTTGTTACTCGTAACTACTTTTATGGGTGAACTACCCAACTTATCCATTTCCACAAAACACGCAATACATTCAAGTGCATATTACGATATATTATAATATATATATTATAATTACTAATAGTTCCATATGTTAACAATAGACTTCACTTAAAGTAAATATCCTCCATTGTCACCATGAAACAGGCAGCCGCCTAGTATGGTGATTCAATGTATCCAATTCTATGTAAATGTCTAATTATGTAACATGTATTTAAATAAATAAATAAATTATATGCACCAGTACTCACATTATAAAAATGTTGGAAACAGAACAGAAATGACAGAGACAAAAATGGTAATCACATAAAGAGTCATCGAAAAGACTGTGCTAGGTTAGATACTGCAAGACAGAAAGATAAACAGTTTAGGAGCAAGACACAGGTGACCTTACTGCCATAATCTCCACAGTCTAATGGGACTAGGTTGCATGTACAGCACCGCTGATGATGTCTAACTTGTCATTGGTTGGGAAAGAGAAACAGAAGCTGCTTGCAAATATGATGACCTAAAGAAAACTGTTTTGAAATGTTTTGTGTTGGAGTAAATCACACCATTGTGAAAAGTTTTAAAATGGGGTAAATGCAATAAATGACCTTTTTAAGTACGGGAGGTGGAGTGACTTCCTCAGGCGGGGGGCTATCAGGCGAGCCGCTGTACTGCAAGATGTCCGTCAGTAGGTCCTGGGGCGGGGGGCACTGCACTGACAGGTGCATGGTCAGGGCTTCCAGCCACACTTCCATCACCTCAAACGGAGGCCTGGTGGAAACATTACAAACAAAATTATGGTCGATTGATGAAATTTTTAAGTAATACAATCCTTTTAAGTACATACTTAAATTATTTTTAAAACATTAATGAATTAATCACACATTTTCGTAATTTAACCTGTGACGAGCCGGGGGTGAAGAGGCATCCTTCCTTCCCCTTGCCCTAACAAAGCACCACTTTGAATTTTGAATTGAATGTTTTGTTGATAAATTTTAAGCTATGGTATATTTTATTGACTGCAACACGTTCACAACACAATAAACTATCCACTAAAACCACATTACTTGCATTTATTACGTAAATTAATAGGTTTTACGACGTTTTATTCGCGATACACACAGTAATTGCGACCGTTAATTCCGCGCCAAAATCTGACAGCGCATCATCATAGAAGAAATCGTCTTAAAAATAATCCAGTGTGGCAATTCGACTGAAATCTTTAAGACTACCAAGAATAATGATGGCGCAAGCGATTTAGACACTGTTTTTCATACAAATTCGTACATATAAGGGTCAAAATCGCAGACCAAAAGTTTTTCAGAGACAATTTATTTCAAATATTTGAATTATTTTCTCGCGCATGCGCAAATGAGGCCCGTGTTTTCGAGTTCCTGGCACGTCACCGGTTAAGTTTAAATTTGATTATTTTTTTAGGTATTACAAAAAAAATAATTAAACCACACACCAAGCTCACTACAATAATGACATCGTTGAAATATATAAACTTATGTTTATTTTAAAACCGTTTATTTTTTTACTGAATACCACTTTTGTTTCATAACGCTAAATTGGATCTCGGTTTGTTCTGTTTCACATGGCAAAGGTCAGAATTCAAACCAATTGGTGGAATTCGCACACTGGGTGCCTACACTGGCTAAGAACTGCCCGCTGACAGCCGTCATCAAGGAGACCAAAAGTGTTATGTCTTCCCTTCGTAACGCTTCTGTCAACATCTTTTCGTTTTTTTACCGTGACAAGCTAATCGAATCGCAAAGTCAAAATACCGTCATTATTCATCTATATAATCATAATAAAACTGACTTGCAACTGCCTGTGGTTAATCCAAACAATAGCCGAATCGACCACGATAACCTCTTATTTGCCGGAGACCTGTGGACACGCGCGGTGTGTGCGCATGCGCGCGGAAAAAATTTCGAAAAAAATATTTTTTTATGCGATTTTGACCCTTCTGTGTACAGAATTTGTATGAAGGACAAGGTCAGAATCGCTTGCGCCAACATCGTTGATGATGTAGCCTCTAGTTTCATTCACCTGGCAATAACAGAATATTTTAAAATGATTTTATCTGTGGCATCGAAATGTCAAATTTGCCACGATTAAATCGATGCGTGATACTTGACGAAAACATTGTAAAACCTATCAATTTACGTAATTCGTTACTTTTGTACTAGGTAAGTCTGGAGGGACCGAACAAAGAAACAAACTTCTAAAGCAATATTCCTTGTTTCACCATATATTCCAAATAGAAGAAATACCTTTTGTCAGGGTTTAGATTGCAGCAAAGAAAGGCGATGCTGTACAAATGCTCCGGACAGCCATGGCAGAAAGTGTCTCTGAACAGCGACTGGTTTAACCCAAAATCTGAACTGCGAGGCAGAAAGTCAGGGTCTGCATGAACTCTACCGATTATCTGAAAATTTTATTAAGGTTATAAATTTATTTTTAAAAAAACTTTAAAAATCGTCAATATTCTCCCCGGCAGTAGGTACCTACTTGTTATAAACAAAAATGTTAAGATTACAGTGGACGGAGATCACTGAAGCTATGGAGTGACCAAATATCACAGGGATCCGGAACATCGCTATCAGGTCCAGTACAGGACAGCAAAGAGAGGAGTGTCACATCACTAGTGATGATTATATTATTATCTATGGTCTCTCTCTAAAACTTGCCTAGTGTCAAAATCTGAATAAAGATTTTTTTACCTCACAAAGAACAATCCCAAAGGAGAAGACATCAACTTTCTCATCATAGACATATCCTTTCATCATTTCCGGCGCCATCCAATATGGATTTCCAACCACCTGAAAAGAAAACGGACATGTCAAACAAATATGTAGTACACCTCAATCAAAATTATTTCCTCAAAGTCGAATGCCCAGACTACCGACTATTACACTAGAAAATCTGGTGGTTTGTACAAAAACTCTTGGCACCATGAAAATGGATTTTCTTACATGCAATTTCTAGATCAACTCATATTTTTTCCGCTTGCAAAATCATTTTCATCAGAAGCTATCAATCTTTTGGATGTAAAAAAATACCCCATATTGTTTATTCAATCTTTTCAATCTATCTAAAATAAAAATGAATCGCCAAAATGTATGTACGCGCATAACTTCCGAATGACTGCACCAAATTGGATAATTCTTTTTATTTTCTGTTCGTTATTGTCAGTACAAGGTTTGTATAAAACTACTGATGAGCCCTGGCATTATGAAATTTGTATAAAATAATTGCAATAGGTGGCACGCGAGCTGTTTGAAAACTGAATGCACAGGGACTGAATGTATGGAATGGGGGAGGGGGGAGGGGGGTTCGCGGGACGAGGGAAGGGGGAGAGGGAGTGGGGAGAGGAAAGGTGAAGGAGACAGAGTGTAAACGCAAAAGGGGAAGGGGACGCGGGAGAGGAAGGGGAACGGGAACGAAATGAATGGGAAAGGACATGCAGGGAGAAACAATTTCCTCATTAAATGGCATAGCAACGCATGCCGGGAACCAGCTAGTTATTCAATAAAAAAGAGAGAATTCAAACTCAATTGAAGTTGGGTTACTAGTACTATTGGTTAGGGTCTTCGCTCATGGAAAAACCAAAAACTGATTGGCAATTCAATGCATGGTGCAACTCAACTTTATGATTTCAGTAATTAAATTAGCTTGTTTAACAAAAATATAATTTATCAACCTGAAAGTATAATAATAATTTATCAACCTCCTGAACAAAATCCATATTTTCCTGCTCTGACATATCGCAAATTACTCAAAAACTTGACAGGTTGTGAGGCGTAACCATGGCAACCTGTCAACTGAAACGCGTCTAGCACTGCGAGTTGCGGCGTTGCCCTTGACAACTGGTCTTTAACAAGTTGCCTGTGTGTGGACCGCCAATGAAATTCGCAATTTGCTTTCTTGTTGGTAGCGATTAAGTTACCAACTGTTTTTTTTTCACGCTGCTACTTACAAACAGTCAAAAACATGTCACCAGTCCAGTTCTTGCAACCAATCATCAGTCTGTTATTGTAAATAATATGATTGTACTTACCGTATATCTTTTCTTTCTTTCTCTTGCGGAACCCCTCTGTGATCTCTCTAGACTGCCCGAAACCCCCGTTCTCTTTACAATTCTGGCCAATCCAAAGTCTGCCACAATCACAGTTTTGTCCTGAAAGATAATAGGTTATAATTTAAATACAATAGTAATATGTAATAACGAAATTAACACACCTAGCTTGAGACATAAAGAAAATTAAACAAAAAAATCTTTCCATACACCATATTATTTGAGATTTTTTCTCCAAAACGTGGTTTTTGACCCCAGAATCATGGTTTTAGTTTTGTTTTTGTGTTTTTGGGATATGGAATCACTGCACCCATCAATCCCTTTTTCCATAGATGAAATTAACGACAAAATAAACTCAAGGAACTATCAGTCTATTGAAGTAACCCGTGCAATGATCAACTTCTATATTGATCTCTCAGTGCTTTAACCTGTCAAAGGCTGTCAAAATCCAGTAAAAATACGGAAATTTCCTAACAAAACACCACTTTGAATTTTGAATTGAATGTTTTGTGGATTAATTTTGAGCTATCGTATATTTTATTGACCGAAACACATTCCTAGAACAATAAACTATGTACCAAAACAACATTACGTAAATTGATAGGTTTTACGATGTTTTCGTCAAGTAACACGCATCGGACTTTGACAGAAAGAATCGTGGCAAATTTGACATTTTGATGCCACAGATAAAATTATTTAAAAATATTCTGGGGTTGCCAGGTGAATGAAATTTCTCCCTAGGACATGGGTAAATGTTAGCACAAGCGATTCTGACATTGTCTTTCATACTAATTCTGTACATAGAAGGGTCAAAATCACAGACAAACATATTTTATTCAAATTTTTTTCGCTTTCATGCGCACAAACCGCGCGCATCCGCGCGTCTCCGGCAAATAACAGGTTAATACTGACTATGTTAAAAAAAGCCTTTGTGCAATGATCATCTCCAGATCTCTCAGTGTGTTTAATTGAAGTCAAAAGAAGAAACCGGTAGAGTGAAAATTGAGTTAATGATTTCGGGCGTTTTATTCGAATCTATTAAGGAAACTTGTGCAGTGATCCCAGTGATCCCTCAGTGTCAGAATATTGAATCTCACAAAAATGTACTGCATACAAATTCTTATTAAGTCAGATTCCTTCCCAATGCCACTATTCACCAAGCTTTTCCCATAGTTTTAACTTTGAAAAATCATTTTTTATTACAGTCCATTCGCATTCAGCATATCTGCGACTACATTCCCCATTTTGGGAACATTCCCTAGAATTTACCCACCACTAACTACAAATGAATAGAAGTAAACTCCAACACCTTGGTCGTATCCTCAGAGGTCATTAATACAAGATTTCCCGGCTGATAATCCAGGGAAGATGTCATTCTGTTTGTATGTACTAACCTCCCTAACCAGACAGTTGTGCGAATTGAGGTCCCTGTGAATCACATTCATGGTGTGGAGGTAGGCCAGCCCCGCGGCGATATCCCGGGCATATCCGGCCCGCTCGGCCCAGGGCGGGGCCCGGGGGCCCTCCAACAGCGAGCGCAGGGTGCCCCCGCTCACGTACTCTGTGACCAGGTGCAGGCGCCGCTCCTTGTACAGCACGCCGATGAAGCGCAGCACGTTGGGGTGGGAGAGGGAGCGCAGGACTGCCACCTGGAAGAATTAATTCATTTTTACAGAACCAATCAACACTAAGAGGGAAAAAACTGGGATGGCAAGGATCGACCGTGAGTATATATGAGTCGATCGTGAGTCGACTTTCTAACAAATTTCTTTACAATATGCCTATAGCACAAGGTGTTGTGTTTAAAACTTTTTAATGCACAACCCTCTGTTAGTAATTCCACAATTTAAAAAAAAAAACATACGTTTGTGAAATGCCTACAAAAATTCGACATTCTACAGTAGAACCCCGTTAATTCAAAACCCGATAATTCGAAAAAACACGTAATTCTAAATTTTTGCCAAAAAAAGTCATAAGAAATCTTTTTTCATACAAAATTATTTTTTTAATTTGAAATTCGTAATTCGAAATTTATTTTTGCCTGCACACGAAAATTTGTTTGAATAAAAATAATTCAAATAAAAATAATTCAAAAGAGAATAAAAATTATTTCGTAAATCTGAATCTGGTAAAATACCATAAAATGTTGATTTACGCGGTTAACATCGTCCTAATTCATATTATTTTGTAAATCTGAATTGGTTTTGGTATTTTTTTCGAATATATTAATTTAAAGAGTCGGCCGCAACGGGATTCGGCCGCGAAAATTCGATTTGCGCGAAATAAATTGTATTTTTATAAATTTATTCCAAATAGGTATCTGAATAGAGAACTCCAGTCCAATTTTTTTATTTTTTTTAATGAATAAAGACCTTCAAACTTAAATAACTGCATTTTTATTTTTATTTTTATAGTTAGTTTTAATAGTTAAAATAATTGTCAAAGTTTTAATTTTTCTAGACCATCAGAAAAGCACCATATCTATGGTAGATTGTTAATATGGTGATATGGTCTTCACCCACCGATAGTTTATTTACCTTCAAGTTGTCATATTGAATCAGTGATGTTATGTCGAGGGAAATTTCCCTAGATCTAGGGGAGAAAAATATTTTTTTGGGATAAGGGAAATCAGGACAAAATCTAGGGAAATTTCGAACTCTGGCAAAATTTTTATTACATATAACAATATTACTGGTATTATATATATATATATATATATATATATATATATATATACGTATATATATTTGTTGGGATTCCTATGAATCTTAATTATTGTTCATGTACTTATATTATAAATACTTTATACGCTTATGATAAATATTCGCAACAACTAAATCCTTATACCACTTATATACTTTTTATGCTAATGCTGATGTTTTTTACTGTTTATAAGCTTATGTTTTATTTACAGTTTATTATTTACATGCTTATATTTTATATTCTATATACGCTCGTATTATATATTATCTATACGCTTATACTATATTTTCGCAACAACTATTTGTATACCTTATATACCTATGTTTGTGTTATATATACTATATATGCTTAAATTATAAACTCACAACAACGAAATCCTTATTTAACAAAGCTAACACTATATGCTTATGCTTATGTCATATATTCATTATGTACTTATATTTTATATTCACAACAACTATATTTACACTTTATATATTTGTGCATATATTATATATTTATATCAACTAAATCTTTATCTCATAAACATACCAATGCCACTACATCTTGGCTGTTACTAATTTATGCAAAACAAAAAACCAGAAAATGGAAGACATAGCAGATTTAATAGATAACACAACACCAATCCCATGTATATCTACCAATGATTCCGAAGTAGTACGTCAATTTTTATTAACTAATTCAACCCTTACGATATTCTCTATGAACATAAGAAGTATAAACAAAAATTTTGATGAACTCCTAATTCTCCTCACTGACCTTGCTTCAGATTTTGATATAATTGTCTTGAGTGAATGCTGGATTCAAGAAAATTTCATCCCTAAAACGATAAGAAACTACAATCACTATAATACTCTACACAACCAAACTCAGAACGACGGAGTCATTGTATACATTAAAAATCACATCTCACACTCAGTAAAAGAGATCAAAATAAAATATGCAAACTGTCTACAAATTCAAATTGATAATCATATAACACTTCTTACAATGTACAGACCTCCGAATACACATAATATAACCCCATTCATACATTCACTGCAAGAAATTTTATCAAACATTGAACACCGCCAAAATACCTTTATAATTGGTGATCTTAACATAAATATTATTAATAAAATGCACCCTCAAGCAAATGAATACCTAAACGCACTAACTTTATTAGGATATTTTCCAGCCGTTACAGCACCAACTAGAGAATCAAACTCAAACACTAGCAGTTGTATAGATCATGTATTTGTTAAGAGTGAACTAGACACCAAATCCATTGTCTATCAATCAACTGTTACAGATCACTATTCAATCATCACTTCTCTCTCGCATAAAAATCACAAATCACCACAAAATACTTCCCCTCAAGAAAAGATATCATATGAAACTCTCCTAAACAGTGTCTCTAAAGAAAACTGGGAACTTGTCTATTCTTGTACCGATGTCGCCTCTGCATGTGAATTATTTATAAATACCGTACGTAACCACTTAACCGATGCTACATCATACACAAAAAGTAAAAAAAAAACGATCTGACACAAAACTCAAACCATGGATCACTGCAGGAATTCTCTACTGTATCAGAAAGCGCGATAAGATTCATAACTTCTGTAGAAAAAATCCCCACGATTATGCATCTCTCTTATTCTACAAACGTTATAGAAATAACTGCAAAAAAATAATTGACAGTGTTAAAAGAGATTACTACCATAAACAAATCAGTGAAGCCACCGGTGATAGTAAAAAAATTTGGAATATCGTTAAAGATATAGCCAATATTAATAAAACCAATACACCCATTGTTAAGATTAACATCGAAGACCAAATATTACATGTCAATTCTGACCCCGAAAAAATTTCTGACCATTTCAATCAATTTTTCTCCAATATTGGATCTAACTTAGCAAAAAATATTTTAGACAGACACAACGTCTCGGACAAAGATCTTGCAAACAATATACCCCTCACTAATCTTAGCTATAACCCTTTCCACTTCACTCCCACTACTGACACAGAAATTTTAGAACTAATCTCATCCCTTAAAAACACTAACTCTGTAGGTATAGATCACATTTCAACAAAAATCATCAAACATATCCAAAAATATATAGCCTCACCTCTGAAACATATAATCAATCTAAGCTTTAAAACTGGTGTATTCCCCAACTCCTTAAAACAGGCCACAATAATCCCAATATTCAAATCAGGAGACAAACTATCTGTAAATAACTATCGACCGATATCTTTACTTAGCACAATATCTAAAATCACAGAAAAAGCGGTGAAGAATAGACTCTACAAGTTCCTTGAAGATAACAAAATATTATCGGACAACCAATATGGTTTCCGCAAAGGTAGGAGTACCGCAGATGCAATAGCCGCCCTCACAAAAATAGTTTCCTTTAATCTCGACCTTGGTCGAAAACCGCTTGCTATTTTCCTCGATCTCTCAAAAGCATTTGATACGGTCTCCCATCCCTTACTGCTTAAAAAACTTCAACAGATCGGAATAACTGGGATACCCTACACATGGTTCGAAAACTACCTAACAAACCGAACTCAACAAACTCTTATCCACTCTGACAAAATAAATAAAAGCAAAAAATTATCCATGTCTTACGGTGTACCGCAAGGCAGTGTACTAGGACCTCTCCTATTTCTTTTATACATCAACACACTATGTACCATGGATATTGGAGGTAAGATTTTATCATTTGCCGACGATACAGTCTTAATATTCGAAGATGAAACATGGCAAGCAGTTATCAACAAAACTAATAATGGCCTAATAAAAGTGAGGCATTGGCTTGACACAAATCTCCTTACACTCAATATTGACAAAACACAATATATGACGTTTTCCATACGCAAACATAATTTTCCCAACAACTGCCCTAAACCAATAATTCACTTGTGTTCACTAAACATGCACCCACACCCACCCGGAACCCCACCTATTACAAATTGCACGTGTCCTACCCTTAAATCATCTAAGGAAGTTAAATATCTGGGCATAATAATAGATGATCAACTACGTTGGGAAGCACACATAAGTGACACAGTAAAAAGACTCCGTAAGCTCTGCCATATATTCTGCTCTCTTAGATCCATCTTAGACCTAAAAACCCTTCGAAGCGTATATTTTACCCTTTTTCAATCCATTGCATCATATGGTATTTTGGGATGGGGTGGTTGCACAGAATCCGTCATTTATCCAATAATTACAGTTCAAAAACTAATACTGAGAATCATATTTAAATGCCAACCTACCCACCCCTCTAATGTGCTATTTACTAAATTTAGGGTCTTAGATATTCGCCAACTATTCACTAAGACAAGCCTATCCTACATACGGAAAAATAACCTACTGGTGGCTCCACAACATCAAGCCCAAACCCGCTTTTCATCAAACCTGGGATGCGTGGTTCCAAAAACTAGAACCACATTCGCTCACCGACAATTTTGGTTCATTGCCCCCAATATATACAATGCATTGAGCACCGATATAAAATCAAATATTACCATACCTCTTTTTACTATTCGTGTTCAAAATTGGATATTCGAAAGGGGACGAGATTTCTTTGAAGAATATATGACTTTCTAACCATTATAAAAGAAAAGAAAATAATTAAATTAACTAAATAAAATATCATACTTCACATCTTTTCCAACCTGACTTCACTGAAATCTAATCTAACCTAAATATATACTCTTCTAGGCGATTATTTACCTACCTTGATAAACTTCCAATAAAAATTTTAGCTTTCATAAATTTTTTTTATAGATTAACACTTTTAAATCTTACTCTTCTTAGTATTTTATATTTTATAGTATTTTATTTTTAACTTCTTTAAAACATTTTCTTTTTTATTATGTATGTATATATTATATGTGTGTTTTTATATGTATTTATATGTATATATATATATATATATATATATATACATCCCGCTATCATTGCTGCGTCCTTTCATCAGATCGACATTACTGCGTCTATCTGAAGGACTTAATTTTACATAGTTTTAACTAAAGTATATATTAGCTTTTAAGTGTTTGATTGTAGCTAGGTATTTATATTTTTGAAAATAATGATTTTAAAAATATACAAAACGAAAAAAACGCCCTTCAAAGTTCCACCAATCCGACCTCCTTTCATATTCAATGCAGTGAGGCATCCTGCGTATATTTTCTTCAATTTGGTCCACAATGTAGCGTCCAATTATATATTCATTTTCATGTTGACGACAAACCAACGTCTTGCGACGTTGCCGCTTATTTGTTCAAGTTTTTGGTTGGACGACTGTAAAGTTATTAATAGAATATGAAAGTGCCAATACGACTGGCCAATATGTTGCGGACTCTAATCAACCCGGCGGCGATGCGCACGTAATATTTATTAAATTGGTATGGGATTTTTTGAGACTTATCATTCCGAATTAAAACGTTGCTTGAAGTGCGATTAGTTATTTTTAGTGACTAGATCTGTATTGCTGGGACTTTTATATGCGTCCTCTTCTCCCCATTTTGATTCCGCATCACGACAGTGATTACCATATAAGGACTTTATTACTACAACACGATAATCAGTAGGTATATTTTGCGACCTATTATTTAAAAAGAAACCGTAGTCTTCCGAAAGATTCAATTTGGGAGGCGGGTATGGTACCGCTGCCCTGGGAACCCATTTGGATAATCTTGCCATTAAGACTTCTGCCATAGGTCACCCCAAGTGGTTCGCTACGTTTGGTAACTTAGCAGGGGTGCCCTATAATATTCTATGCTCATGTGGTGGGGTTTATCTGGTTCTTGGCGGTGGGTGCGTCTACCCGCCAGCTGCATAACAGGCCGGATCGGGAGAGAATGGTTGAGGGATTGGTTGGTTGATTCTCCAGCCGTACTCTCTCGGAACATCACCTTGCACCGCAGTGGGAGGGATGGATTCATACGTCCCTCACTTCTGGACACACTTCCCCAGATTCCTACCCACCCCTGGTATCCCTTTCTTTCCCAGAACTTCCTTTCTTTCTTCACCTAAAAAGTCTCTCCAAACAGCATCGCCAAAGATAGCATATGCCCTGAGGAAAATTATTTTAATAATGAATGAAGAATTAAATTATAATTATATTAATGCTTATCATATAAATGCTGTCACCCCAAGGGGTTCGCTACGTTTGTTGACTTAGCAGGGGTAACCGGGTTCATGGGGTGAGGTTTATCCAGGTTTTGGTGACCGATGCGTCTGCCCACCTGCTGCGTGGTGGGTATAATCGAGAGAGACTGGTTGAGGGTGGTCTTTTATTCTTTCCAGCCATAATCTCTCGACACATCGCCTTGCAACGCAGTGGGAGGATTGGATTCATACGTCCATCACTCCTGGACACCTACCTCAGGGCTTCCTGTGGAAATTTCTCCTGCCCCCCCGGCTAATGTAAAAATAATCTTTATTTAAAAACGAATGTTTATGTACCTAAAGCATTCATACAATTACGATGATAATTTGGAGATTTGTCGTGCACATGCCCGCGATGGTTTCTGTGGTGAGCTCTAGCGCTATGAAATTATTTCTTTTGGCATTCATCCGATAGCGATGAAACTTTGGTGAGTTGTTATGCGCACATCCGTGAATTTTTCTATATATAATAGTGAGCTCTGGCGTTATGAAATTTGTATAAAAAATTACAATTAGTGGCGTGCGAGTTGTTTGATATGTATGTTTTTCATTTAGTTTCGCTTCAAGGAGTGATGGAGGGAGGGGAAGGGGAAATTTGGGATTGGGAATATCAACGAGGGACGAGTTCGCGGAAGGGGAGAAAGCAGGGAAGATGGGAAGGTGGAAAGGAACGCAAGAGGGGTGAGGGTCGCGAGAGTGTAACGAGGGCGCATGGGAAAGGACACACACGAGAGGGTGACGGTAAGGGATGGAGGACGAGGGATGGCAGAGGGAGGGATTGCAAAGGTGACATAGTAACGGTAGGGTATAGAAGGGAGTAAATTTGGAAATGGGAACCTTTCCGAAATTCCAAAAATGTTTAAAGATTTGAAGGCTAAAACAGTATTTAAAATATACAGTAAATGTATTTTTATTGTACAACGAACGAAAGGAGATGCTGAGAATTGGTACAAGGAGAATCTAGAAAATTTAAAGGAATCGTGACCTGCAATATGGAAGTGATTTCACTTTTTTTTACATGAGCACCGCGCAAGAGTCTCGAATTACTCCCGTCTGGTCCAGTGAGACTATGGCATCTCCAATTGGAGTATTCTGTGAGGCTGAAGGTAGTGAGGATGGGAAGGAGATGGGAAAGAGGAAGGTGGGAAAGTACCTGGCTATTCTGATCTGGTCACCAAACACGCTAAAGCCATTGCAAGCAACGTTATACCAGGGCGATACTGAGAGTATCTTCCGCTCTGGAACGTGCCGAAAATATACTTTACCTACTCGTATTATACGATATTGCCAATATTTTTTCTGATTTTTCTGTTTCCAGATTTTCGAATGCGTATCGCTAATATTTTCTTCATTTAAATATATATTATATAAAAGTTTTCTTTATTCATTGAATTATTTTTTACATCTTTGAGGATTTTTCGATCAACATGGTATGTTGATCGAAAAGGATAGCAAGATTTTAATATGTTGATCGAAATATCAACATATTCATAATTAAATGTTATAATTTGAGGGCTCATAAAGTTAAAAATAAAAACATAGGTAAGGATTTTTTTTTTAATTTTAAGAAAGACAAACATTCCCTGGTTACGAATAACCAGACAATATTTTAAAATATCTTTTTACATTAGCTCCATACAGAAGGCTCTGAGGAAAAAAGAATTCCATCAGAGATGTTGTATGGAGGGTCTTTTTAGGGAAAGGAAGGAGTGGAAGTTTTGGAAATGAAAAGGTTATTAGGGATGAGTAGGAATCGGGGTTTAGTGTGTCCAGGAATGACGGACGTATGAATCCATGCCTCCCACTGCGGTGTAACGTGATATTCCCAGAGAGTACGGCTGGAGAAGTTAAAGGAACTCCCTCAACCATTCTCTCGCGATCCGGCCTGCCATGCAGCTGGTGAGCAGGCGCATCCGCTACCAAGACTCGGATAAACCTCACCCCATGAACCCAGGCACCCCTACCAAGTCACCAAACGTAGCGAACCACTTAGGGTGACCTATGGCAGAGGTGTTGGTTATCCAATAAATGATTCCCTGGGCGGCGGTACCCATACCCGCCTCTAATAAATATTATTAGGCAAAGTATTGTCCCTTTGCAAATTATAGTGCAGAGCACTAGCATTATAAAATACGATATTAAGTGCGCAATATCAATATAAAGATAACCTTCTCTTTTTAATTTGGGTCCAAGCTCTTTCTCACATTACGATTTTTAAAGTAAAAACTTCTTTAGGACCGTTGTGATTTGAAAATCGATGAAACGAAAAATAGTAAGCAGAAATTGTTGCTTGTGTCGAGATGGAGGATTTAGCCACAGATGAACTGAACATACAACTCCTGAGTGGGATCCAAACTCGGCCATGGACCGGTCGAATGTACTGCTCTGCTGGTCATACATGTAAAGAAAACACCAAAACACCATATCATTTTTATCGGCGTCGACTAATCGTAACTTGAAACAAAAAAGTCCAAGCCACAATAAATAAAATGTTCGACTATTATGTGATAAGCGTCCTCGGGACAGCTGATGCATTCATAACTTAACCTACATCTCAAGTGTTCATACGTATCCATATAAACAAACTGCCTCGTAAATCGTTCTAAATTCTTTCCGAGCCACAATTGATGCACATTATGTGATAATTATTTATCTTAATCAAGTTATTTCATTTTTATTGTTTATTTTTCTATGAGTCATTGAACATTCAACAGTCAACCATTACATTCATGGAATTCTCGTGTCACAATAAGATTGGCATTATTTTGCTTTTGCTTAAAGATGAACAAAATTGAATTAGTTACATAAAATTAAATTAACATTGTATAAAATTTCAAAAAAAATTTTCAATGTAGGAACCCAAATGATTTTTTTTTATCATAAAAAAGGCATAAAAGCTTATAAAAATGTTAAAAGGGTATAAAACCTCTCAAAAACTGGGCGTTACTTTACAGGGCCCGCAGATACTTTAATAGTATACAACTGCTAAACCTGTACAAATCACATGTGTGCCCCACGGTTGAATTTGGCAGCCACCTCTGGTCTGAAGCTCCAAAATACCTGAAAAATACCCTCGACTCTGGGCAAAAACGGGCGGTCCGTTTGATAGATTCTCCCATCTTAACAGACGGGTTGCAATCTTTAGAGCACAGGCGTCGGGTGGGAATGCTATCCTTATTCTACCGGTATTACAATGGAAGTGGCTTCGAAGGATTTGCATAATTGACCCTTTCGGCACTGGTGCATAGTCGGGAAACACGCCAAACGCGTGCCCTACATTTGTATTTTCTATGTTTCTCCTTCTTACAACATGAGTCTCTTCAAGACAAATATTCATTCCTTCCTCTTCTCGAAAAGACCCTCCACACAGCATCCCAGATGACAATTAGAGGGAAATTATTTTCCTCAGGGCCTCCTGTGTGGAGTTAATGAAAAAAAATTAATAAAAGATGAGCAAAAATGCATGTTATTATTTTTTTTTAATAAAGTAAATAAGTAAAGTAAGTAGCGACAACGGCGTGGTCTGGGGGTAAGGCTCTTGACTCGCAATAAAGGTAGCGGGATCAATCCGGGCGTGGGAAAATACATTTTATTTTACGAATTTGTGTTATTTCACAATTAATTCCTTAACAATAATATACATCTAGTATATTTGCGGCACGTTCCAGAGTGGAAGATACTCTCTGTATCGCCCTTGTGTAAGACCACCATTCAAAATAAATGAATTGAAATGGCTTTAGCCGTGTTTGGTGACTAGATCTGAAAAGCCAGGTAAAGCAAGCCCACCTTTCTATTCACCATCTCCTTCCCCTCCCCACTAGCTTTATCCTCACAACATACCCCAAATCGGGGATGCCATAGTCTCACTGGCTCCAGACGGGAGAAGCTGAGGCTCTTGTGAGGAATTTACATAAAAAAGCGTTTATACGCAAATTGGTTATGCTAGTCTTTTTTATTTATCAGCCACGTGTTGAATTTTTTTAATATAATCATTCAGTAAAAAAAATATCTTTAATCCACAGTAATTGTGAGTATTTTCTAATGTCATTAAAATCAACATAGAATTACATAAATGCTTATCAAATCTATCATGTTTGACAGTAGGTATCTCTTCAAATTATAGTTAACTAATGCATTCTCGTCACGGGAGAAACAATTTTAAGGTTATTTTATGGACGTTAAAACAAAAATATGTATTATATTCTTTTAGGACGAAAAAAGGAAAACACAAAAAAGGGAAAGCATAAAACGGTAAAAGTAATAAATAGTGTTAAGCAATAACTAACTAACCATCAAGCCTCCTAACGTTTCCTCGTAGGAGTAGGCAGAGACCGCCAAACAACTAGGTATTGGCATATATTTCTTTTCCTCATTTACAATTCACATTCATAATCGCTCTTCTGTTTTTCTGACTTTTTGCTTGGCCTGACTCAAGAATTTGTTTAACATGATCATGCCGTGTCTTCCTCGGGCATATTTACTACTCTAGAACAAGCTGCAAATAAGTACCTACTACATATTATTTTTAATGAATTCATACATTATGAAATACCACAAAACACGCCCCCACCCTTAGTAATAATACATTGTATCAACCCACTGTTTTGTAATTGTCAAGTCATTATATGTTTGCCATGAGGAAGAAACGGTCGTTCCGAAACCGGTCGGCGTTAGTAAAAATAGTCATCTATATTTTTTTGTTGGTTAATATCGCCAAATTCTTGGTAGTTTTTTTTTTAAATTTTCCTCCGGCTTTTTCATAAATGTGCAATTGTAGTCTCTGAAGATCTGGACATTTTCAGTTTAGTAATATGCATTTTACATTAGTGCTGACATTTTTTTGGATGCGTGTGGAGGGTCTTTTTAGGAAAGGAAGTTCTGGGCAAGAAAAGCGAATGAAGGTTGGGTAGGTTAATCTGGGGGTTAGTGTGTCCAGGAGTGACGGATGTATGAGTCCATCCCTCCCACTTCGGTGCAAGGCGATGTTCCGAGAAAAAACGGCTGAAGAAGTCAGAAGTCAGAGAGAATGGTTCCCTCAACCATTCTCTCCCGTTCCGGCCTGCCATGCACATGGTGGGCAGAAGCATTCAACGCCAAGACCCGGGCAAACCTTACCCCACAAACTCGGGCACCCCTGCTAAGTCACCAAATGTAGCGAATCACTTGGGGTGACCTACGGCAAAAGTGTTGGTTATACAATAAATGGTTTCCGGTTAGGCGGTACCCATGTCTGCCTCTCAAATTGAAATTGAAAAGTCAGAAGAACTAAAAGAAATTAAAAGAAAAATTCGACTTCTAGTAAATTAGTTTAGGCAATTTCGTCTTTATTTTTAGATATAAGCATGGATGCTGTGATTGAATATTAGTTTAACAATGAATTTCAATTCACTTTGCGAGTAAGAAGTAAAATCATTACTTAAAAAAAAATGCAGCTTTGGCAAATTCAATATCAGCAAAAAAACTATTATTTAATGAGTAAATAACGACGATATTGTAGCAACATTGTCTTGGTGAAATTGAAATATAAATTACACACGTTTGACAAAGATCCATCCTTATTGGAATCATATTTGGCGCCAATTTTGAATAGGTAATGTAGCTGAATTTCAATGTAATCTTACGTAGCAATGTGCGATATTTAAGTATGATTGCTTTGTTTTCGCAGAGAACAGAAGAAACGCTGTTAAAAAGCGATGTTGCCAAATGTAGGAGTTGCGATACGCGAGTCAATAAAAGCCAATAAAAACGTATACTTTGCTAAAAATATACGCTGGTCTACTGCAGCGCCGCGGCTCGCCGATCGGTGACAAAGCACTGAACTAAAATAGCATATTTCAGTTGATTTAGGTACCAATACCGCGTCTGGCTTAATTTCGTTTTTGGACCGTATGAGGGTACAGGAGTGGGGAAAACTTGAAATTACATGTGTTCAATCCTGCGTCCGTATACCGGACGCACAATGACGGTCGGACGCAGGATTGAATGAAAGTGGACCATTAGAAGACGCAGCAATGATAGCGGGATGTATATATATATATATTTATATGTATTTGTATATGTATATGCATATGTATGTATTTACGTATACACATATCTTGTTATATTTTTATCTTTTTTCTTTCTCTTGTTTCTAATATCTTATAATTTCTATTTCAAACCTATATTTTGTTCTAGTTCTCACACTGTATAACTTATATCATGTATGATTACCTTAACACGGGCATTAGCCTAGTATGGTAATCAAGAAAAAAACAAAAAGTGTACTTTCAAAAATTGTATGAAATAAAAAAATAAAAAACTTACATGCAATGTTATTTTTAACACTGACAACTCAAAATGATATTAGAGAACATACCCATACTACGTGACACGTTCGGGGGGGGGTCTTCAAAATACCACGCTTGGTACAAATGAGCGGTGGGTTGCTTAGGTTTTTGGTCACGGTGGGGGGGGGATTAAAAAGTGCAAAAAGTTTGTCACGTAGTATGGGTACGTTCCCTATGTATCTAAAAAGATAAATGGGACCTCTGAAAAAAAAAATTATTTATGTTTTAAGTTCCGTTTTTTCGGTGATTGCGGTTGATTTTTATTTTGCAAAGTGTTTTTTTTTTATTTGGAATTCAGTTTCTAATTCAGTGGTGAGTGTATTCGTACTTTTAAATTATTACTTCACGGAGCAAAGAGTGTTTTATTTGGAAAAGCACAGTATTATTAGTATATTTACCAAGTTCCGATATCTTTCCAATTAATCAATCATATTAATTAACATATAACAGGATTAGTGTTACACAAAAAGGTGGCTACGTGGGTAATTGCGTAAATGTGAAATTCTAGGGAAATTTCACTTCAAAATCTAGAGAAATATTTTTTTTGGGCAGTTCATCCCTGTTTTAAAATGGTGGAATGATGGCCAATGAATACTATGAAATTTCGGTGTGAGAATTCGTTTTTTATTCAAGATTAACTGCTGTTAATATAGAAAAGCATTGGTAAAATGTCCACATTTCACCGCTACTGTTATTGTATTTAATCAAAGTGCAATATAAAAACAAATCATCTCTTTCATTGCAAATACATGACATCGTATTTTGTGTCGACTTTAACCTCAAATAGGCAAAATTTATTCCAGATTGTCCGCAAATATAGCCCTTTTCGTAAATTGTTGAGGGCCTAAATTATGTTTCAACAAACACAATAACTATTATTTATCTAAATCTCTATAAACAGTATGAAAATAAACCAAAAACACGAAATGTTGAATTGCATATTCAAATGTCAATACAATAATACTGACAATACAATACACGCGATCACCAGGTGACAGTGGGTGAGTGTGACGCGTGACGTCACGATTCACCATTTCAGTAATGCCAACTTGACACTGTGTTTCGAGGAGAGGTTTAAAAATGGACTTTTTAATAATTTTTTAAAAACTCTGCGTTTAATATTAATAAATAAAACTTACATATTTATAATCAGTGTTTATTGGTCTATATGAACATATTTTTTTAAAGCCATAATATTTTTCACTGGAGTTCCTTATTAAGACCGGCGGCGATGGGATTCGGCTGCGAAAATTCGATTTACGCGGAATGTATTGTATTTTTATGAATTTATTCCGAATAGGTATCTATTTGAATTAGAGCCGGCCGCGACGGGATTCGGCCGCGAAAATTTGATTTACGCGAAATATATCATATTTTTATGAATTTATTCCGAATTCTGCATTATGACCGGCCATGGCGGGATTCGGCTGCGAAAAATCGATTTATGTACTCGAAATTTTTCGTATTTTTACGAATTTACTTGGAGTATCTGAATTCAAATGGCCAGTTGCATCAGAAATAGGCTGCGAAATTTCGATTTACACGGTAATATATCACATTTTTATGAGTTTAAAGAGATGGCCGCGATGGTAATCGGCTGTGAAAATTTGATTTACTCGGAAAATATCATATTTTTGTGAATTTACTTTGAATAGAGGACCGTCCGCTGCGGTAAACGCTGCGAAAATTCGATTTACCCAGGGAATAAGTCGTATTATTACGAATTTATTCCGAAAAACCTACCCGAATTTAAATTTGCAGCCGAGAAACTTAATTTTCGGCAATTTTTTAGCGGGGTTCTACTGCAGTATCATCTGTATTTTTTATTTTCATGCAAGACGAGTGAGAAAGAAGATTTTTATGAACAGCTTTTAGGACGATCGTCGATGTCGTGCCTAAAATCTCTCTCTGGGACTAGTATAATTATGTATTAGCTGCTAAGCAACACAATTCGACAAGAATCCAAGAGGAGTGATAGAGAATCTGTCCCTTGTTGGTTAGAAAGAAATCTCAAAAGAACAATCCGTCACTTTCATTTGATCTTAAAGAACAATAAATTAGCAGTCGGCCGATAAAATACAACTATTCAGGTATACAATCGAAGAAAAATTCAAGATGAACAATAACATATTTAAATAATTTATGGGTTTGGAAAAAATGAAATATAAAGCTAAATACCTCTTTGAGGAAGTTTTTCTGGGCATCCTCATCCACCCTGTAGAGCTGTTTAAGTACCATCACTTCGTTGGTATCTCGGTGTGTCACCTTAAACACTTGTCCAAAGAATCCACTGCCTAGAAGCTCTCCCTAGAAAGATTAACATGTCCACATTTTATAAACTGTGTAAATGTGGAGTTATTCCAGAAGCGAGGAATAATTATATATTATGTATAAACATGGCTTGGTCCTCTACCTGAATCAAATCAGCAGCTCTGAAGACAGTGGGAGGCGGGCGAGCATCTACCCTAAAGGATCTGGTACGGGATAAATCACAGAGGACACCTCCTTCTTCAGACTCCATGTGCTCACCGGCGGATCTGAACAAATTAAAATTGGTTCAAGCTGTGAATATAATGAAAAGAAAACTTATCAATTATCATTACTTTATCGTTAGTGCAAAACTACCATTAGACAATTCATGTTTGACTATAAGCTATTTATTTTCGAGAATATTGGCTTTTACGAAAACTTTTTGTTATTACCGCTTCACAATAAGGAACTCCAGTGAAAAATATTATGGCTTTAAAAAAATATGTTCATATAGACCAATAAACGCTGATTCTGAATATATAACTTTTATTTCATAATATTAAACGCAGAGTTTTTAAAAAAATATTAAAAAGTGCATTTTTAAACCTCTCCTGAAAACACAGCGTTAAGTTGGCATTACTGAAATGGTGAATGGTGACGTCACGCGTCACGCTGTCACCTGGGGATCGCGTGTATTGTATTGTATTGACCAGTATTGACATTTGAAATGACACTTAAGCAATTCAACATTTCGTGTTTTTGGTTTATTTTCATACTGTTTATAGAGATTTAGATAAATAATAGTTATTGTGTTTATTGAAACATAATTTAGGCCCTCAACAATTTACGAAAGGGGCTATATTTGCGGACAATCGGGAATAAATTTTGCCTATTTGAGGTTAACTATTCGTGTCATATTTTGACATTGTATTTTCAAATTGTTTTTAGTAAAGGGATACAAGCTATTACGCAATCGTCATGCAGTGTATTATGCCAGTTTATGTGTGTGTTATACATAAAACAATGTACAAAATCACGCCTGGACCAACAAAATTGAAGAACGATATCACTTGTATTTGCAAAGATGATTCATTATTTTTATATTGCACTTTGTTAAAATACAATAACAGTAGCGGTGAAATGTGGACATTTTACCAATGTTTTTCTATATTAAAAGCAGTTAATCTTAAATAAAAAACGCCTCAATTTCTTACACAAAAGTCATTGAGTCATCCTATCACATCCTATCTTCACTTTATTCCGCCATTTTCTTAAATACAAAATCAGGGATGCTCTGCCCAAAAAAATTATTTCCCTAGATTTCGAAGTGAAATTTCCCTAGAATTTCACATTAACGCAATTACCTACGTAGCCACCTGATTGTGTAACACTAATCCTGTTATATGATTTATTAATTGGAAAGATATCGGAACTTGGTAAATATACTTATAATAAATACTGTGCTTTTCCAAATAAAACACTTTTTGCTACGTGAAGTAATAATTTAAAAGTACGAATACACTCACCACTGAATTAGAAACTGAATTCCAAATAAAAAAAAAAAACACTTTGCAAAATAAAAATCAACCGCAATCACCGAAAAAATGGAACTTAAAACATAAATTAATTTCTTTTTCAGAGCTCCCATTTATCTTTTTAGATACATATAATATCATTTTGAGTTGTCAGTGTTAAAAATAACATTGCATGGTAAGTACAACAATAATTAAGATTCATGGAAATTCCAAAAAATATATATTTATATATATGTATAAATAATACCAGTAATATTGTAATATGTAATAAAAAATTTGCCAGAGTTCGAAATTTCCCTAGATTTTGTCCTGATTTCCCTTATCCCTAAAAAATATTTTTCTCCCCTAGATCTAGGGAAATTTCCCTCGACATAATATCACTGATTCAAAAAGACAACTTGAAAATAATAAACTACAGGTGGGTGAAGGCCACCATAGATACGGTGCGTTTCTAGGAGTTTTTAAAAATTAAAACTTTGACAATTATTTTAACTATTAAAACTAACTATAAAAATAAAAATAAAAATGCAGTTATTTAAGTTAGAAGGTCTTTATTCATAAAAAAAAATAAAAAAATTGGACTGGAGTTCTCTATTAAAGCTCTATAAATGAAACATTTCTGAACGTAGCCGAATAGTAAAAACTGTTTTAGAAAGGTTACAAAATAGGCTTTCAAATTATTATATTACAAATAAATATTAGCATTTGTAAATATTAAAATTTAGAACGCAAATATTAAAAATAAGTAAAAATGACTCACGTGATGTTTTTATGTGAAAACGGTACTAAAATCACAGATTATGTAAACAACAATACTTATTCTATTGTATATATGTGTAATAAACACTTTTGTCACCTCACTTTTTTATCATTTCATATAAAAATATTTAATAAAAATTTAAAATGTGGAGCGCAGTGGAGCTGCCGGTAGCAAATTTGCGCGGGTAAATATTTTTGTCAACTACACGACTGACAGCTGATTCCTGTTGTGTATTTCCATAGACAACTTGATAGTGATGTGCAGCTTTATCTACTATCGACCTTTTACTTTTTGTTTTAAGGATGTAACTAAAACAATAACGGAGTTAGAACGATTTCTATGGAAACACACGCGCTGACGTATAAACACGCTTATTGTACTTGACTGCTGTCCTATTTTTAACGCTTATATCTGCTTACGTTGCGGAGGGGTTAAAACTATGTCAAAAATTCATGCTCACTTAATTTTTATAAAAATGTTTAACATGGCTTTTCATACAAGATTGCTTTTCGTGTAACATGGATTTTTGAGATATCTTGTGGTGAAGTGATTGCACAAGAATGCTCACCCATCTAAAAGTCGAGACATGCTGGAGGATCTCTCCTTTTCCGTGAGGGGAGTGATGTGCCGGGAGGGGGGCGCAGCCCTGCGCCACCTGTGTCTGGCTCGCGCCCCTCCCCCACCGTCTTCCCCCCGCCTCTTGAACACCCTCTCCCTGGCTCCAGCTGAAATTAAAAACAGATTTATTTTAAACACTAACACTTATAGTAACCATGAAATTTTTCACAAAAAGGAAGTAATTCAGCCCGTCCGACTGCTAGCCGAGTGTCTTATCCACCAGGCTATCAACCACATTCTTTTACCATCTGCACATTATTTTTCACCGGGGAATCGACCGCATTCTTCACCTTTTAGGCTCAGTCTCATGGAGCTACTAACTGGAAACCGGAACTGTGAGTAGTAGTAACGAGTGAAATGTCCTCCTGCCTAAGCGTTAACTTGTTAAAAGCCAGGAAAAACACGGAAATTCCCTAACAAAGCACCACTTTGAATTTTGAATTGAATGTTTTGTGGATTAATTTTGAGCTATTGTATATTTTATTGACCGAAACACATTCCTAGAACAATAAACTGTGTACCAAAACAACATTACTTGCGTTAATTACGTAAATTGATAGATTTTACGATGTATAAGTATCACGCATCGAACATTGATAGATTTAATCGCGGCAAATTTGACATTTTGATGCCACAGATAAAATCATTTAAAAATATTCTGGTATTTCCAGGTTTTTTTTTTTTTTTTTTACATGAGCTCCACACAGGAGGCCCTGAGGAAAACAATTTCCCTCAGGGCCTATGTCATCTTTGGGGATGCTGTGTGGAGGGTTTTTTTAAGGAAAGGAAGGAGAGGAGAGTTCTGGGAAGGAAAAGGGTTTAAGGGGTGGGTAGGAATCTGGGGTTCAGTGTGTCTTGGTCATCCGCCTCCAAGACCTAGACAAACCTCACCCCATGAACCCGGGCACCCCTGCTAAATCACCAAACGTAGCGAACCACTTGGGGTGACCTATGGCAGAGGTGTTGGTTATCCAATAAAGGTTCCCGGGGTGGCGGTACCCATTCCCGCCTCCCAAATTGCAAAGGTGAATGAAACTAGTGGCTATATCATCAACGATGTTGGCGCAAGCGATTCTGACCTTGTCCTTCATTCAAATTCTGTACACAGAAGGGCCAAAATCGCATTCAAAATATTTTTTCCGCGCGCATGCGCACACGTATCCGCACGTCTCCGGCAAATAAGAGGTTAACTTGAGAAAACGACTAACGGATATCAGACGAGGTGCATGAAGGACGCTTAAATGATTTGGGCATGTAGAGCGAATAAACGAAGAAAGGAGTGTAAGGAGAATATTTGATGCAAATGTGAACGACAGAAAAGGTCGGGGAAGCCCGAGGAGACATAGCATGATCAAGTGAACCAGATGAGTCAGAATAAAAGACTTGTATGTATGAGATGATACATATATGAATTTGAACGAGGCAAGGAGTGTGTGCTAAGATCGAGTGATTTGGCGGTCCGTCCTCTCTGCCTATCCCTGCGCAAAACGGCGTGATGGTTAGGTTAGGTTAAAGACAAAAACAACTTATAAATAAAATACGTATTACTAACCCCCAGGAATCTGTGGTAGATGCCCGTTCCTCATATTGCTCTTGCTCAAAGAATCCCGGCAAAGAAACTCCAGATCATCGTCCATCTTCATGGCCTGCTCTCCCAGATTATCATCCAGGATGTTGTTCTCCTGTTCACAAGTCTTCTTATCGGCTATGCAGTCTGTCAAAATAAAGTGACCAAGATGGTTGAAAGGAAAAATAATGTAGCTTTAACTGTCAAAGGCCAGTCCCTAACACGGAAATTCCCTAACAAAGCACCACTTTGAATTTTGAATTGAATGTTTTGTGGATTCATTTTGAGCTATCGTATATTTTATTGACCGAAACACATTCCTAGAACAATAAACAATGTACCAAAACAACATTGCTTGCGTTAATTACGTAAATTGATAGGTTTTACGATGTTTTCATCAAGTATCACGCATAGGACTATGACGGTTTGAATCCACAGATAAATCATTTAAAAATATTCTGGTGTCGCCAGGTGAATGAAACTTGTGGCTATATCATCAACGATGTTGGCACAAGCGATTCTGACCTTGTCCTTCATACAAATTCTGTACACAGAAGGGTCAAAATCGCATTAAAAAATATTTTTTTCCAAATTTTATCCGCGTGCATTCGCACACACCGTATGTGTCCGCACGTCTCCGGCAAATAAGAGGTTAACCCCTCACGCTAACTTGTTCGCTTTTGGGAACATAAAAGCCACCGTGTGCTCACGAGATTGCGGTAGTTAGTAATTGAACCAACGAAATTGAAGTGGAAGAAATAAGGTAAGTCGGCATTCCTAACTTTTCCCCATTCTTTCCGCTTTGCGGGTACCTTATGCACGTCCCAAAGATATTCAAAAACAAAAGAGATATATTATGATGTCCACGCGACTGTCGGTGGACTACTAATCGGAGTAGTTGCATACAAAAAGAATTTGTTCATTTCTTTGATTTTTTTAAGGTGTGCATTAGTATTGGTTAACAATATAGTTTGAATACGAAAAGAATTCGTTCATTTAGTTGAACGTTCGTTTAGTTTATTCGTTAATTGGTAAACAACATCGGCGACACCCGGAAGTCAGTCCCACCTAGTAAAAACTGCAGATGGCACATCTCTTATATTTCATATAAATCAAATATCTTTGGTACATCCCCCGACAACACCCAAGGAAAACGATGACACAATCAAGTGAATCAAAATACTTGAGTTGAGTATGTCAAGAAACAGAATAACAGAAGAATACGTCTGAGAAGATATATGAATGTGAATGAAGAAAAGAGTGTGCCGAGATAGGGTGCATTGTGCTGCTGAGAAAGGGCGTGATGGTTAGTTAGTTTAGATATTGTCTACAGTTTATACCTTCAATGCACGGTTCCAAGTCTGGGGCGGAATTGACGGCAATTTCCTCAGCGGGGTTTGGTTCCTTGGTTTGAGAGTTGGTGAGGTTTTGCATTTCCTTGGCGGTGGGTTTAGTGGCACTATCGCCGATAGCGAGAGTGGTCACGTCGCAGACATTCTGTATCTTGGCGGCGGTACGGAGACTCTGTTGGGGAGGTTTTATAGCCAGGCTGTCGGGGTCGTGTTCAATAGTCAGCTGTGCAAGAAGGATTACAAGGTTAGAACATAATAAGAAATGGACATGAATGGATGCTAAAGAAAGACTAGCTTCGGTCAACGGTATTATTGGGTAGCATAATTATTAGTCAAAAATGTTACGTAAGGACGTAATGTAAAAATTCAAGACGCGAACTCCTCTGCTGCCTCAATTCAAGATGCGAACTCCTCGGCCGACACAATTCAAGATGCAAACTCCTCTGCTGACACAATTCAAAATGCGAACTCCTCTGCTGACACAATTCAAAATGCGAACTCCTCTGCTGACACAATTCAAGATGCGAACTCCTCTGCTGACACAATTCAAGATGCGAACTGCTCTGCTGACAAAATTCAAAATGCAAACTCCTCTGCTGACACAATTCAAGAGAAACAATTTTTGCTTTCTGAGTGCAGTTAGAAATTTCTAGTTGCATGAACATGACATCTGGTCATCATTGTTATCGTCATCGTCAGATGTGGTATAAAAACGTATTTTTTTTTACATTAGCTCCACACAGGAGACCCTGAGGAAAATAATTCCCCTTAGGGCCTATGTCATCTGTCTGGATTGCTGTGTGTAGGATCTATTTTGAGAAAAGGAAGGAGAGGAAGTTCTGGGAAAGGAAACTGTATAAGGGGGTGGGTAGGAATCTAGGGGTCAGTGTGTCCAGGAGTGACGCATAAAACCATCCCTCCCACTGCGATGCAAGGCGAGTTTCAAGAGAGTTCTAGTGGAGGTCAAAAGGTCTCCTCAACCAGTCTCTCCCAATCTGGCCTACCACACTGTAGATGGGCAGGCACAACTGTCTGGCGCAGCTGTGTGAAGTCTTTTTAGAAAAGGAAGGAGAGGACGTTCTGGTAAGGAAAAAGGTATGTGGGGCGAGTAGGAATCTGGGGGTCAGTGTGTCCAGGAGTAATGGACGTATGAATCCAACCTCCAACTGCAAGGCAATATTCAGAGAGAGTCCTGCTGGAGAGATCAAAAGGTCTCCCTCAAACAGTCTCTCCCGATCCAGCCTGCCACACAGTTGGTGGGCAGACGCATCCGCTGTAAAGACCCGGACAAACCCCATGAACCCGGGCACCTCTGCTAAATTACTAAACGTAGCGAACCACTTGGGATAACCTGTGGCAGAGGTGGTTCCAATATATCCTACAATCGAAACTGTATTTAGTAAAAAGAGGTCATAAAAACATATTGAGGATACCGAAATTCAATTTTATGTGTAGATACTTAGGGATGTACTCAAATAAAATATTTAATAAAGTTTTTACCTGCAAAACTGTATCAGAGTAGCAAATCAAATGCTCTATATGCGGTATTGGTTGGTCTTTCACCGGGGTTCCGTTGATTTCCAAAATTCTGTCTCCAATATGCAACGCCATCAAACTACACGACACGTCCACACTGGAATGGAGAACAAGAAAATTTAATTAAAAAAATTGCAACTGAATACTGACATGCGGTGCAAATATGATAATGTATAATAATTATTGCTAAATGTGCATTAGGTATAAATATATTTTTATGCTAAAGTGCAAATGAGTCGTCTTTGTTATTTACAATTTTATCTATTCTTTAATTGGACTAATTAATTGTTTCCATCAAGCGTCATGGTACATATGAAAGTATCTATGATGTCATTACTGTCTTAAATTAGAAATTATCCATTAGAAGAATTGATAAATTTATTGTTCCAATGAGAGAGTCTGATGCAGCCGAACTAAAAAATTGTCTTTTTTTGCCTAAAAATCTTCGTGGACAAGTGGAGAATACATTCCTAGAGTTATAGCATCAAATTCGACCTTGAAATATAGTTAGGAGCTTTGCACGCCAAGCAGGTAGAATGGATAACAGAGCGACCCGGCCAATAAAAAAAACTTTAAAGGTATTTTTCTCAAAACTGCTGTTCTGAAGCAAGACTGTTTTTCAAGTTGGCTGGAATAGAGAACTCCAGTCCAATTTTTTTATGAATAATGACCTTCTAACTTAAATAACAGCGTTTTTGTTTTTATTTTTAGAGTTAGTTTTAATAGTTAAAATAATTGTCAAAGTTTTAATTTTTCGAGACCCTCCGGAAATATGGTAAATCGTGTGACGTCATCACTCCCGAAAAATTAGTATGGGATTGGGCAATCAGCTGATCTACTGCCGCCATTTTGAAATCCGTTGTTCCGTTGTTCGAAGTATTCTCCCTAGAAGAAGCATTACTTTTTCATTCATTATTTTTTTTGTGCAGTAGTTTTTCAATATTTTAAATAATAGAGATAAACTAATAGAGATACCTCTATTTTAGAGGAGGCGTCTACTAATATCTACAGGAATTCCAAAAACTGAAAAAATCGAACTAATATCTATGGGAATCAAAGTGTTGACGAATATCTACAGCTCAAACTGTTGATTAATATCTATGAGAACCAAAGTGTTGACGAATATCTACAGTACTGTCAGAGGTTGGATTTGCAATTATGTATAGCATATTGGAATAACGTAATATTGCGTATGCAGTTTAAAAAACTTAATTTATGAAAGTATGTATGTAAAAATCCCTAATATCGGACTATTGGACACATTTAGCTGATTAGTCCAACCTACGCTCTGTAGATATTAGTTCAACCTACGCTCTGTAGATATTAGTCAACACTCTGAAGTTCGTAGATATTAGTTCAACATATGAGCTGTAGATATTCGTCAAACATACAGGCTGTAGATATTAGTATCTGGAGTCATTTTAGATACTGAATTATTTAGGCTTAAATATTGTTTCAATAAACACTACAACTAAATCTCTATAAACAGTACGAAATAAAGAATAACATGAAATGTTGTTAATACTGATGGCTTGTGCCATACCTACATGTCATTTGATTTCAATACAATGTGATACAATGACTGGTGACGCGTTACGTCAGCACTAACCGTGTGAGACGTTAAAAAATGCACTTTTTAATATTTTTTTACGAACACTACGTTTAATATTATAAAACAAAACTTATATATTCAGAATCAGCGTGTATTGGTCTGTATGAACATATTTTTTTAAAGTCATAATATTTTTTACTGGAGTTCCTTATTGTACTAACTAACCATCACATCGTTTCTCCGCAGGGGTAGACACGAGAGTACGGACCACCAAACAACTCGATCTTGTTACACTTCCTTGCCTCATTCACATTCATAGCCTAGCTAGGAACTAATATCCACCCACAAGACATAATAACACTTGTGCACATTTTATAGTTATTTTTCAATGTTATTATTACATTATTTTTGCCATACAAATGTATCAAATGTAATGTTATAAATAAATAAATACATCGTCTCATACGTGCTCTTCTATTATTCTGACTCTTGACATGGCCTGACTCAAGTATCTGATTCACTTGGTCGTGCCATGTCTTCCTCGGGCATCCCCGACTTCTTCTACCATTCACATTTGCATCGTATATTCTCCTTCTTAGTTCTTTTCGAAAGTTTAAATAAAGCTAATTAAATTTATATGCAGATGAATCTCAACTGATGAAAAATTATTACTATAGGACAAAGTTATTGCAAAATTAAGGTCGATTTTTTTCATCAATTTTCAATGTCCGCCATTTTTGCAATCAACAAAATTTTTTTTGCAAACTTGATATATTTATTTTTTTCCCTCCACTTGTTCATGCACATTCTACATTCGTACTAAAATTATTATTTTTTTAATTTCATGTTTCAGATAATTTCTAAGGACTCCAGGATTTCAGCCGATTTGGTCGGACCCTCCGCTTGCGGCCGCTATATATACATACATATATAGATATTCAATACAAGTTTTTAATAGTGTTTTTTCTTGTTCAAATGTACCTTTACATGTGACAAATGTTTCGTTAATGAAAATAAATTTTATCTTTAAAAAAAAACGCATTGAAAAAAAACTCGGCTGGACCAGACACTCCCCTTAAAGCCTCGATGACACAGAGCGAGATTACAAGCTACTATCTACTAAGTCTAAAAGCGGATAAATCGGCGAGTGAGATTGTCATGATGACACACAAAACTATCCACTCGCTCAGTAGCGTAGGAAACTGAGGTCGCTGCTAGCGCCAGTAACAAGAATAACGACGCCTGCATGAACTAATTCTGTGATGTTTGACATTGAAATCAGCTGTCAATTGGCAGCCATCTTGAAAAACATAAATAAACCAATCACGAGCAAGCGTATAGCGAGTAAAGTTGACGACCTTTCAACTTTTTTCGTAGATTGTCAACAATCTGCTAGTTAGCAAGTAACACGATGACACTGAGCGAGTTTACTAACAGATAGTGAATTTCCCAGATAGTAGCTTGTAAACTCGTTCTGTGTCATCGACGCTAGTATGGTTCTGTTTATTTTGAACTCTATTTAAAATCAAACACACTTTATTTGTAATGTTTTGATCACTAGAACTTGTCAAGGTGCATTTATGTGAAAATTATAAACAAAGTCGAATACAAGCATGCAAAATATAATATTTATCAAAGTTGTGTTCAAACAGGTGCAGAGTATTTTACAACATAAGAAAACATGCGTAGAATCACAATATATACAAAACAAGAAAGATAATCAAATAAATCTAAGAGGTACAGAGACAAGCGTCGATGACTACATACAGATCAATGAGAACTCAGCCATTGAAGGAAGAAAGACCGTGCAAAAAATTACAATACATGCGTAAGTAGGTACATATAATAAATAAAAAATATACAAAACATAAACAGGACGGTGACCGAACAACTTAACAACATACAACTTCAACACCTCCTTTGAAAAGTCGTTAAAAATGATAAAAAAATTTTTTTTAATTGTTTGGGCCTCAATTTTGTCAGACGGTCAATATATTTCCACTTTGCAATAAAATTGTGTGCAATAAAATAAGTGGAATATTTCTGAACGCATCTGAAAAGTAAAAACTGTTTTCGAAAGGTTATGAAATAAGCTTTCAAATTGTTATATTACAAACTAGCTGGTTCCCGGCATGCGTTGCTATGCCATTTAATAAAGAATTTTTTTCTCCCTGCGTGTCCTTTCCCATTCGTCCCGTTCCCTTTCCGCCTCCCTTTCCTGTCCCGTATCCTCTTCCCCCTCTAGCGTTCCCACCCCGCCTTCCCTCACCACACTCCCCTCGCCCGCTTCCCCCGTCCCGCGAACCCTCCTCCCGAGTTCAACCCTTCCGCATTCCACTTATTCAGTCCCAGTACATTCAGTTTTCAAACAGCTCGCGTCCCACCTATTGCAATTTTTTATACAAATTTCGTAATGCCAGAGCTAACCAGTAGTTTTATTCAAACCTTGTCCTGACCATAAAGAACACAACAAAAAAGAATTATCCAATTTGGTGCAGTCGTTCAGAAGTTATGCGCGTACATACATTTCGGCGATTCATTTTTATTTATATAGATAAATATTAACATTTGTAAATATTAAAATTTAGAATGCAAACATAAAAAAAATGTAAAAATGACTCACATGATGTTTTTATGTGAAAACGGCACTAAAATCACGGATTATGTAAAAACAATACTTATTCTATTGAATAAATGTATAAAAAACAATTTAGTCACCTCAATTTTTTATCATTTCATACAAGAATATTTAATAAAAAAATACCAATGTCTAGCGGCGCGTAGGTGATTTGGCGGGTAAAATCTATATCTACCGTGTATCTGACAGAATACGTCTTTTTATGTATTTCTATGAACAACTTGAATAGGGAGAGCTTGATTTATTATGGACCTGACAGAATAGGTCTTTTTATGTATTTCTATGGACAACTTGAATAGGGAGAGCTTGATTTATTATGGACGTTCTACTTTTTGTTTTAGGGATGTCAATAGAACAATAACGGAGTCATAACAATTTCTGTGGAAACACATGCGTTGACGTGAAAACACTCTTATTGTTGTACTTGACTGCTATCGTTATATTATCATGTATATCCGCTTACGTATCGGAGTGGTTAACAATAATAATAATGTAAATCAAAAATAAAATAGTATTGTTTAAATTAAAATAAATAACCGATGCTAAATTTTCACAGTGCGTCGCTGATTGTACTGTCATAATAACTTATTTGCTTTTTTACAAAATTATGTTTTTATAAATTGTAGCATCTTACCAGATAATGTGTTTATATATTTGTAAAAACAGTATACAATCTAGCATAAGCAGTTTCCCCAGAATAGCTGGTTATATTCTGATAAATGATTTTTTAATAGTATCCTTATAACTTGTTGAACATTGGATGGTATTTCGAAAAACTGCACGAAAATTACCTTGATGAATTCTGGTCAAATATCCATATAAAAACAAAGCAATTGTTGTATTTTGCGATTGTTTTCTGTTTATACTTTCGGAAATGAAAACGGAATGCACAAACATTTAGAGAGAGATGAAATGCAAAACGGTTGAGTTTACCAGGACTTGGCTACGCTCAGTCAATTATCAATCTTGTAGTAAACAAACTTTTAACAAATGTATAAACGAGACAAAACTACGCAATCAAATTATGAATTCCCCGACACTATTGCGATAATTAGCGGTTTTCCCAGTCTGTGGCAACTCTGATAGCATAACAATAGTTCAGTCACATGATACAAATCATAATATAGCATTATCTAACTACAAAATAAGAACCAATAAATAACAACTATAAAAAAAGGATTTTATGTTGCAGTCACAACAGTATAACCTAGATGATCAGATAGGACAATTTGAGTTAGATTAGGATAGATATCTCCAATCTGAATAAGTGCTAGCTTATACTGTGTGACTGCCACATCGACATAGGCCCATCTCTACAGACAAGAAGGTGCTACAAAGGCATACCGCCGATAGCTCCGTCACAACCTCTATTTCTCCCGAATGACGCATGTATGCCTGCAAAACACTCTTGACGAGAGAGCCCGAATGCTCATTCAACTTTGCCGTTCTTCGTATTGCCTCGCCTGTGCTCCGTCCGTTGCCAGTTTTGTGCAAAAGTCAAAGAATCTTCACTGTGGAGGGGGTTACAAATAATGACTGAACCATTCGTACTTAGAATTAGAGATGCCACGAATATTCGGCTACTATTTGGTATTCTGCCATTCGGCCGAATACCGAATACATGAAAATTATTGTCTTCACTACAAATTTCAAAATATTTCCAAATAGATGATTTTTTATAAAATGGTGCCATTTCATAAAGCTTTTCGCGAACAGACGTGTTACACACTATAAGTAACACAATTTGATGTAACAATCAACGACCCACTCGCAAATGAAATAAATACGTAGTTACCACACGCACTTCAATGATACAGGTCGATGCTGTCACCCACGAAATGTACTAAGTGTCGCCGAATATTCGGTATTCGACAAAATCACTATTAGTGGCATCTCTACTTAGAATGTATCGACGAAACGATGCATCACTGGATTTCGGCATTACAGAAAGAGAGGTTACAACGTAGCCTTCAGCCGCAGGACGTATAAATCACACGTGCAGTGAAGATATATTATATTGCGGGTATTGTAGCGTGGCTGTACCTATACTGGGTGATTTGTATGCAGAGGGATAGAGTGGCCCTTAGCAGAGATCTTGCCAGCGCAGCCAGTTTGCCCTGCATCGCGTATAATAACCTGCGGAAGTGTTAAAAAGGTTAAGGGTTAGTTATTACTATAGTTAATGTTGCTGGTTTTACACTTACAGGCGGCTAGCCGGGATTTGCGTACTCTGCATCCATGTTGACACAGTTAGGTTTATTAATGCGGTACTTTTAATGTTAATTTATTTACTTCTATGTTCGCTTTACGCTTATGGTAATTCCTTATCATGGCATTTCACACAGACTTACATAAAAGCTTACTATTAAATTATAAATACCATATTAAATACAAAGTTATGATTTCTACCAATTGTATTTCAGCTCACCAACTTCGGTCTTCAACAATGGACTATTTTTAAATGTTTTTTTATAACCACTGGAGCGATTATGGTCGAAAAATGGACCACCTTACGATTGATAGCGGTCCAAAATTGGACCACATTTTCCTACCATTCGTTAAACATTTATTGTAATTATTTAAAACATTTCCATGGCCAGCCATTTATTTTATAATGAAGCTTTATCTATTATGACCATAGATATCGCAAATCCGAACTTCGTAGACTATTTTAGAACGATGTTAAAAATAAAAATTTTAAATTTTTTTTCCGCCGAATTTTTGATCTGCTGTTTACGGTCAAAATTAAATCCTTTTTTCATAAATATACACCTTTCATTATCAAGTATACCACAGACAATATACAAAATACTAAAATATTCTATGTTGACCCGAATAAGTACCCCTCACGGCAGTTTCAAAGTAAAAACACGCAGATTCGCGCAGTTATAAACTTTACGATTTTTTAATATTTTTTTTATAAATCCTACAAATGTGAGATAAACGGTAAAATACAGGTTAATTCATTGGCTATATAGCACTATAATAAGTTTTTATGTCTCCGTGTTAAAATTTGAAGGTATGATTTTTTTAATGTTGGCTTAAAATTTTAAAAATGATCTTCTGGGAAATCTCGAGCAATTGAGGCAAATTTATTTAATTCGAGTGGTCGCTCCAGTGGATAAGAATTATAGAACCAATTATGATAGATTCTCAATTGAAAAACACATCAAGCAATGTTTTTGTTAACATTGAGAAGCAAAAAATATAAAGCTCCTCTCAAAGTCTTCTAATATCATTTATGTTAAATTTACAAGAGTTTCCAATATGAGATAACCTGACTAGGCAATTTATATGGACAAGGATTCTCCACCCATGAAACAGATTAAATATATAATGATTTTAAAGCTATGAGATTTGGTTCAGATGGAGTTATTATATGTATATAATCATTGAACATATTATATATTCCAACGGGAAACTTGTGAGTGGTAAAATCAGGAACTACAATTAACAGGCTCGCTGCCAACTCTGCTATTTGACATTGTTCAAATGTTTCGAAAAAACTTAGCACCCACCAATTTGCGTGCGCGTCATTTTAGTTGTCATTGATCAGTGTTCGTTCATAAGGCAACTTTTTTTTTGTTTTTATATAAATATCTCACAAGGGTCCCAGCTGCTCCCGTCTGGAGCCAGTGAGACTATGGCATCCCTAATTGGGGTATGTTGTGAGGCTGAAAGTAGTGGGGAGGGGAAAGTGATGGGGAAGAGGAAGGTGGGGAAGTACCTGGCTATTCAAATCTGGTCACCAAACACAGCTAAAGTCATTTTAATCAACAGTTCTGAATGGTGGTCCTACACCAGGGCAATACTGAGAATATCTTCCACTCTGGAACGTGCTGCAAATATACTATACATTATTTTAATTGTGAAATGACACAAATTAATCAAATAAAATTTATTTGCACATGACCAACACTTACTGTTTTAACTATGACTTGATGTTTTTAATGTGGTTTTTTACTACCTACTCTAGTTTTAAAGTTATAGCTGGTTGAATATGGGGGGGACATTTTTGTTATTTATTTTTGGGGAGTTATGCCGTGTTGCGCTACCTCCTCCTTTTTTTTCATTAACTCCACACAGGAGGCCCTGAGGAAAATAATTTCCCTCAAGGCCTCCTGAAGAAATCTGAGATGGTCATCTGAGAGGGCCATCTGAGATGCTGTGTGGAGGGTTTTTTTAGCCAACGTTTCAGACAGTGTTACAGTGACCATCATCAGGGCAGATGTGCAACACGGCTAACACCCCGAAAATAAATAACAAAAATACTTCTGGCCGTGAAAATCTACAATCATATCATGGAGGGGACAGTTTTCCAAATCTTCTTTATCCAATGCTGGCAGTGAACCTGCTAAAATGTTTCAAAGAACCAATAAGCTCCAGCGTACAGCACCCTTGAGGTGATTTTTCACAAAAACGGCGCTATATAAATTAGCCAAATATTATTTATTATTATTATTAATAAATTGTAGTTCCTGATTTCATCGTGCAAGCTCTCGGTGATCAGAGTATTTAAAAACATGTTAGGTTAGGTGAAGCAACATTATTAACAACTCCAAAAGCAGTTCCAATAAGCCGTTGGTTGATCTACACTCACTGTTTGATAGTAAGCCCCCTGTGTGGGTCAGGGGCCAATCGCAGCAGGGGCGGAGCGTTGAGGGGAGCCCGGGGGGGCAGCTCCACCAGCTGGATGGCGTGGCGCCGGCCTCCGCCCCTGCCGAGGGGGCGCATCACGCGCTCGTAGCATCCACCACTGGAAACATAATACGCAGAATGGATGTCTGACAAATAAAGAAATGAACGCATTGTCGATGGAAATCAACTTTGTAATTTTTCAAGAAAGCTTCATTTTTATTTATTTATTTACTAACTACATGGACATATGAATATATCTGGTTATTTATTTACTAACTACATGGACATATGAATATATCTGGTTATTTATTTACTAACAACATGGACATATGAATACATCTGGTTATTTATTTACTAACTACATGGACATATGAATATATCTGGTTATTTATTTACTAACTACATGGACATATGAATATATCTGGTTATTTATTTACTAACTACATGGACATATGAATATATCTGGTTATTTATTTACTAACTACATGAACATATGAATATATCTGGTTATTTATTTACTAACTACATGGACATATGAATACATCTGGTTATTTATTTACTAACTACATGGACATATGAATATATCTGGACCCGCCCTAAGTGATAAAAGCGTATTATTTCCCCCTCCCCATACCGGTTCCATGGAGCCGGCTGGACTTACGAGAGCCTAGCTTGAATCTAAAAAATGTGACGTCATCATTCTTGTCCTGACCAGTGCCGAGCTCACATCGAACATTTTACGAAATAACACGTCAAAAATGAGAACTTGTGCTATACACGCTATACCCTAAAATATGTGAACATAGCGAATGTGGGTGATTCTCCGCGAGCTCGCCGCTGGTTACAGGGCTAAGTAAATTATGAAACATTTGTAAAAACGTCTTAACTAAATACGGCAACAAAATATTCCTCTGAAAATCGGCGAACTTTACTTTGCCGCATTTGGACTTCACAAACATGTTAATAATGTGGCGAGCAATTCGCGCTCCCATGTAAAAAGGTCTATTCTTTCAAAAGCAGATTTTGCTTTTAAGAACTAAATGGTGATATATTATAATGCGAGATGCCTATATACTGTCAAATTGATTTTTTAACGAACCACGGTCATCTTTCCCCTCTTCGCCCTCTATAGTTTGGTTTTACCCCTCATCCTTATCTTCTAGTCTATTAAATTTGGATGTCTATGACTAGCTAGTATTTGGAGCAGATGGATGAGTTTGTTTACTTGGGAAGTACGAGAGTATAAGAGAGAAGTAAGAGATATGGGAAGGCTGACAGAGATATCGAAAGAAGGGTAAATGCAAGCAACTCTATTAATGGAGGACTGAACGCCGTTGCCGCCAACAAAAAACTGTCCAAAGAAGCGAAGTTAGCCGTCCATAATGGAGTGCTGGTACATACTCTGATGTATGGCACTGAGGCGTGGAACTGACAGAGGAAGGATGAAAGTAGACCGAATGATGTAGAAATGAGATCCCTGAGGCGTATATGTGGTAAAACCATGTATGATCGTGTGAGCAATGTGGAGATCCGCGAAGAATGCAAGGCTGATGTAAGCGTAATGAATAAGATAAGAAAGGGAAGCTCAGATGGTTTGGGCATGTAGAGCGAATGAACGAGGAAAGGAGTGTAAGGAGAATATATGACGCAAATGTGAATGGTAGAAGATGTCAGGGACGCCCGAGGAAGACATGGCACGACCAAGTGAATCAGATACTTGAGTAGGGCCATGTGAAGAGTCGGAATAATAGAAGAGCATGTATGAGACGATGTATGAGTGTGAACGAGGCAAGGAGTGTGTACCACGATCGAGTTGTTTGGTGGTCCGTCCTCTCTGCCTACCCCTGCGGTGAAACGGCGTGATGGTTAGTTAGTTATTTACTAGCTGGTTCCCGGCATTCGTCCCTTCGTTCTCCTTCCGCCTCCCCCTTCCTCTCCCGCGTCCCCTTCCTCTCCCGCGTCCCCTTCCCCTCTTACATTCCCCTCCCTCCTCCCGCATTCCATACATTCAGTCCCGGTAAATTAAGTTTTCAAACAACTCGCGTGCTACCCATTGTAAATTTTTTAATCAAATTTCATTATGCCACCGCTTCTTTTATACAAACCTTGTCCTGACAATAACAAACACAAAAAAAAAGGAATTATCCAATTTGGTGCAGTCGTTCGGAAGTTACACATTTCGGCGGATTATTTTTATTTATACAATATAGATAGATTTTTACCGGGTTTTACAGATGTTATCATTTACATATCGTCGCTTTCATTATAACACTGCCTATCTCATTTTATATGGTTTTTCAGGAGGAACCAAAATGGTTTCATTTTTTTTTTAAATAGCACATTTAAAAAAAAGGTCAAGTAATGTTTGATTTTAAAATGATAATATGCGTAGTTCCTACCGGGATGTCATTTATCCAGTACCTACTCACTAATCACATCACCTTGCTGGAAAAACATTTGAAAATGGAACAATGGCAAAACTGAATTGAAGTGCATTTGTTTGTGAAAAAAACAGAAAAATATTTTGGACTACATGGAAGCGAGTTTTGTTGGTTGTTTGTGTTCATAATATAGTTTATGAACAAAAAAGGGAGGTTTTCGACCTTATCGAAATCGCTTCATAATTATTTGTGTTGTGGTGATAATTGCCATCGTAATTGTCAACCGTGGTGGAACTAAATAAACTATATTCATAATTAATTAATTAATCATTTGCTTGAAAATACATTTTTATTTATTACTATCATTTCAACAACAACTATGCTAAACAATCCACGGCTATTTTATGTTTTAATTGGTTATTTCATTTTTATTTTATTCTTTCTCTTCTCTTTTTTTTCTTTTGCTATGCTAAACAAATAACAGTTAGCTACTATATTTTCAACTTTTTCATTATTTTATTTTATATTCTTACTCTTCTTTTTATTTCTTTATTTTATTTCATCAATTTTCTTTCTTTTTTGTACAAAGCATTCTCCACATGTTCATACCATAATTATTTGACTGTCCTAAAACGGGATAATACTCCTAGTTGGGCAGTCAAAATTTAATAAATAATGTATTTAAATGTATAATATTGTGCTAAATAAAAAAAAAAAATTTCAAAAAAAATTTAAAAAATTGCGTTGCCCACCTTCCCTGTGGTAAGTTATTGGTTTTTATCTTCCTCATAATCCACTATTTTTCCCATACACATATTAATACCCAATTCCAGCAAACACCATTTTCATTTCGTTTTATTGTCTAATTTACTGTCCATTTTCAAGTGCATCTGAAAAATCAGAAACACTTTCGGATGCAACAACTAATATTTAGGGATCCAAATATTTGGAGAAGTACCTAATTTATTTTCACTAAAAACATATTGTTAGGTATTTTAAATGACATTTGCTGTGCAAAACACAAAAAACACTGAGAAATAATGAGATGCGTTGGGTTCCTATGCGAGAAATTTGTAATTTTTTTGAGTTTTTCCCAATGCATTTTTTGTTTTTTTTTTTTTTTTAAATAATGAAACAAAAATAATTATAAGAGCATTAAAAAATTATAATAATTTTATTCTTACTACTAAAAAAAACTTTTGTATAAACATTTACTGCTAATCATAGATAAGTACTAATTATTTTGATACTAAACTTTGTATTACAGGGGCGGTGATTGGTCAAAACATTTGTTTGTAAATTCAAAACATAGCGCATCTGTATTTAAAAAAAAAAGTATTTTTGATACGCGATGTTATAATGTAAGCGACGATATGTTACGACGATACGACGAATTGCAAAAACTCTGGTGGATTGTATAATATATAAAATAAGGAAATACATAAGCTCCAAGATATGGGATTTAGTTTTCAGTTGATTTGATGCAATTTATTATGATTTGGTAATTAATTAGCACTGAAAATTGTGGTGACATTATTGTAGACTGTTATTGGTTTATGAGAGAAATACATCAGTCCAATATTATCAGTCCACGGCTTTTGTGTAACAGAATCATGTTTCGAAATATGATTTTGTAGGAATAACTCACCAATAAAGTTTGGATCTTTCAATGAGGGCGTACGCTTCACCATCGCCAATGAAGGCATTGCACAGTTCACAGCAAAAGCACTCGGGATGGAAGCGATGATCTCCTGCGGCCATCACTGGTCCAGTTATTATCTACAAAAGAAAATCCATTATGTATTTTATTTGACCTCCTCCAAAAATAATGCTCTTCACTAACTCCAGTCCCTAGTCATTTGTTTTCAGCCCTCAGGCCTATCCCCTTCCTGCTCTCCATTGTCATCACGATACTATGTCCTAGAATGAGATTTGACCTCCTCCACAAATAATGATCTTCACTAACTCCAGTCCCTAGTCATTTGTTTTCAGCCCTCAGGCCTATCCCCTTCCTGTTCTCCATTGTCATCACGATGCTATGTCCTAGAATGGGATTTGACCTCCTCCACAAATAATGATCTTCACTAACTCCAGTCCCTAGTCATTTGTTTTCAGCCCTCAGGCCTATCCCCTTCCTGCTCTCCATTGTCATCACGATACTATGTCCTAGAATGAGATTTGACCTCCTCCACAAATAATGATCTTCACTAACTCCAGTCCCTAGTCATTTGTTTTCAGCCCTCAGGCCTATCCCCTTCCTGTTCTCCATTGTCATCACGATGCTATGTCCTAGAATGGGATTTGACCTCCTCCACAAATAATGATCTTCACTAACTCCAGTCCCTAGTCATTTGTTTTCAGCCCTCAGGCCTATCCCCTTCCTGCTCTCCATTGTCATCACAATACTATGTCCTAGAATGGGATTTGACCTCCTCCACAAATAATGATCTTCACTAACTCCAGTCCCTAGTCATTTGTTTTCAGCCCTCAGGCCTATCCCCTTCCTGCTCTCCATTGTCATCACGATACTATGTCCTAGAATGGGATTTGACCTCCTCCACAAATAATGATCTTCACTAACTCCAGTCCCTAGTCATTTGTTTTCAGCCCTCAGGCCTATCCCCTTCCTGCTCTCCATTGTCATCACGATACTATGTCCTAGAATGGGATTTGACCTCCTCCACAAATAATGATCTTCACTAACTCCAGTCCCTAGTCATTTGTTTTCAGCCCTCAGGCCTATCCCCTTCCTGCTCTCCATTGTCATCACGATGCCATGTCCTAGAATGGGATTTGACCTCCTCCACAAATAATGATCTTCACTAACTCCAGTCCCTAGTCATTTGTTTTCAGCCCTCAGGCCTATCCCCTTCCTGCTCTCCATTGTCATCACGATACTATGTCCTAGAATGGGATTTGACCTCCTCCACAAATAATGCTCTTCACTAACTCCAGTCCCTAGTCATTTGTTTTCAGTCCTCAGGCCTATCCCCTTCCTGCTCTCCATTGTCATCACGATGCATGTCCTAGAATGGGATTTGACCTTCTCCACAAATAATGCTCTTCACTAACTCCATTACCTAGCCTTTTTTTTCACACTCTGAAGTTCGTAGATATTAATAATAATAATAATAATAATATTTATTTCGCATTAAATTATACAATGAAACATATGTGGAAACTTTGACTAGCCAACTAGGAATGGATCCTGTTTTAGGCCAGTCAAATTGACAAATTTAGTTCATATCATAATATTAGTCCAACATATGAGCTGTAGATATTCGTCCGACATACAGGCTGTAGATATTAGTATGTATCTGGAGTTAGTACAATAATGATAAACTGAATATTGTCCCGATTTTTTTTTATTCAGACTTCTCGACCAGGGACCGCCCGCGTGCTGGCTTGCTTATTGACTGGCAGACCTTTCCTCGGGGAAATTATTTTCCTCGGGGCCTCCTGTGTGGAGTTAATGTAAAAAAAAAAAAAAAGACCATTGCGGACCATCTTCTAGCCTCTTGCGGACCACTGGTTGGGAAACCCTGGATTACAATGAAACTTTGGTAATCTGGAGGATGCATGCCCGTAAAGACTTCAATATATTTGCGAGGACATGGCATTTCTATAAAATTTTTGCAATAGGTGGCATGCGAGTTGTTTGAAAGGTGTGTATTTCTTCTAGTTTAGCGGCAAGGAGAAGAGGGTTCGCGTGAGGGGTGGAGGAAGGGGGGAAGGGGAATGCGGGTCACTGGGCGGGAACGGGGACGCATGGGAAAGGGTGACACGCAGAGAAGGGGTAACGGAGGAGTGGGGGACAAGGAATTGCAAAGGATTGTAAATAATAAAAATCAATGCTTCTCACACGGATAGCTATATGTAATCTGCTCACACGTCGGTAAACCTTCTGGTTTATTTATGTATGCACCGGATGGAGAAACAAAAAATATTGTGAATCCAAAAGTACTTCAAGAAACAAAAATAAAACAAAATCACTGTTTTTCTTTGAGTGGCATTGCAACACATAGCTAGTATTAAAATAACAAATCCGCTGAGCTAAAACTTTGTTGTTTTGCTGTATTAAATAATTCTTCAAAGGAAAGGAGAGGGAATATTTTAGTTCTGTGATAATGGGTTCCTGGCAGTAGGTAAGAATAGTAAATGAAAATAACAATTATAAATTTATTTATTTTTTTTTACAGTGAATACCGCACAAGAATCTCAACTGCTCCCGTCTGGAGCCAGTGAGACTATGGCATCCCCAATTGGGGTATGTTGTGAGGCTGAAGGTAGTGGGGAGGGGAAGGAGGTGGGGAAGAGGAAGGTTGGAAAGTACCTGGCTATTCAGATCTGGTCACTAAACACGGCTAAAGCCATTTTCAAGCAACGTTTCAATTCTGAATGGTGGTCTTACACCAGGGCGATACTGATAGTATCTTCCACTCTGGAACATGCCGCAAATATACTATATATTATTTTAAATGAATTAATTGTGAAATAACACAAATTAATCAAATAAAATTTATTTGCGCATGCCGGGTTCGAACCCGCGACCTCTGGAATGTGAGTCAAGAGTCTTAGCCACTGGACTACGGAGGTCGTCAATGAATAATGTAATTAAATAAATTGTGGTTAATAACAATGATTAATCTGCCTTTTGGCGAGTAACAATAATATTGCTATCTCAAAAGCTTCCGATAGTTATATTTGTATTGTGTCCCTTTTGGCGAGTAACAATAATATTGCTATCTCAAAAGCTTCCGGTAGTTACATTTGTATTGTGTCCCTTTTGGCGAGTAACAATAATATTGCTATCTCAAAAGCTTCCGATAGTTATATTTGTATTGTGTCCCTTTTGGCGAGTAACAATAATATTGCTATCTCAAAAGCTTCCGATAGTTATATTTGTATTGTGTCCCTTTTGGCGAGTAACAATAATATTGCTATCTCAAAAGCTTCCGATAGTTACATTTGTATTGTGTCCCTTTTGGCGAGTAACAATAATATTGCTATCTCAAAAGCTTCCGATAGTTATATTTGTATTGTGTCCCTTTTGGCGAGTAACAATAATATTGCTATCTCAAAAGCTTCCGATAGTTATATTTGTATTGTGTCCCTTTTGGCGAGTAACAATAATATTGCTATCTCAAAAGCTTCCGATAGTTACATTTGTATTGTGTCCCTTTTGGCGAGTAACAATAATATTGCTATCTCAAAAGCTTCCGATAGTTATATTTGTATTGTATCCCTTTTGGCGAGTAACAATAATATTGCTATCTCAAAAGCTTCCGATAGTTACATTTGTATTGTGTCCCTTGATATTTAATGAATCACATCCTTTTATTGCTTACTAGCAAGTTCCCGGCATGCGTTGCTACGCCACTTAATAAATAAATTGTTTCTCCCTGCGTGTCCTTTCCCATTTGTCCCGTTCCCTTTCTGCCTCCCCTTCCCCTTATGCGACCCCATTCCGCCTTCTCTGCCTTCCCTCTCCCGCTTCCCCCGTCCCGCGAACCCCCTTTCCGAGTTTCCCTCCCCCCTGCCGCATTCCATAAATTCAGTCTCAGTACATTCAGTTTTCAAACAGTTCGCGTCCCACCTGTTGCAATTTTTTTATACAAATTTCATAATGCCAGAGCTCACATTTTGCATTGCTAAATCGTTCATTCGATTGCGATGAAACTTTGGTGAGTTGTTGTGAGCACGCCTGCGAAGGTTTTTATGTATCAATATACATAAAAACGCATGAACGATTTAGCAATGCAAAATTTGATGACACCAGAGCTCACTATTGTACATAGAAACCATCGCGGGCATGCGCTCATCAAATTTCCAAAGTTTCATCGCAATCGGATGAACGGTTTAGCAATGCGAGACATCTCATATACTCATATACACCCAAGCAAACATATTTTGATTTTTAGGTATATATATATATACTGGGTGTCCAAGAACGGTAGAGGGGTTTATGGACAGCATCGAGCACTTCGTGGAGATTAAGTAGCAATGAGGTCATACCCGGGGAAGTACAGTGCTTTTTGCGTGCGAGCCTATTACCGAAACGGTGATTCTATAGTCAGCGCTGAGCATTTTTATCCTGCGGAATATCATTCTCGCAACGCACCAAGTGACGAGAGCATTAGAAAATGGATTCGTATGTTCGAAAATACCGGATCAACTGTGCGAATTCAAAACACGTGTCACCTGCGGTCTATTAGGGGTAAAAAACGATCGAAGAAGTAAGGGCTTCGGTTGATAAAAATCCATCATTATCAGCACTCAATATCAAAAAATCATCTTTGCAGTTAATTTTGAAAAAGGACTCGCATTTTAAAAGAGCCTATAAAATCCAGGTAGTTCAAGAACTGAAGGACACCGATTATGCTAATCGACTAAGATTTGCCAATGATAGAGAGGTTCTCTAACTTTGAAAACATTCTGTTCAGCGACGAAGCCAGTTTTCATTTAAACGGATACGTTAATAAGCAGAATTGTCGCTACTGGGCTGAAAAGAATCCAAAACAGAAACATAGAAAGCCCAAAGGTCATAAGTCTGGGCTACAATGTCTGCTAAAAGCATCATCAGCCCGTATTTCCACGGAGACCAACGCGGGCGAGCACTCACGCCATTATTTTTTTTAAATAATTTGCGCATTTTTACTAATCTTCTTAGAGGAGTGTCAGCAGCGTGAGGGTCGTTAACTAGACACCATTATTTTTTTCAAAATAATTTCCCATCCATTGTCTGTAAATAAAACATAACAACCTATTTGATTATTTGTATTTTTTATTTTATTCAACCATCAAATACTCAATATCCTTTTTGGACACCTTGTATATAGATAATGCTGTTGCTCAACAATTCAAAAATAATATTTTTACTTCAAATTGGTCAACACTGCTTTGTAAGATCTCCAATATGTTTGTTACAATTTGTTTGATGTTTGTTATAATAAATCAATGAGAAACATAAACCTCCGGGCATTGTGCATTTTATAATATGCACATTTTTCCCTCCTTTTTCCTTCCTACCCTCTTTTCTAACTAACCAATCATCGTTTATAGGGGTAAGCAGAGAGAATGGACCGCCACACAACTCTGTCTTGGAACACACTTTTTACTTCATTCATGGTCATACATACACTTTTGTTATTGACGTTTTTCTGCAATAAAAATTTAATTTAATCATTTAGGGCAGCAGTTTTCAACCTTTTTGAGTCTGCGTACCCCTTGACTCTGAATACAAATTTGTTGTACCTAGGGAATGCAATCCCGGTATACCGGGATCCCGAAATACCGAGATCCCACAGACATTTTGCGGGACTAATCTCGGTCGAAAATTTTGCGGGATCCCGCTGGACTGGCGGGATTACAGAGAAGCGTAGTTCATACGTGTTACAATGTCAGCACCAATGTCACTTCAAGACGAGCTCGAACTTACTTTGATTAGTATGAAGAGTTGGAGATCAACAGCCCAACAACCTAGATCTGGCAATATGAGCATCCTTGAGGTTTCGATAAAGAAGGAAATTAATTACTTCGAGTCCGGTGGATTAAAAGGCACATACCTTCAATTCACTTACAATGCGCTAATGACTATTGTGCCAACCAGCGTGGAAGCTGAACGAGCTTTTTCAGCCGCTGGCTACCTTGTGTCCAATATCAGAAGCCGTTTATCAGACGACACAATTAATACTTTAACTTTTTTACGAAGCTATTTCCAAAATAATGTTTAAACTTATGATGCTTATTGTACAAGAATATTGTTTATCGTGTGAACGTTATTATTTAAATTTAAGTTGTTATGTAAAATTATGTCTTATCTTATTCTTTGCCAATTTATGACTTAAACTTTACCTATGTCTAACTAAAGGTATATTAATAAACCATTTAAAATGTCCCAAAGAACTTGTTTGATTAGGTATAAATTTAAAACTCTAAAAACAAAGTTGACAGATCGAGGTATTAGATCTTTATTATACGATTGATTAGATATCTAAGGATAATAATACCTGGATCCAGCGGCACTAAGATTGTTCAGTCCCGCAAATACCTGGATTGACATGGTCATTCCCTAGTTGTACCCCATACCCTCCATCTATCTTGTGTACACGCGTAATGAAAAAAATGTTCATTTGTAATTTTGTTATCATTATTACATGAATTTAACAATCAAGTCACACAAAAAAAACGCAATTTTATAAAGAGTAACTCGGGCATTTTTAATTAGTGATTCTACACGCGAAAATGAAAAAATTTTGTTCCACGTCTTTGTATTTTGAAGAAAAAAAAACTCGTACTCTCCATATACAACTCCAAACTTAGAAGGTATATTGAGAGGATGATTTTTCTTAGCCTCAAAACATTTTGTAGAGAAAGAGTTTCTCGTGTAACAGTAATTAAAATTAAAGCCCGATTTCCCGCTATACTCTGTACAATCAATTGTACAATTTTAACATATGTACAGTCATTGTGACCCTTGAGCTTGCTTTGTAGAACAAAGTTTGGCTTAATTTCGTGTATGTAGGTAGAGCTGAGTTTTAAAACCTACATTGCGTACCCCCATTTTTGATTCACATACCCCAGGGGTACGCATACCACAGGTTGAAAACCACTGACTTAGGGGATTTAAAAGCCCAAAGACGACATGCTGGTTATAATTTTTATAATAGTGAAAGGTTTTTTTTTAGTATGAAAAACAACATATTGAGCACTATTTTCGAGAGTTCATTTTTTAAAACATAAACGAAAACAAATGCCTAAATTTGACTGTTTTTGCTGGGTGATGCAAAATAACATCATTAAATCAAAAATTCAAAACTACTTTATTAGAGGAATTTTGCTAAATTGACTGGACTAATTAATTCTATTTCAATATTTTATGTTATGTTTTAACCCCTCAGAAAATCGCCAATTTGCACTTTAAATGTCTTAAACGAAATGACATTTTACGAAAACTTTGTGTTATTACCGTTTCACAATTAATGCTCTATAAATTAAACATTTCTGAACGTAGCCGAATAGTAATAACTGTTTTAGACAGGTTACAAAATAAGCTTTCGAATTATTATATTATAAATAAATATTAATATTTGTAAATATTAAAATTTAGAATGCAAACATTAAAAAAATGTCAAAATGACTCACGTGATGTATTTATGTAAAAACGGTACTAAAATCACAGATTATGTAAACAACAATACTTATTCTATTGTATAAATTTGTAATAAACATTTTTGTCACCTCACTTTTCAATCATTTCATATAAAAATGTTTAATAAAAATCAACAATGTCGGGAGCGGGCGACCCGCCCGTGGGAAATTTGGCGGGATAAATTATCTGTCAGACTGCGCGTCTAGACAGAATGTTCTTTTTAGGTATTTCTATGGACAACTTGAATAGAGATGTGCAGCATGATTCACTATCGACTTTTCACTTTTTATTTTACGGATGTAACTAAAACAATAACGGAGTTATAACGGTTTCTATGGAGACACACGCGTTGACGAGTAAACACGCTTATTGTACTTGACTGCTATCGTTATTTTAACGTGTATACTTGCTTACGTTGCTGAGGGGTTAAATTTGTTTTCTTATTTCTTTTTATGTTTTTCTCGTTTTCTTAACTCCTAGGGGGCGGAGCCCTGCTACTGCAGTGTTGAAGAATCATGTCTATGCACGGTACAAAAGCACAGCAATTGCAGTGTCGACAGAAAATATTCATTTTGCTTTCAGATATTACCTCTGCTAGGTTAGTTAACTTCTCCTACCCGTAAGTGTGTTTACACGACAATACAACAATAACAGTCAAGTACAATATACTTGTTTTCAAGCTAACGCGCGTGTTCCCACAGAAATCGTTATAACTCTGTTATTGTTCTAGTGACAACCCTAAAACAAAAAGTAGGAGAGCCATATTGAATCAAGCTTCACATCTCTGTTCAAAGTTGTCCATAGAAGTATGTACATAAAAAAGACTTAGGTATTTTGTAGAAATAGTTTTCACCCGCCAAATCGCCTACACGTCGTTAGACATTGTTAATTTTTTATTAAATATTCTTGTATGAAATGGTAAAAAAGTGAGGGGACTTATTTGGTAAAAAAGTGAAGCTTATTTCATAACCTTTCAAAACAGTTTTTAGTATTTGGCTTCGTTCGCAAATTTATAGAGCTTAAATTGCAGTATTTTATAAATCTAACAATTCTTTTAAGACAAAAAAAGCATAATCGCAACATACCTGAGTGGTTAAAGACAAAAATAGGAATGTCACTTTTCAAGTATGGTATTGTCTATTTACTGTTCGACATCCGACGAATTTAGCCAGTTTTTCTTAATTGTTTAGTATTGCTGACTTGACAAAATAAGAAACAGAATCACCCTACAGACCCCATACGAGAATGGCACGTTTTTGGTATAAAATTAGTATTTTTATCAATCCCGCACATAAAAATCCAGCAATTCCGCGGGAACAAATATAGTAATAGCTGAAATGGACGGTACGCAAAGGCCTAATTGCAATTGGTTTTGTTACCTGAGTGCAGTGCTGGCAAGCCTCTCCGTATCTGGTCCAGTAGTCGGCCTGGCAGAACAGAAGACCATCCTTTTCAAAGTACCACGAAGAGAGGGCTCCATCGCACGCAGAACATCTAAAAACAAATTAAAAATTATGCCATTGAAGAAGAAAATAACACTAATAATAAGCAGTCGCAAATAGGTCTCAAACCCAGAACCTCTTATCTTACGGATATCTTGGGGATAAACACCCCTACCAATTCGGCTAATGAGACCTCTTTTTTAAATGCCATTTTTGCCAGTCTCATATTTCAAATTAACAATTAACAATTTTATCTTCGACTACAGTAGAATCCGGATACAACGACCCTTAAGGGGCCGGTGATGCTTTGTCGTACTAACCGGGCGACGCACAAAACAGCCGGATAATTTAAGCTTGTTTTTACATGAGACACGCCGAACTCCTTCGCGAGGATTACATTTGACTCACCGGCTCCTAAACGGTGTATTATAACACTTTTATTTTCAATTGAAAAACACCTTCCCTTCTCGGAACTCATTGTGACAAGCTTTTAACCTAGTCACAACAGATGATAAATACTGATGGTGATTTACGCATGCTGATAAGGATAAGTGTTAGCGCCCGGGGAGTAGGCCAGGCGCGGGACGGCGAGGTATTGGTGCGTAGGTTTTGTAAACAAAACACTGTGCGTCGTTCAAACCGGCGAATTATCATTAAAAAAGGTCGCTTTAAACATTTGGTCGCTTAAAACGGAGTTGTACTAAACAGACATGTTTTCCTAGTACCTAACTATAACCTAACTTGAGTTTACGTTGTCTTCGCTAAAAATGGCAAGCCGTTATAAGTAAAGTGGTTACATCCGAATTCTACAGTATTTTTTTTTTCTTTTTTTTGGCGGCTATATTTTTAATTGGAAACAAGAGTTCGATAGTGTCTCGGATAAATTATCCGATTTTATTTATATGGAACACCTATTGTGTCCAGCAATTTCGACAGTTTACCGAAAATAATGTTACCTGAAGCATTCCATGTGCCACTCCTGTCCGAGAGCTGATACGTAATCTTCCTCGAGTAGTTGATTCAAACATCCTGCACACACCCCGCCCCCTTCCTCGGGGCTCGAAGCTGTAAATAACAACATTGATTAAAAAAATCACAAAAGTAACACGATGATAATATTTCATAAAGCTAATATGCTAATGAATGATTAAGAGCAAATGTTAAAAGAAATACATTCTAATGTTCTATTGGCTCTCGATTGACTAATGATTGATCGCCCACACATTTTGTGTTTAGGGTCGTTATTTATCTAAATGTTAACAAATTATAAAAATTTTTGCAACGATTGAAAGATTAAGAATACCGCTTTGAATAACACGTAAGGTTTATCAATATTTACCATTGTTAGAGGTCTCAGTCATTGTCAAACTACACGCATTTCACACCTTGACAACATCCCAACTGTCATGGCTGCTTTTGTTTATGTCATTCGGGTGCGCAATGAATTTCTGCGCGCATTGTTTTGATGTTCCATTCCATAATATACGCACTGCACACAACTTTTATATTATTGATGTTTATGGGGCAGGTTGTGACAATTTTGCACAAAATAAAACACAAAAAGGTTATTATATTCAAAAAGGTTTACAAAATGGTGGATTTAAACCAAACAATAACAAAAGCGTTCTTTTTTGATCTTTTCAACCTTGAGTTAGCTCATCAATGGGGGTAGGGCGGTGATTGGAAAGAAAGTCATGATATAGGTTAGGTATACTAGAAGTCCATTTTCCATTGGGAGATTTGATTTATTGTAATGGGCCGTTTTCGCACGATTTTGGCCGCTAGGTTCGCTAATAGTCCTACCGGTCCAACTATTTTCAATTTCTATCGTTTTTTTTAATATAATTTTTGGAATTATATTAAAAAAAATTTAATCGTTTTTTTTTATATAATTTTTAAATAATGTGCTAATATAGTATTTGAGGTTTATAATAAAACAGTTATATGTAAAAAGTAAAAAAAAGTGTATTTTGAGTGTCATAAATTGCTAAAATTACGGTCCATTTTCTGCATATATTCAAAGATATAAGCCTTATTTGGTTTTTCAACTTTTTTTCACCACTTGCACTGAGCTTATCATGTTCAAATGTACTTAAATTTTTGTTAAACATTCCCTCAAGCCTTTCTTTCTTCGGCAAACTCTTCCATGTCACGAACAATTCCAGCATGGAAATCTCGTATGTGGTTCCTGTAAAATGAAAAAATAATAATAATGTGGATTCGTGTGGGTTAATATCGAAACTGATATGAATAGAATATTTTATTTATTTATTTATTTATTGTTTCTTTACACTGTAGGTAAAAATGTTTACAATACAATTTGTTACCTCACTAGGACAAGCCTGTGTTGAGGTTAACAATAATTATACAAGTTAACAAAATAACACAAAATTATACAGATTTTGAAAGAACAATATTGTTGTATTTCTTACAGATTGAGATTATGGGTACCCAGTACCCACTAAACTGATGGCGCTAGGTAGTACATTAATGTAGACTTTTAGGGTGACCATAGTTTTGAGATCTGATTCAAAATAAAATAAAGTATTTTTTTGTTTTGTTTTTAAGATTAAGTTGTAAATAATAAATATATGTATATAATTTAACATGCTATAGATTTGGCAGGAGGAAGATGAAAAAAAAACAGTTTAAACAAAAATAAAAATTATTTTAGCTTATTTTATAAACATACTCATTTAGCTAATAATTTAGAAAGGACAAAGTAGAGAAAATTAATTGGCAATCCTCGACTAACACAAATAATTTAAGATTCTTTTTAAAAGTGTACAAGGAATTAGATGACTTTATATGTTCTGGAAGGCTATTAAATATGAGTGGAGCTTGATAAAAATAATTTCTTTGACCAAAAGAAGATTTAGTTTGAATTGCCATAAAATTCAGACCAGAGCCAATTCTCGTAGTACGAATTTGCTGTGTTCTTTCTGCAATATTAATATTATGAAAAAATCTACAAAGCGTTTGTGTAATATATAACTGTTTTACGTTCATTACATTACATTCCTTAAAAAGTAAATGAGTTGGATATTTAATTTTTTTCTTGAACATAACTTTAAGAATCATTTTTTGGGCAATATTAAGTGGTTCTATATAAGTCTTTGCGCAGGATCCCCAGCACACTATATTATAAGAAAGCAGAGACTGGATTATTGCAAAATAAACAGTTTTTAATTTTTCTTTGTCTAGTATATGTCTCAGTTCTTTAAAGATATAGGTAAGTTTCCTAATATTATTTACTAACATATTAACATGATCATTCCATCTCAAGAATTTATCTATTTTTACACCAAGGTATTTGATGCTGACTACATTTTCTAAAGGGTTACAGTTACATGTTTGAAAACAATTGTGAATAATCAAGTTGTGAGTTTCGGAAGGCTGACTTTTACTTGAAATGCTAAAAGTGATAAATTTGGTTTTTTGTGCATTCAAAGTTAATATATTATTGTTTAACCAACTATTTACCACTCTTAAACCTATATTACTTTTGTTGAAAGTTTCATTCCAAGTTTTACCTTCAAATATTAAGGCAGTGTCATCTGCAAAACTAACAATGTTACCAGGAATATTCAGACTACATAAATCATTTATATAAATAAGAAACAATATTGGCCCAAGCACACTACCTTGCGGGACTCCAAAGGAGATTGATTTAACCTCGCTTATTATCTTATTTATTTCCACTTGTTGTGTTCTGTCACTAAGATAAGATCTGAACCAGCCCATTGCTGTATTATTAATGCCTAAAGATGATAATTTTTTAAGTAGCAATTCGTGGGAAACAGTGTCAAATGCTTTTGATAAATCCAAGAACACCGCTATGGCTTTGTTGCCATAGTCCAGCGCTCTTGTAACTTTGGTCAATACCTTTAAAACAGCATCACTCGTACCTTTATTTGCTCTGAAACCGAATTGATTGTCAGAGAGTAATTTGTATTTTTCTAAGAATGAAACTAATCTTGACTTGGCCAATCTTTCTATCAATTTTGAAAGAGTATTGAGCAAAGATATGGGTCTGTAATTGTTAACCTCTAGGTGATCCCCACCTTATATTAGTTGTACTATTTTAAAAAAAGAAAATTATCGTGCGATTTTGATATACTCTCTGAGATAAACTCTCGAGAATTTAGAAATTTAGTATTTTTTAGGCCAAAAAAAACACAAAACTTATTTATTATTTCAGAAACAACTAAAATTATTTACACTAAAGTATTAAAAAAAGCTTTAAAAATACCTTCCAAAGTAGCCACCATTTTATAGAAACGAAAAAAAAACACTTTTCAAACTTAGTACATAATTTTAAACATTATTCGACTTTAGGCGTCTGGTATGAGTCATATGCGTGCACTAATCACCCCAATTAAGCACGCATTTATTATCCAGTCTATCTGGTAATGTTACATGACGTCATTGTTTGGGAATTCAAAAGTGACTTATTAGCGTCTAGCTTGTATGAAACTGTGCGACGCTACGGTAGGTGACTTACAGATGCGGATAGCCTGTAAAAGATTCGGCCGAGTATCGTTAATTTGCTCTTAAGAATTGAAGAGTTCCATTACCCTGCCATGGATCCCATAATCAGAACCTAACCAAACTATCATCAAACTACCATTGAAGTACATCCTTTCCAATAAAAAAAGAATCATCCAAATCGGTTGGCGTGATATTGAGTTATTCGTCCATTTGTCGCGCACATACTTAACGCAAATTTAAGACTTCTCTGATTTTCTCATGGATGCCATTATCAGAACCGGACCAAATTTAAATGAGACAACATGGGAAGCACCAGCTTTCAAATAAAAAAAAGAATCATCAATATCGGTTCACCCAGTCGAAAGTTCTGAGGTAACAAACATTTTTTAAAAAAATACAGTCGAAATGAGAACCTCCTCCTTTTTGAAGTCGTTTAAATAATAATCCAAATTTCAGTAATACAATAGATTTTTAACATGTCTAAAAAATTTTCGGTTTCGGTTTCAACCGAAACTGAGACAGATACAGAAGACTCAGTTTCGGTTTCGGTAGAAAGTCCTGTTTCGGTCGGACACTACTAAATTGAGCGAAGCCCATGAAAAATCACGTTTTCTCATGGGTATAGGTACTAATGGGTACTTGAAATTTGAAATGGTCGTAATTATATTATTACCCTAGGATAAACCCACGATGACTAATAGAATTACTTCACAGCACAATAAAACCATAAAAAGACGTGAGAACAGTTTATTTGCATTTCCCCCAAAACCCGCCTATGACTGTTTTTGGTTATCTGGCGTTCATGAGAGAACCGTTAAGTCTACTGATATCAAACTAGTTTTAAATGAAAGCTAATTAAATTTACTACAATTTTATTTCATATAATATTTGACGTGGGATACGTGTTTTAGAAAATATTTTACAAAATAAGTGACCATTTCGAAAATATTTCACTTTTGGAAAAAATGGCCTATTTTCGAAGAACTGTATCTTGAAAACCAAAGGCTGTATGTAGCTCGCTTTGGTCTCAAATTGTAGCAAATTTAGTCTACTTTAAAAGTATGTTCAATAACTTTACCGGTCAGACCCTTTCTTCACTGAGATATTGAGCAAAAACTGAAAAAAATCAGAAAATTTCTTGGTTTTTTGGGTCCACCGCCGCTCTCACAGCACTTTCGAAGTTGCAAAATTTTTTTTTTATTACTGGTTTAGGTCTTAACAACATATAAAAAATTCAAAATAACCGGACTTTTTGCAAGCACAACCCCCTTTTCATGTTTAACTTGACTGGACTAACTGAACGTCCCAAATGATTGGTCTCTCCCTGATTAGGGAAATGAATGCCAAAGTATTATGATTTTCCATTGCACTCGGGACTCGGGAATGCTTAAAGCTCAAACTGCAACTGTTCGAGAGCAAAGTCATAAAATAATAATAACAATAATATGGCTGTTTCTGAAATTTGCTTTTTTGTGTAAAATCATTTCAAGGGCACTGTACAAAAACATGTTATATACGCATCCACGTTCCCGCGCTGAGAATATTCCAGGCGTTTCTCGATTTAAACCGAATAATTATATTAATATTTGTTACTATATTAGGTATAATTTTATTATCAAATATATTTATACGTAAGAAAAATAATAGTTTTAAACTCGTGATTATTTAAGCTCGCTCAATACACATAGGGTTGCCATCCGTCCGGGTTTCCCCGGATTTGTCCTAGTTTAGAGGGCGTCCGGGGAGCGTCCGGGCGGGGTTTCATTTGATGTCCGGGTTTAAAAAAATAATTTAAAATCTTAAAATTTAAAGTCAAACGTATATGTTTGCCCTGAGGAAGGAACGGTCGTTCTGAAACCGATCGGCTTTAAACAAATATAAAGTAGTTCAAACAAAGTAACATTGTTTCATTTATCTTTAATTAAAATTAAATTCAATTTCCAAAAATACAGCTGCATTGATTTTTACAAATTCCTTTTAAAAAGGGAAGGTATTCTAAAAGTTATCGGAAAGAGTGATAAATACAAAAAAACTGAAAAGTAAAACAGGCGAGAGGTTGAGGAAAAAGCTTTAATAGCTAGATAATCACATAATGTACTAATGAGTGCAATAATTTCTTTTCATTTTTGTAGAGTTGTGATTGTTTTTATTACGTAAAAGAAATTTACAATATGGCTGTTGATTAAAACTTTAAGGTGATATAAATGAGTATAGTTTTTGGTTATTTTATGCTTAAAACAATTAATAATGTAACTTACATTACAGTGAGTCTAAACTTTAAAAAGTTTCAGTTTTGTTGCTTAAGATTTAAGAAGACTGAATTTAGTTCATATTATGTTAAGAGATATTTTGTTGTTTAAATGGCTGCTGATAAAAAATTTAAGATATAATTATTATCGAGATCGAGATAAAAGAGTTACCTCAAAAATTATAAGACTGAATACTAAAATGGTGCATTATAATATGCGAGCCTGAGGTGTGTAAATAACCCCAGACCCTCTGGGCTTAATACCAAAGAAATTATGAGGGAGGAATGCAGATCCGGGCACAGCTTTTTTTTGGCAAAAAACCATGTTTTCAGCGCGTTTTAAGTTGAGAACATTAATCTAGAAGGTGAAAAAAAGTGCGGAAAGCAATATAAAAAAAAAATTGAATAAGTAATTAATTTTCAATTACGTTAAGTAAAATTTCACTTCACAAACCGATTCTGTCAGTACGCCCGCCATTTTATAAATAAACCAGTCATACTAACCTAAAAAAAGAAAGTCAGTGTTGCCAACTCCCAAAAATATTTATCCCTAAACTAAACTCAAAAACCCCTAGAAACCGGCAAATTACTTGAAAATACCCCTAAAAAATTTTTTTTGTAAAAATAATGAATAAATAATAAGCTGTAATGTTTTTTAATAATCTTTATTTATAAATTATTTAAAACATCCAATACGCTAGGTTTGTGTAATTATGGTTTCTGATTCAAAAGAAAGGGGGCACTTTCTAGGGGGTAGCGCCTACTCGCGTCACGGCAAAAAAACATCCCAGTTTTCAAGTAGTTTAGCGGCTACGCTAGGTTTGTGTAACATGGTTTGTGATAGAAAAGAAAGTGCCCACTTCGTAGCGCCTACTCGCGTCACGACAAAAAAACATCCCAGTTTTCAAGTAGTTTAGCGGCTACGCTAGGTTTGTGTAACATGGTTTGTGATAGAAAAAAAAGTGCCCCCTTCGTAGCGCCTACTCGCGTCACGGTAAAAAAACATCCCAGTTTTCAAGTAGTTTAGCGGCTACGCTAGGTTTGTGTAACATGGTTTGTGATAGAAAATAAAGTGCCCCCTTCGTAGCGCCTACTCGCGTCACGGCAAAAAAACATCCCAGTTTTCAAGTAGTTTATCGGCTACGCTAGGTTTGTGTAACATGGTTTGTGATTCTGGCGTACAATCAATAAAATTTCACTTCGCAAACCGACGTTATGACAATCCAGCGGCCATTTTGTCACTGATATATTGGTATCCCTCATACAAGGATAAACAAGATACGATTGTAGCCGACTTCGTGGGATACATGGATAAGGCGCGTAACTGAAAAACAGAATTGTAATGTTAATAAACCTTACCTTAACTTAACTTAACTTAATTACCTTAAACTAAAGCGCCGTTTACACGCAATTTGTCTCCATTCCAGTACCTACGCGCCTTATTATTTATCCCCTACAATCGTATCTAGGCTCTTGCTTTTATCAAGTCAGGGATACCAACTTACCAACAAATTAGTGTCAAATGGCGGACAGTATCGGTTCATGAAGTGACATATTATTGATACTTTAAACAGCTGTATCTCCCTCAATTTTGCCGAGCGCACCTTAATTTCTTTTTTATTCAACTTCTCCACACTTTTCTCATCTAGAAAGTGCCTTTTTATTAAATTTCCAAACTGTGCCCGGATCTGCACTTCACCCAATTAAATGAAAAAACTCTACTTGTAAACAAATATATCACAAATGGCACAAAGAGGAACTCCAGGGAATAGAACAAATCCACCAACCTTGTTTTTGCTTATCTTGAAGTGTGGAGGCCTCCTTTGTCATCCAGTGAACAATTAGATACAGTCAATGCAATCCTTGGTGATTCATAAGTTTTTACAAGAGATTAAATTTGTCAATGAATACACAAACTCAAAGTTTCTTTTCACAATGCATGAAAATTTTCCAAAACAAACAGTGACAGTAATTTTCTTGTTTTAGAATCAATTTTTGAAAAACAGTCCATTTCGTAACCATGCTCCCCGCCTTGGAAGTTCGCGGAACTTTCAAAAAACAAAGTTTAAATTAAACTTATTAAGGATAAAATCACTAAGTTGAAAAATGTTTAAAAATAAAATTAAAATCATGTTGCTAAGTCAACTAACTGCTTGCGCTGAGCAAAGTTTGTTTTAGAGTCTGTCAAAACAGAAGCAGGTAAGTACTGTAAAGGTGTCGACATTAGAAAATGTGCAGGAGTAATAACTTCCGGATAGGGTTCGGAAGACACGACTGTGAGTGGGCGCGAGTTCATCAAACACTGTATTTGAACCAGAACGGTCTGTAGTTCTTCATAAGTGAGGAGCTGAGTTCCGATCACACGGTACAAATGAGTCTTCATACTCTTTACGTTTGACTACCATATACCCCCGAAATGAGGCGCGCGTGGGGGAATCATTTTCCACTCAACCCGGCGATTAACGAGTTCGCTCTTTAAAGCGGGCTCAAATTCTGACTCAACTAAAAACTTATGGAGATCATCTAATTGTGCCTTTGCACCAATAAAATTGGTGCCATTATCTGAATACAAGCATGACACAGGGCCACGCCGAGAAATAAAACGGCTGAAAGCAGCCAGGAAAGCATTTGAAGTTAGGTCAGAGACCAACTCAATATGAATGGCCTTAGTTACAAGACATACGAAAAGACAGATATATGCCTTTTGTGAATGTTGTCCTCTCCGACGAGCAAGCGTGATACGGAGGGGACCTGCGTAATCTACACCGGTATGAACGAAAGCCTTTGCTTCTACAACACGATATGAAGGTAAATCCGCCATCTTCGGTGTAGGATGCGACGGATTTGAGCGGAAGCAGCAATTGCATTTCCGCACTTTTGCCCTAATAATAGTCCTGGCATCTAATATTCAATAGCGCTGCCGTAAGATAGACGTAAGGAGTCCAGGGCATGTATGACAGTTCATGACATGGAAATGATCGATGATAAGATCCACAACACAGTCATGTTTTGGTAGTAAAACCGGATGTTTAACCTCAAATGGTAAGTCCGATTTAGAAAGCCGCCCCCCAATACATAATAAATTATCCTCATCGAGAAAAACTGATAAATTCCGAAGCTTTTTTGAAGGCAATTTGCTTTTCTGGTGCAGCAATATCTTCTTTAAAATGAATACTCTGCACAGAACGAATCACAGCCTTTTCAGCAGTCATAAGATTATTGACCGTTCCAGAAGAAGGTGATACCCTTTTTACGAATTGGAGAACATAAACGACAATCCTTAAAAGTTTATCCCATGTGGAAATACGCTGAGCAAGTTCACTCAGGACCGATTGTTCACGAGGAGACAAATTCTCCTGACATTGAGCCACGCGATTACTAACAAACACCGACCAGCGATGCGGTGAAGAATGTATCCAAGAGAGCGCAACGGTAGAATCGGAAAACGCATATGTTCCTGCAATAGGAAGACGCTCAGAATAATTATCTTGAACCGTCCGTATTAATTTGGACATCAATACTGCGGCACAGAGCTCCAAACGAGCGAGGGTCGTCACTTTGGTGGGAGAAACCTTTGATTTTGCGCACAACAATCTCACTGTAATTTTCCCAAACAGATCAGTGGTGTGCAAATAAATCACACAGCCATAACCATTCATGCTTGCATCGCAGAAAGCAACAACGAGCACCGTACTGTCTTTCAGGACACCAACATGGCGAGGGATTTTCATCATTGAAATTAGAGGAAATTCCTGTGTAAGCGCCGAAAACCGACGAATAACGCTATCAGGGGGTGTATCATCCCAACCAATGTTGCACAGCCATAGCTCTTTGATAAGTAATTTAGCGTACAGAATTACAGGGGCAACCAAGCCGAGGACATCAAATAAGCGGGCGACTATGGAGAGTATGCTCCGCTTTGTGCACTTCTCCTGAACATAAGATGTCGTAAAGAAGAAGCTGTCATCAGCTGGTTCCCACGAAAGGCCCAACACCTTAGAGGTATTGTTAGAACCAACAGTGAAGTCCACTGGGCTGCGGTGAGAATCCGGGAGGTTCTCAAGTACAACTTGAGTCCATTTTACTAAATCAAAGGCACCGGACTTAAACAACGAGATTAATTCTCGAGAAATACGTATGGCGCTGGGCTCATCTGCAAATAGAATAGACCAGGTCGTCCATATACAGCTTGGACTCTGCCACTTTGGCATCGTCCTGGTAATGTCGTCTCATATCCTGGGCCAACTGGCGAACCGTCCGCATTGCTAAGTATGGACTTGCCGTCAAGCCGAAAGGAACTCGATTGAAATGAAAAGTTGGTATGAGACCATTATTTGAGAATCGAAATAAGATCCTCAGGTATCTGCGATGCTTGCTAGGAACTTCAATCTGTAAATACATTTGCTTTATATCCGCAGTCATAGCGATGAGAAAAAGACGAAAGTCGAGCAAAAGCAGAAACAAATCGGCTTGCAAATTGGGACCAGTATGAATAATGTCATTCAGTGACAGCCCTGTGTGTGTTTTAGCACTAGCATCGAGCAGAATACGAGGCATTGATAAGGGGATTGTCGAGGCGTTATTGTCATTGTCATTGATGAGGCGTTTGTCTGGACGAGTGACAGCATGATGTGGGATGTAATATCCATCTTCTGTGATATCAGACTCTGAGACTTCTGATAGGTAATTATTTTCAATATATTCACTGATTCCTGCAAAGCAGGGGAATGTTTAAATTTTCGCTCCAATGCCAAAAATCGGCGTTGGGCAGCAGTACGAGAATTACCCAATTGTCTTGGATCTTTACAGAAAGGTATAGCAACAGAATATCTACCATCATCAGTGCGAGAAATTGATGAAGTAAAGAGATTCTCACATTCTGTCTCCTCCGGACTTAGAAATTTTATATTAGGTATCTCTTCTAACAGCCAAAATTTTTGCACTAAATCATTCAGTGCGAGTGCCGAAAATGATGTGTTTGTGTTGAGCACATTATTGGGGTAATCACCCATCAACACGAAACCGAAAGCGGTCGATAACGCGGGGGGTGCACTAGTACCCGATTCAACCCTGTTCCCTAAATAAATATATGGGAACAGTTGACGACATCCACGCATCCAGGAATATTCTACGTTAAGTCTGCGAGAGGTACGCCCTCTAAGTACCTCATGTCACCCTTGGCTATATAGTGATTAGGTAATTGGTCGGTGATACTGTCAACGACAAGCGCATGTATATTATATTTATTCTCTGGGTATACGCGAGACTCAATGTCCAAATACACGTAACCGAAAATTGGTCGAGACGTTGATCCAATTCCTTTGACAAATGAATTACTCAAAGGAATTATTGGTAAATTCAGCGTCTTACAACAATCGACCGTAATCAAATTATTTTGAGAGCCATTATCAATTAGGCACCGAACAATAACTTTATTTCCGTTTTTAAGCTTCGCGTATACTTGTGCGATCGAAAGTAAAATAGAAGAGTTCGGTGTTACTTTGGCAGAAAGCGAACACGAAGGATTGACATTCGCGGTCCCCTCCACTTGCTTATCACCAATACCAGTTCCATTGATGCTGGATGACACTGGAGGGGGGACTGACGGTTCTTCACTGGTAGGTACTTGCGACGTATGTACATGAGTATTGGTTTTCATATTATTCACACTGCCGAAATGTAAGAATGTATGATGACGTTTATTTCACAAATCACAAACTAACCCCGATTTGCATGACTTGATTGTATGTGAACCACTAAGGCAATTTACACAGGCATTTTTCGATTTTATAAATTCAAATCGAGCCTGTGGGGAACTCGGTGACCAGACAACTAAGTGGAACCTTTTTAGACGTGTGAGTTTTCATAATGTGGTCCTAATAATTCGGCCATAGAGATTGTCATAATTCATATGGTAAAAAACAACAACGGTTGAGATTCAGAGCGATGCAAACTGAGAATTGTCATGAATGAAATATGAACATTTGCCGTATTTTCCCGTGACCCAGTACACATGCGCCGCCTATACACAGCATAGGTGGGGGTGGTTTTTCAACCGATCATGCATAGAGAGAACTTCCTCCTTTTTTGAATATCAAGTGTGCAAAATTTCATAAATATCTGAATAAAACTGTGGACAGGAGACGGACACTCTTCTTTATAGGTACAGATAATAGATTTCCATTGAAGAAGAGTTATTTTTAATGTATATTATTGTTACTTACTTTCAATACCTCCGAATAAACTATCAAAAAGTACAAAAAATTCTAGATATTGCTAGGTGAGGGTAGAAAGTTGTAGGGCGGTAGAGTGGGAAAGTAGGAGGAGTCAAAATTAGGAAACATGATTACAAAGGGTGATTTACGGGGTGTTATTATTTTGATTATTATTTTTTTTTATTAATTTGAAAAATTCTTTAAACGGACAATATTGAACATGAATTGATATTATCAACTCAGTTTATATTTTATTTTTTAAGCTTTAGCCAACAATTAATTTTTTTTTTAATTAATTAAATAATAACCGAAGTTGTTATATAGATTTCACTTTCCCTGCCAAGACATTTTACCTTAACCTTTTGACGATCACGAGTTATGAACTACTAGACTTCTAAAGAGAACCTTATTGTGTGGGAGCATATAAACTGCTCTCTGATACATCATTTCAAAGATATTAATATATTTAAATGCATCAATTTTACGAAAAGGTTCAAATTTTCAACTTCCATTGTCGTGTATGAAGATACAATAGCTTGACTTCATTCCACCGAGAATACCTTACCATTACCTAGTACCTTACTTGTTATGAATATATTTAAAACAAAAGTAAAAATATGGCTGAGAGATCAAAGTGATAATAAAATTACAAACATCATGAAGACGATATAAAGACAATCCATAACCAAATACAAATATTTTAAAAAAACTACAGGCCACCTCAGAACAGAAAATCCTAGTGAGGAGGTCTGTGAAAAAAAAAAGAATCTATACTTATTATATACATCATACATACATGTACAAACCTTGTTATTGAAATTAATAAAAAAAAATAAAAAAAATTCAAATTAAAATTAATTTAAAATTTAATGGTAAAAAGGTTTTATGATTTTCACCGTAAAGTAAGATAAAATTTACCTTACTTCAAGTACAAGACCACAATGCTGTTCTATTGGTTAATCTCTTCAGAGGTAATTCAATTTATATACAGAAATATATGATTATGAAATAAAATTGTTGTACGATTGTAATTTTATTGCGTAAGACTACAGCTTTTTCTTTCTTATAATCGACAAAGTTTAATAGAACTCGAAAAGAAACAACTGTTATTATTTTTTTCTGGAAAACTGCCAAAATTTGCCACGGTATTTATAATTTATTATAGTTAGTGGCCACCCGGCTTTACCCGAACTTTCAATAATCTTCTTCTTATTAAACTTTGGAAAAAAATGCAAACAATAAGCGAAATTATATATTTTTCGACAGTGAATGGATAAATATACTAAATAAAAACAAAATTTGTACAACACCACTAATTTAATCAAAATTATCGAAATGTCTTAAAACCAAAGGTTTCTTCGTCCAGAATCTTTTAATGTAATATTAACATAATCTTTTAAATAAGGGGTGTTTTACAAACTGATTTGCATTCAATTAATTAAAATGACTCCTCAAAGTGATTTTGCAAAGATTAAAGAAGGATAAATACATATAGTTACGTAGGTCAGGATGGAAAAGACTAGCAGCCTTACAAAAAAAAAACCACAGCACGCCCGATAACCCACGTTGCTGCAGCAACATGAATAAAACAAAAATACACTAAAACACGATAACATTACTAATAACGTTTGTTCTTAAAATGTACTTTGTAGGTCTGGAAACAATGTAATTTTTCATAGTGTAAGTACTAAATTGTGTGTTTTCCTTCATAACCGCCAGGTGGAGCGCGGGCGCCTGCGCTTTCGTCGTTCGGGCTGAAAGCGCGAAAATAAAATCACTCCTCGGATGTATGTGTATTACTATTGCTTACTCAAATGTGATCGTAATTTCTAATAATATGACTAATTCACCATTATATTCGTATAATTGATATATTTACCGAGTTTTTGTGGTTTTTAATAAGTTTTAGTCAAGTTATAATAAAAATAATCATACTTTGAAAATTGAAATGTCAAAAAGGGTTTTATATAAAACATGATAATTCAAATTTACATTTAAAAGTTTTTATTTTATGAGAATTTCATAAAAGTGGTGTTTTTTTTTAATATTAATATCTAATACATGTGTTCCTAAACTAATCAAAGAAATAACGTCTTTAGAGATGCAAGAAATGTGTTATAAAAGTCAGTATCATTTTTTAGGTTAATTTTTTGGCAATAAAAAAACTTTGAAATTTTTTATTACTTTTTTATTGTATGCACGAGGAAAAATTGAGGTGACAGTTTCGTCCCAAATTCATTATATAAAAGGTCTGTATTTTTTAAATTTTGTTTTTTTATAAATTTCTGTACACTTTCATCAAATATGTTTTGGTAAAATAAAAATTCCATTTTTTTTCGCGCTTGAATCTTAATATATGGCAGTTTTTTAAAACTAAGGCGTATTTCAATTACACAAATCTAAAAGGTAATTTTATCTAGTTTTCATAAATGGTTTTGTTTTTACGACACCTTCAAAAATAAGAAATATATACAACATTCAAAATACTTAGGAAAAAATCCAAATTTCGTTAAAACATCATTACTAAAACAGAGATAAACTACCCTCTCAGACTGTGTAAACCAAGTGTATTTTTTTCCATAAACATTTTTTTTAATTAGTAATGTTTTCACATCCGCGGCCGTTTGTCAATTGAATAAAATTTTCACTGGGTTTTTTAGTAAGGCTGTAGGAGTGCAGAAAATAATCAATAAATAAATACAGACAGAACGGCTGCAAAATAATAACTGAACGTTAAAAAATTGTATATGAAGCTCATGGTAGAAATTATGCATAATGCGAGCTAGTTGCTTTGTCTTAAATAGTGCTATGCGAATTTCCTGGCGCTCCATCTAAAATTCGAGATTTTTTTCATTGAGACACACAAACTGCTATGTTTTTGTGGTTTATAGCTTTTTAAGATTCAAATAAAGAAATAAAAAAAAGTCAATACAATACAACAAACCACAAACAGCAAAATAAGAGCCATTAAGGGTGTAATGCAGATCCGGGCACAGTTTGGAAATTTAATAAAAAGGCACTTTCTAGATGAGAAAAGTGTGGAGAAGATGAATAAAAAATAAATTAAGGCGCGCTCGGCAAAATTGAGGGAGATACAGCCTTTCAAAGTATTTAAAATTTCACTTCGCGAACTGATTTATGACAGTCCGTTCGCCATTTTTTCACTGTTTATGTTGGTATCCCAGACCTAATACAAACCTAGATATGATTGTAGCCGACTTCGTGGGATAAATGATAAGGCGCGTAATTATGAAAAACAGAATTAATAGTACGCCAGAATCACAAACCATGTTACACAAACCTAGCGTAGCCGCTAAACTACTTTAAAACTGGGATGTTTTTCTTGCCTTGACGCGAGTAGGCGTTATAAAGGGGCACTTTCTTTTGTATCACAAACCATGTTTAGCTGTCTAGCTGTTGTTTGCATCAGGTCAGGGATACCAACATAATAGTGACAATTGATAAAATGGCGGGCGGGCTTTCATAGTGTCGGTTCGCGAAAAGAAATTTTACTTAACGCAATTGATAATTAATTACTTATTAAATTTTTTTTCCTATTGCTTTCCGCACTTTTTTTCACCTTCCAGATTAAAGTTCTCAACTTAAAACGCGGTGAAAACATTTTTTTTTGCCAAAAACAAGCTGTGCCGGATCTGCATTCCTCCCGCCATTAATTAAACTGCCAAAACATAGTTTTTCTCCTCTTAAATGGCTTTTCTTTATTTGTAGGATCTTACCCAATATCGAAGTTGCTAGCGACTGGAACAATCCAGTGATTACTTTCTACGTTCTCTAACCCTGTCATTCCGAATGATCAGTCACTTTATCTCGTTGGACGTCTATTCCGACCTTTCAAGTATCTATTCTTATATCAAGCATTATATTTCTTCAACGTCAAATAATAATCTTGAGATGTGCTTTTGCTAGTGTTAGAGAATGGTTTTTTGTGGCAGAAGAACTTCAATGAAAAACAATCTTCCTTCAATGGCGAATTTCAACTTGTTTATTCTCTTTATAAAGCACATGTTACAATAACTTTTTCCCGAACCGACAAGCACTGATATTGTGGTCATCAGACCATTTGCTAGCTGTTTTTCAAGAGATCAGAAAGATTAGAGAGCGCTTTTTCCGAAAAGCATATTATTTTTTTACATAATTCCTAACACAAAACAAAACAAAAAAAAATGCTACGCTAGCTGTCAGTAACCTTCGCTTTTTAAACAGCTAGCAAAAAAGATTAACGCTAAAAATATTTTAACTTGTGAGCTGGTACACACCGTTTCGGTGCGTATATATTTTTAGAAATATTTTTTCTTTGAATTTAAGAAAGTGGTATGTAAGCATCACGTCTAATCTAAAATTAGGCAATATCTAAGCTGTGTTATTAAATTTAGGTATCGTAGATGCAAAACCTTACCCTTACCTGTCTACTAAGCTTAATAGCAAGCAATGTTTAAGTCTATACGAGCTATGTGCGTGTTCGTAGAGTCAATATAAGAGTACCGTACGCCACAGCACAATTGGTGCGCTCAAAGATATTCAAATACAGAAAGATATGCTATGGTGTCCGCGCAACTGTCGCCGGACTTCGCGCTAATTAGCATAGTTTTCATACAAAAAGAATTTATTCATTTCGTTGATTTTTTGAAAATGTGCATCAATATTGGTCAACAATGTATTTTGAATAAGGAAAGAATTCGTTCATTTAGTTTAACGTTCGTTTGGTTTATTAGTTAATTATTTGTTCTTTTAGTTTATTTGTTAATTGGTAAACAATGTCCGCGACACCCGGAAGCGCAGACCCACATAGTAAAAACAGTAGATAGCACATCTACTTATATTTCAATATCTTTGGGTGCGCTCATGGTATTTGATGTTGTAATAATCATTCAAAGCAAGTGCTATTGTATTTAAAACTAATTTTGATGATAAATATGACTGGATTCAGAAAAAAACTTTTTTTTACATTAGCTCCACACAGGAGGCCCTGAAAGTTTATTTTTCCTCAGAGCCTCGGGTCTACTACGTGATATTTGGGGATGCTGTGTAGAGGGTCTTTTGTATGGAAGGAAAAAAGTGGAATGAGGGGCAGGTAGGAATCTGAGGGTCGGGTTTATTTCCATAGACCAAATATTCAACCGTTGTGACGTACTAGACATACGACAATTATACGTTAAATCGCTACTAAATTACATTTTTGACCAAAAAAACAACCTTCAACAAACACAAAATATCACAAACAGACCAGTTAGACAAGCATACAAAGAAAACTTAAGAACTCCGACGGTAAATACAAGCTTTGGACAAAGACACTACCAATATCACGCTATAAAAGCATTCAACAGTCTAACACTTGAAAATAAAATTGAGGAAAACAAAAATAAATTCCGACACAAAATTACAAAATGGATTAAAGACCAAAATAGACAATACTACCAAAATATCATAGCATAAAATAAAAAAAAATGTAAGTAACACACAAAACCAACTTAAAACACAAACACACAATACTTATTAAAAATATCGTTTTTAACCTTATACATATAATATTATTTATTTTAAAATTTACATTAATTTTAAATCTCTACTTTTTAAGTTTAATTTATCTTAATTATATGTTTTTTAATTTACTTTATTCCGTTTTTTCACCAATATTATTTATATGTATTGTATAATTTTGTGTATAATTTATGTGTACCTATAATTTAATTTTGTATATGAAATGGAGGCCTCAGCACGGGTAAACCACCCAGTGAGGCAACATCATTGAATTGTTTTTTATAATGTAAATATATTGCATCAAATAAAATAAAATAAATAGGAAGGAAATTGTGAAACAATGTACCCAAATCTAAACTATCGTGCCTTTCCGGGGATTAAACCAGGTGTAAAATCTTTGGATTATACGGAGAAAGTTTAATCATTCCAGTGAAAGCTTTCAACACGAGCGGAAACATTAAAAACTTCTTTGTTTTCATTTCACGAACGAAGCAAGCTTAATCGATAAGTGAAATCTGTTGGAATATTTGATGCTGGCAACACTGATAGTTCCGGAACATTCTTCGGGTAAAGTTCGGTTTATGGGCGAAATTCCTAAAAAATAAAACTAGTTATCTTTATACTAACTTTGGGTCGGGGAATCCGAATCTGAAAGAATTAGGTTGGGGCAAGCAAATATAAACTGAATAACACGACTTAAAATTTTTGAATTCATACCCAGTTTACAGGCCATTTTGACGTTTTTGATACTATCAACAATGCCATAGAAAAAACCAAAGATATTTTATGTTCAATCACAGAAAATTAAGTGTTGCCATAAGCAATAATATCAATAACGTAAAAAAACATGTTTATAATTTCAGTTATTATTTTTTATAAATTTTATTCACTTTTGTAGCACAAACCATGTTACACAAACCTAGCGTAGCCGCTAAACTACTTGAAAACTGGGATGTTTTCTTGCCTTGACGCGAGTAGGCGCTACGAAGGGGACACTTTCTTTTCTATCACAAACCATGTTACACAAACCTAGCGTAGCCGCTAAACTACTTGAAAACTGGGATGTTTTCTTACCTTGATGCGAGAAGGCGCTACGAAGGGGCACTTTCTTTTCTATCACAAACCATGTTACACAAACCTAGCGTAGCCGCTAAACTACTTGAAAACTGGGATGTTTTTTGCCGTAACGCAAGTAGGCGCTACGAAGGGGGCACTTTCTTTTCTATCACAAACCATGTTACACAAACCTAGCGTAGCCGCTAAACTACTTGAAAACTGGGATGTTTTTTGCCGTGACGCGAGTAGGCGCTACGAAGGGGGCACTTTCTTTTCTATCACAAACCATGTTACACAAACCTAGCGTAGCCGCTAAACTACTTGAAAACTGGGATGTTTTTTTGCCGTGACGCGAGTAGGCGCTACGAAGGGGGCACTTTCTTTTCTATCACAAACCATGTTACACAAACCTAGCGTAGCCGCTAAACTACTTGAAAACTGGGATGTTTTTTTGCCGTGACGCGAGTAGGCGCTACGAAGGGGGCACTTTCTTTTCTATTACAAACCATGTTACACAAACCTAGCGTAGCCGCTAAACTACTTGATAACATTGATATTGGTGACCGGTGTACGTCACAACTTTTTAAGACTACGAATTTTCACACTTTTGGTCTAAGAATACGGCCGTTGAGATAGTCATAATTCATCAGGTTAATGTGAGTTATGTGATGAATTTTCATGTGATGAATTATCATGTGAGGAAGTATCGTGTCTGCAGACGCATCCGCCGCCAAGATCCGGACAAACCTTACCCCAGGAACCTGACTACCCCTGCTAAGTCACCAAATGTGGCGGAACCACTTGAAGTGACCTATGGCAGAGTTGTTGGTCATCCAATAAATGGTTCCTGGGGCGGTGGTACTCATACCCGCCTCCCAAATGGAAAAAGATATTAGAAGGTGAAGTGTGTTATAGGATCAGAAGACACATACTTCATCATATTTGGCAGATTTATTGATGCAGTGTTTATGATGTTTTACTGTTAGAAGTGGCATCAGCAGCTGCGCTAAGATGCCAGTTCTTGTCATTATTTAACTGTATTCCAGTTCCCGATATGCCGGCGTCTTCAGCAGCTTCCACAGCCTCTTTGCTGCTTTTCCTCCGCTGTGTTCACTCCAGAATCCACTCCCCGAGTTCGTTGTTGGGCTTGATTTTGGGCTCAGTTGATGTTGGGCTGGTCTATTGACCGACACTGAGGGGAGATCGGTTGAATCGGTCGGATTGATCGCTGAGGAGATAACTGCAAAGACAGAAAGGTTAATGTAAATGTGAAACCATTTAAAAAATATTTATAGATATTGCAAAAAGAATGGAAGAACTGAAATGGGAAAGGGCAGGGTTTGACGCAAGGAAATATGTTGATGCAAAACTCTGATTGACTGGAGACCAGAAAGGTTGCAATTTGGGAGACGGGTCAGAGTACTGCCGCCCAGGCAACCATTTATTATTTAACCAACACCTTGGTAATTTAACCAACACCTAGTGCAATAGGTCACCCCAAGTGGTTCGCTACGTTTGGTGACTTAGCAGGGGTGCCCGGGTTTATGGGGAGAGGTTTGTTTGGGTCTTGACAGCGGATACGTCTGTCCACTAGCTGCATGGCAGGTCGGATCATTAGAGAATGGTTGAGGGAGTCCCTTTGACTTCTCTAGCCGTTCTCTCTCGGAACATCGCCTTGCACCACGGTGGGAGGGATGGATTTATAAGTTCATCGCTTCTGGATACACTGACCCCAGATTCCTACCCATCCCTCATACCCTTTTCCTTCCAAGATCTTCCTCTTCTTCCTTTCCCAAAAAGACCCCCCACACAGCACCCCCAAAGATGACATGGGCCCTGAAGGGAATTATTTTCCTCAGGGCCTCCTGTAGCTAATGTAAAAAAAGAAGGAAAAATGCCACCAGGAAGACCGCAACAGAGATGAAGCAACAATTTAAAAAGATGTGGAGGGCTAAGCTAAAATGGCAAAGGAGGCTTTTCATATTAACTACACATTCTCTTCATTGCTGAGGATCGTGATCCCTACTCCAATTGCCGATGGACAAGGCTCCTACACTCCTCGTGGGTCTGCACTGCGTGGAGAGCCTAGTACCAGGACACTCTAGTACCGGATGCCAGTGATACTTGGTCACTCCAGCGCTGCGGTGACCTTCCTCTGCCAAACACTGCGGCCAGTGACTATGAGTTTCTCCAAGTCGGAGTCCTCTGTTTGGCCAGCAACATGTCCAAAGTACATTAGAAAAAGTTGTGGGCAGATAGTTAAACCCATTGTGGATGCCTAACTCTTCCACTCTACGTAAGAGGCCTTAAGAGGAAATACTAGCTGCGCTTTTCTATACAAACGTATTCCCCGTTTATCTCTCTGGATTTTGACCCTAGAGCAAAATTTTTTTTTACATAATATAGATATTGACCACTAGCGTGTCGGTACGTTTTGTTTTTTTTGATAATTTACTTCTCATAGAAGTTACGACCTTCCAAAAATGAATAAAATTGCCTAATTTAAACGCCGTCAAAAAACGTTCAGTATACAAACTAAACAATGTATTTTGAAAAAAAGCAAAACGTACCAACATAGAATATTTTCTTTTAATACAGTTAGTGAAAAAAAATTTTTAAATCCGTCCAGTTTTGGAGAAGAAAAATGGGGAATACAAAACATCGATTTCGAAGATTTTATTTAGGTATTTTCGGCCCGACGTGCAGGTGTCCCTTTCGCTCAGTTCTCCTGGGGGGGCCGGGGAACGTGGGTTTTGACAAATACATACATATAATGCGAAGTAGTGATGTAAAGAATTTTATCGGTAGACTAGTGTTGTCCTTGCCCGAGTAATCGATATTTTTTATTCGTTTTTTTTTCTGTTTAGTGACTCATCGCGGTATACCAATACTGACCGAGCTTTCATACTAAAATTGTGCAAAATTAAATTTTTTTATGTCAAGTACTGTAATAAATTTTCAATTTGGGAGGCGTTTTAGGTACCATCGCCCCGGGAACCATTTATTGGATAACCAACACCCCCGCCACTTGGTCACCGCAAGTGGTCCTCTATGTTTGGTGACAGAGCCTGGGTTCCCGGGTTCACGGATGAGGTCTGCATGGGTTTTGGTGGCGGATAATTTTGTCCACTTACTGCGTGGCGGGCCGGATTGGGAGAAACTGGAAGAGGAAGATCTTTTGATCTCTACAGCTGGACTCTCCACCATCATTTCATACTTTTACCTACCTTTTCCCTACCCAAAACTTCCTTTCCTTCCTTATCCTAAAAATACCCTCCACACAGCTTCTCCAATGATGTCCAACAACTTCTCCAACAAAGTCCCTGAGCGATTATTTTTCCTCGGTGCCTCCAATGTGAGGTTTATGTTTTTAAAAAAAATCTGTTTCAAATTTTTAGTTGAGAGTCGCTTACATTGCCTTCAGTGATTAATTGAAATTTTTTGTTTGTAAACACTTTATTGTACAAAATTTTTTACCACTATACAATGAATTTTAAACAATTTATGATTTAGATCTTTCTCTCGCCGGTAAATTTCTTGATATGCGACCGTCAATTGTTTCTGGTAAAAGGCATTGGTGGTAGAAGTTTTTCTAACAGTGGTTCAATTTTTTGCCAGATTGAATCGTCCCTTTCAATTTTTTCATACGGCAAACCTTTAGGACTCCACACGACAAAATAACAGTATTTACGACGAGTAATGTGTAACTGGCCTTGTACTTGGTAGAAGTAATTGTGATTCCGTTTTAATGTTGAAGCATTGTCTTCAATTTTACAGTTATCAATTTTTTTTGTTCAAATCCTTCTTCTGGTGACATATTTACTATACTATATGGGCATTTCACTTCAATTATAGAATCCTTGCCAAAAAGGCCATCCGGACTTGCCGCTAAAAAGTTTTTGTTTTCATCGATAAATAGTCCACAGGCGAATACCTCTAATTTTGTTTCTTTTGTAAATTGCTCAATTGCTTGGTTTTCATTTTCTTTCCCATAATTTGTGGCCATATTTCCTTTAAATGGCGAGTACAGTAGCGAGTTTAATACTCTCGCAACTGAAGTTTTTGGCCGTAGCTTACATATTTTTGTCCAAAGTTAGAAGCTGTAAGCCGCTTACGCCTTTCAATTGTCCACAAATTATTATTGCTTTGGCCCACCGTATTCCTTTCGAGTTCATCCTTATTCGATGGAGATAATTCTTTGAAAAATTCCTCTTTATCGTTTCAAATAATTCAGCTGGCATATCTGGATCTAATTCCAATTGACCATAATTTTCATCAGGCCCTGCAACTTTTTTTCTCTTTTCTGTCGTGTTTTCGTAATACCTTAGTTTTATTTTTCGACACCTCTGTATTGTCTCCTTCGAACGTCGTTTTCTTTCAATAAAATGCTTCGTGTAGTTGCCAGGACTGTGGCCTTGGATTTTTTTTGTATTCGTGAATGGGTTGTCATTTCACTATTCCACGAAGTTACTGCTCAAGAAGCTCAACTGCTGAAGTTATCCCATTTTTGTAAAATTTGCTCTTTTTCCGCCTATAAATTTGGCTATAACGTTGTTGAATTGCTCCACAGTGTTATTTGTCACGTTAATAATAAGACTTTCTGCATTTGCTATTAGAGACGACAATAATTGTTGAATATCAGTCCTGTTCCACAATCTTGAAGATCGCTTACTAAATTTGGATCATTAGTATACTTCTCCGACTTGCAATAGTATGACGAACATTTTGTATGATCACCAAAAACATGGTTTGCGGCATTTTTTTGTCCATTTTCAGATTTTTTACTTTATCACTTTGTGCCGTGTTTTCTTGCTCTTTTCTGTAATTTACTGCTCAAACTATAGCTTTTCTCATACGTAAAACGTTTGCTTCAACCTTTTTCCTTATGTGAACTGGTACAAAGCCTTTAGCGTTGTTGGTTTTTTTTCTAAGTGCTTTTATTTTATTGCAAAAATTGCGAAGTAAGTGATTTTTGCACTTTTTTTTGTACTATGAAGTTGGGCCTGAAGCCTTGGGTTGAAGTTTCGCTAATATTGTCTTCATGTAATTAAATATTACAATTTAAGGTTTTATAAAGTTGAAAATAAAAATAAAAAGTTTTGAAGTTTAAAAAAATTATATATTTGTTTCCTTTATTTCAAACTGACTGTAATAAATATTTTTAAAAAATGTGTAGGTAAATCTATCTATAGCTAAAAGACCAACATTTTTTATTGAATTTTGAACGAACTAACACATCCTTTTTTGTATTTACTGCTTAAAGAAACTCAAACATACAGGAGTACAAATCAAACCTCAGCAAGCGATATATCTAACATTTTAAACATTATTATTTACAAACATGTCAACTCACACGTATGATACACACAACACAATAAATCCATTTAGATTTAATTGTCTAATAAAATATGTAAGTGCTTTTATCTTTTTCGTTATCGTAATTTTAATTAGAAAAAAACTTAAGGTGGACTATTTTTAAACCTTTTTTATCTCTACATATTATAAAGTAAAGTCCCCCGCGCCGTCTTTCTGTCTGTCTGTCTGTCTGTCTGTCTGTTCGCGATAAACTCGAAAACTACTGAACGGATTTTCATGCGGTTTTCACCAATAGATAGAGTGTTTCGTGAGGAAGGTTTACGTATGTAATTTGTCAAGGATTTGTGTAAATTGGTTGAAACATAACGATAATTGTTAGAAGTGTCGGAAAAATTCCAGCCGCCTGGTAGCTTTCATCGAAAACGCTGCCTAATCCTTTTGGGATATAACAAAACAACGCTTGGTGGGATATTCCTCTTTTATAGATCTACAAAAAAGTCCGCGATGGCATATATCTATCTTTTACTATACGCATTCTATCTTCTTATCTTATTATTCTTATCAATTGCATTATATAATGTGTATAGTAAGCTATCCGTAAAAGATAGATATATGCCTTCGCGGACTTTTTTGTAGATCTATAAAAGAGGAATATCCCACCATTAATTGTTTTGTTATATCCAGGGCTGGGCAGTATTTGAAATACTTGTAATTGAAATACGTATTTGAAATACAAATACGTATTTTGTATTTGTATTTCAATTACTTCCTAAAAATGTATTTTGTAATTGGTATTTCAATTACATGGGGCTGAGGTATTTTGTAATTTGTATTTCAAATACTTATGGCTTCAAAATACATTTTCAAATACATTTAGCGATCTTAATAATGATAATGAAAAATAAACTGACATAGATAATACGTAGACTAAAAACGCTAGAATCCAGAGCTATATGTTATGTGTGTTAATATTTAGAGTTGGCAACACGTCCTGTGCTATAATAGCACTGTTATTGTACATTTTCTATCATATTTGTATCATATTATGTAATGCTTGTCATTGCTTTGTATTGTACATTTTTGTGTCATAGTATTAGATCAAGCACTATAGGAATAATTTGACTGAATACTAAACTATTTTTAAGTTAATTACAGTAGAGCGCACTTGAAGTGAAATAACTAGTGTCCGACCGAAACAGGATTTTCTACCGAAAACGAAACCGAATATTCGATATCTTTCTCAGTTTCGGCCGAAACCGAAACCGAAACTTTTTTAGACATGTTAAAAATCTATTGTTTACTGAAATTCGGCTTATTTTTTACACTTTTATTCACTATAAAGTAAGGACCTCATAAATTGAGTACTATAATTTTAATTGCGTTTACAATCACAACATTTTTTTACATTAACTCCACATGAGAGACCCAGAGAAAAATAATTTCCCTCAGGGCGTATGTCATCTTTGAAGATGCTGTATGGAGGGTCTTTTTGGGGAGAGGAAGGAGGGAGGAAACATAGAGGCCGGGTTCCACAGCCGAGCTGTTGAACTCAAGAATGAGTCATAGAAACGACCCGTTCTCATGTGACTATATAGTATATTTCGGATAGCGCCGTGTACGGAGACTAGCATTAAAAAGTAGTATGTATATCAACAGGGTACTTGTGGTTTCGTCACAATTACGAAGATTGTAAGTATCTCCATGAACGGAGGGCCTTACACCAAGCACATCAAAGGAGGGACTATTCAGAAGATCGCTTCCGTTGAAGGAGATTAGATTTTAATTTTTATTTACACTTGTTAAATAAAATTAAATATAGAATGAAATAAATAAAAATAATTGAAGTTTGTGATTACATAAACTCACAATACAAGCACGCCGGACCGGCCAGCGAACTCAGTTGATGATGGTGGATGACACACGAGCCACGAACTCACCGGAAGTCAGTCAAACGGCACGCGATAATTCACAAATGCAGAGTTTCGGTGCGGCCGAAGGTTCGGCAGATTTTCTGCCGAAACCGAAACTGATGCCGAAACTAGATTTTTTTACCGAACCTTGACGAAACCGAAACCGAACCTTCGGTCGGTCACTAGAAATAAAACAAAATAGCGCTATACAAATGTCGTGTTATAATAATAATATATTATTATTATATTACCTAACACCTGAGTCCTTTACCACAAATTTTACAAGTGAAGCGGAGATGAGATGTGTCTTTTGAGCAATATGATTGGTCAATTTTTGCACGTCTCTGTTTCACTCTGCTCAACATTGCTTCTATTTAAACGCACCCTTAGATAAGGGCATTTATGACAATTTATTGCAACCAAAGGTTCTACCAAAACCAAATGTATTTTGTATTTTGTAATTTGTATTTTGTATTTGAAAGAAAAAAATGGTTAAAATACTGTATTTTGTATTTTGTATTTCAAATACATGACTTGAAAGTATTTTGTATTTCGTATTTTAAATACATGCGAAAAAGTATTTTGTAATTTGTATTTCAATTACAGCAAAGCATGTATTTTGCCCAGCCCTGGTTATATCCCAAAAGGATTGTGCAGCGTTTTCGATGAAAGCTACCAGGCGGCTGGACTTATTTCCGACACTTCTAACAATTATCGTTATGTTTCAACCAATTTACACAAATCATTGACAAATTGCATACTTAAACCTTCCTCACGAAATACTCTGTATATTGGTGAAAACCGCAGGAAAATCCGTTCAGTAGTTTTCGAGTTTATCGCGAATAGACAGACAGATGGCGCGGGGGACTTTATAATATGTAGAGATAGAGATAATCGGTCAAAAATACATTTTTGTTGCATATGCATTTTTGAGTTTTTTTTTTAATAAGATAGGTAAGTGCCAAATTATATGAGTAGAAATTTAAGTTTTGTGGTATCATCATTACATAGTATAAAATGAAGTCGCTCAAAATGTATGTGCGCATAAATCTTTTAAACTACGCAACAGATTTTCATGCGGTTTTCACCAATAGATAGAGTGATTTAAGAGGAAGGTTTATGTGTATAATAAATGCTTATTATAGTAGAGAAAAGCCAAGAAATTCAAATATTCAATTTAGGCAAAGGGCAGCGCGCAGCGGGCAGCTGGCGAGCGGATGGTGTGGATTTTATAAAGGTTGGGTAAATGGCGTTGTGTTTCGTTAGCCACAGCAACGTGTGGCCGGGTCTGCTAGTTATTAATAAAATAAAAACAAAATTATATGTTTATTTCGAATTATAAAATTTGAAAGCGTATTTCATCATCTTTCAAAAACAGTTTTTAGTTTTCGGATGCGTTCACAAATATTAAAGTTATTTGGAATTTATTGGAAAGCGGAAATATTTTGACTTTTCGAAAAACAGGCCCGAGGCCTGAGAGGTTAATACTAATTTTCAATAATAACTAATGTATCATAGAGAATAATCATATGTATGTATATAATAATTCGATGTAGTTGGTTTGACTGCATATTTATAAACGCAAATACAGTGAAAACTTTAAAACTACTAACCTACATAGAGTTCTAGTAAAATAATTCGTAATTTGTCGGTAATAAGCGTGAACAGAAGACATTGTTACAATACCTATCGACGATATTTATAAATAACCGACAATAGCAGACCTCGTGCGTTTAAAAATAATGGGCCCTTTTTCTGTCACACCGCAAGGCCGATTCAAAAACTTCATTAGCGACGAAATAAGTCGAAACATGCTTTATCTAAACAGAATATTGGATATGGCGGTATGAGGCGAAAGACGGTAGGCATGAGACGCAAAGGGGGCGAGAGGGTGTACAAGCCAAACACTCACGTGGTCTCACCAACACATCGATAGCTAGTTCTTATTTGAGCGCGGTGCGATAGCGAGAATTTTTTAAAATACCTACCGTCGAGATTTCTCACCGATGCTATTACCTCTTAAGGTTTCCCTCAGGGCCTATCTTATCTTTGGATATGCTGTGCAGGGGACCCATTCCCAGTAAGTGGGAAATGTAAGCATATTTCTGACTGCTTCATTGAAATATGTTATATTATATTATCATATTTATGAAAAAATTGTCTCATAAATATGATATCATGTAAATATCTTATAATAGGTGACCGGATAACTCAGAACGAAACCAACTCAGAAGCACCTCAGAAAGGTCATTAATAATTTGAATCCTTTAACATTGATGTAACTTCCGGCGTTCCGCAAGGAGCCCATTTGGCCCCGCTTCTTTTTAACCTTTTTATTAACGATATCATTAAAGTTTTTTCTCACACACTTTTTTGGCTTTTTGCCGATGACAATAAGATTCTTAAGATAATTAAATCCCATCGTGATTGTTTACTTTTTCAACTTGATATTGATTCATTTAATGATTGGTGCAAAATTAACTGCATGGAACTTAATGTTGATAAATGCAAAATTTTGTCCTTTTATAGAACCAAAAACCTATTCAGTTTGATTATAAACTAAATAATGTTTATCTCTCTACTGTCACATCTATCAAGGACCTTGGGGTCACTCTGGATTGTAAACTTTCTTTCCGGGATCACATTAATAACATCGTAAACAAATCACTTAAACTACTTGGCTTCATTCATAGAATTACCTCTGACTTTAAACATATAATTACACTTAAAACTCTTTACTGTTCGCTGGTCCGCCCTCACCTTGAATATGCTAGTGTCATTTGGTCTCCTTTTTATGCTGTCCACATTTGTTACATCGAATCTGTACAACATCGCTTCCTTCCGAGGAATTGCTTGGAGGTTAGGTCTTGAAAGAGGAGAATACTCGTATGATGAAATTGAACAAACTTTAAACATTTCCTCTTTAGAAAAACGTAGAAAGGACTCTGATCTAATATGCATTTTCAAAATTATCAATAGTATTACTGACACACTTGCTTTGTTACAACTCATCCAGTTCAACATTCCTACCCGCAGTAGCGGCGTTAGGGTAGGGCGCGGTTGGGCGACCGCCCAGGGCGCCGGACGTAAAGGGGCGCCACAGGCGCCGCAGGCGCCCCTTTATATTCCCTCGCTCTTTGAGCCAGGTCTACTTAATCGTAAATTCAAATTCAAATTTAGGAAAAAAATTGTTATGGTGGCAACACTAGAATTGGAACGTGGTGTACAATCCCTTCGATCGGAGCACTGCTGCAGTTCATTTACCGGGAATCCCCAACAAAATTTACCGGGAATCCCCAACCATAGAGAAACACATTATCTATCTCTTTTTAACATTTTTAAGCGTGGCCTAGTGCAAACTCACATTGATAATTATCTGAAGAATGATTTAAGGCGATATTTCTCTATCACCCCGGGTGGCACTTTATGGGGGGGCGGAAAATTTTCACAATAAATTATAACATTATCTTGGAAAAATTTATATGTAAACCATTTCAAATCATTATTTGAAAATGTTCTACGATACTTTCGTTTACGAATCCAACAAGTTTTTTTATTATTTATTAAAAATATCAATAATTATATTTTTTTTACACTGCAAATTTCGCAATTCGTAGCAAAACCGTACGCATCTTATGAGAGTGATACTAATTAAAGCTGATAACTTGCAAACAGATTCACTCTTAATTAAAACCTGAATTGTGTTCAGATTGTATTAACGAATGAATTTCAGTTGTGTATTCATCTGCTGATACATTTCGAAAGATATCATTATTTTATTAGAAGTGCAGATATAAAATTCTAGTTGCAGACTATGTATGTGCTGCCAGAATCAAAGAGAAACCATTTTCATATTCTGAGTGTAGTTTTAATTTTCCAAATACAGATTTAATTTAACCCGTCTAATCGCAGGAGACACAAATTGTCCCACACATTTAATTTTAAAATAAAATTATGAAATTATATCCCACACATTCATTTTTAAAATATGTTTATTTTTAAAATAAATTTGTAATTGCGATAAAAAGTTAAGATACAGTTTTATAACATTTTTTTAAGAAAAGAAATCTGTATTTAAAATTTTTAGGTTTATTTTATTTTAGGTAGGTACTTTAATTCGAATATTCGGAGACGTGTACTTTTGAGCCAATTTACATTTCCAATGCCAAAATTTTTATATTTAGAAACAATAATGTGTTAATAAGCACGTCGGAAAAATTACTTTATCGAGGTTTTAGAACAATTTTGTTTTTTGCAAAAGAATAAAAAAAAGGAACATTAAAATGCACGTGAAGAACCGGAAATTTTGTGCGCAAACAGTGACAGGCAAAAGTATAAAGATATTTGGTTCTAATTATTCGAAGAGTTAAACCAGTTTTCAGAATGTAAAATTCCATTTGAGGATTCATCTGCTGTCACAATTCAAACTAAATCATTATCTTATTCGAAGTTCAATTATAAAATTCTAGTTGCAGACTCTGTATGTGCTGTCAGAATCAAGGAAAAACCATATTCATGTTCTGAGTGTACTTTTAATTCGCCGCATACAGACTTAATTCAAACCAATTTTGTGTTGAGAATGTAAATTTGTTGGATTCATCCAACAAATTTACATTTTAATTTACAAAACATCCCCTTATTAAGTTATAATATTCTATTTGCAGACTATGTATGTGCTGCCAGAATCAAAGAAAAACCATTTTCATGTTCCGAGTGTGGTTTTAATTCGCAAGGTAGAGATTTAATTTTAACCAATACAGAGTGTCAAATTCCAGTTGGATTCATCTGCTGACACATTTCGAAAGAAAACATTCTGTTCTTCGATGTGCAGTTATAAAATCAAAGAAAAACCATTTTCGTGTTCTGAGTGTAGTTTTAATTCACCGCATACAAACGGGTTTTGTGTTCAGCATATAATGATACATTAAATAACGAGTTGCAGATGCATCAAGTGAAGCTTTACATTTGAGTAACATAATGCTGTAAAATTCTGAGAAATTGATTGTTGCGTGTGTTACTATTATTTGGGGACTCTTAACGCAATTTCAATCAATCAAGTAAGGAGTAGAATTTATAAACATGATTTTCGTTGAAAGAATACTCGTCAAATGTGATTATTAAAAAAATCCAGCTCGTATATAAATAGGTCGTAATAAAAAAACAGGATTTCCATATACAACCCCCCCCCTCCCCCCCCCCCCGCCGCTTTAAGTACCCTAATAAGGGGGCAGCGAAATTTTCCTCCGCCCCGATGTTCTGAATTCTAATACAGACATACAATTCTCGATTTCTGAGAGCAGGTATATATAAATTTGTAGTAGAATTTATAAGCATGATTTTATTGAAAGAGTACTCGGCACATGGGGTTATAAAAATCAGCAAAAAAAAATAGGATACTTACTCCTTCCCCCCCCCCCACCCCCCGGTCAGCGCTTGAAAATCTGCGGAAGGAGCACCTGTAGAAGTTAGGGAGGGGGGGGGGGGGGCAAAATTTTCCTCGGGTTTTCGGGTGGCCGAAACGCACGCTACGCCAGTGCTTAGGGGGCGCCGTGGAAATTTCGCCCCAGGGCGCTGGTAGTGCTAAAACCGGCTCTGCCTACCCGTATACTCCGAAATAATGAATTGCTGTTCCTCAATCAACATTCTACTAATTATGGATATCATTCTCCTTTATCCAGAATGTCGAGACTTGTCAACACAAATCAAAGCATTGAATTTTTTGGTGTAAGCCTAAATGAATTTCGACAGTCGTTACGCAATGTGGTTTTTTAAAGTCTTTTTAAATCCATCTTCAAGCTACTTGTAGTTATCTTCTCTATGTACTTTTATATTATATGTATTTTGTCAATGCTCTTCATCTATATGTAATCTCCTTTCATTGTGATCTCTCTTTTTTTCTATTCGTGTTATTGTTATATTGTTAATTGGACTATTTGTCCGTAAATAAATAAATAAAAAATAAAAAAATAGTAAAGAGTGAAAATAAAAAATATTAAAAAAATAGTTAAATAGGTTAAGTTAGGTTAGGGTTACCGGCTATTTTAAAATTATTTTTTCATAGCTTTTAACGACCTTTCTGAGGTGTTTCAGAGTTGGTTTCATTCTGAGTTAGCATGGAACCCTTATAATAATAATAATTGGATAATTTGTAGAGTGCAATTTTTTGTGAACAATCACCTCAAGGGCACTCCAATCAGAAAAAATGGTTGTTTATTCGACCTAGTAGACTTTGCAGTGGTAGTCCTGGACCTGGGCAGGTTGGCGGGGTCCAACATGAGGATATTCATGATGGGGTCTAGGAACTTCTCAGGAGCATCGGCCAGCGTCTCCTCGTCCTCCAGCTGCTTGCGTGCCAGGTGCCATTCCTTCTCCTCCACTATAAACAAATAAGAAATGAAACTGTATTCCACAAGCACTGAAAATGTTCAGTGCAAACCAGGGACAAGACCTCATCAAGGATTATCTTTCCCATTATATAATTAAATATCGCTCGAAAATTAAAACCGAATCAAATTAAATACATTTAGGTATTATTAGTTAGGCGCTGAGGCAAGCAGGATGCCGAAGCATCAACAAGCAATTGTAGAACACTTGGAATATTTCTAAAGACAACATTATCCCAAGAAGGTGATGAGACGTGATGGTAATTGTATGTACAATTATTGCTTTCAGCATCCTGTATCGTCAATTCAATACTAATCTCACATTATTCAGGAACTTTTCCGTGAAACCATTGTTATTGTGAGAAGTTTTCAACTAATGTTTTACAAACAAACGTCAAGTGCACAGAGGTGTGGAATCACATTTTATTTTTAAAGCAAAGTTTAAAAAACACAAAATTATAAGGAATTAATTAGTTACATGCACTTCGTATCGTAATTTTTGACAGGCATGTGGATAATTCGACCTCAGGATACGCACTCATAGCACACGATGGAAATTAACCTACGGAGCTGAAAGTAGTTTCGTTGATGAATACCCACATATCAGACAGCAAAAAAACTGTGCGATTTTCATGATGCCACACAGTTCGAGTGTTTTATTTTCCATTTTTTACAGTTTCAAAAAAACTATGTTTGCAAGTAAACATAAATATAATTTCCATAAACGACTCGAATCATTTAGTTAAAAATAAACATATTTCTTTGTCAGGCTTCAACGGAAATATTACGATATTTTAAGAAATATCAATATTTTTTCTCGTTCTAATTCATAATTTCAACAACTTTTCGGTTCACGTCGATACGGTGTTAAATTTTTTCAAGTATAATGTTCTAAAAATGACTTATTAGGAATGTGTTGTGTGGACTCATATAAAGTTTATAAGCGGCTCAATCATTTACAAAAATCTCAAATAACTGCCGAAAATATGGTTTTCAACAAACCGAATTTTCACTTCCTTACAATTATCTTTTTGTGGGCACCACTCGCCACTGAGGTGTTTACTTTATAAAAAGCATTAGATTTAGTAAGAACACCTTAATTGAAAAAATGGGCCCCACCAGTAGTTGATGTAGCAGGAATAGTTGGGCACGCAGGCGGTGCCGCCGACCGCGGTGGGGTTGCAAAACAGGAGACTTGCATTAACTTGCATTGGTCAGTGATGCGCTCCAGGGTCCAGAATGTTGCGAAGTGTGCGATGGTTCCCACGAGGTACAGGCTCGCCATTCATTGTTTTCACTGAGGAACAAGGAAAATAGTTACAAAACTGCAGCGGAATCCCAGCGTCCAACAGCCTGGAGCCAGTTGGGAAGCACCAGGCAGATTTGGTTGAAAAACAACTGTATACTTGCACAAAATAGGTTATTATATACTTAGTTGAGGTACCTAAATTAATCGTTTCAGAGCTTCGATCAATAAAGGCAAGGCCGAAGACGTCACAAAATGACGGCAAAGAGATTCTGTAGAGAAACAACTATATACGTGCACAAAATAGGTTATTATGTTCTTAGTTGAGGTAAATTAATCGTTTCAGAGCTTCGATCAATAAAGGCAATGCCGAAGACGTCACAAAATGACGGCAAAGAGATTCTGTAGAGAAACAACTATATACGTGCACAAAATAGGTTATTATGTTCTTAGTTGAGGTAAATTAAGTATTTCTTTCAGTATTTTCATCACGGTTTACACAATGTAACGTCTTTGGGTTTACAACAAAATTTCGCAAATGTCAAAAAATGGCGGCAGAGATACAAAATACAATACGGAGATTTCATAGGGAAATTTCGAACTTTGATTGAATAAAAATGAAATTATGCATCTTCTACCATTTATCCAAACGTTACGTTATTAGTTGTTTTTTTGAAGTAAGGTGAGTTCGAGTTGGGGTAAGAGCACTGTATAAAATGAATAGATGAAGTTTAAAGTAATCCCATATGTCACAGCATTATCCCATCGCATTCAATTTTTTATACAAGGAATTTTAACTATTCCTTAATCAAATGGTTTTATCACCAGAAGTTAAATCTACTGTTTTTATTTGATTTTTCAGTACCTATTTAAAAAAAAGTCTTGATAGATTAACTTACCCCGCATTCGGGGTAAGTGGATCTAACTTCAATATTTTTATTAATGGCAAAATGAATAAAAATTGTTAGTTGCCAATCCAATCAAACGCACTAAACACACAATTTCGCTATGTAAAAATATTGAATATAGTGGAATATACATCATAAATCAAACATTATTTGGCAGATTGGGGTAAGTGCAACATTTTATGGCTAGTGATGGGGCAAAAAAAACAAACTCTTTTTATGTATTAGTATTATTTTTCACAATATTTACTTACAATGTTATATAATAATAAATATTTACTACTAATAACTTAATATGTTTATAGGTATAGGAACTATTTTTTTTGGTTGCGCATTCCAATTGTGACTTGGTTTATCTATTTTTATGTTTTCCTCAACAATACACATTTCAAAATCAGTAGTAGTTATTACTTCTATGTCTGATACATTCGTTGATCTTTTTTCAGAATCATATTTTTGCCAGCGTGCTAAAGATAAAGGATCGAATTTTTCCATATTTATAGCCATCCTATCTAGTGGATGAATCGCACTTTTTTTAAACCATTTTTTATTACCTGAGGATCAAGATTATTCCATATATCTGTTAAAATCAATGAATTTTTTTTTTTGGTAATTTGGAACCTACATGCAGCCGTTGTCATTTCACAAGTTTTTCATCCCAAGAATCTTTCATTGACTTCATCACACTCAGGTCTAATGGCTGGAGTATGTGACTGGAATGAGGTGGTAATTTTAATATGGTTACATTATGTTTTCTGACCTCCTCAATTAGACTTAAGCTTATGTGTATAGTATGGCCATCATAAATAAGTAGAATTGTCCCTGCTGCTGGAAGGAAACCATCGGTAAAAAAAATTGCAAAAACTGTTGTCTCCATCCAACGGTTTTTGGTAGCAGCATACCGCTAGCTGAATTCTTTTCAGGATTGGTCCACTCATCCCATACATACTTGCCCTTGAAGACAATCAGGGGTGGACATTTATCTCCGCCTACACTACACCCCAATAAAACTGTAATATTGTCTCTTCCTGGTGAACTAATTGTTCTGGTGGAAGGATATCCAACAAGACCAACTACTTTTGTTTTGCTAGGATCTTTAGAGAAACTTCAGTTTCATCCAAGTTCCAAATTTGATGAGGACGGTTTTGAAGGTGTAGTTTTTCGATTGTGTCTGTCAAAATATCAAAATATTCATTAATTATGAATGGATCTAACACCCTTTTCCTGGCATATTCAACAGGCTGGGGTTTTTTAATTGACAAATTATTGCGTTTTGAAATACCGCAAACCAATCGTGACCTGGAATGCCATTTTTGAAAGGGGTTTTCAAATTTTTGCACGCAATATATTGAGAAACTAACTCAATCACTTCTTTTTTTGAAAGACCGAATCCGCATTTCTCCATAATGTGTAGATTTTCAGCTAATTGTTTTTCAACTTCAAGCGGTAGTAGCGGCTGTACTTCGCCCCATGGTGGTAGATTTCTTACCCCGCCTCCCAGAAACATAATCCATAATAGTTAATCTGGGTATTACGAAAAATTTCTCAGCGTGATAACCACTCATGCCACCGCTTTTTACTTCTTCCACTGCTTCCAACAGTTTTTCTTTCGTGTAAGAAGTAGCCTTAGAAGTCTTTCTTACATAATTCCTGGGCATTTTACTTTCTAAAAAAAAAAAAACCTTCAAGATTATTATTTGTCAAGATGGTATTTACCTACTTCATTGTATACTTTATATTTGAAATATCATAATAATTAACTGATCTCGTTTTATAAAATACATTTATTTTATTCAATGTTTGTTTACATGGTAGGTTTTATAAATTTCATTGCAATTTATTTAACCTCGCTAGGACAAGCCTGTGTTGAGGTTAATAATTTTATGATGTGTTAAAAAATAACACATAATAATATAGGTATTGAAAGAACAGTATTGTTAATGAATGATTGTACCCACTCATAAACATTATAATATTGATAATTAAGTAAAGCTACATCCATGTTCCTTACAAACATGGATTATTTTTGTTAATCTTTATCATATTTCTAATGGTACTAATTAAGCTTACGTATCGTTTTTTTAAAGTAGTGTGCACATCACTAGTAACATTTGCGTCCATACGAAAATATCAGGGGGAAGTGGATCTACAGTTTAGTAGCACTTACCCCAGCATGTAATTTTATGGGGGAAGTAAATCTACTCTTATAAATCTCAATTCTTTAAGATATTCATCTTTCAAATAAAATATATACATATAAAATATATAAAAAATATATATAATGTTCGTTTAAAATGTATACACATCAAACCTCAATTCAATTATAGAGTACTCACCAATTTGTAGCTTCCTACCACAAGTTTCTGTCAAGTTATAGACAAATTAAGGCAGCACTCACAACTCGAACACTGACTAAAACCAACTGCCAAAATTCGATGCTCTCTAACAACTCTCTGTGTTTACGAAGCAGCACCATCTATACGTCAGAGTGAAAATTTAGCTAATTACAACATATTCTCTATAGATGGCAGCGCTTGAATATTGTATTCAAAGAAGTTAGAAGGCCTAGATGTACTTCCCCCAAAATATCACTTACCCCAACTCACCTTAATTAAATTGAAACGTGGTGTAATTTCCAAAATCGGCGCCTGATAAAATACACTTTGACACAATGTGGTCCGTTCTGAAATGTAGGCAACATAATAATTAATAATCGATTAACACGATAATCTTTAAATAAGTACTCATTTAAAGATTTGATGATTTTTAAATTCCTATAAATTTAATGTTGTTTTCTCTTTTGTCTTTTAAAAATCGATATATGATTGACCTCCGTTTATTCCCCGAAACATTTGTGTCAAAGGTCAAACTCAAAGGCAAAGCGAGCTTTCGATTGGTTTCCAAAAAATACATAAATCTGTCCATAGGTACTAATGATCGCTATTTTTTTTAAAATAGCGATCTTTCTAGAAGCATGTAAAAAATTTTAAAATGTTTGAATTTAGAACCACCAGTTGAACCGCAGTTAACGTTGACAGTTAAACGACGTTCGTTTGGTTTTTCTAAATACCAGGCAGTTGTGCAAATCTGTTACGCTGTCCACACATAAATTCATTTCGCAAATTGTTTTTAAAGTAGAACTCAATAAATATCTTACAACACCTAACCTACACACTAACACCTAACTAACAGTTCTACATTGATAACCCCGACGTGATATGGATACGCAGCATACAGCATCCGGTGTCATACATTGGTGACCACCGACGGACAATTCTACAGTGAACACGCGTGCAAATACGACTACCGCGAGCCCGTCGCGCACGAAATAGACTCTCCGGTGATACATTTCACGCATTTCGCACGGCAAATATCATCATCATGTCAACAACGAGAATTCACCGCCTGAGGTCAACAGAGTGGCAGTACGCATTCCGCCCTTTTGCCCTAATGACCCGGAATTATGGTTCGCCATGGTGGAGCGCAGCTTTGAGGCAGCAGGGGCAGAGCCTCTGCTACCTCATACTTTGGATAGTTTTTAAAAAAAATAGCGGTCTTTCCGGAAGCATCTAAAAAATATTAAAATGTTTGAATTTAGAACCACCAGTTGAACCGCAGTTAACGTTGACAGTTAAACGACGTTCGTTTGGTTTTTCTAAATACCAGGCAGTTGTGCAAATCTGTTACGCTGTCCACACATAAATTCAGTTCGCAAATTGTTTTTAAAGTAGAACTCAATAAATATCTTACAACACCTAACCTAACAGTTCTACATTAGTAACCCCGACGTGATATGGATACGCAGCATACAGCATCCGGTGTTATACATTGGTGACCACCGACGGACAATTCTACAGTGAACACGCGTGCAAATACGACTACCGCGAGCCCGTCGCGCACGAAATAACCTCTCCGGTGAAACATTTCACGCAATTCGCACGGCAAATATCATCGTCATCATGTCAACAACGAGAATTCACCGCCTGAGGTCAACCGAGTGGCAGTACGTATTCCGCCCTTTTGCCCTAATGACCCGGAATTATGGTTCGCTATGGTGGAGCGCAGCTTTGAGGCAGCAGGGGCAGAGCCTCTGCTACCTCATGATAGTTTTTAAAAAAAATAGCGGTCTTTCCAGAAGCATCTAAAAAATTTTTAAATGTTTGAATTTAGAACCACCAGTTGAACCGCAGTTACGTTGACAGATAAACGACGTTCGTTTGGTTTTTCTAAATACCAGGCAGTTGTGCAAATCTGTTACGCTGTCCATATATAAATTCAGTTCGCAAATTGTTTTTAAAGTAGAACTCAATAAATATCTTACAACACCTAACCTAACAGTTCTACATTGGTAACCCCGAAGTGATATGGATACGCAGCATACAGCATCCGGTGTTATACATTGGTGACCACCGACGGACAATTCTACAGTGAACACGCGTGCAAATACGACTACCGCGAGCCCGTCGCGCACGAAATAAACTCTCCGGTGAAACATTTCACGCATTTCGCACGGCAAATATCGTCATCATCATGTCAACGAGAATTCACCGCCTGAGGTCAACCGAGTGGCAGTACGCGTTCCGCCCTTTTGCCCTAATGACCCGGAATTATGGTTCGCTATGGTGGAGCGCAGCTTTGAAGCAGCAGGGGCAGAGCCTCTGCTACCTCACGCTTTGGATTGTTTTAAAAAAAACAGCGATCTTTCCAGAAGCATCTAAAAAAATATTAAAATGTTTGAATTCAGAACCACCAGTTGAACCGCAGTTAACCTTGACAGTTAAACGACGTTCGTTTGGTTTTTCTAGAGACCAGGTAGTCAGTTGTGCAAATCTGTTACGCTGTCCATACATAAATTCATTTTGCAAATTATATTTTTTTTTCAAATATCTTACAACACCCAACCTAACAGTTAAAATCCATTTTAAAGTTGGTGATTTGTGTTGTGTTTAAAATTTGCATAACATTTTCAACTAGCTGTTTCCCGGCGTGCGTTACTATGCCATTTAATAAAGAAATTGTTTCCTCCTGCGTGTCCTTTCCCATTCGTCCCGGTCCCTTTTCGCCTCCCACTCCGCTCTCGCGTCCCCCCACCCTCTTGAGTTCCCCTCCCCCTCCCGCATATCATACATTCAGTCCCGTTGCATTCAGTTTTCAAACAGTTCGCGTGCCACCAATTGCATTTTTTTAATACAAATTTCATAATGCCAGAGCTCTCCAGTAGTTTTATGCAAACGTTATTTTAGATTTAGTTTAGATTTGGAGTAGATTTAGAATAGATTTAGTTTAGATTTAGTTTAGAATAAGTTTAGATTTAGTTTAGATTTAGAGTAGATTTAGATTAGATTAAGTTTAGATTAAGTTTAGATTTAGATAAGATTTAGTATACATTTAGTTAATATTAGATTAGAAAAGATAAGATAAGTTTTTGATTAGATTTAGTTAAGATTAGATTAGTTTAGATTTAGTTAAGACTTAGTTTAAATTTAGTTTAGATTTAGTTTAGATTTAGTTTTATTTAGTTTTATTAATTTTTAATTAGTTTTGTTTATATTTTATTTAACTTTGTTTAATTTTATTAAATTGTATTTAATTGTATTTAGTTTTATTTAGGATAATTTAATTTAGTTTTATTTAGTTTTATTTAATTTTATTTAATTTTATTTAATTACGTTTAATTTTATTTAATTTTATTTAATTTTATTTAATTTTGTTTAGTTTTATTTAGTTATATTTGTTTTTATTTAGTTTTATTTAGTTTTATTTGGTTTTGTTGGTTTTATTTAGTTTTATTTAGTTTTGTTTAATTTTGTTTAATTTTATTTAATTTTATTTAATTTTATTTAGTTTTATTTAGTATAATTTGTTTTTATTTAGTTTTATTTAGTTTTATTTAGATTTATTTACTTTGATTTAGTTTTATCTAATTTTATTTAATTTTATTTAGTTTTATTTAGTTCTATTTAGTTTTATTTAGATTTATTTAGTTTTATTTAGCATTCTTTAGTTTAATTTAGTTTTAATTAGTTATTTTTTTTTTTTTTTTTATTTAGTTTTATTAGTTTTATTTAATTGTATTTATTTTTATTTAGTTTTATTTAGTTTTATTTGTTTTTATTTAGTTTTATTTAGTTTTGTTTAGTTTTATTTAGTTTGATTTAAGGTTATTTAGTTTTATTTCATTTGAATAGATAAGTTTAGATTTAGTTTAGATTTAGATTAGATTAGATTAGATTAGATTAGTTTAGATTTATTTAAGATTTAGTTAAGATTAAGTATAGATTTAGTTTAGATTTAGTTTAGATATAGTTTAGATTTAGTTTAGATTTAGTTTAAATTTAGTTAAGATTTAGTTGAGATTGAGTTTGATTTAGTATTATTTAGTTTTATTTAGTTTTATTTACTTTTATTTAGTAATATTTAATTTAATTTAGTTTAATTTAGTTTTATTTAATTTTATTTAATTACTTTTAATTTTATTTAATTTGGTTTAGTTTTATTTGTTTTTATTTAGTTTTATTTAGTTTTATTTGGTTTTGTTGGTTTTATTTAATTTTAATTAGTTTTATTTAGTTTTGTTTAATTTTGTTTAATTTTATTAAATTTTATTTTATTTTATTTAGTTTTATTTAGTTTTATTTGTTAATATTTAGTTTTATTTATTTTATTTAGATTTATTTACTTTTATTTAGTTTTATTTAATTTTATTTAATTTTATTTAGTTTTATTTAGTTCTATTTAGTTTTTATTTAGATTTATTTAGTTTTATTTAGCATTCTTTAGTTTTGTTTAGTTTTAATTAGTTTTATTTTTTTATTTAGTTTTATTTAGTTTTATAAGTTTTATTTAATTGTATTTATTTTTATTTAGTTTTATTTAGTTTTATTTGTTTTTATTTAGTTTTATTTAGTTTTTTTTAGATTTATTTACTTTTATTTAGTTTTATTTAATTTTATTTAATTTTATTTAGTTTTATTTAGTTCTATTTAGTTTTATTTAGATTTATTTAGTTTTATTTAGCATTCTTTAGTTTTAATTAGTTTTATTTACTTTAATTAAGTTTTATTTGGTTTTAATTAGTTTAATTTATTTTAATTTATTTTATTTTATTTTATTTAGTTTTAATTAGTTTTATTTTTTTATTTAGTTTTATTTAGTTTTATTTAGTTTTATTAGTTTTATTTAATTGTATTTATTTTTATTAAGTTTTATTTAGTTTTATTGAGTTTTATTTAGACTTATTTAGTTTTATTTAGTTTTATTACTTTTATTTTTTAGTTTTATTTAGATTTATTTAGTTTTATTTAGTTTAATTTTATTTTATTTAGTTTAATTTAGTTTTATCTAGTTTTAATTAGTTTTATTTAGTTTTATTTAGTTTAATTTAGTTTTATTTAGTTATATTTAGTATTATTTAGTTTTATTTAGTTTTAATTAGTTTTATTTAGTTTAGATTTAGATAAGATTAGATAATTTTTAGTTTAGATTAAGTTTAGATTACATAAGTTTAGATTTATTTTAGTTTGAGTTTAAATTTAGTTTAGATTTAGTTTAGATTTAGTTTCATTTTGTTTTATTTAGATTAATTTAGTTTTATTTAGCATTCTTTAGTATTATTTAGTTTTAATTAGTTTTATTTACTTTTATTAGGTTTTATTTGGTTTTAATTAGTTTAATTTATTTTAATTTATTTTATTTTATTTTATTTAGTTTTAATAAGTTTTATTTTTTTATTTAGTTTAATTTAGTTTTATTTAGTTTTATTAGTTTTATTTAATTGTATTTATTTTTATTTAGTTTTATTTAGTTTTATTGAGTTTTATTTAGATTTATTTAGTTTTATTTAGTTTTATTGGGTTTTAGTTTTATTAGTTTTATTTAGTTTTAATTAGTTTTATTTAGTTTTATTTAGATTTATTTAGTTTTATATAGTTTTATTTAATTTTATTTAGTTTAATTTAGTTTTATCTAGTTTTAATTAGTTTTAATTAGTTTCATTTAGTTTTATTTAGTTTAATTTAGTTTTATTTAGTTTTATTTAGTATTATTTAGTATTATTTAGTTTTATTTAGATATAATCAGTTTTATTTATTTTAAGTTTAGATTTAGATTAGATAAGATTTGATTAATTTAGATTTATTTAAGATTCTGTTAAGATTTAGTTTAGATTAAGTGTAGATATAGTTTAGATTTAGATTTAATTTAGATTTAGTTTAGAATTAAATTAGATTTAGTTTAGATTTAGTTTAGATTGAGTTTGATATAGTTTTATTTTGTTTTATTTAGTTTTATTTACTTTTATTTACTTTTATTTAGTTTTATCTAGTTTTAATTAGTTTTATTTAGTTTTATTTAGTTTAATTTAGTTTAATTTAGTTTAATTTAGTTATATTTAGTTTTATTTAGTATTATTTTGTTTAATTTAGTTTTAATTAGTTTTATTTAGATTTCTTTATTTTTATTTAGTTTTATTTAGATTTAATTAGTTTTATTTAGTTTTCATTATATTTAGTTTTAATTAATTTTATTTAGTTTTATTTAGTTTTATTTAATTTTATTTAGTTTTATTTAGTATTATTTAGTATTATTTAGTTTTATTTAATTTTATTTAGTTTTATTTAAAATTGTTTAATTTTATTTAAATTTATGTAATTATATTTAATTTTATTTAATTTTATGTAATTTTATTTAATTTTATTTTATTTTAATTAGTTATATTTAGTTTAACTAAGTTTTATTTAGTTTTATTTAGTTATATTTAGTTTTATTTAATGTGATTAGATTAGATTTAGTTTAGATTTAGATTAGATTAGTTTAGATTTAGTTAAGATTCAGTTTAGATTAAGTTTAGATTTAGTTTAAATTTAGTTTAGATTTAGTTAAGATTGAGTTTTATTTAGTTTTATTTGTTTCATTTAGTTTTATTAGTTTTATTTAGTTTTATTTAGTTTAATTAAGTTTAATTTAGTTTTATTTAGTTTTATTTAGTATTATTTAGTTTTAATTAGTTTTAATTAGTTTTAATTAGTTTTATTTAGTTTTATTTAATTTTATTTAGTTTTATTTAGTTTTATTAAATTTTATTTAGTTTTGATTGGTTTTCTATAGTTTTATTTAGTTTTATTTTATTTTATTTAGTTATATTTAGTTTTATTTTATTTTATTTAGTTTTATTAAGATATAATTAGTTTTATTTATATTAAGTTTAGATTTAGATTAGATTAGATTTGATTAATTTAGATTTATTTAAGATTCTGTTAAGATTTAGTTTAGATTAAGTGTAGATATAGTTTAGATTTAGATTTAATTTAGATTTAGTTTAGAATTAAATTAGATTTAGTTTAGATTTAGTTTAGATTGAGTTTGATATAGTTTTATTTAGTTTTATTTAGTTTTATTTACTTTTATTTAGTTTTATCTAGTTTTAATTAGTTTTATTTAGTTTAATTTAGTTTAATTTAGTTATATTTAGTTTAACTTAGTATTATTTTGTTTAATTTAGTTTTAATTAGTTTCATTTAGTTTTATTTAGATTTCTTTATTTTAATTTAGTTTTATTTAGATTTAATTAGTTTATTTATTTTTCATTATATTTAGTTTTAATTAATTTTATTTAGTTTTATTTGGTTTTCTATAGTTTTTTTAGTAATATTTTTTTTTATTTAGTTTTATTTTATTTATTTAGTTTTATTTAGTATTATTTAGTTTTATTTAATTTTTTTTAGTTTTACTTAAAATTGTTTAATTTTATTTAAATTTATGTAATTATATTTAATTTTATTTAATTTTATGTAATTTTATTTAATTTTATTTAATTTTAATTAGTTATATTTAGTTTAACTAAGTTTTATTTAGTTTTATTTAGTTATATTTAGTTTTATTTAATTTGATTAGAATAGATTAGATAAGAATTAGTTTAGATTTAGATTAGATTAGTTTAGATTTAGTTAAGATTCAGTTTAGATTTAGTTTAGATTTAGTTTAAATTTAGTTTAGATTTAGTTTAGATTGAGTTTTATTTAGTTTTATTTAGTATTATTTGTTTCATCTAGTTTTATTAGTTTTATTTAGTTTTATTTAGTTTAATTTACTTTAATTTAGTTTTATTTAGTTTTATTTAGTATTATTTAGTTTTATTTAGTTTTAATTAGTTTTATTTAGTTTTATTTAATTTTATTTAGTTTTATTTAGTTTTATTTAATTTTATTTAGTTTTATTTAGTTTAATTTAGTTTCGTTTTATTTAGTTTTATTTAGTTTTATCTAGTTTTAATTAGTTTTAATTAGTTTTATTTAGTTTTACGTAGTTTTATTTAGTATTATTTAGTTTTATTTAGTTTTATTTAGTTTTAATTAGTTTTATTTAGTTTAGATAGAGATTAGATTAGATAATTTTTAGTTTAGATTTAGTTTAGATTAGATTAATTTAGATTTATTTTAGATTGAGTTTAAATTTAGTTTAGATTTAGTTTAGATTTAGTTTCATTTAGTTTTATTTAAATTTATTTAGTTTTATTTAATTTTATTTAGTTTTATTTAATTTTATTTAATTTTATTAAGTTTTATTTAAAATTGTTTAATTTTATTTAAATTTATGTAATTTTATTTAATTTTATTTAATTTTAATTAGTTATATTTAGTTTTACTAAGTTTTATTTAGTTTTATTTAGTTATATTAGGTTTTATTTAATTTGATTAGAATAGATTAGATAAGATTTAGTTTAGATTTAGATTAGATTAGTTTAGATTTAGTTAAGATTCAGTTTAGATTTAGTTTAGATTTAGTTTAAATTTAGTTTAGATTTAGTTTAGATTGAGTTTTATTTAGTTTTATTTGTTTCATCTAGTTTTATTAGATTTATTTAGTTTTATTTAGTTATATTTAGTTTAATTTTATTTTATTTAGTTTTATTTAAATATAATTAGTTTTATTTATATTAAGTTTAGATTTAGATTTGATTAGATTTGATTAGTTTAGATTTATTTAAGATTTAGTTAAGATTTAGTTTAGATTAAGAATAAATATAGTTTAGATAAAGTTTAGATTTAGTTTAGATTTAATTTAGATTTAGTTTAGAATGAAATTAGATTTAGTTTAGATTTAGTTTAGGTTGAGTGTGATTTAGTTTTATTTAGTTTAGGTTGAGTGTGATTTAGTTTTATTTAGTTTTATTTACTTTTATTTAGTTTTATCTAGTTTTAATTAGTTTTATTTAGTTTTATTTAGTTTAATTTAGTTTAATTTAGTTTTATTTAGTATTATTTTGTTTAATTTAGTTTTAATTAGTTTAATTTAGTTTAATTTAGATTTCTTATTTTTATTTAGATTTAATTAGTTTTATTTAGTTTTCGTTATATTTAGTTTTAATTAATTTTATTTAGTTTTATTTGGTTTTCTATAATTTTTTTAGTAGTATTTGGTTTTATTTAGTTTTATTTATTTTCATTTAGATTTAATTAGTTTTATTTAGATTTAGTTTAGATTTAGTTAAGATTTAGTTTAGATTTAGATTAGATTAGATTTGATTAGTTTAGATTTATTAAAAATTTAGTTAAGATTTAGTTTAGATATAGTTTAGATTTAGTTTAGATTTAGTTGAGATTTATTTTAGATTGAGTTTAGATTTAGTTTAGATAAGATAAGATAATTTTTAGATTAGATTTAGTATAGATTTAGTTTAGATTAGTTTAGATTAGATTTATTTAAGTTTAAGTTTAAATTAGTTTAGATTTAGTTTAGATATAGTTTTGATTTATTTTAGATTTAGTTTAGATTTATTTTAGTTTAGTTTAGATTTAGTTTAGATTAAGTTTAGATTTAGATTAGATTAGATTAGATAATTTTTAGTTTAGATTTAGTTTAGATTAGATAAGCTTAGATTTATTTAAGATTTAGTTTAAATTTTGTTTAGATTAAGTTTAGATTAGATTAGATTAGATAATTTTTAGTTTAGATTTAGTTTAGATTAGATTGTTTTAGATAAATTTTAGATTTAGTTTAAATTTAGTTTAGATTTAGTTTCATTTAGTTTTATGTAGATTTATTTAGTTTTATTTAGTTTTATTTAATATTATTTAGTTTTATTTAGCTTTAACTAGTTTTATTTAGTTTTGATTGGTTTTCTATAGTTTTATTGAGTATTTTGTTTTATTTAGTTATATATAGTTTTATTTTATTTTATTTAGTTTTATTAAGATATAATTAGTTTTATTTATATTAAGTTTAGATTTAGATTAGATCAGATTTGATTAATTTAGATTTATTTAAGATTCTGTTAAGATTTAGTTTAGATTAAGTGTAGATATAGTTTAGATTTAGATTTAATTTAGATTTAGTTTAGAATTAAATTAGATTTAGTTTAGATTTAGTTTAGATTGAGTTTGATTTAGTTTTATTTAGTTTTATTTAGTTTTATTTACTTTTATTTAGATTTATCTAGTTTTAATTAGTTTTATTTAGTTTTATTTAGTTTAATTTAGTTTAATTTAGTTATATTTAGTTTTACTTAGTATTATTTTGTTTAATTTAGTTTTAATTAGTTTCATTTAGTTTTATTTAGATTTCTTTATTTTTATTTAGTTTTATTTAGATTTAATTAGTTTATTTATTTTTCATTATATTTAGTTTTAATTAATTTTATTTAGTTTTATTTGGTTTTCTATAGTTTTTTTAGTAATATTTTGTTTTATTTAGTTTTATTTAATTTTATCTAGTTTTATTTAGTATTATTTAGTTTTATTTAATTTTTTTTAGTTTTATTTAAAATTGTTTAATTTTATTTAAATTTATGTAATTATATTTAATTTTATTTAATTTTATGTAATTTTATTTAATTTTATTTAATTTTAATTAGTTATATTTAGTTTAACTAAGTTTTATTTAGTTTTATTTAGTTATATTTAGTTTTATTTAATTTGATTAGAATAGATTAGATAAGAATTAGTTAAGATTTAGATTAGATTAGTTTAGATTTAGTTAAGATTCAGTTTAGATTTAGTTTAGATTTAGTTTAAATTTAGTTTAGATTTAGTTTAGATTGAGTTTTATTTAGTTTTATTTAGTATTATTTGTTTCATCTAGTTTTATTAGTTTTATTTAGTTTTATTTAGTTTAATTTACTTTAATTTAGTTTTATTTAGTTTTATTTAGTATTATTTAGTTTTATTTAGTTTTAATTAGTTTTATTTAGTTTTATTTAATTTTATTTAGTTTGATTTAGTTTTATTTAATTTTATTTAGTTTTATTTAGTTTAATTTAGTTTCGTTTTATTTAGTTTTATTTAGTTTTATTTAGTTTTATCTAGTTTTAATTAGTTTTAATTAGTTTTATTTAGTTTTATGTAGTTTTATTTAGTTTTATTTAGTTTTATTTAGTTTTATTTAGATTTAATTAGTTTATTTATTTTTCATTATATTTAGTTTTAATTAATTTTATTTAGTTTTATTTGGTTTTCTATAGTTTTTTTAGTAATATTTTGTTTTATTTAGTTTTATTTAATTTTATTTAGTTTTATTTAGTATTATTTAGTTTTATTTAATTTTTTTTAGTTTTATTTAAAATTGTTTAATTTTATTTAAATTTATGTAATTATATTTAATTTTATGTAATTTTATTTAATTTTATTTAATTTTAATTAGTTATATTTAGTTTAACTAAGTTTTATTTAGTTTTATTTAGTTATATTTAGTTTTATTTAATTTGATTAGAATAGATTAGATAAGAATTAGTTAAGATTTAGATTAGATTAGTTTAGATTTAGTTAAGATTCAGTTTAGATTTAGTTTAGATTTAGTTTAAATTTAGTTTAGATTTAGTTAAGATTGAGTTTTATTTAGTTTTATTTAGTATTATTTGTTTCATCTAGTTTTATTAGTTTTATTTAGTTTTATTTAGTTTAATTTACTTTAATTTAGTTTTATTTAGTTTTATTTAGTATTATTTAGTTTTATTTAGTTTTAATTAGTTTTATTTAGTTTTATTTAATTTTATTTAGTTTGATTTAGTTTTATTTAATTTTATTTAGTTTTATTTAGTTTAATTTAGTTTCGTTTTATTTAGTTTTATTTAGTTTTATTTAGTTTTATCTAGTTTTAATTAGTTTTAATTAGTTTTATTTAGTTTTATGTAGTTTTATTTAGTTTTATTTAGTTTTAATTAGTTTTATTTAGTTTAGATAGAGATTAGATTAGATAATTTTTAGTTTAGATTTAGTTTAGATTAGATTAGTTTAGATTTATTTTAGATTGAGTTTAAATTTAGTTTAGATTTAGTTTAGATTTAGTTTCATTTAGTTTTATTTAAATTTATTTAGTTTTATTTAATTTTATTTAGTTTTATTTAATTTTATTTAATTTTATTAAGTTTTATTTAAAATTGTTTAATTTTATTTAAATTTATGTAATTTTATTTAATTTTATTTAATTTTAATTAGTTATATTTAGTTTTACTAAGTTTTATTTAGTTATATTAGGTTTTATTTAATTTGATTAGATTAGATTAGATAAGATTTAGTTTAGATTTAGATTAGATTAGTTTAGATTTAGTTAAGATTCAGTTAAGATTTAGTTTAGATTTAGTTTAAATTTAGTTTAGATTTAGTTTAGATTGAGTTTTATTTAGTTTTATTTGTTTCATCTAGTTTTATTAGTTTTATTTAGTTTTATTTAGTTATATTTAGTTTAATTTTATTTTATTTAGTTTTATTTAAATATAATTAGTTTTATTTATATTAAGTTTAGATTTAGATTTGATTAGATTTGATTAGTTTAGATTTATTTAAGATTTAGTTAAGATTTAGTTTAGATTAAGAATATATATAGTTTAGATAAAGTTTAGATTTAGTTTAGATTTAATTTAGATTTAGTTTATAATGAAATTAGATTTAGTTTAGATTTAGTTTAAATTGAGTGTGATTTAGTTTTATTTAGTTTTATTTACTTTTATTTAGTTTTATCTAGTTTTAATTAGTTTTATTTAGTTTTATTTAGTTTAATTTAGTTTAATTTAGTTTTATTTAGTATTATTTTGTTTAATTTAGTTTTAATTAGTTTAATTTAGTTTTATTTAGATTTCTTTATTTTTATTTAGTTTTATTTAGATTTAATTAGTTTTATTTAGTTTTCGTTATATTTAGTATTAATTAATTTTATTAAGTTTTATTTGGTTTTCTATAATTTTTTTAGTAGTATTTGGTTTTATTTAGTTTTATTTATTTTCATTTAGATTTAATTAGTTTTATTTAGATTTAGTTTAGATTTAGTTAAGATTTAGTTTAGATTTAGATTAGATTAGATTTGATTAGTTTAGATTTATTAAAGATTTAGTTAAGATTTAGTTTAGATATAGTTTAGATTTAGTTTAGATTTAGTTGAGATTTATTTTAGATTGAGTTTAGATTTAGTTTAGATTAGATAAGATAATTTTTAGTTTAGATTTAGTTTAGATTTAGTTTAGATTAGTTTAGATTAGATTTATTTAAGTTTAAGTTTAAATTAGTTTAGATTTAGTTTAGATATAGTTTTGATTTATTTTAGATTTAGTTTAGATTTATTTTAGTTTAGTTTAAATTAAGTTTAGATTTAGTTTAGATTTAGATTAGATTAGATTAGATAATTTTTAGTTTAGATTTAGTTTAGATTTAGTTTAGATATAGTTTTGATTTATTTTAGATTTAGTTTAGATTTATTTTAGTTTAGTTTAAATTAAGTTTAGATTTAGTTTAGATTTAGATTAGATTAGATTAGATAATTTTTAGTTTAGATTTAGTTTAGATTAGATAAGCTTAGATTTATTTAAGATTTAGTTTAAATTTTGTTTAGATTAAGTTTAGATTAGATTAGATTAGATAATTTTTAGTTTAGATTTAGTTTAGATTAGATTGTTTTAGGTAAATTTTAGATTTAGTTTAAATTTAGTTTAGATTTAGTTTCATTTAGTTTTATGTAGATTTATTTAGTTTTATTTAGTTTTATTTAATATTATTTAGTTTTATTTAGTTTTATCTAGTTTTATTTAGTTTTATTTAGTTTTATTTAGTTTTATTTAGTATTATTTAGTTTTATTTAGTTTTAATTAGTTTTATTTAGTTTAGATTTAGATAAGATTGGATAATTTTTAATTTAGATTTAGTTTTGATTAGATTAGTTTAGATTTATTTTAGAATGAGTTTAAATTTAGTTTAGATTTAGTTTAGATTTAGTTTCATTTAGTTTTATTTAGATTAATTTAGTTTTATTTTATTTTATTTAGTTTTATTTAGTATTATTTAGTTTTATTTAATTTTATTTAATTTATTTAGTTTTATTTAAAATTGTTTAATTTTATTTATGTAATTTTATTTAATTTTAATTAGTTATATTTAGTTTAACTAAGTTTTATTTAGTTATATTTAGTTTTATTTAATTTGATTAGATTAGATTAGATAAGATTTAGTTTAGATTTAGATTAGATTAGTTTAGATTTATTTAAGATTCAGTTAAGATTTAGTTTAGATTTAGTTTAAATTTAGTTTAGATTTAGTTTAGATTGAGTTTTATTTAGTTTTATTTAGTTTCATTTGTTTCATCTAGTTTTAATAGTTTTATTTAGTTTTATTTAGTTATATTTAGTTTTATTTTATTTTATTTAGTTTTATTTAGATATAATTAGTTTTATTTATATAAAGTTTAGATTTAGATTAGATTAGATTTGATTAGTTTAGATTTATTTAAGATTTAGTTAAGATTTAGTTTAGATTAAGTTTAGATATAGTTTAGATTAAGTTTAGATTTAGTTTAGATTTAATTTAGATTTTGTTTAGAATTAAATTAGATTTAGTTTAAATTTAGTTTAGATTGAGTGTGATTTAGTTTTATTTAGTTTTATTTAGTTTAATTTAGTTTTATTTAGTATTATTTTGTTTAATTTAGTTTTAATTAGTTTTATTTAGTTTTATTTAGATTTCTTTATTTTTATTTAGTTTTATTTAGATTTAATTAGTTTTATTTAGTTTTCGTTATATTTAGTTTTAATTAATTTTACTCAGTTTTATTTAGTTTTATTTAGTTATATTAGGTTTTATTTAATTTGATTAGATTAGATTAGATAAGATTTAGTTTAGATTTAGATTAGATTAGTTTAGATTTAGTTAAGATTCAGTTAAGATTTAGTTTAGATTTAGTTTAAATTTAGTTTAGATTTAGTTTAGATTGAGTTTTATTTAGTTTTATTTGTTTCATCTAGTTTTATTAGTTTTATTTAGTTTTATTTAGTTATATTTAGTTTAATTTTATTTTATTTAGTTTTATTTAAATATAATTAGTTTTATTTATATTAAGTTTAGATTTAGATTTGATTAGATTTGATTAGTTTAGATTTATTTAAGATTTAGTTAAGATTTAGTTTAGATTAAGAATATATATAGTTTAGATAAAGTTTAGATTTAGTTTAGATTTAATTTAGATTTAGTTTAGAATGAAATTAGATTTAGTTTAGATTTAGTTTAAATTGAGTGTGATTTAGTTTTATTTAGTTTTATTTACTTTTATTTAGTTTTATCTAGTTTTAATTAGTTTTATTTAGTTTTATTTAGTTTAATTTAGTTTAATTTAGTTTTATTTAGTATTATTTTGTTTAATTTAGTTTTAATTAGTTTAATTTAGTTTTATTTAGATTTCTTTATTTTTATTTAGTTTTATTTAGATTTAATTAGTTTTATTTAGTTTTCGTTATATTTAGTTTTAATTAATTTTATTTAGTTTTATTTGGTTTTCTATAATTTTTTTAGTAGTATTTGGTTTTATTTAGTTTAATTTATTTTCATTTAGATTTAATTAGTTTTATTTAGATTTAGTTTAGATTTAGTTAAGATTTAGTTTAGATTTAGATTAGATTAGATTTGATTAGTTTTGATTTATTAAAGATTTAGTTAAGATTTAGTTTAGATTTAGTTTAGATATAGTTTAGATTTAGTTGAGATTTATTTTAGATTGAGTTTAGATTTAGTTTAGATTAGATAAGATAATTTTTAGTTAAGATTTAGTTTAAATTTAGTTTAGATTAGTTTAGATTAGATTTATTTAAGTTTAAGTTTAAATTAGTTTAGATTAAGTTTAGATATAGTTTTGATTTATTTTAGATTTAGTTTAGATTTATTTTAGTTTAGTTTAGATTTAGTTTAGATTTAGTTTAGATTTAGATTAGATTAGATTAGATAATTTTTAGTTTAGATTTAGTTTAGATTAGATAAGCTTAGATTTATTTAAGATTTAGTTTAAATTTTGTTTAGATTAAGTTTAGATTAGATTAGATTAGATAATTTTTAGTTTAGATTTAGTTTAGATTAGATTGTTTTAGATAAATTTTAGATTTAGTTTAAATTTAGTTTAGATTTAGTTTCATTTAGTTTTATGTAGATTTATTTAGTTTTATTTAGTTTTATTTAATATTATTTAGTTTTATTTAGTTTTATCTAGTTTTATTTAGTTTTATTTAGTATTATTTAGTTTTATTTAGTTTTAATTAGTTTTATTTAGTTTAGATTTAGATTAGATTGGATAATTTTTAATTTAGATTTAGTTTTGATTAGATTAGTTTAGATTTATTTTAGAATGAGTTTAAATTTAGTTTAGATTTAGTTTAGATTTAGTTTCATTTAGTTTTATTTAGATTAATTTAGTTTTATTTCATTTTATTTAGTTTTATTTAGTATTATTTAGTTTTATTTAATTTTATTTAATTTTATTTAGTTTTATTTAAAATTGTTTAATTTTATTTATGTATTTAATTTTAATTAGTTATATTTAGTTTAACTAAGTTTTATTTAGTTTTATTTAGTTATATTTAGTTTTATTTAATTTGATTAGATTAGATTAGATAAGATTTAGTTTAGATTTAGATTAGATTAGTTTAGATTTATTTAAGATTCAGTTAAGATTTAGTTTAGATTTAGTTTAAATTTAGTTTAGATTTAGTTTAGATTGAGTTTTATTTAGTTTTATTTAGTTTCATTTGTTTCATCTAGTTTTAATAGTTTTATTTAGTTTTATTTAGTTATATTTAGTTTTATTTTATTTTATTTAGTTTTATTTAGATATAATTAGTTTTATTTATATAAAGTTTAGATTTAGATTAGATTAGATTTGATTAGTTTAGATTTATTTAAGATTTAGTTAAGATTTAGTTTAGATTAAGTTAGATATAGTTTAGATTAAGTTTAGATTTAGTTAAGATTTAATTTAGATTTTGTTTAGAATTAAATTAGATTTAGTTTACATTTAGTTTAGATTGAGTGTGATTTAGTTTTATTTAGTTTAATTTAGTTTTATTTAGTATTATTTTGTTTAATTTAGTTTTAATTAGTTTTATTTAGTTTTATTTAGATTTCTTTATTTTTATTTAGTTTTATTTAGATTTAATTAGTTTTATTTAGTTTTCGTTATATTTAGTTTTAATTAATTTTATTAAGTTTTATTTGGTTTTCTATGGTTTTTTTAGTAATATTTCGATTAATTTAGTTTTATTTAATTTCATTTAGATTTAATTAGTTTTATTTAGATTAAGTTTAGATTTAGTTTAGATTTAGTTTAGATTTAGTTTAAATTTAGATTAGATTAGATTTGATTAGTTTAGATTTATTTAAGATTCTGTTAAGATTTAGTTTAGATTAAGTGTAGATATAGTTTAGATTTAGATTTAATTTAGATTTAGTTTAGAATTAAATTAGATTTAGTTTAGATTGAGTTTGATATAGTTTTATTTTGTTTTATTTAGTTTTATTTACTTTAATTTACTTTTATTTAGTTTTATCTAGTTTTAATTAGTTTTATTTAGTTTTATTTAGTTTAATTTAGTTTAATTTAGTTTAATTTAGTTTAATTTAGTTATATTTAGTTTTATTTAGTATTATTTTGTTTAATTTAGTTTTAATTAGTTTTATTTAGATTTCTTTATTTTTATTTAGTTTTATTTAGATTTAATTAGTTTTATTTAGTTTTCATTATATTTAGTTTTAATTAATTTTATTTAGTTTTATTTAGTTTTATTTAATTTTATTTAGTTTTATTTACTATTATTTAATTTTATTTAATTTTATTTAATTTTATTTAGTTTTATTTAGTTTAATTTAGTTATATTTAGTTTTACTTAGTATTATTTTGTTTAATTTAGTTTTAATTAGTTTCATTTAGTTTTATTAGATTTCTTTATTTTTATTTAGTTTTATTTAGATTTAATTAGTTTATTTATTTTTCATTATATTTAGTTTTAATTAATTTTATTAAGTTTTATTTGGTTTTCTATAGTTTTTTTAGTAATATTTCGATTAATTTAGTTTTATTTAATTTCATTTAGATTTAATTAGTTTTATTTAGATTAAGTTTAGATTTAGTTAAGATTTAGATTTAATTTAGATTTAGTTTAGAATTAAATTAGATTTAGTTTAGATTGAGTTTGATATAGTTTTATTTTGTTTTATTTAGTTTTATTTACTTTAATTTACTTTAATTTACTTTTATTTAGTTTTATCTAGTTTTAATTAGTTTTATTTAGTTTTATTTAGTTTAATTTAGTGTAATTTAGTTTAATTTAGTTTAATTTAGTTTAATTTAGTTATATTTAGTTTTATTTAGTATTATTTTGTTTAATTTAGTTTTAATTAGTTTTATTTAGATTTCTTTAATTTTATTTAGTTTTATTTAGATTTAATTAGTTTTATTTAGTTTTCATTATATTTAGTTTTAATTAATTTTATTTAGTTTTATTTAGTTTTATTTAATTTTATTTAGTTTTATTTAGTATTATTTAGTTTTATTTAATTTTATTTAATTTTATTTAGTTTTATTTAAAATTGTTTAATTTTATTTAAATTTATGTAATTATATTTAATTTTATTTAATTTTAAGTAATTTTATTTAATTTTATTTAATTTTAAATAGTTATATTTAGTTTAACTAAGTTTTATTTAGTTTTATTTAGTTATATTTAGTTTTATTTAATGTGATTAGATAAGATTTAGTTTAGATTTAGATTAGATTAGTTTAGATTTAGTTAAGATTCAGTTTAGATTAAGTTTAGATTTAGTTTAAATTTAGTTTAGATTTAGTTAAGATTGAGTTTTATTTAGTTTTATTTGTTTCATCTAGTTTTATTAGTTTTATTTAGTTTTATTTAGTTTAATTTAGTTTAATTTAGTTTTATTTAGTTTTATTTAGTATTATTTAGTTTTAATTAGTTTTAATTAGTTTTAATTAGTTTTATTTAGTTTTATTTAATTTTATTTAGTTTTATTTAGTTTAATTTAGTTTTCGTTATATTTAGTTTTATTTAGTTTTATTAAATTTTATTTAGTTTTGATTGGTTTTCTATAGTTTTATTTAGTTTTATTTTGTTTTATTTAGTTATATTTAGTTTTATTTTATTTTATTTAGTTTTATTAAGATATAATTAGTTTTATTTATATTAAGTTTAGATTTAGATTAGATTAGATTTGATTAATTTAGATTTATTTAAGATTCTGTTAAGATTTAGTTTAGATTAAGTGTAGATATAGTTTAGATTTAGATTTAATTTAGATTTAGTTTAGAATTAAATTAGATTTAGTTTAGATTTAGTTTAGATTGAGTTTCTTTTAGTTTTATTTAGTTTTATTTAGTTTTATTTACTTTTATTTAGTTTTATCTAGTTTTAATTAGTTTTATTTGTTTCATCTAGTTTTATTAGTTTTATTTAGTTTGATTTAGTTTTATTTAGTTTAATTTAGTTTTCGTTTTATTTAGTTTTTCTTAATTTTATTTATTTTTATTTGGTTTTCTATAGTTTTTTTTAGTGATATTTAGTTTTTTTTAGTTTTATTTAATTTTATTTAGATTTAATTAGTTTTATTTAGAATAAGTTTATATTTAGTTTAGATTTAGTTTAGATTTAGATTAGTTTAGCTTTATTTAAGATTTAGTTAAAATTTAGTTTAGATTAAGTTTAAATTTTGTTTAGATATAGTTTAGATTTATTTTAGATTTAGTTTAGATTTATTTTAGATTTAGTTTAGATTTAGTTTATATTTAGATTAGATTAGATAATTTTTAGTTTAGATTTAGTTTAGATTAGATTAGTTTAGATTTATTTTAGTTTGACTTTAAATTTAGTTTAGATTAGATTAGTTTAGATTAATTTTAGATTTAGTTTAAATTTAGTTTAGATTTAGTTTAGATTTAGTTTCATTTAGTTTTATTTAGATTTATTTAGTTTTATTTAGTTTTAATCTATTTTATTTAGTTTAATTTAGTTTTATCTAGTTTTAATTAGTTTTAATTAGTTTTATTTAGTTTTATTTAGTTTAATTTAGTTTTATTTAGTTTTATTTAGAATTATTTAGTATTATTTAGTTTTTTTTTGTTTTAATTAGATTTATTTAGTTTAGATTTAGATAAGATTAGATAATTTTAAGTTTAGATTTAGTTTAGATTAGATAAGTTTAGATTTATTTTAGATTGACTTTATATTTAGTTTAGATTAGATTAGTTAAGATTTATTTAGATTTACTTAGTTTTATTTAATTTTATTTAGTTTTATTTAGTATTATTTAGTTTTATTTCATTTTATTTAATTTTATTTAGTTTAATTTAAAATTGTTTATTTTATTTAAATTTATGTAATTATATTTAATTCTATTGAATTTTATGTAATTTTTTTTAATTTTATTTAATTTTTAATTAGTTATATTTAGTTTTACTAAGTTTTATTTAGTTTTATTTTGTTATATTTAGTTTTATTTAATTTGATTAGATTAGATTAGGTTAGATTTAGTTTAGATTTAGATTAGATTAGTTTAGATTTAGTTAAGATTCAGTTTAGATTTAGTTTTGATTTAGTTTCAATTTAGTTTAGATTTAGTTTAGATTTAGTTTTACTTAATTTTATTTAGTTTTATTTGGTTTTCTATAGTTTTTTTTAGTAATATTTAGTTTGATTTAGTTTTATTTAATTTTATTTAGATTTAATTAGTTTTATTTAGAATAAGTTTAGAATAAGTTTAGATTTAGTTTAGATTTAGTTTAATTTAGTTTACGTTATATTTAGTTTTACTTAATTTTATTTATTTTTATTTGGTTTTCTATAGTTTTTTTTAGTAATATTTAGTTTTATTTAGTTTTTTTTAATTTTATTTAGATTTAATTAGTTTATTTAGAATAAGTTTAGATTTAGTTTAGATTTAGTTTAGATTTAGTTTAGATTTAGTTTAGATTTAGTTTAGTTTAGATTTATTTAAGATTAAGTTAAGATTTAGTTTAGATTAAGTTTAGATTTAGTTAAAATATAGTTTAGATTTATTTTAGATTTAGTTTAGATTTATTTTAGATTTAGTTTAGATTTAGTTTAGATTTAGTTTAGATTTAGATTAGATTAGATTAGATAATTTTTAGTCTAGATTTAGTTTAGATTAAATAAGTTTAGATTTATTTTAGATTTAGTTTAAATTTAGTTTAGATTTAGTTTAGTATTAGTTTCATTTAGTTTTATTTAGATTTATTTATTTTTATTTAGTTTTATTTAAATTTACTTATGTTTATTTAGATTTATTAAGTTTTATTAAGTTTTATTTAGTTTAAGTTATTTTTATATAATTGTATTTAAATTTTTTCTATTTTATTTCGTTTTATTTAGTTTAAATTTAGTTTTATTTAGTTTTATTTAGTTTTACTTAGATTTATTTAGTTTAATCCAGTTTAATTTAGTATTATTTAGTTTTATTTATTTTTATTTAGTTTTATTAGATTTAATTAATTTTATTTAAAAAAAAAAAATTTAATTGTATTTAGTTTTATTTAGTTCAATTTAGTTTAATTTAGTTTTATTTAGTTTTTTTAGATTTATTTACTTTTATTTAGATTTATTTAGTTTTATTTAGATTTTTTTAGTGTTAGTAGTTTTAATTATTTTAATTTATTTTAATTTATTTGATTTAATTTTATTTAGTTTTATTTAGTTTTATTTATTTTTATTTAGTTTTATTTAGTTTTATTTAGTTCTATTTGGTTTTATTTAGTTTAATTTAGTGTTATTAAGTTTAATTTAGTTTTTATTAAGTTTTATAAAATTTGATTATAATAGATTAGTTTAGATTTAGTTTAGATTTAGCTTAGATTAGATTTCATTAGTTTAGATTTATTTAAGATTTAGTTAAGATTTAGTTTAGATTTAGTTTAGACTTAGTGTAGATTTAGTTTAGATTTAATTTTGATTTAATTTAGATTAAGATTTAATTCGATTAGATAATTTTTAGTTTAGATTTAGTTTAGATTAGATAAGTTTAGAATTATTGTAGATTTAGTTTAAATTTAGTTTAGATTTAGTTTGATTTAGTTTTATTTAGTTTTATTTAGTCATTTTTAGTTTGTTTAGTTTTATTTAGTTTTATTTAATTTTAGTTAGTTTTATTTAGTTTGTTTTATTATTATTTAGTTTTTTTTAGTAATATATTTAGTTTGTTTTAGTTTAATTTAGTTTTATGTAGTTTCAGTTAGTTTTATTTAATTTAATTTAGTTTTAATTACTTTTATTTAGTTTTATTTTATTTGATTTAATTTTATTAAGTTTTCCTTTGTTTTATTTAGTTAAATTTAGTTATATTTAGTGTTATTTAGTTTTATTTAGTTTTTATTTAGTTTCATAAAATTTGATTATATAAGATTAGTTTAGATTTAGTTTAGATTTAGCTTAGATTAGATTTGATTAGTTTAGATTTATTTAAGATTTAGTTAAGATTTAGTTTAGATTCAGTTAAGATATAGTTTAGCTTTAGTTTAGATTTAGTTAAGATTTAGTTTAGATTTAATTTATATTTAGTTTAGATTAAGTTAGATTTAGATTAGATAAGATTAGATAATTTTTAGTTAAGATTAGATTAGTTAAGATTTTGTTTAGATTTAGTTTAAATTTAGTTTAGATTTAGTTCAGATTTAGTTTGATTAAGTTTTATTTAGATTTATTTAGTTTTATTGAGTTTTAATTAGTTATATTTAGTAGTTTAGATAAAGTTTCGATTTAGTTTTATTTAGTTTTATTTTATTATATTTAGTTTTATTTAGTTTAATTTAGTTATTTTAAGTTTTATTTAGATTTTTTTAGTTTTATTTGTTTTTACTTAAATAAAACTAAATAAAAATAAATATATCTAAAAAAAAGTAAATTAAATAAACCTAAATAATACTAAATAAAACTAAGTAAAACTAATTAAATCTAAATAAAACTAAAAAAAAAAAAAAACAAAATAAAACTTAATAAAACTAATTATAACTAAATAAAACTAAATAAAACTAAATAATACTTAATAAAACTAAATAAAACTAAATTAAACTAAATAAAACTAATAAATATATTTAAAACTAAATAAAAGTAAATAAAACTAAATAAAACTAAATTAAACTAAATCAAACTCTAAACTAAATTTAAACTAAATCTAAACTGAATCTTAACTAAATCTAAACTATTCTAATCTATTTCTAACCTAAATCTAATCTAATCTAATCTAATCAAATTAAATAAAACTAAATATAACTAAATAAAACTAAATAAAACTTAGTAAAACTATTTAAAACTAATTAAAATGAAATAAAAATAAATAAAATTAAATAAAATTACATAAAATTAAATAAAATGAAATAAATTTAAATAAAATTAAACAATTTTATATAAAACTACATAAAACTAAATTAAATTAAATAAAATTAAATAAAACTAAACAAAACTAAATAAAACTAATCAATACTAAATAAAGCCAAATAAAACTAAATAAAACCAATTATAACTAAATAAAACTAAATAAAACTCAATAAAACTAAATAAAACTAAATAAATCTAAATAAAACAAAATATAAGTAAATAAAACTAAATAAAATTAAATAAAATTAAACGAAACTAAATATAACTAAATAAAACTATTTTAAGCTAAATCTAAACTAAATCTAAACTATATCTTAACTAAATCTAAACTAATTCTATACTAAATCCTTACTTAATCTAAACTAATATAATCAAATCTATTCTGATTCTAAACTAATTCTAAACTAATATAATCTAATCAAATTAAATATAACTAAATAAAACTAAATAACACTAAATAAATCTAAACAAAACTAAATAAAATTAAATGAAATAAAACAAATCATATTAAATAAAAGAAATTAAAATAAAAGTATTAAAGAAAATTAAACGTAATTATTTGAAATAAAACTATATAAAACTAAATAAAACTAAATTATACCTAAAAAAACTAAATAAATCTAAATAAAACAAAATAAAACTAAATAAAAATAAATACAGTTAAATAAAACTAATAAAACCAAATAAAACTAAATAAATAAAAAATTAAAACTAATTAAAATTAAATAAAATTAAATTAAATTATTAAAACTAATAAATACGAAAAAAACTTAAAAAAAGTAAACAAAACTAAATAAAACTAATTAAAACTAAATAAAACTATAAATACTAAATAAAACTAAGTAAAATTAAATAAAACGAAATAAAACTAAATAAATCTAAATAAAACTAAATGAAACTTAATCTTAACTTAATCTAAACTAAATCTTAACTATATCTTAAATAAATCTAAACTAATCAAATCTAATCTAATCTAAATCTAAACTAAATCTAAACTAAATCTAAACTAAATCTAAATAAAACTAATTAAATCTGAATAAAACTAAAGAAATCTAAATAAAATTAAATTAACCTAAATAAAACAAAATAAAACTAAATAAAACTATAGAAAACCAATTAAAACGAAATAAAATTAAATAAAACTCTATTAAACTAAATATAACGAAAACTAAATAAAACTAAATAATTCCTAATAAAACTAAATAAATCAAAAAAAAAAAACTAAATTAAAATAAATACAATTAAATAAAACTAATAAAACTAAATAAAAAAATTAAACTAATTAAAATTAAATTAAATTAAATTAAATAAATGAAACTAATAAAAACTAAATAAAACCTTAAAAAAGTAAATAAAACTAGATAAAACTAATTAAAACTAAATAAAACTAAATAATGCTAAAAAAAAATAAATAAATCTACATAAATCTAAAAAAAAAAAAAATTAAAATTAAATAAAACTAAATAAAACTTTATAAAAATAAATACAATTAAATAAAACTAATAAAACTAAATAAAACTAAATAAAACTAAATAAAAAAAACAAAACTAATTAAAACTAAATGAAATTAAATGAAATAAAATAAAATTAATAAAACTAATTATAACTAAATAAAACTTAATAAACGTAAATAAATAATTTAAACTAAATTAAACTAAATAAAACTAAATAATACTAAATAAAACTAAATAAAACTAAATAAAATTAAATAAAACTAAATATAACTAAATAAAACAAAATAATTCTAAATAAAACTATAGAAAACCAAAAAAAAACTAATAAAAATAAATAAAATTAAATAAAATTACATAAAATTAAATATAATTACATAAATTTAAATAAAACTAAATTAAATTAAATTAAATTAAATTAAATTAAATTAAATAAAACTAATAAAACTAAATAAAACTAAACAAACTAAATAAAGCTAAATAAAAATAAATAAATCTAAATATAACTAAATAAAACTAAACATAACTAAATTAAACAAAATAATACTAAATAAAACTATAGAAAACCAAATAAAACTAAATAAAATAAATAAAACTAAATATAACGAAAACTAAATAAAACTAAATAAAACTAAATATAACTAAATAAAAAAAAATAAAACTAAATAAAACTATAGACAACCAAATTAAACTAAATTAAATTAAATAGAACTAAATAAAACTAAACATAACGAAAACTAAATTAAACTAAATAAAACTAAATAAAATTAAATAAAACTAAATAAAACTAATTAAAACTAAATAAAACTAAATAATACTAAATAAAACTAAATAAAACTAAATTAAACTAAATTATACTTAATTAAACTAAATAAAACTAAATTAAACTAAATTTAACTAAATCAAACTAATTAAACTAGATAAAACTAAATTAAACTAAATAAATATAAATAAAACTAATTAAATCTAAATAAACTAAATAAAACTAAATTAAATTAAATAAAACTAAATATAAGTAAATAAAACTATAGAACACCAAATAAAACTAAATAAAATTAAATAAAACTAAATGAAACTAAATATAACGAAAACTAAATAAAACTAATTAAATCTAAATAAACCTAAATAAAAATAATGAAATCTAAATTAAACTAAATAAAACAAATTAAAACTAAATAAAACTGAATAAAACTAAATTTATTTTATTTATTTATTTATTATAGATACAAAAGAAAGTACAAATTACAATTAGGAAGCTTTGCCTGTCCAACTAGGAAAGTTTCCCGTTCCAGGACAGACAAATTGACATGTTAGTTCATATTATACCTGAAATGTACATAATTACATAACAAAAACAAAAACAAAAAAAAACTGAAAATTTCATTTTTCTCTGAAGCTAAGGTGTGTAATAAAGAAAATGTATATAAAATATATAAATATAAGTACACATACATTTTTTGTGACAAAGTAGAAAGGTAATCTGGGGTGCTAGCATGGTCGATCGATATAATCCTATATCAATACGATATCGTTATAATCCGTCATTTATGGTCATGTAGCAATATGTGCTAGCACGCTCAACAATCGATAAGGGATATTCCGACCGACGATTGACAAAACCCCGCCAATTCGTATGCATTCTTGGCTGCGACCGTAGCACAGTCGATTGATAAAACCCCAATATTAATACGAAATGTAATAAATCCATTGTCTATGGTGAGTTAGCGATATTTGCGAGCACAGTGAACATACAATTCCGACAGTCGGTTGACAAAAGACGCCGTTTTTACCGTGGCTTCCGGAGTGACAGATAAGCTGTCAATGTACAGATTTTTTAAAATAATGTCGTTTGTTACGCAAAATAACTGTCTAATTAATGAGTAGAGGTGAACTAAAAAAACTCTTAGAATTTAAAGAAATCGTATACGAGACCCATAGACTCAGTTAATTCATTTAAAAGGCGATCAATTAATTGCTTTCAATTTCGAGAAACGAAATTTGTTAAAATGTCGTTTAGTCTCAAACAGTATCTACATACGAAACACCAATATTTATTTGAGTTCGTATTTCAATTCTAAATTGTCAATTTATTGGTATTTCAAATTAAGAAACGAAAATTCATTCAAAGATCCCCAGTGTTGCCATTGTATGTCAATTCCTTATTTATTTCCCTTCGACGTCGGTCTGCCTATCGACGGTACAAGCGTGCTAGGGCAATCGGTTTGTTATCGATACGAGATTGTAAATCACCATGTCCTTTGTTTAACTGGCGATATATCTGCACAACTTTATTAATAATGACATTCTTTCTGCATAATTACTGGTTTATTAATGAACGGGGGCAGATTATCGAAGATTGCAGGATTGAATTAAATCGGAATTCAGACGTTTTCGTTTGACAGTTTCGTACTTACGAATATATCTCGTATTATGGCTAATGATCTCATTGTCCAATTAACTCATTTTTTATTGTCAAAAAATACATGCGGACTTTCAACGTATATTAAAGTGTGTGTATTTAATATTATTATGATATCTCAGCAAAAATCTCGATGTAAATGGATCTTTAAATGTTCAAAAGAGAAGATTATTTGTTAGTTGTCATATTATTACATTTAATGGATTACGATGGTTTGACAGTTATTATAGACCGGGAGCCTGGCTACACAAACCCACGTCATCGAGTACACAGATGAAACTACTTTGTAGTGATAATGGACATTTAGTAAGCCTTAAACAAGCTAGTCTGCCGGTGCACCTCTTGGCAGGTTCCACACAGTCATGGAAATAGTGAGTGATTTTTGAAGTAAAACTTCTTACCGCACGCTCGACATGGGGGTAAGCTGGTGAATGCGTTACGAAAAAGGATATTATATACATTTTATGCGAACGGTGATCGGGTGAGGCGAACGGTCGGGCCTTTTTTTGGGGATGGGGATGGGGATGGGGATGGGGATGGGGATGGGGATGGGGATGGGGATGGGGATGGGGATGGGGATGGGGATGGGGATGGGGATGGGGATGGGGATGGGGATGGGGATGGGGATGGGGATGGGGATGGGGATGGGGATGGGGATGGGGATGGGGATGGGGATGGGTATGGGGATGGGGATGGGGATGGGGATGGGGATGGGGATGGGGATGGGGATGGGGATGGGGATGGGGATGGGGATGGGGATGGGGATGGGGATGGGGATGGGGATGGGGATGGGGATGGGGATGGGGATGGGGATGGGGATGGGGATGGGGATGGGGATGGGGATGGGGATGGGGATGGGGATGGGGATGGGGATGGGGATGGGGATGGGGATGGGGATGGGGATGGGGATGGGGATGGGGATGGGGATGGGGATGGGGATGGGGATGGGGATGGGGATGGGGATGGGGATGGGGATGGGGATGGGGATGGGGATGGGGATGGGGATGGGGATGGGGATGGGGATGGGGATGGGGATGGGGATGGGGATGGGGATGGGTACCCAATGGGTATGCAAGGCTCCTGTAACCTCGCGGTCAACTAAACTGTAATGGTTCCATGCTATATAACATTATATGGATACAACGGGTACCCGGCATAAGTTGGTGAAGTTTTACTTCAGTCGTGTGGTCTAGCACACTCGTTTTTTTTCGAAAAAATTGCGTCATCGGGTACACGAACGGGAATGGTTTCATATGATAAATGTCGATTAGTAGATGAGAAAATTAGCAGGTCTTCCAAATTGGGATAGAAATTAGTAAATTTTACTTCATCAAGTACACGAATGAAACCAAGGAATAACTGTAGTCTAGATTCTAAACCATTCCATTGAAGAATTTCACTAGTTCCATGACTGCGCGGAATCTGCCAAGAGGCGCGGCACACCAACTTTTTTAAGGCTAACTAAATGTCCATTATCACTACAAAAGTAGTTTCATCCTTGAGGTAAGGTTTCATCACTCGTAAGGTTTGTGACGTAAGATTTGTGTACCGGCTCCCGGTCTAAAACTGCGATACCATAGACATCGTGACAGCTACATAGAAAGTATCTCAAGTGTTGCCAGCGTATAACAATTTCTTTTTGATTACCTTACATTGCTTACCAATATCGGTTCGGTACAAAATCGTCGGTTGTTATGCCATATCGATTCGATATTGTAAAGATAACGATTTCAGTGTGCTAGGACCCCTGGTAGTAAATATTATAATCGGGTTTACCGAATTAACCTGGTAACATATGTATAATACATTCAGATTTACAATATGGAGGAATTAAAAGAACAAGATGGAGGAATTACAAAAGATTTACAACATAAAGAAATCAAATTATGTTAGGTTATGTGTTAAGGAGTTTGAACTTTTAATACAAGTACACTTATAGGAGAAACTATATTAAAATTTATAATATTAGATATAATAACGAACGTAATAATCTATATGATTTTTTTGAGCGATGAAACTGCAATGATTTTTGTGGCTACAAATTATTTTCACTGATTTAAAACATGTTTTATACAGTATTATATTAAAAGTACGACAGTATGAATATACACCGCGCTTGTGTCTTGAACTACTCCTGCTAAAATATAAAAACAATAACTATAAATATAGATAGAAATATAAACTATGAATATAATATAATATATTAAAATAGTACCAAATTTAGTGCTACTTTGGTGAAGTTGGTGCATTACTTCGTACGCCATACATGTTTTGTTATGTAGGTATTATTTATTTATTATAAATCATTAATCATTACCGTTGTAAGGTACCAAGTTTCACACAGACTTAGCGACGTGCGACGTGCATGTCAACGCTTTACAGCGGTGATATACCTACACCTACACGGAGCAGACAGGCTTCAGGGGCGCATATTCATAAATCTCGTGTATAAAAACATCAGAAAGGATGACGAAACATTGAACTCAATGAAATGTGAAAGGAATTTTGTTCTAGTGATCAGGAAAGTTAAGTGATTTTGTTTACCAGTTATACAGCATACGTTCACTTTCGACTCTCCCTAAGTTCAGAATCCAATCATTGACTAATTTACGCAGGACGCTTGCACTTTTCAATTTCCAAGAACCGGGTATAAGGTTGAACATTTTTGGACCTAGGTAAGAATATTGTCTTTGAGCAAGGGCTGTCACAGTAGCAATTGGAACTATTGGATTCCTCCCTGCATGTCGGGTGTTGTGATAATGTTCTACGGAGGGGAAGAGGTGACGATATTTTTGTGTGTATAATATGACTTTTCTTATAAATAGTTGCCTCACAACTCCTATCTCTTTGAATAAATCATTACTGGGGTATCTAAATGGTTTTTTAAGTATGACCCTTAGAAGTGATTTCTGTGCTTTGGCTAAGGGGTCCAGTATTGATTTGGTACATCCTCCCCATCCTAAAGATGCATATTCAAGTAATGAGTTGCACATGGCATAGTACATTAGTTTTAGATCTTTTGCGCATAGAATATTTCTAATAGCCATGAAAAGATGCGTGAGTTTTCTGACCTTTGTGGAGATTGAATCGATATGTTCATTCCATCTCAGATTCTTGTCTACGATAATTCCTAGATATTTTATGCTATCCACATATTCTAAGGTATTGCAATTGCAAGTGTTTGGGTCATTGCAATGGTGTATAATAATTCTTTGAGTTTCTCTTGGTTGTCCCGCTTGAGTTGCACTGAAGCGAATGAATTTAGTTTTGTCAGTGTTGAGAGTGAGAAGATTATTATCTAGCCATTGTTTTACCTTGTTGATACCAATTTCTGAATTATTATGAACTTCATTCCAATTTTTGCCTTTAAATAATAATACTGTGTCATCGGCAAAGGTGATAATATGATCGGCAAATGAACTGTTACATAATTCATTTATATAGATATTGATAAAAGTGGTCCTAGAGTGCTTCCTTGAGGTACACCAAAGTAAATATCAGCCGGATCGCTTAGAGTATCGTTAATATTCACTCTTTGGCCCCTAATAATAGAAAATAAAACTAAATTAAACTAAATTAAAAAAAACTAATTAAAACTAGATAAAACTAAATAAAAGTAACTAAAAGTAAATAAAACTAAATAAAAATAAATAAAACTCAATCTAAACTAAATCTAAACTGAATCTTAACTAAATCTAAACTAATCTAATCTAAAACTCAACTAAATCTAATCTAATCAAATTAAATAAAACTAAATATAACTAAATAAAACCAAATAAAACTTAGTAAAACTAAATAAAACCAATTAAAATTAAATAAAATTAAACATAATTACATAAATTTAAATAAAATTAAACAATTTTAAATCAAAATAAATAAAACTAAATTCAATTAAATAAAATTAAATAAAACTAAATAAGACTAAATAAAACTAAACAAAACTAAATAAAACTAATCAAAACTAAATAAAGCTAAATAAAACTAAATAAAAATAAATATAACTAAATAAAACTAAATCAAACTCAATCTAAACTAAATCTAAACTAAATTTAAACTAAATCTAAACTAAATCTTAACTATATCTAAACAAAATCTAAACTAAATCTATACTAAATCTAAACTGTATCTTCAATTAATCTAAACTAATCTTATCTAATCTAATCTGAATCTAAACTAAAACTTAACTAATCTTATCTAATCAAATTAAATAAAACTAAATAAAACTAAATAACACTAAATAAAAATAAATAAAACTAAATAAATCTAAATAAAACTAAACAAAACTAAATAAAATTAAATAAAATTTGATGAAATAAAATTAAAAGTAATTAAACAATTTTAAATAAAACTAAATAAAAATTAATAAAACTTAATAAAACTAAATAAAACTAATTAAAACTAAATAAAACTAAAGAAAACTAAATAAAACTAAATAAAACTAAATAAAACTAATCAAAACTAAATAAAGCTTAATAAAACTAAATTTAACAAAATAAAACTAAATATTACTAAATAAAACTAAATAATAGTAAATTAAACTAAATAAATTTAAATAAAACTAAATCAAACTCAATCTAAACTAAATCTAAACTAAATTTAAACTAAATCTAAACTAAATCTGAACTAATTCTAACTAAATAACACTAACTTAAACTAAATAAAACTAAATAATACTAAATAAAACTAAATAAAATTAAATAAAACTAAAGAAACTAAATAAAACTAAATATAACTAAATAAAACTAAATAAAACTAAATAAAAATAAATACAATTAAATAAAACTAATAAAACTAAATAAAACTAAATAATACTAAATAAAACTAAATAAAATTAAATACAACTAATTAAAACTAAATAAAACAAAATAAAACTAAATAATACTAAATAAAAGTAAATTAAACTAAATAAATCTAAATAAAACTAAATAAAAATAAATACAATTAAATAAAACTAAAAAACTAAATAAAACTAAATAAAAAACTAATTAAAACTAATTAAAATAAAATAAAATAAATAAAACTAATAAAAACCAAATAAACAAAAAAATATCTAATCTAATCAAATCAAAATCTAAACTAAATCTAAACTAAATCTAAATTAAATCTAAACTAAATCTAAACTAAATCTAATCTAAATCTAATCTAAATCTAAACTATATCTAAACTTAATCTAAACTAAATCTTAACTAAATCTTAAATAAATCTATACTAATCAAATCTAATCTAATCTAAATCTAAACTTAATCTAAACTAAATCTAAATAAAACTAATTAAATCTAAATAAAACTAAATTAAACTAAATAAAATAAAATAAAACTAAATATAACTAAATAAAACAAAATAAAACTATAGAAAAACAATTAAAACTAAATAAAATTAAATAAAACTATATAAAACTAAATATAACGAAAACTAAATAAAACTAAACAAAACTAAATAAAATTAAATAAAACTAAATACAACTAATTAAAACTAAATAAAACGAAATAAAACTAAATAATACTAAATAAAACTAAATTAAACTAAATAAATCTAAATAAAACTAAATAAAAATAAATACAATTAAATAAAACTAATAAAACTAAATAAAACTAAATAAAAAACTAATTAAAACTAATTAAAATAAAATAAAATAAAATAAAATAAATAAAACTAATAAAAACCAAATAAAACTTAAAAAAAGCAAATAAAACTAAATAAACCTAATAAAAACTAAATAATACTGAATAAAATTAAATAAAACTAAATAAATCTAAATTAAACTAAATGAAACTAAATCTAAACTAAATCTAAACTTAATTTAAACTAAACCTAAAATAAATCTAAATTAATCTAATCTAAACTAAATCTAAACAAAAAATGATCTTATCTAATCAAATCGAAATCTAAACTAAATCTTAACTAAATCTAAATTAAATCTAAACTAAATCTAAACTAAATCTAATCTAAATCTAATCTAAATCTAAACTATATCTAAACTAAATCTAAACTAAATATTAACTAAATCTTAAATAAATCTATACTAATCAAATCTAATCTTATCTAAATCTAAACTAAATCTCAACTAAATCTAAATAAAACTAATTAAATCTAAATTAAACTAAATAAAACTAAATGAAATAAAATAAAACTAAATTTAACTAAATAAAACAAAATAAAACTATATAAAACCAATTAAAACTAAATAAAACTATATAAAACTAAATAAAACTAAACAAAACTAAATAAAATTAAATAAAACTAAATACAACTAATTAAGACTAAATAAAACTAAATAAAACTAAATAATACTAAATAAAACTAAATAAAACAAAATTAAACTAAATTAAACTAAATAAAACTAAATAAAACTAATTAAAACTAGATAAAACTAAATAAAACTAAATAAAACTAAACAAAACTAAATAAAATTAAATAAAACTAAAAACAACTAATTAAAACTAAATAAAACTAAATAAAACTAATTAAAACTAGATAAAACTAAATAAAACTAAATAAAACTAAACAAAACTCAATCTAAACTAAATCTAAACTAAATTTAAACTAATTCTAAACTAAATCTAAACTGATTCTTAACTCAATCTAAACTAATCTAATCTAAATCTAAACTAAATCTAATCTAATCTAATCTAATCAAATTAAATAAAACTAAATATAACTAAATAAAACTAAATAAAACTTAGTAAAACTAATTAAAACTAATTAAAATTAAATAAAATAAAATTAAATAAAATTACATAAAATTTAAAAAAATTAAATATACTTACATAAATTTATATAAAATTAAACAATTTTAAATAAAACTAAATAAAACTAAATTAAATTAAATAAAATAAATAAAACTAAATAATACTTAATAAAACTAAATAAAATTAAATAAAACTAAATAAAACTAAATAAATCTAACTAAAACTAAATGAAAATAAATCAAAATTAATTCTAAACTAAATTTAAACTAAAGCGAAAATAAATCTAAACTAATCTAATCTAAACTAAATCTAAACTAAAAATTACCTAATCTAATCTAAATCTAAACTAAATAAAACCAATTTAAACTAAATAAAACTAAATAATACTTAATAAAACTAAATAATTAAAAAAAACTAAATTAAACTAAATTAAACTAAATAAAACTAAATAAAACTAATTTAAACTAGATAAAACTAAATAAAATTAAATAAAACTAAATGAAACTAAATCTTTACTAAATCTAAACTAGATTTAAACTAAATCGAAAATAAATCTAAACTAATCTAATCTAAACTAAATCTAAACTAAAAATTATCTAATCTAATCTAAATCTAAACTAAATAAAACTAATTAAAACTAAATAATACTAAATAATACTATATAAAACTAAATAAAACTAAATGAAACTAAATCTTAACTAAATCTAAACTAAATTTAAACTAAATCTTAAATTAATCTAAACTAATCTAATCTAAACTAAATCTAAACTAAAAATTATCTAATCTAATCTAATCTAAATCTAAACTAAATTTAAACTAAATCTAAAATAAATCTAAACTTATCTAATCTAAACTAAATCTAAACTAAAAATTATCTAATCTAATCTAATCTAAATCTAAACTAAATCTAAACTAAATCTTAACTAAATCTAAACTAAATCTAAAATAAATCAAAACTAAATCTAAAATAAATCTTAACTATATCTAATCTAAAACTAAACTAAAAATTATCTAATCTAATCTAATCTAAATCTTAACTAAATCTAAACTAAATTTAAACTTAAACTAAAATAAATCTAATCTAAAGTAATCTAAACTAAATCTAAACTAAAAATTATCTTATCTAATCTAATCTAAATCTAAACTAAATGTAAACTAAATCTAAACTATATCTAAACTAAATCTAAACTAAATCTTAACTCAATCTTAAATAAATCTAAACTAATCAAATCTAATCTAATCTAAATCTAAACTAAATCTTAACTAAATCTTAACTAAATCTAAATAAAACTAATTAAATCTAAATAAAATTAAATGAAACTAAATAAAACTAAATATTACTAAAAAAACTATAGAAAACCAAATAAAACTAAATAAAATTAAATAAAACTAAATAAAACGAAAACTAAATAAAACTAATTAAATCTAAATGAAACTAAATAAAAATAAAGAATTCTAAATAAAACTAAATAAAACTAATTAAAACCAAATTAAAAAACATAATACTAAATAAAACTAAATAAAACTAATTAAAACTAGATAAAACTAAATAAAAGTAAATAAAACTAAATCAAACTCAATCTTAAATAAATCTAAACTAAATCTAATTTAATTCTAAACTAAATCTAAATTAAATCTAAACTAAATCTAAACTTAATCTAAACTATATCTAAACTTAATCTAAACTAAATCTTAACTAAATCTTAAATAAATCTAAACTAATCAAATCTAATCTAATCTAAATCTTAACTAAATATAAATAAAACTAATTACATCTACATAAAACTAAATAAAAAAAAAAAACTAAATGTAACTAAATAAAACTCAATTTAAACTAAATCTAAACTAAATTTAAACTAAATGTAATCTAATCAAATTAAATAAAACTAAATATAACTAAATAAAACAAAATAAAACTATAGAAAACCAATTAAAACTAAATAAAATTAAATAAAACTAAATTTAACGAAAACTAAATAAAACTAAACAAAACTAAATAAAATTAAATAAAACTAAATACAACTAAATAAAACTAAATAAAACTAAATAAAACTAAATAAAACTAAATAAAACTAAATAATACTAAATAAAACTAAATAAAACTGAATAAAACTAAATAAAACTAATTAAAACTAGATAAAACTAAATAAAAGTAAATAAAACTAAATAAAACTAAACAAAACTCAATCTAAACTAAATCTAAACTAAATTTAGACTAATTCTAAACTAAATCTAAACTGAATCTAACTAAATCTAAACTAATCTAATCTAAATCTAAACTAAATCTAATCTACTCTAATCTAATCAAATTAAATAAAACTAAATATAACTAAATAAAACTAAATAAAACTTAGTAAAACTAATTAAAACTAATTAAAATTAAATTAAATTAAATAAAATAAAATTAAATTACATAAAATTTAAAAAAATTAAATATAATTACATAAATTTATATAAAATTAAACAATTTTCAATAAAACTAAATTAAATTAAATAAAATTAAATAAAACTAAATAATACTTAAAAAACTAAATAAAAATAAATAAAACTAAATAAAACTAAATAAATCTAAATAAAACTAAATGAAACTAAATCTAAATTAAATCTAAACTTAATTTAAACTATAGCGAAAAAAAATCTAAACTAATCTAATCTAAAATAAAACTAAACTAAAAATTACCTAATCTAATCTAAATCTAAACTAAATAAAACTATTTTAAACTAAATAAAAATAAATAATACTTAATAAAACTAAATAATTAAATAAAACTAAATTAAACTAAATTAAACTAAATAAAACTAATTTAAACTAGATAAAACTAAATAAAACTAAATAAAATTAAATAAAACTAAATGAAACTAAATCTTTACTAAATCTAAACTAGATTTAAACTAAATCGAAAATAAATCTAAACTAATCTAATCTAAACTAAATCTAAACTAAAAATTATCTAATCTAATCTAAACCTAAACTAAATAAAACTAATCAAAACTAAATAAAACTAAATAATACTAAATAAAACTATAAAAAACTAAATAAAACTAAATGAAACTAAATCTAAACTAAATCTAAACTAAATTTAAACTAAATCTTAAATTAATCTAAACTAATCTAATCTAAACTAAAGCTAAACAAAATTTAAACTAAATCTAAACTAAATCTAAACTAAATCTAAAATAAATCTAAACTAAATCTAAAATAAATCTAAACCATATCTAAACTAAAACTAAACTAAAAATTATATAATCTAATCTAAATCTAAAGTAAATCTAAACTAAATTTAAACTTAAACCAAAATAAATCTATTCTAAACTAATCTAAACTAAATCTAAACTAAAAATTATCTTATCTAATCTAAACTAAATCTAAACTAAATCTTAACTATATCTAAAATAAATCTAAACTAAATCTAAACTAAATCTAAACTATATCTAAACTAAATCTAAACTTAATCTTAAATAAATCTAAACTAATCAAATCGAATCTAATCTAAACTAAATCTAAACTAAATCTAAATAAAATTAAATGAAACTAAATAAAACTAAATATTACTAAAAAAACTATAAAAAACCAAATATTACTAAAAAAACTATAGAAAAACAAATAAAACTAAATAAAATTAAATAAAACTAAATATAACGAAAACTAAATAAAACTAATTAAATCTAAATAAAACTAAATAAAAATAAAGAATTCTAAATAAAACTAAATAAAACTAATTAAAACCAAATTAAACAACATAATACTAAATAAAACTAAATAAAACTAAATTAAACTAAATAAAAATAAATAAAACTAATTAAAACTAGATAAAACTAAATAAAAGTAAATAAAACTAAATAAAACTAAATCAAACTCAAACTAAACTAAATCTAAACTAAATCTAATATAATTCTAAACAAAATCTAAATTAAATCTAAACTATATCTAAACTTAATCTAAACTATATCTAAACTTAATCTAAACTAAATCTCAACTAAATCTTAAATAAATCTAAACTAATCAAATCTAATCTAATCTAAATCTAAACTAAATATAAATAAAACTAATTATATCTTAACAAAACTAAATAAAATAAAATTAAACTAAATATATCTAAATAAAACTAAATAAAACTAGATGAAACAAATAAAACTAAATAAAACTCAATTTAAACTAAATCTAAACTAAATTTAAACTAAATCTTAACTAAATCTAAACTAATCTAATCTAAATCTAAACTAAATCTAATCTAATCTAATCTAATCAAATTAAATAAAACTAAATATAACTAAATAAAACAAAATAAAACTTAGTAAAACTAAATATAACTAATTAAAATTAAATAAAATATCAATTTCAAATTAAACAATTTTAAATAAAACTAAATAAAATTAAATAAAATTAACTAAAACTAAATAATACTAAATAAAAGTAAATAAAACTAAATAAAACTAAATAAATCTAAATAAAACTAAATGAAACTAAAACTAAACTAAATCTAAACTAAATTTAATCTCAATCTAAAATAAATCTAAATTAATCTAATCTAAACTAAATCTAAACTAAAAATTATCTAATCTAATCAAAATCTAAACTAAATTAAACTAATTAAAACTAAATAAAACTAAATAATACTAAATAAAACTAAATAAAACTAAATAAAACTAATTAAAACTATATAAAACTAAATTAAACTAAATAAAATTAAATAAAACTAAATCAAACTAAATAAATCTAATTAAAACTAAATGAAGCTAAATCTAAACAAAAATAAAACTTAGTAAAACTAAATATAACTAATTAAAATTAAATAAAATATCAATTTCAAATTAAACAATTTTAAAAAAAACTAAATAAAATTAAATAAAATTAACTAAAACTAAATAATACTAAATAAAAGTAAATAAAACTAAATAAAACTAAATAAATCTAAATAAAACTAAATGAAACTAAAACTAAACTAAATCTAAACTAAATTTAAACTAAATCTAAAATTAATCTTAACTAATCTAATCTAAACTAAATCTAAACTAAAAATTATCTAATCTAATCTAATCTAAATCTAAACTTAATCTAAACTAAATTTTAACTAAATCTAAAATAAATCTAAGCTTATCTAATCTAAACTAAATCTAAACTAAAAATTATCTAATCTAATCTAATCTAAATGTAAATTAAATCTAAACTAAATCTAAACAAAATTAAAATATATCTAAACTAAGTCTAAAATATATCTAAACTATATCTTAACTAAATCTTAACTAAAAATTATCTAATCTAATCTAAATCTAAACTAAATCTAAACTAAATTTAAACTTAAACTAAAATAAATCTAATCTAAACTAATCTAAACTAAATCTAAACTAAATCTAAACTAAAAATTATCTTATCTAATCTAATCTTAATCTAAACTAAATCTAAACTTAATCTAAAATAAATCTAAACTAAATCTAAACTAAATCTAAACTATATCTAAACTAAATCTTAACTAAATCTTAAATAAATCTAAACTAATCAAATCTAGTCTAATCTAAATCTAAACTTAATCTAAACTAAATCTAAATAAAACTAATTAAATCTAAATAAAATTAAATAAAACTAAATAAAACCAAATATTACTAAAAAAAACTATAGAAAACCAAATAAAACTAAATAAAATTAATTAAAACTAAATATAACGAAAACTAAATAAAACTAATTAAATCTAAATAAAACTAAATAAAAATAAAGAAATCTAAATAAAACTAAATAAAACAAATTAAAACTAAATTAAACAAAATAATACTAAATAAAACTAAATATAACTAAATTAAACTAAATTAAACTAAATAAAACTAAATATAACTAATTAAAACTGGATAAAACTAAATAAAAGTAAACAAAAGTAAATAAAACTAAATTAAACTAAATAAAACTAAATCAAACTCAATCTAAACTAAATCTTAACTAAATATAATTTAATTCTAAACTAAATTTAAATTAAATCTAAACTATATCTACACTTAATCTAAACTAAATCTTAACAAAATCTTAAATAAATCTAAATTAATCAAATCTAATCTAATCTAAATCTTAACTTAAATAAAACTAATTAAAACTAATTAAAACTAAATAAAACTAAATAATACTAAATAAAACTAAATAAAACAAAATTAAACTAAATTAAACTAAATAAAACTAATAAAACTAGATGAAACAAATAAAACTAAATAAAACTAAATAAAACTCAATCTAAACTAAATCTAAACTAAATTTAAACTAAATCTAAACTAAATCTAAACTGAATCTTAACTAAATCTAAACTATTCTAATCTAAATCTAAACTAAATCTAATCTAATCTAATCTAATCAAATTAAATAAAACTAATTATAACTAAATAAAACTAAATAAAACTTAGTAAAACTAAATATAACTAATTAAAATTAAATAAAATTAAATAAAATTACATAAAATTAAATAAAATTAAATATAATTACATAAATTTAAATAAAATTAAACAATTTTAAATAAAACTAAATAAAATTTAATAAAATTAAATAAAACTAAATAATACTAAATAAAACTAAATAAAATTAAATAAAACTAAACAAATCTAAATAAAACTAAATGAAACTAAATCTAAAGTAAATCTAAACTTAATTTAAACTCAATCTAAAATAAATCTAAACTAATCTAATCTAAACTAAAAATTATCTAATCTAATCGAAATCTAAACTAAATAAAACTAATTAAAACAAAATAAAACTAAATAATACTAAATAATACTAAATAAAACTAAATAAAACTAAATTAAACTAAATAAAACTAAATAAAACTAAATAAAACTAATTAAAACTAATTAAAACTAGATAAAACTAAATTAAACTAAATAAAATTAAATAAAACTAAATAAATCTAAATAAAACTAAATAAAACTAAATAAATCTAAATAAAACTAAATAAAACTAATTAAAACTAAATAAAACTAATAAAACTAAAACCTAATAAAACTAAATAAAACTAAATAAATCTAAATAAAACTCAATAAAACTAAATAAAACTACTAAAAATAAATACAATTAAATAAAACTAATAAAACTTAATAAAACTAAATAAAACTAAATAAAAAATAAAACTATTTAAAACTAAATAAAACTAAATAAAATAAAATAAAATAAATTAAAATAAATTAAACTAATTAAAACTAAATAAATCTAAATAAAACTAAATAGAACTTAATAAAACTAAATAAAATTAAATAAAACTAAATAAAAGTAAATAAAGCTAAATAAAACTAATAAAACTAAATATAAACAAATAAAACTAAATAAAACTAAATAAAATTAAATAAAATTAAACAAAACTAAATAAAACTAATTAAAACCAAATAAAACTCAATAAAACTAAATAAAAATAAATAAAACTAAACAAAATTAAATAAAATTAAATAAAATTAAAAGTAATTAAATAAAATTAAGTAAAACTAAATAAAACTAAATTAAACTAAATTAAATTAAATATTACTAAATAAAACTAAATAAAAGTAAATAAAACTAAATAAAACTAAATAATACTAAATCAAACTCAATCTCAACTAAATCTTAACTTAATTTAAACTAAATCTAAACTATAATTAAACTAAATCTAAACTAAATCTATACTTAATCTTAACTAAATCTTAAATAAATCTAAACTAATCTAATCTAATCTAATCTAAATCTAAACTAAATCTAAACTAATCTATTCAAATGAAAAAAAACTAAATAACCTTAAATAAAACTAAATAAAACTAAACAAAACTAAATAAAACTAAATAAAATAAAATAAAATAAAATAAAATAAAAATAAATTAAATTAAATTAAATTTAATAAAATTAAACGTAATTAAACAATTTTAAATAAAAATAAATAAAAATAAATAAAACTTAATAAAACTAAATAAAACTAATTAAAACTAAATAAAACTAAATAAAACTAAATAAAACTAAATAATACCTAATAAAACTAAATAAATCTAAATAAAACTCAATAAAACTAAATAAAAATAAATACAATTAAATAAAACTAATAAAACTAAATAAAACTAAATAAAACTAAATAAAAAAATAAAACTAATTAAAACTAAATAAAATAAAATAAATTAAATTAAACTAATTAAAACTAAATAAAACTTAATAAAACTAAATAAAACTAATTAAAACTAAATAAAACTAAAGAATGCTAAATAAAACTAAATACATCTAAATAAAACTAAATAGAACTAAATAAAACTAAATAAAATTAAAAAAATTAAATAAACTAAATAAAAGTAAATAAATCTAAATAAAACCAAATAAAACTAAATAAAAACAAATTAAACTAAATAAAACTAAATAAAATTAAATAAAATTAAATAAAATTAAACAAAATTAAACAAAACTAAATAAAACTAATTAAAACTAAATAAATCCAACAAAACCAAATAAAACTAAATAAAAACAAATAAAACTAAACCAAATTAAATAAAATTAAACGTAATTAAATAAAATTAAATAAAATTAAATGAAACTAAATAAAACTAAATAAAATTAAATTAAATTATCCTAAATAAAACTAAATACAATTAAATTCAATTTAATAAAATTAAACAAAGTTAAATAAAATAAAACAAAACTAATTAAAAATTAATAAAACTAAATAAAACTAAATCTAAACTAAATCTAAACTAATCTAATTTTAACTAAATCTAATCAAAAACTTATCTTATCTTATCTAATCTAATATTAACTTAATCTATACTAAATCTAATCTAAATCTAAACTTAATCTAAATTTAATCTAATCTAAATCTACTCTAAATCTAAACTAAATCTAAACTAAATCTAAACTTATTCTAAACTAAATCTAAACTAAATCTATTCTAAATCTACTCCAAATCTAAACTAAATCTAAAATAACGTTTGCATAAAACTACTGGAGAGCTCTGGCATTATGAAATTTGTATTAAAAAAATGCAATTGGTGGCACGTGAGCTGTTTGAAAACTGAATGCAACGGGACTGAATGTATGATATGCGGGAGGGGGAGGGGAATTCAAGAGGGTGGGGGGACGCGAGATCGGAGCGGGAAGCGAAAAGGGACCGGGACGAATGGGAAAGGACACGCAGGAGGAAACAATTTCTTTATTAAATGGCATAGTAACGCACGCCGGGAACCATCTAGTTGAAAATGTTATGCAAATTTTAAACACAACACAAATCACCAACTTTAAAATGGATTTTAACTGTTAGGTTGGGTGTTGTAAGATATTTGAAAAAAAAATATAATTTGCAAAATGAATTTATGTATGGACAGCGTAACAGATTTGCACAACTGACTACCTGGTCTCTAGAAAAACCAAACGAACGTCGTTTAACTGTCAAGGTTAACTGCGGTTCAACTGGTGGTTCTGAATTCAAACATTTTAATGTTTTTTTAGATGCTTCTGGAAAGATCGCTGTTTTTTTAAAACAATCCAAAGCGTGAGGTAGCAGAGGCTCTGCCCCTGCTGCCTCAAAGCTGCGCTCCACCATAGCGAACCATAATTCCGGGTCATTAGGGCAAAAGGGCGGAACGCGTACTGCCACTCGGTTGACCTCAGGCGGTGAATTCTCGTTGTTGACATGATGATGACGATATTTGCCGTGCGAAATGCGTGAAATGTTTCACCGGAGAGGTTATTTCGTGCGCGACGGGCTCGCGGTAGTCGTATTTGCACGCGTGTTCACTGTAGAATTGTCCGTCGGTGGTCACCAATGTATAACACCGGATGCTGTATGCTGCGTATCCATATCACGTCGGGGTTACTAATGTAGAACTGTTAGGTTAGGTGTTGTAAGATATTTATTGAGTTCTACTTTAAAAACAATTTGCGAACTGAATTTATGTGTGGACAGCGTAACAGATTTGCACAACTGCCTGGTATTTAGAAAAACCAAACGAACGTCGTTTAACTGTCAACGTTAACTGCGGTTCAACTGGTGGTTCTAAATTCAAACATTTTAATATTTTTTAGATGCTTCCGGAAAGACCGCTATTTTTTTTAAAAACTATCCAATGTATGAGGTAGCAGAGGCTCTGCCCCTGCTGCCTCAAAGCTGCGCTCCACCATGGCGAACCATAATTCCGGGTCATTAGGGCAAAAGGGCGGAATGCGTACTGCCACTCTGTTGACCTCTGGCGGTGAATTCTCGTTGTTGACATGATGATGATATTTGCCGTGCGAATTGCGTGAAATGTATCACCGGAGAGTCTATTTCGTGCGCGACGGGCTCGCGGTAGTCGTATTTGCACGCGTGTTCACTGTAGAATTGTCCGTCGGTGGTCACCAATGTATGACACCGGATGCTGTATGCTGCGTATCCATATCACGTCGGGGTTATCAATGTAGAACTGTTAGTTAGGTGTTAGTGTGTAGGTTAGGTGTTGTAAGATATTTATTGAGTTCTACTTTAAAAACAATTTGCGAAATGAATTTATGTGTGGACAGCGTAACAGATTTGCACAACTGCCTGGTATTTAGAAAAACCAAACGAACGTCGTTTAACTGTCAACGTTAACTGCGGTTCAACTGGTGGTTCTAAATTCAAACATTTTAAAATTTTTTACATGCTTCTAGAAAGATCGCTATTTAAAAAAAAAATAGCGATCATTAGTACCTATGGACAGATTTATGTATTTTTTGGAAACCAATCGAAAGCTCGCTTTGCCTTTGAGTTTGACCTTTGACACAAATGTTTCGGGGAATAAACGGAGGTCAATCATATATCGATTTTTAAAAGACAAAAGAGAAAACAACATTAAATTTATAGGAATTTAAAAATCATCAAATCTTTAAATGAGTACTTATTTAAAGATTATCGTGTTAATCGATTATTAATTATTATGTTGCCTACATTCCAGAACGGACCACATTGTGTCAAAGTGTATTTTATCAGGCGCCGATTTTGGAAATTACACCACGTTTCAATTTAATTAAGGTGAGTTGGGGTAAGTGATATTTTGGGGGAAGTACATCTAGGCCTTCTAACTTCTTTGAATACAATATTCAAGCGCTGCCATCTATAGAGAATATGTTGTAATTAGCTAAATTTTCACTCTGACGTATAGATGGTGCTGCTTCGTAAACACAGAGAGTTATTAGAGAGCATCGAATTTTGGCAGTTGGTTTTAGTCAGTGTTCGAGTTGTGAGTGCTGCCTTAATTTGTCTATAACTTGACAGAAACTTGTGGTAGGAAGCTACAAAAACCGTTGGATGGAGACAACAGTTTTTGCAATTTTTTTTACCGATAGTTTCCTTCCAGCAGCAGGGCCAATTCTACTTATTTATGATGGCCATACTATACACATAAGCTTAAGTCTAATTGAGGAGGTCAGAAAACAGAATGTAACCATATTAAAATTACCACCTCATTCCAGTCACATACTCCAGCCATTAGACCTGAGTGTGATGAAGTCAATGAAAGATTCTTGGGATGAAAAACTTGTGAAATGACAACGGCTGCATGTAGGTTCCAAATTACCAAAAAAAAAATTCATTGATTTTAACAGATATATGGAATAATCTTGATCCTCAGGTAATAAAAAATGGTTTAAAAAAAGTGCGATTCATCCACTAGATAGGATGGCTATAAATATGGAAAAATTCGATCCTTTATCTTTAGCACGCTGGCAAAAATATGATTCTGAAAAAAGATCAACGAATGTATCAGACATAGAAGTAATAACTACTACTGATTTTGAAATGTGTATTGTTGAGGAAAACATAAAAATAGATAAACCAAGTCACAATTGGAATGCGCAACCAAAAAAAATAGTTCCTATACCTATAAACATATTAAGTTATTAGTAGTAAATATTTATTATTATATAACATTGTAAGTAAATATTGTGAAAAATAAAACTAATACATAAAAAAAAGTTTGTTTTTTTTGCCCCATCACTAGCCATAAAATGTTGCACTTACCCCAATCTGCCAAATAATGTTTGATTTATGATGTATATTCCACTATATTCAATATTTTTACATAGCGAAATTGTGTGTTTAGTGCGTTTGATTGGATTGGCAACTAACAATTTTTATTAATTTTGCCATTAATAAAAATATTGAAGTTAGATCCACTTACCCCGAATGAGGGGTAAGTTAATCTATCAAGACTTTTTTTTTAAATAGGTACTGAAAAATCAAATAAAAACAGTAGATTTAACTTCTGGTGATAAAACCATTTGATTAAGGAATAGTTAAAATGCCTTGTATAAAAATTGAATGCGATGGGATAATGCTGTGACATATGGGATTACTTTAAACTTCATCTATTCATTTTATACAGTGCTCTTACCCCAACTCGAACTCACCTTACTTCAAAAAAACAACTAATAACGTAACGTTTGGATAAATGGTAGAAGATGCATAATTTCATTTTTATTCAATCAAAGTTCGAAATTTCCCTATGAAATCTCCGTATTGTATTTTGTATCTCTGCCGCCATTTTTTGACATTTGCGAAATTTTGTTGTAAACCCAAAGACGTTACATTGTGTAAACCGTGATGAAAATCATCATCATCATCTGTGGCTCTACAACCCAGGTCGGGTCTTGGCCTCCAGCAGAGCCTGCCTCCATGACTGTCGGTGTTGTGCTGCGTTGCGCCAGTTTCGGATGCCGATGGTGCTTGCATCCTTCACCACTCCATCCAGCCATCGAAGCTTTGGTCTTCCAACTCTTCTCCGACCCCCAGGTGCACCATCCATAATTCGCTTTGGAATATCTCCTTCGCTCATTCTCTGGATATGTCCAGCCCACCTGAGTCTTCCAGTTTTGATTTCCTTGGAGATATTAGGGTCCTCGTAAAGATCGTATAGCTCCTGGTTGTATCTGATACGCCATTCTCCATTATCACAGACTGGGCCGTAAATCCTTCGCAGCACCTTCCTTTCAAAACTTTCTAGGGCTCCTTCATCACCCTTACTGATTGTCCAGCATTCCGAACCATACATAAGAACAGGTCGTATAAGGGTCTTGTAAAGCAGGACTTTAGTTCTTCTGGTAAGGTGGCGAGATTTCATATGCTTCTGTAGCCCAAAGTAGTATCGATTTGCAGCTACTATTCTTCTTTTGATTTCGCTGGATACATTGTTGTCATTTGTCACCATAGTACCGAGATATACAAACTCGTTGACAGTTTCAAATGTATATCTATCTGTATACTTGGTGGTTTCTGGCGTCCATGTACGGGCATATATTTTGTCTTTCCCTCATTGATGACCAATCCCATGTTCCTTGCCGACGTAGCTAAGCTTTTAAACGCCGATTTTAGTTCATATTCTGAGCGTGCGATGATATCTATATCGTCAGCATAAGCAAGGAGCTGAACAGACTTGTTAAAAATATGGCCTGTGGTTTGTATACCTGCATTTCGGATGGCCTTTTCCAGCGCTAAATTGAATAAAATGCAGGCAAGTGCATCTCCTTGTCTTAGTCCATTGAAGGTCTTTAGGGTGTCTGACAGATCCTGTTGTATTCTGTCTCGGCACTCAACATTAGACATTGTGAGCCTTACTAAGTTTACCAGTTTTCTTGGGATATTAAATTCATCCAAGGCTCTGTACAGTCTTTCTCTATTTACCGTGTCATAGGCAGCCTTAAAATCTATGAAGAGATGGTATGTATCAACATTAAATTCTATTGTTTTTTCCAGTATCTGTCTCAGTGAGAAGATTTGATCAGTTGTAGATTTCCCCTTACGGAACCCAGTTTGATATTGGCCAATTATGCCATCCGAATATTTCATAAGCCTACCACACAGTACATTTGATAGGATCTTGTATGAGATATTCAGCAGCGTTATGCCCCTATAGTTAGAGCAGTTCATAGGGTCTCCTTTCTTGTGAAGAGGGCAAATTATTCCACAGTTCCATTCACTTGGCAGAGTCTCAGAGCACCAGATGGATTTAATGATATTATATATATGGACTTGAAGGTTCTCTCCGCCATATTTGAATAACTCTGAAGAGATGTTGTCAGTTCCAGGTGATTTATTGTTATGTAGACTTTTAATGGCACCCACTACTTCTTCTAATGTTGGTGGCGGCTCGACATTGTCATCATCATTAGTACCACCATCAGTGATGTTTCCATCCCTTGTCAAATTTTCACCCACACTCTCATCTACACTTCCGTTTAGCAGAGCATCAAAATATTCCACCCATCTATTCAGAATTCTTGACTTTTCATTCAAAATATTTCCCTCGCTGTCATAGCACATTGTAATTCTGGGCTTGTATTCTTTTCTTTGATGGTTTACCTTCTGATAGAAAAGTCGACTTCTGTTTTGGGCCTTGGCTAGTTCTACTTCCTTGATTTGGTTCTCGAGAAATACTCGTTTCTTCCTTCTGTGCAGTTTTTTCTCATGCTTTCTTAGTTCTCTGTATTCCATCTCTGCTTGCCGTGTACGATGTCGCTGTTGCATTCTTAGATATGCGTCATTCTTCACATTGGTTGCTTGTTGGCATTCTGCATCGAACCATAATTCTCTTGGTTTTGTTTGCCTGCTTCCCAGAACTTCGTCAGCTGCATTGGTAATCACAGACTTAACACCATCCCAGTATGAGTTGATATCATGTTGTTCCACATGGTCGCTGATGTCATCCAACTTATGATTTATGGTTGTAATGAACTTTTCTGCTGTTTCTGGTACTTTTAGGCTTTCAATATCAAATTTATTTGTGCGTGATCCCCTCTGTTTCTTCACGTTTGATATTCTACTCCGTATTTTGGAGATAACAAGGTAATGATCCGAGTCAACATTTGCTCCACGGTATGTTCGTATGCTCATTAAATCAGATTTATGCCTTGCCTCAACAAGTAGGTGCTCTATCTGGTTAACATTTCTACCATCTGGTGTTCTCCATGTTCCTTTATATATATCTTTTCTTGGGAAACATGTGCTACTCACAATCATATTGTGGGACGTTGCAAAATCAATTAATTTTGTACCATTATCATTAGATTCTGCGTGCAGGCTATGTGCTCCAACTGTAGGTCTATACACTGATTCCCTTCCTATCTTTGCATTAAAATCCCCTATCACTATCTTGACATCATGGTTTGGGCAGTCCTGATAGGTTTTCGAGAGCTTTGCGTAGAAGGTGTCTTTTTCTGTATCACTTTTGTCTTCTGTGGGTGCGTGGACATTAATAATACTATAATTAAAGAATTTTCCAGATATACGAATAAGTGATATTCTATGATCAACCGCGGTAAAGCCTTTGACCAAATGCTTTACCCTTTTTGAGACAATAAAACCTGTTCCAAATGCATGATCCTTCTAGCTGTAGAAGATGGTACAGTCACGCTTTTCGATTGTTCCCTTTCCTATCCATCTAATCTCCTGGATTGCTGTTATGTCAGTTTTATATTTAGCAAGTTCGTCTAAGAGAATTCTTAAACTTCCTGCGCGATACAGAGATAGTACATTCCAAGTAGCAAGTTTAAAATCGTTATCCTTTATCCGTTTGCCGGGTCTTTTCCGAAGTCCAGTAGTTGTTGTCCGAGGCTCTGTGTTTGGCTTCGTAATATAAGTTTTTTTACGATAAGAGGTTATTGGCCTCTTGCTCAACCCCCTACCAGGAGGACCAGGGTTTTTTCTGTAGGGGTTTTCCTTCCCTTAGTTGGGGGGCCCGATTTTATGGCGTCGGACATTCGCCATTCATCCTCTCCTATCTGCTATGGCTGCTGGCATTGCCAGTGGCATACTGATGCATACTTCCCAACAAAATATGCATCCCCGTGACCCTACCAAAATTGAACCCCCCGTGATGAAAATACTGAAAGAAATACTTAATTTACCTCAACTAAGAACATAATAACCTATTTTGTGCACGTATATAGTTGTTTCTCTACAGAATCTCTTTGCCGTCATTTTGTGACGTCTTCGGCCTTGCCTTTATTGATCGAAGCTCTGAAACGATTAATTTAGGTACCTCAACTAAGTATATAATAACCTATTTTGTGCAAGTATACAGTTGTTTTTCAACCAAATCTGCCTGGTGCTTCCCAACTGGCTCCAGGCTGTTGGACGCTGGGATTCCGCTGCAGTTTTGTAACTATTTTCCTTGTTCCTCAGTGAAAACAATGAATGGCGAGCCTGTACCTCGTGGGCACCATCGCACACTTCGCAACATTCTGGACCCTGGAGCGCATCACTGACCAATGCAAGTTAATGCAAGTCTCCTGTTTTGCAACCCCACCGCGGTCGGCGGCACCGCCTGCGTGCCCAACTATTCCTGCTACATCCACTACTGGTGGGGCCCATTTTTTCAATTAAGGTGTTCTTACTAAATCTAATGCTTTTTATAAAGTAAACACCTCAGTGGCGAGTGGTGCCCACAAAAAGATAATTGTAAGGAAGTGAAAATTCGGTTTGTTGAAAACCATATTTTCGGCAGTTATTTGAGATTTTTGTAAATGATTGAGCCGCTTATAAACTTTATATGAGTCCACACAACACATTCCTAATAAGTCATTTTTAGAACATTATACTTGAAAAAATTTAACACCGTATCGACGTGAACCGAAAAGTTGTTGAAATTATGAATTAGAACGAGAAAAAATATTGATATTTCTAAAAATATCGAATATTTCCGTTGAAGCCTGACAAAGAAATATGTTCATTTTTAACTAAATGATTCGAGTCGTTTATGGAAATTATATTTATGTTTACTTGCAAACATAGTTTTTTTGAAACTGTAAAAAATGGAAAATAAAACACTCGAACTGTGTGGCATCATGAAAATCGCACAGTTTTTTTGCTGTCTGATATGTGGGTATTCATCAACGAAACTACTTTCAGCTCCGTAGGTTAATTTCCATCGTGTGCTATGAGTGCTTATCCTGAGGTCGAATTATCCACATGCCTGTCAAAAATTACGATACGAAGTGCATGTAACTAATTAATTCCTTATAATTTTGTGTTTTTTAAACTTTGCTTTAAAAATAAAATGTGATTCCACACCTCTGTGCACTTGATGATTGTTTGTAAAACATTAGTTGAAAACTTCTCACAATAACAATGGTTTCACGGAAAAGTTCCTGAATAATGTGAGATTAGTATTGAATTGACGATACAGGATGCTGAAAGCAATAATTGTACATACAATTACCATCACGTCTCATCACCTTCTTGGGATAATGTTGTCTTTAGAAATATTCCAAGTGTTCTACAATTGCTTGTTGATGCTTCGGCATCCTGCTTGCCTCAGCGCCTAACTAATAATGCCTAAATGTATTTAATTTGATTCGGTTTTAATTTTCGAGCGATGTTTAATTATATAATGGGAAAGATAATCTTTGATGAGGTCTTGTCCCTGGTTTGCATTGAACATCTTCAGTGCTTGTGGAATACAGTTTCATTTCTTATTTGTTTATAGTGGAGGAGAAGGAATGGCACCTGGCACGCAAGCAGCTGGAGGACGAGGAGACGCTGGTCGATGCTCCTGAGAAGTTCCTGGACCCCATCATGAATATCCTCATGTTGGACCCCGTCAACCTGCCCAGGTCCAGGACTACCACTGCAAAGTCTACTAGGTCGAATAAACAACCATTTTTTTCTGATTGGAGTGCCCTTGAGGTGATTGTACAAAAAATTGTGCTCTACAAATTATCCAATTATTATTATTATAAGGGTTCCATGCCAACTCAGAATGAAACCAACTCTGAAACACCTCAGAAAGGTCGTTAAAAGCTATGAAAAAATAATTTTAAAATAGCCGGTAACCCTAACCTAACTTAACCTATTTAACTATTTTTTTTAATATTTTTTATTTTCACTCTTTATTATTATTTTTTTTTTATTTATTTATTTACTGACAAATAGTCCAATTAACAATATAACAATAACACGAATAGAAAAAAAAGAGAGATCACAATGAAAGGAGATTACATATAGATGAAGAGCATTGACAAAATACATATAATATAAAAGTACATAGAGAAGATAACTACAAGTAGCTTGAAGATGGATTTAAAAAGACTTTAAAAAACCACATTGCGTAACGACTGTCGAAATTCGAAAGTCGAAGAGTTAGGCATCCACAATGGGTTTAACTATCTGCCCACAACTTTTTCTAATGTACTTTGGACATGTTGCTGGCCAAACAGAGGACTCCGACTTGGAGAAACTCATAGTCACTGGCCGCAGTGTTTGGCAGAGGAAGGTCACCGCAGCGCTGGGGTGACCAAGTATCACTGGCATCCGGTACTAGAGTGTCCTGGTACTAGGCTCTCCACGCAGTGCAGACCCACGAGGAGTGTAGGAGCCTTGTCCATCGGCAATTGGAGTAGGGATCACGATCCTCAGCAATGAAGAGAACGTGTAGTTAATATGAAAAGCCTCCTTTGCCATTTTAGCTTAGCCCTCCACATCTTTTTAAATTGTTGCTTCATCTCTGTTGCGGTCTTCCTGGTGGCATTTTTCCTTCTTTTTTTTACATTAGCTACAGGAGGCCCTGAGGAAAATAATTCCCTTCAGGGCCCATGTCATCTTTGGGGGTGGTGCTGTGTGGGGGGTCTTTTTGGGAAAGGAAGAAGAGGAAGATCTTGGAAGGAAAAGGGTATGAGGGATGGGTAGGAATCTGGGGTCAGTGTATCCAGAAGCGATGAACTTATAAATCCACCCCTCCCACCGTGGTGCAAGGCGATGTTCCGAGAGAGAACGGCTAGAGAAGCCAAAGGGACTCCCTCAACCATTCTCTAATGATCCGGCCTGCCATGCAGCTAGTGGACAGACGTATCCGATATTAAGACCCAAACAAACCTCTCCCCATAAACCCGGGCACCCCTGCTAAGTCACCAAACGTAGCGAACCACTTGGGGTGACCTATTTCAGAGGTGTTGGTTAAATAATAAATGGTTGCCTGGGCGGCAGTACTCAGACCCGTCTCCCAAATTGCAACCTTTCTGGTCTCCAGTCAATCAGAGTTTTGCATCAACATATTTCCTTGCGTCAAACCGTGCCCTTTCCCATTTCAGTTCTTCCATTCTTTTTGCAATATCTATGAGGTGGAAACACTATTAAATATTTTTTAAATGGTTTCACATTTACATTAACCTTTCTGTCTTTGCAGTTATCTCCTCAGCGATCAATCCGACCGATTCAACCAATCTCCCCTCAGTGTCGGTCAATAGACCAGCCCAACATCAACTGAGCCCAAAATCAAGCCCAACAACGAACTCGGGGAGTGGATTCTGGAGTGGACACAGCGGAGGAAAAGCAGTGTGGCGACACATCATTATAAACTTCGCCATCAAAAGAGGAATCGAGAAACATCTCCTAATATCCGCGCGCATCGGCAAACCTACTTGCCTAGGTACCTTCCTACCTATACTGGTCGCGATGTATTTTCTCGCCTGCCGTGCTGGCTGGACGATAATAATATCGCCCCGCCTAGAAAGGTCTAGAGTTTACAAGCCGCCTGAATATTTGGCACCGCGTATGTTCCAGTACCTTCCAGTGTGCACATTGCCGGCGAATGGAACATTACTCCCATCGGTCGCGCTGGCTATATAAGCGACTTAACCCGGCGCTAGCACAGTTCAGTCTCACACTAACCGTCGGTCAACAGCTCGTCGTAACAGATCTCCGCACAAGTGCTCCTGCATGCATGGCATCTCCGCTCTCTCCAGGGCAGCTTCCTCGAGGTCCATCACCACGTCTCAGCCACAAGGCTCATCGTGCCTTCAGCCCCGCAGAACAGCAACATCCCGCGACTTACAAGGCTTGCGTCACCTTCAGTCCGGGGATCAGCTCACCACTTCATGGCACCCCGAAGCCCACCGTGCTTCGCTGCCATGGAACGCGCTCCGCCTCGCCAGGACTACCTGCTGGTGGCTCAGCTCACCGAGCCACACACCGTTTATCTCCGCGATTCAAAGCGTCGAGCAACGGCCTGGAAGATAGGTCATCTCCACCGACAAGGTGTCGAGCAACTCGCTGACCTTCACCGCACCATCTCCATCACTCCGTGCGCCTGCAGAATCTCATCACAGCACCCCGCCTTACATCATGTTACCGCTTCACCGACCTTCGCTACGTAGCCAATAAACGACTGACTCATACACTGACTGACGCCTTTCATTTCTCTCGTCCCGTCTCTACCGATACGGACCGCTCCTTCAGCAGCAAAGAGGCTGTGGAAGCTGCTGAAGACGCCGGCACACCGGGAACTGGAATACAGTTAAATAATGACAAGAACTGGCATCTTAGCGCAGCTGCTGATGCCACTTCTAACAGTAAAACATCATAAACACTGCATCAACAAATCTGCCAAATATGATGAAGTATGTGTCTTCTGATCCTATAACATACTTCACCTTCTAATATCTTTCTCCATTTGGGAGGCGGGTATGAGTACCACCGCCCCAGGAACCATTTATTGGATGACCAACAACTCTGCCATAGGTCACTTCAAGTGGTTCCGCTACATTTGGTGACTTAGCAGGGGTAGTCAGGTTCCTGGGGTAAGGTTTGTCCGGATCTTGGCGGCGGATGCGTCTGCCCACCCTGTGTGACACGCCGGATCGGGAGAGACTGGTTGAGGGAGATCTTTCGACCTCTCCGGCAGGACTCTCAGAACATTGCCTTGCACTAATATATATAATAGGTATTTGAATTGCAAAATAATCTTTTCAGTTATACTATTATAAATTTATGCCTACTTTGAATTGAAATATATTTGATTTTCTATTTTGATACTACTTGAATATTTTGTCAGAGATTAAAAAAGTTAAATGATCTGTAATATTTTTTTTTTACCTACTCTTCACTCTTCATACCTAGCACGATAGAAATATAAATCAATACAGTTTTTGTTTATGTGACACCTCACAAGAATGCCCCTGTTTGTACAGTGTAAAGCAGGGTTGTTTCGGATGCGGATTGTTAGACGTTCACATCCGTGGATTTCAGGATATTTCGATTTTAAGTGCGTAAATAAATGAAAATCAATTTAATTTTTATTTAATCATATCTTTAGAACAAAACTAAAACAGCTTTTATCAACAGAGTTGAAATCGTGACAAAATGGGAATGCACTTTTTTTCCCCCCTCTACTTCAATAGCTTATAACTTCGTGAGACACATATAGGTATATTTTTTTGTGAAATCTTAAAATATAAATTAATATATTTTTAAAAATGTATAGTTAAAATATTATATTTTTATTGAATACCCCCTTAAATTAAATCAATTTTTAGAAAAAAACGTAGCTCAGTCAATAAAAAAAAATTATATTTATCGTTTCCAACTGTAACTAAGTTTATAAAACAAGATGGCGTATCCAAAACGGTGACCGAACAAGTCAGAATGAAACCAACTTAGAAAAGTCATTAGAAGTGATGAAAAAAAAATAGGTTACGGATATAAGCTATTTTAAAATTATTTTTTTAATGGATTTTAACGACCTTTCAAAGAGGCGTTGACTTGATTTTATTCTCAGTTGGCATGGAACCACCCGATACATACCTCCCTGCATCATCTTTTTTTTCTTCAACTGGTTTTCATTATTCGCACTTTCGAACAAATAAAACTCATCTGGGGTGCATTGATTTCAGGTGATTTTTCAAAGAAGTAGTAGTACGTCCCTTCTGCGAGTAACTTTTATAACATATTTTACACTCAGACTTCTCCGGAACATTTTCGTCTAATATAATAAGTCCAGATACTGCTTTTTATCGATGGTGACATTTTTATTTACTCTTTCACTTAACATTTACATTGAAATATTAATCAATTAGCAAAAAAACTTGGATAAACGCAAACACACCCTGTAATTGATTCACAATGAGAATCACGTCGATAACTAAACCAAAACAAACAAAACCTGCAGGATCTTGTCACCAATGTGTGTCTTCCTATTGATCAGTTAGCGAACGAAGATAGCAACACATGCGGGGCACGCGCTACCCTGGGGGCCCACACCGGAAGGTTGTGAGACAGGTTAAGGTAGGGGCTGTGGGAAGGGATTTATTTGGAGGTCTTGAAGAGGCCGGATTATATGAAGGAGGAAAAACAGATGCTGGTAGCTCATTCCACGTACGAGCCAACTTACACAAAAATGAGTAAAAGAAGCAACCTGTTCTCATGAAGCCAACATCAACTGTGAACAGGTGTTTTGCTTGTGTCTGTTGAGTTTCACACACATGCACCGGAGAACAATGCTACAAGTTTCTTAGAGCAGGCTCCATAAAAATACCTGTAGAACAGACTTAGCATGCCTACATTGCATCTGTGCATTAGGGATGGCATTGTATCTGTATACAATGGGTTCGGGTTGTCAATCATACAGACCACCAAGGCCGTAGCCAGAGAAAAATTTCGGGGGGGGGTTTTGTTTGGTGGAACAGTGTTTATAGTCCAGTCAGTGGGGGGTAAAAAAGGCCTTTACTTGCAAAAGGTCAAGTTTTCGAACTTGGGGGGGGGGGGGGTAGAACTCTGGCCGCCATCTTGGATAGAAGGCGCCAAAATTTTGGTTTTTTCAAAATAATTCCTCAACAGTTGACTTTACAACAAAAATGTCTATTGCCAACTTTAAGAAGACTAAATTACGTACTGTTTTTATTCAAAGTTTTTTTATAAGTCTTATATACTATAATGACTTACAGCAGTAGAAAGAAGAATTTTTTTACTAAAAATCGTAAAACTCAAGTTTTGTTGATAAATTTTGTAAGAACATACAATATCATTTTAACGTTTTTCCATTGGTGGATTGACATTAACGCCAAACCGTTTAGTCTTTCCTGGAATTTCTGAGCCGTTTCAGAAAAGAGACAGTCATGTCAGGGGTACATGTGGAAACAGGCAGTGTCACCAAGATTTTTAAATGTTTGTGAATGTTTGGAAATAAGGTCTGGTCCTGGTTGCATTTTCCGAGAGCTTCAATAGCACATGTTGGTCGATTTAGTTCAGATTCTTCCAGCCATTTTATCTCTCACTTTTCTAATTCAGCTTTTAAAGAGTCCCATTCCAAATATTTTTTAGAGCTCTTAGTAGTCTTCTTGATAATTAAGTTTTTAAGTTATTTTTTTTCTCGATATTTTCTTTTAGGCACTTGGTTCGTTTTGCCGAGGACTTGATAAAATTTCCAACCGATTTTATAGTACCAATATACAAAAATGAAATACACAAAAATGAAATACACAAAAATGACTTAGAGCCAAATTCAACTGCAGTGAGCTGCAATGAACGTATAAGGCTTCTGGATGCGACTCGCGAATTACTGCCTGCACACCTTTAAAACCTCCTTTCATCGAAGAAGCTCCATTATATCCTTGTCGGATTAAATATTCGCAATCTACATCCAAAGATTTTAATTCAGATAAAATTGCATAAGCTAAATACTTTCCTGTTGTATTCTCAACTGTTACAAAAGTTAAAAAATCTTCACGCAAGATAAACACATTCAGCCTTACTAAAAAAAAACCTTCCACGGCCGATAACCTGTGTTGTTGCAACAACATAAATAAAGCCCGTATAAAATAAAACACGACCTGTTACTAATAAGCTTTCTTCCGCGGTCACGCTGTAAAAATGCATTTTACATCTAAATACATTTCTGAATGCATTTTACATCTGATAACGTTGTGTATGGTTATAATTTACTTGATAAAAATTGTTGTTTTAAGTCTTCTCCGCAAGGGGCGTTATTGGCGCGCCTGTACATTTGTCCTCAGCGGCCCGCGCTGAAAAAATAGTTTGTTCATGGCGGGATGTCGAAAATTTTGTTATTAAATATTGTGATTTTACTAAATTATTTCTATTATAGTGACCAATTCACTTTTCTTTCATATAATTGATATATTTACCGTGTTTTTTTTTTCATCAGTTTTAGTCAAGTTATTAGCGCAATAATCGTACTTTGAAAGTTGAAATGTCAGAAAATTGTTTTATAGGTTACATAAATATTCAAACTTACATTTTGGGATCTTTACTTTCCAAAATTAAGATCTTTATACTCCAAAATTCGTTCAGAAATCATTAACAAAACAGTCGTACACATTAGATAAACTACCCTCTCGCGTAAGGAATGTATATATTTCTTTCCACGAACATTTTTTTAATTAGAAATGTTTTCAGATATACGCTCGTTTATCAATTAAATAAAATTTTCACGGGGTTTTTTTAATAAGGCTGATTATCTTTTAGCTCTGCATATCTCACACAGATGGACTTATGTTCTTGTCTTGTAGTGAAACATTAGTAGTTCCACCAACAAGGACTGAAAAACATTTTGCAGAATTCAGTCTTTGCACCAATTTTTTCTGGATAATTTCACCACAAATTGCAATAAGTTAATTTTGTACAATCGGGCGTCGGTAGCGTTTAACATCATATTTTTAGTGTGCTTTATTAGATTTCGGGGGGGGGATCAAACCCCCTTGATCCCCCCCCCTGGCTACGGCCTTGCAGACCACCCTTCTTTGCACAGAACCAAGTAGGTTTATCAAGAATTTTGGGGCTTCAGCCCAAAGGTAGGTAATTTCAACTATTACGCGTACTTAAGATTTGTGTAGGGTTAGCAGCTGCCAGCTGGTCACTAGTGAGTAATCTCACTCTTTACCCAGACTTTTTGAGAAGTTAAAACTGACCCCAGGCGTGAATATCCTTGAGGTGGTCAATATCTTTTTGTCTCAAAACTTTCTGAACTGTTCGGACATTATAAGTGGAAGGGTGCTTTTCAAAGAGATTACTCTCGTGAATGGTGCTGACATTAGCGTAGCAATGAATTGGTGCACATTTAACGATAATGCTTAAGGAATTAGATATAATGAGTGTTAAACAAAGAATTTTAAAGAAGTTTTAATTTTTAACAATTTACTACACACTTACTAGTTTAGGGATAAACGGCGTTATAACAAAGACTCCCACACACACCATACAAGGTGGAAAGAAAACATTAGACTAAAAAAAAATTAACAAAACCAAAACATGGAATTGTTTACTTTATAAAAGCATCAAAATTAAGAAATAAAATCAATAATTAAATGATAACAGAACTTTCAAAGAATTTGAATACTAACTTATTTATGTGTATCTACGTCTCACTGAACTTTTGCAATATTATGTAATAAAATTATTAAGATACATTTTTTCTATTGAAATGTCACTAATGATATAGGTACTGTACCGTAGTATTCTGCCATCATAAGCTAAAAGGTAACTGCGAGACCTTTCACTTACCTACTATAAAAATAAGTATATGATAATGCGACCTCAGCAAATTCCCAGCTGCACTTTGCTTATGATGGTAGTAATATAGTACTTATATACATATTTTTAAAAATGTCTTTCTCTTGCGGTATTGATTCTATAAGTGTTATGATATATAAACTCCATGTATCCGAATTTGCTGGTCCCATGTCTCATATTATTAATATTAGTTTCAAGAGTGGGATGTTTCCTTCTCACTGTAAAAAAGCTAAAGTGATTCCTCTTTTTAAAGGTGGAGATCAACTAAATGTCAATAATTATAGACCTATATCCTTACTTAACACGCTTTCAAAAGTAATAGAGAGATTGGCTAAGTCGAGATTGGTATCATTCTTAGAAACAAATAAATTACTCTCTAGCAATCAGTTTGGTTTCAGAGAAAATAAAGGAACGAGTGATGCAGTGTTGAAAGTATTGTCGAAAGTCACTAGTGCCCTGGATTATGGAAACAAAGCCTAAGCTGTGTTCTTAGATCTATCAAAGGCATTTGACACGGTTTCCCACGGTTTCCCAGGATTACTCCTCAAAAAATTATCTTCTTTTGGCATTCAATGTACAGCATTAAGTTGGTTCAAATCCTATCTTAGCGATAAAACACAACAAGTAGAGATAAATGATAATTTAAGCACAAGCAAACAAATCTCTTTTGGGGTTCCACAAGGTAGTGTACTTGGACCAATATTGTTCTTAATCTACATTAATTATTTGTGTAATTCCAGGTAACATTGTTAGTTTCGCAGACGACACTGCTTTAATATTTGAGGGTAAAACTTGGAAAGATGCTTTTGACAAATGTGATTCAGGATTAAGAATATTGAAGTACCCACCACTGTCCCGCCCCGGTATAGGCGACTTATGGTCGCCCCTTCGGAGCTCTCGCAAGAATCTAATTTTTTTTTTTTGAACGACTCTACATTTATTAAAACGAATCTAGACCTTCAATGTCCCTACATACTTTGTTAGGTGGCGGAAATGTAAGATCGCCTACAGTCTAAGCTGTAATAGTCAAAAAGAAAAACTAATACTACTGGTGTTAGTAAACATGAAAATATAATATAGAGAAAAGAACAGAATATATTTGAAAAATAAACAGCAGGAGACCACACACTCTGAGACTGCAGGCATCTGCGTGTGAAGAGAAAAAAAAGAATAAAAAGTGTAGTAAATAAAACATATAACATTTGAAAAAGGTAAAAAAATAGAGGATAACCGTCATGATCGTCGTTTGCCCGGCAGTCCCCCAGATAATGTATAAGGTTATTAGTCCAACGTCACGGACCTAGTGGAGTCGTCCTTTAGCCAGCTAGCCGGTTGTGCTTAGAAGAAGTAATTGGACTACAATTGAAAGACCCTAGAGAGAAAAGCGTCGGGAAGTTGGAGGAGGGACGGACAAACCTCTAGATGCCACTCAATCTTTCCGCCAACCTTACCATGTCAGGGGGGGTGGCGCAGGCAGAAGAAGGAGATAACAATAGTACATCACAAAAAGGTAGACCTATTTGTAAGTTAATAGGGACAAGGCCCAAAGTCCAACCCCTTTGATGGGGAAAAGGACATTACAAAATAAACAAAGGAGTTTCTATCCAACCTCCAAATAAAATAAAAAAGTAACAACATAATAAATTAAACAAAATAACAATATTACAGTATGACAATATAGTACAATAACAATATAAAATAACATATAACATAATTAACACAAATAAAGTTAGAATAAATATGTATATCCAAGCAATAGTGTAAGAGAAAGATTAGATCGTAGTCCGTGAAATTACAGGAACAAGTATACCTGGTGACCTAAATTCAGCAAAACAAATTCAAAATAACAAAAGAAACAAAATAACAATATTACAGTATAACAATATAGTACAATAACGAAATAATATAACAAATAACATAATTAACACAAAAAAAGGTAGAAGAAATATGTACATCCAAGCAATAGTGTAGAGAAAGATCAGATCGTAGTCCGTGGAAATTACAGGAACAAGTACACCTGGTGACCTAAATTCAGCTAGTCAGCAACTCTAAGAGCAGGCCATCTTTCAACCCAAATTTTTGCAAATTTACGCAAGCACTCGAAATTCACCTTATTCGATACTAGATCAGTATTCCATACTGGTCTAATAGGAACGTCCAAACCATCAAGCATTTCCTCTCTAGCATCCATCATAATCTCACAATGCCACAGAATGTGCTCGGCCGACTGGTTGGTGCAACCGCACGCACAGTTGGGATGAGGGGATAGGGAGAGAGAATGAAGTCTCCCCCTGAATTCCCCATGACCAGACAAAAGTTGGGTCACATAATGGTCCAGTAATAAAAAGGCCCCTTCCATTCTGAATTTAACTGATGGGAAGAAGGAGAAAGTCCATCTCCCCAAATTCGACCTATCCCAACGCAGCTGCCACTCTTGAAGTGACAGTTCCCTCATTTCACGAAGCAGACCAGGGAGAGTCCCCGAACCACCAGGAGTTAGGATAACACCAAGATGAGTTGCCGGGATTCCTCTAGTGAGCTTTTGCTTAGTAATCACTTCCCTAATTTCAAGATCGATTGGTAATATACCAGCCAAAACAGGCAAAGCGTCCGAAGCAACGGTTCTATACGCACCAGATAGTGCCAAGAGAGGGGTACGTTGGCCTCTTTTCAAAGCCAAGAGTATAAGCGAATTATCCAGGCGGTGTTCCCAAACAGATGCAGCATATGAAACTTGCGCCACATAAACGCACCTATAAAGCATACGCAATGCCGGATTACGCAATCCCCACTCAGCTGTTGAGAGTCTCCTTAACTTCAAAAAGAGAGCCTGAGCCCTGCTGGATACATCCTTGACGTGAGCCAAAAAAGAGGACGATCGATCAAGTGTGACACCTAAATATTTAACATTATCAAAGAAACGGATATTGGACTCTCCCATTTTGATCGTTGGATTTCTGTCTCTGCTGAGATAACCCTTCATCAGGAGGCCCTTGGTCTTATGGGGAGCAAAGGTCATCTTGTTTCTTGTTCCCCAATCCAGGAACATCTGCAAACCATCACTGCCTTTCTTTTCAACTTCCTTTCTACTGTCCCCAGAGACCAGATACATTTTGTCATCAGCGTAGTCGACAGCAAAATAGGATTAAGAATAGTAAAGAGTTGGCTAAATAATAACATCTTAACTTTGAATACATCAAAAACAAAATATGTAACTTTTAGCATATCATCAAAAAGTCAGCCTTCCAACACTCATAATCTAATTATACACAATTGTCTGCAAAATTGAAATTGTAATTGCCACCCTTTAGAAAGAGTAGACTGTATAAGGTACCTAGGTGTAAGTATTGATAAATATTTGAGATGGAATGACCATATTGACATGTTAACAAAAAATATAAGAAGACTTACCTATATTTTTAAAGAACTTCGTCATATATTGGATAAAGAGAAATTAAAATCTGTCTATTATGCCTTAGTCCAATCTCGACTTTCTTACAATATAGTTTGCTGGGGATCCTGTCTAAAGTCCAATGTAGAACCACTAAATATTGCTCACAAATTAATTCTTAAAGTCATGTACAAAAAAAAATTTCGTTATCCATCTAAACTACTTTACAAGGAATCTAATGTTATGTGTATAAAACAGCTGTACATTACTAAAAATTTTATTAATACAAAATCTGCAGAAAGAACCCAACAAATCCATACCACTAGAATTGGCTCAACAATGAACTTTATGGCAATACATACCAAAACATCTTTTGGCCAAGAAACTATTTATACCAAGCTCCAATTATGTTTAATATTCTGCCAGACTACATTAAATCTTCAAATTCATTAGCTAAATTTAAAAAGAACGTTAAGATATTTGTGTTAACAGAGGATTGGCATACTGTTTTTTCATCCTTGTCCTTTTTAAAATAATAAGATTTCAATTTTTAAGTAATAAGATTTGTTTTTAATAATATTTGTTTTTTGAATAATAAGCATTTTTTAAATATTTATTTTTAACTCAAATAAAATCTATTTAGATTTTATTTGAGTTCCATTTGCCAAAATTGGAGTGTCACCCTAAATGTTTTGTACTAGCTTTGTTTCTTGGTGGGTATAGTAATTAAAGATTTATTTATGGTCTATATTGTGTTACGATGCACAAATACGCCCCTGCAAATTACTCGGCCCCCCCTCCCAAGTTGTAACGCACGCCACTGCGCAAACTACAGTTTCGCTCCCTCTCCGCTAGCTTGCCGGCGCGCTACCGGCGGCGGAACCCAAGCCACCGTCGGCAGCCAGCCGCCAACCGCCACTCTCCTGCAGCTCCCGGTCTAGTGCGCACGTATAATGTGAGACCATTCCGCGCCCATTCTGGAAAGTTCCACGCGGGAACAATGAAACGTGTTTTACCTCGTGATACACGAGGACACCAAGAATGGCCGAATTCTTTCCCGACACTGAAGATACAAGAGTCCAGACACTCACTGTGAGTACCCAAGCCGTTATATCCCCCCATATTTGCGTGTGTTCGATGTAAATTCACCGCGGAGATAAATAACCCCTTCCCGAGAGAGAGATTGTAGGGACAGATTCCTCCATTTTAGACAGAACTGTTGTTGCTACCCTGTACTACTCCGTATGCATTATTGTAATATTGTGTTTACGCAAGTGTTTTACCCAATATAACTGTTGTTTACCCTGGCTACTGGTTTCACTGCCTTCCCCCAGCCCGTAGAAATTTGAGCTATATTTCAGGGAAGCCACACCAACGCCTCACAGATCCTACCACCCTAGCGGTGAGGGCCTCTCCCGCTTTGCTGACCATCCTGAGCTAGTCTGTCGGCAGAATGTAGGGACCCCAGGTAAGGTCCGCTAACAATTGTTACACATCATACTTAAATTACCCATCTGGTCACTAATATGATATTTTTATTTCTTACTTTATTATGATATTTTAGTGTTTTAAATGCAGTGTATTTTAGTATTTTGTGTGTAAAATTACTCAAATTTATAAAAGTTAACCTCAACACAGGCCTAGTCCTAGTGAGGTTAATTTTGTTTTGAATGTAAACATAAAAATAAGAATGTATGGTGAGAAGTTAAATAAATATACAATATACATAGCGCACCAGCGTAGCGATTTGAAATAATCCAAGCTTAGAGTGCATTATACATCAAGAAAAAGAATGTTTACAGAATATTATTAAATGTAAGTTGAGTATACCATACCGAAGTGATGAAAAATGATTACAAGAGTATTTGTAAAACTTGCTTTGAACTTGGAAAAGTCAAATATTTGATACAAATTTAAATTTGCAATCACAAATTAATAATACTGTTTCTAAATTAAGATATCTTATGTAGATACATAATTTACAGACTTAAGGAAGTACTCAATAGTAATGATTTATGCGAAAGGATTGGGTGGTGCCTTTGAAGCATTTATAAAACCTTTACAAATAAGTCAAAATTATATTATCAAAGTTATGTCTAATAGAAATAGAGCATTTTCGACAGATGATTACAGGAGTATTTGTAAAAAAGATACAAATAACTATTCAGTCTCTGTAAACTATTTATACTGCAAACTATGAAATATATTATCTAAAAACAAATTCGAAAAAAATTAAAACTGAATCAACATTAGAAATAATAATGTAAATATCCTCCAAACGAATACCAAACAAATGCATCAGCATGCAACAACACAGCAGTTTTATTGGACCTCGCACTTTCAATATTTTACTGAAAAAAATTCAAGTGACAACTAAACTACCTCAATACTCGAGTTAAAATTACGATTCAACAATACAGCTGTTGTTGAAACATTATTTATTTGTATAACTTTGTGTTTCTCACAAAAAAACTACACTATTGTACACTTTTTGTACAAATTTTAATTACAAGCTAACTGTTTTTGCTTTATAATTTCACTGTTTGTTTCTTTCTAGTTATAATAATAAAAGACTGGTCAGTGACTGAGTTGGCATCGCGTTTGTCTTTGTCAGCTGGCTAAGTCCTCCATCACGACACAAGCAACATTTTCTGCTAACTGTGGTAGTAGTAAGAGATATTCAAATTAATATTGTCAGATTATTCGTAACCCGGGAATGTTTGTCTTTCTTAAAAAAATGTATATAACTATAAATATTACCCATGGATAAGCCGCGCCTTAGTGGGTTCCCACTACTCACGTAATTTCTTAGTACATATTGTATACATCAAATGTAAAAATAAAGAAGAGAAAAATCTTTTATCGATTTTAAATAGTGATATTTTGGAAAACTTACCAAAGCAACCATAACTTACTTGATACCGATTAAAATATAAAGATTTTTTTTTATTATAATCTTAATTTTTTTATATTACATGGGTAATTGTGCTGTGCCTGTCTTACTAGGAGTTCCTGTGTTGAGAGCAGGCGCATTTTAACATAAATAGTTTAAAAATAGTTTATAAAGATAACAACAACAATGTTATTTACATTTTGAGTAAAAGTACAAAGACAATCAGAATCGTATCAATGGGTTAGCATGTATTAGGAGGTTCTAAAAATATTTTTGATATATGATCTGTCTTTGGTAGTGATCCAAAACTTGGTATCTGTTTTGTATTTTACATGATTAGTGTGCTGTCTAAGAGCTCGTTCACATTGAGCATATAAATATAAAAGATCATAGCACGCCACACATCGCTCTCCATACAATCCCTTCAGACCGTTCACACCTGAGCGCTTTATGCGCACATCAACCATAGACAATGCACATCTTACGCCGTAACCGCTCCTGAGGCGATATGCCAACAGATAAGCGCCCCCCACTCCGACGAAAACAGGAGAGGGGGTCATTTTAATTACGGAGCTGCCAAGACCGGTGGGTGACAGATGTCAACTCCATAGATTCAGTACAAAAAATGCGCACTCCGTGGCCGCTCGCTAATTCAACTGACCCCCTCTCCTACCATAGGAAGAAATATTTTATCTGCGCCGTGTGAACGGCCCGAAACATAAGCGCTCGCGCTTCAACAGATACCTGCTAGCGGTTATATTAGATGTCTGAACACCCCTTAAAGGAGTGTTCAGACATCTAATATAACCGCTAGCAGGTATCTGTTGAACCGCGAGCGCTTATGTTTCGTGCCGTTCACACGGCGCAGATAAAATATTTCTTCCTACGGTAGGAGAGGGGGTCAGTTGAATTAGCGAGCGGCCACGGAGCGCGCATTTTTTGTACTGAATCTATGGAGTTGACATCTGTCACCCACCGGTCTTGGCAGCTCCGTAATTAAAATGACCCCCTCTCCTGTTTTCGTCGGAGTGGGGGGCGCTTAACTGTTGGCATATCGCCTCAGGAGCGGTTACGGCGTAAGATGTGCATTGTCTATGGTTGATGTGCGCATAAAGCGCTCAGGTGTGAACGGTCTGAAGGGATTGTATGGAGAGCGATATGTGGCGTGCTATGATCTTTTATATTTATATGCTCAATGTGAACGAGCTCTAATGGTCAGTGGAAGTGTATTATAAAGTTTTGTTGCAAAGTACCTGAAGTTTCTTTGACCAAACGTTGTTTTGGCGAAAGGGATAAGTAAGAGATTTTGCCCTTTGGTTCTCGTATCACAAACAGTTTGGATATTGTCAAAAATAGTTCTATGTTTGAATAGATAAATTAGTATATTTTTGGCATAAAGTTGTCTAATGGCCAAAACACCGATTCTCCTAAAGATTTCATCCGAACTGCTTGTGATCGGTAGTTTTAGAATAATCTTTATAATTAGTTTCTGGGCTTTAGAGATCGGATCAATGGCGGCAGCGTTTGCTCCTCCCCAGGCTATGATACCATACTCGATTAGAGATTGACATAGTTAGATTGACAAAGATACAACCTTTTATTCTAAATCCAGCTACAACTGCTTTTCGTATCCTCGAGAAGTATGCCGACCTCTAGTTACACTATTCCAGCTCCAACCGATGATGGCCCAGTAAAAAGTTATAAGCTTACGGAAAGTTGCACAAGTACACATAATTACACATTATAAAGTACCTGCAGAGACATGAACATTTGATATTGAGCCTAGCATGTTTTACCAGTTGTATACGTTGATAGCCGGCGTGGTCTAGCAGTAACTTTTGACTCACAATCCGGTCGCGGGATCGAATCCCGGCATGGCAAATAAATTTTATTTGATTAATTTATGTTTTTTCACAATTAATTCTTTTTAAATAATACATAGTATATTTGCGGCACGTTCCAGAGTGGAAGATACTCTTAGTACCGCCCTGGTGTAAGACCACCATTCAGAATTGAAACATTGCTTGAAATGGTTTTAGCCGTGTTTGGTGACCAGATCTGAATAGCCAGGTACTTCCCTACCTTCCTCCTCCCCATCTCCTTCCCTTCCCCACTACCTTCAGCCTCACAACATACCCCAAATGGGGATGCAATAGACTCACCGGCTCTAGACGGAAGCAGCTGAGACTCTTGTGAGGTATTCATAAAAAAATAAATATAAAAAAAATACATAGGTACTAAAATGAAAAATGTTTACCATATTGAAACAACTGGCGTCCAATATTTGTATATGTATTGCCCAAAAGTTTCTCCTGTATGTAAAAGCATGTAAGTCTGCTACTCAAGCCGTTTCCCACAAACATAAGTTTTTTTTTTTTTTAAGTATGTTTATTCAGTTTTTTAATTTTACAATATTTATCTTTAAAATCTTACAAAACTGATCAATCAGTTTGATTGTAAGAAATCTCTCATTTTTCCTATTTAATTAATACTACGAGTATTATACTTTTATGTTTTACATTGTAATAACTGTGCAAAATCTAAAATACTAATTATTATAAACTACTAATTATTATAATGTTTATGAATACAGTGTGTGATAGTAATTTCCAAGTATTTGATCAATATTCGATCTGGGTATTTGTATACAATATTATTTGCTTTCATGTTCTACGGAGATATAATGATTTAACTTTTTTTGATATTTGAATAAGATGTCTCATTTTTAATATTTTCAGGTAATGCGTTAAATATTTTAGGAATTCTATGCCTCTTTGTTCTATCACCGTATACATTTTGAGATTTATTAATAATAAACATTTGTGCTTCTCTATGCCTAGTAGGTTAGTTGTGGTTTACAGGTTTTTTTAATTCTGTATTCCAGAATTCATCTAACGTTAATTGATAATCTACCTTACTGTGTATAGAGAGGACATTACACAAGGAGAAAATTTTTTTATAATCGCCTTCACATAATTGAACCTTTTTTTTGCCTGATATCAATTTTAGGAAACAGATTTGTAATTGTTCTATTTTATTTAAGTACGTTTTGTACGTTAATCCGTAACTATTTATTCCGTATCCTATAATTGATTCTGCTAATGCTTTGTATATACAGTATAATATATTTTTATCAACAAAGTTTTTTAGGTGGTAAAATTTCCCTAATATGGATCTTAATCTATTACATACATTTTCAATATGATTTGACCAGTTAAAATTGACATCTATTGTAAGACCAAGGTATGTATATTGGTACACTTTTTCTATATTTGGTCAATTACATTGTTGGGATTGGTTTTTTGTGTGTAAACAATCATATGAATGACTTTTTATATGCAATTCCTTATCCTGACAATTTGTATATGGTGAGTGTATAAGCATATATTTGTTTTTTTTTGCGTTTATAATAATGCCATTGTCGTGTGACCATTTAATTATGTTGTTTAGGTCTTCTTGTAAAATTTCCTCAATTTTTTGTGGATTTTTGTCAGCACATATAATGCAAGTATCGTCTCCAAACATGTAGCATTTACAACGTTTTATTACGTTTGGTAAACTGTTTACTTGCATTATATAACACGTAGGTCCCGATATCGAGCCCGTAGCTACTCCAGTGCTTGCCAACATTTCATCACTTAAAATTCCGTCAATTTTAACTTTAATTTTTCTATTAAACAGATAATTTTTAAATAAATTATTTACTCGTTGAATGCCGGGAGTAAATGGGGTTGGTTGTAACCAATTAGCGTTCGCAAAAAGCGGCAGCCATGACACCCAATGTCCGGCGATTCTGACAGCGTCCTTGAGAAATTTCGTACATAGAAAGGTCAAAGTTGAAGACCAAAGAATTTTTCCCGCGCATGCGCAAGAACTGCGCACGTTCCCGCGCTCCGGTAAATCATTAATATAAATTATATGGAGTGACCAAGCGAATTGCGGTTTTCTCTATGGTAAAGAGTGATAATAGAGCAAGCGATTCTGACCGTGTTCTTCATACACTTTTTTTATACATAAGGGTCAAAATCGCGTGTAAAGTCTCACGACACGCCGGCGCACGAGCGGCACCTGAGCGGAGGACCTCTAATACCACATTCCTCCATTGCCCTTAATAATGTTTCATGGTCCAATGTGTCAAAGGCCTTTTTAAAATCTATAAAAATTATACCAATATAATATTTTTCATTTAATTGACAATTTATATGATCAGTGAATTTAGAAAGTAATTGTGTAGTACTTTTTCTTTTTGAAATCCGTACGGTATGGGATTTATGATTCTATTTTTTTCTATAAAATTTTGTATTTTGTTAAGGATAGCTCTTTCAATAATTTTATCAATACACGAGAGAATCGCTATTGGTCGATAGTTTGTGAAATCTTTGTGGTTTCCTGATTTATATATAGGTCTGATGATGGATGTTTTAAGTTTGTCAGGCATGATACTTTTACTTACACAAAGGTTAATTAATTTAGTCAGTACTGGGATTATATTATCAGCAATTAACTTTAGGTCTTTAATTCGTATTTGGTCATTGCCTTCTGATTTTTTAACATCCATATCATTAATTATTTTTTTAACATCTTTTTGTGATACAGGTCTAAATCTCATTGACATAATAGCAGGAAATTGTATACGTGTTACGATCTAGGAATTTTTTAGTACAATTATGTCTTATGTCTTTTATTTCATTTACGAATGTTGTAGCAAATTTTTCGCATAAAAATTTTGTGTCTCCTTTGACTTCCCATATGTTGAAGGATTATTTTATCTAGATTTTGTTTAGGTTTTCCTATTAGATTATTTATTTCGTCCCAAAGTTTCCTAGGGTTGCCGTTTAAGCTATTTATTAAGTTTTTATGGAATGTGTTTTTGGTAATATTAATATGTTTGTTTGTTTTGTTTCTATATCGCGTATATTCTAAATGAAATACCGGATTATTTGGGCTATTCTTGCATTTTCGGTAAAGATAATCTCTTTTTTTAATCATGTTCTTAATTTCTTCCGTAACCCATGGATCGCTGTGCCTAAGATTACTTTCAAATAATTTTTCTTTTTTCAAGGACGTATAGATATTATCAAAAATATTTTTTTAATTATAGTAGTTCTGATGGACATTCAGTTTGTAATAATTTTCCCCAATTTACTAGTTTTAATTTAGAATATACTAATTTATTATCAATAATTTCACTTTTTTTATTTAAATCCTTTGTAAGTACCTCTTTCCCTATGGCAACTCCTGTTATATAATGGTCAGATATTTTGTTAGTCACAATACATGAAAATACAGTGTTATTACGGTTACGAATTGCAATATGGTCAATAAGTATTCCGTTTAAAATTTCATCCCGGGTAACATCTAATATTACATTTTGTAAACCATTTTCACTGAGTAGATTTTGATATTCTGTAATTACACTATTTTTTGTATCCAACAAATTCAAGTTAATGTCACCACAATACAAGTAGTTTGAATCAGTTGAAGTCAATTGTAATATTTGTTTTAGTTCCTTCAAATACATATTCTTGTTGCTGTTCGGCGGACGATATACCGCTTATGATATCTTGATAAACGGTGGTGATTTCTCCAGATATTGTCTCGCAGCTTTTAAAAGAAATGTTTGTTTTCTTAAAAGTATGATGGTTTTTTAAGTACATAATTAATCCCCCTCCTCTTCTATTCTCTCGAGTATTTGCAATCGGTATGAAGTTAGGTATATTGAACATAGGTATCATTTCGCTTCTAATATTTATTTCCGTTAGAAAAATTACATCTATATACTGCAGAACGTCATTTATTTGTGCAATAAATGAATTAAAATTCTTTTTCAATGATCTTATATTTAGATGAATAGCCACAAACCTCATTTTGATGTTTTTATCGTTTATCCAGTTATCCAAGTTATAGCATTTGATAAATTTGTGAGTTTGAAATGGTGTCGAATCTTCCATGACGTTGATTTAATAACTGATAAAATAACTGTTCCGAGTCAAAAGGAATTTTTATTTTGTAAAAGTAAAAGTAAAAGGGTGCCACTTTCAACCTTCTTGTGCGTGAAGGAAACTACAATGAAGTTCTCCACCCACATCGATGGAATCATTTTGAAGCCATTACAATTTATTGTGAAGGTTTACAAAACATCCTACCAATATATCATTGCAGTACCCAAGCCCTTGGAACATATTCAATTCAATATGACGAGATATAGCTTAGCAGCTATTATTACTGCAGGTTGGCCATCCGGCGTAAAAACGCCAGTTTGTCGTCTCGGCGGTGATTGTCTTCCACCACCACCGCCACTTGCAACTTAAGGTTTTCATTTTTTTTTTCGTCGCTGGCCTACCGGTATTGGCATTGGCTAATAATAATAGCTGGCAAGCTATATCTCTTCTTAATCCATCCAACAGGTTCCAAATGCTTGGGTGACTGCAATTAAACATTGCGTTTAATGCATTGTGAAAACCTTCACAACAATTTGTAGTTTTGGTAGTTCCCTCCGCAGCAGCCTCAAAATGATTCCAAATTCCAATTGAAAAGAGAGGTTGTCTTTGTCTCCCTGCAATTCCTTCGATGTAGATGGAAGCGAAGTATGAGAGAACTTCACTATAAGCATCTTCAGCTGGAAATGTGGCAGCTAGTTGGTGAAAAACAGTTTTTACATCTGATGTTGGTATAAATGAGAGAGCAGGTAGGGACTTTAATTGCAACTTCATTTCAAAATCAGACTCAAACACTTCTTTTAGGCCAACCCTGTTGATTTTCCTTACAACACTCTGACAAAGATGAAAGTAGAATCCTTTTAAATCTGCTTGTGGAAAAGCAATTTGTGCTGCAGACATACATGCTTTTTCAAAATCTAGCATTATCTTTCCTGGCATCAAATTGGGTACTAACTGCTTCAATATACAGCACTTATCCTGTGTGTGTCCGGTAGTAACTATTTACCTAAGCGAGCGGATGTTTTCCGTTTAAAACAAAAATAAGAACAAACATCGCTCAAGGTTTACGGATGAACATCTCCAATCGATTCTTAAAATAACTACTTACCACGAATATGACACCCGACTTCAATGAGCTTATCAAAAATAAGAGAAGTCAGGTGTCCGGCTCAAGATAATTTACCATTTTACCCTCCTTTTTACCTTGAATGAAAATTTATAATAACTAGGTACTCACATATTACGTAACTACATAAAGATTTAAACAATTGAGCATGGGTTTTAATTTTGAGTCTGGCCCGCTTACACACGCAAAATCTTATAAATGGCCCTTAATAAAATCCAGTTTGACACCCCTCCGTTACGTAATTAATTATAATTTCCAGCTCAAAATATAACCGAATATATTATATATTATTATATTTCCAGCTCGTAATTAATTATAATTTCCAGCTCATAATATAACCGATCATTTATGAATTATTCATAAATGATCGGTTTGTATGGGTCTATAATAGAAATATGCTTAGATTGCAGAATTTTGTAATTATTCTGGTCAACACCCGAATCCGGGGAATATATTTTTTTGCCATAGACAAAGAATTGACGAGAAACGATCAAATACATCTATGGATCAATCGATGAGAACTTTGAAATATCGGGAGATTTTGATGCATTCCGGTAGATCGGGAGATGAAGTGAAAAATCGGGAGCTTCGGTAAGGGAACGTACCCAAACTACGTGACCAACTTTTTGCAATTTTTAACCCCCCCCCCCCCCCCCCCCCGGTGACCAAAATCCTAAGGAACCCGCCGCTCATTTGTATGGAGCGTGACCTTTTGAAGACCCCCCCCCCCCCCTAAAAGTGTCACGTAGTATGGGTACGTTCCCTAACACTGATAGTAGGGAAATCATTTCTAAGTGAATAAATAAATATTTATCCCTAAACTAAACTCAAAAACCCCTAGAAACCGGCAAATTACTTGAAAATACCCCTAAAAAATTGTTTTGTAAAATAATGAATAATAATTAATGCTGTAATGTTTTTTAATAATCTTTATTTATAAATTATTTAAAACATAAAATATTGCACCATTGTCTTGAGAAGAATCAGATTATTTAAAACACATTGAATAAGCTTAACATATCAGGAGATGGATTAAACGTAGTGCAAGATCCACCATTTCGATTTAATGTGAACCGAACCATCATCATGCTTTGAAGTTTTGAAGCATTTCAATGGAGAGTCTATTCCGCAGCTTATTTTAGTAGTCAACAAATAAAATTGTGAAGTGTGTGAGTGCTCCGTGTATATGATATAATAAAATTTTTAAAAAATATATGGAATCACAAAACCCCCGAAAATACCCCTAAACATATTAAACCCCTAAAAAAATCCCATCCCACTTATTTTCCCCCTAAATCTGGGGGGAAAACCCCTAAGTTGGCAACCCATAAAATCTCTAGCCGCCCGACTGGAAAAAGATACAATCTTGCACCCGCCGTTATTTTGTGGACAGATTTTTGTCACTAATCTACCAAATTTTTAACTCTACTTATAGATCACAGATCAAAATTAACTGATAAGCATTTGAGGTCTCCGCTGTTATTTTCTACTGGTATAATTATTCCCAATTGCCAATATTCTTTCCGAGTCTTTAGCTCCCGAATCATGTAAAATAATGTCAGAATACTTTTCCGGGATATCAAAAGCAGTTTTAGTTGGATTATGGATTAGGGAGAAATAGGATAATTTCTTAGAAATGCAATTACTGGAGTAGTTGATGGAATTTGACAAAGATTTAATATTTTTATTTGTGTTATTTTACAATTAATTCATTTAAAATAATATAGTATATTTGCGGCATGTTCCAGAGTGGAAGATACTATCAGTATCGCCCTGGTGTAAGACCACCATTCAGAATTGAAACGTTGCTTGAAAATGGCTTTGGCCGCGTTTAGTGACCAGATCTGAATAGCCAGGTACTTCCCAATCTTCCTCTTCCCCACCTCCTTCCCCTCCCCGCTACCTTCAGCCTCACAACATACCCCAATTGGGGATGCCATAGTCTCACTGGCTCCAGACGGGAGCAGTTGAGATTCTTGTGCGGTATTCTCTGTAAAAAAAAAATAATAATAATAATAAATAACTGACGATCATTGATGCTATCTATAATATTTTCAAATTGACTTCGCATTTGATCAATCATCTCTGACTGAGCCAAAAACACTTTATTATTTTTTTACTCAAAATTAGATATATTCTTTGTTGCATTATACAGATCGTTCATACGAAAAAAAAGATTTTCCTTTTTTGCGGTTAAAAGAATAAGCGATCTGTCTTGAGCCTCATCAAAACCTTCCTCCGTAATTCTTGGCATTTTTTATATGCGAAAAGGTTACCACAAAATTTTACAATAATGTTACAATGTTAATAATTAATTAATAATAATGTTGCGAATAATTATCCAAAATTACGACAATTCTGCGAACAATGTTAACAATTAATTAATAATAATAATGTTGCGATTAATTATCCAAAATTAATTAATATGACAATTAATTAATTATCCAAAATTAATTAACAAGACAATTCCGCGAACATCCAAATATGTCAGATACGATTTTAGATTTTCACGGCCAAAAATTATTGTGTTATTAGTTTTCGGGGTATTATGCCGTGTTTGGCTACCTCCTTCTTTAGCCAACAAAAAAAAATAAATAAAAAAATAAAAAAAATAAAAAAAATAAAAAAATACAAATATGTCATCCAAAAGCAAAAACCAGCTATAGTTCTCAAAAAAATGAGAGGTATTTCAAATTTACCAAAAAAAATACGTAAATTCAAACATCCATGTAATATCAACTATAATCTCGAATTGAATGTATGTATGAATGAATAATCCAGGCTACGAAAGGACCATTATTATGCATTATAATATGCGAGCCTGAGGTGTGTAAATAATCCAGACCCTCTGGGCTTAATACCCAAGAAATTATGATTATGAAAAAACTCTACTTGTAAACAAATATATCACAAATGGCACAAAGAGGAACTCCAGGGAATAGAACAAATCCACCAACCTTGTTTTTGCTTATCTTGAAGTGTGGAGGCCTCCTTTGTCATCCAATGAACAATTAGATGCAGTCAATGCAATCCTTGGGTGATTCATAAGTTTTTACAAGAGATTAAATTTGTCAATGAATACACAAACTCAAAGTTTCTTTTCACAATGCATGAAAATTTTCCAAAACAAACAGTGACAGTAATTTTCTTGTTTTAGAATCAATTTTTGAAAAACAATCCATTTCGGTGTCTTTGTCAATTCCAAGGAGTGAGTAAGTACCATGCTTGTGATATATATTTATTTAAAATTTCGAACAAACAAAAAACATATTGCAATGCGTAACCAAATGGTCTCAGTACTTTTAAGTTTTTTGTTTAAAAATTTAATTGAATTTTGTTAGGCTTAATATTTTAATAAGGTTTTGTTTTCATAACAGAGAATATTAATAATTTGTGTTTTATTTTAAGAAAAAAAAATTCTAACTGATTATTAAAACAATTTGTAACAAACTGTAATAAGATTCTGTTTTGTTAGATACATTTAAAATGGTGATAAAAGATGATTGCATTTAATTTAAAAATAAATAAAAAGGTGATTTATGACATTTTCAATTGTTTTGAATTACACTATGTTTTAAAAAACCTGTTGACATATCCAGGTTCTGGGCCCTAAAATCCGGGGTTTTCACGCGTCTTGTCCTGGTTGCCAAATTTAAGAGATGGCAACCCTAAATACCCATAACAAATAACCTAAAAAAGCCGGTTTGTTCTTCCATAAATATGACCACACCCACGGACATATGAATATATCTGGACCTGCCCTAAGTGATAAAAACGTATTATTTCCCCCTCCACATGGCGCCGGCTGTAGCTCCTCCTTGGAACCGGCTCGCTCCATGGGGAGGGGATATAGCCTCGCTTGAATCTAAAATGTGTGACGTCATCATTCTTGCCGTGAACAGCGAGAAGCTGACATCCATACATTTAACGAAATAACGGCAGCTTGTGCTATACAATATATCTACGTATCAATGTACACATAGCGAATGTGGGCGGTACTCCAATGTGCTCGTCGCTGGTTACAGGGGTAAGTAAATTATGAAACATTTGTAAAAGTGTTTTAACTAAACACGGCAAGAAAATATTGATATGTGTATTGGCGCGAGTCTTTTTGGGGCGAGCATTTGGCCTTAGCAAATAAGTTTTGAACGTGGCAAGCAATTCGCGCTCCCATGTAAAAAGGTCTATTCATTCAAAGCAGATTTTGCTTTTAAGAACTAAATGGTGATATTGTAATGCGAGATGCCTATATACTGTCAGATTGATTGTTCAACGAATGACAGTCATCTTTCCCCTCTTGCTCTCCATAGTTTGGTTTTAACGGGTCTCCACACCATCCAATTTCTAGTGACTGCGGCAGTGACTGCAAAGAACGTGGAGTTGAGCTAACTAGCGCTGTCTCGTTTGTATTAAAGGGCCGCTAGAACGAGTCAGCGCTAGTTCGCTCAACTCCACGCTCTTTGCAGTCACTGCCTGCTGGCCAACATGCAGTGTCGTGTGTAGAGCCCATTACCCCTCATCTGTAACTGCTTGTCTATCCATTTGGATGTCTATGACCACACCGCACTGCTCCTGTCAATTAGTAGTGTTCAATATCGGTACTTTTACTACCCGTCGGTATCCGTTACTTTCACAAAAAGTAATCGTTACTATATAATCGTTACTGATTACTTTGATTACTTTCGGGTAGTAACTACTGCAAGTATCAAATCGTTACTGAATGCTTTGATTACTTTCGGGTAGTACCGACTACTAGTATCAATTCGTTACTGAATGCTTTGATTACATTTGACTACTTTCGGTTCCGGATACCGCCGGATACTTTTATAATAGATACAAATCGTTACTGGTTACATTTTGACGTTTGTGTATTTCGTTAGCGCGAATAGCGTGTACTTTGGTAATGAATTATTAGGATTCTACGTTAGGTATTTATAGGTACTTCGAATATTTTGAAGAGTTTGTGTGTTTAGATTTTTTTACATTATCTTTGATCGTAAATTACATATTAACACACTGGATTGACGTGTCATTTTCCTTTGAAATTCGAAACGTAATTTTACATACGTGTTTTGATTTTTGTTTTTCTAGCTTTGAGATAAGTTAATAAAACACTATTATAGGCTGGTGGTAATTTTTTATACATTTTATTTATTATTTATTTAATCTCACATAGTGTCATATTATACCTATGATGATAGATGTTATAGGCGGGCTTATTACTTGGCGGAAATTTGTACAAACCAAATTCATCTTTATAATCATAAAATTAAACAATGAAGAGCATATTTTATTATTATTATTTTTTTTTGTAAACTCCACAGAAATTTAAATCTTATAATGTGTGAAGGAATAAAAGAAGTGTTAAAATTATTACTGTGAAAACTTTTTATAGTCGTAATAATATCTAATAATCATATTTTTTACCTTTCGAAAATTGTAGTAGATACCTACCGTCAAAAAACTAGCATACTTAGTAAAAATTGGTAGCAATATAGATATATCAGATAGCAAGGTACACTGAAAGCGTTTTTTTACCGGTGTAAACACCGCAGTATTTTTTGTCTCTGGCAATACCGTACTTAAACGTCGCTGGCGTGAAGCGCCCCAGCGGCACAAATAGAAATGACCAAATAATCGGTACAAAGTGTGGTTTATTTATGAACAGCTGGTATAACGTGGAGCGCCTCTTGCGGCACAAATAATAACCAAGTAATCGATACTGAAGTATCCGCATCGAAAGTAATCATTTCAAAGTATCAATGAAAGTAATCATATCAAAAGTAACGGATACTCTTCGTTTTTAGTAGTCGGTACTTTGATTACTTTGTGAGTACCGATTACTTCAGTACCGAATGATTACTTTTCATGCATCTCTACTGTCAATTAAATTAATTATACCCCCCCGCCGGCCCCCGCCTGCCTTCCCGCTTCACCCGGGATGGAGTGTTTAGGAAATGTTTTCCGTCGAACAAGGGAAGCTCGAAACACAAAAAAGTTGACAATATTTATGATGTTGATGACAAACAGTTGTTATGGGACTGTCAAGGCAAATTACGAGCTATGGACCCCGCTTTATTAAAACTCACATGACTAAAAAGTTGCCACTTTGTTGTCCCTTCACCTTGTTGTTCAATGTCAAGGTCACGGCACATGATGACGTCATGGCCCAATGGGTATCAAAAAACATACACAAAAAGTTTTTAGCACCTAAATATATTAATTTTATTATTGTCTACGCGTATAAATAATATGCACTGACTATAACTATAAATAAACCAATCACCGACACCGTGTCACGCATTCAGGGTCATGAGTCATGACGTATGATTCAAACAGTCCAGCCAACAGAAACCGCCAAAACCGAAATAAACATGTTTTATCCCAGTAAACGGGGATCCCCCGAGGTAGTACGATCCTCAAACAGTTATGTCGAAAAAATATTATAATTTATAAAATTAAAATAGTGGTACTTCGTGTGATTTAATATAGACATACATTTTTATTTGGAAGGCGGGTACGGGTGCCTCCTTCCCGGGATTTTTATTGAAAAACCAACACCCCTGCCATAGGATGCCTTAAGTGTTTCGCTTTTACTTACGTTTGGTGACTTAGAAGGATGCACGGGTTCATGGTGGTGAGGTTTGATCGGAAGAGACTGGTTGAGGGAGACCTTTTAACCTCTAGCCGGACTTTCTCGACCCATCACCTTGCACTGCAGTGGGAGGAAATGGATCCATACATTCGTCACTCCTGAACACATTGACCCCAGATTAGGCCCTCATACCTTTTTCTTATATTTTTTTTGTATTTTTGTGATGTTTTCCCCGGGCCACACAGTGTAAAACTAGAGAACTATAATTATAACATCACATCCAGTTGAGTGACGTCATAAAACAGGCTTAGGAAGGTGTATTATATACAGTTTTTTCGGTGCAGTCTTGAAGAAGTCCGGTTATGAGGAAGAAAAGAGTGCAGCCAGCCGGTGAGATAGCTAGGGGGGGGGGTGACACCCGACTGTGAAAAAACTTACGATGGTAGAATATTGCCACAAAAATATTTTACACATTAACACTGTCTGTTATATAAATTTTCGTAGCTCTACGGCTGGTCGGTCGGGGTTTTCCTAAAAAATTTGTTTTCGTTCCTAGCTCTAACTATTGCTCGGTTGAAGATTCCCTTGAAATATTCGTTGCTTGTGAGTGTCACCTGTGTCATTCTCATTTCTTTCGTACATTGTACAGATACCATTATAATTCCTATACAACAGACGGCATCTCTATATTTTACATGAGCCTATCTGAGATATTATCAGACAATAGTCTCCATCCCAGAAATTGAACTGTCGGAAGTTATTATTATCCAGGTAAGGGATCACATAAACCTAGTGCTGAAAGACCCTGCGCAGAAAAATAATATTAGCTAAAGCAAGGCTAACTGTTTGGAACTAAGATGGAATGTGGCAATTAGTAACAAACACTAAACATATTTACATTGGGGTTTTTTATGCCTGTCTCACTAGGATATATGTGTCGAGACAGACGTAGAATATGTCTGTATGAACGAAATAGGTATAGGACCGGCGGCGTTTGCGTATTTCCTCCGAATACCTTATTCTACATCACGGGTGTGATAAAAATGCCAAGATACGCTTACTCGCTTACACACGAATACGGAATTCTATTTGAGATGACCTACTGTCACAGGTCGTCCTTCTTATACTTAACTAACTGAAGTTCCCGGCGATGCCCGGGCTTTATACAGAGTTTTTGAAATCAAACGGAGACAGTGAAATTCCTCCCTTTTTGAAGGTCACATGTGCAAAATTTCATCAACCTTGGCAGAAAACTGTAGATTTGCATACAAATCAAATCCACACCGCCTGCTTGCCACATACAGACATTCTCTTAAATATATCTTCTATCTTATTATTATATAAATAAAAATGAATCGCCGAAATGTATGTACGCGCATAACTTCCGAACGACTGCACCAAATTGGATAATTCTTTTTAATTTGAGTTCGTTATTGTCAGGACAAGGTTTGTATAAAGCTACTGGTAAGCTCTGGCGTTGTGAAATTTGTATTTTAAAAAATGCAGTAGGTGGCACGTGAGGTGTTTGAAAACTGAATGTACCGGGACTGATTGTATGGAATGCGGGAGGGGGAGGGGAACCCGGGAAGGGAGGGTAACTCGGGAGGAAGGGGGGAGTGGAGTGGGGAGAGGGAAGGTGGAGAAATCGAGAGGGGAAGAGGACGCGGGAGAGGAATGGGAGGCGAAAAGGGAACGGGACGAATGTGAAAGGACACGCAGGGAGAAACAATTTCTTTATTAAATGGCATAGCAACGCATGCCGGGAACCAGCTAGTTAAATATATTTCAACCAATTTACACAAAACCTTAACAAATTACATACCTAAACCTTCCTCGTGAATCACTATATCTTTTGGTGAAAACCGCACGAGAATCCGTTCAGTAGTTTTTTAATGTATCGCGAACAGACAGACAGACGCGGCGGAGGACTTTAATTTATAATGATGTAAATATATGTAAACATAAAATATTATTATATTTTATAAATAAATATAAAATATATAAATAAATATAATATAAATAAATATAAAATATATAAATAAATATAATATAAATAAATATGTATAATATAATATTTAAATATAATTGTCAATAATAAATTGTTTACTATTGCTTGCTAACCATTTTTGTTACTATCTTTTGTTATAATTTCTAGTAATACATTGTATTTAAACAGCGACCGCGGAAGTGGGGGGCAGAGGGGGCCAAATGCCCCCCCAAAATCAAATGGGGGGGGCCGCGCCCCCTCCAATTTTACTATCTGTATTGTGGAATGTGTACAACTCGATGGGTGAACACGATTTCAATGGCATATGGACAGATACGGAAAAGGCTAATACCGATCAAAATATGGAACTCACTATGCCCCGTGCTCGAGCCCCTCCAAAACCCTTCAGTGGCAGAGCTCCTGCTGTGCAGTTGTCGCCTAGGGAAAGTCTCCGCCAAAAATTTATATCAGTGTTAGACTGGTCTAAAAACGAGTTGGAAAGAAGGTTTGAACAGCCTGGAATGAATCGCCTCGCCCAGCTCAAATCTGTTCTACTTAACCGTTCAAAGGAATTATCAGCAAGCGACATCCAGGCCGAATTAGGCGTTCACGCAACTGATTTTGATATTGACTCGGACTAACATTCCTCCGACTACCAATGAAGCGGAGAAGACTTACTGCATACATACATACTTACTGCATGAAGACATACTGCACGTGCATAAGGCGGAAACATTTAGTTTAGATTTAAATGAAATTCTTAGGGAATTTGCTTCAAAGACGGCTGAGAGACGCAACGTTTTTGGTATCGTTCAATCAGTGGCGGATACAGGGGGGGGGGCGAAGGGGGTGCGCCCCCCCCCCCCCTTGGCCACCCTAAATACAAGAAAATCTTTCTTCAATCATTCGCTCTACATGTCTAAACCATCTAAGCGTCCCTTTCTTAATCTTACTTATTGCCTTGCATTATTTTTATATTTTTCTCACACTATCATACATGGCTTTCTATAGCATTTAGTCCTTCCTCTGCCAGTTTCATGCTTCACTGCCATACATCAGGGTTGGTACCCCGGTGCGTAGTCGGGAAACACGCCAATTCGCGTGCCCAATATTTGTACACGGTTGACATTTGTCACATGAGAACGGGTCGTTTCTTCGACTTGTTCTTGTGTTCAACAGCTCGGCTGTGGAATGATTTGCCGGCCTCTGTGTTTCCTCCTTCCTACAACATGGGTCTCTTCAAGACCAATGTTCATTCCTTCCTCTCCTCAAAAAGACCCTCCACACAGCATCCCAGATGACATAGGCCCCGAGGGAAATCATTTTCCTCAGGGCCTCCTGTGTGGAGTTAGGAGGCCCTGAGGAAAATAATTTCCGTCGGGGCCTATGTCATCTGGGATGCTGTGTGCAGTCTTTTTGAGGAGAGGAAGGAATGAACATTGGTCTTGAAGAGACCCATGTTGTAGGAAGGAGGAAACACAGAGGCTGGCAAATCATTCAACAGCCGAGCTGTTGAACACAAGAACGAGTCGAAGAAACGACCCGTTCTCATGTGACAAATGTCAACCGTGTACAAATGTTGGGCACGCGTTTGGCATGTTTCCCGACTATGCACCGGTGCCGAAGGGATCAATGACGCAAGTTCCTCGGAGCATCTGCCATTGTAATACCGGTAGAACAAGGATAGCATTCCCACCCGACGCCTGTGTTCTAAAGATTGGAATCCGTCTGTTAAGATGGGAGAATCTATTAAGCGGACCGCCCGTTTCTGCACAGAGTCGAGGGTATTTTTTAGGTATTTTGGAGCTCCAGACCAGAGGTGGCTGCCAAAATCATATAGTCGGTCTCCTCTTTGTGCGGTTCATCGTATTCTCCCCGTTGTCTACTTTTTAGTTTTCTTATATCTTTAGCGCCCCCCCCCCCTTGAGTTTTTTCTGTATCCGCCACTGCGTTCAATGAATGCAATAAACAATATTTAAAAAAAAAAGTTTTTTATTCATTGAACCTGTTATTTGTTTGTCCTAGTCATCTCCGTTTTGTCTTATTTATAACTAGTTGATTGACTGGAGAGGAGACTGAAGGAAGAGGGTGACTAAACAAGTTTGCCCCCCCCGTCATAGAGTACTTCCGCGGTCCCTGTATTTAAATCATCCATGTATGTTAATTTTTGGGCCTCGTGCCTGTTTTTGTTTGCTATCTCACATTCTTTAATGGCGCTATATGTATAATTTTGTCTTTTATAATAATAAATAATTTACGTGTATTTACGAATGAAATATAATTCCTTGGCTTTAATAGTGTTTGCCGTGTAATGGAAACATTTTCTTATTACGAGAGCATTTGGCGCTTTTTAAATGCAATTTACTTCTTAGTAGGACACGACCTTATGCGACCAGCGTGGACCAGCGGCAGTTGAGTATTAAAACTATGAAATCGAAGAAAAATACAATTACCTTAGTTTTGGCTTACCACTTTTGAAATTTCTATCCCGCGTATATAGATTAAATAAACTTCATTAGCTAAAACAGTTTGGGAATCTTGCGTTTTGACGCCCACCGCTGTCCACCAACCTATGAAAACTGAAAACTACAAAACAAAACTTTGATTTTGATGTGATTTGATGTCGGTCTGTCTTTTCGGTTCGGTTTAAAATCAATTGTTGCATTATAAGTGAATTATTCACACAACCTTGAAAAATTGTCTAATCTTATCGAGATAATATTATTATCTTTTCGTATATGGCTAATAACAGAAATAATGTCATTGGAAGCAATTAGAAGCTGACATTCTTCATGCATTCATCCAGGGGCGTATAACTTCGTTCAAATTTTTCAACCGTGGTCCGTGACGTAAAAGTGCTGCCACTCATAGATAAAGTTTCATAGATGGAGCTGTAAAGATAGGTTTGTAATTTTGATTTTCGCCATCTCTCGCTCAGGGTTGCCAACTTAGGGGTAAAATAAGTGGGATGGGATTTTTTTACTGGTTTAATAGGTGTTTTGGAGTATTTTTTGTGGTATTTTTGGGGGTTTTGTGATTCCATACATTTTTTTAAATTTTTATTACATCGTATACACGGAGCACTCGCACACTTCTTATTTGAGGATTTATTTTTATTGTACAAAAACTTGCTGAAACGACTTGTGCCTTCACAAATGGAAAAATTGGTGGACTCTTGAAGTTGTAGATTTTTTTTTTTTAATTTCCGAGAACACCTGATCCATACAGCTTCAATGTGTTTTGGTTTTGATTTTCTAAATATATCACAAGATCTTGAAGAAAATGATTTTTTTTTTTTACTGTAAATACCGTACAAGAATCTCAACTGCTCCGTCTGAAGCCAGTGAGACTATGGCATTCCCCAAATTAGGTATGTTGTGAGGCTGAAGGTAGTGAGGAGGGGAAGGAGGTGGGGAAGAGGAGGGTTGGGAAGTACCTGGCTATTCAGATCTGGTCACCAAACACGGCTAAAGCCATTTTCAAGCAACATTTCAATTCTGAATGGTGGTCTTACACCAGGGCGATACTGATAGTATCTTCCACTCTGGAACATGCCGTAAATATACTATAATATATATTATTTTATATGAATTAATTGTGAAATAACACAAATTAATCAAATAAAATTTACTTACGCATGCCGGGTTCGAACCCCAATCTCCGGATCGTGAGTCAAGAGTCTTACCCACTGGACTACGGAGGTCGTCAAGTCATTTGATGGATGAAAATTAAAATCTCTTGATTTTATGAAACAAACAGCCCCGTATTTTGCGTATCGCTTGAGAAAGATATGTTTTATAAGGTATATAACAAATCGCGTACTGGCAACACAAAATATTTGGAAATGGCGTCTTGAACAAAACGGTTTGACATCTTGGTTTTCTGCATAACATTAAAAGGTAAAATATAGCATTTTTCTGTTGAAAATAATTATTATACTGTATGCAGATGTTTAATCTGATCGATAAATATGATTTCCATTCAAAAACATTGCTTTTTCATTTTGTTTTCGCTAAAAACGTTCATGATCCTGTGATGGCGCATTGGTGGATGTGTTTAATGGAGATCTTCTTGTTTTGGCCTTTTGTATTGTTTTACGTATTTTAATTTGATTCTTTCAAGATGTATTAATTTATTTTAATGTTTTCCGGTAGACTATATGTAACTTATTGTTATCATTTTTATAGATGGCTGTTAGAGGTTTGTCACATGAAGAAATAACTATTGCACTGGAAGGAGACATTTCCGATGTCAAATGGGAGTCTGACGGTGAAGGTGAAGAGAGCTGGTCAGTGGAGTATCTACAAGATGACCAGGATGAGAACCAGTACCAGGACATCAACATTCAGCATTCGTCCGTAAATTAATTTGAGGTTAGGTCGGTTAGGATACCTTAGTTTTTGTGTTATGTTTTATTATCAATTGTCTTATGTGTTATTTATTATCAATTGTCTTTACTGAAAATAAACATATTTAAAGATGTTCTCAGAGTGTTTCATTTGTCTAATGTAACATTTTCTGATTCCAATAATTTTGTTCTTAAATAATTTATTGGGCTAGTGAAGTAGGTCGAGAGCGATTATATTGTCTATGGTAGACAAATAAGTTTCCTCTATCTTTAGTCTATTAGTGCTGGCAAGTGCGGGAAGGGCGAGGGGGGTTAAGTTGGTGACGAAACCGCTAGGAGGAAAAAGCCCCAAGTGATCGATCTAGGGGTTAGTATATTTATGCATTCATCATTCGGATATGATTCGGATGTACCTAGGCACGAACTGATTTTGGTCGATGGTGAATGGTGACATTGCATTGTGTGGAGTGACTGGTGGCAGAATATATTACTTAGTGTGATTGTGTTGAAGTGTAACTGACAATGGAAGCAGATAAGACGAGTCAACTGTCGACTCTCTTGGCCTGCCGGTCCCTCGCAGACCTGAGACGGCTCCGGGGGATGGACTCTCCCTCTTTTCCGTTCATCACCTTGGTTTGCAAGCACAACAGGGCTGACTTATTGAAGCTGTTACTGAAGGACACCTCTGATGCGGCAGTCGTTCCCCGCCGGTGTCCAGTGGAGCAGGAAGATGAAGGCCACGACGCATTTTATTACGCCATCCGCTCCAGCAATGTGGAGCTCTTCCTTACACTCCTCGGGTCAGTTACCCCCGAACTCGCGGAACGACTCATTTCAGAGTCTTATGAGGAATTGCTGTTAAACAATGTGCTCATATCAGAGGAAATGCATCTATCAGTCCGATATAAGTTGCTCGATCTTCGTTTCTTCTCTAAGGGGGATGGAGCGCTTCCTGCCACTTCCACAGCTAATATCCAAGAACGCATCCTACTGCTTGTGGAAAATATTGCGCTTATCAATGCATATACAGAAGTGGACAGTTCCTTTTTATACACGGCCAAGTTCATTGCTCAGAATATCCACATACTGAAGCATCAGTTGAAGTCCACCTACAATATTCTGCCATGGGAAGAAATAGAGTTCTGCTTGGTGAGCTTCGTGTCCGCCCACATTCAGCGCCGAGAATTGAATTTATTCTATCTATCCGTACTGAGGAAAGAGAGGTTATTGAATGAATTGAACAAGTTTGCCTCTGCCCTGCAAGAGTTGGAGGAACACATTGTATCTACAGATATCTTGGAACTTCAGAAACCGGTGACATTTGGCCGCGAGGACGTTACCGCTGCCATCAGCAGCAGATACCCACACTTGTATGCTGACTATAAGGAGGTGAGAGATGTTTCCTCGCTCCAGGTGATAAAGACATACCTAGACACGGCCTTGCTGGCAGATCCTGCTACTAGACTCGGCCAGTTAACTATCAAGAGAGCCCTCCAGGTGACGGGAGAGCATCTGAAGAACACCCTGGGCAGCCCCAAGCTCTCCCCAGCCGTGAGTGAACTCCTTCTCCTCTCTGCTCCCAAAGAAACCAGAAAAGTTCTGCAAGACTTGCGCCTCTCTCTATCTCATCCACACCAAGAGTTAGAAGATCCTGTACTATATTCTAACATTCAAAATGACATTAAAAAGATTGCATCTGTCATTACTGACATAACATACTCCAGCAAAGTGAAAAAAATAAAGCATTTGCTGACCACGTTCATCAATAGTGATAGTGTAGATGAATTTCTTGAAATTGCAAATATCTTTCATGATATTTCCATTGTGGATGACCAGGAAACAGACACTGTTACAAAATGCCATCGAAAAATTGAAGATTTTATTGAAGAAATTATCAGAAAAATTGTAGATCAAACTCCATACGAGAAGAAACTGTTTGCTGAAATAAAAGATGTCCTCAAAGAGTCAAAATTACAACATCAATTGACAGCGGCAGACTATTCTTGTATAAAGGTAATAGTTCATTTTTCTTTCACTTTTCATGACATCAGTAAAGAAAGAAAGGGAAACATAATAAGGGCCATGAAGTTTGCAGCTAATAGAGCCTTAGGAAACTTGTCGTCTCAAGAAAATCCTATAGAAATTGGAAGACATGTTTTGCTAGGTAGCCTATTAACAAAATTTTATAACAGTGTATCTACGAGAATTAAACCGGAGATGGCTATCGAAATAAAACTTGCGATAGCTAGAATTTATTACACTGGATCAATTGATGAGGGTAGTATTAAACGTATCGACGAATATGGTAGACAATTATTGTTGAACAAATTCAATAAAAATAGCAAAGGACGGGAAAAGTGTAAGAGTGTTAAAAACAGCAGGGAAATAACTAGTAAACGACTGAACCAGAAATTAACTGAACTGGAGAAGACAGTAGGAACGGATAGAATGTGTGGCCAATTATATGAGCATCTTTCAACACTCTACAAAGATGAGACTAGAAGTAGATTGATGATAGAAGCCCTTGTGCTGGATACAATGTCCCTATTAGATAGCTCAAAGTGTGTTCCCAACAATGTGCTATATCTAGATGGGGACATACCCCTGTTGAACGGCAAATGCTTGCGCAACCACTTAGCTCACGGGAACGCCTTGGTAGACATTCTGCCGACTGATGCTTGGTCCGCCGTGCTCCTCAATGCCATAAAACTTATTGAAACCAAAGACCTTTTACTGAACCGTAAAATAGGGAACATTTTCATGCACAATATCAAACTACTGAGACGGAGATATGAGCGGGGCTTATCTATTCTTGACAAACAGAAGGAAATGTGGAAGTCTCTTCTTGACGGAAACTTTGACAAATTTACATTAGGAATTGCAGGAGGAGCTGATATATTTTCAAGAAAGGAAGATCTGTCGTCTACGCTACATTGTGCTGCTCGAGGATCTAATATTGAATCTATCAAGTTCTTGACTAAACAGGAAATGTTTAACACTGAAGTGAGAGATGTCAATGGTCAAACTGCCCTGCACATTGCCGCAACTTTTGGAAGAGATGTCATTGTGAAATTCTTAGTGGCAGAAATGGGAAACGCAATTGATCCAGTGGATAATGCTGGAAAGACACCATTACACCTGGCGTCCCACAATGGCCACAAGAAAACTGTCATTGCTTTAGTTTCACTAGGAGCCAAAACTACTGACAAAGATATCGCGGGAAATTCTCCTTTGCATTATGCCATGATGAACAATTACTTAGATGTGGTTAAAATTCTTTTGGAAAAAGATGCTACTGTGGATGAAAATACTGTTATTGGGGGCTTTACCTCCCTTCACACAGCCGCAGAATTCGGACATGTAGAAATAGTACAGTACTTGCTGCTACATGACGCTGACGTCAATGCTAAGACTAACTTAGGCGTCTTTCCATTACATTTGGCAGCATTCAATGGTCACCAGGAGGTTGTGAAAGCTCTGCTAGAGAAAGGGGCTCACGTGAACCTCAGGGGGTCCCAGGGTCACTACCCATTACATTTCGCAGTGGAAAATAACCACAAAGAGACTGTCAAGATCCTCTTGGATAAAGGTGCTTTTGTGAATAATGGAGATGTGGCATACAATCACACCCCTTTCCATACAGCTGTTTCGAATGGCAATGCATTCATCGTTGGTCTACTGTTGCAACACAATGCCAATGTCAATGCTAGGAGAAATGACGGCTTAACCCCGCTTCACTTTGCAGCCAAGGGTGGATATGCGGATATAGTTGACCTCCTGTTGCAGAATGGCGCTCTGGCGCATAGCAGAGATGTTACCGGCTCATCACCATTACACATTGCTGCTGAGCATGGTCATACTTCTGTTGTGGAGACTTTAATCCAAAGGGGGATCGATATCCATGCCCAAGATACATACAAAGCGACACCATTGCACCTGGCTGCGCGAGCAGGTCGCCAGCAAATGGTAGACATTTTGCTAGCTGCAGGAGCTAGTGTACATTCTCTTGACAAAGAAGGTTTCACTGCTCTGCATCTCAGTGCGGGAAATGGTCATGAAGCTATTTCAGAGGCTTTAATCAAAAAGGGGGCTAAAGTAAACTGTAAAAATAACAGTAACCGTACACCAATCCACGAAGCTGCTACTAAAACTTGCAATGAGAAAACGATTCAAATGCTGCTAAAGTATGGAGCCGATGTTAATGAGAAAGGAGAGTGTTCTAGCACTGCGTTGCATATTGCGTCGTTTGCTGGAAACAGTTCAATAGTAGAAGCATTGCTTCACGGAAGAGCTGATGTTGATGCCCAGGCCAAAGGTGGTGCCACCGCGTTGCATCTGGCTGCCAGTGGAAACCACAAGGCAGTCGTTGAGATCTTGTTAAAGTATGGAGCGGATGTTAACCACTTGAACGCTTCAGGTTCTTCTGCACTATGCTGCGCAGCTGAGAATAACAATAAAGACCTGTTGAACGTTTTGATTGCCAAAGGAGCAGATGTTAATTTTGGTGGAGGCAAACTTCTGTTATCTGCAATTAAAGCAGGGCATAGACTTGTAGTTGAAGCTTTGTTAAAGAATAAAAATGTTGATATTAATATTAAAGATCGAGATGGATCAAACCTCTTATATACGGCAGCTGTAAGTGGTGATGCATTGGTAGCCAGAGCGCTGTTAAAGAGAGGTATTAAAGTTGCAGATTGCCTACAAGACCCTTCGCCTTTATCGATAGCAATATCGTTTGGACATACGGAGTTTATCGAAGTCTTACTAGAAAATGGAGCCAATGTCAATCCCGCAGATCCTAATCTATCACCACTCTATATAGCAGTCTTCATGAACAAGCCACATACTATGGAAAGATTACTCCACTGGGGAGCAGACTCCAACATCAGAGATTTGAAGAATAGAACACCGTTAGAACTGGCAATTGCTAATGCCCAAATGCCAAATACCTTAACACTGTTACAACAAGTAGGTGCTAGGATCAACGATAGAGGCAATGACGACTGGACATTACTACACATCGCAGCTCAAGCAGGCAGTCTCGAAGTAACAAAACTCTTAGTAGACCGAGGAGCAGACATAAATGCTAGAAACAGACTAGGCTCTAAACCGATCCACATAGCCGCTAGAGAGGGCTATCCTCACATCTTGACTTACTTCCTAGAGCTCGGGATGAGTATTGACGATCCGGGATCCGCTGGCGGGACCCTGATGCATTATGCCGCGGGAGGAGGGCATCTAGTTGTGGCTCAATACTTGATGGATAAACATGTCCATATTAATTCCATCGATTTAAATGGTTGCTTGCCTATTCACTTGTCTGCCCAACAGGGACACACAGAGCTGGTTAAGTTGTTATTACATAGCGGTGTGGTATATGATGCCATGGACCACTTAGGTAGAACCCCTGCAGATTTGACTAAAAGTCGAGATATTAAAGAATTGTTAGAGTCCATTGAAAAACTATTTAAGGCTGTCAAAAGAAATGATATTTTGATGGTTGGCATTTTGGTTAAGGACTTGGCAAAATATGTAAATGCGAAGAATTCTGACAATGCAACACTTTTACACATCGCCTCCTGGAAGGGCTTTCAGGAGGTGTGTGACATTTTGTTAAAGCTCAAAGCCAATCCCAGTGCTGTTGGAAAGGGCGGCAATGCTCCTCTGCATTATGCATCCAAATACTCTCATCCGGGAATAGTTGAAACTTTGTTGAAAAATGGCGCAGCACACAACCACAAGGCTGACAATATGAAGACTCCGTTGGATTTTGCTACACACAAAGACATCAAATCTTTACTGCAAATGATTGAATTCTGTTTTAGGAAAGTACGAACCCGCAATGTTAGGGTAGTTAATGATATAACCAAAATAAAGAATGTAGAAATCATAAAGGCTGTGATGAAAGCTCGCGACACCGATGGCAACACGCTTGTGGTTCTTGCTATGAAAAATGGTTTCCCTGACATAGAAGAGTTGAAGCAGGTTTCACAGATCAATGTTCCTCACAACTTATCCAAGGTGGATTCAATGTTTATGCTAGAAAGATTCACAGAAGCCATAGACATTTTAAAACAGCTGCTAAATGAGAGAATCGAAATATTAGGTGAGGATAATCCAGGAACGCTGGACATCCAATATAAAATAATGTTAGCATTGTACAAACAGTCCAAATACTTTGAAGCCTTGCCTATGTTGGAAGATATCTATAGGAAGAGAGTGGAAGCATTAGGTCCTCACCACCCAGACTCCCTGATGACCAGGAGTAGCCTGGCTTTATTATTTCACCGGCTCGGTAGGAACGAAGAGTCATGGGGCATATTCCAGGAAGTTATGCAGAGGCAGCAGGAAATGCTGGGCGAGGGGCATGAGGAACTATTGCAAACTAAAACCCATGCAGGGCTTGTGCTTCATGCCCTAGGGAAGTACGAAGAGGCCTTGCGCTTGAACAATCAAGTTTACAAAAGACATAAAAACACATTAGGTGCCCATCACCCCGACACTCTGCGTCTTCAAAATAATATTGCCATGGTGTTGTGTGATCAGGGGAAGACCCACGAAGCCTTTGCTTTGTATCAAACCGTTTATGAAATTAGAAAAAAGATTCTAGGACTGAATCACTCAGAGACTCTCAGAGCCAGACGCAATATGGCAAGTGTTCTTATGAAACAAAGTAAACTTGATGAAGCTCTGCAAATCTTTCAGGAAACGTTAGCTATTCAGAAGAATGTGTTAGGACTCAATCACAGTGACACTGTTTATACTCAAAGTCTTATGAAATGTCTATATCTCCAACAGAAAAATTTCCACGATGCCCTGAAAGTTCACAAGGCAGGATTAAATGCGAGGAATGCCACCTTTGGCCCTGACCACCCAACTTTCCAAAAGATTGATGGACTTCTAGATGACTTGGATAAATACTCAAAATCAAAACTTGATGTTGATGTTGGCTATGTTCCTCCTTGTGATGTTTATTTGCTAAATGCAGCCAGCGAAGGGGATAGTGGAGCGGTTCGTAGTTTGTTAGAGAATGGATCGGATGTGAACGCTGCGGATGGCGAGGGAAGAACGGCGCTGCACTTTTCCACCACAATAGAGGTTGTTGAACTGTTGCTGGACAGTGGAGCTAATGCTACTGTCGTGTCGCAGAAGGGGAACACCCCCCTGCACCTCGCCGCATCCAGAACATGCGGAAAAACAGTCCGCCTCTTATTGCAGAACGTAAAGAGGACCAAACCGAACGCTTACCGTAGCTTTGTCAATGCTAAAACTGTCGTGGGAGGTTCCACAGCTCTGCACGTTGCCGCTAAGAAGGGCGCCGCTGATATTGTAAGTTGCCTGTTGGCCCACGGTGCATGCTACAACATTCGAGACAGAAGCGCCAATCGCACACCTCTGCAATGTTCCAGCAGTCCCTCTGTAACCCAACTGCTGCGTTTAGCCGAGAAAGTGTTTGAGATGGCGGGGCGCGGCGGCACTGAGCTTCCTCAGGGAGACGAGAGGCATTTATCAGCGGTGGTGAACTCAAGGGACACAGAACACAGAACTCCCCTGCAGCTGGCCGCAGTTCTTCGTCACACCGCCACTGCCAGACTCCTTGCCGGGCTTTTAAAACCCCTGGATTAATCTACATCAGGATTGTGTTTATGTTACTGGCATCATGTTGCAAGTGGGTTGTTTTATAGTGGCAATGCATGTATGCAAGGAGTCATTTTTTATAGTCCGTAATAATGTCACAGCAAATTTCTTATACATGTTATATTGCGCATATTTTCCCAAATAATATTAACCATTCCGTCACAGAATAAGGTAAGGGGGCATACATTAATTACGTGAGCTCACAAGGGGGGAAGGGGGTCCAGCAAAATCTCTCATTACTTGAAAAGAATATACGAAGTGGCCCTAATTTATCTCACCAAGGGTGGGAGGGAGGGGTCTAGATTGGAAGAAAAACTGCTCACTTAATTAATGTATGCCCCCTAACAGTGAATGTGTTATACTTTATAATATGTTATACTGCACATACAAAGTGATCATATGTAATATTAGTAATTTTTTCACAAGTATAAGGTCACAGCGAATGTGTTATACTTTATAATTGTTATACTGAATATGTTGTAATTTATGTTTTATTGCACACACAAAGTGATCCTGCGTAATATTAGTCATTTTTTCACAAGTACATGGTCACAGCGAATGTGTTATACCTACGTTATAATAGGTATGTTATATTGCACATACAAAGCGATCCTGAGTAATATTAGTAATTTTTTCACATTTTAGTGTAGGGTCACAGCTAATGTGTTATAATTTATGTTATTTTTGTAATTTCAAAGTTATCCAAGTAATATTAGTCATTTTTTCGCAAGTGTAGGGTCACAGCTAATGTGTTTTAATTTATGTTATTTTTGTAATTTCAAAGTTATCCAAGTAATATTAGTCATTTTTTCGCAAGTGTAGGGTCACAGCTAATGTGTTTTAATTTATGTTATTTTTCTAATTTCAAAGTTATCCAAGTAATATTGGTCATTTTTTTCACAAGTGTAGGGTCACAGCTAATGTGTTATAATTTATGTTATTTTTTGCCATTTCAAAGTTATCCAACTAATATTAGTCATTTTTTCACAAGTGTAAGGGTCATAGCTAACGTGTTATAATATGTGTTGTTTTTGCAAATTCAAAGTTATCCAAGTAATATATTTGTCATTTTTTCACAAGTATATGGTCCCAACGAATGTGTTGTGCTTTTGTTATACTTTATAATATGTTATATGGCACATACAAAGCGATCCTGAGTAATATTAGTTATATTTTTTTACAAGTATAGGTTCACAGCTAATGTATTATAATTTATGTTATTTTTGCACATTCAAAGTTATCAAAGTAGTAATATTAGTAAGTGTTTCACAAGTATAAGGTCACAACCAATATTAATGTTGTCTGTTAAACTTTTTAATAATACTGTTTTCCTATCATTATTGTGTATTTGTACCTAGTTTATTTGATACTTAGGGGTCGTCCATTAATCATGTGATGTTTTTTTTAGCAACTTTTTAACCCCCCCCCCCCCCCCGGTGATATGTGGTGAGGTTTTAGACTAACCCCCCCCCCCCTCCCCGAAATCACGTGTATTTTTTTAGTATTTTGAAATTTTCAGAATATTATCACGAAAAATAAATACACGTGATATCTCATTATACCCCCCCCCCCCCTTTTGAGCCTCACGTGATTAATGGACGACCCCTTAGCAATGTGATTTTGATACTGCATTTAAATAATTATTAATAAGACAATTATTGTTATTATTGAGAATATATTTTTTATTGTCATTTAGTGAATCACCTCAAGGGCGTTTTACAAAGTAGTTTCAGTACAAACATATTTTCCTCGGATTTTATCACCATAATCAAATTAGGTAAAACCATGGAAAAAAGAAGAAATGCCTTTCATATTCGTTTGAATGGAAAGCAGTGTCGCCACTGATTTAGTACCTTTTGGTTCTAGCCTGTTTAGCACACGCTCTGTCTCTCTTATACTGCCTGACATTGCATTATCGCCAATCCTTTATAATTTCGTAATGATGATGAAACACGGTTCTGCATATGAAATCTAAGCGAAGAATCAATCTAACTTTTGGATCACGAAACACTCCCACATTTCTTGCTCTTCTTTATTCTATGGCTGCCTTTACATACTTAAGTTTTTTCCTATAAGTCGCTTACATAAGTGATCAAAGGATGCAAAGAAAATATTGAAATGTTAGTTAGGGAATTTATATATTATTATATTAAATATTATATAATAATTATATTTTTGATACAAATTTTATAAATCTTTGAAAATTTTATTTTATGTTATATGTAGTGCTGTTTAGTGTTTATAATACGTCTCATCAAGTTTGTTTTAATTTTTTCATGTTATTATTTTACACATAGATGTAAGAACAGAGAGATGGCATATCCGATGAAATCGAGCGCACAAAAGTGTCACCAATATCTTTCACCCATACTGCTTGCTCTCATATGCACACCTCCTTTGTTTTCACCTACAATCCAAACATAACTTTCATTGTAATAATGAAAGTTATGTTTGGATTGTAGGCGAAAACTAAGGAACTAACTTTCAGTGTTTAATAGTTGATGTAGTTTAGCTTGAGCTCGGCAACAGTCGGCATGCTTTCATGCCATATCTCCCTCTTCTATTATCTATGATTTTATACATATATTTTATAAGTCTTCAGTAAATAAAATAATCACTTAAAGCTGAGTTCACTTATTTTGCGCTAGTGTAGCGTGTTGACATTCCTTACAGACAATGGTGGCTAATAATTGAATTTATATATAATAATATAGTAGTTGGTGGTGGCAGGCTTGTAACACTTAATACAAATCTAAAAGCCGCTTTAATGCAAAAAAGCAGCAAGGTCTGTAGATTACCTAATATACATATTTTTTTTAATTTCCGATTTCTGTAATTATCAATGTAAAATAAAGAAAATCAACCAGCAGAACTGGCACCGCTAGTCAGAAGTTGGAGGTATTGTCTCCATTCTCGGGTGTTTTCCACAGACATTCAAATTAATAGACGAGCCAATGAGGGAAAGGGTAACACATCACATTGCGGAGCGTAACCCCCCTCCCTTTCTGTGATTTGTCAATAAATGAATCTGACAGTGTATAAGCAACTCGCATTGTATATCACTTACCAGTGGCGGTTCGTGGTCTTTTTAACAGGGGTTTCAGAAATCCAAGAGAAGATATATCTCATCAAAATTTACATTTAGAGGAATTAAGTTGTTTAATGTTTTTTTTACAGCAATAAACGTGCTAATTATTATTGTTTTTACAACAAGAATAATTACGTAGAATATATAAGTGGACGCGGAGGCCTTTTATTTTTAATTTCCAACCTTTTTTCATTTATATTATTAGCATTATTTTTTATGTACACAACACTGTGTTCAGCGATTTAAAAAAAAAATACCGAAGTAAGTTCAACAATAAATTACATAACTAGCGACTTGACAATGCGACGTTTGCCGAAAATAATATAAACAAAGGGGAATGTACCTAAACGCTCGAAATATTTTGATTCTCAAAGAATTTGAATGAAGAATTTTAACTCGATCATCTTTTTTGCACGAGGCAAGTACGCGCCAAAGTGGTTTTTATTTATTTTGTGCGTAATTTTATAAGAATGAAAAAAAGTTAAATCATAAAAAGGTCAAAAATAGTCTTAGCCATAAAGGGGTACTTTTAAAAATTGATTCTCTTATTACTTTATAGTTACTTAAGTCATGAAAAAACGTTTCTTTAGTAGTTTAAACTTATATTTTTTGTTTCGTAAATAATAATTTTATTGTAATTCCAATCCGTACAAAAGGTAGTAAAAGGTTCAATTTATCGGTAGCATATTTTTTGATGTTCATAATGTGAACCAATCCGTAGTAAAGATTAATCTAAATAAGATTTCGAGTATAGTTGCTTCATCCGGTGCAATGGTCATTCTGCGACGAACACGATCGGTACAATTCGTGAAAGATCGGAGATCACGTGGCACCTACTCGCGATCGCAACACACCGAGCCTGCTTGAATTTGCTAACTAAATGCATAGTTTTGTTCAGATCACCGTCAGGGGGATATGTATGGGCCCGGATATTTTTGTATACAGAATTTTGCACGTAACACATCTCGCACAAAATGGATATAGGTACCGATTTCAACGCGGTGGCGGTGGCGTGAGTTTTAAAGGAGCCCTATTTATGGTGTGATTATGAACATGTTTTATAATGATTACAAACTTGTTTTATAATAATATTATTTTGTATATTATTATAAAACAAGTTTCTTTTATTTTATCAGCTTTTTAATGGGGGTTCAGCGCACAAATGCACTTTAGAGAAAACCGCCACTGTCACTTACTAGTACTTTTTATTATGGCGCGCATATTGCTGGCTGCGCAAGAACTTAACTACAAATCCAAAATCAGGTAATATATAGTATATTTGCGGCATGTTCCAGAGTGGAAGATACTATTAGTATCGCCCTGGTGTAAGACCACCATTCAGAATTGAAACGTTGCTTGAAAATGGCTTTAGCCGTGTTTAGTGACCAGATCTGAATAGCCAGGTACTTCCCAACCTTCCCCTTCCCCACCTCCTTCCCCTCCCCACTACCTTCAGCCTCACAACATACCCCAATTGGGGATGCCATAGTCTCACTGGCTCCAGACGGGAGCAGTTGAGATTCTTGTGCGGTATTCACTGTAAAAAAAAAAAAAAAAAAAAAGGTAAGCAAAAGATCGGACATGTTTCCAAAATTTAATATCGTTGCTGGGCATATATGTGGTATTTTAAAAACTTTTACAGGAAAGTGAAAAAACTCATTTTAACCTGTTGAACATTGGATGGTATTTCAAAAAAATGTATGCAATTTTCAAAGAAAATTATTTTTAAATAATTCAGAGTAGCTGCACTAATAAAATTGTACCTAGGTCCTAGATTGATATTGGCGCAAGCGATTCTGACCTTGTCCTTCATACAGTTTCTTTATACATAAGGGTTAAAATCGCATTTAAAAAAAAATTAAAGCTCTTTTTTTGGCCTGCCGGCAGGCCAGAGACAGATGAGAGGTTATAGCAGAAAAATGAAAAGAGATTTTTTTGTTTATTGTGTACATAGATTCTCAACCTTTTTTTGACCACCTGAAAAGAGATTTTTTTGTTTATTGTGTACATGATTCTCAACCTTTTTTTGACCACCACCCACTTTGAGTGTATATTTTTTTCTAGCGCCTCCCAACTGCTTTTACTTACCATATCTGTCATTGTGAATCTGAAGCAGCTATTGTCATGATTATATTTACCACAACGGGGGGGAGGCGTAATGGAATGGGGTGAGATGGGTTTCTCTGGGTCGCCTACCGCCCCCATGAAAGTCTGAAACGCCCCCTAATTTTCTCTTGGTCTTCTACCGCCCCCCTGAAAGTCTGAAAGCTATTATCATTATCGCCCACATTGAGTATCTATGGTATAAGAGTACATTAATAATCATTATTACCACACTTCAGGCAGGCAAGAACAAGGAATCCGTTGGAGAAAATGGAATTTATTTTAAATCGATGTATCTTCGATAATAATATGTACATTTTAATGAATTTTTTCGTATAGTACTCACCACACCCTACAAGTATTGTCCAAAATTTTAGTTTATAGGTAAATCTTAGGTTTTACCTTTAAAATCTTGAGATTTCCCGTAGTACGTACATTAACAAGACTTTAACAGTAACATATACACATGTATCATTTCTGAAGTGAAAACTTCTTTAGCTCCGTCAGAGATTTATAGTAAACAAAAATATATGGCGCTGCGATCGCTTAAAAGCTTTAAAATGGTAACACCAAGATAAATATGTATGTACATGGCTATTTATTAGACATTAAACCAAAATAAAACAAAACCTGATTCACAGATCAAAATTATATATACATTATAAATGATATGTCGTTTTCCCTAGTTTTTTTAAAACGAACAGACGAGCTTCAATGCAAAGAACAAATTTCAAAGACAAAGTGAGTAACTCGGCATTGCCATACTAATAAAAAAAATTGTACCAACTGAATAAATTTCTAGAATATTATGTACTTGGCTGTTTGTTTATGTAAAACGGATCTTCGCCAGAGCAATTTTCAACTGTTTTTTTTTTACTTAATTAGGGAATGACAAATTTCAGTTTGACAAGGAAAGAATAGCGCCCGTAACAATTTAATCGTTATTATTCTACAATAAGGAAAAAGGTCACTAAGATTTTGTGAATTAACTCAAATGCAATATTTTTCTAGTTTGCAGAAAAATGTGCCACAATAAGATAAAATAAGTTTTTTTCACAAGCCTCTTTAAGTTTCATGGCAATTAAGTATAGGTTTTTTAAAAAAGCACAATTTGTGATACAATGGGTAAATAAATAATTTTCATAATGGTAACACTTCATAATATTGTACCAAGTATTCAAACTACTTATAAAATTTAATTAAGTATTTGATTAAGAAAAACAAGCCAATAGTGATGCATTGTATAATGAAAGAAATGAAAAATTAAGTCCTGTATTCTTTATGCTGCATATACATTTGTGAACGCGGGCAAAGGGACGCGTAATACAATAAGCGCGAGCAAAGGGACGAAGCAACCGCAAGCAGCGTTTCGCGCCTTTTACGGTTGGTTCGTTTCTTTTCAATAATTCATAGTTAGGCACGCGTAAGTATATGCAGCCTTACATATATAGTTATTGTGATTAACAAAACCTCAATGAAATAAAACAACAACTGTAAGTATTAATATTAAAACATATAGAACGGGTTATTTCACACATGATTGAACAATTCATCAAATTTAAAATTCATATTATGTGAAAGTTCTACTCAAGTTCTGCAATTATTTTTACTAGGGGCCTGTTGGCGGTGGCGTAGCTAGCATGGGTGGCACCCGGGGCAGATAACGTGGTGTCACCCTCCCCGCCCCATTAAAGTTGACAAACGTAAATTTCGACTTCGTAAAAAATTGGTCCGTCCTGGGGGTGGGGGGGGATGGCTAGAGAGAATTATGCACTCGGTCGGGTGTTGGTTCATGATGTTTGGATTTACATAACTTTAAAATTTGATAAATTATTCAAATTCTGCAAAATAACCCATCCTTAGTAAAACAAAGAAAAAATTTGATACATAAGGCCCTTCGTTGATCTAAATCCATTGTACACCGAGTAACGATTTTAAGTGATTTACCTACAGCCAGGGCTGGGCAGTATTTGAATTACTTGTAATTGAAATACAAATACGTAGTTGGAAATTATGTTTTTCTTTCTAACAAGTGACTAAAGCGGGCCACAGACCTTCAGTTTTAACTGTACAGTTTAACTGTACAGTTAAATCGTAGGTCCATACAGCCTACACACATTCAAGTAAAACTGCGAGATCTTCCAGTTTTTATCAACAATGGCCTCCATAGACGACCCTTTAGCCGTTACAGGGCTAAAGATGTATTAAAAGAAACTGGTTATTTAAATGAAAAATAAAAGAGAAATTAAAATTAAATTAATTATTTGTATTAAAAGAGAAATTTGTATTAATTTAATGAGTGTATTAAAAGAAACTGCGACGAAACTGTACAGTTTTTGGCTACACACTGTCAGTTTTAACTGTACAGTTTTATCTATTCGTATTTTGATTAGATCTCAGTTAAACTGTACAGTTCAACTTTTGTCCTACACACCTAACGATTTATCTGTACAGTTCGACTGTACAGTTAAACTGTACAGTTAAAACTGAAGGTCTGTAGCCCGCATAAAGATTTCTGTCAATAAAATAAAATTAAAGTTAATGAATCACAAAGAATTGTGGTAAATGGCAAAAAATCATTTCATTCCATTAGCTTATTTACCCACAATCTTTCTAGAATACTAATTTAGGTTCTACTATTCAGTACATATTTATCAGTTCATTCAAATTAATTTACCGACTTACTGCAATCAGAAAAATGTAATAATATGTCTTATAAATGACCTGCCCTTCATTGTATGTATGCTATCCACCGGTGGCTCTCCCCGTACAAGCGTAGTAGCATATACGTGATCCATGAAATGTTTTGAGACTGATATATGTTCTTAAAAAGGCCAGCATTGTAATACATAAAGGTGAATGCGCAAGATTTGTTAGATATAATATGTATGAGTTGGTTGAATCAAAAGCAAAATAATGGGGTATTAAAATAAGGATTATTAATTATTATCAGATACTATGCGTTTATAAATCTATAAACATTGCTGCATATTCCCACAAATTTATTATGCATTCCAACAACAAATAATAACGTCGCTACCCATTACTTATCCAGAAAAATTCTCACCTCGTATGATACAAAAATTAGACGATAAAATTTATTCAAATAGAAAATTGCAATGTAAAAAGTTCTTTAACACATAAAGTCCATAGCATCGTCCATAGGACGAGGGTAAAAACAAAACATATTCAGCGGGGATGGGTCCAGTCCATAGATAATAGAAACCAACGGAGATATGGCACGTAAGCACAATGACTGTCACGAAACTAAGATCAAACTGCACGGACTATTTGAGCGACAGAGCCAATGAAAGTTACGATTTCGGTGTGCAGATAGAAACAAAGGTCAGGCACAGTGGTAAGTATGAGTGAACAATGTTCATGACACTTTTGCGTGCGCAATTTCATACTAATAATAGTTCATGGCCCATCTCCCTTGTTTCTATTTTCTACATAATAGGCATCTAGGTTAGCATGTATTCACAATATTATCAAATGGGGCATACATTAATTACGTGAGCTCAAAAGGGGGGAGGGAGGTACCAGCAAAATCTCACATTACATGCACCATTATATAATGGTGCATGTACTTTTTAGTATTATTTTTTTAAATTATAATTGTATGTATTACGAAAATTTCATATTTCGGGTTAACTATTGCGTATCGTCCATTTTCATAAATGCCAACTTATTATTCAGACAATAAATATTACATCATTAGAATTCAAAATATTAATTCTCTCTTTTGTACCTTGCGTACGATAAACCTCTTATCTGTGAAATTTAGTAAGTAGGTACATTAGGGAACGTACCCATACTACATGACACGTTTAGGGGGGGGGGGGTCGTTAATTACATGAGCAGTTTTTATTCCAATCTAGACCCCTCCCCCCCCTTGGTGAGATAAATTTAGGCCACTTTATATATTCTTTTCAAGTAATGTGAGATTTTGCTGGTACCTCCCTCCCCCCTTTTGAGCTCACGTAATTAATGTATGCACCATTAATAACAATTTATATGAAAGATTATATTATTGAAGATCTGCGAAGAGTTTGATGATGAAACAAACATGCTATACAATCCCACTAAAACAGCTCTACTGGTCATACGACATGGAAAAGGACCAAAAAATATTCCTCCAGCTACCCTGAACGGTGTGAATCTGCAGGTGACTGAAGGAACTAAATACTTTGGACATATAATCACCAGTAATCTGATGGATGATGACGACATCGATAGGCAAAGAAGATCTGTAAGCGTAAAAGCAAACATGCTCAGTAGCAGATTCTGCCTTTGCAGTACTGCTGTAAAAAGGACGCTCTTCCTTTCGTTTTGCGCAACGCTGTACATGTGCAAACTACAAGAAGAGTAGTATAGAAAGACTTCGGTTTAGTACAACACCTTCTGCATAATGTTTGGTCTCCCCAGATATTGCAGCGCTTTCCGGATGTTCACGGAGGGGCGATCTAATAAGGGTTATGCAGCCCTTATTAAATCCAGGATCATTCCTGGGAAAGGATAACCAGTTCTGGAAACATCCTCGTCAAGGAAGCCCGCCTCAGTCCATCATCCAGCACTGATGGACACTGGAGAAAAATACTGGCTCGTAATGTGCTCATAGAATCCTAAAAGCTTAGTATTTATACTATTACCTTATTAGTTCTCTTGTTTCATGCACAATCATATCCACCTCCTCTTTCTTTTGTGTATGTATTATACATTTATTTATTTATTTGATGCAATATTATTTACATTTTTTACATAATTCAATGATGTTGGCCTCACTGGGTGTTTTACCCGTGCTGAGGCCTCCATTTCATATACAAAATTATACACAATACATATAAATATATATATATATAAATAATATTGGTGAAAAAAGGAAAAAAGTAAATAAAAAAACATACGATTAAGATAAATTAAACTTAAAAATTAGAGATTTAGAATTAACGTAAAATTAAGAATAAATAATATTATATAAGTTTAAAAATGATATTTTAATATGTGTTGTGTGTTTGTGGGTGATTGTGTTTAAAATTGGTTTTGTGTGTTACTTATATGTTTTGTTATTTTATGCTATGGTATTTTGGTAGTATTGTCTATTTTGGTCTTTAATCCATTTTGTAATTTTGTGTTGGAATTTATTTTTGTTTTCCTCAATTTTATTTTCAAGTGTTAGACTGTTGAATGCTTTTATAGCGTGATATTGGTAATGTCTTTGTCCAAAGCTTGTATTTACCGTCGGAGTTTTTAAGTTTTCTTTGTATGCTTGTCTAACTGGTCTGTTTGTGATATTTTGTGTTTGTTGAAGGTTGTTTTTTTGGTCAAAAATGTAATTTAGTAGCGATTTAACGTATAGGTAATTGTCGTATGTCTAGTACGTCACAATGGTTGAATATTTGGTCTGTATCATTAAGTCTATGTTTTTTAAGGATTACCTTTAAGATCGTTTTCTGCGCAATTTCCAGGTGTTCGATAGCTGAGTTTGTTGCTCCTCCCCAAGCAATTATTCCATAATCTATTATAGACTGACGTAGAGCAAAATATATTGTTTTCAGTTGTTGTATTTTGTATATGTTTCTTATGTTTAGGAAAATGTGTATCGTTTTGAGGAGTTTATTTGTGACTTGTTTGATGTGATGTGTCCATCTAAGGTTATGGTCAATTATGATTCCTAGATACTTTATTTGTTCTTTTTGTTCTAGAGGAGGGCAAACGCAGATGTTGGTGTTTAAACATTCGTGTATTTTTATGGTGTTTGTGTTATTTTTTGGCTGTCCTGTGCTATTTATACTGTACGTTGTGAATTTTGTTTTCGATATGTTTAGTGTAAGCGTGTTTGAGTCTAGCCATGATTTCACTCGCGTGATTCCTAAATTCGCTATGTTGTATGCATTTTTCCAATCCTTAGATTTAAACGACGACTGTGTCGTCTGCATAACTAACTATTTCACCGTCTATTTTCATGCTGCAAAGTTCATTAATGTAAATAGTGAAAAGAACGGGCCCTAGTATGCTTCCTTGTGGAACTCCATATGTAATTGGTAGTGGCTTGCTAATATGGTTGTTAATTTTTACTTGCTGTGTTCTGTTACTCATATAACTTTTTAATAGTTGGAGTTCCTTGCCTTTGATACCTATATGTTTTGTATGTTTTCTAATTTTTTAAAAAGCGTTTGGTGGCAGATTGAATCGAAAGCTTTAGCTAAATCTAAATCTACATTATACCCTTATGGAATGAATGGGATTGCACTATCCTCCCCACAAACCGGAATAAGCATTAATTTTTATTATTGGCATCAATATTACACAGCACACAAATAAGTAGCAAGTTAACGCAATAGTTTTACATTGCATGTTCACTACAGTGTAATAACAAAAGTAATTACTTAATAGTGAACAATAATGGCCGTGCTAATGCGGCAATTTTTTTTTAAACTTTAACACAAAAGAGTCCCAACCGCCTGGAGCCAGTGACTGTGGCAATTGGGCTGTGTTATGAGGTTGTAGGTAAGTGGGTAGAGAAGGATATGAGGAAGGTGGGGAAGTACCTCTAGTCACCAAACATGGCTAAAGCCATTTCAAGCAACGTTTCTATTCTGAATGGTCTTACACCAGGGTGAAACTGAGTCAACTGTCGGGGAGATGAACTGCATTTTTTTAAAAAACCATCATTTTTATTTTCAGATAAATTTTAGTTTTGAATCCAATATTACGCCTAGGCATTTGATTTACTTTTTTTATTTGAAATGAAAGAGTATCTTCCACTCTGCCATGCGATTCTGATCCACAGCCACACGTAATCTACTGTCAAATTTGTGTGAATTTCTATGGCTGTTATTTGCTTTTTCTATGGGCTGATGTCAGATTTCAGTGGTTTATTTATGATTATAACCTAAAATTACTGCATTTAAAACGTATATTTCGATTTTTACCTCTTGTATTTATATAAATAAGTAATTTATAAAATGCTTCAACGTCAATTGATCCGCGTATTTCCGTCGGTCGGCAAGAGGTGCTCTAGTAGTAATGCAGTAGGTTCTAATAATGACATTTCTCCGACACTCAATAACAGAAATCCGAGAAATTTGGAAAGAATTCGAATTGGCTATAAACCCAATGGATATGCCCTCGATGCGCCAGGAGCAAAGCACTGGCATAGGTAAGAAACCCACTCTTTAAAATAATATTTTCGCATCTCGCAAGAATTTTTTTCCTTTGCTTATAAATACCGTCACCGACTATTTAGGGTTGCGCAAAAGGGTCTTTATTCATCTCTAAACGCTGCCTTCTTATTCTGAATTTTAAGATAGTTTGTCCTTACTCTTCTTTTTCATGTGAATACCGCACAAGAGTCCCAACTGCTTCCGTCTGGAGCCAGTGAGACTGGCAAATGGCATCCCCAATGACAAATGGCATCAGGCTAAAGATAGTGGGGAGGGAAAGGAGATAGGGAAGTACATGGCTATTCAGATCTGGTCACCAAACTAAAGTTTAAAGTAACGTTTTAATTCTGAATGATGGTCTTACACCAGGGGGATACCGAGAGTATCTTCTACTCTGGAACGTGCGGCAAAAATACTATAAAATTATTTTTAATTAATAAATTATGAAACCACATAAATTAATCAAACCAAAATTTATTTATTTGATATTGGGTAGGGCAAAAAATAAAAGTCTAGAGTAGGTACTGAAAAAAGGTAGGCTTCTACAACATATTTATGCTTTAGGCTCTATGTATACAAAGAATGAGAACGGAAGAAGGAAAAACTATTGTACGAGGTGCTGTAAATTTGAAAAGTGACTCGGTCGACAATCCCGAGGACATGCATCGGCCAGCCAGGGTGGGGCAGAGGTCCCACTTTCTCCCACCATACCTATGCCCATCCAAGGATGTGAACCCTTATATCCTATTCTATCGTATGTCCTCCTGATAGTAAAAAAATATTAATTTTCCAGGCTGGAGATAAATCAGAGCACCCGCAGTGTGACGGCCAGCGTTAAACACTTTGAAAACGGTACAGTCCTCGAAGCCAGCACTGCCGAATGGGCTATCAAGAAGCACCTCTTCAAGCAGTCGGATACATCTGCCTACATCAACCTGGGGCGCATCCTCGCTCGGAGGTGTCTTCAGTCCGGGATCACGGAAGTACGATGTGATATTGTGCCAACTCCGGGTGGAAAGGTGGAGAAACTTCTGGAGAATCTTGAGAGTGGCGGTGTCTCTCTTAGGGAAGCTATGAGATACAGAAAGGCTCATGCCTGGGAGCGATACAGGCCGGAGAAACCCTGGGAAGTCATTGAAAAGCCCTCGTAAAACCCTAGGGTTATCAATAGTTTAGATATGAATATTTATTAGGAATTTTGTTAAATGGATTGAATAAAGAAAGTTGTTTAAATAATAATTGATATTTTATTTCTTACTAGCGGGTTACCCGGCTTCGCTCAAGACAACATTCGAGAGTGTTCTGGAATGTTCCAAAATGATGTTCCCGATTCCTCAACATTCCACAACATACTCCGCCAGTCCTTCCAAACTTTCTAGAACTTTCCGAAAGACTATTCTAGAAATTTCAAGAGGGCGAAACTTCCAACCCTTATATCATGAAAAGTACGCCCTTTAGGTAAAAATGTGAACCGTCATCCTGGAGGGGGGAAGAGATCTACCACATCATATAACTCCCTTGATCGTACCGGGACTCGTTTCTGAGTTTTTGTGAGCCACACGTTTTTTTAACTTTCTTTTATAATATAAATATTGATTATTCCACTGAAACATGGCCTTAATTTCTACTGTCTCTCCACAATTCCTCAACGAACATGGGCTGTGATAGAAACACTGGTTCTGTTGGATATAATTTTAGATTTTCACGGCCAAAAGTATTATAGTGATTTGTTTTTGGGTTATCATGACTGGTTGCGCTACCGCCTTTAGCCAATGTTTCGGACGTCGTTACAGTGTCTATCATCAGGGCAGATGTCGCCGTCCGAAAAATTGGCTAAAGGAGGTAGAGTAACACGGCATAATAACCCAAAAATAAATCACTACAACTGGTTCTGTTGTGTGTTGTTCTAGTTAGATCATATTCCCTAATTTTCCCACCGCCCACTTTGAGAATATATGTTTTTCTAGAGCCCCATTTTACTTGTCGCGCAATCAATAATTCTTTATTTGTTATAATATTTAATTATTTGTTATATCTTTTTGTTTAGCAAGTTAAAAAAAGCAATTCTTTTGTATTTTAAGTACCAGGTTGCTACCTCCTTCCTTCTTGTATTCATGATATAGTGTCAAGTCTTAATAATAATAATACACAGAAGATGATAATAATATATTGTAAAAGATTAAAAATTTTATATCCTCCAATTTACAGTAGATCTAATTGTAATGGAACATTTCAGTTCAATTTTCATCCACTTCCCGAAGTATGTTAATTTTCGCACACGTGAAAAAAATTATAACAATTCACAATAACAAAATTAACCAATATTAAAGCTTACTTTGCTTTATTAGTATGTGATCGGCATATTTTTTTGTCTTGTTTAAAACCGTTTTTTTTACCTGCCCATGCCTCACTGTGCCATCTCAATGCCCCCTAATTTTATCTGGATCTTCTACTGCCCCCTGAAAGTTTCAAACGCCCATGTTGAGAACCTATGAGTTAGATGGTCAATTTACTGACTTGTGTAAAGTAAACTAAGCTATGAATTAAAAAAAATAACTCTTTTCACCACCTACACTGAACCTGAAATGGAATGAACTGTGCATAGATTTTTACCACTTTTGATGTTTCTTTTTTGAAAATTTTGTTCCTAAGGAATCAAATGGGACTTTTTTACTTGACTATCTTTAGACAGCCTTCAATGTCTACCCAGAGTAGACTGCTACTAAAAATGTGTTGAGTCAGAGTTACACAGAATGCTTAGGCCGGGAATACGTCTGATTTTTCCATCTATTGAAACTGTCCAAACATATTTGAACAGACTAACGGATTGGTCGTCCGACTCGGAAAGGGAGTCGCTGATTTTATTACCGATCTGATTATATGGAAGGCCCACGGTGCATACTTTTGTAATGAAATGGAATACGCGTCCGCCTTTTCCTTTGACTCACACAGTTTGTAAATGAGTATTGACCACGGACATATGAATATATCTGGACCTGCCCTAAGTGATAAAAACGTATTATTTCCCCCTCCACATGGCGCCGGCTGTAGCTCCTCCTTGGAACCGGCTCGCTCCATGGGGAGGGGATATAGCCTCGCTTGAATCTAAAATGTGTGACGTCATCATTCTTGCCGTGAACAGCGAGAAGCTGACATCCATACATTTAACGAAATAACGGCAGCTTGTGCTATACAATATATCTACGTATCAATATACACATAGCGAATGTGGGCGGTACTCCAATGTGCTCGTCGCTGGTTACAGGGGTAAGTAAATTATGAAACATTTGTAAAAGTGTTTTAACTAAACACGGAAACAAAATATTGATATGTGTATTGGCGCGAGTCTCTTTGGGGCGAGCATTTGGCCTTAGCAAATATGTTTTGAACGTGGCAAGCAATTCGCGCTCCCATGTAAAAAGGTCTATTCATTCAAAGCAGATTTTGCTTTTAAGAACTAAATGGTGATATTGTAATGCGAGATGCCTATATACTGTCAGATTGATTGTTTTTACCCCTCATCTGTAACTGCTTGTCTATCCATTTGGATGTCTATGGTATTGACACATTATTACTGCAGTGCAAAAGTGTTATTACCTAAATAATAATTTTATTAAACAGCTATTTCGTCTTCAGGATTATCAGGGGGGGTCTTCAAAATACCACGCTTGGTACAAATGAGTGGCGGGGGGCTTAGGTTTTTGGTCACCGGGGGGGGTTAAAAATTGCAAAAAGTTGGTCACGTAGTATGGGTACGTTCCCTAAGGTAGGAGGGGCAGTAGAAAGGGAAGAGGAAGATGGGTAAGTACCTGGCTATTAAGATCTGGTCACTAAACATGGTCAAAGCCAATGTAAATAACCCTTCAATTCTGAATGGTGGTGAATGGGAGTATCTTCCACTCTGAAGATACTTCAATACCTATTTTTTTTGTAAAAAGAAAGTCAAACATTCCGGGGTTACGAATCTAAAGCCGGGTACAGATTGCTGTAATGTAACATGAAAGGAACATTTCATAAGTGTGGACGCAGCGCGCGCACGAACCGAGCATGTACCTACTCGCATCTGTTTCCGGCATGCGCACGGTGAACATAACTCAGTCTGCCGAGAACAAGTCCTCCATTGTTCGCGCGCATTCTGCGGTATAGACACGAACAAGCCGTCCACACTGACGCTCCGTGCACACTGCGCGCCCCTTTGTGTTCGGCGAAAAAACCGACACTTTGTGGATTGCGGCACGCACGAGTTGAAATGCTGTTCGTGCACGTAGTGTGCACGGTTCGTACGCGCAAGGCGTCCTCACTATGGGAATTCTGTTACATTGCATGGTACATTGCGACAATGTGGACGGCAAATTCTTTTATTGCGTGTTACATTGCATGTTACGTTACAGCAATCTGTACCCGGCTTAACATTTGAAAATCTCCTACTTTTTTTTACAGTGAATACCGCACAAGAATCTCAACAAGAGCCAGTGAGACTTTGGCATCACTAATTGGGGTATGTTGTGAGGCTGAAGGTAGCGGGGAGGGGAAGGAGGTGGGGAAGAGGAAGGTTGGGAAGTACCTGGCTATTCAGATCTGGTCACCAAACACGGCTAAAGCCATTTTCAAGCAACGTTTCAATTCTGAATGGTGGTCTTACACCAGGGCGATACTGATAGTATCTTCCACTCTGGAACATGCCGCAAATATACTATATATTATTTTAAATGAATTAATTGTGAAATAACACAAATTAATCAAATAAAATTTATTTGAGCGTGCCGGGTTCGAACCCGCGACCTCCGGATTGTGAGTCAAGAGTCTTACCCACTGGACTACGGAGGTCGTCAACTACACTAAGCGGAAATATGCGGGACCCAAACGCAATGCCAACTCAGCCACTGACTGGTCAAATACTATTTAATTATAAATCACTACTACTTAATTATAAACCACTACTACTTAATTATAAACCACTACTACTTAATTATAACCACTACTACTTAATTACAAACCACTACTTTTTTTTTACATTAACTCCACACAGGAGGCCCTGAGGAAAATAAAACTACTACTTAATTATAAACCATATTATTTCAGATTGCTAATCGAGAGCCTTACCTCTCAACCACGGAGGTCATCATGGTAATGCCTTCTGAAGGCGAAACAACTATCAAGCCTAATAATTATTATTATTATCAATGCTTATGTAACATAAGGTTTAAGGAGTACCATGAAGAAGGAGATAAAGAAGTCCAATCAGACAATCGGAAAGCAAAAACGGACATGTATTCCCGGTCTTAGTGTATGCAGACCCATATAGCAAGAATATATTAGAAGAATATAGACCCATATATAAGAATATATATATTGCATAAAACCCGCAGCTTAAGATGCATACTCAAAGCCGATTGTATGCGTAGAACTCCACACAGATCATCTTTACAATGCTGGCTGTTTCAACACAACCTACCACATCTTGCGACTTTAACAGAGTGTGTGTGCTTCACTAAAACTTTGAATAAAATCCGCCTACAGGGATAGATACCGATAGGTCACACATGCAACAGCCGCCTACAGGAATAGATTGCGATAGGTCACACATGCAACAGCCGCCTACGGGGATAGATTGCGATAGGTCACACATATGCAACAGCCGCCTACAGGGATAGATTGCGATAGGTCCCACATTTGCAACAGCCGCCTGCAGGGATAGATACCGATAGGTCACACATGCAACAGCCGCCTACAGGAATAGATTGCGATAGGTCACACATGCAACAGCCGCCTACAGGAATAGATTGCGATAGGTCACACATGCAACAGCCGCCTACGGGGATAGATTGCGATAGGTCACACATATGCAACAGCCGCCTACAGGGATAGATTGCGATAGGTCCCACATTTGCGACAGCCGCCTGCAGGGATAGATACCGATAGGTATTTTACATCAACTCCACACAGGAGGCCTTGAGGAAAATAATTTCCGTCAGGGCCTATGTCATCTTTGAAGATGCAGTGTAGAGGGTCTTTTTGAAGAAAGGAAGGAGTGAACATGGGTCTCTTCAAGACCCATGTAGGAGATAGGAAACACAGAGGCCGGCAAATCATTCCACAGCCGAGCTGTTGAACTCAAGAACGAGTCGTACAAACGACCCATTCTCATGTGACTAATGTCAACCGTGTACAAATGTTTGTCACGTGTTTCCCGACTATGCACCGGTGCCGAGGGGATCAATGACGCTAGTTCCTCGGAGCATCTTCCATTGTAATACCGGTAGAACAAGGACAGCATTCCCACCTGACGCCTGTGCTCCAAAGGTTGCAATCCGTCTGTTAAGATGGGAGAATCTATCAAACGGACCGCCCGTTTCTGCAGAGTCAAGGTTTTTTTTTTTTTAGGTATTTTGGAGCTCCAGACCAGAGGTGGCTGCCAAATTCAACCGTGGGGCGCACTTGCGATTTGTACAAGGTTAGCAGTTGTGTACTATTAAAGTATCTGTGGGCCCTGTACAGTATGCCCAGTTTCTGAGAGGCTAACTTAACTCTGGTTTCGATGGAGCCCCCATACCTGAGCTGGGATAGATACCGATAGGTCACACATATGCGACAGTCGCCTACAGGGATAAATACAGATAGGTCACACATATGCGACAGCCGCCTACAGGGATAGATACCAATAGGTCACACATATGTGACAGCCGCCTGCAGGAATAGATACCAATAGGTCATACATGTGCGACAGCCGCCTGCAGGAATAGATACCAATAGGCCATACATGTGCGACAGCCCTACAGGGATAGATACTGATGGGTCACACATATGTGACAGCCGCGTAGCTATTACTAAAGGTAGGTAGTAGCACACTGGCTTGTTAAATCAACAGTAAAATTTCATCCAACTCGGGTAAAATTCAAAAGAGAAAATTACATTGATGCTTAAATTTACTTTATTATTAAACAATCTAATCATACATTGTTTTGTGGCTGGGTTGAGCAGTCTTTTGTAAATAAATTGTTACTCTTCCTGTGAATATTTGATATTGGTTTATTGGAATACAGAAGACTTGCTTGGATTTAAACAATAATTTATTTTACATTAGTAACTTCTATACAACAATTGGTCTATTTACTGCTCGTACTTCCCCTTGATGTGTTTCCATAGTTTCTGAAAATAAAAGAAAATTTATTAGTATTTTAAGGAAGAATGGCAAATTAACATAAGTCCATCTTTCCACTAGAGATGGGTAAGTTCTGCATTTTTCCGGAGGCCTCCGAGACGTGCTTCCTTTTAAAAGTACTTGGGTTCTTGGAGCAGGTCCCGGGAGCCACTCGCGAATGGCCCGAGCGCGCAAAAGAATTCGAACGCGCAACCTGCTTCTTACTCGCAGGTGGGTCGTACCGAGACGCTCGGGTTGGACCCTAGCCGGACCAAAAGAACTCGAATGCGAGACCTACTCCGACTCGCACACGTGGCTCGGACCGTGACGCACGGGTTTGACGAGTGCAAGCAGCCACTGTGCCACATCGCGCCACCACCTGACTGTGGCTCGGCCCGCCGAGTTCCGACTACAAGTACTGTACCGGGTTCTTTGGGAGTAGTCGATTTGAAAAGGGAGTAGGAGTAGGAGCCGCTTCGCGCGAAGAACTCGAGTTTAAGAGCCCACACCAGCTGAACCTACACATCGCTACTTTCCACAGGTCGATAAGACATCGACATAAACCGAGTGCTGTAAGACCCTGCTCAAAAGTCCCAAAATTGCTGCGCGCAAACCATTACATTGCTTTATTACTTTTCTATGCAGGGTCTTACAGCATTCAGTTTATGTGAATTCCTTACCGATAAATAGGACGATGGCGTTTTTGAAAAATAATTTGTATATTCATAAGAAACATCATTTTTAACTGAACCACATATATTATGTGTATTTAAATATTTAATACATTCAAAGTAAAGCAACGAGTATGCGCTGTGTGGAAATCACACTCGTAACCTCCTGACTGAAAGTAAAAAAATGTGTCCCAACGAATGTAGTCAAAAAAATGCAATTGTTATTAATTCACTTTGCACAGAAAACTCCTTCACGAACATAACAGCTACCCATGTATAGAGTTAGAAGAGAAACCTGGTGCTAATTTAGGTGGTATGCTCCTGTAGCTCATCATCGTCATAACATGTTCATTCTTATCTAGCATGTAGAAAAACGCTGGAAACATCTTCTCGCTAATAAATTTGGTCAGTTGGTGGCAATTTACCCATGCAAAGTAACAAAAAATAGCTAACGACCTGTACGTATACAGTTATAATATTGCATGCATTAGAATTTGTGACAAAAACTGGTCTATTAACTCCAAAGTCGAATGTTTTAAACAGTTTCAAATGGCAGTTTATAAAAGTACTAACTAAATAATCCACCCCGTTAGACTTGGATTGATATCTAAAAAACAACTATTTCAGTACCTACGAATCTGTCTTGTTACATAATGAGAACTCACCCCTTCGTTGATTTTTTCGAAGAGCGCTTCACCTCCTACGTCCATTGCTCTTTCGAAGAAGAAGGACGTGACCACCACCGTCAAAAAGAAGGTGGATGTCCTCTTAAAAAGGAGAGGATAGATCTTATCCAGCATTTTCGATTCTGATTTTGAGATCTGTCACGAAATCCGAATTCGAAGGTGCTCAAGTAGTCATAGACAATTCAAGCTCAGATGAAATATAAAATAGAAAGATTAGAGATTAGATACCTATGAGTTGTGTTTTATGCGTGTCACAAACACAATCCTTTTCAGTTATAGTGAGTTTTTAAAAAATCAGAATCGATTTCAGTATTCGTAAAATTAAAATACTATAACACTCTCAGTTGATTATGGTGAGTATCATAATACACAATTTATGTATATATTATAAAATTTGACCAGCCAGTGGCCGAGTTGGCAACGTGTTTGGGTCCCACCCACGCATCGTGTGTCCTCCATCATGACACATGCAACATTTTCCACGGTGGTAGTAGGAGATTTTCAAATATTGTCAGGTTATTCGTAACCCGGAAATGTTTGATTGGATATATATATTTTTTTTTTTTTTTTAACAAAGAACGATCCCACGTCCGTTCGAGTTACATCTATATCAGCAACGAATTTTAGACAGTAGCTTCGTGTTTAAAGGAGCTAAATATTTGAGGTGAACAATAATTGCTTAAATGTACTGTAACGTGCAAACGTACATTTTATATAATAATGTTTTTTTATAGATCCTAGTCGAAAGCTCCAGTCGCCCCATTATCCCCTTTTCCGTTCCCTTCAAGGTTGGCAATATCATTGTGTTGCCATGAACAAATAACGTAAATATTCAATATGTCTGCTGATCATTCGGTGATCATCAGGTTTTCATCTGTCACAAGAAGTATTTTGCGTTGTTTTACATTCCGCCGTTTACAAATGTGAAACAATTTAGTGAATTGTTATTCGATCGGACATGGGTGCTAAAGGTTCAAAGCCCAGTTTCATCACTTATGAAGAAGCTGTCAAGCGCGGTGCGTAGTAATAAAATTAATACACTACGGAATGCGAAAATATAATGATGTCAAAGTGACAGTGTGTGAATTATTAATTCCGTTGTAATTTGCAGTGTCGGAGAGCGAGTTGAAGCGGATAGGGGAGGCGTTCAAGAAGTCCGCTGGTTCCGCTGGCGTTCCTCTTAGCAAGAATGGATTTATACAGGATGTCCTGGGTGATGGGGTACCTAGGATTGTTTCGGATTGGCTCTTCGCAGCCTGTGGAGGAACTCGCAGAGGAATTGCCTTCAAAGACCTCCTTTGCGGGCTCGTAGTCTTGACAAAAGGAACACAAGAAGAACGAATCAAGTGAGTCTCCATTTTTATCATTTCATTGTTCTTTATTGTCTGAGTGTTGTTTTTTTTGTTTTTCTTTCCTTTGGCGTCATTATGTAAGTCCGAGGACGTATTTTTGTCTCAGGTATTATTCCTTATCTTCAAAACACACAAAAGTTGAATATAATTATTCTGTTATATAGATTAATCACTTAAGATAAAACTTCCCTGACGTTGGACAGAACAAATGGAAGTCCCGCTGTGGTATCATTGATTTTAACTGTTTCAAACAATTAATTCAGGTGATAATAGTTTCCGTATTGATTTTTTTGCTCTGTTTACAAAAGGCTGTATTTATTGCACAAAGATGAATCAGCAAAAATAAATTATGAGGACAAACACTTAACCACAGGGGAAATCCTCTGAGTAGGCAATTCATTCGAATCACATTAGTTATCACAGTTATTTTTATGGTTGTAAAACATATTTAATGATAAAACTACATAATTTGCACTTCCAATTGTTGCATTCATATTTTTTTACCAAGTTTTCTGAAGATATTGTGAATTTGTACCCATTATTTGAAATTTAACAAAGATCTCAACTAAGAATCAGAAAATCTGTTGTTTGTAAGTCTCATTAAAAACTCTTTAACGGCAAACTCTGGTGTCATGAAATTTAGATTTTTTTCTGTGTAAAATTTTTAGGTCAACAAAACTATTTTTTCAATTTGTTATTTTGGGAGGAATGCAGATCCGGGCACCGTCTGGAAATTTAATAAAAAGGCACTTTCTAGATGAGAAAAGTGTGGAAAAGCAGAATAAAACAAAAATTAAGGCGCGCTCGGCAAAATTGAGGGAGATACAACCGTTCAAAGTATTTAAAATTTCACTTTACAAACTGATATTGACAGTTCGCCCGCGTCCGCCCGCCATTTTTTTATAACCTAATACGCTAAACATGGTTTGTGATAGAAAAGAAAGTGCCCCCTTCGTAGCGCCTGCTCGCGTCACGGCAAAAAAACATCCCAGTTTTCAAGTGGTTTAGCGGCTACGCTAGGTTTGTGTAATATGGTTTGTGATTTTTTTAAATTTTTTAAAATTTTTTATTTAATAAAATAGTATCAATTACATGTTTACGTATACATTTAATAAATACGCTTTACACCCTTTTTAAGAGCAGAGCTCGAGTTAAAAAGGCGGATAAACGCAACAATTTAGCAAACGAAAGATAATATTTTTTTAAATATATAAAACAAAAAATAGATAATTAACAGAAAATAAGAAAAAATCATATTTGTACATATATATAAATATTTTTTTATATATATGTATAAAACAAATAATAGATAAGAAAAACAATAGATTGAAGCGGAAGAGATAAAAAATAATGAGAGAAAAAGGATAACTAATGTTATATTTGAGTTGTTATGTTGATAAGTTATATAAAAAGAGTTTTATTGATTTTTTGAATTTTGTGTAATTTGTTTCCAATCTTAATTTCAAGGGTAATTCGTTAAACCATTTAACTCCAATATATTTGTAGAATTGTTATATATTGTTTCCATCATAAGCTATGTAGTTTTAAAATGTTAATTTACTATTCAGTAAGAAAACATAGAGTAAGTTGTCTGCTTTATAAATCTGTCTTGACAATAGTTCTGGACATTGAAGATAATTCTATCCAACGCCAACGTTGATATTGTTGGATATTTTCAACTGTCAAAATAACGCTGACGATATTTTATTTCTAGTGATTTATTTATTAATATTTTATTACAGCCTAATATACAGGGTGTCCGGGGGTAAAGTGCATTAACTTCGGGAGGTGATTCTACATGATGGTAGGAGTAAAAAAGATTAATAACTTTTTTCGAAATTCCAACATTTTTTTTCCCATACAAAAAGATCTACCTACTAAAAATCCTTAGTGTGAGGTACGATCTTACTTGCCGGGAGCCTGCCGGGCGCGATCGTGGCAACAATAATTACTATTAGTGGTGGTGACTGGCCCGTATCGTAACAGTGGAAAATAATAAAGCTGGCCGCGCACGCCGATCAAATTTTACGTTTTTACCACAAAACTACCCCTAAAAGTTGGAATTTCGAAAAAAGTTATTTATCTTTTTTACTTATAATATCATGTAGAATTACCTCCCGAAGTTAATGCACTTTACCCCCGGACACCCTGTATTTATAACGTTTACCGTGTGACTTTTTTTGTATTATAGAGTTCTGTACTTAGTGAAATCTTTTATTATTATTTTGTAGAAATACATATTATTTTATAAAAATGCACACATTATTATTATAATCGTAAAGCATTAAGAGCGTTTAACCAGCCAGCGGACGAAAATCCACATTTCGTCGAAGTTGTTCTTCCGATCGTGCAGGGCGGTTACAATGAGAAAGATTGATTATTCTCCGTACCAGCTTTTTTGAATTATATCTCAATATCGAATTTATTTCAATCCAAATTAGCTTTAATTTATACCTTCATCCAAAAATGCTGAAAGGCGTGATGATAAAACTATTAAAATAGTGTACTTTTTGTAGTTATTTTTTGATTATAAGTATTTATCATTTTTTAATAATGTCTAAATTTAATAATAATGTTAAAAAATCTGAAATATATTAGTTTGTAAGTGCGCAAATAAATACACAAATGGACCAATTTTCGTCAAGAAACACATGTACGTACATATTTTTTAATGATTTTATTGAAACTAAAATTAAAATTCTAATACATAACTTTGCTAGATAATGTATTGATTTATTTTACTGCATGATTACATTATTTGAAATGGGTGTGGTATAATACAAAAACTTCTTTGAAAATTTAACAAATCTGCCAACGACCTATGGAATAACCTTATTATACTAAAAATTAAAAAAAATTCTAAAAATTTAGTACATAACTATGCTAGATAAAAGAACAATCTTTCGAAATCCATTTATAATTTTTTGTGGAAAAGAGTCAATACGTCTAAAAACTTTTTTGAAAATGACGTATTTCCGGCTTTCTCTGGTAATGCCCTCTTAACATTGTAAAAAATAGGTGTTAGTATTTCAAAGCTTCTGAGAATTCTCAATGCTACGAATATAATAGGTATCCTGTGTTGAAATAAGATAAGGTGTTTTTTTATAAGAAAAATAATTATATGCACCAATAATGGAGTCTGTAAAAATGTTTATGTAGTAAACCTAATATTTTCCGTTATATTGTTTACTGAAAAAATATATTCCTTTACTAACACTAACTATTTAACCCCTCAGACCCTTTCTGTCGGATGGCCAGAGTATTTCCGCTTTGCGATAAAATTGGAATATTTCTGAACATATCCGAAAACTAAAAACTGTTTTTGATAGGTGATGAAAACATTTTATCTTATATATAAAAATCTCGTGTCACGGTGTTTGTGGTCGCACTACTCCGAAACGGCTTGACTGATTTTTATGAAATTTTCTATGTATATTTTTTAGGTATGAGAATAGGTTTTAAAGAATATTTCATACTGCTAGGTTATTAGGGTGTTTCTATCTAGAAAAAAAAATTAAATGTTTTTTGACAAATTTTTTTTTGTATTTTTTATTTATTTGGCATTAAAAAATACCTATAACCCCAAATTTTAACCCTCCCATTTTTTAAACGCGATTTTTGTATTTTTGTATGAACAAATTTAACGGTCTTTCGTATTTCAAACAGAACGAAATTATTTATGTTGTTGAATGACAGATGGCGCTACGTCCGCCTCATCGAACTTTCATCCACACATGCGCAAGACATTCACGAGAAGCATCGCGTCATTTTGATATTTCATTCGGCATCATGTTCTCGCATGGGCAAACCGTCGAGCTTATTTGTGTTGGCTAAAGACAGACTGACAAAAAATATCGTACACTCAATTGCTCTTCGAAATTCATATTGATTTTCTTTATTTCGTTTTCCTACTTTGGTTGGTGTTTTTTTGTTTTTATCGGCGGTCATCGTCTACAGCGCTCCATTCCTCTTTCTGTCATAGATCCCATCCCCACACACTTACAATACATTAGTTATTTTTTATTTAGCAACCAAAATATTCACTAGAAATAATTTATGGGACAGAATAACGTTTGTCGGGTCAGCTAGTAATTAGATATAAACTTATAAATTTTCAAAATGTTAAAAAGTTTTTAAAATAGTTCACGTTACGTTTTTTCTTACTAAAATTACTGATAACGAAAAAAAGTAAAAACACATACATATTTTATTAGACAAATGTATTATCAACCTTATTGTTAGCTCACTTTTTTACCATTCCAAGTAAAAATAATTAATAAAAATATTCCAAATTAAATTTTTTTTTTTCAAATAGCAAACTGAAACTTTGGTTTCATGGAGGTGTAAATTTGACTTATGTTGTGGTTAATTTTTAGATTATAATATAAAGCGTTGTATTTTATCTTTCTAACACCGTTTAGATCATATTTCTCACTATGATAGTAATTGAGTTACAACGATTTCTATGGTAGAAGAATGGGTAAATATTTCCCTATCGAGTCCACGCTCAAAACACACTTTAAAAAATTAAAACAAATTCTACTAGGTAGATTACAGTTAGTAATAAGTAATTCAGTAACTGGAATTGAAAAATATTGCATTTTAATGGTTATTTTGTTATCTTTAAAAATGCAAAATGTCATTTTTCAAGAACCGCCATGTAAATTATGATGATGAAATACGCATTTTTAAAAGAAAAAATCACTTTCTGTCAGTTAGACAATAATAAATACGAATTGCGTAATAATGCGTATTAATCATTATTTTGTTCGGTTTCATAAACACGAAAAATCACACGAGATGTTTGACGTCGTAATTAACAACATTACGTTCCTTGAGAAATGACATTTTGCGTTTTTTAAGATAACAAAATAACCATTAAAATGCAATATTTTTCAATTCCGGTTACTGAATTACTTATTACTAACTGTAATCTACCTAGTACAAATGACGGGTTGAAAACCATACCGGTACAAGTAACAAAAATTAGAAAAATGAGTTAAGTGCGAGATGTTATAGTAAAGATGGTATTTTTCCTTGTGCCAAAAGGGTATGAACGAGAAAAAATCGCAACGCCATCTATTATTGGTTGGGTTAACTGACACTGTATGTAGTGGAGTTACAAAATAAATCACAAAAGTGTCATTTTCTCTTTTCTTCTGATTTGTTCCTTATACCAGTATGGTTTTCAATCCGTAATTATATAACACACTTTAATTTTTTAAAGTGTGTTATGAGCGTGGACTCGATAGGAAAATATTTACCGAAGAATGAATGGTAGAAGAAGTTGGGGATGCCCGAGGAAGAGATGAAGAGTATGTATGAGACAATCTATGAATGAGGGAAAAAGTGCGTGCCATGACCGAGTTGTTTGGCGGTCCGTCCTCTCTGCCTACCCCTGCGGAGAAATAGCCCAGATGATTAATTAGTCCTTTATTTCATTTTCCTATTGAAATTTTAGCATGATTTGAATATAAAAGAGGATTTTTTCTAAAATTATTCTAGAGTATTTAAAATCTTATCTGTTGAAATTATTTTCCCTTTGTCTGATAAGTAACTAATCGTGTGCTATTTGAGCTAAGTACCTGCCCGAATTTAGAGGGAAATGTGAGAATTAGTCACAATATGATGGATATTTCCTCCTATTCATTCTTTCATCTGCTGAGGCCAATGATTTACTGCCATTGTATAATCTTTATCTAGTTTTTTTTTCTCTAATTTTGTGATAAGATAATCATGAAAAAAATATTATTTTATTTATCATCTCTCTTTTTAACACCATTTTTTCACCTCAAAAGGCATTTTATGAAGTACCAGCTGATTCCCGGCATGCGTTGCTATACCATTAAATAAAGAAATTGTTTCTCCCTGCATGTCCTTTCCCATTCATCCCGTTCCCCATCCGCCTCCCCTTCTTCTCCCGCGTCCCCTTCCCCTCTCGCGTTCCCACTCCGCTTCCTCCACTTTCCCCTCTCCCCACTCTATTCCCCTCCTTCCCCCGTCCCGCGAACCTCCCTTCGAGTTCCCCTTCCCCCTCCCGGGTTCCCCTCCCCCCACTCCAGCGAATCCCCTACACGAGTTCACCTCCCCCTCCCACATTCCATACATTCAGTCCAGGTACATTCAGTTTTCAAACAACTCGCGCGCCACCTATTGCAATTTTTTATACAAATTTCGTTATGCCAGCGCTCACCAGTAGTTTTATACAAACCTTGTCCTGACAATAACAAACACAAAAAAAAAGAATTATCCAATTTGGTGCAGTCGTTCGGAAGTTATGCGTTATATTATACATACATTTTGGCGATTCATTTTTATTTATAGAGAGAAGAGATGAATTTAACCCCTCAGGTCTCGAACGTATTATTTCAGAGGGTCAAATGTTTCCTCTTTAAAAATCCATATAAATGGAATATTTCTGAACATTTTCGAAAAATAAAAACTGTTTTTGACAGGTGATAAAATACGCTTTAAAATTTTTAAATCGAAATAAACATAATTTTTGAAATATAAAAATGTTGCATACAAACATAAAAAAGTTTTAAAAATGGCTCACCTTGCATTTTCTCTAACTAAAATTACTAATAATGAAAAAAAATAAAAACACATACACATTTTATTAGACAAATGTTATTGTCATCTCGCTTTTTTATCTTTTCTTGTAAAAATAATTAATTAAAAAATTCCCGAAGTTTATTTATTTATTTATTTAAGGAACATAAACAGTCTTAATAACATAATATACATAAGAGCATAACAAAAAACAGACCAATTATTAATGTTCACAGATAGGTATTTAGAAACATAAAAGTAACTGAATGTAAACTAGAATATTGAAAAGAAAAAAAAAACAGGACAAAGCAGCAATTAAAAAAAAAAAATATATATATATATATATATAATACAGGTGTAGATTCAACAAGTGATAAACCTAAATATAAAAACACAACAATAAAATAAATGCGATTATAACTGTAAAGAAAATAGGGTGCAAAACAGGTATTTGGATTGGGACGGGCAAGGGGAGGACAGGGATAAAGGAAAGTTGCCACGCAGGTAATTTAAAAATATTAGGTACAATTAAATTAATCATCATGAATATGTGTTATGTATTATTCGCACGTAGAATGTTATACAATGAAATTCTGTAGCTAAAGTAACTAGCAGTGAATATGTCAGCAAGTGTTTCTAAATGTGCAAATTTAATGTTATAGTAGTTACTTGCCCTTTGCATAAATTCATTTTGGTTGGAATTGGTGTTGCATCTATCAATGTAGAAAAGGGTATTTTGTCTGCTATATCGAGTCGGCGCGTGGAAATTTATTTTATTTAGCAACTCCGGGCAGTCAACTTTCGAGTTAATAATTTTGTACAGGAGCATCTGATCAGCGACAAGCCTCCTGTTGAGCAGTTTCGTGATTCGAAAATGGTTCTCGATTTCATCGTAAGAATTGTATTCATTGAATGATTTAAAATTGAGGAATTTGAGAAATCGCTCCTGAACTCTTTCTAACCTGTTAACATAAATTATAAAGTTTCATAAATTTATTTCAAATTGCGATTAAACTTACTTCTTTTGTGGTTATTTTTTTATATTTGAATACAAAGAGTGGTATTTTCTAGAGATGCCATGAATAGTGATTTTGCCGAATTCCGAATATTCGGCTAGGGTCCCGGCCGATGCGCCGAATATTCGGCAATACTTAGTACATTTTGCAGGCGACAGGGTCCGACCTGCATCATTGAAGTGAAAACACTTCACATTCTGATTACTGCTACCTAACAACGTATGCGAGGGCAATGAAGGTCTAGTATCATTTAATTAAATGTAGAGTCGTTTATATACAAAAAATTAGAGTCCTTGCAAGAGTCTTAAAGGGGTTTTTTGATGCCTGTCCCACTAGGATATACATGTGTCGAGACAGGCGTAGAGGTACATAAATGTATATCATAGTTACAAGAATATTTAAGGTTAAATACATTTTCAATACAATTAAAACAGAAAGGTACTTGGAAGTGTGGGCAAATCCCATAAAGAGAGTTATTTAACTTATAAATGTAGGAAGAGATGAAGTAAAGTAGTAAACACTGTCAAAAATCTACTTTTGGAGTTGGATTTGACAGGATTCTATTATTTTATACGAGTTAGGTCCAGAGTTGCCAGGTCTTTTCCAAAAATATACCGAACATTGAGCAAAAAAAATTTCTAGGTGTAATTTCCCTAGATTTCACGGTGGTACCTTGGCAAAACCCGCGTCGGGGGGGGGGGGGGGGTGTTTGAAACCATGTAAGCAGTCAAATTATTTCGAGTACGTAGTCACCATGTGTAACACTAATCCGCGGAATGGCTTGAAAACAGTGAGCGCGTGCACGAAGCGGCAACATCGCACAAACTAAGTAAGGATGCTATGCAACATCGATTGCCGATTGCGTCAAATCTGATAGTTGAATCTCTTATTAGGGAGAAAAATTAATCAGAAAAAAATACCGAACCGCCCATACTTCGGTATTTTTGTCATACCGAACACGGTGCTAAAATACCGAACGTTTCGGTAGAATACCGAACACCTGGCAACCCTGGTTAGGTCATATGTAAATTGTTATTTCTGTCAATGTGTAATTTATTTTACAGATGTTTCCCATAGTGTGACATCCAATACTTATAATCCATTTCTTTATATCTTGTTTGAATTTTGTCATTGATTCTGTTTGTCTAATCGTTGCTGGTAGTGTATTGTATAGTTTGCAAGCTATGTATTTAAAATTTCTTTGTCCAAAGGTGGTTTTAGAAAAGGTAGTTTGGAGAAGTTCGTTGTTTTTGGCTCAGGTATTGTGTATCGTTTGTGTTGCTTTGTATTTTGTTGTTTTTGTATAAATTAACAAAGGTGGATATTGCATAGGCTTTATGTCCATAACATTGGAAGTATTGAAGATCTGTGTTGGGTGCTGATGATATTTCTAACTATGATGGTAAGGGAGACACAACGATTTCCGTGAGACCTATATGAGTTATTCCTAAAAGCAACATGTCTTCTGATGTATGACAAAGAGCCATGGAATTAGAAAAAACAATACAAAAGTAACTACAATAGGTAGACTTGTATATGATGTAGTGATGTGAAATAAATAAATATCTTAAGCAACAGGTTCACCTACATTTGAGATAGTCTCCATTATCAAACGGAATAAAAATAATAAATTGATGTTGCAATCTCGAGTGGCTCATCTTTTAAAAATAAGCATTAAAAAATAAGTGATAACCATACTATAGACAGACTATCTTTCTTTAAGATCTGGCGACCCGCAATATTTTTTAATTTGTAAAAATAAAACAAGATATCTGAGACATTCGTAATAGTTATTACGCATTCCTCGGCTTCTCATACTTGCAAACAGTACCTGACATATTTTAGGCTAGGGTCTTTTTAGGAAAAGGAAGGAGAGGAACTTTTGTGAAGGAAAAAGTATGAGGGGTGGGTAGAAATCTATGGGTATGTCCAGATTAATAAATAAGTAAAAATATGTGAACAAATTGTGAAGTTTTTTTTATTGCTGGTTACTAGCTATAACTACATTTTTTTCTTTTATACAGGGTGTCCGGGGGTAAAGTGCATTAACTTCGGGAGGTGATTCTACATGATGGTAGGAGTAAAAAAGATTAACAGCTTTTTCCGAAATTCCAACATTTTTTTCCCATACAAAAAGACGTACCTACTAAAAATCCTTAGTGTGAGGTACGAACTTACTTGCTGAGAGCCTGCCGGGCGCCCGACTCGATTGTGATTTGCCCGTATCGTAACTGCGGAAAATAATAAATCTGGCCGTACACGCCGGACTAATTTTATGTTTTTACCTCAAAACTAAGTTATTTATCTTTTTTACTTGTAGTTTCATGTAGAATCATCTCCCGAAGTTAATGCACTTTACCCCCGGACACCAGGTATGAAGGCCGTATGATAAACTCAAGATCTCAATCCCAATAGTCAGTCTGGAGCTTTGAGCATTGGCTGTAGACTATACCAATTCCTACTGGGAACTGTAATGTATTGCAAAAGCTTTCTGAGTACTCCGCGAGATGTCAGCAGGGAAGTCTCCACTTGACCAACAGAGGCGCCGCGCCATGGCCAGATTCAATCGTGCTCTCTCCCAGTTAGGTCGGCTAACTAGTAGCCGTATTATTGTAAACTAGCACTTTTGGTTCAGCTTCGCCCAGTTAGTGTTGGTGACCATTTTATAAATCCAATGGGAACTGGTTCCAAAAATAGCCCGTTCCTCGGATCCACTGTCATCCAGTGATATATTTTTTTTTTTTTTTTACATTAACTCCACACAGGAGGCCCTGAGGAAAATAATTTCCCTCAGGGCCTATGTCATCTGGGATGCTGTGTGGAGGGTCTTTTTGAGGAGAGGAAGGAATGAACATTGGTCTTGAAGAGACCCATGTTGTAGGAAGGAGGAAACACAGAGGCCGGCAAATCATTCCACAGCCGAGCTGTTGAACACAAGAACGAGTCGAAGAAACGACCCGTTCTAATGTGATAAATGTCAACCGTGTACAAATGTTGGGCACGCGTTTGGCGTGTTTCCCGACTATGCACCGGTGCCGAAGGGATCAATGATGCTAGTTCCTCGGAGCATCTTCCATTGTAATACCGGTAGAACAAGGATAGCATTCCCACCCGACGCCTGTGCTCTAAAGATTGCAATCCGTCTGTTAAGATGGGAGAATCTATCAAACGGACCGCCCGTTTCTGCACAGAGTCGAGGGTATTTTTCAGGTATTTTGGAGCTCCAGACCAGAGATGGCTGCCAAATTCAACCGTGGGGCGTACTTGTGATTTGTACAAGGTTAGCAGTTGTGTACTATTAAAGTATCTGCGGGCCCTGTACAGTACGCCCAGTTTTTGGGAGGCTAGCTGGTCACCGGGACAAAGTAACCGGGGCAGGCAATGAAGTCATGTAATATACAGCCGCGTGATACAACTAAGTACTACCGTCACTCTTTCAAGGGAAACCGGAGTACCGGACCTAAGCAAATTATTTTATATAAATCAGGTTGTTGGAATTATTCGTGTGCGAGACGCAGATGAAAGTGGCGCTATCTATTCGCGAGTTTTGTAATTTATCCGTACTAATATAACGTCAGAAAAAACTCACGGCAACATATTAAATTATGCATACCTACATACATAGATTAGATAATTAATACTGTTTGATAATAGATGGCAGCACTTTCGTTTGTATCTATTTGTGAATAGCGTGTGTATGCAGACGCAAGGGTAATAATATTGTTTGATGATACGTAAACATAAATAAACCGGATTGTTATTATTAAGAATTTTCAGATCATTGATTAAACCTCCACAAGTTAGGGAACGTACCCATACTACGTGACACGTTTAGGGGGGGGGGGGGGGGTCTTCAAAATGTCACGCTCCATACAAATGAGCGGCGGGTTGCTTAGGATTTTGGTCACCGGGGGGGGAGGGGGGGGGGGGGGGGGTTAAAAGTTGCAAAAAGTTGGTCACGTAGTATGGGTACGTTCCCTTAAGTGTTGAGCTTCTAAAAAGTAAAAATGCTTGGAATAGTGATTTTAGGATTAGGCTAGGCTCTCGGCCGAAGCGCCGTATATTTGGTGACACGTTGGACCTGCATCATTGAAGTGCGTGTGATAACTACGTATTTGTTTCATTTGCGACTAGGTCGTGTCACAACATGAATTATTTGCTGATTGATTGTTACATCAAATTTTGTTACTATAGTGTGTAACACGTCTGTTTGTTCGCGAAAAACTTTATGAAATGGCACCATTTAATAAAAAAATCACCTTTTTTGGGAATTTTATGACATTTGTTGTGAAGACACTAAATATTGAATATTAAATTTATATGCATTTTTTTCATCATTTGGTATTCGGTATTATTCGAATAGTAAAAAAAGTGGACGAATAGGCCGAATACCTAAGGTCACTCCAATCGGATCGCTGGTGACTTAGCAGGGATGCCTGGGTTCATGGGGTGAGAGTTGTCTAGGTCTTGGCGGCAGATGCGTTTGCCCACCTCCTGTGTGGGATGATGGAGACATTTCAATTCTCCCGCCGGACTCTCTTGTCCCATCGCCTTGCACCGCAGTGGGGAACATTTAAACTTGCTTAACTAATTATGTAGTTTGTCAGCAGGTACATAGTGACAATATTTTATGCAATAACATGGTACATTTTCAAAATGTATATTAAATAAAGAATTAAAAATTAGATCAATTGGATAAATTAACAGAATAGTGTAAATATATAAATAGCAGTATAAACATTGCATATGTAAAGTAAACAAGTACAAATGAATTGTCAATAGTTTCATATATATAGGTAGTTAGTGACATGAGGTATTACAAAATTATAATTATTTTCCATTTTCTTAGAATATGAATTCCAGTTAGGAATACAAGGGTGAAGCCCAATGTAGGACATCAATATAAATCGTCAGTATCTAATAGCCATTTCCTTAGATTATATTTTACTTAACCCCTCAGAAAATCGCCAATATGCACTTTTAATGTCTTTAACGAAAAAACTTTGTGTTATTACCGCTTCACGAATAAAGCTCTATAAATGAAACATTTCTGAACGTAGCCAAATAGTAAAAACTGTTTTAGACAGGTTACAAAATAAGTTTTCGAATTATTATATTACAAATAAATATTAATATTTGTAAATATTAAAATTTAGAATGCAAACATAAAAAAATGTAAAAATGAGTCACATGATGTTTTTATGAGAAAACGGTACTAAAATCACAGATTATGTAAACAACAATACTTATTCTATTGTATAAATGTGTAAAAAACACTTTTGTCACCTCACTTTTTTATCATTTCATATAAAAATATTTAATAAAAATTAACAATGTCAGGCGCGGTCGACTCGCCCGTAGGAAATTTGGCGGAATAAATTATGTGTCAGACTGCGCGTCTGACAGAATGTTCTTTTAATGTATTTCTATGGACAACTTGAATAGAGATGTGCAGCATGATTCACTATCGACCTTTCACTTTTTATTTTAGGGATGTCACTAAAACAATAACGGAGTTACAACAATTTCTGTGATGAATTGCGTTGACGTGTATATACGCTTATTGTACTTGACTGCTATTGTCTTTTTAACGCATATATCTGCTTACGTTGCGGAGGGGTTAACAGTATAAATATAAGTTGTGGCATACTTTTGAAATGGTTGTCGATATCACTGTGATCGTAAATTTTTGCATAATTTTAGTGCCTAGCAAACCATTTCATGTAAGGCCTGTACTTGATTACATACTTAATTATCAATTTTGTTTAAAGCTTCTCTTTTTTAATTATAAACTATTTTGCCAAATGTAGATTAACGCATTGCCATACCCGCCTTCTCTTTTTGAGTAGATTCTATTACTAAAGCATATACGAGGATAGTCCCAACCTAACGAGGAAAATACAAAAAATTTGGGATTTTTTATTTTATTTCTTAATGTAGTCTCCTTTCAGCTCTACACACTTTTCCCAGCGATGTTCAATAGCTTTGACACCCTGGTTGTAGTGAGAACCGTCGAGCGCCTAAAAATAGGCATCAACTGCATACTCCATATTAAATAACGGCAAATAGAGTGCGTGAGGAAGCAATTCAAACTTTAATTCATTGATTTTGGCCATCACGATAACGGATGTGTAAACTGGTGCATTGTCATGATGAAACCATATTTTCTTTTTCGCCAAATGCGGCCTTTTTTCTTGATTTCATCACTCAAGTGCTGCAATAAGTTCGCATAATACTCGCCGTTGATTGTTTTTTTCCTTTTTGAAGATAAAATCAATAAAAATTATCCCATGTGCATCCCAAAAAAACTGACGCCATGACCTTGCCTGTAGATGGAACTGTCTTCGCCGTTTTGGAACCCATTCTGCCCTTTAGTCCATTGTTTTGACTGTTCCTTCATCTCAGATGTGAAGTGATGGACCCATGTTTCATCCATGATTATGAATCGACACAAAAACCCGGCTTTATTGCTGTAAAACATCGCCAAACACTCGATTGATCCATCCTCATGACTCTGTTTTTGGCCATTGTGAGCAAACACGGCACCCATCTTGCGCACAGCTTTCGCTTGTCCAAATTTTCAGTCAATGTGTGATGTACAGCACTTTTTGAAATGCCTATTTTGGTTGCAAGCTCGAACACTTTCAATCAACGGTCATCCAATACCATTTTGTTGATTTTCTTTACCTTTTCTAGCGTGGTCACCTCATTTGGTTGACCACTGCGATGTTTGTCTCGGCAGCTCGTATGGCCTCGTTTAAACTCTGCCACCCAATATTTTATTGTTGTAAACGAAGGAGCAGATTCTAAAACTCATATCTCTAAAATCTAGCTCGGCTTTGATATTGGTTGATGACCAATTTTTCCATGTTTACAAATTAACTGAGAGGGTTCACTATTGATGGCTGCCAAAAAAACACTAAACAACGTAGCACCTTAAAACTTGATTTATAAGGTTGGTACTTTCGACCAAAGTAATTTTTTTAAAGCAACAATCGCCATCTACACGTCAGGTCGTGTACTTCTGGGACCACCCTCGTATTATGATAAAAAAAACCCAACAGCAAATTTTAAGTGCAAACATATTTTGTCTGGGTCTGGTGCCGGTAGAAGAGTTGATTTGAAATTTTTAGATCAACCCATCTTTTGAAAAGAAACTATGTTCTCACTTCATGGGAAAAAACCCATTCATTTTTGCCACACTATCAGCCAGTCAAAGAGTATTAACATTGAATCTGTAATATTATGTGCGTTGATAAGTGTGGCTTTGTTTGTTTTGCTTCACCCTATTTCTAAGAACTTGTCGATAGTGTCAATATTAATGGAATAAATATTTAAGCAAACTAGTCAGCAGATTGATTTTAGAGTGCTGTAAAATTCCCATAGATTTAACTAACAGACAATGAGGCTAACTTTATTAACCCATCAACACTATAACGTGAATAGCAGACCCCGTGAGAAATTGAAAAAAGTATTTATTTTATTTATAAAATACATGATATGTGATATACCGACATTTACATAGAATAGCTGTTGATTGATTCACCATACTATTCAGCTGCCTGTTTTATGGTGACCCATGGAATATAGTTGTTTTGTAGAAGTCTAATGTAAACATATTGAATAAATGTAGAAAATAGTAAACGAAGTGCATCAGGATTAGATTATTACATCTTCTCTTCAAGTCGTTAAGTTAAGGGACGTACTTGACTTACTTTAACCAGTGATTCCTGACATTATTTGGGTTAAAAAATGTATATGAAATTTTGGTCTCCGGTGACTTTCAATGACTTTTTTTCACAATTTTTTTCTTAAAATAAAAAATTTAAAAATTTCTTTGCATGACGTTACTGGTCACTCAGACGAGTAACCGCCCGACCTCTTACCCCGCCCCCAACTGTCCAACACCTACTGTTTTTTTTTTTTTTGTAGAAGAAACATTGAAAATATCACCGAAAACCAAAATTTCATTACCCTTTTTGTACTCCAAATAATGTCAGGAATCACTGAATCTACTAAAGTAAGTCAAGTTTGTCACTTCACTTAACCTGTTGAATGTTGGATGATATTTTTAACCCCCGACACAAAAAGAGGGTGTTATAAGTTTGACTGTGTGATTGTCTATGTGTCTGTCTGTGGTATCGTAGTTCCTAAACGAATGGACCGATTGTGATGCGGTTTTTTTTGTTTGGAAGCTGACGTGATCGAGATGGTTCTTAGCAACATTTCATGAAAATCTGTTCAGGCGTTTCAAGGTCATTAGCTCTTTTTTGTGTCAGGGGTTATTGGTTTATATTGCCGCAAGCGATTCTGACCTTGTCCTTCATACAGTTTCTTCATACATAAGGCTTAAATTCGCATTTAAAAGCAAAGCCCGCCGGCGGGCCCGCAACAGACGAGAGGTTAACACCTTTACATACGTATATACATACACACAACAAAGGTGTATAATATGAAAAAATAAATTATGACTCAATCCCCCACACACATTGCTGCATGTTTTAACCCTAGCTATTTAATATACATATTTAAAGCAATACAAAAACTGAATAAACTTAAGTACTTCGTTTTTCTATGATGTAAGATAGCGGGTTGTATGGATCAAGTCGTTACTCACAGCGGGTAAATTTTTTTTTATTAAAAATTATAAGTGTTTATTGCTTTTTTAATAGTTGTAAAATTACTTCTTCTCAGATTCCTATGGACTCTCTACTGCAACGAGGCGGGCACGCACATCCAAAAGTTTGAGTTCATCAAAGCTCTACAGCAGGAGAATGCCTCCCTCCACCCGCCCGGAGTGCGCCCCGTCTCCATTGCGTCCTCGGAGTCCCTGGGCGCTCTATTTGGCAAGAGCGGGGAGAGGGCAGACTTCGACGCCTTCAGGAACTGGATCCAGCTGAGGGCGGACGCCACGGTGCTGTCCAAATGGATCCTGCTGGAGCCAAGAGTCAGGCTGACCTCCGATCTGGAGACGCCCACTTTCTATCAGACATTAGCGGGCGTTACACATTTGGAAGAACGAGTGAGAAATTTATACTTTTCTGGTTAACTGCTATTATCTATGTGCATTTTTTTAACATTAGTTCAACACAGGAGGCCCTGAGGAAAAAATTTCATATCAGGGTCTACGTCATCTTTGGAGATGCTATTTGGAGGGTCTTTTTAGGGAAAGGAAGGAGAGGAAGTTCTGGGAAGGAAAAAGGTACGAGGGCTGGGTCACCCCAAGTGGTTCACTATGTTTGGTGACTTAGGTTAGGTTCACGTGGTGAGGATTTTCTTGGTGCCGAAAGTGTGTGCCTACCTACTGCGTGGCGAGCCGGATCGGTAGAGACTGGTTTGGGGAGACCTTTTGAACTCTCCAGACAGAATCTTTCGACCCGTCGCCTTGCACCGCAGTGGGAGAGGGATGGATTCACACGTCCGTTACTCCTGGACACATGGATCCCCAGATACCCACCCTTCATACCCTTTTCCTTCCCAGAACTTTCTCTCCTTCCCTTTCCTAAAAAGACCCTCCACACAGCATCTCCAAAGATGACCTAGGCCCTGAAAGGAATTATTTTTCTGAGACCAAGCTCAAATAGACAATCGTCCATTTTATTCATTATAGCTATGTTAAATTAGATGTATTAAATGTATTTAACCCCTCGGGCCTCAGCCATATTTTTTCAGAGGGTCAAAATATTTCCGCTTTACGATAAAATCCAAATAAACAAGAAAAAAAATAAAAACACATACATATTTTATTAGAAAAATGTAATATAAACGTTATAGTCACCTTACTTTTTTGTTGTTCCATGTAAAAATAATCACTTAACCGGTCACCAACTTAAGCAGATATATGCGTTAGAAATACGACAGCAGTCAAGTACAACAAGCGTGTTTATACGTCAACACGTGTGTCTCCATAGAAATCGTTCTAACTCCGTTATTCTTTTAGTGACATCCCTAAAACAAAAAGTAAAAGGTCACTAGTGGAACAAGCTGTACATCCCTATTCAAGTTGTCCATAGAAATACATAACAAGAATATTCTGTCATTCGCGCAATCTGACACTTAATTTTACCCGCCAAATTGCTAATTTTTATTAAATATTTTTATATGAAATGATAAAAAAGTGAGGTGACAAAAGTGTTTATTATACATTTATACAATAGAATAAGTATTGTTATTTACATAATCTGTGATTTTAGTACCGTTTTCACATAAAAACATCATGTCAGTCATTTTTACATTTTTTTAATGTTTTCATTCTAAATTTTAATATTTACAAATGTTAATATTTATTTGTAATATAATAATTCGAAAGATTATTTTGTAACCTTTCTAAAACAGTTTTTACTATTCGGCTACGTTCAGAAATGTTTAATTTATAGAGCTTTAATTGTGAAGCGGTAATAACACAAAGTTTTCGTAAAATGTCATTTTGTTTGAGACATCATAAGCGAATATTTGCGAAAATTCGGAGGGGTTATGGTTAAACATCACGTACATTATAATCTACGCATTCACAGATGGCGCCAATTAAATTATTTTAGGTTTTTAATACCTTTTGCATGTTTTGCTTAATATTGAGGTGAATTAATTGTTTGCGTCCGTACATATTTAATATGAATATCAATAAATAGTTTTGTCCACAAACAAACCCAAATCTTTCAAGAAAGGCTGAAAAATACAATATTGGATTGAGTCACCGATACAAAATTGAATTTTTCAGCCTCTCTTGAAAGATTTGGGTTTGTTTATGGACAAAACTATTTATTTATATTCATATTACATATGTACGGGTGCAAATAATTAATTTACATTAATATTTCAAAGCATAACATGCAAAAAGTATTAAAAACATAAAATAATTTAATTGGCGCCATCTGTGAATACGTAGATTATAACGTACGTAACGTTTAACGTTAATAAAAAATTCCTGAAATTTCAAATTTTTTTTTCAAATTGCGATTCGAAACTTTGGTTCCGAAAGGTGTACATTTTACTTTTTTAGTGGTTAATTTTTAAATTTGAATGTAAAGCGTGGTGTTTTCTCTTTCTAACACCATTTAGATCATATTTGTCACCACGATAGTAAAGGAGACACAACGATTTCTATGAGACCTAAATGAGTTGTTCCAAAAAGCCAACAAATTTGTCTGGGGAGTAAGGTTTGTGGAAGTTGCAGTGTTCTGTGTCTAGAATCCTCTGTGTCACCCAACATTAACCACCATGCAAGAATAAAAAGATTATATCACCAAGCCCAAAAAGACAATGGTTCAATTAATCTAGCTGAAGAAGGACTACAATAGCTGTCAATTTTGTTTGTGACAATTTATTCATTGTTGTCCTAATGGCAATTAAATGTACTTAACCACTCCAACCTGTAAGCGTGTTTACACAGCAATATAACAATAGCAGTCAGGTACAATAAGCGTGTTTTCACGCTAAAGCGTGTGTTCCCACAGAAATTGTTATAACTCTGTTATTGTTCTACTTACAACCCTAAAACAAAAAGTAGAAGATCCATGTTGAATCAAGCTTCACATTTCTATTCATAGTTGTCCATAGAAGTACATAAAAAAGTCTTATTTTGTAGAAACAGTTTTCACTCGCCAAATCGCCTACGCGCCGTTAGACATTGTTAATTTTTTATTAAATATAATTGTATGAAATGATAAAAAAGTAAGGTGACAAAATTGTTTATCATACATTTATACAATAGAATACATGTTTTTTTTTACATAATCCGTGATTTTAGTACCATTTTCACATAAAAAAATTACGTAAGTCATTTTTACAATTTTTTTATCTAAATTTTCATTTTTACAAATGTTAATATTTATTTGTAATTTAACAATTTGAAAGCTTATTTCATAACCTTTCAAAATCAGTTTTTAGTACTCGGCTACTTTCAGAAATGGGGAGGAATGCAGATCCTGCCAATGTCTGGAAATTTAATAAAAAGGCACTTTCTAGATGAGAAAAGTGTGGAGAAGCTGAATTAAAAAAAAAATTAAGGCGCGCTCGGCAAAATTGAGGGAGATACAGCCGTTTAAAGTATAAATAAAATTTCACTTCGTGAACCGATACTACGCCATTTTGTCACTGTTACGTTGGTATCCCAGACCTGATACAAACGAAGCTAGATACGATTGTAGCCGACTTTGTGGGATACATGAGGCGCGTAATTTTGCCGAGCGCGCCTTAATTTTTTTTTTATTCAGCTTCTCCACACTTTTCTCATCTAGAAAGTGCCTTTTTATTAAATTTCCAGACATTGGCAGGATCTGCATTTCACCCCAGAAATGTTTCATTTATAGAGATTTAATTGCGAAGCGGAAATCACACAAAGTTTTTATAAATTTTTATAAACGGCTGTATCTCCCTCAATTTTGCCGAGCGCGCCTTAATTTTTTTTTTATTCAGCTTCTCCACACTTTTCTCATCTAGAAAGTGCCTTTTTATTAAATTTCCAGACATTGGCAGGATCTGCATTTCACCCCAGAAATGTTTCATTTATAGAGATTTAATTGCGAAGCGGAAATCACACAAAGTTTTTATAAATCTGACAGTTCGCTTGACAAAAAACTTGCATAATCGCAAAATACCAGAGTGGTTAACACTTTGATAATATTATTCATATACAAAATGAAAAACAATGGACTTAAGACAGAAACCTGCGGAAATAATTATTAGTATGATGTGGTTCAGACGTTATTCTACCATTTTTTGTTGCTTGTGTTCTTTCTGAGAGTTCAAAAAAAAAGAGAAGCTCAAAAAGACAATTGAATTCAAACATTTTTGTATGTAACAATTTATTCATTGTTGTCCTAACGACAATTAAATGTACTTAAACAGAAATCAAGTCAGCCAACAATCCAATTGCAATAATTAATTTGACAAGTCTAAATATTATAATCCTCCGCTTCCACTGCACTGTGTTTACATTGCAAAAATTCCTAAATAATATGCTGATAGTGGTGATAATATTGCGCTGTTATCTGGGCTAAAAACATTTTCATATCGTTTGTACAACGTCAACAACGAAACCAAGGCTTAAAAAATGCTGCAAATAAATTGCCACTAATCTGTCTGGGGAAACATGCTTCTTGATAACACACACAATATAACAATATGGTCCAGCAGCTGCGGGCTCTTCTGCCGTCATAACTAAATACACGGTAATTACCAAAATATGAATATGGGAAGTTATTAAATATCAAATTTTTTATGAATTACCAAAAAATAAGTAATTTCTCGTTTTTGTATTAACCCCTTGGGCCTCGATCATTTTTTGTCAGAGGGTCAAAATATTTCCGCTTTGCAATAAAATCAAAATAAACGGAATATTTCTGAATGTATCTGAAAACTAAAACTGTTTTTAAAAGGTGATGAAATATGCTTTCATATTTTTTTATTAGAAATAACCATGTAAATTTTAATGTATAAAAATTTTGCATGCAAACATAACATTTTTTTAAAAAGACTTGCCTTTTTTATAACTAAAATTACTGATAACAGAAAAAAAAAACACATTCATATTTTATTAGACAAATGTACATATTATAAACTTTATTGTCACCTCACTTTTTGTCATTCCATGTGAAAATAATTAAGGCGATCCAACAGTCCAGGAAAAAATCAAAATCGGAATTCACGCCCCTTTATGGGAGGAGTTTAAAAATACTTGGAAAAAGCTTTTGGAACGGTTGGAAATTTGAGAATTTTTTTTTACACGCTGATTTCGTAAAGGCCTGTAAAAAACATTAACTCCTTTTTTATGCATTGTTTATTATAATAAAATGGAAATTTAAAATTAATTTCATGGAACCAAGCGACGCGGAGCTTAACGTCTATTCCCCGCTCCATCCGGGGCCGAACTGATAAAAAAATGGGTGTGGCAAGTATGTAGTCCTTGGGTGGACGGCATAGGGTTCACTTTAAAAATCCAAATTCGTCGACTGCCGGCCGTATTGTAAAATAACAACGCGTAAATGCATATTTTATTTTATTTTGTGATATTCAGGCGTAAATATCAATTTTTTTGCGATTATTAAATATAAGAAACTGAATTTTCCAAATTAAATAATAAAACCATATCCGAAAAGGGGTTTATAAATAGGAGAGTTTGGACTTGTAAGTGTTTAAAATAGACCTTATTCTTTATTTTTTTCTAGGCTTATTAAAGACTTGTTAAAAAACTGACCAATATTTTTAAGGGCCAAGATATGTTCTACACGCAGTATTTAATTGAAGCATTCCTAATACTTCTAAGCAATCAAAATTTCAAAACAAAAACATATTTTTTGCATTATTTAGTATGGCTTCATCTTAATTAAAAATTTCGAAAGTTTCATAAATTTTTTTTCAAATGCTATCGGTAAATTTTGATTTCATAAAGGTGTGCATCTTAATCTTTTTGTGGTTAACTTTTTAATTTGTGTTTATATAACAGACGTGGTATTTTCTCTTTCTACCAGCGTTTAGATCATATTTCTAACCATGATAGTAAGAGGGACAACGATTTCTGTAAGACCTATACAAGTTTTTCCGAAAAGCGAACAAATTAACCTGAATGATTAAATTTATCTCTATACTAACAATAAAATGAAAATATTTTAATGGAAAATTTTGGTTCTATTGAACATCGGCCCACCAGGAAATGCCTTGCACTCCGTCCCCTCTTAAACAAACGAGGAGACGGAAGGAACCACTAGTGATATTATGTTTGTGTTGCTGCATACATTAATATAGTCATACCACTGATAGTACTGTTATGACCTCTCCCTCTTCCTCATTAAAGCAGCACTTAATAGAGATATAGTTAAGAGTAGACTGTCATGGTAAGTAAAATACACAGTAATTTCTATGGGAGCCATTCTCCAGAATCATTTAATTTATTTTTTATTTTTTAATGTGAATACCTCACAAGAGTTCCAACTGCTCCCATCTGGAGCCAGTGAGACTTTGGCATCCCCAATTGGGGTATGTTGTGAGATTGGAGGCAGTGGGGAGGCGAAGGAGATGGGGAAGAGGATGGTGGGGAAGTACCTGGCTGTTCATATCTGGTTACCAAACAGGGCTAAAGTCATTTCAAGCAACGTTTCAAATCTGAATGGTGGTCTTACACCAGGACGATACTGAGAGTATTTTCCACTCTGGAACGTGCTGCAAATATGCGATATTTTATTTTAAGGTAGCTTTTTCCCGCGGCTTCGCTCGCATGGTGTAAGGGGGTTCCCACTCCGCCTCCTCCACCTCCCCTTCCTCTCCCCCTCCCCCACCCCTCACTCCCCCCCTCTCCCTCCGCATCAAATCACCAAAGTTTCATCGCAATCGGATATAATATAATCGCAATATAATTTCATGATGCCAGAGCTCACTATTGCATACAGAAACCATCGCGGGCATGCGCACATTGAATCCCCAAAGTTTCACCACAATTGGATGAATGGTTTAGCAACGCATAAGCCCTATACATACAAACTCAGAAACAATCATATTTTGATTTTTATATGTGTAGATGAATAAAATCGTGAAATAATTAAATTTATTTGCGCACCCCGGGATTTGAGTCTTTTTCTCTGGATTGCTATTCGAGAACCTTGCTCCTCGACCGGAGCTGTCAATAGTTCGTCGTATAGCTATCGTAGTTCTTCATCATTGCACAAGCAACATTTTCCATTTACAACGATGAAAGTAGGAGGAATTCAACTATTGTCAGGTTATTCAAAAATGTTTCTTTCCTTAAAAAATTAAAAAATGTACGCATGTAGTATTTATTATACATGTATTATTTTATGGCTCATTTTGTTTGCAAACCGTCGCAAACATACGTGTTGGGCCCGTAAATCTTTCAAATAGTTTCCAGGTAGACTTAAATTCCCACAATTATTAATGGAAATAAAAACTAAATGTTTCTCGCAATCTTATCTTTACCTTATCAGCGAGGAAAATTAATTGCTGCGACAGATCTCTCACATATTAAATACATGCCTCTTGAAAGCGATTGTACTCCTTCAGATTAAGGTTACCAATAAATACCTCCACTTATCTGTCTTTAATATATCTGGACACGATAAGTCAGTATCGCTTGGTCATCTTATTTTCACAGTCATTCATTTGGCATTATTCCATCCATTAGTATTTAACTGATTGTCTTTTTTTAAAATTGTTCTTCAAAGATTGTCACAATTAATACACACGACTTTTCTCTCTCGACAGCATCTCTATTTTTTAGTAAACACGTTTTTAGCACACATCTCAATCTATTTGATGAACCCCAATTTTTTATATTACTTAACTTTTTTTGGTAACTAAAATGTTAAATGTTTTGGGCACGTTATGTTCCAGGGTTCGCTGTCCATAAATAATAAATAATAATAATTTTTGGATGATTTGTTTAGTGCCGTTTTTGTAAAAAGTCACCTCAAGGGCACCATAGTTATTGTTATATTTTGGAACAAGCATTCCTTCATTCTTTGTGAACCTAGTATTATGTTCATGTTCCACTTTCCTCTTATATTCAGAGTCAGATATATGCTGAATCATTATTTTGTACCATAATAAGGCCTTCACCGGTAAGAGAGTTAAATTCCGATACAACAATGGTATGTTTCTTCTCTGTGAAAATTATGTTTTTGAACTAGTAATTTAACCATAGAATTTTGTACTGATTGCAAGTGGGATACGTTTTAAGATTTTCACGGCCAAAAGTATTTTCGTTATTTATTTTTGGGGTGTTAAACAAATAACGAAAATGATTGCAAGTGGTTTAAATTAGTTTTGCGAATTAGAGTGTCCCCATTTGGTTATTCCATACCGTAAAGTTGATTCTGTTAGTGATAAGTAAATAATTTTTAAAATTCTAGCTGACCCGGAAACGCATTGCTGTGGCTAATAAAACACAACGTCATCTACTGGATGGTTATCCAACCTTTATAACCACCGCTGTCTTTGAGTTTATCGCGAAGAGACAGACAGATGCTGCGGAGGACTTTAATTTATAATGCGTAGAGATGGTGTGAAAGATTATAATAAAGTTCATGAAATGCTTGGGGTAACTAACGTATTTAAGTTAATAAGGATTAATACAGTATCCGTCTAAATAACTTTTCAATTACCACAATGTACGTGACCATTTTTTTAGAAGATAGAATGGGTATAGTAAGCTATCCGTAAAAGATAGATATATGCCTTCGCGGACTTTTTTGTAGATCTATAAAAGAGGAATATCCCACCACGCATTGTTTTGTTAAATCCCAAAAGGATTAGGCAGCGTTTTCGATGAAAGCTACCAGGCGGCTTGACTTTTTCCGACACTTCTAACAATTATCGTTATGTTTCAACCAATTTACACAAATCCTTGACAAATTACATACCTAAACCTTCCTCACGAAACACAATCTATTGGTGAAAACCGCATGAAAATCCGTTCAGTAGTTTTCGAGTTTATCGCGAACAGACAGACGACGCGGGGGACTTTAATTTATAATATGTAGAGATTCACCGGAATGAAATATTTCAATATTTTTACGGCCTACCCACTATCGCCCTCAGCCTTTTACAAATTTTGTTTATTTGTATGTCCCATTTGAAATTGCAGTCAACGGTCACATTAGCTTCATGCACTGACTGATGAATAACAAGACAGAGTACTTGTCAGTAACAATATAATTATTCCGCAAATGATGTTGCAAAGAATATAATAATCCACAATTTAATATAACAAGCTATAATTTGGGAAGTGGTATGGGTACCACCGCCCCGGGAACCATTTATTTGATAACCAACATCCCTGCCATATGTCACCTCCATGTGGTTTGCTATGTTTGGTGATTTAGCAGGGGTGCCCGGGTTCATGGGGTGAGGTTTGTCTCGGTCTTGGCGGCACATGCGTTTGCCCACCTACTGGAGAGACTGGTTGATGGAGACATTTTAGCAAGGTTCACATTCTCCAGTTAGACTCTCTCGACCCATCGCCTTGTACCGCAGTGGGAGGGATGGATTCATACGTCCGTCACTCCTAGCTACATTCCTTCCATCATATCTTGTTCCTTCCCAGAACTTTCTCTCCTTCTTTTCCCTAAAATGACCCTCCGCACAGCATCCCCTAAGCTGACACGGGCCCTGAGGAAAATTGTTTTCCTCGGGCCTCCCGTGTGGAGCTAATGTAAAAAAAAAAAACAATAGCTGTATCAAATACTCAAAGATTGTATAAAAATTTATCTCTGTTTTGATTTACGATTCTCACGGTCAATATTTTATCATTATTTTGGTTGATTTATTGACTGTTATTCCGTGTTGTGCTACTTTTTGAGTACTGGCCCAGTTAATTGCTCTTTCAAAATGGTTGTTTATTTTAGAAATTAATGTTGTTGTCATGAGAAAATATTACTAACTGCAAGGCAATAATGTTTCTCGTGTCTTATGTCCATGATCCACTCTGAGGATGGACACTGCAAGGCTGTACGAAACATTGACTTAAGAACAAATAGGCAGGCCAAAACGGATCAACACCCCAAAAATCAATTGAAATTTTTTAATTTTAATTTATTCCATACGGAAAACTGTAAAATTTTAATTATCTGATTCCAAAATGCATTTATTTAAGATGTTGAAAAATTTCGATTGAAAGTATTTTGACGGCCTTCGTGGTTGAGGGATAAGATTCTCGATTAGCTTTCCAGAGGTCGTTGGTTCAAATCCCGGCGGGTGCAAGTACATCTTGTTTGATTTTTTTTTTTTCAAAAAGTGAGGTGACAGTAATTTTTATAATATGTTCGTCCAATAAAAAATGTATTTTTTTTACTATATCAATAATTTTAGTTTAAAAAACGTAAGGTGAGCCATTTTTTTAATTATTTGATATTTAAAAAATTATAAATATTATTTATTTATTTATTAACGCCCTTTTTCGGGGCTTTTACAAACATTACATATAACTAGGTAATAAGAAATATACAGCATTCATTGTACATAACTGAACTGTCTCAGTAATAATATTTTATATTTGTTTAAACATAAATTGAAGATGTCCACTGACTTGGTATAATTGTTTCCCTCCTTTAGTATTCTTGGCAAAGAGGAATACATATGGTAGTTAGTCCCAGAATTTCTGCACTGAAAAAAATCCTGACTTCTAGTATTACGTAGTGGAATCCGGAAGCTTATAAATTCCATCAATACCGGACTATCTATCAACAAAATCATTTAGAATTTTATATAGAAATACCAAGTCAGTGAAAATTCTTCTGTCAGACAATTTGAGCATATTCATATCATTTAAAATAGTAACTCAACATAATTGCTGGAATACCCATTTTAAAATTTAGAAAACATAAGAATTTATTTTGTATTCTTTCAACAGCTTGTACATGTATACTATAATGTGGATTCCAGATGGGAGAATTGTACTCAATTTGACTTCTAACATAGGCAAAATTTAACAGTTTAATACATTTTATATTGTTAAAATTTCTAGTTAGCCTAGTTATAAATCCCAACATTTTTAAGCCCTTATTATATTAATAAAATTTTAAAGTACATTTCATCACCTTTCTAAAACAGTTTTTGGTTTTCGAATGCATTCAGAAATAGTCCATTTATTTACATTTTATTGTGAAGCGGATATATTCTAAACTTCTGAACGAATATGCCAGAGGCCTAAAAATAATTCTGACACACTCTTCTACTGTGTGTTTTGTACTGATTGACAGATTGATCACGTTTTATTTGAGCAGGTAAAGAATTTAACAATGAACATGCATGTATATTTTTTTAACAATGGGTATTTAAATACAACTCATGCAATTCTTAACAGTTCCTTCTTGATTGTTTGTTTTTGTAGAATTTTAATAGACTCCTGCATTTATAAATTGTAGGGGACAAACCATCGTCGTATTGTAACTTCAACGCGTAATTCATGCTAACGCACCGCAAAAGGCCATTTGATGGCGACAATATACATATTTTGGTAATACAGTCAATTACGTTTAATTGGTAAACCGGTTTATTGGGACAGCCGGTCGTTTGGAACAAAATCCAAGGACCGGAAACCAAATAAAGAAATTAATATGTACTAATTTACTTGGGTTATCTGGAACACCATTCTGTGAAATGGGACAAAATTCATATTTTCCATCTAAAGTCGATACAAAATGTGTCTCAGTAAACGAATTTTAGTTACGAATGGCGGTCGTGAGGGGAGGGGATGTGCCGTGCTAAGGGTGTTTCAAGTTTATTCAGCAGTAATTCCGCTGACATTCTGGGTTCAATTTTTTGGGTTACGGTTATTATAATGGGTAATTGTCTGTTCATGATTATTTTTGTTAATTTGTACCAGTCTTTGATTATTTTTCATATTCATGTGTACCTACTTATAGTTGTACATAATTTATTGTTTTTGTAATTAAACTTTTTTTTTTCAAAAATTTAATGAAGTGGAAACACATCCGAGAGAACTCGAATAAGCGTAATATGTATACTTATAAAAAAGGTCATTAAATATATGCATTCTTTTTTTACCTCCCTACCTTAAACTTCGCTTATTTGGGACAGCCGCTTATTGGGACAAAATTTTTGGGCTCAATGTGTCCCAATTAAGCGGGATTGTCTGCATTAAAACACGTTTTGAGGGAGTTGTATCGTAATGAAAAGAGTTCACAATAAGTACTGCAAATTCTCTCAGTTTGCGTAAAATCATTGCCGGTTTTTTGTCTCCTGAAAAGTGGCCGAATACGATTTACATGGTGAGAGATTGCCTTTGACGAAATGTAAATTGCTGTGCCTCTAAAATTTTTTACAGAAATGGATATTTACACATATGTATGGCAGTGGCGGTCCATGAGTTTTCAGTCAGTTTACAGTGTTTTCAGTGATGCGACGCATGCACGTATTGAAGGAATCCTGAAAATCTTCATACAAAATATTGAAATTTGGAAAAAAAAAAATCATTTTCAGCTACAACATCAATAACGTTGTATTTTTCAATCTTAGCACTCTAGCTCACTGAAAACTTACGGACCGCCACTGATGTATAGATATATTTATTTTTTAATGGTTTTGTTTGTTTCTAGGATATCTCAGCGCTGGAGAAATGCTTCTGGTACCTACAGTCTCGCTCGCCCACGGGGCAGCTAGACCTGCCTGTTCTTTCCCCGCTCCTGTCCCCCCCGGTGCCCCGCCAGGCGCTTCAGGGCCTGTTCCTGGCGCTGGACGAGAACCGCGATGGACACGTTGACTTCAAGGAGCTGTGCTGCGGACTCAGTGCCGCCTGTCGGGGGCCCTCATGTGAACGGATGAAGTGTGAGTATCCTAATGCCTAGTTTACATTAACTTCAAATATCACCTTAACTGCCAAATCTCGTATGGGCTGTTTAATCCTAAAGCTGTTAGAATAATCACGCACTGTGCTGGATTATTTTCCAATACAAAATAATTATTACAAAAAATGTTTTTTTTACCTACATTTTTTCAATGAATCTCCTGGAAGTTATCCGATAACCCATTATAGATGTTTACAAGCACATAAGAAACATCATATATTTCGGTTTTACATGGTTTTGTACAATAACTAACAAAAATACATTTAGCGCACTTCTATACGAAACATGGCCGAGGTATAGTCCATTTTAGTAGGTTAAACGTTTTGTGAAAATTTATCATTTTCTATATTGATTTTTGAAAATTTTAATTAGCCATTTCGTAGAAACCATAAAGAATAGGAATAATAAAACAATGGTTTTGGATAGATATTTCTCTCTGTGAAAATGCTCCTCAATTGTTGTGCTTACTTGCTTTTAGATAGAATTATAAATGAGTTATAAAACTGAAGAAATAACACAGTCAATTACCAATGTTTTGACATTCATAAGACAATAAGTAAAAAGGTAAACAATAGGAATAGTAGACAATGAAAGATACTGCAGGTATTAAAATTAAGAGCAAGCTTTTAACAATATGACATAAAAGCGAAACACATTTATTAAATTTAAATTAATTATGATTAATTACAAATTAATTAATTAATTCAAATTATAACTAACACTTCTTTTAGAAGAACCGGTATATATTACATATTAAAAATAGGAACTGTAACAAATTTTAAACATACTCTTGTTTGTTCTAGTCTGCTTCAAAGTCTTCGACACGGACCGTGACGGTTTCCTCAATGAATCAGAAGTTCATCAGATGTGCAACATTCTATGCTCGGTAGCGACGGAATCCCTTCACAACCATGGCGGCCAATCCACCACCTTCCGCCGCCCGTCCGCGCAAGACGTTCCCCTCCGCCCCGAATCCATATTCGACCAGCTGCGCAAGATGTCGTTCTCTGACAACCAAATCCCGCGCAGAAGATCCAGAGAAAAATCGAAAAAAAGCAGCTCTGAAAGAGTGTTCCATCTCGGCGATAAACTGAAGACGGACTTGAACGAAGATGTAAAAAATAGCCTAGCAATGAGTAGCTTTATAGACTCAGAATCAACCGTCAATCAGATTAAAATAGATGCCAATACATTGAATGTTAACAGTCTGGACAGCGGTGAAGAAAGCAGCAGTAGTTTTATCGCCGAAGAAAAGAAAGAGTCTTTGGAGAGCGGTGATGATAAGGTCAGGATAGAAAAGGAGGCAGACGAGTGGGGGCTGTCACAGGAAGAGTTCCTGATCTGGAGCGTGGAGAAGGCTGAGAATCTGGTGGCCCCCTTTCTACTTCTTATCTACGATGTCTGCCACATTGTGTTGGGCTTGCGGCCGCAGTGCAAACATCAGGAGCACGAAATCGGTGAGTCTCTTTGCTTAAGTAATCCATATGATTACATATTTCAGTTTAGAAAAGTTAATGTTCGAGTAAATACTGGATTTGTCCATTCAATAAATGGATGTACAATGTACATACTTAGGATTGCTTATAGGAATACCACTGATAACTTCGTTAAATCTTACATAAATGACGCAGAAAGGTTACAATTTGTTAAGTTACGAGGGGGGATCCAAAAAACAGGAATTTCATCATAACTTATTTATTTCTCAATATTTTTACACCAAATTTTGATCACCTTCAATGTATTCTCCATTGACCACAAAGCACTTCTCCAAACGCTTCTTCCATTGTTCAAAACAGTTTTTAAATTCACTTATCGGGATGTCCTTTACCTCCTCCACAGTGGCAAAACGCTTTCCTTTCATATCCCTTCTAAGTGTGGGGAACAAAAAGAAGTCACAGGGGGCTAGATCTGGTGAGTAAGGGGGGTGAAAAATCGATGTCATACCGTTTTTGGTCAAAAACTGCTTCACGGAGAGGGCGGTGTGGGCCGGCGCATTGTCATGGTGGAAGAACCAGTCACCTGTGCGCCATAGATCTGCCCTTTTCTTCCAGATACTCTCCCTCAATCTTTTTACAACCTCCAAGTAAAACTTCTGGTTGACAGTTTGACCCGGGGGAACCAACTCCGCATGCACAACAACTCTGCAATCGAAGAGACAAATGAGCATTGTATTGATGTTTGACTTCACTTGACGAACTTTTTTCGGATGAGGAGAGACAGCTGTCTTCCAATGCCTTGATTGCTGCTTTTTTTCAGAATCGTATCCATAGCACCACGATTCATCACCAGTAATCATCACCTTGGAAAAAAATTCAGGGTCCTTTTCGAGCTGATTTTGAAGCTATAAACATGCCTGAAGTCGACGCTCCCTTTGCTCGTCTGTGAGAAGGAGAGAAACAAATTTGGTTGCAACCCTTCTCATGTGCAAATCTTCGGTTAAAGTCCTCTGAATTGAACTCTGATGATATTATATTTATTTTGTTGCCCCGTTCGTTAAACTGTCATACATAATTATAATTACCAAAATTCGACCCACAAAAAAAAGGATTTACTGTAAAACAACTATTTTCGAATACTTTTTAAAACTTAACAAAAATGGGTTTGACTGGAGATTGAACCTTCCTACCCAGTAACCCGAATCAACCACGCTACCAACTGCACCAAATACTGAGTTGATAAGATGTTTATTTTATAAATTAGCTGCTGTAAAGTCATTGAATTTCATAGAAATGAATAATTTCCGCTTTCAAGATTCCACTTCACATTCATTCAATCAAGAAAAAAAAATTGAAATTCAAACGTATACATTTTTTGCATTAATTAATCATCCTGTCTTTTTCCAGTTCTCCGCTGGTTATCCCGCGAGGTGTCCCGCGGTTACTCCGTGGGCCAGTTCTGGTATCTGGTGTCGTCAGAGTGGTGGCAGGCCTGGCACGCGCACTCGGGGGGCGGAGGCCGCGGGGCATGCCAGGCCTGCGGCCGTCGGGCCCCACCGGCAAGGACCCCCCCTATCGACGAGGCCATCGTCTGCGATGAGAGCTTCAACTCAACAGGTCAATCTGAATATGGTATTAGTGAGTCTTTGATTGAACTGTGTTATGTCTCTGTGTGTGAAAGCTTTTTCTTTAAATTTGTATTATTGTGATTTATTTTTGGGGTATTATGTCACGGTGCTCCTTCTTAGCCAACGTTTCGGACAGCGTTACATCATCAGGGCATCAGGGAAAGCATCAAGACTGACTTTGGAACATACAAGATAAGGTAGCTCTAATCGACATACTAACCCTAAAATAAACCACAATAATACTTTTTGCCATGAAAATCTCAAATCATATCTGATCTATCTGTATGGCTAGCTTTATGCTCATAAGTAAAATTTACGACTTAACCGGTCACCAACTTAAGCAGATATATGCGTTAGAAATACGACAGCAGTCAAGTACAATAATCGTGTTTATACGTCAAGCGTGTGTCTCCATAGAAATCGTTCTAACTCCGTTATTCTTTTAGTCACATCCCTAAAACAAAAAGTAAAAGGTCGATAGTGGAACAAGCTGTACATCCCTATTCAAGTTGTCCATAGAAATACATAACAAGAATATTCTGTCATTCGCGCAATCTGACACATAATTTATCCGGCCGCGCTCGACATTGTTAATTTTTATTAAATATTTTTATATGAAATGATAAAAAAGTGAGGTGACAACAGTGGTTATTATACCTACATTTATACAATAGAATAAGTATTGTTGTTTACATAATCTGTGATTTTAGTACCGTTTTCACATAAAAACATCACGTGAGTCATTTTTACATTTTTTTTTAATGTTTGCATTCTAAATTTTAAAATTTACAAATGTTAATATTGGATTCGAATTTTGAACATCTAGCTGTCACAGTTACTTTGTTTTGCTCTAGAAAAAAATAATCTTTTTTTATTATTTTAACTAATATTTTTACGTTTTCTGGTCGATAAAAGTGTAGTGTGTTGTTCCTTGAGGATTCTTCTCCCCTCTGATCTTCCAGGAGTCACTTTTCGTTACTGATTTCCAGATATTTATAACCTTTTTTATTTCTGTCACTTTCCATACATTTTTTTTTCATTTATATTTTTGTAAACAATGGAGGAGGATCCTCCTGGACATCCTAAAAAGCCCCCAGATCCTCCCCCTGACCCCCCAGATGGTGAAAATCTAGTAATTTCGGACAGTGAATCTGTCATTCTGACTACCACAAAAAAAAGGAAGTTTAGTCCCTCTTCCTCAATAAAACATGACTCTCCTTCTTCTTCTCAGTCTTCACCTGCTCTTCCTCAACCTCCTCCTACAAACTTTTATTCTCCTCATTCCTGTGGCCCGTTCATTGTGTACGCTCAAAAAACTGAGCAAGGTAAAACCATCCACCCTCTTGAATTTGGTAAATTCCTATCAAATAGCAAGAACCTTTCTATTAAGCCGGGAGGTGTAAAATCCGAGGGTCGCTTCCGAATCTCTGTTGAATTCCTCTCAGGTTCAGCCGCCAACAACTTTATCAAAAACATATTTATTTCATCAAATTCTAAATTCAAGGCGTACATCCCAACTTACAATGTCACTCGAATGGGCCTCGTCAGAGGTATCTCGACCGATCTGTCCATTCCAGAAATCCTATCTTCACTTTCAACTCCCCAACATATCGGCAATCCCATAAAAGCCAGGAGGCTAAATTATAAGGACACCTCTGAGGGCATCGTTTCCTGGAAGCCCTCACAATCTGTCGTCATCACATTCGAAGGACAATCTCTTCCCTCCCATATTTATTTATTTTTCAACTCCTTACCAGTTGAAATGTATACTTATCCTACCACTCAATGTTACAATTGCTGTCGTTTTGGTCATACCAAAGCTGCATGCAGATCCCCTCCCAGATGTTTCAAATGTGGAGAAAACCACACGGCTGACCAATGTTCTTCTCTCTCTTCACCTAAATGTTTTAACTGCTCAGGTGCTCATTCCGCCATTAACTCTTCTTGTCCGGAACAATTTCGCCAAAAAAATATAAAAATTTCTATGGCCTCTCAGAACTTGTCTTTTCTACAGGCTTCTAAACTATTCCCGCCTGTCAAAAAATCATTTGCCGAGGTTTTATCCAGTAACTCCTCATCCAACCCACCCGCCTCCACCTCAACATCTTCTCGTTCCACTAAATTCTCATACAAAAACCCTATCTCTAAACCGGCTCCTGGATACGATCAGCAACAACACAACTCACTTCTCTTGAATCCCAATGGTTCACCTCTTTCAAATGCCACAAATGGGTGTGCAAACAGTTATAATTCATCCTCAACAAACCATCAAAAGCTTTCTGAACAACTCTCCCAAGATAATTCTTCATTTATTCAAACTCTTATTATGCTTCTAATTGACCTAATTTCTTCTCAAACTAATCTACCGTCCAACGCTGCTTCTATTATTTCCACATTAAAATCATTTATTCAAAATGGCTCTTCAAGATGTCACAATTCTTCAGTGGAATAGCCGCAGTGCTATTTCTAACAAATCGAACCTTCTTAACCTATTAAATTCAAACCTTGTTTTTGTGGCTGCTATCTCGGAGACATGGTTTACTCCATCCACCCACTTTAATATGGGAGGGTACTCCTGTCTCCGCGATGATCGCCCGGAAGGTACGGGCGGTGGTGCTGCCCTTTTTATTAAAAAATCCCTTCCTTTTTTCCCAATAAATAATATCAAACCCCCCAATGCTGACTTTCAAATGGTTGCAGCTAAAATAAAGGACACTTCCTTTGTTTCAGTATATCTTCCCCCAACTTCGCACTTCAATAAACAAACGTGGTTGCAAATTATCCGTCAACTAAGCCCTCCTTTCTTTTTATTGGGCGATTTTAATGCCCATTCCCCCGTCTGGGGTTCTGCTTTCTCTGATCGAGACGGTCGAAGTGTGGTGGATTTCCTAGATGAATCCAACCTTTTTCTTTTGAATGATGGATCTCCTACTAGAATCTCTCGCCCCAACACAAACCCCAGTGCAGTAGATCTCTCCATATGCTCTACTAATCTGGCACCTCTCTCCTCGTGGGTGGTGTCCCCCGACCCTTGCTCCAGTGATCATTTCCCGATCACCATCTCTTATCAAACTTCTTTCCATTCAGACAAGTCCCATATTTCGACAAAGATTAAAACAAAACACACCAAATGGGACGAATTTAACTCGCATATGGATAAGTTTATACAAAATTTACCTTCTATCGATACATTATCTGTCAAAGATAACTACGATAACTTCAAATCATTGCTCATAACTGCAATTAATAAATCAAATCCTCCCCCTAAAACCAAATCTCTCAAAAAACTCCCTCCGACTCCCTGGTGGGATGAGGAATGTTCCAAGGTAGTGAGAATTCGGAAAGCTAAATCTCTTTCCTATCATCACAATATGACTATGGAGAACTATCTCATATACAAAAATGCCGAAGCCAATGCCAAAAGGGTATTGAGGTCAAAAAAAAGATCCGGGTGGTACAACTTCTGCAGTTCTGTATCTCCGAGCACTCCAATTTCGGAAGTTTGGTCTATGATTCGAAGATTTCGATCCTCCTTCAGTTCAACATCTCCTCGAGCATCTCATTCTAAATGGATAGATGAGTTCTTGGACAAAATTGCCCCCCCTTCTGTTCCTAACTTAGAGGAAATAACTCCCATTCATAACACTCTTATGTCTGATCATTGGCTAGACTCTCCATTCACTTTAATTGAATTAAAAAATTGTTTATCAACAGTCAAGGACTCATCTCCAGGCAGAGATGGTATTCCTTATAGCATTATAAAAAATAGTAATGATAATGTTCTAAATCACTTCTTAAGCATCTTAAATAAAATATTCCAGACTGGCATAATTCCTGATGACTGGAGTTCTCAAATAATCATTCCAATCCTAAAATTAAACAAATCACCCAATTCTGGATCCAACTATAGGCCAATTGCTCTTTCATCCACCCTTAGTAAAATTTATGAAAAATTAATTAAAAACCGGTTAGAATTTTTTGTTGAGAGTAATCATCTTCTCTCTCCATCTCAATTTGGATTTAGAAAAAAAAAATCCACGCAAGATAACCTTGGCATCATCAGTACTGATATTAATTTATCCATTTCTAACAAAGAAGTATGTCTTGCAGTCTTTATAGACATAGAAGGCGCCTTTGACAATGTTTCCATCCCAATTCTTAAAAAAAAACTTTTAGGCCTTGGCTTACCCCTCATGTTTGTCCAATCTATTATTAATCTTTTTCTCGATAGGAAAATTTTCATTGAGCTACCAGATGTTACTCCTCAGAGTAGGTCAATTTGGAAGGGCTTACCTCAAGGCGATGTATTATCCCCCTTACTGTATAATATATACACACATGATATGCATGTCACCATTCCCCCTCAAGTAAAAGTTATTGAGTTCGCGGATGACATAGCTTTCTTCTTGTCATCCAAAATCATCCCACCCGCCGTCAAATATCTTAATGAAGCCATGGATGCCCTTTGCACATGGCTCACTTTAAATGGTCTTGAACTTTCAGTTCAAAAGAGTCAGTGTGTCACCTTCTCAAACCGTCATCATAACCCTCCTGTTCAAATTTTATTTAAAAACTCTCCAATCCCCAATGTCTCCGAAGTTAAATTTTTGGGAGTAACATTTGATAGGAAACTTAAATGGTCTTCCCATATTCATAATATTGTTACTAAATGTGAAAAAAATTTAAATATCATCAGATCATTGACTGGCGTTTGGTGGGGTTCACACCCTATCTGCATTAAATTGCTTTACAACGCACTTATTCGAAGCCATCTCGACTATGCCTGCCCACTTTTTAGTACTGCATCCAAAAATGCACTCAGCAAATTAGACAAAATTCAATCAAAGTCATTGCGAATAATAACTGGAGCCATGCAATCGTCGCCCATCAATTCTCTTCAAGTAGAATGTTCTGACCCTCCACTTTATTTAAGACGTCAACTATTTGCTGACAAATTTGTTCTTAAATGTTTAAATTCTAAATGCCATCAGGTTATTCCCAGAGTGTCGTTGTTCAAAGACTCAACACATTCATCTACAATCAGAGCTCGAATTAAACCTCTTCCTGCCTTCTGTAAAAATTTTCGTTCTCTCTCAGAGCTTCAAATTATCCAAAATGATCTTCTTCCATTATTCAAATTAAAATATAGTCACGTCACCCTATCCCCAACAATTTTAGAAGGGATCGGCATCCTTAAAAGTCATTCCAATCTTCCAGCCCGTACTGTCAATAATATGTTCAATGACATTATTTCTTCTAAATGGCCCAACACTTCTCTTTTATTTACTGATGGCTCCAAATCTCCAGACTCTCCTAACTGTGGTATAGGTATTAACGTTTACCACAATAATTCTAATGAAAGAATATTTTATTCAATTTCAAACCAATTTTCAATATTTTCTGCCGAGTGCATTGCAATAATTGAATCTCTCAAATATATAATAAAAAATAATTTTGAACATTCTCTTGTTCTCTCTGACTCTCTCAGTTCCCTCCAAAAACTTAAATCCAATCCTTTTCTTCATCCTGATGATCACTTTGTATGTCTTATTCGAGTGCTGATATCCTCCATTCAAAGTTCTGGAAAAACTGTCACTCTGATTTGGATTCCTGGACATGTTGGCATAGTGGGTAACGATATTGCTGATTCCTTGGCAAAACAAGGAGCGTCTAACCCTATCATTACCCTCGTAAACCATATTCCCCTATCTGATATTTTTTCCATCATCAAAGATAGATCCCGCAATGTTTGGACAGAGTATTGGAACATTGCTAGTCAATCCAAGGGTGCCCGCTACGCCTCAATACAAAGGACTATCCCATCAAAACCGTGGTTTCAAAAATTCCCCCATTTTTCAAAAAAAGAAATTTCCTTACTTATTCGAATGAGAATCGGACATTGTTCCGTTCCTTCTCACCTTTTTAAAATTCATGTGCTTGACTCCCCAGATTGTACATTCTGTGGTCTAGATGTGGGAACTTTAGATCACATATTTTTTGATTGTCCCTCTCTAAATAAATATCCTCTCTTCTATCAAGATTTATCCAAAATTGCCTCTCCTCCATTCAACATCTCATCTCTTCTAAGTCTGAACTCCACTCCAATCTTCCATAAAATTCTGAAATTTGCACATTTAAATAAAATTAATATATAAATTCACTTTTCATTTCTCTGTAATTATAAATGATGGCCTAGAACACCCTTGAAGGGTGAAAGCCAGAAATAATCGAAAAAAAAAAAAAAAAAATGTTAATATTTATTTTTAATATAATAATTCGAAAGCTTATTTTGTAACCTTTCTAAAACACTTTTTAGTGTTTGGCTACGTTCAGAAATGTTTCATTTATAGAGCTTTAATTGTGAAGCGGTAATAACACAAAGTTTTCATAAAATGTCACTTTGTTTGAGACATCATAAGCGAATATTTGCGAAAATTCGGAGGGGTTAACGTAAGTTTTTGACAAGTTACTCATAGGAGCATTTACAATTAATGCTCACGGAAGTTTTTCAGAGAAGTTGCTGTGTAAATGCTCATGCAAACATTTAGATCTGTAAATTAAAATTTATTTTGCGGTAAGATGGCTTCCTGTCAACAACGATCTGCTACCGACAAATTTACACGATTTTATCAATAAAGACGAAAAGGCACAAAGAAAGTGTTGAAATAGAATTTGGCTTTAATTAAACAATTCTCTACTCACTTTTCTGCCGTCAAAAGCGGAAATTAATGGAGTTCTTTCATTTTATCTGAATGACAGCAACCGACTTCGAATTCAAATATGTAACGTTAAAAACATAAACATTGAGATTAGAACGATTGGCCCGTAAATTATTAGAAGGATGCTCATTTTCAGAAAACTTAAATAAGTGTAAATAAATTACTCGTTTTATAGGAAAAAAATCCTACGAAAACAACTGTCTTTTAATTTTCGACATTTCGCAATGGCGCTTTTTGGTACCGTTTCTTGCGTTTCAAACTGATTTTATAAGCTGTGAGAAGGCTGGAAGTTCGCGCAGACGTGATTAGACCTGTCAAAAAACTCGCGAAAGAACAACTTCTGTAGCTTGCTTAAAATTACATTAAGTGACTTTGATGTCGTTTACATTGCTAATTTGATCATAAATCGCTTATGTGGCGATTTACGGGAAAAACTTACGAGTGTAAAGCTAACCATGTCTATAAGATGGATGTTCAAATCAATCTATTCAAGTTCAAATTAAACGTCAAACACACGAGAGTTTCATTGCATTCAAGTGGGTGGTGTAAAGCGGAATTTACACTATGCAACTAGTTGCATGCATGTACGTTTTTAGATATTCACGGCCAAAAGTATTTTCGCTATTTGTTTTTGGGGTGTAAAACCGTGTTGCACTACCTCCTTCTTTAGCCAATGTGTGCCCATCATCAGGGCAGATCCGGTAGATCTACCGCACAGTGTTGTTGTATACAAATGGCGATGTACAAAATAAAGTAAAGAAGTCACGGAAGAAAATACTAAGTTGAATTTTTTCCCTCATTCTTTCTTTATTATAGGTATGTATTGCGAAGCGTTTGTATTTTACAATTAACATTGTTTTCAGTTTTCATCTCTATTTTTATATTGAGAATTGTTTCGGATCCCAGAGACACTCGTTTCGCTGGTTTTCATTGATAAACTGTATATTTTAACAGCATTTCACTGACAATTTTCAGTTGTCATTTTCAACGTTAAAACTCTAAGCAGTTACTAGGAGCATGCACGTCTGCTTAGTTGAATTGCTTTCGTGACACTAGTTGTGTCATGTTTTTGCACTACTCAATTAGTTGCATATCACTAGTGGTGCTGTATTTTCGCGCTAGCGTGATTCTAATTTTATGGCATATAACTAATGCATGCGTGATGAAACTATATGTTTATAAGCGAAACTAGCAGTGCAACTAATGTCATGAAAAAATCTGTGCCCAACTAGTTGCGTAATGTGAATTCGGCTTAATGCATATACACGCATGGCATTCCGGTGTCAGTTTCGTTGTCACAGAACTTGGAATGTTTTATAAGAGTTTCACTGTAATAATATATGGTTTGTGTTTTTGTGATTGCAGAGTCCATGGGAGACCTGTTGGTGCGTGCGGAGACAGTTTCCCTAGGCAGCGGCTCCAGCAGCAGCGGAGTCTCCAGTTCTAGTGGCTCACGGAGTACCAGGCACCCCGGCCCCATTGACAACTCTCACCTCCTGCAGGCTAACCCTTACAAGGTATGTGCTCCTGGTATAATTCATGGGAGACCTGCTGGTGCGTGCGGAGACCGTTTCCTTGGGCAGCGGTTCTAGTGCTCACGGAGTGCAAGGCACCCTGTCCCCACCTCATCTCCTGCAAGCTAACCGTTACAAGATATATGCACCATATTTGATCCTTAGAGATCGTTCAGTTTGACTGAAAAGGTAGCTGTTAGTACTGTTTGGTATGTTAAAATGTTTGAAAACAAAAAAAAACAGTTAGCTTTCAGCAATTTTAAAATAAATATTTATTTTCTTTATCTGTAGGTCCGTTCCCTAACCGGAGAAGGGGGACATCTTCGAAGAGACCTGATGCTAGCCCAGCACCGGGACTTTGAGCTGGTGCCTGATTCTCTGTGGAAAGCCCTTGCCCAATGGTACGGGGGTCCCCAGCCATTGCCTAGACAGGTATTATTATACACAGCTATTATTATACCTTGAAAATTTAATTGATTTTCGTGTCTATTCCACTTATCTTACTTTTATAATTGTCTATGTCAAGAAATTCAACATAAATAAAATAATGGACTGTTTTCAGGCGGACCACCTAACATGAATTTGTGTGATATCTATGGCAATCTATGGACAGTAAGGTGGTCCAGACCTACATAGTAATTTTTTTTTTTTTCAAATATAGATGTAGCCACCCATTTAATTTGTTACACCTAAAATTCCTATTATGTGTAAAAAATTTCAGCCCCCTATATTATATACAAGGGGGTGCTCATCGAATTAGAAGTTTCTGACAAAAGTTCTGGATTTTAAGTAAAACTCGTAATTTAACCCATTCATGACGAAGGTTCCATATGGAACTCGAAAAAGTATTGGCATTCATTTAGTCACATCATGCCGATATGTTGAAATAGCAGTGCCAAATACAGTTTAATATAGTCTACAGGCAAGTGTGAACACGTTTGTCTTGGCTGCGTTCAGTTCGTTTGTGTGTGCCGACTTGGACAGAGGTGTCTTTATTGAGTTAGAAAAAAAAGTGCAATTTTTTCAAAATTTCGAAACAAGTGAAGTAAGTAATCCATTAAATTTATATAGTAGATTTAATTTTTTTCTCCAAAACTGAATATGATTTGTAGAGAATGAAATTCTCTGCCTATTTACAAAGATTTTGTTAGAAAAATAATCATTATTATATTAAAATGAGTACTGTGAATTAAAGGTTTTGATTTTTGGTTCCATATGGATCTTTCGGCTGATCTCACTATACATAAAATGTAATTTTTCAAAGATTTCATTGGACCATTCAAAAACTAGGGGCCTTTGGGAAAATTAGGAGGAGAAGCAGAAGAGAGGAGAGCTGAGGTCAACTACATGACCTTTCCTCTTGCGGGTCCTTCAGGGAACCAAGGGGAAGTGCACTCTTCCGGCGTGGGGCCTTCGGGGAGCCAAGGAGGAGTGAAGTGGAAAGATCCCATGTGGGGCCTTCAGGAAAACACGTAGGAGTGAAGAGGAGAAATGAGGCCACCTCTGTGAGCTCTTCCCTGGTGGGGCCTTTAAGGAACCACGGAGGAGTGAAGATGAAGTCCTCTTCCCTCCTGGGGTCCTCGGGGAACCACGGTGGAGTGGACTCTTCCCTGTAAGGCCTTTAAGGAACCAAAGGGAGGAGAACTCTCCGTTGTGGAGTCTTCGGGGAACTTAGGAGTGGAGAGGAGAGATGAAGCTTTCTTCCCTCGTGGGGCCTTTAGGGAACCAAGGAACCTCCTTTTGGGCGGAACTGATAGAATGGACCAAAACGTTATGTATTACCGCATTGTTCGTCAATAGAAATGGTGGTGGTCCATTTTTACCTAGGTCATCGAAGTAACAATTCAGAATTGCTGGCTTCTGAAGCGCGAAGCCACGAGTAATTTTAAATTGGGACAATTGGGATTCCGTTAAGAGATATCATAGCATTATTGCGAGAGGTATGCTACCAAGAACCACTTCAAGGCACCCGAAAAACTCACCAAAATAGGTCAAACGGCGATTCAGTATGAAACCTCCGTCCCGCATTATCCTGGGCCAATTCCAATTACGGAAACTAACAAGTATGGAAAAATACTTTGTGCATCTTGTGTAAGGTTGGACTATGCGTGAAATGCTTCGAGGGTTACCTCAATAAATAAGTTTTACTTTCTGTACAATAAAGTGAAAAAAATAAATTTCCGACTAGTTATTTGCCGAAAGTGCCATATGGAACTCACCCTTCTCTAGCTCCTGGGGGGTAAAGAAACCATTTTTTAAAATTCTGGGAAAAATTTCCGTTTTCTACCTCCAAAATCAACCCCTCTGTGAAATTTCAGCACGAAATTCGAGAAAAAAATAGTTCGTCATGAATGGGTTAAGGTTTATTGATATTACAAGTATTTTTGTCAAATAAGTATAAAACGTATTTAAATTTGAACAAAATTTGGTAACAAAGCAATAATTAACATAATATTAGTTGCAATCTTTCAAAACTATGTTTGTTAACTCCTTTTTGAATGTTTCAGTAGAAACGATTTTTCTGTTTTGTTCAACGATGTGAAGTAAAAATTGCTTTTCTTCCTCATTTTTAGCGAGTAATCTTAAAGCTTGTAATCTTCAAATTAATAGTTTAACACCTCTCTCCGCTGTATCATTAACAACACGCAAATTTTTGACTCAGCTTTTGCCTTGAAGGTAATCAACATTGTTATTCCAAGTCTCGGGAGTTAATTGCAAGAAAGAGTCGTTGATATCAAGAACTAAGAGCGTTTTTAACGTTCTTTGTGTTGCAAAAGCTTCTAATGTAACCTCTGAGGCAAGCTTAGCAGAATCACCTCGTACTGAACGATTACCGCCATCGGAATTTATTTTTTGAACAATGGCCTGTTTCTCAGCGTCAGACAGCTTTTCAGAAAACAGTGTAAATGCGACTAGTTCATCTGACAAATACCAAAAGTGACGGTCTAAGACACCCCTAGCTGCTATACTGATTTCGGAATCAATGGCTTTGTACAATTTTAAGCTATTCCAAAGTATTAAGTCATTTACTGGTGCATCTGCTGCCAAAGACACTTCGATTCAAACTTTGGTGTAGATGATAACTAACAAATCGAACAATTTGTTTTTCTTCTCTCTTTATTAGTTTAAATCTTATTACTATCAAGTGCACTGGTAACGTGTTGTGTAAATACGTCACTTGTAGACAGCTCAACGCACTACAAACTCATATTTGGACTTATCCTCTAATATGCTAGCATTACTAGAAGTGCTACTAAAACTGCACTCAAGTTCTAACTCTTGTCTCGACACCACCAAAGATGAAGCATTACTTTTAGCAGCCATTTCTTTCAATTCTTCAGATCTTTGTTTCTGTTTTAGAGAACTTTCTTTGACCTTTTCTAGTTTCTTGTTAATTAAGGTCATAATCATCTTACGTTCTCATCTTTGATCGATGAGAAACGCTCTGTCTTCCGCAATTTTTATTAAATTCAAATGGGCAATATCAAAAAGTTTTTCTAGTTCTTTTTTAAACAAATACTCTCCTTTTCTTTGTGCTTCATAATTTATTCCTCTATTTTTCTTCAATAGCAGCCAGTTCTTAAGAAACTTATTCAGTTTTTCAATGCAGTAATTTTGTTGTCTGGTCGGAATACTAGATTTACTCCATACTTTTAGAAGTTCTTGAATAATTACATGCGCGGAATCTTTCACATTTTTGGAATCATTTAATATGTAATAATAACGGAATAAAACTTGCCGAAGAGTAGGATGTTGGTTAAGCCTCATCAATGGCTCAATATTTCGAACTCCAAGTAGAAAAATTTCGTATTTTTTTCGAGTAGATGAACACATTTTACTACACTGATTCACTTCACAGTCTACTAAATAAGTATCAAATACTGTTCAAATTTGTCTATAAAACTCTTCAGTAGTTTATTTTAATATTTATTTAATAGTTTAACAGAAAAAACTGGCCTGTAGCAAAAAGTAAAAATTAAGCATTTTACACAAAAAATTAAAAAAACAACACTCGATTGAGCACCCCTTTCTACTTGAGCTATCTCGCTGAAATTTTACTACGTTATTTCTATGAATACGTGTAACAAATTCACGGGGTGGCCAAATGAAAAATAATAAAAAAAAATTTTTGGACCACCTTAATGGACAGTCATTTCGATTTGTGTGTTTACCGCCTTTTCGATTGAGTGTTGTTTCTGCTTCAAAAGTAAAATCGACGAGAATAAAAATAATTCAGAACTGTCTGAAATAATTATTTCTGACAAATATTTTTTACTCTGAAACAAAATATTGAGAGATGCATTCCCAATGACAATTTTATTGTGCATTCTATGTAAATTGTTTATTAATATATAATATTCTATACTTATATAGTATAATATTATAATTATTCTTTGTATTGATGATTCTATTTGGAGAAAAATGTCTAAAATAGAGAATTACAGACTATAAATGAAGAATGGTTGCTTAATTCATCGAAGGTTATCCACTTCAGACGTTTGATGGAATTAATCCATTATTTCACCTTCGAATCTTTATCTTTTGGGGACACATGTCAACCCTTATTATTACACATTGGAACACAACATCAAGTTGACGGCATTATTATGACAAAAACTTTAAATTGTCTGAAATGGCATCAAAATCGTGTGAGATTTGACAGTTCTCCCAATCTAATGAAACCATCTTTTCGTGCGAAAACAATCCATTGTCAAGTTAACCGTGTTGCCACAATAAAAATTTATTACTACGTACAACTTGTCTATGATTGAAGTACTTAATTATTATTTTTATTTGTAGGTTATTCAACCACCTAATTCAGATGTGGAGCTGGAGCTATATCCAAGAAATCTTAGGCTGCTGAGGCACACACCACCAAGCCAGCAAGCAGGTGAATTAATTTATTTTTTATAGTCAAGAATAATACACATGAAATTCAGAGATGAAATTTATTAAAAAGGAGAATATTATTTCCATGTTGGCATTAAATTTTTTTTTTTAAATGTGTTTATTTCATATGGTATAGCGGCAGTGAGGGGAGAAGGGAGGAAAAGAGGAATCTGTTAATGGGGGGGGGGGAAAGAAAGAGGGGAAAGATGGAAGGGTAACGCAGGAGAGGAAGGAGAACGGAGGACAGGAATGGTGACGCATGAGAAAAGACAACCAAGGGAGGAGCATAAGGAGGGATTGCAAAGGATTCATAGTAGCATTAGGGGATAGCAGGGGTAAATTTGGAAAATTCATGCTTCTCACATGGCCAACTGTATGTGGCCAGCTCATGATGCCGGAAAACAAAAAACCAGACAGAAAAACAAAAAAATGTTGTATATCCAAAAGCACTTCAATAAATAGAATTAACCAGTGGAGAGCCTTGCCTGAAACTAACTTCCATACTGGAAATTATGCAAAGCATCACTTTGAAGTAATATTTTGTGGATTAATTTTGATCTATCGTATGTTTTATTTACTGAAACACATTCCTTGAACAATAAACTATCTATAAAAATAACATTATTGTGTTTATTTGATAAATTGATAGGTTTCTCAATGTTTTTGTCAACTATCACGCTTGGACTTAGACAGTTCAAATCGCGGCAAAATCTGACATCCTGATTCCACAGATAATTCATATAAAAATATTCTGGTGTTGCTAGATGAATGAAACTTTTGGCTATATCAAGAATGATGTTGGCGCAAGCAATTCTAACCTTATCCTTCACACAGTTTCTTAACCTGTAATCGGCCGGAAACGCTCATATGTGCGCAGCATTTGCGCATGCGCGAAAAAAATATTTCGAAATAAAAGTGTTTGTCTGCGATTTTGACCCTTCTATGTACAGAATTTGTATGAAAACAAGGTCAGAATCGCTTGTGCCAACATCATTGATGATATAGCCACTAGTTTCATTCACCTGGCGACACCAGATTATTTTTAAATGATTTTTATCTGAGGAATCGAAATGTCATTTTTGCCGCAAATTGAAGCTGTCAATATTGACGCGTGTTCCTCGACTAAAACATCGTAAAACCTATTAATTTACGTAATTAACGCAAGTAATGTTGTTTTGGTGCATAGTTTATTGTTCTAGGAACGAGTTTCAGTCAATCGACAAAACATTCAATTCAAAATCGTGTTTTGTTACGAAATTCCGTATCTTTCCTGGAATTTGCAGGCCTTAGACAGGTTAATACATAAGGGTTAAAATTGCATTAAAAAAAAATATATTATCTGAAAATTTGTTACGCGCGCGCGCGCGGCTCCGGCTAATAAGAGGTTAAAAACCAAAAATTTCTTTCTTTGAGTGGCATTGCAAATTGCAACGCTTGCTGGGTACTCGCCAGCTACTTATAAAAGATTGTTCATTTTGAAACATTGTGTTAAATATAAAAATTCTCAATTTTATGATTATTCCAACAGCTTCCGGGCCATCATCATCATGGTCTGGCATGGTGGGCGGCTATGGGGCGGCCGCCCTATCCAGCGTGGGCATGGCGTCCTATCAGTCCACCACGGCGGCGGCGCAGCCCGTGCGCTACCTCGCCTACACGGCGGCCTTCTCACGCCTCGCCACTATACGCCAGGTTGGTCTATTGGCTGATTTCTTTCCCAATTAGCTGATTAGGTATGGGAATTTATTCCCTTCCCTTCCAATGGGCTCTAAGAAGTTTCCCTTCTTCGTTGGCTAATTGTAATCTTTAGAACAAAGTCATCAGTTAAAAATACTTACTTTATTTTTCTGATACTTCAATGGATGAAGGTGCGTGAAAGAATGAAGAACTGGCATTTTAGTGCACAGCTTTTAATCTCATAGTAATCCCATATTATTATATATCCCAGACAATGAGTCTCTCTGCCCATGCATGAATTCAGATACAGATTTGAATGACTCGCTCGACAGTAAAACAAGTTGCTGCGACGTCCTGAGTGTGAGACTCCGGTACAAACAGGCTGATTTGTGCCAGAATTTCTGTGTTTTGTGTTCCTTTCTCCTACAGCATGGATTTCTTTCAGACCCGACTTCACCCCTTCCCAAATGGATAAGGGTTTCCCAACTTCACCGAGACTCTGAAATCCCCCTATTAAAAAGATTAATTTTAAGTTTCACGGAAACATTTTATGGGGGAATTTCCACCCGTGAAAACGCGTCTACTAATTCCCCCGCCTGTATGTATGAAAATGTATACATCAAACGTAAAAAACCCAAACAATTCCTTGGTAAAATATAACCTCCCCATAATGCAATCTCATATTCCCTTTCAAATAATTTTTGACAAACTCCAAATTATGTACAATTTTTCCAACAACCAATTAATACAAACTCACAATGAAAGAGAAAGGGGCCTTTTTGGTCCGTGTCTCTGTACGCCAATATATCAAAAAAGCTTTACCTAACACTTGTCTATTATTTTTAATACCTCGTTATCTTTCTTTCCACTCTTTCTGTGGAGGCTAAGGAATCATTCTTCCTCTTGATGGACATTTTTGCTTTCTTGTATTAGGTGTGCGACTTCATCTGCTGCCAGCTCGGGCTGGCACGCGAGGAGGTGCGCCTGTGGCTGGTACTGGTGCGCGGTGGCACCGGGGAGCTGCTGGAGGAGGAGAACATCACCCTGGCGCAGCTCGGAGCCGAGGACGGACAGCGCCTGCTGGTGGAGGTGCGCAACAAGGACCTCACCTGGCCCGAGGAGCTGCAGGCGCTCAGGTACACATTCCACATTATATTCATTGACGCAACAACTCTTCAAGATTCCTGACCAATTGCAAAGTGGACTATCTTGCATTCTCTGGTATCTCTTTAGCTACATTTTTAAAGTTAAACCTTTGGCCATAGAATTTCCAACCCACACCAATATGGCGCTGCAACTGTATATGAAAAGCTCTAAAATTTTCTCTAAGATTTTCTAACTAACCGTGAAACAGATACTGACCTTGAACATGATGATATTTATCCAAACAAACTGTTACCAAAATACTTTTCAAAAAAAATTATATACAACAAGGACATTCACAAACATAACACGTGCAAGGAAATCAGGCCACAAAAAAGCACACAGCGTGTATGTAGAACAGTTTACTGTACAAAGGGATGAAGTTTTTTACCACGCTACCAGAAACTTTAAAGTCCGCACCAATTGGAAGGTTTAAGATGTATTGTAGGAGCTACATCAAACTGGAAAAAATATACAGTATGCAATATGAAATGTTATAATTAACTAGCAATTTGTAAACTTTAATGCATAATTTATTAAAATAAAGTTATAAAAAATGCTCAGTGCACACTCTTCAGAGCATTCAAATTAAAAAAAACTTCATGCTGGTCTCACGTGAGTGCTATATTATCTTGGTCATATATTCTCAATTGGAATGTATGGCCAGCGATATGCTGAAATAGGAGAAGTCACCTGGAGCACAGCCCTCATGTGAGACCAGCATTGTTGTATAATTTAAGGAGTCAAAACCTACTGCATGATGAAAAAGAGTGCGCTGAAAAGGTCTGTGTATTACAGGATTAAACCATCCCATTCGAAGTTATTTTATCTAAAACTGACCATAGCAACAGAATAAATTTTTGTGCAAATTGTATACAGTAGATATGAAATATGTCACTTTTTAATTTATTAGGTAATGTTGTGTAAGATAGCGGAGATAAATTGGTGCCTCTCGGACGGAAAGGTTAAAGCAGCATACATAATTAATATGATTTTTAAGGTTATAGTATCTTCCTTGTTTTAGTCTATCCGCATCAACGGAGGGGCGCAGCAGTGTTGTGTCGGGGGCCACAGGAGGAGTGGCATCCTCGCCCCACCCGGCCGGGGCCACGGGGCTGCACAACCTGGGGAACACCTGCTTCATGAATGCAGCGCTACAGGCGGTAAGATGATTTCAATTCTTTTGCTTTTCCTATTGCTAAAGTCTGTTGTCTTGCCTAAGTCCACCAATGTTTTCCAGTCCACCAATCCAACGTCTTAGACGTTTATTACAAGCATTTATCATTTTAAGGTTTGGAATACGGGTCCTTTGACAAGGTACTTCACTCGAGGGATGCATCTCTACGAGCTGAACACAGATAATCCTCACGGGACTGGTGGAGCCCTGGCACAGAGATATGGAGAACTCTGCAAGGAGGTATGGATTATATTACAGTTAAACCTTCTTAAGATGTTTCCTCTTAATCACTCCGACCCCTATGCTTGTTTACACGACAATATAACGAGAGCAGTTAAGTCCAATAAGCTTGTTTTCAAGCTAACGCGTGTGTTCCCACAGAAATCGTTATAACTCCGTTTTTGTTCTAGTTACAAGCCTAAAACAAAAATGAAAGTATCTATAATAAAACAAGCTACACATCTCCAATCAACGTTGTCCATAGATATAGGTAAAAAAATACTTATTTTGTGGAAACAGTTTTCACCCGCCAAATCGCATACACGCCGTTAGACAGTGTTAATTTTTTATTAAATATTTTTGTATGAAATGGTAAAACGTGAGGTGACAAAATTGTTTATTATACATTTGTACGATAAAATAAGTGGGTTTTTTGCATAATGTGTAGAAATGGCAAAATTTCGTTTTAACTAAAAACGCGAAAAAATAGCGAAAAACGTGATTTTGGCCGTATTTCAGCTAAATTATTCTATTTAGCGAAATAGGCGTGAATTTCCCGAAAATACCGGGTATTAAAATAATAGGTGAGAATTTAAAAAAATCGATATTTATCAGCGGAAATAAGTGATTAAAAATCATCTCTATCTTCAGCTCGCGCTCCCCCGACTGTGTGCGTAAGCTCGAAGCCTGTCCTACCTCTTTTTACAATTTTGTTACTATTTTATGTGTAAATATATAATATTTTTGTACTGTAGGCTAAATTTGCTTTTTGACATTACACAAATTGTGTGAAATAAATTACGCCTATTGATTTTAATCGCAATCTGCATTAGTTTTGTTTGTGTTCGACCCGTACTTAGAGTTTCCTTCCTTATTAATTTAATATTAAAATTAATTATTTATAATCTTTCACATGGAAATACTTGCAAATGAAGGTTAAACATATACCTATTTTACCAAAAATACTTAAAATATGCGCTAAAAACATTCAGGAAATACATTTTTTTCTATTTTGCTACAAAACGCTAAATTATGCCTCAAAATGCTATAAAACGCTAAATTTCCAATTGTTAATGCTAAAAAATCTGAAAATTAATGCTAAATTTTGCCATCTCTAATATGTAATGTGTGATCTTAGTACTCTTTTCACATGATAACATCATGTGAGTCATTTTTACAATTTTTTTATGTTTTCATACTAAATTTTAATATTTAGAAATGTTAATATTTATTATTTATTTGTAATAAAATTGGAAAGCTTATTTCATAATCTTTCAAAAACAGTTTTTAGTATTCGGCTACGTTCAGAAATATTTAATTTATCGAGCTTTAAATGCGAAGCGGAAATAAAACAACATTTTTATAAATCTGACGGTTCGTTTAAGACAAAAAACTTGCACAAAAGCGATAGACCGGAGTGGTTAACCCATTGGCCACAGAATTAACGAGCTAAAAAATTGGCCTTCACCACTGAATTAATTTTTTACCAAAAATTGAAAACCTGCATTGGTGTACTAAATCTATTGTAACTTTTGAACCATATATTCAATAGAATTAATTTCTTAAAATTTGTTTACATACTGAATTACGGTAAAGAAAAATATTAAAATGAAAATTTAAAAAATATTAAAATTTGTGTAAATAAGGATACAAATATGAAATTCTCTTTTTTAGTAAGTTTTTTTTTTCAAATTTTTATTTATTAAGTTATAATAAAACATAATACTCATAAAAAGAATAATAATAATTTTTGTTTTTTACGTACACGTATACTAATAATGAATAAAATTATTTGGAGAAATTAAATGGCGACCGGCTGCATACAAAACTTGGAACACAAATATCGGGGAAAACACATAAGAAAAATATTATTGCCAATTCTACGAAATGAGTTATTAATTACCTACAGAGCGTTCGGCATTTAAAATTTTATTCAAAAATGTCACAGTTGTGCCCGGTTTCGGTTTTTTGGCGGACCTACTCTAGCCCGTCAGCGTGCCGGGGTTTGTGCTTAAGTAACTGAGTTGCACACCCGGCAGGCTGCCGGGGTTTGTGGCCAATGGGTTAAGAAGTTTTCATGTTTAAGAAGTTTGATTTTTTTCAGTTCCTTTGAGACTGAATGGCCCAATTTATAAGGTTTTCCCGCTTAACCCCTCAGGCCTCAGGTATGTTCTGTCAGAAGGTCCAAATATTTCCGCTTTGCAATAAAATTCATGTAAATGGAATATTTCTGAATCTATCCAAAAACTAAAAATTGATTTTAAAACACACTTTAAAATTTTATAATGCAAAATAAACCTAATATGAAAATTAATAATGCAAATATAAAAAAGTTTTTAAAATGGCTCACCCTCCCTTTTTTTAACTAAAATTACTGATAACAGAAAAAAAAATATGCACATATTTTATTAGAAAAATGCACCTACTATAAACGTTATCGTCGCCTATCTTTTTGGTTGTTTCATGTAAAAATAATTATTTTAAAAATTCCCAAAGTTTCAAAAAAATATATAAATTGCGGTTGGAAAAGTATTCTAGAATATGAATATACATATGTATTATTTTACCAACAGAATAGTCGACACTATAACTTACTATAATTTACTATAATTTACATGTAAAAACATTATCATATTGGAATGTCCTAAAACGGGCATTTGCCTAGTTGGACATTTTAAGTTCATTATATTGTATTATGTAATATTTACAAACAAACAATAAATAAATAAATAAAAATAAATAAATAAACTTTGGTTTCATAAAGGTGTACGTTTTAATCATTTTGAGGTTAACTTTAAGATTTGAAAATAAAACTTGTTTTCTCTTTCTAACACCGTTTAGATCCCTATTTTCCGTAAGGTTTACCCAAAGGAACTACACTCAAGCGTGTGAATCTCCCGTTTTGCAGGTGTGGCTGAGCGGCGCCCGCTCCGTGGCCCCGCTGCGCGTGCGCTGGTGCGTGTGGCACCACGCCGACCGTTTCAGTGGCGGGGGCCAGCACGACTCCCAGGAGCTGCTGGCCTGGCTGCTGGACGCCTTGCACGAGGACCTCAACCGCTCCCCTCGCGGCCTGCCCTACCGCGAGCTGGGTGACTCCAACTGCAGGCCTGACCAGGTGACACCAGAAGACTGTCAATACTAACACTAACGAATGTGCATGTTTGCTTCACTCAAAACATCCGGGGGTACTGTACATGGCCTGCTGATACAAAAGTATGAAACTGTTGCCCCCTGTTGAATTTGGCAGCTGCCTATGGTCTCAGTCGCTATTCCCGAGCAACGATCAATCGTTACTCGTTATGCGCCATCTACGAGTGAAAAATGACTCCCCGTCGCAACCAACTTTGTCGAATGTTTCATTTTTACGTATTCTTGAATATCTCTGATTATATTGGCAGCCCTGTGAATATTGTCTACGTTCTTGATGTTTTTGAGATTTCTATGATGTAAGTTTAAAGCGTCAAACCGTGTCAAACAGTTAATAAACATATTTTTTCCGCGTATAACTTCTACGAATCTATCTTCTTATCTTAACTTATATATATATATATATATAAATAAAAATGAATATATATAAATAAAAATGAATCGCCCAAATAAATGTACGCGCATAACTTCCGAACGACTGCACCAAATTGGATAATTCTTTTTTTTTTGTGTTCGTTATTGTCACGACAAGGTTTGAATAAAACTACTGGTTAGCTCTGGCATTATGAAGTTTGTATTAAAAAAATAGGTGGCACGCGAGCTGTTTGAAAGCTGAATGTACCAAGACTGAATGTATGGAATGCGCGGGGGAACTGGGGGGGGAGGAGGGAGGGGAACTCGGTTACGGGGTTCGCGGGAGGGGGGAGGGGAACTTGAGAGGGTAAGTTTATTAAATGGCATAGCAACGCATGCCGGGAACCAGCTAGTATATAAATAAAAATGAATCGCCCAAATGAATGTACGCGCATAACTTCCGAACGACTGCACCAAATTGAATAATTCCTTTTTTTTTGTGTTCGTTATTGTCAGGACAAGGTTTGTAAAAAAGAAGCGGTGAGGCATAATGAAAATTGCAATGTATGCGGGAGGGGGGAGGGGAACTCGAGAGGGGGGTTCGCGGGGCGGGGGTAGCAGGAGTGAGGAGAGGGAAGGCGGAGTGGGAACACGTGAGGGGAAGGGGAAGCGGAAGGGGAACAGGACAAATGGGAAAGGACACGCAGGGAGAAACAATTTCTTTGTTAAGTGGCATAGCAACGCATGCCGGGAACCAGCTAGTTGATAATATTTGACATGACTGGGCAACCAAAACATCGCTGGTACATCAGCCATTGTATTATGGAACCTTAAAACGACTTTAAATATACAATGTTTTTGCAGGTGCGAAAGTTAGCGCGGGAATTCAATACTAGATTTTGGCAGCCAATTGCATAGATATGCAAACAACCCATCACTCGCTGCTCTGTTTTTACTGGTTTGACCCACTCATTGTGTGGAATGACTTGACGTTTGGCGTCTAAGTATGTTCCTTCGACTAAGCTCAAGAATAACCAAGTCGACCTACGGATGTACTTTTGACGACGATTGCGAGCATCGAGGCTTGGAGAATAGCTAGCCAGGAGTACCAAAATACCTGAAAAAAATCCCTTGACCCTGCAGAAATGGGCGGTCTGTTCGATAGATTCCCCTTTAGAGTACAGGTGTCAGGTAGGAATGCTATCCTTGTTCTGCCGGTATTACAATGGAAGATACTCAAGGAACTAGCGTCATTGATCCCTAGCGCCAGTGCGTAGTCAGGAAAAAAACCAAATGCATGCCCAATATATGTACATGGTTTTTTGCCACATGAGAATGTGTTGTTTAATGATTTGCCGGCCTGTGTTTTCTGTGTTTCCGCCCTCCTACAACATGGGTCTCGTCAAGACCGTTGTTCCTCCACAAAGCTTCTCCAAAGGTGACATAGACTCCGAGGGAAATTATTTGCCTCACAGCCTCCTGTGTGGAGTTAATAATAAAAAACGTCTTTCTGTTGTGTTGTGGTAAGCAAAAAACACCTTCTTGGTGTACCCGACTATTAAACTGCTAGGGTTTTCTCTCTCGGAAGACCGGATTGCAAGAGTCTCAGAAATAGAATGACAGAGGTAAAATAGCCTGGTGGAAAAGAGTAGAAATCCTAAAATGATTTGTTTTCTTTATGGTTACAGGAGGTTGCCCAAGAAGCCTGGGATCACCATACAGCTAGCAACCAGTCCATCATCACGGAGCTGTTCTACGGCCAGCTCAAGTCCAAGGTACCCATCATTCCACTCTGCACTTATAGTACAATTGCAGCTCCTTTCTACAAGATTCTGTATTACTGAAATGTCCATTCTTCCCGCAGGTAACCTGTGCATCATGTGGCCATGAGTCAGTCAGGTTCGACGCCTTCAATATGCTCAGCCTACCACTTCCAATGGAGAGCTACATCGTAGTTGAAGTTTTGGGTAAGTAAATTCTAGAAGAGTACCCCAATTTATCAAAACAAGCTATTGTTGTTATACTCCCGTTTTCTACGAACTATTTATTCGAAGTGGGATTTTCTAATTATGCTGCAACCAAGTCAAAGTGCAGGAACAGGCTCGAGACGCCACACCAGGGTACCTAGCATGGTCGATCGACATAGGTTTTATCGAAAATGTCGGTAACTTGTCATCGCTCCCGAGCACGACTGCAGGCAGCTAACGAACAAATAACAGTTCACAACGACTAAGGGTTCTTATTTAATTTGACGTGAACTATTATTTGTTCGTTAGCTGCCTACAGTCATGCTCGAGCGCCATGACAAGTTACCGACATTTTCGATAAAACCTATTTCGATCGACCATGCTAGGTACCCAGATATTAGAATACAATTTACCAATATTGTGCATGATATCAAGAAGATATTCAATTAAAGTACTCATAATCATCATAGCCATTAATTAGGTCTTTTATATATTCCATTTTTTGATGTTGTTTATAATCATTTTTTTGTTTATATTCCAATTTTTTGTTGCTTATATTCCATTTTTTTATTTATATTCCAATTTTTATTTTTTATATTCCATTTTTGTTTTTATTTATTTTCCATTTTTTGTTGTTTATATTCCATTTTTTTGCTTACATTCCATTTTATGTTATGTTTTTATATATTGTTGGTATACTTAATAAATAATGTGTAATAACATTTTTTTAACTTTATTATTAGTAATTACCAAATCTAATAAATGAGCCAAGTGTTCCGCTAAAATTTACGGGTTTGCAAAGTGTTCCATTGCAGAAAAAGTTTGGGAAACCCTGTTATATTGCATTCAATTTTTGCAAATGTGATTTTTGTCTTTCCCTTTTTTTGTGTGAATACCGCACAATGATTAAATTATGAAAATATTTTTTATTCAATTTCGAGTATATTTCTCCTGAATACTATTAATTTGGATCTGAGTAGACTTTTGATCTTTGAAATCCCCTTCCATAATTTTCCCGGAGGCACATCTATGCTGAACTAAATGACTTCCGATAAAGTAGACTGGATCAATAACCTCAGCTTTCCATTTTGACCTCTACCAACTGTTCTCCATCATACAAAGAAGAATATCTTTGAAATTACACAAAGAAAGGAGCATCAATATTATTTAGTTTTGAAATGATTATATGCATAGTTCCTACCGGGACGTCATTTATCCAGTACCTACCCTCGCTAAACAAATCACCTTGTTGGAAAAACATTTGAAAATGGAACAATGACAAAAGTGACTTCAAGTACTTTTGTTTCTGAAAAAACGGAAGAAGTTTTGGGACTACATTGGAAGCAATTTTGTTGGTGAACTAAAAGAAGGTTTTTGACCCTATCAAGATCGTTTTATACTTATTTGTGAGGTTATGGCGGCAATTACCTCGAGGTTCTGCAGTGGAACTAAATAAACTATATTTGTGATTGCGTTGGGTGCGCCTTCGCAGAGGTAAGTGATTTGTTGTCCTACTTTCTTGTATCCATTGTTTTTTCCTACACATATTATCGTCCAATTCCTACAAATACCATTTCATTTTATTTCATTTCGTTTAGAGCTTGAGCACACAGAGAGCGGTCAGAGTTCTGCGTTCTAGTGACCGTTGACCGCTCAAGAGTTCCGAAGCACACAAGCGGCGTTCAAATTCTCGCGTTCTAGTTTCGTTTGGGTCTTTGCACATGCAACATGTCACTAGAAAGTTCATCATCCGATGAAAAATTATTGTTCCAGTGGAGCTTAGCAGCTTCTAAAAAGAAAAGGAGGTATTGGGTGCACCCAATCAACACAGCGCGAAAAGAACAAGGCAAATTTAGTAGTACTTTTCAGGATTTACTTAAAGATGAACAACGATTCTATATTTATTTTCGGATGTCGATTAATAGTTGTTCATTGAATTTATTTGTTAATCGAATTATGTAACGAATACGATATGTTTTCGTAATATTCTGTAAGGTTTCCAGTCAACTGCCGGGTTTGCAACCTCAGAAATTGTGGCGTTCTGGCGTTCTCTGCCTCGGCGGGAAAAGAACTCTTAGAACGCGACGTTCCGTTTTGACCGCCGCGGTCTGACTGCCCGCTGTGTGCGTTGTTGTTATAGTATCAGTACATTCTAATGAACGCCGAACGCGGAACTCGGAACTCGGAACTCCTGACCGCTCTCTGTGTGCTCCCGCTCTTAGAGCTTGAGCACACAGAGAGCGGTCAGAGTTCTGCGTTCTAGTGACCGTTGACCGCTCAAGAGTTCCAACGCACACAAACGGCGTTCAAATTCTCGCGTTCTAGTTTCGTTTGGGTCTTTGCACATGCAACATGTCACTAGAAAGTTCATCATCCGATGAAAAATTATTGTTCCAGTGGAGCTTAGCAGCTTCTAAAAAGAAAAGGAGGTATTGGGTGCACCCAATCAACACAGCGCGAAAAGAACAAGGCAAACAAGGCAAGGCAAATTTAGTAGTACTTTTCAGGATTTACTTAAAGATGAACAACGATTCTATATTTATTTTCGGATGTCGATTAATAGTTGTTCATCGAATTTATTTGTTAATCGAATTATGTAACGAATACGATATGTTTTCGTAATATTCTGTAAGGTTTCCAGTCAACTGCCGGGTTTGCAACCTCAGAAATCGTGGCGTTCTGGCGTTCTCTGCCTCGGCGGGAAAAGAACTCTTAGAACGCGACGTTCCGTTTTGACCGCCGCGGTCTGACTGCCCGCTGTGTGCGTTGTTGTTATAGTATCAGTACATTCTAATGAACGCCGAACGCGGAACTCGGAACTCGGAACTCCTGACCGCTCTCTGTGTGCTCCCGCTCTTAGTATTTACAGTCCATTTCCAAGTGCTTCTGAAGCTGTAATTCATAAGCAGTTTCGAATGCAACAAATATAATATAAATCATTTCTATTGGTAATTTGGATTATTTCCTCAGTGATCCTGCTGGACGGCTCCGTTCCTATAAAGTACGGTGTGCGCCTCAACTCGGATGCGCGCAACTGGCAGCTCAAGCAGCAACTGTCGATCCTGTGCGGCCAGCCCGCCCGGCAACTGCTGCTGGTCCCCCGGCTGGCGGGCAGCGCCTGGCCTCCGCGCCTGCCTCACGACTCCGCACGCGTCACTCCGCACGCGCCCCTCTGCGCATACCACGTACCGGGTGCCGCCGTCACCAGGCAGAACACGCAAGGTGAAAGATATAATGCACTTCTTTTCTCATTGTCCTGAACCATGTTGCTCCAAAATAATTTATCTATGGCAGAAATAAATAATTTGCAAGTGGAACCTTGTTGTTAAAAATAAAAATTAAATTATTTTAAAAAGGACTATGTTGCTCATAAATTGCAAATGGAACCTTGTTCTAAAAATCCAGTCCCGGATATACAACTTTTTCAAACCTCTCAAACCGCTCGGGTTTATTTAGCTCAGCTCGTGTAGCCCCTAGTTCTAGATGCGATGGGGATTCCCCTGGCAGAGACATCACGAACACTATGCACGCGTTCAAAATCAACTTAAGATTGGTTCATAAATCAACTTAGGTAGTATTCAAAAACCAACTGGGCATTTTAAAATCGAATTAATTAAACAGGGCTGTAAAAAGTAACTACAACTACAAATAATGTTAATGGCGATATGTGAACAGCTTCATGCAAACCTATGAGCTAGCGAGTTCGATGGGATTTTTAAACGGACGCCCCGCGCTCAGCCTCAGATTTAGGGGGGGAGGCAAACAAGGGCGCCAAAATCTTAATTTATATGTTTGATTGAAAAAAAAACTTGATTCACAAAGCGCCTGGCATCCAGCGCACGTTGTTCTATCGATTATTCATTTGATTTTAAAACACCCAGTTGATTTTTGAACACATCCTAGATTGATTTATGAACGTAACGTAAATCGATTTTGTTCACGTGCTTAGTGTATGTGATGTCTCTGCCAGGGGAATCCCCGTCGCATCTAGAACTAGGGGCTACACGAGCTGAATGAATAAACCCGAGAGGTCGAACGTCAAGCGAAGCGACGATCACTCACCTCACGGGGGTGCCACTATCAAGTTTCTGCTCCGGTTTGAAAAAGTCATAGATAGGTTTTAAAGAGAAAAAAAAACTAAAAAATAACTAAACTAAGACTAAACTTGCAAAAAGTCAATGTCAGATAAAACCTTGTTGTCCCAACGACACGAAATATAAAAGGACCTAAATAACGAAGTCATCTGTTGCCATTAGTTTCAGACGGAGACAAAGAGGTGGGCGTCCCGGCCGCCGAGGTAAGAAGACCCCCAACCCCCTCCTTGTGCATGCCTGCTCTTTTCTGCTTCAAGGTATATTAATTACACCTTCCCTCACCACTATTTATAATACATTATTATCTCTCGCTCACATACTTATTTTTATATTTAATATTTACCCTCCCCCTCCCCCTTGTAGAAAGTTGTGTTTAATATATTTTTTAATAAATCTGTTGATAGACTTAGGTACCTACTTTACTGACTCAATTTGGGTATGTAGGTTATCTAATTTTATTTTTATTGGTTTTTTATATTCTGGTAACACTGGTTCGTTAATAAACAATAACTTTAATTTTACAACTGTAAAATTTATCCCTAATTTGAGTAACATTTTGACAAAGTATATTGAATATACTTGACTTATTATGAGTTTTCTTTATTATGTTTATACATATTTTAAAATGAATTTGAACCTCTTTTTAGTAATTTACAATCAAGACGTTACAATATATTATATAGAAGTGCTGTAGAAATCTCAAAGTGGCGAGCCAAAAACAAGTCAATTGTAGTGTTTACGTTTTCATAGTTTTAGTACTAAACTGCCACGCAGTCAGCCTCTTAGGGTTGTGTGCTACCCCAAGTAAATTGCATTAAAAAGTGTCAAAATGCTCTCTTTTGAGGTGAGAAAATATTTTCATTGCTCAGAAAACACTAGTAAAAGCCAAGGAATAACATTTCATTTGTAAATGGATGCAAATTATTTATTATTTTTAATAAAACAATTGTTTTCCACCTAAAGATTTTATGCGTCATTAGAGAATGCAAGGCCTTCTAGACTACAGGTCTACAGATCTGGGCGCGCAACAGCCAAATTAAGAAGTCAGTGCTGTCGCTAAGTAAACCGTATTTTTTTAAATAATCTAATCACTCTATTTATTGTTGCTCTGCTTGCAGTAAAACAACATACAAATCAGTAGTAACAACGAGTACAATAACAATCGCCGTCATTTGCAAACTGTCGTTGCTCTATTATGGCTTGATCACACCTCAAAATCGGCCAGACCTCCCTCTCTAGTAGGCCTTGAGGAAGTATTTGACGGAACTTTTGAATTCGAAAACGTCGCCTGGTCCTTCCGTTTATTTTTTCATATGCACATATTCTTTGAGAGTCTATCTTTGTCATACATGAACATTTTAGTTTGAATTAAGAATTTTGGAAACATAAGAGTGTTTCTTAATTTTCACATTTAATTTTGAGCTTGTGGGACAATAGCAAGTCTAGATGTATCTACAGTCTGTCAAATAAGAGTAGAAAACATAGGAAGGCGCCACTGTTGATCAAATGGCAATACTAAAAATACAACATATGGTGGCGATGTAAAGCTGTGTAACCTACATTTTTTGTAAAAAATCAAAAACACATAAAAGTGGGAAAAATATTTTTTTATTGCAATTTCGATACCTACTGATCTCAAAACTAGAATTGCATTTGGGATATTATACCTTTGCAATTTTTGTTAATACAATGAAGAATAACGATATTATAGTAAAATTAAAAGCACCGTTAGAAATTACTCACATTTATTTAATACTAGCTAAAGTAGCCAGCATTGCCCGGGTTTTAGGTCATGTCTCTAATTTTAGATCTGAATATATTTAACTCAAGTCAGACCCTAAAAGTAGTGTAACTAAACTCACCATTAGTGATTCTTCCTTTCTAAATTAAATTAAATCAAATCACTTTATAAGACACCATTTAATCAATTTTATGAGGTACCTTAACAACAATGCTTCTTTGAATTATTTTTTTTTTCTTTAAGAACAAAAAAATGTTTTTTTTAATGTGATTAGTGTTTCATACTTTCAGTGTCATTGCGATTTGATATAATATTTGACAGTTAAATTGGTGTTGCCAGTCTACAAAATTATTAGTTCCGTTTTTTATATTTTCTACTCTTCTACACAGACTCTATCTTTGTTATACATGATCATTGTTTGAATTAAGAATTTACTAGAAACATAAAGAGTGTTTCTTAGTTGCCACATTTAATTTTGAGTTTGTGGGACAATGGCAAGTCTAGATGTGTCTATCTTCGTCATACAACAACATTTGAATTAAGAATTTACTAGAAACATTAGAGCTTTTCTTAGTTGCCACATTTCATTTTGAGTTTGTGGGACAATGGCAAGTCTAGATATGTCTATCTTCGTCATACAACAACATTTGAATTAAGAATTTACTAGAAACATTAGAGCTTTTCTTAGTTGCCACATTTCATTTTGAGTTTGTGGGACAACAGCAAGTCAAGATGTATTGTAACGTCGTTGATCAATTGGATTAAATTATTTAAAAAGAGGTTTTTATTTGGTTTTTTAAAAGCTTTACTTTTGATTATGAAGGTTAAAGGCTTATTTATTTATTTTTACAAATAATTTTTTAAAGCATCATTGGCTTTACAGCTTTTTGTGTCAGCAGTTTGTAAATATATTTTGAATTCACATTTGTTAATTTTTACGAGTTTATTTTTTTTATACGTATGTATTTTGTGTTTGGGTTTTCTGTGTGGTTTTTGTGATGATATGATATGCATTTATATTTTGAGGAACTTAATCTAATTAATTATTTACAACATGATGTTAATTCAACTTTTTGCTCCATTCCATGAGACTGATTAAAATGCCCTACATTTTCATGGCATGAAGTGAGAAATTCAAGTAGCCAATATTAAATTAAAATTGACTTATTGTTTTGTTTTGTTATTGTTTGAATGTGTGTGGGAATAGTGAGAATTTTAGATGAGGTCTTTTATGTTTTTCATTTGAGGCAGCTTAACTCTTAGCAATGTGTGCAACTCAAATTTGAGTCTGACAAAATTATTCCGTAGTTTGTGCCAGAGATATGTACAGTTACGGCCGCTGTTCCCAATCCTACTAATCAACGGCTAAGCCGAAACTAAGGCTCAACGCTCTATGCACAACTACGCTCTTTCCAACGCTCAAGCATCGCTTAATCTAAGGAAGCCGGACACGTGGATTAAGTTCGACTGAGCAAAGCAAAGTTATAAAAAGTGTCAACAGAGTGGCACTAACGCCACGAGGTACCGACACACCGGCGGCAAAGGTCAACCTGACACTTTATTTTTAATAATTTATACATTTGTTTAAAAAATATAAAATGCAAGTTTATGGATTATTTAAAAAATTATGTGTGTTAATAATAAATACAATATTTAATTCTTTAATATTAATTTAACATCGAAAGTTTTTACTTTAATGCCATTTTAGGCGGGGTCACTTAAGATAATCAACGATAAAATATTTGGGAACAACGAGAATTGAGCGTTACCTTTAAAATACTTACAAATCGCTTAGCTGATGGTAAACTCAGATTGGTCGATCGAAAAGTTGAGAACAACGGCCGTTAGTCTCAGTAATCCAAACCCACTGTAATCCGAATCACCGGGTGACGGATGCGGGGCGGGTGGGTCTGTGGAAAACAGAAGTCGTTAACCTTTGAAGAAATAAAGTGTAATTTGCTTATTTTTATCATTATGAACTTCTATAATACATCGGGCGATGAGGAATGTCGATGATATTAATTGATAAAGGATGGTACCTAATCTTAAACAGTCAGAAGAGTGATTCTGTATTGTCTTAAGATAGAGTTACGAGACAATTAAAAACTGAAGCTTTCCGACATCTGAAGATTTTGTCTTAATTGTCTCGCCTTACCACAAAAGATATACAATCATACTTCTGGTAAGGTATAAGAGGGATTTTAAAAGTTCCAAAATGAGAACAGTTTGTTTTCATCGGTTGCATCATCATAATTTCATGAATAGTGCACTGACTCAAGCAAAACAAATGCCGTTTACAATATTTGCTTTTTTTTAAATGCTATTTTAACCATTATGTATAAAGAAATTGTATAAGGACAAGGTCAGAATGGCTTGCGCCAACATTTTTCTTGACGTAACACTTAATTTGATTTATCTAGCTTCTCGTAATGATTTTAAATGAATTTTCTATGACTTTGTGGGTCACTTTTGGGAGCTGTCAGTCACGAAAAAAACAATTTTTTTACGTTTTCAAAAGAGTATCAATGTCATTATTTCTTTGTAAATTCATTTGAATTGTTTTTTTTTTTCATGTTGGGCGTGAATTCAGGTTTGCATTATATAATAAAATCAGTTTATATTCATGTGAATATATTTTTTTGATATTTGTTTGCCGAATGGGAGAATTTTTTTTTTTTTTAATTAATATTAGCTATTTTGGGAAAAATTCTAACGATATTATCATGTAATATATATGAATAATATTATCTGATAAACAGAAAACATTCGCAAAAAAAAACTTTGTTTTTATATCGATATTTGACTAGAACTCGTCAAGGCAGTTTTCGCCCGATTTTTCAAAATACCATCAAACGTTCAACAGGTTAAAGTTTCCAGCAATCCGAAAATTCGTTAAACTGAACAGACTCTGTTTTTAATTGATCAGATTATAGAGACTATACTGTATAGTGTATATGTTATGTACACAGAGAATCCATTGATTTGTTGATAATAAGACATTCATTCTGAATTATGATTGGTTCAGGGGGGGACTATGAAATGGAACTTCCATAACCAATTATTTGCTGTGTCATTCTGATTTCCATTGCAAAGAATTATCAAATTCAGATTCGGTTTTCTACTTTTCAGTCTAAAATCACAAAAGGCTTGCTGTTTTAACCTATTATTGCTAACCGCACCATTTTATTATGATGCGCAAATAATCCACGCTTGTTACACTATGCATTTATGTTATCGTTTCAAGGCCTCTTATTCTATATCTATTCTTAGTTGGGTTAAGCTGCCTCAAGGTTCGATTATTAGTTAGTATTACCGTTTTGTCCCTTCCGTAGTTAGAACTGTAACTTTGTGATGTAGGAATTAGAGAAAAGAGCATTATTTTAAGTAGTTTGTTGAATAAATTTATTGGTGTTGATTTATTTCGAAAGGAAATCTGATGCATAAATCCATTTTCATTAAATATTCATTTTTGATGCCGTTAATTTTATACAATAACTAAATAATATTGTCATTATAACTGGATTTATGGATCTATAACTATTGTTTGTAAGTGTATTTTTGGTAATGCAATTTAAACGGTGACCAGACAACTCAACGCAGTGGCATTTCATCACTCCTCTGAAAAGTCTTTAAAAGTAATGAAAAAAAATAGGTTACATTAGGTTAGGTTATGGGCTTCTTTTCAACACTTTTAATGATTTTTCAAAGGGGTGTTGTAATGCCGCTTTGTTGAGGTGTCATGGAACCGATTTAAACATTGTTGTTTCTTTTGCCAATCCTAAATGTGAAAATTTAATTTGTAAGTACGTTTCTTGTTGTAAATTAAGTGCTTTTGATTTATAAAGGTATTTTAAAAAGAAACTAACCTAGGTTCAATTTGCTTTATGTTTGAATTAAATTTTCACATTTATACTTCCTCATATAAAGTTTCGAGCTGTGTTACATTATTATCAAATTCCAGCGTTCATCCATATCCAGTGATTACAGCGAGAGTCCCGTGGCAAACAACTTCCTCAATTCCAAAAACATCAAGTCCCTCGAGACCAACAACGGATCCTCTGGCTACAACTCCATACAAGAACTGGAAACTAATCGCCAAAACGATGGTTTCACACCTCCAAACAGCATACCTAACGATTTCTACAATAACGCCAGCCCAAAAAAAACAGTCGATCAAACTAAACTTCCAAACGAAGACTCAAAAGCTGTTCCTCATAAAGATTCGCCGACACCAAGCTTAAAATCATTTGAAAACAGTCCCAACTTGACAAAAAAACAATTGGATTCTGTCAACAGTACGCCAACAAAAGGAAATGAAATACTGTTACAACCGATGCAAACAAACGCTAGAATATTGAGAACTAACAACAACTCGCCCCTTTTAACATCGAGAAAGAATACTAGCGTTCAAGCATCAACTTCTAATAATTCGCCGACTCTAAGCGCTAGAAAATTGAGTCTCGAAAATGGTAAAGATAGCTACATTCCCGGATTACGCGTTGATGAAGATGTATCGTCACTATCCTCGATGAAATGCGATGAAGAATTCATCCCAAACTATTTGATAGCGGTTCATCGCAAGCAGTCACGGCAGGAGTCATACTTTTTGTCACAGCAGAAGAGGCGATGGGAGACGTTTGGTTCCCCGCTGGTGATCCCCATCAGCGAGGGCTGTGGGGGTCGGGAGCTATACGCGGCCGTTTGGCTGCAGGTGGAGCGCCTGCTAAGTGCGCCCCCGCCACAGCCCCCCGATCAGGCCAACCACGCTACCGATTGGTAACTATCTTATTGTTTGCCAAGTTCATTAACCTCTCATCTGTTTGCTTTTAACCCATCAAAGGCCGTAAAAAACACGGAAATTTCCTAACAAAGCACCACTTTGAATTTTGAATTGAATGTTTTGTTGATTAATTTTGAGCTACCGTATATTTTATTGACCGAAACACATTCCTAGAACAATAAACTATGTACCAAAACAACATTACTTGCGTTAATTACGTAAATTGATAGGTTTTACGATGTTTTCGTCAAGTAACACGCATCGACTTTCAGACAGAAAGAATCGCGGCAAATTTGACATTTTGATGCCACAGATAAAATCATTTAAAAATATTCTGGGGTTGCCAGGTGAATGAAATTTATGCCCATCTTATGGGTAAATGTTGGCGCAAGCGATTCTGACCTTGTCCTTCATACAAATTCTGTATATAAAAGGGTCAAAATCGCAGATAAACATATTTTTTTCGAAATATTTTTTGCGCGCATGCCCCCACAAACTGCGCACATCCGCGCGTCCGCAAATAACCGGTTAAATGCAATTTTAACCCTTATGTATAAAGAAACTGTATGAAGGACAAGGTCAGAATCGCTTGCGACAATATCAATCTAAAATACCATCCAACATTCAACAGGTTAATACATTTATGTGATGCCATTTTGAAAATGTATTATAACCTTCAAATAATTAAAATAAACAACAGCTGCATTTTATAGTTAGGTATCAGTATAGTTGGGTAGTTGTACTCATTAGGGTTCAATGACAGTTCGGCTAACAGTAAGGGAAAATACAGTAAATCTACTTACACAAAATATAACTAAGTGTCTCCGAAGGCAATGTGCAATGAGGATTTGCCATCGAATAATAAAAGTATTAAACATATTTTCATCCAAATGCATCAAGAAAAAAACTACTTGTCTATAAAATGTATACCTCAGCGTATAACTAAAAAAATACCAACCCTGTAAATAAATTATTTGGTATCCATACCGCTTCTGAACAGACTTTGTCTAGTGAGATGGGTAATATAAATCTTACGTACATAAATGAAAATAAAATAAACTCTCCGGTTGCCGGCACTGAAACTGAAACTTATTTTAAAAGTATTTATGAAGTCGATTTCAGGTTTGACATTGGTAAAAATTACACAAAAAAATTATAATTTTATACCAACTGTCGGGGATCAACTGTTGGGGGATCTAGAAAAGAATACCGCAGTAGTTCAAGAACACCGGATTGTAAAATGTTTGATTTCCTTACCTTGCCTGGATACATTCCAGCGATGACAGCCTGGGCTACTCCTTTCCCTTCACCCTGAGGGCCGTGGGCCAGAGGGGCCTCCGCTGCGCCGTGTGCCCTTGGACCAGGTTTTGTCGGGGCTGTGCCCTGCCCTGTACCGACGACCCCCTCATTGTCAACCTCTACCCCTGCGGTGAGTACTCGTACCTAACCAAACAACCTCTCCACAAAATGTCATCGATGCTACTAATATTAACTAATTGTGTCAATTTGGGAGGTGGGTATGGGTACCGCCGCCCCGGGAACCATTTATTGGATAACCAACACCCCTGCTGTAGGTCACCCCAAGTGTCACGCTACGTTTGGTGACTTAGCAGGGTTCATGGGGTGAGTTTGTCTAGGTCCCGGTTTGCCCACTTACTGTGTGGCGGGCTGGATGAGGATAGGCTGTCTGAGGGAGGACTAACCTAGATCTTACCAGCCAAACTCTCTCGATCCATCAAATGGACCCATCAGTGGGAGGATGGATTCATATGTCCGTCACTCCTGGACACATTGACCCCTAGATTCCTACCCACCAGAACTTCCTCTCCTTCCTTGCCCTAAAAAGACCCTCCACACATCATCCACAAAGATGACAAAGGTTCACCTGGGTGGAGCTAATGTAAAAATAAATATATTTACTTCGGTGTTGCCATCCTAGTACTTTTTTTCTTTCCGGTCATGCTCGGGACAAGAATAAACAAATGTTGCTCACTAAATTTATCCTTCTAATATTGCTTAGTAATCGGTGTGACCGTGCTAGGCCCCCAGTTACCAACTTGCCTCTCACACACATTGCCGAAGATTTGCATGTTTTTTTATATTCCGTCCGTTGATGATTGCAGCCACTCCCCCGCCGCACCGCTACTCGCTGCCGTCGGAGCTGACCGACTCAGCGGAGGGGCGGGAGCCGGTGCTCAGCGTGCTGGACATGGAGGAGCTGCGGGCGGCAGGGCAGGCCGAGGACTTGCATCTGGCGGTGGACTGGGAGCCCACGGCGCTGCACCTGCGCTACCAGGCCAACAGAGATGCCGTGAGTTCATTATGATAGAAGCTTAACCCCTCCGAATTTTCGCAAATATTCGCTTGTGATGTCTCAAACGAAATGACATTTTACGAAAACTTTGTGTTATTACCGCTTCACAATTAAAGCTCTATAAATGAAAAATTTCTGAACGTAGCCGAATAGTAAAAACTGTTTTAGAAAGGTTACAAAATAAGCTTCCGAATTATTATATTACAAATTAAATATTAAAATTAAAATTTAGAATGCAAACATTAAAAAAAATGTAAAAATGACTCACGTGACGTTTTTATGTGAAAACAGTACTAAAATCACAGATTTTGTAAACAACAATACTTATTCTATTGTATAAATGAATAATAAACACTTTTGTCACCTCACTTTTTTATCATTTCATATAAAAATATTTAATAAAAATTAACAATGTCGAGCAGGGTCGAGCCGCCGGTCCGAAATTTGGCGGGAAAAATCATGTGTCAGATTGCGCGAATGACAGAATATTCTTGTTATGTATTTCTATGGACAACTTGAATAGGGATGTACAGCTTGTTCCACTATCGACCTTTTACTTTTTTTTTTAGGGATGTGACTAAAAGAATAACGGAGTTAGAACGATTTCTATGGAGACACGCGTTGACGTATAAACACACTTATTGTACTTGACTGCTGTCGTATTTCTAACACATATATCTGCTTAAGTTGGTGACCGGTTAAGCCTCAATCACGTGGTGATTCTGTCCCTACTGCTATTAGTGTATCGCTGCCAGTAACTCAACTAGCAGCTAACTATCTGTAGCGGCGACTATTAGAACATGTTCTATTCATGTCTCTAGGAAAGTGCAAATTTAGCATCATTTAGCATCAAATTGTTATTTTTTTGTAATGTTGCCTTTTAACACAATCAGCAGCTGGTTTTTTTTATCAATCTCTTCAATAAAACGGCCGATTTTTTAAGATTCGCGCACGAAATCACTTTTCACGTAAACTAGATATAACTTCTGAAGTACGAATCATATTTAAATAAAAATTTCTGTGTCTTATATTAAATGAAATCCTTTATTATATTTTGTTATAAACTTTTTTTTATTTTAGGATATAAAATTATGATATTCAAGGTTAAATTTTAAAATTTGAAAAAATGCACTTTTCAGGTATCGTCTAATAATTAGTCGTCTTATGCGCACATTCAAAATAATTTATATTTTGTAAAATATAAAAAGATTAACACTTATATTGGTTTCAAAGTGTGATACATTGGAAACATTTCCCTTTCTAGGTACATCACAGAATTTGCACATATATATCGTGATATAATCACTATTTACCGCTATTTCAATTGCCGGGAACCTAGTACACGTCTTTTTTTACTACACCGAATGACAACATTTCTTTGCGTTACCTGCTGTTTACCAAAAAAATAGTCAACCAGGTAAAAAAAAAAACACTTTTAGGCTTTTCCCGCTCTTTACCAACATAATGAAAAATATGCGTTTACCCGCTAAGGAGTGTTAAGAAGCACCCTAATTTGGGTGCATTGTATTTTCAAACGTATGGGTGAAAAACCCTCAGATTTACACTAAATGATCAACCACAATTGTCAGCCAACACTACGCAACATTTATTAACTATTCCCAACAGTCTGGAGCCAGTGACACTACGGCATCCCCAATTGGTCATGTTGGTAGGCTTTCACCAGGGCGATACATGAAAGTATCTATCACTTTAGATTTAATTTACAATGTCAATTTGTATGTGTTTCAGATGTTCACGGAGCACGAGTCGGTGCGAGAGTGCCGCAACGGTCAGGCGGCGCCCGTGCTGCTGCAGCATTGCCTGCGTTCCTTCACCAGCGAGGAGCGCCTGGAGGAGCGCTACAGCTGCTCCTCGTGTCGCTCTCACCAGCCCGCCACCAAGAAGCTGCAGATCTGGAGGCTGCCCCCCGTGCTGGTCAGTGCACCCTACAACATGCATTCATCATCAGACACTTCACACAACACACATTCCCAACTACTAAATCAATTTTTAGCAGGCACAAGGGCAAACTAAATCAATTATGACCCTTAAGCACTCAAGCGATTTTTGGCATATTATGGCTAGTTTGCAAAACGACTTTAGTGATCGCTTGCCATAATGTGGCAAATTTATTTTCTGTAGTGTTGGGTATTATTTACATTCAAATACTGTTGTGTTTGCCATTGTGAAATGCAACATTCAGAAATAGAAAAAATCTGAATAAGTACCAAGCACTGCAATTTCAAAGGAACTAACTTTCGGAGGTATGATTTTTTTTATGTGGGTGGGAAATTTTCAAATCGAACGCTCAAATATCAAGTTTGCTCAACTCGTTTTTCAATTACGAAAGCAATTGCTCGAGTGGATAAGGTAGCTAAACACATGTATTTATGCACAACAGTTTGGCTCGATTGAACATTTTGGTTTAGAAACATGCTCGTCGTTGCATCCAGACTTTCGAGTAGCTCGAAACATTGTAAATTTCTATTGAATATCGCAAGAATTACAGCCTTTGAATCTTTTTCGCATCGAACAAAAAAAGCAACACTTTGGAAAATGGTAAACACGTTACACATTGAAACGTTTTCGAATGCGTGCAAAAACCATTGAATATGAACAGTACTTAGCTTTAGAATGCCGGGGGTAAAATGCTAATCGCCCGCTGTACACCGGCTGACTTTAAATAAAAACTTACTTGTGCTTTGTAAAATTATGTTTTTGTAAATTTTAATGTCGTACCAGGTAATGTGTTAATATATTAAATTTATTAAACAATTATACATCTATCTTAAGTAGTTTCCTCGGGATAGCTACTTATATTCAAAGAAATGTTTTTTTTCTCTCTAATGTTTAAAAAAAAAATTATGTAATGTAATGAAGATGATCTATTTGAAAGTGTTTTATTTTATTTTTTATGTATAGCTCCCGTAAGCTCTGTGCATTGTGCACTCCCATGTGTCAATTATTTGATAGTAGCACCACAATCCCTCAATAATAAGAATAAAGTTCACCAGGATTGTCTTCGGGTGTTTGATGATATTTCCTGGTTCCACAACTTGACTTTCCAGGTATCTGAGCCTTCTTCCCATCAAGGCGGTATATATTGGTAGATATCCCTTGGTCCGTCACTTTTCTATCTGAGGAAACTATTCTGAGTTCCAGAAAGGACTTTTAATATTTTTTTACATGATTTTTAAATTGATTTTTTGCTTTCCAGGTAATACATCTGAAGCGCTTCCAGTACGTGAACAAAAAATGGATAAAATCTCACAAATCGGTCAACTTTCCGTATGAAGACTTCGACCCCACGGCCTTCCTCGCCTCTGTGCCCCAAGAGACCATCCTGCGACACAACGACATCCTCCTCCACCGGGCCAATAAACTCGCCAAGAGAACCCCAAAACTCCTCAGTGAAGAATCGGCCGAGGAAAGCGACAATGAACAACTTAACGACACGAAAACTGTCAATAGCCCTGTCAAAATGAATTCGCTAAGTCGGGAAAACAGCGATCTGGAGAGAAGCAAGATTAATTCTTCCGGTTTGGAGGATTTGAAAGAGGAAGAAGAGGAATCTAATATGTCGGATGAGGCGTTGAGGAATTCCATTCTGGAGAAACTCAAGAATGATCCTAGGAAGGGTTCCATCGTGGTCAGCATGAGGGAGCGGCTGGCGTCGAGTAGTCTCAGCAAGACACCGGTGCTGGATGATGATTTTGAAGACTTTCATCAGCACAAGTTGAAGCCGGGAGAAGATCCTTTGAACTTGAAGTATAGACTGTACGCTGTTGTGGTAAGTTAATTTTTTTTTTGCTCTGGATAGAAAACTTGTATTATTGCTCAATGTCATCTTGGGGATGCTGAAGAATCAGATTTATTTCAATTTACTTGATAAATTACTTCGAGGGGAGAAGTATCACTTGCTCCATTTAATATTGAAAGGCAAGATAGAGGGTCGCCGAGGGCCTGGTAGGAGACAAATGTCTTGGCTGCGTAATATACGAGAGTGGACCGGCATTAGAAGTGTAGAGGAGCTATTCCGGGCAGCGCAAGACAGAGAGACATTTTCAATAGTGATCGCCAACGTCGGGGGGACCTGATACGGCACACAAAGAAGAAGAAGAATCAGAGAGAAAAAAGGAACTGTACACATTAAAGGAAGGGAGGAAACACAAAAGCAAGTTAATCATTTCACAGCCGAGGTGTTGAGCTTGTGCACAAGTCGTGATAACGACCCACTCAGATGCGTCAAATGTCAACCATGTATGTACAAATAATGTTGGGCGCACGTTTGGCATATCTCTCCGCAGTGTTGAAGGAATCAATGCTACTTCTTCTAAATAGATTAAATGTCAGGTGAGAACATTCTAATGATTGGATGAAATCCATTTGTCTATTTTGCTTTATTGATATTATTTTTCCAATTCCAGAGTCACTCGGGCATGATGAATGGCGGCCACTACGTGGCGTATGCGCACAATCCCTCGGGCGCCTGGTACTGCTACAACGACAGCTCGTGCCGCGAGCTCACCTCGCCCTCTGCGCAGCCCGGCACCACCCCGCCCATCGATCCCTCCTCGGCCTACATGCTGTTCTACGAGCGCACGGGCCTCGACTATGAGCACTACCTGCCAGACACGGAGGGGAAGATGCCCGCTGTCAGTGAACTGGAACTGGCCGAGGGTGAAGATAGTGACTTGAAGAAAATGTGCACTTTAAGTTGAAGCCAGGACATTGTTTAGAACCTCTTTTAAATGTGTTGATGTGAGTATGATTTGATGTTCAGTGCAACTTTAGTATGGTGATAATTGGCTGCAGTGTAATATAATATGGCTGTACTGGCATGGCTGGTATGAAAACTTTGGTTATAGTGAAACTGGGCTGTAGTTAAACAGTTAGTGTGACACTGACAAGCAGCTATTGTGACAACTTGGCTAGGCTGACACACAGCTGGTGTGAAAACTTGCATATGGTGACAAAGCTCTAGATACACTGCTAGTGTGATACTGTGCTCTGCTGACCCGTGGCTATTGTGACAACTTGACTATTTTGACACACAGCTGGTGTGAAAACTTGGATATAGTGACATTAGTCACACAACTGTGTGGCAATTTGGTTATAGTGACACTAGGCTCTAGTTGCACAGCTAGTGTTACACTCTGCTTTAATGACACTGTGCTCCAGTGACACACAACTATTGTAACAACTTGGTTATAGTGATATTGCAAAAATTTTGTTATAGTGACACTAGGTTGGTGTGAAAACTTGGTTATAGTAACTCTAGGCTTTAGTAACATGTCTTGTAAGTGCTCTAGTGACAACTTGGCTATGTTGACAATCTTCTATAGTGACAACAAGACATGGTTGTAGCGACACCAGGCCACAGTCCATTAATCACGTGAGAGTTGGAAAAAAATTACAAAATACCACAAGGAGGGGGGGAGGATATAATGAGATATCACGTGTATTTATTTTTTGTTGAACGCACGATAATATTTTGAAAATTTCAATATACTAAAAAATACACGTGATTTTGGGTAGGGGGGAGGGGTGGTCTAAAACCTCACTGCATACCACCAGGGGGGGAGGGGGTTAAAAAGTTACTAAAAAACATCACGTGATTAATGGACGACCCCCTAGACTAGTGATACAGCTTGTTCTTTCAATGTCACTGTAACCAAGTTGCACTATATTATAAAATGTGCAGTTTATGTTGAAAGACTTGAAAAAACAATACTGAAAGTTTTTTCAATGAATGCTTTGTATTTCATTATAGTATAAAATAATATTTGTCCTTCTTTTGTTCTGTATCGTGAAAATTGTTAGCAAAATAATTTTATTATTATTATGTTTTTGTTTTATTTTGCTGACTTTATTCAAATGTTTACACAGTCCACCCATATATGTAAAATCTCTTTTAAAGTCTGCTGTTATGCACATTGGCATAGAGAAATCATTATTGATGTTTGCCAACTTTTAACCTCTCAGGACCATTTTGTCGGATGGTCAAAATATTTCCGCTTTGCAAGAAAATCCAAATAAATGGAATATTTCCAAACGCACTTGAAAATTAAAAACCGTTTTTGAAAGGTGATAAAAAACACTTTCAAATTTTAAATTCGAAATAAACATAATTTTCTGAATATTAAATTTTTTAATGCAAACATAAAAAAAGTTTTAAAAATGGCTCACCTTACGATTTTACGAAAAAAAAAATACACACATAAACTCCCTTAACCACTCATTTGCCGCTCGTGCGCCGGCGTGTCCTGATTTTGACACGCGATTTTGACCCTTATGTATAAAGAAAGTGTATGAAGAACACGGTCAGAATCGCTTGCTCTATTATCGCTCTTTACCATAGAGAAAACCGCAATTAGATTGGTGACTCCATATAATTTATATTAATGATTTACCGGAGCGCGGGAGCGTGCGCAGTTCTTGCGCATGCGCGGGAAAAATTCTTTGGTCTTCAACTTTGACCTTTCTATGTACGAAATTTCTCAAGGACGCTGTCAGAATCGCGGGACATTGGGTGTCATGGCTGCCGCTTTTTGCGAACGCTAATTGGTTACAACCAACCCCATTTATTCACGGCATTCAACGAGTTAATTATCGTTTCATGGAAACATAATTAAAAAATTTTCAAAGTTTCATAAATTTTTTAAATTGCAGTCAGAACTTTGGATTTATGAAGGTGTACATTTTAATTATTTTGCGGTTTACTTTTAGATTTTAATATAAAGCGTGGTGTTTTCTCTTTCTTACGCCATTTAGATCATATTTCTAACCATGATAGTAAGGGAGACACAATTATATCCATGAGACCTATATGAGTTGTTCCGAAAACTGAACAAATTAGCCTGAGGGGTTAAATTAGTATTCTTTGAGATAGAAAGTATTATAAAAAAAATATTGTCACTACTAAACACTTTAATTTTATAATTTAAAAAATTGATCTTTGGATTAAATTGTAGAGTCATTGTTGCGAATTTTAAACTGACCGTCGGAAGTTTTGAAAATATTGAAAAAATCGCTTGAACTGATTTTATTTTGAATTCTGAAAATTTAATTTTTTCTTTTTGGCAAAAATATAAAATTTTTCTAAAGTAGGAATTAATGCTGGCCACCATTGTTTTTAAAACGTATCGGAAGTATCCTACTTGATTTTAAGGTTGGGGAGTTTCACACATTCAAATGTAACATTGTCAACAAACCTTTGTCACAAAACATGGTTAACCAGTGCCATTTTGTTTTTTAACATTTGAAAAGTCCCTGCATCACAATTTCTTCAAAATTAGCAGAAAATAACATCTGTCATATTGTTGTGATTGTCAGCCGATCACAATTTGTTCAAAAGCTGAAACTGACCTAAAATCGTTGTTTCATAGGGATCAATCAAATGTCAAAAACCCAATTATGTCCGACTGGCCATTTGAATTTCTGCAAAACACTTCAACCTAACTTATGTAACAATTGGCTTTTTCACGTGTATTCTTTGTTTGGCTAGCTTACACTCGTAAGTTTTTCCCGTAAATCACTCACATAAGTGATTTATGGCCAAATTACCAATGTAAGGCCCTCCGTTCATGGAGATTCTTACAATCTACGTAATTGTGACGAAACCACAAGTACCCTGCTGAAATACTACTTTTTAATGCTAGTCTCCGTACACGGCGCTATCCGAAATATACTGAACTTGATCATTTTTCACTTGCAGCCGTGGAGTGAACACGCTGTCAAGCGATGTCATATGACTTTTTTTCCAAAATCAATCCATGCCATCTCCACTAAATCCTTTCTTACGTATTCTGGTAAAGTATAGTTATATAAACATGCATTTTTTCCACTTCCAGAACAAATCTAACATTACTTTCATGTTCCGACGCCATTCTGTTAAACGTCAAACGAATAACTATCAGACATAAATGATGCGACACGTCGCGCGCGATCAGCACTGTCGGTATCGTGGTACTGATTGGAAACCGACAGCCACCGCATAGCGCCGTGAACGGGCACCAGCAAAATCGTACGGGGGGTACTTACAATCGGCGCGTACGATACACGCACGAGGATCAAGTATCTTGTAAGTATCTCCGTGAACGGAGGCACTTAATGAAACCAAAAGTCAATGTAACGTGTAACGTTACCAATGTAAAGGAAATTGTTCTTTTACAAGTTTTTAACAGGTCTAATCACTTCCGCGCAAATTTCCAGCCTTCTCACAGCTTATAAAATCAGTTTGATAGGTTGAGAGGCTTGCCACAAGAAATAGTACCAAAATGTGCCATTGGGAGAATTCAAAAATTAAAAAACAGTTGATTCGTAAGATTTTTTTCCTATAAAACTAGTAAGTATTTATTTACACTTGTTTAAGTTTTCTCAAAATGAGCACCTTCTATTCAATTATCGGTCCAATCCTACTAATCTCAATGTTTTTGTTTTTAACTTTACATATTTGAATTCGAAGTCGGTTGCTGTCAGGTAGCTGTCATTCGGATAAAATGAAAGAACTCCATTAAATTCCGGCTTTGAAGGCACAAAAGCGCATGGAAAATTGTTCAATTAAAATCAAATTTTATTTCAACACTTTATTTAGGCCTTTTCATCATTATTGGCAAAATCGCATAAATTTGACAATAGCAGATAATTGTTAACAGGAAGCCATAATAAATTTACAGATGTAAACGGTCGCATGAGCATTTACACAGGTTGAACTTCCGAACCACTTCCATGAGAATTAATTACCACAAGTCAGATGCATGTGTAAACGCTCCTGTGAGTAACTTGTCAAAAACTTACGTTAAGTCGTAAATTTTACTTATTTGTGTAAAGCTAGCCTTTCATCTGTGGTTTTTCCAATAAAGAGTTATTTTTATTTTCTGTAATGCATGAATTTGCAAAAGTCGAAATTATAATTTAATGTATTTTGTAACCTATGATATTACGATATTTTGTGTAATCAATGTGAATTATCTGATTTAAAATGTCTGCTAAATTAAGTAATAATAACTTTTTACTAAATCAAATTGGGATATTGCAAAAAAAATACCACAAGATGATACTAGGTGAAAATAAAAACATGTAATATTGAAATTCGTTTCATATACTATTGAATGATAATAATTATTTAGTTTAGATTTGTAATATTTAATGTTGCATGTGAAACTGACTGTCATGGACGAATCAGTGAAAAGAATTGAGTGATAATTTCTCTATTCCAATAATATTTATAAAAATATAATCTTTAATATACTCGAGCGCAACACAAAGCAATTGTTTCCCAATGTGGATGTAAATATTTACTTAGCTTTCACTTTTTATTGATTTAACACGTTTTATTTGCACCAATGTTATATTCCTTACAAAACGTATTTTTATTTAATTTAAAAATAACTGTTTTTAATTGATGGCAACCCCACACAAAACGCCTTAAATGGTTGTGGTAAAAGTTCATTTTAAAACCTTTGGATCAGACTGCATTGGAAGCCTTAAAATTTATTTAAAAATTAAAACTAATCGAAGGTAGGTACTTGGTAATAATATCTCGGACTGATGATATTTTGATGGAAATTAGTATAATTTTTTTTTAAATAAGTACCATTTAAAATAATATGTTATTGTAAAGGCTAAACTCGGAATGTTTGTATGATTATGTGGTGCTATATAGAATCATTAAAGAATGTAAATTTGAGAAGGCACATTATTTTAAATAAAATATGCACTAAAACATTCTTCATTCTCCAACCATAAGGAATATAGGTTTGTCTAAACATAACCTCAAAAATGTACTGTGAAGACGGTGTATCAGTTAAGCCTCGATTACATTGAGCGAGTTTAAAAGCTACTAGCCGTTAAGTTTAAAAGCGGGTGAATCGGCGAGTGAGATTGTCATGATGACAGACATAACTGTCTACTCGCTCAGTAGCAACTCAAATAACAACTCCCGCGTGAACCGATTCTGACGACATTTTGTAAAAAACTTGAGCTCGCACCTAGCGCCACACGCTAGACAGTAGCGAGAATTACAATTCCCGTGAGAGCTAATTCTGACAGTTTCGAAATCAGCTGTTGGTGTGCCGCCATCTTGAAGCAAGCGCTGGCGAGTAGCGAGTAAAGTTGACCACCTTTCAACATTTTTCGTAGATTGTCCCACAATCTGCTAGTTAGCAAGTAATACAATTACACTGAGCGAGTTTACTAACAGTTAGTGAATTTCCCAGATAGTAGCTTGCAAACTCGCTCAACGTAATGGAAGCGTTATAGCCATATATGTATCTAATAAAAAAAAACTGATGGATGGATGTGAAGGCTTGTATGAAAATGGTTATTGGGTTACATAGCCACGACTTATTTCGTCTTTACAGCACGTTTTTGAGGTTATGTGAAGGCAGACCTTCTATCGTTCAAGGCGCCATTCAACATGCATTGTCACTGAAATTTTAAAAATTGTCATTACATTTTCATTAGTTTGTTTATCAGCACTTTAATATATTTAAGACTGATTTTATAAAAAATTTATATCAAGTTAAACCTGCTAAGTTTTTGCGTTTCCGAAAAAAACTGAATTAATTTATTGTACAAAAAATATTTTCAAAAATTGTTATTCTTTATTGTTAAAATATTAATGTTTGTTATTTAACTATACGAATTATGGCCATATTTCTCTCTGGTCATTAAAAATTGAAAAGTTTTTTTCAATTCATTCAAATTTGTTTATTTACGACGTTACGTATATTATTAACTTAGATCTAAATTTATTTCCGTACCTTCATTTACCTGTACATATGTATGCAGTTATATTTTCTTTATTTTTTATTATTGTAATGTTATAAATTGAGGAAAGTTAAAGGGTGTTTTATTTAATAATAATAAGAATGTCTCTCATACAAGATATAATGTTTATTCCATTTTGTAAATTAACTTTGTATTGAAAGTTAATATGTACAAAACACGTATTGTTATTAAAAAGGTGGGTATAATTGCCAAGAATGTTAGTTTAACAATACAGGAGAAAAGGTGAAAGCAGTTTACTTCTCACCAAAGGCATCTTAATAAAGGTATATAATTCCTCTTTTTAAAAACTTTCATAAAAAAAATATTTGTAATACATAACACGTACATAATATTCCGTATTTCAGGGTGGTATCACAAAACTTCAAAAGGTAATATTTATTTACAACTAGCTGGTTCCCGGCATGCGTTGCTATGCCATTTAATAAAGAAATTGTTTCTCCCTGAATGTCCTTTCCCATTTGTCCCGTTCCCCTTCCACCTCCCCTTCTCCTGCATCCTCTTCCCCTCTCGCGTTCCCACTCCGTCACCTCCACCTTCCCTCATCCCACTCCACTCCCCCCCTTCCCGAGTTCCCCTCCCCCCTCCCAGGTCCCCCTCCCAGGTTCCTCTCCCCCTCCCTGGTTCCCCTCCCCCATCTCTCCCTCCCTCTCGCTTTCCATAGCAATAGCCGCTTCCTCGCGTGCCACCAATAGCAATTTTTTTATACAAATTTCATAATGCCAGAGCTCACCGGAAGTCCTGACAATAACGAACACACAAAAAAAAGAATTATCCAATTTGGTGCAGTCATTCGAAAGTTGTGCGCTTAGCAACACATTCAGCAATTCATTTTTATATTATAGATATTGTAGAAGAATTCTTTGTCATATATTTTTTTAAATCTATATTTTGTTTGAAAGTTGTTTTGTGCTTGTAACTTTTCCCGCCTTTATGTTGGTACCTTTCCATTCGCATAGAGAGGTATAATCATACTGCCGTCATAATCAAAAAGGCAGCTAGGAATTTGCAAAAGTCACATTTTGATATTGTACTTTGTATTGTAATATTTGAAAGGTCTTTTGTATCAGAATGTGACCTTGTCATATTCCCAGCTGCTTTTTTGCTTATGATGGCAGAATAGCCAATCAATGATAAGGTTATAGTCGGTCAAACAGATTTCGCATTTAACAAGTCGGTAACAGCCTATAGTGGAAGGTTTTGGGTTGTTCTTCTTTTTAACCTACTTAACTTTTACCACTCTGTCACATTTCCACCTAAAGTGAGGAATTTGTTTTTACTATAAATGAATTCTCACTGGATCTCAGCGGGGAAATTGTAGCAAGGGGGGAAGGAGGCCTAAAATGCCTATCGGGGGTGACAAACACGAGCTGCGTGTATACCTATTTCGAATGTCAAACCATGTGACAGAATAGTTACATTTGACAAAGTTATAGGAGACAAGTTTTTGAGATTTTAAAAAATATTTTATTAAAATTAAACATCATAAAAAATAATAATCGCTGTTAGTTGATAGGTTACCTTTTGGAGTTTAAAAATAGTTTTATATTTTATGTCGTCATATAATTTTTTTGTAACGTTATGTAGAATATACACAAGTCGAGGTGGCAGGAGACAACTGTGATTTGTATGAAATACACTTCTATCACGAGGAGTTACAACTCTGTAACGTAATTTTTACTACAAAAATGTAAACACATATTTTTTTTTAAATGCACACAGTAATTACGTCTTTAGTACAGTAAATTTTAAAGTAATTATAAAATAATAATATTGGTTATTCTGTTGAATTTTTCTCCACTAACTGGTGGTGATAACTTTTTGTACGTTAAAAAGAAGAGCAACCCATTTGCTTAAGATGCATCTATTTATATAAAGAAACGTGTCTGTGGCAAGCTTTGATTTTTTATACAAATCTACAGTTTTATTCCGAGATTGATGAAATTTTGCACACTTGACTTGACAAGAGGAAGTCATGTCTAAAAATCAACCCCACACCCTATTCTCACCTCAAAGCAGAATTTTGATACATCTTGATGAAAAAATAAGAGGAAAATTACTATCTACATCTGATTTCGAAAAACCCTATATAAAGCCTGGGCAATGCTGGGGACTTCAGCTTGTTTACTTTAAATTCTTGAGCGATAGAGTTTTCCGGGTGTTCGGTTTTCGATTAGATCTCATTCATTACAAAAATCATACCTCCAAATAATTAATACAGAAACGTATGAACTGCTTACTGCAATTTAAAGCCAATGAATCCACCTAGATTTCACTGTTTATCTCATATTTTTAAGTTTTATTAAAAAAAATAAAAAAACATTAAATTTATAACTAATTTTAAATCACCAACCTAAATTTGGGTAGCTGTCGCTTGAGTGGATAAAGGATCGGTTGCACAAATCCTGATTTTACTGAGAATATATCGATAACTTTTTCATTGGGGCAATGAAAAAAAAAGTATTATTATATTTTCCTTAAGTGTTCGTGAATCACCCCTAAAGTTTCGTAACACCACCCTGAAACAAGGTGTATTTTCACTCAAGACAAAATGGTGCTTGTAAGATACTTTTAAAATGTTACTCTTTCGTGAATTTCTGTTCCAAAATAACTTATACTGATAACTACTGTGTACATATATTATATTAAGCACTCGATAGCTGTAGTCCAGTTTCGGAGTGATCATCCATTTGATTCAATGCTTGTGCCAAATGGGCAACATGTGTTTCATGTGATAATAATTTGAACATAATAGTATTACCACTCCTCAAAAATATGTTTTGCATTCCAGCCTGTTTGGTTCTTTTTTTTTAAATTATAAAAAGGCACTACATAAATCTATTCTTTGATTTTGATAATCAATGTTATAGAATAAAGAAGAAAACTAAAACTACCTTCCAGCTGAACTTTCTCGACCTATAGCCTTGCACCGCAGTGGGAGAGATGGATTCATAAGTCCATCATGCCTTGACACACTTGACCCCCCAGATTCCTATTTACTCCTCATGCCTTTTTCCTTGCCAAATGTTCCTTTCCTTAAAAATTTCAGCATCTGCGAGATGACAAGATTTTTTTTTCTTACATGAATACCGCACAAGAGTCCAACTGCTCCCGTCTGAAACCAGTGGGACTATGGCATCCCCAATTAGGGTATGTGTTGTGAGGCTGAAGGTAGTGGGGAGGGGAAGGAGATAGAAGAGGAAGGCGGGGAAGTACCTGGCTATTCAGATCTGGTCACTAAACACGGCTAAAGCCATTTCAAGCAACTTTTCAATTCTGAATGGTGGTCTTACACCAGGGCGATACTGAGAGTATCTTCCACTCTGGAATGTGCCGCAAATATACTATATATTATTTTAAATGAATAAGATGACTTCTGTTTGGAGCTAATATAAAAAAAAAACAAATGTGAATAGAAACTGCGCTTTTGTCTCACTTACACTCCCTGAAATTGTAGATCTCCATCCCATTTGAATTTCGTAATCATGGTAAGACACAATTTTGTATTGAAAATTTAAGACCCGATTGTTCAAACATTTGGAACACAAACACATCCTCACGCCATTTCTTGTGATCTTCTTTATTCTATGGACAATACTACAAATCATTGAAATTGGCTCACTAATTACCGTGTACATTGTACATATTATGTTTTTTTAACTGAATATAAATATTGTATTGGCATAACTCCAACTAAATTAAAATATACTATGAATTTTAAAAAAAAAATTAAATTATTACGAAATTTACAATAAGATATTTCTATGTATCATGTAATTTTACCACCGTAAAAAGAATTCTCAAAAGTTTTATATTTCTAACTGATTGGTGCAATTTAAAGCATAAATTTGATAAATGTTAGAAGAACGATGTTGTAATATAAAATAACATGCATAAGTATCTATATAAAATAATAATTGTCTTTGAATTAATTCATATTCATAATTAATTCTTATTCTTTAGGCATTTTAGTTCACTGCCAAGAGCTAATGTTCCCTTTCATTTGAAAATGTGCCTTTGAATGAATAAAAAGTCTGTCATTATACTTTTGTTACTTTCGTATTGTTATAATATTTTTGCGCTGTTTAAATCAAAATTGATTTGCCGTAATGTGCATTTTTCTTTTATATAAAATGTAATATATTTCTGCAAAGCTGTAAAGTAATGGAACCAAATATTAAGAAATATATTGAATTTAATTTCAAATATGTGTTTTCTTAATAATATACATCGACAGTCCCGAAGAACAATGTATGTGGGATTTTGTAGAGCTTATTAAAGTATCGTTCCTGCATTTTTACTGTTTTTGAGATCAAGAAATATAGTGTTTTTTTGATCCTTGACATTTCATTAAAAGTTCCGAAAATATAGACTTTAAAATCAACTCAAAAAGCCAACAGAATAAGTCAACAGAACCATTTTCAAATATTGTCAGATCCGACATTGTTCTTCTGGACCGTCGACATAATACACGTCAATGACTTATAGCACAAAAATGTGGTAAGTGCATATGTATCATTTAGACGAGCTGGAGGCAAACCACGTGACCATATTTTTGGCACCAGGAGGGTTCAACCTGCGGCCCGCCAAGCTTTTTTGTGCGGCCCTAACCACTTTACCATCAGGAACTTGATTTAAAAAAAAACGATTCGTTTCGACTTTGACGCACAGATAGTGCACCGAATAGCGCACCCGAAAGGGATTGTCATTATGGTCCACATGATCTTAGATGTGTAAGATACGTTGCTTAGATTTTCACGGCCAAAAGGTTTTTTAGATATTTTTTTGGGGTGTTATGCCGTGTTGCGCTACTCTTTAGCCAACGTTTCGGACATGGTTACAGTGTCCATCATCAGGGCAGATGTGTAAGAGTGTTGCTATTTACACACGCTAGATTTATTCCCAAAAAACAATTATTTGCCACACAAGTATGCGCGCAAATAATTATTTATAAATAAAAGTGCCACTTCTAGAAACAACAGCATCAATTATAATAAATAAAAACTGGTTAATGTTACTGGTTAGTCAGGTACCTACTAATTTATACAGCATTTATTGCTGTCGTATAAAGTACTGTTTTTTTATAATTTAAATACGCATATTAGGTGATTTTTCACAAAAACGGCGCTCTACAAATTATCAAATTATTATTATTATTAATGGCGGGAGTGTCTTCAAAATGCAATCAAAAAATGTCCGACGAAAAGAGAGTGCTTCAAGACAAATGGGAAGAAGAATATTTCTTTATTGGGGGGGGGGGGGGGGGGAGTTTGATGATTGTTTTTCGTCATACCAGTATAGTGTTGCGGCCCGCGTAACTTTACAAATACATGTATGTGGCCCGAAGAGAAAAAAGGTTGAGTACCGTTGCTTTGAGTAGTTACTCTAAGCAACTAAGACTTCAGTCGTTGGCTTCAGACATTGGCTGCCGAAGAGCGAACATTGAAATAACCAGATCCTTTGCAGGCAAAAGCAAATTTTTCTAAAAAAGAAGGCAAAGGTTTGTGCAGCACAGTCCATTGCGGGGACTTTTCTGCGCATGATCTGAATGTTCGCTTTTAAACTAACCGCCTGGCATAGCAGTTCTAAAAATGTGTGAAAGCCCATTCACATTTCTTTGTATAAATTGTATGGCTGTAGAGATTATATGGAGCTGCTCACAAATGTCAGATACAATTAAAAAACGGATCTAGCACATTTTATCAGAAGGATGGCCAGCGCTCATAGGTTTGTATGAAACTGTTCACACTTGCCGGGTCGTCGTTCCGGCATGGGCCCCACTATGCCCCTCAACCCGCCTGCTCCCAGTCGCAAGCAGAAAAAAAAGCAGCGTCTCATCCGATTTTTTTGTTGTTGTATTTTTAAACGGAAACTGGGCATCCGACATCTGATTTTTTCTTTTTTAAACAGAGTTGTGAATCGGGCGTTGACGTCTGGTTTTTTGTCTTCCGTTTTTGAAACGGGCAATGGGAACAGGCTCTGAGGTGGGTAAATTATAACACATTTGTGAAAGTGTCTAACTAAATACTGTAATAAAATATTCAATTTTGGAAGCAAGCCCGGACTTTTATTTCCCCAATTTGGGATTTTAGTTAAGTTTTTTACGCAGCCATCAATTTGCGCTCTATTGAAAAAAAGACTAGTGATTCATAAGCAGATTTTATTTTGAGTACTGATTAATGATATTACAATGCGGGTTGCCTGTATACCGACAAATTTATTTATTGACAAATCACAGAAAGAGGCGGTCAAGCCGCACTAGGGATGGACGATATACATCGATGTATTATAAACACTCGATGTATTGTAACGATGCATCGTATTGAAACGATGTATTGTTAATACTTCAACATCGAATATATATCGATGTTTTTTATTCGATGCATCGAATACGAAAAGTTTTTTTTTTAACTTTTCTTTATTCATTGAAATTTTTTATTACGTTGCCAGTACGCGGTTTGTTATATTCCAACAAGCGATACGCAAAATACGGGGCTGTTTGTTTAATAAGAAGCACTGCTTCCATTGTTTCAAAGTTCGACAACCCCCCCCCCCCCCCCCCCCCGACGCGTGTTTTGATTTGTACCACCGAAATATAGGGAATTTCACATAAGAAATCAGAAATACATCGATGTATTGGAAACATCGATGTATTTCTCAATACATCGTAGTGACATCGATGCAACCATTCGATGCATCACATCGGAAAAAACATCGATGTATTTTTTTAATGTCCATCCCTAAGCCGCACTCTGCGCAACTTGGTTTGTTCCCCTTTCCCTGATAGCTGGTCTATTAATTTGAAAGTCTTTAGATTAGTGCAATGTGAAAATTCAGCTTTTGTGTAGTTTCTCATTGGCGACTTGTCAGCACTATTCAGCCATATACAGCATTTTGTATTTAAATTGCAGGGCTATTGTATTTAAATTGCAGGTTAGGGACTTAGCAGCGCGATTGTACAAATGATGTACGCGCCTAAATCGCGCTGTCAAGCCACCAATGCGAAACTAGCCAAAAAGTATATTATAAGAATCGAAACTATTATGCGTGGCCTTCTATTCTCTCTTCCTACTTGTAAGAATTCAAGGATTATGTGCCAACAAGAGTAAGATCCAATATGTTGCCAATATTTCGTACTTCATCATTTGGCAAGTGCTCATGTCATTAAAAAAACATATTTCTAGAATTAGAAGAATAAAATTAATATTAGTTGAACCAATGACGTTATGTAATAAATAGACTCGCCATAGTCTCATATACTCACAATATAATGTGAAAAGTAAGGAACACTCTTTTGTTTTCAGCGATTTTCAGTATAATTTCTTAATTCAAAAGTTTATTCCTGTGTGATAAAGATAGACTATCAAATAATGCGTGTGTATGAATGAAATGGATATATGAGCGGGCGGCGTATTGCTTGTCACTTTTTGATGGAACGTTCGCTGTCTCCTTTTCTTGAGGCCCACTAGAATAAAAGGTCCGGCTGCCTGTCGGAGTTTGATATGTCGAGCTATACAATAAATACAATAGGGCAACGACAGTTTTCAAATGGTGGCAATTGTCATCAATACTTTTTAGAACTACTGATTTATGTGTTGTTTTACCGCAAGCAAACAAATAAACAGAGTGTTTAGACTGATTAGTCTACTTTAAGACATTGAAGTTTACTTAGCAACAGAAATTTAGCTGTTGCGCGTCCAGACCCTTTGAAGTAGGACTTGAATTTTCTCTAATGACGTGTAAAACCGCGAGCGGGAAACATGAAAATTCATTATATTTATAATAATCGATAATATTAAGTAATTTGCGTGTACTTAAAAATGAAATGTTATTCATTCGCCTTTACTATTATTTGCCGTGTAATTGAAACATTTTGTCATCACACAGGAGGGCATTTTGGCACTTTTTAAAATGCAATTTACTTACTGGTAAGTGCTGGACGCAACCTTACTCGACGCATAGCAGTTTAGTACTAAAGTACTAGATATCGAGATCGGTGCAATTGTCTTGTTCTTGTCTTCCCACTTTGAGATTTCTACCCCTCGTCTAATAGTATGTAACGTCATAGAGTTGAACTAGGTATATATTATTTATTTGACACTCATAAGGGAACGTACCCATACTACGTGACACTTTGGGGGGGGGGGGGGGGGTCTTCAAAATGTCACGCTCCATACAAATGAGCGGCGGGTTGCTTAGGATTTTGGTCACCGGGGGGGGGGGGGGGGTAAAAATTGCAAAAAGTTGGTCACGTAGTATGGGTACGTTCCCTAAGGATATTTTTATAATTTAGTAGTAAATTCAATATTACAATAAAAAAATAGTAGGTTTTAATTTATAAAGAATTGGGTTTTTATACAGACAAAACTATTTATTCATTTTCATAATCCGTATTCACATGAACAAACAAATAATTCATTGAGTTGGCGCCACCTATGAACAATGTTTACCCAAATGTATGAAAGAAAACTTGAAAATGCTTGATAACAACTTAATTTGTTTGCTTTTCGAAACAACTCATGTAGGTCTCATAGAAATCGTTGTGTCTCTCTTACATATAAACGGTGTTAGAAAGAGAAAACACCACGCTTTATATTCAAATATATTGTTAACCACAAAAGAAGTAAAATGTTCACCTTTATAAAACGAAGTTTCAGAACGCAATATAAAAAAATTATGAAACTTTGGGAATTTTTAATTAATTATTTTTACATGGAATGAAAAAAAAGTGAGGTAATAATCAAGTTTATAATACATTTGTCTAATAAAATATATACGGTTTTATTTCATTATCTTATCAGTAATGTTTGTTAGAAAAAATATAAGGTGAGTCATTTTTAATACATTTTTTTATGTTTACAAAATTTTTATATTTCAAAATGTATATGTTTATTTCTATTTATAAAATTTGAAAGTGTATTTTATCACCTTTCATAAACAGTTTTTAGTTTACAGATATGTTCAGAAATATTCTATTTATTTGGATTTTATCACAAGGCGGATATATTTTGACCCTCTGACAAAATATGGTCGAGGCCTGAGGAATTAAATAATTATTTGAAAATATATTGTGTTTAAATTCTTTTTTTTTTTGTTTACTAATTTTTTTTTTCTAAAATGATTTTTATTATTTTTAGGCCTCAAAGAGTTATTTTATATTAGTAAGGGAAAAATCAATCACCCAAACATTTGCTCAATTTAAAAAAATAATCATTTTCAGTGTAACATGCATAAAAATATGAAGATAACATAATAATAACGGATCCCAGTCCAAGCAAAACAGCCAAATTGGGATGTATCAAACAGTATTTGTCGCTGAAATAAAGATTGCAAACTAGCAGAAAAAATAGATGACATGAGAAATATCTGAGCGGGGCTTGGTGAACGTGTGGTTTCAACAAGACGGTGCAACCGCACACACAGCATGAGCCACAATGGATATTGTGAAGGAAGCGTTTCCTGGTCGCGTAATCTCTCGTTTTGGCGATTTGGTATGGCCAGCAAGATCACCCGATTTAGCCATTCCAGACTTCTTTCTTTGGGGCTATTTGAAGTCGCGGGTTTAAGCCTCAGACAATCGCAGCCCTTGTTATTCGTTTCATTTGGCTAATTGTTTCACAAAATCAAAAGATATAAATTTTTTTGTGTTCCTCAGGAAGAACTCTGTTATTTAAAGGGTTAATACTAGTCAGTTTTAACTTTGGAAATTAACAGCTTATCGAACTTGAATAATTTTACACATTACGTAGGAATATGGAGGAATATTTCACATTACCCATGCATCGAAACCCAAAATAGTAAGTATCCATTAATTATTATCAATACACCGATGATGGGTTATTGACTCTCTTTCATAAACAAAACCATAACATTATGACTAACAGAAAAAAAAATTACTTCAAAATTTGAACATAATTTATTCTTATTCAACGATACCCATTTTTCTAATAATGTCTTTGATTTGCTGTTCTATGCTGACAAAATATTTCATGCGAATAATAATGTTTTTTGCGGCGGATAAGTCGTTGGTTTTAAAAGCCGCAGCCAACTTGCCGACCAGTTCTGAGATGGTGGCTTTGTTTTCTCGGTTGATTTGTAATATTTCCTCGGGGGTTTCTGCAGACTCCACTGCCTCGTTCCTTTCCATGATCTGATGCAGAAATGCACTCTCAACTTGAGTCTCTTCGGATATTTCTTGACCCTTCAACCGTAGAAGATAAATTCCTGAAAGGTAAACCAATTTAAATAAATATTTCACATAGTTTTGTACTTTGTAATGACCTAAAAGTTATTTATTTATTTATTTATTTATTTATTAATTTTCAACGCCCTGATGGGCTTTTACATGACAAGATTATAATACAGAGACAGTTTTTTTTTTAATAAAAAAGATGAACTATAAAAATATAACTAGTAGGTAAACATCATACAGAATAATTTAGGAATGATAGTGCATTACAATAAAAGAGAAAGTTTCTAAGTTGTAAATGACATAGAAATAAACTAGTAGGTATGTTAACAATTACAAAATTTACAGGTGACTGATTAAATGTCATGAATAATACATGACAAAATGCAAGATACATAAAACGAAAACGTTAACAAGTTTTTACATTGTAGATTAATATAGAAATACACAAATATATGCAATAGACCCTAGGTGATGCTCCTTAGATATCAAAATATTCTACATAAAAATATTGTTTAGATATTTCTTGAATAACGGTAAACTTATATTAAATACATCGATATTTGAGGTGTATTTGTTCCCTAGTGTGTGAAGTCGAGAAATTGATGCATGTGTGTGATAGTTGGTTAGAGAATTATTGTTACAGAATAATATGTTTTGCCTTGTCGCTCGGGTTGGTACCTTAAAGTCAATGAGATGCAGAAGTTCACAACAGTTTAATTCGGAGTGAATAATTTTAAACAAAAAAGTTAGGTCAATTATTTTTCTTCTGTTTTCTAGGGAATGCAATTTAAGTGTATTTAGTAGGAATGTATAGTTAATGTGTTGAATAGGTATATGTAACTTGAAGTTAATAAATCGTAAAAATTTGTGCTGCACTCGTTCAATATTTTTTATATGAATTTGAGAATATTTTTTATATAAAGTTGAGTTATGATAAAATGAAAATATTACCTCTTGATAGGGGCTGTGCCAAAGTAGCGTAGGCTTTGTTCACTAGAGATGAGTATTCGGCGGAAATTTTTTGTTCTTTCTCGGCTCTGAAAAATTATTAAAATTATCATTATTACTAGATATGTATAATGACGTTATATATAATATTAGCTCACCCGGCGAACTTCGTACCGCCTCAGAATCAATAACTGTTGTGTTAACTTATTAGCTGAATTAAATTCAATTTTTTATTAAGTTAAAAATTACACAATGAAGCAATTATCAATGCGCAAGTGTTCGTGTTTTGTTTTTGTCAGTATCAGAGATGGCCTTACGTACGGATTTATATTTTTTGTGATTTTCTTACTTTTCCACTTACGGGAATGGCGTTTCATTTTCTTTTTATGTGTGAGGGAGATTTATTATAATTATTGTATTTTTCCTTTGGAGGGGTGCAGACATACCTTCACCGTTTGTCACATTTTCAACTGTTGACATTTAGTGTAAGAAAGAGGGACAGCATTATATGTTTAAGAACAAAAGCAAAACAATCAGGGCATTGACATTTGACGTCTTTGAATTTTTGGAATTCACTCACTATTCAATAATATTCATTCACAACATTGCTGCAGCTCTTTCAAAAGATGAGAATTCGTTCCATACAAAATGTATGAGGAAAAGAATTTTCTTAATACTTTTTTTTTCGTGAATTTTATCTGATGTTTTAATAGCTATTCTGCTATTCGGGGCGGAGACTACTCCAACAAATCAAAGATCATAAAAATCGGTCCAACCGTTCTTGAGTTGTAAATGGTGTAACTAACCCGACTTTGTTTTATATATAAAGATATAGACTCGCCATTATCTCACAAACTCAAGATAAAATGTGGCAAGTAATAAACACTCTTGTGCTTTTAGTAAATTCTTAATTCAAAGGTTATTCATCTATGATAATGATAGACATTCAAAGAATGTGTGTGTATGAATGACATGATATAGGACTGGGCGGCGTTTTCATATTGCGCCCAATACCACATTCTACATCACGGGTGTGACTATGAAGCCAAGATATGCTTACTCGCTTTCACTAAGACGAATACAGAATGCTGTATGAGATGACCTACTGTCATAAGTTGGCCTTCTTAAGCCGGGTATAGACTTACGAAATGTAACATGCAATGAAAGAATTTGCCATCTACGTTGCAATGTATCAGAATTTCCATAGTGTGGACGCCTTGTGCGCTCGAACCGTGCACACTACGCGCACGAACAGAGCATTTCAACTCGTGAGCGCCGCAATCCGCCAAATGTCGGTTTTTTCGCCGAACACAAAGGGGCGCGCAGTGTGCACGGAGCGTCAGTGTGGATGGGTTGTTTGTGTCTATACTGCAGAATGCGCGCGAACAATGGAGACAGCAATAGCTACGGCAGAGGCTACAGGCTACACTGTTCACCGCGCGCATGCCGGAAACAGATGCAAGTGGGTACATGCTCAGTTCGTGCGCGCGCTGCGTCCACACTTATGAAATGTTCCTTTCATGTTACGTTACAGCAGTCTGTGCCCGGATTTATAGTTAATTGTTTGCTATCTCACTTTCTCTCATGGCGCTAAAAATCTTCCGGAGACAATCAAAATAATTGTAGTTTTTTTTAAATAATAAATAATTTGAATGTATTTATGAATGAAATGTTTCCGTGGCTTTTACTAGTGTTTGCCGTGAAATGGAAACATTTTCTCATCACACACAACGGTGTTTTGGCGCTTTTTTAATGCAATTTACTTATTAGGACACAACCTCGCGTGAAGCTTGGCAGTTTAGTTTAGTTTTAAGTTACGTTCAGACATCTAATATAACCACGAGCAGGTATTTGTTGAACCGCGAGCGCTTATGTTTCGTGCCGTTCACACGGCGCAGATAAAATATTTCTTCCTATGGTAGGAGAGGGGTCAGTTGAATTAGCGAGCGGCCACGGAGTGCGTATTTTTTGTACTGAATCTATGAACTTGACATCTGTCACCCACCGGTCATGGCAGCTCCGTAATTAAAATGACCCCCTCTCCTGTTTTCATCGGAGTGGGGGGCGCTTATCTGTTGGCATATCGCCTCAGGAGCGGTTACGGCGTAAGATGTGCATTGTCTATGGTTGATGTGCGCATAAAGCGCTCAGGTGTGAACGGTCTGAAGGGATTGTATGGAGAGCGATATGTGGCGTGCTATGATCTTTTATATTTATATGCTCAATGTGAACGAGCTCTTAAACTAGGAAATCGAAGACAATTACAATTGCCTTGTCTTTGGCTTACTACTTTTGAGATTTCTACCATGCATCTTTAAATTATATATAACGTCATTGGATACATAAGGGAATGTAAAGAATATGCACATGAAAATAGTGTTGTAATATATGCCTGCTAATGGCGGCAAGTGTGTGTGTTAATTATATTATGGTAATTTAATTAGTTAGTATTAGTACCTGATGCTGAATTTATCAGGGTGTAGAAGTTTCTGTAGATCCTTGTACTTCTTCGTGAGGTTCCCTTCGTCCAAATCGTAGTTTACCTCAATGCCAATAACTTGAAAATAATTCTCATCTCTGTTGGGCGCCTGTATAGTATTACAGTGCATACAAAATATCGGATTTGTATTTATGCAGTTCACTTTTTCACAACTCCAACAAATCGGCTTTTCATCAGATTTGGAAACGTATTTATTTGACAAGATTCCGATTGTATTGTTAGCCAGCAGTGTTTCTAGATTGCTCGAGAATACATTGAAACTTATGTTTGTTGGCCCAACTGTACTGGGCCGTGTACTTCGATGAATTGCTTTCGTGATGTTTTTATGCACATTTTTGTTGGACTTGATTAATGAAGATCGGAATAATGAGATCTTCTGGGAATTAAAAAACATATTGGATAAATTAAACTAAGAGTTCACACGGATTTAGAAAAAAGATTATCGAATCAGTTCTTATTGACGTCGAAAATGTTATGTCAAACGGTAAACGTCAAAATGACAGTACAAAAGTCGTATCAAAAAGTAATGGAAAATGATCTTACACGCAACTATTGTAATGTACATTGTACATTATAGTAAATCCTAGTTTTCATTCTTGAAAAAATATTCTAGTGACGATAGCAAACAATATACATTTTTATTTATTTTTAAACAAATTGAATGGAGCCTATATAATTATATTACTGATTGAATAATAAAAATATGATCGTACTTTGAATTCCCCGCTCTCCCCACTGATATAATAATTGCAAGTGGAATGTGATTGGCTGATGGCGGTAGCGGGTTCTGGAAGGCCGGTAACTCTAGCCGCTCGGCAATGAAATTTGACAGCTGAGCGGGGTTGCCAATTCGTGAGAAATTCCTCAAATTGCGGAGAATTTCTAAGATTTTTCCAAGAATTGTGTATTTTGCGGGGAGAACTTTTTTGTTAGGAAAATGTGGGGATTCTGGGCATTTATTTATTTTCCAACCATATTGAAAAAATTATTTACAAAAATTGTGAGAATGTACTATATTTTTTTTTATAAGTTTTATTCCAGTAAAAAAGAAAATAACATTTTCACTTACTTAACTAGAATACTGAATTATGTACTTTTTACATTATATTACATAGTTTTTACATTTCATAACCTTAGATTACATTAGATTGCAATACTAACATTTACATGATATTATATTACCATACGATATTATTCACTATCACTACTTTGTTTTTTGTGAATAAACGTAAACAATTTTTTTTTTGAATTTGCACACACTTTTTTCGTTTTTGATATCATCTGGAAGGCAATTATATAAATTGCCCCCCTCGTAACTAATTGATTGCTTACCGTAGTTAGTATGAATGGTGTTTAAACGTATGTTATCGTGTTGTCGTGTAAAATGTTTGTGTACTTGGGACGTTTAAATGAATTCTGTGTTTGTATGTATGAGATTATTATTTATTTTATTTTAATTTAATTTTCTTTTGCAGAAAATGTTCAAAAGAATTTCCATTTTTAAAGCCTGAACAAAAGAGAAAATCCGAAAATGACCAGATAATAAAAAATAAAAGTGAAACCTTTAGTTAACTAAAGTAGACAAGAGTGGGGAGGCTACTAAGCACCGCACAAAGACGAAACCGATTAAATCTCATTCTCTCTCAGGCTAAATCCTATAGATCAGGGTTTCCCAACCAGTGGTCCGCGAGAGCTGGAAGATGGTCTGCGATGATCCGCCGGTCAATAAGCGAGCCAGCGCGCGGGAACAATATCATAAGTCTGAATAAAAAAAATCGGAACAATACTCAGTTTATCATTATTGTACCTTGTGGTCAGTGACCATTACGGTATTCCATTTCGCCCCACCCCATCCTACCCCGTTCTACCCCCTCCGTTGTGGTAAATATTCTGCTAGAACCCGTCCCACCCGCAGCATTGGTGGCACCCGGAACGGGTAGATATAAAGTTGACAAACACAAATTTCGACTTTATAAAAAATTAGTCCATCCTAGGGGGGGGGGGGGGGGGGGGGTGGCTATAGAGAATTGTGCTCTTGGAAGGGAGAAACGTGCCGCCCCCCCTCGCTATTCCACTGCTTGTGGTCCCTGTCGAAAAAATAAACGTACAAGTGGTCCCGGGTCCCAAAAAGGTTGGAAACCACTGCTATAGATGTATGTGTTTGTCTCTTTTTAGTGTCGCCATTTTTCGTTTTATCAAGTTTCAAATCACAAAGGTGCTAAAGAAGTTTTCACTTCAAAAATGTTGATTTCAATAGAATTTTGTTTCATTAGGTAAAGGAACTTGTGGGGAATTTGAGTATATATTGTGGGTATTTTAGAACATATGCTTTGGCAACCCTACAGCTGAGTCAGGAAGGAAGACTTTTTAGACTGGTGTTTATCAGGGTATAAATAAGTTTTCTATTTATAATTTCCATGCCAGAACCCACGAGAAAGTTCCCGAAGAGCGTAAATCTTAATATAAGCTCCAGATTGAACGCCGCGCATGTGTTACTGATACACTTACTCTACCAGTGAAGATAACCTAGTTACGATTGTCCAAAGATACGATGGGTACGTTAAATATTGACGCGGAAAACTACAAAAATAAAGGAAATGAATCGTTCAAGTCGGGAAACTATTCGGAAGCCATCAGTTTATACACCAAGGCCATAAAAATCGCGGAGAAAGACAGCAGAGATCTCGCAGTTTACCTGAAGAATCGGGCAGCGGCCTTTCTGAAAGAAAATGATTACGAAAGTGTTATAAAGGATTGCGATGGAGCTCTCGCCATTACCCCCGAGGATCCTAAAGCTCTGTTCAGGCGATCTCAGGCCCTGGAGAGTGTGGGCAGATTCGAGGAGGCCTACCGGGACGCCCGGGCTGTGCACAATGTGGAGCCTTCGAACAAGGCCATTCAGCCCGTCCTCTCGAGGCTCTTCACCATCGTGCAGGAGCGCGCCAAGGCCAACTCTCAGACCAGCAACAAGGTGGACCAAATGTTCAAACTTGCCTTTGATTTCACTGCTGAAAAGGAGAAGAGAGAGAACGCCATGGGCAACTTGCTGGTGCTGTCCCGTGAGAAGTCCGGTGCTGACATCATGTTCAAGAGCGGAGTTGTACAGAAGATATTCAGCCTTCTTAAGGTAGAGAAAAATAACAGCATCTATTTGAACGCTGTTAGAATTATTGGCCAACTTTGCAAGGGAAATGAGGAGCGAGTGAAGGGTGTATTGAAGACGTGTGGAATTCCCTGGTTCCTGCAGATTATTGACAGTGAGATACAGGAGAGGGTAAACGCCGCCCAATACTGCATGCAGACCATCCTTAACACCTTCTCTGGGATGGACAACAAGCCCGACAGCAAGCCCGATCAGAAACTGTGTGAACTTCACAAAAGCGAGATCGATACTCTTCTCACCTGCCTTACCTACTCCATCACCAACCGCACTATCACCGGCATTGCCAGAGACGCCATTGTGGAGCTGGTCATGAAGAACTGCCACTACACGGCACTCAGCTGGGCGGAAAGGTTCGTGGAGATCAAAGGACTTCATCGCCTGCTAGACGTTTGCAGTGAACTGGATGAATACAAATATGAATCGGCCATGAACATCTCCCCCTCATCGAGAACTATTGCCGCTGTTTGTCTGCAGAAGATATACGAGAACATGTACTATGATCAGGCCAGGGAGAAGTTCCTGGGACAGGTGGATGAGTTTGTGAAAGAAAAGCTGCTGACCCCCGATATTGAATCTAAAGTCCGAGTTACAGTGGCCATCACTTCTCTCCTTCTCGGTCCTCTGGATGTTGGTAATGCTGTTATTTCCAAGGAGGGAATCGTGGAAATGATTCTTGTGATGGCTAATTCCGATGAAAAGTTGCAACAGAAAGTAGCGTGCGAGTGCTTAATCGCCGCCGCATCAAAGAAAGACAAAGCCAAGGCAATCATAAACCAAGGAGTGGATATCTTGAAAAGATTATACAAATCCAGCGATGACAGTATCAGAGTTCGAGCTCTCGTCGGTCTGTGTAAGCTCGGCAGCTCTGGGGGCTCAGACGCTTCCATCAGACCTTTTGCTGATGGATCAACTAATAAACTGGCCGAGGCCTGCAGGAGGTTCCTCATCAACCCCGCTAAAGATAAAGACATGCGTCGCTGGGCAGCTGAAGGTCTGTCCTACTTAACCCTCGACGCCGATGTTAAAGAAAAGCTAGTCGATGATAGAGCTGCCATTCAAGCATTAGTAGAACTTGCTAAAACAGAAGATCAGTCTGTAATCTACGGTGTGGTGACTACTTTAGTCAATCTCTGCAATGCGTATGAGAAACAAGAACTGGTGCCCGAGATGGTGGAACTTGCCAAGTTTGCCAAACACCACATACCAGAGGAACATGAACTTGACGACCCTGACTTTGTAAACAAAAGATTGTCAATTCTTGCCAAGGAAGGTGTCACCACCGCTTTAGTTGCACTGGCCAAAACGGAAAGTGACAATTCTAAGGAACTGATTTCTAGAGTGTTCAATGCCATCTGCAGCCAGCAGGAACTCCGGGGTATTGTAGTCCAGCAAGGTGGCGCCAAAGTACTGCTTCCCATGGCTTTAGAGGGTACGGCTAAAGGGAAGATTCACGCCGCGCAAGCTCTGGCGAGGATTGGTATTACTATTAATCCAGAAGTAGCCTTCCCCGGTCAAAGAAGTCTCGAAGTAGTCCGTCCCCTTACCGCTCTATTGCATCCCGACTGCACAGCCCTTGAGAACTTTGAAGCCCTGATGTGTCTCTGCAACCTGGCAGCCATGAATGATACCACAAGAAATAGGATAATGAAGGAATGTGGACTGGCAAGGATTGAAGCTCAACTATTTGAAGAACACACGATGCTGCGCAGAGCTGCTACACAAGTTATCACGAATCTCGTCATGTCCGAAGACGTTGTGAAAGCCCACGAAGCGGAGAATGACAGGATCAAGTTCTTATGCCTCTTGTGCCAAGATGAAGATGAAGAAACGGCCGTCGCTGCTGCGGGAGCTCTCGCCATCCTCACATCAAACAGTAAAAAATGCTGCGAAAGAATATTAACTGTTTCAACATGGCTGGAAGTCTTGCACTGCTTGTTAGCAAACCCAGTCTTGCAGGTGCAACATCGAGGTATCGTCATTGTCTACAACCTAATCAATAGCGATAAGACCACTGCAGAAAAGGTCATCGCCACCGATGTCATGGAAATCCTCATGGCGCTCACAAAGATAGAAGACAAGGAAAAGAAAGTCATCAAGGAATATGCAAATAACTGTTTGAAGTCTGCCGAAGAACTGAAACTTATCATAAAGCCGGGAGAGTCGCCCTACATCCCCCCGCTGCCGCAGACCAATGAAGATGATGAAGACGACGATTTAGAATAATAAACAGAACTTGATGAAATCCCTAGCATTTCTATAATGTACTTACAGAGTCTAGTATTATTTTGGCACTCTATAGTATAGAGTGCCAAATATTATATTGGTATAGAGTCTATACCAAATAAATTTTATATTGTAATATTCAATATGTTATTGTATTTTGATAAGATTTTTATAACTATCTTTAAGATGTGACATTTATTACTTTTAATTTTATTAAAAGTGTGTTTATGAAAAACAGGTCTCTTCTTATTTTCAATAATGATATATATAATAATAAGAATGTCTCGCAAGAGTCCCGACTGCTCGGAGTGGGACTATGGCATCCTCAACTGGGATATGTTGTGTTGTGAGTTTGAAGGGAGCGGGAGAGGAAGAAGATCATTGGTATTATTAGCTGCAATATACGGCTTTTTATTTTGTGTGAACTCAACATGGGAGGCCCTGGTACAAACACTTTCCTTCAGGGTCCGTGTTATCTTTAGATGTATTGTATCTTTTTGAGGAAAGGGAGGATAGAACCTGGATCTTGATATATTTTTAATTTATCATAAATGTTTTATTTACATTCATTTATTAAAATGTCTACTACATTACATTATTATTATTACATGGTCATAACTTCTTCCAAGCAATTATTCATTGTCGACGAGAATGGGTTGTTTCTATGACTTGTTTGTGAGTTCAGCAGCTTGGCGGTGGAACGATTTGCCGGCCTCTGTGTTTTCTCCCTCCTACAACATGGGCATCTTCGAGACCCAGGTTCACTCCTTCCTTTCTACAAAACGACCCTCCACACAGCATCCCCAAATATGACATAGGCCGTGAGGAAAATTATTTTCCACAACTTGACTTGTTCCGTGACTTTTCAGGGAGCTAGAGTGCTAAGATTGAAAAATACAACATTATTCATGTTGTTGAAAATTTAAATTTTTTCACAGCCTCCCCAAAATAAAATAAAACTTCATACAAATAATTTTAATTTTGAAAAAAAAAATTTTTTTCAGCTATAACAACATCAATGTGGTATTTTTCAATCTGACCACCATAAATATACAATGCTGACCACTCTAGCTCTTTAAAAAGTCACGAACCGCCATTGCCATAGCTCACGTTAAAAGTGATGCTGCGAACAGAAAATATTTGCTTCGGTATAAAAATTCCCAATAGAAAAGTTGCGCAAACGCCGCAAATAGTTTTTCGTAGTGCACAAGCAAATTTTCTTATATATTTTTTTGATTTATTAGAATTTTATTTTTTATGTAAAAGTAAGTACCTGCTCAATGGAACATTTATTCGTCAGCCATAAAAAATATATACAAATACAACAAAACGGACTGACGAGAAAACTGGCAACATATTTATGCTGGCAACACTTTCCGGCTTGTCGAAATAACCTCGTGCTTCGTTCGAATATTCTCGTAGTTTCCTATTAGTTTTCATTTGTCAAAAGTTTGATAGTATATTTTGAAAATGTCTGCTATAAGCTTGTTGAACCCAAAGGCTGAATTCGCCAGGGCCGCCCAGGCCCTAGCGGTGAACATATCCGCAGCCAAAGGAATTCAAGATGTAATGAAAACAAATTTGGGTCCCAAGGGAACAATGAAAATGTATGTAATTATTATTATTTTACTAAGGCTGAAAAGCACATCAAATGTATTTAACTCGTGTTATAATAACTCACTTCTTGAAGTTTCTTTTATTTTATTTACGTACATAGCAATAACTTTTTGTACACACTGCAAACGTTTCCACTCCCACACGATTTTGACACACCTCACCTCAAAACATGCTCGTAATATTATTGATATTACACCTATCTTTGCTCTAAATATCTTTTAAATTCATTAAATGTCACGCACAATGAAGAAATGTTCATTAAATCATCGATTCTCCAACATTCCACATCTAAATGACTCATATTTTGTTATATCAAACTCCCATTGCATGAGTGAAAAATGCATTTTGCACAAAAAGCAACGTTCTTTTTTTCATTCCATTTATGGCGTATTCGAATATGTTAACATTGTCGATTAATTTTATACAAAACCGGGACCAGCTCATTTTACACTAAAAAAAATAAATTTTTACCCCAGTAGATAGGTAATAATTAGATGTAATTAATTCCGTGAGCGGAAATTAAAAAATGTATATTATCGTTAATTTCTTAAATTTAAAAATACGAAAATGTCATTTTTCATTGACCTCCATGTTGTAAATTACAGCGGTAAATATGCACTTTTTCACGAAAAAACACTTTGCAGAAGTTGAATAATTGTTATAATTACGTATTTCGGAAACTTTTTGCATTGGGGGAGGCGGAAAATGATGCATTTTAAATTTCAATTGCGTAAAATCAAAATTCACTTCGCGTCTTTGCAAACTAACATGGCGCGGCCGATCTGTCACACAAGCCCGCTAGACAAACCCTGCGTAGCCAGACAAACCATTTAAAAACGTAGGCTGTTTTTTAAAGTAAAGATAATATTCACAAGCCCGCTATACAAACCCTGCGTAGCCAGACAAACCATTTAAAAACGTAGGTTGTTTTTTAAAATAAAGATAACAACATGGAGGTCATTGAAAAATGACATTTTCGTATTTTTTAATTTAAGAAATTGACGATAATATACATTATTTTCAATTTCCGCTCACGGAATTAATTACAGCTAATTATTACCTATCTTCTGGGGTATATATTTATTTATTTTTGTCCAAAATGAGCTGGTCCCGGCTTTGTATAAATTTACCCATTGTCGTATTTAAGGATTATTTAAGGCTCTTTCGGGTTATTTTTACCGGTTTTAATTATTGGTTTATGTTTTTAGGTTAGTGTCAGGTTCGGGTGATATCAAGATCACCAAGGACGGTAATGTACTCCTCCATGAGATGCAGATTCAGCACCCGACTGCCTCCCTGATTGCCCGCGCTAGCACAGCCCAGGATGATTCCACAGGCGACGGTACCACCTCCACGGTCCTGCTGATCGGAGAGCTTCTCAAGCAAGCCGATCTTTACATCAGTGAAGGTAAGATGGAAACATTATCTTTTTAGGTGGAAACACAGAAAATAATGGATTATTTATGCATTAAACTGCTTACTCATTAATACGGAATACTTTTTATCCAAACAGCTTTATTATTACGAAAAGTGAGTATTTATGTCGGGGGAGACCAAAAAACATGCAAAAAATATGCATTTAACATTTTAATTTTGTTAAAATTAATTCACTCGCGCGGTAACACCATGTTTATTCATCGTTTTTATTTTAACATTTCATCAATGCTGCCAATCATAGAAAAAATATTTTTGCGTAAAACAAAGTCATTAACAAGTTTGTACCTGTATTTATAACAGTAGAACATGGAAAGAAATTTATTAAAATAATTACACAAACCCTGCTTTGCCAACAAACCATTCAAAACCTGGGATGTTTTTTAAAAGTATGATGAAATGCGAGTTTATTTTAGAGAATTTTTTTTATAAGATTGGTACTTCCGACAAATGTCATATTTGATTGTCTATTAGTTAAAAAAGGAACATTCCGTATTAAGGCCTATCCGCACACAACAGTGCCGGCACGTGACCGACAGTTCCGTACCGTACAGTACCGTGACGTGCTATTCGTACATGTCAGTACCGACACGACACGACGACGCGCGCAGTGATTAGTTGGCACTCTAGAGTCTGCGTAGCAGTTTCATGTGCTAAAATGCCTCGATATTCAAGATCACAATTAGCAGCGATTGCTTTAATATTAGATGAAGACGAAATGTATGTGAGAAGAAGGCATTGGGTTCATAATGCGTGGAGGAAAAGAGAAGAAGAAGGAGAGTTCACCACCCTATATAAACGTCTGATAGATGATGAATCAAAGTTTTTTTGAGTATTTTAGGATGTCAAAACATTGTTTCGACATACTTTTATCTAAACTAAAATTATTATATTTATAATTAAATTATTTAATTATAATAAAAAAAATATTATAATTTATCTCTTTTTACGCCCAATATTGTTCCATATGTTTGCTTTAAAATTAATGTCCATGTATTTTCTATGTGAAAGGTGCAAAATTACATGATATACACGGACCAATTCAATCACCTTTACGTCGTCCTTCTTGAAACACTGCGACCGTGTCAGGCAAAATATTGTCCGCTAGAAATTCACGCCGGATCACGGTGAGCGTCGGCGCAGCACTGACATCACTGAACGTCACTGTCACTGACGAGTACGGATAGCGTCGTACAAAATGTATGCCACAATATCATTTTTCACTGACACTGATGGATACGTTACTGATCGGCACGTGTCGGCACTGTGCCGGCACTGTTGTGTGCGGATAGGCCTTTATCCGTGCATCAAACTTCGACAACACGAACGTTCCGTATTATCCGTGAGGTGGACTAACTGCATATTTACCAATAATGGCATGCTTAATTTACCGTAATAATGAGAAGTAAGTATTTCAGTTTCCGGAAATGGAAAATATTGCATTTAAGTAGTTTTGGACAAAAGATAATTTGATTTTTTGACATAATAGTATTTTTTAATCTTTTTTATTATTAAATCCAACCTAAGAACCTATTTTAGGGATCAGGATCATATTTTGTAGGTTCATATTTTGAGTTAAATAAGAGAAGAAAAAGCCACCTGAAACCTTCAAACTTTCAGATCGATAACGATGGTCGCCAAGTTAACAATCGATTTTAATTTTATCGACATAACTATAATAATAATATACATTATTTTCCATTTCCGGAAATTGAAATATTTACTTCTCATTATCTAACTACTACTAAAAAGTGTTATTTTTAAGTGCGTATTATGTGTGTACCTGTTTTCTGTATATTTACTTACCTGATACGATACTTATTTTAAAATGAGAAAGTGTTAGATTAAGTTTTTTTTTTTATATTTAACCCCTCCGAAAATCGCCATTTAAGCACTTTAACTGTCTCTAACGAAATGACATTTTACAAAAACTTTTTGTTTTTACCGCTTCACAATTAAAGCTCTATAAATGAAACATTTCTGAACGTAGCCGAATAGTAAAAACTGTTTTAGAAAGTTTACAAAATAAGCTTTCAAATTATTAAATTACAAATAAATATTAGCATTTGTAAATATTAAAATTTAGAACGCAAACATTAAAAATAGGTAAAAATGACTCACATGATGTTTTTATGTGAAAACGGTACTAAAATCACAGATTATGTAAACAACAATACTTATTCTATTGTATATATGTGTAATAAACACTTTTGTCACCTCACTTTTTTATCATTTCATATAAAAATATTTAATAAAAATTTAAAATGTCGAGCGCGGACGAGCCGCCGGGAGTAAATTTGCGCGGGTAAATATTTTTGTCAACTACACGACTGACAGCTGATTCCTGTTATATATTTCCATAGACAACTTGATAGGGATATACAGCTTGATCTACTATCGACCTTTTACTTTTTGGTTTAGGGATGTAACTAAAACAATAATGGAGTTAGAACGATTTCTACGGAAACACACGCGCTGACGTATAAACACGCTTATTGTACTTGACTGCTGTCCTATTTCTAATGCTTATATCTGCTTACGTTGCGGAGGGGTTGTATGTATAATACATAACCTTTACGAGAGTGTAACTACTCATGTGTAAAGGGAACATATAAAAATTATGTTATAGTTGAAATATTAAGTATATTATGCATATACTTAATATTTATAATATAGTTTAAAAAATGTTAGTTTTTTTTTTCTTAGGGGCAGTTTCGTAGAACAACAAAATAATAAACTAGTGTGTAATAATGAATAATAATAATTATCATTATTTTTAATTTTTTTCTCGTTACTTACTACAAACTGGACTTTTCCACACCATTTTTTTTTTTTAATTTCCATTTCAGTCTAACCGTTTTTAGCTCGCAGTTCATTTCATTAATTGACTACGGAACTTTGAAATATCCATTTAACTGATGAGGTGACACAACACAATGTTTGGACACATCGTTCCTATAACTTGTTCTGCTTAAGTGGCCTTCGTCCATTGCAAGCCTGACCTCTCCTGGCACGGCCTCTGGAGTTGCCTATAATAAGTATCCAATATGTGATTATTAATGGAATCGTTTTCCCTATGTCAGGTCTCCACCCCCGTATCCTGTCGGAGGGCTTCGATGCAGCGCGTGTGAAGGCCCTGGAGGTGCTGGAGGGTATGAAGATCCCAATCGAGATCAAGAAAGAGAACCTCATGGATGTGGCGCGAACCTCTTTCCGCACCAAGGTAACATATCTATACAAATTCAACAAGTGCCAATAATTAACCTTTAGCACGGATTTGTGTTGTTTGATACCCAGAGCATACGGGACCGGTAATTTTGGTGCGAATATTTCATAAAAAATGCTTGGGCAGTCGACTACCTTATTGCATACGGCGCACAAGTGTTTAAAGGACCCTTTTGATGCCCAGTGGCCTGTTCGGGACTGCGGGACCGGTTGATTATGGTACGAATATTTCACGAAAAATGCTTGGGCAGTGGGCTATCTTTATTGCACACGGTGCACGGGCGTTTAAAGGTTAATTCCAGACGTTGTGTGGGATGTGCAATTAACATTCTACTATAAAGAATGTATTTATCAAGGTTTTAGATATCTAACAATCCAGTTGAAATACTTCTTCTTTCCCTTGGGCCTGCATCATTTTACACCCTCTATTGACTGCACGTCCCTCGATAATAATAGACATATCGTTAATAGCTCCGTTGTGACTATAACCTCTTTCTTGCAACCATTTAACTGAAAGAGGCCTTGCAATAGAGCTCTCAGCGATAGAACTATAATTACTCATTCCACACAATTTAATAATAATTATGATAACGGTTAATTTATACAAAGATTCCTGAGCATATTTGTAGTCTCGTCTGTATGGTGCTGTTGGAACGAGACTGAGAATTAATTCGCACCCAGTGGTGATGTGTGTTTGAAAAAAATATATTTTGTTTTTAATTGAAAAAAAAATTCATTGCACTTTTGTTTCAAATATGTTCAGGAATCGCTGGTTAAAATCTTTCACGAACATGCTAATACTTCCGGTTTTGCCATTCAGCGCAATTTTGTGATAGTTCACCTCTTACCATGACAACTGAGTCAAAACAATTTTTGTAAAATGTCCCAATTCAGCACATGTTTCCAAACACCGTGGTATAATGTAAGTTTTGTTTGGTTGTATAGGTGCACCACACTCTAGCTGATGTTCTGACTGAGGCTTGTGTGGACGCAGTGCTCGCCATCCGCGAGGAGGGAAAGCCCGTGGACCTGCACATGGTGGAGCTCATGGAGATGCAGCACAAGACCGCCACCGAGACACAGCTCGTCCGAGGTGAGGAACTTAACTGGAGACTAAACTTGTGTACTAAGGTGGCATTTGTCAAATGGGGTCTGTGAAGATTACCACCTGCACTAAAAGCCGATTTTACATCATTTATTTTTATTTATGCAAGTAGTTCCATATAAGTAGTTTCATGACATTAATTGCACTGTTAGTTGCAGGTGTAAACATTTCGTTTCATCATGCTTGCATTAGTTGTATGCCACAAAATTAGAATTGCACTAACGCAAAATTATGGTACACCACCAGTGGTAAGCAACTAATTGCGTAAAGTAAAAATGTGATGCAACTGGTGTCACAAAACCATTTCATCTGAGTGGATGTGTGTGTTCCTTGTAACAGTGTGAGAGTTGTGTCCAACAACATTGTGCATTGCAGAAAAAAGCTTTTATGTCGCCGCGGTTGCTGTAATACTGAAGATATCATGAAACTAAATTTGCAAAATTTATATCAACTTTTTGATGTCAAGCAATTAATTATTTGTAACATATATGTGTAGTGGATCCTTTGCTCGTGGTCGCCAGGATACTTACGTGGTCTCCAAGGAACAGGATTGCGTGTATTTTGTATGAGTGAAAGAGTCCGCTACGTTTAATAATTTATTCTGTCTTGTTAAAAGTATTTACAAATTTTTGTACATCGCGGGAAAGATTGGAAGTGAAATCAATGCGGTGTACGACCGTGTTCTCAGACCGAGGTCAGTAGCTGGAATGGCGGCGCTCTCCGACGGCCGTTGGGAGAACTACATTGGTCACGTGACCAATGTGGCCATAACTAGGTTTAACCATAAACTAAATAAAAGATAACCGGTACTTGATTGCACTTCCATAGCCTCCCCTCCAGTGTTAACGATAATATGGATAATAATGGAAAATCGTTAAAGGAGACTAAATTGCTGGTACTAATCCTATCTTGACTGAGGCACCATCAGTCAAAACAAGAATAGCCTCCAATGTGTTCGAAAAATTATAAGGGTTACGTTACTCGAGCAGAGTAGAATGATCAGTTAATGACGTAGACTGTTGTTATACTTTCAAGAACACATTGGAAGGTATTAAAGGTTTAACCAAAAAGAAATTTTTGCTGAGAATCTTAATTCTAGTACATGAAATCATAAGATTAATGTGTAACTATGACACGTAATGTTGAAAATTACTACACTATTGTATACTATAACCAATTTATTTGGTGTTGAAATCAGTTAATTCTGATGTGAGTATTTACAAGTTAGTTTTAAATAATGTTTTTTAAAACTAGTCAAGCTCTATGAGCTCTTTACTTTGTTTACAGTGGTAAACGCATCGACGAACTGGGTGTTCGGAGCGTTGATGTATATAATATAGCGTGGTACATGGAATTTGATATATGATTCCAGCTAATTATAGTGATACCTGGAATTATACATATGATTCCAGCTGATTGTAGTGGTACATGGAATTTGAGAAATGGTTCCAGTTGATTGTTTTTCAATTAATGCATGAACATTGTATGTTGTTGTCTCAATGAACTATGTTCAGAGCTAGTAGAATTGTTTTACCAATCGTGCGCAATTAAAAGCGCTGGTTGTAAAATCATTGTACATTGATTGTATACAAGATAATATTTAAGACTATGACTTAAAGTAACCTTAAAATAACATTATACATGTTTAAAAATATATTCGCAAATGTATGGTCAAAAGTTGTAATTTACTTGAGAAACATTTCGCAGGTAGGTTGTAAATAGCAGAATGCTGTATTTTTCATAAGTTATATTGAAAAAGAAAACTATAGTAGCAGGTATGTTTAACTATAAGCTAAATCTAGTGTAAGACATATTTAAATTGAAACATAAGTAGATATGGTAGAGTTTTCTTCCTAACAGTATTATATCTTTGGAGCCCTAGTTAGGCGTTCATCATAAAATTATAAATAATAGGGGTTTATGCTATTCTGTAGCAAAAAATGATGATTTTTAAGTCAAAGAAGCTGCACATTGTCTTCAGTACGTAAAAGTGTGTTTTTTGTTGATGTAAGTCGAATAACCATGTTCCTTTACGTACGTAAGACAAAGTGGCTTTAACTTGTAGGTATATAAACATGAAAGAGAAAAGTATATTTAAAAACACATAATTTCAACCACATGATTCACTGGATGTATTAAAGTGCCATGTACATCCAGAGAAGCGTGGTTAAAAAACAAAAATGCATAAATAACAGTGTTTATCATGTGGTAAGAAGTTACCTACTATGTACATAGTTTGTAGAGTAGATAATGTGTACCTTGGTACATAATATTATATAATATGATGATTTTAATTGACTGTTTGGAAAGTTGATTACAATAGTGCTGTAATGCTTGTAGTAACGCATGAATGCGGTTGTGTGATGTGAATTTTACATTTTTTATTATAAATTTTAATTATAACGTTTTTAAGAATTGTAAAAACACAGTAGTGTTTGTAGTACCTTTGAAGTACACAAAGTATGTAGTTAAATGATGAAGAGCTTTCATCTAATTAGGAGTAATTTAAAATTGTAATAACATGCTTAATATGTAAAATTTTTTTAAAATGCATGAGTTATGCAATTAAATGATGAATTGTTTCATCTTATTGAAGGTGTTTCACACTTGTGAATACACTGTACTAATCTAAGTTTTAGATTATGTTGATTGACAATTTACAATATTATCGGTAGGATTAAAAATGCATGAGTTATGCAATTAAATGATGAAATGTTTCATCGTATTGAAGGTGTTTCACACTTGTGAATACACTGTAATAATCTAAGTTTTAAATTATGTTGATTGACAATTTACAATATTATCGGTAGGATTTCCGTAAAAAAATCTGTACATTTAAATATTGTGTTATTCGCAGTATTTTAAAGAAAAGTAAACTTTATGAAAATGGTTTGCAATTCAAAGCTAGGCGAAATTTATAAATTAATTTCTATCATGAGTTATGAATTAGAAAAATGTCAAATCAAAATATCTTTTTGTGCTTTATTCCATCCCAAGTCTCTTTGGAAAATGTACATGTCGACCTGAACGAGTTGTGATCTTGTGACCAGTTGTGGATGTGGTCTTGGTTATCGGTGTGACGGGAACTGATGGGTGTGTAGTGACATTTTCTTCAACCGGAATGAAAGCAGGCTTGAGTCGGTCTATGGAGACGCGTTTGGGTTTGCCTTTTATAGTTATGACAAATGTTTTGTCATCACGTTGTTCTACCTTGTAAGGACCCTCGTACTGGTTCTGGAGGGGTCGTCTTACGCTATCTGTTCTCAGGAAAACATGAGTGGCGACAGGTAGGTCTTTGTGCACAAAAAATTTTCTTGCGCTGTGATTACTGGCAGGGGTCGATTTGATACTTTCGAACTTTCTCTGTAGGCGTCCCACATACGTATCGGGTTCTTCGCGAGGAGTTTCTGAGAAGAAGTCGCAGGGAAGTCTTAGTGTCCTGCCATACGTAAGTTCTGCGGGTGAGCATTTTAGATCCTCACGCACTGTAGCTCTCAAACCGAGAAGTATTAGTGGAAGGTTCTCAACCCAGTTTTGTTCTCCACATGCAATTAGAGAAGATTTTAAAGTGCGATGCCATCTTTCTATAATACCGTTCGCTTGAGGATGGTATGCAGTAGTTCTTGAGTGTTTGATGCCAAACTTTTCTGCGAGTTTTTTGAAGAGACAACTCTCGAACTGTCGTCCTTGGTCAGTGGTGATGCTGTCAGGTGTTCCGTGACGTGCGATCCAATGCGTAGTCAATGCTGTGGCTACGGTTTCTGCTGACATATTCTTCAGAGGAATTGCTTCGGGCCATCGAGTGAACCTATCGATCATGGTTAGTATATATTGGTAATCATTGCATAGCGGTAGTGGTCCGACCAAGTCGATGTGAATGTTACGGAATCTATCCTCTGGTAATATGTAAGTTGCTAGAGGTGCGACCGTATGTTTTGATACCTTTGCTTTTTGACATGGTATGCATTGTTTGACGAAGGTCTTGATGTCTTTCGCCATGTAGGGCCAAACAAATCTTTGTTTGATAGTATTTGTAGTTCCCAAGATACCAGGGTGGCAAACGTTATGTATGCTTGCTATGACTTGTTGTCGCATGCTGGGTGGAACGATTGGTCTAACATGACCTGTTGAAATATCACACCACAATCGAGTGTCAGTGCCAGGTATCACCATTTGACGTAGAGCAAGGGTGCTGCCATCGTTTGCCTTCAATTGTCCGTCAGGTTGGCATTGCTCTAACCGCATTTGCTCGAAGTCAATTACAGTGGGACAGTTGATCTCATCGATGCGAGATAGGGTGTCCGCGACTACGTTCTCTTTTCCAGAGACATACCTTATGTCGGTTGTAAATTGCGCAATGTAATCAAGCTGTCTCTCTTGCCGAGGGGAGCTAGACGCGCGTTTTTTGTTTAATGCGAAGGTGATTGGCTTGTGGTCTGTGAAAATGCTGAAATGACGACCTTCGATGTGATTTCTAAAGTATTTCACGGATTCGTAAACGGCGGTAAGTTCGCGGTCAAAAGTGCTGTATTTCTGTTGAGCAGGTGTGAACTTTTTGGAGAAGAATCCTAGTGGTTCCCAGGTGTTTCCTTTTGATTGTTGCAATGAAGAACCCAAAGCTTTGTCACTGGCGTCTACCATCATTGCCAGCTTTGCGTTTGGATCTGGGTGTGTAAGTAGAGCTGCGTTCGCTAGTTGCTGTTTGCAATCTTCAAATGCCTTTGTCTGCTCCTGGTTCCAGTTAAGAATCCGCTTGTCATTCTTTTTGTAACCGGCAATACTGTCGTATAGAATTGCTTGGGTGTTGATTGAGTTTGGTAGGAACCTGCGGTAGTAGTTCAACATACCTAAGAAGCGACGTAGTTCTTTCGCAGTTTTAGGTTGAGGGAATTCTGTCACTGCTTTGACTTTATCCTTGATTGGAGTCATGCCCTCTGAAGTAATTGTGTGTCCGAGGAAGTTCACTGTTGCGGTTCCGAATTGGCATTTTTGGATATTAATGACAAGTCCGTTATCAGCGAGTCGTTTAAGAAGCAAATCTAGATGTTTTTTATGTTCCTCTTCGTCAGCGGAAGCTATGAGGATGTCATCTAGATAAACGAAACAGAAATCTAGATCTCTTGTTATTGCATGCATGAATCGTTGAAAACTCTGAGCTGCGTTTGATAATCCAAATTGCATGGAGGTGAATTCAAACAATCCGAACGGTGTGATGATGGCCGTTTTAGGGATGTCTTCAGGTTCAACGGGTATCTGGTGGTAAGCGCGCGACAAGTCGATGGTTGAAAAAATTTTCGCTTTTGCCAATTTATGGGCGAAGTCTTGAAGTTGAGCTATGGGATATTTATCGGGGACTGTTTTTGAGTTTAAGAGTCGGTAGTCGCCACACGGACGCCATTCGCCATTTGGCTTCTTTACCATGTGTAAAGGGCTGGCCCAGTTGCTTTTAGAAGGGCGGCATATCCCTTGTTCCATCATGTACTTAAATTCACGCTTGGCTGCCTCGAGGAGCGCAGGTGCTAATCTGCGTGCACGTGCAGATACTGGAGGGCCTTTGGTTTCAATGCAATGAGTCACAGAATGTTTAATTGCATCCGGGGTCTGCATGGTAGGCCTTGTCAACGAGGGGTATTTCTTCAAAATGTCAAGGTACTTTTGAGAAGAGGAAATTGTGGCGATGCCTGATGCTGGTCCTTTGTAGGTAGATCCTCTAATTTTCAATCCAGTAGACTGGTCTTCAAGTTTGGCTCGCCTCAAGTTGACTGTCAAGTTGTAGTGGTGAAGAAAGTCTGCGCCAATGATGGGTTTGGACACATCGGCTATGATAAAGCGCCACTTCATTGTGCGGCGTAGGCCGAAGTAGAGTTCGACTGTTCTCGTGCCGTACGTTCTTATTGGCTTCCCATTCGCTCCATATAATGTGGAAGGGCAGTTGTCGGAGGTCAAGTTGCCTTTCTCAAAGGTCATGTTCCTAGGGATGACTGAGATGTCCGCGCCGGTGTCTACTAGGTATTTATGTCTTGTTCGCAGGTCATAGATGAAGAGACGACAAGAGGTATTAGGGATCTCACATGTCTCTACTGGGAGTTCCCGCTGTCGTTTCCCGACTTCTTCTTTACATAAGAACATGGTTTGGAGCATTTATGAGCATTTTCTCCAAATCTTGCATGGTAGAAACATTTTCCATCTTGATTCCTATTGGGAGATGAATTGCGTGACCCGGAACTTGAGCGGCCAGGTTTTCGGCGGGGGCTCTGGTTTCTCCGTCCTTTATAGGTTGATGTGGGCTCAGTTTTGGCTATGCGTAGCTGGGCTACTTCACGCGAAAGTGCTGCTATTTGTTTCTGCAGTTGTAGTAATAAGGAATGTTCAGCTGGTTCCTGACGAGATGAACTGGGTTTGTTGCGATCCTCCATGGCACTGCAATCGGTTGATTGATAGACATCTAGTATTTTGTCTGCAGCTGTGGCAAGTTGGTTAATGTCGTTATCGGGTAGTGCTGACAGTATTGCTTGCACATGTTGGGGTAGGCGTTGTAACCACAATGTGCGCACAATTGCGTTATCCGCTAAGGTAGGTCCTGCTAGTTCCAGCATATGTCTCAATAGACCGGTTGGCTTCCTATCCTCTAGTTGGATTCCTGTTAGTAGGCGTGTGAGGCGTTTTTCAGCGGAGTCTTGGAGTCGGTCAATAAGGGCTGCTTTCAAATTGGCGTATTTGTCATTGATCGGTGGATGTGTCACGATGTCGCTCACACATTGTAAGGTTTGTGAATCCAAAGCTGCTATAATTATATTGTACTTCGTGAAATCCTCTTTAATGCGCGAATTCGCGAATTGAGCTTCAGCCTGTATAAACCAAAGCGAAGTCTGATCCCTCCACAGATTTGGTAATCTCACGGAGACGTGATTTACTGCTGCCGCTGAGCTTGGTTCGCCAGTTGATTCCATGTTGATTGGGGTTGGGCTTGGTTCCGGATTTATTGTTTTTTGAAACAAAATCTTGATTTGATGAGTCGGTGTGGTCGCTGGGGATTCTTCATCCGAGGTCATTTCAACATTTGTACGGAGATAGGCACGCAAAGATATTGATTTTTGAAATATTTCAAATTATGTATTAAAAATCCGTAATGATTTAAAGAAAAATTAGTGCTGTTGACATCTATGTGAAATGTACGGAAGTTACTCGAAAATTATTCAAGACGCAAACCTTTACGAAAATCAATTGTTACCATTTAAGTAGAAATCTTTAATCATGCGTGAATAATTCAGGTTAATTAATAATTGATATGTAGAAATATTATTATCAGACATGTGTTAAAAATTGTAACATGTTATTTTGCTAAATTTTGTGGTGGGTATGCAAAAATTATTTCCAGAAATATCGTATAAACTGTGTTAAAAATTTACGTGGTTGAACGTTGTTGAGATGATGCAGATGTGTGTTTTCCGAGAGGGTCCGCAGCTGATGCTCGTGGTGGAGGCTGCGTCGATCAGTCGACCGGGCTGCAGGAACAGGGGCTCGGAGGTGTGATGTTCCTTTAGCGTTCCGAGGGTGTCCGCCGCTGATGCTGGCGATGGAGGCTGCGTCCAGCTGTTGACGGGGCTGCAGGAAGTGTGACTCGGCTGTAGAAGCTCCCTTGGTAGCATCACGCGTTGCTGAAGATGTTCGATGCCTAGAATAGAGGGTAACACGCACTTAATCCGAGATACGAATAATACATAGGCAAATAGTCACAAATAGGGTCACTTTGCATTGCAGATTTATACGTGTGATTGTAAAGAACATCACCTGTGATCAATCCGAACGTTCAACTGAACATGTTCGTAAATCAAATTCACAAAAGTTGTGAGTGCTACAACATAAGATTGGAGAATATTCAAGCTTTTTCACAGAGAGTTGCGTCAGATTGTAACTCAAATTGAATGTTGAGCAAACAAAATGGCTATTTGACACGTGTGGATCGGTACACGAAAGCCACACGAGATTCATTTGTTACGTATTTGTATAAATTTTTTGATATTATTCGTAATGCTTTGAGGGCCAAAAACATGAGTTATAAAATTTTTTAAAATACTGGGATGTAAAATAGCTGTAAATAAGGCAATGATTATTTGAATTTGAAATGATGATTTTAAAATACCAAAATTAAAACGGTACTCACCAGATAGATCCCAGGAATCCAGCCACTGACTACGGTCCGAGAACACGTGTAAAAGAATTGTCGTGGGTCACCAGCTGTAGTGGATCCTTTGCTCGTGGTCGCCAGGATACTTACGTGGTCTCCAAGGAACAGGATTGCGTGTATTTTGTATGAGTGAAAGAGTCCGCTACGTTTAATAATTTATTCTGTCTTGTTAAAAGTATTTACAAATTTTTGTACATCGCGGGAAAGATTGGAAGTGAAATCAATGCGGTGTACGACCGTGTTCTCAGACCGAGGTCAGTAGCTGGAATGGCGGCGCTCTCCGACGGCCGTTGGGAGAACTACATTGGTCACGTGACCAATGTGGCCATAACTAGGTTTAACCATAAACTAAATAAAAGATAACCGGTACTTGATTGCACTTCCATATATGCAAGTTAATTCGGTTTAAGGCTGGGGTTAGACTCTTAATTAAAATTTACGGATTACATAAGATTTTGACAGGTCACTCACAGGAGCGTTCACATATGCATCCGACTTTTGGTAATTAATGATCATGGAAGTTGTTCGGAAGTTCGACCTGTGTAAATGCTCATGCGACCGTTTACATCTGTAAATTTATTTGCGGTAAGATGGCTTCCTGTCAACAATGACCTGCTACTGTCAAATTTACGCAATTTCGTCAATAAAGACGAAAAGACCCAAATAGATTTTGGCTTTAATTAAACAATTCTCCATGCACTTTTGTGCCGTCAAAGGCGGCAATTAATTTCGTTTCATCCGAATGACAGCTACCTGACATCTGCTGACAGCAACCGACTTTGAATTCGAAATTTCAAACACGTAAATGTTAAATACAGAAACATTAAGACTGGAAAGGATTGGACCGATAATTGAATAGAAGGATGCTCATTTTCCAGAAAACTTAAATAAGTGGAAATAAATACAAGTTTTGTATGAAAAAAATCCTACGAAAACAATTATCATTTAATTTTTGACATTCGCAACGGCGGCAATGGCGCATTTCGGAACTATTTCTTGCGGCAAGTCTCAGCTTATCAAACTGATTTTATAAGCTGTAAGAAGGCTAGAAATTTGCGCGGGCACGATTAGACCTGTCAAAAAACTTCCGAAAGAATAAGTTCTGTAACTTGCTATAAATTACATTAAGTGACTTTTGGTGTCATTTACATAGGTAATTTGGCAATAAATCGCTTACAAGAGCGATTTACAGGAAAAAATTTACGAGTCTAATCACAGCCTTACAGTTATTTAGACTAGACTACTAGACATAAATGTAATGCAATAAAAATCTTTTTGAACAAGTCAAACCAAGCGGAGCAATTAAATATGCATTCATTTCGTTAACCAGTGCAAGACTTAATGAACATATTTAAATATTAAGTTGATGTTGGATTTAATATGGCTGCAGAGTAATTGTTTTCTTTCACCAAAATCTGCTATTACTCATCAGTTATATTTGAGGTAAAATGTGGTTGTCGATAGTCCGGTAGGTAGAGGGACGCTCAGCTAATAAGTTGGGCAGAATAAGTTTGATATTCACAGTGGGTATCAAATTACTCTCTTTTAAACAGGAGGTTATGCTTAGTGAAAAGGTCTGTACTATTTATAAGTTGTATGGCTTATTCTTCTTTAGTTGTTTCTCCTCGTTGCCGAGTTTCGTGACCCCCATTCCTATTTTCCCCCACTCCTTATTTTCCTATGTAGCGTGGAGACCTGCGAACTCCAACTTTTGATCACTCTTAACGCATCGGTGATCTTCCTCTGCTTTTCCCACTTTCCACTTTATCAGTGATCATGAGTTTGAGTTGTCAGTTTGGCAAGCAACGTGTCCAAGAGCTTAACCCGTCTGCTTGGTTCAATATATTCGCACCTCACAATCCGGAAGGCCCGGATTCTGAAAAAAATTCTGAATCCGTCACTTTGGATCGATATTGTAAAATATCTATGCAAGATAGTGTGATGACCGTGGCCGGTTATCAGCATTACCTTCTGGACTTCTGCTGAGGGATCCAGATTCCTTATGATGGTGATCTCAGTACAGGGCGTTTGACAATAATACTCGTAGGTAGACTAGTGAGATTTATTCCGAGATTGTACAGTTGCGCTTCGTAGGAAGCCTGAATGCAAAGAGGACGGTAGACAGCAATCACACCCTTTTATACGTTACTCATGCTGTCTCACTCATACATGCATGTCTCTCTTATACCGCAAGACATACGTTCACCACATCCCTCCACACTTAAATCCGAAGACAGTTACACAACATGAACTGATAATTATTTACAATACATACAATATTCCAATATTTACAATGTAAGTAATTCATGTTGAGTCGAGAGCTGAGTGCTGTCTTCATTGACTCATCTATGTGTTCGTGGTCGTAGTCGGTCCTTCCAATTTCCCGACGTAGACGCCACTGGATCACTGGAGCTGGAAGGAGAAGGAGAAAAACCCATTAGACTGTCATCCGGCACAAAGCTGGAGACATCGTAATCGTCATACGACAGTCTCTTCGTCTCAGACGCGATATAAGGATTGCTGTGTTTCTTTTCCCATGTTACACATAATTTAGGCAACTGATCAAAATGCCTTTTCCAATACATAATTTTACCATTTAAATTTACCTCAATTATATAAAGTTTTTTTCCTAATTGTTTATACACTTTCCCTGGTACCCATTTATCATTGTTTTGGTCTCTGAAATCTCTAACCATTACCTTTTGATTTATCGAAAAACCCACCGATTCTTTATTATTTCTCTTATAATAATATCTTTGATTTTCCTGACATTTTAACATTTTAAATTTTGTTTCTTTCTTAATTATATTATCCTTATCTCTCCCCCCTCTCGGTACAAAACTGTTCAAGTTTGACCTTAGTTTCCTTCCAAACATTACAACTGCAGGTTCTAAACCAGTCGTACAGTGTGGTGCATTTCTGTAATCAATTAAAAAATTTCCTAATTTTTCCTCATAACCTGACTGAAACTTATTTCTTATCATCATTTTTTTTTTTTAATTTTTACACGTTCGAACCGCGTTTTCTGCTAGACCATTTGATTGTGGATGATTTACCGGAGTAGTTAAATGTTTGATGTTATTCATCTCACAAAACTCTTTGAAGTCCGCTGACATGAAAGCGGCTCCATTATCTGAAACTATTGTCTGTACACTCCCGAAATAACTAAATAAACCCTTTAATATTTTAATAGTGTTATACGAATTTGGGGAATTTACACAGTCTAACCATTTTGAGGTTGAGTCAATAATCACAAGAAAATATTTATTTGCAATTGGGCCCGCATAATCAATATGCACCCTACTCCATATTTCTTCAGTTATAGGCCACGGAGTCAATTCGCTCTTTGGTTGAGAAGGTTGAACCTCTGAACAAATTTCGCATCCTCTCGCTAAAAGTTCAATATTTCCATCTATCCCTGGCCACCAAAATATACCTCTGGCTAAACCTTTCATCTTTGCTATACCTAGATGAGATCTATGTAACAAGTTTAAAATTTTTTTTCTTAAAATTACTGGAATTATTAGCCTATGATTCCAGAAAAAACAATCATCAATTATGGATAACTCATTCCGTTTAATCCAGTAAATCCATTTTGAATCCTCCTTGTTAATTTTATTTGGCCACCCTGTTCTGAGATAATGTTTAATTTCCAATAAAATTTTATCTGTACTTGATTCCGATTTAATTTCCTCGACATCTATAGGTAAATCTCTGTTATTTTTTAATAAACTTAGAATTTGAGTATCAAAGTCATTCTCTACGTGAACTGGTTCCTCGACAGGAACGCGAGACAAATAGTCCGAACAGTTCAATGCCGATTTCACTTACTGTACTTTATAATTGAACGACGAAAGAATTACACCATAACGTTGAAGTCTGTTACACGCTAATACTGGGATACCTTTCTTATCACCAAAAATTCTACATAACGGTTCATTATCTATTTCTAAAATGAATTCCCTTCCATAAATATACTCAAAAAATTTTTTCAACGCAAACACAATAGCTGTTGCTTCTAAGTCCAAAATTGAATATTTCTTTTCTGCTTCAGTTAATTTTCGAGAAACAAAAGAAATTGGTCTCTGTAAATTATTATCGTAACAATGTAAAAGTGTCGCCCCCAACCCTTTTGTTGAGGCATCTGTAACAATCTTCAATGTTACATCCGGATCATAATGAGCTAGCACTCTATCATCACATAAAATTGACTTAATTTTATTAAAAGCTTCCAAGCAATTTTGATTAAACTCAAAATGTGTACTTTTCCTCAATAAATTATGTAACGGGTCTAGTAGTACTGACATATTAGGTACAAATGACCTGTAAAAGTTCACTAACCCCAAAAAACTTCGTAATTCAGTAATGTCTTTAGGTTGCGATACTTTACTAATAGCGATAGTTTTGTCTTTCAATGGTTTAATTCCTTCTTTTGAAACTTCAAACCCTAGAAAAGTTACTGATGACGCCTTAAATTACACTTGTGAATATTTACACTAAATCCACAATCTTTTAATCTATTTAACACTGCTGTTAAATTCTCATTTTGTTTTTCTTCCGAATCTCCTGTTACAACAATATCATCTAAAAATACCGCTGTTTTTTTCAAACCTTGCAAGCATGAAGCTATCGTTTTACAAAAAATAGCCAGTGCGCTATTAATTCCAAACACTAATCTCGTGAATTTAAACAATCCTAAATGAGTAGATATAGTTGTGAAATCCTGACTTTCCTCATCTAGTTCTAATTGTAGGTACGCTTGCCTCAAGTCAATCTTGGAAAAAATTATTCCACCTGCCATTTGAGAAAACAACCATTCTATCCGTGGCATCGGATATTTATCTACCACTAGCTGTGGATTTATTGTTGCCTTATAATCACCGCAAATCCTTATTTCCCCATTACTTTTTACTATGGGAACGATTGGTGACGCAAACTTACTATAGTTTACCGGAACTAAAATACCTTCCGATTGTAAACGGCCCAATTCCGATTCAACCTTTGCTTTTAAAGCAAACGGTATATTTCTCGGATTGCAGAATTTCAGTTCCGCATTCTCTTTTAATTTCAAATGCACTTTATATTTATTGAATCTACCCAGTTTCTCCGAAAAAACCTCCGGGAATTTCCGAATTAATTTATCTACTACACTAGTATTATTCTCAACCATATTGTGAGAAAAATTTTCACTTCCCTCCTGGGATAAAGTAGATTGTAACCCCGTAAATCCAATATTAAACTTTTTAATGAAATCACGCCCTAGGACAGTAGTTGTTCCATTTTTAACCACGCAAAATTCTAAAATTTCCCTATAACCATTAAAATCAACTGTTAATAAGATACAACCCAATAAATTCAACTTACAGTTAGCGTAACCCGTTAAGGTTAAATCCTTTGATTTTAAATCCAAATGTTTGAAATGTTTAACATAATCTTTGTCTGTTAAAATCGAGACTGCAGCTCCTGTGTCTAATAACCCGTTTAGTTCCACATTATTCACTAAAACTTTGCACAATATTGGTTCACAATATACTGAGTTTATCCGAAACATTTTTTTATGTTCCTGCATATTTACGAACACTGAAGAAATGTTATTATTATTTAAACCGCGACATATCTTCCCAATATGCCCTTGTACTCTGCATCTATAACAAAACACGTCTTTAAATTTACAATTTACTGAATCGTGATAACTCCCACAATGTTTACATTTTGTTCGGTCCGCTGACCTCGCTCTGAACGATGTAACATTCTTGTCCGTGGTTCTAGAAAAATGTTTACCCGCCGAATTTTGTCTTTGTGACAAATTGTTCGATCTATTTTTAAATTTATTTACTATATCAACACTTTCCGTTTTAATTTGCTTATTCATTACCTCGAACGAATCCATAGCAATAGCACATTCTAAAACCTTTTTTAATGAAAAGTTTTCAGCCTCCACAAACAATTTCTCCTTAATACGCCCCACTCGAAGACCGGTGACAAAAACATCTTTTAAATTATCTTCAAGTCTGTCCTCGAATTTGCAAAATCTAACGAGATTCCTTAACCGTGCTATATAATCATTAACCGATTCTGAACTTTTTTGTTTCGTAGCAAAAAATAATTTCGCGCTCTTTGAACACATTTCGTTTGATACCTACATGATTTTCTAGTAATAACAATAAATTTTCAACCGTAATATCTGTAATTTTTTTAGGAAAACACAAATCAATCAATAAATCTATTGTCTCTGTGTGTAAATGAGATATTAAAACCGCTCTCTTTTTCTCTACCGAATTTATTTTGTCATCATTGACGAGGATGAACTGTTCGTATTGCAACACGAACGTCTCCAGTTTGTCCCTCAAATGACAAAACCTGGGCAGTTCTCCCCCTTCCATCTTCACACAGATACAATCAATAAATAGCAGAAAATTTTACAAACAGCACTCAACTCACGACTCTGTTGACTTGATGCTGCTGCTCCGATCTCGCCCTTCCGCGGACCGTCTCCTGGCTCCTGAACCCTGGTCGTCCTTCTAATGCGCCCTCCGTGAGGTCTGCACCTGTCCAGCTCTTCTCTTGAAGATCCGGACTTCCGTATTCCCGCCTTACGAGAATACTCCTCCAGGTTCTCGGCACTGAATAACCCTATCCAGCGCCTTGATGTTCTTTAGGATGCCGATTCTGCTGCTCTTGCTCTTCCTGCTCCGCAATGATGTGGAGTCGTGATCTGGCCTGATCCTGCCCGATCACCTGATCACTGTAGCCTCAATCTCGGGATGGTTTCTGCGTAAATCAGTCCTTTATCGGCTGCCAATTGTGATTTTGGCTGCTTCTAGTTCCTATTTCGGCTGCGCCAAATGTGATGACCGTGGCTGGTTATCAGCATTACCTTCTGGACTTCTGCTGAGGGATCCAGATTCCTTATGATGGTGATCTCAGTACAGGGCGTTTGACAATAATACTCGTAGGTAGACTAGTGAGATTTATTCCGAGATTGTACAGTTGCGCTTCGTAGGAAGCCTGAATGCAAAGAGGACGGTAGACAGCAATCACACCCTTTTATACGTTACTCATGCTGTCTCACTCATACATGCATGTCTCTCTTATACCGCAAGACATACGTTCACCACATTGACATATTTTACGTTTCATATTTCAAAGACAATAAGAAGCATTATTTCGTTCTCTTTGTGGTTAAAAGAAAAATACATATGTTTGCACGAGAGGAAAAGAGATATACAGCTTTTAAAATGTGAGGTCGCTCGGGACGTTTTTGGTCTTATGAAAGTATAACGCGATTACATGTTTCGGGATGTATTTATTCCTAAACAAGCAGACGGGTTAATTAAAAGTGATTGTTTCTTTTAGGTATTGTTATGGACCATGGTGCCCGTCACCCCGATATGCCCAAGCGCCTCAACAATGCCTACATCCTGACCTGCAACGTGTCCCTGGAGTACGAGAAGTCCGAGGTCAACTCCGGCTTCTTCTACAAGTCGGCCGAGGACCGCGAGAAGCTCGTGGCCGCTGAGAGGGAGTTCATCGACCAGAGGGTGCAGAAGGTAAACAGATGATTCATATTGCTCTAGTTCATGATGCAATTCCATATATCCTCTGGAAGAAATTGTAGATCAATTTGGGACTGCTTTAAACTATTTCTATTATGCTGGTGATAATTTGCATTTTCTGCTTTAGGCATATAAGTAAAAGAAGGGAGGCATGATGATTGTAGAGAATTTAATATTTTTGTTAATCGCTTTATTGACGTTTGTTTCAGATCGTCGCTTTGAAGAAGAAGCTGTGCGATGGCACTGACAAGACCTTCTGTGTCATCAACCAGAAGGGAATCGACCCCATGTCCCTGGATGCCCTGGCCAAGGAGGGTATCGTTGGCCTGCGCCGCGCCAAGCGCCGTAACATGGAGCGCCTCGCCCTTGCCTGCGGTGGTGTCGCCGTCAACTCCGTGGATGACCTCGACGAGTCCAAGCTGGGATACGCTGGAGCCGTCTACGAGCACATCTTGGGAGAGAATAAGTTCACATTCGTGGAGGATGTCAAGAACCCACTCTCCGTTACCATCCTGATTAAGGGACCCAACAAGCACACTCTGACCCAAATCAAGGATGCCGTCCGGGATGGACTCAGAGCTGTCAACAACGCCATCAACGATAAGTGCATCATCGCTGGAGCCGGTGCCTTCGAGGTGCGTTGCTACAACGAGCTCATGAAGCACAAGGATACCATCAAGGGAAAGGCAAAGCTCGGAGTTCAAGCTTACGCCGAAGCCATGTTCATAATCCCCAAGACATTGGCCGTCAACTCCGGGTACGACGTACAAGACACCATTGTCAAGCTGCAAGAGGAATCTCGTCTTAACCCCGACCCCATCGGTCTTGACCTCAGCACCGGAGAGCCCATGAAGCCGGCTGACGTAGGTGTCTACGACAACTATATCGTCAAGAAACAGATCATCAACTCATGTTCGGTAATCGCCTGTAACCTCCTTCTCGTTGACGAGATAATGAGGGCGGGAATGGCGAGTCTCAAGGGTTAACGCACTAGAAGAATCAATTGTTTAGAAGCATTGTTGGGTTCAATCCGGGCGGAGTTCGTTTTGTCTTTCCATGTCTTGTTATTCCAAAAGAACTAAGAACAAACCGTGTTTTTAAGACTGACCAAGTGAGCTTAAATTGTTTTTATGAAAAGTATTATTTTTTACGCTAGAATGCTTTAACAATTATGTATTGAATACCAACAATGTTTCATTTTGCTTACTTAATATTACACAATAATATGTATTATGACCCACAAATATTTTTGTATCACAATTCGAATTGCTTTCACCATTTTAATTATATACATATGTCATAAATATTTTGTCGTATCACCCTTTGTTTTAACCCTCAAAAGAACTAATGAGCTAGATTATTTTGGGCATTTATCTTCATGATTAGGAGAGTTGTGCATTTATTTGCTGCACAGTAATAAGTTGCTGCATGTTTCATGCAATCTGTTAACGTTTATTAGTTTAATTTGATCTGTTTGCTTTAATAAAAATACACTAATTTATATACCATCTTTTAATTTTACATAATACCATTCGTACATAATGTTCCCTTTTCCATTGTTAAACAGACGAACCTTTCCCCTCTGCACAGATTCAAGGAATCTCCGCAACAGATTCCCGACTCTGGGTCTAGAAGGCATACTAGAAGTGTGTCGTTCCGGCCGGAACGAATCCGATGATTCTGAGTCCGAATGCGTTTGATTCGCTCCGAGTCCGCAAAATGTAATGAATCGATTCCGGAGTCACTCGCACACGGGCGAGGTTGAGGCGGGAGGAGGTGTGCGGCGCGGGCCGGGCGGCCGCGGCGTTGATAGTGATAGTACAAGAATCATTTACAGGAGGAGGTGCGCGGCGCGGGCCGGGCGGGGTTTTGTCACCCTCTCACTAAAGGAACGACTGACAGAGTGAGAATGCAGGACTCATTCACGGGATGAGGTGTGTGGCGTGAGCGGGGGCGGCGTTGTATTGCTCTAGCGGGGCGCGATGACAGCGTGCATGAAAACATTTTTCGAAAAGAAATAGCATTATCTCTTAGTCAAAAGATAGCAAGGAGCATTGCTTTTTACCTATTGTCGGTCATCACGGAGCAAATTTGCCTTCCCGCAAGTTCGCGCCGGTGATACTCTGGTGAATTACTAGTTTTATGAAGAACGTAAAATATCTAACTACCTAACTAACCATCACGCCGTTTCTCCGCAGGGGTAGGCAGAGAGGAATGACCGCCAAACAACTCGATCTTGGAACGCACACCTTGCCTCACTCACATTCATACATCGTCTCAAACATACTCTTCTTTTATTCTGACTTTTGACATGGCCCGACTCAAGTATCTGATTCACTTGAGCTTGCCATGTCTTCCCCGGGCGTTCCCAACTTCTTCCACCATTCACATTTTGCCATATATTCTTCTTACACTACTTTCTTCGTTCATTCGCTCTACTTGACGAAACCATCTGAGGGTCCCCTTCTTAATCTTGCTCATTATGCTTACATCAGCCTTACATTCTTTACGGATCTCCACATTTCTCTCACGATCATACATAGTTTCACCACAAATACGCCTCAGGGATCTCATTTCAACAGCATTCAGTTTACTTTCATCCTTCCTCTGCCAGTTCCATGGCTCACTGCTATACAAGGACTCCATTGTTCGTAAGTTTCAAATTTAACGTAAATATCTTACACGGTTCTCATAAAGCCGACAAAGATATCAATCATCTCAAACACATTATTATTAACTATATAAAGATAAGACTTCTCGCTCGCCATAAACAATAACATGTTAATGTACACACGCCCGGCTACATAAACACGATTCCCCAACTCCGTAACATTCCACCGAGTACGGCGAGTCCAGCTGAATCAACTCTCGGCATTGAATCAGCAGGAGTCAAAATGAGTTTGGTTCCGGCCGATTCAACGACTCCGCCGGAGTGCCACAATGAGTTTGGTTCGGCGGGTCCGGCGGAATCAACTCTAGGCATTGAATCAGCAGGAGCCAAACTGAGTTTGGTTCCGGCCGAGCGCCACAGTGAGTTTGATTCGGCGAGTCCGGGGTGGAATCGCCGGAATCAAAGGAGCGAGTCCAGTGAATCGAGTCCACTCAGTCAAATACGGGTCCGGAATCGACTCCGTAAAATGAGTGAATCAACCCACTTCTAAGGCATACAGTCAATAATTGATTCTCGTCAAATATAAGAATAATAATAAAAGAAATTTCTTCTTCAAACATTTATTACAGACATCGAGTACACATTCACATAGTACGACAATGAATACTGCCAACTACCTACTCTTAATGTAATAAGGGTTTATAACATCGAGATGGGTCTTGGTGCATATAATAAGCAGACGGAAAAACAATCCTACAATATTATAAATTTGTAATCATGCTTTTGTGAATTATTTATAATGATTGAGATTAAATCAAACATATTCCACCATGGGATTGGTTTTTCAATAGTAATTTATGTAAATATAATATACAATGCTCGATTTTGGCAATTTCTTTACTGGACAAGGGACATTAACCATTAAGTACCTGAAGGTAAAAATCGCGTACAACCCAAAGGGGGCTCAATAGGGTCCCCCATATATCACGGAGTGATTGTGTCTTAATATTCCTTTTGCCCTTTCCAGTAACACTTGCAAATTAGTTACTAGTTTTAACTGAACATCGTCAATCTTCTCCCAGCAATCAATCCACAAGTAATGCAAAATTAAAAATAGCGCGGCACGGTGGCAGTTCGCACTCGTCAAATCAGAGCGTCACGGTCCGAGCCACATGTGCGAGTCGGAGTAGGTCGCGCATTCGAGTTCTTTTGCGTGCGGGCTCCGAGGTCCGGCTAGGGTGGAACCCGAGCGTCTCGATTCGAGCTATTCGGGAGTAGGTCGTGCGTTCGAGTTCTTTTGCGAGCTCCGGCTCCGAGATCCGCCTAGGGTGGAACCCGAGCGTCTCGGTTTGACCCATTTGCGAGTAGGGAGCAGGTTGCGCGTTCGAATTCTTTTGCGCGCTCGGGCCATTCGCGAGTCGGGAGTGGCTCCCGGGACCTGCTCCAAGAACTCAAGTACTTTTAAAAGGAAGCACGTCTCAGAGGCCTCCGGAAAAATGCAGAACTTACCCACTCTAGACCACACGACTGAAATAAAAGTTCACCATAAATAAACCAGTCAACTTCACTAACTTATATCTCCCTCTCAACTTCTGTTCGCCTCGCCTGATCATACTTTTCATAACGATCTCGTCACGCATTCACCAGGTTACTCCTCAATTCAAGCGTGCGTAAAGAAGTTTTACTTCATAAATAATAACACATGAAAAAATTTATAAAAATCATTTTTATAAAAAATCCCCAAAGTTTTTTTTTTTTTCAAATTGCATTGTGATGTTTTGAAGAATAATATAAAATCTGTTTCTTATAATGAATCAACATAGGATTTTCCACTCTAAACTTAAAATTAATAATAATTTATGTGTCAGTTTTTATGAGAATGTTTGTATTTTAGTTAACAACAATACATTGGTGTTTAGAATGAGAGAATTTGTTTCAAACTGAATCCACTTACAATAATATAAATATTTATTGACAAATCGAAATTATTAAAAACAATAACAAATAATTCCTAAAATTAGAAAATATTAAGAAATCAACGGAATGCTTAAAATTAAATGCAAAATATTTTTTAATTCAGTTATTCGTTGATCAAATCTATAAAAAGATGGGCAGTAAAGGAGCTTGGTTAAATATATTTTTTTAAATATACTTAATTTAATATTTTCAGTGTGTTTTTGTTTTAGATTTAGATTAGAGACTAGAATGTGTGAATAAAAATATCTGTATTATTTTCTTTACTTTATGTAAACTGATACATAATAATATTGATCGACTAAATATAATATATGTATTTTTTGAATAATTTATTTTGCTTTACTGAAAAAATAATAACTTCACTTTTTATCAAATCAAAATTGTATCCATAAATTTCAAAGTAACGCAACCAGAGTTCACCCAAACAGTTCAATAGGTACTCACATAGATGCATGGCTTGCATAGGGCATGATTCAAACTTGTTATTATGTAACTTTATAAAAGTAAATTTCAGTGATTGAAAAAAGTTGATTTTTGTATGACAACACTGAAAAATCATAGGATACTATAATTCCAATGTTAAAAAGGACAATTAAAATAATTTTCTGTTAAAATATTGTTTTATGCACCAATAAACACAATCCTAAGTTTGTGTCAACTCTAATTGCGCTATCTATACAATAATAATTATCATTTCATCTTATTTAGGTATTATAATAATCATTCGAAAACTTGCTAACAAGATTCCAGAAAGTAATGAAATAAACGTAACGTACATTAGGGTAAAAAAATATTCTATAACATAAAATAAATATAACAAAATTCGGTTAGGTTTATTAACCACTGGAGTGATTATGATTGAAAAATGGGACCCCTTTTTTTTTCTGCGATTAGCGGACCAAAATATTTTCCTACCATTCGTAAAACATTTATTGTAATTATTTAGAACATTTCCTCGGCCAGCCATTTATTTTAAAACAAAGCTATTGAAATGCTTTTTCTATTATGACCATAGATGTCGCAAATCGGAACTTTGTAGACTATTTTAGAATGATGTTAAAAATATTTTTTTTCACATCGAATTTTTGATCAGCTGTTTACAGTTAAAATGAAGTCCTTTTTCCATAGCTTTGCACCTTTCATTATGAGTATACCACAGACAACATACAGAAAACGAAAATATTCTATGTTGACACTCCAATAAGTACCCTAACGGCAGTTTCAAAGTAACAACCATGCAGGATTCGCGCGGTTATGGCGATATTACACACATCAACCACATTGATGAGATTTGGTTGAACGGCGTATAACTGAAAGGGTGTGCTGTTTACACGTACTTGACAGAAGTGGACCATTGAATCACATTGCTGTCATAGAGTTTAGAATGTCTTCGAAACAGGTCGTGCGCGCGGGAATTATGTCCCTCTGATTTAATGTTCCACAGGCTTGGATAGTTCTTAAAGTGCTCTAAGAACAGAGGCGTATGCTCTTCCCTCCATTTAAAAACCATTTTCTATGTTGACAACTCACTACAAAATAAACAGTCACAGTTTGACAAAGTTTGTCAAACTATCTACAACCTAATTGCGAGGCAGAATTGAAACATGTAATATGCCCATTATAAACTTTACGATTTTTTTTAATAAATCCTACAAATATGAGATAAACAGTAAAATACAGGTTAATTCATTGGCTATATAGCACCATGATAAGTTTTTATATTTCCATGTTAAAATTCGAAGGTATGATTTTAATTAATTTGAAAATGATCTTCTGTGAAATAGCGAGCAATTGAGGCAAATTTATTTATTTCACGTGATCGCTCCAGTGGCTAACAAGATTCCAGAAAGTAATGAAATAAACATAACATATAGTCTGTCAAAATAGAGTAGAAACACGGACATATGAATATATCTGGACCTGCCCTAAGTGATAAAAACGTATTATTTCCCCCTCGCCATGGAACCGGCTGGAGCTCCTCCTTGGCGCCAGTTCGCCCCATGTGGAGGGGATAGAGAATCGCTTGAATCTAAAATGTGTGACGTCATCATTCTTGCCGTGGGCAGCGCGAAGCTAACATCTATACATTTAACGAAAAAATAACACGCCAAAACAGTAGCTTGTGCTATACAACATACCTACATATCAGTGTGCACATAAATGTGGGCGGTTCCTTAGTGTGCTCGTCGCTGGTTACAGGGGTAAGTAAATTATGAAACATTTGTAAAAGTGTCTTAACTAAACACGGCAAAAAAATATTGCTATGTGAAAACGGGCGAATCTTTTTGGGGTGTACATTTGGCCTACGCAAATATTTTATTATCGTGGCAAGCAATTCGCGCTCCCATGTAAAAAGGTCTATTCATTCAAAGCAGATTTTGCTTTTAAGAACTAAATGATGATATTATAATGCGAGATGCCTATATACTGTCAGATTAATTTTTCAACCAATGACAGTCATCTTCCCTTCTTCGTACCGCCATAGTTGATTTTTCCCCTCACCTGTTATTTCTGGTCTATTGAATTTGGATGTCTATGAGTAGAAAATATAAAAAACTGGAACTACTAAATTTGTAGACTGGCAACACCAATTTAACTGTCAAATATTTCTTTGAAGTGCAATGACACTGAATGTATAGAACGCAGTAAGAAATTTAAAAAAACATTTAAAAAAACATTTTTTCTTCATGACATAAATTTTATTAAAAGGTGATTAATAAAGCGATTTGCTTTAATTTAATTTAACCTAAATTTGAATTTAACAATAGATAGAAAGGAAGAATCACTAATGGTGAGTTTAGTTAGACTACTTTTAGATCTGAATGAGTTAAATATATTCAGATCCAAAATTAGAGACATGATCTAAAGCCCAGGCAACGCTAAGTACTTTATCTAGTATTAAATAAATGTGAGCAATTTCTAACCTGTGCTTTATATTTTATTACATTATAGTTATTCTTCATTATGTTAACACAAAATTGCAAAGGTATAATAATAATATACATATATTCAATTCTAATTTTGAGATCGGCGGGTATCTATACTGCAATGAAAAAATATTTTTTCCACTGTTATGCCTTTTTAATTTTTTATAAAAATGTAGGTTACACAGCTTTTCTTTAACACCATGTATGTGTTTAGTATTGCCATTTGATCAACAGTGGCGCCCTCATATATTTTCTACTCTTTTTTGACAGACTATACATTAGGATAAAAACATATTCTATATTATAGTATAAATATAACAAAATTTGGTTAAGTAAATATGTACATAAGGACAAAAATATTTAAAACACATTTTTTATATGAAAATCAGACATTTCTCCATCATCGGCTATCCACGTACATAAATATGATCCGTGAAGTTACAATACAAGACATACGTTGTATGTAAACGTGATGTGTGATGGGATAGATTGCTTTATAAAACTAAACCAACACAAAATTTCTCTTGACGAGGGAATCTAAACTCTACAGGTACACTCTATTAAGGCTATACTTCTTTAATTCACTTACAATAAATTCATATCTTAATTACTAACATTGAAAAAAATACAGTGAAACTCTCTTATAAGGTTTTCTAAAGGACCGGAAAACTTCTTAAGCGGGAAAACCTTATATACGTGGGATAAATTGGACCATTCAGTCTTCAAGGGACCAGAGAAACCAAACTTCTTAAGAGGTTTCACTGTATATCATTGATTTATCAATTTAATTGCAGTGAAACTCTCTTATAAGGATTTCCAAGGGATCGGAAAAAATTTCTTAAGCGGCAAAACCTCTTATTTGTGGAATAGATTGAGTCATTCAGTCTTTAAGTGACTGAAAAAACTAAATTTCTTAAGTGTGAAAACTTCTTGAGTGGGAAGTTCGTGAGTTTCACTGTACTTGTAATATTAAAATATAATGTTTAATCATAAATTCATTTCAACCCATAAAATATTAAAATATGGATTGGAGGACATTTTGGCAGATTTAGAAAATAGATTTCTACTTTATAGTCAATACATGCAAGATTACGTATGTCGAATTGATTAGTCGGACATCTTCAAAAAATCGAAATTTGAGTAAGCAGTTATGTATATGTTAGGGCCTGTTCAGACAGTGCTATCAAATATAAAAGATCATGCACGCCAAATATCGCTCCCCATACAATCACTTCACACCTAAGCGCTTTATGCACACATCAACCATAGACAATGCACACCTTGCACCGTAACAGCTCCTGAGGTGATATGCCAATAGTTAAGCGCCTCCCACTCCGACGAAAACAGGAGAGGGGGTCATTTTAATTACGGAGCTGCCTAGACCGGTGGATGACAGATTCACAACAAAAAATGCGCACTCCGTGACCACTCGCTAATCCATCTGACCCCCTCTCCTACCATAGTAGAAATATTTGATAGCGTTGTGTGAACGGTACGAAACATAAGCGCTCGCCGTTCAACAGATATCTGCTTGCGGTTTATATTTGTGCCTGAACAGGCTTTAAAAGTGTTCTCTCTATCTGGTACACTACTCAGATTACTCATGGACACCACAAAATCAATAATAATGCAGAAAGACTTGTAGTGAATTGAACAAAATATTGATGTTTTCTGGGTCACCAGTAGGATATTTCTAATATCATACTAATGTACCGGTCCGTCTATGCCTGCCGCTGTTATTTTATAGCGTATTTAATATGTAAAACACAGGCACACGTAAATAATATTTGCTTACAAATATTGCTTTACTCATTATCTCAAAACTTCATATTTGAAGATGTCTGGCTAATCAACTGGACAATCGATGTCTTATGTATTACTTATTAAAAACTTATTTTCAAAATATAAGGGTATAATTTCACAATAAATGGGATCCGTAATAATGCCACCGCAAGGTAAAAATATTAATATCTTTGTGACAAATGACAATTGCCAATGAAACAAACAAATTGACAATGTTTTATGTTCCAGATCATGAATTCAAGTTCCTACGTTGTTTGCCTTAGTCATAACTTATCTTTATTTTACCAAGTCATAAATACAATTATTAATGTAGGTACTTCAGTTTTATGTACTGATAAACATACTATTGGGGTAATAAAATTTGTTGCGCTCTCCCCTCCTTGACTACTACTGAAACTAAAAATAATTAGCAGCTAGCAAACGTTTGCATTGATAGCTAAATGAACTTGCTCAATGGATTTTAACGTGATATCAATTGTTTTAGCATTCGCACAATGTAAATCGCAACTCTATCGTATTCAATTAGACGAGCTCTCACTAAATGTTTCGCACAAATCAAAATTTGCATTTTAAGCTCACTCCGCAGTAGGATTAACGAAATTGAATTACAAACGGTTTTTTTTTTAATCTGACAGTATTAATACCCTAGCGACTGTACAGTAGAAATTTAAGAATTTGACTTCGACTCTGACGCCGCGCCATATGGAAACCATCTGTTAACATGAAGTTTGTGACTAAGCTACCAGCATAATAGAACTGAATTAACCCCTCTGAAAATCGCAAATATTCACTTATAATGTCTTAAACGAAATGACTGTTTTACGAAAACTTTGTCTTATTACCGCTTCACAATTAAAGCTCTATTTTGAACAGTTCCATGACAGTTCATCCTGCGACAATTCATCCGGCGACAGTTCATCCTGCGACAGTTCATCCGGCCGACAGTTCATCCTGCCGACAGTTCATCCTGCCGACAGTTCATCCCGCCGACAATTCATCCGGCGACAATTCATCCTGACAATTCAACCTAACCTAACCTAACCTTTAAGTATGTCGTATTTTGTTATTCACGCATGCTTCTTCGGAGAGTCGAAATTATTGTTAGTAAAAATATTTTTACAGCGGATTTCCACTCAAGATGCCTTCAGATATAAGTATATCGATTTTGGTTGTACGGCCGTATATCCGCTTTGCACACTTACTTAATAAAAATCTTCTAAATGATCAGGCAGGATGAATTGTCGCCGGACGAACTGTCGGCAGGATGAACTGTCGGCAGGATGAACTGTCGGCGGGATGAACTGTCGCCGGACGAACTGTCGGCAGGATGAACTGTCGGCGGGATGAACTGTCGGCAGGATGAACTGTCGGCGGGATGAACTGTCGCAGGATGAACTGTCGCCGGATGAATTGTCGCAGGACGAATTGTCGGGTCACCATTTTGAATGTAGCCGAATAGTAAAAACTGTTTTAGAAAGGTTACAAAATAAGCTTTCAAATTGTTATATTACAAATAAAAATTAACATTTGTTAATACTAAAATTTAGAATGCAAACATTAAAAAAATGTAAAAATGACTCACGTGATGTTTTAATGTAAAAACGGTACTAAAATCACAGATTATGTAAACAACAATACTTATTCTATTGTATAAATGTATAATAAACACTTTTGTCACCTCACTTTTTTATAATTTCATATAAAAATATTTAATAAAAATTAACAATGTCGAACGGCCCGCAAGCAATTTGGCGGGTCAAAATATGTGTCAACCGCACAACTGACAGAACATTCTTGTTATGTATTTCTATGGACAACTTGATAGGGATGTACAGCTTGATCCACTATCGACCTTTTACTTTTTATTTTAGGGATGTCACTTAAACAATAACGGAGTTAGAACGATTTCTAAACACGCTTATTGTACTTGACTGCTATCGTATTTTTAACGCATATATCTGCTTAATTTTCGGAGGGGTTAAAGCAGGTAGCTAATAACGCCAAATGATGGCATTACTTACGTTAACAGCTAGCATGAGGAACGTCAGCTGGCAGGCGTAAGTACTCTTGGATTAGCATTTTCATGAATCTCTCCAGTCTGGATATGGATGCTATGTGCGTGAAGTTTGTGACTAAGCTACTGTCGTGTCGCCTGCCGCCAACGACCGCGGAGCGGGTTTTTAACTGCTAGTTGTCATTAATATTGTTTCACGCTTTGAAGTAAGATCTAGCATATTAATTTCCTTCCTATGGGAAATGCTAAATAATAATGGACAGTTGATGAATCGGTCAAAATGAATATTCTCAAAACTTCATCAGCATTTATTTATTATCAGTTAAATTCAATGGTTAACCACCGTCAAAGTTAATTTTAATTAGCGTCAATGCTCAGTACTAATTTGGATAACCTTTTTATGTCCATCGCATCTGCCCTGCAGATGGACAACGTTAGCATGTTCGAAAAGTTAGTTAAAGAAGGAGGAACAAGCAATTTACTTAGCGTTATTACCCCAAAAGTAAAACAACATAACGCTGTTAGCCGTGAGAATCTTAAATCATAACCTGTCACAATCGTAATGTTTTAGCTGAGAATTGGCTTCGTTGCGACTTTACTTTTCTTTGGCTTGCTTGGCAGCAATCTCGGCGCGCTCATTAACGTCGATGGTGGCGAGGTTGAGGGAAGCCACGAAGCCGTGCAGAACGGAGATGAGCGTCTTAACGAGGGCAACGGGGGCTGACACGTACGCCACCAGGCGGAACAAGCCCATGCCGGCAACTGAAATTAAGAAACAGGTGTTAATTTCATCGAGCACCAAATTATTAGCCAATTGATACTAAAATATTATTTTGCCGAATGGGCAGCTATTAATAGGTTACTCATAAAATATTAGATATAATAATCTAGATGCGTATTAGATCAGTTAATAGTGTATTTTATAGGTGCATAATTTTAGCTATGATTTTTTTGTTAACAAAAATTATTTTATAGCCTCTTTGAACTGCACTCTCCTATTTAACCACTCATTTGCCGCTTGTGCGCCGGCGTGTCCTGATTTTGACACGCGATTTTGACCCTTATGTATAAAGAAAGTGTATGAAGAACACGGTCAGAATCGCTTGCTCTATTATCGCTCTTTACCATAGAGAAAACCGCAATTAGATTGGTGACTCCATATAATTTATATTAATGATTTACCGGAGCGCGGGAACGTGCGCAGTTCTTGCGCATGCGCGGGAAAAATTCTTTGGTCTTCAACTTTGACCTTTCTATGTACGAAATTTCTCAAGGACGCTGTCAGAATCGCCGGATATTGGGTGTCATGGCTGCCGCTTTTTGCGAACGCTAATTGGTTACAACCAACCCCATTTACTCGCGGCATTCAACGAGTTAAGAGCGTTTAACCAGCCAGCGGACGAAAATCCACATTTCGTCGAAAGTTGTTCTTACGATCGTGCAGGGCGGTTACAATGAGAAAGATTAATTATTCTCCGTACCAGCTTTTTTAAATTATAACTCAATATCGAATTTATTTCAGTTCAAATTAGCTTTAATTTATACCTTCATCCAAAAATGCTGAAAGGCGTGATGATAAATCTATTAAAATAATGTACTTTTTGTAGTTATTTTTTGATTATAAGTATTTATCATTTTTCAATAATGTCTAAATTTAATAAGAATGTTAAAAAAATCTGAAATATATGAGTTTGTAAGTGCGCAAATAAATACACAAACGGACCAATTTTCGCCAAGAAACACATGTACGTACATATTTTTTAATGATTTTATTGAAACTAAAATTAAAATTCTAAAACATACGTTTGCTAGATAATATATTGATTTATTTTACTGCATGATTATATTATTTGAAATGGGTGTGGTATAATACAAAAACTTTTTTGAAAATTGAACAAATCTGCCAACGACCTATGGAATAACCTTATTATACTAAAAATTAAAAATTTTTCTCAAAATTTATTACATACGAATGCTAGATAAAAGAACAATCTTTCGAAATCCATTTATAATTTTTTGTGGAAAAGAGTCAATACGTCTAAAAACTTTTTTGAAAATGACGTATTTCCGGTTTTCTCTGGTAATGCCCTCTTAATTATAGGCTAGGTTAGGTGAGGTTACTATTTTTAATATGAGTAAAGCACAAAAGTTCCAACTGCTCCCAACAATCGGGCATCCCCGACTATTACTCCGTGTTGAATTTTAAACTAACAAAAATAATAATTAACCAAAGATAGCGGTGACTTAAAAAATGGAACAGTATTTGTAGTATTGCTATCTGAGTACAAACTTAATGACAATCTGTTAATGAATTATGTCAATATAATATTATGTATTCAACTTAGATAATATTATGAATCCCTCCATCAAGAACATTACGTTGTATAACAGCACAATCAATATAGATAAAAGGTTATCTAAGAATATTAAAATCAAATCCCTTTACATATTCCCATTTGGGAGAAGTGTTGTCTAAGTGGACTTGGATTGATTACTTTACAAACATGAAATAGCTCAGAATATATCAAAATCACAATTTGGAAATAAATGAAATTATAGAGGTTAAAGAATAAGTTGTAAGTAATGAACTTCAGTAATTTTTTAACTAAAGGCGATATTACACACATCAACCACATTGATGAGATTTGGTAGAACGGCGTATAATTGAAAGGGTGTGCTGTTTAGACGTACTTGACAGAAGTGGACCATACAATCACATTGCTGTCATAGAGTTTAGAATGTCTTCGAAACAGGTCGTGCGCGCGGGAATTATATCCCTCTGATTTAATGTTCCACAGGCTTGGATAGTTCTTAAAGTGCTCTAAGAACAGAGGCGTATGCTCTTCCCTCCATTTAAAAACCATTTTCTATGTTGACAACTCACTACAAAATAAAGGAGGCGTCTACTAATATCTACAGGAATTCCAAAAACTGAAAAAATCGAATTAATATCTATGAGAATCAAAGTGTTGACGAATATCTACAGCTCAAACTGTTGACTAATATCTATGAGAATCAAAGTGTTGACGAATATCTACAGTACTGGCAGAGGTTGGATTTGCAATTATGTATAGCATATTAGAATAACGTAATATTGCGTATGCAGTTTAAAAAACTTCATTTATGTAAGTATGTATGTAAAAATCCCTGATATTGGACTATTGGACACATTTAGCTGATTGGTCCAACCTACGCTCTGTAGATATTAGTCAACACTCTGAAGTTCGTAGATATTAGTTCAACATATGAGCTGTAGATATTCGTCCGATATACAGGCTGTAGATATTAGTAACTGGAGTCAAAATAAACAGTCACAGTTTGACAATTCAATACGCGCGCACAGTGCTGCGCGCGCATGCAACGCCGCATTCGCGCATGCGCACGAAGGACATCAGAATCAATCGCATTGAAAATATTAAACAAGTTGAATATTTTCAATGCGGTGGAAAGATGACGCGCAATGACATGGAAACATTCAATGTCTTGTTTACACGGTGCAATTTGGTATCTACAACCTAATTGTGAGGCAGAATTGAAACATGTAATATGCCCATAAACAACATATATTATGTATTTATATTAGCTCATAATTTTCCACTACCAGTTGGATAAGTGATAAATATATAATTTTTTATGTGAATACCTCACAAGAGTCCCAGCTGCTCCCGTCTGGAGAGACTATGGCATCCCCAATTGGGGTGTGTTGCGAGGCTAAAGTTAGTGGGGAGTGGAAGGAGACGGGTAAGAGGAAGGTGGGGAAGTATCTGGCTATTCAAATCTGCTCATCAAACACGGCTAAAGCCATTTCAAGCAACGTTTCAATTCTGAATGGTGGTCTTACACCAGGACGATACTGGGAGTATCTTCCACTCTGGAGCGTGCAGCAAATATACTATAATTATTTTTAGAGAATTAATTGTGAAATAACATAAATTAATCAAATAAAATTTATTTGCCATGCTGGGATTCGATCCCGCGACCTTCAGATTGCAAGTCAATAGCCTTACCCCTCAACCACGGAGGCCGTCAAATATATGGGATGGACGGTGAAATCTAAGTGGATTCATTGGCTTTAAACCGCAGTTAACAGTTTATATGTTTCCGTATTAATATTTGAAGGTATGATATTGAAATCGAACGGCCGAATCAAAAACCGAACACCCGAAATTCTCCATCCCTCGAACGGTTAAGAAAATAAAATTTTTAAAATTACGAAAATCTTATAAGTTGAGCTTTGTATTAACTCGAAAGATAGTTTAAAAAGAGTATTTTTTAATTTTTTCAAGTGAATGTATTTATTTTTAACCACTCAAACGATTTTCTTTCTAATTATTAGGGGACTCTATTCTATGAAATATAAGTGCTTAACGCACTTAACTTTACAGGTGGACCATAAGAGGAAATAATAAAAGCCAGGATTTTTTTTAAATGTGAATACCGCACAATAGTCCCAGCTGTTCGCAATCATCCGGAGCCAGTTAGACTATTTTGGGTCCAATTGGAGTATATTGCGCGGCTGAGGGTAGTGGGGTGGGGAAGGGGACGCTGGGGAATTACCAGGAATTCAGATCTGGTCACCAAACACGGCTAAAACCATTTCAAGCAATGTTTCAATTATGAATGGTGGTCATACACTATGGCAATACTGAGAGTATCTACCACTCTTGAATATGTCGCAAATACACCTATTATTATAACAATCAATTAAAATTTATTTGTGCCGGGATTTGAACCCTAGACCTCCGGAATGCTAGCCTTACTCCTCGACTACAAAGGCCATTAAAAATCATGTTGTTAATGAATTATACATACTTATAGGTCCCTCAGTAAAGTGCAGCAAGTATAGAGCGGCGTAGAACGCCTCGTTTCCGAAGCACATCCAGAACAGCACCATCTTGTTGGTGTAGTACAGCCGCATGATGGGATTGCCCGAGAGGTCCACGAACTTGTGCGAGGCCTTGCCCTGAAGAGTGATGGTGTGCAGGTAAAGCCAGTGGCACACAATGTCGATGGCCATGGATATCTGGAAGAAGAACTGGTGCTGCGGGTAGAAGGTGGCCAGCGTAACGCAGAGGCACATGGTGCCGGCGCGGTCGGTTAGCTGGTCGAGCATGGCGCCGAACTTTGTGCCTGGAATTATTTGTAAGTTTTGATTAATTTTTTTTTGTGCATTACCTCATTACACAGGAGGCCCTGAAGAATATTTGGATGATTTGTATAGTGCCGTTTTTGTGAAAAATCACCTCAAGGGTGGTATACATATTTATAATATATTTCTACAATCTTACTTTTAACTTCAGACTAGACAAACCATTATAGCTAAGAATTGCGTCCACCGGTTCATCGATCGACGCTGCATAAAAATATACATATTATATTGTTTTATTTAGACCCTGTACAATAGGGTGTGTCAATTATTTCAACTTTTGAATTCAGAAATGCCCGGGGTCTCAAAAGTTGCATCTTACAAAGAAAATGAGAACTGCATTTAAATTTATTTTTTTAAAAATGGTTATTAGCCCGCTAAAATGCATTGTAAATCAGTAAACAAACCTATAACCATAGACATATGAATATTAATAGACCAGAACATAAAGGTGAGGAGAAGAAACCAACTACAGCGGGGCGCAGAGCGGGAAGATGAATTCGGTGATATGTGATTCATCAATAACTCAATCTGAGAGTATATGGGCATCTCGCATTATAATATCACCATTTAGTTCTTAAAAGTAAACTCTGCTCTTTAATGAATAGACCTTTTTACATGGGAGCGCGAATTGCTCGCCGCGAAATGAACAAATTTACAAATTCCAAATACAGCAAAGTAAAGTTTGCCTATTTTCATAGTCCAATATTTTGTTGACGTATTTAGTTAAGACACTTTTACAAAGGTTTCATAATTTACTTACCCCACAAAACAGCGACGAACACACGCCATGTGTCTCGAGTGATAGTGTGTGTTACAAAAACGACCATATTATGTGATCTGAATAAGCTTATAATAAAGTAAAATAATGCTTTCCTATGGTATGTAATACGACAATTGGATTTATTCTCTTTTTTACTTCTATTTTTATACGTTTTCAAAACACAACCCACTATTTTTGCCGTGTTATTTCGTAAAATGCACCGATGAGTGCTCGACGCTGGCTCGCAGAAGAATGATGACATCACATTTTTTAGATTCACGCGAAGCCATACTCGATTCCAGCCGGGGAGTATGGGGAGGGGGAAATAATAAGCTTTTATCACTTAGGGCAGGTCTATTAATATTCATATGTCTATGCCTATAACGATTTTTTTTTAAATTTATAATAAAAAAATTTTTTTCAGTAATTTAACCTTTTAACGTTTGTTTATTATTAAAAAATGCCTATTACTGACAAAAATGAAAAAATTCAAGTTCAAGTTTATGAATACAAGTAAGTCAACAAGAATTCTGATTTTATCCAGAAAAAGTGTTATTTTCCCCTTTTTATATTTTTAACCAACACTTCTTTCATTCTTCAACATTCTTTTGTACTGCAGTTATGGAATGAAAAATAAGTTTGGTACAAAATATAAAATATGCACCCATTGTTTTATTTTTTTTCCAAATCACTAAATCTATTTTTTTTCAAAACTTCGGCCATTTTAGCGGGCTAATAGTGAACAATAATTTCATTTATTTTTACGTTTTTGAATAGCTACAGATCATACGAAACTTTTGAGACCCCGGGCGTTTAAATATAATGCCATTTTTTTTCTCTCTATGGAGAGCGACACAAGCTACTGTACAAGCAGAAAATATACAAGACCATTATGTCATCTTTGGGGATTTGTGAAGGATTTTTTTAGAGAAAAGGAGGAGAGGAAGTTCTGAGAAGGAAAAAGGTATGAGGGGTGACTTAGAATCTGGGGGTCAATGTGTCTAAGAGTGACGGGCGCATTCATCCATCCCTTCCACTGCGTAGCAAGGCAAAGGGGTCAAGAGAGTCCGGATGGAGAGGTCTAGGTTAGGTCTCTCTCAACCAGACTCTCTCAATCCGGCCCGCCATGCAGTAGGTGAGCGAAAACGTTCGCCGTCAAGACCAAGATAAACCACAACCCGTGAACCCGGGCACACCTGCTAAGTTACCGAACCACTTGGGGTGACCTATGGCAGGGGTTTTGGTCATCCAATAAATGCCTCCCAAAATGGGAAACACAAGGTCTCTTTCATTGAAATTTGTTTTCTTATTGATTAGTGTTTAAAAGATTAACTTTTTGTGTAACGCTTTTTTTCAGTAAATTTGAAAGGAAATTATTACATTACATTGGAGGTCTAAATTTCCCATTGATACTGATTTTGTAGAAACAAGGGAAGGTATGGCACCATAGACATCAGAATGAATAGACCAGAAGATACAGATGAGGGGTAAAACCAAACTATGGGGGGCAAAGAGAGGAAAAGTACTGTGATTCGTTAAAAAATCAATCTGACAGTATATAGGCATCTCGCATTATAATATCACCATTTAGTTCTTAAAAGCAAAATCTGCTTTGAATGAATAGACCTTTTTACATGGGAGCGCGAATTGCTTGCCACGTTAATAACATATATGCTAAGGCCAAATGCTTGCCCCGAAAACATTCGCCCCAATTCACATAGCAATATTTTGTTGCCGTGTTTAGTTAAGACACTTTTACAAATGTTTCATAATTTACTTACCCCTGTAACCAGCGACGAGGACACTGGAGAACTGCCCACATTCGCTATGTCCATATAATATGTACCTATAATATATAGCGCAAGCTGCCGTTTTTGGCGTGTTATTTCGTAAAACGTATGGACGTTAGTTCCGCGCTGATCACTACAAGAATGATGACGTCACATATTTTAGATTCAAGCGTGGCTCTCTCCTCTCCCCATGGAGCGAGCTGGCGCCAAGGCGGAGCTATAGGCGGTTCCATGGGGAGGGGGAAATAATACGTTTTTATCACTTAGGGCAGGTCCAGATATATTCATTTGTCCGTGTATGGCACGGAAGCAAGTCGAACTAGCACCAAACTGGAGCCAATGAAAGTTATGCATTTGGTGTGCAGGTAGAAACAAAGAAAGGACACCGCTGTGCGCAGAAGCGATTTGCAGAAGTATGGGTCAACAATATTGGCAAGCGTTGTTTCATACTAATATATTGGTACATGATCCATCTCCTTTGTTTCTATTATCTACGGTACTGATAATGTCATAGAATGGACTAGAACACACCACAAAACCATTCAATAAACCTTTTACACTTGATTGAACTACTTATATAGCGTGTGTAAGAACTCGTCTCGAATTTGCATCTGTCATTAGAAATCCTCAATACTAAACTTATATTAACCGAATTAAAATATTCAAACAAAATTTTTGAAAACCTGTCATATCATTTTGAAAATCATCATTGTAAGTTTGCTTTTATTGCTCTTTACAAACGGAGTAAAAATTTTAACGTACTTTTTCTGTATAAAACTGTTATCGACTCACGCAATTAGCCTTACTGACTCACCAGCCCTATTAGAAAGGATTGTATTTGGTTGCCCTGAACGCAATACCAGATTGTGACGGACGCACTGCAGAGGTGCTGAACCGCCATGTGACGTGGGCACACGGGAAAATTCGAGCCCAGGGTGACCACGGGTCTCTCCCCAAAAATGTATTGTGAATATGTTAAACTGCTTGTAATATTGTATGTTAAATAAATAAACCGTCGGAGTGGTGGTGGAGCGAGCACGCAAAAAGAGATTGAAAAAGGGAAAGCGGGCGGCTTTCATTAAATTCCAGGAATCGTGCTCGGGGGCGATGGCAACGGTAGAGTACTACTGTTGTCGAACCACCCATAATATAGCATACAAACCCTTCTGAAAGTCAGTTCACCAGTAACACTTGCCTCGATAAAAACTCTCCTGCTTGCCCGCCCGACCTCGCTCTAACCCTGCAACTATTCGCCTCTTTTTTCTACTGACCATCGCCTAATCCTGGACCACAGATTACCCTACCACTCTCTGGACCAGACCCAGCTACGTCATACAGAAGAAGCCACCATCTCAGACCAGCTCTAAAGCGGGCAAAAGAGACAATTTTCTTTCGATATCTTGCACCTCCGTAGATCTCCAGCCTATCAAATAACTTATTAGATATATAACTATCTAACTAACTAACCATCACGCCGTTTCCCCGCAGGGGTAGGCAGAGAGGACGGACCGCCAAACAACTCGGTCTTGGCACACACTCTTTGCCTCACTCACATTCATACATCGTCTCATATATGACATTTCAAATTTAAATACGCAATTGAAACTCCTTGTTCGGGCGTATCTGCAAATCTAGGAATACCCTAAGAGATATTGACTTTTTATATATACTGTTGAATAATTCAAAATATAGAAGAAATAACGGTTCATTAAACGCTCCATGGTACTTGGTGGAAATGGAATTGTGAGTTGTAAATTAAAAATTTCTGCTTTATAGTAAAGATGGCAATATTGAAGTGCTTGGTTATTATCAACAAACTTAAGCCATATATGAAGTAGTGTTATCATATTTTTAAAATAATCTAAATTCAAGGACAAAACTTAGAATAGTTAACAATTTAAACAAGATAATTTAAGTAATAGAATTATATAACATGTATGTGTTGCATTCTGTGTTTTTTTTTTACACTAACCCTCACAGGTGGCCCTGAGGAAAATAACTTCCCTCAGGGTCTTTTTGAGAAGAGGAAGGAATGAACATAGGTCTTGAAGAGACCAGGCGCGGCCGGTGCCTTAAATTTTTGGTGGTTCACCGATTTCATCAAAAACGTATGTAATTTATATATATATATATATATATATATATTTTTTTTTTTATTTAATAAATGAATTATCGAAAGTACATATAGTTTTTTTTGTGATTTTTGTGACAAATGCACTATCTTCCTTATTTATTGAGAAGATCAATTCTTCGATCCTTTTGCCAAGCGAAGACTTCAATCACCCAATTTTATTTGCAAACAGAGACAGATATACTCACCTGACAAATTCGTTATCCGATAAACACATTTATATTAGTTTATGCTTGTAAGTTATGACTTTGCAAGCGGGGATACTGCATTAAAAAATTTCAGAAATCATAAATTATTTATAATCATATATCTTTTAGTATTAGAGGATTAGTGGCAAAGAATAGAAGGTATTTATTTTGAAAGACCTTCGGATATTAATTAATATCACATTAATTAACACAAGCACAAGCAATTTTAATTTGCAGCGTAGGATGCAAACGGTGGCGGGTGTTTACTGACCCAATGAGCGTCGATATGAAATTTGCAATAAGTGAAAAAAAACGCACACAAATAAAAGGTTACTTTCTGCAAAAAAAAGCAAATAATAAAGTCAATGCCAAGTATGTAAATCCTTAGCGCTCTATCACAAGCTGACACGTGACCCGTTGACCCGAGGTTGCATTTTACAAGAGAAATATTATGATTTTACTTAAATACTTCTTCAAACCCTACATCGCTCGAGCCGTACGTTCGGAATTCTTGAATTCTTCGTTCGGATATCTCCGCTGTCCGTGCGGCGCACTGTCGGGTGTATTTTTCTTGATACGTTTTGTCAAAACCACGGTCCGGAGATGTTTCGTATGGGCTGCATACAAAATAATATTTAGCCAAACGGGCGCTTAGGTCTAACGCGCAGATTGATATGTACCTCGGTTTCTCGTTCCTAGCCAGTGTTAACCGCACGGGTGGAGTGTTTTTGCCGTATTTATCTACAGTATTCTTACATTTAGTGTGTTATTAATTGCAATTTTAAAGATTTTTTTAATACTTTGTTTAATTTTATAATTAAAAACATTAAGTAAGATTACGATGAGCTGTAAATTGTTTTTCAACTTTGTTGGCGGTTCGTTGCACGAGTGCACTAAGGCACCGGCCGCGCCTGGAAGAGACCCATGTTGTAAGAAGGAGGAAACACAGAGGCCGGCAAATCGTTCCACAGCCGAGCTGCTGAACACAAGAACGAGTCGAAGAAGTGACCCATTCTCGTGTGACAAATTACAACCGTGTACATATGTTGGGCACGCATTTGGCGTGTTTCCCGACTATGTACCGGTGCCGAAGGATGCTAGTTTCTCCATTCAAATATCAGTAGAACGTGGATAGCATTCCCACCCGGCACCTGTGCTCTAAAGATTGCAATCCGTTTGTTAGTTTAGGAGAATCTATCAAACAGACCACTCGTTTCTGCACAGAGTCGAGGGTTTTTTTTTTCAGGTATTTGTCAAATTCAATCGTGGGGCGCACTTGTGATTTGTACAGGGTTAGCAGTTGTGTACTATTAGTGGTGTGATACTGAAGCCAGTACTAATTAGTTTCTTGTCTACCAATCAACGGGTTTTCAATTTTAATTAGCAGGCAGCCAATATAAGATTCAGTTGGCTTTGTAAACTGATAGAAACTATCATAACTTATCCTAATTAATTATAAAAGTATTTTCAGTGAAGTTGAACAATTCTGCATATAATTTGAAAGAAAATAAGAACCCAATATTCGGTTTCACATGATATAAACAACCATAGGTTTTTTTGTTTACAGTTCATTACTTTATTTATATTTTCTGTCTTGATATAGTTCCCCAAACGTTTTGTTTAAACAGTATTATTACGTGTATGCAGCGCCGGATCTGCCATACGTTCAAAAACGTGCAAAAACCTGGCGCCAACTCCGAAGGGGCGCCGTAAGAAAATAAATATTATATTAAAATTTAGTTATAACATTCCCTGCGTCGTTTAAAAATTACCCATAGTACAAAATAATTATTACGCTCTAAATAACAACACTTTCCAAAGAAACAGAATGCGCACGCATCAGGTTGGTATCAACGGCTTACGAATTTATAGTCAGTTACAGAATTTTTTTTCCAAATTCCATATATTTAGTTTAAACGTAAGATCTATTTTTCCATATATCTTTTACCATCTTTTACGACGAATAGGTGCGATCCAAATTCAATAACCAATCACAACACGGTATTTTTGTTCGTAAGTCGTTGATACCATACGTCAGTGTTTAGTGTTTGTTCGCTCAACACAGGGGAAATGCAAGGTTCAAATTTGAGGTTATATTCTTATTATCACTGCTCTCTGTCTCTCGTCGGGACTGCCTGTTGCTAGTCAGAAGCTGTAGATGCTATTCTTGTGTTGTACGTTGCCATGAGAACGAATGTGAGAGCTACCGCCAGGTCACTTGGAAATGTTACACCCTTTATATGTCTTGATTTTATTTGATAAATTAGTGTAAAAAAAATTAATTAAATAAAAATAAAAATTGGGGTGAACGAATTTTTAATCAAAATAAAAATGTAGGGGGGGGGGGGGGGCGCCATCGGTACCTACTGCACAGGGCGCCAGATTTCGTAGATCCGGCCCTGCGTGTATGAACTTACTCTGGTTGAAATATCTAGCAGCATAGCCATCCACTGCATCCAGGAGACCTGATATCACGTAACACCAGCAGGCCACGGCATAATGAGTCGGCATAAACCAGAAGGAAATAATCGCAAGGACGATGCGCCCATATCCTGGAAGAAGGAAAATTTCATTTAGAAACCTTAATCCAATTAGATATAATAATCATTAAAATGCATCATTTTCCTAACCGATTATGTTAGGGACGAAGATAAATATGTTTTCCGCCATTTTTCAAGCACAGTTTTCACCACTCGGACGATTAAAAGCCGAAATACGCAGATATTATAAACAGAAACAACACCCTTCTGCGTATATTACGAATTTTCAAATGTGCGAAGAAATGGACCTATGTATCTGACGTACAGATGACAGTTCCAAGATCCAAACGAAGGGTGCAGACGAACGTTTGGAAAATGAGTTGAACAGAGACGACCATATATATACATGAAGCTAGTCCACGAAACGCAGTTTATACAGCACCAAGCAGAAAAATATATCATTCAATGTTTGGGTAAGCACTGATTTTGGAATATATTATAAACTTTTTCACTCGGGGTTACACTTTTGTTCATCAGACTTGTAGCAGTGCGGCCAGCGCAAAAAAACGTAGGTCGAATCCTCTCCCGTTATTTGAGACCGAAGCTTCCAAAATTTACCTGTAGAGGGCACATTCGTAAGTAGTGAAAAATGATTGTCGGTTCTCGTCGAAAATAACGATGATCTCTAAGAAATATAAAAGAAAAGTGAAACAAATACAATAAAAAGTGTCATAATGACTCCCTGAGTGTCTGTGGGTTGTAGCGAAAGGGTGTGCGTGTAGAAAGGCAGTGTAGTGTAGTGAGGTCATAAGACTTGTCATCTGACTGTCTCTCGTCCAAGATGGCTCCCTCCCCCGATCACGATAAGGAGCCGAAAGCGCCTGACAAGAGCCCTTCTCAAATTAGTGATAATAATTCGAGTGACATTCAAGTGCCAGTGGTGGAAACACAACAATATTTGGATACCAACTCCGGCGCTACAGGGGGCCACACCGATCCTGAGGTAGGCTTCTCTTCTTCACTGACCTCTTTATGTATTCGATCTCTGAATTTGCAGCAATTTTCAGTGATTGTGGTAGTTTCTGAAGTGCGGCGATCAATTGACCACTCTTCGGATGCAATAAAAACATTGCCATTATCTTAGAAATGTCGTTTTATACGCTGTTGTTGGAGATTCGCCGTTGTCAGCCAGCCGCCATGCCATGCAGGTGCATAATATTACACCCGCGCTGCAAGGGAATCGCATTCTACAGGTCTGCACCTCATCCGTCCTGTCTCTGTCGCTATAACTTATAACATCCCTCGTCAATCTTTTACCTTGGGAAGGTCAAGGTTATACTATCTTCCCAGACTTTTATTATAAACGACATAAATCAAGGATAGAGTTCATATTATTTAAATTTTCAGTCAGCCAACACCGTACATTCCCTATTCAAAACAACGAACGCGCAGGAATGCAAAATGCAAACCGTTCCGCTTATCAACGTTGCATTATTTAAAGTTTCGATCTATAATATAATATTATCGTTACGTATTTCCACTTTTTGCGAATTGTCAAATGCACAAATGCTGCGGCATTGAATCTACAAATAATAAAATTCACGACCCAGACTAATCAATAATACCATGTGCGACGGGTTAATTTTATTCGCGCTACCTTTGGACTTCTACATTCACATTTGAGTGAATTTTCTAAGCTTTTTTTAGAGCAGCGTATATCTGAATTAATATTGTAGTTTGCCTCGAATGTTTGGCAGGTAATTGCATTAAAAAAGTCAAGAGAAATATTTATATTTATTATGATAATAATAACATGAAGTCAAGTATGACAAATGACAGACAGTGTTGCCAGGCTTGCAATTTGACAATGTCGACTTTTTATTATTTGAATATAGTTTTATGTATGTACACCTACTGCTTTCTTATAATAATAAAAATGTATTACAAGTTTTCATAGAATTTTTTTGTTCGATTTTTTTTCCTAAACTGTACGTACAGTGACACACTTCAACGGAGTTTCTTCACTCTTATTTTTAATAATAATAATAATTGGATAATTTGTAGAGCGCCGTTTTTGTGAAAAATCACCTCAAGGGCGCTTTTCAATTTATTATGAATCCTAGGCTCTATCTAATTTTATTATTTTCAAATAAATACAGAAACATATCCTACCTGCAGGACACTTCCGATAAAACACACTTTACTAGAAATTTACTTTATTTTTTCTTATTAAAAAATATGTAACGGACAAAATGCCACCAAATCGTGTTTTTTTTTTACAATTAGGTGCATTGATATTCCAAAGCTCCATAGCCCATGATAGAAATTACTTTGCGAGCTGAAAATAATTGCGCTGACCTAGAAATTTCACACAGAAAGGTTGTGTAAAATTTCTGCTTTATAGGTAGGTACCTACCTACTTACCAAAAAATAAGCTTCATATTTGTTTTTAATTTATGTTGTTTTAACCACACAGCAGCAATCATAACAGAATTTCAGCAGTAGAATATAGGTCTCCAATTATAAAAATACAAACTCGCCTTCACGCGTCGGTACGATTTGTGAAACTATTGATAGGTGTGTTGTGTTGGAGACATAATTATTAAAAACTCTAACCTTGTGATCTTGTTTTCACAATGTTGTTAGTTATGCGGAGGAAGAAGCTATTTCATTTTCTCTGCAAAATATTCATGTATTATTTATCGTTTGCCGCACTGCAATAGAAACGAGGTGATTCAAAACTTAAATTCAAATATGCATCACGGATTGGAGTCATACGTTTGAAATAATGAATAATCCCCAAGTACCTACCTACTTAGCTACAGCGTTCCTAGTTTTGTTTATTTCAGTTTTTATGGCAACTCTCGAATTGCAAATTGCAACACCCACGCCAAATTCAAACGTGATGTACACGGGCAATAATAGAATTATTGTATTTTTAAAATATTTATTCAGCGAATGAGTGCATTGTGTATTATTTCTTCGTAATGTTGCGACCTACATGCAAGCGGCTACGTAGGTACTTGCAATAAATTCATTCATTGCTTGCATTAATCACATAAATATAATTATTTAAAGAGGGGGTGCCTACCCACCCACCTACACTTCCTACATAAATTATTTGACTTAATTTGATTTAATCAATTCATTAAATTCCTCCAAGGCTAAATTACAATAACTAGCCCATTACCCTGACATAAAATAAATCATTTTTTGCACACTAATCATGAATCCACATATTATTTGGATATTTTGTTGTCTGGAACGATTTAAAATGGGGAGTATGTGATAGAGGTTTAGTAGTTGTTGGGATATTCATATTTTTATTTACGTTAGCTCCACACAGGAGGCCCTGAGGAAAATAATTCCTCTCAGGGCTTATGTCATAGATATTTGGGGATGTGTGGAGGGTCTTTTTAGGAAAGGAAGAAGAGGAAGTTCTGGGAAGGAATAGGGTATGAGGGGTGGGTAGGAAACTGGGGGTCGGTGTGTCCAGGAGTGACTGACGTATGAATCCATCCCTCCCACTGCGGTGCAAGGCGATGTTCCGAGAGAGTTCTGCTGAAGAGGTCAAAGGGACTCCCTCAACTATTCTCTCGGTTCGGCCTGCCCCATCAGTAATAATAATATAGACGCATCCGCCGCCAACACCCGGACAAACCTCACCGTATGAACCCGGGCACCCTGCTAAGTCACCAAAAGTAGCGAACCACTTCGTGTGACCTATGGCAGAGGAGTTGGTTATCCAATAAATGATCTGATCGAACCTTCTGACGAAAGAAAATAAAACAGTTGATTTGGATCCAAGATGTCAAGAAATCCGAAAATGATAAATGCTAATTTCAATAGAATGTGGTTCATTTAGGTAAAGGGGAGGTGTTAATTTGGGAGGCGGGAATGGGTACCGCCGCCCGGGAACCTTAATTGGATAACCAACACCTCTGCCACAGGTCACCCCAAGTGGTTCGCTACGTTTGGTGATTTAGCAGGGGTGCCCGGGTTCATGGGGTGAGGTTTGTCTAGGTCTTGGAGGCGGATGACTAGGACACACTGAACCCCAGATTCCCACCCACCCCTTAAACCCTTTTCCTTCCCAGAACTCTCCTCTCCTTCCTTTCCTTAAAAAATCCTCCACACAGCATCCCCAAAGATGACATAGGCCCTGAGGGACATTATTTTCCTCAGGGCCTCCTGTGTGGAGCTCATGTAAAAAAAATACTTTTGGGAAATTTGGAAAACTATTGTGGGTATTTTAGTGACCTTGTTTTCCTAATATATTCGTGATTCCCTTAATAAATCACAAAAGGTTACCTGCCGGCTACCTTTTTCACACATGCTTAGAGACTTTCCCTTCCACCCGCGAATCTAATAAGCATGCTCACCAATCAATCGATTCATTTGAACTCAAATTAGCAAGCTCAATACTAGTAACGTCACTGACATACATGCTACTAGGTAGCAATTGCTCAATAGTAGCATGCTCTTTTGCTACTAATGAGCATTTGTCTCTATGGCAATATACAAAACGGCCTACTCACCATCCGACTTGCAGGACTGTATGCACAGGGCCGGATCTACGAAATCTGGCGCCCTGTGCAGTAGGTACCGATGGCGCCCCCCCCCCCCTATATATTTTTTTTTATTAAAAAAATTTTCACCCCAATTTTTTTATTTATTTATTTTTTTAACACTTATTTATCAAATAAAATCAAGACATAAAGGGTGTAACTTTTCCAAGTGACCTGGCGGTAGCTCTCACACTCGTTTTTTTAAAGAGAGAATCGCCAGGAGTCCTATGACCTATACCTACTCCCTACTCTCTGAATCTATTGGGTAAACATAAAATTATGAACATAAATCTATCCAAATGCCGAAGTGATTTTTCATGTGAATTTAAATTTTGCGTTAAATGATTCCAATCACATAATCCTGAACTAGTTAACGCGCCATTCCTAGATACAGAAAATAATTTACAACAAAAACAACAAAACCCTATCTGAAGTTTTCGAATAAATAAGCCGCGATCTATGTAATTCTTCTCCATTAGGCAGTTTCTTGTATTAATACTTGGTATTAAATTTACGCTTGTTCGTAATAGGAAAATCAAAATCTTTCAATTGTACAGGATACTAATAAGAATATAACCTCAAATTTGTACCTTGCATTTCCCCTGTGTTGAGCGAACAAACATCATACAAATACGTTTACACTGACACCGTAAAATAACAAATCCAACAAATCTAATAGATATTAATTATTAACAAACTTCAAAAAATAATATGTCAAACCAATGACGAAACTGTAAATGATGAAACAAAAATTAATATGTCAAACCAATGATGCAACTTGATGCTTGAACAAAGATGCTTTTGTTAATGGAATTTACTGAAGATTTCATAAGAAAATGGTCTTTAACTACCTTCTCCTAGAGACTAAAATCGTACAAAATAAAACAATAGGAGCGTACTTTGAAAGGCGCAAGTCGGTTTGTTTGATACGCTAGAAGAAAAATACCGCGCTGTGATTGGTTATTGAATTTGGATCGCACCCATTGGTCGTAAAAGACGGTAAAAGATTTGTGGAAAAATAGATCTTACGTTTAAACTAAATATATGGAATTTGTAAAAATATTCTGTAACTGACTATAAATTCGTAAGCCGTTCATACTAACCTGGTGCGTGCGCATTCTGTTTCTTTGGAAAGTGTTGCTAGAGCGTAATAATTATTTCGTACTATGGGTAATTTTTAAACGATTCAGGGAATATTATAACAAAATTTTAATACTATATTTATTTTCTCACGGCGCCCCTTCGGAGTTGGCGCCAGGTTTTTGCACGTTTTTGAACGTATGGCAGATCCGGCGCTGTGTATGCAGGATCTTTGCAAATCAAATTGTTTGTAGGCAAAGTCGGAGGCGTCTACTAATATCTACAGGAATTCCAAAAACTGAAAAAATCGAACTAATATCTATGAGAACCAAAGTGTTGACGAATATCTACAGCACTGGCAGAGGTTGGATTTGCAATTATGTATAGCATATTGGAATAATGTAATATCGCATATGCAGTTTAAAAAACTTAATTTATTTAGGTGTGTATGTAAAAATCCCTAATATCGGACTATTGGACACATTTAGCTGATTAGTCCAACCGACGCTCTGTAGATATTAGTTCAACCTACGCTCTGTAGATATTAGTCAACACTCTGAAGTTCGTAGATATTAGTCAACACTCTGAAGTTCGTAGATATTAGTTCAACATATGAGCTGTAGATATTCGTCCGACATACAGGCTGTAGATATTAGTATCTGGAGTCGGCAAAATCACCAGCCGAATTATTATGATTCCCTTTGTCGGGCCGCCGGAATAATAATTCGATAAGCGGTTCAGCATGCTGTCCTGCAAGCAGTTCTGCAAATCGTAAGTTGAGTAGACCCTATTATGGTTCTATTTTACACATCGCCCATTATTCCGATTGGCTAATACTTTTTCTTGGGTCGGTTTCACAAAATCAAACCTTATCTGGTCTCGTTATTATTATTATTTGTCAATTCGACCTTAGCCAGTTTGATTGATTTCTCCACTGCCAATAATAAGTTGGAGACCATGCCTTGTATTCGCTCCGGTTAATAAAACACTATCATCGTCATATAACAGCTGTCGATATTATCAGTGGGAGCATGAGTTTCACTGGTAGGTATAATGGGGATGTGATTAAATCATAAGAGTCAGCTGCCCGGAGCCAGTGAGACTATGGCATTCCTAACTTGATATGGTAAATATAGGTACCTATGTTAAAAGCTGTATTAAATTATAGTTTTTTTGCATTACTCTCGCCTAACGGTGAACGATTCTATGGTCAGTTGTCAATATTTGCGAGCACGGTCAATAATTGACAACAGATATTCCGTACGACGACGCGACGATTGACAAATTTTAGCGCGGCCTCCATAGTATTAGATAGGTTGTACACATATTTTTTTAATGATGTCGTTCGTTATGCAAAATTACTAACTTATTAGTACGGAGTTAAACTAACGAAGCTGTTAGAATTGAAAGAAGTCGTATACGCGATCCACAGACTTAAATAATTCATCTAAGGCGCGGGTTCCGTTTGATTCAACATTGCTAATTTATTAATATTTTTACGTAATTGTTTGGCGTTTGATGTTTCGGAATGTCGAAAATTCGTAGAAAACCCCCCTTGTGTTGCCAGCGTATATCGATTTTTTTATTTATATCCTGTCAATATCGGTTCGATTATCAACAATGAAACCGTGCTCGGTATATAGATATAAAATCGTCGGATGTTACGCCTATCGATCCGATATTGTAAAGTTATCAATTTTTCTGTGCTGGACCCCCCTGATCTGGTAAAAGAGCCCTGACAAGATAATCCTACTTATTAAAATTATTGATATATCGGCCGATATTCATAACTCATGCCATAACCATGTTTAGACAATGTCAATGATGTGGCAACCGTAAATAATAACACCTATAATATATTCTGGTAGATCTAACCTATCCAAGTTGGTAAACATTAAGGTACTGACACACTTGCTCACGCTAGCCGGCTTATGAACATGCTCATTAATGAGTACGTTCCTATCAAAAATAATCAACTATACACATTTGCTCAATAATGAGCAGGCTTGGTTTGAGCTTTCTCGTGAATGAACGTGCTCAAAGCCAACATTTGAACACATTTGCTATTTGAGCATGCTCATGTCAAATAAATAAATGCAGGGATGTTCTGCCCAAAAATATATTTCCCTAGATTTCGAGGTGAAATTCCCCTAGATTAGGTGTACACCTTGGCAAATCAAAACTCGAGTCGGCGGGGGGTTGTCGGAAATAAAGGACTTGGAAAGTGGTATTCTTTTTATATAAAATAAACTTTTTTTATATTTCTTGGGCATTAACTGTAAAAATTTCTACACATTTTGTTTTAAAGGTTTTATTTTCTATGTACATTGGTTACTTAAATTTTTTTATTTAAAAAAATATAATAATTGAAGTAACAAATGTACATAAAAAAATAAAACTTTTCAAAACAAAATACATAATAATCACATTTACGCAATTACCTACGTAGCTACCTGATTGTGTAACACTAATCCTGTTATATGATTAATTAATTACAAAGATTTCGGAACTTCGTCGATGTTCTTACAGTACTGTGCTTATTTCACTTATAAAAAAGTGTTTTATTTGGAAAAATAATTCAGCGAAATAATAATTTTAAGGCATGTATACATTCTTCACCACTTAATTAAAAACGGAATTCCAAATTTAAAAAAAAAAAACACTTTGCAAAATAAAAATCAACCGCAATCACCGAAAAAACGGTACTTAAATCTTAATTTTTTTTTCACAGTCTCCATTTATCTTTTTAGATGCATAATATAATTTTGAGTTGTCGGTGTTAAAAATAACATTGCTTGATAACATTGCATGTAAGTACATCAACAATATTTAAGATTCATGGGAATCCCAAAAAATATATATATGTATAATACCAGTAATATTGTCATTTGTAATAAAAATTTTGCCAGAATTCGAAATTTCCCTAGATTATGTGCTGATTTCCCTTTTCCCTAAAAAAATATTTTTCTCCCCTAGATCTAGGGAAATGTCAAATAGAGTCAGTTTCATTCACTCAGAACTAAACAAAATAATATAACTGCTTGCAATGCAATTATTTAAGAATCTTCTGACGCAAAAAATAAGACGTTTGATTTGGGTCCAAGATGTCAACAAATCCGAAAATAACTAAATATTAAAAAATAAATGCTAATTTCAATAGAATGTGGTTTCATTTTGGAGATAAAGGAGCTTTTAGGGAATTTGAAAATCTATTGTGGGTATTTTACTGACCTCGTGTTCCAAATATATTCGTGATTACTAGGTCAATGCGTGATTCCCATGATAAATCACAGAAAACGAGGTTTTTTCGTCTCCCCGGCGGGCTATTTTGACATTTTTGCAAAGTATGCACAGGCGCGAACTGAGATCGGATTGAAATGAGCATGCTCATAAGCTAGCCTGTTCACACATGCTTAGAGGCTTCCCCTTCCACCCAATAATCCAATGAGCGTGGCAACTCATGTGGCTTCAAATGAGCATGCTCATTACTAGCAACGTCACTGACACACATGCTACTAGGTAGCAATTGCCACTAGGTAGCATGCTATTTGGCTTCAAATTAGCAAGTGTGCCCTTAGCATTAGATCTTAGATCGTATCTCTGCAGTTTATATTTAACCGCCATACAAGTCAGTTTTGCCCCTCCACCCAGTCTGTCCAGTTGTCCTTGACTGGGTTATCTCCGCAACCAAATCAATCTATATAATTATAATTTATTATTACGGGTACAGATATAACATTTGTATGTACTTCGGTCACTCACTTCCATTTAAAACATTGTTCAATCGCCTTCATTTATTTGCAGTTTGTACAGGCGAATGGGAGAACGATTTGCACTCTATGAATAAATAGTAGGCGCATTACTAATCAAATCATGATTTAATGGTTTTAATATTTTATGCATTCTGACTGATAAATCTTTGGTAAACGAATTCAAGGATAAATTTATTGATACCCCACTTTAGTGTTAATATAATGCACCAGTTTCCTTTTTGCATTTAAACGCAAAGAAAACGTTTAGAACTAATGATTGCAAAGAGTAGGTATGATAATTTGGCTTCCAAATTTACGTGACCTGTACTAGTGCAGTTCCAATTAGTTGTTTCGGGTTGCAGTCTGGAGTTTGCCCTGGTGATAATCGACCTCCAATATGAGAGGGTCCAAAATAATTTCTTCAAATAAATATTTCATAAAGCAAAGTCGCGCCCGCTGTCTGTACTCTTAGATATTTTAAACGACGTACTTAACGAATTTTCATTCGGTTTTCACCAATAGATAGAGTGATTCATGAGAAAGGTTTAGGTATATAATTTGTCAAGGTTTTGTGTCAATTGGTTGAAATATATATATATAGGGAGCAGGCTGGCAAGCGGGCAGTGGGCTGGCAAGCGGGCGGTGTGGATTTGATATGTATGCAAATTAACAGATGGCGTTGGTTATAAAGGTAATGGCGTTGTCAGTAGATGGCGTTGTGTTGTGTCCGGGTTTGCTAGTTCTTAACAAGTTGATTCAAGCAAAAATAAAAGCATCGCGTAAAGGTTGTTTTATTTTATTTTGTAAAGTTCAGGCACATATATTAAAATGATGATAAAACCATTTCGGAAATGGGGTTCGTAAGTAGAAGATTTCTCACTAGCAGTTTTTATACGCGTTATATATATTTTTTACGGACTTATCAAAAAAAAATATCGATCGTTTCAAAGACCAATATGTGTTCTGCTTGTAGGATTTAATTAAAACATCTACAATATTTCTAAGAGATCAAATTTTCAAACAAAAAACACGTGATTTTACATTTCTTCGCGGTGCTTCCCCAACCGTTAATATTTTGTAGAACCCCAAGGCGGCATACACTAATTACGTGAGTAGTTTTTCTTTCAATCTAGCCCCCCCCCCCTTGCTGAGATAAATTTGGGCCACTTCGTATATTCTTTTCAAGTAACGTGAGATTTTGCTGGACCCTCTTTTGAGCTCACGTAATTAATGAATGCCCCCCATTCAATATCAATATACACGACTAAAGATTATAAAATATCGTGGAAAACCAGATCCGACACTAGTCTTACGAAAAAGAAGATAGATAACAAAGAATTAATTAATTTTGACCTTTGACTTTACAGAATAAATTGCTTTCCAATTTCCCACCGAACCTTCAAGTATGATTGCTGTCTGAAGACCATATTTTATTCCCGCCTTACAATAATAAAACTTACGGTGTTTAAATTAATTTTATTTTTAAATCTATATTTTCGTCTGTGCGGGACAGGACGAAATGAATTCCTTTTCAGCAGCTAATTGCACATCAATCAACATTTTTTTTCAGGTCGTTTATGGCGGAATGTTCACCTGCTTTTTTCACCACTGGCAATCTATTTGATTATCCCAATCAACTGATTGAAGTGGAGCGGGAGGCCGCCAATTATTTATTCGCGCCGATAAATCAAAATTTTGTAGTTTTCGGTTTCTGCTGCTGATGCTAATTTTTCAGAGTATCTATCCCCAGAGATTCAGATTCAGTGTGACCAGCGGGGAAGGCATCGGAAACAATTAATTAATAAATTTTATTTACAATTTTTTTAAATCGCGAATCCCAGTGACTGACCTTGCGCTATGTACACTCTTCGCGTTCCATCTTAAAAACCGTTAAGCGCATAAAAAAATATTTCAGCAAAATTGTAGAGAATTTTATACTCTACAACTAAATATAAACAAGTCATTACCCAATTTATATTGAAAAGAAGAACATAAAATTTAATTTAATTAACCGAACAAACTACGTAGCTCAGCATCGACCTACGAGACCTTACCAATGTATTGTAATTTTCCTAGTATTACATTTTTCCATCTTGCATGGCGGAGTATTTAGTTTCGATGTTATTTCGTTTTTTACTTTGTTTTTGCTTTAGATGTTGTTTTTGATTTTGTCTAATATTTTGCTTTTGATTTTGTTTTTGATTTTGCTTTGATTCTGTTGTGCTTAACTTAGATGTTCTTTGTAATAAATAAATAAAATAACGTGTAAAAGCCCAGCCGGGCGGGAAATTCATAATAAATAAATATTTTACTGTAGATTCTCAACTAGGTACTTACTTCAGATATCTTTACTAACAGACTGAAGAGAGATAGCTTTTAAATGTATTATTTTATTAAAAATGATTTTTTTTTTTCAACCAAAACTATTATTAAATATTTAACTGACAGCCCTGAAACAGTTAGCTAATTAGCAATACCTGCTTAATAATTTCAAACAAAGATAACTTTGAAGGTAACAATAAACTCAATGCAAATTTACTCTATTTAGTGCTTATAAATACTGTTGACAAGTCCCCTTTGTTTAGGTACATCTTTTTTATTCTAAATAATCCTATCTAAATTTTATGTTCTCTGTTATTATAACATTGATATTATTTTTTTTTGTATAGTAACAGTAGTTTAGTAACACATAATAGTATCCTTCACCTAAATACTTGCTACTTTGTTAAATGTTCATTTCTACTTTGTTATTATTGATAATCTCCTGTGTACCACTGTATACTTATAATACCATGTACTCACTTCAATGTAAAAGCCATGCTATGGCGTTTAAATAAATAAATAAATAATTAATGCAAATACGATTCGAGGCAAAGAAAGTGTGATATTTCCCAAAAATTAATTTTCGCGACCTTCGACCTTGAATAACTAAGGACGCTCACACGTGACTATGGGACGTTTGAGACAACATTTAGAATGCCAATATAAAGGTTTATACAAATTTTCAACTCTTTCCGTTTCATTCCGAGGTGAAAGCCTGTACCAGTGGTTCCCAAACTCTCTTGACCCACGGACCCCTTTCCCCAAACTGTTATGACCCACGGACCCCGGGGCGGATAATACAACGGGGGGGGCGGAATGGGATTAGGTGGGACGGCAAATTTACCACAACAGAGGGGGCGAAATGGGATCCCATTTCGCCCCCTCCGTTATGGAAATTTGCCGTTCCACATATCCCATTACGCCCCTCCCCCGACGAAACTTCCATATGAATAAAAATATGTGTCAAAACCTTGCCGCGGACCCCCTGACGTAATTCAGGGACCCCAAATTCAATTTTTATTTTCCACGGACCCCCTGAATGATCCTGGGGACCCCTAGGGGTCCGTACGGACCACTTTGGGAATCACTGGCCTACACTAATAGATAAAGTCAAGCCAACATTTTTGTTCTTTACTATCGATACCGGATAATTTTTCGTGGACCACCGATTACAACTCGTGGACCCCCATTTTTTTATCACGCCAACGTAGACCCCCGTCGAGCCTCCCGTGGACCCCTGGGGTCCACCTGGACCACTTTGGGAATCACTGGCCTATACTATATTGACTGGACTACATGTATTGTACCAGATATATTTTACAATGATAATAATAACTGCATACTAAATTCAAATTTCGAATTTACGGAGATGTCTGACTGGTCAACTGTACAATCGATACGCTCAGAGGCATCTCTGGTTAAAATCCTTCATGTACGTGCTGCTACACCCTGTAGCTAGAGCAGCCATTCGGGCGTAGTTCCGTTCGGACTCTACTTGAAGATAGATTTCCGCTTCCACTTGTGGATAGCCTAGACTAGAAGGCTAGGTAGCTGGGAGTTGGTAGTCGGAAGTGGGTAGGCGGGAGGTATCGGGGGATACGATTGTTAATTATTGCGTTCATCCAACCAGCAGTTGTGATACCTATTAGTATTCTTATTACGTCTGATGTAATATCCGTAGCACGTGGCGCCGATTCAACGCCCTCTGCGCGGCGGCCAACCGTAGGTAGTAATGTCTGCATCGTCTGCAGATCTGCAGGACGCACTCGCAAGGTGTTGGATTATAATGCAATGCAAGATGAATTCTTCTACTGTAGTTTCTGTCTGGGGTCTGGTCTGATAGCAGCTTTCGTCGCTGAAAACTGAGAGAACGCGATGGTAGATAAAGATATCGATCGTCCAGTTGATTAGTCAGACATTTCCAAATGCTAAGTTTGAGATAATGTTTTCTTTTTCATGTGATTTCACGAGAGTCCCAGCTACTCCCGTCTGGAGCCTGTGAGATTATGGCATCCCCGATTAGGGTATGATAGTAGAGAGGGGAAGTAGATGGGGGAGAGGCATGTGGGGAAGTGTACCTGGCTATTTAGATCAGATCATCAAACATGGCTTTTTTTTACATGAGCTCCACACAGGAAAAAATTTTCAAGGAAAATTATTTTCCTCAGGGCCTATGTCATCTTTGGTAATGCTGTGTGGAGGGTTTTTTTTTAAGGAAAGGAAGGAGATGAGAGTTCTGGGAAGGAAAAGGGTTTAAGGGGTGGGTAGGAATCTGGGATTCAATGTGTCCTGGTCATCCACCTCCAAGTAGACAAACCTCACCCCGTGAACCCGGGCACCCCTGCTAAATCACCATACGTAGTGAACCACTTGGGGTGACCTATGGCGGAGGTGTTGGCTATCCAATAAAGGTTCCTGGGACGGCGGTACCCATTCCCGCCTCCCAAATTGAAAATGGCTAAAGTCATTTCAAGCAACGTTTCAATTCTGAGTTTTGGTCTTACATCAGGGCAATACTGACCTCCAATCTTGAAAGTGCCGCAAATACACCTTATATTATTTTTAATTGGCATTCCCAATAAGGTGTATGTTGTGAGGCAGAAGGTAGTGAGGAGCGGAAGTACCTGGCTATTCTGATCTGGTCACCTAACACGACTAAAGCCATTTCAAGCAACGTTTCAATTCTGAATGGTGGTCTTACACCAGGATGATACTGAGAGTATTTTCCACTCCGGAACGTGCCGCGAAAATACTATATATTATTTTCAACGAATTAATTGTGAAATAATACAAATTAATCAAATAAAATTTATTTACGCACGCCGGGATTCGATCTCGTGAACTTCGGATTGTGAGTCAAGAGACCTCGACCACAAAGGCCGTCGTTCACCATAATTCAATTATTATTTAAACTGTGTTTCAAGCAGGGCTGGGCAAAATACATGCTTTGCTGTAATTGAAATACAAATTACAAAATACTTTTCCGCATGTATTTAAAATACGAAATACAAAATACTTTCAAGTCGTGTATTTAAAATACAAAATACAAAATACAGTATTTTAACCATTTTTTTCTTTCAAATACAAAATACAAATTACAAAATACATTTGGTTTTGGTAGAACCTTTGGTTGCAATAAATTGTCGTAAATGCCCTCATCTAATGGTGCGTTTCCATAGAAGCAATGTTGAGCAGAGTGAAACAGAGACGTGCAAAATTGACCAATCATATTGCTCAAAAGACACGTCTCATCTCCGCTTCACTTGTAAAATTTGTGGTAAAGGACTCAGGTGTTAGGTAATATAATAATAATATTAATAACACGACATTTGTATAGCGCTATTTTGTGTTATTTCTAGTGACCGACCGAAGGTTCGGTTTCGGTTTCGTCAAGGAAAATCTGCCGAACCTTCGGCCGCACCGATACTTTGCATTTGTGAATTACGCGTACCGTTTGACTGACTTCGGGTGAGTTCGTGGCTCGTGTGTCATCCACTATCATCAACTGAGTTCGTTGGCCGGTCCGGCGTGCTTGTATTGTGAGTTTATGTGATCACAAACTTCAATAATTTTTATTTATTTCATTCTAATTTTAATTTTATTTAACAAGTGTAAATAAAAATTAAAATCTAGTCTCCTTCAACGGAAGCGATCTTCCGAACAGTCCCTCTTTTGATGTGCTTGGTGTAAAGCCCTCCGTTCATGGAGATACTTACAATCTACGTAATTGTGACGAAACCACAAGTACCCTGTTGATATACATATTACTTTTTAATGCTAGTCTCCGTACACGGCGCTATCCGAAATATACTATATAGTCACATGAGAACGGGTCGTTTCTATGACTCATTCTTGAGTTCAACAGCTCGGCTGTGGAACCCAGCCTCTATGTTTCCTCCCTCCTTCCTCTCCCCAAAAAGACCCTCCATACAGCATCTTCAAAGATGACATACGCCCTGAGGGAAATTATTTTCCTCAGGGTCTCTCATGTGGAGTTAATGTAAAAAAATGTTGTGATTGTAAACGCAATTAAAATTATAATACTCAATTTATGAAGTCCTTACTTTATAGTGAATATAAGTGTAAAAAATAAGCCGAATTTCAGTAAACAATAGATTTTTAACATGTCTAAAAAAGTTTCGGTTTCGGTTTCGGCCGAAACTGAGACAGATATTAGAATTATAGTTATCGAGTCACCGAACGCCACGGGTGTGTTACTATTTACGCGATAGTAAATTAACGTTTTTTCGTACAATTTTTTAAGTTATTATCTTAAAAATGAGTGATCCTGTGCTTCTTGAACTAAAGAATATTATACTTGATCAAAATAAAACCATCCAAGAACTACTAACTCGTGTAAAAAGCATCGAAGTGATTTTGAATTCCAAAGTTATCGGTGATAAAAGTATACCTACATCAAATGAACGTAAAGGCGAAGTAGATACATCGCTCACCGGCCGCCGCTGGGCCGATGTTACTGCCCCCCCGCCCCCGCCACCGCCCGCTCACCCGGCCGCTCGCACAGAGCCGATAGATACCGCAAACAAAGGTCGAATGTCTACTCGCGCTACAGCTAGAGCAAAGAAGGGCGAAACAACTCAAGTTTCTGGGACCATCGACAAGGGAAAGAGGCCGCTGTCCGGCCCGTCTAAACCGAAGAAGATGTCAACTCCCGTTACACCCCTTACCGACACTGCAACATCGAAGACTGCAGAAACCGATACAGAATCTGAAACTGAAACTGAAGCCTATGCCTCCACTTCGGCTAACCCCAATTGGCGCCGAGTTACACATAGGCGAAAAAGACGACCAGTACTTCGTGGTACCGCGACTGAGCCTAAAGGCCTCATAGCCGTCGAAAGGCGCAAGTATATTCATGCCTGGCAATTTGATGTCAACACAACGGTTGAGGATATTGTTAAATTCCTTCTTAACATAAACAAAGATATTGTTTACGATGTTATTAAGTTGACAGCCAAAGCTGACTACGCCTCTTTCCGGATCGGAGTCCCGGAATCGAAGCTTTCGTTATATATGGACCCGAATATATGGCCAAATCATGTTGCATTCAATGAGTGGTTTTTTCGGAGAAATGCTACAACCAATGATGCAACGAAACACTCTGAGAGTAAGAAGTAATTCTAACCTTTCTATGTATTATCAAAATGTTCGAGGACTAAATACGAAATTGGCAGTATTTAAAAACAACCTATATGCTCGAGATAGCTTAGATTTAATAGCAATCACTGAATCGTGGCTGAAACCAAGTGTGCATAATTCAGAGCTATTTCCAGAAAATTATGTTGTCTTTCGTCGTGACCGCCCCACGCACGCGGGAGGTGTCGTCCTGGCTGTTCGCGCTGATTCTGTAACCCATGCTGAGAGGATTTCTTCAATGGACCTCCCTGATACTGAATCCCTGTGGGTGAAGCTATCCTTGAAATCTTCAACTGTTTTTGTATGTGTGATATATGTGCCACCGCGTTCTTCAACTTCGTTATACTATAACATATTCGAAAAAATAGAAAGTAATTATAATCTTCTCAATGACAAAAATATTTTAATATTAGGGGATTTGAACCTCCCTTCTTGTAACTCCAATATTGTGAACATGTATAATTATTTTAAATGTTTCTACGGTTTGCAAGAATATAACTTCATATGTAATGATTATAATAACACTCTGGATGTAGTTTTATGTAATGCCAAGGATCTTGTAAAGTGTGTTGAGAAATGTCAGGACCCTATTATAAACGAAGACAAGCACCACCCTGCTTTATCTATAAGTATTAGTGAGGCTCACTCAGGTGGTTCAAGTTCATATCTAAACCCAAGTCCAACAGAAGTTACCTCCTATCATGGAGCTAGAACCATAAACGCCTGGAGATTCAACAAAGGTAATTTCCACTTATTATATGAATTGCTTTCTCAATGTTCATGGCAACCGGTCTGCCAAAGTTCAACAGATATTAATGCATTATGTACAAATTTTTACAATTCAATTTACAATATATTCGACAAGTGTATACCCATTTCCACATCTCGCACTACGGCACATAGAGTATATCCTAAGTGGTACACCAATAGTATTATTTCAAATATTAAAATTAAACATATTTTTCATAAGCAATGGAAAAAAACTCGTCACAACTCGGACTATACTAGTTTTTCAGCCTATCGCTCCATCGTAAAACGTGAAATCAGTGAAGCTTTTAAAAATCATTTAATTTCAATGGAAGAAAAATTGTCTATCGATCCCAAACAGTTTTGGAAGTATATTAAGGATCTAAAAAAATCCAACAACTCATTTAAGTCTATGATTTTTGACGGAGAGGAATTGACTACTGATGATAAAATCGCTAATAGTTTTGCTACCTTTTTTTCATCTGTGTACAAAAATGTTCAACCAACTCTCAATATTGACTCTACACTTCACACTGTACAGATTGGGCCCTCATTCGACCTGGTCAGTATTTCAGAAAAAGATGTTAAGGAGGCACTCTCAAATTTAAAGAAACCTCACTCCATCGGTCCTGACAATATTCCAACATTTATACTAAAGGGTTGTTCCGACCTTTTAATACCACCATTATGTCATCTTTTCAATGTATGCCTAAAAAACGGGATTCTCCCAGACATCTGGAGATTAACTAAAATAACCCCTATCTACAAAAAGGGAGACAAACGCGATATCCGGAATTATCGACCAGTTGCCGTTCTATGTTCCATCATGAAAATATTCGAGAAAATTCTACATAAATATATACTTAATCACGTTAATCCAATTCTTGATGACCGTCAATATGGTTTTAGATCCCAGATGTCAGTAACATCAAACCTCCTTTGCATCTCAGATTTCTTATCACAAACTCTTGACAATGGTGGCCAGGTGGATGTTGCTTATTTTGACCTGGAAAAAGCATTCGACAAGGTTGACATCGACATTCTTCTAAATAAGCTAGCTTCATTTGGTTTTTCCAAAAGACTACTCTGTTTTTTTGCTTCATATTTTCGAAATCGTAGACAGTTTGTTTATTATAAGGGTTCCAGTTCTTTTGAATTCGTAGTTTTTTCTGGAGTTCCTCAGGGGTCTATCCTTGGACCACTTCTGTTCCTGATTTTTATTAACGATATTGGTTCAGTCATCACACATTCGCTGTATTTACTATTTGCAGATGATTTGAAACTATATCGCTCAATAAAAAATCTTTTTGACTGTATTCTCCTTCAACGTGATATTGAATGCGTCTCAAACTGGGCCAAAATAAATGGCTTGAACTTCAGTACACCCAAGTGCAATATCGTATCGTATACAAGATCAAAAAAACCGCATGTATTTGAATATACAATTAATGAAATTATTCTCCAACACCTAAACCAAATCAAAGATCTAGGAGTTATTTACGACAGCAAACTAACTTTTCACCAACACATCGATGATTTAATAAGCAGAGCATACAGGCTTCTCGGCTTCGTAATTAGAAACTCATATCCGTTTCGTAACACAAAAACACTGACGTTATTATATAACACACTAGTCCTGAGTGTACTTGAGTCAAATTCGATCATCTGGACCCCGCACGAATTAACATACACTCTACGCATTGAAAGAGTCCATAAGAAATTTTTAAGGTTTTTATTCTCGCGGCTCTATGGACGTTACCCTTGGCTTTACCCATCGATTTATATATTAGGCATGACCAATTACCACTCCCTAGAGACACGTAGGGGTATTGCATTGCTTAAATATTTTTTTCAACTAATGAACGGTCACTTATCTAATAATGAGATACTGGCCCAATTAAATTTTTTTGTACCAGAGTCTCACTCTCGAGGACGTCATCACAACCTCCTATATAGTAGAGCGAGCCGCACTAATTTATTTATGAACTCACCTTTGGGGAGAGCTACGTGCTTTTTGAATGCGGTGGATAAAAAAATAGATTTATTTTTTGTGTCCTATAGCGCATTTGTAAGATTTTTGGCATTGCATATATACTGCATAAATGGTACAATTATAACGTCTTAGGCTATATACCTGTAATTGTTATAAATACATGTACAAATTATATATAAATAAATAAATAAATAAATAAATAAATAAAATATTCGGTTTCGTTTTCGGTAGAAAATCCTGTTTCGGTCGGACACTAGTTATTTCACTTCAAGTGCGCTCTACTGTAATTAACTTAAAAATAGTTTAGTATTCAGTCAAATTATTTCTATAGTGCTTGATCTAATACTATGACACAAAAATGTACAATACAAAGCAATGACAAGCATTACATAATATGATACAAATATGATAGAAAATGTACAATAACAGTGCTATTATAGCACAGGACGTGTTGCCAACTCTAAATATTAACACACATAACATATAGCTTTGGATTCTAGCGTTTTTAGTCTACGTATTATTTTTGTCAGTTTATTTTTCATTATCATTATTAAGATCGCTAAATGTATTTGAAAATGTATTTTGAAGCCATAAGTATTTGAAATACAAATTACAAAATACCTCAGCCCCAGGTAATTGAAATACCAATTACAAAATACATTTTTAGGAAGTAATTGAAATACAAATACAAAATACGTATTTGTATTTCAAATACGTATTTCAATTACAAGTATTTCAAATACTGCCCAGCCCTGGTTTCAAGTATTAAATATGCTATACAGTGAAACCGTAGACCGAGTTCAAGGGGTGAGGTTTGTCCGGGTCTTGACGGAAGATGCGTCTGCCCACCTGCTGCGTGGCGGGCCGGATCAAGAGAGACTGGTTGAGGAAAGCTCACATTACAGACAATTACCAAAAGTTGACATTACAGACCACTATCCCACTTTCTACGGCCATTGTATTGTAAAATCACCAAGCAACTCAGATCCCAATAATCATCAGCAAATCACAAAAAAATTAATTACCTATATCTAGACATTTCTCTGACAACCGAAACATGGGACTCAGTGCTTTCTGTTAATGATCCAAATATATCTTTAAACAATTTTTATGAGATCATTCAAAAACATATTGAAAAATGCTATGAACCAAGGACAGCACCAAAAAGTAAACACAGACGCATAAAACCATGGATTACACGTGGTCTAATAATTTCAATTCAACACAAAAATAAACTGTTTAAAGCTTACAAAATTCACGAAAACCATTGCATATCCAACAATGAAACACAAAATTATAACAAACGGAACGATTATATTATATACAGAAATTACCTAAACACTCTCATAAAAAAATGCAAACACCAGTACTATTCTGAGCAACTCCAAAAAGCACATAATGACTCACGAAAAACATGGAACATCATAAATGAGATTTCAAACAGGAATCAAAAGGAACACAAAATTCCTCAAAAAATTGTAACCGAGAACAATATAATCTTAGAGAATGTTGAAGACATTGCAAACAATTTCAATTACTTTTTCACTAACATAGCCTCTACCCTAATAGACAATAACCCGTCTCTTAGCTTACACTCTCAGCATGTACCCTCAGACTTTTTAGAGACTAAAAATTGTACCTCTGAATTATCTGAATTTATTGAAATAACAGAAGTCGAAATCTCAAACCATATTGATAACATAAACGTTAGGTCTGCAGATGGCCCGGACAACTTAAGTAATGTTACAATTAAATCTATGAAAAAACATATAGTCAGACCACTACACCATATTTTTAACACATGCATCAGTAATAGTATTTTTCCGAATAAATTTAAATTTGCTAACATCATTCCCATACACAAATCAGGACCTCGATGTAAAACAGACAACTACAGGCCAATCACATTAACTTCTCAATTGTCTATGATATTAGAAAAATGTCTAAAAAAACGAATCATCGATTTTCTAGAATCTCATTCACTCCTATCAGCTAACCAATATGGCTTCAGGACTAAACTCAGTACTGATGATGCTATATTTAACTTAACCAAAAATATTTATTCTAACCTAGACTCAAACATTAAAACTCTAACCATTTTTCTAGATTTAAAGAAAGCCTTTGACACAGTCAACCATAAAACTCTTTTAAAGAAAATTACCAACATTGGAATTAAAAATAAATGTCTCATGCTGTTACAAAATTACATATTAAATCGGCAACAATGTACAAAAATTGGAACATGTTTGAGTAATTTTGACACAGTAAAACACGGAGTTCCACAAGGGACCGTATTAGGGCCGCTACTCTTTTTAATCTATATAAATGACTTGTGTAATATTGTTATACCTGGTAAAATTTTCTCATTTGCTGACGATACTGCAATAACAGTCCAAGGAAAGACATGGGAAGATACAACTAATAAAGCTAACAAATGTATTTCTATTGTCAAAGAATGGCTAGATAGAAACCTTCTCACTTTAAATTACGAAAAAACTCTCTGTATTCCTTTCTATATCACACAGAAGTCAGCTCCCAAAACTAATCTCAATTTAAAGTTTCATAATATTAATTGTAACCCAACCACATGCTCTAACTGTGAAGAGATGAAATCAGGAAAAATGATTAAGTACTTAGGTGTAACCATAGACTGTCAACTTAAATGGACCAACCATATAGAAAATACTGTTAACAAACTCAGATACTTAAATTATATTTTTAAAAGAATGTGTAACATAGTAAATATAAAAACCATAAAACTAGTTTATGATGCACTAGTCCATTCATCTCTTTCCTACGGAATAATTGGCTGGGGTGGAGCTTACAATAATCATGTAAAACCTTTAGAAATTGCCCAAAAATCAATTATTAAGATTATGTACAAAAAAAAATAAATCGTATCCCTCCAAACAATTGTTTAACGAAACTGATATTTTGGACCTTAGACAGACCTATGGACTTCAATGTCTTAAATTTATTTACATGCGTCCAAATAACTTTCTAAAAAATTCAAATCGTACCAGCCAAAGACGTGGCACATGTGAGTATGCAGTACCCCACTGCAAAACTAGGTTGTTCCAAAGGCATATTAGTTTTATAGCTCCAAAAATGTATAATTTACTATGTACAACCTTTAAAGAGAACATATGTCAAAATCTTCAATCTTATAAAAAATATACCAAAATTTGGCTAAAAAACACTGAAACAGATATTTTTTTCTTATAAGTTTAAATAAAGTCATTAAGTATATCTATCATTGGACAGCTTTTAGAGAAGATTTATAATATTGTTTGCTAGTTTATTTTGTTTGTTTTTTATCTTTTTAAATTGCACTTGTAACATCTATTCTTACAAAACTTACAAATACAATAATAACAGTGCAGACTGTTATTATGCTGTTTTTAAATGCATTTATTCAGTTACTTTTCTTAAAATCCCTAATTTATGTATACTTAAAATATTCACTATAACCATAGAAATAAAAATAAAAGTAAAAAAATCTATATTATACCCACGCACAGGCATTGCCTTTGTGGGATTTTTTTGTTCATACATTTATTATTTTAAGTTTTTTATATACTTTTCATTATTTCATATATGTATTATATGTATTGTATCAAAAATTTTCAATAAAAAAAAAAAAAAAAAAAAAAAAAAGTCTTTTGACTTCTCCAGCCGGACTCTTTCAACCCATCGCCTTGCACCGCAATCGGAGGGATGTATTCATACGTCTGTCACTCCTGGACACTGACCCCCACATTCCTACCCACCCCTCATATCTTTTTCCTTCCCAGAACTTCCTCTCCTTCCTTACCTTAAAAAGACCTTCCAAATAGCATCCCCTAAGATGACATATTAAGAGCGTTTAACCAGCCAGCGGACGAAAATCCACATTTCGTCGACAGTTGTTCTTACGATCGTGCAGGGCAGTTACAATGAGAAAGATTAATTATTCTTCCTACCAGCTTTTTAAAATTATAAATTATAACTCAATGTCGATTTTATTTCATTCCAAATTTGCTTTAATTTATACCTACATCCAAAAATGCTGAAAGGCGTGATGATAAAACTATTAAAATAATGTACTTTTTGTAATTATTTTTTGATTATAAGTATTTATCATTTTTCAATATTGTGTAACTTAAATAAGAATGTTAAAAAAATCTGAAATATATTAGTTTGTAAGTGCGCAAATAAATACACAAACGGACCAATTTTCGTCAAGAAACGCATGCACGTTTATAGTTTTTAATGATTTTATTTAAAACTAAAATTAAAATTCTAAAACATGCGATACCCAGATAATGTATTGATTTATTTTACTGCATGATTATATGATTTGAAATGGGTGTGGTATATTACAAAATCTTTTTTGAAAATTTAACAAATCTGCCAACGACCTACGGTATAACCATTATACTAAAAATATTTTTTTTCTCTCAAAATTTAAAACATGCGAATCATTACATCATTATCATCATCATCATTATCATTATCATTACATAGTATAAAATGAAGTCGCTCAAAATGTATGTGCGCGTTAATCTTTTAAACTACGCAACGGATTTTCATACAGTTTTCACCAATAGATAGAGTGATTGAAGAGGAATGTTTATATGTAGAATACATGTAAATTATATTAGAGAAAAGCCGAGAAATTCAAAGAAAACATATTTTTCTGCGATTTAAAACGGCTGGCGGGCCGTACTATAGTCACTTTTGAAATTCGTTCTACGGAAGAAATTGGAAAATAGATGTCCTAGAGTAAGTAGGTATTTGATTTAACCTTTTCAAATATCCAGTGTTACATTGCAAGCATTGTATAATTAGTGGCGATCGCTAACTATATTATTATATAAATAAATAATAATAATAATAATATAGTTGATTCAAGAGGAAGGTTTATATGCTTATTATAGTAGAGAAAAGCCGAGAAATTCAAATATTCAATTCAGGCAGCGGACAACGGGCAGCTGGCAGCTGGCAAGCGGGTGGTGTGGATTTTATAAAGGTTGGGTAATGGCGTTGTGTTTCGTTAGCCACAGCAACGTGTGGCCGGGTCTGCTAGTGCTAGATAAAAGAACAACCTTTCGAAATCCATTTATATTTTTTTGTGGAAAAGAGTCAACACGTCTAAAATCTGATTGAAAAATGACATATTTCTGGTTTTCTCTGGTCTTTTCTCTTCCCTCAAGAGAAATTATTTTCCTCAGGGCCTCCTTTGTGAAGCTAACGTAAAAAAAAAGATGCCAAAATTTACTTTCATAGTCGAACAGTGTGATCAGTTAGAAAACTGTTGAGTATGTTGCATTTTATAAGTGTCTTTTTATAATATTCCACTTTTACAGCGCTATCCCACCTGTCGTAAGAATATAATAATATTTTTTCTCATGGAAACCCCAAATCTTCACGCGGAAGCAGAACGTTAAATTCATCTATTGTTTTTGGCCAGAAATAATATGCCTCCTCTTAAAATGCTTGAGATATTGTTATACTTTTTTTATACTCGCTTGCTGGACCCGGCAGCTGTTATGCGGAACACCTATGGTGAGATGAACGGAATGTGTAAATAATATCGCTACTTGTTTGAAAATAAACTAGATAAATCATTGGCTATACATTCATGATCGAAATGCGGCAAAATAATCCGAAAATATCCGCGTTTTATAGAGTTGATGTGATTTCAGAATCCATGCTTCTTCGACGACATCCGTTCCAATTCAGCGGTATTCGTATATTGATATCAGGTCTTGACTGTTTGTTGGACATGTCAAATGGAAATGTCAACTGTAGTGCCAAGACTGTCAGGTATTATTTATCGGATAGTTTTATATAGCGCCGTTTAGTGGAAAGTCAAGTCTAGGGTTGTCTCTAATCGTGGTTGTTATTTTTTAAACAGCACAGGAAACCTGAGCGAAATCCATTCCATCGAGGCTTAAGAGGACATTACCAGAGAAAACCGGAAATATGTCATTTTCAAAAAAGATTTTAGACGTATTGACTCTTTTCCACAAAAAATTATAAATGGATTTCGAAAGATTGTTCTTTTATCTAGCATTCGCATGTAATAAATTTTGAGAAATTTTTTAAATTTTTAGTATAATAAGGTTATTCCATAGGTCGTTGGGAGATTTATTAAATTTTCAAAAAAGATTTTGTATTATACCACACCCATTTCAAATAATATAATCATGCAGTAAAATAAATCAATACATTATCTAGTAAACTCATGTTTTAGAATTTTAATTTTAGTTTCAATAAAATCATTAAAAAATATGTACGTACATGTGTTTCTTGACGAAAATTGGTACATTTGTGTATTTATTTGCGCACTTACAAACTAATATATTTCAGATTTTTTTTAACATTCTTATTAAATTTAGACATTATTGAAAAATGATAAATACTTGTAATCAAAAAATAATTACAAAAAGTACATTATTTTAATAGTTTTATCATCACGCCTTTCAGCATTTTTGGATGAAGGTATAAATTAAAGCTAATTTGGATTGAAATAAATTCGATATTGAGTTATAATTTAAAAAAGCTGGTACGGAGAATAATTAATCTTTCTCATTGTAACCGCCCTGCACGATCGTAAGAACAACTTTCGACGAAATGTGGATCTTCGTCCGCTGGCTGGTTAAACGCTCTTAATATGTCATCTTAGGGTATGCTATGTAGAGTTGCGTTTATTGTTATTTGTGCTGTGCTTGTATTTCTAGGCACACCTGAATATCAGTTTAACGAGATTCTTTGAAATAAGAGTCCTTTGTGTGTGTGTGTGTTTTTTAAAGAAATTTATTTATACAAAATATAAACATAATTGATAACAGTAATTAGACTACCATAATAGTTCGACTATCATACCGACTACCGATTCGGCTACCACAGTAGTTCGACTACCACGGTCATGTGCCTAGCGTGTTAGTCGAATCACCTGTAAAAACTGTATAAAAAGTTATTTGATGAATACAGAAAGAAAAAAAAATCACATGTATAATATACGAAACAATTCATCTTCATAATTTTATATCAAATTTTTTTATTTAAAGATTTTATCCCATAAAAAGCTATGCCTGTGTGTATGGAAGGAAGGTGTTTTTTTTATTTTTTTACGTGAGCTGCACACAGGAGGCCCTGAAGAAAATAATTTCCCTCAGGGTCTATGTCATCTTTGGGGATACTGTCTGGAGGGTTTTTTAAGGAAAGGAAGGAGAGGAGAGTTCTGGGAAGGGAATCTGGTGTTCAGTATGTCCTGATCATCCACCGCAAAGACCTAGACAAACCTCACCCCATGAACCCGGGCACCTCTGCTAAATCACCAAATGTGGCGAACCACTTGGGGTGACCTATGGCAGAGGTGTTGGTTATCCAATAAAGGTTCCCGGGGCGGCGGTACCCATTCCCGTCTCCCAAATTATTATTTAGTTATTAAGATTTTTTTGTTGCTATTGTTTGTCGTTCTAGGTATGCGCTTATTAATTTCACGTGTGTAGTACACGCCAAACTTTAAGACCGGCCTGATCAGAAATCGTCACAATAGGCGAGTTTAAGGACAGAAAAGTGACATGCCCCCCCACCCACGCCATTCTCTGTCGCACGTTTGTTTTTGCGCACCTTTCTCTTTCGTTTACGTTCATTGTAAAGTCAGTAACTGCGCGAGAATGGATCGTACCATGTCCAAGCCGATCTTAAATTTTTGCGTGTACTATGCCACCAAAACCAGAGCGCATGCTTAAATGCAGCGTTGAACAACAGTTGGTCATAATTCATTTTGTCTATAAATTACATTTTTATGTACACTGCAGCTATTCTTATCTAAAACGTTTTTAGATGTTCACGGCCAAAAGTATTTTCGTTATTTGTTTTGGGGGTGTTATGCCGTGTTGCGCTACCTCCTTCTTTATCCAACGTTTCGGGACAGCGTTACAGTGTCCATCATCAGGACAGATGTGTTGTGAATTTTCAAGAAGTAGTATTGTAGCGCAACACGGCATAACACCCCAAAAACAAATAACGAAAATATTTTTATCTAGTTTATAAGGAGTCATACATGGTTTTACAGCAGAGTTGTGAAGTACAGAACAATTAAAGTCCGAAATTTTGCAGTTTTTTTTTTTAAATTGCTATATACCTAGTCGGCGTGAAACTACTCCTAACCCTATTCTTTTAATGTTTTTTTTCTATTTAAGTCATATTTATTCTTTCCCGTGCCCAGTCTCATCTTACATATTATTTTGAGGATGCCAGCACGATACTATACGATACCACATGATAATACACCATACCACACGATACCACACTGTATCAAACGATACGTGACGATATCACACTATACCAAATGATTTCACACCACGCCGATTCGTGTCTTCGTACATTTTCGTGTATGCGGCACTTTCCATATTGGAATGTTTGAGGTTTGAGCCAATCCTTGTTAAAATATTTCTGAACTTTTTGTTTTCAGTACGGAGATATTTAACCCGGCGAGAGTGTAGTGAAAAAATGTCACAAGAAGTATGTGGCAGGGTATATTATACCCGTTTACAAATTTGACCGTGAAACTTTTTCTTAAGAAAAAGCATTATATTAATTATTTTTTATTACAGCAAGACTATATTATAACGTATTGGAAATAATTTTTTTGCGCCATTTTAACAATTTTTATATACGTGAAGAAAAAACTTTGTACCCCATTTTACGAAAATTGCGCGGACGGAGGAGTATATAGTTTATATAGAGAAGGGGTGCAGAATGCTAATATTTTTAAAAAAATATGCATAAAAAATCAATTAAGAACATAACACACACTATACATATAATTCAAATGATCTCTTTGCAAAAATCAGAGTCTTAGATATTCGACAGCTATTTACTAAGATAAGCATATGTTATATATGCCAAAATAATCTACTGGTGGCCCCACAACATCAAGCACACACACGCTTCTTAGCAAACCTGGGTTGCGTGGTCCCTAAAACTCAAACTTCTTTCGCTCAACGACAATTGTGGTATATCGCTCCTAAAATGTATAATGCTTTGAGTGTCGATATAAAGTCACATAATTCTAAATCTCTCTTTAAATCCCGTATCAATCATTGGATATTTGAAAAGGGAAGAGATTTCTTCAAACAACACATGAGAGCTTAATATTACAATAAAAAACAAATAATATTAATATTAATAAAAAAAATATTACAAATTTAATTAATCAATTACTTTAACTTAATATTGCATTTAAAAAAAATCAAACAAAAAATTACTTTCTCTAACACTCTTTCCAATTTCTTTCATAGAACAAATATCAAAAATGACTACAAACATGTACTCTCGTGCAGAAGATTACTTACCAAATTTTATTTCTATTTTTATTTCAAGAAGAATAATGCTCACCAGTGTTTATTTCATCTTCTTTAAATTTTCTTTATTTCTTAGATAACTTGCAATTCTTATATTTTTATCTGTTTTTAGTTTTATTTATCCCTAAATATGTTATTTTTTCTTTTCTCTTCTTATATTTTATTATCTGTTTATATAAAATTATATTACATGTATGACTACCACAACACGGGCAATAGCCTAGTATGGTAGTCAAAAATGGCCAAAAATGTTACATTTAATCATTTATGAAATAATAAAAAATAAAATAAAGAAATAAATTTATATGTATAATTCGCTATGTATACGTAGCGAAAAACAACTATTAAACTGTGCATTCTGTGAACATTTTTAAGTGGCCTATTAACATTTACGCTTTTTACAATGCTAATCTAATGGCTTTTTTATGTTAATACTCTGTAAATGTTCCAAAACAATAAATAAATAAAATTAATTATGGTCGAATTTCGACCATTGGGCGATCACTAGTTTTACTTAAATAGAAACAAGTCACTGTGAAACTAAAAAACTTTAAAAAAATAACTAAAAATATTAAGCATATCTTAGGAACTGGAGTTCAAATCAATGCAGTTTTTTTCTAATACTTTTTCCAGCATCATTTACCGAAGTCGGGTTTCTTCGCTGTCAACGTCCATTTTCTATTAAAATCTACAATGAAACAAAGAAAGTATGTTAAAATAGCAGAAAAGTAATCTGAGTTTTTGTCAAGAAGCTATGTGGCAGCTATGTGGCAGGGTATCACATACCCGAACGCAGTTTGCAAACATATAACTTGCCGCGACACTGCGATCACGCCACTATCCCCTCCCGAACCCCATTAACTCCAGTAACTCAAAGCAACAACAGGTTTGAAGGTCACAAACAAAAAATACACGCAAATAAGTAACATGGTGGGTACGACATACCCTGCCTCACTCTCCCCGGGTTAAAAGTATGTCATTTCATTAGGACGTACATCGAATACCGGCACACAATATCAGACACACCCATTGCCGCTCCATGGGAATTAATTAATCTACACCGCACACGCGCGAATATTGAACAGTTTTATGGACATAACGCTCAGAGCCTCGTCGAAACCTCTCCCTTTTTCTCACGAACAAGCATGTGACAGAAAGAGAGGTTACAATGGACCACTCAGCGACATAGTTCAGATTAGAGGTGTGTGTGGGATTAGAACACATAGCAGACACCTAATACGCTATACGCCTACATTTTTGTTAATTATTATTTAAATTCTGAATAATTCATTTATAAGTTAGCAACTATATTAATTATTGGAATAAGTATGTCATTCTACCGTTGGTATTTGGTCCAATTTTTATTAATAGTTTCATGTTATAGTCCTGCCGCCCAGAGCTTTGTTGTAGCCTATATATCTATTTACTTGTAGATGTTACAATGGAGCTGTTAGTGGTACGCCTTGTCGCTCAGCTAATTTCAAGGCACATGTTAGTAATTAGCATTTGCTAGGATTCATTTTCACAATGGAGTTTACAGTATCTACCTACGCCTCTTTTTTGCTCACTAAATATAATGTTTATGGTGTTACACGTGCAAATAACGATAAAATTCTGATTTAGTATAGAGTAAAGTAAGTTTAATATAATTCTGATAAAGTAACGTGTCGAGAAATTATGAAAAAAAACTAATTATATCTTACAAAACTGAAAAGCCATTTAAAGTGTGGCATTTTCAGTTAAAGCAGTGTTACCAGTTTGAATGGATTGAGGCTGAATGGATTGAAATAGAAGAAGAAGAAGGTTAGAGATCACCTGACTATTCACTCAACATAGCTAAAGAGAGCTCTTTCCAGAAACGTTTCGATTCTAGTTGACCTTTCACCAGGGCGGTATTAGAGGGTGGAGGGGGGGGGGGGGGTGACCCCAAATTTATAGTTATAATATGTAAAAATGTATCGTACACAAAAGTTGAATAACGAAATCGTGATAAATTTTCTGTTTTTACCTACCGATATTTGTTTATACTTTACATCAGTAAAGTAAAAAACATAAAAATCACACCTCTTTAGAAATTTTATTCTCTACAAAATTATTGTCAGTAATTTTTTTCACAAAATTGTACTGGAAAAGAGATACGTACAAAAAACCAAACCAAGTCGTGCAATTTACCGGTTTTTATAAACTTGTACACATTTTTACGACTGTATATCTGCATACTTATTAGAGATAGAAGAAAATTGTTTGAACGAAAATTGTAAGTAATTTTATGTTCTACTTAAATTTTTATGTTACTTTAGCCGAAATTTTGATTGGGAACGAGATATTGAAAAAAAACTCGATTTGGCGCGGTTTCGGCTGGTTTTTTCAAAATGGCGGCGGAAGCTCAAGTGCGCCAAGGTCGAAAACTCAGATTTTACATCAGTAGATGAGGTATAAAACATATAAAAATTGGGACTACCGGAATAATTCCGATCGCAACCCCTTGATTGCACTGGGCTGCAATGGGACAGACTGTGGGATTATAGATATGGGACACGGTAAAAACATGCCACCTTTTATTCTAAATAATTAATTAAAAATGTATGCAGGTTCAAATAACTATCCAATGTTCTTTAACACATAAAAAATCATGTGTTCAAGAATGTGAATGAAAAAATCCAATCAAAAACGCAAGGTACGAACTTTTGCGAAAATGCCCATATACAAAAGTAGTTAAATCTTTATAATGTTTCAATCCAAAGTTACAACGCTTCATTATCGTGCACAATGTTTAGTTTATTTTAACAAAATTAATGATTTAAACAGAAATAAACTCTTATATTGTATAATTTGGTTTTATTTACTGATAAGAGGTACACTCGCATTACACTCGCTTTGCAAAGGAAACAGAGAGAATATTGTTACACATATATTTTAATCACAACAAAAGTCAAGTTAGAGTTGACTGCAAAAGGGCGGGAAATTTAAATCCAACACTCCCTCTAAATTTAAGCCTTCTTATATTTAAAAAATCTTAATTAACTGGGTATTAATTACCCTTTGAAATAAGACATACAACTTTCGAAATAATTTTTACATATTACTTTTATGTACTTGTAGAGCTGTAATTGTGCATTCCAAGTTTAGATCTTAAAAATTGAAATTTATCCTTTGGCAATGCTTTGGTAAATATATCTGCATATTGATTATCACTACTTACAAATTTTAGATCAATAATTTTTTGATAATATTTTTCTTTAACAAAGTGATACTTGATGTCGATATGTTTACAGCGTTTATGGAAGTTTATATTTTTGATAACACTGATCGCACTTTGATTGTCTAAATGTAAGCACATTGTGTCTTGTTTATATTCACCAATATCACATAACAACTGTTTTATCCACATAGCCTCTTTGGTTGCGGCACAGGCTGCCATAAATTCCGCTTCTGTTGTTGACAGGGCGACTGTTTGTTGTCGTTGGCTAGACCATGTTACAGCTGCTCCATTTTTGATGAAGACATAGCCCGTGATTGAACGCCTTGTATCTGGATCATTGGCGTAGTCAGCATCACTATAACCAGTCACTACTGGTGGCTGTGATGTGGATGAGTAATACAGTCCATACTCTTTTGTGTCTTTCAGATATTTGAGGATTTTCATCACGGCATTCCAGTGTGTTTTATTGTAACAGTTTAAAAACCGGCTCACCAGGCTCACAGCAAACATAATTTCAGGTCGACTCACTGTAACTAGGTGCATTAGGGAGCCCACAGCTTCTCTGTAAGGAGTGTTCTTTTCTGGATCTCCATCTCCTTTTTGTAACTTCACATGAGGGTCCACAGGAACACTGTTGGGGCTGGCATCGGTCATGTTAAACCTGTTCAATATTTGTTCCACATATTTAGTTTGATGTATGAAAATACCATTGCCGATTTTCTCGATTTGCATTCCTACAAAATTACTCACTGAATTCACTATTTTTACATCAAATACAGTTTTTAGGTCATTAGTTATTTCTTTTAGTACCGATTCATCTTTAGAAAATAACAAGCCGTCATCAACATACAGGCAAAGGTAGCATTTCTTATTGTTGACTTGACCAACATAAACACACATATCAGCTTTGCTGTTGACAAAACCAAATTTCTTTAAAATCGAGTCAAACTTCTTATTCCAGCAACGGGGAGATTGCTTCAAGCCATACAGAGACTTGTTGAGCTTACATACCACATTGCCTTCACTAGGCAGACCTTCAGGTGGAGTCATAAATATAGTCTCTTCAAGCTCACCGTATAAGAATGCGGTTTTGATGTCAAGCTGGATGATTTTAAGGTTATACTGGACAGCCATGGATAATAGTAAACGTATCGAATCATACCTTACAGTTGGTGCAAAGGTTTCGGTGTAGTCGATACCTGCTGTTTGTGCAAATCCTTTTGCACAAAGTCGTGCCTTAAACCGTGGACCCGTTGACTCCTCCTTTATTCGGAACACCCATTTGCATCCTATCACTTTGGCATTTGGAGGTTTTTCTATCAATATCCAGGTTTCATTCTTCTTATGTGCATCTAGTTCTTCATCAATTGATTTTATCCATTTTTCTTTATTTTCTGAACCAATTGCTTCTTTATATGTTTCCGGAACTTCAGGTGTAAAAGAACACAGGTAAGTACTTTCTTCAGGTAAGTTTAAGCATTTCTTTCTGTTTTTGTTTCTAGGTCTCAACGTCACACTTCTTACTTCAGGTGATTCCATACTGGTATCTGGTATGTATTCACTATCAGAAGTGGATTTGTCTCCTTTTACAGATTCATATGAACTTTCTGAGGCGCAATCATCATCTTTTGAAATTTCTTCTTCTATTTCAGTTTTCTTCGTGGATAATTCTACAGGAACAAAGTCTCTTTTCACAGAAGATTCGAGAAATGTAGAATCTCTACTTTTTATTACTTTTCTGGAATTCGGCAGTATGAATCTATAACCCTTTGTGTGGTCACAGTATCCAATGAAGATCATCTTGTGTGCTTTTGGATCCCATTTCTTGCGCTTTTCTTTAGGCAGGTGAACCATTGCCTCACATCCAAATATACGCATATGATTCACATTTGGTTTCAGGCCACACCACATTTCCATGGGAGTTTTGAACAACAAGGACCTCGTTGGAGAACGATTGATAATATAAGCGGCAGTGTGTATTGCATCAGCCCAATATAACTTTGGCAGTTCAGCATTGAGGAGCATACACTTTGCTCTTTCCACCAGTGTTCTATTCATGCGTTCCGCAGTCCCATTCTGTTCTGGTGTGTACGGTGTAGTTGTCTGGTGTATGATTCCAGCACTTTTCAGGAAATCGGAGAAATTTTTGTTATCATATTCTAGGCCATTGTCTGTCCGAAGAATCTTTATATGAGTATCCAGTTGATTCTCAACTTCTTGTCTAAATTCTTTAAATTTTCCAAGAGCTTCAGATTTGTTGCGGAGAAAGTATACAAAAATTTTCTTTGAGTAGTCATCGAGAAAAGTTATAAAGTATCTTGCACCACCAAGAGATTGGGTTTCCATTGGCCCACATATATCAGAGTGAACCAATTCAAGGGGTTTGCTAACCCTTGTTCCTTCACTTTTAAAAGATAATCGTGTCTGTTTACCTTCCTTGCAGGTTATACATGTCAGATTTTCTGTTTTGTTTGAGAAAGTTACATGTTTAGTATTTTCAGCCATTTTCATTAAACTGTGAAAATTCAGATGCCCCATTCTTTGGTGCCACAGGTAAGCATCTTGTTCTTCAACATTAGTCATGTGAGCATGCCCTCCAGGCATGTTCAGCCGGTACATGTTGTTAACAATACTTGCAGTTGCTACTATTTGATGCTTGCTGTTCAAGATGACACAGCCGGAGTTATCAAATTTTACTTGGCCACCATTTCGAATAATTTGTCTCACAGATAGCAGATTGGTTGCTAGTTCAGGGACATGTAGAACATTTGTAAACAGAATCTTATTTTCTTTGCCTTTGTCATCATAAACATCTAAACTCACTTCTCCCGAGCTTTGCACAGGTAACACTTTATTGTCTGCAACTCTAATATTCTTTATTACAGGAGTTGATTTCTTTTGAAAGAGATTCTTGTTCTTCGTCATATGAGCTGAGACGCCTGAGTCTATGTACCAGGCATCATCATAATAAGACGATGCGATAAACACAGCAGCATAGGATGAGGTAGGTTTCTGTACCTTGTTTTTGGGTTTTGATTTACATTCAGGACTCTTATGGCCATATTTGTTACAGGTAAAACATCTCGGACCCTTGGTTTGTTTCTTGTCATTGTTATGAAACTTTTTATTTACTGCGAAGGCTGTTGTGTTGTTTTCAGAATTTCTCACATCTTGCAATAATTTTGCTTTAACAGAATCTGCATTTATCTTTGTGCCAGAGCTTTCAATTGCTATAATCATTGGCTGATATGAGTCGGGCAGACCGGAGAGCAGCAAAGTCCCGAGCCACTCGTCGTCCACTTTGAAGCCAATATTTCGAAGCTTGTGAGCTGTCGACATTATCTTGCTCACATATTCTTCAATATTTTTACATGCACTGAGCGAGGTATTGCACAAATCACGCAGCAGACCAACCCGGCGTGTCAGCCCGGAATCATCAAATGCCGCTGCCAGTTTATCCCATACTCCTTTTGCTGTGCTTTCTTCTTGTATGTGTACATAATTAATAGGATCGACAAGAAGAATAATTTTTGTTTTTGCTTTTGTGTCTTTTTTTGTGTCGATCACTGCCGATGCGTCGGCTGTTATACAATCCCACAGCTCTTCGTGTTGTAAGTATGTTTTCACTGCAAACTGCCATGTTGCATAGTTCTCACGGCCGGTTAACTTTTCAATTAATGCCAGTGAATTGTTCGTTGCCATTTTTATGCATAAAAACACCGACTTAAAACACTTTGGAATATGATTTGAGAAAGTCACGTTTTTGGGAGTTGAGGTTATTTCTTACTAATAGTCTTTTCACTGCTAGTTTATCAGAAGAAACTTTCACTGAATATCTCTGGGCTATTTCTGGGCCCATAACCTAATGATTTAAACAGAAATAAACTCTTATATTGTATAATTTGGTTTTATTTACTGATAAGAGGTACACTCGCATTACACTCGCTTTGCAAAGGAAACAGAGAGAATATTGTTACACATATATTTTAATCACAACAAAAGTCAAGTTAGAGTTGACTGCAAAAGGGCGGGAAATTTAAATCCAACAAAAATATATACAAGCGTTTAAAATTGCCCATTTACCATGTAGGCTGATGTAAAAATAATTTAAAAAAAACACGTCGGATCACGTCAAAAGTCAGATAAAAAGATGAACGAAGATCCACTGCACACCTTCGCGTGAGATGGGATATTTTCAGATAATCAATACTGAAAAAATGCCAAAAGTTGGGAGGATATAAAATGACTACTGACAAATAGTTTGGAAATTTGTTTTTTTTTTAATTTTTTAGAGAAATATAAGTAATTTTTTAAAGCTAGGTAGTTATTATTTTTTCATAATAATTAAGTACATTTTCACAATTGAATGGTCGATTATTTAACTTAATAATGCTCTGTTCACTATTTACGTCACAGGCGGGGAGGGAGACGCAATCCAGATTCCTGAGTGAGTCAGCAGATGAGTAGATTGCTCGGTGTAGTGGTCCCGACTCCCGACTCACCTGTTGTGGGTGGCGGGGCCACAGGCCTATTTTTAGAGACACGCGACACATTCCGGCCGTGGCGTCCTACCAACCTGGGGTACCTAGGCACTATACTGTTTTGGCCACTGGCCGGTGCCGGTGCATGCGTTGGTACATTACCCTCTTACAACAGTTCTCGAATGGTCCAGTGTTCTATCTTCTGGGATGCAGCAGCCAGGAACAATGATCTTTTGATTGCGCGGAGAGAGTATTGTTTTGACCCGCCCTAGAGCAAGCTCATAGATGATGTAATTAATCAGTCTTGTGATAACGACACGAGAAGTAAATACATTGCTTAGCCCAATGTTTTATGCATATATTAGTCTCCTATTTTGCATCGAAAGAGTCTGGCTGGAGAGGTCAAAAGATCTCCCTTAACCAGTCTCCCGATCCGGCTCGCCACGCAAGTAGGTGGGCAGACTTATCCGTCAAGACCTAAACAAACCTCACCTCATGAACCCGGGCACCCCTGCTGAGTCACCAAACGTAGGGAACCACTTGGGGTGATCTACGGGCAGGAGGGTCTCCCACAGTTCCCACACGACCCAGTATCTCACACCTAGAGCAATGTAGCCAACAACACTGATCTTTTGATTGCGTAGTCAGGGTACTTACTGTCTTGACCTGCCATACAGGAAGTTCACAGATGGTGAAGTCAGTCTTGCCGTAATGATACTAGAAATAAATACATTGCACAGCTCAAAGTTTTCTGCATACATTACTCTTCTGTAGTTCCCACACGACCCAGTGTCTCTCTTCTGGAGCGCTGGATCCAAGAACATTGATATTTTGATAGCGTGGTCGGTCAGTGCATTGTGATGACCCCCCGAGGCAAGTTCGTGGATGTTGAAATGAATCAGTCTTAAAATATTATTTCTTGTGATAATGACAAGTGTAACAAATACATTATTTCACCGCTAAATGTTTTCTACTGGGATGGGGTAGCCAAGACGTGAAGTCTTGAGGTAAAGCTAAATTAATTAATTATTTGTTAGTCGAGTGGTTAGGCTCTCGACTAGCAATCCGAAGTTCGCAAGTAAGTTTTATTTGATCGATTTCTGTTATTTCACAATTTAATCTTTTAAATTAATGTCAAGTATATTTGCGACATGTTCCAGAGTGGAAGTTACTCTCAATATTACTGATGTAAGACCACAATTCAGAATGTTGTTTGAAATGGCTTTTAGCTGTGTTTGGTGACCAGATCTGAATAGCCAGGTCCTTCCCCAACTTCCTCTCCCAATCTCCTTACCCTCTTCTCTACAATTAGCCTCACAACACTTACCCAATTGGGGATGCCATAATCTCACTGGCTTCAGGCGGTTTGGAGCAGTTGTGCGTTATTTAAATAAAATATACTAAGTATTCTATTATTTTATTCATTTAATCTCCTATGAGGAGTTTTCGCTTCGTTTCTGATTGAATTGATCTTAATTAATTAATTATTTAAACTTAATTATTTTTAGTGTTCAGCTTTGACTCAATTTAGCCGAGGTTAATAAAGTGTCCGCTCTTCAGTAATAGGCAGATCAAAAATATTATTATTTTTTTTTTAAATTCTGAGATGGAAAACAAAAATGCTGCAAAACAATGTTGTTATTATTATTTGTATGTTATTGTTTGTTTATAAGAAGCTTCTCTCTTCGTTCTTACAAAATATTAATTATACTTTTGAATAAATTTTCTGTGACAACTGACATTTTGCCAAAATAAATTGGGAGTGTAAATAAATGACACTCGAGCGTCTCTTGCTGAAAAATTAAGTAGATTGCCTCTACTAGCTGCAACAATTTTCTCGAATAACAAGTCTGGGCTCTATCGTGTTATTTTCTCGATAGTGGTAAATCTATCTATCTTCTTCTTATATCTTCTATCTTCTATGTAAATAAAAATGAATCGCAGAAATGTATGTACGCGCATAACTTCCAACGACTGCACCAAATTGGATAATTCTTTTTTTTTTGTTTTATTTATTGTCAGGACAAGGTTTGTATAAAACTACTAATAACAGAGCTTTATGAAGTTTGTTTAAAAAAATTGCGGTAGGTGGCACGCGAGCTGTTCGAAAACTTAATGTACCGGGACTGAATGTATGGAATGCGGAAGGGGGCAGGGGAACTCGGGTAGGGGGTTCGCGGGACGGGAGCCCGGGAGTGGGAATTCTGGAGGGGGGTTCGCGGGATGGGTGAAGGGGGAGTGGAGTGGGGAGAGGGAGGATAGAGGAATCGGAGTGGGTACGTGAGACGGGAAGGGGAGGCGGAAGGGGAACGGGACGAATGGGAGAGGACACGCAGGGAGAAACAATTTCTTTATTAAATGGAATAGCAACGGATGCTGAGAACCAGCTAATTTTCAATAATAATGAGATTTAGCAGATCATAAACCCAAGGACTTATAAACATAAAGGAGAATATAAACAGAATGAGATTTAGCAGATCATAAACCTAAGGACTAATAAACATAAGGACTTCCTGAAAGTTTACTAACTTTAATTGCATTGCTTTTAGTTGGACCAATCGCTTTGGTTTAAGTATTGCATTTTATACTTTATTACACTCGTCCTCCATTTTTTTAAATTTTCTTTTCTTTATTTACGATAGTTTGAAAATAAATATCCTTTTTATCATCATTTTGTTCATTATCAACTTCGACATATCCTCTCTCCCATATATATATATATACATTCCAAAAGTAATATCGAGAGATCAGACTTTATTGGTCCAAGGCACGCCGGCCATATTAAGGGTTGCTGGAGGGGGAGGGGGAGTTATTTGGGGAGGTCTAGTGATGAACACGAGTTCCACACAAAGGACTATCGGTCCAGGGGGGTTGGGAGATGAGATGGGAGGGGGAGGGAGGCAGGAAAACAAAGAATCAGCGTCGTCACAGCCTCTGTATTTACTCCTGTTAAATTATGAGATGGTAACGCGATTTTGTCGGAACGTTATTCAATTATTTTTTATGGTGACGGGAAAATTTGCAAACAAACCAGTAGAGATGAGGTACTTCGCCATGTGGAAAAATTTTAAATTACATTTTGACTGGAGCAAGCTTTTATTCTACGCGCTAATTTCAGTTTTTAATTTGATGTTTACAGAGTCACGGTTAAAGGCGTGTCACGTCAAGGGGTGGGTGTATTATGAGGGAAGTTATAATTATTTAGGGTTGCTTTTGGTGGATTGACGTGTTATTTCCGTGACCTCAGTGGTATAAGTTTTGGGATACAGTGTAATCTGTACCGTAAATAATTGGTATTAAAAGTTTGACAATATTGGATTATTTTATATTGTTAAACAGTAGTTAGTTGCCACCTGGCTTTGTTCGTGTTACAGTACTATTTTGTTCGCGTTGTACAATTTAAAATGATGGAGCAAGTAATACGGGGTGTTGTTTTATTTGAGGGGAAATTAGATTTTTATTTGAAAGCTTTAATTCACGTTGGAAATGGTTATGCAATCTGGAAATATTTGCCTTGACCTATTCCTTTCGGACGGATGAAGATAATTAGAGGTATTTTAAAGGTAATTTTAAAATTATTTTCTAGAGTTGTACAACTCATTATTATGGTGATGTTTTAACTAGTGTCCGACCGAAACAGGACTTTCTACCGAAACCGAATCTTCGGTATCTGTCTCAGTTTCGGTCTAAACCGAAATTTTTTAGACTTGTTAAAAATCAATTGTTTACTGAAATTTGGCTTATTTTTTACACTTATATAGACAGTTAACACGTGTTAAATGAAATATGAAACAATAATTGAAGTATGTGAAAAATATATATTTTTTATATTGCTGCTATAAAACAAACAAAAATTAACAAAACATGTTAACTACTTCTTGGTACAAAAATTTGTCAATGATCAACACTTACATTATAAAGGAAGGAATCATTAATTGAGTATGTTAAATTTAATTGCGTTTACAATCACAATATTCTTAATACACGTGTGAAATGAAATAAAAAACAATTTAAGTATGAGAAATAACACATCTCACAACACAATCACGCCGGACCGGCCGGCGAACTCAGCTGATGATGGCGGGTGATAACAGAGCCACGAACTCACCCGAAGTCAGCAGAAAGCAGAACGATGTGCGATAATTCACGAACGCTGCGTTGTGGTGCGGCCGAAGATTCGGCAGATTTTCTGCCGAAACTGATGCCGAAATCGAACCTTCGGTCGGTCACTAGTTTTAACCCTCCATTCGAATTTACCCCAAATAGCGGTTTGATGCGATAAGATGTTAAATAATAATATCTGTAAACTCCTACGAAATTAATCTCCCTTCACACCCCCCCCCCCTGGACGCGTTCACTTCTTTCACTACCGCCTGGACGTGTTCACTTCTTTTAAAAAATCCCCTCCGCAAACGAGTCCCTGGTGCGGTCGTAAAAGGGCATTTTACTGGAGAGTGCAAAAGGAATATTGAAAGTCACGGTCGCCTTGTATGGGGGAACGCTATAATGCCTTAATTTTTACGTTCTGTTACATAAAGGTTGACACAAATCGTACTGTTAAAATTATCCCAGTACTTACAATAAATATGTTCAGGATATTGCTAACTTTTAGAGATATTTCAGAGACAGAGATATTTAAAGATATTCCAGATCTCTCGAGGAGATATTTCATGAATGTTTTGATACGCTTCTAGATTCACGATGATTTTAAATATTGTAATAATATTTCAAACAAATCTCGGTGACTGCAATAACAGTTTTACAAGTGTATCAAATACACTTGTAAAAGTGAAAAATTCTTTAGCACCGTTGTGATTAGAAATATCGATGAAAACTAAAAAGAGACAAACACCTACAGCTATAGGATTTAGCCTGCGAGAGCATGGGTTAGTATAATCGGTCTCCTCTTTGTGCAGTACTTCGTAGCCTATCGTTTCCTCTTTGTGCAGTGCTTCGTAGCCTCTCCACTCTTGTCTTCCTTAGTTTTCTGAAGGTTTGAATTGCACACTCTTGATTTTTTTTAATATTATCTGTTTATTTAAAACAAATTTTAAACTTTTTTCCCCTTTTTACCATTAGACCGTTCCAATTTCAGACTGGCTTACACATTTTATGTACCAGTCTGAAGAAGTTCAATAATAAAAATAATAATAATTTTAATATATTTTCCATTTCGCCGCTTCGTTAGTTGGGTTCAGCCAACCGTTCCACAGTTCCACAGAGCCGCGAGAGTCGAGCACTAAAAAGCCTGTTTCGTATTGATTTCCTTCCAATGTTCCAATCAGCCGGTCTCGTCGCATGTGTTCGCGGGAAAGCAATTTCCTCCGCACTCTGGAATCTGAATTCTGAATACAACCACCCAACCACCTAGACGTTATTCCACCCTGGTCGGAATTGCATTTTACAACTATATTTCTATTCCTTATTTCTGCCTCTATTTTTACTTTTATCGGTATTTATTGAATTCTATCGTATACAAGCGAAAGCAGCTCTATTATGTCTCTTAGTATGTATCAAGATGACTAAAAATTAATAAGCTTAAATTAAATACAAAAAAAAACAAAATGTATGGTGATCGGATACAAGAAGACATCCAGTGAAAGCAAAATTAAAATTGATGGTGAAATTATTGAAAATGTTACTGAAATGAAATATTTAGGAGTTATATTAGACTCCAAACTAACATTCAACAAGCATGCTAAATATACACAATAGAAAATTGGGAAAAAAATATCTTTTTTGGGAAGAATTCGGCCAAAACTATCTAGTAAAACTGCAATCACTATCTACAATTCGATTATTGCTCCACATTTTAACTATTGCTCAACTATCCTTTTCCTATGTAACGAACGAGAACAAAATAAGTTTCAAATTCTCCAAAACAGGGCAATGAGAATAATATTACGGCGGAATAGATTTTCAAAAGTAAACAAAATGTTAAAGGAACTGAATTGGCTAACCGTGAAACAGATGCAGACCTTGAATACGATGATATTTATACATAAAATAATTAACAACATTTTACCAAAATACTTTTCAAATAAATTTGTATTCAACAAGGACATTCACAGACATAACACAAGAACATGCAAAGAAATCAGGCTTCAAAAAAGGATAAGGCGAATACGCAGAACAGTTTGCTGTACAAGGGGATGAAGTTGTATAACAAGCTACCAGAGACTTTGAAGTCCACACCAATTTTTTTTTTTTTTTTTACAGTGAATACCGCACAAGAATCTCAACTGCTCCCGTCTGGAGCCAGTGAGACTATGGCATCCCCAATTGGGGTATGTTGTGAGGCTGAAGGTAGTGGGGAGGGGAAGGAGGTAGGGAAGAGGAAGGTTGGGAAGTACCTGGCTATTCAGATCAGGGGGGCCAAGTCTCTATCTTTTATTGTTTACTAACAGCCTGTTACTTAACATTAATGTCACAAACACGTATTTTGACCTTAACGCTATTTTTTGTAGTCTCTATTAATTTCGTAATGCGGAATTTTGTGACGTAATTAATGTTAAGTAACAGGCTGTTAGTAAACAATAAAAGATAGAGACTTGGCCCCCTGGTCACTAAACACGGCTAAAGCCATTTTCAAGCAACGTTTCAATTCTAAATGGTGATCTTACACCAGGGCGATACTGATAGTATCTTCCACTCTGGAACATGCCGCAAATATACTATATATTATTTTAAACGAATTAATTGTGAAATAACACAAATTAATCAAATAAAATTTATTTGCGCATGCCGGGTTCGAACCCGCGACCTCCGGATTGTGAGTCAAGAGTCTTACCCACTGGACTACGGAGGTCGTAACTTTCCAATTGGAAAGTTCAAGACGTATTTATTGTAGGAGCTACATAAAATTACATAAAATTTAGTTTGCAATATGAAATATTATAATTAATTAGAAATTTGTAAACTTAAATGTACAAATTACTAAAATAAAATTAATAAATAAAATAAATTAGATTAACGCGAATTACCATAACTATTTAATGCTTATTTCGACAGTTCAAATACATGAGAATTTGCTGGAATTATGAAGAAAGATTTTTTTCTGCTTTTTGATAGATTGGCATACGAAATAACGAGTCAATTAGACACCCCGCTATTTTAAAATGATGAATTTATTTAAAAATAATTTATTTATCTATTATTAGACCAAATTTGTCTCAGCTCACGTAGGTCTCATATAAATCGTTGTATCTCCCTTACTCTCATGGTGATCTAAGCGGTGGATAGTGAAAACTCCTCGCTTTATATTCAAATCTCGAATTTAAGCATAGACAAATTTAAAAGTGCACCTCTATGAAACCAATGTTTCCGATAGCAATTTGAGAAAAATGTTTAAAAATTTCGGGAATTTTTTATACATAATTTTTTTTTATGAAACGATAAACACATGAGGTGATAATTTCGTTTGTAGTACATTTGCATAATAAAATATGTGTGCTTTTCTTATTTTTCGTTATCGGTAATTTTAGATAGAAGAAAACAAAAGGTGAGCCATTTTAATTTTTTTTTATGTTTGCATTAAAAATTTTATCATTTCAGAAATTTCTAATAATAACTTTTGATAACATATTTTATCACCTTTCAAAAACAGTTTAAAAACCGTTTTTTTGGATACGTTCAGAAATATTTCATTTATTTGGATTTTATTGCAAGGCGGATTTTATTGACTTTCTGGCAGAATACGCCCGATACCTGATGGGTTAAATAAAAAATTAGATACAAATTTATGAAAATAAAATGTTTCGTATATTACACATGCAATTAATGCTCTGATAATCAATTATAGTATTTATGTATTTCGTACAAATAAATTTCCAATAAAACAAACAAGAAATGGAAAATCATACCTACCTGTTTACTAAATTGAGAGGCAGTCTGCAGGGGTTGATCTTTCCGGAGGATTTTTTGGGGCTTTTTATGTTGTTTGGACATATTTTTATGGGCGAGGATACCCACATAGAGGGATTCCACTAGAGTTACCTATAACATGTATCGATATTATAACGAAAGAGACACCATATTGCAAATTCTGGTAATTGTGTTTACGGAACTACTACGTTCTTCGTCAAAAATACAAGCAGACAGCAACGTTATAATATCCTGTCATGTAGCAGTTGGTAATGAAATAAAATCTGCACTTTTATAAGGTAAACACAATTATTCTTTATTGGAGTGAGTACAATCAATTTACAAGTATGTCACAGTTCAATAATCGTAAAATAGTACAACTTATGTAGTCCTGTAGCAGCCAGCCTCTGCTACCTGATGTTTTAGATTGTTTTCAAAAAGTATCCTGGCAAGATCGCCACTTTTTGAAAACAATCTAAAACATCAGGTAGCAGAGGCTGGCTGCTACACACGTTTGTAGGACCCTAGTCAGTGGGACTATCGCACCCCCAATTTGTTTACGATTATTATTTTTATTTTATTCTAAAAACATTATTTTCTCTTTCCCCAGGGTGATACTGACCGCTTTTTCCACTTCCATCCCGGAACCAAGTGTAACTGTATTATTTATCGATCCTATGACGCCGAAGGAAATGCCGACACGATGTTATTTTTGAATAGATCGTTAAATTTTCTTCGATTGCTTTCCAGTGATCGAAGCATCTCGCGAATCTGTCTTAATATCATATCGATGGCGTTATGACGTCACTTCCTGGTCCGGCGTATTCTCAGAGCGGATATAAATAACATGTTATTATGGGATACATGCTAATTTGTTTGACGATGTTGATTTGATGTTTTTTATGAGTGTGGTGATGATTGGCTATTCATTCTGAGATGAAAGATTCTGAAACAAACAAAAAATGCCAACCAATTTGAAATTGGGAAAATATTTATTTATTTTTAAGGAAAAAAACAATTTATATAGTACAAATATTTTGTTTTGATATTTATATACATATCGTGGGTAATTACTACAACTAGGTAACTCCAAAATCAGCGTTTTTGAGTCACACAATGAACGTAATTTTATTTCCTCGTCTATGAATGCCACAAACCAAATAGTAGTCTTAACGCATTGGAATTATCAAGTTATTTGAATAAGCTTTTTGTGGGTGATGTGTGGTTTAAGTGCGGATGCGGATGTCGAAGGACCTTATATGTGTTTTGAAATATAGGTGTGTGAAAGACCAATGTACAAGTAGAAAGAATGCACTTAAGGAAAGGAAGGAAGGGACTTACTGTGGTAACTTATGACACTCTGCTATCTTGGCTGGTTTATTTATGCTTACGGTATGCGGATTCAGTTTGAGGATGCGGGGAGCGGAAAATTATATGCTTACGCGGCGAGTTTCGTTTGACGACACTGATTGTTATGGTAACGAAATTGACAGGTACATAGAGATGGGATAGGATGGGGAAGAGAAACATGATAGGGATGGATAGGAAATGAATATGTGACAATCAAGCTACAAGCACAGAGTCTATGATATATGTAGATGTTTGTATGTAAGTGTAGCTATGAATTGTGTAAACGCGCAACCAGTGGGCATCTCCAAAAACGGTATCGCTTAATTCTATAATTAGGTACCTCTAGTTAACATTAAATGTTTTTCCGTGTTTCAATTAGGCAACTCTAGTTGTAGCATCAAAATTTGTGAAATTGTTCATGTTGCTTTCCATTTTTGTAAATAAATACTTAAAAAAATTATTAGCCATTTTCTTATTTCCAAAATATAAATATTACGGTTCCCAACACACAAATCGTCGATTTAACCATACTTATCAGTATAAATATAAAAAAAGTAAAGATGAAAATTATCTTCTAATAGTTTATGTTTCAATTTATACAATAAACTATAAGTTTAAGATCTACGCTATAATGTCCCACACTGTGGCAGCTCGTGATTTTTGAGTGTGGTGAGTGATAAGTTTGACAAATTCGACATTATTCATGTTTACTCCTTTTTGTATGAAGATTTTCAGGAATTTTCTTTATGGCAGTGAGCTGCACCGATTTCCTGAAAATTTCACACAAAAAACCTTATTTTCTAAACAACATCAATTACGCCATCTTTTAAAATCCGGTTGAATTTTATTATTTGACACCATTTTGATGAAACGCTGATACATGAGGATGAAACATTCTAATAATTCAATTAACCGATTTATTTTGAAATGCTATTTCGGGGGTTTTCATACCATGTAGATAGATGATGGTATCAAGTAACAAAATTTATAAATATGACAGTTTGTCAAATTGTATAGGTTCTTGTTTTCACTCCCTTATTCCGGCAATAAGGTTAGGAAGTCAGGTAGATAGATGCCAGATTTGCCAGTAGGAGCAGATACTGGCCGTAAGACCGAGTGTTGCCTGTGTGCCACGCCGCCTTGTGACATTGTCGCGGCCGTGTTATCCAATTATCCCTCGCTTGCCGTGTAATTATTTAATTAGCCAGCTGACGACTGTTGCAGTAGCAGTACGTAGTTGTGTATGGGTATTGCGTGTCTTGTGTCTTCTCGCCAGTTGCCTGACAGTAGTTGGCGAGGTCGCGAAGGACGCGAAGTACCGAGTCGTCAATTAACGGTACTCAACTTGCATATTGGAGAATGATTACATTTGTTGGTCCTTCGAGCCGGATTCCGGAAAACGCTATTGAAATGATATCAAATTTATGACTAATCATGTTCAGCGATAGTTCTAGAGTCGTCAATTACAGTGCTTTTCTTATTGTAGGCTTATTATTATGTGGTTCTTCGAAACCGATTCCATAAAACAAGGCTTTATTGAAAATAAGCCCAAGCGATATATTATGCTGTTGGAGTCTGATTTTGGTCCCCACCCTAGTTTTAGGTTCCCGCAAAAACAAAAACGTCCCACAGACATTATTAAAATGACACAAAATTTTGTGATATTCATGTATTACATGTACCTACTAATCGTATGCTTACATTTTTCTTTAAATTCCCAGCGACCCTGAGGTTTCCCTTAAATAATGTGATCTTTGTGGATCCTTTATCAGTGGTCTTTAAGGCAATGAAGGATATAGATACTTGAATAGACCCTTGCAGTTAATATAAAATCTGGTAATCCTTTACCCGGCTGTGCCGTAAAATTGACCTATTTTACGCTTTTTACTCTCGGCTGCACCAATGAGGCTAGTTTTTCAGAGCATCTTTCATTGGACTATCTATAGGAGTTAACAGCAATCCCACATAGACTGACATGTTCTACTCATACTTGCAGGGGACGCTGGATACATCACCCAGCGCTTGCCTCCTCGTGGACCAATCTTATCTATAGTCATACTAACACCTATTGTATCTTGATTTCCCCCCTAAGCACTTGCATACTCCTTACTAACAACGTATGCAGGGACACTGGAGATCTAGATTCGTTCAAAATTAAATGTAGATTCGTTCATTCAAACAAATTAGGGTCCTTGCGAGAGCCTTGAAGGAGTAACTATCGGTTACTTATACCAGGGCGGGTAAATGGTGGATAACCTCCAATACTCATATATTCTATTGATTGCAATCCTTTCGTTAAAATTAGAGATTCTAAAGAACGAATTGCCCGTTTTCACAAAGCCAATAAGATTTCTTTCGCACAATTTTGCGAAATCATGTCCAAGCAATTACCTGCACGAATCATGCACGTCTTGTCTCTTGTCCAACTCTTGTAGTGACTTCATGTGTCCTAAAATAGATTAGTGGATTCAATTTCATTTGATTGTTTGCTTCTGAATTGGGGGGTCATGTATCGCCGTGACTCTGTTGTAGGGGGCTGTTTTCTTTGTGTGTCATTGCTTTGTCAGACAGTCGGTAAATTGTAAATGAACTAGATGTTTTTCAAAGTTCGCCTCGGTACCGTTTATCGCCTGTGTAAATACAGCATGACCTCAACCCGATCTTGATTGGATAATGATAATTAATAGCTGTAACAAGTTAAGTACCGCCTGCCAATCGAAGGTCTTTCTAATGTTTAGCTATTGCGAATGACAGGTATGAATGAACAATGAATGCTAAATTAACCCGAATTAGAAATACCGCCACGAAATGTCAGTATGTATTTTTAAATACCAATAATTTTCGTATATTCAGCTTTTCTTATGTTTAATGACCAGATCTTAATATTCAGGTACTTCCCAACCTTCCTCTTTTCCTTCCCCTTCTCCACTTCTGCCCCACAACATTTCCAAAATAGGGGTGCATAGTTTCACTGGCTCCGAGCAGTTAAAACTCTTGTCAAAAACTTGTGGTTTAGTAATTTTCCTTGAACACTTGATGTTTGTTAGTTCTTAAAAAAATATATGTTATTTTTGAAGATAGTATCTATACATTTGCTAACCCGAATCAGTAATTATATGAAATTCCCTCGATAAAATTATTAAAAACATATTTTGTTTTGTTATTTAACATATTATAAACTATTTAACATGTTATAAGTATTTTCGTTATATGTTTTTGGGGTGTTGTGCCGTGTTGCGCTACCTCCTTCTTTAGCCAACGTTTCGGACATCGTTGCAGTGTCCATCATCAGGGCAGATCCGGCAGATCCGGTAGATGTGTAATTTTTAGTCGTGAAGTGTGTGCTTATTTACTTCGAAGCGATACCGTGTCGCCAGCAGCACTAACTTTCACCAGTACAAAATACTCGTGACAAGCAGTGGCGTCATCGCCGCGGAACGGAATAGAAAGTTCATTAAAACGTGGTATTTATGCTAGCCAGGGGCAAGTCCGTTTGCGAGATGCCGACGGAAGTGGCTCCATCTCTTAATGAAATCTAAAATTAGAAATCACAGTGGTAAGAATTTAGGAAAAAATAAATTAAATAAAAAAAATTACAATTGTTAACTTTCACCAGTACAAAATAATCGTGACAAGCAGTGGCGTCGTCGCCGCGGAACGGAATAGAAAGTTCATTAAAACGTGGTATTTATGCTAGTCAGGGGCAAGTCCGTTTGCGAGATGCCGACCGAAGTGGCTCCATCTCTTAATGAAATCTAAAATTAGAAATCACGATGGTAAGAATTTAAGAAATAGAATTACAATGGTTAAAGCGAATTTAGTCAATATAAATCAAAATGGTTTACCACGAGCTCGCATTACTATATACCTACTTAGACCTGGTTTTTTTTAGCTCTATTAATAATAAATGAATTTTACTAGAATTAGAATTACACTGGTTAAAGCGAATTTAGTCAATATAAAGTTATAACACAAAAAAATGGTTTAACACTAGCTGGCCTTACTGTATACTTAGACATGTTTTTTAAAAATCGTAAAAGCCTCCAGAACTCCTGCCCTATACGGTCTTCCGAAAATACACAAAAAGGATATCCCAATGAGACCGATTGTCAGTGCTATTGGTGCACCTACTTACAAACTGTCCCAATACCTCTCCAGACTACTACAGATGCAAACTGGTAAAACTGAATCTTGGATCAAGGACTCCACAGATCTGATCAGTAAGCTAAAAAAGGTCAAGACTGAGGAAGGCGATATCCTGGTCAGTTTTGATGTAGTGTCCCTTTTTACAAATGTGCCTCTAGAAGACTCCATGACAATGCTCAGGGAGATCTATGAGGACGACATTTGCAAACTTTTTGAACACTGTCTCAAAACGGGATATTTTGCATTCCAGGGTGAACTTTTTGAGCAAGTGGAAGGAGTTGCGATGGGCAGTCCATTGTCGCCAGTACTTGCCAACTTTTTTATGGAGAAGTTTGAAGAAGTGGCACTCGACACAGCTTCAGCTGTTCCCAAGGTATGGTGGCGTTATGTTGACGATGTCTTCGCCATCTGGCCTCATGGAACAGAGAAACTGAATGAATTTCTGAATCATCTTAATTCACTCCACAGTAAAATCAAGTTCACAATGGAAGTAGAAAACGATGCGAAAATCCTGCCTTTTCTAGATGTGGAGGTGATGCGAAAAGAAGATGGTATTCTAGGACCCACTGTATATAGAAAACCAACGCACACAAATCGGTATCTACATGCCGATTCGCATCACCACCCAGCGCAGAAGAGAGGACTTATCCATACGTTGGTGACGCGAGCGACCAGAATATGTGAAGAAACTAAAATTGGAGCAGAACTTACAAAGCTGACCGATGCACTGGAACGCAACGGTTACCCAGCTAGTCAGACAAGGCAAATCATAAGAGCCAAATCTACACCAAATGAAGACAGAGCTAAACAAGAGTTAAAAGGCTGCGCTTTCCTGCCTTACGTTCACAATGTGACAGACAGAATCGCCAGGCTGTTGAGAAAAGATAGCATCAAGACTGTCTTCGGTGCCACAACTAAAATTCAAGACCTACTGAGGTCTGCAAAGACTAAGTTTCCTCTGGAAGCAGATGGAGTGTATAAACTCAGCTGTTCCGGATGTGACAAGGTTTATGTAGGCCAAACAGAGAGGACGATCTCCAAAAGGATAGCAGAACACTTTCGTGCTTGCAAACTCGGCCACCCTGATAAATCGGCAATCGCTGAGCACTTAATCGAAACCGGCCATTACTTTGGATTTGTTCCTGAGGTCTTGGGAAGACCTAAAACTTATAGAGCACGCCTAATTACGGAGGCAATTGAAATCTACAAAAATCCTTTTAATATTAATAGAGACGACGGAGTTAAGCTCAATAGCTCTTGGTATCCGGTGATTGACGGCTACACCAAAGCTAAACGCAAAAAACATGTCTAAGTATACAGTAAGGCCAGCTCGTGTTAAACCATTTTTTTGTGTTATAACTTTATATTGACTAAATTCGCTTTAACCAGTGTAATTCTAATTCTAGTAAAATTCATTTATTATTAATAGAGCTAAAAAAACCAGGTCTAAGTAGGTATATAGTAATGCGAGCTCGTGGTAAACCATTTTGATTTATATTGACTAAATTCGCTTTAACCATTGTAATTCTATTTCTTAAATTCTTACCATCGTGATTTCTAATTTTAGATTTCATTAAGAGATGGAGCCACTTCGGTCGGCATCTCGCAAACGGACTTGCCCCTGACTAGCATAAATACCACGTTTTAATGAACTTTCTATTCCGTTCCGCGGCGACGACGCCACTGCTTGTCACGATTATTTTGTACTGGTGAAAGTTAACAATTGTAATTTTTTTATTTAATTTATTTTTTCCTAAATTCTTACCACTGTGATTTCTAATTTTAGATTTCATTAAGAGATGGAGCCACTTCCGTCGGCATCTCGCAAACGGACTTGCCCCTGGCTAGCATAAATACCACGTTTTAATGAACTTTCTATTCCGTTCCGCGGCGATGACGCCACTGCTTGTCACGAGTATTTTGTACTGGTGAAAGTTAGTGCTGCTGGCGACACGGTATCGCTTCGAAGTAAATAAGCACACACTTCACGACTAAAAATTACACATCTACCGGATCTGCCGGATCTGCCCTGATGATGGACACTGCAACGATGTCCGAAACGTTGGCTAAAGAAGGAGGTAGCGCAACACGGCACAACACCCCAAAAACATATAACGAAAATGCTTCTGGCCGTGAAAATCTTAAAACTTATCATGTTATAAGTATATCTTTATATGCTGCTTTAGACATTTGCTGAGAGATTTTAGCTCTATTTTAAACGAGTCATGTTTTATTAAATATTTTCACAATTTCGCTGTTTTTTTTTTTAATATTAGCGCCTTCTCTAACATTCGCATTTACATATATATCTCCCTATCAAACCATATCTTCTTGTTTTTATTACGGAGCCTAAATCTCCTAGTATCCTCTCCTATCAAAATTTGATTGTCGTCGGGGCAATCTTTTGTACCTATCTTAAGACCCATTTGGTCATAAATACGTATATGTATTCGTTTTAAGCCACTAGTTGTAAGTCTCAGTACTTGGTTGCTAACTTAGCTGTAAGTTTGTATTTATTAGCTATAAGTTTGAGTGAAAGTAATAGGTACAAATAAATTAGGTTGTAAAGCGCCCTTGAGGTGATGAAAACGGCGCTATGCAGATACGAAGAACATATGAAGCACTTGTCCGCAGCATCCTGGAATACAGCTCCATTATTTGGGCACCCTCTTAACAAAACCATATCCTAGAAATAGAAAAAGTACAAAAAAGGTTTATGCGTTACCTGTATATGGGGGAATATACATACTACCCATTCCTGTATCCATCGTTGTTCTTAACAGGAATGCTCGATCTTAATACCTTAGAAGCCCGCCGAAAAAATTTTTGGGGAAACATTTTTTTTAAGCTGATCTCCGGTACTGTACTGAATCCACCTATGTTGAAGGAGATTAATTTTTTTATTTTATTTATTTTAGAGAAAGTTGACAGCAAATCAGAGATTACAAAATAATAAAATAATAGGATGTTAATTATGCCAATTATGAACTTTCCACTGATGATACTTATAATAGTAAAGTGTGATATGTAAGTTTTATTTTTTAGTTACAAAATGTAAAGCAATAACTTTGAGAGAGCAAAAAAATGACGTGTGTCACACTTGATTGTTGTTGTTATGTCCCTAACGCATATACTCGTGGGAGATCCAACACACTTTTTTATGCTCCGAAAGCGAGAACTTCTTCCTTTCAGAATGCCCCATTAAATAGAGCAATTCAACTGCTTAACGATTCTGCATTGAGCATTGACATCTTCAATGTTACCTATAGAGAGTTCAGTAACTGTCTTTTTACATATGTCTCAACATAGTGAAACTGCCCCCTTGGCCTTTTTTTCTCTTATATTTTGTAATCTTCTTCGTAATAATTTGGTGTATAACTGTTTTATGGAGAACCTGAAAAAATAAATAAATAAATATAATTCAATCTTCTATCCACCCACACGGTAAATTGCAGTGCAATGCAGCCCAGATCAACTCGGCGGTACTGCTCTCGTGCCTTGTAAAAAAGAAAATTTCTACGTAATAGCGGGTTCAGACGTTTCAATTTTAGTTGATCAACTTTTGATGAACGACAAAAATTGTATGACTTGTTCAAATTTCTTGAAAGAAGGTTCACACTCGTCTTCCTACGCTTTCAAGTGTCGAGTTGATCAACTATAATTTAATTGTCTGAACCCGCAATATGGAACAAACTCGTTCAGACGTTTCAGTTTTAGTTGATCAACTCTCTAGTTGAAAGCGTGTAGGCAAATGTGAGCCCTTTTTTAACAAAGTTGATCAAGTTTTTTAGTTAGAAATCTTGTTAAATAAAAGTTGATCAACTAAAACTGAAAAGTCGGAACGTGGCGTGCAGGATCACAAAAATAAATAAATGTGTGCTTTAAATAAGTAAATTAAATTAAAATTACTCAGATATGTTTTCAGGGCGTACATATTTATGATAACCTGGATATTGTAAATATGTGGCGAGGTAAATAAATTTAACAGGGCGTTAATTTAGGAGAATGTATCGTATTGCTGTGACCATTTCGTCCAATCCACGCGTTCCAATTTTCGCACGTCAGGCATAGGGATGATGAATCGGCGTGGCACTCCACCTTCGGCTCATAACCATAACCCGCACGTGGCATTAGTGGCCCGCGTGGCGCACGACGCATCACGCCAACATCAACATAGCAAGGCAAGGGCCAACGTGGTAAATGATAATATATCACACTCCCGCGTTCCACACATGGAGTGCCTGTAATCGATCCCCTGGCACCAGGCACCAGGCACCATGGCGTGCAACACATTCGGCCTGGGTTGGCCAAAGAGTCGTTGCACTGTCTAATTACAACAGTTTTACTAGAACGGCACCGGCCGGATTTATTAGTCTGGCCAAAAATGCTTGCCTTTCTGGCTTTCTATGGGAGTGAAAGGGTCTCCACGTTAATTTATGCTTTTTCAAGTCGTGTTTTTAAACGAGCACCAAAATAATAGTGATTAAAATATCAAATATTTGTCTGAATAACAGTAGGTTTTTGGTAACAGATTCCCCAAATACATGATAATATCATCTTGATGATCGTCCAATAATAGGCCACTTGCATCACATTTAAAAAAAAAAAATTCCGGTTCAGGCATATATTCTAAGACATTCTGTATTTTTTTTTAATCGTATTTTTGAAACCCTGGGGATTTTTTGAAAATTTCAATCCGAAAAATCAGACCGTTTTTTATAAACCGGAAAGACAGGACATCATTTTATAGGTGTGAAAAAACGATAATTACATAGCCGAAAATCATTTTTAAAAAAAGAACGTTTTCCACACGAATGGCACATGAGAATAACGAGGCCTTACCAAAAATATTACATCTAATAAATATTTTTTCCTTGATTCATCTTATTGTTCATAAATCATTATAATGTACAGCGTCTATATTACTAAATTCAATATAATATACTTGTACTTGTAAATTATAATGATAATAAGAATATTATAAAATTTTATTTTTTTTAAATCGGCACCATAATCATTATACCTCTAAAACACGTACCGACATCATCTTCACGTTCTGAAGAGAGCCCCGTACATCATTAAATGTACGGGGTTCTCTTCAGAACATCTGTCAAAAATTCGAACCAAATGATAAGTTCGCAGAGAACAAACAATAAATCTAGTGAACGAATTCAAAAATTCGCCTGAAATCAAAGTGATGCCATATAAAAAAATAAATCAGTGTGGAATTTTACAAAATTAATAGGAACATTTTCGGAGACGGGATATTTTCATGTAGTGACGTCACGAGCCCAAATAATGGATTTATTTATTTAAAAAAAAAAAACTGTACATTTCTAAACAATTTTACTAACATTTTCTTAATCTTAGTAAAAAGATCTATCCACATGATTTTTTCCAAGTCGTTATGAAATCCATGCAAGTGGCCTATTGCGAACAAATATCAAATCATAGGTGCCAATTTATAACCCAACCCAACTTACCCACTATTAGTTGGTGCCAAAGATATTCAAATACAGAAGAGATATGCTATGGTGTCCGCGCAACTGTCGCCGGACTACGCGCTAATTAGCGTAGTTTTCATACAAAAATAATTTGTTCATTTCGTTGATTTTTTGAAAATGTGCATTAATATTGGTTAACAATATATTTTGAATAAGGAAAGAATTCGTTCATTTAGTTTAACGTTCGTTTGGTTTATTCGTTAATTATTTGTTCTTTTAGTTTATTTGTTAATTGGTAAACAATATCGGCGACACCCGGAAGCGCAGACCCACATAGTAAAAACAGCAGATAGCACATCTACTTATATTCCAATATCTTTGGTTGGTGCCTAATCAAGATTCCGTCCAAGACCCTCAATTTTAACGATCTTTTGCTACTTATTTATTTGGTCTTAATATTATATTTAGGGAACTGATTTCTTCATTTGTCGTAAGCAATTTGAGGTCTATAACATGGTGCTCATTTAAACATTTCCTTTCTTTTATTGAACAACTTGAGTAATTTCTATGGTCAAAGCGAAACTTAATGCATCACTATTTTAGATTAATCTTTACTACGAATCGGTTTATATTATAAAAACAAAAAATATGCTTAGGATTAATTGAAACTTTTCCTATCGTTTCCGTTGAATAGATTTAAAAAATATACATTTTTTTAATTTCTTTATATAAAATAATGGCGTAAACTACCAAAAAAAAAATTTCAATACAAATGTTTGAACGCAAATAAGAAACAACTTTTAAAAACTATTTTATGTCAAAAATTATCCGTGACACTTTCCATTATTTTTATTCTTATAAAATTATTCACAAAATAAATAAAAACATTTGCGCTTGAAATCATGACCTGTAGACTCCGTTTGCCAAGCGATTTGTATGCCTGTTATTTACATTCGTGGCGATATAAGGGACACTAAGAAAACATTCATTTTTGGCTTGTGGCTTCCTCTTAACCAAATTTTGCAAGTTGGCTGACGGACAGCTGACCGCCTTAGGTTTATTCTTGATATTGACTTTCTTTCCCTTTTAGTTTTCTAACAGCTGGCACCGCGATGTGTCGTGGTAAACCTCGGTGACCCAAACTGGTGGCTGACCAATATGGAGAAGAACATCTGTCCGAGCCGCAGACCACAAATGGATATGATGATGAGAGTGCAGTTAAGTTAAAGAAGACGTCCATTGCTTCTTGCGTAACCATCATACCATCCTGAAAATTCTAGTTTTGATGTTAGGTCCTCCGTTCATGTAGATACTTACAAACTACGTAATTGTGATGCAACCACAAGTAGCCTACCAATGTACTACCTACTCTTTAAAGCAGGTTTACGTACACGGCGCTTCCCAAAATATACTGAACTTGACCATTTTTCACGTGAAGTGGAGATACGGTGACTAGTGACTATCGATGAAGACAATGTTCTCATGTATTTATTATAACAATTAAAAACGATCTAATAGAAATTTTGGATTCCGCTAGGGAATTGCATGAGATGATGACAACAAGATTCATTCTTTCTACAGAATGTCTAAAGGATTCTTATTTAAATTTGTTGCACTTGTTAACTCCTAAATTCGTAAGAAAAATACACTTTTTTCCAACATCAATAATCCTTGCCTTCTCTACTAAATTATTTCTTACGTATTCTGTAACGTGTAGTTATATAAACACGTATTTTTTTCCATTTCCAGGACAAATTTAACATTCCATTCAAGATCCATCACCATTTCTCTCAAACGTTAAACGGATAGTGGTAGACAGTGTAGACACCCTGCGTAGCGCGCTGCAAGCATCGTTGGTAGCGTGCTACTGACGTCGAACCCGTAGACGGCGCGTAGCATCGTGTACGAACACTAGCAAAAAAACTAGGTACTCACGAGCAGTGCGTGTGCTACGCGCATCAAAGTCGAATCGCTTGTAAGTATCTCCGTGTACGAAGGCACTATGTGTAAATGTTTATTTTAGTTATTGGAATGCTGGTTACACGGGAATTAGGAACAATTATCATCAGTTATTGTCTTTTTAATGCACTATGAAGGCCAAGGTCTGTAATCTGCAATCTGTGCAGTTTTGCTGTAACACGCTTCCGGAATTTTTATTATTTTTTTTTATTTTTTTTATTTTTATTATTTTTTTTGCTTCACCAGAAAATAATTTCCCTCGGGGCCTCTCTCGTCTTTGATAATGCTGGAGTATCTTTTAAGAAAATGAATGAGAGCAAGTTCTGGGAAGTACAAGAGATATGAGCGGAGGATAGGAATCTGGGAGTCAGTGTTCCCAGGAGTGACGGACGTCTGAATTCACACCTACAAGGCGATGGGTCGAGAGTGTCCGGCTGGAGAAGTCAAATGGCCTCTCTTAACCAGTCTCTCCAGATACGGACACCACACAGTGGGAGGGCAGACGCATCCGCCGCCAGATCCTGGAGAAACCTTACCACAAGAGCCCCAGGCGCATAGTCGTAAATATTTCGACAACGCTGGGTATAGACTTAAAAAATTAGAAAACATGGGTATCAAAGACAAGGAACTCCCAACTATTGAAAAGCTTTGTGAGTAACAGAACACAACAAGTCAATATTAGTAAACCACTGCCGATTACATATGGAGTTCCACAAGGAAGCATACTGGGGCCTGTTCTTTTCACTATTTACATAAATGAACTCACGACGGCTCGTGACGATACGTCAGCCTTTTACATCTCTATTAATGAGTATAGTATTAAAGTTCAAAAATCGTGCATTGTTTAATGGAAAAAGTAAATAAATAAAAATGTATGTATAGCAATGTGACGCTACGAATATATTTGCGAACCGAACCACGAATTATGGGAAGGGAACGAACAACTGCAAGCGACGTTTCGCGGCGTTATTGCAAAAACTACGACAATTTACAGTTGCAAAATCTTCTCCATTAGCAATCTCATGCATCTATCGATTATACCGAATAATAATGAATGCTCATAAAAGCGGATCAGGCATAATTAGCTAAATTGCAATTAGCAATAAATTGTACCGTTTTCCCAGCAGACAGTCGTACGGTACAATATCTGCCAATGGCACTCAACAGTCAACATCGGCAGTGTGGGCCCGTTCTATTAGAATCACTATCTGAAAAATTATACTTTATGTACTCCTCTGCCGTCGTAACTAAAAACACACTAATTACCAAAATTAGCAAAAATGAGTTAAGTATGGAAAGTTATATTAGGTATATCGATTTTTAAAATTCGAAAGAAAAATTTTTTACTTTCTCATTTTTGTATTTAAAAATGATGACATGGCTTTTGACGTTATCGCAATTTAACCGCTCTTGGTACGTAACGACGTAGCGTAATATTTCTGTTTCTGTAATAGTTCCTACGTTGAAATTGATTATTGTGGTTTGAATAGACTAGATTGTTGTTGATCGTTGCTTGAAATGACCTTAGCCGTGTTTGGTGGCTAGATCTAAATAGCCAGGTATTTCCCGAATATCTCTTCTAATCTCCTTCCTCTCCCCACTCCTTACGCCTCACAACATAACCCAATCGGGGATGCCAAAATTGATTATTTGCAACTCTACTACCATATTCAAATTATACTTACGGGCACTTCAAAAACGTTCACAATTGGTAAGTAAAAACGGAAATATTTTTAACAAATATTATTATATTTTAAAAACTTTTTTAAAAGACAATACACGTAAAACTCTGTATTTAAAAAAATGGTATATTAGGTATATTATAAATATGCTAAAAGGTTAAACCAAACTGCAAAACTTTGGCCCTTGATTCTGGAGAATGACTCCCTTGATAATTACTGTGCAATTACACTAATTACCTTTGGCCAAGTATATCTGAAGAAGCTATCGGTCTTAAAAACGACTCCGAAACCAAACATATTGGTTTACGAAAATATTTATCAAAAAGAAAGTGCATTATCTCACAGTCAAAAGATCGTAAGGAGCAATGATTTTTTTTCGTTTTGTTGGTCTGCATCATGGAACTTAATATCCATACTCTTAGGTCTGCATGGAGGTAATTTGCTCTCCAGCAAGTTCGCGGCAACGGAATCACTAGATTTTTGAAGATCATTTTAAAACACAAAATTGAGGTAGTTAGATATATTTTAGGTATGGCCTGTCGCGAATTTTATTATTAACAATTTAATTGAATACTTAAATATATATATACGTAACATATAGATTCGAGACAGCGCGAGCTTAACATTTTATGAAAAAATGTTTAATTATTCCTGGCAAAACTACGTCACGGAAAAGGTCACGGAATTCGATAGTTACTTGTGTTATGAAATTACTCATAGGTGGTGTTAGTTTTGTATTGAAATTAGGTATGGGAAGGCTAATCTATAGTTATTATATCGATGGTATTTACTTACCACGTCGTGTCTATGTTATTCACCCGCCTACATATAACTGCATTGTATGTGGATTAATTGAATTAATTATTACACAATAAAGTGAATGTTGAAATAATAATGTCTAATGTTTGATTGGCACACATGGCACGCTCTGTATAAAAAACGGCAAAGTCAATGACACCCCTTTACTTTTAGGATCGGTTTCATAATGTACAGTTAGTTGTATGTAACCGATAGCTTACTGTCAGGTTATTCCCATCGGTAAGATCAGTCGATAGCTGTATTGTGAACAAACGGATCGTAGATACGGCTACTTACCACCACATTTAAAAAAAAGAAATTAAATACTAATTTGACAGTTATGATTGATTTGTTTGATGAGGCACATTATATGTTTTGAGTATGTGTGAGTAAGATTAAGTTAGGTTAAGGCTGTCATACCAGCAAATCATAATTTCGATTCCGACTGCATCGCTCACACATCAGCCGTTGCAAGCGGACGTTTTTGGAACTAGATTTCGTTCCGCTAGAAGCCGGGTTTCACGTACCTATAGTTCACGCGAAGCTGGACCTACAGTATGGTTCAGATAAAGATGTTGAATTCTCGCTTCCAGAATTTTAATAAGTAGTAGTTATTTGTAATTTGTGTATTGAAGTGCGTAGACATAAATAGATACATAAACACAGTAGGTATAAAGTAGATACCTACACAAAAAAACAATTTGTTATATTTTTTTAATATTTTGGTTTTTGTTTTTTCATTTTATTTTACGGCCATTAGAGTGGAAGAATTGAAACGTTACTTGAAATGGCTTTAGCCGTGTTTAGTGACCAGATCTGAAAAGTCAGGTACTTCCCCACCTCCATCTTCCCTAACTCCTTCCCCTCCCCCACTACCTTCAGCCTCACAACATACCCCAATTGGGGGTGATAGTCCCACTGGCTCCAGACGGGAGCAGTTGGGACTCTTGTGCGGTATTCATGAAAAAAAGAGTACCTAATATTCAGTTGGATTGTAAAAAATATCTCATTTTGAAATATTTATTCGTGTGCATAATTTTTAATTTTATATTTATGTGAATACCGCACAAGAGACCCAAATGCTCCCGTCTGGAGCCAGTGAGACTATGACATGACTATGGGGTATAGTATGAGGCAGAAGGTGGTGGGGAAGGGCAGGAGATGGGGAAGAGGAAGCGAAGAATTACTTGGCTATTCAGATCTGGTCACCAAACACGGCCAAAGTAATTTTTAGCAACGTTTCAATTCTGAATGGTGGTCTTACACCAGGGCGATACTAAAGTATCTTCCACTCTGGAACGTGACGCAAATATATTATTTTTATATGAAATAACCCAAATTAGTCAAACAAAATTTATTTGCCCACGCCGGGATTCGATCCCACGACCTTCGGATTGCGAGTCAAGAGCCTTACCTCTTGACCACGCCGGCCGTCAATAAATAGTATCAGTAATTTGGAAGGCGGGTATGGGTACCGCCGTCCCGGGAACCATGTATTGGATTATCAACACCGTACGGGTAGCCCGGGTTCATGGGGCGAGGTTAGTCAGGATCTCGGCGGCGGTGGAATCTGCCCCACCAACTACGTAGAAGGCCGGATCGGGAGAGACCTTTTTTTACAATCGCTCGACACATTGCCTATCTCTTCTTTGGGGATGCTGTGTGAAGGTTCGTTTCAGGGAAAGGGAGGAGAGGATCTTCTGAGAAGGAAAGGGTATTAGGGGTGGGTAGAAATGTGGGGGTCAGCGTGTCCAGGAGAGCGGATGTATGAATCCATCCCTCCCACTGCGGTGCAAAGCGATGTTCCGAGAGAGTAAGGCTGGAGAAGTCAAAGGGACTCCCTCAACCACTTTCTCTAGATCCAACCTGCCATGCAGCTGGTGCGCAGACGCATCCGCCGCCAAGACCTGAAAAAACCTCACCCCATGAACCCAGGCACCCCTGCTAGTCACCAAACGTTGCGAACCACTAAGGATGACCTACGGCAGACGTGTTGGTTATCAAAAAAATGGTTCCCGGGGCGGTGGTACCCATACCCGATTCTCATGTTTGTTATTTTTGTAATACGAAAAATGGATATAAAAAAGCCTACCCCCCATCCCTCTCAACCCCCTCCCCCTCTCACCCCACAACCTCTAACCACCCTCCACCCCCCCCGCCTCTTTTACCCCCCCCCCCCCTATATAAAAATCAATTGCTGTTTGTTAGTTTCACTAAAACTCGAGAACGGCTGGGCCGATTTAGCTGATTTTGGTTTTGAAATGTTTGTCGTAGTCCAGGAAAGGTTTAAACGTTGAGAAAATATGGAAAAGTTGCGAGGAAGATAGTAAAATCAACAATTTAATTCTCCCATATAAACTGTTCTACATACTTTCCTGTGAATTGCTAACCGTTCATCCGATTGCGATGAAACTTTGGTGAGTTGTTGTGAGCACGCCCGCAAAGTAGTCCAGTCAATAAATGCTCCAAAAGGAGGTGTAGAGTGCGTGAGCAGGGACCTAAGCGATTCCTCCAGAAACTTGTTTAGGGTGCTTAGGGTGTGAACATACTAAAAGTCCTGACGTCTTGGTTGTGAGCTAGGGGGAAGGGGGGGAGGGGGAGGTCCCAATTTTCGGGTTTCCGCTTATATCTCAAAAACGGTGCGTCACACATGAAAATTTCCTAAGGATAAGTAAAATTATCTACAACTTTTATTCTTTACGTAATTTTCGAAATCACGTCCATTTTTGACTTACACGCTCCACAAATGTAGATATTTTGAAAAAAATTATTTTACCTCACATTTTTCATCAAACATTCCTTCATATCGTCTAAAATATTCATCAAAGAAAGAAATTTATTTATAAGAAGTTGTAATAAATTTAATTCCCTTTTAGAATATATATACATATGCAAATAAATCTCCAACCAGTAAATATTTACAGCAATTTTAAGGTTTTGCGTAAAATGTCGTCATTTTCAGAAAAAGCTGTTTTTATCTTATTACTGACACACCGACGTGCAACGACGATTATGCGACGCTCTTTTAGTAAGGCGTATGATCAGATATGACCATGGAAACCACATTGATGCTATCATTCAAAAGCCGAGAAGGCATAACAGGAGGCAGAGGTATTTTGCACAATGTACTAGAAGTGGTTAGTTGGTATGAGCGCAACTCATGAGATCTGCACTTCCCTTGAAGAGTATTGTGGAGTCTTCACGTCCAGTAACAACACAAGGACCTCGGACAAGCCCACCGAAGTAAAGATGCAGCAGACATTTTCAAACTCAGTCAGTGGTTTGATGCACATCCTCCCTTCCCACAAGCCAATGAAATAATGTCAATTCCCAATGTCTTCTGTCAGCTCGTCGATAAAAAATCACGATGAAAAGGTTGCAGTTGACCCAACATTTCTGTTTCACCGGATGTGTATAAGCAAACGATCAGATGAGGATTTGAAGAAATTCTTTGAGTATGAGTTGGCCCCATTTCCCTTGGCACTGTTCAATGAAGGTGGGATGTGGAAGACAACTAAATCTGTCTTGTACAGCTTATTCGAGCCTACCAAAAAACTGGTCTACTGTCTCAGGTGAACATAGTTGTGGACGGAAAATTTCTACTACACAGAGTAATTTGGCAAAAAGATGCCTTCCTTGTCACAATTTGTGATCGTTACATCAACTACGTCAACCACCACTATCCTGGATGACTCACACTGTGGTATTTGATTGGTACCCAAACCCAGCCAACGGTACAAAATCACAATAACAGATGCGATGATACAGACTGAGAAGGTCAGCTGACATCAATTTGACTTGGAACACTTCAATACCCGTTAAAAAGGAAGATTTGTTATCCAATCCTACCAACAAAAGTAACTTCATCTCTTTACTACAGACGAAGCTTCGGGAGAATGGGATACAGACTCTTCAGGACATGATGCTGACTTCCTTGTTGTGAAGATTGCTGTGGAACATTCCTCTCACAGTTTTGTGAGAAGCTTTCACTTCCTTTTGATTGCTTCCACTCCTCCCACCCAAGATATTCTGCTGCTGACAACGGACGAGGGAAAACCAAAACAATGCCACTGTCCATCCAAAAGATGCAGCACCGTGCATTTGAACACATCCTGTTCTTACATTCATTTACCGGCTGCGACACAACATCTGCAACTTTCAGGAGAAGCAAGGTGGGCTTCTCAAAATTGTACTTGGAGTCAGAATTCATCAAGCAAGCGGCAATGATCTTTATAACCCCTCCTCTACTCACGGCGAGGTTGAAGAGGCTGGAAATAAATGTTTCCTGAAATGGTATGCAGCGCCAAAAAGACAGACCTTCCTTAACCAGTACCGCTTTTAGTCGTTCACAGGGTTGGTGGCAAATATGAAGCCTGACATCAGCTCCCTCCCTCCAACAGAGAACGCAGTTAAACGGCATTCCCAGTGCACCGATTGAGCTGCCCCCTGAATAATGGGGGTGGAAACATGAAGGAGAGACCCTGATGCCAAATACAACAAAAGATCCACCAGCGCCGGAGGTCCTTCTAAATATGATATTTTGCCGCTGCACCAGGGATTGTGCAATTGGCAAATGTGGATGCCGAAAAGCAATGCTGACCTGTTCTGCAGCGTGTCTCAGAGTCTCCTGCCAAGGGAGATGCCTCAATAGCGTGCCTGTTGCCGAGGACGACGATGACGACGACATAGAGCCCATTCAGCAAGAACCATCCAATACCGAGGATGAAGATGCCATGGATGAACAACGCTTGCGAGGACCCCCACGTCCAAGGAGGATGAGAATGTAACATGATGTTATTGAGAACAGTGATAACAATGAGATCTATAATTTTATGTGCTTAATGTAACGAAATAGAATAAACATTATGATTATAAAATACAATTATGTATTTTTCAAGTAATATGATTTTTACCTATTTTATTTAATAACTGGTTTTAAAGTGTGGTCACACATATTATTAGGCGAACGAACAAGTGTTGTGTGTCAGTAATAAGATAAAAACAGCTCTTTCTGAAAATGACAACATTTTACGAAAAAACTTCAAATTGCTGTAAATGTTGAACGGTTGAAGATAAATTTACATATGTCTATATATTCTAAAAGAAAATTAAATTCTTTACAACTTCTTTCGAATAAATTTTTTTCTTTGATGAATATTTTAGACGATATGAAGGAATGTTTGATGAAAAATGTGAGGTAAAATGATTTTTTTCGAAAATATCTACATTTGTGGAGCGAATAACTCGAAAATGGCTGGGATTTCGAAAATTACGTATAGAATAAAAGTTGTAGATAATTTCATCAGCTTTTACTTATTATCAAAAAATTTTCCTCTGCGGTGTACCGTTTTTGAGATATAAGCGGAAACCCGAAAATTGGGACCTCCCCCTCCCCCTCCCCCCCCTAGCTCACCACCTAGACGTCAGGATTTTTAGTATGTTCACATCCTAAGCACCCTAAACAAGTTTCTGAAGGAATCGCTTAGGTCCCTGCTCACGCACTCTACACCCCCTTCCTTGACTGGACTAAAGGTTTCTGTATATACTGGTGAGCTCTGGCATTATGAAATTTGTATATAAAATTGCAATTGGTGCCACGCAAACTGTTTGAAAACTGAATGTACCGGGAGTGAATGTATGGAATGCGGGAGGAGGTGGCGGATGGGAGAGGGGTGAAGGATGAGGGAGGGAAGGGGAGGGGGACAAGGGAGGGGAACTCGGGAGAGGGGGCCCGCGGGATGGGTTGGGGAGGGGAACCCGGGAGGTGGGAGGGGTACTCAAGAGGGGGGAGAGGAAAACGGGTGGGGGTTTAAGGGATAGGGGAAGCGGGCGAGGGGAGTGAGGAGAGGGGAAGGGGACGTTGGAGAGGAAGGGGAGGCAGAAGGGGAACGGGACGAATGGGAAAGGACACGAGCTCTGGCATCATGAAATTTGTATAATAAAATTGCAATAAGTGGCACACGAGCTGTATGAGAACTGAATGTATCGGGAATGAATGTATGGAATCCAGGAGGGGGGAGGGGAACCCGGGAGGGTGGAGGGGAACTCGGGAGGGGAGAGGGGAATTCGAGAGGGGGATCCGCGGGAGGGAGGAGGTGATTATGGGAGGGGAACTCGGGAGGGGGGATCGCGGGACGGAAAAGGGGGGGAGTAGAGTGAGGAGAAGGAAGGTGGAGGAGGAGTGGGAACGCGAAAGGGGAAGGGGACGCGGGAGAGGAAGGGGAGGTGGAAGGTGAACGGGACGAATGGGAAAGGACGCGCAGGGAGAAACAATTTCGTTATTAAATGGCAAAGGTTGGTACCCGGCATATATATAAATGCTAATAAATGAAAATGAATCGCCGAAATGTATGTACGCGCATAACTTCCGAACCCATGCATGCCGGGTACCCGCTGTATATAATTTATTTATTTATTTATTTACGGACAAATAGTCCATTAACAATATAACAATAACAATAATAAACTATGGTCACCCTAAAAGTCTACATTAATGTACTACCTAGCGCCATCAGTTTAGTGGGTACTGGGTACCCATAATCTCAATCTGTAAGAAATACAACAATATTGTTCTTTCAAAATCTGTATAATTTTGTGTTATTTTGTTAACTTGTATAATTATTGTTAACCTCAACACAGGCTTGTCCTAGTGAGGTAACAAATTGTATTGTAAACATTTTTACCTACAGTGTAAAGAAACAATAAATAAATAAATAAATAAAACACGAATAACAAGCGAGCCTAAAGGCCCGACCCGCCTAGCAATTGATCACTGTTCGCATCGATTACCGTTCGCATGTCATTTTTTGTAACCAGCACCACTTTTCGTAACAATCACCACTTTTCGTAACGATTCACCAGTTAACCCCATGTGTCGAGCATGCGTAAAGAAGTTTTACTTTAAAAAAATGGGGCATTTGGGACTCTTGTTTTTTGTATCGTATAATAAGGGACAAATAAAAAACATTTATTTTTAAATATAAAACTTTTTGCATAAAAATATTCAATGAAAATGAAATTCGGTCAACCCTGTAGATTTTACGAACGTGAAACAAGGAATTCGTATGTATTTACATTTCGTTTCCAAAATATTATTTCAAACTGTTGTAATTCAGAGCGACGCGGACACGTCCTCGTCTGGCCACGTTTCGGACCGTAATGAACTGCGAAATTTTGTGTTTCGGCGCTATGATAAAATCGTCAAATGCGAAGCTGTTAATTAATTAAAATTAAATGCTTCCCAAAATTATTTTTCGGTCAAACTTATTTATGATTTGTCAATAATGTCTTAGCACAATAAGTATGTAAAAAAATATGAAATATATTAGTTTATAAGTGCGCAAATAAATACACAAATGGACCAATTTTCGTCAAGAAACACATGTACGTACATATTTTTTAATGATTTTATTGAAACTAAAATTAAAATTCTAATACATAACTTTGCTAGATAATGTATTGATTTATTTCACTGCATGATTACATTATTTGAAATGGGTGTGGTATAATACAAAAACTTTTTTGAAAATTTAACAAATCTGCCAACGACCTATGGAATAACCTTATTATACTAAAAATTAAAAAAAATTCTAAAAATTTATTACATAACTATGCTAGATAAAAGAACAATCTTTCGAAATCCATTTATAATTTTTTGTGGAAAAGAGTCAATACGTCTAAAAACTTTTTTGAAAATGACATATTTCTGGGTTTCTCTACCTATGTCCTCTTAAGTTAGATTAAGTAGATTAAGTTAGATTAAGTTAGACTAAGGATGTTAAGTAGATTATTAAATACAGAAGGTAAATGTATTATGGGGGGGCAAGAATTCCAATAATCCATGCGCTTGATAGCTGCAAGACGAGTTGATACCTAGCCTCCTACATAGTTAAGTAAATTAGAATACGTACGTATAAAAAGATATTTTATTTTATTTATTGGGGGGCTAGAATTCCAACAGTCCATGCGCTTGATAGCTGCAAGACGAGTGGTTATCTAGCCCCCTACATAGTTAAGTAAATTGAAATACGTACGTATAAAAAGATATTTTATTTAATTTATCGGGGGGCTAGAATTTCAATAATCCATGCGCTTGATAGCTGCAAGACGAGTTGTTATCTAGCCTCCTAAGTTAAGTAAATTCTAATGTAAAATCCTTGTTAATTTGTACAGCGCTCTTGAGGCGATTTTTCGCAAAAACAGCGCTATATAAGTTGTCCAAATTTATTATTATTATTATCGCTGTGGCAACAATTTAAAAATATACATGAGCTATCGCTTATTGTCAATTACGGTTTAAAATACTGTGTTGTATACTCATTATAACTATACCTAAGCTTACACGGGGTGTAACAGCACGTATCCAATGGATTTTAACCAGCGATTCCTGAACATATTTGAAGTAAAAAAGTGATGTCACTTTGCTGTCCGATAATATTATTTTTTCTGTTATGGTGTGTTTTTCGCTATTTTGGGATTTTTTTTTGGCGGACTAAATAAATTAAACTAAACTTAAAATTAACTAAATAATTTAAACTGTGAACTTTTCACAACATATATATTCCTATTATGAGCATACTTTACAATTTTTTTATCCCGAAATCGTCGCTCATTGCTGAAGTACACGGCTACTAGTCTCGTCTTCAAAAAAGTGTTTTGCGGTGACCACGATTGCGGACGTTCTGCTTATCTGAAACAAAAATCAAACGGCACTTTAATCTGTGAAGTTTGAATCAGTTTTTGAATTACGATTATTAAAAAATATTGAAAGGTAAATTTTTGGCATCGTATTGAACATTTTTTCATGAGTTTTGGTGTTTTGTTTTGTGTTCAACAATATGCCAAAAATTTACCTATCAATATTTTTTAATAAACCTAGTTCAAAAAGTATTTCTTACTTCCCAGATTAAAATACCTTTAGTTTTTTTCTTACCAGAACGCCCGCTATGGGGCCATCCATAAATTACGTCACACCTTAAGGGAGGGGGGGGGGGGGAATAGAGAAGTCTGACAAGGGATATGGGGGGTTCATCAGCTCTGTGACGTCACATGTAAAAATCCAAATTATTACCATGCAAAACTTAAATGTAAACGAAAAATGCAAAATATGTGACGTCACACTAGGGGGAGGGGGTCTCACAAATGTGACGATGTGTGGTAGGGACGGAAGGGGGAGGGGGGGGGGGGTGGTTAAAAATTGTGAAATTCATGTGACGTAATTAATGGATGGCCCCTACCGTGGTCACCGCAATTTTGTAGATGAGTGGCTAAGTTATCTTGTCCTTAAGAGCGTTTAACCAGCCAGCGGACGAAAATCCACATTTCGTCGAAAGTTGTTCTTACGATCGTGCAGGGCGGTTACAATGAGAAATATTAATTATTCTCCGTACAAGCTTTTTTAAATTATGGAGTGTCTGGTGTGTGCTTGTCGAAGTAGGATACGTTTTTTCGGGTCCTGCTTTCTTTCTAAAGTATCCGGCGATTTTCGTAACCGATTTCCCTGAAAAGTGATACGTACATGTATTAGAATCAGTGCAATTTGCTTGACTGCGAATTAATTTTGGCTCATTCCGTTGGAAAGTTATGTGTGATTTTTTAAAATATGTTTCAAAATGTATTCAAAATATTGTCCGTTTTTGATAGTCACACAAAGCTCAGCGTGTTTGCTCAGCGCGACATAAACAGTTCGAGTGTTAAGAATGGTGTTAATTGATTTATTGTAAACTGACTAAAAATGGACCTTCGTTTGCAAGAGTTTCCATAGGACACAAAGGATTTCATCACCCATCTAAAGATAAGACTCACTTTTATTTATTTTAACCTAATAATAACACAATTTCTGTCAAAGAAATTTAAATTTATTGCTTTCAGGATCATTGGATTTTGTTTATTACAAAGCAGACATAAGTTAAATTCTTTCATTATTATTTCAATGAGGTACCTACGTCGCAGTTAAGTACGTAAAGGGTATACTTGAAGCAGTTAATGGTTTAGGGATACATATTCCATAACAAAATAAGTCGAGTTACTCGCACCTATGGAATGCATTGAGATGCATTCTATAGGTGTTCAGTTCTGGGCTTTTCGAAAATTTGTTTTCCCCTCTGACGTGTACATTATAAACAAATATTTTTTTCTTTGTCTTAATAGTTAACAGGCTATTGGTTTTTAGGTTTTTACAGGTTTTTGGTTTCAGTCAAAATCTACCTACACCTTTTATCTTTATCTTAAATGATAAGGTTAATTAAGTCGGGTTATTACACTTCGGATGAGTTCCTTGTTCTCTTTTGAATTATCTGATTTGAATATTCAAGAAGATGACAGAAGATACGCGAAGAAACAAGAAGAGCAAAATCAGGAAACGGCTAGAAGATGCACTAAGAGACAACAAATGCCTCTACAAGTCATGAAAAATCAAGATGATGCAAGAACACACCTGCAGGGCCTCGAAGAACCAATAAGATGCAAGTAAGATTAGGAGGGCCAAAAAAAAAAAACAAGAATAAACATAATAATAACATAACATTTGTGATATTTCACTTCAAGCAAAAGGAAGCATGACGAAGCAAGTTGAAGCCAGAAGAAGGGGCTAGTACAAGCAAAAACTTGTAAGCAGATACTAGGGTAGACTGACGAAAAAAAGGCAAAAAGAAGCAAGAATAAGCAAGAAATGACCAGAAGAAGTAAGAAAATGACAGAACTTAGAAAACAACACTCAATCAAAATCTTGATTCTTGCCCATCCTAGTTCGAGTATTGGCATATAAGGTTGCCATGTATAAATAGGGATTAATCTTCGCACGTCGCTCCGAGACGAGCCAACAAAGGGTGAAAATTGAAAGAAGGTGCAATAAAAGCAAAGGTGAGTTATAAAGAGCCAATATTACACAATAAGAGGCAAGAGGTAACAAGCAGAACCGGAAAGTAACGAGTAGATCCAAGAAGAGTCAAAAAGAGACAAGAACATTCAACAAGAAACAAGAAGAGATTAGAATATTCGAAAGAGATAATCAGAGACAAGACAAGCGAAGACAAAAAGAGACAAGAGGAGATAAGAAGAGGCGAGAACATAAAAGAAGAGACCATAATAGACAAGAAGAGATAAGAAGATGCAAGGAGAATTAAGAAGAGCCTCTACTTACCCGCCCTGGTATAAGTAACATATGGTTACTTCTTCAAGGCTCTCGCAAGGACTCTATTTTTTTTTTTTATTTTTAACTTAGGGGCCGTTCAAGTATTACGTAACGCACTTGGGGGGGGAGGGGGGGTCTGGTGAAACGTTACGGCGCGTTACGGGTGGGGGGGGGGGGTCGAAGGAAGCGTTACGTAACATGTTTTTCTTTATTTAAATAAAAAAACTAAGGAATTGAAATCTTCCAAGTTGGCAAGCCTTTTAGTTTATGTTGTGCGGGGAATTCCTCGACTGTATTGTGCGTCATTTTTATTTTATTATCGTTGTCAGTATTCGTTGTCAGTAGTGTTTTAAACATGAAATTCGCATAAACACAATTTGCTGTAGTCAGTGTTGTTAATGTGAGTTTTTAGGAATTATAATGTCCTCCACACCGGGAGATTTACATCATCAGCTGTTATTGACCTATAAAGGCTCTGATGCTGACTTGCCAGCGCAGCGCAACCAAAAAATGCCAACCAAATTTGGAAGACAGCAAAAGAAAAATGAAAAAAAAAAAATTATGCAACATATGAATGATGTTATACGAGAGTTTTTAGTAAGAACAACACTTTTTAGTTATTACACACAGGTTAGTTTACTGCTAAAATATAATAATATTACCTAAAGCTAGGTTTCGTAATACATGCATAGTTACACTCAGAACATGAAAAAGGTTTTCTTCACTTTGAATCGTTCTGTGGATTTTTTAATCTCCCTTTCGAGAACTTGAAAAACCACGCTGGGACAAAAAATAGTTTTGTCTGCTGAAGGTAAACATGTTATTTTTCGTGCCTCTTTGTAGAACACGAATAGTTGCAGTTGAAACATGTAAGTGGTTTTGTAGCACTGTGAGTCAGAAAATTATTTCTAAGAAGTTCCTTTGTACAACATGAATAATTGCAGTCGGGACACGAAAAAGGTTTTGGTCCAGTGTGGGTAAACATGTGAATTTTTAGATACCGTTTTGTAGCGCCTGAATAGTCGCACTCGGGACAAGTAAAAGGTTTTTCATCACTGTGAATTAGCAAGTGCCGTTTTAGTTTTTTTTTCGAGAAGAAGAATAGTTGCAGTCAGGGCATGAAATGGGTTTTTCACCACTGTGAGTAAACATGTGATTTTTTGATTTCTCTGAATAGTTACAGTAGGAACATGAAAAATGCTTTTCTCCACAATGAGTAGAGTCAGCAAGTGAATTCTTGGATATCCCTCTTAAGAACACAAATAGCTGCAGTCAAGACATGTAAAAGGTTTTCTATTCTGTAAATCGCACGGTGGATTTATAAATTGTCCTTTTGAGAACTTGTGTAACTGCATTCTGGACAGGAAAATGGTTTTTGTCCACTGTGCGCTAACAAGTAATTTTTGGTGACTCTTTGTAGAACATGAATAGTGCAGTAGAAACATGTAAAAGGTTTTATATCACTTTGAGTTAGCAAATGATTTCTAAGAAGTTCCTTTGCACTACATGAATAATTGCAGTCGGGACATGAAAACGGTTTTTGTCCAGTGTGGTTCAACGCTTGAACTTTTGGATACCGTTGTGTAGCGCATGAATAGTCGCAATCGGGACAAGAAAAAGGTTTTTCGTCACTGTGAGTTAGCAAGTGCCATTTTCGTTATTTTTTTCGAGAAGTAGAATAGTTGCAGTCAAGACATGAAATGGATTTTTCTCCACTGTGGGTAAACATGGGTAATTTTTAGATTTCTCTTCGTATTACATGAATAGTTGCAGTCGGAACATGAAAACGGTTTTTCTACACTGTGAGTCAGCAAGTGACTTCTTAGATATATCTTTAGAGGACACGAATGGTTGCAGTCAGGACATGAAAATGGTTTTTATCTTCTGTTCTGTGAATCATACTGTTGATTTTTAAATCTTCCCTTTGAGAACTTGTATCTCTGCATTCGGGACGTAGAAAAGGTTTAACTCCACTATGAGTCAGCTTGTGAATCATAGTGGAGTAAAGTGTTGCTCCACAGGGAAAAACTTAGGGAAATTACTTTTCTCAGGGCCTCCTCACTAAAGCTAATGTAAAAGAAATTATGTGTTGTAAAACCATGTAGGTTTATTCTAGGTAAGACAGTGTTAAATTGTGGAGATCTGGAAGGAATACAAGGCCGATAAAAATAATAATATTCTCAATTTTTTTCATAAATGAAATGAATAAATAAAATGTATATGTATAATGTATCGCGAGTTAGAAATCTCTTGTTTTATTTATTACCGCAAACGCGATAAAATCAAGAAAAAGGGTATTTAAGCGACATTTCAGTAGGTTGCGCAACTTAATTGTGACTTTCAGGTAAAAATTGTTACTTGGGTGTTACGTAACGCTTAGGGGGGGGGGGGGGGGGGGTGGAACAGGAAAACGTTACGGCGCGTTACAAGGGGGGGAGGGGGGGTCAAAAATCTTCAAAAATTGCGTTACGTAATACTTGAACGCTCCCTTATCTACATTTAATTTTGAACAAATCTAGACCTCCAGTGTCGCCGACTAGAAGATCCTGTAAAAACCAAGAAGAAACAAGAAGATCCTAGAAAAGCCAAGAAGAGACAAGAACAGCCAAGGAAGGGCGAGAGGATCTGGGAAGAGCCAAGAAGAGCCGAGAAGAGACGATAAGATTCCAGAAGAGACAAGAAGAAATATGAAGATACAAGAAAAGCCATGAATAGCCATGAAGAACTGAGAAGAGAAGGAAAGAATCGAGAAGAGGCAAGGATGGGCGAGAAGATCCAAGAAGAAGCAAGCAGAGCCAAGAAGATCCAAGAAGAGCCGAGAAGAGGCAATAAGAAGGAAGACAAAAACGAAAACGAAATAATTACGCTCAATCCATTCCTTTATTCCTGCCCATCCTAATTTCCAATATTGGCTTATTAGGTTGCCATGTATACCGGTCGATTAAACTCCAACCTCCTTCCTATCCTCAGAGCACGTGTTCTCCTAGTCCTAACAAATCAGTGCCCCCTGGTGTACCGGTCTCACCGGGACAGGAGTGCTCCTGGCTGGGGTGGTACAATCGTATCGTATCGTATCGTACAAGCTTTTTTAAATTATAACTGAATATCGAATTTATTTCAATCCAAATTAGCTTTAATTTATACCTTCATCCAAAAATGCTGAAAGGCGTGATGATAAAACTATTAAAATAATGTACTTGTTGTAATTATTTTTTGATTATAAGTATTTATCATTTTTCAATAATGTGTAAATTTAATAAGAATGTTAAAAAAATCTGAAATATATTAGTTTGTAAGTGCGCAAATAAATACACAAATGGACCAATTTTCGTCAAGAAACACATGTACGTACATATTTTTTAATGATTTTATTGAAACTAAAATTAAAATTCTAAAACATGCGTTTGCTAGATATTGTATTGATTTATTTTACTGCATGATTATATTATTTGAAATGGGTGTGGTATAACACAAATTTATTTTTGAAAATTTAACAAATCTGCCAACGACCAAAAAATAAAAAAAAATTCTCAAAATTTATTTATTATATGCGAATGCTAGATAAAAGAACAATCTTTCGAAATCCATTTATAATTTTTTGTGGAAGAGTCAATACGTCTAAAATCTTATTTGAAAATGACATATTTCTGGTTTTCTCTGGTAATGCCCTCTTAAGCAATGAGGGAATATTTCGGCCTGAAAAAAATTGTAAGTGTGCTCAAATGTGAATAAATATGTGGTAAAAAATTCACAGTTGTACGTTTATTTAGTTCGACAAAAAATCTCAAAAAAGTGAAAAAAAATAGCCTACACACCGGGACCCCGTTAAAAAAATTAATTACACCTCGCCACTGATCACGCTCCTACACTTTCATGTGATAATACTACAGATCGCGCTATCTGGGATGTTCTCTCTAACGGCAACCTTACCATCATAATACCTGACCTTTGGTGAAATAAAATTCATTGGGAAGATCATTTTATATTCGCATTAATAAATTTATGCGTTCGCTATCACTGAGCATTGTGAATAGACTTAATTATTGATATATTAGTCATCCCATATCGCACCTGGATAGACAAGCCCAAACATGGAAGCTTTCGAGAGTTCATTGTTCGTTTCTATTATTCAAGAGAAAATCCCACAGACGAAACTACAACTTTCATTAGTTGATTAACACCTCTGGCTTTGGAGATTCTGCCGAGAACTAGCGAGGAATGGTTAATAATAAATTGTACCAGTGGCGTGCATTCAAGGATTCAAGGTCACGTTAAAAGATATGGAATATTATAACAAAATTAACTGCACATTGGAGGACCCACCACTTACCGCCCTGGTATAGGTAACAGATGGTTACCCCTTCAAGGCTCTTGCAAGGGCTCTAATTTTTTGGGTAAAAACGACTCTTTGATAACGAAATTAGACCTCCTGCCTACCTACTAACTGCCTACTAGAATCTGCTGTCGGGCCGCTTCGGTCGCCTTCAGTGCGGGCCTTCTCTGGGAAACAGGAGGCCGAGGAGCTTCCTTTTCATTTTTTCACTGCGCAATTCGGGTTGTGAGGTCGATACGCGTAATTTGATACCCGTAACGCATAATTTCCTGTTGTAAAGAAGACTCCTACCACTGAGCCACTTTTTTCGCCGAAACTTTAAAAACGGCCCAGGGAGCTTACCGCTCAATTCAATACATCTGCTGCCGAACCATTCCAGCCCACCGACTCAGGGCGTTCAGTTTTTCCTTTTATTTAAGATGACAATATACCCTAAAATATATTCAGAATCTTAACGACGTAAGTAAAGAAGCCGTATATACAAATTGCGATTCGCGACCCGAGTATTGGACGGAACTACTGTCGAATTTGCCGTATCAAAGAAAAGAAGAAGAAGAAGATAAATAATGTGGGAATCTTAACGACGTTAGTGAAGAAAGCGTGTAAACAAATATACGCCTCGGCACGGCGTATTGCACGAACGTACGGTCGTATTCACCCTAGCAGTCCTGGAGATTCGACCTTTCTGCCGCGTTCATTTTAATTAATTCTGAAGAACGCGTTACAAATATTTAAAATTGTCTCTATGTTGTCCTCCCGAAATTATTATTTCATCGTCTAGAAAAATAAATCTGGTGCTTACCGCTAACTTTGTAGTTGAAAAACGGGTTATAAAGTTTTAAAATCGTTGTACGTAAAATATAGTTACGGTAAGGTACTGTTTTTATTAATCTAATATATAAATAACTTGCATTTCTCATGCGGCATGGAAATACAAAAGTTATTATAGTTACGGATTCGCCGGAAATGATTAAAATATGAGTTTTGAGCAAACAAAAATTATTAGGATTGTGTGCCGCCTTAATTTAGAAAAAACAATAAAGCCTTTTTTCGAAAAAAGGGGCCAATGAGTTTACCGCTCATTTTTTTCATGCGACCCTTCGATATTTTCAACCCTTTTTTGCAAGATATTGCACAAAGTAAACAAAAAAGAATCCATTAGTTAGTACCGCACGCCAATGCACCACACATATGGTTGCAGGTAAGTAGTAGCAGTAACCAGCCATATCAGGCGGAAGTAATTGCATCATGAATATTAACGTTTAATCCGACGGAACGGTTCTGCCCGCCCTCCCCCCTCCCCCCTCCCCGGAGAGAGTCTGGCCGGAGCTAGTCAAACAACGGATTCATTCATTTTATATTAATAATAATTACTCTTTTGATGCATATTTCAGTGATGATTTTTGATTAACTTTGGTTCTGGCTAATAAGTTTTGAAAATATCTAAGTAGTTTTAGATATCTATTAGCGCAGGGACCCGTGGAAATCACGCGATACTCTGTATTATTCACAAATCAGTTTCAATTTTGAAAAATACATTAAAAATAATTTTCTATTAAAATGTGCTTTTGTATCCTTGTATCCAGTGAAATTTTCATAATAATTTCAATATTAAAATATGTATTTAGTTTAGACCAGCAATTCCCAAAGTGGTCCAGGTGGACCCCCAGGGATCCACGGGAGACTCGACGGGGGTCTACGTTGGCGTGATAAGAAAATGGGGGTCCACAAGTTGAATGTGAGGGTCCACGAAAATTTATCTGGGTTCGATAGTAACTAACTAACTAACCATCACGCCGTTTCCCCGCAGGGGTAGGCAGAGAGGACGGACCGCCAAACAACTCGATCTTGGCACACACTCCTTGCCTCGTTCACATTCATCAAAAATGTTGGCTTGGCTTTATCTACCAATGTAGGCAGATAATACACTACTAAAAAAAAATAAGGGAGCAAAAAAATCAAAATTTCGGTGATTTTTGACAGATGTGTAAAACGACCCCAAAGTTTCAATAAATTATACACCTTTCTTCCATGCCAAAAAATTCATGAAAATCATTAAAAAAAACCTAGCCCTGTATTTCCCACCTTAAGAGAAGTGTAACTCAAAATGTAGTTAAAGCTTCAAAATGCTTTTTTTAAAGTCTCATTACGACCAATTTTCACCAAAATATACAGCATGTCAAAAATCACCGACAAATTTGGATTTTTTATTCAATAGTTATACTAACAATTTATGAAGTAAAAATAAAAACATTTTTTTGAATAATCTACATGTATTTCCCCCCTAAGTCTGTAACCATATTATTTTAATGAATAGAACACAAGAAAATACACTATTTTTTTATTTATTTATACCACTCCGAATTTAGCGTTGGAACTCAGCTGCGACGCAAATTTCCATCGTTAGATCTAATCTTCACATTTTTTGACGAGTTTGGAATGTGGTAGAAATGTAGCAGCAGGGGGTCCACCGAAATCAATAAAATTTTGAAAGGGGTCTACGAGAAAAATAAGTTTGGGAACCTCTGGTTTAGACCATTCCCGCTCCAATGTAAACATGTATCCCTTCAAAAAGCAATAAAAAAATACCATGCTTCGTAAATATAATAACGATTTAACAATAAAATTAGGTCATTAGTAACTCATATTACTTGTAAGGTTTTTCCCTAATCATCATTGAAGTGAGCTACAAACCCAAAGTAATCAGCTTACTGGAATTACCAAAATATTTAGAAATTCGACAGTCTAAAACGACTTAGCGACAAATATAATTTATTTATTTTATTTTTTTTATTTATTTATTACATAAGATACATTTATACAGCAAATATAACATAATAATAATATTTCAAAATAACTGTAAATATTAAAATGTATACAAGTGTTATTATGTCTTGTTTGTCTATATTAGTTCCTAGCTAGGCAGATTGCCCGTTCTAAGGAACCAAATGCTGGTGAAAAATGCCAAAAATATATTCTGTGCCAAAAATATATTCTGTAAAAATATATTCTGTATTTAGATTAAATACCTATAAGTATACTAAGATTTTACTGGTTGTGCCATTTAATAGTTAACCATGTAAAAGTTTAAGTTTTAAGTGACATTATTTAATAATTTTTCAGACTCAACCCTACCTAAGCCAATCAACCATTTATTTATTATTGAACCGATAGATGTCATTTTGCATGTTTTAATGTTTAATTCTGGGGGGATTTTATTGTATAATTTCTGTCCCAGATATGTATGTGTCATTTGGAACTTCGACGTATTGCTCCCTGGGACCACAAGATCCTTTCTGGTGTGACTTCTTGTGATGTATTTATGATCAATTTTATTAAGTTTTTCTAGATTTTTGTGTACGTGGATAATAACCTTTTTTATGTAGTTTTGGCGAACATCAAGTACATTAAATTTTTTGTAGAGCTGATCGCTAGAAAACCTATAGGGTTTACGCATAATGACTCTAATTATGGATTTCTGGGCCTTCACTAGAGGATCTAAAATTGTTCTACCTGACGCTCCCCAACCAATACAACCATACGTTAAGATGGGGTTGCATAATCCGAAATATATTTTTCTTAGGTCTTGCTGTTTGATTATATTTCGTAATACAAAGAATATGTGAATCAATTTTCTCACCCTTATTGTGAGGTTGTCGATGTGATATTTCCACTTAAGGTGATTGTCTATAATAACGCCTAGATATTTGATGTTTTTCACACTTTCCAAAACTTCACAATTGCAGATAGAATCAGTATTATCGGAATTACAGTTACGCTTATGTGTTTTTAGTTAATTTCTAGTGATTTACTCACTGTTTTGCCCATTTTGAGTTGCTGGCTTCTACCCGTTAAGTAACTCTTTAACCATTCGTAGGGCATACCTACAATGCCAATATTTTTTAATCTTTTGAGGAGTAATTTATGAGAAATCAAAAGCCTTGGCTAAGTCTAAGAACAGTGGAGGTAATCCACCTCTTACCCGCCTTGGTATAAGTAACTGATGGTTACTCCTTCAAGGCTCTCGTAAGATTCTATTTTTTTTTGTTAAACGAAGCTACATTTATTTATTTTGAACGAATCTAGACCTCCAGTGTCCATGCATACGTTGTTAGTAAGCAGTATGCAAGTGCTTAACAGGAAAAACAAAATGCAAAAAATAGGTTAGTAAGACAAAGATAATTAAACAGGGCAAAAGAAAAACTCATTCATGAAGCTCCATGAGGCGGCATTGCATCTGTAAAAACCCGCAAGCACCTGCATAAAATAGAGAACATAAGTAATACAATAAATCTCAAATCAATTGGCAAGTACCAACAAAAAATGTGAATGGCTTTCGGTCTGATCATAAACTACACTTAGCTTCCGTGTCCCTTAGCCAACCACTCAGTGAAGCCTCAAAGAATGTTAGCTGAATATTTGGGGTAAAATACCCGAAGACTAAAAGAAATTTCAGCGTTGGGTAGTCAGAGGCAGGACAAAGGATAGTCAAGGTCGTCTGATCAAGCCTCAAGCCTGCACATGTCATTGGGGGAGGCGCAGATAGATTTGAGAAGGATCTGCAAAATTAGTAATGTAACTAAAGATGAAGCAGGGACGAGGTCCAGCACACCCCCGTATGGGGATAGGGGAGAAAAAAAAAAAGTCTAAGAACAGTGCAATGTTTTTCTTTCCGCGATCTATATTTCCAGAAATATGTTCTGTAAGTTGCGCTATCGCGTCGTCCGTTCCCCTCCCCGGCCGAAAGCCGAACTGATTTTTGCTTAAAAGTTTTCGGCTCTCTACATAGTTACTTAATCTGTTTTTAAAATTTTTTTCTATAATTTTTGAGATAGCACTCAACAAGGATATTGGCCTATAATTACCCACTTGGTTTTTGGGTCCATTTTTGTAGATTGGTACTACTAAAGACTTTTTAAGATGGTCGGGGAAAACCCCTGAAGTAAAACTTTTATTAAAAATGTTCGATAAAGGTGATGCAATATTGTGTTTAATAATTTTTAGTATATGTGTGTTAAGACCGTCGGGACCTTTCGAATGTGTATTGTTAAGATTGTCAATAATTTTTAAAACCTCTTCTTTTGTCGTAGGTGAGAATTGAAATGAAAAAGAATTGTGTTTTGTTTCTATTGCAGATGCCAGTGAATCTTCAGTTTCCTTGGTGATACTTAAGATGTTTTCCGCAAGGTTAGACCCAACCGTTGTAAAGTATTGGTTAGTGTGGCAAGCAATTATTTCCGAATCAGTGGTGGCTGTGTTTCCAATTAGGAGTTCGGTAATATTAGGGTCAATTTTATGTTTAGTATTGGTAATTAGTTTAACGATGTTCCACATGTTTTTACTAGATGGATCTTGGTCGATCGAATTATTATAATTGATTAAAATCCTTGTTGACCACCCCTCTCCCCCTCCGCAAAATGTTGTGTATATGTTACCGTAAAAGCCCGAATATTGGTCAATCCTAAGATTTACCAACTCTTAATGGTAAAAGTCCGAACCGTTCTATAATCATCGTTCACCAACCTAACCTAACCTAACCTTACCTAACCTAACATGTACTAAATTCTATTGGTAAAAGCCCGAAAAAATCGTTTCTTATTTAAATATTATAAACGACTTTTTCGGGCTTTCACCATTAGAATTTAGTACATGTTAGGTTAGGTTGGTGAACGATGATTATAGAACGGTTCGGACTTTTACCATTAAAAGTTGGTAAATCTTAGGATTTACCGGAAAATTTTAGGATTTACCGTTCTTCGGGCTTTTACAGTAACATATATAAACCGTAGACTAAGAATTATTTGAACCAGTCTGAAGAAGGCTCTAACGAGCTGAAACCGGTTACGGTCAAATAAAATTAAGTGGAATAAAGTTTTATATTCGTTTTATTATAATATATTAGTAACATTTTTCACCAATAATGATTGTGGTAGGAGGATTTCAAATACTGTCACAATTTTTTAATCTTTATTTTAGCTCCACACACGAGGCCCTGTGGAAAATAATTTCCCTCGGGGCCTATGTTAACTTTGGGCATGCTGTGTGGACGGTTTTTTTAGGAAAGAAAGGAGAGAAATATCTGGGAAGGAAAAGAGTAGAGAGGGGGTCAGTGTGTCCAGGAGTGACGAACGTATGAATCCACCCCTCCCACTGGGTATGAGGGTCCTGCTGGAGAGGTAAAAAAAAAAATTTTAAAAACAAAAATTAAATAAAAAAAATTTTAAAAACAAAAATTCCCGGGTTACGAATTACCCGACAATATTTTAAAATCTCCTACTACCACCACAGTAAGCCGAAAATATTGCTCGAGTCGTTATGGAGGAATCGAATACGAGACGCCTGGGTGATAATCAAACGCGAAGGCAACTCAGCCACTGACCTATAGCAGAGGTGTTGGTTACCCGGTACCTACACCCGCCTCCCAAATAAACTTGGGATGTTACGAATAACCTTCATGGGTTGATTATTCGGGAATGTTTGTCCTTCGTTTAAAAAAAAAAACCGATAAAAATAAACATTTTTCGTGGAAACATCTCGTGGGATTACCTCCTTATGCCCACAATACAAGACATCTTTTTTCAGCCCGATTCCAATTAGGGACCAAAGTCAACATTTTTCGCTTTACGCGATCGCTATTTTCATCTCTATTTTCATATCTACGATTTCAGTTGGCATCACAGCAGACAGCATGGTTTATGTGTTGTTTGCAGTGATGACAATTGAAATCGTAGATATATGAAAATAACGATCGCGTAAAGCGAGAAATGTTGACTCTGGTCTCTAATTGGAATCGGGCTGAAAAAATGTCGTATATTGTAGGCATTACCGTAAATTTATCCATAAAAATCTTTCAGAGTAGACGCAGAGCTTTTTTAAGTAATTGGGAGTTGGGAGTGCTATGGTGTTCATGGCCAATGAGATATTTGCGACTATTTTACGAGTTTATGATGTCATGTCCGTTTATCTGGCGGAGTTTACGACCGTGGCATGATTGACCTAGTCTGGAAATAATCATTAAAATCATAACAATATGACATGTGATATGTGATGTACCGTGAGCCGTTAGCAGTGAATAGTGCGCAATGTCGTCGACTACTTCGATGTGTTATCAACCTAAAAAGGTATTATTACAAAGTGACCTTTAAAAAGTGTACCAAGTTTTATTACATATAGGGATCTTTCGAAACATTCACCTACCCTGCCATGCGATTCTGTATCTTTTGTGGACACGGAATCGATTCCGTACGTAATCGACTTCTTAATTTGAGCAATTTGGAGGCGGATATGGGTACCGCCGCCCCGGGAACCATTTATTGGACAACCAACACCCCTGCCACAGGTCACCCCAAGTGGTTCGCTACGTTTGGTGACTTAGCAGGGGTCCCGGGGTCATGGGATGAGGTTTGTCTAGATACGTTTGCCCAACCACTGCGTGGCGGGCTGGATCGTAGGAGACTGATTGAGGGAGGCCTTTTGACCTCTCCAGCCGGATTCTCCCGACCCTTCGCCTTGCACCGCAGTGTGAGGAATAGATTCATACGTTCGTCACTCCTGGCCACACTGACCCCCAGATTCCTACCCACTTCTTCTCCTTCCTTTCCCTTAAAAAAACCCTCCACACAACATCCTCAAAGATGACATAGGAAATTGTTTTCCTCGGTGCCTCCTGTGTGGAGCTAATGTAAAAAAAAACTAAGTAATTCATGCATATTTAGATTGAAATGAAACTTGTCAAATGTCAAATCCATGCTATACAACTTTAAACGTACATTAAATGAATAAATTATCATGTTACTTACAGCATTTCGTGTTTCAAACTAGTGGAAATCGGCGACAACGTCGACAGCTGACATACCAGCCCGTAGAAAAAACTATTGCAAGCCACAATTACACAAATTTGACAGTCGATTACGTATGGAATCTATTCTGTATCCACAAACGATACAGAATCTCTCTTCTGATGTATGGCAGTGAGGTGTGGAACTGAGGAAGGATGAAAGTAGACTGAAGCTACAGAAATACGATTCCTGAGAAAATTGGATCCTGATAAAACCATGTATGATCGTGTGCGAAATGTGGAGATCAGCAAATAATGGAAGGCTGATGCAAGCGTTTTGAATCAGATGGTTTGGGCATGTACTTGTACAGCGAACGAACGAAGAAAGGAGCACGAAAAAAATTTATACGACGCATTTGTAGTAGAAGTCGGGGACGTTCGAGGAAGACATGGCACGATCAAGTGTAGTCAGAATAGTAGAAGAGTAGGTTTGAGACGGTGTTTGAATGTGAATGAGGTAAAGAGTGTGTGCCAAGACCGAGTTATTTGACCGTCCGTCTTCTCTGCCTACCTCGTCGGGAAACCCGGTCGCCCAATTCTTAATTTCGATTTTAATTTCCTGCATTTCTCTTTCGAATTTTTCTGCGCCCACCTTTATTTTCATTATTAAATTTTCATAGAAATTTGTTCGATTTCTCACTGTCAAGTTCCTCTGCCAATTCCATGCTTTACTGCCATTGGTACATCTGTATTTATTTATTTTTTATTTACGTTTGTATGGTTACCGCCCGAGAAGAAACTGCCCGTGACCTCTATGTCAATGTGGTTCAACCAGTGGGGCTATATATTATGAGTGGGTTTATCTATGTAATAGGGAGAGAAGGAGAAGAGACGTATTTATATTTTTTTATGAGAGCACCGCACAAGAGTCCCAACTGCTCCCAACAACCTGGAGCCAACGAAATTATGGCGTACCCAATTAGAGGAAAGAGACGGGGAAGAGTAAGATTGGAATTGACAATTCAAATCTAGTTACTAAATACAGCTTTTCAATTTGGGAGGCGGATATGGGCACCGCCGCCCCGGGAACAATAAATTGCCTAACCAATACCACTACCCAAGTGGTTCGCTACATTTGGTGACTTAGCAGATGTGCCCGGGTTTATGGGGGGTGAGGTTTGTCTAGGTCTTGGCGGCGAATGCGTTTGTTCACTTACTGTGTAACGGGCCGGATCGGGAGAGACTGGTTGAGGGAGACCTTTTGAACTCTCCAGCCGGATTCTCTTGACCCATCGCCTTGCACCGTAGTGGGAGGGATGGATTCATGCGCCCATGACTTCTGAACACCTCAGGGCCTCTCTGTGTGGAGCTGATGTAAAAAATGCTAAAGCCATTTAAGACTCCGTAGTAAGCATTCAAAAAGAAGTAAAAGATGGTTTAAATGGGAGATATGTAAATACGAATATTAGAGGGAGCGCGCTGATAATAAAAAAATATAATAATTGAGCGAAAATATTTAATAAAACACGACTCGTTTAAAATAGAGCAAATATCTGTTGACAGATGCCGTTGCATTTAAAGTTACACTGTGATTTTTTTTCACACCTGTAATATCACTATCACTACATCACTACATAGTATAAAATGAAGTCGCTCAAAATGTATGTGCGCGTTAATCTTTTAAACTACGCAACGGATTTTCATACGGTTTTCACCAACAGATAGAGTGATTAAAGAGGGATGTTTATATGTATAATACATGTAAATTATTTTAGAGAAAAGCCGAGAAATTCAAAGAAAACTTATTTTTGTGCGATTTAAAACGGCTGGCGGCTGTCACTTTTGAAATTCGTTCTACGGAAGAAATTGGAAAATAGATGTCCTAAAGTAAGTAGGTATTTGATTTTCCCTTTACAAATATCCAGTGTTGCATTGCAAGCATTGTATAATTAGTGGCGAGTTAATTAGTTTATATGTATAATACATGCTTATTATAATAGAGAAAAGACGATAAATTCAAATATTCAATTCAGGCAGCGGGCAGCTGGCAAGCGGGTGGTGTGGATTTTATAAAGATTGGGTAATGGCGTTGTGTTTCGTTAGCCACAGCAACGTGTGGCCGGGTCTGCTAGTGTTAAATAATAGAATAAAATGTGTTTTTAATAATTTTTGGAGCATACTTTGCGATTTGTTTTCTAATGAATTTTAGATTATTTACGTTTTGGCTCTACAAATCTATAGGTATTGTCTTCAAAAATAAAATAAAAAGTTGGTCACGTAGTTTGGGTACGTTCCCTAAGCGCCAAGGTGGTTTTTATTTATAACGTGCATAATTTTATAAGAATGAAAAAGTTAGATCATACAAAACGTCAAAAATAGTCTAACCATAAAGTGGTATTTTTAAAAAATTGTTTCGTAGTTAAGTCATGAAAAAACATTTTTTTAGTAGTTTACGCTTATATTTTTTGTTACGTAAATATTAATTTTATTGTAATTCCAATACGTACAAAATGTAGTAAAAGCTTCAATTTATCCGTAGCATATTTTTTTGATGTTCATAATGTAAACCGATTCATAGTAAAGATGAATCTAAATAGTATCTATCTAAATAGGATTTCACGTATAGCTTCATCTTAAGGCACTTTTTTAAATTTTTTAATGTTGGTATTTCACCGTGGCGTTACTGGATACAAACCTCTGAAGTTTGATATCAGAGCTCCATTTACATAACACTTATCTCAATAAATCAAAAATAATAATATATTCTAGATTAGATTCCAGTCTATATTATAGCTTTTTACCGTTCGTATAGCCCGCCATCTGTTGATTGCAGTTGTCCTCGCAAAGGTAGTAACGAACAAAACGTGTAACCGTAAACGTAGTAGTTTGTTGCACTGTATCGATAGAAGCGACCTTGGCTAGGGTACGAGTGTAAAAACTCGAACAAATCACGATCACACCGCGACGAGCGATATCCAATACACTAACACTACACTATTGAGACGTAACTATAGCATGATCACTTTTTGACGAATTTTGAGCAATTAACTATTTAAAAGGCGGGTATGGGTACCACCGCTATTTTATTGGATTGCCAACATCTCTGCTAACTTCCTCTCCTTCCTTTCCCTAGAAAATCTTCCACGCAGAATCCGCAAAGATGACATAGGTCCCAAGGGTAATTATTTTCTTCAGGGTCTCCTCTGTGGAGCTAATGTAAAAAAAAGTACCCTCCTTGTTTTTCGGTGTCCCGGTTTGGGGGAAAAAATAAATGGTCACGTTAGGTATGCTGTATAATCTGCCTCAAACCGGTTCATTTATTCGAAACATTGGTTATTATTAGAAAATTTGTTTTTCTCGTGAACTTTCATTTTTGTTGAAAAGTGAAACCGTTCACCCCAATCGATCACTTATCAAGCCAATTGTTTATCCTAGCGTATTTGACACTTTCCTCGAGTAGAACCGAAGGGCCACCAAATCGTGACAATTGGATGTTTCATTTAAATAATGAATAAAAAACAATTAATTTTTAGAAATCATGAAAGTAAACATTGTACTTGTTAATGGTTATTAAACATCGCCAAAAATACTGACTCGTGACAAATGGATGTTTAGTAAAAATAATAAATAAAAAAAACAAACGAATTTTTATAAATCATGAAAGTAAACATTGTACAACGCCAAAAATTTACCAAACTGACATATTCATTGAATTTTTGAACTTTTCCAAATACACCAGCCGAGCGATTCTATATCTTTTGTGAGATCAAGATCTCCTGACGGACGAGATCTTCTGTCAGATTTGTGTGATTTTCTATGGCTGTTATTTGCTTTTTCTATGGGTATCAGGCCAGCTTCGCCAATTAAAAATGGTCTAAACTAAAATATGTGACAGCTAACAGTTGAAATCTAAGATCAGCCCAAAGAAAAAAACAAATAACAGCCATAGAAAGTCACACAAATCTGACAGGAGATCTCGTCCGTCAGGAGATCTGGATCCCACAAAAGATATAGAATCGTTCGGCTGATCTTCAGATTTTGAATAATCTATTACATCTTTTCACTTATACTTGTTTTATGCACTAGTGTACAATGTTATAATAGAAATGCTAAGCTGTAGTTTGAAAGTATGGTTCTTATCAGCTTCACGCTTACTTATCATAAGTAATTCTGACACATATGAAAACGTTTAAGATCTGTGCCACAAACAGCTATAAAAGATAAAAAGATAGTGTGGCTTGGCGTATTTCGCCATATCGCTCGCCGTACATTCCCAATAGGAATATACAGCGAGCGAAATGCTGAAATAGGCCAATCCAAATTATCTTTGATCTTTTACAGCTGTGTGTGTGGCACAGGTCTTAAGCTTTCGTCGAATTGCACGACTCCTAAGGCTAAAATTTGATACTAATCTTAAGAGGGTATAACCAGAGAAAACCAGAAATATGTAATTTTTAAATCAGATTTTAGACGTTACGTACATGTGTTTCTTGACGAAAATTGGTCCTTTTGTGTATTTATTTGCGCACCTACAAACTAATATATTTCAGGTTTTTTTACATTCTTATTTTACTTAGACATTATTGAAAAATGATACATACTTATGATCAAAAAATAATTACAAAAAGTACATAATTTTAATAGTTTTATCAAAAACCTCACCCCATGAACCCAGGCACCCCTGCTAGTCACCAAACGTTGCGAACCACTAAGGATGACCTACGGCAGACGTGTTGGTTATCAAAAAAATGGTTCCCGGGGCGGTGGTACCCATACCCGATTCTCATGTTTGTTATTTTTGTAATACGAAAAATGGATATAAAAAAGCCTACCCCCCATCCCTCTCAACCCCCTCCCCCTCTCACCCCACAACCTCTAACCACCCTCCCCCCCCCCCGCCTCTTTTACCCCCCCCCCCCCTATATAAAAATCAATTGCTGTTTGTTAGTTTCACTAAAACTCGAGAACGGCTGGGCCGATTTAGCTGATTTTGGTTTTGAAATGTTTGTCGTAGTCCAGGAAAGGTTTAAACGTTGAGAAAATATGGAAAAGTTGCGAGGAAGATAGTAAAATCAACAATTTAATTCTCCCATATAAACTGTTCTACATACTTTCCTGTGAATTGCTAACCGTTCATCCGATTGCGATGAAACTTTGGTGAGTTGTTGTGAGCACGCCCGCAAAGTAGTCCAGTCAATAAATGCTCCAAAAGGAGGTGTAGAGTGCGTGAGCAGGGACCTAAGCGATTCCTCCAGAAACTTGTTTAGGGTGCTTAGGGTGTGAACATACTAAAAGTCCTGACGTCTTGGTTGTGAGCTGGGGGGAAGGGGGGGAGGGGGAGGTCCCAATTTTCGGGTTTCCGCTTATATCTCAAAAACGGTGCGTCACACATGAAAATTTCCTAAGGATAAGTAAAATTATCTACAACTTTTATTCTTTACGTAATTTTCGAAATCACGTCCATTTTTGACTTACACGCTCCACAAATGTAGATATTTTGAAAAAAATTATTTTACCTCACATTTTTCATCAAACATTCCTTCATATCGTCTAAAATATTCATCAAAGAAAGAAATTTATTTATAAGAAGTTGTAATAAATTTGATTCCCTTTTAGAATATATATACATATGCAAATAAATCTCCAACCAGTAAATATTTACAGCAATTTTAAGGTTTTGCGTAAAGTGTCGTCATTTTCAGAAAAAGCTGTTTTTATCTTATTACTGACACACCGACGTGCAACGACGATTATGCGACGCTCTTTTAGTAAGGCGTATGATCAGATATGACCATGGAAACCACATTGATGCTATCATTCAAAAGCCGAGAAGGCATAACAGGAGGCAGAGGTATTTTGCACAATGTACTAGAAGTGGTTAGTTGGTATGAGCGCAACTCATGAGATCTGCACTTCCCTTGAAGAGTATTGTGGAGTCTTCACGTCCAGTAACAACACAAGGACCTCGGACAAGCCCACCGAAGTAAAGATGCAGCAGACATTTTCAAACTCAGTCAGTGGTTTGATGCACATCCTCCCTTCCCACAAGCCAATGAAATAATGTCAATTCCCAATGTCTTCTGTCAGCTCGTCGATAAAAAATCACGATGAAAAGGTTGCAGTTGACCCAACATTTCTGTTTCACCGGATGTGTATAAGCAAACGATCAGATGAGGATTTGAAGAAATTCTTTGAGTATGAGTTGGCCCCATTTCCCTTGGCACTGTTCAATGAAGGTGGGATGTGGAAGACAACTAAATCTGTCTTGTACAGCTTATTCGAGCCTACCAAAAAACTGGTCTACTGTCTCAGGTGAACATAGTTGTGGACGGAAAATTTCTACTACACAGAGTAATTTGGCAAAAAGATGCCTTCCTTGTCACAATTTGTGATCGTTACATCAACTACGTCAACCACCACTATCCTGGATGACTCACACTGTGGTATTTGATTGGTACCCAAACCCAGCCAACGGTACAAAATCACAATAACAGATGCGATGATACAGACTGAGAAGGTCAGCTGACATCAATTTGACTTGGAACACTTCAATACCCGTTAAAAAGGAAGATTTGTTATCCAATCCTACCAACAAAAGTAACTTCATCTCTTTACTACAGACGAAGCTTCGGGAGAATGGGATACAGACTCTTCAGGACATGATGCTGACTTCCTTGTTGTGAAGATTGCTGTGGAACATTCCTCTCACAGTTTTGTGAGAAGCTTTCACTTCCTTTTGATTGCTTCCACTCCTCCCACCCAAGATATTCTGCTGCTGACAACGGACGAGGGAAAACCAAAACAATGCCACTGTCCATCCAAAAGATGCAGCACCGTGCATTTGAACACATCCTGTTCTTACATTCATTTACCGGCTGCGACACAACATCTGCAACTTTCAGGAGAAGCAAGGTGGGCTTCTCAAAATTGTACTTGGAGTCAGAATTCATCAAGCAAGCGGCAATGATCTTTATAACCCCTCCTCTACTCACGGCGAGGTTGAAGAGGCTGGAAATAAATGTTTCCTGAAATGGTATGCAGCGCCAAAAAGACAGACCTTCCTTAACCAGTACCGCTTTTAGTCGTTCACAGGGTTGGTGGCAAATATGAAGCCTGACATCAGCTCCCTCCCTCCAACAGAGAACGCAGTTAAACGGCATTCCCAGTGCACCGATTGAGCTGCCCCCTGAATAATGGGGGTGGAAACATGAAGGAGAGACCCTGATGCCAAATACAACAAAAGATCCACCAGCGCCGGAGGTCCTTCTAAATATGATATTTTGCCGCTGCACCAGGGATTGTGCAATTGGCAAATGTGGATGCCGAAAAGCAATGCTGACCTGTTCTGCAGCGTGTCTCAGAGTCTCCTGCCAAGGGAGATGCCTCAATAGCGTGCCTGTTGCCGAGGACGACGATGACGACGACATAGAGCCCATTCAGCAAGAACCATCCAATACCGAGGATGAAGATGCCATGGATGAACAACGCTTGCGAGGACCCCCACGTCCAAGGAGGATGAGAATGTAACATGATGTTATTGAGAACAGTGATAACAATGAGATCTATAATTTTATGTGCTTAATGTAACGAAATAGAATAAACATTATGATTATAAAATACAATTATGTATTTTTCAAGTAATATGATTTTTACCTATTTTATTTAATAACTGGTTTTAAAGTGTGGTCACACATATTATTAGGCGAACGAACAAGTGTTGTGTGTCAGTAATAAGATAAAAACGGCTCTTTCTGAAAATGACAACATTTTACGAAAAAACTTCAAATTGCTGTAAATGTTGAACGGTTGAAGATAAATTTACATATGTCTATATATTCTAAAAGAAAATTAAATTCTTTACAACTTCTTTCGAATAAGTTTTTTTCTTTGATGAATATTTTAGACGATATGAAGGAATGTTTGATGAAAAATGTGAGGTAAAATGATTTTTTTCGAAAATATCTACATTTGTGGAGCGAATAACTCGAAAATGGCTGGGATTTCGAAAATTACGTATAGAATAAAAGTTGTAGATAATTTCATCAGCTTTTACTTATTATCAAAAAATTTTCCTCTGCGGTGTACCGTTTTTGAGATATAAGCGGAAACCCGAAAATTGGGACCTCCCCCTCCCCCTCCCCCCCCTAGCTCACCACCTAGACGTCAGGATTTTTAGTATGTTCACATCCTAAGCACCCTAAACGAGTTTCTGAAGGAATCGCTTAGGTCCCTGCTCACGCACTCTACACCCCCTTCCTTGACTGGACTAAAGGTTTCTGTATATACTGGTGAGCTCTGGCATTATGAAATTTGTATATAAAATTGCAATTGGTGCCACGCAAACTGTTTGAAAACTGAATGTACCGGGAGTGAATGTATGGAATGCGGGAGGAGGTGGCGGATGGGAGAGGGGTGAAGGATGAGGGAGGGAAGGGGAGGGGGACAAGGGAGGGGAACTCGGGAGAGGGGGCCCGCGGGATGGGTTGGGGAGGGGAACCCGGGAGGTGGGAGGGGTACTCAAGAGGGGGGAGAGGAAAACGGGTGGGGGCTTAAGGGATAGGGGAAGCGGGCGAGGGGAGTGAGGAGAGGGGAAGGGGACGTTGGAGAGGAAGGGGAGGCAGAAGGGGAACGGGACGAATGGGAAAGGACACGAGCTCTGGCATCATGAAATTTGTATAATAAAATTGCAATAAGTGGCACACGAGCTGTATGAGAACTGAATGTATCGGGAATGAATGTATGGAATCCAGGAGGGGGGAGGGGAACCCGGGAGGGTGGAGGGGAACTCGGGAGGGGAGAGGGGAATTCGAGAGGGGGATCCGCGGGAGGGAGGAGGTGATTATGGGAGGGGAACTCGGGAGGGGGGATCGCGGGACGGAAAAGGGGGGGAGTAGAGTGAGGAGAAGGAAGGTGGAGGAGGAGTGGGAACGCGAAAGGGGAAGGGGACGCGGGAGAGGAAGGGGAGGTGGAAGGTGAACGGGACGAATGGGAAAGGACGCGCAGGGAGAAACAATTTCGTTATTAAATGGCAAAGGTTGGTACCCGGCATATATATAAATGCTAATAAATGAAAATGAATCGCCGAAATGTATGTACGCGCATAACTTCCGAACCCATGCATGCCGGGTACCCGCTGTATATAATTTATTTATTTATTTATTTACGGACAAATAGTCCATTAACAATATAACAATAACAATAATAAACTATGGTCACCCTAAAAGTCTACATTAATGTACTACCTAGCGCCATCAGTTTAGTGGGTACTGGGTACCCATAATCTCAATCTGTAAGAAATACAACAATATTGTTCTTTCAAAATCTGTATAATTTTGTGTTATTTTGTTAACTTGTATAATTATTGTTAACCTCAACACAGGCTTGTCCTAGTGAGGTAACAAATTGTATTGTAAACATTTTTACCTACAGTGTAAAGAAACAATAAATAAATAAATAAATAAAACACGAATAACAAGCGAGCCTAAAGGCCCGACCCGCCTAGCAATTGATCACTGTTCGCATCGATTACCGTTCGCATGTCATTTTTTGTAACCAGCACCACTTTTCGTAACAATCACCACTTTTCGTAACGATTCACCAGTTAACCCCATGTGTCGAGCATGCGTAAAGAAGTTTTACTTTAAAAAAATGGGGCATTTGGGACTCTTGTTTTTTGTATCGTATAATAAGGGACAAATAAAAAACATTTATTTTTAAATATAAAACTTTTTGCATAAAAATATTCAATGAAAATGAAATTCGGTCAACCCTGTAGATTTTACGAACGTGAAACAAGGAATTCGTATGTATTTACATTTCGTTTCCAAAATATTATTTCAAACTGTTGTAATTCAGAGCGACGCGGACACGTCCTCGTCTGGCCACGTTTCGGACCGTAATGAACTGCGAAATTTTGTGTTTCGGCGCTATGATAAAATCGTCAAATGCGAAGCTGTTAATTAATTAAAATTAAATGCTTCCCAAAATTATTTTTCGGTCAAACTTATTTATGATTTGTCAATAATGTCTTAGCACAATAAGTATGTAAAAAAATATGAAATATATTAGTTTATAAGTGCGCAAATAAATACACAAATGGACCAATTTTCGTCAAGAAACACATGTACGTACATATTTTTTAATGATTTTATTGAAACTAAAATTAAAATTCTAATACATAACTTTGCTAGATAATGTATTGATTTATTTCACTGCATGATTACATTATTTGAAATGGGTGTGGTATAATACAAAAACTTTTTTGAAAATTTAACAAATCTGCCAACGACCTATGGAATAACCTTATTATACTAAAAATTAAAAAAAATTCTAAAAATTTATTACATAACTATGCTAGATAAAAGAACAATCTTTCGAAATCCATTTATAATTTTTTGTGGAAAAGAGTCAATACGTCTAAAAACTTTTTTGAAAATGACATATTTCTGGGTTTCTCTACCTATGTCCTCTTAAGTTAGATTAAGTAGATTAAGTTAGATTAAGTTAGACTAAGGATGTTAAGTAGATTATTAAATACAGAAGGTAAATGTATTATGGGGGGGCAAGAATTCCAATAATCCATGCGCTTGATAGCTGCAAGACGAGTTGATACCTAGCCTCCTACATAGTTAAGTAAATTAGAATACGTACGTATAAAAAGATATTTTATTTTATTTATTGGGGGGCTAGAATTCCAACAGTCCATGCGCTTGATAGCTGCAAGACGAGTGGTTATCTAGCCCCCTACATAGTTAAGTAAATTGAAATACGTACGTATAAAAAGATATTTTATTTAATTTATCGGGGGGCTAGAATTTCAATAATCCATGCGCTTGATAGCTGCAAGACGAGTTGTTATCTAGCCTCCTAAGTTAAGTAAATTCTAATGTAAAATCCTTGTTAATTTGTACAGCGCTCTTGAGGCGATTTTTCGCAAAAACAGCGCTATATAAGTTGTCCAAATTTATTATTTATTATTATTATTATCACGCCTTACAGCAGTTTTGGATGTAGGTATAAATTAAAGCAATTTTGGAATGAAATAAAATCAATATTGAGTTATGATTTTTAAAAGCTGGTACGGAGAATAATTAATCTTTCCCAATCGAACCGCGCGCCCTGTACGATCGTAGGAACATCTTTCGACGAAATGTGAATTTTCGGCCGCGGGCTGGTTAAACGCACTATTAATAGCAATTTTTTAGTAACGACCAGATGATTACGGTAACACAACTTACGTACCGTTTTTTAATGCAGTCGATGTTTATTTATTTTATCAATTGTTATTCCCACGACATCTGGAAAACCTGGATTTTTCAACGGATTTTCAAATCTGCTTTCTGTTACTCCGTGCATCCAGGCAATATAGCAGACACAATTATTCACATTCATAACTTTAAAACGTACTTAATTTGTGTAGTGAGTATTTAATTAACTTCTATATGCGCTAGGCTTTATTTAGCCTTGAGGAAAACCACGCCGCGCCGTTTTACGAATTCCACGAACACCGAAATATTAAAATTTGAACTTTGCTAATTAAAACGCGGACAAACCGCTAGACAATCGTCACCTCGGTAGAGAATGATACTCCACAACCAGGGGCGTGTACGTGTATTCCGTATAGGCATATCAGCACTACACAACCTACCATACCTTCCGCAAATACTAATGTAAATAATATATACACACTTATATTTTTTTGCAAGAAACAATTACATACAAAAAATCAGAGTGTGTAATTCACATGCGGTAGAAGTGAAACTAGAAACTAAAGTGGTTTTGATTTCACAAAAATAAAAATGTTTTTTTTTGGATTTCGTAGGATTCAAACCTCCGTTCGCTTGATGTCTGCCTCTCTGGCCGCTGAGACTTCTCAGGCGCCTTGCCCACTGCATCATGGAAGGCCCGTGCCAACGAGCGAATTTGCCGCATTATATTAGAACCGAGTATATCTGTAGAATTGATTGCGATGCATTTGCGTTTCATCCGAATTTCAAATCACTAACGGCGCTAAGAAGTTTCACTAAAATACGCGCAAGTAAACTAAGAATCGCAGCGCCGGCGCTGCCACGCTGACCGCTGTAAGGGGGCATACATTTAATAATTACGTGAGCTCAAAAGGGGGGGAGGGGGTCCAGCAAAATCTCAGGTTACTTGAAAAGAATATACGAAGTGGCCCAAAGGGGGGGGGGGTCTAGAATAGAAGAAAAACTGCTCACGTAATAATGTACGCCCCCTAAGGTATCAAAGGAAGAAGTTAAATAATGTATAAAAACGATCACAAAACATGTTATCTTCATTCTACATAAAATTAATATGTAAGCGCGTGTGCGATGTTTATTAAAGGGACTGTTCCTTTGTGTTAGTATCGAAAAAGGCCGTGCCTTTTGGTACACATCACGAATGTTGCTATCAGTGCCATCTGTTAATACCTATCTCTATTAATTAGTACAACTTTACCAACGAAATAATAAAGATAATAATATTGTTGGTTTAATTTCATTAAAGTTAATCATATCTCATTAAAGTTAGTTTCATTTAACATCGGCTAAGCCAAAAACCAGCAGCTTAGCCAATTTTAACGAATACTTACCGTATCTGAGGTAAGTTTTATTCCTACTGCGCAGTGGCGGTTCGAGCACTTTTTTAGTGGTGGGGATCGATATTTTTTTTACGTACTGTACCGCAATCTCACCACCCGTAGAATATAATATAAAATTTCTCAAAAAAATATTTTATGGTCTAATCATGCTAGTCGGATATCTAAACACAAAATAATATAAAATATCCAAAGATATATGCCAATTTACAATATAGTATAATAAAAATAAAGCTTTATCTTGCAAGATTATTATCAGACTAATTTGAACGCGAGCGATTCCCGCCCGAAACTTCGCAAACAAATGTTTCTGTGGGGATCCAAAGAATTGTCCCCGCGGGTATTTGAATTCACATACGACTGCGCATGCGCAGTTGCATACGATCGCGAAACCACGCAAGGAAAGTATGGGGATACTTCGGATCGTCCCCCAAGTGCGCATTAGATTCTGCGCACTGAGAAATTGACCCGCTGTTTTGTGCTCCGTACATTGTTCGCTTTACGCGCGTAGGGTCTTATTAAAATCATCCGGAATAATTATTTGTATTTTATTTCTGCAAATGTTAATTACTTTTATGTTTAAAGAATTCATTCATTTTAGTGAAGACAACGCATCGACTGTTATTTCCTTTTCCTTTAGTAGGTTTTGAGTGTAACTGGCGGGGACCGTCCCCATTGTCCCCTTGTGAAGAACCGCCACTGCTACTGCGTATCCTGATTAAAAACTCTACGGCACTGTCCACAATATAATAGTGGGTAAATCGGTAGGTACCTACTCAACAATTCACAGAATAATAGTGGTGTCCGGTTTCCGGGGAATGTGACCCGAAACGGGAACGGGAAACTGGAACCGAACTGGGACAGAACAACGGACCCTTTTGGCTAGTGGGACGATGAAAAGGATCCGATTCGGGTTGCAGAGTATGAAGTATTATTTTCCCTGGAGACTCTTTATTCCTTTCCTGTCGGCAATATTATCTATTTTATGAGGAAAATAGATAAGTTTCGACTAGTGTGGGCATTACAGAGATATCCATTTCGAAGTTATTAATAATCAATAAAGTTTAAAATTTATTCGAATTGATTAGTGCCATAGTAATGTTTTAATGATAGATTTATTAAATACCTACTAGCTTTTGGCCCCGGCTTCGCTCGCATAGTATTAGGGGGGTTCTCACTTCGCCTCCCCCACCTCCCCACATCCTCCCCCCTCCATGCCCGTTACATTAATTTTTCAAACAGCTCGCGTGCTACCTATTTAAGCGTAACAATTAAACACGCGCAGTTTCGCATTTATAATATTAGTAAAGATTAGTATTTTATACATATTTGAATTTTAACTATCAAAGGGATCTCCATAGTAACCTAAACAAATAACAAAATGACTGCGCACGTCAAATAATTACTTAGGGAACGTACCCATACTACGTGACACTTTTGGGGGGGAGGGTCTTCAAAATACCACGCTTGGTACAAATGAGTGGCGGTGGGCTTAGGATTTTGGTCACCGGGGGGTGGTTAAAAATGGCAAAAAGTTGGTCACGTAGTTTGGGTACGTTCCCTTATTACCAAGCAACGATTTGTTTTTCGTCTAGACAATAAACGTATAATAAATAATTTCATAAAGCCAGAGCTTACCAATGTGTACAGCCTATATTACTCGCAATATAACTTTCTATTAGTGAAAGAATTTTTAAAGTCCTTTCTGTATTTATTGCGTGAAAGAGTAACAAACATAGATACATTCATCTATCCATAGAAACTTTCGCCTTTATAATATTAGTAGGATTGAAATAATATTAATGTTCAACTTTAACGTTCTAGATAAACTCTGAAGTTATTATCGCCGCAGCCGGAGTTAGAACGCCATTTTCCGTTAATGTGCGACTGCTCTGACCACTGAGCTATCGATCAACCACCAGATAATATCAACCTTGCTAATAAGAAAACTCTTCCTAAGCCATTACACGTTGGATAAAAACTTAAGATGTTCGGATTCAATTTGGTACTAAGTCTTTAAATGTGCCCCGAAGCAGCTGGCAACGTCATTACACGTTGGATAAAAACTTAAGAAGTTCGGATTCAATTTGGTACTAAGTCTTTAAATGTGCCCCGAAGCAGCTGGTAACGTTGCATTTCAGCAGACCGACACGTGAAATTCTCGTCTTGAAAAATTGAGGTTATTTCGGATGTATTATTTTTTTAATTGACCGTTACCGCGTGAATTTAATAAGAATACTTTGAAAGTGGTGTTTTTTTTTAATAAAAGGAATGTTTTGTGCATGTGTAGGTAAATATAAATCGTAAAAATCATCGTTTATTTGCGCCGACAATGAATCCAAAATGTAATTTTTTTTTCTGGGAAATATTATCTATTAATTAAGTGAATTGACAATTTTCTTGCAAATTTCCTAAACTATTCTGTATATACTTTTCAGCCTATTCGGCTAATTCTTTAAACGACTTCGAAAAGGAGGAGGTTCTCAATTCGACTGTATTTTTTTTTTTTTTTTTTTTATGTTTGTTACCTCAGAACTTTCGACTGGGTGAACCAATATTGATGATTCTTTTTTTATTTGAAAGCTGGTGCTTCCCGTGTGGTCCCATTTTAATTTGGTCCAGTTCTGACAATGGCATCCATGAGAAAATCATATAAGTCTTAAATTTGCATCAAGTATGTGCGCCACAAATGGACGAATAACTCAATATCACGCCAACCGATTTTGATGATTATTTTTTTATTGGAAAGGATGTACTTCAAGGGTAGTTTGATGAGAGTTTGGTTAGGTTCTGATTATGGGATCCATGACAAAGGAACGGAACTCTCCAATTCTGAAGAACAAATTTACGATACTCGGCCGAATCTTAATCGAATTAGTGTACTTAAGATTCACTAAAAATCAAAACAAAAACAAAAATTTTAACAAAACAAAAAAACGACTTCAAAAAATGCACTAAAAAGTAAAAAAATAATTTCGTATTCTTCTACAACTTTATAATCAACTTACCTTTTCTACTCATCAATATGTAGGTAAGATTATTATTTTTGGAGTCGGTGTCAACCAAGGTACCCGCGGCCCGGCGTGTTCACTTGACAGCTCCTCTCCCGCCGACACCGACTCCAAAAATAACAATCGTACCTACATATTGATGAGTAGAAAAGGTAAGTTGATTATAAAGTTGTAGAAGAATACGAAATTATTTTTTTACTTTTTAGTGCATTTTTTGAAGTCGTTTTTTTGTTTTGTTAAAATTTTTGTTTATTTACCAAATCATGAAATAAAAACGAAATATACAAAAACGAAAAGAAATAAAATATTACTAATAAAATATTTTGTCAAATAATCAGATTATTTAATACTAGGGGTAAGTTATGATGAATGAAAACAATTTTTCAGCATTTTGATAGTGCTCGCCGCTCACTATACACACTGCTACAGATGATTATACAAATCAATTTCATTTGCGAAATGTAATTGATTTTTACATCAAAACACTTACATTAACACTTTTGAAATGTACCGAAGTGTCGCCGAATAATCGGCGCTTCGGCCGAGAGCCTAGCCGAATATTCGGTATTCGGCAAAATCACGTGGCATCTATAGTTTAAAGACCATGGTGTATTTTATTTGACTCCAGATACTAATATCTACAGCCTGTATGTTTGACGAATATCTACAGCTCATATGTTGAACTAATATCTACGAACTCCAGAGTGTTGACTAATATCTACAGAGCGTAGGTTGAACTAATATCTACAGAGCGTAGGTTGGACTAATCAGCTAAATGTGTCCAATAGTCCGATATTAGGGATTTTTACATACATACTTACATAAATTAAGTTTTTTAAACTGCATACGCAATATTGCGTTATTCCAATATGCTATACATAATTGCAAATCCAACCTCTGACAGTACTGTAGATATTCGTCAACACTTTGATTCCCATAGATATTAGTTCGATTTTTTCAGTTTTTGGAATTCCTGTAGATATTAGTAGACGCCTCCTTTTATTTCCGCTTTGTTGCGGATTGATTAGCCTAATTTAAAAAAAAAGTTACTCGAATCCATCGCTCGAATAATGCAGACAATCTTCTCATCCCTGATTCTAAACGTACGACTTGATAGTTCAAATAAACAAAAAACGATAACCATCACGATATTGTAAAATTTTACAAATAGTTCGTTCGATTCATATTCATCGACCGCGTTTTTTATCATGATATAATATTATTGAAAAATTGTTATTCATATCCAAGTGATTTTCCTCACGTCTCTTTTGACAGAGAATGCCACTCGAAAACGTATTATTAACATCAGCTATCTCGTTAGTGAGAATATTACAAAAAAGTTGACGGCTTTAGTGACAAAAACCTCCCACAAAATTGAAAAAACAAGTTTCGGAAGCGACTTGTCAAAAATACTAAGCCGTTGCTAGAAGATTTTTTGCATCTAACATAAAAACTGGGGCTTATAAATATCTAATTTACATATTTTGTTAACATTGCAAATTTAATATTTAAAGTTTTTTTCTATCTAAGACTCAGGGAATCAAAATAAATTTTACGTAATGCGTATCTTGCTTTTGGTGATCGTTGAATCATTGGAGCAAGTCTGTATGCTTTTCAAGGTCGATGAGAACATTTGATTTAATATATTTCTGGTTTTCTCTGTACCCTCTTAATTAATCACAGTATTTGTCCATGAAACTAGAACTACACGGAAATGTGACGTCAAACACAGCCCCTACTAAACACATACCAGGAATTCATAAATCCATTATATCCTGGCTGTCCCTGACCCAGTAGTGTCTAGTGTCCCAGTAATGCCAACTTGTGTGCTCCTGGAAACTGTGCCCACTCCCCTCCACAGCCTCCGAACCAGTCGGCCCGTCAGCCTCTGTGCTGCACAGGTAACCCGGTGACCGATATTCCGTGATGACAGGCTGAGACGATCACCCAGTTCCTGCGGCCATGGTCGCCGGCGTAGCCCAGATTGAAAATGAACGACATTTTATTGTGTCGATTAATTTTAATGTTTAATGGATTTGCGTTGTTTAATCTTTTTAATGAAGTTGTTACCTGGCAATACCGTTATCGGATTATATGAACGTGTTTACTTTTCTTATTGTATGTTGTAGTTTCTGACGGCCTTTTCAGTGCCAAAGGGGTCGTCCATTAATCACGTGAGGCTCCAAAGGGGGGGGGGGGGGGTCGAAAAAAAATCACGAAATATCACGAGGGGGGGGGGGTATAATGAGATATCACGTTATCGGGGGGGGGGGTTAAAAATTGTTAAAAAACATCACGTGGTTAATGGACGACCCCAAAGTTTAATTCATGGTTCCTTAACTCATGACAGAAATAACTTTGCCAGCTAAAAGTGATTGCGTCGTCTCCGTTATTTATTATAACTTTAAATTAGAAATCAAGAATAAAATGCTCTGCAAATTTCTTAACACAAGAGCTCACCGTTCCGGACGTTTTTGCTTTTTCGAACCATTATTATTTATCATTGAAGAAGAAGACAACAATAATAATCTAAACGAAAATATGAAAGAGAACAAGACACAGAAAACAGAAAAAAGACAATGGTCGCAACTGGGACTCGAACCCAGACCTCTCGTCTAACTGGGACGTGCGCGTTAACCAATTTCGCTATTGCTCCCTTCTGTCAAGCCGTCATAATAGGTAGTCAATCTCATATTTTCAAATTTTAGAATTAATAATATTATCAACTAGGTAATTATTTTTCCATTTTATTGGAAACAATCATTCTAATAATTGGTTTGTATCCTGGATAGCGCCTCGGATAAAAGTATCCGAATTTATTCATATGGAACTAAGTATTGACTTTTTATAAAGGTCTAAATCAGGGTTTCCCAAAGTTTATTTCGCCGAGCCTCCCCGAATCCAAAAAAAAAATTTCATGCCCCCCTTAAAAAATTATTACGTAGATACTTGTTGTGGAATAAAAGGAGTTCGCATATGAACCCATTACAACCTACTTGATAACTAAACCATCATAATTTAGGTATAAACTTAAAACTAAATTTTACAAGCAAGTATGTTGAAAAATAAAAAATAAATGGCGGGGATAGTATAATTTACTAAAAAACTTACCTTTTATTCAGGAGATGAACAATTTCACACTTAAATACCTCACTTAACAGACTTGAAACGAAAGTTGGATTATTTTGGGAACCAATTTTTGAGTACGGCTAGTGAGTGAAAGATGGCAAGCGGGAAGATGGGGCGGGGGTGCACATCACACGTCGTGTTGTGACTACTTGTCGAAACTTGTATAGCAGCGATTGAATGGCAATTCGGAACAGTTAATTTACCTATGCGTTAAATAGATTTTTTTTTGGAAATGCAAACGTATCTATTACGCCCCCCCTGACATTTCTCTACGCCCCCCCTGGTTGGGATTCCTGGTCTAAATGAATATTCAAATTTTTATAAGAAAAACTCTCTTTTATAACTTTTTGAAGGTTTTTCCCATCAACGTAATATATGTATAATCGAAGAAGATGATAACAATAAATATCTAAACGAAAATATGGAAGAGAACAAGACACAGAAAACAGGGAGGCGTCTACTAATATCTACAGGAATTCCAAAAACTGAAAAAATCGAACTAATATCTATGAGAATCAAAGTGTTGACGAATATCTACAGCTCAAACTGTTGACTAATATCTATGATAACCAAAGTGTTGACGAATATCTACAGTACTGGCAGAGGTTGGATTTGCAATTATGTATAGCATATTGGAATAACGTAATATTGCGTATGCAGTTTAAAAAACTAAATTTATGAAGTATGTATGTAAAAATCCCTGATATCGGACTATTGGACATATTTGGCTGATTAGTCCAACCTACGCTCTGTAGATATTAGTTCAACCTACGCTCTGTAGATATTAGTCAACACTCTGAAGTTGGTAGATATTAGTTCAACATATGAGCTGTAGATATTCGTCAGACATACAGGCTGTAGATATTAGTATCTGGAGTCATTAAAAGGTGTCAAAATATCTAGGTTACCTACCCAAAAACCTACCTATGAAAAAAAACATCCTCCCGCTTCACAATACATTCCATTCTCCAAATTATGAGCGTATTTTGTTACAAAATGTTCACAATTCAAAGCTTGGAACAATATTTCACCCCTAATAACTTTGTCAATCATATTTCAGTTTTATTTGTTTATATTGGGTATATTGGGTTTTTATATTGGGTTTGAACGTCATTCCAGTTTCAAACACTCACTTGGTTAATAAAACCTTTCACAAGATTTCATTTTAAATCTCCGGTGAACGATTCTCGCTTCTTGAACTTTCTGTTTTTGACTATTCATAAAATGGCTGTGATCGGCTGAAACTGGCAAAAATTAAAAAAAAAGTGGATAAATTGAATAAATAACTATCGCTTCCACTTATGAAAAAAAGTTCAAAAAATTTCTATCCATGACGACTTCCTTGATCGAAATAATTTAATATTCCTTATTAAAATGTGTTTACTTAAAGCTTCGATCAATTTTTCGTTCAATTCCAATTCTTTCCGCCTTAAAATAAAAACGTAAGTACCCTATCAATCTATCATACTTCAGATTTCAGATAAAACTGATAAAATATCACTTGCTCCTGTGTAAGAAATCCACTTGAAATTTCCTTCCCTATCGGCTGCCACTTGGCTCTGTATAAATCAGGTCGGCGCTGAAGTATTGAGTGCACCCTGATTTCACCTGGATTCTCTCCGTCAGGTAGGTACTGGGTCTACCCCAGCTGGTAGGGGGTAGGTTCCACCCTCAGGGGACCGCCCCTCACTCGTAGGGCTTCGGAACCATCCCCGTCCCTATTGATGTTTTGTGGAAAAGTATGACAATTTTAACATTTTCAGGAAACGACTGGTAGCTAAATGTAAATAAATAAATAAAAATAAAATAAACGAGATATTTTGATTGTATGGTAGTACCTACAGGTCCGTGTCCGGCTGCGTTAACATGTTTTTAAATGGTGTTAAGACAGAGGGATTATTTATGTTGGGTTAGTTAGTGGCTAGTATAAGTCATCATCATCATCATCATCATCATCTGTGGCTCTACAACCCAGGTCGGGTCTTGGCCTTCAGCAGAGCCTGCCTCCATGACTGTCGGTGTTGTGCTGCGTTGCGCCAGTTTCGTATGCCGATGGTGCTTGCATCCTTCACCACTCCATCCAGCCATCGAAGCTTTGGTCTTCCAACTCTTCTCCGACCCCCAGGTGCACCATCCATAATTAGCTTTGGAATATCTCCTTCGCTCATTCTCTGGATATGTCCAGCCCACCTGAGTCTTCCAGTTTTGATTTCCTTGGAGATATTAGGGTCCTCGTAAAGATCGTATAGCTCCTGGTTGTATCTGATACGCCATTCTCCATTATCACAGACTGGGCCGTAAATCCTTCGCAGCACCTTCCTTTCGGCTAGTATAAGTAGAGTTGACAAATGTCTCGGGTTTCCCACCCAGGCGTCATGGGTTCAATTCCTCCGCTGGCTATGTCCTCCATTATTGCATAAGCAACATTTTCCGCTTATGATGATGGTAGTAGGGGTTTTTTAAAATAAATAACGCCAATATCGTGACTCAAGAACGGTTTCCTTTCTTTTTAAAGTATAAAAAATACAGATAAATGAAACAATTTAACTTTGTTTGAACCACTTTTATATTTGAGTAAATCCGACCTGTTTCAGAACGACCGTTCCTTCTTCAGGGCAAATGTATAAAAAAGTTATAGCTACATTCAAAAGTATAATAAAAATTACTTTTAGTATTACCTTTTATATTATGTATCTGAATATTTAAATATTAATTATTATATTCTTATTTTTTTCATATTTAAGCTGTTCAGCTGATTTGTCAATTTTAATCCCGAAAAGTTAATTTATAGCTAAAAACTGCAGTATGAATTACCCGGAATGTCAATACTGTTTATGAAATGTCATTTTTTTTAATTGATCTGATCTATGGGGAGGGGGGCAATGTTTGATTGATGGTTAAAGGAACTGAATTGGCTAACCGTGAAACAGATGCTGACCTTGAATACGATGATATTTATGCATTAAATAATTAACAACATTTTACCAAAATACTTTTCAAATAAATTTGTATTCAACAAGGACATTCACAGACATAACACAAGAACATGCAAAGAAATCAGGCTTCAAAAAAGGATAAGGCGAATACGCAGAACAGTTTGCTGTACAAGGGATAAGGTTGTATAACAAGCTACCAGAGACTTTGAAGTCCACACCAATTGGAAAGTTCAAGACGTATTGTAGGAGCTACATAAAATTTAGTTTGCAATATGAAATATTATTATTAATTAGAAATTTGTAAACTTAAATGTACAAATTACTAAAATAAAATTAATAAATAAAAATAAAATAAATAAATTGATTGAAAAAAACTCCCGGGCGGCAATGTTTGAGAAAAAAAATGATTCACAGAGCGCTAATCACGTACTAATAAAGCAAAGTAAACTTAAATATTGGTCAATTTTTGTTATTGTTTGTTTGTATTGTAATCATAACTTCACAAAAATTCACATATTTCGATAGTTCGGGAAGTGGATGAAAATTGAACTGAAAGATTCCATTGCATTCAGATCTACGTACATTAAATTCGATATGATTTATTTTTTTTTAATTTATAATATTATCATTTATTTTTTTTATTTATTAACATTTAAACCTGCATAACCCTACATAATTTCGTGTATTGTTTATTAAGAGCGTTTAACTCCACATTTCGTCGAAAGTTGTTCTTACGATCGTGCAGGGCGGTTACAATGATATATTCTCCGTACCAGCTTTTTTAAATTATAACTCAATATCGAATTTATTTCAATCCAAATTAGCTTTAATTTATACCTTCATCCAAAAATGCTGAAAGGCGTGATGATAAAACTATTAAAATAATGTACTTTTTGTAGTTATTTTTTGATTATAAGTATTTATCATTTTTCAATAATGTCTAAATTTAATAAGAATGTTAAAAAAATCTGAAATATATTAGTTTGTAAGTGCGCAAATAAATACACAAATGGACCAATTTTCTTCAAGAAACACATGTACGTACATATTTTTTAATGATTTTATTGAAACTAATATTAAAATTCTAAAACATACGTTTGCTAGATAATGTATTGATTTATTTTACTACATGATTTTATTATTTGAAATGGGTGTGGTATAATACAAAAACTTTTTTGAAAATTGAACAAATCTGCCAACGACCTATGGAATAACCTTATTATACTAAAAATTAAAAAAAATCTCAAAATTTATTACATACGAATGCTAGATAAAAGAACAATCTTTCGAAATCCATTTATAATTTTTTGTGGAAAAGAGTCAATACGTCTAAAATCTGATTTGAAAATGACATATTTCTGGTTTCTCTGGTAATGCCCTCTTAAGTATTGACAGTATATGATGAATACAAGAAGGAAGGAGGTAAGCAATTCGGTACCTAAAATACAAAAGAATTGCGTTTTTAACTTGCTAAAAAAATGTATAAATAATTTAATATATTTTAAATCGAATTATTGCTTCCGAGACAGTTTTAAGTTTCGCTCTGGAGTAATTTTTCGGTTTTGGTTAAAATGGTAATCTATTCTAAGCTTTGGGGTCTTATTAATAATTCTACCAAAGCGCAGTACAGTTCGGTTCCTGCAATACACCTTGCTTCCTTTCGATACAACCTTCCGTTAGCTGATGACTGATGACGTAGCATTACTTTCGGAAGTTATGCAAGAGAGTGCACCAAAATTTGAGGATACCATAAATTTTGCGCCAACACCTGTGTTGTCCTCCTTTCTCTTTCAAGTGTGGCCACATTAATTTATAATAAGTACCCGACGAATATGTTGGAAGTTTTAAAATGAGTTTTTTTGCTTGCGCCGCGTCGCGTTGTGGATTTTGTATTTTGTTTACAGACTTGCATACCTCGGATCGTTACTACAAAGTTCGGAAAGCCCTCATCTAGACTCATTGTTGTAGTATGGTTCCTATTTACTTTTATTATACAGAGAGATACAAGGTTATTAATAGGCCACTTGCATCACATTTTTTTTAATTTTTTTCCGGTTTAGGCAAATATTCTAAGACATTCTGTATTTTTTTATTTTTTTTATCGTATTTTTGAAACCCTGGGGATTTTTTGAAAATTTCAATACGAAAAATCAGACCATTTTTTATAAACCGGAAAGACGGGACATAATTTTATAAGTGTGAAAAAACGATAATTACATAGCCGAAAATCATTTTTAAAAAAATAACGTTTTCCACACGAATGGCACAGGAGAATAACGAGGCATACCAAAAATATTACATCTCATAAATATTTTTTTCCTTGATCCATCTTATTGATCATAAATCATTATAATGTACAGCGTCTATATTACTAAATTCAATGTAATATACTTGAACTTGTAAATTGTAATAATAATAAGAATATTATAAAATTTTATTTTGTTAAAATCAGCACCATAATCATTATACCTCTAAAACATGTACGGACATCCTCTTCATGTTCTGAAGAGAACCCCGTACCCATTAATTGTACGGGGTTCTCTTCAGAACATCTGTCAAAAAATCAAACCAAATGATAAGTTCGCAGAGAACAAACAATAAATCTAGTGAACGAATTCAAAAATTCGCCTGAAATCAAAGTGATGCCATATAAAAAAATAAATCAGTGTGGAATTTTATAAAATTAATAGGAACATTTTCGGCGACGGGTCATTTTCATGTAGTGACGTCACGAGCCCAAATAATGGATTTATTTATTTAAAAATGAAAAAAACTACATTTCTAAAACTTTTTACTAACATTTTCGTAATCTTAGTAAAAAACTCTATCCACACGATTTTTTCCAAGTCGTTATGAAGTCCATGCAAGTGGCCTATTAAGTACAACTGAAATCTTATATGGTCGCATTCCTCCGAAACGGCTTGCCGATTTTTATGAAATTTTTAATGTCTATTTAGTAGGTATGAGAATAGGTTTTAAAGTATATTTCATACCGCTAGGTGATTAGTAATTAGGGTGTTCCTAGTCAGAAAAAAACCGCAATTTTTTGACTTTTTTTGTATTTTTTTTATTTGGCATCAAAAAATAACTATAACACCAAATTTTAACCCTCCTGCCCCTACCTTCCCATTTTTAAACGCGATTTTAGTATTTTTGTATGAACAAATTTAACCGTCTTTCGTATTTCTAACAGAAAAAAATTATTTACGTTTTTGAATGACAGATGGCGCTACGTCCGCCTCATCGAACTTTGATCAACACATGCGCAAGACATTCACGAGAAGCGTCGCGTCATTTTGATATTTCATTCAGCATCACTTCGAATATCGATATGTTTAATATCAATGAAGCACAATTCAGACAACAAGCTTTGTTTTTGTTAGTGTGATTGTGCTTCATTGAAATATAAATGACTTAAACCTGTTAATTTTAAATCTTAATAATCTTAAATCGCAATGATATTTTATTTTGTAATGTTTAAAATGAATAAATAATTGAATTGAATCATGTTCTCTCGTGGTCAAACCATCGAGCTTAATATATACAACAAAATATATCGTACACTCAATTGCTTTTCGAAATTCATATTGATTTTCATTATTTCATTTTCCTACTTTAGTTGGTGTTTTTTTTTTGCTTTTATCGACGGTCATCGTCTACAGCGCTCCATTCCTCTTTCTGTCATAGATCTCATCCCCACACACTTGCAATTCATTCGTTATTTTTTATTTAACAACCAAAATATTCACTAGAAATAATGTATATGGCAGAACAACGTTTGTCGGGTCAGCTAGTAAATATACAAAATTATGATTTTCTTTGCAGTAAGTAAAGTGGTAAAAATTAGGTATTCTGTTAATTTTAAATTTTTTCAATGCAAATGTAAAAAAGTTTTAAAAATTGTTTACCCTACGTTTTTTTTTGACTAAAATTACTGATAAGATAACGAACAAATGAAATTCTTCCTATATTTTATGCTAATAATAAACTTAAAAATTTCATAGTCCCAGCGGAGCCAATATCTGTTTCTGATTTTTCTGTCTCCAGATTTTCGATTGAGTTTCGCTAATATTGTCTTCATTTAATTAAATATTAAAAATTACATTCTTAAATAATAAGGATAGAGATTTTAAAATCTGTAATCTATAAATTGAAGTATAATGATTGTGGTTTCTTTTATACATACAGGCATAACTTCGAGAAACTTTGAAATAAGGATAAAGGAACATATTATTTATTATGAGATGTTTAAACAATAATAGTTTCTCGGAGTTTGCCAATAACTATTTGTTGGAGACGAGTCACCTTTTTGACTCTTCGCCTTACACCTTAGTGGAATTGAGTCACCTTAGTGGAAATTTTTTTTTATTTTTTTTTTTTATTTTAATGACAATATAAGGATAACGTAAAATTACAAAATAAGTAAAAATACCAATATAGTTGTTTGTTTACAGTCCTCCTCACTAGGTATTCCTGTTCCGAGGCGGACTGTATGTTGCTGAATGGGTGTAGATTTTTATTTCCTCATCTTCTAGTTTCTTGATTTTCATAAAATAACAATAAATAAAATTAAAGTATTAATGTTTGTTGTCTGCAGGTTATATTGGGGTTACTTCATAATTTTAATGATTTCCTCATCTTCCTGTATACTTAACCATAATTTTATGCTTTTTTCAAACATTTGTATCTCCATGGTGTTCTTAATTTTAATTGGAAGGGCATTATATAATTTTGTAGCATGGAAATTATGGTTTTTCTGGCCAAAAGATGTGTTTAATTGCGGGATGTTCAGTAGTTTTGAGGATTTTGACCTTGTAGTGTAGGTGTGTTGGTCAGCAAGGTATTCATATTTTTTCTTTAAATTTGAGTAGTGCATTTTTTGAGTATAATTTAATAATGCTGAACACATTAAAGTTTTTAAAAATTTCTTTTTGAGTTACTATATTCAATTCCATTATGTACTGTCCAGTTTTCATTTGTTTTATACATGTCTGAATAGCTACGTATTTTCAGATTACCATATTTTCAAGTTATTTTTCAAGTTTGAAAAGCGTTCTTGAAGTAATAATATATCAAAATAATAAACCAAGTTTTATGATTATTTAACAATTTGCCTAGCGGGAAAATTTGTATACGCCGCATTTGTTTTGTGTTAACCTCGCGGTGGCACCTTGGGTAACCTTCAGTCATACTTTTAACTATAAATAAATAATACGGTGAAGTGAAAAGTGGGTCGGTTTAATGTTTATGTTTCGTTCCTACGACAAGCCCATTGCCAATATTGTTAGGTACTGAATTCACCCATTGCCGACTCGCAATTTGACCCATCGCGCCTTTGAAATGCGACGCAATTTTGTATTGATTCCGGTCATATTCTCGCCGGGTACCATGTTGTAATAACCTAATTTTCATTCGGTTTACTTGCGTCGTCATTCTAACTTGGATGGTACAAGAAGTTATTTTGGTACCCTTGACTAATAAAATTTGCCGAAATTGAACTACAATAGAAAATTACCACATATTTTTACGATTTCCATCGTTATCATCGATACATCTCCACACAGCATCTCGAAAGATGACATGGGAATTATTTTCCATTGGGCCTGCTGAGTGTGAAGTTAATGTAAAAAAACAAAGCTGCATTTAAATTTGAAACTACTTATGGTTCACGAAATTAAATCAAAAACGGCTATTTAGTTACCTGAACATCTATTACTAACTAGGCCATGCAGGCGGCTTTTTGATGGGCTTCGCCAAATTTAGTAAAGTTCAATAGTAGGAGAGTTTTTCCCCCTGTAAGTATAAAAGCAATTATTAAAATGTGTACAAAAATTAACTAATGCGCGTTTTCACCCCGCGACAAAATATCCTACGGACTAAACATCCCCAACAAAATATCTATTAAGAGGGTATTATCAGAGAAAACCAGATATATGTCATTTTAAAATCAGATTTTAGACGTATTGATTCTTTTCCACAAAAAATTATAAATGGAATTCGAAAGATTGTTCTTTTATCTAGCATTCGCGTGTTTTAAATTTTGAGAAAAAATGTTTATTTTTAGTATAATAAGGTTATATACCATGGGTCGTTTGGAGATATGTTAAATTGTCAAAAAGATTTTGTATTATACCACACCCATTTCAAATCATATAATCATGTAGTAAAATAAATCAATACATTCTAGGTATCGCATGTTTTAGAATTTTAATTTTAATTTCATAAAATCATTAAAAAATATATACGTATATGTGTTTCTGGGCGAAAATTGGTCCGTTTGTGTATTTATTTACGCACTTTCAAACTAATATAATTCAGATTTTTTCACGTTCTTATTTAACTTAGACATTATGGAAAAATGATAAATAATTATAATCAAAAAATAATTACAAAAGGTACATTATTTTAATAGTTTTATCATCACGCCTTTCAGCATTTTTGGATGTAGGTATAAATTAAAGCAAATTTGGAATGAAATAAAATCGGTATTGAGTTATAATTTTAAAAAGCTGGTACGGAGAATAATTAATCTTTCTCGTTGTAAATGCCCTGCACAATCATAAGAACAACATTCGACGAAATGTGGATTTTCGGCCGCTGGCTGATTAAACGTTCTTAAAACTTAACCGAACCTAACCTGAAAAAAATGATACAAAAATAATACAGACATCCTGTACAGAAAATAAATTATTGTTAACTGTTTGTCCCGTTTACTATTTTAATATTGTTATCTGTATTATTTTCTTTCCATTTTACTATTTTTGAACAAGAATTTATTGTCTTTACAGGATGTCTGTATTATTTTTGTCCCATTTTACTATTTTTGAACATTAATTTATTTTCTTTACAGGATGTCTGTATTATTTTTGTCCCATTTTACTATTTTTGAAAATTAATTTATTTTCTTTACACGATGTCTGTATTATTTTTGTCCCATTTTACTATTTTTGAATAAGAATTTATTGTCGTTACAGGATGTCTGTATTATTTTTGTCCCATTTTACTATTTATGAACATTAATTTATTTTCTTTACAGGATGTCTGTATTATTTTTGTCCCTTTTTACTATTTTTGGACATTAATTTATTTTCTTTACAGGATATCTTTATTATTTTTATCCCATTTACTATTTTTGAACAATAATTTATTGTCTTTACAGGATGTCTGTATTATTTTTGTCCCAATTTACTCTTTTTGAACAAAATTTGTTTTACTTCTTCAAACTTCGCAAATTTATTTTGTGGCATCATTTTTCATAATATGAATAACTTATTACTTTGTATAAAACCACTATTTTTAAAACAATATCAACATGTTTCGACAACAATGTTGTCTTGTTTTCTTTTTTTTTTTGTTTTCTTTTCTTTAAACAAAATTTGTTTTCTTTATAGGATATCTTTATTTTTTTGTCCCATTTTACTATTTTTGAACAATAATTTATTGTCTTTACATGATAATAATAATAATATCTTTAAAATATATGAAATATATTTTTATAAAATTAGCAACATTACAACTAAAAAAGTACAATTTTGTCCCATTTTTTGTTAGGTTAGATTATAGTAGATATTTAGTTGGGGATGTTTTGTCCGTAGGATATTTTGTCAGAGGATATTTTGTCGCGGGGTGAAAAGTCGCGGAATCCCTGATAATATGTATTTGTTTTATTTATGTTCATTTATATTAATTATGAGAGCTGTGAGATTTATTTGTCTTTAATGACGCTTCTCGAAATTCATTGATTAATCACTAGTGACAATATCTTGTCGCAATGTCATATTCGTGTTCTGAGCTCACCGTGATCATGACTATCATGACAGAATCAGATATGACTGTCGGCTTTTCATTATTATTTCGCCATTCGATGTCATCGGCCGGGAGTTGGTAGTTGGCCATCTCCCGGCCTTACTAGCAGTGTAATACCACGGGATATAATATAAAGCACCAACTTTATGTACATAAGAAAATATTATTTCAAGAATCCAAGTGTCTCTTCGATGGTTGGTTTAGCAAACTGATTCAACGAAGTATATTATCGTGCACCTGTCAAGTTTTTTAAGGGTTTTCTTCATCGATTCTTACGATCCTTTTTTGTGTGAATACCTCACAAGAGTCCGAGCTGCTCCCGTCTGGTGTTAGTGAGACCACGGCATCTCCGATTGGAGTATGTTGTGAGGCTGAAGGTAGTTATTATCATATCAATTTATTATTATCATCAGTGAATCAGTCACGCCGTTTCCTCCTTATTCTATGGTTACGGAATATCTACTGCTGGACAAAGGTCTGCCTTCGCTGCATCTATTTTACTGATGTATTTCCGCCTTATTTGAATAATATCTCATCGTTGCAGCCTGCTTCAGTGTGACATTGGGACATTTGGGACCTATTAGTTGATCTTGCATTGCTAGAGAGACTTCGAAATACTTGATTATAGTATTTTATTGATTTTTTTTTTAATATTTACATTTATTGGCTAGTTCAATTTACTGTTCTGTCAATCAAGAGAAATCATTTTAATAATTTCAACATCTCACCACGACTACACTGTACCTTTATGTTCTGTTGTAAATCTTTCAGTCTTTTTAAGTTGTCCATTGTGTCCATTATTAAACTAATAAACTTGTTTCTTTTGTTACAGGTGAGTGGAAGACACCCAATCATTATCAAAGCATTGTTATTCGCGCTAGGTAAGTAGGTATAACGTATATACATACTGTAAACTGGGGTTACTTTACATATCTTTTTTTGTCACTTTTCACAAAAAATTAAATATCTTTTGGGAACGATCAGTATTATTGAAATTAAATGGCAAGGTAAGGGAACGTACCCATACTACGTGACCTGTTCGGGTATAATATTTTTGTGGTTTAACGCTTATTTATCGATTTCATAAATTAATTATGCATTTTTAAAAAGTGATACAAAGTAATTTCTCATGGGATGTCGCATATTAATGCAATTTAACACCATAAAAATATTGTGAGGATCCTTAATAATCGTTATTATCACGACACAAAAAAAATTTATGGTTTAATAATGAAAATGCATATCTATGTGTTTTAAATTTCGATTTAATTTAACCCGTCTGCTTGGTTCAATATATTCGCACCTCACAATCCGGAAGCCTCGGTTTTGCGCGTAAATTCTGAAACCGTCGCTTTGGATCGAGATTGTAAAATATCTATGCAAGATAGCTTTCATATTTCAAAGCCAATATGAAGCATTATTTCGTTCTCTTTCTGGTTAAAAGAAAAAATATATGTTTGCAAGAGAGGAAGAGAGATATATAGCTTTTAAAATGTAAGGTCGCTCGGGACGTTTTTGGTCTTATGAAAGTATAACGCAATTACGTGTTTTGGGATGTATTTATTCCTAAACAAGGAGACGTGTTTTAAAGAAAAATTTTGTTTATAAAAGAAAAAAAATATGTAGCTATTCGCTACCTGCCACAAATTGTGATAGTTGCTCATAATATTGAACTAATAAAAGAAAAAAATGAAGATGAAAACAAACTGTGATTAATTGTTTCCGCTACCTATATTTTGTTATTCTGGAATTGTTAACAATAAACGCTTTGATATTCTCTGGGGAGGATTAATACCACCAAGTATTCAGCCCAATCATAGAATAAATCATCTTTTATGTTTGGTCACTTCCAAGCCTAAGATGTTGTCAACGCACTTACTGTTGCACTGTCACCATAGAAATTTAATCACCCAGGGTACTGCTTGTTTTCATATGTGAATACACTCTACCCATTTTACCATCAGAAATAAAAAGGGGTTGGGATAACATTTCGTCGGGTGCAAAGTAACCCCAAATTTACTGAAAACACGACAGCATCAAGAAATAAATTGGTAAAAATATGAATTTTTGCATTTGGTAAAATATATTTATATATTCATTTTCGCAATGAAATTTAACATAACCGACCACTTTACTCACCTTAAAATGATTCACCAGGGTCGAAGGTGAAACGAATTATTTTCACTCGAAAATTTTGAAAAACGGCACGTCTTCTCTTAACCTTTGATAACTCAATAGTGGAATGGGATTTTGGTTCAAACTTCGCATTAAAGGATAGTTGTTGGTGACGTATACCGAATATTAAAGGAATTAACCCATTTTAATTAATAGCAACGACCACAGATGAATTCAAAACTTTTTTTTATGCAAAGTTCCCTCGTAAGATGATAAGTGTTCACAAGATTTGATCTTCATTTTTCAATGTATGTCTAGAAATATTTAAGTAATTTGGAAAAATAAAATGGTGTCACGTAAATAATTATCAATTTGTGATATAATTATTTACCTGACCACTAACCTGGTATTTTGAACAGCCCGTGTTGGATTGGCAACACTTTTTTCTCGCTGGTTTTGACACTTCTAGAAACAGCGGCGTCTTGGGAACCGCCGCAGTTTCAATGAGTCAAAAATACTTAATTTAAGTCTGATCGACATGTAAGAAAATCTTAAGAATAACCGCAACGTGTCCCGCGGAGTTCACGCGTCGCTTGAGGAGCGTGTTCAAGTCTTTTAGTTCTTGGAGAATGTGTTTGTTCCGATTTTTATGATAATGGCTACCTGCCAGCCGAGTCCGATGTGAAATCGAAAGTTATTGGGGTAATCCTGTTGATTACGCGCCGGGATCGATTGATCCTAACAACCATCCGTCTTGTTGACTCCCGAGAAAATTGTCGTTCTCGCCCCACGTTGGGCGCCAAATATAAGGTTATCTCTCTCTCTCAGGTTTATGTGGGACCTAGCGATCCGTAATGTGGGAAGGTTCTGCTTTTTTGTTCCAGAATGTAAAAAGAAACAAGATTGTTTGGGAAGATTCGATAAATGTATTGTAAAGAGAAGTACATACACAAAGTGTATCCAAATAATATGACAAAAGGAATAGTAACAAATTAACAAAAACATACCCGATGGACCAGATGTTAAACCAAGCTAATCTATTTCTATTACACGTTGAGGATGCCGATGATACGGGGATGCTAGCTCGGAGTACGAAGGGCGAAGTGTTTCGTCCCACACTAGGGGAAGGGTTCTCGAGTAACCTTCACGGGAACTCGACATCAGGGGAAGGCCAAGGTCATCCTTCCACGGAATAGGTCCAGCAGCTGCTTCAATAGGCCTCAAAAACCTCAAGAGGTTCCAGGCTCCCACGTGTCCCATCCGTAACAACGGTTCCAAAAACCTTCGGGGCGAGAACGACAATTTTCTCGGGAGTCAACAAGACGGATGGTTGTTAGGATCAATCGATCCCGGCGCGTAATCAACAGGATTACCCCAATAACTTTCGATTTCACATCGGACTCGGCTGGCAGGTAGCCATTATCATAAAAATCGGAACAAACACATTCTCCAAGAACTAAAAGACTTGAACACGCTCCTCAAGCGACGCGTGAACTCCGCGGGACACGTTGCGGTTATTCTTAAGATTTTCTTACATGTCGATCAGACTTAAATTAAGTATTTTTGACTCATTGAAACTGCGGCGGTTCCCAAGACGCCGCTGTTTCAAGAAGTGTCAAAACCAGCGAGAAAAAAGTGTTGCCAATCCAACACGGGCTGTTCAAAATACCAGGTTAGTGGTCAGGTAAATAATTATATCACAAATTGATAATTATTTACGTGACAATGGATATAGCGCATTTTGATACTCACGCCTCTATATTCATATGGAATATAGAGGCTTTTGAAACTCAACTGACCTTGTGACTGTAGACTGTTTCTACACCCGCTATCTTGGCAAAATAACTGCTCGTGAATGGTTGAATTCCGATATAGCGGGTTTAGATAGTAACTTCTTGAATGATACAGCGGGTTTTGTTTCTCAATCGCAGTTTTAACATGGTTTTTTGTCGTGATAAAGAAGGTTTTGAAACTAAATTTTAGATTAGTCTTGTTCCTCGCAAAAATGTGAACAAGATGTCATACTCAGATCATTTTGTCAAAAAATCTGATATAGCGGGTATTGAAATTATAGGACTCATCTTTTCTTCACGACCAATAGGCCTGGACTGAGATGAATTACATGTAGAAGGTAGAAGGGTTGGGTCAATCTCGCCTGCCTGCTATGTAAGTATGCTACAGCTAAAGGGGTACTATCCAACAAATAAAGCGACTTAAGAGGGCATTACCAGAGAAAACCAGAAATATGTCATTTTCAAATCAGATTTTAGACGTATTGACTCTTTTCCACAAAAAATTATAAATGGATTTCGAAATATTGTTCTTTTATCTAGCATTCGCATGTAATAAATTTTGAGAAAAATGTTTAATTTTTAGTATAATAAGGTTATTCCATAGGTCGTTGGCAGATTTGTTAAATTTTCAAAAAAGATTTTGTATTATACCACACCCATTTCTAATAATATAATCATGCAGTAAAATAAATCAATACACTATCTAGCAAACGATGTTTTAGAATTTTAATTTTAGTTTCAATAAAATCATTAAAAAATATTTACGTACATGTGTTTCTTGACGAAAATTGGTCCATTTGTGTATTTATTTGCGCACTTACAAACTAATATATTTCAGATTTTTTTGACATTCTTATTAAATTTAGACATCATTGGAAAATGATAAATACTTATAATCAAAAAATAATTACAAAAAGTACATTATTTTAATAGTTTTATCATCACGCCTTTCAGCATTTTTGGATGAAGGTATAAATTAAAGCTAATTTGAATTGAAATAAATTCGATATTGAGTTATAATTTAAAAAAGCTGGTACGGAGAACAATTAATCTTTCTCGTTGTAACCGCCCTGCACGATCGTAAGAACAACTTTCGACGAAATGTGAATTTTCGTCCGCTGGCTGGTTAAACGCTCTTAAGATTGAATGTTTTTGTTTGTTTATTGTATCGAAATAAAAAAAAAAACGCGCGGCGCGTGTTCCTGAGGAGCGATGTGCGACGAATGCTGTAGATAGTGTAGATCTGTGTACTGCAGACTGTAGATTAGACAGCGCGTCTTTTGCGGCCAAATGACCGAGGCCTAAAATAGCACCCGGCCAGTATGTTGTTAGCAAGTGAAAATGCCGAAAATGTGACACTGTGTACTTCTGTACTTTGGTTATATTGCACACTGTCGTTTGGCGATTTTTCAATAAAATTTTATTTCAGTAGAGTTTTTTTTCCTAAATTGTTGTTATTTTTATCCCGTGTTGTTAATAATTATTTTATGATTCCTTGTGAACATTTCGATCGTCCAGTTGATAGTCAGCAGACATCTCAGAAAAATCGATATTTGAATTGGGTAAGCAATTATATGTAAAAATGTACCCTCCGTCTGGTACAATACTCAGATTGCTCATAAACAACAAAAAATCAATTATAATGCAGAAAAACTAACACGTATAAAAAAAATTGTGATTATAAACACAATTAAAATTAAAATACTCAATTGATGAGGTCCTTCCTTTATAATGTAAAGTGTTGATTATTGACAATTTTTTGTTCCAAGAAGTAGTTAACATGTTTTGTTATTTTTTATAATTTTTTTTGTTGTATAGAAGTAATATAAAAAATATTATTTTTTCACATAGTTTAATTATTGTTTTTATTTATTTAATTAAACACGTGTATACAACTGTCTAAATAAGTGTAAAAAATAAGCCAAAAAACAGTAAACAATCGGGTTTTAACACGTATAAAAAAGTTTAACTAGATTTTTTTGCCGAAACCGAAACCGAACCTTCGGTCGGTCACAAATTATTTACTTAATACGGAGGAGCTAACGATAGGACACCTGTGTGCATTAGGTCCCTGCGGATATAGGTGTTATGTCGACCTGCAGATAGATTATTTATTTTTACCGGCTGAATTCCCTAGCTTTGTTGGTTTTTTTTTTCGGAGTTTTAGAAATCAGGTGTAGACAGTAATTTTCCACTTATTTTTAACGTGAAGTGTGCAAAATTTTACCAAGATGTATCAAATTCTTCTAGGGGTGAGAAAATGTGATGGGGTGGTTTTTTCGAAATCTCATGTAGACAGTGAGCTTCCTCCTGTTTTAAAGGTCAAGTATGCAAAATTTTATGAATTTCTCTTCGGGAATAAAACTGTAAATTTGTATTTAAATACGCCCACCAAAGACACTTTTATCTTTACTTTTATATTTGAAGACAGATAGGTTATCTTTTTTGATAGAATAACTCTATTTTTATAACTTTTTGAAGGTTATTTCCCGTCAATGTAATATGTAATTGAAGAACAAGCTAATACTAAATAAATAGATAGATATATTTAAAGACAGATAGGTTATCTTTTTTGATAGAATATTTCTATTTTTATAACTTTTTGAAGGTTATTTCCCGTCAATGTAATATGTAATTGAAGTACAAGATAATACTAATAATGTAAACGAAAATATGAAAATTGTTTACAAAGACATAAAAAGATAACGCTCGCAACTGGGACTCGAACCCGGGATCTCTCGTCTTATCAGGATGAACGCCTTACCGAGACCCTTTATCGGACCTCTTGAGTCCAGTTACGTTATCTTTTTTTTATTTTTCTGGGTCTTATTCTTTTTAATATTTTCGTTTAGATTATTAGCTTTAATTATTTATTACTAGCTGGTTCCCGGAATGCGTTGCGATGCCATATTCAAAGAAATACATTGTTTCTCCCTGAATCGCCTTTCCCGTGCGTCCCCGTTCCCTCCCCGGGTCCCCTTCCTAGCTAGCTCTAAAAAATATTGCTTATATGTTATTCTGATGTATGAGCTATATTATTGTAAAGTTTCATTCAAATCCATTCAGTAGTTTTTGCGTGAAAGAGTAACAAACACATATACATCTATGCAAACTTTCGCGTTTATAATATTAGTAAGATATGGTCATTCTGATGTATGAGCTGTATGAAAATATGGAATGTATCGGGAGCATCTCCTTTCCTTTTCCTATGTTCCTCTTCCTCTCCCCTTCCTACAACCCAAAATTAAGTATAAGATATTAAAACTATAAAAAACTATACCAGGAAATGAACCTTTTGAAAATAAGAACATTGTACGAATATAACATATGTCTTTAAATCTACAAAATACAAAATGGACTTATACACACAAACACAACATTTATAAAAACATCACAAGTACACGAACATTATAGGTACTAGACAACACAATAAATTGTACACAAATACTGTCAAGACTGAAAGTGGCAAGAGAAGTATTGGTCACGAGGGAGTTCATATATATAATCTCCTTCCAGATAACCTAAGAACGGAAAATAATATGAAAACCTTTAAAAAAAACTATTTAAACTCAAAATGTTGGAACAAAATTAAAAATATTACTTCTTACTACTGTACTATATATGATCTGTATTTAAGTTAAGAAAGCGAAATATCATGTTTCTTTTAACTTAATAATAATAAAAAAAAAATAAAATAAAATAAAAAAACTTCTTTGCCAATTAACTTTAGCATAAGAAACTTCTGTGGCTTGACTTCAGTTTACTTTATATTGTATATTATCACTGTAATTATGTAAACGCTGTTTGTTTCTTAAAAATAAATAAATAATTGTTGTAAAGTATCATTAAAATCCATTCAGTATTTTTGCGTAAAAGAGTAACAAACAAAATTTACATCCATACAAAATTTCGAGTATATATTTTTATTCAACAGATAGATTTATTGCAAGTACTTTTTCTGTGCCATTCAATGAATTTTCGGTATCAAGCTAACAGCGCTAATCATAAGTTGAATAATTAGGTCATTATCATTCAATTATAAATTGTTCTATTTCACAATAATAACAAACCACAAAATTGCAAATTTCCTTTAAAAAATGCTGTGACATTTTCGCATCAGAGGGAAAATAATAAATAATTTGGGCAACCCATCATTGAGTGTTCGTGGTGTCGTTGAACCGGGTGGCTGGTGGCTGGCGGCCACGCGCAGTTTGGCGGCTGACCGACTTACCGGCTTTCCGCTTTCCGGGCGCGCGGCGCCGGCTGCCGGCTAGCGCTCAGCGGCCAGTCGGGCCAGTGGCCCGCGGATCAACAATGCGATGCAGACATGTGATGAAAGTCCGCCGTCGCCGAAGGGCGGAACGGGACTCGGGAGTAGGGATTGCAAATCCAAAGCTAAAGTAGGGATTGAAAATCCGGATTTTCAGTTTTCTTATACGAATTTTCAGTTTTCTAATCCGGATTTTCAGATTTCTAATCGGGATATATCCTTTTTTTTTAAATATGGTTTACAGTTTAGATTTTCAATAATCAAAATAAACACGCTTTTTCTGATGTGCGAGAATTATAACATAATGAGGGTATCGCATTGAAAATGCCGCTTATCAAGCACTCGTAGGGTGCGCTTTCATATTTGTTTATACAGGGCGTTAAGAGACATACTTGACTTATTTACTTTAACCGTTGATTCCTGACATTATTTGGAATAAAAAATGTAAATGAAATTTTGGTCTCCGGTGACATTTTTCGTGTTTTTTTTCTGTAAACAGTTGAAAAAAAAACACAGTTCAAACATTGTTGAATAGTTGGGGGGTGGGTACGAGGTTGGGCGGTTACTTGACTGGGTGACCAGTGTCGACAAGGAGAAGATTTTTTTTTTTTTTGTCCGGACCATTTATTGGATAATCAATATAGGTGATATGGCAGGGGTACCCGTGTTAGGTTTGTCTAGATCTTGGCGGCGAATGCGTTTGCCCACCTACTGCTTGACGAGCCGGATCGGGAGAGACTGGTTGAGGGAGACCTAACCTAGACCTCTCCACCCGGACACTCTCGACCCATCAACTTGCACCGCAGTTGGAGGGATGGATTCATATGTCCGCCACTCCAGAACACGCTGACCCCAGATTACTACCCACCCCTCTTACCTTTTTCCTTCAAAGTTTTAAAAGCACTAACTAATACTCGGAGGCGTGCGTCTTTACAAATATGCATGTAACTTTGAGAATATTTGTCGGATTGACATGAAATGTTCTGTGTATATTGTTAAGAATAGAGACATCTTTGAGATGATTGCTGTAGATAATCATTGATTTAATCTTGATCAGATTATTAAGAAATAATGAACACTAGAGACATCTAGGTAATTTTTATTGAATCTAGTTATTGATACTTGCTGGCGAGAATACGCCGCGTGACCAAGTAGGTTCCGACAGCCGGCTTTGTTTATTATTGTTGATTCGTAGAATGTCTTATCTCCGGGTATTTTCTATTTTCTTAAACGACTTCAAAAAGGAGGAGGTTCTCAATTCGACTGTATTTTTTTTTATTTTATGTTTGTTACCTCAGAACTTTTGACTGGGTGAACCGATATTGATGATTCTTTTTTTATTTGAAAGCTGGTGCTTCCCGTGTGGTCCCATTTAAATTTGCTCCGATTCCGACAATGGCATCCATGAGAAAACCATATGTCTTAAATTTGCATTAAGTATGTGCGCGACAAATGGACGAATAACTCAATATCACGCCAATCGATTTCAATGATTCTTTTTTTATTGAAAAGGATGTACTTCGAGGGTAATTCGATGAGAGTTTGGTTAGGTTCTGATTATCGGATCCATGACAAATTAACGAAACTCGGCCGAATCTCTTAATTTGACCCTAACGTCGTTATGGTCAAATTATGTCTGTCTTATATGAGCAGCACGTTTAGTAGGTTTACCCATATTCAGACAAATTAGTTAGTGTCCTTCAGATTCACTAAAAATCAAAAAATAAACAAAAAATTTAACAAAACAAAAAACGACTTCAAAAAATGCACTAAAAAGTAAAAAAGTAATTTTGTATTCTTCTACAACTTCATAATCAACTTACTTTTTCTAATCATCAATATGTAGGTACGGTTGTTATTTTTGGAGTCGGTGTCGGAGTCAAGGTAGGTTTGTAACTACATACATAGTTATAGGTGAGATGTGCTTGTGTCGCACAAGCGACTTGCTGACACCGACTCCAAAAAGAACAATCGTACCTACATATTGATGATTAGAAAAAGTAAGTTGATTATGAAGTTGTAGAAGAATACAAAATTACTTTTTTACTTTTTAGTGCATTTTTTGAAGTCGTTTTTTGTTTTGTTAAATTTTTTGTTTATTAATCGTATAAAAGGGGTGTTGTTCAAAAAAACTACCTCTCTCGCATTAAACGATACCTAGGGTACAGTTCCCTTAATTCCCCAGGCGGGTTCCGGGCCAAATTATTATAAAAGTGTTGATTTCATTGTTGTAAATTCAAAGTGATTGTAAATAAAAACTACTCCATATTAAAAAGTGTTTTACAATATAAAAAAGTCCACTACCCCGATCATGAAAAGAAGTTAATGACATATATGTCTTCTTCTTCTTCTTCTTGTGCCCTGTCCATTCAACGGACTTTGGCTATCATGTTTGCTATGCGAACTTTGTTTACTGCGGTCCAGAACAGCTCTACGGTAGACTGGCCAAACCACTCTCAGGTTTTTCAGCCATGAGGTTCTCCTTCTTCCAGGGCCGCGTCTTCCGACAATCTTTCCCTGCATTATGAGATGCATACTTCTCTGGATTTGTATAGTTTTAATAACTTCTTTTTCTTTATTCATCCGGACCATAACATCTTCATTCGTAACCCTGTCCATCCAGCTTATTTTTAGTATTCTTCTGTAGATCCTCATCTCGAATGCCTCAAATCGCCTAATTAGTTTTTCAGTAAGCGTCTTGCTTCCATTCCATAAAATAATATCGAAAACACGTAGCATCTGACCATGCAAATATATGTTCATATGAAAATTAAATTTAAAAAAATCGAGCTCAGTTAACACGCGGTAGAAGCGAAACTTACCAAACAATCTCAACCAATGAAGAACCAAAGAGCCTTGAAAAGTGAGGTCATAATTAAAGCGGCCAATGAGCGCAGACCTAGCGTTTTATTGCGTTTTATATCTCAACCAATAGGAGCTATGATAGGAGTTTGATGCTTCGTAGGTGCTGTTATGCGTCATTTCCGTTTCATCCGAATTCCAAACCACAAAGGGGCTGTAAAAGTTTCACTTTAAAAAAATCGATTTTTTCGGCCTCCTGACTGCGTATAACCCCTGAACTGGTACGAAGCGTTCCGAATAACTTTATATTGAATAACAACTATCAACCTCGAGATCTGATTCTTTCAATCAAATGAGCACAGATATCTTTATTATTGAACTGCTGTGATTGGCAGCGAACTCTGTGACCCCTCCGAGAGACAGATATAACTGTGACGTCACCGGGCATAGTGTCGGAGATACCATCCAACTGAATAGAAAATTATTTTCCGCGCAATGTCGATTCTGTGACACCACAGGGAGGGGATCTTTGACCACCGCCCTTTGGCCTCCCCTGAGAATCGAACTCTTGGCTTGATGATGGAATTTTTTTTTCCATTGGCAGTTGAAAAATATTGTTGACCGATTTTCTCTTGGTGTTTCGATGGTATTGTACACTTAACACTTTTTTTACATAAGCTCCACACAGTAGGCCCTGAGGAAAGTAATTCCCCTCAGGGCCTATGTCATCTTTGCGGATGTTGTGTGGAGGGTCCCTTTAGGAAAGGAATGAGAGGAAGTTCTGGGAAGGAAAAGGTTATGGGGGTGGGTAGGAATCTGGGGGTCAGTGTGTCCAGGAGTGACGGACGTATGAATCCATTCCTCCCCCTGCGGTGCAAGGCGACGTTCCGAGAGAGTACGACTGGAGAAGTCAAAGGGACTCCCTCAACCATTCTCTCTCGTTCCGGCCTGCCACGCAGCTGGTGGGCAGACGCATCCGCAAACGTCACCCCATGAACCCGGGCACCCCTGCTAAGTCACCAAACATAGCGAACCACTTGGGGTGACCTATGGCAAAGGAGTGGTTAGCCAATAAATTGTTCCCGGGCGGCGGTACCTAAACCCGCCTCCCGAATTGTTGGTGTGACATTAATAATTACACAATTTGTATAAAAGCATAGCCTGATTTGCGTACTATTTTTTACAAAAAATAGCCACCTCCGTGTTATATTTCCCTGAATTGCTTCGACTGGGACCCGCTGAAATTCTTTTATTGTGAGTTTTTAGCTTCTGCCTTCCCTTACCCAGAAACTAAAATCGATGTTGTAATAATAGTTACTACCCGGCTTTACTCAAATTTTAACCCAATTTTTAATTGAACAATTTATTTATTTATTTATATTTTATTAACGCCCTAGTGGGCTTTTACAAGAAAAGAAGCAAATATATAATTAACAATATTAATAACATGTATTACATAAACAATAAAACAGAATAAATATTAATGCAATCGACTCATTAGGTAAAGAATATACTATAATATAATATACAAAATACTAAAACAATTCAGCTTTAAATATTTATACATATTATTAACAATAATAATAAGACCTGACATAGAACAAAGTGTAAATAGAACTGCAAAAATATTATAAAGTAAGTATACATTTTACTGGTGAGGTTTAGATGAGAAAATATTTAATGAGAAAAACAAAAAAATAATAAAAGTTAATTATTAGCAGATAGAATCGAGATTAGTTGATTTTTGAAACATTCAAAACTGTCAACACTAAATATATCTATAAATTCGCAGTATTTATTCGCAAGGTTATGGATTCTTGGAATTGGTGAGTATATGGAGTAATTAGTGTTGAGTTTATTGTTGCATTTAAAAATATCTTTACTACGAGTTTGTCTAGCGGGTATGCTAATGCAAATTAGTTCCAACAAATTAGGGCTGTCAATTAAAGATTTTATAATTTTGTATAAAAATAATAAATCAATTAACACTCTTCTATCTGATAATTTAAGAAGTCTGGTTTCAGCGCGTAAGTAATTATAATTTATAAATTCGATTGGAATTTTCATTTTAAAATTGATGTACCGAAGAAATTTGTTTTGTACCTTTTCCAATGATTGAGAATGAACATTGTAGTATGGTGACCATACAGAGGAATTGTATTCTAATCTGCTTCGTACTAGTGAGCAATACAGATGTTTTAATGTTAACATACTTTTAAAATTTGCCCCCATTCTCAAGATAAAACCTAGTATTCTCATTGCATCGCTTGTTATTTCATCGATGTGTACATTGAACTGTAGACTCTCGTGGAATATAACACCAAGATCACGAATCTGCGATACACGAAGAAGATTAACACCATTCATATCATAAGAAAAGTTAAAAGGATTTTTAACTTTTCAATAAATAATTAAAAAAAACACACAATATAGCACTATCTTATTTTTTGACAGTCCAATGTATCTTTCAAAATTCCCTGATGTTGTTTTACCTAGAAACTTCGGTCGGAAAAATAATCCTCATTTCCTGAAGTTTTCTGTAAACGTAGATTTTTTTTTTTACAGTGAATAATACCGCACAAGAATCTCAACTGCTCCCGTCTGGAGCCAGTTAGACTATGGCATCCCCAATTGGGGTATGTTGTGAGGCTGAAGGTAGTGGGGAGGGGAAGGAGGTGGGGAAGAGGAAGGTTGGGAAGTACCTGGCTATTCAGATCTGGTCATCAAACACGGCTAAAGCCGTTTTCAAGCAACGTTTCAATTCTGAATGGTGGTCTTACACCAGGGCGATACTGATAGTATCTTCCACTCTGGAACATGCCGCAAATATACTATATATTATTTTAAAGGAATTAATTGTGAAATAACACAAATTAATCAAATAAAATTTATTTGCGCATGCCGGATTCGAACCCGCGACCTCCGGATTGTGAGTCAAGAGTCTTACCCACTGGATTACGGAGGTCGTCATGAGTTATTTAATCATGAAAATAATATAGTGGTTCCTAGGAAAGATCGTACGAATGTCATCGACGAAATATTTTCCTTCTTACACGTCTTGGATGAAAAATAAAAATCAGAGTGTGCAGTTCACATGCGGTAGAAGTGAAACCTTCAGAAAATTAAAGTAGGCAAGAGTGGGGAGGCTACAAAGCTCCGCACAAAGACGAGACCGATTGGTCTATCTCATTCTCTCGCAGGCTAAATCCTGTAGATGTATGAATGTGTTTGTCTCTTTTTAGTGTCGCTATTTTTCGTTTCATCGAGTTTCAAATCACAACGGTGCTAAAGAAATTTTCACTTCAAAAAAGACAGTAGATACTAGAACGATGACGTCACGTACGAACTCTCTCTGATGATACTAAACTTCCTAAATCAATAGAAATAATATTTTTGTCTGTCTTTTAAACATTGCTAATAATATAAGTAAAAATTTAAAAATTTTAAGCAACCCCCGACTCAAAAAAGAGCTGATAACCTTGAAATGCCTGAACAGATTTTCATGAATTGTAGCTAAGAACCATCTCGATCACGTCAGCTTTCAAACAAAAAAAACTGCATCATGATCGGTCCATTCGTTTAGGAGCTACGATGCCACAGACAGACACACACACACAGGCAGACCCAGAGAAAGTCAAACTTATAATACCGCTCCTTGCGTCGGGGGTTCAAAATGAAATAAAATAAAAACCTTTGTTTGATACTTTTTCCAAACTTGCGTAATATAGAGCACGGTTTTTTTTATTTTCGACATTTTACTGTATCATCTGTTTACTTACGGATAAGCCGAGACGGAATCGCAATAAATTGATTAAAAAGTGGGGGTGGGAGATGGGATTAGGGTATATTGGGTTTGTTTGGGAGGGTGGGCGTTACGCCCTACGCCCACCTAGAATCCTACTTACTCAGAAGTTACGCACAAAGTCTTATAGTAATAATAATAAATACTAACAGAGTTTCTTTAGCGCTTTATAAAGAAAAGGGACGTATTGAATCTGGGTAGAAATGCGGTCCTCATAGAGGGTGGTTACATTCACAGTTTTGATTCCAAGATTCGATTTTGATTATTTCTAATGGTAACGTAGTTCCTAGGACTCCAGATACTAATATCTACAGCCTGTATGTCGGACGAATATCTACAGCTCATATGTTGAACTAATATCTACGAACTTCAGAGTGTTGACTAATATCTACAGAGCTAAGGTCGGACTAATCAGCTAAATGTGTCAAATAGTCCGATATTAGGGATTTTTACATACATACTTATATAAATTAAGTTTTTAAACTGCATGCGCAATATTACGATATTCCAACATGCTATACATAATTGCAAATCCAACCTCTGCCAGTGCTGTAGATATTCGTCAACACTTTGGTTCTCATATTTAGTCTGCGAGAGAATGAGGTTTTCGGAGACTCCAGATACTAATATCTACATCCTGTATGTCGGACGAATATTTACAGCTCATATGTTGGACAAATATCTATGAACTTCAGAGTGAGGACAAATATCTACAGAGCTAAGGATGGACGAATATCTATGACGGTCCCAGTGGTGACTAATATCTATGGAGCGTAGGTGGGACTAATATCTACAGAGGGCAGCTGAGTAAGAGTTTGTACGGAAAACCTAACCTAACCTACGCAATATTACGTTATAATTGCAAATCCAACCTCTGCCAGTGCTGTAGATATTCGTCCTCACTTTGGTTCTCATATTTATTAGTCAGCAGTTTGAGCTGTAGATATTCGTCCTCACTTTGGTTCTCATAGATATTAGTCAGCAGTTTGAGCTGTAGATATTCGTCAACACTATGGTTCTCATAGATATTAGTCAACAGTTTGAGCTGTAGATATTCGTCAATACTTTGGTTCTCATAGATATTAGTTCGATTTTTTCAGTTTTTGGAATTCCTGTAGATATTAGTAGACGCCTCCGTTCCTAGTATGATGGTGGCATTGGGATTGGGGTCTAACCAAAATCGAATACTTTGAATCTAATTATTTTAAATAGGTACCTACGTTAGGTTCCAAAATTTGATTGATTTTTCTTATAATATACAAAAAGTGAATGTTTGTAATAGAAATTTTAAAAAAAAATGTAATATGTGGAACGCGAGCTGTTTGAAAATTTGAAAGAACTAGGACTGAATATATTGAACGTGAGAGAGGGGAGGGGATCGCGGGAGGGGGGTTTTCAGGAGGAGGGAGAGGGAAGGCGGGGAAGGTGGAGGGAGATCGCGTGAGGGGAAGGGGACATCGGAGGGGAAGGGGAGGCGGAAGGGGAACGGGACGAATGGGAAAAAATACGCAGGGTGAAACAATTTCTTTATTAGTAATGGCATAGCAACGCACGCCGGAAACTCGCTAGTCCATAATAAATAATAGTCCTTAGGGAACGTACCCATACTACGTGACCAACTTTTTGCAATTTTTAAACTCCCTCCCGGTGACCAAAAACCTATGGCCCCCGCCGCTCATTTGTACCAAGCGTGGTATTTTGAAGACCCTCCCCCCCCGAACAGGTCACGTAGTATGGGTACGTTCCCTTACGCACAAATAAATCATTGCCTCTGCAAATCTCTCTGGTAATAATATAACGCTATTGAGAGTAACGCTACTTGGGTTTGGGTCACCTCAAATTTTCGGTTGGGTGACATTGGGTAATCCGCCCCGGGCAGCCACAACCCACAACACATCATTACCATTATTACTGATACAAATACTAGTCGTCACTTTGGTTGGACAGGGTTCTAACTTCACTTTACATTGTTTTGAGATGTCAAAGTTTGCAAAGATTGTATTGAATCTTGTTGAAAGTATTTTAGTTTAGCCGTTTTAAGGGAGAACATTGAAATAGGATGTAGGGTAAGGCGAGGTTATCTGGTGATACAGGTAATGTGGTGATATAGTAGAATTTTGTAATCATTAAATTTACCATGCAGTACACAGCTTTGAAATTAGAATCGTAGATGGAAAACAGACTTGTGAACCATAATAAATCAACTTCGCAAGTTTTTACGTGGTCGGTGAAACATAAAATAATTTTAACCAAACAAAAAATATTTTAACAACTTTCAATGTGCTGTGGCGACTTCAAATTGTAATTTATCTATTAATCTGGGATTTCTGAAGGTATGTTTAGGTTTTACACCTTATTTTAATCAGAAAAGTATGCTGCATAGTCACAATTAAAGAAAATGGCAGCTGTCCTACTTTTATTTTTGGTAGGAGCTTAAGTAATTTGTGGGTAATATTAAGTTTTTTTAAATATTTTTTTGGACTTAACGAATTGTGATTTTTAACATTTATTTTTATTTTCTATAATTAAACTTCTGGATTAATGGTGAATTATCATCATGCATCTTAGGTCGGTGAACAGTTATAAGGTTGTTTTGGTCTATTTAAACATATCACCAAATTTCCTATCCTCACCAAATTACCTGTCTCTAAGTTATCTATCTTTAATTCGTTAAATATTTATTATATTCACTTGCCACCTCTTGCAGCCATTAGATATCGGAGTGTATCGTCCATTAAAAGCAGCCTGCTGAGCGATTCTACATCTTTTGTGGGATCGTTATGAGATAACGGACGTGATTTCCTGTCAGATTGGTGCGATTTTTGCACATTTACTGTAACATATTTTAGTTTTGATCGCTTTAAACAATTACTGCAAGTATGCATGATTATGAATTCATTTAATGTACGTTGTGTTAGGAAAAGCAAATAAAACACACAAATCTGACAGGAGATCACGTCCATTATCTCATAACGATCCAACAAAAGATATGGAATCGCTCTTCTGGAGTCGGAGTTTGAATAAATTTATGAAGACATCTCCAAACGTAAACCAGCATATGCGCCCAGTTTTTCAAAAAATAATATCAAAAATGCCTTCAAATTAATAAAGAAGCCCAGAAGTCTTAGGACCTTCTCAATTAACAGAAAAATCATTGACTATCACAGTTCCAGCAAAAAGAAAACTGATTTTGAATCATTTTAAAAATTCCCCACAATATTCCAACATCAACGACACGAATTAAAAGAGATTCGCCCGCAAAATGTTTGACACCTCCTTTAACATTGACAAAAAAGATAGATCAGTCAGTACCATCATCATCACGTAGGATTAATTAATTGTTCGCAAAATCCGTAAAACCTCTCGCCGGAAAACCTTCTTTGTCAAAAAAGGTAGAACGGTCAGAACCATCAACATCATGCACAATTGATTATTTTTCCACAAAATCCTTAAAACCAAGTGGAATCAATAATGACTGGAAATGTGGTGTGTGTAAGAAAACTTTTTCAGAAGACGACCAATATAAAAGGAAAGTAAAGTGGGTTTATTGCGATTTCTGTTCCACTACGTACAAAAACAACAAGACGAAGATGATAACACATGTGACGCATGGGTGGTAATCAATATTTTGTAATCTCGTTGAAGATTTAAAAACACATTTATTGTTATTTTACATATTTACAGTCGAAGGGAGGAGTATCACCAAATTAAACACCCTCTATAACCAAATAACCTTACCTATAACCAAATTACCTATATCTTTTGGTCATTTACATTTGTAAGTTTTCTTGTGTTGTGTTAGTTATTATTTTATTTTTTATTTTTAAAATGTATGCTGAAATAACGTACCTAAGCAATAAATATTTTTTTAAATTTTTAATATCCTAATTTTTCAAAGTACATGACGATATATCAAAAATATCACCAAATAACCTTGCTTTACCCTATACTTACCATTTTAGAACATACCTAAACGTGCAAATAGAATCATATGCAACCAGCTAGGGCGTAATTCATTTTGTAAGGTTTAAACAAAATTTCCTCAATGCCATTCCAAGATAGGGCCACGTTCTATTTAAATATTTTCCTCTAAAATATATTATACTAAAGTACTTTACACAATATTAAAGCCTCAAAAACAGAAATCGTTAAATAGATTGTGAGAATTCGTCTTTGCAAACTTTGATACCTCAGAACATGGTAAAGCGAACTTAGCTGTCAGATACAAACAAAATGGCAATAGAGAACTCCAGTCCAGAATAATGACCTTCTAACTTAAATGACTACATCATTTTTAGAGTTAGTTTTAATAGTTAAAATAATTGTCAAAGTTTTAATTTTTCAAGATCCCCGAAAACCACCGTATGTGTAGTGAATCGTGTGACGTCATCACTCACTACGTATAAGTTATTTTTATTTTCAACAGGTGTTTATTTTGTATGACAGTTATATGAAAGAAAGTATGATACTATTCGATAAGTTAAAACATTATTTTGGTGGAATTATTTATTTATTATATTTTTCAATATTATTACGGGAGAATGGTATAAAAATTGTTTGAAATTAATATTTTTTTAACTTTTATAATCAATATTATCGAAAACGAAGCATCACCTGCACAATTGTAGGCAAATAAGATACGGCGCCGATCAGCTGTTATGACGGCCATTTTGGATTTCGAAGTTCGCAGAGTTGGCCGTGGAGTAGGTGGCATTATGATATAGCATATTATTCGATTTTTCGTACAGTTTAAAGTTTTTCAATATTTTAAATAATAGAGATAAACTAATAGAGATACCTCTATTTTTTATACTGAATTATTTAGGCCTAAATAATGTTTCAATAAACACAACAACTAAATCTCTATAGACAGTATGAAATAACGAATAACATGAAATGTTGTTAATACCGATGGCTTGTGTCATACCTGCATTTCAATACAGTGACTGGTGAGGAGTGACATCAGCACTAAACATTCAATAATACCGACTTTACAGTGTTTTAATGAGACTCTACATTATTAAATAAAACTTATATATTCAGAATCAGCGTTTATTGGTCTATGTGAACATATTTTTTTAAAGCCATAATATTTTTCACTGGATTTCCTTATTACAAAAAAAAATTCAAAGTGATGTTAGAACCTAAGAACCTAACCTAAAATATATGGAATCTTTAAAAGCTTGGTGTTAGAACTTCATCAAACAAGTAAGTATCTACGGAAATACGACACAAATGACTCTCAAAATTATTTTGGTTACAGAAACGAGCAAAAGAAATGGTTTTGAATTCAAAGGTCATTTTTGATAAAAAAAATGTCAGTTAGAACCTTGTCCAAATGAGAGGACCAAGTATGTGTTTGGCGCTTTAGTAACTGTATAGAAACACTTGGGTTTTGTGTGCGGTGTGTGCGCAGCTTTATGGGTGTCAATTACAAACCGACTCCGGGTGACTTTCACTGTCTGCCGCTAACAGGCTTTCTGGGGCCCGCGCCGGGCGGTAGGTCAGGGTCTTCCACCGCACGAGGCGCGCCCGAAAGTGCGTGGGTGCTGTAATGCGGCCCTTTTTATGTTATCAAACCATTTGTTGAACCCGCGAGTTAAATTTGTTTGCTGGATTCGGAGCACGTTGGATGTCTCGAATTTGATTGAATAATTACTGTTTAAATGTAGAATCACCCTTGGTACTAACCTAGAGGAATGAAAAGAACCTTACGGTAATCACTTTCATGTTTTGGTTGAAGTTTTAAATAAAGCGAGTTTCCGCGTACAGATTTAGTCTTAAATTTAAACCAGTTTTATGTTCTGAATGAAACGATAAATAACCAGTAGTTGTGGATTTATCGAAAAAAAAATCATCCTCATGCTTTGAGATGAGCTTTAAATTTGAGATGCACAGCTATGCTGCAAAATTCGGAGGAAAGCCGTTTTCTTGTTCTGTACGTAATTATTATTTTAGATTATGGACGCATCGTACGCAGCATCACTCTTAAGTTCGCTACGTTTGGTGATTTAGCAGGGGTGCCCGGGTTTATCGGGTGAGGTATGTCTAGGTCTTGGAGGCGGATGACCAGGACACACTGAACCCCAGATTTCTACCCACCCCTTAAACCTTTTTCCTTCCCAGAACTCTCCTCTCCTTCCTTTCCTTAAAAAAACCCCTCCACACTGCATCCCCAAAGATGACATAGGCCCTGAAGGAAATAATTTTTCTCAGGGCCTCCTGTGTGGAGCTCATGTAAAAAAAAAGGTTTTTTTCCTTTATTTTTCCCAATTTAGTTTATAAAATATTATAAAAATCATAATAATCATGGGAACCCACTAAGGCGCAGCCTGTGCGTGGGTGATATAGTTAAATTAAACCACCACAGGGTGACACCACGTTATCCGCCCCGGATGCCACCCATGCTAACTACGCCACTGGGTAGGGGCGTTACTCGTCCGAAAATTGACTCTACTAAAACACTGACTTTAACTACTCTATTAAATTTATGACGTTCGGATCGGACACGTTTAGTTACTATTATTACTCGCTACTCGGCTACTCGACCATTACAAGGGTTAAAACAAAGCAAATCATTTAAATATTTACGTACGGTCATTATGATAAATGATAACCTAACCAAGCCCAAACATTATTATGAATCCGGATAATATCGATTAAGCTAATGCTGTACTAAGTAATCCAAAATCATGTGTTTTTGGTTTGAAAATTAGATGGCTTAGAAATATTTTAGATGCTTTCGTTTGCCTTTGAAATAATCGAGTATTTTTTTGTTGAATCTTTTTGTAAGTCCTATCAGGCCGGTAAAAACTGCTAAAAAGTGTGAAATCTCCCACTTACCCAACCCTTTTCGGTTTTAGTTTTATTGTATAATGTGGGAAATTAAATTCTTTAAAAATGATCGTAAAACATATACACATTTGTGCCTGATTTTCTCAAAATAAAATAAAACACACTTTTTGGCGATTTTTTTCTTGAATAAAATAAAACCGGCGACTTTTGTTAAAAGGGTATTTAAATTTAAACCGTGTCGCCATCTATGTACATATGTAAAGACTCTTATTGATAGCGATCCCGAATTTTACACGTGTCGTAGTCAGGGTTGAGAACTCGCGTCCGGAAGTGGGGGGGGGGGTTGGAATTTGAAACAATGTAAGCAGTTAAATAATCACATTTACGCAAGTATATAGTCACCTAATGTGTAACACTGATCCGCGAAATGGCTTGAAAACAGTGAGCGCGTGCACGAAGCGGCAACATCGCACAAACTAAGTAAGGATGCTACGCAATATCGATTGCCGGTTGCGTCAAATCTGATAATTGAATCGCTTATTAGGGAGAAAAATTAATCAGAAAAAAATACCGAACCGCCCATACTTCGGTATTTTTGTCATACCGAACACCGAACACGTCGCTAAAATACCGAACGGTTCGGTAGAATACCGAACACCTGGCAACCCTGACCGTAGTGCATCGCCTTATTATTCGGATCATTTTATAGCGCCCATTAGCCCATTTTATAACTTTACATCACAGAAATACCGCATGATATTCTCAATGTATCTATGAATGAATTAATCATAAAAATGTATCTAAGAAAGGGCTAATACATATCTACTATTCCACTGTTGATTTAATATTAATATATTATCCCCGTGCGATATTTACCGCTCTACAGTGCCGCCCGCGTCGACATCAATGGAGGGAAATTCTTTGAAAATTTCCGTATGACAAATTCCCCGCATGTCTGCTGTGAGCTGTGACAGGTCTGACGTCTTACAAATAATATAATAATAAATATGAATACCGTACCACGTTATATTATACGGTAAAACATGTTTGACGGGATCATTCCACGATGCCAAATTATATTGCGAAATGACCGAACTTGTCTCGTAAGAAAGTTATTGCCGGCGAGTATGTAATTATTGTAATTATTAATTATTTTATTTCGGTTTTATGGCTGTAGTCGGAAATTTTCGGAGTGCTAACTCTAGCGATGACTTGTTCGATATTTGTGTTAAGGTTTATTAAATAATAAACATAAATTGGCAGAGTAGGCACTGCACGTAAAAATCCTACTCTTTATTTAACCTTGACTTTATGAACACAACTTTATTTCATGTTTTTACTTTGAAATTAATGGAAATTCAGATATTCGAATTTATTTTCTAAAAGAAACCGAATAACGGTAATTTTTTTACGTAAACCTCAGTTCTATGTACGTTTACTAAAAATAAATTATTAGATCTTTTACAGATGAGACCAGATTTGTCTATCAAAATCTGTTGTCAACTTATTAGCTGAATTGATCTAAATTGTTTCTCCCTGCGTATACCATACCTTGATCTAAATTGTTTCTCCCTGCTTATCCTTTCCCCTCTCCCTCTCCCCACTCCACTTCTCCCCTTCCCCCGTCCCGTTAACCCCCCTTCCTGAATTCCTTTCCCCCCTCCCCCCTCTCCCGGTTCACAGTTCAATATTATACCCCTTACAATATTGCTGCAGTTCTTTCAAAATTGGAGAATTCGTTCCATACAAAATGTATGGGGAAAATAATTTTCTTAGGAGTGGAACACCCTTTACTTTTAGGGGTATGAAAAATAGATGTTGGTCGATTCTCAGACCTACCAGATAAGCACACAAAATTTCATCAAAATTGGTCCAGCCGTTTCGGAGGAGTATGGTAACAAACACCGTGACACGAGAATTTTATATATTAGATTTTGTTTACACAGAACTAACTACCTTTGGAAATGTCCAAACTGCTCGAGATACTAGAATCAAAGGGCGTAATATCTTACTTACCACTTTTGCTAAAACAACTTTTGGCCAAAGAAATTTTTAGATACTTTGCAACAAAACTATACAATGCACTTCCACTGGCTATTAGATAAAACACAATGTATCTTAAATATAAATCTGACACAGAACAAAAAAGATCCAACATCAAAGATATTATCAAAAATAACAAATAAGTTTTTTGTTATTTGTTTTTGGGGTGTTATGCCGTGTTGCACTACCTCCTCCTTTAGCCAACGTTTCCGACAGCGTTACAATGTCCATCATCAGGGCAGATGTATGATGGACACTGTAATGCTGTCCGAAACGTTGGCTAAAGGAGGTGGTAGCTCAACACGGCATAACACCCCATAAACAAATAACAAAAATACTTTTGGCCGTGAAAATCTAAAATCATATCTAACTTATAAGTATTTATTTTTTCAATGGTACAGTTTGGCAATTAAGTGTAGAAAATAAATGATGGCGCTGCGATCGTTTTCTAGTTTTAAATGGCAACACCAAGATGGCTCATAAGACAATGAATGTATGTTTTAAAAAACACTTCTGCCAAAATGCGTATTTCATAGCGTATTTGTATTTTCAAAAAATTTGCACAAAAAACTGTAATTTAATAGAAGTAAAATAAAACAAAACAAGTTTTAAGTGGGCGTTTATTTCGATATAAAAACGTAGGTACTTAAAAATTTAAGTCTATTAATTCAACACCCGACATGTAATTATTTTCTTCGTCCTCGTGTGATTCTTCTTCTTCCGTTTCTTTATCTTCATCTAAACGCAGTTCATCGATATCATCATATATATATTACTGCCTCGTGGATAATATTCTGCCTCAATTTTAATCACCTGTTTGCAACAATTTTTCCAATCATCAGCACTTATGCTATTACATATTATTATTATAATGCCCATTTTCCGTTTTCCCGGTGTTTCAAATTTTCCATCTGCCTTTTCCCCTTCCTTGGCGATTCGTCTTACCGTTGATTCAGATTTACCTGTGTGTGAAAAATCATTAAAATTATTATTTTAGAAGGTAGTTTTAAAAACACACACTAGATAATATTCACTTGGAAAGAAAGAAAGAGAAAACGAGAAAAAGGTAACTTTTCTACGAGTTTAAAGAAGTTGCATATTATATTTTTATTGAGTTATTCCCTTTTTCCTGTGGCCGCATATTAACTGTCAAATTGAAGTGTCAAAATCGGATTTTTTTAACATAACCTCAAATCAGATTGTAATGGTTGTTATCGCTCGAAAATTGGCATAAATCTTGTAATACTAATGAAATTTATTAAACAAACTATTCTACGTACCATTCATTTCTGCAGTTCGTTTGTAAACACCTTCTAATTAAACAGAAGCTTCTTCGCGTGATACTCGGCTAGGCAGCATTGAAAAACGCAGAATATAACCCCTCTTGCATCACTATGTAATGGTTTATTCATTTTAATTAAATTCAGGCAAACAATGAATAAAAATATTTTCAAATCAGCGATCTTCTTCTCAGATTTAAGACAATAAATCAACCGTAACATGCGATAACATGACAGCCATAGGAAATGTCATATAATTCGGTGCTGCCATAGTCATGATCACGTTTAGTTCTAATTTATTTAATTTCTACACTTTCTTGCCAAACTATACGTTGATGATTAGGTACTTTAAATGTAATACATATTGTGTTATTATTTGTATTTTTATTATATGTGTTATTATTTTTTATTATAAACTGCTCATGTTTTAAAGCGCCTGCTCGCAACACAGGTTTTCCTGGTGAGACTGGCATTGGACATCACAAATTGTAAGTCTAGAACTAGTAAAGATGAATATAAAATAGATTTAAAAAAATAGTGTCAATTTCTCTTGGTAGAAATGTAGTGATTTGGTTCCGAACTTACAACAAATTTCATTCATAATCGAAATATTGTTACGTTACAGTGCTACGTTTAATAATCAAATCAGCATACCCAGGTACTTTCCAACATTCCTCTTATAATCTTTTCGCTGAGCACTTCCTTTAACCTCGTAAATCACAACAAACCCCAATTGGTCATGCCATAGTCCCACTGGCGTCGGGCAGTTGGAACTATTGTCCCGTTATATATTTCTGTTATGCGCGTCGTTTAAACCCCTGCCACACACAGCTATAAAAGCTCATTGCATGCCAATATCGCTCTCCTGTTACACCACCTAAGCGTAGATCAATCATAGACAATACAGATCTTACGCCGTAACCTGAGGCGATATGCGAAAATTTATGCGACCCCCTCTCTGCCGAAAACAGGAGAGGGGGTAATTACGGAACTGCCTAAATCGGGCAGATGTCAGCTGTCAAGTTAATAGATTCAGTACAAAGAAATGGTATTTCGTGGCAGCTCTGTAATTCAACTGACCCACTCTCCTACCATAGGAAGAAATATTTGCTAGCGTCGTGTGACGGTACAACACATAAGCGCTCGCGGTTAAACACAGGTGTGTGTCACTTACATTATGCGAAAGAAGTAAAAGTTACAACGGAGTTATCAACGGCAAGCCATTACTGTATTGCGTTGTCTGTGCAGACCATTACATGCCATACAATTGTAATTTGGTCGCACGTGTGTTTTACGACATCCTTTCCGCAGTTTTTCTTCCAAATGATTATCCTGGTATATGTAATACAGGGTTTGCTACGTAAAATAATAACATCTCACTGCAGAGGCTATGCAGAGAGCCGCAGTAGAGAACTGGGCAACTTACCAATATTTTTTCTTCCCGGTCGAGAAGTAGTAGTTGGGAGCCACGAAGCTAGGTAAGTAGGGTAGGTATGGATGACTTATTGGACTTTCCTCACGACATTCTTTCTCGCTAGCCTCGTTGGCTCTACCCGGGGTAAATAGCGACTACCCGCTGCCATGTAGACTAACTTTACAGGGTGACTGGTTCATGATGTTGAAAATCGAGAAACGTGGATATGACAGTACTTGAAGTTTTTTATTGAAAACGATCAATGGTAAAGGCTCCGCCATACTTATGTTGTTCATTACAATTCGTTATGCCTCGATGACACACGGCGAGTTACAAGCTACTATCTACTAAGTTTAAAAGTGGGTAAATCGGCGAGTGAGATTGTCATGATGACACACAAAACTGTCCACTCCAAATAAACTAATCACGAACAAGCGGAGCAAGCGTGTAGGCGAGTAAAGTTGACGACCTTTTAACTTTTTTTCGTAGATTGTCAACAATCTGCTAGTCGCTGCTAGTTAGCAAGTAACACGATGACACTGGGCGAGTTTACTAACAGATAGTGAATTTCCCAGATAGTAGCTTGTAAACTCACCGTGTGTCATCGAGGCTTTACTGCAGTATTCTACTGATTGTGCTACTTATATTGCATAATTTCAAAAATATGACACAAATAATACGGCGCCTTGTTTTATCTTCCTGTTTAAGATGCTAACGACTATTTTAAAATAATCTTTACTACGAATTGGTTTAAATTATAAATTCAAAAAATATGCTTAGGATAAATAATTTAAAGCGTTACTTTATAAAAAAATTAAGCGTACATTACTGCAAAATGTGTTTTTACATTAGAAATGTATGAATGTATACAGGATGTACTTGACTTACTTTAACCAGTGATTCCTGACATTATTTGGAGTTAAAAATGTAAATGAAATTTTGGTCTCCGGTGACTTTTTTGGTAATTGTTTTTTTTTCAATTTTTTTTTCAAAATCAAACAAAAAAAATTTCTTCACTGGTCACTCAGCCGAGTAACCGACCAACCCCTTACCCCGCCTCCAACTGTCCAACATCTACCATTTTTTTACGTTTTTGTAGAAGAAAAAAAACATTAAAAATGTCACCGGAGACCAAAATTTTATTTACATTTTTTACTCCAAATAATGTCAGGAAGTGATTCTGGTTAAAGTAAGTCAAGTACGTCCCTTCACACCTTGTAAAGGAAGCAACTTTTAAAAAATATGATTTTACTACTAAAAATATTTGTGACAGTTTCCATCGCTCAACTTTTTTCTTTCTTATAAAATTATTCACATAATAATTAAAAACTATTTTGCACTTGAAACCGTGATTTCTAAACTCCGTTTGTCACGCTATTTTTATCTCTATTCATTACATTCATGGCGATATAAGACACAATAAGAATACATACATTTTTGGCTTGTGGTTTTCTTTCAACGGACTTTTAAATTTCCCAAAGCTTATGGTGGTAATGACTTTGCGAGCTGAAACCGTTTTAACACTAGAGTACACGCGTGGGCTACATATGTAGCCCAGGGTATTGTTTTTGTTTGTAACTTCGTGAAATCGCGTGATTTAACTTCGAGTCTCTAGCTAAGCTTCGATTGGTTGTTGCTCGACGCATTCAGTGTTTGGCGTGAGCGATCGACGCTGGCGCACGTGTGAAAAATAATGATTTAAAGTTGTTGGGCTATGTATGTAGCCCATGCGTGCACTGGCGGGACATAAGGAAACACAAGGAAAACTATATAAGGCGTATATGATATGTAATGATCACCAAATTTTAATTTGTCCTTATGTAATGATCACAATTTTTTTGTTTGTCCTTCGTGTAATGAAAATTAAAAAAAAAAGTTTAACAAAAAAGTAAGAAATAAACCAAAAGTTGATTGATCTCAAATAAGTAAAAATTAGGTGATTTTTCGAGAAGTCTAAGGTTTTGTTAATATTTTAAGTTTAAGAAAGAGAAGACTTATTTTTTTATTTCGGTTAACTTAATAAATGTCATTTATTATAATAAATGTGTTTTATTTAAAAATTAAACGATTATCTTTCAGTATATTTCAATTTAAAATGGGCTACAAGGGAAGCCCACGCTAGCACTCATGACCGTTTTAGACGCGCGTGTACCGTAGTGTTAAAACACCAGACTAAAAAACCTGTCCAAATATGATGCCAGAACTTACCTTACGTTGGAGACTTTTGACTGGAACACACACAGTGGTGGGTGATTGGTCGGTGGACAGCATTTTCTAGATTATTTTCCTCATCAGGGATTTGCTGACTACTATTCAGTCCTTGATTACGAGTATATTCCGATAATGAACCTTTGAGAATTGATGATCTATTACGAGAGATGGGAAGGCTGATAGAGATATTGACAGAAGGGTGAATGCAGGTTACTCTATTAATGGAGGACTGAACACAGTTGGCACCGACAAAAAACTGTCCAAAGACGCGAAGCTAGCCGTCCATAATGGAATACTTGTACCCACCCTGATGTATGGCAGTGAGGCATGGAACTGGCAGAGGATGGATGAAAGTAGACTGAATGCTGTAGAAATGAGATCCCTTAGGCGTATGTGTGGCAAAACCATGTATGATCGTGTGAGAAACGTGGAGATCCGCAAAGAATGCAAGATTGATTAAGCGTGATGAATAAGATCAAGAAAGGAACGCTCCGATGGTTTGGGCATGTAGATCGAATTAACGAGGAAAGGAGTGTAAGAAGAGTATATGACGCAAATGTGAATGGTAGAAGAAGTCGAGGATGCCCTAGAAAGACATGTCACGACCAAGTGAATCAGATACCATGGCCATGTCAAGAGTCAGAATAATAGAATAGCATGTATGAGACGATGTATGAATATGAACGAGGCAAGGAGTGTGTGCCAAGACCAAGTTGTTTGGCGGTCCGCCCTCTCTGCCTACCCCTGCGGGGAAAAGGGCGTGATGGTTAGTTAGTTAGTTAGTTAGTTATGATATATTGTGCTAGTCACCCTGTTTAGATGGTTGAGAATGCTGGGTATCTTACCCCCCCCCCCCCTAACAAACACCATAAATTGTGATGTAAGAAAAGTCTGTCTTTGCCAAATTAAACCTTGATGGTAATGAAACTGGCAAAAGAAAGAGCCCGAATATTGACTTAGGCTTTTACTAAAAACACTTACCAATCAAATAAAAAAAATCTACCAATTTGCCATGGATATGGTAGGGGTAAATCTACTAGACAAGTATAAATCAAATACATGGGTGTCTGAATGTATCCGAAAACTAAAAACCGTTTTTGAAAGGTGATAGAATATGCTTTCAAATGTTATTATTAGAAATAAACATATAATTTCTGAAATATATATATATATATATATATATTTTAATATAAACATAAAAAAGTTTTAATAATGGCACGCCTTACGTTTTTTCTATCTAAAATTAGTGATAACGAAAAAAAACACATACACGCATATTTTATAAAACAAATGTACGTATTATAAAAGTTTTTATAACCTCACGCAAAAATAATAATTAATAAAATTTCTCGAAATTTTATACATTTTTCTCAAATTGCTATCGAAAACTTTGGTTTCATAGTGGTGTACATTTAAAATTTTCTATGGTTAAATTCCTTACATCGATACATACCTAGTATAAAAGTAAAGTCACTCACGCTGTCTGTACGCTTAGATCTTTTAAACTTCGCAACGGATCTTCATGCGGTTTTCACCAATAGATAGAGTGAATCTATACTAGAGGGTATATAATTTGTCAAGGTTTTGTATAAATTGGTTTAACTATATAATATATAAATGGAGCGAATTTGATATGTATGCAAATTAAGAGATGGCGTTGGTTATAAAGGTTGGGTAATGGCGTTGTCAGTAGATGGCGTTATGTTTCGTTAGCCACAGCAACGTGTGGGTCTGCTAGTTTGAATAAAAAAGCGTGTAGTGATCTCTTTTGAACACCGTTTAGAATAGATCATATTTCTCACCATGACAGTAATGAAGGTACAACGATTCATATGAGACCTATGTGAGTTGGAACAAATTTGGTCTCATGTGGGTAATTAACTAGATTTGAATTGCCAGTTACTTAATATTATCTTTTCTCCATAATTTCCTCTTCGTAAGACCCTCAGTGCCTCCAAGTATTAAGACTTAAACTGTTCGCATAAAAAAGCAATCACGTCTACATACTGTAGAAATAATTTGAAAGGGTTGTTAACCCTCGCTGCGAACTTATCGCTTTCCCAGCTGTCGGAACTGCTATAAAATATATTGAATTGGATCTTTCGCAGCAAGTCATTAGTTTTCTTGTCGCTTTGCCAAAAATTTCACCAGAACAAGCAAGACTGGTTTCTTAGCACTTCTTATCTAGTTTGCTACTTATTAAATCGTTACTGTTCTTAGTTACTGCTAGTTCTGTGAGTACTGTAGGAAAATTCGCTTCCAAAAATACGTTTCTATTTTTCTTTTATTTAATAAAACCAAACCAAAATTTCATCTGTTTATTTATTTTTTTCTTAGTTTTACAATTTTTTAGAGAAAAAATGTGCCCTTACTGGGGGTACCCCGCTCCAAGGTCATATTGTACATGTTTTCGTGTTTGAAATATAAGTAAATACCTATGTTAAAATATTACAAGAGGAAAATTATAAAGTTATATCATAAAGAAAACACAATACATGCATTAATCTTTGTAAAGCGTCGATGACACAGGGCGAGTTTACAAGCTACTATCTACTAAGTTTAAAAGCGGGTAAATCGGCGAGTGAGATTGTCATGATGACACACAAAACTGTCCACTCGCTCAGAAGCGTAGGAAACTGAGGACGCTGCTAGCGCCAGTAACAAGAATAACGACGCCTGCATGAAATTCTTCAGATGTTTGACAGTCGAAATCAGCTGTTTATCGGAAGCCATGTTGGAAACATAAATAAACCAATCACGAGCAAGCGTGTTGGCGAGTAAAGTTGACGACCTTTCAACTTTTTTTCGTAGATTGTCAACAATCTGCTAGTCGCTGTTAGTTAGCAAGTAACACGACGACACTGGGCGAGTTTACTAATAGATAGTGAATTTCCCAGATAGTAGCTTGTAAACTCGCCCTGTGTCATCGAGGCTTTAGGTTGCAAAATTGAATCTATATTCTTTCATCCCATGTCCATAATCCATATCTAAGGACGGGTTGCTTCAAAATATTTGACGGATTCATCAAATATTTAAAGCTAAATTTCACGTTCTGTGTAAGTTCTATTCAGGTTCTGTTATTACGTCATTATAGGCCAGTTGCTTCATAAAACTGAAATAATCACAGAACTTGAATAGAACTTGCACAACCCATACTTAATGCTTCTTTTGAATTCGGCCATCTTTTTAATGGTTTTTATTGCAAGAGGGAGTATCCTACTAATATTATAAAGCGAAAGTTTGTATAGATGTATGTATGTTTGTTACTCTTTCACGCAAAAACTGCTGAATTGCTTTTAATGAAACTTTACTATAATATAGCTCATACATCAGAATAACAAATAGGCTATAGCTCAGAGCTCTGGCATTATGAAATTTGTACACAAAAATTGCGGTAGCACGATTAGTAAGATATATATAATTCTTTGTTCGATTCAAATGATTAGGGAACTACTTCAAATAATTGCGGGAGGTGGGAGGGAGTGGGTGGAGGGGGGAGGGGGGGGGGAGAGAGGTGGTGGGAGAGGGGGAGGGGGGGTAGTAGAGAGGGGGAGGAGGTGGAGTGGGTACCCCCCTAATACCGAATAAAGTCGTTTTAGTCGTCTGAAATCATATGATTTGTAAGTACCTAAATACCTACCTGCTTAATTATAAACCATATATTTTATGAAGCATTTTTTGATAAACTTCCGAAATCACTGGACACGCTTAAGACGAATATTTTTTTAGAAAAAATCTTCAGATTCACATTAAATACCATAAAAGACAATCATTTGCATTCGTACCTTCTCGTTTATAGTAATTAAAGTGAATCAAAAGGTTTTTCTCTGACAAATATTCGTATTAAGCGTGTCCAGTGCTTTCGAAAGTTCACGGATCCGTTGTCGGTAATAGTTACCGTCGACCGGAAACCATTATAACCAACACCCCTGCCATAGGTCACCCGAAACGGTTCACTACGTTTGGTGGCTTAACAGGGGTGCCCGGGTTCATTGGGTGAGGTTTGTCTAGGTCTTGGCGGCGGATGGGCTTGCCCACCGTCTGCATGGCGGGTCGGATCGGAAAAGACCCATCTCCTTGTACCGTAGTGGGAAGGATGGAATCATACGTCCGTCACTCCTGGACACATTGGCCCACAGATTCCTTCCCTGGACTTTCTCTCCTTTCTTTCCCTAAAGAGACCCTCCACACAAAGATGACATAGGCCTGAGGGAATTTTTCAGGCCCCCCTGTGTGAAACTAATGTAAAAAAAACGAGTGTGCTTTAGACCACACGACTGTAGTAAAACTTCACGCTTTTCGTAACGCTCTCGTCACGCATTCACCAGCTTACTACCCAATTCAAGCGTGCGTAAAGAAGTTTTACTTAAAAAACGAGTGTGCTTTAGACCACACGTTTGAAGTAAAACTTCTTTAGCTCCATCTATATGATAGGAAGAGAGAAAGAAAATGTGCGCGAGCACTGCTCTCTCTTGCCCCTACAGTGTGATACAGACAATAGGCCTGCACTGTGTCTTATAATATAATAATTATATACGAAACGTAGCTAGCTATGAGAGAAAGAGAGAAAGAAAATGTGTGCTCGCACTTCTCTATCTTGCCCCTACAGCAATATACGAAACGTAACTCTCTATCTCTTTCTATCGTCACTAACTTATATCTCCCTCTCAACCGTTCGCCTCGCTTTTCGTAACATTCTCGTCACGCAATCGCCAGATTACTCCCCAAGTCAAGCGTACGTAAAGAAGTTTTACTTCAAAAAATATATATATCTAACAATCTATGAAATAAAGACCGCACTCTAATGGATGTTTTAACGATCGCTAATGGGCGCTATTTTTAACTTAATTAAGTCGTACATGTACAGGTAAAATAGTAATATCGTTATTAGTGTTGTTATTACAAAGCAGTTTTATAACGTGTTCGAATTACGTGGAATTAATCGACTTCCTTTGATAGTCTCTGGGAATAATAAAATGGTAGATTGTTATCCGTTCCAGTACCGCCTCACCTGAAATCTTAATTAGTGAGAAACTATATACTAAATGCCCTTTTTATTACCCACTGTCTTGGGGTGGGGAGTTTCAAATTCCATCAGATATTATGATCTTGACGAGTTTCGAATCGAGTTGCTAATCGCAATTTGATCATAGGCTAAAACCGGCCGGGACCGTTTTAATATCAAAAAGTTAAAAAGTAAGTCGCTATGGAGTTAATATAAGCATTTTTTTTAATGCGTCGAATTGTAGACCCGCCTCCAATTTTTTTTAATCCCTTTAGTTGCCAAAAAAACAGAAAAAGGAAAAAATATCAAAATGCTCTACCGAGAGATTTTATATCTTTTGTGGGATCGTTATCGTGATAACTGATAACGGACGTGATCTCTTGTCATGTTTGTGCGATTTTTACATATTTACTGTCACTTATTTTAGTTTAGATCGTTTTAAATACGAATTCCTGCAAGTATGCATGATTATTTATTCATTTAATGTACGTTTTACATAGAAAAAGCAAATAAATCACACAAATCTGACGGGAGATCACGTCCGTTATCTCGATAACGATCTCGATAACGAAAAGATATAGAAACGCTCGACAGATCGATAAATTATTATTTTTTGGATTCTCTGTGTGATGTAGATTCACCGGTTACCCGTGTACCAAAATCATGAAACCCGGGTTCAACCTACGTACAGATTCTGATACAGCTTGACACAATTAACTGTGCAGTCGGTGTCATCGCTAGAAACGTGTTGTTTTAAAAATATTTCGACATAAATCCTCCTTTGGCCGGCTGCAAAGTTAAACGTGTTCTAGTCAGTTCTAGTATACAAAAGCTTTTTCTAGCGATACTAGAACCTGAAACTTCCCATTGAAAACGCTGCTTGTTTAAGTGTGTAGGTATATGTATATGAGTATATGAGGTATTGCTATATTAAGCATAGGAAAGGTTTGAATTTTTCAAAATACGTTCTTACCCCCTCGAATTACAAAATTACAAAAACTCTTGCAAAACTGTCGAAAATGCCACCATTTTTTTATTTTAGTATATAAAACAGGCATGTTAAAAAATATATACAATTTGAGGTTGACATTTTGCCAAACAATGATGTTCAATTAAAATTTAATTTTCGAAACTCATTAATGAATTTATTTAAAGTACCTACTCACCTAATAATTTGATTGATTGATTCAAAAATGAATATTTGTAAATACGAAAAATGAAAATTTGAATAAAATAATTGTAATAGGTGGCACGCGACCTGTTTGAACACTGAATGTACTGGAACTGAATATACGGAACGCCTGTAAACGGGGGAGCGGAAGCGGGCGAGGGAAGGCAGGGAAGGTGGGAGGGGGAGGGGACGCGGGAGGGACGCACGGGAAAGGACATGCAAGGAGAAACAATTTATTTCAACGTATGCCGGGGTATGTTTTTTTGCTGTATTTTTGTGATGTTTGTATCAAAGAAGCCTTTTTTAAAGATGTTTTAAAAATAAAACTTTTGTGCAAGAGACGCGCACTATCTATAGAATTATAACGTTTTTCCTGTCAAATTCTCGGGCGTAACCTCACAATATTTATATCATTTACAAATGTTCCAAAATCGACGTTACCGAATGTTGCCAGAGTGTTGAAAAAAAATTTTTTTTTTTAAATTTCTGCATATCATTATCACTGTACCTACCTCAATGTTCCTTATCTTGAATTTATTTGCACTCCATAGAGTATTTGGTGTAAAGATAATCCGCGATGTAGCGCCTCCCTATCACGCACTGACTCATGACCACTTAAGATTAATTCATGTTATTTTCCCCCTTTGATTATTATCTTATCAATATTTCATTATCCTTGTGTATTTTCCCCCATACAATTTGTGTTTTTTTTCCTGGATTTTGTAGAATTAGTCCGATTTCATGAATTTCTTCTGTCAAATATTGAAGGAATATTTCATGTTAAAGTATTTTTCACTATTGTTATTACCTACTATTTTCACTTCTTCATACATTCAATATCACTATCGAGGTGCGCCCATTCAGAATTGAAACATTGCTTGAAATGGATTTATACATGTTTATTTAATACTGTGTACTTGCTAGGTACTTCCCACCCTTCATAATATAAATTAAATCTATGACCTGAAATTGTATTGGTTTTGTACGTAGAATAAAGAATAATACAAGAAATGCGTTTTGGACTTGTTTCGGGCTCAGGATTCAATCGGGGAGGCGGGTATGGGTACCGCCGCCCCGGAAACCATTTATTGGAATCATTAGTTCGCTACTTTTGGTGACTTGGGTGAGGTAAATTTAAGTAAGAAATGTACGTGGTAAGTAAAACTTACCAATACAAAAAAATATTATAAATTTTTAAATAACAATTCAAAATTTATTGGCCGTATTCTTAAGATTATTGCAGTGCTCCTTACGAGTTCTTACAAAATATTGACAAAATGAAACAACGAATATACGGTATATCAAAGAAATGGAGAGAACAAAAAAATATCAATAATAGTGCTATTTTAGCATAGGTTAATAATAATAACAATAACGGTGCTATTATAGCACAGGACAAAACAAGAACATTAAAACTAAATTATAATATAAAACAGGAGGCAGTTTATGTTCAGAAATAAGAACATTATGAGTGGCAAAAAACATAAAAGTACAAAAAGGAGAAAACCGAAATCAACCAATTTTACCATCCAAATATTTTCAATTCTAAACTGTGTTTACGAAATTCAAATGGAATGGAGGATAAACGATGTCAGGCGAGTGTAAGTGAGACAGAGCGCTGGGCTAATGGGCTAAATGGTTGTTTCAATTCAAATTTGTATGGGAGGCACGTCTAGTTTTTTCTTTTCTTTAGTCAATGGTTTTGTAAATGATTTTGCACAAACAAAAGCCACTACGAGTATATTAGGGGGCATACATTAATTACGTGAGCAGTTTTTCTTTCAATCTAACCCCCCCCCCTTGGTGAGATAAATTTGGGCCACTTCGTATACTCTTTTCAAGTAACGTGAAATTTTGCTGGACCCCCCCCCCCCCCGCCCCCCTTTTGAGTTCACGTAATTAATGTATACCCCCTTACCATTGTCATCACCCTGCATATATTGCCATCAAATTTCAGCACATAATATTTATTTACGCCCTAGTAGGCTTTTACAAAGATAAATAATACATTTGTGTTAGGCAAGTAAGTAGTACACAATAATATATGTATAATGATTAATTAATAGTAAAAAAATAAAATTAATTAAAATTAATCGTGTATTCACTTACACGGAGTCGTGAAATCGTACAATTCAGTATAGTAATTATAAAGACTTCGTTTTATAACTAATACGGAATCTTTAAATATATCTACAATTTTCTCAAATTTATTGCCAAAATTATGTAATCTAAGGTGTATTGAGCCCCATAGTTTGTTTTAAAATTGCCTTGTATTTCTGGTCGGTACGTAAAATTTTATTTTGGCGAGAATTTCAGGGTTGTCAATGCAATTATTAATAATTTTGGGAGGAATGCAGATCCCGCCAATGTGGGGGATTTTAATAAAAATGCACTTTCTAGATGAGAAAAGTGTGGAAAAGTTGAATAAAAAAGAAATTTAGGCGCGCTTGGCAAAATTGAGGGAGATACAGCCGTTTAAAGTATGAATAAAATGACACTTCGTGAACCGATACTGTCAGCCATTTTGAAAACTAAATATTACTTTAAAGTTGGTAGCACTCGTAATCGTCCTCTAAATCTGTTACAATGTAACATGGTTTGTGCCCCTTTATAACGCCTACTCGCGTCAACGCAAGAAAAACATCCCAGTTTTCAAGTAGTTTAGCAGCTACGCCAGGTTTGTTTTACATGGTTTGTGACCATTATTAATTCTGTTTTTCATAATTACGTGTATATCACACGAAGTTAGCTACAATCGTATCAACCTTCGTAAAGCAAGTCTGAGATACAAACATAATAGTAACAAAATGGCGTAGTATAAGTTCACGAAGTGTCATTTTATTCATTGTTTAAACGGCTGTATCTCCCTCAATTTTGCCAAGCGCGTCTTAATTTCTTTTTTATTCAACTTTTCCACACTTTTCTCATCTAGAAAGTGCATTTTTATTAAAATCCCCCACATTGGCGGGATCTGCATTTCACCCATAATTTTACGCCATTTTGTTACTTAGTTAATATTTTGATTTGGAATATTCAGCTTAAAGTTGATAAACCATAGAAATTTATGCCGTACCCTTTCTATATTGTCGGAATATGTTTTATACAATGGGGACCAAATAGGCGAATTATACTCTACCTGGCTTCTTACTAAAAAAGTGTACAATGTTTTCAAACATTCTAGTGACTTAAAATCACTTGCTGTTCTGCATATAAAACCAAGCATTTTGATAGCTCTATTTGTTATTTCATTTATGTGCAGAGTAAATGTCAACTTTTTGTCAAATATAACACCTAAATCCCTGATCTGAGCGAAGAAAAACGTTTTCGGTATCAGCAAATTGTGTCTGGCTTGAAATTGCGCTGACTGACGGCGCGCAAATTGTGACTGACTTGTTTCGCGTTCTTCTGATAATATCTGATAGTGATAACGCATGTAACCTTTCCATGGGATAACATAACCGATAACAACAACGGTCCGTCGAAAATATTGTTGTCTTTTTAAACTTTCCAGTTATAACCATTTATCACAGGCGATAAGAGCTGTTCCGAGTTCTGACCTATCTAAATGAAAGTAGGTGCGCGCGCCGGCGCGACTATCACCTATCGCCATAATAAATATTATAAAATATTTTCTAGGCATGTTCACGTTTCCAAGTGCATTTTCCTCACGATCTGAAGTCTGCTCCGCCTACCGCCTGGCAACAACTACAACTATGTATTTAGACAAACACTGGCAACACAGACGACAACGGCGCCTCTAGCGGTAGGATTGCGCACTGCGCATTGATGGCGGCCGCGGATAGTCCCGGAATGTGTTCTTTTTACACGTACGATTTGTAACTTTACTATTATTTAACGACTTTGAAAGTTTTGTCAGTGTTACTCGTGTCAAAGTTTCAGTGTTAATTGACCTTATTCTATTATTACAAATTCGCATCATCGCCTATATTTCCGCTTTCTCGGACTGTGCAATATGTTTTTTTAGAACACCGATTCTCGTCTCCAGGAAATCGAAGCCGGTGAAATTGTGTCGGAAAGTTATTGTGAAAGTTCAAAATAAACATTAATTCGGAGGTATGAATATTGATAAATGTTTTTCACGCGATCTTCACTATTTTTGCCGAACGATGACAAGACGTTTTTCGATGGCGGCCCTTGCAGTCTATCCAAGTGACCGAAGACAGCCGAGATCCAATTACGTCATGAAAATGCATTTCAAATATATTTAACCGCCGTCTGTACAGGCTATATTTACATTTCTCTAAAATTTCATTTAGTCAACCGCTTTTCCAACGTTTCTCCCTCGTACGTGTCATAAAAGAATAAAATATTAAGTAAGTTAAGTGCTGATAAATACATTTGAAAGTCGCCCCAAGTCTCCCAACTCATCGAAAACGTTTTGTCATCATTTCCCAAGCTCTTTATTGAAATAATGTTGTCATGTAAATATATTATTTCATAACATTGAATAGGTTACAATCCCTCTTTGCCGAAGTTTGCCTGCACACTAAAGTAACATATTATTGAAGTGTGGCATAATGAGAGAGCACCATGCGTAGTGTTGTGGACTAGCGAATGACTTGCCGATATCGCCAGTGGCTCACTTGAATTGTACCATCATTATTATGCACTAACTATCGAAATATTCACGATTCCCAAGAAACTATTTTCCTAGCTGCAATGATTCGGCATTTTCTGCATTGCGTATTATTATTTCTCTGTTATTTTATAGTATTTTTTTATTATCAGCTGTCCTGTGACAGACAAAGCGATAAACGATACATTTGCGGCTCGAATTACTTCTACTAAAAATATTAACTTGTCTGTGGTTATAATATTATGGTGACCATTGATTCAGCATTGAGTACGTCTATAATTTATTTTTTTGAATTTGCAGTAATTCTAATAATAGTGGGTATTGTCACCATTTACTTGAGGTGACTTGACATTTTTTTTAAATGTCAAGTCACCTCACCCTTTTCCCTACCAACCAAATTTATGTGATTAAATTTAAATATGTATTTAAAAATATTGTGGCAAAACTGATGTTTCCTTACAAAATTGAATGTTCATTTTAGGCTGTAAACAGTAGCGAGGTGTGATGAAAAATATTTTTTGTTGTTATTTTTATCCAATAAGAAAATCAAAAATATAATTTCAGTAAATATGCAGTTAGGTAGTCCACCTCGCGGATAATACGGAACGCTTGTGATGTCGAAGTTTGGTGCACAGATAATACGGAATGTTCCTTTTTTTAACTAATAGACAATCAAATATGACATTTGTCGGAAGTACCAATCTTATAAAATAAATTCTCTAAAATAAACTCGCATTTCATCATAATTTTAAAAAACATCCCAGGTTTTGAATGGTTTGTTTGGCAAAGCAGGGTTTGTCTAGCGGGTTTGTGTAATTATTCTAATACATTTCTTTCCATGTTCTACTGTTATAAATACAGGTACAAACTTGTCAATAATGCATTCACTTTGTTTTACGCAAAAATACTTTTTCTATGATTGGCAGCATTGATTGTATGTCTAAGAAATGTTAAAATAAAAACAATGAATAAAGGCAGAAACATACTTGTGTGTCGTGACTACAAATTAACCAATCATCGTCGTTACTTGTCGACACGCCACGACCTACAAATATGTCTCTAACCATAATAAATGTATGAAACCGATGTGCTTCTGGCGCGTCTCGACACGCCACAACACGCAAGTATGTTTCTGCCTTTAATAATGGCGTTACCGCGAGAGTGAATTAATTTTAACAAAATTAAAATGTTAAATGCATATTTTTTGCATGTTTTTTGGTCTCCCCCGACATAAATACTCACTTTTCGTAATAATAAAGCTAAATCGGTAATTGCTCGGAACAAACGTCAACGGTTAATACGCACTTTTTTTTCATAAAACTTTTAGATTCTTCTTAATTGCCATAAAAGACAACTATTTGCATTCGGGGAGGTTGAAAATGTTACATTTTTTATTTTATTTACGTAAATTGAAAATTTGCTTTCACACTGTCAAATCACTCTGTTTGCAGTTCGGAACAAACGTCAACGGTTAATACGCACTTTTTTTTTATAAAACTTTAAAAATTAAAATAATATACACAAGCCCGCTACACAAACCCTGCTTTGCCAGACAAACCATTCAAAAACGTAGGCTGTTTTTTAAAGTAAAGATAACATAACAATCCCGTTACATAACCGTTGACGTTTGTTTCGAATATTTACCGCTAAATCTAACTGTTTGAATAAAAAATATTAACGAGTAAGCGGTTTAATGTTTAAATAATATAATTTCTTCTATTCTGGGGAAATTACTTATTGTAGATTATATACTATTTTTATAAATTTAAAAACGTTATCCGGTAAGATGGTACCATTTACGAATAGCAAAACGACTTCTGTATTTTACTGCGAATATGTAATATTCAACATTTATATAAACGACATTGGATCATGCTTTCAAAATTCCGAATTTGTGCTTTACGCTGACGACATGAAAATATTCAAAGTTGTGCATTCTCTTTCTGACTGTGATGCGTTACAAAGTGATCTAGATAGGCTTTGCAAGTATTGCAAAGTTAACTGTTTAGATATCAATGTTTCCAAATGTCATACTATGACATTCACCAGAAATAAACATGTTATTAAGTACTCTTATTCACTCAATAATGAACCTGTCATCTCGAAAACGGAATGTAAAGATCTTGGTGTGTACCTCGATAGCAAACTTATATTTAATAAGCACATCGACTCAATCGTTCACAGGTCATATAAAATGCTTGGTTTTGTTCTTCGCATAAGTAAAATGTTCAATAACCCGCGTACAGTAATAATGTTATATTTTGCATTAGTCAGAAGTACACTGGAATATGCTTCGCCAATTTGGAACCCGCAATACAAAGTATACATAGATAGCATAGAAAATATTCAAAACAAATTTATAAAATATCTTACCTTTAAATTCAACAATAACTTTGAATGCACATTTCAAACATTGCAACAAAGGCGAGCAATAGCTGATTTGACATTTATACACAAAATTTTAAATAATAACATTGACTGTACCGAACTTCTTTCCCTAGTTAATTTTAATATACCCTTAAGACGTACACGTCATACAGAACTATTCCACACGCTTAATTACAAGACAAATGCAGCATCTAATTCACCAATCAATCGTGCTCTTCATAAGTTCAATATTATTGGTCTAAATTCCAACATCGACATTTTCTCTGATTCACTGCCCAAATTTAAAAAGAGCATCTTGCGAATATTATAATTTGTTCAATGCGCACACATACATACACACATACTCACACACTCACACACACACCTTCCCACTACATACATCACCCGGTAATTACTTAATACGCATACCATAAATAAGACGCTACAATGAAACACATAATAGGTACCTACCATGTAATATACTTATAAATTGTAATTTTTTAAACAAATTATCTTTTGTACTGTTTGTTTCTGTTAATAAATAAATAAATAAATATTTATGCATATCAAACTATTTTAATGCCTTCAGAAGTGAAACAGCTGTTACGTGTGATGATAATTACACAGCAGAACTTGTTTATAGATAAAACAATTTTTTATAATATTTGCATCAACTGGTTTGTTTTTTATACAAATCCACCGTTTCCGAAATTGATGAAATTTTGGATACTTGACCTTCAAAAGACTGTCTAGTGAGATTTCTAAAAACCACCCCATCCCCCTTTCTCACCTCAAAGCATAATTTTGAGACTATAATGATAAAATATTGTACAATTGATGTTAAAAATAAAGGAAATTTACTATCTACATCTGATTTAAAAAAAAATACTAATAATATTTTCTTCTAAATGCATATTGAATTGAATTTTTGCGCAGTTAAACGTTTCAACTGTGAAATAAATGATGTCTTACTAGACTGCCAAATGGGTACTGTGTTGGTTTATTCTTTAGAACAATGTAGAACCTTCCAGAAGAGTGTTAATGACATAACTGTAACAAGCCAACAAATGTTCAAACTCATTCTTTTCTCTTTTTCGTTATTTGTTTTTGGGGTGTTATGCCATGTTGCACTACCTCCTTTTTTTAGCCAACGTTTCGGACAATGTTACAGTGTCCATCCTAACAATTACACATCTGCCCTGATGATAGACACTGTAACGCTGTCCGAAACGTTGGCTAAAGAAAGAAGTAGCGCTACACGTCATAACACCCCAAAAACAAATAACTTTTGAAAATACTTTTGGCCGTGAAAATCTAAAAACTCATCCCTTCCTGACCGTAAAGCAGAATTTAAGGTAAATATTCGTAACAAACGTCAACGGTTAAGTAACAGGATTGTGTATGTTATCTTTACTTAAAAAAACAACCTACGTTTTTGAATGGTTTGTCTGGCAAAGCAGGGTTTGTGTAGCGGGCTTGTGTATATTATCTTAATTTTAAAAGTTTTATCAAAAAAAGTGCGTTGACGTTTGTTCCGAACTGCAAACAGAGTGATTTGACAGTGTGAAAGCAAATTTTCAATTTACGTAAATAAAATTAAAAATGTAACATTTTCAACCTCCCCCAATGCAAATAGTTGTCTTTTATGGTAATTAATAAGAATCTAAAAGTTTTATCAAAAAAAAGTGCTTATTAACCGTTGACGTTTGTTCCGAACAATTACCGAATTTAATTGTGCTCTCTACATACGACTAAAAAAAATTATAAAGACAAGTTGTAGTCTAGTAGTCATACTAATCCATCAAATAAATATGATGCATTCTATTTTTTCTTAAAACGAAACGAATAAGAACAGGACGGCAGATTAGAGAATATTACGGCGCTATTTTTAGTATTAAGTGAGAATCGAAACGCACGAGAAAAAAAATAGAGATTCAAAAAATTATCCATACATGTTTGCAAAAAATAGTTACTATTTTTTGCAAACATGTACGGATAAAATTGCTAGTATTATCAACAGCCTGCCCCCTGTAGGCCGATAGCGAGCAACATAGTAGAATACGACGTGCTGTCGCTATGGTTGTACTTTCTACATTTATGTGTTTCTGCATTCCGTATCTCGCTTTATTTTATTTCGACGTTTATCGATTTTGGATAGCCAAAAGTCTTGCTAATCATATTTAAAAAAAATTATAAGTGATTTGTGTGTATTTACGAATGGAGAGAAACTTCATCGGATTTGTATTTTGCTTGAGAATGATTTCGCACCTTAAAAAAGCACAGGAAGGCATTTTTTCACGAAAAAAGATCCCAGAGCGACATGCTTGTGGCAGCTGGTGACAGTTTGTCTGATGAACGAACTTTTATGCCATATTAAACGCAGTAATTCTCGAGTCAGTCCACTGGACCTAGTTCGGTATAACCACTCGCGTTGTCTCAGTAACCTATCTTCTCTTTTAATTCATCTATCAGTTTTTAAGAAATATTTCGTGAACAGTGAAGGAATCGGCCAAATGGTTGGTGATTTTCCGAAAGCTCATAAAATTTCCTACTAAATGCATGTTGCTTTAAATTTTTCGCCAAGTGAAAAGTTTTAACTGTGAACTAAATGACTTACTAAAGACTGCCGGATGGCAAGTGTGAGAGTGAAAAAGAGTGTTCTTTAACATTACTTCTATCCCTATTGAAATGCCACCGAAGAAAAGAACGAATATTGGTCAGAGAAACCCTGCAGCTAAAAGACAAAAAGCTATCCGGGCATTGGAGACAACTGAAAAACGGGAGCTTCGTCTTCAGCAGGAGCGAGTGAGAGCTTCTAGGGCAAGGGGAAGAGAAACTTCAGAGGAAAGAAAGCTTCATCTTCAGCAGACGCGTGTGAGAGAAAGAGAAACTTCAGAGGAAAGAGAACTTCATCCTACAGCAAATGCGCATGAGAGCTTCACTTCTAGGGAAAGAGACACTGTAGAGGAAAGAGAGCTTCATCTTACAGCAGAAGCGCGTGAGAGCTTCCCTTCTAGGGAAAGAGAAACTTCAGAGGAAATAGAGCTTCATCTACGGCGGAAGGCTGTTAGAGCTTCTACGTCTAGGGAAAGAGAAAGTTCAGAGAAAAGAGAGCTGCTTGTACAACAAGATCAACATAGAAAGAAAGAATCAGGAACGGTGGAAAAAGGTGATATAAAAATGTATATTTAATTTAATAATATAATTGTGAACCATCTCCCTAACGTAAAGTGCGGGGGTACAATATGTCCAACACAAAAGATCGTAAGACAAAGTATCTTTACACAGTATAAAATGAAGTCGCTCCCGCTGTATGTGCGCTTAGATCTTGTAAACTACGCAAAGGATTTTCATGCAGTTTTCACCAATAGATAGAGTAATTCAAGAGGAAGGTTTATATGTATAATACATGCATATTATAGCAGAGAAAAGATGAGAAATTCAAAGATTCAATTCAGGCAGCAGGCAGCTGGGAAGCTGCAAGAATTTGATATGTATACAAATTAACAGATGGCTTTGGTTATAAAGGTTGGGTAAGCCACAGCAACGTGTGGCCGGGTCTGCTAGTGTATAATACATGTTTATTTGTGTGTGTTTGTTTTTACACAAATCTGCAGTTTTATTCCGAGATTGATAAAATTTTTCACACTTGACCTTCACAAAACAAGAGGAAAACAAGAAACACTGACCATATGAGAATTCAAAAAACAAGTCCCATCCCCTTTACCACTCCTAACACAGAATAAAGTCTGGGCAACGCTGGATGCTTCACCTAGTCAGAAATAAGTTTTTTTTTTTTTTTTTACAATTGTATTTTACACAAGTCTTACAAAAGTGAGTATATTCAGTTTGAATACCATCTCCAATTGTCGGTTGTTGGGGCTAAGGTCAGGGTTGGTTGGGATGCACACTGTGTTATTATTTGCATACTGCGACTGCTCACAGATTTCATAATAGAATTTAGTTCCCACCTGGCAACACCAAAGGTCACAAAACACTCATTATTCAGTTGCCCAACGCTTGTCACAACTCTTGTGCCGTTCCGTTCCAATATCCTATTGAAATAATAAATATTATGTAGTCTGTTACTTCATGGAATTTCAAAAGAAATTAATATAATATTCACATTATATTTCACTGCATTCATTTTTAAATTGTCTTTATCAACATTTGCAATGCTTCAATAATATTATTACAAGATGTTATTCCTTTCTTGGCCACGGTTGCCATAATTGTAACGCAGTTAAGTTAACAGTAGAATCTAATTTATTTTCAATCGATAACAGTTTTAAATGTTTTGTGTCCTAAATTGGTGCTAAATAAAGTGTTTTAACAAAGTTTTTCAACATTGACCGACTTGCAGCGAATAGTTATTGATATTTCAAATAATTCAATATTTAATATAAATCAATGCATATCATTCAGATAGTGATAATTTAGTTTGACAACCTAACCTAATCATTTCTCTGCGTATTTCGAGTTCAATGAATATAATACATTACTTATGCTTTCAAATTCAATATCAAAGTTATATCCAAACTGAATTTTTAAATACTTTTTTATACATGAAATTAAAACTTTTTTTTTTGGTGAATAAAACATTGGTGAAATATTGTTTTTAAATATGTTCATTGCTATATTGTAGGGCCATCTTGTATCAACAACGGTTTGTTTAGCTGATGCTGGACCAATGTTTTACTTTGTTTCCTACACGGTGAGTGATGTAGAATACCTTGCTTTGTATAAACATTACTTCTATAAATGTATTTACGCCATCCATTGATGCAAAAAATGGTAGAAGAGGCTTTGCTGATGAGATACATATCCCAATGGATTGATTGTGATTTTTCACAATTGTATTATATTTTATTATTATTATTAAAAATTGTAAAGCGGGAACATTAATGTATTTGTACGTATAATTAGTCCGATTTGGTCTTCAACGTTCTAATGCCGAACAACCTGAAGCTATAAAATCCGCTCTACGTGCACTGCGCACTGATTGTCGTAACACGTTTCGATGAGATATTTGTTCGCAATAGTGTCTCTAATTGTATAGCTCTACAAGTGGGAAGCAATGGTTTTGTCTTTCTTGGTTCATTTTAATGTGGACTTAGTCATGAAAATGAAGGGTAAAATGTCAGTCATTTGAAATAATAAAAAGTGATTAATGATTTTTATTTTTTAATAAAAATTTTTTGAAGTGAAAACTTCTTTAGCACGGTTGTGATTTGAAACTTGGTGAAACGAAAAAGCCACACTAAAGAGACAAACACATACATCTATAGGATTTAGCCTGCGCGAGAATGAGATAGAATTTTTGGTCTTGTCTTTGTGCGGTGCTTCGTAGCCTCCCCATTCTTGTCTACTTTAGTTTTCTGAAGGTTACACTTCTACCGTGTGTGAACTGCATGCTTGTATTTTTTATTTTAAATTATTGTAACTTAAAAAAAAAAATAGACAACATTCCCCGGTTACTAATAATAGTAACATGACAATGTTTGATTTCCTCCTGCTATCATCATAATAAGAAGAAAATGTTGGTGCAATGAAGGAAGACTTAGCTAATGGAGGATTGAACCCACAACACCAGGGTGGGAACTCATCACATTTATCCTCTCATCTACTAATGGATCGATTCAACTGCATATTAACTCGACACATTTATCCTCTCATCTACTAATGGATCGATTTAACTGCATATTAACTCGACACATTTATCCTCTCATCTACTAATGGATCGATTCAACTGCATATTAACTCGACACATTTATCCTCCATCTACTAATGGATCGATTCAACTGCATATTAACTCGACACATTTATCCTCCATCTACTAATGGATCGATTCAACTGCATATTAACTCGGCACATTTATCCTCTCATCTACTAATGGATCGATTCAACTGCATATTTTGCTAACAATCAACAATCGTTCGAAATGAACATTAAATTGGTGTACCTTTTTTTTTTAGATTACCTTAAAACTTTTAATATTTTTAAATTTTTCCACCCGAAGGCCCAATCTTGTATATTCTATCTGAATTTAAAAAACCTAGGGAGGAATGCAGATCCGGGCACAGTTTGGAAATTTAATAAAAAGGCACTTTCTAGATGAGAAAAGTGTGGAAAAGCAGAATAAAACAAAAATTAAGGCGCGCTCGGCAAAATTGAGGGAGATACAACCGTTCAAAGTATTTAAAATTTCACTTTACAAACTGATATTGACAGTTCGCCCGCGTCCGCCCGCCATTTTTTTTATAACCTAATACGCTAAACATGGTTTGTGATAGAAAAGAAAGTGCCCCCTTCGTAGCGCCTGCTCGCGTCACGGCAAAAAAACATCCCAGTTTTCAAGTGGTTTAGCGGCTACGCTAGGTTTGTGTAATATGGTTTGTGATTTTGGCGTACTATTAATTCTGTATTAGGTCTGGGATCCAACATAAGCAATGAAAACATGGCGAACGAACTGTCAATATCAGTTCGCGAAGTGATTTTTTAAATACTTTGAACGGTTGTATCTCCCTCAATTTTGCCGAGCGCGCCTTAATTTATTTTTTATTCATCTTCTCCACACTTTTCTCATCTAGAAAGTGCCTTTTTATTAAATTTCCAAACTGTGCCCGGATCTGCATTTCACCCAAAACCTATATTTAATGTAAACACCTTATTTCTGCAGCATTCCTCACTTTTCTATTTCAAGTTTAAGCTTCACATTACGTATTATAAAAATATGTATGTCGAAATACCCTTGAAACGTTAACTGCACCTTTTGAACATACCACTACTATCAATGGTAAACACTTTTTATGCATTTGCGTAGGTATCCGATTATGATTGTGATACTGAAATTAGTGTTTTTGTCAGAACTTTTGATAAAACATCACTTTATTTGTAATTTATCAAGGATTTTTTTTTATTAAAGTATTGATGTTTCTTGGGACTGTTTGTTACTATGTTTATTTATGACAATTCAGTCAAAAATTAGCTATTGAGTAAATATTTTATGCGTAGTCTTTATTGTGACAATAATTTTTTGTTTTGCTATGTTAGGCATTTTCAAATGAAATAATTTTACCGAGGTTCAATTTTTTTAGTGTTGCCAATATGGTGCCACTCAAAGATATTCAAATACAAAGAGATATGCTATGGTGTCCGCGGAACTGTCGGCGGACTACGACCTAATCAGAGTAAAACTACGCGTGCGAAAAGAATTTGTTCATTTCGTTAATTTTTTTAAGGTGTGCAATTGGTTAACAATATAGTTTGAATACGGGAAGAATTCGTTCATTTAGTTTAACATTCGTTTGCTTTATTCGTTAATTATTCATTCGTTTAGTTTATTTGTTATTTGGTAAACGATATCGGCGACACCCGGAAGCGCAGTCCCACCTAGTAAAAACTGCAGATAGCACATCTACTTATATTTCAATATCTTTGGTGCCACTCTATTTTGTCAAATTTGTTAATTTACATTTTGCATTATAAACATTTAAAAAAATATATATGTTTAATATTTAGTTGCCGCTGTTTATTCGGAATTATTGGGGTTCGGAAAAAAATCACAAGGGGTATAATAAGACATCACGAGTATTTATTTTTCATTGAATGCACGATTTCTAAACCAATCTTGTCTATTTACGTCTAAAAGGGATCGAAATGAAAATCTAGTCTCTTTCAACGGAAGCAATCTTCCGAACAGGCCCTCCATCGAAATGCTTGGTGTAACCCTAAGTGACCAGCTCAGGTATGGGGGCTCCATCGAAGCCAGAGTAAAGTTAGCCTCACAGAAACTGGGCGTACTGTACAGGGCCCGCAGATACTTTAATAGTACACAACTGCTAACCCTGTACAAATCACAAGTGCGCCCCACGGTTGAATTTGGCAGCCACCTCTGGTCTGGAGCTCCAAAATACCTGAAAAATACCCTCGACTCTGTGCAGAAACGGGCGGTCCGTTTGATAGATTCTCCCATCTTAACAGACGGATTGCAATCTTTAGAGCACAGGCGTCGGGTGGGAATGCTATCCTTGTTCTACCGGTATTACAATGGAAGATGCTCCGAGGAACTAGCATCATTGATCCCTTCGGCACCGGTGCATAGTCTGGAAACACGCCAAACGCGTGCCCAACATTTGTACACGTTGACATTTTGACATTGACGTTGACATTTTGACAGGTTGACATTTGCCACATGAGAACGGGTCGTTTCTTCGACTCGTTCTTGTGTTCAACAGCGCGGCTGTGGAATGATTTGTCGGCCTCTGTGTTTCCTCCTTCCTACAACATGGGTCTCTTCAAGACCAATGTTCATTCCTTCCTCTCCTCAAAAAGACCCTCCACACAGCATCCCAGATGACATAGGCCCTGAGGGAAATTATTTTCCTCAGGGCCTCCTGCGTGGAGTTAACGTAAAAAAAAAAAAAACAGCGGGTATTTAGAGATAATATTCTGAAAATTTCAATACACTTTGGGGGGTGGTAATCTAAAACCTCACCACATATCACCAGGGGGGGGGGGGGTTTAAAAAGTTGCTAAAAACATTATGTGATTAATGGACGACCCCTAATTTGTGTTATTTCACAATTAATTAATCTAAAAAAATATAAAGTGTATTTGCAGCACGCTCCGGAGTGGAAGATAGATACTCTCAGTGTCGCCCTGGTGTCAGACCACCATTCAGAATTGAAATCTTGCTTGAAATGGCTTTAGCCGTTTTTGGTGACCAGATCTGAATAGCCAGGTACTTCCTCACCTTCCTCTTCCCATCCTCCTTCCCCCCCAACTACCCTCAGCCTCATAATACACCCCAATTGGGGATGCCGTAGTCTGATTGGCCCTTGTGTGGTAAACAAAAAAAAAAGAAAATACAGCTAGGCAAGAGGCAGGGCCGGCTCTGAACCAAATGGCGCCTGGCTCTAATAATAACCTCAAGGGCGCTGTGTGTTAGGTTATCATCAGCTGTGTTATTGGTCCATATCAAGTCGGCGCTCGGAGCAGATTGCTCCAAAGATGCCTGCGTAGGATCAGCCCTGGGCAGAGGATTGAACCCGGGATATCTGATGATGTCACGATCCGATGCTCTGTATTGCTCTACCAACTAACTGTGCACCTAGCTATTTCAATGTTAGCTCTCTATAACAAAAAGAGTCACAAGCCGCCATCATAGACAACCATCGCACTATAAAGTACCCCGCCTGTCGCCTAATGTCTCATTCGTGCATCATTAGGTTTAATGAGTGTGGAAGACATTGAAGCCCGTTTTTTGTTGAGTTAATCTACCGTTAAAAGCCAGAAACCGACCGTTCACTTTATCAGACTATCGGAAATGCAAATTTCTATAACGGTATCTAGAGACTGCTGATTAACGTAAGAATGTAAATTGAATTTTGCACCTGTTGGCTGACTGGTTACAAGATGATATCTTTAAATTACAAAATGCGCTTTTCGCTTTGGAAACACGGAATTGATTTTATTTATGACGTATCGGTCTTCACGTAGAGTTTGAAACATATATTATATACTTACAGTGAAACTCTCTTAAGAAGTTTTTCAAGGGACCAGAAAAAAAAACTTAGGTGGAACGTTTGCATGGCCCATTTCATACAAATCTTAATTTTGGATTTGAGATCAAACACCCAACTAAACTGAAAAATTATTTTCATGACAAAATAACGGAACTCTTCAATTCTTAGGAGCAAATTAACGAAACTCGGCCGAATCTCTTAATTTGACCCTCACGTCGTTATGATCAAATTATGTCTGTCTTATATGAGCAGCCCGTTTAGTAGGTCTATCCATAGTCAGACAAATTAGTTAGTGTACTTCAGATTCACTAAAAATCAAAAAATAAACAAAAATTTTGACAAAACAAAAAACGACTTAAAAAAATGCACTAACGTAAAAAAATAATTTCGTATTCTTCTACAACTTCATAATCAACTTACTTTTTCTACTCATCAATATGTAGGTACGATTGTTATTTTTGGAGTCAGTGTCAGTCAGCAAAGGTCCCGGCCCGGCGTGTTCACTTGACAGCTCCCCTCACGCCGCGGCCCCGCTCTCACCTCGTCAAGTCGCTTGTGCGACACAAGCACATCTCACCTATAACTATGTATGTAGTTACAAACCTACCTTGACTGACACCGACTCCAAAAATATCAATCGTACCTACATATCGATGATTAGAAAAAGTAAGTTGATTATGAAGTTGTAGAAGAATACAAATTTATTTTTTTACTTTTTAGTGCATTTTTTGAAGTCGTTTTTTGTTTTGTTAAAATTTTTGTTTATCAAATATTTAATACGGATGTGAGCTACTTTATTAATTTTTGCTTTAACCCCTCAGAAAATTGCCAATATGCACTTTTAATGTCTTTAACGAAATGACATCTTACGAAAACTTTGTATTATTACCGCTTCACAATTAAAGCTCTATAAATGAAACATTTCTGAACGTAGCCGAATAGTAAAAACTGTTTTAGACAGGTTACAAAATAAGTTTTCGAATTATTATATTACAAATAAATATTAATATTTGTAAATATTAAAATTTAGAATGCAAACATTAAAAAATTGTGAAAATGACTCACGTGATGTTTTTATGTGAAAACGGTAATAAAATCACAGATTATGTAAACAACAATACTTATTCTATTGTATAAATGTGTAATAAACACTTTTGGCACCTAACTTTTTTATCATTTCATATAAAAATATTTCATAAAAATTAACAATGTCGGGCGCCTGTAGGAAATTTGGCGGGATAAATTATGTGTCAGACACACGCGCTGACGTGTAAACACGCTTATTGTACTTGACTGCTGTCGTATTTTTAACGCATATATCTGCTTACGTTGCGGAGGGGTTAGTGGGATAATTTGGACAATTTTTGGTCAAAGGACCGAAAAAACCAAACTTTTTAAGATGACAACAAGGGAATTTCTTAAAAGAGTGTCATTTACTTAGTTTAGTTTTAATTTAATATATCGACACCTTGGTTTCATGTGTCATAATTTAATACATCGACACCTTATTTTTGAGTTGTGTAGTAAAATTGTCATTAGGAACATTTATGTAAATATTTTAAAATTATTTATTGATCCTTCAGGCAAAAGCTTATTCAGATTTGTAGAATTTTATAAAGTTTATGTAAAATAACTTTTAAAATTATAATGTACCCGCAGAATAATAAACTTGAAAAGCATAAACATAAGAGTTTATCTCCAACATTCTAATTTCAATATCTGTTAACCCGTCTAATCACAGGAGACCCAAGTTGTCCCAAAACATCATATGCCGTTATAATAACAGGAGACCCAGATTGTCCCAGAGCGACAGTGCATTATTAAAAGTTAGATATCTCTCTTCCTGTCATGCGAATAATGGTGATTTCTTTTATGTTAGACACGGAATGAAATAATGCTTCTCATTGTCTTAGAATTATATGAGCTAGGTTTTTCAGATATTTTACAAACCCGATCAAAAGTGACGGTTTAATTTTTCGCCAATTTGTGACGTATCACACATTTAATTTTAAAATAAAATTGTATGAAAGTGATAAAAAGTGAGGTGACAGTTTTATTACAAATTTTATTTAGAAAGGGAGTCTGTATTTTAAATTTTAAGTTTATTCTATTTTAATTACTTTAATTCGAATATTCGCAGGTATGCATTTTTTAGCCAATTTAAATTTCCAATATTAAAATTTTAATATTTAGAAACAAAAATGTTGATTTCTAATAAACACACCGGAAAGATTATTTTATCTAGATTTTAGAACAATTTTTGTTTTTGCAAAAGCGTTAAAAAACAATAAATAGGAACATTTAAAATGCATGGGAAGAAACCAGGAATTTTGCGCGCAAACCTTGACTGGCAAAAGTTGACAGAAAATTATTTTCTTATTATTCGAAGGGTTAACATTCTTTCGGGATTGATGAGTCAACATTTGCACGAAATATACATAGGGCCTTGCTGATAAAGGTTTTTTTTTAAATTTTACTCAATGGTTTTTACGTTTTTAATAAAATTGTTTTATCAATTATATAAAATAAGATTTAAAACACATTTATTAGTAAGGGGGATAAAGTTCAAGGACCAAAGATCTCACTAAACTGCCTTCTAAGTAACTTTAAAATTGCAATACAAACATGAAATCTCAAATTTGCTGAAACTTAAACATGCGTCTTCAAACTAAGTAATTGTATGAGATATCAGCAATCTGTTGAAGGAATTGGTTATTAAAGCATGCTCTCTGGAAACTATTAATATTTTCCGAGGCCAGATTATCTCTCCGTATGTTGCAAACATAAATACATAAATTGCATCTGCCTACTTAACCCCTCAGGCTAATTTGTTCGCTTTTAGGAACAGCTCACATAATTCTCAAACAAATCGTTGTGGCTTAATATCATGGTGATAAATATGATCTAAATGGTGTTAGAGAGATAAAACCATGCTTTATATTCAAAAGTTAACTACAGAAGAATGAAAATGTACATGTGTATGAAATCAAAGTTTCCAAATGCGATTTGAGAAAAATTTATTAAATTTTGTGAATTTTTATGAATGTTTTGACATGAATAAAAAAGTTAGGTGACAACAACGTTTATCATTTTTCTAATGAAATACGTGTGTTGTTAGTTTTTTTCGTTATCAGTAATAACCATGTATGATCGTGTGAGAAAAGTGGAGATCCGCAAAGAATGCAAGGCTGATGTAAGCGTAATGAGTAAGGTTAAGAAAGGAAAGCTCCGATGGTTTGGGCATGTAGAGCGAATGAACGAGGAAAAGAGTGTAAGGAGAATATATGATGCAAATATGAGTGATAGAAGATGTTGGGGATGCCCGAGAAAGACATGGCACGACCAAGTGAATCAGATACTTGAGTCGGGCCATGTCAAGAGTCAGAATAATAGAAGAGCATGTATGAGACGATGTATGAATGTGAACGAGGCAACGAGTGTGAGAAAAGACTTGAGGTGAGCCATTTTAAAAAATAATATGTTTATTTCTAATAATAAAATTATTGAAAAAGCTTATTTCATCACCTTTCAAAAACAGTTTTTGAAGTGAAAACTTCTTTAGCACTGTTGTGATTTGAAACATGATGAAATGAAAAAGCGACACTAAAAGAGACAAACACGTACATCTATAGGTTTTAGAATGAGGTTTTCGGAGACTCCAGATACTAATATCTTGTATGTCAGACGAATATCTACAGCTCATATGTTGAACAAATATCTATGAACTTCAGAGTGAGGACTAATATCTACAGAGCTAAGGACGGACGAATATCTATGACGGTCCCAGTGGTTGACTAACATCTATGGAGCATAGGTGGGACTAATATCTACAGAGGGCAGCTGAGCAAGAGGTTGTATGGAAAACCTAACCTACGCAATATTATGTTATAATTGCAAATCCAACCTCTGCCAGTGCTGTAGATATTTGTCCTCACTTTGGTTCTCATAGATATTAGTCGGCAGTTCGAGCTGTAGATATTCGTCCTCACTTTGGTTCTCATAGATATTAGTCGGCAGTTTGAGCTGTAGATATTCGTCCTCACTTTGGTTCTCATAGATATTAGTCAGCAGTTTGAGCTGTAGATATTCGTCCTCACTTTGGTTCTCATAGATATTAGTCAGATTTGTTCAGTTTTTGGAATTCCTGTAGATATTAATAGACCCCTCCGTTTTCGGATGCATGCGGAAATATTATATATTTTATTGTAAAGCGGAAATACTGAGGCCTGACAGAATGTGCTCGAGGCCTGAGGGGTTAATACATCCAGCATCTTGGAGTGAATAAATTATCTCAGGTTATCAGATACTGATATACATTTAGCCTTTTGTCCTACAGCTTGTTATATAAATGCTTTTATGAATATTTCAGTTTGCTTTTGGATAATAACGCCGCTGCCTAAACAGGATACGGCTGTGGTGAGATTGTTAAAATGGTTCCATGTGTTTATGTTCGCTTCTATGTCCTGTTGTTTGGGGACATAATTGGTTTTAAAAATTGTGTGGTTTCATCGGGGCACTAATTGATTATAAATTGATAATTATTTTTTTAGCGGTCATTTTTAACTCTGGTTCTTAGATTATTAGTATAGTGTGTTAAAAGTGATGATAAAATTGTTTAAAAAATAACTGATCAATGTTTTAAAGAAATATTGTTTGTGAAATGGGCTGTTTTTTGTTTTTGTTTTTTTGGCAAGCACGAGTAAATGAAAAACAGAACCAAAATCAATGAGAATTCTTGCATGTTTTACCTCGTATTTGGTGGGTTCCAGTTTTTTAACAAAATTTGAACCATTTATCAATTTTTAAGTTCTGTAGAAGTTCTATTCAAGGTCTGCTATTATTCCATTGTGGGCCAGTTGTTTCACAGAACTGAAATAATAGCAAACTTGAATAGAACTTTCACAGAACTTAAAATGGGGTATTTCCACAAACGAGGGATTCTGTTGAAAATGTACGGAATATTTAAAGATCATTTTTCTAATTTTAATCATCCTACTAAAAATGTTTGTTTTATGCGTTTTCATTCAATATTTTTGGTTTTAAAAACGGTCTAAAACTGACAAAATCAAACCGGCCCATGGTTTGTAAATCGGAATGTGATGTCGCTCAGCTGGGCCAGCATAAATTACCACCGTCAGTAAGCGTCCACGCTCATGACGTCACACAATAGCCCCTCCCCAAAACATCATTTTAGCGGTAATTCAAAAATGAGAAACTTTGGATCGCTATAGAAAATTTATTCATCAACATAAAAATAAAATAAAAATGCTGTAATCGTGGTAATTTTTAATTTTTTTTAAGCAATAAAAAAGTGGAAATACCCCATTTTATGAATTGTTATGCTGTGAAACAACTGGCTCTTAATGATTCTTTTAATAATAGTAATATTTGGATGATTTATATAGTGCCGTTTTTGTGAAAAATAACCTCAAGGGCACTTTGTTTGAAAGGATAAAGCGTAAAATCAAAATGACTACCCTCAACGTTTTATCCATTTCAAAGCCTTTATTTGTAACTTGCGTCAACTTATTATAGCATTTAAATAAGTTGTCTTATTGTTTATTTTTAACAGAATTGTGATTGTGTACAAATTGAATTTTTTTTGTTACACTCTTTTAAAAATGGCATAATTTTTTTTGTCTTTCTGCTGCTTTATAATTTATCATCAGATCTACTTGTTAAATGTTTCTTTTTCCCCTCTGCCTCATAGCTAAAGAATAGACATTTTGTCACTAGAAATCGTTTTCGACAATTTTTTTTTTTTTTGACATTCCTAGACTTTGTTTGAGGCATATTTCGTTTTTCTTTCAAGAGATTGTAAAGGTTACTGTTTAGTATTCACAGTAAATACTGATGTTTTGTTGTTTTTGCTTGTTATAGGAGAGCGGGCAGTTGGAGAGTCTGGACGAGGGGCAGCTGAGGGCGCTTCTTGACGAGGCCGTCACATACAAGAGGCCGAAGGACCGCGAGGGGAAGAGCTCTCTATTCAAGGTACTACCCGTCCCTTCCCTTCCCACCTCTTTATGTTTCAAAATCCCCTGGCAGCGCCCCGGGTCAGATATTTTTATTTTTTACCAGTTTAGCCAGTTTTGGTGTGCAGTGACATGGGTGCCATTAATCGACTGGATTATGGAGGTGGTGACAATCTAATAGCCACCGAAAGTGAGTGTCATATAATAAAAAATATATTCGAAAAATATTTTTACCAAAAAAATAAATTGCTCCATAATTGGTTGTGCTCATGATCTGAAAATTAAACATGCCAGCTGTGTTCGTAGCAGAACTGAAAATTTGGTATGCCTTGGAAGAGAAAAGGTGCGTATTTATTTTTTAATAAACACCATAGAAAACAGCATAATATCCTAACTGATTACATGAAGTTTACTGGTGCGATATTTAGGTGGCAAACTGATAATCATTATTGACATAGATCCCATACATTGCTCCAGTAAGTACTTAGGCCATAGGCCCACCTTCCAACATATTTTCATATTTTGAACCGTAGGTCAATTGTTGTATTGTCCTGTTGTCCTGTCCTACATGGTTAAGGCTGCTCATGGAGCTGGGACAGGGCAATATTGTATTGTCCTCGTGTAAACTCGACATGAATTTATTTTGTTTTCTTTGAATCAGCAAACAATATTAATACCATTTTCGTCTGCGTGGTTGAATTTTAGAACCCGACTTCGATTGCGTGTCTGACGCCACGCCTTACGCGCCGCGCCACAAATAACATCTGTGTATGTGAAATTTCAAGCAAAGCTACCCTTGTAATTCGGTTTTGAGTTCAAGAATCTGTCAAAAGATGTCGCCACTTCCGTTAGCAGCTCGCACGTGGACAGGAAAAAGCAAACCTTTTGATGTAATTGCTTCAGCTAGTAGGAATGAAATCGGGTAGTCTGTAGGTAGCAAGTGGTACCAGTAGGATTCATTTAAACCAGTGTTTCTTAACCGTATTGAAAGAAGCCTTTGTAATCTTTTGATTACAAAAATAATTTTTCAATTTGTTTGGGTATTTTGATTTCAAATCCAAAATTACGATTTGTACGAAATGGGGCTGCGCGAACGTTCCACTTAATGATGACGAGTATAAATAAAACACATTATTATTACATTTACCTCGAGTATTATGAAAATTATTTATTTATTTATTTATACACCCCCTAATGGGTTTTTACATTCTTTGTTTATAAGTAACTAGCTGACCCGGCCACGCGTTGCTGTGGCTAATAAAACACTTTGTAAAATCGAACCTTTTTTTGTAGATCTATAAAAGAGGAATATCCCAGCATGCATTGTTTTGTTATATCTCAAAGTAATTAGGCAGTGTTTTTGATGAAATCTCCCAGGCGGCTTGACTTTTTCCGACACGCCTAACAATTATCGTTATGTTTCAACCAATTTACATAAATCCTTGACAAATTACATACCTAAACTTTCCCCAAGAAACACTCTATCTATTGGTGAAAACCGCATGAAAATCCGTTCAGTAGTTTTCGAGTTTATCGCGAACAGACAGACAGACGGCGTGGGGGACTTTAATTTATAATATGTAGAGAATTAACACAGTATTTTTAAATACTTTAAAACTAAAACAATAATGAAAATATAATATAATGAAAAAAAAAGTAACGACTAAAGCAAATATGAAATAAAATACATTGGTAAAAATGATAAGAAGTCTAACATAAAAAGAATATGCAATATAAATAAAATTGCAGAAATTATCAACGACTATTTGTGTCTAGATGTATAAAAGAATTGGAATAAACAATGTTTATACTGGTTATTCGTATCCTGAAATATATCTCCTAGATCAGAATATTTATTTTCGAGATTGTGAAGTCTCGGAATCGGTAATTTTGGTAAGAGAGTGTCCTGGTGTTGTTAAAGTAAAAGGGTAGTAAATGTCAGCAAGATCTTCTGGGAATATGAATGTTGATTAATTGAAATAATTCAGGACAGTCGATTTTGTAATGCAGTATTTTATGTATTTTTTATGAACACCACTAAAAGCTAAAATTTAAAAAATGCCCCCCCCAGACCTCCAAAATGCCCACAAGGGGGCGCTGGCGCCCCCATTAAGAATCACTGATTTAAACGGAATGTGATATTTGTTTCCAGGAGCTCCTGCAGGAGGTGGAGCAGGACACAGAGCACGAGTGTGTGCTGGGCTCGGTGCCGTCGCGCCAGCGCCGCCGCGGGGGTGGGCGGCCGGGGGGCTACTCGAGCCGGGCCCCGCTGCTGGCGCACTCGGGCAGCCTGCAGGACCTGGCTGCGGAGGCGGGCCCCGCGCGCGCCCTCCCCGCGCGCCACGCGGCCCGGCGCTCGCGGGTCAGCGCACGCACACTGCAGGGGGGCAGCCTGCCCGCCAATGTTGATCAGGTACACATCCCAGTACCCTTGTGCTCTTGGTGAAACTAGCCCCTTTTGGATAGTTGATAATAGAGATGGTTCTTCAGACACTGCTAACCAGAGGCGGCTCTAGGGATCCAGAAGTGGAAGGTCATTTAAAAAAGTTGGTTTTATGATACAATATCAAATTAAATATGATAATATTAATTTGTTATTATCTCGTGAGTTTGAGAGTCAAATTACATTTAATATAGTAAATTATTTCTTGCGACAAGCCTGCAATATGCAAAACCAACCTACGTTTATCAAACCATCTCTTTCAGACGCATAATTTTCATCATGCTTTCTCTCGCTCACGGCAATGACCCAAACTGTCTTCAGAATCCAAAATTTTTTTCTAGGCGGCATAGTGCGATCTCGTTTATTGTAGGGCGCCTAAGTGATTTTTTTAATAATATAAAAAATGCCTTACGCACGTGTGTAGATAAATATAAATTCCAGAAAATCAATATTTATATCGGGCAAAGAATTAATGCAAATTATTTTTTTTGTTTATTCTTTGTGAATTATTGTAGTAACTTTTAAACAAATTTATTAGCAGGATAAAAGGTGATCAATCACAATTTTCTTGCAGATTCCCTGAGAAGGAATGTGTTTTCAAAATTTCGTATTCTCTACAATTTTTCCACATTTGGGATAAAAATGAAGAGGGTGTCCGGGCATAAAGTGCACAAACTTTGGGAGGTTGTTCTACATGATGGAAGCAGTAAAAAAGATATTTGTTGGAATTCAAATATTTTTCCTGTAGTAAAAATATTTTTCCATAAAAGAATATTATTTTTTCCATACAAACAATTCAATTTTTTTTTCCGAAAACTACCTTAAAATGTTTGATTTTCGAAAAAAGTTATTACCTTTTGTTTGAAATTAAAATATTCATTTTATAAAAAATATTAATGTTTATTTCAAATACAAAAATTTTACATTTTTAAAAATCCTTGGAAATATTCTGAAATTTAAAGTTTATACAATAAATAAACTCCCCTCCTCCACTGTACGATCAATGTGTATAAGTTTTTATGGCTGTTAAATAAAATCAGTTGTGAGCTGTCACATATTTTAGTATAGATCGTTTTAAATCGGCGAAGCTGGCCTGATACCCATAGGAAAAGCAAATAACAGCCATAGAAAATCATATAAATCTGACAGGAGATCTCGTCCGTCAGGAGATCTCGATCTCACAAAAAAATAGAATCGCTCGGCAGGGCGTGTATATGTTTCCTCCCATTACCTAACTACCTATTTATATGGAAACTATTTTCAAATATTTTATGCACAGTAGGTTTGGCTCGGTACCGTATAGCATATATAGCATTTTAACATGTTTGAATTGTAATTCCAGCACAACTTTGGCGTGGTGGAGAACCGGCGCAGCTTCCTGGAGGACGTGCGGTGCGGCGTGGGTGGGGGCGGCGGCGACTACATCGCTACGGTGCGCTGCGTGAACCCACCGTTGCTGAGCGAACGTCACGCCGACTTCATGCTGCTGGAGCTGGGCCCGCTGGGGCGCCGGGCCGCGTCACCGCCCTCGCGCTACTACACCACCGAGGATCTGGACAGCAGGTAACAAACTTACAGAGACCACCATTCAGAATACAAACATCACTATTTGCCCACTTTATGTTGCTAAAGCTGCCACCTTCACATCTGCACACCAAGTATAAACAGAATCCTTAACCCCTTGGAATTTAAAAATACTTTAAAACTCTGTAAAAATACCCTAACCCGTTGGCCTGCAGAGGTCTTAGTAAGTAATCTCCATTTACCATTCAGTTGTGGACCATTATTATCAGTCCTATTCTATCCACTCCTGGGTTGATGGCCATCCAGAGGGGCAATTCCCGAATTTCTACCGATTTCTTACATACCTCCCTTAAACATTTGAAATTTTTAAGCTCAAATATGTTATTTTTAAGATAATATCTAGACGTTCCCCATGCCAAAACGCAAATACAGGGTCTTTTATTAAGAGCTTCCTATCTTTAAAGTTAAATAAAACAGAGTGTGTGTGAGATATCATCGAAATTTTTTTTTTTTCGTTTGAAAGGCCTATCAATGCCATTATGTATGGAATATAACATCCTTTAAATGACCCCCGCGGCTTCTCTGGGTGGCGCGCATACGAAATTTCATATTTTCCATGACTCTGGCATATTTCACGCTGAATTTGACTGATGGCATGCGTTATGTTGGCTTTGAGGGCTGTGGTTTGTGGCTTATTCGCATTGACCTGCAACTCAAGAGCGTCCAATGCATTCCGAAAAATTCACTGTTTGGTGTGGATTTTGGGCTGGCGGCGTCATCGGTCTGTATTTCTCTGAGAACGATGTTGGCCAGGCCATCACCGTCAATGCCGAGCGCTATAGGTTGATGATTACCAACTTCTTTTCGCCTGAATTGGATGATATGGACACCGACGAGTTGTGGTGTCAACACGACGATGCCACACAGCTCATGTCACAATGGACATCCTGCATGAGCGATTTGAGCGCAAGGTCATTTCACGTGGAAGTAATGTGAGCTGGTCACTGAGATCGTGCGATTTGACCCCATTCTTGTGGGGTTTTCTTAAGTCGCAGGTCCATACAAATAAGCCGAAATCCACAGCGGTCCTCAAAACCAACATAACCCATGTCATCGGTCAAATGCAGCCTGATTTATGCGCCAGAGTCATGGAAAATTGGACATTTCGGATGCGCGCCACCCAGAGAAGTCGCGGCGGACATTTGACCAATATTATTCCATACATAATGGCATCGATAGGCCTTTCAAATGAAAAAAAAAGTTTCGATAATATCTCACACACACTCTGTTTTATTCAAATTTAAAGATAGGAAGCTCTTAATGAAAGACCCTATATATGAAATTACCTCTATCGAAAAAAATCGCAAAGTGTGCTCTGAAAATTATTATAAAGACGTTTTATTCACTTATTTTAGAAGTTATATGTAGGGCTCGGATAAATATGTATTAAAAAATTCAAAATATGTACATATAATATGGACCAAAAAATGTAAAATATGGAAAAAATATGGAGTATAAAATAAGAATATCTTTCATGTTAAACAATGTTTATTGTGTTAAATTACTATGCAGTAACAGTTACATTAAAAATTATAAAAAGATAGCGAAATGTTCAGGTTTTTCAAATAAAAAAATTAAGTTTTATTCATCTTCCTCTAAATCTGTCTTAATAAATTGATCGCAGTACACAATCACACGCTTTTTTAAATTATTGAAATTAAAACTTTGTCGATTTGGTCTAAATATAGCCTTTTTTTTACATGAGCTCCACACAGGAGGCCTTGAGGGAAATAATTTCTCTCAGGGCCTATGTCATCTTTGGGGATGCTGTGTGGAAGGTTTTTTAAGGAAAGGAAGGAGAGGAGAGTTCTGGGAAGGAAAAGGGTTTAAGGGGTGGGTAGATCTGGGGTTCAGTGTGTCCCAGTCATCCGCCTCCAAGACCTAGACAAACCTCACCCCATGAACCCGGGCACCCCTGCTAAATCACCAAACGTAGCGAACCACTTGGGGTGACCTGTGGCAGAGGTGTTGGTTATCCGATTAAGGTTCCCGGGGCGGCGGTACCCATTCCCGCCTCCCAAATAGCCTTATATTGGCTGAAAGATCTTTCCACGTCACATGATATAATGAGAGTGTACTTAAAGACGCCTAGTTCCGAAATTGTGTAAGGCACGCCTGCAGTACCCTCAAAGCTTCCTCTCAGAACTTTATTAATTGTTTTTAGGGTGTCGAATCCTTTATTTTTGTCTAAAATATACTTTACTTGATACGAAAATGTTGTTTATCCTTGGGCATTTTGAAATTGAACTGATAGGTACCTAGACAGTAGTAGTAGGTGACTTGAATAGGTACGTAAAAATAAAAAGATGCGCAAGCAACAGCAAGCAAGTAGTGGAAGAGAATCAAAAATCAAATTACGACGAATAATACGCGAGAAAAATTAAACACGCGCGGCCGTGTGGTGGCGAGAATGCAAACACGTAAAATTATTTAATTATTTGTGAACTAACTCATGTTTTATGATATAAAAATCAAAAATATGGATGATTGTGATATTTTTTGTAAAATATGGACTTACGCATGAAATATGGAAAAATATGGAAAATAAAAATTAGTTTTTGACAATCTATATACCTATATTAATCTAGGTGGAGAACACATACCAGACCGAATATTGTGTAAATTAAAAATATGTATTTACATATTAATCCGGGCCCTAGTTATATGTATGAAAAAATTCACTGCTATTTTAGATGTTCCTTACGAGATTTTTGCATCTATTTTACACGAGTAATTTTTTATTAAACATTTTCACAATTTTCGGTGAAATTTTATCATTTTTAATATTAGCACGCTCTCTATAACATTCGTATTTACATATCTCTCCATCTTCTTCTTTTTGAGTGGGTATACGGCGCCTTAAGGATAAGGAATTGTCCTCAACCTTAAAATAATACCTTTTTCCCTGTCATCCGAGAAAACTGAAATCTCAGTTAACAAAAAATTTAGAACAAGCTGTCTTTCGAGAGAACTGAATTTACAGTTAGGGTAAAACTCATAAAAAATTTTAAGGTTAACCCTTTTAGGACGGGTAACATTTATTAAATATCTCAAAGTCAAATGTAATATTGAAATTATATGTATTTGAAATAAAAGACAAATTTCTACAATATCAACATTTAAATAATATATATTCTTGACGGTAATGAAATTCAAGAAAACTTCTAAAACCTTCTAAACTTCTAAACCTTAGCTCTACACACAGCAAGCTGCAGTGCACCTCAAGGTAGTCATTATTTCACTGGACTGCAGTAGCCCAGCCGCGCTTTGGGGATTAACATCTGAAAGGCCAGGCCATTTCATGAAAATTCACTAAAAAAGCACCACTTTGAATTTTGAATTGAATGTTTTGTGGATTAATTTTTAACACGTTCCTAGAACAATAAACTATGTACCAAAACAACAATTCTTGCGTTAATTACGTAAATTAATAGGTTTTACGATGCTTTAGTCGAGAAACACCATAGACATCCGAATTTAATAGACCAGAAGATACAGATGAGGGGAGAAACCAAACTATGGTGGGCGAAGAGAGGAAAGATGACTGTGATTCGTTGAAAAATCAAACTGACAGTATATAGGCATCTCGCCTTATCACCATTTAGTTCTTAAAAGCAAAATCTGCTTTGAATGAATAGACCTTTTTACATGGGAGCGCGAATTGCTTGCCACGTTAATAACATATTTGCGAAGGCCAAATGCTCGCCCCGAAATGATTCGCCCGTATTCACATAGCAATATTTTGTTGCCGTGTTTAGTTAAGACACTTTTACAAATGTTTCATAATTTACTTACCCCTGTAACCAGCGACGAGCACACTGGAGAACCGCCCACATTCACTATGTGCACATAATATGTTGGTATAATGTATAGCACAAGCTACCGTTTTTGGTGTGTTCTTTCGTAAATTGTATGGATGTTAGTTCCGCGCTGGTCAAGACAAGAATGATGACGTCACATATTTTAGATTAAAGCGAGGCTCTCTCCCCTCCCCATGGAGCTAGCTGGCTCCAAGGAGGAGCTTCAGCTGGCTCCATGGGGAGGGGGAAATAATACGTTTTTATCACTTACGGCAGGTCCAGATATATTCATACGTCCGTGAGGAACACGCATCAGTTTTGACAGCTAAAATTTGCGGCAAAAATGACATTTCCATGCCACAGATAAAATCGTTTAAAAATATTCTGGGGTTGCAAGGTGAATGAAATTTTTACCCATCTTATGGGGTAATGTTGGCGCAAGCGATTCTGACCTTGTTCTTCATACAAATTCTGTACATAGAAGGGCCAAAATCGCAGACAAACGTTTTTTGTTCGTATTTTTTTCGAATTATTTTCTCGCGCATGCGCACAATACGCGCGCGCCCGCGCGTCTCCGGCCAATAAGGGATCGTACATTAATCACGTGATGTTTTTTTTAGCAACTTTTTGACCCCCCCCCCCCTTGGTAAAATGTGGTGAGGTTTTAGACTAACCCCCCCCCCCCCCCAAAATCATGTGTATTTTTTTTAGTACAAAGTATTTTGAAATTTTCAGAATTTTATTACGAAAAATAAATACACGTGATATCTCATTTTACCCCCCCCCCCCATCGTGATATTTCGTGATTTTTTCTGAACCCCCCCCCCCCCCCCTTTCGAGCCTCACGTGATTAATGGACGACCCCTAAGAGGTTAAGGACAATTTCTTATCCTTAGGTGGAACCGGAATCTCCCTCCTGGGTTCTTCCAACTTCCATGCTAAATGTTTCCTGTCATAAAGGGTTCTCAATCGGTCGATCGCAGATTCGTGTTTATCTATTGATGAAGCAACCGCTCCTCTAAACTTTACTAGTAAACCAACCTGTCGAAAGAGTTTTGAAGAATTAAAAAAAGCAACAGTAAAATCCTGTAACAATAAAACTGTGAGGACTTTGAAACAGTCTTATTAGGGCCTATTCAGGTATAAGTGATATTAGCTGCCCCTATGGGTAGTGAATAACATCAAGCAGGGTTCCACCAGGTATTTGTATGACCTTTTGCGGCTAGCACTAAACTAGAACAGTGGCAATTTGGCAATTTCGCCATACCGCTGGGGTTGGAGATATATTATAGTGTATATACGAGGGCTGTCTGTAAAATAAGGTCTCCAAGGTGCTGAGGTCGCGAGGAACGATTTTACGCGAGATTCCAGCATGGTTGGAATTTGGCAAGGGGTAACCAGGCTACACGCCAGTGTTGCTGGATTGTGCGTAAAATTGTTCCTTGCGACCACAGAACCTTGGAGACCTTTTTACAGACGTATATATTTAGTATACATTTAGGCCCTCGTATATATTTACGGACGGCATGAATGTAACTGACTAGACAAGCGAAAATCAACAAGACAACAACAAAAAGCTACCCACTCGGTTTTGGCTATCTGCAGCGACAGCGAATATCCCTATATGTGGACGGACCTTTAATTTGCGTTTACAGGGATCTATTCAAAACAAGTGTATGGTAAATTTCAATCAATTCCATATTTAATCACTTCCAAATGACAGCCCTGTAATGCTGTCCAAAACGTTGGCTAAAGAAGGAGGAAGTGCAACATGGCATAATAACTCAAATAAAGAATCACAATAACTACCAAATGAAAATTATCCACTTATCAGCTCAAAAGCATAATATTTTTGTTAAAACAATTTCCAAACTAGAAAATAAACATGTGGTTGTGTGTTCAGATCCCCTAACATGCCACGCGTGTCTGTCAACTACACGTCGCGCGCCACCCTGGAGATCGGGTCCCCGCCCGCGTCGCCACCCCGCTCGCCCCCCCTGCAGCTGCCCGCCTCGTACAGCAGCGTGCGCTCCGTGGTGGGCAGCGAGGAGGGCGGCGAGGCGACGGCCGGCCCGCCGCTGCCGCCCACCTCGCTGACCACGCAGGCCACGGTCACGGCGGTCACCAGCGTCACGGCCGCCACGCCGCTGCCCATCACCACCGCCAGCTTCCTCAACATATCCTCGTGTAACATGCTGCCGCGCCTCGCCCTAGCCGGGAAGCATGACGGGAACGATTTTAAGGTAACCTTTGTTTTCCAACCATAAATAATAATGATATTTTAAATTAACAAGATAGAGAGAGATCAATGAGAATCTACATCTGTGTCTGGGCATTTCAGTTTTGAAATAATGCAGTTAACTTAGTGGTGATATTTCAAGGGCATAAAGTAAAAACATACAAATAATTCTAGGTCTTAAAGTGCATTTTTTTTGTTTTGATAATGTTGTTTGACTGCAAGTTCTCAATTTATTGGGTACTTTCCGCTGGAGCCATTTCAAAAATGTATTATACAACGTGTCCGGAAACTCGTAGTACAAGCGGGAAACTGGTGAATCTACATCACGTAGAGAACCCAAAAAACTTATTTTTTTCGATTTAAGCATTTCGATTTTAATATTATTTTTTTTCTATTTTTCCATTTTTTCGGCAACTAAAGGGTTAAAAAAATTTTGAGCCCGGTTTACCCTTCGTTGCATTTTATAAGACATTACACAGCTGAAATCAACCCCCTAGTGAAAATTTTTCACAAATTTAACCTAAAAAATTCCAACTTCGGACCCGATTTTCTCGAAAACGAAAGCTCAAATCAAAAAAAGTTAATCCACAAAATCGACTCCAAATGTGATGTGGATTCTCCAGTTTCCCGCTTGTACTACGAGTTTCCGGACACCTTTTATATCTAAAGGAAAAATTTCAAACTACTTCACTAATCTAACTTAATCTCACCCCCCCCCCCCCCCCTTCACCACACCTAATAAGCAGTGGCGGCTTGTGACTTTTGGTGCGCTAGGGTGCTAATATTAAAAAAATGGCATCGTGGATGTTGTCGTATGCGAAAAAATTTTTTTTTTTTTTTTTCAAAAATCGGTGTTTTGTATGAAGATTTTTCAGGAAATTGGTGCGGCACACCGCCAAACTGAAACTTTCTGAAATTTTTCATACAAAAAACTGATTTTCAAAAAAAAAAAAAAAAATTTTTTTCGGCCACAACAACATCAATAATGCCATTTTTTTTAATATCAGCACTCTAGCACACCCAAAAGTCACGAGCCGCCACTGCTAATAAGATTATAACATTTAATTTTACCAGAAATTAACAATTATTGATAAGGAGACGGTACATTTAACTTACACCTTAAGAGTTTTTTCTAAAATGTTTTGTCTAGTTATATGTTCAAATAGTGTCGAACTATTTATATTCGTTAGTGCTTTTAACTTATAACTCTCCATCTAATTTCGTCGCCTCAATTCAAAAGTGTAATATATTCATTTGCTCCTTGCAACAAAAGGTTAAGCCTTACTGAAAAAAAAACCTTTCACGGTCGATAACCTGTGTTGCTGCAACAATATAAATAAACCCCGTATACACTAAAACACGAACTATTACTAATAAGCTTTCTTCCACAGTCACGCTTTAAAAATGCATTTTACATCTGGCAACATTGTAAATGCCCATAATTTACTAGGTAAAAATGGTTGTTTCAATTCTTTTCCGCCAGGGGCATTATTACTCCGTGGCCCACGCCGAAATAAACAGTTTGGTTTATTTATGGCGGGAATTTTGTTAATAAATATTGCGATTTTACTGAATGATTTATATTATAATGAGCAATTCACTATTCGATTCATACAATTAATATATTTACCGTGTTTTTTGTGGTTTTTCATAAGTTTTAGTCAAATTATAAGCACAATAATCGTACTTTGAAAGTAGCATTGTCAGAAAATTATTTTATATGATACATGAAAATTCAAATTTACGTTTTAAGATCTTTATTTTATGAGAATTTCTTAAAAGTGATGTTTTTTATAATATCAATATCTAATACATGTGGAAAAGAAATGAACGTCTTTAGAGATGCAAGAAACCCATTTTAACCGTGACAGGCCGGAGACGCGCCGGCGCACGCGTCATATGCGCATGCGCGAGAAAATAATTCAAATATTTGAATAATATTTCCGACAAAAAACTTTTGGTCTGCGATTTTGGCCCTTCTATGTACAGAATTTGTATGAAGAACAGTATCAGAATCGCTTGCGCCATCATTACTCTAGTAGACGCTAAAAGTTTCATTCACCTTGCAACCCTGGAATAATTTTAAAACGATTTCGTCTATGACAATGTGCTGTCAGAATTTGCCGCAATTTTAACCGTCGCAATAAATGCGTGTTCCGCGACTAAAACATCGTAAAACCTATTAATTTACGTAATAAATGCAAGTAATGTTGTTTTGGTAGATAGTTTATTGTGTTGTGAACGTGTTTCAGTCAATAAAATATACAATAGCTCAAAATTAAATGTCGGTTTATATTTGGGTTATTTTTTGGCATTAGAAAACTTTGAAATTTTTTATTATTTTTTTATTGAATGCAGGAGGAAAAAGTGAGATGACAGTTTCCTTCCAAATTCATTATATAAAAGTACTGTATTTTTTTTAATTTCTCTACATTTTGGTAAGAATTTTTTTTTTCTTTTTTTTCCGTGTTTGAATAAAATGTTAAAATATGGCAATTTTTTAATTCTGAAGTGTATTTCAAATACACAAATCTAAAAGGTAATTTTATCTAGTTTTTGTAAATGGTAGGCATTTGTTTTTATGACACATTAAAAAATAAGTTTAATATATATATAAAAATAATATTTTGGAAAAATTCCAAATTTCGTTTAGACGTCATTAACAAAACAGTCGTACACATGAGATAAAATACCCTCTCAGGCTGTGTAAACAATTATATTTCTTTCCATGAACAATTTTTTAATTAGTAATGTTTTCACATCCACGGTCAAATGACTCAATCAATTGAATAAAATTTTCACGGGTTTTTTTTTAGTAAGGATAGAGATAGAGATTTAGTTGTGGTGTTTATTGAAACATAGACATGGGCAAAATTGAATGACCGAATTAAATGAATAAATTCAATCTTGTGACACACTTGATCTGATTCTCAATTTCAAAAGGAATTGATTCTTCATTCCTTACCTTTGGCCTTGTATCGTACGATTTTTAACGGAAACATAAATGTTTAATTTCCATTTATTTTACTGTTAAATTATTTCAATGAATAATGTGTTCCGTAAACGATTTAAATATTATAATGTTTCATAGGTATTTTTAAAATATATTAAATACCGTATTTAAATATTATTCAATGGGCGGCGCGCCGCGAAGTTGTCGACGGTATTGTGAACCACTCGTATCCCGCTATCGCCGGCCGCAGTTCTAAAAACCCGTAGATCAAAACGCGGCCGCGATTCAGCCGAATTGTCCGAGCGTCCCTTTCACGAAAGGAATTAATCATTTGTCGTAGTCAATGTCCTGAGATTGTCCTAAGGTCCCCGCGCGTCCCGTCCCGTCCGCGTCCCAGGTACTCGTAGCTAGTCTGTCGCTATCGGAAATTGTCCGAAGCGCTTTATTCAGGAATTAAAACTAAAAGTCTTTTTCACTTGTGACGTTGTTGTCTCTAGTTGTCTAGTTAATCTCAGACTTAGAAATGACGTCAGATGTCATCGTCTTACATCGCCATCGTTTCATGTCAATCTCGGCTCGAGTGTATCCGAAACGCAGCTCCTCGCGAGTCTCTGCGGGGTAAGACACAAGAGACTAGTCGAAAGTGACTAATTCATTTCTCAGTGCCGGCCCTTAATCCGTCCGAGCGCAGCGGTTCACCAATTCCTCGGCGGGCCAAGCCTTCAATTTCATTACATAGTTAGCCGAAAACTTTCGACATTGAATCCGAACATTGCGGCATCGGCTAGAAAATTGAGAAGCAAAAATAGTGCACTTGTAATCGTTTTTTTGGCACATATGAAAGATATTGGAATACAAGTACCTACCTACTTTTAGACGTGGATCTTGGGTAGATGTAATATGTAAATTTGCATATATTATAAGGCCGATCAGCTGTTGTCAGCTGTCATAAAATACTTTTAAGTTTAATAAATAAAATAAGTAAAACTTTAGGGGTGAAATAAAAAAACTGTTTAATTTAAAGATTTAATTGCTAGCTATAAATACATTTTACATACAAAAAATAACGATACTAAAAAAAGACAAACATATACAACTAAGTATAGGATTTAGCCTGCGAGATAATGAGATAGAATAATCGGTCCTCTCTTTGTGTGGTGCTTCGTAGCCTCCCCACTTATTGTGATTTGAAATGAAACGAAAAAGCGACACTAAAAAGAGACAAACATATTAATCTATAGGTTTTAGCCTGCGAGGTAGTGAGATAGAATAATCGGTCTCCTCTTTGTGCGGTGCTTGGTAGCCTATCAGTCTCCTCTTTGTGCGGTGCTGCGGTGTTTCGTAGTCTCCACATTCACTCTAGTGTTTTTTTTTTTTTTTTGGAATTAATTGAATTAAAGGAATGAATAGAAGGAATCAATTCAAAAGGCCGGGGGAATTAGACGGGATCTATTCACTCCTGGGAATCATTTTGCCCACGTCTATTATAAAGGCCTAAATAATTCAGTTTCAAAAATAGAGGTATCTCTATTAGTTTATCTCTATTAGTTTATCTCTATTATTTAACCTCTCATTTGCCGCTCGTGCGCCGGCGTGTCCTGATTTTGACACGCGATTTTGACCCTTATGTATAAAGAAAGTGTATGAAGAACACGGTCAGAATCGCTTGCTCTATTATCGCTCTTTACCATAGAGAAAACCGCAATTAGATTGGTGACTCCATATAATTTATATTAATGATTTACCGGAGCGCGGGAGCGTGCGCAGTTCTTGCGCATGCGCGGGAAAAATTCTTTGGTCTTCAACTTTGACCTTTCTATGTACGAAATTTCTCAAGGACGCTGTCAGAATCGCCGGACATTGGGTGTCATGGCTGCCGCTTTTTGCGAACGCTAATTGGTTACAACCAACCCCATTTACTCGCGGCATTCAACGAGTTAAAATATCAAATAATATACAAAAAAAATCGTGATGCTACTTCCAAGGCCAACCCTTCGAACTACGAACTCCAAAATGGCGGACATTGAACAGGTGATCCGGCGCCTTTGCCTACCAATTCTTCGGTTTCCGTAATATTGATTTCGATTCGTGAAGCAAAAAAAATAATAATTTCGAAAAAAAATTTTACCACTCCCGTGATATTAGAAATATAATATAATAAATAAATATAGCCACATAAATAATGTTTTTACTTATTGAATATTTTCATAGCTTCTCCCATATAACTGTCATACAAAATGACAACACCTGTTGAAAATAAAAAAAAAACTTTTGCTGAGTGACGACGTCACACGATTCACCATACGGTGGTTTTTGGGGATCTTGAAAAATTAATATTTTGACAATTATTTTAACTATAACTCTAAAAATAAAAATAAATATGCAGTTATTTAAGTTAGAAGGTCATTGGACTGGAGTTTCTTATTGACTGGCAATAGACAAATTAACAGACTGAACAGTTTCATTTATTTATTGCTTCTTCACAATTTAAATACATTTTTTAGCTTTTAGCATATAATTATTAACCCCACCCAAAGATATTCAAATACAGAAGAGATATTATGGTGTCCGCGCAACTGTCGCCGGACTACGCGCTAATTAGCGTAGTTTTCATACAAAAAGAATTTGTTCATTTCGTTGATTTTTTGAAAATGTGCAATAATATTGGTTAACAATATATTTTGAATAAGGAAAGAATTCGTTCATTTAGTTTAACGTTCGTTTGGTTTATTAGTTAATTGTTTGTTCTTTTAGTTTTTTTGTTAATTGGTAAACAATATCGGCGACACCCGGAAGCGCAGACCCACCTAGTAAAAACAACAGATAGCACATCTACTTATATTTCAATATCTTTGACCCCACCCATTTTTGTTTTACTTGTATCATAATATTATGTTTGTTTCAGCAGGCTCTCGATGAAAATGGCAACTCGGTGCAGACGGTGACCCCGGCCCTCAGCTCCTCCAGCCAACACTTGAAGAAGCCTAAGCGCAAACAGAAATGCAAGAACGAAACTGAAATCAAGTCCGACGACATCGATGGTTACCGCGGAACACAGGCCATCGACGACATCATCAAGTTCATCGAATCAAACGCTCCCGACACTAAGCCCAAACCACATCCCAAGGCCAACCCCGCTCTCAATGGGAAACTCTCCGCCAGGGATGGGAAGGCGGCTACCCGTGAAGAGGGGCAGGACAAGGGGGGCAAGAAGAGGTCCACAGAACGCCGGACCAAAGATTGCAAAATGGACAAACTGAAGAAATCCAACTCAATGGAAGAACTTTCTCACAGCAAGCTCGATGATCTCACTTCCGGCTCCAAGGATATCCTCAGTCTCAGGAAATCCAAAAAACAGTCCACCTTCGACCAGCCTGATATCAATGATCCCAAGAGAAGCGACCGCCGATCTTGGGGAAACGACGGCTCCGATACTTACTATCCGCATGATAATCATATGGATGTGGATGATAGCTTCTCCGCTAATGTCTCCAACAGCTCCTCCACGCAATCCTCCGTCACCGGCCCTACCATCAAACCCAAGAAACCCAAGCCTGCCAAAGTCTCGTACACCCAATCTGCCGATCTCGTTATCGAACCCGTTTTGGAGACTTCAGACTTCCAAACGGTAACTAGTAAAAAGAAAATTAGGAAGAGACACAGTCCGTGCGATGAGACTCGCGGACGGATGAACAATTCCTTTTCACACAGAGACTACGGCAAACATGGGCGAGGATTCAACAGCGGATTTTCCTTGAACGACAGGGATGCCATCTACAAGAGGATTGGACGAGCGGGGTCTGCCGAGAGGAGGCACACCTCCGCCTCCTCCCCGCCTTCGGACAAGAGCAACGATTCCAACGATGATCTGGATTCTGTGCACTCTCTGCCGGCTGAAGCTTCCGGGGAAAGGTTGCAGGCTTCTTACGCTGACATGGCTCGGGCCGCCGTGGCCTCCGTCATGGCGCGCCCCCCGCCCTCTCAGTCCCCCCCGCCGGTCCCCGCTCCCGTCCTTCCCCAGCGACACCACAACGTACCCGACCTCATAGAATCTTGCAACTACTACTCTAACGAACGGCCCGCCCCCGACAAGTACCTCGATGTGTCCACCGAGAATACCAAGAACCTCTTGAAGGAACCTACACAGTCAGACAATAGTTTGCCCCATCCCATCTACAGCCAGGAGCAATACCCCGCCCTGGAACCGCGAGCGCAGAGGCTATCCGACAGGAATAATGTCAAGAATAAATTAGATACTAAATTAGCTAATAGCGTAAATAAAAATAATAATCAGGTTGCTTCGAAAAATATAACGGGCGACCGAAAACTAGTAGCCAAGACCAATTCTATCAAGTCCTGCGAGGATGACGATTTCTCCATGCAGGCGGAGAACGGCATAACGCCTGATGACCTAGATACCGCTCCCGACCACTACGTAGCCTTTGTCAAACACAGCGCCACCAACAACCTGCCCCATCTCGACGACGGCTACACCAGTATGGACAACGAAACCAACGTCAAATTGAATCCCCTGCCCGCCAAACTGGACAACTTCATCAGTAAACCACCCGACGTAGTTCTGCCGCTGGCCGACATGAACCAATCGGCCGACAACCGTCCCGCCGTCATCATACTCAATGAGGAACTCAAGAAATTCTCCGACAACATCCATGACATTGACGGTATTACGTTTGGGTTCGACATAAACGAACAGCTTTTAAACGGCGACGTCAGTTCCGATTCGGGCGGAGATAATCCGGTTGGATCGGATCTGAGCAAAGGCGACGAGACTCCGGAAGAATTGTCATCTCCGGAAGTTTGTATAAATGTCAATGCTGGCACCATAATATACAATTCTAATATAGAGTTTCCTTCAATGGCAGAGCTAAGTTTGAGCGAGGTGGCGAAAGGTGCGGTGAGCGTGGTGCTGATGGGCAGCAGGAGACAGAGCGCGGAGGGGGAGGGAGAGGGAGAGGAGGCGGGAGGGACGGCCAAGGCGCTGAGGTTCCTGGCGCCCACCGTCGGAGTCAAGGACTCTTATAACCTGGAGAAGATTGTGCACTATGTCGGGATGGGTAAGATGTGTTTGCATATTCTTTATTTGACTTTCTAATAATAGGTTTTTTCCTGGACCGCGAAGCACTCACAATCCCATGTTTACTAAAAGTTTTCAAAATTTTATTTGAATTACTTACCAGCAGCATAAGATCACTTCCCCCATGTTTAAATGCACAAAGGCTTTGAGACTTATTTATATTTTAAATAATTTTGTATTAGCATTGATGTGCTGACGCCTCCGTGGTCGAGGGGTAAGCCTCTCGACTGGCAATCCGAAGGTCGCGGGTTCAAATCCCGGCGTTCGCAAATAAGTTTTATTTGATTAATCCAATAATATTTTTAAATGTTTTTAGTTTACTCACGAATAATTGCCCAAGTAGCCTCTAAAATCATGAAACATTAAATGACCTATATCTTCCCGAATTCCTCGTCAAATACATACATTGGGAGAAGAGTGCAGAAATCATTCCCGATGCAATCTCCATCTGTGTTAATTTGCTATTTGGTGCTTTCAGCTTGGGAGGACATCATCAAGTCTCCTGGCGGAATGGTTCGCTACTACAGCGAGCAACAGTAGAAGGTGCCACCACTCGCCCCCTCTTGGGGGGGGCTTAACGACCAAAGTGAAATCATTTAATAATAAGTGTGATAAAATCAAAAAGTGTAAATCATTTAAATGTCTTTTTTTTATTGTTACAAACGGACTGGACATTAGTGAATTAAGAGGACCCTCGCAAGTAAAAGAAAGTGGTGTACATACTTTAAAAAGCTGTGCATGGTTTCTCCGAGTCAGTTGTTCTAGTGTACGTTAAATCGCGTATAATTCGTTTTGTAGATAGCAAATGGCAAACGCCGGGTCGTATTTGGCATTTCAAATTACGCAACTTAATAAATTGAACTTTTGAACGGGAAGGCGTTTAACGCAAGTTTAGACAGGACCAGGGCTGTGTTGTCAGATAAAACTGTGTACACATTCGTTTGGGAAAGTAAAGCACCATGAATTTACAATTCTCTTAATAAATCAAATATACAATGCTTTTGTATTTCTATCGTTGATTTGATGATCAATCAATGAAGATATTTCATTAAATGAATTTGCATACTTCAACCAAACAGATCTGTGCACCTTTCTGCAGTTGGACCTAGTCATTAGGTCCAAACAGAAGGAAAAAAAGAATAGTTTAATGATTTAGGGAAAAGGAACGAATCGGGGGATATTTTTACCCTAGTTTTTATTGTTATTCATTTTTATGTTAAATATTATTTCCTTCGCTGTTGTTGAGTTTTGTTTGTTGTTATTATATCCCGAATACGGTATTACGCTAAAATTATGAGTACCCTCTTTCATCTTGTACAGTTTTTTTTTTTATAATTACGTTTTCTTTTTCAAGTCAAAGTGGAGACATGGAACGAGCTCTGGGACCGTTGTATCGTTGCATTTCTAACACAGGCATTCTAGAACTAGTCTTTTTGCCTTGAACCCATCCTACAATCATTTGTATTTAATATATGGACGGCCATTGATACCTCCATGTAGTACACGTAGGATTCTAAGTTTCTGGACTTTGCATTTAATGCTTTTAAAAATCTCTTACAAAAGTGAGTGTTATTTATTTAGTAACGACGGCTTAGCCGGGAAATGTGTCCACGAGATTTGTCGGAGTCGAGTGTTTGTAAAGTTATATATAAATATCAGTTCCTCATCATTTAATGGTAATTATGTAGTGGAGGGGACATCTGGGCAACTACCCATCTGCCCACTGTACATATTGGGTTAGTGCGAAGAGAAAGTTATATGTTCACATGTGGACATTGTGAATATAATAGAATGGTTGCGTATATATTCTTGTATCGACAATAATATGAGACGTATATATTTATGTAAAAATGGTTGATGAAATATTTTATTCAAGATTTATTTATGAAAAGGAGAAATTAAGAAATGAAGCGAGCGTGTATACCAAAAAGAACATTTGTGACAATTTTTAAAAGGAAAATGTGTTTGGAACTAGCGCAGGTGACGGACTGCGCATTTCAACTATAATGTATATTGACATTTTATTAAGTGTATAAATATCGAAATATAGACAATTCTAGTGGGAGTTTGTTATTCTAATACCGTGACATTTCTATGTGAACTAATTATGTTTTAAAGACAAAACAGACAATTCAAAGAAAGTACGTTTACTTGGCATCGAATGTGGGCGCCATTGTTGGTTGGTGAGGCATCCATCATGCGTCGCGCAACAAACAATCAACAACAACAACAACACTCCTATCCCAACCAACAATCCGATGCTCGACATTCTGTGAATGTACAATAATATATCTATATATTTAAATATTTATTCTTATATATTTCAAAGTCATTTCTCTTTATGTGAAGTGATGTTGATCTTAATCCTGAATGGACTCAATATGCAGAGCGGTGAAACCGAGAAACCAATCTTTAACGTTTAATCTAAATAAAAAAGCAAATCAATTATAATTAAATGAAAAAAAAAATACAAAAAGAATAATAAATGCTTAATTAATGTGTGCGCTGTTCTTCTATAATTTAAAAAAAAATAAGCTTCGGTTTTTTCAAGTCTTCAATATTGCGTTAGTTCAGGAAGATTCATAACTGAAGTCATCAAGAACTGGTTCGGATTGGCGCGACGTGTGAATTGTCGCGGATGTCTTTAAATTATGGTAATCTAGCATTGCCTGCGGGAACGTTTTGATCTCTTTACTTATGAATCTGTCTGCGAACTGATTCCTTGATTCAACATGTGTCAGATTTGTTTTTCTTTTTTAGTTTTATATACAATTTTTAATGTAATTTGGCTGATTTGCTTGGAAATGCTTGGCCAAATTTTAACCCGTAAAGACACCCGGCACCGCACCAATTGCCACGAGTTTTCATTATTTTGAGCTCCCCCTCCCCCTCTCCATGATCCCCTCAACCCACACAATCCATCTTTTTATCATTCTGGAAGTTAATCCATAAACCCAAACAAATGTTTCTTTAATATAACATTATCAAAGACAGTAACAGTTGCATTTTCAAACAATTTGCAAGGGTCAAGAGATACATCACCCTTTCAATGTTTAGATTGCATCACCAATCTATTTGGTCCAGTGTTTGCCAAAAGTAAACATCCAACATCGTAGATATACTTTTTGAAGGCTAAAGCAATCTCAACAGTTGTTGGTCAAAAATATAGTTTCAGTTTATTGATTGAAAAAACCTGACAAGATTTAAGTTACGATAGAGTCATATTATCTTTAAATGCAAAAGAAATCCATGATCTCCATTGAAACATGTACTGATTTTTGTATAAAAAAAATAGTTTTGAAAACAAGTTTTTCGTAACGTTAGTTTTTGGGGGACTATTTATGTAAATGAAATAAAAGTGCATTTGAATTTAGCTAAATATATCTGCTTGGCTGATTTGGAGATTCCGAAGCGAGCTTTAGCGAGTAAGGCTTATCATACTTTAGCAAAGTCGAGCGATATCAGGATATATACAGGGTTAACCTTCCAATGTTACATGTATTGTTTACACGTTTAAACTAATCCTCTTTCCTTCATTCGTTCATCCTTCTCATTGCATTTTTCATGTTGGATTTATTTGCCTTCATGCCAAACAAAGAAACAAACCAATGTAATAATACACACACTCAACTTGTCTGCAACGGATGTCTGGGGAAAGGTGGCCTCTAGCTTTCCAAACACGCGCAATGTTACGCTTAAACTGTCGCTGTCTGTGATGCCTGCAAACAAGCGACACTATGCTACTTTGTAAGGTTTATTATTCAAGTTTTGGATCTAATATCTTAATAGATTAATATCTTGGCTCACATTGTATGACGTACCTTTCCTGGAGTTTGTTTGCAGAGTTGGTTGTTTGCCAGTCGGTTGCAGCCGACTACTTCCCTGAAAACATAACTGTTATTGTAATACATAATAATTAACATTGCTTTCCCCTGGTTGTAAATTCCTCCAGTTAACAAACCATAATAATGATATAATATTTGTTATAATGTAATAATTTAAGTCGATGACTAATTCTAAGTAAAATGTAATATTTTGCGTTGCCAGGTGCATTCTGAATGTCTTCTGCCTTTCCTAGTTATTGACAAAATCAATATTCTTGGTGTGTATATAATGCCCGTAAAACTGAGCGGAAATTGGGATCGTTTATTTTATAAATAGCTTTTCTCAGAGCTAACTCCCTTTCACTTCACTCCACTATAGCCGAGCCTGAGTCTAAGCGATGTACATTTGTAAAATGCGATTTTACCAGCTTTTACTGGAGACGGCGAATAGCTTTAGCATCTGAGGACTGGAAATTTGTTGAATTTAATTCTTAAGTAATTTTGTATCACTCGTGTAACTGATTTCAAATTGTGTATTTTTCCTGTGATTGAATTCTGAACGCCTCCAGAAGGAACCGAGCCAATCAACCAATCTCTGTACAGTATCTTACAGTTTAACTGTATTCATTTTATCATCCGTTAGTCACAGTCAGAGAGCTGCAGCAACTAAACTACAAACACATTGTACAACAATTTGAATCCTTTTTGTATCTATTCCCGTGTCCCAAAACATGTTTGAACCAACTGACCAATAGCATTTTATTAACATAATATTGTCATTTGGATAATTTTAGCTGCTTAGAGATGCCACGAATATTCGGCTACTATTCGGTATTCGGCCTATTCGTCTACATTTTTTACTATTCGGTATTCGGCTGAATATTGCGAACCATTCGGCCGAATACCGGATACCGAATGATGAAAAAAATGCATATAAATTTTATATTTATTGTCTTCACTACAAATTTCATTATATTCCTAAATAGGCATAGACATATGAATATTACTAGACCTGCCCTAAGTGATAAAAGTGTATTATTTTCCCCTCCCCATACCGGTTCCATTGAAACCGGCTGGGATTTAGTATGGCTTCGCATGGATCTAAAAAATGTGACGTCATCATTCTTCTGCGAGCCAGTGTCGAGCGCTCATCGGTGCATTTTACGAAATAACCCCGCAAAAAACATGGTTTGTGTTTTGAAAACGTGTAAACATATACTCTCACTCGAGATACATGGCGTGTGCTCGTCGATGTTTACTGGGGTAAGTAAATTATGAAACATTTGTAAAAGTGTCATAACTAAAAACGGCAACAAAATATTTGAGTCTGAAAACAACCGAACTTTACTTTGCCGTATTTAGACTTCGCAAATCTGTTCATTACGCGGCGAGCAATTCGCGCTTCCATGTAAAAAGGTCTATTCATTCAAGAGCAGAATTTACTTTTAAGAACTAAATGCGAGGCCTATATACTGTCATATTGAGTTATTGATGAATCACATATCTCCAAAGTCATCTTCCCACTCTGCGCCCCGCTGTAGTTGTTGTCTACCCCTCACCTTTATGTTCTGGTCTAGTAATATTCATATGTCTATGCAAATAAGTGATTTTTTATTAAATGGTGCCATTTCATAAAGCTTTTCGCGAACAAGCAGACGTGTTACACACTATACGTAACACAATTTGATGTAACACAATTTGATGTAACAATCAACAAATAATGCGTGTTGTGACACGACCTACTCGCAAATGAAATAAATACGTAGTTACCACACACACTTCAATGATGCCGGTAATAACAATATTAACCTGTCACCCGCGAAATGCACTAAGCGTCGCCGAATATTCGTTTGCTGGATATTTGATATTCGGCAAAATCACTATTCGTGGCATCTCTAATTTTGGTGTATCTGGGTGGAAATCAGTATAATTTGTTTGTCTGTTGAAGGGAAGTTCCCCGGCCTTAGTAGGAAGAGTAGATGTAATGTTAGGTAGTTAATTCTGGAGGCGTCTAGATCTAGAGAGTCTTATTGTAGCCACGGAGCGGAGCCACCTCGTCTAGAAGTATATTATATGTATATAGGGAATATAGATTTTATGGGAAGAGAGAGAGAAAGCTAGCAGCACTAGAAGCAGGAGAGCAGGAGGTGTGAGGTGATGTACGTGCGTCGTGCTCGGTTATTATATTTATTATTATTAAAAGAGTTTTGTTTTTATTTTCCTAAGATGGCGTTGTCGCCACGTTGCCGTTAAGTTGACGCGGATCCCAAATTTCTCTCTTGTACCATCTCTCAGTTGGTTTGCTACGAATGTTCTCCATAACTAAGTATTTTTGATTTAGGCATAACAATCAAAGTATAAATAACTGTGTTCATTTTTGTGTAAATTCTCCGCAATACGACAGACTTAACTTTGTATTAAAGATTACATTGTTCCATTTTGATAAAAAACATTTTATGTAGTGATTTGGAAGTGAGAAACACATTGGGAATGTTACCAGTAATGGTGTAATGTCGGAATTGATATTTTTGAACTGTATAGAGAGGGGTTAAGAAAGCAGCATGGTGACTGCTATTCGCACTTCCTTATTTGTGTCTTCTTTTCTTTCTGTTATCACATTTTAAAAACAAAGACGTGTGTCTGGAATAACTTCCTAATTAAACAATGTTATCTCTTATAAGTAGCATTCTGTTTAAGCTAAAACGTTTTGCCCGACCAACTATCATCGAGTGTGATTGAACAAATAACCACATTTAAAAAAAATTATTTCAATTTTGTAGTAAATTAGTCTTGCTAGAAATATGTATTTAAAAAATCTGAAAAAAAGTTTCATTCCAAAATCGTTTGCCAATTAATTATTTGAAAATTGCCTTGTTTTGAATGACGAATTGTAATTTTAAAATAATAAACCCTCGGATGTAGAGAATAGTTTGTGAATTAAGTTAATGTTAGGAACCATTTGTTGCATTTCTGGTAGCTGATCTTTTTGCCATCCAAGTTTTGAAGCACACTCGATTCATTTTTGAGACGGTGAATCTGTTAAATGTTGATATTTTTGCATATCATTACGCCCTTTCACAATAGATTGTAAACAAAATGTTAAAAAAAATATATGATTATTTAAATGAACCCTAGGACTTGTTGTGAACTGACCTTTCCCTTGTAAAGTGTTGCCAGCGTGGAATATACAAACTGACTCAATATTCTCGAATACCCACTATATTATTTATAAAACCCTCTCGAAATGGACTGTAAGTACTGTACTTTTTATTCCACCGGGAACGCTTTACAAGGGAAATGAAGTAAGGAATAACACCGAGGAATAAAAACATTGAAGGAAGCCATTAGTGGTGTTTTTATTTACTTTTATTGCTATAAGGCTGGCTGTGCTGAGCTCTCAAAACACTTGATGGATGTAAAGGAAATTTTTGCTTAAGGGAAAAATAAAAAAAATAAATTGAAAAAAATACATTTTGGCAATTTTGTTATGTAATTTTTTTATTAAAAATAATCCCAGAGATGACCAACAACAACATAATATTATCCATAGATACTGAAAACAAGACAAAAAACTGCAAATGGCCCGCTTGATTCCAAAAAGCACTCGAAATCACAGCACAGAGTTGTGTGGTCGACAATTATTGTGACCTCTATGGCTTTTATAGGTGAGCAAAAGCAGCCTCGTCAGGAATTTGGGTATTCCATTCCTACAGCAATGCAAATTGTATATGGGCACAGCTTTTTTCATTCCCATTGAGACAGGTGTCACATGTAAAGATAAAAGATCAGCGCACGCACAATCCCATCAGACCTGTCACACCTAAGTAGTTTTTGCACTCGAAGCTCAAAGGTATACGCCGTAATCTGCCGTAACCGCTTCCAAGGCGACAGGGCCGGATCTATGAAATCTAGCGCCCTGTGCAGTAGGTACCGATGGCGCCCCCCCCCCCCCCCCCCCTACATTTTTATTTTGATTAAAAATTCGTTTACCCCAATTTTTTTTTTATTTCATTTTTTTTTTTTTACACTAATTTATCAAACAAAATCAAGACATATAAAGGGTGTAACCCTATCTAAAGTTTTCGAATAAGTAAGCCACGATCTATGTAATTCTTCTCCATTAGGCAGTTTCTTGTAATAATACTTAGTATTAAATTTACGCTTGTTCGTAATAGGAAAATCAAAACCTTTCAATTGTACAGTACCTTCCTGAACTAATAAACTAATGGAATTTTGAGATAACTTTGGCCAGCATCCGGGATCTTTCAATTCAAGCTCTGAAAACAGAATTAAATTTAAACTGCTATCAGTAACGTTATTTTTATCTTCTAATAATTCAACTGGAGGAATTTGTGCGATAGATATCTGTTTAGATGTGCTCGGGACCATTGTAACGTCATTGCGCGGGACATCATTTTTTATCGGTGCTGGAGAAATTGGAATAAAAAAATTCCCAATGGAAACGAGTTTTTTTATGTCATTATGCTCTTTAATTCTAAGTTTTAGATTCTGCGAGTCTGAAAGTTTTTTTTTAATTATTGTTCTATTCATTGTAATCCACAATCCACAACCTCTAACAACCAATAGAAATTTAGTTATAAATTAAAAAATCTAATAATATAACCTCAAATTTGTACCTTGCATTTCCATTTCCCCTGTGTTCTGTGTTGAGCGAACAAACACGAACTTATCTATGGTATCAACGGCTTACGAAAGACGCTTACACTGATTATTACTGACTGTAAAATAACAAATCTAATAGAAATTAATTATAGGTACATTTAACGAACTTCAACTGTCAAATCAATGATGAAACTGTTAACAAGTTGCAACCTTGCAAACCGTGCGATGTTTATGCCAATGGAATTTTGAATTTACTGAAGATTTCATAAGAAAATGGTCTTTAACTACATTCTCAGAGAAGGGAATATTATAACAAATTTTTAATACAATATTTATTTTCTCACGGCGCCCCTTCGGAGTTGGCGCCAGGTTTTTTGCACGTTTTTGAACGTATGGCAGATCCGGCGCTGCAAGGCGATATGCGAAAAGTTATGTAACCCCCTCTCTGCCGTGAACAGGAGAGGGGTCATTTTAATTACGGTACTGCCTAAACAGGCGAATGGCAGCTGTAAAGTTGACAGATTCAGTACAAAGAAATGGCATTTCATGGCAGCTCTCTAATTCGTCTGACCCTCTCCTACCATAGGAAGAAATGTTTGATAGCGTCGTGTGACAGTACAATACAAAAGCGTTTGCTGTTCAAGCTCACGCTTTTATCTTTGCGTGTGGCACCTGCATTAGGAGCACTGTAATTTGGGTTCTGTGATGCTGATTGTAAATTTGATGACCTTACGAAAATGACTTCTCAGTTGTAAGGAACAATCAATAAAAATATTAATACTGATCAGGTAATACATACTAGAAATGTCTTTCTTCTATGTAGATTTGATATGGAAACCATTGTTGCCACTGGCTTAAGGTTTGTTCGGACTAGGCTAGTAGTTTAGTCGAGTGGCCTGTAACTCATCACTTGACTTGACCAAAAAGCGTTCACATTACAGTCGAGTGGTGTACATTAGTGAGTGGCGCATTGGAAGATGAATGGGCTGCAACGTAACAAAGTAAATAGGCTGATTAAGCTGATTGTATTAGATTTATTTATTTGTAAGAAATGAACAGCTTTTACATAATATACAGTGATAATAGATATACAAGTGAGCTGAAGTCAAGCCACAGAAGTTTCTTATGCTAAAGTAAATTGGAAATGATGCTTTAATATCTTATAATTAATTTTGGGTTATAAGGGGAGAGGAAGAGGAATATAGGAAAAGGATAGGAGATGCTCCCGATACATACCATACTCATATTAATAATCGATCGTATGCGTTACTTCATATTGATATTTCTTAAAGTTATTACTAAAAATGTCAATGCTGTGAAATTATTAGATATTTTAGAAGAGATTGAAGAAGAAATTAGAGAGACAGAAATAAAGAAACTATGCATAGTTAACAAATTTTATAGTAGCATCTTAGCTCAAATGAGGCGACCTTTCTGTGACTACTAAAGAACTCTACTAAAATAGCGGGTTCTTTTTTTACAATAGCTTATCTATCTTACAGGGCATATCTTTGGGGATGCTGTGGGAGGGTTTTTTTTAGGGAGAGAAGGTTCTGGGAAGGTATGAGGGGTGGGTAGGAATCTGGGGGTCAATGTATGAATGAATCCATATGAATCCATCCCTCCCACTGCGGTGCAAGGCTATGAATTGAGAGAGGTCGGAGAGGCTGGCTGGAGAGGTATGGTAAGATAAGAAATATGTTAGGTACACAAATACAATTTTGGATTGTAACACCGATAATTAATCTAAAATAATTAAACTAACTCCATTTATGAAAGGGCAGATTATAAATTCTTTTAACCACTAGAGCGTTTTTTGCCACAATATGGCACTATTTAAAATACCGCGGATTGCTTTGCTGCCAGTTTTGGCAAATTTTCCCTTATTTGTAAGCAGTGGCGGCTCGTGACTTTTGGGTGTGCTAGAGTGCTGATATTAAAAAAATGGCTTTATTGATGTTATTGTAGCCGAAAAATTTTTTTTTTTTTTTTTAAATCAGTTTTTTGTATGAAAAATTTCAGAAAGTTTCAGTTTGGCGGTGCGCCGCACCGATTTACTGAAAAATCTTCATACAAAACACCGATTTTTGAAAAAAAAAAAAAAAATTATTTTTCGCATACGACAACATCCATAATGCCATTTTTTTTAATATTAGCACCCTAGCACACCCAAAAGTCACGAGCCGCCACTGTTTGTAAGTAAATAAGTAGAAGTTTATGATTTTATAATTTTTTTTTATAAATCTTACAAATGTGTGATAATTATAAATGATTTTTTTTAATGTGGGCGGAAAATACTCAATCAAAAAATCTGTAGCAATAGGAGAAAAAAAATTTAAATTGCGCTGCCGCTCCAGTGGTGTATAACCTTATTGTTAATTAATTTGTTAACTATTTTTCAGTGGCATGGCTAGCATGGGTGGCACCCGGGGCGGATGTCACCCTCCGGGGCGTGGTGTCACACCCCCCCCCTATTAACGTTCACTTGAGAAAAAATTCAAAATGCTAATTTTTCGACATCTGGGGGGGTGGCTAGAGATTTTCAGATTTCTCCACAAATATAGGTTATGTTCGCCTATAAAAAGACCTAGACACAAAATTCGGGGCACTCCACGGGGAACATATGAAAGAAAATAACAGACCAATTTTTTCTCAAGTCAACGTGTTCATGTATACAATACTTTGGTGACAATATCCTTCGTAAATTTTATTCCACGGTCGGGTGTCACCCCCCTGTCAGGTGGTCCCCCCGGGGCGGACCGCCCCCCCCCTCGCTACGCCACTGTTCCTACTGCTTACCTTAAAAAAAACTGTGCCACCCACTGGCTAGAAGGCTTTTTCCGCATTGTATGTTTTAAGCCATCTTTATCGCAGTTCATGGAAGTATGGACTATGGATTTAATAAATTGTAGCACGTTTGGTTGATTCCATCAATTTACGTAACCAGGGGATGGAAGGGGGTTTGTAATGTTAAAAGATATTATGAAAGGATAATGAGAGCAAGATTGAGAAAGGGATGATTAGATTTGGAGATGTAGAGCGGATGAACAAAGAAAAGAGTGCCAGGAGAATATATGACGTGAAAGTGTAGAAGAAACATAGTAGAAGATGTTGAAGAAGCTCACGACCGAGCGAATCAAAATTCTTTAGTCGGGTCATATCAAGAGTTAGAATAATAGGAGAGTTTCTAGGAGATGAATGCATGAATGTGATTGAAGCAAGAAGCGAGTGCCAAGATAGAGTTGTGTGGTGGTCATGTTGTATTTGTTTTGCTCTCTACCTAATCCCCCGGTAGTTAGTTTTTTGTTTTAATGTGTGGTCAACCCATAAGCATGTCAACCCATAATAAAAACAAAGTTTTTTTTTACTATAATGTTTGTGTGTGGTTAAGTGCCACAGAAGGCATTATCATTGACAATGAGTCCATCGGATGTCGGGAAGTGGGTTAATTTCCACTTCCAAGATTTTACTTTATTCATTCAATCAAGAAAAAAAAAAGATAGGTAAACATATTTAAAACTTTACAAGATTTTCTGGAACTTGATTAAAAAGCATTGAAAACTGCCCATTAAATTGGGTGTAGGAGCAGAAAAGAGCAGAGTAAAGTAGGAATGTTGCATGTAGTCCAATTATCTGATTTTGGCTGCCTGATACATAAGCACAAAGGTTTGTATCCTATAATTTCCAGACATTTTTTTTTTACATTAGCTCCACACAGGAGGCACCAAAGAAAACAATTTCCCTAGGGGCCCATGTCATTTTTGAGGATGCTGTGTGGACGGTTTTTTAAGGGAAGGGAAGGAGAAAAAGATATGGGAAGGAAAAAGGTATGAGGGGTGGGTAGGAATCTGGGGGTCAGTGCGGCCAGGAGTGACGGACGTATGAATCTATTCCTCACTGCGGGAGAATCTGGCTGGAGAGGTTAAAAGGCCTGCCTCAATCAGTCTCCTCTGATCCAGCCCTAGACCTAGACAAACCTCATCCCATGAACCCAGGCACCACTTGGGGTGACCTGTGGCAGGGGTGTTAATTGAACAATAAATGGTTCCCGGGGCGGCGGTACCCATGCTTGCCTCCCAAATTGTAAATTGATATAATTCAAGCATAAAATGAAGAAAAAGCACTCTTCTAAATAATGGGGTTCTGGACTGGAAATCTACTACTAACTAATGACTTAGTAGTTTCTCCCCAGGTGAAATAACCACCATTCGGAAACGAAAAGTTGTTTGAATTATTACGGGATCTGAATAGCCGGTACCTTCACCATCCCCTTGCCGTCCCCACTCCCTTCGGCCTCATAGGGAACGTACCCATACTACGTGACCTCTTCTGGGGGAGGGGGGGGGGTCTTCAAAATGTCACGCTTGGTACAAATGAGCAGCGGTTTGCTTAGGATTTTGGTCACCGGGGGGGGGGGGGGGTTAAAAATTGCAAAAAATTGGTCACGTAGTATGGGTACGTTCCCTAACATTGTATTACAATTACAGTAGATGCCACGGGGATTCCATGTATTGGGATCTAGGAAGTGGTGGTTCCACTGGCTCTGGACTGGTATGGTATAAAAAACAAAATAAGTTTATAGCTTCTGCAAAAATGAAACACCTAATTTTGAAGGGTAAGATTTTAGATTTATTAAGGATGGGTTGTTCCACAGAATTTAAACAATTCATGTGAGTGGTTCAACATTTCTATTTTTGAAACTGGCAATTCATGGTGAATCCCACTATAATAATATATTTAATAAAACAAATAAGTTTCATGTTTGTTTTTATAAAATTATTGTGAGTGGTTTGGTTTATTTATGATTCAAATTCTATTAATATTTCATAATGGGCCTGTTGTTGTTGTAATAACAGAACTTGAATTCTGTGAAACCACTCCATAAAAATACCAGGTAGCTACCCTCAGCGTAATGAAAAATAAAATACCTACCTGGGTAGCTACTCAGTACCTACCCAAATTTAAGGGTGAAAAAATCATCCAAGAAATGCATAGGATTTATCTCCAAAATACTACTCTGTTGAGATAATAATATTTTCTTCACTGCATATTACGGGGATTGGTATATTTTTATGGTATTACGTAATTTGTTCTGCATCGATTACACGAATGAGTGCATTATTTATTATTTGTGCAGTGTCAAGTCGAGAGCGGGCGTCGTGATCGAAATATCTGATATCTGAGTAAACATAGGTAATGAACGATTAAAATGTATTTTATCGCGAGCGTTTCCTTCCCTGCTCTACTATCTAAATGAGAAGATAAGCGCGCCGATAATAGAAGGAATTTCAGCATAATTCCGACATGCGAAGATTTTGTCAATTAGCGCCGGCCATCCTCAGATTCCAAACCTGTCATCAGCCAACTACGGTTTTCGCGTGCTCGGTGAGTTGCTCGAAAGTCGGCGGAATTTATATTCGATTATTGTAATAGGCGCAAAATAAGGTCAATTATTGTTTTACGGTCGCAGTCTTTCCAATCGACCTCCGTCGCCTTGAGATAAATTAAATAGAAAGTGCACATGGTCAGATCTATTTTAAGGCCATTTCAAATTGATTCATATTCGAATAAAATTTTTGTCAAACGGCGCAATCTGACATCTGACTGCTGATATTTTTTTAAGTGCATTATTTTGTGAAAAATCAAAGTTTCTTATTGTTTGTGCAGCTGTGTCGATTTGTCATTTAACACCTGTTGTGATTTTTTTTACTTTGTCACCGTTTGGCGTTTGTCACATTCCGTTTTGACATACGTAATTTGAAATGTGTTATTGACGTTTTGCTCATAAAAGATTTACAAAATTGCAGAGAATGGGTACTTCAAGCTCAAAATCATTTTCCCCGAAAAACTCCCCTGGATCTTCTACGAAGGTCACTAAATGTGAGTATACCAAAACTGTTGTATCTTATATTGTAACAAGTTCAAAATAATTATGTTCGGGGTGATGTGTCAAATTTGAGGTTAGAAACGAAATCGGCGTTTATTAAATATAGGTATCGCGTAATGAGTTTTGGAACGGAGTTCTCGTTAGGATTTCGTTTATTACATAATTATAATAAGAATCCAGTTTACGAGCGTTCAATTAGTAGCGCTGAATATTTTATAAAAATCGGTTGCGGTATCGTCTGACAAGATAACAAAAAGATACTTTGAAAAAAATGTTTAAGCTGATATCAATCGGAAATTATTGTTTTCATTTACTCCGGAAAATGTATCGTAAGTGACCACAGGCCACAAATATATTATTTACCAGTAAATAATGATTATTTTGTAATCGAATGGGTTGACAGGAAATGTTAGTTTCTTCATTTGGCAGTTGTGAGGTTTCTCTCACAAGTCAGGAGGCTATCGATCTGGAATTACGTTTCTTTGGGTCTCTCTAAATAAAACCGCATTCATATTAGAATCCAGTTACATTGTACAATACAAACTTCTACTAATAAAACGCGACTTTCAAACCAATTTAGTAAGTGCCATTTACTATTGTTTTATACAAACCTGCTCAAGATATACAAATTGGTTACAGGTTTGTTGTAAAAATTGATTTAAAAATGGCTAACCAAATTTATATTTTGTAGTGTTATTAGAGAACACAATTATTATTGGTAAAAGCTGGGACTGGGTCAAGGTTGCACCTTTTTGGTAATATGTTTTTTTTCACTGACCTAGAGATATTATGGTGTTTGATTTTTAAACCATGCTTAAAATTTCTAAACCAACAGCCAAATCATTAAGGTAAATAATTTAATGGTTTAAAAAATCAATAAATTTCCAGTGTTAGGGCGTTTGATTCTATGTGGAAGATTCTATTAATTCTATGTGCTGTGTTGATGTTAGAATATTTTAAATTAAAACGGCAAAGTTGTAAATTAACGAATTAGAGAGCCACCTTACTAATAACCATAATCTCTGAAGTAGTTACTTCACGACCCACATTTAGTTACTAATTACTCACCACTAATTAAGACTAATTATTATCGAGTTACTTAAAAAAAAAACATGTTAACATTTTTGCACTCCGTCTTTCAAGTGTCTTATCCGGGATTCATACAGATTCATTCATTTCATTTAGATTCTATTGATTTTTTAAAAATGTGTTAACTCGATTGGTACAAAGTGAAATGTTTCCATTATTAAAATAATCCTGAATTAATAAAATCTCAATCAATCGTGAACATCTCTAAAAAACGCCCTCTGTCTCTCTTAGTTCCTTATCGACTTGAGCGATGGATATTTCCGGGTGTTGGATTTGGCCATTTGATTTAATTAATATCATACCTGCGGTTTAGAGCCAATGATTTAGATTTCATTCTTATATTTTTAGGTTTCATAAAATAAAAATAAAAATTCAATTTTTATAAGAAAAACTCTCTTTTTATAACGTTTGAAGGTTATTCCCATGAAAAGACAGTTTTTTTTTTATTAAAATTGAATATTCATTTAGACTTTTATAATAAGTCAATAGTTCCATATAAATAAAATCAGGTTACAAACCAATTCTTAGAATGATTGTTTCCAATAAAAAGGGTAGTTGCTTGTGACATGGAAAAAATTAGTTAAAGATAATATTATTAATTCTAAAATTTGAAATATGAGATTGTCTATTATGACGGCTTGACGGTGGCAATAACGAAATTGGTAAATGCACGTCCCGGATAGACGAGAGGTTCTGGGTTCGAGTCCCAGTTGCGAACGTTATCTTTTTCTGTGTCTTGTTCTCTTTCATATTTTCGTTTAGATTATTATTATTATCTTCTTCAATAAAAATAAAAAGTTCAATTTATAATTAATTTTAATTCATAAAAATCACTTGCACAAATTTGGGTAGGTAGCTATCGCTCGAGGGGGTTATACTTAAGACATATATGGTACTCGTCTCCACACTTTCAAAGTCACCTATGTTTGGTTTTCTTAACACTCCTTCTATACTATCTAATAGTTTGCCTAATCCATAGTTAGTAATAAGTAAAGCATTCTAGAAATATATTGTATATTTGTACATGTTAAGGTGATTTTTCATGAAAAAGGTGCTCTACAAATCATCCAAATATTATAATAATAATAATTATTATTGATCTTGCAGGCTTATTAAAAAGAAACCTCTTTGGTAATCAGTTATCTTTCAATCAAATATCCGATGGATTATGCTTGTCACTGAAATAACAATAATTATGATTCTCAGAAAAAGAGCCACTTGCATCTAAAGCAGAGAAACACAATCTTTTAAACATTAATTTCAATTTATCCATTATTCATTAAAGTCTTGTTCTTTTTCATATTTCTTTTAGATTTATGATTTATTTCTTCTTCAACAATAATAATTGTTTGCTTTCTGCTAAAAGTGTTTCTTATTTTTTTATTCAGAGACATTGCACTTTGACCAGCTTCCGTGGAAAACCAACACTAATAACCTAATATGGAAAAAAATGATTGTTTAATCAGAAGTAGCAAACCATTTCAGTAGCAAATCTCTCTGCATGTAAAAGTGATAAATTAATATCCTATCATATCAAGTGGTAGATACTCTCAGTATTGCCCTGCTGAAAGTCCGTAACTGAAATGACTTTTGTCGTGTTTGGTGATGAATAGCGAGGTACTTCCCAAACTTCCGCTTTCCCATCTACTTCCCCTCCCCTTCAGTTTGACTGCGTACCTCAATTGGGGATGCCATAGTCCCACTGGCCCAGATCGACATAACCGCTGGAACGCTTTTTGCTGAATTTCAGCACCAACTACAAAACCTAAGTTTGCTTAGCTGCTGAATTTCAGAAAAATTTCCCTAGATAAACAAAGATTCATGTTCAGAAGATTTCTGTTAAGTGTTAAACTGTCACAATGTGTATAATGTATGCGGCATTTTATTGTGTTTTAGTGGATTTTTCTAACGTATTTGAATACCAGTGTTATAATGATTGAATTAGTAATGCATTCTACTTTTTCAATGGATAATAGATAGACATGTTGTTTTATATAGGACTAGCAGACCCGGCCACACGTTGCTGTGGCTAACGAAACACAACGCCATAGCCAACCTTTATAAAATCCACACCACCCGCTTGCTAGCTGCCCGCTGTCCGCTGCCTGAATTGAATATTTGAATTTCTCGGCTTTTCTCTGCTATAATAAGCATGTATTATACATATAAACTAATTAACTCGCCACTTATTATACAATGCTTGCAATGCAACAGTGGATATTTGAAAAGGGAAAATCAAATACCTACTTACTCTAGGACATCTATTTTCCAATTTCTTCCGTAGAACGAATTTCAAAAGTGATTATAGTATGGCCCGCCAGCCGTTTTAAATCGCACAAAAATATGTTTTCTTTGAATTTCTTGGCTTTTCTCTAATATAATTTACATGTATTATACATATAAACATTCCTCTTCAATCACTCTATCTATTGGTGAAAACCGTATGAAAATCCGCTGCGTAGTTTAAAAGATTAACGCGCACATACAATTTGAGCGACTTCATTTTATACTATGTAATGATGATTAGAAATATAGTTTCAACACCCTTCAACAGATGTCATTAGTATTGGTATTTATATGTAGTTTTTAGATATCTCAACAGATGTCAGTTAAGCAATACCTTAGAAGAGTATCATCTATCGTCGTTCGTGTCTAAAGCACGAACGGTTACGGAAATAGCCAATGGTTTATGACAGACCACTGAATCTTTGTGGGTATTCTTGGTGCAGTGTTCACATCAATACTAAAATATGGAGTGACAAAATTTTGATATTTTATTATGGATCACTTAGGACGGGTTGTTAATTTTCACGTTCTGTGTATGTACCATTCAAGTTCTGTTATTATATCATTATAGGCTAATTGCTTCATGAAACTAAAATAATCACAGAACTTGAATAGAACTTTCACAGAACGAGAAAATTAACTTAAAATATTTGATGAATTTTTAATTTTTTTTTAAACAACCCATCCTTAGCTAATAAAATCATGTCAATCTTCTAATAGAAAAAAAAAAACTGTTCTAAAGTCAATTCTATTTTTAACACCGGTCAACAAAACATATAACACTTCCATTTTCTAATATTGCAAAAAAAAATTTTAACATGTTTTTTTTTTACGCTGTATCCCCGGTGTAAAAACAGAATTAAGTGCATTGTTATTCAAACTTCCAGCCAAGTCATCCGAGCAGTCCTTGTCCGTCGAAGCCCCCAAGATGCCCCCCGTAGACGAATACATCGAGGCTGTGGTCTGCAACACTGCCGACCTGAAGGAGAATGAGATGAAGTCTTTAGAGATGGGGCCCGGGGGCGCTAAAGTCCTGGTCATCAAGCAGGATGGGCAGATCTCTGCCATCGGAGCCAAATGCACCCATTACGGGGCTCCACTGGTTGGGGGCGCGCTGGGCAAGGGCCGTGTGAGGTGCCCCTGGCATGGAGCCTGTTTCAACACCAAGACGGGGGATATTGAAGACTATCCGGGACTTGACTCACTGCCGTGCTACCAGGTCAATGTGGCTGATGATGGAAGCGTCAAGGTGAGAATAAAACTTTTTACATTTCTTATTTTGTGTAATTAAAAAAAATTGTGTAATCTCTCTGTCAACGTGGATTTGATTTTTATCCAAATCTAAAGTTTTATTCTGAATGTGATGAAATTTTGTTAACTTAACCTTCAAAACAAGAGGAAGGTCACCGTCTACATCTGATTTAGAAAAACTCTGTGTAAAGCCCGGGTAATGCCGGAGACTTCAGTTAGTTTTTTTTTAATATATATGTATGTTTATTTTTTTTTGTGCATTTTTTATTTATTTATTGTTTACTTAATCTATTTAATTTTATTGGAATAACTTTTAAGCTGTGTTCACACACAGCTGTAATATAAGTGGCTTGGCGTATTTCGGCATATCACTCGCCGTACATTCGCAATTGGAATATATGGCGAGCGATATGCTGAAATACATCAAGCCACATATATTATAGCTGTGATAGATGTACACAGCATTAAGCTGTGTACACACACAGCTATAAAACTGCAAGCGGATATCTGTTGAACCACGAGTGCTTATGTTTTGTACCACCACACGACGCAATCAAATATTTCTTCCTATGGTAGGAGAAGGGGTCAGATGAATTAGGGATCGGCCACGGAATGCATATTTCTTTGTACTGAATCTGTCAACTTGACATCTGTCATCCGCCGGTTTAGGCAGCTCCGTAATTAAAATGATCCTCTCTCCTGTTTTCGGCAGAGAAGGGGGCGCATAACTTTTCGTTTATCGCCTCAGGAGCGGTTACGGCGTAAGATGTGTATTGTCGGGTTTATCTGCGCATAAACAGGTGTGAACAGTCTGAAGGGATTGTATGGAGAAAGTTATTTGGCGTGCGATGATCTTTTATATTTTATAGCTGTGTGTGTACACAGCTTTAAGGTTATACCCAGAAGATAATAGTAATACATCTAAACGAAACATGAAAGAGAACAAGATTTCTTTTTTTAGTTTAGACAACAATTTTTATTTTCTGTGTCTTGTTCTCTTTTATGTTTCGTTTAGATTTATTACTATTATCTTCTTCCTTAATATCTATTTTATGTAATTTGTTATTTATTTTGTGTAATTTAATATTTTGTAATTTTTTTTTTGTATAATTTGTACATAACAGACAATGTCAGTATGTAATATTATATTAGCAAGCTAGTTTGTTGGTGCTCTTACATCGATAATTGTCAATAGATAAAGTTCTACGGTGAACAATGTTATTTAAATATGGTCTATAATTCAATAATATCTCTTGGATATAATAGTGGCTCATAGATGTTATCACAGATCATTGCTATTGTGTTTATCTTAACTATGAAACCGAAACTCAGTGTGTGTGAAACTGCAAATCTCTTTAAGAGGGTATTACCAGAGAAAACCAGAAATATGTCATTTTTAAATCAGATTTACGTATTTACTCTTCTCCACAAAAAATTATAAATGGATTTCGAAAGATTGTTCTTTTATCTAGCATTCGCATGTTTTAAATTTAAAAAAAAAATGATTGTTTTTAGTATAATAAGGTTATACCATAGATCATTGGCAGATATGTTAAATTTTCAAAAAAGATTTTGTATTATACTACACCCATTTCAAATCATATAATCATGCAGTAAAATAAATCAATACATTATCTAGCAAACGCATGTTTTAGAATTTTAATTTTAGTTTAAATAAAATCATTAAAAAATATATACGTACATGTGTTTCTTGATGAAAATTGGTCCGTTTGTGTATTTATTTGCACACTTACAAACTAATATATTTCAGATTTTTTTAACATTCTTATTTAACTTAGACATTATTGAAAAATGATAAATACTTATAATAAAAAAATAATTACAAAAAGTACATTATTTTAATAGTTTTATCTTCACGCCTTTCAACATTTTTGGATGTAGGTATAAATTAAAGCAAATTTGGAATGAAATAAAATCGATATTGAATTATAATTTTAAAAAGCTGGTACGGAGAATAATTAATCTTTCTCATTGTAACCACCCTGCACGATCGTGCAGGGTGGTTACAATAGAACAACTTTCGACGAAATGTGGATTTTCGGCCGCTGGATGGTTAAACGCTCTTAATGGTTAATTTTGGCATCGTGAAATTTGCACCGCTTTTTCATTTAGAGTCATTGCAACTATTTTCAATTTCAATTGTGAGCTATGGAGCTTTAAAATACTCATACACTTGTTGAATAATATGCTAACCGTTTATTCTATAATTGAATGAAATGAGAAAATCCTTTAATTCAAATGTTAATTTATTTTTAATTGGCATTTTATATTACTTGTGTCAAAACATAAATATAACAAACATAATTTCCTTTTGTAATTCGAAGATTGCATAACAGAAACTGCTCAATGATGGTGCTAATTTATTTAAAATTAATTCTCCTGGTTGATTACATTACTGCCTAAAAATATCCCGTGCAAAAATGCACCGTCATACGTTGACCTTGTTCATCTTCTTACCAAAGTTCCTATAACCTGTTCTGTCATGCCATGACGACTCAATAAATTATAAATATAATGTGTCCAAAACTCGGAAAACACACATTAAAAAAATTATAACCAGTCTTAAAATGACCTTGAAATCTAAACTAGCTGATAAGTAATTCTTATTAACAGCGTTCTTATAGTAAATTTTCCCATATTCGGATAATCGTTAGTATTTAGTGTGACACATCTTGCAAAGGTTTGAAATCCATATCAGAAAATGCTTTCTACACTAATGGCCAATTAGCATTCTACATAATAAAATATTTATCTAGATATGGATTATTTTAATAGTGGAAACATGTTGATTCTTAAAATGGATGCTTTAAATTCACTTGAATTAATAATTATTAGCACTCTAGATAATGTTCCGGAACCTTTTGCTACATTTAAAATTAATTTGAAGGAATTATTTGAATTAGTAATCCAAATAAAATTTAATTAAATGAAGACAATATTAGCGAAAACATATCGAAAATCTGGAGACAGAAAAATCAGAAAAAGATATTGGCTCCACTGAGCTACGGAAGAGAGAGAGAGAGAGTAGAGCACTTGCCGCGTAAGCAAAGGGTCCCGGGTTTGAGTCCCAGTGGAGCCAATATCTTTTTCTGATTTTTCTGTCTCCAGATTTTGGATTGAGTTTCGCTAATATTGTCCTTATTTAATTAAATATTATAATTTGAGATTTTACTCATAAAGTTAAAAAAGTTAAGGAGAATATATGACGCATATGTGGACGGTAGAAGAAGTCGGGGATGCCCAAGGAAGACATGGCACGACCAAGTGAATCAGATACTTGAGTCGGGCCATATGAAGAGTCGGAATAATAGAAGAGCATATATGAGACGATGTATGAATGTGAACGAGGCAAGGAGTGTGTGCCAAGATCGAGTTGTTTGGCGGTACGTCCTCTCTGCCTACCCCTGCGGAAAACGGCGCGATGGTTAGTTAGTTAAGTTTAAAAAAATCCAAATAAACTCCTGGATCGTTTCCCAATGCTTAATATTTGAATTAGTAATTGAAATAATGTTCCGGAACTTTTCTCAGTGTTTAAAATTCGAATTAGTAATCTAAATAATGTTCCTGAACTTTTCTCAATGTTTAAAATTCGAATTAGTAATCTAAATAATGTTCCGGAACTTTTCTTAATGTTTAAAATTCGAATTAGTAATCTAAATAATGTAAAAGTAAAAAGTTAAGATAACATAATAGGATGAAACCGCTACTGGCGAAATAAATAAGTGGAAATAAGTTAAAAAGTGTTTTAATTTCAATTTTAATCTAAATAATGTTCCTGAACTTTTCTCAATGTTTAAAATTCGAATTAGTAATCTAAATAATGTTCCTGAACTTTTCTCAATGTTTAAAATTCGAATTAGAAATCGAAATAATGTTCCTGAACTTTTCTCAATGTTTAAAATTCGAATTAGTAATCTAAATAATTAACAAATTGAAGAAGTTGAACACCCATTATCGAAGTGCATTAAATATGAGCGACAGAGAGTGACCATATTGATGACCTCAAACTCATCGGAAGTTCAAAATTTAATAGCCTCAACTGAGTTCCGTGCTATATCGAGAATAACGAAATTTAACTAAGATCATGTAAACTGGAAAATATTTGAGAGTGAATTTTTATATAAAAGGACTAAGCGCTCTTGAGGCAATTTTTCGCAAAAACTGCGCTGTATAAGTTGTCCAAATTTATTATTATTAAGAACATTTTAAAGAACATTAGAAATTATAATGATAATAACCCGTCAGCAACCTAAGCAGATGTACGCGTTAAAATGACAATAGCAGTCAAGTACAATAAGCGTGTTCTCACGTCAACGCATGTCTCCACAGAAATCGTTGTAACTCCGTTATTGTTTTAGTGACATCTTTAAAACAAAAAGTAAAAGGTCGATAGTGAATCAAGCTGTACATCCCTATTAAAGTTGTCCATAGTAATACATAAAAATTCTGTCAGACATACGGTTGACATTTATTTTACCCGCCAAATCGCCTACGGGCCGCTGGACATTGTTAATTTTTATTAAATATTTTTGTATGAATTGATAAAAAAGTGAGGTGACAAAATTGTTTATTATACATTTATACAATAGAATAAGTATTGTTTTTTTACATAATCCTTGATTTTAGTACCGTTTTCACATAAAAACATCATGTGAGTCATTTTTACATTTTTTTATGTTTTCATTCTAAATTATAATAATTACAAATGTTAATATTTATTTGTAATATAACAATTTGAAAGCTTATTTCATAACCTTTCAACAACAGTTTTTAGTATTCAGCTATATTCAGAAATGTTTCATTTATAGAGCTTTAATTGTGAAGCGGAAATAACACTAAAGTTTTTGTTAAAGTGAAATTTTGTTTAAGATGAAAAATGTGAATAATCGCAAATTACCTCAGGGGTTAATATTATAATTTAAAAACAGATGTGGCAAAAAATTGTAACTTTATGTGTCAGAATCCTCAATACTTTACATGATATAAAAAAAAATATGTTCATGAATATTTCTGAATGTTTTCATTCTGACGAATTTGTAATTAAAACAATATTCCAGAATATTTCCCAATGTTTAATATTTGAAATGATGTTCTGAAACATTTCCCAATATTAACTTTTTTGAATTGATTTTTTTGGATTTTAAAATGTGTTATTTTTTTATAGATCGACCACACACAGATTTTCGTTAAACAATATTTCTACAACAGAAAATCAACCTTGTCTTATCTGATAAATTTTGAAATATCAATTAATCATTAAAAAAATTAGAAATGGAATATGAAAAAATTTATTGCTTTACAATTTTACTGAATGTTTCAAAGAACAGTTTCCTGAGTATGAGGACTCATATTGATTAAATTCAATTAATTATTTATATAACCTTCTTTGAAATGAAATAAGAAAGGTAATAATAATCCATTGTTGAATGGCCATTAAGTTATTTGCATTGTATAATGGAGAACTATAGAATGTATAAAAAGAGTCAATCACTTTATGAAGGTCACCCCGGGAATTGTATTGCGTAATATAATATATAAGTCTTGGTCAATGTACAGGTTGTACCAATAAAATCGTTTCATTACAACAAAACACTGAAAAATTAAAAACCAACTTTTTATTTTATCGAAATGTAAGTACATGTATTTAACGACTTTATTAATTAAAATCTATTTATTATTAAGTATACTTACACTTTTCTTATTATTTTACTTATCTTGGCTGGGAAGACTTTGAATCAGAAAAATCTGTTTTTTTGTTTGTCTCGGTAAATACATAAACTGTGAGCTCTGGCATCATGCAATTTGCACTGCTTTCAGTCGGCAAGGCTCTTAACTCGCTAGCCGAAGGTCGCGGGATCGAATGCCAGCATGGGCAAATAAATTTTATTTGATTAATTTGTGTTATTTCACAATTAATTCATTTAAAATAATATATAGTATATTTACGGCACGTTCCAGAGTGGAAGATACTCTCTGTATCGCCCTGGTGTAATACCACGATTCAGAATTGAAACATTGCTAAAAAAAGGTTTTAGCCGTGTTTGGTGACCAAATCTGAATAGCCAGGTACCTTCCTCTTCCCCACTACCTTCAGCCTCACAACATACCCCGATTGGTGATGCCATAGTCTCACTGGCTCCAGACGGGAGCAGCTGGGACTCTTGTGAGATATTCACATAAATAAAAAAGTCAGTTTGGTAGGTCATGCTTCTTTTTCAGCTCTCAATGTTATCATGAGCTACGGAGCTTTGAATTATTCATTTAACTGTTAAAAAAATGTCGCAAGACAGAATGTATTATATTTTTTAAAATTATTGTTCAATAACCTGAAACCTTTGGACAAGACCAAGTATAAACTATTAGAATGGTTTTTTTATGTGAATTACGTTAAATTATAACTAATATATAATAAATAAAAGTTGATTTTATTATAATTAAGCTTAAAAACTAGTCCCCGGCGTTGCCCGGGCTTTATGCAAAGTTTTCAAAATCTAATTTAGACAGTGACCTTCCTCTTGTTTTGATAGGCATGTATACAAATTTTCATCGATCTCTGAATAAAACTGTAATTTGTATAGAAAAACAAAGCCAGGGCACCTACCTGCCACAGATACTCTTCTTTATATATGTATATACATAGATTGATTAATTTACTGTCCTATCCTATCAATTTGGAAGGCGGGTTTTGGGTACTGCCGCCCTGGGGACCCTATGGGGGGATTTATTGGATAACCAACACCTCTGCCATAGGTTACCTCCAGTGGTTCACTACATTTGGTGACTTAGCAGAGGTGCCCGGGTTCATGGGGTGGGGATTGTCCAGGTCTTGGCGGCGGATGCATCTGTCCACCTACTGGTCCGAATTTGGAAAGACTGGTTAAAAGGGAGACCTTTTTACCTCTCCACCCTCTCACCCAATGGGAGGAACGGATTCATATGTCCGTCACACACTGACCCCCAGATTCTAGTACCTTTTTCCTTCACAGAACTTTCCTCTCCTTCCTTTCCCCAAAAAGACCCTCCACACAGCATCCCCAATGATGAAATAGGCCCTGAGGGGAATTTTTTTCCTCTAATGTAAGCTGGCGCTTTTTACGCTCTGGCTTGATTTCAGGTGGAGGTTTTCTGTGGTACTCACTTTTGTAAATCAAACGCTTGTTTTGTGTTTGTTTATCTGGTCGTAATTTATTATTCTTTTGTTTACATAATCCTGATTTTTTATAGGATTTATATTGTGATCTGCTTGTTGGAACACATTTTTTTACGTAAGACATAGAAGCTACCTACTTTTGTTTTCTTCTATAGAACTAATTCGAATAATGGAACAGAAAGAAAATAATAAAATTAGGTAGGTACTTGCCTAGAAGTAATTGCCCATGGAACAAGTGCCTACTTAATAAACATCAATTTTAACCAATGTAAAAAAAAAAATTATATATCATGATGTATTTTTTTGGACACACAGTGGGTATTTGTTTGAATGACTCATAGCACACCTGACTATTTTAATATAATCAATTTAATATGTACATATTTCAAAATGTTGTAAGTATGTAACTAGCAGTAGGTTGCTAGGTTTTTGGCATCAATATAAATTAATTTTTTATAATTACTTTGAGTTTTGTAAGAACGCTTTCGTTTTTTGGGAGGGTTGTGAAATTTAGACTTTATTTAGTTACACAGTATAATTGAAGTATAATATTGAGATTAACCTCAAACAAGCCAGCCATGACCACCATCAACATTATTTAATTTGCCAAATAAAAAACAGATTGTTTTCAGTAACTCAAAAGTGTTCAAATTGGGGTGGTGGGTACGGGTACCGCCGCTCGTGGGACCATTTATTGGATAACCAACACCTCTGCCGTAGGTCGCCCCAGGTGGTTTGCTATGTTTGGTGATTTAGCATGGGTGCACGGGCTTGTGGGGTGAGGTTTGTCTAGGTCTTGGCGGCGGATGTGTCTGCCCATTTACTGCGTAGCGGGCCGGGAGAGAGACTTTCGACCCATCCTTGCACTGCTGTGAGGGGGATGTATTCATACTTCTGTCATTCTTGGACTCACTGACTCCAGATTCATACCCACCCCTCATACCTTTTTCCTTCCTAGAACTTCCTATTCTTAAAAGACCCTTCACACAGCATCCCCAAAGATGATATAGGCCCTGAGGGAAATTATTTTCCTTTGGGCCACAGAATGTGTAGCTATTGTAAAAAAAAAAACACTAAATGCTTGAGTTCGGTCATTTCAAGAGTCAGACAACAGAAAAGTAATTAGATGTATGAATGTGAATGAAGCATGGAGTTAGAGCTGAGGGGATCCTCTCTGCCTAACCCTGTGGAGAATTAATATAGCTGTAATGGTTGGTTAGTAATTTCATCTCAGAAAATTTAAAGTCTCATTTCTTGGGGTGTGATATTTGACAAAAAGTTGGCAAAGTATTATAAAATGATTTGGCCGGTTATGTAGATTGCGCAACCCACAATCACATTAGAATAAAAGTGGATTATTTTTATTGTTTCGGCAATTTTTTGAACAAACATATTTCCTGCCAAAATAATAAAACTTTGGTAATTAAACATAACTTGATTGACTGCCATAATATAGTACCATATTATGAATATGAACCAAATTCATTTTTAGAAAACGAATTTTATAAAATATATTATGATAAAACTATACTAACAGACAGAACAATTAGTCATAATAGACCCGATATAGTTTTACATGACAAAATTAAAAAAATAACTTATATCATTGGTGTAGCTATTCCAAATTCCTGTAATATTCAAAAATCTGTTTCTGAAAAAATAAGAAAATATACAGATTCAGGAAATGAGATTAAAAGAATTTGGCATTCTCAGACTGTAAAAATATTACCATTTGTCATTTCGGCTACTACGATTTTACCTAGGTCTCTCATTCAAAATTTAGGCATATTAGATTTTTCAAAGAATTTATATATAAAAAGTCAAAAATCAGTCATTTTAAATACATGTAGGATTACAAAAGATTTTTTAAATATTTATATTGAGGGATCAGTAGGATTTATAGGTCAAATTAGGAATTCCACAGAGCCGAACCCTCTAATATGAAAATATCTGGGGTCGATGAATTATTTTCCCATTTGGTCTCTGGTAGGTTGACATGTTGTTCTTGTATTGTTTTGTATTTATAATACTTATATAGTGCAATTGCATAGCGTGGATTGACTAGATGATCATTTGGGGAAGTGTGTGAAAGGGTTTAGTTTTTCCTGTGGGGAAAATTTAACCCGGACATTTTTGTTAATAATATCGATGCTGGAAAAGATATGGCTGAAGGGCTGAAGTGTTATATACCAGTAAGGCGCTTTAGCCATTTTTCCTTTCCAGTGTCGACATGTTCTGTAAAGTAATGTTTTTTTACAATGCGTTAATTTCTAACATAACCTTCATCAATAGTCAAGTTTTCAGTACAGTTTGTCAAATAAGAGTAGAAAATATAGGAGGGCGCCACTGTTCTTTAAATGGCAATACTAAAAATATAATCATGGTGGTCATCTAAAACTGTGTAACCTACATTTTTAATAAAAATTAAAAGACATAAAAGTGAAAAAAAAATTTTTCATTGCATTATAGATATCCACTGATCTCAAAATTAGAATTGCATTTAAGTATATATTATTATTACACGCTTTAATGTTTTAACATAATGAAGAATAACGGTATTCCAATAAAATATAAAGCACACTTTAGAAATTGCTCTCATTCTTTTAATATTAGCTTAAGTACCTAGCTTTCGTTGCCCGGGCTTTAGATCATGTCTCTAATTTTAGATCTGAAAATATTTGACAAATTCAGATCTAAAAGTAGTGTAACTAAACTCACCATTAATGATTCTTCCTTTCTACCTACTGTTAAATTTATATTGTAAAATAAAATAAAAATTACAAAAGGTGTAGCTTAAATTATTAATTATTAAATTAAATGAAAGGCAATCACTTTGTAAAACACAATTTAATCACATTTACGTCATTAAGTAGGTACCTTAACGAAAGTGTTTCTCGATTTAAATTTTTTTTTTTAAGAATGTTGATGTTTTTTTAAATGTGTATAGTGTTTTGTATTTTCAGTGTTATTGCACTTTTAAAGAATATTTGATAGGTAAATTGGTGTTGCCCGCCTACAAATTTTGTAGTTCCGATTTTTTTATTTTCTACTCTTATTTGACTGACTCTAAATCTCAACATGATAGTTATTAATCTTAGAATGTGAAAACAAATAATCTACATTTGAATTTTATCTATCTGTTAAAGAATAAACACCACAATAATAATAATGATACGTTCACAAATGAAATTTATTAATTTGTATTGTTTAATTTCAGGTGCGAGCAAAGCGAACAGACTTGGAATCAAACCGTCGCATCAAACCTGCAGGACTCCGTGGCGCCGAGGACAACACCAACTACGTCATCATCGGAGGAGGACCCTCGGCCGCCGCCTGCGTGGAGACACTGCGCCAGAACAACTGCACCGGCCGCGTCATCATGATCTGCAAGGAGAACGCCCTCCCCTACGACCGCATCAAGATATCCAAGGCCCTCGATGCTGATATCCTCAAGCTTCAACTCAGAAGCGAAGAATTCTACGCACAAAACGATATTGAAATCCACAAAGGCGTCGAAGTCACTAAAGTCAACACAGATAAGAAAACTGTCTCACTTTCCGACGGGGAAAGCATGAGGTACGCTCATCTATACATCGCTACGGGCTGTAAGTCAAGGTTGTTACCCATTGCCGGCAATGATCTGAAGAATATCTTCACTTTGAGGACGATCGCTGACGGTGGAAAGATCCATTCCGCCATTGGTGTCAGTAAAGACAAGAATGTGGTCATCTTAGGGGTTAGTTTCATTGGAATGGAAGCTGCAGCATACTGCGTAGGCAAGGCTAAGAGTATAACAGTCATCGGCAGAGATAATGTACCATTCCTGCCCATCTTTGGTGAGCAGGTCGGTGCTAGTCTCATGAAGATGTTCAAGGACAAGGGAGTGCAATTCAAAATGAACAATAATATCAAATGCTGTCACGGACAAAACGGCGTCCTAAGTTCTGTTGAATTAAACGACTGCAGTCATTTAGAAGCTGATATTTTGATAATGGGAGTTGGATCTCTCTATAACACAAGCTTCCTGGCAGATTCAGGCATCACAATGGAGCAGAGTGGATCCATTCCTGTTAACGACAGACTCGAGACGAATATTAAAGACATCTACGCGGGTGGAGATATCGCTTACGCCCCCGTGTTTGCATCCGGTGGCATTAAAGCGGCAATCGGCCACTTCGGTCTAGCTCACTACCACGGTCGCGTGGCCGCCTTGAACATGCTAAATATCGATACTCCCGTCAAATCCGTGCCTTTCTTCTGGACCCTTCTGTTTGGCAAGTCCATCCGATACTGCGGATACGGGAAATGGCACAGCTTGAGGATTGAGGGAGACGTGAACGAGCTTAAGTTTGTGGCTTTCTACTTCAACGAGGAGGGGAAGGTTATTTCGATGGCCTCGTGCCAGAGAGACCCGATCGTGGCGCAGTTTGCCGAGCTGCTGACCCTCGGCAAGTCCCTACATTCCAAGGATCTGGAGGTAGATCCCTTCGCGTGGACCAAGACTTATTTAAATTAACTAATTTACTAGTGATTAAATAATACACATTCATGGGAATCTTTCTTGTGTACAACGCAACTTATAGTTATGAATGAATTGAAGATTCCAGAAAACTAATGTCCATCACTTAAGAATTAACACTGCACAGTGACAACCCGAGTTACGTAACACGTGACTTATGTAAATTCACAAGTACGTAAAAAGGAAATGTAGAGCTACATAAAATTTTACACCCAATCATTTTATTTCAAACATCAAATATCTAAAATACCCCGAGCACGCCTGCTTTTGAATTTTTTGTAAATTTGCATAGTATAATATTAACTCGTTGACTGCTTCAAACCTCGTTCGGGGTTATTGGGCAACTATAGAAGCGCCTCGAAGATCATTCGGGGGTATCGAAGTGATATATTTTATTTCTATTTTCACGGCGTTTGTGTTGAGGCTGCGCATGGTTAGTTTAATTAACTGAGTGACGTCCCGTTATGATTCAACTACTTGCATTTCTTCTGTCAGTAAATTTGTTTGTGTAATCCATGTCCAGTCAATCCTCTCAAGACGATGTGTGATAGTACTTATTTATTCCGCCAGAGCGCTCATGCGTTGTGACTATTGTGAGCTATCAAGTTGGAATAATCAATATTACGCAAAGTCTAGTATTTACATTTATTACCACTACATAGTATTAAATTGGACTTGCGTAAAATTGAAGTTATGTAAAAGTCTACGAAACGCATTACTTACGTAACTCAGGGTTACTGTATTATATTTATTTACAACGACAGGTGATTCCACCTAAACATCAATGTTTTGCCTTTGTACAATATAGTATGTATTATTAATATTATTATTTAGTTTAAATTTAGCATATTCTGTTAAATTCCCACAATCCCTAGGCACTGTTACTCAAGGATTATCCTCACTAGTAAATTATTGTAATAACAATACATAATTGGATAATTTAAAAGTGTTATTTTTAATAACATTGGAACATGGACGGCCAACTTTGTTTGTTATTAAACAACATATAAAGATGTCATGGTGCATAATATGTAAAAACACGTCCAACATGATGCCAATAGGAGGAGACGTCAAAATGTTAACATTTTACATTAATAAATGTCTGTTGATTTATGTGCTTATTTGCTTTTTTTCAATTATATTTTGATTCTTAATTTCGATGCACAGAAAATAGGTACCTTCCTACCTATATCCAATCAAAAATGTATTTTAAACCTAAATAATATAATTGAGAACTCTCAATTAAATAATTTGGGTTTTCTTTTTAAAACAATGCATTTTACAATATTTATTAAAATTCACACTCTTTTATAATATATTTTTAGAATACATAAATTTTACCTTTCATCACAGAAACCTTGAAGTGCAAGTCAAAATGTTGTCTAGAGGTAATTTTTTTTATTTTTACTTTAGTGAAACATAATTTACCTCGTATGGAGGTAGTGCAGTATTTAAATAAATTATTAAATATTTTTTACCAATCTAAGAACTATTTTTTTATGAATCTTTTATTATATTTTTTAAATTTAATAACTTTGTTTGTAAGACTAACTATATTCCAGTTCGTGACAGAATGATTTTGGTGTCAAAAAAAGGTATTGCCCATTTTCCACAAGCGTTTTGTTCAAAGTTTTAAATAGTGTGGAAAGTACGTCAAATTCACGCATTACTTTCAGTGCTAAGTTCGTTCTTTCTAGAACATGAATATTGTTAAGGCAATCTATTTATATAATTTGAAATGTATATATTCAAGTGTTGATAAAACATTTTGTACAATATGTTCTATAAAAATATATTAAAATTCACAATGGACTATTATTTTAACAAAAATTAACTCTTTCATAAATAATTATTGGTATTTTATAAATTTGGTGCCTATTTATAAATAAAAAACATTTCTCCTGTTCATAAGAGGTGAAAATTATATTGCAGGATTATTTCTACAAATAGACAACTCCGAATCAACATTTTCGAGTTATATACAAAAACCATATCTTTATTTCCTCGCTCATGTATGCAACAAACCTATTATTGTGTCTATGGTATGCGTGTACTCTCATGTATGACACAAACTTAATATATTAGGTCGTGGTGAACATGGGCAGGGAAATAAGTAGATTAACGCCAATGTTGGTGCTGATTTCGGAGACGCCTATTTGTAGTCATTATAGATGCAATGCGTTCCTATAAATTATAGTTTGGGAACCAGTTCTGTAGATTGTAGACAAGGATTTAGACTCTGTAAAAAAATACACTTATGGATGTGATGTGTGCATTATTATTCAAATAATATATCTTTGATATACATACTTATGTTAGTGATAAGTTTAAAAATAGTTGAATAAAATAATAATAAAACTTATTCTTTAAGTTATAGTTGAAGTTGAACATTTCAGAGGCAGCCATTTCGGTTTGTAAAAATTAAGGGGTCAACTCACTTCATTGCCACTTTGAAATAAAAAATAGAGTTTTTTCTTTTGCAAGAGAAATATATACATAATACCATAGATTTTCGTTGAATGAATTTGTTTAAGTAAGTACTTTTTTATTATTTCGATTAGATTTTTTCTTTAAAAAACCGGGGGCATTTTTGATATGATTACAGAATGTGATCATGAGTACTTAATTCCATTTACTTTTAATATTAATTGCCGAGGTCTGTTACATAGTATATTTACATACTATGCTGTTAAAAAGTGTTACTTAGGAAGTTGTTAAAAATATTCTGCTATTTGAAACAAAGCTAGTTAAATAATGAGACAACAATATCCATGTTGAATTAACTAATAATAGTAACAACTGTATAAATAACTTAGTAAGTATCTGAAATGTTGAAAGCATAAAAATAAAGCACACAAATTCTAAAGATCAGTGTAAATTTTTAAATATTATGAACATTTTAAGCTATTATATAATGTACCTAACCGAGGCTCGTAGAAAATGCTTTTAACAAGGTTAGCTTATCGAGAGGACAGAACAGTGATTGGCTATAAATTCGTGACGTAGCTGCAGTCCATTTTCTACTGGGAGATTTGAATCAACTGCAATACAAGGGGCAGTGTTTTACTTCAAGCTACGTCACGCGTTCGAAATTTCTGATGAGTTTTTTTTTCGAAAAAGGATCGTATGAGCTAACCTTGTTTTTTTTGCAATTTTCTACGAACCTTGGTACCTATCATAATGTTATTTCAAGCAAGTTTTATTGAATTTCAGATTCTTTTAAATTTTAATTTTCAACACCTGACTTTTTGATGTCAACTGCAGAGTGGTTGTAATGCAATCTATTTATAGCGAGTTTGATAATCAAATGTGATTCAGCCATATATGGCTGCTGAATAGCTTGGATCATATGACTCCACGGGGAGAAAGTCAAGAATAAATCAATTGAAATAAAATATAAATGAAAACACAAAAATTAGTGGATTTAAAACATCTGTCAACAAATCTCATAAACAGATTCCTGTTTTTTTATTTATTTGAATAATCGAGTCAGATCCGAGAACTTCCAGCTAGTGTACTGAAATAAGGTCGAACCAGTGTAAATTTGGTTAGGACTAGGAATTTGTAATATACCAAAACATATTTGTAATTTTTCTCAACCTAGCTCAAAAACACAAAAACTACATGTGTTTTCATTTATCGATGAATCGCTGCCGTGAATACACTGGTTCGACAATAGGTCATAAAGCTTGATTAGAGGAAATACTTTTCCACCAAAGTGTCTCTAAAAATTGTGCCTCAAATTTATACATAATGTTCTTACATAGATTATCAAAATAGAAATAGAAGAATTCTGACACATTCATGTAGAAATAGGTAAATAACATTTATTTCCATAATTACGTCTGTAGAACCTCGATGATCTTGTGATTGGTCATTTTTTATTAGTGCAATTATTACCTCCAGGGAATTTGGTTCTTTCAAAAATATTATTGTTCAATAATCTATTAAAAAGTTCCTAAAAGGACCTCATTTTAATCACTGAAAGTACCTACCCGGATTAATGATTTTTCAGCCATTGAAGATACAATAAATTTTGTTTTTACTGCAATCTATCCCATTATTTATAGTGTTGTTTAAAATAAGTAGTCCATAATATTATTACGTAATTTTTTAAATAAAATCAACGATACTGTCTATTGAATATTCAGTGGTGTTGTTTGGCTTTGTATATTGTGATAAATAATAACTCCTGTATATACCCCAAGTATAAACACGTATTATCGTCCAATACCAGTATTAAGGCGTTAAATTATACCATATTTTTACGTAAGTTCGCACCAAATAAAATGTAAGCTTCAAATAATGTTTTTTTTACTCTCCAAATCTCACTAACAAATATAAATATTTTATATACCTTTTTATGATATTACTCGGACCCATAAGCTTGTTTTCACGACAACGTAACATTACTAGACATTCGTATGAGGCGTACCTGGTTATTATTCATGTTCAATTTATGTGAAAATGTCACTAATGTATCATTAGTATATAGATTTCATGCTTGTACTCATCATTTTACCTATTGTCCACTGGTCAGGTGGGTGTGTGGAATGATTTACGGTCTGTGCGTTTCCTCCCTCAACAATGGTTTCTTCTGTTGATTTATGTACCTAAGACAAGACAAGACCCATGTGTTCACTCCTTCCTTTCCTTAAAAAGACTCCCACAAAGCATCCCCAAAGATGATATAGGCCCTGAAGGAATCCATTTCCCCAGGGTCTCTCCTGTGTGGTATACCTACATGGTATGGTATAATTTTGCACACTTGACATTCAAAATGCGAGAAAAATTATTAGACAGTAGATATGTCGCAGGTCGATCGTAAAATCAGGCAGATTATGATGCGCCTCAGGCACATCGCGCTGTGCGTGATGAGGTGGCTTGGTGCATCATGTTCTGCCTGATTTTACGATCGGCCTACGACATATACATCTGCTTTTGAAAACTCTTCATAAAACCCGGGCACATTCCAGTGGCGGATACAGAAAAAACTCAAGGGGGGACGCTAAAGATATACCTAAGAAAATTGAAAAGTAGCCAACGGTGTGTAGAATACGAAGCACCGCACAAAGAGGAGACCGACTATAGGTACTATCTCATTCTCTCGTAGGCTAAAACATATAGATGTATGTGTTTGTCAAATCACAACGGTGCTCAATAAGTTTTCACTTTAATAAATACATAAAAGATTGGCGGACCGCACATTTAAAACTTGGCTGGCCACAGGGAGCAGTAGAGCTGCATTTCACGATCAAGTGAATCAAATACTTGAGTCGGGCCATGTTAAGGGTACCTTTACATGAAACAACGTGTGAATGTGAATGAGGCAAAAGTTTCAATTTAGGAGGCGAGTGTGGGTACCGCCCAAGGGCGGATTTAGGAGGAAGGAAAGAAAGTATTTTTTGTACTGTGGAGATTCCATCACAGTACAGAAAACTGTCTCTATCAAACATTTTTTTGCCCGTTCACCCCTTGTGCCCCCCCAGAAAAAATCCTGGATCCGCCCTTGGTACCGCCGGGAATTACGGGAATTATTTATTGGATAAACAACACCTCTGCTATAAGTCATCCCAAGTGGATCGCTAAGTTTGGTGACTTAGCAGGGATGTCTGAGTTCACGGGATGTGGTTTTCAAGGTAGCGGCGGATGTGTTTGTCCACGTACTGCGTGGGAGCTGGAAAGGACTGGTTGAGGTAGACTATTTAACCTCTCCAGCGGGAATCTCTCAACCCATTGCCTCGCATCGTAGTGGGAGGGAAAGGTTCATCCGTCCATCTCTCCTGGACACACTAACCCAGAGAGTCCTAACCACCTATCATACCTTTTTCCTTCCATTATTTCCTTTCGAAGTATGTTTACGAGAAATACGAAGGTTGATAGAGATATTGAAAGAAGGGTAAATGCAGGTAACTCCGCATTTATGGAGGACAGAACGCCGTTGGCCCTAACAAAAAAATGTCGAAAGAAGCGAAGCTAGCAGTCCACAAGGGAGTGCTGGTACCGTCCCTGGGCTGTTGAACAGAATTAATTCGGATATCGACATATTTAGCGTCAGTGAAGCTGCCTTTAAAAGGCAAGCCCAATTGATGCTTATATAGTTTTTTTTGCCTACCATTTATATTTATGTTTAATGTAATACTGTTACAAATATATTTTAAAAATGCATTAAAATTTTAAATTTTGTAATGTTTTAATGGCAGTGAAGCATGAAACTGTCAGAGGAAGAACTAAATGCTATAGAATTGAGGTCCCTGCGGTATGTGTGGTAAAGCCATGTACGACAGTGTGAGAAAAATATGAAAAGAATGCAAGTCTGATGCAAGCATAATAAGTAAGATTAAAAAAGGGACGCTTAGATGGTTTAGACATGTAGAGCGAATGATTGAAGAAAGATTTTCTTATATTTAGGGAGGGGGGCCAAGGGCCAAGGGCGCGCGCCCCCCCTCTGTATCCGCCACTGGCACAGTCGGAGACTTCAGTTAGTTGTCATAAAAACATTTTATTTCAAGTGTGGAGGTCGAACAAGGGACACCGATCTGCATTCGTCTGGCTATCCGGTTGGACCCCTAGCGACCAATCGAATTCATTCTCAAGTCACAGAACTCTCCTCGCGCTGCATCGGAAACCACCGAGTATTCTGTCTTAAACTACCGGTCAAGACTCACTTGCATATAGAGAAATTATGTATAAGTTGTAAATTGTTAATAAACCTGTAAGTAATGTACCGACATCTTGCTTTACCATACCCTTTACACTTTAAAACACGTAACACATCCTGGTGACCTCCATACAAGATTAAAATTCAGTAACTATAAATGATTTTTGAAGTGAAACTTCTATAGAACCTGCGACGTATCAGCTGCACTAATTGGCCGTTTTGATTATGATGTCACTTATAAAGGCTCCTATTGGTTGAGATATGAAAGGGAAATTACGCTAGGTCTGCGCTCATTGGTCGCTTTGATTATGACCTCACTTTGGAAGTATTGGTCGAGATTGTTTTGGTAAAATTTACTCGTGTAAAACTGAACTCGAGTTTTTTTTATTTCCACTGCAATAGCAGGCATAGTGGTGGATACAGGGAAATAAATATATTATATTACATAGGTAGTCTTTATAAATAAAGAATAAAATACAAGCGGGCGATTGCACATTCTATTATTTTATTTTCAAAACAAACATGATAGCTGTGGTTTTTTCACAAAACAAACCACCGATAATCAATACATTCCACCCTTTTAATTCATATAATATAAAAATAATTTTCTATAAATATAGCATAATACACCTCTTGGAATACTTATAAACTGTCTAAAAAAGACGAAAAATTGTAAAAATAAAAACATTGAAAAGACTACATTCAAATTAATTGTGCCATTTTTTTGGTTTGACTAAGGGCAAATCAATCAATGTTATACATTTTTAAATAAATTAATACACATCAAAAGATTAATACTGTTCTATCCAATAAATTAATATAAAATTAATATAAAATGAATATTGAATCAAAGAAATACATGCATACTCTCGCTGTAGAAAAGATTACAGACAGCTAACTCAAGTAACTTTAATCACAGGATTAATCTTAGTCAGTGGTGATGACACGGATAATATACACAACTCGACGAGTAGCGCTAATCGACAATTAATAATAGTCAGACAGAGAAACACCCCATTAGATTTTTGGTAAATTGTCAATTTGTTATGCAAAAGAAATGGTTTTGAAAAAATCTGTAACTTCCCAGAACTTCCTCTCCTTAAAAAAATCCTCTACACAAGATGACATAAGCCCTGAGGAGCCTTTTGTGGGGCTAATGCATAAAAAACACTAGATTTTACAATTGGCAGGTTTTTAAAATCATTTTCAGAGGATTCAATTTTTCATTAAAGACAATAATTACTTATTAAAGAAGAAGATAATAATAATAAATCTAAACAAAAATATGAAAAAGAACAAGATGCAGAAAAATAAAAAGCCAACAGTTACAACTGGGACTTGAACCCAGGATCTCTGGGACTCTGAACTGGGACAAGCGCCTAAACCAATTTGGCCACTCAAACTCTTACTTTTAAATCATTTTTGTCAATCTATTATTTCACATTCAGAATAAAAAATATTAGCTTCTTTCAATTTTTTTTTACATATTTTTGGCAGCTACCTTTTTAAATAATCACAAATGTTAGAAGAACTGTAACGTAGATAGTGTCTTATTGACTGTTTTGAATGAAAGCGCTCACAACTTCTGGATACAATATAATATTTCTTCTCATCTTCATAAATTATTAAAATTACAATAAACCCCCCACCTTTTCCCTTAATTCTTAATGGAATGGTATAAAACACAACACGAAAACGTTCCACTTAACAATTGATAATGTTATTTCAGATAATCACATAAAAGTGATTTATAAAAATGATGTTAAAATATTGTATAGCACGCCTTCCACTGCGAGCGGAGCGGACTCATTACGGAATCCGCTCGACTAGCAAACGTTAACTGCATACAAGTGCTTCCATCAAGAACGAGGCCAGCGAAGCGGACTAAACGAGTTAAATAGTTTCGAACGAGTCCGCTCCGCTAATGCGAGCGGAGCGGACTCCGTACGATCTCCGCTCGACTCGCACACGTTAACTGCATACAAGAGCTTCCATCAGGAACGAGGAGAGCGGAGCGGACCGAACTTGTTAAAATAGGTCCGAAAGAGACCGCTCGCGCACACCATCGCCGACTAGTTTCTAGCGGACTCCGCTCAAGAACTGTAGCCAATTCAATTGCCTCGCTGCGTTTTTGTCGAGATGGAGGTGTTTATTGAAGCCGTTTGCCAATTTCGTTTATAGGATACGACTAGCAAAGATTGTCAACATAAAGGATTCGGCTTAGAAAACCATTATTGAGATGATATTGGCGGAAATAAGAAAGTAAATTATTTTTTTAAAGCTTTTACATTTTTGAGATGAGATTCTTTTTATAAATAAACATTTAATTCATACGTAACATTTTTTTCATTGCATACATGCTATCCGAATCATTTTTACTAGAATCAGTACTTGACATCACAAAAATCACTCCGTTAACTTCGAAACAAAGCGATACTGACTCGTTTTCAATGGAAGGGCAAAACTATTTCTCATTTTTCATTGACCTCGCTCCGCTCGCCCCGCTCATTTCTAGCACAGGCAGTGGAAGGCAAACACCTATCTTCTAAGTGACTCTTTTTTGATGGAAGGTCAAAACTATTTCGCTCAGCTCCCACTCCGCTCCGCTTTACTCTTTTCCGCTCGCAATGGAAGGCGCCCTTATAAACTTGTTTTATGAATACATTAAGTATAGTACTTATATAGGAATATGTTAGCACTAACCATCTTTAAACAATTACAATGTAAAAATTAACAATTAAATAAATAAAATTACACCGGTACACAGCCTTACAAAGGTTGTAAACATTGTAGGAAGAATTTTGAGATAACAATCAGATTACCATAATATTTAAAAACCAAAAGAGTCACAATTTTTTTCTTTATTACTAATTACTAATATTATTGGAAGATCTACAAATGGTTAAAATATTTAAGTACATAGTCATACAACAAAGGAATAATATAATTCTCTTAATTATTATAAGCCTTCGGGAAAATCATTGCGTAAATAAATATTAAGTCAATTTTTATCGGAACAACTTTGTAATATGTACATCATTGAAGAAGATAATACTAATAAATCTAAAAGAAATGTAAAACAGACATCACACAGAAAAATCCCAGGATCTCTTATCTTACCGGAAAGCAGCGCCTTAAAGGGGGGGGTTAAGGTTTTAAAGACGAAAAAAAGGCATATTTTCATGATTTTTTTTGGAGATGTGAATAATGTTGGTTTATTTTTTTCATATACACGTTATAGTATAACATCTGAAGTTATATTTAAAAAAAAAATCCAATTAAAAATATCAATATAAGTCCGTGAGAGTGAATCTCCGGAGGCACCTCGAAAAAAAGGTGTTAAGCGGTGAACATCATAACTCGTTACCGGATCATTTGAAACAAAAAAATTGAAATGCGCTTAAAAGGTGATATGTTCTTCTAGGTAATCTTCATCATAGGGAGTTTTCGGTGAATTTGTTATTATAAAATGGAAAAAAAAACTCCCTCTGATTACCTGCTGATTTGTGTGTAGAAATAGTGTACAAAATTTCAAAAGGAGGGTCAAGTAGATTTTGAGTTATGATGTTCACGAACTTCAAAAATTTGTTTGCGATAAAATCGATTTAAGTTTTTTTATACTCGAAATATACTTGAATCGTGCATGACCGCCGGTCGCTTGAAAGGCTGTATCTTTGTTAGTTTTGTTCCAATTTACTTGAAATTTTGACACAATAATCTCGACTGTTGTACATTCAGAAAAAAATCAGTTTTAAAACCTTACCCCCCTTAACTAACTTGACTATTGTGACCTATATTTTTTATCAATTTCATATTTCAAATTAACAATGTTATGCTTAATTATTAATAATGTATTGAAAAGCTTTCAAGTTACTTGGCTAGATGTCAGCAGGGAAGTAGTTCTCCTTTTGTCCAGCCAGCCACCAGACAGACAAGCTCGCATCCAGATCACTTTTACCTCTCGTGAAGATAGGTCGGTTGACTTGCAACCTTATTATTGTAAATATATCATCTCTAATACACCAGATTGTTTATTGTGAATCTAATATTTTTTGAGAAGTCCTCTACAGCAGTGTTCCGCAAAAGGTGTGCCGCGGCACACTGGTGAACCGTGGTCATTTGTTGGTGTGCCTCACAGACTTGTTGAAAAAATGTGTTAATATTTTTAGTTTGATTATTTTTGAGCCATATATTTAATGTTTTAATGTATCGATTTAAAATTCCGAGTATAAAAAGGTATACAAATTAATATTTTTTTCAAACCAGCAAAACCGACCACTTGATTTTACGAGTATTAGAAATAATGTGAGATGATTAGTCTAATATGTGCCAATATCCTCTATCGATATAGATCTATTTTAATTACGAATAAATAGCCCATAATACGTGTACATAATGGATAGTTTCACTAAACGTACCTCAAGTGTCTCGAGTGAAACTAATGATTCCCAAGAAGAAGCAGAGTCAACGAAGAAAAAACCTAAGCTTGTTAATCGAAAATATGTTGAGATTTTGCTTCTCTGCTTCAAAAAGAAGAATGGGTAGCAAAATTTGCATATCCGGCGGATATATTTGCTCATTTAAACAGCCTTACTCATCATGAAACCGTACCACGGCTCTGTAGCATCGCGGTAGCTACACAGTGGAGTAAGCCTACACTGCTCAGGGTAAAAATCTTTACTCATCATCATAATGTTTTCTCGACAGCTGTTATGATTTTTTTACGGTAGCAACACTGCTCCAAAGCTGAAAAACGCGACCAATTTCGCATTTCGCGGTGCCAACTTCACGTTTATTCATACGTCAACATCAGTCAACCAGGGCCGTAGCTAGAGTTGACTTTAAGATAGGGCAGCGGTAATTACAGGTAGGGCGCAAGTAAAATGATCTGATCTGGGTCGGGCAGGGGGGGGGGGGGGGGGGTTACTAATTAAATCTGTGGACACGCAAGCAGATTCACCCTTAATTTAAAACCAGTTTTGTGATTAGAATATAAATTTCCAGTTGTGGATTCATCTGCTGACACATTTTGAAGGAAAACGTTCTTTTATTCGAAGTGAATTGGAGGTTATCCACTACATACCCTCCTGGTGTAAGTAACAGAAGGTTACTATTTAACAAGGACTCTTATTTTTTTATAGAACGACCCATCATTTATAATTGACTAAAACTAGACCCCTATTGTCCCTGCATACGTTGTTAGCGAGCAGTATGCAAGTGCTTGATCTGATGACAAAACGTTTGGTATGGAGAAGGCCCGAAGATATCTATTTATTTATTTATTTATTTATTTGAGACACAAACAGGATATTTATATAACATTTTTGTGGGTAGTATATAATAAATTAAAATACAAATATAAGTATCCCTAGATTAATGTGTCTGCATTATTCACATATGCATTTTCACAGAAGCAAACTCTTGAAAAACAATGCAAGTATTATTTATACATAAGTTGAAAACTTAAATACAAAATTGAAATACATAATAACAACAAGTATACAATATTTATAAAGTATTTACTGAAAAGTATCTAATGTAACTTTTTTTTTTTTAAGTGCACAAATTGTGGAGATATTTTTTGAAATATGTTATATTATTTGCAAAAATATCTATGGAACTGTGTATTTTGACAAGATCGTTGTATGACCGAGACATTCTAGATATAGGATTAAAATATCCAGTATTATTTGTAAAAATTTCAGTCCAAAATATGTTAAGGGTTCTTGTAGATTTGGGCCTGGCGTATAACTTAATTTGGTTGACTAAGTTGCTGTCTACACGATTATTCACAATTTTATAGAGCATTAAGAGGTCATTTATGTTTCGTCTTTTAACTAGACTCTCTAATTTGAAATATGTAAGTCTTTGTTCATACCCGTCTAGAAGATGGTGGACACCTGATCGGTAAGACAAAATCCGTGTAAATTTTCTTTGGACTGATTCGAGTCTAGATACCTGTGTAATATAATGTGGATTCCAGACTGTTGACCCGTACTCAAGAACACTTCGGATTAAGGAATTGAATAGAATTATTAGGCTATTAGAATTCTTAAACAGTTTGGTTGATCTTACAATAAAACCTAGTAATTTATTTGATTTACTCACAGTATATTCAATGTGCTGATTGAATGTCAGTTTGTTGTCAAATATAATTCCTAAATCTTTTATTAATTCAACTGTTTCGAGTAGGGATTGGTTTATTTATGACTCAACCGTTGAATAACACCCCCAAACTGCTTAGGAATTCCTCCTAAGCAGTGATTGCAATACGCGCACAGCCTCTCACCACTTACTTCAATTCCATCTATGGGCAGAATAAAGAATTGATATAATATGATTCTTTGGTTAATTCGAAGCTGTTTAGTTAGATGTCGCTACGCTACACTAATAGGGTAGTATTTTTTTTAATCATGTCAAACAATGAACAACAGTTTACTAGTATATTATCATAGCGATCGTATTTCTTAAGGTAGGGCACAGGTATTTTAAGGTAGGGCATTGCCCCCTGATGCCCCCCCCTAGCTACGGCCCTGCAGTCAACACAACGTCTATATTTATTTAGACCTAAAATCTATATTTAGACCTAAAATCTCCTTCTGAAGTGTCGCAAATGAATCGTACCTTTTTTTGAACCTTTTCCGTAGCCGTGGTGCACGAATGCCGCGAATACGGTCAATATTTGCCAAAGCTCCGTTCAGAACTTCAAGATTCTCATAAAAGTTCGCCATTTCATCAGTTACAACGCCGTAGGTAATGAGTTAACCCTGGTGATCGGGTGGTTTAAATTCTGACACTACATCTCCCGTACAGCGACTCGGTAAGAACACGCGCATGTGCGCGATTAACCCACCATGTTGAGTAACAATTTCATCTAACCCGGTCTTGCTCCGAGGTTGTATCTTATTTTGCGATGATGAGTAAGGCTGTAAGTGTACATTGGTTTTTTCTTTGGTTTACCTCTAAAATTTCTTAATTTGGTAGGTGTACCTTGATCACGAAAAGTTTGCGGAACACTGCTCTACAGAACTTAAATGTTTTGAGTGTAAAGAAATACCTAACATTAAATTAACTAATTTTTATAATATTTTGTTTCATGTTTCTTTTAAATTTATTAGTATTATCTTCTTTGTTGATATATTTTGTGTCTTATTTTGACTATTTATTTTAAAACTGAACAGATAAACCACTAGAAGTGTGATCTCTACCGATTTCAAAGAAAACTCAAATCTCTAACGATTTGAAAAAACCCCCAAAAAGGCCTGGATACGCGCCACAAAATATATTTAAATACATTTGGACATTAATCTCATTTAAATTAATAATTTATGCTATGGGACCATGGGGGCGCCATCTATGGTGGTTGTATTATATTGAATTTCCCTATGTGACATTGAAATTCAGTGAATTCTGGCATTTTCTGACCTCTGTGGAGCAAGCAATTACTTCCGACGTGAGTGTTGGTTAAAGCCAATAGATGTCAGTCCTAATCAAATGATTGACCCATAATTGAATAATTGTTGTGAAATTTCGGCACGTATTATTAATTTGCAAATTAATATTCATTGTGTGAATTACCTTCCTATGATAAACACCTGTTGAGATTGTGCAATACTGCCTTGGCGAAATCAATATTTGAATGAAAACTAGTGTCGTTTTGTGCTGGACATCCTGTGGAGAGCTGCATTCTCGAGTGAGTTTTTGTTTTGTTTTCACTGAGGATTTTGGAATTGCTGTATAATCTGTTTTGTGTCACGTAGGGAAGAGTTCATCTTTCATTAATTACATAGGGTAGTATTCCCTCATGTCTGGGGCTATTTACACGCCCCTACAAGGCCAATGAAATCTAATGTCGCCGGTAAGGTTCTCGATTAGCAATCTAAAAGTGGCGGGTTCAAATCCCAGCATGGGCCAGTAAATTTTATTTGACTGAATTGTGTTATTTGACAATTTAATCAGTTAAAATAATATAAGGTATATTTGCGACACTTTCCAGAGTGGAAGATACTCTGGTATAAAACCCACCATTCAGAAATGAAATATTGCTTGAAATGGCTTTTAGCTGTGTTTGGTAACCAGATCCGAATAGCCAGGTACTTCCCCACTTTCCTCCTTCCCATCTCCTTCCACTCCCCTCTACCTTCAGTCTCACAACATACCTCAATTGGGGATGTCACAGTACACTGGCTAAAAAAAAAATAACTTCGATATTTGAAAATGTTTGATCAATCTCAGCAGAAGTAAGGAAAGATTGAGCTCATTTCTGGTACATGGGAACACACACACTCCTATTGGTTTATCGTTTTTTGGTAGTTTCTAACTTATTTAAACGCCTCACACGCGTTAACCGGTCAAATGCCGGAGACGCGCCGGCGCGCGGGATGCGCAGGCGCAGAAAATAATTCAAATATTTGAATAATATTGTCTTTGAAAAACTTTTGGTCTGCGATTTTGACCCTTATATGTACGAATTTGTATGAAGAACAGTGTCAAAATCGCTTGCGCCATCATTACTCTAGGTAGTGTTAAAGATTTCACTCGAATTGCCACACTGGAATATTTTTAAAACGATTTCTTCCATGACAATGCGCTGTCAGATTTTCCGCGAAATTAACGGTTGTTATCACTATCGCGATGTATTTGTATCGCGAATAAAACGTCGTAAAACCTATTAATTTACGTAATAAATGCAAGTAATGTGATTTTAGTGGATAGTTTATTGTGTTGTGAACGTGTTTCAGTCAATAAAATATACAATAGTTCAAAATTTATCAACAAAACATTCAATTCAAAGTGGTGGTTTTTAGTGTTTTTTCGCGAAGTTCCGCGAATTTCTGCGAAATATCCCGGCATTTGACCGGTTAAATAAAGTCAACAAAATCAATAATGCAATGTTTCATACACCTACAATAAATACAATAGACTCATTGGGACAGAGATTCTACATCCTAAGTATTAATTAACATCCTAGAGCTCAACCTTGACGGCGTCAGACTTGCGGTTCTTGGAGCGCCTCCTTGACTTGGTGTTGGAGAGTAGCTCGTAGGCCTGCTGCACCTCGAGGAAGCGCTCCTGCTGCTCCTCGCGACGCAGCGGGTCGCGCTCCTTGTCGGGGTGGAAGGAGCGGGACAGCTTGCGCCACTGAACCGTGATGTCGTGCTGGCTGGAGTCGCGAGTCACGCCCAGGACCTGGAAACATTACAATTAGTTCATATTACAAACTTATGTGTGCAGATCATAATGTGTGTGTAAAAGAAATGGAGGGGATCAGTAGTAGACTACATCATGTAATTGTGGTGATTCTTGCTGCATTACAGAATGTTAAAGTCAGATGATGTGACATTGTGCAATGTCACCCACACTGACCGTTGACAAGTGAACAAATATGGCAGCAAACCATAATAATATTATGAAACCATAAAAAACCATAACAAATCTATGCTCTGGCATTTAGTTTGTAAACTGTCCACTAGATGTCACTTATGTTTAAAATTTCAGTGTTTTCATGCGCGTGGATGTTTTCACAATAGTTGTGTGAAATTACAGTATGTATATGTAATAATGACGTTACAATATATGTTTCATAACGCTGATGGATTTCATACGTAGGTATTTGTGTTCCAATTTACCATGCAGATCGGAGGAATCCAGAAGTTGGACTTCCGCACATTAAGTGTACATACCTATACAGTGGACTAAGTCAAGTACCGCTATATCGCCAGTCTATCAACAACCATCGAAACAAAACGTAACGTGACATTTCGCTCGACGTTGAAATGTTATTTTCTATCAATCGGAAGCGTGTAATGTGAAGTATTATATCGCCGTCTTTACCGAATGCTTCGTGTGAACCGCTTCATCCTATCGTGACTCAAACTATATCTTGGTTATAATAACCGAACAATCTTACCGTACGCCTTGGATATACCTATGACCGTCGTCGAATGAAGATCAAGCTACGAGGCACAACAGTGTGAGTATTGCTTAATTGTGTATACCGGATCTTGTTTGGTGATTGGGCATAATTCTTATCGAAATCCATAAGTGTTTCAATTAGTAAGGAGTAGCCGTAAGGTTATTCTAAACCCCCGTGCCATTGTGCACGATTCAATATATATTATAAACACGTGGTAGAAATCTCAAATTGGCAAGCCAAAAACAAGGCAATTGTATTGTCTTCGATTTCATAGTTTTAGTACTAAACTGCCACATGTCGCAAGAGGTCATGTCTTAACCCGAAGTAAATTGCAAGAAAGCATTAAGTGCCAAAATGCCAATTTTGAAGAGAATATGTGAGATGTGAGATGAGAAAATGTTTTCATTGCTCGGCAAACACTAGTAAAAGCCAAGGAATAGCATTTCATTTGTAAATTATTTATTATTATTATCGATTATAACTATATATATTATTAATAATACAATAATATAATCGGATGTAATCCGCCAGAAGATTTTATGCATCATTAGAGAACGCAAGGCCGACTAGAGTACAAGGTCTGGGCGCACAACAGCTAAATTATGAAATCACAAGTCTGTCGCTAAGTAAACTTTACGGTTTCAAATATGTTTGAATTAAGAATTTATTGGAAACACAAGAGTGTTTTTTACTTGCCACAATTCATTTTAAGTATTACGTCATTGATGAAAGAAAGTAAACTGAATGCTGTTAAAATGAGATCCCTGAGACGTATGTGTGGTAAAACAATGTGTGTGAGAAATGTGGATATCTGCAAAGAATGTAAGGCTGATGTAAGCATAATGAGTAAGATTAAGAAAGGGACCCTCAGATGGTTTGGAGATGTAGAGCGAATGAACGAAGAAAGTAGTGTAAGAAGAGTATACAACGCAAATGTGAATGGTAGAAGAAGTCGGGAATGCCCGAGGAAGACATGGCACGGTCAAGTGAATCAGATACTTGAGTCGGGCCATGTCAAAAGTCAGAATAATAGAAGAGAATGTATGAGACGATGTATGAATGTGAGCGAGGCAAAGAGTGTGTGCCAAGACCAAGACCGACTTTTTACTGTGTCAAGGATCATTATAACCTATTTCTGTAAGCTTTTAGTCGCCTTGAATGATATTGACAGAATGAAATGTACTTAAAATGAAAATTTCTTACCTTGTAAGCATTCTGTTCCCCGGTGAGATCAGAGAGGTCTATAATCTGTTTCCATATCTCGTACCAGCCGTGGTGCTGCCCGTAGCTGTACGTGTCGTACAGGCTCTGCTTCAGGTCCACCCACCTGGAATTATTCACCACAATTTTCATGAATGCTCCATCAATCATCCTAATAGTCTTTAAGCGGCAAAAATAAAATACAGTGAAACCCTCTTAAGAAGTTCCCTCCTAATCTCTTACTTCCCGGAGACGCGACGATACGCGCGGTGTGTGTGCATGCGCGCAGAACAAATTTCGAAAAAAATATTTTTGAATGCGATTTTGACCCTTCTGTGTACAGAATTTGTATTTATTTTATTTTTTTATTTATTAGCGTTATAAACAGTCTGTACAAAATTCATAAATGACAGTGATAAAAATAAGTATATCATAGACCAATAAAATAACGACAAATAATTTAGAACCGTAATGCAAAAATACACAATATCTATACCTGATATAAATTATTCTGATGAAGGACAAGGTCAGAATGGCTTGCGCCAACATCATTGACATACGTTATAGCCACAAGTTTCATTCACCTGGCGACACCAGAATATTTTTAAATGATTTATCTGTGGAATCGAAATGTCAAATTTGCCGCGATTCAAACTGTGAAAGTCCGATGCGTGATACTTGACAAAAACATTGTAAAATCTATCAATTTACCAAATTAACGCAAGTAATGTTGTTTTGATACATAGTTTATTGTTCTAGGAATGTGTTTCGGTAAATAAAATATACGATAGCTCAAAATTAATCCACAAAACATTCAATTCAAAATTGAAAGTGATACTTTGCATAATTTCCTAGTTTCAGGGCGGCCCGTTGTTATGATAAAATATTTGTCAATAATCTCGCAGTTTATTTTATCATAGATTTAGGCAAGCAGGTATCTAATTTCAAGAGGTGATTAAATAATATTTAGGGTAACAATTATTATAAGCAATAATTATCAGCCTGAAACACTCATCCACATTGAAAAATCTTCCGAGAAAAGATACATGACGCCAACGGGACTTGAACCCGTGTCCTCTCGATTGCCGGTCGATTGCTCTTGACCACTGAGCTATGGCGGCTTATCTCGTACCCGCCAAATGATTGGTAGAGTGCTATGCATAAAAAATCTTGTCTTAAAAACGTTAGTTTTACAATTAAAAATAATAATTAATATTTGACAAGTTTAAGTATTTCCCCAATAAATGTAGATATAATTTGTCTCGACGCCACCTAGCGAGGGACTTAACACTTACAATGTTTCTCTCGCAAAAATAAAGTTGGTTGTTTTCAGGTGGAAAAAATATAATAAGCAATAATTGTTGAATGAAACACTAGCATATATTGAATCATTTGGCGGGTACGAGATAAGCCGCCATAGCTCAGTGGTCAAGAGCAATCGACCGGCAATCGAGAGGACACGGGTTCAAGTCCCGTTGGCGTCATGTATCTTTTCTCGGAAGATTTTTCAATGTGGATGAGTGTTTCAGGCTGATAATTATTGCTTATAATAATTGTTACCCTTTGTGCTATGCATAAAAAATCTTGTCTTAAAAACGTTAGTTTTACAATTAAAAATAATAATAAATAATATTTAAATAAATAATAAACTTCAACATAAATTTATTTTTTTTTAATTTTGGAAGTAAAATCTTTCAATTATTTCTTTTTGAATAAGGTATAAAAATCGGAAAATTTGCTTGGAGCCCACTCCTCAGTACTTAGCCCGTGGTGGTGGACTAAATATGTACTAAAGTCAAACGTGATTCTTACATACGTGTTTTTTCGTTAATATTATAAAAGTAAAATGATTGTTTATTTAACCGAAATGGTTCTTTATTAAAAAGGCCGCGACCAATATAAATCGTGGTGCCGATAAAGTGTTTTTAATACACATTTCTGAGATCGTAATAACCACAGAATATTACCAAAGGATATAATTTGAATTTACTTGCCAAGTATCAAGGCAATATATTTAAAAATATGGAAGTTTAATAAATCACAAGGAGACTAACCTGTCTAATGACGAAGGAATTATAATCTCGCCTGGATTTACAAATATTCCATGGCTGGAGTGAAATGTTGGAGCAAAAACTGTTTTCAGCTGACTACAGTTCAAGGTATTTTGTCAGACTTTACAACATGAGAAAAACCAGAGGCTCAAGATTTGTTATTTAGTTAGTTAGTTACTTGAATTTTTGGTCGATCCAAGGGAGGTGAGTTTAAGAACTATAAATATGTTTTAATGTCCCAATTATATTTTCTATTATGTTTTAATAAATCTATTATTTCTTATTATATAAAAACGTAAATAAATTTTAAAATTTAAAATCTCGATCTGAAACTTTCATAAAGGTGTACATTTTACTTCTTTATGGTTATTTTTTATATTTAAATATAAAGCGTGGTGTTTTCTCTTTCTAATATCGTTTAGATCATATTTCTCACTGTGATAGTAAGTGCCTCCATTCACGGAGATACTTACAAGCTACTTGATCCTCGTGTGCGTATCATACAACAATACTTCAAAGTGACAGCTGTTTGTTTTTGTTTTGCTCCCGCAAAATTAATTAAAAAAACAAAGTTTATAAACTATTACCTCTCTATACTAGTTACTATTGTACAGGGACAAAGATCCTACACCTTTTGCCATTTTCTCTTTGAGAAAAACAGAGTGAAAGTGTTTTTCTTAGTGTTCTGTTTGCAAAGTTTACAAGAGTGTACAAATCTTATCTTGAGTTTCAAGTGATAAAACTAGCGACTTTCAAAACATTTGAGTGATCAAATCATTGTGTTTTTTCGCTACATTAAATTATAAACAACACTATGAAGCCGTGCACGCGAAATGCAGCCCGCAGTGGATCTCCAGCTGCAACTCCTGCGACGTCATCGCAGATGGTACCAGCTGGTTCTCTGGCCGAGATTATGGAGAAGCTGAACAAAATCGATGTCGAGCTCACTCGCATTAAGCCAATGTGGGGTGAGATATCCGACATAAAGAAGAGCCTCGAGTTTGCACTAGCAGCCATGTCCGATACGGAAAAGAGGGTGGAGGCGGTTGAGAAGAGACTGGAGACTGTCGACCAGATAGTTTCGGAGGTGGCATCTATTAAGAAGAGCATGGACATCTTCAGGTACGAACTCGACGAGCGGGATCAGCTCTCCCGTATGAAAAACCTTGAAATCAAGAACGTGCCTTTGACGAAAGGAGAAAACCTTCTCTGTATAGCTCAGAAAATAGGCGAGCAGATTGGTTTCGCACTACAGCCAGAAGATATAGACATCGTGACGCGAGTGGCTACGAAGACGACCCAGGTTAAGCCAATTATCATCCGATTTGCGAGTAGACGGAGGAAAGAGGAATTTCTCGCACTTTCCAAAAAGGCCAGAAAGATAAGCAGCACTGACCTAAAATATTCGGGACCTGAAACTCTAATCTATGTCAACAACCACCTAACAATTAATAATAAAATTCTACTTTCAAAGGTTAAAACCAAAGCACGGGAAGCAGGTTTTAAATTTGTTTGGGTAAAGGACTGCAAGATCTTGGTGAGAAAAAATGAAAATTCACCAGCTTTTTTAGTCAGGAGGGAAGACGACCTCCAGAAAATAACATAAGGAAAAACCTACTGCTCATCCGATTATTATTGCATACTCATCCCTCTCCCTCCACACGCTGTCCTATCCTGCATCTCAAATTGCCATTGCATTACCATTATATTTATCATCGCACATCATTACCTTATTATATTTTCTCAACTCCTGTCAACTGCAAGATATTCTCTCTTTCTGTAATCAACTATTATAATGTACTTGTCATATTTCAAGTATCTATACATATTACACCTCACATTATGTTCACATATTCTCTGCATATTTTTGTTATTGTCACTATACTGAAAAAGAGTCCCTGCCTCTAAGTGTTTTTTATCAGAACGTACGTGGACTGAGAACAAAAACTGATACATTTCTTCGCAGTGTTACGAGCGGTGATTATGACGTGATTGGCATAACAGAGACCTGGCTGACAGATTCTATTTCAGATCAGGTGGTGGGGTGCTCTTGGCTGTCAAAAAGGAACTCAATGCAATTTGTAATAATTCATGGTGTTCTACAGATGAAGATATTTGGGTGACTCTTCGCATCCCACGTGCAAATGGATTTACTTGCACTTCTAAATGTTGCAAAGTCACATTCACACGTAACCGAGTGAAAATACTGCATGATTACTCCATTTCTGGATTGCTGTTAACAAATAAAGATTATATACGTGACCTCGGGATTCTTTTGGACTCTAAACTTACCTTTGAAAAACACGTTGATAACATTGTCACCAAAGCAACAAAGAGTCTAGGCTTTGTACTAAGAACATGCAAATTTTTCAAAAACACTAAGACTTATCTGATTCTCTACAATTCACATGTTCGTCCTCACCTAGAATACTGTTCACAGGTTTGGAACCCGCGCTATATTGTTTATGTTAACAGGTTAGAAAGAGTTCAGGAGCGATTTCTCAAATTCCTCAATTTTAAATCATTCAATGTATACTATTCTTACGATGAAATCGAGAACCATTTTCAAATCACGAAACTGCTCAACAGGAGGCTTGTCGCTGATCAGATGCTCCTGTACAAAATTATTAACTCGAAAGTTGACTGCCCGGAGTTGCTAAATAAAATAAATTTCCACGCGCCGACTCGATATAGCAGACATAATACCCTTTTCTACATTGATAGATGCAACACCAATTCCAACCAAAATGAATTTATGCAAAGGACATGTAACTACTATAACATTAAATTTGCACGTTTAGAAACATTTGCTGACATATTCACATATTCACTGCTAGTTACTTTCGCTACAGAATTTCATTGAATAACATACTACGTGCGAATAATACATAACACATATTCATGATGATTAAATTAATTGTACCTAATATTTTTAAATTACCTGCGTGGCAACTTTCCCTTATCCCTGTCCTCCCCTTACCTGTCCCAATCCAAATACCTGTTTTGCACCCTATTTTCTTTACATTTATAATCAGATTTATTTTATTGTTGTGTTTTTATATTTAGGTTTATCACTTGTTGAATCTACACCTGTATTATATATATATATATTTTAATTGCTGCTTTGTCCTGTTTTTTTTCTTTTCTTAAATATTCTAGTTTACATTCAGTTACTTTTATGTTTCTAAATACCTATCTGTGAACATTAATAATTGGTCTGTTTTTTGTTATCTTCTTATGTATATTATGTTATTAAGACTGTTTATGTTCCTTAAATAAATAAATAAAAAATAAATATGCGCCGATCGTAAGTACCCCCCGTACGATTTAGCTGGTGCCCGTTCACGGCGCTACGCGGTGGCCGTCAGTTTCCAATCAGTATCACTATACCGACAGTGCTGATCACACGCGACGGTCGCATCATTTTTGTCTGATACTTATTCGTTTGACGTTTGACAGAAATGGCGTTGGAACATGAAAGTAATGTTAGATTTGTTCTGGAAGTGGAAAAAATGCATGTTTACATAACTATACTTTACCAGAATACGTAAGAAACGATTTAGTGGAGAAGGCATGGATTGATGTTGGAAAAAAAGTCATATGACATCGCATGACATCGTGTTCACTCCACGGCTGCACGTGAAAAATGATCAAATTCAGTATATTTCGGATAGCGCCGTGTACGGAAACTAGCATTATAAAGTGGTGTATCAGCAGGGTACTTGTGGTATCGTCACAATTACGTAGATTGTAAGATCTCCATGAACGGAGAGCCTAAGGGAGACACAATGATTTCTATGAGACCTATATGAGTTGTTCTGAAAAGCGAACAAATTAGCCTGACGCGTTAATTTCTCTCTTTAAGCAGCCATTCATAAGTGTATCATTATCATTCATGAGTGTAGTATATAAGATTACACATGTAGTTTCAAGATCTTCAACAGATGTCGTTAGTCTATGTAGTTTATATGTGTCTCAACAGTTAAGTAGAATCTTAGAACAGTATCATCTATTGTCGTTCGTGTCTAATGCACAAATGGTTACTGACTGAGCTGGGCTCTGACAGTGTTTGCGCGCTCAGCTTTAGAATAACTTCAAGCCTCCTATAGTACGGAAGTCTGGTTCAGTTAAATATTCATAGCAAACCTTACGATAATGTAAATAAAGTAACTTATAATCTGGACGAACCTTGATCTTATTTGGTGTTTTCCCGAACACAACAGTAATCTGAATCACTGTAATTAAAGTAAATTAAATAAGTAATGCCGTATTGTAAGGGTCGACCGAGATCTCGGTTTCGGTCTCGGCATTCTCGGCTACAAATTCTACCGAGAACTCTGTCTCGGTTCTCGGCGGAAAATCATCGAAAACTCTGTCTCGGTTCTCGGCAGAAAATCATCGAGATTCTGGGCCATAACCGAGACCGTTGTAAGTAGGTACGATATAGGATAATGGAATTCAAATCTACCGCGCGCGTCCACATTCGATCGATCAATCCACGATTTAAAACAAAATATCTGTCTGAAAGCGAAATTAATACAGCCAAGCTTCACATTATTGAAACTCTCAATGGAAATGTGGTATCAAATTCTCATGTGACGACATGTGCTTCTACTGCATCGTCAGCTAGCTCATCAAACATGGCTGCAACAGATAAATCCAACTTATGGGCAGCTCATGATTTCATAGGTCAATAACCAGTGACGAAAGCAGTTCAAGTGCTGTGATAGAAAAAGGGCTTGATAGCTTTCTTAGAGAGCCAAGACTGCAAAGAAATGCAAATATTTTTGAGTATTGGTGTTCGTCACCATAACAAGTACTTAGGCCTGCAGCAAAAAAGTTTCACCGCCTACTAGTTAGTGTAGCAAGTGAACAGTTCTTTAGCAGAGCTGGTCAATTATCGACACGAGGCGACACTCTTTGAAGGGTGAAAATGCAGAAAAATTGCTTTTTATGTGCTACAACATCATGTTGTTCAATTTTGATTATTAAAACTATTTAAAACAAATTATTATTAAAATCTTAAATATACTATATTATGCAAAAATAGCGCATTTTTATTTTATTTTCTCAATTTATCTATTCTCGGTCTCGGCTCTTGGTCTCGGCTCTCGGTCTCGGCCGAGATTTTAATTTATTCTCAGTCTCGGCCGAGAACGAAAAACCTGTCTCGGTCGACCCTTACCGCATTGGTGATTTAAAATGGTGTTACATAATGAAACTGCAGACATAAAAAATAAACTATCAACTGTAATGATACATTATGTTTGTTAAGTTGTTCACTAATAGTAAAATGTATCATGTAGTAAGTTAAAAGTTAGATAAATTACCAGGGACTGGTGAAGAAGTGGTGAATGGCTTCGTGCAGCGGCACCTCGTCTCCATTCATATCAGTAACGGTGCCGTTGAAGTAGAGGAAGCCGACCCACAGGGACAGGTAGATGCACGCACACAGGCCCAGCACTCCCAGCCGCCTAAATGTTACAATACACATACTATTATTGAAAACCTAACAACTATAAATATTAACACATGATATTTATCTATAATATTTTAGTCCACATTAAATATTTTTATTATTAATTTTTTTAAACTTTATGAGTAAAATCTCAAATTATAATATTTAATTAAATGAAGACAATATTAGCGAAACTCAATCGAAATCTGGAGACAGAAAAATCAGAAAAGATATTGGCTCCGCTGGGACTCGAACCCAGAACCCTTTTCTTACATGGAAACAGCTCTACCGATTAAGCTATCGGTAGAGCTGTTTCCATGTAAGAAAAGGGTTCTGGGTTCGAGTCCCAGCGGAGCCAATATCTTTTCTGATTTTTCTGTCTCCAGATTTCGATTGAGTTTCGCTAATATTGTCTTCATTTAATTAAATATTAAATATTTTTGTTGTTTATTTTTGGGGTGTTATGCCGTGTTGCGTTACCTCCTCCTTTAGCCAACGTTTCGTTACAGTGTTTATCATCAGGGCACATGTGTAATTGTTAGTGGTGAAATGTGTGCTTAAGTACATACTTAGAAGCAATACCGTGATGCTAGCTCCACTCCACTACGAGCTGGTATTACAGTATATTTCAAAATGATTTTCTGCATTTAGCTTTGGTGTAGCCGTTAATTACCGGATACTGAGAACTATTGAGCTTAGCTCCTCGTGCGGGCAACCCTGCAGTGTTCTTCGTTCTGAACGGAGATGTTTGCGCCGAGTTTCCATTGCAGGAATTGTATGACTTCCATGTAGAAAGGGGCTCGGATGCTCTGGTGAGTGAACCCTTCATTTATTTAATCACTAGAAGTTATTCCCCGGTCGTCTCTATTAATGTTAATAGGATTTTTATGAATTTCAATTGCCTCTCATGCCAATTAGGCATGCTCTATAAGTTTTGGGTCTTCCCAGGACTTCAGGAACAAATCCAAAGTAATGGCCGGTTTCAAGTAAATGCTCGGCGATTGCCGATAAGTCAGGGTGGCCAAGTTTACTTTTTTTTTTTTTTTTTTTTTTTTATTGAGTTAGTTTATACTACATGAATATAAACTAATAAGCACAATATAACATTTCATTTGATAAATTTAAATATTTTTACAGTAAGCACAACATTTCTTTTTAAATACATTCATTCTTTCTTCATTCTTCATACTTTCAGGCATTTCATCATACATCTTTAGTCCTCTGTACATTAGGCAGTTCTGTGATTTTGATTTCTTCATTTGTGGCAATCGAACTCTGTTTGTATTTCTTGTTTCGTAATTATGATAATTATAATTATGCTCGAAAGTGTTCTGATATCCTTTTGGAGATCGTCCGATCTGTCTGGCCCACATAGGTAATTATCACATCCGGAACAGCTGAGTTTATACACTCCATTTATTTCCAGAGGAATCTTGGTATTTGCAGACCTCAGTAGGTCTTGTATTTTAGTTGTGGTTCCGAAGACAGTCTTGATGCTTTCTTTCCTCAACAGTCTGGCAATTCTGTCTGTCACATTGTGATCATAAGGTAGGAAAGCACAGACTTTTGACTCTTGTTCAATTCTGTCTTCGTTTGGTGCAGATTTGGCTCTTATTATTTGCCTTGTCCGCCTTGCCGGGTAACCGTTATGCTCCAGTGCATCGGTGAGCTTTGTAAGTTCCGCTCCGATTTTTGGTTCTTCACATATTCTGGTCGCTCGGGTTACTAATGTATGCATAAGTTCTCTCTTCTGCGCTGGATGGTGATGCGAATCAGCATGTAGATACCGATTTATATGCGTTGGTTTCCTATACACTGTGTGTCCTTAAGGATACACAGTGTATAGGAAACCAACGCACATAACTCCCTTGGTCGTACCGCGACTCGTTTCCGAGTTTTAGCGGTGTGCACGTTTCTTACATTTTCTTTTATATTCTTAGATTATATTTACAAAACATTTTTGAAGAAGAAGATAATACTAACAAATCTAAATGAAAATATGAAATAGAACAAGATACAGAAAAATAGAAAGGTAAGAGTCGCAATTGGAATTGGAACCCACAATCTCTTGCCTTACCCGGACATGTACCTCAACCAACTCGGCCATTGAGACCTCTTATTTTAAAGTTATTTTTGTCAATCTCATATTTCACAATCAGAATTAACAATATTTTCTTCGAAAAACAAGGTGTACTTGTTTTATAAACATTTCAAAAAGGTAATTAAAAAATATATAATAACCTAATCATGGGCTTCTTCTTATAGTGATTCGAACGCCAGTCTTTAGAATAGCTGTCAAACACAAAGGCACAGACTAACGACATGGTGGCCATCCACACGCTGTCGTCCACCAGGTAGTGGCGCAGTGGCATGCAGCACGCGGCTGCTACCAGACACCATGTGATGCCGCCGCATTGGCGTCCAATGTTGCCCACGGTCCAAACACCTGGAATGATTGAGGTTATAAAATTAAAAAAAAAACATATGGACACATCTTTAGTATGGTGGAAAATACTCTGTAATACAATCTGATGATTCACTTTCACGTTCCTATTACTAGATCAAAGTTCCCTGGTATGTATTATTCTGTCAATTATACTACGTCTCAGGCTGTAATTTAACTTTAACTTTAGGGTGCACAGTTTACACCCGCGCTGTCCAACGGGTTCCCCACAGAGCATTGGACCATCCTACTTTCTACTATTTAACCACTGGAGTGACAGCGCATTTTAAAACTTTTTTCTCCATATGCTCGACTTTTTCAGAAGATCATTTTTTAAATTTTTCGCCAACATTATAAAAATCATACCTTCGAATTTTAAAATGGAAAAATAAAAACTTATTATAGTGCTGTATAGTCAATGAATTAACCTGTATACCTAGAATGAAAATAAATATAAACAAGATATACATCCCAGGTTTTGAATGGTTTGTATGGCAAGCAGGGTTTGTCTAACAGGTTTTTGTAAATATTTTAATACGTAGAATGAAAATAAATATAAGAATGCGCACACATTTTTCTTTTAAACAAGATATACATCCCAGGTTTTGAATGGTTTGCCTAACCTAATAACCTAACCTAACATAATAACCTAACCTAAACTAACCTAATAACCTAACCTAACATAATAACCTAACCTAATAAAATAACCTAATTAATATTATATTGATTTTTATTCATCCTAAATATACTCAATTATTCATTTATTCAGAACATGAAAATTTGTATGGTGCAACCTAAAGTTAATACCTTCCTTGAATATGTGTGATTTTTGCGATATGTCAATCTTTTTTTAATATTTATCGATTGGTACCCTGGAAATAGTGGAAATCGTTCAGTATGCAAAATAATGTAATATGAAATGTCAGCCGTAATGAGAAATTACGAACAATTTTTTTTTTTTGAAATGTAAATTCAAATGCATATTTTTCCACCGGTACCGACTGAAACCGATGTTTTTTGTGGTAACTAAGTTTAAAAGTAGTGTACTTTTCAAAATCTGTGCCTATTAAAAGCGCGGCGGCTTATTCATAAATTAATAAAAAACAAACGTCAAAGTAAATGGCTCTTGTGCCTTTAATTCTAAATAAATAAATAAAAAATATATTTATATATGGTGTCTGGAAGCTAGAGGGACTAGCGGGAGACACAGGAGGCTTTGAACTTTGTAATCATTTAAAAAGACAGATATCAAAAATATGGGAAAAATTAATTGAAAATAATATTGCTGATTCTGAATTAAGAGATTGAACAAAATGACGTAAAAAAAATAAGTCTCCAATGGTCGTGTTGGTTAAGGCGCATGTCCTTATATTATTACATTGACGGTTTTAAAACTAAAAAAAAAAATTAATAATAGGCCACTTGCATCACATTTTTTAAAATTTTTTTCCGGTTTAGGCAAATATTCTAAGACATTCTGTTTTTTTTTTTTTTTTAATCGTATTTTTGAAACCCTGGGGATTTTTTGAAAATTTCAAACCGAAAAATCAGACCATTTTATATAAACCGGAAAGACGGGACATAATTTTATAGGTGTGAAAAACCGATAATTACATAGCCGTAAATCATTTAAAAAAAAAAGAACGTTTTCCACACGAATGGCACAGGATAATAACGAGGCATACCAAAAATATTACATCTCATAAATATTTTTTTCTTTGATCCATCTTATTGATCATAAATCATTATAATGTACAGCGTCTATATTATTAAATTCAATGTAATATACTTGAACTTGTAAATTGTAATAATAATAAGAATATTATAAAATTTTATTTTGTTAAAATCAGCACCATAATCAATATACCTCTAAAACATGTACCGACATCATCTTCACGTTCTGAAGAGAACCCCGTACCCATTAATTGTAAGGGGTTCTCTTCAGAACATCTGTCAAAAAATCAAACCGAATGATAAGTTCGCAGAGAACAAACAATAAATCTAGTGAACGAATTCAAAAATTCGCCTGAAATCAAAGTGATGCCATATAAAAAAATAAATCAGTATGGAATTTTATAAAATTAATAGGAACATTTTCGGCGACGGGACATTTTCATGTAGTGACGTCACGAGCCCAAATAATGGATTTATTTATTTAAAAAAAAAAAAAACTGTACATTTCTAAAAATTTTTACTAATCTTTGTTTTCGTAATCTTAGTAAAAAACTCTATCCACACGATTTTTTCCAAGTCGTTATGAAGTCCATGCAAGTGGCCTATTAAAAGTTATTTCAACAAAATAGAACATATATTTTTTCCAATGGTCTATCATATTACTAACTAAAGACTAGACCAGGGGTCGGCAGTTTGTCAAGTGAGAAAAGCCAATTTGTCAAAGAAACAGGATAACAAATATATCAGAGAGGGGTTGTAAGGTTTTTTACTGTGGTAAATGTGGTGGAACGATATCATATATAACAGCTCGAATGTGGAATGATCTACCAGTTTCTCCTCCCTCCTTCAACTTATTCCTTGTTTCCCTTCATTTAAAAGTTAGTATAAAAAATAAATTTACCTAGAGCAACAGAAATAGGTGTAAGCCAAATGAGGAACTTCCAGTTGACACCGCCAAACTCGTCTGAGGGGATTGCCGACAGGAACATCTGCCCCCAGGAGTAGCTGACCATCACGGCGGCTATGAAGCGGTTCGTGGAGAATGGCGGCTGAAATAGTACACAAACGACTTAATACATTATTACCATAGAATAGACAGTTAAGCCTGGATCACATGTACCGAGTAGATTGGCGAGACAATAAAATGATACTAGGCCTAGACAGTCGGATGGACGAGTAGGTGTTTATAGATGGTTTAATAGATGGTGTCTTAACACAAGTGCAGTATTTAGCTGGTTAGCGTGATACGGAATACAGCATTTAAGAAAATTTTCAAAATGTGTCGTATATTGATTCACTTGAACTTGTCATGTTTTTGACAACCAACATGGCGGAGAGGTAAATCCTTGGTACCAGATCTAGAGGTTGCGAGTTTGAAGCCTGGTATGGTTTTTTTAGTTTTGTGTACAGTCGATTCTGTTTTATTGGGGCATCCAGTTATTTGGGCCAAAACCTAACATTACTATACTATATATTATATACTATACTACCCAACATTACTAATACTAATTTACTTTGGTTATCTAGGACACTATTTCGTTTAATTGGGACAAATTCCGGGTGAAATGCAGATCCTGCCAAAGTCTGGAAATTTAATAAAAAGGCACTTTCTAGATGAGAAAAGTGTGGAGAAGCTGAATAAAAAAAAAATTAAGGCGCACTCGGCAAAATTGAGGGAGATACAGCCGTTCAAAGTATAAATAAAATTTCACTTCGCGAACCGATACTACGCCATTTTGTCACTGTTATGTTGGTATCCCAGACCTGATACAAACAAGAGCTAGATACGATTGTAGCCGACTTCGTAGGATAAATGATAAGGCGCGTAATTATGAAAAACAGAATTAATAATATAATGTAAACGAACCTCTAATCAGGCACTGGAATGGAGACAAACCATTCAAATCCTGGGATGTTTTTAAAATAAAGATAATATACACAAGCCCGCTACACAAACCCTGCGTAGCCAAACAAACCATTCAAAAACGTAGGCTGTTTTTTAAAGTAAAGATAACATACACAAGCCCGCTAGACAAATTTCATAATTACGCGCAACGTATAGTGTTTAGGCTGATTAGTCTACTTTAAAACGGTGAAGTTTACTTAGCGACAGAAATTTGGCTGTTGTGCGTCCAGACCCTTTACTTTAGTAGGACTTGAATTTTCTCTAATGACATGTAAAACCGCGAGCGGGAAACGTGAAAATTAATTGTAATATTTATAATAATCGATAATATTAAGTAATTTGCGTGTACTTACAAATGAAATGTTATTCATTCGCCTTTACTATTATTTGCCGTGTAATTGAAACATTTTCTCATCACACAGGAGGGCATTTTGACACTTTTTAAAACCCAATTTACTTACTGGTAAGTGCTGGTAAGACGCAACCTTACTCGACGTGTAGCAGTTTAGTACTAAAGTACTAGATATCGAGATCGTTACAATTGTCTTGTTCTTGTCTTCCCACTTTGAGATTTCTACCCCTCGTCTAATAGTATGTAACGTCATAGGTAAAAACATGGTTTTTGGCAAAAAAACAAACATTGGCAGGATCTGCATTCCTCCCCAAATTCCTATCTGAAGATGCAAAACATGTCTCAGTAAACGAATTTGACCGTGGCCAGAACTGAATATTCAGGTTATCTTTGCACTCTGCGCCTTCTAACACTCTCATAATTTCTTCAGCTTCATAACATTCTTCTTAAATAAGGATACCAATTGCAGTGTCTAGGGGCAGTTGGAACTCTTATTCACCAAAACACTAACAAAATAAAAGACTTCTAAAAACTTCCTCATCATAAATTTCTTCTACTTCTTTCTGGCATAACAAAATATTAATAAAATTAAAATAACATACCCGAGGGTTTTGTTGCTTTTTGATTTTGAGCGCCAACATGAACTCGGGATCTTCATTAGCGTCCTTGACGTAGGTGTTCAGCTTGAACAGGTCCCCTATCCAGCCCATCCCGTAGCCCCCGAGGGTGCTCCACCACACGAAGGCATGCCTGTCTCTACCCAGGTAGAAATGGTGCAAACCAAACACCCCTCCAAACAGCCATAGGATGAAGGTTACCAAAAGAGACTTGTCACGACCATTTCCCTTCGACGCCATGTTGCCAAAAGATTCTGTTCAATCTTATCAAATTTAAATGTTCCCTTTTTTTCAAATTATTCACTTTCTATTCTATTGGAATGTTCTTTTTAATTATTTTTCTAGGGAATGTTCGATTTTTAAATTATTTCACTCCTTCGAATTTTCTTTTCCTTTTTTATATTTCACTTGTCGCTTATTATTAGTTCTCAGGTTTTAAACCGTTCCAAAAATTAACACATTTGGTTTATTTATTCAGCTGTTTTTGTCTTTTCTGCACTAAACTTATATCTATCAATTTATGCCAATCCTGTCGCATTCGTGACAACTTTTTTTATTCTTTCTCTTGACGGAAAACTCAATTCTAGCACATAATATTAATATTACGGAAAATATGCAACGATCATCATTTATTTATCCAGTTGGTTTGGCGAGCAGAAATTTGCTAAAAATTAACATAAATTCTGCTTATTTCTGACAAAATTTCACAATGTTTTCTTTATTTTCTTCAGTGAACATAGCACAGCAAGCTAGTACGTATAATATTGTTCGTTTTACGGTAAATAAGCATTGATGATCACGATTATTTACGGAACTTGGCAACTACTGATTAGAGGTTTACGATGTTTGCTCAATTTAAGCATTGTTCTAACACGTATCACGTACTAATAACTTATCACAAAATATTGTTATTTCACCGCGTCGCGAAACCGTCTACTTTTTTCAGCACTATTTTTTTGTTATGACAGAAAACATTAATTTCTAACCCCATTTCAGATCAACAGAATTCGCACAGGTGCAAAACGAAGTTGCCGATGAGTTAATTATGAAATATACACGAGAAATCGAAAAGAACACGTCAACTCTTGGAATTTAATCAGTCCATTGTATTTACCGTTAGTTTCTTTAACCTACTTTTCGTTTGTAAAGCGGACACACACTATGTGAAATTATTGTATTACGAATGTCAATGTCAATAACAAACCCGGCGAATAAAATTTAGGTATTGAAATTTTAACCGTGATTGAAAGAATACTTAGAAGAATTCAATTTATTAATTATTACAATATTTTTTTAAAATACATTCACCGGTTCCGCGAGACTCGAAACTTAACTTTTTTTTTCCTGTAGGCATGTAAAAAAATATCACGAATTACGACGTGTGTCCCCGCGTTTATAATGAACCATTAATGAACTGTCACAAAATTTATGAGAGTTGGTGTTGTCAGGAGGATCGAATTTTAGAAAATAATAAATAATCGGGATAAATAAAAACAAAAAATTTGAAAAAAATACTTTATAGCTTTGCCATTAGAACATTTTTTTATGGGATTGGGGCAAGGTTCGCAGAAAATTCAGGCACCATTTATGTCAGGCACTTTTCGAAAAAAAAACTCATCAGGCTGCTCGCAAGCTTGCTTGTGACATAGCTTGAAGCCCATTTGGAGTCCGAAAGGAACGATCTCTTTCACTTTTCGCTAGGTATATAATATTATTTTTGGGAATAACTAAGATAATTTACTCGCAATAACCTTTAGAGTTGAAAGGTAGAAAAAGTCGGGTATGCCCGAGAAAGACACGCTGCGATCAGTGGCGTAGTGAGGGGGGGGGGGGGGGGGGGGGGGGGGCGGCCCGCTGGGGGGTGGTACCCGACCGAGTGGTACCCTCCAAGAGTATATTTCTCTAACCACCCCCTCACCGCTCTGGGTGCCACCCATGCTAGCTACGCCACTGGCTGCGATCAAGTGAAATAAATACACTCATGTATTGTAAAATTAGGCGTATGTAATGAACGAAGAGAGGGGTATAAGGAAAATGAATAGCGTGGAAGTGAATGTTTAAGACGCCGAGGACACCCAAAGGATTAAGTGAAGCAAGTACTTTTCAATCCTTAACAATAGAGGTTTAATACATATTTTCACCTTAAACTTACACCCAGTTTTCAGGTACAAGTAAGTATGCATATCCTATTATTTAAAAAAAAATATTATTAATCCTAGATCACTAACCTTATTTTTCGACACTTATCACAAACCTTCGTCGTTTTGACTATGGTACTTAATAAAGGGGGTTTAAGGGTGTTATTAAAACAAAACATGCACATATTTATTTTTATTATTAATGAACAGTGTTTATTTATATTATTTCTTATATTTAGATGAACAAAAATATCAAATTTATTTATCGACAGCCTTATGAATGAGATCATAGTTTTAGTGCAAATTCAACAATTGTTACATTTTTAAAGTTGGTATTTGAATTAGTTATAACAAAATTTGAATTTTGAAAAAAAAAACTATTTAAATATCAAAAACAAAGGTTTGAATTAACTAATAAAATAAAAATTTTGGTGAAAATCTAGAAACTAATAAAAATTTGGTGAAAATCTATTAAAAGTAAAAAGTCACATTATTACTAACCTTCGTCGATGCGACGAGCCATGGTTGCTGAATTGGTGCTCATGGACTCCCCCCATCGTCCGCACTACCGTCTATTGCAGAAGTAACGGGCCGATTGAGATTAGCCTGAGAATGAAAGAATTACGGTTGCGCGCGCAAAAGTTATTGCAGTTTTTTTAATCCTGCGTCGTCGATTCGACGAAGGTTTGTGATCTAAGGATAAGTACGCTATACATTCAACAGTTATTACGTTTTAATGTTTTTTTTTTAATTCTTTCTCTTCTTTTCATTTCCTCCATTTTTTTTGTGTTTATATTCCATTTATTTATTTATTTATTTATTTTTCATGTTCTCCGTAAAACGGTTATTCACCAATACATTATGGAGAAGATTACAAATTAGACAAAAAGTATAGCAAAACACATAAAAAGGTCAGTTTCACTACTTTGTGACATACGTCAAAAGATAATTGTTAAACTGCCTGTAGGTTACGTTAAAAATGTCAATGGTCAATGCAGACTCGTTGAGCAGTTCAGTCGCTCTGTTGACTGGCGCGTTCTGATAGGCAGAAGTCCTCGCTTTTGGAGCATAAAAAAGGGTATGGGACCTTCCACGAGTATACTTGTCTGGGACATATAAGTTAATCTCTTTCAAAATAGGTGGATTATGTATAGTTCCAGAGATTATCTTAAAAAAATGTTTTCCTAAAAATATTTTTCGGCGGGCTTCTAATGTATTAAGATCGAGCATTCCTGCTAAGAATAAGGATGGATACAGGAAAGGGTAGTACATATATTCCCTCATATATAGGTAACGCATGAATCTCTTTTGTACTTTTTCTATTTCGAGAATATGGTTTTGCTCAGAAGGGGCCCAAATAATGGAGCTATATTCCAAGATACTGCGAACAAGTGCTTCATACGTTCTTCGGATTGCGATTCCATTGGTATGTTCATACTCATCATAATTTGACTGCCCTCAAACGGTAAGCCTCGTAGTTGGGCAGTCAAAACATTTTATAAATAATGTATAGCAAAAATGTAATCTCGTACTAAATAACAAATAAATAAATGTCTAACGACGTACAGTAATTCAAAGTGATGCTTTTATTGTTACACACCAATTAACAAAAAGAAAAGAAGAAGAGGTCTTTCATGGAATTGGTATTATTTTATAAGCTTCATTGGTGAGAACCCAGAAAGATTTATAATCTCGATAAATTGTCAACATTTTTCTTGGTTCCAATCAATTTGAGTATAACAATAAGTAATAGTTGTTTTTTGATAAAATCGCTTCGCCAAAGAGCGAGTCCGAACTTGAAAAAATGCTTAACACAGCTGAGCCCTTCGAACTTTCCAGGTAAAGTAGACAGAAATGCAGCGACACTTCTGTAGAACCCAAAAGAATGCTCGTTCGCTTGACACAAAGCCTTCACATCAAGAGCATTTCACCAGAGTGGGGGAAGTACAAAAATTGGATGGAATTTTTTTTTTTCTTAATTTTGTACATATTGTAATGTAAAAGATAAGGACTTGAGGGATCACCAGGATGACACAGTCAGTGTTGCTATCTTAATGTATTTCCTGTCATATCTGGTGAATTGGGGTGCCACGAAAAGGGAGAATTTTATGTCCAACGGGATTTACAGGAAGACGGATTTCCTGGAGGAATCGGATAAAATAACAAAGTACTTCATTTTATAGGTGTAAATAGCTTATACGTCCTAGCAATTTAAAAAATGGCAAATAAATCTTTTCAGTTTTTTTTTTCAATATCTTTTCAAGTGGAGTAAGTCTAAAGAGAAGAAAACTAAAAAATGAAAATTAGTGAAGAAATTTTTATATCCCTGAAATTCCTCCAGGGTGGATGAAAATATTCAATAATATAGTCAACACCGGGGGTCTGATGGAATTCTGACGAATTTTCCAGTAGGTTTTAGCGGGAATGTAAATTCCAAGATGGCAACACTGGACACAGTATAATTTACTTGTGCGTGTGTGCGCCAATATTTCAAAATAGGAAATAATGCATGTGTTTTGTGATGAAAATGATAAAATTATAACAAAATCTTTTCGTAACCAGACAATTTATTGTTAAACAATATACCTAAAACATATTTTTAGACAACAAATATTTTCATTCTAAATAAAAATTTTCAGTTTTCATCTTGAGAACCAAATTATATTCTGTAATTTTTCAATGGTAATATAAAAGTATAGTAGTTATCTTTTTAAAATATTTGAAATAATAAAGGGGTGTTTGTATAAAGGCAGGAAAATAATAAACTCATTTATCTGCTGTCATGGACTGCTTCTCAAAACCAATAACATCCACATTAAAATTTTTACAATAAAAATTTATATCAATTAACATTTTATAATTACTTTATTATTTAGAACACTATCTTTCTATGGTTTGCTTGATCCAGGTTAAGAACTGCGCAGCGTCTGTAAAAACGACATAGTGGTTAGGATCACACACGGTCTCGCTCTGCCTAGCGACACTGATGGACACCACCCCGCGCAGGTGCCACGTGTCGGTGTTGCCAGGATATCCAGTCTCAGAGAACACCATGCCGCCGCCAGAGTCGCCGTTGCAAACAGAGGTACCTGGATAGAAAATATATTTATTTAAAAATAAAGATTCATATAAGTAGGTACTAATTTACCCGTTCTGATAAATAATTTGATTATTCTGATACCAATACAATAAAACCTCTTTGTGTTGTTTTTGTAAGGTCTTACTGAAATAAACTATAAATGCGGGAAAACAATGGATACAGGAATATAGAAAAAAATCAACATTCATGTTTAATATTCTAAAAAAAACAAACATATTTCAAATACGAATTAATGTAAATGACAAAACACACTTTGTAAAACACCACTTTTTATTTGAATTAATATTTAACAGCCAACCAGGTTTCGCAAGGCTTGATGACACAGAGCGAGTTTACAAGCTACTATCTACTAAGTTTCAAAGTGGATAAATCGGCAAGTGAGATTGTCATGATGACACACAAAACTGTCCACTCGCTCAGCAGCGTAGGAAACTGAGCTTGCAGTTGCGCTGCTAGCGCCAGTAGCGAGAATAACGACGCCTGCGTCAACTAATTCTGTCAGATGTTTGACAGTCAAAATCAGCTGTTTATTGGCAGCCATTTTGAAAACATAATTAAACCAATCACAAGTAAGCGTGTGGCAAGTAAAGTTGACGACCTTTCAACTTTTTTCGTAGATAGTCAACAATCTGCTAGTTAGCAAGTAACACGATGATACTAAGCGAGTTTACTAGCAGATAGTGAATTTCCCAGATGGTAGCTTGTAAACTCGCTCAGTATCGACGCTTCAGCTAAACAAATATTCAGCTTTTCACTCCGTGATGCATCGATTGATTAAGATTCCACTAAATGATAATAATTTTAACAATGAATTATCTATAATTAAACAAATCGCTATAAATAACGGGTATGAGACAAAACTAGTAGCCAATATTCTTAATAAAAAATTGAAACAAATAGCATCAAATAACTTTATTTTTAATAGGTCTAATATTAATATATCTAATAATAATATTATCCATCGGCGTAGAGTACTTTTTACAAATAACTTTTCTTCTATAAGCGTAAAAAAATTCCCTCCGGAAACAAATCACGCCTTTTACAATAATAATAACTTAGGTAAATACTTAATTAACACTAAAGATATTGATGATAAATCTAGCCACTAGGGCATATATAAACTTAAATATAATGATTGTTTTGCTTTTTATATCGGAAAAAAAGCCTGGAACGTAAATATAAGTATTAAAGAACATCTAAGATATCTAAATAATAATGCTTTTTCAGAATTCGCAAAATTCATGAAACTAACCACTCATTCAAAAAACCACCAGGACTAAAATATTACATAAAAATGGAATTGGAATAAGGTTAAACAATCTAGAAGCCCTCAAAATCAAAAAAGCTGTCAATAATAAATCAAACATTATTTAACCAAATCAATTTAACTGATAGTCCCATATTTAATTTATTCCGTTAACCTCTTCTGAAACTATTTCCTCCATCCCCCTCCCCTACTTACCCATACTGTAATAATTTTGTCTCCTTCTTTTCTATTTGTATCTCTTTCTGGCACCAATAGGGTGTCGCATATTCTATTGCAATCTCTTTCACTCATTCTTTTATTTTCTTTTATATATGAGTCTGTATCTTTAGTTGACATAATAAGCCCTGACAAAGCTTAAGCTAAGCGAAACCTGGTTGGCTGTTAAATATTAATTCAAATAAAAAGTGGTGTTTTACAAAGTGTGTTTTTCATTTAATACAAGTATATAATGTCACACCACAAATTCACAAAATATTTGCTTCCTTCGATAAAATGAATTAATGTGTTGCAGCAATTCCTAAACGCTTGGCTAGATCAACGCATTTTTCAGTGCATTTTTTGCCAGAAATTGAACCCAGGTCCTCAGCTTTGCCGAAGCTTTATTATACCACTGAGCTAATTCGACCCTATCCCCTTCGGTCATATTTAACCGTTTCATACTTCGACTAAGAACTACCAACAATATCTTAATTTTTTTAATGCATAAATGTAGCAGCCAGAAAACAAGCGATAAAGTAGATACCAAAAATTATTTAATTAATTAATATAATTCTACAGTTGAAATGTGTATTTCTTTAGTTCAAATGTTTTACAGGTACTTGATAGATGATTGTCGTAATTTTCCAAGTTTACTAAAATTCAACAGATAAATCTCTTCCTTTGAAAGGCAATGATCCTGAGGCAAAAAATGCTTTAAGCTTCATAAATCCTATAATTACATGTTTTCACGGGACTGCCTTAATATCTATAATTTTTTTTTTCAATTAACTTCAGACTTAAGGAAAATCAACTTCCCTCTGAGCCTGTGTCATTTGTGAGGAAGCTGTGTGGAGGATATTATTACCATTAGCGAAGCCGGCGCAGTATGAGCGGTTTGAGGTAAAGTGCGAGAAGAACTCCTTGAAGGACCAGAGGCACGTGAGCTGCTCTACAATGGGCATGCGAGTCATGGCTAGCTCCTCCTGCAGCCGGTTGTTCTCATCGTAGCCCCAGCCAACCACCTGCAAATGGTAAAAGGGCAAATCAGAACATTCCACGACCGTCGCCATCTTGTGACGTCTCCTATTTCTTGTCCCATAGGGTGATTAATGGTCATAAAAGGAAACTGGCCAGTATTTTGTCCTTACAAACGTATTCCCCAATTTCCTCTCAGACAATTGCACACTATACTACACTGCTGCAAATCTTTTTTTAGGTATATAATATATATATCAACCGCTAGCGTGTCGGTATGTTTTGCTTTTCGATATGTTACTTCTTATAGGAGTTAGGACCCTCCACTCCACTTTTTAAAACCATGACTTTTTATCACTTTTCAAAAGTGCCTATGTCATCTTTGGGGATGCTGTGTTGGGGGTCTTTTTTAGGGAAAGGAAGGAGAGGAAGTTTTAGGAAGGAACAGGTATGAGCGGTGGGTCAGTGTGTTCAGAAGGGTGTCCGGACAACTCAGAATGAAATCAACTCAGAACTTCCTTTGAAAAGTCATTAAAAGTGATGTGATGTAAAAAATTGGTTAAATAGGTTACGTTAGGTTAGGTTATCGGCTATTTTTAATTTTTTTTTGTTTATAGCTTTTAATGACTTTTCAAAGAGGTGTTGAGTTGACTCCAGATACTAATATCTACCGCCTGTATGTCGGATGAATATCTACAGCCCATATGTTGGACTAATATCTACGAACTTCAGAGTGGTGACTAATATCTACAGAGCTAAGGTCGGACGAATATCTATGACGGTCCCAGTGTTGACTAATATCTACAGAGCGAAGGTTGAACTAATATCTACAGAGCGTGGGCTTGGACTAATCAGCTAAATGTGTCTAATAGTCCGATATTAGGGATTTTTACATACATACTTACATAAATTAAGTTTTTTAAACTGCATACGCATTACGCATATTACGTTATTCCAATATGCTATACATAATTGCAAATCCAACTTCTGCCAGTGCTGTAGATATTCGTCAACACTTTGGTTCTCATAGATATTAGTCAGCAGTTTGAGCTGTAGATATTCGTCAACACTTTGGTTCTCATAGATATTAGTCAACAGTTTGAGCTGTAGATATTTGTCAACACTTTGGTTCTCATAGATTTTTATCAATTCTTTCAGTTTTTGGAATTCCTGTAGATATTAGTAGACGCCTCCGTTGAGTTGGCGTGGAACTGTTCAGAATTGATGGAGGTATGAACTCATTCTTATCGTCGAGGGATGAAAGAATGAATTTTATTTTTTAATAGAAAAAAGTACCATTTACATTTTTTCTTCAAATATGCTTCAGAATTGCTGATTAAAATCCTTCAGATATGTGCATAGACAAACAAGTACAAATGTTTTGCTCCAAGAAAAGGATAAAAGTATTATATGAAAAGATAGTTACGGATCCCTCCCTCCCGACGACTTTGGTGAGATCCGTCTCACTATCCTGCCACAGGCACACGGGCCGCACCACGTTCGAGTACTCCGCGTCCTTGGTGAACTTCAGCACCGCAAGGTCAGCGTAGAATGTAGAGGCGTTGTAATCGGGGTGGATGAAAATTTTGCGAACCTTCAAAAAAGTAAAACAAACGAGATTAATGGTTAGTTAATTAAGCAGAAAATGAAACAAATTCTAAGGCTGCTTGATTCCATGACAGTTGAACCCCCGACAGTTGGCCCTCCAAGGCATATAATTCGACTGCAAATCCTGTAACTCATGAATACCTACAGTAACAACACGACAAATACACTATTCTACTGCAGCATTCGAAAGAGGAACTACATCCGACACAAGAATTTCACACTATGGGAAATCAGTACTTAGGTGATGTTGACATATTTATTATCAACTTGTTGAGTTTGTAGATAATGCAAAATATTTATTCCAACGTTTTTCCTAAACACATATGGTATTATGTAGCATAGGCTTTATTTAAAACCTATATAGTGAGATAAACATTACCATTTTGCAGCCAAATCGACGTTTCTTACCAATATTCGTGTGAAATTCTCAGTTCAAATCTCCCGCCAATGTCACCTGGCAGTCCCACAAGAATCCGCTAGGCGGCGTTGCCAGCACGGCGTGGGGACGCCAATGATTATGCGTCATTAGCATTTATTTTTGCTAAAAGTCAAACACGTTTGATTGTACAAAATACCCTAGGTTCCTAGCCGACCTACACCTCAGAGAAAAGCTATCGCTGAGTACAATCTTGGTCCACAAGTCAGTGGTGTGTACCTTAGGCTCTCCAGAGGACAATAGAAAGCTGAACTCCAATCCTATAGTGAAAAAGATATTAAAAGGGATATCTTTAGCCAGACTGAAGCCTTCGAAGCCCCCTATTTGGGACCCGAGAATCGTGTCATCATGGCTGGAGAAAAATTTGCCTCAACACATAACTCTCTTTGAAGCATCAAGGAGAGCAGCCACAATCCTGCTTTTGGCATCAGGGCGCCGGGTTCATGATCTCACTTTGCTCCACTGCACAGCTGATAGACTGTCAGTGGACAGTGAAGGCATCTCCATCTGGCCAGTGTTTGGTGCCAAGACAGATTCGGCAGACTGGCAGCAATCGGGGTGGAAGCTGGCTCGTTCTGAGACAAGGAACATAGACCCCGTCTATTGGACAGAGAAAGTCATTGAACTGTCAAGGGAACGGAGAGCTCAGGTGATATTACCTAATCTATTTATCACAACTTGTGGGACGGCGAAGGCAGCCTCCAGGGCAGTAATTGCTGGTTGGATTAGGACAGTTCTCAGAGATGCCGGCGTAGAGGATCCACCTGGCAGCATCCGCTCAGCGGTGGCATCCCTGAACTGGTTGCAGAAATATAAGCTAGACGACATACTGTCGCGTGGCAACTGGAGAACTCCCAATACCTTTGCTAAGTTCTACAGAAGGGAAATTGCAGAATCAGCTGGCCGAACCAACGATGACCCATCGGTTGCTAATCTTTTTCAACCTCTGTAACTGGTTAGCTGATTTCTAAAAATCTTGCCCCTATTTTCTAGCATATAAATATTGTATTTGATTCACATTAGCATCATGTCACCAGGCGATAACAAACAATATCTCACTATATAGGTTTTAAATAAAGCCTATGCTACATAATGAAAAAGTTTTACCTTACAATAAAACTTATATTATGTACTTAGCTTTATTTAAAACCTAGGCAAGGGCTGCCTGATGAGATCTAATGACGCATAATCATTGGCGTCCCCACGCCGTGCTGGCAACGCCGCCTAGCGGATTCTTGTGGGACTGCCAGGTGACATTGGCGGGAGATTTGAACTGAGAATTTCACACGAATATTGGTAAGAAACGTCGATTTGGCTGCAAAATGGTAATGTTTATCTCACTATATAGGTTTTAAATAAAGCTAAGTACATAATATAAGTTTTATTGTAAGGTAAAACTTTTTCATTTTTGTAAACCTATCAAATCGCTGTATTTTTCAGTTTTTGTTTCTTGTATTTTTATGACTTGTGTGTAAGTTTTATATAATTTTAATTTTATTATTTCTCTCTTAAGTTTCAAAATTATCTACCATGTTAAATTTGTATTACCAATCATTGTAAAAGCCCTCTGGCGTTAAATAAATAAAATAAAATATAATATGTAGTCGGTTTAAGGAAAATAAGATATATCTTCTGTGGCGACACATCATTATAAATTTCGCCACCAAAAGAGGAATCGAGAAACATCTCCTAATATCCGCGCGCATCGGCAAACCTACTTGCCTAGGTACCTTCGTACCTATACTGGCCGCGATGTACTTTCTCGCCTCCCGTGCCAGCCTGACGATAATAATATCGCCCCGCCTAGAAAGGTCTCGAGACAGCACCGTACAATATCTGTACGGCGCCGAATATTCTCGAAGTGGCTCGTATTACCTACCGCGAGGTAGTTACTCTACCGCGGCTATATAAGCAGCCGATCGCTCGCCCGCTGCAGTTCAGTCCAGTTCAGTCTCACACTAACAGTCGGCCAACATCTCAGCATGTAACAGATCTCCGTACAAGTGCTCCTGCATGGCATCGCTACGCATCCAGGGCAGCTTCCTCGAGGTCCATCACCACGTCTCAGCCACAAGGCCCATCGTGCCTTCAGCTCCGCAGAACAGCAACATCCCGCGACTTACAAGGCTTGCGTCACCTTCAGTCCAGGGATCAGCTCACCACTTCATGGCACCCCGAAGCCCACCGTGCTTCGCTGCCATGGAACGCGCTCCGCCTCGCCAGGACTACCTGCTGGTGGCTCAGCTCACCGAGCCACACACCGTTTACCTCCGCGACTTAAAGCGTCGAGCAACGGCCTGGAAGATAGGTCATCTCCACCGCCATGGTGTCGAGCAACGCGCTGACCTTCACCACACCATCTCCACCTCCACCTCCGTACGCCTGCAGCATCATCTACGGCACTCCGCATTACATCTTGTTACCGACCACCGACCATCTGCTACGTAGCCCAATAAACGACTGACTCACCACTTCGACATGACGACTTTCATTTCTGTCTCCCGCTCCCTCACTTCTTACACAAAATATAACTAAGTGTGGCCGAAGGGGTGTGCAGAGAGTATGTACCGTCGAATAACAAAAGTATAAAGCATATTTTCATTCAAATTTTTATTTTTTTTATTTTTATTTTTATTAGTAATAGAAGGTACATAAATTACAAATAAATTTTATACAGTAATTAATTACATAGTAGAATATTTGATGTACCCCCATAATTAAGCAAGGCTTGTGTGTATGGGGGGGTGTTATTGTATTGCTTTTTTAATATCATTCAGTTTAAGTTTTCAGTATAATTTTTTAGGTGAGTTTTAAAACTTTTTATATTGGTATTCATGTTTCTAATTTTTTCTGGTAATGAATTAAAAAATTTTGCTCCGAGATATTTATGACTCAATTGTCCAATTTTTTTTTTACATTTTGGAGTGGGAAGTATTGATGTTTGTCTAAGACTTCTGTTATTTTTAAAGGGTGCAACTTGATTTTTAATATTATCTTTATAAATTTGTAATGTTGCATGATAAAAGTATAATGCACTTAATTTTCTGACCTTAAATTGTTTGAATAAAAGTTCTGACGAATATGAGTAGGGTTTTTTTAAAATTGTTTTTATTATTAGTTTTTGTGATATGTAAATTGTTTGTGTTTGATTTTTATATGTACCGCCCCATCCTATAATGCCGTATTGTATAATTGATTGACAGAAAGCGAAGTATGTGGTTCTAAGTAATTTTTCGTTTAAAATATCTCTTAAACATCTAAATATATATGTTAGTTTCCTTATTCTGTTGTTCAGAATATTTATGTGTGGAGACCATTTTAAACGCTGGTCTATTGTTATGCCCAGGTACTTAATATCAGTTTTGCTTTCTATTTTTGAACATGATATATTACATTTGTGGTTTTCTGTATTTGTCACAGAGTGGATTATTAAGTTTATTTCTTTAGGTGTTTCTTGTTTTTTAATGAAAAATGGTAAATAATAGGTTTTTTTAGAATTTAAAGTCAACAGGTTTTTATCAAACCACAATTTTAGTGCATTGATATCTGTATTTGCCATTTTGTTTAATTCAGACCAGGTGTTTGCTTTTAGTAATAGGACTGTGTCGTCAGCGTAGGAGACAATGTCTCCATATTTAGAAATATTGAATATATCATTGACATATATAATAAATAACAATGGTCCCAAAACTGTACCTTGGGGTATTGAAAAATCGCTATATTTTGAATCGCTGACTTGATTTAGTAATTTTACTTGTTGTGGTCTTTCATGTAAATAACTAGCTATCCATGCTAAGACTTTCCCATTCATTCCTATAGATTTTAATTTATTTATTAATTTTTTATGTGATATGCTGTCGAAAGCTTTTTTCAAGTCTATAAATATTCCGATACATTTTTTATCGGAATCTAGGGCCGTATATAAATAGTTGGTTATTTTTGCTATCGCGTCGTGAGTACTTGTATTTTTTTTGAAGCCGAATTGATTATCATTAATTATTTTATTTTCATCTAAGAATGTCCAAATTTGTTTTTTTACAATTTTCTCATATATTTTTGATATATTTGATAGAAGGGAAATCGGGCGGTAATTTTGTGGATCTTTAGGACAGTCTGTTTTATAAATGGGAGTTATAATTGCTCTTTTGTAATTATTGGGAAACTCGCCATTTGCTAGACTTAGGTTTATTATATGTGTTATTGGGAGAATTAAGTATGTTTTCATCGCTTTTATTGTCTTAGCATTTATGTTATCAAAGCCGGGGGCAGAACCTCCTTTTAGTTCCGAAATAGTTCTGTCAATGTCGGCTTCTGTGACTGGCTCAAATTTATTTATTTGACATTGTGTTCTGTGTTGTGGATTTGATATATTGGTCGAATTTATGGATTTTGCTAGGTTTTTTCCAACGTTATTAAAATGGTTATTTAAAATATTACAACATTTTTTTGTGTTATTTTGTACATTATATATTAATTTCCCATCTGATATTTCGGATATGTGCTTATATGTTTTATTTTTATTTATTATTTCATTTATTGTTGACCATATTTTTTTATTATTGTCTTTAGCTTCTGTTATAATTTTTGAGTAATAGTCGTTTTTCGTTTTTCTAATTAGAGTAGTTAATATATTTTTATACTTTTTATAATATATTATAATTTTATTGTTAACTAGTGGTCTTTGTGTTATTTTATAAAGTTTATTTTTTTTTCTAATGGCTTTTATTAATCCTAGAGTAATCCATGGTTTAATTTTCTTTGTTTTTGAATTGGGGACGATCTGTGTTGTTTTTGTTGCTTCTAAAACGTGTTTAGTTAAAGTTTTTTCAAACAGTAAGGCACTTTGGTTGGTGCATTTATTTTTTAAAACTTCTTCCCATTTTTCATTTATTAATGTTTTTTTTAATAATTCATAGTCTATTTGGGAATATGGAAGATTTAATTTGGGTATTGTGTTTAGTTTTTTATTTGTCTCATGTAATATAAGACACGCGTAATGGTCAGTTATATTAGTTTTCCAAACAGTAGATTTAATATTTTTTATTTCATTCAAATGTATATTACACCAGATATGGTCTATACATGATGGAGTTTGGTTTTTAATTTCTCGAGTGTTACTATTAATACAAGATTTAAAGTTGAGGTGTGTCATTATGTTAATGAAATTATTTTTTTCTATTGAGTTATGGTTAGCAGAGATGTTTATATTGAAATCACCACATACAAAAGTAAGAATTTTCGATAATTTGCTTAGATATTCATATAGTTCATTTATGAAGTTAGTTATGTTTGATTTGTGTGTTCTGTATACTGTTATAATTCTGTATAATTTGTTTTTTAATTTTATATCTATTTTTAGACAATTTACATGTTGTATATCAATTTCTTCAATGTTAATAATTTCACACTTGTCATGAACAAATATAATTATACCACTATTTTTATTAATTGGTGTTGTTGTTGCGATGCCTTTGTAGTTGGGTAGTGCATTAATGTGTTGATCGTTATTACAGTGCGTTTCTGTTAACACTATGCAGGCGGGCGATAAAAACAGATCATTTATATTTATCAAAAATTCATCAAGGTTTTTTGCGATGCTTCGAATGTTCATGTGTAGTAATAAAAAGGGGGAACTGTTTGTAACGCACCACTTATTAACTTCTTTGATATTTTGACATATTTCTTGGTTTATTTTGTATTTTTCGTCAATTTGTTTTACTATGTATTCGGTCATTTTGAATTATAATTAATTTTTTCTTGAGCAAAGTTAAGCATTTTCAATCTGTGTTTGCATTTTTCACTATTTGATTTGTGGTCTGTTGGAGTCGTAGTATTAAATTTTAAATTAAGTTCTGTGCAATTAATGCATTTTGGTATTTCGTTCTTATTGTTGCAGTTTTTTAGGTTATGTTCACCCGCACAATGAAGGCATATTGGTTTGTTCGGTGGTTGGAGGCAACGCATTGCTGTGTGACCATATTTTTGGCAATGGTAACACTGCATTAGGGGGTTGCAATCCTCTACTTTAATTTGGTAAAATCCTAGGTTTACGCTTTTTTTCGAAATTAGAAGATTTCTGAGATTTCCACTGGTTTCGAGAATTATATTTTTTTGTTTAAATTTTTTAATTTGTATGGTTCCTTTGTATTTTATCTGCTTTGGGTCCATTTCGTAAATAATTTTTATGTCTTCATTTTGCAGAATCAAATCTGATATAAATTCTTCTTGTGTATATTTTTCGTCTATTCCTTTAAAGATCATGCACGGTCTTTTTTTATCAATGCTTTCAACGTGTATTCCTTCAAGTTTTAACTTTGTAATTTCATTTTTGATGTTGGCCATATCATCCGCTTTTTGTAAATTTATTATTAATTCATTTTTTGATGTCTTCCTGAAGATACTTACTCCGATTCCTAGTTTAGATATTTTGATGTTCTTCGTGATGGTTTCTTTTATGTCTTCGTTATCATTTTTAGTTTTAATTATAATGGGGTATACTGGAATATTGGGTGTTGTGTTTTTTCCACTGGTGATGCTAGCGTAACTTCTCGTAGTAGCATTGTTTTCCAGATTTTGATATTTTTCTAAGTTACTGATATATTTTCTATCACTGCTGATAATGTTTTCTTGTAATTCAATTATTTTTTCTTGTAATGACAGACTCTCTTTGTTAATAGCATCTTCCAATTTTGTTATTATGAGTTCAATCGTATTTTTTGTTTTCTGGTCCTTGATAGTCTGAATTTTCGAAACCTCACTCTTTAACTCACTTAGATAGCTCGCTACCGTCATTTTTGGTTCTTCAATTTGGGTTCAAAAATGCCCCCACTCTATTTAAAATTTAAAATATTGTCTCTTGTTACAGTAACAGCCATAACAATATTCTGTTAACTTTTTGTCTATGGCTTCAAATGTCACTTATCTTCAAACTTCAAATTCAAATTCAAATTCAAATGGTTTGAAATTCAAATATCACTTGTCATGTTAATTTCAAGATTTTGTTTTTAAATTCACTCTTATAGTTTATGTGTTCTCACTGTGATTATTTATTAATTGGAAAACGATCCACTTTTTTAATGTGATACACTTAGTTTTGTGTGAATAACATAATCTAGATATCGTTTTTTTGAAACTTTTTGTAGGACAAAAATATTTGGTTACTTATGAAAAACTCCATAGATTAAACAAGGCATGACTCCATGGGCAGGCAAACTTCATGCATCAAGGATAAAACTACTAAAATAAATAGAGTATGGATTGGCTTACAAACATGATCTGAACCCCGTCAGACGTCTTGCGCAGGTTGAACTTGCCGAGGTGCACGGTGAGTGTCTGTGCGTTGACGGTGCGTGCTGTGCCTGTGCGCGTCGCGCAGTGCGCTGCCGTCAGCACGTGGCGTAGTGACACCAGCGACCCGCCGCAGATGTATTTGCTGTCTACCGTCTGGAAATTACAATATTTTCATTGTATTAAAAATATAATATAACCTCAAAAAATATTATCATGCTTAAAACAAAAAACCTAAATAAAACATTCTCATTATGTTTGGAGAAAAAAAAATCCATTCTCATAATGGAGGGAAGAAAACTTCAAGAATGTGACCTCATTATATTTAACTCGGTGTGCCAAGGAAGACACACCAGAGGTTAAACATAATGACAATTTAAGTTTAAGAGAAATAAACAGCAAAAAACATTCTTACTATATTTACAAGAAAAAAACCCAAATAACCATTCTCATTATGTTTAAGAGAAAAAAAAAACCTTGAGAATATAATAAAATAAAATAAAATCCTATTTTACTGTGAATCAAGCAGGACTATGACTTTATATTTTCTTTGTTGATTTGCTGAATTGTTGGGAATTATGATCTCGTGAAATACAAAAATCAGTAGTTAGCTCTTTGTCTCTGAACCCAGAGCTCAACAGTTAAGAATCAGGTGTGGACAAAAATAATATATGAACTTTATTCACACATATAAATTAAATAAATTTGAATGTATAGATACCAGACACATGTGTCCCAAAAAGAATTATGACTGGACTGAGGACCAGGTTGAAAGAGAAAAGTGGGAAGACCCAGACTGAGGTGGGAAGACCAGGTAAGAGGGGATGCAGCACAACTTCTCTAGGTAACAAACTGGAAGTCAGCCGCTGAGGACAGGAGGAGTTGGGAGGCCAAGGCTCGATATGGGCTGTAGCGCCATCGGAGAGAGATAGAGAGATACCTACATAATGTATGTGTCGCAGTAAAGTAGCCTTTATCACTTCCCAGTCCTCTAACCATCACTATGCATAAAATCATATCGATCGGTCGCACCATTGCAACATGAAAGAAGGACAAACAACATAACAAACGCACATTCTCATTTATAATATTAGTTAGGATTGTGCAAATACATTATAGTAATGCATATGTCGTAGGCCGATCGTAAAATCAGGCAGATCAAGATGCACCTCAGGCACTTCACGATCTGCCGCCAGGCACTTCACAATGTGAAAATCATCTTTAGGGACGCTGTGTGGAGGGTCTTTTTAGGGACAAGAAGGAAGTTCAGGGAAGGAAAAAGGTATGAGGGGTGGGTAGGAAACTGGGGGTCACTGTATCTAGGGGTGAAGGACATATGAATCCATCCCACTGCGGCGCAAGCTGATGGGTCGAGAGAGTTTGGCTGGAGAGGTCTGGGTTAGGTCTCCATCAACCAGTCTCTCCCGAACCGGCCCGACACGAAGTAAGTGGGCAAGCAAATTCCCCGCCAAGACCCAAACAAACCTGAATGAATCCGAGCATCCCTGCTAAATCACCAAACGTAGCGAACCACTTGGGGTGACCTATGGCAGGGATGATATGGGGTATCCAATAAATGGTTCCGGTGCCATGGTCACCCTAATTTACTCTGCAGATTGAACCAAGACGACCTCCGTAGTCCAGTGGCTAAGACTCTTGACTCACATTCCGGAGGTCGCGGGTTCGAACCCGGCATGCGCAAATAAATTTTATTTGATTAATTTGTGTTATTTCACAATTAATTAATTTAAAATAATATATAGTATATTTGCGGCATGTTCCAGAGTGGAAGATACTATCAGTATCGCCCTGGTGTAAGACCACCATTCAGAATTGAAACGTTGCTTGAAAATGGCTTTAGCCGTGTTTAGTGACCAGATCTGAATAGCCAGGTACTTCCCAACCTTCCTCTTCCCCACCTCCTTCCCCTCCCCACTACCTTCAGCCTCACAACATACCCGAATTGGGGATGCCATAGTCTCACTGGCTCCAGACGGGAGCAGTTGAGATTCTTGTGCGGTATTCACTGTAAAAAAAAAAAAAAGCTATAGAATATAAAGTATCACCTGTGATTGATAGAGGGCCACGTGCCAGGGCCACTGTCCCGGCTTGGCGAGAACCCCGTTCACTATCAGGGGAGCCGCCTGCACCGCCACTTTACCACAAGCCTGCTGGGAAAAAATAAACAAGCATTTCAATTTCAGAGGCGGCCAAAATTTTTTAATCCGTCAAGTCGATTTGTTCATTTTTCGGAACAATGCAAATAGGTCTCGTAGAAATCGTTGTGTCTCCCTTACTATAGTGAGAAAAGTGATATAGACGCAGTTAGAAAGAGAAAACACCATGTTTTATATTAAAATATAAAAGTTAACCAAAAAAGGAGTAAAATGTACACCTTTATGAATCTATTGTTTCCGATAACAATTTGAAATACATTTATGTAACTTTGGGATATTTTTATTCAATGAGGTGACTGTAACGTTTGTAATACATTTGTCTAATAAAATGTGTATGTTTTTTTTTTCATTATCAGTCATTTTAGTTAGAAAAAATGTAAGGTGAACCGTTTTTAAAAGTTTCTTAGTGTCCGACCGAAATTAGTTTTTACGGCCGAAACCGAAACCGAAACGTCCATATAAGGTCACGTTTTCGTGGAAAATAAATAGTCAATCTTAATTAATCAGCCTTTATTTTTAAATCATATATTAATCATTCAGTCTCTGATATTTGAGCTAAAAATAAACATTACATAATTAACACTCCTTATTTCAAATAAATTATTTATGCTTTTTGAAATCGTAATCGTAAATCGCTATCTTAAATAATATTAATAAACAAAAATTTTAACAAAACAAAAAAACGACTTCAAAAAGTAAAAAATAATTTCGTATTCTTCTACAACTTAATAATCAACTTACTTTTTCTACTCATCAATATATAGGTACGATTGTTATTTTTGGAGTCAAAGTGTTAGTTTTGTTTTGTTAAAATTTTTGTTTATTTTTTGATTTTTAGTGAATCTGAAGTACACTAACTAATTCGATTAAGATTCGGCCCAGTTCCGTTACCTAGTCATGGATCCCATCATCAGAACTTAACCAAACTGTCATCAAACTACCCTTGAAGTACATCCTTTCCAATAAAAAAAGAATCATCGAAATCGGTTGGCGTGATATTGAGTTATTCGTCCATTTGTCGCGCACGTACTTGATACAAATTTAAGACTTATATGATTTTCTCATGAATGCCATTGTCAGAACTGGACCAAATTAAAATGGGACCACACGGGAAGCACCAGCTTTCAAATAAAAAAAGAATCATCAATATCGGTTCACCCAGTCGAAAGTTCTGAGGTAACAAACATAAAAAAAATAAAAAAAATACTGTCGAATTGAGAACCTCCTCCTTTTCGAAGTCGTTTAAAAAAAGAAATAGTAGGTATTACCTATTTGAACATTATTAACAAATAACATAAAATAAAAGGTAGAAAACAAAATTACTTTTTTAAAACTTAATTTGTTTAGGTACACTAAACAAAAAATACTCTTTCATCTAAATAACAAAATAATTTGGGAGGCGGAAATGGGTACCGCCGCCCCGGGAAACTTTATTGGATAACCAACACCTCTGCCATAGGTCACCCCAAGTGGCTTGCTACGTTTGGTGATTTAGCAGGGGTGCACGGGTTCATGGGGTGAGGTTTGTCTAGGTCTTGGAGGTGGATGACCAGGACACACTGAACCCCATTCCTACCCACCCCTTAAACCCTTTTCCTTCCCAGAAATCTCCTCTCCTTCCTTTCTTTAAAAAACCCTCCACACAGCACTCCCAAAGATGACATAGGCCCTCAGGGAAATTATTTTCCTCACGGCCTATCATGAACTAAATCATTTCAATAGTGAAATAAAACTTACCTATTTCGAAATAATGTTAAGTATAAACACCTCCAATTTCACAACAAATAAACCAAACTACTGCAAAGTTTGCGGAGCGAACACAAACAAGTGATCAAGTCCTGACACGACTACAAGCGCGGATGCAGCAAAATGAGACTTCGTGGCTCACAGTTCAGTTCACCGAACATGTCCGATCGCAGAACGAAACCTCCCAAATTCAGTTTCGGTATCGGCCGTAGTTTCGGCTGGATGGCGGCCGAAACCGAAACTAAGCTGAAACTCTTTTTTTGGCCGAAACCGAAACCGAAAGTTCGATCGGACACTAAAGTTTTTTATTTAAAAAAAATTATATGTTTATTTCAAATTTTTAATGTTTATTTCGAAAACTAAGCCTACTGATAATGAAGAGAAAAAACACATATACACTAGACGTGGGCAAAATTGAATGACTGAATTAAATGAATAAATTCAATCTTGTGACACACTCATTCTGATTCTCAATTTCAAAAGGAATTGAGTCTTCATTCCTCATCTTTGGCCTTGCATCCTATGATTTTTAACGGCACCATTAGTTTTTATTTTCCATTTATTTTACTGTTAAATTATTTCAATGAATGATGTGTACCGTAAACGATTTAAATATTATAATGATTCGTAAATATTTAAATATTATTCTATGGGCGGCGCGCCCATAGGATAATATTTAAGTAATAGTGCAAAACATGTAAAGTATCCCTTTCCCGCGCGCCATTCGTAAAACTTCATTGTGGTCAGCCCAAGCGAAATACGATCGCGAATCGGCCGAGTCACTAGTTCTGAATCTGTCCAGTGGCGGACTAAGCCCGTCAGAGGCCCGGGGCGGCAAAGCTGAATGAGGCCCCCCCAGAGGCGTAGCGTGGGGGGGGGGGCGGGGGGGGCGGCCCGCCCCGGGCGGCACTTTTAAGGGGGGCGGCAAATTTTCACAATAAATAATAACATTATCTTGGAAAAATTTAAACCATTTCAAATCATTATTTGAACATGTTCTACGATCCTTTCGTTTACGAATCCAACTCTTTTCTTAATTCATTAAAAATATCAATAACAATATTTTTTTAAGCTGCAAATTTCGCAATTCGTCGGAAATCCGTACGCATATTATGAGAGTAATACTAATTAAAGCTGATAACTCGCAAACACTCTTAATTAAAATCAGAATTGTGTTCAGAATGTATTAACGACTGAATTTCAGTTGTGTATTCATCTGCTGATACATTTCGAAAGAGACCATTATTTTATTCAAAGTGCAGTTATAAAATTCTAGTTGTAGATTATGTACGTGCTGCCAGAATCAAAGAGAAACCTTTTTCATTTTCAGGGTGTAGTTTTAACTCGGCAAATACAGATTTAATTTGACCCGTCTAATCACAGGAGACGCAAGTTATCCCACACATTTAATTTTAAAATAAAATTGTGAAATTATGTCCCACATGTTTAATTTTAAATATATATGTGATTGCAATAAAAAAAGTTAAGATACAGTTTTATAACATTTTTTAAGAAAAGGAATCTGTATTTAAAATTTTAAGTTTATTCTATTTTAGGTACTTTAATTCGAATATTCGCAGGCGTGTATTTTTGAGCCAATTCACATTTCCAATATGAAAATTTTAATGTTTAGAAACAATAATGTTCTAATAAGCACGTCGAAAAAATTACTTTATCTAGATTTTAGAACAGTTTTGTTTTTATAAAAAGGAACATTGCATGGGACGAACCGGAAATTTTGTGCGCAAACATTGACAGGCAAAAGTTTATAGATATTTTTTTCTTATTATTCGAAGGGTTAAACCAGTTTTCAGGATGTAAAATTCCATTTGAGAATTCATCTGCTGACACAATTCAAAGGAAAACATTATTTTATTCGAAGTACAGTTATTAAATTCTAGTTGCAGACTCTGTATGTGCTGCCAGAATCAAAGAAAAACCATATTCGCGTTATGAGTGTACTTTTAATTCACCGCATACAGATTTAATTCAAACCAATTTTGTCTTGAGAATGTAAATTTCCAGTTGTGGATACATCTGTTGACTCATTGCGATGGAAAACGTCCTCTTATTCGAAGTTCAGTTATCATATTCTATTTGCAGACTATGTATGTGCTGCCAGAATCAAAGAAAAACCATTTTAATGTTCTTAGTGTAGTTTTAATTCACCGAATACAAACTGGTTTTGTGTTCAGAATACAACGATAAATTAAATAACGAGTTGCAGATTCATCCTGCATCGAGTGAAGTTTCATATTTGAGTTATATAATGCTGTAAAATTGTGAGAAATTGATTGTTGCGTGTGTAAGGGGACTCTAACGCAGTATCAATCAATCAACTTTTGAGTAGAATTTATAAACATGATTTTCGTTGAAAAAAACTCGTCAAATGTGATTATTAAAAAAATCCGGCTCGTTTATAAATAGGTCGTAATAAAAAAATAGGATTTCCATATACAACCCCCCCTCTCGCTTGAGGTCCCAAATAAGGAGGCGGCGAAATTTTCCTCCACCCCGATGGTAGGTTTAATTCACCACAAACAGATTTAATTAAAACCAGTTTTGTGTTCAGAATGTAAATGCCGGCAGAATCAAAGAAAAACTCTTTTCATGTTTTGAGTGTAGTTTTAATTCACCGCGTACAGATTTAATTAAAACCAGTTTTATGTTTATGGAAAAACCATTTTCATGTTCTGAGTATAGCTTTAATTCACCACATACAGATAATATATGTGCCGCTAGAATCAAAGAAAAACCATTTTTATGTTCTGAGTGTAGTTTTGATACACCGAATATTTATTTTAATTTAAACCAGTTTTGTGTTATCAATATATCAATAAGTTGCCAATTCATCGTGTACCGAGTAAAGCTTTGCATTCCATACGTAGCGATATTCTTTTACAAGCATGCAATTCTCGATTTCTGAGAGCAGTTATATACAGTTTATACTCGGCACATAGGATTAAAAATAGGATATCTACCCCCCCCCCCCCCCCCGGTCAGCGTTTGAAAATCTGCGGAAAAAGTACCTGTAGAAGTTAGGGGGGGGGGGGGCGGCAAAATTTTCCTCCGCCCCGGGCGGCCGAAACCCACGCTACGTCACTGCCCCCCCCCCCCCTAGTTTAAAAAGTTGATGTAATTTTACAAGATTTTTATTCAGTACGCACGGGCCTCTGGTCCTGGGGGACCTCCAAGCGCCTCCGTGTTCCCTTGATCAAATCCTAAACAAGACTTTAAGGCACCAGGGCACTGTAAAAAAAAATGTCGTATTTTTTTTTCATTTTCTAAAATATGCATTTGTTAATAATGCTATCACCTAAAGTTTCAAGGAAATTCTAAGAAAATTTAAAGAAAGTTTTAAACAGTTTGTATGATGAATTATCCTTCAGCAAAAATTTCAACGCGTTTTTCTCGAAACTACGTTTTTCAATCTGGTTGACAACATATTAGAAAAACTATACATCCGATTTGCATGCACCAAGTCTTAAACTATTAGAAAATCCAGTCACTATGGCAACACATGGGATTTTTTTAAAAAGGCCCCCCTTCGTATGTATAGTTTTTTTAATATATTCTCAACCAGGTTGAAAAACGAGTTAAAAAAGTTTCGGGGAAAACGCATTCAAAGTTTTGCTGAAGGTTAATTCAACATACACACTGTTTTAAATGTTTTCACGTAAAATGCTGTAAAAAAATATTTGGTGAGAGCATTTTTAACTTAAAAATGAAATGATAAAGATAGCCTTCAGCAAAGGGTCTAATATAGTAAAAAATATATGAAGTGCAATACGTAAGTGAAACTGGAACTAAAACTGTACAGACGTTAGAAAGATTAGTAGTAGTAGTAATTTTATTATAAAAAATGTAAAATACCGGTTCTGGCTGTATTTATTTATTCCTATTTTATATGTATAGGACGATGTTTGTGTAGGTCCTCCCAACTCCAAACCACCTCTTAGATAGGTACTAAAGGCACCAGGACACTAAAAAAATTGACACTTTTTATTTCATTTTCTAAAAGATGCATTTGTTAATAATGCTTTCAGCAAAGTCGTAAAATTGACGGAGATACAGCATCTTACATGAAACCGTTTTGAACAGTTTGTGTGCTTATCCTCTAGCAAAACTTTGAACGCGTTTTTTTCAAAACTACGTTTTTCAACCTGGTTGACAACATATTAGAAAAACTATACATCTTATTAGCATTCACCATGCACCAAGTCTAATCGGTAATCCAGTCACTATAGCCATTACAGTATTATCCATAAGACGTTTAGGCAACTGCCTAGGGGCCCCGCATTGGGTAGGGGTCTCTAGGGTAAAGGGCCCGAGACGTACATTACCTAGGGGCCCCGACATGTTTTAGCAGACCCTGGCAGGCTCATTTTGTCCATAAGACGTGTAGGCAACTGCCTAAGGGCACCGCATTGGGTAGGGGTCTCTAGGGTAAAGGGCCCCGAGTCGTGCGTTGCCTAGGGGCCTGACGTGTTTAAGCCGGCCCTGGCAGGGCCGTTTTGTCCATAAGGCATTGTAGGCCACCGCCTTCGAAAATCCAGTCACTATTGCCAGGGCCATAATATCCATAAGAAGTGTAGGCAACTCCCTAGGGACCCCGCATCGAGTAGGGGCCCCTAGGGTAAAGGGGCCCCGAGACGTGCATTGCTTAGGGGCCCCGACATGTTTAACCCAGCGCTGGCAATTGGCAGGGCCGTATTGTCCACAAGGCAGTGTAGGTCACTGTCTAGGGGCCACGCATCGGCTAGGGGTCCCTATGGTAAAGGGGCCCCGAGACGTGCATTTAGTAGGGTCCCCGACATGTTTAATCCGGCCCTGACTATGATACCAGACGAGATAAATTTACCATAAAAAATAGAAAATAAAATTCATTCTAAAATAAAACGCATTCAAAATTTGCTGAAATATAATACTGATAAGTTTTAACATAAAGACATATCTACCGGATCTGCCCTGATGATGGACACTGCAACGATGTCCGAAACGTTGGCTAAAGAAGGAGGTAGCGCAACACGGCATAACACCCCAAAAATAAATAACGAAAACACCAACATACAAACTGTTCCAAACGGTTTCACGTAAAATGCCGTATCTCCGTCAATTTTTTGAATTTCCTTAAAAAAATTGGTGAGAGCATTCTTAATAAGTGCATCTATCAAAAAATGAAATAGAAATTACAATTTTTTTTTACAGTGGTGTTTTAAAGCCTTTTTTAGGGTATGATCTAGGGAACATGGGGCGTTTGGGGGCCCCCCAAGACTGGGGGCCCGGGGCGGACCGCCCCCCCCGCCCCCCCCTTAGTCCGCCACTGAATCTGTCTCTTTCACAATGCAGGAATTAATAGGTACATTGGTTCTATTCAGTATATGATCCAGTCATAGTCCCGCAGCGCCGATCGAGTCCCGTCCCGCGTAAATAGTCTCTGGTTTATAGTCTGTCACTAACAAGTTTGTCCGGGGCGCAGAGTCTTTTTCACTAGTTCAGTTAATTAATTAAATTAAATCTCAATTCAGTTGTGACGTCATCGTCTCTGTGATCGCGTCAATCCCCAACAACCAACAGGACCGAAACCCAGTTCCTGCTAGGTCCGCAGCTCGCGAGCAATCAAGTTGCGAGGCAAGAGGCAAGACACTAGTCAAAAGTTACTAATTCATTCCTCAATGCTCGTCGCGAATCTGTCCGTGCGGTTCACTCATTCCTCTCCGTTGGCCAAGCCGTCAATTTCATTACATAGTTGATTGAAAACTTCCGACTTAGCTAGAAATAAGGGAATGATTTATTATCGTTATTTTTTGGTACGCATCAAAGCTATTGGAATACAAATACCTACCTACTTTGAGACGCCGAAATTCGGCAATCGGCTGTGGTCAGCTGTCATAAAATAATGTCTTTAAATGATAAAATGTTTGTTTATATTAGATGACGTGAAGTGGAATAATTTTAGTTTAATAAATAAAATAAAATTGGTAAAACTTTAGGGGTGAAACAAAACACTGTTTAATTTTAAGATTTTATTGCTAGTCTTATGTAAATACATTTTTCTTGTCAATTTTTTTTTTATTTTAACAAATGTAATATTTTAATATTACATTAACCCCGTAGTACAATTTTTCAGAACGACATAATTCGTAATAATTTTTTTTAAAGTGAAATAGGCAATTTTCGTTATTTGTTTTTGGGGTGTTATGCCGTGTTGCGCTACCTCCTTCTTTAGCCAACATATCTGAAATAGGCAAATTTACCCTAGGAAGAGTGCTTTATGTAGTGAAAACTTCTTTAGCACCGTTGTGTTTTGAAACTCGATGAAACGAAAAATAACGACATTAAAAAGAGGCAATTTGGGAGGCGGGAATGGGTACCGCCGCCCTGGGAACCTTTATTGGATAACCAACACCTCTGCCATAGGTCACCCCAAGTGGTTCGCCAGGTTTGGTGATTTAGTAGGGGTGCCCGGGTTCATGGGCTGAGGTTTGTCTAGGTCTTGGAGGTGGATAACCAGGACACACTGAACCCCAGATTCCTACCCACCCCTTAAACCCTTTTCCTTCCCATAACTCTCCTCTCCTTCCTTTCCTTAAAAAAACCCTCCCCACAGCATCCCCAAAGATGACATAGGCCCTGAGGGAATTTATTTTCCGTAGGGCCTCCTGTGTGGAGCTCATGTAAAAAAAAAGGCAAACACCTACATTTATAGGATTTAGTCTAATCGGTCTCCTCTTTGTGCGGTGCTTCGTAGCCTATCGGTCTCCTCTTAGTGTTTTTTTTGGAATTAATTGAATTAAAGGAATGAATAGAAGGAATCAATTCAAAAGGCCAGGAGAATCAGACTGAATCGATTCACGCCTGGGAATAAATCTGCCCATGTCTAATACACACACATATTTTTTAAGGCCAATGTAACTTTATGGTCAACTCAACTTTTTGGTCGTTTTATGTAAAAATAATTAATAAAAATTCCCAAAGTTTCATAATGTTTTTTTCAAATTGAGGTGGAAACTTTGGTTTCATAAAGCTGTACATTTTAATTATTTTGTGGTTAATTTTTTTATTTAAATATAAAGAGTCGTGTTTTCTCTTTCTAACACTGTTTAAATCAGACCTGGATTACACTACGTACCTGGATTACAATACGCACCCCAAATTGCAATACGAGTCGCGTTGATGACCTAAAATTTTCATGGGCCGCACGGTAGCTTGGATGGTACAGATATGCGCTGTGGGTCGCACCCATGGGCGCCGGGCCGCTCCTAAGGGCGCCGCACCTCAGTAGCCGCAGGTCGGCCGGTCCTAGTTTAGATTATATTTATAACCATGACAGTAAGGGAGATACAACGATTTCTATGAGTCCTATAAGGTTTGTTGTGTCAATGGTGAGATTCAATAATTGAGTTCAGTAAATATTATGAAGTACATATTTTCATTTGATAGTGTCCTATACAAACCTGTGAATCTGCAGTTGGTTCTCTGGAATGGGGCCTGGATTGGGGTGGAGTGGGATGGATCTTGGCTTCTGGAGGAATCCGGTGATCTCCCTGGAAGTAGTCGTTGGAGCTGGATGAACCACCTCCTCGTGCTGACTTCCTGGAGGTGCTGGGTTCCACAATTTATGGATAAATACAGAATACGGGTTATTTTACCAAATATTATCATGGGTTGCCACTGGAGTTCCAGTTACAGGAGACAATGACTTTTGGAACCGGTTCCTCAAAAAAAGAAATCTATTGGGGGGGGAGTGACTAGAGAAATTCTGAAAAAAATTGGACTGGTTCCTCAAAAATTCTAAAATAATTATAACGCTTTTTTGCAATTGTTCAACAATTTTTTAAATTTTTTATAAATATTCCAGATGGAACCGGTTTCTAAAATAACCGATTCCTCAGAAAAATAATATAGATGGTTTCAGTGATAACAAAGGAACTGGTTCCATGTGTAACCGGGAAAGGAATATCGACCTTTTTATTATAAATTTGACGAGTATAATTTTTTTTTATAATCTAAAAATATGGAATAAATTATGAAATCTAGGTGAATTCATTGGCTTTAAACCGCAGTTAGATGTTCATATGTTTCTATATTAAAGTTTGGAGTTTTAACATTAATTAAATTGATTGGCTGAATCAAAAACCGTACAACTGAAAATCTCCGACACTCGAGTCACCGATTTTTAAATAGCAAAAGCTTAAAAAAATAATATATATATTTAGAATCTTTAGATGCAGATTTGTGTCGTTCAATGCCTAACGGTCCCGTACAGGACCGGTGAAAATGGTGCATTTCGCTATCGGATTACACTGATTTATTATTAGATATAATATTTCACAAAAAATGCTCGGGCAGTGGGCTACCTTTATTGCACGCGCATATTAAAGGATAACAAAGGTTCATAATACATACATAGCTTCTATGTTATTCTCCTAAATAACAATAACATGCTACATAATCTACATATATCATTTAAATTGAGTATATTCTTAAATTCAAAATGCTAATATAATAAAGAAAGGAGTATTGGATAATGTAATGGACATTAATTTGTTACTGGAATGTTGTTCTGTACGTCTACATATAAAATAAAATAAAAAAGGTTTGGCTAATTTCGGCAAGATCTGTGAGTATCGTTCGATTGGGGAATGCAAAAGTTTCCTGTCCGATGTACACACCTCTCTCTCTCTCTCTCCGATGGCACTACAGCCCAAATCGAGCCTTGGCCTCCCGCAACATTCGCCTCCAACTCCTCCTGTCCTCAGCGGCTACCTGGAAAAGCTGTACTGCATCCCCTCTTACCTGGTCTTCCCACCTCAGTCTGGGTCTTCCCACTTTTCTCCTACCACCTGGGTGTCCAGTCATAATTCTTTTTGGGACGCGTTTGTCCGGAATCTCTGTACATGCCCAGCCCATCTCAACCTGAGGAGTCTCATATGGGTTAAGATGTTAGGCGCCTGAAATATATCATACAGTTCTTTGTTTTGCCGCATGCACCACTGTTCCCTCTCTTTCACGGGTCCACATATTTTTCCCGATGTACACACCTCCACTGTGTACTATTTTGCTAGGTGGATGTACACTTCCACAATGGTTTCAATTAATTGGGAAGGCGGGTATAGGTACCGCTGCTCCGGGAACCATTTAATGGACAACCAACTTAAGTGACCATTAGGTCACCCCAAGTGGTTTTCTAGATTTGGCAACTTAGTGGGGGTGCCCGGTTCATGAGGCGGGGCATGTCTAGATCTTGGTGGGCCGGAATGGGAGAATCCGGTTGAGGGAGACCTTTTAACCACTCAGGTATTTTGCGATTATGCAAGTTTTTTGTCTTAAACGAACTGTCAGATTAATAAAGACTGTGTTATTTCCGCTTCACAATTAAAGCTCCATAAATGAAACATTTCTGAACGTAGCCGTATACCCAAACTGTTTTTGAAACGTTATGAAATAAGGTTTCAAATTGTTGTATTACAAAAAAATATTAAATAAAGTCAAGTACTTCAAGTGTTTTTTTTTATGTACTTCTTAATTCTTTTTATTATAGGGTTGTCACTAGAACAATAATAGAGTTATAACGACTTCTGTGGGAACACACGGGTTATCATGAAAACACGCTTATTGTACTTGACTGCTATTGTTGTATTGTCGTGTAAACACGCTTACGGGTCGGAGTGGTTAACCTCTCCAGCCGGATTCTCTCGACCCATCGCCTTGCACCATAGTGGGAAGGATGGATTCATACGTTCGTCACTCTTGAACAGATTGAACCCCCGATTCCTACCCACCCCTCATACCCTTTTCCTTTCTCTCCTTCCTTTCTCTAAAAAGATCCTTTACACGGCATCCCCAAAAATGACAGACCCTGAGGGAATTGTTTTTCCTCAGGGCCTCCGTCTATATGGGCTGACTCCTCTATTTTATAAAATTCATGTTGGCGTTCACAATTTGCCAGGTGTAAAGGTGAATAGTGAATTAGTACTACAAAAATCTTACTCTGAGTTATCACCATCATCAGTGTCATAGTCGTGGTTGGCATCGGGCTGGGCGTCACGCGTTTGTGTGGAGACGGAGGTCATCTGAGGGCGTCGACTGGTGCTGGTCCTGCCCGAGCTGGGGGAGAGAGGGATATACTTGGTGGATGATTGACCGGAGCTGCAAAATTACACCACGCCATTCGGTATTCTGAGCGGTGGTCTGCAACTTGAATATTGCCTAAATAATTGCAGATCAAGAAAGACTTGAATAAATAGAAGAGTAACCGTAAAACTAGGCTAAGGAAAGGTTGTTTCACAGAATTTTAAATCGACAGAGTGCCAACAGAAATCATTCATAAGTAAAATTTTCAAAATTATAAGTAACCCCCGACACAAAAAAGAGCTGATGACCTTGAAATGCCTGAACAGATTTTCATGAATTGTAGCTAAGAACCATCTCGATCACGTCAGCTTTCAAACAAAAAAATCCGATTCATAATCGGTCCATTCGTTTAGGAGTCACGATGCCATAGACATGTCTAACTTATTACACCTCTCCTTGCGTCGGGGGTTAAAAAGTTCATTAAATTTCAAAGTTAATATCGTCCAAGTCAAAGCAAGACAATTACACTGGTCTCGATTTCTAGTACTTTAGTACTAAACTGTCACTCGTCAAGTAAGGTCGTGTCTTACCAGTAGAAAAATTGTATTTAAAAAGTGCCAAAATGCCCTCCTGTGTGATGAGAAAAGGTTTCCAAACACGGCAAACAGTGTAGTAAAAGTGAAGAAATAACATTTCATTTATATGTACGCACAAATTACTTATTATTATAAGCAATACAATTACAATTAATTTTCATGTTCCCCGTCCGACAATTTTGTGTGTCATTAGAGAAAAAACACATATTCTTTGATTGTCTTTTGGTACGGTCACACTGAGGCCAACTTCAAACTTCAAACTTTCGGACGATTGTGTAGAAGGGTAGCTCTTGCGTTGGAAGTTTGGCTTCGGTGTGGATGAAGCATATCTTTTTAATACATCAATAACTTTTGAATTAAGAATTACTGAAAACCGCTGAAAACAAAAGAGTGTCGCTTACTTGCCACATTATTTTGCAAGTATGTGAGACTATGGCGAGTCTATTTATATAACGTCATAGGTTATGGACTATTTTTAATGACTTTTTATCATTTTTCAAAGGTGTGTTGAAGTGCCACTGTGTTGAGTTGTCATGGAACCAATACGCATAACTTCTAAATGCATTTTAATCAAAACAATAAGAAGATAACACCAACAAGTATCTATATTCAATTTCAAATCCCAGTTCTATCTAAAGATAAACAAAAGGAGATATCAAAAATTTTTTACTTTTTGTGGCCAAAAATCTTTTTGCGAAGTTTTCTCAGCTTCATAATTTTGTGGTTTGGGTCCCTTGACATCTACGGTGACGATATTCAAGTACCGTGAAAGTCCTATTTAAGTTCGCTTATTATAAAAGTACGGTGACACAACCGACCCATGTTGAAATAATATAGCAGAACTTTAATAGAGCTTTTTCAGAACTTGAATTTTCACTTTGAAATTTGATGAATTCTTCAAATTCTGTGAAACAATCCGTCTTAAGACTTTCATCCTTACGATTACAGAGAAAAGAATATTGTAAAGGTATCTATTGCGATATTTGTTTATTTTCCCATCTACTATATTACATTTTTGACTCAGCTTAGCGAAGTCTTATTTTAACTCGAACATTTCCATTTCAAAATCAAAGACGTTATATACTGTAAACATGGGGTAGAAATCTCAAAGTGGGAAGCCAAAAGCAAGGCAATTGCACTGGTCTCGATTTCTAGTACTTTAGTACTAAACTGTCACTAGTCGAGTAAAGTCGTGTCTTACCAGTAGGAAAATTGCATTTAAAAAGTGCCAAAATGCCCTCCTGTGTGATAAGACCATTACACGGCAAACAGTAGTAAAAGTGAAGAAATAACATTCCATTTATATGTACACACAAATTACTTATTATTATCGATTATTATAAGCAATACAATTAATTTTCATGTTCTCCGTCCAACAATTTTGTGTATCATTAGAGAAAAAACACACATTCTTTGATTGTATTTTGGTACGGCCACACTGAGGCCAACTTCAAACTTTCGGACGATTGTGTAGAAGGGTAGTTCGTACTTTGGGAGTTCGAGTTGGAAGTTTGGCTTCGGTGCGGAAGTAGCATATCTTTTTAATACATAAATAAATAAACAATTAATTTTAAAACAATCTTTCTTCACTGTACTATGACTATTTAAATATACTAAATAACACATGTTTGTAAATGGCACTTTGTGCCGTAAATTTTAAATAAATAAATAACTTTTGAAGAAATTACTGAAAACCGCTGAAAACAAAAGAGTGTTGCTTACTTGCCACATTATTTTGCTAGTATGTGAGACTATGGCGAGTCTATTTATATAACGTCATTGTTCAAGATGGTGACCATTTTAATAGTTCAGTAAAGATTCTTTTTTTAAATGTTAAGTCGTCTTTTTTCAATACGGTACTTACTCGTACCTGCCTGAAGAAAGTTTGAAAAAATAATTGTTATTGAGTTTTTTCTTTGGATAAGTTGTATAATTCCTCAATTCCTATTTTTTTACAAAAAATATATGAATAAAAATTAAGTAGGTAGGTATTTAAATATCTACGTACTTACAAATCTTAAAACTTCAGAGGAAGTTTTGATTTTTTTTAAATACAATTAAATTAGAAATATCCTTTTTGAGCATTAGGTCTACTATTCACAGAATTTTTAGTTATTTACAGAATATCGTCAGTTGTTAAAAAAGAGAAATAGTTTAATAACTTACTTTCCATTTCCAGATGGTCTCGAAGAAGGATATTGTTCTGATGGTGTTACTCTTCTTTCCTGGATACTGAAAAAGTAAAAATAACCTAATAACATTAAAAAGAAAATGCTAATAAAACTTGGCAAAATATTTGGAGATTCAAAATTATATAAAATCAGAATTTCTTAGTAGATTAATGCATTTGTAGAACAACATAATTATATTATTACATAACAGGTTGCCTTTACATACATAAGTTTTTTCCCATAAGTCACTTACGTAAGTTGTGAAAAACCTTTCTTTTCATTTTTGACCTCATAAAATGCGTGGTCAAAAATTAAAAGAAAGATTTTAGTACGATTTTTTCGGTAAATTTTTTTCCTCTAAAAGTAGTATTTTTATTATTTCAATAAAAATCTGATTAGGTAGTGGATACATATGTTATTATCTCCCAAAGTAATATAAAAAATTGATATGTGAACCCGGTCTGGGTCACATGTTACGCGAATACCTCGTGAAACTAGTACAAAAAGAAGTTATCACATAAATATTGTATCACCAGTATAATAATATGTTAAAGGGTATGTTGTTAAAGGGTAAAAAAAAACATCTGCCAGCTTTATTTTTAAAGGGGCGCCACTGGTTGATTAACCAGACTAGCAGATAGTAAAGCAATAATCCTCTCTCAGGGCCTTTGGTATGCAAACTTTACGATTAAATTAGAAGGATTTTTAAAAATAAAATAGACAGTATTGTTAAGAAATATGAAATAAAAGATTTATTATCACATAATAAAAATCAACTGGGACAAATAAACATAATAACAGAACTTAGACTCCTTGGATCGACCAAAAATACAAGTTTCTAACTATCTATCTAAATTACGATCTTGAGCTTCTGGTTTTTCTCCTGAAGTATGGTCAGACAAAATACCTGGAACTGAATTCAGCCGAAAACAGTATTTGCTCCCAAAATCAAACTCCAGCCATGAAAATCTTGTATTACCAGGCGAGAATAATTATTCCTTCGTTATTTGACAGATTAAATTCCTTGTGATTATTAAACTTCCATGTTTTAAAATATATTGTTACTTGGCAAGTAAATTCAAAATTATCCATCGGTTATTTTCGGTGAAAATTACGAAGACAGAAATGTGTATTTATAACACTTATTGGCACCACGATTACATTAGTCGCGGCCTAGTTAATTATGATCCAGTTCGGATAAAATAATAATCGTATTCCTTTATATAATTATTTACGAAATAATATGAATAAGAATCACGTCCGACTTGTCAGTAAAACCATCTACCACCTTAGATAGATTACTCAGAAGTGGGCTCTAAGCAAATTCTTCGATTTTTATACCCTACTCAAAAAGAAATAAATGAAAGGTTTTACTTCTAAAATTCAAAAAAAAATAAATCTATGTTGAAGTTTATTATTTTTTTTAAATATTATTTAATCACCTCTCGAAATTAGGTACTTTTTGCCTAAATCTATGATAAAATAAACTTCGAGATATATTGACAAATATTTTATCATAACAAAATAACACTAGATAAAACTCAAACAAGCAGTGGGTACCCACGAAAACTAATGTAAACGGAAAGTAAATTTTCTGATTCTAAAAACCGAAGAGATATCATTCGAAAAAAGCTTTCTGAAAATGATCACCCTTCTTTTTAATCATCGGTCCAATCCTGTCTAATCTCAATGATTCTGCTTATAATATGACGTATTTGAATTGGAAGTCCGCCGCCAAACAAATACGCATGGAGAATTGTTTCTCTCAAGCCAACTTCTATTCCAACACATTTAACAACAAATTTATGGTAATTAAGAGCCCGCGCAGACAGCTGGCGTTCACCTAGCGTTCGTCCGGTTGCGTTCTACGTGAGTTCTGGTCACGGTCAAATATTCTACGTTCCATTTTCCCAAAAAGCTAGTACGTGAAACATGTATTTTGATAGTTTGTCTTCAGAAGACGAAGCATTGGTTTTGTTGACTTTGGAAAAGTCTAAAAAGAAAAGAAGACACTGGGTGCATCCGATTAACACTGAACGAAATGAAAAAGGAGAGTTCAGTATTCTTTTTCCTGAATTACTTAAAGATGAAGAAGATTTTTTTATTTACTTCCGAATGTCAATAAGTAGCTTTAATGAATTGCATAATTATATAAAAAAATTAATTAATAAAATTATAATTATAATTATAAAATAATAAATATAATTATATTATTAAATAATTATATTTTTATAATTATATAGTCTGTGTCACTAAGATTATATAAAAACTGCCTTTCCCTTAATAAATCAATCAATTTTTCGGTGTCAGTCATCTTGTGAACGAGGCGTTCCACGAGTTCTTTGTAATTCTGACAATAGAACGCAAGAACGCAAGCGTTCACACTGACCGGCGCGGTTTGACTGCCGCTGTGTCTGCGCGACGCTATAGTGGTCAACTACTTACAAAGAACGCGGAACGCAGAATGCCGAACGCGGAACTCGGAACGCTTGCTGTCTGCGCGGGCTCTAATGGTCACGGAAGTTTATCATACATTTAACTCACAGCGACCGCCACACCCGTAATTTTATTTGCTGTAAGATGGCTGCCTATCACTAACGATTTGCTGCTGTCAAATTTATGCGATTTTGTCAATAAAGGTGAAAGGGCCCAAATAAACACATAAATTCCAATACATAAATTTGGACCCTTTCACCTTTATTGACAAAATCGCATAAATTTGACAGCAGCAAATCGTTAGTGATAGGAAGCCATCTTACAGCAAATAAAATTACGGGTGTGGTGGTCGCTGTGAGTTAAATGTATGATAAACTTCCGTGACCATTAATTACCATAAATTGGATGCATATGGGTCATTCCGCCGTTTCGTTCAAATTTGCCTGATTCCGCGGAATTTATTTTTTTGGCATTTTTACTATATATTTTTATAGAAATGGGTTCCTGTACCTACCAGATGTAGAGAGGTGAAAAGGGCACCTTTGTACGACACTTAGATACGAAGAAAATTGATGGATGGTAATGGAGGTGTGGATGGTAATGAAAAACTATTGGATGGTAATTTATAAATTTGGATGGTAATGAAGTTTGGTAATGAAATATTAATAGATGGTAGTGAACAAGTTCAAGATTTCAACAAGTTTAAAATTTCTGTGAATAATGAAATATGAATTGAAATTGAATAATAAAATAGATTTCAAATCATGCCAAGTATCATTTGACCTGACGTGATGAGCGGATTAGGAAAAAGGAAGAAAAATCTATTATAGTGAAAAACTAATAGCTTTATTCAGACTTTTGAGTATTGGAGACAAGAAATACATTTTTTCATACGTAATCAGTTCTGCTTACTTATGCTTTTACAATATTTGTATAAATTGTTGAAAAATAATGGACAAAATATCAAAATAGGTACAAATGAAAAAAATGCAGCTGGAACATCACAGGCACAACAAAAATTTCCCTACTTTTACTACTTAACCCGAAATTATAAGGCATAGTCAAATTCTTTATAATTCAGTTTTATGAGTAGGTATTGGACACAAGAAATACAAAATTTTCACATTCCGAAGCAAACATTGTAATAATTGAAAAATAGAAATTTTTATTAAAAATGATAATTAAAATAAGAAAAGAACAGAACTCAATTGGAATGCAGTTAAAAATAACATCAGAGACACTACTAAACAAACACAACATAACTAATACGTACTAGGTACAGGTCTTACATCTAAATAGGAACATGATATTTAAGGAACTTTAATGAGATCACCAGTTGCTATTCTTGTGAAAGTTTTTGCTCGAAAACTAATTAAAATTAAAGTTCAGCAAATTTTTTAAAGTGAATTTTCCTCTTCATTCTCATCTGGATCTTGCAAGTGCTGAAGAATTTGTGATTCCAGAATGAAATCGTCGTCGCTAATTGTTGGCCAGACATTTTTTTTGGAATTTCCTTGAGCTTCTTTCAAAAAAATTACTTTGTACTCTAGAGTGTACTCATATTTCCCAATAATTTTCCCAATGAAATGATGTGTTGTGTTATTTATTTTATATTGAACCATTATCCAGTCATCGAAGTCATATTTGAATGGCGCCTCCTTATGCTCTTTTCGTCAAATTCCATGTGTGGGATTTCCATAGTTTTGGGAGACTGCTGTTTTGATTCATTGAAATCAGGATCTTCTACTCTTAGGGATTGGATGAACTTCTCGATCTCACATTGATCGAAAAGATTGAATTCTTGGGTACTATTTTTATAGAAGAAATAATGCTGACAGTCGAACGGGACATTTGAGAGTATTTTCACTTTACATTTCTTTTCTATAGTTTTAGCAGATTCTGGCGTTGAAGCAATAGTATCGTCCAAAAACATGGAGCCGTCGAATTCGCTCAATGGCATATTGTCATCAATATTATTGAAAATAGTAGGCGAGTCAATAGTAGCTATGTCGTTTACTTTTTTCTCAACTGTATCTTCGATTGCTATGTTTGCGTTTTGTAGCTGCAACGCCTCCATTTTCTTTTGTTCGTTTTTTTTCTCTTTCTTAAGTTTGTTTATCTCATCCTATAACTTGGAAATGATTTTCATAGATCTGCACCTTAATTTTCTAACATTTGTTAGATTATGCAAGTTTTTTTGTGTGATTCGTTGTTCATTCTCGACTGCGAAGAGGTCAGGATCTAGAGTGTTTCGCACATTATTGGGTACTTCCACAACATTGTCACTAATTGGAGGCATATTTTCTACTATAATCATTTCTTTTTTACGCTGCTCCTCTTTTTTCTTCAAATAATTTAGAGAGTTCTTTCGCTATCTTCGTCCTTGCTTTCTCTGGGCTCTTTCACTCATATCTTCAATGCTGCAAATCTTTTTTTGCGTTTTTCGCAGAGTGGGGTCGTCCATTAATCACGTGATGCTCGAAAGGGGGGGGGGGGGGTTCGGAAAAAATCACGAAATATCACGACGGGGGGGGGGGTATAATGAGTTCTTTGCACTAAAAAAATACACGTGATTTCGGGGGGGTTAAAAAGTTGCTAAAAAAAATCACGTGATTGGACGACCCCAGTGTTTTTTTTTTTCTTTCGTTTTCTGAAGGCTGTACAGTTTCGGTTTGTTTTTAATCTCTGCATATTTTTGTTGCTTATGTAGTCTGTCCTTGGATAGCTTTTTTTCATTTTTCAGATTTTTATTTAACTTTACCATTGTGGTTTATAGTGGTTAGCCTGTAACAAATAACAAAGAAAAATTATCATAAGTATCGGATTAAGTGAGAAGTCGAAAAACAAAAATGGATAATTTCATTTTGGTAACTTTGATAGGAGAGTACAAAAAATGTTACCACTTTTATATCTTTGTTTAATAATTTTTAACCCTAAATGATTTAAAATGTAACAGTAGTGATACCGTTTTTTAATCAAGAAATTTACGTTGGACTCTTGATGCCCACTTGATACACTTCGCCTCCCAAGGTTCACCGCTGTCCATCTCCGCGACTTAAAGCGTCGAGCGACATCCTGGACGTCATGGTCTTCTCCACCACCACGGTGCAGCGCTACATGCTGGTGACATGCAGACCCGTGGTCTGCTCCACCACAGCATCTTCGACCATCATCATCAACTTCACTGCCAACACCACTTATGACTTGCACTCGCTACTACTCGTGTCAACACCATCTGACTGTTTGCTACATAGCTCTTCAATAAAGACTTCGACTCACTACATCGACTGACGCCTTTCATTTATCTCCCGTCTCTACCGATACGGACCGCTCCCTCATTGTTTTCGAGCACGGAGATCGCAGATATTTCTTTATTCAGCGACGCACGGCTTCCCCCGTCTAGATGTAGTGATACACTGGTTAGTATCGGAGGTGCGGGGCGGGATACAGCTGACGAACAGGGACAAACGCGGTCACAATTTTAATTACCGCTTTCGCGGAAGACTACGACGATTTTCTCTGGACAAAATCAAAATCTCAATTCTTTCTATGATACAATACCTTTAAAAATAAATTAAATACAAATAAATATGCATAATTAGTTGTACATACAGGTTGATTAATGAATATAGTGATTTTACTAAGGGAACGTACCCATACTACGTGACACGTTTAGGGGGGGGGGGTCTTCAAAATACCACGCTTGGTACAAATGAGCGGCGGAGTGCTTATGCAAAAAGTTGGTCATGTAGTATGGGTACGTTCCCTAATGTAAACTGTTCTTATTTGTAGATCAATTTACCGGTCCCTCATTTTCATGGGGAAGATAATGAAATTTTAGCATGTTTTTTGTATATCATAAAGTAATTAAATAACAAATGGCTGATCCGGGAAATACTAGTTTTTACCTTTTTAAATAGCTACATTTTCCAATAAAAATTTCTTGAAAAACATTCACTTTCATATATGACTTTTTTGCGAGAACATGCGATTTGAACGAAACGACGGAATGACCAATATGCAAATTCTCTAATGAGTAAGTAGCTCATCAAAAACTTGGTAAGATGTAAATTTTACTTATGTGTATAAAAGCAGCCGTATACATATTGAAAACTTACGAAGATTCTGGAGCTGGCAACCGGCTGGTTAGAGTTCCTTCCTGATCATTAGTTTGCGTGTAACTGTGAGACACAGACGGGACTAAGCTTAATGCATATGATTTCTCCACTTCATCACTATTCGTTCTACCGTATGTATCTTGAATGTCATACCCTCTACTGGGACTTCCAGTTGTCCTGACATTCCCTCTACCGGGACTATTTTGGTTGTCATTCCCTCTACCGGGACTATTTTGGTTGTCATTCCCTCTACCGGGACTATTTTGGTTGACATTCCCTCTACCAGGACTATTTTGATTGTCGTACCCTCTACCGGGATTATTTTGGTTGTCATACCCTCTACCGGGACTATTTTGGTTGCCAGACCCTCTACTGGGACTATTTTGGTTGTCATATCCTCTACCGGGACTATTTTGGTTGTCATACCCTCTACCGGGACTATTTTGGTCATACTCTCTGTCTGGACTTTGAGTTGTCCGAGCATTCCCTCTACGGGAACTATCTTGGTTGTCATACTCAAAACCAGGACTCTCTCTTCTTCCACTTGGACTTTCTGTTATATGGCCTCTGCCAGAATTCTGTGTATACACACTATCTCGTCTTCCAGAGTTTGAAGGGTACACAATTGCCGTATTGGTATTTTCTCTTTCATTGCTGTTGTCTCTACCGTAATCTCTATTATCTTTATCTCTGTTGCCGTTGCCTCCGTTGATGTTTACTCTTCCCGAGTTGGATTGGATTACGGGCAACACAGGTTGTATGGAGTGTATTGCTGCGGGGCATATTTGTTGCCCGTTTAATCGCAGTGTTTGCACCCTCGGCGATGAGTAAAGCGAGTTGTAAGTAACGGAGATTGTGATCTGCAGATGGGTTCCTGGATTTATGTTCTGTTGCTTGTTTTCTATTTTGTATGATAAGTTGTCTGAAGATGAGACTTCTCCAAATGAGCTCTGGAATAGAAAAAAAGAGTACATGAAAGGTGTTGCTAGTTCGTGTTGAAAATCTTATCTTTTATGTCTGGGGCTACATCCTCAATTTAGGAATTATTGTGATGCTAAAGAGAGTGAGGTGAAAAGGACGAGTGAGGGAAAAAAATATTTGGAGAAAGCACTAATACAGTCAGAGATAAATAAGACAATAAAAAAAGAAACATTAACTGGAGAAATCGCTGCATCCTAACTACGAGTATTTCTCAAAGATTTAATTATTTTTTATATTAAGACCAAAGGAAAACAATTCCCTATTGGGGCCTATTATCATATCTGGGGATGCTGTCTTTTAAAGGAAGGGGATGAGAAGAAGTTCAGGGAAGGAAAAACATGAGGGGTGGGTAGAAATCTGGGGGTCAGTGTGTTCAGGAGTGATGGAATGTATCCATCCCTCTCAAAGCATGCAATTGGTTGACAGATGCATCTGCCGTCAAGACCTGAACAACATTGCTACGTTCACGGTAAATATGCAGTTAGTCCACCTCACGGATAGTACGGAACGTTCGTGTTGTCGAAGTTTGATGCACGGATAATACGGAATATTCCTTTTTTAACTAATAGACAATCAAATATGACATTTGTCGAAAGTACCAATCTTATAAAATAAATTCTCTAAAATAAACTATAGGGATCCTTACCAAATTTATACATCATATTGATGTTTAAGATGTACATATAAATGGTGTTTACTTTTCACCAGAAATGGTGTTTATCCCCCTAACCGCCACTCTTTTAGGCACATATTATGGAAATTGAAATTACACTTCGTTTCAACAATTACTACAAGAAACATCTATTTACAACGGGGTTTCCCAATCTTTTTTTGACCAGGGACCACTACTACATTTATTTGGTCTCATAGGGACCACAAGGTACAATATTGATAAACTGTTAATCGCATAATTAATGCGTCTTTGCGATTACTATTATTTTGCAATTCAATGTGCTCTTCTTGGACTTCTTCAGCTACCTCTCCATCATTAATACCAAAAGGGTTAAGAATCAGCTTTTGGATACCTTTCGATTCGATTTTCGTGGACCACATTTTAGATCTCTCGGACCACCTGTGGTCCACGGACCACCGATTGGGAACCTCTGATTTACACGCACAAAATAGGTTAAGTATTAGGTTTTTAGTTTGGGTTAACTAAGTAATTCATTTGTATTCAGATTGGAACGAAACACAGGCAAAAGTCAATCCATAGAAAACAGAAAGTGCAATTCACGAAATGCACATTCTGGGAAGTACATTGTTGGGAAATTACAAAGAGAAGACCGATCATACTATCTCATTCAGGCAAAATCCTATAGATGTATCTGCTTGTCTATTTTTAATGTGGCTATTTTTCATTTCATTGAGTTTCAAATCACAACGGTGCTAAGGAAGTTTCCACTTTGGCGGCAAAGAAATCACTTTGTATGCGAAATTTTGAACTTTGGTTGAATAATTTTAATGCATCTTTTACCATCTATTCAAACGTAATCATGTAGTTGTTTTTTGGAGTAATTAAGTTGAAACATAGTGTAAATTCCAAAATCTGTGTCTCATAAAAGTTTGGCAGTTAGTGGAATATTTAACGTTACTTTTATCAAGCATAGGTATGTAAATTATGTAAGTTAGATGTTGCACAGGGCGGTTAATAGGCTACTGGATCACCATCCACCTATGATTAAAGTATACTCACACTAAGGGAGTCCCCCCTCCTGTCCAGGATGACATCAATCCAGACTCCGTACAGAGGTACGTCCGTGCTGATTTTGAGGCCCCCGTACCACTGCCCTTGCACCGAGGAGGTCCCATCATACGAGAACACGGCGGGGCAGGGTGAGGTGGGCACTGAGGAGGCATATTGCTGGCCCTCGGCGAGCAGGAAGTTAGCCAATACTCCCACTATTTGTAGTAAGTGACTATGTTTAACCTGGGAATGTAAAATACATTAATTTCAAAAGTGGCCAACATTTATTCCATTTGGACTTTTCGACATAAGTACTTTGTTTTGAATGAATTTAGAAATGCACAAATGTTTTGAAATTTTGATTAATCCTACGTCTGAGAGACGTAAGCGATACACAAGTATTGCTATCTTTTTTTATTTTGCAACATAGCGCGCTGTATCTATGAACGTAGTTAGCTCAGTTGCCGAGCAGAGCTTGTGCGGGGCGGCTCTTTCAGTAAGTATAATAATTACGTAGAAATACATACCCCATACGTCCGAAAGACATATGATTACCTTTTGTGTAACTTTCAGTCTTTTTCGTACAAAGGTGATAATAGCGAAATAAAAAAAAAAAATTATGTACCTACCTATAACGACTGATTAGCATTTAAACTTTCATGACATAAAAAAATACGATTTAGACATAAAAATAAACTTTATTTTTCGTTTAAAAAAAATACTTAATATTTTGTTGTTGATTTGTAGGAGGTTTTACAGAATTTTGTTATTTTTTTATTGTACAATATATTTTTTAAACTTTTTTTGGTTTTATTTAAAGTACAAAACCCTAAACTAATTATTCAACTAACTTTAAACTGTGTAAGTGTGATAATATGTGAAATATTCACTTATAAACTTCATTACGTCTCTCAGACGTATGGGTAGGTAAAATAAGATTATCTTTCTAGGGTTAAATGCCTTATAGAAATCTTCCTGTAATTCAGGCTCGAAAGAGATTTATGTGGATTTATGGATGTAATTCTGCTTTCTGGGTCATCAGACAAAGAACAGCAATAACAGCATCATAATTTTATTTATTGATATTTACATAATTGACTTTGACAAGTTTGAATGTTTAAAAGCATTTTAAAAGTTTGTCTAATCTAATTTCTTATATCATATCTGTTATAATACTTTTATGTATGGAAACGGGGATTCCAGGTTCCTGGCATACTGCTAGTGATGGACATAATCGAAACACCATCTTCCAAAACGCTGAAATAATCGAAAATGTCATCAAGCTATCTCGGGGAATTTATCGATATTATTTAATCTCTAGTGCAGGAGCATGGGGGAAGGGAACATATGATCTGAAAACATTTTTTTTTAATTTCTTGTTTTAGCAATCATTGGGATTTTCGAGTGCTATAATCAAATATTTTACAATTTCAAAATCTGTAATATGTATTACAAAATACGAAAGAGTTTCGTGGCAAACTTATGTTCGCCTATTCAGAATCAGTGCCAAAAATGTAGATATTTTTAATTTGTTTAGTATTTCGGTAGTTAAAAAATCGATTGCACTTATTGATTTGGCCCTGGTAATACAAAAATTTCGCACGCGGCTCATTGTTTCTACTTCTACGATTGTTTTATTAAAAAAATAAGGTTTTAGAAAATATAAATAGTTTTACGACACCAATGACTGCAAAATAACCGTGTCAGGCTGTATGTACCCTACCCTTGCGGCTCGCAAACAAATTGAAAATGGATAAATTGGCACTCTGGTTAAAAAGGTTGATCATCACTGATTTAGATGATCTAATAAACATTTTTTGCTACAAATTTAATCTATATTGTATTTAAAGTTTGATTACACTTTGATGAGTCGTTTACGTGTTTACTTTTTAAATTAAATGATAGTTTCAAGAATATTATTTAAACGATGATGATATCATATACATAGCATCTATATAAGCAGATTACCAGTAAATATTATTTTGTTATGATGCCGCTCGATTAATTATAGTCCGTCTGCCCTCGAAAGTAATCGTAATCGATTCCGTCCGGTTTTTAATTACCAAGGCCCTAAATAAATTACTTTCAATTCCGTCAACATTGAGAAACAACAATAATTAAATCTTTTAAATACAAACAAAACCATTTGCTTCAACCTCCATACAAGACCAGAATGAAATGTGGACTTGTGGACTGAGTTCCGTGACTCGCGGCGTCAGAATCAACAGATTCAATCGTGCCAGCCGAACAGTGTGTTTTCAATTATTTTATTTATTCTATTACATGAATATGAATTTGAATATACTTATACTTATATATTCAGAATCAACGATTATTGATCATACGAATATATTTTTTAAGTCATAATATTTTTCACCGGAGTCCCTTATTACGATATTTTTAAATTTGAATAAAAATTTAGAAGATAATGCAATCATCAGATAGAAAAGTAAGGTTTTGGATGAAGTTAAAGCAAATGGGTTGTTCTTTTTAACCTACATAAAGTTGTCTTCACCAGTTAGTGGAGAAAAATTCAACAGAGTAACCAATAATATTATTTTATAATTACTTTAAAATCTACTGTACTAAAGACGTAACGACTGTGTGCGTTTTAAAAAAATATGTGTTTACATTTTTGTAGTAAAAATTACGTTACAGAGTTGAAACTCCTCGTGATAGAAGTGTATTTCATACAAATCACAGTCGTCTCCTGCCACCTCGACTTGCGTATGTCCTATAATGTTACAAAAAATGACATGACGACATAAAATATAAAACTATCTTTAAACTCCAAAAGTATAACCTATCGAGTTACAGCGATTATTATTATTTATAATGTTTAATAAAATATTTTTAAAAATCTCTAAAACTTGTCTCCTTCAACTTTTATGTCGTATGTTAATTCTGCCACGTGGGTTGTCATTCGAAATAGGTATACACACAGCTCGTGTTTGTCACCCCCGATAGGCATTTTAGGCCTCCTTCCCTCCTTGCTACAATTTCCCTCTGAGATCCAGGGAGAATTCATTTATACTAAAAATAAATTCCTCACTTTAGGTGGAATTGTTACAGAGTGGTAAAAGTTATATATCGCACACCTAGATAAAGACTAGCACAACTCGAAATAATTCAAAATCGAGTTATTGCCATTTTCGGAATCTGCGTCGAAAACTACACAAACCACAAAGACACCAGTTTAAAAATCTCCATCAATAAAATTGTAGATGGCACTTAAGTCAGTCTTTCTGAATTGCTCTACGAAAACCCCCACCAACAATAGTAACGCATCACCAGTTATGACATACCAGTTGTAGGGGAAGGTGCTGTCAATACGCACAAAGACTGGATTATTTCGACTTTGTCTTGTATTCGTGATTAATCGCAATCATAGTGCGTGAATATTTTGAGTTGATTTGGTATTCGTGATTGAACTTGTCTTGTTTCTCGGGCGTTCTACATATCAATTCCACTTACTCCGGTATTGTGAAGATTATATAACAAAATATACAGAATAAGAGTGCATTAATTCAAAATTTATCACTAATATGGAATCAATTTGAGTTGATAAAATTATTAAACAATGATTTTGTCACAAATACTAAAATAACACGAAATTAATTAATAAACGCGTGACACATGAATTTGATGGTTAAGTAATTAAGCAAATAAATATCCTAGTAAAATAACATACAATATCATATAACAATATTTTTAATCTTCAAATAGAAATCGAGCAAAACGTTTTTCGCTGTTCCTGAAAAAAGAGGTATTTCGAGTTGTACTACTCTTTATCTAGGTGTGCGATATGTAGGTTACAAAGAAGAAAAACCCAAATAACTTTTTAAACATTGAACATCTTTTACTAGGCTCTGGATTATTGTTTTGATGTATTCCGGTAGGCTGTTGAAGCATTTTTTCCTAGATATAATTAATATATGTATGTGTAGGTACATATTGATGTTGTGTGTACATTAATTTTTCTGATGGAATTACGTGATTTTGTTGTGTACGCATTTCGGTTAAAAACCCGTTTCGGTTGAATAACCAGATAATCTACAATTTTCCCACTATTGTAAAGTACTTTGTTTTAATATTGTTATGTTGTTGTTGTGTATATTTAGACGTTCGTTATCTTAAAAAATAAACATGTAAAAGCCCAGCTGGGCGTAAAAAATCCAATTTAAATAAATGATATTTTCCAAATTCCTACTGCCATCATTATGGGCGGAAAATGTTTTTTTCTTGTAATTAAGGAAGTCGTAGCTTGATAGAGCACTGCATCCACGACGCCTGAGTTATCTAAACTAGATCTGAATAGCAAGACTCACTTCCCAGCAATCCTTTCTACCTCTCACCACTTCCTTTAGCTTCGCAACATTTCCATATCCATTCGAGCGATTTTTGACGTATTATCGCAAGTATGCAAAACATCTTAGTAAACTGGGAACTACCTACCCAGACTCTAGGTAGTTCCCAGTTAGGTTCTATAAGGGGGCGTTCAAGTATTACATAACGCAATTTTTGAAGATTTTTGACCCCCCCTCCCCCCATGTAACGCGCCGTAACGTTTCCCCCCCCCCAAAAACGATACGTAACGCCCAAGTGACAATTTTTACCTGAAAGTCACAATCAAGTTGCGCAAAGAACTGGAAAGTCGCTTAAATACCTTTTTTCTTGTTTTAATCGCGTTTGCGGTAATAAATAAAACAAGAGATAACGAAAAGGATTGCCAACTTGGAAGATTTTAATTCCCTATTTTTTTTATCTAAATAAAGAAAAACCTGTTACGTAACGCGTTGTTCGAACCCCCCCCCCCTCGTAACGCACAGTAACACTTCACAAAACCCCCCCTCCCCAAGTGCGTTACGTAATACTTGAACGGCCCCTAAGTACTCTAGGTCCTAGAGTGGGATAAACGAAGAAATCTAGGCGAATTCATTGGCTTTAAACCGCAGTAAGCAGTTTAAATAATTTGCTTATATGTTAATATTTTGAGGAATGATATTAATTAAATCGAAGGGTCAAATCGAAATCGAACAGCCATCAATCGAGTGGTTGGATTGAGGATCTCAATAGTCCCACACAAAAAAGTACTAACATTGATTTTTGTTTGCTTCTCTTTGAATGAAATTCGATTACTATATTGCTGTTTTATTCTCCTTATATAAAGAAGAATTAATGAAGGCATAATTAATTTTCCTAACCTTTCAATAATAAACTCATTTAATTGAACAATTTACGATATAAATATGCATAGTATGGTTTACCGCAGTAATTTAATAAATGGAAATAAAATGGCGTTCATACTATACGGTAGGAAAATATCTACAAGGATCCAATAATCATATTCTGTATGATTCCATGACAGTTGATATTCGAATTTTAATGATTCCTTCCGAATTTCTGGGAAGGAAAAATGTATGAGGGGTGGGTAAGAATCTGAGGGTCAATAAGAGGGAGGGGTCTAGCAGCATTTACTGAAATGATGACCGTTAAGCCTCGATGACACACGGCTAGTTTACAAGCTACTATCTGGGAAATTCACTATCTGTTAGTAAACTCGCCCAGTGTCATCGCGTTACTTGCTAACTAGCAGCGACTAGCAGATTGTTGACAACCTACGAAAAAAAGTTGAGAGGTCGTCAACTTTACTCGCCTACACGCTTGCTCCGGTTGCTCGTGATTAGTTTGTTTATGTTTCCAATATGGCTTCCGATAAACAGCTGATTTCGACTGTCAAACATATGAAGAATTAGTTCACGCAGGCGTCGTTATTCTTGTTACTGGCGCTAGCAGCGGCCTCAGTTTCCTACGCTTCTGAGCGAGTGGACAGTTTTTCGTGTCATCATGACAATCTCACTCGCCGATTTACCCGCTTTTAACCTGTCAAAGGCCAGGGTTTTTAGGAAAAATCACGCGAAATTACCTCCCTGACACTTTTGCTTATAGATATATAACTTAGTAGATAGTAGCTTGTAACTCGCCGTGTGTCATCGAGGCTTTAGACCCTGCTAGGGGTCAGTGTGTCTAGGAGTGACGGACGGATGAATCCGTTCCTTCCGCGCCCGTGCAAGACGATGGATCGAGGGAGACCAGTTGCAGAGATCAAAGGATCTCCCCAACCGGCCTCTCCCAATCTGACCCGCCACACTGCTGGTGGGCAGGCGTATCTGCCACCAAGACCTCAACACATCCCGATGAATCCGGACACGCCTGCTAGGTCACCAAACGTAGGGAAATACTTTGGGTGACCAATGCAGAGGTTGGTTATCCAATAAAAAAAATGGTTTCCGATCTACACATATTTTTCTGTCTGGAATTTCTAGATTAACACAACTATTTTCGTTGTGACCTAGTTGACCGTAAAAATATAAATAATAGATACGCAATAGTGTTCATAAATTTTTTGATGGACTTTAATACCGGCCTGACGTCGATCAGAAATCGTCGCAATATGCGAGTTTAAGGACAGAAAAGTGGCATGCCCCCCCTCCCCCCTGTTCACGTCTTTTTCTGTCGCACTTACGTTTTTACACATCTTTCTCTTTCGCTTAGGGGTCGTCCATTAATCACGTGATGTTTTTTTAGCAACTTTTTAACCCCCCCCCCCCTTGGTGATATGTGGTGAGGTTTTAGACTAAACCCCCCCCCGAAATCACGTGTATTTTTTTAGTACTAAGTATTTTGAAAATTTCAGAATATTATCACGAAAAATAAATACACGTGATTTCTCATTGTACCCCCTCCCCCCCTCCGTCGTGATATTTCGTGATTTTTTCCGAACCCCCCCCCCCCCGCCTTTCGAGCCTCACGTGATTAATGGACGACCCCTTACCTTCATTGTAAAGTCGGTAACTGCGCGAGAATGCATCGTACCATGTTCGAGCCGGTCTATAAGTATGGCGTACACTATACGAAAAGAGGATAAAATTCTGTTGAAGAGGTTAAAAAATAATAAAACTAGAAACAAATTGAATAAACGGAGTTCTGCGGTTAGGTACAAGAAACCGCGGTGTATTTTATAGTTCTCTTTTCTTGCAATTCATTGAACGATTATAATATTATTATAATTATTTAACTTAGGTATATTGCTACAGACCTTTTACTTGATAGGAAAATGCATATGTAATTAGAACACTTAATATTCCTGAGTATAAATAATGTATTTATCAATGAAGTGCCACATTTCCCTAGTATCTAGTAAAATGATGATAACTTTTATAAATAATACTACCGTTATTGGTAAAACCTATATTATGAATCACAATTATTATTAAATTGACGTCTGATTATAAAGCATCAATAGGATAAGCATTCAATGTCAACTAAGTAGGTACCTATACTCATTTTATAAAGAATCGACTAGGGAAGATTACCATGAAATATTTGCATAAATTTCATATAAATAGTTTGAGCACTGCTATAGCATCCTTCTTGATGTCCTGATATTATTATAATTATACGCCATTTTAAATTCAATTGTATTTTTATTCTTCATTATAAGGCCAAATCAGTGTGTCAGCAGGCAAGGGCGGATTTAGGGGGGGGGGGGCACGAGGGCACGTGGGCACGTGGGCACGGGGGCACGTGCCCCCCCCAGACGGTATGTTTGTGTACTGTGGAGATTCCATCACAGTACCGAAAACTGTCTTTATTAAACATTTAATTTTTCTATTGTTTTTACACTTTCATAAACCTTCCTAAACATACTTGAACTTGTAATAGTAACAAGGGCGGATCCAGCTTTGGCGCCAGGGGGGGTCAAATAGCGCCAGGGGGGGGGGGGGGGGTCACACAGTCGTGGTCAAGTCACAAGCAGTTATAATTTAATTTTAATTATAATAGATACAAGTAAAAAGTAGGTCCACCTAGGTCCTGGACCCTGCCCAGGGGGGGGTCATGACCCCATGACCCCCCCCCCCTGGATCCGCCCTTGAATAGTAATAATAGTAATTGTTGATTTTTTTTTTGCCCGTCCGCCCCTTGTGCCCCCCCCCCCCCAGAAAAATATCCTAACAGTAATTGGTGATTTGTCCGCCCATTGTGCCCCCCCCAGAAAAAATCCTGGATCCGTCCTTGTCAGCAAGTCAATTTTAAATATGTACAACTTCCTTCTCTCAAATTATGTAATCACTCTTAATACCAACTCTGTATGTACTTTAGGACAAATTGTATAATTATCTGAAAATTGGCCTTTACTTTTTTCTATATTTATTAAAATTGTATGCATCTCTGTTCTTGCAATGTTATTGTGTATGTATAGTTAGTTGTAAATGTTCCTATTTTTGGATATAGACCAAACAGTTTTGCCTGCTATCAGTATTTTTGGCTTAAGTACCTTAAGGCTCAATGACATTCAGCGAGTTTACAAACTACTAGCTGGGAAATTTACTATCTGTTAAGGCTCGATGACGAGTTTACAAGATATCTACTAAGTTTAAAAGCGGGTAAATCGGCGAGTGTTATTGTCATGATGACACGCAAAACTGTCCACTCGCTCAGTAGCGTAGGAAACTTAAGCCGCTGCTAGCGCCAGTAACAAGAATAACGACGCCTGCGTGAACTAGTTCTGTGATGTTTGACAGCCGAAATCAGCTGTTTATTGGCAGCCATCTTAAAAAAACACAAATAAACCAATCACGAGCAAGCGTGTGGCGAGTAAAGTTTACGACCTTTCAACTTTTTTCGTAGATTGTCAACAATCTGCTAGTTAGCAAGTAACACGATGACATTGAGCGAGTTTACTAACAGATAGTGAATTTCCCAGATAGTAGCTTGTAAACTCGCTCTGTGTCATCGACGCTTTAGTAAACTCGCTCAGTGTAATCGTATTACTAGCTAACTAGCAAATTGTGGACAATCTACGAAAAAAGTTGAAATGTGGTCAACTTTACTCGCTACGAAGATGGCGGCCCACGAACAGCTGTTTTGGTTACTGTCAGAATTAGTTCACACGGGAGTCGTCATTCTTGGTACTGGTTAGCGTGTGGCGCTAGCTGCGAATTAAAGTATTCTACAAAATGTCGACAGAATTGGTTCGAGCGGAAGTCGTTATTCAAAAATTCTAACTAGGGGGCCATTAATTTATTACGTAATACCATTTAGGGGGGGAGGGGGGTCGACCATGTCTTATTTTTTCTTACAAGGGGGTGGGAGGGAGTCTTGATAGTTCTTACGTAAGATCACAAAAATGCGCAAAGTTAAAATTATTAGTACCTTTGTAAGTACAAATAAACTTTTCTAAAAATTATCACTTTGAAAAATAAACATTAAAACAAACCAAACGTGTATTCATTTTTTTCTTTAGATTCTTACGTAATAAATATTAAACAGGGGGGGAGGGGTCGACCTATTCTTATTTTTTCTTATAATAGGGGGGGGGGGGGGTCGAAAACTAGCAAAATTCGTCTTATGTTATAAATGAATGGCCCCTAGAAAGAATTAATTTAACTATGAAATCTTGATCATTTTTTTAAAATACCATTAATTCTGAAGACGGTTAATATTGATAAAAAAATTACTGGAATTCCTTATTGAAGAATTAAAAAAAAATCTCCATACAAACATATAACGTCATTGCATACAAAATGCTCAAGCGACGAGTCCAAATGACGTCACACACACACAACGCCTCTTACCGCTCGGATTCCGCTCGTTTTGGCGGGCTTAATAAAATTTAAACTTGGAGAATTAATTTAATTATGAAAACGAAATTAAAAAAAAATACTAGTATTTACATGTATGAAAAATATGTATGTTTTTATTTTTTTCGTGTTTAGTAATTTTAGTGTTCAGTAATTTTCGTGTGCAGTAAAGCACGTAAAGATGAGCCTGATTTATAAAAAAAAAAAAATTAAATATTGTATGTTTATTTAGAATAGGCCACTGGCTTGGATTTCATAACGACTTGGAAAAAATCGTGTGGATAGATTTTTTTACTAAGATTACGACAATGTTAGTAAAAATTTTTAGAATTATAGATACAGTTTTTTTTTTTTTTTTTTAAATAAATTCATTATTTGGGCTCGTGACGTCACTATATGAAAATGTCCCGTCTCTGAAAATGTTCCTATTAATTTTTAAAAATTCCACACTGATTTATTTTTTTTATAAGACACTTTGATTTCAGGGGAATTTTTGAATTTGACATTTAACGTTCACTAGATTTATTGTTTGTTCTCTGCGAACTTGTCATTTGGTTTGACTTTTTGACAGATGTTATGAAGAGAACCCCGTACATTTTATGCTGTCTTTACGTGTTTTAGTGGTATAATGGTAATAGTGCTGATTTTAAAACAATCAAATTTTACGTTATTCTTATTATTGTTATAATTTACAATTACAAGTATATTACATTGGATTTAGTAATATAGACGTTGAACATTATAATGATTTATGATCAATAAGATGGATCAAGGAAAAAAATATTTATGAGATGTAATATTTTTGGTATGCCTCGTTATTCTCCTGTGCCATTCGTGTGGAAAATGTTCTTTTTTAAAAATGATTTCCGGCTATGTAATTATCGTCTTTTCGCACCCATAAAATTATGTCCCATCTTTGCGGTTTATAAAAAATGGTCTGATTTTGCGGATTGAAATTTTCAAAAAATCGCCAGAGTTTCAAATATATGTTGTAGCGCGCCGTTTTTACGCTTGCCACTACACCATCTCTTTCCCCCGTACAGCGCCATCCTGCTCACCCACCCCTAAGCAAACCAGGATGCGCCGACGCCTTCTGCGCATCTCCCACCCTCGAGCCGCTACATAAACCACACCCCGCAACAAGGAATGGGCTATATAACAGGCTGCGCGCCCTAAATTAGTCAGTTCGTCTGCAGCTCGCTCTTGGCTAGTACGCTCTCTTAGTTGCGCTTCGTCCTCTGGCACGACCCTCTAAGGAGTATTCTACTACCATAAGTAAAGCACCAACCAGACCCCCGACTGCTGCCTTAGTTGCGCTTCGTCCTATGGTACGACCCTCTAAGCAGAACCACAGTCAGCTTTTGTTGTTCCCAAAGCCTAACGGCAAGGTTCCCTCCGATCCCTTGCTCAGTTAAGGGAACGTACCCAAACTACGTGACCAACTTTTTGCAATTTTTAACCCCCCCCCCCCCCCGGTGACCAAAATCCTAAGGAACCCGCCGCTCATTTGTATGGAGCGTGACCTTTTGAAGACCCCCCCCCCCAAAGTGTCACGTAGTATGGGTACGTTCCCTAATTAGTGAATTGATACATTGTGACTATTTTTACCATATTATGTGATCTGTGAACTTACTTTCTTAAATAAATAACCTTTTACCAACAATTGTGTTATAATGTTTAAATAAAATACAGAATGTCTTTGAATATTTTCCTAAACCGGGATTTAAAAAAAATGTGATTCAAGTGGCCTATTATAAAAATTGAAAGCGTATTTCATCACCTTTCTAAAACGGTTTTTATTTTTCGTATGCGTTCAGAAATATTCCATATATTTAGATTTTATCGCAAAGAGGAAATATTATGACCTTCCGACAATTTAGGTTCGAGGCCTGAGGGCAATAAGTTAATATGTATGCTATATTATGATACTTCAATGGAAAGTTTTATAAAACTTGCCAAGAAAAAAAATCAGATAACTACGCAGCAATGTCAATGTAACGTAACGATTTAATAATTTTTATTTTAACACTAATAAATACTTAAAACAAGTTCCCATCAAGGAGAAAAACAATAAATTATTCAACCTTATCCGTAGATGGATTGTAGTTCGCATGATTTAAGTCAAAGATCGAGCAATATTAATAGTAGAACGACAGAAAATAAATCCAAGCAAGTAATATTATTAAGAGGGCATTACCAGAGAAAACCAGAAATATGTCATTTTCAAATCAGATTTTAGACGTATTGACTCTTTTCCACAAAAAAATTATAAATGGATTTCGAAAGATTGTTCTTTTGTCTAGCATTCGCATGTAATAAATTTTGAGAAAAGTTTTTAATTTTTAGTATAATAAGGTTATTCCATAGGCCGTTGGCAGATTTGTTAAATTTTCAAAAAAGATTTTGTATTATACCACACCCATTTCAAATAATATAATCATGCAGTAAAATAAATCAATACTTTAGTTTTAGAATTTTAATTTTAGTTTCAATAAAATCATTAAAAAATATGTACGTACATGTGTTTCTTGACGAAAATTGGTCCATTTGTGTATTTATTTGCGCACTTACAAACTAATATACAAGGTATCCGGAAACTCGTAGTACAAGCGGGAAACTGGAGAATCTACATCACATTTGGAGTCGATTTTGTGGTTTAACTTTTTTTGATTTGAGCTTTCGTTTTCGAGTAAATCGGGTCCGAAGTTGGAATTTTTTTGGTTAAATTTGAAAAAAATTTTCACTAGGGAGTTGATTTCAGCTGTGTAATGTCTTATAAAATGCAACGAAGGGTAAACCGGGCTCAAAAAATTTTTTAACACTTTAGTTGCCGAAAAAATGGAAAAATAGAAAAAAAATAATATTAAAATCGAAATGCTTAGATCGAAAAAAATAAGTTTTTTGGGTTCTCTACGTGATGTAGATTCACCAGTTTCCCGCTTGTACTACGAGTTTCCGGACACGTTGTATTTCAGATTTTTTTAACATTCTTATTAAATTTAGACATTATTAAAAAATGATAAATACTTATAATCAAAAAATAATTACAAAAAGTACATTATTTTAATAGTTTTATCATCACGCCTTTCAGCATTTTTGGATGAAGGTTTAAATTAAAGGTAATTTGGATTGAAATAAATTCGATATTGAGTTATAATTTAAAAAAGCTGGTACGGAGAATAATTAATATTTCTCATTGTAACCGCCCTGCACGATCGTAAGAACAACTTTCGACGAAATGTGGAAATCGAAATGACGAAATCGTCCGCTGGCTGGTTAAACGCTCTTAATAATGAATATAATCTTTAAATAATATTGTTTTTATATCAACCAGATGTATATATTTATTACAGAATGTCTTGGAAGTTGTAGCTAAGCTACAAGTAGTAAATATATAAATAAACACATATATATATATATATATCCGAAGATATAAAAAAAAAACAGATCTTAGAAGGTAAACGGGCTGCAGATTCAGTCGTTGATTATAAATTATAAAATCATTATAATGTACATACAGGAACCGTCTGCATTAAGTTGTTCAATACGTACCTATAAGGCGAAAATAAATTAGAAATTAAAACATGAAAATCGATATAATCGGTAAGCATTTATGTTAAGGGAGCAGGGATGTGTTCTCGATATTCGATTATCTTACAATAAGCGTAATCGGGGAGATTAAACCAGTTGTTTTTTTACCCACCATATTCACACACTTATTTCTGGATATCTTGAATGCACAAATCTAAACAAACACAAAACTATCACAATAAAAACAAAAACACAAAAGATTTATGCACTTGTAGTGGCGTAGTTCAGATTTTTCCGACTCAATTAAAGAAAACCGCGGGTCACTTACGAGATAACATCGTTACTAATCTAATATTAACTGCAAGTGGCGGTAATTACTGTCACTTATGCATTTTATCTTATTAATTATTATAATATCTGAGAGTACGGCGGCGGTCCTCTCGCTCGACAGTGGAAGCTGAACTGCCCAAGATACTAGTACCTAATGAGATGTTATGATTATCATACGTCATTTCCCAGCAGGGTTTTCCAAGGTGCCGACACGCAAACTCCATGTTTCTAAATTCTTATTAAAACCAGACTTCTAGTGTCAGGCAAACAAACAGTTTGGACACTGAATAGGATTATTGTTTACAGAATTGTAATTCCATCGAAGTAATAATTGCACGATTGCAAAAAGGAACTGATTCCTGGTATTATGATCTCATCATAATGAGGATTTCTAGTCCAATTTTCGAGAAAATTTGGTCAAAACATCTAAGAGCTATCAAAACAGCCCTGTTTGAAGCGGTGGGAGGTAGGGAGGAAGTGTAAAGCAGGCGAAGTTCTTGTTCTTGCGCAAAAAATGTCGTTTTTCGCAGTGGCGTAGCGTGGGGGGGGGGGGCAAATTTTCACAACAAACAATAATATTATCTTGGAAAAATTTAAACCATTTCAAATCATTATTTGAAAATGTTCTACGATACTTTCGTTTACGAATCCAACTCTTTTTTTATTATTTCTTAAAAATATCAATAATTATTTTTTTTTAAGCTGCTAATTTCGCAATTCGTAGGAAAACCGTACGCATATTATGAGAGTAATACTAATTAAAGCTCACAACTTGCAAACAAATTCACTCTTAATTAAAAACAGAATGTGTTCAGAATGTATGTATTAACGAATGAATTTCAGTTGTGTATTCATCTGTTGATACATTTCGAAAGAAACCATTATTTTAATCGAAGGCAAGTTATAAAATTCTTGTTTCAGACTATGTATGTGCTGCCAGAATCAAAGAGAAACCATTTTCGTATTCTGAATGTAGTTTTAATTCGCCAAATATAGATTTAATTTAACCCCTCTAATCACAGGATACGTAAATTTTCCCACACATTTAATTTTAAAATAAAATTGTGAAATTTTGTCCCACACATTTAATTATAAAATAAATTTGTGATTGCGATAAAAAGTTAAGATACAGTTATATTACATTTTTTTTAGAAAAGGAATCTGTATTTAAAATTTTAAGTTTATTCTATTTTAGGTACTTTAATTCAAATATTCGCAGGCGTGTATTTTTGAGATAATTCACATTTCCAATATCAAAATTTTAATATTTAGAAACAATAATGTTCTAATAAGCACGCCGAAAAAATTACTTTATCTAGATTTTAGAACAATTTAATTTTTGCAAAAGGGTAAAAACAAACAATAAAAAGGAACATTTAAAATGCATGGGAAGAACCGGAAATTTTGTGCCCAAAAATCGACAGGTAAAAGTATATACATATTTTTTTCTTATTATTCGAAGAGTTAAATCAGTTTTCAGAATGTAAAATTCCATTTGAGGATTCATCTGCTTACACAATTCAAAGAAAAACATTATCTTATTCAAAGTTCAGTTATAAAATTCTTGTTGCAGACTCTGTATGTGCTGCAAGAATCAAAGAAAAACCATTTTTATGTTCTGAGTGTAGATTTAATTCGTCGCACACAGATTTAATTTAAATCAGGTTTGTGTTCAGAATGTTAATTATGACTTAATTCAAACCAATTTTGTGTTGAGAATGTAAATTTCCAGTTGTGGATTCATCTGTTGACACATTTCGAAGGAAAACATTCTCTTATTTGAAGTTCAGTTATAATATACTATTTGCAGACTATGTATGTGCTGCCAGAATAAAAAAAAACATTTTCATGTTCTGAGTGTATCCACCGCATACAGATTTAATTAAAACAAGTTTAGAATGTATGTGCCGCTAGAATCAAAGAAAAACCATTTTTATGTTCTAAGTGTAGTTTTGATTCACCGCATATTTAGTTTAATTTTAACCAGTTTTGTGTTATCAATATAACAATAAGTTGCCGATTCATCGTGTACCGAGTCAAGCTTTTCATTTGAGTTGCATTCCATACGTATGCGTGATGAAAATGCGAAACTCTATTACAGGCATACCATTTCTCGATTTCTGAGAGCAGTTATGTATAAATTTGTAGTAGAATTTATAAGCATGATTTGATTGGAAGAGTACTCGACACATGGGATTATAAAAATCCGCATAAAGAAATATGATATCTAGCCCCCCCCCCCCCCCGGTCAGCGCTTGAAAATCTGCGGAAGAAGTACCTGTAGAAGTTAGGGAGGGGGGGGGGGGGGGGGGGGCGACAAAATTTTCCTCCGCCCCTGGCGGCCGAAACCCACGCTACGCCACTGGTTTTTCGAAATATTTACACAAAGCATTGAAACATTGGGGCATGGCCATACACACAGTGGCGTAGTTAAGGGGAACGGCCCGCACCGGGTGCCACCCGATGGGGGGTGACCCCACCGTGGTATTCTACCGTACCGATAGAATATTGGCACAAAAACATTTTACACATGAACGATTTATATTTTCGTAGCTCTGTGGCTCGGTCGGTCGGGGGTCCCCAAAAATTCTGTTGTTTTATTTTCTTCCTAGCTCCAACTATTGCTCTTTTGCAGATTCCCTGAAATATTCCTTGCTTTTCACCTCTGTGTCATTATTTGTATGATTTCTTTTGTACATTGTGATTAACGTGAATCCATGAAGTGAATTGTTACCCATTGATTGACGCGAATTAGTGAAAGGTTGTTAGTGTTTTTAAAAGCGTTGAAAGATTTTTTCAGAAAACAAGCTAAGTGGATTAAATAGTTCATTTTTTGAAATAAATGATAACTAATAAACATAAAACCTAAATACAATTATAGCAAAATCGATCGTTAACTGACTGAAAAACATTATCAATCATCTGTATTTCGTAGTTGTGTGAACATAAATAAATAATTAAGTAATAATAATAAATAATAATTAATTTGAAGGATTTCCAAAAATGTTTTTACAAATTTAACAAGGTGGTAAGCTTACACTGGGGTAGTTTCCCGCCTTCGCCAGGCAAGCTAAGGTAATTCGTTGACAAAATGTAAGAACCCCTCAGATTTCGTTATGTTGTCTATTCTTTGAATAAGAGGCCACCCTCGCATTACTAGCGCTCCAATCATAATACCTACCTAAATTAATTTCTTCAATATTAGGTAGGACATTATCCAAAATCTAGTTTGAGGATTACTGATTCTTGGGGTGACTGCAGGAAACTTATTGGGATGTGGGAAAATAAGGAAGCGTAAAAAACTCACTAAAGGGCAGGATGGTGGTGTCTTTGTCCATTTTAAACTTTCCACTGTGCACAGATTATGGATTACACCACCAGTTATAATATTGAAGAATTTTAGTAACTCGTAATAATTTATCATTCACACTCAAGAATACTGATAGAGACACTGAATCATAACACTGAATCATGGAAACACTTATTGTCACTGCACTGACTTCATATGTGTAGGTAGAGGGAGGTGGGTAGGATTCGTGGAAAATGGTAGAATAATCCCCAACAGTAACACCACGTTCATTCTTGGGGTGACACCACGTATCCTCGCCGGTGCCACCCATGCTAGCTACACTATAATTTAACGACTAAACGACTATAATTTTTGCTTTCCGTGACCGACGGAAAATTTGGCTGAAAACGCGGTTGTTTTGTGTTATTGTTTCGAAAAATCAAAACATTTTGTGTCCAAATAAGTTATAATTCTCTACTCATACCTACTATGGTTTCTCAGACGGTTCCAATAGGTATATTTTTCAATACCTATATCAGAACTCATCTCAAACATTCAGACATTTTGGTTAGTTAATTATTTCAGAACGATTTATTATTCCACGCACGAGGGGGCCATCACCAGGCCCGGACTGGGAACATTTGGGGCCCTCCGCTAAAACCTGTAAAGGGGCCCCCTAACGTGTGGTGGGGGGGGGGGGTTCTAGAAAACGGGGGGTCCGGGGGCCTCCCCCGGATAATTTTGAAAATTAGGTGCTTGAAAACAATGAAAACGCGTTTCTACGCTATATTGGCACCTATAAAGAAGAAGAAATACGAATAATATTCGAATAATAAATACATAGAACAAAATTTCAAAAAATTACAACCCATAATAAAAATAATAATCTAAAATTTCGATGACCTACTACAGTCGTGTCATCGATTATCTCTGAGGTAGTGCTTGATGGTTTTAACCACGTAAACATTGAACTGGCACACTGGAAATCTTCTGGTTTCTTTTTCTTATTTTCCTCTCTTTTTTTGAAAACCACTCTTGTAAGTTCTCTTCATTGTTTTTTTTCCGTTCGTAATATTAATTAATCAAATAATGTACCACAACTCAACTCTAAACAAAAAAAATAATTTAACTAAAAAAAACTGCGCTGTAAACTTAGCAAACCGCATCGCATAAAATCGACTTGTAGTGACTTGAAAAAAAATAGTGTGGGGTTTTTTTTGTATTTTGTTTGACGGGCTTATGGAGCACCGGGCCAATTTAGGCCCCTTTCTCCTTCATCTGAGTTTGTAAGGTTGTAGAATTTAGAGTTTAGTGTTGTTTGTTAATTTTAGTTGCAAGGGACGTGGCTGCAATATGGGGGAGGATTATTATGGAGGAGGTGGTTGGTGTTTTAATTTTTTTTTTTCACTGCCGGGCGAGGGAAGAACTGGGTGGATACCACTATTTGAGAAACGGGGGGAAGGGTAAGGGGACTTTGGGAGATGGGGAAATTTAGTGGGGTAGTGGCAGATCGGGGGGTGGCACGTTGCGGGGTGAAGATTGCGTTGTCCTGGGCGAGGGTGGTGGGAAGAGATAGTGGGAAGAGTAGTTTGGGTAGTAGAGAAGAGATTTGGATTAAGCGGTTGGTTTGGGGGGTGGTTGGCGGGTGAGAGGTAAGGGGGTACATCGTTTGGGAAGCTATGGGGAAGCGGACGGGTTGAAGAGCGATGGGGGCGCGTTCGGTTTGGGGGGCGATGGGGGCGCTGTCGGAATGGGGGACGATGGGGGCGCTGACGATTTGGGGGGCGAAGATATGGTGGGCGGTGTTGGGAGGGTGGTCAGTATTGGGGTCGGTGAGGGCCAGGTCGGATTGGGCGGCAGGGAGAGGGCGGTCGGTTTGGGGGGCGGCTAGGGGGGTGATAAGGGGGTTGCTGGTTGGGGTGATGATACTTGAATCGGGCTGGGGGGAGCTGGGTGGGGAGATGGGGGGGGGGTTGGGGGCAGTAGGGGTACGCACTTGGTTTCTGCGAAAGGCCAATTCGCAGACGTGTAGTTGATCTTCTTGGGACATGTTGTTTACGTCAGGGTGGTCATTGAAGAAGTTGAATATTTCACGGGAGAGGCGTTCGTATTCTTCTGGGTTTGGGCTGGGTGAGGGGGGGAGAGGGGAAGCCATGGTTGTTTATATCGGGAACACGGGAACACGGGGAAAAAACGCAAGAGTTCGAATCACTGATAGTCTGTTTTGGCGGGAGAAAGCACTGAATGTTATGTGGGTAATCCTCGAGGCACTGGGTATGGTCACTGAGGTGGAACGTTCCTTTACTGGGAAAGGCACTTTGTGGTATTCACGAAACTTGTCAAACTGAATCGGAACAAGCGACGGCGGCGGCGGAGTATGGCATTTTGCGAAGCCAGAGAGGCGCGACTGTCTCGGTCGGCAGTCACAAACGGGTTTTTGGAATTGCCCGAGTGTGGGGTGGATGTTATTATAAATGTAGGAAAGGGGGGAGGCAGTGGCGGACTAAGCCCGTCAGAGGCCCGGGGCGGGAAAGCTGAATGAGCCCCCCCCCTAGTTTAAAAAGTTGATGTTATTTTACAAGACTTTTATTCAGTTCACACGGGCCTCTGGTCCTGGAGGACCTCCAAGCGCCTCCGTGTTCCCTTGATCAAATCCTAAACAAGGCTTTAAGGCACCAGGGCACTGTAAAAAATCATCATATTTTTTTTTCATTTTCTAAAAGATGCATTTGTTAATAATGTTATCACCTAAAGTTTCAAGGAAATTCTAAGAAAATTTACTAAAAGTTTTAAACAGTTTGTATGATGAATTATCCTTCAGCAAAACTTTCAACGCGTTTTTCTCGAAACTACGTTTTTCAACTGACAACATATTAGAAAAACTATACATCCGATTTGCATGCACCAAGTCTTAAACTGTTAGAAAATCCAGTCACTATGGCACCACATGGGATTTTTTTTTATAAAGGGCCCCCTTCTATATTTTTTAAGAACGCTGAAAATTTTCCATAAAAAAACCGAATATAAAATTCACTGGTCCGCCATTTTTCCATTTTTTTAGATATCAAAATTCCTCTACGTGGTGCCGTAGACACTGGATTTTCAAACAGTTGACTTGGGAGATGCAAAAGTAAAAGCAAATGCAATAAAATACATACATTCGGATTATAGTTTTTTTTATATGTTGTCAAGCAGGTTGAAAACGAGTTTAAAAAGTTTCAGAAAAAACGCATTTAAAGTTTTGCTGAGGGATAATTCAACATACACACTGTTTCAAATGGTTTCACGTAAAATGTTGTAAAAAACATTTGGTGAGAGCTTTGTTAACTTCAGAAAATGAAATGAAAAAAAATTACAAACATTTTTTTACAGAGTCCGGGTCCCTTAAATCATTGTTTAGGATTTGATCAAAGAAACATGGAGGTGTTTGGAGGCCCTCCCCCCCCCCTCCCACCGTTATTCCGCCACTGAATCATTTTAATTACTATCTTTATTATCTGTAATGATAAGATAGCCTTCAGCAAAGGGCCTAAGATAGTAAAAAAATATTAAGTACAATACATAAGTGAAATTGGGACTAAAACTGTACGGACATTAGAAAGATCAGTAGTAGTAATTTTATTTTAAAAATTGTAAAATACCGGTTCAGGTCCTCCCAACCCCAAACCACCTCTTACATACTAAACATATTTTAAAGGCACCAGGACACTAAAAAAAATTGTCACTTTTTATTTCATTTTCTAAAAGATGCATTTGTTAATAATGCTTTCACCAAATTCATAAAATTGACGGAGATACAGCATCTTATTTTTCAACCTGGTTGACAACATATTGGAAAAATTATACATCTTATTTGCATGCACCATGCATCAAGTCTTTGTTCGATAATCCAGTCACTATAGCCATTACAGTATTATCCATAAGACGTGTAGGCAACTGCCTAGGAGCCCCGCATTGGGTAGGGGCCTCTAGGGTAAAGGGCCCTGAGACGTGCATTGCTTAGGGGCCCTGACATGTTTAAGCCGGCCCTGGCAGGGCCGTATTGTCTATAAGGCAGCGTAGGCCATCACCTTCGAAAACCCAATCACTATAGCCAGGGCCGTAATATCCATAAGAAGTGTAGGCAACTCCCTAGTAGCCCTGCATCGGGTAGGGGCCCCTAGGGTAAAGGGGTCCCGAGATGTGCATTGCCTAGGGGCCCCGACATGTTTAAGCCGGCCCTGGCAGGGCCGTATTGTCCACAAGGCAGTGTAGGCCACCGCCTCCGAAAATCCAGTCACTATAGCCAGGGCCTTAATATCCATAAGAAGTGTAGGCAACTCCCTAGTAGCCCCGCATCGGGTAGGGGCCCCTAGGGTAAAGGGGCCCCGAGACGTGCATTGCCCAGGGGCCCCGACATGTTTAAGCCAGCCCTGGCAGGGCCGTATTGTCCACAAGGCAGTGTAGGCCACTGCCTAGGAGCCACGCATCGGCTAGGGGCCCCTATGGTAAAGGGGCCCGAGACGTGCATTGAGTAGGGGCCCCGACATGTTTAATCCGGCCCTGACTATGATACCAGACGAGGAAAATTTACCATAAAAAATAGAAAGTAAAATTCATTCAAAAGTAAAACGCATTCAAAATTTGCTACACGATAATTCAACATACAAACTGTTCCAAACGGTTTCACATAAAATGCTGGATCTCCGTCAATATTTCGAATTTCCTTAAAAAAATTGTGAGAGCGTTCTTAACAAGTGCATCCATCAAAAAATGAAATGAAAATTACAATTTTTTTTACAGTGGTGTCTTAAAGCCTTGTTTAGGGTTTGATCAAGGGAACATGGAGGCGTTTGGGGCCCCCCCAAGACTGGAGGCCCGGGGCGGAACGCCCCCCCCGCCCCCCCCCCTTAGTCCGCCCTAGGAGGGGAAGGACGATATGCGCTTGCGTGGCCCTACTGAGTGATCAGCTGATCTGATAGGACATCGCGGTGCAGTTGTCTGCTGGACAGTGGACACACGTCCCCGCGCAGACGATGCGGATGACAGTGGATCGTATAAAGCTTTCGTATACACGGCGAGATATAAACAGTTGTTGGACATGTTGTACTTTTGGAAAATGTAATTTTTTTTTGAAAATGTAAACAAACATTACCAAGAACACAAAATAACTACTAACAAGACAAAAACTTTTTTTTTGTTCGTCATGTGGGGCCCCTTCGGGGCCCCCTCGCGCCCGGGACCCTCCGCGATCGCGGACCTGCGGACCTGGCCAGTCCGGGCCTGGCCATCACACTTAGCTATAAAAGCTAAAAGATCATTTGGCTATAAAAGCTAAAAGATCATATTTCAGCATATCGCTCGTCATATATTCCCATTGGGAAGGTACGGCGAGCGATATGCCGAAATACGCCAAGCCAAATGATCTTTTATTGCTAATTATTATTATGTAGGTACTTACAATATACCTTCATACAGAAAATATGTGTGGCTCTGTATGCACTTATACAGGGTGTTAAGTGACGTACTTGACTTACTTTAAATAGTGATTCTTGGAATTATTTGGAGTAAAAATGTAAATGCAATTTGCTATCCGGTGACATTTTTGATATTTTTTTTAAATCTAAACATAAAAAAATCAGTAGGTATTTGACGGTTAGGGGCAGGGTGATGGGTTGGGTTGTCATTCGGCTGAGTGATCAGTGATGAATTAGGGAAGAAAAAAAAGTTTGAATTTGAAGAAAAAAGAAAAAAAAATCACTGAAAAAAAGTCACCGGAGACCAAATGTTTACTCCAAAGAATGTCGCCAGGAATACCCTGTATACATATATTCAAAGCATGTATTTTTTATGGAGTGCCTTATTAAGAACATAGTTAAAGAGCGAAGTTTACGGTTTAGAAATTTGACTGAAAGCGCAAACATTTAAGTAGAAATCTACTAAACTTCCCTCTATACTTTTTTGACCATTGTTATAATTTTTTTTTAATACACGGCACAAAATGTGCCATTAACATATTTACATTAACTTATAAATAGTATATACAACAACAATATATACAACAACATATATATAAAGTATAGTATAAAATATAAAGTGTACAAAGTACAAAGTATAAAGTTTTAAGAAAAAAGTAAAAATAAAAGTTGAAAGTAAAAAATATTATAGTAAAAAGTAAAATATACCTATAAATATAAGATATCTTTAAAAGGTACAAAGTTTTAAATATAAATTATAAAAATTAATAAATATAAAAAGATATAATATATATTAGATTTGTCAAAGAATGTGTATATAAAAATACAAACATCAGTAATTTTAAATACATGTCGGATTACAAAAGATTTTTTAAATATTTATATTGAGAGATCAGTAGGATTTATAGGTTCAATTAGAAATGCCACAGAGCCGAACCCTCTGATATGAAAATATCTGGAGTCGGTGAATTATATTCCCATTTGGTCTCTAGTAGGTTGACATGGTTGTTCTTGTATTATTTTGTATTTATAATACTTATATAGTGCAATTGCATAGCGTGGGTTGACTAGATCAGTGTTTTTCAATCTGTGGGTCGCGACCCCCAGGGGGGTCGCGAAGCATTACTCGGGGGGTCGCCGGCAAAAGGAAAAAGTAGTGACCGACCGAAAGTTCGGTTTCAGCAAGTTTCGGCAAAAAAATCTAGTTTCGGCATCATTTTCGGTTTCGGCAGATTTTCTGCCGAACCTTCGGCCGCACTGAAACTCTGAAAAAGATCTCAATAAATAGTAAATTTAGTCTTAATTTGTGATTGTAAACGCAATTTAAATTAAAATACCCAATTAATAAGGTCCTTCCTTTATAATGTACATAAGTGTTTATTATTGATAAATATTAGTTCCAAGAAGTAGTTAACATGTTTGTTAATTTTTAACTAACTAACTAACTAACCATCACGCCGTTTCCCCGCAGGGGTAGGCAGAGAGGGCGGACCGCCAAACATCCCGGTCTTGGCACACATTCCTTGCCTCGTTTACATTCATACAATGTCTCATACATTCTCTTCTATTATTCTGACTCTTGACATGACCCGACTCAAGTATCTGATTCACTTGGTCGTGCCATGTCTTTCTTGGGCGTCCTCGACTTCTTCTACCATTCACATTTGCGTCATATATTCTCCTTACACTCCTTTCCTCGTTCATTCGCTCTACATGCCCAAACCATCGGAGCGTTCCTTTCTTGATCTTACTCATTACGCTTACATCAGCCTTGCATTCTTTGCGGATTTCCACATTTCTCACACGATCATACATGGTTTTACCACACACACGCCTCAGGGATCTTATTTCTACAGCGTTCAGTCTACTTTCCCAGTCAGTTCCAATCAAAAAAACCTTTCTTTTCACATACTTCAGTTATAGTTTTTTTTTTTTTTTTTTTTTTTTTTTAATTTAACACATGTTAACTGTTTGTATTAGTGTAAAAAATAAGCCAAATTTCAGTAAACAATACATTTTTAACACGTCTAAAAAAGTTTCGGTTTCGGCCGAAACATCTACCGAAGATTCAGTTTCGGTAGAAAGTCCTGTATCGGTCGGACACTAGGAAAAAGGCGAGGTTCTAACCACAAAAAAACACTATTTCAGTGAGAAGGATGGGCTTGTTTATTTTTAAAATAAGTATTTCAAATCGTGGTGCTATTTTTGATATGTCAATAATCAAATCATTTTCTAAGTTAAATCTTTATCTCTTTTTAGTTTTATTGGCCACCATTGAGGAGAATATCAGTTCACATAAGTATGAAGTGGCAAATGCACTAATAATTTTAGAGCTTCCCTTACCAGCTCTGGATACTCTTCTTTTCTTTTCTTCTTTTCATCTAAAACACCTCAACACTTTGAGAATGAAATGCCATTTTAAGCATGTCGTCAGCAACTAAATCTATAAAATTTTCAATTATTATAAGCAATAATTATCAGCCTGAAACACTCATCCACATTGAAAAATCTTCCGAGAAAAGATACATGACGCCAACGGGACATGAACCCGTGTCCTCTCGATTGCCGGTCGATTGCTCTTGACCACTGAGCTATGGCGGCTTATCTCGTACCCGCCAAATGATTCAATATATGCTAGTGTTTCATTCAACAATTACTGCTTATTATATTTTTTTTTTCCACCTGAAAACAACCAACTTTATTTTTGCGAGAGAAACATTGTAAGTGTTAAGTCCCTCGCTAGGTGGCGTCGAGACAAATTATGTCTTCATTTTATTGGGGAAATACTTAAACTTGTCAAATATTAATTATTATTTTTAATTGTAAAACTAACGTTTTAAAGACAAGATTTTTTATGCATAGCACAAAGGGTAACAATTATTATAAGCAATAATTATCAGCCTGAAACACTCATCCACATTGAAAAATCTTCCGAGAAAAGATACATGACGCCAACGGGACATGAACCCGTGTCCTCTCGATTGCCGGTCGATTGCTCTTGACCACTGAGCTATGGCGGCTTATCTCGTACCCGCCAAATGATTCAATATATGCTAGTGTTTCATTCAACAATTACTGCTTATTATATTTTTTTTTTCCACCTGAAAACAACCAACTTTATTTTTGCGAGAGAAACATTGTAAGTGTTAAGTCCCTCGCTAGGTGGCGTCGAGACAAATTATGTCTTCATTTTATTGGGGAAATACTTAAACTTGTCAAATATTAATTATTATTTTTAATTGTAAAACTAACGTTTTTAAGACAAGATTTTTTATGCATAGCACAAAGGGTAACAATTATTATAAGCAATAATTATCAGCCTGAAACACTCATCCACATTGAAAAATCTTCCGAGAAAAGATACATGACGCCAACGGGACATGTCCCGTTGGCGTCATGTATCTTTTCTCGGAAGATTTTTCAATGTGGATGAGTGTTTCAGGCTGATAATTATTGCTTATAATAATTGTTACCCTTTGTGCTATGCATAAAAAATCTTGTCTTAAAAACGTTAGTTTTACAATTAAAAATAATAAATTATAAAATTTTCTTTCATGTTTGTGGTGAGATTAGCCAGTTCTATTTATTTATCCAAGAAAGGGTTTAAAATCCATCTACGCCCATTGTCAGCTTCAGAGTGCAAGTCTAGAAAGTATGTTAATAGTTTCCTTTGCAAATTATGCAAGCTCTGTATCATGCAAGGAATGTGAGCCCTTACTACAAGTGATTGGACTGTTGCATTATCTTCAACAGTCTTCTGAACACACGGAAAAGACTCAAATATATTGTTTTACAGAGAGTTTGACCACAAATGAAGTTTCGCATTGAAATGCTTTGACTTTATCTTTAGCTGTTAAAATATTTTCTTCTCTACCTTGGAGGTTCTTGTTTAAATTATTAGGTGACTAAAAATATCTGCCAGAAATGCTGATTTCAGGAGCCATACAGGGTCAGAAAAATTATTAGCATATTCAGATTTGGCATCAACAATTCAGCTTTGAGTTCTAAAACACTTGTCAATACCTTTCCTTTGGATAGCCACCTGACCTCTGTGTAGTAAAGGAGATTGTGATGAAGCGAACCCATGTCTTTACAAACGATTCTGAACAGCCGGATTTGCGAGGCTTTTACCTGTGATAGAATTCACAATTTTTATTACCTCCTTAAGCACGTCATTTAAATCAGAAGGTAAAACCTTAGCTGCCAGAGCTTGTCGATGAAGAAAACAGTGCGACCATGATACGTTTGGAATTTTTGATTTTAATTTCGCAAAAAGACTGCTATTTTTGCCAGTCATAGCTTTAGCGCCAATCAATATCGTAGTCGCAAGCGGTTTCTAAAAACACATCGTACAAACACTGGCCTGTAGTGTTTGCAGGAAGTGCTTTGCAAAATAAAAAAATCTTCCATGATGCTGTCATCTGCTTCAAAGCGCATAAATACTAAAAACTGAGCACAATCGGAAACATCTGTAGATTCATCAAACTGCAAACGGTTCTTCCTTAATTTTTTGACTACTTGCTCTTGAATATCGTTGGCCATTCGTTTATTCTGCGTGAAATATTACTATGAGAAAGTGGTATGCTTTTAAACTTGTTTGCTTCTCGCTTGCTGACCATAATTTCAACCATATCTAGAGCTGCTGGCAAAATAAGATTTCCGGCTATTGTGTGCGGCTTCTCTGCTTTAACAACTCGATATGCGACTTATAGCTAGCTAATAATGCTGAATCGTTGACAATGAATATCTACAAATAAATAAAACAATTTAAAAAGTAAAAAATGATTTACCATAAAAAAATAAGCGCGCGGAAGCACACCAAAATTAATTTAATTAAGTTATATGGCAACCTCAACACTGTATGGAGACTAGAACAATACTGTTTTATTACCTGAATCATAGTATTTTGCTGCTGGCTAATAGCATTCAACTTTCGTTCATAGAAATACAACAGCTTTTCAGCTTCTTTTTGATGCTTGGTTGTGAGATGGCGCGTAAGCTTGACGGTTTCATACTCTCACGTGATAAAACATCGCCGCAAATTACACGATGAGGTTTATTATTTATGACTGTAAACCCGTATTTCAAGTAATTGTCGTCACATTGTCTATTTTTTTCGGTTTTTATTCACCTCCGCCGCTGGCACTCGTACCAGATGTTGAAGGCTGCGATCTTTTGAGAAACTTATCCATTTTTCAATCGCGTGGAGCAAGCGAAAAATCAAAAATATCACTTACGTTCTTATCGGTGTCCTTGCGCAAGAGAGTGAGATTTGGACAAAAAAACATTCTGTGCTAACGCCCGCGACGAGAATGCGGTGTGGGAACGCCCCAAAATAAGGCCCGCACAAGTTGGAGCGTCCAAGTCAAAGTCTAACTAACTTACCTCGTATTTACTTTCAAAACTCTCACGGCTTCCTTGCAGATTGTTGGATGTAATAATGAATATTGGTACAAAAATAGAGAAAATAATCGTATTTAAATTTTGTCTGTACCTATGGCCAAAGGGGGTCGCACAGAATTTTTCAACCTGTAAGGGGGTCGCTTATTCAAAAAGATTGAAAAACACTGGACTAGATGATCATTTGGGGAAGTGTGTGAAAGGGTTTAGTTTTTCCTGTAGGGAAAATTTAACCCGGACATTTAAATCTGGTGCGTAATAAAAAGTTATAAAAGTAAGAAATCCTCTCAGGAGCAAGAAAAAAAAAATTATAAAAAGTAAAATAATTAATAGGTAGGTATCATGGAATATGCCAACTTGATGTCAACGATGAGAAACGATATGATAAATTTTACAAGTACGAGTAGGTACCTATGATTTCTAAGGTATTCATTGATTTTAGAGTGCAAGTATTGGTAGGCATATTATGTTGACCTGATGTATTGTGTTTACGTGGTTCTAGCAGACAAATGTGTTATTGTTATCATCAGTGTATTTAATTGTTTTTCCCTGATATCCTACATTAGACTAGTTTGACCCCTGAAAAGATCGTCAAGATCATCATATTGATTGCATATTTATGTCAATGCATTCATTAAATTATATTACTGCATTCCATCATGAATTATTACTTGCTACAGTTTAAGAAGGGTATAACCAGAGAAAACCGGATATATGTCATTTTTAAATCAAATTTTAGCCTATTGACTATTTTCCACAAAAAAATATAAATTGATTTCGAAAGATTGTTCTTCTATCTAGTAAACGCATGTTTTAAATTTTGAGAAAAAAATGTTTATTTTTAGTATAATAAGGTTATACCATAGGTCGTTGGCAGATTTGTTAAATTTTCGAACGAAAAATCTTATTTAACAAGACATATTTCATATCATGTAATCGTACATTATTGTAAATCAATACGTTAGCTAGTAAACGCATGTTTCAAAATTTTAAATTTAGTTCAAATAAAATCATTAAAAAATAAATCCGAACACTTATTTGTGACGAAAATTTCTCTATTTTGTCTGTCTATTTAAGGTCTTACAAATTAATTACATTTCAGATTTTTTTGCACATTTATTTTGCTTAGACACTATTGAAAAATTATAAATACTTATGATAAAAAAATAATATCAAAAAGTACATAATTTTAATAGTTTTATTATCACGCCTTTCAGCAGTTTTGGATGTAGGTAGGTATAAATTAAAGCAAATTTGGATTGAAATAAATTCGATATTGAGTTATAATTTTAAAAAGCTGGTACGGAGAATAATTAATCTTTCTCATTGGAACCGCCCTGTACGATCTTTCGACGAAATGTGGATTTTCGGCCGCTGGCTGGTTTTAAAGGCCCTTAATCTTGTGGAGTTCACTAAATTACCAAGTGGTCTATATTGAATAAACGCTCTTATTATAACCGTGACAATCGACGATTACGGTACAGTAACGGCACAAAAAAGCATAAAACGTACGTACTTTATCCTAATAATGCTGCATCTCTTTCTTACACATCAAATAATGGTGAGACAAAAGATGAGACACACAATATTCCTGTGTTTGTTTCCTCCAAAGTACCTAAGTACTACTTTTTTCCTTTGAACGAAACAGATGTCTTATTGTGACTCGGCTACGACGACGGGAATTGCGTTTAATTTTCTTTATACATGTGAGAGAGATGTATCATAATCATTGTATGATTCTTTTGGGAGGGGGGGGGTGCAGACATACGTTCACTGTTTATCTCATTTTCGCTCTCACTTCAATATTATCCCTGTAACTCTACATTTCACACTTTCAAAATTATCGTCACGGCTGTTGTAGGGGTCTAGGGAGACGTCACAACGATGCAAGAAAATGCTTATTTTTTTTCTTTGGAGGAAACAGACCTACGTACATTGTGTATCTCATCTTTTGAAAGAGCTGCAGCATTATTGTGATAAGGAACGTATGTTTATTGCCTGTTTTGTGCCGTCACGGGACCGTAATCGTGGATCGTCACGGTAATAATAAAAGCGCTCATTCAATATAGACCAATATATATATCAAGTATCAAACATCAAACATCAAACTTCGGGCGCACTGCAGTTAGGGAACGTACCCATACTACGTGACCAACTTTTTGCAATTTTTAACCCCCCCCCCCCCCCCCCCCCGGTGACCAAAATCCTAAGCAACCCGCCGCTCATTTGTATGGAGCGTGACATTTTGAAGACCCCCCCCCCTAAACGTGTCACGTAGTATGGGTACGTTCCCTTAGGTATTTTTGTTATTTGCGAACGAATTCGGCGGCCGCTAAACACCCTCGTTATCCACCGTCTGTTTGGAGTAGACGCGGTATAAATCAGTCAAGGTTTTGATAAAATACGAAATAAAAATACACTCGCCTTATAAATAAAAGTTATTTACTGAATAAATTTGACTGATGGACTTGCCAGATTAAAAATTGTATTAGCAGTGGAATGCATACATACACATAAACACATAGGTAGATAGGTACATCTTTTACGCGCTGGATCTTTTTTGAGGTCTCAGTTTTTTACTCAATCTGACATAAAATCTAATGGTATTTTGACATGGAAAAAATTTCTGGCTCTGACTTGATGATTTTATAATATTACCATAAAACAATGGGTGCGAATAGAGGGACATCTGAAGATAAAGTTACGACAATATTTTAAATATTTTTAAATATGTGCGATAGAAATGACAAAAGGTAACAAAGGTAGGAAATAACAAATTTTATTTTATTTATTTATTACATAAGATACATTTGTACATCAAAAATAACATAAATAATATTATTTCAAAATAACTGTAAATATTAAAAATGTGTACAAGTGTTATTATGTCTTGTATGTCTATATTAGTTCCTGAGGAGTTGATGTTAAAAAATACTTATATCTTTATCGGTGTTGAAATTTGGCTTATTTCGGTATTATTTATGTTGCATTAAATAAATTATTCCATTTAACATTGCAAATGCATTCAGAATCACTTGTATTGCAATAAATTTAAATCTCCCAGTGAAAAATGGGCTTCAAGCTACGTCACGACTTTCCAGCCAATCACTGCTCTACCTCTACCCCCTCGATGAGCTAACCTTGAACATTTTATACAAACCTTGGTTCATCACCACTGAGAAAGGGGAGAAACCAAGGTTCGTAGAAAATGTGTTGAACAAGGTTAGTTCATACGGGCCTTTTTCGAAAAAAAAACTCGACGGGCCGTTTTCGAAATTTCGAACGCGTGACGTAACTTGAAGTGAGGGGGGTGATACTCGACCGTGGAAAAAAATTTACGTCACCAAAGTCTTGTATACATGAACACGGTTTATTTTCTTTCATTTGTTCGCCGTGGAGTTCCCCGAATTTTGTGTCTTGGTCTTTTTATAGACGAACATAGCCTATATTTGTGGAGAAATCTGAAATTCTCTAGCCACCTCCCCCCCAGGATGGACCAATTTAATGAAGTCTAAATTAGCGTTTTGAATTTTTTCTCAAGTCAACTTTAATAGGGGTGGGTGACACCACGCCCCGGGGGGTTACATCCGCCTCGAGTGCCGCCCATGCTAGCTACGCCACTGATAAGGACTGCAAGCTACCTCACGATTTTTTAGCTACATAATCACCGCTCTCCCCCTCGGTGAGCTAACCTTGTTAAAAGTGGTGACCGACCGAAGGTTCGGTTTCGGCATCAGTTTCGGTTTTGGCAGAAAATCTGCCGAACCTTTGGCCGCACCAAAACTCTGCGTTAGTGAATTGTCGCGCGTCGTTCGGCTGACTTGAAAAAGCAAGTCGGTGCATTGCCGAACGAGGCCAGCATGTTTCTATCGCTGTCTGTACCAATGCTGCTGGGAATTTCATTTCACCTGCAATGATTATTTGGAAAAAAATCGGTTTACGGGAGATAGTCCTACATAAATTTTTTTATTTATTTATACTAATTATGGGCCGGAAAATCCGAATCTGAAAGAATTAGGCGTCGGCAAGCAATATTAACTGAATTACACGACTTTAAAATTTTCTATAAACACTAAGGAAAAAACGTCATTTTTAATGCATTGACACAACAAATCATCGAAAAACAAGAAAGATGTTACACCACATAAAATTAAGTGTTGCCATTATCAATAATACAAGCAGTACACCGGTCACCAATATCAATGTACATGGTTTGTGATAGAAAAGAAAGTGCCCCCTTCGTATTGCCTACTCGCGTCACGGCAAAAAACATCCCAGTTTTCAAGTAGTTTAGCGGCCACGCTAGGTTTGTGTAACATGGTTTGTGATAGAAAAGAAAGTGTTATTGATATTATTGCTTAATGGCAACACTTAATTTTATGTGGTGTAACATCTTTCTTGTTTTTCTATGACTTGTTATGTCAATACATTCAAAATGACGTGTTTTCCTTTGTGTTTATAGAAAATTTTAAAGTCGTGTAATTCAGTTAATATGGCTTGCCGACGCCTAATTCTTTCAGATTCGGATTTTCCGGCCCACAATTAGTATAAAAAAAGAAGAAAAAAAATATCTAGGACTATCTCCCGTAAACCGAACTTTGGCCGATTATTTTGGTGGAGCACCTCCAGGAACCTTGCAGCTATGTTATGAAAGTGGTTACATGGTTGGTGACTTACTGTCAAATGGATGAAACACTTCGTCAGTTCCACTGGCTGCAACTCTGAAAGCAAAGTTATTCTAAACCTCGATGGCCACAGTCAGGCCCGGACTGGCCAGGGCCGCAGGTCCGCGATAGCGGAGGGCCCCCGGCGCGAGGGGGCCCCGAAGGGGCCCCACAAAACGTTCAAAAAGAAAGTATTTGTCATGTTAGTAGTTATTTTGTGTTCTTGGTAATGTTTGTTTACATTTTCGAAAAAAAAATAACATTTTCCAAAAGTAGAGTACTTTAGGGCTAGGGGAGCAAAATGCCGAATCTTTTCAGTTAAGTTGAGCCCCTTCTATTCTAGTATACAACATTGTAAACTGTTAAACACACAGGATTTTTTTTTAAATGTTAGTATTATTTTTCTAATCCCTAAAATCCGTTTGTCATTATTTTACCTACACAAATAATTTTGACATAATTTATAAATGCTTTGGTGTGAATAAAATCCTGCCCTTTATTTTGAACTCCGTTATAATTATTGGCAGTTCTACAACGCGTGTTTAGTAGTGTTGTGGTAGGTATCCTAAAAATACTGTGAATTAACTGTGAACTTATACTTAATACTGTGAACTTATTTCAATAAATAATAAAGTCAACAAAAGTCGAAAATCATAATGTTCGTATAAAAACCTATCTGAATTTCTTCTTCTTTATAGGTGCCAACATAGCATAGAAACGCGTTTTCATTGTTTTCAAGCACCAAATTTTCAAAAATTATCCGCCGGACCCCCTGATTTCTGAAGCCCACCCCCCCCACGTTAGGGGGCCCCTTTACAGGTTTTAGCGAAGGGCCCCAAATGGTCCCAGTCCGGGCCTGGCCACAGTAGCCACAAAAAACTAGAGGCACTGGAATTCGCTAAGGCCAATGGAGTCCTATTGCTTTGTCTGCCTCCGCATTACACCCATCGGATGCAGCCACTTGACGTCTCATTTTTGGGCCACTAAATGCGTATTACAACCGAGAAATGAGCACCTGACTAAAAGCGCACCCTGGTAGAACTGTAGGGTTTCACCAAGGTCGCCGGTATTTTTGGGAAAGCACACGAAAGTGCTGCCTCGGTCGGCAATATAATGAGTGGCTTTGAAGAAACTGGAATTTATCCGTTGAACGCACATGTTTTTCCGGATCACTTATTTTTGCCCAGCGAAGTAACCGAAAATGTTATTGAGACGGATGACGAACGCGAGGAGAGAGAGAATGTTGAAGAATTTCCTGGACCATCAAGTGTTTTCACACAACTTTCTCAAGACGATTTTGCACCAGCCGGTCCAGTTCAGCGTGATTACCTCGTCATTGCTGGATCGTCCACGACCCAGGATATGTTAAATGGGATTTCACCATTACGCAAATCAGTGTTTACGAGGCATGCAAGAAATACAAAGAGAAAAATCACTGGCTCTCAGGTACTAACAGGCACTCATTTTATGGATGAAGTAAAAGCCCAAGTAAAGCTCAAAAATAAAAAAAGAGAAGGAAAATCACAAGAGCATTAGAGCTCGAAAGAAAGTAAAGCGTGCTGTTCTTCAGGATAACTCAGATGATAATATGTAGAAGGTTTTACTCAAGACGCTGTTAATGATGGTGACTCCGATGCTGCATGCCTTTATTGCAACGAATTATATAGCAAATCGAAGCAAGAAAGCATTGGGTATGTTGCCAGTTATGTAAGCGATGGTGCCACACTCTATGTGCTGACGTTGCAACAAGAACTACCCAGCCTCTATGACACACGGCGAGTTTACAAGCTACTATCTGGGAAATTCACTATCTGTTAGTAAACTCGCCCAGTGTCATCGTGTTACTTGCTAACTAGCAGCGACTAGCAGATTGTTGACAATCTACGAAAAACTTTACTCGCCTACACGCTTGCTCGTGATTGGTTTATTTATGTTTCCAACATGGCTTCCGATAAACAGCTGATTTCGACTGTCAAAGATCTGAAGAATTAGTTCACGCAGGCGTCGTTATTCTTGTTACTGGCGCTAGCAGCGGCCTCAGTTTCCTACGCTTCTGAGCGAGTGGACAGTTTTGTGTGTCATCATGACAATCTCACTCGCCGGTTTACCCGCTTTTAAAACTTAGTAGATAGCTTGTAACTTGTAACTCGCCGTGTGTCATCGAGGTGCTGTTCAAATGTGAATTATGCACCGATAAATAGGTAAGGATGTCAACTTAAACTGATGTGTGTCAACTTATCCACTTGGACATGATCGGTGTTTTTTTAAATTTCATTTTATTATGTAATTTTCTTTAGCGTCAAGATAATTTTGTGTGCTCCGTAAATAAACGTTTTTAATTTATGACCCTTAGATTTATTTTTTATCACCTTTGAATAACCAAATATTTGCCTCTAAACAAAAAGTACCTACTTATGTCATCGCACAATTCCCTTAAACATTTCCAAATGGTTGCTACTTGCTACGCCGGAAACAATTTTCAATAAATAATTTTGAGTAAAAACCTCAAATTTTTAATATAATATATTATTTATTACATCCTTAAAGTTATAAACTCTGTTTTTTTTTTTAAATTTATTAGCCAACTTAACTATTTATTTATCATGCACCCAGCGCGGCTCTGCCTGCCAAAATGGGTGACCGGACAACTAAAGTGGCAAAAATCAAAAATCATTCACTTGACACTGGCTGCAACACTCCTTTGGGGTAAGCCATGAAAGAAAAAAAATGCATTTCAAATAATAATCCCTACTTTTTACATTTGATTGCCGTGAATGCCCTTGTAATAATATTTTTTACGAACAGTTGCGAACAGTGCTGCAAATTTTATTTGCATATTTTGGAACAGAGCGAGCCCGTTATAACACGACCAAGTTTAAATTTCCTGTATAAAATAACAACCTTTGTACGCATATTAAATAAGGCGGTTATTAGTAAAGCAAATGTCAAATATTTTCAGTACTCTTGCAAATAAATGATGTGGTCATAAATACAAAGTTCACGCTAAAATAGTACTTAAAGCAAAGTACTTAAAGGCTTTATTGACGTATACTATAATACGTTTTTTGATAAATCGTACAACCCCTCCTTTCGATGCTAGGCAAGCAAAGCAAAGGCGAAAGGGAGATAGAAATAGAAAATGTAAATGGCTATTTGCTAAAAGCGGTTATCGAATCACGCTACGACTGATTGAGATCTGATATGAAATAAAAAAACCGTTTTGGATCGCAATGCGGCTGATGATATTATCGCTGGAAAAGGATTTAAAATTGAAAGGTTTCAATTCGAAATGGATGGTTATTACCATCGGAATCAACACATAAGGTAAGTCTCGAATTTGCGAAGCCCCGCGGGGTATCGCCTGTCAAAATACTAACTCACATTTCCGATCTCACTACAAACATTCACAGATTTATCAGAGTTTTATTCGTCTACCGCGTTTTATTTTAATTTTGAACGTGAGTATTTTGTTTGCTCATATTTCGTCACGAAGCGCCAGAACGTGTAGAAATTGTCACAACAGTAGATGATGCATTATTTTCAGTTTTGGCAAATCACAGCTATCCCAATTTCAATCATGATGCATTTCATTCAATTATCAATAGAAATTAAATTATCATATTTAGAGAAAAGGGTTTATTGTAGAATGTTCTAATGTCATCCATGCTTCAATGAATTTTGTTTTAAATCCACCAAAATGTGTATATTTCCGCAGAATATTGCAGCCATAATGTCTGTAGTTCAATGACATTACAAACGATTTAGTTACGATTATTTCGATGTACAATATTATTTAAAAATAGAATCTTTATATAAAATTTCAAAACAAATTGTCATATTATAAATGTCATTCCCTCATATTCTCCGGTGAGTTTTCTTAAAATCCTCATTGAAAAGCAGGTAATCAAACCTCTTACTACTTATAAAACCATTATTACATTGCAATTTTGATGATTTCGTTTATAATACCAGTCCGTACCTTCTATTGTTTTGTAAAAAAACTGCTTTATACCATGGAATCTACCCTCTTCTATTCTAAAAATTGCAGTAAAATTTTGTGTCGAAGCATTGATGTATTTTGTTTTATGTTGTTTGATTCTTGAGGTACTGTGCCATGCTTCTCGTGCTTGATCCTATGTTTTCTATGCTCTACACATCTGTACTGATGATGAACACTGCAAGAATGTACGAAACATTGGCTCAAGAGAGAAGGAAGCGCAGCACAGCTCTAATACCCAAGTCAAAAAAATTTATTTGCCGTTAGAATCTTAAATCTTATTTAGTTAGTTCTGTGAGTGTCTCTATTTGTTACTTATGTTGTGATTTATTTTGCAGGATTTAAGTGTCTAATTGCTGTGTTTTGTTCTGACATTGCTTGCACCCTGCAGCAGCAGTTGGGATCAGCGATATTCCTCGTCAGCTTACGACTATAATTCTGTGAGTACATACATTTTTACACTAGTCACTGAAAGTCAGCATACGTATATTGATTTTTGTTCGTAGGGTTCATCCACCCTTAGTCAATGACGTTGTACATCTAGACTTGCTATTGTCTCACAAACTCAATTGTGGTGGGCAAAGTAAGTAACACTCGCACGTTTCCAGTAAATTCTTAATTCAAACATTGTTCACAAAGATAGACAATCAAAGAATATGTGTGTATGAACGAAATAAACGAAAGGACGCGGGCGGAGACTTCGTACTCAAAAGTTTCTTAGAATACTGCCTCAAGACCGACTAAAGTAGGAACAAACAGATTTTGAGGCGTCAAGTGATCGCGCTATAATAAAGCAACGACATTTTTACTGAAATTTTTGTATTGTTTCACCGCAAGCATATAAACGGAGTGATTAGACTATTTTAATTAGTAAACCTTGCTTTGCGACTTTGCTGATTTCGTAATTTGGCTGTTGGGCGCCGAGGCCCTGTACTTTAGCAGGCTTTGCATTCTCTAATGACGCGTAAAATCTTGGCCGGAAAACAAGTGTATTATTTATGATAATTGATAATAATAAGTAATTTGTGTGTATTCAAAATGAAATGTTATTTCTTCACTTTCACTAGTATTTGCCGTGTAATGAAAACATTTTCTCATCACGCACGAGGGCATTTTGGCATTACTTTCATGCAATTTACATAGGGGTAGAACATGTAGGATTTAAATATAAAGCTTGGTAACACCGTTCAGATCATATTTCTAAGCTTTATAGTAAAGGAGACACAACGATTTCTACGAGACCTATATGATTTGTTCTGAAAACCGAACAAATAGACGTGACTGGATAAAAATGGCTCACCTTATGTTTTTTCTAACTAAAAATTACAGATAACGAAAAAAAAATAAAAACACGTACACAACTTATTAGGAGATAAAAGTTATCGTCAACTCACATATATAAAGAGTACAAAAATGGTTTATGCGTTACCTGTATACGAGGGAATATACATACTACCCATTCCTGTATCCATCGTTGTTCTTAACAGGAATGCTCGATCTTTATACCTTAGAAGCCCGCCGAAAAATATTTTTGGGTAAACCACGGACATATGAATATATCTGCCTAAGTGATAAAAATATAGCCCTAAGTGATAATATAGCCCTAAGTGATAAAAACGTATTATTTCCCCCTCGCCATGGAACCGGCTGGAGCTCCTCCTTGGCGCCAGTTCGCCCCATGGGGAGGGGATAGAGCCTCGCTTGAATCTAAAATGTGTGACGTCATCATTCTTGCCGTGGGCAGCGCGAAGCTAACATCTATGCATTTAACGAAATAACACGCCAAAACGGCAGCTTGTGCTGTACAACATACCAACATATCAATGTGCACATAGCGAATGTGGGCGATTCCTTAGTGTGCTCGTCGCTGGTTACAGGGGTAAGTAAATTATGAAACATTTGTAAAAGTGCCTTAACTAAACACGGCAACAAAATATTGCTATGTGAAAACGGGCGAATCTTTTTGGGGTGTACATTTGGCCTACGCAAATATTATATTAACGTGGCAAGCAATTCGCGCTTGTAAAAAGGTCTATTCATTCAAAGCAGATTATGCTTTTAAGAACTAAATGGTGATATTATAATGCGAGATGCCTATATACTGTCAGATTGATTGTTCAACTAATCACAGTCATCTTCCCCTCTTCGCCCCCCCATAGTTTGGTTTTACCCCTCACCTGTATCTTCTGGTCTATCCATTTGGATGTCTATGGGGGTAAACATTTTTTTAAGCTGATCTCCGGTACTGTACTGAATCCACCTATGTTGAAGGAGATTAACCTATATGTCCCTAATGCGTATACTCGTGGGAGATCCCACGCACTTTTTTATGCTCCGAAAGCGAGAATTTCTTCCTTTCAGAATGCGCCATTAATCAGAGCAATTCAACTTCTTAATGATTCTGCATTGAGAATCGACATCTTCAATGTTACTTATAGAGAGTTCAGTAACTACCTTTTGACATACGTCACAACATAGTGAAACTGCCCCCATGGACTTTTTTTGTTTCTTTTAAATTTTATAATCTTCTCCGTAATAATTTGGTGTATAACTGTTTTATGGAGAACCTGAAAAACAAATAAATAAGAGTTGTTCCGAAAACTGAGCAAATAGACCTGACGGGTTAATATGACGGAGTATGATAATTTGACATTTGCTTATGTTAAGTTGCAAGTGGTTATCATGACACCATATAATAAATCTCAACAAGTTATTTGACAATATATGGCAATCATTAATGTTTCTGATTGCTTTGAATAATTTCAGGTCGTCTGCAAACATTAATACTTGAACATCATTGAAAATATATAACACATCATTAACAAATAATAAAAACAGGATTGGACCTAAATGTGACCCCTGACGAACACCACTCGTAGCAGTGAATTTGTACGAAAATGTACCATCAATTTTAACAGCCAATAATCTGTTCAAGTAACTGTTAAACCACTTATATAGTGAGCCACCTATACCGAGTTTGTGCAGTTTATTCAGCAATAACTCATGATTAACTTTATCGAATTCCTTATTCAAATCGGTATAAATAGAGTCAACTTGACATTTACTAGACATGGAATCAGATATATAGTTTTGTTACGTTAACAAGTTAGTACGGGTAGATTTTCCAGTAGAGAAACCATGTTGTTCAGGAGAAATGACGTGGTTTAATCGGAAAATAATTTTTTTAAGAAGAACTTTTTCAATTAATATGACGGAGTCTTATTGCCCTTAGCAGACAAATTGTAATTTTTAGAACATGGATTGTCTGGAAAACTGTGTTTTTTCTACTCAGATTTCTATAGAAGATGTACCAAAGAACTAGGGACTTCCATCCCTTCGGCATTGGTGCAAAACCCTAAGATTTGTACTTAGTTAAAATTTGCCACCTATGCTGTGTATGCTGTGCAAGCTTAAAAGCCATTAACCACCGGCCGAGAATTTAAATTTCGTCGAACAATGATCTTGCGATCGTACCCTTGCAACTGTACAGAGCGGTTCCGATGGGAAAGATTAATTTTTCTCCATACCAGCATTTTAACATAATAACTCAATATCGATTTTATTTCATTCAAAATTTGCTTTGATAAATACTTACATTCAAAAATGTTCAAACTCGTGATGATAAAACTATTAAAATTATGTAATTATTTTTTGATTGTTAAAGTATTTATAATTTTTCAATAATGTCTAAGCAAAATAAGAATGTAATTTTTTTTAAATATATTAGTTTGTAAGACCGTAAATAAATAGACAAACTGAAGTATTTTCATCACAAAACAAGGGTGCGGATCTTTTTTATATGATTTTATTTGAACTAAAATTAATAACTCAATATCGATTTTATTTCATTCAAAATTTGCTTTGATAAATACTTACATTCAAAAATGTTCAAACTCGTGATGATAAAACTATTAAAATTATGTAATTATTTTTTGATTGTTAAAGTATTTATAATTTTTCAATAATGTCTAAGCAAAATAAGAATGTAATTTTTTTTAAATATATTAGTTAGTAAGACCGTAAATAAATAGACAAACTGAAGTATTTTCATCACAAAACAAGGGTGCGGATCTTTTTTATATGATTTTATTTGAACTAAAATTAAAATTCTGAAAAGTAGCTTTCCCAAATAATTTTTTGAATTATTTTACTGCATGACTATATGATTTGAGATGTATGTTGTATAATACAAAATTTTGTTTGAAAATTTAAAAAAATCCGCCAATATTTCTCTAATAAATCTAACAATATTTTCTCAAAATTTAAAACATAGCTTTACTAGGTAAAAGGTCTTTCGAAATCAATTTATAATTTTTTGTGGAAAAGAGTCAATACGTCTAAAATTTGATTTTAAATGACATATTTCCGGTTTTGTCTGGTTTTTCCCTCAAGCGTGAGCCAAGTGACGAATTATGGGAAAAGAACGAAGCAACTGCAAGCGGCGTTTCACAATGTTTGCGGTTGCTTCGTTCCTTTCCTATTAAGTAATTTGTGATTCGGCTCGCTTGTGTCTGGCAGCCTTTAGATTGGATCATTTTTGTGCTGAAAAAAAAGCTCGTCTCATCTCTCGTTGAATGATTTACTAGCTTTTGTTCTTCACTCTTACCTCGGGTGTCTCTTCTAAACCCGTGTTCGCTTCTCCTTTTCCTTAAAAATACCTTCCATGCAGCATCCCCAAAGATGACCTGGGGGCCTAGTCACTAATTTTTGTAAACCTCCGTTTCATGAAGTTACGGGTTTAGCTACGTCACATACCCGTATTTTGACAGATTCGCCAACTTAAATAACAACAACAACGGGTATGTGATGTAGCTAAACCCATAACTTCATGAAACGGAGGTTTACAAAAATTAGTGACTAGGCCCACTGTACCCTGAAGGAAACCTCAGAGCCTCCTATGTCAAGTGAATAAAAAAAATACACAAACCCTTGAAATATTTTGCTTTGTACACTATAATTGTGGATAACATAACTTATGCGCGGAATTGAAGCATACAAGTACCACTGCACAAAGTCCAGAGTTTTCAACACCTAACAGAAATTTTCTAGAAGTGCTATGCATTCGATTTGAAAGAAGACTGATGTTGCTTACAGATGGGCCAATGAAATTGATTAACTAACTGACTAACCATTATGCCGTTTCGCCGCAGGGGTAGGCAGAGAGGACGGACCGCCAAACAACTCGATCTTTGCACACACTCCTTGCCTCGTTCACATTCATACATCGTCTCATACATGCTCTTCTATTATTCCGACTCTTCACATGGCCCGACTCAAGTATCTGATTCCCTTGGTCGTGCCATGTCTTCCTCGGGCTTCCTCGACTTCTTCTACCATTCACATTTGCGTCATATATTCTCCTCACACTCCTTTCCTCGTTCATTCGCTCTACATGCCCATACCATCTGAGCATCCTTTTCTTAATCTTACTCATTACGCTTACATCAGCCTTGCATTCTTCGTGGATCTCCACATTTCTCACACGATCGTACATGGTTTTACCACACATTCGCCTCAGTGATCTCATTTCTACAGCATTCAGTCTACTTTCATCCTTCCTCTGCCAGTTCCATACCTCATCAGGGTAGGTACCAGCACTCCATTATGGACGGCTAACTTCGCTTCTTTGGACAGTTTTTTTGTTGGCGCCAATGGCGTTCAGTCCTCCATTAATAGAGTTGCCGGCATTTACCCTTTTTTCGATATCTCTATCAGCCTTCCCGTAGGCTTACAGATAGGCCAATGAAATTGATTATCTGTTTGAAAAGGAATTTCAATGTAAATTTCACCTACGTAATATAAATTATTTTTGGTGTGCCTATCTGTTTCTATCCCTTCAGTGGCTATAAAGCTGTGCATGCCCCAAAAGTAAACGATTTATGAAAAAATTGTTTATTTATGAAAAATGTTAATTACGACGTTATATTTTTCTCAGATTTTAATGAAGTTAGAATGAACTGAAGTTAATACGCTTGTAAAACAATGTCTTTTTACGCTTTCCAGCCGCATATGGTTTTTCCTCAACGCCGAGGCAGTCTTCCTTCAGGCAAATACCCATTTTTCATGTCGTCCATGGGAGGCAGCGGGGGCTTCTACGGCAGCGGCGGCAGCATGGGGGGCGGCAGCCTGGGCGACCAGGACGCGCCTCCGCAGGGACAGTCGCAGGTGGACAACTCCAAGACTAACCTCATCGTCAACTACCTGCCGCAGAGCATGACCGACAAGGACCTTTACTCGCTGTTTGTCGGCTTCGGCACGGTCGAGAGCTGCCGCTTGATGAAGGACTTTAAGGTGATTCTTTTTAGTTAATACATTTATCAAACACACTACATATGTAATCAATTTGGGAGGCGGGTATGGGTACCGCTGCCCCGGGAACCATTTATTGGCTAACCAACAAGGTCATAGGTCACCCCAAGTTGTTTGCTATGTTTGTTGACTTAGCAGGGGTGCTTGGGTTTATGGGGTGAGGTTTATCTAGGTCTTGGCGGCAGATGCATTTGCCCACCTACTGCGTGGTGGGCCGGATCGGTAGACACTGGTTGATGGAGACATTTTACCAGCCACCCATCATCTTGTACCGCAATGGGATGTATTCAAATGCCGTCACTCCTGGACACATTGACCCCTAGATTCCTACCCCCCTTTTTCCTTCCCAGAACTTTCTTTCCTTCCTTTTCCTAAATAGACTCCACACCCCCAAAAATGACATAGGCCTCGAGGGAAATTGTTTTCCTTAGGGCCTCCTGTGTGGACATAACGTAAAAAAAAATACTACAGAGGTCGTTTTCTATGACTCGTTCTTGAGTTCAAGAGTTCGGCTTGCCGATGGAACAATTTGCCGACCTCTGTGTTTCCTTTCTAATACAACATGAGTCTCTTCAGTCGTTACCTCCTTCCTCTCCTCAAAAAGATTCTCCACACAGCCGAAGATGACACAGGCCTAAAGGGAAATTATTTTCCTCAGGGCCTCCTGAGTGGAGTTAACCTATAGAGGCCCAGCGGTCCCGTATGAGACCGCGGATTTGTGTCGTTCAATGCCCAACGGTTCCGTACGGGACCGGTGATTATGGTGTGATTTTTCTAAATAATGCTTGGGCAGTGGACTACCTTTATTGCACGCGGCGTACAAGCGTTTAAGGGAACCTTTAGATGCCCGACGGTCCCGTACGGAAGTGGTCACCAACCCCCGGTTCAAATGATACCGGGCCGCCCAAGGCCCTGCTTAAAAATCAAAATTACAAAAGTACCGAAGACAATCACGATGCTCTTTCTTTCCTCAGTATCCTGGAAGTTTGTCAGTCACATTGTGAACATAAGACGAGAAAGCACAGCCTTTTGACTCTTGTTCAATTCTGTCTTCATTTGGTGTAGATTTGACTCTTATGATTTGCTTTATCTGTCCTGCGAGGTAACCGCTATTTTTAACCTATATTTAGATTGAATGTAACAATTGTTTGTTTTGTTTGCTTGTTTGCAGACTGGCTACAGCTTTGGCTTTGGCTTTGTGAACTACGTTCGAGAAGAGGATGCCTTGGCCGCCATACAAGCCTTGAATGGCTTCGCCGTGCAAAACAAGAGATTGAAGGTCAGTTTCATTGTGTTACCAATCTCACTCAAAGCGTGTTATACATATTTCCTAAAGTGAATTGGATCAAAGAATGCATCGTAGAAGAAGCTACACCACTTTTTTTGGAGCTAATGATCTCAATTTACAGTTCTAATCTAGTTCTAAAGGAGCAGAGTTGGCAAGAGCTGGTCATTTTGGGAGTTCAATTTGGGAGGCGAGTTTAGGTACCGCCGCCCCGGGAACCATTTATTGGATAACCAACACCTCTGCCATAGGTCTCCCCAAGTGGTTCTCTATGTTTGGTGACTTGGCAGCGGTGCCTGGGTTCATGGGTTGAGGTTTGTTCAGATGTGGGAGGGAGAGATTCGTCCGTCACTCCTGGACACACTGACCCCCAGATTCCTACCCACTCACACCTTCTCAGAACTTCCTTTACGTCCTTTTCTAAAAAGACCCTCCACACCGCACCCCCAAAGATGATACAGGCCCTGAGGGGAAGTATTTTCATCAGGGCTTCTTGTGTCGAGCTAATGTAAAAAAAAAAATTCATGCAAGTGGCATCCAATTCTAAATCACCTGCCATTGGTAGAGCAGTTTCCCGATAGTAAAAGGTTCCATGATCAAGTCCTCACCCTGCCCTTAACTGCCATCGAGAAATCGTTATAAATACTACAAAATCAAACCTTTGGAGTAATGCTGCAAAGAAAATAAACCACCCTTCTTTATCTGTTTAATTATGTGCCTTTCTATGTAGGTGTCATATGCTCGTCCCTCGGGTGATGATATCAAGGAGACCAATCTGTACGTGACGGGACTGCCGCGGGACATTTCGGACACGCAGCTCGAGGTCATCTTCGGCAAGTACGGCCGCATTGTGCAGAAGCACATCCTGCGCGACAAACTGACTGGCATGTCACGCGGCGTGGCCTTTGTGAGGTAAATATTACACTTATACGGATGTGTAACAGTATCACCTTCTCATCCCTTTCATAAATACTGCTCGCCACATTACAAAGATACCCAGGAGACATTTCAAGTCTGTCACTCTCTTAACTGCTTCCAGGCTGTAGGTGCACCGCACCTGAAATCGGCAAAAAAGTAAAAAATATATATTTTTGATATGCGATTTTGACCCTTATGTATGAAGAAACTGTATCAAGAACAAGGTCAGAATCGCTTGCGCCAAAAGTATTCCTGATACCGCTAAAAGTTTCATTCACTTGGGAGCACCATTTAAAAATAATTTATTTGTGGAGTTTGTCAGTCGCATTTTTCCGCGAAACGAGCTGTCTAAAGTAATTTATCTGTGGAGTTTGTCAGTCGCATTTTTCCACGAAACGAGCTGTCAAAGTCATTCGATGGCCGGTTACAAAAACTTCGATAAACCTATCAAGTTATGTTGTTTTTATTGATAGGTTATTGTTCAAAGAATGTGTTTCGGTAAATAAAATAAATGATAGTTCAAAATAAATGCAAAAAATATTACTTCTAATATGTATGGGCAAAAGATCCTGGCATTCAATAGGTTAAAGCTAGCAAAAAATATCTCAATTTACAGAATTTTATTCATATTCATGTATATCTTCCCTTAAATTACAGTTCTCTTATTCTGAGTTTCGATGTGATCGTTCTAAGGAAGTATTCAAATAATTTGGATACGGCATATTTATCTTCCTGGGGGGGTTTATTTCTATATTCTGTCTATTTCTATATTCTGACAACCCTCCTCGGTAGACTGGTAAACTCTGAGCATGAAAACATTGTAAGATTCTGCATGTTCCGAAGGCTGCAATGGGCTGGCTGTGTGGAAAGAACGCTAAATGATGCCAATGAAAATCATAACCGAGTGGATAACCCAGGGGAATTGAGTGACACGTAGACTGTCTGTGTGGAAGAAGATTGAAACAGGATGGGAAGGTATTAAGTAGTGGAGACGATTGACTTTGGAATGATGACTCTCCTGTAATCTGTTGAAAAGTGCCTGAAAAATGATGATTGTGTTTATAATAATGATGTTTGTGTGTTTCAGATTCGATAAGCGCGAAGAGGCCCAGGAGGCCATCTCAGCCCTGAACAATGTGATCCCGGACGGAGGCAACGAGCCGCTGGGCGTGCGCATCGCTGAGGAGCATGGCAAGAAGAAGGCAGCCTACTATGCCGGTTGGATGGCCGGACTGCAGAACAGAGGTATGCCCACTGCGGGATTAGATATTCTGCAGACGTACTGCTGATAGATCCATTGTAACCTCTCCATCTTTCTTACAAAGGATGCACGTAACAGAAAGAGAAATTACAGCGGAACTCTCAAGCAAGAGATTATGGCAGGCTGGATTCGTTTCTGTAACTGCTCCTGTTTTACTCGTAAACAATGCTGTAACAGGAGTAGTTACAGCGGATGTATCAATGGTAGCACCAATTGATTGGATAGATTCGTTACTGTAACCTCTCTGTCTTTCTCATAACAATGCATGTAACAGAAGACGAGATTACATCAAAGGTATCAACGGTAGGATGATAGACTTTGCAGGTGGATACAGACTGTATAAATAAGTGCAAGGCTGGGTGTCTAATTTTCGATGAATAGAAGTTGGATTTACCCGTTTCAAAAATAACTTAACAGTATGGGCTAGTTAAAACAGCATTGTGATAGTTGAAAACTGCACACAATTAGACCGTGAAATAGTTTAGTAGAGCAAACAGTTTGTATGTGGGCTGTAATCAGCCATATTTGTCAGCAAAATATCCCATGAAATTTTAAATTCTATTTCCAATTCGTTAGATTCCAAGAGTTGAACAATATTAATAAGTTCAAAGCAATGAAAAATTCACAATTTAATAGTATCGACTATATTTGAAGCACATCTTTAGAATCTTGTAAATTAGAAAATATGTTCCTTCCATAAAACATAATTTATTATCAATATTATCGGTGAATTAGAAAATTTTCTATGTTAGGAAAGTTTATAAAATATGCTTGCATCATTTAGATTGGTTTTTGCTAACTCTAGTATATTTTCCTGATTTTGTTGAGAATATTTATGCTTCATATTTACGAGTGTTTTATTACTTATTTAGTGAATCGGAATATGGTGATGTATGTTATTTTTTGATTTTGAAGACAAAATATCAACTTGTCGTTCTAAAAAAAACTGTCAAGATATTAAATTTACTATTGTCATGCTGAAGCTTTGCTGTATGTATTAAATTTGTTTATGCAATTCATATAAATAGATTAGGTTAGGTTAGATTTTTTGCGCCGAAAGGTTTTGTTGGGTTAGGTTAGGTGGTCCAACCATAATGCACAATGTTAATTGTAAATAAAACAAAAAGTTTTCAGAGAATTATCTTAATTTTTTTTATTATGATAGAAAGATCTATGACAATAGGCCACTTGCATCAAATTTTTTAAAATTTTTTTCCGGTTTAGGCAAATATTCTAAGACATTCTGTATTTTTTTTTTTTTTTTAATCGTATTTTTGAAACCCTGGGGATTTTTTGAAAATTTCAATCCGATAAATCAGACCATTTTTTATAAACCGGAAAGACGGGACATAATTTTATAGGTGTGAAAAAACGATAATTACATAGCCGAAAATCATTTGAAAAAAAAAATAACGTTTTCCACACGAATGGCACAAGAGAATAACGAGGCATACCAAAAATATTACATCTCATAAATATTTTTTTTCTTTTATCCATCTTATTGACCATAAATCATTATAATGAACAGCGTCTATATTACTAAATTCAATGTAATATACTTGTACTTGTAAATTATAATAATAATAAGAATATTATAAAATTTAATTTTGTTAAAATCAGCACCATAATCATTATACCTCTAAAACACGTACCGACATCATCTGCACGTTCTGAAGAGAACCCCGTAGATCATTAAAAGTACGGGGTTCTCTTCAGAGCATCTGTCAAAAAGTGAAACCAAATGATAAGTTCGCAGAGAACACACAATAAATCTAGTGAACGAATTCAAAAATTCGCCTGAAATCAAAGTGATGCCATATAAAAAAAATAAATCAGTGTGGAATTTTAAAAAAATAATAGGAACATTTTCGGCGACGGGACATTTTCATGTAGTGACGTCACGAGCCTAAATAATGGATTTATTTATTTAAAATTAACAAAAACTGTACATTTCTAAACAATTTTACCAACATTTTCTTAATCTTAGTAAAAAGATCTATCCACATGATTTTTTCCAAGTCGTTATGAAATTATGCAAGTGGCCTATTATGTGTGAAACAAAATATCGGCCAAATGCTCACCACGGCTTCGGTGGCATACCTCTATCCGATGGTCCATATTTTCAATGATACTGAGGCATAATTGAGGTTCAATGTCATTAACCCGTCAAAGGCCAGGCCATTTCGCGGAAATTCGCGAAAATTCACAAAAAAACATTAAAAAAGCACCATTTTGAACTTTGAATTGAATGTTTTGTTGATTGATTTTGAGCTATTGTATATTTTATTGACTGAAACACGTTAAACTTAACACAATAAACTATCAACCAAAACAACATTACTTGCATTTATTACATAAATTAATAGGTTTTACGATGTTTTATTCGCGGAACACGTATTTATTGCGACAGTTAGAATCGCGGCAAACTCTGTCAGCGGATTGTCATAGACGAAATCGTTTTAAAAATATTCCAGGGTTGCAAGGTGAATGAAACTTTTAGCGTCTCCAAGAGTAATGATGGCGCAAGCGATTCTGACACTGTTCTTCATACAAATACTGTACATAGAAGGGCCAAAATCGCAGACCAAAAGTTTTTTGTCGGAAATATTATTAAAATATTTGAATTATTTTCTCGCGCATGCGCATATGACGCGCGCGCCGGCGCGTCTCCGGTCTGTCACCGGTTAATGCGCCGAATTATCTCATACTTTAGCTATTCAATTGTTCTTGGCTTATTGACTTACACTTTTTCTTTTAAATATCCCCAAAGAAAGGAGTCCAACGGTGTTAATTCACACGATCGTGGCGGCTAATTGAAATCGCCACGGCGTGAGATAACACGGCCGTTGAATTTCTCACGCAAAAGAGCCGATGTTTCGTTGGCTGTGTGGCAAGTTGCACCGTCCTGTTGGAACCACATATCATCCGTTATCATCTCACGATAGCGAACACCATTATACCATACGGTAACTGCTTGGCCAACCTCATTTTAACCGCATCAAACAGTCACTCTTTGTGGATGCATCGGCTTTTCAACAATCACTCGTGGATTCTCATTAGCCCAAATGCAGCAATTCTGCTCGTTAACAAATCCACTGAGGTGAAAGTGTGCCTCATCGCTGAAGATGATTTTCTTTGTAAAGCCACTATTCACTTCTGCCTGTTCAACCAACCATTCGGCATATTGACGACGCTTGAAATTGAATTTGTTGAATTTGTCAAAGACTGAAACAAAGAAATGTCAAATAAAGTTGGGCAAAAAACTTGACATTAAGGTGTGGCTCACAATTAACATTGTGCGTTATGGTTGGACCACCCTTTAGATTCTTATTATAATTTCCTGTTGATCATAATGCAGTGAAACCCTCTTAAGAAGTTTCGCGGCTTAAGAGGTTTGGTTTTTTTGGTCCCTCGGCCAAAAATTGGCCCAATTTTTCCCACATATAAGTTTTCCTGCTCAAGAAGTTTGTCTTTTCCGGTCCCTTGGAAAATTTCTTAAGAGGGTTTCACTATACATACAGGGTGTCCTGTAAGTAGTGGATAATCTTTCAACAGTGGATGGGGATCCCAAGGCCGGAATTTTATGTTTGGTAAAAGTCTGAAAAGAGGGTTTTCGAGTTAATAATATTTTTTTGAAATTTTCTAAAATTGACACCCTTGCTCACACTTTCTTTGGTGGCAAACGAAGCTATTTTCTCAACCTTTTTTTTTTTAAGACATGCAAAAAGATAAAACCATGATAGCCTCCAAGGTTGAGTGGTTAAGTTAGCGGAATTCGGAGGTTGCAGGTTCAAATCCAGGCGTGCGCATGTAAATTTTATTTGATTAAATTATTCATTTATAAAAATATATATAGTATATTTACGTTATGTTGCAGACTTTCAGTATCGCCCTAAAGACCATCATTCAAAATTGAAACGTTGCTTGATATGACTTGTTGTGTTTGGTGACCAGTTCTGAATAGCCATGAACTTCACCGCCTTCCTCTTCCCCATCCTTTCCCCATTACCTTAAATCTCACAACATACCCATAGGGATGCCATAGCCTCAGTGGCTCCAGACTTTTTGGAGCAATTGGGACTCTACTATTGAAGAATGCCAATTTTGTCTGATTTCATTTATTTATTACATTATGCTTATATTTTTTTACATTCTGTAGATTTTAAATTTCAACCAAGAATTTGCTAACTTAGTTTCCTTCTTATGTAATCTGTACAAAATGATATTATTTTAATTTGCAATATGTAGTTGCTTTTCGTTTGTACATGTTTCATTTTAGAGTATTGAGTATACACAATGTTATCGTGTTGATGTTTCAAAATAAGTTCTCCATGTAATGAAATTACACTTCATATCGACGCTGGAAAGGAAGAATGGCTAAAGCACCATACAGCTGTGATATTATAGACGAACATACACAATTAGCTGCATTGTTTGTTTGTGCTGGTGTTGTTTATCAGATCAAACTCGGAACATGAGAGAAATTCTATTTTTCATTTCCAGTGTCGATTTTATTATTCGGCATATTATATGAAAGAGTTTGCAGGGATGTATTATTACAGAAAGCAAGTATTGAGTCTTTTGTCTCGCAGATTTTTAACATGGATTTATTTGTTAAGTCTTAATTTCAATATCAAGTAACACACTTTAGTAATAATATATCTATGTAAGTCTTCAAAAATGTACACATCAAAAGGGAAAAAGAATCACATTCTTAGTTAATAATAATCTCACAATAAATCATCGCCATCATTTCTGTCTGCTGTCAATCGGAATGATTTAGGCCTCAAACGATTGTATTTGAGTTCCAAGCCATTCTGCTTGTTTCCTGCGTGGAAATGAGGCAACACTGAATAACACGGGGTGATTCTTGGGCGCCAGGTCACACGGGGTCGCATCCCCACACGCTGTCCCACCAATCGCACCACGGGGGCCACCACGGCCTCCTGGGGGGGCACCAAGGCCACCAGGGCCACGGAGGCCACGCCACTCCTGTGCGTCACCTTGGCTACAGCCACGAGAACATGTCTCTGGTGGGGCTGGGCGGCAGCTCGGCTTACAACTCCCTGCCGTCGGGGGCGTCTCGCTTCCTACGTCGCACTCCGCTCTCGCACCACTTCTGATCGGCGGCGCACTGGCCGGCGTTCCACTAGCCCCCGCTGCCGACCCCGCCCCTCGCAACGCCATTTCAACAAGTGTCTTAATTTTGTATAGCTCGTGTGCATGTTTGTGCGTGTGTTTGGTGTATAGTTTGTCCACCTCCTGGCGAAATTGGGATCTATGTTTAATTTTATCTAGCAGCAGAATTGGACTCGTCGGTGAATCCATCTCAAGCCATTGTTACCCCAGTCTACTCTCTCTTTTCAAGTTACGCAGTATTTCAACTTTTAATTTGCATTTTTTGTTTGGTTTTTGCACAAAGTTCACATTGAATCCAGTCATTTAATATAACAATTACACAATGACTTCTGAGTCATCTTTTGAATATATAAATACTTCACTTTCTCGTTTTAATCCAATCAACAATTCTCTTTTGCAAATTATGCAACCATTACAAGTTACTAGTAATTCTACCAACTGTAACGTATCATGTTCGTATATAATGTAATTTTTTGCGGCAGAGCAGAGATCAGAGCTCAGGATAATGGGTCATGTAGTTATCTGTCAGGTAGGTAGGTTTTCAGAAAAATAAAAGAAGATGAACTTTATAAAAATGTATTGAATCCAAACCAAAAAGCAACATGAAAGTGTAAAAACTTCATACCAAAGTAACAAAAGAACATAGTAAAATACACATACCAGATGGACTCTTGGGTTATGCTAATCTAACTAAAATTTACTCCGGATGACGACCGCACACTTGCTTCGTGGAGGGAAACGGTTATGGGACGAGACTCCTAGTCTCAACCACCGGGAATGGCGCAGAATCCGGGGAACCTAGGTCATCCTTCTATGTAGGGAGAATACCGCTAAATCTCCAAGGAGCGGCTGCAGCCTCAGGCTGACTCAACAAACTCCATCCGAAGGCACGTGGGCCATCCAGTCTCCAAATCTTAAGAATTTCGGAAGATCAATACGTAATCCGTGACTTCGCGACGCGGGGTCAAAAAGGCATATTATACCAGCCACGAAACCGGGACAATCACTTTGTAATTTCACTCCAAAAACATTTCTATACTTGGCCAACCGCCAACACCGGTAAAAAGTGGGACTTTCACATCATCCACTATAAATAACACCGTACACGAACCTCTCGTGTTACGTAAAAACACCCCGCGCCCTTTTAAGTTTTAAATCAACTTAGATTCTCATGATTAAACGAAAATTTAAACACCTTGATGGTGAGTGACTAATTTCCGCCACAGTGCCCTTCTGCCGCGGGAGGAAGTGACCATAAACAAAAAGGAACCTCTCTCTTTTCCAAAAATTACCAGTGTCCAAAAAACACCATAGACAAAATAACCACCTAAGCAAGAACTGCATTAGTCACATAATTATTTATGTGACACAACATCATCATGCCTTTAACATCAGCTAAATACAGTAATCCAATTCTTTTTTACCTAGCAGCAAAGCCTAACTCCTTTCTACGATGGTTTGAAGTCGTCAACTATCCATCTCGAGTCCCCTTTTGCAAATAAGTATGTACGCACGGCGGAACCTTGCATAATGAGCAAAATTCGTTCCAGAATCATACTTGCAATGTGAAATATTTGTTAAGCAAAACAATTTTTCCAATACAATAACACTTCATGCTGAAGAAGATACTAAAATTTTTTTCATATGTAATGAAGAGACTTGTCTCCTCACAATTGTTTCGGTAGATACCCTCAGAATCTTCAAACTTCTTGAAGTCGCCGATGAAGTTCTCTGCTTTTGTCGGAGTTTGCTGCTTTACCGTGCCTCACAATGTGGATGCCGGTTATTCTCTTAAACTTCTTAAACCATCCATTACTTCCCTTAAATACTTTTTCTTTTACCGTTGATGATTCTAGCTTCTTCTTAACGAGGCTGACAAAAATTACTTTTGCCTTCTCACAAATAATGTTTTCGTTAATAGTGTCACCTTGCAATTGCTCTTTGTTTATCCATATGAGAAGCAACCTTTAAACATTGTCGCATAGATATTCCTGTCACTCCCTTTGAAGCATCTATCTCCTTAATCTTGTCCTTGTCTTGGGGTCAGTGCAAATCGTTGATGTAGACCAATTGTGTGTGCATATTAGATCAACCGTGCTTACACCTCATTCTCGCTTTTTAATGATTTTACATTTCATTTCTACAGTTATTTTTATGTCTGTCTTGTGGATTTTTCTTGGCAGACATTTTTGCAAGGATTATATTAAACTTTGCACTAAAAAAATCACAAACGACGTCTGAACAAAAGTTTTGAAAAATGTGCGAACACAAGCGACACTAACATGCTAGGGGAACGAGTGCTAAACATAGACTGATGTAGCACTGACGCGGAAAGTCCCGGCGCACAAGCGAGTGACGTTTAGAAGGGCCTCACCCTTTCTTGGTCACTCATTAACGGATCCATTTTTTTACAATTTATATTTTACTTGTCATGAGAGGTTCTTGTTAAGCGAGATTCCACTGTATTAACAGTTCACTTGTTCGCTATATTACAGTCCACTCTATTTTGCAAGCTTCGCAACCTGCAATTTTATCATGTAACAACTTATCTACTGATTTTTCTTTATCTTTAATGTATTACATAAGATAATTTAATGCAGCCGGACCTGCAATATTAACTGGTTGAAAGTCATCACTGTCACATTTGGATCATCTTAAACCATAATGAACTAACTCACTTTTTGCAATTTCTGAGTTAAGAGAATGAAATGAGGACTCCAAATCATAATCTGGCTTTATCAGGGAGAACCAATCAGAGAAAAACTCTCTACGATTGATCAAGACAGTATTTCTCTGATTTGTTCTCTCTGGCAGAGCTAGATTATGATTTGGAGCCCTCATTTCAAGCTTCAACTCAAAAACTGAGCTAGTGCATTATGGTTTAAGATGATCCATTTTGAAAATGCAAATTCACTTGCAAATTGCGCTAACAACTCGTTTTCTGTTCATTTTTCTTTATCTTTGATATATTTTTGCATATTGTTCATATTAAATACAATCATTTAACGCATCTGGCCTTTACTATCTACTAAATTGTTGCAAATTTAACGAAATATGTTATTATATAAGTAATATAGAAACTGACTAGGTTAACTGTTTTACAAAAAAACATTCAGTAATTCTGAAGTATGTATGTATTTCCCAATTTCAAATGGACGTGATCAACATGCTGATCGTACATGCTGAAACGCCGTTAGTAGTGACGCAATATAATGTCTTAGTTTTATACTCTCGGTCTTGTTATTTATTTGTTCTGTCTTTCAATCTTACGTTTGTACATAGATATTATCTGAAGGCATTTTGAGCTTCAAGACATCGACATGGAATTCATAGGGCAGACTTTGCAGCACAATAAATGACATGAATTTGGAGCTGGCAGCAAGACTATAGTATTCTATGTCGATGTCTAAACATTTTCCAACGTTCAGGCAAAAGTCACCAACCCTCAAACACATTTTGAGGTTAGAGATAAACTCTTATTTGAATGCTTTAAAATGTGCAACGCTGGTCATTTCAATGCGGTCCATCCAATTGTGTGGCACATTTTGACACAATGTATGAGCCACATCCGTGTAGATTATGTTAAAAACATGCAAATATGATTTAACCTCTCAGGTCTTGGCGTATTCTAACACAGGGTCAAAATATTTCCGCTTTACAATTAAATCCAAATAAATGAAATATTTATGAACAAATCCGAAAATTAAAACTGTTTTTGAAAGGTGATAAAATACCCTTTCAAATTTTAATTTGAAATAAACATGTAATTTTTTAAATATAAAGATTTTGCATGCAAACAAAAAAGTTAAAAAAATGGCTCACATTACGTTTTTTCTAACTAAAATTACTGATAATGAAAAAATTAAAAACACATTTTATTAGACAAATATATTGTAAACGTAATTGTGACCTCACTTTTTTGTCGTTCCATGTAAAAATAATTAATAAAAAATTCCCAAATTTCATAATTTTTTTTTCAAATTGCTAACCGATACTTTGGTTTCGTAAAGTTGTACATTTTACTTTTTTGTGGTTAACTTTTATATTTGAATACAAAATGTGTTGTTTCCTCTTTCTAACACCGTTTATATCATATTTCTCACTATGATAGTAAGGGAGACACAACTAAGATTTCTATGAAAAGAGCAAACATTTCTGAGGTTGGTGATTTTTGCCTGAACGCAGGTGATATATTATATTATTTTTAATTGTTAGGAATTGTTGTTTATATTTGAATAATAAAATCAAGTGCTAAAATTAAAAGCAAATATATTATAATATGCAGTAGGTAACTTCTTCCATTAGTAAAAATTGAAATGATTAATAATATGATATACAAAATAATAGTGTACCTATGTGTGTGTGTGTGTGTGTGCATTTGAAGTAATATTGTTAAAGTGAATTGATTTGTTAAGGTGTTCACAATGTGTGCTGAGGTTTCTAGAAAAAAATACTAAATATCTTATCTATACTCAAACATTCTTATGATATATAATTCATTCTAGTCAACTAACTTATTCTATTTCCGGATAATCAAACAGATTATTTCATCAGCGAGTGCTAGCCTCCGGTGTATTGATTTCCTTTGTTTATAACAAGACAGTTATACAGACCCGAAATATTGTAGAAAATAAAACTGGTTGTATCAACTTGCTCAATACCATGTTAACCTAATACGTGTTAACCTAACCTAATACATCCTAACGGATAGACTAAGTGGAGTTGGCCAAATGGGGCAGTTAAAAAAGATAGGGAACTCTGTTAGGTTAGGTTAAGATGGTCTCCGTGGTCGAAGGGTAAGGCCCTCGACTAGCAATCTGAAGATCCTGGATTCAAAAACGGGCATGCGCAAATGCATTTTATTTGATTAACTTGTGTTATTTCGCAATTAATTAATTTAAAATGATAAATAGTATATTTATGGCCCGTTCCAAAGTGGAAGATACTTCCAGTATTGTCCTGGTGTAAGATCACTATTCAGAATTGAAACGTTGCTTGAAATGGCTTTAGCCGTGCTTGGTGGCCAAATCCGAATGGCCGATACTTCCCCACCTTCGCCTTCCCAACTCCTTCCCCTCCCCAATACCTTCAGCCTTAAACCCGAATTGGGGATGCTATAGACTCACTGACTTCAGAAGGAAACATTTGGGACTCATGAAAAGTAGTTTTATTTTCAATTGTATTTTGCCTCTGTATTACTGTCATTTACCAAATTGCATAATTTCATTTTACGACTGCACTGTTATGTTTTTTAATGCAACAAAACAAACTGTAATTTGTAGGATGATATAGTCTAGAATACCACTTTAATGATAAGTTGTATTACAGAGGTATTGGTAGCAATCCGGTGCCGTCACCTCTAGGTGCCTATTACAATTTTACAATAATGGCCTTCTAACAAAATGTTTAATGCAACGATTAAAACTATCGCTTAGTTATTAACCCCTCCTTTATAATCTCCTCGAATCTAACGCGTCTTACTGTCGTTTTCTCCAACCTCACGCTAAACACTACACGACATTCTTAAATAAACCATTTTGACCGGCATTTTAATAAAAAAGTAATACTTCCATTTTTCCAATTGAAATTTAGATGTGCCAAATAGCAGGACTGTATCTTAAAACGTTTCGGCCTAAAGTAATATTACATATTATGGTATTAAACTATTCTAGTAGAACAAGCCAAAACCTTTGTGTTGTAACACATTTATCTTCCTCTGAAATCTTTCACCTTTTCAACTTTAACCTATTTATCCAATTTCGTATTGTTTCATTTGCATCGAAGTGGTCATTAATAAAAAATTAACGCTTTAACCGTTAATAAATAAGCTAACGAAATAATTGTTTTGTATTTTTGACGTTACGTTGACATCGAGTGTCTAAAGCGAAGTTGCCTATCCTAAATATTGCTCAACACTGTTTAAATCAGCTGGTGGTATTTTTACTTGCCTCTTTACCGTTATGTGATAGCTCCTACAACTACTGTATTATTGTGATTGCACTCCCTGTTCTTGAACCTTTGTACAGTGAACCCAATACCCCCCAATAGAATATAAAATCTTTAAAATACACAAATAGATTTTGACTTTATTTGTGGTGTAGAAAATTTTATATTCATCGAGTTTTGTGAAATAAAATGATGAAATTTTAATAAAAAATATGTATGTCCTAAGAAATATTATTATATTATAACCCTTTAAAAGTATACATAAAATCTTATTTACAACCCGGTTTGTTTCCATGGAGTGATTCTGTGAATAGATTCCTATTGATTCTATGAATAGATTCAGATTGATTCTATGAATATATTCCGATTAATTCCGTGAATAGATTACAATTGATTCTATAAATATATTGATCGTACAGTTGATTAGTCAGACATCTCCAAATACTAAGTTTTGAGATAATGGGGAAACAACATTCGAATGCTTTATATATAAATCAAATATTAATTACAAATGTCTATGTTTTACATATGAGTCATTTAATTTCTATATCCGCTATATCAACTTTCGTTGATTTGGAGAAAACTGCAAAAAACTGTCGCATCTCTAGCGTAAATAAATAATTGCTTTTTAATTTTTTGAATAATGAAATGGAGTAATGTAATTTCGAAAAGTGTCAATTTGTTTATGTATGTCTAGCATAATTTAAGTAATTTCGATAAATTAAATGAATATAGCGGATTTTGATACTCACTTCGTGATTTACTCACAATATAGAGGCTTTTGAAATTCAACTGACCTGACGTGTGAGTTTCTAAACCCGCCATCTTGGCGAAATAACTGCTTGTGATTGGTTGAATTCCGATATAGCGGGTTTTGACAGTAACTTCTTGAATGATATAGCGGGTTTCGTTTCTCACTTGCAGTTTTAACATGGTTTTTGATCGTGATAAGGAAGGTTTTGAAACTCAATTTTAGATTCCCCTTGTATCTCGCAAAAATGTGAACAAGATGTCATACTCAGATCATTTTGTTAAAAAATCGGATATAGCGGGTATTGAAATTATAGGACTCATTTTAAATACGTTATAAAATAACATCGGGAAGCGTAACAGTCCGTTACATTTTGAAATTTCCTACTGGTGACCCAGAAAGCATAAATTTTTTGTTTATTTCACTACAAGTTTTTTGCATCATAATTTATTTGACGGTGTTTATGAGTAATCTGAGCATTGTACCAGATAAAGGGTACACTTTTACATATAACTGCGTATTCAATTCAAATTTCGACTTTTCGTAAATGTCTGACTGATCAACTGGACGATCAATATTGTGATTGATTTCATAAATAGATTCCAATTGATTCAATATTATGATTGATAGTAGAATCTAACAATTATATTTACTTCCAACTCTTGTGGTGTCCCTCCCATTGTTAGGCCTGCACCTAGTATTTATTTACATTCCCTAGTTACTAATATACATGCACTAATCCATCTGAACGTAGCTTGATCTCAAATGTTTACAACTATAATATATTATGTATCTACAGATGGAATTGTTTTTAAAGACGTTGGAATATTAACGAAGAAGCGAGCTTACAGTTTGTCAAATAAGAGTAGAAAACATAGGAGGCACTGTTGTTCAAATTGCAATACCAAAAATATAACACATGGTGGAAATGTAAAGCTGTGTAACCTACATTTTTGTAAAAAAATTAAAAAAGGCATAAAACTGAAAAAAAATTTTTTTTTTCATTTGCAATATAGATACCCACTGATCTCAAAATTAGAATTGCACATAGGTATTATATTATACATTTGCAATTTTGTGTTAACATAGTGAACAATAATGATATTGTAATAAATTATAAAGCACACTTTAGAAATTGCTCACATTTATTTAATACAAGCTTAACTCGTCAAAGGCCAGGCCATTTCGCGGAAATTCGCGGAACTTCACAAAAAAACCACCACTTTGAATTTTGAATTGAATGTTTTGTTGATAAATTTTGAGCTATTGTATATTTTATTGATTGAAACACGTTCACAACACAATAAACTATCTACCAAAACCACATTACTTGCATTTATTACGTAAATTAATAGGTTTTATGATGTTTTATTCGCGATACACGCATTTATTGCGACCGTTAAATTCGTGGCAATTTATGACAGCGCATTGTCATGGATGAAATCATTTTAAAAATATTCCAGGGTGACAAGGTGAATGAAACTTTTAGCATCACCTAGAGTAATGATGGCGCAAGCGTTTCTGACACTGTTCTTCATACAAATTGTGTACATAGAAGGGCCAAAATCGCAGACCAAAAGTTTTTTGTCGGAAATATTATTCAAATATTTGAATTATTTTCTCGCGCATTCGCATATGACGCGCGCGCCGGCGCGTCTCCGGCAAATGACCGGTTAAGTACCTAGCGTGATCATGTCTCTAATTTTAGATTTGAATATATTTAACTCATTCAGATCTAAAAGTAGTGTAACTAAACTCTCCATCAGTGATTCTTCCTTTCTACCTATTGTTAAATTCAAATTTATGTTAAATTAAATGAAAGCAAATCACTTTGTAAAACTAATCAAATTTATGTCATTAAGTGAGGTACCTTAACAACAGTGCTCTTTAAGAACAAAAAAATGTTTTTTTAAAATTTGATTTACAGTGTTCTATATTTTTAGTGTCATTGCGCTTTAAAATAATATTTGACAGTTAAATTGGTGTTGTCAGCCTACAAATTTTGTAGTTCCATTTTTAATATTTTCTACTCTTAATTGACAGACTATACTTTAGTGCAGACCAGACTGAACAGACATTTTGGATGCTTAAAAGTTTGTGTATTCTTTGTCAGTGATTTGTATGAATGCTGTGAAGGGAAAAAGGCAGGTTCGACGACTTTAAAAAAAGTTCCATCTGATTTCTGTTATGGATTTGTAGAGTTTAATTATCGTTGTTATAAAATTAAATACTTGTCACCAAATGTTCAAATTCCGAGTCCTCAGACCTTCCCGTTCGTTCGTTGCGTAAAATTGACGGAAAAGGAGGCTGTCTTTGCGGCTCTTTTTAAAATGGATAATCTCACATTTTGACAATAAGAAATATTGATGCTCTGTGTAAATAGTAAAGGTAATATGTTCTTTTTGGATTTCTAATAACTAATTTAAGTTACGGCAGAAAATGTCTAGTTTGTATGATAACCTAACCTCCACACCCCGTTGAGCCAGTCGATCTTTAGTACTAAATGTAAATTTATCGTACATATTTAAAACCTCACCGACGTTCTTTCTTCTTTATACAAGTATTAATTTTATTATCGTAGAAACATTCCTAACATGTCTATTTAATTTTAATAATTATTAAACTTTTGTGATATTATTTGTACATTTTCAAAATGGAAACTCAATGACTTCCGTGCATTTAAAAATGTAATATGATTATTATTATTAAAAAAAAATACTCTCCGATTATTTGTCTTCGATCGATAACATTATATTTTATAACCATTTATTGCATTTGTAAATAACAAATTTACTCTCAAATAAACACATATTCCAAAGATAAAATATATTATAATAAGCTATGATTTACAGATTCCAAATCATATTAAAATGTAATAATAAAACGTTGTTGCAGGATTTATGTATGTATATTATTTATTTACGCCCTTTTTGGGCTTTTATCATTGCGTATGGAATAATTGATACAAAAATGAAGTATCTTCCATTGAATTTCAAGCCAATGTACATAATATTATAATAGAAAAGAGATTGATTTCAAATAGTAAAAGATTTGATGAACAGGTTCGCTGCCACTAAATTTTGACGATGAAAACGAAATGTCTCGATCGGGACCGGTGGCGGCGAACAAGACAATTAATTTTCATTAATAATTTTTTTTTTTTTTTGTGCAATAATAATTTATTATTATTTTAATGAGATTATATTTGTTGCATCCAATTATTTTAAAAAGTACGATTTTTCATAATTTATTTATTAAACAATGTTCCCAATCTGACCTTGTAGGTCCGTCTAGCATTAGTTCTGTCAATGCTTTAAGGCTCTAATGGTAACAAAGTCTTGTCAATTGTGGATCGTGTCATTGTTCACATTAAATGGTGTCCTTATAGTTGATATATCAATGTCTAGCTTTCCATTAAATAAATATAATATGTCTACTGAGGTGTGTACAAAAAACAATTAACGTAGGAGTAAAACTAAATTTAAGGTTTGTGGTTTTGAAATTTCAAATTTAAAAGTGTTTGTTTTAACAGTCAAAACTTAAAATGATTTTATCTTTAAGTATGAAACAGCACAGCATATATTATTTTCATAAATGCTTCTCCTAAAACCATGTATTGTTTATAAAATATCACATTGATAAAATGTTTCATCTTTTTCTGTAATGTTTATCAAAATTTAGTGTTTTTGGGTACTAACAATTTAAAAATATTATCATAAAATATGTTATTAGAAAATAAGAGATGTTGTCGAAACGTCCTAAATAAAATTTAATTTTGATATGTTTATTTTTTCTCATAATATTGTCATAGATTATCCTGAAAAAATATTGTCCATATGAGTCGTATAGTTCCCATCCACGATAACTCCACTTGAGTAAAATGTTGACAAAACGATTTGTTTTTCTATTATCACTTTTAAAAATAAAAATCTAGAAAATTATTTATTTTGTGTGCTAAACGTAGGTAGTCCAATGACAAATCGCACAAAATAAATAATTTTCTAGGTTTTTATTTTAAAAAGTTATAATAGAAAAACAAATGGTTTGCCATTTCCACATTTCAGCCAAGTGGACTTATCGTAGATATGAACTATACGCCTCATATTATAAACCCCTTTGACCTCAGCTATTTTTCAGTAAAAAAAAAAATTTAGTTTCACAAATCGTCGCCTCAGTTCTTGTTTGTTCAATAAACGATTTTAGTTTTTGTTCAATCTCCACTTTAAAATTAAAAATAAAGTATAAAAAATTATAGTTAATCACTTAACTAAGAATTATTGAAACTAATGAGACCTTTACCTTTACGGAAATAGCTTTATCTTAAACACCTATCATAATGTTTCATTGAAATAATGAAAGAAAACTTTCTCCTCCCGTAAATTTATTGAATGGTCTGTTGAACAAACAAGAACTAAGGCGACGAAATGTGTATATTTATTTAATAAAATTCACTCTCATGGACTTAACAATGTTTACTGTCTTTGTTTTTTTTTATATGAGACGTTAAAGTTTGCACTGCTAGATCGACACTCTAATACTAAAAGAGCTGAGGAAAAATTTAGCTTTGAATATGAATTTTAAAGGATATTTTCTGATGAATAAACTTGTTAAAAGTTACAGAATAAGTATTGTACGTGGATATGACTTATTACAAAATTGAAATGTAGCTAAATAATTTGGATTATCTTAACCACAAGCCGTTTTCGTAATCTAATTGAAGTAATAAATAAAACGTATTGTAATTCAACTGATAAACCTAGTGGACATTGAACAGTATTTATTAGAAAGTTTACCAAAACATCTATGTCTGTATTATAATGTATGTGATCTGTTAGCATTTGTATATCGTCATTTGTCTTATTCAGGGATCTAGTCAAATCGTTATATAAATAAATTATACTCAAATTACTGTTATATTCTAATATTTTATATTTTTAATTATTCTAATTTCAGGCAGTTGTTCCATAGCTCCTTGTCCAAAAATTACATTATTGTTTAAATTATAGATTATTTTAACCATATTGACCCCTTAGTACAATGATACACAACCTTTTTAGAAGAAATGCCAATTTACCTATCTTTTAAACATTCCCAGGCTATTTGTGGGCATTTTTACCATGGTTTGTGTATTTAGTTAGGTTCCATCTGACACTGCAATGTTATGCGATAATGTGCTCAAGAAGAACCTACTGTCTCAATAACAGTACTATGTCACGTATAACCCTGTTTTTACAAGAGTCGATTTGTTAAATTATTCTTTACAAATAGACATTTTTGTCCAAAAATATTAATATTGCAAAAAAGTTTGAAAAATTATAATTCCTTAATTTGGTAGAATTTGAGCTTTTTTTTCAACCTTCACGTGTTTGACATTATCTTGGCTATGATTTTTTGGGAATAATTTTTTATTTAAATTAACCACTGTAGTGACAGCGCAATTTAAAACTTTTTTCTCCGATTGCTCGAGATATTTTGGTTGAATATTTTTCACCCACATTAAAAAAATCATACCTCCGAATTTTATTATGGAGACATACAAACTGATTATAGTTCTATATAGCTAATGAATTCATCTATCTTTTGTTGATTATCATGTATTTGTATGATTTATAAAAAAATATTATAAAATCGTAAACTTCTACTTAATTACTTAAAAATAGGGGAAAATTTTCCAAAATTGGCAGCAAAGCAATCTGAGGCATTTTAAATACTGCCATATTGTGGCAAAAAGCGCTCCAGTGGTTAAACTAAATTATAGTGACCAGTGGCAGCTCATGACTTTTGGAAGTGCTTTGTTACAAAAGATGGCATTATTGCTATTATAGCCGAAAATGTTTTGTTTTTTTTTTTGAAAATTGGGTTTTTGTATGAAGATTTTCAGGAATACCGGTGCATTGCACTGCCAAAGTTTTTAGTTGGCAAACTGAAATTTCTTGCAATTCTTTATACAAAAAATCGATTTCGGCTACAAAACTTTCAATAATGCCATTTTTTTTTTTTTTTAAATATTAGCGCTCTGGCACACCCAAAAGTTATGAGTAAAGTTACGAGCACTGAATCTCTTAGTACGAAACCTCTATGTGGTAGATGACTACCCTGTGGTAGACGGTGTGATTATATACTTTACTTTGTCCCAAACTGTTAAATTTGTATGTGGAGATTAACTCTCGCATTCCCCTAACAATTAGTTTTATTTATGTTCTTAGTTCTTTATGAGTACTGCACACGATAAACGGCAAAGTATCCTGCACATAGTTAATAGAAACTAAGGAGATGGGCCATGAACCATTATTAGTACGAAACTGGGCGCATTGCCAACATCGTTCACACACACTACCGTAAAACTCATCTGCGCACGGTGGCTCCCTGCCTAAGTTTATCGCATAGCCACTTTGATAGTCTGTGCAGTTGGTTCATAGCTCAGTGACAGTCAGCATGCTTCCATGCCATATCTCCTTGTTTATATTATCTACTGTCCTGCCAATGACTAAACAATACAGCATACCGATCCTATACAAAAAAGGTCAGACCGTCTCCGAAGCCACTGAATAGTATCTATTAGTAACCATGGAAAAGATGTATATCGTCAGCCATCTTGGCCGCCATTTTTGTATAACCGTTTAACAGGTTGTTTTATTTGTACGCTAAGTCCTCTCTTAGCGTATTTTATTTAGTCATTGGGTGCTGCATGTTTTGGTCTGTTTGCCAAAAACTGTTTTATAACCAAGATAATTGCCAATCAAAATAATATTGAATATCCATTATTATTACTACCAATGTTAATACTCTGCAAAATGTTATTTGATTGAGACACTGGAAGTTTAAATGTGACATTAATTATTTTTTGACTTGATATTAATAATAATAATAAAACATGCATTATTTTCACAGCATTATATAACAGAGCCGTGTCTTCGCTACGTTTAATCATTGAAATTGTTAATTTATTATTTAAATGTGTGTTTTGTATTGTTTTTGGACACTCCCAAACATCTGTTTCTGATTCTGTTGTATTTCATTACCATCTGCTTTTCCCAACCAGAAGGCGACCAACATGATGCCCCCCAAGGTCCCGGTTTTGATGACTACTCGGACGATTTAATGCAAAACTTTGGTAATTATCTCAAATGAATAATCTTACATTCCAGATTTTTAACTGTCGGATTCTTTCGTCTTCCAAAACACTGAATGCCCGATTCGATAGCAAATATTCCCACTTAAGCTTAATCTTGAAACATTCCGTTGTCAGCTGACTCAGGTTTGATTATAAATATTCCAACGTTTACATTCCACTGTCATCTGACTCCGGTTCGATTATAAACATTCCAACGTTTGTCTAATCTTGAAACATTCCACTGTCACCTGACTCCGGTTTGATTATAAATATTCCAATGTTTATCTAATCTTGAAACATTCCACTGTCATTTGACTCCGGTTTGATTATAAATATTTCAACGTTTATCTAATCTTGAAACATTCCACAGTCCTTTTACTCCAGTTTGATTATAAATATTTCAAAGTTTGTCTAATCGTGAAACCTTCCACTGTCATCGGACTCTGGTTTGATTATAAATATTCCAATATTTGTCTAATCTTGAAACTGTCACTGTCGTCTGACTATGAAGTGAATCGATTAACGCATTGCTTCCTAATTCATTCCCTTTTCCCATAATTGTACGGTGACTGGCATTCTTTGCTATACCCATACTATATCAGGGCCGGCAAGTGTATTTTCGAAATACGGATGTGGTGATGCCTAACAGTATTAACAATAGAAATTCATTTATCAGTATTATTCAACGTCCAAAATATTTTTAAAGGGGAAAACACCTAAAAGTTTTACGTTCTTAATTTGTATAGACCAGTATCATTTTTGTGTCGTATTATTTAAGATCTTAGATTATTTTTTTTACTATTTGACAATGATCTCTTTAGTTTTAACAATAAATTATTTCAACACTTCCAGTGTCTCATCAATTATTATCATCATACTTTACTCACTATTTTAGTGAATTCTAGTCAGTAAATATTATGTTTCAAAGATATTCTAATAAAAAATAATATATTGTTTTAGATAACTGAATATTAATTACCAACTTCTTCATCTAGAGATGTAAAAAATATTGACTTTTCAAATATTAAATCCATCTAGTTTATTCCATTTATTAATTAGGTAAGGTTTCCAAAATCTATTTTCCTGAGATATTGTGTACATAATTACATATTTTATGATAGACTTCATTCCGAAGAAATAATAATTAAAACATATATAACAATAAATAATATATTTGGACCGTAGTTTGTATCAAATGAAAGCGCACTTTATTAACAACGGATGTTTAACGTTATACATCGCCAATATTTTCAACATCCCTATTTGAAAGAAGGCAGTGATTTACAACAAGTATGAATTGCTCATCGCGTATTGTATTATTAGCTACAATAATTGGTTTTACGCTTGTCCAAGATGATAGCAGGCTGTTTTAATATACAAATTATATAATGTGTGACGACTTACTATGATTTGTTGAACCATTTGATGGATATAATATATCTCTGCAATGTGTTTGTATAGTGATATCATTAAACTGCTTAATCTGATGAAGAAGACTTTTATTGCTACATCTCTACTACATACACCACATCCCAGACTCAATAATGATTATGGTGCTATTCATTTTAAATAATATATGTTGTTCTGAGTGGAAAAATTATGCACCATGTATATACCGATACGAGCAAAATTATGAGCAAAATTCAATTAATTATCTGTTGAAATTACTGAAAAAAAAATAACGTTTAAGGTTAATAATTTGTAACGGAAAAAAGACCAAAATATTTCCCAATTGCTAATTTTGTTTCAGTGGGTAGATTGTTTTTTTTTCAATGGGTCTCTTTCGGAGACCCCTCGCCCGTGTTTTATTTTTGTTTTTTTTCGACTGACGATTTTTTTTGTTTTTTTTCTTCCGAAGGTGACATGCCCTGGGGCGGGTTCGGCACGGACATGCCCCCCTTCCCGCCCATGATGAACAAGCCGCGCCCCGGCGGCAACTTCTACGGCAGCCTCAAGATGCCCGGGGGGAGCGGCAAGCCCATGGGCCCGGGGCCGATGGGAGGGGGCGGGCCAATGGGAGGGGGCGGGCCAATGGGAGGGGGCGGGCCCAAGATGCTGGGCCGCGGGGGACGGGGCGCACGCGGCGGGGGGCCCAGAGGTCGCCCGTCCCCCTGGAACACCGCGGGCGACGATAGATTCAACGCCCGCAATCGAAACATGAACAACTTTTGGTAGACAACCGCCAACCATTGGTATATTTGGGACTCGTCACTTTACTAGTAGGATGTGTCTCTTTAGCGAGTAGTTTCAATATTTGTAAGTAGTTTTACTATTTTAAGAAGGATGATTCGCACTTGTGATTTATTTTATTTCTTATGACATCAACGGGAACAGACAGCTGCAATGCAATATTATTTTGTAACAAAATTTCTTTCACATTTTTGTTTATTTTAAATTTATTTTTAAATGGATGTATGGTTATTAATTTTTTGCTTATAACAAACAACCTTTTCACATTTCAAAGAAATCATCAAACTGTTTACGGCTAATGTTTTAAAAATATTTGCCCATTTTGATGATGCTTTTAAAAGGTGAAATAAGTTGTTATTAGTATAATAACTATCGCAATCAGGATTGCTCAAGATCGTAATATAGGTTATTAATAAATAGGTACCATGCCCTGTTACTGTATTACGTAGGGCCCATCCTCATTTTTATGTTCCTCATTGCATAGTTACTTTTAAAACCTCAAGCAGAAACATTGCTAATTTTCTATTGCAATGCGATTTATTTTTTTTTCATACTGCGCTAATAAAATAAATTCTAAGAATAACAGCATTTTTAACACAATCAGCTTATACAGATTGTTTGTAGCACTGTGCTATCAGAAAAAAATATTTATTTGCAAAATATAATAACCAGATTGTGAGAATGTTGTATCAAAAAGTAAACCCAAAAATATGTACTTATAAGATTTGGGAATTATAATTGTTTTTTTTTTTTTTAATTTCGCACAAAACTACATTATGTATTTAAAATCTAAAATCTTTCCAGTATTGATTATTTTTTCTTTAAATTATTAATATTTGATGGAATTAAGTAATGTCCTTTAATGGATTCTTGGTGTGTTTTTCTAACTAATGACAACTAATTCGTTGCTAGTTTTACCACGGCAGTTCACATTGGCTAGCGAAAGAAACTCAGGATGGATTGTTTCACAGAAATTCAAATGTAACGTTATCAAATGGTCGTTCAGTAATGTGACAGTTGAAAGATCCGCATTAGCCTCTGTGCGCCGGCACACACCCGGCCTGGAAAAGCACATGGAATCGGCATTTAACGGGGACCTTTCAAATGTAAAAAAACAAAATGGCATGGCCATTTGATGACAATGTTACATTTGATATTTTGTTAAACAACTGACCCTTAGAACTTTTTGACTCCAAATGTGAACAGGGCATAGGGTTGAGTCAAACAAATCTTACAACTGTGTCATTCTCTAGTCCTAGAATGTCAGCAGATTTAACATATTAACTTAACAATTGAATGTTCAAAAGTGTGGATTTTTTTGTTTGTTTATTTTGTCGCTTCTAGGAGCTAAGGTCGATTGAATTAATTAAATTAAGATAAATTATACTTAGTTTTGAGTCTTTTAATATATTTCTTCTGAATATAATATGACTTATAGGTGTTTGTAACTAGAAAGTTAGGATTAGATCCCAAAGCGCGGTGGATACCCAACCCCTCTAACACAGATGCTGGTAAATCATTTTAAAGAGACCCTTGCTTGTGTAGTGGTTAACAGAATTGATAAACATCGCCATGCACTCAGTATCTTTGGGTATTGCGACTGCGAGCGAGTGATCCAAACTAGTTTTTTTAAAATACATTCAAATGTGTCCTCTTTAAAATGATTTGCCCGTAACTGTGTGCATTAAAATAATACAATGGTTCTAACTCCTTTATTGATCAACATTTGCAATTCCCAAAACAAAATGAGCGAATTGAATGGATTTCAATATAGATTCACTACCAACATATTAAATAATATTATATTTGTGGTGGTAGCCTTTCGCTATTAGGATTGGAGCACCGTTGTAGAAATCTGTGCGCATTTATTCTCAAAATGTCTTGTATATGTGTCATAAATTAGGAGCCATTTCCAATTGGCAAAACATATTCATAAGATTTGTCTTGAATATATTTTTTTCTTTATTTCATACAAGATACATATTATAAAACAAAAAACAGAGAAAAGGCTCACAACCACTGCTGTCAAAAGCAGAATTAATTGATTATGCATCAATTTAATTTTCACAACTTTTTTTTATGTATAACTTATTTTTGTCTATTTTAATTCTAATATAAAGTAGTCCTCATTAATAATGAAATAACATTTTTTGCAACATTAATATAAAATGTATTTTAATTTACATTAAAACCACTTTTCTTTTTCTTTTTTTTTTCAGTTTGAGTGTATTGTTTATTTGTATTTGAAGTAAGTCGTAATAAAATATTTTCTTCCATTTTTTTTGTTTATTTTTCTTTACCTACTAAATGGAAATGGTTTCTTTGGAAATTAATAATTATGATGGGAACTTTCGAATCAGCTAACCAAATGGCTTTATTTTGAAATATTTCTAATATTTTCAAGCAGAATTCAGATGGGACTTGCAACATGTTAGTTTAGGTAAAAATACCTCGCAGACCAGACATGCTACAAGTTCTTGGAGAAGACTTCTTTTATAATGATACTAGCTGGGGTACCCGGCTTTGCTCGGGGAGTTGTTATGAGATTGAACTGACGTTCGAACCCACGACGGATCTTGCTTTATATACCCCTACCAATGGGTAGCCACACCCATACAAAAAAGGCTTTGAATGGTCCACAATGTTCCAGAACATTCAAGAGTGTTCTGGAATGTTCCACAATGATTTGGGATGTTACCGAACGTTCCACACTATTCCACAATATTACAGAATGTTCCGGAATATTCTGGAATGTTGTGGAATGCTTTTGAATACTCTCGAATGTTCTAGAAATTTTTTTAGAGGGCGAAACTTCCAGCCCTTATATCTTCAAAAGCACACCCTTCAGATAAAAACGGAAACCTTCATGAATTGAGGGATAGAGGACTTCCACACCATAGATCTCCCTTTGATTGTAACGGGACTCGTTTCTAAGTTTTAGCGGAACGCACATTCTACGCTTTCTTTTATAATATATATTGATTGTTTACTTAACTACTTTGCAACAGATAAAGCAAGGGAACGTATTTTACAATGTGATACTCTGACATAGGATTGACTTGTTCCGGCCGGAACAAATCCAATGAATCTGATTCTGAAGGCATTTGAGTCACTCCGAGTTCGCAAAATATAATGGAACGATTCCAGATTGACTCACCGGCTCCGAACTCACATTCAACCTTTGACCAACAATATCTGGCCGAGGCATGCGATAAAGAATAACACAAAAGTCCCTTGTGGGCGTGTTTTTTTAATCCAAATATTTGTCTAGTCGAGGTTTAATTTCCAATACAAAACAATGTTTACAAAGTTCAAACGAGATGGAAATCTACAATGTGAGGCGTGTGTAAGTGAGACAAAGCGCCGGGCTATTGGGCTAGATGGAACATTTGTTTCCATTCAAATTTGTATGGAAAACACCTCTAGTTTTCTTTTTTATTCTACAGGATGGGACATATGGAGCAGTGGTGGTCGGTGACTTTTTGTATAAGGTATGCTGGAGTATATACCTAATATCAAACAAGATGCAATTATCGACAAAAATAGTCTGTCAAATTAGCTCTATACAATCTTTATGCTTCACATTAAATATTACAGTTCCCTAATTAAATAGATATTCAATGTATCAATTGGATTCGGCTATTCAAGACAACAAATACCTGTCGAAAGGTGGTCAGGCAAACAAATCTCTAATGGTACCAAGTCTGCTCGCTTCGGATAAGCTATTCTGTGCACTATGCCTATAAGCATTAAAGTCGTTTTTTTATGTGTTGGATGCTCCTATGGAATCCGTATTCGACCTTACTTTAACCACGGGAGGCTTGACTAAACGCGAATGCTCGAATATCAAAAATATCACTCGTTCCTGCGTCGTGGACGCGGAATGAACGGAGCATCTACAGTTTTGCTGATGTTAGTGAGTTTACGCGACTTTCGAGCATTGAGAATGTATACATATTACAAATGTATTTCAAAACCTGCGTGTATCGTGTTAGTGTTGGTCTCTGAGTTGGGACAGTAGCGGTGTTGCATCTGAAACTGTTTCCAAATTATAGCCTCAAATGCAACAGGGAAATGGACTGTAAATTGAATGAAAACGAAAATGGTGATTGTTGGAATTGGGTGATTATATGTGTAATGGTAAAATTATGGATTACAAGGAGGTAAGGATAACCAGTCACTAACCTCTGAGAAGCCGTCCACAACACATAAAAACGAATAGTATATTTTACTTCCACTGGAAACCAATAAATTGCTTCCTTCCAAAGGTCCAGAATGTTCAGATTTTTTCACAATAACAAGTGCACTTCGATTTCAGTCTTGTCATGTTCTTTTTTCAAATGCTTTCTTCACAGGGTTACATGGTTAGGTGAGGGTAGGAACTGGATAAATGACATTCCGGTAGGTACTACGCATATTATCATTTCAAAACCAAACAGACGGTATCGTTATTGCAGTATCTAGTGCGGTTTACGGCTAGATAAAAATAAATCCAAGGCTTTTTAATTCGGAATAAATACATAAATTATTTATTATTTTTAATTTACAAACTAACGTTTTTAAGACAAGATTTTTATGCATAGCACAAAGGGTAACAATTTTTATAATCAATAATTGTAAGCCTGAAACACTCATTTACATTGAAAAATCTTCCGAGAAAAGATACTTGCCGCCAACGGGACTTGAACCCGTGTCCTTCTGATTGCCGGCCATAGCTCAGTGGTCAGAGCATCCGACCGGCAATCAGAAGGACACGGGTTCAAGTCCCGTTGGCGGCAAGTATCTTTTCTCGGAAGATTTTTCAATGTAAATGAGTGTTTCAGGCTGACAATTATTGATTATAATAATTGTTATATAAATTATTATTATACTTATTTTAAACCTAGAAAAGAAGGGAAGCGCAGCTTCCACAGTATGTATGGACGACCGCACCTGATATGAAGTGGGTCTTAGAATTGATGCCGTAACCATATATTGGTTTATTGTTATTTTTAACATCCGCATTATAACATGTATTATTTTTAGGTTGATAAACCACTCTTTGAGTGTTTGATGATTTACAATCATTGCTTGCCACGATTGGATCAGATTCTGTGTCAAATCAGATAAGTTCCTTAACTTCTATCATTCCTGAACTCTGTGGCGGTTCACCAGGTTCGACGAGTCCGGTGAAATGCACGCAATGAGTTTCGTTTCACCCCATTCGGCGAGTCCGGCAGAACTCAGAATCGGATTCAAGTTTGTTAAATAAGTGGAACGACACACCTCTACAATGACAATATTTTTTTCTAATAATATTAGTAGGTAGGAAGGTACGTGAGATGATCACTTTTGGAGCTGGTCACCAGACTATTCTGGGCATGGTTGTAAGTATTTTCAGGGGTAAGTTGTGTAAACAATAGACATTCTCCATTCTACTGGTCGGGGATCACTTTAATCTGAGCCAAGTTATAATATTGTGTACCTATGTTGAGAATAAAATACTTCTTAGGTCTTGTTCTGGCATCTGTTTGGGCTTCATTAGCTGGAATAAGACTGCATAAATTAGACAAAATAAATTGTTTTATTACATAATAATAATTTGTATATTGCCGTTTTTGTGAAAAATCACCTCAAGGGCGCTTTTTTTTCCACACAGGAGGCCCTGAGGAAATAATTCCTCTCAGGGCCTATGTCATCTTTGGGGATGCTGTGTGGAGAGGCTTTTTTGGGAAAGGAAGGAGAGGAAGACGTGGGAGGGGGGTGGGTAGGAATCTGGGGGTCAGTCCAGGAGTGATGGACGTATGAATCAATCCCCCCCACTGCGGGTAAGGCGATGTTCCTAAAGTCCTTCTGGAGAGGTCCACAGGTCTTCTTCAACCAGTCTCTCCCGATCCGGCCTGCTACACAGTTGGTGGGCAGACGCATCTGCTGCCAAGATCCGGACAAACCTCACCCCATGAACTCGGGCACCCCTGCTAAGTCAACAAACGTAGCAAACCACTTGGGATGACCTATGGCAGAGGTGTTGGTAATCCAATAAATGGTTCCCGGGGCGGCGGTACCCGCCTCCCCAATTGCTTTAACTGTGATGAATAGAGTTTGGGCTATTTCAGTATGGGGAGGGGAAGACGAAGGTGGGGAATTACCTGGTTATTCATGTATAATCGTCACCAAATACAGCAGAAGGCCTTTCAATTCCGGATGGTGGTCTTTCACAAAGGTAATGCTGAGAGTAACTACCACCATGTGCGATTCTTTGTACGAATACAATTATTGTCAACATTTTCCTTGTCATGACAATTTGCTAAGTGAAACTTAATTTGAAAATTTGAACGTCTTCAAAGGTAACACACACAAGGCGCTAATAACCTCACGTAGTCAATGCATAAGTAACACTGCAAATATTCCTGGGATCTTCCACTTTTATTCCGAACATTAGTATAAATTACCAAAGCATTATAAATAAATCATTGCAAATGCATTCAGAATCGCTTGACGCCACTTGTATTATTAAATCTCCAGGGAAAAGTGGGCTTCAACTATGACATGAATTTCTAGCAAATCACCGCTCTACCCCCTCGAGTAACTAACCTTTTTAAATAAATAAACACCATCGACAAGGATAGAGAAAAATAAGAGGCACAACCATAGACAATATAATTTTTCAGAGCCTACCCAATTCATTAGCCTGAAATATTATTTTAAAAATAAAATATCAAAATGTTTCCTCAGGACAACAAAGCTACATCTGATAAAGTGCTGCCTTGAGAAAATGAGCTTTAGGGTTTCTTTCTTTAGAGCTCATTTTCTCAGGACAGCCCTTTGTCGGATGGAAACCTAGAATCATGCTTGTTGACAGCCCTGCATCATTGCAAATAATTTTATTTCACATTCCGGTATTAGTTCATTTATGCACATTCCGGGATTGGTTTATTTATGCACATTCCTAATAGAGTCACGTAACCCAAAAATATATTTCACTGCAACAATTACCTCTATACCATTTTATGTGTAAATTTCCTAGTGCAATGCACATACAGCATAGGTAACCAATATGCAGTAGTAGCAGATATTTGTAATAGCATCGAAAGTTGTTGGTTGTTGTCCTCTCTGAAACAAAGTGAGCTGCCGTAAAAATAACCTAAAATGACGAAATTTCAATGCCAATAAGGGGGAGAAGGAAGTGCTGCTGAGGAGGAAGGGGGGGGGGTTAAATTTCTCGCAACCGCTACTCGCAAACCAGAGAAAACGAGGCTGAGGAGGCAAAAAAATGCAAAGGTTCCGGCAGATTTTTTCCACTATCGAATTTCATTACTTAGGTACCTTATTTCAATTAAAAACTAATCTAGCCATCGCTACTCCTAAACCAGAAAAAAGCGGCACGGATGTTGAAAGAATGAGGCGAAAGAGGCAAAAAAATGCTGCAGATCCGGCTGAAATTTTTTTCAAAAAACGAATTTCACTACTACATATCAAAAATGATTAATAACCCAAATCAAAAACCTAATATTCAATTTTGTTTATGTTTTCCATTTCCCCTGACGTAAATAGTTGTTTCTTGTACTAATTATGAACCCATCACTCAGGTTGTGGAAACAACCTGCAATAGCCATCCCAAGTCAAGGTGTGAGCTACCACCGTGCTCAGGCTGAATGACCTGGGAAACAGTGTCACGAACGGTGCCTCCGAGATACAGGGTCGCATCTCGTAGTATTTAGACCTAACCCCATCACTCAGGGCTCTGCTGGAGTGGACATTTTATTTCCCTAGATATTCGTGCGATGAAAATTGCACCATTAAAAAACTAGGAACCTTTGGGAAATATAGGAGAGCTAAGGCCACCTCTATGGATTCTTCGTTCTTGGGGCCTCCAGGGAACCAAAGGGGAGTAGAGAGAAGAGATGAGGCCCTCTTCCCTCGTGGGGCCTTCCGGCAACCAAGGAGGAGTGGAGAGGAAAGCTGGGCACCTCCGTAAACTCTTCCCTTGTGGGGCCTTTAGGGAACCAAGAGGGAGTGAACTCTTCCGCACTGGGGCCTCCAGGGAACCAAGGAGAAGTGCAGAGGGGAGATGAGACCTGATAAGACAATGGCTCCACATTGTGGAACCAGAAGACCTCGAATCCGATGACCATCCTGGTGAACTTTATAAAAGGGACTGGGTTACTGTTAAAAGGAATGAAGTAAAATAAGAGATATCACAATGGGCATATGGCCTAAATGCTCACAGGAACTATACATAAACCGCCTCTGCTCTGTAATAATTAACAATTATTGTACTAATTAAATTTAAACAAAGGGTTAGGGGGTATTATATCAATGATTTGAGTGAATTTAGAAGTAAGCAGCAGTGGCGTAGCTAGCATGGGTGAACGCAAATTTCAACTTCTTAAAAAATTGGTCTGTCCTGGGGGGAGGGGGTGGCTAGAGAATTGTGCTCTTGGGGGGTGACATTCGGTCGGATGTCATCCCCCATCGGAGGTGGGGGGTGACACCTGGGCGGGCCACATCCCCCTAGCTATGCCACTGGTAAGCAGAGTACAAAAATTTTAGCAAAGTGTCTAGTCTAACCCTGTAAGTAGATGGCTTTATTAAATGGAAAGTAAATACCGCCAAAGTTAATGAAATAATACTCGCACTGCAATGATGAACTTGCTAGGCTATGGCTGACAATGCAGAAGAAAGTAAAATCTGCAGACATCAGGTTTGAAATTCGAGAGCCGGTCTGATGTTCTCCCTGCAGTGCACATTATTTTATTTTTATTTTATTTTTTATTATTATTGTACAACAGAATAATTCCAATTACAGTACAATTTAGTTACCCTATCAGTGTTTAGGCAAGTGACTCTTCAGTAATGTTTTAAGGCATATAAAGAACAGTCACTTACATCCAAATGGTTTGCAATTTCATTTAACAGCACCACCTCCCTCGTCATGCTATGCTTTGCCAAGACGTCTGTTCTGCCGTTCGGTACTTAAAATAAGTCATGATGTCAACTTCGGCTGTAGTGGTCTGGTACATATAAATATATCATCCCAAGAGAAATGGGCTATTGATGAAATTGTTCCAAATTTTGAAAGACAGAATTGCAAGACTTGCTTTCCTTCTAGTTTCTAGACTCACAGAATCAGTTTTCACAAGCACTAGCGGATTTAGGGGGGGGGGCGACCCGACGGTATTTTCATGTACTGGGGAGATTTAATCGACCATCACAGTACATACTTAGAAACAAATAAAATTATCAGAGTTGTTAAAATATATGAATAAAATAACAGAAATAACATGAGTGAAACGTGAAACTCTTGTCTATTTTTGGCTGGAATCGCGAATTTTGTTTGTCGCATCCATCGACCAAGTATATCTAGATCCGTTTGAAGCATTTTAAATAATTATTACCAAGCGGGATGCGATTTTAAAAAGTTTTAAGACCACTGCCGCATTGCGATGTTGTATACATTAGTTGACAATGAATACACGCTGTCGTGACGTCACAATCGGTCAAACAAAAGGCAAAATTCAAAGCGTAATGCGACCTAAATGCTATCAAGGGCGGATTTAGAGGGGTGGAAGGGGGGGGGGGGGGCACGGGGTATTTTGTGTACTGTGGAGATTCCATCACAGTACATACTTAGAAGCTGAAACCGTCTTTATTAAACATTTAATTTTTCGATTGTTTTGATACTTTCATAAACCTTCCTATACATACTTGAACTTGTAGAAAGTTAAGTTAACTTCAAGTTTATTTCTAACAGTAATTGTTGATTTTTGCCCGTCCGGCCCTTGTGCCCCCCCCCAGAAAAAAATTCTATTAGTAATTATTGATTTTTTGCCCGTCCGCCCCTTGTGCCCCCCCCCCCCAGAAAAAAATCCTAACAGTAATTGTTAATTTTTTTGCCCGTCCGCTCCTTGTGCCCCCCCTCCAGAAAAAAATCCTAACAGTAATTGTTGATTTTTTTGCCCGTCCGCCCCTTGTGCCCCCCCCAGAAAAAAAAATCCTGGATCCGCCCTTGTCCTCAAGTAAGTCAATATGGTGCATGAACCTTGGATAGGTTCCATGCTTCCGCATATAAACATACAATGAAAAATTTCTTCTGGATTTGCTCTAACATATCAATGTACTTCTGGTGGTACGGTGCCCAAACATCGCTCTCGTACTCCAGCTTGCTTCTCAGTATGCCATCGAATAACGCTAGCATAGCTTATTGGTTATCAAACTGCTTACAAGTCCTGATGATGAATCCAAGAAGTTTAAAGCAAGATTGAGTGAGCTGCGATATATGGCAAGAGAATGTCAGTTCGGCTGGCTCTTAATACAATTATGTATTAAGAGCCAGCAGTGATTAGGACCTATTTAATTTGGGAGGCGGGAAGGGGTACCGCTGCCCCGGGAACCTTTATTGGATAATCAACACCTCTGCCATAGGTCACCCCAAGTGGTTCGCTACGTTTGGTGATTTAGCAGGGGTGCCCGGGTTCATGGGATGAGGTTTGTCTCGGTCTTTAAGGTGATGACCAGGATACACTGAACCCCAGATTCCTACCCACCCCTTAAACCATTTTCCTTCCCAGAACTCTCCTCTCCTTCCTTTCCCAAAAAACCCATCCACACAGCATCTCCAAAGATGACATAGGCCCTGAAGGAAATTATTTTCCTCAGGGCCTCCTGTGTGGAGCTCATGTAAAAAAAAAGTCATCTTTGGGATGCTGTGTGGAGGGTGTAGGAAAGGAAGTTCTGGGAATTCATATAAATGTGGAAGGGCATTCTGTACTCACCTGCCAGCTGTAACCGCAACGGGTTACTGTTACCAAAAAATGTGACTTGTGAACGACTAAGAGTTCCAAAACTTTCGTTAAGAAGGCGTATTTTTACTTGTCTACGGAGTGTCAATATAAAAAAAAAACTATGGATTCGCATTTTCACTCGATTATCAAAATGTTATAATATGGGAGTAAAACAAAGTATGCGATTAGTTTCTTTTATTACATTATAACTTAAACATTTAAAAAAAAATCCATGGCAAGATACATCGCTGTTATAAATTTAGCGAGTCCCATAATATAATTTCAATTTTTCCACACTTCTATGTAGATTAGTCTATAATCTAAACAATCACACAATTCGACGTTTTCAATAATATTATTGCGTACAAAATGATACAGTAGGTATTAGTTTTTAAATTCAGTATTAATTTGTGTATTATATACACCTAGGAGGTTTTCCCTCCAAGATTTGAATTCCTCGGCATAATATTTTTTTAATTAATTTTATCCATTTGTAATCCAGACATTGTAACACATTTATGTATTCATGATTTTACTCTGCAGATTTAAGCAACATAATTCAATATCATTTCAATGTTTCAATTTGACCCTCATATTATCACAAAAATACTTTTTAGAAAAGTACTATCTTTCACATTATGGGCATTACTAATAAACGTGTTTTAAATTGTACATAACTGATAAACAACCATTTACGATACATTAATGAGTAATTAAATGATTTACGTTTGACCAATTAACGAGAAAAACTTCAATAAATAAAAAGATATTTTTTGATAAAGCCAACATGTAGACAATACCATTCTTGACAAATTGACATTTATATTTTTGTCTTAACTAACCCAGTAGAGGTAATTTCTGAAGACAAAATGAATGCATAAGGTCGACACTGCAATTGCAGGTCTTCGTACCATGCTTGGGCTTGATTCTTCAACACTGCAAATGAATGCAATACCTTTTCATGTCAAATTGCAGTGAAATTTGTAAAATAATAAAGGATTCAAACTATATTTTTAGGCGAGGTTAGGTTAGGTTTTTTTTTTGTGAGGTTATGTTAGGATTCAGTATCTCCTGTAGATGTAGTTCGCAGCGGTTCTCCTGGAGGCACAGTTGTTGAGTGCATCCCCCTGCGTGCCGTCCGGACACGTGCACACGGCGATGTGACGGCGAGCCTGACACTGAGCACCGGCACCGCATTGGCCCTGGCACGGATCGGTACACGCGTATCCTACGCAAGCGCGGTTCAGCGGGCATTCGTCATCGGTCTGGCACTCACCCTGGAATACAAACAAAAACATTTAGATTTTGGATAGTGGGTTGAAATGAAACATTTTTTCTGGATCTTCATTTTTTTTTACATGAGCTCCACACAGGAGATGCTGAGGAAATTAAGTTATCTTTTTTTTTTTAATTGCCGGCAACCCAGGCGTTTATTGAAATAACATTATAATAGGGTTTTTAAGGGAAAGGGAGGAGAGGAGAGTTCTGGGAAGGAAAAAGGTTTGAGGGGTGGGTAGGAATGGGCAGGTTTGGGGTTCAGTGTGTCGAAGACTGTGTGCCTAGACAAATCTCATCCCATGAACCCGGGCAACCCTGCTAAATTACCAAATGTAGTGAAACACTTCAAGTGACCCATGCAGAGGTGTTGGTTATCCAATAAATGGTTCCCTGGGCAGCGGTACCCATTCCCGCCTCCCAAATTAAATTAAAACAAGGTTGAATAGAATTCAAGTCATATAAATTTTGAAGTCTGTGCTGTCTCTAAGTAAACTTTACTATTTAAAGAGGATTTCTCGGAATAAAATAAGTGTTTGTGGCAAACATGAGGAATTAAAGTTAGGTATGGTTTTGTGTGAAACTAGACTTGCCTAGTACTAGCATTTCTGTATGCATGCCTGCCAGACAGATTCATCCACATGTACAGAAATGCTCCCGTGACGTCATGCTCAGCTGGACACGTTTACCTAGTTATAGTAATTACCCCCCCAGATATTATAATAAGGACTTGTTCACTGAAAATATATATTTTGATTCAAAATTAATAAAATACAGTAGAATTCAGATATAATGACTTCGCTTATAATGGCTTACCGTTTTTAGCAACGACAATGTAACCTCAAGTTAGGTTTCGTAGGTAGATATTAGGAAAACATATCCATTTAGTATGATTCCGTTTTAAGCGACCAACTGCTTAAAGCGACCTATTTTAATAATAATTCTACCGGTTAGAACGACGCGCCGTGTTTTGCTTACAAAACCTACGGACCAATACCTCGCCGTCCAGCGCTTCGCCTACCCCTCGCGCCCGGGTATTCCCCCTGCGCTAACACCTATCCTTATTAGCACACATAAATCACAGTCAGTGTTTTATCATTTGTTGTGACTAGTTTAAAAGCTCGACACAATGAGTTCCGTGAAGCGAAAGTGTTTTTCAACTGAAAAAAAGTGCTATTTTACACCGTTTAGAACCCGGTGAATCAAAAGTAACTCTCGCGAAGGAGTTCGCCATGTCTCATGTAAAAACAAGCTTAAATTATTCGGCCCTTTTGTGCATCATCCGGTAGTACAACAAAGTATCACCGGCCCCTTGAGGGTCATTTTATTCAGATTCTACTGTACTTAGTTTTTACTGTGATTGAAGAAGAAATATATATTTTGCCCTTTTAAAACTGTTTCATGCCATACGGATGGGGCAAAATTAGTTGTCATTTGAAACGTGTAACAATAGGAATGAGGTTGCATATTTAAAGAAAATGGATGCCCAAATGGTGGAGTTTACTCACCCTTTGACAGCTGGTCAAAGCGTTGCCGACATATCCGGGCAGGCAGGTGCAAACAGGCCGCTTCCTGTTGGTGTTATCGAAGCCGGGTTGGCATTGCGCGTTAATTCCGCACGGGTTGGGCTCGCACAGGTCTCCTGAAATATAAAAACAATGATTGGGTGCAATGTCAATGATATGATTTCTCTCACATAATGCATGGAGGTTTAGAATTTGTGGGGTCAGGTCTTCGGGCTCAGTCATAAGCCTAGTATTCACGGGCGAGCATTATCGCATGAAATTTCATACTGGACTTTATTCGGGTCAATGGTATAATCTACCTAGGTACTAACAATTGCGCTCGCTTTCCTTGGTGTCCAATCACACATCCACATGTGAAGTGCCAAAAAATTCTTAAAAACACAAGTAATGTTATCTTAAAACAGGGAATCGAACCCGCCAGGAATTTTACACAAATAAAACAGCGACATTATTCCTACCATTTTGAGTAAAGGTAAGTAAAGCAGAAAAAACAATACGTTGAAATGAGAGATGTGTAGAAAATGAGCCAAAATGCAACTTACTTTCTGCATCATTCCGCTCAGATGTACTAATTTTAACGCATGACATGCATATTTGTTTATTTAAAAGCCCAAAGGGCTAAAATGTAGTAAATGTTTTTTTTTTAAATTACAATGAAAATAAAAGTATGATATCAGAAGGGTATCTATCGTCGATTGTGTCTTAGGTACGAAAGATTAATTTGATTGCCGAAGGCTTCAGCAAGTTGTGCGGGCCCCTCCAGTCTACCAGCGGGAGCAGCAGAAGTACTTATGACCTAATCTAGTAAGGACGTCTGTCCAGTTTAGTATTCATTGTAATTTTTACGATAACTCAATAAATCAACGTAATCCCACAAATTTCAAACTTGTTTGGAAGATACCCAACAGAATTTTAAGTTGTATATATTGGAAACTAAGAACTACAATAGTTTTGCTCCATGAAGATTGAGCTATTGAATTGTTTTCGGTGATTGAAAGCTTCTTATTACCATCATTGAAGAGCCTGCAGCTGATGAAGGGATCCCCCGTCATGTCCTTGGGGCATGAGCAGACGGGCTGTGCGCCACGCAACTGACAGTTGGCGTTGACGCCGCACACGCCAACACATGGGTCCACACACTGGTTGTACTGGCAGGATGGCTTGCCGGCCGGACACTCCGCATTGCTGGTGCACTCGGGCTGGCAGGACCTGTACGGGTCTCCAAAGTACCCCTGGAATATTACATTCAATACTATATTATGTGGAAGAGATACGGGCACCTATACCTGAAATGTTATGCTGTGTATATATTTGCAAAGCGAGACGCGAGCCGAGCCACGAATTATGAAAAAGGAACGAAGCAACTGCAAGCGCCGATTTAAGCCATTTGCGGTTGCTTAGTTTGTTTCCTATAACTTGTGGTTCGGCCCGCATGTGAATATGCAACCTAACATTCAATACAATAAAGTGTCAGGTGGATTGGCTGAGATCAAACTGCAAGCACAGATGAGGACTTGATGGTGGTTTACAGGATGTGAAGGGATTTTAATAAATGTGAAAGGATTTTAGAATATTTTCTATTAAAGTGTCGCAATGTCACTCAACGACTCTATCAGCTCTTACATCAAATCTGCTATTGTTCAATGCATGGTACCTGTCCACCCATTCGATTTAAGTTGGGTTTTATAAAGATTTGTTAAAAATAACAATCATTTTAAAATCATATATCACTGCTTCAAATTATAATGTGTTCAGTTGCAATGCTTCATTGCATGTAATATGACAATGCATTAACATTACATACTACTGAATAGATTTCTAGAGGACCCCACTTGGTTTCCACCGAGCTATCAAAGAATTGAATCTAGGACGGAAGCACAAGCTGGAAGAGAAACAGGTGACTGTCCGTTATCATTATTAGGTATTGTGGTATGTTACCCTGGGACATTTGCAGACAGCAGCGTGACTCCTGACGTTGGAGCACTCTGCGTTGACTCCACACTGGTTGCAGGGATTGACGCACTTGAACTGCTGACATTGCTGCTGCGCACCGCACTCCCCATCGGACTCGCATTCGTGGCGGCAGCCGCCCACTCCTAGAGGGTTGCCCTGAACAAGGATAACGGTATCATTAGCAACATTAGATAATTATAAAAGAAGGTCAATTTATCTTGTATTGCCCAAAAGGAATGCAGGAAATGAAGAATGCCATTTATGCCTGTACGTAGGAAACCCTATTACATCAATTTGTATATTTCTCCCAGTTGTATCTCATTTTCGAGAGGGTCTTGGGGTCAACCTGGTAGGCAAAGCCCCTCGCGATTTTGACATTCGCTACAATACCTACAAATACGTCTAATTATGCTGTTTTACAGGAGAATTAATTCAGACCTAGTTATATTACAGACAGTCATTAACAACTTAATTGGCAGCCCTGCCATCGTCGCCATAAATTCCATGTACCGATTAGGAACACGAGACGAAATGTAACATATTAATATAAAATTAAACGTAATCTATACCAGCACTTTGCTACAAATTATAGTAGCTTAGGTAATGAAATACTGTCTTAGTTTCTATTTTACTATGTGTTACTGTTACATGTTTACATTACTTCATCGTTTAAAATCTTTTTGTATAATTTTGATAGCTCATTAGGTATATTCTGTTCTTATAATCTATGTAATAGCTCAGCTGGGCATAAAAAAATACATCTTTTATTATACATATGTCCGCTAGCAAAAAAAGAGATGATTGATGAACCGTACCTGATATCCAGGGAGGCAGCTGCAAGTGGGAACAGTATTGATGACCTCACACTTGGTGTTGGCTCCGCAGGGGCTGGGATGACAAGCCTCATCTGAAATAAACAATCATGTTCATTAATCATCAAAGAAGATGTATTAATAAATCTAAACGAAACATGAAATAGAAGAAGACACAGAAAAATAAAAAGGTAAAGGTCGCAAATGGGAATTAAACCCAAGATTTCTTTCTTTCCAGGACAACTCCTCAACAACTTGGCCATTGGGACCTAATTATTTTGTCATTTTTATTGACATTAATATTACATTGATTATTCCTTCAAAAGTTATTCCAATAAACTTGAATCATTTTAATTTTTTTTGTTTTTGATCAAATAGATTTATTGTAGAAACCCAAATGATTATCTATGGATGAAATAAAATTATTGTAGGAACCCAAATGGTTACCTATGGACGAAATAAAACTATTGTATTGTAACCCAAACGATTACCTATGGATGAAATGGAATTATTGTAGGAACCCAATTGGCTCCCAAATGATTATCTATGGATGAAATAGAATTATTTAGGAACCCAAATGATTACCTATGGATGAAATAGAACTATCGTATTGCAACCCAAATGATTACCTATGGATGAAATAGAATTATTGTAGGAACCCAAATGTATCTATGGATGAGATAGAATTATTTTAGGAACCCAAATGATTATTTATCTATGGACCACAAGGAATTATTGTAGGAACCAGGAACCCAAATGATTATGTATGAAATAGAATTATTGTAGATCATAAGATTTCTGTCTCTCAATTTTAATATTAAAGAATTAACATACCAGGACTCATACGTCTGCAGTTTGAGAATGGATCTCCAGTGTACTGAGCAGGGCAGCTGCAGATGGGGACATGGTTGCGGACCTAAAACAGACAAATTAAATTAAAATAGGAACCATATTGTCACCGGCGTCAAGTTGACGATGATATTGGATGTAAAGGAAGTTATTAGGGAAAGTCAGAAAGAAAGTAATTCATACATCACAGTTGGCATTGGTTCCACAAACTCCAGAGCAAGGGTTGACGCACTTGTTGTCGCGGCATGCGAGGTGACCCTGGCACTCGGCGTGATCTGCAAAATGAAAAACATTAAAAGTATTTAACTTGGATTAAAATTATTTTACAACTCTACTTATGAATCTTGATGGCTCATAGGATATAAACACCATTGATTGGGTAATTTATTGGAAAAACGTAGTTTACGTAAAAAAGTACCTTACTACAAAGACAAAAACCTCAAATTGAATAGAAAAACAATAAATTCCACGTTACAAAATTATAAATGGTGTCCGAAAAGTCAATATTCGGACCTGAATTTCAAATATAACTTTAGTAAAAAGTCGTTAGTTTTCAAGAAATTGGTAATTTCTTGGTTAGGGAACGTACCCATACTACGTGACCTGTTCAGAGGGGGGGGGGTCTTCAAAATACCACGCTTGGTACAAATGAGCGGCTTGGGGCTTAGGTTTTTGGTCACCGGGGGGGGGGGGGGGGGAGGGTTAAAAATTGCGAAAAGTTGGTCAAGTAGTATGGGTACGTTCCCTTAGATTATTTCAGCATTGCAATAAAATCCAAATAAATGGGATATTTCTGCAAGTTTCCGAAAACGATAACCTGTTTTTGAAAGGTGATAAGGGTGATTCCAGTATCGCGGGTGCAACATTTAGACGCATATAAAGCTTCCTAATAATAAAACAAAAAACATTTTTAATGAAATTATTATTGGAAGAGCTGCATTTTAACATGTTTACTTTTTATTGGTTTATAAGAATTTAATTGAAATATTAAAATAGTCAGGAGGGAGGTTCAAAGTGCGATCGCGGGTGCAACCAATTTGGCCCACCCTTTCCAGATCATAAGACAAAAACACAAAAGTCTGTTAATTGTGATACATCTATTATGTTATGCCTTGATATTTCGTAAGGCGTTAAACTAATCTACTAAAAAAATAAACAAATATATAGAAAACAAAAACAACCAATGAATTATTAGCTTTTTAAACAATCGCGGGTGCAACATCAAATTATCGCGGGTGCAACTCGTCTAGTTTAAGTGTATATAAACTTCAATAAACCCTGATAGAGGACCGAAATAACAAATCCAACAATGCGTATTACTAATCAGTACACTTCTTTGTCATTTATGTGAATTATTTCTTTTCGGTTACGTCCAAATTTGCCGAAAATTCTATGAACATATTACATCCATCAATCCTTTTCAAAAACAAAAATTTGTTTTTTTCTTATTTTCTAGAATTTCTTTTTATATTTTGTAATTTGTAAGAGGTTCCAGATTGTTATCATCCCAATCACTTTCTGTTTCAGTTGTGGTTTTCGGAGATTTCAAAACCAATGTGAATTGGAGACGAGACACTGAGGTTCGCGCCACGGAAATGGTATCGCCGTCTTCAGATTGAAAGAAATGTTTTGATTGAATGCCTGATTTATTTTTCAGCCCTTCCTATTTATCATCCAACGTGACCATCTTTTTTTTAACTGCTTTTTTTTTTAATAAAAAGAAGATTTTTCAGAGAGACTGCCTGCCAAATCATAGAATTTCTATAAAAAAAGCTGAAAATAATATAAACACACCTATTAAATATAAATCACTAGTAATACACAGCATATATTATTATTGAAGGCATAAAAAACAATAAAATATATGATAAATCACACAATAAGGGTAGTTGTCAAAGAGTTGCACCCGCGATTCTAACAACACAATCGCGGGTGCAACCGATTTGAGTCAACGTTTATTTCAATTCAGCTAACATTATACTCTTAAAAACGTTTAATTCAAGTTTGCCTTTAATTTCTTCTTACTTTTACAAAGTTTCAAAACTTTGGCACTTTATTTCTGTGAAAAACACAAACTTTTATATCTTTTGTATCGCGGGTGCAACAAGCAAAGAGTGACTTCTTGTAGTCAACGATGCTTAAAAAATAACAACAAGTACTTACATCTTTCGGCACATAAGAATAAATTAATATTGTCACTACACGTTTAGCAGTAAAATATAACTTCAAACCATCGGTAACAGCTGTTTCGCGCCAGTGTTGCACGGTGTGATTTTACAGTTTATATACCGATTCTTCGAATGATAATGTTTCCAAGCGCGCCAAAAATTTCAACATGAAGTAAAATCAATTATTTTTTTTTTATTATTAAATATTGACCTTCTTCTTTGAACTGATATAAAAAAAAGTAACAAATACTGCGATTTAAAAATTACTGTCGAGAATCGTCTATAGCGGAATCGCCCATAAATAGAATTTTGTTGTTAGAAATAAACATATAATTTTTTAAATACTTACACATTTTTTAACGCAAATATAAAAAAGTTAACTTTTTTGTTGGTAATGAAAAAAAACTGTTATACAGGGTTTTCCAATAAGAGGTGTTATTTTGAATAGCCCGCTATTTCGGTAGATGTCACTTTTGAAGCTGTCATTTTTTGACATTTGACAAGTAGAAACTACGCCATTAATAAAAATGGAACGATACACTCTTCAACAACGCATTGAAATTATTAAATTAAATTATTAAATTGAGGCTGGAGCAACAGTTACGGTGAATGGATTGCGCTATCGAGAGATTTGATGATTTTTTATGGCCGGAATTGGATGATATTGATCTGGATAACGTTTATTTTCAACAAGACGGCGCTACGTGCCACACAAGCAACGAAACCATTGATCTTTTACGGGAAAAGTTTCCGGACCGTGTTATCTCTCGAAGAGGTGATCACAATTGGCCACCGAGATCTTGTGATTTAACACCTTGCGACTTCTTCCTTTGGGGCCACGTGAAAGAGAAGGTCTACGCCAACAGCCCAGCGTCGATTCAAGACCCCAAAGATGGAATTCGTGAGGCTAACGAGGTCATAGGGCAGCCACTTTGCGATTTGGTTTTGGAAAATTTCATGAAAAGGATATGGTCATGTAAGCGTGGTCGTGGTGGTCATTTGCCTGATGTTTTTTTTTCACTATACCTACGCCTTCATACCTTCCTCTTTATAATGAAATAATCATCCGATCATTTATATTAAAAAATGGCATTTTTCTTTGAATATCAAAATAACACCTCTTATTGGAAAACCCTATATATTATTAGACAAATGTATTACATGATATTGTCACCTCACTTTTTATGCAGTTTCATGTAGAAATAATTCATAAAAATGTACAAATTTTTTTTTCAAATTGCGGTCGGAAAATTATATGTTCGTTTTCTCGGCTGGCTAAGTCCTCTATCACAACACAAGCAACATTTTCCGCATACTATGGTGTTAGTAGGACTTTTTCAAACATTGTCAGGTTATTCGTAACCTGGGAATGTTTGTCTTTCTTTAAAAAAAATAATTACAAAAAAAACTACTCAAGCAATCTACAGTCAGCAAACATGAAGATGACGAATTAACAAACATGAAGATTACGAAATCAACAAACATGAAGATGAGGAAACCATGATGTAACTAACAAAAACACAGCAACCTACAGTCCGCCTCCGAACAGGAATTCCTAGGAGGAGGGCTGTGCATATACTCTACTATGTATTTTAACAGTCTACGAATAATAAAATAAAATAAAACTGACCCGTGCATTCTGCCCTCTTACACGTGGAAAGTGGATCTCCGGAGTAGCCCGGGAGACAGGAGCAGACGGGCCGCCCGCCGGAGGCATACGTGCAGCGTGCGTTCACACCGCATGTGCTGGCCGTGCAGCCTGTTGTGCTGTAAAGCGAGGGGTAGTAGCTCATGCCTGGAACAAATCAACCATATTATACAACAATCAGTCGTTGGAAATACAACTTTTATCTCAAAGGGTTTCAGATGGCCTCTTTTTGAGTAGGAAAAATATGACCAACGAGAGTGATGAAGGAGAAGAGAAGGATGTCATGAAGAGGACCCAATGCCATAGGTACGTATGTTTAAAAAACGTATTGAAAATCTAGCATTTTCACTAGTTTTGCGCCAAAATTTCGTATCTATAACTTCCCTTAAAACATTATCAAAAAAACGTGATTACAGGATGACGGGAGAGGATTCATTTTGAGAGGCGGGTATGAGTACCGCCGCCCCGGGAACCATTTATTGGACCTCTGCCATAGGTCACTCCAAGTGATTCGCTGCGTTGGTGATGGTGGTGATTTAGCAGGGGTGCCCGGGTTCATGGGGTGAGATTTGTCAAGGTCTTGGCGGCCGATGTGTCTGCCCATCTGCTGCGTGGCGGGCCATATCGAGAGAGACTGGTTGAGGAGGTCTTTTGACCTCCAAAATCCCTCGACTCGTCTCCTTGCACAGCAGTTGAAGTTGAAGTGCGTCACTCCTGGACACACTGAACCCCAGATTCCTACCCACCCTATCATACCTATTTCCTTCCCAGAACTTCCTCTTCTTCCTTTCCTTAAAAAGATCCTCCACACAGCATCCCCTAAGATGACATAGGCCCTTAGGGGCCATCCATAAAATACGTCACACCTTAAGAGGGGGAGGGGAGTAGAGAAGTGTGACAAGGGGAATGGGGGGAGTCATCAGCTCTGTGACGTCACATGTAAAAAAAAAGAACTACTTACTGTTTTCATTATTTTTAGATGTAAAATTGCAGTATGTGTGACGCCATACTGACGACTAAATGTGACGATGTGTAAAAGGGACGGGGGGGGGGGGGGGGGTCAAAAAAACATGAGGTTATCTTTCTCAAAGCCTTCTTCTATATGGAGCTAATCTTAAAAAATAGTTTTGTTGCCTTAGTACCTAAAAATATTACGTCAAAAACCTAGGAAAAGTAAATGACTTGATTACCATCACTAAAGAAAACACCATCCAATTTCAAAATATGAGTAAAAACTTGAGATTGTTGTTGCAATGCAATCAAACAGGTTCATACAAATACAAAACACACAACTATTGTCACTTCACTCATTAATTCGGCACGTGGTGAAGGCAATAAACACATGAATTGGAGGCGTCTACTAATATCTACAGGAATTCCAAAAACTGAAAAAATCGAACTAATATCTATGAGAAGGAAAGTGTTGACGAATATCTACAGCTCAAACTGTTGACGAATATCTACGAGAACCAAAGTGTTGACGAATATCTACAGCACTGGCAGAGGTTGGATTTGCAATTATGTATAGCATATTGGAATAACGTTAAATTGCGTATGCAGTTTAAAAAACTTAATTTATGTAAGTATGTATGTAAAAATCCCTAATATCGGACTATTGGACACATTTAGCTGATTAATCCCACCTACGCTCTGTAGATATTAGTTCAACCTACGCTCTGTAGATATTAGTCAACACTCTGAAGCTCGTAGATATTAGTTCAACATATGAGCTGTAGATATTCGTCCGACATACAGGCTGTAGATATTAATATCTGGAGTCCATGAATTTCTGTATAAACCTTGAAGAAGTATTTCACACGATAAAATAATTTAAAACTTAAAAGTGTTAATGAAGAGACTGTCCAATTGGTCAAAAGATTGTTAAAATTAACCATAGGTACAATTAGCGAGCCAAAAACATTGAAATTTGGTGACCCACAGGGCACCGTCCTAGGTCCTCTCTTATTAATAAAATATTTTTGACACGTAGCTATTCAGAATATCTCATTCATTAATAATACGAGGAAAAAAATTATCCTTATAGTAAGAGGAAAAAAATTCAAAGACATCGAAGATGTTTATTTATAAACAATGACCAAAAAATAAACTTATGAAAACATTATCTTCAAAATCGAGATGTGTAAAAAATTGGCTTATTTATTTCATCTGGAAATACTGGTTTCTGAAACAAGTGTTTGTTTTAATTAATATTTTATAGGAATTATCTGTATTTTAAAACTACCGATTGCCCATATCCGACACCATAATAATAATGTAGGCGTATGACATAACGAACATGATACATACTAACTTATCAACTAAGCAAATCAATCTTCCGATAAGACGAATAAAATTACCATTACACATTCTTTATTATTATTCGCAGACCTGAACGAGGAAGTTAATGACTTGTGGGCGTCCGTACACCTTGAATAATTACTGTGTTATCTGACGTCATTTTGTTATTATACGTATCGAAGATTAATTATTGCAAATGTAATATGTTCCCACGTCCATAAAACGAGAGAGGTGGTCAAGAGATACAAAGTCTTTCATAAAATCTATATTTTATATAAATAGATAGAAACTGTTTTTGGGGTGTTATGCCGTGTTGCGCTACCGACACACTTAGATGTGTGAGTGATGTGTTCACACATCTGCCCTGATGATGGACACTGTAACGCTGTCCGAAACGTTGGCTAAAGGAGGAGGTAGCGCAACACGGCGTAACACCCCAAAAACAAATAACAAAAATACTTTGGCCGTGAAAATCTACAATCATATCAGATAGAAACTGGCTTATCTTATTACGTAAGGATTCAAAAAAAGGTAAATAGGAGTGTAGGTAATTACCATTCAAAAGTAGGTAGGTACCATTACTACTTCTATCAATTATAATAGGACGGATTATTTGACATAATTTGAAAAATTCATCTAAGTGTTGAATTGTGAAAGTCCTATTCAAGATCTGTTATTATCCTAGTACAAAAACAACCGGCCCATGATAAAATAATAATATAACTTGGAAAGAATGTCACATAACACGAATTTTGAAATTTGAAGAATTGTTCAAATTCTGTGAAACAACCTTTCCTTAGTATTCCTTATTAGTACCCGCCCAAAAAGAAGAAGGAGAGATATGTTAAATACAAATATTTGAGGAGCGCGCTAATTTAAAAAACGATAATATTTAAGCGAAAAATGTGAAAATGTTTGATAAAACTGGACTAAGCAAAAAAAGCAGGAAAATAAGCAAATATCTCTTAGGGAATGTTTAAAATAGCATTTATAGAAACACTGTGAATATTTTCATACATGTAACTTGTAAAATAACTGGAAAAAACGTGTTTATAATACTTTTCGGAGCATACTTTTCGATTTTTTTTATCGACGGAATTTCATATAATTGCCGTTTCGGCGTGGGGAATGCATAGATATTATCTTCAAGAATAATATATATTTATAAGAGCTTTAAAACAAGGAAAACATGTAATAAATCGTTAGAATGCGGGAAGGTAGTGATAATATGAAGATAAGAACATCGTGAGGTCAAATAAATGTAGGACACTCTGGGTTTACCGATAGATCTAATTTAATATTCAGAATTTGGATGTAAGATGTAAGCACACATCAGCTGGTGGCAGCTTGTTTGCCCATCTACGTGATCGACGTCATGGGTATTTTGGAAAAACAATGGACAGACCAGCTGTCGCATAAAAATAAGAAGTTGAATCTGCTTACAAATTTAATGCAGATGTTTGAGTTTGAATTAATTCTGTGGTATGAATCCGAATAAGGTGAACAGAATAGTAAATGAAAGAGGAATTCACGACCTTCAAGGACTCTACACTTTACACCTATATTCCAGATTAAAAATATTTCATAATACGAATAAAGCAATAAGGTTAGACCTCGAAATCTCAAAACGGATTAGGGTTTCCCTAGTTTCCCAATTATATATAAAGATTAGGAAGATCATATCAAAGCACCACGTCATGTAAAATTCGGGATCAGGCCGCTAATAATAACACTCCTTGTGTAGATTTCGATAAGGTTTAAATTCTCTTAACACCAGCCGCCTGTTTTGATTTTCTCAAGAAAAAAACATCGCCAAAAAGCTTGTTTTATTTTATTTTGTGATGTTCAGGCACAAATATTTAAATGTTTTAGAATATTTTTTTTATTTATTATTATTATTATTTTTCCGCATTATACAATAAAACCATAACCGAAAAAGGGATTCGTAAGTAAACGAGATTTTGAAAATAATATTTTTTTGGGGCTTATAAAAAGACTATAAAAAATACGAGATTGTTTCAAAGGCCTTGTTTCATGTATTCTACCAGCAGTATTTAATTACAGCACCTGAAATATTTCCAAGCGATCTAATTTTCAAACCAAAAACACATGATTTTGCATTAGGTACTTAGTAATGATTTTGCATTTCTTACTAGAGATTTTGCATTACTTAATAGTGGTTACGCATTACTTGGTAGTGATTTTGCATTACTTAGTTGTGATTTTGCAGTAAGTACTTAATAGTGAATTTGCATTACTTGGCTCACAAAATCACATGAAAACACGTCTATAAACGAAGATTAATGAAAAAATCTTTGAAACTATTGTTTCCAGCCATTGGTCGTAAAGCATAATACTTATTTAAAGATAGGACGCACCGAGCCGGTACCAATCCAACTAGCAAATAAACAGTTAAATTATGTGGTCAACAAAATAAATTAATTGTGACTATCAGTGTATTCAAACCTTCCCATAGGATTAGCCTTTTTGACGAAACGCCCTCTTCAGTTCGAAAAATGAAAATGTTCGTTTTTGTTTTCAAGAACATTTTTGTTATAAAAACATCTATCAATATATCATCGAAGAAGAAGATAACAATAATAATTTAAATGATAATATGGAAGAGAACAGCACACAGAAAAACAGAAAAAGACAATAGTCGCAAAGTTATAAAAATAGAGTTTTTCTTTTAAAAGATTGAATAAGTATTCATTTAGACTTTTATAATTTTAATAAATTCGGATATATTTATCCGAGACGCTATCCAGGTTACAAACCAATTCCTAGAATGATTGTTTCCAATAAAAAGGGTAGTTGCCATAATAAAAAGAGAGTTTTTCTTATAAAAAATTGAAAAAAAATGTATATTGGAAAATTACGACCCGAAAAAAAAATTACGCAAAATTTCTTCCGGAAAAATTGTAAAAAAAAATGTAAAAATTGGTAGAAAAATTGTTCAGAAAATTTTATAAAACTTTTTGAAACCGAGAAATTCCAAGTTTTGTAAATTATCTTTTTGTAATTTGGGATGCTGTTTGAAAACTTCCACGGTTCTTTTTGAAAATAGCAGTGGGCGCCACATCCGTTAAAACAATCCTAAACTCTACAGTAATACTAATCAGTGATAATCAGATGTAAGTAATTGTTTTTGTTTTTATTAAAGTTTAAACGAAACACCCTGTACGTTAATTATGCATCCGGGGAACGTACTGTGATGAAGTCAACTAATAATGAAAGACCAATTTATCAAGACAAAAACCGCATCTATAACATATTTTTGACCGCAAAATTAATAATACTCGTAATACATGTGTACAAGTCAGTTCAATTTTCACTGGTTATACAAGTCTTACTAGCTGAAGTCCCCAGCGATGCCCCGCCACATTTATCGGGGGTTTGCCCGAGGCACACATTTTAATTTATTTCGGCGAATTCGTAAATGAATTATCATTTTTATTTCCATGCCTCACAAGGGATGCGAGTTATTTATATTTTAGATTAATAAAAACAGTACGTTGCCGTCATTTTTTTAACGTACAACGCCTTAAAAAAATTGCAATACGTTGTTCAACTAAAGTTAGTGGTGAGCATCAGACTTTATTTTTCTAGACGATGAATTCATAACTTCGGGAGGTATTCATTTAGAAACATCTTAAATATTAGTAACACGTTCTTCAGAATGAATTAAAATGAACCCGGCGGAAAGTCAAATCTCCAGGCCTGCTAGGGTGAATTCGACCGTACGTCCGTCCAATACGCCGGCCGTGCTGCAGGCGCATATTTGTTTACACGCTTAGGTACGTCGTTAAGATTCCCACATTATTTTCTTCTTCTTCTTTTCTTTGATAGTGCAAATTCGACAGTAGGTTCATCCAATACATGGGTCGCGAATCGCAATTTGTATACACGGCTTCTTTACTTACGTCGTTAAGATTCTGAATATATTTTAGGGTATAGTGTCGTCTTAACACAGAGTTTTCGAAATCAAATGTAAACAGTGACCTTCCTCTTGTTTTGAAGGTCACATGTGCAAAATTTCATCAACCTCGGCATAAAACTGTAGATTAGCATACAAATCAAATCCGCACCGCCCGTTTTCCAGTCAGCTCGTCCGCCACATACAGACACTTTCCTTTATATATTAAATATTTCAACCAATTTACACAAAACCTTGACAAATTTTATACCTAAACCTTCCTCATGAATCACTCTACACATTGGTGAAAACTGCATTAAACTCGTTAAGTAGTTTCTGAGTTTATCGCGAACAGACAGACAGACGCGGCGGAGGACTTTAATTTATATTATGTAGAGATTTTTAAACGTTTTTACCACAAGTACTTTTACAAGAGCAAATAATAGCTTTAGAGGTAAAATTACGTGTGACTAATAGTCCAAGCACTGAATTACTTAAATCAAACAGCGATACATAATACCATATTTAGAGTGAACGTCAAGTCATCAGTCATCAGACATCAGTCTCAATGAGGAAGCCGGTCTTGAATGTTCTCTTGCTAGTTTAGTACCGCTGAAAGTACCTACCTACTTACTTGAGTTAGAAAAAAATATTTCAAGCAAAAGCAGATCTACTGTGTCGAATTTCAACAATTTCACAAAAACACTAACAATCTCACAAAAAACCCTAATCGCTCTAGCCAGAGACATACAACATGCGTGTACACACTACACACTGCAAAACCAGGCTGGCCGAAAGGCATAATAAACTATACCTACTGCCCCAAAATTGTTAATTTCTTATCCAATTTCTGAGGATCTTCCACGTCTAATTTTTTGAGGATCATCGCAGACAATCCCAGTGAAGCACAGCGTCCCAACCAATTCCTAATCTACTGATTTTTCTTAGTTCATCCTCCAAAAATTCCAATACATCTTGGCATAAAAGACCTAACATTTTTCGCGAACTCGCTCCGTAGACCGATCTTAAAATCAGGCAGATTATGTAACCCCTCGCCACACCATGATCTGCCGCTATTTCATGATGTGCCAACTTACATTAGGAGCATCGTTCAACATTCACCATTTGCCTGGTTGTAAATCTATCTTTTCATGATGTGCCTGACTTATATCTGGCAAATGGCGCCTCGGCACATCGTGATCTGCCTGATTTTATAATTGTACTGCATGTAGAATTTGGTAGGCGGGAATGGGCACCGCCGCCCCGGGAACCATTTACTGGATGACCAACACCTCTGCCATAGGTCACCCCAAGTGGTTCGCTACGTTTAGCTGGGGTGAGGTGTGTCCGTATTTTGGCGGCGGATGCGTCTGCCCACCAGCGGCAGGCCGGATCGGGAGAGAATGGTTGAGGGAGCCTCTTTGACTTCTCCAACTGCACCCTCTCGGAACATCGCTTTGCACCGCAGTGGGAGGGGTGGATTAATGCTTCCTTCACTCCTGGACATACTGACCCCAGATTCCTTCCCACCCCTAATACCCTTTTCCTTCCCAGAACTTCCTCTCCTTCCTTTCCAACAAAAGACCCTCCACACAGCATCCCCAAAGATGACATAGGCCCTGAGGGGAATTTCCTCAGGGCCTCCTGTGTGGAGCTAATGTAAAAAAAAATCCGATTTCGCAGCATTCCGCGTTTGAACTGTAAGTCAAATTGTTGTATTGTTCCATTGTCTTGTCCTGCGCGCTCGAATATTGTGTTGTCTTCTTAAATGTCCTCGTTTGAACTAGGCACTACAACAGAGTCTGTAACTGCAGTATTTATACCTAGATTGAAATAAATAAATTTTTGTTGGAAATCTGTGGTTATGAAAATTGTATAATTTTACTGCAGGTAACAAGGTAGGCAGGTACTAGATCTAGTTGGTAGGTTGGTACTTACCCGAAGCCGTGGGCTGAAGGAGTAGCACCAAAAAGGGGGCCGCCCACAATGTAAGCCTAGTCACGGTCATCTGAAACAAGGTATCACATATTATTAAATTACATATTATGCTAATTCATGTATCTAAATAACGTGCAACGTTGATTGCTCCGACATTTGCAAAGGTTTGGCGAAATGCGACGTCATCGAATGTGTTCAATTTTGTCCTGTAAGTAAGATTCCCAATCTAGATTATGGGCAGACACAATTATTTTGTATCATACATAATATGTATATTTTAACAATACATAAAAAATATATTACTGTGCAATGTTGATGACCGAAATATTATTTAGGAAATAATCTACCAAATTATAACCATTACAGTGATACCTCGAGATACGAGTTTAATTCGTTCCGTAATCTTACTCGTATGTCAATATGCTCGTATCTAAAAGCAATTTTCCCCATTGAAATTAATTAAATCGGGCTGAAAAAAGAGATGGTATTATGTAGGTTTTATTCAAATCACCCTTATGAGAAGATGAATACGTGGTTATAACAAGCAAAAGCACCCCAAGCGGTTCGCTACGTTTGGTGACTTGGCAAGGGAGCCCGGGTTGCGTATTTACAAAACCTATACCGATTCAGTCACGGTAACGACAATTTACATTTTAAATATACCTCTATATTGGTTATTTTTTATCACTTTGCAAAAACAAAAATTGTTTTAAAATCTAGATAAAATAATCTTTTCAATGTGTATATTAGAAATTAATAATTTTATTTCTAAATATTTAAATTTTGATATTGAAGATTTAAAGCGACTGAAACGCGGTAGGGATTGTAAATACGCGCCCGGGTTCATATAGTGAGGTTTGTCCAGGTCTTGGCGGCGGATGCGTCTGCCCACCTGCTGCGTTATAAAGTTATATGTATGAAAACAATAACTGTGAAACACCTGACTGTATAAATTGTACATATTTAAAATGTATCCACAAGCTCCTCCATCCACAAGCAAATGCTTTTAATGGAGGAAAAGTAACACTGTAAGGGAACGTACCCATACTACGTGACCAACTTTTTGCAATTTTTAACCCCCCCCCCTGGTGACCAAAATCCTAAGCAACCCGCCGCTCATATGAATGGAGCGTGACATTTTGAAGACCCCCCCCCCTAAACGTGTCACGTAGTATGGGTACGTTCCCTAACATGTTCCATTTTTTAAGATAAATAAAATTATAAAAAAAAATAAAGAAATAAATAAAAAAAATTCACAGTGTTTCTTTAAATGCTGTTTTAGACAGCCCCCAAAGCTCTATTTTATACGAGTCGTGTTTTATTAAATATTTTCACAATTTTCTCATCGATTTTATCGCTTTAAATATTAGCGCGCACCTCTAACATTCGTAATTACATATCTCTCCATCTTCTTCTTTTTGAGCGTGGTTACGACGCCTTGGGTAACGGCTGCGCAGCTCTTTTCATACAAATATTAATTTGTAAATTAACGCCAAAATACTTAAACAAACTGAAATTTTTTAACTAAAAGGTATAGCAAATATCTAGTGTAGGTACTGCTTTATTTATTTATTATTAAAATTATACAATACCTAATTAAAGAAAGCAATTTTTGTGATTTTAAATGCAACTTTGGCAAGTTAAGTGTATGTAATTATAATTCTTATATATAAAAATCGCTCCCCTCCGAAACGGCTTGACCGATTTTTATAAAATTTTCTATGTGTATTTTGTAGGGATGCGAATAGTTTTTAAAGTATATTTCATACTGCTAGGTGATTAGGGTGTCCCTATCCAGAAAAAAATCTATTTTTTGACAATTTTTTTTAATTTGGCCTCAAAAAATACCTAAAACCCCATATTTTTACCCACCCGCCTCCACCCTCCCATTTTTTAAATGCGATTTTAGTATTTTTGTATGAGCAAATTTAACCGTCTTTCGCATTTCAAACAGAACGAAATTATTTATGTTGTTGAATGACAGATGGCGCTACGTCCACCTCATTGAACTTTCATCCACACATGCGCAAGACATTCACGCGCCGCGTCATTTTCTTTCGGCATCATGTTCTCGCCTGGGCAAACCATCGAGCTTATTTGTGTTGGCTAAAGATGGACTGACTAAAAATATCGTACACTCAATTGCTCTTCAAAATTCAAATTGATTTTCTTTATTTCATTTTCCTACTTTAGTTTGTGTTTTTTGTTTTTATCGGCGGTCATCGTCTACAGCGCTCCATTCCTATTTCTGTCATAGATCCCATCCCCACACACTTACAATACATTCGTTATTTTTTAATTTAACAACCAAAATATTCACTAGAAATAATTTATATGGCAGAACAACGTTTGTCTGGTCAGCTAGTATATATAAATGATGAAATATAAAATAAAAAATGTTAAAAAAAGCATTTTGATGGGCATAATGCAAATTACAAATGACTGATTTACTTTGACACAAATTTGTCGTAAGTATATATATATATATTAATATTTGGACCCAAAGAAGTGCTTTTTTATGATGTTTAAATATATTTTTCATTATATTACCGCAGTAGGCAGGGTGAGATACTTTTTAATAAGTAATTGTAATTAACTAAAAAATGCCAAAGTTGTCTCTAAAATCATGAAAACTTGATTTCTTAATTACTTGCCTATAGGTATTTTACAATTCAAAACAAAAATAATAAAATAGCAGATATCCTATCAGATATATGTAATATTGCAATACATTTGATAAAAATATATATATTAATCAGTTTGGTTAGGCATTTCGGCCTAAAATTAAGTTTTGTATGAAAAAGGCGCCCAATTCCTCTTAACTGAAATAAAGTTACACTAGTGACAGACTTAGCTATAAAACCGCCAGCGTTATTTGGCGTAACCTTTTTCAACTAGTAGGCCAAGCCAAATAACGCTAGCGTTTTTATAGCTGAGTCTGTCACTAGCATTATGTCGTATGACTGATGACGATTGTTGCGTATGATACTATGATATGCTGTGCTTTTGCATTTTGTTTTTCCTGTTATGCACTTGCATACTGCTTACTAACAACGTATGCATGGACACTAGAGGTCTAGATTCGTTCAAAGTAAATAAATGTAGCTTCGTTTAACAAAAAAAATTAGAATCTTGCGAGAGCCTTGAAGAAGTAACCATCAGTTACTTATACCAGGGCGGGTAAGAGGTGGATTACCTCCACTGATGACGATTGTTACATAAAATTTTCAAAATTTTAAGCAACCCCCGACTCAAAAAAGAGCTGATAACCTAGAAACGCCTGAACAGATTTTCATGAATTGTAGCTAAGAGCCATCTCGATCACGTCAGCACAAAAAAAAGCATCGTAATAAGTCCATTCGTTTAGGAGTTCCGTTGCCACAGGAAGACACACAGAAAGTCAAACTTATAACACCGCTCGTTGCGTCGGGGGTTAAAAAAAAGTGATTCTCATCATTCCACTTCAACCAAATTAGGTGAATGTTATTTTACGTCAATGTTCTTTACCGTAAAATTTTCCCAGAAATTATCATAAGAACCAGGATTTAAATATTAAATTTTCGTATTGTATAGTTTCAAAGTCAAATAGCTTCTTTATTAATAAAAATAATCATGTTTTTACGATACCTAATCACATCCGTCGAGATGACAACAAATGATGTTCTTTTTATATTATGATAATAGAATAATCGACGTGGGCGTCTTCGATTATTATGCAGAGGTCGACGAGTCGTTTAGCTTCACCTTAAAGTGAATCTGTTTGTAGCCCACTCCAAGACTAGCCTTTGTTATTATTAAGAAGATAATGCATGCAAATTTTATAATAAATTATCTAAATTTTTGCAATGTTTTATTTTTTGTGCGGCGTTTCGGACGCTCTTAATAAAACATGGGCGCGGATTATGGCGATGTCTAAGTTGATTGAGTTATTTTTAAAATGTCACGCGGAAGTAAACAGATCAGACAAATTATTATTGGGATGACAAATGTTTCAATTTGTAACATGGATATGCTGTGCTTTGTAATACTTTTGCACTACACTCTAACACAATAATAGTTACATTATTGCGTATGTTACATCAGGGTACCTAGCATGGTCGATTGACATAGGGTTTATCGAAAATGTCGGTAACTTGTCATCGCTCCCGAGCACGACTGCAGACCGCAAACGAACATTTTTTTATTTTTTTTATTTATTTATTTGTTTATTAAGACATACACAGTACATATAATACAGATTATAAGGTATGTTAAATTAAATTATTACATGGTTATGTACCTATTACGTAAGTCCATAGAATGTCATTTGGTAATTACGCCTGAGATATGAACCGGTCTTAAAACTTAATTATTGAATGAATGAGTAATAATAATAAAAAGGAAGAAAAAAAGGGGGGGGGGGAATAAGGAGACATTTTCAAATCAAGAATTATATGCTCACTAATTGTATTTGACTGATTAAAGTTTAATGAAAAGTTAAGTGTAAGTAATTTTAAAAAAATTATATCACGCCAAGTAATTTAATAAATTAGTTTTGTATGTTTGCAAGGAATCATGAAAAATGTCTAAGTGTAGTAATTTTTCATAGTGGGTATAAGTTATGATTGCGCGAGTAATTGGTGAGTTACTCGCTGCATTAGTGTTATTGGATTCTATATGAAAAAGAGAAGTGTGCCTGGTACGCCTCATTGGGACATTTAAACCAATAGTGGATAGCAATTCAGGACTATCTATGTTATTATTTAGCAGGTTATACAGAAACAGCAGATCTGATAATGTGTGTAAACTTAACATGTTATTTGTAGTTTTGTTGTATTTCTTGAATAAATATTTAGAGAATTTATTCTGTATACTTTCTACTATATCTATGTACACCTTATATTGAGGATTCCATACCGGGGACGCATACTCCGTATAAAATAACAGTTCACGTCCAATAAATTAGGAACCGTTAGTCGTTGTGAACTTTTATTTGTTCGTTAGCGCTCTGCAGTCGTGCTCGGGAGCGATGACAAGTTACCGATATTTTCGATAAAGCCTATATCGATCGACCATGCTAGGTACCCAGGTGTTCATTTCTATCAATTTATAGATTGACTGAAGGTGTGTAAAAAGCAATATGATGCATTTTACAGAATAAATTCATAGTTTTTATACATTAGCTGCGCACAGGAGGCCCTGAGATAAATAATTCACCTTAGGGCCTATATCATCTTTGGGGATGCTATGCGAAGGGTCTTTTTAGGAAAGCAAGGAGAGAAAGTTCTGGGAAGGAAAATGGTATGAGGGGTAGGTAGGAATCCAGGGGTCAGTTGTCCAGGAGTGACGGACGTATGAATTCGAATGCGGCGCAAGGCAATATTGCGAGAGAGTAGGCTGGAGAAGTCAAAGGGACTCCCTCAACCATTCTCTTGTTCCGGACTGCCATGCAACTGGCAGGCAGACACATCCGCCGCCAAGACCCGGACAAACCTCACCCATGAACCCGAGCACCGCTGCTAAACGTAGCGAACAACTTGGCCTATGGCGGAAGTTTTGATTATCCAATAAATGGTTCTCGTGGCGGCGGTACCCATACACGCCTCCCAAATTGTAAAACTCAATTTAATTATTTCAAGAAACAACTAATTAGGGCTGGATAGATGGTAAAAGGTGCATTAAAATTCCATTTTTATTGAATCATCAAAATTTCCTTGGGCCATTCTCCCCAAGCCTGCCAAAGGGTTACAAACAATTTTTCAAATATTTGTTGGAGATAAAATAATCTCGGTTTTAATATGCACCTTTCGTGTGCCATTCCCAGTCTTGATTTGTTTTATTACAGAAAATGCAGTGTTGTTCTCTCTACAACTTCATTCGTAGTTAATTCATGTAAATACAACAAAAATAACTTTGATAAACAAGTAAACCCTGCATTTACAATTTTCGTAAATGTTTCGCATGATGATGCGATTAGCCGATGTTTAGCATTGCATTCACGTAGGTAATTTAATACACAACTTGGGAGTAACGTCCTTTATTAAAGTTTTGTGGTTAAACTGGTAGCAATTGACCGCTTAGTTAGTGGCTGAGTTGGCAAATGCGTCTGGCAAATACATTCCTCTCCTTCCGCTTACAATGGTAGTAATAAGGTTTTTCCAAATATTGTAGGATTATTCGTAAACCCGGGAATGTAATATTAGAAAAATTACGATGTGGCATCATTTGGTAGTAAGGTTTTCCAAATATTGTAGCATTATTCGTAAACCCGGGAATGTAATATTAGAAAAATTACGATGTGGCATCGTTTGGTAGTAAGGTTTTCCAAATATTGTAGGATTATTCGTAAACCCGGGAATGTAATATTAGAAAAATTACGATGTGGCATCATTTTAATAAAATAAAATAACAAGTTTTGTTTACCCCATTATTTAATAAAAATTAAAACATGTATCACACACAACAAATGGTTTCTTCATCAGGATAAAAGTATACGTATTTTATTAGATTATACTTTGTATCCTGGTGAAAAAAACAAAACATGATAATTTTTATTTATTGGTGTTGTGAACAAAGTTTGTTATTTTATTAAAAAAAAAACAAACTAATTATGAATTAGCTAACATAATTTTTTTTTATCAAATTTACGATAGGAGCAGGAATCAATAATGAATAATGACGATGGTTTAGCGCACTCATTCGTAAAGTGCTGTTACAATTACGTGTTTTGTAAAGCAACATAACTTAGGTACTTTGTAAATAGATGTTTCGTAGGGAATTAACACAACTTACTAGCTCACCCGGGAAAACATTGTTCTGCCCACGGACATATGAATATATCTGGACCTGCCCTAAGTGATAAAAACGTAATATTTCCCCCTCCCCATGGAGCCGGCTGGGGTTACGAAAGCCTCCCTTGAATCAAAAAAAATGTGACGTCATCATTCTTGTCCTGACCAGCGCAGAGCTAACATCCATACATTTTACCAAAACACACGGCAATATATGAGAGCTTGTGCTATACACCTACCTAGAACATAGCGAATGTGGGCGTTTCTCCAGTGAGCTCGTTGCTGGTTACAGGGGTAAGTAAATTATGAAACATTTGTAAAAGTGTCTTAACTAAATACGGCAACAAAATAATGCTATGTGAATAGGGGCGAACCTTTTCGGGGCGAGCATTTGGCCTTCGCAAATATGTTATTAACGTGGCAAGCAATCCGCGCTCCCATGTAAAAAGGTCTATTCATTCAAAGCAGATTTTAAGAACTAAATGGTGATATTATAATGCAAGATGCCTATATACTGTCAGATTGATTTTTTAACGAATCACAGTCATCTTTCCCCTCCCATAGTTTGGTTTTACCCCTCATCTGTATCTTCTGGTCTATTGAATTTGGAAGTCTATGGTTCTGCCATATAAATTATTTCTGTCATTCAACAACATAAATAATTTCGTTCTGTTTGAAATACGAACGACGCGACGCGACGGTTAAATTTGTTCATACAAAAATACTAAAATCGTGATTAAAAAATACGAGGGTCGCGGTTAAAAAATGGGAGAGTGGGGGTAGGAGGGTGAAAATTTTAGGTTATAGGTATTTTTGGTTCCATGCCAACTCAGAATGAATCCAACTCAGAAAAACCTCAGAAAGGTCATTAAAAGCTATGAAAAAATAATTTCAAAATAGCCGGTAACCCTAACCTAACTTAACCTATTTAACCAATTTTTTTTAACATCACTCTTAGTGACCTTTCTGAGGTGGTTCTGAGTTTGTTTCATTCTGAGTTGGCCGGTCACCGTATTTTTAATACAAAAAAAAATATGTCAAAAAAATAGAAAAAAAATATGGATAGGGACACCCTAATCATCTAGCGGTATGAAATACCTACTTTTACGATCTATTCTCATACCTACCAAATATACATTAAAAAAATCATAAAAATCGGTCTAGCCGTTTCGGAGGAGTTCGAACACAAACACCGTGACACGAGGTTTTTATATACAGAGTATATAGAGTTATCTAGAATGGATAAACAGAGTATATTCACATTCTTTTTCAATTTGGTAGGCGGGTATTGTACCGCCGCCCCTGGAACCATTTATTAGATAACCAACCCCTGCCATAAGTCGCCCCAAGTGGTTCGCTACGATTGGTGATTTAGCAGGGGCGCCTGGGTTCACGGAGAGATCTTTGTCTAGGTATTGGCGGCGAATGTGTTTGCCCACCTACTGTGTGGCGGGCAGGTCTCGGGCGGATCGAGAGTAACTTGTTGAGAGAGACCCTTTGACCTCGACTCGATCCGTCGCCTTGCACCGCAGTGATAGGGATGGATTCATACGTTTTCCTTTCCAAATCTTCCCCTACTTCTTTTCCATAAAAAAGATCCTCCACACAGCATCCCCACAAGTGACAAGAGCCCTGAGGGATTTTTTTCAGGGCCTCCTGTGTGGTGTTAATGTTAAAAAAGCTTTCTAACTTATAATTCACGTGGAGTTTACCTGTTATAAATTGATTTTTCAAATTGTACTTCACATCAACTTGTGTGCGATAGGCCATCGATAGTATGCTCACATTTTTTACACGTGCCTTATTTTTTATAGTTTAATTTATCGTTCAACGGTTTCTGAAACCTTGAGAAACGCCTTTATACCTCCAAAGGTGATAGGTCACCCTCGGCAATACAATTTTTTTATCTACCATTATTCTTGGGCACAAAACATCCGGGATTTGAATCCCCAAATAGTGATTTATGAGTTAACTAATAAATTAAAGATGTTAAACGATTATTCAAATATGGGTGTGCTGTGGTATTTATATTTTCTTTGAAACTAATAAATAATAGCTAACTGACCTGCTGCGCGGCATTTTTCATACAAAACTTCATTTTTAACATTTACGTATTTGAAATTTTGAATTCGAAGTCGGTTGCAGTCTGCAGATGTCAGGTAGCTGTCATTCGGATAAAACGAAATTAATTGCCGCCTTTGACAGTAGCAGGTCGTTGTTGACAGGAAGCCATCTTACCGCAAATAAATTTACAGATGTAAACGGTCGCATGAGCATTTACACAGGTCGAACTTCCGTGATCATTAATTACCCCAAGTCGGATGCATATGTAAACGACCTGTCAAAATCTTACGTAATCCGTAAATTTTAATTACGACCCCAGCCTTACAGATACAGATGTCGCAGCTGATCTGACCGGTATAATAAGGGGTTTTAACTCTAAAGTTTAAGTTCGCTTCCCGGTATTAGCCCCGCAGCTTCAAGAAAAATCTCTGGTAGAACTGGAATACTTTCATCTAACGTGAATAGACTCGTAATAGTCAATAATAATAATCCTTTTGATAAAAGGTAAAACGAGCGGTTGAGCATACAATTAGGTTTCCTTTGGGTTTTTGTTGAATTACCCGTGAAGTTATTGTTATTTATATATTTTGTTATAAAAGTACATTCACAGTTAGAAGCTTTGTTTGCCAAACTATTAAGGGAACGTACCCAAACTACGTGACCTGTTTAGGGGGGGGGGGGGTGTCATCAAAATACCACGCTTGGTCACAACGGGGGGGGGGCTTAGGTTTTTATCACGTAGTCAATCTAGAAATCTCGCGTTTTTTTTCGAGCTACGAGGGGAGGTTTTTAAGTTCGCGGAATGGGAAGGTAAGTGATTAATGGGGGTACAGCTGAATTAGGTACTAATTGAACAACTCATTTTTAGGATAAACACCGTGTTTTATCGTAATTAGGTCATTAGTCTTTGAGCTATCATCGACCAAACACTTCAATCGGGAAGAAATTGTGAAATGTGGAGAAAATTGAGTTCCGCGCTGTTATAAAGTTCCTTTAAGTTAATTTAAAGATCGGAAAAATGTATTAGGGTAGTAAGTGAATATGTTGAAAGGAAAAATAATTTTGGTTTTTATTTCCACTCCTTACCCAATCCGCAAACTTAAAAACCCACCCTCGTACATTCAAATAAGTGAAAAAGTTCAGGGAACGTTTTTGTTGAAGATGATTGAGATGAAAAATGTTTATAAAAATAACAAGACTTTAGTTTCCATAAATTACGTTCCGGTTTCAATATATTTTGACATAAGTTTTATCTTGATAATATTTTTTCCACTTGCAATGCATGCACTCTTGCTGTCACGCAGCAAGCGCCGTATTAATAAAGACAAATATAAGCCAAATAATGCATTTTTTATTTTTTGTTAGCAAAAAATGATTCGAAACTATATTTATGAAATACTACGTGAAAACTGTAGGGGGGGGGTCTTGGAATATACTACACATGGTCACCGGGGGGGGGGGGGTAAAAATTGCAAAAAGTGAAAAAAAAAAAAAAAAAAAAAAAAAAAAAAAAAAAAAAAAAAAAAAAAAAAAAAAAAAAAAAAAAAAAAAAGGAAAAAAAGAAGGAAAAACTAAACCCTTTCACACACTTCCCCAAATGATCATCTAGTCAACCCACGCTATGCAATTGCACTATATAAGTATTATAAATACAAAACAATACAAGAACAACATGTCAACCTACTAGAGACCAAATGGGAATATAATTCACCGACTCCAGATATTTTCATATCAGAGGGTTCGGCTCTGTGGCATTTCTAATTGAACCTATAAATCCTACCGATCCCTCAATATAAATATTTAAAAAATCCTTTGTAATCCTACATGTATTTAAAATGACTGATTTTTGCATTTTTATATACAAATTCTTTGACAAATCTAATATGCTTAAATTTTGAATCAGATTCCTAGGTATTATGCCAGTGGCCGAAATAACAAATGGCAATATTTTTATAGTCCGAGAATGCCAAATTCTTTTAATCTCATTTCCTAAATCTGTGTATTTTCTTATTTTTTCAGAAATAGTTTTTTGAATATTACAGGAATTTGGAATAGCTACATCAATGATATAAGTTATTTTTTTAAGTTTGTCATGTAAAACTATATCAGGTCTATTATGACTAATTGTTCTCTCTGTTAGTATAGTTTTATCATTATATATTTTATAAAATTCATTTTCTAAAAATGAATTTGGTTCATATTCATAATATGGTACTATATTACGGCAGTCAATCAAGTTATGTTTAATTACCAAACTTTGGTGAATTATTTTTAAAACCTGATTGTGCCTAAATGTATACTCGGAAGGCGCTAATATAGAACATCCCGATATAATATGTTCTATAGTTTCGGGAAAAGCCAAACATTTTCTACATAAATCATCAATTTGATTTATATCTTTGATTATATGCTTTCTATAATTTTTAGTATTAATGACTCTATCTTGAATGGCAAGCATAAATCCTTCTATTTCTGCGCTCAACTCTCCAATACTCAACCATTTGTTTGACGAAAGTTTGTCAACATACGTTTGGTTGAGATAATTGAAGTGTTTTGCGTGAATAATTTTATTTGACCAGGAATCTAATAATTCCTGGTTAGTATTTATAAGAATGTTGGCATTCTCGTCATATAAATTTAAAGGTGTAATATTTCTATCTGCCTTGCAAATTATTTTGTGCATTTCTGAGCTATTAGCTTTCCTATGGAAAAAATTTCTAAGCATTTCTACCTGATTGTGTTTCAAAGATGTTATTTTGACTACACCCCTACCTCCTAAATTTCTAGGTAAATTAATTCGTTCTATAGCTGAATTTGGATGATGGCAATTAAATTTTGTTAACGTAGCTCTAATTAATCGTTCTAAACTATCTAAATCTGTATTGGACCATTTAATTATGCCAAATGAGTACGTTAGTAGAGGTATTGCCCAAGTATTTATTGCTTTTACTAAATTTTTAGCAGATAGATTGCATTTTAAAATTTTTCTGATCCTAGTTTGAAATTTAATCCTAATATCATTTTTAATACTAGTGTGATCTAATCTATTCGATTGCGGGTATCCTAAATATTTATATACCTCATCCCCTTTCATACTTTGAATTTTGAAATTTCTAAATATACCCTCGTCTCCATCTACAATTTTGCCTTTCTCTATATGGATAGTTTTACATTTATCTAAACCAAAAGTCATTTTAATATCATCTGAAAAAATTTTAACTACCTTAATCATTTTCTCTAAATTTGATTCAGAATTTGAAAATAATTTTATATCATCCATATATAATAGATGTGAAACTATACTACTCTCTCTTGTATTACCCTTAATTTTTATTCCAAACTTGCTTTTAATTAACATTTTAGAAAGGGGATTCAATGCTAAGCAAAACCAAAGAGGGCTCAATGAGTCTCCTTGAAAAATCCCTCTTTTTATTGAAATGCCCGGTACTACTATTTTCTTACCTTTTAAATTAACTAGCAAATCTGTATTCCAAAAGGACAAAATATTTTTCAAAAAGCTAATTATAATTGGGTTAACTTTATATATTTTTAATATTTTGATTAGCCACGAGTGCGGGACACTATCAAAAGCTTTTTGATAATCTATATAACAAGTATGTAAATTACGCTTTTGATTTTGAATTTGTTTTAAAATTACAGAATCAATAACTAACTGTTCTTTACATCCCATATGTTTTCTGCGACAACCTTTTTGTTGTTCAGATAAAATATTTTTTTCATCCAAATGAGTATATATTAAATCTGTCAAGCAAGAGGTTAAAATTTTGTATATTGTCGGTAGACATGTAATGGGTCTATATTGAGAGGGATTATTAATATGTTCGCTTTTAGGCAACATATAAGTAATGCCCTTAGTTAGAAAATTAGGAAAATTTTGAGGTTCTCTGACAAGTTTTGAAAGATTTTTTGCAAAAAGAGGATGTAAAGTAGTTAGACGTTTGTACCAAAAATTATGTATCCAATCGCAACCCGTGGCTTTCCAATTATGAGTATTTTTTACTATTTTGGCTAACAATTCAACCGATATATCAGAAAAACTCATTTGTTCAATGTCTGAACAATTGAGTTCTTCATTTTCTATCCAGTTACCTGCCTCATTATGTTTTATATCTTTACTCCAAATGTTTGTCCAAAAATCGCGCATATCTGATTCAGATGGCAACGGAATATTATTATTCGAAATAATATTCTGTTTATCGTCAAGTTTGGAATAAAATATTTTCACATACGTATATAAATAATTTACTGTCTTACTATTATTGAACAGTATCTTGGTTGCAAATTGATTGTACCTACCCCAAATACAGACTAATTATTAAGGGTCGACCGAGATCTCGGTCTCGGTCTCGGTCTCGGTCTCGGCATTCTCGGCTACAAATTCTACCGAGAACTCTGTCTCGGTTCTCGGCGAAAAATCGCCGAGATTCTCGGCCATAACCGAGACCGTTGTAAGTAGGTACGGTATAGGATAATGGGATTCAAATCTACCGCACGCGTTAACATTTGTCACTTGGTGTCAGTGCGTGAGAGAGCTGTCGATTGTGATTGGTCGGCTGGCAGCGAGGCGGGTTTTACTTATAACCATAATGATAATATCTAGACGCCTTCCACGCCGAAACGCAAATTATTTGCAATTCCCTCGATAGAAAAAAAATCGCAAAGTATGCTTTAAAAATTATTTTTAAAAAGTTTGCTTCAGTTATTTTACAAGTTATAATTGTGAAAAAAATTCACAATGTTTCTTTAAATGATGTCGTGTTTTATTAAATATTTTCGATTTTATCGCTTTAAATATTAGCGCGCTCCTCTAACATTCCTAATTACATATTTCTCCATCTTCTTATTTTTGAGCGCGGATGCGGCGCCTTAAAACAAATTATTATTACATTCTTAAATATACTATATTATGCCAAAATAGCGCATTTTCATTTTTTTTCTCAATTTATCTATTCTCGGTCTCGGCTCTCGGTCTCGGCCGAGATTTTAATTTATTCTCGGTCTCGGTCTCGGCCGAGAACGAAAAACATTTCTCGGTCGACCCTTACGTAATTATCGAAAAAAAAAAGATTTTATTTAATTATTCTGTTGCAATAGCAAATATCTGGTACGGATATGTGCTACTTCATTTATTTGCTTTTTAAATTATAAAATATAAGCCAACTTTGGCAATTATTTGTGAGTTAATGATAATTATTAAAAAATACAATTTTCTTCATTTATTATAGAAATGTGATGAAATATGTACTTAATAAAAAATTATATTATTACAAAAGCAATTTTAATGGCGTAAATGTAAATTTCAAATGACCGATTTATGTTGTAACTCATATTTGTCGTATATAAATTAAAGTTTCTACCCAAGAAAAAGCTTTTTTAACACAGTAGATAGGGAAACACGATTTTTTTTATCATCATCATCATTTCATCATCATCATCATCATTATCATTATATTATTATTATATTATTATATTATTATACATGTATAAAATGAAGTCGCTCAAAATGTATGTGCGCGTTAATCTTTTAAACTACGCAACGGATTTTCATACGGTTTTCACCAATAGATAGAGTGATTGAAGAGGAATGTTTATATGTATAAAACATGTAAATTATATTAGAGAAAAGCCGAGAAATTCAAAGAAAACATATTTTTGTGCGATTTAAAACGGCTGGCGGGCCGTACTATATATCGTCACTTTTGAAATTCGTTCTACGAAAGAAATTGGAAAATAGATGTCCTAAAGTAAGTAGGTATTTGATTTTCCCTTTTCAAATATCCAGTGTTGCATTGCAAGCATTGTATAATTGTATAGTGGCGAGATTAGTTTATTTATTGTAGAGAAAAGCCGATAAATTCAAATATTCAATTCAGGCAGCGGGCAGCGGGCAGCTGGCAAGCGGGTGGTGTGGATTTTATAAAGATTGGGTAATGGCGTTGTGTTTCGTTTGCCACAGCAACGTGTGGCCGGGTCTGCTAGTTAATTATAATTTACTCACAGAAAATGTCAAAGTTGCCACTAAAATCATGCAAAATTGAATTCTTTAATGGCCTGTATTTATAATGTAAAACATAAATAATTAATCGTTTTTATGTTTAATTCGTAAAACTTCATTTATTTATTTTTAATTTAATTAAAATTAAATTTGATAATTTTATTATCAAGTTCTGCAATTTTGAAAATGGCCTTGTAAACCGAAACAGCTGTAACAAAAATACATTCTAAAATACTTGCAGAACTTGATAATAGGTATTATTATCAAACTTAATTTTTACTAAAAAGGCCGCGAAGCCGTTCCTCTTAAAACGTATCTAACTTAAATCACTATTATAGATTAATCTTTCTACGAATCGGTTTATATAATGAATACCAAAAATATGCTTTGAATAAATTTAAGCTCTTCCAATAGTTTCGCTTGAATATAAATAAAATAACCAATAATGGAATAAAATTACTTTATAAAATATATGTGGCTGGCTTCCTTTCAAAAATAGAGTAATTAGCACATTAACTACTACTAATATTAACCGTTTTTCTTGAATCCTATTGTTATTCAACTAAATTATTGTCGGTTTCATAAAAATTTAACAATATAAACAGACCACTAAAATTCATATAAATAACTATACAGCGAAACTATTAATTACTATTCCTAATATTTATTATAATAATTCATGGACACGACTTTTGGAAAATAGAATTTCTTTGCGATTTTTGGGAATCTGTTATTGAACTAAAACATAAATGCTTTCGCAGAAATTTGACAATTTGTTTGAATAGATGAAATAATTATACAAATATGATTTTGCATAACTACGATTATTTTTTTATATATTGTCAACTGCCACAAGTCAAAAGACCGAAAGTGTAATCGTTACTTGTAAATAATTGTAATACGGTCTTCCTTTATGAAAGCGCAAAAAAAATTTCCATATAGATTTCTTTCACTATTTTCAACTATCACGAAAAGATTGTTGCTTTCCTTTGGCTTGAAACATGCGTTATTATAATTGTAAATACAAGTAAATGAAGAAATACTTATTTCAGAAACTAATACATATGTATATGTTTTATGTGTCTGGGGCTCAAAGCTAGAAGGGTCTAAGTCAAATTTGCAAATCGCTCAGGAATGAAAATTGTTTATCGATTTTTTGGCTTAGAAAACGTTAAAAAAATATTTCGGCTTCTACATAGATAAGGAACTCCAGTCCAATTTTTTTTTTTTTTTATGAATAATGACCTTCTAACTTAAATAATTGCATATTTATTTTTATTTTTAGAGTTAGTTTTAATAGTTAAAATAATTGTCAAAGTTTTAATTTTTCCAGATCCCCGAAAACCATTGTATGTGCAGTGAATCGTGTGACGTCATCACTCCCGAAAAGTTACTATAAGATCGGGCTATCAGCTGTTCAACTGGCGCCATTTTGAAATTCAGAGTTCGAAGTATTCTCCTTAAAGTAGCATTACTATTTTTTTTGTGCAGTAGTTTTTTTAATATTTTCAATAATAGAGATAAACTAATAGGAGGTACGTACCTTTATTTTTGAAACTGAATTATTTAGGCCTAAATAATGTTTCAATAAACGTAACAACTAAATCTCTATAAACAATATGTAAATAAACGAATAAGATGAAATATTGTTAATACGATGGCTTGTGTCATACATTTGAATACAATGACTTGAAAATTATGGTGAGTGACTTCAGCACTAAACATTCAATGATACCAACTTGACGGCGTAAATCTATGACCCGATTAAAAATGGACTTTTTAATATTTTTTTTAAAACTCCGCGTTTAATATTATTAAATAAAACTTATATATTCAGAATCAGTGATTATTGTTCTAAATGAACATATTTTTTTAAAGCCATAATATTTTCACTGGAGTTCCTTATTCACCAATCTATAGCACTTGACGTAGCAATCGAATAAGAGAAGATTCAGAGTACTTTCTGGTTCAAAAGTCAAATTACCGAAAACTGATATAGGGTATTTCGACCATAAACTCCAAGATATATTTTACTGTGTTTGCCCGCCTTAGCCCAACAAGCATGGGGACGATACCGGACGAAACACGTAAAATCATGTTAATAATAATTGATCTTACAGAATTGTGATGAAATGGTTTATTTAAAATAAAACCATGATCAAAAAATGAAATGAAATCTAATAAAATATCAGAATATGTATCTAAAGGGAGTCAATTTGTTTGATCATTCGCTTTACAGGTAGGTAAATCAATAACAGATCCCAATCATTTTCCGAATGGGAAATTTCGCCGACGTCCCACTGGCTCGGTTAGGAGACTGTACAGAAAAGTCCCACTATGGCTGAGCTACGAGTAGGTACAAACAGTAGTGACCTTTAATTTTCTGCGCGGGATCTTCGTTTCAGTTGCAATGAGACGACGGGCTTAGATGAATTAAAAAAGGTGATGTATAATGCCGTTGATGGGAAATCTGCCAAAAACAAGTGGTTAGCAACGATGAAATATTACACAATTATGTAAATAAGTACTAATTATTACGATGTACACGTATATATAGGTATTTTATTGCTTAATTGGATAAAATGCCTACGCGTGTAGATCGATAATCTATTTGAATAAAGGGTTAGTATGCAGGTACGCTTGACGTAAGTATGCAATCTTGAAATAACTTCGGAGGCCAACAATTTTTACCATTATAGGCACATCACCAGAAGTCAGAGTCAAATCATAAAATTTGTTCATGACAATAATAATAATAATTAATAATAATTGGATAATTTGTATAGCGCCGTTTTTGTGAAAAATCACCTCACCGACAATACATCAATTAAAACATTTTTTCGTTTTGTGAGAAGTCGATTAGAATAGGTATAGCCATAATAAATTTGCAGGTTCGTCTTTTAGCTTTCAAAAGACGCCATATTCTATATAATATAGGCACCATTTGACTTAGGATCGTTTATGAAATTAGATAGGTGGCGTTCTTATTAGCACCATTGACAATGATAGAAGAATTGAAAACGCCGACGCGAATTCTTGGGAGGTGATTTATAATAGGTTTGTACGGTTGTCTTTTAGATTTCAAAAGACGCCAAATTCTATATAATCCGGGCGCCATTTGACTTGACAGGATCGGTTATGAAATTAGATAGATGACGTTCTTATTAGCACCATCGACATGACAGAAGGATTGAAAACACCGAAGCGAATTTTTGAAAGTCGATTATAGCACAGCCGTAATATAATTGCAGGTGTGTTTTTTAGATTTATATAATCCAGGCGCCATTTCACTCAGGATCGGTTAAGAAATTAGATAGGTGACGTTCTAATCAGTGTATTTGACAATGGTAGAAAGATTGAAGGCGCCGACATGAATTCTTGGGAGGCGATTTATATTAGGTTTGTACTGCTGTTGTCTTTTAGAATTCAAAAGGCGCCAAATTCTATCTAAACCAGCATCCAGGCGCCATTTGACTCAGTGTCAGTTACGAAATTAGATAGGTGACGTACTTATTAGCACCATTGACAATGACAGAAGGATTGAAGACACCAACGTGATTTCCCGGAAGCCGCTGAATAGGCAAGAGAGACCAAGCCCCATTGTTTCAGACGGTCTGTATGCACAGTGGCCATAAAACTGGGTGTCAACAAGGCGAGATAAAGCTAAAAACGAAGCGCTGGTATAAATTAACTGCAGGAAATCACTTTTCGAGGATAAAATTCAAAATAACAGCTGGATTTAAAAGAATTTATAATATCCATTAATTAAATCGAGATTTCATGTTAAATTTTATACTTGGCATTGAAGAGATTCCACTTGACATATTTCACGGAGACCTGAGACAGTCATGCTCAGAGATATTTGAACACCAATAGCCCTACAAACCAATTAAGATTTAAAATATAAGAAGACAGAAACATTTTTTAATCAAAATTGGACTGTAAATCCATAGGTCGCTGGTTCATATCCGGCTCGAAGGACCAAAAATGCTGTACCTATCCGAAACTGCTTTCGAATTACAGCTTCAAATGCAACAGGCAAAATGGACTGTAAATAACACGAAACTGTTTTGAAATTGAAATGTTTTTAATAGTTTGAAATTGGAAGATTATACATGTATGGCAAAACTATGGACTACAAAGGCTACAAAGGAAGTAGGGAAAACCAAACACTCACCACTGAAAAGCCGAACACATAAAAAAAACTAATGACACCAACCAGTTCCTTCAAATCTCACAAGTCATCTCGTTTTTTCATACAATTTCCTTCAGATGTTGTTATTGTTCCCTTTTTCAAAATGCATTCTTCAGCAAGGTGACATGGTTGGGGAGGATAAGAACTTGAAAAATGACATTCCGGTAGGAACTAAGCATATTATCATTTGAAAACCAAACAGCGATGATATTCCAGTATACTTTTTTATTATTTTCTGGCCATGGTTTTTAAACAATTGGTTTATATTTGGTTTATATCCTAAAGGGGCATGGCCGTGACGTCACATTTTATACGATAAATTAACATAAATTATTATAAAAATTACACGCTTTCATGGTAAATCTTTTTTTTAAATCCCAATTTGAAGAAATGAGTTGCGGGGGTGTTTAAGGGCCATTGACCAGCCAGCGGCCGAGAATTTATATTTCGTCGAAAGATGTTCTTCCGATCGTACAGGGCGGTTCCAATGAGAAAGTTTAATTAGAAATTAATTAATTAGTTCCAATGAGAAAAATAACTCCGTAACAGCTTTTTTAAATAATAACTCAATATCGATTTTATTTCATTCAAAATTTGCTCCAATTTATACCTACATTCAAAAATGCTGAAAGGCGTGATGATAAAACTATTAAAATTATGTCCTTTTTGTAATCATTTTTTGATCATAAGTATTTATAATTTTTCAATAATGTCTTAGCAAAGTAAGGACGTAAAAAAATCTTAAATATATATAAGTTTGTAAGACCGTGAATAAATAGACTGAAGTATTTTCATTACAAAACACATGTGCAGATCTTTTTTTAAATGATTTTATTTAAACTAAAATTAAAATTCTGAAACATAGCTTTCCCAGATAATTTATTGATTTATTTTACTGCATATGCGTATGAAATGTGTGTTGTATAATACAATTTTTTTTTGAAAATTTAACATATCTGCCAACGACCTACGGTAAAACCTTATTGTACTAAAAATAAACATATTTTCTAAAAATTTAAAACATAGCTTTGGGAACGTAACCATACTACGTGACCAACTTTTTGCATTTTTTAACCCCCCCCCCCCCCCCGGTGACAAAAAACCTATGGCCCCCCGCCGCTCATTTGTACCAAGCGTGATATTTTGAAGACCCCCCCCCCCTAAACGTGTCACGTAGTATGGGTACGTTCCCTTTGCTAGATAAAAAAAACAATCTTTTGAAATAAATTTATGCTTTTTGTGGAAAAGATTCAATACGTCTAAAATTTGATTTAAAAATGACGTATTTCCGATTTTCTCTAGTTATTCACTCTTAACAACAACACATAACCAAATCGATTGTTAATTTCGAAGTCCGGTGATGTCCCACATCGATCTCAGATGTTACCTACATTTGTGTCGCCAAAACTTGTCCGGAGCGTTTAGATTTTAGGTATTACTATGTACTTATATTTTTGTGAAACAATCATCGACCAGAAAAAAATACTTTTTTTCTCCAGAAATTCGTAATGGTAAATAAATAAATATAAAATTCTTTCTGAAATTTTGATTTGCATTAGCAAAGAAACCCCTGTTATAATAACATTATCTACTATTTATTATTTTCTCAATAAAATAGCAAATATTAAAACCTTGACATTTGACTTTGAACACTATTATCACAGATATACAAGGTGTCCGGGGGTTAAGCGCACTATCTTCGGGAGGTGAATCTATGTATGTTGGTAATTTTCAGATAAAAATGTTTCCAATGTTTTAAGGTAATTTTCAAGTAAAAATGTTGAATTGTTTGCGTGGAAAAACATTTTGATGGGAAAAAAACTGGATTTTCGAAAAAAGAATTTACTAATTTTACTTAAGGGGAGGGGGGTTCCATAGGTTTTTTTTTACCTCATCATTTTATGCCGATTTTTATAATCACACATTATAACGAGTACTAGTAAAAATCAAGTTTATTTTTTTTACACTAACTCCAAATAGGAGGTTCTGAGGAAAGAAATTTATCTTTGGAAATAAAACGAGTGTGCTTTAGACCACACGACTGAAGTAAAACTTCACTAACTTATATCTCCCTCTCAACTTCCATTCGCCTCGCCCGATCACACTTTTTATAACGCTTTTGACACGTATTCACCAGCTTACTCCCCAAGTCAAGCGTGTGTAAAGGCCCAACCGTTCGCCTCACCCGATCACACTTTTCGTAACGTTCTCGTCACGCATTCACCAGCTTACTCCCCAAGTCAAGCGTGCGTTAAGAAGTTTTACGTAATTTCCCTCAGGGCCATTGTCATCTTTGAAGATGCTGTGTATGCTGGTCAATTTATCAGAATTTCGCAGCGTTTGGTATGCAACTCAAACGTAAAGCTTCACACGGTACACGATAAATCTGCAACATGTTATTTTGATTTATCGTTATATTCTGAACACAAAATCTCTATGCGGCGATTTAAAACTACACTCGGAACATGAAAATGGATTTTCTTTGATTCTGGCAGCACACACATAATCTTCAACTAACTAAAAAGTTAATTTGAAATGTGTCAGCAGATGAATCCATAGCTGGAATTTCACATTCTGAACACAAAACTATATTAAGTTAAATCTGTATGCGGCGAATTAAAACAACACTCAGATGAAAATCCTTTTTTTTATTTTTTCTGGCAGCACATACCTAGTCTGCCACTCGAATTTCGATCGCGATCGACCAGTTGGCCATCCCTGCCGTATACCATCGTGATGAAAATTGATGTAGAATCACCCATTGACATAAGCGCACTTTACCCCGGACATTTTGGACGGTTAATCCCGGGTGTTCCCTGACCTCTTTTTGTTCGTAAGCACATCGATCGTCCAGTTGATTAGTCAGACATCTCCGAAAAATCAAAACATGGGTTGAGTATGCAGTTATATGTAAAAGTGTACCCTCTATCTGGTACAATTCTCAGATTACTCATAAACACTACCAAATCAAATACAATGCAAAAAAACTTGTAATGAATTAAACGAAAAGTTGAAGTTTTCTGGGGCACTAGTAGGATATTTCAAAATGTCATACTTATATATCGGACCATTATGCCTCCCAGTGTTATTTTATAGAGTACTAGCTGGTTCCCGGCATGCGTTGCAATGCCATTTCAAATGAATACATTGTTTCTCCCTGAATCACCTTTCCCGTTCCCCTCCCGCGTCAGCTTTATAAATTATAGCCTTTATATTATTCTGATGTATGAGCTATATCATTGTAAAGTTTCAATAAAAGCCTTTCAGTAGTTTTTGCGTGAAAGAGTAACAAACACACATAAATCCATTTTATATGCAAAACACATACCTACCTACAAGTGCATACGTCATAGCTCATGTCTCCTATTCGCGGATGACATGAAACTGATGATGGAAATCGAATCAGAGGACGATTATTCCAAACTGCAGGCAGACCTCGATTCAATCATGAAATGGTCGTTAGAAAATAAACTTAATTTCAATATTAAAAAATGCGTCGTTATGACTTATAGTCGTTCACAAAATCCGTTATTATACCCGTATATAATGAATGGAGAAGTACTAACACGCGTAAATATCATCAAGGATCTTGGGGTGACCTTTGATCCCAGGCTGACATTTTCAAATCATATAGTGCAGCTTACTTCGGCTTGCTCCAAAATGCTTAGTTTTGTAATTAGAACTTGCAAACAATTCAGTAACATAGAAGCAATGACCGCCATGTTCAACGGAGTGGTCAGAAGCAAGCTGGAGTACGCTAGTACTGTATGGATACCTTATCAAATTAAATATATAAATATGATTGAACAAATTCAAAAAAAATTCCTAAGGTATGTTTACATGCGATCATTCGGAATATATCCGAAATTCATGCATCACGTGGAACTGCTAAAGGAGACAAATTATCAAAGCCTGGAGACCAGGCGTAATGCCGGACTCATGGTATTCCAATTAAAGTTAATAAAAAACCTTATTGATTGTCCGTATCTCCTGTCATGCTGTGGCTTATTTGTTCCTGACAAATACTGTCGAAATCGTAGCCACGACCTATTCTACATACCGCAGGGTCGGACAGATGTCATGGCTCAACACAGCATGACAAGAGGTATGACATTGCTTAATGCCCTACCAGCGGATATAGATGTGTTTGATATCACCATACCATCTTTTAAAAAGAATATATACATATATTGTTAGTTGTTAAAATTAAAATTGTACTATAATTGGACTAACCTGTCTGTTGTACAATAAAAAAAAAAAAAAAAATAAAAAAAAAAAAATAAAAAAAAAAATTTGATTTAATGGTGAGCATTCTAATATTGCTTTTCTTACTATCTTAAAACGTAGTTCTATTTGATTAACTGGACGTCATCAGTCAATTAAAATAAGGAACTCCAGTGAAAAATATTATGGCTTTAAAAATATATGTTCATATAGAAATTATATACCAATAAACGCTGATTCTGAATATATAGGTTTTATTAAATAATATTAAACGCAGAGTTTTTAAATAATTAATAAGTCCATTTTATTCGTGTCATTGAAACACACCCTCAAGTTGGTATTATTAAAATGTTTAGTGGTGACGTCACTGCTCACCGTAATTTTTAAGTCATTGTATGGGAATGTATGATACAAGCCAAAGTATTAACAACATTTCGTGTTATTCGTTTATTTACATACTGTTAGATAGAGATTTAGTTGTTGTGTTTATTAATACATTATTTAGGCCTATACAACGTGTCCGGAAACTCGTAGTACAAGCGGGAAACTGGTGAATCTACATAACGTAGAGAACCCAAAAAACTTATTTTTTTCGATCTAAGCATTTCGATTTTAATATTATTTTTTTTGTATTTTTCCATTTTTTCGGCAACTAAAGGGTTAAAAAAATTTTTGAGCCCGGTTTATCCTTCGTTGCATTTTATAAGACATTACACAGCTGAAATCAACCCCAGAGTGAAAAATTTTTTCAAATTTAACCTAAAAAATTCCAACTTCGGACCCGATTTACTCGAAAACGAAAGCTCAAATCAAAAAAAGTTAAACCACAAAATCGACTCCAAATGTGATGTGAATTCTCCAGTTTCCCGCTTGTACTACGAGTTTCCGGACACCTTGTATAATTCAGTTTCAGAAATAGAGGTACCTCTATAAGTTTATCTCTATTATTTAAAATATTCAAAAACTACTGTATAAAAATCGTAATGCTAGGTAGTTGCACAGCCTATCGTCTGAAATTAGTTTATCGGCTTATCGTCAGAACAGTAGAGATATTTGACTAACTGGACGATGTACCAGACGGGAAGCTGACTGTAAAACTGGTATGATACGAGTAGGTAGCCGCCACCGATATGGTTGTCGATGGTAGCTACTATTGTAATAGATATGCTCTTGAATTTGTTAATAATTTATGGTAACAGCACAATTTATTGAAGACAATATATGATTATATTATTATGTTATTGTCCTAGTATTATTTATTAATCGTAAGATGCTTTATGAAATCCATGCGTTGACCTTTTATAGTAACCCCCCAAGGTTGGCCTACATAAAATAAACTAAGATTATATGTTTTGTCAATAACAAACAGATTGGATGAATAATAACAACGTTATTATGCTGTCATCTGATATTATTGTTTGTAGATTCTGAGGAAGACATTGCACAATCAGGTGAATGAGATATTGAGTCGGGCCATGTCAAGAGTCAGAATAATAGAATCGTGCGTATGAATGTGGATGATGCAAAGAGTGTGTGCCAAGATCGAGTTGCTTGGCGGTCCGTCCTCTCTGCCTACCCCTGCGGAATGCGAAATATCAACTAACTAACTAAGGGAACGTACCCATACTACGTGACCTGTTCAGGGGGGGGTCTTCAAAATACCACGCTTGGTACAAATGAGCGGCGGGTTGCTTAGGTTTTTGGTCACCGGGGGTGGGGGTTTAAAAATTGCAAAAAGTTAGTCACGTAGTATGGGTACGTTCCTAACCATCAAGCCGTTTCCCCGCAAGACGGAACGCCAAACAACTCGGTCTTGGCACACACTCTTTGCCTCACTCACATTCATGCATCGTCTTATACATACTCTTCTATTATTCTGACTTTTGACATGGCCCGACGCAAGTATCTGATTCACTTGATCGTGCCATGTCTTCCTTGGGCGTCCCCGACTTCTTCTACCATTCACATTTGCGTCATATATTCTTCTTACACTACTTTCTTTTTCCATTCGCTCTACATGCCCAAACCATCTGAGGGTCCCTTTCTTAATCTTACTCATTATTCTTACATCGTCCTAACGTTCCACATTACGGATATCCACATTCCTCTCACGATCATACATGGTTTTACCACACATACGCCTCAGTAATCTCATTTTAACAGCATTCAGTTTACTTTCATCCTTCCTCTGCCAATTCCATGCCTCTCTGCCATACATCAGGGTAGGTACCAGAAATCCATTGTGGACTGCTAGCTTCGCTTCTTTTGACATTTTTTTTATTAGCCCCTACGGCATTCAGTTCTAGAGTTACTTGCATTTTCCTTCTTTCAATATCCGCATCAGCCTTCCCATCTCTCGTAAACATACTACCCAGATACACAAACTCATCCAGCTGCTCCAAGTATTCATCATTCACAACTATATTGCACACTGTTTTCGTACTCTCTTTTTCAAACACTGTGACTTTAGACTTACTTACATTCATCATTAACTCATTCTTCGTGTACATACTTCGTTCATCCTAGACACGAGAGACTGTAGATCTTCCAAAGTGTTAGAAATCGAAATAGATTAAATTCTGGTTTTGTGTTAAACATTTGTTGTACGATAGGCTAACAAATAACCAGTTTAACATGTTTTTTCTAAAAGAATCATTTGATATTTTGCGAAAAGAGCTTGAAAACATAATTATTCCTTCATAAATACATCGATGCATTATTCCATTTAAATACTAGCTGACCCGACAAACGTTGTTCTGCTATATAAAAAATAACGAATGTATTGTAAGTGTGTGGGGATGGGATCTATGACAGAAAGAGGAATGGAGCGCTGTAGACGATGACCGCCGATAAAAATGAAAAAAAACACCAACTAAAGTAGGAAAATGAAATAAAGAAAATCAATGTAAATTTCGAAGAGCAATTGAGTCTACGATATTTTTTGTCAGTCCGTCTTTAGTCAACAAAAATAAGCTCGATGGTTTGCCCAAGCAAAAACATGATGCCGAATAAAATATCAAAATGACGCGACGACTTCTCGTGGAATGTCTTGCGCATGTGTGGATGAAAGTTCGATGAGGCGGACGTAGCGCCATCCGACATTCAACAACATAAATAATTTCGTTCTGTTTGAAATACGATAGACGTTTAAATTTGTTCATACGAAAATACGAGAGAGGGTGAGGGAAGGTGGGCTAAAATTTGGGGATGTAGGTATTTTTTGTTGCCAAATAAAAAAATAATTTTTTACATCCGTCGTGATTTAAAACTCGATGAAACGAAAAAACGACACTAAAGAGAGAAAAACAAATACATCTATAGGATTTAGCCTGCGAGAGAATGCGATAGAAAAATCGGTCTCCTCTTTGTGCGGTGCTTCGTAGCCTCCCCACTCTTGTCTATTTTAGTTTTCTAAAGGTTTCACTTCTACCGCGTGAGAACTGCACACAGTTCATATTTTTGTATGCAATAACTTATTTGTCTATAATTGTTTTTCTTTTGTTATTTTTCTTAATTTTAATTTTATCTTAATGAAGAAACCGTTGGTTTTGAAACATGTGATAATTTAATAAATAATGGTGTTTTCAAAGTAAATTTTTTTTTTATGATAATTATAAATATTACAAGAACACCCCAAAAGATCAATATTAGTTATAAAATGGTTGCTACTTACTTTATAAGTTTCCCTTTTCACCACTTGTAAAATATAATTATATTATTTAATAAAAACTCGGCTCAACCACCTAATTAATAAACTATTATTTTATTCGATAAGTCGTTATTCGTTATAAGATAATAATTGCACCCTCTTGCTCCGAAGTTACAATCACAACTGTTGCTCATTCCCAGCTCTAAATGTTTATATTGATGAGCAATTTTTTTTTGATCGCCATAATATCGTAGGCAGGTTGGGTCGGATTACACAACGATGCTAAGATTTCAGTTCGATGGCTTTTGAAATTTTTCCAGGTTCGTGATTGTTATATTTTTTCTATATTATGTATTGAAAATTGGTCTCACTCCCGCTGTTATTTTTATAGCATATTTAATATGTAAAACACAGGCACTTGTAAATAATATTTGATTTACGGTGGGCATTCGAATATTACTTTATTTTTTTTTTTATTAAGTTAAAAGAAATATAATATTTTACTTTCTTAACTTAAGTACAGAGCATATATAGTATAGTATGTAAAGAAGTGTATAGTATAGTAGTAATAATAGTAATATTTTTAATTTTGTTCTAACATCTTAAGTTTAAGTAGTTTTTTTAAAGGTTTTTATATTATTTTCCGTTTTTTGGCTATCTGGAAGGACATTATATATATGTGAACTCCCTCGTGGCCAATACTTTTCTTGCCATTTTCAGTCTTGACAGTATTATTTGTGTACAATTTAATATGTTGTCTAGTATAATGTTCGTGTACTTGTGACGTTTTTATAAATGTTGTGTTTGTGTGTATAAGTCCATTTTGTATTTTGTAGATTAAAATGCATATGTTATATTCGTACAATGTTCTTATTTTCAGAAGGTTCATTTCCTGGTATAGTTTTTTTGTGGGAGTATCTGGGTTATAATTGAAGAGTTTTTTAATAACTTTGTTCTGTGTTGTAAGTCATTTAAGTACGTAATGTATGTGTTTCCCCATATTTCTATTAAATAATTTAGGTGGGACTAGATTAAGTTAAAGTATAAGCCCCTCTTTACCTCTGTTGGTAGAAGATGAGCAGTTCTACCAAATACACCAATTAATGGGATGATTTTAGCTTTTAGTTTTTCTACGTGTTTTTTAAATGTCAAATGTTTATCAATATACATATAAGCCCAGGTATTTTTCGCTATCTAGAATATGTAGGTCTCTTCCACTTATAGTGGTTTATGCGATGGTATTATTCTTTTAGGTGAGCCTAAGATCATGTAACCGGTTTTATTAATATTTATTGTAAAATATTTTTTATTAGCCAATCGTTTAGTATATTAATATCCGTTTGAGATCGTTCTAATAGCCTTTCTAAGTTTTTGCCGAAGTCAGATATTGTCGTGTCATCTGCGTATAAGAAGATTTCACCATGTAGTTTTAGCTGACAGATGTCATTAATGTATATTTGGAATAAAAAGTGGCCCCAGTATGGATCCTTGTGGAACTCCATATTTTATACTCTCGAGTTAAATGTTTTTATCACACATGTTAACACATTGTTTTCTGTTGGATAGATAGGATTTAATTAGTTTGATAGATGGACTGGTTACGCCTGTTTTTTTCTATTTTTTTATCAGTATTTTATGACTCACGGTGTCAAAGGCTTTTTGAAGGTCTACGAGAATTACTATGACATAGTTTCTATTATCTATGCTACTTCTCAGTTTATTTATAAGATCATTAGTTGCAGAGAGAGTATTAGATTTTTTTCTGAAACCGTATTGTTTAGCATATAGAAATGATTTTTTTTCAGAAAGTTGTCTGGCCTCTAGCCTATCGTATTTACCCTTTTGTTTATTTTTGATAGAATAGACAGGACAGAAATGGGCCTATAGTTAGATGTTTCTTCATTATCTCAAAACTTAGTAGTTGGAAAGGAGTGTAAGGAGAATATAAGACGCAAATGTGGATGGTAGAAGAAGTCGGGGACGCCCGAGGAAGACATGGCACGACCAAGTGAATCAGATACTTGAGTCGGGCCATGTGAAGAGTCGGAATAATAGAAGAGCATGGATGAGACGATGTATGAATGTGAACCAGGCAAGGAGTGTGTGCCAAGATCGAGTTGTTTGGCGGTCCGTCCTCTCTGCCCCTGCGGTGAAACGGCGTAATGGTTAGTTAGTTAGTTAGTAGTTGGAGATTTCTGACTAATCAACTGGACGCTTGATATACAGGATGTAACAGCACGCGTCCCAGATTTTAAGATAATTAAATTTTTAATCAGCGATTCCTGAACACATTTGGATAAGTACAAAGTTAAATATAATTTTGCTGTCTCATGATACGTGGTCACTGATCACGCTCCATCGCGAGACGCGGACTATGGCATCCCCAATTGGGGTATGTTGTGAGGCTGATGGTAATGGGGAAGGGAAGGAGATGGGGAAGAGGTAGGTGGGAAAGTACCTGGCTATTCAGATCTGTCACCAAACACGGCTAACGCCTTTTCAAGCAACGTTTCAATTCTGAATGGTGGTCTTACACCAGGGCGATACTGAGAGTATCTTCCAATCTGGAACGTGCTGCAAATATACTATATATTATTTTAAATGAATAAATTGTGAAATAACACAAATTAATCAAATAAAATTTATTTGCCACGCCGGGATTCTAGTCAAGAGCCTTACCGCTGGACTACGCCGGAATAAAAAATTAAAAAATCGTAGAGTAGTGTTTTATCTTTCTAACACTGCTTTGATCACATTTCTCGTCATAAAACGATTCTCGAGATAAAACGATTTTTATGAGACCTTATGAGACGAGCTGACCCCTAAAAGGGTCAAATAGACTAACGATAATCGGCTGTTTGAACCATAAATGTGTCAAATTAACCCAGAGGGTTAAAATATCTATATTTATCTCTGCATTCTATGTATCATTTAAGACGTTTATTTCTTACAAATATTCAGTTAACATTATTTGAGGCTTCACTGAGTGGTTGGCTAAGGGACACGGAAGCTAAGTGTAGTTTATGGTCAGACCAAAAGCCATTCACATTTTTTTTGTTGGTACTTGCCAATTGATTTGAGATTTATTGTATTACTTATGTTCTCTATTTTATGCAGGTGCTTGCAGGTTTTTACAGATGCAATGCCGCCTCATGGAGCGTCATGAATGAGTTTTTCTTTTTTTCTTACTAACCTATTTTTTGCATTTTTTTTCCTGTTAAGCTTTTGCAAACTGCTTACTAACAACGTATGCAAGGACACTGGAGATCTAGATTCGTTCAAAATAAATAAAAATGGTTCGTTTAAGGCGGTACACAATCCTAATAATTTTTGTACGCTCAAAACTCACATTTTAATCATTTCCGGGGAATCCGTAACTATAATAACTTTTTTATTTCCATGCCGCACAAGAAATGCGAGTGATTCATGTATTAGATTAATAAAAACAGTACCTTACCAATTTCAAAACTATATAACCCGTTTTTCAACTATAAAGTTAGCGGTAAGCACCAGATTTTATTTTTCTAGACGATGAATTAATTATTTCGGGAGGACAACATGTAGACACATTTTAAATATTTGTAGCATGTTCTTCAGAATAAATTAAAATGAACGCGGCAGAAAGGTCGAATCTCCAGGCCTGCTAGGGCGAATTCGACCGTACGTTCGTACAATACGCCGTGCCACGGCGTATATATGTTTACACGCTTTCTTCACTTACGTCGTTAAGATTCCCACATTGTATATCTTCTTCTTCTTTTCTTTGATTCGGCAAATATGACAGTAGGTCCATCCAGTGCACGGGTCGCGAGTCGCAATTTGTATACATGGTTTCAATACTTACGTCGTTAAGATTCTGAATATATTTTAGGGTATATTGTCGTCTTAATAAAAAAATTAGAATCTTGCGAGTGCCTTGAAGGAGTAACCGTCTGTTACTTATACCAGGGCGGGTAAGAGGTGGATAACCTCCACTGTTTCTTACAAATAAATAAATAAATTTAAAAAAAAATTAAAAATTTGGTTGTACGTTGAATCTGAACTTGTTTTAGGCACTGAATTAGAAGGTGTTGTAATTTAAACTGATTTAATTAGTATGCGAAGCAGCAACGATTAGGCTAGTCGACTCGACATTGTCGTTTAGTTTACGAGTTTTTCAACTCCCTAATGCTTACCAATACCAGGTATAGTCTCGTTCACATCATCACTTCGTGGATTTATTCAAACAAAACTTTGATCAACATAGGTACTCAAGTTCGTTACGTTCTTTTTGGACGAAAATAATATTTCAGGGCGTTACTATAAAAAATGGCAAAGTCCAAATTTTTGGGAAAAAATGTTTTTTGGTCATAAATATTTTCTGTTCGACATTATTATTTTCTTCTGAAAGTAACGATTTTATTTTTAATTTTTATTATAATATTTTTTTAAGGTTATACCCACCAATGTTAGATATCATTTTAGAAGAAATAATGCTTTTTTTACAATACTAACAAATCTAAACGACACATGAAACAGAACAAAACACAGAAAATGAAAAAGATAACGGTCGTAACTGGGACTCGAACCCATAATTTCTTGTTTTATCGGGACACAGCGCCTTAACCAACTCGGCCATTGGGGCACATTTTTTTAATTCTGAATTAAAGACCGACAAAAAAAATCGACCAATAAACGAGTTTCGGCCAATAAACTTGTTTTGACCAATAAACTAGTTTTGACCAATAAACGAGTTTTGGCCAATAAACGAGTATCGGCCAATAAACTAGTTTTGATCAATAAACGGGTTTCGGTCAATAAACTAGTTTTGATCAATAAACGAGTTTCGGCCAATAAACGGGTTTCGGCCAATAAACTAGTTTTGATCAATAAACGGTTTTCAGTCAATAGACTACTTTTGATCTATAAACGAGTTTGGGCCAATAAACGAGTTTCGGTTAATAAAGTTTTCGATGTGGTTTCGGTTTCAACCAAAAAATTGACTGTAGTTTGGTTTTTCAAAGCAAAAGAAACACGCTCCTCTATTATAGACAAACCGTGTAACCGTAATCCGTGTTGATGATATGTAAGCTTGCTACCTGTATAAGGATTACTTTCCAACCCGCGCTAAGCTCGACATTCCAACCAAGCCGAGGTTAAAATTAGTGTTGCAACAGAACTCTGCTTCCGCTTCCCCTTCTGCAGAAGTACCGCAAGTTTTTTCATTCCGTTTCCGTTTCTGGTTCCGCAAACTTTATAACAGAACTCTAAACGAAGAATAATTTGCAATTGAAGATTTCGAAGTGCAGCCTTCTACTTCAAAATCATCATCATTATTACAAATATTGGAATCGATGTTAAGTGTAAATGAAGACCGGGAGGATAACTCTTCTACAACTGACGATGGTGACAATTTATTTTTAGAGATACAGTCACACCTTCGGGAGTACAAGAAAGAGAAGAGACTACCTCTCCATGAGGATCCAGTGAGCAATTATTTAGTGGAGCTGGTTTAATATATGAAGAAAAGTCATATAAAAGCAGTCAAATTACTTTTTATTAAATATAATTTACCTCTGTTTAATTTCGAGTACTAAAAGTACAAAATACAAATTTAATTAAACAACTTCGCTTCCGCTAAGATTTACTTTTGACATCTGTTTCCGCTTCTGCTTCCGTTAAGACACTTCATACACCAGGCCATGAAAACGTAAGAGACAGAAGCTACCAGAACGATGACGTCACGTACGACATAATTGTTTGCGCATCTTGCCTTGCCACCTATATACATTATACGGATTACGTTACAAGCCGCGCTAAACTCGACATTCCAACCAAGCCGAGCTTAAAATCAACTGATATACCGAGCCAAAGTTAGTTTAGTAGTTTAAGATATTTTATAATTGTAAAAACGAATCATAAGCGCTAAAAGATAATCCGTTTTCTCATTACTGTTATATTTTATTTAATTTTACATTTTATTTAACAGTAACTATGGTGCATTTCTTTCATTTTTCTATGTACGAGTGTAAGTATGTTTTTATATATTTGAATCCCCTTAAATTTACATTATGTAAATATATTTGTAAATGTTTATTTATCTACTTTTCAAGTTAATCCATGAGAAATAGGAAATAGTGAAGGTGCAGTAGAATTCACCAGTTAATTTGTTTCATATTGTCTTGTTAATCCGTATTTTTTCCAAAAAAACCACTAAGGGGGCATATACATTAATTACGTGAGCAGTTTTTCTTCCAATCTAGACCCCCCCCCCCCCCTTGGTGAGATAAATTTAGGCCACTTTGTATATTCTTTTCATTAGACAGAGTGAGATTTTGCTGGACCCCCCCTTTTGAGCTCACGTAGTTAAAGTATGCCCCCCTTAAGGACCCCCTTTAAAAAAAATGACGAATTCATCAAATATTTGAAGTTAATTTTCACGTTCTGAGGAAGTTCTATTCAAGTTCTTTTATTATATCATCATAGACATAGACATAGACATAGAAATAAACACAGAACTTGAATAGAACGCACACAGAACGTGAAAATTACCTTCAAATATTTGATGAGTTGTTAAAATTTTTTAAACAACCCATCCTAATAGAATTCACTCTAACAATTATTTACGTAGTAATTTCTGAACATAGAGTGTTTTTAAACTTATTTATAATTTTCACAACTAGAACAGAAGCCAAAATTTGGTTTCGTTTTCGCCTAAAAATCTAGTTTCGGTCGGTCCCTAGTTAGGAAGTGTCCCAGCCTTGCACCAGTGTCCGAGTTTTTATTAGAATAGTTCGTGTTATCATTATGTAAGCGCCAACCGCTATAAAATTTAAAACTTAATATGACAGGGATAAGGTAGTTTATAATAATTTATGGCCAAACAGAATGTCGTTTGATTATGAATCTTCTTTAAATCTACCTGTTAAGGCGATCCACTAGTTCACTACTGTGCCGTGGACAGTAGTTCTTCGGTGGACGCCATAGGGGTCACTTTGAATAACCGAATTCGTCGACTAGCGGCCGTATTGTAAAATATCAACGCGAAAATGCATATTTTATTTTATTTTGGGAAGATTGGGTGTAAATATCAACTTTTTTTGCGATTATTATAAAATAAACTGAATTTGCCACATTACACAATAAAACCATATCCGAAAAGGGGTTTATAAATAGGACAGTTTGGACTTGAAAGTGTGTTTTTTAGACCTTATACTTTATTTTTTTATAGGCTTATTAAAAAACTTATAAAAAAAATTACCGATATTTTTAAGGGCCAAGGTATGTTCTACACGCAATATTTAATTGAAGCATCTACAATACTTCTAAGCGATCAAATTTTCAAAACAAAAACATATGATTTTGCATTATTTACTATGACTTCATCTTAATATAAATTTGAAGCCTTCATTTTTGCTCTTGTGCTCTATTGAAAAATCAGATTTATACTAATAACATACAATATAATTGATATATATTATGTGTACTAAAGGAAAAAGGTTATAATTAGGATAAGGGTCTAGTTAACATGATATAAAAAACATAACTAACAGATGAAACCCGTTGTTTTGCCGCTAGGCCCTGCTTGCGGTTAACAACGTTACAAACAAACAGCGTTACAAACTTCGAGAAATATGTATTAGGTGCCATTCATTTATTACGTAAGACGAATTTTGCTAGTTTTCGACCCCCTCCCCCCTATTATAAGAAAAATTAAGAATAGGCCGACCCCCTCCCTCCTGTTTAATGTTTATTACGCGAGAACCTAAAGGAAAAAATAAATACACGTTGGTTTGTTTTAATGTTTGTTTGCGCGGGTCCGTTTCCATGGAAATGGAAATCTTTTACCTATACGCATCCGAGCGAACCTCGGCACTCGCGCGGTTGCCCGAGCTTTTTCAAACTATAATTTTAACTTTGCGCGTTTTTGTGATCTTACGTAAGAACTATCGAGACTCCCTCCCACCCCCTTGTAAGAAAAAATAAGACATGATTGACCCCCCCCCCCCTAAATCGTCTTACGTAATAAATGAATTGCCCCGTACATTTACACTCAACCCAAATGTGGCGTGTCAGGAAGTTCAACGCTTTCAAAGTTGAAATTTTGTATATAATTATTAATATTAATTATTATAATTAGTTTTTAGTTCATATATTTGTTATGAACAATGCAAACGCAAGGTTTCAGGTCCATGTTTGGCAAATTTTCTACCCACTGCAGTTATTATTTATTTCGTTTAAATTAGGTAGGTAGGAAACTAGGATATAACTATTGTCTATGCGTAGGTATATTTTTAAAAACGAATCCTGATTACCCGTTTAGAATAATATTTACCTAACATACGTCATTATTTGCCTACCCACAAAGACAATAAGTATAACAATAATTGAATTTTTTAATTGAACAACGTCGTCTTAGCTTTTGTGAAATGTGAATCGCACAATCTGATAGTAGTTTACTTTTCAAGCTGCTAGCCGGTAAGTTTAAAAGCGGGTAAATCGGCGAGTGAGATTTTCATGATGAAACACAAAACTGTCTATTCGTTCAGTAGCGACAGTAGCAGCTATAAACAAAAATTTTAACAAAAAAAACGACTTCAAAAAATGCAATAAAAAGTATAAAAATAATTTCGTATTCTTCTACAACTTACTAATCAACTTACTTTTTCTACTCGTCAATATGTAGGTACGATTGTTATTTTTGGAGTCGGTGTCAGCCAAGGTAGGTTTGTAACTACATAGGTACATAGTTATAGGTGAGATGTGCTTGTGTCGCACGCGCGACGTGACGAGGCGTGAGTACCTTGGCGGACCGACTCCAAAAATAACAATCGTATCTACATATTGATGAGTAGAAAAAGTAAGTTGATTATTAAGTTGTAGAAGAATACGAATTTTTTTTTTTTTACTTTTTAGTGCATTTTTTCAAGTGGTTTTTTTTGTTAAAATTTTTGTATATTTTTTTATTTTCTTTTTTACACTAACTAATTTGTCTGAATATGGGTAGACCTGCTTAACGTGCTGCTCATATGAGACAGGCATTACTTGACCATAACGACGTTACGGTAGGTGACTCAAAGATTTGGCCAAGTATCGTTAATTTGGTCCTAAGAATTGAAGAGTTCCGTTACTTTGTCATGGATCCCATAATCACAATCTAACCAAACTCTCATCAAACTACCCTCGAGTATATAATATCCTTTTCAATAAGAAAAGAATCATCGAAATCGGTTGGCGTGATATTGAGTTATTCGGCCATTTGTCGCGCACATACTTAATGCAAATTTAAGACTTATATGGTTTTCTCATGGATGCTATTGTCAGAACTGGACCAAATTGAAATGGGACCACACGGGAAGCACCAGCTTTAAAAAAAAAGAGTCATCAATATCGGTTCACCCAGTCCAAAGTTCTGAAGTAACAAACATAATTTTTTTTTAAATACAGTTGAATTTAAACCTACTCCTTTTTAAAGTCGTTTAAAAATAACGACTCCCGCGCGAACCAATTCTGTCGACATTTTGTAGAAAACTTGAGCTCGCAGCTAGCGCCACACGCTAGCCAGTAGCGAGAATTGCGACTCCCGCGCGAACTAATTCTGACAGTTACGAATTTAGCTGTTGGTGGGCCGCCATCTTGTGGCAAACGCGAGCGAGTAGCGAGTAAAGTTGACCCCCTTTCAACAACTGTTTACTTAGATCTTAGATTGTCTATAATCTGCTAGTTAGATAGTAATACGATTGCACTGAACGAGTTTACTAACAGATAGTGAATTTCCCAGATAGTAGCTTGTAAACTCGCTCAAGTAATCGAGGCTTTAGTATAGTATTATTTTGGTTGTTGTAAATGGAAGTGGCGACCTCTATTATTTTCATATATATGTCAAAAAAAATTACAAAATTTGGAATCAGTTTCAAAATTTTCTAACCCATTTTCCACGCCAATTTATTTAAAAAAAATTTTAAATGTTTAAAAGATGAAATTTTTTCAATCTTCGCATTATAAAATCAAAAAGATAAATTTCTAAAAGTTTTACAATAATTTCCCGACTCATTTTCCTAGCTAAAATTTTCCGATATTTCCGGAAAAAATCAGAGAAATAAAAAAAATTCTCAACAAGGAAAGTTCCAAACTTCACAAAATATCAAAAAAATTAACGTCTTTTAAAAAAATTCCCGACCTATTTCCCGAATTTCTCGGAAGAAATTTTTTCAGATAAATTTAATTTTCCGAGATAAAAATTTCCCAACATGAAAAGTTTTCAAAGGTCTTATCACAAAGTTCCCGACCTTTTTCCAATTTTTCCCGAAAGATTTTCGAACTTTTCATCCTATATGAAAAGTTTGAAAAGAAATTTTTAAAATGTTTAAAACATGAACATTTTTCAATCTTCGAATAATAAAATCAAAAAGATACATTTCAAATTTTTTATAATAATACTAGCTGGTCCCGGCATGCGTTGCTATGCCATTTAATAAAGAAATTGTTTCTCTCTGAGTGTCCTTTCCCATTCGTCCCGTTCCCCTTCCGCCTCCCCTTCTTCTCCTGCGTCCTCTTCCCCTCTCGCGTTCCCACTCCGTCATCTCCACCTTCCCTCTCCCCACTCTACTCCCCCCCCCCCTTTCCCCCGTCCCGCGAACCCCCCTCCCGAGTTCCCCTCCCAGGTCCCCCTCACCCCTCCCGCGTTCCCCTTCCACCTTCCCCGCCTTCCCTCTTCCCTTTCCCGCTCCCTCGTCCCGCCAACCCTCCTCCCGCGTTCCATATTTTCAATCCCAGTACATTCAGTTTTTAAACAGCCCGCGTGCCACCTTTTACAATTTTTATTCAAATTTCCATGTAAGTATATTAAATTTGGTACCTAACATAGGTACCTATTTAAAATATCTAAAATTCTTGATTCGATTCAAACTATTAGGGGAGTACGTACTTTAAATAAATTTATCAACTTAAAGATTTTCAAAAATAGAATCCTTATTTAACAATCATTGTTTTGCAAAATGTCATTCTCAAACGCGCGAACTATCAAACGTGCGATAGTCGTTTAGGTTAGTAATAGGTTTTCTGAAATTATCCAATTTTCTGCGCAATTTTCTTAATTTTTCTCTCCGTAAGAACCCTCCACGTACTTCAAGGAATATTCTAACAAAAGAATTAGCGAAATCGGTTCAGCTGATCTCGAGATTTGCGCTTAGCAACACATTTAGCGATTCATTTTTATATATAAGAATACTGACTCATTTTCCTAGCAAAAATTTTCCGTTTTCCCGGAAAAAATCAGAAAAATTAAAAATTTCCTACATGGAAAAGTTCCAAACTTCACATATCAAAAAGATTAACGTTGTATAAAAAATTTTCCGACCAATTTTCTGTTTTTCCAAAAGAATATTTATTTAAATAAAAATTTCCCAAATTGGAAAGTTTCTAAACTTTAAAAAAAAATCAAAAAGGTAATAATGTCTAACGAAACGTGATGTTTTTCAAAATCCAATACCTACAATCCAATAAGTACCAAAACTGAACAGAAAAAAAATTGTGAGCAGTTCACACGCGGTAGAAGTGAAACCTTCAATAAATTAAAGTAGACATGAGTGGGGAGCCTACGAAGCATCCACAAAGAAGTAACCGATTAGTCTATCTCATTCTCTCGCATGGCTAAATCCTATGTGTGTGTCTCTTTTTAGTGTCGCTTTTTCGTTTCGTCGAGTGGGGTTTTCATGCGAGGTCATTCTTTGATTTAAAACACACTGCGATTTTTTACCGGGTCATTTTATTTACAAGACTTCTTTCGAGAATTGACAAACATGATCAAAAAACACTGGAAGATATGTTCAATATATTTCCGGCCCGGTCCCCTACTATGGCTTTACAAGACTAGGAAAGCCCTAGTGTTATTAGTAAGATCTTTATGGTAAAAGGGAGAACAAAAATGCAAAAAACAGTCCTTTTTTTAAAAAATGAGTACTATCTCCCACTCTGTGGCACAAACTATCTGTTGCTATCTGTCGATTAAAAAGAAAACATTACTACTTGCGGCATCTGCCTGCGTTGTAGGGAACCGGAATTACCGACATATGTTTAGGAAAATTAAGTTGGATAAAAAGACTACAGATGTCACTCACTGTGCAATTAATTTAAAGAGTTACAAATCACAACGGTGCAAAAGAAGTTTTCACTTAAAAAATTAACCTAACTTAATGTACGACGATATTCCTGTAACCTTTTTTTTTGTCCCGGTAACCTTTCTGCCATTGAAACGCCCGATATGATTGTCCAAGGAAACGGCTATTTTTGGAGTGGGTTCCTTTTCGCTTTTACATTTGTGATTAAAAAATTTGAGCTGTGCCTACAACAAAATGTATATAAAACGAATATATTATTTGTAAATTTTAGAGCCCTCAAACAGATTTGGTTAACAGTAGTTGTTGTAGTCGTTTGGGTGGAGAAGCCCCAATTTTATGGGAAAAATACACAATTTCGGCGGCGTTCTTAATCTCTAGAGTTCTGATTGGCAGAACAATTCTCAGTTAGGAAGTGTGTTACTTAGTAGAAATTAATTAGTTATCATTCGACCAGCGAATTTCAAATGAACAAAGTTAAACTTTATACCGAAATTATGTATTTTTCCGTAAAAAAAGGAGGTTCTCCTTCCAAACTTTCCCCATAGCAATTTTTAACCAAATCTGTTTGAGAGCTCTAAAATTTCAAGATAACCATTTACAAATAATATATTCATTTTAGATACATTTTGTTGTAGGCACAGCTCAAATTTTCTAATTATATAAAAGCGAAAAGGAACCTAATCCAAATATACGATATACATATAGTAGGTATTCACAAATGGTTCTTATTTGAAGAGAAAAATATGACAAATAATTTTTTGCACACGTTGTTGTACCTACATACAAAGGGGCAAAATTCTACTCTCAGGCACTATCAGGTAACTTACATTGGGCGAAGCACATCAAACAGCCGACTCTGTGGCCAAGCAGCAATATATCTGCTAGTTACAATACTATTTATTTTCATTATTTTTTTGATTAAACATAATAATGATTTTTTTAAACGAAAGTAGACTTTTTCGTTGTTGTCTGGATAGCAATTTTTCTTCGAAAAAATAATATCGACCGATCCAGTATTTGCTTTCGGTAAACGTTGTGTAGTTAGTTTGGGGTCAAAAAAATTTAACAATTCATCAAATATTTTAAATTAATTTTCACGTTCTGTGAACGTTCTACTCAAGTTCTGTGATTATTTCAGTTTTATGAAGCACTGTCCTGTAATGATATAACAACAGAACTTGATTAGATCTTACGCAGAACGTGAAAATTAACTTCAAATATTTGATGAACTGTTTAATTTTTTTCCGTCCGACATTTATCTTTTTTATTTTGTTATTTGAAGTTTGAAAACTTTTAATGTTGGGAAATTTTTGATATCGGAAAATTTAATTTTTCGGAAAAAATTTCTTCTGAGAAAATCGGAAGATAGGTCAGGAATTTTTTTGAAAGGTATCTTTTTTATGTAATAAAAAAATTGAAAATTGTCCATGTCAATTTTTTTTTTCATTTTTCTGAAAAGAATCTTCCGGGAAAAATTGGAAAATAGGCAAATTGGAAAAAGAGTCTTGATATTTTGTGCAGTATGGGAATTTTCCATACTGGGAAATTTTTATTTTTTTAATAATTTCTTCCAGGAATATTGGAAAATCCGAAATTTCAGTTGATTATCGGATTCAGAAATTGGCGGGAAAAGGGGTGGGGAATAAACATTTACACATTTATCTTTTTGGTTTTGTTAGTTAAAGTTTTTGGAAACTTTTCATATTGGGAAAACTTTTGATCTTGGAAAATTAAAACTTTCAGAAATTAATTCTTCTGGAAAAATCGAAAAATAAGTCGGGAACTTTGTGATAAGACCTTCGAATAAACATTACTAAAATAATACGCCGAAAACATGTAGGTAATTATAACTATTTTTTATTATTTATAAATAAATGGTTGTCAGTTGTTGACGTATTATTTATGTTTACTATATTTGAAATGTAAACAGATGAGAAATAATTGTTTTTATTATTGTTTTCAAAGCCGCAGTGAAGGCCAAATAATGCAATTATACTAAAAATATTTCATACGTAGGACCCGGGTTCCTGTCGCCTGATGCAAAACAGGGTTTTTCTCTGAGGTAGAAAATTGTATAATTATAAAAAATATGACCAAACTGAATTTATTTAAGTTCATGTACCAAACACTTTTTTGAAGCAAAATTTCTTTACGCACGCTCGACTTGGGGGGTAAGCTGGTGAATGCGTTACGAAAAAGTGTGATGCGAACGGTAATCGATGCGAACGGTGATCGGACGAGGCGAATGGTCGGGCCTTTACGCACGCTTGACTTGGGGAGTGATAAGGATAAGGATAAGGATAAAGATACCATTTGGTCCCCATTGTATAAAATACATTCCGACAATATTGAAAGGGTACAGCACAATTTTTTTAAGATTTGTTAACTTTAAGCTGAATATTCCAATTCAAAATATTAACTATGTCCTTTTGATGAAACAACTAAACTTAATTACGCTGTCAGATGGGCGGATCATCTCTGACCTTGTACTATTAAATAAAATCATTAATAATTGCATGACAACCCTGAAATTCTCGCCAAAATAAAATTTTACGTACCGACCAGAAATACGAGGCAATGTGCTACCTTCTTCTGTGACAATTTTAAAACAAATTATGAGGTTCATACACCTCTATAAACAGATTACATCATTTTGGTAATAAATTTGGGAATATTGTAGACATGTTTGCAGATTCTGTATTAGTTATAAAAAGAAGTCTTTATAATAACTTTAATGAAATGTATGATTTTGATTTTAATTAATTTTATTTTTTATTATTATTTTAATCATTATAATTGTGAACTACGTTCCTGCCTAACTATTATTATCTATCCTTGTTAAAGCCCACTAGGGCGTAAATAAATAAATAAATAAATAAATAATGATAAGGATAAGGATAAGGATAAGGATAAGGATAAGGATAAGGATAAGGATAAGGATAAGGATAAAGATAAGGATAAGGATAAGGATAAGGATAAGGATAAGGATAAGGATAAGGATAAGGATAAGGATAAGGATAAGGATAAGGATAAGGATAAGGATAAAGATAAGGATAAAGATAAGGATAAGGATAAGGATAAGGATAAGGATAAGGATAAGGATAAGGATAAGGATAAGGATAAGGATAAGGATAAGGATAAGGATAAGGATAAGGATAAGGATAAGGATAAGGATAAGGATAAGGATAAGGATAAGGATAAGGATAAGGATAAGGATAAGGATAAGGATAAGGATAAGGATAAGGATAAGGATAAGGATAAGGATAAGGATAAGGATAAGGATAAGGATAAGGATAAGGATAAGGATAAGGATAAGGATAAGGATAAGAATAAAGATAAGGATAAAGATAAGGATAAGGATAAGGATAAGGATAAGGATAAGGATAAGGATAAGGATAAGGATAAGGATAAGGATAAGGATAAGGATAAGGATAAGGATAAGGATAAGGATAAGGATAAGGATAAGGATAAGGATAAGGATAAGGATAAGGATAAGGATAAGGATAAGGATAAGGATAAGGATAAGGATAAGGATAAGGATAAGGATAAGGATAAGGATAAGGAGGGTAAGGATAAGAGGGAGATATAAGTTAGTGAAGTTTTACTTCAGTCGTGTGGTCTAAAGCACACTCACATAAAAATACCACACCACCCACCACACTCGTTTTTTTAAATGAAACTTCTATAGCACCGCTGTGTTTTGCGACGTGCAACTGCGACGCATCAACTGCGCTCATTGGCCATTTTGATTATTATGTCACTTTTAAAGGCTCCTATCGGTTGATATATGAAACGGAAATTACGCTGAACTGCGCTCATTGGTCGCTTTGATTATGACCTCACTTTTCAAGTATTGGTTGATATTGTTTTGGAAAAGTTTCGCTCCTACCGCGGGTAAACTGTACTCGAATTTTTAAAAATTAGTACAACATGGTGTTTGAGAAAGACATGAGCCGGATTGGGTTGTCGAGATTCCTACCCCTTAGCAACTTGACGAAAGAAAATATCTCTAAGCCGAGCTTAAACGTCTGTCAAATTTTTAATGGGTAGGAATCTTGATAACCCAAACTGTAACATTCCTAAGCATAGATAAATACCTACTGAAAAACCGGTCGTATTTTTGAAGTAAAACTTCTTTACGCACGCTCGACTTGGGGGGGGGGGGTAAGCTGGTGGATGCGTTACGAAAAGTGGATGCGAACGGTAATCGATGCGAACGGTGATCGGGCGAGGCGAATGGTCGGGCCTTTACGCACGCTTGAAGTTGAGAGGGAGATATAAGTTAGTGAAGATAGAAAGAGAGAGAGTTACTTTTCGTATATTTCTGTAGGTGCAAGAGAGAGAGGTGCAAGCACAAGGAATCATTTATTGAATAACCATGCCATAGGTCACCCCAAGGTCGTAGGTCACCCCAAGGTCGTAGGTCACCCCAAGGTCATAGGTCATCCCACAGTCGTAGGTCACCCCACGGTCGTAGGTCACCCGAGGGTCATAGGTCACCCCATGGTCATACGTTACCCCAATGTCATATGTCACCCCAATGTCATATTTTCTTTTATAAGTTAGTGAAGTTTTACTTCAGTCGTGTGGTCTAAAGCACACTTTTTTTTTTAATTTAGAGAAATTTTATAATTTATAAAATAAGCTATTAACCCTAAACTTTACATTTAATTAAGCTTAGCTTAAGATTTAAAAAATAGCAAGTCTATTTCTGTGTATTTCTCAGTATCAGCTTGGTGAAAGACCACCATTCAGAATAGAAATTTTATTTTATGGCTTCTGCCGTGGTTGACCGTGACCAGACCTGACTAGCAAGGTATTTTCCAACCTTCCTCCTTCCATCTCCTTCATTTTCCCACTCCCTTCAACCAGTACCGGATTATCCCTAAGGCAGAGTAGGCAACTGTCTAGGGGCTCCGCATCGGCTAGGGGCCCCGCGTCCCGAGAAAAAATGACTTGCTTCAATAAGTGAGCAACGAAGTTTCGAAAAAAGTCAGCTTTCAAGATTTTATTTTTTTTTATTAACATCATTTACAGGTTAATAACATTAGGTACACGCATTAAAGAAAACAACAAATTATGATAATTAGATGCATCTTTCAGAAAACTAAATAAATAAAAAAAATTACAAAAATATTTTTTACAGTGTCCTGGTGCCTTAAGGGGGGGGGGGGGATAAGGTTTTAAAGGCGAAATAAAATCATGATTTCTTTTGAGATATGAATAATGTTGGTTTTATTTATTACATACACACCTTATAGTATAACAGCTGAAGTATCTTTGAAAAAAAATTCAATAAATAAGTCCTTAAGAGCGAATCTCCGGAGGCGCCTCGAAAAAAGTTGTTATGCGGTGAACTCCATAACTCGTCACCGGATCATTTGAAACAACAAAATCGAAATACGTTTAAAAGGTAATATGTTTTCCTAGGTAGTCAGTCAGAGGGAGTTTTTTTTCGTTTTTTTTTCTATTTTTGGCAGCATTTGGAAGTGAAAAACGCGATTATTGCTAAAAAATTTCGGCGAATTAGTTATTATAAAGTGGTAAAAAAAACTCCCTCTGACTACCTGTTGATTTATGTGTAGAAATAGTGTACAAAATATCAAAAGCATCGGTCAATTCAAATCAATATTTTGAGTTATGGTGTTCACGAATTTCAGAAATGTTATTTGCGAAAAAACCGATTTAATTTTTAGTCCGCCATTGGTAAAGGGGCCCCGAGACGTGCATTGCCTAGGGGCCCCGACATGGTTAATCCGGCCCTGCCTTCAACCCCACGATATACCCCAATGGCTGCGAACAGTTCGAAATCTTTTGCTGTAGATATTTCGTATAAAAAATAAAATAAAGATCCAACCCAATTTTTTTTTATAGCAAAATGTTGTCAAAACCGGGGTTACACGTTCCGTAACAATTTAATTAGTATCCTATCCTCAACCAATCTCACCCTTTCTCATATAAGTTTATTTATATACATTTTTTATCATATAAGTGTATAATATGTAGGCAGTTACGCACTGAAGATATAGGTACCTACCTAATAAATGCCTTCGTCTTTACTCCATGTACGTAGGCACTAATTTAAAATAAAAGGTTTTCATGCTACGATTTAAAAAAATTGTGATGTTTTCTCTTGGTGATTGGTGAGTCCCTATTTTTGCGACAGGAATCCAGGTCCCACAATCATAATATTTCTTATTTACAATATTCTTAATTATCAATAGACAACATTGATGATTTGCGTAGGTAATTAAAAATAGCGTAACTTGTAGCCATCGTGTTGTAGCGTATTAAATTTTTGGTAAAATGCCAGTAAATATCGTACGATGTGTGTTTACGTTTTGTAATACAGAATAATATTGTCGCATTATGTACATATTTTTATAACATTTTATCATCTTCTCGGAAAGATAAGAAAAATAACTAATTTGGGTTGCCACTCGCGAACTCACTCTTCGCCAGAAACATATTTACTGTCATAAATAAACCAATCCCTTTACTGTGTACAACAAATAATGCTTGCAGTATTATTATTAGTAGTCCTTTTAACAATAGTCTTCGCGTCCATTATCCATAAGAGTATTTTTCTAAGTTTCCCTTATTTAATAAATCAAAACTAAAATTTCCTTTTTAAAGGAATGCACAAACAAATTTACAGAAAACGGTTGAGTTAAAATAGAACTTCGCTATGCTCAGTCAATTATTTTGAGTGCATAATCGCATATGCCCTGTTTATAAAGGCTGTTAACACTACAAGGCTATCTGAAAAAATTGCTAAAGGAGGAGGAAGTGCAACGTGCAACTCCGCACAACATTCCAAAAATCAATCACTATAATACTTTTGGCCGTGTAAATCTTAAAAAAATATATATTTACATATAAGTTTATATTGTGCATGATTATGAATGGTGATAATTATAGTCAGTTACGTTTTGCATAAATAATTATATAATTAAGGAATATGTAAAGCCCTAAGTGATAAGTATAAGAATTAAGAATAAAATATTCTGAATATTGTCACAGTTTTCACAGTCCTCTTCACTAGGGTTTCCTATTTTGATGCAACCTGTAGTTTTAATGTTTTTGTATTGAGTAGTTATGGGGTTGTCTTTACATTTTTTTTGTAATGTTTGCAACTTGTTTGAATCATATTATTAGACACAATCCCCGTTTGTAATTTTGAATTTAAAAATCCCTTCTCTAATTATTTTTTTGTAAGTAGGTAAGGCTATAAATAGTCAACAGTTGCGAAATAAAACACGAGTAGTTCGGATGGCACATTTATTTATGAAGTCAGATCTTATGCTTCGTTACTACAATTATTGGAGTGGTGTTAAAACTTATTTATAGCTCGTTCATTTTAGCCCCCTGATTTACTTCTCAGTTCTTTTTAGGTTGCCAATAACGACGCACACTATAGTTTTTTTTAACGAAAAGTTTTACAGTGTATTATTTTTATTACGAAGTTATTAGGTATCTAGGAACTTTCTTTTCCCCGAGTCGTATAATAAGTTTAGATTAAGCTGTATATGAGTAATACTGTATTCAACTCAAAACTCGCTACGATATATACTAATAATCATCATTTCATTACGAAACAAAATACTATGTAATTTTTCGATGAAAAATAAACTCGCCTGGGTAGCGAGATTGCGCATACTGGCAGCCCCGATCAGCTGACTTTTCACTTTTCCGTCCATTCTACGTCCTACTGACTGGTGCTGGCAGAAGAGCGTATTTTCAATGTTTACGAATTGCTGTGTGACGATTTTCTTGGTATATATTTTGATTTCTGCTCGTTCCCCGTCAGATAGTGAAGATGAGTGCAAGCAAACTTGACGCAGTTTATCGCAGCATATTAATTACCAAGTTTTTCACAAAAGGATGGGGGAAACCGGACAATTTACGCAGGTAAGCTTACTTTTCGATATGTTATTTTAGGTTATAAACTCCCTCGAAAACAAGACGTGACAGATTGCACGTAATAAATATTTATGTAATGTTTATTATTAGAAATGCATTTATCGTGTTTTCCTGGAATGTTATCCCTTTGATTTTGGATATTCCTTGTCAGTTTTTATGACATTTTGATTTTTTAATAGGAATGCGCCTTGTTTTCTGCAAAATATTGCACAAAACGTTGTTTTCTTTGTGATTCACCGGTTATAGGTATTTCATTATCATGCATTATCCCGATTAGCTACGTTTCGGTTAATTTTATTTAAAATGTAGGTAGTTAGTTTGTTTTGTCACAAGTTTCTGGCAAACATTGTTCTTAGGAATAAGAAATTAGAGTTTTAATGGCGTCATTGGTTTAAAAATATTTGGCACTGTTTCTTCCTTCCCGAACTGGCTTTCTAGAAATATAGGTTCGGTAAACCCGAAACGTTGTCGACCAAGCCAAAATGTGATTCAAAAATGCCGAAATTTTAAAAATTTGCAATTCTTGGAGCTAGTGGGACTATGACATCCCCGATTTGGGTTTGTTGTAAGGCTAAAGGCAGCTGGAAGTGTACGGAGATACGGTTTTTGAAATGAAATGACACATTATCAATCAAATTTTTTTGCCCACGCTGGGATTAGAACTCGTGACTTCTGGATTCTTGGCCGATGATCTTAATCATTCCGCCACAAAGGTAGTCATCTCTAAATGGTCTGATTTTGATTCTGAGAATGTTAACGATAGTGTGAATGATTTATCTTTGTTTGTTGTATTGACGACCACACGAACTGGCACTTATAAAGATAAAGAATTATGTCACATAAAAATTAAATGTAATCCTTTATTATGAACGTTTTATTGATCAGTCGTCAAAATAATAATCAAAAGCAAACAGCGCATGTTTCCAAGTGCCTTTCTAACATAAATACATAGTATTTTAATGAAATTAATGTGAGAACCAAATTAAAATAATATAGTCTCGATATAATGGTTAGTTGATTGAGTGGTCCAAGACTATGGGTTCTCCCACTGTGGTGCTGCGAGTTCAATCCTCTGCTAGTCAAGTCCTCCATCACTGCACAAGCAACATTTTCCCATTATTATTTTTTACATTAGATTCACACAGGAAGCCCTGCGGAAAATAATTTACCTCATAGCCTATGTCATCTTAGGGGATGCTGTGTGGAGGGTATTTTTTAAGGAAAAGAAGGAGAGGAAATTCTGGGAAGGAAATAGGTATGAGGGATGGGTAGGAATCTAGGACTCAGTGTGTCCAGGAGTTGCGGACGTATGAACTGTCCCTCCAACGTCCCTCCAACTGCGGTACAAGGTGATGGGTAGAGAGATTCTGGCTGGCGGATAAAAGATCTCCCTATCACCAGTCTCTCTCGATCCTGCCCACCACGCAGCAGGTGGGCAGACGCACCGGCCTGCTAAGTCACCAAAAGTAGCGAACCAATGGGGTGACCTATGGCAGAGGTGTTGGTTATCCAATAAATGGTTCCCGTGACGGCGGCACCCATAGCTGCTTCCCAAAATTGAATGGTGGGGCTATATATTGATGATAGTAAGACTTTTTCTAATATTTTCAGGTAGTCTGTGAATCATTTATAATTTTAGATTTTCACAGCCAAAAGCATATCTTGCTACATTCTTCTTTAGCCAACGTTTCGGAAAGCATTACAGTATCCATCATGAGAGCAAACGTTGGCTAAAGAAGGAGGTAGTCCAACATGGCATAATACACCAAAAATAAATCACAATAAGTGTTTATCATTATTTTTAAGAAAATAATAAATAAAAATAAGAAACTCCAGACCATTTAGATGATGGGGGAGGGGGATAACATTTAAATAAATGATACAATAGAATTTTGTTTAAACCGCTGTATTTTTTTATCAATGCCGACTGGTTACAGAACCCTCTAATACAAATGCGGATTTTTAAACAATGTTTCATTGTTCTAAGGATAGCCACAAAGTAAAGCTTCATTCAATAATAAATAGACCTAAATTTAAGTCTTTTTAGTTATAACTAAGTAAATAAAATATATATAGAAAAAACAAAGTTTGTTTGGCCGCTCGTGGAGGCGAATTTATTGGAGGGAACCACGGTCTTTCTTAATTAGTCTTGAGTTAAGTTAAGATACTTTCTGTCAGCTCGGAAAGGTCTTCCTCAATATATACGTAATTTAATTGAAACAATCTGTTTTTGCAATCAATCTGCTTTTATGATGACTAATTATATTTTTATTTTTTATTTCAGACTATTTGAATTCAGGAAAGTCGTGTCCAACCGGGAAGAATGTTACAAATTAATCCCACGAGATTACCCTGTGGTCATCACAAAGGTAAGGAACTGACTACGCATTTTATTATTTCATTTTTTTACAAACTCCACTCACAAGACCCCAAAGAAAATAATTTCTCTCAGGGATGATTTGTGGAGCGTCTTTTTAAGAAAGCAAAGAGCGAACCTGGGTCTTTGAAGACATTCATATTGTAGGAGGGGGGAAACACTGAGGCCGGCTAATCATTCCACAGCCGAGCTGTTGAACTCAAGAACGAGTCATAGAAACAACCTGTTACTATTTGGCGCGTTTCATCCAGTTCATTAACCTGTGGTGTCAAAAGATCTTATTGCAAAACTATGAGAGTCAAAAGGTCTTAGGTAATTTGGTAAAACTGCGAGAGTCAAAAGGTTTTAGGTAAATTGGCAAAACCGTGAGAGTCAAAAGGTAATTTGGCAAAACGGCAAGAGTCAAAAGGTTTTAGGTAAATTGGCAAAAATGTGAAAGTCAAAAGGTCTTAGGTAATTTGGCAAAACTGCGAGAGTCAAAAGGTTTTAGGTAAATTGGCAAAACTGTGAGAGTCAAAAGGTCTTAGGTAATTTGGCAAAACTGCGAGAGTCTAAAGGTTTTAGGTAAATTGGCAAAACTGTGAGAGTCAAAAGGCCCACATATATTGGCAAAACTATGAAGCAAAAGGTCTTAGGTAAATTGGCAATGACAGTTTTCATTCAAATTAGTATAGGTCAAACTTGTATGGATTATTTATTCAGTTTAAACCTGATATTGCCTGATTACTGGAGTATACGGAAAACTATAAAATTTAAATGAACATGGTGTGCATATTATTTATGCTTTCATTTAAGGCGAAGCACCGCTTTGTGTAACATTTGGAAACGGGTCACTAACAATAACACTCCTTATGTAGATGGCGGTGAGGTTTAAATTCCTGCTTAATACCAGCTGCCTGTTTTAACATTGCCAAAAAGTGTGTTTTTTTTATTTTTCCGAAGTTCAGGCACAAAAATTTAAATGTTTTTTAATAATTTTCTAAAGAACTTATTTTTCACATTATACAATAAAACCATAACCGAAAAGGGGTTCGTAAATTGGAGATTTTTAACTTAAAGCAGTTTTTAAAGGCCAGCTACTTAATTTTTTTTGAGCTTATAAAAAAAACTCAAAAAATGCTCGATTATTTCAAAGGCCAAGATGTGTTATACTCGCATCTAAAATATTTCTAAGCGGTCCAATTTTCAAACCAAAAACACATGACTAACAAAACATGACGTATTTCTATTATTTACCAAAATAATCTCTTATCTATGAATCGTCTTGCACACTCAAACCTTGACTCAGATAGTGGTGAATAATTACTGATTTTACCAAACCTTCCCCATTTGAAGTACCGGATTAGTGCGTAAAATTCTTCTATATTAATTTATTTGCTATTATTAAAGTGGTAGAGATACTCTCAGTATTGTCCTGATGCGGTCTACCGCCATTCAGAATCCAAACGTCTTTAGCTTTAAATGTCTTCAGTTGTGTTTAATGACCTGATCTGAATAGCAGGGTACTTACCCATTTCCTTCGCCTCCCCACTCCCTTCAGCCTCTCAACATACCCCAAATAAGAATGCCATAGTTCCACTAGCTCCGGGCATTTGGAACTCTTGCACGGTACCTGTTTACATGCTCGTTGCTAGAAATGACTTTTGGCCTTGTTTGTTGATCAGATCTGAATGGATAGGTAATTCCCCACTTGTCTCTTACCTATCTGCTTCCTCTCCCCGCTGCCTTCAACCAAACAACATCCCCCAATTGGGGATGCCATTGTTCCATTGTCTTGGGGGCAATTGGTACTATAAAAAATAATAACTTAAATTTTTTTTTTAAATGTAATTTTTTGGGGAAACATAGTATTGGTAAGATAATAGACGTCCAAACTGATAGACTTGCCCTAACTTGAAATCTGGGTATAATTTAATTTGGACGAGCTGGAGGCAAACGACATGACCATATTATGGCCATATTTTTGGCAGCAAGAGGGTTAGAGAATGCTTCAAATAAACTACAACATCAGTAATACATTGACTGCCGAAGAGTGCACATTGAAATAACCAGGCCATCCGCAGAAAAGTAATGTCCACTAAAGTAAGGCAACAGTTTGCAGCACAGTCCATTGTGGGACTTTTCCGCTCAGGATCTGAATGTTAATTTTTAACCGAACTGAGAAACTTGGTGACACTAAAAATGAGTGAGATGGATAAATGATAACACATTTGTAAAAGTGTCTTCCTAAATAGTGCAACGAAATGTTCAATTTTGGAAACAAGCCAAAAGTTTTGTTTACCTGATTTGGATTTTTCAGTTTTTTAAACAGCCAGCATGTATGTCATTGTAGAAAGGATTAGTAATTCGTAAGCAGATTTTATTTTCACTGACTAAATAGTGATATTACGATCACTTTTTTATTTTATTTTTAATATGGAAACGAACAGTACATTAGATATATTGGTGAAAAATATTTACAATTAATGAGTATATTACATGGTGGGTATCTATTATGTGTTTCATTGTAGTGTCTTATTTATGGTATGCATATTAAGTAATTACCGGGTGATGTATGTAGTGGGAAGGTGTGTGTGTCTGAGTATGTGTGTATGTATGTATGTATGCGCATTGAACAATTTATATTATTGACATGATGCTTTTTTAAGAGTTACCTGTGTACTGTCAGATTCGTTTATTCATAAATCACAGAAAGGGATATGATCAAACAACCTTCCCGCTCCACGTAACTTAGTTTGTCCCCCTTTCCCTGATGGGCTGGTCTATCAATTTGGATATCTACGGAGAGATAAACCAAAAAAATAAGATTTGACTGCCTCAAAAATTTGATAATAATTTTGTGTGACGATTTGACTAAATTTATAATGATTTTGTTTAGGAGGAGAAGAGGTCAGATGTCCACATGCTGGAGGGTCACTTCCTGACTCCACTGGAGACCCTGCTGCCCGGAGTGGTGCCAGAGTGTGCTCACCGGGCACATTTTCAGGTACGTACATCATTTATTATGTGTCAATTCTGGTTGTGACCAATGTTCGGCCGCACATCTGTTAAAAATTGTCTGCCGTCATATTTTCATCTTCCGCACACATCTCAAAAAGGAATGTGTCACCAGTTTTTTGTTTTGCGCAAGTATTCACAAAAATAACCGATATTTTATGATAGGTTCTCAGGTTTCGCACCATATGTCATGTTTGAACAAACACTTGCACAACAAACGATGCATACATAGCCTTAGCCCCTCCGCAACGTAAGCAGATATATGCGTTAAAAAGATAATAGCAGTCAAGTACAATAAGCGTATACAGGGTGTCCGGGGGTAAAGTGCATTAACTTCGGGAGGTAATTCTACATGATATTGTAAGTAAAAAAGATAAATAACTTTTTTTGAAATTCCAACTTTTAGGGGTAGTTTTGTGGTAAAAACGTAAAATTTGACCGGCTTGCGCGGCCAGCATTATTATTTTCCACTGTTACAATACGGGCCAGTCACCACCATTTATTGTTGCCACGATCGCGCCCGGCAGGCTCCCGGCAAGTAAGATCGTACCTCACACTAAGGATTTTTAGTAGGTAGATCTTTTTGTATGGGAAAAAAAATGTTGAAATTTCGAAAAAAGTTATTAATCTTTTTTACTCCTACCATCATGTAGAATCACCTCCCGAAGTTAATGCACTTTACCCCCGGACACCCTGTATACACGTCAACGCGTGTGTCATCACAGAAATTGTTGTAACTGCGTTATTGTTTTAGTGACATCCCTAAAATAAAAAGTGAAAGGTTGATAGTGAATCATGCTGCACATATCTCTATTCAAGTTGTCCATAGAAATACATTAAAAGAACATTCTGTCAAATGCGCAGTCTGACACATAATTTATCCCGCCAAATTTCCTACGGGCGGGTCGACCGCGCCCGACATTGTTAATTTTTATTAAATATTTTTATATGAAATGATAAAAAAGTGAGTTGACAAAAGTGTTTATTACACATTTATACAATAGAATAAGTATTGTTGTTTACATAATCTGTGATTTTAGTACCGTTTTCACATAAAAACATCACGTGAGTCATTTTTACATTTTTTTAATGTTTGCATTCTAAATTTTAATATTTACAAATATTAATATTTATTTGTAATATAATAATTCGAAAGCTTAATTTGTAACCTGTCTAACACAGTTTTTAGTATTCGGCTACGTTCAGAAATGTTTCATTTATAGAGCTTTAATTGTGAAGTGGTAATAACACAAAGTTTTCGTAAAATGTCATTTCGTTTATGACATTATAAGTGCATATTGGCGATTTTCTGAGGGGTTAAGAAGCGATATGCAGACCGCTCGTCCACTGCTAAATAATATGTACAATATGCTCTATTTTTCACTATTTTTCACATTCCTCATTTCGATAACTAAGCAATAACAGTAGGATAAACATAGCTGTTGATGTTTGTTTTTCGATGTCCCAAGCATGTTTGACTATCGCAGCACTGTTGCATTTTATCATTTTCATAAAATCGTATTTACATATATTTACAGTTTTACAAACTGATTTTAAATAAAAATAATAACTTAGTATCGCAACTCCGTTTCCCTAAGTTCATATCTGTCTTTGTTAATTAAAAAGTTTGATTTGATTTTTTTCACAAGGTTTTTTTCAAGACTATTAGATAAGTTCATCTGGGAAGTGAGTGGATCGATTCTAACGGGGCCGGGGCCTATTTAACGGGCGTCTGTTTCAGAAAAAAAAATTAACAGAAAGTTAAATCGTACACTAAATTTAAATTCTAACCATCAGTTCAAAAAAGAAGGATGTTAAATAGAGCCACGTGCTGTTTCAAGTGCACTTTTGCTAAAGTAATAATTGTTAGTGTGGCCAGTTTAAAAAGCAGAATATTCCACGAAATTATGTTAAAAAATGCACTGCGCTATTTTTTGGTGCGGCCACACCATAAATTAAATTTAAATACCAGAACAACCAATGACGTTATATAAAATAAATAGACTCGTTATAGTCTCACATACTCACAATATAATGTGGAAAGTAAGGAACACTCTTTTGTTTTCAGCGATTTTCAATAATTTCTCAATTCAAAAGTTTATTCCTGTGTGATAAAGATAGACAATCAAATAATGTGTATGTATGAATGGCACGGATACATTAGCGGGCGGCGTATTAATTTCTCTGCCGAATACTGCTTTCACATCACGGGTGTGACTGAGATAACAAGATACTCTCACTCGGTTACACTACGCACAGGGAAGGGTAAAGGCGGGTAAAACAAGACACACGGGAAAATATTTTTTTATTATAATTATATGAGTTATCATTAGTAATACAATATTGGTACTATTATAGTAGTATTGTTAAAACATATTTTATTATACAGTACAGGACATAGGTTCAAATGAGTATACAAATCTATTTACAATTTTCATCAACGACATTATAAAACGCTTTCCTTTGACCGTGGTATGTAAATCGTCTTTATTGAAATGAACTGAACATATTGTGCTGTAAAGCGAAGGTGTCCAATCATGTTCGCATCTTTGAATGCGAACAACAGTGGTCCATTTCTGTCGTCGTAGTTGATCACGGGGAAACCTAAAATTCATATTTGATAAGTCATAATAAATTTATATTGAATTAATTGTCATTTTACGTTTATAAAGTCACAGCGTAAATTATAATTATTAATAGAGCTTAACTACAACTAGCGTGTTTACGTATATTGAATTATAGTGTCTTGTCATTGCCAGCAAGGAAGCTCGGTTCGAGCGCTATGAGTTATGACAATTCAAACATAATTAAATTAATTAACGATTTACCCTGTGTACGTTTTACCCCATCTTTCCCAATAGAAGAAAACTTGTGCGGGACGCTGTGTGAACCGACCTACTGTTAGCAGGTTGTCTTTGTTATGCTCGTTACTTTTTGATGCAACGTTCTCTGTCTCGTAATGACGTGTAAAACCGCGAGCGGGAAACATGAAAATTTATTGTAATATTTATAATAATCGATAATATTAAGTAATTTGCGTGTACTTACAAATGAAGTGTTATTCCTTCGCCATTACTATTATTTGCAGTGTAATTGAAACATTTTCTCATCACACAGGAGGGCATTTTGACACTTTTTAAAATGCAATCTACTTACTGGTAAGTACTGGTAAGACGCAACCTTACTCGACGCGTAGCAGTTTAGTACTAAAGTACTAGATATCGAGACCGGTACAATTGTCTTGCGATTGTCTTCCCACTTTGAGATTTCTACCCCTCGTCTAATATAGTATGTAACGTCATTGAGAACAACTGTCAAAATATCCGGCTGTATTTTGTTTTGCGTCTTGTATAAAAATATTTATGCGAGTATTTCAAAATAAATAATGACTAATTGTAATATATATAATGATATTACACAGAAAAAAATATAATATACTTTGCATTAGTTGTAATATCTCCTTGAATTTGATGGGTCACGAATTTTACGAGATTTTTCACCATGCGCCAAAAATTTAGGATCATCCCAAACATCCATATTAAAACAGGGGGTTCAAATGTTTTCTGATTTTCATTGCAAGATAAATTGGATGAAGAATTCATTGCCACTTATCGTCCACTATAATATTAATCATGATTAATAATCAATGTTAAAGCGTGCAATTTCGTACTTACTTCCAAAAGTAACTATTAGTTTTCATAAAGCAAAAGTTAAAAATGATGTAAAACAGGCGGTTAAATTGACTGAAAAATGCATTTTTGTGATATTTAACTGTAACAATTTCTTTTACTCAAGCAACCGTTGAAACAGAGCGCCCTTAGCCACCGAATTTTAACATGGAGACATAAAAACTTATTATAGTGGTACATAGCCAATAAATTAACCTATATTTTACCGTTTATTTCATATTTGTATGGTTTATAAAAAAAATCGTAAAGTTTTTAACCGCGCGAATCCTGTGTATTTTTACTTTGAAACTGCCGTGAGGGGTTCTTATTCGAGTCAGCATAGAATATTTTCGATTTCTGTATGTTGTCTTTGATATACTTGATAATGAAAGGCGCTTATCTATGGAAAAAGGACTTAATTTTAACCGTAAACAGCTGATCAAATATTCGGCGGGAAAATAATATTTTAAAAATTTATTTTTAACATCGCTCTAAAATAGTCTACGAAGTTCGCATTTGCAACATCTATGGTCATAATAGATAAAGCATTTCAATAGCTTCGTTTTAAAATAAACGACTGGCCATGGAAATGTTTTAAATAATTACAATAAATGTTTTACGAATGGTAGGAAAATGTGGTCCAATTTTGGACCACTATCAATCGCAGAAAAATAAAAGTGGTCCATTTTTCGACCATAATCGCTTCATTGGTTAGTAGAGACAACTACTGTTAAATTTGATTGTCATGCTCATAAATATCGACTAATAACCGATATCTCTACATATTTTAAATTAAAGTCCCCCGCGTCGTCTATCTGTCTGTCTGTTCGCGATAAACTCGAAAACTACTGAACGCATTTTCATGCGTTTTTCACCAATAGATAGAGTGTTTCGTGAGGAAGGTTTAGGTATGTAATTTGTCAAGGATTTGTGTAAATTGGTTGAAACATAACGATAATTGTTAGAAGTGTCGAAAAAAGTCAAGCCGCCTGGTAGCTTTCATCGAAAACGCTGCCTAATCCTTTTGGGATATAACAAAACAATGCATGGTGGGATATTCCTCTTTTATAGATCTACAAAAAAGTCCGCGAAGGCATATATCTATCTTTTACGGATAGCTTACTATACCCATTCTATCTTCTAAAAAAATGGTCACGTACATTGCGGTTATTGAAAAATTATTTAGACGGATACAGTATCAATCCTTATTAACTTAAATAAGTTAGTTACCCCTATAATCTTTCACACCATCTCTACGTATTATAAATTAAAGTCCTCCGCGGCATCTGTCTGTCTGTTCGCGATAAACTCAAAGACGGCGGTGGTTATAAAGGTTGGATAACCATCCAGTAGATGACGTTGTGTTTTGTGGCCAGGTCAGCTAGTTATTGATAATTTATTTTATTTTATTAATATTTTATTGTGTCGATTTTGGCTTTCATGCTTTGACAGATTAGCTAGTTAAGATCCGACTGCAAAGTTAAGTGCGTCGAACAGTACTTTGGAGGTGTGTAGCCGAATTATCAGTCTACCAATTTCAATGTCAAAAGTTTTGGCCAAATATCTAAGGCCACGTGACATCACTGACACACCTCTGTTATGAAAATATCTATTTGAATATAATGCGAGTCAATGAAACGTTGCGAAACTTGTTATTGGCCTAACAAGTCTGGCATAGAGTGGCATGTTTCTCATCCGATAAACTCATTACATAACAGATAAACGGAGATTAGATTTATGAGAGATATAAATAAAGAAGAATCTAGAAGTTGTTTATGTTTTGAAGTCATCACTATCCGTGTTGAGATTTTTTGAGTTCTTAAATATTGTAATTTTTTTTTTTTTTTTTACGTGAGCTCCACACAGGAGGCCCTGAGGAAAACAATTTCCCTCAGGGCCTATGTCATCTTTGGGGATACTGTGTGGAGGGTTTTTTTTAAGGAAAGGAGGAGAGGAGAGTTCTGGGAAGGAAAGTTCTCCAAGACCTAGACAAACCTCACCCCATGAACCCGGGCACCCCTGCTAAATCACCAAACGTAGCGAACCACTTGGGGTGACCTATGGCAGAGGTGTTGGTTATCCAATAAAGGTTCCCGGGGCGGCGGTACCCATTCCCGCCTCCCAAATTGTTTTTCATGTCCATTCATTTTTCAAATCTAGATTTATTTTTTCTGTCTTCTATTTCTGAAGAAAAAGATCTGCCATATCCTATTACAATTGTATTCAATCCTAACTCCATTTTACAATTGAAAATATACAAGGTGTCCGGAAACTCGTAGTACAAGCGGGAAACTGGAGAATCCACATCACATTTGGAGTCGATTTTGTGGTTTAACATTTTTTGATTTGAGCTTTCGTTTTCGAGTAAATCGGGTCTGAAGTTGGAATTTTTTTGGTTAAATTTGAAAAAAAATTCCACTAGGGGGTTGATTTCAGCTGTGTAATATCTTATAAAATGCAACGAAGGGTAAACCGGGCTCAAAAATTTTTTTAACCCTTTAGTTGCCGAAAAAAAAGAAAAATAGAAAAAAAATAATATTAATATCGAAATGCTTAGATCGAAAAAAATAAGTTTTTTGGGTTCTCTACGTGATGTAGATTCACCAGTTTCCCGCTTGTACTACGAGTTTCCGGACACGTTGTATAATGAATAGTTTGAATTGGTTTGTTTGGTGACCAGATCTGAATAGCCATATATATCCCAGTCTTCATTTTCCCCGTCTCCTTCCCCTTCACGCTTCCTTCAGCTTCCCACTGGCTCCGCGGCTCCCACTAGCTGACTTCGAGAGAATGAGATGAAGTTTAGTTCTCTGAAGGTTTCACTTCTACCACGTGTGAACTGCACACATGTTTTTTTTTAACATTAGCTCCACACAAGAGGCGTTACTTACTTACTTATGCTACCTTTGAGGATGCTGTGTGGAGGGTCTTTTTAAGGAAAGGAAGGAGAGGAAGTTCTGGGAATGAAAAAGGTATGAGTAGGTGTCCAGGGTATCAGGAGTAGAATAATTGTAGAGTTTACTTATTACAATAATATTGTTACCAAGTTCAAAAATCATTTTACTTTTTATTCTACGAAGCACCGGGTAAAGGGGAGGCCGAAAGGCTACGAAGCACCACACAAAGAGGACACCGATTAGTCTATCTCAATCTCTTGCAGGCTAAATCCTATGATGTATGTTTCTTTTTAGTGACGTTCATTTCCATTTCATTGAAATCACAATGGTGTTATAGAAGTTTCACTTCAGAAATTTTTTTAATTACAACTCGCTTCAATTCTAATATAACCTAGTTTCATCCTTAATCTCCTCGATAACCTATTCTAATCTAACCTAACATAATTTCATCACTATTTACTTTCCATTCTTACATATTGAAATATTGTCAGTTCTTACTTGCACTATTGAATTTAATTTACTACATTTCCCGCCATGCTCACGATAAATACTTTTTAAATAGGTTGCAACACTAATGAAAAATCCTGACAGCTAGAAGCCCCAAAACAACCCCAACTCGAATAAAAACATTCCTAGACCAAAAGTGTGTCAATAATAACAAATGACTGGCATTTTTAACCCAGTCACAGTAACGTCTGTATCATATTTATAATTAGTATCTTCAAACGTAATTAGCAACAGAGTGGTATTTGGCAGACTACAATGTTTACACGTGTCGCCTTTTCTGTCTTGCTTCGCTATTCATTGATGCCATGTGCAACATTAATATAATGTGAGACATAATTGTCAATGTATAAAGAACATTCTAGATCAGCGGTCATCACACTTTTCCGGTCAAGGGTCACACAGGACAATGTGAGGTATCACCGCGGGCCGCACACTTATGAATTAGGACGGGGGGGGGGAACTGCCACGAAGATGATAATATTATATTTATAATGAAAATTTTCAAATCATCCAATTTAATATAGATATGAGTGTAATGGAATCTTTCGGTTCAATTTTCATACACTTCCCGAACTTCCGAAATATGTGAATTTTTGCACATGTGGTAAAAATGGTTTCAATACATACAATGACAAAAATTAACCGATATTAAAGTTTACTTTACTTTATTAGTATGTGATTAGTAGACATCGGATTATATGCAAATGCATATAACTCTCTAATTACGACGTTAATGCATATTTCAGCCTTTTTTCCCAAATCGTGCATATTTCGTTTAATAGCGGGATTGACGCGGTGGTTGACGTGAAGCTGGCCAAGCCTTGCAAACTTTTTATCCAAATTTACTAAACATTACCTGCTTAGCTCACGGGTTTCATCGCCTTGCAGAAGAGATACGGCAAGAATATGGGAATGTTAATAAATTGATTTCCTCTACAAAAAAAGTGTTTTTAAAAGCACCGTCGCGTGTGCAGTCTTATAAAGAGCAATTGCCAAATCTAGCATTGCCGCTAGAACCCATAATTAGTCGATGGGGTACTTGTCTAAAGGCAGTATTATTCTATGCTGAAAATTTTGAGGCCGTAAATCAATAGTTGGGCAATTTGACAGTTCTGAGGCCATTGCAATTCATTCAAGCAAGCTAGCATTTGAAGACGCATCCATTAAACAGAATATCGCCCTCATCTCAACACATTTCCACAAGTTACCAGATGCCATAAAAAAATTGGAAACAAAAAAAACCTTCCTCTATTTAAAGCAATAGAAATACGCCCTTCCTAATTCAATATCAGAAAAGATTCGTAAAAAGTTAGACTCTATTTTGCTTAAAAACCCGAGTCTTGAAGACATGAAGAACATTAATGCCTACATCAACGGCACAGGTCATACCCGGCCTAAGCAGGTATCTCCAGAAATGGCGCCAAATTTTAAATTTTGTCCAATGACGTCAGTTGACGTAGAGAGGTCGTTTTCGGCGTACAAATTAATACTGGGTGACAAACGTCACAAATTTGAGCTCGAAAGTTTGTAAAAATACTTAGTTGTATATTATCACAAAAACTATTCATAATTTTAAGAATATTTCGCTGTTTTTGTACGGTCTTAATATAAATGGTTTTTTGATTTTGCATTGTGCATATTTTGGGCAAATCAAGAGTTTTTAGTGCATATTTCGGCCTTTTTTAGTGCATATTTGCATGCATATTTTGGCACTTTGTTAGTGCATATAATCCGATGTCTAGTGATTAGAGTGTTTTTTTGTCTTTTTTAGATACTATTTTTTTTCCTGCCCCCTCCCTCACTGTGCCATCTCAACGGCCCCTAATTTTCTCTGAGTCTTCTACTACCCCCTTGAAAGTCTCAAACGCCAACTAGGGGGCGTTATCGCCCACGTTTAAAACCTATGATGTACACTATGCTCACATTCAAAATCGACTTAGGATGTGTTCAAAAACCAACTTGGCATTTTAAAATCAACGTTTTAAAATCATAATGGCATACATACACAAAATATTTGAAAAAAAAGAAAAAGCAGGTTAAAAAAAAATGTCAAGGTTAAAAAAGCAAGAAAAAAAATTTAAAAAAAAAACGAAAGTGACGGATATTTGTGCGGGCCGAACAAATATCTGCCGCAGGCCGCAGTTTGACGATCACGGTTCTAGATTGTAAATTTTCATATTACCTGTCCGATAGATTGTACATTTTCTACATAATACAGACTTTTAATGACTTTAGTTATTTATTGACTCATTGTCAACAGTTTCCTGATGCCTCTCCTTTGTAGTACTTATACATACTTTATTCTCTTCCGATAAATATTGCTATACAGCTTTTGTATAGTGTGATGTATAGTACACACCAAACTTTAAGACCAGCCTAACGTTAATCAAAAATCGTTGCAATGGGCAAGTTTAAAGTCAAAAAAGTGGCATGCCCCCCCGCCCACGCCTTTTTCTATCGCATGTATGCTTTTACGCATCTTTTTCTTTCACTTACGTTCATTGTGAAATCAGTAACTATGCGAGAATGAATCGTACCACGTTCAGGCCGGTCTTCTCATTGATTGAGATCAATTGAAATGTGTTCGGGAAACCTCCAAGTGAGATCGAGGTTCGTCCAGATACAAGTTGCTTTATTTATGTTTCATATGGTTTACAATGAATATTTAACGGGCCCATTAGCACTGTCGATCGATATAGATTGATTAACTTTCGGTAACTTCTCTGTCAATTTGTTTTACCAGAACCTTTAAGGCGATCCAATAGTCCAGGAAAAAATCGAAATCGGAATTCACGCCCTTTTATGGGAGGAGTTTAAAAATACTTGAGAAAAAGCTTTTGGAAAGGTTGGAAAAGTTATTTGAGAATTTTTTTTACAGGTTAATTTCGTAAAAGCATAAAGGCCTGTAAAAAACATTAACTCCTTTTTTACGCATTGTTTATTGTAATAAAACAGAATTTTAAAATTGATATCACGAAACAAAGCGACGCGGAGCCTAGCGTCCGTTTCCCGCTCCTTTCGGGGGTGAACTGATAAAAAAAACGGGCGTGACTAGTTATGTAGCCCTTCGGTGGACGGCATAGAGTTCACTTTGAAAATCCAAATTCGTCGACTGCCGGCCGTACTGTAAAATAACAACGCGAAAATGCATATTTTATTTTATTTTGTGGACTTCGGGCGTAAATATAATTTTTTTTTGCGATTATTATGAAAGAAACTGAATTTGCTACAATAAACAATAAAACCATATCCGAAAAGGGGTTTATAATTAGGAGAGTTTGGACTTTAAAGTGTTTTTTTACGACTTTATATTTTATTTTTTTATGGGCTTGTAAAAAAACTGACCGATATTTTTATATCTTGATATGTTCTACACGCAGTATTTAATAGAAACTTCTATAATACTCTAAGCGATCTAATTTTCAAAACAAAAACATACGATTTTGTATGATTTTTGCATAATTTAGTATGGCTTTATTTTAAATTTGAAAATTCATCTTGTGAAATCTTTTGACAGTTAAATGGATGTTTCATCACTCGTAATGGAAATGACTTTGCAAAATGAAAATATGGCGTGATGTCTAAATTGGAAGATGTTTGATTTGCAGGTTGTCATGCCCACCAAATGGCCAGAGGCAGACTACAAGCCCATGTGCGTTCACCTGGCGGGAACCGGTGATCATGTAAGACCCTAAATTATTCTTTATATTTTGGTTCTGAACTCTATCAGTGTATCCTGCTGTGTCACCTACACATCGCTTAGTTGTTGGAGCAGTCCGAAGCTTTGGGTTCCTAACCAGGCATTGCAGGTTCAATCCCAAGTCTCCTCTTTGGTAGACCTTTTACCCGCTGCTTGTCTGAATTCCTCAGATTGGCAGGTCCCTAGTCTATTCTAGGTCTCAAATCTCTGACCTTTTCGTCCTTGCATAAATTGTGTTACAAAGAGTGTACAGAGCAATTATGCTGTAATAATAATAATATCCAGTACTCTCTCACAAATCTGCCACTCTAAAAACCGGGCAAGTGTCCAATTAGTGAAAGTAGCATATTTATAGTGCATAAATATAAAATATGCTAAAAATTGGTGACCAGACAACTCAGAATGAAACCAACTCAGAAGCACCTCAGAAAGGTTATTAAGAGTGATGATAAAATTTTTTTTAAAAAATGGTTAAATAGGTTAAGTTAGGTTAGGGAACATACCCATACTACGTGACACACTTTTTGCAATTTTTTACCCCCCCCTTCCCCCCCGGTGACCACGTGTAGTATATTCCAAGACCCCCCCCTACAGTTTTCACGTAGTATTTCATAAATATGGTTTCGAATCATTTTTTGCTAACAAAAAATAAAAAATGCATTATTTGGCTTATATTTGTCTTTATTAATACGGCGCTTGCTGCGTGACAGCAAGAGTGCATGCATTACAAGTGGAAAAAATATTATCAAGATAAAACTTGTGTCAAAATATATTGAAACCGGAACGTAATTTATGGAAACAAAAGTCTTGTTATTTTTATAAACAGTTTTCATCTCAATCATCTTCAACAAACACGTTCCTTGAACTTTTTCACTTATTTGAATGTACGAGGGTGGGTTTTTAAGTTTGCGGATTGGGTAAGGAGTGGAAATAAAAACCAAAATTATTTTTCCTTTTCAACATATTCACCTACTACCCTAATACATTTTTCCGATCTTTAAATTAACTTAAAGGAACTTTATAACAGCGCGGATCTCAATTTTCTCCACATTTCACAATTTCTTCCCGATTGAAGTGTTTGGTCGACGATAGCTCAAAGACTAATGACCTAATTACGATAAAACCCGGTGTTTATCCTAAAAATGAGTTGTTCAATTAGTACCTAATTCAGCGGTACCCCCATTAATCACTTACCTTCCCATTCCGCGAACTTAAAAACCTCCCCTCGTATCTCGAAAAAAACGCGAGATTTCTAGATTGACTACGTGATAAAAACCTAAGCCCCCCCCCCCGTTGTGACCAAGCGTGGTATTTTGATGACCCCCCCCCCCTGAACAGGTCACGTAGTATGGGTACGTTCCCTTAGGGTTACCGGCTATTTTAAAATTATTTTTTCATAGCTTTTAATGACCTTTCTGAGGTGTTTCTGAGTTGGTTTCATTCTGAGTTGGCATGGAACCCTAAAAATTATAGCAGGTATTTTATAAAAACAATTTTTATTGAGAAATTTGTTCTTGTACTGGTTTAAAGTTGCTTGCGAGAAGACTCCATTTTGCAAAATTATTCAAGCAAAAAATGTGGCAGAACTGAACTAGTGAGTCTCTAATCTTCAGACCTTCTCTTCTCTCCGCAAGTTGAAAACATTGTTCCATGCAAAAATGCCACTGACAGTAGTGCAAATGCACTCAGACTGTGTTTATTTCTTAGTTCTTCTGGCGACGGAGGAACCTGATTGCCAAGCCGTTGATGAAGGAGGGCATCGGAGCCATCATCCTGGAGAACCCTTTCTACGGCCTAAGGAAACCTCAGGACCAAGTGTAAGTACCCTGTATCATAATTATTATCTATTAACAAAATTGTATATTTTTAAGACTACTGTGAAAAGACAGAAGGTGGAATTGTTTTACTGATGCGTTTGGTTTGTCTGTTTGATTGTAGGAGGTCATCTCTACACAACGTGTCCGATATCTTTGTAATGGGAGGCTGCCTGATTCTGGAGACCCTGGTGCTGCTGCACTGGTGTGAGCGGAACGGACTGGGCCCCCTCGGAGTCACCGGTCTCTCCATGGGTGGACATGTAAGCATACACCCATAACTAACCTCACATTTACTGAATGTACAAATCCTTACATAAGCACAATTGAAGGGTTCAGGCGCAGATAGTGTCAACCCTGATTTTCTTAGTTTTGAGATAAATCACTTTTTGTTCTTGGAGGGATGAGTGCACTTCTCCACCAACGCATGTGAAGTTTACAGCAGAGACTACGCCAATCCAAGAATACCGTCATAACTGCCATGGTTGCCTGGAGGGAGTCCCCTTGGTCCTCTTAAACCTTTAGGAGAGTATATATTGTCATATTCAGATGGGAGACCCATCGCTCTAACAAGGTGCTTCTAGTGTCCAACATTGTCATTTTGCACAGCTTTGTCCATTTGGAATCTCCAGGTCGATATTCAATTCACAATTTTTTTGTACACTGTAGACAGCAGTTATTTTTTGAGATGTAACATAAAAAAAATTGATGTGAAAGTAATAAATACTATTTTTCTTTGCAGATGGCCTCCCTAGCCGCCACCAACTGGCCCCGGCCTTTGGTGCTGGTGCCATGCCTTTCCTGGTCCACCGCCTCTGCAGTCTTCACACAGGTGATGTTGTATTATTATTTATAGATGATTGCTGCGAGCCAAGTTATATTTTTGTCAATTCTTTTTGGCCCACTTTAAGTCGATTAATAAAGTTGTTTATTCCGAGAGATGGCCTATTTTAACCCCTAGGGGCCAGACCACTGCATTTGCAGTGTTGAAGAATCGTGCCACGCACGGTACATGTCACTGCAATTGCAGTATCGATGTTGTACATTCATTTTGCCTTCGGATATTACCTCTGCTAGTTAGTTAAAGGCAAAAATAAAAATCGGACTTTATCAAGTATGCTGCCGTGGTTAAGTAAGCTGTCTTCCTTGAGAGTCTCGATACACGTATGCTTTATTGAAAATGTCTTTTAATTTATCGAAGTTTCGTGTTCAAAGTTAATTAATTTCGAAACCAAAGATAACTATGTTTAAACCAATTTTCAAGAAGACCTTGTCTTTTTTTCCATAAATCAAAATAATTTAATAAGATAATTTTTTATTCAAATGTAGATAAGTTCAATCTAATGGAGATATCGTTAAAAAAATAGCTCCAATAAGATTAATGTGTCTCTGAATGACGTACAAATCAATGCCATGTTGACATTATGTGTTATCTTATAACTGTCAAATCTGTTATCACTGAATTTTGTTATAATTTTGATTTTTTCATTATCAGGGTGTGATGTCAAACTCCATCAATTGGGAACTCCTGGAGAGCCAATTCTTCGCCGACGGGATATACCGAGACCAGCTTGCTAAAATGGTGACCATCGTGGATGAGGCTTTCCTCGCGGGAAGGAAGTTCGCGCAAAGATTCTCAAAGCACAACGAATGCACGCAACATATCAAGACATTCAACCTACCAGCTATTTTAAGTACTCCGGCCACTAGTGTTACTAAGTTTGATATCACAAATCCTAACAACTTGTCGAGTTGTCAAGGTCTGGCACCCGAAACTAATCAAAAATATTCTGTTGAGCCAAAAGCAGATTGCCCCGAAGACAGTGAAACCCAAGTTACCTCGTTAGAATCCTTAAAAAGCAACATGCACATAAGCAATAACTTGTATAAGAAAATCACGTCAGAAGAAACATTCAATTTGGAACAGAGTGAAATCAACGAACTGAACAAGTTAGCCTTAAAAAATATAGACACGGAAATCAAAAACACGCTCGAAAGTGATATGGCAAAGTCTACAGAATCCAAAGACAATAATTTATTAGAAAATAGTGATATAAAAATAGAAGATGTGTGTAAAAGTGATACTAATAGTGAAGAATTAATTAAAAAAATTAAAAATAGTGACGTCATTAAATGTACAAATAGTAATAGTAACGAAACAAGCACAATTCAATCGCCTGTAAATGTAGAATCGTCCGTCTTAAACATTGTCAAAGATGCCACAAATGTTACAAGTGATGAATCAAAATTAAATTTGGAAAAGTCAAATTCAGACGAATCTCTCGAGGAAAAGAATCAGACGAAGACGGTCGAGTCGAAGATCATCCAGAATATTCTGAAGGACACGAATGCGGAAATGGGAGCGGCAGTCAAGCCCGGCAAGTCGCCGCTGAACATTCTGACCTCTTTCCCGTTCCTCGGGCGGGCACGCCCCGATCCGCGAGAGAACTGGCGCAACCGCGAGGCTCTGCAGTTCATGCGCGGCGTGATGGATGAGTGCACGCACCTTGGAAACTTTTCTGTGCCGTACGACACGTCGCTTATCATTGGTGAGTGTAATTTATTAAATGTTGTATTATCCATGCAATTCTATCTTCAACAGCTGATCAAAAATTCAGCGGGAAAAAAATTATTTTTAACATCGTTCTAAAATAGTCTACGAAGTTCAGATTTGCGACATCTATGGTCAAAATAGAAAAAGCATTTCAATAGCTTCATTTTAAAATAAATGACTGGCCAAGGAATGATTTTCAATAATTACAATAAATGTTTTACGGATGGTTGGAAAATGTGGTCCAATTTTGGACCGCTATCAAGCGCAGAAAAATAAAATGTATGCATTAAATATCAGTTTTAAAAATCGGTATTTAAAAATTAATTATTTAAAGATTAACCAAGTTTTAAAAATAAGTTTTTAAGTTTTTTTTTTTAAGTTTTAAAAGACATTTGAAAATAGATATATTGAATTTTTTACAACTTCTTCTGGACTTATATTTATAAAAAGAAAAAATCGTTTTAAGTTTGACTTTAGAAAAAAACTGTTTTTACACATATTTTAATGACTCGTTTGTTAAAAATCTATCATGAAGTTGGATTAAAATTAATCTACTCAATGCAATTCCATATTTACCTTTTTTAATTTTGCTTCCTACTGCTGACTTTGTTTCTGCAAACCTCACATATTATGATTTTAAATCTATAATGCTGTGAATACTTCTTGGACAGAAAATACAAATATGTATGCAATATTTTGAAATCAACACATAAATATTTGCGCAGGCGGACTAATGCTTATCTACCGCTTATCTACCACTAAATTTTGTGATATATATTTTTTTTACTTTATTCGTTCTCTCTTAGAACATTATAGATGGCAGCACTTTCGTTTGTAGCTAGCAGATTTCTGATGCATTGTTTTCCTTTTTTGCAGCTGTATGCGCGAAGAACGATGCGTACGTCCCGCGCGGGGACAGCGGTGCATTGGAGGAGCTTTGGCCAGGCGCGGAAGTGCGCTACATTGATGCAGGCCATGTTTCCGCCTACGTCCTGCACCAGAGTCTCTTCAGGTAGAGCCACTTACCTACTCTGTTTTTTTCTGTTGTAAGAGTCCTAACTGCTCAGAGCCAGTCAAGCTATTAATCCTAGGTCGATCGATCATTTTTCTTTACCCTGATCGATCACAACCCACTGGCGAAGTGATTGGGTCAAAAATTACTTTTAAACATTGAAAAAATGCCATAAATAGATTGATGCGCCGTCGCCTTGTTTACATATTCCATATATGTATAAATTGGGTAGACCGGGTGTATTAAGCTCATTCTCGCGATACAGAAATAGAGATGGTTTTTCTGAAATTTACTGTAACTACGATTTCAGTCTGGAACTGCAATATGAACCTATTTCAAATTTCAGTTATCTACATCTCTATTTGTCTGTCTTGATAAGGAGATAGGAGACGCCCAGTCTACAAAATTTATACACCTGTGGTCGCTCGCCACGCCCATCTCGGGTATTGACTGAGCTGACAGCTCATTGATCAAATAATCTCTTTTGAAAAAGTTATCTGATCCTTTACTGGTTTGTGATTGGATCAAAATGATTGGGTCGATCACAATACAATTGAACCAGGTCTAGAAGATATTCTATGAGACTGATAAAAGTGAAGGAAGAGAAAGAGGAGATTACCAAATGCATATTTTACTAGACCTCGTATTAGGTTTGTAAACAAAATAATATCTATAAATCATCCCAATAAATGTTTCGATTCCGCATTGTGACATCTTGTTTATTATGTACATTCGAAATAACCCATATGAATTTAACTCATTTTTATTTGCTCACAATGGGATTTGAACTTGCAACCTTCAAATCTGAATGTCTGAGTTATGACTCTCGATCCAAAAAGTCTCGATGTTGAACATTTTACTCACTTGTTAATTGACTGAGCGTAGCAAATCCTTTTTAACTGGACCTTTTGCATTTCATCTGTCTTTAAATTTATTTTTATGTTCCGTTTCAAGATGGTGGACCTTGCAATGGTTCCATAAAGATTCTTTTCTGAAATGTAAAATCGTTATATTTATTTGCATGTTTTTTTTTTCAATATTATGGCACCTACTTGTAGGAAGAAAGTTTGAAAAAAAAATTTGAGATAATATATTTTCTTTTGACAAATTATGTAATTCCATTTTTGAAATAAAATAAATGTCTCATGAAATATACAGTTTATAATTAAGTAGGTAGGTATTTAAGTACCTAATTACAAATCTTAGCTTTTGGAGGAAATTTTGGTTTTGATTTGTTTAAATAAGAAAAAATTAGAAACATACTTTTTGAATGCAAATTTATAGAACTACTATATAATAGAGTGTTGCATGAAGAAAAAGTTAACAGTTAATTACATATTTAATTGAATATTTAAAGGTTTACAGCCAAACCTAAATCATAAAGATAAATAATAAAAGAATTTTACCTATCAATAAAATTTATATTTTGTTTCCATCGATGCCTGGAATCCATTATGAGAGAGGGCCTGCTCTTTCGCCCTTTTTATTTCAGATTCGCCCTTTTTAGCAAACCTAAATCATTAAGATAAATACAGTAAAACTCGCTTAAGAAGTTCCCACTTAAGAAGTTTTCACGCTTAAGAAGTTTTGATTTTCGGTCCCTTGAAAATTCCATACAAAAAATTGCAAAAAACACGATTTTTTCCCACTTAAGAAGTTTTAGAGCTAAAACTGCTTCCCGCTTAAGAGGTTTTAGAAAAACGGTGGTAAAATACACAAACGAAATATTGTGCCGCAAAATACATATTTAAAATGAACCCTTTTCAAAGTCATAAATTGAAAGACGTTGGCTTCACAGATTACGCGCAATCCCTAGTACCTGAGACCATAAACAGACCCTTTGTCGGCCGCCGGGCCCGTAAGCCGTAACCCCTAGGTACAATGCGACACGTGGAACGAATGTGCACTGCGGAATTATGTAACGAATATGCAAGCGTCTTTAAGGTTGAGTTTAATATAATCTTTCATGTATTTTTCGGCCTTAATGACAACGTGGGATAAATCTACATTTGCATACATTTAACGCCTCCTTCAATAATATTCCTTTTCGTACTGAACGTTTCATAATATTATTGTATAAAATTTTTATTCCATCGAATTTGTAAAACACGAAAACTTTTGATTGTCAAATGTCAAATCGGATCACGGTTAATACGGAATGTTTCACCTTCAAATAAATATATGTAGCTTTATTATTAGGTACATAACAACATGATTAAATATGTCGGGGGAGATGGTAAAAGATGATTATAATTACGTTTTTTTCAATCAAACTTCAAAATTTGCCGTGCATCGTGTTTCATCTGACATTTGTCGTAAATTAAGTTTGAAGGTTAGGAAATACATACCTACATATGCATAAATTTAAAATTTAAATTGAAACGAAACTTCGCAAATGCTTTTTGTAGTTGTTTTGTATTTACCGCGAGGCTGAATTCAATAGTTTTACCGACTTTGAAAGCATGGATTATAATTCCAGCGTCAAACAGCTCGTTTGATATAACTTTCCGATTCAAGTCATTTATTTACGCGCGAAATCGTAGATATTCGTCGTATGGTAGGTAGGTAGGTAGGTGGGTACATAATATTGGGCTGCGCGTATTTCATAAGGAATTTTCAGGAAAGGATTAAAACATCTTTAAAAATATATGATAGTCAACTGTGCCTGGCGAAAACACACCATAACAATAGACTGTTCGATTTCCGGCACGTGAACGCCATTCGAGCAAGCAGCAAATGTGCAAAAAAGTTAATTCTGCCAAATAATAAACAGTTTGCCGCTTGGGGCTTTGTGAAATTTTTCTGCACTGGGCCATGGCAGGGTTGCAGCACGCGGAACGCTTGCTCCGAGGCAAGTAAAACCCGCTATCTGCCGCTATCATCGAAGTTTGTTTACAAACAAAATTACATGCAGGTGTCCTTTTATCAAACCGCTTGCTAAAAATTAACCAAAACAAGTCTTTCTTTCTGCCTCAGTTCATATAGAAAACCAAAGCGTAAAAAAGAGACAGCGTATAGCCACTGCGCTGTCTTCAACTGTCAAGTTAAGCGCGAGTAATTACCAACAAGTATAATCCATTGCCTTTACACCAATTTCAAATAAGATCAACAGTATGAACCTTTTGGAATGCTGCAACTTTTACTATCCGAATTCGAGTGGCTTTCGTATACACTTTTGCTTGCAATTGCGATGCGCCATTCTCGGAAAAACGTAAGGTTTTTTTAACAGTTTTAAAACTGTGTTTACTTTCTCTTTTGCCGATAAGGGATTAAAATATTCAGGAATGTGTCCATGGGATGGTTTTGTTTCGATTGGTTTAGTGCTTTTAAGGGTTATTCGGCAGAGATGCAAAATTTTACAACAAAAGAATTCAATATTTTTTTTATTTTACATGAGCTCCACACAGGAGGCCCTGAGGAAAATAATTTCCCTCAGGGCCTATGTCATCTTTGGGGATGCTGTGTGGAGGGTTTTTTTAGGGAAAGGAAGGAGAGGAGAGTTCTGGGAAGGAAAAGGTTTTAAGGGGTGGTTAGGAATCTGGGGTTCAGTGTATCCTGGTCATCCGCCTCCAAGACCTAGACAAACCTCACCCCATGAACCCGGGCACCCCTGCTAAATCACCAAACATAGCGAACCACTTGGGGTGACCTATGGCAGAGGTGTTGGTTATCTAATAAAGGTTCCCGGGGCGGCGGTACAAATTACTGCCTCCCAAATAATAGAGTAGAGCATTCGACTATAGATAAATACTTTGAAAAAAATAATAATTTAAATGTAGGTATGTAAATAAACTTTTTAAATTCAACTATGTTTTACCATTTTTCATTTATTTCACATTCCCACCGTTTTATAAAAATTACTAATTACCATGATGTGTAACTACTAGAAGATACCTATAATATATATATATTTATTTTTTTGAGTGCTTGGAGCATATAAGCTTGTTTTCATGACAATTTAACTAGGGTAGACAGACATAGGAATGACGTATGCCCCGGACTGGAGATATTAATGGCTAAAATTGAATCCCACTTAAGAAGTTTTCTCACTTAAGAAGTTTTTTTTCCCCGGTCCCTTGGAAAACTTCTTAAGAGAGTTTCACTGTAATAACAATTTGCCTTTATTCTTTGCAGATCCTGCGTGGTCCAAGCTTTTGAAAAGTCCAAGAAGAAGTGGGTCAACGGAAAACACATTGTTTGACGCCTGTGCAAACTATCTCCCCTCATCTAGGTACTAAATTCTGATCATTTCAATGAAGTAATACTGTAGTTAAACCCTCTACATTCGACAGATGTCATAAACCCTAACACAGCCTGTTGTATTTCACTGTAGAAGTGAGCGCTCTTTTATACAATAATTCTGTACGAAGGGCATAACTAGACATTCTTTTTGGTATGTGATTATTATACGGACGCAAAATACAACTGAAAATAAAAGTTGCTTGGCTGTTTTGACATGCTTGCAATTGCATTTTGAATGCCCGCCCTAACTTAACCTAACAGCTAGTATGTGAGGATTTGCTAAATGGGCAACAACAAAATAATCAAAACTCTGTTAGGTTAGGTTAGTTTAAGTTATCACAGTGAATGCAAACACTGCTAACACAAATGCATTGCTTGCATACAGCAGTTTTTAAGTTGAAGTGCACTTGAGATGATTTTTCACAAAAACGAATTCAAATTCAGTGTGCAGTTCTCACGTGGTAGAAGTGAAACCTTCAGGATACTAAAGTAGACAAGGGCTACGAAACACCGCACAAAGAGGAGACTGATTATTCTGCTCATTCTCTCGCAGGCTAAATCCTATAGAGGTATGTGTTTGTCTCTTTTTAGTGTCACTTTTTCGTTTCTTCGAGTTTCAAATCACAACGGTGCTAAAGAAGTTTTTACTTCAAAAATATTATAATAAAATGTTAAAATCTACAATCCAAATATTCAAATTCAATTAATGTTTTTTTTTCACTAAAAACAATCAGTTAGCTTAAGCAAGACAATCCGCTGTTTCTCAGTGGTGCTTTTCAAGGACATTACTGTCAGAAGTGTATACACACAAACCCACAATCCTAAGTATGTGTAGTTTTCATAACCTATAAGAGGGGCATGCAAAATGCAATCGATATGACGAGCTATTCCGTATTTTTTGTGAGAACGAGATCGATATCGTGCGAGAACTCGTGTCAGATTTGTGTCATTTTCAATGGCTGTTATTTGCTTTTTCTACGAGCCAATGTCAGAATTTCAGCTGTGAGCTCTGTCACGTATGTTTGTTTAGGTCGTTTTAAACACACATTCCTGCAAGTGACTGCATGCCTGAGATCTATGTCGATCGAGATAGATATCGGGCGAGATCTCTTGTCAGATTTGTGTGATTTTCTAAGGCTGTTAAATGAATAAATAATCTTGCATACTTGCATGAATTCGTGTTTAAAACGACCTAAACCAACATACGTGACAGCTCACAGCTGAAATTCTGACATCGGCCCATAGAAAAAGCAAATAACAGCCATTGAAAATGACACAAATCTGACAGGAGTTCTCGCGCGATATCGATTTCGTTCTCACAAAAAATACGGAATAGCTCGTATGGTCACAAACAAAATTGCAATTTTATTTTGTGTCGTATTTTATGTCTAAATAAAAATCACGATACCCATTTTTCTAACAATGTTTACAAACAGTAGCCTAATTTTTATACATTTTCTACTTTTACAATGTACGGACGTTGTCCTCACTGGTGCAAAATATATTTTTATTATTTGTATATATGAAAAAGTTTATTATTTGTATTTATTAACTGTAGAATAATAGCGCACATCTTTTATTGTTACTTTTAACATTCTTCTAGTTTGTTTTGTTATTTAGATTCTACGAATTCTCACTAATCTTTATTTATAAATTTAAGTAATTTTATTTTTATATTTGCTTTGATTTTTAAATCTTCTTTTAGGTATGTACCTACTTAGTATTTTCCGCCTTCAAGTTTTCATATGACAATCACCACTTAAAGATAATTATTTTATGGATAAAGCATTTAAAATAAATAAATAGTGTAATCACTTTTGTATATCTTTAATTTTGCAAAGTTCTTCGATATTTTTCAATTACATCAATTTTTTGTCTTCATCACGTATTTGTAATTTCTTTTGAATTCTGTCAGTGAAAAAATATTTAATATAATTCTGACAATAAATTAAAGTTGCCAAAATATTTTTTCACTACCGTAGGTTTAAATCTAGCAATAAAGTTACATAACATTATTTTCTTTTATAATATTCATTCCATAGATTTCTGAAATTTTGTGCATCAACCATGCGTAGATCCCAGGTGTGGTCTCCAGATAGTCTGCAGTCAGGGTGTAATTTGAGCTGCTTTTGTTGGCTTCCTTCTGTTCCACACCAAGGAACGTACAGTGAGATAGAAAGTTTTGAGGTGGTTTGAGGTTATCCTTTGTTGAAATAAAAACACTTGTGTTTTGTACTGGATATTTGTAACCGTCAATGTAATATAACATTGAAGAAGGCGAAAATACTAATAAATTTAAATGATGCATGAATGGGAAAATAAAAAGGTAATGGTCGAAACTGGGATTCGAACCCGGGATCTCTGTCCTACTGGGACAACGTCTCAATCAACTCGGCCATTGGAACCTAATTATTTTACATCATTTGTGTCGATCTCATATTTCAAATTAAATGATATTTTACATTTATTTATTCCAATAAAATTGAATATTCATTTAGACCTTCAGAAACAGTCAACATGTCCCATAGAAATAAAAATCGGATATGTTTATCCGAGACACTTATAACTTACAAATAAATTCATTAGATCTTTTTAATCGTTCACTCATAAATATGGGAAAAATTTGTTTGAAGATGATATTGTTAATTCTGAATTTAAATCCAAGTTAAAAATCCTTGATAAGCTATATATATATATCTATAAAGAATTGACAATTTGAGTGTTCGGAGCCAAAATAATTTTTGACATTTGGGTGATATTTGCGATGGATCTTTTAACATTCTTGTATTTTTAATAATAATAATAATGATAAACAATAACGCCGCTATTGCATAAAAATCAATTGCAAAACTGCTCAAAATATCAAATATGTTTTGAGTTTACACTGTACGCAATACTAAAGTAAGCATTTTAAAATTACCTTGACTAACTCGAAAAGTGTGAATTCTTTTTATTGTTTAGAAATAATGTTGTTCAGTCATAAAATATAATTAAAAAATATTATATGTTGTAAAAATAATAAAAAATACCATTATTGATATCATTATTTACTACTACAATAATATATACAAAATATATAATTTACAGTTCCTTGCAAATGTAAAAAGTCATTATGAAATCTGTAAAAGTTCTAATGATTTAAAAAATTATTTATTTTGCTTGAGTCGATTTCTTTATAATTCCTATTAAATTATTTAGTATTAAAAAGTAAAATTTAAAGTTTTAAGAGAAAAATTACAAAGATTAATTTAAAAAATAAATAAATTGTAAAAAATTGATGATGTGTATAATTTTGGTGCTAAATGTTTATATTAGAATTTTTTATAAATGTTTGTACAGGTTTTTAGCACTTTTAATTTTTTGATGATACGGTAAACGAATAATGTATAAGAAATTATTAAAATAAATTAATAATTTCATTTAAAATCATGGTTTGCTTTGTTAAATTTTATCCACCAAAAATAAATACTTACACTTTCATACGTTGGTATGACATTAAAACACACATGTTATATTATTATACGGGTACTTGATTTATAATTACTGTTGTCCTATAATTAATATTACAAAAAATAAAACATAGGAAATATTATGCTTGAGTTTTATTATATAACGGGTTGATATTGTAAAAAATAAGGGATTTATTTTACCTAGTAAATACTTTTCTTTTGCAATTGTGCAAGTGAATGATTGGATGCATGTTTTAGTTAATAATCGCCCCCATCCCTCTCCTGTTGTCCTATTTCCTTCAACAGGTCCACCATTCATCGAAACATTGCTTGAAATGGATTTAGCCTTGTTTGGTGACATGTTCTAAATATCTCCTTCTCTTATCCATTTCCTCTAGCCTCATAACTCAGCCAGAAATTATGGATTCCACAGTCCCACTGACCTCAAGGACTTGGGACCCTTGTGCGGTATTACAAAAAACTGAAAATATATATTTTTTGTTTTTATATATTTTTTTATTAAGATTGTCAACAGTGATTCACATCAGAGCTTTCACAGATACAATTACACTGAACATGGTTGATGCTATCACTAATTAAAGACAAACACAACATTGATAACATAATACTTAAGTCAGGTCCAAAGCTCGTCATTTGTCTTGATAAAATCGTTGACAGTCCCACAACAAGTCAATGATTTTATCAAGTTTGTCAATGTTTCGAGTTTAGTTGTGCTTCCCTTTGTTCAACGGAAAACATTTCCTAAACACTCCATCCCGGGTGAAGCGGGATGGCAGACGGGGGTGGGGGATTCATTTTTTGACAGATGCCGCGCAATGCGGTCATGTGGGGAAAATTAACGGAACGGCCGCCTTTTGTGGTTATGTGAAATGAGCGGGCATAATCACGAGTTTAAAATATTATTATACCTAAATATAATATAACAATAAAAATATTCGATATTAAAATTATAATATAATAAGTATCAAATATTTATAATTATTCTGTTTTTGACGTAAATATTTACGCGCTCTAAATTCTAGTAACTTTAGGTCGTGCCATAATCGATATTAGTCAGAAATCTTTCCTGATAATTCAAGTTGGCATGGTCAACACAATTTGACAAGTGGTACATAACATAATAATAAAGTAAATAATAACAATGAATGGCTGCTTATGAAATTTACGTTTTTGTGTAAAATCATTTTAAGGGCACCGTACAAAGACATGTTACGCATCCACGTTCCCGCGCGGAGTATATTCCAGGCGTTTCTCGATACCGAATAATTATATTAATATTTGTTATTATAGGTATTATAATTTTATTATGAAATATATTTATTATAATATTATACGTAAGTGTAATAATATTTTCAACTCGTGATTATTTAAGCTCGCTCATTACACATAACACGTAACCTCAAAAAGCCGTTCGGTTTGTTCTTCCATAAATACGACCCACCGCGCGGCTCCTGTCAAAAAATGAATCCCCTCCCCCCCCCGCCGGCCCCCGCCTGCCTTCCTGCTCCACCCGGGATGTAGTGTTTAGGAAATGTTTTCCGTCGAACATGGGAAGCACAACTAAACGCGAAACATTGACAAACTTGATAAAATCATTGACTTGTTGTGGGACTGTCAATGATTTTATCAAGACAAACGACGAGCTTTGGACCCGACTTTACATATGCATTACATTCATTCACACACACACACATACCATACATTACAAAACAATAATCAATAAAGATCTTTATAATGTATGTTATTCAGTTTGGAAAGGTGGATAAGGCTATTTTTGAAAAACCCTTCTTTTTTTTCTGCACTTAACTCACTATCAAGTTGTTAATTGCATATTTTTTATATTTAATTGAGACACTGGACTGATTTAATGTACTAGATTGTGTATTTTAGTGAAAATCATTAACTTGTTTTGATGTTAGTTTAACAACGGTTTATCTGGAAATACGCAAATTTAAACTGGTTTATTCACTATTTTATTGCAGAGCTGCAGATGTAAGTGCGCAGTATTAGGTAGGTAGTATATTACACGTACGATATTTATTATTAAAATATAAAATTTACTTAGTTTTACACTACTTTTATTGCACAATATGCCGACCAGGCATAATAAAAATTCCACCCGTGGATAATAGAAACAACTGGATGATCCATGAACCATGATTAGAATGGAATTGCAAGCACAATGCGGGTTGCCAGTATCGTTCACCCATACTACTGCAAGTCACGCCTACGCACAGCGGCGCCCCTACTTGGTTTACTTGTAGACTCCAAATACACAACTTTAATTGGCTCCGCCACTATGATAGTCCGTCCAGTTTGGTCGTTGCTTGGCGACAGTCAGCACACTTTCACGCCATATATCTCCCTTTATTTATTTCTATTATCTATGACGGGAGGAATGCAGATCCCGCCAATGTGGGGGATTTTAATAAAAATGCACTTTCTAGATGAGAAAAGTGTGGAAAAGTTGAATAAAAAAGAAATTAAGGTGCACTCGGCAAAATTGAGGGAGATACAGCCGTTTAAAGTATGAATAAAATGTCACTTTATGAACCGATACTGTCAGCCATTTTGTAACCTTAAAGTTGGTAGCACTCGTAATCGTCCTCTAAAAGGTTTATGTAACATGGTTTGTGCCCCTTTATAACGCCTACTCGCGTCAACGCAAGAAAAACATCCCAGTTTTCAAGTAGTTTAGCGGCTACGCCAGGTTTGTGTAACATGGTTTGTGACCATTATTAATTCTGTTTTTCATAATTACGCGTCTTATTATATATCACACAAGTTGGCTACAATCGTATCAACCTTCGGTCATAGCAAGTCTGAGATACCAACATAATAGTAACAAAATGGCGTAGTATAAGTTCACGAAGTGTCATTTTATTCATTCTTTAAACGGCTGTATCTCCCTCAATTTTGCCGAGTGCACCTTAATTTCTTTTTTATTCAACTTTTCCACACTTTTCTCATCTAGAAAGTGCATTTTTATTAAAATCCCCCACATTGGCGGGATCTGCATTTCACCCTGTATGACTTCCACCGTAACTTCATCAGGGCAGTATAATATAAGTAATTGTTTTATTTTAATTATAATGTCATACCACAGAGTGTTTGCAAGTTGTTTTACTGCAAATATGCACACGAGCGCATTGGTGCAATAACCAATTTGTCACATTATTTGAATTGCGTGTTTGTTTTAAGATAGAAAGTATGTATTGTTTATGTTGACCACCGTTAAATGCAATTGAGCATATTATTAGTGTGCGGCGTGTAATGTGCTTTCCTTTTCAATATCATAAACCACAAAATCTCAACATTTCTTTTTCTTTAAAACCACCATCCACACAGCCAAAGTCTTGTATTCAAAGATTATAACCGTAAATTACACAAAAATATCGAAAATGCTGCTCTTCTAACATATCACAATAATACCTCAAAGTGGCAGGGGTCTGTTTTTGTTTTGCTCCCATAAAATTAATAAAATGAGTGTTAAAAGTGACGGATATCTTCAGAAAAGTGCACAAATTGAACCATATTGGTAGTATCCTAGTCAAATCACCAAAAAGTGGTATTTATTACAACTTAAAGCGACAGCTGTGTGTTTCTGTTTCTGTTTTTTTGGCTCCTGCAAAATTAATAAATAAAATATTAAAAGTGACAAATGAGCCTTTGGAAAATCTGGAACCGGAGGACAAATACAAGTTTATAAAATCAAGTGATATAAAACCTCCACGTCTTATATTTACATTCAAAGATGAATTTCAAAAAAAATAATGTCTCCCATTTATCGGATGTCAATAAAAAAAATTATATGAATGATTATAAAAATCTTTTATGTAACCTGAAAAAAAGGGCAAAAGAAAAAAATTCAAATTCATCTGGATCAGAAATGGAAAATTGCTCGCAAGAAAATCTGAAGACTCTCTAATAACTAAAATAAAAAATTTGAAAGTAAAATCATATAAACAAGCCATGAAATCTATAACTATCTACAATATAATGAACACTTATACCAGAAATGGATCCATTAACTTTTTACCCGCGTTGATCTACTCCGTTTTTTCAATACCCATACCGCGGTATGTATATGTCATATTTCAAGTACCACGAGGCACGAGGACACATTCACTTGATTATAGATGTTTTTTACGAAAAAAAAATTTACTTTCGAAATATGCCTGAATATGTCAGCATCGTGATAGTTACACGAATATCCTAGCGAGCGGGAAAAAATACTGTGACATAGTAGCGCTGTTATATCGGCAGTCGAAGTTAGCGTAACAAGGGCTGATACGGGCGCGTGTGAGGCATGGCTTTTGCCGTATCAACTGTTGTTACGATCGCGTGGAAAAGGTTAACTGATGTATAATGTGTGAATGTATGAAGGTCGATTAAAGACTGAATGTGGGTAATGTAAAATGACAGGTATATAGGGATGGGTAGGAAAGGAACATGTGACAATACAAGCACAGTAGTGGAATTTTGCAAAATTAATTGAATATTTGGGAGACAGATCGTTTTCAAGTAATGACGTCATGAGCCCAAAAAACAGATTTATTTATTTAAAAAAAAAAATCTATGAATTTCTAAAAAAAATTAGTAACATTTTCGAAATCTTAGTAGAAAAACCTATCCACACGATTTTTTCCAAGTCAATGAAATCCATGCAAGTGGCCTATTCAACCCTTCTTTCAATATCTCTATCAGCCTTCCCATCTCTCATAAACATACTTTCTGAATACACAAACTCATCCACTGTCATTTTTTGGTAACTACTACAAATTGTCTTTGGAGATGCTATGTGAAGGGTCATTTTAGGCAAGGGAAATAATGGAAGGAAAAAGGTATGATAGGTGGTTAGGACTCTCTGGGTTAGTGTGTCCAGGAGAGATGGTCGGATGAACCTTTCTCTCCCACTGCGATGCCTGGCAATGGTTCGAGAGATTCCTACTGGAGAGGTTAAATAGTCTCCTTTAACCAGTCCTTTCCAGCTCGCCACGCAGGACGTGGGCAAACGCATCCGCCGCTACCTTGAAAAACCACATCCCATGAACTCGGGCATCCCTGCTAAGTCACCAAACTTAGCGATCCACTTGGGATGACTTATAGCAGAGGTGTTGTTTATCCAATAAATAATTCCCATGGCGGCGGTACCCACACTCGCCTCCTAAATTCAAACTTGCTTCATTCACATTCACACGATGTTTCATGTAAAGGTACCCTTAACATGGCCCGACTCAAGTATTTGATTCCCTTGATCGTGTAATGCAGCCCTACAGCTCCCTGTGGCCAGTCAAGTTTTAAATGTGCGATCTGCCAATCTTTTATTTATTTATTGAAGTGAAAACTTCTTTAGCGCCCTTGTGATTTGACAAACACATACATCTATATGTTTTAGTCTGCGAGAGAATGAGATAGTACCTATAGTCGGTCTCCTCTTTGTGCGGTGCTTCGTATTCTCCCCACTGTTGTCTACTTTTCAGTTTTCTTAGGTATATCTTTAGCGCCCCCCCCCCTTGTTTTTTTCTGTATCCGCCACTGGTCCAATCTCATCTACAATTTGGTCTTATCGGATGGGGAAGTTCATGTGATTCCACTCTGAAACCAGTCCTCATAGCACAAAGGGCAATTTTGAAAATTATACTTAGAGTCCCCATCAGACTATGTTTTTAAAGCGCTGAATTTAATGTCACTGAAACAATTATATACAAAAGATATTCTAATGTACGCATTCAAAAACCAGGATAACTTTACACACACAAACTCGGGCTGATTCACAAGATCTACATTACAACATACATTCCACCAACCTACAACTAAAACGACTTTTGGACAAAGAAATATGCAATACTTCTCTATAAAATTATTTAATTTACTCCCTCTTGCAATAAAAAATATTTAAAAAATAACCGACTTCAAAAGAAGCATAAAGATATGGATTATGGACATGGAAAGGAAAAATATAGATACAATTTAACAGAGATTAATGCTTGTATTGTACTCTTTTAGATTTAACTTTATATTTTTCGTCTGTAATATTTTAACATGGGTATTTACTTATATTTCATACAAGAAAACTTGTACAATGTGTTCTTAGAACGGGGTACCCCAGTAAGGACATATTTTTCTCTAAAAAACTGTAAAACAAAGAAAAAAAAAAAAATATATATATATATACAGGGTGTTAAGGGACGTACTTGACTTACTTTAACCAGTGATTCCTGACATTATTTGGAGTAAAAAATGTAAAAGAAATTTTGGTCTCGATGACTTTTTTAACAATTTTTTTTTTTTTCTAAAATTTTTTCTTCAAAATCAAACAAAAAAAAATTCTTCCGCATGTCGTCACTGGTCACTCAGCAGGGAGTCCGACGAACCCCTTACCCCGCCTCCAACTGTTCAACAACTACCATTTTTTTATGTTTTTGTAGAAAAAAAAAAAAAAAAACATCAAAAATGTCACCGGAGACCAAAATTTCATTTACATTTTTTACTCCAAATAATGTGAATCACTGGTTGAAGTAAGTCAAGTATGTCCCTGTATAATCATCGGTCTCGAAGAACAGTGTCGGATGTGCGATTTTGTAGTTTTGCGATAGAGCTATTTAACCCTCAAAAATCCTATTTGCTCGGTTTTTGGAACAACTCCTATATGTAGGTCTCATAGAAATCGTTGTATTTCCTTACTATCATAGTGAGAAATATGATATAAACAGTGTTAGAAAGAAAAACACCATGCTTTATATTCAAATTCAAAAACTAACAGCAAAAGAAGTAAAATGTACACTTTTATGAAATCAAAGTTTCGAATCGCAATTTTAAATAAATTTATGAAACTTTGGGAATTTTTAAAAAATTATTTTTACATAGAATTTCAAAAAAGTGAGGTGAAAATAATACAGATGTCCAATCTGGATATGTAAAAATGTGAGATGAAAACAAGATATTGAAATATAAGTATGTAGATGTGCTATCTGCTGTTTTTACTAGGTGGGTCTGCGCTTCCGGGTGTCGCCGATATTGTTTACCAATTAACAAATAAACTAAAAGAACAAATAATTAACGAATAAACCAAACGAACGTTAAACTAAATGAACGAATTCTTTCCTTATTCAAAATATATTGTTAACCAATATTAATGCACATTTTCTAAAAATCAACGAAATGAACAAATTCTTTTTGTATGAAAACTACGGTTCCATGACAGTTCATCCTGCGACAATTCATCCGGCGACAGTTCATCCTGCGACAGTTCATCCTGCCGACAGTTCATCCTGCCGACAGTTCATCCCGCCGACAATTCATCCGGCGACAATTCATCCTGCCTGATCTTTTAGAAGATTTTTTCTTCAAGTAAGTATGCAAAGAGGATATACGGCCGTACAACCTAACCTAACCTAACCTAACCTGACCTAACCTAACCTAACCTAACCTAGCCGTGTTTGGTGACTAGATCTGAATAGCCAGGAAGATACGTTTTCCACATCTCCTTCCCCTCGCCACTACCTTCAGCATCACACCATACCAAAATTGGGGATGCCATTGGCACTCACTGGCTCGAGACGGTTGGGACTCTTGTGTTTTTTTTTTTTAAATCAGTCAATTCACCCTAAAAAGATGGTGTTAATTTCAGATAAAAAAGTTATATTAGATGCAAGTAGGAATCTTTACCGTTCTTTGCTAAGCCGACTGCACGTATAAGTATGTCGTATTTTGTTATTCACGCATGTTTCTTCGGAGAGTCGAAATTATTGTTAGTAAAATATTTTTACAGCGGATTTCCACTCAAGATGCCTTCAGATATAAGTATATTGATTTTGGTTGTACGACCGTATATCCTCTTTGCATACTTACTTAATAAAAATCTTCTAAATGATCAGGCAGGATGAATTGTCGCCGGATGAATTGTCGGCGGGATGAACTGTCGGCAGGATGAACTGTCGGCAGGATGAACTGTCGGCCGGATGAACTGTCGCCGGATGAATTGTCGCAGGACGAATTGTCGGGTCACCGAAAACTACGCTAATTAGCGCGTAGTCCGGCGACAGTTACGCGGACACCATAGCATATCTCTTCTGTATTTGAATATCTTTGGGTGAAAATAATACAGATGTCCAATCTGTATATGTAAAAATGTGAGGTGAAAATAATACAGATGTCCAATCTGTATATATAAAAATGTATGTATAAGTATGAATCTTTATATATAAGTATGAATCTCTGTTTCCATTGGTCATGCCATAACTTCAGAACGACTTTTACGGAAAGAAAAATTAATAATTTCAGAAAACTTAACGACTATTTTAACTTCGCACTTTGACAGTTCGCGCGATTGATGAAATTGAATTTAGCAGGCAGCAGTTTTTTTGTATTAAAGAATTTTCTATGGATTTTTTAAATGTTCTTATAATGTACGAAAAATGAAAATTTGAATAAAATAATTGTAATAGGTGACACGCAAGCTGTTTGAAAACTGAATGTACTGGGACTAATATATGGAACGTGAGAGGAGGGTTTGCGGGACGGGGAAGCGGGAGAGGGGAGAGGGTGAACGGAGAATGGGGACGCACGGGAAAGGTCATGCAGGGAGAAACAATTTATTTCATTGAATATGGCATTGCAACGCATGCCGGGAATCAGCTATATATTTGTTTTTATTTTTTTCATTATCTGTAATTTTAGTTACAAAAAACATACGGTGAGCCATTATTTAAAAGATTTTTATGATTGCGTGCAAAATTTTTATATTTCAAAAATTATATGTTTGTTAATTATTAAATTTGAAAGCATATTTCATCACCTTTCAAAAACAGTTTTTATATTTTGGAAACGTTCAGAAATATTCTATTTATTTGGATTTTATTGTAAAGCGGAAATATTTTGACCGTCTGAAATAATACGGCCGTCGAGATCTGAGGGGTTAAAGTTTCGTTTCTGCATTTTTACGATTTTTGATAAGAAATATAGTATTGTTTTGATATTTTGCATTTCATTCAAAATTCCGAAATGACTTTTAAATCATCAAAAGGAAATTAAAATAAGCCAACAAAATGAATTTCATTTTTTAGCAGATCTCACATTGTTCTTCAGGACCATCGGATATTGTCGTTTGGTCTGTAATATTGTGAATGTGATATAACCACTCGAGCTATGAAGATTTCCAGGTGTTTCGGCCATTCGATTTAATTAATAATAATACGAAAACATACAAACACCTAACTGCTCAGACAGCAGTTTGACGTGATGTACACCACCTGGGAGGAGTGGGACATGGTCCCAGGTCCAACCTCCAGACAGGAACTAATCTGGTTCACAGATGGGTCCCAGATGGAGGAAGGAACTGGGGCCGGGGTATGTCTGCAGGGATCCAAGAGGGAACTCAGTATACCTCTAGGAACACACTGCACTGTGTTTCAGGCTGAGATGAAAGCCATCTTGGCCTGCGCACAGGAGAATATACGTATCGAGTACAAGAATAAGAACATAACTATTTGTTCTCATAGCCAGGAAGCCCTAACGGCATTGGAAAGTAACCGATGCGACTCCAGACTGGTAATGGAATGCAGGACTGTTCTTAAGAACTCGCTACCATCAATAAAATAACCCTGATATGGGTACCAGGACGTAAGGGTATTGAGGGCAACGAGCGGGCTGACGAACTAACAAGGAAAGGGGCGAAAGCACCACTTGCGGGATCCGAGCCGGCCGTATGAGTAGCAGCTTGCCACACCAAATTACATATTGAGAGGTGGGTCAAATCCCAGCACTGGAAGGAATGGGAGAGGGCACCTGGAAAGAGGCAATCCAAAGTACTCATAAACGGACCAGACCCCAGACGGAAAACTACTCGATATGGACAGAAACTCGCTGAGGGAAATGGCAGGACTACTAACGGGACACTGCCATCTCAGGAGATACATGCAGCTAGTGGAAAGCATCAATAGATGTAGAAAATGTGAAGAGTATGAAGAGACTCCAATTCACTTATGGTGCCAATGTTCTGCCCTGGTGGGAACTAGGACCCTGGGGAGACACACTGTATAACCAGAAGACAGCCACATACAGGGCCGGATTAACCATGTCGGGGCCCCTAGGCAGTGCACGTCTCGGGGCCCCTTTACCAATGGCGGACTAACGGGGGGGGAGGAGGGGGGTGAAGGGGTCTCCAAACGCCTCCTTGTTCCCTTGATCAAATCCTTAACAAGGCTTTATTAAGGGGGGGGGGATAAGGTTTTAAAACTTTTTTTATTTTTTTTTTATTTAAAATATGTCAGTGTATTGAGTATTGTGTCAAAATTTCAAGTAAATCGGAGCAAAACTAACGAAGGTACAGCGTTTCAAGCGACCGGCCCACATGCTCGATTCAAGTATATTTCGAGTATAAAACATTTTTAATCGGTTTTCTCGCAAACAACATTTCTGAAGTTTGTGAACATCATAACCCAAAATCTTGAATCGACTTGACCGATGCTTTTGAAATTTTGTACACTATTTCTACACATAAATCAACAGGTACAGGAAGTTTTTTTTACCATTTTATAATAAAAATTCACCGAAGTTTTTTAGCAAAAACCGCGTTTTTCACTTCAAAATGCTGCACAAAAATAAAAATAAAATCGAAAATAACATATTACCTTGGAAAACATATTACCTTTTAAACGCATTTTGATTTTTTGTTTCAAATGATCCGGTGACGAGTTATGGAGTTCACCGCATAACAACTTTTCGGGGCGCCTCCGGAGATTCGCTCTCACGTACTTATTTAATGATATTTTTAATTGAATTTTTTCAAAAATACTTCATATGTTATACTATAAGGTGTGTATGAAGTAAATAAAACCAACATTATTCATATCTCAAAAAAAATCATGACAATTTGCCTTTATTTCGCCTTTAAAACAAGTGTTTAACCAGCCAGCGGGTGAAAATCCACATTTCGTCGAAAGATGTTCTTACGATCATACAGGGCGGTTCCAATGAGAAAGATTATTTGTTCTCCGTGCCAGCTTTTTAAAATTATAAGTCAATATCGATGTTATTTCATTCCAAATTTACTTTAATTTATACCTACATCGAAAACTGCTGAAAGGTGTGATGATAAAACTATTTAAATTATGTACTTTTTGTAATTATTTTTTGATCATAAGTATTTATCATTTTTTAATAATGTCTAAGCAAAATAAGAATGTAAAAAAAATCTGAAATATATTACTTTGTAAGGGCGCAAACAAATACACTAACGGACCAATTTTCACCAAGAAACACATGTATCTACGTATATATTTTTTAATGATTTTATTTAAATTAAAATTCTAAAAATATAAAATATACGTTTACCAGATAATGTATTGATTTATTTTACTGTACGATTATTTGATTTGAAATGGGTGTTATATAATACAAAATCTTTTTTGAAAATTATACTGAAAATAAACATTTTTTCTCAAAATTTAAAACATAAGTTTACTAGATAAAAGAACAATCTTTCGATATCAATTCATATTTTTTTGTGGAAAGAGTCAATACGTCTAAAATTTGATTTAAAAATGACATATTTCTGGTTTTCTCTGGTTATAACCTCTTAAGACTGTCATACCAGCAAATCATAATTTCGGTTCCGACTATAGCGCTCACACATCAGCGGTAGTGAGCGGACGTTTTTGGAACTAGATTTCGTTCCGCAGCAAGCTTGGTTTCGCGTATCTACTAGGACCATAACACGCGGAGCTAGGGCTGGCTACAGTATGGGTCAGGTGAAGATGTTGAATTCTCGTTTCCAGAATTTTAATTAGTAGTAGGTAGTTATTTGTAATTTGTACATCGAAGTACATAAACATAAATATATACAAATGAAATGCGTAAACACAGTAGGTATAAAGTAGATGATATAATATAGACATGAATAAAAAAATTGTTATAATTTTTAAATATTTTGTTTTTTAATTGTACTTTAACCAAATTAACCGAGTAATATTCAGTTGGATTGTAAAAAATGTCTCATTTTGAAATATTTATTCGTGTGCACAATGGCATTATTAATAGATTAAAACGGAAAATAATATGAAATATAATGATAATAGACTAATATAATAGTGACTTAGTCATTAGAACAGAAATTATTAACAAAAACACAATTTGAATTACACAATCACAAATTAAAACTGTCATTTTGACGGGAATTTCAAGCGCATGATGTCTGGCCTCTCTTTCGCAGTCCGTTAATGACATTTTTTATTAGTAATAGTTCAAAACAGAAATTTTACAGTATTTATTGAATGTGTAACTGTTTTTTGATAATTTTTTACAACGTGCTTACACCATATACCTACTATAATTGTTTAATAGGCCAATTGCATCACATTTTTTTAAATTTTTTTTCCGGTTTAGGCAAATATTCTAAGACATTCTGTATTTTTTTAATCGTATTTTTGAAACCCTGGGGATTTTTTGAAAATTTCAATCCGAAAAATCAGACCATTTTTTATAAACCGGAAAGACGGGACATAATTTTATGGGTGCGAAAAAATGATAATTACATGGTCGAAAAACATTTAAAAAAAAATAACGTTTTCCACGAGAAATGGCACAGGAGAATAACGAGGCATACCAAAAATATTACATCTCATAAATATTTTTTCCTTGATACATCTTATTGATCATAAATCAATTATAATGTTCAACGTCTATATTACTAAATACAATGTAATATACTTGTACTTGTAAATTATAATAATAATAAGAAAATTATAAAATTTGATTTTATTAAAATCATCACCACTACCATTATACCTCTAAAACACGTACAGACAGCGTAAAATGTACAGGGTTCTCTTCATAACATCTGTCAAATCAAATGATAAGTTCGCAGAGAACAAACAATAAATCTAGAGAACGTTAAATGTCAAATTCAAAAAAATCGCCTGAAATCCCATATATAAAAAAATCAGTATGAAATTTTACAAAATTAATATGAACATTTTCGGAAACGGGACATTTTCATGTAGTAATGTCACGGGCCCAAATAATGGATTTATTTATTTTAAAATAAAAAAAAACTGTACATTTCTAAACAATTTTACTAACATTTCCTTAATCTTAGTAAAAAGATCTATCCACATGATTTTTTCCAAGTCGTTATGAAATCCATGCAAGTGGCCTATTATCACTTGATTCATAATCACATAATCATTAACCATTAACAACTAAATATTATAAATGGAACATAACTGGTTTAAATTATATTCACTGTTTTATGTACAATTACTTTATACACAACTGTATGCTTCCTAAATTAACAGGAAGTAACTTCTAACCATTGTATAAAAAGTGTTTTAATTTTTTTAAATGTAGATTTGGATTCACCGGTCGTTCTCAATATAAAACACGATCATTAGCTTTCAAAAACATACATGTATTATCATTTTTTTTTTTAAATTTTTTTTTTTGACAAATTAGAGAGGAGTCAGTAATTTACATTTCGAATAAACACCGTTAGTAAGCTCGAAAATCATCTATCAAAAATTTAAATAAAGCAAGTACACATTTCTTATATATAATTATTACTGAAACAAGTGTTTTAAATTAATCTTAGGGTAAAAAATAAGTCAACAATCTAGAAAAGTAGAAAATGACAAATGAATGCTTGCTAAAAGCAAATAAAGATCTTATAAAAATATAATGTGAATGGATGTGGGTTAACTTTCGAAATCACTGGACACGCATAGGAATATTTTTGTAAAAGACAACCTTTTTTGTTCGGAACGAAGGAAAATACTCCAATCAAAATTTCAATTCAAAATTCTGAGAGAAATGAGAGCGTGCGCAAAACAAATCAACAAAGTTTCACGTTAATCGGGTGAATGGTATAATAGAATATATGTATATATAATTTCATAACGCCGTAACCACTTTCTCCAGATCCGACCTGCCATGCAGCTGGTGGGTAGACGCATCCGCCGCCAAGACCTAAACAAACCTTCCCAATAAACCCAGGCACCCCTGCTAGTCACCAAACCTTGCGAACCACTTGGGATGACCTATGGCAGACGTGTTGGTTATCTAATAAATGGTTCCCGGGGTGGTGGTACCCATACTCGATTCTCGTGTTTGTTATTTTTGTAATACGAAAAATGGATATAAAAAAGGTCAACCCGCCCACCCCCTCTCAACCACCCCCTCATACCCTCCCTCCAATCCCTGCCCCCCCCTCAGCCACCCCCTCCACCTGATCCCAACTCTTCTTCAACCTCCCTCCCTTGGGAGCTGTTGGACTCTTGTGCGATATAAACATAAAAATTATTTACAATAAAAAAAAATCCCATCCCCATCCCCATCCCCATCCCCATCCCCATCCCCATCCCCATCCCCATCCCCATCCCCATCCCCATCCCCATCCCCATCCCCATCCCCATCCCCATCCCCATCCCCATCCCCATCCCCATCCCCATCCCCATCCCCATCCCCATCCCCATCCCCATCCCCATCCCCATCCCCATCCCCATCCCTATCCCCATCCCCCATCCCCAGCCTTGCAACGCATGCCGGGTACCCGCTGTATATAATTTATTTATTTATTTACGGACAAATAGTCCATTAACAATATAACAATAACACGAATAACAAGCGAGCCTAAAGGCCCGACCCGCCTAGCAATTGATCACTGTTCGCATCGATTACCGTTCGCAAGTTCGCATGTCATTTTTTGTAACCAGCACCACTTTTCGTAACAATCACCACTTTTCGTAACGATTCACCAGTTAACCCCATATGTCGAGCATGCGTAAAGAAGTTTTACTTTTAAAAAATGGGGCATTTGGGACTCTTGTTTTTTGTATCGTATAATAAGGGACAAATAAAAACCTTTATTTTTAAATATAAAACTTTTTGCATAAAAATATTCAATGAAAATGAAATTCGGTCAACCCTGTAGATTTTACGAACGTGAAACAAGGAATTCGTATGTATTTACAATTTCGTTTCCAAAATATTATTTCAAACTGTTGTGATTCAGAGCGACGTGGACACGTCCTCGTCTGGCCACGTTTCGGACCGTAATGAACTGCGAAATTTTGTGTTTCGGCGCTATGATAAAATCGTGAAATGCGAAGCTATTAATTAATTAAAATTAAATGCTTCCCAAAATTATTTTTCGGTCAAACTTATTTATGATTTGTCAATAATGTCTTAGCACAATAAGTATGTAAAAAAATATGAAATATATTAGTTTATAAGTGCGCAAATAAATACACAAATGGACCAATTTTCGTCAAGAAACACATGTACGTACATATTTTTTAATGATTTTATTGAAACTAAAATTAAAATTCTAAGACATAACTTTGCTAGATAATGTATTGATTTGTGTTACTGCATGATTATATTATTTGAAATGGGTGTGGTATAATACAAAAACTTTTTTGAAAATTTAACAAATCTGCCAACGACCTATGGAATAACCTTATTATACTAAAAATTAAAAAAAATTCTAAAAATTTATTACATAACTATGCTAGATAAAAGAACAATCTTTCGAAATCCATTTATAATTTTTTGTGGAAAAGAGTCAATACGTCTAAAAACTTTTTTGAAAATGACATATTTCTGGTTTTCTCTACCTATGTCCTCTTAAGGCACGAGGACACTGTAAAAAATACTTTTGTAATTTTTTTTATTTATTTCATTTTCTGAAAGATGCATTTGTTAAAAATGCTCTCACCAAATGTTTTAAAGAAATTCGAAAAATTGACGGAAATACAGCATTTTATGTGAAACAATTTGAAACAGTTTGTATATTGAATTATCCTTCACCAAAACTTTGAATGCGTTTTTCTCGAAACTTTTTTTACACATTTTTCAACCTGGATGACAACATATTAAAAAAACTATACATTCGTAATCTGTTCGAAAATCTACTGTATGTGGCATAAGGGAATTTTGATATCTAAAAAAAAAATAAAAAAATGGAGGACCAGCGAATTTAATTTGCGATTTTTTATGGAAAATTTTCATTGTTCATAAAAAATAAACCTTCATAAAAAAATCCCGAAGTGATGCCATAGTGACTGGATTTTCTAACTGTTTAAGACTTAGTGCATGCAAATCGGATTTATAGTTTTTCTAATATGTTGTCAACCAGGTTGATAAACGTAGTTTCGAGAAAAACGCTTCCAAAGTTTTGCTGAGGATAATTCAACATGTTTAAAACGATTTCATATAAAATGCTGTATCTCCATCAATTTTACCAATTTTCTCAAATGGTGAGAGCATTATTTTATTAACAAATGCACCTTTCAGAAAATGAATTAAACATAACTATTTTTTGCAGTGTCCTTAAAGCCTTGTTTAGGATTCGATCAAGGGAACATGGAGGCGTTCGGAGGCACCCGAGAGTCAGAGGCCCGTGTGAACTGAATAAAAAACTTGTAAAATCACATCAACTTCAGTAAGGGGGGGGGGGGGGTACAATAACCCTTTATTGCACGTAAAAGGACACATACATAGAAACAAAAATATACATAATATTTAAAAAAAACATTGCAATGAGCCGACTTGTCACTAAAGTGATCTCTTCCAACCTTTCCCAAAGAATTTTAGCAAGCAGATAGGTAGTGCATACTGAAGCTTGTACAACATTTATATTTTAAACATATAATTAGAAATAAAACAAAACAAATGCCAATAAAACCACACATGGCACCTTCAATCACTTCAAATACTAAGTAATGTTGCAACAAATAGAAGGAAAGAAAAGTAAAATGCAACTATGTTTATATATTTGTTTTAATTATAGACTTTTTATTTATTATTTGTGCATGATGTGAACATTAGTTATTTATTGGGCTATAACCTGATTATTATAATTTGTTGTTTTCTTTAATGCGTGCACCTAACGTTATTAACCTGTAAATTTTCCGAATAAAAAAAAATTTAAACATCTTGAAAGCTGACTTTTTCCGAAACTTCGTTACTCACTAATTGAAGCAAGTCATTTTTTCTCGGGACGCGGGGCCCTTGCCGATGCGGAGCCCCTAGGCAGTTGCCTACTCTGCCTTAGGGATAATCCCTTCGATCAAGAATCCGGTACTGGCCACATATCCAATGACAACTCTGGTGAACTTTATTGAAGGGACTGGGTTATTGTTTAAGGATTGAGGTAAAATGGGAGATAGCACAATGGGCCTATGACCTAAGTGCTCACGGGAACTAATCGTAAACCGTCTCCGCAAAGAATAAAAATTAAAAAAAAAAACCTTAACGGCGGTTTAAAGCCAATGAATCCACGTAGATTTCATTGTTTATCCCATACTTTTAGGTTTTACAAAAAAAAATTGTTAAATTTATAAAGCATTTTAATTTATAAAAATTACCTACCTAAATTTGAGATAAACGGTGAAATCTAAGTGGATTCATTGGCTTTAAACTGCAGTAAGCAGATCATATGTTTCCATATTAATATTTGAAGGTATGTTTCGAAACGCCTTTGATTCCTGATGGGTGGTTCTGCTTTCCGCCAATTACAGAGCCAAGATTTAACCTTGGATGTTTTGATTCTTATTTGGAGGTATGATATTAATTAAATGAAATGGCCGAATCAAAAACCGAACACCTGAAAATCTTCCACGCGCAAGTGGATAAACAATATATTTGACTTTGTTACGATCTTGAAACAAAAAAATTGAAACTGATGGATGTTTTCAGAAAATTATTATCAAATTTCAAAAAATTCAAACAAAAACAATTTTTCTAGTAAATAAACAAATAATAGAATTCATGAAATGGTTTTGGATTCTTTGAGTTTAAGAATTATTTTCATAGCTTTTGTTTATGATTATAAGAGCGTGTTAGTTTTCCATTTACGATATTCAATAAAATGTTTTATTAGTTTTATTTCATTCCATAATTTTATTTGTCAGCAAGCTGTTAGTTTCTATTAACTAAAGATGTATGTAAATTACATTTTGTTGTTATGTGTACATGTGAGTAAATTTTTAAATGAATTCATAATTTATTGTAATAAAGAAAATTAATTTCGGGTTATATTATGAGAATTTGATAAGAAATCGTGCATATTTCTTAAAGTACTTATTAGAAAGATCTTACTTTACCGTTAGAAGCGAACTTGTAAAACAAATTTCATTCAGTTCTAAGGTAGATAAAGCCTTCAAAGTTGGACATAATATGACATTCAAGGAAACTGTTTTTGGTCAGCTTTTAGTCATTCTTACTACAGAGATGACTGAGTTTTAATAATAAATACAGTATTAATTTAAATTCTCATTGCCCAGGTGTGTTTGAATTTGAGATATCTATAAAATTTACCCAAAAGGAAGTAGCTGCACCTTAGAAGAGAAATTCCGATCAAAAGAAAAAGAAAAGATTAAATAGTGCATTACATAATATTAGGTCCTTACATATGAAACAACATTACAACAATACTCTTTTGACAGTGTAAACATATTTCGATCTACTCCCGTCAAAATTAAACTTTTAAATTATTTTGTGTGAATTATTGCACACAAACATCATAAAATATTAAAAAGCAGCAATTATTTTCTAATAAAATAGTGCTTTTCATTGCAAGTGTCTGTGAACTGTGTTAACAGAAGCAAAAACAAATCAACATAACCAAACATTGTCAAGCAATGATTAGTTCCAAATACTTCAACGTTTCACAATGGATGTGCAAAATTTCATCTCCAAAGCAGAAGTAGCAGTCAATGTCCTAAATAAGGTACTTTTTGATCCAGCCAACAAATTTAATAAGGATCAAATTTCTAAAATTTCTCCAATTGCATGTGAAATTTTAAACGCCATAAGTAGCATGTCTTCAGCTGTAGCATCCAAAACTGCTAGCTTAGAAGGTGAACTGCGTGCATACAAGGATATAAGAGCAAATTCTTCTCAAAATAACTTCGGTATTTGCGAGGCGATTTCGGAAATGAATGAGCAACAAGTGCGCTCCAAAAATATTATTATTTGCAATGTGCCTGAAAGTATTAAAACGACAGAAGTCAGCAGAATCTTGGATGACCAGGCAGCTGTCACCAGTATAATCAGTGAAATCGACAAATCAGCAAATGAAAATATTTCAAAATTTTATAGAATTGGAAAATTATCAAATAGCAAGCCTAGACCAATAAAAATCGAACTGGAAAACTCAATACAAACGAGAAATATTCTCAGCAAACGAGGTCTTCTTAGGAACAATGTCAGAATCTACCCCGACTCAACCCCGGCTCAACAAAAATTTCTAAAAGATCTGAGGGTTCAACTGGAAATACGAAAAGAAAATGGTGAAGATGTCACCATAAAATACATAAACTCCACTCCCAGAATTGTACCAAATCTGCCAAAAAACTAGCCAATTACAAAAATATCCAAGCAATTCCTCCTAACAATCGAACCAGAACTTTAAAAATTTATTACCAAAACGTCCGCGGACTGCGATCCAAACTCGATGACCTACGAGCAGCTCTACCTTCTCATCATCATGACATCATTATACTTACCGAAACCTGGCTAAACTCCGATATCAAGTCGACTGAACTCGGTCTTACTAATTACAAAATATTTCGTTGCGACAGAAACGTGAGATCAAGTTCCAAGTCAAGAGGTGGAGGAGTTTTAATTGCGATAAAACAGAAGTTGTCATCAAGAAAATTAACAACGAAACACAAAAACATTGAACATCTCTTTGTACAAGTAACGACTCCTCTCGAGAAAATTATATTTGGAACGGCCTATCTACCACCACTTTCTGACCCTCAAACATACAGAAACCACTGTGAAGACATCGAAACAATTTCCTCAAAATATTCTCACTCGAAAGTTGTTATCGTTGGAGATTATAACTTACCAAACCTAACATGGAAAGCAAACAACTGTGGTCTCATCACAAACGAAAGTGAAAACGATCGTGCACGTGAAGTTTTGGACATGGTAAACTTTCTAAACTTTCACCAACATAATTTTATATATAATAATAACAATCGCTTATTAGACTTAGCTTTATCAAACTATCCTAAAATATCTGTAGAACTCTCAAATGACCCACTCCTACCAATAGATAATCACCACCCTCCCCTATACATTAAATTAAATATTAAATGCGATAATGAAAGAATACCTGTACAAAGAGTCCTAAACTTTAAACGAGCCGACTTCGACTCCATTAACAGCTATCTCTCAAATACAGACTGGTCTTTTTTATCCGATGAAAACATTGATGAATCTATAGACCAACTTTATTTAAACTTTTCTAATACTATTGAATCCTATGTACCTTTTTATACACCGAGAAACTATACCTACCCGGTTTGGTTCTCACCAGAGCTTACTGCCTCTCTTCAGCAAAAAAAGAGTCAACACAAAAAATTCAAACACAGCAAATCCATAAGTGATTATATAATCTTTAGCGAAACCAGGAAAAAATGTAAAGATCTTTCCAAAAAATGTTACAAAAAGTATATAACCTCTATCGAGGAGACTGCCTTTAAATCCAAAAATCTTTGGAAATTTCTTAAAAAAATAAACAATGAAAACACAGAATACCCGCCAATAATGCAAATGAACGGAACCAGTGTAAACAATACACAGGACATTGTAAACCTTTTTTCGGATTTCTTCAAAAATGTTTATGATGAAGAAACCCCAGATGACAAAATACCTGATTACAAATTTAGCAAGACTACACACTTAACGCATTGCCATATCACACAAAAACACTGCGAACAGAAATTACTTTCCTTAGACACTGACAAATCCACTGGCCCAGACAACATTCCACCAATATTCCTCAAAAAATGCTCTAATACATTATCTAAACCACTCACATTATTATTCAACCGTCTCTTGACCCTTGGACACTTTCCAGACCGCTGGAAATCTAGCTTCATTACACCTATCTACAAAAAAGGAGACGACACTAATATAGCCAATTATCGCCCCATTTGTATACAGTCAGTACTACCTAAGCTTTTTGAATCACTGGTCCTTGATGAAATCTATCCCAAATTAATAAAATTAATTGACCAAAAACAGCACGGTTTTATCAAAGGTAGATCTACCGCAACTAATTTAACAATATTTCAAAATTTCATAATACAATCTTTTGCAGAAAATAAACAAGTCGACTGCATATATACAGACTTTTCGAAGGCATTTGACAAAGTATCCCATAAACTACTAATCCAAAAACTATTTGCTCTAGGAATAAGGGATAACATGCTAAAATGGTTTACTAGCTATTTATTAAATCGTAAACTGTTTGTGAAAATAAAATCATGGATGTCGAAAGCTTTCTGGGCTACTAGTGGCCTACCACAAGGTAGTCACCTTGGCCCGGTTTTATTCCTCATTTTCATCAATGATATAACCAATTGCTTCAACGATGTCGAGGTATTGCTCTTTGCTGATGACATCAAGCTATACAAGAAAATAACTGATGTAAATCATTGCCATATACTTCAGTCAAATATTAGTATGTTTAAAGATTGGTGCGTTCAAAATAATTTATTCTTAAATGTAGAAAAGTGCAAAACTTTGACTTTCTTCAGAAATAAAAATCCTGTTTTATTCGAATATTCCATCAATAACACAGCTTTAGAAAGAGTCACGGAAATGAGAGATCTTGGAATTATTTTGGATGAAAAACTAAGTTTCGCTAATCATATCCACCAAATTGTAAACAAAGGTATGAAAACACTAGGCTTCGTACTAAGAACAACCAAAAACTTTAATTCCATACAAGTCATTAAATTATTATATGTATCTCTAGTTAGAAGTCTAATGGAATATAACTCGGTAGTTTGGTCTCCATCTTACAAAATTCACATTAATAACATTGAGCGAATTCAAAAAAAATTTCTGCGTTTTATAAATTTTAAATTAAATATCCCACTAGAAGACTTGAAATATAATTTATTATTAAATGTTTTAAAAATACACACACTAGAAGACAGACGTAAAATAAACGACTTAACATTTTTATTCAAAATACTCTAAATTTGACTGTTGCGAACTACTGCAACTCATAAACTTACGAATACCGACAGTAACTACACGACAAAATACACTATTCTACTGTAGCATTCATAAGCGGAACTACATTGCCCACTCTCCAATACAACGATTTCACACTATGGGAAATCAGTACTTAAGTGATATTGACATATTTGACATAAACTTGGCGAAATTTGTTGATCTTTTAAAAAACTTATTATTCCAAAACTATTCCTAAACCTATCTGTCTTTCTGAAAACTCTGTATTTTTGTATTTTTATGACTTGTGTGCTTTTTTATCAAATTTTATTTTTATTATTCTGTATATGTTAAATAATCTGTCATGAATCATTTGTAATACCAAAATGTAAAAGCCCATTGGGCGTTAAATAAATAAATAAATAAAATAAATAAATAAATAAATATGAAATTGGCATTTTGTATGGGATTTTTTTTTAATATAATATATTTATTTAATCAAAGTATGTACCATTGCTATCTATGCACTTTTGCCATCTCATAGGTAGTTCATCGATCCCTTTACTAAAAAAACCATTCGGACGGGAATCAATAAAATCTTTGAAGGTGGTTTGAATGACTGCCCCATCGGAGTTGAATTTTTTCCCTTGCAAGAAGTTATCCAAATTTCGAAAAAAATGGTAATCTGTTGGGGCAAGGTCCGGAGAGTACGGTGGATGTCTTAGACATTCCAATTGAAGCTCCTCTAATTTTGTAGCCGTCTGTTGTGCAGTGTGTGGTCTAGCGTTCTAACGCGCATTTGTTGATTTGCTTCACTCAATTCGTGAGGTACCCACCTTTCAAGCTTTTTCACCTTCCCAATTTGCTTCAAGTGGATTAAAACAGTTTTATCACTAACACCGCAGCCCGCAGCTAACTCGGACGTGGTTTGCGATGGATCCGCTTCCACAATAGCCTTCGATTCTTCATTATCAACTTTGGTCTCCGGCCGTCCACGGGGCTTGTTCTGCAGGTCGAAATTTCCAGAACGAAAACGTTGGAACCAAAAACGCATTGTGTTTTCTTTTGCGGCACCGTCGCCATACACATCATTAATCTTTCAAGCCGTTTCTGCAGCACTGGTGCCACGGTGGAACTCGTACTTGTAAATAACGCGATATTTCAAGTTTTCCATTTTGTAAACTAAGTGACGAAAAGAAAAAAAACAATTAAGGAAAAAACAAATAAATTACAATTTTCGAAACACAAATACATGAGTAAATAGCTGTGTAAATTTGAATTTGAAATTCCTAACCAAAGAGAAGATATTTGAGATCAAATTTGCCAGTTTGGCAAAACGCCAATTTCATATGTAAGGACCTAATATTGTAGACCAGCGGACAGCAATTAGTTTTGGTGGCGGGCCGTATGAATATGTAAATTTATTTGGGGGGGCCAGTGAGCTTGTGACTGCCCGTCTGATCGCCCGTCATCATCGTGCTTTGTGTGGTGCCTACCTGCTAGCAGCATCATATGGCACAAAGGTTCCCAACATATCTGAAGTATATTTTTCTTGACCACTCCCCCCTCCCCTCCCCACAACCGACCGGTTGGTTCTTATTTGGGAATTGCTGGTTGATTCTCTACTAGTTAGTTCTCCATCATTGCAGAAACCACATTTACCATGATGGAGTGGGTGGATTTTCAACATCCTGAGATAATTTGTTCAACCCAACATCATGAACATGGATTTTCAACATACTGAGATAATTTGGTCAACCGTGTACATCTCGTACGTGTGGTAGCACATATGGATAAAGCGCCACAGACGAAATCTTTTTAAGTAGTCATTACATGATCCGGCCCGATATGCAGTAGGTGGACAAACTCATCCGCCTCCAAGACCTAGACAAACCTCACCCCATGAACCCGGGCACCTCTGCATAGTCATTAAACATAGCGAACGACATTTGGGGTGACCTGTGGCAGAGGTGAGGGTTATCCAATAAATGGTTTCCAGGGTGGCGGTACCCATACCTGCCTCTCAATTTATAATATCAATGTTTTATAATAAAAATAATACATAAATTTTAAATAATTATTTCTTTGAGTTAACGCAACAGTCAAAGTACCTGTAAGTTTTCCATCATTTTTAAAATTAAATTTTCTTTGGTATCATTTTTTTAAAATCTGATGGTAACTGATAGCGTTGAAATATAGGTTAAAACACTAATTTGGTTTTTTTATTACAGCTGGCATGGGGAAATCAACTTCAATTTTGTAAGTTATTATGAACAACTTATTTTTAAATAAATTTTTTTTTCAGCCAAATATTTCTATTGGCACCAGTAAGATACCATTGGTATCAGTTATTTTAGTTTGAAAAACCGCAAGTTGAGCCATTTAAAAAAAATATTTTTTGGCTTTTTTATATTTCAAAAATTATGTTTATTTTGAATTATAAAATATGAAAGTGTATTTCATCACCTTTCCAAAAGAGTTTTTAGTTTTCGAATATATTCAGAAATATTCATTTTTTTTGTATTTTATTGCAAAAAGGAAATATTTTGACCCTCTGATGACATGCGGTCGAGGCCTGAGGGGTTAAAACATCCTTATGAATTTATTAATTAGGTACATTGGTAATATCACAAAAGTATTGTGAATAAAACGCTCGACAAATGCTGAATGCAGGACTTCTTAAGTTGGTTCCTCATTGCTGAGAATCGTGAACCCCACTCCAATTTCCCTATTGGATAAGGCTCTCAGTCCTGCGCTGCATGGAGAGCTGCGATAGACACCGACGTACCGGACGCCAGTGTTACTTGGCCACTCCAGCGCATTGGTGACCTTCCTCTGCTTCTTCTGCCTTCCACTTTGCCAGCGACTATGAGTTTATTCAAATTGGAGTACTCAGTTTGGCGAGCTACATGTTTAAAATATCTTAAGATACATTGTGGGCAGAAGTTGAAAGCCTATTGTGAATGCCAAGCTCTTCCAGGATGAATACATTTGTGAGTCTGGCTATCCATGGAATCCTGAGCATTTTTCTCTAGCACCACATTTCGAGGGGGTCCACCCGTTTTCTTTTGCTAGCTCTAAGTGTCCGAGTTTCCACATCGCACAGAAATATGGGGAACATCAACACCCGGACGAGTCTCGTCCTGGTGGTCTTCGTTAAGTCTCTGTTACTCCATATCTTCTGCATTTTATTCATGACATATTTTGTCATGAAAATTCTTCTTTTCACTTCTGTTTCACAACTTCCTTCGTCACTTATAGACGAGCCTAGGTATATAAAGTCGTTCACTGTTTCTAAGAATGCAGGACAATAAAACAGAATTTTCTGCCACCAGACACTGCATAAATATATATTTTTTTAATAGTAATAATATAATTTCAGCGGGCCGCATCATGGGTGGGGAGTTGACAGAGAAAAACCAGTTTCCCCACTCGGTGCGGCTGTCCGTGGTCACCGAGGAAGACTTTGAGTATACTTGCGGGGGCTCCCTCGTCGCCCCGCTTTGGGTGCTGACCACCGGCTTCTGTGTTGTCAAGTAGGCACTTTATTTATTGTTATGTATTTTTCAAATCGTAAACTAAATCTGACCCTTCTTAAAATGCTTTCATATTTATTTTCTACAATTTTAGTACAAACTAGATAAGTTTCATTAAACCAATGCATACAACTAAATCTTATTTTTTATCAAAGACTGTTTAAGAATACAATGTAAGATAGTTTATTCACAGTCCTCCTCATTAGGGGTTTCTGTTCCGAGACGGACTATAGGTCGTTATATTGGTGTTATCTAGATTTCCACATCTTCAAGTTTGTTGACTACAGGATGTGTTTGTGTTACTTCATAATTTTTATGATTTCCTCATATTCACGCTTACTTAGCCATATTTTGATGTTGTTTTTAAATTTGTTAAACTCCACGGTGTTTTTAATCTCATTTTGGAAGGGCATATATAATTTTGTATACGGTTGGTTCGTGAAAAAACTTGTGTTCAAATTAATACAGTACGTATTAACCCTTGACGTGTTTGAGACTCGAATTCGAGTGCTGTAAAAATGTTACTTAGTGTGCGTGCAAAAATAAAGAAAAGACTGAGTTTGTCTACATCTAAGATACTTTTTGTTTTTTCCCGACCACATTGGCTCCACGATAACTAATACTTGAGACAATCTTTTGTTCTTTTATTAATGTTGCAAATGGCCCCCTTTCTGAATATGGGACATTCGGAGAAATTCAGACAAAACACACTCCGAAAACGGGACGGTCCCTTTAAAAACTGGAAGTATGGTCACGATTTGTGTCTTTGTTTTTATAAAAATAAATCTTCTTTCTTTTTCTGTGCAACAAATTCTCTGACATTGTGAGTAAATGTGTTTTGGGAATATCTGAATTATTATTCAGATAAGATATACTTAATAACTAATTGACTCAAAACACCTCAACAATACTGGCAACTAATGCAGAATAAAATTCAATAATACATCGCTTGCACAGTTTTGGTAATGAATAATGTCGCTCATAGGCTAATATCGATCATGCCGAAAGTCTGTCCTCGTATAAAAGGTGCATTATTCAAAATTTGTCTGCTAGTACCAATCGTAATATGGTATATCATGTAACCATAATATGAGTCATATAGTTCCTGTAAGTCCACTTGGGTGAACTGTTGTATTTATAAACTATTTGTTTTTCTATTATCACTTTTAAAAATAAAAATCTAGAAAATTAATTATTTAGTGTGCTAAAAATAGTAGTCCAAAAATAAAGCGCACAAAATAAATAATTTTCTAGGCTTTTATTTTTAAAGTTATAATAAATAGGGTTATAAATGGTTTGCCAACATCTCACCTGAAGATAGGAACTATACGACTCATATGTCCTAGGGGCCATTCATTTATTATGTAAGACGAATTTTGCTAGTTTTCGAACCCCTCCCCCCCTATTATAAGATAAAATAAGATTAGGCCGACCCCCTCCCCCCCTGTTTAATATTTATTTCGTAAGAATCTAAAGGAATAAATGAATACACATTTGGTTTGTTTTAATGTTTATTTTTCAAGGTAACAATTTTTAGAAATGTTTATTTGTACTTACAAAGGTACTAAATTTTAACTTTGTTAACAAAGTTAGTAATAAGGTACTAATTAAAATTATTAAACTTGCGCATTTTTGTGATCTTACGTAAGAACTATCAAGACTTTCTCCCACCCCCTTATAAGGAAAAATAAAACATGGTCGACCCCCCCTCTCCCCCTAAATCGTCTTACGTAATAAATGAATGGCCCCTTACCAGTATTTGCACTCTAATATCAATGCATTATTATTATACAATCATAGGTAATTGTAAATTTATCATATCGCGTTGTCATAATCCGTAATACCAATGTTTTTTTTTTTTTTTTGTATTTGCTCCTCTTAAGAGCATTTCTTACTTTTTATACCTTCTAATATTTATTCTTTTTTAAGTTATCTTATGGTTTAAGTATACATTTTACTTTTTGCTGAATTATTTCCTACCTTTTAACTTTTTTTTTTACTTTGTACTTTATTATTTATACTTATACTTTAAAGATCTTACTTCTTACTTACTACACTTCTTGGTAAAACTCCTTACTTTTTACCTTATAATTTAATTTAATTGTACACTTATTCTGTTACATTCTTTATGTTGTTGTACCATTTATACATTATTTTAATTATATTAATGGCACTTTTTGTGCCGTATATATGAAAATAAATAACCACTCAAGCGACTGAGATTTCCGGGTGTTCACTTATTCATTATTTATTGATTAAAAAATCCTCCAAATATTAATACTGTTTAAAGGTTTTATAAAAAAAATCGTTACGTTTTGTAATTCATAAAAATCACCTATCCTATCGCTCGATCCATAATTATCCAATTTATAATAATTGCATATCAGAAAGAAGTACATTGACGTGTTACTCGGCGCCAATAAACTCGGCGAGGGGATAACCATCCGAAGCAAGAAATTCTTTCATCACCCCAAGTTCGAGGACTTCAACTTCAATTATGACCTTGGGCTTGTTCAACTATACTCGGATCCATGTGACTGTAAGTAGAAACTTATATATTCTATAAGTAGAAACTTCTATAAGTAAAAACTTTGTAAGTAGAAACTTGATAACCTCCGTGGCGAGCTGTCAATCCTCAGAGTTGCCGGTTCAAATTCCAAAACAACTTATTTTTTTCAATTTGATCATTTCTAAAGGGTTAAGTAAAGAGTTAAAAAAACTTTTGGAGTCGTGCGTAATGTTCGACCCATTTTAAAAGATATTAAACAGCTAATATTAACTCCCTAGAGACCTGATTGATTTTAAATTTGACCCAAAAAATTTCATCTTCAGACTCAAAAACAAAAGTATAATCAAAAATAGTTATACTACAAAATCGACTGCAAATATGATGTGGATTCACTAATGGATTCACGCTGAGTTTCCGGACACTGTGTGTAGTATATTTTTGACATGTTCCAAAGGCTAGGTAGATACTCTCGGTATCACACTGGTGAAAAATCACCATTCAGAATCAAAACACTGCTTGAAATGGCTTTGGTGACCAGGTGTGAATAGCCAGATACTTCCCCATCTCCTTCCCCTCCTCACTTCATTCTCACAAGATACCCCAATCGGGGATATCATAGACCCACCAGCCATCACCTAGGACTCTTGTGTAGTATTCATATTAAAAATAAGTATATACAGGGTGTAAAGGGACATACCTGACTTAATTTAACCAGTGATTCCTGATATTATTTAGAGTAAAAAATTAAATGAGATTTTGGTCTACGGTGCCTTTTTTGATGCATTTTTTTCATAAATTTTTCTTCAAAATCAAACAATTTTTTTTTTATTCCACAAGTCGTCACTAGCCACTCTGCCAAGTAACCGCACAGCCCTCACCCCGCCCCTAACTTCCATAACCTAGTGAGGTTTTAGGTTTTTAGTTGAAAAAAACAACATCAAAGCCGTCACCAGAGGTAAAATTTCATTAACATGTTTTACTCCAAATAATGTCAGGAGTCACTGGTTAAAGTAAGTCAAGTATGTCCCTGTATATATAATATATTATATGTGACGCAGAACTCTCAGGGACAGACCTGTATTCTAAAATTTTGTTTGGTTGTTTCTGATTTCAATTTGTTAGTTAATATGTAGAGGTTTTGTATTTTGTAATAAATTTTATAACTGTGTAAACATAATCAATTTAAATATTTTATTTAATGTTTTATTACACGCTTTTATAATAAGGAACTCCAGTGAAAAATATTTGTTCATAGACCAGGGGTGGGGAACCTTTTTTGTTTAACTGCACTTTGAACATGAGAATGGTTTCTGTCAACATGCATCAGCAGATGAAACCACAACTGAAATTTTTCATTGCATTCTGAACACATAACTAGTTTTACTTTAGATTGAATTTGCAAACGGGGAATTAAAACTACACTCAGAACATGAAAATGGCTTTCCTCCAATTCTGGCAGCACAAAGTACTCAACTAGAATTTTATAAATGCACTTCTAACACGAGGAATGCGTCAGAAAATTAAACCCCACCTGGAATTTTTTCGTTGCATTCTAAACACAGAACTGGTTTAAGTTATAGGATGAATCTGTAGGCGGGAAATTAAAAATACACTCATTACATGAAAATGGCTTTTCTTCAATATTGGCAACTTAAAAGCAACTAGAATTGTATACATGCAGTTCAAAAACGAGAACGGGTCTCTACGAAATGCGTAGGCAGACGAAACCACACTTGGAATTTTTTCATTACATTTTTAACACAAAACTGGTTTTACCGTTAGAGCGAATTGGATTATGAGTCCCCAGCTTTAATTAATACTGCACCTAGAACACCAAAATGGTTTTCCTCCGATTTTTTGCAGTCGGAACGCACGAACGGTTTCCTTCGAAATGCGTTAGCAGATGAATTTGCATTGTGAACACAAGATTGGTTTTACCTTCAGAATGCGTGGGAGTTCACTAGTCCACCGACATAAATTAAATTGTACTCAGATTACGTGAATGTTTTTTCTGCATTTTGTAGCATATTTATCGTATGCAATTAGATTGGATTAGAACACGAATATGATTTTATGTTTATTTAACTATTTAAAATAATTTACATGGAATGATTTTATATTAATTTAACTGCTTACATGGCAGAAGTTTGGCAATATATTACAAACTCAGAAAACAAAATGCACCTTTCCCTTCGTGTTTACCATGGTATGAGTTTTTACAAACCTACACAAATCATTCTCAAATCAGAGCAATAACAGAAAAATACTCGAACAGAATATCAGATGGACAATAGAGTATGTAGGTCACCCCTAATACGATAGCTGGAACTGCTTCTCTTTGGCAAGACGTGCGATATTAGCTGGCATTGATGATGTTGCTACTCGCAACTGATTTTCCAGATTTGCACCGGTTAGTCTGGATCGCAGATGATTCTTTGCGATGGATAGTTTTGAATGGAACTGCTCACAGCAGTACCTAAGTTGTTCCGAAAATAGATAAATATTTAAGAGCATGCCTCCTTAAATTTTGAAAATCATCATTTCAACTCAACAGCAGAACTCAAGCAGCGGGAGATTGTTATATCTAGCTTTTAGTTCATCATCACTTTGTAATTGAATAATTTCGTGCTACAGATTATCAAGCACATTCGATGGTTTCACATTTAACGGTGTAGCAAATATGTTCAAATCCGTTTACTTGCTTTTCACATTCTTAAATCGTTCATTAAATGCCTCACTCAATTTCGCGCACTCACCAGCGTATCCAAACGATGTAGAGGGCTTTTGCCCTTGCAGTGTTGGAAAATGCGTCATGTTATTCATTTCGAGTTGGACTTTCCAGCCTTAATTTAGTTTCCAAATGATTGCACGTTTCACTCAGTTTCAACTATTGTTTTCTTCGTAATTGCCATTAATAGGATTTTATTGATTTACTATCCACTTTACTTCCGCAACGATGACTAGAAAATAATGTTTGTGACAGACTGGCTAAGATTCCACTGTGAATAGACTTGCCATCATTCCAGAAATATCGGGTCTGTCCCGAACAAGAAAGTTAATATTACCGATGGAATTTCACTATTGTTTCACAATAACAAATTAAAATAAAAGGGGACGTTGTATCACGTTTTTATTTGTATCTAAACTACTTGCTAGTAACGATTTTGTAATAACGTCTTAAAAATGCATCTGAAACACCGTGAAAAAACCATCCCATTCTGTGTAATTTTTTTGTGGTTCTTTCAGCACCAAAAGTGCCCGCGGGCCGCAGTTTCCCCATCCCTGATATAGACCAATAAACGCTGATTTATTTTATAAGTTTTATTAAATAATATTAAACGCAGAGTTTTTAAAAAATTATTAAAAAGTCCATTTTTAATCAAGTCATTGAAACACACTGTCGAGTTGGTATTATTGAATGTTTAGTGCTGACGTCAATGCTCACCATAATTTTCAAGTCATTGTATTAAAATGTATGACACAAGCCATCGTATTAACAACATTTCATCTTATTCGAACGAACGGTTTTCCATTTACATACTGTTAATAAAAACTTAGTTGTTGTGTTTATTGAAACATTATTTAGGCCTAAATAATTCAGTTTCAAAAATAGAGGTATCTCTATTATTTAAAATATTCAAAAACTACGCGCGTGCAAAGGAATGAATTTACTTGATTACGGCCGGTGAGTGCTGTCGACGCTCAGTGGTGCCATAGCAAAAAATAATTTATAAGGCTAAAAAATTTGCTCGCTGTCAATCATTAAAATAGCTTCTTCCATATAACTATCATACAAAACAACAACACCTTGAAAATAAAAAAAACTTTTGGTGAGTGATGACGTCACATGATTCACCATACGGTGGTGGTTTTCGGGGGATCTTGAAAAATTAAAACTTTGACAATTATTTTAACTATTAAAACTAACTTTGAAAATAAAAATTAGTATGCAGTTATTTAAGTTAGAAGGTCATAATTCATTAAAAAAAAATTTAAAATTGGACTGGAGTTCCTTATTACCATGACGATTCACGGTTACGGTACCGTGATGGCAAAAAAAGGCAATAAACATATGTTCCTTATTTTTATAATGCTGCAGCTCTTTCTTACACTTTAAGAATGATGAGACACACAAAATATTTGAGACTGTTTCCTCCAAAATATCACTTTTTCCTTTGGAGGAAAGAAATATTTCTTATTACAGCTCAGCCACGGCGACGGGAATTTTTTCATTTCATTTTCTTTATACGTTTGAGAGAGATGTATGATAAAAATTTATGTTTCCATTGGGGTGTGCAGACGTGCTTTCACCGTTTGTCTCGTTTTTTTTCGACTGTTGTTATTTAGTGTGTAAGAAAAAGCTGCAGCATTATATGTTTAATAACAAAAGAAAAACCATCACCACATTGACATTTGACGTTTTTGAATTTTTGGAATTCACTGAGACTTTAATATTATCCTTGTAAACTATATTCCATACTTTCAAAATTATCGTCACGGCTAGTAGTACTGTAGGGGCTTACAGAAACGTCACGGTGTCGTGTGTGAGAGAGATGCAAGAAAATGATCTTTTTTCCTTCGGAGGAAACAGACCTATGTACATTGTGTATCTCATCTTTTGAAATAGCTGCAGCATTATTGTGATAAGGAACGTATGTTTATTGCGTTTTTTATGCCGTCATGGTCATTTTAAAAGCGCTCAATATGTAGAGGTTTTGTATTTAGCAATAAATTTTATAAGTGTGGAAAGCCTGTTCAATATTTTATTTAATGTTTTATTGTGTATTTAGTTTTGTTTGTAATATTGGAAGCACTTTTGTTTCTGCACCAATCGATTAGGCACACTTTCATTTAACGTGTGTCAAGTCCAGCTTCATTTTATACACCTATGTAATGCAAATTGAATACATATACAGGGTGTCCAAGGGTAAAGTGCATTAACTTCGGGAGGTGATTCTACATAATAGTACAAGTAAAAAAGATAAATAACTTTTTTCGAAATTCCAACTTTTAGGGGTAGTTTTGAGGTAAAAAGATAAAATTAGTCCGGCGTGTGCGGCCAGATTTATTATTTTCCGCTGTTACGATAAGGGTCAATCACAATCGAGTCGGGCGTCCGGCAGGCTCTCAGCAAGTAAGACCGTACCTCACACTAAGGATTTTTAGTAGGTACGTCTTTTTGTATGGGAAAAAAAATGTTGGAATTTCGGAAAAAGTTGTTAATCTTTTTTACTCCTACCATCATGTAGAATCACCTCCCGAAGTTAATACCCTGTATAAATTTGACCTGTTAGTGGCTGAGTTGGAAAATGTCATGGGTTTCTTCCTCTCCTAGCTACGTCCTTCATCGTTGCACAAGCAACATGTTCCCCTTATAATGATGGCAGTAGGAGTTTTTCAATTGCTAAATGTTGTTGAATTATTTCAAATTTTACGGAGGCATGTGTGTTCAGGTCTTGGCGGCGGATGCGCCTACCCATGAACTGCGTGGCGGACCGAATCGAGAGTTGGGAGGATTAGATTCATGTCACTCCTGGACACACTGACCCCTAGATTCCTACCCACCTTTTTTTCCTATTTACACCTTTATATCTTTTTCCTTCCCAGAACTTCCTCTCCTTCCTTTCCTTTAAAATACCTTCCACACAGCAATCCCAAAGATTTCGTAGGCCCTGAGCGAAATAATTTTCCTCAGGGCCTCCCATGTGGAGTTACTGTAAAATATGTATATATATGTATATGTTACATGCCCAGCGACAATAACTTTTATTAGACCCTGTCAGGTTGCGAAATATACCTCACGAAAAGACTCTACGGGTGTTAGTTGTCTGTGAAGAATATCTTTCAAAATTGCCCAAGTGTTTGTACACCGCATAAGAGTCCCCACATAACCTAACCCTCCCTGCTAACCGGAGACTATGGCATTCCCAATTGGGGTATGTTGTGAGGTTGAAGGGTATGGGGAGGGAAAAGAGATGGGAAAGAGGAAGGTGGGGAAGTAAATAAAGCCAGAGTGCCATTGTTGAAGTAATGTTGTGTTGTGCATTCTATGAGCAGCTTCCATCAAGCCGGTCAGACTCCTGAGCTACACCCAAGCCAAGAAAAACTGGGACAACACATTGGTGCAGATCCCAGGATGGGGATATGAACATGACGGTGCGTATTCCTTTTATACTCCTTTCAAAGTTTTTTTTTTAAACGACTTCAAAAAGGGGGAGGTTCTCAATTCGACTGTATTTTTTTTTTTTTTTTTTATGTGTGTTACCTCAGAACTTTTGACTGGGTGAACCGATATTGATGATTCTTTTTTTTTGAAAGCTTGTGCTTCCCATGTGGTCCAATTTAAATTTGGTCCGTTTCTGACAATGGCATCCATGAGAAAATCATATAAGTCTTAAATTTGCGTTGAGTATATGCGCGACAAATGGACGAATAACTCAATATCACGCCAACCGATTTCGATGATTCTTTTTTTATTGGAAAGGACGTACTTCAAGGAAGTTTGATGAGAGTTTGGTTAGGTTCTGATTATGGGATCCATGACAAAGTAACGGAACTCTTCAATTCTTAGGAGCAAATTAACGATACTCGGCGGAACCTTTTACAGGCTATCCGCATCTTTAAGTCACCTACCGTAACGTTGTTATGGTCAAGTAATGTCTGTCTCATATGAGCAGCACGTTTAGTAGGTCTACCCATATTCGGTCAAATTAGTGTACTTCAGATCCACTAAAAATCAAAATATAAACAAAAATTTTAACAAAACAAAAAATGCACTAAAAAGTTAAAAAAATAATTTTGTATTCTTTTTTTTTTACAGTGAATACCGCACAATAATCTCAACTGCTCCCGTCTGGAGCCAGTGAGACTATGGCATCCCCAATTGGGGTATGTTGTGAGGCTGAAGGTAGTGGGGAGGGGAAGGAGGTGGGGAAGAGGAAGGTTGGGAAGTACCTGGCTATTCAGATCTGGTCACTAAACACGGCTAAAGCCATTTTCAAGCAACGTTTCAATTCTGAATGGTGGTCTTACACCAGGGCGATACTAATAGTATCTTCCACTCTGGAACATGCCGCAAATATACTATATATTATTTTAAATGAATTAATTGTGAAATAACACAAATTAATCAAATAAAATTTATTTGCGCATGCCGGGTTCGAACCCGCGACCTCCGGAGTGTGAGTCAAGAGTCTTAGCCAAGGTACCCAGCTCGGCGTGTTCACTTGACGGCTCCCCTCCCGCCGCAGCCCCGCTCTCGCTTCACGCCTCTCGCCTCGTCAAGTCGTGTAGTTACAAACCTACCTTGGCTGACACCGGCTCCAAAAATAAAAATCGTACCTACATATTGATGAGTAGAAAAAGTAAGTTGATTATTAAGTTGTAGAAGAATACGAAATTATTTTTTAACTTTTTAGTGCATTTTTTGAAGTCGTTTTTTGTTTTGTTAAAATTTATGTTTATTTTAATTTAGCGTTGATAACAAAAAAAAATTAACAAAACAGATACAGTACTCTCTCCAATTAGCGAAAATGGCGGATTTTAGTGCGTTCATATATTTTGTATGAACGCACTAAAATGAATGCAGGTATTTTGGAAAACAAACAAATACTGCTATCGACCTTTTGTAAAATTTCTTTTTGTTTGTTTAAAGTTCAGGTGTCATGTTTACGCTTACAAGAAGCCTCGTTTTGTAAATTTATTCAAACAAAAAACCAAGCAGAACAAACGATTAGAAATACATGTGACAGATGCTAGAATACATAGAGGACTAACCGAAATGTCCTAAAATAACAATAATCATCCTTGGTGGCTGGTAAAATGGTCAACTCTAGCAAGCTGGACGGCGCGCGGTATGGAAACTGAGTGTGTAAGAGGAAGGCCATCCGCTCATGGAGAAACTGAAAAAAAAACGAGCTGGTGACTCAATCCCTATCCACAGGAAAAAAACTTGTGAATTTCATTGGTGGTCCGCACGCAAGCAACTTGTTAAAGATCAGTTGTCAAGGGCGATGCGGTGACTAGCCGTGTTGGTCGCCGCGGCTGTCGCGTTTCAGTTGTTAGTTGGTTGCCATGGCAGTGGCTCACGACCTGTCAAGTTTTCGAGTAATTTGCGATATGTCAGATCAGAAAAATATCAATTTTGTTCAGGAGGTTGATAAATTGAGTTTTGCCGTGAATAGAGTTGCCAACCAATTTTCGGTTTCTCCATGAGCAAAGGCCTTAAGTGAACCCAACCTGTCACCGTACGAAGCTTGGCACTCGAGTCTAGACATGTGGCGGACTACTGATTTGACATACAAATACTGACGAGTTATTGAGCTTGATTTTGTGTTTTCAACTAGTAAAAATTTTGGCGGGTTATGTAGTTGTCAAATAAACGAGGAGTGTATTACTGAGCTACTGAACAAAACTTTTAATAGAACTTCAACAGAACTTGAATGTTAACTTTGATAAATTATTCAAATTCTGTGAAAAAACCCATTGTAAGTCAGTGTTGACATTGGTTTCCATTCAAATCTATATGGAAGGCATTTCTAGTGTTCTCCTTTATTTTGTTTGACTCTACTTTATTTTGTCATCCTCGTGTTTTTATAGCTCATTTTATGCTCTACGTTTATACGTAATTTTGAATATGCAGCAAAGACTGTTTCTGACGTGCAACGCTATGTGACCATGCGCATCATCTCCAACCAAGAGTGTGCCACGCACTACGAACCCGATTTCATCACGCGCCACACTCTGTGCGCTGTGGGCGATAAGAACTTCACGCACACCACTTGCCACGTGAGTATTGTCGCTTAATAGTACTAACCCTGTAAAAATCGCAAAAAAGCCCAAAATACGTGAAAAAAATTCACTCTGTGCGGAAACGGGCGGCCTGTTTGATAGATTCTCCTATCTTAACAAACGGATTGCAATCTTTAGAGACATCGGGAGAGAATGCTATCCTTGTTCTAACGGTATTTCAATGGAAGATACTTCAAGGAACTAGCGTCATTGATCCCCTCGGTACCAGTGTATAGTAGGGAAACAAAAAAAATCAAAAAGACTCTCCACATAAGGGGCCGTTCAAGTATTACGTAAAGCACTTGGGGAGGGGGGTGTCTTGAGAAACGTTACTGTGCGTTACGAGGGGGGATTCAAACAATGCGTTACGTAACATGTTTTTCTTTATTTAGATAAAAAAAACTAGGGAATTAAAATCTTCCAAGTTGGCAATCCTTTTCGTTCTCGAAATCTCTTGTTTAATTTATTACCACAAACGCGATAAAAACAAGAAAACATGGGGGGGTCAAAAATCTTCAAAAATTGCGTTCCGTAATACTTGAACGCCCCCTAACATCTCAGATGACAATAGACCCTGAGGGAAATTATTTTCCTCAGGGCCTCCTGTGCGGAGTTAATGTAAAAAAAAGGAATTTATTTTAGCCAGTTGATTATGGCATGACCAATTTAGGGTATATTGTGTAGCTGAAGCGAGTGGGAAGGAAAGGAGATGGGGAAGAGGAAGGTCACTAAATAAGATTAAAACCGTTTCAAGCAATGTTTCGATACAATGGATTTTCACCAGGACGATACTTGGGTTACTTACAACTGGAAAATGTAATGGTAATAATTCCAAGTTTTTAAATGTGAATACTGCACAAGGGTCCCAACTGCTCCCAACCACCTGGAGCCAGTGAGTCTATGGCAACCCCAGCTTGGTTGTGTTGTAAGGCTGAAGGCAGTGGGGAGGGAAAGGCGATGGGGGAGCGGAAGGTGGGGAAGAACCTTGCTAATGTTTTATTTTCCTGCAAACAGGGTGACAGCGGCAATGGATTGCTGATCACAGACACGGACGGGCAGTTCACACAGATAGCCGTGGCCAGCTTCGTCAGCTCGGCCAGTTGCTCCGAGAGTCCTGCAGGCTTTGTCAAGCTCGTTGGACAGCATCTGGACTGGATTGAGCAGGCCACAGGCTTGCAAATCCACAACTAGATTATGTTCCCATCACAGCCAATAAAAAACAAAATTATGTTCCCACCGCAGCCAATAAAACTAGATTATTGTGTTCCCAGCACGAGCAATAAAAATTAGATAATGTTACCATTCAACCAATAAAAATTAGATAATGTTACCATTCAACCAATAATAATTAGATAATGTTACCATTCAGCCAGTAAAAATTAGACAATGTTACCATTCAACCAATAAAAATTAGATAATGTTACCATTCAACCAATAAAAATTAGATAATGTTACCATTCAACCAATAAAAGTTAGATAATGTTACCATTAAACCAATAAAAAATAGACAACGATACCATTCAACCAATAAAAATTAGACAATGTTACAATTCAACCAATAAAAATTAGATAATGATACCATTCAACCAATAATAATTAGATGATCTTACCATTCAACCAACTAAAATTAGATAATGTTTCCATTCAACCAATAAAAATTAGATAATGTATTATTCAACCAATAAAAATTAGATAATGTATTATTCAACCAATAAAAATTAGATAATGTTACCATTCAACCAATAAAAGTTAGATAATGTTACCATTCAACCAATAAAAATTAGATAATGTTACCATTCAACCAATAATAATTAGATAATGTTACCATTCAACCAGTAAAAATTAGACAATGTTACCATTCAACCAATAAAAATTAGATAATGTTACCATTCAACCAATAAAAATTAGATAATGTTACCATTCAACCAATAAAAGTTAGATAATGTTACCATTCAACCAATAAAAAATAGACAACGTTACCATTCAACCAATAAAAATTAGACAATGTTACAATTCAACCAATAAAAATTAGATAATGATACCATTCAACCAATAATAATTAGATGATCTTACCATTCAACCAACTAAAATTAGATAATGTTTCCATTCAACCAATAAAAATTAGATAATGTATTATTCAACCAATAAAAATTAGATAATGTTACCATTCAACCAATAAAAGTTAGATAATGTTACCATTCAACCAATAAAAATTAGATTATGTTCCCTTCACAACCAATAAAAAATAGGTAATTGTTCCCACCAAAACTGATTGAATTGAAACAATTTTATGCTTTTTTTTAACTTATTTAATACATTACACAAATATGTATATACATCATCGCCATTCAAACAAAATCAAAAACTCATCATACATCATTATTGCTAACAGTGACATTTATATTATGTATGATGTATGTACATATATATTTTATAATGTTTGCTAAAGTTTTATGTCCTTAAACTATAATTCCTCATCTGTTAGTTACACAGCGTTGGATGTTTCGCAATGATATACATATCTCCATGTTCAATAAACTGTAAATTCCAATAATCATTTTTTTTTACTTTTCTCGCAATTTTCCCACCTGTTTTTTTTCTGTAGCAATATAACATTAATAACTCGTTTGTGAACCCATATTACAAAACAATACATTATTGTGTATCAAGTGCGGTGCAGAGACAATTAATTTCAACTAACAGTTAAAAACCCGCTCTGCAGGTTTTTGCTGCTATAGACCCTGCGAGCGGCTTTTCATTCGGCTTCGCCCAGTTTGAGTCTTGGTGGCTATTTTATAAATCCGATAGGAACTGGTTCCAAAAATAGCCGGTTCCTCGGATCAACTGGGTTCCAATGATTGTAATCACCGGGACAAAGTAACCGCAACAGGCAGCGACGTCATATACAATAGACACATGGTATTATTATTCACAACTGCCAGTTACAATAATAATCACATTATCGTCAATTTGTCCATATGCAGAGAGATTCACGAAATTACAAATCAAATAATACTTACGCCTGCCAGGCGATTCTCCTCGTGCTTGCTGTTAACGTAAGTGGCGCCATCTTTCGGCATTGCTTTAATTCGGTTCTATTACAAACTTGTACAAATTGTCTTTGTACACAAACTCCACGTAGGAAAACGGTTTTGCGTAAGGTGCCGCGTTAGAGTTGTATTATTAGCTGGATTCTTAAATTTCAATTGTACAGTTGCTAGACTATTCAAGGGCGGATTTAGGGGGGGGGGGGGGGGCATGTGCCCCCGTGAAGTTATTTTTGTGTACTGTAGAGATTCCGTCACAGTACTTTCTTTATTAAACATTTAATTTTTCTATTGTTGTGGTACTTTCATAAACCTTCCTATACATACTTGAACTTGTAGAAATAAACTTGAAGTATGATATTTTTGTTATTTGTTTTTGGGGTGTTATGCCGTGTTGCGCTACCTCCTCCTTTAGCCAACGTTTCGGACAGCGTTACAGTGTCCATCATCAGGGCAGATAATAACAAATAACTAACTAAAAAAACAAATAACAAAAATACTTAATACTGGCCGTGAAAATCTAAAATCATATCTTGAAGTATGATACTTCAAGTTTATTTCTAACAGTAATTGTTGATTTTTTTGCCCGTCCGCCCCTTGTGCCCCTCCCAGAAAAAAATCCTGGATCCGCCCTTGAGGCTATATACTGTTTGATTGTCAATGTGCTTACGACATTGTCATCATTGACAAAGTGCATTGAAGCCTGATTGACGGAACTTCAATTGTCCCGTCAATATTTTCACCCCAATTGTTTTATTGATGTCTGCGGACACAACCTAAAGTGTGCGAATACAGTGATAATCTTTTGATGTTGCATTCCATAACTCCGTGCTGTGATATAATGCAGTAACAAATAAGAAAAACAAAATCTCATTTCACGATGAAACTGAATTCCAAAGAGCTCTATAGATAGAGCAATTGAACAAGCGATTGTCAATCCTTTAGTGAAATGATCATTTCGCTACGTCGATAGCGCTTGTCTATGGCTTAATCAAAATACACATTGTCAATCGCTTCAATTGCCTCAGTAATCGATCAATTAGCACTTGTTGATTGCACAAAAGAGTAAATTAACGTAACTATTGCAGTATTTTCTGTCATGTTTTAGCACAATCCATAATTTTTTGTTGTTTTTAGAAAATTTGTTACTTACATTATTTTTCCTAAAATTTTGGTTTACAGATTGTGTCAAAAATTATTGAAACAACAATCTTCAAAATAATGCTTGTCACAATTCAGTTGTCAAAGTGGCGAAGCACAATAAATAGTATAAGTCTTTAGGAAAATAATAATAATCATCATAAAGTAGTATCAAAAATATACAACTCATAAAAACATGTTTATTAAATAGCTTGTTCAATTATTGCTAATGGATCCCACATGGAGCATGATATTAGAAAACGATCAACCTTTTAAAGTCACAGCCCCGTTGATTCCCTGTTCTTCAGCACCTCCAACGTTATTAGTGTAGTGTCCTACTTTTCCAGGGTAAATGACTTTCCCATTTCCGTAAATGACCTTATAACCACCGACAGTGGAAGCAGACTTCCTAGTATCGAATCCCTCTATCCCGGTTGGTCCAATATTACCACCGGTGATGACTGTTTTTCCAAAGTATTCGCCCATATTGCCCGTACTGTCAGTATTGCCAGTGTGGTATATAATGTTATAAATTCCGGAATCGTCAGAATTTATACCAGTGGTGACTGTTTTGCCAATGTTGCCTGTACTATCAGTATTGCCAGCTTGGTAGCCAATGCTATAACTTCCGGAATCATCAGGATTTGCACTAGTGGTAACTGTTTTGCCAATGTTTTGACCTATATTGCCTGTACTGCCAGCGTGGTAGCCTTTGCCGTAACTTCCAGAATCATCAGAATTTGCTCCAGTGGTGACTGATTTGCCAATGTTTTGACCCATATTGCTTGTACTGTCAGTTTTACCCATGCTAAATTGGTGGTAACCAATGTTATAACTTCCGGAATCATCAGAATTAGCACTGGTGATGACTGTTTTTCCAAAGTTTTGACCAATATTGCCTGCACTGTCAGCGATATAGTTGATATTGCCAGAGTTATTGTAACTTTTTTCCGTTTTGTCGGTTTCAAAGTCTGCATTGTCATTAAAGAAGAAAGTTTTTCCATTCCTGTAAGTTGGTCCGGCAGGGTCACCAATATAGCCAGTATTTCCACTGGTGATGACAGTTTTTTTTCCATATGTCTTTCCCCCCATATTGTATCCGAAAATTGTACTATTTTCAGCATCTTTACCAGTATTGCCAATGGTGTACCCAGTATTTCCACTATCGAAGACAGTTTTACCTAATTGGTGAACAAAGTTGCCATTCACATCAGTATTTCCACCGGAGATGGCAGTGTAAAACTTACCATTATTTTCAGCATCTTTGCCAGTTCTGCCACTTGCAATGGCAGTATAGATCTTTCCCCCAGTACTGTCAGAACTGATGCCGTAATTGTCATTATTTTTTGAATAACCAGTGTTTCCAGATGAGTATACAGTATTTAAGGCAGTTTTTCCAGTGTCAGAGCCTATCTTGTCAGTATTCTCAATAGTGATGATGATTTTCTTTGTGGAACCCTTTTTGCCAGTATTGATGTCAAATATAGCAGGGTTTACAGAATGGATGTCAGTGTTTCCAGTGGTATAGATAGTTTTGCCACTGTTGAAATCTGTTTTACCAGAGTGGGCGCGAAAGTTTTCAGCATCACCAAATTCATATTTTTTTCCACCGGAGAATGCAGTTTTCACAGAATAGATCTTTCCCCCAGTATTGAAGTCGAAATTGCCACTATTTTCGGAATCAAAGCCTGTATTGGCTGTAGAGTACATACCATCAAAGGCAGTTTTACCGGTGGTGCCAAAGTTGTCATCTTCACTAATATCAACAGTATTTCCACCAGATGCACTTTTCAGAGCATAGATCTTTCCCTCAGTATTGATGCCACTATTTTCAGAATCATCTTCCGTATTGCCAGATAAAACAGTGTCACCGGTATTGTATTCAGTCTTGTTGGTATTACTGATCCTGCCGCTAATATCACTAGATAAGGTATGTTTCTCTGTGGAGACTTTTTTGTCAGTATTTTCAAGATCTAAGCCAATACTGCCGGTGGAGTTCCCAGTTATGTTACTATCACTGGCTGCTTTATCAAAGTTGTAATCAGAGCTATCAACATCAGAGCCATCAGCATCCCGAATATCACCAGTATTTTCACCAGAGAATGCAGTTTTCATGGCATAGACGTTTTCCCCAGTTTTCAGGCCGAAATTTCTGCTATTTTCGGAATTATCGCCTACATTGCCTGTTGAGTCAAAGGCAGTTTTACCAGTGGTGCTAAAGTTGTCATTGTCACTAATGTCACCAGTATTTCCACCGGTTGCACTTTTCTTATCATAGATCTTTTCCCCGATATTGCAGTCGGTACTGTCACTATTTTCTAAATCACAAGGATTTTCAGAAGAGAAGATAGTATTAAAGGTAGTTTTACTAGGGTTGTAACCAACTTTGTCAGTATGCACGATCCCACCATTAAGTCCATTAGTGAAGGTATTTTCCTTTGTAGAGATCTTTTTGCCAGAATTGTCGAAATCTAACCCAGTTCTGCTAGTATCAATGGCAGTTTTTCCAAAATTGTAACCAAAACTGACAGCATCACCAATATCAGCAGTATTTCCTCCAAAGAATGCAGTTTCCATCGCATAACTCTTTCCACCAGCATTTGAGTCAAAATTACCTTTATTTCCAGAATCAACGCCGGTATTGTGAGATGAGTAGATAGTTTTAGTGACACTTTTTCCCGTGTCAACAGCATCACCAATATTAGCAGCATTTCTAGATGAGTAGATAGTATTAAAGGTAGTTTTACCAGTGCTGTATCCAATCTTGTCATTTTTCCCAATCTCACCAGTATTATCATTAGTGAAGGTGGTTTTCTGTGTAGTAAACTTTCCGCCAGTATTGAGACCAGAAATATCATTGTTTTTAAAACCAACAGCATTGTCAGTGGTGTCACTGTCAGTATAACCAATAACTCCAACATTTCCACCAGAGAATGCTGTTTTCATACCATAACTCTTTCCCCCAGTGAAGTCGATATTGCCACTATTTCCGGAATCACCGCCAGTACTGCCAGATGGGTGGAGTGTTTTTAAGGAACCTTTTCCCGTATTGTAGTCAGAGCTAGCAGAATCATCCATATCACCAGTATTTCTTCCAGAGAATGTTGTTTTCGTAGTGTAACTTTTACCTCCAGTATTGAAGTAATTATTTTCATAATTATCGTCAGTATTGCCAGATGAATAATCAGTTTTAAATGTATATTTTCTCATGTTATGACCATTATCCAGGTTTTCAGAATCAAAGTCAATATTGTCAGTTCTGTAGATAGTTTTGGCAGTGTGGTAGCCAATGTTGTTAGTATTGTCAGTTTTTCCACTGGTGAGGAAATTTTTCTGCCTGCCAGTATTGTAGTCAAAATTATCAGCAGCATACGCAATTTTACCAGAATCAAATACTTCTTTGGCACCAGTATAGCCAGTTTCACCAAAATTGCTATTAACAGTGTGCACAGTTTTCGGCATTACTTTTTTCCCAACATTATAACCAGAATTGCCCTCAGTGTTAAATTGTAGACTGTCAGAGTCAGGAGAATAGCCAATTTCCTCATTGATTCCATTATTTCCAGTAGTCTCAGAAGTGACAATTTTTTTCTTCTTATTAAACATGCTTTCGCCAATGCCGTAAACAGAATTGCCATTCTCATTGACGGGATAATCCGTATCAGAAATAACCTTTATAGGTTTGTATAGATCATTGTCAATGTTATATAAAGTTTTGTGAATAGTGATAACGCTTTTGCTACTATTAAACATATTTTTTCCAGTATTGTAGCCAGTATCTTCAGCTCCATCCATGCCAAAGACAACTTTACCTGGAACAAATTCTGTTTTTCCAGGTTTCATATAAAATATGGGTTTTCCAGAATTGTAGACGTTTTCGCTAGTGGCGTACGAAATTCTACCATTACTAAACCCTTTTTTGCCAGTGCTATAGCTAGTGTCCATAATACCATCATTGCCGTAGACAAATTTGCCAGAATTATAGACGGTTTTTCCAGGTTTTAGAGAATATACGGGTTTGTCAGAATTATAGACAAAGTTTTCGCTAGTGGTGTACAAACTTCTACCATTATTAAATCCTTTTTTACCAGTATTATAGCCAGTGTCCACGTTACCATAATTACCGTAGACAAATTTGCCAGAATTATAGGCGGTGTTTCCAGGATTCACAGAAAATACGGGTTTGCCAGAATATAAGACGTTTTCACTAGTGCCGTACGAACTTCTACCATTATTAAATCCTTTTTGACCAGTATTATAGCCAGTGTCCACGATACCATAATTACCGTAGACAAATTTGCCAGAACTATAGGCGGTGTTTCCAGGTTTCACAGAAAATACGGGTTTATATGAACTTCTACCATTATTAAACCCCATATTACCAGTATTATAGCCAGTGTCCATGATACCATCATTGCCGTAGATAAATTTTCCAGAATTATAGACGGTTTTTCCAGGCTTTAGAGAAAGTACAGGTTCACCAGAATTATAGACAACTTTTTTGTTAGTGGTGTACAAACTTCTACCATGAATAAACTCTTTTTTGCCAGTATTAAATCCAGTGTCCAGGATACCGTCATTGCCGTAAACAAATTTGCCAGAATTATAGACAGTTTTTCCAGAGACAGGTTCTAGAGAAAATACGGGTTTACCAGTATTGTAAATAGTTTCAGTGGTGATAACCTGCTTGCCGGTCAGAACTGAAACAAACATTCATGTGGTAAATATAATGATTATTTGGGGTGTGAGAGGTGAGCCATGGGATTCCGTGACAAAATACATTACTGTATGCTTTAAAACATTTTGTATAATTTTCGATAGCTCATTATATTCTGTTCCTATAATCTACATATGTAAAAGCCCAGTTGGGCATAATGAAATGAAAAAAATAAATTTAAAAAAAGCGGAACGGTTACAATACCATACAATAAGGAAGAACCCAAGAAATGCCTTGTGGACGTGTTTCGTGGTCAAAATATTTGTTAATACAAAAATTCCATTACAAAACTGTGTTTTCGAAATTCATATAGGATGGAGATCTACATTGTCTGACAAGTGTAAGTGGGACGGAGCGCTGGGCTATTGAACTAAATGTAACATTTGTTTCCATTCAAATTTCGATGGAAGGCACTTCTAATTTTCTTCTGAACAAAGGGGAAAAAACCTAACCTAAAGTAACCTATTCTTTATTTGTACTATTATCTGTCTCAAAACAGACGTCGTCTAGTGAGGCGGATAACGTACTATTCCATTATCATATTTATCTCAATAAATGCCCGGATTACCGGCAATGAAATAAAAATTCGTTAAACTCATTCTGTTTTCTCACTGTTCTGTTTTTTTCCACTGGTTTGGTGGAATTCAGAATAAAGAATGTAAAAGATATGGTTTTATCTGTGGTTGTCAGTCATGTAAGAATAAAAGCACAACTGCCATGTTTGGTGACCAGGAGGCGGATTCTTTATCCTTAGCTATTTTAAACTAGTTCCTAGTCAGTACCTGTCCCCCTCATTTTGCCTTTGGCATAGACTGAAGCAAGTGAGATAACTGCGTAGCGATCGCTACGTGGCTATCTCAGTCGCTCTGGTTCGTGCCTCGGCTGAAATGAGGGGGACGGGTAAATTGGAGACATGACCTTGACTAGGGATGGAGAACGGGAATCCTCCTTCAGATCTTAATAACTAGGTACTTTCCTTTTCCACAGCTCCTTCTCTTCCCCACTGCCTTTAGCCTCACAAAATACCCAATTAGGGATGCCACAGGCCCACTGGTTTCAGACAGTCAGGAACAGGGACTTTTGTGTGTGAAAAAATAAAAAAAAACTGACAAAATGAGTATTTAAAGTTGTACTTACATGGAGGATTAGACTCGAGTGCTGTCGCCTGTAATCAAGTTACAAAATATATTCAGTTGATATAGCCATATAAATAATTAAACATGATTAGGTATTACTAGTAGTTCTGTGAACAGCAAACCTCGCGTCCAAACATGTATGTTTTTAATTTCTCTTTTTATTTGCTCTGAAATCATAAGATTTGTAAGTGATTTAAATTAGCGATGTGTAGGTTCAGTTGGAGTGGGCTTTTGAACTCGGGTTCTTCGCGAGTTTCGGATCCTAATCCCACTCCTTTTTCAAATCGACTACATCCTGAGAACCCGGTCCAGGACTCGGACCCAAACCCGGAACTCGGAGCCGGAGCCGGTACCCGAATGCCTCCACCAAGGCATCGCGTTCCGTGCCACTCGTGGAGGGTTTATGTTTTTCGAGTTCTTGTGCTTCTACCGGGTTCGAGGTCCGGCTCCGAAATCCGGCTCCGGCCAAAACGGTCACAGTACGCACCCAAAAACTTGAACTCGGGATCTGCTCCTAGAACTCGAGTACTTTTAAAAGGCAGCACGCCTCAGAAGCCTCCGGCAAAATGCAGAACTTACCCATCTCTAACTTAAATACCTTAATTAAAAAGCGTATATTTCATGTAAAAAAATTTAATTCCAAATAAGGAATTTTACAATTTGTCCAAAGAAAATGCACTAACTCAACGACGATTCATTTTTCAAAATATTGATAAAATGCGAAGAAAGTCCAAATAAACACAAAGATTTCACATTTGAAAAAAAAATCTTTACTGAACCATAGTGAAAATTAGCCACATAGGTAAAATTAGCCATCTAGTCAAAGAAATGGGCTAGTTTTGGTGGGTTTAATAGGGCTGGTGAGCTGCTGACCTGACAGTACACAGCTACTTAACTGCCATTGAATACTCGCATGTCAGTACTAGAATAGAAACGTTTTCTTTTCCTTTCCGCTACACTCAGTCAATAATATTATTTTGTAACTAATAGGTATATCATGTTGGTTCTTCACCTGAATAAGGAATATGGAGATGGTTATTCCTAGCTCCAATTTCAACATCCTGACAAAACAATACATGCGCCCTTGAGGTGATTTTCTCACAAAAATGGCGCTATAGAAATCATCCAAAAATTATTATGTGACTAGTCTGTCTTGAAATGTAGGTACTACCTCTTATACCAATCCATTCTACTAGTCTGGAACCGCTGACCAGTAGCTCTCAATATTTTGTTTTTGTAATATTTTTTGTTTCCCATTTCATTCACTTTTGTTTTCGCGAGTTAGAAGGGTCATGGTTGTCTCTAAGAAAAGCTCCACTCCTTTCAGTCTTCTGCTATTTCCCTCTAGTTCTTTATGGCGAAGGATTCTGTGCTTCCTCACCGTTGCATCAGAAACTGCTTACAAATTACAACTTCAGATGCACTTGGAAATGGACTAAAAGTGAAACAAGACGAAATGGTGTTTGCTGGAGTTGGGTGATAAAACCTATGACGTTATATAAATAGACTCGCCATAGTCTCACTTACACGCATCACTCTTTTGTTTTCAGTAATTTCTTAATTCAAAAGTTATTCATGTATTAAAAAGATATGCTACATCCACACCGAAGCCAAACTTCCAACGCAAGAACTACCCTTCTACATAATCGTCCGAAAGTTTGAAGTTGGAAGATGGCCTCAGTGTGGCCGTACCATAAGATAATCAAAGAATGTGTGTTTTTTTCTCTAATGACCCACAAAATTGTCGGATGGGGAACACGAAAATTAATTGTATTGCTTATAATAATAAGTAATTTATGTGTACATATAAATGAAATGTTATTTCTTCACTTTTACTACACTGTTTGCCGTGTTTGGAAACATTTTCTCATCACACAGGAGGGCATATTGGCGCTTTTTAAATGCAATTTTCCTACTGGTAAGACACGACCTTACTCGACGAGTGACAGTTTAGTACTAAAGTACTAGAAATCGAGACCAGTGCAATTGTCTTGCTTTTGACTTCCTACTTTGAGATTTCTACCCCGCGTCTACAGTATATAATGTCTTTGGATAAAACAGGATAACCAATCACTTACCAATACATCACAATTTAGTTCCACCATAAGGTAATTATCGCCATAACAAAACGAATAAGTACAAAATGATATTGTTTACATTTGAGATGGTCAAATACCTTCTTTTTTAGTTCAAAAACGAAATTATGTACACAAAAAACACCAACAACTTCCTTTCAAGGCGGTCCCAATTCTTTTTCTGTTTTTCAAAAACAAATGCACGAATTTGCTATTTTTCTTGCTATTGTTCCAAATTTCAAATACTTTTCCAGCAATTTCTGTTAGGTGATGGTTAGGGAGAGATAGGTACTGGAAAAATGACATTCCGGTAGGAACTATGCATATTAACATTTCAAAATCAAACATCTAAACTCCTTTATCCTTCAAGCTTATTACATACAGAGAAGCTTTTTTGGTGGTCTGCTATCTTCTATCCTCACAACCAATGGACCTTAGCTTTGCAACAGAAACCACTCCAAGTTTGTCAAATACATAATATTTAAAATAATCCATTATTAGTGTGGTCTAACTGTCCTCTGCACTGCCACACCGGAGGCATCTTAACTTGTGTAATGGCCGCTCTACTTTTGCTTGCGCAGCTGCAATTGCGTTCATTCATTATGTACTTTGCAGTGGTAACTGCACACCACCACAATTACTAACTAACTAACCATTATACCATTTTTCCGCAAATATAGAACAAAGAGAATCTATGTCCTTATTTAACAGTCATACGGAGATCGGAACAAGACTGAGGGCAATTAGCCTGACAGCTGGAATGAAGCAGGACGGCAAACAAGCTGAATACTTCTTCAGACAGTAGTTTGATGTGATGTACCCCACCCGGGAGGAGTGGGACATGGTCCCAGGTCCAACCTCCAGACAGGAACTAATCTGGTTCACAGATGGGTCAAAAATGGAGGAAGGAACGGGGGCTGGGGTATGTTTACAGGGATCCAAGAGGGAACTAAGTATACCTCTAGGAATACACTGCACTGTGTTTCAAGCTGAGATGAAAGCCATCTTGGCCTGCGCACAGGAGAATATACGTATCGGGTACAGGAATAAGAACATAACTATTTGTTCTGATAGCCAGGCAGCCCTTATGGCACTGGAAAGTAACCGATGCGACTCCAGACTGGTGATGGAATGCAGAACTGTTGATCTGAGCCAGCCGTAGGAGTAGCAGCTTGCCACACCAAATTACATATCGAGATGATATATAATTTCCGTCCGTCTGGGTCAAATCCCAGCACTGGAAGGAATAGGAGAGGGCACCCGGAATGAGACAATCCAAAGTACTCATAAACGGACCCGACCCCAGACGGACCAGGAAACTACTTGATATGGACAGAAACTCGCTGAGGGAACTGGTAGGCCTACTAACGGGACACTGCCATCTCAGGAGACACATGCAGCCATTGGGAGTGGAAAGCACCAGTAGATGTAGAAAATGTGAAGAGGATGAAGAGACTCCAATTCACTTATGGTGTCAATGTCCTGCCCTGGTGGGAACTAGGCTCAGATACCTGGGGAGACATGTTATAGAACCAGAAGACCTAGCCACATATCCAATGACAACTCTGGTGAACTTTATTAAAGGGACTGGGTTATTGTTAAAGGATTGAGGTAAAATGGGAGAAAGTACAATGGGCCCATGGCCTAAGTGCTCACGGGAACTAATGGTAAACCGTCTCCGTTTTAAAAAAAAAAAAAAAGTCCTTATTTATATGTACATAATCCTTGATTCTTCCAACCACACATTTCTGTTATTACGAATTTTTACTTAATTTGATTTACTAAATCATACAGGATGTCCGGGAGTAAAGTGCATTAACTTCGGGAGGTGATTCATGATATTAAAAATAAAAAAGATAAATAACTTTTTTCGGAATTCCAACATTTAGGGGTAGTTTTGTGATAAAGATAAAATTAGACCGGCGTGTGCGGCCAGTTTTATTATATTCCGCTGTTACAATTCGGGCCAATCACAACCATGCAATGTTGCCTCAGTCTCACCAAGTAAGATCGTACCTCACACTAAGGATTTTTGGTAGGTATATCTTTTTGTATGGGAAAAAAATGTTGGAATTCGGAAAAAGTTGTTAATCTTTTTTATTCCTACCATAATTTAGAATCACCTCCCGAAGTTAATGCACTTTACCCCTGGACATCCTGTATAAGCTTCCCTGTCTTATTCAAGTTCATTACAATATGGTATTTTCACCGGTTATTTATTCTTGAAAAAAATTACCATAATGAAAGCGTTTTATTTTTATGTCGACAAATAAATTTCCATTTAATTTGTGCCATTTTTGAAGTGCCGCCAAAACCACTTTGATTTTGTTCTTGAATATGGAGTTGTTGAAGTTGAAGCTGTCTTACCAACCAGTAGCGTTTTCTGTATCATAATGATATTGTTGCCAGTTTCGGAATGTATGGTTGAAAGTTTAATTAATAATTAGTTAATAATTATTATGAATGAAAATATTAAAATTACACATTTTTAGTGTGATAATTAGAATCAGAAAAATAAAAATTTTTGTACAGTACAATCTCACTTATCTGGCATTATTAAAAACCAGAGGGTGCCGGATTATTGGAATGTTCGGATTACTGGATTATAGAGAAAAAATCATAATAAATAAAACAAAGCATTTCATAAAGAGAATATACACACTATTCACACTTCAAAACAACAGGTAAATACGTACACACGTGCACATGAGATAAGTTTTGAGGTTAGACTGCTAGACAACGACGCGGCGATGGAGCGCATAGGCGTAGAGGGACGAGGGAGGCGCGGGCGGAGGGTGCCAGATTATTGGACGTATCGGTCTATTGAAGTGCCGGATTAGTGAGATTGTACCGTATTATCTTCTTCTTCAATGATATTTTTAACGGTATTCTAGTTTGTGAAATGTGGTGTATAGGATTAGCCATGTAGTTTCAACATCCTTCAACAGATGCCGTTAGTATATAGTAATACATAGTTTTGTGGTGTCTCAATAGATGTCAGTTAAGTAGTACCTTAGAACAGCAACATCTATCGTAGTGTCTAATGTACGAACGGTTACGGAAATTGCCGAAGGCACATGGTAGACGGCTGTACTTCATCTATGTCGCAAGTCCAGTCGCAGAATAACTTAGAGCCTCCTGTAGAAAGAATGTCTGGTCCAGTTAAATATTCATTGTAAATATTACAATAAACGTAAATAAAGAAACTTGTAATCTTAAGGAACCTCAATCTTATTTGGAAATTTCCAAATATAATTCAAGTAATCTAATCACTTGGATCAAAGAACACCACCTGAAAATAAGCCATTATATTGGTCAGATATTCTTCATAGAAATACTCTAATTGTAATACAGTGATATATATACACATGATTTTACAAAAAATACACCTAAGGCTACGAACGCACAGGCAGGTGGCTGGCTTAGCGCCTAGAGCCTAGTGGCAAAAAACCAACACGTTGGTTTACCTGGATACACGCTAAGCGGCTATCTACTACCTATCTAGGCTCTAGGCGCTAAGCAAGCCGCCTGCCTATGCTGACGTAGCCTAAGGGATACCATTTTACTGCAATCAATAAACTTTCATCCTTCCTCTGCCAATTTCGTGCTTTACTGCCGTACACAATGGAATCTGAGTTCCATTGTGTACTTATTAGTGACTACTACATTCATTTTTCCATTAAATTGAATAATAATTCATATATTTAAAAAATTGAGAATCATCTGTTTATTAATTTGTTCCATTCTTTTCACCTTTTATTTGAATCTATGAAGCCAATTCAATTTGCTATGATAGCAAGGTTCATACATAGCTCGATTCTAAAAAACTATTTTAAATTAACTCAGCAGAACAAATTAAGTATGGCGCAGCAAGTCAATCACAATCGTGGCAAATCAATTCTGTTGATTACTTGATTAAAATTAATATGTGGCACGATCAAGTGAATCAAATACTTGAAACGGGTCGTGCCAACAGTCAGAATAACAAGAGCATGAATGGGACGGTCTATCCTCTCTGCATATCCTTGCGAGGAAACTGTGTGGTAAATAGTTGGTTACTTGATTAAATTCAATTATGTAGTGTGAAAAATCAGTCAATATTCTTAATTTTTTATTAAATATTTACAATAAAAAATATCTTACAAATAATTATACGATAATATAAACTCAAAAATACATTAGTTTATACAAATGGCTATAATTCGAGTACTAAAAAGATGTACAATAATTGTTTGTATTACCTATTAAATTTATTTTAGATGTTTTTTTCTTAAATTATGTTAAATTTCAAAACATCGCTATACGGAACAGATAAATTGGGCATGTTTTTACAAAATATATTGAAATGTAAACTGATAAATAATCAGTCCAGCAATTTCAATAATTTAACAAATCAATCATTAAATACTTATATATTTCGAAATCAAAAAATGGACGACTATTTTTATATGTAGGTTTAGGAATCCAGTACTTATTGACAGAAAATGAAATATTGTTTTAAAATAATACATTCCTCATTGCCATCACACATATTTTAGAAATTTCGCTTGGTGACAAATGGCATAATGCATCTATAAATTAATTATTTTTATAATTGTTCATTATTTATTTTTTAAATTATTAGTGAAACATTTGGATCATCTAACACATAGTGAACTAACTTTTGCAATTTCTGAGTATGAGCGTAAAATGAGGGCTCCAAATCATAATCTAGAACTGCCGGAGAGAACCAATCAGAGAAAAACTGTCTATGATTGGTCAGACAGTATTTCTGTGAATGCCTGCCTCTGGCAGAGCTAGATTATGATTTGGTGGACAGAGAAAAGCTGTATGTCTATGATTGGTCAAGACAATACTTCTCTGATTGTTTCTCTCTGGCAGAGCTAGATTATGATTTTTTTATTATTTTTTATTATTAATATAGATATATAAATGTACAGTGGAGTTATATAAATTACATATCGGTACAGAAATTATTTAAAATTGCAATCTCACCAAAGAAGAAGCTTTTTATTTTTTCATGTATTTGGAGCCCTCATTTCATGCTCTAACTCAGAAACTGCAAAAAGTGAGTTAGTTCACTATGGTTTAAGACAATCCATTTAGAGGTGTAATTTGTTTTTTTTACACTACTCTGGAATGTATGGAATTCTAAGTAAACATTTGAAAACCATAAACTTCACCAATTAAACCCAATGATAACGATTACATATTTAGAGAGAGGAGTAAATCAATTAGTATGAACAAGCATCCATTAATTTGGGAGACCATTATCAAAAATATATTAGGGTTGTAAAACTTAATATTTTAATGTGTCATACTTAAAGTTCTCTACACGCAAATATTACTTTACAAAAAGTCAACATTGATTTAGTATTTTTTACAGTTGTGTCTGAAATCATTGATAACGAATTCAAATTTTGCATATTATTTTTTAAATGTAAACACCAATTTTCGAACTATGAAAAAAAAACTATGCACATACTAAGGCCCAGTTGTTTCGCAGAAATTCACGTGTGACAAAGCCGTCAAATGGTCATTCAGTGCCTTTTTGTTTTTTTGACATTTGAAAGGTCCCTGAAGGCGGATTCTAGGTGCTATTCAGTTTTCTATCAAATTGTAACAAGCTGACAAGCTTAACAACATGATATTTGTTCTCCTCTGCTGGTCATGGCGTGTTCAAAAGCTGAAACACCCTCAGAATCGGAATTTAACGGGACCCTTTCAACTGTCAAAAAACAAATGGTGTTGAATGGCCATTGGATGACAATGTTAAATTTGAATTTCTGTTAAATAATCCATCCTAAATTTGCTCCTGTAAAAACACAATAGGCAATTTGAGCACTGAAGTTATGCAATTTGATGAAGATTAGGCACTTACATCATGTAGATTCAGAGATACATATACATATTGTCATTTGGAAGGCAATATCCCAAAGCGACATAAAACAAATTGTTCATGAGAGAGAAAAAACAGCAACACATACATGGGATATTTCACGGTAGTACGAGGTTCTTTGAAAATCAGGCATGCATGTCACATATTGTCCATAAAAACGAACATTTTAACAAAAATTTGGCATTCTGAGGACGAACGTACATGGAGAAAATTATTTCAATTCAAATGGCGTTATAATATCACTTTTGGAAAATCAGCCAAATTGGTGGTATTGCATGCCAAATGACAATATATTATTTGATAAATTCCAAACTGTTGTATAGTACACGCCAATCTTTAATACCGGCCTGAACATGGTACGATTCATTCTCGCGCCGTTACCGACTTTACAATGAGTGTAAGCAAAAGAGAAAGATGCATAAAAAACATATGTGCGGCAAAGAAAGGCGCAGGCGGGGGGGCATGCCACGTTTCTGTCCTTAAACTCACATACTGCAACGATTTCTGATCAATGTCAGGCCGGTCTTAATGTTTGACGTGTAATATAACAATTTATTAAATAAAATATTATTGCGTGGACTAGCTAAAGATGATTTATATGCAACATAATTATTGTGTTATCAGTTTTTCTTCAGCCAAATTTACATGACAAACTAAAAGGATATATAATCACGCCAATTCATTCAAACAGATTTAACGAATAATTTTATTTTTAAATGCTTCTCCCGGCAAAATCACCAAATTTCTCGCTATATGCTTTTCCGCAATCAATAGTTCGTACAATACTACCGACACTGTTACGTGTTGGTTAACTCATCGTTTGTAACAGTAAAGTAATGCACAATCCATTGAAAAAAATCTTGATAACGATATGTAAAGTGCCCTAAATGTTAAAATTTCAAACCACAACATGAATCCAATTTCACTGCCGTTTTCAAGGAATTTACCGGAAAATGGCACAGTTTTTTATAATTAAGGCCCAGGCTACACAAGCGGTTCTCCCGCCGCGGGAAACCGCTCGAGAAACCGCGCACAACCGATCAATCTCTCTCCCACGAAATGATACAATCGCGGAAACCGATTGTGTAGTATGAATGTAGTGGTTATCCGTTGCGGGATAACCGCTGCATGCTGCGGTTGAATTTCTCCTGCCTGTGAACTGCAAGCAGCCGCGGCGGGAGAACTGCTCGTGTAGAATGCATCATACAACTTTCATAGTAAATTGTGTCTGCTGCAGGTTACAGGCGGTTTCCCGTGGCGGGAGAACTGCTCGTGTAGCCTAGGCCTTAGAATGAAAGGAGTCATAGTTCAGCGCTGAAACCTCCACTGCAACCACTCTTTCTACTATTTGTGTCATTAATAAGAAAGAGGAATGGATTACAACAAAACTTTCAATCGTTATGTTTACAGCAGTTTACTTATCGGTATTGAGAATTTTGAAAAGATTGCACGATTGCACTCCATTGAAGATGTGCCTTGTGTGACTATGGCTTCTTGTACTCGATCCTCTCCACTTTGACCTCGTCTCCGAGCAGCTGGTAGACATACGTCACCACCGTTCCACTCTGGATGTCCATCAGCACGAAGGAGGGGGTCACCGATCTGCAGACATTGTTTCAATATTTCAATTTAAAATATCAAAGACTGAGCAATCATGTAAGAAATAGTAACATATTATATTTAAATAATTTTTTTTTTTTTTACAGTGAATACCGCACAAGAATCTCAACTGCTCCCGTCTGGAGCCAGTGAGACTATGGCATCCCCAATTGGGGTATGTTGTGAGGCTGAAGGTAGTGGGGAGGGGAAGGAGGTGGGGAAGAGGAAGGTTTGGGAAGTACCTGGCTATTCAGATCTGGTCACCAAAAACGGCTAAAGCCATTTTTAAGCAACGTTTCAATTCTGAATGGTGGTCTTACACCAGGGCGATATTGATAGTATCTTCCACTCTGGAACATGCCGCAAATATGCTATATATTATTTTAAATGAATTAATTGTGAAATAACACAAATTAATCAAATAAAATTTATTTGCGCATGCCGGGTTCGAACCCGCGACCTCCGGATTGTGAGTCAAGAGTCTTACCCACTGGACTACGGAGGTTGTCAAATGAAGACAATATAAGCGAAACTCAATCGAAAATCTGGAAACAGAAAAATAAGAAAAACATATTGACACCTCTGGGACTAGAGGTCCTGGGTTCGGGTCCCAGAGGTGTCAATATGTTTTTCTGATTTTTCTGTTTCCAGATTTTCGATTGATTTTCACTTATATTGTCTTCATTTATTTATATATTACAATTTGAGGTTTTACTCATAAAGTAAAAAAAATAAATAAATAAAAAGTAACATATTATATCCAGATATAATACATATGAGTCCTATGATTTCAATACCCGCTATATCCGATTTTTTGACAAAATCATCTTGTTCACGTTTTTGCGAGGAACAAGATGAACCTAAAATTGAGTTTCAAAACCTCCCTTATCACAACCAAAAACCATGTTAAAACTGCGAGTGAGAAACAAAACCCGCTAAATCATTCACGAAGTTACTATCACAACCCGCTACATCGGAATTCAACCAATCACGAGCAGTTATTTTGCCAAAATGGCTGCTTTAGAAACTAACGCGTCAGGTCAGTTGAGTTTCAAAAGCCTCTATATCGTGAGTAAATCGCAAGGTGAGCATCAAAATCCGCTATATCCATTTTATTTGTCGAAATTATTTAAGTTATGCTAGACATACATAAAAAAATTAACACTTTTCGAAATTATATTACTCGATTCCAGTATTCAAAAAATTGAAAAGCTATTATTTATTTACGTTAAAGATGTAAAAGTTTTTTGCGGTTTTCTCCAAATCAACGAAAGTTGATATAAGGGATATAGAAATTTAACGACTCATACATGAAAAAGGTTAAGGTTCTGTAAAGAAGAAAAACGTGGATGTAATGTTCTTCTACGTATGACTGGAGAGTTATAGTGGTTAAGTAAATGGGATAAAGTCATACTAAATATAATTTAGATAATGTCTTGAATAATAATGTATTCATCTTTATTTACATGCGACGTCTATTGACTTTTTCTACAAGTCTGGGATGAATATTTATTTTTTTATTTTTGGAATAACTCAATATTATTAAGTCAGATAGGTTGGTTAGGTACTCACACGACGAGAGGGTTATACGCGCCCGTAGCGCTGCCCGGGTTTATGTAGAACCTGTTCTCATGCTCATAGGCCTCGAAGCGGTGCGTGTGTCCCGTGACGAGGATGTCAACATCCAGCGCACGCTGCACCAGCGCCAGCGCCTCGGGCTCCCCCCACGGGACTATCTGGTGGCCGTGGCACAGTCCTATCCGGAATTGGCCTACCGTCACCACCTTCTGTTCGGGGTAGTTGGTATTCTGGAAACATTTATAAAAAATTATTAATATTTGTATTTTGGTGTAAATTTTCATGTTTTTTCGCCTGCCTTTCTAGGGACCTCGAGAGTGTTTTCTCTTAGGGTAAGAATAACCTCGTCGTTTCGAATGTTTCAAATAGCCAATCAAATCTGATTACGTCTAAAAGAGATTGAAATGAAAATCTAGTCTCCTTCAACGGAAGCAATCTTCCGAACAGGCCCTCCAACGAATTGCTTGGTGTAACTCTAAGTGACTAGCTCAGTACGGGGGCTCCATCGAAGCCATAGTTAAGTTAACCTCTCAGAAATTGGGCGTACTGTACAGGCCCGCAGATACTTTAATAGTACACAACTGTTAACCCTGTACAAATAAATCGCAAGTGCACCCAACGATTGAATTTGGCAGCCACCTCTGGTCTGGAGCCCCAAAATACTTGAAAAAAAACCCACGACTCTATGCAGAAACGGGCGGTCCGTTTGATAGATTCTCCTATCTTAAAAAACGGATTGCATTCCTTAGAGCACAGGCGCGTCGGGTGGGAATTCGTTCTTGTTCTACTGGTATTTCAATGGAAGATGCTTCTAAGAACTAGTGTCATTGATCCCCTCGGCATCGGTGCGTAGTCCGGAAACACGCCAAACACGCGCCTAACATATATACACGGTTGGCATTTGTCACATGAGACCGACTCATTCTCAGCTAGGCTGCGGCACAATTTGCCGGCCTCTGTGTTTCCTCCCTCCTACAACATCGGTCGCTTCTTCAAGACCCATCATGTTCACCCCTTCCTTTCCTCAAAGAGGCCCTCCACTTAGCATACACAAAGATGGCATACGCCCTGAGGGAAATTATTTTCCTCGGGGCCTCCTCCTGTATGGAGTTAATATAAAAAAAAATTAAAAATCTAAACAGCCTATTTGCTCACCTCATCAAAGTCTCCCTTGACCACATGGACATCGCTGGCCAGGGTCTTGAGGTAGTCGTAGGACTCCTTGGTGCACAGGTTGCCGGTGCAGAGGATGTGCTGAATGCGGCCCGGCACCAGCAGCTTCTTGAACTTGGCCGGCAGGTTGCTACACCTGTGCGGAATGTGCATGTCGCCTAGCACCAGCACCAACTGCAGGATAAAGATAAATGTCATTTGTTAATTGCTTATTGGGTAAACTTTCGGGATGACTGGATACGCCTAATATGAATATTTTTTTGAAAAAACATTTTGATTCATCTTAATAACTATAAATAGCTATTTGCATTTCGGGCGATACAAAATATTGGATTTAAATTTCAATTATGTAAAATAAAAATTTGCTTTTGTCGCATGGGATGACAGCTGACAACTATTTACAAAAATTTATGTCCGTCTATGACATTTTGTATTGAAATTTTGGAAAATATTCTACTAACCACTGCACTTTTATTTGGCACAAATTTTGGAAATTACACTAAATTTCAACTTAATTACTACAAGAAACAACTGTTTACATTTGGATAGTTGGTAAAAGATGCATTAATATTTCATTTATATTCAATAATAACTCCTTTGCCACCATTTTAATTTCTTTTTATATGGGTTGATATTTGAGTGAGTTTTGTTTCAATCTAGGTATAAATGAATTATTTAGTTTACTCAAACCGAGAACCTAATTTGCGCAAATAAATAGTTGTTTCTTGTATTGTTAAAACAAAGTGTAATTTCAATAATCTGTGCCTAGTGGTGCGGCGGTTGGTGGAATAATTGCCGAAATTTTGAATGCAGGGTTTTCCATCGCCCCGGATGCAAATAGTTGTCTTTTATAATAATAAAGATGAATCAAAAAGTTTGGGTGAAATGCAGATCCTGCCAATGTCTGGGAATTTAATAAAAAGGCACTTTCTAGATGAGAAAAGTGTGGAGAAGCTGGATAAAAAAAAAATTAACGCGCGCTCGGCAAAATTGAGGGAGATACAGCCGTTTAAAGTATAAATAAAATTTCACTTCGTGAACCGATACTACGCCATTTTGTCACTGTTATGTTGGTATCCCAGACCTGATACAAACGAAGCTAGATAAGATTGTAGCCGACTTCGTGGGATAAATAATAAGGCGCGTAATTATGTTAAACAGAATTAACAATGGTAATTTTTGGAGATCGCTGGCAACGGATAATATGCACTTTTTTTTAAAAAAACCTTTAGATTCACCTTAATTACATTAAAAGGCAACTATTTGCATTGGGGGAAGTGGAAAATTAAATTTAGCTTTCGTCTTGTGAGATTGTACGCCAGAATCACAAACCATGTTACACAAACCTAGCGTAGCCGCTAAACTACTTGAAAACTGGGATGTTTTTCTTGCCTTGACGCGAGTAGGCGTTATAAAGGGGCACTTTCTTTTGTATCACAAACCATGTTTAGCGTAGTCTTAGGTTAGGTTACTTTAATTTGGAAGGTGAAAAACAGTTCAAAAAATCGTTGAAAAAAAGCCCGCTAGACAAATTTCATAATTACGCGCCTCATGTATCCCACGAAGTCGGCTACAATCGTATCTAGCATCGTTTGTATCAGGTCTGGGATACCAACATAACAGTGACAAAATGGCGTAGTATCGGTTCACGAAGTGAAATTTTATTTATACTTTAAACGGCTGTATCTCCCTCAATTTTGCCGAGCGCGCCTTAATTTTTTTTTATTCAGCTTTTCCACACTTTTCTCATCTAGAAAGTGCCTTTTTATTAAATTTCCAGACATTGGCAGGATCTGCATTCCTCCCAAAAGTTTTTTCGGTAAATATGCAGTTAGTCCACCTCACGGATAACACGGAACGTTTGTCGAAACGTCGTCGAAGTTTGATGCACGGATAATACGGAATATTCCTTTTTAACTAATAGACAATCAAATATGAGATTTGTCAGAAGTACCAATCTTATAAAATAAATTCTCTAAAATAAACTCGCATGTTATCATAATTTTAAAAAACATCTTAGGTTTTGAATGGTTTGTTTGTTTTTTTTTACAGTGAATACCGCACAAGAATCTCAACTGCTCCCGTCTGGAGCCAGTGAGACTATGGCATCCCCAATTGGGGTATGTTGTGAGGCTGAAGGTAGTGGGGAGGGGAACAGTGGCGGCTCGTGACTTTTAAGTGTACTATGGTGCTGATATTAAAAACATAGCATCATGGATGTTGTCGTATGCCAAAAATAATTTTTTTTTTTTTTTTCAAAATCGGTGTTTTGTATGAAGATTTTTCAGGAAATCGGTGCGGCGCACCGCCAAACTGAAAACTTCCTGAAAATTTTCATACAAAAAACTGATTTTCAAAAAAAAAAAAAAAATTTTTTTCGGCTACAACAACATCAATAATGACATTTTTTTTAATATCAGCACTCTAGCACACCCAAAAGTCACGAGCCGCCACTGGAGGGGAAGGAGATGGGGAAGAGGAAGGTTGGGAAGTACCTGGCTATTCAGATCTGGTCACTAAACACGGCTAAAGCCATTTTCAAGCAACGTTTCAATTCTGAATGGTGGTCTTACACCAGGGCGATACTAATAGTATCTTCCACTCTGGAACATGCCGCAAATATACTAAAAATACAGGGTAAATTTTGGAGATCGCTGGCAATGGTTAATACGCACTTTTTAAAAAAAAAATCTTTTGATTCACCTTAATTTCATTAAAAAACAACTATTTGCATTGGGGGAAGTGGAAAATATTTAATTCCAAATTTCGATTACGTAAAATTAAAATTAGCTTTCATTCTGTGAAACGAGACCGTCCATTTTCAAACATTATTTTCAAATGTAATTTTGTTATGTTGATATTCTTGTTACTGTACGAAAAGATGCTAGAGCAAAGCGTAGCAGACTTCATGGGAATTCTAGGTTTGTGTAACATGGTTTGTGATACAAAAGAAAGTGCCCCTTTATAACGCCTACTCGCGTCAAGGCAAGAAAAACATCCCAGTTTTCAAGTAGTTTAGCGGCTACGCTAGGTTTTTGTAACGTGGTTAGTGATTCAAAAGAAAGTGCCCCGTACCTTCAAAATCTTCTAGCCATTCGTTATACATTCAAGTGTATCAGGAATACCAACATACCAAAGTGACAGCGAATGAGCTAATAGCTAATGGCGTACAATCTCACAAGACGAAAGCTAATTTTAATTTTACGTAATCGAAATTTAGAATTAAATATTTTCCACTTTCCCCAAATGCAAATAGTTGCCTTTTAATGTAATTAAGGTGAATCAAAAGGTTTTTAAAAAAAAAAGTGCATATTAACCGTTGCCAGCGATCTCCAAAAATTAATAAATACAGTTACAAACTTGTCAATAATGCATTCACTTTGAAAATCGTCTTTGAAATGTCAAATAAAAACAATACATATGAAAATGGCATTACCGCGTAAATGAATTAATTTAAACAAAATTAATATGTTGAATGCATATTTTTTGCATGTTTTTTCATCTCCCCCGACATAAATACTCATTTTCGTGATAATAAAGCTAAATCTAACTGTTTGAATAAGAAATATTGCATATTAACCAGTAAGCGGCGTAATGCATAAATAATATTTGTATTAAGCATGTCATGTCATCCTGAAAGTTTACTGCTTGTTGTTTAGTGCAGTCATGTGAAGCTGGTAAGTTAGTAAATAACGCTTTCTTGAAATTGGAAAGAGCGCAGACCCTTGAAAAATCACGAAATCTGACATAAGATTCCCTAAGAAATTTAAACAAAACTTTAATAAGTATACAAACTGTGCAATTTCGGGTAATATTACCTTCAATTCTTAGAAATTATAAAAAATGGTACAAAGTACCTATTATTGATATCAAATTCAAAAGTCAACAGATTATAATTCTTGACACAGTTACAGTAGTTACACCAATCACAACATATTTCCAGTGGCATTTCAGTCAACAGATAGAGATTTATAATTGAGCCTAGAGAGCTTTAATCAATATGATCATGAAAAGTATGCTTGTGTCAACTGCTTTATTTGTTTCAATTGATGACTATGTATCAGTGATAGTAATTTGACACTGAAATTAAATTATACAATATAACTTGACATTATGCATACATTCGTTTTTCGTAAATTAAACAGATTCCTTAAAGTACTTACCATGTTTGCAGATGTAGGAGAGCAAAGTAATTATAAAACTGAATAATGAGTTTTTAAACGGAATTATTGTAGGCGATGTTCCACTGTGCAGAACACCGATTCGACCGATTCCAATTGTTGGGATTATGACAGCCGCAATGTGAATTCGTGATAAACTGACAGCTAGACTAAGTGATACCAGCATAATAAAATATATTTGCTTTTTAATTATTTTATTTAGGGAAAACATAATGGGCCCATACATCCACGATAATTCTGTAAAACACTCAAACTACAAAAAAATCTCTTACCTCAATGACAGACCTATCTATAAAATGGCCACCGTTTTTTGGCTAAGCCTGTTTGACTAGATCGCTCGTCATACATTCATGTGAATAAATATAATTGAAATAGGCCAATCCAAAAAAACGCTGGCGCTTTATAGCTAGATCTGTCACTAGCATAATTCTTTGCTACATCCCGTGGGTTAAAGATTGCTTGATAAGTTAACTGGCGAGGGCATGATAAGATTTTTTTAAAAGTGCTTGCCGGTAAATAATAATTTTGTAGGTCCGTGTGCGGAGTCTTTTATTTCCAGTAATAATATTATTTCAGGCGGGCGCCCAGCTGTCAAATTTTCAGGACAAAGTTCATTTCGGCAACTTTATTTCAGTAATAAGCTGGTTTTTATTCTATTTCATACAATTCCTTTCAACTATTGCAGCTGACAATTGAAAAAAATGGCTCTGCGATTCTACGCCAAGGCAGCAGTGAATTCCGTTTTAGGTATGTATTTAAAGTTATTCGTAATCATGATAAATCTTTTGGAGTTAAATTTGTTGTAAAGAAAAATTATTTAATCAGTAGACAATGTTGTAAAAAATAGATTTTCTTATCATATCACTTTAATCCTGCCTGAGAAAAACGACACTGTTTTACAAATAAATGATATAAATAATCCGAAACTTGTTACTTGCTGTAGAAGTTAAAATAATAATAAATTAAGTTGTCTAAAAAAGACAGAGGGTACCTAGAAACAGAATTGACTTTGTTGCTAATATTTATTACAATGTGTTGGGAGTTGGCAAACTTTGTTTTATTACAGTGAAACTTAAACAAATCAGTAAATACATAATACAATTATTATGCGTTTACATATTTCTTTTTTACTGAACCCTATTCATTATAGTAGCGTAAGTTTGCAGTTTTACTAATTTGAGTTATAATGTTGTTTTAGTTTCATTAATTTTTGGGGATCGCTGGCAACCGTTAATATGCACTTTTTTTTAAAAAAACCTTTTGATTCACCTTAATTACATTAAAAGGCAACTATTTGCATTGGGGGAAGTGGAAAATATTTCATTCTAAATTTCATTACGTAAAATTAAAATTAGCTTTCATCTTGTGAGATTGTACGCCAGAATCACAAACCATGTTACACAAACCTAGCGTAGCTGCTAAACTACTTGAAAACTGGGATGTTTTTCTTGCCTTGACGCGAGTAGGCGTTATAAAGGGGCACTTTCTTTTGTATCACAAACCATGTTACACAAAAATATTTTCCACTTCCCCCAATGCAAATAGTTGTCTTTTAATGTAATTAAGGTGAATCAAAAGATTTTTTCAAAAAAAAGTGCGTATTAACCATTGTCAGCCAGGGCCGGATCTACGAAATCTAGCGCCCTGTGCAGTAGGTACCGATGGCGCCCCCCCCCCCCTACATTTTTATTTTGATTAAAAATTCGTTTACCCCAATTTTTTTTTTTTACACTAATTTATCAAATAAAATCAAGACATATAAAGGGTGTAACCCTATCTAAAGTTTTCGAATAAATAAGCCACGATCTATGTAATTCTTCTCCAATAGGCAGTTTCTTGTAATAATACTTAGTATTAAATTTACGCTTGTTCGTAATAGGAAAATGAAAACCTTTCAATTGTACAGGACCTTCCTGAACTAATAAACTAATGGAATTTTGAGATAACTTTGGCCAGCATCCGGGATCTTTCAATTCAAGCTCTGAAAACAGAATTAAATTTAAACTGCTATCAGTGACGTTATTTTTATCTTCTAATAATTCGACCGGAGGAATTTGTGCGATAGATATTTGTTTAGATGTGCTCGGGACTATTGTAACGTCATTGCGCGGGACATCACTTTTTATCGGTGCTGGAGAAATTGGAATAAAAAATTCCCAATGGAAACGAGTTTTTTTATGTCATTATGCTCTTTAATTCTAAGTTTTAGATTCTGCGAGCCTGAAAGTTTTTTTTTAATTATTGTTCTATTCATTGTAATCCACAATCCACAACCTCTAACAACCAATAGAAATGTAGTTATAAATTAAAAAATCTAATAATAGAGAAAGGCAAAATTGTAGATGGAGACGAGGGTATATTTAGAAATTTCAAAATTCAAAGTATGAAAGGGGATGAGGTTTATAAATATTTAGGATACCCGCAATCGAATAGATTAGATCACACTAGTATTAAAAATGATATTAGGATTAAATTTCAAACTAGGATCAGAAAAATTTTAAAATGCAATCTATCTGCTAAAAATTTAGTAAAAGCAATAAATACTTGGGCAATACCTCTACTAACGTACTCATTTGGCATAATTAAATGGTCCAATACAGATTTAGATAGTTTAGAACGATTAATTAGAACTACGTTAACAAAATTTAATTGCCATCATCCAAATTCAGCTATAGAACGAATTAATTTACCTAGAAATTTAGGAGGTAGAGGTGTAGTCAAAATAACATCTTTGAAACACAATCAGGTAGAAATGCTTAGAAATTTTTTCCATAGGAAAGCTAATAGCTCAGAAATGCACAAAATAATTTGCAAGGCAGATAGAAATATTACACCTTTAAATTTATATGACGAGAATGCCAACATTCTTATAAATACTAACCAGGAATTATTAGATTCATGGTCAAATAAAATTATTCACGCAAAACACTTCAATTATCTCAACCAAACGTATGTTGACAAACTTTCGTCAAACAAATGGTTGAGTATTGGAGAGTTGAGCGCAGAAATAGAAGGATTTATGCTTGCAATTCAAGATAGAGTCATTAATACTAAAAATTATAGAAAGCATATAATCAAAGATATAAATCAAATTGATGATTTATGTAGAAAATGTTTGGCTTTTCCCGAAACTATAGAACATATTATATCGGGATGTTCTATATTAGCGCCTTCCGAGTATACATTTAGGCACAATCAGGTTTTAAAAATAATTCACCAAAGTTTGGTAATTAAACATAACTTGATTGATTGCCGTAATGTAGTACCTTATTATGAATATGAACCAAATTCATTTATAGAAAATGAATTTTATAAAATATATTATGATAAAACTATACTAACAGACAGAACAATTAGTCATAATAGACCTGATATAGTTTTACATGACAAAATTAAAAAAATAACTTATATCATTGATGTAGCTATTCCAAATTCCTGTAATATTCAAAAAACTGTTTCTGAAAAAATTAGAAAATACACAGATTTAGGAAATGAGATTAAAAGAATTTGGCATTCTCGGACTATAAAAATATTACCATTTGTTATTTCGGCCACTGGCATAATACCTAGGAATCTGATTCAAAATTTAAGCATATTAGATTTGTCAAAGAATTTGTATATAAAAATGCAAAAAGCAGTAATTTTAAATACATGTAGGATTACAAAAGATTTTTTAAATATTTATATTGAGGGATCAGTAGGATTTATAGGTTCAATTAGAAATGCCACAGAGCCGAACCCTCTGATATGAAAATATCTGGAGTCGGTGAATTATATTCCCATTTGGTCTCTAGTAGGTTGACATGTTGTTCTTGTATTGTTTTGTATTTATAATACTTATATAGTGCAATTGCATAACGTGGATTCACTAGATGATCATTTGGGGAAATGAAAGGGTTTAGTTTTTCCTTTTTTTTTTTTTTTTTGGGGGAAAATTTAACCCGGACATTTAAATCTGGTGCGTAAAAAATAATAATATAATAATATAACCTCAAATTTGTACCTTGCATTTCCATTTCCCCTGTGTTCTGTGTTGAGCGAACAAACACGAACGTATCTATGGTATCAACGGCTTATGAAAGACGCTTACACTGATTATTACTGACTGTAAAATAACAAATCTAATAGAAATTAATTGTAGGTACATTTAACGAACTTCAACTGTCAAATCAATGATGAAACTGTTCTGTTGCAAACCGCAAACCGTGCGATGTTTATGCTAAGGGAATTTACTGAAGATTTCATAAGAAAATGGTCTTTAAGTCCCTTCTCCTAGAGACTTAATTCGTACAAAAGCATTTTGAAAGGCGCCGACGGTTGGTTTGTTCTCTTGAATAAAAGTACGGCGCTGTGATTGGTTAATGAATTTGGATCGCACTCATTCGTCGTAAAAGACAGTAAAAGATATATGGAAAAATAGATCTTACGTTTAAACTAAATATATGGAATTTGTAAAAAAATTCTGTAACTGACTATAAATTCGTAAATCGTTGAATTTCGTTGAATTCAAACCAGATGCGTGCGCAGTCTGTATCTTTGGAAAGTGTTGCTAGAGCGTAATAATTATTTCGTACTATGGGAAATTTTTAAACGATTCAGGGAATATTATAACAAATTTTTAATACAATATTTATTTTCTCATGGCGCCCCTTCGGAGTTGGCGCCAGGTTTTTTGCACGTTTTTGAACGTATGGCAGATCCGGCGCTGTTGTCAGCGATCCCCAAAATTTACCTTAGTTTCTATTATATTTTAATGTTACATCTTTAAAAAATATTATTTAAAATAATTAGTTACAGTTTTATATACTGTTTTGTTTTTTTATAATTTTCAAGAGTTCATTGGGTATATTCTATCTTCAGCTGGGGGTAAAATAAAATAAAATAAATTATTGTCACCTGAGTCGCTACAACTAGGTAGGTACTAATGCTAAGATTGTAATGAGTTTGATTGTTATGTGATGGTAAGCAATTCTGTTCTAATTTTGAATACATTTTAATATTCTTCACCTTTTTTTTTTTTACATGAGCTCCACACAGGAGGCCCTGAGGAAAATAATTTCCCTCAGGGCCTATGTCATCTTTGAGGATGTTGTGTGGAGGGTTTTTTTAAGGAAAGGAAGGAGAGGAGAGTTCTGGGAAGGAAAAGGGTTTAAGGGGTGGGTAGGAATCTGGGGTTCAGTATGTCCTGGTCATCCGCCTCCAAGACCTAGACAAACCTCACCCCATGAACCCGGGCACCCCTGCTAAATCACCAAACGTAGCGAACCACTTGGGGTGACCTATGGCAGAGGTGTTGGTTATCCAATAATGGTTCCCGGGGCGGCGGTACCCATTCCCGCCTCCCAAATTGAAAACCTTATTGCCAATCACGCATAAGTTCCGCTAAAGGTTCTGGTAAACAAGCAAAGTTAAATCTACATAAAATAGTGACACGCTTAATAAGCACTAAAAAAATTGTAGTAGGTATTTAGATAATAATGAGAAGTAAATATTTCATATTCCAGAAATGGAAAATTATGCATTTAAGTAGTTATTTCATTCAAATGAAAATCGTTTGTTCACTCAGTGGCCATTTTCTTTTTTGGTAAATATTTCACTATCGAGTCCACGCTCGAAACACACTTTAAAAAATCAAAACAAATTGTATTAGGTAGATAATGGTTAGTAATAAGTAATTCAGTAACCGGAATTGAAAAATATTTCGTTTTAATGTTTTTTTTTAATTTAAAAAATGCAAACTGTAATTTTTCAAGGACCGCCATGTTAATTACGACGATGAAATACGCATTTTGAAAAGAAAAAATCACTTTCTGTCCAATGACGTTATATAAATAAATAGACTCGCCATAGTCTCATATACTCACAATATAATGTGGAAAGTAAGGAACACTCTTTTGTTTTCAGCGATTTTCAGTATAATTTCTTAATTCAAAAGTTTATTCCTGTGCGATAAAGATAGACAATCAAATAATGTGTGTGTATGAATGACATAAGCGGGCGACGTATTGCTTGTCACTTTTTGATGGAACGTTCGCTGTCTCCTTTTCTTGAGGCCCACTAGAATAAAAGGTCCGGCTGCCTGTTGGAGTTTGATATGTCAAGCTATACAATAAATACGACAGTTTCCAAATGGTGGCGATTGTCATCAGTACTTGTTAGAACGACTCCAGATACTAATATCTACAGCCCGTATGTTTGACGAATATCTACAGCTCATATGTTGAACTAATATCTACGAACTTCAGAGTGTTAATTAATATCTACAGAGCGTAGGTTGAACTAATATCTACAGAGCGTAGGTTGGACTAATCAGCTAAATGTGTCCAATAGTCCGATATTAGGGATTTTTACATACATACTTACATAAATTAAGTTTTTTAAACTGCATACGCAATATTACGTTATTCCAATATGCTATACATAATTGCAAATCCAACCACTGACAGTACTGTAGATATTCGTCAACACTTTGGTTCTCATAGATATTAATCAACAGTTTGAGCTGTAGATATTCGTCAACACTTTGATTCCCATAGATATTAGTTCGATTTTTTCAGTTTTTGGAATTCCTGTAGATATTAGTAGACGCCTCCGTTAGAACTACTTTTGTTTTACCGCAAGCAAACAAATAAACAGAGTGTTTAGGCTGATTAGTCTACTTTAAAACAGTGAAGTTTACTTAGTAACAGATATTTGGCTGTTGCGCGTCCAGACCCTTTACTTTAGTAGGACTTGAATTTTCTCTAATGACGTGTAAAACCGCGAGCGGGAAACATGAAAATTAATTGTAATATTTATAATAATCGATAATATTAAGTAATTTGCGTGTACTTACAAATGAAATGTTATTCATTCGCCTTTACTATTATTTGCCGTGTAATTGAAACATTTTCTCATCACACAGGAGGGCATTTTGGCACTTTTTAAAATGCAATTTACTTGCTGGTAAGACGCAACCTTACTCGACGCGTAGCAGTTTAGTACTAAAATACTAGATATCGAGATCGGTGCAATTGTCTTGTTCTTGTCTTCCCACTTTGAGATTTCTACCCCTCGTCTAATAGTATGTAACGTCATAGTTTCTGTCAGTTAGACAATAATAAGTACGCATTGCAATCTTCGGAAATGATAAATAATGCGTATTAATCAATTTTGTTCGGTTATTACTAACTGTAATCTACCTAGTACAATATGTTTTAATTTTTTAAAGTGTGTTTTGAGCGTGGACTTGATAGGGAAATATTTACCAACAATTCCCCTCAGGGTCAATGTTATCTTTGTGGATGCTGTGTGGAGAGCTTTTTAGGAAAAGGAAAGAGGAAGTTCTGGAAAGGAAAAAGATACAAGGGGTGGGTAGGTATCTAGGTATCCAGGAGTTTCAGACATGTGATTCCATTCCTCCCACTGTAATGCAAGGGGATGGGTCGAGAGAGTCCAGTTGAAGAGGCAAAAAGGTCTCCCTCAACCAGTCAACTAGTAAAACAATGGCGAATTATAGTAGTCTTTGAATAATCGAGCGCTGGATTACTAAGAGAGTACTTTATCAAAAACATTTTTTTTTCAATTTTGCTGGAATGGTCTTTTCTTGTCGAATTACAAGTTAGAAAAATGCCGTAAGCATGTAATGCTTCTGTTTGAGTATTGTGTTCATGTTAACTCTGACTGCAACACCTATACAGAGCAATTTTTCACCGGCACTGTGACATCAAAAAAATCGTTGCCCGTGCCAATAATTTCTCTGATTTATTTACTTACACTTTATCAAAGGTCATTCTATTTATCATACACTGCACCATATGCATACATAATTTATTAAACTCTTTTATTTATGTATTGTGTCTCTTATCGTAGCTGTGTGGCCATTTATTATTTCGGTGTACAGCTTGACAATTATGTATAAGGTGCCCGAATGAATTAACAAATAATTTTTTAAATCCATCCTTTTTTAATTCATGAAATGTCACTGACTGCAAAGCTATCCATGACAGGTTATAAGCTGTAAATAATATTATTCGGATCACTAGCGGATTTAGGGGGGGGGGGGGCACGGGGGCACGTGCCCCCCCCAGACGATATTTTTGTGTACTGTGGAGATTCTATCACAGTACATACTTTGAAGCTAAAACTGTCTTTATTAAACATTTAATTTTTCGATTGTTTTGGTACCTTCATAAACCTTCCTATACATACTTGAACTCGTATGAAACTTCAAGTTTATTTCTAACAGTAATTGTTGGTTTTTTTGCCGCCCCTTGTGCCCGCCCAGAAAAATTTCTAACAGTAATTGTTGATTTTTTGCGCGTCCGCCCCTTGTGCCCCCCCCCCCCAGAAAAAATCCTAACAGTAATGGTTGATTTTTTTGCCCTTCCGCCCCTTGTGCACCCTCCCCAGAAAAAAATCCTAACAGTAATTGTTGATTTTTTTCTCGTCCGCCCCTTGTGCCCCCCCCCCCCCCCCACCCAGAAAAAAATCCTAACAGTAATTGATGATTTTTATTCTCGTCCGCCCCTTGTGCCCCCCCCCCCAGAAAAAAATCCTGGATCCGCCCTTGATTCGGATAACATTCAGTAAAAGGTATCCACTGCTAACATAATATATTTGAATATGGAATGCATTCAGTAAAAGACATCCAATGCAAACATGATTTTCGTATACATTCAGTAAAAGGCAACCAATTCAGATGGTGATAGATTTAACCCATTGGCCTCAAGCCCCGGCAGCCTGTCGGGTGTGCAACTCAGGTACTTAACCACATACCCCGGCAGGCTGACGGGCTAGAGTAGGTCCGCCAAAAAACGAAAAACGAGCACGATAGTGACATTTTTGAATAAAATTTTAAATGCCGAACGCTCTGTAGGTAATTAATCATTAATTTCATAGAATTGGCAATAATATGTTTCTTATGTTTTTTCCCGAATATTTGTGTTCCAAGTTTTGTATGCAGCCAGCCGCCATTTAATTTCTTCAAAATTGCGAGTGGTTCTAGGCTTTTGGTAGTGACCCTGAACGTCGCTGATTGCTTTCAGGACTATCATATCAAATTATTTTATTAGTTATTAGTTTACATGTATATAAAAAATATATATTATTGTTCGATTTATGAATATTATGTTTTTTTGCAACTTTTTGAATAAAAATGTGGAAAACTTATGAAAAAAAGAGAAGTTTATATTTGTATCCTTATTTATACATATTTAAATATTTTTTATTTTTTTCTTTACCTTAATCCAATATGTAATCAAATTAAAAGAAATTAATTCATTTGAATATACGGTTCAAAAGTTACAATAGATTTAGTACACCAATGCAGGTTTTCAATTTTTGGTACAAAATTAATTCAGTGGTGAAGGCCAATTTTTTAGCTCATTAATTCTGTGGCCAATGGGTTAAATACAGAATGCATTCAGTAAAAGAAGTCTAATGCAAACATGATAAATTGAATATGGAATGCATCCAGTAAATGGCTCCCTCGGCACAACACTAGGTATATATGATAAATTTGGTTTTAATGTACGCATTTTTTTTATATTTCAAGGAAATGGCGCCCAATCACGCGGCATTGCTTCTTTGTCCTCCCTTTCGGAGACGCACCAGATGCTACAAAAGACTTGTCGTGACTTCGCCGAAGGTGAGCTAAAGCCAAACGCTGCCAAGTTTGATCGTGAACACCTCTACCCCGGCGAACAGGTATTTTTCATCTTAAAAAGCAGGTCGCACATATTATCCATCAACGCACATCCTTTGTGATTCATTATGTTTCAATAAAACATTCTTTTTTGAGTTGGATCACTATTTTTTTTTTTTTCACATTAGCTCCACACAGGAGGCCCTGAGCTAAATAATTTCCTTCAGGGCCTATGTCATCTTAGGGATGCTGTGTGGAGGGTATTTTTTTAAGGAAAGGCAGGGGAGGAAGTTTTGAGAAGTAAAAAGGTGTGAGGGATGGGAAGAAATCTGGCAGTCAGTGTGACCAGGATACTTCCCACTGCGGTGCAAAGCGATGGCTCTAGAGCAGTGGTTCCTGACCTTTTTTTGACCAGAGACCACTGTGACATTTATTGAAGTAAAACTTTTTAACGCAAGGTTGTCTTGGGGAGTAAGCTGGTGAATGCGTGACGAGAGCGTTACGAAAAGTGTGATCGGGCGAGGCGAACGGTCGGGCCATTACACACGCTTGACTTGGGGAGTAAGCTGGTGAATGCATGACAAGAGCGTTATTAAAAGTGTGATCGGGCGAGGCGAAGGGAAGTTGAGATGGAGATATAAGTTAGTGAAGTTTTACTTCAGTTGTGTGGTAAAGCACACTCGTTTTTTTTTGTTCTCACAGGGACCACAAGGTACAACAATGATAAACTGTTAATCACGTAATGTCTTTGCAATTACTTTAATTTTACAATTCAATGTGCTCTTCTTGGACTTCTTCAGCTACCTCTCCATCATAATACCAAAAGAGTTACGAATCAGCTTTTGGAGACCTTTCGATACGGTTTTGTGGTAAATGAATAAATGTTTTGTGGATCACCGGTTGGGAACCACTGGTCTAGAGTCCGGCTGGAGATGTCAAAAACTCTCCCTCTACCAGTCTCTCCCAATCCTGCCTTCCACGCAGTCATTAGGCAGACGCATCTACCGCTAAGACCCAGACAATCCTCACCCTATTAACCCGGGCACCCCGGCTAAATCATCATGGGGTGAAGTACGGCAGAGGTTTTGGTTATCCAATAAATGGATCCCGGGATGGCGGTACCCATTCCCGTCTCCCAAATTGTCATGTTGCTATTTATCACATTCATAATTATCTTTCCCAGATAAAAAAGATGGGTGAGCTTGGCCTGATGGCCATCGCCGTGCCCGAGGAGCTAGGCGGCACGGGGCTGGACTACCTGGCGTACGCTATCGCGCTGGAGGAGGTGAGTCGTGGCTGTGCCTCCGCCGGCGTTATCATGTCTGTCAACAACTCCCTCTACCTTGGACCCGTCGTCTCCTGGGGCACCGATGCGCAGAAGCAAAAATTTGTCACTCCCTTCGTCGATGGTAATTTTTTTATTTTTTTTATTATAGCGACTATATAGAAAACATTTTACATACAAAATGTAATGTGAAATTAAGTATAAAATATTGTATTTCTTAGTCCTCCTCACTAGGGGGTCCTGTGCCGAGGCGGACTAAAGTTATTTAAATATAGTTCATTTGTCTTCTATGTCGTTTTTAGCGTCTTCGCTAGGGTTTTCTCATTGTCCTCTTTAAGCCATATTTTTATTCTTGATTTGTATTCAATTGGATTTTTTATTAGTTTTATGTCTTGGGGAAGGATGTTATACAGTTTTGTTGCAAAGTATGTATAGTTTCTAAGTCCAAATGTGGTTTTATAACTTGGAATATTTTTTATATCATTTTTATTCGATCTAGTGTTATGCATACACGGTCTAGTAGAGGATTCATTATTTTTGAAGAGCTTCAATAGTATATTTTTGGCATATATTTGTTGTACATTTGGTACTTCAAAGTTATTGAAAATTTCATTTGAAGGCGTTCTAATTGGTACTTTCAATATGGTCTTTATGATTCCTTTTTGAATCGTATTCAGGCTGTGTAGGTACGTATGTAAAGCAGATCCCCATCCTATGATTCCAATTTGGTAATATATTTATAGTTTCATATTTTTATCATGTCAAAAGCTTTAGTACAATGAGCCAACCTTCCAGCCAACCGTCTCACATCCTCACATCCACATACATATATAAAAACGTAAGTATATAAAATAATATCATATTCCTCTTGCATTTATTCCAGGCAAGCGTGTTGGGTGCTTCGCCCTGTCGGAGCCCGGCAACGGTTCGGATGCCGGTGCGGCGGCCACTACGGCACGCCTGGAGAAGGGCAACTACCTTCTCAACGGCACCAAGTGCTGGATCACCAGTGGATATGAGAGCGAGGCAGGCGTTGTGTTTGCCACCACTGACAAGAGCAAGAAGCACAAGGGTGAGTGGACTCGATAATGTTACTTAACTTTTGCATTAATTGGGAACAAAAACCACACTAGATTCTAATATATGTTTACATACATTCTACTCGTTAGCCACTTAAATGCCTTGACTTTTCTATTTTTCCAACCTGAAAAATCTTTGCAAAATTATTTTTCTATTATTTTATTCTTCTATAGGTCCGTTTGATAGATTCTCCTATCTTAACAAACGGATTGCAATCTTTAGAATACAGGCATCGAGTGGAAATGCTGCCCTTGTTCTACAGTATTTCAAAGGAAGATTCTCCGAGGAACTAGCGTCATTGATTCTTTTGGCGGGAAACACGCCAAACGCGCACCCAACATTTGTTTACAGTTCACATTTCTCGCATGAGAACTCGTTCTTGAGTTCAACAGCTCGGCTGTGGAACGATTTGCTGGCCTCTGTGTTTCCTTCCTCCTTTAACATGGGTCCTTCCTTTCCTCAAAAGAAACCTCTACACAGCATCCCCCAAGATGACATAGGATGTAATAAGAGAGAAATAATTTTCCTATGTTAATGTAAAAAAAAAACTTACTTTAATGTTTACCTACATCCCCCCACCACCCTCTCTTCCAATCCCTTTGTCGCCTGGAGAAAAGATGGTGATGGTAATTAGTACAATTTCAACCGTTCAACAAGCAAGTTCAAAATTCAACACTGTGTTACACCCAAAAATTGCAATCCGAATTCGCCGTGGAGTTCAGCGCATATGAGAAAACAAGTGTTTATCCACCACAAGCTAGACCTATTTAAATATTTTGGTAGCGTTGTTACATAAAAGCATTTGAAACAATGTATGTGCACCCTTTTATACACACCATACTCATGGCACCTCCAGTACTTGCTCATTGACAATTGGGCATTGGTCAGATTGCCAGCCCCCCCAATATTTTGGAGTTGAACTGTTGTCAAACCTTTAGGCAGGATTCAAATCTGGAAAATTCAAAATCAAGTCTGCATTTCTTGTGCATCAGCCCAGAGTGTTGGACGATCCTCTGGACGGAGATACGACAGAGCTACTTAAAATCACAATGATTGTGATCATACATCTTGGAAGTGACTCTCGCCATCTTTGAAATTGACTGGAGGTCATCCTGGGAAGATGATTAGCATCTGAAGATATCCGCCTCTCCTGTTTCTGGAAGGCCCTTTTGGCTGGTAACCAATGTTCTACAGGTGTTCCATTCTCACAATGTGAGATTCTTTCTCAAATCTATGCATGGACTTTTTGTCTACGCGAGGACTTTTCAGCAAGCCACGCTATCAAGTCTACATCTATGCTGCAACTTATAACAATACATAATAGTATAATTTCGTTAATATTGTTATATATATATGTATGTAAAAGCCTAAATAGGCGTAAATAAATAAATATCACACCATCAATTTTTACTTCAAGAAAACTACTGAACGGATTTCACCAACGGTTTTCACCAATAGACAGAGTGATTCACGAGGAAAGTTTAGGTATATAACTTACCATATATAACGTCAAGGTTTTGTGTAAATTGGTCGAAATATATAATATAAAAAGGAGAATGTCATGTAGTGGACGAGCGGGCCGATTCGTATGCAAATCTACAGTTTTATGCCTGGGTCAATGAAATTTTGCACATGTGACCTTCAAAACAAGAGGAAGGTCACTGTCTACATTTGATTTCGAAAACTCTGTATAAAGCCCGGGCATCGCCGGGGACTTTCGCTAGTAAAAAATAAATTAACAATTTTAAACCATTCCTTTCAGGTATCTCTGCCTTCATAGTCCCCAAGCCCACAGCGGGCCTCTCCCTGGGCAAGAAGGAGGACAAGCTCGGCATCCGGGGCTCCTCCACCTGCACGCTGATGTTTGAGGACTGTGCCGTGCCCGAGTCGCAGCGGCTGGGCGACGAGGGGGCGGGCTTTAAGATCGCCATGATGTCGTTGGATGCTGGCAGGATCGGCATCGCGTCGCAGGCACTGGGAATTGCACAAGTAATTATTAATAATCAACGACACACATTCCATCTCAGCTTTCACAGCCGGTAGTTCGGACAAAATTATTTTTAAGGGTTAAAGTTTAAAGGAGAGATTCAAAGTTTCTTAACCTGATTTATGCAGTTGGTCGCTTATGTGGCTACCCCTGTATGCAGATGACACATATTGTCGGTTTAAGTACAACACCGCGGTCCAAGAACTATTTGTAAAAATATCATTGAAAAGGAAGATAATACTAATAAATCTAAATGAAAAAGAAAAAGAAAAAGACACAGAAAAATAAAAAGGTTGTTGCAAAGTAACGGTTGCAACTGGGACTAACTAGTCTTGTTCTTTTTCATATTTTCATTTACATTTATTGGTATTATCTTCTTGTTCGATGATATATTACATTGATGGGAATAACCTTCAAAAGTTATTATAAAATAATCATTTCTATACCCATCTGAACTCATATTCAATGAATTTAAAGTCAGAAAATTAAATACTCTCTTCCTGTATCATTCAACCTTACAAGTTTACAAAGAGGATATCCTAAACAAAACCATACCATTCAAAAACACAGTAAATCTCAGGCAAAAATACATGTTACCAATTCCCATTTGTAAAAAAACTTTGGGTCAACAAAACTACAAATACTTGAGAACAAATTTCTTTAATAAATTACCAAAAAATATAAGATCCCTTAAGGACAGTTTCAAAAATTTCAAAACACGATTAAAAAAATATACTGAAAACCTTAACTAAAAAAAAAAAAATTATAAATAATAATTAAAAATATATATATATATGTACACATATGTTTCTCTTAGTCTTTATATAAACTAAATTTCAAAAAAAAATCAAAATAACCTAACAAATAATACTTCCTCCCGTATACACAAGCATTTGCTTATTATTGGGAGAATATTTTTAAAAAATCTGTATATTTGTATTTAATAATTGTATAAAGTTTTTTTTATATACTTTCATTATATTTATGTATCTATTGTATGTACTGTACCAAAAAAAAAATTCGATAAATAAAAAAAAGAGAGTTATTCTAATAAAAATTTGGAAAAATTGTTCAGGAGGGACAAAAACTATCTAGGAATATTTTTTTTTTGCATTAAATCCACACAGGAGGCCATGAGGAAAATAATTTCAGCGTCATCTTTGGGAATGCTGTGTGGAGGGTTTTTCTGAGGAGAGAAAGGAGTGAATAAGGGCCTTGAAGACACTGTTAATAAAGTGGTGTAGTGGTCAATGTTCTTAAGGCTCTGCAACCGGGCCCGAAAAGAAGAAGATGGAGAGATACGAAATGACGAATGTTAGAGGAGAGCGCTAACATTTACAGCGACAAAATCAATGCGAAAATTGCGAAAATGTTTAATAAAACACGACTCGTTTAAAATAGAGCAAAAATCTCGCAGTCATTATCTTAAACAGCATTTAAAGAAACACTGTGAATTTTTTCATACATATAACTTGTAAAATAACTGAAACAAACATGTTAATAATAATTTTTGGAGCATACTTTGCGATTTTTTTCTATCGAGGGAATTTTATATAATTTGCGTTTCGGCGCGGGCAAAGTCTAGATATTATCTTCAAGAATAACATATATTTTTTTAAGAGCTTTAAAACTTACCGTGTTTAAGGGAAATATGTAATAAATTGGTACAAATCCGGGTTGCGGGCCCTTATGAACTTGGGTTGGGTTGGGAACCTTGGGTGTAATGCAGAACATATTGTATTTTATTATTAAACTATATACCAGGATTAAATAATGGCATCTCCAATAACATGTGTATCCAAATATGTTTAAGGCTTCCCTGGATGTAGCAATGGAGTATGCCTCGAAGCGCACCGCCTTCGGCAAACCCATCATCAAGCTGCAGGCAATCCAGCAGAAGGTGGCAGACATGGCGCTCCGCCTAGAGGCCGCACGTCTGCTCACATGGAGGGCAGCCTGGCTCAAGGACCATAAGAAACCCTACACCAAGGAGGCCGCCATGGCCAAGCTGGCTGCATCTGAGACGGCCACCATGGCCTCTCATCAATGCATTCAGGTTAGTGGCTGTGACTAAGCATCAATGCTATCAGAAGTTTATGTTTATTTTACTGGCATTTCAAGTGTTATTGACCCTTTCAGCACTAGTACCTTTAATAAATTTATATCTTGTTTTTAACATATTTTTAAACCTACTATAACAATATAATATTATGTACGTAAATACTCGGAAAATTACAAAAATTTTAGCTTCCTCAACATTCAGAGGGAGTTCAACTTTTTAAAACCTTTATAATAAATTCGTTTTCAGAAGCCTAAAATCGTTGCCACTTCTCGTAGGGCAGCCATGGACAGCTCTACTAATACTAACACTTTTTAGCATAACATTTTATTCTTTAACTTATAAATAAATATTAGGGTATTGTAGACTAGAAGTGACTCGTTCGCGAACGAGTCGGCTCAGTGGACTGGATTTTCATACGGATCCGTAAGTTTTGGTTCCCAAAGAACAATCTTCACGGTTTGCGGATCTTTGCGAACGAGTGAGCGGGTGATCTGGAGAGCTGACTGACCGTGAGAGCTGAGAGCCGAAAGATCAGTCGTTCGTTCAATGGGTCTCGCGGCTCACTACTGATACGGATTGATCGTTCGTTCACAGATAAGCGCCACTTCAGTCAGCCGCGCGCATCTCAGTGTACATTCTTTGATTTATGACATTTTACCTGAAGATTTGAACAGTGGGAACAGTGCTTCGATTTCATATGCCTAGAAAAGTTTCCGGTCGAATCAACACTTATACTAACTAGTTGTGAATTTTTATTATGATAATTGTTATCCTTGATAACATCATGAAATTTTAAATTAAAACTACACTCACAAGTCAGTAGTAATAATTTTAAAAATACGTAATTATGTATCCTGGACACAACCTAACAAAAGCGACAAGAGACGTGCATACGATTACCCTACTGACATTTCGTTACTGACATTTCGTACCAAAACTCAACTAAACAAAAGATTTCTGGATTTCATTTTTTATTCTAACAAAGGGGAATCCCAATACTTCATTCAAAAGGGGATTCCCTTTTGAACGAAGTTTTCAGGAGGGCCGAGGAAGCACGAGGGGAGATGGACTAATTCTTTCGCGGACCTTTATGCAATTCTTTTTAGTTTGTGGTTAGTAAAGTGGCAGCCAATGCATACAAATCAGTGCGGTACTCTAAGCTAAAAGCCACAATACAGGGAACCGAAGATCTATTATTATGATGGTATTACCAGAGAAAACCAGAAATATGTCATTTTTAAATCAGATTTTAGACGTATTGACTCTTTTCCATAAAAAATTATAAATGAATTTCGTAAGATTGTTCTTTTATCTAGCATTCGCATGTTTTAAATTTTGAGGAAAAATGTTAATTTTTAGTATAATAATAACCATAGGTCGTTGGCAGATTTGTTAATTTTTCAAAAAAGATTTTGTATTACACCACACCCATTTCAAATCATTTAATCATGCAGTAAAATAAATCAATACATTGTCTGAGTATCGCATGTTTTAGAATTTTAATTTTAGTTTAAATAAAATCATTAAAAAATATATATGTGCACGTGTTTCTTGACGAAAATTGGTCCATTTGTGTATTTATTTGCGCACTTACAAACTAATATATTTCAGATTTTTTTAACATTCTTATTTAACTTAGACATTATTGACAATGATAAATAGTTATAATCAAAAAATAATTACAAAAAGTACATTATTTTAATAGTTGTATCATCACGCCTTTCAGCATTTTTGGATGTAGGTATAAATTAAAGCAAATTTGGAATGAAATAAAATCGATTAAGCTGGTACGGAGAATAATTAATCTTTCTCATTGTAACCTCCCTGCATGATCGTAAGAACAACTTTCGATGAAATGTGAATTTTCGACCGCTGGCTGGTTAAACGCTCTTAATATTCTGTTCAGGAGACTGATGGATATATGTAGTCGTATTTGGATTAGTGATTGAATGACCTCCATTATACGAAGACTGACATCTTTTATTATATTTTGTGATTTCTCTTTCAGATCCTTGGCGGTATGGGCTACGTGTCCGACATGCCTGCAGAGCGCCATTACCGAGATGCCCGCATCACCGAGATCTACGAGGGCACCTCCGAGATACAGCGACTAGTCATTGCTGGCCAGCTTGTCAAGGAGTACGGACTGTAACACCGCACCGCACTGTATACTAGCTAACCCTCGCATAGACTGACCGTAAACAAGGCAATTTTTATACCAGAGATATATTTTACTTGACTGAAGCGTGGTATTAACTTCCAACAGAATTTATTAAACATATGTGAATTTGGATCAAATTCTCTCCTCTCTGCTGGTATGTTCGGAGATAAAGGGTCATTTTTATTGTTTTTAGTTTTTTTCGTGTGATGAGGGAGTCGGAGGGTGACATCTAGATCTGCGAGCCAGTCTAGAGCCTCGGGTTTTGCCCTGTGGACCTCATCAATCCCTGTGGGGAATGAATAATCGTTGATCACACATTTGGTGATCTGCACCATACTCACATCGCCTAAGGCCCCATCTAAGCATCATGCATGTACGTGGGTACGGAGGCTGTGGGAGCAGCTTTGTGCTCCATTTTTAGTGTTGCAAGCCGACTTTATTTTTAGTGTTGCAAGCCGACAGAATCGAATCATAAGTACTCTTAAGATTACTTGGTATCTGACTAGAATGTTGCAAGTTCTCAAAAGATTATTTGATACCTGACTAGAATATTGTGAATTCTTGTAAGATTACTTGGTACATATCTGATAAGAATGTTTGAAGTTCGATTACTTGACATCTGACTAAAATGTTGTGTTCTCATAAGATTACTTGGTATCTGACTAGAATGATGGTAATTCTTGTAAGATAACTTACATACTTTCTGACCAAATTGTTGATCAGTCAGGTTGGTTAATCAGACAGTAAGTAATCTTACGATTACTGACTAATATGAAGCCAGTTCTCTTAAGATTGATTACTGACTGGGGCACTAAAATTTGTAGTAGGTATACTTTTCCTATGATTTACAGCTGTCTTGTTAGAACGATGTTATGGCCTGTCAGAATGGAATGATGGGTGTTTTTGTAAGATTACTAACTTTCTGAAAACCTACTTTTCTAAATGAACCTACTCAGAGCAATACTGCCCTGTTAAGTAAAAACACATTTTTTTTCCACAGCAGAATATTCGATTCCATACGTAATCCTCTGTCAGATTTGTGTGATTGTCTACGGCTTGTAAGTAAAAACACTTTTTTTTCCACGGCAGAGTATGTCTTTCTACCCAGAAGAGCGATTCTGTATCTTTTGTGGATACGGAATCGATTCCATACATAATCCTCTGTCAGGTTTGTGTGATTATCTACGGCTTGTAAGTAAAAACACCTTTTTTTCCACGGCAGAATATGTCTTTATACCCAGAAGAGCGATTCTGTATCTTTTGTGGATATGGAATCGATTCCATACGTAATCCTCTGTCAAATTTGTGTGATTGTCTACGGCTTGTAAGTAAAAACACCTTTTTTTTTCCACGGCAGAATATGTCTTTCTACCCAGAAGAGCGATTCTGTATCTTTTGTGGATACGGAATCGATTCCATACGTAATCCTCTGTCAGATTGATCGGCTTGTAAGTAAAAACACTTTTTTTTTCCACGGCAGAATATGTCTTTCTACCCAGAAGAGCGATTCTGTATCTTTTGTGGATACGGAATCGATTGCATACGTAATCCTCTGTCAGATTTTTGTGATTGTCTACGGCTTGTAAGTAAAAACACTTTTTTTTCCACGGCAGAATATGTCTTTCTACTCTGAAGAGCGATTCTGTATCTTTTGTGGATACGAATCGATTCCATATGTAATCGTCTGTCAGATTTGTGTGATTGTCTACAGCTTGCAATTGCTTTTTCTATGGGCTGATGTGTAAGCTGCAGGGTTGCCAATGCTTATGTTCTAAAATACCCGAAATAAATATTCAAATTCCCCTCATTGGGGAGAACAAAATCCCCGCAATTTCCCCACAAGTTTTCCGCAACTTTGGGAATTCCCCACAAATTGGCAACCCTGGTAAGCTGTCGCCAACTTTGCAAATATCAAATCCATGGTATACAACTTTAAATGTACATTAAATGAATAAATAATCATACCTACTTTAAACTAGTTGAAGTCGGCGACTGCACTGACAGCTGACAAATCAGTTAGTAAAAGCAATTGCAAGCCATAGACAATCACAGGCAATTACGTATGAAATCGATTCCGTATCCACAAAAGATACAGAATCGCATGGCAGCTCACTTCAACGAATCAGCCCCATGATGCTATTTTAAAAATTCTATCCACAATCAAAGTTGCCAATTTTACCTGAAATCAAATATTTTATTTGATGACTGGATATTTTTAGAAGGAATAAAATTTATACAATTATTATATACATCTTATATTATGCATATGGAATCGATTTACAATTTTTGTATTAATGAGCAATATTTTCTGGTGGTTTATAGTTTTTACACTATTTTGAAAGGTTTTTGTTGATAATACTCCTTATTTAATATGAATATGTAACCATTGAGATAGAATACGTTTGGAGAGCCTGCAGCTATTAAGATTACGCAAAGTCCAAAAAGGACAAAACGTAGAGCAAAGAAGAGCCCTTGAGTTGGTTTTTCACAAAAACCGCGCTATACAAATCATCAAAATATCATGGTTATTATTAAAGAAAGAAATATACATGATTTTTTCATATGCGTAATAAATAATATAGGTACTATTTGTTTAATTCTCAAGGTTGAATTCAAAGAAAAAATGTCAATCTCTCCTCTACGTGTGTATTCTTTATCAGTGAGTTTATGTAATAAGCTAACATCATTTTTTCACAGGGGTGTTTTTAATATTGTTATTTCATGTACGTACCTATTTTATTAACTCACAGTTATGTAATATTTCTTACATTTTTGTTTTGATAAAATAATATAAATTTTTAAAACAAAATGCTTTTTTTAATCCCTTTGTTTTTCCTGCACATTGATTTGAGTTAAGACGCTTTGTACAAAAAATTGAAGCATCCATAAAAATAGTGGTTATTTTAATAAAGGTAGCCAGTTCACCCGCCAATTCACCACCTAGTTCATATTGTTAATAACTGGTCTGGTCTGGTGAGGCTGGTCTCCTGTGACTATTTTCACAAACATTTTTTGTATGGTTAGGACAATGTTTTTGTTTTCTGTTGCAGTTTTACAAAATAAGGATATTTTGTAAAACTGCATAGCTACGTAGCATGTGGAAAATTATTTTTTAAGGCCCTTGCCGGGAATAGATTCCGCAACCTCAAAGCTACGCAGATTATGGAAAATCTTTTTTTTTTTTTTACATGAGCTCCACACAGGAGGCCCTGAGGAAAATAATTTCCCTCAGGGCCTATGTCATCTTTGAGGATGCTGTGTGGAGGGTTTTTTTTAACCCCTCAGCAACGTAAGCAAGTATACACGTTAAAATAAAGATAGCAGTCAAGTACAATAAGCGTGTTTAATCGTCAACGCGTGTGTCTCCATAGAAACCGTTATAACTCCGTTATTGTTTTAGTTACATCCGTAAAATAAAAAGTGAAATGTCGATAGTGAATCATGCTGCACATCTCTATTCAAGTTGTCCATAGAAATACCTAAAAAGAATGCCCGAAATCACAATTGAACAGTGAGGTGACAAAAATGTTTATTACACATTTATACAATAGAATAAGTATTGTTGTTTACATAATCTGTGATTTTAGTACCGTTTTTACATAAATACATCACGTGAGTCATTTTGACATTTTTTTAATGTTTGCATTCTAAATTTAAATATTTACAAATATTAATATTTATTTATAATATAATAATTCGAAAGCTTATTTTGTAACCTGTCTAAAACAGTTATTACTATTCGGCTAAGTTCAGAAATGTTTCATTTATAGAGCTTTAATTGTGAAACGGTAATAACACAAAGTTTTCGTAAAATGTCATTTCGTTTAAGACATTTAAAGTGCAAATTGGCGATTTTCTGAGGGGTTAAGAAAAGGAAGGAGAAGAGAGTTCTGGGAAGGAAAAGGGTTTAAGGGGTGGGTAGGAATCTGGGGTTCAGTATGTCCTGGTCATCCGCCTCCAAGACCTAGACAAACCTCACCCCATGAACCCGGGCACCCCTGCTAAATCACCAAACGTAGCGAACCACTTGGGGTGACCTATGGCAGAGGTGTTGGTTATCCAATAAAGGTTCCCGGGGCGGCGGTACCCATTCCCGCCTCCCAAATTTACTTAGCGCCGGCTGAAATGAGATTCCGTAAAATACAAAACTTCAAAGCTACGCAGGTTACGGAAACTATAATTTTAAGGCGTTTATTTAGCGCCTTCGAAAAGGGAACCTGCAAACTATACAACATCAAAGCTACGCAGAGTGCGGATTCTCTAGTTTTAAGTTTATTTACGCCTGCCAAAAAGGGATCCCGCAAATTACACAACATCAAACCTACGCAGAGTGCGGATTCTCTAGTTTTAAGGCGTTTATTTAGCTCCTGCCAAAAAGGGATCCCGCAAATTACACAACATCAAAGCTACGCAGATTGCGGATTCTCTAATTTAAAGGTGTTTATTTGGCGCCTGCCAAAAAGGGTTCACGCAAACTACACAACATCAAAGCTACGCAGAGTGCTGATTCTCTGGTTTTAAGGCGTTTATTTAGCGCCTGCCAAAAAGGGATCCCGCAAACTACACAACATCAAAGCTACCCAGATTGCGGAAACTTTAATTTTTAAGGCGTTTATTTAGCGCCTGCCAAAAAGGGATCCCGCAAGCTACACAACATCAAAGCTACCCAGATTGCGGAAACTTTAATTTTAAGGCGTTTATTTAGCGCCTGCCAAAAAGGGATCCCGCAAACTACACAACATCAAAGCTACCCAGATTGCATAAACTTTAATTTTAAGGCGTTTATTTAGCGCCTGCCAAAAAGGGATCCCGCAAACTACACAACATCAAAGCTACGCAGATTGCGGATTCTCTAATTTAAAGGCGTTTATTTAGCGCCTGCCAAAAAGGGATCCTGCAAACTACACAACATCAAAGATACCCAGATTGCGGAAACTTTAATTTTAAGGCGTTTATTTAGCGCCTGCCAAAAAGGGATCCCGCAAACTACACAATATCAAAGCTACCCAGATTGCGGAAACTTTAATTTTAAGGCGTTTATTTAGCGCCTGCCAAAAAGGGATCCCGCAAACTACACAACATCAAAGCTACCCAGATTGCATAATCTTTAATTTTAAGGCGTTTATTTAGCGCCTGCCAAAAAGGGATCCCGCAAACTACACAACATCAAAGCTACGCAGATTGCGGATTCTCTAATTTAAAGGCGTTTATTTAGCGCCTGCCAAAAAGGGTTCCCCCAAACTACACAACATCAAAGCTACGCAGATTGCGGATTCTCTAATTTAATGGCGTTTATTTAGCGCCTGCCAAAAAGGGTTCCCGCAAACTACACAACATCAAAGCTACGCAGAGTGTGGATTCTCTAGTTTTAAGGCGTTTATTTAGCGCCTGCCAAAAAGGGATCCCGCAAACTACACAACATCAAAGCTACCCAGATTGCGGAAACTTTAATTTTAAGGCGTTTATTTAGCGCCTGCCAAAAAGGGATCCCGCAAACTACACAACATCAAAGCTACGCAGATTGCGGATTATCTAATTTTAAGGCGTTCATTTAGCGCCTGCCAAAAAGGGATCCGGCAAACTACACAACTTCAAACCTAAATAGATACTGAATTTGGAATGGTGTTTGGGTTACCTTTCTTATCAATAGACTTTTTTGTTTTCTCCTATCCGTTATGAAGCGTCAAATAATTTATTAGTGGCAAGCAAAGCTTTTAGCGTATTTTTTCAATACTAACACTTCCAATGCCTATGGGCACAAAGTCCTCCAAGAGCAAAAAATGCAAATTCACATTATTCAACGCAACACCATATTGTTTTCAGCAGTTTTTCAGTGTTTTGTTTGGAGTCAAATCCATAAAAAAGGTGCAACAGTTTATACTTTGTGAATTATATCATGCGTGATTCGTAAAGGCATTTTGGATGGGTGCTTACTAAATATCTTTATCGCTTTTCATATCTATATATTCTTCTTAATATTTTAACTACTTCGGCTTTTTTTTTTACATTACGTCCACACATGAGGTCCTGAGGAAAATAATTTCCCTCCGGGCCTATGTCATCTTAGGGGATACTGTGCGGAGGTTTTTTTTTTAAGGAAAGGAAAGAGAGGAAGTTCTGGGAAGGAGACAGGTATGAGGGGTGGGTAGGAATTTGAGGGTCAGTGTGTCAAGACTGACGGATGTTTAAATCCATCCCTCCAACTCCAACGAGTGATTCTGGTTGGAAAGGATAAAAGACCTCTCTCAACCACTTGGGATGATCTATGGCAGAAGTGTTGGTTATCCAATAAATGGTTCCCGGGGCGACAGTACCCATACCCGCCTCCCAAATGGTTTATCGCTTTTGTGCAAGTATTTTGTCTTAAACGAACTGTCACTCTTATAAAAATTTTGTGCTGTTTCCGCTTCCCAATTAAAGCTCAATAAATTTAATATTTCTGAACATAGTCGAATACTAAAAACTGTTTTTGAAAGATTATGAAATAAGCTTTCAAATAGTATTATTACAAATAAATATTAACGTTTAGAATGCAAACATAAAAAAATTGTAAAAATGACACACAATTGAAAAAAAAAAAACCCTTATTTTATCGTACAAATGTCGTAAATATATGACATAAATATATATATATCTAATATATAAAATTCTTGTGTCACGGTGTTTGTTACCATACTCCTCCGAAACGGCTGGACCAATTTTGATGAAATTTTGTGTGCTTATCTGGTAGGTCTGAGAATTGACCAACATCTATTTTTCATACCCCTAAAAGTAAAGGGTGTTCCACTCCGAAGAAAATTATTTTTCCCATACATTTTGTATGGAACGAATTCTCCTATTTTGAAAGAACTGCAGCAATATTGTAAGGGGTATAATATTGAACTGTGAACCGGGGGAGGGGGGAAAGGAACTCAGGAAGGGGGGTTAGCGGGACGAGGGAAGGGGAGAAGTGAAGTGGGGAGAGGGAGAGGGAACGCGAGAGGGGAAAGGATACGCAGGGAGAAACAATTTAGATCAAGGTATGGTATACGCAGGGAGAAACAATTTAGATCAATTCAGCTAATAAGTTGACAACAGTTTTTGATTCTGAGGCGGTACGAAGTTCGCCGGATCAGCTAGTATATATATATACATATATACCTCACTTTTTTACCATTTCATACAAAAATATTTAATAAAAAATTAACACTATATAACGGCACGTATGCGATTCGGCAGGTGAAAACTGTTATATATATATACATATATGGTGTAGCTTGTTTTATTATAGATATTTTCCCTTTTTGTTTTAGGGTAATCACTAAAACAAAAACAGAGTTATAACGATTTCTGTGGGAACACACACGTTAGCTTGAAAACGAGCTTATTGGACTTGACTGCTATTGTGATATTGTTGTGTAAACAAGCTTAGAGGTCGAAGTGGTTAATAACTAAACTATTAAAATAATTAAACTATCGCCGCCATCCGTGAAAGAGTAGTACCTTTAACGTCAAGTATAAAATAGGAAAAGGAAATTGGGAAAGTAAAAAATGAAGTGTAATTTAGTTGAATATTCCTTTTTAATACAAAAAGAACATAGAACATAATAATATAAGTCTTTACCGAGAAGTAATATAGATTATATTTTTTCGAAACAATAGTCGTTTGATAATAAATACAAGTTATTGTAGTTTGAACCTGAAAGACAAATATAACAATTTTCATTGTTAATTGCATTTTTCATCCATCATTGGCAATAGTAGGACAAACACAAAACGCTTAATCAAGCGACTTACTATTATTTTAAACAAGTTCATACATTTATTTTTCGTACAGACCATGTTCAATAAATCAAATTCAAAACGGGGAAGTTTTATATAATATCTCTAATTAATTTATATTATTTCATAAATTAATGTCACGTTCCAACACTTTTGAAATGGGATCATCTCCATCAAATTTACGGAACAAATTAAAATCGTTGGCCGAATTAACATTACAATTTTAATTTATGCTGTAAATTTACGCATCAGATTTGACAGTTTAAAATCTGAGGGAATACGCAAAGCAAGAAGAGGAATTTTTCCACTTTTGTGCTGTTTTAATAAGAGTGTTTTTTTTTTTTGATTGTGGAGGACTAAATTTTAAATACAAAAATGGCATATTAATAAGTCGCCCGTAACAATCAATAGCAATAGTCACATGGGGTTGCCATCGCTAAAATAAACATTATTTATTGATCTTATTTACGAATCAACGCTTGCTTTAGGCTCTTGTGGAAAACATAACAGGCGAAATAGCTATTTGATGCATGCTTATTATCGCAAGTTGGTGGTTGTAAATACATTCATCCTGAAGTAGTAAATTCTATTAATTAATAATATTATGTGATAGTAAAAAAAAGATGTTAAAAATTAAATTAACTTTATTTGTATTATAGTATATTTATTTTTACATAAGACGTTGATGTACACATTATAACAACAACAAAAGTACTGGGGGGTAGTAGTAGTGATCAAGACTTAAAGTTGGCAACCCCAGATTAGTTTAAATGTATTATTTTATTACGACAGAACTAAAGGCTTATGTATGACCTGATTTTGTCTAAAAACACACATTTGCAAATCGCACACAGATCATAAATATTTCATTTATAAAATAATTCAATATGCTAGATTTATCAGCTAAAATCCAAAGAAAAAATGTTAAATTTTGAGGGGAGTAATGACATTTTTAATGATGTGGCTTTTTACAATGAAATACGTATATTAGTATAATAAGATTTAAAAAATCATATAGCGCCGTTTTTTAAATAATAAAAAACACCCCTAGGGCGCTGCTTTACAATAATTATTTAAAAATATACATGTGATGTATTAAATCTTACACCAATGATTTTACAAGTTTTTCTCTGAATTTTATAGTTTGTTATGAACTTTAGGATCTCTGTTAGATAGATATATTATTGGATTGGTTGATTTTTACTTGTGAATCTATTGATCATTTCATTTGATGCAAAACGAATCATCCCATATTTTTAAGATTCATAAAAAGTTAAATTTATAAACGCGTGAATTCCTCGTAATTGCCGTAAGTAGAACCTATTTGGAGCAATATTAAATAGAATTACTTCTGTATGTTGTCTATGGCCTATTTGATAATATGTAAACACATGTTATGAAGGAAAAAATATTTCAATAATTTCAGGAAGCGGAATATCAATAAAAGATAATTAAGAAGAGACGCGGAGACATCTCTTGTTAAACTGTGAAACTACTTAGGTGCATCATGATTATCGAAGATTCCAACCCGTGGGAATTTAAAAAATAAATTAAAAAAATGTTTTAAAATATCTTTTCAATATGGCCACATTTTGGCCATCAGGCGCTCGCAAATTGACCAAAATGTGTCCAAAAACACTCCAGTGGATAAGGAGGATTTAATAATTTTGTATCAAATAAAATAAAATTTCAGAATCACAAGTCAAAATAATTCAATTTGATCATTTCACAAAAAGAATCGCAGGTATTATAAATTTGAGAGTGGGATAACATTACAAATTCTTTGACAATATTAAGACTTTCAAATTTATGATAAAGCGATTTCTTTGTCAGTGCGTCATTTTGTGGTTGCGTGTGTTTAGTTTGGCAATCAGCTGTGATATCACACATAGACAAAACGCCCGATTAAACGAACAATAATTATAATAATTGATAAAAATCAACAAATGGCTTAGACACAAGATACTATTTACTTTTACAACTCATTTTGTTGCAATTATGACTTTTGTGTGAAAAACTATTAAAAAAAAAAAAAAAGACAATCATTCGCGCAATCATTAAGTCAACAAAAATAATGGATCATACATTATTCTCCATACTTCATTCATCTTCACTGGTTTATCCAGGCGTCTCTCATATTACCTAACTTTACTTAATAACAATCCCCCCTTTATACCCTTCGTCTTCCCCCACTTCTTTCTGTCGCTTAACACACATTCAAGATGGCTCAGATATTATAGGATGGACTAGTGCGTAATGGAGATGGTTTAAGCGCATCAACATAAATATGGCTTAAGGGCATCTGTTGGAAGATGGCCTAAGAACTTCTTTACGAATACAGCTTAACCTGTCATTTGCCGCTCGTGCGCCGGCGTGTCCTGATTTTGTCACGCGATTTTGACCCTTATGTATAAAGAAAGTGTATGAAGAACACGGTCAGAATCGCTTGCTCTATTATCGCTCTTTACCATAGAGAAAACCGCAATTAGATTGGTGACTCCATATAATTTATATTAATGATTTACCGGAGCGCGGGAGCGTGCGCAGTTCTTGCGCATGCGCGGGAAAAATTCTTTGGTTTTGAACTTTGACCTTTCTATGTACGAAATTTCTCAAGGACGCTGTCAGAATCGCGGGACATTGGGTGTCATGGCTGCCGCTTTTTGCGAACGCTAATTGGTTACAACCAACCCCATTTACTCGCGGCATTCAACGGGTTAAGCACATCTGTTGGAAGATGGCCCAAGAGCATCATTACGAATACAGCTTAAGCACATTGTTTTAAGATGGCTTAAGCACATCTGTTGGAAGATGGCCTAAGAGCATCATTACAAATACAGCTTAAGCACATATGTTTTAAGATGGCTTAAGCACATCTGTTGGACGATGGCCTAAGAGCATCATTATGTATACAGCTTAAGCACATCTGTTGGACGATGGCCTAAGAGCATCACTATGAGTGCTTAAGCACATCTGTTGGAAGATGGCCTAAGAGCATCATTACGAATACAGCTTAAGCACATCTGTTTTAAGATGGCTTAAGCACATCTGTTGGAAGATGGCCTAAGAGCATCATTACGAATACAGCTTAAGCACATCTGTTTTAAGATGGCTTAAGCACATCTGTTGGATGATGGCCTAAGAGCATCATTATGAATACTTAAGCACATCTGTTGGAAGATGGCCTAAGCGCACCCATTCAGATATGACATAAACACATCTCTTGAAAAACAGCCGTAAAACGTCTGCTAGCCTGATAAGCCTAAGCGCATCCGTTTGGCGATGACTTAAGCACACTTTATTAGGGATGACCTAAGCACATCTGTTAGAATTTCTATTGGAATGCTAAGATCTTCCTAGTTAATCACATCACATGAATCAAAGTTAAAAAGGAAATATTTAAAAAATTTAACAGAAGCCTTGACATAAATGAAACGATACAAAAAGGGTGTTTGAAAATTGCATTTGCACTGGATGCATTTTTCCAATTTATACATCAGAAAATCCAGCATTTAAAAATGATTTAGATACAAACAAAATATGAACATGGATAATGAATGACATTTCTTAAATTATTTATATTATATTATCATTTTCAAAAGATTTATTTTGTATGCATCTATGACACAATCTATGTAGTTTTTTTTAAACATTTATTTTTTTCTTTTTGGACAGGCTATCATTACACTTTATAGACCATATAAAGAGAGATGTGGTTAAATTATCAAAACTAAAAACGACTTGGTCTAAATTTTCATACCCATTGAATTGAAAAAAAAAAAAGCTAACTGTATTTATACCTTATGATATATTGCAAGACGCTAATACAAAAAACCGATAAAGTGATTGTTTCCATTATATTCAAGTATGTATGTATTTAAGCTAAGACAATTAATTATTATCCACATTTTTCTAGGATAAATAACACAGAACACTCTTAAAAGGGGACATTTTGAGTAGACCGTTGATAAACACGCTAGCAAAAAGAAAAGATATGAAATAATTGATTTTTTTGGCGATATATTTTTTTTTACATTTGAAATGATCATCGCTTCAGCAAAACAAGGTACATAGTCACTTTTAGGAGTTAAGTTATGTAGTGTTGTTTGGGATACTGTATGTTATTGTTTAGAGATGTTTATGGTGAGTTTGTCTCTGAGTTTGGACCAGAGGTCGGCTATAGCCCGTTGCGGCGCTTTGTACACTGTCGTCCATCTTGCATTGGCGGGGGAGCGGCGGGGGGGGACGGGGGCCGGGGGGACTGATCCGTAGGGCCCTCAACTGGAAAAATAAAACAAAATTAATTCAGATATTGTGGCCATTCCATTATTTTGTCAAGGGACATTAATTTGACTTAGGCATTAAACCTTATGTTTGTTACCCAGATAACGGAAATCTCTAACAAGGGTTTAGAAATGTTAGGATTTATAACTAGGTTAACTAGAAATTTCAATAATATTAAGTGTATTAAACTCTTATATTTTGTCTTTGTTAGAAGTCAACTTGAGTACAATTCTCTCGTCTGGAACCCACATTACAATATTCATGAATTGAAAGAATACAAAATAAATTCTTAGGTTTACTAAGTTTTAAAATGGGTATTCCAGCATTTTGTTGAACCACCCACACTCTTTTAAATTATAAGATTAGCTTACAACAGAATGATTTTCACTGATTTCATATTCCTATATAAAATTTTAAATGATACATTTGATAGCCCAGAATTGATCCATTTGGATTCCATTAAGTAATAGTAGAAGTCAGGATTTATTTCAGTGCAGAAATTTTGGGACTAACTACTATAAGTATTCCTCATTGCCCAGAATACGGAGGGAAATAATTACGCTGAGTCTGTAGACATCTTCAATTTATCACTAAACAAATACAAAAGATTGATACTGAAGCAGTTCAGTCATATACAACACAGTATAATTTTTGACTATTTCTATGTAAAAGACCCTAAAAAGGCGCTAAATAAATAAGGGGATTTTGAAAGTTTGATTCAGTTATTGATTAATTTGGGTATCAGGACAAATGCATTCCATCATTAAGGAACTCCGAATCGAAAGACTGAAGCATATCTGTACCCGGTAAGCATACGGATGCAAGTCCAAAAAGGTAAATGTTCTGGAGAGCCAAAAAACTTTTTTGAAACTATGGTCTCATAACTTCTTCGGATATCCATGCTGATAGATAACAAAAGAAAGTAATTATTAAATCAATTAGTTTTGTTTTAAAAACGATCAAATAAAACTAAACATTTTATATATAACGCCTTTAAAAATATTGTTTAAAAAAACACTACAAGAAAACACGGACTTCCGCTTCAAAATGAAATGGAATATTTTGTTATGACATGTGGTGTATTATGAAAGGATCAATGTTTGAAAATTGTTTACTTCCATAGAAAACGTAGTAATGTTAGGTGCGGAAGGATGCAAAAGGATTTGAGTCATAATACTTAAAATGCAACTAAATCATAAAGATGCAAGTCCATGTACATCTTTTTGCTTCTAAGATATTTGTTGCATCAAAGCTAGTTGCATCCGAATATACATTTTTGAAAATCCTATTTTTCTTCATGATAGGACTTGTATCTTTCTGCCACTGATAAACATGATAATTTACTTCAAGTCTGCATTTCATAAAATTTTGAACTTGCATCCGTATGCTTCTCGGGTACAGACGATAATCAGCTCTATTATCAGGTTATTGCTTGGATTGAACCTAACACCACAGTGGGAGGAGGGTTATAAAAAGTTGTACAAGTGTCACCAGAGCTCACTAATCATCGACATGATGTTCAGAATTCAGAAGAATAAACAAGTTGTGAATATGGTTAGGTTGTTATAAGTCATGCCAACTTCATGTTGTTAAAATCTGAAAAGATTCATTTCAATTCATCAGTATGCTATAATATGGGGAAATCATTACATGTTGTTTGTTTGTTTGTCTTACATCTTCTTTGTCTTGTTGGTGACGCCCCTGGGCGGCGTGACGGGACGGTTGGCGTTGGTCTGCACGTACGCCAGGTGGCGCTTGTCGGCCGGCTTCAGGATCTGGAAGGAGCACATCAGCGTGTCGTCTACTGACATCATTGCACCTACAACCGAAAACATCTACTGTTAAAACATGTTACCTTATAAAATACAGATTTGTAATATAGTCATCCGAAAAGTACTGTTCAGATTCAGAATTCAATTTATAACATGTAATCTTCCCACGAGCCTTTCATTGACATGCTTGGTGTAACATGGGCTAAGAAAAAGGTCTCAGGAACGGGGGCTCTGATTCATTTTTGTGTTCAACTAATTAGTAAAGGTAATATCCAAAGGTAAAATGAATGGACAAGGTTGACACAAGGTTGCAATTGCGGTAATTGTGGCAATGTGTTCCGATTTTTCAAAACTACAAATGTAGGGGTTCGGTCAAGAGATATAACTCTGATCCAAATTTGTAACCGAATAAAAAGACACAGACACAATATCCATATGACGTCATAATTGCATCCCATAGAAAATTTTGAATGTCCATGGAAAAACTGTTGAGAACTGAGTAATATTTCAGTATGTATCTATGGTCAGGCGTTTTTTTTTTTAGTTTTCCCTATCCTTGTCGATGGTGTGTGACGTCATGTAATCGATTTATTGGCATATCTATGGTTGAATAGTGTAGAAACTTTCCCCATGCAAAATGCATGAAGTTATCAATCTAGTGAGTGGTTTATTTATGGGTCCGGCCCCTAGCGGTTAAGACAGCACCCAAGGGCGGATCCAGGGGGGGGGGGGGTCATGGGGGTCATGACCCCCCCCCTGGGCTGGGTCCAGGACCTAGGTGGTCCTACTTTTTACTTGTATCTATTATTATCAAAATTAAATTATAACTTCTAGTGACTTGACCACGACTATGTGACCCCCCCTGGCGCCAAAGCTGGATCCGCCCTTGACAGCACCTTATTTTGGGGGGGGAGGGGAAATTCTAACACATAACCTACACCACGTCAAATCCAGCAGAATATTGATGACAAACAAAATTTTACAGAGTTTATTAAAATTGTTCCTTTGCTTTTTACTACTGAACAATGATACAATAAGATTTTACCAACCCAGATAGGAGTAATCGTGTCCCGGTACGTCCGGTACGTCCGGTACACCAGGGGATACTTTGTTAGGACTTGGAAAACATGCTCTGAGGTTTTAGGCTAGAAGGGAAGGAGGTCGGAGTTTATTTAGTCAGTATACAGGCAACTTCGAGCCGATTTGGGAATGTAGAACAGAGAAGGGATAAAGAAAGAAAACAAAATCAAAATTGACCGTAATTCTGAACTAAAAATTAAACATGTGACAGCTCTGTATATTATTATTGCACACGGCGATAAATTTAAAGGGTTTACCGATGGTTAGAAGAAAAGAAAACAGAACACTCTTTAATATGAATAAATGATGGAATTTAGTTTATAAAAGCAGGATCAAATATTCCAAGATGTTACTAACCGGCATTATCGAATTCCCCGCAGTAGTTGGGCGCCGAGAAGAGGGTGACCAGCTGCCTCTTGGCAAAGAACTCGTATCCGTCCTCCACCACTTGATGCGCCCGGCAGATCAGGTCAAAGTCGTGCTTGTTCAGGAACTTTGCCACAATCTGGAATCAAAATACACAAAAACTCAGTTGTATTCACCAACAAACAGAAAACATGATAAAATTAAGTATTTATATTGCGTTATTCTAAATCTTGACACGACCTTATTCAAGGATTTGATTCAACTGTTGAGTCGAAAATTTCACTCTACACTCAATGGGGTATTTCCACATTTTTTTATTACTTAAAAAAATTACGATGATTACAGCATTTTGATTTTATTTTTATGTTGACGAATAAATTGTCTACAGCGAGTCAAAATTTCCCATTTTTGAATTACCGCTAAAACAATATTTTGGGGCGGGGCTATCATGTGACGTCATGAGCGTGGACGCTCACTGACAGTGTTTATTAATGCTGATCCAGCTGAGCGACGCTTGTGACGTTACAATCCGATTTGCAACCAAGGGCCGTTTTGATTTTGTCAGTTTTAGATCGTTTTTAAAATCAATAATATTGAATGAAAACTTAAAAAACAAACATTTTCAGTAGGATAATTAAAATCAGAAAAATGATCTTTAAATACTCCGTACATTTTCAACAGAGTCCCTCATTTGTGGAAATACCCCATTGCACAAAAACGCTCTTCCCTATGCAAATCTCCGACCAATAGGCGAATCGAATGTTACTAAATCACTTAGCCGATCGGAGACTCGGATTGTTCGATCGAAAAGTTGGGAACAACGGTCATAAGTGTGTTGTCCCTTTTGAATTACGTTATTGGTACACCAAACAAGCAAAAGGCAATGGGTGGAGAAAATCACTTTAAAAATTAACCAATGGATAAATCTCCTCTTTCAGTGGTGCACAAAAGCCACATATTCACCTGCAAGCTGTAACTGTAACACTTAACCTGTTGTAAAAAATGTTGTTCACGAGCGACTCGACGCCACTAGTGTCTGGTTACTGTGTTTGCAAAGGTTACGGTTACAGCTAGCAGATGATTATGTGGCTTAACCACTCAGGCATTTTGCGATTGTGCAAGTTTTTTGTCTTAAACGAACTGTCAGATTTATAAAAACTCTGTGTTGTTTTCGCTTCGCAATTAAAATGAAACATTTCTGAACATAGCCGAATACTAAAAACTGTTTTTGAAAGGTTATGAAATAAGCTTTCTAGGGGAATATACTTAGGTATTTATGTCATCAACTTTTGTGAATCGCATAAATTATTGTTTTGATAAAACATGTATATTTTTTTTTACATTAGCTTCACACAGGGGACCTTGCAGAAAACAATTTTCCTCAGGGATGGGTCGGAGAGTTCAATTGAAGAGGTCAAAAGGCCTCTTCCGATCCGGCCCACAGTAGGTGGGAAAACGCATCCGACGCCAAGAGCGAGAAAAACCTCACCCCGTGGCACCCTTGCTAAGTCACCAAACGTAGCGAACCACTTGGGGTGACCTGGTTCTTGGTTATCCAATAAATGGTTTCCGGGGCGGCGGTAGTTTAGTTCTCCAGAGAACCTGTGATGCACAAAACATTTCCAGTGTCCTCTGATAATTAAAATCGGTTAAAAATCTTGGCATTCCAATGTAGCCATCAGAGAGATTTAAAAACAAAAACATCTTCTAGGTCGCATAATTCTTAGTATCAAGAATGACCAGATGACCAGAATGACAAGATGTAAGGGAAGGAAGACGATCCAAGAAACTCAACTATACCCAGGAATACAATTGAATGATATTATTTGTATGTTGGGAGATACCCAGAAACTAAATGCAATCTAAAATTCAATGAAGTAATTTCAGTTTATAGTAACTCGTAAGCAGAAGTGCAATACAATTTGCAAGTTGTCTGGTAACATATTTCCAGGAACAATCAGAGATTCAGATGAATGGTTAAGAAGTGGCATTCGCAGTAGTGATTTACATAATTTGAAGATGTAATTCTATTTGACAGGATAAGGGGGCATACATTAATTACGTGAGCAGTTTTTCTTCCAATCTACACCCCCCCCCCCCCCCCCCCCTTGGTGAGACAAATTTGGGCCACTTCATGAATGAGTAAATCCTTTCCACCACGGAATTTTTTAATTCGGAAGGCGGGTATGGGACCGTTGCCCCGGGAACCATTTATTGGTTAACCAACACCACGTACGTTGCTACTTTTGGTGACTTAGCAGGGGCGCCCAGGTTTGAACAGATCTTGGGGCAAGGTTTGAACAGATCTTGGCGGCGGATGCGTCCGCCCACCAACTGCATGGCAGGCCAGATCAGGAGATCTGGTTGAACGAGACCTTTTGACCTCTCCAGCAGGACTCTCTGGGAACATCGCCTTGCACCGCAGTGGGAGGGATAGATTCATATTTTAGTCACTCCTGGACAAGACCCCCAGATTCCTATCCACCCCTCATACCTTTTTCCTTCCCAGAACTTCCTCTCCTTGTTTTCTCTAAAAAAGACCCTCCACACAGCATCCCCAAAGATGACATAAGTCCTGAGGGGAATTATTTTCTGAACTAATGTAAAAATTAAAAATCACAATAGGAAATTTTATGCTGTTGCAAAGGGTTAACCTTAGACGAACTTTCGACTATTTTTAACTTCAAAATTTTAAACTGAATGACTCAAATGATCGTAAATACAATGTAGAAATGTATTATAAGTTTGTACAGCGCCCTTGAGGTGATTTTTCACAAAACGGCGCTATATAAATCATCCAAGTATAATTATTATTAAAAAAAATTTTGGAGTTTTTGACAATGGCAAATATTTGGCAGTATTAATTACTTCAATATATATGTATGTGTTATTTTAAAAAGCCCACTGCTACACTGGGTTATAATTATTTTCTATGTGTTATCATCACTGAGATACCACAATTCCGCTAAGGGTTAAACGGTTTGATACTCTGTGACCGCGATCTTAGTGTATAGATGGATTTATTGTCTGGTGCAGTCACCTCAATGCCGAAGGTGAAGCTCACTCCGCGGTCGTTCTCGCCCCAGCCAGTGGTGTCCTTGTCGGGGTCTGACCACAGCAGGTCGCAGAGCAGCCCCTGGTCGGGCACGTCCGTGGGCCTCATGATGCGCCGGATCTGCTCCATGGACTGGAGGTCGGGGCTCAAGCCGCCGTGACAGCAGAAGATCTTCTCGTCAACTGGAAACAAACATACAATATAAATTAGCATACTTTGTGGCAAACAGTTGGAAAACATGTGGGGGAGGAAAGTTACATGACAAATGAGAACATTGAAGAAGCAGAACCGAAGAAAAAGTACAAAACTGTCACCCAGGGAACCATTTATTGGATGACCAACCCCCCCCCCCCCTTCCCCCCGTTATAGATTAGGTTCACGGGGTGAGGTTTGTCTAAAACTTGGCGATGAATGCATTTGCCTCCCTACTATATTAGGGACCAGAAGAGAAGTCCTTTTGACCTCTCCAGCTGGACTTACTCGATCCATGGCCTTGCACCGCAGTGGGAGGAACGGATTCATTCATTCACTGACCTGTAGATTCCTACCCACCGCTCATACCCTCTCCTTCCTTTTCCTAAAAAGACCCTCCACACAGCATTGTTAAAGATGACATAGGCCCCGAGGGAAATTGTTTTCCTCAGGGCATCATCCTGTGTGGAGGTAATGTAAAAAAAAAACACAAATAAAAACTAATATAACCTAACCTATTATTTTATCATGTTCTCTTTTGTCACTGATCTGTTTTATTCGGTTACTTATGGGTTAGATGGATTTTGGTATAGGTATTTTAAAAATCTTAATTTTTTTATTATACCTTCAATATTTTCAATGTAGATTCAATAGGTATAGCTTTTACCAGTCTAAAACTGTGTGATAACATCACTGAAGGGATAAACCGATAGAAATGTGTTGTGGGCGTATCTGTGTGCCTGAAGTAACATCAATTTATCCTTACTTCAGGTTCTAAAATAGAAATTATTTAAAACAATTTAATTGTCATGTCTGGAGCCTAGGAGTCAAAAGGTCGAATGTAAATGACGGCCTCCATGGTCGAGGGGCAAGGCTCTCGACTGGCGATCTAGCGATCGCGGGTTCAAATCCTAGCGTGCGCAAATAAATTTTATTTGATTCATTTGTGTTTTCACCATTTCACAATTTAAAATAATATATGATATATATTTGCAGCACGTTGCGGAGTGGAAGATACTCTCAGCATCGCCCTGGTTAAGACCACCATTCAGAATTGAAATGGCTTTAGCCGTGTTCGGTGACTACATCTGAATAGCCCGGTACTTCCTCTTCCCCATCTCCTCCTCCCCACTACCTTCAGCCTCACAACACACCCCAATTGGTGATGCCATAGTCTCACTGGCTCAAGACGGTTGGGAGCAGTTGGGACTCTTGTGCGGTAAATTCTTTCAATTTTCAACAAGAAATAAGAGTGTTAAAGCACAGGTAAAGGCATAAATATTTTAACTGTATAAAATGAAGCTAAAATTACACACAATTTATACAGCAAAATATCATTCACATTTTTTAAAATCTTAAGAGGGCATTACCAGAGAAAACCAGAAATATATCATTTTAGACTATTAGTCCAGTAAACGAATGGTCCAAAAGGAGGTGTAGAGTGCGTGAGCAGGAACCTAAGCGATTCTTTCAGGACTTGTTTAGGGTGCTTAGTAGACATGGGCAAAATTGAATGACCGAATTAAATGAATAAATTCAATCTTGTGACACACTTGATCTGATTCTCAATTTCAAAAGGAATTGATTCTTCATTCCTTACCTTTGGCCTTGTATCGTACGATTTTTAACGGCAACATAAATGTTTAATTTCCATTTATTTTACTGTTAAATTATTTCAATGAATAATGTGTTCCGTAAACGATTTAAATATTATAATGTTTCATAGGTATTTTTAAAATATATTAAATACCGTATTTAAATATTATTCAATGGGCGGCGCGCCGCGAAGTTGTCGACGGTATTGTGAACGACTCGTATCCCGCTACCACCGGCCGCCGTTCTAAAAACACGTAGATCAAAACGCGGCCGCGATTCAGCCGAATTGTCCGAGCGTCCCTTTCACGCAAGGAATTAATCATTTGTCGTAGTCAATGTCCTGAGATTGTCCTAAGGTCCCCGCGCGTCCCGTCCCGTCCGCGTCCCAGGTACTCGTAGCTAGTCTGTCGCTATCGGAAATTGTCCGAAGCGCTTTATTCACGAATTAAAACTAAAAGTCTTTTTCACTTGTGACGTTGTTGTCTCTAGATAATCTCAGACCTAAAAATGACGTCAGATGTCATCGTCTTACATCATCGTTTCACGTCAATCTCGGCTCGCGAGTTGATCAAGTCTCTGCGGGGTAAGACACAAGACACTAGTCAAAAGTTACTCTTTCATTCCTCAATGCCGGCCCTTAATCCGTCCGAGCGCAGCGGTTCACAAATTCCTCGGCGGGCCAAGCCTTCAATTTCATTACATAGTTAGCCGAAAACTTTCGACATTGAATCCGAACATCGCGGCGTCGGCTAGAAAAGTGGGAAGCAAAAATTGTGCACTTGTAATCGTTTTTTTGGCACGTGTGAAAGATATTGGAATACAAATACCTACCTACTTTTAGACGTGGATCTTGGGTACATGTAAAATGTAAATTTGCATATATTATAAGGCCAATCAGCTGTTGTCAGCTGTTATCAGCTGTCATAAAATACTTTTAAGTTTAATAAATAAAATACTTTAAGGGTGAAACAAAAAACTGTAAAATTTAAAGATTTAATTGCTAGCTATAAATACATTTTACATACGAAAAATAACGATACTAAGAAAAGACAAACATATACATCTAAGTATAGGATTTAGCCTGCGAGATAATGAGATAGAATAATCGGTCCTCTCTTTGTGTGATGCTTCGTAGCCTCCCCACTTATTGTGATTTAAAATGAAACGAAAAAGCGACACTAAAAAGAGACAAACACATTAATCTATAGGTTTTAGCCTGCGAGTTAGTGAGATAGAATAATCGGTCTCCTCTTTGTGCGGTGCTTGGTAGCCTATCAGTCTCCTCTTTGTGCGGTTCTGCGGTGTTTCATAGTCTACCCATTCACTCTAGTTTTTTTTTTTTTTTTTTTTTTTTTTTTTTTTTTTTTTTTTTTTTTTTTTTTTTTTTTTTTTTTTTTTTTTTTTTTTTTTTTTTTTTTGGAATTAATTGAATTAAAGGAATGAATAGAAGGAATCAATTCAAAAGGCCCGGGGAATCAGACGGGATCTATTCACTTTTGGGAATCATTTTGCCCACGTCTAGTGCTTAGGGTGTGAACATACTAAAAGTCCTGACGTCTAGGTGGTGAGCTAGGGGGGGGAGGGGGGGGGAAGGTCCCGATTTTCGGGTTTCCGTTTATATCTCAAAAACAGTGCGTCGCAGAGGAAAACTTTTTTAGAATAAGTAAAAGCTCATAAAATTATCTACAACTTTTATTCTATACGTAATTTTGGAAATCCTAACCGTTTTTGAGTTATACGCTCCACAAATGTCAATATTTTCGAAAAAAATCATTTTACCTCACATTTTTCATCAAACATTCCTTCATATCGTCTAAAATATTTATCCAAGAAAGAAATTCATTTGAAAGAAGTTGTAAATAATTTAATTACCTTTTAGAATATATATACATATGTAAATAAACCTCCAACCAGTAAATATTTACAGCAATTTTAAGTTTTTTCGTAAAATGTCATTTTCAGAAAAAGCTGTTTTTTCTTACCAAATTATTAAGACGGGTTTTTTCTTCACGGGAAATTACTTATTAATTTTTGCACGCAAGATAGCAGGTAAGTTGTTCTCGAACAGATGATTAGTGGAATTCATTTTATAATCATTATTATTGTGATGGGTGATTAGGTTAGTCATCGGAGATGCTACAATAACGTGCTACGATGCTGTTCGAGTTGGTAAAAAAGGCAATGAATGCGATAGTGGGCTTGACATTCTCAGACATCAAGTTGTCCCGCAAACTTCGGGCATTCCCAATGTCTTCTGTCAGCTCGTCGATAAAAATTCACGATGAAAAGGTTGCAGTTGAATGAAAGTGGGATGCGAAAGACAACTAAATCTGTTCTGTATAGCTTATTCGAGCCTACCAAAAAAACTGTTCTACTGTCTCAGATGAACATAGTTGTGGACGGAGGATTTCTACTACACAGAGTAATTTGACAAAAAGATGCCTCCGTTGCCGCAATTTGTGATCGTTATATCACCTATGTCTATCACCACTATCCTGGAATGACTCGCACTGTCGTATTGGATGGGTACGCAAACCCATCCAATAGTACGAAATCATAAGAACAGATGCGTTGATACAGACTGAGAAGGTCAGCCGACATCAATTTGACATGGAACAAATCAATACCCGTTAAACAGGAAGATTTTTTATCCAATCCTACCAACAAAAGTAACTTCATCTCCTTACTACAGACAAAGTTTCGGGAGAATGGGATACAGACTCTTCAGGCCACCGATGATGCTGACGACCTTATCGTGAAGATTGCTGTGGAATTATCCTTTCACAACTCTGTGGCTGTCTTTGGTGAGAATGTGGACCTCACTGTCCTTTTGATTGCTTCCACTCCTCCCACCTAAGATATTCTGCTACTGAAACCCAGACGAGGAAAAACGAAAACAATGGCACTGTCCACCCAAGAGATGCAGCATCGTGGATTTGAACACATATATCATATTTTTACATTCATTTACCGGATGCTATACAACGTCTGCAACTTTCAGGAGAAGCAAGGTGGGCTTTTCAAAATTGTATTTGGAGTCAAAAATGATCAAGCAAGCGGCAATGATCTTTCACACAACCCCTCCTCCACTTACGACGAGGTTGAAGAAGCTGGAAATAAATGCTTCCTGAAATGGTATGCGGCACCAAAAAGACAGACCTCCCTTAACCAGTACCGCTTCCAGTCATTCACAAGGTCCGTGGCAAATATGAAGCCTGATATCAGCTCCCTCCCTCCAACAGAGAGATTCCCGGCGGACATACCACCAAGTTCAGCAGTGGCTCGGAATTGAGCTGCCCCCTGAAGAATGGGGGTGAAAACACGAAGGAAACACCCTGGTGCCAATTACAACAGAAGATCCTCCAGCACCGGAGGTCCTACTGAAAATGATATTTTGCCGCTGCATCAAGGATTGTGCAATTGGCATATGTGGATGCCGAAAAGCAATGCTGACCTGTTCTGCAGCGTGCCTTCACTGCCAAGGGAGATGCTTCAATAGCGTGCCTGTTGCCGAGGACGACGATGAAAACGACGTAGAGCCCTTTCAGCAAGAACCATCCACCACTGAGAATGACGATGCCATGGATGAACAACGCTTGCCAGGACCCTCACGTCCAAAGAGGATATGATAACGTGAATCCATATAAAGTTGAGAGTGTAACATGATGTTATTGAGAACAGTGCCAAGGGAAATGGGGCCAACTCATACTCAAAGAATTTCATCAAATCCTCATCCGATCGTTTGCTTATACACATCCGCTGAAACAGCAATGTTGCGTCAACTGCAACCTTTTCATTGTGAATTTTTATCGACGAGCTGACAGAAGACATTGGGAATGCCTGAAGTTTGCGGGACAACTTGATGTTTGAGAATGTCAAGCCCACTATCGCATTCATTGCCTTTTTTACCAACTCGAACAGCATCGTAGCACGTTATTGTAGCATCTCCGACGACTAACCTAATCACCCATCACAATAATAATGATTATAAAATGAATTCCACTAATCATCTGTTCGAGAACAACTTACCTGCTATCTTGCGTGCAAAAATTAATAAGAAATTTCCCATGAAGAAAAAACCCGTCTTAATAATTTGGTAAGAAAAAACAGCTTTTTCTGAAAATGACATTTTACGAAAAAACTTAAAATTGCTGTAAATATTTACTGGTTGGAGGTTTATTTACATATGTATATATATTCTAAAAGGTAATTAAATTATTTACAACTTCTTTTAAATGAATTTCTTTCTTGGATGAATATTTTAGACTATATGAAGGAATGTTTGATGAAAAATGTGAGGTAAAATGATTTTTTTTCGAAAATATTGACATTTGTGAAGCGTATAACTCAAAAACGGTTGGGATTTTCAAAATTACGTATAGAATAAAAGTTGTAGATAATTTTATGAGCTTTTACTTATTCTAAAAAAGTTTTCCTCTGCGACGCACCGTTTTTGAGATATAAACGGAAACCCGAAAATCGGGACCTTCCCCCCCCCCCCCCCCCCCCCCCCCCCCTAGCTCACCACCTAGACGTCAGGACTTTTAGTATGTTCACACCCTAAGCACCCTAAACAAGTCCTGAAAAAATCGCTTAGGTTCCTGCTCACGCACTCTACAACTCCTTCCTTTACTGGACTATATTGATTCTTTTCCACAAAAAATTATAAATGGATTTCGAAAGATTGTTCTTTTATCTAGCATTCGCATGTAATAAATTTTGAGAAAATTTTTTAATTTTTAGTATAATAAGGTTATTCCATAGGTCGTTGGCAGATTTGTTAAATTTTCAAAAAAGATTTTGTATTATACCACACCCATTTCAAATAATATAATCATGCAGTAAAATAAATCAATACATTATCTAGCAAACGCATGTTTTAAAATTTTAATTTTAGTTTCAATAAAATCATTAAAAAATATGTACATACATATGTTTCTTGACGAAAATTGTTCCATTTGTGTATTTATTTGCGCACTTACAAACTAATATATTTCAGATTTTTTTAACATTCTTATTAAATTTAGACATTATTGAAAAATGATAAATACAAAAAAAATAATTACAAAAAGTAGATTATTTTAATAGTTGTATCATCACGCCTTTCAGCATTTTTGGATGAAGGTATAAATTAAAGCTAATTTGAACTGAAATAAATTCGATATTGAGTTAAAATTTAAAAAAGCTGGTACGGAGAATAATTAATCTTTCTCATTGTAACTGCCCTGCACGATCGTAAGAACAACTTTCGACGAAATGTGGATTTTCGTCCGCTGGCTGGTTAAACGCTCAATTACAGAAATATTCACCATAATGGCTATTGATTCATTATCATTCCTCAGAGTACAGATTAATAAAAACTCGCAAGTCTTTTTATCTCGTAATATTATATTATACTTATTACAATCGAGATATCAACGTGAAAAAATGTCAATACAGATAAAAAAAAGTACAATAATTAAAATAATATTATTAAGTACGAAAAAATATATGAGTTGGAAGCAAGAGCACCTTTAATAATGCTGATTAATCTGAATGATAAGCGGCGATTACAGCCATACTCATGATGCGTAATCCAAATGAATTCATAATGTCGAAATCATTGATTAATTTAAGAGGAAATCCGATCGCCGAGAAATTTGAACAGGCGTTTTAACAAACTGTTGCTGTCGCAGTCGCTCTTAAGGCTCTGCAACCGGGCTCGAAAAGAAGAAGATGGAGAGATACGAAATTACGAATGTTAGAGGAGAGCGCTAACATTTACAGCGACAAAATCGATGCGAAAATTGCGAAAATGTTTAATAAAACACGACTCCTTTAAAATAGAGCAAAAATCTCGCGGGAATTATCTTAAACAGCATTTAACCCGTTTAATCACAGGAGACCAGATTTGTCCCAACGCACGTAAGTCTCACATAAGACGCCGTAACTCCCTTACTATCATAGTTAGAAATATGTTCTAATCGGTGTTAGAAAGGAAAAACATCATGCTTTATATTCCAATCTAAAAAATAGTCACCAAAAAAGTAAAATGTACACTTTATGTACACAAAGTTTTGAATCGCAAATTGAAAAAAGAATTTGAAACTTCGGGAATTTAAAAAAAAAAATTTCACAGAGCGACAAAAAATTGAGGTTACAATATGTGTTTGTTATACATTTGTCTAATAAAATATGCATGTGTGTTTATTTTTTTTAATTAACAGTAACTTTAGTTAGAAAAAACATAAGGTGAGTCATTTTGAAAACTTTTTATGTTTGTAAGCAAAAATTTTATACTTAATTTTAAAAAAAAATATATTTTTCGAATTCTATATTTTTCATCACCATTCTAAAACAGTTTTTGGGTTTTGAATGTGTTCAGAAATATTCCAAATATTTGCATTTTATTGTAAAGCGAAAATATTTTGACCATCCGAAAAAAAAGCCACATTTTTGAAGGGTTGAAACACTGTGAATTTTTTCAAATATATAACTTGTAAAATAACTGAAACAAGCGTGTTTATAATAATTTTTAGAGCATACTTTGCGATTTTTTTCTATCAAGGGAATTTTATATAATTTGCGTTTTGGCGCAGGCAAAGTCCTAGATATTATCTTCAAGAATAACATATATTTTTTAAGAGCTTTAAAACTTACCGTGATTAAGGGAAATATGTAATAAATCGGTAGAAATCCAGGTTGCGGGCCCTTAATACTCCCCTGAATACTGAGTAAAAGAGACAACTGCACGCACCTAAGGCTGAAAATTCCCAAATATAATCCTCGAAATCGATGTTTTTGTATTCCCCATTTTTTTTCGGACCCATTTTTGAAGTAAAACTTCTTTACGCACGCTCGACTTGAGGGGTAAGCTGGTGAACGCGTTACGAAAAGTGGTGATTGTTACGAAAAGTGTGATGCGAACGGTGATCGATTGCGAGGCGAACGGTGATCAAATGCGAGTCGAAAGGTCAGGCCTTTAAACACGCTTGACTTGGGGAGTGATAAGGATAAGGATGGTCATCCCAAGGTCGTAGGTCACCCCAAGGTCGTAGGTCACCCCATGGTCATATTTCACCCCAATGTCATATGTCACCCCTAGGTCATAGGTCACCCCTAGGTCATAGGTCACGCCGTTCGCTACGTTTGGTAACTTAGAAGGGATACCTGGGTTCATGGGGCGAGGTTTGTCGTGTAGTTTTACTACAGTCGTGTGGTCTAAGGCACACTCGTTTTTTTTTACTAACTGTATTAGAAGAAAATATTCTATATCTATACGTTTTGCTTTTTAAAAAAAAATACATTGTCTAGTTTGTATATAAACTGATCGTCTTTCGATGGCGTTCAAACCAGGCAATTTTTATGATTTTTAGAGGGTCATAACTTCTATAGAAGTAACTTATTAAAAAAAAAAACAAAACTTACGCTAGTTGTCGATATCTATATTGTATTAAAAAATATTTGCAGTAGTGTTGGTAGTTTGCAGAGAGGAAACTTACGTTTGTATGGACAAAATGCCGCCCGGTTTCCTCTTAAGACCGATTGTTTTGCATAAATATCAGAACCACGATATACTTTTTTGGCATTTTATTTAATTTGGAATGCTCTACATAATTAACTTTAATTTCATAATAATGTTTACGTAAACCAGAAGATGTCTTATGCGTCTGCCGCTCAAAACGATACCGCACAAGAGTCTCAGCTGCTCCCAATTGTCAAGATATGGTTAAGAGGAAGTTCTGGAAGAACCTCGTCATTTAAATTTGGTCATCAAACCCGGCAAAAGTTATTTCTAGCATAGTTTTGATTCGGAATGGTGTTCTTTCACCAGGGCGATACTGAAAGTATCTACTACTGGATGTCACTGTCTATACGATATTTGGTCAAAATCTGTCTGAAAGCAGACAAAAAATTTCAAATGTTTGCATCTATTGAATAAAATCGACATTCCAGCTCTTTTTATGCAGTCAATTTCGGGATTGTCAAAAGTATTTGCATCTATTGAATAAAATCGACATTCCAGCTATGTGAACCACTCAATTTCGGAATTGTGAAACTCAAATGTGTGCATATATTGAATAAAATCGACATTCCAGCTCATTTGAACCACTCAATTTCGGGATTGTCAAATTCAAATGTTTGCATCTATTGAATAAAATCGACATTCCAGCTCTTTTTAAGCCAATTCAAATTACGAATTCGATAAGATGCCTAACCATTTGCTGCTATAACCACTGACAATAGGCAAGTTTTGTCGAAATCTGTCTGATATCAGGAAATGAAAGTGTTTCCAGTAGCCAGTATAAAGTCAAGCGTAATTCCGTGGAATTTTTAACGCACTTTTAACTTCGCATTTGCCAAACACGATACAATAATTATTAAAGTAACCACTCGTCCGCAATGAATTAATCGATCGAGATTTCGGTCGATCCATCCAGATATAACCGGCGGTGGTAAGATAGAGTAGTGGCGTTCCTTGTATAAGGCGCCGTATCTACTACTAACTGCTCGCCGACACAAATAATAATACACACATTCATAAATTTAATACACAATAATCGGACAATTAAAATATAGGAGTTTGCAAGTCGCCAGACGAAGTGTGCTGACGTGACGATGTTGTGGAAATAATCCATTGATAGATATTTTAATTATTAATTATTATTTGTGAAGGTGAATATTGATGCGTAACCTCGGGGAGATAGGTCGTGATAAGCATGTGACTTGTGCGAAAAGCTATCGATAAATAATATATCACCGTTAAAAAATTATTTATTTAGTTATAAAACATCTTTCTAAAGCGGCTTTCCTGGGTTGTATGAAATAATGCAAAAGACTCCAATACTAATATCGACAGCCTGTATGTCGGGCGAATATCTACAGCTCATATGTTGACTAATATCTACAGAGCTAAGGTCGGACGAATATCTATGACGGTCCCAGTGTTGACTTATATCTACAGAGCGTAGGTTGAACTAATATCTACAGAGCGTAGGTTGGACTAATCAGCTAAATGTGTCCAATAGTCCGATATTAGGGATTTTTACATACATACTTACATAAATTAAGTTTTTTAAACAGCTTACGCAATATTACGTTATTCCAATATGCTATACATAATTGCAAATCCAACCTCTGCCAGTGCTGTAGATATTCGTCAACACTTTGGTTCTCATAGATATTAGTTCGTTTTTTTTTCAGTTTTTGGAATTCCTGTAGATATTAGTCTTAGGCGTCTACGCCTCCATGCAAAAGCTGTTTTGTTTCGGAGTTTAGCCTTGGGGAGCTGTTTCGCCGTTTAGGGAGCATTGCGTGATTTCGGCTTAGTTTGTCGACCGTTTCGAGCTTTTTGGTGTTGATAGTTTCATCGTTTTGTAATTTCTGTGTCATGATTTCTATTGTATGTGAATACCGCACAAGAGTCCCAACTGTTTGGATCCAGTTGGACCACGGCAAGCCCAATTGGGATATGTTGGTGCATTATCAATTTAGAAATATTTAATAAAATAATAAATAATTAAATTGAATTTAATTTTGAGATTAAGGTAGTGGGGAAGGGAAAAAAACTGAGAAAGAGGAAGATTGAGAGGTACCTGGCTATTCAAATCTGGTCACCAAACACGGCTAAAGACATTTCAAATAACGTTTCGACTTTGAATGGCGGTCTTTCATAAGGTGATCATACATACTAAGAGATAATTGATACTATTTGAAGACAGGCCGAGAATGTATTTCACAAGTCGATGTTTGATCCATACACGGCTTCCGTAATTAATAAAAACAATAAACTAATAAAGACATTAAGCTGGAAGTTTGCACTGATGCTACAGAGAGAAAACGAGCCGGAATCCATTTCGCAAGAAGTAAGGTTTCGATCCGTATACGGCTTTGATATGGTACTGACAGACATGCTCATTGGTAGCATATTTTCTTGCTAACAATGAGCAAATGACACCTATTAGCTGTGTGTCACGTCCAAATAAGCATGCTCACAAATCTACCGGCTGTTGATTTGAGAGCATGCTCTATCCCCGCTCAAAAAGAAAAAGATGGAGAGATATGTAATTACGAATGTTCGAGAGAGCGCGCTAATATTTAAAAAGATAAAATTGAATCGAAAATTGTGAAAATGTTTAATAAAACACGACTCGTTTAAAATAGGGCAAAAATCTCGCGGGGTTGTCTAAAACAGCATTCAAAGAAACACTGTGAATTTTTTCATACATATAACTTGTAAAATAACTGAAAAACGTGTTTATAATAATTTTCGGAGCATACTTTGCGATTTTTTTCTATCGAGGGAATTTCATATAATTTGCGTTTCGGCGTAAGGAATGTACATATCTAGATATTATCTTTAAAAATAACATTTTTTTAAGAGCTTAAAAACTTCAAATGTTTTAGGGAGATATGTAAGAAATCGGTAGAAATTCGGGTAACAGCGGTTTATTTCGAGGGTGGAAGGGAAATGAGCATTCTCATTTGTGAGCATGTGTGTCAATAAAGTAACAAATCATTGTTTTTTGGAAATCCAAATTTTCGATTCAATGGTTATTAAAAATAACATCGCAAAGTGAAAATTAACACTGACACTGGTCTGGTTAGTATCCCGAATTCTATGGAAGAAGCGGCGCTAATATTTCATAATATAATAATATTATGCACCCCGTTCTACCCTCGGGCAACAAAAAACATCCCCCGCAACCGAATTGAGGGCTGCGGGCAGACGAACCGAAGGCTTCCTACTTCCCAGCTGAATATTTTAACGTGATGTACGGACGTGAAAGTACGTGGAGATGGGGAGCAAAATCTCAGAAAGGAGACTGCTGAATGGGCCAGAATTCAGATTCTCAGAAAAAAACACTTCTAGTGAATTATAGAGTGAAATTACTACTGGGAATGCTACTGATCTACAGCTTGACCCACTTGGCTGCACAGTCGGTGTGCGTCGTTGGATAGATTTTGACTACCCAAAATCTATTAATTTGAAAAAAAACATCGTTCAACCCGCCTGCAAAATTAAGCGTGTCAAGTTGTATACTATTTAAGTTTACATCAGACTTAAATACTTTTTAAATAAAAAAATATCGGTAATTCTATCAATATATATCGGTAATTCGATAATTTTTCAAAATAACTGGACACTTAATTCAAATATTAAAAAAAAAATTAGATTCATCTCTATTATCTACTATAAAATAAAACTTTTTGCATTTGGGGCCATGGAAAATAATGCATTCTAAATTTCAATTGCGTAAACTAAACATTTACTTTTGCATAAGAGATCGCGTCAATTCGCGGGCCATTTATAAAAAATTGTCATTTTGTTATTCCTGATACCATACGTAAGACTAGATTGTAGTTCGTAGCTGACTTCATGCTGACTTCATACATGAAATGTACTGCTAACTTAGTTCGTAGCAGACTTCATACATGAAATGTACTGCTAACTTAGTTCGTAGCAGACTTCATACATGAAATGTACTGCTAACGTTGGAGGGGCTCTTTAGATAAACATCCCAGGCTTTGAATGGTTTATATGGCAGCAGGGTTTGTCTAACGTCTAAAGGTTATGTGTAATTTATTATTCTAATATCTTTCTTTTGCCTAAAAGCCTTTTTTCAATTCATTTTATTTACAGAATTTCGCCAAACTAGTGCTTACCTAATACGCATAGATTACGTGATTGAAACGTAACCCCTAGCTTGTCGTTATGTTATGGCAATATATCGGGAATGCCAACATAACAAAGTGAAATTTTGAATGCAGTATTTTCCATCGCCCCACATACAAAAGTTGTATTTTATGGTAATTAATGAATCTAAAGAGTTTTCAAAAAAATATTCGTATTAAGTGTGTCCAGTAATTTCGAAAAATTACTAAATAGATATTTTGATTTACAGTTAAGATTAGTAACTGAAACCGGAAAACTTACGACCGGTCAGTGGTTGAGTTGGCATCGCGTTTAGGTCCCACCCGGGCGGCGCGTGTTTGATTCCTCGGGTGGCTAAGCCCTCCATCACAACACAAGTAACATTTTTCCGCTTACTGTGGCGGTAGTAGATTTTCAAATATTGTTCGGTTACTCGTAACCCGGGAATGTTTATCTTTCTTTAAAAAAAAAAAACTAATCCAGTATTTCTGAGAGTAGCGTACACGCGACAACAGATTGGCATAAAAAGTAGTTGAAAAGTATGCAAAACGTGAATTTAATGATAAATTATACAAAATTTCACCAAAACAAGAGGTCCTTTCAACCGCGGCCGGAAAACTTTCGAGGGGTGATCGAAAAACGTGAAGATTGCCTCACGAAACCTTAAAGTTTGGCGATAAAGGTTCGAATACCCTGCGTAGTATGGTTATGCTAGCAGAAATAAATTATGATATCGGATAGAATTCAGAACAAACTTACTCGACAATGCAAAATATTTCAAACTTAGGCACGAATTGCGGTTATCTCCGTACTGACGAAATTTTTGCCACAAAAATAATGAATGCGAGAGCGAAAACTCGCATTTAAAAAATAATGTAGGTTATTGTTTATTTTTTTTTTATTTTATTTCACTTCATATTCCAGATTTGTTAGTTTTATAAGTTCTCCATAACATAGTTGAATGAACTCCCAATATTATTATTTTTTTTAATTAGCTTCACCATTAGGCCCCGAGGAAAATAATTTCCCTCGGGTCCTAAGTTAGGGAACGTACCCATACTACGTGACACGTTTAGGGGGGGGAGTCTTCAAAATGTCACGCTTGGTACAAATGAGCGGCGGCGGGCTTAGGTTTTGGTCACCGGGGAGGGGGTTAAAAATTGCAAAAAGTTGGTCACGTAGTATGGGTACGTTCCCTTATCTTAGGGGATGCTGTGGGGAGGGTCTTTTTTGGAAAGGAAGGAGTTCTGGGAAGGAATTTGGAGGCCATTGTGTCCAGGAGTGACAGACGTATGAATCCATCTCTCAAACTGCTGTGCAAGGCAATGAGTCAAGAGAGTACGAGAGGTCGATAGGTCAAAAGGGAGGTCAAGAGGTGAAAAGGCCTCTCTCGACCCGCCACGAAGTACGAGTAGGTGGGCAGATGCACCCGCCGCCGTGACCCTGACAAACATCACCCCACCAAACGTAGCGAACCACTTGGGGTTACTTATGATAAGAGGTTATCCAATAAATGGTTCCGGGGGGGCGATACCCATATACCCGCCTTAAACTCGTTACGAAATTAGTGTGCAGTTCACACGCGGTAGAAATGAAACCTTCAGAAAACTAAAGTAGACAAGAGTAGGGAGGCTACGAAGCACCGCACAAAGAGGAAACCGATTATTCTGTATTATTCTCTCCCAAGCTAAATCCTATAGATGAAAATGTTTGCCTCTTTTTAGCATCGCTTTTTAGTGTCCTTTTTCGTTTCATCGAGTTTCAAATCACATTCAAATTTCACATCAGGTGCGAAAGAAGTTTTCACTTCAAAAATAATCTGTTGCTTCAACATGCTCACCATGGTTTTAACCTAGTCTAGCAGATAGAGCGTATGTAGGGATCAGCGAAACGAGGAAATAAATAAGGAGAGGAAAGCTTTTGGATTAGATTAAGAGGAGCATGTCGGTACAGCCAAGCAAAACATTGCAGATTTATTTTCGATTGTATTTTGCGTCTGCGTAAGTCATGTACCGAAATTTGTTTGCCTGGAAACTAGAACTTTTTTTGAAATAGGCAATTCACCTTGGACATATGAATATATCTGGACCTGTCCTAAGTGATAAAAGCATATTATTTCCCCCTCCCCATACCGGTTCCATGGAGCCGGCTGGGCTTAAGAGAGCCTCGCTTGAATCTAAAAAATGTGACATCATCATTCTTGTCCTGACGGTCAGGACCTGACCAGCGCCGAGCTCACATCGTACATTTTACGAAAGAACACGACAAAAATGAGAGCTTGTGCTATACATGCTATACCCTAAAATATGTGAACATAGCGAATGTGGGCGGTTCTCCGGGAGCTCGTCGCTGGTTACAGGGGTAAGTAAATTATGAAACATTGGTAAAAGTGTTTTAACTTAATACGGCAACAAAATATTCCTCTGTGAAAATCGGCGAACTTTACTTTGCCGCATTTGGACTTCGCAAATATGTTAATAACGTGGCGAGCAATTCGCGCTCCCATGTAAAAAGGTCTATTAATTCAAAAGCTGATTTTGCTTTTAAGAACTAAATTGTGATATTATAATGCGAGATGCCTATATACTGTCAGATTGATTTTTTAACGAATCACAGTCATCTTTCCCCTTTTCGCCCCCCATAGTTTGGTTTTACCCCTCATCTGTACCTTTTCGTCTATTAAATTTGGATGTCTATGCAATTCACCCTAAAAAGAATGCTTTGTGAACTAGAACTTTCAATCGACGCACGCACAACAAGGATACTAATAATAGTGTAGTGACACATCGAAGCGATACAACTCCCACCCAAAGTGGGAAATGAAAACAAATTCAAACATGAAAATTGTAGTACAAAAAATATTACTTGTGTTTTCGTAGCTTGGACAGCCATGGTAAAAATAAAATGGACCAAATAGGCATCATGTGAGAGGATCCTTGCCGCTCTACCGTAAAACTAGACTGGCCCAGTTTCCTCGAAACACGTGTCAAGGGCCAACAAAAAACCTCATACGAAGTCATAATTATAATATTGTGTAGTTGGTGGGTGGTGGCTTTATAAATTTTAGGTTCAGACGAAACTTGGTGTTATAAGAATAGAAGAGGAAAAATAATCTTTCTTTTTGGTTGAAGTACAGAAATATATTGTGCAATTTTAAATTAACCTCTCGGGTTAATTTGTTCGCTTTTCCGAACAACTCACATAGGTCTCATAGAAATCGTTGTGTCTTCCTTACAATCATAGTGGGAAACACAGGAGTTGCGGTCGGAAACCAAAGTTTCAAATTTGAAAAAAAAAAATGAAACTTTGGGGTCGTCCATTACACGTGATGTTTTTTAGTAACTTTTTAAACCCCCCCCCCCCCCCCCCCTCAAAATCACGTGTATTTTTTTTAGTACAAAGTATTTAGAAATTTTCAGAATATTATCACGAAAAATAAATACACGTGATATCTCATCATACCCCCCCCCCCCTCGTGATATTTCGTGATTTTTTTCGAACCCCCCCCCCCTCTTTCGAGCCTCACGTGATTAATGGACGACCCCTTTGTGAATTTTTTATTAATTACTTTTACATGAAACGACAAAAAAGCGAGGTGATGATAATAGACATTTGTCGAATAAAGAATGTTTGTTTTTATTTATTTTTTGTTACCAGTTGTTTAAGTTACAAAAAACGTAAGTTGAGCCATTTTTAAAACTTTTTAAATTTGTATAATTTTTTTTTTTATTTAAAAAATATATATTTATTTATTTATTTAATAATGAACTTTGAAGGCGTATTTCATCACCTTTCAAAAACAGTTTTTAGTTTTTGTATGCGTTCACAAATATTCCATTTATTTGGATTTTATTGCAAAGCGGAAATATTCTGACCTACCGACAGAATATATGTAGTCGAGACCTGAGGGGTTAATATGAATGTTTACATTAGCAAGTACCGTGGGAACGTGAATTTTTATTGTGCATACAAAAATTAAATTATGATGAAATGAACGAGATTATTATACAAACAAACCATCTGGTGATGTTTGCTAGGAGCAATATAACTTTTACATGCCCATACATATTAAATAAGGTGACCATTCTTACTGGATTTTAGAATATCCTGATTAGTCGATAAGTTTATAAAAAAACTAGCTGGTTCCCGGCAAGCGTTGCTATGCCATTTAATAAAGAAATTGTTTCTCCCTGCGTGTCCTTTCCCATTTGTCCCATTCCCCTTCCGCCTCCCCTTCACCTCTCGCGTTCCCACTCCGCCTCCTCAACCTTCCCTTTCCCAACTCCACTCCCTCTTTCAGCCGTCCCGCGAACCCCCCTCCCGTGTTCCCCCTCTCCCCTCCCCCCTCCCCGCTCCAGCATTCCATACATTCAGTTCCGATACATTTAGTTTTAAAACAGCTCGCGTGCCACCTATTGCAATTTTTTTATACAAATTTCATAATGCCAGAGGTCACCAATAGTTTCATATAAACCTTGTCCTGACAATAACGAACACAACAATAAAAGAATTATCCAATTTGGTGCAGTCGTTCGGAAGTTATGCGCTTACATACATTTCGGGGATTCATTTTTATTTATAAAGAAGAGAAGAGAAGAAGAAGATACAAATATCATTGATATCAAATCAGTTATCATGGAGTCACAGAATGTACTCTTTTATAATTACCGTGACGTTTCACGATTACGGTACGTGACGGCGTTTTTAATCCTAATAATGCAGTAGCTCTTTCTTACATATTAAATAATGGTGAGACAAAATATGAGACACACAATATACGTGTGTCTGTTTCCTCCAAAGCACTATTTTTTTCCTTTGGAGGAAACAGATATATCTTATTACTGCTCAGCTACGGCGACGGGAATTGCGTTTCATTTTTTTATACGTGTGAGGGAGAAGTATAATAATGATTATAAGTTTTCTTTCGTGGGTTGCGGACATAAGTTCACCGTTTGTCTCATTTTCAACTGTTGTTATTTAATGTGTAAGAAAGAGCTGCAACATTATATGTTTAAGAATAAAAGCTAAACCATCAGAGCATTGACGTTTTGGAATTCACTCACTTCAATATTATCCTAGTAACCATACTCTATACTTTCAAAGTTATCGTCACGGCTAGTAGTATTGTAGGGATCTACGGAGACATCACGATGCGGTGTGTGAGAGAGATGCAAGAAAATGATTACTTTTTTCCTTTGGAGGAAACAGACCTATATACATTGCATATCTTATCTTTTGAAAGAGCTGCAGAATTTTATGATAAGAAACATATGTATATTGCCTTTTTATGCCATCACTGAACGATCGATAATCGTGGATCGTCACGGTATTAGTAAAAGTGCTCAATCGGCAAACACCTCCAAATATCAGAAATAAATAAAATAAAAATAAAAATCTAAAATCCAGGAAACCCACTGAAAATCTTTTTGTTTTCCAAAATTAAAAAACCTTAATAATTATTTTCGTTGTTAGTTGTTGGGGTGTTACGCTACCTCCTTCTTTAGCCAACGTTTCGGACAGCGTTGCAGTGTCCACCATCAGGGCATATCCGGTAGATGTGTAATAATTATGTTTCAACCAGACAGTAGATAGTCAACTAATATTTTTTCGATTACACGATTTTACTTTCAAATCAATAAAGGGCTATTGCTCAACGCCACCAACAATAACTCCATTGTCCATTGAATTGAAGTCTGCATTGCATCACTGTGACATTCAGTAGTAAGAAAAGGGTCACGAAGCAGGTACTTAACTCTGGCCATAAGTCAATAATTTAAAAAATAAAAATACATTTCGATCTGCTAGGACTTTGCGCGCCTACGAATAATTCGACCAACTCGAGCTGAAAAAAATGTATATCGCCATTTTTTCATGCTTGCTCCAGCAGATTTTTCTCACTTTGTCTCAAAGAAATCTCTTTTAAAACAACGCCGCTCTTCAAAGTGACTGGATGACCTCTTCACCTTCAAAGCACCAGATTTATTCAGGCGTTGAATAGCATAATTGCCAGAACGGTGGGAGTCGGCCGTAAGCAATGCAGGAGAATGAATTATTACTGATTTTTTCGTGCTTTATTTGATTTTTAGATATCGCCGATAACTGCTTTTTTCCTTTAACTACTGGAGCGACAGCGCAATTAAAAAAAAAAATTTGAAAAAATTTAAAAAAAAAACTCTTCCCCTGACTACCTGGGAAAACATATCACCCCCCCCTTATAAGGCAAATAGAATATACACATTTTTTGTACATGTCTTCCTCTAAAAAGAAAGACTTCTCGGATTACGAATAATCTACAATGTGAAAAGCTCCTACTAACAGCCGTTGTGTCCAACCTATGCTCAGCCGAGATCTCCACTCAGCCTGACTCAGCCCTGCTCAAATGCCCAAATACGCTGTGTCGAAACACAATTATCGTCCCACCACACTCAAATGTAAGGAAGGTAGCCGGGTGGATTAAAGTTGCTAAGGAAGACCTACTTATAAAAACTGACAACAGAGCGAACAAAAATCCGCGAAAACAATCGAGCTGTCAATGTCAATTAATTATCGTAATTATCTGTCATCAGTTCACTCTTTTGTCGGCTTTTTTATTTGGTTTTTCAATTTGAAATATGAATCCTATATTGAATATAGTGATTATGGTTGAATGGGCAGATATGCTTAACGATAATATTGGATTATATAGGCGGCGGCAAGATGCCGATATAAATTTTATGGAAGTATTAAATGACGGCGATTTTTATAACCGCTTTAGGATGACAAACGCGTGTTTTTTTATATGTTTTGAGCCAAGTAGAAGATAATTTAACTTACGCAAGCGAAAGGTAAAGTTTTGACTTATTCGAGTGTCATTTTTGTAATAATATGTGGAATATAATTAGCACTTGTCAGGTCTGAAAACCATTTATCTAATGTTTATTACCTATGCTTTATTTCTGTTTTAGAAACTGACAAAATGACCTGCGACGAGGTAACTAGGTCTACAAGTCTCATTTTTTCGTTTGGCGTAAAATTTTTCGAACGCTTCGCCTTGTCCATTTTGAATACAAAATTTCAACTGATTCTAATGTCAAACTTCAAACGCACGTAAACAAAAAAGTAAGTCAATTAACACCTTATTTTTAACATATTAAATACGTTTGTTTTAAAAATGTAAAATATCGGTTTATGTATTACACTATTTAAAATAAAATATCTGTATTAATAATAAATAAAATTAATTAACGTTTCGGTATTAATTTAACATGTAAAGTTGCTAACTTGACGTCATTTTTTGGTGTACGAAAGCAAATGGGGCTACACACCGAGCGCTACGATCAAGTTGTTGGACACAGCTAAAATGGAGCATTTTTCTAACATACCTTAGCTTAGCGGCGCAAGGCGCTAGGCTCAGCTTCACTCGGATTGATCATCCGAAAATGTTGGACACAACGGCTGTAAGTACGGTACACTAAGTACGGGCCCGAAGAAAAATGAGCTAAAAATTGAAAAAGGTTTTTTGGCTTATTTTGTTCTCCGGAACAGTCACGTGGTCCGAAAATGTTGATTGTGCAATGGTCGAGGACTTGCCATTCTACTTAAATCTCGCTTAACTTGAACCCACGACGCCTCGGCGGGAACCAGACGCATTTTTCCACTCAGTCGAATCTCTCTCCCTCGTATTAGATGTTTTCTTATGCATGCAACAAAAACAGGAGTTACCAACGGAGCTCTGAGCGACAGGACCATCTCTTAATTTCATTAATTTTCTTCTGTAATTGTACTTCTATTACAATATAATTTAATAATTATTTGGTAAGACACAAAATTAAACACATAGTGGAACGGTTTTGGGTTTCGAGCCACCGGCCACTTCCGGTTCGTGACAAACGGAAGGTGTTGGTCGGTTCGTGAATTACACGAGGTAACCGGTTCGTATCCGGGGGTGCAACGACCCCGGAGAGGTCGCGGCTCTTACACAACCCTCCCCCCCAGCCCCGCCCACCCCCTCGAGGTGTCACTAGCTGTCCGGGGACACAAAGCGGTACCCAGAATTAAAGCACCCGGTGCGGGTGGAATTTGAATTCAAGAAAGGAAGCGAGAAACGGAGAGGAAATTGTGTATTTTTACAGATGCTCGGTATTGTAGTGACCGCTTCCGTTTTTTGTATGTTAAATTGAATACGTTTAGAGAAAATTTGATGGAGTATCCACCACCCACACAAACTGAATAAGTGCAAAATCAATATTATATATTACTTGGTACACTACAACGTAGAAATATTAGTATATTTTCCAAAGCAGGAATCGGTAAAATCATCTTGAAAGGTAATCGTCTGAAATATTCAAGCCAATCTAACTATTTTCAGTTGGCTAAGACATTTTTATCATGAGCTATGGATCTTGAATGTAAATCAAGTAGCAACCGAAAAAATAAGGCAAGGCGTTTTATTGATAACTTTTATTTTTTTATTTATTATTTCATAAATGTTTACATGATACATTTTTGCCATTTTTTAACTACCATATTAGACTATTGCCCGTGTTGTGGTAGTCATACATGAAATATTATTTTATATAAACAGATAATAAAATATTAGAAGAGAAAAGAAAAAAATATCGTATTAAGGGATAAATAAAACTAAAAACACATAAAAATAAAAATATAAGAATTAAAAATAAGCTAAGAAATAAAGAATAAAAAGATAATTTAAAGAAGATTGAAATAAACATTGGTAAGTATTATTCTTCTTGAGATAAAAATAGAAATAAAATTTGTTAAGTATTATCCTTCTGGAGATAAAAATAGAAATAAAATTTGGTAAGTAGGTATTCTTCTGCACGAGAGTACATGTTTGTAGTCACTTTTGATATTCTTTCTATGAAAGAGATTGGAAAGAGTGTTAGAGAAAGTATTTTTTTTGTTTGTTTTTTTTATAAATATTAATATTATTTGTTTTTTATTGTAAAATTAAGCTCTCATGTGTTGTTTGAATAAATCTCTTCCCTTTTCAAATATCCAATGTTTGATACGGGCTTTAAAGATAGCTTTAGAATTATTCTGTGACTGTAACTAAACATCACGTTGCTTCTCCGCAGGGGTAGGCAGGGAGGGCGGACCGCCAAACAACTCTTTTTTGTCACACACTTTGCCACATTCTTCCATTATTCTGACTCTTGATATGGCCCGACTCAAGTACCTTTTCACTTGATCGTGCGTCCCCGACTTCTTCTACCATTCACATTTCCGTCATATATTCTCCTTACACTGCTTTCTTCGTTCATTCGCTCTACATGCCCCAAACCATCTGAGAGGGTTCCTTTATTAATCTTACTCATTACGCTTACATCAGGTTTCCATTCTTTGCAGATATTCACTTTCTCACCCGGTCATACGTGGTTTTAATACACATGCGACTCAGGGATTTCATTTCTACAGCATTCAGTCTACTTTGATCCTTCCTCTGTCAGTCCAATACATCACTGCCACACATCAGGGTGAGTACCAGCAATCCACTGTGGACTACCAGCGTCGCTTATTTTTTGTTAGCGCCAACGGCATTCAGTCCTCCATTAATGGAGTTACCTGCATTTTATTAAATATCTTTATTGATTAAACTAGTATCCAATAAGAGAGATGAACTCGGGCGAAACCGGGTAATAAACTGATAATAAATTTATGTAAACCGGATGACTTAACGCGTTTTTTTCCTTTTTTCAACGTTTCAAACATTATAACAAAAGCACTGTTCAAGGGGAAATAAAAATAATTACTTTTACAAGAAAGCTAATAAAGCAAACAATAGGTACCCATTGATCGTTTAATTTATTTTAGGGTGCCAAACAAAATAAAGCACCCTTCCTTCGTAAGGCGTCGAGTCGGCATCACGATGACGTCACAATTTCAATTGATGTCGGCTCAAAATACGTTCGACGGCTCCCATACATCACCAAATAACTCTGACTCAACATAAAGCTTGTGAATATTATTATTTTTAGTCTCGGGTTGTTTTACACTTTGAAACTTCGTAACCCTTAGAACGAGAAGGTGAATCACCTGAGAATTAATGCTGATAAAGCAAGCTTACGAACTGCAGGAATTTGCTCGCCGAATTGAAATAATAATCTCAAGTGGAGCGGTGTAACGAATGTATAACATACTAAGGACCGGGTATGTGCAAATACTGATTGATTCATACATATATTTGCGATTCGAATTATGTATGACGTAATCAGAAGAGGGAGGCCGCACAGAAAACAGATCTCAAAATTCCATGATTTTCAAAATAGCGTTTATTTTTGCATGATTAAAAAAAACACGATTCCAGGGATTTCGAAAACCCATCAAGTAACTATTTTTGTTTCAGAACAGGAAGAAAACTAAAAAATGTCTGTAATTTTAAAGTTTTCTTCGTTTTCCTGATCTGTAATCTAGTTTATATTGTAATGTTGTGTAATTGTTTATAAGTTTTGTGATTGCAGTAAAAATAAGGTGATTGCAGTAAAAATAGGGCGATTGCAGTAAAAATAGGGTGATTGCAGAAAAAATAGGGCGATTGCGGTAAAAATAGGATGACTGCAGTAAAAATAGGGTGATTGCAGTAAAAATAGGGTGATTGCAGTAAAAATAGGGTTATTGCAGTAAAAACATGGTGATTGCAGCAAAAATAGGGTGATTGCAGTAAAAATAGGGTGATTGCAGTAAAAATATGGTGATTGCAGGAAAAATAGGGTGATTGCAGTAAAAATAGGGTGATTGTCGGAAAAGTAGAATGACGGCGGTAGCACGTATGGTACACGCCAAACAAAACCGGCCTGATCACGGTACGATTCATTCTCGCGCAATTACTGACTTCACAGTGAACCTAAGCGAAAGAGAAAGATGCGTAAATACATAAGTGCAACAGAGAAAGGCGTGGGCGGGGGGCATGCCATTTCTGTCCTTGAACTCGCATGTTGCGACGATTTCTGATCAACGACAAGCCGGTCTCAGAGTTTAGCAAGTAATATAAGTTAAATGATGGACTTATTGCGTGCTGTAACGGTCAGGGTAGAGACTAAATTAGATGTTATAGGATATTAAAAATTGTATTTTAGGATGGAGCAAGTTCACGGTCGTAAACATCTCTGCCTTGTCTCATTCTGTCGGCGCACAGTGGGCTGAAAATCGCATTTCATAGACATAGAGGCTTGAATTTTTAAGGGTATTTTTTTTTGGTGGAAATGGATTCTGCTGATCATTACTATGCTACAAATTTCGTATGAAGCAATTGCGTGTACAAATGATGGAGTTATAATTTTTTTAAGAAAAATTTGTATGGCACTGACATTTAAAATGAGGATATCTCTGGAATCATAAAGTTGGCCATTCCATCCTTACACACAGATATACTACTATTTATTTGTATTTTTTTGACATTCTTCGTATTGTGGCACAACGTGCGATTTATTTTTAAAAAATCTTCAAAGTTGAAAAAAAAACTTTTTTATGTTAATGATTCATTTTAATGCTTAAATGCATTATTATCCTCTTCTACAATATTTATCATGATTAATGATTAATAATCAATGTTGAAGCACCCATTTCCATACATTACTTCGACCAGAACTGTCAAATATGCCAATGATGCCAATATGGCGCAGTAACTCTAGAGTAACTATCGGTTTTCGGAAAGTAAGTACAAAAGTTAAAAGTAACGTACAGCAAGCAGTCAAATTGATTGAAAAACGTATTTTGGTAAAATTTAACTATAGTAACGGCCTTTTATTTTTAACTTTAAAAGTAAAAGTTAAACAAAAGGCCAAAAAAAGTTAAAAAAAGTTAAATTTCACTCAAATTCGTTTTTCAACAATTTGACTGCTTGTTGTACGTTACTTTTAACTTTTGTACTTACTTACTTTCCGAAACCGATAGTTACTCTAGAATTACTGCGCCATATTGGCATCATTGGCATATTTGACAGTTCTGGTCGAAGTAATGTACGTAAATGGGTGCTTCAACATTGATTATTAATCAGTAATCATGATAAATATTGTAGAAGAGGATAATAATGCATTTAAGCATTAAAATGAATCATTAACATAAAAAAGTTTTTTTTTCAACTTTGAAGATTTTTTAAAAATAAATCGCACGTTGTGCCACAATACGAAGTATGTCAAAAAAATACAAATAAATAGTAGTATATCTGTGTGTAAGGATGGAATGGCCAACCTTATGATTCCAGAGATATCCTCATTTTTAATGTCAGTGCCATACAAATTTTTATTAAAAAAATTATAACTCCATCATTTGTACACGCAATTGCTTCATACGAAATTTGTAGCATAGTAATGATCAGCAGAATCCATTTCCAGCAAAAAATATACCCTTAAAAATTCAAGCCTCTATGTCTATGAAAGGCGATTTTCAGCCCACTGTGCGGCGTTTCTTCTACCGCATACATTAAGTCAAGACTTATAGCAGAAGCAAAAGTTTTTACAGAGAACCATTCAAAGCACTTAAACTTGAAGCGATCGCTTTGAGCCAATGTCAAAAATAATTGTTTTACGTTTACCGACAAACGAGTTATAACGAGATCGAGAACTCCACGAGGTGGTAAAGCAGTAGGTAAGGGGGCATACATTAATTACGTGAGCTCAAAGATGGGGGGGGGGGGGGTCGGGCAAAATCTCACGTTACTTGAAAAGAATACACGAAGTGGCCCAAATTTATCTCACCAAGGGGGGGTGGGAGGGGTCTAGATTGTAAGAAAAACTGCTCACGTAATTAATGTATGCCCCCTAAACATTTTATGATTTTTTTTTTATTTATTATGAATCCGGAGGTTTCTGTTTTGATTCCCGTCTGGGTTTTATGATGCTCGCTGTAAAGCTTATTCTTCTTCCGGTGTCCTTTCCGATCGGAGGTCAGACACCATCAAGATAATTTTCATCTTTCAGGCTCAAGCCTCACTCTACAGAGACTTCATTCGAACTTCAGAATCAATTGAAGTTCCTTCTTATCTACAGAAGAAGTAATGTATAGTATTAAAAGAGTTTCTTCTTTTGGTTCCCCATCCCATCGAAGATTGCTTTCCTCGGCCTCCGTCGTCGAGAGGTAAGGCTCTCGACTAGCGATCCGGAGGTCGCGGGGATAAATTTTATTTGATTGATTTGTGTGTTCACAATTTAATAATTAAAAATAATACAAGGTATATTTGCGGCACGTGCCAGAGTGAAAGATACTCTCAGTATCGCCCTGGTGTAAGATCACCATTGGTTTTGTGACTAGATCTGAATAGCCAGGAACTTCCCCACCCCTTTCTTTCCCCCTCCATCTTCTCCCACTCCCATCCCTGCAAAATAAAGCTCGGAACTGCCATCGTACCAGTCGTGTAAGTTTCGAAACTAGGAATAACGGCGTCTTACTCTACTACTTTACGTCTTTCGTGAATCTTCCTCTGGATAATCAATTTTAAAAAATACTACACACAAGAGCCCCCACGACAAATTTGATCCAACACTTTTGAAATCATTAAAAGTGAAGAAAAACAAACTACATAGACTAAAAACCTACCCTAAATCAGTTTTTTTTAAATCGCTTTTCTTCAAAAGCATTCTAATTTATCCGGTTACTACGGGACTATGGTACGTTGTATGGCAATATGGTATGTTGGGGAGGGGAGGGAGATATATAAGAAGGAGGTTGAGATTATCTGGCTACTATTCAGATCTGATCAATTTACACAACTAAAGCCATTTCTGGTGTCTCATCGGGGCGATACTGAGAGTATCCATCACTCTGGATCAATAAAATATTAATTTGGGTGTGTGTTGTAAGACTATCAAGAACTCTGATCTAGTTTCGAGTGTTTGTATTCAGACTATCAACCGGCTCGACGTAACCGTTTCATTGATCCATATTATCATTCAGCAGATGTCGTCGCTCGGGAGAAGTTCAACGAACACATAAGATCTGGTCTCATTGTCAACTACTGTCTGATATCTACTACCGTAAATCTCATCGTCGAAGCTATGCAGGTCTAAAATTTCTATAGATGAAATGTACATTAGGGAACGTACCCATACTACGTGACCAATTTTTTTTGCAATTTTCACCCCCCCCCCCCGGTGACCAAAATCCTAAGCAAACCGCCGCTCATTTGTACCAAGCGTGACATTTTGAAGACCCCCCCCCCCCCCGAATAGGTCACGTAGTATGGGTACGTTCCCTTAAGTGCAAAAGCAGCAATTTGAAAACAAAAGAAACGTTTGATTTACGAAGAGCAATGCAACTTAACCTAACCTAATAAAAAAAAACGCAAATAAATAAGCAAAAATACCAACTTTCATCTTCCACATCTAACCCCTGATACTACCTTGAGACTCTTGTGCGGTCTTCAAATACAAAATATCAACCGTGTACGAATGTTCTGGCAAGCAATGAGCCCATTATCTCAATTTATTGAACAAAAATAACTGGTCCAGTTTTCATGGTCACCGTTCGTTATTGATCCTTGCACATGACCTTATCAATGCAATCTGAAATGGATACTCGAAACACTGTGTATTTTTTGGTATCTTCATACCAACCACTGTGTTTGGTATGAAGATACCAAACACTGTGTATTTGATATCTTCAACTGAAATCAATTCGCCGAGTGCTTTGAGTGCAAAACGTCCCACTCCTCAATGGGCGACGTAGCCAATGTAAAACAATCAACAATCAGCAGAATGCGAATGGTGCGAGCCGGCATCAGCGCTACTTATTCCATCTCGGGCGTCCGGTTCAATAAAGCCCCACTGCACACTGTTGTACTGCTTGCCCATGCGGGTACTGAGAGATTATGTTAGTTATCGGAACCGGTAAGGTATTGGAGACGTTGAACCGCGGGCAGTGATATGAAATTTAAGATGCATCCGTTTGCATCGAAAAGTTCGTGATACAAGATGACATGTGTTACTAATTTGGCACGTATGGAGTCTGGACCAAATTGTCTAGCTGTACGTCTATGGACATGATATTATGTTAATGCGTGCTATTGTAAGCGGAGACACAGAGATTCCACAGATATCGAATGATTCAGAATGTTCGATGGAATGAATCAGATATATTAATATGTTGACCGTCCAGTTGATTAGTCAGACATCTCAAATACTAAGTATTGAGATAATGAGGAAATCAATATTCGAATTCTCACCACAAAGCCATTTAGAGTTTGCGTCAACTGTGTGGTCTCCATTTTATGCAGTACATGTAAACAAAATTGAATCGATTCAGAAAAAGTGCATAAAATACCTTTCTTACAAATCGCACAATCGATTTAATAATTATCTTGATGCAACAATTTTTTTCAAAATTGATGCATTGGGTGTACGCAGACAATTCTCTGATGAGATGTTGCTATATAAAATCGTAAATAACGTAACTGACTGTCCAGAATTATTGAACAGAATAGATTTTAAAGTACCTACACGGCACACACGTTCGTGTAATATTTTTAAAGAGAAACACTGTAAAACAAATTCAAACCAAAATGCTTGCCTTATAAGACTGTGTTCAACATATAATAACATTTTCTCTGATATAGATATCTTCAATTATATATAAAAATTCTATCAAAATTATATTAAATGAGTACAAAACTGCATAAATGTAATAATATATTATGTAATGACATATATTATGTACTACCTACCTCCTGTTATATGTAATATCTTTTAGTTGTAAGATTTCAGTTTAAGTTAATTATTAATTTCTAGATACACAATGTAATAGTTTAATGAGGAAATCTATAATTGGTTTCTCAGTAAGGTAAATTAAACATCAAATTGTAAAAAAAAAAATTGTAAAAGGTTGATTTCCCTAAAATTAAATAAATAAAAATAAAATCAAATATTATTTACGCGTGTCTGTGTTTAAAATATTAAATATGCTATAAAATAACACCGAGAAGCATAACGGTCCGGTAGATTGTATGACATTATGAAATTTCATACTAGTTACAACCCAGAAAATAACTTTTTTTCTTTAATTCACTAAAAGTTTTTCAGCATTATAATTGATTTGGTAGTGTTTATGAGTAATCTGAGTATTGTACCAGATACAGTACACTTTTACTTACTGCATACTTAACACAAATTTAGATTTTTCGCAGATGTCTTACTAATCAACTTGACGATCGATGTTTAAATTCTTTAAATTGGACTTTTAGTACCCAATCAAAATGCCAAAAATTGATAATAGCACTTTAAGAACGATATCAAAAATTGGAATAGGAAAACTTTCGGGATGACTGGACACGCAATACGAATATTTTTTAGAAAAAAACGTACATATTTGCATTCAGGGCGATGGAAAACACTGCGTTTAAAATTACAACAAAATTACAACACAAAATGCCACAGAATACGGACATGAATGATTGTAAATGGCTGTCATCCCACGCGACAACAGCAAATTTTCATTTTACGAAATTGATATTTTAAATGCAGTATTTTCCAGCGCCCGAATGCAAAAAGTTGTCTTTTATAGTAATTAAGTAGAATCAAAAAGTTTTTTTTTTCTAAAACTTCGCACTAAACATGTCTTGAGTCATCCCGAAAGTTTATCTTCGATTATTTATTATCATTTATGTAGAAAAATATCAAGTTTAGTTTAAATTGTAAATGATATTGGTTTGAAAATAAATTGATTAAAAATGTATTCCTAGGCTGGGATTACACTCGTAATTTTTTTCCTGTAAATCGCTCTTGTAAGCGATTTATGGCCAAATTACCTATGTAAACGACACCAAAAGCCACTTAACGTAATTTATAGCAAGTTACAGAACTTATTCTTTCGGAAGTTTTTTGACAGGTCTAATCGCGCCCGCGCGAATTTCCAGCCTTCTTACAGCTTATAAAATCAGTTTGATAAGCTAAGATACTTCCGCAAGAAATAGTTCCGAAATGCGCCGCGCACCGTTGCGAAATGTCAAAAATTAAAAGACAATTGTTTTCATAGGATTTTTTTCCTACAAAACTAGTATTTATTTCCACTTATTTAAGTTTTCTGGAAAATGAGCATCCTTCTATTCAATTATCGGTCCAATCCTTTCCAATTTAATGTTTTTGTTTTTAACATTTACGTATTTGAAATTTTGAATTCGAAGTCGGTTGCTGTCAGCAGATGTCAGGTAGCTGTCATTCGGATGAAACGAAATTAATTGCCGCCTTTGATGGCACAAAAGTGTGTGGAGAATTGTTTAATTAAAGCCACAATCTATTTCAATACTTTATTTGGGCCTTTTCGTCTTTATTGACAAAATCGCGTAAATTTGACAGTAGCAGGTCGTTGTTGACAGGAAGCCATCTTACTGCAAATAAATGTACAGATGTAAACGGTCGCATGAGCATTTACACAGGTCGAACTTCCGAACAACTTCCGTGATCATTAATTACCAAAAGTCGGATGCATATGTGAACGCTCCTGTGAGTGACCTGTCAAAATCTTATGTAATCCGTAAATTTTAATTACGAGTGTAACCCCCGCCCTAGAAGTAGGGTATCTACTGTTTTAATTGCTTTTGCAATCAGATAATGTATATTTTACTTTTACGGCAAGGGTTATTGAACTAACTAACCATCATGCCGTTTCCACGCAGGGGTAGGCAGAGAGGACGGACCGCCAAACAACTCGATCTTGGCACACTCCTTGCCTCGTTCACATTCATACATCGTCTCATGAATGTGACGATATATGAACGTGTTTTCCTGATTTTTTAATAATTTTTTTATCAGAATGTTATTTGCAGTATTTTTAAAACAATTTTTGATAACCACGAATGACTTCACACAAAATTTCAACAGCAATAATGTATGCATTTTAACCGAATAACTAAGAAATAGCAAAAACGTGGGACTTTAAAAAATTACCCTCTACTAGGTATTGAAATTGGGCAGACGTTGTACCACCTAGCTTTTTAAAATTTAATAATATAACGTCTTTCCCGTTGCACTTGCGATACGAAAGCGGGAATTTCGTTAAAAAGCGAAGGATCGATGACGTGAGCGCACCGGAGTGGAAATAGCCCCTAAAAGCAATTTCCGTTTTACGAGTGTGAAACTATTTGCCAGAATCGATCTTCGGGAACTTTTCAATCGGCCAGTGATGGCCACCCTAGATTTTACGAAATTTGTGTATTTGCCTTCACATTCTGCCAAATACCTACATCAGATATTATGATTTAAGTGTACATCAGATATTACGATGCTTACTTCAGATATTATGGTTTAAGTTTAATTTGGGGGTATCAGAAAACAATATATTCATTGGTGATTGAAGAGTGTCCGAAACTTTGGGTTAAAAGAGAGAAGGGCGCGAAACACGGCTGTTAAAGGCCCGCTACCCGAATTACTACCGATTTCTTACATATCTCCCTTAAACACGTTAAGTTTTAAAGCTCTTAAAAAAATATATGTTATTCTTGAAGATAATATCTAGACATTGCAAGCGCCGAAACGCAAATTATATAAAATTCCCTTGATAGAAAAAAATCGCAAAGTATTATAAACACGTTTGTTTCAGTAATTTTACAAGTTATATGTATGAAAAAATCAGTGTTTCTTTAAATGCTGTTTAAGACAATGCCCGCGAGATTTTTGCTCTATTTTAAACGAGTCGTGTTTTATTAAACATTTTCACAATTTTTGCGTCGATTTTGTCGCCGCAAATGTTAGCGCTCTCCTCTAACATTCGTAATTTCGTATCTCTCCATCATCTTCTTTTCAGGCCCGATTGCGGAGCCTTAACTAAAATTAATTATGTTTCTAAAAACTCTATTTATTTAGTTTTATATCACTTTCTCACAAACTTTACACTTATTATTACAGTGTATATCATTTATTACACTCGTATTTAACCGTACACTATTGTATACAATTTTTGTACAAACTGTTAAAACAAATTTTGTTTTTGCTTTGCACCACTGTTTGTTTTTTTCTAGGTACTAAATAAAACTTATTTTAACTATATTACCCACGCACAGGCTGCGCCTTAGTGGGTTCTCACATTATGTTACGATTTTCAAAATATGTAAATATAAATTGTAAAATATGGGAAAAAAAGGCATTAAAAAAAAAATACTTTTAGAATTAGCTCTTCGTCAAAGCGCTGTCCTGAAATAAAGATTTTCATGAGGCGTACCACCGCTAAAAAATGCGCCATAACAGTTCAATAGCAACACAGCTCTCAGAAGTAGGATCATATCATATTTAGAAGCAGGACCATAACATTTCAAATCAAAATTGAAAAGTTTCTTAAAATGGCATTAAATATTTTCAGTGGCTACATTTGAATACCCGGGTTTCTTCTACCTCTTACCTTCTCCTCGTTGTACAAAATTAGCCAATATTAGTAAATAGGTATGCATAATACTATCGATTCCTGCCATTCGAAATCACTCACGTCTAGGGATGAAACGATACGAGTAAATACAAGTACATACTCGATATTTTTCACCGATACCAAGTACTTTTAGTATCGATACTTTGAAATTGAGTACTGAGTAGGTATCGGTCAAAAGTACTCATATCAGTATGCTAATGTCACTATTTTATTTAAAATTCACAAAAAAATTGCATATCTTAAATTGAAGTTTTTGGAGGCACCCTAACCCTAGCGTCCCTAGCTAGTCTTAGTTTTGTGTAGTTGGCAAGCTTGTTTGTCTATATAAAAAAAAAACAGGCAGCGCCGCCACCGCCATATTTTGTCGTCATTGACAAATGGAATTGACAATGTTTCCGTTCCCATGTTCGTTAATCCTTTAACAATAGTCGGTGTTTGTTCAGTGTTTTAACTTTTTGAGTTATTGAAAATGGGGCCTCCGAAGCCTAGTGTGTGGCAATATTTCACGAAAAACGACGAGAAAACCGCAAGGTGCAAAAAATGCTTATGATGATTAAAACAGTGCGGTTTTGTGGCAAAACTTCTAATTTGCATAAGCATTTAAAAAGCCACGCTGATTATATTGCACCTGTTTATGATAACAACAAGATTTCAACGTAAATACATACATATTTTAGACACTTATATTTTTTTTTAAATTTTCCAAAAAAGATGCGATATGAGTAAGTATCGATACTTTTCAACTGATACCAAGTAAGTATCGATACTCGACGACCGATACAGTATCGAGTAAAAGTATCGATACCTCAATGGTATCGTTTCATCCCTACTCACGTCCAATAATATTGAATAATGTTTGGGATTGAGGGAATGACGAATGTCCATTTCAGATGGATGTGACGTAAGCAATTTGGATACATTTCTGGCTTTGGAAACAGCTTCCAGAAATAATCCTGAATGACGACATCAATTACGACTTTACAGCGAATGACACGATTTCGAATGTAAATCTAAATTGTAAAATTACGTAACATAAACACGAATTTGGGTAGGTATGCCAAATTAATTCAGGTGTCCAAGTTCAGCTTTCCTTTATCATTAAATTTGCTCTTCTATTCCTCCTGCCAAACCGCATGAGTCCACGTAACGCGTGGATTTATTTCAACCGAGCGATCCAATTGCCAGAACCAGTAGGTAAATGGCACCCTCAAACTCAATATCCGACATTCCACAATCTCTACATATTATAAATTAAAGTCCTCCGCCGCATCTGTCTGTCTGTTCACGATAAACTGAAAAACTACTGAACGGATTTTCATGCGGTTTTCACCAATAGATAGTGATTCCTGAGGAAGGTTTACGTATATAATTTGTCAAGGTTTGGTGTAAATTGGTTGAAAAGTATCATATATGAAAGGAGAATGTTTGTATGTGGTGGACGAGCGGGCTGGCAAGCGGGCGGTGTGGATTTGATTTGTATGCAAAGGAAGGTCACTGCTAGGAACAATTATAATTATGGTGGGTTAGTGAAAAGTACTTCTAAAATCGTTCCGGAAAGTAAAAAGGCCTTCTGATTTGAAACAGTACTAGAAATAGATTTTGACCATGCTCCATCAATATTATTTTTTCTCTTATATAGTCCCTTTTTATTTATTTTTTTAATTATGCACATTAGAAAGCGGTCGTGGATATAAACAGAATAAAATTTTTAAACCACATATCAAAATTTTCCTCGCAAACAAACATATTTAGACAAGATGATAAATAAATAATCCAAAAAACAACAGTTATCCTTGTAGCAAAGGACAACGAATACTTAATATTCAACTGCAGTTTGAACTCAATCCCAAATGCCTACGCCTACAGTGCGATTACCGGAGAAATTTGCAATACATTCATATATTTCCCATACACAGACAGCTAGCTGTAAAGCCTTCTGCTAAAACTAAAGTCGATATCCGACCTGCCTCCACTAGTATTAATTTGCAAGAACTAAACTAGGAGTTTGAATACATTATACAGTTTGAACATATCATAATATTATATCTAGTTGGATCTTCGACCAAGTATACATATACATACTTGGTCGAAGAGTTGGATACATCTTGTTTGTAGGAGTAGTTTCAGGAGTTTCGGAAGTTACCCAAAGCGACTGGCAGGTTTATAAATAGCGACTGTACATTTCAGCGGAGTATCGAACCAATTTTATCGATTCGTTGAAGTCGAACGTGCTGCAGGGCGCCTCTTTCAAAAGCGATGTGAACCCTGTGACAGGCTGTTTATTTATCGCCGAGGAAATTCAGAATTTTGAAAGGATCGATCAATAACAAGTCGAGTCTGCTTTGTTTGCGAGGAGAACTTTTGGAAAACTGCAATGTCAATGTTTTGATTTGTGGACTGAAGACAATGAGGCATTTTGAACGCATGAGTTGGCAGAGAGAAATTCCTGATATTTTTGATAGATTATGGATAGACCAGCCATGCAATTCTGTATCTTTCATTCTACTATCATTGGAACACAGACGTCAGGTGGGAATTCTGTGCTTTCTCTACCGGCATCTCAAAGGAAGGTTGTAACAATGATTCATTCGGTACAAATGCGCAGACGGGACACGAGGCAAACACGTGTCCAACATTGTTGAACTTTCCAAAGCAGGGGTTTACAGACTTTTCAAGTAGAGGGCCGCATACAACGACATCAAAGTTCATCAATTATATTAATCAACCTAGTTATTTTTTACTGTTGCAGCGCCTATTTTTGGTAAACTTTCGAAATCACTGGTTACGCTTAACACAAATATTTTTTTAGAAAAATCTTTATATTCACCTAAATTACTATAAAAGAAAAAAAATGCGACGGAAAATATTGCATTCAAAGTTTCAATTTCAAATAACCCTTTATATATGTGATATATGCAATTATATCGCATTTGTATCTATGTAGTAATTCGGGAATGCTCGGGTCGCCGAACATTGCCGATCGGGCATACGAGCCGGGACAGCGGTCCGGTGTACGGCCGCGGCCAGAACCATTCTAACTTCCAGTATAATCAGTCGCTACCGAGACAAATAATATTACTTATTGAATCCATTGTACTCTTACAATAAAGACGAGAACTTACGTTTAACATATTTATTATTATTGAGTGGCTAGTGTGGCCACAATAAAAGTACATTACAATTGGCGCAGCCGTATTAAAGTACAATATTGGATTACCAAATTGGATCACAAAAAAAAAATTACCAAAGCGGGGAGAGCTAAGTCACCCCGAAAAATTTTTCAAGGCTACCTACAGCCGAGGCGGAACATTGGAGTATTTTTTGGGTTTGTCTGACCGAGTGAAAGGACCGGCAGAACAAACCGAGGATATCTCTGGCTATTCCTGGAGCCACAGTCAGAGTTCTGGAGTACCATCCAAGGGTACTCAGAAGCAAGAGGCGGTGGTCGTTTTTGGGGCTCAACAGAGCCTTTCCACGAAGGTGAAGTTCCGAGGGAGTGCCGAGGGAAGGCATTCTTACAAGGCAAACAGTGCTAGTGTCGAGGAAGGTCACTCACTCATCAAGAGGAAACAATCTGGAGACGTTGCAACCGCAATTTCTAAGATAGGTTTTTCTTTTCTTTCTTGTGGAGGATTTGTCTGGGTTTTTTGTAATTTTTTCCGGGGTAGTATTGTTGTCGTAGCTTCGCGTGATTATTTTTTTTCCTTTTGTGAAGATGGAATCGGCGAGAATTCCACCGTTCTCTCACATAAACGGAGATTGGGATGTGTTTCAACTCAGATTAGAGCAGTTTCTCGTGTTACATGATGACATTACCGAGATTAAGAAAAAGGCTTATCTGATAAACTCGCTTGAAACGGAGACCTTGACTCTTCTGTCCAACTTATGTTTCCCGATTAAAATCACAGATGTTACGTTTGAGAAATTAATTGAGTTGCTAAAAAAACATTGTGGTAAATGTAGATCTCTTTTTCAAGAGCGGGAATCATTTTTCCAAGCTAAACAGAATCATAACGAATCGATAAGGGATTTCGCCGCAAGAATTCGAGGGCTCAGCTCATTCTGTCAGTTCGGAAACAGGCTGGAGGATAATCTTGTAGACGTGTTTGCAATCGGTCTACTTCCGGGCCCTGTACGGGTAAAATTGTTTGTTGAAGGGCCTAAACAAAACTTTAATCAACTAGTTGAACTTGCAGTGACCGCGAAAGGTCCTGAGGTCGATTCAATCAAGATGAAGTTGGAAGTAAATTCGGTAAAGGAATTTGGAAGATCGGCTTCTCCGGCGCGAGAAATAAATTCGGTAAAGAGATTTGGAAAATCGGCTTCTCCGGCGCGAAAACTTTATTATCGGTCGAATAGTTCCGATTCATGTAGGTCGGATAAACAAGTTAAAACCGGTTCATCACTAAAAAAGTGTAAGATCTGTGGGAAATCAAATCATGACACTCATAACTGTAAGTTTAAGCAAGCTAAATGTTATTCTTGCGGTAAATTGGGTCATTTACAGAGATTTTGTAAAAACGGGTCAGTAAAATCAGTTATGAATTGTAATAATGAAAATATTGAAAATGTAGCTTTTGTTAAGGCAATCAAGGCACAATTGAAATTAAATGGGAAATCCTTCGGAGCGATGATTGATTCAGGATCATCAGTTTGTGTCATTCCGGAGACATTGTTTTGTAAACATTTCAGTAATATAGAGTTGTCACCCGAAACACGAAAAATTTCAGGTTACGACGGGAATATGTTGACTGTTGTGGGTAATGCAAATTTCAAGGTCGAATACAATAATCTAGTTAGGTTAATAACCTTTGTCGTTGTAACAAGCGGTTCGGAAATGATTGTGGGAAGAGATTTCATGGAAATCTTTAACCTCAACATTGTTTCAAAACAAAATTCTATCAATTCAGTTTCATCGGAAAAAGAGAAAATTGATAAAATTAAAAATAAATTTCCAGAAGTTTTCGACAAGAAACTAGGTCGATTTAATAAATTCAAAGTGAATTTTAAAGTAAAGAAAGATGCGGATCCTTTTTTCTGTAATGCTAGACCGGTACCGTTCGCTATTAGAGATAAGATCGAATGTGAACTTAAATCAATGGTGAGGGATGGTATTATTTCGCCAGTGAAAAGCAGTGAGTATGCATCTCCCATCGTTCCGGTAGTAAAGAAAAACGGCGAGATTCGTATTTGTGTAGATTATAAACGAAGTTTAAATCTTATTACAGAGTTAGAGAAATACCCGCTACCTAGGATCGAAGAGGTTATCCACAAGGTTAGTTCGGGGAAAATTTTTGCAAAACTGGATTTAAAACAAGCTTATTCACAGTTAGAACTGCAGGATAGCTGTAAGAAATTTACAACGATTAATACACATTTAGGATTGTTTGTTTACAATAGACTTGTGTTTGGATTTAAATCTGCTCCGGCAATTTTTGCTAGAACAATTGCAAGTTGTTTGCAAGGGTTAAAAGGCGTGGCATTTTACTTAGATGACATTATTATCTCAGGGATCAACGAAAAGGATCTAATGGATAATATCATGGCAGTCTGTAAACGACTACAAGATTGCGGTTTATGTGTAAATACGGAAAAATGTCAATTTTTTGTAAAAGAGTTAGAAATTTTGGGGTACATCATTTCCGAAAAGGGAATCCAACCTCAAACGGATAAATTAGAAGCCATTAAGAATGCACCTTATCCGACGGACGTTCATCAACTTAAAAGTTTACTAGGATTTTTCAGTTTTTACCGGAATTTTATACCTAACATGTCATCAATTCTAGAACCACTTCACAATCTTTTAAAGAAAGATGTCAAATGGGTTTTTTCTAGAGAATGCGCTAACGCAGTAGATACAATAAAGAATTTGATGAGTAAAAATACGATTTTGACAAATTACATTCCGCACCTTCCGGTTAAACTTTTTACGGACGCGAGTACATCCGGTCTGGGGGCGTGTCTATGTCACTCATTCGCAAACGGTACGTTGCGACCTATAGCGTTTGCATCTAGAAGTTTAAATAGCGCGGAAAAGAAATATAGCATCTTAGATTTAGAGGCTTTAGCTATAGTGTTCGGTTTGAATAAATTTTTTCAATACTTATATGGCAGAGAATTCACGTTGTGTGTTGATAATCTGCCTCTGATGAGAATTCTCGGTGAGCACAAGAATATTCCTGTTCTAGCCGCAAACAGATTGCAAAGGTATGGAATTATTTTAGCAGGGTTTTCTTATAAAACGGAATTCGTAAGATCGTGCAAAAATCAAGCGGATTTCCTATCTCGACTACCTTTAGAATCGTCAGTTGAGGAATTCAAAGAAGACTACGGGTCTGAGTTCGTAAGTTTTGTTAGCAATTGTGAACATCTTGACGTTAATTCGATTAGGGAAGCCACTAAAGTAGATACGGTCATTCAAGGCGTAATGACGTGTTTAAGGCAAGGGTGGCCCAAACGTGTTAAACGCGAGGAGGAATTATGGAAATTCTGGATAAAAAGGAACGAACTTTCGATTGTTAAGGATTGTTTATTTTGGCAACATAGAATTATTGTTCCAAGTTCGTTGCATAAAAAAGTGTTAGAGCTCGTGCATCGTTCACACTTAGGTATTGTTAAGATGAAAGGGTTAGCAAAGGGTTATTTCTGGTGGTCATCGCTGAGCAAAGATTTAGAGAAAATTGTTCAGGAATGTCCAGAATGCGCGTCGACGAAACAATCTCCGCCAAAGAGTCAATTATCGGTATGGCCTAATTCTGGGAAGGTCTGGAGTAGGTTACACCTGGATTATAGTGGACCGCTGGCAGGGAAAATGTTTCTGGTCATCTGCGACTCATTCACTAAATGGGTTGACTGTATTGAAGTTCAAAGGGCAGATTCAGCTAATACTATATTTGAATTGAGGAAATTATTTTCAAATTTTGGCTACCCTGAACTCATAGTGTCAGATAACGGAACTTGTTTTACGAGTGAAATTTTCCAACAGTTTCTTCGGGAAAACAATATTAAATTCATGTCATCTCCAGTTATGCACCCAAAAAGTAATGGGATCGCTGAAAATTCAGTGAAAACTACTAAGAGTTTTCTTAAAAAACTTATGGTAGGAAATAAATTTCAGGTTGATTACAAGGATAAATTGTTACATTTTTTGTCCGATTATAGAAATACTCCACATTGTACGACGGGAGTCGAGCCAGCAGTTTTATTGTTTGGTAGGAAACTTAGATCTACTTTTGACAGTCTCATTCCGAAAGAGAATGAACGGGTTGTGTCAAAACAACATGATTTGGCGAATAAGAATATTGAGGCAAATCAACGTAAACAATCTAAGTATTATGGTGGTGTAAAAACAAGAAATTTTATTGTGGGACAAAAATGTTTAGTTAAAGATTTCAGGAAGAATAATAAATTTACATGGGTAAAGGGAATTGTTACAGATAAAATTGGAAAAAAATTATATTTGGTAAAAACTTGTGATTCTCAATTAATTTGGAAACGTCATGTGGATCAGATGAGGAACTTATCAGTGTCTTGGAGTGATGTTGAGTCAGATTTGCCAGATTCCGCGTCTGATGACACGAGGACTGAGCACTCTGAGAAAGAGTTATCCAATCTGTGGAGTGAGTTAACGGTGTTTTCTCCTGATTTCAGATTTGCGGAGGGAGGAGAGAGGTCACCGGAGGTCACAGACACGGCAATCGCTGGTCCAAGTCAAAGTTCAAATCCCTGGTTGGGGAGACTCCGCCCAAGATAGTCCACAAGGAAGGAACGGAAAGCCTTCTAACTTAATATAATTTTGTGTGAAATATTAATAATGATGTGTTTATGAAAAAACATTATAAGAACTTGAGTGAAATATCAGTATAATATTTACAGTGTTGAATTATATAGAATCATGAAATACTTGAAATACTTAAATATGTAGTGACTGATTTACAGGGGGAAGGGTGTGATATATGCAATTATATCGCATTTGTATCTATGTAGTAATTCGGGAATGCTCGGGTCGCCGAACATTGCCGATCGGGCATACGAGCCGGGACAGCGGTCCGGTGTACGGCCGCGGCCAGAACCATTCTAACTTCCAGTATAATCAGTCGCTACCGAGACAAATAATATTACTTATTGAATCCATTGTACTCTTACAATAAAGACGAGAACTTACGTTTAACATATTTATTATTATTGAGTGGCTAGTGTGGCCACAATAAAAGTACATTACAATATATAAACAGGCTGGAACACAACCATAATACTCGTTTTAACTTTAATGAAAGACTAATTGTACCTAAACATACAAATAAATATGGACAAAGAACGTTAAATTACATGATTCCCAGTTGTTTAAATACGCTTTCAGCTGAAATTAAAAACTGTGCCCAAAACAAACAATTGGTGAACTTACTGAAGACTTGGCTTACGGAAAGAACTAATTTGTATTAGCTTACAATAACTAAAGACTTTAAAATTGTTATTCATGTTTTCATAATTTTTCTTTTATCTAAGTATATTTCTGTAAAAAAATTATTTTATTTTATATCTATAATTGTAAAAATGTATCTAAGTATATTTCTGTAAATTTTTTTATTTAATTTTATATCTTAAATTGTAAAAATGTAATTATTAAATCACTATAATAAGATCTTTAATATAAAGAACCCGTTAGACAAACTACTAAAAAGTAGTTTATCGGGACTTTTTGTCTTATATTTGTAAAATGTATAAAATATAATGCTCTGAAGCCGGGTATTGAAACATTTAAGGGACTTACAATAGACTCCACACCGAGCGCGAGCCGCCATGTAAATATACCTGCAAAAATTTACAAGAAGCTTAGACTGAGGGCACAGCGTAGTAAGGACTTGAACGTTCAACAGTCTGAATAGTCCGTTCCACACATTGCACGAACGCCTTTTACACATACGCTTGCCAGATGTATTTCAAATGACCAACACGACACGATGGTTTTTGGTCCACTAAATGCGTGAAATAGAGAATTGGAGGTACTACCTTCAAATCCGTCGAACCAATTTATTCGCTTAATGTCTCATCTATTTATATATATCAATGGGTATCCGCCGTTTGGACATTTTGTAAGGCTGAATAAAGCGGAAAGGGGAAGGTTATGGGAAAGAAGAAGCTTGGGACGTACCCGATTGTTCTGATCTGATTAATACCACTTCAAGCAATGTATCGACAAAGAATTACTGTTCCTCCAGGACGATGCTGATTTTAAACTACCATTTTGGAATTTCAGAAGAACAAGCGTCATAGAACATTAGACACCGATGGCCAGTCGACGGACATGCAAAACGCGTGTCATTCCCAGATTAGGACAAATAATAATTTTTTTTTTTTTTACAGTGAATACCGCACAAGAATCTCAACTGCTCCCGTCTAGAGCCAGTGAGACTATGGCATCCCCAATTGGGGTATGTTGTGAGGCTGAAGGTAGCGGGGAGGGGAAGGAGGTGGGGAAGAGGAAGGTTGGGAAGTACCTGGCTATTCAGATCTGGTCACTAAACACGGCTAAAGCCATTTTCGAGCAACGTTTCAATTCTGAATGGTGGTCTTACACCAGGGCGATACTGATAGTATCTTCCACTCTGGAACATCCCGCAAATATACTATATATTATTTTAAATGAATTAATTGTGAAATAACACAAATTAATCAAATAAAATTTATTTGCGCATGCCGGGTTCGAACCCGCGACCTCCGGAATGTGAGTCAAGAGTCTTAGCCACTGGACTACGGAGGTCGTCATTATTGCCGGCTTTTGAGTTCCCTCACTCCTATACAACGTGTGTCTATTTAATAAGTATTAAATAGACATGCGTTGTATACCCGTTGGTCATCTCTTCTTCTTCTTCAAAATACCCTTCTAATGTGAATTAGGTCTTGAGGGAAATCTCAGGACTCATAATTTAATATTAGGTCCTTACATATGAAATTGGCGTTTTGTATGGGAAGAACATAAAGTCGATTTTTTTTTATATAATATATTTATTTAATCAAAGTATGTACCATTGCTATCTATGCACTTTTGCCATCTCATAGGTAGTTCATCGATCCCTTTACTAAAAAAACCACTCGGACGGGAATCATTAAAATCTTCGGAGGCGGTTTGGGCTGCCCCATCGGAGTTGAATTTTTTCCCTTGCAAGAAGTTATCCAAATTTCGAAAAAATGGTAATCTGTTGGGGCAAGGTCCGGAGAGTACGGTGGATGTCTTAGACATTCCAATTGAAGCTCCTCTAATTTGGTAGCCGTCTGTTGTGCAGTGTATGGTCTAGCGTTCTAACGCGCGTTTGTTGATTTGCTTCACTCAAGTCATGAGGTACGTACCCACCTTTCAAGCTTTTTCACCTTCTTAATTTGCTTCAAGTGGATTAAAACAGTTTTATCACTAACACCGCAGCCTGCAGCTAACTCGGACGTGGTTTGCGATGGATCCGCTTCCACAATAGCCTTCAATTCTTCATTATCAACTTTGGTCTCCGGCCGTCCACGGGGCTTGTTCTGCAGGTCGAAATTTCCAGAACGAAAACGTTGGAACCAAAAACGCACTGTGTTTTCTTTTGCGGCACCGTCGCCATACACATCATTAATCCTTTGAGCCGTTTCTGCAGCACTGGTGCCACGGTGGAACTCGTACTCGTAAATAACGCGATATTTCAAGTTTGCCATTTTGTAAACTAAGTGACGCAAAGAAAAAAAAACAATTAAGGAAAAAACAAAAGAATTATAATATTCGAAACACAAATACATGAGTAAATAGCTGTAAAAATTTGAATTTGGAATTCCTAACCAAAGAGAAGATATTTGAGATCAAAGTTGCCAGTACGGCAAAACGCCAATTTCATATGTAAGGACCTAACATATAAACTATTGATTTTAATCTCTCGCCGTTGCTATCACAATTTATTATCTTGAGCGAACAGACACTATGTTATTTATTATTATCTTTTTAAAGTATCTATTATTAAACTTGACTCGATACTTTCATTATCAAATAAGCGTGGGTCGAACCCTATTCAAACCGAGGCGCATAAAAAAATAATACAATCTCTTTACTTAAGTTCTACCTTTCAATTAACTTTTATCGACCTTTTTTACCTTCCGAAAAAAAATTAACCCCGAGATTAAAGATTAACTCCTGGATAAAGATTTTGCTCTACGCATTTTTACAACGTATCCTAAGAAATTGATAACATCAAATGAATCATTTGTAAATTAGCTACAAGATTTATTATAACTGGCCGAAAATTATGTAACGGGGTAAAAATATTAATTTAAAAAAATCAAAGTGTGCAATTCACACGCGGTAGAAATGAAACCTCCAGAAAAATAAAGTAGACATGAGTAGGTAGAATACGAACCATTTTTTTATCAATGTGAAGGATGATTTTTTTCCATATTTTTGTGGTCGAATTCCAATGCACCTTTTCCTATACATTTGGTCATATTTTAGTATTTGTATTTTCTTCTTCGGAGTCGCTAGATGTCGCTTTCTTTTGTGTTTTCTTTGCCTGTTCATTTTGGAGTGGCTTGAAGATTGGATATTGATTTTACAAAAATAAAAACACTTTTTTTTTGGATTTCGTAAGATTCGATCATTGGTTCGCTAAATTTCTGGCCGTTGAAGTTCGTTCGTTATTGTCCTGAGTGTGCTGTAACAGCACTGTATTTGTTAATCTTTTGTTTTCTTGTCATTGTTTTGTAAATACTGCATATTCTTTATTTCATATTGTAATGGACTCGTAAGGAGCACTGTAGGATTGTTTTTCAAATTTATTATAGTTAAGCGCACTTGAAGTGAAACGACACAAAACTGCGCTATTCAAATATAACGTTATTATTACTATTCGTCAGGCGCTTTATACCACTACACTAAAGGAGACTTGCGTGTGGCTGTGTATTTATCGTATTATATTGGAACCGAGTACCCGCGAAATAAATAAATATTTTATTGCTATCTCATTCTCGCAGGCTAAATTCTATAGATGTGCGGTTGTCTCTTTTTAGTGTCGCTCGCTTCCGTTTCATTGAGTTTCAAATCACAACAGTGCTAAAGAAGTTTTAACTTCAAAAAATTTATATTCGAATATTTTCAACTTAGTTTTTATTTACGATAATTGTCGGCTACGCTTTCGAAAAAGCCAAATTTGTTTCCTAACCTTTTTTCTAGCAGAAAAATGTTTCGGAAGCGGATATTTCGATTATGCTAATGCGCTAATCCGGCGGTAGCTTGCTTCATAATATTGTTGTAGTACTCTCTAGAAACAAAACGTTCCCCTTCGGCAGAAGCAGAGCAGGTACGGAACATTAAAGTGTTTACAATAATTATTTTCGTACGTAATTCTCTCGGGCGGCGTGCGTCAGTGGTCCTAGACCTCATCCCTCTCAATTATTTGTCCTTCCTTTTGTCCTTGCCGTTAATCCCCTTACCTGTAGCTAGATATATCGATCACTGACAAAATGTTCATTGTTAATTATGAATTTTTGTTAGACGACGTAGATCGAGTAAAAAAAAAACGGAGAAAAATGATAGGTATTTAACTCATTTTTGAATTTATTGACCTTTACAGCATTTCAAATTTCCGCTATCGATATAATATTGTACAAGTCAGTATAGTAGATGGATACACAGATGGATGTCTTATAGACATTTTATTACTGATTTTAAAAATATATTCTTTTGATTCTTAAGTTACGCGATATGAGCATTATTGTGGGTTTACATTTTTCTGAAGTGTCGTGTCGTGATGTGCTCTGACGTGATGATGGCTAGCGTTCAAATCTGAATGTTGTGTTCTGACGATATTTTGAATTAATGACCAAAATCGAGATAGCTTCTGATGCGACACGACAGAACGCCTCACGACACATAGAGACAGACTAATATAAACGTCACCATATTAAATGTATGAAACCGATACCGTTCTGACGCGTCAGGGGGTTGGAAGAAAGAGGAAATTGGAAAGAATCTGGCTATTCATATCTATTCATTTCAAGCAACCTCCAATGCCAATACAACACAGGCAGGTTACATTACGTAAATTGTACAAGGGTGCTTTTAAAAGGGATTTTTTATGAGTTTTTAGGCGCTGTATAAATTAATTATCCAATCAATATTACTATTATTTAAAATTTTAAAGTTAACTCGTTAAATCGTTCTCTAGAATGTCTGCCTTTGCATTGTTAAAACCATTTAAGCTTCACTTACAACAGGACTAATATTAGCACCATGCGTATATTTCGTCAACCCGATCAATGAATGACGATTGTCAAAACAAAACGGGGTTGTTAGAACTGCATTATTCGTGCCGGATTCCATTCTAATTCCGGACAAAATCATAACACAAAAACCAGGGTTCTAAAAATTCCCTTTGTGAATGGGGCAAGCATAGAGGTAAATATGTAAGAGGTAAATACGAGTATGTATGTTCTAGTTGGGAGCTGGTGGAGATAGAAGCTTTGCCGCCATCAAAGGAATCACAAATCGTGTACATCGTATTATCTGTACTTAAACACCTGAATGCTTCACAGATTAAAGAGGAAAATCTCTGTTATGTGGTGTGTATAAATCGTGTTACAGTAAAAGCCCGAAATTTGGCATATCTTAGTAGATTTTGCAGGCAAAGCGTGGCATTTATCAAAATGGTTGTGTGAATGTCTGAAATGGAAGCGTTCATAAGTTTTTTGATTCAACATAATCTAACAATGTCTGTCTTTCTTAGAAATATGTATTTCGGATAATTTCAGAGAAATCCGGCGTGAGCAAATGAATCAAATTATATGTGTTATAAGGTATTTTATTCCTGGGTGGTAGATTACCCCGATCAAAGACCACCGATCAAAATCGAAATGTCTAGCTTCCTGAAATGTTTTTTAACCGGATACGAATATCTGGGTACTTTACAAACCTTCATCTTTCAGCTTCACAACATAAATCAAATAGGAAACGCCAGAGTCTCACTGTCACCGGGCAAACTTATGCGAAAATAGCATTAAAAAAATACTTAGGTTCGTTAAAAACGTTTGTTATCGCTTACATTCCGAACTTTTTACGCAAACATTTCGGTAAAAAAATTCTATCAATAAACCTAAGATTTCACCAATTTTCGGTATTTTACTATTTATCATATATTTATAAACACATTACAAACAAGAATAGCAACCCAGCTGTTTGATATAATTTACAAGCTTGGGTAGCGGTTTGATCTCGAGAACGAGGAGAATCAATATTACATAACGTTATCAAGAAATTAATATTGCCAGACGATTTTTCGACATTTTGTCTACATGTAATAAACCTCAATCAATATCTCCGCCTAGTTATATCAGAATGATAGTACGAAGAAAAAACAAGTCAATAATATTATTTTTATTGATGTTCTGGTAGTGCCTGCTTATTTCTAGTTTGATTTCGTTATCATTATCAACAACAATGTCGATAATTAACAGAACGGAAAATCGTAAGTCTAAAATACGGGGACAGACAAAGCCTAGGATTATTTGACGGCCTATTTCATTCAATTACCTAACTACGTAGTTTCTAGTTTGTCTGGAAATTTGACAATGGATTTATCAAAATGACAACTTGGTTGGTAAGAATGAAATATTTCGTAACCGTCTAAAAATATATAATATATTAATAAATTGGTATTATGTATAGATAAGGCGATGGTTTAGCTAATACCTTCAACTTTGATTGAAAACATAGTACCTACTGTCATTTTGTTTTGAAGAGTTTTATTATCCATGTACATTTGTTACTTAGTTTTCTTTTATTAATCTGCTATCGGTTTCGACACATCCGTGTCATTCACTTTAATGCCATAATGCACAATTTTTTTTTCATTTGCTTGCACGCAGAACCACTTTTGGGAAAAAATCCCCAATTCCCCTTGGGGGGCATAAATTAATTACGTGAGCAGTTTTTATTCCAATCTAGACCCCTCCCCCCCTTGGTGAAATAAATTTGGGCCACTTCGTATATACTTTTTAAGCAAAGTGAGATTTTGCCGGACCTCCGCCCATTTTGAGCTCACGTAATCAATGTATGCCCCCTTATATGTGCGTAGTTTCTCACAATTCTCCCTCGCAATTTAATAATATCGACTTTCTTAACAATAACCTTCAAAAACATCGAACCAAAGTAATGCGTACGATAACAAATTAATGTACGAGTACAAAATGCGTTGAAGCATCTCCTATCAGTATCCTATATTTCTCTTCCCTCTATCTTCTTGAAAATTTCGCAAAATAAATCACTAGCACCAGCATAAGAAACTTTTTCGTCTTTCTTAATCTCATACGTAAGTACCTCTTGAACTGCATTACATTATCATACAGGGTGTTAAGGGACGTACTTGAATTACTTTAATTAGTTATTCCTCGCATTATTTGGAGTAAAAAATGTTCATGAAATTTTGGTCCTCGGTTACTTTACAGAAGTATTTTTTTTTCTTTAAAACAAACAAAACAAAAATTCTTGCACACGTCGTCACTCTTCACTGAGTAGAGTAACCGACCAAACCATCTGCCCGCCCCAAACTGTTCAAAACCTACTGATTTTTTAAATGAAAAATAAAAACATCAAAAATGTTACCGGAGACCAAAATTTCATTTACATTGTTTTACTCCAAATAAAAGTAAGTCAAGTACGTCCCTTAAAACCCTGTATATTTGTATTAAGCTGTTCGTTTCTTACAAATAAATAAATAACTCGGCTATTACATTCACGGATGTCAAAAGTTGGCGGTATTCCAGAGTTCTTTGAGAGATTTATAATTTTTAAGCGATGTTTACTGCTGTGAACTTAAAATACATAAAATCTATAATATATTTAAAAAACGGACTTAACAACAAATGTTTTTAGGTCATCAATATAAGAATGCATAATCGGAAGGTGAAGTAACAACGAAAGTAATTAGTATTATTTTTTTATAACTTTGTAACTTAGCTTTGTTGCGTTGTTGTTCTCTTGTTACCGATATCGATACTCATCTTACAGCCCTGATACAAATACCAAACCAAATGAGAAAAAAAATACAATTACATTACATTCGTTAAGTAATTGAAAAACTATAAACTGTGGAATTTGATTGCTCGCTTTCTAATACGTACTGTTAAATCAGCGCAAACCTTTTATAGCAAAATCGCTTTTTACACCATTTACGTAAACTTTAGATGAGATGAACTTCTTATTCGTATTGAACAGTTTCAGTCAACTTTCCAGAGTGGAATATACTCCGAGTATCGTCTTGGTGAAAGAAAACCATTTAAAATTGAAAGGTTGCTTGAAATGGCTTTGGCCGAGTTTTGTGATAAGATCTGAGTAGCTCGTTACTACCCACCATCATCTTTCCATCTCATTCCCGTTACCATATCATCCCTTCACAACACACCACGAGGTGATATCAATCTTAGGAAACCCAATCGCCGAGAAATTTGAATAATAGATTTTTTTTTATTGGCAATGCTGAATAAAAATACATATAGAGTTACATCAGTAACATAAGGTTAACAAAAAATAAAAAAATTGTCTTTCCTCACCATAAAGAGACAATGCTCTTGTGTTTGGTGAGGGAGTTCTAGCTTAATAATTAATAATGATTAATGATGAATAATAATGTTGCTGTCACTGTCGCTCTTGGTCCCCCGAATGCTGAGCGAAAGGGACAACCACCTCAAGCCAATATAATAAAATAAAATCGAGGTTTTGTATTCCCCATTTTTTCTCTTCCAAAAGTGGATCGATTTTTAAGATTTGTTTTCACTTATTAATTTTTTTATTAACGCTTTTATTAACGAACGCAACTTCTATCAGAAGAAAATTCTCTACGTCTATGCGTTTTGCTTTTTAATAAAAATACATTGTTCCATTTGCGTACTGCTGAACGTCTATTTAAACGACAATTTAACGATTTTTGGAGTGTCCTAACTCCTATAAGAAATAACTTATCAAACAAAAATTTTAACAAAACAAAAAACGACTTCAAAAATGCACTAAAAAGTAAAAAAATTATTTCGTATTCTTCTACAACTTCATAATCAACTTACTTTTTCTAATCATCAATATGTAGGTACGATTGTTATTTTTGGAGTCGGTGTCAGTCAAGGTAGGTTTGTAACTACATACATAGTTATAGGTGAGGTGTGCTTGTATCGCACAAGCGACTTGACGAGGCGAGAGGCGAGAGGCGAGAGCGGAGCCGCGGCGGCGCGGGGAGCTGTCAAGTGAACCCGCCGGGCCGGGTACCTTTGCTGACACCGACTCCAAAAATAACAATCGTACCTACATATTGATGATTAGAAAAAGTAAGTTGATTATGAAGTTGTAGAAGAATACGAAATTATTTTTTTACTTTTTAGTGCATTTTTTGAAGTCGTTTTTTGTTTTGTTAAAATTTTTGTTTATTTTTGATTTTTAGTGAATCTGAAGTACACTAACTAATTTGTCTGAATATGGGTAAACCTACTAAACGTACTGCTCATATGAGACAGACATAATTTGACCATAGCGACGTTAAGGTCAAATTAAGAGATTAGGCCGAGTTTCGTTAATTTGTCATGGATCCGATAATCAGAACCTAACCAAACTCTCATTAAATTACCCTTGAAGTACATCCTTTCCAATAAAAAAAGAATCATCGAAATCAGTTGGCGTGATATTGAGTTATTCGTCCATTTGTCGCGCACATACTTATGCAAATTTAAGACTTATATGGTTTTCTCATGGATGCTATTGTCGGAACTGGACCAAATTAAAATGGGACCACACGGGAAGTATCAGCTTTCAAATAAAAAAAGAATCATCAATATCGGTTCACCCAGTCAAAAGTTCTGGCGTAACAAACATAAAAAAAAAAAATAAAAAATACAGTCGAATTGAGAACCTCCTCCTTTTTGAAGTCGTTTAAAAAATCAAAACGTACCGACACGAAGGTCGTCGATATTTAAATTGTATTAAAATATTTGCAGTATTGTTAAAATCTGTAGAGGAACTTGGGAATACGTTTGTATGGACAAAACGCCGCTTTCCTCTTAAATCTCAGTGATCAGGGATCGTGCGGTATTAACATAAAAAAAAACTCAAGCCGAAATACATCCGCGTTTGGCAAATTAATCTAAAAACAGTGTGCACAAGTGCTCGCTAATGATTAAACACAATAATAATGAATTTTGTATCGATTAATAATATTGAAACGGGTACATTCGAGTCGCCAACTGTTTTGCAGCTATCGCTAATTGGCTGTTGCTACGCGATGAACATGTTGCAATTCTGACGGTTGGTCGGCTGGTTACAGTGGTTACCTTGTGAATGAAATGGATCGATCTGTAGAGTACCTGTTATTACTTAATACGCGCCGTTGTCGGTTCTTGGCAATCGATCTAAAACTGGCTAGTGCCAAATCGATCGTCCGTTGCGACAGGCTAACTGAGATGAGCTTCGAGTTACATTAATCAAATCTATACAAATAAACCGTTTGTCTCGATAACTCAACTAATTGGTATAAATTGCTCGCAAGCAAATGGGCCCATAGTGTTGTCTCTCATGTTTTATGTTAGTTCTTTAGTAGCCCAGGCCTCTGAGGTTCAACAGCGTTATCATTGAGTGTTTGACCATGTCTCCTGATTCAACGTCGTGATTCCCCAGATATCTGAGCTTTCTTCCCATCTAGAAGAGACTTTAGAAATCAGAGATGAATGAGTGTCGACCAACAAACTCTAAACAGTGGGCGTGAATGTTAAAAATGACAACCAAAACCAAATTATTTATTGTCTACTAGCAGACCCGGCCACACGTTGCTGTGGCTTACCCAACCTTTATAAAATCCACACCACCCGTTTGCCAGCTGCCCGCTGCCTGAATTGAATATTTGAATTTGTTGACTTTTCTCTGCTATAATAAGCATGTATTATACATATAAACCTTCCTCTTGAATCACTCTATGTATTGGTGAAATCCGTCGCGTAGTTTAAAAGATCTTCGCGCACATACATTTTGAGCGACTTCATTTTATACTACGTAATGATGATGATATTTATTGGTATGAAAAAGCGGGCTACGATAACATTCATCGGAAAGGAAGCGTTGCGCTACCTCCTTCTTTAGTAATCGTTTCGGAACCGTTACAGTGTCCATCATCAGGGCAGATGACCCGATGATGGACCTGATTTCAAGAGATATGATTTTAGGTTTTGGCGACCAAGAGTATTATCGTAATTTATTTTTGGGTTATTATGCCGTGTTGCGCTGCCTCCTTCTTTAGCGATCGTTTCGGAATAGTAGAAACAATATGCGATAAGATACTTATTTAGTAGAAACAGGATGGGATCTCCTTCCTCTGACCGGGAGATTTTTGTTTTTAATTTTCGGTCACACATCGTGTAGTTACATTTATTATCTATCAGCAATTTAATTGTTTACAAAACAATACAACTGCGATTGTAATCGTATGTCCCAAAAACATCTATGAAGATCGTTGATAGATACAATATTACTTTCCTCGAAAATACCACTCACACAGCAATCCCACAGACGATGGACAAAAGCTCGGCAACGTAAGGGTCAAAACTTTCAATTCTATGTAGAAATGTAGAAGCGATGCCAAAATCAATATAACATTTCATTTTATACCAGCCTTGGATGCGAGGCGGTTACTGTGAAACGGCGTAGAAGAAAACACATCTAAAGCAAGAGATACAAAGACGTACGTTGCCGTCATAAGAAAAAGGGCAGCTAGAAAATTTCAATGATCACATTCTGATGTATTTTTAATAATAGGTTTGTTTGGTTTTGAAATGAGAATATGCATAGTTCCTACCGGGGGTCATTTATACAGTAAGTACCTCTCCCCTAACCTTGCTGGAAAAGTATTCGAATTTGGAACAATGACAAGAAAAATAGCAAATTTGAGTGCATTTGTTTTTGAAAAACAGAAAAAGAATTGGGACTACCTTGGAAGCAAGTTGTTGGTGTTTTTCGTGTACATAATCTCGGTTTTTGAACTAAAAGAAGGTATTTGACCATTTAGAAAAGTAAACAATATGATTTTGTACTTATTCTTGTAGTTGTGGCAATAATTACCTCGAGGTTTCGGGGTGGAACTATATTGTGTGATCTTTTGCAGAGCTACAATGTTAAGTGGTTGGTTATCCTTTTTCCTTGCATCCAGAGTTTTTCACACGCATATTATCACCCAATTCCAGCAAACACCATTTTGTCGCGTTTAATTTTTAGTATTTACAGTCCATTTCCAAGTGCATCTGAAGCTGTAATTCTGATGCAACAAGGTTGATTCGATTGAAAGGTCTGGAATAATAATGTGACCATTGTACGTTGCCAGTTGCCTTTTCGCTTATGACGGCAGTACGGGTGAAATCACAAATAATAATGTAGTCGATGTAATAAAAGCAATAGGGGTTAAAACTTGACTCACCGATGGCGGCCACTGGTAAGCAGTTAAAGCAGTCTGTGAATGTCTTCCACAATTTGATGTTGTATCGCCTCTTGCACTCATCATAGAAGCTGCGGAAGAAAGAAAACAAATATTGTTATTATATGTTACACATTTAGGGATTTAAGAACAGCATTATTATATAACCTCAAATTGTAGATAATATTTAATCATTGAAGACAAAATTAGCAAGTTATTATCTAGGGTCCCATTAGCTCAGTGGTAGAGAAGCGCCCCGGCAAGACTACGATCCTGGGTTCAATTCTTAGATGCGGTCATATCTTTTTCTGATTTTTCCGTTTCAAATTTTCGATTGAGAGTCGCTAATATTGCTTGAGTGATTAAAATAAAATACAGTAATAAAGGTGGCAATGAAAAAGAGGTAATTATTATGAGGTACGGTTGTATACAGATAATTGACATAATGAAGATATTTAAAGAATAACATTTTTGTAATATTGCCCTTTTTTCTTTCATCCATGTTTTAATTTTGCACGCGAGGTGTTTTTTTTGTTTTCCTCTTGTATCGAGTGAAAGATTGTCGAATGCTTTTATTGGACTCCAGATACTAATTATCTACAGCCTGTATGTCGGACGAATATCTACAGCTCATATGTTGAACTAATATCTACGAACTTCAGAGTGTTGACTAATATCTACAGAGCTAAGGTCGGACGAATATCTATGACGGTCCCAGTGTTGACTAATATCTACAGAGCGTAGGTTGAACTAATATCTATAGAGCGTAGGTTGGACTAATCAGCTAAATGTGTCCAATAGTCCGATATTAGGGATTTTTACATACATACTTTCATAAATTAAGTTTTTTAAACTGCATACGTTATTCAAATATGCTATGCATAATTGCAAATCCAACCTCTGCCAGTGCTGTAGATATTCGTCAACACTTTGGTTCCCATAGATATTAGTCAGCAGTTTGAGCTGTAGATATTCGTCAACACTTTGGTTCTCATAGATATTAGTCAACAGTTTGAGCTGTAGATATTCGTCAACACTTTGGTTCTCATAGATATTAGTTCGATTTTTTCAGTTTTTGGAATTCCTGTAGATATTAGTAGACGCCTCCCTTTTATTGTCTGGTATTTATGGTGTCTTTGTCCAAAGCTTGTGTTTACCGTCGTAGTTTATGTTGTTTGTGTACGCTTGTCTAACTGATCTATTAATGTTAATTTGTTTATTTTATGAGTAAAACCGCAAATTGCAATAATTAAATGCAGACAATATAAGCGAAACTCAATCGAAAATCTGGAAACAGAAAAAGATATTGGCACCTCTGGGGTGAAAAATAAAAACATTCATCCTAGACTTGCAGAAAAGTTAATAGATGTCGCATATTAAATACAATGGATAAATATTTATCCAGACACTATCTAGGGAGCATTTAGTTAGGGTTTTTGAATCTTGCAATCATAGATAAAGAAAGCAGCCAATAATATATGCGTTAAGAAAATGAGGATAATTTGGGTGGTTCTTAGTCGAAGTATGATAAAGTTAAAAATGACCTAATTTGACAACGACACCTTGGCGCAGTGTTAGCGCGTTTGCCCGGAAAGCAAGAGGTCCTGGGTTTGAGTCCCAGAGGTGCCAATACCTTTTTCTGATTTTTATGTTTCCAGATTTTCGCTTATATTGTCTGCATTTAATTCATTTGTTTAGTTGATGGGAATGGCACAATTTGCGGATCCACCAACATTATTATTTTCGTGCTATATTAAACCACTCATCACCCCTAGAATAGATAGTGCCTTTGGTAGTGTGTAACATGTACCACGTACCCACTAAACCATCTTCCACAAGCATTAACAAAGTATAGGTACGATTATATAATATAACTAGCTGATCCGGCGAACTTCGTACCGCCTCAGAATCAAAAACTGTTGTCAACTTATTAGCTGAATTGATCTAAATTGTTTCTCCCTGCGTATCCTTTCCCCTCTCGCGTTCCCTCTCCCCACTCCACTTCTCCCCTTCCCCCGTCCCGCTAACCCCCCTTCCTGAGTTCCTTTCCCCCCTCCCCCCTCCACCGGTTCACAGTTCAATATTATACCCCTTACAATATTGCTGCAGTTCTTTCAAAATAGGAGAATTCGTTCCATACAAAATGTATGGGGAAAATAATTTTCTTCGGAGTGGAACACCCTTTACTTTTAGAGGTATGAAAAATAGATGTTGGTCGATTCTCAGACCTACCAGATAAGCACACAAAATTTCATCAAAATTGGTCCAGCCGTTTCGGAGGAGTATGGTAACAAACACCGTGACACGAGAATTTTATATATTAGAAGATAGAGACAGTGTGTTTTCTGTTCAAATAGTTTGGTAGGGGTGAACCCGGCGCGCTGTGCCAGACAGACTGTGACTAACTAAATTCACCCTCAGACTGTCATAAAATTTTATTTGAGTGCAAGGTTACATGAGCGACAGTAAGTGCCATTCTATGTCGATTGCGTCTCTATAATCGCCCACGGGAATTAAACTATAAAACCAAAAAACGACGATGATATTAATTTTAATAACAATTATTTACAGAAAAAATAATAGAAAGTTATACCTAACCGATTTTGCTACACAAACCACATTTTGCTACAATCGATATATTATATTATCATGAACGTGTATCGTGTGCTTTCGTTCCCAAATATTTAATGAACCCACGAACCAAAAAGTACCTATGTGGGTTTGAATATTATTTACACAGATTCAGTCTAGAAATTATTATCGATCGGAGTTGCGCAACATGTGGGCCAATCTATGGAGGCACCGCAAACACGAATATCGTTCGCAGATAGCGATCGTCTCACCAGATTGCGGGAAGACTCGGTGCAAATTTCACAATTTCGTGTGAAATGAAAATCTCTTCATCTTACTACTATTAAAATACAGCACTGAGGCTTGCATTGGCGGAAACATAATGCATTCAAATCGGCTTTGATGTATTCGTGGTGCATATACAAGCGACGGGCACTCGAGCGATTATTTTTTTTTTTCAAAATATTGCATTCAAATCCAAGAAAATTTATTTCTTTGAAGCTTTGGAATGAAATAAAACGTTAAGAGTAGGTATTCTTACGATTGAGTAATAAAGTGTAATAACAATAACCATGAACTTCAAAAGGCAGACGCAATAAACATGCGAAGTAGCTATTATAGTTTAAATGGAGCCATTTTGTGTAATTGTGTTGGTAATCGTGTTGACATGCTTTCATATCTTAATTAGCGGTGATTTTCAATATTACACATATCGCGTGGTTGATGGAGTTCTGACATAAAGGTTGAAGTTCTAACTGGACAAAATTTTAACAGGGATAATAATGGGGATGCGACCTAGACGATCAACCCTCCACGTGGGATGCAGTAAATTGATCGATTATTGTTTCATAATCGTTGCAACAGCTGTAAAACCAATTTTGAAAAGTGCATTAAGGCTCTGCAACCGGGATCGAAAAGAAGAAGATGGAGAGATACGAAATTACGAAGGTTAGAGAGTGCTAACATTTACAGCGACAAAAATCGATGCGAAAATTGCGAAAATGTTTAATAAAACGTGACTCGTTTAAAATAGAGCAAAAATCTCCTGGGCATTATCTTAAACAGCATTTAGAGAAACACTGTGAATTTTTTCATACATATAACTTATAAAATAACTGAAACAAACGTGTTTATAATAATTTTTGGAGCATACTTTCCGATTTTTTCCTATCGAGGGAATTTTATATAATTTGCGTTTCGGCGCGGGCAATGTCTAGATATTATCTTCAAGAAAAACATATATTTTTTTAAAAGCTTTAAAACTTACCGTGTTTAAGGGAAATATGTAAGAAATCGGTAGAAATTCGGGTTGCGGGCCCTTCAATCAAATAATCAAACACCCGGACCGCAGAAGTTTCACCTTTACATTTTGACTTAACCACGAGATTAAACCCTTCACTCAATGCTAACAATACAACAAGAATGTCGTATTGCCATTCCAATTAACAAAAATTATGTCGCCAAATAGAATTGTTATTAATTTCACCAATGCAAAATGAATTTTACAGAAATAACAATGGCATTGATTTGAGTTGAAACTAGTGATGCAATATAACGATTCCGGTGTATCGAACTCTATCGGCATTGTAATCGTCGGTTATCTATATAATACTTACTGATAATTTTATCAGTACATAAATTGGGTTTCGAATAGGCCACTTGCATCACATTTTTTAAAATTTTTTTCCGGTTTAGGCAAATATTCTAAGACATTCTGTATTTTTTTTTTTTTTTTAATCGTATTTTTGAAACCCTGGGGATTTTTTGAAAATTTCAATACGAAAAATCAGACCATTTTTTATAAACCGGAAAGACGGGACATAATTTTATAGGTGTGAAAAAACGATAATTACATAGTCGAAAATCATTTTAAAAAAAAGAACGTTTTCCACACGAATGGCACAGGAGAATAACGAGGCATACCAAAAATATTACATCTCATAAATATTTTTTTCCTTGATCCATCTTATTGATCATAAATCATTATAATGTACAGCGTCTATATTACTAAATTCAATGTAATATACTTGAACTTGTAAATTGTTATAATAATAAGAATATTATAAAATTTTATTTTGTTAAAATCAGCACCATAATCATTATACCTCTAAAACATGTACCGACATCCTCTTCACGTTCTGAAGAGAACCCCGTAGCCATTAATTGTACGGGGTTCTCTTCAGAACATCTGTCAAAAAATCAAACCAAATGATAAGTTCGCAGAGAACAAACAATAAATCTAGTGAACGAATTCAAAAATTCGCCTGAAATCAAAGTGATGCCATATAAAAAAAAAAATCAGTGTGGAATTTTATAAAATTAATAGGAACATTTTCGGCGACGGGACATTTTCATGTAGTGACGTCACGAGCCCAAATAATGGATTTATTTATTTAAAAATAAAAAAAAAACTGTACATTTCTATAACTTTTTACTAACATTTTCGTAATCTTAGTAAAAAAACTCTATCCACACGATTTTTTCCAAGTCGTTATGAAGTCCATGCAAGTGGCCTATTAGGCCAATCGTCAAAAAACATCATGCAACACTAGTGTTTTTATTTTATTGTAAGTCTATCCATCGACTAACAGTAAATCAACAGATTTTGTTGTTGAAGAAACGTGTAATGTTATGCACATCGTAATATATATTACACTTGTCTATGTACAAGAAAACAAATTAGGTAGGTACATTAATTTACTGCATTAATTAAACAATCGTATTAAGTATTTCATCGTAGAATCGCTGCATTACCACTAAAAATCCACAGAATTCTCGCTTTTGATGTTTTCATGTTCACACGGACACTTTCTACGCGGATAGCCCGGGAGAGGTCAGAGAAGATATAGGTATTTATTATATTGTAAACAATTCTCTCATTTCTCGCGGCACGAAAAGGCCACTTTTAATAGAGAGCGGAATATAATTTCATATGATTTACGATCGAAATTACAACGTATTATTTGTTGGGCTTCAAGATTTGTTCGTAAGGTCGAGATGGCTATCGGGTAAAGGGCCAAATGCTGCATTTAAGTGGATTTCTTTCCGACGAGAAAGTAATAAAATTATATATTATGGTTGAAGTTATCTTTAACTGGATTTTTTTTATCGTTCATTAAAGAAAAGGATAGAGTTCGTTTTAATATTGTAAGGTTCAGTGATCGATCATAAAGGATAACTTTTTCTGAGAACGAATCAAGCGATCGAAAAGTTATGTTCGTAGAAATGGTAACCGTTTTATGGAAATGCGTAATTAAAAATTATTGATTTTAATAATTTAGTCTACCGTCCGTTGTTAAAAATGATATTACGCGTCTTGTTACCATGTACAGCTCAGTTTTGTCAATTTGAAATATTCATACAAAATTATGTAGGCGAAAAAATGTTTTATGGGAGAGAAAAGCAAAGCTAGGCTGTTCAAACTATTACAATTTCGCCGCTGGGGTTAACTGCAAGGATGGAACGCCATACAAACGTGTTTTAGCACACAGTGCTAGCTTAATTCACGTTCATATTCAGACTCCCGTTGGGTTATACCGGCTCTTGACGTGACTCGAATTAAGTAATTGATTCGCTTGATCGTGTCACGTCTTCCTATGGCGACCCAAACTTTTTCTTGTATTCCCTTAGATGTCATACATATTTCTCTTTACATATGCACTTTTATCCATTCTACCTACTCTAGGGATTGGGCGCGAAATTGAGTGATCTGAAAGTATGTTGCCTGTTGTATGCTGATGATGCAGTGCTGATTTCTAACATTATCGAAGATCTATAGTCTCTCGTGTCTAGGATGAAAGAAGTGTGTATGAAGAATGAGTTAATCATGAATGTAAGAAAGTCATGGTGTTTGAAAGAGAGAGTACGAAAACAATGTGCAATATAGTTGTGAATGATGAATACTTGGAGCAGGTGGATGAGTTTGTGTACCTGGGTAGTATGTTTACGAGAAATGGGAAGGCTGATAGAGATATTGAAAGAATGGTAAATGCAGGTAACTCCATTAATAGAGGACTGAATGCTGTTGGCGCTAATAAAAAACTGTCAAAAGAAGCGAAGCTAGCAGTCCACAATGGAGTCCTGGTACCTTCCCTGATGTATGGCAGTGAGGCATGGAACTGGCAGAGGAAGGATGAAAGTAAACTGAATGCTGTTGAAATGAGATCCCTTAAGCGAATGTGTGGTAAAACCATGTATGATCGTGTGAGAAACGTGGATATCCGCAAAGAATGTAAGGCTGATGTAAGCATAATGAGTAAGATTAAGAAAGGTACCCTCAGATTGTTTGGGCATGTAGAGCGAATGAAAGAAGAAAATAGTGTGAGAAGAATGACGCATATGTAAATGGCAGAAGAAGTCGGGGACGCCCGAGGAAGACATGGCACGATCAAGTGAATCAGATACTCGGGTCGGGCCATGTCAAAAGTCAGAATAATAGAAGAGTATGTATGAGACGATGTATTAATGTGAGTGAGGCAAAGACTATGTACCAAGACCGAGTAGTTTGGCGGTCCGTCCTCTCTGCCTACCCCTGCGGGGTTATGGTTAGTTAGTTTTTACCTACTCTATTTAATCGTTTTACGACGCATACGCCTCAGGGAAACCGTTTACACTGTATTCAGTCGACTTTTGTTGTTCCTTTGGGCACAAACAGTCATTTCAAAATGCTTCAATTTTATTTCAATTTGTCTTTCACCAGATCAACACTGAAAGCACCCTATTCTAGACAAAACAACATTGTTAGTCTAATTTTAGAGTGACCCCTGTAATCCGAACATGCACTTCAAAATGGCGAACACGAAACTTCTATAAACACGTGAAATGTATAATTTCAAATGAATCTATTTCGGGCTAGAACAACAATGGATGATAGTAAACTAAATTAACACGATCCAGTATCCAGCGTCAAAAGCACTCGTTGCCCCGGGGTTGGAATTAACATGCTCTAAACTTGAATAGGTTGCCGCAAAGTGAACTGTAATGTTTAATTATGTACTGGTGATGTGGGTGCTTTTAGTTCTAAGTTATAAGTTTACGTTAAAAAGACAAATAGTGATAATCTCAGTATTGTATGTTTCTTATTGCTTTCCCTACAATATTTTAGGAAAACGGTCAACATGTAGAAAACCTATTTGTTTCTTAGTGAGGCATGCCTAAACGCAATGTCTATACAAAATTTGTGCAAATTTCTATCTGGTACTTCTACCATAAGCCGTGGAGCGTTTGATACGTGATATTCTATGTCCCATATTTTTGAGTTTACAATAAAATAGACAGAGTTCACCGAAAGACATTTTTAGTTTCTTCTGAAAACGGCTTAATTCTATACAATTTGTGTTTTGTAATATGTTTCATGCAATAAAAAAAATGCACAAAATTGTTACATTTTTTATGTTCCTGTAGGCGGGTGAAATTTACAGATTGGAATTATGTCAATTTGGGAGGCGGGTATGGGTACCGCCGCCCCGGGAACCATTTATTGGATAACCAGCACCTCTGCCATAGGTCACCCCAAATGGTTCGCTACGCTTGGTGACTTGGCAGGGGTGCCCGGATTCATGAGGTGAGGTTTGTCCAGGTCTTGGTGGCCGATACGTCTGCCCACCTGCTGCGGGTTGGGCAGGATCGAGAGACTGGTTGAAGGAGATATTTTACCCTCCAGTATCTCTCAACCCATTACCTTGTACCTCAGTTGAAGGGATGGATTCAAACGTCGGTCACTTCTGGATACACTAAGCAAGCCCCAGGTTCCAACCCACCCCTTATAACTATTTCCTTCCAAAAACTTCCTCCCCTCCCTTTCCTCACAAAAACCCTTCACACAGCATCCCCTAAGATGACATAGGCCCTGAGGGAAATGATTTTCCTCAGGGCCTCCTGTGTGCAGCTAATGTAAAAAAAAATATAATTATAGTAATTGGATTATACAATTCATACATATTAAGTTAGGTATAAATATTTTATATCGTAATTAAATTAGGGAATATATTGGAGGACCCACCAATTACCCGCCCTGGTATAGGTAACAGATGGTTACCCCTTCAAGGCTCTTGCAAGGACTCTAATTTTTTGGTAAAAACGACTTGAAAAAAATTTGAAAACAAAACTAGACCTCCAATGTCCTTGCATACGTTGTTAGTAAGCAGTATGCAAGTGTTTAGCGGGAAATACAGATACAACATGTGTTAGTATGACAAAATATAGACAAGACAATGGGACAGATTGGTGAAAGTCCACGAGGTGGCAAGCGCTAGGTGATTGTATCCAGCGTATCCTACAAGCACCTGATTGGGAGGAAGACACAGTAGATAAGTAATAAGGGCATGGCAAACGGTTGGGGGTCCTCTCCAATCGATTGGCAGTCCCAGCAAGAATGCGCATGACGTTCGATCTAGTCGTGAACCACACTCAGCTTCCGCGCCCCTTAGCCGGTTCCTCGGTGATGCCTCAAAGAAAAGTAAATGGGAGATTGGGGGGAAATACCCAGTATTGAATAGGGAATGTGGCAAATGAATGAAGGGAGATTAGGTGATTAGTGTAAAATGTTTGGGTATTGTGATTGAAATGTATTGCAGGTGTAAAGATCCAAAGCGTTATTTGTTTGGAAAGTAGGCAGTTGGTATACGGTTTTTTAAATCATTATTGTTAATTTTGAAGCAAAATGAAACTTATCTGATAAAAATAGAACTAAAGACGTATCGTAAAGGAAATCGATTGATAAATGAATATTATAGTTAATCGCAAGTGCATAGAGATAATAATGTGCACCGAACGCGGGTGCAACGATGCGTCGTATATCATATAGGCGGGGAATAGACGGCCCAGTAGATTTGATAGTAGGGTAATAGAGCGGGAATCCGGATACCGTGGGATAGGAAATGCACTGTGTTTCTGTTAACAAACTTGAGTAGCATGCATGTGTGTGTATCGGACAGCATACACGCACAGATGCATAGATGCACCAGATTGCATAATACTGGATATTTGCAAAATAAAGCTACGTTTACACTAGATAATTTGTTTTAGTAATTAACATTAATTAGTATAACTATTGCATCTAATTATTTTTTTGGCAAAGAAAAAAAAAATTATTATAATTATTTCGTTGTGTAAAAAAATCTTCATTAGAACTTTTTTTCTTAGATTATCATGAATAACCAACCACTCCAAAATTTCGCGGTATGAGCGTGTAAAACGATGTAGGTAAATTAAAATACTGAGTTTGTTACTTAACTGATAATGTTATTCAGAATGTAGCGATTGAGGTTGGTTTGTTTGAAATTCTCGTAACATTTGAGAACATGTTGAATTTTTGACATCTGAATGTGAATTATGGGCCGATGGGCCAAACACGTCCCTTTTAATTAAGCTTTTGATTAAATCGTTTACATTAAATTTTGAACCATCTTTGAGTATATAGAAGATCCAATTTTGCACAGTAGTGTAAAAATAAAATATTATTGAATGGGAGTAGTACTGAAATAAGGGTGACAATTTTATTACTGATGCCTGAATATTATATTTTCCCAAGAATAAAATACCAAAAATAAAAAGGACAATGATCTAAATTTGCACAAAACCTATCAACTTATATTTAACATAAAATGTTATATTGAATTTGGGCACTATGGACTAGCTCAGAAATAAGGGTATAAACTTTATTATTTATTTATGGATATGGGTTCCTAAAGAGATAAAATATAAAGAATGAAATAAAAAGACAAAGATAAACGATAATATTATTGAATTTACGTAAATATTATTTTTTTAATTAAATACCGTTGATTTTTTCGCAAATAATTCAAGAAAAGCCGGCGCTTCCCAAATTTCTACCGATTTCTTACATATCTCCCTTAAACTCGTTAACTTTTAAAGCTCTTAAAAATTTTATGTAATTCTTGAACATAATATCTAGTCATTCCCCGCGCCGAAAAGCAAATTATGTAACATTCCCTCGATAGGAAAAATTGCAAAGTATGCTCCAAAAATTATTATAAACACGTTTGTTTCAGTTATTTTACAAGTTATATAATGTATGAAAAAATTCAGTGTTTCTTTAAATGCTGTTTAAGACAACCCCGCTAGATTTTTGCTCTATTTTAAACGAGTCGTGTTTTATTAAACATTTTCACAATTTTCACATCGATTTTGTGGCTTTAAATACTAGCGCGCTCCTCTAACATTCGTAATTTTATATATCTCCATCTTCTTCTTTTTGAGCCCGGTTGCGGCACCTTAAGAAGGGGATGCTTAGATGGTTTGGGCATGTAGAGCGAATGAATAAAAAAAGTATTGGAAGGAGAATGAATATATGACACTAATGTGAATGGTATTAAGAATCGGGGGCGCTCGAGGGAGATATGGCATGTATAAGTGAATATAACTAAATACTCGGGTCAGGCCATGTCAAGAGTCACAATACCAGAAGAGTATGTATGAGACCGTTACATCGTCTCATACATATGGAGACAAGGAGTGTGTGCCAAGACCGAGTTGTTTGGCGGTCCGTTCTCTCCGCCTGCCCCTGCGAGGAAATGGCGTGACGGTTAGTTAGTTAGAAATAAGGGTTGTACCTTTGTTGTAATTTGTGGATACATATTTATTTAGAGAATTCTTGCGTTTTATTTAGTCACGTTAATTCCGAAAATGTCTATTTTGTTATAATTTTTTTAACAATCTAAGAGGCAGAGAAAACAGGTAAAAGCATCTGAACAAAAATTTATACTTAAAATTACTATTTTTAGTACTACGCAAGTAAATGCACTAATAATTTATTGCTAAGTGAGACACATAGCTTACTTACCGAGCTTACCACCTACGTTAGGGGAAATTAAATGGGGGAAACTCAATTCAACTACGCCCAAAGCAATCAGGCCAGATTCACGAATGCGGAAGCAGTGTATTACAAAGTGCGACAATGCTAAAATGTATAGAACGACCTCGGAATGAATACGCCATGTGTTTGGGCCATAGAATTCTCTCCGCTGACGTCAGTAATTCCAAACTGATAGCGGTAAGCAATGTACATATATAAAGGAAATGTTGAACTGGAAGAAAATTCTGTGAGGATATTTATCAGATATATTTTCATCCTACGCCCGTCAGACATATTTAGCTTCCGCGCTGTCTGCCACGTGAACGTGACGACAAAAGACGGGCGGACACGTGCTACAGGTAAACTACTTTACACGTGACATTCGTTGTTCTCTGAAAAAGTTATTGAACCTAGCGTTGTTATAAATAAAAAAAGGGACAGGGTAATGGAAGTATCCGTGGCCAATGTAGACACCATTTTTTGTGTGACCCGAATATTCCTACGATACGCAAAATAATTAAACCAATATACGCCACTAAACGATATATCGACTTCAATTAGTTTGTTGTGTAAGAGAAAATAATGAAAGCAAACCATTTATGTCAAGTACGTACTTACCAGAGGGAGAGAAGAAAACGCTGTACAGAGAAATATAAAAATTAAAAAATATTTACATCAACTATACTTTTGCCACTACACTAATCTTCTCATAAATGTAATATTAAGAATAACGGAGGCTAACAAATGTAAAAATTGCATGTCCAATGCTTTAAATATAGCTTCCTCTGCGTGCAAAGTCATATTTTTTCCCTGCATAAACTTTCTAATAAAAGAGTATTTTTTTTGCAGTATCTGTTTGTATATAATAAAATTACATTGATAAATTTTTTTTTATGACTAAAACATCAAGTTGTAAATATTTTTATTAAATGCAGACAATATAAGCGAAACTCGATCGAAAATCTGAAAATAGAAATTTCAGAAAAAAGATATTGGCACCTCTGGGACACGAACCCAGGACCTCTCGCTTTCCGGGAAATATCCTCTGGTCCCAGAGGTGCCAATATATTTTTCTGTTTTCAGATTTTCGATTGAGTTTCGCTTATACTGTTTTCATTTAATAAAAAAATAGATAGAGCCTTATAACTCTCAATAATTAATTGTACAGTGTCTTTGAGATGATTTTTCACAAAAATGGTGCTCTACTAATTGTCAAATTAATAATAATAATAATTGGATAACTTATAGAGCGCCGTTTTTGTGAAAAATTACCTCAAGGCGCTGTACACTTTATTAGGAATTCTTAGGTTCTAACTAATTTTACTATTTATAAATGGATACAGAAACATACTTACCTGGCAGGTCACTTCCGATAAATACACTTTAATAAGAAAGTTTATGCTTGGAGAAGATACGGCTTTGCACGCGGAGGACATTACAGTTAACACACTGGACATTGCATGATTTTACATTATTTGCTCCCCTCATCACTGTTTACATTTATGAATAGACTAGCTGACCCGGCTACGCGTTGCTGTGTCTCATAAAACACAACGTCATCTACTGGACGGTAATCCAACCTTTATAACCACCGCCGTCTTTGAGTTTATCGCGAAGAAACAGACAGATGCCGCGGAGGACTTTAATTGATAATACGTAGAGATGGTGCGAAAGATTATAATAATGTGCATGAAATGCTTGGGGTAACTAACGTATTTAAGTTAATGAGGATTAATACGGTGTCCGTCTAAATAACTTTTCAATTACCGCAATGTACGTGACCATTTTTTTAGAAGATAGAAAGGGTATAGTAAGCTATCCGTAAAAGATAGATATATGCCTTCGCGGACTTTTTTGTAGATCTATAAAAGAAGAATATCCCACCATGCATTGTTCTGTTATATCCCAAAAGGATTAGGCAGCGTTTTCGATGAAAGCTACCAGTAGGCTTGACTTTTTCCGACACTTCTAACAATTATCGTTATGTTTCAACCAATTTACACAAATCCTTAACAAATTACATACCTAAACCTTCCTCGCAAAACACTCCATCTATTGGTGAAAACCGCATGAAAATCCGTTCAGTACTTTTCGAGTTTATCACGAACAAACAGACAGACATACGACGCGGGGACTTTTATTTATAATATGTAGAGATTATTGGCAAAAGTAGAGTTGATATTTATTTTTAAAATACTGGAGAATTTAGGACTCTTTAGGGCTGGACTACTAGGAATTTCCTGGAGAGACCACATCACAAATGAGGAGGTCCTCCAAAGAATCGAAGGAGGAAGGCACCTGCTCAGGACCTTGTCCGAAAGGCGCGCAAGATGGATCGGCCATGCAATAAGACAAGAAGGCCTCTTGCATGCCATAATGGAGGGTACGACCGAGGGGACAAACGCTAGGGGACGCCCACGCCGAGAGTACCTGGAGGACCTGCTGGTGGACGTGCGCTGCTCATCATATGCAGACTTCAAAAGAGCCGCACAAGACAGGGAAGAGTGGAAGAAACGAATAGATGAAATTGCTGCAAACCAATCCCAGGATTGAAACCAGAGAGAGAGAGGGCTGGAAAATGTTCATGAAATGACCTTTACAAACGCTTACAATTATATGTTTTTTTTTTTTTTAATTTTTCTACGTTTTTACAGGTTAGTTTATTATCAGTGGACACAAATGGAGGATTTATGAGAGCATGTTGCACAACGTGCACAGACATTTCTTGCAAAAAATAACAAATAATTGGTTTTCAAAGTCATTTGCATCAATTTCTTAAACTTCGTTCGCTCTGACCTATGAGATGTTAGCTTATTTATAATAGTTAGTTATTATTCCAATCTTCACCCGGCAGTCTGTGGCCGAAATTCATCTATATTTTTTCAACCAGGAACAATAATTGTGAAAATGGGGTCACTCAACAAAACGTTGCATTGTTTGTACGTCGATATAACGTCGACTTCAACTAGACGCCACAATCCATAACGACTGCTACGCGATAAACGAAATGCATTTTTCAACCGCCGCGAGCCACTTTTTACCAGTATGAATGAAAGTAGAACTACTCGGCAGCTAGCGCCCGAGAAGATATTATTCATCAACTGAGCTGTGGCCAGAAGTTGAAACGAGCTACTCGTAATGTAATATCATCTGACAAGAGACATCATTTGACATAACGTAGTACGTGACGGCAGACGGGACACCGGTGTGACGGAACTACGTGACGTATTTTAATTCGGGAGGCCCCCTCTCGTCTAGCTCAACGATAATGAGCCTCAACCATGCATTTTAAACTGGCTTGGAGAAATTTTATGCACAATTTTTTTCTACTGAAAATACGTATCTGTTAGTATAATAAACTACACGGTATTATAATTCTTCCATCATGATACCAATCGGTTAAGCCGCCGCTACTTCTAACGATTTCTTACATATTTCCCTTAAACACGTTAAGTTTTAAAGCTCTTAAAAATATGTTATTCTTGAAGATAATATCTAGACCCGTGGTCGTCAAACTGCGGCCCGCGACAGATATTTGTGCGGCCCTCACAAATATCTGCGGTTTTCTTTTCAAATATATTTTTTCATGTGCAATTATATTTTCCGTTTTTTTTTAAATATTTTCTGTACGTGTACCCTTATTATTTAAATTGATTGACATTTGATTTTAAAACGCCCAGCTGGTTTTTGAAGACATCTTAAGTCGATCATAGTGTACAGTGTACCTACGTCATAGGTTCTCAACGTGGGCGATAACGCCCCCCCTTGTGGTCGTTTGAGACTTTCAGAGGGGGTAGTGGAAGACCCAGAGAAAATTATAGGGCGTTGAGATGGCACAGTGAGGGCGTAGACATGTAACAAAATATGGTCTAAAAAAGTATAAAAAACACGTTAATCACATAGGTACTAATACAGCAGAGTAAACATCAAAATTGGTTAATTTTTGTTATTGTATGTATTGTAATCTATTTTATCACGTGAGCGAAAATTCACACATTTCAGTAGTTCGGTTTGGATGAAAATTGAACTGAAAGATTCCATTAAGAATTGACAATATATCATGAATACAAAAAGGAAGGAGGTAGAAACCTGGTACTTAAATACAAAAGAATTGCTTTTTTTTAACTTGCTAAACAAAAAGGTATACCCCCCCCCCCCCCAAATCACAAGTGTGCGGCCCGCGGTGATACCTCACATTGTCCTATGTGGCCCTTGACCAGAAAAGTGTGACGACCGCTGATCTAGACATTCCCCGCGCCGAAACACAAATTATATAAAATTCCCTCGATATAAAAAAAAACCGCAAAATAAGTCCCAAAAATTATTATAAACACGTTTGTTTCAGTTATGTAACAAGTTATATATATGAAAAAATTCACAGTGTTTCTTTCAATGCTGTTTAAGACAATCCCCGCGAGATTTTTGCTCCATTTTAAACGAGTATTGTTTTATTAAACATTTTCAGTTTTCGTATCGATTTTGTCGCTTTAAATGTTAGCGCGCTCCTCTAACATTCGTAATTTCATATCTCTCCATCTTCTTCTTTTTGAGCCCGGTTGCGGCACATTAAATACATATGCACCACATGTACTAACAATAATACTTCTTATGTAGATGGCGACAAGGTTTAAATTGCCTTTTGACACCAGGTGCCTTTTTTATTTATTCACGAAAAATCATCGCTCGTGATTTATTTTATTTTGCGAATCTCAGTAACAAACATTGAGATGATTTTCTAAAGAATTTAAATTTTCACATTATGCAACAAAACCAAAATTGAAAGGGTATGGGGGTCGATGAAATGAAAAAGCTCAAAAGAGACAAACACATAGTTCTGTAGGATTTAGCCTGCGAGATAGAATAATCGGTCTCCTCTTTGTGCGATGCTTCGTAGCCTCCCCACTCTTGTCTACTTTAGTTTTCTGAAGGTTTCACTTCTACCGCGTGTGAATTGCACTCCGATTATTTTTTTAATGCAGGTGAATGGTTTTTAAGACGACAAAAATTAAACTTTGCAAAGATTAATTATAAAGAAGGTATTGAGAAATTCGATTTAAAAAGTTTAAAAAATATATACCTGAACCGCTTCCTGAACCGAAATTCAAACAACAGCACGCAAGTAGCTCAATTGGGAGGCACATTTCGTCTGGGTTAATTTATTGTTGCAGTGAGAGCTAACGACGTAATTTGCCCGCTAAAGTTTGTTTGAATCAAAAGTACGAAATACACTACTTTGAGAGAAGAGTGACTGAAACCGCACAGTTGGTGAAGTAGTACCAAATTTGTTTGCATTAAGTTATAACTACAGTTAGTTGTTGTTTATTTGTTTTAATGCCTACAATTTAATAATGAATAATTATGTTCACGTTTGATGCAAACTTTACTGTTTCAAATGCTCCGAGTTAGTGGAACTATGGCATACCCAATTGGAAAATTTTGCGAGGCAGAAGGAAATGGGAGAAAGGGCGAGGATCGAAAGTTAATAGTTTTAAACTTTTAGATTAAGATTTTTTATGTGAATAACTCACAAGAGTCCCAACTGCTCCCATCTGGAGCCAGTGAGACTATGGCATCTCAATTGGCGTATATTGTGAGGTTGTGGGAAGGGAAAGGAAATGGAAGGAAAGGAAGGTGTGGCTATTCAGATCTAGTCATCAAACATGGCTAAAGCCATTTCAAGCAACTTTTCAGTTCTGAATGGTGGTCTTACACCAGGGCGATACTGAGAGTATCTTCCACTATGTAACGTGTCGCAAATGTGCTATATATTATTTTAAATTAATAAAATTGTGAAATAACACAAAGAAATCAAATAAAATTCATTTGTGCACGACGGGATTTGAACCCCCCTCCAATTTGGACGTGTTAGTCGAGAGCTTTGCCCGTCGACCATCAGACTGAACACTAAAAGTATCCATTAATCCGTAAAATTATAATACTTTTTAGAGTTCCAACTGGCCAGAGCCAGTGGAACTACCACATCAATATTTGTAAAATGTTCCGAGCTGTGGTGCTCAGATCTGGTCACATAGCTAAAGCCATTTCAAATACATTTTCAATTCCTTTTTAACCAGGGCGATACGGTATGATACTAATTTAAGTGGGAGATAAGAAAGGTATATTATGAATGTTAATTTCACAAAAATATTTGCATATTACTAAAGTACCTGTGATTATCTGTGTATTATCTATCATCGAACCGTATTATTACCTTAGCATCTGCGTGTGGTTGTATTTCAGAACCCAACCACGAGTGCATGTCGGACGCCACGCCCTACGGCCGCGCCTCAAACAACATATGTGTTTTTTTTTTTTTAGAAATTTAATTAAAATTAAATTTGATAATGTTATTATCGAGTTCTGCAAGTTTTTTGGTTAGTGTTTTAGTTACAGCTGTTTCGACTTGTAAGGTCATTTTCAAACTGTGGTGAAGCCACGTACGGACGACTTATTTATAAGATTTTAAATGTCAATTTTTAAAGGTGTCTAAGTTGATTTATTACCGGTTAAACCAATTTGTAGAGACACTAATTGAGAGAGTGCTAATGTGGGATTCGGAGTATTTCCCTTTGGTTTGCCTTGCACTAAGTGTAAGTACACTAATTAAATTTCTAAAAATTAAAATGGAGTTCTACGAATTAAACACAAAAACAATTAATAACATATGTGTACGTGGAATTTCACACAAAGCTACTGTTATAGTTCGGTTTCAAATTAAAAAATTCGACACAAGATATCACTAATTCCGTCAACAGCTCGCGTGTGTATAATTCCCCCCCAGGTATAAGTGCTACGGATTTTTATACTTCAAGTATTCAATAGACGAAGTTGTTATTAATTACATATAACGTCATTGCGTGTCTCGGTCACTTTGTCTCGGTGAGTCACCGACGGTGTCTAGTTTCTAGCTGTCACTGGATCACAGTGGATCCGAGGAACTGACTATTTTAGGAACCAGTTCCTATCGGATTTATAAAATGGTCACAAACACTCAAACCGGGCGAAGCCGAACTAAAAGCCGCCCGCAGGGCCTAGCAACAAAAACCTGTGGAGCGGATATTTAACTGCTAGTCTGCATTAATATGTGTATTATCCTAAAGTACTGTGTGATCTGTGTTTATCTTGCCACCTAAGTTATCTGGAGACATTTCAAATTCTTTTTCGATTAATGGTGGTCTCCCGCCTGGGATAGACTAGGGAAAATAAAGGTTGTAATAATATTAACAGATTATGGATAATACACGGTGTCCGAAAACTCGTAGTAAGGCCGAGAAACCGGTGAATCTACTATAGTTTTTTCGGGTTCTCTACGGAGTGTAGATTCACCAGTTTCCCACTTGTTAATACTACGAGTTTCCGGACACCGTGGATATTATGATCTTAAATAAACAACCATTATAAAATAGATTTAGGCTATTAATATTTCAGAATCCAGTAGATAAAAGGATATTAATTTCAAGTAGAAAAAAAAATTTCCGCTCGGAGTATCTATTTCTAACGAAGAAAATATTATTTTCGTGAAAGGGTTCCGTTTTATTCTCCATTCACGTTTTTCTTGTTAAGATGATCTCCGTTCATTTAATATTTTCCCATGTTCTATGTAGAACGTGTATTTTAACCTCTCAGGCTAATTTGTTCCCTTATGGAACAACTCTCATAGGTCGCATAGAAATCGTCTACCTTACCAATATGGTGAGAAATATGATCTCAACATAGACATCCAAATTTAATAGACGAGAAGATACAGATGAGGGGTGAAACCAAACTATGGGGGGACGAAGAGGGGAAAGATGACTGATTCGTTAAAAAATCAATCTGATAGAATATAAGCATCTCGCATTATAATATCACCATTTAGTTCTTAAAAGAAAAATCTGCTTTTGAATGAATAGACCTTTTTACATGTGAGCGCGAAATGCTCGCTGCGTTATTAACATATTTGCGAAGTCCAACAACGGCAGTGTAAAGTTCGCCACTTTTCGCAGACGAAAATTTTTTTGCCGTATTTAGTTAAGACACTTTTACAAATGTTTCATAATTTACTTAGGGAACGTACCCATACTACGTGACACTTTTAGGGGGGGGGGTCTTCAAAAGGTCACGCTCCATAAAAATGAGCGGCGGGTTCCTAAGGATTTTGGTCACCGGGGGGGGGGGGGGGGTTAAAAATTGCAAAAAGTTGATCACGTAGTTTGGGTACGTTCCCTTACCCCTGTAACCAGCGACGAGCACACTGGAGAACCGCCCACATTCGTTATGATCGTCATATTTTAGGGTATATTGTATAGCACAAGCTAACATTTTTGCCGTGTTATTTCGTAAAATGTACGATCAGAGTTTGACGCTGGTCCGGACAAGAATGATGGCGTCACATTTTTTAGATTCAAGCGAGGCTCTCGTAAGCCCAGCCGGTTCCATGGAACCGGTATGGGGAGTGGGAAATAATACGCTTTTATCACTTAGGGCAGGTCTATGTACATTCATATGTCTATGATCTCAACGATATTATAAAGAAAAAACACCACGCTTGCTTTACATTCAAATCTAAAAATTAACCACAGAACTCAAATCTGAAAGTTAACGACCGCAATAAAAAAAAATAATCATGAAACTTTGGAATGTTTTTATTAATTATTTTCACAAGAAACGACAAAACAGTAAGGTGAAAAAAAAAACGTATTTGACTGCTTAAAATAAGTGTGTTCTTACGTTATAGGTAATTTTAGTAACAAAAAACGTAAGGTGAGCCATTTTCAAAAATATTATGGTTGCATTCAAAATTTATAATTTATAAAATTTGAAAGCGTATTTTATCACCTTTCAAAAGCAGTTTTTAGTTTTCGGATACGTTCAGAAATATTCTATTTACTTGGGTTTTATTGCAAAGCGGAAATAATCTAACCATCTTATAGAATACGCCCGAGGCCCGAGGGTTAATATTTTTATTGCGTTAAAGTTTATATTATTGTATTAAATATATTACACTTGAAATTTGAATAGTCAAGTACCTTCAAACCTCCTCATCGACACTTTATTTTTATCTAATAGTTTAGTACAAATATTATACTTGAAATTTGAATGGTCAAGTACCTTCAAACCTCCTCATCGACACTTATTTTTATCTTATAGTTTAGTACAATAGGTACCTCTTACATAAAAGTAATAAAAAACACCGTACATATTTCTGTAAATTGAATAAAGAAAATTTAATTTAACTAAATCACCACCCACGAGTTTCCGATACACTATCTGCGCTTCGCACAGCATCCATTCATCCCAGAGGTCATTCTGAACCGAGGAAAAATATACGATATTAAAAATAGCGCGGGCGCATAATGTTAAAAATACACGTAATCGTCCGCACGCATAAAGAAACGATTTCTATCGTCGAACATAACATCGCAACTAATCAGGCCTTGCGTGATGTAGTACGCAGATTGCACCGAGTGAATTAATGTTTAATGAATTGTGCCAAAATTACCCCAACGAAACGTTTAATTAATATCTCAATGCAGGCCGACTGAATCTGTACACAACTAAACAAGCATCAATAGTTCTATTTACCAAATGGACCGAGCGAGATTAACAGCATTGCCTTTAGGAATGGAAAAATTTAACCCGTATAATCACAGAAGACCAAATTTGTTCCAGCGAACATAGGTCTCATATAAATCGTATCTCCCCTCCTGTCATGGTGAGATGGGCGATCTAAATGGTGTTGAAAGAGAAAACTCCACGCTTTATATTCGAATCTAGAATTTAACCAGAGAATGAAAACAAAATTTAATATAACATTGATCGTATAAGGATAATCGAATTTACGTTTCAAACGTTAGAATTCTTCTCGTCTTTGAAAAATGTATATAAATGTAGCATTTTTAGGTATTTTGTTGTCTAAAGCCTCGATTACATTGAGTGAGTTTACAAGTTACTATCTGGGTAATTAATAAACTATCTGTTAGTAAACTCGCTCAATGTAATCGTATTACTGGCTAACTAGCAGATTGTGGACAATCTACGAAAAAAGTTGAAAGGTAGTCAACTTTACTCGCTCAAGATGGCGGCCCACGAACAGCTGATTTTGTAACGTCAGAATTAGTTCTCGCGGGAGTCGTTGAAGTTTTTTTTACAAAATGACGACAGTATTGCTTCGCGCGGGAGTCGTTATTTTAGCTGCTACTGTTGCTACTGAGCGAGTACAGTTTTGTGTGGCATCATGACAATCTCACTCACCGATTCACCCGCTTTTAAACATACCGGCTAGTAGCTTGTAAACTTGCTCAATGTAATCGAGGCTTAAATGAATGCTGTAACTTTGTCCATGTCGTATTGGTTCATAACGACATGCTAACCGTTTTCGTCAGAACAATGCCTTCCAGGATGTAAATGCATGTAACAGAAAGATTTTAACCAGCGATTCCTGAGCATATTTGGAGCAAAACACTGTATCGCGACGGATCAATTCTCTGGAACGTGCTTCAGGAACGAGACGGAATGCATATCAAAAATATGTTTTGTTTTTAATTGAAAAAATATCATAAGCCACCAACATGGAATATAGGACTATGTTTTTCGTTTAAAATATGCTCAGGAAATGCTGGATAAAATCCTTCGGGTACACGCGGATATTTCTGATACTAGTAAGTAACTCTGAATGTATTTTTAAAAATTCAACGTTATTTCTTTAATGTTGTTTAAATTCGCATCAGAATTTGATGTTATGTTTACATCACCTTTATATTTTCCACCAAACAAGTCGGAAACAGAAAACTTCCAAGTATTCTACCATTACTCTTGCTTCACGAAACGTTACGACCGAGTCTCGATAGTAAAAAAAAATCAATCCATCCATTGGCTAACAGGTCAATTTAAGGCTTGGGTACTGCTCATACAACGAACACAGGGTCGCCTAGATTCTCTTAAAAGGCAATGGATCGGACCGTAGAATGGGCGAGCACTGGGGACTTGTTTTTTTATAGAAATGTCAAACAAATTGGGTTACCGAAATAGATGAATGTGTACCTCTACGATCAAATACTATTGAATTATATATTTTTAGTTTCCATGACAGTTGGCTCGCCAGCATACTTATATAGAAAATGAAGTCGATTTAGGGAAAATACAGTACACCTACTTACACAAAATATAACTAAGTGTCCCCGAAGAGGTGTGCAGAGATGAACCGCCGAATAACAAAGGTATTTTTTTAAATTTAAACGCCCTTAGGTCTTTTACGTAGGATGGAATGCGTGTTTTTTTTAAATTACAGTGAAAATAATGTGTTTACAAAATACAAGGAACATATTATATGTTAAAAACAAAATATAGGTTACATAAAATATATACATAGTTGGCACATATGGCGTTTGAAGTTTGCTAAGTTCAAATTATTGTCAAATACATCCATATTGTTTAAGTATTTGTTACCAAGACTATGTAAACGTTGCAATTCATAGTTGGAATGAGGTGTACGTATATAAAATGTTATTGTTTGTCTAGTTGTTCGTGTAGGTATATGGAGATTTATTAATTGCAGGAGTTCACAGCAGTCTAATAATTTTAATAAAAAGGTAAGGTCGTTTATTTTTCGTCTGTTTTCTAAAGTTGGAATATTTAAAATATTCATTAACGAAGTATAAATGACATATTTTCATTAAAATGTATCCAGAATAAAACGACTTGTTTATATACTGTATATACAAGCCTATAAGTACAAAAAATCGACAATGTAAATAAATTCGTTTGATATCCATATCACCTAATTATTAAAGGTATTTTTGTAGTCGATTTTAGGTTTGGAATTGGTAATAAATACAACTTTTTTTTTTAATAATTATTATAATTTTGGGGGTCCAATTGTCAGGGGGCCAACTGTCAGAAGAGGTGGGGGGGGGGGGGCAACTGTCGGGGATCAACTGACGCGTTACAATATTTTGTAATGGAATTGTAGGTTTAGGAAGTTTGTTAATTTGTTGATATTTCACCCTATTTATACTTTCTTATGAAAGCTTAACCCATTTGAGCATTATTACGTTTACACAATAATGGGAAGCTTTAGTTAATAATTAATCCAATAATGGTACGTACAATATTATTGAAGGAGACTAAAGCCGCGTATTTAGGACTATTATTTAAATGGCCAGCAGAATATTGAGGGCTCTAAAATGTTTTCTGCCGGCTAATATAGTCAGTTGAGCAACCATTGTGGTCAGCAAGTAGAACAAAATCGGGCAAATAATGTCAACCCCTAAACTATACACGTATTAATCCCGATTCCCGATGTAGAGAAAATGATTTAATACTCGTTTTTTCTTGCTAACTCATTATTAAAATGACGAACCATTAATTTATAATCACTTTAATTATTAATTGAGCCTTTTTTATTTTACTAAAACCTCTTATTTTTAATTTAATTTTAACGTCTTATAAGAAACCTTAATCTTAAACTTAGCACATGTTAAATATTTCACAATAATTGTTTAAATGGTGGAACGGAGTTCAAAACATGTTTGGGCCAAATCACGACTCGACGTTGAAACAACCCAACCTAATCTTTAATTCAAAAATATAAATTAATATTAATCATAAGTATCATAACCATAACCATGCAATGCGATTAGGCATAATATTAATATTGTAAACATTAAGATGTCAGATTCCTGAATTTGAAATTGTCAGATACCTGTACCAGGGTTGTTTTAACAATTCATCAAATTTTTAAAGTTAATTATCACGTTCTGTGTTAGTTAAAAATTATATAATAATAGAATTTGAATAGAACTTTCACAGAACGTGAGAGTTAACTTAAAAAAAATTTGAATTGTTAATTTTTTTTTTTGAAACAACCCATTCTTTCTATATTTTCCTTTTGTTAACTTTAAACGAGAGATGAACAAAATATACAAAATGAATAAAAACTTCGTAAATGCATGATATTGGTGGGAAAGGCGTAATTCTCTGCTCTAGGAGAGAAGGGTACAATTTGTCCGAACTGAGTGAAACATTAATCTCGTACCCGGCAAAAAAATATCTGAAGTTGAAGGCAAGAAAATGATTATTCTATTTTAGGTAAAATAACTTATGTGAATTCAATATCCAACTGGGGCGGATAAAGTGACATTGTCTCAACCCTTTCCAATCGATCGCGGAGGTCAAGCAACATTAATGAAAGTTGAGACAAGTCCAATTTATAATTAATCATAATTGCATTGAGAATTGAGAGTGAAATATACTTTAATCGCCATCTTCCCTTTGTGATCTCCGTTGACATCGCTTCGACATCGCCCCCGGGCGCGTTGTCCTGTGTTATATTCAGCGACTTCGATATACCAGCTTGATCAAAAAGTTTTAGGACCGGCCACCGTGTGACGCTGTCAGTCACCTGATTGGATTTTTTCACCTCAGCACAATAACCAAATAAAATCGTCAAAATCGAGGATTTGTTTTTTTCTCATCCAAAACTGGACCAATTTTTATGATTTTTTTACCAACCGTATTAGACGAAAATATTCTATGTCTGTACATTTTACTTTTTTAAAAAATACATTGTCTAGTTTGAATACTGAACGTCTGTTGGTGTCGTTTAAACCAGGCAATTTTAACGATTTTTGAATGATATTCTAACCCCTATCATAAGTATCTGGGGTCTCTAAATATTCGCATATTTCAGAACACCTTCGTAACCGTCACTGGCTCAAGTGTCCTGAAAGAATCCAGTACAAATTGTGCTGGATGGTTTTTAAATCAATCAACGAAATGTCCCCACCTTACATCTCCGAATTATGCGTACCGGAAAATACCGGTCCGAGGCAATTAACGCTTAGATCAGCAACTTCATCTGCTAAAGGCAGACTAATAGAACCTAAACGAAAGCCAAATACTAAGTTTGGAGATCGTGCTTTCGGAGTATCTGGGCCTAAGGCTTGGAATAGACCCCCTCCGGAATTAAGATGCATAACAAGCCCAACAGAGTTTAGGTCCAAACTAAAAACCTAACTTTTTGGGCTCTCATACCCTTAATTCAAATATACCTATCTGAGTAATAACTCCTAACGTTAAGAAAACCATTACTATAATGGTCCTTCTGTACGGAATTGTTACAATACACCATAATTTCTAATTTGTAGCATAAAATCAATTCTTTACGAAAAAGTAAAAGAACATTTTTATTTTGTGGATTTTAGTATAGACTTAAATTTGGCCCTAATGGAAAGTGACTGACTTTTTACTAACTGGCTCAGTGCTAACGTTGCCAGGCACACGTTCAATAATTCACGCTATTACATCGCTTCCAACTAAATCACTTACAGCCAGCGAGGGCACCTTGCCAGCGCGTCTCGCCGGCGTTACGGGATCGTATGTGTTTTACGTCGGCCAACGTGAAAATGTGTCACACCTTGTGACGTGGTGGTCCGTTAGCAGCCGTCACCGCCCCGTGCCAAGAGATCCACGTACGTATTTATAAATAAAACGTATAATTATTATTACGTCCATTTGTATGGATTTACGGATGTACAATTTTATTTTCGAATTCGAGCAGTTTATGCGCCAGTAGGTGAACGCGGGTTATTCCTGGAAATGTAAACAAGGCGAGTCTTTATGAAGAAAAATACGGAAGATGCAACTCTGGTGAGAAACAGATAAGCCAAAACATTTTCTCCTTATGGTCGGTCCTGCTTGAGAAAGCTTCACAGTGAGCTTTCTTGTTGTTACGAGCGTACTTCGTAAGGAAAGAGATACAGATAAAGAGTTTAGTATATTCATGTATGTAACTACTTGGAGAAGGTACAATACATAATAACATTTATGTTAATATGTCATCAACAAATGCACATATTCTTACTTTATCTTTACATTAGCTCCACACAGGAAGCCCTGAAGAAAATAATTCCACTCAGGGCCTATGATATTTTAGGGGTGTGGAGGGTATTTTTAGGAAAGCAAGGAGAGGAAGATCTGGGAAGAAAAAAGTGCGAGGGGTGGGTAGGAATCTGGGAGTGAGTGTGTCCAGGAGTGACGGACGAATGAATCCACCCCTCCCACTCTGGTGCAAGGCAATGTTCCGAGAGAGCACTATGCTGGGAGAGGTCAAAAGATCTCCCCCGATCCGGCCTGCCACGCGTGTGCAGACATATCTGCCGCCAATATCCGGATAAACCACACTCAAATCCCCAAAAGTTGCGAATAACTTGGTGTGACCTATGGCAAAGATGTTTGTTATCCAATAAATAGTTCCCGGGGCGGCGGTACATACTGCGGGGCGGTACTGACTCCGGACTGGTGGGAGCATTTGGAATTCCACCGCGCTATTCAAAAATAGTTATTGACAAAACTGACATAAAAAAATCGAAAATTTATCTCAATAATAAATTCACTTTTTTTATAAGAAAAACTCTCTTTTTATAACTTTTAAAGGTTATTCCCATCAATGTAATATATCATCGAAGAAGAAGATAACACCAATGATCTAAACGAAAATATGAAAGAGAACAAGACGCAGAAAAATATAATGGTCGCAACTTATGGAAAAATTAGTCGAAGAAAATATTATTAATTCTAAAATTTGAAAATATGAGATTGACAATTATGACGGTTTGTTAGAAGGTGGCAATGGTTGGATTAATAAATTCACGTTCAATTGTTACATTTTTACCATCATCTCAAAACTATTGACATGTCAGGTGACGTACAAAAAAGCTATCAACGGAATGCTTTTATCTCAGTTTGCTAATGGAGTACTTATGTAGTTGGAATGTTCAACAAAGCAAAACTATACAACGGTGGTGCACATAAAATCGATATAGTTATCGTACCTGTTCGATGTCAACAGCGAGAACACCGCTCAAGTTCTCGATCGATAGGTTGTCGAAGCGCCCCAGCCGGAAAGGAAATAACGCAAGCCACGGCGTGACGGCGATAAACCATTCACGTAGCTAGCTGGTACCCATCTTGTATGGCGCAAGACTAAGGGTACGATCAGGTACAAAGCGGGTTTCGGTTTTCAGATTAACGGCGTTCAGTGCCCTGTTCCACCGGCGGCAGTTGACACCGAGATGTGGACAAACAGAACGCGGATAAAACTTGCGCTACCTGCGCGGTAGCATGACAGCAGCTGTCAGTTTTTACGAACTGTCGAGTTCGTAGACGACGATTATTTACTCTTGGAGAACCCTTTCTTAAAATTAAGGAATAAAACAATGGTATTTGGTGATTGGTATCTTTAAATATGAAAAAAAAAAACCTCAGGAGAACATGATAATATGTTAAGTACGTGCCTGAAAGAAATTCACTTGTGACATTTGAGGTTATGTCAAAATTTTATCTTTTTGATTTCATTCCATCACTTGTCAACAACATTTCTGGTGGTATGGAATGTATTTCTTTTATCCCAGATTGGCGATTGATTGAAAATAGCGGCAATTAACAGGTCGCTCATTTTGATATCAGATTCTGACCGGCGTCACCGGCGAGCAGGAATTAAGAATTCATTCCGGTAAAGCTTATCGGCGCCGCCTCGCGCGGACATAAATCTGAACCTGCCTTCACTATGTTCGGCCTGATACGTTGACATACAAACATTCTTGTCAGCACGCCTGCGCCAGTCGGCCGCCCATGCGCCGACTAATCAGAAAACCGAAACCCGCTTTGTACCTGATCGTACCCTAACTCAGTTTTCCTGCTTTCAACGTCGGGAAATATTGGAGATGCATTTAGCGTACCGGGAAGGTAATAAAGTTATCTGGTTAGGTTTCGTGTGAATTTGAGAGAAAACACCTTCCACACATCTTAATGTACTATAAAGGAATGAGAAGCACATATTCATAACATTTAATTAACTAGATATTTTTATGTAAAATGTAGATTTCAACTCAATTGAGTTTTACATAAATTAACCTAAAACTATATTTCATTAAAATCCTTTGCTATTCATACTATAACAAACTAACCATCACGCCGTTTCCCCGGAGGGGTAGACAGAGAGAATTGACAGTTATACAACCATATTTGATTGGAGCATTTTTATACTTCGTGTCATACATAACTACTCTTCTGTTATTCTGACCATTAACATAACCAGACTCGTAGTTGATTCACTTAGTCAGAGCCATGGCTTCCTGAAACATCTCTTACATTTTCTACCATTCACTTTTCGTCATAATACATTCTTTTCGTCATTAGTCTTAACCCGTCTAATCACAGGAGACCCAAGTTGTCCCAAAACATCATATGCCGTTATAATAACAGGAGACCCAGATTGTCCCAGAGCGACAGTGCATTATTAAAAGTTAGATATCTCTCTTCCTGTCATGTGAAAATTTGTGATTTCTTTTGTGTTAGAAACGGAATGAAATAATGCTTCTCATTGTCTCAGAATTATAGGAGCTAGGTTTTTCAGATATTTTACAAACCCGATCAAAAGTGATAGTTTAATTTTTCGCTAATTTGTGACGTATCACACATTTAATTTTAAAATAAAATTGTATGAAAGTGATAATAAGTGAGGTGACAGTTTTATTACAAATTTTATTTACAAAAAGAGTCTGTATTTTAAATTTTAAGTTTATTCTATTTTAATTACTTTAATTCGAATATTCGCAGGAAACAAAAATGTCGATTTCTAATAAACACACCGGAAAGATTATTTTATCTAGATTTTAGAACAATTTTTGTTTTTGCAAAAGAGTTAAAAAAACCAACAAATAGGAACATTTAAAATGCATGGGAAGAACCAGAAATTTTGCGCGCAAACCTTGATAGGCAAAATTTGACAGAAAATTATTTTCTTATTATTCGAAGGGTTAATCACACAGCTTAGATTAATCGGTGACCGTACAATTCAACAATGTGCAACTTCGTCACTACTTTGAAAAGTCATTAAAAATGATGAAAACAGAACAAAAGAACTTGGTTAAATAGGTTACGTTAGGTCAAGTTATAACTTACAACCATCAATGTTCTTTCAAAGCGGTGTTGAAATGCTCCGTTGTTGAGAGTTGTCAGTTTAATTTGGAACCAGATTAAACAGATGAAAACTAGAATATTTGAATATTTACAGCTGTCACGTGCTGCATTTCAGATTTGTGGTATAAACTAAGGGTCATATCATAGAGATTTTTTTGACAAAGGAAATCAGTCTTGAGTTTAATGTTTCAAAGACCCAATCTTGCCTGATTACGACTAAAAGGGATCGAAATGACAATCTAGTATCTTTCAACGATAGCAATCTTCCGAACAGGCCCCTCCATTGATATGCTTGGTGTAGGGAATGCAATCCCGCAAGACCATGTCAATCCAGGTATTTGCGGGACTGAACAATCTTAGTCCCGCTGGATCCAGGTATTTGCGGGATCCAGCAGGGGGTATCTAATCAATCGTATAATAAAGACCTAATACCTCGATCTACCAACCTTGTTTTTAGAGTTTTAAATTTATACCTAATCAAACAAGTTCTTGGGACATTTAAAAGGTTTATTAATATATCTTTAGTTAGACATAGGTAAAGTTTAAGTAATAAATTGGCAAAGAATAAGATAAGACATAAATTTACATAACAACTTAAATTTAAATAATAACGTTCACACGATAAACAATATTCTTGTACAATAAGCATCATAAGCTTAAACATTATTTTGGAAAAAGCTTCGCAAAAAAGTTAAAGTATTAATTGTCTCGTCTGATAAACAGCTTCTGATATCGGACACAAGGTAGCCAGCAGCGGCTGAAACAGCTCGTTCAGCTTCCACGCTGGTTGAAACAATAATCATTAGCGCATTGTAAGTGAATTGAAGGTATGTGCCTTTTAATCCACCGGGCTCGAAGTAATTCATTTCCTTCCTCATCAAAACCCCAAGGTTGCTGATATTGCCAGATCTAAGTTGTTGGGCTGTTGATCTCGAAATCTTCATACTACGCTTCTCTGTAATCCCGCCAGTCCAGCGGGATCCCGCAAAATTTTCGACCGAGATTAGTCCCGCAAAATGTTTGCGGGATCCCGGTATTTTGGGATCCCGGTATACCGGGATTGCATTCCCTAGCTTGGTGTAACCCTAAGTGACCAGCTCAGGTATGGGGGCTCCATCGAAGCCAGAGTAAAGTTAGCCTCCCGAAAACTGGGCGTACTGTACCTAAGAGAAAATTTTTCCCTCAGGGCCTCCTGTGTGGAGTTAATGTAAAAAAAAGCCTGATTCTGAAAAAAAAATCTAGTGAAAAGCTTTGAAACCAGTTACCCATTTAAAATCTTCATACATTTTCGGCATCAACAGTCAAGGAACTCTGGCAGTGTGCTTGTTTTGATATTCTCTTCAAAACCTCGTAAAATGTATCTCGTTCAAAACATCCAGGAAAGTTGGATACAGGAGCGTTTTGTTATTCGTCCCTATGGCCAGTTTCAAAACATCACCGTACAAACTTTAGTGTTGGTCAGTGAATGAGAATGAATTCACGTCCTGAAACGTGTTGTCGAAAGACTTGTGTATTTTTGCATCCCACAAAGCCGCCGGCACTGTGTCACCGGTGTGAAGGTTTTGAAACAGGCTTTCAATGACGGGGAGGCTCTTTCATCAACGTTAAAGGGAGGAATTTTCCAGAGGTCGCGTTTCACGACGGAAAGGGGTGGTTGGGTTGGGTTCTCGGCTGGGGGTGGAGGCTTCGCGGAATTACAGGGTGCCGTTTTGCGGGGAACAGAACAACAGGAAAACATTATGTTAATGGAAGATGGAAAAGTAAATTAATTCAAGTGTTTCAATTTATGTCTTCGCGGATCTAATACAGTTCATTATGTACGGGAGGTGGGAAGGCTGATGGAGATATCGAAAAAAGGGTGAATGCCGGTAACTCCATTAATGGTGGACTGAATACCGTTGGCGCTAATAAAAAAACTGTCAAAAGAAGCGAAGCTACCAGTCCACAATGGAGTGCTGGTACCTACCCTGATGTATGGCAGTGAGGCATGGAACTGGCAGAAGAAGGATGATAGTAAACTGAATGCTGTTCAAATGAGATCTCTGAGACGTATGTGTGGTAAAACAATGTATGATGAAATGTAAGGCTGATGTAAGCATAATGAGTAAGATTAAGAAAGGGACCCATGGTTTGGGCATGTTTTTTTTTTACATGAGCTCCACACAGGAGGCCCTGAGGAAAATAATTTCCCTCAGGGCCTATGTCATATTTGGGGATGCTGTGTGGAGGGTTTTTTAAGGAAAGGAAGGAGAGGAGAGTTCTGGGAAGGAAAAGGGTTTAAGGGGTGGGTAGGAATCTGGGGTTCAGTGTGTCTTGGTCATCCGCCTCCAAGACCTAGACAAACCTCACCCCATGAACCCGAGCACCCCTGCTAAATCACCAAACATAGTGAACCACTTGGGGTGACCTGAGGCAGAGGTATTGGTTATCCAATAAAGGTTCCCGGGGCGGCGGTACCCATTGCCGCCTCCCAAATTGTAAAGAAAAGACTGTTGGGAAAAAGACATCAAAAATGTCACCGGAGACTAAAATTTGATTTATATTTTTTACTCCAAATAATGTCAGGAATCACATGATCAATTAAATCAAGTACGTCCCTTAACACCTTGAAAATAGTTATCCAATATGTGTTAAAGTCTGAAGATATTCGTATCAAGATAAAACGGATCTAGTCCTAAATAAACATTATATCCAAATAAATACAAAGTGTACAATTCGCACGCGATAGAATGGCAACCTTCAGAAAATTAAAGTAGACAAGTATGGGGAGGCTACGAAGCACCCCAGGGGACCGATTATATTTTTCTCGTAGGCAAAATCCTATGAGATGTATGAGTTAGTCTCTTTTCAAATCACAACGTCTCGTTGAGTTTCAAATCACAACGGTGCTAAAGAAGTTTTCACTTCAATAAATATAGTAAATTAGCTGACCTGGCCAGGCGTTGCTGTGGCTAATGAAACACTACGTCATCTACCGGATGGTTATCTAACCTTTATAACCACCGCCGTTTTTGAGTTTATCGCGAAGAGACAGACAGATGCTGCGGAGGACTTTAATTTATAATACAGAGATGGTGTGAAAGATTATAATAATGTGCATGAAATGCTTGGGGTAACGAATTTAAGTTAATAAGGATTAATACTGTATCCGTCTAAATAATTTTTCAATTACCGCAATGTACATGACCATTTTTTTAGAAGATAGAATGGGTGTGGTAAGCTATCCGTAAAAGATAGATATATGCCTTCGCAGACTTTTTTGTAGTTGTATAAAAGAGGAATATCCCACCATGCATTGTTTTGTTACATCCCAAAAGGATTAGGCAGCGTTTTCGATGAAAGCTACCAGGCGGCTTGACTTTTTCCGACACTTCTAACAATTATCGTTATGTTTCAACCAATTTACACAAATCCTTGACAAATTACATATCTAAACCTTCCACACAAAACACTCTATCTATTGGTGAAAACCGAATGAAAATCCGTTCAGTAGTTTCGAGTTTATCGCGCGCGCACAGACAGACAGACAGACAGACGACGTGGGGGACTTCAATTTATAATATGTAGAGATGTGGAGAAGATAATAATATAACCCGATAACAAATTATTGTGCTAGGAAAATGAAACTTCGATGTAAACCTTTCACATGTATTTACGGCACTGTCTTTGATGTAAACATTTTAATTTGGCTCATGGAAATTGGAACAGATCGAAATTGTTTGACACGATTTCGGCTGCTAGTTAATATTGGGGGCGGAATACATTATTAGTACTTTTAAACGATTCTCATTAGCATGCAGATTTTATATCGTAGAATCGGACATAAATCAATAATAATTGAGAGAATATAAAAATCGGGTGGCCAAAAGAGGAACTAACGAAGTTTTGCAGTAGTAACTAGTAACAGCAATATATTATATAAAACAAGATGGGGACCAGTGATTTCTGACATTATTTGGAGTCAAAAATGTAAAAATTTTGGTGCCGGTGTCTTTTTTGATGCGTTTGTTTTCATTTTTTTTTTGAAACCACACCGAAAAAAGTCACCAGAGAGTTTTTTACTCCAAATAATGTCTGGAATCACTGGTTAAATGGTATAGTTAGGTATAATGCGGCATTCCGAATTTCTACCATTTCTCTTGAACACTTTAAGTTTTAAGTTACTAAAAAAATATATGATATTTTTTAAGATAATATCTATACATTTTCCACGCCGAAAGGGTAATTATATGAAATTCCCTCGATAGAAAAACATCGCAAAGTATGATCAGAATTATTATAAACGCTGTTTTTTCTGTTATTTCATAAGTTATATTTACGATTTTTTTTAAGTCTTTTCGCTCTATTTTAACGACTCGTGTTATATTAAACATTTTCCCAATTTTCGCTTAAATATGATCGTTTATAATATTACAGCCCCATATACATACATCCCCTTCTTCTTTTCTTTCAAAAGCGATATCCCGATTGCAGATACGTTCGTGGATACGCACCTCCTATTAGGTGCGATGAATTTTTGATGTACTTGAAACTATCTTAAATATAAATCTGTTTTCAGAAGCAGCTATCATTTACATGAACTGTGGAGCTTTGAAATATCCAACGGTATTATTGGTCAACTGTTCAATTAGAATGATGTAACCCATTGTAGGCAGTTTTGATTGTCCGACTGTATTATAACGGTAAAAACAAATTAATAATAATGAGGTAAAAAATGTTTAAAAAAAAACAAACAATCGGTGAAATCCTGTAGTAAACTCAGTTTAGATTCGGCATTAAAATAAGTGTATGTGAGCAAGTTTAAATTTAAAACCAATTTGGCAAAACTCAATCATCGAGAATCGAAACAAACTAGCATTTTAGAGCTAAAAAAACCTGAAATATTAACAATTTGGGTGCGGAATTTAACGTAGTCTTTTCTCTGAGATTTATGATGCATTGTGCCCAATAGAAAGTGGAGGCTGCCGGCTAGACAGATGAAATAACGACAATGTGACTTTAGACTTTAAACCGACCAGCCGGGCACGAACTCCGTGACCGGGATGAGAACAGAGATGTGCACTGTAGGTACTGCATGGTATACCGTTTATACTGTATACATACACCCACCCCAGCGAGCCTGACATTGTAGTACCTAGCAGTAGAAATAGTACAGTGCCGAGGGAGTCTCGAACTTTGGTTAGAGTCTCGAGACAATTGGAATTTACGACACTAAAAATAAATAAAATAAAAAAAATAGAGTTAGTATAAATCATGAATTTGGCATAGTGGATGTGAAAATATTAAAGAATTTTTTTTAACGATGTAAAAAATATTTCTTGGTGCGGTTTTGTTTTTAGAAAGCTCGTTCGGCGAGAATGGAAACGTCCCGTCTGGTGTTTTTAAGAGAATTGAGATTTTGTCACAAGGTAGTTTATTTTCGATTAAACTATTCAAGACCAGTTTTTTTGGTTTTATTTTTTAACTAAGGTTTAGCTAAAGGGTAGATTTAGGTAAAATTTAGATTAGGTTTGGGTTGATAAGAATCAACAATAGTTGTAACTTGTAACAACCTTTATTTGGTACATTTCAAATAACCGAAAGTTTAGTTCGATAAGGTTCCAACTAACTTCATTTAAAACGTATTTAGGATTTGAGGCTAAAATACGCAACTAAAATTAATTATCTTTTTTAAAAATTAAATGGAGCTTATAATTTTATATTACGCCTTACAGCTATTTTGTTATTTTTTAAATATTTATATATATAAAAAGTGCAACCACAAACTATTAAATTATTATAATAAATTAATTCAAAAGTTAAGATAATAAAAAAAGTTCTTCTTGTTATTGTGTTCAATTTGAAAAGCTCGATTAAAAAAATAAATCAAATTTAACAATGTTAATAAGTTCTGAAGGATTTTATTTTTGTGGTGTTTTGACGTTCAAAACCATGATTACCAAAACATTTGGCCATGTGTAGACGATTTATTTATACGATTTATTTACACCATTCATATTAAATTAATAATTTCGGTAAAACCTACTATGTTTTATCCCTTTCCAGTCAGTTCTTAATTTTCTCTTCTTTCGTCCATTAATAACGTGAGGCTCGAAAGGGGAGGGGGGTTGGAAAAATCACGAAATATCACGAGGGGGGGGGTATAATGAGATATCACGAGTATTTATTTTTCGTGATATATTCTGAAAATTTCAAAATACTTTGTACTAAAAAAAATAAACGTGATTTTGGAGAGGGGGGGGGGGGTTAGTAGCGGTTAAAAAGTTGCTAAAAAAACATCACGTGATTAATGGACGACCCCTAAGTACGATTAGGACAATGCACATACATATATTATATTATTAACCCACCGCTGAAATCGTTGTCTTCCTTACTATCATGGAGAGAAATATGATATAAACGGTGTTAGAAAGAGAAAAATCTACGCTTTATACAAAAATTTAAAAGATAACCACAAAAGAAATAAAATGTACACCTTTATGAAACCAAAGTTTCGGATCTCAATTTGAAAAAAAAGAAACCTTTATGAAACGCATGCAAAAATTTCATACTTAAAAAATTATATATTTATAAAATTTGAAAGCGTTTTTTATCACCTTTTTAAAAACAGTTTTTATTAATCGGATATGTTAATAAATATTCCACTTATTTGGATTTTATTGCAAAACGGAAACAATGTGACCTTCTGACAAAATATGGTCGAGGCCTGAGGGGTTGAAGGTAACAAGGTGAAGTCAAAAATAGCTAACTAATCAAACGCGCCTTTCAACCATAAAACTAAGCAAACATCCGATTAAAGTTATAACCATAATAGGATAAGGTCAAACGTCGCTACTTAACAAAGTGACACTTTAATCATTAGGTCTACTCGGTACAAATAAAATGTTTGCCAGCTAGTGCACATAATAATAAATTGTGTAGGTACTGTTTGCGGTTTGGTTAGTACGACAGGAAGGGTGTTGGCTCGTCGGCTGGGTTGGATACACGGTGCGGCGCAGGCAGCACGGTTGATCAAGTTGATAATGATTACGGGCCTTCGGTTATTATTTCAAGGTCGAGTGCCAAGGTCGGATTAGAGAGAAACGTACGTAGATGGCTTCTGTGTAAGCCGTACGGTTTGTTTGCTAAGCCTGCTGATATTTGGTAACACGCTAATATATGGTATGCGAAATTGGAAATGTGTTGGCGATTTGGATCTTAGAGAATTTGTACGGTTTACTCGAGTTATTCCAGAGTGGTTAGGTACTGGCTTGGAAGAGCAAACTTTGTTTAATAATATATTTTAGTATTTAAACACATTATGAAGCTTATATTCTACTGTAATAATTATTAGGGGGAAATATGAGAAGTTCTTAACATAACAAAGGCAACTACAAATTTCAGAAATTCAAACGATATTATCATGCTTTAAGTCTTTTGATTCTCGTAAATTCAACCTTTTTTTAAAGTAAATAAATTTACAAAATAAGGTACAAAAAAAGCTCCGATAAATTACTTTTTAGTAGTTTGACGAATGGGTGTTTTTAACAATTTAAGTACTTATAATATATCTCTATAGATGTAAATAAAACAAAAAACACACAATTAAATCTTTACAATGTAAATGTTTCAAAATAATCTAAATTAAAACTATTTCTTCATATATCTTTAAGAAATGAGCCAAGTCTTCAATAAATTCAACAAGGGTCAGTTGTTGCACAGAATTTTAACAGTTTATCAATATTCAAAGTTAATTTTATATTAATTATTACTAGCGTGTTCCCGGCATGCGTTTCAATGCCATATTCAAATAAATAAATTGTTTCTCCCTGCATGTCCTTTTCCGTGCGTTCCCGTTCCCCTCCCGCATCCCCTACCCTCCAGCGGTCAACTTCCACCTTCCCCGCCAACCCTCCCCCCCCCGAAACAAACAAACCTCCTTCCCGCGTTCCATATATTCAGTTTTCAGACAGCTCGCGTGCCACCAAATACATTGTTTTATTCAAATTTTCATTTTTTTATATTATGAGAACAATCAATGATTTTAACAATCAATATCAATAATTTAAAAAATCCATAGACAATTATTTAAAAAAAAAAACAACTGCTCGCTAAATTTATTTCATCAAACGCGCGAAGTTAAAATAGTGTTTCCTGAAACTATTCCATTTCCTTAATTTTTCTTCCCGTAATAACCGTCTATAAAGTATTAGAAAACTTAACAAAAAAGATTAGTGAAATAGGTAAAGTCGTTCTGACTTGACCAAGGGAAACAGGAATTCATTTTTATATGTATAGATTTTTGTGTATAAAAACAATTAATAAACAAATCACAACGATGTTTTCTCTTTCTAACACCATTTAGATCATATTTCTAACCATGGTAGTAAGGGAGACACAGCGATTTCTATGAGACCTATATGAGTTGTTCCGAAAAGCGAATAAATTAGATTGTCAGGTTAAAAGATCAATACTGTTTAGCAAGAGCCATTTAACCCGATTGCTTCTACAGTTTATTGGCTCCTGCCAATACATCTAATCAGATACGAAGTTCTTTATTATTGGAGACTATTATTGCCAATTTAAAATAATAGGTTAGTAGATAATAATAAAGATAACAAGAAAAAAAAACTTTCTGAAAATTTTCAATGACGTCATATAATTGGACTTGCAATAATTTATGACAGACCATAAATTCATTTTTATTGGTGTGAGTCATTACGATTAAGATCACAGACGAACGGATTAATGAGGAAAAATGTGTTAGTATTTCAATAAATCTATTGTGATTCATTGTTATGAACGCAATAAAAGAAGAGGGAAAAAATAAATATTTACAAAATACAGACTTTTGGGCAGATACAGGAGTTTGTAAAGATAATAATAATTTATAATGTTTCAAACTCTCGTCACATTTGATGACGTGGATCAGAGATATTTTTAAATTTTGACATTTGAATGGTCCATGTTTAGCACCGATTCTCGACCCGTTTCAGAATTGACAGCCTCCGTGATCGAGGGATGGGGATAGGTAATTAATGATTTGTGTTATTTCACAATTTAATAATAACACTAGCTGGTATCCGGCATGCGTTGCTATGCCATTTAATAAAGAAATTATTTCTCCCCGCGTGTCCTTTCCCATTTGTCCCGTTCCTCTTCCTCTCTCGCGTTCGCACTCTGCCTCATCCACCTTCCCTCTCCCTACTCCACTCTCCCCCTTCCCTTGAACCCCCCTCCCCCTTCTCCCGCGAACTCCCTACCCGACTTCCCCTCCCCCCTCCCCCATCACGCATTCCGTACATTCAGTCACAGTGCATTCAGTTTTCAAACAGCTCGCGTGCCACATATTGCAATTTTTTTTTTAAACAAATTGCATAACGCCAGAGCTCACCAGTAGTTTTATACAAACCATGTCCTGACAATAACAAACACAAAAAAAATAACTATCCAATTTGATGCAGTCGTTCGGAAGTTATGCGCGTACATACATTTCGGCGATTCATTTTTATTTATACAGATACAGATTAAGTATATTTGCGGCACGCTCCAGTGTAGAAGATACTCTCAGTATCGCTCTTTCAGACCACCATTCAGAATTGAAACGTGACTAGATTTGAATAGCCAGGTACTTCCTCACCTTCTTTTTCCTAATCTCCCTCCCCTCTCCACTACCTTCAACCTCACAACATACCCCAATTTGGGATGCCACAGTCTAACTGGCTTGGGAGCAGTTGGGACTCTTGTGCGGTATTCACATAAAAAAATTATCAATATGTGTTTAGTTCTCAAGTAAAACGGCCAAGTCGTTTGCTTATCAACTGATAACGATATGATCGAAAGTTGAAACGGACCGAGTCAGTGAAATGTCTAAATTCAAGGTGGCCTTTATCGAGTGTGATGGCCATTAAATGTGATGAGAGATTTAAAAAGGCCAATAATAACAAAAATATTTGGATGATTTTTTTAGCGCCGTTTTTGTGTAAAATCACCCCAAGGGTGCTGTGCTCGCCCAACTTAGGATTTTTTTTTTTGTTCAAACCACTGAAAGATTTTGTTATTTTATTTAAAAAAAAAAATAAACCTCGAGTTAACACCCCAACGACAATGATTTATAAAAATTTTCTAAGAAAAAAATCAGAGTGTGCAATTCACACGCGGTAGAAGTGAAACTAGAAAGTCGGCAAATGTCGCTTCCTTTTCTTTTGCTGGTTTATTTTAATGTGGTTTGAAGATTGGATATCGACTTTACAAAAATATTTATTTTTATTTTTTTGGTTTTCGTAGGATTGGTTTTCGTCTCTGGCCGCTGAGATTTGTCATGCGCTTTGCGCCGCTACGCTATCGGAGGTTCGCTAGGAGCCGTGAATTTACCGCATTACATTAGAACCCGTCAAATAAAAAAATTTAGTGACGCACATCCGTTTCAATCGAATTTTAAATAACAACAGGGCTAAGGAAGTTTCACTTAGCAATTAATTAAATTAGGTAAAGTGGTTTTGCAAATAAATCATTATGGCAATAGAATTTTAGGTAGAATAAGGTGGAAATGCAAAAAAAAGCTATTCTCGGTCTAGCCAGCAGGTAATCAAATACTCCGTGTAAACCGATATTATGGCAACATTTTTGTTGATTCCACTCTCCAAATTGGATATACGAGAAGCCGTACACACATTAGGTAAAGTATTTAGACAAGATATAGACACATAACATAAATAAAAACTGGCCCCAGCGAGAGCTCATACTGACATCATCGACATTCATCCTCTCCCTTCTCACGCGTCTTGTTTGAAAACGAAAAAGACGGAATATACTAGAACGATGACGTTGCATATGATCTCTCGTTGGTACCAGTAAGGGGTCGTCCATTAATCACGTGATGCTTGAAAGGGGGGGGGGTATAATGAGATATCACGTGTATTTATTTTTCGAGATAATATTCTGAAAATTTCAAAATTCTTTGCACTAAAAAAATACACGTGATTTCGAGGGGGGGGAGGGGGGTTAGTCTAAAACCTCACCACATATCACCAGGGGGGGGGGGGTTAAAAAGTTGCTAAAAAAACATCACGTGATTAATGGACGACCCCTAAAATAATGAAAAGAAAGGGCGGTTTCATATATTTTCGCAATATAAAAAGGTCGACTTTTATGGTAAATTATTTTCACTGTTTATTACGATAGCCGCAGTCATTTCGGAAGGTTTAGCTATATGTAGCTAAACTTAACTATTAATTATCACAAAAACATGGTAGCGCCCATAAAACATCGAAATAAATAATAACTTAATGCACTTATATTATTGCGCTGCACAGGAATCGAGCCCGCAATCTCTAGACTACAAGTAAAATGCGCACAGCACAACGTTCTGGATGTCTTTTGGAAAGAGGTTTTTTTCCTAAATTAAGAAAACTTAGGCCGTTGTTACCAAGTTTTAGATCAATCAAAATGAGTCGCCCATCAGCTAAGTGATTTGGTTAGTAACGCATGATTTCCCTATTGATCGGAGAATTGCGTCGAGAAAAGCGTTTTTGTGCATTTGGAGAGTGTTGAGCCAAAATTTCGGCTCAACATTTGATCAGTAGGATTGGAAACAACGGCCGTTACAAATCATTCACATGATTTATTGTGTTAAAATCGTAGACCCTCGCAGTGCATCTCCTGAGAAGAAATAAACCTTAAAGCCACCCCTGTGGAGTTTATTAAAACAAAAATGGTCTTTCGAGACGGATATTCCACGCATTTACATAGAAAATGGCGCATTTTTAATGGAGTGTTCATAGATTTGGATGAAAACAAAAAAACCTTTGTGCATTTTAATTAGCAGGAATACTTTCATCTCGTAAGCGCACGTTGCATGTTTCATTAGTATAGAGGTAATAATTCATACCTACAGATACAGTAGACGATATTTTAACGATAATCCGTTCGACATAACGAAATGAGCGCTTTGCACTGTTAATCCGCGTTCATTTTAATGAACGCCAATACTAAATAAATGATGCCATATTTGTAATGGCGCGTGGGAGGGCGAGATAGTGCGGAAAGCGGGGATGTTTTTTATTTTTATCGTGAGAGATCGATGTATAGTACGCTCGCTTAATTTTCATGAACATTGTGTCTGTTTGCCTAGGTACAAAGCTGTCAATACGAGTATTTATAAATCTGGTACTGCTCCGCTTGGCAGGATATGCTGCAAGGAAGGAGCCTTATAACTCACAACATACCCCAATTGAGAATACCATTCGTCCCATTGGCACCGGGAAGATGGGACTCTTGTGCTGTATTCACATAAAAAGAGAGTCAAGCAAAACACAGGCCATTCTATTTTCCGATGTCAATGCAGAATATAATTATTAAACGATGAATTTGGCACGCTTTTAGTGGTTTTCAAACATTTAAGTGAATTTCGGCTACTTTTAATAACAGAAATTAAAATTTCACTTGTCAAATGTATACTCCTTCAAGAAGAACGTGTCAAAAAAAGCTCGACACATTTAACTTAGCAGGCGGCCAAAAGAGAAAATAAAGATTTTTTTTAAATTCCTATTTTTTTTATTAACAAAATTAACACTAGCCATAAAAAAGTTATAATCGCTGTTTACTACGAGCGTTAACCTATTTTTTGTAACCGAGCTTCTGGATTAGCCAAATTTAATGTGAATACATAGTTTATTACTATCAATTCTGAAAATTTTAACGGTGTTATTACACGCCATTTATTTTTAAATGTGAATATCGAACATAACCTTTATAAAATTATTATTAATAAAACTATATATTATTAGTACCAATTTTTTTCTTAAATTTTTTAATAACTTTTTCAGTCATACTTTTTGTTATTTTATACTTGTAACCTTTTTAACACTTTACACTTGAACCTACCTTACCTTATTTTTTTGTGTTTCTTTATACTTGTAATTTTATTCTTATGTTAGTAGCACATGTTGTGCGTGTGTATTAAAAACCGATTGGAGGCAATGTGACCATGGCATCTCCAATTGGGTAATGTTGTGAGGCTGAAGGGTGTGGTGAGGACAAGGAGATGGGGGAGGAAGGCGGCGAAGTTCCACCACATCGATATCTGGTAACCAAACATTCCTAAAGTCATTTCAAGCATCTTTTTGATTCTGAATGGTGACATTTCATCAGGGCGATACTGGCAGTACCAGACTACTCTTTAAAAAATAAATTATATTTGGGTAGATAATGTTAATTTCTGGGAGCGCGCAACTACCAGACCTACTACCGGGAGATGATAAATAATTGCCGAATAATTAATAATTCTAGACGTAACGTTCACTTCTCACGTCACATCAGCGGGCCGGCATTAATTTCCGAGATAATTTCGAGATAAAAGACCGACTTCTTCTGCCAGATAATATTCGAGATTGGGCGGATGACGTCAGAGCGGGACGACGCGGAGGTCTGCTGCGCTGGCCGGAGAGCAGACCGAAAACTTTGGAATTTGTTTTCCGGGGAAAATTAATTAACTAAAGTATCATGCGTAATACAAAGGAAATTTAAATATATCCCGCGAGGAACCCTCTCTTGTATTGTTTCACAGTTATTAAAACACAAGAGAAAAAAATAAAAATTAGAGGCGCATAGATGTTTACCCACAAAACGTCGGATTTTAGGTTTAATACAAATATCTACAAATGAGATTTTTTTTTAAATTTTAATACTGCACAAGAATCCCAACTGCTCCCGTCTGGAGTCAGTGAGCAGAGACTAAAGCTGGTGTGAGGAGATGGAGATGGGGCGGAGGAAGATGGGTAGGTACCTGGCTATTCAGATCTGGTCACAAAACAAGGCTAAAGTCATTTCAAGCAACGTTGCAATTCTGAATAATGGTCTTACACAAGGACGATATTTGAGCGGATCTTCCACTCTGGAACGTGCGGTAAATATCTTATATTATTTTTTAAATTGTGAAATAACACAAATCAATCCAATAACATTTATTTGCGCACTCCGGGATTTGAACCCGTGACCCTCAAATTGCTAGTCGAGAACTTTACCCCTCGACCATAGACGCCAGCATTATTACAGCAAGAACAGTTCAATAACAACTGCTGAAGTCCCCCGGACTACGCAGAATTTTTCGAAATCCGATGCAGACAGTGACCTTCATCTTGTGTAGAAGGTCAAGTGTGCAAAATTACACTATCAATCTCGGAAAAAAAACGGTACATTTAAAAAAAATGAATTAATTAAATTAATAATATAAACCAAATTTTAGTCAACACCTTCTCATTCGTCGCGACGTCACTGATGGCACTCTCCAGCATTTTTAGAACCACCGGATTACAGGATTAAAATACTAAACAATCAAAACCGTGGGTATCTAAGTCAATGCAGGTAGTATTAGAAAATCGTGGTATGATAAATTATTCATACAACGAATAAATCACGCGAGGAGACGATATAAAACACATTGGGTTGCAATTCAGCGAAACAATCGTGTGATGTCGCTAGATCTGAATACCCAGGTTCCGTGTCGCAATATTATAGGTGTCATAGTCCCACTGACTCGGGGCAATAAGGCTACATAAAAAAATGATTATGCAAGGAATACCGCAGTAAAAATGGTTAACGTAAACATTGTTCGGTTTAACATTGTAGGCGGCTGCCTGGCTTTCTTCGGTTTCGAAATATTTTCACGGAGGTGCGGTGACCAGGAGTTGCAAAAACACAAAACTTGGAGGATGACAAAAAATTAACAGGAAAATGTAAGCCTCACGAATTGATTAAGTTGCCACAAAAACTAGATACAAAGCAAGAAACGGCTAGAAATTTATATAAAAAGTTTTAACTGAATGTTTAGCGAAAATTCGTATTAGAAATTAATAGATACAAATATTATATGTGTCTTAGATATTTTGTTAAATTAGAATGAGCTCCCGTAAAGATGAAAATTCTATTCTAAGCTTGCAGCGTTACTTCCAACAATAGCTACGGGTCTTTGAAACATTCGCCAAACAGTTGGTTTTAATTTTAACAATTATTTATTATTGAATAAGAAAGAAAAAGAGGAGTACCTACACTACGTTATTCAGCGTTACTCTTCTTTTCTTACTGCCCCATTTCGCCGATTCCACGATTCATACGCTTTATCTTCGATTGTATACCGAATCTGTATAACTTTTTAAGTCGGTTCCTCATTGCTAGGGATCGTATCTCGTGACACCCTCGTCTGTATAATAGTAAGTATTAAGGTGTAGCAAGGCTTTTTTTAAATTAGTATCTATTAAATTGGTACAGCGTGGTCACCGCAGCATCCGCAGCGATGCCTCCGGGTCATCGACCTCCTCACAGAGCAGAGAGCCCGGCGCGCCGCAGTCAAGTTCGTGTGTGCAACCGACGATCGACTCTGTCTGTCGGCACCAGAGTTGACTAGAGTAAATGGTTGCCAGCCAGTCTAGTTGCCAGTTGCCGGTTGCTACGTGGGCGGGAGAAAGTGTTCGTCGAGCAGCTGCTGACTGCTGCGCGGAGGAGATTGGAGTAGAGTAGAGACTGTTGAGAGAGGATTAACTGAGGATGCGTTGAGGCAGCGATGGTTAGACAATTAGATGTTTATTATTTTGTCATTGAAGACAATATTAACCACTCTCAATCGAAAAATGTGAAGCAGAAAACTCAGAAAAGTAATAGTTTTCCGACTATTTTGTTTCACATTTTTTAAGGTTAAGTGGGCAAATTGCCACCAGTGATTAAATATTACAATTTTTGAGGGTGTACTCAATAAGCTACATATATTCCATTGTAAATTTTAGATTATATTATTGGTTGCGCAGTTGGCGTACAGAAATAAAATTTTAATTTGCAATATCGTCCTGGTCAGACATCTCCAAATACTAAGTTTTGAAATAATAAGCAAAAGCAATATTCGAATGCTGACCATAAATCAAATGTTACTAATCTGTGTTTTACGTATTAAATGTGCTATAAAATAACGCAGGGAGGCATAACGATCCGGATTTGAAATATCCTTCTAGTAACCCAGAAAACATCAATATTTTGTTTAATTCACTACAAATTTTTCCGAAGTATAATTACTTTGGTGGTGTTTAGGAGTAATATCAGCATTGAACTAGATAGATGTTACACTTTTACATACTACTGCATACTCTAACTCTGACTAAACTGGATGATCGATGTACGCAATTTTAAAGATTTTTTTACATGAGCTCCACACAGGAGGCCCTAAGGAAAACAACCTCCCTTAGGACCTATGTCATCTTTGGGGATGCTGTGTGGAGGGTTTTTTTAAGGAAAGGAAGGAGAGGAAAGTTCTGGGAAGGAAAAGGGTTTAAGGGGTGGGTAGGACTCTGGGGTTCAGTGTGTCCTGATCATCCACCTCCAAAACCTAGACAAACCTCACCCCATGGACCCGGGCACCCCTGCTAAATCACCAAACGTAGCGAACCACTTGGGGTGACCTATGGCAGAGGTGTTGGTTATCCAATCAAAGTTCCCGGGGCTGCGGTACCCATTCCCGTCTCCCAAATTGAAATTATAAATGGTTTTAATTGTATTTAGAAACTAGATCTAATTAGCCAGATACTTTCCTAATCTTCCCCGTTTACATCGCAACAATACGATCGCAGAACACAAAGGGGGCATACATTGATTACGAGAGCACTTTTTCTTCCAATCTAGACCCCCCCCCCTTGGTGAGATAAATTTGGGCCACTTCGCATATTCTTTTGAAGTAACGTGAGGTTTGGCTGGACCCTTCCCCTTTTGAGCTCACGTAATAATTGTATGCCCCCAAAGATTTCCAAATACCATAATAATTATTTCTGTTTCAACAGCAATTTTCAGAATCTGAAAATTTAAATAATGATATCCCGAGGCGTAGATTAATTACGACACAAAAACAATATTGTACACCTTTTTTCCAGAATTTTTAAGCGGTTTAACGGTCTTTCGTGGATGAAATGGGAGATATTAGATGCAAATATGTAAAGATACCAAATTGTAAGAATTTCGTTATTTTCGTCATTATTAATGAACGGTCTTCTTTCCGTATCAAATGAACAATAAAAAAATTACACCAAAATAAGAATTTCCGTATATCAAAGAAAAAAAATCCAGAAATTTGTGATTATATATATTTTTCTTTACCATATCGGGTTTTGAACACGCGATATCTTAGCAAAAATCTTTACTCTCTTACAAAAGTAATACTTTTTTTTGGGAGGCGGATATGGGTACCGCCGCCCTGAGAACCATTTATTGGATAACCAACACCCCTGCCACAGGTCACCCAAAGTGGTTTGCTACGTTTGGTGACTTGGCAGGAGTGCCCGGATTCCCGAGGTGAGGTTTGTCTAGGTCTTAGCGGCCAATGCGTTTGTCCACCGACCGCATGGCGGACCGGATCGAGGGATGGTTAAGGGAGACCTGACCTAGACATCTCCAGCTGGTCTCTCTAGACCCATCGCCTTACACCGCAATTGGAGGGATGGATTGATTCAGTCCGTCACTCCTAGACCCATTAACCCCCAGATTCCCACCCACCCCTCAAATCCTTTTCCTTCCCAGAACTTATTCTACTTCTTTCCCTAAAAAGATCTATCACACAGCATCCCCAAAGATGACATAGGCCCTGAGGGAAATTATTTTCCTCAGGGCCTGGGCCTCCTGTGTGGAGATAATGTTAAAAAAACTTATTGCCTCATAGTTTTATTATTACCACAATCCCAATACTATAAATACTTAGATAATATAAAAAAGACTCCAGATACTAATATCTACAGCCTGTATGTCGGGACGAATATCTACAGCTCATATGAATATCTACGAACTTCAGAGTGTTCAGTGCGATCCGAACTCAAAAAAGATATTGCCGTAACTAAACAGCAATATTTAAAAAGAATTCAGAACGGGATTAAAGACAATGTTTCTGGGATTTCATAAAATCACAGAAAGCAAACTCCAGATCGCATAATGGCCTGAAGAGTGGAGACGAATTTATAACATATACAGAATCTATTTGTCAGATGTTCGCAGACTACTTTCAGTCTGTATATGATAGTAAAACCCCGGATCTCAGTACGGAATTTACGAAAACAGAAATTCCATGGAACTTAGGTGACATATCTCTTGGATTTACTAATCCGAAAGAGGTTGAAGCCTACATTCGTAAGCTGAAGACAGACAAGGCTACAGGACCGGATGGAATTCCTTCCAGTATTATCATTAGCATAGCGCCAATGATAAGTGAAGCCCTTTGTTATATATTCAACTCTAGTATTTTGACTTCTACATTCCCCCAAATTTGGAAACTGACCCGAGTCAGTCCTATTTTCAAGGCTGGAGATAAGACAGACGTCAAAAACTACAGACCGGTAGCCGTATTATCAGTGCTACCCAAACTTTTGAAAAATTGATTTGTGACAAATTAAGTCACCAGATTGCACCATTCATTGGTGAAAATCAACACGGTTTCCTTCCAAAGAAATCAACAATCACAAATCTGCTTAATTTTTCGCGGTTGGTAGCCACCAGTTTGGACTCGAGGCACCAAACAGATGTAGTTTACACCGACTTTGCCAAGGCATTTGACCGTGTTAACCATGATATACTTCTGAGGAAAATGTTTAAAATAGGCTTCGATCTACCAACACTGAACTTTTTCTCATCGTATTTAAAATCCAGAAGTCAATTTGTTTCGATAAATGGACATAATTCAAAAAAATTCCAAGCGCAATCTGGAATTCCTCAAGGGTCTAACCTCGGACCTATGTTGTTTCTAATACTTATAGATGACATCCAAAACTGTGTTAGGAACGGCAAATGTCTACTATTTGCTGATGACCTTAAAATAATGATGGAAATAAGCTGCCAACAAGATTGCTTTAAAATGCAAACTGATCTGGATGCACTATCTGAATGGTCGTTGGCAAACAAATTAGATTTTAACACAAAGAAATGTGTGACAATGTCCCTCACTCGTTGTAAAAACATTATAATTTACGATTATAAAATAAAAGGCGAAACGTTATCACGTGTAAAATCCGTGAAAGATCTCGGTGTCGTCTTTGATCCCGAACTGACATTCTCTTGCCATATATCGCAGCTCACTCAGTCTTGCTACAAACTTCTTGGATTCATCATCAGGACTTGTAAGCAATTTGATAACCAATAAGCTATGCTAGCGTTATTCGATGGCATACTGAGAAGCAAACTGGAGTACGCGAGCGATGTTTGGACACCGTACCACCAGAAGTACATTGATATGTTAGAGCAAATCCAGAAGAAATTCCTCAGGTATGTTTATATGCGGAAGCATGGAACCTATCCAAGGTTCATGCACCATATTGACTTACTTGAGGAAACTGATTCTGTGAGCCTAGAAACTAGAAGGAAAGCAAGTCTTGCTATTCTGTCTTTCAAAATTTGGAACAATTTCATCAATAGCCCATTTCTCTTGGGATGCTATGATTTATATGTACCAGACCACTACAGCCGAAGTCGACATCATGACTTATTTAAAGTACCGAACGGCAGAACAGACATCTTGGCAAAGCATAGCATGACGAGGGGAGTGGTGCTGTTAAATGAAATTGCAAACCATTTGGATGTAAGTGACTGTTCTTTATATGCCTTAAAAACATTATTGAAGAGTCACTTGCCTAAATGCTGATAGGGTAACTAAATTGTACTGTAATTGGAATTATTCTGTTGTACAATAATAATAAAAAATAAAAATAAAATATCTACAGAGCTAAGGTTGGACGAATATCTATGACGGTCCCAGTGTTGACTAATATCTACAGAGCGTAGGTTGAACTAATATCTACAGAGCGTAGGTTGGACTAATCTGCTAAATGTGTCCAATAGTCCGATATTAGGGATTTTAACATACATACTTACATAAATTAAGTTTGCTAAACTGCATACACAATATTACGTTATTCCAATATGCTATACATAATTGCAAATCCAACCTCTGCCAGTGCTGTAGATATTCGTCAACACTTTGGTTCTCATAGATATTAGTCAACAGTTTGAGCTGTAGATATTCGTCAACACTTTGGTTCTCATAGATATTAGTCAACAGTTTGAGCTGTAGATATTCGTCAACACTTTGGTTCTCATAGATATTAGTTCGATTTTTTCAGTTTTTGGAATTCCTGTAGATATTAGTAGACGCCTCCGATAAAAAATACACATTTTGACTAATCTAAAAGCTTCGTAATTATCGCGAAAACCTGATCTAAATTCGCCATAGTAATATTTGAGACATTCTCCAACAAGATAGATAGGGGCGCCTTTAGTCGTTAGTTACTTCGCGAAGTCATGAAGGTCTTTCGACAGTTTTACACGCACATTATTTTACATTTAAACTAATATACAGGCGTTATAGCCTATCGTAAGAGTATTGTACTTGTAGCGGTAGTTGGGAAGTTGGAAATTGTTTTCCGCGTATTTTATTATCGAAGAGAAATACTATTATCTTTGACCTTGGTCGGGCGGAGGCGGAGTGCTTTCACATGCTTTTGCTAAGGTCAATATGGTTAAACCCAAGACATTTGTAAAGGGATATATTTTTTTGAACTGAAATTGTAGCTGAAGAAAAAAATGAACAAATCTCACTTTGGTCATTATTTGGTTGCAATCATAAACACTTAATCGCCGTTTTATATGTATCGGTTATTTTAGAGAATTAGGATTTTATTGAGTAGCAATTATAATTTTTTGTAATGTTTTACTGGGCATGAAGAATGCTCGTTATAACAATATATTTTATGTAAATTCTATCAATGGTGGCGTTCACTCGTTAGCCTTACTCTTTACAAGTGTAAGGATAAGTGATCGTTATAACCGAGACTGTATTTTTTTATGTATCCTCCCAATCCTCCATACAGGAAGGAAAATAATTCCAGCCTATGTGATATTTGTGGTGTTGCGTGGAGGGTCTTTTTTAGAGAAAGGAAGAAGAAGTTCTGGTAAAGAAAAAGGTATGAGCGGTGGGTAGGAATCTGGGGGTCAGTGTGTCCGGGAGTGATGGACATATGAACCCATCCCTCCTATTGCGATGCAAGGCAATGTTCTGAGAGAGTCCTGCTGGAGAGGTCAAAATATCTCCCTCAACCGGTCTCTCCCAATCCGGCCTGCCATGCAGCTGGTGGGCAGACACATCCGCCGCCAAGATCCGGACAAACCTAACCCCAAGAACCCGGACAGCCCTGCTGTCACTAAACGAACCACTTGGGGTGACCTATGCCAGAGGTGTTGGTTATTCAATAAATGGTTCCAGGGGCGGCGGTACCCATACGCGCCTCCCAAATATATAACTTCTAATTTGGATAATATTTGAGAATTTTACAGTCAGTATTATCGTGATTGGGTTATTATACTGTGTTGCTCCTTTAGCCAAAGTATCCGACAGCTTTAACATGTCCATCATCAGGGCAGATGGCAAGAGGAAGCGCAACGTGGCATAATAACAAAAAAATAATAATAATCAACTTCTTATTTTTTAACTGTTCCGAATAGTAAAATGAGCTAATTTATTGACCTGCAAAACTTTAACTAACTTCGATTGTTATATTTACGATTAAAGTAAGACGTATTTTTGGTACATATATTTTTTAAATTCACAGTTCGTTCTACTGCCAAAATAATGACCTGACATGAAATTATTTAGTTTCGATGCAAAGGTCATTTGGTGACGCAATTTCAACAGTTGGGCGATGGCAGGAATTCGTGATGATCGGAATTGCAAAGATAAGTTGAACAAACCACTACGTACTTTTGACATATTGATGGATGATAATATAATTTCATTACAAATGGATTGAAATATTCTGACATTTCTCACGATTTGAACAAAGAAATAAAATAATCCAAACAAATGTTACAAAGCGTGAAAATAAACATGTCAATTATACATAATTTTCTGCCTTGGATTTTTATTCATACAGTATTTGAAGAGATATTCATAATTGATTGAATACGATAAAAAAAATCTGATAAAGAAGTAAAGTAAATAATCGTATATTTAATTTCCACAATAAAATATGTAGTCTTAAAAATAGACATGTCTTCTAAACGACGCTCATTAATACAGAATCAATAAATTACATTTTTTAATGGCGGGGAACTCGTTTGTCTAACGTTTGAAACGTAAGGTGGGATTTTTTTTGTTTACATTAACTCCACACAGCAAGCCCTGAGGAAAATAATTTCCCTCTGGGCCTATGTCATCTGGGATGCTACGTGGAGAATCTTTTTGAGGAGAGGAAGGAATGAACATTGGTCTTGAAGAGACCCATGTTGTAGGAAGGAGGAAACACAGAGGCCGGCAAATCATTCCACAGTCGAGCTGTTGAACACAAGAACAAGTCGAAGAAACGACCCGTTCTAATGTGACAAAATGTCAACCGTGTACAAATGTTGAAGAATGAGCAATGAACATACTCTCGCCTGATCTAAACATCCCTAAAGCGTTCAATTCTGATTCTCAGTGTTCTTTTTTGTTGGTATTCTTTAGGTGTAAATGGTGAAAACGAATTACTGTTTATTAATTATTATTTTTTAATTTATAAACTAACGTTTAGACAAGATTTTTATGCATAGCACAAAGGGTAACAATTATTATAAGCAATAATTGTCAGCCTGAAACACTCATTTATATTGAAAAATCTTCCGAGAAAAGATACTTGCCGCCAACGGGACTTGAACCCGTGTCCTTCTGATTGCCGGTCGGATGCTCTGACCACTGAGCTATGGCGGCTTATCAAATACCCGCCAAATAATTCAATATATACTAGTGTTTCATAAACATATGTGAAAACAACCAACTTTATTACAGGTGGAAAAAATATAATAAGCAGTAATTGTTGAATGAAACACTAGTATATATTGAATTATTTGTCGGGTATTTGATAAGCCGCCATAGCTCAGTGGTCAGAGCATCCGACCGGCAATCAGAAGGACACGGGTTCAAGTCCCGTTGGCAGCAAGTATCTTTTCTCGGAAGATTTTTCAATATAAATGAGTGTTTCAGGCTGACAATTATTGCTTATAATAATAATTACTGTTTACACTAAAGATCAAGAAAGAACGCTCTTGTTCCAACTCTAGTTCTGTGCTAGTTTGGTCTAATCCCACCTTTACGCGCGGAAATGCCAACAGAATAAAAATAAACACAGTGTTGCCGTAAAAGAGAATTTACAAAATAGATAATATCTATAATCTATATAGTACTTGCGTAGTGCACCGTGATAGACGCGTTGAATTCAATAAAAACTGACTTCACAGCTATCAAAACTTGCATCGCAGTTCCGTATCCGCCATTGTGCAATTTGGCCCGTAGTAACAACGATAATTTATTATTTACGTAGCACAGTAATTTTGAGGAGCGATCGTTCACGGCAACAATTCCTAATTATTCGTGAATTACTCAACCGAATTGGTTAGTAGATCAGTCGGAAATATGACGTCACTCACGCCTAAAAGGCATTAAATAATTACTTATAAAATCTTACCTAATCTATAGCTATATTTAGGGAACGTACCCATACTACGTGACACACTTTTTGCAATTTTTTACCCTCCCCCCCCCCCCGGTGACCACGTGTAGTATATTCCAAGACCCCCCCCCTACAGTTTTCACGTAGTATTTCATAAATATGGTTTCGAATCATTTTTTGCTAACAAAAAATAAAAAATGCATTATTTGGCTTATATTTGTCTTTATTAATACGGCGCTTGCTGCGTGACAACAAGAGTGCATGCATTACAAGTGGAAAAAATATTATCAAGATAAAACTTATGTCAAAATATATTGAAACCGGAACGTAATTTATGGAAATGAAAGTCTTGTTATTTTTATAAACATTTTTCATCTCAATCATCTTCAACAAACACGTTCCGTGAACTTTTTCACTTATTTGAATGTACGAGGGTGGGTTTTTAAGTTTGCGGATTGGGTAAGGAGTGGAAATAAAAATCAAAATTATTTTTCCTTTTCAACATATTCACCTACTACCCTAATACATTTTCCGATCTTTAAATAAACTTAAAGGAACTTTATAACAGCGCGGAACTCAATTTTCTCCACATTTCACAATTTCTTCCCGATTGAAGTGTTTGGTCGACGATAGCTCAAAGACTAATGACTAATGACCTAATTACGATAAAACCCCGTGTTTATCCTAAAAATGAGTTGTTCAATTAGTACCTAATTCAGCGGTACCCCCATTAATCACTTACCTCCCCATTCCGCGAACTTAAAAACCTCCCCTCGTAGCTCGAAAAAAACGCGAGATTTCTAGATTGACTGCGTGATAAAAACCTAAGCCAAGCCCCCCCCCCGTTGTGACCAAGCGTGGTATTTTGATGACCCCCCCCCCCTGAACAGGTCACGTAGAATGGGTACGTTCCCTTAGATACGATTTGGGAATAAATCATCCTCAATTTGGGGGTGGCATGACTCCAATGGCTCCAGACATTTGGGATTCTTGTCCGATCGTCACATAAAACCTACGCCCTGACTTAACGTCAGACTTGGTTAGGATTAAATACTATAAGATCGAAAATTTCTGCCAACCTAACGTTCTGAAGACGTAAAATAAATTAATCGGATAGAAAACATGATAATTAGTTAAACTCCCAACTCCCGCTTTACTCAGCATGCGATTATTTTCAGGGTTAATCTACATAGTGATTCACGAATAATAATTATTAGAGGGCGGCGCGGCGAGGCCACGACGAAGGGTTTGGAATAATTCACGTGATCTGTGTAGGCACTGTGTAGTCACCAGACGGATGCTGTAAAATAATACGACCGTTCTGGCCACTTTTAACTCGATAATAATTACAACTAGAAGGTACCCGCTTCCGCGGGAAAACTACAGTAGTTCTATTTGAATATTAAAGATGGCAGCACTTCCGATTGTATCTATTACGTGAAGCGAGTGCGTAGGACAGACGCTAGCGTATTAACAATATAGAATAAAACTAGATCAGCGATGAGCAACCCCCATTTTGTATTGTCTTAAATAAAACATCATAAAATAAACAGCAGAAAAACACTGGTAAGAGATTTTAATACAGCAGTAACTTGCTAAGATCCTACCTTTTCTAGATGTGGAGGTGATGCGAAAAGAAGATGGTAGTCTAGGACACACAGTGTATAGAAAACCAACTCATACAAATCGGTATCTACATGCTGATTCCCATCACCACCCAGCGCAGAAGAGAGGACATATCCATACATTGGTGACCCGAGCGACCAGAATATGTGAAGAAACAAAAATCGGAGCAGAGCTTACAAAACTGACCGATGAGACAAGGCAAATCATAAGAGCCAAATCTGCACCAAACGAAGACAGAATTGAACAAGAGTCAAAGGGCTGCGCTTTCATGCCTTACGCTCACAATGTGACAGACAGAATTGCCAGGCTATTGAAAAAAAGAAAGCATCAAGACTGTCTTCGGAACCACGACAAAAATACGAGACTTTTTGAGGCCTGCAAAGACCAAGTTTCCCCTGGAAACAGATGGAGTGTACAAACGCTGTTCTGGATGTGACAAGGTTTATGTAGGCCAAACAGAGCGGACGATCTCCAAAAGGATATCAGAACACTTCCGTGCCTGTAAACTTGGCCACCCTGACAAATCGGCAATCGCCGAGCTCTTAATCGAAACGGGCCATTACTTTGGATTTGTCCCCGAGGTCTTGGGAAGACCCAAAACTCATAGAGCGCGCCTGATTACGGAAGCAATTGAAATTCACAAAAATCCTATAAATATTAATAGAGACGACGGAGCTAAGCTCAACAGTTCTTGGTATCCGGTAATTGACGGTTACATCAAGGCTAAACGCAAAAAAAAAACATGTTGAAGTATATTGTAGCACCAGCTCGTAGAGGAGTGGAGCTGGCGATACGGTATCGCTCCTAAGTAGATAAGTACAAACATCACCCCTAACTATTACACATCTGCTCTAATGATGGACACTGCAACGCTGTCCGAAACGTTGGCTAAAGAAGGAGGTAGCGTAACACGGCATAATACCCCAAAAACTAATAACAAAATAATTTTTGGCCGTGAAAATCTAACATCGTATCAGCAGTAACTTGGCTCAAATTTTATCAAAATCGTTACCTAGATGTTAGTGTATGTATTATGAACCAAATAAATAATTTATGAACAATCCCGCAGACACGGATTTTAATTTAGGTTTGATAACGGAAGTATACAATCTTTCATTGTTCCATGGGAATTAACAACAACAATATTAATATGAGCTACGCATACGAAGAATATCAGATACCTGTAAGAAATGTTGTTAATGAGGCATTCATAATATTCGGCGCCGTAATAAGCACGTGCGAACATGTGTACCTGGGGGGAAATTTAAGAGTTTTCGATTTTTTTTTAAATTGGTGTAAGGTTAGATGCAAGTGGTAAAATAAATAACATAATATTACGTAGGGTTTAAGAAACGGATAAGCATAGACATCCAAACTTAATAGACGAGAAGGTACAGATGAGGGGTAAAACCAAACTATGGGGGGGCGAAGAGGGGAAAGATGACAGTGAATCGTTAAAAAATCAATCTGACAGTATATAGGCATCTCGCATTATATCACCATTTAGTTCTTAAAAACACAATCTGCTTTTGAATGAAGAGACCTTTTTACATGGGAGCGCGAATTGCTCGCCACGTTATTAACATATTTACGAAGTCCAAATGCGGCAAAGTAAAGTTCGACGATTTTCACAGAGGAATATTTTGTTGCCGTATTTAGTTGCGACACTTTTTTACAAATGTTTCATTTTAGGGTATAATGTATAGCACAAGGTCTCATTTTTGCCGTGTTATTTCGTAAAATGTACGATGTGAGCTCGGCGCTGGTCAGGACAAGAATGATGACGTCACATTTTTTAGATTCAAGCGAGGCTCTCGTAAGCCCAGCCGGCTCCATGGAACCGGTATGGGGAGTGGGAAATAATATGCTTTTATCACTTAGGGCAGGTCCATATATATTCATATGTCCATGATATATAGGATGGATTGTAAGCTCATCAAGGGCCTTTAACCAGCCATTGGCCGAGAATCCAAATTGTTCTTACGATCGTACAGGGCGGTTCCAATGAGAAAGGTTAATTATTCTGCGTATCAGCTTTTTAAATTTATAACTCAAAACGATTTTATTTAATTCAAAATTTGCTTTAATTTATACCTACATCCAAAAATGCTGAAAGGCGTGATGATAAAACTATTAAAATTATGTACTTTTGTAATTATTTTATGATCATAAGTTTTCAATAATGTCTAAGCAAAATAAATGTGCAAAAAAAAATCTGAAATATATTGATTTGTAAAGAGAAATTTTCGTCATAAATAAGTGTTCAAATATATTTGAACTAAAATTAAAATTTTGAAACATGCGTTTACTAGATAACGTATTGATTTACAATAATGTATGATCACATGGTATGAAATACATCTTGTAAAAAAAGATTTTTCGTTTAAAAATTTAATAAATCTGACCTACCCTTAATATACTAAAAATAAACATTTTTCTCAAAATTTAAAACATGCGTTTAATAGATAAAAGAACAATCTTTCGAAATCAATTTATATTTTTTTGTGGAAAATAGTCAAATTTAATATAAAAAAATACGTCTAAAATTTTATTTAAAAATGACATATTTCCGTTTTGGTTTTCTCTGTTTATTTCCTCTTAATAAAACTGAGTAAAAAATTGTAAAAACAAATAGTCCATAGGCGTCAAACGCGACAAGTGGCTACTCCCTTACAACAAGAGTTTTGCGAATTGTTTAACTCCGGCTGGTTTTGATTATATTATTATCAAATTCTGCAAGTATTTTAGTATTTAGTTTTGTTACAGCAGTTTCGGCTTATATGGCCATTTTCAAACTGTCTTTTCAACAGTTCGAAAATGGCTCTATAAGCCATCAACATAAGCCCTTCAACAGTTCGAAAATGGCACTGTAAGCTGTAACAAAAATAAATACTTGCAGAACTTTATAATAACATTAAAAAATAGCCTTTAACCTAGCCTAATGTAACCTATTTAACCATATTTAATTAACCTCAAAAGAGGTGTTGAAGTTGTATATTGTTGAGTTGTCTGGTCACCGTCTTATTCAATGATATTTTCCACAGAAACGCTAGTCAAGCGTCCTTGCGCGAGTGAAAGTAAAATTAATATATTTTTTTCATTAATATTCCACTACCAGCGAAAATTATGCAGACTGATATCAGACACAGTAGGCAACGCTTCCTTAAAATCGCGCTCTCTGCGTGCATGGGCAGACAGGTAAAAAATAACACCGAGCAACCAACGTCTATTCTCGCGCAAGCTTTATTTTATAAAAACCTATGTTATCTTCAAGATCTTACAAACGGAACGACGACGTGTGAAAAATCACGATTGCGGAAGAAAGAAGTAATGCAAGCCGATACAAAAATGTACACGTCCTCTCTATCTAATTGCATGACGTATACGTACGTCATGTAATTAGCACTCCTGAAATGGTTTTTATCGCAAACGAAAATATCGGTATCATATAAAATAAAACAACGCCTTATTGCTTAAAGAATTGTTATTTCTAACCCCGCGATTGAAACAGTCATTTGGATAACGGTAGTGGAGGGAGAACGCTTGTCGCAACGTCGCATAAAGGTGGCAATTCGCCAACATTTTACCGTTTTCACGTGAGATTAAAGATTTTTTTACTTGTAATCTTCTATGCAGATATATATAACATAGCTGCAAAAGGCAAGTATTAACTGTGACTAGTTGTAATAAAATGAGGAATTAGTTGTAATAAAATGTAACAAACACCTTCCAGAAATACGTGAAAAACTGGAGACCGCGGTGCAATATGATTGTACAATTCTACCACTACCAAGTACAAAACTAGAGAAGGTACAGAGTATTGTATACTTGGGCTGCAATGTAAATGACAGATGGGATCCTTCAATTGAAATCAAATGCCGCATTGAGCAAGCACGTGCAACCTTTATCCGCATGAAAAAAATGTTCTGCAGTCATGATCTCAACCTTGGATTACGAATGTGAATGGTCAGATGCTACGTGTTTTCGATATTATTTTATGGAATGGAAGCATGGACGCTTACTGAAGAACTAATTAGGCGACTTGAGGCATTAGAGATGTGGATCTACAGAAGAATATCTACTTAAAATAAGCTGGATGGACAGGGTTACAAATGAAGATGTTATGGTTCGGACGAAAAAAAAGGTAGTAATTAAAACTATAAAAATCCGGAAACTTCAATATCTTGGACACGTGATGAGACATCCAGAGAAGTATGAGATCCTGCATCTCACAATGCAGGGAAAGATTGCCGGAAGAAGGGGCCCTGGAAGAAGGAGAACCTCATGGCTGAAAAACCTGAGAAAGTGGTTTGGCCAGTTTATCGTGGAGCTGTTCCGGGTAGCAGTAAACAAAGTGCGCATAGCCAACATGATAGCCAACGTCCGTTGAACGGACAGGGCACAAGAAGAGGAAGAAGACCAAGTACTCCTGTACATCGGGGGCACCGTATTTTGAAGTCTTTGAACACTTGTTCTGGGAATGGGTGGGAGTTTAATAAGCCATTATCCATGGCAACCCAGATATAGGTTTTTTACGTTAGCTCCGCACAGAAGGCCCTGAGAAAAAAAAATCTTTCAGGACCTATGTCATATTTGAGACTGTGTGGAAGTTCGTTTTAGAAAAAGGTATGAGGAGTGGGTAGGAATCTGGGGCTCAATGTGTCCAGGAGTGACGGAAGTATGAATCCACCCCACCCACTGCGCTGCGATACGATGAGTTGAGAGAGTCCGTTTTGAGAGGTCAAAAGATCTCCCACTCCGGTTCGCTATGTTTGTAGTCACGACCTATTGGTTATCCGATAAAGGATTCCCGAGGCGGCGGTACCCATACCCTCCCCTTAAATCTGGAATTTTGGATAGACAGGGATTGAGTTAAAACTCCTGCTAAGAGGGTGGAAAGCCACACAATGTAGTTTCATATATACCCTTATGTTATTCCGAACCATGAAGAAATATTAGTAAGTTTGTCTGATAATATAAGATTTTTCTATTACGTATCAAATTAGTTTTGCAAGACGGTTGGTTATATAATTCAAACTTTGATTTCCGTGGACGCCCCCGACAATTTCTTCCACCTACACTACCTACAGTCGATCGCACGGTATGTCTAATTATCTAGTACAGTATTCAATATCGCTGTCCCCACTTGTATTAAATTATACGTATTAGTATCACGTGTTTCATTAGCTTCTAACAGAACATGCGATTTCTCAAAACATGTGTTTCTTTATCATAATATTGTCGAATGTGAATAAAGCCATATAAAAACAAGTCCGATTCCACGAGACGCCCTATAAAATTAATCCGAACAAAGATACATTAAACTGAAGATTTATTTCTGCCAATAAAATTATACAGGATAATTAACAATTGTACGTATAAAACTAACTGCCACTATTTTCACAGGGTACTGGTACTTACTACACTGAACCGAGACAGAAAACATTCATTAGAAAAACGTACCAGGGATCACAAAATTTCCGCTAAATTAAGACAGATTGTTAAAAATACAAATTTGTTTGATTTACAGTTTTGGTTGGCTGCGGTGGTTCGCTATGTTTGGTGACTTAGCAGGTGTGCCCGGTTTCATGGGTTGTTTCGCCATGTTTGTCCGGGTCTTTGCGGCGGATGCGTCTACCCACTAGCTGCATGGCAGGCCGGATTGGGAGAGAATGGTTGAGAGAGTCCCTTTGACTTCTCCAGTATTGTAACTTCGGAGTATTGGAGAACTTGTAACATACTCTCTCGGAATATCGCCTTGCACCGCAGTGGGAGGGATGGATTCATACGTCCGTCACTCCTGACACGGACCCCCAGATTCCTACTTTCTCCTAATACCCTTTTCCTTCTCAGAACTTCCTCCCCTTCCATTCCTAAAAAGACTCTTCACACAGCATCCCTATAGGGCTCTGAGGAGCATTATTTTCCTCGGGGCCTCCTGTGGAGCTAATGTAAAAAAGCTAGATGCTGTGGAGGCGAACAGCGCACCCTTAGACAAGGAGCATGTATTTATCGATATTGTATTTATTTCGTAGAACTTCATGATTTGGCTTTCAGCAATTTAATAAAAAAGAAGTCATTACCTTTCCTAGAAGCAGCCAGAACACTTCAAGGGTTGTGACCATCGATATATTAACTATAGATTAGCCTTCCCGACTCCAGTTACTAATATCTACAGCCTGTATGTCGGACGAATGTCTACAGCTCATATATTGAACTAATATCTACGAACTTCAGAGTGTTGACTAATATCTACAGAGCGTAGGTTGAACTAATATCTACAGAGCGTAGGTTGGACTAATCAGCTAAATGTGTCCAATAGTCCGATATCAGGGATTTTTACATACATACTTACATAAATTAAGTTTTTTAAACTGCATACGCAATATTACGTAATTCCAATATGCTATACATAATTGCAAATCCAACCTCTGCCAGTACTGTAGATATTCGTCAACACTTTGGTTCTCATAGTTATTAGTCAACAGTTTGAGCTGTAGATATTCGTCAACACTTTGATTCTCATAGATATTAGTTCAATTTTTTCAGTTTTTGGAATTCCTGTAGATATTAGTAGACGCCTCCGCCCTCCCATACCCAATTCCAATCCCAAAGTGCACCACCTACGAGAAATTTCATAATACAACTACCCATTGAATTCCTTTGCATCTCTTGCGTGACGTAGTTGTTTTACTAGGAAGAAATTAAACATTTTTATCAAATGTTGCCTGGAATTCATATGTTAGGGAACGTACCCATACTACGTGACCAACTTTTTGCAATTTTTAACCCCCCCCCCCCCCCCCCGTGACCAAAAACCTATGGCCGTCGTCGCTCATTAGTACCAAGCGTGACATTTTGAAGACTCCCCCCCCTCCCGAAAAGGTCACGAAGTATGGGTACGTTCCCTTATGTACATATTTTTTTAGATATTCATATAACTGATTAAAGTGTTAATAATAAAATCCGCGATAGCCCATACCTAAAATATTTCTACCTGCCTGAAATTTGTGTTTTAAAAATGATCTTCACAAAGCTAGAAATTCCGTTACCGCGAACTTGCTGAAAAACAAATAGGCTCCACGCAGACCAACAAAAGGTACAAACCAATGCTTCTTGCGATCTTTTGACTTTGAGATAATGGACTTTATTTTTGATAAATGTTTTCGTAAACCAATATTTTTGGTTCCTGTACTTGGTCGAAGGTTGTGACGGCGATAATGATATTGAAGTTTGCGAATACTAAACGGTTCAAGTGAACTTTGAAAGGCAGTTTTATTGAATCAAATCTAAATTTAACTGTTCAGCTTTTAGCTAACAACCTGCTCCGGCCCCGAGGAAGGTAGTAAAGTATGCAGACCAAGGTTAATTGCCACGTATTATCGATTCAACCCCCTGATTGCACACCGAATGAGCGGCGTTAACATTGTAGGGGTTAAATTATCGATTGGATAATAAATTACTCCCCTGCGGTACGCCGTACAGGTCAGCTCGAGTCCATATTCATTTACATCACAGACAGGCAAATAAATGAAACTTAGGCCGGCGTGCAAGAAATAAATTAATCGAATTAAATGAAACATGGTTAATGGTAATACATAAAAAATAAAAAGAGACATATTTTATTATCGTCATCTCACTTTTTGTCGTTACATGTAAAAATTAGTAACAAAAAAAATTCCAAGTTTCATAAATATTTTTTTCAAATTGCGATCGGAAACTTCGGTTTCAAAAAGGTATACATTTTAATAATTTTTCGGTTAACTTTTAGATTGAAATACAGAGCATGGTGTTTTCTCGTTCTAACATCGTTTAGATCATAAGGGAGGATTATCATCGTAAGGGAGACAAAATGATTTCTACGAGACCTAAATACGTTGTTCTGAAAACCGTACAAATCAGCCTGAGGGGTTGGTTGACCTCGGACTCAAACAATGCTTTCAACAGAAAGAGAAATTCGAATTAACCGAGACGCGTATTTACAAAACCTATACCGATTCAGTCGTGGTAACGACAATTTACATTATAAATATACCTCTATATTGGTTATTTTTTATCACATTGCAAAAACAAAAATTGTTCTAAAATCTTGATAAAATAATCTTTCTGATGTGTAATATTAGAAATTAATAATTTTATTTGAAATATTTAAATTTTAATATTATTCCCATATATTGTAAATACACCTCTATATTGATAATGTTTTATCACTTTGCAAAAAGAAAAATTGTTCTAAAATCTAGATAAAATAATCTTTCCAATGTGTAGGTATATTAGAAATTAATCATTTTATTTCTAAATATTTAAATTTTGATATTGAAAATTAAAAGCGACTGAAACGCGGTAGGGATTGTAAATACGCAACCGGGACGACGCCCGAGTATACTCGGGCAACTATTATGTGCGAAAATTCGCACACCCGAGTTAACTGGCAAGCTTTACCTGCATTTTTTATTTTGTTTTTTCGAATTACATGATTCAATTTTTTTTAAATTCATTCATAAAAAATGTGTTTTTTTTCCATTCTTTTAATGATTACTAAAGGGGTTAAAGATGTGATTGGGGCAAGTGTAAGAGAGACAGAAACAACACGGTGATATGCAAGGGTAAATGGAGAGGGGAAGAGTTGAAGATTCACAGAATTTTATCAGAGACAAGTTTGGGGCTAGACATCAGGTTCAATTTATTATTTTTAGTGAATCCAGTGTTATTATTTACTGCTTTCCTATTTTTAAATATATTTTAATTTTCATAAGCTGAAAACTATAAATACAAACCACAGCGAAGGTCGTGTCATAACAATGAGATTCTTGAACTCATAAATATACGAACGAGATTCTTGAATGAAAACTCGTAAACTTAAGAAAACCCACAGTAACAACACGACAAAAAAGAGTCTGTCAAATAAGAAAAAATATAAAAAATGGAACTATAAAATGTGTAGGCTGGCAATACCAATTTACCTGTCAAATATTCTTTTAAAGCGCAAAGACAATAAAAATACAGAACTCTCTATATGCATTTTAAAATGCATTTTTTGTTCTTAAAAAAATTAAATGGAAGAAGCACTGTTGTTAAGTTACCTGCTTAATGGCATAAATTTGATTAAATTGTGTTTTACAAAGTGATTGGCTTTCATTAATTTAACATAAATTTGAATTTAACAGTAGGTAGAAAGGAAGAATCAGTAATGGTGAGTTTAGTTACATTACTTTTAGATCTGAGTGAGTTAAATATATTTAGATCTAAAATTAGAGACATGATCCAAACAAAGCCTGGACAACGCTAGTAGGTATTTAAGCTAATATTAAATAAATGTGGTCAATTTCTGAAGTGTGCTCATATTTTATTACAATATCGCTATTATTCATTATGTTAACACAAAATTGCAATTCTAATCATGAGATCAGTGTAATGAATTTTTTTCTTAATTTTTTAATAAAAATGTAGGTAACACAGCTTTAGATTATCAACATGATTATATTTTTAGTATTGCCATTTGAACAACAGTGTCGCCCTCCCATGTTTTCTACTCTTATTTGACAAACTGTACACTATTCTACTGCAGCATTCATAAGTGTAACCACATTGTTCAATCTCCGATACAACGATTTCACACTACGGGAAATCAATATTTAGGTGATGTTGACACTATTCCTAAAAACACATCTTGTATTTTTGAAAACCTATCTCATCGATGTATTTTTCAGTTTTGGTTTCTTGTATTTTTATGACTTGTATGTATTTTTTTTCTAATTAATTTTATTTTTATTATTTGGGCGTTAAATAAATAAAAAGTAATTTGAATTTTCCTGTAATCTCTCCTCGCTAGCAACAAAATAATATACCTACTGTATCCGCCGGAACCACTCTGCTCAGAAATAATATTTCACCAATCCCGGACGGAAGTTAACTCTGGAAGTTCGCTACTTTGGAACCTTCCCTAGGCTATTTGCGTTTACCAAAATAGATTTAATTTACCATCAACTAATTAAGTTTAACTTTACTCTTTAAAAATAAACATCCAAATCCGAGAAGCGAAATTTTTTTCGAGAATTCTAACCGAGTATCAACACTGTTGATTGTAGACAAAACATTTTGATAATCGAAAGAATCGAAGTCGATTTAATGTCTAAAATAAGAAGGTCGACGCCTGTCGTCTGTGTTTACGCTATATTAAAATAATTGTTGCCTTGACGCCTAAATCGATGTTGCCCATATCCGAGCAATTAATTGGATTAGCAAATTGTTTGGGAAGGGATGTTTTCAACATTAATTATGCAAGTACATAAAACATTTCACAGCTAGAACACACCCAACCCGGCAATAAACTTCATGGCCAGTAAAATAAAATAACATAAAGGCTGACATTTCAAAATTAACAATCGATTTGAAATGTCTCTTTTTAACCCCTGAGGTTAATTTGTTCGCTTTCGGTCACATAGAAATCGTTATGTCTCCCTTACTATCACGATAAGAAATATGATATAAACGGTGTAAGACACACCACGCTTTATATTCAAATCCACACAACAAAGTATTTAAAATATACACCTTTATCTTTATGAAACCAAAGTGTCCGACAGGAATTTGAAAAAAATTATGAAACTTAGGGATTTTTTAATAATTATTTTTACATGAAACTACAAAAAAGTGAGGTTTCGTTAACTTTTATATTAGATACGTTTGTCTAATGTTGTGTATCTAAAAAGCTTCCGGCTTTTAGACATAGATGGCGGTGATAAGAACTGTCAGTAGATTCCGCTAGATGGCAGGTAGCTTAGTTCCTAAGTTGTCTAGAAGAGGGACGGGGGGCTGAGAGTGGGTGTTTTCCGTAAACACTCATTAGAACCATTTTAGCCAGCTCCTAGTTAGGTCGACTAACGAGGTCAATATTATAATACGCGAAGTATTGAATAAAACCAGATAAAGGAAGCAGAATCTATTTATTCCCAAGTAATCTCCATCCAAAGTGTGTTGGCGAATCTGTTAGTGCGTCTATCAAATAACCGAACACTATATCTAATAAAATGTGTTTTTTTTTCGTTACCAGCAATTTTAGTTAGAAAAAACGTAGTCAGCCATGTTTATGTTTGCATTAATATATTTTACCCTATATAAATTTTGAAAACGTATTCAGTTTTAAGTTTTCCGATAAGTTCAGAAATATTTGACTAATTAGGATTTTATTGCAAAGGGGAAATATTTTGACCTTCTGACTGAGGGATTAAAATATTTTCATATTTAAGGCGATCCACTAGTTCACTACTGTGCCGTGGACAGTAGTTCTTCGGTGGACGCCATAGGGTTCACTTTGAATAACCGAATTCGTCGACTAGCGGCCGTATTGTAAAATATCAATGCGAAAATGCATATTTTATTTTATTTTGGGAAGATTGGGTGTAAGTATCAACTTTTTTTGCGATTATTATAAAATAAACTGAATTTGCCACATTACACAATAAAACCATATCCGAAAAGGGGTTTATAAATAGGAGAGTTTGGACTTGAAAGTGTGTTTTTTAGAACTTATACTTTATTTTTTTATAGGCTTATTAAAAGATTTATAAAAAAAAATAACCGATATTTTTATGTTCTACATGCAGTATTTAATTGAAGCATCTACAATACTTCTAAGCGATCAAATTTTCAAAACAAAAACATATGATTTTGTATGATTTACTATGGCTTCATCTTAATAGTCCCTTTAGTTAAGCATCTCCGTTAAAGTGTGTTCCTTCTGTACTTACTTTCACTTGAAAATAATAGCAGAACACTCGCTTACTTTGTGCCGAAGTTTTATTCAATTACGTATTTTTTATCGACTAGATTTACTATGCCCACCTTCTAACAACATCAATTATCTGCAATTATCCCAAGAACTAGAGCGAAAAAATAGCTTTCTACTTGATTAAATTCGGTAACTTATCTTAATATCAATTAATAAAATTACCAATGTTAATAAGTAATTAACTAATTACTGAAGTATTTTAGTCTAGTATTAAAAGATCTCATACACGCAGCCCTTCAGTATTACGTATGCAGAGGCATATTTCTTTTATATTTTTCACGTTCAAGGCGTGTCAAAGGTGACGTTACCTTCGTAAAGTTACGTGCGATTACCGTGACACAGTAAGGTACCTGTGTACAACGCAAACATGATATTAGTGCGGTAAAAACTGAACCTATATCGATTATGATGATGTAGTAACACACTGGTTAGAGACAGTGTCGTAAGATAAACGGAAACAAGGTGTTTAAACGCCCGATTGTAAACGTATGTGTGAATGTTTGAAGGAAATTGAATGTCATACACGGAGGGAAACAGAATGTCATTTGCGGTGTTTATCCAAGGAAAGTGTATTTTTAGCATTCGTCCTTCTGTCTTTGTTGCCTTGGGATTGTTGGAGCGAAATAGTAAACAGTAAAATGGCAAATTAAAAGCCAAATATTTATTAACCTTCATTTTTTCACGCCCTTTGTTACATTAGGTACGCAAAAGGCAATGAGGAGAATAATTTCCTTCATGTTATCTTAGGGGACGTTGTGTGGAGAATCTTTTTAAGGAAAGGGAGTAGAGGACGTTCGGGGAAGGAAAGCGGTATGAGGAATGGGTAGGGATTTAGGGTCAGTGTGTTCAGCAGTGACGGACGTATAAATCCATCCCTCCATCTGCGGTGCAAGGCGATAGGTCGAAAGTGAGCAGCTGTAGTGGTCGAGGGGTCTCCCTAAACCGATATCTCACGATCCGGCCTGCCAAGACTAATCCGCCGCCAAGACCTGAACAGGCGCCAAACGTAGCGTCAGTTATCAAATAAATGGTTTCCGCGGCGGCGAAAGCCATACCCGCCTCCCAAATTGAATTCCTTCAGCCTCAAAAATAACCCAAAATTGGAGACGCCGTATTCCCCACTGATGAATACATTCAGACATTTGGTAGCTAAAATTACACGAGAAAAACGACTGGTATTGCCGATACAAAAATAAGACACTCATTAAATTTCATGTGGCTCGATTGTTCAAATTACGAACTAGCAGTTACTAAACATTCTAATAACTGTTAATAAACTTGTAATAGACATAGTTGATAACGAGAAATCGAGAAGTTGATACTACCGCGATTACTCGCCGTTTTCACTGTCAAATGCCAAGTGAAATCACCGTGAAACTAACTTGTGTAACAAACAGAGAATACCGGTGTGCCCACTGCCCACGGCCCGCAGCCTCTACGATACCAGATATCTCAAATATGAACATAATAATATGCAATGCCTAGGTAATGTAATATTAATAATAATACGATGAGACAAATACGTACGAACAGGGTAACACGAGAAGGTGTAAAATGTACGCTTTTGGTGAATTCAGAAATTGGAAAACGTTTTCAGGAGTTCATTGCTGACGAACGTGACCTTACTCAAATTTCCGTGGTGGACAAGGCCCCTCCATTCTTCGCGGTCCTGCGCTGCATGGAGAGCTGCGGACACCCTAGTACCAGACGCCAGTGACACTTTGTCACTCCAGTGCATTAATGACCTTCCTCTGCTTCTTCTGCCTTCCACTTTGCCAGTGACTATGAGTTTCTCCAAGTTGGAGTCCTCAGTTTGGCGAGCAACGTGTCCAAATTATTTTAAGATACGTTGTAGGCAGATAGTTGAAAGCCTATTCTGGATGCCTAGCTCTTTCAGAATGGACACATATGTACAACTTTAGGAATACATTTGATATTAACTAACTAACTAACCATCACGCCGTTTCCCCGCAGGGGTAGGCAGAGAGGACGGACCGCCAAACAACTCGGTTTTGGCACACACTCTTTGCCTCACTCACATTCATACATCGTCTCATACATACTCTTCTGTTATTCTGACTTTTGACATGGCCCGTCTCAAGTATCTGATTCACTTGATCGTGCCATGTCTTCCTCGGGCGTCCCCGACTTCTTCTACCATTCACATTTGCATCATATATTCTTTTTACACTACTTTCTTCGCTCATTCGCTCTGCGTGCCCAAACCATCTGAGGGTCCCTTTCTTAATTTTGCTCATTATACTTACATCAGCCTTACATTCTTTGCGGATATCCACATTTCTAACACGATCATACATTGTTTTACCACACATACGTCTCAGGGATCTCATTTCAACAGCATTCAGTTTACTTTCATCCTTCCTCTGCCAGTTTCATGCCTCACTGCCATACATCAGGGTAGGTACCAGGACTCCATTGTGGACTGCTAGCTTCGCTTTTTTTGACAGTTTTTTATTAGCGCCAACGGCATTCAGTCCTCCATTAATGGAGTTACCGGAATTTGATATTAAAATTAGGAATTCCTATTGAAAACATTAGCTATATGTCACTGTTGAAAATTATGGGCCTTGCCACATTAAAAGAAAGAAGAATATGTACTGATCTATTTTTTCTCTATAAAATTGTTAATAACATGTTTGACTCCCCTGAAATCCTTAGGCCGATTAACTTTCATGTGCCTAGTAGAACGGTTGGTCAGAAGGTACCTTACCATTGTAACAATTCAGGTACCAATGCAGAAATAAACTCAGTAATGAACTGACTGCACAGTGCAGGGAATAAACGCATAACGGTACTGAATGTCTATCAACCTATAAATTTTCAATATATATCGAAATTTATATGAATGCGCAACCCATTCGACTCTGTTTGTTGTTTGTAAGTTAAAATTTTTATACTTGGTACTTATTTTAATTGATATATCTCTGTAATTCTTTGATTATATAAAATGTATTTTAAATTATATCATATGTAAAAGCCCTAATTGGGCGAGTACAAATAAATAAATAGATATATTATCCGGCTGGCTGCCGTCCCGAGGAGTACAAAATGATAACAAGTCTGTTTGGCGAAAATTCTGTTTATCCACTTTTTTTTTTTTTTTTGGTTTTAGGCAATTCACCCTGAAAAGAGTGCTGTTTATCCACTTAGTGGAGGTGTGTTTATTAGAGATTTTTAACGCGACGTCACATAACCGCTACACTTTATATAATTTGAACAAAGGTACTCAATGGCAACGTATGGGACTCTAATCTTCTTATATCATCAGTAGGTATTTCATACTCGGAACTTCCTGGTGCACGAGAAAAGACCAATAATTATGATCTAAGATGTCTGGCGTAGACAAAGCCAATTTTCTATTATTCGGTGGAAGTAAATACCATAGGAGAGCCAAAACATATTTTCCTGCTAACTACTAACATTCTAAATAAGTATAATGAGGGAAGTAAATCAGCAGATACAAACATATGATTCATCGGGTGTATAGCCAATAGCTAGATTTACTTATTAACAACATGATTTATATAGTGTAATCCACACTATTGTCTTGCTACAATAATAACCGCAATTCGGTTAGACAAATAATATCGACTTTCAAAACTATTTGCCGAGTTTGGCTAAGGTTACCAAATCGACATAACCTCATTTTGAAGTCAAGTTGATGGATTAGTACCGCTTAAAACTTTCCGAATCGATCAACGTAATAATATCATATTTCGAGGAAATATGGGTGAATTATCCGTTGGGAACTTCTGCATTTGCAAAAGTTTAACATCGTAATAAAGTGATATTTGTTTACAAAAACATCAATCTTGAAGGATAATAGAATCGAACGGCTAATAATTGGTCGAGCGGTCTGAAGCGTTGGATTCCCGTTCAGGAGTCGTGGGTTCAATCTTCTGTTAGCTAAGTCTTTCATCATTGAATAAGCAACGTATTCCGCTTATTATGATAGTAGTTTTCTGGGAGGCGGATATGGCTACCGCCGAACCGGGAACCATTTATTGGATAACCAACATCTTTGTCATAGGTCACCCCAAGTGGTTCGCTACGTTTGGTGGCTTAAAAGCGATGCCCAGGTTTATGGGGTGAGGTTCGTATAGGTTGTGACCCACTGACCCCCAAATTCCTACCCCCCACACCCTTTTCCTTCCCAGAACTTCCTTTCTTTTTAAAGATCCTCCACACAGCATTCCCAAAGATCACATAGGCACTGACGGAAATGATGCCAAATTCTGTCTTTAGGTTTGCAAAACGATACAAATGAGATCAAAGCAAACAGCGGAAAAAATAGAACCAATTTGACCCTAGCTCACTATTTGTTGCAAAGTTACCAAAGATAAAAAATCAAGTCTTTCATCTTTGATCTATGGACACGACCCAATTCTGGTTAAATAATTACCCACCATGTTATATTATATTGATTGATTTATTAATTATAACTGTGGTTATTTATTTTCAACGCTTAGCGGAATCTATTCCACCTCATTATTTGCGATGTTACAGTACGCGTCAAACTTAAATGCCCACCTGAAATTGATATGACCCATTCTCGCGCAGGTTGTCACTTTACCGACTTCACAATGACAGTAAGCGAAAGAGAAATATGCGTAAAACAAACGTGCGACAGAGAGGCATGCCGCTTTCCGGGCCTTAAACTCGCCTATTGCGACAATTTCTGTGTCAACGTCAGGTTGGTATTAAGGTTTATTGTTTTTAATTTCTACTCTCTCACTTTCTTTTTCCGTAGTTCCTCTCTTACTTGTGGTCAAGTCAGTTCTGAATTCCTGTATGATTGTTTGCAGTATTGCCAAGTGCAGGTATCGAGTAGGGTCAGCCGATGGATCGATAGCGATGACCCGACGTGTTTTCAATGTCACACCGTGTTGTTCCGTGTGTTCCACACCCTTCACGCATGATTGCATCATGACCGTCAAGCATGAGGATTGCATATGGATCGATAAACTGAAGAAGATTTGACGTAGGGATAAAAGATGCAAAGAAATCAATGATTACTAATTAAAAAAAACATCAACAAATGTTTTGGAAGAATGACTTTGTCTATTTTTGCTAATTGTAACTCTCCCACAATCTTTTCAATATACAGCAGAAAACCTGACTGAACAACATAAACGCAAAAATTATGTGATCTGATGTCATGAAATTTGCAAATCCTTATCTGACTGTAATTTTTAAATCAAAGCACCTAATTTCAGCTCGCAAAATCAAGAGTTAGGTAGTTAAAGAAAAATAAATTAGATTAACAAAAACAGAGTGCGCAATTCACACGCGGCAGAAACGAAACCTTCAGAAAAGTAGACAAGCGTGGGGAGGCTACGAAGCACAGCACAAAGAGGAGACCGTTATACTATCTCATTCTCTCGCAGGCTAAATCCTATAGATGTATGTGTTTGTCTCTTTTTAGTGTCGCTATTTTTCGTTTCATCGAGTTTCTAATCGCAGCGGTGCTAAAGAAGTTTTCACTTCGAAAATATGTAAGAAAATAATGGGATACAACGGGGCATTGTTTTTCGCGTTCACATAATTTTTTTTTTGAAAAGCTATTTGTAAAATCAATGAGTAAATAAAACACGAAAGGGGAGGACTTGGCATACCAATCCAAATACTTACATACCGAACATTCTGTCCAAAAGGTTATACAAAAATTGCGTTACGAGTACATTAAAATGGTGGGGGGGGGAGAAATTGAAACGATAATTAAATACCCAAATTGTGATTACCATAATTATGGCAAATAAAAATATAAAGAACGGAACCACTTGAAATTAGAACTAAATTCGGCCGCCATCTTGAGAAGTTGATCTAGAGAACAAGCAATAAATAAAACACATCCTCTACGTCACTCTACGATATTTGATCGAATTTCTGCTAACATGTCATTAAAGGTATTTGTGGTGTTGTTTAGATAGACGCGTTAGTCACTCAGTCGTTTAATATATTATATTAGTTTTATAGATTATAACGTCACAGGCTTAGCAGTATAGGAAGATCCAATTAGCGGCTTCCGTTCTAATCGGCGCACGCTTTCCGCGGCTGGCTTTTTGTATGGCGAACTTACTGCAAATCAAATAGCTGACTGTGTGAAGTCGGCAGGGATTATAGAGTCGAATTAAAAAAAAAGTTTAATGGATTATGATGAATTTGTTTAATTTTGATCGGTGAATATTTTTTGTATTTTTATAAAAAGCTGAATTGTGATTATATTTTTAAGTCTTCATTACCGTCGTGAAAGGCGAAGAAAGAGTATTTCATTATCAAAGGTTAATGCAGTGTTCGGCTAGCGATGTTTTTCCACTGTGAGTTATGGGACTTTAAAAGATCTATTTATTTTATTTATTTATTGCTTCTTCATAATTTAAATACATTTTTAGCATGTAATTATTAACCCCACCAGGGTTCGCCTGAATCGGGGTCAATAATTTCAAAATTTATTAAAAGTAACACACATATACATATAAAGAGAGTACGTAAGTTAGCTTAAGTACAGCATAGCATAGTTTTCATTCCATTGAAGTGTCATAATTTAAATTAAAAATTTTAACCTCACTTAGACATGGTTGACAATTGTATAAAGTGCAAAATAAAATAAGTATCGAAAGACTATATTTCTCACAGAATGGGCCTCTACTAAGCTGTAGGAACTAATGCATTGTAATGTAAATATGTAGTGACCCATGTGTTGAAATTGGTTAATTTTTATTTATTTTATTGCAATCGCATCATCTTTAATGTTTAAACTGGTATTTTCCTAATCGGTATCCATTATGAATGCTGCAAATATCCGATTAATTTAGAAAATTTGTATGTAATAAAGTTAAGTAGAAAATTAAAATGAATGTGTTAATAAAAATGAATGTTAATGGTATATTAATAATAAATAATTAATCTACTATTAATTTAGAGACGACATAGTAGAAAAAATTAATTGGCAATCCTCAAATCTTATGTGTTTGTCTCTTTTTAGTGTCGCTTTTTCTTCTCATCGAGTTTCAAACCACAACGTTGCTAAAGAAGTTTTCATTTCAAAAATTGTCATGCCACTCAAGAATCCACTGGGAATTAAAACAATAACGGTAAACGAGATCACGCGTTGACTAAAACCAGGAAAACCGTAATATACAGACAACACGAGATGTAATCGTTGTAAACAACGACAAAACATGCAACGAGGAAAACACCACTAAGTCAACTAACTACAAGAGAAGCCGGAACAACGACAAAGCAAGACAGACTACACGCTGTTGTAACCAGTCACGCTTCACAAATGAATGCGTTGTAGTCTGCTCGACTTTGATTACTTCAGTTCGAGCATAGCCAAGTATTAACGCTAGTTATCTTTAATCTTTAGCAACGATAGTTGTTTATTTGTTCACAGAGAGATAAGATAAAAGAGCTTGCTACTTTTTTGTAGAAAATTATGAAAGACAACATAGTGTAAAACGGTGGCAGCTTTAGAGCTTGGGTATTTTAACATCGAACTCATAAAAACTAATTCTTGCAATAACTACTAGTCTCCAAGTCCATCGTGAAGCATCCGATTATCGCAATCCGATTACGAACCATCAATGATCGATCGGGTTACTTTATCAAAAAAGATTCGATCGTCACCATCCGTGTCCGGGGCGAGCGCCCACAGGATTGTACACATTTATTATGACCGAGTATCCCGAATTTCGTTCTCGCGACAGACAAGAGACGGTAGCCGTGGTCTACATATAGGCCAGTCAATAAAGGCTCAAAATGAGGCAAACCCAAACATTAATTCCCCCGTCGATGAAACTTTGCAGTCACGTGGAGTATCATTTAGGGATGACGAATGACAAAAGATCCAACAAAATATTTAACGGGAAGTTAGTTATTTTTAGCAAAAACTGAAAAAAAATTATAACTCTCGCGGGAAAAGTATTTCTTTCGAAAACTCTTCACATATTGTTAGTATTAATTAATATCCACCTGATTATTTAGAAATCCAACAATATTTTTGTTGGGAAAGTATGTTTTTAAAAAGAGATTTGTTTTTTATTTCTATTGTTGCCGGGAAAATTCCCCCCCCCAATTTTTGATCACGAAGTGTCTTTATATTGGTGTTTGCTTTATTTAATCAAAAGATCCAACATTTTTTTCTTTTGGAACATGCTTTTTTGATATGAGTCAAAAATATCGCTCCGGAAAAATCCCCCGTCCAATTTTTTAAAGTCAAATTGTTAGGATAGCTATGTTAAAAAGATTTCTGCAAAGATCCAACAAAATTTTCAACGGCAACCTATTTTTTTTAATTGATTTCGATCGCACGCTGATTTCACGTGATTTTTGTATGAACAGGAGCCCGAGGGGTAAGGGTAGGGGTGGGGCTAGTCGCATTCGGGACTGCGCTACGCGACTAATATAGTAACTGCGTACGTCAAACGAAAATATGAGTTCTAAGGTCTCGGGTACAACTAGGGATGCAATGATATATCGGAAAACCGATAAATATATCGATATCGACGATACGCCGATATGGGGTCGTCCATTAATCACGTGAAGTTTTTTTAGCAACTTTTTAACCCCCCCCCCCTGGTGATATGTGGTGAGGTTTTAGACCAACCCCCCCCCCGAAATCAAGTGTATTTTTTTAGTGCGAAGAATTTTGAAATTTTCAGAATATTATCACGAAAAATAAATACACGTGATATCTCATTATACCCCCCCCCCCGTCGTGATATTTCGTGATTTTTTCCGAACCCCCCCTCCCCCTTTCGAGCATCACGTGATTAATGGACGACCCTATCGATATATCAATATCGAAAAACACAATATATCGTATCAAAATATCGAAAAAAAAATCTTTTTTCAAAGGCAGAAGCTACATTATAACTCAAAGCAGAAACCGGCTACAAGGAAGCAGACTGTCAAAGTTACTATTTAATACATAGTTAATTAATAAATGGCTACGATTAGAATATACTGGAATTATTTTAATTTTAATAAATTTATGAAAAAAAAAATATCTTATATACCTAATTTTTTTTGTGATTATTCACATAGATAAGTATAAAAAATTATAAACGAGTGCATACGATTACATAATCGATAAACATTGGATTTCTATAAGCTTTTAAAAACCTTGCATCCCTAGGTACAACGGGTACTTTCGACTTGCGGCGGCCGGCGCATCTCTCTCCTATATGGCATTTTTTCCAAGTCTAAAAGTACTCGATCAAAGAGTGGGTGATATCGACCCGATCACTTGGTAGTGGGTCGTGTAAGATGTTAAATCGACTCGGCTCTACCAACAACTCATCCGAAGTAAATATTTGTAAGGTATGCAAGGAATATCGGGTTAGTAATGAACTCACCCATAGATCCTGTTGATGCTGGCGCACTCGTGGTTGCCCCTCAGCAGGAAGAAGTTCTCCGGGTACTTGATCTTGTAAGCGAGCAGCAGGCAGATAGTCTCCAGCGACTGCTTGCCGCGGTCCACATAGTCGCCGAGGAAGAGGTAGTTGGACTCTGGCGGGAAACCCCCGTACTCGAACAGGCGGAGCAGGTCGTAGTACTGTCCGTGGATGTCACCTGGATTGGGAAAAGGTGATAGTCAGATTGTGGACATTCACGTGGTCAACTAACAACCGTATTATCTATCATATTTTTACATAGACAGACGGATCAACTCGTAGGTTGCAGTACTGCCCGTGGATGTCTATTAGATGAAAAAGTTGTGGTCAGATAATGGACATTCAGGTGTTCAACTAACAAACGTATTATCATATTTTTAAATCGACAGGCAGACCAAATCGTAGGTCGTAGCACTGCCCATGGATGTCGGCCAGATTGTGAAAACGCGGTGTCAGATTGTGGATATTTGCTTGATCCAACAATAGTATAAGGGGGCATACATCAATTACGTGAACTGAAAAGGGGGGGGGGGGTCCAGCAAAATCTCACGTTACTTGAAAAGAATATACGAAGTGGTCCAAATTTATCTCACCAAGGGGGGGGGGGTCTAGAATGGAAGAAAAACTGCTCATGTTATTAATGTATGGCCCCTAAGATGGAGGGAGGCGTATGGCAAGGTACTATTTAATGTACAATATATTTATTCTACTGGCAATTTGAATGCTGGTCACACCGGACAAGCAAACTTTAGTTCCAATTTCTACCACCAAAATCATTCTTGTCCAAAGTGTCCTGGTGTGTACTGATATCAACTTTAGCCTCGCAACTTTCTGTGATTTATTATTGTGTCGGGTTAATTAATTCATTGTATTATTCAACAATTTTAAAATAAAGTGGATCTGTTAAAACTTTCTTATCATTTAACTCCCGTGACACACATGAAAGTGTTATTTGGTAAGATTGACACTTCCATAGATCCTTCGAAAGCAGAATGCCATCTGCAAAGAGTCAGATTGTGGACTTTTATACAAATAACGGAAAACATAGAGGATTTTCATAATTACAGAAATCGGCTTATTAGATTATATTACCGCCAAGGAATTCGAATTGCGAAAAGGTGGTAGTAAGATTTTTAACACCCAGATATAACTTGAGAACATTCAAATGGTCAATTCAAACTCATAGAAATTCCAAAGTTAAATTGATGGGCATTCAAACGGTCAACTTAATTGCTACCTTATGGTACAGGAATGGGAACTTAACCCAGGTCGGTGTTTCGTTTGAAAATTGCAAATCAACTGACTGACGATTATCACACCGCACAGAAAGTATAGAATGCCACACACCTGTTTTGGCACATACTCCTTGCTTTAATCACGTTCATACATCGTCTCAAACATAATCTTGACATGGTTCGAATGAATTCGATTCACATAAACTGGGTCACTCTAGACTGCAAACTTTCTTTCCGTGATCACATTAATAATATCGTAAATAAATCACTTAAACTACTCGGCTTCATTCATAGAATTACCTCTGACTTCAAACATATAAGTACACTTAAAACTCTTTACTGTTCGCTGGTTCGCCCTCGCCTTGAATATGCTAGTGTCATTTGGTCTCCCTTCTATGCTGTCCACATTTGTCACATCATTTCCTAAGAGGAATTGCTTGGAGGTTGGGTCTTGAAAGAGGCAAGTACTCATATGATGAAATTGAACACATTTTAAACATGTCTTCTTTAAAAAACGTAGAAAGGACTCTGATCTAATTTGCATATTTAAAATTATCAACAGTATTACTGATACACCTGCATTGTTACAACTCATCCAGTTTAACATCCCTTCCCGTAGGCTTCGAAATAATGAATTGCTGTTCCTCAATCAACATTTTACTAATTATGGATACCATTCTCCCTTATCCAACATGTCGAGACTTGTCAACGCAAGTCAAAGCATTGATTTTTTTGGTGTAAAACTAAATGACTTTCGGCAGTCGATACGCAATATTTAAATGCTTCTTCATGCTTTGACTTGTAGTGTCTCTATATATGTACATTTTATATTGTCGTTGCTTTTCATTTTTATGTGCTCTTCCTTCACTGTCATCTCTGTTTTTTTATTCGTGTTATTATTATGTTTTTAATTGACTGGCGTCCGTAAATAGATAAATAAACCGTGCCATGTTTTCCTGGTGCGTCCAGTATAAACTAGTCGAAACTGCAAACCAAATATTGGATATTGGAAATATTGCAGGGTAAATATTGTGTTTTAGGAGAAATATAGAAAATTGCAATGACTATGTATTTGAACATAAACACAATGAATAAATAAATAATATGCCATAATGAAATTTGCCGGATTTCCATTCCAAATTAAAATTCTTTCATCTCGAACCCTTGGGATAAGAGGGAAAGCATTAACGTGGGTAGTCATTGGAGAATTCATAACAGACAGCACATAATTCTATAAATACATTTAATGTGTATATATATTTCACATAATATTCCATCCCAAACATCAAACATTATGCCGAAAACAGCGAAGACTGGTAGGACTATCAAAGACGTACTACTACGTTTATCGAAATCCGAAAATAAGGATTTTCACAGACAGATTAATGGTTGTGTGAGTGAATCCATAATGGAATGGATACGTAAAAAACTAACACTTTCTTTTTTACTTTTGATAAAATAATACATAAATAACCGTAAATAAAAAAAATAAATACATATATGATAATTATAAAATTGTAATTTTTGTGCATTAGTTACCAATTTCAAACCTAAAATCGATTTAAAAAATATATTTAATAATAAGTTGGAATGGATCCATCGAATTTATTTACTTTGTAGATTTTTTGTGATTTTATTCGCCTATAAATTTATACAATATTTTATTTATTTATTTAAACGCCCTTAGGGCTTTTACATAGAATGTTTAATTGCCGGCAACCCGGGCGTTGTTTATTGGTTAAAGGTGATTTTATCAAAATTTTCAGCATTTTCCAGATTTGGCACTTTTTTTACATGAGCTCCACACAGGAGGCCCTAAAGAAAATAATTTCCCTCAGGGCCTATGTCATCTTTGGGGATGCTGTGTGGAGGATTTTCCACTTAAAGAATTCCTTTCCGAATCCAAACAATTAGAACATCCATACAGAAATGCATGTAAGTTTTGCGAGGTTATAGAAAAAAAAACTGAAATATTTATTTAGATATTTATGTAAATGAGTGGAGTTATAAGATATCGTAGCCAGCGAAATTGAAAACAGTGCATTTGATATAATAATAAAGATCACACTATACAAAACTTTTCGGATGCTTATTCAAATTAAAACAACGAATTTACTTTTGTCTACTTTTCGTTAAAATAAAGTAGTAGTCAAGGGGCTGTTTCTCAGTGACGTTTCGAAAGGACCTAACTGTCGGAGTGTATACATATGCGCTGATACACACAATCCTAAGCGTGTTGTTTGGGTTAATTCAAATTGCGCGATCTAGTCTTTACTTTACCCTAAACTAGTAAAATGCCGTTCTTGTGTTTTTACGTCCTACCCCCAAGGTATTCTTCGAGACCAGGTTCACTCATTCCTTTGAAGACCCTCCGCTTACTATCTCCTAAGGCTTCCCAAGAGCCGGGAACCATTTATGGATAACTAACACCTCTGCCATAGGTCACCACATTTGGTGACTTAGAAGGGGGGTCCAGGGCAATCGCCTGAGGTGATCTTGGCGGCGGATGCGCCTGCCCACCGGCTGCGTGGCGGGCATGATCGGGAGATGCCAATTTGGGGAGACCTCATCCGGCTGGTCTCTTTTGACCCATCGTCTTGCACCCGCAGCGGTAGGGGTGGATATAATATACGTATACGTACGTCACTCCTAGACACACTGACCCCCACAATCCCATCCACTCATACCCGTTTCCTTCCCGAAACTTCTTCTCCTTCCTTTCCCTAAAACGACAAAAGACCCACCACACAGCATCCCCAAATATGGCATAGACCCTGAGGGAAATTATTTTTCTCATGGGCCTCCTGTGTGAAGTTAAGAGGAAACCGGGCGGCGTCTTTTTTTTTTTCGTGAGCTCCACACAGGAGGCCCTGAAGAAAATAATTTCCCTCAGGGCCTATGTCATCTTTGGGGATGCTGTGTGGAGGTTTTTTTTAAGGAAATGAAGGAGAGGAGAGTTCTGGGAAGGAAAAGGGTTTAAGGGGTGGGTAGGAATCTGGGGTTCAGTGTGTCTTGGTCATCCGCCTCCAAGACCTAGACAAGCCTCACCCCATGAACCCGGGCACCCCTGCTAAATCACCAAACGTAGCGAACCACTTGGGGTAACCTATGGCAGAGGTGTTGGTTATCCAATAAAAGTTCCCGGGGCGGCGGTACCCATTCCCGCCTCCCAAATTGCAATTCTAGGCCATACAAACGTATTCCTCAATTGCATCTTTGGATTTTGACACTAGACCAGTCAAAGAATGGTCCAAAAGATGTAGAGTGCGTGAGCAGGTACCTAAGCAATTCCTTCAGAAACTTGTTCAGGGTGCTTAGGGTGTGAACATACCAAAAGTTCTAACGTCTAGGTGGTGAGCTTGGGGGGAGGGGGGGAAAAGGTCCCAATTTTCGAGTTTCCGCTTACATCTCGAAAACGGTGCGCCGCAGGGGAAAAATTTTCTTACAATAAATGAAACCTCGTAAACTTTTATTATATCCGTAATTTTCGAATTCCCAGCCGTTTTTGAGTTACACGCTCCACAAAAGTATATATTTTCAAAAAAATAATTTTACCTCACTTTCATCAAACATTCCTTCCTTCATATCGTGTAAACTATTCATTACAGTTAGTAAAAAAAAACTTATAAATCAGTCTAATTTTGGAGGAGAAAAATGGGGAATAAAAAATTACAAGTGCGTAGTTCACATGCGATAGATGTGTAACCTTCAGAAAACTAAATTAGACGAGTGGGGAGGCTACGAAGCTCCGCACAAAGAGACCGATCTCATTCTCTCGCAGGCTATAGATGTGTTAGTCTCTTTTTGGTATCGCTTTTTCGTTTCATCGAGTTTCAAATCTAAAGAAGTTTTCACAATTTTAATGACGTATTATCAGCCTGAGCTGCAGTTGTCCTTTTCGTTCAAATTTATCGGCGACCGGGAATCCTTTTAATGTAAAAAAAAATCCAATTTCAAGCAGATCTATTTAATTGTTAAGAGCGTTTAACCAGCCAGCGGACGAAAATCCACATTTCGTCGAAAGTTGTTCTTACGATCGTGCAGGGCGGTTACAATGAGAAAGATTAATTATTCTCCGTACCAGCTTTTTTAAATATAACTCAATATCGAATTTATTTCAATCCAAATTAGCTTTAATTTATACCTTCATCCAAAAATGCTGAAAGGCGTGATGATAAAACTATTAAAATAATGTACTTTTTGTAATTATTTTTTGATTACAAGTATTTATCATTTTTCAATAATGTCTAAATTTAATAAGAATGTTAAAAAAATCTGAAATATATTAGTTTGTAAGTGCGCAAATAAATACACAAATGGACTAATTTTCGTCAAGAAACACATGTACGTACATATTTTTTAATGATTTTATTGAAACTAAAATTAAAATTCTAAAACATGCTAATGCATTGATTTATTTTATTGCATGATTATATTATTTGAAATGGGTGTGGTATAATACAAAATCTTTTTTGAAAATTTAAGAAATCTGCCAACGACCTATGGAATAACCTTATTATACTAAAATTTTTTCTCAAAATTTATTACATGCGAATGCTGGATAAAAGAACAATCTTTCGAAATCCATTTATAATTTTTTGTGGAAAAGAGTCAATACGTCTAAAATCTTATTTGAAAATGACATATTTCTGGTTTTCTCTGGTAATGCCCTCTTAATAATGACAAGACAATACAAATAATAATTGCTCTAGACATGATGCAACGCAAAGAAATAATGTGTCAATCAAACACTCACGCTGCAACACTTCATCTGAATAAGATAATATATTCATTATGAATTATCGGATAAAAAATAATTAATCATCAATAAAATGGGAAATTAAATATTTATGCAGTAAGAATAGGTATACCTGAACAAAATAAACACTTGCAGGTGCGCTAACTTGCATATAGATCGTCCAGTTGATTAGTCATAACATCTCCAAACACCAAGTTTTGAGATAATGAGGAAAACAATATTCCAATCACCATATAAATCATAAGTTATAAAATAACACCGGAACGCGTATTTACAATCCCTACCGCGTTTCAGTCACTTTAAATTTTCAATATCAAAATTTAAATATTTAGAAATAAAATTATTAATTTCTAATACATTGGAAAGATTATTTTATCTAGATTTTAGAACAATTTTTGTTTTTGCAAAGTGATAAAAAATTATCAATATAGAGGTGTATTTATAATATATGGGAAAAATATTAAAATTTAAATATTTAGAAATAAAATTATTAATTTCTAATAAACACACCAGAAAGATTATTTTATCTAAATATTAGAACAATTTTTGTTTTTGCAATGTGATAATAAACAAAAATTTTAACAAAACAAAAAAAACGACTTCAAAAAATGCACAAAAAAGTAAAAAAATAATTTCGTATTCTTCTACAACTTTATAATCAACTTACCTTTTCTACTATCAATATGTACGTACGATTGTTATTTTTGGAGTCGGTGTCGGCGGGAGAGGAGCTGTCAAGTGAACATGCCGGGCCGCGGGTACCTTGGTTGACACCGACTCCAAAAATAACAATCGTACCTACATATTGATGAGTAGAAAAGGTAAGTTGATTATAAAGTTGTAGAAGAATACGAAATTATTTTTTTACTTTTTAGTGCATTTTTTGAAGTCGTTTTTTTGTTTTGTTAAATTTTTTGTTTATTTTTTGATTTTTAGTGAATCTGAAGTACACTAACTAATTCGATTAAGATTCGGCCGAGTATCGTAAATTTGTTCCTCAGAATTGGAGAGTTCCGTTACTTTGTCATGGATCCCATAATCAGAACCTAACCAAACTCTCATCAAACTACCCTTGAAGTACACCCTTTTCAATAAAAAAAGAATCATCGAAATCGGTTGGCGTGATATTGAGTTATTCGTCCATTTGTCGCGCACATACTTGATGCAAATTTAAGACTTATATGATTTTCTCATGGATGCCATTGTCAGAACTGGACCAAATTAAAATGGGACCACACGGGAAGCACCAGCTTTCAAATAAAAAAAGAATCATCAATATCGGTTCACCCAGTCGAAAGTTCTGAGGTAATAAACATAAACAAAAAAAATACAGTCGAATTGAGAACCTCCTCCTTTTCGAAGTCGTTTAAAAAATAACCAATATAGAGGTATATTTAAAATGTAAATTGTCGTTACCGCGACTGTATCGGTATAGGTTTTGTCAATAGGTACGCCACCGGAACCCAGAAAACATCAACATTTTGTTTTATTCACTATACTATAAGTCTCTCTGCATTATAATCGATTTGGTGGCGTTTATGACTAATCTGAATATTGTAGAAGATGGAATGTACACTTTTACATAAAACTGCATACCTACTCAACTCAAATTTAGATTTTTCGGAGTTGTATGCCTAATCAACTGGACGATCTGTATATTCACATGTTTTATATTTCACAACATTGAAAGTAAACAAAATTTAACAATATTGCACACATATGAAATGAGTGTCATCATCGAGCAATGATTCAGGCAATATTGACGCAATAATGAATTTTGCTGTGTCAATTAGATACATTCGAGGTAAATGGCATCATGTAAAAGATAAACACGAAATCTATCGTTGCAGGTATCCACGAAAATGGACAGTATTTCATGACACGACATTCATGAACAAAAAATGGCCCGAAATTTATAATTCATTGTTCCTACCAACATCTGTCAAGCTACTTTATGGGTTTATCGAACTTAACAATACACAGCATCACAGCACCCAGACAAACATAATGGGAGGCGGGTATGGGTACCATTTATTAATAACAAATAACCAACACCTCTGCCTAGGTGGTTCGCTATTAGTGGATTAGCAGGGGTTCCCGGGTTCATGGAGTGAGGGTTGTCCGGGTCGCGTATTTACAAAACCTATACCGATTCAGTCGCGGTAACGACACTTTACATTTTAAATATACCCCTATATTGGTTATTTTTTATCACATTGCAAAAAAAAAATTGTGTTGTGTATATTAGAAATTAATAATTTTATTTCTAAATATTTAAATTTTGATATTGAAAATTTAAAGCGACTGAAACGCGGTAGGGATTGTAAATACGCGTCCGGGTCTTGGTGGTGGGATGCACCTTACAAGCTGCGAGGGGGGAGGATCGGGAGAGACTGGATGAGGGAGACAGCGTGAGGAATGGATCCTTCACTTTTGGAGACGCTGACCCCCAAATTTCTTACCCTTCATACCTTTTTCCTTCCCAGAACTTCATCTCCTTACTTTCCTCAAAAGACCGTCCACAGAGTCCGTCGTCCCCAAAGACTACATAGTCGTCCTATGTCGTCTTTGGGGAGTCGACTATGTCGTCCCCAAAGACGACATAGGCCCTGAGGGGAATTATTTTCCTCAGGGCCTCCTGTGTGGAGCTAAATCAAAAAATATACCATCAGTGCTCAGGTCCAAAAACAACCAATCAGAATCGAAACGTTGTTGCTTGAAATGGCTTTAGCTGCATTTGGTAACCCAACCTAAATATCCACAAGCAGTATGAATATGTAAAGGTGTAAATAGTATCATTATTTGAGCATAAAATCTTATGTCGATTCCAGACTCACGGCGAGAACTTATCCACACTCTTATTTTTCTCACTCGTGATCTGTTTCCCATCCGGTATGGACGATATTCAAAATGCTGCAGGTTTGGCTCTGTGCGATAAATTGCAACTCTTGTTAATTGTTCCACATTTTTAACACAAGGAAACAAAATTTTCGAAACCAAAACAAAAATATAACGCACCTCTACAATCAACCGCTCACTAAACAACACTACTACAAGACTACTACACTCATGAGTGTAGTAGTCTTCTCGCTTCGCGCCCGAGAAATCTTTTAACCCTCCCGTTGCTGAAAGGGGTTCCCATAATTTATAAATTTACTATTCTCCATGTAGAATTTTTAATAGAGACTTTACGATTTCGATATTTTTTGTATTCCTGCAAAACCAATAAACACATATTCGGCCATTAAAAAATATATAAAATTGTCCTAGATTAAAGCGTAAAAAAATATTTTGTTACTGTGTAGGTATCATTCCTTGCCTCGTATGATATTTCTTGCTTGCTGGAACCACATCTACGACAAAATAAATTATGAGAAATGCTCCATCTCTCTCCCGCATTAGTTCGCTTATGGATGTGGTTCGCTGTTCTACTCGCATCTCGCCAATTGTCGGCATCTCGTTCCCACGCACTACATCGAAATCTGCATAAGGGTGTAACGACATAGTGTCCTTTACCTAAACCGTCGCCGGTCTGGCTGACCCAACTAGCTGTATTTATTGGGGTTTAGCTACAGTGCGTGTCAAAACACTACAGCGGACGGTAAAAAAATAATTTGAATATTGAAAAGTTTGAAGTGCGGTTTTTGTGGTATATCGTTCCATTCTTGTGATATTGCCTTTCAATAACCGTGTTCATAATGACAAGAAGGGGTCTAACTGATGAAGAATCATTGAATTATAGATAACGTTCGACACACAAAATGTAGGCATTCAAGACAGAAATATCAACTAACTCCATATATACCTATTCGAAATAGCCATCTCCTGTTTGCCCTTACACATGGATATTGTATCACCGGTGGTGTCAATTATCGGAAGGTGACTATTTCTCCCTTTGTTTTGTTGTAATGTAAGATAATATCGGGTATCTCCATAAAATAGTTTTGTCATCTACGACAATAATATAATTTTTTTCGTGAATTTAAATATTGTTGACAGTTCTTCCCGTTTTTATTACTACCTATGCACTTTGTCATCAATTTCTCTCAAACAATTTTATACTAAAAATAATTTAAAATATATCAATTTATGTATTTACCTTCACAGTTTAAAAAATAAATAAAAGTTGGGTTATTTTGTTTGAATTTTATAAGATATAATTTATCAACAAAATGCGAGAGGTTAGCGACAGGCAATTATTATGTTTATTATTAGAATTTCCCACCATAGTTGGAAGGGTATTCCGAGTAATTGATAATAATTAGTGGCAGAAGGGTATTTTTAAAATGAACCGTTAAAAATAACATCAAGGCAATGCAAATAACATGAATATAATGACATTTGGGAAATAACCCATTAATAGTTTATTCTCTTGTACCTATAACAAGTATTATTATTTTCCAGATACTCATGGATTCTTAGGAGCATTATTTGCATATCATTGCTCTGGTACTGCCTTCTCAGAAATTTATGATTATTACGGAACATTGAACTAACATTTTTCCCGTTTCATGTAAGCGGCACTTTGGGGGTTATTTAAATTGTTTGATCTCAAAATGGGGTTCATAATAATTATTTTTAGATTTTTACAGGCTAAATTGTTCGATTAATAAAACAGTTTAAAACCGTTCCTCAACTAGTTTCAAGTGTAGGTAATTTTATATAGCGTACGTTCACTTATAATAAATGATCTTTTATTTAAAGTGTTCTACTTCTTTCTTTTAAACCACTGTATAGTTATTTTAATTAACAGTATTTGATTCTTTGCATTTCTTTTATGTGTTACTTTGCCCTTCTTGGACCTTGCTAAATATCTGTTTTAGAAGATGATTCAAATAAATAATAAATACAATATTTTATTATTGTATGCTGAATTTAAATAAATTATTAAATTGTTAAGTTTTTTAAGTAATTGTTGTGATACCGACAAATTTGTATGTATATCTTGCGTAGTTTAATGTTTTATAATATTTGATATTTGTTTATTTTCTTATGTATGTAAATCAATTATCATACCCCAAATAAAATTTTAAAAAAAATCGATGTTTAGTTTTTAATTTTATTTTTGTTATTTTGGAACCACCCGGTTACAATTCGCTCCATCGGCCGTCGGTCGCACTGGCCTGCCGGCAGGTACCAAAGTACCGACTAGGAAGCTAGTCAAAGCCGTCATGGCCGGAGCGTTTGTTGATGAATGATTTTATATAAAATTAACTGAATAGGTTTTATATTATGAACTTAACTGTATAATGATATTTTTTAACGGAAATACATTAAACATGTAGGCCATAAGAGTAATTTTCCAACAAACTTATGAATAACTGGGAAAAAAGGCATTGAAATGATAAAATCCCTGGGGTTGTAGCGTCACCCCTCATGGTACCCAACGTTTTGTTTTTCATGTTGGCATGCCGAAGGTTAAAGCGGCCAAATTTACCGACAGCGATCCGAGAACAGGCGAGCCCGAGAAAGAGAATGCGAGAAACTCCTCATATTCACGCTTCTCGGGTGTTCTCGGGCTTCTCGCCGTGAATCTGGATGGGCTATTAGATCCTAGTGTATAAAGTGAGAACTCTCAAAGGGTGAGCTCTAGCGTCGTGAAATTCGCAGAGTAATTTCTAAGCCAACCATTGTACCTACATTCAGCCCGCAGCATAATTTCCGTCGTGAATTATAGAGCTTTTAATATCCTTTACATCAAAATCGCGATCAGTCAGTTATAAACAATGTTAAAGAAAGGTTTGAGGATTAGTAAAATTTGTTGCAATTGACAATAGTATTGAGTAATCCATTGATGGTCTATCAGAACTCCCCTAGTACAAAATGCTACACATACAAAAAAAACCCAATTTTATAAACTTAGTTTAAAAAGATCATTATAAAGTTAGTTTTAAAAGATCATTACGATAGTTTTTCATTTCTGCTATACATAATAAATAACGTATAAATCAAAGGTTACACGAAATTTACTATTTTAAACATATAATCTGCTATAGCACGGTTGATTGCAAGAATTACATACAATCAAAGGTTGAACAACTATTATTGTACCACATAGTTTTGTTGTTACGATTACCTATTTGAAACCAATTCGTTATAAGCACGAAGGAACTATCTAGCTCCTTTTTTTTAACGGTTCAGGAAAAAGATTAAGTTCCCTTTTCAAACGGTTCAACAAAAGGAACAAGTTTATTTTTTTAAATGGTTCAAGAAAAGGAATCAGTTTATTTTTTTAAACAGTTCAAGAAAAGGAACAAGTTTATTTTTTTAAACGGTGCAAGAAAAAGATCCCAAATAGATTTAGTATGTTACTAGAGCAGACCCGTGAAAAATTACAGGCAAATTAAAAAAATATATATAAATGGTTTCTTTGGGTTGTTATTTTAACAACTATGTAGGTACTGTCACTAAGCAATGTAAATGTTTACATTAATAACCAAATAAAGTACCCAATTATATTTCTGTGCTCCTGGAGAGCTATTTTGTTTTTGTTTAAAGGTTCACGTTTTGACGTTTTATTATTTTGTATATATGTATATTGCGACGTTAGCGCCACTGCGAAATTTACAAAATTATTATGACATTTGTATGACATTTCTGTGCTCCTGGAATTTTGTTCCCGTTCGACAGGTTCACGTTATGTTTATTTTATTTATAAAATACCTAGTGCGGACCCGTGAGAGATCACGGGATATTACAATTTTGAAAATGTTCAAACAAATAGTTGCAATTTAGAAAATTGCACATAAAATTGAAGTAACTTTAGAGTTCATTGAACCGGAGTCAGACACACAACCGAAATTAGTATTTTTGATAGCATTAGTCAAGAAACGAAATAATTATTTTTTTTTAACAAGAGAAGTAACACAAAAATATATTTCTAATATTATAGCACAGTTCAAGAAACAAAACGTTTCCCATTTTTAAATGGTGGGTGGTACAAAAACCGAACATCAATATTTTTCAAATAATTTGTGTAGTTGCCATTTGTCATATTTCAAATTTAGAAGGTCTTTCAGTGGCTGATAACCAGGAAATCTTTTTGTTTACAAAATGGTCATAACCTCGAAAAATCCGCACAGATACAACGTGATTTGAATGTTTTATATGGCCGGTTTTACATTAGGAAGAAACTAATGAAAACAAACTCAAAGAGATGGCCAAACAAATAGGAACACATATTTAAATTTAAATCAAGTAAGTATACCTACCATATTAATGATGGATAATACGATAAATGTGTATAAATATTTACGAGCAATATCACATAAAAGGGTAAGAAATAACTTTAAATTGCCTAGGTAGGTAGGTAGGTAGTATTTAGATCATTTCATAGAATTAATGAAATTTTATTTTCTATCCTTCCAGATGTACTGTTTAGGTACCTACTTACTTGATATTTACTGTAACGTTTATAGTCTGTCAAAAAAGAGTAGAAAATATAAAAACTTGAACTACTAAATTTGTAGACTAGCAACACCAATTTAACTGTCAAATATTTTTTTGAAGTGCAATGACACTGAATGTATAGAACACAGTAAACCACATTTTAAAAAACATTTTTTCTTCATGACATAAAATTGATTAAAAGGTGATTTATAAAGCGATTTGCTTTAATTTGATTTAACATAAATTTGAATTTAACAATAGATAGAAAGGAAGAATCACTAATGGTAATGGATATTATTTAGCTGCTAGCTATAATTAAATTATAGCTAGCAGATAAAAAATATATAATAATATATAATATACTGCCCAGCTATAATTAAATTATTAATAATCCATGACTGAATAATGGTTCTCAGTGCTTCTTTTGTAGGTTTATAATTATATTTTCATTAAGTTCATATGTATATTTTTTTGTTTAAATTACTTTGTAAAACTGCATATCTCGATACACGAATGCCCTAGTGAGATATGCAGCGTATGGTTTTCATGTATTTCTTCTTATTTTTCAATAAAAAAAAAAAAATGGTGAGTTTAGTTACACTACTTTTAGATCTGAATGAGTTAAATATATTCAGATTTAAAATTAGAGACATGATCTAAAGCCCAGGCAACGCTAGGTACTTTATCTAGTATTAAATAAATGTGAGCAATTTCTAAACTGTGCTTTATATTTTATTACATTATAGTTATTCTTCATTATGTTAACACAAAATTGCAAAAGTATAATAATAATATACCTATATGCAATTCTAATTTTGAGATCGGCGGGTATCTATACTGCAATGAAAAAATATTTTTTCCACTATTATGCCTTTTTATTTTTTTATAAAAATGTAGGTTACACAGCTTTACTTTAACACCATGGGTTATGTGTTTAGTATTGCCATTTGATCAACAGTGGCGCCCTCATATATTTTCTACTCTTATTTAACAAACTGAAATAGAATTAATGAAATTTTATTTTCTATCCTTCCAGATTACTGTTTACGTACCTACTTACTTGATATTTACTGTAACGTTTAATTAATGTTATTTTCCATTCCATAATAATATTATGGAATGGACATATTATGTCATAAAAATGCAGATAGGTACCTACATTGTTTATTATTTACAAATGGAAATAAAAAAATCCGATATGAAATCTGCAGTATTATAGAACTTTCCATTCCGATTATTTATTAAGTATTAATATAAACATTAGTTTAGTAAAATATAGGTATAGACGACTGTTATCTACATTAATTATGGTACAATTTATATTATGTAATTAATGGAATGAAAACAAACAACAATTAGCAAGTAACCTCGATCAGTGCATAAACAAAGTGGAATAATAATAATACATACCAAAAACAGACTAAATAAATGATAGTAGATATGTGAGTGTTGTCTATGGATTATGCTTGGTTTGCAAGTTACGAAATTTAAGAGTCCATTCAACTCGATGTCAAAATTACGAAAAATGCATATAAATACAAGTGACGCAAAGTCATTTCAGTAAAAGCAACCATATTCAACTCTTGAATAAAATTACAATTATATTCGGTAAATGTCAGTTTGAATTGGAAAATATAAAATTTATACAATTTGAAAAAATAATAATTGATAAGATGATGTTCCCTAAGATAGTTATAAAAATTTATCAATTGGTGCACAAAGGTCAGTAGTACACTAATCTTTTCTGCATTCTGAGAAATATGGATATCAAATTTTTGGCAATGATAAGCGCATAGGTACAAGATAACCTGCTAACTCAAATATTTTTGTAAAGAATCATCTACCAGTTTAATTAATATTATGAGGGATCATAAAAGGAAAATACAGTAGAGATTTTATTATTTAGATTCAACGACAATCAACGCAGGCTTTAGATCTAAAAAATGTGTACACTAGGGTCGAAAGTCATATTGATTAACCAAATTCATACAAAAAGAACTAACACCTGTCAAAAATATTCGAGGCAGGTAGTCCACAGTCGGTAAATAACAGAGTTGTGCATTTGGGTAGTTGATACATTGTTAAAAGCAGCGTATAAAGTTTCGAAAACCGGTATAATGGTAGATTCAATGCCCCGATAAACATAATGCAGTTTTCGCGGCATACGTGAAACCCTTTGGTCAATGGATGACGCCAACCTTCCGAATTGCCCTTGGTATGTTTTATACGAGGCCAGTAACGTTTAGAAACACAGTAATATAAACACAAAAAAGATTATACTAACCGCATATTTTAAGAGGGGCTTCCAATTCAAGGAGTATTGGTTGAGATAGGAATATTTCTCGAGATTTGAGGCATAGGCCTCTAATTTCGAGTTCCGTCAACTGAACATTCTTTCCGGGTTTATGGCCGCGCACTGAAACAATTCACAGACATTAAATATTAGATCAAGGATAAGATTTTGTATGATTCTTGTTGATAAATAGAGGAGACATTGCCGATGAAAAACAATCGCCATTACTAACGGGCGTTGGCAAAGGTATAGTGACAGATCGTCTCTTGACAATATCAACAATCATTTACCTTCCAATAATCTAGCGATAATGCTATCAATATTAAATTTATCCTTTTCCGCCATTTCACAATTTATAACACAACACAAATCACTTCAATTCACTCGAATATTAAGTAAGATGACCGCGATTTCCGCCGATTATCGCAAGTACGATGTTTTTCACAACTCGGCGAACTGAACGATAATGGCGGACAACGCATTAAGGGACACCACAACACGGAAACAAAAAAGTATTCTTTCAGTGTTGCCGTTGTTCGCGTTTCATTTCCTTATTTTACACGTGTTCGTAAATGCACTGGTTCAGGGGGTTGGTGTTTCAAATTGTGCATGATATTTCATTCGTTTTAACGCTTAGTTTATAGCTTTTACGTCTAAAATAAAACCATTTATTTTGAAATATATTTCATGGTAAAAATACATTATGCTGGTTTCCAACACGTCCGCTTGCTTGAATAGAATACAAATAGTAATCAGCAAGGAAAAAAAAGTGTTCATATAAAGCCAATTCCCGATGCCACGGTTTTAAATATGTACAAAAGTATTCAAATCATTTAAAAACAGATGAAATTATTTCTAACAAAACAAAGTTTTAAAATTTGTAATAAGTAAATTTTATTTAGTTGATTTTGAAACATGTTGGTAATTTTTTAATAATTTAATGTGTAAACAAAGATTGTTATTTAAAAAAAAAACTATAAAGTGATCTTGTTATTTTTGAAGAATTCCGTAATAAATGTTATTATATTATCTAAATAATTTATTTTAAAAAGTTATGTGGCTACAAATAGTACAAACAGTTTTAGGAAATGCGTTTATTTTTTATATTATTATCATTTTTTATATTTTATATTATTATTGTATGAAGTACGCAGGTTTTATTAAGTTTTATTCACTTTTTATAAAATAGAACACAAAGTTGAAGTGATTGCAATAATTAATTCTCGTTGGATTCTGATACAATTAGCGACATCTTTTGAAATATTATAGAACTATTGAGATGTTACGAGATGTTCAAAAGACGTGCAATATATCCGAATAACTTTTACTATTATTCGCTAGATGGCAGTATAAAAATGAAATTTCACCTTTTTAGTAATTTCCAATGCAGCTTCGTCCATCCTCCGCTAGATACTGACTAGTAATTATTGATAATTTTATAAATAAAATATTGCAATTATTTTTTTATATTGCTAAAAACACCAGGAAAAAAATGCAAATGTGCACCAGCTATTTCATTATTTTCCAGTTTTACTTAAGACTGCAATATTCTGTAACTACAAGGTTCCGTGCCGAATTTGGACGGATTCATAATATTTTATGGAGGGAAAGTTTTCTTTTGCCCTCCCTTAACTTATTTGATAAAGTCCTAGTGCCGCCATGCGAAAATAATACGCATACACCAACTCAAAACATACAACTCATTCTTTGTTATGCTGGAATTCCTAAGAGATAATTATTATTGTTGACAATAATTGCTAACTTCAAAGATAATGATTTTTTGTTGGTGCATTATTTTTCCCTACACCGAAACTTTATTCATGATCTCTTGATACTCCTTGGGGAGCGTTCAAGTATTACGTAACGCAATTTTTGAAGATTTTTGACCCCCCCCCTCCCCCCCATGTAACGCGCCGTAACGTTTTCCTGTTCAACCCCCCCCCCCCCCTAAGCGTTACGTAACACCCAAATAACAATTTTTACCTGAAAGTCACAATTAAGTTGCGCAACGTACTGAAATGTCGCTTAAATACCCTTTTTTTATTTTATCGCGTTTGCGGTAATAAATAAAACAAGCGATTTCTAACTCGCGATACATTTTATTTATTCATATTGTCATTTATGAAAAAAATTGAGAATATTATTATTTTTATTGGCCTTGTATTCCTTCCAGATCTCCACAATTTAACACTGTCTTACCTAGAATAAACCTACATGGTCTTACAACACATACTTTCATTCACATTAGCTTTAGTGAGGAGGCCCTGAGGAAAGTAATTTCCCTAAGTTTTCCCTGTGGAGCAACACTTTACTCCACTATGACCCATAGTGGAGTTAAACGTTTTTCCACGTCCCGAATGCAGATATACAAGTTCTCAAAGGGAAGATTTAAAAATCAACAGTTTGATTCACAGAAGATAAAAACCATTTTCATATTCTGACTGCAACTATTCGTGTCCTCTAAAGAGATATCTAAGAAGTCACTTGCTGACTCACAGTGTAGAAAAACCGTTTTCATGTTCCGACTGCAACTATTCATGTAATACGAAGAGAAATCTCAAAATTACCCATGTTTACCCACAGTGGAGAAAAATCCATTTCATGTCCTGACTGCAACTATTCTATTTCTCGAAAAAAAATAACGAAAACGGCACTTGCTAACTCACAGTGACGAAAAACATTTTTCTTGTCCCGATTGCGACTATTCATGCGCTACACAACGGTATCCAAAAGTTCACGTGTTGAACCACACTGGACAAAAAACCTTTTTCATGTCCCGACTGCAATTATTCATGTTGTGCAAAGGAACTTCTTAGAAATCATTTGCTAACTCAAAGTGATATAAAACCTTTTACATGTTTCTACTGCACTATTCATGTTCTACAAAGAGTCACTAAAAATCACATATTAACGCACAGTGGACAAAAACCATTTTCCTGTCCAGAATGCAGTTAAGTGTACAAGTTCTCAAAAGGACAATTTATAAATCCACCGTGCGATTTACAGAAGAGAAAACCTTTTACATGCCCTGACTGCAACTATTTGTGTTCTTAAGAGCGATATCCAAGAATTCACTTGCTGACTCTACTCATTGTGGAGAAAAGCATTTTTCATGTTCCGACATAACTATTCAGAGAAATCAAAAAATCACATGTTTACTCACAGTGGTGAAAACCCATTTCATGCCCTGACTGCAACTATTCTTCTTCTCGAAAAAAAAACTAAAACGGCACTTGCTAATTCACAGTAATGAAAAACCTTTTACTTGTCCCTAGTGCGACTATTCAGGCGCTACAAAACGGTATCTAAAAATTCACATATTTGCCCACACTGGACCAAAACCTTTTTCGTGTCCCGACTGCAATTATTCATGTTGTACAAAGGAACTTAGAAATCATTTGCGGACTCACAGTGCTACAAAACCAATTACATGTTTCAACTGCAACTATTCGTGTTCTACAAAGAGGCACGAAAAATCACATGTTTACCTTCAGCAGACAAAACTATTTTTTGTCCCAGCGTGGTTTTTCAAGTTCTCGAAAGGGAGATTAAAAAATCTACAGAAAGATTCAAAGTGAAGAAAACCTTTTTCATGTTCTGAGTGTAACTATGCATGTACTACGAAACCTAGCTTTAGGTAATATTATTATATTTTAGCAGTAAACTAACCTGTGTGTAATAACTAAAAAGCGTTGTTCTTACTATAAACTCTCGTATAACATCATTCATATGTTCCATAAATTTTTCATTTTTTTAATTTTTCTTTTGCTGTCTTCTAAATTTGGTTGGCATTTTTTGGTTGCGCTGCGCTGGCAAGTCAGCATCAGAGCCTTTATAGGCCAATAACAGCTGATGATGTAAATCTCCCGGTTTGGGAGGACACTATAATTCCTAAAAACTCACATTAACAACACTGACTACATCAAATTGTGTTTATGCGTATTTCATGTTTAAAACACTAACGAATACTGACAACGAAAATAAAATAAAAATGACGCACAATACAGTCGAGGAATTACCCGTACAACATAAACTAAAAGGCTTGCCAACTTGGAAGATTTCAATTCCTTAGTTTTTTATTTAAAAAAAGAAAAACATGTTACGTAACGCATCCTTCGAACCCCCCCCCCCCCCCCCCACCCGTAACGCGCCGTAACGTTTCACCAGACCCCCCCCTCCCCCCCAAGTGCGTTACGTAATACTTGAACGGCCCCTTGATAGTAAAACTATGATATTCCGAATTATAATGTTACTGGCACACTTGCGGTATGCGAATTGCGAATGTCAATAGGTACGTCATTGAAGAAGTTTTTGTTGTTGGAAAGCCATTTTTATTTTTCTCTGTAAAAGCCATTTTTATAATACCATTGGTTTTACTTTCTTCTAAACTTATGACCGTTGTTCCCAACTTTTCGATCGCCCAATCTGAGTCTCCGATCAACTAGTTATCGTTTACTAAGGGGACGTACCCATACTAAGTGACCTGTTCGGGGGGGGGGGGGGTCTTCAAAATACCACGATTGGTACAAATGAGCGGCGGGGGCCATAGGTTTTTGGTCACCGGGGGGGGGGTTTAAAAATTGCAAAAAGTTGGTCACGTAGTATGGGTACGTTCCCTAAGCGTATCGTTAGCCCACGCTCGCCATATATTCCCACGGCGAATGCATAGCTAGCGATATGAAGTTGAACTGATGTATTTTTATCAGGAATTTATTCCATACATAAAAAAGCCATGAAGAAGAAGTAAAATTTTCCGTTGGCTTTATGCCCTCCTGGTACTTGTTAGAAATTCTCTGGAAGGTAGGAAAGATGGATTGCATAAACTCACAGCAACAGGATAATGTCCAATTTCACAGATTTCCGATTGGTCCAATTTGTCCATTCACCGTTGTTATTTTGACGTTTTTCATGAATTCGTAACGTTATCAAAGAAATCGAGATACAATAGAAACTGATTATAGAACACGGCTTTCACATTATTTGAAGATTGTCAAAGCACTGAACTTCACAGATGTAGGTAGGAACCAGATGTGGGTAGAATTAAGGATAATAATTATAGGAATAATCCCCAACAACTCGTGATATTAATTTATTGTGACATACATTCCCCAAACTGACAGTAAAAAAACTTTGATTTTACGACATGCTTTTTCTTTATTACATATTTATTGGCATTATTCATTATAGGTACTTATTTGTAGAAATTTTTTCGATCACCATGCTAGGCATATAGCCGTGTTTTGGTGGTCGAGATTAACGGCAGCTGTTCCCAATCCCACTGATCAACTGTTGAGCCGAAACACTCTTCAAATGCACAAATACGCTCTTCCCAACGCAACTCTCCGACCAACAGGCGATACTAAACAAAGCTTACTAGAGCTGATCGGAGACTCAGATTGATCGATTGAAAGCATGAGAACAACGGCCGTATTAAGTTAACTAAATTTGAGGTAATTTTCTTCTTTTGAAAGGCAAATATTTTTATAATGAATACTTTCAGCTTTACAATTCCTAAAATTATAATAATTTTTCATGAGTTCGAATTAGTTTAATTAATAATTCCAAACTAAATAAAAGTAGGTATCTTATACATTCTGCTTTACGTTCTCCTGCTACTCCAAATGGTAAGTTCGAAATTTTGACAATTTTGTTGTTTTAATTAGGTTGATTTCTTTAAATTAATTCCACACAGGAGGCCCTGTGGAAATTTCATTAAGAGCCTATGTCATCTTCGTGGATGCTGTGTGGAGCGTCTTTTAGAGAAGAGGAAGGAGTGAATATGGGTCTTGAAGTGACCCATGTTGTAGGAGGGAAGAAACACAGAGGCCAGCAATCTCGTTCCTCAGTCGAGCTGTTGAACTCAAGAACGAGTCGTAAAGACGACTTGTGATAAATGTTAACCGTGTACATATGTTGGGCACGTTTTTGGCGTGTTTACCGATTATGCACCGGTGCCGAGGGTATTAATGACGCCAGTTCATCGGAGCATCTCCCATTGAAATACCGGTAGATCAAGGACAGCATTCCCATCTGACGCCTGTGCTCTAAGGTATGCAATTCGTTTGTTAAGATATGAGAATCTATCATTCGGACCGCCTGTTTCTGCACGAGTCGAGGGTTTTCAAATAATTTGGGGCTCCATACAAGAGGTGGTTGCCAAATTCAACCGTGGGGCGAACTTGTGATTTGTACAGGGTTACCGTTTTGTGTACTATTAAATTATCAGCGGGCCCTGTACAGTACGCCCAGTTTCTGAGAGTCACCACCGATTTGTACAGGCCTAGCAGTTGCGATTATTAAAATATTTCAATCATTTAGCTACATAGAATAACTTAATATCACATTAGATTCTCGTACATGTTTTCAGCATATAATGTATTAGTTTTATATATTTTTTCCATTTACACTTTAGAGTAGCTACACTCTCGTAAAGGTTATGTATTATATATTTAAAAAAAAGAAAAAAAATAGTCAATGATGTTCTCAGAAATAGTGATTGGTCTTCTGCAGAAAAAAAATCGCGGGCCTGTACAGTCCGCCCAGTTTCTGAGAGTCACCATTGAAAAACATATATATAGTAGGTATCTACATTTTTCTGTCCTCAGACGGGGCGCTATCGGCACTCGGCACCTGTCCCTTTAGTTCCCCTCTAGATCCGGCACTGGTTCCGTAGACGTTTTCAGGCACGACAGATTTTCCAACATTAAAATATGTATCCTTTTTCTGTTTTATGCACACACATCGTGACACGGAAACCGGTTGCGCGGCCCTTTCATACTTAAATTAGGATTTATCGGCCAAAATACTCAACCAAACTGAAACATTATATTTTTCATCAAAAGGTATCGCAAATATCTAGTATGATATAGGCCATTAAGATGAATATATACGTGAAATCCTATTTAGATACTATTTCGATTAATCTTTACGACGAATCGGCTTACAGTATGAACATCAAAAAATATGCTACGGATAAATTGAAGCTTTATCTATGTATTGGAATTACAATAAAATTATTATTTACGTAACAAAAAATATAAGCGTAAACCACTAAAAAAATGTTTTCTCATGACTTAACTATGAAGTAATGTAAGTAACAATTTTTAAAAAAATACCCCTTTACGGCTAAGACTATTTTTGACTTTATCTATGTTCTAACTTTTTTTCGTTCTTATAAAATTATGCACAAAATAAATAAAAACCACTTTTTCGCTTACTAGCCTCGTGCAAAAAGACGCTCGATTTTAAAATTTTGCAGGCATGAGATTCGAAATATTTCTAGCGTTTATATTCCTCTTAAGGAAGTTAATTTTTCACGATTTTAAAGGCAAATTCGGCAATTATTTGTGAGTCAATAATAAAAAAAATCTATTTACTGTGCAAATGTATTGAAATATAAAATAAAAAAAGATTAAAAAAAAACATTTTGATGGGCGTAATTAAAAACAACCGATTTACGTCGGAATACAAATTTGTCGTAGGTATAGTATAAATTAAAAATTTTACGCTATTTTTATGATTTAAAAAAAAAATTATATTTAATTATAATATTATCACAGTGGTAGGGCAAGATTAGATATTTTTAAAATAATTATAATTAACTCACAAAATATACCTACCACAGACGCTTTTGAAATCATGCAAAATTAAATTAATGGCCCATATATAATAATTTAAAACACAAATACAAAAATAACACATATTTGCTATACCTTTTGTTAAAAAAAATATTCAGTTTGTATAAGTATTTTGGCTTCAAATCCAAATATATATTTTGTATGAAAAAGGCTACACAGCCTTTCTCTTAACTTTGCAGCGTTTTTTTACGTACTTTTGATATCGCACTTTTGTCAATTTATTATTATTTTCTATTATTATTGTAAAAAACCATCATGGATGGGAAAATACATTTATTTCCCAAATGAGAATAGGCTAGGTTTATTTCTTGGTGTTGTTTAACAGTTTTAGAATCTAAGGGATAGTTTGAACAATTCATCAAATTTCAATGTTAATTTTCAAGTTCTGTTATTATTTGTGTTACGTGAAAAACACGCCAATGAATTGTTAATTTGATGAATTGTTCAAATTCTGTGAAAAAAAGAGTCCTAAGAAAATTGATGGGGGTTTCTTGCTATCAGTGCTGTCATTCAGCAGATTTTCGGAAACCAATTTTTAAATCCGGAAATAGTTGATAGTTATTACTTTGTTACACATATCACGCTTTTTTATGGATAGGTACAGTATGTCATTGAAGAATTTTTAAATCCAGAAAGCTGTTGGTAGTTGCTATTTTTTTACACATATCACGCTTTATGATGGATACAATATATCATTAAAGAATTTTTAAATCCGGAAAGCTGTTGAGAGTTATTACTTTGTTACACATATCAAGCTTTATGATGGATCCAGTATGCCATTGAAGAATTTTTGTTGTTGGAAAGCAGTTTTTTGACGCCATTGATTTTCCTTTCTACTAAACTTACGGCCGTTGTTCCCAACTTTTCGATTGATCAATCTGAGTCTCCGATCAGCTATTTGTTTACTCCGATCAGCTATTTGACTCGTCTGTTGGTCGAAGAGTTGCGTTGGGAAGAGCGTATTTGTGCATTTGAGGAGTTTTGAGCCAAAATTTTGGCTCGAGAGTTGATCAATGATTGGGAACAACGGTCGGCACATTTCGAGAGAATATAGGAAAGGAGGAGAACGGGTTGTTTTATCCAGCTGTTAGTATATTATGTATGTAAGAAAGGGTAAGAAGAGAAGAAAAACACAGGTTTAATACAGATATTAATCATTTTACTTTAATAGCTTTAGAAATTGTTCAGAGTGAAGACAATATAATGATATGAACAATAATAATAAAGTTACTGTTTATAGTTTTAAACTATGTACTGGCTAATATAAGTATATACACTCTAATCGTAACTTACGCTTTAACTACATAAAAAATGGAGATATTCATAGAAGACTGGGACATATTATTATTATTCAATTTAATATACTTCAATCTATTCATTAAAATTAGCTATGAATCATTCCATTAATGGCATGGCATGTAAATGCTCAAGGTAGACCTTATAATAAACCTTACCAACAGAAATATATGCAAACGAGTTCAACAGACTAATAAAAACAATGCTTAACCATTATTAATACTTACAAAACCAAATGAGAACATTACCATATTTTATTCAATTGACAACTTTAAGCTTTGCAATCAAACCGATCATCCTTCCTCACATTCAACAAATAAATAATTATACTTTTTACATACATTTTGGTGAGTTTTACAATCGAAAGTTTTGTTTCGGCAAAATTAGATTATATTATGTACATTGAATCTGTGAGTTGCTTTTCAAAATTGTTATTACGATTTGGAGATTTTCAGTTGCACAGCACACAAAAAAAAACAAACAATTTCGCACCTTTCTACATTACCCGTTTCTTTCCGAAACATTGTAAAAAATACATTTAAAAAAACATCACATTTACAAAATTACTTGGCAGGTTTTGTGACATGATTTAAAAAATTGGTTGTGATTGATTCTCTATTGCAACTATGTTTTCATTGTTAATAAGTTAGAACAGTAATTGTATTAATAAGAGCAATGAAAGACATATTAAAAATATTAATTTTGAATTTGACAACAAAGCATTATTTTCGATGATTTTCTTAGGCCTTCATTTTTCATGATTTTGACTTCATCAGTACAATTTCAACTCAGTTTTAATAATAAATTGAAGTTTAACATCAATTAGAAAATTAAATGAGGAGTTCGTAAAACTTTCGGTAAACCATTCATTCGAATATATTCTTTGTTAAAATTTGGTTTATTACATCATAGATATTAGATAAATATATTATATTAAAAAGCTATTTGTCTATGATTTATATAATTACAATTAAATTTGCAAGGATCGGTTCCTCTGAGATATCTACACACGTCTGATATGACGTTCAATAATTCTATTCAAATTATATAATATTTATAACGTTATTATAATATTAAATGATTCAATTATGTAATACAATGCAAATCTGAATGTAATCTTAATAAATTCTGGCTTTAATTATTATTTCTCTTGGCATGTTGGATATTATTTAATATTGTTTGAATTATTTACATTTACACCAGAATGTTACTTTTAGTGTTTAGTGTAACTATAATCATACATCAAGTGATATTTATACCACTTTCTAAAAACGTTTCTGATATTATTTCATATTAATAATATATATTGAAGGTCCTTATAAACTATCGATATGCTTTTGAATTAATTAATAACATATTTTCAGATAATGTGCAATTTGATGTGTGATTTATCAATAATTAAATGTCTTAAGTGCCATCATTGTATTACAAAACTCACCGATCTTGTTTAATTTATTTAAACACAAACTTTGTAATAATTATTTTATTTTATACATTCTTGATGTTCGCTTCCAATAGTTTTGGATTTTTGGGTAATTAGTAATAGATTTATGTACATTGAAATAATTAATGAAGAAATATAGTGACTAGGCAGTCTTTTTTTATAGATGAGTTAAAAGTATAGACAAATAATAACGTGCAGAGAAAATAAAAATAAAACAACAATAATTTTAATAATGCCGAGGCAAATGTTTATTTTCTAAAATTTAAAATCATAATAATAGAATATGAATAAGTAAGAATAGAAATAACTTTGTGTGACAAGTTACAAAAGAATAACAAATAATAACTAGTTCTAGGTGGTAATTACAGTACGGGGGGGGGGGGGTCCCGGTTTGGAACACCTCAAGGTGACATTTTAAATGAAATCAACATTCCGAGGTGATTAAATGATCACTGATCACATAACTTATGATTTATAATTTACCGGGGGTTTGTTCGATGAAAGATTGCACTTTTTACTTAACGATATTAAATATAATATTTTTAGAGGCGAGAGTTTCACTAACTTTTAACGATACATTGTTAAAACAAAATATAATCACGAATTACTTTTTAGTCGATAAACAAGAGTCTTTGGCCAACACTTCTGGAACACGAAAATTATCTTATCAAATACGCTTTTGTTGATTAAGCCTTTATATTTATTATCAATTTAATAAAGAGACCTTTCTCACTTCTCTAGGGAAGCCTCTAATAACAATATGTACCTAATCGACGGGCGCCCAGCAGACCAGTCAGAACCAGTCAGAACCAGTCACTCCGACCCGCACCATCACAGTTACTTGGGTCCTTCAACTTCGTACTTCATCCTTCATCCTTCACCCACCTCCCGCTTCTATCCCTTCCAGGTCCTCTCGGCATGTAAATATTACACAATTCGCCCTCTTCGCTACCCTAAGATCTGAAATGCTAAATGATAACACCCGCTACTGGAGATTACATACATCACTCGGAGATTCCCCATTTAAAAATATGCGTATTTAGTGTTATATTATATTACATGTTAGTAACGACACCCTAGTACTGCTAGGTAATGCCCTCACTCAGGTTAACAACCGGCGGAACCGCGGCAGTTCCTCGACGCGCTAAAATCTCTACGGAACTCATTTCTATAAATATTATAAGATAAAGCGAGTACGATTATATTTATCAGTACGTATGTGTGGGAAGTTTCTTTTATTCGCTAACCTAACTTTATTAGAATATAAAACAAAACAATGTCTCTTTGATATTTTAACTAGATTTGTCTAACTTATATTACAGTGTTTTAATATTCACAACTTCGCCGGTCAGGGACACTTTAGTAGTCCCATCGGTCAGCGTCCACCTCCGTCTTTATAGCCTCTTCGTGCGGAGCCGGAGGGGGGGCGGGCTGGGAGGGCGCGGGTGGTGGGGGCTGCGGGGTGTGAGAGGGCGGGGAATGTGGGGAGAGAGGCGCAGGGGCTGCCTCCCCCTCTCCGGTCTCGGCGCCCGAGGGCTCCACTCGCACCGTCCTCTCGGCAGCCCTCCTGCCGTAGTCTTCCGTCTGCATGACGCACACGCCGTTGATGATGACTTCGTCAGGGTTGGGCGGACGCTCCTTGTTGTCGTCTTGCCACTCGGGGTTGACCCACTGAGGGGCGGCGGGCTTACGACGTGAGGAGCGGGGCCCTGCTGCGGCGGCTCGGGGAGTGGAGTCCAACTTATCTCCTTCCCCGTCACCGTCTCCGTCCCCTTCGCAGTCCATCATGCTGCGTTCGTCCATGGAGTCTTCAGAACCCATGTTGCTTTCAACATCGTCGTCTTCAAAATCATCGCCATCGTTTTCTCTCTTCAAGGGCATGCTCAGGTCAAGTCCGCTGATTTGCTCCTTGACCGCTCCGAGAGCCAGTTCAGCGTCGCCCGGTGGCATCAGCCCGCGGCCGAGAAGAGCCGCTAAGTTTGAGTTTGCGGCAAAATAGGGCGGATAGGGCAGGGGGACTCCGGCCAGTCCCAGACGTTCCTTTTGTAGCTCCAGCAATCGCTGGTTGAGCAGAAGCCGGAACTGAACGGGGTCGAACGGCGCCTGACTACCAGCCTGCTCTCGGGCGGGAATGTCTCCAGCGCCTCCACTATGGGGCACTTGCTGCTTCAGCCTCATCCGGTGATTGTGAAACCAATTGGTTATAGTCCTCGTGGATAGACCGAGTTCAGTGGCGAGGAACTCAATGGTGGCCATATTTGGGTAGGGATCCAGGGCAAACGCCAGACGAAGAGCTTCTTTTTGTTCTTCGCTGAAGAGCACTCGCTGCTTCTTGGCGGAAGGTGGGCCTCCAGCATGGGGACTTGGAGAAGTTGAATGATAAAACTCAGCGGTATCATTGGAGGAAGTGTCGGAACTATTGTCCTGTCCACCCGGTCCAGTTGAGCGACGCCTCTTATTCGCTTCTCGTCGCTCATTTTTCAGAGCTTGGAGCCTATCGATATTATGGGCATCGCTTAGCCAGAGCTGCATCCTAATGAATGGCTCCCTGCCCTTTATGCTGAGCATGTGCCAAGGTTTCGGTTTGGAGAGGAGTTCGCTAACAGATCCTTGAGACAGACCGAGCACTGCCTCTCCGAAGATCTTCTGACCGATATTGTTGGCGAGGAGAGCTTCCTTGATTTTGGTAGTGATAGTCTGGGTATCGAGGTCCTGGGTGAGTGCAGCCATCTCGTAGACGCTGGGAGAGATGTGCTGGTGCAGGGCACGCATCACAGAGCCTTGATGCTGATGTGGCGGGAGGGGCGAATGGTGGATTGGCGGTGGTGGCGGTGGGGGCGCCTTGACCCCATGGTGGAACTTGTGCTCCTGGAGGGAGTCGGACTTGAGCTGGAGCGCGTGGTGAGGAGGGAAGCCAGGCGGGGTGAGCAGCAGCGGGGGCGGGCCGCCCATCATGGCGGCGTGCTGTTCCTGCTGCATCTTGCTCAGTAGCTGGGAGGCGTCCGAGATCATCTTCTGAGTGGGCTGCATCGCTTTACTCAAGTTGGCGGGACATTCTGAAAAATGAAAAACACATTGTTAGATTTGTTTTTCGAAAACTTCGAAAGAGAGTTTAGAGAGGAAAAGATAAAATATTACAATAGCGTAATTTTTGGGTTAAAAAAAGAAAAGTTTATCGAGTGAATGAAAATTAAATCGCGGAAAACTTTTAGGAAAAGAAGAAGTTATATGAAGGGTTTAAAATAATATCAAATACTAACGTGGTATACCGCCATAACTGCCAGTTCTCATGAGTTTTTCAGGAGCGATCTTGTATTGCGATGCTACCAGTTTATGTACAGCGTTGTCATCTTCCAGGAACATCTTCATTCTGATGAAGGGCTCTCTCCCCTTCTGCGTCAGCATGTGCCAGGGCTTTGGTCTCGCAAGAAGGTCGCTGACGGAGCCTTGGGATAGTCCCAGGACTGATTCTCCGAAGAGTCTTTGGCTAATGGAGTACTGGCTGAGGGATTCCTTGACTCGCCGTACGATGTCCTCGGTGTTGAGGTTGTTGAAGAGGTCGAACTGTTGCTGGGTAATTGGAGGAAGGACAGCCTTGAGGGGACGCTGGGAGGGACTGTGGTGGGTTTGGTTGGAGGGCTGGGAGATGAGACTATTGGTAATGGAAGCCATGCGTTGGAGCGGACTGGCAGCTGCTGCTCCGGAGAATTCTTCACCTGGAGTGATAGCAGGAGGAAGGATATTATTTCCCAGTGGACTGGATGCGGAGGATCCCGTGGATTGTTGTGATCCAGGTTCAAGTTTCGGTCTCACGAGGCTGAATGCGCTCCCCGCGTGTCTGATGGCTTCTTCAGCATCGATCGACTTTTCCTTGTCGTCTGTGATTCCGTTCATCTTCATGGCTTTTTCCTTTGGCAGTGAGAGGTCTTGTACGGCAGCCGCTGCCGCTCCTCCGTTTAGGTGAGGGTTCTGGTGGTGGTGTTGAAGAGCCAGGAGTCCAGGAAAGCCAGGAGGAAGAGCCGGGGGGATGCCCTGGGGCATGCCCGGTGGGAGACCCTGACCTGGTCCTTGCAGTTTGGCCAGCTCGCGGTGGTAAGCCTCCAGGGCCATGCGGATGTTGTCATCCGGGGGGCGTTGCTCCATGTGCTGCTGCGGGCCACTAAGGTAATGGGGAAAGAAAAAACTATTTGTTAGCTCTAGTTTGCTGTCCTCAATTCATTTTAGACTTTTAATACAGACAAATATCAATAATATAAAATCGCAAATGAAGTAGACAAATGAAAGAGTTGAGGAGAATTCAATGATTCGCAAGGAGTATCCAAAGATTATGGTATTCAAAATTTAGGTAGATCTTGGAATTTCTTGGTGAATAAGAGTAGGTAATAATAAATCAAAGAGATACCAAAGGTTTCTTTATTTGGTATCCTGGTTGCTTATAATCTAGGAGTATGTATTTGATAGTAAGTCAGCGTGTATAATTACCCAGGGAAACCTTCTCTGGGCTGCCGCATGTCCTCCATCCTCCGGCCCATGAGCTTGGCAAGTTCCTCCTGGTAGATCCTCACCACCTTCTCCTGAGGAATGTCGTCGTTCTCGTACTTCTTCAATCTCCTGTTCTGGCTCGAATCCTGGTAGCAAACAAAAGAATAGTATTGTTAGAACTTAGAACACAAGCTTAATGATCAGAAATCTACTGTGGACTGCTAGCAGCAGTCCTGGATTTGTCAATAGGCCTTATAGGCCGCGGCCTAGGGGCGGCAGAGTTCGGAGGGCGGCGCTCGCTCGCTTTGGTAAGCCGTTAATTTTGTGTATGATTATAAACAACAACATAAAAGTCACTGTGGATAGATAGAGTTTTCTATCTATTAACCTTTAGACGCCCAGTGGTCATTTTATATATTCAAGAGTATGTTCTAAAATTTTCAAATATTTTCCTCAAAAAATAACGCAGATATCAACTGCCGCGCATTGTAAGTCGCCATCTGGCAGGACAATTTGTGTAATTCCTGGAGGTTACAATTTTCACCCGAAATCAAGTTTTCAAAAAAAAATTTATACGTTATATAATTTTTTTTCTATTTGAACCTCACTTCTTACAAAAAAATCGAAAAATAATATTTCTAAAATATTTTAATGTGAAAGTTTACTTATGATTTTTTAACATTCATTTGAACGTTTTTTGCCATATTTTTTGTTGTTGTTAAAATAAAGATATTGTTTAGGATTGGGGTTCAAATAGAGCGCATTTACGAGTATATAAAGAAACTATGTGCTGAGTTTGATAAAAAACTGAAGGAGCTAGGCTAGAGGTTACACAAATTCGAAAAAAGTTGTTTTTTTTTCGAGAAAAATGCGTTTGAAAATAAGAGTGGCAGTAAAATAGTGGTAGACACTCACTCAAACACATGTAACTTTTAAATGGCGTGGAATTTTGGTTTGAAATTTTCAGAAAATATTTTTGAATAGTTTTACCATCGATTTATGAAAGAATTTTTTGAAGCCTCTAAGCCTATTTCCCCCTTATAGGAACCTTTATACACCTAATGATCCCGTATGGCACCGCGGATTGCGTCGTGCGATTATGGTGCGAATATTTCACAAAAAATGCTCGGGCATTGGGCTACCTTTATTTGGTTACTAATCGTATTATGGAATGCTATTTTGGAAAGGCTAAATAAAGTGAGTGCTCAGATTCAGAGCTCATAATATGTTGATGTACTGACGGTATCTGATTTTTATGGATCTCTTCTCGAGTTTATTATACCAGAGCAAGAAAACTTTGATTATTTCGAAGAAAGTGCAATTGAAATGAGCGAACTTTAGCAATATCAGGGTGACATTCAGAGTAAGATGATTCTAAGAGAAAAAACTTTATAGACGAAACATCAAATGAGGGTATTGAAACCACTTCCTGACTGACATCTGAATTAGAGAGAAGGCATATGCGAAGGCATAAGGCATAATATGAAGGCATAGGTAATACTTCAAAGAAAAAAAAGTATTTTTTTTAAAATGGGTGAACTTTCAACATAAAGAGTCTCAAAAAAGCTCAGTCTCTTATGCAATGATTTAGAAGACAGTTTAGTTCAGAAATGGGTACACTTTCAAGGTCACTTTTTCTCTAATGAGACGGCAGAGAAACCTGAATCTACATCATTACTGAATATTTCTAAGGAAAGTTTTTGAGAAAACCATCTCTGTGCAACGTTTAACCAAACTTGGATATAGCTTTCCGCGTCGCACTTTGCACTCCGGCCACAAATTGTTTTGGAGAAAGGAGTTTTTCCTGTTTAAAGCGAGTGAAGTTATTTCTTCACTAAAGGTCTTCATTATAGCAAGAAAAACTTTACTCTTGCAAGCAACCATGAAGCTATTATAAATGATTTTGTCAAATAAAAAATCCCGTAAAAATTGTAATTCTTGTTTCATGTTACACTTTTATTTTACGAATAATTCATTCTTTATTTCATTTTTGAATACCTACTTAACGTATATTTGAATATTTATTTTTAAAATTGTGCGTCACCTAATAAAAGCCTACAAGCGAGTGATCATGGTAAGTGGCAACTTCTAAGAAGGAGGAAGGGGCGGCGCAAATGAAGTGGCCTATACGGATGAAAAGTGTAAATACGGCCCTGGCTAGCAGCGCAATATTTGACGACTTTTTATTAGCAACTACTGTACATTTCACTTCTCTTACCATTGGGTATTCTACATTCACACTTCTTCCAATGTCCTTATCAGCCTTCTACCTCTCGTAAACATGCATCCCAAATACAGCTTTCCATCCATTTGCTTCTGGTATTCGTCATTCTTAACTATATTGCACAGTGTTTTCGTACTCTCACAAATATCTTGAGTGTGGACATAATCTGGTTGTTTCACAGAATTTGAATAAATAATCAAAAATTCTATTCAAATTCTGCTACTATTTAATCATGGGCCGGTTGTTTGACAGTACTTCGATAATAACAAAACTGGAATAGGACTATTACAGAACTTGAATTTTTACCTTCAAATTTGATGAATTATTCAAATTTTGTTTAACAACCCGTCCTTAGAGGCTTAAATGTATGTATTTGTGCACACCTAGATTGGTTCGAAACAGTATGGGACACCCTCCCGCAGTCCCCCCTTGCCTCACAGAAGGTCTACGATATAGAAGGTACTACTACACATGGACTGATTCGACTGAACATGCTTACATATTTAAAACGCTCTGCAAACAAACTTTGTTCATCCTAGACACAAGACAGCTAATTACTTTCAAATTACATTCAAATTACTCATTTTGGTACCAAGACCCACCACACCTTTCAAATTCTTTGAGGAATCACAAGCATATTACGCAGTGTTTCCTGTATTCAATTAGTTTATTTCTTACCTTGTTGGAAAAAGGAGACAGGCACTGTCCATGAGGAGATTTGGAGTCATCGTTGCTTCGTGAGTCCTCATTTGGAGCGGGGGTCCTCATCATCTGAGAAGCTTCGGACAGGATGTGTGCTATCCTCTCCTCGTTCATATCGCCCGAGTCTCCTCGCCCGAACGGGGGCATACCTTCCTTGCCTGGTGAAAGATAACAACAAACGGTTAGTCCATGAAGATTTATCCTTAATATTATACTAGCATCTTAAAGGAATATTATGAGAGCTTATATCTTATGCTGTGTGAGTCTTAATCTTAAACATGTGTTAAAATCTATGGTAATTGTTGTAACCCCAGGTTATAAAAACTCCACCCCAAAAAACTTTGGACTTTATTTGTGATGGATAACAACTAGCTCTGATAGTTTATTTGGTAGGCGGTAGTAATGATTCTGGGTCTTGACCTTGAGGTTGCAATCGTATTTATTTAAATCTCAATACCTGCATTATCGACAACTGTGCGCCATCTACCGGTAACCTCTTAAACTGGGATATCACAGTAATTTAGTTGTTTTATGTATTACCACTGATTACTGCTGCCTATTTTAAATTTTGGACCGGATTTAAAAAATAACTAAGTTACCATGGTATTTTCAGCATTATTTAGAGTAAAAGTGTACCACAGACGAAAACTAAGCATTAATATGGTGTATTCTAATACAGCTGCTGAGAGCTCCGTTGTTAATGAGAAAGAGGGAGGTATTACAACGAAGCTATCAGCAGTGGATCTATAGCCAATACTTATTATAAAAAGCAACAAATTGTATTTATTTTACATTAGTAGGTAATTATTTGAGCCAATATTGATCAATATCTTAAGAAAAGAAACACAAAATTTAAAGTTTATTTTGTTACGAAGCATCACCTAATAATCACCCATTATTACAAGATAACTTGATGAATATTCATAAGACGAATGAAATAATATAATATGGGAGGAAATGCGAGCAGAATAAATTCTCATAAACACTGAACAGGGTAGATACTAGAGTGGAATAATTTCCACACGGTTAAGTATCGAGTTCCATTTGCCGCAAAGGAAATGCAGACAATAAACGAACCTTAATGAATATTTAACATCGCAAATGACATGAAACTCTATAAATACGAGCTGTAAATTGTCTATGGATCATTAAAAGCAAACATGTTGATGTAGACGGCCTTTTATTTATATGGAAACAATCATCGGTGTTCGGTACTTATCATCAATGATCGGCGATGGAGGGGATCTTTTATGTTGATGTTCGTAAATGTCTCGAGTGCTTCTCGCACCGAATCAAATACCTAATAAAATGGTTGTTATTTTTAACACGTTTATTGCCGAACGCATTAGCACCCAATAGAATTCAGACTGCGGTGGAGTTATCCTTAATTCTAGAGCATAAAGTCCATCCCGAAAGATCGGCGACAGCTTGATCGAACGCGTAAAATTCGCGCCGCGATAAAGTTGGCGATTTATCCGCGAGATGTCTCCGTCGCTTTGCCGCCTGAATTTGTTTTGTCAACACCCGCGGAGTGTCATGTCACTTGAATATCCTCCCACGCCGTATTGTTTTGAGAGCGGACGCATTGTGCACAGAAATAGAACAATCTCAGCAGAGCCGCTGATGCACTCCGCATCGTGTTTGATTTCGATTAATTGCGGCCGTTAGGGGATTTATCGGCGGGATTTGTTGCGATGCGCCGCCATCTCGCGGCGGGATTTGCAAACTCCGCCAATAATGGCCGCTATTTAAAGTGGCTGCCTTTTGTTTTGATTCGCGGTTGTATAGCAATAAACAAACTTGAAAGCTTCTGCAGTGTTCGGTTTCAAAATAAAACTCAAGACTCTGAGAATTTGACAAATTCAAGGGATCAGAGTCCCATGAAAGCATTAAACAAGCATTCGGAATTTTAACTTAAGTGGCCAAAATCATTGTTGACCGTCTTTAATTCGTCCGTATCGTAATCCACCGAAATGGTACTAAGAGTTTTTGAATTTATCTTTTTGTTTTCACACATAAATTGTCCGCCTGGACAGCTGCATTAAAACCGATAATAATAAATCCCGTCGGTTTAAACCCCGCTAAAATAGTCATCGCGACGTCCCAAAATAAGAAGTGAAAATATTTGAGAAATTTATGGAGAACGCTTTTTGAACTCAAAGATGACATACATCGGGAGATCTTCCCTTTGACGTCAGCGGTGTTATATTGAAGGAAGAATTACGCTCGCAACTGAAAACGGGAAAGCAAAATTACGAAAGTGGGGAAACAATAATTCTAGACGAAAATGATCTGGTTATACACTTAAAAGTATCAATTATTTATAAAGATATTACATGACGCAAACACACATGCCATCTCGTGGTTTGTGACATTCCAAGGAGGGTGTAAATCTCCAGCAGTTTGCAGTGGATAATATATTGTGTTATTCGCAGTTCTTAGATGCATTATCCTTTTGATTAATCACTGGGCAAGAAGTGTTACGAAATAATTGCAGGCCACGGATTCGCAGCTTTATGCAAATAATTATTATTGTGTCGTATTTTAGGAGACAGGATTCCATATTCCATGCAATTTGATATTCAAACAAACTTGCGGAAATCACTTTGACGCCATCGTGTTGGTATTTCTTGAACCGCCTTCATTCGTGCTGTTCTTCTGCTTTCGCACCCTACAGTTCCTCGTGTCAAAATATGGTGTGACAGTGCCTCCACACCGTTCAAATTCTTAGTCTTCCACCCAACAATCATTCTTCCTGTAAGTTTATTATAAAGCAGCCTCTTTGGTGGTCAAATTTCATCCTACATGTCCTGTCAAGTGGAGTTCTCCCATTCTCAAAAATCTTTTACGAAAGTCTCTTTGAACAATTGGTAAAGCAGTTCAATCAAAATTGCTACTGATTCTCAAATATTTTATCTCCTCACGAAAGCTGGCTTGTCAGAATCTAAATTTAGTGTATTTTAAAATATTTTCATTTGAATGAGTGTTTTGTACGCAACAAACCGCCACATCTTGATAACAATGCGTACTCACTTAGGCGCCCCATCAAGATTGTGTAAGAAATGTAATCCAACCCGAAAAAAGGCCACCAGCTAATTCCCGTGGCGTGTTGGCCGTTAAAAACATTGTGTCGAAGCCGTTTCCATTGATTGTCGCATTGGAGCACTCTCCACCCAACACGGGCATACAGTAATGTCCTTCCAGCGAAGATATTGATTTATGCTAATTTCTTATAAAGCACACACAGTCGTATCGAAGGCGTCTGCATAGGAACCTTGCACGAATAGATGTGTGTGGGTCTAATGATTGAAATCGCGTGCCCGATAATCACCGGCACCCATTTTATACCATTTCAGCCCCCGCTCCCGGGCAAGAAGTATTGCATGTCATTTGGTTACGGGGTGGATTCCCAAACTAGCTTGAAGGGCTGTCTGAGGCCTGGAGGGTGGAACAGAGCTGCCCACCCTGTGTTCTGTTTCACCCTGTGTTCTTTAGCACTCTGTGTTCTCTCCCTGTGTTCTTTAGCATTATGTGTTCTTTAGTATCATCCTGGCTCCTTGAGTTCTTAGTTTCAAAAATGTCCATGGTAATATATCATAGCCTGATTAGATTCAGATTCCGATCGGTGGGTGGCTTGAATAATTGTTTTCGTGTTGATGATCATCAGTCTTCTGCTAAATGAACTCAAGAACTCGATGTAAATTAATGTACCAAAAATGTTTTCAACACAGGGACGCCCGGACAACCTAACAAGGACATTTTATTATTTTTATCAAAGATGATTGTAATAAATACATCAAAATGTTTTTATTCCAATGTTAGTTGAAGGAATTTATTAAAACCATTGAGTAAGATGTTATAGTAGTACGCCATTACAAGTGGCGTGTTCAAAATTTTAAATCACGTCCAAACAAAGAAAATACTAGAACATGGCATTATATGCAGCAGTAGCTTTCCTAGTAAGGTAAGTTCAAGGCCCAGTCGATAGGCGTGATATATAATACACTGTATTAAGGGTATTACAGTGTGCCCAGTTTACAAATTTATTTAATATTCCCCCCCGGCTACATTATGGTTTTTCACACCCTCCCACCACATTTCTTGGCCCCTTTTATTGAATGTTTGATTTACTCCTATATTCAAAGATAACGCCGCTGGCTTTCACGGAAACAAAAGAAAGCCGCGTTAAATTAAAAGAATTAACAGCTTAAAAATTTGAATTTGACATTTCGTGCATTGAAAGAACGTGCCCGTAAAGATTACGGGATCTGCGATAAATTTAAATAAATGAGTGCATAGAAAAAACACTTGGTAGATGGTAGATGATGGTAAATACTAAAGAAATTGTATCGCTGTGTAGGTACCCAAAGAAAATTCGTATGGAAGAGTACGTACTTCTCAGAACTTCAGCATTTTCGATAGGTCGAGGGTTAAATGCACATTTGGTATTGAATTTAGCACCTACCTACCTAATTAGATAAATTTCGTATCTGCAATTGGACAGCTTATTGTGAGAATGCCAAATAATCGAGTTTGCAACATTTCCGAGCGGCCATTTCGAAGGGGTTTTCTGAAATCAAATTTCCATTTTGTCTGCCGTCCTATTAGTGTTGTGTTCTGAAGTAATTCGGCGCCAAAACGAACATTCGATCTTTTTTTCAGTCGCTGCCAACTCTCGCGTGCTGGGAAAAACTTGAAAATCATCGTCAATCATTCGACTGTTCCATTACCGAACGATATTTGCAATCAGCTTAAAACAACCTACCCCCCTTTGATTAGAAATGTATAAGTGAGCTCTGTTTGATTACCACAGGCGGGAAGGTACCCAACTACCTTATGTACATCCACCTGAGCCCTAATTCACTTATTTTTGCCGACTTTGATCGCAGTTGGAATGTTGTGATGTGTTTCATTAGTCAAGTTGGGAACTTGCCAGTGAGATAATAGGTGCACATTATATTATCACCCAGTCTACCCAAATTGATAACTTTTCACACTTTGTTTATGCATGTGCACAAAGTTAAAGGTGAATAGATTAATATAACCTACTTACCGAAGTACTTAGGGACTTGGAAATTAAAAATAAGAATACAGAAACGAGGTAATACAGTAATATCGCACAGGCTGAAAACAGTGAAAACGTGAATTGAAAAGGAGGTAATCGATTTCAGAAGGTAAATTCAAAATAGGAATGATATTAGAAATTCAAATTAGGAAGGAGGCCTTCTGTTTTGAGGGGGGAGGAGGTAAAACTGTTTTGTATTTCTGACAGGCCTTTGTCCAATTTAGAAATTTCGATCGGCGGCTAATTTTTGTATGAAGGCAAATAATAATGAATAGATTTTACATTGCGTGCTTTTATTACTTAGCAGTCGATTGATTGATTGAACGAAGACTTGGGAAGGTCTTCATCTGAGAATTGTCGGGTAATGGCCGATGATGATTGATGGGAATCATACTATTTTGAATGGCGTGGAAATTTAATAGTTAAGAATAAAATTATGTAATATAGGATGGCATATTTGAGATCTGAGGTTTTTTTCCTGTAAATTATACGGAGAGATCTTGTAATGTAAAATAAGTGCTTTTCTTACGCAACTGACTTCAACGCCTTTTATAAATATGATAATGCATTTTCAAAATAAATTTTCGCAAGCAGTGACAGAGTTTTGAAATAATTCATGTCACTAAAGCATCGCATTCAAAGTGCGGTATTATTGTGCATTCTCGTTGAATTAACCGCTAAATATATCAAAGGATTCTTATTGTTTTAGTTTAACTCTTGCATTAGTCGTTTTAGTTGATTTTCTTCAAGAGTAGGCGATTATCTTTCGGTAACAACTGTTGCAAGGTTGTCTTCCCGAATGGCCGCCATCTTGAAATGTCGTTTCCCTCAACCGGCCGAAATTAAATGCACAATGAGAGGACGAGATTTTGGCACGGCTCGCCGCGGGGTCGACGATCGCCCTTTGCGGTCGCATTGACAAATAATCTCGCACTGCAAATTGCAAATCGCAAATCACACTGTGAAATGCAGGCGAAATCGCCAAACCGCAAGAATAACTCACTACACGCGTGACACGAGATTCGATTTTTAAACTCAAAACGGAATTCATATAACATCAGAAACACAAAATGAAAAAAACAACAAATTAAATTAAAAACTAGATTTAAATACCTCCCTAGTTCTTAATCGTTAAGATTAGTTCTAGGTAGTTTCACTACTTTCACTGCCTACTTCTTAATCGTTAAAAGAATGTGTTTTTGAATTTCTAAGAATAGCACAGATTTTACGAAAATAAGATGGAATTCGAACTTTTTATGTAAATATCATAAAGATTTAATAGATACATAACTAATTTATTGTCTACATGTCAAAACGTAAAAAGATGTTTCTGTCATTACTACCTTGAATATATTAATGTATTTTGTCCTGTAACGAAAGCTTTACACTGGGGAGCTGCCTTAAAAAAAAGCAATAAATAATAAACGCCATTTCTCTCCAATTACCCGGTCCTCTGTTTTGTTGGGAGCAAGAAGTTGATAAAGTGATCATTGGCGATTGTGAAAGAGAAGAAGCACGTGGGAGGATGGCCGACATGTTTATGTGGTCAAAGCTAAGACCAACAACACATAGAGGATTATGCGGAAATTCTGCAGCGGAATATAATTAGTGTAATGTGGAAAACAATATTTGTCATCGTTTGCCGCCGATTCTATGCCTGTCCGCCCTTTTCCATTTCGGTTACTCGGGTAGGTACTTAAACATTGAAGCTGGTACTAAGGATCGGCACGTCAGTAATTTTTAGTAATGGTATCAGTTGGCTTGTCTTGTCAGAGCTCAAACTTGACGGAAGTAAATATCTCTCTCAGCGAGGAAAGCACAACTGAAACAATCTAGTACATGGCAACACCTGAGCTGCAAGAAATTTAACTATTTTAAAAAAATTACGAAATCTACACTAATACAAAAGAGATTAATGCCATACTTGTTGTTTTTTCTACGAATTTTCCGAAGCATTTTCAGAGTGTTTTATCTATGGAATACACATTTGACAGTTGTTGTTTTTATAACATTATTTTATCAAATAAAAATGAATGACGCATAATATATTATTATAAGTAACGCATTTGCAACGTTTATTCATAATACCACTTCAGTGCATTACGCACACTATGAATGAAGTCGCAAACATGCTAATCTTGTAGGGAAAAGAAAACACAACAACCCAAGGGGAGCTAAGCTCGTTAAGAATGTCTTAGCGGAGAACCGAACCGCGGTGGTCGAGCCAACTATGCCTGGGGTCAGATTTTAGCATTTAGTGTCAACAGATGGCATTATATCAACAAAAAAACGACACCAATTTATTAGAAGAACACAAATAAAAGCATGCTCCTCATAAAAAAATAAAAGATGTTATTTATAGAATGGTAAGCTCTGGCGTAATTACATTTTTACAGAGTTTTCTGTTTAGCCATTTCTATGTAAAGATACTTTTTTCAGCGTTAAAATCATTTCGAATACGAGATACGAAGTTTTGAAATCTATACAAAAAATGTCAAAAAAATTAATATATATAACTATTTAAAACAGCAAAAACTATAGAACGCGGAGTTCTGGCGTCATGAAAACATTACAATCGTGTCTCTACAACATTTCCGACCCAACGCAACTATTTTCAGCTATTTACATCAATTGAATCCCGAAATATGGAACTTTGAAATATCAAAATGTATGTATGTATTTGTCAAAAATTAAGAGAAGACCCCATGTAGATCCTTGAATATTTTCAAAACAATCGTATTCAAAGTCGTGTAGTAAAGCTAGTATCTCATACAGAGCGGTAACTCAATGCTAACCCATTGAAGAATTGATTAAATCATTAACAGCGATTCGCCAAAGACTGCTAATGATCTTAGTCGGTAGTCGAACCCGAGCTCCCTAAGTCGTAAAATCGGCAGTAACCACAGCTCAATGGGATAACTATCTAACCAGCCGTGATTAATATGCAATTCAAAACGCGAGCAATAAAACCGACAAGTTATTTTAACTATTTTATAACTACCCAAGACGGTTCGATGGTTAACTTAGTTGCATATGGATTCGCATTCAACGCGAATTGTTAGTGGTATACAGCTTCTGAATAATGCTTATAATTCGCAATTGTGTACAGTGCGTGAAGACGATTTTATTAGCTTTGATTTTTATATGCCATAAAAACCTGTATTTTAATTTTCACGCACGAATCTCAATTATAAAACAAGCAAAAACCATCTAACCGTGAGCCCTGGCGACTTGAAAATTACACAGATTAATGTGTCAAGAATTTCAAAACCAATGCAACTATTTACAACTCGCTACGTAAATTATGTCGTAAGTTATGGAGCTTTGAAATATTAATTGATTGTCAAGAAAAATAAGACGCCATGTTGTTTTTTTCAATGACAGAGTCCGATCGTTACGTGTTAAAGATAAGTAGTTGTTTGTGTGTTTATTTCATATACAAGTTATTGGATTATCACAAAACAATAGGTTTACTAATAAACAACAATCTCATTTCGATTTGCAAAGACACAAGCACGGCAAAGTTCAGAAGTTCGATAAATCATGGCCACCCCACGGATAAACTAATATTCATTGGTGTTAATAATATTGTGATGTTCGGAAAAGTTGGTGCGGACGCGATCACCATAACATCGAGGGGATTCGGGACACAGCGGAGACCCAAACCAATTAGCTGTAGGAAGCGGGTGCCATCTAGTTTTCCCACGAGGAAGTGGTCAAACGTTGAGTGAACTTTGCTCAAAATATGTAATATTGTTTGTGGTAAACTAAGATATTAGTATATTGTAATAAAGCTAATAATGTACATAAAAATGATTTTTCTTTTAACCTACTATTTGTAACCTACTAATAAGGGTTCTTTTGATGTGAAAACTTCTTTAGCACCGTTGTGATTTGAAACTCGATGAAACGAAAAAGAGTTACGAAAAAAAGAGACAAACACACACATCTATAGGGTTTAGCCTGTGAGAGAATAGGATAGAATCAGTAGCGTAGCGAGGGGGGGGGGGGGCGGTCCGCCCCGGGTGCCACCCGATAGGGGGGTGACACTCGACCGTGGAAAAAAACGAAGGATATTGTCACCAAAGTATGAGTGCCCCGAATTTTGTGTCTTGGTCTTTTTATAGGCGAACATAGCCTATATTTGTGGAGAAATCTGAAATTCCCTAGCCACCCCCCCCCCCCCAGGATGGACCAATTCGAATTTAGCGTTTTGAATTTTTTCTCAAGTCAACTTTCATAGGGGGGGGGGGGGGATGACACCACGCCCTGGGGGGGTGACATCCGCCCCGGGTGCCCACCCATGCTAGCTACGCCACTAGATAGAATAATTGGTCTCCTCTTTGTGCGGTGCTTCATAGCCTCCCCACTCTTGTCTACTTTAGTTTTCTGAAGGTTTCACTTCTACCGCGTGTGAACTGCATAGATACTTGTAATTTTTTTCCAGAAGAGTTTAATTGAAGATTCTTAAAGTTTCGCCGATATGAGCGTATGGCTGTAAAAAACGTCAATCAAAATAGTAAATAGTGTTAAAAATCCTTTAATGTTAGGTTAGGTTAGTTTAGGATTAACAACAGCTTTCCTATCGACAAATGATTAGGACTCATACATCAACCCCCGCTCCTAATGCATCGGTGTATTTCGGAGACATCCCCATTACAAGTAGGTACAAACTGGACGGGGTTTCGAACCCTCGTTAGTCCATTACAACCGACGCTTTACCACCACGCCGACGGGCTATCGCCAAACTTCCTGGGTCATTAATGGAAATCAAATTTGCACCAAACATGGACATTTCGGGTAAGTTACTTGCTTTGTGGTTGGCAAACTGTTTTCTATATGGGTACACCCACTTTACTACGGTTAGGATAGGTATACACACATTACCTAGCAAAACTAACGCGGAATAGAATAATTCTGTTCACAGAAAATAATTGTTACCAAATTACTCAAATTTTCAAACAGATTGAAGTTTTTTCATGTAGTTCAAAATCAAGAGTGAAACTTTTTCTTGAGGAAGAAAAATCCCTGAGGACCTACGTCATCTTTGTAGAAGATCTTTTTAGGGATAGGAAGGAAAGGAAGCTCTGTGAGGGAAAAAAGTATGAGGGGTGGGTAGGAATCTGAGGGTCAATGTGTTCAGGAGTGATGAACGTATGAATCCATCCCTCCCACTGCGGTCCAAGGCGATGGGTCCGGCTGGAGTCTCTCCCGATCCCATCCGCCACCCCTATGAATCCGGGAACCCCTACTAAGTCACCAAAGTAGCGAAACACTTGGGGTGACCTATGGCAGAGGTCTTTCCCATACCGGGGCGGCGAACCGCATACCTTCCTCCCAAATGGCGCATTTTTAATATTTTAACTTAAATTTCAAAACTCTATAGTTCATGATGGATATGACTTAGCGGGCTGAAAGTAAGTGTTTTGACTTAGACACTCTAGACGTAGTAATCTGTACAAATTTCATTACTCTAGAGCTCATAGTTTGCGAGTTTTTGTTGCTTCACTGTAAACGACGTAAAAAAGTTATATGTGGGTATACACGTGTATTGTACGAAGTTTTGACACTATAATAACTGATGAAATTCTGATCAATATTTAAAAAAAAATCAAAACTTAATTCATTGACCAATAATTTGTTGAAGAAAAGGTTAAGGCTTGTTGAAATGTATCAACGAATAGCTTAACGTGTTGGAAAAATATTTGATTTTCGAACTGCGCTATTGTGTGTTGTCATAAAGATAAAGAAATATCTATGCTCAAATCGTTCCCGCCAATAACATATCACGAATTCAAATCCGGAACACAAGTCTGTATTGCCATTTTCTTTTGTCCCTTTGTATCGTTTGTATAATTAGTCCGGCCGGTGTTGCCATGTACCGGGACAGAAAAAAACCGACAGCGGAGGACAGCGACGTATCGGAAAAAGAAAGCAGGGAAGTCGGGAAAATTTTACCGATTTGTTCTATCAATGGTCTGGTCAATTAGCTGGCAGGGAGAGAGAACAATATAACTTGTAAAAATGAAGAAAATTGTAACAATTTAAAATTGTGAGTGTTTTTTCCACGTTTTAATTAGATATTATCAGAATTATTTAGGAATTAAAAGAAAAGTGGTTTGCTATCAACTAAAAAAGATCTAAAAATTTAAATAGGGTTAGAAGATGATTTAACAATGTATCTATCTCAACGATGAAAAATTGGCATCAATAAAATGCATTTAAAAGTGTGTAAATATAACAATCCCCAGTTTCCCATATATGTGCGCAATATAATACAAAATTTTACAATATAGACATTTTTAACAATACCCTTTAGAAATACCCAATAGAAATAAGGCGTACAATTAATACAAGAGTGTGGAATGTATCGGTAACATCTCCTATCCTTATCATATTCTCTCCTCCTTACCAAAAATTAATTTTAAGATATAATAGAACCCATCTCCAAGTAACTTTAACATATCAGACCTTTTTGACTTGACTTAAGCCGCCGCTGCCCGAATTTCTACCGATTTCTTACGACTCCAGATACTAATATCTACAGCCTGTATGTCGGACGAATATCTACAGCTCATATGTTGAACTAATATCTACGAACTTCAGAGTGTTGACTAATATCTACAGAGCGTAGGTTGAACTAATATCTACAGAGCGTAGGTTGGACTAATCAGCTAAATGTGTCCAATAGTCCGATATTAGGGATTTTTACATACATACTTACATAAATTAAGTTTTTAAAACTGCATACGCAATATTACGTTATTCCAATATGCTATACATAATTGCAAATCCAACCTCTGCCAGTGCTGTAGATATTCGTCAACACTTTGGTTCTCATAGATATTAATCAACAGTTTGAGTTGTAGATATTCGTCAACACTTTGATTCTCATAGATATTAGTTCGATTTTTTCAGTTTTTGGAATTCCTGTAGATATTAGTAGACGCCTCCATTTCGTACATATCTCCCAACACGTTAAGTTTTAAAGCTCTTAAAAAATGTATGCTATTCTTGAAGATATAGATTTTCCCAGCGACTCAACGAAAATTATATAAAATTCCCTCGATAGAAAAAAAGTATGTTCCAAAAATTATTAGATAAACCCGTTTGTTTCAGTTATTTTAAAAGTTATATGTATGAAAAAATTCAGTGTTCCTTTAAATGCTGCTTAAGATAATCCCGCGAGATTTTTGCTCTATTTTAAACGAGTCGTGTTTTATTAAACATTTTCACAATTTTCGCATCCATTTTGTCGCTTTAAATACTAGCGCGCTCCTCTAACATTCGTAATTTCATATCTCTCCATCTTCTTCTTTTTGAGCCCAGTTGCGGCGCCTTAATGTAACTTTGTATATATTTATCTGAATATTTTATGTATAAGCTGTTTGTCTCTTACAAATAAATAAATAAATAATCTAGCATTTTTAATTATCTCGAAAATATTCAGTTTTAAAAAGTAAGCTTTTCCAATCATGTACATATGAGTTCAGATTTGAAAAAAAGAAGCATGTGTGAAGTATTATTGCTGTCAAATGTGGCGGAATACGAAATAAAATTCCTTCATAAAACAGTGATTTAAAAACTGAACAGCAAACATTATGAGCGCACGTCAAAAGACATGAAATAAACGACCAATAAAGAAAGCTCCCACCGTCCGCGTGCTTTTTTCCAAAAAACAATTGACCGGATATGCAATGTTTCAAGTGGAGACCGCGACGTATCCATAAATGATAACTCAGTGATACGTTTGTTCCCCACCCGGATGGAATGGGGAGCCTTTTTCTTTTCATTTTGCACTTTTCAGTGCTTTGTAAGTAGGGAGTGGGGAGTGGGGACCTGCCCGTTTATATTTCTGTTTCTATGGCCGTAAGGGGGCTAGTTGTTACAGATTGTTGAGAAATCGAAAATAAGGGGGTTGTTGTAACATTTTACGTTTTTAATGATAAACTTGCGCAAATATCAAGGAATATTCTGAATTCTTGACAAATTAGTTTCAATTTTAAAGACAAGTAAAATAATTTTTATATTTCTGTTTCTATGGCCGTAAGGGGGCTGGTTGTTACAGATTGTTGAGAAATCGAAAAATAAGGGGTTTGTTGTAACATTTTACGATTTTAATGATAAACTTGCGCAAATATCAAGGAATATTCTTAATTCTTGACAAATTAGTTTCAATTTTGAAAAAGGCAAGCAAAATAATTTTCTGTTAAAATATTATATTATATGTAGGTACTTTAAAGCTTGTCTGAATTCTTCACGCAATCAATTTTAAAAATGACACTTAAATGGTTTGGGCGTGTAGAGAGAATGAACGAAGAAAGTAGTGTAAGAAGAATATATGACGCAAATGTGAAAGGTAGAAGAAGTCGGGGATGCCCGAGGAAGACATGGCACGATCAAATGAATCCGATGTAATAGAAGAGTATTTATGTTAGATGTATAAATGTGATTGAGGCAAAGAGTGTGTGCCAAGACCGAGTTGTTTGGCGGCCCGTCCTCTCTGCCTACCCCTGCGGGGTTACGGCGTTACACTTAATTCAATGCAAATTTGGGCTCGTTGAACCAGACTATTGACACACGCACATTTGTAATTAGTATTTTTGGTGATAATAATTTAATTTAAAATTTTGATAGGGTAGAGATAAAAATAAATAAGAAATGGATGATCTCCATAATTTAGAATGAGGAACCCCGTTTTTTTTTCTACCAATTCAGTATTTTGAACCAAATTTGCCCGATTAGAATGGATTGAGAATGGATATATTATGGAACCCTTGTATTAAGATTTTGAATATGACGTTCCAATAGTTGTAACATTTTTCACGGTGCAATGTTCTGCAATAGTTTTGCGAACAGCAATGTATGACGTTAGAGCATTTTTATATGTTAATTTATTCCTTCCAATAAAACTTGTTAAAAGTTTTGTTGTTCTATCTTAACATCTTTTTAAACGGAGTTGCTCATAATCCAATTTTTAAATGGAGGAAATATTGATCAATGTGATCATTAATTTTATCGACATTTATTGCATGTTCACAATGTTCTGAGTTCATAAAGGAATGCTTCAAGTCTGTGACAGTAAAATAAAGATGGCGACAGATAAACGAGCCCGCATCTATGGCAAAGCACACCATAGACAGCCTGATATAACCGATCCCTTTGATAATCTGTCCTCGAATGACCCTGTCCGGTCTCGGGCAATATTCCTCCCAACCCTTGTATCAATTGGCCATTGTCTCTGGTACAGATTTATAATTCTTTGTTTGGTCCACCTCGCAATTCAAACCCGATTTTCTCTCGTCTGTCGTTTGTTTTACATATTTTTTCCCGCCCGTTCGATGGACAATGCGCCACACTCTAAAAATTGAATCTTTGTTTTTTAACGATACTGTCAAAGGCACGGGACGTTATTCTTTGGTTATGAGGTAAATTTCAAGCTTTTGTTATCTGTTGTGACACATGTTTTCATACGGGAAGATGCTTGCAGATGACATGTTTTTCAATATTAATCTCGAAATAGGATGACGTAATAGTGTAAACGAAACCCAATTTTGTTATGGAAATCTACAATTTGCAACCGAGGAGCTGAAACGAAGATTAAAAAAGAGTTTTAATCAAATCGATACAAAAGTTTTCAAAAATTGTAACTGATTTGTAGAATCTGAATATCATTTATTTTGGGACTTGTTTCAGTTTTGAAATGATGCGTTGAAATATTATGATATGGATTGAAAGAGTTAATAATATTATGTTATCTTTTGCAAGACTTAGATCACAATAAGTTCGGTTTTTGTCATTTTAGTACGCCGCTTTATGCCAGGGCATCCGTCTCTTTTTATCGCCGAAACTTTGGCTCGAAAGCATCCAAGTCCTCGTGTTAGGAAATCCAGTGTTTGGATTTCAAAAGAATCCATCTTTTAGCAGAAGCGGCGCGGCGGCACGGGCGCTTCCGGGCCCGCAGAGGAAGTAATTCCTGACGAACGATGCTTTCACGAACTTTAGAATTGTGTGACGTGTAGCAAACTCGCCGTTATTATAAGGGAATATATATAAACGCGTTTTTTTCTTGCTAGATCTCGCTTTGTTAGCCCCGGGCGACCCCAGACGCCGGACGCTCCCGCGATTAATTATTAGGCGAGCACCTACGCGATTTTATTGTCTGTTTTTTTTTACACAGACCTGGCAGCACTCGGCTGTGGGAATATCGCTAAAGATAAAGTACCTACTCTACTACTTTTACAATGTGTATGGCCCTTAAAGTCAGTTGTAATAGTCAGGTTATTTATTTGATAGCTTATTGTTTGCAGTACCTACGTTGCAGCACGTATAAATTGTTTAATCTGTGGTAACTATAGCTAAATCTATATAGGTCAAAATCTTTGGTTATTATATTAGTCATTATATTATTTGAAAGGGAGTTACTGCAGCGATTGTTACTGAACGAAAAGAAGTTTTTGCTAAATTATCGTAAATTTTAACCGCTACTTTTCAGCTATAAAGCCTCTATGTCACAGGGCGAGTTTACAGGCAACTATTTGGGAAATTCACTATCTGTTAGTAAACTCGCTTAGTGTCATCGTGTTACTTGCTAACTAGCAGATTGTTGACAATCTACGAAAAAAGTTGAAAGGTCGTCAACTTTACTCGCTAAACGCTTGCTCCGCTTGCTCGTGATTGGTTTATTTATGTTTTTCAAGATGGCTGCCAATTAACAGCTGATTTCGACTGTCAAACATCACAGAATTAGTTTACTCAGGCGTCGTTATTCTTGTTACTGGCGCTAGCAGCGACCTCAGTTTCCTACGCTACTAAGCGAGTGGACAGTTTTGTGTGTCATCATGACAATCTCACTCGCCGATTTATCCGCTTTTAAACTTAGTAGATAGTAGCACCAAGCAATCGTGCTAAAAATAAAGATTTTTTAAAGTTTTATGTTGTAATAGATAGCAAGGTACTTACCTACTTTGTGAAACTTAAAATAACCACGTATTTGTCCCTACAGCTTGTTCCGAAGGTTTCATTTTGGAGGATAGCATTAAAATTAGAAATATTTTCGAATTTTCTCAATTCAGACCTCGATCGTGAGGGGTGGTTCAGAAACGGAACAATACTGTCAGGAAATTGATGTGCCATCATCTCTTGCATAATAAACCCTGAGACAATGAGCAGACCCATCTCCGACGGGGGAGAAAATTTCGGGTTACCTCGTCACTCTAACAAATCGTTTTCAATCATAAATAATAATAAACAGCCCGGCGTACCTATCTGCCCCCATCCACCCCTCTCTTCCCAATCATCCGAGAGACAAATGACTCGGTGTCTATAACGAGGAATATCGAAAGCTTTCAGAGGGTAGCGCGGGGTGATGGGTCACCTCACCGGGTAATTTTGCGTTGTCAACGAAAAAAAGATTTTTAATTTTGAGGTTAACGATTCTTGAATCGGAAAAAAAGCTATTATTTATCCGTGTGTGATTTCGTTTATTATTTTAGAGCAGTTTTTTTTGTATTGTCAGAACGAGGTAATAATTCAATCGAAGGGGGATATCATATTTCATGCAATCGCTTGCAAGACGGATCGGCATCCGAAGATTCCGATTTGTACCGCGACAAAGGTTGTATAAATTTATTATAAACAAGATAAATGAGTATAAATATTTAAATATTAGTAATAAAAACGCAGGGTCCGGCCGTTTATTTTCGATGGACATGGACACAATCAATTAATCGTGGATTATCATGTCTTGGATCGCGGGCGATCTGTGGAGCCGGGAGGGCATGGGCTCAGTTGCGACCTTTCTTTCTGTTACACGCGTTGGTTGTAAGATTGAGGGAGAGGTTTGAACGGATCTATCGGCGGCAGGCCTTTAGCTTAGGTGGTACGGGCAACGCCGGGTGAGGTGGCTATTCGACACCAAGAGCGCCGAATGGGAGATAAATCTGCCAGATTTGACAGTAGGCGCAGTGCCAGCTTATTTACTGACCAACTCGCGCACAGGGGTGCATTCAGATGACGCAATTACCTAAATAACCTGGATTTTGCCACCAACCTACCCTTATTTAAAATAGGTTAACCTATCTCCACCTTACCTGACATAAGTAAATTTAGTAAAGATTAGTTTTTACGTCACATCTAATTTTAAAGTTTGTATGAAAATAAGGACAAAGAATACTAACTCACATTTATAAAAAATTTAATAATCGTTTCAATGCTCGATAGCTCACGATGGAGATGGTTTAGCATATTTAAAGTAAATGCACTAACTTTGGAATTCTAAACTTCATTACGTTTAGATCATCGTTAGAGAGGTTTTTGATGCTCCAGAATTAATACAAACAGATTTGTAGCTTCATGGAGAAAACTGACTTTTACCCGCGGCTTCGTTCGCGTAGTATTGGGGAGAATTTACTGTACAAAGAATTTTCTCACGGCAAGGAAATGCTTTTACGGGATGAAAAGTAGCCTATGTCACTTCTCAGTCTTCTAACTACCTTCATGCAAAAAAATACATCGATTGGTCGCTCCGTTGCTACGTGAAAGAAGGACAAACCAACAAACAAACATTCGCCTTAAATTAATTAGGATTAATACGAATCTATCTTACTCATAGAATAAGAATTGTATAATCCAACTTTAAAAATTCGAGCGCTACACAAAAAATAAAGATTAGCTATGTCGAATTATTTCACTATTATGGTTTTGCAAGCAATAGAATTTAATTTGAATAAAAGGTTTGAACTATGACACCGGATTAAAATCAATTTGTAGTTATCTCGTATGTCGCTTCTCCCCTGTTCAATAATATCAACTGCAGGCCAAAACGATAAATCTCAAAAGTACGCAGCTCTAAGGATGCTGGTTGCCTGGACGAGTCCTCATTCCTCGGAGATGTGGGAGGCCTCTTCTCGGAAAGGGCACCGATATTAGACATTATTTTCGGTGTGAAATGACATTATTCACTTAAGCAAAGACATGGTTGAATGATGACCCCATCGCATTATTTGTGGTCAAAATATAGATCTGAATATAATCGTAGTTGTTCGTTTTAACAAGGATTATTCAAAGATTGTGGTTTTCGGTGATTTGTGGACCAATGGATCTAAATATAACACATTTGGAGATGTTTGATTCAATTCAATAGTTTTATTGGATTACTTAAGAATTATCGAGTGGAATGACGGTGGTTTTGTGATTTTTTTCTGATGTTTGTTTCAATTATGGTTTTATTGGATTATTTAAGAAATATCGAGTTGAATGAAGGTGGATTTGTTGATTTTTTTAATGTTTGTTTCAATTATGGTTTATTGGATTACTGAAGAATTATCGAGTTGAATGGCGGTGGTTTTGTTGATTTTTTCTGATGTTTGTTTTAATTATAGTTTTATTGGATTTTTATTTTAATTTTTTTTATTTTTTTTATTTTTTTATTTTTTTATATTTTTTTATTTTTTATTTTTTTTTATTTATTTTTTTTTTTATTTTTTTTTTTTTTACATGAGCTCCACACAGGAGGCCCTGAGGAAAATAATTTCCCTGAGGGCCTATGTCATCTTTGGGGATGCTGTGTGGAAGTTTTTTTTTAGGGAAAGGAAGGAGAGGAAAGTTATGGGAAGGAAAAGGGTTTAAGGGGTGGGTAGGAATCTGGGGTTCAGTGTGTCCTGGTCATCAGACGTAGATAAACCTCGTCCCATTAACCCGGGCACCCCTGCTAAATCACCAAACGTAGCGAACCACTTGGGATGACCTATGGCAGAGGTGTTGGTTATCCAATAAAGGTTCCCGGGGCGGCGGTACCCATTCCCGCCTCCCAAATTGATTACTTAAATATCAAATTGAATGACGGTGGTTTTGTTGATTTTTTAATGATGTTTGTTTCAATTATAGTTTTATTGGATTACTCAAATATCAAATAGAATGACGGTGGTTTTGTTGATTTTTTAATACTCTTTTTTTCAATTAGAGTTTTATTGGATTACTTAAATATCAAATTAAATGACGGTGGTTTTGGTGAATTTTTTAATGATGTTTGTTTCAATTATAGTTTTATTGGATTACTCAAATATCAAATAGAATGACGGTGGTTTTGTTGATTTTTTAATGATGTTTGTTTCAATTATAGTTTTATTGGATTACTCAAATATCAAATAGAATGACGGTGGTTTTGTTGATTTTTTAATACTCTTTTTTTCAATTAGAGTTTTATTGGATTACTTAAATATCAAATTAAATGACGGTGGTTTTGGTGAATTTATGTGATGATTGTTTCATTATAGTTCTATTGGATTACTTAAGAAATATCGAGTTGAATGACGGTGGTTTTGTTGAGTTTTCTCTGATGTTTTTTCAATTATGGTTTTATTGGATTACTTAAGAAATATCAAATTGAATGACGGTGGTTTTGTTGATTTTTTTCTGATGTTTGTTTCAATTATGGTTTTATTGGATTACTTAAGAATTATCGAGTTGAATGATGGTGGTTTTGTGGTTTTTTCTGATGTTTCTTTTAATTATAGTTTTATTGGATTACTTAAGAAATATCGAGTTTAATGACGGTGGTTTTGTTGATTTATTTCTGTCTAAATATAATATCTAGATATTGATTTAAATTAGAAAAGTTTTATTTGAATATTTAATTACGTCATGTTATTGTTGTTTTTACTGATTTGTTGTTGGTCCGTGAGGGTAAACATAATAACTGGTTTATAATTGGTTTTAATATTGTTGGATTATTTTGTAATGTGTATCAAACAAAATGAATCGAAAATTAATATGTTTAGTTAAATGGAAACGTTTTTCTTATTAAACACGATTGGTTTTATATTATGCTTGTGGTTATTGATTATTTGTGGTCAGTTTGCCACGTAGGTTGGTACTTTTGATTAAATGTGACTTAATATCAACAAATAAAAACATTGGCAAGAAAAACTTTACAAATTATCTTTAAATGTAAAAGTAAATGAGTTATTAAACTTTTATAACACTCGAATGGAATGCAACGAGTTATTATTGCATATTAATTAGTTTTGCATTCTGTTTTCGAATCGAAATAACAGCTAACAATTTCAATTCTCGGAAGATTGAAGAAAACAGAAAATAGTCCAACGACAAATTACTTTCCAGAAATTAATTGGTTTTGCATTAAAAAATGTTTTGCTGAATGGGAAATGGGAATCACTCTAAATGAAAAAGTTTCCCACTTGCAAAATATATAAGTTAGTAAATCGTTACATGAATTAGGTACCCAAGGTGGTAGATACTCTCAGTATCGCACTTGTGCTTGAAATGACTGTAGCTGCGTTTGGTGACCGGATCTGAACAGTCCGATACTTCGCATGTTCCCATCTCTTTCACACTCCCTTCAGCTCCATAATATACCTCAATTGGGGACACCAAAGACCCACCGGTTCTGGACACTTGCGATTCTAATTGAAATCGAAAGTCGATTTTCATATAAGATTCTGAGAGAGCGTTAAATTTGGTAACGTAGGTAGGTACTTTAATTTGCATTATCGTTTTGGCAAAATTATCTATTTAATGTCCCCAAAACGAATGCCGTCCAGTGCGTAAAAATATAATTCGAGAATTAAAAAAAAAAGTAATTTGTGAAACATGAATTATTAATATTATTATTGCCAGCTTGCGCGCTCTGTTTTTCCCGGGGACAATATTATTTGGCGAAGTTTCCCCCTGTTTTTTGCAAAGATGTTTGATTAATGGCAACATTACTCAATCGGCGGGAAAAGCTCGTCAAATTATCGAATTTTCTAATTGGTCGCCTTGTGATGTTTTCCAAGGAAAATTCATGAGACAGGGGTGGCGAATAGCAATGGAGAATAAACCCAATAATACTAAATGAAAATATGAACGCATTATACACCATGAGATTTTATCTAACGAGGTAAGGTTTAGAACGCAATTATTCGCAAATAAAGTTAATATATTATTGCAACTTTAATTTCTCACAAACAGTAAATAAGTACCCCACTGATCAAGATACGAACAATTGAAAATGAATAATGTTCCGGTGTGTTATTTTAAAAATAGGTATGTGTTTTGGCTTGAAAAATGATACTTTTATGTGATCATATAATTTCCAGTTGGGAAATAATGAAAGATATTAAAATGTTAAAGTTTTCTTAATGAAGTGATCGCTAGTATCTACTAAAGTCGAATGCAGTGTTTTCAATTCTAAGAAGTAAAATTTCCCGGTTGGCAACCGCTGCGGGGGTCTGTTATGACGAAAATCCGGGAGCTATTTGGCCATTTATTAGGGAGAATATAATTTGATATTAAAATACGATGACTTCGTTAGGTTTGTGTAGTTTTTACGCGTATCGAAAAATTCGGGGAAAACTTCTGTCGGAAACTTCGTTAATTTGTTATTAAATTTGGCTTTATTGACGGAATGCTGAAAAACATCGAATTCGGGGAAAATGAAGGAAAACTTCAGCTGCGGTACGCTTTATTATTTCGGGAAATGAAACAGATTGGAATAAGTAAATAATACCTAAGGTACTATATTATACTCAGTAAGTGACTAGGAACCGCATTTAAATAATTCATATTCCGATAGCGACATCTTGCGTATTTATTACAAAGCATTACAGATTCGGATGACGGAGACATCTTTGAAAATAAACTATGTAAAACTAACTCAAATTTTAAGTTTCAATTATTGAAAATAATGATCTAGGTTACAAACCAATTCTTAGAATGAGTGTTTCCAATGAAAAGGGTAGTTGCCTATGATATATGGAAAATAAATTAATTGAAGATAATATTGTTAATTCTAAAATTTTAAATATGAGATTGACTATTATGACGGCTTGACAGTAGGGCGCAAAGATATTCAAATACAAAAGAGATATTATGCTATGGTGTCCGCGCAACTGTCGGCGGACTACGCCTAATTAGAGTAGTTTGCATACAAAAAGAATTTGTTCATTTCGTTGATTTTTTGAAGATGTGCATTAGTATTGGTTAACAATATAGTTTGAATACGGAAAGAATTCGTTCATTTAGTTTAACGTTCGTTTGGTTTATTCGTTAATTATTCGTTATTTTAGCTTATTTGTTAATTGGTAAACAATATCGGCGACACCCGGAAGCGCAGTCCCACACAGTAAAAACTGCAGATAGCACATCTACTTATATTTCAATATCTTTGGTAGGGCGCTATGGGGGAATTGGTAAACGCACGTCCCGGATAGACGAGAGGTTCTGGGTTCGATCCCAGTTGCGACCATTATCTTTTTCTATTTTTCTGTGTCTTGTTCTCTTTCATATTTTCGTTTAGATTATTATTATGATTATCTTCTTCTTCAATGATATATTACATTTATGGGAATAACCTTCAAAACTTGTAAAAAGAGAGTTTTTCTTATAAAAATTGAGGATTTATCTTACATTTTGTTTAATATTGTGTTTCTGAGTATCGTCCTCAATTACAAAAGATGCCACTTTGTGAGACCGCCGACAATGTAGGTAAATCGTCTATAAAATGAGTATGAATTTCATCATAACTTGATGTATTTAGTTCCCACATAATGTCCGCTGGCTCAGGGGGCGATTAAGGCTGCGCCAATGCTCAGGCATAAATGGTTCGAAATCCTGCCTCGGAAAACGTACGCAGAATGTAAAATTGTTACCGGAGAAAATTACTCCAGAGTCTGAGACGCCGTAGCAATAGCAATTAGCTATCAACAGTTATTAAATACTGCCAGTGGCCGCTTGATTAATGGTCTTATTATTGCGCCACAATCCATAGAAAAATTCTTCTGAAAAATATCTTCGATATTATGAATTCCGTGTCTACGTTACGTTTAGTTGCCGCGTAGGAAAAAAAGCCTGCGGCGGAACGGCGTGGGAAATCGCCCCCCGTTGGACCCGCGCACAATGGCGCCTGGAAAAAGAAAAAGTTTATTGAAATTTATTATTTTGAAAAGAGAGTCTGTTTTGCAGCGATAATGTTTAATTTATGGATGATGCGCTGCTAGAAGAATATATCCATTTTTTGATTGCATTGTTTAGCGAAGGTGATACGAGCAATTTGTTTTTGTGATGCATGTTCACCGTGGCTGATTCATTGTCGCGGATTTATTGCTTCCGATAACCTTCGTCCTTGTTCATTGATAGTAGTTTATCACATTCAAAGATAGCCCTTGAAACAGCCCCAACTACTCTTGATTTTAACTTCCCTTTTTTATTGCAATATCTCGATAACTTCACTTCAACGAATAAAAGAAGTACTTAAAGCATTGTTTTTCTGGCAAATCAAATAATAAGAAGTTTTCTTGAAATTATTATGTTTAAAAAAAAAAACGGGTGTGCTTTAGACCACACAACTGAAGTAAAATTTCTGTGCTATATGATAAGAAGAAAAAAAACTCCAACTATATGATAGGAAGAGAGAAAAAAATGTGCGCGCGCACTGCTCTCTCTTGCTCCTACAGTGTGATACAGACAAAGGCCTGCACTATGTAACGTAACTGTCTATGAGAGAAAGAGAGAAAGAAAATGTGTGCTCGCACCTCTCTCTCTTGCCCCTACAGTAATATACGAAGCGTTCGCCTCGCTTTTCGTAACGCTCTCGTCACGCATTCGCCAGCTTACTCCCCAAGTCAAGCGTGCGTAAAGAAGTTTTACTTCAAAAATGTTCAATGTTTGATGTTAATCTGAAATTACTCTTTTATTTGAGTAAGAGTGTTTTGTTTGTGGTCAAAATGAGGAAGTCTGTAGTATTTGTTTTTGTCCTTTACCCATTCTACACATCTGATTCAATGTAAAACCGTTAATGTGCCTAAAATAAATAAATTAATAATGTCTAAAAATACAACACAACAATCTCAACAATTTCGGGACATCGGATTTGTGCTGCATGATCCGATGCACAAGACAAATGAAACATTCTGTATAGATATTTTGAAAAAATTATTAGCCACTTTTTTATTGCTTTTATTGTATTGCTGATTGAATCCTTGCAAAATGAGTTCTGTTGGTCAAACGACCAGCAAAATGGCCAACAATCAAAGAAATCATCGTCTGTCGGCGTTTCTTTGACATTATATGGGGGAGAATTAACCGTATAATGCCACGAGAAAAAAATACATTCCCTCTGCGCGTCAATTACGATAATATTATAACAAATGGCATTCTCGGCGGTCGTTATTAAAATGGCAATTATAATGTATGTTTCTAGATTATTGTTTCAAATTGGATTGCCCTTCTTTTCTGCATATACTACTTCATGTCTTGCTCTGTTCAAACTGGTTTCACGGCATTAAATATGTGTGTAAATATAGCGGGTAATAATACCTGACAGAAATTATTTAGTTTCATATACTTTGAATGTCCGCAATTCCTCAACACAAGATGTTTTTAAAACTTTTGTATCAACTGACCGGAGCCAGTAGGTAATTAATTGCCTGGGATACTCCAATACTTGGAGTATGTATGTTATGTACGAAGTTGAAGGTCGAGGAGAGAGGAAGTAGATTGGTAAAAGGAAGGTATAGGAGTACATGGCTATTTAGATCTGGTCAATAAATACGGCTAAAACCATTTCAAGCAAAGTTTCTAATTAGGATGGTGGTCTCTCACCAGTTACTTGAGTAAAATGCAACTAGCCTCATTAAACAAACACAATGAGAATGTTTTGAAAATCGAACGCGCGCGGCGTTTTCGCGCCCAAAGTACCTACGACTGTATTATTATTATTTGTCTTGGCGGGAAACGGGGGCGAGATGAGACGAACGATATGAGAGCATGCAGAGAGCGGGGAGGGGAGGGGGGTAAGGGGAAGGGCGAGAGGCACATTAAGTGAAGATGTCGGGTTTAATGAGCCGGAAACGATACGAAGTGAGAACGATCACAGACGGTGGCGTGTCATAAAGTGCTGACTGCACCGATCAGCGTCATGCAGAATGCTTTACACTCTCGCAGATTGCTGCCTAGAGGCTTGAGGAGTAATAGCAACAAACAATACTTATCAAAAATAGGCGATAATTACTGCTACAGCCCCCTTTAAGATATTTGACGGAATAATTTAAACTGACCAGTGAAAATGCTATTTCAGTGGGATTTAGAGGCATTTAGAATATAATGCTTTAGGTATACTCTCGCGGATTGCTGCTTAAAGACTTGAGGAGCAATAACAACAAACAAAGGTTATCAAAAAAGGCTATAATTTCTGCTCTGTATCTCGTTTCAGCGTTGTTGTTTTGATTGATTCATTCCTATTGACTGACTGCTAGGAAGTATTAGTCATTTAAGGTACCTGTAAAATAATACAACATATTTGGTTTGTATACGAAAATGGTTACAGCAAAATATGTTGGTATATTGTATATAGGCAGGGGTGCATTCTGAACCGTGGTATATGTAATATTGAAGCCAAATGGAGCCTTCTCCAACCCCGGCGGGTGCAGCCTCGGCAAGTACATAAGAAGAGATTGTTAGTCAAATGCACTTAGGCGGGCATTTTGTAAACAGACAAGCGTTATATACATTTTCATAAACATAGCAAGCATTAAAGACAAGTAGAGCACAGAAAGCATAGATGATAGCGCAGGCGGCCGATTCCGAAACTCCATAGATAAATCTGTAGTGGCAGAGGGCGGTAGGCGGCAGATCAGTGTAGGCGGAAAGGCGGGAAGATATATTATTTCAAATTCGACCATATTCGAAAATCAAATCTCAATCGAACTGTATTTCCAAAGGTGGCTTACAAATGTTACGCGATCATCAGGCAGTATTTAAGGGTCGACATTGACATCTAGCAACAGTTCAATGGAGAGTGTCAGAAGATATTTAAAAGCAGAAAACACCTTACCGCAGTTGGTTAAGGAAGTAGATGCTATACCTGATAATAACCAAACATCTGTTAGTCCTAGAGCAGAGACGCTCGCAACATACCATCGACCGCTCCAGCATTCTGAATGTAATACAAAATGAAGGACAATCGACTGTTATCATTGCGATGGTATGCCACCAGCATCGAGTGCGGAACAGATTGCGATGCCGACTTGCATTTTCGAATACGAACCGACCGCAAGAACACGAGACAGACCTATGAGATGTTAATCGAACTAAGGGACTTCAAGATTTATCTCGAGTTTCGGAAGAGGCCGACGGCGGGCCTCTTACCTTTCTTAGGAATCAAGGACTTGAGCAGCATCACGGCTCCATCGTCGCACGCCCACGCGTGCATCTTCCTGTAGCTGTCCCGGCCCTTCTCCGTCAGCTTGTCCCACGGCTTGGGCTTGGACAGAAGCTCCGATACGGTGCCCTGCGACAAGCCCAGCACGTACTTGGCGAACAGTCTCTGCCCGATGTTATGAACGCTCAGGAGCTCTCTGACCCTTCTGGATATGTGCAGCGTATCTAGCGCTTGGGTGGCGTATCGGTCCATGTTATATCTGAGCATTTCTTGCAGTCTGGCTTCCATGGGGTCTCCCTTGGGGATCAAGGAGTCTCCTAAGCGGCCGACCAGGGCTCCCGGAGGCAGGGGTCCGGGGTCGTCTGCAAAGCGGAAAGGGCTGCGCAGCTCGTCGAAGCGGAAGGGACTGCTACCGTGGTTGTGGTTGAGGTGTGTCGTGTTATTGTTGATGGTGGGTCGCGGTGGACTGGGCGGTGATAGCGGGATGTCCTCGACGACTCCGCAGCCTGCAAAGGAACCAAGACGGCGTTGCAGTTGTGGTACCCCTTTGCTCTGGGGTCGGATCGGGGTTCGGGGTTCGGGTGGGAACGGGAGGCAAAACAAAAGTAAAAAGAAACAAAATGAAAGGTGACCAATCCGCTACCTGACTGCCGCCAATCGTGTCGGCCATTTGTCTTACGTCTTACTATCCGCCTTAAATCTTTCATCCGTTTAAAAATAACGCTTAAAACATAAAACCTACTTTTAGGGTGTAGTGCAGAAGATGTAAATATTCTCAATACGTTTTGGTTTATCTCAGATTGAAACCGATAGATGTTTGGTGTTGATAGATAATATTATAAACGTTAGTACTCTACAGACAAAAATAATACTGAAAGGGGTGAAATAAACATATTAATAATGATAAATAACCAATAATATTAATTCTACACAATAGGTCAAACTACGTGCAATGTCTAATTGTGGAATCCGTAGTATGGTATGGTATATGTCATAAACATGGTAAGGATTAATAACCTAATAATCTAATGGAATTTGAAACATGTTCTTATTCTGTAAAGCAGAAAACGAATACCAATAATTAATATGATTATGTGTAGATACCTCACGGTTAGGTAGATAGGTACTAGAATAAATTCTGATTTTGCACTTCATGTATATTTTGAAACATAAAAAAGTGTTCTTATTAAAGTTTTTTAAATGCAGATCTTATCGGACATATTCGCAACTCGCTAATAATTAACCATCTCTTTGGTTGGCGTTAAAGTGATCGTTATTAATTGCAAGTTTCACGTTTTTACTGCGCGATGTGTTAACGATAATGTACTTAGAAATATATGTACACAATCTGGTTTCGGGAACTAATGGGTATAAAAATGGAATAAACCTTCCGCAGTGGCTGCTCAGTCCCAAGGCAGCCAATGGCGTGTGAACCAAGGGGCGGGAGGGGGCAATCTATATTTTACCGGCTAATTGCACGGTACGAAAAAATATCACTCAACCTTTTCAGTGCAGCTTACGAGCCACTGCATTTAAAAGAAACTAAATCTTTATTAATCTAAAATTTTACAATTCTTAAATAGGATGGATTAAGATATCAAAAAATGTGATTATAAACGTCAGGATAACAAAAAATGGATCGTTGTCGTTGAATTTTTGCCACTGCATTTAAAACCAACTAAATTTTCACTAACCTAAAAATTTTAATGTGTAAATAAGTTGTAAATATCATTTTTTTTGAAGTAGGCAATTCACCTTAAAAAATGTGATTCTAAACGTGAGAGTAACAAAAATTGGAAATTTTCATTAAAAAACGTACAGGAAAAAACTAGGTTTAATATTGATTAGTATTATTTTAATACTAGTATCAGTAGCTATATCCTTAATTATGTGTACAGTATAATATGAAGGATTTCAAATGATATGCCTCAAAACGTAGGGTCAGGATTCCAAAAATTATATAAAATCTTAGAAAATGATGGAAATATTAATTAAAATTATGAAAACCGATACGAAAATCTGGGTAAAATATTGACAACTATTTGTGCGATAACTGTATTCCCAATTTTATGGGTATATTACAAGGAAGAAGAGGTACAAAGGTTTATGGAAAATCTTTCTTAAATTATTGAATTCGAGGAAACTTCAGAACTGAAGAACTGTTCCTGTTTTTTTCCGGTTGAATTCAGCAGGGAAGTAAATCGTTATAGAAATCTGCCCAAGATGGACAATTAAGGGCACGAAACTTCATTAATTGGAGAGGAATCCAAAGCAGAAGAATTCAATCCAGGCGAGTTTACGATGGATAAAGGTTTGACATAAAAATGCGTCAGGTTCACTGAGGTTTTTGAACCTGCCCAAGTGCTCGAGTGCTCGCATCACAAGGATGAGCTCCCATTGTTCTGGCTTATTTATCGATGTCAAAGGGCAACGAGCAGAGTCGATCGCCGGATATTTTCACACCTATTCACGTGACTCGCTTAGATTTAGAAAAGCATTTCACATTACCCGAGCAAAGCGAGTTGAGTCTGTCTCACACGGCCCTACCGACATAGCCAAACCGTCCGTGAAATTTATGTTTGGCAATCATGCGATATAAGGCCACAGTTGCCCCGATTGGGTGTGTGTATGTGTGCACTCGTTTTTCTTTGTATCATTACTTCCTTCGCTTTGTGGATAATAAAATAACATAAAAATAAGGAGAATTTACGAGTCGCTGCGCTGAATTAAACGAACGTGGAAATTAATACGTGCATTTGTAATTGCTCGCTTTTGTTCCATTCTTTGCACCAGCAATGCAATAGTAAAATCTTGCTAAAATACTACCGCCATCAGAATATTTTTTTCGAATCAATTTTGTCAAAAAGAAAAGTTGAAAAATTTAAGCTTTTACGATAGAAAAATTACTCTTTCACATTTTCACACGTCAACCGTTTTCGTTCGGCTCATTTTATTGGGAACTTTTGTTGTTTTAACAATCGTTTTTCATTATTGTCATATTCCGCGGTTAGTTTATGAACAATGAGCTTGAAAGCGGATAAAATTTGAAGAATGTACACACAATGAGATTGTAGCATAATGTATAGTTGCCTAGTGGTTACAATGTCTCTGTTCATCGGGGTCTAGTGCTCTACTCTCACGCCGATGTATTTATTCGTAATCTATGGAAAAATGACATTGATATATCGCTGGCTGCCATAGCTCATCCACGATTCTCTCAAGTCTATTGCACGCCTTTGTAGGTTGGTGTTTGGATTAAAAAACGGTATTGGATGCAGAAGAACTGGGGAAGGAAACTATCACAGTTATTAGAAAACATCAAGCCTTAGTAAAGTTTTTGGTTTTTAAATGTTTTTAAGAAAGGGTAAATGGAAGTTAAACTTGCCAGTTGTCTCGATGGCAGATCTGAATATTGATTTGTTTTATTATTATCCCTGAAAACATCTTGCTAGAGCCATTTCTGAATAGCTCATAGTTGTAAAATGCGTGACGAAAAAATTAAATATTGATTATCTAATCCATTTTTAAAGATTTAAATACAGTATTTATAATACAGAGAAGAGCTCAGCTTTGTTAAATAAAGTAGGGTCCATTTTCTTCTAAATTTAAATTGAAAGCTTGAGGACAAGCCAACCACTTGTTAATAATAAAAGCCTCAAAAGCTGTTGGCAATTGTCTTGAAATCTGCTTCATAATATCCCCGACGGTTCCTTTTCTAAAATGCTTGTTGTTTTGTATAGGCAACACGGAGTATCCTTGATAGTTCTGCCATCGCTGGTGTAGATCTTGAGATTATAAAATAATGATGACGAAGTTAAAGACGCTCGATTTGCGTCTGTCTGCGCTCTGAACGAAGGTACATTATTATTTCCCTCGGCTATTAATCTGCCGGTCTGTACTACGTAATGCCGATAATCATGGCACAGAGCAATACACAATAAGATATGCCTGGCTAATCATGTTCTGGTCCGTGTTGGCTCTTGGGTTCTGGGAGGTGGCTAGCCGGGCCCCGCCCGCGCAAGGCTCACACTATCTGAATTTATTACCTGTCGCGATTGAACGAACTCTAATTGGTATGAAACGCCTTATTGTGAATGTATCGAAGGAGGAGAATGGATCCAATAAATTCGCAATGAAACTGTGATGACTTAAAGAAAAGTATCGAAGAATCAAAGATTTTTCAGTGGATTTCGTGGCCTTCCCATCTAATCAACCCATCAAGCTAATTTGTTCGGTTTTAAGTTATCCTGTAGAGTCTCTTAGAAATTGTTGTGTCTTCTACTGTCATGGTAACAAATATGATCTGGTAAACATTCGGGATGACTGGACAGGCTTAATACAAATATTTTTTATAAAACTTTTTGATTCACCTTTATTACAATAAAAAAAAAAATATTGGCAATCGGGGCAATGGAAAACACTGCATTATTTTTTTTAATTAATTATAGTAATTTAGGTGAATCAATAGGTTTTTTCTAAAAATATTCATATTTAGCGTGTACCGTCATCCTAAAAGTTTACCTGCGATATAAACTGTATTAGAAAGAAAAAACACCACGCTTTATATTCAAATCTAGAAGTTAGCCTCAGAAAAATTAAAATGTACAATTTTATTAGACCAAAGGTTCTAGCCGCAATTTAAGAAAAAAAAATTACGAATTTTTTTATGAATTATTTTTATACGAAACCACAAAAGGTGAGGCGAATAATGTTCGTAATACATTTTATAATAAAATATGTATTTTTTCGTTATCAGTAACTGTTCAATGTTTAGACGAAAATACATAAGATAAGCCATTTTTTAAAAACTTTTATATATTCATTAAAAAAATTAAATGTTGATTTATAATAATAAAATTGAAATCACATTTAATCACCTTTCAAAAAATAGTTAGTTAGGATACGTTCAGAAATATTCCATTAATTTGCATTTTATTGCTAAGCGAAAATACAACCGACCTAGAAAGAAATGTAACGGTAAATATGTCAGAGACCTGAGGGGTTATCAATATAGTATAGAATTACGAAAAAAATCATAATTTGGTGATAATTCAAGTGATATTTCACTAAGTTTCTTGACGTCTTTCGGTCGATATAATTATGAAAACTATACTTTATAGACGATTTGCCCATCAAAATCAGTGAAACCAATTCAAATCATTCTTTCCAATTCAATCTCCTTCGTCACCGAACAGGAAAATTAAGCCATTATACATTAAGAGTTGATTGCATTAATGAATAATAGGGAAAAAAACTGTCTCGGGCCTCTGTGGGTAAGGCCCCCGGGATGATGCCCAGGTTGCGCAAACGGTCGCAACGCCACTGGTGTGAGACGATCACGATAAAATTCATTATAATATTAAGATTCCGAGTACTAATAAATTGTCTATATCCAACCCGCAATGCTTTTAATTGTTGCCAGTTTTATAACTAGCCAAGAAAATGGCCTGAAATCGCGATGAATACCTGAGATAATAATAAACAATAAAAGGCTTGGAAGCTTGCAACTTTACGATGCTGAAGTTTATTATTAAATACAGCAGTTATATAAATCGAATTCTCTGCATAAATCAGTTGTTAATGAATGAATAGTCCAGATTCGATGTAATCTGAAAAGGACCGCCATTCTGTCCGTTAATAACTCAATTTTCCGCAGTCGTTGTGAGAATAATATAATAAATGGAATAAATCTCCTCGGGCGGCCATTGTTGTCCTCGGAAGTGCGCTCGTATTGTTGCATCTAGTTTATTTTGGTATCAGTTTCAATTTCAAACTGTTGCGTCGCCCACGCTCGACCATATAATGTGGGCTTTGCTAACAAAATGTTGCACAAATCAAGTGACACATGTATGAGCTACGCGTCTTAATGTCGAGACCGTTTTACACGCACGCGACCATGCAATTAGTAAAAACGTTAAAAATGTTTGGTAAATTTTTGAGATCGCTGGCAATGGTTAACACGTACTTTTTTTTGAAAAAATCTTTTGATTCACCTTAATTACATTAAAAGACAACTATTTGCATTGGGAGAAGTGGAAAATATTTAATTCTAAATTTCGATTACGTAAAATTAAAATTAGCTTTCATTCTGTGAAACGAGACCGTCCATTTTCAAACATTATTTTCAAAAGTCGTTTTGTTATGTTGGTATTCTTGTTACTGTACGAAAAGATGCTAGAGCAAAGCGTAGCAGACTTCATGGGAATTCTAGGTTTGTGTAACATGGTTTGTGATACAAAAGAAAGTGCCCCTTTATAACGCCTACTCGCGTCGAGGCAAGAAAAACGTCCCAGTTTTCAAGTAGTTTAGCGGCTACGCTAGGTTTGTATAACATGGTTTGTGATTCAAAAGAAACTGCCCCGTACCTTCAAAATATTCTAGCCGTTCGTTATACATTCAAGCGTATCAGGAATACCAACATACCAAAGTGACAGCGAATGAGCTAATGGTTAATGGCGTACAATCTCACAAGACGAAAGTTAATTTTAATTTTACGTAATCGAAATTTAGAATGAAATATTTTCCACTTCCTCCAATGCAAATAGTTGCCTTTTAATGTAATTAAGGTGAATCAAAAGGTTTTTTTTTTAAAAGTGCATATTAACCGTTGCCAGCGATCTCCAAAAATTAATAAATGTTTAAATAATCAATTAACGCGAGTTTACCGTGGTTCTTTGTGTTTGAAAATTGCAGCAATGAAAATAATAATACCACCATTCAACATATAGGAAAGATTCATGCTTTGAAAGGAGTTTTCAGGAATCATTTCATGCATGTGTATTCATTCCAAAACGATTGAGTTTTATTAATTTATTGATTTTTTAACGCGTAATATCTAAGAAAAGATGAAAGACAATCTGTATTTTTAATTTCGCATTGATCTATGATCAGTTTGTTTGGTTTAAGCATCATCGGTTGTAGTCAAAAGAAATCATAAAGGAAATTATAGAAATTATAGAAATAAATGGGATTAAAGTGAACACAAAATAAACGAAGAAATATGGAAGACATGCACATGATATACGATTGTATCACCTTCATGGAAATAATTAGTCAAATTAAAAGACAATAATTAATATGAATATCTAATGTTAAGCTTAATTTTGTTATTTTGCCAAACTAAAGGAACTTCTTTCAGTAGAAATTTGGCGTTTAGAGATTATTTGATAGTATTACGATGGTTAAAAGATATCAGGGAATTTAAATCAACAAATAATAATGATTCTTAGTAATTATTACTGTGATTGATGATTAGAAACATCAACACATGATGAAGGGAGATCATTCTCGGTATTTGAGAGCTGAATGATCTGTTGTTCCAGAAGTCAAGGTATTTGTTTACAGTCATAGGAAAATGCATCATGGTTTAGCGGAAAAGATGAAAACCTCCGACAGTCTGATGTTCCAAGCTTTGCTAAGCAGTGCTAAATGCGTTTGTGACCGGGAACAGTCGGTGATTATAAAACATGGTGTGGCGAGTCGTGAAGGAAGTAACCAAAATCAAATAAAAACTAACTTGCGTTGAATCTATTGCAAAAAAAGACAAAAACTTTTAATTTCATGCTGTTTGACTATTAGGATATTAAGTTATGATGTGCGTGTTCTTTCATGTTGAATCCTTTTATAAACAGTCTTGCAGTATCCATCATCAAGGCATCGGTATTGATAATGGACACTGGAAGATTGCCCAAAAATTTGGCTAAGCAAGGAGAAGGAAGCTCAAGATAGTCATATAACCCAAATGTCAAACTAAACAATACTTTTGGTTGTGAGTGGCTGAATTTTGTGATAATCCGACGATTGTTTTTGAATTTTGGTTAGTTTTCTTTACGAGACGCCATACAGCAGTGCTGCCCTGAAGCTTTCTTCATCTACACACCTGAATCCCTCCCCTCTACACTGGCAGTCAGTCTCTCTCCCTTGACAGACTCTCTGTCAGAGTCCTGGAGGTTGATGGCTGCTTGCTGCGCCGCTTGCTGCGCTGCTTGCTGCGCCACCTGTTGCTGGAGTTGCTGTTGCTGAAGTTGCATCTGTTGCTGTTGCTGAATGTGCTGTTGCTGGGCCTGTTGCTGGAGTTGTTGCTGGGCTTGTTGGTGCAGCAACGAGGGCTGCTGGAGGGCTTGCTGCTGGGCCTCGCAGACTTGGGACTGGGAAAGGGCCTTCGATCTTTCGATCAGGAGTTGTTGGAACTGTTTGTTCTCGTTGGCCGCTGAGAGATCGACAGATCGGAGGATGCTGAAACAAAAAAATAACAAAATTATAAATAAAAACATCATAAACATTAAGAAATTTTACTTTATTAGCCCGAGTCACAATTTTACTGATAATGGGAGGAGTTTTTCAACTTTATATTAAATAAAGAAACATGCCGAGTACCTTCAAAATTTAATATGCTTTGAATTTTGAACTTAAAATTCCGAACCGGTAATTGGCGAACTGCTATAAATCCATAAAACACTTGTCTTTCTGAAAATTTTGTGTCACACAAAACTCCCTGGGTGCTTAATCGCCTAACAATATCCAATATTAGCTTTAAAAAATCCACCCCTCATGAATATATTAAAATTTCAACAGCTCTCCATCCTCCCGCCCCCGCCCACTCCAACTTCGCGACGGAAAGTGAAAAAAATGCAGGTAAAGTGATGTACAAAAAATGTAGAACGACTCTTGTGTTTATATTAAAAATTAACGTCCGTTTTGTGGCGAGGGTATTAAACCAATATCGAGACCACCCCCTCTTTACGGAGTTCAGGGAGTGCCCGGGGAACAGAAGTGCCGGAGGGATGGGACGTAATGGGATCCCTGCGGTACACCTGTCTACGAAACTCTTATGACCGCTGGAGGACTTTACAACATACACAGCTGTATTTTATTATTTTTTTAAAGATTGATATTAATTTTGTAATTAATTGACATAACTTACAAGCAGCTTGATGACTTAAGTGTGTTGAAGGAACCTGTGTCAAGATACAACTACGGATGTGATAATTCTTAAGTCACTTTAATACACACAAAAAAATGATAAGAGTGAATCATAGTGATTAAATCTCGTTCACACACAATGCACAAACACATCTTGAGGAAGCTGCTTTCCTTTTGATAACTAAATAAGTTTTGACAAACATCCCTTAAACACAAGTTCACATCACCTTCTAGGAAGCTGGTTTATAGATTTATGCGATATCGCCGACATCCTGGTCACACGGTGTTAGAAGCTTTTTAGCACCTTGGCGATAAGGGTAGTTTCCTGAATTCAACGGGGTTATGATTCTGATAACTTCGGTGATAACAGTTAGCTATAGGTGACAGTCTGGCTATTGTTTGATTATACCAAACGACGTTTCCTATTAAACAAACATTTGACAGCATTTAGTTGCTTGTAGGAAGAGTGAAAACGAACTAATTTTAGAGATTGACAATGTTTACAATACAAAAGAGAACTGATTAATAATAACAAAGGATCAATATACTACTTATGGTAATTTATGTCATAAATTATGTGATCAATCCAGTGATTTCCGAAGCTCAAAGTTTAAGTAAAGAACTCATCAGAACAAGAAAGACGAAGAAAATATGAAAGTGTGATGTCATATTTTGTGAATATTTTTTCTTTATTAGTCATGTAAATTATTTCCAAAAACTGTATGAATTCATGACACGTCAGTTTTAATTTATAAAAAGACAAAAAGATAATTTTCTGTTAAAATACGAAATCTTTCTGACTACGGTCTGAATGGTATAATATATTATAGTATTACAGTCTAAATTCTTGACACTGTCAGTTCCAATTTTGAAAATTACACCTAACTTCAAGACAAATCCGAACATTGAACCAAAATCACAACCACAGACAAACCTTCAACTACAACCGAACTATGTATTTGTTTCGATATTAGGATTTTGCTCTGAATTGTTGTGATTTAAAAATGGATTGTGGATTAATTTATTGTCAGTAACGTATGAAGAAAAGAAAATATTTTGTAGTTTGTCTAAATCTTAAACATGAAATATTTTAGATACTAATTTTGCATTGTAATTCGCTAATAGTGACAGCTAATACTGTTGTTTTTCATTCATCGCACAGTGGGATTTGTATTGTAGGTATTGTTTAAAAGCTACCCGGAGATTTTGTTCACATTGTAAACTTTAAAATTTACGATCTTCTTCCTTTAGTTAGAGTCAGATTGCTTAGAGGGGACTCGTGGAGCTATCTTGCGGAAGTCTGAAGGAAACGGAACGACTTGAGTACAATGTCTTCTTTATCAAACAATAGTGAAGTTTGATAAATTTGAAACAGAACTAAAATAAATTTAAATTTATTGGAATAACTTTTGAAGGTGTTGTTTTCAATGTAATATCAATCATTGAAAGAGAATATAATACTAATAAATCTAAACGGAACGGAATCGAACCCAGAACCGGGAAAAAGCCTAGACCAACATAGGAAAAATTAGTTGAAGATAATATTGTTATTTCTGAATTATAATTTAAATATGAGATCGACAAAAATGACGACAATAGCCGAGTCGGTTGAGGCGTTGTCCGGTAAGACAGAGATCTGGGGTTCGATTCCCAGTTGTGACCGTAACTTTTTTTATATTTCTGTGTCTTGTTCCGTTGCTGAGTTTTGTAACTATCACAAACCGGTTCACTGTCCAAGACTCACCGTTCAAATAGGTAGAAAAAACAACACGTGTAATTTTTTGAAGAGAAAACGAAAAATACCGACACTAAAAAGAGACAAACACATAGATCTATAGGATTTAGCCTGCGAGATAATGGGTCTTCTTTTTGCGGTGCTTCGTAGCCTGTCGGTCTCCTCCTTGTGCGGTGCCTCCTCACTCTTGTCTATTTTGGTTTTTCCGAATTGCACACTCTGATTTTTTCAATGTTTAAATAGATAATTTAGAGCTATTCAGCTGGATGCTGATATGTTACTTATTATAGCTGAAAGCTGTTAGCATGGACATTTAAGACAGAAAAAGCTATGCAAATTTCAAAACGCCAGAGCTTATGCATAGAGAGTTATTAGTGGAAAACCAAAATATGTTTATTGCACCAAGATTTGGCCGATTTTACACTGAACTTTTGATTTCAATGGTACGAAGATCATAAGAATTTGTATCTCCTATCAAACGTTTTTCAAAGACTGTTAGAATGTTGGATTGGAACTTATCGGCGTTATACACCAGTTGTTGTCTAACATTCGTTATTATTTGTTAACGAATCCATTAATTACGGGCGAATCAAAGAAAATATTTCTTTGATAACGCCCGCCATCTATTGATAGGTTTTCTGACGAATCTCTCTCCCAAACATTTTGAATTTGGAATTCCCCGAACTTTGTCTATGGCGGCGTTCTTTATTCGAAAATAGTTCAAAGGCGGGAGATGCCCCCCACCCTTAGATAAGGACTGGAAATGGCGTGCGGCGTGTACACAACAATAAAAAAGACGATTATTTTTTCTGCATAGTGTTGCCAGCTAGCTAAAGCTGGCGAGACGTTCACACGTGATAGCAAAGAAACACAGACAGGTGTGTACCTAATATATGCCAGTTTTTCAACTACGGCAGGTTTTTAGCTATCTTGCATTTTTCGGAAAATATTTTTTTTCAGTGGTAGATACTTATCGCCCTGGTGAGAAACATCATTAAACATCAAAACGCACATGAAATAGCTTTAAGCATGTTTAGTGAGTAGATCTGAATAGCTGGGTACTTCCCAACCTTCATCTCTCTCATCTCCGTGTCCTCCCTATTGTTAGGGATGCTATACTTCCAGAAGAGACGATTTGGCCGCAATCATTGCGACAACAAGAAAACGGTAAACTGAACACTCCTATTACAAAGAATAAATTAGTTTTACATGAATTTTTACGGGAATTACTTGGCAGATTTATATAGTATACATTTATATAGTATAGATTTATCTAGTATAGATTTACTTAGTATAGATTTAAATAGCATAGATTTATGGTTCCACGCCATCACAGAATGACACCAACTCAGAAACACCTCAGAAAGGTTGTTAAAAGCTACCAAAAATACTTTTAAAATAGCCGGTAATTCTTACCTAACTTAACCTATTTAACCAATTTTTTTATATATTTTTATCATCTTTTTTATCACCTTTCTGAGGTGCTTCTGAGTTGGCCGGTCACTAGATTTATATAGTACAGATTTCTATAGTATAGATTTATATAGTATAGATTAATATAAATTAATATAATTGAACCCGATTAACCACTGGGATTCGTAAGGGTAAGCAGAAAATACAGAGCGTTATAAACCACAGTCTCACCATCAGGATTCTTAAACTCTCCGAGATTAAAAAAATAAAATTATTTTTGTCCCCGTTTCCTTATAACTTATAAGACAAGAGGTCCCATTGACTGAGTTCCTTGTTTACATCCGATTAAGCCAGTGGCGCAGCTCTGGGCCGGGCGGACGGGGCCAGGGCGATAACGACCCCAATAAAACTCCCCGACCTTTGTTTACACGGAAACCTTTTTTAGTTTATTTACCCCCGGGCAATAAAAATAAAGAATATATAACGGCGACAATGGGCCCCCTCTTAAAAGAGATTTTGTGATTTAGACAAAAAATATACTTGTTTGTCTAATTCGTAACAAAAAATTTGGTTCTTGTTTGTCTAATTCACAGACAAGTACGTATCATGTTTAAAGACGCACCTACTGCTGAAAGCTCCGTTGTAACCTCTTTATGAAAAACGATGGGTGTAACATGTAACTGAAAGAGAATTTATAACTGAATAAGGAACTCCAGTGAAAAATATTATGGCTTTAAAAATATATGTTCATATAGACCAATAAACGCTGATTTTTAATATATAAGTTTTATTTAATAATATTAAAGGCAGAGTTTTTAAAAAAATATTAAAAAGTTCATTTTTAATCGGGTCGTAAAAACACGCCGTTAAGTTGGCATTCTTGAAATTTTAGTGGTGACGTCACCGTAAAGTCATTGTATGGGAGTGTATGATATTCGTTTATTGTATTTATTGAAACATTATTTAGGCCTAAATAATGTTTAAAAAATAAAGGTATCTCTTATTAGTTTATCTCTATTATTGAAAATATTCAAAAACTACTGCACAAAAAAACAGTAATGCTACTTCTAGGGAGAATACTTCGAACAACGGAATTCAAAATGGCGGCAGTTGATCAGCTGATTGGCCGATCCTATAGCAATTTTTCAGGAGTGATGGCGTCACACGATTCACCATACATACGGTGGTTTTCGGGGGGTCTTGAAAAATGAAAACTTTGACAATTATTTTAACTAAATTTTATAAAAATAAAAATGCAGTTAATTAAGTTAGAAGGCCCATTATTCATTAAAAAATTGCCCAGAGTTCTCTATTCTCAGCGGCAGGGCCATAAACAAAGATTTATTTAAACAATATTGAAGAAGGGTTAAAAACCTATAAGGCAAAACTATTTGTTCTCTTTTTTTAACTAATTTACTGACTAGATCTCATTAGCCAACTTTCCAACCTTCGTCTACCTCGTTTTCTTCCCTCCTTACTCCCTTCAGCCTCTCAACATTACTCCAGTTGGAATTCAGACAGTAGCGAACAGCTGACTCTTGTGTGAAATTCGCTTAAAAAAGCAGGAGTTTAAAATAGTTCTTGTCCGCTGTATATTTTAAAATACCAATTAATAACGTATGCCAATCAAAATTGTTTAATTTGCGAAATATAAAGAGGGTGTTTAGAGATATTATTTATTTACTTTAACCGGTGATTACTATCATTATTTGGAGTAAAAATTGTAAATGAATTTTATTTTTAACTAAAAACTTTAAAAATCAGTAGGTATTGAACAGTCAGGGGCGTTTAAAGGGGTTGGCTGAGTTGGTGACGACGTGTGAAAGAATTTTAAATTGTTGTTGTTTGATTTTGAAGAAAAAAAATTGGAAACAAACGAAAAAGTAACCGGATTTTTTAAAAACATTTTTAATCCAAATAATGTCAGGAATCATCGGTCAAAGTAAGTCAAGTACGTCCCTTAAGGAACGCGCAACCCGAATTTCTACCGATTTCTTAGATATCTCCCTTAAACATTTGAAGTTTTTAAGCTCTTAAAAAAATATATGTTATTTTGAAGATGATGTCTAGATGCTGCCCACGCCGAAACGCAAATTATATGAAATTTCCTCGATAGAAAAAAATTGCAAAGTATGCCCCAAAAATTATTAAAACAAGTCTGTTTCTATTATCTTATAAATTATGTTTGTGAAAAAATTCACATTGTTTCTTTAAATGATACTTAAGATGCTCCCCGCGAGATTTTTGCTCTATTTTAAACGAGTCGTGTTTTATTAAACATTTTTACAATTTTCGCATCGATTTTGTCGCTTTAAATACTAGCGCGCTCCTCTAAATTCGTAATTTCGTATCTCTCCATCTTCTTCTTTTCGAGCACGGTTGCGGAGCCTTAATACTCTGCATGTGAACTCGATATTAAACCAAATTAATATTAACCATTTTCTACGCTTTTCATACAAAGGAAAAGTTTTTAAATGAATTTACTGCGTATTATAATTATAATATAATAATATATACTCTTCACTTCGAATACAAATAAATGGCAATTAAGTTACTTCGTACTACCTTCTATTAGAAAATAATTATTGTTTGTAGAGATACATAGGCTTTACAAACAAAATCACGTCAAATGCAACGCACAAAACAAACTAGATGCATTTTTGTTTACACCAGTCTCACATCTCGACGGTGTCACGTTATGGTAAAGCATTTTATCCTAATAATCTACGTGCAAACATCAAAATCAAATAAAGGGATAAAAACTCGGTTGGAGTAATAAAACGCAGGGTTCATCCACCTGCATTGTGTTTGATTTTGATTAAGGAAAAGGTAAGGCAGGTAAACGGCAGCCATATTTCAATATTAATTAAATATGATTTATAATACAGCAAAAAATCTGATTGAATGAGATGAAATGGTTTATGAAAGAGCCCTTTTCTGAAATAACTTCAACAATTTGAAAATAATACTAAAAACTCGAGAATGGTTTTGACGCCATGAAATGTATATGGTTAGTTTTCTCTGCAATTTATAGATCAATACAAATAGTTTCAGCTCCAAACGTTGTTTCCATCATGAGCTATGAAGTTATCTAAAGAATCAACTTATCGGTCGACGAATAAGACGCAAAGCAAAAATTTTCAATTCAAAATTTTACGAGAGATGGGAAGCCTGATAGAGATATTGAAAGAAGGGTGAATGCCGGTAACTCCATTAATGGTGGACTGAATGCCGTTGGCGGTAATAAAAAACTGTCAAAAGAAGCGAAGCTAGCAGTCCACAATGGAGTCCTGGTACCTACCCTGATGTATGGCAGTGAGGCATGGAACTGGCAGAGGAAGGATGAAAGTAAGCTGAATGCTGTTGTAATGAGATCCCTGAGACGTATGTGTGGTAAAACAATGTATGATCGTGTGAGAAATGTGGATATCCGCAAAGAATGTAAGGCTGATGTAAGCATAATTAGTAAGATTAAGAAAGGGACCCTCAGATGGTTTGGGCATGTAGAGCGAATGAACAAAGAAAGTAGTGTAAGAAGAATATACGACGCGAATGTGAATGGTAGAAGAAGTCGGGGACGCCCGAGGAAGACGTGGCACGATCAAGTGAATCAAATACTTGAGTCGGGCCATGTCAAAAGTCAGAATAATAGAAGAGAATGTATGAGACGATGTATGAATGTGAGTGAGGCAAAGAGTGTGTGCCAAGACCGAGTTGTTTGGCGGTCCGTCCTCTCTGCCTACCCCTGCGGGAAACGGCGTGATGGTTAGTTAGTTAGTTAGTTCTAAAAATTGGTAAAACTACTGTACTAACGGCCGTTGTTCCCAACGTTTCGATCGATAAATCTGAGTCTCCGATCAGCTAAGTTATTTGTTTAGCAACGCTCGATCCGCCTGTTGGCCGGGGAGTTGCGTTGGGAAGAGATTATTTATGCATTTAAGGAGCGTTGAGCCAAAATTTCGGCTCAACAGTTGATCAGCAGGATTGGGAACAACGACCGTTAAAGCTAAAAGAAGATTTTTTTGACCCCTGAACTTATTTATACCTACATTGAAAATTAAATAAATATAATTTTAACTGTGGTTAATTCTGTCTATTGATTTTACTAAGAAAACAACGTAGTCCACTTTTTGTTTGATAGAACCATTATTTAGTACTTTGTTTAAACGAGATAAAATTAGATCTGTTGTGTGTGATTTGTTTATTAAAAATCTAATAAAGCGCGTTCTGACACGGTGTGTAAACAGAACACAACATGATAAAGGACAACGCGCAGTTGAACGTTGAACGTAATCTCCCTATATGTTTGGATTGCGCCCAAATGATAACTTAGTCCAATAAAGTAATGAAAATAAATCATGATACACTGTGTGAAGGGTTGGGCCAGTAAGTCGGGCGGTGACCATAAATTTTAAAGTGCAGAGACATTAATAATGCGATCTTATTGTGCGTGTAAAACAGTATTAAGGCTATAAGATTCAACTAGCGAAGCATTACGCACCAAAATAAGGCTATTAAAATCATCAGATTTGGTCAGTTGTTAATTCAGAAAATTATAATGTGCCAACTGCTGAAACCTAACGCATTGCACTAAAATGCTTTAAAAAAAATTATTGTTAAGGTTACATACTAAATAATTAGGAAAGCTTTAGCATATTGCCTAACTTTTGTTCTAAGAAGCTACTTAATTGTATCGGAACTAACCATGATCATGATGATAATGGTTGCCAAAATTAGAGCAGTATACACAGAGTGCACGTTCCTAAAGGAATTTAACTAGCGATTATGAGCACATTTGGAGTTAAAAATGTACATGTCATTTTGATGTCCGGTGCTATTTTTTCTCAATTTTTTTTCTTACACACTACGCCACTGGGTACAGCTTAATGAGGGATTAATGTGATACGGACTCGTCGTAGTAACGTACAGACAAACAGAGTGCAGTGAGTACAGACAGACAAATATGCACCAAATACTAAATCTTAAGAAATAGCACAAAACTGCGCTATAAAAGTAGTGTATTATTATAATATGACAACGTTTTTTCACGAACCGGCTTTAAAAGAACTTGAATTTTTATAATTCTAATTATTTGGTCTTCTTTTTGGTGCCCTATCTTATTGGAGGTTAGCTATTATCATGACAGTCTTCACCTTGTAGAATGCAGTCCGGAATAGCACTCGTAACGGTCAAGTATTTTTTTCTTTTTATAAACCATATTTTTGTGTTTTCAAATGTAAATCGTGTGTGTTCGCGCTTACCTAACTTCCCGCTTGATATCATCGTAGTCTCTCTGCGTATCCAGGCGGGCCTCGAGCCTGGCGATGTGTCGCCGCTTGTCGTCGAGCCGCTGTTCGAGCCGTCTCAGCTGTTGCGAGTGCGCGTCGCGCAACGCGCCCAGCGAAGCGCGCAATCGTTGCACGTCTTCCCCCAATTGGGAAATCTGGAAGAAAGAAAAAAGTGCAATTAGAAAAAGTAATAAAAAATATCACAAAAACAATGAAAAAGGTGAAGGTAAACGCAGAACTGACAATAAAATCAGCAAAAAAATTTCGAAAATTTCATTCAACAAACAACCTAACCTCACAAAATAAACAATCGCTTTCACTTAACCTCACTTTTACAAATAATTGGTGGCGAATAATTGTGATAAATGTTTTTGAACCGTTTGATAATAATCGCAATATAACCCGCGACACGTGATACCATGTAATGGTTATTCGAATTTGTGATTTTAAAATAAACAATAAAATTGCAAATCACAATGTTTATATTCTTATCACATCCTTGTGGTTCCAACTTACCACAAAACTTCCGTATCAATAAAGAGTCTGTCAATTTTTGATAATTTAATAATAAACTCAACTCCGTATTGTGTTAAATGTATCACTATTTCAATTCAACGCGTTATTTCATTATTTAACAATAATGCGATTCGTTCTCGTGGGTCACAATGCACTTTTTTTAATGCAGCTCCCCTAAAAAGTGTTGTATTGTGGGGTGAGTAGGGAATCGATTACTGATCGGTAATTACCGATAATTCAGATCGTCAGGGGTGAGAATGATCCGCAATGGTTAACCGCGTGTTGAATCGATGCTTGTTGAACAACAATAAAAAACACTGATAGAACCCTCTTTTCACGCAACAACAAACTATAGAAAGCTATTCAACAGAATTAAAGATATTAAAAAGCAAGAAATCTACGACAAATACATATTTTTTAACTAATGTATTAATGTGTAATGTAAGGTTAAGTTAGATTACCTTCATAACATGCGATATCTTTAAGTGACAAAAATAAAACAACAATATTGATATAATAAAGTTATTTATATATGTTATCATTTCCAGAGTGGAAGATACTCTTAGAAAATTTGCTTGAAATGGCTTTAGCCGGGTTTGGTGACCACATTTGAATGGCCAGGTCCTTCGCCACTTTTCTCTTTCCCATCTCATTCCCCTCCCCACTATCTGCAGCCCCTCAACGTACCCAAATTGGGGATGCCATAGTCTCACTGGCTCAAAGCGATTGGGGGCAGTTGGGACTCTTGTTCAATAAAAAATTGCACATATTCTTTTTTTTTTGCATTAGCTCCATACATCCAATTTCCCTAGGGGCCTATGTCATCTTTGAGGATGCTGTGTGGAGGGTTTTTTAAGGGAAAGGAAGGAGAAGAAGATATAGGAAGGAAAAAGGTATGAGGGGTGGGTAGGAATCTGGGGGTCAGTGTGGCCAGGAGTGACGGACTTATGAATCTATTCCACACATTGCGGTGCAAGGCGAAGGGTCGGGAGAATCCGGCTGGAGAGGTCAAAAGACCTCCCTCAATCAGTCTCCTCCGATCCAGCCTGTCACGCAGTGGTTGGGCAAACGTATCCGCCACCAAAACCTAGACAAACCTCATCCCATGAACCGTCTTGTCACATGTAAAAAAATTGTCAGTTTCAAAATTGGAACTGATTTCTCGAGAATTCAGATTATCGTGTGTCATTTAAAATATCAATATTGGTGTAATAAAGTTATTTCTTCACAAATCTAAGTATTGAAGAAAATATGGGTCGTTTCTAGATTTTTTAATATGTTTATTATTAATCTGTTTTTAATTTGTTTATCATTAAATAATTAATTAGTTTGTGTTTTATTAAAAGGTTGAGTATCTCTGACGAAAGGGTGCAATATGGTCACTATTCGAGGGTTTTACGATGTTTCTAGCGTTGAAATGCGGTTGTCAATATTGATATCAATTTAGGAATATATTAAACCGACAAGTGGTCCATGGTGGATGCTGTTGGATGCTTTGTACTCTATTCAGATCTATTATGGGGGGTAATGCCATGTTGTTATCGATATGCGATTCGATTTGGGATTAAAATGTATTGGAATTATAAACATGTTTGGAAACTGTTTAATGCGATTGTTGGAGGGTTGTTCGAGTGGATACTCTTCTATACATATAATAATGCATTATTGAATCGAATCGATTGAATTAACACAAAAGGATAATAAAACATAGACAGTAAAAGACGACGTAAAATGGCCAAATTTATTGGATAACCAACACCTCTGCCATAGATTACCACAAATTGTTGGCTAAGTTTGGTTATTTAGCACAGGTCATGGGGGAGGTTTGTCTATGTTTTGGTAGCTTGTTTTCTGCGTGGCGGGCAAAATCGAGAGAGACTGGTTGAGGAGGTCATTCGACCTCTCCAGACGGACTCTATCAACCAATCCCCTTGCATCACAGCTGGAGGGATGGATTGATAACGTATGTCACTTCTGGACACACTGACTCTCATATTCCTTCCAACCCTTCATACCAGTTTCCTTCCCAAAACTTCTTCTTATTCCTTTCCTTAAAAGTTTACATTAGCTCCACACAGGAGACTCTGAGGAAAATAATTCCCCTTAAGGTCTCTGTAATATTTTGGGATGCTGTATGAAGGGTCTTTTTAGGAAAGGTAGGAGAGGAAGTTCCGGAAGGAAAAGGGTATTAGTGGTGGATTATGAACCCATCCTCCCACTGCGTTGCAAGCGATGTTCCGAGAGAGTAGGTACGGCTTGAGAATTCAAAGGGACTCCCTCAACCATTCTGTGTTCCGAGAGAGTACGGCTTAAGAATTCAAAAATACTCCCTCAACCATCGTATGTCATCTTTTGGGATGCTGTATGGAGGGTCTTTTTAGAAAAGGAAGGAGATGAAGTTCTGGGAAGGAAAGGGGTGTTAGGGGTGGACGTATGAAACCATCCCTCCCACTGCGGTGCAAGGCGATGTTCCGAGAGAGTACGGCTTGAGAATTCAAAGGGAATCCCTCAACCATTCTATTCATCAGCTGACAAACCTCGCCCCATGAACCCGGGCGCGTATTTACAATCCCTATCGCGTTTCAGTCGCTTTAAATTTTCAATATCAAAATTTAAATATTTAGAAATAATATTATTAATTTCTAATACACACATCAGAAAGATTATTTTATCTAGATTTTAGAACAATTTATGTTTTTGCAATGTGATAAAAAATAACCAATATAGAGGTATATTTAAAATGGAAATTGTAGTTACCGCGACTGAATCGGTATAGGTTTTGTAAATACGCCACCCAGGCACCCCTGCTACCAAACGTAGCGAACCACTTGGGGTGACCGATGACAGGCCAGAAGGTAAATTATTTTCCTCGGGCCTCCTGTGTGGAGCTAATATCAAAAAATGTGGTTATTACTCGTAGGTCCAAAGGTAAATCATGATATAAAGTAGGCTTCGCGTATTTGTTCAGAATTACATCTTCTACGTTGTGTCTACGTGATCGCCGATTGCTTGCCGTGCGTCTGCTATAAATTTATATGTCGCCTGTCGAGATAAAAATTAAATCGAATAATACAAAAGACAATGATCTTCCTTCGGTCCCCATTGGATGCGAGCAGGCAAATAAGCAATTGTTTGATGTGTGATAACTGATAACTGATTGCGCCCCACTTACCGAGAGACTGATCTCTAGATTTACAACCGTGTTTTTTCCAGAATATAATTAATAATAATAATACTTAGATGATGATAATTTTAATGACAGTGATATTGTTTTATCATAAGATACACCTTATTCCAATTACAGGTGAGAAAATAATGTACACAGAGTCGTTTAATTATCAGCGGAGATTATTTTATTAGCTGCTCTTCAGCGCATACTCCGAATTACAATAATTTATTTTTTATTAATTTATTTTATTTTAAATGCATATTTACAGTTACATATAACCAATAATATACATACATTTTATTTTATTAGGTAATAATAGCGTTTTTTTAATTGTTACATATTATTTAGTTGAAAAATATCTATATCAAGGGAACGGTAATTTAGCAATAGAATCATTTTTCTGAGCGGCATTACTAATGGTAAGTTAGATCTGCATCTCGGAACAACAAAAGTTCAGTGTCAGCGCGCTCTTGTGAAGTTGTCCGGGACATACAAATCAAATTTTTGTATTATATCTGGAATACAGATGTTACCATTTAGAAGTTTATATGCTGTTGTTGTTAGCAAAGCAGTTTTCCTTCTATTAGAGAGGCTATTAATACCCAGCATGCCTGACAAAAAGGCTAATGGATATAAACCAGGGATAATATGTATCAGAATTCTCTAAGATATAAATATCTCAGTAACTTCTTTTGTACTTTATCTATCATTTGAGAGTAAGTTAAATCCACTGGTGTCCATATTACTGAACCACTTTCCAAAGTGCTACGAACTAAACTATGGTATAGAACTCGAGTAATAACGCTTCTTGCTAATTTTAATAATTTCATTTTGCGCAATATCTATGCAGAGCCACTGTGTAAATAAAAAAAACTGTAAGCAGTAGTTTAATTACCTTGTAATTTACAAATATTACATAAAAAATGTATATTTGCAGATATAGTAAGCTGTGAAAATATTCAGATTTGTGTAAAAATCTGTCAAAAATAAAAGTTTGCACTGTAGAGTTGAACGGGGTAGTTACATATGAATTTCTGAAGGCTTTGATATTCCGAACTTAGTATGTGGACTACGTTATTATTTGGACTACGTCCCTCAATAACACTGCTAATTTATTAGTAGAATAGTAGTAATTTGTAACAGCCTAAAGATGAAGGTGAACCAAGCTGAAACCGGTTACGTTAAAATAAATTAAAGTGGAGATATGTTTAATATTTGTTTTATTATATTATTATAATAGAATTCCACAACGAATAAATTGTCAGTTTCAAAAAGTAGAAATATCAAAATATGACAATTTTATTCCGTTTTCCTGAAAGTGTTGGCCATCACTGAACGAATTTCAGAAAGAAGATTTTTAACAATTGAAGATAAATACCGTTGTTTGCCAGTTTACTGCGTGACGTCAATCACATATTCACGAATAATTCCTTGTTCGCGTTAATTGCGAAAGCGGCTTTATTTATGGCGTTATAAAATAAAGTAATTATAATAATAATGACGAATCTCGAGTATTTTATATTTTACGATCGGACTTACATGTATACATACATACATGCATACATACATACATTACATACATACTCACCACGGTGAGTTGTATCAAGTTACAGATTGGTGCTCACCTTGAATAGGTAGTAAAATTTTATAAAACACGATAAATTATTTGCTTTTAGAGCGTCAGCAGGCTTTGGTTAATAATATTATTCACCATAAAGCAAACAAACGATAAAAAAGACTGGGGTAAACTTTATATATTCGTCTACCAAATTGAATATATTTTATCAAGCACTAGCGAGTACCCAGCAATGCATCTCAAAGAAAAAAATCATTTCCCGCCCTCCTAGATTCCTTCCCCCCTCCCGTCTTACCACCCTGCTGTTAAACTATATGAAATATACACAAATCACTCGCGCGCCAACTATTGTACGTCTATACGTGTACTATAATTACCAGACATCGGATTACATGCACTAACAAAGTGCCAAAATATGCATGCAAATATGCACTAAAAAAGGCCGAAATATGCTCTAAAAACTCTTGATATGCCCAAAATATGCACAATGCAAAATCAAAAAACCATTTATATTTTTATATATTTTAATTAAAGACCGTACAAAAACAGCGAAATATTCGTTTGTCATAGTAACCTATTAACACAATAATATATGAATCCACAGTAACAGACCACTACTCTACAATATTGGAAGTTGGAAATGAAAAAACTACTAAAGAGGACTCCGTAAATATATTTATCGTGAAAAATAAAATCGACTGGGATTCAATTATCTTCAATATAAAAAACGAAAAATGGGAAAATTTGTATTCAATTACTGACAATGATATGGCGTGGAATTATTTCACTAACTTTATTCAAAATCAAATAAATCTACACAACAACCAGAAAAAGGTACCTAATAAAAAAAATACAATCACTAAACCATGGATTACACCTGGATTACTAAAATGCATCAGGAAAAGAGATAATATTCATAAACAAATAAGGAAAGATCCAAATAATTACTTACTTACTACATTTTATAAAAAATATAGAAATATATGTACTAAGCTAATCAAACATGCAAAAAATAAATACTATTCAAGAAAAATTATTGAATGTAATAATGACTCCAGAAAGATTTGGCAAATTCTTAAAGAAATAACACATGCAAGGCAATCCAGAGATCAAATTGAGGAACTTATAATTGATGGTCAGAATGTGAATCTTAACTTGGACCCGAAGACTATTGCCGATCATGCAAATACCTTTTTTTCAAACGTCGGATCAAATTTGGCCAGTAAAATAAAAGAAAACATCAAATGTAATACTAAAACTCCACAACCAGATGGTAATCCCCGAGAAGAAACTTACTCAAAATTTACTCTAAAAGATGTATCGATGGAGGATATTATCAAAGAAATCGACTCACTGAAAGAGAGGACTTCACCTGGACATGACAAAATACCAAGTAAACTGCTAAAATCAGTGAAATCTCATATAGCCGTTCCCCTCAAATTCTTAATCAATAAGAGCTTCACTGAAGGTTGTTTCCCTAATGTATTAAAACAAGGTATTATCTCTCCAATTTTTAAAGGTGGAAAAAAAACTGAAATTACCAATTACAGACCAATTTGTGTTCTAAGTGCACTCTCTAAAATTGTTGAAGGAATACTAAGAAATCAATTGATTGCTTACCTTGACTCTAGTAAAACATTATCAGCAAATCAGTTTGGTTTTCGCCAAAACTTATCAACCTCAGACGCCATCGCTAACGTTACAGACTTCATAATAAGTAATGTTGACAAAGGAAATAAATGTTTAGCAATTTTCCTTGATCTTGCAAAGGCGTTTGATACTGTGAACCACAAAATACTTTTAGATAAACTTAAGAGGATAGGAATATCAGATACAGTTCTTCAACTATTTCATAGTTATCTAACTGATCGAACGCAATGTGTTAAAATAAACAGTACCTATAGTAGTTCCCAAAAAACATTTTGTGGCGTTCCACAAGGTAGCATCCTAGGACCCTTATTATTCTTAATCTATATTAATGATCTATGTAACCTACACATTTGTGGACAAATCACAACTTTTGCCGATGATACGGTTTTGCTATTTCACGCCAAATCTTGGGATGAAGTTTTTAAAACGGCAGAAAATGGCTTTCGTGTTGTTAAAAATTGGCTTAATGATCACATATTAACCCTGAATACAGACAAAACTAAATTCTTAACATTTCGAATTTCAAATAAGCTATTGCCTCCACAACAAAGCCTTAAACTCCACAGCTGTAACCCCCTATTAACTCCATGTACCTGTCCTTCTATAAGTAGAGTTCACAGTATTAAATATCTTGGTATACAAATAGATGATCTTCTTAAATGGAACGTACATGTTACAAACCTAACGACAAAACTGAGGAAACTCGTCTATTTCTTTAAAAATGTTAGAGATATTTTAAATAGAAAACAACTGAGACAAGTTTACTGTGCTCTTATACAATCATCACTAGAATATGGTATTATCAGCTGGGGAAGTGCCACAAATACTTGCCTAGAGCCTTTAGTAAAGATTCAAAAACTAATTTTGAAGGTTATTCTAAAAGTCCCGTTGAGAACGAGCACTGATTTTATTTTTAAGACACTAAATGTTCCGAACCTGCAAAAATTGTACTCAAAAAATATCTTGCTTCATCAGTTTAAAAACACACACATGTTTGAAGAACGAATGAACACAAGAGCCTTAAGAGAGTCAAATGTAAAATCTTTCAACATCCCAGTTTGTCAAACTTCTTATGGGCAAAGAAGTTTTAAATATAATGCTACAAAGCTGTTCAACTCTTTACCTCCTGAAATTAGAAACACGCAAACCAAAAGTACATTCAAAAGTAAAATCATTGATCACCTCAAATAAACATATCCATCACAAGTATTTAATAACAAACTTACCTTACTTTATACCTACTGTGTTTATATGTAACCATGTACCTACTGCAATCTTCTATTTATATATATTTATAACATACTTGAATTGTATATTTAAAAAAAAAAATTATATTAACCTGCCATTTTCATAATATTACTACAAAATCTTAGATAACCACTCTGTAAATTGCCATCTCAACACAGGTGTTTCACACCTAGTGAGATGGGCAATACGTCATTTATAACCAAATGTAATATGAAAATAATTAAATAAAAAAAAAAAAAAAAAATAGTTTTTGTGATAATATACAACTAAGTATTTTTCAAAATTTTCGAGCTCAAATTTGTGACGTTTGTCACCCAGTATTAATTTGTACGCCGAAAACGACCTCTCTACGTCAACTGACGTCATTGGACAAAATTTAAAATTTGGCGCCATTTCTGGAGATACCTGTTTAGGCAGGGTATGGTACAGGACCTGTGCCGTTGATGTAGGCAAAGTTTCTTCATGTCTTCAAGACTCGGGTTTTTAAGCAAAATAGTCTGAATCTTTTCTGATATTGAATTAGGTAGGCCGTTGGCGAGTTCGATCATTGTTTCCAGTATTTCTATTGCTTTAAATAGAGGAAGGTTTTTTGTTTCCAATTTTTTTATGGCATCTGGTAACTTGTTTAGATGAGGGCGATATTCTGTTTAATGGATGCGTCTTCAAATGCTAGCTTGCTTGAATGAATTGCAATGGCCTCAGAACTGTCAAATTGCCCAACTATTGAATTACGGCCTCAAAATTTTCAGCATAGAATAATACTGCCTTTAGCCAAGTACCCCATCGAGTAATTATGGGTTCTGGCGGCAATGGTAGATTTGGCAATTGCTCTTTATAAGACTGCACACGCGACGGTGCTTTTAAAAACACTTTTTTTGTAGAGGAAATCAATTTATTAACATTCCCATACTCTTGCCGTATATCTTCTGCAAGGCGATGAAACCCTTGAGCTAAGCAGGTAATGTGTAGTAAATTTGGATAAAAAGTTTGCAAGGCTTGGCCAGCTTTCACGTCAGCCACCGCGCTGGTGCCCTACGCGTCATCGTCACCTAGCTCCCTATACGTAGATGATACCTCCCGCTATTAAATGAAATATGCACGATTTGGGAAAAAAGGCTGAAATATGCATTAACGTCGTAATTAGGAGAGATATATGCATTTGCATATGCAAATGCATATAATCCGATGTATAATAATTACTATAAAATACTATTCAATTAATACTATATAATATACTATAAAATACTATAAAATACTACAATATACTATAAAATTGTATTAAAAAAATATCCTGCTTTATCAATTTAAAAATACACACATGTTTGAAGAACGAATAAGCACTAGAGCCTTAAGAGAGTCAAATGTAAAATCTTTTAACATCCCAGTTTGTCAAACCTCTTATGGGCAAAGAAGTTTTAAATATAATGCAACAAAGCTGTTCAATTCTCTACCTCCTGAAATTAGAATCACGCAATCCAAAAATGCATTTAAAAGTAAAATCATTGATCACCTCAAATAAATATTACCATCACGAGTATTTAATAACATACTTACCTTTATACCTACTGTGTGTATATATATGTAACCATGTAGCTACTGTAATCTTTTATATATATATATGTAACATATTTGAATTGTATATTTAAAGAAAAAAAAGATTTTATATCAACCTGTAACTTTCACAATATTTTTCAAAATATTACTTAAACAAAATCATAGATAACCACTCTGTAAATTGTTATCTCAACACAGGCGATTCACACCTAGTGAGATGGGCAATACGTCACTATTATAACCAAATGTAATATGAAAATAATGAAATAAATAAAATAATAATGACAGAGCTCCCTATTATATATAGAAAGGTTCGCGGGCGTGCACATAACAAATTATCGAAGTTTCACCAAAATCGAATGAATGGTATAGGAAATCATTTTATAACGCCAGAGCTCACTATTATATACGTAGAAACCCTCGCGGGCGTGCGCACAATAAATCACCAAAGTTTCATAGCAATAGGATTACCTAATGGTATAGTAACGCAGTTAGAGCTATCTTTTTTAAATAATTCTTTCGACTGGGAACATCATCAAATAAAAGTAATTTTTGAAAGCCAGAATAATTATTATGTACAAATTTATTGTTCTAGTATAAAATTTGTGAAAAAGGCCAAAATAAGAACTAACCACAAACTAACGAATTAACTTGGCAGTCAACCAAAGAAGAAAGTTTTTTTTGGATATAATTATTGATCTAGTACAAACTTTGTGAAGAATGCTAAAATAAGAACTAACCACAAACTAACGAATTAACTAGGCAGTCAACAAAAGATGGAAGTTGGTTTTTTTATATAATATAATATTCAAATGTATTATATTCTCTAATCTAGTATAAACTTAATATGTAATCTAGTATAAACTTAATAAGAACTAACCACAAACTAACGAATCAACTAAGCAGTCTACAAAAGATGGAAGTTTGTCTTACGTTGGTAGCCTCCACACTTACTCGTATCTACAGTATTAACCACCTGGGGGCCTAGTCACTAATTTTTGTAAACCTCCGTTTCATGAAGTTACGGGTTTAGCTACGTCACATACCCGTATTTTGACAGATTCGCCAACTTAAATAACAACAACAACGGGTATGTGACGTAGCTAAACCCGTAACTTCATGAAACGGAGGTTTACAAAAATTAGTGACTAGGCCCACTGACTTGACAATACAGACATTTTTGAAGCTTTTACTTAAGAGAAATGAGGTGCTATAAAATAATTCTAGAACTTGGTTTTTATTAATAATAGAAAGACGACATTATCACAGTATATTATTATAATTCGTTGAAAACAGTAAATGAAAAACAAAATCTATAAATACTTGCGGAAAATACTGAAACTTTCCAGTATTAGGTATTTCAATTCAATTCAATTCAATTTATTTTATTCTTTCAAAAACATTACAAAATTTAAAATTTCAATGCGTTTTTAAAATACATTTGTAACAGTATTACATTAAACATAAATATAAATGGTAAGCAAAAAAAAAACTATATGAGCATCAATTGAGCTTGCCTTTTAAAGGCAGCTTCACTGACGCTAAATATGTCGATATCCGAATTAATTCTGTTCAACAGCAAGATTGCTCTCCCGATCGGCATGACCATTGGCAAGTTAGTCCTGCAGGCCGGAAGATAGAACAGCCTATGCTGTCGATGGCGAAGATAACCATCGGGAATATAAAAATGAATATTCTCCAAGATAGCTGAGTTCTCAAGCCATCCACGAATCAATCTGAAGAAATGCGTAGCAATGTGTACATCCCTTCTGACACGTAGATGGTTCATTCCGAGCATACCCAAAAGAAAGTCGGTAGGATAGAGCCACGGGTAATAGCCGTATTTATATTTATTTATTATTTCCAGCTCTGATGAAGGTAAATATTTATTATAAGAATTACCATCAACATCGTGTCTAATGTTGAAAGTGAAATGTGTCAAACACAACATCGACTTCACGGAATATGAAGAGTCAACATCGAGCGCCAGTCGACAGCCAAAGCTCCTTGTTTGAGTACTGGTGACTGGTGATGGTGACTCTAGTGGGGCAGTGACTGTATCACTACTGACTGAGTATCATATATATTCAAGAGTAATCAAGACGATGTAATGCTTGTTGAATTAATAAAATATGACATTATTTGCAATGCCGAGTAAGTAAGGTAGTAGGCAAACTTCGGCAATTTGGTAGAAATACATGTGGGTGTGCATGTGTGTACGTGAGTGCCAACAAAATTCGATAGAATGCGTTGTCATAGACAACAAGTCAATCTGCAGAGTTTCAGCTCGATCGGATGTCAGGAAGTGGGTTAAGTAGTGGGAGGGATGGATTCATACGTCTGTTACTTCTGGACATATTGACCCCACTTCATACTTTTTCTTCTCAGAACTTCCTCTCCTTCCTTTCCCTAAAAAGTTTTTCCACGCAGCATCCCCAAAGATGGCATAGGGAAATTCTTTCCCTCAGGGCCTCCTGTGTGGAGCTAATCGATTCAAATCTTGGATGATCCTCCCACTACATCCAAGATTTGAATCGATTAGCTCCACACAGGAGGCCCTGAGGGAAAGAATTTCCCTATGCCATCTTTGGGGATGCTGCGTGGAAAAACTTTTTAGGGAAAGGAAGGAGAGGAAGTTCTGAGAAAAAAAAGTATGAAGTGGGGTCAATATGTCCAGAAGTAACAGACGTTTGAATCCATTCCTCCCACTACGGTACAGGGCGATGGATCGAGAGATTCGGCTGGAGAAATAAAAAGGTCTCCCGTGACCAGTCTCTCCCGATCCGGCCCGCCGCGTAGTAGGTGATCAAAAGCATATGCCACCAAGACCTAGACAAACCTCACCCCGTAAACTCGGGCAGTCCTGCTAATTCACCAAACGTAGCGAACCTGTGGCAGGGATGTTGGTTATCCAATAAATGGTTCCCGGACAAATTGAAAAATTCATTCACTCTTTCAAGAAAACTGATAAATAATGCTATCCTAAATTTGGAATAACTCTAAAATAAGTAAATCAGGGAAAACTTCAACATTTATACTCGTATGTTCAACAATTTCGAATTTTTTCCAATTTATTATTCATTATTAAAAAGCTTTTATATTACGTGCAATGTTCAGTCAATCATTGTCCAAGTTTTATGGCCTTAGTACAGTAAAGATTTTCAATTGTTAATAGTATAAAATAGATTGAATTATAATAAAATCACATTTCGTGATTTGGGTGACTTAACGACACAATCTATCTATCTATCTTCTATCTATCTATCTATCTATATAAATAAAAATGAATCGCCGAAATGTATGTACGCGCATAACTTCCGAACGACTGCACCAAATTGGATAATTCTTTTTTTGTTGTGTTCGTTATGGTCAGGACAAGGTTTGTATAAACTACTGGTGAGCTCTGGCATTACAAAATTTGTATAAAAAATTACTAATATTAATAGGTGGCACGCGAGCTGTTTGAAAACTGAATGTACCGGGACTGAATGAATGGAATGCGGGACGGTGGAACTCGGGAGGAGAGTTCGCGGGACGGGGGAAGCAGGCGAGGGGAGTGGGGAGGAGGAAGGCGGCGTGGGAACGCGAGAGGGGGAAGGGGACGCGGGAGAGGAAAGGGAGGCGGGAGGGGAACGGGACGAATGGGAAAGGACACGCAGGGAGAAACAATTTCTTTATTAAATGGCATAGCAACGCATGCCGGGAACCAGCTAGTATTAAGATATTTTTATAAAATTATCTGGCTAGTTGGTTACTAATCACACGACAATTAAAATTACTTTTGTGCTCATATATAATTATTGCAATATTCTACTAAATCAAACTCCGTCGAATGTCACGATATTTTCATTGTCTCGCGGTGATTGTCTCTTAATGATGAAATAATTGCCGACCTGATACCATATGAACAGGTAACTTCTTGAGGCCATTTATTCGATGTTTGCCTCAGAATTAAGTATACTTTATAGAAGAATATATTCATTACATTCAACACGAGCAGTCTGTTATAAATCAGTAAGTGATGTCACCTGAATCGGCTGCATAGATTCAAAGGTAATTTCCCCGCTAGATGTTAAATTGAAACACATACGTAGTATAAGATTCATTGTTTTCTTTGATACAACCTTATTTAAATAATAATTAACAACTTCTACTGTTTGCAATCGGAATCCTTATACTGTTTAGGGAAATCTTACAAGGTTGAAGGAAGCAATGAATTGGTCACAAAGTACGCGTTTATTCATATGTAGTAACTTTATATAACACTCTTCACAATTTTTTATAAGAAAAACTCTCTTATTATAACTTTAGAAGGTTATTCCCATCAATGTAATGTATAATTTAAGAAGAAGATAACACTACGAAAAATAGAAAAAAATATAATGGTGCAACTGGGACTAGAACCTCTCGTCTTTTTTTTTTTTACATGACTTCCGCACAAGAATCTCAACTGCTCCCGTCTGGAGCCAGTGAGACTATGGCATCCCCAATTGGGGTATGTTGTGAGGCTGAAGGTAGTGGGGAGGGGAAGGAGGTAGGGAAGTGGAAGGTAGGCAAGTACCTGGCTATTCAGATCTGGTCACCAAACACGGCTAAAGCCATTTTCAAGCAACGTTTCAATTCTGAATGGTGGTCTTACACCAGGGCGATACTGATAGTATCTTCCACTCTGGAACATGCCGCAAATATACTATTTATTATTTTAAATGAATTAAATGTGAAATAACACAAATTAATCAAATAAAATTTATTTGCGCATGCCGGGTTCGAACCCGCGACCTCCTGATTGTGAGTCAAGAGTCTTACCCACTGGACTACGGAGGTCGTCTAACCAAGACGGGCGCTTTTACCAATTCAGCCATTGCAACCTTCCGTCAATCTTCATAATTGTCAATATCATATTTTTAAATTTTAGAATTAACAATTTTCGACTAGTTTTTCCATATCATAGGCAACTACCCTTTTCATTGGAAACAATCGTTCTAATAACTGGTTTGTAACCTAGATAGCGTCTCGGATAAATATATCAGATTTTATTTATATGGAATGTACAATTCACCTTTTTATAAAAGTCAATGAATGAGTATTCAATTTTTTACAAGAACTCTGTCTACAAGTTTTGAAGATTATTTCCATCAATGTAATATATCATTGAAGAAGAAGATAACACTAAAAATCTAAATATGAAAGAGAACAAGACACAGAAAAATAGAAAAAGTTAATGGTCGAAACTGCCCTCCCGGTTGCGTATTTACAATCCCTACCGCGTTTCAGTCGCTTTAAATTTTCAATATCAAATTTTAAATATTTAGAAATAAAATTATTAATTTCTAATATACACATTGGAAAGATTATTTTATCTAGATTTTAGAACAATTTTAGTTTTTGCAAGGTGATAAAAAATTATCAATATAGAGGTGTATTTACAATATATGGGAATAATATTAAAATTTAAATATTTAGAAATAAAATTATTAATTTCTAATATACACAGCAGAAAGATTATTTTATCTACATTTTAGAACAATTTTTGTTATTGAAATGTGATAAAAAAATAACCAATATAAAGTTATATTTAAAATGTAAATTGTCGTTACCGCGACTGAATCGGTATAGGTTTTGTAAATAAGCCTCCCGGTTAGACGAGACGTTCTGGGTTCGAATCCCAGTTGCGACCATTATCTTTTTCTATTTTTTGTGCCTTGTTCTCTTTCATATATGCGCTTAGATTATTAGTAATAAGTCATTTTAAGCAATGTATCTCTTCTTGGTTGTTCTCTCATCAGGGAGGTCGATATAAAGAGTATCTGTCACTTAGATGTAGGTTTAATTTATATCTTAAAATAAATTAAACTATAAATATGTCTTTTCGGTTACGATGAAACGTCATATTTTCCCGTGCTCTGAAATAATTTGTGCATATTTCTGAGCTTGCAAATTGGCGAAATGAATTTCATCTCCTTTTGATTAGCGCTTTGCAATGGCTGTGTTTATTTCCGTGTATGTTCGTTTACGCCGTACTTCACATTTCCACGTATGGAGTTCTACAAGATATGTAACACAAGTCCTTACAGTATGTGCAAATAACATATAAACCCTCGCGTGTCCGTTCCCTTCGCAGACATAAAAAGCGAGAAAAAAATCTAGATTTTCACAGACAGATGATTTCAAAATTCTCAATAAATAAAGAGAATTTTAATGAACGCGCAAAAGAGAAGATAAAGCGGAGTTTCCCATACATATGTGGATCGTTCTCGCGCTACGAAATGAGGTACAAAATACCCTTTCAGAAGCATCCTTTCTCCCCCTTCGGCCAGAAGAAAGGAGAGGGATGGAAGGATTTATTTATTTCGTTTGAAGAAGTATTCCGCTGTCTGGCCGGCTGGCGTGCAATTCTGTTTGTCCGTTTGCTTCGGCTTAGGATTTTGTTTCAATGCACGGAGTTATGTACAACTGTGGGACTTAGATTTACACAAAAAACTTCAAAGTAAAAAAAAAAAAACTGCATAAACCACCCTTACAAAACCAAAATTATCTGCTACCCTTACAAAATATTACTGTTAAGTACTTTCATAAGTTTTTCTCACTTCTTACAAAGAAAAGCAACTTAGGAAATGATGAGTAAATCGCAAAAATAAGGTTAGACTGGAAAAGGCTGCCATCAGTTTCGCTTTGCCTTTCCACATACTTTTTTACTTTTAATTACTATACTCATATAATCATTAGTTAGTATTAAGAACCGTTCTCATCCCAACAAAAATAACAAAAATATTGTATGGAAATACGTAATGGGTAGATACTTTAACTACGTAAAATTTAATATACCTACGTGTTTATTTAGACATACAAGTAAACACGATTTTCTCCCTGTGTTTCTTAGTAATCGTGCAATTTATAGCAGCGTTTTCAGCATAAAATTAGCCATAAAAATTGCTTTAAATATTTTAAGAAGTTAGTAGGTAGGTATCTACTTGTATAATATCCTAGAACATAGATAGGTACTTTACTTACAAACTTAGGTAGGTATTCTAACATAAAGAGATATTCTTCTCCGGGTATTTCACAATACCACAGCTTATTATACAGTATTTCATTGCGGCATTGAAATATACCAAGAAACATTTGAGCGCCACTCGAAGCTCGGGTGGGGGGTGGTACCGTAAGGGGTGCATCGGCGAGTGTTTCTCTCTTTGGGCCTCTTTTACTCTTGCCTTTGGCGAGTTACGTTTGTAGGTTTATTATCTTCCATCCCCCGGCCACCCCCTCCCCTTACCACTCCACCAGCTACACCACTGTCTAGTGAAATTTTAAAAAGCAACCCCCGAGAGCCGGTACACCCCTGATCCGACGTTCGGTATTTGACGGTCACAATGTAACAGTTATCGTTTGCCGGGCATTTTCAATAAAAAAATTGAACGATTTAATTCAACTGTCATTTGCCATTTTATTCAATTGTCATTTTCAATTTTACTGGGTCGGTAAGGTAGTTACCTACCTCCGAGCGCTTCTATTTTATTCGCTATCATTTTCCTTTCTTTGGCTGGAACTACCTAAGAATAAAATCACAGGGTACAAAATTGGTTAGTATTGATCATAATTACTAAGTACTCAAATAAAAGAAAGGCACAATACATAACATCACTTTTCTCTCATCGCTCATTGAATATCGAAGAAAAATAACCACATTTTATTTCCATCGAACAATATATTGATTAGCACAACGGAAACAAAATTAAATATATACCTATTTCTCACCATTTTTTCACTTCGTTTTTTGAGGTAAAATTAAAAATATAAATAAACAATGTCTTGATACCTATTTTGCATGCATGTAAATGTAACACAAATCTGTGGTTAGAATGAAATTGAATGATTCACATGGCATAGTGAATTCACCGTCTTCCTACGTTATATCAGTTAGTTCGGTTTGCGGTGCAGACCTTACTCTGTAGATACCAACATTTTATTAAGTACATATATCATGATGGTTAATTATCTCGATACCTGTGGTTTAGACATTACTAGATTGCAATTTTAAAAATTAATATTATTCAGACTTTAAACAGTGTAAATTCTCTGATGTTAGTAAAAGATCTCTTAGATCTGTAAAAGATCTCTTAGATCATCTTCGTTCAGAATCGAAACGCTGCTTGAAATGGCTTCAGCTGTGTTTGGTGAGCAGATCTAAGTGGCCAGGTAATATACAACCTTTCTCTTCTCCATCTCCTTCCTTTCCATACCCCTTTCAGCCTCATAACACACAATAATTGGAGGTGCCACAAATGTGTCCATTCTGGAAGAACTAGTCATCCACATTAGGCTTTTAACTGCTTTTAACGTATTTTAAGATATTTTGGACACATTGCTCGCCAAACTGAGAGGACTCCAACTTGGTGAAACTCATAGTCACTGGCACACAGGAAAACAGAAGAAGCAGAGGAAGGTCACCAATGCGCTGTAGTGACCAAGTATCATTCGCGGTCCTCCGAGCAGAGCAGGACCACCATAGATATTAGAGTAATCACGATCTTAAGAAACCGACATAAAATACTAACTATATTCACTTAAAAAATGTTTATCGAAGCGATTTTTATTTAGCAGAGGGCCAAATTTGACTCTTTTATTAGGTATTTGTTGGTCCAAGTGTTTCAAAATGGTTCAATCTAGTGTTATTTATTTCAATTAATCATTACCTTTGTTAGCAAAGAGACAAATGCTTACACGCTTCTTATGAAAGCAATGCTCCCCGATTGAATTTTAGACTGAGAACGCATACTAAGCAAGCGCGAGAAATTTACAAATGCAAGATGGGGCGTATCGTAACGTTATTTCTGATATTAGCGATTTTTCAGAATTAAAAAAAAAAAACCTTGATATTTGTACACCCGAAAGGAAGAAAGTAACAAAAATCTTTTTCCGTGATAAAAAAAAAATATCACCAAATTGAGTTATTTATTTATCTTTATCAAGATTAATTTGTAGAGCTTCATTTTAATTTAGCGTTTTTCTTTTATATATTCAACAATATTATTATTCAAAGCTATTTTCGTAAATGAAGAAAATAATATAATTCGCTCGCCACTCCCAAGTCGAGTTCAATTTTATATAGAACACAAAAATAGACGTAGCATGATAATTATGTAAGGAACAACAAATTATTCATTTGGAATCATCTTATATTAACGACCTTTAGTAAAATTTAAGCAGGGAAATAATTGGGGAAACTTTAAATGGTAATTTAAGACGATATTTTAATCAGAAATCAATAATTGCACAGGCGAAAAAATAATAAAATCAACAATCTACATTATTATCTAGCAACAGCTCCACCCCTACCATAATAAAACATTGTTCGAAACTGTCAAATTAGTATAAGCTTTCCCTGACGAAGGAACGTTTGTTCCGAAACCGGTCGGATTTGCACATCAAATAAGTGGTTTATACAAAGTAAAATTATTTCATTATTATATAATAAAATCAATTTGTTTTCCATTAAAAAGGAAATAATATAAATATGTCGTCTGTAAGTGGCTTCACCACGGTTTGATAATGCCTTCAAAAGGCGAAATAGCTGTTTCGCGTAACAATAATCACACTGCAGATTTTTTTTAATAAAATAAGTGTGATTTTATAATAATATTAATGAACACATAAAAAAAAATCTATAAAAAATTACAAAATTTTGTCACCAAATTAAATTTATCATGAAATTAAGTTTATCACGAAATTGAATTTATCACAAAATTAAATTTATCACGAAATTAAGTTTATCACAAAATTGAATTTATCACGAAATTAATTTTATCACGAAAATAATTTTGTTTTGGAAATATGTAACTAATTTCTTCGGAAAAGACGTGGCACGTCTTTGCATGACGTTATGTATGCAGCTTTTCAATTTTAAGATGATATTACGCGGAGTAAAATACAATAGTTGTGTTCGAGTAGGGTGGTTACTTACTAGGAGCTGATAATTGGATGCGAGGTAAAAGTACCCGGTATTACTAAGCCGATTGTCTCAGAAAATAATATCATGAAGCTCACAACGAGATGTGTAGGAGGCAGGAGTAAGTAAAATTTGATGAAAATACCCACAATGCAAATACTGGGTAATGATATGATGCAAAAAAAACTAAGTTCTGCTTACGAAGTGTGATAGCTGTTTCGCTGTTAGGCTGTTTTTCAAAGCCAATTTATTTCACAGCAAGTATAACATACGAAGGAACAACGTTTAAACTTCACCAATACATTTTCACACCGGGTTCATGAGGTGAGTTTAATCTAAGTCTTGGCGGTGAATGCGTTTGCCCACTTATTGCGTAGCGGGCCGGATCCGGTGACATTGTTGAGGGAGACCTTTTGATTTCTCTAGACGCGATCTCTCGACCCATCGAATTGCACCGCAGTGGGAGAAATGGACACACTGACCCCTGTATTCCTACTTTTCCGTCCTAGAACTTCCTCACCTTTCTTTCCCTAAAAATACCCCCCACACAGTACCCCCAAAGATGACGTAGACCCTGAGGGAAACTGTTTTCCTCAGGGTCTACTGTGTGGAGCTATTGTAAAAAAATACAGACCCAAACTCTAAAAACGTGGTTCAAAGTTCTGCTAGGTTTATAAATATTATACGGTGACAGCTATTTCGCTGTTAGGTCGTTTGATAAAGGTAGTAGAGCCGAGAATTCTATAAAAAGTATGGATGTTATTACATCACACAGCCATTTTCACTGAAGCTCTAAAAGTGTTGTTTTATTAATAAAAAACCCTTAAAAAAATAATCAATGAAGTTTCCAATTTTCAATCAATTTTTTGTAGGCGTTCTTTAGAAAATTCACCCCCAAGGAAAGGCTTTTCTATCAGCGGCGTGCCAATATAACCTGATCCGAAAGCCTCCCCAAGTTATTGTTTTCCTGATTGATTCGTATTGTGACCTAAGTACCATTGTATGCAAGGATAATGGCAACCCTTCTTCCTTCTGGTGTGGGCACTTTTCATATCCTGGAGGGTATACCAGGCGAGCAGGCACTGCGGGATGTAGATATAATATCCATATGAAAATGGATTGATTCAATTATCCTTTAGCCGGTGTCAATCAGAATATATTATCCATCTTATAATGTACCAGCACAGACCCGTGAAAAATCATGGGATATTATGTTAGTAAATTTAGTTATTATCATTTTTGAAAATGGAAAAGGCGAAAAATTACGAAATCTGAATTTAATTGTCAAGATATTTTAACTAAAGAAAAACACATTTCAATGTGGAATTCAAATATTTTTCTAGTAAAAAATGTTATATCGTGGGTAGGTACTTAATCGCTTGTCTGAATTCTTGACATCAGTTCCAATTTGAAACTGACAATTATCACTTGACACAATCAGTTTCGCCGCCCCGGGAACCATTTATTGAATTACCAACACCTCTGGCATAGGTCACCCCAAGTGGTTTGGTGTGTTTGGTGACTTAGCAGGGGTGCCCGGGTTCATGGGGTGAGGTTAGTAGGGGGTTTTGGCGGTGAATGCGTCTGCCCACCAGCTGCATGGCAGGCCAGATCAATAGAGAATGGTTGAGGGAGTCCCTATGACTTCTCCAGCCATAGCCGGAGAGATGGATTCATACGTCCGTCACTCCTGGGCGCACTGCCCCCCAGATTCCAACCCGCCCCCAATATCCTTTTCTTTCCCAGAAATTCCTCTCCTATCTTTCCTAAAAAGACCCTCCACAGAGCATCTCCAAAGATGACATAGGTCCCGAGGGCAATTATTTTCCCCAGGGTCTTCTGAGTGGAGCTAAAAAAAAAAAAAGTTAAGTGTAAAGGGGCCAACCATAAATTACGTCACACGAATTTCTCGATTTTTTGACCTCCCCCCCGTCCCTGTCACAAATCGTCACATTTGTGAGACCCCCTCCCCCCCTAGTGTGACGTCACATATTTTGTAATTTTACTTCTAAAAACAATCAAAAAATTAGTTCAATTATTTTTACATGTGACGTCACGGAGCCGATGACTCCCCCCCATACCCCTGGTCACACTTATTTTGTAATTTTACTTCTAAAAACAATCAAAAATTATTTCAATTATTTTTACATGTGACGTCACGGAGCCGATGACTCCCCCCCATACCCCTGGTCAGAGACTTCTCTACTCCCCCCCCCCCCTTACGGTGTGACGCAATTTATGGATGGTTCTAAATGACACTTAAATTCAACACAAACCCGAGTTTCAATTCAATTTATTGTTATAAAAACTTTCGAATACTGTTCAATTTAGTGCGTTTTTGGAAAAACTTGCATAATATTTTTTTAGTAACTTAAATAATTCTACACTCTTTGACAGAAGGTTAAAAAAATTATATAAATTGTTAGCAACGTGATTGATTATCCAATCCATTAGAATTTCACAGATTTCAATGAAAATCAATCACACAATTGATATTCGTTCCGAGTTTTCTTTTAATTGCCTTTAATCAAAATATTCTAACAGAATTCTTGTTTTCCCCACGCTTACATAAAACACCATTTTCCGAGCAAAAAGCTATTTGGAAAATTAATAAAAACGTTTTATCACAATTACCTATAAATGAGCAGGAACACCCCGGCTTCCATGGATTTCAACATATTTTTTTTAATCTTATTAAATTATTGAGAAATCCGTAACAAACATGAGGCGACATTTCGACAATTTTGTTTTGTAGTATTTCAAGCAATATAGCTCTCTTGACGGAAAGAGTGAAAACGTGGCCAGCCAAAAACACTTCACAGGGAATTATCGAAAGAAACAGCTGTGTAAATTTCACAATGCCAGAGCTCACTGTTAATTAGTTTTTTGTGAAATAAGAACTGAAGACAACAGCATTACCATATTTATTTTCTCATCTTTTTTAAGTATTTTTTTTTACAAAAAAATGATATAATACATTTGTCGTAGTACAATAGTAGAGAAAGTAGTGATCATACAAAGAGTTTTAAAATAATTTATTTTTAACAAGTAACCTCTAATTGTAATATTTAAATAAATAAAGACATATTAGCGAAACTCAATCGAAAATCTGAAAAATATATATTCTTCTTACACTTGCAGAAAAGTTAATAGATGTCGCATGTTAAAAATAAAAATTCGGGTCTGAATCTTGCCATCATACATAAAGATAGTAGCCAATAAAGATATGCATTAAGAAAATGAAGATAATTTTGGTAGTTCTTATTCGAAATATGATACAGTTAAATATGACCGAATCGGATAGGGATACATTAGCTCAGTTGATAGAGTTGTTATTTACTAGTAGAGGTCGGAAATTCTGCAGTACTTTATTCAGTGTTTGTTTTAAATACGTAATCAATCATTTATTTCCACATTAAAATGATTAAACAGCCACCTTAATGTGCACAAGTCTAATGCTGCCATTTTTACCTTACAAATTCCTCATTCCCTAGCATCGATCATTGCCAAATGAATTTCCCACAACTTTACATTATGGTAATAAACAATGCACCCGCATTAGCAAATCGGTTCACTTTTATCGCAATAATCTGCAACTGTCCCAAAGAAAACTATTCATTATTATCAGATGTGCATAGAGCCCACTTTGGCATCACAAAACGAATGCAGTTAATTGAATGTATTTCGCAACGTGTTCGATACTGCGTTTTTCGGATCGAAGTCGTAAACTTGGTGCAGACGAAAAAAGTTTTTGTGGTAATTTTATAGACGGCCCACACGCAAAAGAGTAAATTAGACATTGCATTAGACTGCAGTCGGATAAATGCGATCACGCTATTCGGAATCGTACAAACTTACCACTGATTTGTTAGAATCGTTGTTATTTTAGAGCAATATATGCCAAGCGTTCATATTTCGCAGAGGTTACATGCTAATTTTATCTATATACCGAAAGAAATTGACATCTCATTTTAAAGTAAGGTCAAATTATTTACATAAATTTGGATAAGCTGAGGTTATGTTGCAAAAAAAAATCCAGACTGCTGTCCAGAAACAAGAAGATATTAGAGCACAAAATACTTATCAGACCAGTACTCACGTAAGCAGCTGAGACTTGGGTACTAAGAGGAATGAGCGAGCACTGGACGTTTTTGAAAGGAAAATTTTGAGGCGCATCTTCGGTTCTAGAAAATGGATATTGGCGCAGACGTTACAACAATGAGCTCTATACTTTGCTTAAGGAGCTAAACGTCGCAAAATTTATAAAACTGGGAAGACTTCGGTGGCTGGGTTATGTGGAGAAAATGACCAAGCATCAAGCACCCAAGTCCCTGCTGAACTCAAGACCGATAGGGCGAAGGAGCCTGGGAAGACCAAGATTAAGTTGAAGCGACAACATCCTCAAAGACATATCTACCTTGGAGCTTCTAAACTGGAGAGAGAGAGGAAGACTGAGGAGGCCAAGACCCACCAGATGATGATGATGAGGTTATGTTGCATTTAGTAATTTTAAATTGTACTTGGGTAAGTACTTCAGGAATCGTGTTGAAGAGTTTTGGTTAGGTTAGGTTTTCAAAATAGGTTATGCTACCAGAATTAACCTAACTTACAGAACTCAGCGCAATTTAACCTAACCCATACTTTTCAATTTAATTCAAGTTAGTAGATACGTAAGTACAACTTTCCTAATTATTTCATCATATATAACCAAGATGGGAAGGCTGATGGAGATATCGAAATAAGGGTAAATACAGGTAACTTCATTAATGGAGGACTGAAGGCCGTTGGTACTATAAAAAAAGTGTCCAAAGAAGCAAAGCTAGCAGTCCACAAAGAAGTACTGATATCTACCCTGATATATACTGGTAGAGAAAGGATGAAAGTAGACTGAATGCTGAAGAAATGAGATACCTGAGAGGCGTGTGTGGTAAAATCCATGCAGGATCGTGTGAGAAATGTGGAAATGTGGAAAAATGCAAAGCTGATGTAATCGTAATGAGATGGTTTGGGCATGTAGAACGAATGAACGAAGAAAGAAGTGCAAGGAGAATATATGACGCAAATGTGAATTGTAGAAGAAGTCGGGACAGGAAGCCCGAGGAAGACAAGACACGATCTAGTGAAACAATTGAGTCGGGCCATCTTAAGAGTCAGAATAACAGAAGAGAATGAGACGATGTATGAATGAGAATGAGGAAAGGAGTGTGTAAGACCGAGTTGTTTTGCGGTCTGCCCTCTCTGCCTATCATTGCTCCGAAACTCCGTTAGTTATATTTAACCTAACCAAAACTTTAAAACAGTAGGTACTAAAAATACTGGCATTTATGCGGTATGAGGGTTTATGTTGTATGAAGGCTGTTGCAAATCGTTATATCTGCAGCGAATCAATTAAAACGTCATCTGGCGACCTTATTCGGAAAATTGTTCTGGAAATGTTGAAAAGTTTTTCACAGTCGAGTCATTCCCAATTAGAACCTTGCATGCGCAAATTAGTTTGGACTTTTGAAAACGGGGTGACAGACTTGTCATAATTCGTTATTTCAATTGCAAAAATACTTGATATAGTATTTTTAATATTAAGTAAGATTTAATATTATGTAAAATAGATTTACATTATTGAAAAATTGATTTAACACTGGCTTCGATAACATTATATTATACTAGTTGGTTTCTGGCATGCGTTGCTATGCCATTTAATAAATAAATTGATTCTCCCTGCGTGTCCTTTCCCATTCGTCCCAGTCCCCTTCCTCTCGCGATCCCACTCCGCCTCCTTCACCTTCCGTCTCCCCACTCTACTCCCCCCCTTCCCCCGTCCCGCAAACCCCCCTCCAGAGTTCCCCTCCCCCCTCCCAATGTCCATTCCCTCCTATCCTAGTTCCCATCCCCTCTCCCGCATTCCGTATATTCAGTCCCGATACATTCAGTTTTCATACAGCTCGCGTGCCCCCTATTGCAATTTTTAATACAAATTTCATAATGCCAGAGCTCACCTGTAGTTTTATACAAACCATGTCCTAACAATAATAAACACAAAAAAATATCCATTTTGGTGCAGTCATTTGGAAGTTATGCGCATACATGTATTTCGGCGATTCATTTTTATTTATATAGATAGATAGATATATTTACATTATTGAAAAATTGATTTATTACATGGCGTTGATTTATAGGCTTCGATAACATTATATTGTATTGAATTATGAAAGAATTTTTTTTTGTCCATGGCCAAAACACGTATAAGTAGATACAGCAATATTTTAAATTTTCCTCACTGGGTATCGTTAAAATTTTCACATGACTAACAATAAGATTTAAATATTACAAACTATTACATATTTTATGACTGCAAATTGAACGAATAAAAGTCAAGAGAAACTTTATTGTTTTAGTTTTTACACAGTTTTGTTATGCGTTTGAGATTAGAACAATAAATTAGTGCTTTTATTTTGAAATTAATTACAAATTTTACAACCCATTTTAATTGAAATCTCTATTAATTGAGACTATCTTAATTAATTGTACGTAGTTTTTAAGAAGTATTACTAACTTGGATGTCATAAAAATAATCATAAACATGAGTAATGAATACTTTAAATACAATCTTACTAATATTATAAACGCGAAAGTTTGTATGGTTGTATGTGTGTTTGTTACTCTTTCAAACAAAAACTACTGAATGGATTATAATGAAACTTTACAATAATATAGCTCATACATTAGAATAACATATGGGATATAATTTATAAAGCTAGCTTGGAAGGGGGGGCGGGAGGGGAACGGGGACGCACGGGAAAGGTGATTCAGGGAGAAACAATGTATTTGTTTATGAATATGGCATTGCAACGCATGCTGGGAACCAATTAGTCTATATATATATTAATCCCTGTTTCCCTTGGTCACGCCATAACTTCAGAATGACTTTACCGATTTCATTCATCTTTTTTTTTTAAGTTTTCTAATACTTTAATAATAATAATAATAATAATAACGTAGTATTTATGTAGCGCAGTTTTGTGATATTTCACTTCAAGTGCGCTTAATTATAATAAACTTAAAATTAACCTACAGTGTTCCTTACGAGTCCTTAAAAAATTAATTATATAATGTGAAATAACGAATATATAAAAAATATACAAAGCAATTCCTAAAGAACAATATTAACAACAATAGTGAGTGCTGTTTTGGCACAGGACAATATATAATGATAAACCATCACGGTGCCATTCAACAAGAATCATTTAAACTAAATTATATAGAACAGGAGGCAGTTAACATTTAGAAATAATACAAATTCAGAGTGCACATAAAACTATAGCAAGGAGGTAATCGAAACCAAACAATTACCAGAAACTTGAGGAACATGGCTTATTATAGTAGATTTAAAAGGAGTTAAAATTCATAAAAGGTATGATTTTTTAAATAAGTTTGTTTTTAGAGGTCTTTTGAATTCAGCCAAGTTCTGGATATTAGTAAGAGCTGAGGGAAGTTTGTTCCAAATGAGCGGGCCAGTTACACGAAAAGATCGATCATAGTAAACGGCTCGATTTGACCTAGAAAGTTCGATTAAACGATTAGTAACATCTCGATCTGCTGACCTTAGAGTAAGCTGCCTATCGCTTAAGTTTTGTAGAAAAATTAAGAACATTGCGCTGAAAATTGGATAATTTCAGAAAACTTAACCACTATTTTAACCTCGCACGTTTGACGAAATTGAATTTAGCAGGCAGCTGTTTTTTTTTTGTATTAAAAGAATTGTCTACGGATTTTTTAAATTATAGATATTTTATATAGGTATCTAGGTATATTAGATACCAAATTTGATTGATTGTTCTTATAATATACAAAAATGAATATTTGTAATATACGAAAAATGAAAATTTGAATAAAAAAATTGTAATAGGTGGCACGCGAGCTGTTTGAAAACTGAATGTACTGGGACTGAATATAAGGAACGCGGGAAGGGGGTTTGAAGTAAGGGGGAGCGGGAGAGGGTAGAGGGTTGGCGGGGAAGGTGGAAGGGAAACACGAGAACGGGAAGGAGATGCGGGAGGGGAACGGGGACGCACGGGAAAGGACATGAAGGGAAAAATTATTTATTTCTTTGAACACGACATTGCAACGCATGCCGGGAACCCGCTAGTATAATATAATAAGTATATTGCGCATTGATATTCCTTACTGTATAACTATTTTACTATGAGAATCGTGACTTCAGGAAATATTCAAAATTTAATTGATCGTTTTCAATGTCTATGCCAATAAAGCATCGTCTGTACGTTGTGCAGTTTGCGATACACCCCCCTAGCATAGGTAATCCCTTCCATAAACCGCACTTGGCTGGAATCATTGGGCTATTAATAATAAGGGAAGATAGACGTTCATACCGAATCGACGAATGTAAAATTATGGAAATGCAAAATGTAATATTTTAACCAATTTATTAACTTAAAGCAAATTTTAATCTATATATCATCATCACTCTCGGCTCTATAACCCCTGGTGGGTCTTGGCCTCCTCAAGAGTCTTCCTCAACTCATCTCGGTTTTGTGCCAGCTCTCTCCAGTTTAGAAGACCAAAGGTAGATATGTCTTTGAGGACGTTGTCGCTCCATCTTAATCTCGGGTTCTCAGACTCTTTGCCTTATCGGTCTTCAGTTCAGCAGGGACTTTGGTGCTTGATGCTCTGTCATTCTCTCCACATGACCCAGCCACCGAAGTCTTCCCAGTTTTATAAATATATACGAGTATATATACAAAAATCAAATTAGGTGAGATGTCTATGCGTTGCTAAACCATTCATCCGATTGCGATGAAACTTTGGGGATTTGATGTGCGCATGTCCGCGATGGTTTCTGTATATTCTGGTAAGCTCTGGCATTATGAAATTTGTATACAAAAATTGCAATAGGTGGCACGCGAGCTGTTTGAAAACTGAATGTACGGAGACTGAATGTATGGAATGCGGGAGGGGGGGAGGGGAGTGGGGAGAGGGAAGGCGGAGTGGGAAGGGGATGCGGGAGAGGAAAGGGAGGCGGAAGGGAAACGGGACGAATGGGAAAGTACAAGCAGGCAGGAAGAATTTCTTTATTAAGTGGCATAACAACGCTTTGCTGGGAACTCGCTAGTTCAGTATTCAGTTGAAATTCGAAGATGTAAAAAAAAAAGTTTTATTGCTAATTAATGTACGGAATGCACAGATATCAAATACGTTATTATCGTGGGACAGATTTTGTCATTTTTATTATTAAATCCACATTATATTTTTCGTGTAAAATAATGGTCGGAAGCCCTTGAACGCCAAAAAGAAAAGACCCTTTAAGAGCCGACAAAAAATAACCCACGAGGAATTACCGTTACCCGGCGTGTGCGTGTGTCAAAAAGCTGCCAATGTATTGGTGGATAACGTATCCAGATCAGTAATTAATGACCCTTTTCTCTTGCAGGGTGGAACCGGCCTTAAAAATCACCCCCTCCCACCCCATCCCATGTCCAAATTACCCCTAAAAACATCCTTTCGTATGAATCGCCTAGCAACGCCTTCGGTGGTGGAGAAAAGAGTTATTATTATTATTATTATTTTGCATATTCATGTGTTTGGGGGTGGGGAGGGGGGCGGGTTGTCTGTGTGGTTGTTGATGATGCTTGTCACCCCCTTAGATATAAAACTCACCCCGATGAATCTTAAATATTGATTTTTGTTAAATGAATGAATGGCAGAAAGGTTTCTTTAACGACCCCTATTCAAATTCAACTTCAGTATCTACGATTGGAAATCTTTACTCATTGAATTAATTTTTTACATGAGAAGAAACCTTATTAGGTTACGAATTTTATTTAAATCAAATTACGCATATTTATTATTATAATATAATAAAATTGTGACCGTAAATGGTTTCAGCCTGATAATTCCAAGAAAGATATATTGCAAGTTCCAGCACTCTCTTCCACCTTTGGTCAACGTAGCTTTAGATACTTTGCCATAAAAATATTCAACATTCTCCCAGAAAACATCAAACTGAGTCAAACACAGAAATAGTTTAAAAAAACTGTTAAAATATGGATATATTCTAATGATTGAGCCTACACTGGTGCCCTCACCCAAACGCCCTGTCATTGACAGTTGTTATTGCAGTAATAACCCTGCAGTCTTTGTATTGTGTATATGCAAACAAAATAAAGATTTTGCTGTATAGAAACCTACATTATACATTTATAAAAAACCATAGTTAAAATTGCGAGAAACAATTTACAAAAAAATCTGCCTCAATACAGGTTCACCTAGTGAGGCAGGCTATGCACAACTAAAAATAGTGTATAATTAATTATTCTACTTCTGTGTAACCGTTCTTATATTACTTTCTATTTGTTAATTCATTTGTACTGATGTAATCTATTTGTAAACTACATTGAATATGTACTTTTTTAGTTATAATGTTACCAATTTCATTGAATAAAGATATTATTATATTATAAAGCCGTCTTCAGACTGGTACAATTGTTTCTTAATCGACAGTTTATATACATAACATAAGGTGGAGAGGATTTTAAAACAAAGATTTAATTTAATTTACATGGGTTTTCCCATATTTGTTATACTATGTCGTCTTTGACGATTGGATTTCTAATTATTTGGCTATTACGACATAGCAAGAAATATGGGAAAAACCCATATAAATAGAATAAAATCCTTGTAGACTACCTTGTAACAACTACCTTGTGGATTAAGAAACAATTGGACTAGTCTGAAGATGGCCTTAACAAAAACTGGTTACGGTTACGAATAAACTAAGTGGAAATAAGTTTTATATTCGATTCATTATGTAATTATAATGAAATTCCACCACAAATTGTCAGAATCAAAATAGAAATATTTTATTTTTTTATTTTAACTTTATGAGTAAAACCTCAAATTGTAATATTTAAATAAATGAAGACAATATAAGCGAAACTCAATCGAAAATCTGGAAACAGAAAAATCAGAAAAACATATTGACACCTCTGGGACTCGAACCCAGGACCTCTTGCTTTCCGGGCAAACGCGCTAACCACTGCGCCACGGTGTCGATATGAAATTCGGTCATGTTTAACTGTACCATGCTTCGACTAAGAACCACCTACATTATCTTCATTTTCTTTAACGCATATATTATTGCCAACTATCTTTATGTATGATTGCAAGATTCAAACCCGAACTAAATGCTCTCTAGATAGTGTCTGGATAAATCTTTATCCATTTTATTTAATATGCAATATCTATCGACTTTTCTGCAAGTCTAGGATGAATATTATTTTTTTTTATTTTAACTTTATGAGTAAAACCTCAAATTGTAATATTTAAATAAATAAATAATAGCAAGAGGTCCTGGGTTCGAGTCCCAGAGGTGTCAATATGTTTTTCTGATTTTTCTGTTTCCAGATTTTCGATTGAGTTTCGCTTATATTGTCTTCATTTATTTCAAAATAGAAATATTGATTATTTGTAGTTTTGCCAGTTTGCTAAAATCATTATTGGCTACGATTTTGGTCTTAAAAACGCACCATTAAACTGTATAAATATTTTGTAAAATATGACAAAATAAATAGTTCTGTATTTCTATAAAACTAACCTTAAAATTTGACAAAATTATCTTTTCTAAAACTTTGGTATCCTTGTGTTTTATTGAAAATAGAAAGAATACTTGTTTGTTCCTTATATAAGTGAATTTGTACTCCATTGTTGTTTGTTACGTTATGAATGCAGATTTATTTCTGTATCAAATTTAGCTATTCATAATGATGGCTTTATCAAATCTATCGCAATTCATCTGAAAATATCCACTCGATTGAACCGAGGCGTCGGTTTTCAAATATTAAAACAGGATTATTGAGCAATTAAGAATTCACCATTGTATCGTATCTGTTTCCGGCATTGACGCAGGATCGCTAGATGGCATTCGATATCAATTAAAAGAAAATTATCAAATTTCTCTTACTAATTATCATAAGATCATAACTAACTTTTTCGTTCAATACCTACCACTTGTATTTAAATGGGCAACAATTTAATAAATAGAGAACTTTTCACAATTTTTAAACTCACATACACCATTATAACCTCAATGGCTTTTAGAAGTGGTATTATTGTGTTCCGTCAAAAAGATTATTGTTTCTACGAAAAGCTTTGAAATAGATGACAGTAAGTTTTCAACAATACTTTATCGTCTATTTTATATTCTCCTCGCACAGACTCGTGAAATATCGTGGAAATTTGAATTCTCGACAAATCAGTTAACTTTAATCTATGTACTTTATCGCTTCTCTGATTTTTGCAAACACACACTTAAATTAAATTAAAAACAAGAGTTATTTTAACAGGATACATACAGACAAAGTCATAATGGAAATTAGTATTTTTAATTACATTCTACAAATCAATTCTTTATTTAGTTGATAGGTATATGTCGAGCGTAAATTTATAAATTGAACGATGGAAAAACATTGTGTTAACTGTAATAATTGTCTTAAACATACTTTGGAAATCGTAGTAATGAAGCTTTTAAAAAGCTCTTTGGTTGGTTTCTTAAAGTTTCGTTAGCAGTATCACATCACAAAGTAAAAAGGACTCGTATCTTCGATACGGATTCATTTTCGCTGCTATAAACACCAATCTCATATGTTTTAAATCAGTGTATTCAGGCTCTGTAGATGTGAGAGGCCGGCGGGTAGAAAGGGGCGAAGGAACCTCACAGGGTAGCTACCAGAAAGGGAGGCAGTAATTACTACTCGGGGAGATGCTTAGGAAAAGTGACGTAATGGGGGAGGGGGTTTGAAAGCGGGTGGTGGGGTCTTGATCAACCCCGCTCTCATTTATCGTTTTAATCAAAGGGAATATTTAATGACAGATATATGTTATATTTGCCCGTGAGGGGTGGGTCTTTGTGTTTTTAGCATGAAGATTAACACCCCAGTAGATATCCCTCAGGCTATGCGCCCTTTGTAAATTATTGATTCGTTCATTAGGATGCAGAAGATGCCTTTAAAAAATATCACCATTACGTTATACAAAATGGTCTAACCGTAAATAACTTGCAAACGTACACGAAAAAAATAGTTTCAACACTCAGAAACGAAACATTGCTTTAAGCGTCTATGACGCGTGACGAGTTAACAAGCTACTATCTACTAAGTTTAAAAGCGGGTAAATCGGCGAGTGAGATTGTCATGATGACACACAAAACTATCCACTCGCTCAGAAGCGTAGGAAACTGAGGCCGCTGCTAGCGCCAGTAACAAGAATAACGACGCCTGCGTGAACTAATTCTTCAGATGTTTGACAGTCGAAATCAGCTGTTTATAGGAAGCCATGTTGGAAACATAAATAAACCAATCACTTTTTTCGTAGATTGTCAACAATCTGCTAGTCGCTGCTAGTTAGCAAGTAACACGATGACACTGGGCGAGTTTACTAACAGATAGTGAATTTCCCAGAAAGTAACTTGTAAACTCGCCACGTGTCATCGACGCTTTAGATATGTTTAGGATTCCTTGACAACTTAACAAAGCGACATTTCAACACCCCTTTGAAAAGTTATTAAAAGTATTAATAAACATACCCCATAACCTAATCTAACCTGACGTAGCCAATTTAAAAGAGTTTTTTTTATCACTTTTAATGACTTTTCAAAGGAGTGCTGAGTTCCACTTTGTTGAATTGTCCAGTCACTTATATACAGGTATTTCTCAACAGCTCTCTTCCTCTTATCATTTCGATCATTTTTGTTGTATGTTCTGGGCAGTAAACCACCAAAATAAAACAATACATTACAGTCCTTAAGTATTTTAACCAAAATTTGATGCTTTTTATTGATCCTTTGGGTGATATTTCACAGAAGGTAAAGGGCAGCAACGTCATAAACCATTCTGACCTTTATGCATATTATGATTACTTGTCCTTTGTGCATCTGCGGTAAAATACACTTAAAACATTTCAAAAACAAGACACTGATTCATTTTGTAAAAGAACTGCTAAATAAAATGTGTTTTTTAACACAGTCGTAAGCGCTACAAAACTTTTGCATAATTAGCAATAAAATCAATATTGTAGTCGCGTAGACTTAAAGGGTTGAGAAGAAGGGGTGTGTTTTGCCCACAGGTTTCTATAGGGGTTGAAATAAAATAATAATTCGAAGGTTCGATGACGTTGTGATTTCGAACACTAAAAAAGGGTAAAGCAAAGGGTGGGTACCTCACTGAAGCCTGAACTCATGTTTATAACAATATTGATTGCGAAGGCGTTTGCTTAATTACTTATTTTTTGGTTTCAATACAAAATACGGATTTGGGCTAACTTTTGAGTACGTAATAAACAATATAATTTCATATCCAAAATTGTTCTTCTAAATACTTTGTTTTAAGAAAATAGTTCAAATTATAAAAATAATCTTTTTAAATCCATTCATTGTAATGTAACATATTTTACATTTTTACAAGACGAGTATTTTAATCTATTTTTGAAAAGTGTAATATTTTTTTTGATTCGTGAAAATAAATTTTCCCACTTTCATTTTGGTAGTAAAAGCTAGTATTAAAACTAGCGCAGACTCCTGAAAAAGCACGGGATACTATGATTCAAATTTTGAAAAAAAAAAAACAAAATAATTAAAATTTAAAAAAATAAAATAATTTTCTGTTAAAACATTAGGTTATAGGTGGATTTTATCACTACTTGTCTGGACTTGTTCATATAAACAGTTTTTATTTTTAAAAATGATACTTGAAGTAAAACGATTGAAATAGATACTTTGAAAAATTAAATTTTCTTTTATTATGCGAAGTTCAAATATTTAAATGCTTTATGATCATTTTCTAAAGGACTTAACTTGCCACATTATACAAAAAAACCACAACTGAAAATGCGTTCGTAAGTAGGATATTTTGGACTAAAAAACAGTTTTATAGGCCTGATTCTTTATTTTTTCTAGGATTATAAAAAAGATGATCGATTATTTCAAAGGCCGAGATGTATTCTACTCGCAGTATTTAATTAAAACATCTAAAATATTATTAAGCGATCAAATTTTAAAATAAAAAAAACCCTGATTTTGCATTACTTCGTAGTACTTAGCTCTAAATATATTATCTTTTTCAAGTAAACTTATTTTGAAAAGCTATTTTATATGGTTTGTGTATTAAATTATTATTTAAAAAAAGCTTGATTATAACCTGTGTGAAATCGAATTAGCAAATTATTATTGTAAATTTCGCGGTAAAACCGATAAATATTTCCGTTACAAATCAAGTTAACTCGTATGGGTTTAGGTTGGCACACATGTGTAACGTATTTACATATCAAATTTGAATATTCCATATTCCTAAGGACAATCGAATCATCGGCTAATTCGATTTTCGAATTAAGAACCTCCGGTCGATATTCAAACTGGATAAATATAATCGCATGGGGTTGGGATTTGGAATTGTGACGTCACATATCATTCGATACACTACCTTTGTGTGTGTTGGTAGTATGTGTGGAAAGGGGTAGATTTTTCGTTTGAAGGGTAGATCGCCTTTACTCTTACCCTTGGGTGGGGTGGGTACAGTAATAACACCCCGCGGATCGGGGTAGGGGGAGGAGAGTGGGCATGTGCCAGATTATTTGAGATGTGAAATAAAGCAATGGGGTTCGATTGCGAATGAAGGGATGGGGGTAAGAAGGCATTAGCCAAAAATAAAATGGCGATACTCAGACTAATAAAACTGTTCGATTACTGTAATCCACTTTCTAAAATATACCTAACCTAAAATAACCTAAAACACGTGCATTTTTAGTTACATAAGTTATTTACTTTATGAGCTATGAAGCTTTGAAATTGTGAGGAGAATTAGACAAGTCGCCATATTATGTCGTGCTTCCGTAGCAGAAATTTCACTGCAAAGAGCCATGAAGACGTTTTTGTATATCATAAATATCAGCCCTTCACCCAGACCAAAAAGACAAAGTATATTTTTATTTTCATTTATAAAACCTTAAATTAAGAATTATATATATTATATACTTATAAATTCAAGTGATTTTTAACCTAGCTTATCTGAACCCAACTGTTATGTAGGTGCTGACTGCATAGTTGTTTGTGTCTTTTAGTTAATGGAAGATCAGAATTAATTACATATTACAAAATTGTAATTTGTAATATTGTAATATTTACCTTTTTAAGATAAATAAATTAAAAATAAAAATAAAACTACAAAAAATAGTATAATTAAACAAATAAAAATGGATCTTTTAATTCGTCTTTTTTTACATTACGCACAAACCGGATTTGACGACCTCGAGGAGTAAGGCACTCGACTCGCAATCCGTTGGTCACAGGTGTGAGCAAGTAAATTTTATTTGATAAATTTTTGTGTTATTTCACATTTTATTCATTAAAAACAATAAATAGTATATTTGCGACACGTCCCAGAGTGGAAGATACTCCCAGTGTCACCCTGGTGTTAGACAACCTTTCAGAATTTAAACGTTGCTTGAAATGACTTTAGCCGTGTTCGGTGACTAGATCTGAATAGCCAGGTACTCCCTCACTTTCCTCTTCCCAACTCCTTCCCCTTCCCACTCTCACGACATGCCCCAATTGGGGATGCCATAGTTTCACTGGCTCCAGAGGTTTCGAGCAGTTGAGACTCGATATTCACATAAAAAACACTGGCAGTGCCTTAGAGGGATATGAAAAAAGTATTGAACAAAAAATAAAACTAAAAAAATAATGCGTATTTATTTTTTTGTACTTTAACTGCATTGGATCTAAAACATTTAAACAAAAATTATGCTACCGAGGTAGTAATACTTGAAAGTGAAATTAATATTCTCCGATACAAAGAAAACTAAATCCAACGCAACAATAAATCAGATCACATTATTCTGCATACTTTGAGTGGTATATTTTATACTTTGGGTTTCCCACCTCCCCAATGTTACGTCTATTATTCGAAAATACCCAAGTCAGTGTGTGTTCGTTTCGATGGAAAGAAGGTTCAAGAGTAATACGAAAGGTGTGCTTTCATTTTAATGCTAGCTTTGTTTTCGAATTCCGAATGCGGAAAAAGAATTCTTTCCGAATGCGGAACAGATTTGATAATATTTTTCGAATTCCGAATGCCAAACATATTTGATAATATTTTTCGAATTCCGAATGCCGAACAAATTTAATTATATTTTTCGAATTCCGAACGCGGAACAAATCTTATTAAATTATCGATTGGCGAAATAAATAATACGATTGGGAAAGGATATGTTAGATTTAAGAGTTATTTTGATACGGGTTGCGTTCACTTACTGCGGTATGGTAATGTCTAATGAGTTGAGAAAATTATTCGTGTGAATGGTTCAGATGATGTACGGAAGAAAGAACATGATTCAAGATGATTACTGACGCTTCGTTGGTTATGGCGAATTATGTTCATTTCAAATAAGAGTATCGCATATTTGTAGATCTATTTGAGAAGTACTAGTAAGTACAGAAATCGAGTAATAAGCTAAATTTTTCAATTTGATGTAATATTTATTTGTCTACGAAAGAACTCTAGAACGGTGAGCTCTGGCATCTTGAAATTTACACAGCTTCTTATGATAGGAGTTTCTATGTAAACTAAAATGTTTTCAGCTCGTTGTGACTTTCCAATCGTGAGTTATAGAGCTTTTAAAAATGTTTGTATCTCACAAAAAGTTGTACGATATGACGAGACGCCATGCTTTTCGAATATTCCATAATTAACCAAATATCGACAAAATAGAGTTGAAATCTTGACTGAAGGAAGGGAAAATAGCATTTTTTTAGTAGGTTTCTTAATAAATAAAAATTTGAGTTAAAAAAACGTAATATTTTGAAATACAGCTTTTAATAATGATTTATTGATTTTAAGAGTTCCTATATGCTAACTTATGTAAAAAGAATTAGAGATAACGGTGAATTAAATAGTACCTAACCTAAAAGTGTTCATATTATTTTCCTCACTAATACATTCAATAAATATCGTTGTATACGTGGATTATCTACATACAGATACATTAAAATAACCTTCAAATAAATACATATTCCATTTGTGTGATATCGCATTTCACGGTTGCAGTTACAAGAATAGCGTCGGGGGGTGAGTGGCCCCCAGAACTGGGGGGCAGCCACCCCCCGGGGGTAAGGGTGGGTGGGTTCCTGGGGGTGGGGGCCCCTTACCCCCAGTTCCCGGGGAGTTGGAAGGGGATGTAGCGTCCAGACAAAGTCAAGGCGGACACGAATCAAAGGGGAGACACTATTTATTCAGTTGGGGGTGCAAATCGCTCTGTACTGCTTTGTACTTATAGGTACGATTGAACATTGAAAGATTGGGTGTGGAGAATTATTGTCCGGTGGGGTCAAATGTCTGGAGGATGGTAATTTACATGACAAAATGGATACACATTATTTTGCTTTGGACTTTGCGGCAATTCGGAAGCTTTATGATGGAGACAGGACCACACACTCCCGCTTAGCTATGGATGACGCCTAACTAGTTTTGACTGCATTTTGCTGTTATTTGTGTTTGTACTAACTTAACCTAACCTCTCCTTATTATTAAAGGAAAGGTTAGGTATCCTCGGGAAGCGTGCCAAACGCGCGCTCCACGGTTGACATTTGTTACATGAGAAAGGGTCGCTTCTACTACACATTCTTGAGTTAACAGCTCGTCTGTGGAAAGATTTGCAGGCCTCTGTGTTTCCTCTTTCCTACAATATGGATCTCTTCAAGACCCTCAATCCTCTCCTCAAAAAGATCCTCTAACACAGCATCGTCAAAGATAACACTAGCCCGAGGAAAATTATTTTCCCTTCTGCGTGGAGCTAATGTAAAAGAAAATAAAATAAAAACTTTTAATGGGTAAATACCTGGTTTCACGGTCGTAACAAATACATATCTACTTTTGTGCTAATAATTATTCTCATTGATTTTTTTTTATGTCAGATAAATGGATATTTCAAAGATTCATAACTCATAACAGAACTGACGCTCATGCTGAAATTAGTTGGATTGATCTAAAAATTTGAGAAAATTTCATTACGCTGGAGAACATCGTTTGAGCTTTTTAGCTTTTTGCTATTTTAGTTCACTGGATATTAAGGGTTTATATTCATCCCATTTCCAAATACGTCAATAATTAAATAATGAATAATCATAATTAATTTGAATATCACCGCTTTGATGAGACATTACCTCAATGGCTGCCTATTAAAGGTTCTAAGAATTGAGATAAACAGTGTGTTCTACATATTGTTATGTAAACAAAACTGAATCAGTGATAATTCCTAATGAGATGCTCGGCGGAATCGTGATTCAAAACGAGGCTGACTGATAAAATCATTATGTTTTGTAAAACCATGAAAACTGCGCATTATCTAGGAAAATTTGCATGTAATTATGACAGGTATTTTGTCGAAGAAAAGCAATTAAATTCTTATTAGTTATTTGAGCTTTTGCCCACACGCGTGTTGCGTTCATTCTTCGGTTTCTGTCTGTGTGTATTATGTAAAGGTGCTTTAGATTATGACGTGTATAACATGGAACTGGGCGTGGTTTAAGCCAGCAATTTACACAATTTTGCATCCTCTTAATAACTTACTACCTGCGCATGAGACTTAATGCACCATGATTAGGCAAAGTTTATGGTGTGTGAATCGAATCGAGGCGTTCAGAAATGCGAATTTATTAGTAGTATTGTGGAATTTATTCATTACCACGACTCTTTGCAACGGAAATAATGCTAATTTTGCTGAAGTTAAACCAATTGGTGCTGCGGTAACCGTTGGAGAGTCCTGTCCAGTTTTAAGAAACAGCTCCACTCCTGCTGGTCTCCTGGTATCTCGTTCCAGTGTATGGTTGGCTTTTACACCATTCCGTCATTTTAGTTTAGTTCTTTCAAAAGTTCTTTCACCATACGAAAGAAGAAGAAGAAGTTCTTTCAACGCTCCTTTGTCCTGTAACCTTATTATAATGGAGTTTAAGGTTGGATATCGTCGATTCTTGCTACATTATTTCCAAGTCTTCCAAATTTACAAAACTTAAATTATTGATGGCTCTTCAAAACATATGGGAATGTCCTTAGTACCTTGGGCGATTAACATAAATTGTTTATTTGGCTCCAAATATTGAATAGTGAGTGTAGAAAATTATTATAAGTTCACACATCTAAACACATAACCTAACACATAACTTCATCTCTTTATGTTGTAAATCTTTTGTAATTCCTCTAACTTGTTATCAGGTACTTGGTTTACACTTTTCTTACCTACTTATCTCATACACTGTAAATCCGAATATAATATACGCTACCAGGTTATTTTTTCTATTTTTTGCTTTGTAATTATGTAATGAGTAATATGAACTTAACCTGTCAATTTGTCTGTCCTGGAACGGGAAACTTTCCTAGTTGGACAGGCAAAGCTTCCTAATATGTAATTTGTACTTTCTTTTGTATCTATCTATGATAAATAAATAATAAATAAATAAAGAAAAACATTATTCTTACATAGATATTATTTATTTTAGAATACATAAGTCCTGAGTACGTGGTTGTTTTGAGATTCATCAATTTGGACTATGATTGAAAAATTAACAAACAAAATGATAACCTTGTTATGAGTATGAGTAAATGTTTGAAAACCCATTTCCCGAATGCATCATTTTATTGTTGTAATTCTAGGAATCGAATGTGATTCTCCGATTGGTACATTGAAATTAAGAATAACGAGTAAAAAATTGAAGTTCATGATCGCCAAAGCGTGGCGGTTCCGTCTGATTCCTTCCTTTGTTCGTCCATCTTTAAGTGATTTTTCATAAAAGCAATTGTGAGCCATAAATACATTGGACTTAATAACGAGATTGGCTACTACCTGTTAGCGAGATCGGTGGTGCGGATATTTACGCAGGGCTGGCGTAAGACAACAACCAAACAAGTCGATGGAACAGTATCGTCGAAAATAAGTGTCGAAGAAACAGTGTCGCCGAAAAAATACATCGCTAAAAAAGTGTCGCGGAAAAAAACACATCGATGAAATAGTGTCGATGAAATAAACACATCGATGAAATAGTGTCGACGAAATAAACACGTCGATGAAATAGTGTCGACGAAATAAACACATCCGTGAATATGGAAAAGAAACACTGTCAATTAAAATATCAATAAATCCGAGCTTACAGAAAGAAGTAGAAAAAACAGTAGAAAACATTTATGTGAATGTTGTTTTGAGTAATGTAAAAAGAAGAATGGTGTTTCTTATAGAGTTAACACGTAAAGTAAACTATATTCTCATGCGATAGTTAATACGAGACTAAACATCAATCAAATAGTAGTCACGCGATTATAATAATTTCCCACCAATGATATAAGTTTAACTTATAATATTAAATTATCCATAAAAACGTATATTTAATTTTCTTGCAAATTGAAATAATCACTTAATTCTGAACCAGTTGCCCAAACATTGACAATTTTTTAAAATATTAGATTCCTGTTTCGTTTATTGATTCGTGATTGTTAGTTAAATTAATGTATGGTAAAAGTGTGCATGTTTAATATTGAATAGACGAGAATAATGTTACGTCAATGGGCATTAATGTCGGACATTTGATTATTACCGGCTCGATATGAAAATTATACACCGGAGTAAAATGAAACGAACCTATCGTGGGAAAACAATTGCCATTTCGTTCGGTTGCATGAGAACTAATAATACATAATAATAATATAAATCAAGAAATACTTGCCTGAATATAAAGAACGATGTAAAAAAGGCCAATACATTATGAAGTGAAATGATTAAGAAACTTTGCACAAGAATATCGCGTTGACCTATAATTAAATATTGTGGCTTTCCACAGGGTTCACCTTTGGGTCTTTTGTTATTTATTTAATTTTTGCGTTCTAATATTTACCCATTTTAATTAAAATAAAATACATATTTAAAATCACTAGTTTTTTAAATACATATTTAGTAATACTTCCTACATATGTGGTACAGAAACTAGTACGAGCACGAATTTATCATTGAAAAGTTTTTTTTTCACCATTGCAACATAATTGGATTAGTAAGAGATCGAGTCGATTACCATTGTTCTTACTACTGGCGCAAGCTATAATTATAATTGTTCTTCGATTGTTGAATCACATTTGTTGAAGAGCTTTACGTATTCTTGTGTGTAGTTGTTAGCCTTGCGTGTTATATGTGATTAATTGAGAGAAATAATTAAATACTACTTCATACCTACCTCCGACATATTGTAAAAATACTTTAAAGTAAATAATTACTTACTTCCTGTGAAATAACTATTTTTAGCGTGCACATACGGTTTATTTGGACTTTAACACTTGTAAATAACCTATTTTTATTTGTTTCACCTATTAAGAAGTTCAAGTTCGTATTAAAATGCATTTTAAAAGTGAAATTCACCGACGAAATATTTAATATTAAACACAAAAACTGATTCAAATTTTGAAGACGATAAAGCTCGAGCCACACACTTCAACTAAATAATTCAAACATTTGTAAATAGTACAAAGGGACTTAAAAGAGTAATTGATACCGGTAATAAAACCAATGCATTTACAGCTTTTAAAATCGTATCAAGGCCCATTGATAAGGCCAAAGGCGGTTTTTTACTTGGCGCCAGGCAAATCCATATTGTTTATAGCCTTTATCAGCGTTTATTAGGGCAATCGGAATCACGCCACGTATTATGAGGGATTAGGACGACATTTTCTTTCAGACGATTCATAAGACGCCTGTGTATGTTTATTGGTGACAGTGAATGGCTTTCTGATCGGCCCGTCATAATTAATTGATGTTCCGGCGATAGTGTATTGGGATTTTAAACGAGCATTGGACTATAGGATGCTCCAAAAACCAATCCAGAAAGGTATCACATCATTGTCTTTGGTTTTTGACTTCACCAAATTAAAGAAGATATTTTATAAAAGAATTTATCACGCGATATCATTGAAAAGATGAACCGATATAAGTGTGTTGTGAGTGTTTTTGCACGCCCCACTGAGTAGATACTACACATTAGAAATGCCTTTCACATAAATTTGAATGGACACCGTGTCACCACTGATTCGGTACCTTTTGATTGTAGCCACCTAGCTCATTTAGCACGCGATCTGTCTCACACTGACGATGAAGATGAAGAAACGAATTTTTGTATTTGAAATTTGAACAAAGAATTGTCAGAATTTTGGACCACAAAACTCCCTATATAGCATTTATTGTGTTCTTCCTTATTTTATGCTCTGCCCGAAGTAAAGGCAATTTTTTCTTACTACTGGAGAAGGTAAAGCACCCAGTGAGTTTGACAACACATATATTTTAAATTAATACAAAAATTGTGCAAAGATCAAAAATTAACAAATTTCTTGAACATGTGGTAAATTTCATTAGTCTGTTTGGAGCCTAGGAGTCGAATGATCGTATGTAAATTGACAACACCAGCTTTGTTTTAAATCAGAACAGATCACTTTTCTTCTTGGTATTATACACAAATTTCAAGATATTTTTTGAACACCTTCTCGGTGCGGTCGTTTATTGCCCCAAGTGACTGATTTTATTAATTTACACGGCTGTAAGCCGGGATTGTTTGATCGCCTTATCACCCTCAGACTCGGTCGCCAATGGTCGGGATGCCTCCAATGTAGCAACACACACACACACAGTCATATCATCACATAGCCAGGTATCTCTCAGAGAGGCAAACGATTTATATTAGTGAAGGGATTATGATACAAGATGAATGTTTTATGGAAGCCTTAGAGATACACCTACAAAGTTAGATTGATAAAAAACTTAAAATATTTGAGCAAACAGAAGAAGAAAAAAACATTAATGATGTACGAGTAAATCCATTGCTTGTACCAAAACAAATCTAAAATGTCAAAAAGAAAAACGTTGTTCATAAACGAACTTATCGCACCTTTTATATATTATCTGTACAGTATGTAAGATTGTTGTAAAACTCGTCAGGGATGCTCCCGGTATTTTTAAAATCTTAATAATTAATATCGTTCTTTTGTTTCTTCTCAAGTCAGTTCCTCATTTCTGTAGATCGTGACTTCTACTCCAATTTCCGTGGATACCAGAGCTCCTCCACTCCTACGCTACTTGAAGAGCTGCGAATACCGGCTTACCAAACGCCAGTGATGCTTGTTCACTCCAACGCATTGGTGACTATGAGTTTCTCTAAGTTAGAATCCTCAGTTTGGCGAGCAACGTGTCCAAAGAACCTTAAGATACGTTCTAGGCAGATAGTCGAAAGCATATTGTGGATGCCTAGCTCTTCCAGGATGTACACATTTGGCTGTCCATGGAGTCCTAAGCATTTTTCTTCGTCACTACATTTCGAGGGCGTATATTCGTTTTTTTGGTTGGCTCTAAGTTCTTTTGCAGTAGACAGCAAATTTTTTTAAGGAGATCTATCGACGTTCTGTATTTTATTCTCATTAATACTTCTGCACACCTTTTAATAGCTTGAATAGCTAAATTCGTGCGATGAGTGTATTTAGCAATAATTTATAAATAGAATTTAGCGATGAATGTACGGCGACAATTGTAAATTGTGACGAGACCATTTATTATTATAGAAAAAATTGATATCATTTTATAATGTTTGCTGACGGAATAACTGAGTGCGATATCTGTGTGCAGTTTTATGCTGTGATAATAAATCATGAAGCAAAGAAAATAAGATATGGAAATTCCTATAATACGACATTTGGTCTGAATTATGCATAAAAAAATAATCAAATAAATCTATCGTTATTCAAAATGTATTTGATTTGTGTATAAGCCTGATATTTACTACCTGTACTAATTTATCTTATTTGTTACACGAAACAATTTTTAATTGCGATGTCGGATCGCGAATTGTTTTTGTTAGGTTAATTGTACTTTTGATTCTTAGTATATACATACATACCGTTTTGTTGTAGACATCCCTGACTTTGTCTGCATCTATGGGGGTTGTTGAAGTACTGGAATGATGGGAAATTACCTGCAACGAAACAAACGTAAATAAGCAAATGGGAAACAAAAACAAAAAGAAAGAATTGAGGTGAAAATAAATCAGTTGACGAAACTTTACTCTGGTTGATTGAACAAGTGAAGTAAATACACGTGTGGCCAGAAATTTGTGTTTCCTAACCAAATCCATGCAATAATCTGAAATTCCAATTACACAACACGTCAAAGAAACATTATCTCTGCGAGTTTCAGTGCTCACCTATATTTGTATTTATAAAGTATGTAGGCATGGGGGGATAAAACACACAAATCTGTACAATTCCATCCGGGCTTTGACTTAATTTAATTTATTGCACGCTCAATACTCATTGTATCGTAAAATAATCTACGCAGAAAAGACGAAATATCCTCTGTATTATAAATTCGTACAAATCTGGCAGCGGGGGCAATGCGCAATACAAGTCGGTTTAATTTTAAAGGAAGTAAGACGTATTCAATTAATTTTATGGTCCAATATCCCCCCCCCCCCTTCCCCGCAAATAATGCTTCTCGATTTTAATACGCGAACCATTCGCCGATTCGGGGGAGGCGGGGGGAGTGGTTGCTCCTCCCCAATTTATGACAAAGGCAAATATCGCCTTATTGAACGGAAGATCTCAAAATCTACAGATGAGGCCGCTGCTAAACTTAGGAAATAAAACAATCCTGAAACTCCACAATCGAAATTGTTCCCATTGAATTCCAAAGTATAAATTGCTATAATTGTAATTATTACAACATTGGAAGCAAATTGGATTCTGAAAACACGTATTTTCTCCTTTCGAGATTAAAACACATAGAAAAAAGTCTCAAAACATTATAGAACTGTAATTGCTATTGCTTTTTAAAAAATGTTCTGTAATTAATAATCAAAATCAGTTGGAGGGTAAAAAAAAAAAACGTATTTTTCTGCGCGGAATATAATTTTCCGCAATGGTAGAAACAATTTCAATAAATGGCGTATTGTTTTCATTTAATTCAAACGTCACAAACAGAGACGGCACGGCAATAATTTCAAATTCATTTGCGCATAAAGGAGAAGGAATAAGCAATAAGTAAAATTCAAAGATAAACACGAATAAGTCCCGTCTTTCTTTCCAAATATGTCAGAATGGGTTTAAGGTCCCTCCCCTCCAGCAAGGGAGGGGGGGAGGTATCGAATGCCCCCTAATTCCCGAATTGGGAAAGGGCCCGCAGAGAATTAATTGTATTATTTTACGAGCGTATTTCGGGATTAAAGATCGTGGCTAAATTATCAATTAGAGATGAAACGGAACGGAATAGGTTTTTCCGTCTTGCAGTCTGTTCTAGTTTGTGCCAATGCTCTGTACTCTCCCCCATTCATGTGAAATTCGAATGAACGAGAATGGTGGCGGGAAAAATAAGTTTTTTTATAATAAAAGATCGACTTAAGGGCCTGCAACCCGAATTTCTACCGATTTCTTACATATCTCCCTTAAACAAGGTAGGTTTTAAAGCTCTTAAAAAATATATGTTATTTTTAAAGACTAACGCTTAATAAGACTAACGCTTTGACATTGACATTGCCCGTGCCGAAAAGCACATTATATAAAATTCCCTTGATAGAAAAAAATCGCAAAGTATGCTCCAAAAATTATTATAAACACGTTTGTTTCAGTCATTTTACAAGTTATATGTATGAAAAAATTCACAGTGTTTCTTTAAAGGCTGTTTAAGACAATGCCTGCGAGATTTTTGATCTATTTTAAACGTGTCGTGTTTTATTAAACATTTTCGCAATTTTCGCATCGATTTTGTCGCTGTAAATATTAGCGCTCTCCTTTAAATTAGTAATTTCGTATCTCTCCATCTTCTTCTTTTCGAGCCCGGTTGCTGAGCCTTAATAGACTTTGTAGAGGAAGATGTCGACAATAACAAACTCGAAATCCACACGATTGGTACGAGTGCTATTCCAATTAATTACGAAAGCAATCTATTTAAGAATAACCCCGATGATAGTCAACCTCCGATATGAGTGGGCACCAAAATAAGTAGTGATATTTGCAAGTATATTCAAATTATCCAACTTCATTAGGAATCTGTTTTTAGCGTGCCTGCATTAGTAAACATTAAGTAACTAACTAACTAACTAACTAACTAACCATCACGCCGTTTCCCCGTTACAAATACATAATAACACTATTTTTCGTTATTTGTCTTCGGGGTGTAATGCCGTGTTGCGTTACCTCCTTCTTTAGCCAACGCTGTCCGAAACGTTGGCTAAAGAAGGAGGTAGCATAACACCCCAAAAACAAATAACGAAAATACTTTAAATAATAATACCCTATATTTTTCTTTCAAATTGTATTATTATGTATTTGATGATGTCTTTCTTGACTTGTCTGCAGACAAAATATATAGCGTTAAAGATTTGTCTGCAGACAAGTACCTGCATACAAAGTTTATCTCGTAATTTCTTTTTTGCAAAATTAGTGCTACGCCACTGAAGTCTTAATACAGTTTAAGGGTGCCGCTAGAAGAAACCGCGCGCAGGGGCGTATCATCAGGGAGGGTGGCGGGGGGGACAGCTGTCTATCTTTGTAATTGTCCTGGAGGAATTAAAGTACGACACACTGGAGGCTCTAGTGGCAGAAGAGAGAAGAACAAGGAAGACGGGGTAGAAGTAGGCAATAGGGTCTAAGTATCAATGATTGGATTGATTAAATTATTGTAGGAAATATACATAAATAGAAAAAAATGCAGAAACAACATTTCTTAACCCTTCAAAAATTTGGCATTTTTTTCAGATGGTCAAAATATTTTCGCTTTACAATAAAATGCAGATATTTGAAATATTTCAGAACACTTTCAAAAAACTGTTTTAGAAAGGTGATGAAATACGCTTTCAAATTATAGAATTCGAAATAAACAATTTTTTTATTATAAAAATTTTGCATACAAACATAAAAAAGTTTTCAAAATGGCTCCCCCTACGTTTTTTCTAACTAAAGTTACTGCTAATAAAAAAATAAAAACACATACATATTTTATTAGACAAATGTACAACAAACACATATTGTAACCTCACTTTTATGTCGCTCTATGTAAAAATAATTTATGAAAAATTCCCGAAGTTTCAAAATTTTTTTTCAATTTGCGATTCAAAACGTTGTGTACATAAAAGTGTACATTTTACTTTTTTGGTGGAATATAAAGCGTGGTGTTTTTCCTTTCTAACACCGATTAGAACATATTTCTAACTATGATAGTAAGGGAGTAACAGCGTTTTATATGAGACCTATGTGCGTTGGGACAAATATGGCCTCCTGTGATTAAGCCGGAAGGGCAAAATGAAAATATAACGATGGAATAAATTTACTTTGGGGGTTATTTTCTTAGTTTGTAATTTGGGAGAGAAAGTTATTGAAAAATTGGAAATACATAGTTTGAAAAGCGCTGGCAAACAGGATGCACTTAAATTGTCCCCATTTCGAGATGGCACTCTCAAGCAGAGCTTGTCTACAAATTGATTCAAAATACCAGGTGCCCTCAAACTATTTTGAAACCAACAACTTTCCTTATGACGCCAAACGAAGTGTGACACGAATGGCTTAATATCTAATATGCATTATGCTTTTACACAAATTAAGAGACCATATCCTTGACATCCTGAGAAAGCATTGCATTTAAATGCTTTATTCAAAAGATGGGGTATAAAAAGACCAGAAAAACAAAGTGATATTGAGCTATGACGATGTTCAAGTTCTTATTGAAGCAGTACAGTCTTAGAATGTTAAGATTTCAGAATCTGTAACGAATTAAACCACCCCTTAAAGACAGGGTGGAGGAGGTACACTGTAACAGAACACCCCATCCTCCCAGCAGTGGTACAGTGTACCCGTTTTGAACCAATCTATCGGAATGATTCCCGGGGGGAAGCGTTAGTCTTATTATTCCCGAAACATTTACGGGACTACTGTCTTCGTTCCACCCGGTACCTAAATAAGGGACGTACAATGTACAAGGGAATAAGGGATGGTATACATTGAACCACTGTGTATGGCCAATCACACTAACAATCGATTTGCATAAGATTTTGGGTAACTACGACAATTTCCAAAGTAAATAAAGCACTCCTAAATACGAGGGAATTCTACCATAAATTTTTGCGTTCTTTGCAAATTAGTTCTGGACTGCAGATTTCAGGGTGAAGATGAATCAAATGATAGCCAAAATCCTTGAGGTATTTGAGAGGAGTGGCGGGGGTTACGAAATGGGATCATATAAGAAGCTCGACGATCCGAGATGATCTAAACATTGAACCACTGCTACTCTTCATAGAAAAATCGTAACTGAGGTGGCTTAGGCATCTACTAAGAATGTCTGATGACCGAATTCCGAGGAAGATACTGAGTGCGATTCCAGAGGGTAGACGTCCAGTGGGCCGCCCCAGACACAGTTGGTTGAGGCAACTCCAGAAACTGTGTGAGGAGAGGATGGGTCTACCATGGACGGAGGCCGAATAATCAGCACAAGACAGGGATGTATGAAGGAGCCTTGTCGATGCAATGGGTTCCCGACCCGAATAGGACAAGAAGAAAAAGATGATGATGATAATTGCCAACATCCAATGGGAGAAGGCATACAGACCAATCAGCAGAACAATACAAAGATATCACCACTAATTAGTTATTGGACAGTACATCGGGGTCACCAATTGAACCTAAAAATCGAAGAATGGTTTTAAAACATCCAAATTTTTTAGAAGGTGAGATGTTCCGTGCTGAAGTTTGCAGGGTCAAGATTAATGACAGCCAACCCCTAATAGGAGAAGACATCAGGCACACAAGAAGAATATCAAAGAACAGCTGGTAAGGAATTACATTAGAAAAAGGAAACAATAGAATCACGAGTGTGAAGGTTGGAACAAATTTGTCATGGTGATAAATGAGGATTTATGATGCCTTATCTTCGATAGGAAAGGGCACTAGAAGAAGAAGAAGAACACTGCAGAACAAAGCGGAGAACGCGCTTGAAAATTGTTAGGGGTCAGCAAAAGACAAATCGAAGTCACAGATCATTAATTTTTCGTAAGGTCAAAACAAACTCATGTTTCTTAGCAAGTGTTTGTTGTTTGGTTAGGCAGCGTGGCACTGTGGCAGCGTGGCAGCGTGGCAATGTGGTAGCGTGGCGGTGACGTCGATAAAGAAATAAAATCAAGGTGAGTACACGGCCCTAATGAATCGGTCATTAGTATTGCCCGATGGTTGAGTGACTCCGCTGATGTGTGGTCGCGGACGGTTGATCGCATCCTGTGAGAGGCACTCTGAAGAACCCAGTTGACTTTTTACTATTAGGATTTTTTTAAATATATTATATATTATGAGACAACAATATAACACGTTAAAGACAAGTGTTTATTAGATATGTCCAATGCGGTTGTCTCCAACAACGAAGATTCATGTTTTTTACAAATTTTTCAAATTAATTAAATTGGCAAAGCACCCATTGAGACCCACATTATTAAATAATGTTTGAAAATACAAACTGTTATTGTATCAATCTATTTATATAAAAATCTAAAAATGTAAGAATGTATGTCCGCTATGCGTTGCTAAACCATTCATCCGATTGCGATGAAACTTTGGGAATTTGATGTGTGCATGCCCGCGATGGTTTCTGTATACAATTCAAAAATATCTAAAAGTAATAAAGATATAAGCCGTCAAAATGTCGATATTGGCGGCTGACCGAAAAGGAGTTATTTAAGGAGTTATCGAAATATTTTTAGAGTTGTTTTACTCTTTAAATATAATATTTTTTCATTGAAAAAAAGAGACATCTGCATTGTGGTAGATTCACATCGAAGTACAAAAATATAAACAACTTTAACAAAATTTACAAGAAACTTGTTTGGTAGAAAAAGACGCTGCTCTTAAAATTATGGTCTCTACTCCGCACTAATCACAGCCAATCGGACAATGGTATTCCAAAGTTGAAGAATATTTATTTTATCTAAAGACGTTACCAGAATTATGTAAGGTTAAGGTTAGTTCTCATGGTTCTTATAGTGAGGTGGGAGCGAACAATGTAGCATCTTTTACAACAGATACCTTCTATTGGCAGCTTGTACATCAATAGTGGACACGGGCCTTATCATAAGCGAGGTGAAAAGCGATTCTGTTTCCGATTGCCGTCGACTTAACTGCTCGCGAATCGCCCCAGTGTTTGCATCACATCTTCTGATAAATAATCTCTTATACAATTATAAATTATGTGGTTTTTCCTTAATCAACATTGAAGTGAGCTACAAACCCAAGGTAATTAGCCTACTAGAATTACCAAAATGTCTAAAACGACTCAGCAACAAATATAATTAATATAATTGATTAAAATCCTTGTAGACCACCCCTCTCCCCCTCCCCCATATGTTATGTATATAAACCGTAGTAAACAATATTATCAAAGGGTAGTATTTGATTTACCATTGCAATTATTCTATCCCCATAGTTCTGATCTTTCGAAATAATGAATACCAATGTACGAGTACTTTCAAACAATTTAACGGTATTACGCTGTTTGAACATATGAAACTATTTTTTAAGTAAAAGAAGTACACTTTTCTCAACGGGTCGGTAGACAGGTCATAAAATGCATCATAAATAGTGGGGAGGCGAACAGCTACTAGTGACTAACTACCAGCGCAGCGCTGCGCTGGTATTCAGGCGGAAATACACATCACCTGCTACGGCGGGGTCGTCTGTAGAATTGAGAACCTCTGGAATGGATAAGAAAAATTGAACTAAAAAATTGTAGGGGAAATTGTACCAAAAGTTTGTAAGGAAAGTTGTATTCAAATTTTGTAGGGAAAGTTTTGTAAAAAAGTTACATGAGAAGCATATTGCCCCTGTGTCAATTTTTTTAATATTTCTTATTTATTTGAATTGAAAAATAAAACTGAAATATCTACATTATAATGGATTATTATTAAACATTAATAAGTAGCAATCACTATGTATTATACATAATTATAATTTGAATAAAATAACTTTGTTTGGACATCACTTTATTGAGTATCAGTATATTAATACGTGAAGCAAAAACTTTGTACCCCTTTTTACGAAAATTGTGCGGACGGAGGAGTATGAAATTTAAACTTAAAGTTTATATATAGAAGGAGTGCAGAATGCTAATATTTTTTTTGAATTATGCATAAAAACATTACACACACTATATAATTTAAATTAATTATGGTGGAATTTCGACCATTGGGCGACCACCAGTATGAATTAATATTTAAACTAACCGGTTTCGGTTCCGCCTGAATCTTCCTCAGGGTTTCATAAAAACATGCCTACATTAGGGTTAGGTTATAACCTAAGTAGATACTTTTATTATTTTTTTTTATTGATTGAGTTGGTTTATACTACATGAATATAAACTAATAAGCACAATGTAACATTTCATTTGATAAATTTAAATATTTTTACAGTAAGCATAACATTTATTTTTAAATACATTCATTCTTTCTTCATTCTTCATACTTTCAGGCATTTCATCATACATCTTTAGTCCTCTGTACATTAGGCAGTTCTGTGATTTTGATTTCTTCATTTGTGGTAATCGAACTCTGTGTATATTTCTTGTTTCGTAATTATGAATGTCTCTATTAAAAACAATTTCATCCTTAAAGTATTTTGGCATTTGGTTTTTCATAATTTTATGCACAAAAATTAACACATTAAATAGTAGTCTCTTTTTTATTGGAATTCAATTTAGCTCCTCTCTCATTTGATTAACCCTTGCGTATTTGCCCTTCCCCAGTATACATCTCATAGCTTTGTTTTGTATAACTTCTAGTTTGTTCAAATTTCCTTCATTGGCCGAATATAACATCGTAGAGCAGTAGTCCAAATGTTTTATAAATAAGCTCCGTTGTGTTTCTATTTAATTTACATCTTAGAAGATTTACCTTTTTTGATACCTTTTTTAGGACATATTCAAAGTTGGCAGTGAAAGTCAGTTTTGAGTCGAGTATTACACCCAGGTATTTGATTTCATTTACTTTTCCAATTTTTTCACCATTAATTGTCAAATTTATCAACTTACCAATATTTTTAATTTAATTACGTTACATTAATCAAACTATTCTAAACAAATTACCATCTGAACTTAAAAATTTACTGAATAATCTACAAAATTTCTACCTACCTTTGATCACATCTGACATTCATGAATAATTTGGGTTTTGTCAAAAAATGTAAAAACTGAAACAGAAATTGAAGGTAACCTAACAATAAAGGTTTAAAAATCGTATACACACATCACCTAATTTATTATTTCTGCGTTTATATCAGGATACAAACCGGTTTCATTCGATAAGAATCATTAAACAATAAGAATTGAACACAACAAAAACAATGGCTTCCAAAGTAGGTGGTATTCATAGTACCTGTTGAAAACGTCCGGTATTGAGAGGTATAATTATAAGTTTAATTCAAATATTAATCTCTGTGGCATTCACAATTACTATTATAGATCTAATCGTTTAATGGCACAGGAAATAACTTGAGACAAAAGTGGCTTGGGTTCGTATCCATAGCACGCGATGTATCTATAACTCACATCTAAGATTTTTTACAATGTATTGTATAATTACCCAGTATTAATATACGTTGATTTAGTCGAGGGAAGCGGAGATCAATATGCGAAACCACGATGATGCGTTTTGTAACCACTTCAGATATATTATATTCATTTCACAGTGTTGAAGCAACGCGTGAAATAAAATACATTAATTCAAGCCAATTATAACATCTTTTAAGAACTAGCTGGTTCCCGGCATGCGTTGCTATGCCATTTAATAAAGAAATGGTTTCTCCCTGCGTGTCCTTTCCCATTCGTTCCATTCTCCTTCCCCTCTCGCGTTCCCACTCCGATTCCTCCACCTTCCCTCTCCCCACTCTACTTCTCCCTTCCCCCGTCCCGCGAACCCCACTCCCGAGTTCCCCTCCCCCTCTCGAGTTTCTCTCCCTCCTCCAGCGAACCCCCTACCCAATTTCTCCTCCCCCCTACCGCATTTCTTACTTTCAGTCCTGGTACATTCAGTTTTCAAACAGCTAGCGTGCCACCTAAAGCAATTTTTTATGCAAATTTCATAATGCCAGAGCCCACCAGTAATTTTATACAAACCTTGTCCTGACAATAACGAACACAAAAAAAAATAATTATCCATTTTGGTGCAGTCGTTCGGAAGTTATGCGCGTACATACATTTCGGCGATTCATTTTTATTTATATATATAGATATAGATAGAAGAAGAAGATAGAAGATAGAAGATTCATAATCAGATATTAATTTATTTTATTTTTTATATTATCTCCACACAGGAGGCCCCATCTTTGAGGGTGCTGTGTGGAGGTTTTTTCAGGGAAAGGAAAGAGAGGAAGTACTGGGAAGGAAATCGGTATGAGGGGTTGGTAGGAATGTGGAGGTAAATCTGTCCAGGAGTGACGAACGCATGTATCCACCTCTCCCAATGCGGTCAAGGCAATGGGTCGAGAGAGTTCGGCTGGAGAGCTCAACCAGTCTCTTCCGATCCGGCCCGCCACGTAGTAAGTTGGGATAGCATCGCATCCCTGCTAAGTCGCCAAACGTAGTGAACCACTTGAGGTGATCTATGGCAAGGGTGTTGGTTATCCAATTCTCATATCCGCCTCCCAAATGTCTTGTATCTCACCAAAAACTCTCCAACGGTGAGTGTTGGCATCGTGAAATTTGGCCTAATTGTTCTGATTTGAATTCTTAGGTCAACGCAACTATTTTCAGCTCGCTATGTTATGTCTGTCATTAGATATCAAGCAATTAAATATGCATTTAACTTCAAAAAAATTAAGGTAATTCGCCATTATGGTTGGTGGCGTATATTTTAATTGTTCATGGAGTTAAAATTGAGTGGAAAAAAAAAATAAAAAAAAAGTACAATGTTTAAAATCCATAGATTTTTATGTAGTCACGAAATCTAAACTTAAGTTAAGTAGGTATGTTAATCTGTATAATACTAACGAATTACGACTTTGATTTGAATTTGAAATTGGAACATGATTCAAAATAAGAATGATGTGTAATTTGCGCGTCACTTGGAGTGTGTGAGACAGGTTTGAAAAAAAAACACAAATCACGACTCTAGACATCCGAAACAAGATGGCGGCCGCCCGGCTGAATGATGATTATGATGATATGCTGATGATGATGATGATATTCGGTAAGCGAACCGGCACGACCGTCGTTCGGAGGCGTTCGGCCGTGTCGGGCGAGCCACGAACCTGCCTCACCGCACCAAGTCATTATTGTTATTATTTCTACGTTTTTGATTTCATCGATATAAGATAAATTTGATTGATAAAATTGCGATTTTTGACTTAAACCGTTTTTTCAATCAGGCTCAAGATAGGAACTTACCTACCTTCATTTTTACTTAAAAACTATATAATTAAACTATTAATTTACATTAGGTCATTATTATGACAAAATAGCATCTTTGGGGATGCTGTGTGAAGGGTCTTTTTAAAAAAGGAAAGAGAGGAGTTCAGGGACGGAAAAAAGGTATGAGAGGAGGGTAGGAATCTAGGGGTCATTGTGTCTGCGAGTAACTAACGTAAGAATCCAACCCTCCCACTGTGTTGCAACGCGGTTTGACCAAAAGGTCTCCCTCAACTGGTCTCCCCGATCCGGCCTATCGCGCAATTGGTGGGCAGATGCATCCACCGCCAAGACCCAGACAAAACTCATCCCATGCACCCGGGCACACCTACAAAGTCACCAAACGTAGCGAACCACTTGGTGTGACCTGTGGCAGAGATTTTGGCTATCTAATAAATAGTTCCCGGGGCAGCGATACCCATATCCGCCTCCCAAATTGAAAACAAAGTTAAGTTAGGTTAGGTTAGGTTGACATTAGATTATGATCTGGTAAATAAAAAATACAAGTGTGCAGGTACATGCGGTATAAGTGAAACCTTCAGAAAACTAAAGTAGACAAGAGTAGGGAGGCTACGAAGCACGACGCAAAGAGGAGACCGATTATTCTCATTTTCACGCAGCCTAAATCCTGTGTATGTAAGTGTTTATCTCTTTTTAGTGTCGTTTTTTCGTTTCATCGAATTTCAAATCACAACGGCGTTAAAGAAGTTTTCACATCAATAAAACTAATACAAGATATTCAATTAAAACTCACAATCATAACTATTTATCAATAAAACTTGCGTAAGGTCATAAAGTTTGTATAAAAAATATCTTACCTCAGTATAATGTGTGTTATTTTTTAACAAATCATTAAGAACACTAAAATAAATTACATGTATATTGATTACACAGAATCCGATCGCACGTATTAACTGTTTGGTTTACGCATAACCAATGAAGATTATAAAATCGTCAGTAAAACTAATAAAAAAAAATATTGAATAAATTTTTACGTAATCAAATATCACAATAATTCGGAATTTGGCAGTATTGGTAATGGCACTCTTTTTATCACAATAATTAAAAATACACACATTTTTGATAAGGACGAAAGTAGACTGAATGCTGTAGAAATGAGATCCCTGAGGCCTAAGTGTGGTAAAAACATGTATGATCGTGTGAGAAATGTGGAGATCCGCAAAGAATGCGAGGCTGATGTAATATAATGAGCAAGATTAAGAAAGAGACGCTTAGATGGTCTGGGCATGTAGAATGAACAAACGATGGAAATGTGTGTAAGAACAATATACAACGGAAGTGTGAATGGCAGAAGAAGACATGGCACGACTAAGTGAATCATATACTTGAGTGGGGTCGAGTTGTTGCTATGGGCTGACTCTATTAAATGATTCGCCAGGCCATAGCTTCAATAAAGAAAAAACAAAATTTAAACATTGCAATATAAATTCATACTTAAATCTTTGCGCTTTAGAAACGCTCGAAATAAACAAAAAAATTAAATCTAAAATTAATTTAGTGAATAAAATAATAGCGCCTTGAAAATCTCCTTTACTAACCATGTTTCCGTATAATATTGACTCCTCCCACCGCTTTCCCCCTCCCCCCAAAATCATCCCTCCCACTACTCCCACCTAATTAATCTTTGGTACTTGCATTTAATTTTTAAGTTAGTTTTAATTCTGCTCGTGAATGATACGGTTGTATCGAAACCGGTCGCGGAAAAATTAAATTTAAGTAACAAATGTACATTTAATAAAACTCTTCAAAAAAACAAAATGTCTAGAAATTGTTACATAGTGAATGCCCAAGAAATACAAAAAGAGATCATGATTATATTAGCCTTGTTTAATCACTACATCTGAATAGCCAGATACTTGCCAACCTTCATATTTTTTACCTTCTCACTCTCCCACATCTTTCTGCGCACAACATACCCCAAATCGGAATGCCATAGATCCACTGACTACAGGAATCGAGAATGTAACATTTTTGTAACACATATAAAAAGGGTTTATTCTTTAGAAATAATTTATTAAACATTTAATTTTGGCAAAAAAAGTGATTTAAATGAATGGTTTAAACCGTGTGATTTTTCCACTACGCTATCAATATTGATAAATTTATTAACGAAGTTAAAAAAATAATATAATTCAAATAAAAATCAAACCTAATCAATAAAATATTTACACACGAAACAAGTATCATTTTGTAATGAGAGAGATAACGCGTGGTGATGAAAAAATATAATAAAAAGTGTGAATGAAATTAAAAGGACCAATTAGATATAGTTCCTAAAAATTAACCTAGGCAATGGCTTTTTAATGATGTAAGAGAAAAAATGCATTCAATATGGACACACCCGAGGAACATAAGCCAAGATCAAGTGTTTTGAAACTTAATCGAGCCATGTAAATAGTCAGAATTATAAAAGAGTATGTGTCAGACGATGAATGTGGCAAGGAGTGTGTGCGAGAATTGAGTTGCTTGGCGATCCATCTTCTCAGCCTCCCCTTACGGCGAAACGGCGTGATGGTTAGTAAGTTGCATTCAATACGTTTGTAATTGGTTGTGAAGATTTCATTCATATTATGTTACATTTCTAAGTTCGATTGGTTAGGTTAGGTTAGTTTACTTGACCGATCTGGTTACCTGTATTGTGCAAGATGTGCACATAATAGCAGATTAGGTTTGTATGTTTAACTTCTTTTCATTTTTTGTTCGGTTTGTATCGTTTTTTTCGTAAGTAATAATTTCCTGTGTTCACGTCACTTGTGATACCAGTGCGTAATAATAAAAAGCGTGAGCCCAAATTCTGATTGAAGTGTGTCAGCAGTTCCGATAACCCCAAAACCGAATGTTTTGAACAATCGATAAAATTAAGTGCGATAAAAACAATAAATATCGTGACCTTTTTAACGAGCTACGGACCTCTTCCGCGTCCATATCGGAACCGATATAAAATACTGTCAACAAAGGAAAAAATGGCAGAAATCAATTATTGGTTATTACTAAAATTGCAAAATTTGCGTAAAAATATTTAAATATGTTGAAAACTAGACATGCAGTTCGTTGTTATTACAGAAAAACTGGAAACAAAAGTATCTCTTGCACGAAATTTGTGGTTGAACGGAGATAACAATTATCGATATATCAATCCACCCAATAATGAGGATGAATATCAACATAATTATCAAAATTTCCATCTTGCAGTACCACTATGAAAAGAAACGGAGATTGTTTCAGGTGAGTAAAGTAAGGGTGTAAGTCGCAAAGAATCGGCCAAAATGGAGACATTTGAAGGAAGACTATGTTCAAAGCTGGAAACCAGAAGACTGTGGAAAAGACAATGGAAGATGCCGAGATAATCAAAGGAAAGCATTCGGATTCCTGTTGTAGAGTGTTTGTATAAAAACCGAACTGTAGGCATCCAAAAGAGTTTATAAAACTTATTATCGGGTCGAGGGGTGTCCAATTCGTCCAGTGTCCAAATTCTCCCCCATTTATCAAAATCCAGTTAATCCGGTTATTCGTTCTTTTGACCAATAGGTCTGGATCGAATACGGAGTGATTATAATTTATAAAAAAATCTGGACAAAGCCGCGATTTACGATCTATATCAATGCTATTGAATTTTGTGACAGGACTTTTGATCGTGTGTTGAATTGGACGGCAGATGCGCGGATGTCAATTATTATACTTGCAATAAAAAGTTGCCATTCATAAAAGTGCATTGGTACCTATATATTATTATTGATTCTAAAAGAATTTATCGGACTAGTTATTCAAGTTTGAATCAGGCTTTTGCAAAAAATGCACCAAAAAGATCTGTTAGGTAGTCTTGTGTGTTGCAATCCTTGTACTTTTTAATGTATGTGTCGCCAATTAGAGTTCACTCAAATGACACAAACTTAGTGTTGTGTGTATTGGCGCATATTTACGTGTTTACGAAAGCACATCAAGAAACAACGTTTTGTCTCCTACTTATTTTTATTACCGAGAAATGGACGCCGGATCTGCTCTTTTGATGGACACTGCAACGCTGTCCAAAACTTGGCTAAAGAAGGAGGTAGTGAAGGAGAAAATATAAAAACGTATCTAATGGACAATAAGTTTTACAATGTTTTCTTTTCATAATTAAAAAAAAGTTTCTTTATATTTTCGCTGTTATATTCTTTCGTCAAATAACACATTATTTGGAACATGACATATGTAAACAAAGCATCTGTGTGAGTACTATGTTTTATTAAATTCTGGTTGCTAGTTGCTATACCTATATATAACTAAGTATAGAAATTAGATTTCTATTTTCTATGCCTGTTATAACAGACCGGTAGGTTATAACCTATTACGAATAACACAATTTCCTAAAAAACATACAACCCTGAATAAAGGTGTCAACAATTTGGATGCCAAGTTTTTGAAAAAGGAATAGGTACCTACTTATCTGAAGTTTTGTCGTCTTTGACGACCCCCTTCTCTGCGGGCAGAATTGAATATTTCAAGTATTGTCCCAGCAATAATTTACACAGCGTTGAATTTCAAATTCAAAAAAAGAATATCCCGATCGCTTTTGTTTCAATCTTCTCACTTTGAGTTTTGTTTTTTGTTTCTTCCACTTTGACCCATCTGCCTCCAGTCAAAGGCGAGATTAAAAAAAACCGAGTGCGATGAATGATAAAAAATGGATTATTTAACCAGAAAGTCAGCCTTTGAATATTCAATCCAAGATTACAATACAAATAGAATTTCTCTCCATTCTATCGAATTATTTCAGTGTTTGTCAGAGGTTTACCTTTTGCAAATACTCTTCAACTCTTCGTTAGTATAATTGGCCGAGTGTTCGAATCTTTAAGCTAGTGAGTTACGTATCTGTTTAATTAGTCAATTTGTCAGTAAATAATACCAATTTGTTCGAGCCGCAGACAATGGCCACATTTTAGTCAATCAATCGGAAGTGTGCGGCCGACCAAAGTAGAATTCCTTGTACCCTTTGTTGCTCTCAAGATTATTGACTAGTTGCTTGTTCGTTAATTGTGTCTCGCATAAATTGTGCATGTTCGAATGTTCACGCATTGTCTACCAAACAATGAATACCATTTCATTTAAATGGAACTGACCGGAAACGAAAGTTCTAAACGCAGAACGTTGTTCTATTTTTGAATTAGTCAAAATAGCATTTTTTAAGTATCCATGGAAAATAGCGTGAGTTGGCGGTTTTTTTTCGTCGTGTCGTACTCATATCGAACTATTAACTTTAATTTCGATTCGGGGCCAGCTGTCGCACTTAATCAAATTCTTGTGATTTTTTGAAGATAATTTGTTTTGCTTACACATATTCCCGTTCCAAAGTGGATTTACTACCTCATTATGTTAATAGCCCGGCCCAATTTATAATGACATCTTTCCCCATCTTTAAGTCCCATATTTTAATGGCGAGTTTTATTATATGTATCTACTAAATACACAAACATCATGCGATGAGACGACTGTTTGCTTAATGCATCATAAAACTATAAATAATAAAACAGGAAAAGAACTACATTGCATGGAAAAAAAATATCATTCATATCAAATAAAGCAGATGACATAGCTTTAAAAATACAATTCTGATAAAACTGATGAATAAAAGCATAAAGCATAGCATAAATACTACATTTCCGATATAGTAGAGAACATAGCGTTCGAATTACAAATCTGGTAAAGTAGATGACATATTTTAAAGACTACATTTCCGATGAAGTAGGAAACGTAGCGTTCGAATTACAAATCTTGCAAAGTAGAGGACGTAGCTTAAAAACTACATTTCTGATAAAGTAGAGAACATAGCGTTCCAATTACAAATCTGGTAAAGTAGTTGACATAGCTTAAAAACAACATTTCCAATAAAGTAGAGAACATCGTGTTAGAATTACAAATCTGGTAGAGTAGATGACATATTTTAAAGACTACATTTCCGATAAAATAGAGAACATCGCGTTAGAATTACAAATCTGGTAGAGTAGATGACATATTTTAAAGACTACATTTCCGATGAAGTAGGGAACTTAGCGTTCGAATTACAAAACTGGCAAAGTAGAAGACGTAGCTTAAACAATACATTTCTGATAGAGCAGAGAACATAGCGAATTACAAATGTGGTAAACAAGAGGGCGCAGTATTCGAAACAAAATTTGATAAAGCATAAAATTTAGCGTTAAAACTACAATTCAGATCATTTAAGCCATAGATTTAAAACATTTTAATAAATGCATTGTTATATCGTATACGAAACAAACAAAGCTGAATCTGTTCTAGCAACCAAAATAATAATTAATAGTGAACCTCAAAATCCAAGATTTATACGATTTAAAATGTCTGGAATTAAAATGGCAATATTTTAAAATAGTGTCCAGAAGACATCTGAAGAATTGAACGAATCGATTAAGTTTCCCCTCAAAATACTTCACGCAAATGTAAAAGCTTTTAAAACGAACCGATTTGTATAAATTCAGACATAATAAAAATGGAAATTTTAATAATATGGGACAGGTCATAATTTTAAATGGGGACCGTGTCTATATTTTGTCTGCGCTTTTTGAACTCCGTCCAAAAAATATATGCCAATGATACGTGCGGCTGACACGTCATTTGAGAGAAGTCAATAGCAAAATACGATTTGACAAGGAATTCTTTATATATTTAAAGCTCTAACGTGAGGAAACGGTGGTCGTAGGAATGTACCAATATTCTTAGGCAAGGTTAGCTAAGGTTATACTCGTCAATTATTGTATTAGCGACGTGTGTACCCTGCCTAGTAACAGAATAATATGTAAAACCTTTTTTCGTCGAAAGATTTTCCATGAGAAATTTCCTTCTGAAAATTCGCACTAACTAAATAACTAACTAACCATCACGCCGATTCCCCGCAGGGGTAGGCAGAGAGGATGGACAGCCAAACAACTCGGTCTTAGCACACACTCCTTGTACACACGCCTCGTTTACATTCATAAATCGTCTCATATATGCTCTTCTATTATTCTGACTCTTGACAACATGGCCTCGAGTTCTTCTACCATTCACATTTGCATTACATATTCTCCTTACACTCCTTTCCTGGTTCATTCGCTCTATACGCCCAAACCATCGGAGCATCCCTTTCTTGGGATTACTCATTACGCTTACATCAGCCTTGCATTCTTTGCGGATCTCTAAGTTTCTCACACGATCGTACATGATTTTACCACACATTCGTCTCAGGGATCTCATTTCTACAGCATTCAGTCTACTTTCATTTTTCCTCTGCCATTTCCATGCCTCACCGCCATACATCAGAGTAGCTATCAGTACTCCATTTTGGACGTCTAATTTCGCTTCTTTTGACAGTTTTTTTTTGGCGCCAACAGCGTTCAGTCCTCCATTAATGGAGTTAGCTGCATTTACTCTCTTTTCAATATCTCTATCAGCCTTCCCAACTCTCGTTTAGTAAAATAACTGTTTTTATGAGTCCCTTAAACTTATTTATTTTAATATTTAAGAAAATAACGACCATAAAAATTTTCGCTTAATTACAATGACCGAACTTGCATTAGCAAATTCGAAGAAAGTTATAAAGGTAAAAAAAATATATTGTTTCTGGCAACAAAAGTAATTTTGAAAAAGGAACTCGGGAAGTGCAGCGAGCTCTTCAAGTGTTTGACAGTTCCAAACAAATGATTTCGCAGTATTCGGATTTCAAATTTAGCGGGTCATTTAGCATTTTCTGAATTTGCTTTACAAAACTCAACTGTCACTGGCTTGAGTGATTTACGATTCGGGAATCAAAGAGATTGCTTTTTCGTTGTTTATTTTTTTTGGTTTTAAGATGAATAAATAAATGATTTTCATAAAATAATTTCAAAATACATTAGTTAAGTACTCGATTACACTATTTTAACTAGTCATTAAAATTATCGTGCTAACTGCTCATAGCTCGTAGGGCTAGGACAATCCAAGTTTAGAAATGTTGTAGTGAGGGTAGAGGAAGGTTGGGTATTATTAGATACCGGTTATTTGCGGTTATTCAGATCTAGTCACAAAACATTGATTAAGTCGATAGGGAAAATATAGCTCGTTTTTTATCACACCAATTTTTATCACAATTATGAAAATTTGACTAATTGTTCTATTCGCCTTATTTCAATTTGGGGCGATTCTATAGGCCATAGGTCACCCCAAGTGGTTTGCTACGTTTGGTGACTTAGCCGGGGTGCTCGGGTTCATTGGGTGAGATTTGTCCAGGTCTTAGCAGCGGATGCGTCTGCACACCAACTGCATGGCAGGCCGGTCCGGGAGAGAATGGTTGAGGGAGTCCCGTTGATTTTTTCAGCTGTACTCTCTCAGAACATCGTCTTGCACCGCAGTGGAAGATTCGTAGATTCGTACGTTCATCACTCCTTGACCCTGTGTCTCCCAGATTCCTATATACTCACGCCTTATAGCATTTTCCTTCCCAGAACTTCCTCTCCTTCCTTTCCTAAAAATACCCTCTATACAGCATCCCTAAAGATGAGGCCCTAAGGGAAATTATTTTCCTCAGGGCCTCCTTTGTGGAGCTGTAAAGAAGATGTTATCAAAAGTTCTTTGGCGTTGGCTTTGAATGTGGATGAAATATGTTATTTTTTTACGTTTAGGGTTAGATTAAGTCGTAAGTCAATCACATATCGTGTTTAAGTGACAAATCACGAGTCGCCCATCACAGATGCGACCGTAATCCGCGATTTCGCGCGACCCGGCGGCGGTCGGGAGGAAAAGCGACCAACGTCACAAATACCAAAATAAACCGAAAGGAATAAAACTAAATCCGGGGACAATATTTGTGGCGCATTCCGAACTGGAAGCGGAGGACATAAATTATGATGGCGCATTAGTTTTCGGAGGCGATCGACACGAGTTTTTTTGTGGCTGATAGGAAATGGGGACCATATTCACGAAAACAATACCAAACACTCCACCTAAAAAACTTAAAAAAATGTTTTTTTCAAATTAATGGAATGCCCTAGAGTAGAAGCAAAAATATAATCTTAGCAAAAACTCTCGAATGTTGAACTCTGGCGTCATGAATACAGCACTTTTTTAAAAAGTGAATACCGCACAAGAGTCCTTCACAACTGCTCCCAACCGCCTGGAGCCAGTGATACTATGGTATTCCCAATTGGGGTATGTTGTGAGGCTGAAGGCAAGTGGGAAGGGGAAGGAGATGGGGAAGAAAAAGGTGAGGAAGTACCTGTCTACTCAGATTTAGTCATTTGGCTAAAGCCATTTCAAGCAACGTTTTTATTCTCAGTGGTGGTCTTACAATGAGCGTATCTATCACTCTGGAACATGCCACAAATTTACCTTATATTATTTTAAATATTAAATTGTGAAAACACAAATAAATAAAATTTACTTGCGCACACCGGAATTTTAACCCGCGACCTCCGGATCGCTAGTCGAGAGCCTTCCCCCCTGACCACGGAGGCCTATTTCATACTAGATCAAAACAATTTTTTTAAATCTAGATCGCAATATTGTTTCCATCACGGGACATGAACTTTGACATTTTGTTTAAAATTGAGAAAAAATGAGACCAGACGCCATATTGTTGGTTCTATGAACAAATATATTCACTTAAGTTGATATACAACGAGTTAAATAATTAAGTTTCATGCATTGTATATTTTAATCTACACCTTGAAAGATTACATAAAGCTTATTACAAATTTCCAAGACTTTGTGACATTTTGAAAGATATTATCAACTGCGTCGATATCGTCCGACAGAGTGATCTAATAGAAAAAAATGAGACCACCGGACGCCATATTGTTAGTTCAGTGAACAAAAATATTCACAAAAAATTGCGACACAAAAATTACACATTTTTTGAAACAACGAATTAAACAATTACGTATCATACATTGTAAAATTTAATCTAAACATTGAAAGATTATAAACAGATTATAATAAATTTCCAAGACTTTGTGACATTTTGAAAGTTATTATCAACTGCGTCGATATCGCCCGACAGAATGATCTTCCGTGAGTTGTTTATATGACATTGGTATTTCTGTATACACTCGAATGCGTGGCTGAACTTTCCGAACCGATTTGGACGTCTAGATCACTAACATAACTGAGTAATGTCCTCACATTTGGTTTCCAACACGCTGCCATCCGATTTTTTCTTTAGAACTATTTCAGGACTTTTTCAGTAACTGAAATGCCCCTCTCTTCCTCTGAAAGAATTCGTGTAGGTTAGGTATAATCATTTTTAAAGTTAAGTTCCAAAGAACAAATGAATCGTTTGATTGTTGAAGTATCTTAAGAATTTTGTTGTAGTTTATTAACTTTCTTTTCATGTGATTTTCAGGTAAAACAAAGGATGTGGTCATTTATCAAATGACATTTTAGAAAAATCTTAGATTTCAATCATTTTGTCTAAATTTTAGATAGATGATATACTATTATCTTTAAAAAATGAGGTATGCTGACAATGCGTGACTTTTGTACGCTAAAATAGTCGTCACAACAAGCATGTAACTCATCGTATACACATTATATTTTTTTTATCACATTGCGTCATCTTTGGGGATGCTGTACGGAGGGCATTTTTAAGGAAAGGAAGGGGGAGGAAGTTCTGGGAAGGAAAAAGGTATGAGGTATGGGTAGGAATCTGAGGATCAATCTGTGACGGTCGTATGAATCCATCCCTCTCACAACGGTGCAAGGCGATGCATTGAGAGAGTCAGGCTAGAGAAGTCTAGGTTAGGTTAGGTTAGGTTAACCAATCCCTTCCAATCCGGCCCACCATGCAGTAAGTAGGTGGACAAACGCATTGGCCGCCAAGACCTTCACAAACTTAACATCATGAACCCGTGCACCCCTGCTAAGCCACCAAACATAGCAAACCAATTGGGATGACGTATGACAGGGGTGTTGGTTATCCAATAAATGGTTCCCGGAGGGGCGATACCAAAGATATTGAAATATATGATGTGCTATCCTAGTTTTTACTTGCGTCGCCGATACACATCTTAAAAAAATCAACTTTTTTTTTTTTTTTTTTTACAGTGAATACCGCACAAGAATCTCAACTGCTCCCGTCTGGAGCCAGTGAGACTATGGCATCCCCAATTGGGGTATGTTGTGAGGCTGAAGGTGGTGGGGAGGGGAAGGAGGTGGGGAAGAGGAAGGTTGGGAAGTACCTGGCTATTCAGATCTGGTCACTAAACACGGCTAAAGCCATTTTCAAGCAACGTTTCAATTCTGAATGGTGGTCTTACACCAGGGCGATACTAATAGTATCTTCCACTCTACTTTCCGTATTCAAACTATTCCCATCAGGAAGGAATCCGCCGACGGTCAGGCGGACATCACAGCATATCTCTTGTATTTGAATATCTTTGGACGCTACCCATGCCTGCCTCCTAAATTGAAAAATAGTTTTTGCAAAATTATCAATCTATAAATTGACATATGCTGACAGCCCTAATCAATTTCTTGTACGTTAAAAATAGATGTCACAACAAACTAAAAAAAACAGTTTTTGGCAATCGTTTGGAATCAAACCCTTAAAATCACAACGAACACAACGATGTCGCTGTAGACTTAGTACAATGAAGATCATTATGATTTATTTTTCGTATTTCCTCGAAATGCAATAAAACTGAGACGAGATCTTCAGCAAAATAATATGAATATAGAAAATCATCTTAAACACACGCGGTAATTACCTCCGAAATACAAGTCTGAGTCAGGGGGAGTTGGCAGTTTCAGACCGTCATGCATTGTTTCCTCAGATGTTTCAGCGTTGAGGAGTGATCTCGTCAGTCCAAAGTCTGAGTGAATCATGACTTCTGAAAACTACCGGCTTGACACTCAATTCGACAGCAAGGCATACGTCAAAATCGCAAAGAAAACGACCAAGAAATACAGAAAATGCGTGAGAATTAAGACAAAAACGTAAGAATTTATCTGGGAGACTATTATTTTTATTTATTTTTGTACACCTGGTTACAATAAGAGTAAAAAATATCATCTAAAAATAAAGGTATTTAAAATTGTTTACATCAGTCAGGAGATATTGACCTGTATAATGACTGGGCGATGAGAAGAGTGTCAAGTCAAGAATCGTCAAATTGCTGAAAAATTGCCATTTGGAGCCAAAAACGTCCAAAGTAGTTTTAAACTGCAATCTAGCGCTAAAATCGTCAAAAATCCTCAAAATGCTGGAAAATTGCTTTTTACAGCCAAAAACGTCCAAAAGAGCTTTTAACTGCCATCTAGCGCTAAAATCGTCAAAATTCGTCAAAATGCTGATAAATTGCCATTTAGAGCCAAAAACGTCCAAAATAGTTTTAAACTGCCATCTAACGCTAAAATCGTTAAAATGCTCAAAAATTGCCATTTAGAGCCAAACACGTCCAAAAGAGCTTTAAACTGCCATCTAGCGCTAAAATTGTCGAAAATAATCAAAATGCTGAACAATTGCCTTTTAGAGCCAAAAACGTCCGAAATGGTTTTAAGCTGCAATCTAGTGCTAAAATCGTCAAAAATCCTCAAAATGCTCGAAAATTGCTATTTAGAATTTAGAGTCAAAAACGTCCAAAAGAGATTAAACTGCCGCCTAGCGCCAATATCGCCAAAAATCGTCAAAATGTCATGAGTAAGTGGATAGTAGAGTGTCGGGGACGAATCAAGAATACATTTCATCGTTAAGAGAATCAAACACTTGAATAGGGTCATGGTCAAGGGTTGGTGTAACGGAATAGTGCGATTGTAGGGATGAGCATGAACTATGATAGTAAAGGTTTGCATTTTTTAGAGTTTGAGGTAAGCGTGCGAATGAATTACTGCAAATGATGTATCGTGAACACTTCACTTAGCGAACCTGTTGCAATGTGATCACATTAGTGCAATTGAATAAAGCATTGTTTTGACACTGTTTAAACAAAATAAATGATAGAAGATAATGTAATATCCTGAAAATTAGGTGCGTAGTTATGAAATTCCGTTTGAAAAAAAAACAACAAAGCATGGTAGTATTATTGTGTTTCTTTGTCATTTCGCAAAGCATATTTTGCGACACTAGATTTGGCCTCTGGTGATCAAGCTGTCATTACACTGTGCGTTGTAACTCACAATTATTTATCTGACATGATTTGACGACTAGATAATAACAACTTGACTACATACAAAAAAAATGTATAATGAAATGAGGAAAATAAATTTAAGATCTTTGTCATGAGTGGTATATTCAAACAAGACTGTTGCAGTTGTGAATCTGCTGATATTATATTATTATACGTTACAACTTTAAGACCTTTGTCATGAAGTGGTGCAATAAAGACTTGTGAATTAATTAATTACTTAAATCTATTGATTAAAGATATTTAAAACCTGGAAGACGGAAAGAGGGAAACACATGTAAACCTTTGACATAAAGTGGTACTCGTATTTGAAAGATTACTGTTCTAACTATATAAGTAAATACTAATAATGAAGTTCTTAACTTCCAAAGTTCTTTAAAACTAAAAATGGAAGATGGAAATAAGGTAAACGCTTGGAAACTTTTGTCATGAAGTGGTGCAACACACTGATAAATCATCCAAAAATGGAAGATGGAATTGAGATAAACGCTTGAAGACCTTTGTCTTGAAGTGGTGTATGAGATCGATAAATCATTCAAGTGCGAAGTTCTTTAAAACCAAAAACTAGAAAAGAAAATGCGGGAGACCTACATATATCATGAAGTGGTGTAATTCTCGCTTGTTATTATTTAAAGATGTTTCATTGGCAAGTGGTTAACACATTTTCGCCAATATTTTGGTAAACATTTGATTTATCGACTCTCAGCATAGCTTGGGTCTTATCGGCTTGTGGTCTATTTCGCATCCTGGCCGGCGGTTGTCAGTTGTCACCTGTCAATCGGTCGGCCCCAGTCGGCCGTGGTTCTAGCACTTAACGCTTAATACCTAATGGCCGAGTGTTCACTGTATCGAGTGTCGAACGGCCGCGATATTAAGTGGCTTCGTTGTAAGCGAACTCGCTGTTCCGGAAATAGTGAACACGAGAGAAGTTCTTAGGATTATTTCGGGAATTGTTTTTGAATGGGACGAGTTGGGGACCTGCCGTTATGAAATGACTTATTTTAATAGGCGACTGAGTCAATACGCTTAAAAAACGGTCTCTTTTCCTGGTCTGACTAACGCGCACGGTAACAGAGCTACAAATTTATCTGTGCAGACGGTCAAAAGTAGGTATTTTTTTATGTGTAATCTTTTGAATCGATACTTACCGTATTAATACAAGTTTTTTCAGAAGGAACTATTTGCATAAACCTGACGATCTCCTCACTTAGAGCCGCTATGTAACGATTAAATCATTCACCTAATTATGCATTGGTTCTATAACATGTGTACAAATGTATAGGTATGTGTGTGTGTGTGTGTGTATGTACATGTTTACATATGTATGTGCAGAGTGTGTACACGTATGTATGTATGTATATTTCGACCGGTCAGTGGTTGAGTGGGCATCGCGTTTGGGTCCCACCCAGGTGTTCTGTGTTCGATTCCTGGGCTGGCTAAGTCCTCCATAACGACTCAAGCAACATTTTAGGTCTACTACGGTGGTGGTGGTAGTAGAGTTTCGGCTTACTGTGGTAGTAGTAGAGTGTGATGGTGGTACTAGATTTTCAAATATTGTCTTCGTTATTCGTAACCCGGGAATGTTTGTCTTTCGTTAAAAAAAAATAAACAAAAAACAAAATATACATGTGCACACATACATATGTAAATGTGTATGTACGAATTTAATACTATTTGATTTTGATCTTCCTCGTTTTATGTACCTACTTGTAATTAAATTTATTTTTATACATTTCAACTTACAGCCATACTAAGAATGTTGAGATCAATGTTGTGCTCACCTATAATAGGAATCAACGCTATTACCATTTTTTTTTTTTTTTTTACATTAGGGAACGTACCCATACTACGTGACACTTTTAGGGGGGGGGGGGTCTTCAAAAGGTCACGCTCCATACAAATGAGCGGCGGGTTCCTTAGGATTTTGGTCACCGGGGGGGGTTAAAAATTGCAAAAAGTTGGTCACGTAGTTTGGGTACGTTCCCTTAACTCCACACAGGAGGCCCTGAGGAAAATAATTTCCCTCAGGGCCTATGTCATCTGGGATGCTGTGTGGAGGGTCTTTTTGAGGAGAGGAAGGAATGAACATTGGTCTTGAAGAGACCCATGTTGTAGGAAGGAGGAAACACAGAGGCCGGCAAATCATTCCACAGCCGAGCTGTTGAACACAAGAACGAGTCGAAGAAACGACCCGTTCTCATGTGACAAATGTCAACCGTGTACAAATGTTGGGCACGCGTTAGGCGTGTTTCCCGACTATGCACCGGTGCCGAAGGGATCAATGATGCTAGTTCCTCGGAGCATCTTCCATTGTAATACCGGTAGAACAAGGATAGCATTCCCACCCGACGCCTGTGCTCTAAAGATTGCAATCCGTCTGTTAAGATGGGAGAATCTATCAAACGGACCGCCCGTTTCTGCAAAGAGTCGAGGGTATTTTTCAGGTATTTTGGAGCTCCAGACCAGAGATGGCTGCCAAATTCAACCGTGGGGCGTACTTGTGATTTGTACAAGGTTAGCAGTTGTGTACTATTAAAGTATCTGCGGGCCTTGTACAGTACGCCCAGTTTTTGGGAGGCTAGCTTTACTCTGGCTTCAATGGAGCCCCCATACCTGAGCTGGTAACTTAGGGTTACACCAAGCATATCAATGGAGGGCCTGTTTGGAAGATTGCTTCCGTTGAAAGAGACTAGATTTTGAAAATGTAAATTAATGTAATAATTATTGTGTGATGTATTCTGTTGACGAGCCAATAAACAAAATAAATAAACAAGAGTCCCAACTGTTCCACTGATTTTCAGAAGGCAGGAAGAAGATGGGGAGTACACGACAATTCAAATTAGTCACCTAACACAGCTATTTCCATATCAAGTACCGTTTTGATCCTGAATGATGGTTTACGAAGAAATTATTACTAAAAAAGCCTATTTATAAAATGAGTATATTTTTTGTGCGAGTTTTAAAGTATTCTAACAGAAATAGAATACAAGCTACCAATTATAATAAATTATAATATGAATATGAGCTAAAAATACATAAGAAATTGTAATTAGAAACTTGGGAGTAAAAGCTATTTAAAGATAAATAGAAATAAATCGACAAAAGTTAACAAATTACGAAACAATTGATGTATTTTTAGACGGATTGAATTATTGGAAATTTCTCAAAAGTTACAAATACAATTTGTAATGTATTAAAAATAGCCACATCCAACTAGAAAACAAAAGTATTTCCGTACAACAAATGTTTGAGGAGGGAAAGTATTTATAAAAAAGGATGAATCGTAATAATTGAGAAAGGGAAAATAAATAACAAAGGTGAGGCTAGAAGCATTTAAAATGAAGAATTGATGAAAAGAAATTAATTAGAATGAGTTAAGACTGAAATAGAAAAGCTATGAAGCCCCTGAAAGTCCTTCAGTGTCAAATTAAGCAGTCTAAGAAACAAGCGAAAAAGTTTCGATACTTTGAAAAAATTTTACTACCTGTTTTTTAACAATAATTTTTTTGATATTTTAAATTTTGTCGACACCTTTACGGCACATTTTTTAGATTTTATCGTACTTCAATTTTTTTAACGATACATTTTACTTTGCTCAACGGTTTGTGTTGGAATGATGGAGGTTTTTTAATATTAGCTCCACTCAGCAGTCCCCGAGGGAAACAATTTCCATCGAAAACAATCTTTGGGGATGCTGTGTGGAGGATCTTTTTAGGAAAACGAAGGACAGGATGTTCTGGGAAGAAAAAAGTTATGAGTTATGAGCGTTGGGTAGAAATCTGGGGGTCAGTGTGTCTTGAAGTGACGCAATTGGTAGGAAAACGCATCCGCCGCCAAGACCTAGATAAACCTCACCGTATGACTGCTAAGTTTGTTTGTTTCAGATATCCCCATTGAAAAGTATATTATATTGAGACGTGACCAATTGTTCTAATTTTTTTACCTCCAATTAGTCCAATTTGACCGCAAACGCTTCAACGCCGCACGACCGGAAACTATCGAATCTAGTTCCCGCGCACTGCTACTCGCATGATAATAGTGAAATACGTGTCGATGAGATTTTAAACGTACGAAATAGCGCTTCAATGATTATCCGGTGATATTTCACGGGTCTGTGCTAGTAATAATGTATAAAATAATAAGTTAATTTTGTGATTTCTTGTCGCGTGTATATCATGTTAGTTAGTTAGTTCATTTCTCGTCCGTAAATTAAGATGTTCTCCAAATTAGCCATGTTGCGATTCATCAAACCGACCGACAACATTATTATTTTTCGTGCACGTTTGTCGTCGTCTCGAAACGACAGGAAATAACGACTGCAAGAGGCGATCAAATTGTGTCGGCTATTAGAGCGGCCGGCACTAACGATCGAAAAAATAGCCGGGAAAAGGGACCCGGGTTAACCGGGAAATACCGGGAAAGACCGGGATAGACCGGGAAACGACCGAGGTGAATCTGAGGCCAAACCGAGTGGGCTGAGTTTTGATTAATTACCAAACAAATCCATAATAACTTACGGTCGGTGTGGTGAGCTTTTGATCTGTGATGCAAATAAAAATATTAGCGTGGTTGTTACCTAACTTTCTAGCATAGAGCTTTCGTGGATTGGAGTTTTGGCCGTACGAACTCATGCAAAAGAATTCGTTCATAAACAAACATATGAAATTTTAGGGTAAGTGTTAAGTAAAGGCAGAAGAAATCTGCGAATCCTTTCTAAACACTGCGTTTATTTTTTATTGTTACAAAAAACTTTATATAATATCAATGATAAATTCTGTTTCCGTCAGCAAAATCGATACAAGATTTTACTACAAGTAGAATGAATTCCATATTTTTTTTTAATTTTCTGAGAAATAATGGTAATTTTCATTCGAGTATTATTTAAAAATGGACGTAGTACACACTGAAAACAACAATACATCCGGCCACGTTTACTCTCTCCTACAACACGGGTCTCTTCAAGACTCAGGTTTACTCCTTCTTTTCCATGAAAAGACTCTCCACACAGCATCCCCAAAGACGACATACACGCTGAGGGAATTTATTTTATTAAAAAAATATATACATAAAAAAAATAATTCTACATTGTTGGGGAGTTTTAGATTAGCATGCGTGAATTACTGTTAATTTGAAATTTTCATGTTCTGATTTTTTTCTCTCCTTTATTGTTTCCCATTATATCTTCATACATTTCAAAAGTTATTTTTTACACAATTTCAAAAAATATATTTAACATAACATAAGATACAAGTAATGTAAAAGTTAGAAAAAAGTAAATAAATATAATATAAGACAAAAGTAGATGATGGGAATCTACTAAGACACTTCCTGTGAGTGGGTGATATACTCTAAAGTGCTAAATTACATCAATAAGTACAAGTAAAAAATGTAAATTTTAAAGTAAATGTACGTTTTAAGATTTTGACGGCCAAAAGTATTTACGTTCTTTGTTTTTGGGGTGTTATGCCGTGTTGCGATGTGACAACTACTGGATCTGCCGGATCTGCCCTGATGATGGACACTGCAACGCTGTCCGAAACGTTGGCTAAAGAAGGAGGTAACGCAACACGGCATAACACCCCAAAAACAAATAACGAAAATTTAAAGTAAATGTTTAAAAATATAGGTATCTGTGAAATATTGTAGTAAAAAAGTAACACATAAAAGTTGGTTGATTTTTTGTTAGAGTTTCAGGAAAGTAAATATAGTTAGTGTTGAAAAGTAAAGTAGAAAAGTGAAAAAGGTTTACACGATTTCTGAACATCTTGCTAGAATAACAATAGAGCCGGTACCAAGTGTAAAATTTTGTAGTTTCATATTATTTTCAACATTAAAAATTAGAAGCAGAATATTTAGAAGCAGAAAACAGAATACCTTTCTTTTGACTGGCTGAGAAGGTAAAAATTTCGTTTTTAAAAAATAACTTCATTAAAAGAAATCGAGGAAATTGATTTTAATGATGCGTGCTGCCATTGCGGACCGCAGCATCATCTGATCTTGGCTTGGGCAGCCTTTGACACACTCTATCAGTATATATCATCTTCTGTTCGTCCGGAGATGAGATGAAACATCTGTCTGGACGCTTAATTTCAGATTTAAATATTAAAGGATGCTGCGATGGCTTTTGATGATTCAAAAAAATCGTTTTAACCTACCTGAGGTTTAAACTAATACTAATAAAGACCACAACTCAGAGGCTTGACGTGTTTCTCAAGTGATATGCAGAGAGATTAAAAGTAGCACCTTACATGGCTATTTGTACTGTTTTTTTTTACATTAGCTCTACAAAGAAGGCCCTGAGGAAAAAAATTTCCCTCAGTGCCATGTCATCTTTGTGGATGCTATGTGGAAGGTCTTTTTAGGGAAAGGAAGGAGAGGAAGTTCTGGGATAGGAAAGGGTATGAGGGGTGGGTAGGATCTGGGGTCAACGTGTCTAAGAGTGATGTGCATATTAATCAATCCCTCCAACTGCAGTGCAAGGCGTTGGGTCGAGAGAGACCAGCTAAAAACCAGGGTAAATAAATAAATATTTAAATTAAACGAAAATAAATCACTAATTTAATCAAAATTGTCAACATGTTTCAAAACCAATGGTTTCTTCGTCAGGATAAAATCAAAATTTTAAACCATTGGTTTTGAAACACTTGATAATTTTGATTAAATAAGTGATGTTTTAAAACGTGATTTGTTTTAATTTAATTAAAATGATGCCACAAAGTGAATTTGCGAACGTTGAAGAAATAAACATTTAATTATTGTATTCAATACTTTAAGCCCTGTTAATTAACTAGATCTGAGAAGCAAGGTTTTCTACGATGTAAACTTAATAGATTGCCCGAGATTAGGATAACATTTTCTAAGACACTTTAAAGAAAATAATATTTTCACGATTATTAAATGAGAGAAATTACCCAACATTTTTCATAATTTTACGCAACTCAAAAATGGATTTGTATAATTAATTATTAAATTAAATAAGCAAAACCTATGAATTGAGTTTGTGTAGTGATGTTATAAATTGGATGTAGTACAAGGAATAGATGAAGCAAATATTGTGAACTGAAGACTTTGTATTATAATTATGTTAGGCTGATACAGAAGTGTATGAACATATATTTCGCCTGTCATTATATTATTTCGACTGTCGGTTCATGAAAATATATGTCTTTCCGAGTCTATTTCGGTAGGATGTCTCCTTCCATTGGCCAATCTCGAAATATAGCCGTCTGAATTAAAAATATTTCAACAGGTGCGTCGGTGATTTAGTATCCGAGTGCATTTTTCACTTCGATTCAATAAGACGTTTGCTAAAGCATCTCCACGTCGGGTAGTCGGAATCAACAAGGTTTTCACGTGAAAATATCTCATTTAAAATGCTGAAAAAAACATTTCGACCTTAGTCAAAATATAAAAATGCTACGAAAATGAAAATTATTCGAAATAAAATCGTTTTGTTTTTTCATACGAAACGCACGGTGAGTAAATTCCGGAAAATATATATCGTTAATTGAGAAAGTCTTCTAGACTCTTATTGGAATTACAGTCATAGTATTTTACTGTCGCTAAGCGACTGTTAAAAAAATCTCAAATTAGTCACGCGGTTTCATTCATAGAAAATAGGTATTTTTGAGTATTGCGTTGTAGTTTCTGTGCCGAGTTTTGTTTTATGTGATTACCGCACAAGAGTCCCAACTGCTCCCAACCGCCTGGAGCTAGTGAGACTATGCCATCACCGATATGGGTATGTTATGACTGTTATGAGGCTGAAGGCATTGGGGAGAGGACGGAGATGAGAAAATTATCTGGCTCTTCATATTTAGTCACAAAACACGACTTTTGTTTTAAAGGTTTTGTTTTATGTGAACACCACGTAAGAGTCCCAACTGCTTCCAATCGCCTGGAGCCTGGGTATATTATGAGGCTGAAGGTATTGGGGAGAGGACGGAGATGAGCAAATTATCTGGCTATTCATATCTAGTCACAAAACACGACTTTTTTAAATAAGTTTTGATTTATGTGAACACCGCGTAAGAGTCCCAACTGCTTCCAACCGCCTGGAGCCAGTGAGACTATGCTATCACCAAATACGGCTAAAAGCATTTCAAGCAAAGTTTCAATTACAAATATGAATGGTGGTCTTACAGCAGGGTGATACTGAGAGTATCTTCTAGTCGACGACGTGACGCAAATAAACCATAAATTATTTAAAAAAAATTAAACTGTGAAACAACACAAATCATTCAAATAATATTTACTTGTGTAGGTACGCCGAGATTTGGACCAGCGACCTTCGAATCCTTACCCCTCGACCACGGAGGCCGTCATTTCTTTTCTAACGTTATTATTTTCGTCTTTTTTGATATATTATTATTTAATATCTACAACATCACAAAGCGATCTATAATTCGTTTCTACTAACTAATGATAATTGCGTACCTACAAAAAAAAACTGTCAAGAAATTAGCCTAGATTAATTTACAAGAGTATTAATGTATTGGAGTATATAATTTCACATCAATTAGTAAAAAGTACAGACCAATACATTACGTTCCAAATTTAACAACCTCCCGACACGATATGATAGCAACCGGCAGTTAAATTCGAATAAAATATTGGTACGTTTCATTGTAACATGCTCAATGAGAGATTTCATCTCGCGGTATCAGTAATTAGCCAATACTATGGGAATTTTGGAATCGAGTGGTCTATAATTTGAACAAAACACGCTATGACAATTTCGGTAAAATGAATTAGTTTTAAACAACAAAAAATGACGCGTGATTCGATTCCTTTCTGTATCACGAACTTATACTGGGAAAATATTAAAAAAATCGGTTGTAACCTATTCGCGTGCTAGCGTCATGATGGATTTTCAGATTGAAGTGTGTAATGAGAGGGATTTTTTATACTTGGTTCATTTTATCAAATGATTTGTAAGATGATTAAATCCAGGTACCAATTCTGGGTTCGTGTTCGTTTCTTTTCCCAATACTTTTAAAAAAAAGTTTATCATGTTGGACTCATTGCGTGTGTAGATAACTATTTTGGAATTATACAATAATTCTATGAAATTTTATTACAGTGTAGGCAGTATTGATAAAATGCTTACTAACGAACATGGAAATGTAATCAAACGTACTCAAATATTTTTATTGCAATTATTTTTTCCCTAAATATACAAACACATTTTGAAACAGCTTATGAACTAAAACCCATTTCCATAAGTCCATTGTTATTCACCTCCTGTTGTTTCTTTCTGTTCCTACAAGGCCCTACATAGTATAAAAAGAAGAAGAAGATGACGACTACCTACTTAGCTAATGCACAATTATTGCTTAACAATTGTAAATACCTACATTTCGTCAGTCGAAAATTGTCGCGATGTGGATTACATCTTTTGAAATTCGTTCAAAATATTACTTAAAACAGAACGAATACGCTCTAGAGTCCAAGCTGCTGAAATGAGATACTTGAGAGGAGTGGCAGGGGTTACAGGGATCATATAAGAAACTCGATGATCCGATATGATCTAAACATTGAACCACTGCTACTCTTCATAGAAAAATCGCAACTGAGGTGGCTTGGGCATGTACTAAGAATGTCTGATGACCGAATTCTGAGGAAGATACTGAGTGCGATTCCAGAGGGTAGACGTCCAGTAGGCCGCACCAGACACAGTTGGGCGAGGCAACTCCAGAAACTGTGTGAGGATAGGATGGGACTGCCATGGACGGAGGCCGCACAATCAGCACAAGACAGGGACGTATGGAGGAGCCTTGTCGATGTAATGGGTCCCCAACACGAATAGGACAAGGGGAAGAAGATGATGACTTAAAGCATTAAAGTGACGCTGAAGTTTAACCAAACCTTGTGCCATTCTTTCTGGAAGACCAGCCACCATCATCATTGGATTAAAGCAGCATATGACTTCAGGAAAGTTAGGGCTTTCTCCCGTCAAATTTCTCTTCATTTGATCGATTTAAAAACGTCATCAATAATTTTCTTCCATCATAATTTATAGATTTACAGTCCATCCTCGAGTGTCACGATATCGTTCGTAACACACATTTTTTAACAAATTATTTTAATTTGTCACATAAAATTAATTATTGATGAGTTCAGTGTACGTACCATCAAATTTCGAGAAGTTTCCACGAGTTTGTATGTATATTTATACACTGGATGCATGAATTCACTTACCTGTAAAAAAAAATAAAAAAATAAACACATTTTTAGATTTGTTAAAATTTACGATTTTCAATTAAGAGACATTTGTAATAACGTGATATTAACAAGAAAATTGAACATATCATTGGATAATTGGTTAAACTATGAAGACTATTATCGTCTTCAAAGGCATGTCCAAATGACCAGTAAAATTTTAATGTAAGGTTATAAAATTAATAATGTCTTCCACAAGCTTCAGAATTTAACAGTTCAATTTATTATTATCTAAATATACAAAAGCCAGCCGAGAGCACCCGGCATTAACAGGGAAATATGAAAATAAATAATGTAAATAATAATTCAATGTGGTTTTGTAAGCTTTTATACGAAACTGTATTGATAAAGCGATAAAATTTAATGATGTGTTCAAATGATTTTTTTAAGACTTTTAGTAAATAATGTGTGAATTATGTTGGATTCTAACGATTTGTAATAATCGTTAACAAATGTGTTTGCGAAGTCATTTTGAATTTTTGAGTCTAATAATGTCAGCCATGAAATAAATAAGCCGTAACAATTCCAGCCCACTTGTTGCAATTATTTGAAAATGGAACGGCGCTAATATCGGCGTTCGAAATTTGAAAATAAAACGGCCGATAAACACGTCATCGAAGCGTTAGAACTAATTCTACATAATTGACTAGGCCTAACGCTCTTTATGTACAATCTGGTGGTAAAAAAGTGAACTAACAAAGATACACAAATTATTTAATACTTGCCAAGATAAACATGTTTTCTTTTATGTTTTGTTTTTACGATGTTGATTTTTTAGGAAAATCGAATAAAGGACACTTTAATGTCAAGGAGTGCGTCATTTTAACATAAACACAATTCGAATTCCGAATCAGCATTCGAAATTCAAATGTGGCGGCAATCGACGATAGTTTTGGCGGGTAATAACCATAAACAAATCCGAGCCGTAGACTTCCCCCTAATTTGACGCCAATAGACAAAATAGAAATAGAATTTATAAGCGCTGTAAAATACTCTGTCCCTTGAGGGAGTTCCTTCTTAGAGTAGAGGAAAAATTGAAAAGAAATTACTAGTTATATCAAATCTTTACATAGTATAAAATGAAGTCGCTCCCGTTGTATGTGGGCTTAGATCTTTTAAACTACGCAACGGATTTTCATGCGGTTTTCACTAATAGATAGAGTGATTCAATAGGAAGGTTTATATGTATAATACATGCATATTATAGTAGAGAAAAGTCCAGAAATTTGAAGATTCAATTTAGGAAGCGGGCAGCGTTCAGCTGGCAAGCGGGTGGTGTGAATTTGATATGTGGTAAGCCACAGCAACGTGTGGCCGGGTCTGCTAGTAGCTTATAACATCAAAATAATTAGTGTTCGTGGAATTTTAGAAAGAAAACCTTTAATGAGAAAATTTTAGTCAAAATAATAAAGGTTGTTTGGTTTAATATGTTTTAATGCGTTTTCTCCGATAAGACAACCATGATGGTCGGAATATTTAAAGACATGAATGTGAATGGAACATATCTCGTACGGGAACCAAATGTGTCATGTGCGGTCAACCCACATAAAGATAAATACAGAAATCTTGTTTTTATTTACATGTATAAATTGGTCGAACGCAATTTTTCATTGGTCAAAACATCCAAAAATATACCCGAACAGATGTAAAAACCGATTTTTCTTACACTTGCAATTCACCTTCTTTAAACCGGTTGGGTGGAATTTGTTGAAAAATTACGTTTTTTTAATGTTGAACATTTTTTTGGTTCATGCGTCAATCTTGTAACAGATACGTAAATAGTTTGACGAACATTCAGATTGATTGAAAGCTGCTCACCAATTAAAAATATTAAAAAAACGTTTAAATTTCTGAATCAAAATAATACCACCCACTTTCCAGCCAGTAAATAGATACTGCCTAATAACTACGTCACGTCTTAAAAGGCGCCGCTACCCGAATTTCTACCGATTTCTTACATATCTCCCTTAAACATTTGAAGTTTTTAAGCTCTTAAAAAATATATTTTATTTTTGAAGATAATATCTAGATGCGTTCCACGCTGAACGCAAATTATATAAAAAAAACCTTCGATAGAAAAAAATCGCAAAGTATGCTCCGAAAATTATTATAAACATGTTTGTTTCAGTTATTTTACAAGTTATAATTGTGAAAAAAATCACAATGTTTCTTGAAATGATACTTAAGATACCTTCCTTGAGATTTTTGCTCTATAAAATTTTCGCAATTTTCGCATGGATTTTAACGCTTTTTAAATATTAGTGCACTCCTCTAACATTCGTAATTACATATCTCTCCATCTTCTTCTTTTTGAGCCCGGATGCGGCCCCTTAGCTGTTACATTCTGAATTAACTATTTCGCAATTTGGCAAATCCTATTTCATCAAAACTATTCTAAAAAAAACAGAGTGCGCAATTCACACGTCGTAGAAGTGAAACCTTCAGAAAACTAAAGTAGACAAGAGTGGGGAGGCTAAGAAGCACCGCAAAAAGAGGATACCGAAAGGCTACGAAGCACCGCACAAGGAGGAGACCGATTATATTATCTCATTATCTCGCAGGCTAAATTCTATAGATGTATGTTGTGTTTGTCTCTTTTTGGTGTCGCTGTTTTTTCGTTTCATCGAGTTTCAAATCACAACGGTGCTAAATACGTTTTCACTTCAATATGATTCATTACAGACTAACAAAATTTCTCAAAGTCGAAAAAAAATCATGCCATAAATTCCTACGTAGCTTATTGACGGTAATTATTAACTGGCAGTTAAAAACCCGCTCCGCAGGTTTTTGCTGCTAGGCCCTGCGGGCGGCTTTTGGTTCTGCTTCGCCCAGTTAGTGTTGGTGACCATTTTATATATCCGATAGGAACTGGTTCCAAAAATAGCCCGTTCTTCGGATCCACTGTGATCCAGTGGTAGCTAGTCACCGGGACAAAGTAACAGGGACAGGCAATGACATCATATGTAATATATAGCCCCGTCATACTATTATTCGCAACTAAGTATTACGGTCAAATTATAGATTATCAAAGAGATACTCAAATTTACAAAATCGTAGTACTTCTACCCAGGGGGGTACGTTCTCATGCGACCTGTTAACGAAAGTAGCGCCATCCTTTAAAGAATTCTTGAATTCGAAACTGAATTACATCGGTAGCTTTTCGAAGCCGGGTTCTTAAATTCAACCACGCAGACGCAAGCCTATTAATACTGTTTGATTAATGACGTAATATTATTCTCAGTTTGTAACTAGTATCATTATCAATAAAACGATTCTAAGGCAGAAAACTTTGCAGCACAAAGAAAATTGATTAAAAAAGCACTAATTAAAGTACATTCTGCTTAATAATTGGGTAAAACATAACTTACATATTAAATCATATTCTAAAAGCTCCAATTTCTAAGTAAATCCCAAGTTTGGTGAATGATTTTATTCCGTGTAAAGTAAAACTGAAATCCAAGACTGAAATCTTTTGCAGCATAAAGTAAATCCTTTATTATTCGATTTTGTAAATTGTAAAAATAAATCTCTTGGCTGAGGTATTATTTATTTGCGAAACAGATAAAGAGTGGCAGTAAGTAATATGAAAGAAAAGAGCCAATAAAACCAGCCTAGTTATTGCAGCCCGCTGTATTCTGTAGCCTGCAGACCTGTGAACAACCACCCTTCAAGTTAACCAGCCTTCTCCAGGACAGCTAGAAAATATAATATTCGAGATGTCTTTGATTCAGGGGAAGAAAAAATACTAGATAATAAAACTTCAAAAAATAAAACTTCTAAATAAATTTTCTCAATCAAAAATAGAGCATCTTCGAGTAAATCACTTTATTTTTAAGGATATGCAAACCGGTTTCGGTAAAAAAAAGATATTGAAATATAAGTAGATATACTATCTGCAGTTTTTACTAGGTGGGACTGCGCTTCCGGGTGTCGCCGATATTGTTTATCAATTAACAAATAAACTAAATGAACGAATAATTAACGAATAAACCAAACGAACGTTAAACTCAATGAACGAATTATTTCCGTATTCAAACAATATTGTTAACCAATACTAATGCACATCTTCAAAAAATCAACGAAATGAAAAAATTATGTTTGTATGCAAACTACTCTAATTAGGGCGTAGTCCGCCGACAGTTGCGCGGACACCATGGCATATCTCTTTTGTATTTGAATATCTTTGGATAAAACCAATGCATTTTTAGGACAGTTAAAATTTCACGTTTTAAGAAAATTTTCAGTTTTGTTAAATAGTCTACATATACCGTGGAAGTTGAAGATGAATTAAAATAAATTAACCAGTTTTTTTCTTATATCATTTTATTTAGAGTATTTTTCCGACCTGTTTCGGAATAACCGTTCCTTCATCAGGGTGAAATCGAAAAAATACTCTAAATGAAGTGGTGATTAATTTCTACGTGAAATTATTTTGTTTTTATAATCAACAAGAACTAAGTTTTAGCTGAATGCAACAGTTAATAATATATTCTAAACGGAGTTGTTTTTTTTTTATTAGGTTACGCAAGTGAAGAATAAATTTTATTAAATAAAGATACGTTCGTAAGCTCTGTAATATTTTGTTTTATTTTTCGAGTTAAGTTAGCTGTCCACTGCGTCGGGATTACAAAAACAAAAATATCAATGTTCCGAACTGCGCCGCGGAAGACCTTTAGAAAACTCTCGAAGGATTTATTAAATAGGAAATGCTATTGGAAAATGGGAAAATACAGTGTGGGAGAAGGAGGACTTTTCCCCAGGACTCCTGGCTTAAGGAATAATCGGATAAGGACACTTCTTAAATCAATGCTTCGGAGGTTTATTATAAGTTTCACCTGAAACTTTCCACCGACAGGTGAGGATTGGCGAAAGATATTTAAATATAGGAAATGTGCTATCGGCAGTTTTTACAATATTGTTAACCAATATTACTGCACATCTTTAAAAAATCTACTAAATGAACGGATTCTTTCCGTATTCAAACTATATTGATTATCAATACTACTACGCACGTTAAAAAAAACAACTAAATTCCGTGTTCAAACTAGGACCATTAGATTGTAGTCCGCCGACAGTCGGGCGGCATCATAGCATATATCATATTTCAATATCTTTGGGATTGGTAACTCAAAATGAGAGAAAAAAACCTTCGGGATCTATGTCATCATGATCTTTTTAGGGAAAGGAAGGAGATTAATTTCTGGGAAGGAAAACGGTATGAGGGGTAAGTAGGAATCTGGGGCTCATTGTGTTTAGGAGTGACGGACGTATCAGTGACTCCGCAGTGGGAGGGATGGGTTTATAAGTCCTCTTTCCCGATCCGGCATGCGCCGCCAAGACTACCTCAATGACAATTCTATGTTCAAATTTTTTTCAGGCAGGCATGTTCCATAATGAGAAAATCCGAATTAGAAAGTATAAATAAACATGATGATTTCACACTGGGAAAACGAATCTTTACTGATCCATTAAAACGGTCACCATCTTGAAATGGAAACGGAACGTACACGTAAATTTACATAGATACATACGAAATACAAAATTGTCGAGTTAAAAGAGGACTTCGTATCGCTAAATCAATTCTTTGCTTTTAGGGTGTGTCTTCTCTTGTTCGTGCGTATAATAACCAACAGCCTTGCTGTCTCCACAATCAGAGCAGGTTATTTTAATTCCTTTATTTTGACAAGCTTATATTGTAGATTAATAAGTCACAAATAAATCAATAATTTATTAAAGCTATATTCGATTTTCTCCGATGCGCTTCTGCAAAAATCACCTCTCAGTATTAGCAGCAGTACAACATACCGGACAAGTGTTTACAGTCTTCATCGGGTATTTCCCCCACATCCCCAGAGATCGGTGTTGCCAGTTCTTTCATTCATTTTCCCTTTGACGTAGAAAAAAAGACAAAAAAAAAACGTTTTGGCGGCACTGCTTACAGAGAAAGTGCAATATTTATCAATTCTACGGATATTTCCCGTGTCAACATTTTTTTATAATATTCTGAGCAACGGAAAGGGATTTGTGGAAACTGGAGATTATGGTACGGAAGAGATAAATATTAATGAGGAGCTTGTTTCGTATTCGTTACTGCTTCCATAAATGTTTTCTTTACGACGCTAGCTCTTGTATTTTAAATATCTCTAATACTTTTAATGAGACACTCTTTTAATACATATAACATCATAATAAGAAGATATTTTGTAGTAATATTCTAGTTAAATGCAAAATAAACGGAGGCGTCTACTAATATCTACAGGAATTCCAAAAACTGAAAAAATCGAACTAATATCTATGAGAATCAAAGTGTTGACGAATATCTACAGCTCAAACTGTTGATTAATATCTATGAGAACCAAAGTGTTGACAAATATCTACAGCACTGGCAGAGGTTGGATTTGCAATTATGTATAGCATATTGGAATAACGTAATATTGCGTATGCAGTTTAAAAAACTTAATTTATGTAAATATGTATGTAAAAATCCCTAATATCGGACTATCGGACACATTTAGCTGATTAGTCCAACCTACGCTCTGTAGATATTAGTTCAACATACGCTCTGTAGATATTTGTCAACACTCTGAAGTTCGTAGATATTAGTTCAACATATGAGCTGTAGATATTCGTCCGACATACAGGCTGTAGATATTAGTATCTGGAGTCAAATAAACTCCATGTAAAAGTCTTGGTGTTAAAAGGATTTAAAAAAACTTTGCTCGACTTTTATAAATTACAGGAAAAATATTGCCTTTAATCAATGTTCATTATTAATGACATTTCGTCCTTTAATGATCAAAAATAAAGGGAAAATCCACCCCTAGCCGATGGGTATCAAAAACTTGTAAAGATGGGGTTGTTTTTAAAAGTAAAGACGTATTATTGGCACCCGGGGTTGATAAAATCAGGGACTTAGGGTTTTGAGACTTGAAGGTGAGTATTATAAGAATATAGGGGTGTTATTCAGACCAGATTATTGACAGTAAGGGTGAGAAGGTTCGGTCAGAGGCCCTGTTGTTTATTTAAGACTAAAAGGCATTTATTTTTAAGGAAATTTGCAGTGATCTCGAGCCTTTCAGATGGGAGGTACTTAAAGTCAAAGGAATTGAAGTGTTTGAATGATTTTGATCAGGTTTAATTACTTCTGAAAAGTGGAGGAAGGAATATTATTAAGATCAATATTATATAAAAATAATAATAATAATGATTTATTGTCTTCATTTCTTAGTAACAAGTAGAGATAATGATATCCTCACTCGGATCTCCCGTGCTGAGGATTTCATTTACATATTATAATTTAATTATAAGAAATTAATATGAATTAGACATAACATATCATGTAGTATTTTTTTTAAATAATTTAAAGTAAATAAAATAGTGTTTTTTTTTATAATTCAGTTCACTATTAGATTTGGTTTTAGTCTGTATTTGATATCAGTATATTTTCTATTTCTGATCTCCCTATATTTAGTATCCAGCTTTTTATTTGAAATTTAAATGTTATAATGTAGAGGTTTTTGAGTGAAAGTATTTTATTGTAGAGTTCAATGCCGTAACGTAAGAAGCTTTTTGCCCAAATGTTGTGTTAGTAGTTACTTGTTGGATATGTTTTTGACCATGAGATCTAGTGTTTCTAATGTACGTGTTAGTTGTTATTTCTTGGGTTTTGTAATTATGAATTTAAATGAGTATAGTTTTAGATATATATTATGTATTAAAACAAATGCTAAAATAGGTCTTAAAACCAATGACGTTATATACAATAAATAGACTCGCCATAGTCTCATATACTCACAATATAATGTGGAAAGTAAGGAACACTCTTTTGTTTTCAGCGATTTTCAGTATCATTTCTTAATTCAAAAGTTTATTCCTGTGTGATAAAGATAGACAATCTAATAATGTGTGTGTATGAATGACATGGGTATATGTGCGGGCGGCGTATTGCTTGTTACTTTTTGATGGAACGTTCACTGTCTCCTTTTCTTGAGGCCCACTAGATTAAAAGGTCCGGCTGCCTGTTGGAGTTTGATATATCGAGCTATACAATAAATACAATAGGGCAACGACAGTTTTCAAATGGTGGCGATTGTCATCAATACTTGTTAGAACTACTGATTTATGTGTTGTTTTACCGCAAGCAAACAAATAAACAGTGTTTAGGCTGATTAGTCTACTTTAAAACAGTGAAGTTTACTTAACAACAGAAATTTGGCTGTGGCGCGTCCAGACCCTTTACTTTAGTAGGACTTGAATTTTCTCTAATGACGTGTAAAACCGCGAGCGGGAAACATGAAAATTAATTGTAATATTTATAAAAATCGATAATAATAAGTAATTTGCGTGCACTTACAAATGAAATGTTATTCCTTCACCTTTACTATTATTTGACGCAACCTTACTCGACGCGTAGCAGTTTAGTACTAAAGTACAAGATATCGAGATCGGTGCAATTGTCTTGTTTTTGCCTTCCCACTTTGAGATTTCTACCCCTCGTCTAATAGTATGTAACGTCATAGCTTAAAACTAGTTTTTTTGCAAATAAAACGATCATTAGTCAACTATTCTTCAAAGTTTTTGAATAGGATTTACAAGACGGTCTTCCCAGATGAAATTTAAGCCAAAATTTAGAATATTCGCGGCATAAAATAAAATTTTACAGCCTCGCAATTTGTAAATAAATTGTTGCATTATTTTGAATATACGAAATAAATAAAAACATGATGCTGGCAATATGCAATGAAGCCTTAATGTTTCTTCACTTTATGTGCCGTGCTATGGGCCCTTACGAATGGAGGGTGGTGGAAGATGGAATTCTTAATTTACATTATTGAGAGCAAATGTACGGAAATTCAATATGAAATAAAAAACAGATGAATTCAAATTTCGGAACATCAAAAATTGAAACGTAAATAACAAATTGAAAATTTTGTTCCTCTCTTAAATATTATCAACGATAACGATGATGTTATTGACTTAGAGAGAAATTTAATGTTTTCTTCTGGTGCCCTTTCTTATCGGAGGTTTTTTTTTTTTTTACATGAGCTCCACACAGGGGGCCCAGAGGAAAATAATTTGCCTCAGGGCCTATGTCATCTCTGGGGATGCTGTGTGGAGGGTTTTTTTAAAGGAAACGAAGGAGAGGAGAGTTCTGGGAAGGAAAAGGGTTTAAGGGGTGGGTAGGAATATGGGGTTCAGTGTGTCCAGGTCATCCTCCTCCAAGACCTTGACACATGGTGCAAATCACCCTATGGACCCGGGCGCCCCTGCTATACTAAAATCCAAACGTAGCGAACCACTTGGGGTCACCTGTGGCAGAGGTGTTGGTTATCCAATAAAGGTTCCCGGGGTGGCGCTACCCATTCCCGCTTTCCAATTGCTATTATCAAGGCATTCTTCTCAACAATTCAACAGAGCTGCCATTTTTTTTGCATTAGCTTCACACAGGAGTCCTTGAGGAAAATAATTTCTTTAAGGACCTTTGTCATCTTTGGGGATGCTGTGTGGAGGGTCTTTTTAGGAAAAGAATGAAAATGAGGTCTGGGAAGGAAATGGGTATGAGGGGTGGGTAGGAATCTGCGGTTAAATGTGTCCAGGAGTGATGAACGTGTGAATCAATCCCTCCCACTGATGTGCAAGGCGATATTCTGAGAGAGTACGGCTGGAGAAGTCAAAGGGACTCCCTTAATCAAGCTGGTGGGCAGACGCATCTGCCGCCAACACCCGGACTTCACTCCATGAACCCGGACACCCCTGCTAAGTCATCAAACGTAGGTATGAACATGACGATTTGTCCACTCGACTAGGTACCTAACCAGTCCAGACAAATTTAATGTTTTCTTCTGTGCCCTCTCTTATCGGAGGTATGAATCCATCCCTCCCATTAATGTGCAAGGCGATATTCCGAGAGAGTACTGCTGGAGAAGTCAAAGGGACTCCCTTAATCAATCTCTCTCGATCTGGCCCTTCATGCAGGTGGTGGGCAGACGCATCTGCCGCCAACACCCGGACCTCACCCCATGAACGCGGACACCCCTGCTAAGTCCTTAAACATAGGTATGAACAAGACGATTTGTCCACTCGACTACCTAACCAGTCCTTGCAATAGTTTCATAGCTTCAGGAGTAATGTATACATTACAGACAGAGTGTAACGTATACTTACGTATTTATATATTCTACGTTTTAGTCCACAGGAGGACAGTTGTAAGGAAAGTAAATTATTTCCACAGAATAAAATTCTACGTTTTAGTCCACAGGAGGACAGTTGTAAGGAAAGTAAATTATTTCCACAGAATAAAATTCTACGTTTTAGTCCACAGGAGGACAGTTGTAAGGAAAGTAAATTATTTCCACAGAATAAAATTCTACGTTTTAGTCCACAGGAGGACAGTTGTAAGGAAAGTAAATTATTTCCACAGAATAAAATTCTACGTTTTAGTCCACAGGAGGACAGTTGTAAGGAAAGTAAATTATTTCCACAGAATAAAATTCTACGTTTTAGTCCACAGGAGGACAGTTGTAAGGAAAGTAAATTATTTCCACAGAATAAAATAAAGTTGCACTGTTTTATTCGCATCTTCCACTGAATGTATCACAATTGTATAATTTCAAATTCTATTCAAAAGCAACTGTGGAAATTTCAATAAATTTCGCATTCGTTCGATCATAGGCTGCGAGTAGCGCTTCGGAAATATATGCGAAATATTCGGCTCGTTGGGGATGTTTTTAGGGATACTTTGCCGTCTTTTTATGGCCAATTTTATTCGGCGATTTCCATCGGCATCTTCACGGGGTAACACCCCCGAAACAGAGCCTCCCAGAGTTGGGGTGGGAGAGGCGGTAACAAGGGATGAAATGGAAAGCCAGGAAAAGTATCCTTGGAACTTGCAGTAAAGGAAGCCTTTCAATAAGGATTTATGAAACACGATGGTTATTGATATTTATATTAAAGAATGAATTTATAAAGGCTTCATGTATGGAAATTTTGCGTTTTTGTTTCCCAAGGCTCTGTCGCCCTTTAAAGCTTACTTTCATATCAATCCTGTTTTAGTGCAGTTTTCAATTTGTAAAAGATTTTGCTAATTGTTGGAAAATTAGGTGTTTAGTGGCACCCTCAATCAGAGAATTTTGTGAGGTTACAGGGAGTAGCGAAGGAAAACAGATTATGAAAATAAAAGGTTTTGTGTGACCTGGCTGTTCAGATCTAGTCACCAAATAAGGCTAAATCAATTTAAAGCAACTTTTCGATTCGTATTTGTAATCTTTCACCAGGGCGACACTGAGAATATCTTCCTTTCTGGTTGATGTTAATGTTTACAGCATAATTGATTGTTAAGCCGTCTGTTTGTTTAGGAATTTACGAAATACTAGTAAAAACATCCCAAAACACGTAATCGCGTTATACTTTCATAAGACCAAAAACGTCCCGAGCGACCTTACATTTTAAAAGCTATATATCTCTCTTCTTCTCACCCAAACATATGTATTTTTTCTTTTAACCCGAAAGAGAACAAAATAATGCTTCTTATTGTCTTTGAAGTATGAAAGCGATCTTGCATAGATATTTTACAGTCTCGATCCAAAGTGACGGTTTCAGAATTTTCGCGCGTAACTGAGGCTTCCGGATTGTGAGGTCCGTATATATTGAACCAAACAGATGGGTTAATAACTGTTTTCTTGTAAAGTTTTATTTGACATATTGCGTCCAATGCTGTTTTTAGAATTTTTAAATTTGTAAAAATTTGCTTTTAATTTTTGAAAAGTGTTAAGTACAAAATATATAATTCTCATATTAAGTTTCGGTTGAACGTGGAAGGCTCCTAAAACCATGTAAGTAAAACTCATATAAATTTCCCATGAAAAGCTGGTCTGATATACCTACCAAATGAAAGGTTGTATTTCATTAAATTCATTTTCATTTAAAATTAATCAAAAATGTCGCTTTGAAAGGATATATTGCCAAAATTCGTGTTTTATTGAAAAATTAAATAATTTGGAATTTTTATATGGGAATCGCGTACGTGTAACACCAGAGAAGAAGCGAACATTCTTAATAAATATATTCCTTCAAAGATTTCAAAGATAGGGGAAGCGGGTGTTATTAAAACAATAAGGTATTAAAATTCAATATCTTCCGCCGCCATTTTTTTCCAACAAAGGGGAAACCGGGGTGGCTGATATCATGAGTCTTTATTATTATTAAGACACATTTTTTTGTTTTCTTCGATGTAGAAAATGGGAAAAATGGGGGAGGTGTGGCGGTGTATAGGTTTTGTTCGCCACGGTAGATTGTATAGAAAATGAAGGCCTTAAATGGTTTGGGGGAATTTATTATATTTTTTTAACGTTGTTAATACCGCGAACAATGACGTTTTCACCGTAAAGGGGAAGTTGCGGATTATCTGTATTGAACAAAATGAGTTTTTGTTGTGAAAAATACATTTGAAGAATATTAGCGGAGAGAATTTGGGGATCAATTTAAAAATATATATTTTGTTTTGTTTGGAAGATAACTATTTGAAAATTTGCTTATATCCTAATAACCTGTTGAAAAATAGTTATTAGGTTAGTTAGAAAACATTTTATTATTAATATTGTTTTATTTAATTTTACTTAAATTAAGTCAATAAATACACGCGTTTCAATTTTAGATTTAGCCACTGGAGCGATTATGGTCGAAAAATGGACCGATTTATTTTTCTGCGATTGATATCAGTCCAAAATTTGAGCATATTTTCCTAACATTCGTAAAACATTTATTGTAATTATTCAAAACATTTTCCCAGCCAGCCATTTATTTTAAAACGAAGCTATTGAAATGTTCCATCTATTGTGAGCATAGATGTCGCAAATTTAAACGTCTTAGACTACTTTAGAACGATGTCAAAAATATATTTTTTAAATCACACGAATTTATTACACGTCGAATTTTTGATCAGCTGTTTACGGTTAAAATTAAGTCCTTTTCCATAGATATGCACTTTTCATTATCAGTATACCCCAGACAACATACAGAAATCGAAAATATTCTATTATTATAAGCAATAATTATCAGCCTGAAACACTCATCCACATTGAAAAATCTTCCGAGAAAAGATACATGACGCCAACGGGACTTGAACCCGTGTCCTCTCGATTGCCGGTCGATTGCTCTGACCACTGAGCTATGGCGGCTTATCTCGTACCCGCCAAATGATTCAATATATGCTAGTGTTTCATTCAACAATTACTGCTTATTATATTTTTTCCACCTGAAAACAACCAACTTTATTTTTTAAATAAAAAGTTGGTTGTTTTCAGGTGGAAAAAATATAATAAGCAGTAATTGTTGAATGAAACACTAGCATATATTGAATCATTTGGCGGGTACGAGATAAGCCGCCATAGCTCAGTGGTCAGAGCAATCGACCGGCAATCGAGAGGACACGGGTTCAAGTCCCGTTGGCGTCATGTATCTTTTCTCGGAAGATTTTTCAATGTGGATGAGTGTTTCAGGCTGATAATTATTGCTTATAATAATTGTTACCCTTTGTGCTACGCATAAAAAATCTTGTCTTAAAAACGTTAGTTTAACAATTAAAAATAATAATGAAAATATTCTACTTTGAAACGAATAAGTACCCCTCACGGCAGTTTCAAAGTAACAACACGCAGGACTCACGCGGTTGTAAATTTTACGTTTTTTTTTATAAATCCTACAAATATGTGATAAACGGTAAAATACAGGTTAATTCATTGGCTATATATCACTATAATAAGTTATTATGTTTCCATGTTAAAATTCGAAGGTATGATTTTTTTAATGTTGGCGAAAAATCTAAAAAATGATCTTCTGTGAAATCGCGAGCAATCGAGGCAAATTTATTTATGATCGCATGATCGTTCCAGTGGCAAAATAATTGATTGGACTAGGCCAAGTAGGGGTACCTACCTGTTTTTTTTTAATGAATGCGGCATATATATGTATTGACTTGTGGGCTTTACATTTTAAATAAAAAACAATTTAAAAAATTTCCCAGTGGCGTAACACGCGCGAGATTTTTCATTATTGAAAAAAAAATTTAAGAAACCGTTAATTTTTTTTAAACAATGAGCTCTTTTTTCATTAACCGTCGAAAGGGCACGTGCCAATACTGTAATATTGTGGTTTTTTGGGTTTTGCCACGTGAATTGTTTTTTTTAATAGAAGACAATGTCCAAAAGGCGGTCTTTGTTCCTAAGCGATTTCCTGACGGAATGCGTAAGAATATGTACGCATTTTTATTTAATAATTTATATTTTTCATTTGATTCAACGTTAATGATATAAATTAAAACACGAACATTTGAATTTGAAATAATTATAATATAGGTGTAAGAGAAAAAAATACATTACAATGGAGCTACCAGCAGTATACGTAATAACATATACATATGGATGTATATTTTTATTGAATACTTTTTTGTTGAATACTTTTTTTTGAATACATGAAACATCACGGGATGCTTACAAAAAAGAAAAGTGTTGAATTTTGTTTCCAAAGAAATATAGAATAAATATAATCATGTGGAAAAATATTTACCATATCGCTTGTCTGGATTTCGAAATATTAGTTGAGTCGAGTTGGCATGGGTCCCACCAAGGCACTATGAGTTCAGTTCCTAGGTTTCTTAAGTCCTCCATCACGACACAAGCAATATTTTCAGCTTATTGTGGTGGTATTAGGAGATTTTCAAACTAATTTGATTTTGAGGAATTTTATTAACACCTTCATAATTTTTGATTTTGAAGATGTCGTTCTCGGACATGCCGCACAAGGAAATTATGTTAGTTAGTTTTCATTTTATGTTTTAATTAGGTACTTACCTAATATTTAAACTTTTTTTCTTTTATAGTTGTTTATGTAATATGGCAGACTGGGATTGCACTACCCTCCCAGTCCTGCTGGAATAAAAACTTAAATAAATAAATAAATAAAATAAATAAATTGATTGTTTAGTTCGTTAAGACTAATAAAATCGCTGATGCAGAATTAAAATTATGAATTAGGCAAATCTAAGCATTCCTTCTTGAATAACGACTTTGCTTGTTATCTCCTTAGCTTTTGCAAATGGCAAAACTTGAGCACGAAAAACACACTCACTCCGTGTTGCGGGACATTCTTTGCAGTTGTTTTGTATGAATAACGATGGGTTACTTTGAATTATGCATATATAACGTGGGGGCTGCGCGCCGGCACGCTACGCCGCTGCGCTGGAAATGGTAGAAACTCGATGTTTGCCTGAATTTAGGGGCAGATGATGTGAGGAGATAGCGCCAGTGACGGCGGGGAAAATATATAACACAAAAAACATAAACATATTTAAAAAAAAAAAAAAAATTTCCTGGTGCAAATACAAATGGATACACAAATTAAAGCGCTATTCTCTTTTAGCTCTGTCTTTCTTTTCATTGTATTATGAACTACGTACATATTTCCGCAGCATCGCGTTCATTGGTCAAATGATGCTTACACATTTTTTTTATTAGTGATCGACGAACAGGTGGATGCAATATTTTAGTCATAAGTTCTTAAAATTGTTTGTCTAGTGTGTTGTTAGAAGTAAGAGTTTAGAATATTATAAATTTGTACAGCGCCCTTGAAGCGATTTTTCACAAAATCGGCGCTGTACAAATCATCAAAATATTATTATTAGGCACGTAAGAGAAATAATATATTAAATATTTTTATGTTAGAGTTCCACTGGCATAATGTGCAAAAAAAGCTAATTGGCGTCAATTTGATACTAATAAAAACACTAATTTTACTAACCGGTTTCGCAAGAGATATGTATTATAACACATTATACAGGGTTTTTTAACCAGTGATTCCTGTCATCATTTGGAGAAAAAAAGGGAAATTAAATTATTTTCGTCTTTTCGTCGAAAAACATATCGTAGGTGTTGGACAGTTGGAGACGGGGTAAGACGAGGTTGGTCGGTTATTCGGCTGAGTGACCAGTAACGGCACGAGAAAAAAAAGTCATCGTAGACCAAAATTTCATTTACTCCAAATAATGTCAGGAATCACTGGTTAAAGTAAGTCAAGTACGTCCCTTATTATCTTACATTATTATGAACACTGTATTATAAAACAAGCAATAATTTCAAAGTTCTATATAGATCATGATACAAATGACGTAGCGAGCTGCGCGATAACCTTAAATCTCCAAACAGAAGAAATTACAAATTTCATGACGCCAGAGCTCACTGTTTAAGAGATTTGCTGCTTTATACAGGCACAAACAGAAATGTTATTTGAACAATGATGAATATTACTGTGGCACTGCTTTTGCCTTGCTTAGATGTCTATTCGTTTATTCAATATTCTAAGACAGTGCGATCAAAGCAGGGTGTACATTTCCCTTTAGCCATTTTTAACAGAGCAACTTTGCCTCGCCAATTACTACGGCGAGGTTAGGGCGCGTTCACACCGCACGCGACTCGGGTCCGTCGTAACGCGATAAGTCGCTATCGCGGCGGCGCGGGCGTATCTCGCGACATTTGTCATAAGTCCAGATCATAATAAAATGCAGCGATTATATTCGTGATGTATTCGCAAAGCTCGCGAAACCCGATGCCGGGCTTTAACTTGCCCGTAAACCACAATGTTGAATATTTAAATACATGTATTATACTCCCATATTCGAATTTTAATGCTAATACCGCTGAAGTGACGTTTAACTTTTCAACTGATAACCGACGATTTAAGATTGTTTTCAATTTTAAACTGTGGGGTTGATTTGATTTAGTGACTTGAAATTTTAAACTTGTCGGTAGGCGACCGTATTAATCACGATAACTGGATTAATAATTTTAAAATTTAAACGTTTTTAGACCATTAATAAAAAAATATATATTTTCAAAAATTTAAGGTTTTTGTTTGCAATTAAAATCATAAGGCTTAACCACTCTGATCCATTTACTTGTTTTCACGATAATATTTCATTAGCAGACATATGTATGACGTATGAGGCGTACGTGACTTATTAAAGTAGGTAAATTATTACTTTAGGAATTAGTCACAATGCGCACCTACGTGACAAAGAATTTACAGCAAAATGCAAACCGGTTTCACCATAACGTGCCGTTGTCAAATTAGTTTATCTAAGTAGCAATTTTCATTTTTTTTTGTAATGTAATAATCTTTTTAATAAGTAAAAACGCACAAGAGTCCAAACTGCTTCCAACTGTCTGGAACCAGTGAGACTATGTTATCCCGATTGGGACAGGTTATGAAGCTGAAAGTTGGGGGGAGGGGAATTCGATGGATAAGAGAAAGGCGGGTTAGCAACTGGCTATTCAGATCTGGCTGCCAAACATGGCTAAAGCCAATTCAAGTAAAATTTCAGTCCTGAATATTAATCTTACACCAAGGCGATTCTAAGAGTATCATTCACTCTGGAATGTGTAGTATATATAATTTTAATGGAATTAATTGCGAAAATAATTAAATAAATTCACTTTGAATTTGAACCTATAACCGAGAGTCTTACCCCGCGACCACAGAGGCCGTCGTTAGTAATATCGCAATTATCAATATAACACTACTAAAGTAAACGAAACCTGTTAGATTTTGTTAAAAATTAAAGAAAAGAACACAGTTTAATTTACATGTATTATTTGAGGTGTATTTCTTAGGTGAGGATTAAGTTTGAAAAAATATAAGTACTTGTATTTTTTTTTGTTTCAATAACAATTGGGACACGATGTCCATTGTAGCATGACTTCGCTTCAAGCACCAAGTGTGATTAATTATCATTTTTTCACAGTCATCTCTACTAGGTGACTCATCCAATATAAACTACACACATCTCAATATTCCCACAAACAATGGAGTAGTTAACAGCGCACCAACATGCATATCGGATATTAAAATTAACGAAAAAAAAACATTAAAAATTAATGGTCGTAATTAGAATGGTTATAAAAGATATACACAGATGTCACCCCAAGCGGCATAAATACAATGTATTATTTGACGAACCTCACGGAATAAAAAGTCACTAGGGTATTTTGACATTGTGCAAGTTTTTTGTCTTAAACGAACTGTCAGATTTATAAAAAACTTTGTATGATTTCCGCTTCGCAATTAAAACACAATAAATGAAATATTTCTGAACGTAGCCGAATATTAAAAACTGTTTGAAAGGTTATGAAATAAGCTTTAAAATTATATTATTACAAATAAATATTAACATTTGTAAATATTAAAATTTAGAATGAAACATAAAAAAATGTGAAATGACACACGTAATGTTTTTATGTGAAAACGGTATTAAAATCACGGATTATGTAAAAAAAAAACACTTATTCTATCGTATTATTGTACACTAAACAATTTTTTTACCATTTCACGCAATAATATTTAATAAAAAATTAACAATGTCTAACGGCGCATAGGCGATTTGGCGGGTGAAAACTGATTCTACAAAATAAGTCTTTTTTATGTATTTCTATGGTCAATTTTGAATAGAGATGTGAAGCTTGATTTAATATGGATCTTCTACTTTTTATTTTAAGGTTGTCACTAGAACAATAACGGAGTTATAACGATTTCTGTGGAAACACACGCGTTAGCTTGAAAACAAGCTTATTGGACTTGACTGCTATTGTTATATTGTCGTGTAAACAAGCTTAGGGGTCGGAGTGGTTAATGATATTATTTCGATAAATTATTATTTATTTTAATTCAGATCGTAACCAATGCAGCAGTTGAGTTGAAGGTGAGATATGAAATGCAAGATAACCGTCTGAATAAATGAATCCCATTCCAAGATTATGAAAATAATGCATTGATGCAAAATGCGGTTGAAATACAATTATTTATTGCAACCTGTTCTATTTGAATTGTGAATGAGACGTTTGCAAAATGCAAAGAAGTCTTGCTCAGGACAATAATTTAATTTTAATTTATGCTAATGCACGATTTTCTTACATGTAGTTATTAAACATTGCATATCAAGACGTTTGCCAACTGTCAACGGTAGCGATTGACATATTTCAATGTAATCTAGTAATTGAGATGTGAAACTGTAGAATTTAAATAGGAAATTAAGAAAAACCCTTCAAACATTCATTTATCGTTATTACAGTACAAACTCTGTCGGCAAACGGCAAAACATCAGGAAAGTTGCACAACGCGTACATACCTTAATTATTCTATTAAACAATTTTACGTTTCAGCACTATTGTGCAAATTTGGATCTTTCAAGTCTCTTTACATATTATCATTTTTAAGGCCCGGTAGTGCTCGCTCAAAAAATAGAAGAAGGAGAGATACGTAAGTACGAATGTTAGAGGCAGCGTGCTAATATTAAAAACGATAATATTTAAACGAAAATGGTGAAAATGTTTAATAAAATACGACTCGTTTAAAATACAGCAAAAATCTCGCGGGGAATGTCTAAAATAGCATATAAAGAAACACTGTGATTTTTTTCATAAATATAACTTATAAAATAACTGCAAAAAAACGTGTTTTTAATAATTTTCGGAGCATAATTTGCAATTTTTTTCTATCGAGGGAATTTCGTATAATTGCCGTTTCGGCGTTGGGATATTATAGATATTGTCTTCAAGAATAACGTATATTTTTTAAGAGCTTTAAAAATTGAAGTGTTTAAGAAAAATATGTAATAAATCGGTAGAAATGGGGGAAGCCGGGCATTAACATTTTGTGCACAAATCTGAACTACCACTATGTAATTAATGTTAAAATAAACAAATTTATCGTAGTTTTAAGTTGTTTCTTGGATTTAGATAGTGGCCCTTGAGGTGAAAGACTTATTATTTAAGTATGAAAGAAATTGATTAAAAGATACTTAAGGATTATTAAAGGACACAGCCCTACTTATTTCCTAAACACGACCATGACTATCCTTACGTTGGGCAATTGAAAGATGAGTTACGATCAATAAGAGAAGTTACATCCATTGATTGAATTATCGATAGTAATACCACGCAGGGGCCGAATACGTACGGAGACCAATAAATCAATTAAAAAGGGACGAACTTTAAATTAAAATTGACAGTTTATTAAATAACCATAGACAAATGGAGAAAAATAACAACGTTTTATTGACCGTTGATTTGCCGAAACGGCGGTTCAATTGGATTATCCGGTATCCATTGTTTTAATGCGTTGCTCAATAGGACTCGGTTCCCATCGTTTGGACATTCAGCATTATTGATGAAATTAGCTGACGTAAACTCGAATGATAATCACTTTTATGTCCTTCAGAAATACAGCTTTTCTTTATAATTTATATTATGGACCTACCTATACCTAATCAATATAGATAAATACGAAAACTTTTAGATAAAATGTCTGATTGTCAACATTTTGCGAAAATTGTCTGCAACATCTTAATGGATCACTAAAAAAAGTAATTTACAAATAACTGCTGTTTAACCAATATACTTTGGAGTTATGTCAAATTGTCAAAAAACTGATGGAAGACATTGATAGACACGTTTAAAATCTTATATTTAATCAGAATAATATGTCGAAAAACGATCTAATCTAAATTACCTAAGTTTATTAGTTGGGTTTTATATTCTTGAACGTATTTCGAAACCACGTTTATTTAGGGTCATCTATGATTGTATCTCCTTTATTATTTAAGGTCAATATTTTCACAGAACCAGGCCAGCAGATGTTCAGGACCAGCAATGGAGAGTTGCCAACTAAAAATTTCCCACAATTCGGTCTCTAAATTCTGAAAGCGCAGTCTCCGGTGGTAGTTTATTATCTTAAATATGTTGTAAGTTGTGAAAAATCGGTTGCAAACGTGAGCTGAAGATTTTGACGAAGTACCCATCCAACAGTGTTAGAGATAAATAAATAATAATAAAAAGTGTTAGAGATATGTTGATTTAAATGGTTGTACTATACACAATGTATGTACACAGCATTACTCAGCTATTACATAACATAGAAGACCAATTTATGAATTGTCGTCCACAATTCTCTAAAAGTTCCGACTGCCAGGTTGGGAAGGAAAGGAGAAGCGAAACGGGAAGCTTCAGATGAAACTCTATATAAAAATCTAGTAACTAAGCGTAGGTAGTCATGCTTTAAGATAATTTTTCGATTCTGAAACGTTGATTCAGATTTTGTAAGTTGGCATATCACATAAAACTACTTATTTCCTACGTCGTCGTTCGCGTAACTTTTGAGGACCAATACATTGTTATCTTAGAGCTATTTTTTTACTTTCAAAATTACGCTGATTATTGGTTTGCTGTATAATGTTTAATTGATCAACTTTTTAGCCTTCTATTGCTCACCAGTGCCTAAAATTTCTAGTGAAAGTCTTCATTAATCACCATCTCCATTTGTCTTGAAGATAAGTGTCGGGTTTTTGAGAGTTTCCAGTGGAATTATGTGTCTGTGTTTACTGAGAGGAAACTGATTTGTATCTGAAGTCATTGCGCTGTGCAATTTACTTTGTATTTGAATTTGCAATTGGGTTATTACATATTCGATTTGGCGGAAATTATAATGGCTAAATAATGATTTAATTGAGGTATATTGAAAGGAAAGAGCATAATATTGTGAATGTTGAATGGACTAAAGATAAATAATAAAATGTGTTCATTCAGTATCATAATGGAAGATTATTGTGTTTAGTGAGTTTTTCTAGGAACTTCAAAGCTCATCTCTCTCTCCTTGATCTTCTACATACTTTCCCAATCCAACCATCTTGGTTTCATCCGTTCTTCTACATTATTTTTAAATATTTTTTACCAAAACGTATAACCAAAATTTTATATTGTTTCTTGATTTTGGATACTTGAAAAATAATTTCATAGCTAAATATCAGAGGTTGGTCAATATGTGCATTGTCCTAAAAATTCGAGACCGGAAGGTCTCTGCAAATTTATTATGATGGAAGAGTCCACCGTTAAATGGCTTAAAAATATATGTTATTTTTTGATAGGATTGCTGTTTATTAACGCGAAGAGGAATAGGTATAATATTAGTACAAAACAGCATCAGAGCAATCTGGCGGACAAAACGGTCTCTATCATTCATTTTGAGATTATTTTGTTTTCAAAAAGTTTCGTTAAAATCCGAAAGATGCCACTAGAAAAATAAATATTATATTTTTTTCAACATGTCACACATCCTATCACCGAGTGGTCACGTCACAGCAGGATTCGGGCGGCTAGGGTTGCTACCAGATGCTACAGCGCACGTGTTCTACAGTGAACTCCATGAAATTATATTTTTTCGTTAATTTTATCACCATAGCAAAACTTGGACGTGGTGGTCCTTTACAACGACATGTATTTTATATATTTTAGCGGCAGGGAGGAAGAGGACGGGGCACAGAAAAATACAAAAAGATAACGGTCACAAATGGGACTTTTTCTCTTTCATATTTTCGTTGCAAGGGCGTTGTTTGTCTGGGTCTTGGCGACGGATGCGTCTGCATACCCGCCTCCCAAATTATACCTTGACCGTTTTTTAGATTAAAAAAAAACATTTTTTTTTTTTTTTTTTTTTTTTTTTTATTTGTTTATCTTAGAATTGCTACATATTATAATTTTACTGGTCTTCCATTAAAAGCCTTCCATTAAAAGCCATTTATGTGAATATCGCACAAGAGTGCCAACTGCTCCCGTCTGGAGTCAGTGAGACTATGGCATCCCCAATGTTGTGAGGCTGAATGTAGCGGGAAGGGGAAGGAGATGGGAAAGAGGAAGGTGGGGAAGTACCTCAGATCTGGTCACCAAACATGTCTAAGGCCATTTCAAGTAACTCTTCAATTCTGTTCGGTGGTCTTACACCAGGGCGATACTGGTATCTTCCACTCTGGAACGTGCCGTAAGTATGGTATTAGTACTTAGCACATTTGACGTAGGTACTATAAATACTTCAAAATCCTTTTTTTTACGACACAAACAAACATCAATGAGAATTCTCTTTTTGAAAAACGCACTCTTAGACTCAAACATTTGAAAGCTCATGACCACGTGGCAATGGCATAATTTGTGCACGGTATGTTACCTAAATGACCCTGTTGAAAGACCACGTTTCCGAATTCAGATTGTTATATATATATAGACCTTATAAATACCTAGCGATAGACCTACATAACGAAAATAAATAAAGTAACTTTTTTATTTTCATTGTGAATACCTCATAAGGGGCCATCTACAAATTACGTCACATGAATTTTATGATTTTTTGACCCCCCCCCCCCCCGTCCGGCTGGCGTGGTCTAGCGGTCAGGCTCTTCACTCGCAATCTGAAAGTAGCGGGTTCGAATCCCGGCATGGCAAATAAATTTTATTCGATTAGTTTGTGTTATTTCAAAATCAATTCATTGAAAATAATATATAGTATATTTGCGGCACGTTTCAGAGTGAGTGATACTCTCAGTATCGACCTGGTGTAAGACCATCATTCAGAATTGAAACGTTGCTCGAAATGGCTTTAAGCCGTGTTTGCAGACCTGAATAACTAGGTACTTACCCACCTTCCTCTTCCCTATCTCCTTCCCCTCCCCGCTACCTTCAGCCTCACAACATACCCCAATCGGGGATGCCATAATCTCACTGGCTCCAGACGGGAGCAGACTCAATGGCACTCTTGTGCGGTATTCATATAAAAAAAATTGTGGGACCCCCTTCCCTCTAGTGTGACGTCACAAACAAGTCAAGAAACGTAGTGAGACGTATTGCATACAAGTATACATGTCTACACGTGGCAGACTTCCGACCAAGGGTAAGCAACCGTAATCACGAATAATAATAATACTAGAACATTTGAAAGCGTATCGATATTCCAGACCTCGGTGGTTGAACGGTTACGATCGTTGGCTACGAATCCGGAGGTCACGAGTTAAAATTCCGGCGTGCGCAAGTACCTACCTATCAACATTTTATGCGATTTATTTGTATTATTCCACAATATATTATTTTTAAATAATTTCGTTTAGATTATTAGTGCTATCTTTTTTTTAATGATATATAACATTGGTAGGAACAACCTTCCAAAGTTGAAAATAGGTAACTACATATTTTATATTTAAAATAAATAAATCGGAACGTTGCGCGAAATGGCTTTAGCCGTGTTGGGTGACCGGATCTGAATAGCCAGGTACTTACCCACCTTCCTCTTCGGGGTATGTTGTGAGGCTGAAGGTAGTGGGGAGGAGACGAATCCGGAGGTCGCGAGTTAAAATTCCGGCGTGCGCAAGTACCTATCAACATTTTTGCGATTAATTTGTGTTATTCTACAATATATCATTTTTAAATAATTTCGTTTAGATTATTAGTGCTATCTATTTAAAAAAATAGATAAGAAATATATTTAAAAAAAGAATCGTAACGTTGCCTGAAATGGCGTCAGCCGTGTTGGGTGACCGGATCTGAATAGCCAAGTTCTTACCCACCGGGCATCACGGAGTTCTTCTACCACTCACTTCCGTGATATTTTATTGTATTTACGTAAGTATTATTTTAAAAATATAATAAACATTTAAAATTTGGCACACCTGCACTCTATACTAGCTTGACGTCGATATAAAACAGTAGTCAGGTTATTATATTAAAACGAATAGGTACCTACATATAGGTAGATAGATGATATAAGTATCATCGTTTCCAAAAATAAAATGTAATAAAATATCTTAGATTCTCACCGTGATTGATTACTGCCATCTTTTGAAAAATTTTGAAAAAGGGTTTTAGTTCAAAATTGTACCATGTAGAGAAAGATAAATGGGCGCCACACGACAGAGGGCTTTTGCTAGTAATTAAAAATCCTGTTTTTAATTCTTAATTTGAAGATTAAAATTTTAAAATTGTCTTTAAAAAATGGAGAAATATAATACCTACAATATCTCGTAACGTTTTGGTAAATAAACGAATTTAAAGTTTTGTATTCAGCGTTTAAAAAAACACGAAAATTGGTGTTTATGAAAAAAATTTACTAAAAACTTATTTATCTTTTTATTTAAAATTTTTTTTCGAGGTTTTAAAGAAAACCCCTAAAGGTATACTTTGAGGATATTCAGCAGTTAAAAATATTTTGTAAAGTTTACGTAAAAACGGTCAGAATAAGGTCTTATTTCTGATTTGGTTTTGATAAATGCTAAGCCTATGTAAATTTAAAAAAATTATAAAAAATATTTTTCATATTAAAAACTTTATATTTATCGATTTGCGTAATAATATTATCATTATTTAAAATTAATAAATGATTACACTTGGCCTTAAGTCAGATTGGTGTTTGTTAATAATTGATGTTTGTTAGGTTCTTAGGTTATATAATGATGACATTTTATGTGATTATTTTAAAATTGTCTGCTAATATTTGCTGTTTGTTAGTTTAGGTTGAGTATTGATGATATTATTTGTTAATGTTTGCTTATAATTGCTGTTTGTTAACTTAAGTTGATGATGATATTTTTTGTGTTTATTTTTTAATGTTTGCTAATAATTGCTGATTGTGTTAGTTTTATATTCTTAGTGTATTTACCTCTTTTTCTTTCGCCGCCAGTTCCATCTCGACACTGCTCGAAGTATTGGTGGAATTGTTCGTAGAACTGATGCTGTTGTTATTATTGCAGTTTGTGCCTTTCTCCAGTTTGACTGCGGGGCTGGTGTGCCCATCCAAGAGGCGCTCCATGTCCGCGTCGCCGGGGCACCGGGGCTCCTCTGGTCGGGGGGGCTCCGTGCCACTGTCCCCGTCTGGGGGGCTCGGGGTGGCGCGAGGAGGGGAGGGGGAGCGGGGCCCCCCGAGGGGGGTGACGGCCAGCTGCTCCTTGAGGTTTGTGACCTCTTTTTCGGCCAGGGTAGCTCTCTGGAACAAGAAAAAAAGGAAAAATTAGAACACAGTAAAAGACATCGAAAATGATGTCAATAAAGACAAAGTAAAAAGTTAAGGTCAGTAACAAAGTGAAAGACATGAAAGATAACGAAAGACAAATACATCGATAATGAAGGCAGTCCCAAGTCCCAAATTAAGACATAAAAGACGGGTTGTTTCACGGAATTTGAATTATTCATCAAATTTTAAAGATAATGTTTAAGTTCTGTGACAGTTATGTTCAAGTGCTCTCACTATTTTAGTTATATGAAACAACTGGCCAATAAAGATGTAATAAGAGAACTTTAATGGAACCTTTACAGAACGTGAAAATTAATGTTAAAATTTGGTGAATTGTTCAAATTCTGTAAAATAACTGGCCCGTATACGAATATATACGAATATTTGGTGAATTGTTCAAATTCTGTAAAATAACTGGCCCGTATACGAATATATACGAATAGCATTTACCGAATTGCATTTACCCAAAAATTCCTTACTAAATATTTTGCGCAAATTTGTGTCTCACCGCTTGTGAGTTTTATCAACTTAAGATAGCCGGTATTTTGCCGTGTGGTACCGCTGAGAATTCTGTAGTAGGTACCTAAGTCAGTTGCAACCTCTATTTTTTATCTCATAATAAGGCATTACTATTACAGAGCTTTCAACAGTGGGTCCGAACAGACCACGTAGAATCATATAATGCCATCGATATCGATATACGATTCACAATAAATAACGTCGGCGAAAACACAGACGAAATTAATTTTAACAACACTAGAAATAATTTAAATATTTTCGTTGAGCGATAAAAAAACACAAGAATGTTGTCGTAGATTATCAAATTTTATATTCCCGCCATAAATTAATCCAGTAAATCATAATAAAAACGAATAAAAATAAATTAATAATCCGTATCAATGCCAAAAACACTTAAATCCAACGAATATGACGTGTCATGTATGCGAGTGGGTGATATTGAGTTGGTATGCCAATAAAAAAATACTTGGCTACCCTTATAGACAAAAGTATACACATAAGAATCATAACGCCAGTTTTTTTTTCCTTCTATACGACCCCGAGTGGGGATACCATAGGTAGTAATAGTTGGAACTCCTTCGCAGTATTCACAACCAAAAAAAAACAACCAGTAAAAACAAAGTTTTTTTTTAACATTAGCTCCACACTGGAGGCCCTGAGAAAAATAATTTCCCTCAGGACCTATATCATCATTAGGGATGCTGTGTGGAGGGTGTTTTTAAGGAATGGAAGGAGAAGAAGTTCTGGTAGGGAAAATGTAATAGGGGTGGGTAGGAATCTGGGGCTCGGTGTGTTCACATCATCAGCCGCCAGATCCAGACAAACCTCACCCCACAAACCCGGGCACCCCTACTAAGTCACTAAACGTAGCGTATCACTTGGGATGACCCTATGGCAGAGGTGTTGGTTCTCCAAAAAATGGTTCCCGGAGCGGCGGTACCCATTTCCGCCTCCCAAATTTGTTACTATAATACATCTATTTTTTTTAAGTTTCGACTTTTCCACGGTCTTACGCGTTCGTTCGCGACCGTCTCTTGGTCCGCCTTTTATCCACTTTTAGAAAAATGCTTGTGTGCGCATATGTGCTTAAGGCTTCGCAACCGGGGTCGAAAAGAAGAAGATGGAGAGATACGAAATTACGAATGTTGGAGGAGAGCGCTAACATTTACAGCGACAAAATCGATGCGAAAATTGCGAAAATGTTTAATAAAACACGACTCGTTTAAAATAGAGCAAAAATCTCGCGGGCATTATCTTAAACAGCATTTAATGAAACACTGTGAATTTTTTCATACATATAACTTGAAAAATAACTGAAACAAACGTGTTTATAATAATTTTTGGAGCATTCTTTGCGATTTTTTTCTATCGAGGGAATTTTATATAATTTGCGTTTCGGCGCGGGCAATGTCTAGATATTATCTTCATGAATAACATATATTTTTTCAAGAGCTTTAAAACTTACCGTGATTAAGGGAGATATGTAAGAAATCGGTAGAAATTCGGGTTGCGAGCCCTTAAGTACCATCAAAAGTTGATAGAATGCACTGTCATCGACAACAAGTCTATCTGCAAAGTTTCAGCCCGATCGACTTCATTCAAGAAAACGAAATTCATTCAGATGTTGTGAATTTAGGTTCGTATTGTAGTTATATCATTCGTGTTGTATCATTTTCTTTAATAAGAGTTTTATAGACTTGTGTTTCATGTCAATGTATGTAATTTATTTGTTAAGCAAATCGCTTTATAATTATTAATCCAGACCCAAACACACGCATCCGCCCACTGCATGTAATTATTCTAAGGTGATGATTTCAATATTCCTTTTTTCAAAACGCTAAGACAAGAAAAATGGCGTCGCACAAAACCATAGATTAAAATGCTAATCACAAAAATTAATAGCCATTAAAGTTATTCCGTTCCCGCCTTTTACGCTTGGCTTCGTTCCTATTTTGAAAATACAGAGATAATATATAAATTGCGCATTCGAATTTTAAAATAAATCGTTATCTTCGGTTCGAATCCATTCCGCTTCCGTTTAGTTTTCGAACGATGTGTTCGTAATTGTTCGTTTTAAACAATAACAAAAAAATACAACACAATCGCTCGAATTATTATTGTCATTATCGCTCGTTCATTATTAATGTTCGCATATTATACAGTAATCACTATGGTCATTAATTGACTGATTACAAAAGGCGGCGGACGCGTGATTATTTAGAATTTTAACAATGTCCCCACTGACAACTTCAACTTAATCATTTAAATAAGTATAATTCAATAGAATACAGAGAAAAAATCGGTTTTCTTGTTTGAATCAAATGTAACCAAACCTCCCGATAGTGTTGGGGTCGAAAATACAAAGTAAAAGAAGCAAACAGCTCATTCACTGAACAAATTGCACTGTCTGTAAATTTGCTTTTTTTTAGATTCCGGTTCCGGTTCAAGATGGTGCCCTTTTTGGATACTATCTTTTTATTTATTTATTTATTGATTAACGCCCTTTTTCGGGGCTTTTACATTACATATGAATAATAAGAAAATACAAAGCATTCAATTTACATGACTGAACTGTCTCAGTAACAATATTTTATATTTGTTTAAACATAAATTGAAGATGTCCACTGACTTGGTATAATTGTTTCCCTCCATAAGTATTCTGGGCAAAGAAGAATACATATGGTAGTTATTCCCGGAATTTCTACACTGAAATAAATCTTGACTTCTAGTATTACGTAGTGGAATCCGGAAGCTTATCAATTCTAGCAATACCGGACTATCAACTAAATCATTTAGAATTTTATATAGAAATACCAAGTCAGAGAAAATTCTTCTGTCGGACAATTTGAGCATATTCATATCATTTAAAATAGTGTTGTAGTTCAACATATTTGCTGGAATACCCATTTTAAAATTTAGAAAACGTAAGAATTTGTTTTGTATTCTTTCAATAGCTTGAACATGTATACTATAATGTGGATTCCAGACGGGAGAATTGTACTCAAGTTGACTTCTAACATAGGCAAAATATAACAGTTTAATACACTTTATATTGTTAAAATTTCTAGTAAGCCTAGTTATAAATCCCAGTTATTATCCCACCAGAGTTCGCATTTTCGTTGTTTCTACTACCAGATGACAAATCGAAATATCATGGTAACAACCGACTCCAAGTTTGGCATTTCACATTCCGTAAATTTGTTTTTATTTTTATTTTTCCGGTTCCGATTCAAGATGGTGGCCGTTTTAGATATTATCTTTTTATCCCACCAGAGTCACAATATCGTGGTTTTTGCTACCAGCTGTCAATTCGGAATAATAAATATTATGGTACCTACCCTCCCGAAGAAAGTTTAAAAAAAGAATTGTCATTGAGATGTTGACATTTCTTTGAACAAATTGTGTAATTCCATTATAAATACGTTACGTAAAATATTAATTTTTTTAATTAAGCAGGTACCTGCTTAAAATAAATCAGTTTTTGTGAGAGATGAATCTGATCAACTTTGCACAGACTCAAGAATTATAAAGTATTTTAGAGTTCCAGCCAAGAGATGGCTCCCAAATTTTATTGATGGACGTAGATAGGTACCTACTTGGGATTTGCACAGGATTAGCAGCTGGTCATTAGGTAATCTCAGATATGAGAAGATATCAAAATAATAAGAACGTAAGAATTTCCACACATTTTAACAGTGCTTTTTGAGATACGCATTTTCAGACATATTTTCTTAGATAATAATTTCCTGAGTCACAATTTTGAATATCATTAATTTTTGATTGTGCTCTTCTTTTAATGATTTTAGATGATATCTCAAATTTAATGTAAATTCACAATTACCATGAGTCAGATTGTGGGTTGATTGTATTTTTATTACTGCGATTTTGAGGTATTTCAGAGCTATCATACCGCGAAATTGATAGAGCAAATAGGCCGGTGGATTAATTAAATAGAAGAAGTAAGAACCGTGCTCGGAAATTAATGTTTGAATCCAGATTGCTATCATTTCGGCTCATCATTGTTGTGTGTATTTTTCTCGGAATTAACCAAGTACCTACCTACCTATTCCGAGTAATTCAACTAAGTATTAAAAAATTCTAAAATCTTGCTTTTAGTCGTTTTGATGTTCTAGTTTCTATAATTATTCTAGGGAAGCCCAATGCTCTGAGTAAGTTGGACTGTAGTATCTCTACTTTTAGATGGGTATGATTTGGGGCGGATTGAAACGGGATAGGGGAAAGAGGTTTAAAGAATTAGGCTATTTTTCTTCTGGAAGAGCTAGGCTTCTACAATATTTATTTATTTATTAATTTACGGAACATAATAATAACACGAATAAAAAAACAGAGATGACAGTGAAGGGAGAGCACGTATAAATTAATAGCAATGACAACATAAAATATAAAAAGTACATATAGAGACACTACAAGTCAAAGCATGAAGAAGCATTTAAATATTGCCTATCGACTGCCGAAAGTCCTTCAGTTTTACACCAAAAAAATCAATGCTTTGACTTGCGTTGACAAGTCTCGACATTCTGGATAAGGGAGAATAGTATCCATAATTAGTAGAATGTTGATTGAGGAACAGCAATTCATTATTTCGAAGTCTACGGAAAGGGATGTTAAACTGTGGATGAGTTGTAACAACGCAGGTGTATCAGTTATACTGTTGATAATTTTAAATATGCAAATTAGATCAGAGTCCTTTCCACGTTTTTCTAAAGAAGACATGTTTAAAATGTGTTCAATTTCATCATATGAGTACTTGCCTCTTTCAAGACCCAACCTCCAAGTTGGGTATGAAATATGCTCTCAACTGTCCGCTTATAGTGAATTTTAAAATACTTCTTACACGTTGCTCGTCAAACTGAGGACTCCAACTTGGAGAAACTCATAGACACTGGCAAAGTGGAAAGCAGAAGAAGCAGAGGAAGGTCACCAATGCGCTGGAGAGACCAAGACCTCTGGCGTCTGGTACTAGGGTGTCGTTGGCTCTCCGCACAGAATAGAATCGCAAGGAGTGTAGGAGCCTCGTCCAGCAAGGAAATTGGAGTAGGGTCACGATCTTCAGCATTGAGGAACCGACTTGAGAAGAAGAAGTTCTCATCTTCGTTAAAAGCCATTAGAGCACGATTTTGGATTTGATTGTTTGCTAGAGGGTCTGTCTACCTGTCAAAAAGGGTGAAGTATTTACTACCCGATTTGAAAAACTCCTTGTACAAAACATTTTTATTATTGAAAATTTAACAGTACGGCGTATACATAACGTAGTAGACATTACAGTTCTTGACTTTAAAATATCTTTACTCTTTATTACTAAGTATAAAATGAAGTCGCTTACGCTGTATGTGCGTTTAGATCCTTTAAACTACGCAACGGATTTTCATGCGGTTTTCACAAGTGATTCATGATGAAGGTATTTAGGTGTAGGTATAATTTGTCAAGGTTTTGTGTAAATTGATTGAAATACATAATATATCTGGCCAAGCGGCAGCGGGCAGAGGGCAGCGTGGTGTGGATTTGATTTAACAGACGGCGTTGGTTATAAAGGTTTCATCATTAGCCACAGCAACGTATGGCCGGATCTGCTAGTTACAAATAAACCAACTTCGATACTAGCTTCATTGCGTCAAACTTTTAATACGATATTTAATTTCACCAATTTCTGACTCTTTATTAGTGATTACAATAAGCGTTTAACTTTGTTTGCGGCCGCAATAAAGAAAATGGGTTAATTATTGGTTGATGTTAAATTTCAGTCGTCCAACCAATAATTAATACTATTATAAGTAGTGTGTAACTACACACTAACTAACCAGTGGCGGTACTGAAGTATATATCGCGAAGGGAGCTTCTTCGGAAACTTGTTTTAAGCGCAGGGAAGAAAGTCGTTATTATGGTAATAGAAGCGGATAGCAGGTAATTGTGCCGGCAATAAATTAAAACATGGCCACTAATTAGTCACACGGAACTAGTTAAGCGATGCGCAGTGACGTAGAGGGCCCGGGAGTTCCAAATTCGAAACTGGCCAATGATACGACGCGTTCGGTCGGTCCGTTCAGAAATTAATGCAAAATTGCGGCAAACGGGCGCGTTTATGAACCGTAACTTGCGGATACGCCACATTTTTGTGTAAATAAGTGATTAATTCTGTTAATTTATACAAGCACACAAAATCTATCATTTTTATTCGTTTAAAAAAATCTCTCATTCTAAACCATACGAGTAAATCAAATTCTTATTTTTGTTTTATTTGTTGTAACACACACACATAATTGCATGCTTATACCTACCTAGAAACTAGTTAATACACATTACACTTTATTTTTTGTCAGGTCTTATAATTTAAATTCTACAAATATATAGGTTAGAGGCTTTTGAAATGTGGCTTCACCGGAGAATGCTCAAGGTCCCATGGACATGATCACCAACACAGAAATTCTCAGGCGGGCTAGAGCAGATAGAGAACTGCTTACATTAATAAAAATCAGGAAAATTTCATATCTGGGTCACATACTTTGAGGGGAGAAGTATCACTTGCTCTATTTAATATTGAAAGGCAAGATAGAGAGTCGCCGAGGGCCTGGTGGGAGACAAATGTCTTGGCTGCGAAATATACGAGAGTGGACCGGCATTAGAAGTGTGGATGAGCTATTCCGGGCAGCGCAAGACAGAGAGACATTTTCAAGAGTGATCGCCAACGTCGGGGGGACCTGATAGGGCACATAAAGAAGAAAAGAAATACATATGTGCTCATTTGTATTAGTTTCTTTTATTGGTACAACTCTTATAATTTTATTATTTTAAATCTCTATACCTCACGAGCACATTACATTCTTATTTATTCTGTTTTGTTGGTTTGTAACACACATAATTAATATTTAAGCGTATACGCATACAGTTGCTTTTCTAAGTTAAACTTTCTTTTACTTATTATTTCAGGCCTATATGGTTATACCTAATATTTTTTTATCACCGTATTAGTATTTTGCTAATTTGCACTAAATTTTATTACGTACATTTGTGTTGTTTTCTTATGAATATTACAAGTAAATTTATCATGTTGTACTTAAATACTGTAATTAATGGTAAAATGTTAATGTAAAAGCCCACTAGGAACTAGGACGTTAATAAAAAATAAATCATAAAGCAAAATGCTGTTCATTGAAGTACCCAAAACAATCGATTGATGAGCTATGGAGTAATGAAATTTGCACAGCTGTTTATGTGTACAATTGTTAAACCAATGCACTTATTTTCAGCTTGCTACGCTGTTTCAAATAGAAGATATGGAACTTTGAAATATATTGAAAAAATAAGTCAAGACGCCATATTGTTTCAAGAGAATTTAAGAAAATGGTATTGTGGTTGTCAAATCCAAATACACCATGGCTAAGACAAGTGGAAGAAGAGAATTTTGGTAGGACTGTAATACTGCAGCCTGTTTATACGTCAGCGCGTGTCTCCATAGAAATCGTTCCTCCGTTATTGTTTTAGTTACATCCCTAAAACAAAAAGTGAAAGGTCGATAGTAGATCAAGCTGTACATCCCTATTCAAGTTGTCCATAGAAATACATAACAAGATAAGCTGTCAGTCGCGTAGTTGACACAAATATATACGCGCCCAAATTTACTACCGGCGGCTCAACCGCGCTCGACATTGTTAATTTTTATTAAATATTTTTATATGAAATGATAAAAAAGTGAGGTGACGAAAGTGTTTATTACACATTTATGCAAAAGAATAAGTATTGTCGTTTATATAATTTGGGATTTTAGTACCGTTTTCACATAAAAACATCACGTGAGTCATTTTTACCTATTTTTAATTTTTGCGTTCTAAATTTTAATATTTACAAATGTTAATATTTATTTGAAATATAATAATTCGAAAGCTTATTTTGTAATCTTTCTAAAACAGTTTTTACTCTTCGGCTACGTTCAGAAATGTTTCATTTATAGAGCTTTAATTGTGAAGCGGTAATAACAAAAAGTTTTCGTAAAATGTTATTTCGTTTAAGACATTTAATGCTTTAGTGCTTAAATGGCGATTTTCGGAGGGGTTAAGTTTAGTCAAGGTTGGGTTATAAAAAAACAATAGTGGGATATCAGTTTATTAGGACTATTGTGTGTGGTTGCATGTTTGAACTTCAGCTGCCGATCGCTTCCACATTTCTCCATTGTACCGTACAGCTTATCTAAGTGTAATATCAGCAGCCGTCACTATAATGTAACGAATTCTGAACAAAAGTAATTAAAGTTTAACAAACTTTACACACACACACAATATGGCCGCATTTTAATGAATGACATAATATATTTAACGACCCATCGAATTAATTTGTCGAAAACGAAATGTAAATGATTGTATTTACGAATAACATATTGAACTTTCTAAGCTGACTTGTATGTAAAGCCTTTAAAATACTTGTAGGAATGCTCCATAGCTCATAATGGAAAAATCAATCAGAAAATGGCTGCGTTAATTTTAAATTTTTAGGCAGAAAAGTACTATGTATTTTCATGACACCAAAGCTCTCAGTTCGTGAGAGTTTTTGATGAGACATACATCAGATTATATTATTTTTTAAGAATAAAATTATTTATTTTAAGCGATTCTATTATTTTATTAAGCAAATATAATTTAATTGCTTTGTTCATGACCATAAACAAAATATTTGTATCTGCCACAGACTCCCCGCTGCGCGGTTCATTGTACTTGTTCATTGTAAATCGTAATAATATCTCATTTTGAATTTGTTTTAAAATGTATGTAGGTATGCATTTACGATAATTACCGCCTAAATTAATACATGTACTTAATTTGATGTGTACAGAACTCGGAGGCGTATAGTAAATACGAAATTATAATTTTAAGTGTCTTAGTTAACAGAGCATGTACTGTACAATAATTGGTAGGAATACGGTATCAACAAAATCGGGGAAATATTAATTCTATTTCCATTTCAAGCAATGGATCGATGCTTTGTCTCATTTCTGACGCAGGAATAGAAAGAGACACGTGTATTATCCGCCAGTGCATGACGTGGATTTTGTATGAACTGTTAGTTTTTTATTGTTTTTTTGTTTAAAATTAATTTGACGAGCGTGTACGTGACATTGTGTAAATAAATAAATGATAGATATAATTAAAAATACAATTTGTGGATTTAGTCTATTTATTTTGGAATAATATTCAATTTGTTTAATATTAATTTAGAAAACTGACAAGACGTCATTTTTCGTTTAGCGATGCGTAGATAAAAAAATATGAAATGATTATTGAAAACCAAAGATAAAAGAAGGTAGTAAAAAAAACCAATTAAGATATCGTAAAAGAGGGAATTACTACTATCGTGAAATAATAATACGAAGCTTTATGTTTATGAGTATAATATTGGTGAAGAATAATAGATGGACATTCCCAGACAAATGGCATTCTGACATTTCTATGAACCTTTCTTTATATATATATAAATCAATTTACGCTTGCTTGCTTGTATGTATGTACGTATTTTGTTTATGTATTGCAATATTAAGCACAGGAAATGATTGAAACATTCAACATACCTTATTTAAACCCCCGCGAAAGTTTTTAGATTATTACAACCACATGACAATACACCTGAAAAGCTTTTAATCATTACAAAAACTCTTGCGAAACTGTCAAAATTTTTGCAAAACAATGACGTTAAATCAAAATTGAATTTTCGAAACTCTTTAAATTAATGAATTTATTTTAAATACTCGCCTAATACTTTGAATCGAATCAAGAATTATAGATATTTTAATTAAGTACCTGTGTTGGGTACCAAATTTGATTGATTGTTCTTATAATATACCCACTAAAATGAATATTAGAAATATGTACATGAAAAATTAAAATTTTAATAAAAAAAATTGTAAAAGGTGGCACGCGAGCTGTTTGAAAACTGAATGTACTAGGACTGAATATATGAAACGCGGGAAGAAATTAATAGATTTTATTAGGGGAGGGTAGTGGGAGGGGTGATTTTGGGGGAGGGGGAGAATGATTATTAAGTAAATCATTATTAAGTGATTATTAAGTAAAAAATGTACACGAAATAAAATTCTTCGAAACAAAATGTCTTGAAACTGTTAATAACTAAGAAATAAAAAAAATCACTCCAACCTATATCAGCATAATCGTCGATGTAAACGTTTTCAAACTCTTTAATTAAAAATAGGTAAAACTAATAAAAATTATAGTTTCACAACGAAATGAAAAATTAATGTGTTTATGAAACATGATTTAATTATTGTCAAAAAGAATCAAATTAAGCCTTTTCTCCACTGATAATCACAAGTTTTCTGAAAATTTTGCTCCCCCTTTTTTGGGTTTAATAAGCGACGATTACAATATCCGTAAGTATCCATCAATATTGACAAAATAATTATTTAAGTTTTTACTTAACTTATATGCAATAAATGTATGGAATGACACATTACAATCTGCATATCATTATTATCTCTATATTATTACTGGAGATTTGAACACTAAAAAAACATGAATATTTTAGCAATTACCCTGACAAAAGACTTACACAACGGAATAGGTGAACATTTTAAAATTAATTTATCCGTATTGACAGATGGCGCTTGAGTGGCTGTAATCTTTGTTTTGTTGTTCTCCAAAGAGGATGCTGGGAGCTGACATTTAATTGTTGCGGTGGAAGTCGATGGACAATCATGATTTGAATACAGTGGCTAAGACACCCACGCCCTTTTGGGAGCATGTGACGCATCGGATATTAAACCATACCTAAATGTTATTATCTCTAACAGTAACAGTAGCCAAATAAAAAAGGGTTTATTATAGAATCCGTTAACAAATAATAATGTAGGATTACTGATGATAGCTCTGTTTTAAGACAATCATCTAAATAAAATATGCATATTGCAAAAGAGATGCTGCAAGGCAAAATAAAAAAAGTTGAAACTGGAAAATGAATAAATATTTGAAAAATTGCATTCGGTCCCATTTTTCTCAGAATTTCTCAAGTCACTCCCCTCATGGTTTTTTTTCTTTTTGGGGAACCGGTTCCAAAAGTAACTAAATATTGTCTCCTGTAACTGGAAACCCAGTGGCAACCCATGATAATATTTGGTAAAATAACCCTTATTCCATAAATTGTGGAACATTATGATTATTAATCCGTAAATGGTATTTATCCATAAATTGTGGAACCCAGAAAAAATTGAACAATTGAAATTGAAAAATTGAACCCAAAAAATTGCACCTCCAGAAAGTCAGCACGAGGAGGCGACTCCTCCAGTTCCAACGACTACTTCCAGGGAGATCACCGGATTCCTCAATAAGCCAAGATCCATCCCAATCCACCCCAATGCAGGCCCCCTTCTAGACAATCAACCAGAGATTCACAGACTCCAGATACTAATATCTACAGCCCGTATGTTTGACGAATATCTACAGCTCATATGTTGAACTAATATCTACGAACTTCAGAGTGTTGATTAATATCTACAGAGCGTATGTTAAACTAATATCTACAGAGCGTAGGTTGGACTAATCAGCTAAATGTGTCCAATAGTCCGATATTAGGGATTTTTACATACATACTTATATAAATTAAGTTTTTTAAACTGCATACGCAATATTACGTTATTCCAATATGCTATACATACTTGCAAATCCAACCTCTGACAGTACTGTAGATATTCGTCAACACTTTGGTTCTCATAGATATTAATCAACAGTTTGAGCTGTAGATATTCGTCAACACTTTGATTCCCATAGATATTAGTTCGATTTTTTCAGTTTTTGGAATTCCTGTAGATATTAGTAGACGCCTCCGTATTGAGCTGTATTCCGATTCCTATTCCTTCTTCAGCCAACTTTTCTAACAGTCTTACAGTGTTAACCATCAAGAAAAATATTTGGTGTTGAGTAATGTGCGTTTACTTTTGTAATTATTACGCTATATTACCTCTTCTAAACATATACATACCGACACTCCAAAACCCAAGAATTTTGGAGTGTGATGGTTCTACATATTTTTTGGGAATTTTTGAAACATTAAATCCTTAATTGTCTTTTTTTAAGAACCATTTTTATAGGCGGAAGTAGAGTCAATACGCTTATCAAAGAGATTTATGAATCACATAAAAAAACACACAATTACATTAATCGAATTTCATATTTAGGATGTGACAAGTAAGTCCAAGCCTCTAAAAGATTTCAATAGCCCGCGTCACCAGATCGTGACAAAGTATTTCTGTTTATCCGTTCAATAATAAAATCATTAATTTGTCCCAAATGATTTTTAAATCTGGTCACACGAGCTATAGATGACTGCTGTCACGATTTTCTATTGCTCCTCTCAATATTGTAAAAAAAAACTTCGAAAAAAACCTTGAGTAATGATCTCGGAATCAATAAAACCAAACATCGTACGAGCCAAGTTGTATTTTGATTCAAAAATAAATTTAAAAGGATTACTAACTTAGAACACTCAGAACTGATACATTAATAATTGCAAAGAACCATTTCGAAATAACACAAAGGCGATTCTTTAACAAATTGCGGTGAATAAACAATGCTGTGTTAAATACTTTTTTGAGATTTTCACAAATGAATCTGTCATACCGTTTATTTTTACAAGTTGGTGTTGCAAGCTCTACACACAAAGAACAAATTAGTTTGTGGGAATGTAGAAATATAATTTTAAACAATCACAGTAATAATAATTTAAAGATTTACGTTCGTCTAACAATAAAATATTACATCCGCTGTAGCCAGGCCTTCTGATGATGCGATCTTGTAGATTTTGAGTACTCTGTGATCTGATTAATGTAAATAAATATTTTAATTATGCAAAAACGGAACAGCATAATGTTTATTAGTTAGTTTATACGTTTTTTCTAGCGGGAATTAGACAATTGACATGGCTGAAAAAACAATTCACGAAAAGAACAGCTTCAAAACAAACAGAGATTCCATACAACTAAAACTGTAAATCTAACATGATATAAACATGACGCACGACACAATATTGTACAGAAGAACTTGCTATGATTTTAAGATATTTTGGCAAAACATGATTGATATTTCATTATATGAACGATATTTGAGTTCAAGTAGTTAATATTCAATTTAATGTACCTGCGAGTACAACACGCTCTTCTGTCCTGTTCAGGGTGGATTAATGCAAGACAAACTGTAAGCAAAATTCTTGTCTGAACAGACTATGCAATAGTTACAATAGCGTATTATCCAAGGTGGACATTTTCGATTTCGAACCAAATATAAGGGGTACGTAAAAGAGTATTTCTCTGATGTTTCATGAATATGTTATGTGTCAATGTTTCTATCGTTTATACTTATAATTCTGTTATGATTTGATTTATATGTACAACCTGGCTTCTTATGGTTACCAATGTATCGATATTTTTATGTTTTATGTAAATTTTTGTTTTATATGTTGTTGTGCTATTTAATCAGAGGTAAAGTCATAAGGAGGAAATCCATAATTGGCTATATTTTGGCTATACAAACTGGAAAAATGTAAACTGTCGATTTCCCGAAAATAAATAAATAGTCTAACTTTAGTCAACCACTTATAGCAATGACACATTTTCGATTCTGAAAATATGCAGTTATTTAATTTCGGTCGAGTATCAAAAATATGTCCAATTCTAAAAATTAAACAATTTTAAAAATTGTTGTACGACAGAATTTATGAAGCACGTATTTAATTTGTAATTCAGTTAGTAAAAGGCTTCTGAATGGCAGACAAAGAAACAATTATTGGTCGTATGGGGTTTTAATCAACCTAAAATACGAGTGAAAGCTTTTCCAACCTATGTCCAATGGCGTAAGACTAAGTAAGCCACTTTCACAGTGACAGTTCGAGCGGCTTTTGATTAAGTAAAAACTTTCAAATTAGTCTTCGGAAGGGCTGCAAGGGAGGCTGTACTAGATAGGGGTGAGGTGAGGAAGAATTTACCAAAGGTAGGGTTGTGATTTGTAAGCCTTCTTGCAATAATCAAGACTGCCAATTATCGGGAGATGTTAATTTGGGCTCAATGGAAGCTATTTTAGGATGAAGTTGGGATTTTATTCGTCATTTGAAATAAAACTCGAACATTTCAGTGGTTTTTTTTGTGAGTATTTTGAGTATTTGAATTTTGTCTATAATTTTGGAAAACCGTCGTTTTTTCGACAGATTTTCGAAATTTGCTAATAATTTTAACATATCAATGGTGCTTTTTCGTAATTTGTTAAATTTGTTAAATTTTTTATATGTTAAATTCGAAAAGTTTTTAAATGATTAATTTAAATTAATATTATTTATCAATAAAGAAGAAGATAATAATAATCTGAACGAAAATATGAAAGAGAAAAAAATACAGAAAAAGATAATGGTCGCAACTGGGACTCGAACCCAGATCCTCTCGTCTTAAACCCTATTGTCAAACCGTCATAATTACCTTAGGGAACGTACCCATACTACGTGACCTGTTTAGGGGGGCGGGGGGGGGGGGTCTTCAAATACCACGCTTGGTACAAATGAGCGGCAGGTTGCTTAGGTTTTTGGTCACCGGGGGGGGGGGGGGGGGTAAAATTCGCAAAAAGTTGGTCACGTAGTATGGGTACGTTCCCTTATTGTTAATTCTAAAATTTGAATTATGAGATTGACTATTATGACGGTTTGACAGTAGGGCGAAATGGTGGAATTGCTAAACGCACGTCCCGGATAGACGAGAGGTTCTGGGTTCGAGTCACCGTTGCGACCATTATCTTATTCTGTTTTTCTGTGTCTTGTTTTCTTTCATATTTTCGTTTAGATTATTATTATTATCTTCTTCTTCAATGATATATTACATTGATGGGAATAACCTTCAAAAGTTATAAAAAGAGAGTTTTTCTTATAAAAAATAGTTACATAATTGATTTATTGTAGCAACGCAGGGTTTTCCAAATGAAGGTGTGTAATAAACATTATCTACAGCCCTGATCGCAACGACAGGTGTAAGTGGGGTGAAGTGTGAAGCAGATGATATACTAATTAAGATATAGATGGAGGTACAAAGATGGAAGAAAGGGAATATTATATCAGGCGAGATGATTGAGAGTTTAATTAAGAAAGTGGATTGGATTTACAATGGAATGATTGATATGAATTTTATAGATAACAAATGAAATTCAATTTACATTGAATTTGAAATAAGAATTTTGTAACTAAAAATCGTTTTAAAAATTTTGGAACAATTTTATTAGATGTTAATTTGAATGCGATCAAATTTAAATTCCGGAATCAGCGTTCCAAATTCAAGCCCACTCGGCTGCATCCAGCTGGTAAAACACTTTGAAATTTTCTTATAGGGTTGGGAAGAAGGGCTGAATAGATATTTATCGCCATATCGGTTTTTCAATATCGGTCGTGATTAGCGAAATGAGCGGTCGGGGGCTGTGACGTCACGGACCACTGCTCCCGAATGGAGAGCGGGCGTGGAGAAAGGAACGGGAGGGGTGAGAGAGGAAAAAGCGATGCGGGAAAATATCTCTTTGACAGAGCGGTTGATCGCGAGGAAGGCACTCCCATCCCTATTGCGAGACTTGAGACTACAGGAATTCAAAAATGGAATTTGAATAACTCAAAAAGTAAAAAAAAGCAATTCAACTGTTTTTTTGATTTTAACCTGGATCTATTTTCAACGACAGATCAACTTTTGCAGACAATTGTGGTGCTCTTTACTTTCGGAGGTTGGAGAACTGCACTTGTACCAGTCATATAGGTGTCAAAGCTAATACGGGGTTCTAATATAGTAACTTAGGGATCGTACCCATACTACGTGACCCACTTTTTGCAATTTTTAACCCCCCCCCCCTTCCCTCTACAGTTTTCACGTAGTAAATCATAAATATGATTTTGAAACATCTTTTGCTAACAAAAAGTTTTAAAAAACTTATTTGGCTTATATTTGTCTTTATTAATATGGCGTTTACTGCGTGACGTCAAGAGTGCATGCATGATTATAATTAAAAGTGGAAAAAATATTAAAAAGTTAGTGGACAAAATATTAAAGATTTCTAGATTGACTACGTGATAAAAACCTAACCCCCTGGCTTCCAATTTGCAATTTTTAACCCCCCCCCCCCTTTCCCCCTACAGTTTTCACGTAGTAAATCATAAATATGATTTTGAAACATCTTTTGCTAACAAAAAGTTTTAAAAAACTTATTTGGCTTATATTTGTCTTTATTAATATGGCGTTTACTGCGTGACGCCAAGAGTGCATGCATGCCTATAATTAAAAGTGGAAAAAATATTAAAAAGTTAGTGGACAAAATATTAAAGATTTCTAGATTGACTACGTGATAAAAACCTAACCCCCTGGCTTCCATTGTTGATTTTGAAGACCAAGTGTTGTATTTTGAAGATCCCCCCCCTAAACGGGTCACGTAGTATGGGTACCTTCCCTTATATCTTTAACAGCATGAAGGCTTGATTGATGCAAAAACTGCGTAGGACAAAGAATTTCCGATCGATTTTTCTTGATTGCCCGCCATCTTTTCAGAATCATTAGCGAAACGAATGTCAAATGAGACATCTATTAATTAATGTTATAAGCTCGCGTGTGTGCGGGGTGGGGGAGGGGGTGGGGGCACCTCCCCATGCGCCGCGCAACTACCCCGGTTCATTAAGCATCTTCAGAACGAGATTGAAAGGGTTGAACGAGGGGGTAAAAAGACAAGGGGTGCGTATTTTGAATGTCACGAAGACTCATTTATGGCAGTCACTCGATTGCGAATCCACCTATTGATTTTTTTAAATTAATTAAAAATATATACATTTTTAAATTTTTGCGGATGTCAAAGGGTTAAATTAACACAAATCACAAAAAGTACATTTCCTTCTATAATCATTAATTTGCAAATTCAATAATTTTATGAAAAATATTTTAGTTCTAGATTACATTTATTTAAAAATAATGAAAAAAAACAAGTTTTGTGTTTTTTTACAAATAATAATAAAAATATTTCCTAACTTTTAATGAAATACACAAAAAACGCTAGCGGTCTAAATACAATACTTGAATTTTGAAAATTTGGAGGCGGGTGTGGATATCGCCACCCCGGGAACCATTTATTGGATAACCAACACCTCTGCCATAGGTTACCCCAAGTAATTCGCTACATTTGGTGAGTTAGCAGGGGTGCCCGGGTTCATTGGGTTAGGTTTTCCGGATCTTGGCAGCGGATTTGTCGGCCTACCAACAGCGTGGCAGGCCGGATCGGGAGAGACTGGTTCAGGGAGATCTTTGACCTCTCAAGCAGGATTCTCTCAGAACATTGCCTTGCACCGCAGTGGAAAGGATGCAGAATTCATTCGTCCGTCACTCCTTGTCACACTGACCCCCAGATTCCTTCCGAAAACTTCCTCTCCTTCCTTCCCCTAAAAAGACTCTCACACAGCATCCTCAAAGGCGACACACACAGGACAAGGATGGAATTATTTTCCCTAGTGTCTCCTGTGTGGAGCTAATGTAAAAAAAACGAGGAACTAAAGACCAAACTGTATTTTTGTGTCCATAATATCTACAGTAGAGACATCCTTAACTTCACAGTTACGCATGACAATCTATGTACGTACATATATCAATTAAGGATCGATTTAAAAAAAAAATTAAACGTAGATGCAGAAATGTTTTTTTGTGTGTTTACATATCAAAATAATTAGTTAAAAATTCAAATTGAATTACAATTGTATTTGATCGTGTGGTTCCATTTCGTGTTTAATTTGTCTGGTGGCATTGTATTACCTTTATTGTACTGTCGAAGCAGTAGCAATACCAGTAGATAGACTCCGGTTTCGCCTTGCTGCATCGTCAGATCGAATAACAGACGCGGGGCATAGACAAAGGAGCAGATATACAATATATACAAATCTTCCATCCCACATTCTGCAGCGGAGAGACGTGCAAATGGAACTGTGTGATAATTCTGCTGGGCTGAGAGCGAAGGGATTCAAATTCAAAAGTTAAATAAAAAAATAAAAAATTAATATGTAACACTTTTTATGCCCAATACGTAACGTAATTAAGTTTTTAAACAGATTTTTTTCGTTAAATTGATAATCGGTTTGCGAAGAACCTTTTCATGTTACAGAAAAATATTTTGAATATATATTTTAAGATCGGCTTGTTGAAATACCGTCGAATTGAAATTTAGTTTAAAATGGTTTTACTATGATGGTGGCTAGATCTGAACTGCCAGACCTATAAAACCTAAGTTTTGAAAACGTCCTTAAGAGCGTGAACTTTGAATCTTGGGTGTAAGTGCAATAAAGAATATCATCCTCTAGTTTTAACACATTATACAGGTTGTCCGAAAACTCGTGCAGGAAACTTGTGAATCTAGTTAGGAAATTGAATTTTTTAGGTCAAATTTAAAACAAATGGATCGCTAGGTCATTTTTACCCCTCAACTTAAAAAATCTGATTAGTCAGCTCGAAAATGAAACTTTTTTTAAGTTCTTGATGTGGTTCACCAGTTTCCCGAGTTTACAGACACCGTGTTTAGATACATTAGTAAAGAAGCAGGAGGAACACATTATTCACATTATTGATATCACGTTCTCCAAAATTTCTAAAGTTTTTTCAATTTTGAATCCTTTGTCTAAGAAGAATAAAGACTAACATTTATTTTCAATCTTTGTAATTTTTAATTAAATGAAAACAAATAAATTTATTAAAACACAACTATTTAATTAAAATTATCATCACGTTTCGAAACCAAAGGTTTCTTCGTCCGGATAATGACATTTAACTAACATTTCATTTTATTATAGATACAAATAATTTTTGGATTGTGTATATATAAATAAAGTGATGCAAACTAACTTATTGTCTTTTTAATAAAATAAATAATGCCATCCCAAAGTGAAAAGCTTTCAGAAGAAATTTTCTGCGAAAAACTAACATTTAACTTTGTACAATAAAAACACAATAAAAAAATTTAAAAAAAACATTTTGCTTTCTAACTTGAACATCCCTTCTTCGGAACAATAAATACAAATACAATATATGTATGTATGTATGTATGCGAGCGCCCGCCACATACTTACAGACGCGTCCGCATTACTCGAAAACGTTTGATCGGATTAAAACTAAAGCTTTAATTGTTTAAGTGAATTAAAAGTCCTTAAGCCCGATACAGACGGTACGGAGCGCCGCAGACACCTAGCCAAAAGGGACCACCTCTCGGTGGACGATTATGCTAATACTTCACCGACAATGCACGTCTTAAAAAGAGACAATGCAGTATAAAATCACCATTGAGAGCTTTTGAAAAAAACTCGAGAAAATGATACAAGAAAATAAAAAAAGGAATATTTTTTATAATATGAAGCAGATACTTTTTTTTATTTTTTTTCTGCTTATTGCCGATCAGGTTACGCTACAACTGTAGCTTCTTCAGGGCAGTATCCTAAATTATATACATGTGTTGCAGATGCTTTTACAGTGGTTTATAAAAAAACGGACTCATACCCAGGGGAGAAAGTGGGGTTATCAACAACTTTAGTATCGGACTTTTAAAAATTATTTAAAAATAAAAAGGCACTACGTTTTATTTTATAATTGGTGTTTAAGAGTGGAGGCTCAGTTTAGACCCATTTGAGACAGAGACAGCCATTCGGAATCTAATTGTTGTTTGATCTATGGTCGAGCAGTCCAAAGCGTCGATTCTGAAAAAATTCTGAAACCGTCACTTTGGATCGAGATTGTAAAATATCTATGCAAGAAAGCTTTCATATTTCAAAGACAATAAGATGCATTGTTTCGTTCTCTTTCTGTTTAAAAGAAAAATACATATGTTTGCATGAGGAAGAGAGATATATAGCTTTTAAAATGTAAGGTCGCTCGGGACGTTTTTGGTCTTGTGAAAGTGTAACGCGATTACATGTTTTGGGATGTATTTATTCCTAAACAAGCAGACGGGTTTCCACTGCTAGATACTTGCTCCAACATTGCTGAATATTTTCTGCTAATATGATGGTAACAGAAGGAATAAAAATATTATCAGGTTAATGGTAACCTGTTTAAGAGTCATGGCAGCGGATGTGTCTGCCCACCCTCTGTCTTATGCCACAGTGCGAGGGATGGAATCGTACGTTCGTCACTTCTGGACACACCAGCTCCCAGATTCCCACTCACCCAGAACTTCCTATCCTTCCTTTCCTTAAAAAGACCCTCCACACAGCATCCCCAAAGATGACACAGGTCAGAAGGAATAATTTTCCTCAGGGACTTCTGTGTGAAGCTTACGTAAACGAAAGGAACAAAATACCACATTAACGGTATGTATGTGAAAAAGTGGAATCTTTCAGGTAACGCACTGTTAAAAGGCATGCATTCTAACCTGATGATGATATTAAAAATGCCTAATAAGATCTGCAATATCATTAAGATCCAGCTATATTTAAAATTTAATATTTAACCCTCCAACGCCCGTGCGAGGTAAGAATTAACCATTTCAGCGCCGCGTCTGAGGAACGCCGTCTCCGCCATTACTAGTTTCGTTCAGCATTAGAGCCAATTATTATTGCCTCCCCGACCGCCAATATTCTCATCTGTGCATTAAATGCGATACTCTAACGCTCGTTACCACCGGCAAGTAAGTACTAACGAAAAGCTCTCCTATTCATGTTTCAATACAAGTTTTCTCAACTTTAATACAACTTCCACTAAATACATAACATTTATTTCATTCATACAATATTTAGTTGTGCAAACGTAAAATTATGTCCACGGTGATTGGTTTGTTATTCAAAATCACAGCTTTCTTCAAAATGGACAAAGCGCAGACCCCTGAAAAGTCACAATATCTATCTTTACTTGTCAAGAGTAAGCCTAAGAACAAAACTTGTATGTACACAGATACACATATCAAATATAGAATTAAAATAATTTTTTGGTAATTTTTTTTTGTAATATTGGTAAGAAATTTAACGCTTGTCTGAATTCTTGACCAATTCCAATTTAAAAAATGACAAATAGAATAAGAATTTTCTGTTAAAATATTATAATATTATAGACACTTGACTTTTGTCACAAGAGAAAGGGTCCTGTGTGAAGTTATTGTAAAAAAGTGCTTTAACGCATGTCCGATTTCTTGAAACAACCAGTTACAATTTTGAAAATGACACAGAAATTCAAACAAATCCGAGTTCATTTAACCAGAGTTACAATCACTCACAGATAGGCCAACAATCGAAATTAAGTCCGATTTGTTATTGTTTATTAATAATATTACAGGTGTTAAAGAATTTTTTACAGAATTCATTAATTTTTCTCCAGATTAGGCACATGGCCATATTGTGACCGTTGATCTATTGGTCTACATATTTTCTATGTTGTTTCCTCATTGTTTTATAGTACAGTAGTCAAATTCAATGTTAGTAGTAGGTATCTGAGATTTCTTCCCATTTGACGGGATATTGGCACCATAGATGAATGGGTGTTTCTACATCCTCTAAACATTTTCTACTTGGTGTTTTCCACTCTAAAAACTACATTTTTTGTCTCCTGAGGTAACAGAGTCCTGTTAATAGTCCTACTAGATCCCTCAGTGAGTTTCAATCCATATTGAGAAGTTTACTGCCTTGATAGAGGTGTTATGTCAAATTTGAGACAACCATTTGAGTAATTTAATTTTTTGGTCACAATTAAAACAACAATGTGTTTAGAGTGCTAAAAGCATAGAATATGATTAGCACCTATTTATTTATCATTTTAATGTCCTGGCGTATCTATGCGACAGAACTGCGTTAGAATTGTGACATATTGCGTGATTAATATTTTAGCGACAAACGGCAAAACCCAGCAATTTATAACAGCTAATTGTCTCGTTGTCTGGGACGTAACTTCGTGTTTACGGCTCGGTAATCATAGATGTGTTTGCACTATTAAATACCTTCATTTTAAAGTGTAAGCCAGTTTAATACGTCTGCGAGAGAATGGATTACGAAGCCGAGCCAAACCATAGAAGTAGCCAAAAGACCGTTAATCGAAAAATTTATTATTCATGTTGTTCAGTGTTCAGGATTCAAACAACCTACCCCAGTTCGTCTCATCCGTTTGCTCCAGAGACGTCTATGCAGGAGGTTTAGAAACTCGCCGAGGATAGTGAATCACGTCCCATCCCGACGGATTTAAAAAGAATTCTTAATTCGTACGATGTATGGCACAAAGCCGCTGAAAAAACTCGATCCCCCGACTTACCATTTATGAGCAATATGCTCTCAATTATGCAAACAGATTGAATAAATAAATAGCTTTTAAAAAGCATCTTTGACGGTGTACTTCAAGGAATCTGAAGAAACTTGATTACTTCTCCATCAGATTGCTTTTATTGGAAATATTTCGGAGTAATATAGAAATAATAATGATTTTGACAGACATTCCGCAAACGTCTGACATTTTGTTCGATAATTCGTCCAGAGAGGGTGCTTGGCTGCCAATTTGCGCGGGAATTTGAGATAACATCAAAAGCTGCCGAAACTTTTCCATGTATAATCCACCCATACAAAGTCAAATATCTTCGGACCCGGTTCAGCCAATAATGAATTAATCCGACGCCTTAAATACTCAAACTTTTCGATACTTTTGATCTTCTCGAAGGGGTTAATGGAGGGAGAAGGGAGGGGAAGCAGAAGAGACATTGACTCGATACAGAATACAAGTTCGTTAAAGTTTTGCGAGGAATGCCTTTTCATTTTGCCCGTCCTGCTTTAAAAGACAGGTATAATTAATGTTTATGTATTTGATCGCGCTTCGGGTTTCTTCCAAAGTGAAAGGGTTAGATCGGATCGGGTTGAAAAACTTTTGCGAATCTCCGAGCATTTAGTTACGTTTGTTCAAAATTATAATGTGTGCTTAGGGAACATTGATTTCCCGGACTAAAGGACTAATTTAGATGCCCAAAACTCAAAAGAAACATTTTAAAATTTTGTAACCAGAGAACAAATTATTAATTTTTCATGAATGGACATTGGACATGTGTTAATATTTAGAATTTACACCTTAAGCAATTTCATACAATCATCCCAAATAATATTGGAATTATCAGCCTTGATAGTGATTTTCAAGTTTAAAGGGCTTAATATGGCTTTGCAGATATTAATTGTCACAATAATTTGGGCACCGTTCTACCAATGCCATATTGACAGAATCGAAAGTGTGCAAAACAAATTTTTTAAACACATAAATTATAAATTCAAATTACTCTTTGCAAATAACACCGAATCCTTAAAATTTCACAACTTTACTCCACTTCAAACGCGTAGATTAATCTGATCAAATATTTTTATACAAAATTCTGAATAACGGCCTGGACTCTCCTGAACTCGTAAATTATTTAAGAATTCACATACCTGCAAGACCAACCAGACTAAACCATTTTTTCATTTGCCCGCGTACAGAACCAACCTTAGAAAAAATTCTCCAATCCCCCGCATATGCGCGCAATATAACACGCAATTTAACAATATCGATATTCTTAATAAGGGAACGTACCCATACTACGTGCCACGTTTAGGGGGGGGGGGGTCTTCAAAATGTCACGCTCCATACAAATGAGCGGCGGGTTGCTTAGGATTTTGGTCACCGGGGGGGGGGGTTAAAAATTGCAAAAAGTTGGTCACGTAGTATGGGTACGTTCCCTAACACTCTTGTGAAATACCGATACGAAGTCAAGCGTACGACCACAAATTTGAATTAAATTAATGCACAGCTATAGAAAAGGTACAGCATGAGCATCTCCTGTCCCCATCCCATCTTCCTCTGCCTCTTGCCCTTTCCTATTCCTTCTTCCTTCTAATATACTTATATTTATAAATTTTGGTTAATTTCATTTTCATGTAATGGTTATAACCAATTAAAATTTTGTATTATATCATAATAACCATTAGCATAAGAAACTGTTTTGGCTTACCTCATTTTTAACCGCTTCATTTTTAACATCCTGTATAAAACTGCTGTTTGTTTCTTACAATAAATAAATAAATAAACAATTATAAATGTTTTCAAAAATCTTGAGTTAGTTTGTAAAATAGGTTAAACTAAAACTTTTGAGAAGGCCATTTCCTTTTAATTGTATCCATTAAACATAATAATTAATCAAAGCAGGATCAGACGTTAAATTGAAAAGGGAAAAGCCGAAAAGTTACGTTATATAAAGACAGGTAAGGTATATAATAATATGGCATATAGACCAACTGTTTCAATATTTGAGATCCCCCTGCTTCCCTCTGTATCGGGTATATATTTAAATTCCCTCCCCAGAAGACGTCAGCCGGTGTCTTCGCTACACGTACCCCGTTCATTTAATAAAGTTTATCGAATTAATTCATTATCGAGTAATTCTCTTGGCAACTTCAGCGCGATGGCAGAGTGACATCTGTCGGCTGAACCATGCCTTTAGAGAATCTTTACTTTTTGGTCTGTAAAAACTGCAAAATAAGTTCTGTAGACATCCAAATTTGAGTTGATCCCAACCTTCATGATTAAGGTTGCTTTGATGGTTGCCAATATTTTAGAGAGGACAGCAGGAGAAACATAAAAAAACGTTTATTTATTCATCTTTTTAAAAATACATTATTATGTAGGTGAATGCACTGTGCCTGTTTCCTGTGGTGAGAGCAGGCACAGTTAATAATATAATATTATAATATTAAAATTTAAAAAATCAATTAACATTACACCATTGGTAATAGGGCTAATAAAATATACTTGGTAATATTTGTTACTTGTAAGAAGATTTTTGATCTATCTTGGCTGGTCTATATCAACTTGTTGTCCTAAATGTTATTTTAGCGAAAGTAGATTATGCCCTTTGGATCCTAATATCGCGAGCTGTTTGGACATTGTCAAATAGAGTTCTATGTAGAGGTACGCTAGTATGTTTTGGTGTAAAATTGTTTGGTATTAATATCCAAAACACAGATTCTCTTAAAGATTTCGTCTGAACTTTTGGTGATCGTAGTTTTAGGAAAATCTTCTTAATAATATCAATGGCGCCATCAGTACCTACCCGTCTAAGTTGTGTTCTCTGCTTCATGGTCTGTTGTCATGCTGAGTGTTCCCCTTGGTATTGGTCAATAGATAGACGATTTGAAGAGTTTTGCAATTCCCCGATGGCGCTACCACGAAAATACAGAACATTTACTTTCATGTTGATTCACAGCATGAAATAAGGGAATAAATTAATATTACGCAACATTTTACGAATGTACTACCTTTCATTTATGTTTACAATCTGAAACATCACAACCCTTCATTTCAAAACGCGATTACCACCCCCTGAGGGTTCGAAAGGTTCGGGAGGATATTTAAAATGGACCCACATGAGGAGAAAGAACCGAAGCAATGACGGGCAGGTGTTGTACTTCAATAAAAATTAAGGGATCGTAAAGATCACGATATGCGGTCCGAACGCAGCCCGCAGCTTTTTATTTGAACAGCAAAGGGTAGTCGGGTCATTCGAAACAAAATGTCCGTCCCGAGCTGTGTTACCGTTTCCAAGTACCACCGTATTTGTGGTCCAATTGAATTGACCGTATTTGAATGAGAAAATGGAAACGGAACGATGCGGGTTTGACAGTTCGTTAGAACGATCATTGTGTAGAAACATAGACGAACGAATGAAGTAACCTTTTGTTTAGAATTATAAATTGCAAGCACCATCGTCAAACACTCGACGTCATGAAAATAAAGAGCAATTAGCTACTCTGTAAATAATGTAATTCCTAACCCGTATTCACGAAGACAACGGCCGCTTTGTTCATTACTGTTAAACGTTGAGCTCCCGAATTTAAACACCGCCAGAAAAAAGCTCAGACATATTATTTAACATGGTGAAAAAATACTTTTAAATCCAAATAGGTTGGCATTTACTTATTTACCCCTTTTCGCGTTATCTTTGCCCGGAGGCTGGTCAATCGAATGCGGCATATACATGTAAATAAAAACTCTAGGAGAAAAGGGTTGGCGGCCCTTCAAGGGTGGGTTTTTCAAGGGGGTTCGAATGATTCCCCGGAAAAGTGGTCGGAAAATATAATCCGCAGTCGGTCATTCGAATTAAGCAGTGACCGGAGGAGAAAAAAACGTTCGCTTCGTCACTGGTTACTTATTTTGTTAGGCGGACACCCCCACCACCCCCACCCTTCATTATAAATGAAAGGGGTTGATATTTTTTGCTTACATGCGGTTGGTCAACAACCCCGTGACAACGGAAGAAATACAATATTTAAATTAGCCGAAATTATATATTTTACATATTTAATCAACGCGTAACGGTTATTTTTAGATTCATACGCAACAATCGGTACTTTAAAATAAAACAAAATAATACACAGTCAACTACAAATAAAAAATATTTTTCTAATCAATTCTGCATGCCAGCTGATTTCTTGTCTTGAAATGTTTTAGATGTTTTACCATCAAAAAATATCTTATAATAATAATGACTGACGTTGATTAAATCAGAGCTTATTAAACTTAGAAATTGCTGAGTTTGATGATTTTCTGAACTCGTAATGGGCTTTCGATTAGCTGACTCGTTTTATTGAGAGTGCGTACTGCGAACGTTACCGTCTTGCAAAAGTCGAATTTAAATTTGATTACAAAATACGAACAGAAACTTTCTAAATACGAAAAGTTAACGTTTACATCTGCCGTGCGTGTGTGCGTGCGTTGACACGTGTGCGACTTATTTAACTATATAAATATATGCGATAGGTTTTCTGTATGTGTTGACGAATCCACCCTTTCACAGAGGCATCATAAGGCATCAAATAATTAGCCGTCAGAACCACCCCCTCCCATAGACCAAAAAATGGATCCCTAAGGTACCCTCGGGGGTGGAATAGGCTTATCTCCATATAGCATCTAAAAGATATACGTGTATCTCTGCACTCAAGGGCACCAATCAGAATGAAACATTAATTTATCATTCTAGATATTAGTTACTTTATGCAAATAATATTATACTTAGGATATAAAATCAGTATAAAAAAATACCATGCATTATTATACCTTACAAACAATTAGGTACAATGCAGATTTGATTTAAATGAGAAAATAATTCAGCTTCAATTTTTTCTTCTAAAAAGAAGGTTTTTGATTAAAAAATGAATCAATTAGTATTGATAAAAATATATTTGTAGATGCACGTAATGTTAGTAGAATCAGAAACCCTTTTAAACCTTGTGACAAATTTGGTTAAGAAATCGTTTCAACTGCACGTGTTTGGTCTTCCGTAAAAGCTTTACTAGTAAATTAAAGTTTTTAACCAAAAATGTGTAATTTATTGATGAAATTTTAAGTCCTAATTGGTCAGAAATAGCCGTTCGCGTTATGACAGCCCTTTCTGCGGTTTTCGAAGGTCTCTGAAAAAGTGGGTACCCTTTCTAAACCCTTTTTCCTTTGGCATCGGAACTGCGGCGGTGTGGGGCTGGTGTGGAGGGGTGGGAGGATGGTGAGATTGGGGGGGGGGGGGGTGGAGAAGTAGTACCTTCAGGAGGCGCGCTGCCTCCAAGGGGAGCAGAAAGAATGGAGGGTTTGAGGTGAGGAGCATTAGCTATCGAATCCGTAAGAGTGATTGTAGGACGGAGAGTGGAGGAGAAAGACGACCAAAAAACATGAAAATTATATTTAATCATCTTATCAATTCATTTTTAATTTACTGGTACTTAACTACTAACTTCCCTGTTCCTGATTTCCTCCCCCCCCCCCCCCACACTATTTACCTCCACAACATACTTAAAAATGGTGATGCCATAATTTCTCTGGTTTCAGGCAGTTGGGCAGTTAGTTCAGTCTGCTCTCCGAAGTAAACGGACAATGTTAAGATGTTCATTTTATAATACAAATACAGATAAGTTTCTTCTGCTACAGTTGATTATAGGTAGGTGGTAAATGGGAGAGAAAAAGGAATATATGACAAGGATATGAGATGCTCCTGAAACATTTTATTAATGTATAATCTGTCGCAACTAAATTAGCAATTAAAACGCGAGAAACCGTAGAAATGTATTTATGCCACGGTAGCTAGCTGCCATTTCTATTTTTAGCTATTAGTCGCTTAGATATTCGATTTCCCGATAGAAGATTTGAGGACGATTGAAAAATGAAACATTTTATCAATCACTGAAGTTTTTTTACTGTTTTTTCGTGAGTACACTATTGGTTTTGCAAGTATAACATCTGAGGCCAATGAGAATATGGCGGTTCCGAATTGAGATATGTAGTCAGTCATTTCAAGCAACGTCTCAGTTCTGAATGGCGGTCTTTCAACAGGGCGATACTGAGAGTATCTGCAACTCTAAAACATGCCACAAATACACTACATATTCTTTTTGATGAATAAATTGTGAAATAACACAAATTAAGCAAATAAAATTATTTATTAAAAAATCAGGATAACTTTACACAGGCAAAATCGGGCCGATTCACAAGACCTACATCACAACATATATTCCACCAACCTACAACTAAAACGTCTTTTGGACAAATAAATGTGCAATACTTCTCTATTATATGATATAAAATTATTTAATTTACTCCCTCTTGCAATAAAAAATCATTAAAATAATTAATTATTGACTTCAAAAGAAGCATTAAGATATGGATTATGGACATGGGAAGGAAGAATATAGATACAATTTTGCAACCTAACAAAGATTAATGCTTGTATTGTACTTTCTTTTAGATATAACTTTATAGATTTGAAAATAAGTGTTTACTTATATTTCAAACACGTACACTTGTACAAATATGACCCTAGAACGGGGTACCCCAGTAAGAACACATTTTTCTATAAAAAATTGTAAAACAAAAAAAAATAATAATAAAGGCATTTGAAACCACGATCTCTGGATTCGTAGCCAAGGATTTTATTGATAACTCTTATTCTCACTTCAAGTTTCCTAATATTTTTTGTAAAATAACGCTTTTCACAATATTTATGTTTAAAACTATTTATTGTTCCACGTGCCGCCCTACTATTTAACCCTTATGAAATATAACATCTGATGTCTCCTATATTTGGGCCTCCCCACCGGGCGGGCGTAGGGGATAACCTTTCTTCCACATTATCTGCATACGAACTACTATTACGATTTTTAATGGTGAATTGCACTCACAATAATAACGTATTCCCAAATGCGAACCGCCATTAGCTATACTACAATGCGTGCCGTTTGTTTGAATCTGTATCTACAACAAATGGATAGTTTGAGGTGCCATAAATAATAATAACCCGAAAACTTATTAGAAATTTTACAATAATGTTACAATCAGCACTTAATTCACCACTGTCCAGAATAATAATATGTAGAATGATCAAAACACGTCAAGACCTTGATTTTTTTTTATATAAGCTTAAATGATTTCTGTCGCTCTTTAAACAATTTAAGATATTTTATATTTACTCAAATTCGACTCGAAACTTATATTTTTCCGGTTTGTCTTTGCTTTCATGTACCTACCCTCCTTTATCCCTACAATGTTCTTTCCAAATTTCGAGATAATTTGTTGTAAATTGGACGTAAGACCGTTAATAAATAAATAAATAATAAGATAACCTATCAATTAATTACGTTAAAGTTGTATGGTCTGTAAAAGATTGTAACTAATTTTATTAAATAGTTCTTTGATTGAATTTTTTTTTCAGATCTCCATATTTCTTTATATGAATGTCATTGTCCATACTCTCAATTCGTGCAACGCATAGCCTAGATCTAGACAGTTGTAGTTGAACGTTAAAGGAAATAAATGTATGAATATTTTATTATTTTATTTATTTACATTAGCACCGCACAGGAAGTCCGGATGAAAATAATTTCCCACAGGGCCTGTATCATCTTTGGGGATGCTGTGTAGAGGGTCTTTTTAGAAAAGATAGTTCTGGGAAGGAAAAATGTATGAGGTGTGGGTAAGAAACTGGGGGGGGGGGGGGCAGTATGTCCAGGAGTAACGAGAGCATGAATCCAATCCTCCCACTTCGGTGCAAGGAGCTGATCCGAGAGAGTCTTGTGAACCAGCCACTCCCGATGCAGCCTGCCCCGCAGTTGGTGGGCAGACACATCGGTCGCTACGACCCGGAAAACATCACCCCATGAACCCAGGCACCCCCGCTAAGTCACCAAACGTGGCGAACCACTTGGGGTGATCTTTAGAAGACTTCATTATTTATTTGCTAGTTGAGAATGTGTATTATTGTTGTTATCTATCTAAACTAAGCATACTAATTGTACTGACCTACAAATTCCGGACAAAAAAGCTGCACAAATTTCTAGACTCCGCAGCTTACCGTTTGAAAGTTTTTTGTTGGAATACACCAAACTGATTTCCTGCTTGATTACAATACCTAGATATATTATTAGAATAAAATGTAACCGAAAATTTGAAACAGAAAAAACAAAAAAAGATACAGTCGCGCTTAGGAATTGTACCCAGGTCCTTGGCGCATAGTTCCGGCAAGACTAAGGTCCTGGTTTCGATATCTAGATGCGACCGCATCTTTTTCTGATTTTTCTATTTAAAAATTTCGATTTAATCCATGATTAAATATTAAAGTGTTAGGCTTTACTCATTAATAAGTTATTTAAAAATAAATGTCTAATTTTTGTAATCTCGATGAGTATTTTATCAACTCTGTCAATTCTAATTAGCGAAATTTATATCTCCGTACCCGAATTAACGAAAGGGGCAAAAAAGTGAGCTTCTGACCACTGCCCCCAAACTTTTTGCTAACCTTTAAGCGGGGGTCGAAACCGGGTGGCACGGGGTAGAAAAAGACAGATGTCGATAGGGTGGGTCGGCACCGAAAGGGTTCGCAGATCAACCCTTAGCTCGGATGTCGGAAGGGGTAATTTATTACAGAGCCTTATGCTTATTTTTTGCCCACGTATTAATATTTAAAAAGCGAATGTGATGGTATAGGTAGGTACCTACATACTTTTGTGACGGTATCAATTATCGAGCTAGTAATGCAATACTCCTTTGTAGGGTTGTATTAATTTATGCACAGTAACTTCCTATATCATAACTTGAAAGAAACGCAAAAAATGTAGGTAGGCATTAATATAAAAAAAAACATCAGAAGAGATGGGAAAATTTTAGATTGACAGGATAAAAAAATTGCAATTCACACGCGGTAGAAGTGAAACCTTCAGAAAACTAAAGTAGAGAAGAGTGGGGACGCTACGAAGCACCGCACAAAGAGGAGACCGATTGCAATTCTCATTCTCTCGCAGGTTAAATTACAAGATTAAAAGATATGGGAAAATGTTAGAATGACAAGATAAAAAAAAACAGAGTGTGCAGTTCTCACGCAGTAGAAGTGAAACCTTCAGAAAACTAAAGTAGATAAGCCTGGGGACGCTACGAAGCACTGCACAAAGAAGAGATCACAATTTGGGAGGCGGGAATGGGTACCGCCGCCCGGGGATCCTTTATTGGATAACCAACACCTCTGCCATAGGTCACTCCAAGTGGTTTGCTACGTTTGGTGATATAGCGGGGTGTCCGGGTTAATGGGATGAGGTTTGTCTAGGTCTAATGACACTGAAACCCTTTTCCTTCCTAGAACTCCCCTCTCCTTCCTTTCCTTAAAAAAATCCTCCACGCAGCATTCCCAAAGATGACATATGCCCTCAGGGAAACCATTTTCCTCAGGGCCTCCTGTATGGAGCTCATGTAAAAAAAAAAAAAGATCGATTACATATCTCATTCTCTCGCAAGCTAAATCCTCTAGATGTATGTGTTTGTCTCTTTTTAGTGTCGCTATTTTTCTTTTCATCTAGTTTCAAATCACAACGGTGTTAAAGAAGCTTTCACTTCCATAAATATACGAAAAAAATATTTTAAAACATCGTTCCATGGCATTACGGATGTTGTTGTAGGCGAAAAAAAATTTTTTTTTTTTTTTTCAAAAATTGGTTTTTGTATGAAGAATTTTCAGGAAATCCGTGCGGCGCACGGCCAAACTGAAACTTTCTGAAATTTTTCATACAAAAAACTAATTTTCAAAAAAAAAAAAAAAAATATTTTTCGGCTACGACAATATCAGTAATGACATTTTTTGTAATATCAGCACTCTAGCACACCCAAAAGTCACGAGCCGCCACTGGTAGACACTCTCCCTTTTAAGTACTTGCAAAGCTTTGATAAACAATGAGTTTAGTTTTTGGACAGTTAATTTGTGCTGTTTAATAAACAACATTGTTAAATTGTTAATAAACATTATTAAAACTGTTAAATAAACAACATTATTAAATTTGATTTACTTTAAATAATATTTTTAAAAATATATTGAAGTTCTAGGAATTAAACACAAAAACAATAAATAAATTCTATTAACCATCTCTTCCCCATCCCTATACAATTCACCATCATATGATGTCACTAAACACGGCTAAAGTCATTTCAACCAATTTTTCAATCACTCAGAAACGTATCGAAAATATATCTACTTTACATTCATTTTTAGTGAAATAACAGTTCAAATTCTGTCCGAAAATTCTGTCCAAACGGTATACAAAAAATTATGCCCAAGATGGCCGCAACGTCAGATCGCTTCCAAAGCCACTGAATAATTTCTGTTGCCAACCATAGAAACGATGTATATCGGCCGCTATCTTGAACGCCATTTTTTATAAACAATTGGACAGAATGTTTTATTGGTATACCGGGTCCTCTCTAAGGGTATTTTATTTAGTTATCGGAAATAAAATTGTATGAACAATTATTTGTAAACACCGAGTTTCGAACATTATTGCTTAAGTATGCCCTTGAGGTGAAAATACGACAAAGAACAAAGAAATTGAACCTATCTGTTTTAAACAATTTTTTTAATGAAATTAACAATTTCATTTAAATGAACCACAGGAATTAAAATAATGTATTTGGAACCAGACGTAATACGAGTCTCTTCGCATCGGCAAGATGCAGGGTTCAAAAATCTCCAATATCAATCCGTCTGTCTGATGCCCCCTTTGATGCCTAATTAGTAATACCCCTCCCCCACCCTTCCGCACCATAAATAATATTTCTGAGAGCAGCGCCATTTTAGATTTCACATTTTACCGATGGCTTTGTATAAATACCGAAACCAGCCCCAACCCGGTACCTACCCGGAGTTGCTCGGACAGAAGTAAGAGATCCCACACAGCGGAGAGGATTGTAAATGTATATTTTACATACATCTGTATCAGGATAGATGTTATGATCCTATCTTTCGGGTAATCTAATAAAATTCAGCTCTACTGAGTGAAAATCGGGTGACTTTCACCCCGCAAGAAGGATTTAAAAATTGGTATCTGGTTAGAACTAAGGTTTAAAAAAAATTTACATAATGAAAAACAAATAACTTAGTTTACACCACTATACAGGGTGTTAAGGGGCGTAGGTACTTGACTTACTTTAACCAGTGATTCCTCACATTATTTGGAGTAAAAAATATAAATGAAATTTTGGTCTCCGGTGACATTTTTGATGTTTTTTTTTTTTTTCTACAAAAACATAAAAAAATGGTAGTTGTTGAACAGTTGGAGGCGGGGTAAGGTGTTCGTCGAACACCCGGCTGAGTGACCAGTGACGACATGTGGAAGAATTTTTTTTTTGTTTGATTTTGAAGAAAAAAATTTTGAAAAAAAAGAAAAAAGTCGTAAAAAAAGTCACCGGAGACCAAAATTTCATTTACATTTTTTACTCCAAATAATGTCAGGAATTTCTGGTTAAAGTAAGTCAAGTACGTCCCTTAACACACTGTATAATTAAAATATCGACATGTTTCAATAACAATGTTGTAACAAACAAATAACAAACCAGTTGTTAATATAACAAATATTTACAACTGGTCTTGATGAAGATAACATTGTTATTGAAACATGTCGACATTGTTAATTATATAGTGGTGAAGACTAAGTTATTTGTTATTCATTATATCAATAATGCTGCCACAAGGTATTTTTGCAAAATTTGAAGAAGTAAAAAAATTAACGGTTTTAAAAGGTTATTTTATTAAAGGTAGGTAGTTCGTTAGTTCGCATGTATATAAATGATCCTAACCTTTTTGACATGGTGTAAAAATTGGTTTTTAAAAAGATATACATTTCTTTAAAAGTATTTTGTAAAAGTTCTTAAAAAACAAAGTAAAAATTTCTGGTACCTGCCATTTTACAAATGCAATAGCTATTCTTATAGCATTATATTGAGATGAAATAAAAGTGGGGTTAAAAAAGCTCTATATTATAAATTTGTAAAGTAAGAGCTATTTAGTCTAATAACACTAAAAGCGATTCAACAATACCGTTAAAAAAATAGTAACATATAATTTCTCCGGTGTCATAAAATAATTAAAAATAAAACAGTGATGTTTTTTATAGCAAAACATTCATTAATTTACTATAATTTATCGTTTGTAATTTTGATATCATATGCAAAATATCGCCATCAATGCGTGTCTGATGAGATAAACTACTACTTTCCCACAGAAACCTGTTTTGCCAGACTCAGTAGGCATCGGATTCATCCCTTAGGATGCTGGATGGGTGTGAAGCGATACCCTAATTCGTAGGGGTAGGTACGCATAAAATAAAAAAATAAATTATACCAACTATGAAAGGATTGAATGAACTCAATAGGCTGGGTTAATGGGGTTTTTTGCGTTGAAATTTGGCATTGTCAATATGAATTGAAAGTTGTTAATATATATTGTCTCTTTATGATGAGGAAAGGCTATTTTTATATTCCTTTATAACACTGCATAACATATAAAAAATGTATACTTATTGTAAAAAACATACACATATTAAATTAAAAATATATTTTGTTGGCACCTGATCCTACAATTTGACGACTCGTCTCATTTCATAAGAGTTTTAGGGAACGTACCCATACTTCGTGACACGTTTGCGGGGGGGGGGGGGGGGTCTTCAAAATGTCACGCTTGGTACAAATGAGTGGCTGGTTGCTTAGGTTTTTGGTCACCGGGGGGGGGGGGGGGGGTTAAAAATTGCAAAAAGTTGGTCACGTAGTATGGGTACGTTCCCTTAAATGATTCCAAGCTCCGCAGTTCATGATGGTAATTATATTAGTCATTTTCTATAAATTTCTGAAAGAAAAGGTTGAAATTTCTCAGCGTTAGAATTAATATAAATCTCTCTCTCTGGTTTCAATCCTGGGATTGGTTTGCAGCAATTTCATCTATTCGTTTCTTCCACTCTTCCCTGAAATCTCTACATATTATAAATTAAAGTCACCCGTGTCGTCTTTCTGTCTGTTCGCGATAAACTCGAAAACTATTGAACAGATTTTCATGCGGTTTTCACCAATAGATAGAGTGTTTAGTGAGGAAGGTTTAGGTATGTAATTTGTCAAGGATTTGTGTAAATTGGTTGAAACATAACGATAATTGTTAGACGTGTCGGAAAAAGTCAAGCCGCCTGGTAGCTTTCATCGAAAACGCTGCCTAATCCTTTTGGGATTTAACAAAACAATGCATGGTGGGATATTCCTCTTTTATAGATCTACAAAAAAGTCCGCGAAGGCATATATCTATTTTTTACGGATAGCTTACTTTACCCTTTCTATCTTCTAAAAAAATGGTCACGTACATTGCGCTAATTGAAAAGTTATTTAGACGGACGCAGTATTAATCCTTATTAACTTAAATACGTTAGTTACCCCAAGCATTTCATGCACATTATTATAATCTTTCACACCATCTCTACGTATTATAAATTAAAGTCCTCCGCGGCATCTGTCTGTCTCTTCGCGATAAACTCAAAGACGACAGTGGTTATAAAGGTTGGATAACCATCCAGTAGATGACGTTGTGTTTTATTAGCCACAGCAACGCGTGGCCGGGTCAGCTAGTAAGAAATAATTTAACTAAATAATGGAGATTATTTGATGTTTGATGGTCTTAAATAATTTCGAATACCTTAACAATGATCATATTCGGGTTTATTTTCAATTTATTTGATAGCTAAATTGTTGTTAATTATATAGATCTCACAAAATTGAGTGTTTTCAAATTAGTTGCGAAATTAATTATAATATCGTAGTCGTTACTTTGTAAAAAAGAAGCAATTGCCCGGCATCATGCATGCTTAAACTCTGATTAAAATTTGAATAACAATCATCTAAAGATTAAAAGACCGTTGGAAAGTTTAAGTATGAACTCATTATCATCTCCCATCCTGAAAACAATAAGCAGTAAATCAAAAGTGAGAAGTAATAACACAGCAACAATTAAAAGCCAGTAACTATAAAGCTGAGTTTAATAATGATAACCTAATGTTGAATGAAATATGCCAACATATTTATGGTAAATTATGACTGCGTAAAACGCAGTTAATTCTACCCACGAATGATAAACGGTTATAAAAACGCATTTCACATGAGAGATTATTATTGTAAAAATGCAGCAATGCCAACCGTTCTTACGGTAAATCAGCGAAGACAGCTTTTCCTATTATAAATTCACGATAAATCATAAAAGAAAATGCATAAAAACGTGGTTACTAATTTAATTTATTAATCGGTGAACTCTACTAAAAGTAGTTAATGCAGTTAAAGAAAATTTCATCACAAACAAACGATTTTAAGGCTTCAATAGCAGCGATTTTCTTTCTCTCTATTGAAACCTATATTTTAAGGGTGCCATTTATAATTTGTGTATCGCTCAGAAACGAAGGTTGTTTATCGATTTCTTGGCGTAATAAACACCGAAACAATATTTTGACTTTTAAATTAGATCGGCCACACTTTCATTAATCTAGAATACCTGACACAGGTTTTCATACTATTAAAATAAGAGTCGTTTTAGAGTACTTTCTGGTACCTAAATCTACTCGTAATTACAAAAAAACTGACATACTCGTAGTACCTTCTAGCGCCCTAGATTTATATTTCACTATCCTAATTTTAATATTCTGAATCTATTAATTATTAATATATACACATCATAAAATTATGTTAAATTCAGTTTTTATTCCTTTTCGAAATGAGTTTATTTACGGACTTTTGTCAAAACATATTATATATGAAATAGGAAAAATATAAAAATGACGTACAAAGGTTAGTACCTTAATATGAATGAATAAAGCAAAGACAAATAGGACGAAATTTACGTAGTGTTGGTAGAATACATACACTAATCCATAATAAGTATGGAAGTAATTTAACGTAAAATGCAGTAACATTGTACAATCTCAGTACATTTGGGTATAATATAATCCACAATGAACCACCTACGAAGACTGTTTAGCCTTCCGTGATCACTCCACACTTTATCGTGGGTAACTTTTTACCGAAACTTTTATTTTATTTCGGCACCGTTCGGAATTTTATCTTTTCGGCCTTTTCGACTTTATCCGGCCCGACATCTACAGACGTTCGGCATGCCAGTGTTACCAATGGAGCTAGGGGTGCTAGGTGTTGGTGTTAGGGGGTGGTGCTGGGTGGGGGTGGGAGGTGCTGGCTGCTAGGGGGGGACGGGGGAGAATTCAAATGTCGAATGCAAGCCGAATGGCCGAAATGGTGGCAACATTTGTCGGGTTTTGTTAAATGTCTTGTTACACGAGTCTACACTCGTTCGTAGAAATAATGCGTTAATTTACTTATCTTTATTCATGTTTAAATTTAAATTGATCAAAATATTTAATAACCCTGTTAATTAAAGTTAAAAAAAACAGTCTTTTGTATTTTAGGACAGAAAAACAGAACCTAACTTTATTGCAATTTTCTATGAGGAACTTGAAATATTGACACTTTTCTAAAACACGTATTTTTTTGTTTTTGTTTTGTATTTTATTTTTAACTAGCAGACCCGGCCACACGTTGCTGTGGCTAACGAAACTTAACGCCATTAACCAACCTTTATAAAATCCACACCACCCGCTTGCCAGCTGCCCGCTGCCCGCTGCCTGAATTGAATATTTGAATTTCTCGACTTTTCTCTACTATAATAAGCATGTTTTTTATACATATAAACCTTCCTCTTGAATCACTCTATCTATTGGTGAAAACCGCATGAAAATCCGTTGCGTAGATTAAACGATCTATGCGCACATACATTTTGAACGACTTCATTTTATACTATGTAATGATGATTCGTCTGCAAACATCTAACTTTTAAACATCTTTAAAAAAACTTCAATTCATTCTTCTGTCAATTTGTTAGTTGTGTCGTTCATTGTTGAAATAATTGAACTGTTCGAATTTTGGGTAAACTTAAAGTTGTACGCAACGGGTTAAGGGGTAAAAATAAACCCTTTTTGTCTGCATTCACTATTAACACGGCTGACCCCAAGTTAAAAGGGAGTAGCACGCGAGGGGTTAGAATTACGGCAAATTGCTCTTTGTACATCTTTCCGTGGGGCGAAAGGTGTTAAACGGGTTCAGGCGCGTTTGTGCCTTGTAATTCAATGAAGAAGTAAATTAAGACAAAGGAAACACATGTATAACGGATAACGCTGAGAAAAGGACTCAATATTAAATAAATGTGTTCACAAAATCTATAGAGAGAAACTGGGTAGACACTAATACTTACTTACCTACCCACTACCGAACCAAATCTACCTAAACGTAAGCTTTTTAACCCGTCTGCTTGGTTCAATATATTCGCACCTCACGATCCGGAAGCCTCGTTTTCGCGCGTAAGTTCTGAAACCGTCACTTTGGATCGAGATTGTAAAATATCTATGCAAGATAGATAGCTTTCATATTTCAAAGACAATCAGAAGCATTATTTCGATCTCTTTCATTCTCTTTCTGGTTAAAAGAAAAATACATATGTTTGCATGAGAGGAAGAGAGATATATAGCTTTTAAAATGTAAGGTCGCTCTGGGACATTTTTGATCTTATGAAAGTATAACGCGATTACGTGTTTTGGATGTATTTATTCCTAAACATGCAGACGGGTTAAAATGATTTTGGTTATACCTAGAACGTAAAGTTGTTCTTCTTTCCATCTAAAACAAAAGGATCGTCAAGTTTTGGGACTTACTTACGCAATAAACATCTTATTAATCAAGCTTACCAACTGATTTGTATGTAGATGGGTACCTACTCCATAGGTAATCTTACCTGAAAAAAAGAAAAATAAACATTAGTATTTGGAGATATGATTTAAGATTTTCAAAATTTTCGGGCAAAATTATTATCGCGATAAATTTAGAAGGCTACACTAAAACTAAACGCAGAAAACCACAATCACAAGATTTACGCCTGCAACACGGTATCAAAAAATAATTATGTTATTAACATATTGAGAAATTATGTCATACAAAATTGACCTAACCTTACCTAAGCTTTTCAAAATGATTCCGAATAGTACGAGTAGATATCAAAAATAGTGTGACAGAACTAAGTATCGAACGTCTTTACTTATACTTACAGATAACATAACGCGTAATTGTGATATCTTAAAAAAAAAAAAAAAGTTTTTTTTGTTGTGTGTGAGTGTGACGAAAAAAATCACCCTTTTCTGGGTAGGTGTGTGCTTTGTCTGGCCACCCCGTATTCCGTACTTCCGTGTTCTCAGTACCTACTTGATTATTTGCCCAACCCCTCCCCCTACCCCCACCCCGCCTGCCCCTTTGCCGAATTTGGGCGGATAATTCTTTACTCCCTAATTTACAGCTGTCTAGAGCAAAGCCGATATCAAAAGCTCTAGTTGTGCGGGCACATTGCAACAATACGAACGGGGATTGATCGATAAATGCTTAAAACTAGCAGCTAATTACTTTTACGAAAGCTGTGAAGCTCTTTTAGAAGATTTGTTTCGACTCCTTTGCCTCAGAAGGTCTAAATAAATCCATTATGTGTTCAAAAAAGAATTTTTGATATATCGATATGTTTGATCAATTTCACCATAAGAAAGTAAAATTAAGCTTACTTTTGGCACACGGACACGCCCACAAAACAATTTTATCGGTATATTATGTCTTCAGTGTTTTTTGACATTTTTGCATGGAAAAAGTTAGATACGGCAACCTCTGGAAATTAAGTGTTTTTACTTCAATAGTGGAATCAGTACAGCTAGACACAGTTAACAATTTGGGAGGCGGGTATGGGTACCGCCGCCCCGGAAATCATCTATTGGATAACCGACACCTCTACCATAGGTCACACCAAGTGGTTCGCTAGGTTTGGTGACTTACGAGTAGCAAGGGTTCCCGGGCTCATGCGGTGAGGTTTGTCAGCGGATTTGTCTGCCCACCAGCTGCATGGCAGGCCGGATGAAGAGAGAATGGTTAAGGGAGTCCCTTTGACTTCTCCAGCAGTACTCTTTGGGAACATCGCCTTGCACCGCAGTAGAAGAGATGGATGGATGGAGACACAGACCCCAGATTCCTACCCACCCCTAATATCCTTTTCCTTCCCAGGATTTCTTCTCCTTCCCTCTCACTGAGACCCTCCACACAGCATCCTCAAAGATGACATAGGCCCTCAGGGGAATTATTTTCCTCAGGGCCTCGAACTAACTATCGAAAAAACAATTTATAAATCCGTAGATTTTTTTATTCACAAAACTGCAGGGGTAACAGCAAAGATATTCAAACACAGAAGAGATATGCTATGGTATCCGTGAAACTGTCGCCGGACTACGCGCTAATTAGCGTAGTTTTCATACAAAAAGAATTTGTTCATTTCGTTGATTTTTTGAAAATGTGCATTAATATTGGTTAACAATATATTTTGAATAAGGAAAGAATTCGTTCATTTAGTTTAACGTTCGTTTGGTTTATTCGTTAATTATTTGTTCTTTTAGTTTATTTGTTAATTGGTAAACAATATCGGCGACACCCGGAAGCGCAGACCCACATAGTAAAAACAGCAGATAGCACATCTACTTATATTTCAATATCTTTGGGTAACAGTGTAAATCTAAATGATAAAGTGTGTCAATCTAATAATACAATTATATTTACTTTTATGAAAGAATGTCTAACATTATATAATATATTATTTTTACTCAATAATTTAAAGTAATGGACAAAATACATTCTATATCTATTCCCATAAACGCCATTGACATTTTAATTTTCGACAAGTGCGTGCTTACTAATGCAACCTTTTTCATTTCGCACCCCTACGCGGAAATAAATATGAAATGGATAATAAGTACCTACCCCGAACACTGAAATAAAACAAGGAAAATAAATTGAATGCCACAGCGCTAATAATTCAAGTCTAATTTAAAAATTGTTCCGTTTTCGAATGACATCTTCGAAAGCTTCCCTCCGACATTTAAAAACCACCCCTAACGAATTGGTGGATACTAAAAATCTACCCTTATAATTTACCTATCTATTAATAAATATAAATGAGATACATTTTTATCATTCTATGTTACCCATTTCCATGTAGGTACCGTGTTAGATCTTACCACTCTCAGTATCGACCTGGTTAAACCCCTCCCAGAACTAAAACGATGCTTGAAATGGCTTTAGCCTGTAAAGAAAACATATTTATTTCTTCAAAAACATTAGAAACATAATAGATTCCAAATTTATGAAAATTGTTTATTTCTCTCTATGTCAATCAATCATTGAATATGGAATAACCGCATGGGGGGTGCAACACTATCAGCTATAGATTCATTATCGAAGGCACAAAAATTAATTATGAAAGTTATTCTTGAAGTTCCCATAATAGCAAGTAGATACTAAAAAAGCTAATACTAAGGAGACGCCCACGCCGAGAGTACCTGGAGGACCTGCTGGTGGACGTGCGCTGCTTATCATATGCAGACTTCAAAAGAGCCGCACAAGACAGGGAAGAGTGGAAGATACGAATACATGAAATTGCTGCAAACCAATCCCAGGATTGAAACCAGAGAGAGAGACTATAGAAATATTCAACAAATTCCCTGTATTAGATATTCGACAAATTTTCACAAAAACAATCTTAACTCATCTATTTAAAAATAAAACACATACATTTTATGAAAATACCCAAAATATTGTAAACACGCGGCCCAAAACCAAATAACTGAGATGACCAAGTTTTGTACCGGTAGATAACGCTACATATTGGCGCAGCCTGTATATCGGGCATGGTGTCAGCTGATATATCGGTATACCGCGCTTAAAGGGTTAAGTGACCAGATCTGAGTAGCCAGGTATTTATTAACCTTCCTCCTCCGCATCTGCCAACTCCATTCATCCTCACCACACAAAAAAGATCGTCTGGCGAAATGAGGATAGCCGATTTTAGAGCTTTTTCAATGTCCAATAAAATCATATCAGACTTTTAATATAACTCAATGGGAACATTATGTATGAAAGCTTTTTATAACTGACGTAGTTCCTTCCCATTAAAAAAAGTGTTAGAATTAATTTCCTGGAATCAAAAAGTATTCTGTTAATAATGTTTTATGCGTGGAAAAAGACGTTACGTTTTGTGAAAGTCATTTAGAATGACGCCCTGACAAAGTTGAAGCTTTTGCATATCAGAGTGGAATCGTTTCATTTGCATATTTTGAATATTATATTGCATTAGTCATTACATTACTGCAGACGCACTCTAAAATAGAATATAGAATTCATTGTTGTGAGCGACCAACCCCTGTCATATAATATTGTAGTTGATATATGTTATGTACCTACTGCTTTTATTTGTCATTTGGAACATGGCTTGAAAAGCTCTAATGATAGGTATTAATACCAATAAAATTGTTGTAATTCTATAAGAGCGCTCTGATTGAGCTGATCTATGACTGTTGACTGTGTTTAGAAATTTTTTTTTTTTTTTTTTTTTTTTTTTTTTTTTTTTTTTTTTTTTTTTTTTTTTTTTTTTATTGTAAACTAGCTGGTCCCGGCATGCGTTGCCATTTTTTTATTTAATGAAAAGATACATGATTTTTGAAATTCTACGCCAATGAAGAGTACTAGCTCTTGAGCTTGGCGTAGGAGTTATTTTACAGCTAGTTCATTTTTATAACATACATTTTACTTACATTTTCCAATAAATATAAACTATATATAAATATAATATATAAACTACTATTTTTCACTTTTATAACATACATTTTACTTAGTATATACAATAAATATAAACTATGTTGTGATGTTAATTTTTGATATGCTAGGAATTGAAGTTATAACATTTTGATTGGTGTTGTTATGGTTGTTGATTTTTTTTTTTTGAAATGACATAGCTAATCTAAATACATATCCACCTGTGTTCATATTTGGTATACATGGTTCGACAAGCTCTCAAAATCGTCGTTACAAAACATTGTTGATTCTTATTTTCAAGTCGGTTCCTCATTGCTGAAGATCGTGACCCCTACTCCAATTTCCATGGTGGACAAGGGTTCTCTACTCTTCGCAGTCCTGCGCTGCGTGGAGAGCTGCGGACATCGACGTACCGGACGCCAGTGATACTTGGTCACTTCAGCGCATTGGTGACCTTCCTCTGCTTCTTCTTCTGGCTTCCACTTTGCCAATGACTACGAGTTTCCCCAAGTTGGAGTCCTCAGTTTGGAGAGCAACGTTTCCAAAGTATCTTAAGATACGTTGTAGACAGATTTTTGAAAAGAATTAAGTAAAGAAACCTAACCTAACCTAACGCTAAAAGATAGCTAAGTTATCGAACGTTTTTAGAAACTTAACCTAACCTAACGCTAAAAGATAACTAAGTTATCGAACGTTTTTAGAAACTTAACCTAACCTAACGCTAAAAGATAACTAAGTTATCGAACGTGTTAAGAAACTCTTATTTGGTTCAACAAGCTCTAAGAATGGACGTGATTATGACATTGTTGTTAAGTTGTACCTAATTCTAAAATAGATGAAAAGATAGGTTACGCCAGTTTAATGGATAAGATTGAGAAAAGGAGCTGCAGGGATGGCTGCTGTGTTTAGAAATGGTTTAACTTAATCTGAAACTGAGATTGTAAACTTGTCATTTACAAATAGTTATACAAAAACAATTACGCAATTAGGCTAGGTAATTTTAGAATAAGCGCCGCTATTATTCGAGTGGTACACAATGTAATGAAATCGCGGATTCGCGCCGTCACCGGGTTGTAAATATTAATTTGTAAAACGGAATGACGTTTATATTGCGAAGTCAAATGACAAGAATCGAGAAATTAATGGGTTTTGTTCTTAGCTGGGGCTCGAACCGAGGTTTACGTGAAGTGCATAGTTTGGCATCACGCCATCGTACCGGCTCAACCGATTTAGTTTAATGGTTTATAAATTTGAATTTATCTTCAACACACGGTTCGAAATGTGCATTGCGTTCAATGAATCCAGTTGCATTGGAAACAGTGGCGTACTGGCTTTAACTGCTCGGAACATACCGGGACCATCCTGCGACCATCAAGGGGCTATCCCGGCTAAATTCTACCTAACCCCGGGTCAAAAACTGTTGTGGGGTGGAGAATTAACACTGTATTTGCTGTTATTATGCGCGGAATTGAAACCCTTCATTCCAATACTGCTTGCAGGGGGTTTGCATCTTGCATTGAAAAAAGAATGCCAGATGGTAGGTCAAAAATTGCAATCAAGTTGCAGGCCAAGAGGTGTACACCTAAAACATATTTTGTAAGTCCAAAAGAATTTGGTAGTTGGCAACGTCAAAAGAAAGCCATATGAAAGGATATTGAAAATCATCACCAAGTGGGTGCCTCAATGGAAGCGATCCAGAGTCAGATCGACCAAGAATTGAACTGGCTGAAAGAAATACGAAAGGAAGAAGAAGGGCTAAGATTGGAAACCATTTATGGAGGAGACCAACTACGATTATGATTGGCATGGTAAAAGTTGTTTCAAGGTGTCTGAATATTGGGCTCGGTGAACGTCAGTTTCTTCCACAAGATTTATTCATATCGCCACTGGACGATTATAAGGCTTGTGTGGATTGAAGAATCTACGAATACCGTGACACCCGAACAGCTTCTGCGAATATGTAGCAGGTCAGACGTACAAGCATGTATCATCATAAACCTACACATTTCATAAACAAACAATATTATTATTCAGTCCAATTCCATAAAGCAATCTACATTATAATTCTGTTGATTCTTTTAAATTTCTCAGTATTACTTAGTCGTAATGAATGTTCGAGATCGTTCGAGGCTTCCCCTGCCCAACCCTGCGGAGATAAAACACTGGTTCATACAATATTCTCAATATGCAAAGCGGGGAGAGTTCACAATACATCTCACATAAAATATTCATAATTCGATTAAAGGAATAAATGAGTCAAAAGAAACGACAAACACTACTGGCGTAGAAACCCACGTCGCATGTATGGGCGATGGGTATACGTTTGAATGTGTATGGATTATTAAAACAACACACCCCTACTGTATTTGAAAACTAGGGCTACCACGAGATTTCTAATCCATTAAAATCGATACAAATAATAATAATTATAATTGAAGAAAAACACAACGAGAAATAGGATTTTTGTGCACTTCAAAAAAGAATCATTCTTACTCGTAATTAGTACCGATAAAAATTTAAGAAATTTCATGAAATAATCCAGGAAAATAACGTCAGTGAAACACGCCGTTTCTCCATCATGGATAGGTACTTCATGGAGATAAATAAAAATAATGCAGCGATAAATTTAACAGAATCGCTCTAAAGATAAGTAACGTGCGATGCATGGAAGGGAGGAGCTATCAAATAGTTGAAGCCAGGAAGAAACAATGACATGATTAATAATTCATCCAAATGTACATTGTACGGTGTGAGGAGATGAAAATTTTGAATTATCTGCAGCATCAGTGATAGGGTAGGGAGATGGAGAGATGGGAGGGAGAATGGAGAGGATTTGAAAGCGGTAGGCAATAATATAAATTAGACGGAAGAAGAAAATACGATGGCAGCAAAAAAGATATATAATGGATTGAATAGATCTGAGTGTGATTGAATGAACCCAAAGACTTTTAAAAAAGATGGAGGTTTTAAAATAAGAAATAGCTAATACTAATAAAATACGAATAGAAGTTTGTGCAAAAACAGTAACTTTAATATTACTATCTAAATATAGAAGCTGGTTTTATATTCATGAGGTCTTATTTATAATGTTTCACAGGAATTGGTAAATTAGCATAATATATTATTCTCGATCGAGATAATGTTGTTTGTTGTAAATGTCACTAACGTTTCAAATAAATGCATAATTAAACTTGGTTTGTGTACGTACATATTTCCACGAAACGGTTGAAATGACTTTGGTATATATAAATTGTCTTTTTAGGCTTTAGAAGAATGATTGATTATTTCTGAGAAATATTCAGAAATCATTTGCGCATAAAATACTTTTCTTCAGTGTAAAAAATACTATTTTCCGGAATACCACAAGGATTAAAAAATGGACCTAATTTAAAAAAATATATAAAATTAGAAAAGAGTTTATGTTTGATTATCAACATAAATGATAAAAGCGGCTAGTACTATAATGACGAGAATCTGATTTAAGTATCAGAAATAAAATGAGTTTAAAATTGAAAAAACATGTTTTCTTTAATGCAGGTATTGATATTTTTGCTCCGAGTGTTTCGCGTATGTTACACTTGAATTTGAATATGAGAACTCCATATTCAAAGATCAGAAACAATTCGATTTAAAAATTTACCACAGGGTATTCTTTTAAAAGGCAAACTGCTATGAGAACGCCGGGAGGGTGGTGTTAACATTTCCATCCCTTACGTTTAGATTATTTTAATATGCAAATAAGACAACGGGGGGTCGGGTTCTTTGTGTGATACTGGATGTGTATGCATAAACATTATATCCTCTATATATTTTTACGAACGATTTAAATTATTTTTTATGCTACCCTCGAGTATTGGCATTTCGGAGGGAGGAATGTATACGATGGCTGTAGGTAATTTGTTTTGCGAATAATTGGATATTATTTCTTCACAACTTTGGGCGGTTTTATTTTACTTTTGAATTCTCACGTATGATCGGGAAAGTCGAGTATAAATCAAAATATTTAATCCAATCAAAATCTACGTACAAAAATGTTACCATTTGTTATTTCGGCTTTTTATTTCTATTTTTACATAAAAATGCAAAAATCGGTCATTTTAAATACATGTAGGATTTTTTAAATATTTTGGTTGAGGGATCAGTACGATTTATAGGTCCAATTAGGATTTCTACCGAGCCAAACCCTCTGATATGAAAATATCTGGAGTCGGTGAATTATTTTCCCATTTGGTAGGTTGACATGTTGTTCTTGTATTGTTTTATACTTATTATACTTATATGGTGCAATTGCATAGCGTGAATTGACTAGATGATTTGTAGAAAAGTATGTGAAAGGGTTTAGTTTTTCCTGTGGGGAAGATTTAACCCGGACATAAAATCTGAAGATAAAAACAAATACAAAATTATCAGAGAAATAAACACTGCTTTTAGTAAGTAGGTACATTATTTTTCGGGTTAATTTTACTTAATTTTTGAGTCAGATAGTTTCAGTTTTGGAAAGATTATTTTAATTTTCGTGTCGGTGGAAATGTGTTAGGATTCAAAGCTTTCAATTTTCGCCGAAAGATTCCGCTGCAATGCGCTTGTGGCTGAATAGCTTAGCCAATATCCGAACCATTTCCACCCCTATGCTCGAAGGTAATACTAGTGGTGTGGGGGTGAAATTTGCCTGCATAATAAATTGACCCCCTGCAAATGTTATGCACGGGGCTCCAAGGGTAAAGACGTTATGCGCGGAGCAGAAATATGGAAAGCATAAAGAGTTTCGGAAAATGAATTGGGAAAAAATGGGTCCTTTTTTAGACACTTAACAAGGAGATATAAGACTTGGATGTATGCAAAGGAAAATCTTAGTCATATATTATATGATAGCTTGAATTTTTCCTTAAAAATATTTGTTCATCTTACATTGTAAAGGTCCTTTTAAGGAAAGGAAGGATGGAACCTGCCAGAATTTCATAATGTCGGAGGAAGTTAACAAAAAAACAGAAAAAGGCAAGTTCTAATGTGTTAATTGACAACGGCATAAAATATTTCGGACAACATGATTAATAACACTTCTTTGGAGCACTTTCCATTGAAGTATCAGCAGAAAATCCTATTTAAAGTAGGACAACACACGGTTCAGACACAAATTTGAAAAAAAAACAGATCATTAAACTAAAAAACCTAATTTTTCATCATAATATCTACATTAAAACCATTTCCAAAAAAGGAAGGTAAGTAGGACGTTTTGCACTTCAAAGCAATTTTTATAGCCCTGATACATTATTATTTTTTAGGCTTATAAAAAGACTAAGGCCAAGATGAGTTAGTTGTTATTTCCGTTGTATTTAATTAATGCTTGTACCTATAATATTTCCAAGCGATCAAATTTTCAAACCAAAAACACATTTTCAATTTGGCAGGCTGGTTAGGGTACTGCCGTCACGGGAACCAATTTATTGGATAACCGATACCCATGTCATAGGTGGTTGGCAATGTTTGGTGATGTAGCAGGGATGGTTTGCCTAGGTCTTGGCGGCGAATGTGTTTGCTCATCGACTGTATGGCGGGCCGGATCAAGAGAAGTCGGATTAGGGAGACCCTTTGATCACTCCTGATCTCTCTATCCATCGCCTTTTATCAAAGTTGGAGGGATGGATTCATACGTCACCCCTGTATACATTTACCCTCAGATTCCTATTCACCCATCATACCTTTTTCCTTCCCAGAACCTCCTCACTTTCCTTTCCATAAAAAGACCCTCCTCACAGCACCCCCAAAGATGAAATGTGTCCTGAGGAAATTTGTTCTAATGTGAAAAAAATCAATTGTGCAATTTACACGCGGTAGAAGTGAAACCATCAGAAAACTAAAGCAGACAAGATTGGGGAGGCTACGAAGCACCGCACCAAGAGGAAACTGATAATAATAATAATAATGCAATCCCACACATCCTATAAAGAGTGTAAGTAGGTACATACATTAAAAACATAGGTATTTATAAAATAGAGTATCTAAAGATAAAAAAATAAAAATAAAAATTTAGTAGGCATCATTAGATAATAAGTCTTAATAAAAATAAGAAAAAATCTTTAATTGATCTCTTATTACTATTAGTTCATCTCATTATACTAACTCATTCTCTCGCTGGCTAAATATTATAGACTATATAATATCTATGTGTTTGTCTCTTTTTAGTGTCGCTTTATCGTTTCATCGAATTTCAAATCACAACAGTGCTAAAGAAGTTTCACTTAAAAAAAATAGATTTTGACTTAATCTTTGAAAAATTTTGAAAATTTTTGGGTGTAAGGTGAATAATGAGTTATGCCTGCTTGTTGTTGTAAGGTGAGCACTGAGCAGGCTACATAATCAATGCTTAACCCCTCGGGGAAAACGGCTCGCATCGCCACAGTGCAATCTATTCCTTGTTGCTGTAATGCATCATGTACAATATTCGCGGGTCGGGTGGGGTGGATCATCTCTCGGTATCACCGCCAGGGTGGGGCCTCTCCGTCAGCCGGGGAGAGTGGGGCAAGATGGAACCACCGGGGTAAAATGAAAAATCTTGAATATTTAATGCCGGCGCGGATCAAACCAGTTATGCCCCGAGAGCTGGATATGAAATAATAAACATTATAGATGGGAGAACAGATAACAGATGAGAGTGTGTGGAAGAAGGGATATAAATTTTAAGCTAAGACTTTCTTGAAAAAGAAAGCTATATGCTCTCAATAAAAACATTTTTCCGTAATTTTTATTTTAACTCTTGAAAACAATTGCCCTCAGGACCTGTACCTTTGGGAATGATGTGTGGAAGGTCTGGGGGTCAGTGTGTCCAGGAGTGACGGACGTATTTTTTTTCTTACATGAACTCCACACAGGAGGCCCTAAGAAAAATAGGGCCTATTTCATCTTTGGGGATGCTGTGTAGCGGGTTTTTTTAAGGAAAGAAAGAGAGGAGAGTTCTGGGAAGGAAAAGGGTTTAAGGGGTGGGTAGGAATCTAGGGTTTAGTGTGTCCTGGTCATCTGGCTCCAAGACCTAGGCAAACCTCACCCCACGAACCCGGGCACCCCTGCTAAAGCAGCAAAAGTAGCGAACCACTTGGGGTGACCTATGGCAGAGGTGTTGGTTATCCAATAAAGGTTCCCGGGGCGGTGGTACCCATTCCCGCCTCCCAAATTGGAGTGAATCCATCCTTCCACTGCGGTGTAAGGCGATCGGACGAGAGACCCGCTGGTCAAAAGGTCACGCCACGTAGTGGATGGGCAGATGCATCCGCCAGCATGATCTAGTAAACCTCAACCCTTGAACCAGAGCACCCTAGCTAAGTAATCAAAGGCAGCGAATCACTTGGGGTAACTTATTGCAGAGATGTTGGTTGTCCAATAAATGGTTTATAACCGCCGGCTAAATTAAAAGAAGGTTTTTAGCAAATTTCAATGTTGAAATTTTTTTTCATAGCTCGTTTTTCATGAAATGTTTGTTGATTCTTTGGGTAAGTTTATCGTACCAGCAAAAACGTATTATTTGTAGCCAAAAATTACGAAAATCTTTGTGTTACACTTTGGTGCATTTAGTGTTTGTTGGCTTGGTACAATGTTTCCCAATAATAATTGTTATTATTTTACAAATATTTATTATATGCCTATACATTTACAAAAAGGTGTGATATAGATAATAGTGCAACAGAAATCATGAGATAAATTATGGTAATTAAATTATGCAAAACCTATGCAGAGATATAATAGGTATTACACTAACATTGATTTATTGAGGAATGTTATTATAGCCTGTTTATATTCCGTCCAGTTGAACACATCTACTACTTTGGAGAAAGCATTTCCAATTGCATTCAATCTAGGTATTTAATATTTGAAAATTGCCGTTTGAAAAACAGAATTAAATTCTATATTTAGTTCTACCAAGTTTTATTTCGATTTGATCTACTGCTGTACATTGTACATACTAGAGTAGCCCCTTTGTATTTTAGACAAATCGAAAAAAAATCTGTCAAAAAATTTGCATGCGAGCGTCAATCATTGTTTTGTTGGATAATGCTCCCGGCATAAAGCAGGCGACATCTATTGAAAACTTCGATTTACATACAAAACCCGCGTTAACGCCGATTTGAAAAAAGAACAAAATAAAAGGCAAAACCGACCCCTTTTCGTGTAAAACAAATGAATACAGAAACCGAAAGAGTTCGGGGAACGCGGTTCCTGTTAATTCGGATTGAATTTCAAATTGTTCTTATTCGAACGGATTCGAAATCTAACGATACGATACCGTCACAGTCAGGAGTATTCCTGTCCCGGTGCTATCGGAAAACCAGGGAAACTGATTTATTAGGACTTAAGAACACGTGCTTTGAGGATGGGAAGAAGGTTACAGATGGGAATGTTGATAATTTGTCGTGTAAAATTCTGAATCAGGCCGCCAACAATAACACTGCTTATGTAGATGGCGATAAGGTTTAGATTCCCACTTTAACACTAGCTGCTGTTTTGATTTAGGTGCCAAAAAGCGTGTTTTATTTTATTTTGCGAGGCTCGTGCATACATTTTTAAATGTTTTACGATCATTTTCTAAAGAATGTAATTTTCCACATTATACAATAAAACCATTACCGAAAAGGGGTTCGTAAGTAGGAGATTTTAAACTTTAAAGCAGTTTTTATAGGCGTGATACTTAATTTTTTTTAGGCTTATAAAAAGACTAATAAAAAAGTGCTCGCTCTTTTCAAATGCAAAATATGTGTTCTATTCGCAGTATTTAATTGAAGCATTTAAAATATTTCTAAGCGATCTAATTTTCAAGCCAAAATGACATTATTTTGCATTACTTAATAGTGCTACACCCTAAGACAGTATTATTTCACATTATTTTTATGTTTACTTCCGCATTCGAAATTAGCCAAAAATATTTTATATTTTTTAAATATAAAATATATTTTTTAGGTTTCAACATGAATTGCACAAAAATCTGACGTTATTATTACGCAATCCGACTACGAATACAACTTTGACGCAGCGCCTTATGCAAAACCATCTTCGTACTTGAAGTTTGTTAAAAAGCTACTTTTGTAATAGAACTGAATTGAAGCAATGACAAAATATGGCGCCACTTACGTTAACAGCTATCGCGAGGAGCGTTGGCTGGCAGGCGTAAGTACTATTGGATTTGTACTTTCGTCGATCTCTCCGGGAATGGTCAATGAAGAGGAGGGTGGTACGATTATCATTGTAACTGGCAATTGTGAATAATAATATCACGTTGTAATTTCTAATTTCTACTACGCATCTATATTATATATGACGTCATTGCTTGTCGCGGTTACTTTGTCACGGTGACTATCTGTCACTAGATCCGAGGAACCTTTATTGGATAACCAACACCTCTGCCATAGGTCACCCCAATTGGTTCGCTACGTTTGGTGATTTAGCAGGGGTGCCCGGGTTAATGGGATGAGGTTAGTCTACGTCTGATGACCAGGACACACTGAACCCCAGATTCCTACCCACCCCTTAAACCCTTTTCCTTCCCATAACTTTCCTCTCCTTCCTTTCCCTAAAAAAACCCTCCACACAGCATCCCCAAAGATGACATAGGCCCTCAGGGACATTATTTTCCTCAGGGCCTCCTGTGTGGAGCTCATGTAAAAAAAAAAAAAAAACCGGCTATTTTTGGAACCAGTTCCTATCGGATTTATAAAATGATCACCAAAACTCAAACTGGGCGAAGGCGAACCAAAAGCAGCCCGCAGGGCATAGCAGCAAAAACTTGCGGAGCGGGTTTTCAACTGGTAGTCTACATTATTAGGTTAAATTATCAAAAAATAGGGCGATAGTAAATTGGTAATCCGGGAAAAACATTTTTTGACGGATGATTTTCAGATTTGCGTAATTTTTTTCTTAAAAGAATTGACTGTTATTCAATCAGCGCTTCAGGAGAAGTTGAATGATTACGTCATTCAGACATTGTCACGCATTCGTGGACTTGTGGGGGTTCCGGCGGCGAGGGGATTCCAAATTTGAATATTTGAATTTTTGTGAATGGAACGGAACACAAAAAAAGCGTTTTGAATAAATCACGGCGCGCCCACGACATCTTTTGTCTTAGAAACAAGTGAGTGAGCGGTGAATGATGCCCTAATGATGGTAATGCATTTTTAAAAATTAATTTCTACTTTTTTTCTTCGTTTCTTCTTCCTCTTTTTTTTCGTCTCCCGCCGCTGGAGAAAGGACGAAATTAGGGAGCGAGGATTTATGAGAATATCATTTGATAGATGCACCGTCCCAATTGTTTTGTAAAATATTCGAACGTAATTGAATAATTTAAATTGGGTTTCGACTTCAGATTTAAATTAATGCAGCATTGTTCTTAATTCCAAATTATACAAGACAAAAACTGTGAATTCGATTCCACTAATATTTCGGGAATACTGTTGGCGCAAGCGATTCTGACCTTGTTCTTGATACAATTTCTTTACACATAAGGATCAAAATTGCATATCATTTTTTTTTATTCTACCGTGGCTACTGGGTGACAACGGCCTACAACCGGTTGAATCGATTTTTCGATTTTATAATAAAACTAGCAGACCCGGCCACACTGTGGCCAACGAAATACAAAGCCATTATCCAACCTTTATAAAATCCACACCACCCGCTTGCCAGCTGCCCGCTGCCTGGATTGAATATTTGAATTTCTCAGCTTTTCTATACTATACTATAAGCATGTATTATATATATAAACCTTCCTCTTGAATCATTCTATCTATTGGTGAAAACCGCATGAAAATCCGTTGCGTAGTTTACAAGATCTATGCGCACATACATTTTGAGCGACTTCATTTTATACTATATAATAATTATAATTATAATGATAATGATTATGTTCATACTAGCTGGTTCCCGGCATGCATTGCAATGCCATATTCAAAGAAATAAATTGCTTCTCCCTGAATCACCTTTCCCGTGCGACCCCGTTCCCCTCCCGCGTCCCCTTTCTAGCTAGCTTTATTAGCCTATATGTTATTCTGATGTATGAGCTATATTATTGTGAAGTTTCACTAAAATTTGAGGGAGCGGGAGACAGAAATGAAAGTCGTCATGTCGAAGTAGCGAGTCAGTCGTTTATTGGGCTACGTAGCAGATGGTCGGTGGTCGGTAACATGAAGTAATGCGGAGTGCCGTAGATGATGCTGCAGGCGTACGGAGGTGGAGATGGTGAGGTGAAGGTCAGCGAGTTGCTCGACACCATGGCGGTGGAGATGACCTATATTCCAGGCCGTTGCTCGACGCTTTAAGTCGCGGAGGTAAACGGTGTGTGGCTCGGTGAGCTGAGCCACCAGCAGGTAGTCCTGGCGAGGCGGAGCGTATTTCCATGGCAGCGAAGCACGGTGAGGTTTCGGGGTGCCATGAAGTGGTGAGCTGATCCCTTGGACTGAAGGTGACGCAAGCCTTGTAAGTCGCGGGATGGGGCTGATCTCTGGAGCTGAAGACACGGTGGGCCTTAGAGCTGAGACGTGGTGATGGACCTCGGGAAGCTGCCCTGGATGTGTAGAGCACTGCAGGAGCACTTGTTACATGTTGAGATATTGACCGGTGATTAATGTGAGACTGAACTGCAGCGGGCGAGCGATCGGCTGCTTATATAGCCGCGGTAGAGTAACTACCTCGCGGTAGGTAATACGAGCCACTTCGGCAGCTGACGAGAATATTCGGCGCCGTACAGATATTGTACGGTGCTGTCTCGAGACCTTTCTAGGCGGGGCGATATTATTATCGTCGTGCTGGGACGGGAGGCGAGAAATTGCATCGCGGCCAGTATAGGTACGAAGGTACCTAGGCAAGTAGGTTAGCCGATGGGCGCGAATATTAGGAGATGTTTCTCGTATGTTCTTTTGATGGCGAAGATAATAATGATGTGTCGCCACAAATGCATTCGGTAGTTTTTGCGTGAAAGAGTAACAAACACACATACATCCATAAAAACTTTCCAATTATAATATTAGTAAGATTTATATAAGCTGTTTGAAATTTATCTGTTTATACGGAATTTAACACCTCAGACTAATTCATTCGCTTTTCGGAACAACTCACATAGGTCTCAAAGAAATCGTCGTTTCTCTCTTACTATCATGGTGAGAAATATGATTTAAACGGTGTTAGAAAGAGAAAACACCCCGCTTTATATTCAAATCTAAAAGTTAACCACAAAATTATTAAAATGTACACCTTTTGAAACATATTGAAAAGTTACCGAACGCAATTTGAAAAATAAAATTGAGAAAATTTGTGATAACGTTTATAATAGATATATTTGTCTAATAAAATATGTGAGTAATTTTTTATTTATTTTCCGTTATTAATACTTTTAGTTAGAAAAAAATGTAAGGTGAGCCCATTTTAAAAACTTTTTTTTATGTTTGTAAAAAAAATTATTATTATTTTTTTAATTTAAAAAATTTACCGCGTTTTTATCACCTTTCAAAATCAGTTTTTAGTTTTCGGATACGTTAAGGATTTTATTGCAAAGCTGAAATATTTTAAACTTTTGAAAAAATATTCACGAGTCCTGTGGTTTTGAAAATGATTGTTCGCTTTCATTTTTCAATGCGATGTTTCTGTCCATTGTATCGACGAATGTGTGTTGCAATGGCTCGTTCGATATTTAAAATAAATAAGGTTGCAAGTAGATAGATGCATTAAATAGAAGTATTGACCAGAAAATGACATAAAATCACATTTTTTATTGTGTTCAGTTCAATAGATTCTGGCTTACCATCAATTTTAAATAATTGCACATCCGATGTTTTATTTAGTACCTACACCGCATCGAGGCGGTATCGGTTGACAATATAGAGTTATGTGGATTCGTGCATAAAGGACGGTGGCCATTTTAAAAACCACAGGAAGTGGCCTGCCGGAAATACAAATGTCTAAAATCATATCAAACATTATCGGGAGGCGATAAAATGCTACATTTATTGGTCCAATGTCTGAATTACAACGACATTTAATAATTCTATTATCTTTGTTAATTACATTAAAAATATGGTGTCGGGATAAAGCGAGGTCAAATAAAACGGTTCAATGACAACACAGAATCATGCAATCTCAAAACCCTTTTAAAAAGTTATAAAAACAATAGCTTAGGTATAACCTAACGGGCCTTCCATTACTTACGTCAAATGAATTTCATGATTTTAGATCCCATCCCCCTTAGTGCGACGTCACATATTTTGCAATTTTAACACATAAAAATGGTCAAAACAGTAGTTAAAATTTTTTACACGTGGCGTCACGGAGCTGATGACCCCCTCATACCCCATTTACACAATGTCACACTTCTCTACTCCCCTCCCCCCTCCTTAAGGTGTGACGTAATTTATGGATGGCCCCTAACCTAACCTAGCCTAACACAACTTAACCTAACCTAACCTAAGCTAATCTAACCTAAGCTAAGCTAACCTTTCGTAACCTGTATAACCAATTTTTATGACTTTTCAAGGGAGGTGTTGAAGTTGCATGATTCTGAGTTGTCAGGTCATCAAATAAAACACGGGCAACTACGGAAACGTTTGCAAAAGGTAATCTAACTATCTATCTATTTATATAAATCAGAATGTCTGTGTTTCGTTGCGGTTACCGGGCGAGCGACGTGGATATGATTTTTATACAAATTTACAGTTTTATTCCGAGACTGATGAAATTTTGCACACTTAACCTTCAAAATAAGAGGAAGGTCACTGTCTATATTAGATTTCTATAACTCTGCGTAAAGCCCAGCTAGAAATAATAAAAAAGTTTTTTTGTTTGACTTTTATACAAATCTGCAGTAGTTTTATTTTGAGATTGATGTAATTTTGGACACAAATAAGAAGACGATCACTGCCTACATTAGATTTCTAAAAACTCTACGTAAAGCACGGGCAACACCGGGAACTGAGCTAGAAATAACAACAACAAAAAAGTTTGTGTGGGTAACTTGGGTTTCAATCAAATCTAAAGCAGTTTTATTTCTAGATGAATGAAATTTTGCACACTTGATGTTTAAACAGGAATAAGGTGTTTTCGTTGTTTGTTTTTGGGGTGTTATGCCGTGTTGCGCTACCTTCTTCTTTAGCCAACGTTTCGGACAGCGTTGTAGTGTCCATCATCAGGGCAAGTCCGGCAGATGCGATCTCACTTCTATCGGATCTGCCTTGATGATGGACACTGCAACGCTGTCCAAAACGTTGGCTAAAGAAGGAGGTAGCGCAACACGGCAAAACACCCCAAAAATAAACAACGTAAATACTTTTGGCCGTGAAAATCTTAAAACGTAACAGGAGTAAGGTGCCTCTTTTAGCAGAATTTTTATATGTATTGATGAAATTTTGCATACTTGAAATTACATTTCATATCAGATTTCTAAAAGCCCGGGCAACGCTGGGGATTTCAACTAGTTTGTTTTGTAGCGTAATTCTAATTAACGAATAGATATTTGGATCAACTGACCTCGTTTTATGATTAAATGGACAGAATTGAATGATTTTTTAATATGGGAACCTGTTTAGGAAAATGGCAGTGTTCATGATGTTAATTCAGAGCATTGTTGTCTAAAACAAGAGAATTTCGTTAATAATTCAAATGATTCCATTTGTTTTTGTAAAACGGATGCTCTCAATTCAAACTTCGAACTTGGCGAGCGGAAGTTACAAATTTGAACATCGAACGAATCTGTTAAAACGGATGTTTTAAATATTGGACGTCCTTACAACAATTCACAATAAACAAAATATAATGCTATGGAGAAAGTGAGCTACTGATAATGGCGATAGCTGCCATGGAAACGTGTATCCATATTGTTTAGTTAAAATTACATTGCGACATGCTTAACTTTGTAGGCTACCAAAAGAGTAAATTAAAACAATTTTTTGTGTCTAAAATATCTATCCGTAGGTACTTAGTTACGATATTACTAGCACAGACCCTTGAAAAATCATTGGTTAATCTGGATAATTGACAAATTAGTTTCAATTTTGAAGATGACAATTAAAATAAATTTTGTTAAAATATTATATTAACTTGTCCGAATTATTGTTACAATCAGTTCCAATTTTAAAAATGACACTTAAATTCAAAGTTAATTTGAGTTCATTGAACCAAAGTTATGCAGGACACACAAACAACCGAAGTTAGTATTTTTGATGATGCATTGGGAAAAATAACGTCTGCATCGCCTTGGCGACAGATCCCGTTTTAAATGGTTTCAATTGTTATTAGTGACTAGTTCTTAAAAGCCAGTTTTCTACCAACCGTCGTATTTCGTACGCCGTAGATCTATTGGCTCCAAGCAGTTTGAAATATTATCACGTTATTGGTAGATACACCATTAGTATCGCCCTGGTGGCAGACCTCCATTAAAAATCGTAACGTTGCTTGAAATGGCTTTAGCCGTGTTTAGTGACCATGTCTGAATAAGCAGGCACTTCCAAAACTTCTTATTTCCCGTCTCCTACCTCTCCCCTAAAGCTTCAGCTTTACAACGTACCTTATTTTGGGATGACGTAGTCCCACTTGCTTCCTGACAATTGGGATGCTTGTGCGATACCAATTCACATAAAAAACGAGTGTGCTTTAGACCACACGACTGAAGTGAAACTACAAGACAAACCTCGCCCCATGAACCCATGTATCCCTGCTAAGTTACCAAACGTAGCGAACTCTATGACCTAGAGGTGACATATGACGTTGGGGTGAAATATGACCATGGGGTGACCTACGACCTTGGGGTGACCTAAGACCTTGGGGTGACCTACAACCTTGGGGTGACCTACGACCTTGGGGTGACCTACGACCTTGGGGTGACCTACGACCTTGGGGTGAACTACGACCTTTGGGTGACCATCCTTATCCTTATCCTTACCCTTATCACTCCCCAAGTCAAGCGTGCGTAAAGGCCGGATCGTTCGCTTCGCCATCGATCACCGTTCGCATCGATTACCGTTCGCATCACACTTTTCGAAACACATCACCACATTTCGTAACACATCACCACTTTTCGTAACGCATTCACCAGCTTACCCCCCAAGTCGAGCGTGCGTAAAGAAGTTTGACTTCAAAAAGGGTTCAACTAATCAGACAGTAGGTACTATATTATATTTCCATTCATTATCATCATCTGATCTTTCACTTTTGATGCCATAGACTCACTGGTTCCGGCAGTTAGAACTCTTGTGTCTTAACAAAAAAGTTGTAAAATATCCCTTTTTACGCGTATCCTCCCTTTACCAATACACTTCACACCAAGTTCTACGTCTGGCATTCGTATTGAGTGAATGCGCACATTATTGTCTTACATAAGGTACTCGAGAGATCTGAACATAATTGATGATTGAATATGTTCATTCATTACTGGAATAATCCTTTCATTCATAAAATTGAACGCAGAGAGCTTATGGTAAAAAACAACCAGAAAAAACACACACAAGTAAAAAAAACATCTGCCTCGAACGCTCTCTTTCTCACACGGAGCGTAATAATAAATAATTATTCCAAATTCAAATATGACATTTATTTAAAGTGAAGAATGGGGCAGATTATTGCATTCTAATTTTGAATTTTTGACATGAGGAATAGGGCGGATTATCGCGTTCCATATTATTATTTAAAAACTTTGAATTGAATTTAGAGTAGATTATTACTATTGCTGTAAAGAGATATTCATTGCATTCTTATTTCAAAAACTATTCACGTTAAAACTGATACAGAGATGTTCAACGCATTCGTATTTACTGTTACAGAGATATACAGAGATGTTCAACGCATTCTTATTTCAAAATCTATTAACGTTAAAACTGATACAGAGATGTTCAACGCATTCTTATTTCAAAAACTATTAACGTTAAAACTGATACAGAGATGTTCAACGCATTTTTACTTAAAAAAACTATTATCTAACGTTAAAACTGATTTACTTAGAGATGTTCAACGCATTCTTATTTCAAAAACTATGATTTTTTTTAGTTGATATAGGGAGATTTTTAATGCATTCTTTCAATTTTAAACTTCGTATTGAGAACATTACAAATCAAAAAATTGAATAGGATAAGTAATACCCTAATATTTGGAGCGCGGGTATGGGTAACCAACACCTCTGCCATAGGTCATCCCAAGTGGTTCGCTACGTTTGGTGAGTTAGCAGGGTGCTCGGGTTGATCGGGTGAGGTATGTTCATGTCTTGGCGGCGGATGCGTCTACTCATCAGCTACGTGGTGGACCGGATCGGGAGGAGGCGGTTTGGGGAGACCCTCGACCTCTCCAGCGGGTCTCTCTCGACCCATTTTATCGCAATGCAGCGGGAGGGATGGATTAGTACGTCCGCCACTCTTGGACACACTGACCTCTAGATTACTATCCACACCTTACAACTTTTGCCTTCCCAGAACTTCCTCTCCTTTCTTCCCTTAGGCCTTGAGTGAAATTATTTTCAGGGCCTTCTGTGCCTTGTATAGCGCGGATTTTGTGGGGTAATTTGCAAAAAAATAAAATATTCAGTTACACATTAAGATTCTCAAAATATTCAATCTGAAATAGACAAAATTTATTCGCAATCACAATTTTTGAAAGAATTCAAAATTGTTGAATTAAACCCTCATTAAAAATTATGTTCTGGTTTCTAAATGTCTTTAAGTCTATTAATATCAAAAAAATAATGGTAATGTCTTAATTATGTCGTAAATACTCCACAATATTCAGTCTCCCGCCGAGTTTGCCCACCGAAAATTTCGAAGTTCGAATGATTGAATATATTTGTAAAAAGCGACAAACATGTGGCATACGTCTGTCGATGCGGTTATTTTTTTCCACTTTTTAATGTCTCATTTAATGAGAGATGCTCCATTTTAAAGCGACATCGATTCTTTATACTGACTGAGAAAAATATAAACGTTAGGGCGCCAGTCTCAAAACTGACAACCCGTTCAAGAAAAGCTATAAAAGATTTTTTGTAACAACAACTGTCTAGATGTTGGTGAAGACCCTAAATTGTTTAAAATCTGTTACCACTGTTAAATTGTTGATCTGGTTCTTATTCGGAGTAATTTTACAAAGTTTAGTTTAGGTTAGGTTAGGTTAACATGAAGTTAGGTTAAGTAAAGTTTTGAAAGTGATCCAGTGTTCTTCTTTCATTTCATTCTTTATTCATCTTTTAGTATAACTGTGTGTATTATGTAAAAAAAATTATTTGAAATTAAATTTGATAGTGTTCTTATCGATTATTTAAGAATGTATTTTTGTTACAGCTACATTCCTCACTACTGTTTACCAAATATAAAAAATATAATGCACTTAAATAGGTCCTAGCAATAACGTCATTATAAAACAATCAAGAAAACCCTTACACTTAGTACAAGGTAAACCAAAGGGAAAGATTCCGAATACCATATTAATACTTTCTCAATTAGTGTTTTGCAAATTGGTTTAACCGGTAATAAATAAATTTAGACACCATCAAAAATTGACATTTAAAATTGTATAAATAGGTCGTCTCAATGTGGATCAACCACAGTTTGAAAATGGTTATATAAACCGAAACAGCTGTAACATAAATACATACTTAAATACTTGCAGAACTCTGAGTTCTACGGATTAAACACAAAAACAATTGATGTGTGTATTGTGTTCACAAGTTTTTTGACTCAACATTGTAATAAAGTAATTAATTTAACTTACCAATTTTAATTGTATGCTGTTGGGTTGTTACTAAAGAGTTGAGATTCTTACCTGAAAAGAAAGAAAAAAAAACATTAATATTTTCGAATGTTGATACAAATTTTGAAAAGCACCAAATGGAAAACTTCAGTTTGCATTTAAATTATCAAAAACACTGTTTTGTTGAGTTCTAGAATTATATTTGAATTTCCCCTGCATGTCCCAAGGTACCCTAAAACAAGGTATGCCGCTGACAACATTAACGTTAGGTAATATGACGTCACGAGTGCTATCAACAGGTGTTCTATGGTGGGGTTCTAACAGAACAATGGCTCTCGTACGTTCTCATTCCATGGGGATTTTTTATATTCAAATGTCGAACGCACTGACGAACCGATGTTATGGGGTTAAAAAGATCATTGTTTTTTTTAAAAGATTTTTTGTAATACACTCAAATGCAGATAATACATTATGTAGGATACTTTTTGATGATATTTCGAAAGCATTTGATTTAAAACACAAACAATGTGGGTACCTACATATTGACACACTTAAATTTGTAGTATTTGCTGTCGCTAGTAGAATTGTGGATACAAAAAATAGGCTTAAAATATTTCATGAAAACGATATAGTCCGCTTAGTTTTGTTTACGTTATGTTTGGGTTAGGTTAGGTTTGGTATTACTTATAGTAATTGTGGACATAAATCTCCATTGTAAATAAATATTATTATCGTCCTAAAATATGGTTTCGTGTTTTCATGATCATTCCTGATGGCACATAAGTATCAAATATTGAAAATTCATTCAAACATATGGTTTCATTCATCCTGCCTCAACACAAAACAGTTTTACATGTTTGAATGTCTCGAAGCAGAGTGACTGACAATCTCTAGTCTCGATGAGACAGAAAACATCACTCCAGCGAAAGGTCGGTATTTGTCCAAAAAGACAAATCGGATATGGCAGAGCGAGCGAGCTAAAACGACCCAAACGTAATGAAACTCTGGCTGGAGGATGAGATCGAACAATGAAACCAAACACTGCTTATGGAATCAGCAAGCACGAACAAAAAGAGACAAAAACTATTGCATACAGTCAAAAGGGCAAATAACTAACTGAAATAGACCTCAGAGATACATTGTTGCGATGTTAGGCCTAAACAAGTGCAAAAATCACTTAAAAATAACAAGTTTCACTGGTTTATTCAGTTCGATGGACCAATTTTTGTGAAATTGATTTAGATATATTATTTGTATAAAACTCTACAGTTTTATTCCGAGATGGATGAAATTTTGCACACTTGACCTTCAAAACAAGAGGAAGGTCATTGTCTAAGTAAAAAAAATCGCCCATCCCCCTTTCCCATGCCCCTAAAGAAGAAATTTTGAACAATTGGCGTTCAAAATAACAGGAAAATTGCTGTCTGCATGTGATTTCGAAAATTCTGCGTAAGGCCCGGACAACGCCAGGAACTTCAGCTAGAATCAAATGATGAACAAGGATACAACACTTGCAGTTATCATTTTATAAAGAAAGCCCTAAGATCATAAATAGAATCCAAAACGACGACATATCACAATATCACGTAGTGGTTTTCATACTTATCTTAAAATGACCCAAAATCACAGATTAGAGTTATGCTAGTTATATCAAAAGAAAGAAGACAAAAAACTAAATTCCTTTACGTCTGATCTATCATGAAATATTTTGATCAAGAAAGGAAAGATACGAAATATATTATTAAAAATCTGTTAAGACAATTTGTGAACTATGCAAAATAAACAATAAACACAACGCCAAAGATAAAAGCCAAAGCAAAATACGCACAGTTTAAAATAGAGCAATTAGATTGAAGCATGCAGAAGCCAATGTTAAAAAAGATCCAATAAGAGATGTATCGTTAAACCAAAACGACGATTCGAAAGACTTCGAGGAAGATGGCAATAAAAGGAGTAACTCTTGGACGATTGACAAAAATCCTTCGACGTGCAATCAGTTTAGATTAGGTAATGAATGATGCTTGCATTGACAATCAGACGGAAGAGATATCAATTTGACAGCTGCCGGCTGTGCTGCACTTAAGTGCAGTCCGGAATAGGCTACTTAATGGAGTGCTGGAGTCATTCAATGGACTTTTAGACTTCTCATTCAAGAATGACAAAAGTCAAACGCAGGTATTTCGGGTGCGTCGTGTCAACAATGCAAGCTAATGACTCGAATAAATAACGACTCGTATATATATGTATAATATTTTGCAATTTTGGTATAATGTAACCGGTTTCTTTCAAGTTATAAAATAGTAGGTACTTTAAATGATCAACGAAAAAAGATTTTTTAACTTTGTAAATCACGTTGACGTCACCGACTCCGCGGTCGAGGGATAAGACTCTTGACTCGCTATCCGAAGGTCGCGGGATCATATCCCGGCGTGGGCAAATAAAGTTTATTTGATTAATTTGTGTTATTTCACATTTAATTCATTTAAATATAATATATGTATAGTATAGTGAAGGCACGTTCCGGAATGGCGCCCTGGTGTAAGACCACTATTCAGAATTGAAATGTTGCTTGAAATGGCTTTAGCCATGTTTAGTGACCAGATCTGAAGAGCCAGATACTTCCCTATCTTCCTCTTCCCCATCTCCTTCCCCTACCCTGTACCTTTAGCCTCACAACATACCCCAACTGGGGATTCTTTAGTCTCATTGGCTCCAGAGGGGAGCAGCTGGGACTCTTGTGAGGTATTCACATAACACCAGAGCTCACCGTTCCAGAGTTGTTTCTGATTCATATAATCAGATTTCTCTTCGAGTTTACTCATCAGTTTACTTAAACTGAAAGTTTAAGGCTGGGTCCACATATGTTCTTTTGTCCGTTCCGTTCCTCCGTTCCGTATCAGCGTCGCGATCAAGAACGCTAGTTTGGACGCCCGTTCGGAACGGTACGGTGTTACGGAGGTACGGTACGGGTCGAGGTACGCCCCGATCCATCGGGAGTCGGTAAATTCGGCCCGTTCAAAGGCGATACGATACGGGTATGCGCCAGTCTGGACACTCTGGACGTGATCGCGGCATGCGCAGGTCGTTCTCTCTGTCGCTGGAATGAACACGCGGATGCCGATGATCGCAGCGACGTTACGGAGGTACGGGCTATTTTTACTTGCGTCCAGAGTTTTTGATACGGAACGGAGGTACGGAACGGAGGAACGGAACGGACAAAAGAACATGTGTGGACCCAGCTTTAGGGACAGTTGTTTTAACAATTCAAGTTCTGTTATTATTTCGTCGTGAACCAGTTATTTTACTATCAATCTTGAAATTTGATGAATTATTCAAATTCCGTAAAACAGTAGCAACATCCTAATAATTCGTTCCTAATAGCTTGTAAAATTTCATGATGCTAGAGCTCACCGCTCGTCAGTTTTTAGTAGGTAAGATACTCTAACAAGATTTTTACAAAAATTGTGTTAATTGCAAATATTGAGTGACCAAGGTTTAAAAGAACTGAGAAAGTTTCAAAGACGTTTTGTGGTCAGATATAAATAATATTTGAATGTCACATTTAATTTTTGTCGAAGACATTTTCGACCGGCAATAAAATGATTATTATTTACGACCGCTGATATCAAAATAGAAAAATAATCGTTTACACGAAGTCGTTTACATCAAAGGAGACACTGTGTCAAATATTCTTGATGATGTACAAATTTGACATTTGTTATTGCTTTTATCATGTTTTTGTATTTTTATTTCATGTCGAATCCAAATCCATAGAGACGTACATCAAAAGTTTCGAATAAAACTAAAATAAATTTCTTTTTTAATAGCTTTCAGTTTATTGACCCAAAGCTGAAGGAAATATCCACAGATTATATTTTTGTCAAATTTTGATAATATGCTCCAGAAATTTGGCTGTATATGGTTGATAATTTCAATAATTTGTATTGTACATGTGACAGTTTGATGTCAAAAACGACCCACACGAGTTCAGCAATTCATTTCGTACATCACTAAATTCCAACCTACGGAATTCTATGTTCAAAAGAAACTTATTTCTAAAACATGTAGTACACCAGACGTTCAGTCGCCATAGAAACGACCCACCCAAATAACGATTTGCCAAGCTAAAAACGACCGTAAAACGTGTGCGTAATGTGACAAAAATAAAATATTCGCGTACTCAATGACTGTCAGCTTATTTTAGTTCATTTTTAAAATTAGAATCCCATGACAACTTTTTTTTAGCACGCTGCGTGTTTAAAATATTTATTCGTGTAGTACAAAATCCGAACAAAAGGAACGCTTGTACATTCTAATCACCGCAGATCTTTTAAAATATTCGTTCCATGCGTTTAGAATGGATAAAGCACTCGCCAACAACACTATTATAATAACTTCATAATCACCACATTTTAAACAGCCATTCCAACCGCAAAAGCCTGGTAGAGCGTGCACACAAGTGCGCTTAGAGTGTGAAAACGGTAGTAACTTACACCGATTATGTTCCAAAATCGATGTAAATATTACGGAACGTTTCTAGCATCGATAGTACTTTCTTTGAAATATTAGGAAAGCACATTCTAATTGTACAACATTGCGTGTGGTGCGTTTGGACTGCGACTAGTGATGTTAGGCGTATAATTTTACACGTGCTTATGTCGATTATTTCGTGGGTGAAATTAGGATGACAACGCCCACCGAGTTTTTAAGATATTCTCTCGTGAAAAATGACTCACGAATCCGAGTTTCTATACAGTCGGTGACAATTTTTTCTACGTGGGAAGCCGAGCGTCAATTGACATCGGGCTATTAATTACACGTCAAAATAGAGGAAAACAATGGCGGAGCGTCGTTCTCACAGGTAAATACTTTGTAATCATTTGTGACACGGGGCTATGCTTAATTTCTTTATGAATAGTACTAAGTTAACGCTTCGGTGCCTATAGTAAAGTTTTGGCATTGAGAGGTCCGCCGTAAACTCTCTTTCTGTTCAATTCGTTATTTATGGGAAAAAGAGGTTACAATTACAAGCTATCATAAGCGTTTTCACTATAAAAATGTTTAAAGGAGGTCATGCCGCAGAAAACTCCGTAGTAACCTCACTTTCTGTTACGTGGACTGTTTATGAGAAAGAAAGAGAGGTTACAATGGATCTAATCATATTAATTAGGTAGGTGTCCAAAGTAAGTCGACGAACGACAAAAAAGATCAGAATTTTATCTGTAGGTACTTATTCACATTGGGCTTGTAGTCCTGCCACTGAGAGGTCTGTTGTAACCACTCATTCTTTTGTCACAATAGCAACATTTATGAGAAAGAAGGAGATGGCACAATGGAGCTACCAGCGGCATGACTATAATATTGTTTGTGTGTTTACATAATTTGCTGCGGTTCCTGCGCATTGTCAAGTTTTATTATGTTGGTGCCGATTTAGTTAGTAATAAATCTGCAACAAGGTAGGATTGTTATTTGTTCCTGAAGCAGACCTCGAATGAGTCAGACTTTATTGTCGCTTGTTTAATTCGCTCATTGTTGGCCTTATTTCACTATTAAAAGGTGTGAAATGTGTTTTTTGCAGTCGTAAACACAGCAGCGCATTCAATTTCAAAACGAAACACGACCAATTTGCATAAACAGATTGAACGCTCGCGAAATGATACGAACAGCGATCTGCAAAAAACATACAAACAGAAACGCCACTACAAAAAAGCAAGTCAGTGGCGATATTTGATTCAAATCTAAATGGAAGATATTTCTAGTGTGGATTATCTAATAAGCGAATGAACGTGACTGTAATAAAATTCATTGCTATAAAAATGGTTTCATGTGAAAGCAAGACGGAAATAGTACAAAGATCAATAAGGAGGGATGAGACGGCGAGCGATTTCCTTGTAGGTCTCTCATTGTAAACCAATAAAAACACGATTATCTTATCATACTTTTATTCGTTCAAGCATTTACTATCAGCATCACCCTGGAGAGAAAGATAAATCGAATCGAAAAATTGCTTGAAATGGCTTCAACGATGTTTAGTTAACTTATCTTAAGAGCAGGTACCTATTTCCAAAGAGTCCTCTTCCAAATCTCCATCCAAAATGAGTGCAAATTGTCTCACTGGCTCCGGGCAGTTATTAGATATTCCCAAATCAAAATCCACTTTCATTCTAGTATGATTTCCTTATAAAATGGGTTCTGTAGATAAGTACTATCTATGGTTTCTCATTTAATTGCATACAAAGCTATTATTTGTCTGAATGATATCGAGATGAGAGAGGGAGCGAGATGCCGCTAAAAAACAATCACAACTTCAACGGGCAGGAGCGGGATGGACGCGATAAAAAAATAAAATAATTGTGAGGTGAAATAAGACACTGATAACGAGTTTTCGTGTATTAATATTTAAGAAGAAAAGAGACACAACATCAGAATGTGCATCCAATTCAACTGGAAGGAGAAAGATGCAACAACGCATTTAATTTAATGGGCGTTGTTCTGAGATAAAATTCCACTTTAAATAATTAACTATCATATTAAAACGGTTGATAAACAACCTTTAGTCCAAGCCCTGTTATACGAAAGCTTATAACCAAAGTGTATTTTATTTGTAGGATTATAGAAAATTAGCTACAAACAATGTGAGAAGTGTGTGGAGCTCTACACTATCTGCTAACCCTTACGGAGATAATTAATCGCGTTAGAAGGTAGATTCACTATAAAGATGTATCTAAAAGATCCTGTCAACCTGTCTCTGAACAGCCATTCTCTAAAGAGAATCTAACATAACTTAACAAAAATAATGAAGAATGTAAAAAAAATAATAACTTTGCTGGCGATAATATTTTTAAAAACAGCCCCCAAATTATCAGTAGGTACCTACTGTTAACATTTGTTGAGTTCATTCAATAAAATATTAAGATTTTTAGATGACTGTTTCGTTAAAAACGCTGTTGTATATAAATTTATATCGATGAATGTATCATGTACCGATAAAGTATCGGTTATGTATTATTTATTGTACTCCCGTCACGGTATTGACAGCTCTATCGAAAATCCAATCTCAGGGCGAGGGGGTATCGATTCCATATAATGTACATTTAAACCAATGCCGGTGGGCGTCGCCGATCGAGTCGAGGCGAGACCGCGATAGAAAAACTGCATTCGGATCGATAAGCGTGAGAGGGACGCCGATATAATCGCTCCGCCCACCGCCTTCAGTAATACTAGTGATGTTGAAGCTGATTACGGACTGTCGATTTTATTTGGATTTTTTAATTCGCCAAGCTTCGCGAGGCGACGGTAGATGGCAGTAGAGGCGCCTCGGAATGAGATATTTAACGATTTTATTTAAGTTTATGGTGGTTTTATGAACGCCTTTTTATCTTCTTTGGTGTTTTATTGTTAATACCATTCGAAAGACACGATCGAATCAACTAATTTGCACACTATTGTGGAATGTTTTTTGCGAAAACCACATTTAGGAAGAGGATTTTTTATTAAGTTTCACAAACATTATTAAGCAGAATGGAGAGCGGATAGTCCGCCAACCACTATTTAGAAAATATTATCAGATTCATTTTTAAATTTATGTGAGAGAGTTTCAATTTCGAATTTGGGGGACGCTGTGAAAAAGCGGAGTGAAAATAAGGAAAAGGGAAAAAGCAAGGTTGGGAAGTGGTTATCATGATCAATCAGATGGAAGTAGGCACATGATTTAATAACACAGAGAATTCATCACTAGAATCACCAAATCGTTCAAGAACCTCAGTAGCTTCAAAATATTGTACTACTCATATGAAAGGAGTATATTAGAGTACGGCTCCGTGATTTGGTCCCCTCACTTTGCAATTCATAGCAGTAAAGTGGAGTCTGTTCCAAAAAAAATACTTAAGAATACTAGCTTACAAATTTGGAGTACATCGTCATCTATGCTGAAAGACTTACTCACTTTAGAGGTCTCAATCTCCAAAATCCATATCTCACCAGGGTGATACTAAAAGTACCTACCTTCCCAAGCAACATTAAAACGCAGTAGCCAGTTAACCAACAACTAATTACCCATTCTCACACGAATAAATAAAACAAAATCGTCTTTTATTTATTATTTTCTTCAGTTCTCATGCATCGCGTCTCATTAACTTGCCCCGATAATATAAACACGACCCATGCTCATCGCCTAGTAGCTAGTAGGATCATATTGATGACAAAAAAACGCGCAGACATAAATTTCAACATTACATTAACATCTTCCCATTTCATGATCATTATTATTTTTAATTATTAGAGACGAACCACTAAGAAGAGATCTGTAAAGGATGCAGGGGATCGATCAAATAATGTAACATACTATCGACGCGACAGTTTGATATTCGTTCACTATTATCAGTTTTGTTCACTTTTTCGACAAACTCACTTTTTCCCGCACGCGAAAAACGACCACTCTGCCCCTTGAGTTTCACCCACCTTAAGGTTCACTTTCGCTTGAGGCCTTTTAAGAAAACGCTGGTACGCCAAAACGACCTCTCGGCTCCTCGAGTTTCACACACCTCGAGATTCATTCTCGCTCAAAGGTGCGCGTTCCGAGCGTAGCATGGGAAATATTCAGTCCGAAAATGGGCCATTATCTTGTGCATGGTTCTACATATTTCAAACTGCGCATTTTATAATCGTTTATTCATAGTTGGTTATAAATTGATTTTTGAAGTAAAACTTCTTTAGCACCGTTGTGATTTGTAACTCGGTGAAACGGAAACGACACTACAAAGAGACAAATACATATATCTACAGTATATAGCCTGCGAGAGAATGAGATAGAATGAAACCTCACTACCTATTGGTTGAGATTGTGTGGTGAAGGTTTCACTTCTACCGCGTGTGAAGTGCACTCGTTTTTTATAAAAATAATTGTATCACGTGAAAAACAAACAATATTTAAAATTTGTGTAAAAAGCCAAAAGCAACTTTACACATATGTAGATAGCAGTGGCGGTCCGTGAGTTTTCAGTGAGCTACGGCGCTAAGATTTCAAAAAATGACGTAATTGACGTTGTTGTAGCTAAAAATAAATGATTTTTTTTTTTTAAATTTCAACTTTTTGTAAGAAGATCTTCAGTCAAGGGATGTGCCGCATCCACATACTGACAGATCTTCGTACAAGAAGTTGAAAATCTAAAAAAAAATCATTTTCAGGTAGGTAGGTAGATACTGTTGATTGGCTAAATTAAAAATAATTTTTTTGGTTACAAATTCTCTACGTTTAATCTTCCATCATCGATTTGAAACACACATGATTCATGGTGTTGCCATAATAAAAAAATATATATCGAGGGTAACCGATGGTAACATGTGGCCCGCACTCCGCACTCCCACTCCAGCCGCCGAATGAACTTATTATTGCCTACCGGGATGGGAATCGTAAATTTGAATTTCGAACTGTTTATTGGAATTGCGAACTGTCACTTTTGGGCGGAAATCGGCGGGTTTTCGCGCCAAATATTGTGTCAAATTTCAAATAAAAAAGGAATTAAAGTCGTGGTGTATAACGTTAAGTATTTTGTTAAAATGTTGTCGTATTTTTAAAAACCTTATATTATTTGACAAAACATATGAATGTATAAATGTATTTTTTATTTTTACAATAGCTTCCCACAGGAGGCCCTGTGGAAATCAATTTCCCTCGGGGCCTATGTCATCTTTGGGGATGCTCTGTAGAAGATCTTTTTGCGAAAGGAAGAAGAGGAATTTCTGGGAAGGAAAAAGGTATGAGGGGTGGGTTGGAATCGGGGGGTCAGTGTGACCAAGAGTCCGGATGTGTGAACCCTCCAACTGCGGTGCAAGGCGATGGGTCGAGAGAGTCCGTCTGGAAAGGTCAAAAGGCCTCCCTCAACCAGTCTCTCTCGATCACGCAGCAGGTGGGCAGACGCATTCGCCGCCAAGACTTGAACAAACCTTACCCCATGAACCCGGGCACCCCTGCTAAGTCACCTGTAGATTAATAACCGACATTAGGTCAGTTTAGGTATTTTATGATACCGAAGGTAGGTTGGGAAGTAGGTACCTGGCTATTCAGATCTATTCTTTCACCAGCATAAGGATTTTATCTGTTACTTCTCATCGTTCCGTAGCACGACTGCAGCTCGCCAACGAATAAATAACAGTACACGATGACTAAGTGTTGTTAATAAATTCGACATCGACTATTGTTTGTCGGTATTGTAAGAAGAATAATATATGACGCAAATGTGACTAGTAGAAGAAGTCAGGGACGCCCGAGGAAGACATGGCACGATCGAGTGAATCAGATACTTGAGTCGGGCCATGTCAAAAGTCAGAATAATTGAAGAGTATGTATGAGAAGATGTATGAATACGAGTGAAGCAAAGAATATGTGCGAAGACCGAGTTGTTTGGCGGTCCGTTCTCTCTACCTACCCCTGCGGAGAAACGGCGTGATAGTTAGTTAGTTATTTAGTTTATCGATACAATTCTTATCAATCGACCGTGCTAGGTGTCCAGGACGATACTGAGAGTAGATATCTATCTACGCAAAGAAAAATCAACAAGTAAATCTCGAACACCGCACACAAAATCATTTAAAAACTAAAGCTATACACATAAGTTCAATAAACTGCCACCATGTTTGACAATGTTGTAAAAACGTCATTAAAAAAGCATCTCCTCTTTCACACACATCTTGTCATGTAAAAAACAAGAAAAAGAGCATTTATAAACATCCTGTTTAGCCGCTTTATGGGAAAGGCAATAATAATAACACATGTTAATGTGATCGATTAGCAGAAAGCAAGAAATAAGCCCTGTATAATCTGATGTCCCTCTCGCTCTAATAAGTTTTCGTATGTTTTATCCTTTTCTGACCCACATTAATTTGAGACTTACGCGAAACCTTTGATGAATCTTATTTTTAACGATTTTTAAACTTGTACTGTAAGCGGTTCCATGCCCATGCCAATTCAGAATCATGTCAACTCAACACCTTTTCGGAAAAGTCTTTAAAAATAGCCCATAACCTAACCTAACGTAATCCATTTAACAAATTTTTATAAATTTTTTCACCACTTTTCATAAATTTTCAAAGGAGGTGTTGAGTTTAGTTCATTCTGAGTTGTCCGGTCACCATTGTAAGCATAGGGAAAGTCCATTATTAAGATTCGAAAATTTGATTAAAATGGCTTTAGTCATGTTCAGTGACCTGTTTCGAGTAGCCAACCTTCCGCACCACATCTTTTTTTATTCTTCACTCTACTCCAATTAGGAATGCCCTAATCCCACCGGATTGGGGCATTTGGTCTCTTGTGCGGTATTAATTTATTTTAAATATTGCTGAGATTTCGTTTAATATTTGAAAAACGTATAATATTATGCAAAACACTTCAATAATTCATGTACAAAAACTAAATGTTAAAATATTGCGTCACAATAAAAATAAAAGTAAAAGGGGAACTATTTAAATGTAAACGTGATTATTTGTTTCATAATAAAGATTGTCCCCTTTCGATGAAATGGCAGGATCTTAATACACGACCGCTCGATTATTTTAACCATTATTTTCCAATTGACAGTGGTTCAATAATCGACATCCGGATTCGGGGCTTGAATGGGGTGTGCGAGAGGGACGCGCGTATCCAGACTGTAGAGCAGCGTCTCGCTCACACACCCACCCAATTATCCAATCGGCCGATTCTGCGACGTTGGTCGGAAGAAATAGTTTGAAAATAGATTCACATTAGAATATCGATCCATATTTTCAAACACCTTTTTCGAAATTGGCATTTTTGATACGAATTAAGTATCTACTGAAGATAATGATATTTGCAAAATAAATAATTGTAACTTCCAACCCCGTATTTTGTTCCTTGTCACAGCATTTTCAAAGGGAACCTGACTAGACTTCCCCAAAACCGAACCGGAATTCCTTTGGTCAAAATTGCGGAAACACAACTTCGTGGTTATTCTAGCCCCATGCTGCCTGCTCAAGGTTTGATAGCCGAGGGGGTCCAATACGCCTCGGGGGTAGATTCCACCCCGCATGGGGTCACAGTCACCACACATTCCTCAGGGTCAAAACTTTGGTCCGACGTCTTTTGGGGTTGTCTGTTATAGACTGATTTTTCAAATCTGTCTACTTTAGCCCAATTGTTTGATTTTGGTCCCAAAGGTGGTTTCTTTGACTTTTGTAGCATTTTGATACTAATTTTACTGCATAGGTAGGTACCTACTTAATATATTAACACACAAAATACCGTTTTTTTCTGTATTTAGAAGATTTTTTCCGCTTTGCAATAAATCCAAATAACTGGAATATTTGTGAACGTAGCCAAAAACTAAAAACTTTTTTGAAAGGTGATAAAATTTGCTTTCAAATTTTATTATTAGAAATAACTTTCAAATTTTATTATTAGTATATTTCAAAATATAATTTTTTTTAATGCAAACTTTAAAAAAGTTTAAAAATGGCCTAAAACTTGTAAAAAATGATGATAATGAAAAAAAAACATGTATGTTTTATTAGACCAATGAGTTTTTTGACCAATTTGGGAGGCGGGAATGGGTACCGAAGCCCCGGGAACCTTTATTGGATAACCAACACCTCTGGGTTTGAAATTGAACACACAGGGCCTCCTGTGTGTTCAATTTCAAACTTCAATTTTTTATCGTTTCATGTAAAAATAATTCTTGAAAAATTCACAAAATTTCACATTTAAATTATTTTTTAGTTTATTTTAGATTTGAGTATATAGCGTGTTGTTTTCTCTTTCTAATACCCTTTAGATCATATTTCTCACTATGATATTAAGGGAGACAGAACGATTTCTATGAGACCTATGTGAGCTTGGACAAATATGGTCTCCTATGATAAAACGGGTTAAAGGCTTCATAACTCATCATGGAAATGAATGGAACGAGCTAAAATTTCCAGACAGAAAAAATTATGCAAATTTGATGCAAAAGATCTCCTTTTGATTGTTTCGAAGACTAAATTCAAGAGGACTCAAGGTGTTAAATGGGTAAAGAGACCCCAAAATTGAATGAAAAGTTTATTTTAGTATTATCTCTATAAAATCGGCCGATTTAACCCTTTCATCCGTAACGACCTACAGATTGATTATGACCTCGCGGTGCGGTTTATTAATCGGCAATAAAGCGCCGGCCGCAAAGGGTCAAATCCTCGTCAGGACACGCTTTATGACGTCATAATGCAGATAGGTTTTGATTGGACCGTTTGCTCAGCGAGTGTTTACGATAGCCAATAAATTGACACAGCCGTAATGGCACTATTAGATATAAATTGAAAAAACAAGAAGATATCTTGAAGAAAAATGTTTCAGATAAAATGAGAAACTCAAACCCTTTACTAACAAATACCAGGCAAACGCTCTGACAATTAAGCTACACAGTCTATGTTATCTCACAGAACGGTCGATAAATAACACCTTGTCCGATAAGTAGAGGAAAAAACTGAATTTTTGTAACTGAAATTTCTTAAATATTGTATTGAAAAACGTAATAATATTCTTCACTAATTATTTCCGTAGATGTTGGTGTATTACCAGGGGCGTGCACTCCATATAGGCACATAAGACTGCCTACCCTACCGTAATTGTAAAACCCAAGCATGTAAAAGACATTATTTTTTTTTTTTAAATTATTGCTAAAAATAAGTAAGTACTTTCAAAAATAAGCGCGAAAAAGCTGAGCAACCGAAACTAGGCGAGCACCTCACCAAACGGCATAGGTACTACAAACGTGGCATAAACTGTAACTAGAAACTACACGCGCGCCCTCCGACTGCCTCACTAAAATGTGGCCTTAAGCAGGAATTATTTCTGCTTGGAACTAACTTTTTACAAGATATAATATCAATGTTTACGAAATGCACATAGCATGGAGTAGAGCTATCGTTTTGAATTTGCTTCTATGAGGTTTTTTGTTAGTATTAGGCAGTGCTTTCTGGAACAAAATTAGCAAATGACAATCGGTGTCGACAGTGACACCTGTTGTTATCTATTTCTATCAACTAGTTGCCTTACCAGCAGCAAGCACACTTAGCGAAAACTTGTACGAAGGGAGTTATTTGTAGTAAGTTTTTTATTTATTTATTTGAATCAATTCGGCGGTTTTCCTACTGCCTACCCTGATCAAAAACTCTGTGCACGCCACTGTGTATTACATCGATAACTGTGATTATAGTCAACATCCGATAAGATAGAGTTAAATAATAAGAATAATAATATAAGTAAGATCTTAAACCGTACAAAAAATCAATTTATATTTTGGAGATTTTTTCATTAGCTTAAGGGTACTTCTGAAACCGGTTTGTAATTCAGGTCATCATTTTTTTTGCATTAAACAAAGTGGACTTTTGATTTAACTAATTTAAAGCCTTAAATATTGTAGGTTACGATCTTTTGAGTTGGGTTATTGAAAGATCATCAAAAATCAATTTTTTGACAAGCTTTAATGCTTTCTAAACAGCAGACAAATCACCACTTGATCGCTTTAAGTAATCTGATCCAATAAAGCATATATCCAACGATCCACGGCTGATTCAATAATAAATAATTCGAGTAACTTATAAACGAGCCAGGCCAGCCGATACATCACCGCCATTGTGGTTCACTTGACTTGGGATCGTCAATGTCACTTTTAGAGTTCAATTGGTGGAGATAGGTGATGTATTGGTGCGTAGAAGCGCTTTAAATCTTATGTATACCTATACGCCAAGGTCAAAATGTTGTAAGTCCAATAAAGAAGGGTCAAAATATAATATATGACTAACAGCGACCAGATGAGGAAAACTTTAACTTTATCGCCTTTCAATAACGCTTCAACTCACTGGTGTATTTTCACAAATGAAACATTGTGATTTTTTCACAAATATAATTTATAAGATAATAGAAACAAACTTGTTTTTAATCATTTTTGGAGCATACTTTGCGATTTTTTTCTATCGAGGGAATTTCATATAATTTGCGTTTCGGCACGGGCAGTATCTAGACATTATCTTAAAAAATAACATATATTTTTTTTAGAGCTTAAAAACTTCAAATGTTTAACGATTAAAAACTTAAAAACTTCAAACAGACAAAAAAGTAAGAACTCGGTAGAAATTTGGGTTGCGGGCCCTTAAGTTGACGCTAAAATCTTATATATACGCCAAGGTGAAAATGTCGTAAGTCCAATAAATAAGGGTCAAAATATACTATATGAAAATTTCATTGGTTGTCAAAGGTATTTTCACGATAACAAAGCTATGTATATTTTATTTTTATATTGACGAATAAATTATCTACTAAGATTTAAAATATATCATTTTCGGTTCATCCTCAAAATGACATTGGATACGCGCCATAAATATATTTGTATCCATTTTCTTAATCAATTAATGATTTATGCTATGAGACCATGAGGGCGCCATCTATGGTTTTTGTATTGTATTGAATTTACCTATGTGGCTTGAGATTCGGTATATTCATGCATTTCCTTACCTCTGTGAATCAGGCAATTGCTTCCGACGGGAGTGTGAGTCAAAACCAACAGATGTCACTCCTGGTCAGTCATTATTAAATGGTTCACCCAGTGAGTGAATTATTGTTGTGCCTAGGATTTGGCACATATTATTGATGGGCAGATTTATTTTTTCATTGTTGAAACTTCCTTGCTGTGCGAAACATCTGTTAAGATTATGCAATACCGCCTTGATATTTTTTTAATGAAAAGAAGTGTCTTTTGTGTTGGACATCGCCAATGAGCTGCATTCTCTGAGTGAGTATTGTTTTGTTTCACTTTGGTTGGAATTGCTGGGTCAACTGTTTTTGTGTCACATAGGGAAGAATTCAATTTTAGTTAATTTACATAGGGTAGTAACTCCCTCGTGTCAGGGGCTATTTACACGCCCCTACAGACATGTTCGTATTTATTCGTGAATTCGGCGGCGTTGACGTCACGACGGATAACGTTGGTGACAGCTGTCTTACCAGATATTGGCGTTTTCTATGTCATACTGACGTTTGCCAGTTGGAACCATTTCAGATGTGCGATTTTTCAAATCAAAAATTATGAATGAAAATTACACATTCTTAGTACAGGGATCAGAATCAGAAAAATAACTTTAAAATTTTAACACATTTTTAATGATATTCATGGTTCGTGAAAATACTTCAACTTAAAAATTGCTATTGATTTCAAATACGGTTTTATTTTGAGAACTTAAAGGAGATTACAAAGCTTTATAATTCGTGGTGGAAAAGAGAAAGAGAGCTGAAAATAGTTGCCCTGATTTTCAGATCTCATCGTCTAAGAGTTTTGATGCTTAAGACATGTTTATCGTTAAATATAGTAATATTTTATGAACCATTTACGGGAAGTTAGTAGATTGGCCTATCATTGTGGAAAAATGTGAAATTTATTTAATTTGGTACAAAACGGTTGAAAAGTTAATGTCATTTTTGACTTATATTGCACTGCTGTTGCGAAAAAAATAAAAATATGTATCAATTTGAAATTTCTATTAGTAGAAGTTGTTCAAAATATTTGCACGATTGAAAACGTCCATTATTTATGTGCGGATTAAAAAAAATAGTTCTGATGACGTGGAGAATGCGATATTATTAGCGCGGACGCCGTAGATGTGATATGTAGATGACTTTATGGGCGAAACCGTTTTATTGATATCCATTAATCGAATGTGTAACAGCTGTTGCGTAGTAAATCATTAAACGGACTGCGACACATCAGATACGTGGAGAGATTTCTGGCAGGGGAGGCGAACAGACTGTAAACAATAATAATGGAATACTTTCAAATAAAATCAAAGATTAATAAAATGTTATTTTATACCCCTTAGATTAAAATACACGTGTTCAATTTGAACAAAATATAATGAAAAACAGACAAAAAAGTAAAATTTGTAAATAAGAACGACAAAATACTGCTTTTACAGTATTTTAATGCAGGTTTTTTTAGTTTGAAGTTGGGTTAGGTATGTTGGATTAGGCTAAGTTGTTATGTTGGGCTAAGTTAGGTTAGGTTAGGTTCAGTTCAGCTAGAGTGCTAATATAAAAAAATTATATCATTGTCGTTGTTTTTTTTTTTTAAAAACTCGGTTTTTGTGAGAAGATTTCAGGAAATCGTTTCAGCGCACTGCGAAACTGAGTCCTGAAATTTTTCATGCTAAAAACCGAACTCAAAAAAAAAATCAATTTGGACATCAATAATGTCGAATTTTTCAAACTTAAACAACACTACCACCCTCAAAAATCACGAGCCGCCAAAAGTTAGGTTAGAAAGTAAATCAGTTTTTTGACGATGCCACATGGAGAGTTGGGTTATTTTATAAAAACAGAAAACAAAAGTCCCAAGATTACGAAAAACCTGAAATTGTTGAAGTTGCATTCTTCTTATCTCAGAAGATGAAGTTGTTGAACAATCTGAAATCCTATCACAAGAAGCTGAATTTGTTGCATGTCCAATGGTATAGGACTTAGCTTGCAAATATTTGGATTGTAATGCCCTGGTGCGAACAGGACGCTTCGGACAACTTGACTACATGCCGATAATTCAAAGGTACGTTTGAAAACTTTGACATATTAATTACATGGATTATTTTTTTGCAAAATGTTTGTGACCGCTGCACACTGAGTGAATGGTACAGCTAGGGGCCAATATACTGATACAGGATGCTATCGATTTAATTAATCAACTGGTGGATTGGTTATTGCTGTCGGGAGCACCTTGTACGTACACAACTAACATACCAAACCGTGTGCTGTTTTGCAGTGGCACATTGGACTGCAGAAATGGCAACACTGCTCACAACAAATAATATACCCTTGGATAAACTTACAATATTAAATTATTATCAATATTTGAATAGAGTTACGTTATATTGATTCTTATCTATAATTGAATGGATTAATGAAATTTTAATGGACTTACTTTATTTGGTTCCTATTGATATTTGAATGGATTAAAGATAGTTGAATGGACTTACGGTTATTGATTCTTATTGATATTCGAATGAATTAACCACATTCGAATATTGATTCTTAACGAAATTTGAATGTATCAAAAATATTTGAATGGACTTACGATTTAATCATTATTATCGATATTTTATAGGATTATCTATATATTTTTTTTATTGGTGCCCTTTTATACTCATTTAAAGTACGCTCTAGCGTGTTTAAATCGCACTTTATGGAACGCGCGTTTTTTAAAGTTACCATGGCAACATCAACAAAGCACAACTCGTTCATCTACATCTACTACGTTTTGCTCCTCCATCCATGTTATGAACCTTTCATATTCTTTTTTATAAACGTCTTTGGATTTTTCAGGTATTAACCGCGATTCTGCTTTGGTATTTAAATTATCAATGTTAGAACTCATTTTACAACACACAATAACTAGTAAAAACTGTGATGTCAACTATTAATCTTATGTGACAGATTGCAAATTAATGTTTGTGTTTTTCATTTCCACGACAACAAGTTATTTAAGATGTCACATCACGAATTCATTAATAGTTCTTATTTCCAAATTTTTAATAATAATATCAATATTTATGTTTTCAAAGTGTACCAATAAAAAAAAAATAGCGTAAAGTATTCGTGGATAACTGGTCTTTAAAACACTTGCTTTATTTCGAGCACTCGGCTACGCCGTCGTGCTCGAAAAATCGCGCGTGTTTTAAAGACCTGTTTATCCACTTATATTTTAATATACTATTATGGACTTGATATATTGATTCTAATTGATATTTGAATGGATTATCAATATTTTAATGAACTGACAAACATTGACTGTTTCTTATCGATATTTGAATGAACTCAAGAAATATTTTCGTTATTTGTTTTTGGGGTTGCAGTGTCCATCATCAGGGCAGATCCGGCAGATGTGTCTGTGTGTGTGATGGACACTGCAACGTTGTCCGAAATGTTGGCTAAAGAAGGAGGTAGCGCAGCACGGCATAACACCCCAAAAACAAATAACGAAAATACTTGGCCGTGAAAATCTAAAAACACATCTTAGGAAATATTGAATCTTATCGATTTTTGAATGGATTTTATCGATATTTGAATGGATTAACGATAATTGAACGGACTTGATATATAGATTCTTACCAACATTTAAATGGATTAACGAAATGTATGGAAAATGTATGGACTTACTTGGACATTACACCTTTTTCATTGGACATTATTGTAAAAGTGAAAACACTTCGAAATGAATATAAACATGGGAATAGTCATCTACGCAGTCGGTGTCGTCATTTGTTATCACACATTTGACAAATAAAAGCTTTGGTTGTCCAACTTCGATTTTAGACAGACATTTTGAAAATTTCATGCTAATATTAGAAGTTGATGGCAATATGGGTTTCATCGATGATAGAATTCACTATAAATAATCCCCGTAGCAGGCTGTAGCGTAGCGTGGTTCGCTTTTCATAATTGAGTTATGAAATAAAGTTGGAGTTCACGTTTTAACGAAGTCGACTGTACTTCGGCAGACGGTTTCCGTTCTAGCCGTCAAATACATCAAGTTGACATTTTCAGTATCGCACCGAGTGTGCGTTCGATTACAATATCGAGATAAGTCGTTTGGCCTTATCGAACCGAAAGAGCGATTTAATTGAAGAGATGGATGGCTTTGAATCATTGATTCACTGGACTCGAGCCAGGAGAGATAATTGTGGACTTCTCACATCTCTGGGTGGTAGATACTCTCAGTATCGCCACGGTGAAAAACCAGCTTTCAGAAGCGAAATTTTACTTGAAATGGCTTTAGCCGCAAGAGTCCCAACTGCTCTTAATAGCGGGATCAGACGATTCAATTTTGGTTGTTCAACAACACTTAAAAGTATATTGACGAATGTGAATCGTCCTTCAAATAAGTTGAATAATAAAATTGAAACGTCGATTGATAAGGAACTTCTTCTTTCCCTAGGACAAATGCAGATCGCTGACTTACAAACAACATTTAACGAATATATTAAGTAAATTTAGTCATTGTGAACTGTTATTTTTATCATTGAAGAAAAAGATAACTCTAATAATCTGAACGAAAATATGAAAAAAGAACAAGACACAGAAAAATAAAAAAGGTAACGGTCGTTAACAGTTGCGGCCGATCTATAAATTATCGGTATTTTATTTTTCTGCATCTTGTTCTCTTTCTTATTTTCGTTTAGATTATTAGTGTTGTCTTCTTCTTTAATGATATATTACATTGATGGAAATAATCTTAAAAATTATAAAAAAGAGTTGTTTCAATAAAAATGGTTTTTTTTTTTTTTTTTTACATTAACTCCACACAGGAGGCCCTGAGGAAAATAATTTCCCTCAGGGCCTATGTCATCTGGGATGCTGTGTGGAGGGTCTTTTTGAGGAGAGGAAGGAATGAACATTGGTCTTGAAGAGACCCATGTTGTAGGAAGGAGGAAACACAGAGGCCGGCAAATCATTCCACAGTCGAGCTGTTGAACACAAGAACGAGTCGAAGAAACGACCCGTTCTCATGTGACAAATGTCAACCGTGTACAAATGTTGGGCACGCGTTTGGCGTGTTTCCCGACTATGCACCGGTGCCGTGGTTATGTATTCGTTGGCGATCTGCAGTCATACTAAGGAACTATAAGAAGTTACCGGATGTTATTGATCAGTGCTAGGGTCCTGAACCCGCTATAACCATCAGGAGCCAGTGAGACTATGGCATCCCCAATTGGGTTATGCTGTGAGGGTGAAGGTAACCGGGAAGGGAAGGAGATGGGAAAGAGGAAGGTGGGGAAGTACCCAGCTATTCAGATCTGGTCACCAAACACGTATTTATTTCCATAAAGGAAAAAAAATCAGAGTGTGCAATTCACACGCGAAACGTTTAGAAAAATAAAGTAGACTAAGAAGCATATTTTTATCAAAGGGAAGGATGATTTTTCCATATTTTTGTCGTCGAATTCCAGTGCACCTTTTCATACACATTTGGTCATTTTATTAGTATTTGTGTTTTTTCGCTAGATCTCGCTATCTTTTGTGTTTTCTTTGCCTGTTCATTTAGGAGTTGTTGGAAGATTGTATATTGATTTTCCAAAAAATACATGTAGGTATTTTTTTTTTGATTTCATAGGATTCGATTGTTGGTTCGCTGAATGTCTGGCCGCTAAGGTTCGTCGGGTGCTTTTTTAGTGTCGCTCGCTTCCGTTTCATCGAGTTTAAAATCACAATGGTGCTAAAGAAGTTTTCACTTCAACAACATCGTTGCTTACCCCTTCAGTATTTATTCGATAGATATAGATGTGTTTGAAATGATGTAGGACTAGAGTGGAAAAGCTTGTTGGTGTGCGAGCAGGAATTTCCAATAAGCAATAACTGTCCCGGTTTATTTCGGGTTCGGTATGTCCCGAGAATTTATTTTTTATTTTTCTTCCGTTTCTCGGATATTCCGCTCGGTTCATTAATCTTAGTTTGGTGCGACGGATTTAGCCGGCACTGGTGTGTTTTAGATATAGAAGTATTAATACAGCGCTTCCCTACGCCCTATTGATCGATTATCACTTGAAGATGGAAGCGAGTCTTTTTTGAAACTCCCCGACTATAAAGGAATCGTAGGGTCAGTGTGTTCAGGAGTACCTAACGTACGTATTATGAATCTATCCCTCCCACTGCGGTGCCAGGCGATATTCCGTGAAAGAACGGCTGTAGAAGTCAAAGTGATTTTCCCAACCATTCTCTCTCGATCCGGCCTGCCAGGCAGCTGGTGGGCAGACGCATCCACCGCTAAGACCCGGACAAACCTTACCCCATGAACCCGGGCACCCCTGCTAAGTCACCAAAGGTAGCAAACCACTTGGGGTGAACTATGGCAGAGGTGTTAGTTATTGAATAATGCTTCCCGAATCGATTTTCTTTCCTTCCATTCTAGTTACAAGTTATATCCTAATATTATATATCGTTATAGCCTAACTTTATAAATCTTGGTATTGACTGTTTTAAAAAATGGTTACCTACTACGATTTTGAAATCAGTAAAAAATCCACCAATTTTGAAATCAGTTGCGTAATGAAATTTTTGTAATTTTTATTTTTTTTTGGTTTATGAAAGAAACTTTTTTTGTATCTGAAATCGTCCAATGTAAACACTGCCTTATACAAACAAACACCGAACGCTTCAGGTGCGGGATTCCTAGCGAATTCCGGGCGAAACTTGTACTACCGACCGTCCCATAGAACGCGGCCGGGTTATAAGTTCCTCCCCGCGTGTCGCAGCGCCGGTCTCTGGGAAAAGCGGTGAAACTTGTACGGGCGGGCGGCGCCTTTGATCTAAAGACAAATTCACACGATGCCCGAAAAAACTCGGACACGGAATTGTTTTTAGAATCAATTTCAAATGAGAAACTCCGCGGGAAAGGGACGAAAGTATTATTAAGGGCTGCCTACTTTCACATGTTATTAGCAAATTTATTTAGTTAATAATAATTAATTACATACAGTACCTACTGGAGGCGGCTCTAGGGGTCCAGAAGTGAAGGGTCATTTAAAAAAAATCTGATGTTATGATACCAAATTAAATACGATAATATGCTAAATCTACCTACGTTTACCAAACCATCTTTTTCAGACGCATAATATTCATCATGCTCTCTCCCTCACGGCAATGACCCAAAGTGTCTTCAGAATCCGAAAGCCTTGTCACTAAGCGACGTAGTATCATCTAGTTTATTGTATGCCGCGTAAAGAGACAGAAGACATGACATTGGGACATTTGATTAATTGACCCAGCCAAAAGAAAAGAAAGCTTCCATTTAAGACGTTAGATGTCACTATTTGTCGCTGCCTACTATCTCGCTGTGCATTTCAAATACATCAGAATAAAACCAGTTGTTTTGATTTGCATAATATGGTTTACTAGTTTTCTTATAATTTTGGGAGGTCTTTGACCAATTGACCCGAGGGACGGACCGTCACTGAACAGTATGTTATCTTCACTTCTAAAAACTCTTTTGTTAAACAGCAAAAACGCTCAAGCTGTAAGATTTAGCGTCATGAAATTTGCACAGCTATGTAGTTCTGTCTAGATTTTTTAATGCTACGCAATAATCTTGAGTAATAACATCATAAAGCTTTAAAAATTCAGTTTTAAAAAAACACACGACGCCATATTGTTTTTTCAACCATTTCTCATTGATGGATTAGAAACATAGTGTTGAAAGGAGGTGAAACCAATGGCGGTCCTTCCCTCAGGTCAATTGGTCAAAGACATAATATTATGCAAATCAAAAAAAGTTGCAAGTAGTGACATCTAACGTCTTAAATAGAAGCTTTCTTTTCCACGCACTATGATTGGCTGGGTCAATTTACGAAATGTCCCAATATCATGTTTCCGTCTATTTACGCGCCATACAATAAACGAGATGGCACTATGTCGCCTAATAAAAATGTTTCCGGATTCTGAAGACAATTTGGGTCATTGCCGTAAGGGAGAGAGCATGATGAAATTATGCGCCTGAAAGAGATGGTTTGATAAACGTAGGTTGATTTCGCATATTGTACGCTTGTCGCATGAAATAATTTACTATATAAAATAAAGTAATTTTACTCTCAAACTTGTGAGGTACTTACGTGAAATGAATATTATCGTATTTAATCTGATATTGTATTATTTTATTTTCGTTGACAGCCTTGCTCCGTTTGATGTTAGTTTGAAATTGACGCCGTTTTATAATGATTGTATTGCAAATGCGCACTCGGCTCCCGGTATAAAGGCAGTCCCGCAGTTAATTGTTTGAGTTATTTCACCGATATGTCGGTCGGTCCAACCGCCCTCTTTCTGGCAACACTAAAAATGTGACGGCGAAGGAGATATGCGTGAGAAGAGCAACGGAACGGGGCTATGATTGGACCAGAGAATGCAATTTTTAAATTGAATTAAGAATAAGAAATATTCGAATTTTTTAATGAACTTCCAATTTTCATTCAAACGATTCACTAAAAAATTTGAAAACTTATAAAAATTGGTTCAAATTTGAATTGGGTGCGTTCCTTTCGTTAAAGATGATGTTTATCGTAAAACAGAGATTTTCTTGCCATTGAGAGATGCACTTAACCTCCCTTTCTGTTATTAGGAAGTGGAAGGTATTACAATGGTATTTCAATTTGAGCAATTGTATATATTTTTTACAAAGATTATTTCAAATTACATATTTTAGAAAAATTACAATTTCTTAGTACCTACTTACTGCTTTTTTAGTACTACTTTTTAGTGACCAGAAAGTAGATCCCACGACAATTATAATATTTTTTTTGCATTGTTCAACAATTTCAATCCCGAAAATTGATTTTAAATAATTGAGCGTAGTTCACATGCGGTGAAAGAAAAGAAGTAAAAACTTCACCCACGCAATCTCAACCAACAGAAGCCTTGAAAAGTGAGCTCATAATATTATTTAGGATACCCTAAATAATATTAATAATAATATTTTTGTGCATTGTTTACCAATTTCAAACCTTAAATTGACTTTAAAAAATCGAGAGCAATTCACACGCGGTAGAGTGAAAACTTCACCCACGCAATCTCAACCAACGGGATCATTGAAAAGTGAGCTCATAATCAAAACGGCCAATGCGGTACCATACGTATATAGGTCAGATTTCATACTATCTCATTCTCTCGCAGGCTAACTCCTATATATGTATGTGTTTGTCTCTTTGAGACGGTTTTGTTTCATCGAGTTTCAAAAAACTCTTCAACTATAACCCAGACACTCCCACAAAAAAACTATACAAGGAAATGAACCTTTTGAAAATAAGAACACTGCACGAATATAACATATGTCTTTTAATCTACAAAATACAAAATGGACTTATACACACAAACACAAAATTTATAAAAACATCACAAGTACACGAACATTATACTAGACAACACAAAAAATTGTACACAAATACTGTCAAGACTGAAAGTGGCAAGAGAAGTATTGGTCACGAGGGAGTTCATATATATAATCTCCTTCCAGATAACCTAAAAACGGAAAATAATATAAAAACATTTAAAAAAAAACTATTTAAACTCAAAATGTTGGAACAAAATTAAAAATATTACTTCTTACTACTGTACTATATAAGCTCTGTATTTAAGTTAAGAAAGCGAAATATTATGTTTCTTTTTACTTAATAATAATAAAAAAAACCACTTCAAAATACTCACCTTTAATAATAAGTTGGTATGGATATCAAACGAATTTATTTAGAGTGTGGATTTTTTGTACTTATACCCTGGTGTACAGATTCCTCGATGCATTTGAATGAAAATGTTTTATACTTTTGTTATTCGGCGGTATATCCTCTCTTAACACCCCTTCGGGGACACTTGGTTTTATTTTGTGTAAATAGATATACCGCATTTTCCTAAACTGACTGCATATCTATAATATAAAAATGAATCGCTGAATGTGTTGCTAAGCGCAAAACTTTCGAACGACTGCACCAAATTGGATAATTCTTTTTTTTGTGTGTTCGTTATTGCCAGGACAAAGTTTTTATAAAACTTGGGGGGGAGCTCTGGCAATATGAATTTTGTATAAAAAAATTGCTATTGGTGGCACGCGAGATTTCAAAACCGAATGTATGGAAAGCGGGAGGGAGGGAGGGGGAGGGGAAACTAGGATGAGGGAGGGGGACCTGGGAGGGGGGAGGGGAGGGGGTTTCGCGGGACGGGGGAAGGGGGGGAGTGGAGTGGGGAGAGGGAAGGTGGAGGTGACGGAGTGGGAACGCGAGAGGGGAAGAGGACGCAATAGAAGAAGGGGAGGCGGAAGGGAAACGGGACGAATGGGAAAGGACACTCAGGGAGAAACAATTTCTTTATTAAATGGCATAGCAACGCACGCTGGGACCAGCTAGTCGTTTATAACGAACCAATTGACGGCCTCCGTAGTCCAATGGCTAAGACTCTTGACTCACATTCCGGAGGTCGCGGGTTCGAACCCGGCATGCGCAAATAAATTTTATTTGATTAATTTGTGTTATTTCACAATTAATTCATTTAAAATAATATAAAGTATATTTGCGGCATGTTCCAGAGTGGAAGATACTATTAGTATCGCCCTGGTGTAAGACCACCATTCAGAATTGAAACGTTGCTTGAAAATGGCTTTAGCCGTGTTTAGTGACCAGATCTGAATAGCCAGGTACTTCCCAACCTTCCTCTTCCCCACCTCCTTCCCCTCCCCACTACCTTCAGCCTCACAACATACCCCAATTGCGGATGCCATAGTCTCACTGGCTCCAGACGGGAGCAGTTGAGATTCTTGTGCGGTATTCACTGTAAAAAAAAAAAAAAAAAATCGGGGAATCAACTGTCATGGGATCAAATTTTCTTATGGGAGGCAGTTGTTTCACTTTCAGGCTTTTTTTTATTTTTAATGTCGTTCGATATATTATTATTATAAACGCGCTATGAAGGTGGGCGTTTCCACATAAAATTGCTGTCATTATTTGACATAATATACAAATTACTATCCATAATCTCCACTTAAACGCTGATCTTTATATAATGACATTAATAAAAGTTCTGATTTCAATAATAACGAGTTGTAATAATAATTATTGTCACCACAGAGTCGACCGGGCGGAATTTGCAGAGTCTTCTCACCGATAGGTAATGAGCCCTGGAGCCCATTGAACGGGCCAGTGCCGTTCGCATGCGGTCCGGCCGGTTTGTTTTTTGTTCCGCTCGGAATTCCGAAGGTCGTACGTGACGTTCCCACCTTGCGTCGCGGATGCGAAGCCTGATTCGTCAATGTCGCGAGCAAAAAAGTACGCTTGTATCAGTATCGGGATTATTGACACGTTAATTATGATCAATGTCTTTTTGTAAGTGTTCTTTTTAAGTGGCGGAAAACTTTAATTTATTGTAGTTTTATTGACAGAAAAAAACACGTTAATTCAGGATTCAAAAACAAAAGAGAATTTTCACATTTTTCAATAATGTAACTAGGAATATCTCCTAGTGCATTTATAGTTTGGTAGTATTTAAAACTAAAACATATCGATACAAAAAAAGATTTTTTTATAGTTTTTATTTTTTGTTTTTTTTGTTGTGTTAAAACGTCTTAACGCACGCTTGACTTGGGGAGTAAGCTGGTGAATGCGTGACGAGAGCGTTACGAAAAGTGTGATCGAGCGAAGCGAACGGAAGTTGAGAGGGAGATATAAGTTAGTGAAGATAGAAAGAGAGAGAGTTACGTTTCGTATATTACTGTAGGGGCAAGAGAGAGAGGTGCGAGCAAACATTTTTTTCTTCTTTCTCTCATAACCAGTTACGTTTCGTATATCTAAGACACAGTGCAGGCCTATTGTCTAAATCACACTGTAGGAGCAAGAGAGAGCAGTGCGCGCGCACATTTTCTTTCTCTCTTCTTTTATAGTTAGTGAAGTTTTACTTCAGTCGTGTGGTCTAAAGCACACTTGTTTTTTGTTATCTAAACATTTGAAACTCTTGTTGTCTTTGTACAACGCAATAAGTCATGCAAAATCATTTAAAAGGTCATTAGGGCGTTTGTAGTTAATAAATATATATGTATCTAACATATTACATGGTGGTCCAGAAACTAACTAACCACAAAAACCATAAATCTTTATCTACATTTGAAAGTAAGCGAATGTTAAATCGAAGAACTGTGGTGGGTAATAGATAAGTAACAAGAATACGTAATGACGGAACTGAGGAGTCGAAATGAGCAAAGATCGATCTGTCACTTAAAGGGAAAGAAAAGATTCCCCTCTTCGAATATCGAAAGAGGGACAAAAAGTAGGAAGGAAAGAAGAACCGCCAAATAAAGAAATAAAGGAAGGAGGACGTCTTTATCACGGACACTTTATTTCGGGAAAGAATTGGGGGAAGATTTAAGAAGACAAGCGTTATTTATGTGAGAAGATAAATATTGAAACAGAGGAGAAAAGAACGGATTGTTTATTAGTTGTTTTATTTGACTGTCAAACACCATTATGCATCTTTTTACTCTGCGTTGGGTTAAAATGAATGACGCAGGGAAGTTAGAAAAACAGTTACACGAATAGTTTTTCTGAAATTTTTACAGCAGCTGATCTTATTATTAGATTTGTATTAATGGATTTCTAGTAACAGTTAAGTGACTTATGATCATAACATATTTGCGTAGTAAATTTATTTTTCATCACATCCGAGGCGATAAATCGCACCAGATGACATTCGGTCACATATCGTTGGAATCTGTCTATTAGCTCATTAATTCAAGTCAGATATTACACTTTCTGGGGTACCACAAGGATTTGAAAAGAGTCCAGTTTTATTTAATTTTATTCAACAAAAAGAACACAAAATTGACAGGAACACGTTTTTAAGCTTTTAAATGTATGTTAAAAGCCGAAAAAATATTTGAAATATTTGTGGAAGATACAGGTAAATATAATAATTTGATGTGAAAAAAGAGCAAAGATTGTCAGTATTTATAGGGAAGTATCCCACTTTCAACGGAATGAAATGAAAAGAGTAAAAAATGCTAGCAATAAGCTTCAGTTTTAAAAAAATTCTGTTCGAAGTTCAAATCTCCACAGACAATACAAACTCTTCAAAAATCCAAACAGCGCATAGACGAAATAATAATCTTCGATTCGGAGCAGTGCTTACGCCCCAATATGTGGTCCTTCGAGCCTCGAAATCCTCCCACCCCAGAAAAAAGCAGTGAATTGGGGTTGTCTAGCAGGAGATTTATCCTGAGGGGGGGTTCGATGATAGGGCGGATCGTCCCACGTAAATTGGGCTTTTTTTATTCAACCCCCTTCCGAATTCACTTGTCGAAGTAGCCCATTGAGCAGATAGATGGCGCTCGAGCCACAGGTTGGAAAGCTTAAAACTTTTCATTTATTTTTCAGACTTTATACTGAATGATACAAAAAAGAACAACCAACATGATGATAATGCCACTTAGGTACATACCACACAATGTATATTCAGAGATGAATTATCGATTAGGATATGTCACATCTCAAAATAATATCAATAAATTGGAACTATTTATTAGTTACTGCGATGACTTTCCAATCCACTGATTAACACAATCTTAAAAAATCCTTTTATTTTTCCTCTATTTTTATCGATTTTATCCAACGATATTCTTATGAGAAAGCCACAAACCAAAAATGTATGTATTCTTAGAGTGCCTTATATCTCCACGAATACAGGAAATAGGTTTTTTTTTAAATTTATTTAGTGAATAATTTTATAAAAAAGGAAAAATATTTAATCAATGGAAACTGTCACAGATAATTTTGGCCATAAAAAGTTTTTTTTATTTGCGTTCATACGTTTCTCTTGAAAAAATACGAAAATATTTAAATGAAAAAATATTTTTTATGAGGTAATTAACAATTTCATCTATACTCTAGAAGCTCAAATTTTTCCCCAAGAATTTCTCCCCCACTTCTTCGACCGTCTTGTAAGTCTTCTTTCAACTCGCCCATACATTTATTTGAGGAGGCGTTTAAAAGTCCATGTTTCACCTCAGTAGGATCACGTCCCAACCCCCATTCCACAACCCCCGCCGTGGGAACCTTTAGTCACCCCTCCCAGGAAGTGATCTTCTATTTTTATTGGGAACGATTTAGACATCTTCTGCTTTCTTCGCAATACCACCCTAACTTCTTACTTACAGCCACTTTTATGGGGGAGTTCTGGAAAGGTGAATCAACTGCGATTTTTTAAGTAAAACTTCTTTACGCACGCTCGAGTTGGGAGGTAAGCTGGTGAATGCGTTACGAAAAGTGGTGATTGTTACGAAAAATGTCATGTGAACGGTAATCGATGCGAACGGTGATCGATTGCTAGGCGAACGATCGGGCCTTTACGAACGCTTGACTTGGAGAGTGATAAGGATAAGGATAGTCACCCCAAGGTCATAGGTCACCCCAAGGTCGTAGGTCACCCCAAAATCGTAGGTCACCCCAAGGTCGTAAGTCACCCCATGGTTGTAGGTCACCCCAAGGTCATAGGTCACCCCAAGGTCGTAGGTCACCCCAAGGTCGTAGGTCTCCCCAAGGTTGTAGGTCACCCCATTGTCGTAGGTCACCCCAAGGTAGTAGGTCACCCCATGGTCATATTTCACCACAATGTCATATGTCACCCCTAGGTCAAACGGTCACCCCGTTCGCTACGTTTAGTAACTTAGGGAACGTACCCATACTACGTGACACTTTTAGGGGGGGGGGGGGGGTCTTCAAAAGGTCACGCTCCATACAAATGAGCGGCGGGTTCCTTAGGATTTTGGTCACCGGGGGGGGGGGGGGGGGGGGATTAAAAATTGCAAAAAGTTGGTCACGTAGTTTGGGTACGTTCCCTTAGCAGGGATACCTGGGTTCATTGGGCGAGGTTTGTATTGTAGTTTTACTTCAGTCGTGTAGTCTAAAGCACACTCGTTTTTTTGTCAACATGATGCATGAAATTTTCGTTGCCTTGCAATTTCATTTAAATAAACTGTTATTATTATTAATTCAGCAATTCTACCGCTTAATATCCGCGGTTTATGTACAGTACATACTATATATTTTGTGATAACCATGTCATTTTATTCAGTTTTGTGTCCTTTATCGTTTGATGTATCCTTGATGTCTCTACTCTACCTAATTAACAAATGGTTTATGTACCTACATAATAATCTTCGATAAACAAGGACAAGCTTCAAAGTTTTCTCCTGAATATTTTTAAATGTAGACTTATCATGTTTTGACTTAAGATGAAGCCATAGTAAATAATGCAAAATCATACAAAATCATATGTTTTTGTTTTGAAAATTTGATCGCTTAGAAGTATTGTAGATGCTTCAATTAAATACTGCGTGTAGAACATACCTTGGCCCTTAAAAATATCGGTCATTTTTTATAAGTCTTTTAATAAGCCTATAAAAAAATAAAGTATAAGGTCTAAAAAACACACTTTCAAGTCCAAACTTTCCTATTTATAAACCCCTTTTCGGTTATGGTTTTATTGTATAATGTGGCAAATTCAGTTTATTTTATAATGATCGCAAAAAAAGTTGATATTTACATCCAATCTTCCCAAAATAAAATAAAATATGCATTTTCGCGTTGTTATTTTACAATACGGCCGCTAGTCGTCGACGAATTTGGTTTTTCAAAGTGAACCCTATGGCGTCCACCGAAGAACTACTCTGTCCACGCCACAGTCGCCAAACCTCAGTCACGCCCAGAACTGAGCGGGAGATGGACGCGTCACTCAATTTTAAATTTCCGTTTTATTACAATAAACAATGCGTAAAACAGGAATTAATATTTTTTACAGGCTTTCACGAAATCAACCTGTAAAACAAAACTCTCAAATACCTTTTCCAACCTTTCCAAAAGCTTTTTCTCAAGTATTTTTAAACTCCTCCCATAAAGGGCGTGAATTCAGATTTCGATTTTTTCCTGAACTAGTGGATCGCCTTAAGACTTAAGACCACAGTAAGAACTTTGTCGACGAAAATCTGTAATACATGTTTATTTTGTAATTAATATAATCAGAAAACGAGAAGATGAGAAAAAAAAATAGTCTGCTTTAGACCACACGACTGAAGTAAAACTACAAGACAAACCTCGCCCAATGAACCCAGGTATCCCTGCTAAGTTACCAAATGTAGCGAACGGGGTGACCTATGACCTAGAGGTGACATATGACATTAGGGTGAAATATGACCATGGGTTGATCTACGACCTTGGGGTGACCTACGACATTGGGGTGACCTACGACCTTGGGGTGACCTACGACCTTGGGGTGACCTACGTCCTTGGGGTGACCTACGACCTTGGGATGATCTACAACCTTGGGGTGACCATCCTTATTCTTATCACTCCCCAAGTAAAGCGTGCGTAAAGGCCCGACCGTTGGCATGACATTTTTCGTAACAATCACCACTTTTCGTAACGCATTCACCAACTTACCCCCCAAGTCGAGCGTACGTAAAGAAGTTTTACTTAAAAAAAATGTTACAAACCAAACGAATACGTTTTAATTTTTTATTCAGTTAATGTTGAACATCGCAGACACTCTCGTTTAATTTAGATGAACGTCTAATTTCCAGGGGTTTATTTAAAACCAATCACTCGATCGGAACGTCGCAAAACTTTTTTCTTTTTTTTTCTTCACCCCTTAAACTTCGGAAATGTCTCTTTTTTACGGTTCCGGGGTTTCTGCAAGGGTCGGTTCGGTGCCCACTTTGGAGAAATCTAGGGGATGTTCCGGTGGCGTTTGATCGAATTTGGATTACACTTGTTCTTGGAGGGTGGTTCCTGGATTGTTGTTTGCTTTCAAACATCTTCCCTTTGATGGGCGATTTATAGCGAGACATCTTGAGCGCCATTTGTTTGGCTTTTTGCTTATTGTCTGCCTTTTTGATGGAATATCTTTGATCGGGAATAGTATTGAAGACCGGAATTTAAGGACTAGACGAAGTCTATTATTAAAATATATGCAAAGGTACGTATTTACATGTAATGAACAAGTTCAGGGGATTAAACCAAATTGTTTTGAGTTAAAAGCAAAAAAATCTTCCTAGCCTCAATTACATTTACTATGTTTAAAAGCGGGTGAATCGGTGAGTGAGATTGTCATGATGACACGCAAAACCGTCCACTCGCTCGGCAGCGTAGAAAACTGAGGTCGCTGCTAGCGCCAGTAGCAAGAATAAGGACGCCTACGTGAACTAATTCTGTCAGATGTTTGACATTCGAAATCAGCTGTTTATTGGCAGCCATATTGAAAACATAAATAAACCAATCACGAGTAAGCAAGTAAAGTTGACGACCTTTCAACTTTTTTCGTAGATAGTCAACAATCTGCTAGTTAGCAAGTAATATGATTACACTGAGCGAGTTTACTAACAGATAGTGAATTTCCCAGATAGTAGCTTGTAAACTCGCCTAATGTAATTGACTCTTAACCTTAACCCGCTTAAATACACGAAGACAGGACAGATGACGAGATTCACAATGCTGTAATATCCATGCTAAAAAAGTCGTGTTTTTAAAGTGTTTTTTTCGACCTAGGTACATTTGGCATCTGTATTGATGATTTGGAAAGAGTGTATTTTTGTTAGCTAGTTAATTTAAAAGATCCTTTGTGTTCAAACAAATAATTTAACGACTAAATACAAGTCTAAAGAACACGGCGTACGTAATTTTTCAATGACATAAAAAGCAATAAAAGCGAACCAGAGAAAGGTGCGCTACGGTATGGGGTAGTCTGAACATGAAAGGAAATCTCCCAATGTATCAGCACAAAGATAAATAATAACCAGGGAGATACAATTATTAATGTCTGCATGCGAAATCTGCTCGCGTTGCTCTTCTTCATACCCCCCGACCGGTCACACCCCACCTTATCGAGGACACCAGGCGAACGGCTTTACCCCGTTCTACCCCTACAAAGCTAAAAACTCTAGGTAGATCTAGACTCTAGTCACTAACACTCACATACGAGAGGAGAGTCTCACGAGACGGGAGAAAAAGTGGCACAAAAAATGAAACGAAATGATAATTAATATTGAAAAAAATGAACGCACCACCTTACCGCGCCGCTTCTACTTTGTATTCCATTTCTCGTATATCTCCTTCCCACCCACACCCCTATAGCTTAGCATTTTTTAAAACCCCAGTACAGACCCGATGATAGACGGTTATCCAGGACTGAATTGGCTATGCAATTTTTCAAATTGAACTTTCCACAAAATTAATTGACTGAGCGTAGATAAGTCCTCTTTCAATTCGATCATTTTGTATGTCGAGTGTTTGTAAATTTGTTTGAAGGTTTCGTTTCCGTTTCAAGATTGTGGCCGTTTTGATGGTTCAGAAAAGATTATTTTTTGAAATGTGACATCGTCGTTTTTATTTGAACTGTCTTTTTCGCATTTTTTTAATATTTTGGTACTTACGTACCTGACTGAAAAAAGTTTGACATAAGAATTATCATCATTCAGATTTTGACGTTTCTTTGGACAAATTGTATAATTCCATTTTTGCAGCATTCTAAAAAGTTACACAAAATGGTTTATAATTAAGAATGTACGTATTTAGGTGGGCACTTCTTATAAATCTTATGAATTCTGAGGAACATTTTGGTTTTGATTTATTAAATAAGAGAAACTAAAAAACACTATTTTGGATGCGAGGTCTTCTATACACAGGACTCTCTTTGAGGATTTTAACGTCAATGGTCGGAGTGCAACAAACTAAAACAATAATTGCAATGATAATCGCTGTAGGTACTCCAAGCGAAGTGATTTCCAGATGTAAAGTGTAGTGAGAAAATCAATATAATAATCGACATGTTTGTTATTCTATTAATTTAGTGATAAGCCCTTGTAGAATTTGGTGTTCCCCAAGGGAGTGTCTTGGGACCTATTTTTGTCGTATTTATATAAATGATCTGTGCAAAAGCAATTTTTCCAATAACCTAAATCGACAAATTTGATAATAATCCATTAACTCTAATCCATTATTGAAAATTCGTTCAGATTATTAATCAGATAAAATTAATCCCACAGGTACTGACAGAGTGTTTAAATAATACAATCCCATAAGTTTAATCTAATATACCTCAAGCCGGTCCCGTCTCGCCAGAAAAGCCGAAAAGTATTTCTCGTTCAGCGTTTAATAATTGCATCGTTCAAGGGCTCACTCGTTCGGAGATTGGCCCGCCTATGGACCCAGTCTCTGCACTACGTAGTCGCACATACGTGTGTGGGAAGGAGCGACAAAAAGATATCGCATCGACTGATTTTTTTAGTCACAATTACAGTGAGAAAAAGAAAACTCATAATTTGGTTTTATTTTGATGTAAGTACGATAGAGCCCTTGCAAAGCTATTCGGTTAGATTTCGGATTTAATTGGAAAATGGAAAAAAAATTGAATTTTTCGTGTCTGTCTAATTTGACTGGCCAATTTTAGAATTTGGAAAAATAACTGCGCTGAATAAAACGAAAGCGAAACAGAACAGTGTATGCCCAATGAGAGTCCAGTGCGGGAGAGATGAGCCCATTACGTACGTCTGGATCAAACATTTCTGAATTCATTCAATTTTATTGCACTTTTCCCCATTCATCCGTCCCGCGAATATTTGCGGGCCAGAAAAAACAAGCCGTAAACAAAACAAAAAACGAAAAAAAAGTACCAAATATAAAAAGCGGTCCGCGGCGGGCAGGCCTCCCCCACCCCACAGTATGCTCTTTTCGGAAAGTGTGTTCTCATTTGTAGGCGGAAAGGGGAGAGCGGGTATGGACGGGCCAACCGCCCGTACATATCTGAGGATATTTTCTACCTGAAGCGACCCATTCACAGGGAAAGGGCTTTTCATTAATTAAAACATTAAAATTCGTTTCCCCCGAGTGATGAATTCGGAAATATATATTTTTATATCTATGAATATCCTTTCCGATAGATTATTACCGTTTTTTGGGGTGCGTTCCTATTCAAATTTCATACACACAAGCAGACCAACCCTTTTTAATGAATATAAGAAGGTACTTTTATACCTTTCATACCATTTCATTAGCAACGACTTTTTAAAAACGAACCCCTATAACCTTTTACAAAAAAAAAACAAAAAATTTTGTCCATAATAATATATTCCTTATTAGGTAACTTATTACGGTGTAACACGATACTCTTAAAGGTTAAGGAGCGATAATTGTGGGCACACTAAATAAAAAATCAATAATTAAAAAAATAAAATAAAAATAGCTATTGAATATTTATCAAACGAAATAATAACTGTCACATCAAATTATATTTCGAACAGTGTTCGATATTCAAATGCCACCGACACAGTAGCCGCTCAAACGGTTGCTAAGCCACCGATAACATCTCGATCATGGAGCAATGATGGAATGTCAAATAATGAAGAAAAAACCTGACTGGTTGGTTTAAACAACTTGTTCCAAAACTTCAAATATTATAATGATCCAAAATAAATCATTTTAATTATCAGAAACCATAGATTCTAGCCATTAAAATCAGAATTTAAATGGTTGAAATCTGAAAGAGCAAACATTATATTTATTATAAACAATAATTGTCAGCCTGAAACACTCATTTACATTGAAAAATCTTCCGAGAAAAGATACTTGCCGCCAACGGGACTTGAACCCGTGTCCTTCTGATTGCCGGTCGGATGCTCTGACCACTGAGCTATGGCGGCTTATCAAATACCCGCCAATTAATTTAATATATACTAGTGTTTCATTCAACAATTACTGCTTATTATATTTTTTCCACCTGAAAACAACCAACTTTATTTTTGCGAGAGAGACATTGTTAGTGTTAAATCCCTCGCTAGGTGGCGTCGAGACAAATTATGTCTGCATTTATTGGGGAAATACTTAAACTTGCCAAATATTAATTATTATTTTTTAATTTATAAACTAACGTTTAGACAAGATTTTTATGCATAGCACAAAGGGTAACAATTAACTCATAGCTCAGTGGTCAGAGCATCCGACCGGCAATCAGAAGGACACGGGTTCAAGTCCCGTTGGCGGCAAGTATCTTTTCTCGGAAGATTTTTCAATGTAAATGAGTGTTTCAGGCTGACAATTATTGCTTATAATAATTGTTACCCTTTGTGCTATGCATAAAAATCTTGTCTAAACGTTAGTTTATAAATTAAAAAATAATAATAAACATTATATTTTATTTTTTAATTTATCTGGTTTCCATGTTCACGAAATTTAGAAACGAAGGTAAACACTGTTTTAGAAACACTATCGTTCAACTTCAAATACATTCCACGTGCCCATCTGTCACAATTTGTATTTTAAAAGGTAGAGTCGAGCTTCGATCAAGTACAGAAATAAATCTTATATCATTTAATCAGCCTTCAATAAGAAAGCCCGGTATTTATTTTCATATTCACTCGCACATATTCAAAACACGCTCCTTATAAGATAAAAAAAATCTCATAAAAATTGATAACAGTCGCTACGTTTCATGGGCTGAGGTTTGTATGGATCTTGGCGGCGGATGCTTCTGGCCGGGTTGGGAGAGGCTGATTGAGGGAGACCTTTTGACATCTCTAGTAGGACTCTCTCGAAACATCGCCTTGCACCGCAGTGGGAGGGATGGATTCATACGTCTGTCACTCCTGGAAACATGTCTCCCCGATTATTACCCCCTTTCATGCCCTTTAATCTCCCCCCGTTCCTCAAAAGACCCTCCACACAGCATCCTCAAAGATGAGGTAGAACCTGAGGGGAATTATTTTCCTCAGGGCCTCCTGTCTGGGGCAAATGACAAATGAAATTTATGTTGAAAAGTTGTTAACTGATACGTTGTAACTATGTTTTCAACACGTTATTTTATGACAATATGCAAACCGGTTTCGTCAATGGGTAAAAATTTTCAGAAATTAGTTAATTTGAAATGAAATTTTATTGACTAAAACAATGCTACTTTTTATTTATCTCATTATTCACGACGATACAAACCAGTTTTGGCACTATCACGCCTTCATAAAAGTTACAATGATATATTTAAGAAAATATCAGACCTGTTGGAAAATAATTGAGGATCTAAAGAATTGGTACTGATAATGCTATTAATCGTAGAACAGAGGCATTTGAATGATCCGCGAAAAATGGTGTTTAAATACAAACGCCAATTATAACAGGAAATAAATAAAAGGAAATGTATTTATTTATCAATATTTTGATTCGTACATCATCTCTGTTCGTGGTTCTGTGGTCGCGTCCGCATTTTCTGGCGGTTTTCCAAAGTCTATAGATAAGAATGAAGTCGGATTAATCACACCGACTATCAACAAAGAGTCGTTGTATTGGATACAAATATTTATTAATAAACAAGTAATAATGGACACGCCTTTGAAAAAAACACTGTTATAATTCTGTTAAGCGTAGAAAAATGTATAAAAATCTTTTTAAAAAATCGAGCCAAATGAAACATTCAGAGCAGTAGATAGTTCGTAACTCTCGGTATCGGTCTGATGAGAAGCACTTGAAATTACTTTAGCCCTTTTTTTCAGGATAACAAATTTCTCTTATGATGATTCCGGTTTTACTGAAGGATGAGGAATTGTCTTTAACCTTAAAATTATGACTTAGTGGTGATTCTGGTTCTACTTAGGATTAGGAATTGTCTATAACCTTAAAATTAACGACTGTAAATGTGATTCCGGTTCTACTGAAGGATCAGGAATTGTACTTAACCTTAAAATTAACGACTTTAGAGAGTGATCCCGGTTCTACTGAAGGATCAGGAATTGTCTTTAACCTTAAAATTAATGACTATATAGGTGATTCCGGTTCAACTGAATGATCAAGAATTGTCCTTAACCTTAATATTAACGATTTTAGAGAGTGATTCCGGTTCTACTGAAGGATCAGGAATTGTACTTAACCTTAAAATTAACGACTTTATTGGTGATTCCGGTTCCACTAATGGTCAGGAATTGTCCTTAGTTTTAAAATTAACGACAAATACGATTCCAGTTCTCTCGGATGACAGCGAAAAAGTGGTAAATTCTAAGGTTAAAGACAATATCCTTATCCTTAAGTACCTTAACCTTTCCTCTTTCTCAATACTTTCAGCTTCAAAATAAATAAATAAATTACATCCCGATTGGGGATGGCATGCTCTCATTGACCGCGGACAATCGTGAGTAGATAAAAAGTTTTGTGGTATTCACATAAACAATATTATTACTTATGCTTACACAAGTCTAAATCTGTTTTTTTAATTTTTATTATTGGTTTAGTCCTTTGGAACGTCGATAATCTGATCACGATGAAGCTCGATAAAAAAACAACCAAAATAGACCCTAAAAATATAAAGTTAACCGCGGGAGGTGCTACCAAGTTAGCTTTCTGAAAAGACCCGCCGCATCTGGTGAGGAATCTTAAACCCCGAGATAAAATCTATTACAGGTTACAGTATCCACTCACCACGGTGGACCTGCGGCACGATCCGAAGCAATAAAATATCGATCGTAATTGATTTGATTATCGGTGGAAATACTTTGAATTTTTACATCCAATTAGCCGGGCCTTTGATGAGAGCATCATTGTTGATCACTTTGTAGAAATTGTGAGATTTAATTATGTTTTTATCGATCAGCGTGTCACCAGGTGGATTTTAAGAAAGGTGACGATTTTAGGCTCTACCGTATTATATATTTAAAACAGCTTGCTTGTCTTTATGTGGGTGCGCTAACCAGTTTAAAACGGACCACTTTTGACATGGTGTACAGTAGCGTTAGCAAACTATTTATACAACAAATTACTTGCTAAATGATGAATTCATAATTTGAGAGCGTTTCTGTTTGTGCCACTGTTCCATGGAGCAAACATGAACAATCACAAATGATTAGAGAGAAATTCGATAAACCGTGTGTATAAATACATCCTGTTCAGTCTTAATCCTCGCTTTGAAAACAATAAGTATCGAATCCAGATTAATAGCATCCGAAAGGCCCGAAAGTGATCTACGTATCCTGTATCTTTGCTACAGAATAGGATACGAGATCCAGCCACAGGGTGGGTACGGAAAACACCCCAACCCCAAAGTGGAGCACGGCAGATAAGTACACAAGATCCTTGGAGTATCGGAAGCTATCGAGGGATAATAGCGATGGATAATGATTGCGTGGTGGAGATTGTGGAGATGTAGAACGATTAGAGACGAGAGAAACTGGGTGATTGAACAGCGAATACCACGCTTCTATCTTAATTGTTGCTCTTTTGTGTTGGTATCGCTTTTTTCTGTACTTTGAGTTAATGGGTGTTTGAAATGGATGGGGCAGAAATTTGAGAAAAGCATGCGTGACGAATGACTATCAGACGCATAAGTAAGAACATAATACGAAAAAAAATAGAAAACACTTATTGATTAATTACATAAAACCTCAAAGCTACTCGTAAACCAAAAGAAATACCATTGACAACGACAACCCTAAACCAAAAATTAGTTTCTAAAATTTGACTATGCCAGTAATCAATCAGCGTTGAATAAAAACCCACTGATATCTTCAAGCAATTTTAAATATCATTGTTTTATACACAGGTATATAATATGTACTAGCACAGACCCGTGAAAAATCACAGGATAGTCTGAATTTTTGATAAATCAGATCCAATTTTGAAAACGACAATTAAAATAATTTTCTGTGAAATTATTATGCTGTAGGTAGGTACCTACTTTATCTCTTGTCTGAATTCTTGACATAATTAGGTCCAAAATTTTGAGTTCATTAAACCAGAGTTACAATCACTCACATAGTGGTAGACCCACAAGTCAAGTTTAATGAATACTTAATAAAGCAAAAATATATATATAATAAATAACAGATCACTTTGTATAAACCACTATATTATAAACAATATCTACATGTTTCGATAACAATGTTATCTTCATCAGGATACGTTAACATATGATATATCAACATATCCTGATGAAGATAACATTGTTATCGAAACATGTAGATATTGTTTATAATATAGTGGTTTATACAAAGTGATCTGTTATTCATTATATAATTAATGATGCCACAAAGTAATTTTGAGAAGTTTGTAAGTACCTATGTTATACATCGCATTTTTAATAGCAGTGATTTTCATCTGCACTATACTTCATTTAAGAAACATTTTGAAAGCTTAGAATGTAGAAGAATGTTAAAGTGCATGCATTTTGGAACTTCGCCGGTTCAGATATGTAAAATTTTCGTGCAAATGCATAAAGCTAACCTTTGCATTGTTTATACATATTAGTTATGACATGATTCTGGCATATAACTAAGAATTCAACGTGTGAACAGTGTTATTGATATTTCATTATCCAAACGCGATCAAAACACGAACATTCAGTTGTTCTGGACCAGCAATCTGAGCGTGTATCTCGGCTATATATTATGTCTCGTATATATTCGAGTTTGATTCTGATACCCCTAGAACAAATGCTTCCGTAACATATTATACGTTATTATTGTTTGTGGGCTGTGTATTGTGTACACGGTACACGGCAAGATCCACTATCGAGTGTGTTTTGTTTCCACCGCAGAGTCGGCGGTAGCGCCAATCCTCCCATCTGGCGGAACTTTGCCGAACTACTTATGGAAAAGGTTCTCATTGAATTATTAATAGACACAGGTGAATTTAGCTACGGTTGGAGAGAAGAATACATGAAGGCCATATTATTTTAATACGAGGAAAGTGTAAAAAAAACGTAGATGAGTAGTGACAATTGCGAAGATATTAAAACTCGTGAACGGTGAGCTCTAGCGCCATGAACTTTGCACAGATGATTCTGCATGAAATTTCCAGGCCAATTCAAGTAATTTCATCTCGCTAAGTCATTTAAATCATGAGTTATAGAGCTTTTAAAATGCATTACACTGTTAATAAATACGTCCCCATCAGCATTTTTTTCTGTTGTCCAAGGAAATTCAAGTACCTACCTATTACAATCTGGAGGCGTCTACTAATATCTACAGGAATTCCAAAAACTGAAAAAATCGAACTAATATCTATGAAAACAAAAGTGTTGACGAATATCTACAGCACAAACTGTTGACTAATATCTATGAGAATCAAAGTGTTGACGAATATCTACAGCACTGGCAGAGGTTGGATTTGCAATTATGTGTAGCATATTGGAATAATGTAATATTGCGTATGCAGTTTAAAAAACTTAATTTATGTAAGTGTGTATGTAAAAATTCGTAATATCGGACTATTGGACACATTTAGCTGATTAGTCCAACCTACGCTCTGTAGATATTAGTTCAACCTACGCTCTGTAGATATTAATCAACACTCTGAAGTTCGTAGATATTAGTTCAACATATGAGCTGTAGATATTCGTCAGACATACAGGCTGTAGATATTAATATCTGGAGTCTTACAATCTTGGTTGAAGTCGGGTACCTAATAAAAAAAAAAGTTTTTTTAAGGTGAATTAGATATTAGTTCTGTGATGTTGTTGAGGTATTTACATTAGATCGGTATGCGAATGTTTGCCACTCGATAGGCAATATTTTTGATAAGTGACTGTAAATCCAGCGCGATGTTCAACTTCAGACGCTGTGTGCTGCAACCGTATCGCGTTACATCGAGGATACTATCGTCAATTCGTGATGCTTACAAGAGCGCTACATGCAAACGAGAGGAAGAGCAAAGCGGAGATCTACAACGAAAGTTTACGATCGTAAATTTCTACGAAAAAACTCGTTTTTCACAAAAGTTGATAATATTGAACAAAAAAAAACAATTATTATAAATATTATTTATTTGAATAAACTTTAATATAATTTAATTAACTTTAATATAAAAAAGTTAATTTTCATAATATAATTTGATGTAATTTCATTAATTTAAATATTTTAGATATAATTTTAATATAATCCAATTAATTTTCACACAATTCAACTTATTTTAACATAATTCTTTTAATTTTAATATGATGGTATTAATTATAATTAATTTAATTACATTAAAATAATTAAATTAATTTTAATACAATTTAAATAATTTTGATTTTATTCAATTAATTTTAATACGATTCAATTAATTTTAATACATTTTAATTAATTTTAATATAATTCAATTAATATTAATACAATTGATTTAATTTTTATATAATTCAATTAATTTTAACATAATTTCGTAAAATTAATAAAATTTATTATCTACATAAGTCTTGCTAACTCCAGGATTTGAGACATGCGCGGTAATCAAATAAAAATATATATAGTAAAAGCAATGCGTTGTTCAGATGACATTTAATATTATAATAGATTTTTAAAATTGTTTGTCTTTGACTTTGCCAAAAATCTACGTCCGCTTGTAGGCAAAATTGTCAATCGATTCGAAGTGGTAGCCAAAAAGTTATGTTTTCTTTGTTGGTTGCTGATAAATATGGAATGTTTTTATGAAAATTATTTGATTAAGTGCCAATACTTGCTGCATTCGTGAGTGTTTTCGAGACCGGGCATGTGAGCCGTGTTTGATATTTAAGTCGTGACTAGAACCGCATTGAGTTGTGTGAATAATTGTGAAGTTCATTGAGATCTCAAAAGAGATGTATACGAAGAACGAAGACAACTGGGAACAAGGGTACAAGAAGAGTAAAGGTTGGGGATAGGAAGAAGCAGAAATGCAGTGGGAGAGACACAGAAACACGACCATTTCAGTGGCATAATTTGATGAATAAATTATATTTCAGATTCTGCTTTACATTCAAACAAAAGACTTCAATAGCCCACCAAAGTCAACAACCCATTAAATTTCATAAATTTACAGAAATATCATAAAAAATACTACTTTCGGCTGTGTGTCTGTTTGGATAACTCTGGTTTTAATTTAAGTTTGAACTGATATGTCAAGATTCGGACAAGCGATAAAGTACCTACCTACAAAATAGCAAATTTTCGCGAATATTTTTTCTTCATAATTTTGGAATAAATGTTCTTGTTCTGGAGTATTCTTTAAACTTTATAAACAATCGGCTTCACAAATCCTTCAATATAATACAATAACCGGTGATTTTTCACAGGTCTGTTTAGTATGGACATAAATCACTAGGTAAATGTTTTAACCATCCTTCATTTATCTTCATAAATAAAATATTGAATTTTCGTTATTTGTTTTTGGGGTGTTATGTCGTGTTGCGCTACCACCTTCTTTAGCCAACATTTCGGACAGAGTTGCAGTGACTCTTTTGCAGCTTTTGAGCGTTGCAGACCACACATCTACCGGATCTACCCTGATGATGGACACTGCAACGCTGTCCGAAACATTGGCTAAAGAAGGAGGTAGCGCAACACGGCATAACACCCCAAACACAAATAACGAAAATACTTTTGGCCGTGAAAATCTAAAAAACGTAACTAAAATATTGAATATTCGAACAACGTTCCAGTGATCGTTAGTGACTAGATTTGAATAGCTTTGAAATACCCAACCTTCCTTTTCCCCATTTCTTTCCCCTCCCCGCTTTCTCCTGCTGCACAACATACCCCAAACTGGAGAAAGAACAAAGGCATTTTTAAAATCTTACTAGAATTGAAAACACACCTAATTTGCTTATCGGGTTTAAGTTCGAAATGCAACATTAATAGACGACACAAGTTGCAAGTCTGCGTCTCAAGTCTAATGCATTTAATTTACCTGTCAATTGCTTAGGTACTGTTTCTCCTATTTCCAATCGGTATAATAAAGTAACACAGTGCAATACTATTCTAAATACAACCACCGCCTCCCCATTATTTGTCAGGTTGTTTGCCTTTGGTAACAGAATTCCCACCCCACCCCCAACCTTCGGAGCCTTCCGAACAACCCCGGCTTAATATGGAAACAAATAAATTTAGAAACGGAAAGCCTGGATGTGTACAGACTGTTAAGAAAAGTAAAACTGGACAAAATCTCAGTTTTCACACAAAAATACATTTTTTTATACACAGTAATTATAAATATCATTGAATATTTCTGTTGTTTGGATAGTTGTGTTTCCCCTTATCTCTCTCCTCGGCTACATCTACGTAAATTAATAATATACGGGAAACATTGTTTAATTCTCTAAGTTGGTACTATTTGATAAAATAAGAAAATCTAATAATACTCAGTTATTTAATTAGGAGTGGATATTTCGGAACACATTGTTAATTAAGTGCAGTCTTTGTCTTGCGTAAACCTATTTCTACACCCGGTTGCTTCTCTTCCGGTTGTCTATACTCTGAACTCCATACTCTATACCCCTGTCTATAATTATTATTATTGTCTATGCTGCACTATTGTCTCTATGCTGTGGTTATTGTCTGCATTCACTGTTGTTTGTCTGTGGTTCCGCATTTTGTCTGCGAGTTCTTTTTCGAATGCGTTCCGGCGAAGGTTTACAATTTACGTAAATGGTTTAATTTATCTGCTGCAAATAGAATTATTGTTGAATCTAAGTACATCGATTGTTCATCAGATTCAAGTAATAATGCATTTATATTTAAGCTCAATTCCTTCATTATTATGTCACCAACAAATTGAACTATTTTTAAACACTGGGAGCAGAGGCGGCTCTAGGGGTCCAGAAGTGGAAGGTCATTTCAAAAAAATATATATTATGATACAATACCAAATGAATAGTTAATATAGTAAATTATTTCGTGCGACAAGCGTACAATATGCAAAATCAGCCTATGTTTATCAAACCATCTCTTTCAGATGCATAATAATCATCATTCTCTCTCCCTAACGGCATTGACCCAAACTGTCTTCAGAATCGGAAATTTACTGGGCGACATAGTGCCATCTCGTTTATTGTAGGGTGCGTAAAGAGACAGAAGACATGATGTAAGGACATTTGATAATTGATCCAGCCAATCGTAGAGCGTGGGTAAGAAAACTTCCATTTAAGATGTTAGATGTCACTACTTGCCGCTGCCTGCTATATCTCGCGGTGCATTTTATATACGAGTACAATTTATTTATTTTTTATTGAAAAATAAGAAGAAATACATGAAAAACATACGCTGCATATCTCACTAGGGCATTCCTGTATCGAGATATGTAGTTTTACAATGTAATTTAAACAAAAAAACAACTATATGTCTTAGTCATCTATATGTCTTAGTCATAAGTCATAGTCTATATGTCTTAGTAACAATCTATATGTCTTAGTCATAAGTCACTAGCTATAAGTCTTAGAGCTAAGTCACTAGTTATAATTGTAAATCTTAGTTGTAAGCCAGTAATATAAGTAGCTGTAAGTCTTAGATGTAAGTCACTAGTTGTAATTGTAAATCTTAGTTATAAGTAATATTAATTCTTTATATATTTATTTGTACAGCGCCCTTGAGGTGATTTTCCACGAAAACGGCGCTATATAAATTAGCCAATTATTATTATTATTATTATTATTAGAATAATACCAGTTGTTTTGATGGAGGCGTCTACTAATATCTACAGGAATTCCAAAAACTGAAAAAATTGAACTAATATCTATGAGATGAAAAGTGTTGACGAATATCTACAGCTCAAACTGTTGACGAATATCTATGAGAACCAAAGTGTTGACGAATATCTACAGCACTGGCAGAGGTTGGATTTGCAATTATGTATATAATGTAATGAATTTTTTTTTCATGTTTTAATTAGGTACTTACCTAATATTTAAACTATTTTTTTTATAGTTGTTTATGTAATATGGCAGACTGGGATTGCACTACCCTCCCAGTCCTGCTGGAATAAAAACTTAAAAAATAAAATAAAAATAGCATATTGGAATAACGTAATATTGCGTATGCAGTTTAAAAAACTTAATTTATGTAAGTATGTATGTAAAAATCCCTAATATCGGACACATTTAGCTGATTAATCCAACCTACGCTCTGTAGATATTAGTTCAACCTACGCTCTGTAGATATTAGTCAACACTCTGAAGTTCGTAGATATTAGTTCAACATATGAGCTGTAGATATTCGTCCGACATACAGGCTGTAGATATTAGTATCTGGAGTCGTTTTGATTGGCACAATATTTCATCATATTATGTTTTACTTTCATCTTATAATTTTTGGGAGGTAAAATAAAAGGACTAATAGGCCACTTGCATGGACTTCATAACGACTTGGAAAAAATCGTGTGGATAGAGTTTTTTACTAAGATTACGAAAATGTTAGTAAAAAGTTTTAGAAATGTACATTTTTTTTTTTTTTTAAATAAATAAATCCATTATTTGGGCTCGTGACGTCACTACATGAAAATGTCCCGTCGCCGAAAATGTTCCTATTAATTTTATAAAATTCCACACTGATTTATTTTTTTATATGGCATCACTTTGATTTCAGGCGAATTTTTGAATTGGTTCACTAGATTTATTGTTTGTTCTCTGCGAACTTATCATTTGGTTTGATTTTTTGACAGATGTTCTGAAGAGAACCCCGTACAATTAATGGGTACGGGGTTCTCTTCAGAACATGAAGAGGATGTCGGTACATGTTTTAGAGGTATAATGGTTATGGTGCTGATTTTAACAAAATAAAATTTTATAATATTCTTCTTATTATTACAATTTACAAGTTCAAGTATATTACATTGAATTTAGTAATATAGACGCTGTACATTATAATGATTTATGATCAATAAGATGGATCAAGGAAAAAAATATTTATGAGATGTAATATTTTTGGTATGCCTCGTTATTCTCCTGTGCCATTCGTGTGGAAAACGTTCTTTTTTTTTAAATGATTTTCGGCTATGTAATTATCGTTTTTTCACACCTATAAAATTATGTCCCGTCTTTCCGGTTTATAAAAAATGGTCTGATTTTTCGTATTGAAATTTTCAAAAAATCCCCAGGGTTTCAAAAATACGATTAAAAAAAAAAAAAATGCAGAATGTCTTAGAATATTTGCCTAAACCGGAAAAAAATTTAAAAAAATGTGATGCAAGTGTCCTATTGCGATCCATAATAAGATTTTCGATTTTTATCATTTAATTCTATTTTTCAAGTAGGAATTCACGATCCCTGAACATGGCTGCAATCTGCAATTACTACAAAATGTGCATATTTTAAAAATTTAAAATGCTGCATTAAAATTACATTAATATAACTTGAATCGGATGTAATCATTATATTTCATTATTCTACGATCATAACTCATAATGAAGGAAACTTTACAAGTCAAAACGCAGTCGGGTGTGTAAGCGCCAATCATGGAAAAAATGCAATTTTCCTTTCCAAGATGGCATTGATTTTTCTCAATGATTGATTCGAGATAACATTTTGCTTGGTAATCCAATTGTCATATCCGGCAGAGTATTTTATGAGTACTTGTCGTTTGTAATTAACGGTCATCAACGGGCTGCCATTGTGGTCTGTAATGAGTGGCCTGTGAATAAAATTCTCAGTAAAGAATCAATGATAGCTTATCGATGATTATAAATCACTATTGTTATCGATGATTTAATTGAGTGCAGCACGCTTGCTGCGAATTATGTAATCTCTTTAAATATATGTGCTATTTTTTACGTTACACAGCAAAAGTTTCAATAGGACTATGTTGTTCCCTTTTGGGGAATGATAGAATCATTAGTCAGTTATCTTGAGTCATCGTCATGTGATTCGCTACGTTTGGTAACATTGCAGAGTTGCCCGGGTTCATGTGGTGAGGTTTGTCTAGGTCTTGGCGGCGGATGACCTGGACACTGAACCCCAGATTCTTACCCACCCCTCATACCTTTTGCCTTCACAGAACTTCCTGTCCTCCCTTTCCTTAAATGACCCTCCACAAAGCATCCCTAAAGATGACGTATTAATTTTTTTTACAAGTGCTTCACACAGGAGGCCCTGAGGAAAATAATTTCCTTCAGGGCCTATGTCATCTTTGGGGATGCTGTGTGGAGGGGTTTTTAAGGAGAGGAAGGCGAGTTCTGGGAAGGAAAAGGGTTTAAGGGGTGGGTAGGAATCTGGGGTTCAGTATGTCCTGGTCATCCGCCTCCAAGACCTTGACAAACCTCACCCCTTGAACCCGGGCACCCCTGCTAAATCACCAAACGTAGCGAACCACTTGGGGTGACATATGGCAGAGGTAGTGGTTACCCAATGAAGGTTCCCGGGGCGGCGGTACCCATTCCCGCCTCCCAAATTGTGTGGAGTTAATGTAAAAAAAAATCAGATCCCAGCGGAGCCAGTGCGGACTATGGCACTCCGAATTTATTTAAGTATGTTAAGAGGTTTAACTCTCCGATGGTTTGGGCATGTAGAGCGAATGTGAATGGTAGAAGAAATCGGGGACGCCCGAGAAAGACATGGCACCACCAAGTGAATCAGAAACTTGAGTCGGGCCATGTCAAGAGTCAGAATAATAGAAGAGCATGTATGAGACGATGTATGAATGTGAATGAGGCAAGTGTGCTAAGACCGACTTGTTTGGCGGTTCGTCCTCTCTGCCTACCTCTGCGGGGAAACGGCTTGATGGTTAGTTGGTAAGTTAAGGAGCTAAAGGGAATGAGATGTAGAAGAGGAGGGTTGGGAAGTACCTACCTGAATACTCAGGGCTGTTTAATCAACACAGCTAAATACATTTTCAAGCAGAGTTTCAATTTTAAATGGCGGTCTCATATTCGTCGACGATAATAGTACCTATCTAGTTTTCACTCTGGAATAAGTCAAAAAATTATTTTATATTTTTTAATTATTAAATGTTTATTTTTTGCCCACGTTAGGTAAGTAATTATTGTTTGTATTGATGCTTATTAAAATAATATGATTATTAGTTATATCACCTTCGACCATAGTTATAAATTAATAACAAACGTATCTTTTAATCTATAAACCTTGCAAAAGTAATCACAATATTTAATATTACCTTTTGTTTTATGTTTTATTGATTGGTACCACAGGTCAAGGGCTACTACAAAACCAGTTCCAGTTATAATATAACGAACAAATAATTACGACATGTTATATTGAATACAAAGTAAGGGTTGTATGAGAGACATCTGTTGAATGCTGGAGGTAACATCACACTAGGGGATGTAACACGGCGCTCTGACGACAGATAGCTGAACTAAAGTAGGGGTAGTTTGTTTGATATTAAACCCAGTGCAATTTACGGTACTCGCTGAATATTATGAGGGTAACATTTGGAACACATCGATTCGTAAGTGCTTAGATATTTAGTATGGAGGCATGAATTGATAATGTAGAGACATGTTGTTGAAATGATTAGGAGAAATATGATATTGTCGCATAGGAAACCTATTGGAATCTGTCGATTGTTAGATCATGTTACAATAATAAGTTATCGTTTCTAATTTCTATCACAACAATCTTATCTCTCATCGTCTATCTATTAATTTATGAGTTTTTTTTTAAATTTTATAATTATAGTTTTCATATATTTATTACATACTAGCAGACCCGGCCACACGTTGCTGCGGCTAACGAAAAACAACGCCATTACCCAACCTTTATAAAATCCACACCACCCGCTTGCTAGCTGCCCGCTGCCCGCTGCCTGAATTGAATATTTGAATTTCTCGGCTTTTCTCTACTATAATAAGCATGTATTATACATAGAGATGGCAAAATTTCGTTTTAACTAAAAACGCGAAAAAATAGCGAAAACCGTGATTTTGGCCGTATTTCAGCTAAATTATTCTATTTAGCGAAATAGGCATGAATTTCCCGAAAATACCGGGTATTAAAATAATATGTGAGAATAATATGCAATGCTATCATTTAATCAGTAAAGTTCCATTTCCATTGTTTTTTGTATTTACCTGTATTTCAAATATGCCTACTTTATTTCATTTTTGGAAGCCAGTCCTACAATTTTGTTACTATTTTATGTGTAAATATTTAATATTTTTGTACTGTAGGCTAAAATTGCTTTTTGACATTACACAAATTACGCCTATTGACGTTAATCGCAATCTGCATTAGTTGTGTTTGTGTTCGACCCGTACTTAGAGTTTCCTTCCTTATTAATTTAATATTAAAATTAATTATTTATAATCTTTCACATGGAAATACTTGCAAATGAAGGTTAAACATATATTTTACCAAAAATACTTAAAATATGCGCTAAAAACATTCAGGAAATACATTTTTTTCTATTTTGCTACAAAACGCTAAATTATGCCTCAAAATGCTATAAAACGCTAAATTTCCAATTGTTAATGCTAAAAAATCTGAAAATTAATGCTAAATTTTGCCATCTCTGATTATACATATAAACCTTCCTCTTGAATCACTCTATCTATTGGTGAAAACCGCTTAAAAATCCGTTGCGTAGTATAAAAGATCTATGCGCACATACATTTTGAGCGACGTCATTTTATACTATGTAATGATGATTATTAAATCATACTATAATAAGTACAAGAATAAGTGTTCACAGTCCTCCTCAATAGGGTTTCTTGATCTGATGCTATGCTATAATATGCTATATGAGCAATTTTGGAGGTGGGTATAGGTACCCGGCGGCGGTACCTATGCCCCGGGTACCATTTTTTTAGTAACCCACACCCCCGCCATAGGGCACCCCAAGTGTTCGTTACGTTTGGTGGCTTAGCAGGGGTTCCCAGAGTCATGGGCTGAGATTTGTCAAGGTCTTGGCAGGCCAGATCGGGAGAGACTGGTTGAGGGAGATATATTTTGACCTCTCCAGCCGGACTCTCTCGATTCAACACCGCAGTGGGAGGGATGTATTCATGAGTCAATCACTTCTAGACGTAATGACCTACAGATTCCTACCCACCCTTCATACCTTTCCGTTCCCAGAACTTCATCTCCTCCATTTCCCTAAAAAAACCCTACACGAAGCAACCTCAAAGATGACAGACCCAGAGGAAAATTTTTTTCATCAGGGCCTCCTCTGTGGAGCTAATGTGAAAAAACCGATGTATGTTACGATGATTTTTTTAATAATTTTATCAAAAATTACAAGGATCGAAATTTGTTAACTATTCTCTTGAAAAATGTCACTTTGAATATCATATTTTGACGACTATCTAAAGATCCAAAAAAACATTGTGCTTTTTGTACAGTTTAGTAGTTATATTTTTGTGATAGGGTCAGTACCGGATTATCCCTAAGGCAGAGTAGGCAACTGCCTAGGGGCCCCGCATCGGCTAGGGGCCCCGCGTCCCGGGACAAACTGATTTGCTTCAATTAGTGAGCAACGAAGTTTCGGAAAAAAATCAGTTTTCAAGATGTTTTCATTTTTTTATTAGAAACATTTACAGGTTAAGAACATTAGGTACACGCATTAAAGAAAACAACAAATTATAATAATAATTAGCTTACAACCCAATAAATAACTAATGTTCACATCATGCACAAATAATAAATAAAAAGTCTAATTATAATTAAAAAGTAATTAAAAAGTATAATTAAAACAAATAATAATCATAGTTGTATTTTACTTTTCTTTCCTTCTATTTGTTCGTTTTAAACAGTTTGTATGTTGAATTATCCTCAGCAAAACTTTGAAAGCGTTTTTCTCGAAAGTTTTTTAACACGTTTTTCAACCTGGTTGACAACATATTAAAAAAAACTATACATTCGATTTGCATGCACCAAGTAACGTACTATGTTTTCCTAGGTAGTCAGAGGGAGTTTTTTTTTCGATTTTTTTTTTTTGGCAGCATTTGAAGTGAAAAACGCGATTTTCGCTAAAAAATTTCGGTGAATTTGTTATTATAAAATGGTAAAAAAAAATCATCGCTTCGGTCAAGTCAAGTCAAGTCAAGATTTTGAGTTATGATAGTATTCAAGGATATTTCGAGTATAAAAAATTGTAAATCGGTTTTCTCGCAAACAATATTTCTGAAGTTTGTGAACATCATAACCTAGGTAGTCAGAGGGAGTTTTTTTCGATTTATTTTTTATTTTTGGCAGCATTTTGAAGCGAAAAACGCGATTTTCGCTAAAAAATTTCGGTGAATTTGTTATTATAAAATGGTAAATTATAAAATTAAAAAAACTATAAAAATTATAAAATTAAAAAAACTCATCGCATCGGTTAAGTCAAGTCAAGTCAAGATTTTGAGTTATGATAGTTATGATGTTCACAAACTTCAGAAATATTGTTTGCGAGAAAACCGATTTACAAATTTTTATACTCGAGTCGTAGGTACTTGAATCGAGCTTGAGGGCCGGTCGCTTGAAACGCTGTACCTTTGTTAGTTTTGCTCCGATTTATTTGAAATTTTGACAATACTCAATATACTGGCATGTTTTACATTCAGAAAAAAATAAAAAATAAAGTTTTAAAACCTTACCTACCCCCCCCCCCCCCCCTTAAATTTTTGTTAAGGATTTGATCAAGGGAACAAGGAGGCGTTTGAAGGCCCCTTCAACCCCCCCCCCCCCCCCCTCCACCCCCCGTTAGTCCACCATTGGTAAGGGGGACCCCGAGACGTGCGTTGCCTAGGGGCCCCGACATGGTTAATCCGGCCCTGGATAGGGTTAAATAAAGTCTGTCAATTATAATCTCATTTAATCAAGTAGTCGCTCTTCTAATCGAGATGATTCCCGGTTCCCTAGCAGAGACGCGGCTACTTTTTGGTCCATTTGGAGTCGCGGATTCCTCCGATAATTCTGCGGGTCCAACACCGCTAGGGGAATGCCGGATCGGCTCCCACGGTCCACAAAGGGACCGGCCGGCCTGGCAGGACTGGCCCTATGGGTCCCCGATTGTATGGGAATCGATACACGAGGCCACATTTTTGCCGAATTGGATTGAAGGCTTTAAGGAATGAGATTCTGAACGTTTTCTGATTGAATTCGTCGATTCTGGTTTGAATTTGATAATTTCAACTAAAACATAAATATTATTTAAAATCATTTTTGTTTCAATGTTATTTTGTAATATTTTTGTGAGATCTGCAGTAATCAGCAAAAGAATGTGATTGTCTGAAATAAATTTCATGATATTATTATTACAGCAATTTTTTCAAAATATCGAAAGGTAACGAAGACATAAATCGTCAAAATATTTATATGCCATCGGTCGAAAAGCGTGTGATATCACGCTACACGCGCACTACCATCCGAAGTATATGTACATTGTACTGCGTCTTGAATAATGAGTTATAATATCTACCACGACACACAATTATTATTGCACACATTTAATCAATGTTCACTTTAAAAGGTCATAACTTCTTAATTTTTGATGATTATCGGAAAATTAATTTTTCAAAAAATAAAAATAATCGACAAACTCTCTAAGAAACGCTAATTTCTACCGATTTCTAGAAATGTATCGTATTTAAGAGGAATATAAAGTCTAGAAATATTTCGAATCACATGCCTGCAAAATTTTTGCACGAGGCTAGTAAGCGAAAAAGTGGTTTTTATTTATTTTGTGCATAATTTTATAAGAACGAAAAAAAGTTAGAACATGGAAAACCTCAAAAATAGTCTTAGCCATAAAGGGGTATTTTTTTAAAAATTGTTTCTTGCATTACTTCATAGTTAAGTCATGAAAAAACATTTTTTTTGGTGGTTTACTCTTATATTTTTTGTTACGTAAATAATAATTTTATTGTAATTCCAATTTAGAAAAGCTAGTAAAAGCTTCGATTTATGATGTTCATACTGTAAGCCGATTCGTCGTAAAGATTAATCAAAATAGTATCTAAATAGTATTTCACGTATATATTCATCTTAATAATGCTTTCTAAAATCCACAGACATTCTTCCAAATAGCTACCTTCAGTGAAATATACATATAAGTTTAAGAAAAGAACGATTCGATGGTTTTAGCTTGTAAAGGGAATAAACAGAAAAAAGTAGAAACGACAGATTTTACTAAACAAGATTAAGAAATGGACATAAATAGATGGTTTGAACTTATAGATTTGATAGACGATGATAGTAAATGTAATAAGAAAGAAACACAAATGAATGAAAGAACGCCGGGGACGCCCCAAGAAGACATGACACGACCAAGAAAATCGTATCTAGATTCGGTTTAATAGAAAAATGTTATTGAGATGATGTGTGAACGTAAATGAAGCGAAGAATGTGTTGGTTAGTTATTTCTAACAAGACAACTAAAATGATTAGGAGAAAGCCGTTATAAAATTTAAAACAATAATAAACTAAATAATTTTCGAAGTTGATAGTTTTTGTCGAAAATAATTTTTGTCGACGAGATTTCAATTGCCGAAAAGAATAACATCGCGTAAGTTTTTTAATCATCAAATTAAAGTTTTTATTTTGAAAAATCTGAATAAAAAACGGCGCGTTGCATGACTCCATGTGATTTCACCTTTAATTAGGTTTGATACAGGTAATATCTAATATCCAAACCCTAAATCATAAAATTTAAAAAATATTGTTAGCAAAATAACGGCACTTCAACCAAAGGTTGAATTATTACTAATATAAATTCAGAAGATTCATAATGATGGCTTGGATTTTTGGTGAGGGTTCTTTTGTGCTTGCGTGGTTTTTTGGTGATTTGGAAACGTGCTATAATCTAGTGGAGCCAAATGACGTCGATCAGCGTCCGATGATCCAAAGTAAAAAAAATCATTAAAAATACATCAGCGAGCGGGCCCCGCGGGGAGGGGCAGATAACTCGGGGAGGGGAGGGTCATCTCCCGAGGCGGGGGGAGGGGGAATCTGGATCGATTAGAGACCAGGATCGATTAGGACAGGGGAGGTGAACCGTATAAAACAAGAAAAAAAGAGGTGATTTTTGAAGTAGATAATATCTACTCTTTCACAGGAAAACAATTTACGACAACCTTTACACTTACATTAACATATTTTACTAACCCAACGAGTAAAACTATATAAACTATATTAAAAACCCGCGCCCTTGCTTTTTGCTTTTGCTTTTGCTTTGCCCCGTTTGAGTGTTGGTGACCATTATATAAAGCCGATAGGAGCTGTAAAAGTAAACGGTTCCTTGGACCCGATGTGATACAGTAACAGCTAGTCACCGGACAATGTAACTGCGGCAGGCGTCATTTGTAATATGTATAGCCGCGTGATACTATTATTCGTAACTCTAATTATTATTAGCGTAAATCTTTCCACATCCGAATTCCATCATTCCACTCTTATTCTACAATTCCGTAGTACCTACTTATACTATTGGGAGGGGGGGGCACGTCCTCATGCGACCTGCTAACGTAAGTGGAGCCATCCTTTGACGAATTCTTGAATTACCAAATTACAAAAGTAGCTTTTTATCGTACTAATAATACAGACGGCAGCACTTCCGTTCGTATCTATTTGTGATTCGAGTGTGTACGACAGACGCAAGGCTATTAATACTGTTTGATACAAATAGAATTGACGATATTCACTCAAAGTATTGTTAATGACCTGTAAAACGCAGACAGACGCAGTGCAAATTTCATGACGCCAGAGCTCACAAATGTACTGTTTTTTGTACCTTTATTTAATCAGATTTCTGTATACAAATTAAATTAGATTACTGCCTTTTTAAGAATAAAGTGCAATTTTATATATATTTAAATCATAAAACAACAACTCCAACAAAAATCATATATACAAATATTAGTACGGAAACATATGCTACCGCGGTTTAAAGCCAGTGAAATCGCGTAGATTTCAGCGCGTTTCCCATATTTTAAAGTGTATAAAAAAATTAAAAATTTTAAAATTTATAATTCTTTTTTCATAAAAATCACGTACCCAAATTTGGGTCGCTATCGCTTGAATAGTTATAGCTATTTTGTTGAAAGTTAAAATTTTTAGTTGTTTATTTGGTTCTGTGTTCAATGGTTTAGTACCCCTGCTCAGAGATACCTAGAGGTGATCATTAAAGCAGCGATGCCGACACATGGTGACGAGTTCGGCCATTTTTCCAAAAAAATAAATCATTTGTCCGCCTTGCTTTGATGTTGTCTTTCACGACTACCTAATAAAAACCCCACTCCTTGACCCCGGCGCACGAATCAGTATCCATCTCATCTCAGTCCGATTCGAGAATAAATTGATTAATCCATCAACTTGATGCAATGTCAAATTTCAAATTTAGAATTTAGAATCGGTACTTCTGTTCTTTTTTTGAAATTAATACTCTTTTTTTATTTACAGGAGAAAGAAGGGGAAATGTGGATAAGTCGGTAAGGTTATTATTTACTGTGAAAATCGTTACTTCTATTCTATTTTTGAAATTAATACATTTTTTTATTTACAGGAGAAAGAAGGGGAAATATGGATAAGTCGGTCAAGTTATTATTTACTGATAAAATATCTACGAAAAAAATCCAGCAATCACATTTCGAATAAACAATATGGCGCCTTGTCTTATTTTTGACGACTAAAATCACATTTTAAAGCTTCATAACTAATGAAGGAATCAACATAGCGAGCTGAAACTAGTTGCATTGAACTAGAAATTACACACAGAAATGGCAGTGCAAATGGCATGAAGCCAGAGCTCACCGTTCGTGGGTTTTCCTGTTTTAATTAATAATGAGATTTCTACTTTAAGGCTGAAATATGAGCGATTCTGAATTTGATGCCATTCTTTTTGGACATTTATAGTTTAAAAACAATAAAAAAATCAAGTAAATGATGATCAAAAATCGCGGGATATTATAATTGAAGGATTTGTGAAGCTAAGAGTACTTATAAAAAAAATGAAGTATACCTTTCGAATATTAGTAAACTTGAAAAATCACGTCATCTGTCAAACACTTTAAACCAAAGAAATAACCATTTCAAATAAATAATAATAATTAACGTAATAATTTTGTTACCTACTTCACCGCTTTTCTGATGTGAGTTCAAAATTTGAAAAATAAAAGTTCAATGAACTTAAATAATTTTACGCATTACACAGAAGTAAGCAATCACTTGCCGCATGTACCCATGCACCTACAACCGAAATATGTTTGCATGAAATTAGTTGTTGGCAAAATTAATTAATTTTCGCACAGTGTGAATAACTAACTGTTCTAAAACTTTGAAACCATCTTTCGACGGTTTTCAATTTTTTTGTGTCAATTTCTCTTTTTTCGGCACCGCACTAACGACACCTTTTTGGCGATTTGAGAATAATAATAAAAATAATAATAATAAGGCACATTCCTGCCGTGACAGATACAAATGCCATCTGTTGAAAAAAATCAAAAGCGGACCGGGTCTGACTGGACAGACTGAAGAGGCTGATTAATCACTAAGTGCTGTGTCGAATTGGCTTCGAATGAGGGACCTGATGCTTCGATATATATTGAAATTAAAACAAAAAATGGATGCAATTAGTTGATGGGGGGAGATGGGAATTAGAAAGCAGACAGAACGATGAATGTGGAAACAATGAAGATAAAAAATAGACAAAAAATATTTTTAAAAAATATATATAAAAAAATTCTAAAAATTAATGAAGGGTTGAAATAGAGAGAATTGAATCAAAGTGTACCTATATGGATTGGATTTAAAAATTAATCTGTTACAATGGTGAGCTGTGGGGTTTTTTACATTAAGAGGGCATTACCAGAGAAAGCCGGAAATACGTCATTTTCAAAAAAGTTTTTAGACGTATTGACTCCTTTCCACAAAAAGTTATAAATGGATTTCGAAAGATTGTTCTTTTATCTAGCATTCGTATGTAATAAATTTTTATAATTTATTTTAATTTTTAGTATAATAAGGTTATTCCATAGGTCGTTGGCAGATTTGTTCAATTTTCAAAAAAGTTTTTGTATTATACCACACCCATTTCAAATAATGTAATCATGCAGTAAAATAAATCAATACATTATCTAGCAGAGTTATGTATTAGAATTTTAATTATAGTTTCAACAAAATCATTAAAAAATATGTACGTACATGTGTTCCTTGACGAAAATTGGTCCATTTGTGTATTTATTTGCGCACTTACAAACTAATATATTTCAGATTTTTTTAACATTCTTATTAAATTTAGAAATTATTGAAAAATGATAAGTACTTATGATAAAAAAATAACTACAAAAAGTACACTATTTTAATAGTTTTATCATCACGCCTTTCAGCATTTTTGGATGAAGGTATAAATTTAAGCTAATTTGGATTGAAATAAATTCGATATTGAGTTATAATTTAAAAAAGCTGGTACGGAGAATAATTAATCTTTCTCATTGTAACCGCCCTGCACGATCGGAAGAACAACTTTCGACGAAATGTGGATTTTCGTCCGCTGGCTGGTTAAACGCTCTTAACTCCATCTGAGATGCTGTGTGAAGGGTCTTTTTGAGGAGAGGAAGGAATGATTATTGGTCTTGAAGAGACCTATGTTGTAGGAAGGAGGAGGAGAGGCCGGCAAATCGTTCCACAGCCGAGCTGTTGAACACAAGAACGAGTCGAAGAAGCGACCCGTTCTCATGTGATAAATGTCAACCGTGTACATGTTGGGCACGCTTTCGGCGTATTTCCCGACTATGGTAATTTTTTAAATCTTTTTTTTTACAAGGAGGCCCTGAGGTAAACCATTTCATCATCTTTGGGATGCTGTGTGGAGGGTCTTTTTATGGAAAGGAAGGAGAGGAAGTTCTGAGAAGAAAAAAGGTATGAGAGGTGGGTAGGAATCTGGGAGTCTGTGTTCAGAAGTGACGTACGTCACCACGAATCCATCCTCCCACTGCGGGGAAGAGGATGGATCGAGAGGGCCCGGCTGGTGAAATCAAAAGGTCTCCCTCAACCTGACCCGAACCTGATCCGGCCCGCCATGCAGTTAGTGGGCAAATGAATCCCCCCAAGACTTACTCAAGCCTCACCCCTTGAATCCGGATACCCCTGCTAAGTCACTAAACGAAGCGAACCTGTGGCAGGGTGTTGGCTATCCAATAGATGATTCCCAGGGCGGTGTTACCCGTACCCGCCTCCCAAATTGTCATTAAATTTGCACAACATCTTCTCTATGAAAATTGGAATTGAATGCAAATATTTTCAGCTCTCTACGTCATTTACAACATGAGTTACAGCGGTTTAAAATATTAATTTAATTTTCAAGAAATTTAAATTTTTAAAAAGTTCAATTTTTAAAAAAGTGTTGAAACTTGGGTAACTACTACTGGTTATGTCCATAAATGGTACATATATAAAGAGAACATTAAATTATTATTACAAATTATGACATTTGTGCAGTTATCAGGTCAAGATATTCTCTGGACAGATATGTGAGTGATTGCTCGTAAGTAGAAAAGTAGCATCTTCCGATAAGTGCTGTATTTTTTGTATAAATTTAATTAAAAATATTGGGCTTCACAATAATAATTCGTTACGCCTTCTGTGCGCGCCAGTACCTACTCTATCAATCACAAGCTGACATCACGAGAATTGAAATTCAATTATTACAAATCGCGTAAAAAATATTTAATGATATTTTAATCAAATTTTATAAATAAACGTTATCTTTGTAAATATCGGAGATTCAGCCGAAATGCATCTTTAAAAATAGTGAATTGATTCACTAGATGCTGCAATAAAGATATTATTTAAGTTGAAAATGTTAATATTGTGTGTAGCATTCGTTGGAAGACTTTTGTGTTGAAAGAAACGCAAAAAAACCCGAATGTGTCATAGATTCTAGATCATTTCCGATGACCTTCCAAACTGACTAAAAATCTTAAAATTCAGCAGACTTCCTGCCGGTGTCTGAACAAACATACCGAAAAAGCAGTCATTAATCAAAATTGATTGAAAATTTAACATGCCAATTCTCGTCAGTCCTAATGATCATTCGAAGCCATTATTTTAGACCAACTCAGGTAAGACGATAAAAAACCCCAGAAGAAATAATTTGTATTTTTTTTCAAGAGATTGTTGAAGATTAAAAACTCAGATTTAACATTTTCCCTCATCACAACACAACGTAGGAAATCTGAATCATTCAAGTCTTGAAGGCAAACTGGGGGCGTCCGCCATAATTAAATATAGATTTGTGTCGATTCCCATTTTTTGTACATTGCAACACTGTAATTGGCCGCCATTATCGGAGCCGTTCAATGGAGAAAAATTTACAATCTTCGTGTTATTTCTATAGTTATTACGGATCATATATCTGAACGCCAAGAAATCAGCCACAACTGGGAGAAGCAATATTAGTCACAGAGTAGAAAGGATTAATTCTTGATACTGTAACAATGAAAACATGCAAGGACATTAGTGGGTTTGTTTTAAACTGAAGACAACACGTAGAAAAGTTGGCATTGCTTTCACGAGAAGAAGTACTTTAAAAAGCTGCCCTTTTAGCAGCTTGTTATGATAAAAACGGTTTAAATTCTAATAATGATTTTGGTGATCTTTCGATAAATGTGATGACTCTACTGCGTTACCCGTATAATTTGATTCTCAAAACATCCTACGATGTCAATCATCTGTAACGAAATTGTCGAATTATAATTCAATTACCAGACTACATTGTTGTAGCTAATCGGTCTTGTGACGCCAGCTCGAAAACAACCTAATAACATGATTATTTTTCAATGAATCAAAATCAAAATAATTGGGAATGAAACAAGGAGCTAAAAAAACTGGATTTCAAGTGATATTCATTCTTAATGTGAGTCGTCTCATGTTCTTTATCGTAAACACGTTGTTTGGTTTGGAGAAAACAAAGAACACTTTATAAGATAAGTAAGGTTCAATGGGGGAAAGAGTCTGATTTGTATGGTTTGTGGTTTCGGCTTTAGTGGGAGGAACCGTTGCCCCAACAAAGTGGCATGCAAATCGAAGCAGAATGCTCCAATCGCGTAATCGGCCGATCAGATGGAGCGATCCAAAATCACGGGTACTTGTTCGCTCGTTTGGTAGACAGAAGAGTCAGAGTACCGAAACGACACGGTAGTTTAGCCAATCCACTCAGCCGTGACGTAGGCAATTACACACCACCACGAGCTCACATAACTTACACTACCGTGGAATCTAACCGAAGCTACCTATCCGGCCATTGAATTTAACCAAACTTACCTGAGTATAGAATCTAACATTTAACCGATATTGCAAAGGTATTCGTGCGTTTATCTGAGCGATTAATGGAGTTCAAACAATTGCGGAGATAATCTCAACAAGGTGAACCAACTTTATCGCAGACGAGGAAAATGATAACGAAGAGAATTTTTGTTTTAGTGACCATGAAGAATACCATTTTAGAGGATGTGGAACGTAAAGAAAAGAATAATTTTATCGTGACCGCAAAAAAAAACTCACAATTGATTATTATCAAATGGTAAAAGTTGTATTTACAAACTAACATTATTACATTCTACTTTTGATGATGCAAAAAGCTTTCAATTTCACGCTAAATTGAGTTTAAAGATAATATTTCACGCAAAAACTATTAGATCGAAATGACTGTTTTCAGACGTTGGCCTACGCTTGATTTGTTGTGAAGGCTAAACTCGTTTACTTTTTCCAACGAATTCCATGGTTACTTTTATTATTTTGGTATTTGGTATTTGCAATACTCATATGATCAACTTTTTTATGAAAACTAATTCGGAAACGAACCAGCCAACCATGCCAGTAGCTGAAGAAAAAGGTTAATCAAATTACAACTAATCGCTATTGATTATCGGATCGAATTTGACATCGCATGCAGCAACTTTAATTGATCCTAAATATCAAACATTGAGAATATTCACCAACACCGTTACAGCGGGTTATTCAATAATATTACTATAGATCTCCACATTATGGTTTGAAGTCATTCGGTCTTAAACTTCTTACGAGATTCGAGGGGTATCAGTAGTTCATTATTAATTATGATTTTCAAGATGGTTCCGTTACACATAACCTTAAAATTTAATTTAACGTAGCATTAATAGGACACACAAAATGATCTACGAGCAATCATTACTCGATAGCAACATTAAGGTCAATTAGACGAGTCTAAAAGAATCCCGACTTCTTTTAAACCATCCAGTAGTTGTTAGATTATGATGACTTACCGCAGTTACGAGTATGTAGCTATGGGTGATCGATTTTTTAAGGTTATTGAATTATCTCCGTGGCAGTTAATTATGAGGAATTCGCGTGTACATTATTATCAATAGGGGAATTAAAATTAGATTATCAGGTTGCGTATGAGTGCTATTAATTTGGAGTGTCCATTCAAGTTGTGTTTCTGGCTTCATTAATTATCGGCTGATGCGATATTTCATTGATGTTCTTTGCCTACCATCTTTTGGTTGCTGTACGTTGTTGGGCTTTTAACTTATTTTTCAAGCGTTAGATCGTCGATCAACAGATTAAAAAAGCACACCTAATACAATTAATTATAACACTTGAGATCTGAAGATTGCTAGTTGGAGTTGTGCTAAGGTGATAGAATAGGTACTGGAATTTCTGATAAAGTATTGTACTCTTTGGAGGAAGATTCCTGGAGATTCTCGGCATTATATACTAGAATTGTTATAACCATTGGGATATTCAGCATTTAGTCCTAGAGCGATAATATTTTGTTAGGAGAATATGTTGTTTGGACTCACCTGTTGCCAGAACTGTGCCAGTAGATAGATGCGCTCCTTCTTGAAGAGCCAGTCCATGGAGTGCAGGGCGTGGGGCTCGAGGTCCTGCGCGGCAGGTAGCGCCGCTGCCCCCGTGGGGTGCATGCGGGGCTCTGCCTCCCCGCGGCCGCCCACCGCCACCTGCTTCTTAGCTAGGAATGCCGTCTTGAAAACGTTTGAAACCCCCAAATCCGTACTCGCAATTCTTCGTCTTGTTCGTTCAGTTCTTCACAACGACCAATGTTCTTAACTTCATCGTATTAACACAGCTCGTGAATATCCGAATCAAGATTTTCGTAACGCTGACTTTTGTATATCTTCGCGTTTTACGTACAAACCAAAGGGGTTGAATAATTATTTCCACTATCGAATCAGAATCTTTGTTCCTTCAGTCGTTCTTGACACAGTTGGCTTCCGTGACTGTAGTGTTCATTTGATGTTCGACCTGCGAAGAAAAGAAATGATGAAAAACGTTATACATATTCGTGTACGACGGTGAAATATAGTAATGGCAATCAATAATAGGGGGTTAAATGATGTCGGATAGATTGGTGCCTGGGGTGAAGGGGTATATTCGGGGCTCCTGGGGAGGTTGGCTCGCGTGCCATCGTGGGCTTGTCATCGTGCCCCCCTTCCCTCGCGAGCTGAAGCCCAGAGGTGGTTGGGACGGCGCCGGAGGCAATGCGCGATAATTCAGGTTCGATTATTAGCGTTTATACCCGACGAAACACGTAACAGTTGTTGTACAATGTACAGCTCGTGTACCACGTAAATTGGAATATCCATATTGTAAGTTTATGACGGTCAGTTTATTGTTTTCTGTACCTACATTGCTGGGCTGGCGGCAGGCGATAGTGAATGACGCATTTCGATGTACTTCTAATTCTTAAGGCTTCGTATTATTTTATTAGCTAAAATAATTGATATTGGAATAATTTAGTGCCTTGAAGTCTAGACACATAAAATTGGAGCCTTCATTCGAGAACACTTCTCTAATTAGGTACATACATAAAAATTCTTTGTTTTACAAGAACGTACCAATTATTCAAATCAATAAAGTAATTCAAAATTAACATGCAGATTTCTGACTTGTATTTCAATGCTATCTTACACGCTTGTAACCATCAAGAATGAAGACATTATTTAAGCTACCGATTTTCGTTTCCTAAAAGACCTTCCGTTTGGTTCCACACTACTTCAAGTCAATCACCAGTTCCACCCACAATAAATTTGTCTCTTCATCGCTATCAGGTTTCTTCGGTCCCGAGGTAAAATAAGCCATAAATACACCCCTTCCTTAAGCCAATCAACCTCCCCCATTTCTATATCGGGAATATAAAATATAGGAAAAAAGCTCCTCGACATTTATTGTGAAATATCGTGTTGGAAGTACAGTTTTATAAGGGACTCACGTAAAAGTGAATCGCCGATATCGCCGGTCACTGGCTCTTACGTGGGTAGGTACCTTACTATTCAAATTCGAACTCCATAGGGGTCGGAAACAACCCCATGACATATTTTTTCAACCAACTACCCTGTACCTGATTTTTATATCGAACTAGCTGGTACCCGGTATGCGTTGCTATGCCATTTAATACAAAAATTCTTTCTTCCTGCGTGTCCTTTCCCATTCGTCCCGTTCCTACTCTGCCTCCTCCACTTCCCTCTCCCCACCCCACTCCCTCCTTCCCTCGTCCCGCCAACCCCCCTCCCTGGTTTCCCTCCCACTCCCTCTCCCGTGAACCCCCTATCCGAGTTCTCCTCCTCCCTCCCGCATTCCATACATTTAGTCCCGGTACATTCAGTTTTCAAACAGCTCGCGTTTAACTATTGCAATTTTTTATTCAAATTTCATAATGCCAGAGCTCACCAGTAGTTATATACAAACCTTGTCCTGACGGTAACGAACACACAAAAAAAGAATTACTCAATTTGGTGAAATCGTTCGGAAGTTATGCGCGTGCATACATTTCGGTGATTCATTTTTATTTATATACTAGCTGATCCGGCGAACTTCGTACCGCCTCAGAATCAAAAACTGTTGTCAACTTATTAGCTGAATTGATCTAAATTGTTTCTCCCTGCGTATACCATACCTTGATCTAAATTGTTTCTCCCTGCGTATCCTTTCCCCTCTCGCGTTCCCTCTCCCTCTCCCCACTCCACTTCTCCCCTTCTCCCCTTCCCCCGTCCCGCTAACCCCCCTTCCTGAGTTCCTTTCCCCCCCCCTCCCCCATCCCCCCCTCCCCCCTCACAATCCCCCCTCCCCCATCCCCCCCCCCTCCCCCCTCACAATCCCCCCCTCCCCCCTCCTCCCCCCCCTCCCCCGGTTCACAGTTCAATATTATACCCCTTACAATGTTGCTGCAGTTCTTTCAAAATAGGAGAATTCGTTCCATACAAAATGTATGGGGAAAATAATTTTCTTCGGAGTGGAACACCCTTTACTTTTAGGGGTATGAAAAAGAGATGTTGGTCGATTCTCAGACCTACCAGATAAGCACACAAAATTTCATCAAAATTGGTCCAGCCGTTTCGGAGGAGTATGGTAACAAACACCGTGACACGAGAATTTTATATATTAGATATATAGAATATAGAATATATAGAAGATAGAAGAAGAAGATAGATAGATAGAAGATAGATAGATAGATAGATAGATAGATAGATAGATAGAAGATAGAAGAAGATAGAAGATGGAAGAAGATAGAATATAAAATAATAAGATATAGATTATTCATACATCATACTTTTCGATAACAGTTTGATTCCAATGCCAAATTTGATACCAAGCTCCACGTATGATTAAAAATTGGATGCTTTGTTGTTTATTTTTAGGAAGTAAACTAATACATAATGTTGATAACTACTTCAACATAAAATGATATGCCAAAAACAGTGCAAAAAAATTGTTTGAATAAATTTTCAAATTATTTATTTGAAACAGCAAATTTATTAACAAGCTGCATCCGATAATTAAATATCCATAATGAGATGTATTCCTTGAATTAAGTAAATGCATAATTACATATGTTATACTTAATTGAATCATCATTCTAAATAAATAAAAAAGGTTTAATTTAAACAAAGATCTAATACAACCAAACATTACCAATTCAATCACAGAATTTGAACGATTCATCAAATTTCAAAGCTTAAATTTCAGTTCTGTGAAAGTTTTATGCAAGTTCTTATTATTTCATCATAGGTCGATTATTATACATATAATAACCGAACTTGAGATTTAATTTTGAAATTTGTTGAATTGTTCGAAGTCTGTGAAACCCATATTTCTCTTCATTTAATTAAATATTACAATTTGTGGTTTTAGTCATAAACTTAAAAATAGAAATTCATCCCATAGACTTGCAGAAAAGTCAATAGATGTCGCATATTAAAAATAAAAAGGATAAAAATTTATTCAAACACTATCTAGATAGCATTTAGTTCGGGTTTTAAATCTTGCAATCATACACAAAGATATCAGCCAATAAAATATGCGTTAAGAAAATTAAGATAATTAATAATGTTGGTAGTTCTTAGTCGAAGTATGATACACTTTAGGGACACCTTAGCTCAGTTGGTAGAGTCTCGGCCCGGAAAGCCGAAGGTCCTGGGTTCGAGTCTCAGAGGTGCCAATATCTTTTTCTGATTTTCTGTTTCCAGATTTTCGATCGAGTTTCGCTAATATTGTCTTCATTTAGGTAATTAATCATCAAATTTCTGACTGGAGCTGCCAATTTCAATGACATGATGGCTAATCGGGATTAAAGATAATCTAGAGTCTAGGTGCTATTGTTCGGTTGAAATATTTATGATAAGTGCAAAATCGATTTTTTTGTTGTTTTTTTTTTCAAATCCATGTTTCGTTGACCGTTGGTTGTCGGTAAAGAAATATTTCTCCACGTTCGACGTAGGGCCAAAAAACCTCACCTGCCACGTTCGCTATCGTGATTCCGATCGAAGATAGGTTAGGTTAGACAATATAAAATATATGTTTGGCAATTTATTACCGCAGAAGTCTTGGCGGGGGTGACTTGGCCGTGTATTGGTTTGATTTGGACCTGTATTGGGGTGATTTAGACCGGTATTATTGGGGCTGATTGGGGAAGGGGTAGCCGCTTGCATGTGACGATCTGCGCTAATCAATGGAGCCATGATTAATGGAATTATTATTCCTAATTTGAATATTTTAAAAGTTTGAACATTTAAACGTCGAATGGAATGAAATAAAAACGGTTGAAAGAAGGTGGTTCAAAGGGGGCGATCGCAAACCTAATGTTTATAGAAAACAGTTAAAGTTGGTACCTAATTCAAGGGAGGGAAAGCATAAAGGTAAAGAAAATAATGAAAAGTAGCTGGATACTCAGATCTGGTCCCCAAACATAGCTAAAGCCACTTCAGACAACGATTAGATTCTGAATGTTGGGCCGCATCCAGGTCAATACTAAGAGAATATTTCACTCGGCAACACAATGAACATAGATGCAGGAGTAGAGAAAAAGGGTGTAACGTCAAAATTCTCGGTTTTGGCACCCACTCCTTGATTCATTTACATCCATATATATACACTTCTGTTGTATCGTGGTTGTAGTGTATTTGACATGGCACTTTTTTTTTCGTGATGTGAACACTGCACAAGGGTGCTAAATGTTTCCAATCATCTGGAGCCAGCGAGACTATGGCATCTCCAATTTGGGTATTTTGTGAGGCTAAAGCAGTGGTTCCACAGGTGGTCCGCGAGATCTAAAATGTGGTCAGCGAAACACACAAAACCGAATCGAAAGGTATCCAAAAGCAGATTCGTAACCATTTTGATATTAGTGTTGTAGAGGTAGCTGAACAAGTCCAAGAAGAGCTCATTCTTGTACCTTGTGGTCCCTGCGAGAACAAATAAATATCATGGTGGTCCCTGGTCAAAAAAAGGTCGGGAACCACTAGGCTAGAAGAATTGGGGAGGGGTTGGGGATAGGGGATAGGGAAGGTAGGGAACTACCGGCTATTCAAATCTAGTCACCAAACACCACTAAAGTCATTTCAGGCAAAGTTTAATTCTGAATTGCTGTCTTTCACAGAGCACCATTCTAGAATGAGCCGCAAATACAATATAATAATAATCAAATAAACTTGTTCAAGAAAATTAAATTAAAATGAACATATTTTTTTACATGAGCTCAGGACTCAGGACCCATGTCATCTTTGGGGATGCTGTGTGGAGGGTCTTTTTTTAGGTAAAGGGGGGGGGATTACTCCGGTGAACCCGGACACCCCTGCAAAGTCACCAAACGAGCCACTTGGGGTGACCTATGGCAGTTGGGGTGACCTGTTGGCTGTTCAGTAAATGGTTTTCGAGGCGGGAGTACCCATAATAATCAATAAATACTTACTTACGTAGGTAGGTACTTGTTCAAGATTCAGATTTATTTTTGGATAAAAATTGTTTACTTTTTAGTAATAGGGTTGTCACAATTAATTATGGGAACGTGTTCTTAAGTTAGTCGTTGTATTTTCCGAAGATTACCATATTATATTTAAGTTCATATTCCGTTACAGATATAACAAGAGCTAATCCTCGGTTCCCCCAACGCGCTGTTAGGCAATTTATAGCACCCCAAGAACATTTCCAATGCAGAGCAATACCATAATTTAACTAGATTTCTTAATAAGAATCGCTCCCTACCATTCGGATAAGAAACAAATGTATTTTTTAAAATAACTGTTTAAAAAAAAAATTGATGAGAAACGAACCCTGGTCAGCTGCTTGGAAGGTATTTATGCTGATATCAATAGACTATCTAATATTATAAGATCAGCGGAATTAATTCATTGCACTAGATATCTTTTCTAAGTGGGAAGGTACTTTTAAGGTACTTATTGATTTTTTTAAATATGAGATTGACAAAAATGACTTAATAAGAGATCTCAATGGCCGAGTTGGTTCGAGACCTGTCCCAGTAAGATGAGAGACCCTGGGTTGAAGTCCATTTGCTACCGTTACCTATTGATTTTTCTGTGTCTTATTCTTTTTCATATTTTCGTTTAGATTTATTAGTAGATAGATATTATAATATTCTTCTTCAATTATAGAAACGAAAAGCTTCATTCACATTATTTATTGCATAAATTTCTAGCGATTGCAAACCGGTTTCGCCAGAATGGCATTTTCGAAAAAAAAATTAATGAAAAAGAACACAAAGTCAGGATTCTATGCTTCTTTTGAAGATAAATTGTGAATCTGAAGCTCCTTAGCTCATGATAGAAATAACCAGCTGAACATGTTTGTACGCACTGAAAAGCTGCACAAATTTCATAACTCCAGAACTAATTCTCAAAAGTGGAAGAAAATCGATATCGCCCTTTTTTTTAGGCCCTGGTGCCATTCCAAGCGTATTGTAATTGAAACAATAATTACCTAACTAGATCGGAATAAGTAGGTTTACATCTCTACCTCATTCTCACCCCGTTTACTAAAAAAAAAATATTTAAAAAAAAGTGATCACGCAACACCCGGATCCCAAGTCAAACATCCTAACCACTACTCCCCGGAGTTGGACGTATTATTAACTTCTATCATCGGTTCATTCTCAGAGTATCGTTTTTTCAGTCGTAATGATCCGAAAGATCACCACGTGTTCCGCGTTACAACTTTTGTAGGGAAGTTCATATTCGACGTTAGACAGTCATCCATTCCACATGTGTCTTCGGATAAAAAAAACCGCTTTTTATAACTCGTAAATTTGGTTCAGTAGTCATCTCTCCCCTAAGATGTTTTAAACACTGCGATTGTTTTTTGTTCTTTTTTTAATAAAGTCGCGTTCGATACTAAATTTGAATTTTTAAAAACTGTTTAAAAATCTTTTTCAAGGTAGGTACCTACCTTCTTAGTACGAATCTTTTGAACAGGGGTTACCGACTTAGTACGTATATTTTTTTAAATTTAGGGGTACCTACTTAGTCCTTATATATTTAAACATTGGGGTATTTACTTAATACGTATATATTTTAATGTGGGGATACCTACCCACTTAGAACGTATATATTTTTTTTAAATATGGGAGTACTTACTTAGTACCTACGTATATATTTTTTTAATATGGGGGTACCTACCTACTTCGTAGATATATTTTGAATGGAGGTACGAACTTACCAACCTCCTCAGGTAATAGAAATAAGAAGGTGCCTACTTAGTAGAATCCCTTTATCTTGTGTATCGCGGTAGGTGCCTACTGACTTCGTATATTGTTTAATATGGGGGTACCTACTTAGTAGGTATATTTTGAATGGAGGTAGGTAGGTACTTACCTTCGAGTTATCTACCTAATTTAATAGGAAACATTCATAGGATAGGTACTGACTTAGTAGGTACCTACCTTGTGTGAGTAGTTAGGTACCTACTTAGTATTACGTGGGATTACATTACATTTTTAAAATCGTTTTATCCGTGTATCTTCGGTTAGAGAAATAACCTTTAAAAGTCAGTAAATAAATTAGGCGTGGGGTAATTATAAAACAATTAGCGGTCGTCACTCGGCCGGTGGCGCCAATACAGTGTTCCAAATTCAAATAGGTGGACCGACCCGTTTGGAACGTTTGTTCCTAATTTGAATTTTTCAACGTTCAGTCAAAAGGGCGCCGAAAGGAAGAAAAAAGTAAATTTCAATAAAGTTAACTGTAAACAAATTTGTAGTTAAAGGAAACAGTCAGAGACGCCCGAGAAAAATGGCACGATGAGTCGATGTATGAGTGTGAATACAGCAAGAAGTCTGTGAACAATTTATCCTTTCTGCCTACTCCTGCGGAAAACAGTGTGATGGTTAGTATTATAACTGGTAACTATCTACCTAACCACCTGTTTACGCTTAGGTACATAAGAACAAAAAAAGCGCAATTTTTTTCGATCCAGTGAACTATCGACCGATCTTTTTTTAATAAAAAATATCGAACAAGAGTCACAGGGGAAGAGAAGGAGATGAGGAAGTTGGGAAGTACCTACCTGGCTTTTCAGATCTAGTCATCAAATGCGGTAAATTTCGATTCTGTTAAAACAAATAATAATCAGAAATATTGTGTGATTGTATCTAACTATGGTTAAATAAACTCAGATATGTTTTGAATTTGTGTCATATTAAAAATTGGAACTGATTGTTTCAAGAATTCAGACAAGCTTTAAAGTAGGTACCTACCTAAAATATTATGTTTTACCAGAGTTTAAAAAAAATATAAATTTTCAAAATTGGAATTGATGTGTCAAAATTTCGCACTACCCACTGAATTTTTACTGGTCTGCACTAGTAACAATATACCTAACACTTGAAGTTTGCTTTACTGTAATGGCGACCTTTCACCAGGGCGATACTGAGAGTATCTTCGGTTTTAAAGTTAATCTAAATCAAATGCTGAATAGGTCAGTATTCCATTTCTAAACCTTTGCACATCGTCCCAATAATTACCGCCCCAATTACAATATTCCAGATTAAAAAAATTCGAACGTTCTGTTCCAAATCCGAATATGAGTTTTTTTGTTCCAAATTCAAATTTGAAATGGTCCCTTTGTGTCTGGTCGCTTCTATCTTCTTGTACCATCTTACATCGCCGGATCTCTGAGATATTCTCTTTGGTGAAGTTTGGTCCCTACAGGAAGTGCGCTTGTCGCCATTTTGTTTCGTCGGCCTTTTTTTAACGTTCCAGATTTAAATATCGTTCTGTTCCACGTTTAAATTGAGCGGGAAGTTTGACAGCCGTTAACTTTGTGGGAGGGAATGGGTCGTTTTGTTTTTATTTTACAACGAAAAGGAATTAAATAAAATACCTAAGTAATAATTAATTAAAAAAATAACCTACAGTCAGCAAATTTAAATCTATCTATCTATCTATCTTCTATCTATATAAATAAAAATGAATCGCCGAAATGTATGTATGCGCATAACTTCCGAACGACTGCACCAAAATGAATAATATTTTTTTTTGTGTGTTCGTTATTGTTAGGACAAGGTTTGTATAAAACTACTGGTGAGCTCTGGCATTATGAAATTTGTATAAAAAAAATTGAAATAGGTGGCATGCGAGCTGTTTGAAAACTGAACATACCGGGACTGAAAGTATGGAATGTGGGAGGGGGGTTTGCGGGACGGGGGGAAGGGGGGGAGTGGAGTGGGGAGAGGGAAGGTGACGCGGGAGAGGAAGGGGAGGCGGAAGGGGAACGGGACGAATGGGAAAGGGCACGCAGCGAAATACAATTTCTTTATTAAATAGCATGGCAACGCATGCCGGGAACCCGCTAGTAAGAAATATAAAATACTTGCTAAAGACATCTAACCATACATTAAAAAAAAACTATTATCATACATCCCCGAAGTAGACCTTCCTCTTCACAAGTGGTAGATGGTAGATACATAGATATCAGTAGGTAGGTAGGTACTTCACCTTTTCCGTCTTTTCCTTTGCTCTCACTTGGGCAGTTAAAGAAAAAAAAAAACACTGCGCTATAAAAATTGATTTAGGTATATATTATTTACTATAACCGCCACCAGGTGGGAGCAATTGGAGCCCTTTTGCGGTATTCGCGTTAAAAAATGTTATGTTATTCTTCTGGTGTGTTTTCCTATCGGAAGTTGGCTATCATCACGACAATTATCACGAACTAAATCTCATAATTAATTACCAAGTAACCTTAAAATTATATTCTACTTCTTTTTGGGAGGCGGGAATGGGTACCGCCGCCCCGGGAACCTTTATTGGATAACCAACACCTCTGCCATAGGTCACCCCAAGCGGTTCGCTATGTTTGGTGATTTAGCAGGGGTGCCCGGGTTCATGGGGTGAGGTTTGTCTAGGTCTTGCAGGCGGATGACCAGGACACACTGAACCCCAGATTCCTACCCACCTCTTAAACCCTTTTCCTTCCCATAAACCTCCTCTCCTTTCTTTCCTTAAGAAAAAACCTCCACACAGCATCCCCAAAGATGTCATAAGTCCCGTGAGTAATTATTTTCCTCAGGGCCTCCTGTGTGTTGTGATATTAGAATAAATAAAAAATAAATTACAAGCAAATCATTTTAAAAAGGAATAAGTCTGAATGCAGGTATTTGTGCACACTTTGATAATGCACAATTTGAAGGTTTCGAAAGAGTTTGGAAAGCACCTTTTTACATTAGCTCATTAGAAAAAAAAATCTTTGGGGATATTGTGTGGAGGGTCTATTTTGGGAAAGGAAGGAGAGGAACTTCTGGGAAGGAAAACCGTATGAGGGGTGGTCAATGTGACCAGGAGTGACGGATGCATGAATCCATCTCTCCTAGGTACTTCAGTGCAAGGCGATGGGTTGAGAGAGTCCAGCTGGAGAGGTCGAGAAGGTCCAACAAAGTATCGAGGAGGGCCGAGAAGGGCCGCCAAGACCTAGACAAACCTCAACCCATGAACCCTTGCTAAATCTCCAAACGTAGCGAACCACTTGAAGTGACCTATGGCAGACGTGTTAATTATCCAATAAATTGCTGCTTTGTAACACCCGTCCACAGTCCCCTCTTACCCCGAAAATGCACAAAAATATTGGGTGCGTAGCGACTTTTATCAATTGCGTTTAAATTTAGATACGCGATTCAATTCAACAATGTTATTTTTGTGTTATGATTCTTCAGCTCAGTACAATTATAAAACGCAATTATTAATTAAAATATTTTTTGACCCGTCCATTACACCACTACATAAGCAAGGGTCTATCTACAATTTTTTTAAAAACACTGTAATACTGTGCACAAAAATGCATTCCTGTAATAAAAATATTATTTATTCAAGTTTTTAACCATCACATTCGGTTCCACAAAATTTACATTGCCATCTATGATCGAATGGAGTAAGCTTAAATATCCCGAAGGAACACCTCATACAGAATAAAAATTACTTTTATCATCAAAACAAACTACGCCGATAGGGACATAAAACGCGATATGCGACGCAGCACTTCGATTCTAAGTATAGTAAGTTCGGGTAATATGGCCTAGTCGGCCAATATGGCCACCATTATTTTCTCCGACACCAACCAACACTAGTGGTTTACGAATACGCCATATTATCAGGCCCCTTCCCTTGACGCCCTCAGCAGATCCTTGCGTTGCGGCGAGTGCGCGTTTGTCCGGCGAGTGCGACGATCGAAAATTATCTGATTTGATGTTATTTTTTGGAAAGTTTCACTCCTTACTGTTCCTCAAATAATCATTGTTTTTATATTGCTTGTATACAGTTTTGTAGGTAAACTTTTAATTAATAGTGTGGTGACCTTTTCAAAGCACTTAACTAACTAGTTTTTAGGTTAGAATTTTAATCGTCATAAACGTCCTTGCGGCCATTATGGCCACTAGGTAGGTGGCCAATATGGTCCACCGGGCCATATTGGCCTCACTTAACGTAAATCTTTAAAATTTGTTAATATTTTTTTTCCTAAAGGCAATGGCTTCACGAAAACCAATTTTACAAAGAAAACGCCAAACTTTGCACAAGGTGTCAATGAAAAAGACAATCGAAGATGTACGAAATAAGAAAATGGGTCATACTAGAAATAAATATAAGTCATACTAGAAATCTGGAATTGATGGACCTCGCGAGACAAAACCATGTCCACTTAATATCAATTTCTCCATATTCCAGCCACAAAATACAAACATTAAATAAGTCATTCATGGAACCACTGAAAAAATATGTTTCTGATGAGATAAGATCATGGGTAAGGAAAAATTCATGCCCACTAACCCAATATGAAATGATGGAAGTTTTTCGACCCGCATATCTACGTTCTCAAAGCGGTGAGATATCTGTCGGTGGTTTTTGCGTCATGTTTTTAAAGATAACAATTTTATTGATATGGACAATAAGCCAGAACGTAGAATCACCAATCAAGAAAATATTACACCAGAACCAACCACTTTAGGTTCTACTCCTGCAACAGAAAATGAATCTGTTGACATGACATCCACCATAAATGAACCTGATACGAGTCGTGCGTTGGCTACTGGTGTAGCCTCTGCTTCGAGAGACGAGAACAGCACACCACCTGTCCGTGTTGAACAAGTTGTAGTTTCCATTACGAGGTCGCCACAGCCTTCGACTTCAAGAGATCAGAATTTTGATAACGCCGTTCCAATTGTCTCCAATACCAGAAATAGCACTTAGAAAAACTACTAACCGAGGCAGAAAGGCTGCTACGTCGACACTGCTTACTTCATCCCCGACAAAATGAATTGCAAGACTCTTTAAAAAAGAAAAAAATTAAATCGAAAAGTCTATGGGTAAAGGCAAAAAACGAAAGGGCAAAGGTAAAAAGCCAAAGTCAAAATCTAAGGAGGTACAAATGTCTAGCTCGGAGGAAGAAAATGAACCACTGTACGACGATAGTTCTTACGAAAGTCCTTATTTGTTTTATTTTTTGATATGGTGGGCAATACGGTACACTTCATTTGTGGCCAATATGGCCCTAGGCCATATTAGCCTACTACATTTATATTTTAAGATTATTCAAGATTCAGAAAAAAATTTATTTTAGCTATGTTTCGAAGTCAATAACCTTAAACTTATAATTGTCTTGTACCATTAAGTTCAAAGGACTGATTTAATCAATAAAAGCTGTTTGATCTCAAAAATATCGTATTTTATTACCAAAAAGGCTTATGGTGTGCCATATTACCCGAACTTACTCTACTGACTAATTAATCAAAATATTAATCGAGCTGATTGAAGTTTCAATTTTTTAATGCGACACGTCTTATCAAAGCCTGGGACTGTCATCCTAATCCCGATCCCACGGTCCCGAATTTATTGCTATTATTATAATTGTGTTATTGTTTCGATTAAACACGATATCAGACATTAGAGAGTCAGATTCGATGTTTGATGCTGCCTCGTGTGGGGAGAGACGGGAGAAATGGACCAGAGATAAATAGCAAAATTTTGTATTTTATTATTAATATTTTTATTTTTTTTCAATATACAGGGTGTTATGGGACGTCCTTGACCAACTTTAACCAGTGATTTCGGACATTTTTGGAGAAAAAAAGTTAATAAAATTTTGGTTTGCGGTGACTTTTTTTATTTTCAAAATATTTTTCTTCGACATCAAACAAAAGAAAATTTCTTCCACATTTTGTCACTAGTCACTCAGCCGAGTAATCGCTCAACCCTTCACCCTAATTATCAAATACCTAGTGATTTTTTTAAATGTTTTTAGATGAAATATATAAATGTAGGTATTTTAAAAAGGTCACCGGAGACCAAAATTTCTTTAATACTTTTTGCTCCAAATAATGTGATGTGTCTCTGGTTAATAAAGTAAGTCAAGTACGTCCCTTAATAATGATTTATTACATTTATTAAAAAAAAATCCTTTCGCTATGGCATGCACAATGCATAAACCCGTGTTACTGATATATTTTATTTTAAGTTAATAAAATTAACAAAAAATATGTATATTTTTTACATACTATTGTTTATTAAAAATTAATTTTGTTATTGACTGATTTGTACATGTTCAATTTTGATTATGTAGGTATTGTATCATATGTTTACAAGTCACAAGTATTGTGTGTACAAGTCATTTTAACACAGTTTTAAATATTTTAAATTTAGCTATCTGAAATGCACAAAAATGACAATATAAAAAAGATGCGTTATTTTGAACCAAATAATGATTAGGTACCATGTGGACACAAATACACCATTTTTAAAATTGTATTAATGTTCCACAACTTAATTGCAACAAAAATTTCAGGACTGTATCATTTAGATCAGGGATTCCCAAACTATTTTGGACAAGTGACCCCTTTTCCAAAATGAACTGTTACCCCAGACCCCCCATGGCAAATTACCTACTTTTAAAATCAACCCCCTTAGGGGCCGTTCAAGTATTACGTAACGCAATTTTTGAAGATTTTTGACCCCCCCCCCCCCATGTAACGCGCCGTAACGTTTTCCTGTACACCCCCCCCCCCCTAGGCGTTACGTATCGCCCAAGTGGCTTTACTTGAAATTCACATTTAAGTTGCGCAAAGTGCTATAAAAATGTTAGAGACACATTGGTAAGTGTTGATTTGATGGAGATGCAATAAATCCGAACTTCAAGTAGTCGAAACTGTATTGTCTGCATTTTTTTTTCGTGTCCGCCATCATAAAACTCTCAGTAATCTTGCAAATAAAAAAATAAGAAACTACCTAAATAATAAACAATAATTAACTGTTAACCGGTCAAATGCCGTCCAAAATCACGAAAATTTACGAAAGCTCCCGCGAAATCACGACTTTGATATTTGAATTCAATATTTTGTCGATTAATTTTGAACTATCGTATATTTTATTGACCGAAACACATTCCTAAAACAATAAACTATGTACCAAAACAACACTACTTTCGTTAATTACGTAAATTAATAGGTTTTACGATGTTTTTGTCGAGGAACACGCATCAACCTTGACAGATAACAATCGCGGCAAAATTTGACAGTTCGATGTCATAGAGAAAATTATTTAAAAATATCCTGGGGTTGCAAGGTGAATAAAATTTCTACCCGCCGTATGGTTATATAATGACGGAAGCGATTCTGACACTGTTCTTCATACAACGTCTGTACATAGATGGGTCAAAATCGCAGACAAACATGTTTTCATGGGAATATTTTTTTCGGGCATGCGCAAGGGTCGATTTTCAGACCTCGTCGACCCCCAAAATCAGTTTTCGTTTATGTCGACCGCTAGAAAACCGATATCGACCCCAAGGGGTCGATATCGACCACTTTGGGAATCCCTGATTTAGATACTCACTTGTACCTAGATTGCAGGCAGTTGCAATACTTTCTCAGAAGTAGAAGATGTGTTCAATTGCACGGTAAATAGTTATTAGAAGGCTATAATAACATACCTAAATAATAATAATATTGGACGTTAGCATAAATGGGTTCTGTATGGGTTCTATATAATTCGAATAGCATATTTTACTTCATAATTACTGTTCCACAAAATCACATGGTTGTAAAAGCCCCTAAAGGCGTACAATATGTAAATAAATAATATTGAACTAATTATAAAGGTAGGTTGGCATGCAAATATCTAATTAAATTATAAAAGCAAATTAATAATGTCTACGGTGTTCAATCTAAAAACTAAGACGATATTATCACAAAAAAGCATATTAGGTAGGTACCTAACGTTTGTTTTGAGCAGTGAAAAATTATCGTGGTTTTAGGAGAAAATTCTAATGTAATTTATTTATTCATCGTTCAACACCGCGTTCCCCTTTTTACCATACAAAAATATACAATCTGCGATACAAACGATTGGTCTGATATCTGAAACCTTTCGATATTATAATTTGTGCTGTGTAATAATTATTATAAACAATAATTAAATTCATATAAAGAAATGCAATAATGATAATAATAGATCGTTCGCATTAATGAATTATAAGTTACACAGTTATTTATTACTGTGGGAACCAAACCATTGATTCAACTGTCATTCTATTTACTTTATCTCAATTGTTTATAAGTTGAAATGCTTAAAAAATTAAAGTGTTTATTATAAAAACTAAACCAAAGCAAAAGCATTACAATTGTTCATACCGATCTAGATATAAATTATAGGTACCTACTGAATTCATTACAAGCTTCTAACTTCTAAGTAAATGCAAATTTTCATTTTTAATATCGAGTGACCTACCTACAATACCACTCTAAATATTTATTGCAAATAGTACCTACCTACCTATGACATTGAAATAATAAATAAAAAAGCAATTAGGTAGGTATGTGTTTATTTGATCAGTTAAACATTGTGATTATTTTAAATGTCAGCATTTTATGTCGATTTCCGTATTGTTGATTTTTATTGCATTTTTTTAAAAGAAAATTCTGCTTATTCGCTTATAATTAATTACATTGCACAATTTATTTACAAGCATAGGTACCTACCAGTGGCGGCTCGTGACTTTTGGGTGTGCTAGAGTGCAGATATTAAAAAAATGGCATTATTGATGTTGTTGTAGCCGAAAAAAAAATTTTTTTTTTTGAAAATCAGTTTTTTGTATGAAAAATTTCAGAAAGTTTCAGTTTGGCGGTGTGCCGCACCAATTTCCTGAAAAATTTTCATACAAGACACCGATTTTCGAAATAATTTTTTTTTTTTTTTTCGCATACAACATCCACGATGCCATTTTTTTAATATTAGCACCCTAGCACACCAAAAGTCACGAGCCGCCACTGGTACCTACCTATAAATAAATATGTTAACCAATGTATAAATATTTTAAGAAAGTAGGTAGAAACTTTGTGGTGAACTATTATAAGAAAATTAATTTAATATTAAAGTACCTAGAATTGTTTCTGCAATAACTGAGTCTTTGAAGTGAAAACTTTCTTAGCACCGTTGTGATTTGAAACTCGATGAAACGAAAAAGCGACACTAAAAAGAGACAAACATATTATAGATAGATACATTTATAGGATTTAGCCTGCGAAAAAATGAGATAAAATAATCGGTCTCCTCTTTGTGCGGTGCTTCATAGCCTTCCCAGTTCCACACTCTTGTTTACATTTGTTTTTCTGAAGGTTTTACTTCTATCACGTAGGTATGAACTGCACACTTGTAATTCTTTAGGATTTCAGGAGAAGGCAAAAATCTGTTTAAAACAAGTTTGATGTACCTACATTGGACTCCAGTTACTAATATCTACAGCCTGTATGTCGGACGAACATCTACAGCTCATATGTTGAACTAATATCTACGAACTTCAGAGTGTTGACTAATATCTACAGAGTGTAGGTTGAACTAATATCTACAGAGCGTAGGTTGGACTAATCAGCTAAATGTGTCCAATAGTCCGATATCAGGGATTTTTACATACATACTTACATAAATTAAATTTTTTAAACTGCATACGCAATATTACGTTATTCCAATATGCTATACTTAATTGCAAATCCAACCTCTGCCAGTACTGTAGATATTCGTCAACACTTTGGTTCTCATAGATATTAGTCAACAGTTTGAGCTGTAGATATTCGTCAACACTTTGATTCTCATAGATATTAGTTCGATTTCTTTAGTTTTTGGAATTCCTGTAGATATTAGTAGACGCCTCCCCTACATTGTACCTACACATTTATAAACTGTACACAAATTTAAAATTGTTTTGACCATTTTTTACACAATTCTTTCACAATTTTCATCAGAATAATTGCTTAATCTGTGAATGTCGATAAAATATGAATTAAGCGCACAACCTAAGAATGAAATAAAATGCGAAATTATTAAGGATCTATCAAATATAACTTAACTGCAATTTGATAACCAGTAATGTTAAATCTTATCTAATCACTGTAATGTGGATAAGCGTGTGAGAAATTGCAAATCGAAATATGAAAAAGGTAATTCGAATAAATTATGATTAATTCCTCCACAGAATACTGAATGCCTAGTTCATATTACCCAAGTTATTAATTTACAATAAGAGGTTATGTTGTGCTGGTTTGTTTTTAATAGAGACGTGATACGAGTTGATTATTATTGCATTTGAATAGATTATCACGAATCAGTAAAACGATAGGCATATAACGTTGATGATTCTAGGAAATAAACTAGAATAGAATACCTCAATCATTCATTAGGCATAGGTTAGTTTACATTGTATCAAATTTAAATCATTCAAATCCTTTAAACACGAGATACAAATTGTGATTGTATTTGTCTAACTAGGCGACAATGCAAAAAATTTTCAAAGTCTTAGGTGTTCTAGGTACCTACCTAAGTAAAAATATAATTAAGAACTTTTGTATAGGTACCTACCCAGTAAAAACAAATTCGATTCTTTTTTATTCATGTTTTTTTGTATCATATTACGGCAAATGGCCAATAATTAGATAGGTAGGTACTTGCAATAATTTTTAACTCTCAAGGATTTTGTGTCATTCAAATAATTAAACCACTTCCTGTATATAAGTATGTAGGTACCTACCTACCTTTATAAACGGATGTGCGTTAGATAAAAAATGCTGCATTTTTACTATTTTTATACACATTTGACATTTAATCGAAAAAACTATAATTAGGTACTTACTGTTATTTAAAAATTACAAATTTAAAAAAATTTCTGACTTGCTTTATTCAGTATCTTAGTATTTTTTTTTTAGAACGAATCAGTTAAAAATCACACAAAGAAAGATAAATGAAAGATTGAGAAATAAAATAAAATAAATAAAACAGTAATAAAAAACACTTTCCCAGTTGAACAATTTTCAAGAAAGCCGTCGCAATATTATAAAAAAGATGCATGTCCTCAAAGCATATTTTTAGCGAACTCTTGTATCTATTGAGATATAAATATTTTTTATGCTATATAAACGAATATATTTATTGTGTGTAAATATTATGTGTCTACCATTTTAGTTTTAGCTAGGTAATAATAGGTATAAAAATTTTCGAAAAAAGTTTTTAATATTAAATTAATATGTATAGATGTTCATGTACCTAATTAAAGTATCTACTTATTAATTATGTTTTTAACCAAATGTTAAAATACATACCTACGCGTAGGTAGATTGGTACCTAGGTACTTCCTTTACACATCATTATTTTAGTAACACGGAAGTTATTTTATAAGGTAGGTACCTTAATTTCAATAATTTATCGATATTTTATTAATTTCAATGGTTAGGTAGGTACTTAGGTACCTTCATAAGAATACCTTTTTCGAAACAATTGATATTTAATAAAATGTAATTAGTACGTTAGTTACGTTAGTATCCGGTAAATAACTAAGATAAGTATTGTTGGTATTTTGATTTGTTTAAAAAAAATTAAAATAGCACTAGGTATGCGTACATCTATAAATTATCAAATATTAAAACCTAGGTGTCTATTAGAAATAATGTAACATAAAGGTCAGAACTTAATCAAAAGGGTTTGATTTTTTTAATGCTATAAAATAAATTGGCAAAGATAATAGGTACCTACCTACCTACCCAATTTAATAAAACTAAAGAAATAATGTTAGTTTATAAACATAATTTCATTATGGGTCTAAATTCAAAACACGCTAAATGAAATATGCTATTTTATCACAAATAATAACACGCCAAATTTATGCAATTTGTTTAGGGAATTATCTCATTAAAAATCGGCAAAAGGAATTTAAGTGAGAAAAAAACAAATTAATTTGACTTTACATCAAAAAAATTATTGTCAAATTAATTAAAAAAAAAAAAAACAATTAATTGTTTTCTGTACTTCAAAATGACTCCAGTTACTAATATCTACAGCCTGTATGTCTGACGAATATCTACAGCTCATATGTTGAACTAATATCTACGAACTTCAGAGTGTTGACTAATATCTACAGAGCGTAGGTTGAACTAATATCTACAGAGCGTTGGTTGGACTAATCAGCTAAATGTGTCCAATAGTCCGATATCAGGGATTTTTACATACATACTTACATAAATTAAGTTTTTTAAACTGCATGCGCAATATTACGTTATTCCAATATGCTATACATAATTGCAAATCCAACCTCTGCCAGTACTGTAGATATTCGTCAACACTTTGGTTGTCATAGATATTAGTCAACAGTTTGAGCTGTAGATATTCGTCAACACTCTGATTCTCATAGATATTAGTTCGATTTTTTCAGTTTTTGGAATTCCTGTAGATATTAGTAGACGCCTCCCTTCAAAATTAATCATTTTCGATATACCTACAAATTTTAATTAATATTAATTGAAAATAGAAATAAAAAAAAGTGAAAATCTATCCACCTAAAAAATCAAAATTCTGAAGCAAGGGACCAGGCAATAAAATCCTTTTTACGCTACACGTCCATGTAAAAAGCTCTAAAAACACCCTTATTTCGAGTTGTTTGTTTATTGAAAACGCTGCTATAAAATAAGTTGAAGACACCCCTTCAATGCACAGGGGATGTAAAAAAAATTGACCCTTTAACATGGAAAGCACACATATGGTTTGCACCCCCTATTTATTTTTTTTCAGTTTTGCTTCATTTTAGATTTTACGCATTCCTAGAAAATCTCCATATTGAACTCTTCTTTTAAACATGGAATTTTCGTAATCTGACAACTATCACAATAATGATTTTTGAATTAAGAAATAATTTTAAACTATTGATACAAGACATTGAAAATACAATTTCATCGGTTGATTTTGTATTTTTGGTTGTTTTTATAATAAGACATTGATGCTATTTCTAACCCTGCTGCTTTTGTATAATTTTTTTTTTCAAACGTAAGTAGGTACCTATAATTCCAAACACTTGAGATTGGTTTTTCAGTGAAAAGTGTTGATAAAAAATTTCGCTTTTAACTTAGTTGCCTGAATTATGGTAACTGGGTAAAAAAATATTAACACTTGTCGTTTTTTTTTAATTTCAAAAAAGTTGATATTAAACTGGTTTTTTAAATATGTTTCTAATCTAGTTCTTATGCACTATATGTGAATCTTATAAGAAAGTTGAAGAAACTAACCTGGCACAACTTGACCGTTTCAGGCAGTTCGTAAACTCTCCCTTCTTGAAGAGGGGACGTTTCAACCCCCGAAACGTCTTTTGAAAACAAACAGTTTTCTAAACCACACAAAACACTGAAAGTTGTTGAAGTAAATAATCTTTTGCACTTTTTAGATAATTTTCGAAAAAAAAAACAAAATTAAACACAATTTGCAATTTCGTCAAATTCAAATGTCACTCGCAAATAACGATGGAAAACACTTTTTAGATAATTTTTGTAATGTTGATCGTGTTGTTTTGGAACATTTCACTCACGGTGGGATTAAAAAAAACACAAAATTGAAATAAAAAAAATAGTGCAACTTTTCGTTGCGAAGATTGGGACAGTCTCGCTTGACAAAAGTCGGTTGTCTTGACACAATGTATGTTGGTTGCACTCGATGATATAAAACAATGATTATAATTAGCAATTAGCACTCGTGTCGTGTCAGTCCAGTCTTAAGGAAATGTCACCAGAGGGCAAAGGATGGTGGATGACCTCGCGATCGCACAGTATCACGGAAGAGATATTGTGTTATGTTATTGTGTTGTTGGTGGTAGGGGATGACGCTGGGAACTCACGGCAGCGGTGCTCGCGATGCGGCGGCTACCCCGCGACTGATTCCCGAGCCGAGTTACCCCCTCTTTCCACCCCAAAAAGGACAATCCTCGCGAGATACGGGAGGCCCCGCCCCCCGGACCGTACACTAGCGCCGCGCCTCGAAAACGCCCGCAACTAGCCCGCCTCTCGCGTCCTCTTCCCTCTCGAGGGGCTGTCCCTCTCCGCCGCGTGTGTCCCTTTTTTTCAAGGTGGACCGCTCCGTCTCTTTTGTATTCCACTTTTAAAAACGGTGGGTCTTGCTCGCGCGGGCGTCTCTCGTCAGTAGCGCCGTCTCCCTCGGCCTGCACGGGCGGGAGGTGGGGGCCAGGCCAATCGGGTGATTTTATTCGAGACACCAGATGAGATATTAGTACGGAGGAAGAATTACCGATAGGTACATGCACGATCTGCTGCCGATGTGTGAGAGACCATATCTACTGCGGGGCCGCGGGGAACATCCCGAATCATCTCCCATCCCGCCCGCCACCCAACACCCTCCACCCACCACCCCTTTTGCCAACCAACTTTCGACACGTCCTGAGCAGAATGGATGTATTGGCTCTGCGACGTGAAAATGGAAAATACACTCACGCTGGAGTTTTCCGCGGAAAGGTGTCGCGTACAGCCTGATACGTCTTTACGATACATCTTTTGGTTGCAGACACCGCTCATAATATCACATAGATAACTTTGCTAGGTGTATTTCTCTTTACTTATCATAACGCATTCAAAAGGAATTTTAAGTTTATTATTAGGCATTTTATCATGCGTGTATGAAACTGATTGAAAACATGATATCTTATTTAGACAACATATAGATACAGAGCTAGAGCGCTAAGATTGAAAAATATAACGTTATTGACGTTGTAGCTGAAAATGAATTAAATTTTTTTTCAAAATTTCAAATTTTTTGTATGAAGATCTTCAAGATTCTTTAAGTCAAAGGATGCGCCGCATCCATATATTATTACGTACCCAGTACTATCTAGATACTTTTTAAAGTCTAAATGATACGGGTAAAAATGACGACAGATGAAATGAGTAGAAAAATACGTCTTATTTAAATCGAACGTGCTGCAAGATTTGGGTCAACGACCCTTACTCCAAAACAAATTCCTGTCGATTTAATTTACCCTTAGTAGGCAATAAATAAATCATGTTCATCGATCGGACTATACCTAGTTTATGAAATGAATTGAAAACACGATTAATCGAAAAATTAAACATCATTTCTATATATACTTTGTTAATGTTGCTTGACCGGAACTGAATAACCTCGTCCTACCTGCTTCTCAACTTCCCTCTAATCTTTCTTATTTCACTTTTCCAATCACTCACCCTTCAAACATTTTCACATGAGGATACCATAGTTCCACTGGCTCCTGCCAGGTAAGACTCTTATGTTCGTCACATGAAAGAAACCTGTTAATATACCAACCCATTCTAAAATCTACGTCAATATTCAATATATATTTTTTATCAATCAAAAAACTACAAACAGGCATCAAGCCATGCTTAGAGATATACAAAACTTAAAAAAAGTTATTCAATACCTTTGGTGATGTAATATTTTCATTTCTTACCGTTTGATTTTCCTTAGAGCTTAGAGCCATACAAAATATTATCCCCACGCGGTTAGAGAGTTTTCCCCCCGCTAGATGGCAGTGCTTGTCGCTTTTCCTGATTTTCACCGAAGGAAAAGTTACTCGTAGCCTAAGATAATAATAGGAACATGTCAGAATCTCTTTATAATATAATTTGGTGTTACACAAAATTGTATAGTACATTAATAGTAAACATATATTATTCTATCGGTGTGTAAAAATATTTATTTATTGGGTAACGTTTTTTTTGGGCTTTAACTTATGAATGGTAAGAAATATACAGTATTTATTGTAAATAACTTCAGTAACAATATTTTATATTTGTTTAAAGATAAATTGAAGATGTCCACTGACTTCCATTAGTATTCTGGGCACATTTAATAGTTATTTCTGCACTGAAATAAATCCTGACTTCTACCATTAATTAGTGGTATTCGGGAGCTTATCAATTCAAGCAATACCAGACTATCAACTAAATCATTTAGAATTTTATATAGAAATACCAAATCAGTGAAAATTCTTTTGTCTGACAATTTGAGCATATTCATTTTATTTAACACAGTGTTGTAGTTCAACATAATGGCTGGAATATCCATTTTAAAATTTAGGAAACATAAGAATTTTTTTCGTATTATTTCGACAGCTTGTACATGTATATTATAATGTGGGTTCCAGACGGGAGAATTGTACTCAAGTTGACTTCTTATTTTAGCAAAAAATAACAGCAATACCAGACTATCAACTAAATCATTTAGAATTTTATATAGAAATACCAAGTCAGTGAAAATTCTTCTGTTTGACAATTTGAGCATATTCATATTATTTAACTGAGTGTTGTAGTTCAACATAATTGCTGGAATATCCATTTAAAAATTCAGAAAACGTAAGAATTTTTTTCGTATTCTTTCAACGGTTCCATGCCAACTCAGAATAAAACCAACTCAGAAACACCTCAGAAAGGTCATTAAAAGCTATGAAAAAATAATTTTAAAATAGCCGGTTACCCTAACCTAACTTAACCTATTTAACCTTTTTTTTATATATTTTTATCATCACTCTTAATGACCTTTCTGAGGTGCTTCTGAAATGGTTTCATTCTGAGTTGTCCGGTCACCCTTTCAACAGCTTGTACATGTATATTATAATGTGGGTTCCAGATGGAAGAATTGTACTCAAGTTGACTTCTTACATATGCAAAAAATAACAGTTTAATATACTTTATATTGTTAAAATTTCTAGTTAGCCTAGTTATAAATCCCAACATTTTTAAGCCCTTATTAGAGATTTCTGTTATGTGATTATTATGGATTATTCAAACTTGTCCTCGTGTATCTACCTACTTTCAAACCTTCTATAATTAATTTTTGGATTCGATGAAAGCGTATAACATCATTTAAATTATTATTTTATTATTAAGAAAACAGGTATTATCAACCTATAAATTAATCAAAATTAAATATGCTATGAGAACTTTACCAGTCTACGAGTTCATAAATTGAATTAATATTTCAAATGTTAATCAATACATTTAATAAATGCTAAGGGTAGTTTTCCGTATTTGAATTCTTACTAATACAAAACTTGTTCCGTATTCTTAATTTGAAATTTGAATACCACCCCTAATTATTCACGGAACCCGTTTTTAATAGTTCGGGTCATCTGATAAATTAAAAATACAAAATGGGTCCCCCCCAAACACGAACTTCTAATAAATCGATACAAACATCTTATGATAATTATAATTAATATTTATAAGAAAGAGCCCGGTTCCTACCAAGTTTAATATGTAAATTAAAAGTATGTAAGTACTAACCTAAAGATTGTATAGGTAATCTGCATAACTGGTAAAGTGCTTGCCTAATTTTAATTCGCTATCGAACGAGAATAAAAAATTAGGCCGTGGGAGAATAAGGACTGTATTAATTTGAACCTTCGTAGGTACATTTTTTTTTTTTACAGTTAATACCGCACAAGAATCTCAACTGCTCCCGTCTGGAGCCAGTGAGACTATGGCATCCCCAATTTGGGTATGTTGTGAGGCTAAAGGTAGTGGGGAGGGAAAGGAGGTGGGGAAGAAGAAGGTTGGGTAGTACCTAACTATTCAGATCTGGTCACCAAACACGGCTAAAGCCATTTTCAAGCAACGTTTCAATTTGATTTGTTTGTGTGTTTTTAACAAGTTGCCAACTTAATTTGTAAGTTTTTAACTTCTTGTAGGATTTTGTTCATCGATCCAAAGCGACTCTCAGCGATGAATATACACGGTAACAAACGAAGGTAATTACCTACATTAACATTTTTTATAAATAATATCCTGATAAATTCATATTGATTTCGGCGTGTAGTGTACACAACCCGCATTATGATTTTTTTTAAAAGAAAAATCCAACCCATTGTGGGTACCCATTATGTGTAAGACCCATTAAGAGGGCATTACCAGAGAAAACCAGAAATATGTCATTTTCAAATCAGATTTTAGACGTATTGACTCTTTTCCACAAAAAATTATAAATGGATTTCGAAAGATTGTTCTTTTATCTAGCATTTGTATGTAATAAATTTTGAGAAATTTTTAAAATTTTTAGTATAATAAGGTTATTCCATAGGTCGTTGGCAGATTTGTTCAATTTTCAAAAAAGTTTTTGTATTATACCACACCCATTTCAAATAATAAAATCATGCAGTAAAATAAATCAATACATTATCTAGCAAACGTATGTTTTAGAATTTTAATTTTAGTTTCAAGAAAATCATTAAAAAATATGTACGTACATGTGTTTCTTGACGAAAATTGGTCTGTTTGTGTATTTATTTGCGCACTTACAAACTAATATATTTCAGATTTTTTTAACATTCTTATTAAATTTAGACATTATTGAAAAATGATAAATACTTATAATAAAAAAATAACTACAAAAAGTACACTATTTCAATAGTTTTATCATCACGCCTTTCAGCAATTTTGGATGAAGGTATAAATTAAAGCTAATTTGGATTGAAATAAATTCGATATTGAGTTATAATTTAAAAAAGCTGGTACGGAGAATAATCAATCTTTCTCATTGTAACCGCCCTGCGCGATCGGAAGAACAACTTTCGACGAAATGTGGATTTTCGTCCACTGGCTGGTTAAACGCTCTTAAGAGGGAATAATCAGACAAAACCGAAAATACGTCATTTTTAAATCAAATTTTAGACGTATTGATCAGTCAATACGTCTAAAAAAACAAAAATTGATTTCGAAAGATTGTTCTTTTATCTAATATAAAACTATGTTTTAAATTTTGAGAAAATATGTTTATTTTTAGTACAGTAAGGTTTTACCGTAGATCGTTGACAGATTTGTTAAAATTTCAAACAAAATTTTGTATTATACAACACACATTCCAAATCATATAATCACGCAGTAAAATAAATCAATAAATAAATTATCTGAGAAAGTTATATTTCAGAATTTTAATTTTAGTTTAAATAAAATCATTTACAAAAAGATCCACACACGTGTTTTGTAACGAAAATACTCAAGTTTGTCTATTTATTTACGGCCCTCTATACGAACTAATTAATATATTTAAGATTTTTTTTTGTATTCTTATTTTGCTTAGACATTATTGAAAAATTATAAATACTTATGATCAAAAAATAATTACAAAAAGTACATAATTTTAATAGTTTTATCATCAGGCCTATCAGCATTTTTGAATGTATGTTTAAATTAAAGCAAATTTGGAATGAAATAAAATCAATATTGAGATATAATTTGGAAGCCGCCATGTACGATCGTAAGAACATCTTTCAACGAAATATGAATTCTCGGCAGCCGGCTAGTTAATGGCCCAACTAGTATTGTGGATTCTAATTTTAAGGTCATCACGTTATCATAATTAATTATAATTTCGTTAACATAAATTGAACTTCAGTAAAAATCAACCATCAAATTGAAAATTTCAACTTATTATTCTCACAAACAAGCTTTGCAGGTCTGCCATACATGCATACCTGTTCTGAATTAATTTAGTCTTTCTATAAAAACCCATTAATTACACGCAAAATCGACAGATGCAAATAGAAATCGCATAAAATCTCAATAAATATCAATTTAATCGTATTCTGATCGCGTTTGGGAATCGAATCCGGTTTCTTAGGATCGGCAGGACTTAAAGCTGGACCGATTGATCCCATCCTCCGTGGGAATGCAGGGGGAAATGCAATTTGCATCTTTCTGTTGTGCATTTCCGATATGCAAATTCACCCGCCAAAGGGTAGACACTAGGAAGCTGAGAGCAAACTGCATACATTTTGACTACCTGTTTGGAAGGCACTTTCTTTGGGGGTTTTTGAAATTAACTTAAGGGATGAAATAATTAAGATCTTGCTCCGTAGATGAATATTTGTTGTGCTTTGTTCTTTGATTATTTTTTAAAACTGTTATTATAAAAATTCTTTTCGTTGAATTAGATGTTCTTAGTTATCAGAAATTTAAAAAAAATTGTACCTATGTTAAAGGTAAGAATTTTTTTTTTTTTTTTTTACATTGAATACCGCACAAGAATCTCAACTGCTCCCGTCTGGAGCCAGTGAGACTATGGCATCCCCAATTGGGGTATGTTGTGAGGCTGATGGTAGTGGGGAGGGGAAGGAGGTGGGGAAGAGGAAGGTTGGGAAGTACCTGGCTATTCAGATCTGGTCACTAAACACGGCTAAAGCCATTTTCAAGCAACGTTTCAATTCTGAATGGTGGTCTTACACCAGGGCGAAACTAATAGTATCTTCCACTCTGGAACATGCCGCAAATATACTATATATTATTTTAAATGAATTAATTGTGAAATAACACAAATTAATCAAATAAAATTTATTTGCGCATGCCGGGTTCGAACCCGCGACCTCCGGAATGTGAGTCAAGAGTATTAGCCACTGGACTACGGAGGTCGTCAAAGAATATATGTAAATGAAAAAAACAAAATAAATTAGAGAAAATTCGCGAAGAACTTTTAACTTAGTGTTTAGACCAGAAAATATCTAGTGTATTTTTCATGGTAATTTTATTTTTTTATAGTGTATTTTTCGGGATCGAATCCCGGCGTGGCAAATAAATTTTATTTGGTTAATTTGTGTTATTTCACAATTTATTAAAATTATATATAGTAGGTATATTTGCGGCACGTTCCAGAGTGGAAGATACTCTCAGTATCGAGCTGGTGTAAGACCACGATTCAGAATTGAAACGTTGCTTGAAATGGCATTAGCCGTGTTTGGTGACCGCATCTGAATAGCCAGGTTCTTCCCCACCTTCCTCTTCCCTATCTCCTTCCCCTCCCCACTACCTTCAGCCTCACAACATACCCCAATTGGGGATGCCATAGTCTCACTGGCTTCAGACTGGAACAGTTGGGACTCTTGTGCGGCATTCACATAAAAAAAGGTATTTTTTTTACATTAACTTCTCACAGGAGATCATAAGACCATTAGACCCTCAGGGCCTATTTCGTCTTTGGGGATGCTGTGTGGAGCGTCTTTTTATGAAAGGAAGGTGAGGAAGTTCTGGGAAAGAAAAGGGTATTAGGGGTGGGTAGGATCTGGGGGTCAGTGTGTCCAGGAGTGACGGACGTATACGGTGCAGTGTGATGTTCCGAGAAACAACAGCTGAAAAAGTTAAAGGGACTCCCTCAACCATTCTCTGCCGATCCGGCCTGCCATGCAGCTGGTGGGCAGACGCATCCGCCGCCAAAACCCGGACAAACCTCACCCCGTGATCCCGGGCACTCCTGTTAATTAAGAAACGTAGCGAACTACTTGGGGTGACCTATAGCAGAGTTTTTGGTTATCCGATAAATGGTTCCCGGGGCGGCGATACTTATACCCGCCTCCCAAATTAAAAATTAAAAAAATATATATATTTTGTGAAGTTCAAGCACAAATATTAAAATGTTTTCCGATCATTTTTTAAATAACCTAATTTTCCAAAGTAAACAATAATACCATCATCCAAAATGTATTCAAAGGTAGGAGATTTTGCACTTTAGCAGTTTTAATGGGTATGAAATTAATTTTTTTCTGGGCTTGTAACGATACTTATAAAAAAACTCAATTATTTCATTGGCCAAGATGTCTTTTTATTAATTGCAGTATTTAATTAAAGCTACCCTATCTGTAATATTTCTGGTAGATCAAATTATTTATCAATCATAAAATACACGATTTTGCATTAGCTCACAATGCATTCCCTTAATTTTTTACAATAAATACCCAAATTATTTTTACATGTTACAACGGTGTATTATAATAGATACCAACAGCTTTTCCTCATAGACATTGCTCATGTGTCTACCTATGTAGGTACGTGTAACAAACACAAAATACCATGATATATTTTTTACAAATGCACCTACAAAATTTAAAAAGAAATTTCATACTTGTCAAAACCGAATTGTTTTACCGCCGCCCCGGGAACCATTTATTGGATAACCAACACCTCTGCCTTGGGTCACCCCAAGTGGTTCGCTACGTTTGGTGGCTTAGCAAAGGTGCCCGGGTTCATGGGGTGAGATTTGTCCGGATCTTGGCGGCAGAAGCGTCTGTCCACCAACAGCGTGGCAGGCCGGATCGGGAGATAATTGTTGAGGGAGTCCCTTTGATTTCTCCAGCCGTACTCTCTCGAAACATCGCCTTGAACCGCAGTAGGAGGAATGGACACATACGTCCGTCATTCCTTGACACACTGACCCCCAGATTCCTATCCACCATTAATACTTTTTCTTTCTCAGAACTTCCTTTCCTAAAAAGACCCTCCACACATCATCCCCAAAGATGACATAGGCCTTGAGGGAAGTTACCTTCACTTTAAGTGGAGCTAATGTAAAAAGATATATTTTTCATATACCTACATAATTTTAAAAGAAACTTCATACTTATCAACAGAAAAAAAACATTTGAAAAATATCACTTAACCCCAAAGATATTCAATACCTTATATTTCAATATCTTTGCTTAACCCCATAAAATATTACGCATCATTTTCGTTGTATACTCTTATAAGAGTAAAACCATCTCTACAACTAAAAAAAATCATAATAATTTCAAAATATTGTACTGTAATTATTTAGTTTAAATATTTAAAAAAAATCTTTATGACACTTTTCAGTGCGTTTTTCACACATCAATAAGTTATTTTACACTCGATACAGCCATTATGCTAAACGTTTCGAGCCATTGTGCAGACATCACCGTCGGAGCAGCTTACGGTAAAGTCGATGGAGCGACAGTGGATTAGCAATCGCAATTTCATGGTCGTAAACCTGACCTTTTACGAGGCGAATTAGAATAACCCGTCAAGGGCTTGTGAGTTACACATTGCAGATCGCACTGCCATGTGAAACTTGCGGTGCACCAAGTGAAGTGTGATGCTTTTATTTGGTATTAAACTGGATTATTGTTTATTGATACTTTGGAAAGGACGTCAAGACATGCCATTGGTAGCTCCGATGTTACTTCTCCCCCTCATCTTATCTCCTTCTTATATATATATATATATATATATATATATAAGTACCTACTCGATTAGTAGGTATAGTCTGTCAAATAAGAGTGGGAAATATTAAAAATTAAAATACAAAATTTGTATGCTGGCAACACCAAATTAACTGTCAAATATTCTGTTAAAGTGCAATGACGCCGAATGTACAGAACACAGTATACCACATTTAAAAAAGAATTTTTTGTTCTTAAAGAAAAAAATTAAAATCGAAGAAGCACTGTTGTTAAGGTACCTACTTAATGACATAAATTTGATTAAAAGTGTTTTACAAAATGATTTGCTTTAATTTAATTTAACATAAATTTGAATTGGTAGGTACTAATGGTGTTAAGAGCGTTTAACCAGCCAGCGGACGAAAATCCACATTTCGTCGATAGTTGTTCTTACGATCGTGCAGGGCGGTTACAATGAGAAAGATTAATTATTCTCCATACCAGCTTTTTTAAATTATAACTCAATATCGAATTTATTTCAATCCAAATTAGCTTTAATTTATACCTTCATCCAAAAATGCTGAAAGGCGTGATGATAAAACTATTAAAAAAATGTACTTTTTGTAATTATTTTTTGATTACAAGTATTTATCATTTTTCAATAATGTCTAAATTTAATAAAAATGTTAAAAAAAATCTGAAATATATTAGTTTGCAAGTGCGCAAATAAATACACAAATGGACCAATTTTCGTCAAGAAACACATGTACGTACATATTTTTTAATGATTTTATTGAAACTAAAATTAAAATTCTAAAACATGCGTTTACTAGATAATGTATTGATTTATTTTACTGCATGATTATATTATTTGAAATGGGTATGGTATAATACAAAATCTTTTTTGAAAATTTAACAAATCTGCCAACGACTTATGAAATAACCTTATTATACTAAAAATTCAAAAATTTTCTCAAAATTTATTACATGCGAATGCTAGATAAAATAACAATCTTTCGAAATCCATTTATAATTTTTTTGTGGAAAAGAGTCAATACGTCTAAAATCTGATTTGAAAATGACATATTTATGGTTTTCTCTGGTAATGCCCTCTTAAATAAGTTAAATACATAAGTTAAATATATTCAGATCTAAAATTAGAGACATGATCTAAAGCCCGGGCAACCCTGGGTACTTAAGCTAGTATTAAATAAATGTGAGCAATTTCTAAACTGTACTTTATATTTTGTTACAATATCGTTATTCTTCTTTATATTAACACAAAATTTCAAAGGTATACTAATTATATACCTTTGTGCAATTCTAATTTTGAAATCAGTGGGTATCTACATTGCAATGAGAAAATATTTTTTTCATTTTTATGACTTTTTATTTTTTTATAAAAATGTAGGTTACATAGCTTTACATTAACACCATGAGTTAAATGTACAGTATTGCCATTTGATCAACAGTGGCGGTCTCCTATGTTTTCTACTCTTATTTGACACACTGTACTCTTAAATTGACTACCTAGCCAATTTAAGATTTATCCAATCGCGACTCACTAGGCCTAGGCATTAGGTACGACCCATTTCAAAGTCGCAATTCAAAAACAAATTATGTAGCAAACTCACCAATTACTCTAAAATTTTCTAAACAACTTAATTTTCTACATCTTATTAATATTATAAAGGCGAAAGTTTTAAAAATTCTTTCAGTAAAAGAAAGCTACATTATTTGCGAGTAATATAGGCTGTATACATTGGTAAGCTCTGGCGTTATGAAATCATTTATTACGCGTTTATTGTCCAGACGAAAAGCAAAGCGTTGCTTGGTACCTAACTATAAGTAATTATTTGACGTTGTCATTTTTTTATTTGTTTAGGTTACTTTAAAGATCCCTTTGTTAAATTTATACTAATCTATACTAATATTGTAAATGCGTAACTGCGTGTTGTGGTTTGATTGTTATGCTTTAATAGGTGGCACGCGAGCTGTTTGAAAAATGAATGTAACGGGTATGGAGGGGGTGGTGAGGGGGAGGGGAGGGGCGGAGTGGAGTAGGCATAGGGAAGGTGGAGGAGGCGGAGTGGGAAACCCCCTAATACTATGCGAGTGAAGCCGGGGGCAAAAGCTAGTTAACCAAAAATATCATAACCGAAAAGGTATTCGTAAGTAGGAGATTTCATTCTGCAGTTTTTACAGGCCTGATATTGATTTTTTTTGGTCTTATAAAAAGACTAATAGACATACAATTAGAGTGGAAGATATTCTCAGTATCGCCTCGATGTAAAATCACCATTCAGTATTGAAAAGTTGCTTGAAATGGCTTTAGCCATGTTTGGCGATAAGACCTGAACAGCCAGGAACTTTCCCGCTTTCCTCTCTCCTCTCTCCTACCTCCTTCCCCAGCCCACTACATTCATCCTCACAACATGCCCCAATTAGGGATGCCATAGTCTCTCCAGACATTTGGGACTCTTGTGCGATATTCACATAAAAAGCACCAATAAAAAAGTTTCTGTAAAGATTAGTTAATTGGTGCTCGGAAAAATCTGAAAACCATATGCTTATTGAAATTGGTTGATGTGTATATCAATTCTGACGAAGTAGTTTAAAATGGTTCCATGACAACTCAGAATCACGCAATTTCAACATCCCTTTGAAAAAAAATGAAATATATCCCATACCTAACCTAATGTAAACTATTTAACCAATTGTTTACATATTATTTTCGTCACTTTTAATGACTTTTAAAGGAGATTTTCCGAGTTGTTCAAAATGTCAAGCGACAAAGTGATTGCTCTCATCGATAACACATTAAGAGGGCATTACCAGAGAAAACCAGAAATATGTCATTTTCAAATCAGATTTTAGACGTATTGACTCTTTTCCACAAAAAATTATAAATGGATTTCGAAAGATTGTTCTTTTATCTAGCATTCGCATGTAATAAACTTTGAGAATTTTTTAAAATTTTTAGTTTAATAAGGTTATTTTATAGGTGGTTGGCAGATTTGTTAAATTTTCAAAAAAGATTTTGTATTATACCACACCCATTTCAAATAATATAATCACGCAGTAAAATAAATCAATACATTATCTAGCAAACGCATGTTTTAGAATTTAAATTTTATTTTCAATAAAATCATTAAAAAATATGTACGTACATGTGTTTCTTGACGAAAATTGGTCCATTTGTGTATTTATTTGCGCACTTACAAACTAATACATTTTAGATTTTTTTAACATTCTTATTAAATTTAGACATTATTGAAAAATGATAAATACTTATAATAAAAAAATAACTACAAAAGTACATTATTTTAATAGTTTCATCATCACGCCTTTCAGCAAATTTGGATGAAGGTATAAATTAAAGCTAATTTGGATTGAAATAAATTCGATATTGAGTTATAATTAAAAAAAAGCTGGTACGGAGAATAATTAATCTTTCTCGTTGTAACCGCCCTGCACGATCGTAAGAACAACTTTCTTAAACAACTTGGTTAAACGCTCTTAATATCTAATCGATCCTGCATAGATACCCAGTATTTATTTACTTCTCCAAATTTATTATTTTAACAAAAATTTTATCAAACATTTCACTCTCTTCAATGCGTATTGATCTAATTAAGAATTCTATAAAAACACCATACAATGCAACCAGATTATACCTGCGTTATAGAAAGCCAAGGTGATCCAAAATAGACGGAAAGGGTTGACGCATGTCTTAGGGTGCCTTCCATCCCTTACAAAATATTCAAATTCCTTCAACCCTTAAGGTATAGATTCTACTTTCATACACACATTCAACGACAGATGCAGAACTTATAAAACACGTAGAAAGCATCAAATTCCTGAATCGCATTATTTGATCCTTGTAAATTATGCATCTCATTTGGTTTAGAAAGAACATTTAGTAAGTTTTAGCTTACAGATTCTGAGATCTCATGATTGTCACTTTTAAGGATTTATGGTTTTTAATTCGTGATTTGTATCAGATTGTATTCGATTTTATATGCTAATTCGTCTGTGGGATATCGGAGTTTGAATGGGCATTTCGACCAGTGATTATTTTGAATGTTGTATAGAATATTGATTTATTTTTTAGTTGAAGTAAATCGAAGGAGCTAACCGGATTTAGTTAGGCTTTGTGGGAATGGTAAATGGCAGGTAGTTGATTAGGAGAGATCTAAAGATCAATACATATCTACTGTATATACATGAGTGTGTACCTACACACAGAGTGATAAATATTCTCAGTATCACTCTGGTGAAAGAACTCATTGAGAATCGAAATGTTGCTTGAAACGTGTTTGGTGACCTGATCTGAATAGCCAGGTACTTCCCAATCTTTCTCTCTCCCATATCCTCCCCCTTCCCACTCCCAAAGCCTCACAATTTTTGGGGATACCATAGTCCCATCCCAATGGTTCCAAACAGTTATGAGCAGTTTTTTTTAAACTTTAGCTCCACACAGGAGACCCTGAGGAAAATAATTCCCCTCAGGGCCTACGTCATCTTTGAGGATGCTGTGTTTTTTTTATATGAATACCGCACAAGAGTCCTAACTGACCCGTCTGGAGCCAGTGAGACTATGGCATCCCCAATTGGGGTATGTTATGTATGAAGGTAGTGGGGAGGGGAAGGAGATAGGGAAGAGAAGGTGGGGAAGTACCTGGCTATTCAGATCTGGTCACCAAACACGGCTAAAGCCATTTCAAGCAACGTTTCAATTCTGAATGGAGGTCTTACACCAGGGCGATACTGAGAGTATCTTCCACTCTGGAACGTGCCGCAAATATACTATATATTATTTTAAATGAATAAATTGTGAAATAACACAAATTAATCAAATAAAATTTATTTGCCACGCCGGGATTCGATCCCGCGACCTTCGGTAATTTACAATTAATAAGTATATTTCATGGTGGGTACCTATTACGTGTTTCATTTTAGTGTCTTATTTATGGTATGCATATTAAGTAATTTTGATATGATATGTATGCAAATTAACAGATGGCGTTGGTTATAAAGGTTGGGTAATGGCTTTGTCCGAAGATGGCGTTGTGTTTCGTTAGGTATAGCAACGTGTGGCCTAGTAATTAATATTGTGAAATTCACCTACTGACAAATTGATTTGGCAGTTTAGCGGGTGCTTATAATGAAGAATAAAATATACAATAACTTCACACAAATATATTTACAGATGTTAAGGCGATCCAATAGTCCAGGAAAAAATCGAAATCGGAATTCACGACCTTTGTGGGAGGGGTTTAAAAATACTTGAGAAAAAGCTTTTGGAAAGGTTGGAAAAGGTATTTGAGAATTTTTTTTGCAGGTTGATTTTGTAATGTCCTGTAAAAAATATTAATTCCTTTTTACGCATTGTTTATTGTAATAAAACGGAAATTTAAAATTGATTTCACGAAACTAAGCGACGCGGTGTCACACGTCTATTTCCCGCTCCGGCCGGGGTGTGACTGATACGAAATAGGTGTGCCCATGGTTGGTTGGTGCCCATATGCATGGTTCTTGTGCCCATGCCATAAGTGTAACTTCAAGAATCCAAATTCGTGAGTGCGGGCCGTATTGATTGATGTCAAAAATAACAACGAAAAAATGCATTATTGTATTTTGTATTGTGAAGTTAGGGCGTAAATAATAATATTTTTGCGAGTATTATAAAAGAAACTGAATTTGCCATATTGTACAATAAAACCATTTCCTAAAAGGGGTATATAAGTAGGAGAGTTTGCTGTTGAAAGTTTTTTTTAAAGACCTCATATTTTATTTTTTTCTAAGCTTATTAAAATACTTGTATTAAAAAAATGACCAATATTTTATGGGGCCAAGGTATGTTCTACACGCAGTATTTAATTGAAGAATCTATAATACTTCTAAGCTACCAAATTTTCAAAACAAAGACTTATGATTTTGCATTATTTAGTATGGCTTCATCTTAAATGAACAACGATAAAACAAAAGGTAATTTTTCAGCTTCGGTGCTATAACTATATATAATAAATTCTTAGAGAATCTACGTCCTGAAAATGTCACTAAATAGATAGTAAAATGTCTTTAAGTAGTCTCATGCTCTTGCAAGTATCCCTACAAATTCTTATGCCTAACGAAACGATGTTGAATTCCACACCACTAAAGTTTGTCTAAATACTTCTACGTTTCGCAGGCTTATTGTCTTAACCTCTTGGGTCTAAACAATATAATAATATCATATTAGTTACAAAATCTGTCAGGTAAGAGATTTATTTTGAAATATTCCAAATTGACATTGAATTTCAATTTTATTAAAATTAATTAAACTTGGTTTATTATAATTTACTATAGCCATTTTGATGACAGAGATAGCACAGTGTGACTCAAATACTTTTGAGGTTTAGTGACAAATACGCGGCCGGAGTGGTTAATATTTTTTAATTAGTCGCTTCACCTTACATTTGAGGTGATGGCTGCGTTGTAACATCTGTAAAAATGCAAAAAAACCGTCAAAAATCAATGGGTTTTATAATTGTAGGATTTGTGAAGTTGAAATAAAATAAACAAAAAAATATTTGCTTTAGGATTTAGTAATATATTAGTTACTAGCTGGTACCCAGCATGCGTTGCTGTGCCATTTAATAAATAAATTGCTTCTCCGTGCGTGTCCTTTCCTATTCGTCCCGTTCCCCTTCCTCCCCCGCGTCCCCTTCCCTCTCCCCACTCCACTCCCCCTTTCCCCCGTCCCGCGAGCCCCCCTCCCAAGTTCCCCCCTCCCAGGTTCCCCCCATCCCGCTACCCCCTACCCGAGTTCCCCACCCCCCTCCCGCATTCCATACATTCATTCCCGGTACATTCAGTTTTCAAACAGCTCGCATGCAATATTGCAATATACATATACACAATATTAATATACCTATTGCAATTTTTTTAAACAAATTTCATAATGCCAGAGCTCACCAGTAGTTTTATCCTGACAATAACGAACACAAAAAAAAAATCCAATTTGATGCAGTCGTTAGGAAGTTAGTTAAGGAAATATTAGTATACTTGAAAAATTAAGTCTATGTCAAACATTTTCACAAAAGAAATAAAATGTCAAATTAAGTATTATTAATTAATTAAATAATTTTTGCCTGATAACAAGTTTAATAGTAAAAGTTATCACTTCCAATTTAGAAAATTAAAAGTTCGTTGAACTTGAATCATTTTACGCATTACACAGAAATACGAATTATTTCACACATGCACCCATGCACTGACAAACGAAATACGTAAGTTTTAGTATAGATTTATTATAAGTTATGAAAATGGACTTAAAATTATTGCATTCACGTTGCATGCTTCATATCTGACGAAATACAAAATGCATTATAAATTAGCATGACCTTTAAAAAGCTGTCAAATAATATCAAAAATCATCTCACACAGCCACAGATAAAAATCTTTAAAAAAACTGAGTGTTTTGTTATCTATGCAAATTGCCTAACCCATCTCCATTGTGGGACGATTCTGTGATATATTTTGATACGCCTTTCGGCGACGGATCGAATATCACGATGCATCACGCGGAGGAAGGCTCTATTCATGTTTGGGGACATTCTGCACTTCCGGACATGTGCCACGGATATGCAAATCGGGCCGGAAGTACAAAGGATGCGAGGAGTCGACTCTCTCTGGGCTCTCTCAGATCTATTGGTTCTCCCGGCGCAAAGGGTAAGAGAGATGTACAAATGTGAAGTTGCAGGGATGAAATAAGGTAGATATAAAGAGATATACCTAAGTAAATAAAAAAAACAAATTATATTCCCTCAATATACCTTTCCGTTGGAAAGTGGTCACAGTTTTGACTCTGCGGTGTTACATAAACAGGTCGTAGGTTCAAAACATAGTGTGTTTTATTTATTTGCCTAATCGAGGCTTAAATTTCTAATATTCATTTTTACGAAATTCAAACGGGGGTGGAGAACTTCGATATCAGGAGAGTGCAAGTAAGAGGGAGCACTGGGGTGTTGGGATAATCCGAATACTTGTTTCCATTCAAATTTGTACAGAAAGCTATTTATTCTATGGCCCACACATACTGGAAGCTAAAAAAAAAAAAATGAAACAGAACAAGATATAGAAAAAATAGAAGGTATCTAATTGTCACAGCTGGAATTCGAAATCCCAGCTAAACGAGTGTAATAAATCTAATACTAATAAATGAATGAGGACACGACACAACAACTAGAAGGTAATGGTCGCAGCTGGGATTCGAAGCCAGGATCTCTTGTTTTACCATTTAATTTTAAAAATGACAAAATGAATATGGGTCTTAATGACCAGATGGATTTTTGTTAATTTTGTATGTTTTTTGCTTAATGAATAAAACCTCAAATTGTATTGTATGTTATGTTCCAATATGCACACTTAGAATAATTTATTTATCATTAGCTGAATCTATTACAAGGTATGGAATTACAGCCTGGGGAATTTCCTGTAACACAAATGTAAATCATGTTCAATCGGTTCAAAGATCATTAGTTAAATTATTAGAGCACAAAAGTTTATACGAACAAAGACATAATGTTCCGTACTTTTACCAGAATCTCAAAATTCTCTCAGTAAGAGCAATTCTGTGGTATCACACTAATACAAAAATTCTAACCGCAAAATAACGTAAAATAAGTTTATTTATATCTTCAAAGTAAAAGCACCCATTGAAAAACTACTAAAAAGTAGTTTATTGGGACTTTTCTTCTTTCTGTAAAATATTTATAATTTTTCCTGTCATATTGTATTACTTTGCCTTTATAATAAATAAAAAAAAATTAAATGAAGATAATAATAAACTCAATCCAGGACCATCGTCTTGCCGGGGCGCAACTCTACCAACTGAGTTAATGTGTCCCTACCCGATTCGGTCTTATTTAACTGTATCATACATACTTCGACTAAGAACTACCAACATTATCTTAGGTTAGGGCGCTACGTCCCGCTAAGACAAGAGATACCGAGTTCGAGTTATTTTTCTGTGTCTTGTTCTGTCTCATGTTTCGTTTAGATTTATTTGTATTATCTTCTTCTTTAATAAAAAATAATTTAATTGAAATGAGACCACAATGTGAATTTTCTAAAATTGAAAAAGTATTTACGATAATATAGATATGTGAAGATTAATAAGAATTACACCCGAAGTAAGGATTAATTGGGCTTAATTCAGGCACACCGACACCCCCAAAATACCCGTGGCTTATATCTCTTGTATGTCACCTAAAATAGCTGGATTTAAAATAGGTTTATTTTTTAGATTGTAGATTAAAAAAAATATAATGCTTTACAATGCACCCCTGCATTTCACCCCTGAAGTCATAGGTGCAGCTCAAATAGCAATTTGATTCCACTCTATCCGGGGGAGAGGTCAGTGAATAGGTAACTTTCGTCCCTGACTGTACACCACATACGAATGTCGATGTAACATATTTCTTATGCGTCGATGTTAGCAGTGTAACTAACTCGATGTATTCATAACAGAATCTAATCTAGTCATCTAATATTAAACACTGGTTTATTTTATTTCTTCAATTTCAATTTGTGAGGCAGGTATGAGTACCGCCGTCCCGTGAACCGTTTATTAGATAACCAAAACATCCGCCGTAGGTCACCCCAAGTGGTTCGCTACGTTTGGCGACTTAGCAGAGGTGCCCGGGCTCATGGGGTGAGGTTTGTTCGGGTCTTGGCGGTGGATGCGTCTGCTCACCAGCTGCATTGCAGGCCGGATCGAGAGAGACTGGTTGAGGGAAGCCTTTTAACTTCTCCAATCGGACTATCTCATCCCATCGCCCTGCATTGCAATTGGAGGGATGGATTCATACGTCTGTCACAATTTCCTCTCCTTCCTTTCCTTAAAACGACCTCCACATAGCATCTCCAAAGATGACACAGGCCCTAAGGGCGATTATTTTCCTCAGGGCCTCCTGTGTGGAGCTAACATGAAAAGACCCCCCGCACAGCATCCCCAAAGATGATATTTTCCTCAGGGCCTCCTATTTGGAGTCAATGTAAAAAAAATCTTATCAACTAACACGCTGTTCCCAGAGGGGAAAACAGAGGATTGACAGATGCACGCCTCTGTCTTCGCACATAAGTATTCTTGATATCAGGAGATTGCTTCATTCACATTTATATGCTTAATGTACTCTTCTCTTATTCAGAATCTTGACGTGACACCTAAGTGGATGAAATTGGTATTAATTTCGGTTTCAGAAGAATCGGCCGAATGATACGGAACGGAATCCACACAAATTTACTGACAGACGAAATGCAAAATAGTTTGAAACACAACTTTTCCACGCTCAGTCATCTAATTGCACAGCAGTCTAAACTTAAAAAAGTGTTCTCACTATTTTGTAATATCCACTACAAGTTTCATCAAACATATATTTACATACATAATATATTATATCTTTATGTATATATATAAATCTCTCGTCACGATGTTTGTTCGAGATAAACTCTGAAACTACTAAACGGATTTTGATGAATTTTGGCTTACTGTGTGTAATTTAGTCCTACTTAAAAGATAGGATAGTTTTTATCTCGATTATTTACCTCAATGTGTGTGTTAATTTATCGACACAACACTTGGTTATTTAGGTTGGGTAACCATCCAGTAGATGGCGTTGTGTTTCGTTAGCCACAGAAACGCGTGGCCGGGTCAGCTAGTTGTTTACATATTATCATACATTTTTTAAAAAATTTTGATTAAAAATACAGTTTGTGTTTCTTGACGTTAATTAAAACCACTTAAGAATAACACTAAAGTGTTTAGGAAGGGAATATTTTCATGGGTTGTATAAGTAAATTAAATAACTTTGGGAATACTTGGGAACAATTGAACATCCAAAATAGTGAAAATACATGTAAGTACAGAAAATCTGATACCTATACACTAATAATTATCTAATATATAAAAATGAATCGCTGAATTTGTTGCTCGAGAGCAGCTGAACCGATTTCGCAATTTTTTTTTTTAGAATATTCCTTGAAATACGAGGATGGTTAGAGAAAAATTAAGAAATTGCGCAGAAAATCGGATAATTTCAGAAAACCTAACGACAATCGCACGTTTGACAGTTCGCGTGTTTGAGAATCACATTTTGCAAAATAATTCTATTTTTGAAAATCTTTAAGTTGATAAATTTATTTAATGTAGGTACTCCCCTAATAGTTTGAATGGAATCAAGAATTTTAGATATTTTAAATCGGTACCTATGTTAGGTACCAAATTTAATATACATGAAAAATGGAAATTTTAATAAAAATTGTAAAAGGTGGCACGCGGGCTGTTTAAAAACTGAATGTACTGGGATTGAATATATTCTAAGCGGGAGGGAGGGAGAGATGGTGGAGGTGGTGGGAGGGAGGGGGGAGGAGGGAGAGGAAGGAGGGAGAGGGAGGTGGTAGGGGGGAGGGATGTGGAGGAGGGGGGCGAGGGTGGTGAGAAGGGAGGAGGGGGGGGGGGGGAGGTGGAGGAGGCGGAGTGGAAACCCCCCTTAAAAAAAGCTAGTTGTAAATAAAATTAACAGAATATGAAAAAAAAAACAAATAATTTGTAAGGTGTTTTATCCATATGCGTACAATATTATACCACTCAACGATTTTAAAAAATGTAATATATTTTTTCAGTTTTTATATAGTTTGCATTTCTTTAGTTTTATATATTATATTTATAAACTAACACTCAAGCGATAAGAACGAATCCAACAAAATGAATATTCATCATCGCACTTCACCAATTAAATAGAGCCTCGGGTCGGCAATGTTATTATTACAGATAAGTGTTTTTTTCTATACTTATATCTTTTCAGGTTCTTCCACCCTCCCACACAAAGCAGACCCTCAAATTATTGATCTACTATCAAACCAAATACAAAAAAACAAAGTTCAACAAACTAAAAATTGAAAGCGTCCTTTGTCAAACAGACTTGCACCCATTTGAAAAACTTTCACTAACCTATATAAACACATTTTTCACAAAAAATTGAAGGTGGTGTTACATAAACACAGCATTGTACCTTTTCAAAATATTGTATTCCCTTGAATTATAGATTTAAGAATGGAGAAAGTCGAAGATGATAATGTATTATTTGTAAGAAGAAGTGTAATTTGATAGTTGTCGGGTGTTCGATGTGGAATATTTAGATTTGAATGGATCGGTTGAGGGTACAAAGGACCAGGTGCGATGAAACGAAGGCGAAAGGATTGCGTTTGATATTTTCAACGATAAAAAATGATTTTATGAAAGTGAAATTGTTGTATTGTCAAATAACGTTAAGGTGATACATTTAAATGCATGCTTATATTTTTATGTAAAAGTACTATGTTAAATTTTTTTTATGAAAGATGACATTTCTGATAATAAAGTTTTTTATGAAAGATGACATTTCTGATAATTTTTTACCAGTATTGATGCAAAATATTGAAGAACAAAGTAAGGATATGAACTGGAGCAAGATAGCGAATTTTTTTGTTATGGCGCACATAGTTCTGAATAGTTGGAACCAGTGAAATTATGGCCTTATGCTGAAAGAACCTAAAATGCATTATCTTTGATACCTACAGTATTTGTAGTAGAAAATGAAAAGCTGGTTTACCATTAAAAAAAACTTATTTAGGTACTTTATAAACTTTGTATATTATTCCATATTTCTCATTGAAAACCCATTTTTCTCATTTCATTTCTCCGCGTATCACTAATTTAAAGAATTTGTTCCACCTTTTAAAAAAATCCTTATTTAGGTTTATTTATCACCTTCCTGACAATGCGCACCTTTTCTAATTTTTCTAGGTATCACAATTATAATTTTTTAATTCCTTTTTTACTGTTTATTTATCTGTGAGAATTAATTAGAATATAGGCAAATTATTCTCCAAACAATATTTATTTTGGTAAATACTGTCGGTATCTAAGTTTTCTCCTGTTTGAAAAAATGAAAAGCTATTGAAGCAGAAATAGAAGGAAAATTGAGAAGGGAAGTTAGGGGCCCTTCGAAGGGAAGTTAGGGGGGGGGGTCTTGTGAAACGTTACTGTGCGTTACGAGGGAGAGGGGGGGGGGGGAGGGGGGTTCGAACAACGCGTTACGTAACATGTTTTTCTATATTTAGATAAAAAAGGGAATTAAAATTTCCAAGTTGGCAACCCCTTTCGTTCTCGAAATCTCTTGTTTTATTTATCACAGCAAACGCGATTAAAACAAGAATAAGGGTATTTAAGCGACTTTCCTGTACTTTGCGCAACTTAATTGTGACTTTCAGGTAAAAATTGTCACTTGGGCGTTACGTAACGTTTAGGGGGGGGGGGGGGAAGGGTACGGGAAAACGTTACGGTGCGTTACATGGGGGGGAGGGGGGTTAAAAATCTTCAAAAATTGCGTTGCGTAATACTTGAACGCCCCCTTAGGTAGTCATACTAAATCTTCTATTGGTAAAATAAATTATTTGAATAGCCTTCCAGAATATATTAAGTCATCCACCTTGTGTAATTTTTTAAGAGATTGTTACATTATTTGTTTTAACCGAGAATTGCCAACTTTTTCTTCCTTGTGCTTTCTTACGAGTTTGCCTTTTTTGGAAAAATACCTACGTACATTTTTTCCTGTCATCTGGGTCTTTTTAAATTAATAGCCTATTTTATTTCAAATAAAATTTCATCTCATGGTCACCCCACATATTTACATTATAATGTATTGTTAGTCTCTTTCATCTTAGTATGTACCCATTATCTGTAAAAAACATAAATGTAATAATATTGTTCTTTTAATACCTATATTATTATTATAATATTATTTTTATTATTTTAGGAAATCATTAACCCCAACACAGGCTTGTTCTAGTGTGGTTAAAAATTGATTTGTAAACAATAATACCTAAATAAAAAAAACAATAAATAAACCCATCTGCCATTTCAAGCGACGCGACGCGTCTTAATTTTGAATATTGGTCTCTCAACTGAATACTAAAAGTAACCAAAGCTTTTTGAAAATTTTCAACAAGAATTTTTTTTAAATGGTTATCTCTTTACGATGGGATTTGATCCCATGCTATCATGGTATTTAGCAGGAAAATCTTAAAGCTCATAGTCTCATCTGTAAGCATACATGCATTAATTTCAAGTACATCTTTCTGGTCTTTATCAGTTGTTACATTCCATCTCATATTAAAATACTGTTTAGATCCAGTCTGCAGACATCTGATATGACATAGGTAGTAGCACTATGCAACTCATCAATTGATATATAAACTTCCTTGTTAATAATTATTTTAAATGAACACGACGCTGGCGCTGGAATGAAATACGATAGATTGTACACTGTACAAAATTTTACTTCTAAATTGTTCGGAGGCTACGACCCCAACTTGGGCAAATACTGTGTTCAATTATAGAAATACTCTTCTCTGCAGGTTACCAAAACCGGAATAAGTGCTAAAATATTTATTTATTGTTGTTATACGCCCGTAGGGGCTTTTACATAGATTAGAAAATAATATTTAATATATCTAGGATTACACATACATAGAATTTATACCAAAAGTTATAAAAAGTGAAAAAACTTTTAAGAATATACAAGTAGTTTTTAAAGAAAAAAAACCACTTGTATATTCTTGTGGAAAACCGTGAAATATTTTAAACAATGTAATATTTAACAATAACATAGAACAAAATATAATATAAACATTTCAATAACAAATCAAATCGTTAAATATATTATACCCATGTTACAATAATTTGTAGGATTCAACAAAGTGTTGGTTTAAATTGCATTTTAGAATGTAAAGGGAATCAGCAAATACATCTACAATACCACCAAACTTGTTGCCTAAATAATGCATCCTATTGGTAAGTGAGTGTGATTGATAGTTAGTTGTGTATGTGTTGCAAAAGAATGTTATATTTTGTCTAGTATTCCTTGTCGGTACAAGAAGTTTAATAGTAGAAACGATCGCAGGGCTGTCAATTAGGTTGTTCATAATTCTGTACAATAAAATTAGGTCTGAAATGATTCTTCTGTCAGACAGCGTAATTAAATTTAGTCGATTCATTAAACTTAAATAATTAATGTTTTCTATTGGAATTTTGAGTTTGAAATTTAAGTATCTAAGAAATTTGTGTTGAACTCGTTCTATTTTGTTAGAGTGTACTTTATAGAAAGGGGACCAAATAGGTGAATTATATTCAACTTGACATCTAACTAATGAAATGTAGAGTGTTTTCATGCAATCCAAGGACTTAAAATCAGTTAGGGTTCTACAAAGGAAGCCAAGAATCTTTAAAGCCTTATTAGTTATATTATCTATATGTGGTGTGAATGTTAAGTTTGAATCGAATATAACTCCCAAGTCGCGAATTTGTAATACTGGTGTTAATTTAACATTATTAAAATTATATTCATGTAAAATATGAGAATGAGTTCTGGAAAATCGTATTACTTGACATTTCTCAGTATTTAAAAATAACATATTTTGTTCGCACCATTTAAAAAATTCATCTAAATTAGCTTGTAAAATTAGGCAATCATATATATTTCGTATTTTTTTAAACAATTTTAGATCATCTGCAAAAAGTAGGACTTGTACATCTTTAAATATATTTACAATGTCATTAATGAATATTAAGAAGAATATTGGGCCGAGGTGGGACCCTTGCGGGACACCACTTGTGGCCTCGAATACATAGGATTCTATAAAATTAATCCTCACACTAAGCACTCTATTACTGAGGTAACTAATAATCCATGTCAATAAACTTCCTTTAATGCCTAACAGTCGGAGTTTGGATATAAGAATGTGATGTCGAACCTTATCAAATGCTTTACTGAAATCAGTGTATATAGAATCCACTTGTTGTTTCAGACTAAGGGATTCGGATATGTAATTATTATAGATAGTTAAATTACTTAAGGTAGATCGACCTCTGATAAAGCCATGTTGGTTAGGAACAATAATATTGTTGATAGGTTTTACAATGGTATCTAATACTAATGACTCGAAAAGTTTGGGTAAAGCAGACATAATACAAATAGGTCTATAGTTTGATATATCGCTTTTGTCTCCTTTTTTATGAATAGGCGTTAAATAACTCTTTTTCCACAGAGCCGGAAAACAGCCAGATGCTAAGGATTTGTTAAAAAGTTTTTGTATGGGATATATCAAACTATCAATGCAAGTTATTAAAAATATGGGAGGAATACCATCAGGTCCAGCAGATTTATTACTATCCAATGCGTTTATGCCCCTTTTTAAAGATTCTAATTTTATGAAACATTGGCTTAGGTTTAATGACTCTTCCACTGAAGTAGTGGAGACTGCATTAACAGGAATATCTTTGTCGTAAACACTTTTAAATGAGTCAGCAAAGAGATTAACTATACCCTCGATACTGTCAGCACATTTTTCTTTAAAATACATGTTATTAGGATATCCACAGTTATCGTTTCGCTGAGATTTAGTAAAATTCCAGAATTTTTTCACATTGTGATGACGTACCTCATTTTCTATTACGTTAACATAGTTACTATAGCATTTTATTGATAGTTCTTTACATTGTTTTCGTAGTTTAGTAAATGTTATATAATCGTTAGGATTTCTGGTATGTTTATATTTTCTGTGGATACATTTTTTTTTATTAATTAAATTAGTTAATTCTTTTGTAAACCATTTCGGATAATAAGATGATTTGAAGCTAACCCTGGGAACAAATTGTTCTATAGAGGTATTTAAAATCGAGTAAAAGTGTTCTAATTGATCATTTATATTATTTTCCTCATCTAAAAAGGACCAATCTGTTTGGATAAGGTACTCAATAATATGATGGTCTTCAGCTTTGGAAAAGTTATACGATGGGGCACTTGTTTTTTTTGAAGATGTTAAAGGCATATTTGTTATGATAATATCCAATGGTGGGTGGTATTGATCTAACGGTAATAATAATTCGTCGGATAGTTCAACCATTATTTTCGAATCACTTGAAAATACTAAATCCAACATTCGATTGTTAAAGTTGAAAATCTTGTTTGATTGAGTTAGTCCCAAGAATAAAGACATATCACGAATTTCACTGCATTTATCACACTGTAATTCTGCTTGGTTTGTAGCAGGTCCATTGTCATCTTGGCTGGTCCAGTTGGGAAGGTTATAATCACCGGCAATAATGAATTTTGCTTTAGGATATTTGAATTTGAGTACTTCTATGTCATCAATGTGATTTTTATATGTTTGCAAATTTATTAGGTCCTTACATATGAAATTGGCGTTTTCTATGGGAGGAACATAAAGTCGATTTTTAAAAAATATAATATATTTATTTAATCAAAGTATGTACCATTGCTATCTATGCACTTTTGCCATCTCATGGGTAGTTCATCGATCCCTTTACTAAAAAAAACATTCGGACGGGAATCAATAAAATCTTTGAAGGCGGTTTGGACTGCCGCATCGGAGTTGAATTTTTTCCCTTGCAAGAAGTTATCCAAATTTCAAAAAAATGGCGATCTGTCGGGGCAAGGTCCGGAGAGTACGGTGGATGTCTTAGACATTCCAATTGAAGCTCCTCTAATTTGGTAGCCGTCTGTTGTGCAGTGTGTGGTCTAGCGGTCAACGCGCGATTGTTGATTTGCTTCACTCAATTCGTGAGGTACCCACCTTTCAAGCTTTTTCACCTTCTCAATTTGCTTCAAGTGGATTAAAACAGTTTTATCACTAACACCGCAGCCTGCAGCTAACTCGACGTGGTTTGCGATGGATCCGCTTCCACAAAAGCCTTCAATTCTTCATTATCAACTTTGGTCTCCGGCCGTCCACGGGGCTTGTTCTGAAGGTCGAAATTTCCAGAACGAAAACGTTGGAACCAAAAACGCACTGTGTTTTCTTTTGCGGCACCGTCGCCATACACATCATTAATCCTTTGAGCCGTTTCTGCAGCACTGGTGCCACGGTGGAACTCGTACTCGTAAATAACGCGAGATTTCAAGTTTTCCATTTTGTAAACTAAGTGACGCAAAGAAAAAAAAACAACTAAGGAAAAACAAATGAATTATAATTTTCGAAACACAAATACTTGAGTAAATAGCTGTATAAATTTGAATTTGGAATTCCTAACCAAAGGGAAGATATTTGAGATCAAAGTTGCCAGTACGGCAAAACGCCAATTTCATATGTAAGGACCTAATATTCAAGGGCGGTCCATTTAATATATTCCTTTATCTTAAATGATTGCACGACTTGGACCATATACGTCAGGTAGGAATGCTGTCCTAGTTCTATAGCTATTTTAATAGAAGATACTTCAAACTGGCGTCATGGACACATCAATAGCATTGTATTGACACCATCCACCATTGAAACCATCGGAATCGGTACACAACCAGAAACACGGCAAACAAATATCCAAATTTCTATACAGTGGCAATCTACAGTGAGTCCAAGAACTATCATGACTGAAAGGAATGGGGAGGAGAGGGTTAAGATAAAAGTTAGTAAGTACCTACCTGGCTATTCATATCTCGTAATTAAAAAAAAAACGTTATTTTTTTTCATAAGCTCCACACAGGAGGTCCGGAGGATTTTTTTCTCAGGGCCTATGTCATCATGGGAGTTGCAGTGTTGATGGTTTTTTAATGGAAAGGAAGAAGCGGAAGTTCTGGGAAGGAAAAAAGATACGAAGGGTAGGTAGGAATCTGGGGGTCAGTGTGTCCAGGAGTAATTATTTATTGCTTCTTCACAATTTAAATACATTTTTAGCATGTAATTATTAACCCCACTAGGGTTCGCCTGTAATATGAATCCATTCTTCCAACCACGATCACGATGCAAGGCGATGTCTCGAGAGAGTCCGGCTGGAGAGGCCAAAAGACCTCCCTCATACAGAAGTTGGTTATTCAATAAATGCACAATGGTACCCATGCTCGCCTGCGAAGTTGATTTTTCTGGCTTAAAAAAATCCCGGATCCTATGTGTTTAACTTTTTTTTTCAAACGTTTCTGGTTTTAACACTTTAAGGGTGCGTTCGATACTTGTAACGTCACAATAACACTTTATCTAATACATGCGAACACCTCTGCACATGTTATCCTAATGAGGTGTTCACAAAACACTACTACTACCCTATTTGCAAACAGCTACTGATTATCAACATTTTTTTGTATTACTGGTACTTATTATCTACGTAAACTGTAAACATCTGTAAACTGTGCGGACGAGAATAGAACTAAATAAATAAATATCTCATTTAATTGATGTCTTGTGAGGACTCATCTAGATTGATACATTTCACCGGACGCTTACGAACTATTGTTTATTTAAAATTAACTCTTTTAACATACCCAGGCGCCAATGTTGGATTATTTTTATGGACTAATATTAACGAGAATATATTGCGATAATTACCAATGACGATGTTTGGTACGCCGCTGACTGGCTATTGTAAACAGTGCCACCATGTTCATTATTTGCTTATCAATTAAAACTCGACATTATTTAAATTGTGTATTCATAGTTTCCGGGTTTTGGTGGGGTTTAATAGAGAAATAAATTATGACATCCTGTAGATAATATTATTAATTTGTAAACGACTGATCTAGTTACAATATTTAAATATGTGTAGGTACTCTCATTCTTATTAATGTGAATGAATCCGCGACATTTCAACCCGCCACAAAATGTCCCCGACAAAATATCCCCGACAAAATATCCCCGACAAAATATCCCCGACAAAATATCCTCGACAAAACATCCCCGACAAAATACCCCCGACAAAATATCCCCGACAAAATATCCCCCGACAAAATATCCCCGACAAAATATCCCCGACAAAATATCCCCGACAAAACATCCCCGACAAAATATCCCCGACAAAATATCCCCGACAAAACATCCCCGACAAAATATCCCCGACAAAATATCCCCGACAAAATATCCTCGACAAAACATCCCCGACAAAATACCCCCGACAAAATATCCCCGACAAAATATCCCCCGACAAAATATCCCCGACAAAATATCCCCGACAAAATATCCCCGACAAAATATCCCCGACAAAACATCCCCGACAAAATATCCCCGACAAAATATCCCCGACAAAATATCCTCGACAAAACATCCCCGACAAAATACCCCCGACAAAATATCCCCGACAAAATATCCCCCGACAAAATATCCCCGACAAAATATCCCCGACAAAACATCCCCGACAAAATATCCCCGACAAAATATCCCCGACAAAACATCCCCGACAAAATATCCCCGACAAAATATCCTCGACAAAATATCCCCGACAAAATAACCCCGATAAAATATCCTATGGAAAAAACATCCCCCAACAAAATAACTACTAAAACCTCTAACCTAACAAAAAAATGGGACAAAAATAATACAAACATCCTATAAAGACAATAAATTATTGTTCAAAAATAGTGAAATGGGACAAAAATGATACAGACATCCTGTAAACACAATAAATTACACAGCTCAACAAAAAATGTTTTTTTTGTTGCCCTGGATATCTCTGCGGATTTTTATACTTTCAAGTACTCAGTTTACGGATATATTCATAAAAGTACTGAATTGGCTCTAGTTTTTATGATTTTAGCGTATCTTATACCATCATTATATATCACATATTATATTATATATTTCAACCAATTTACACAAAACCTTGACAAATTATATGCCTAAAAACCTTCCTCATGAATCACTCTATCTATTGGTGAAAACCGCATGAAAATCCGTTGCATAGTTTAAAAGATCTAAGCGTACAGACAACGGGAGCGATTTTACTTAATACTATGTAATGATGATGTAAGATACGCCAAAATCATAAAAATTAGAGCCAATATTCCAAAATCATTCATAGTTTCATAAATTGTAGGCATAAAATGATTCAAAACCACTTTCATATCAAGGGCAACAAAATCATTGTTGACCAGTGTTATTTATTTTATTCCATTATTTCATATCAGCACAGAGCGCCGTAGGTTCCTAGGTTTCCTAGGTTCCTAGTCCTAGCGAGATATCGTCCGTACATCATCGACATCGTCCTCTTCTTTCTCACTCTCACGTATCTTGCATGAAAACTAAAAACACAGAAGATACCAGAACAGCGGTTATCAACCATTTTGAGCCTGCGTACCCTTTGAATCTTACTACAAATTTGTTGTTCCCCATACCCTCTATCTATATTTTGTACACATGTATTGAAAGACATATTTCATAAATTTTTTAATACTTTCATTATTACTTACATGAATTTAACAATCAAGTCACACAAATACAATTAATGCAATTTTATACAGAGTGCAACACGACTTTTTTAATCGTTTCACGATTAGAGATGCAACGATATATCGGAAAACCGATAAATATGCCATAGGTCACCCCAAGTGGTTCGTTACGTTTGGTGATTTAGCAGGGGTGCCCGGGTTCATGGGGTGAGGTTTGTCTAGGTCTTGGAGGCGGATGTCCAGGACACATTAAACCCCAGATTCCTACCCACCCCTTAAACCCTTTTCCTTCCCTCTCCTCTCCTTCCTTTACCTAAAAAAACCCTCCACACAGCATCCCCAAAGATGACTAAGGCCCTGAGGGAAATTATTTTCCTCAGGGCTTCCTGTGTGGAGCTCATGTAAAAAAAAATATATATATATCGCCACCCAAAAATATCGATATTTATCGATATCGACGATATGCCGATATCGATATACATATCAATATCGAAAAACTCAATATATCGTATCGAAATATCGAAAAACCCGCCCAAATTAAAATACCCACAAAATTTGGTAAAATGCTATTACTGGCAACACTGTCTGTTGACCACTATAACTCAAAGCAGAAACTGGCTAAAAGGAAGCAGACTATCAAAGTTACTATTTTTAAGTTCGACAGCTGGTACAAAATACTGGAAAATATTTTTTTAAATAAATTTATAAAAATCTATCAAAATTTTGTGATTATTCACATAGGTAAATATAAAAAAAATATATATACCTACATACATAATCGATAAACTTTTGATATAACTAAAACTACATTTGTTTTCTATAAGCTTTAAAAAAAAAATAAGAAATATCGATATATCGGCCCACTAGACCGATATATCGATATTTCAATATCGACTTAACTCGATATACATATATCGATATTTTTAAAAACCTTGCACCCCTAGCAACGATATTGGGTAGGTACCCCCAATTTTTGCTTCACACAGGTTCCACAGGTTGAAAACTACCGTACCAGAATGATGACGTCACGTACGAGCTCTCGCTGGGACTAGCATTATTATAGGAACATGAATAAAATTCTAATATATCTAATAGATAGCCTCCCATTCTGATGGGCTTCTAAATTAAAATAAAATTCAAAATAATTTTAAAATTCGAACTCCCATAAATATTACATAAAATCAAACCGGCCAGTACATTGTAAAGCCTCCCACACACGTGGCGGTTGTAATTCCTTGTTTAGATAATATACGGCTGCATTGTCGTCCTGTTGGTAGGACTGGTAGGTGCCCTTTAGCCACTCTTTGATTGGAAACCCTATAAATAATACAAATAATAAGGCTGGAGCTCCCTGGAAGGTAGCGGACCTCTGTGACGTCACAATGGATCTGACCTCTGTAAAAAAGAAAACCAATGATGCATTATTTAAAAGTTTTGTTGTAATTTTGTCGAGTGAGCGAGCGGCGAAAGTAGCTTTATATAAACCTGTTCACCTCAAAATAAACATAAAATAATATTCAATTTTTTATAAGAAAAACTCTCTTTTATAACTTTTGAAGGTTATTCCCATCAATGTAATATATTAGTGAAGAAGAAGATAACAATAATAATCTTAACGAAAAAAATTATATTAGTAAAAGCAATAAATACTTGGGCAATACCTCTACTAACGTACTCATTTGGCATAATTAAATGGTCCAATACAGATTTAGATAGTTTAGAACGATTAATTAGAACTACGTTAACAAAGTTTAATTGCCATCATCCAAATTCAGCTATAGAACGAATTAGTTTACCTAGAAATTTAGGAGGTAGAGGTGTAGTCAAAATAACATGTTTGAAACACAATCAGGTAGAAATGCTTAGAAATTTTTTCCATAGGAAAGCTAATAACCCAGAAATGCACAAAATAATTTGCAAGGCAGATAGAAACATTACACCTTTAAATTTATATGACGAGAATGCCAACATTCTTACTAACTAACCAGGAATTATTAGATTCCTGGTCAAAAAAAATTATTCACGCAAAACACTTCAATTATCTCAACCAAACGTATGTTGACAAACTTTCGTCAAACAAATGGTTGGGTATTGGAGAGTTGAGCGCAGAAATAGAAGGATTTATGCTTGCCATTCAAGATAGAGTCATTAATACTAAAAATTATAGAAAGCATAAAATCAAAGATATAAATCAAATTGATGATTTATGTAGAAAATATTTGGCTTTTCCGGAAACTATAGAACATATTATATCGGGATGTTATATATTAGCGCCGTCCGAGTATACATTTAGGCACAATCAGGTTTTAAAAATAATTCACCAAAGTTTGGTAATTAAACATAACTTGATTAATGTAGTACCATATTATGAATATGAACCAAATTCATTTTTAGAAAATGAATTTTATAAAATATATTATGATAAAACTGTACTAACAGACAGAACAATTAGTCATAATAGACCTGATATAGTTTTACATGACAAAATTAAAAAAAATAACTTATATCATTGATGTAGCTATTCCAAATTCTTGCAATATTCAAAAAACTGTTTCTGAAAAAATAAGAAAATACACAGAATTAGGAAATGAGATTAAAAGAATTTGGCATTCTCAGACTATAAAAATATTACCATTTGTTATTTCGGCTACTGGCATTATACCTAGGTCTCTCATTCAAAATTTACGCATATTAGATTTTTCAAAGAATTTATATATAAAAATGCAAAAATCAGTCATTTTAAATACGTGTAGGATTACAAAACATTTTTTAAATATTTATATTGAGGGATCAGTAGGGTTTATAGGTTCAATTAGGAATTCCACAGAGCCGAACCCTCTGATATGAAAATATCTGGAGTCAGTGAATTATTTTTCCATTTGGTCTCTGGTAGGTTGACATGTTGTTCTTGTATTGTTTTGTATTTATAATACTTATATAGTGCAATTGCATAGCGTGGATTCACTACATGATCATTTGAGAAGTGTGTGAAAGGGTTTAGTTTATGCTGTGGGGAAAATTTAACCCGGACATTTAAATCTGGAAATTAATATTGAACATTCATTCAGACTTTTATAAAAAGTCAATAGTTCCATATGAATAAATTCGGATACATTTATCCGAGACCCGAAACGCTATCCAGGATACAAACCAATTCTTAGAATGATTGTTTCCAATAAAAAGGGTAGTTGACCATAACATGGAAAAAATAATTAGTTGTAGATAATATTGTTAATTCTAAAATTTGAAATATGAGATTGACAATATTATGACGGTTTGACAGAAGGTGGCAATCGCGAAATTGGTTAACGCGCACGTCCCGGATAGACGAGAGGTCTGGGTTCGAGTCCCAGTTGCGACCATTGTCTTTTTTTCTGTTTTTGTGTGTCTTGTTCTTTTTCATATTTCCGTTTAGATTTTATTATCATCATCTTCTTCTTCAATGATATAAAATAATATAGCTATTGGTATTTAAAATGATATAAGTAGATCTACTTTAAAAAGAGATTAATTATTGAATAAATAAATTGGTAATATTGTTAAATACTTAGATACTTAAAATAATCAACTACATTTTTTTCGTTTTATTCTCTTTTCGTCATAATTGCTTCCTTGCGTCCTTTCTTTTCTTTTCATTGTTACTATCATTACGTACTATGTTTATATACTAATACGATGTGGAGGCGTCTACTAATATCTACAGGAATTTCAAAAACTGAAAAAATCGAACTAATATCTATGAGAATCAAAGTGTTGACGAATATCTACAGTACTGGCAGAGGTTGGATTTGCAATTATGTATAGCATATTGGAATAACGTAATATTGCGTATGCAGTTTAAAAAACTTAATTTATGTAAGTATTGTAAAAATCTCTGATATCGGACTACTGGACACATTTAGGGAACGTACCCATACTACGTGACCAACTTTTTGCAATTTTTAATCCCCCCCCCCCCGGTGACCAAAAAATAAGCAACCCGCCGCTCATTTGGATGGAGCGTGACATTTTGAAGACCCCCCCCCCTAAACGTGTCACGTAGTATGGGTACCTTCCCTTAGCTGATTAGTCCAACCTACGCTCTGTAGATATTAGTTCAACCTACGCTCTGTAGATATTAGTCAACACTCCGAAGTTCGTAGATATTAGTTCAACAAATGAGCTGTAGATATTCGTCCGACATACAGGCTGTAGATATTAGTAACTGGAGTCCTACGATGTTACTTGTAAATGTTACTAACCTAATACACAATAATAACATTTTATCTAAACTCTAAACCTTGCGAACACCTCAACCCAGATTCACTTAGGCCACGTCCGCATAGGCAGGCGGCTTGCTTAGCGCCTAGAGCCTAGCGAGTCACCTAGCGAGTAGCTTAGTAAAACGAACGTTCTCGAATTTTCGCGACCGGCCGCACTGCGCGCTTGGTGCTTAGACACTCGCCTAGCGTCTATCGAAGTAAACCAACGTGTTGGTTTTTTGCCACTAGGCGCGAGGCATTTTAAAAGTAAAAAATGAATGAAATATTAATTGCATCAGTTTTAAAAAGAGAACCTTGTCTATGATGTTGAATCCAGCTAATTAAAAAGCTCCATATAAATGCAAACTATAGGAAGAGGTAGCAATCGAAGTAGAAAAAGATGATTTGTACTGAAAAGTGATTTATTTATGATGAGATTTTTTTTTACATTGAGAAGTTAATTATGGTTATGAATTTTCGTTATTTGTTTTTTGGGGTGTTATGCCGTGTTGCAGCTCATCTGCCCTGATGATGGACACTGTAACGCTGCCCGAAAGGTTGACTAAAGAAGGAGATGGCGTAACACGGCATAACACCCCAAAAACAAATAACGAAAATACTTTTGGCCGTGAAAATCCAAAAACATACATGGTTAAGAATGTATATTATGGTTATGGCGTTGGATTATGTTTTCAGGCAATGAGTTGTTCTGCCAGGTAATCAATCCAATTCCGTTGAAATAATTCAACAAAATTTCTCTGGTTTGTAATGCACTGTTTAAAAATCTACATCGTTTATACAAAACATTTAACTCCCCATGGCTTGACCGTGACTTATTTATGTCATGAACCAAACATGATGGATAAGACCGTGAAATGGAATATTTTAAAATATGAATTTTCTGTAAGTAGCAGTTTTACAACTATTTTTGAAAGTGACATCTCGTCAACGTGCCGACAAGCAAATGACCAAGGCACCTAGCGACCCACCACGCAAACGACCTTCAGTGCGGCCACCATGTATCCTAGCAAGTAGCCAGATTGCAAGCCATTAGGCTCTAGGCGCTAAGCCAGCCACCTGCCTGTGCGTTCGTAGCCTTAGTGAGGTGTTCACAAAACATTACTATTTAAACATTTACTTGCAGTTACTAATTATTAATTATTTTATAAGCTAACATGGCAGTAGATTATAAAACATAATTAGTAATTGTTTGTAAATATTGCACATTAAACAGCAATAGTTTGTGAACACCTTAGGAGAATTTGGGTTGAGGTGTTCGTAAGGCTTAGAGTTTAGATAAAAATTTTAATTTGGGAGGCAGCTATGGGTACCGCCGCCCCGGGAACCATTTATTGGATAACCAACACCTCTGCTGTAGGTCATCCAAAGTGGTTCGCTACGTTTGGTGACTGAGCAGGTGTGCCCGGGTTCATGAGGTGAGGTTTGTCCCGGTCTTGGCGGCGAATGCGTCGGCCCACCAGCTATATGGCAGGCTGGATCGAGAGAGAGCGGTCGGTTGCGGGAGTCCCCTTTGACTTCTTCAGCTGTACTCTCTCGGAACAGCGCCCTGCACCGCAGTGGGAGGGATGGTTCTGAAGATTCTGTCACTCCTGGATTCACTGACTCCAGATTCCTACCTACCCCTCATACCCCTTTCCTTCCCAGAACTTCCTCTCCTTCCTTTCTTTAAAATACCCTCCACACAGCATCTTCAAAAATTACATAGGCCCTGAGGGTAATTATTTTCCCCAGGGCCTCCTGGGTGGAGCTAATGTAAAAGAAATGTCGTGTTAGGAGCATTTTGAGGCATCTATAATCTATGTACCTGTAAATTGTACGTACGAGTTTAAAAAGAAATATACTTACGTACATACATGGTTCCATGCCAACTCAGAATTTTAGAATGAAACCAACTCAGAAACACCTCAGTAAGGTCATTAAAAGCTATGAAAAAAATAATTTTAAAATAGCCGGTAACCCTAACCCAACTTAACCTATTTAACCAATTTTTTAAATATTTTTCTATCATCACTCTTAATGACCTTTCTGTAAAAAAAATATGATTAATTTTGATTCATCTTTACGACCAATCGGCTTACAGTATGAAAATCAAATGTTACGGATAAATCGAAGCTTTAACTAGCTTTTCTATGTATTGGAATAACAATAAAATTATTATTTACGTAACAATAAATATATGCGTAAACCACCAAAAAAATATATTTTCATGACTTAACTATGAAGTAATACAGGAAACAATTTTTAAAAAATACCCCTTTATGGCTAAGACTATTTTTGAGGTTTTCCATGTTCTAATTTTTTTTCGTTCTTATAAAATTATGCACAAAATAAATAAAAACCCCTTTTTTGCTTACTAGCCTCGTGCAAAAAGACGCTCAATTTTAAAATTTTGCAGGCATGAGATTCGAAATATTTCTAGCGTTTATATTCCTCTTAAGCGTGTAGAATAGTGCGGTGGGACGGGATTTGATGGGCTTCTTCGATATTGAAGTGAAATTTTGACAATTCACTGAGATCAGTTTCTTCTCCTCTATTATGAAACCTCATTATTGCAGGACGCAGAAATTAATAAGAAAAAAAAATTGATGACCTTCTTTCACCTTAGTTGACATGTCATGATGCACGTAGGTACTTTCCACTACGCGAATAATAATATATTAATATTATTCTTCAAAGTCCCCAATGTTAACATGCTTTTTCTAATGGCGGGTTATTCCAACTATTCCCCCTTGTATAAACAATTTAGGCCTGATTACCATATCGAATCCCATAGATTACCGAATAGAAAACCGCTTGAATGCGAACACGAATGAACGTAAATATCGCAGACCAAACTGTTCAATATCTAAATGTCAAATTTGACATTTATGTCTCGAGGCTTTGTGCTATTTGACATATTCAAATTTTATGTGACATGGCGGAGAATATTGGAAGTACATAATGATAACAGTGATTCAATCCAGACTTTGGCATTTTAACAGTTTTGCTGGATTGTATGACACTAAAAATAATAATAATTTTTTAATTGATAAACTAATGTTTAAGACAAGATTTTTTTGCATAGCACAAAGGGTAACATTTCTTATAAGTAATAAGTATTAGCCTGAAACACTCTGGAAAAATATAATAAGCAGTAATTGTTGCATGAAACACTAGTATACATTGAATTATTTTGCGGGCAGGAGATAAGCCGACATAGCCGTCAGAACTTTTATTCAAACAATTTAAGGTCAGAAAATTAAGTGCATTATACTTTTATCATGCAACATTACAATTTTATAAAGATAATATTAAAAATCAAGTTGCACCCTTTAAAAATAACAGAAGTCTTAGACAAACATCAATACTTCCCACTCCAAAATGTAAAAAAAAATTGGACAATTGAGTCATAAATATCTCGGAGCAAAATTTTTTAATTCATTACCAGAAAAAATTAGAAACATGAATACCAATATAAAAAGTTTTAAAACTCACCTAAAAAATTATACTGAAAACTTAAACTGAATGATATTAAAAAAGCAATACAATAACACCCCCCCATACACACAAGCCTTGCTTAATTATGGGGGTACATCAAATATTCTACTATGTAATTAATTACTGTATAAAATTTATTTGTAATTTATGTACCTTCTATTACTAATAAAAAAAAAAAAAAAAATAAAAAAAAAAATAACTCAATGGATAAGAGCAATTGACCGGAAATCAGAAGGACGCGGGTTCGAGTCCCGTCGGCGGCATTTATCTTTTCTCGGGAGATTTTTTCAATGTAGATGAGTTTTTCAGGCTAATAATTTATTTACTTCTTCAAACTTTGCAATACTTTGTGGCATCATTTTTCATATAATGAATAACTGATCACTTTGTATAAACCACTTTTTTATAAAACAATATCTACATGTTTCGACAACAATGTTGTCTTCATCAGGATATGTTACTATAAAGAAAATAAATGACAAACAAGTATAGACAAATTAGAATAAATTATAACATAGACAAAATATTAAAAAGTAGAGGTGATTAATTACTTACTAATCATAAAAATAGTTATACAAAATTAAATATATAATATATATATGATAATAATTGGAGAAATTTTTTATTTTTAAATAATAACATTTCAAATTTAATAATTAAAAACATGCCAAATAATGTACAACCAGCTTTTTATACAAATAACAAATTAAAAAATTATTTATTAAATAATAAAGATAAATGTGATTTTTTGAACAAATCTGGGGTTTATAAATTAATTTGTAATGATTGTAACTTTTTTTATATTGGAAAAACTTCTAGAAATTTTAACATTCGAGTTAAGGAACATATAAGATGTTTAAATAATAATAATTATTCTGAATTTGCCAACCATATTTTGGAAACAAGTCATTCTTTTGATATTAATACAGGTCTTAAAATTTTACATACTAACACTACGGGCATACAATTGGATAATTTAGAAATTTTAGAAATTAGAAAAAGCATTAATAGTAAATTAAATATTATAAATAACCAAACAGTTTTTAAAAATAGCCATCTTTTAAATTTATTTTCTTATTAATACTTACAATTAATTATAATTATTGATTGTTTGATTTAGACTAATTATTTTAATTAATTATTCTTAAAAGTTTTTTATTATCTAAATGCAATTTTATTTTTCTTTAAATAATTTTTATATTTAATTGTGTATAACTATTTTTATGATTAGTAAGTATTTAATCACCTCTACTTTTTAATATTTTGTCTATGTTATAATTTATTCTAATTTGTCTATACTTGTTTGTCATTTATTTTCTTTATAGTAACATATCCTGATGAAGACAACATTGTTGTCGAAACATGTAGATATTGTTTTATAAAAAAGTGGTTTATACAAAGTGATCAGTTATTCATTATATAATAATTTATTACTTATAATAATTGTTACACTGAAAATTAATTGATTTCTAATAATAATACATTAAATTAACAATTTTGGAGGCGGATATGGGCACCGCCGCCCCGGGTACCTTTTTTTGATGACCAATACCCCTGCCGTAGATCATCCCAAGTAGTATATTTGGTGATTTAGCAGGAGTGTCTTGGGTCATGGGGTGAGATTTGTTTAGGTCTTAGTGGCGGGTGGTTGAGAGAGAGCCTTTGATGACATCTACGGTCGGACTCTCTTGACCCATCGCCTTGCACCGCAGTGATTCACACGTACGTCGCTTCTGGACACGTTGACACCATCATTCCTACCCACCTCTCAAACCTTTTTCCTTCCCAGACTTCCTCTACTTCCTTTTCTTAAAAACGCCCTCCACGCAGCATCCCCAAAGATGACACCCGAAGGAAATTGTTTTTCTCGGGATCTTCTGTGTGGAACTAATGTAAATATAAAAACATATATACAGGGTGTTAAGAGACGTACTTGACTTACTTTAACCAGTGATTTCTGACATTATTTGGAGTAAAAAATGTAAATGAATTTTTTTTTCTATAAAAACATAAAAAAATGGTAGGTGTTGGACAGTTGGAGGTGGGGTAAGGGGTTGGTGGGATACTCGACTGAGTGACCAGTGGAATGACATGCGGAAGAAAAAAAAAATTCTTTGATTTTGAAGAAAAATATTTGAAGAAACAAAAAATCATCAAAAAAGTCACCGGTGACGTAAATTTCAATTACATGTTTTACTCCAAATAATGTAAGGAATCACTGGTTAAAGTAAGTCAAGTTCGTCCCTTAACATCCTGTATATATTGATTAAAAACTGTTTTCATTTAATATTCGTATCAAATCTATTATTTTCGTGCCAACAGTTATTCTACAGTTATTTCAACTGAAGATGCTTTGAACTAACTCATAGCCTCCTCTCCATAAAGCGAGAAACGCCTATCCAACATTTCCACATAATTTTCAACAAAATAACAATATTGAATGGCTCGTTCTCGATCTAAGCAGTTTGGCTCCTAGTACTGTTTCCATAAAAATACCATCCAGACAGCATCCTGAAACATGACCAGATTGGAGTTAGTTATAATTACCCAAACCCAGAAAAATGACAAACCCAATTGGGTGACTGTCATGAGAATGACAGAAATCAGGAAGAGAAAGAGATGAGAAAGAGCAAGTCACTAAACAAGGTTTCTCCTGGATAATGTTATTTTTGTTTTATGTGCATTGCAGGGCTTTCTAATGCATTTTTTAAAGTACTAAATTAACTCTACCTTATGCAAGGATGGCAATCCTTTTTCAATACAAAGGCGGTCCTTGGCAAACATATTGCCAGATATAACCTAACCTACGCATTGCGCAGTGGTAGTGTGTGCTTGGTTCAGTCTGCATTGTGTAACAACACTCTTTCTTTTGATAGGAAGGTACTCGCTCCTTTGTCAAAGGGATAAATAGGAAAAAAAACATTATAGGTCGAGTCGATCACAAGGATGCGAAGGAGGAGCATGTGGAAAGTTTATCAAAGATACTTTAAAGTTATGTTTTACGCAGGCAACAATGAAACATCTCACGATATAAGTATTTAAAAATAATAATTTTAGAGCTACTTGCGGTAGCTTAGCGGGTATACATTTCCATTTGTTATTTTTATACAATAATAATAAAAAAATCATAGTGGCAATTCACACACGGTAGAAGTGAAACCTTCAAAAAACTAGAGTAGACAAGAGTGGGTAGACTACGAAGCACTTTTTTTTCAATATGAAGGATGATTTATTCCATATTTTTGTCGTCGAATTTTGGTGCTTTTCCTATACATTTGGTCATCTTATTAGTATTTGTGGTTTCTTCTTCGGAGTCGCTAGATGTGGTTTTCTTTTGTGTTTTATTTTTCCTGAGTGGTTTGAAGATTGGATATTGATTGTACAAAAATAAAAATGTTTATTTTTTGGTGTTTCGTAGGATTCCATCCATGGTCGGCTGAATGTCTACAAAGATTATTTAGTATTGTACCACTAGACTAAAGGGGAATCGCGCGGGATATATTATCGTCTTATATTGAAAACGTGTATCCGTGAATAAAACAAATATTTTATTGCTATCTCATTTTCGGTTCCATGCCAATTCAGAATGAAACCAACTCAGAAACACCTCAGAAAGGTTATTAAAAGCAATGAAAAAATCATTTTAAAATAGCCGGGAGCCCTAACCTAACTTAACCTATTTAACTAGTTTTTTTTAATATTTTTTTATCATCACAGTTAAATCCTATAGAATAGATGTACGTGTTTGTCTCTGTTTAGTGTCGCCCACTTCCGTTTCATCGAGTTTAAAATCGCAATCATTTGAAGCGGACAAATTGTGATTTGTTAATAAAAATACATGCATTACATACTTTAGTACATGCATTACATACTTTAGTACATGCATTACATACTTTAGTACATAATAATAATAATTGGCGTTTTATATATTTATTAATTTTTTTAGCTTAAAAATTGGACATCCTGGCGAAAATAATTTCCATCAGTGCATACGATATCTTAAGGGACGCTATGTGGAGGGTCATTGTAATCTATGTACCTAATTTTTTGTTATAATATAAAATAAACTATTTCATTGATTCCATTCTCAAGGCAGAAGAAGTATTCGAATAATGTCAATATAAATCGGATATTTTCGAACACTCCTCCGATCGCGATGCCCGGATATTTAAATATGTCGGATCTATTTGGGACAAACAATATATAGATCATGAAAGGTATTGTCAGTATACACAGCGGATGGACCGCTTTTTCACATCATTCTTTTCTACTATTATTATTTATATCTCGGCAATACATCATCGGCTGGAAATTTGAATATTATTTAAATTATATTGCCTGTCGCACGCAAGGGGTACTCTACTCTCAGGGGCGGATTGTGATGTTTGGATGATTTTAAGTTTCGAAATCAATCGAAAATTATAAATTCATCGTTTTTACGGGCGCTTTGCAACACTTAGAGTCAGTCACAATTTAGGCTCTATGGCATGTAACGACTGTAACGAATCGATAAAAAAATTTCCAAAATGATAATTTTATTATTATATCATACAAAATATTAGCAAATCGTTTTCAATAAAATCAAATTTGGCAGGCGGGAAGTCATTGGGCGGGAACCATTTATTGGATAAAGAACATCCCGGCCATAGGTCGCCCCAAGTGGTTCGCAACCTTTGGTGACTTATGTGGTGCCCGGATTCATGGTGACATTTGTCTAGGCCTTGGCGGCGGATGCGTTTGTCAACCTACTGCATCGGTAGAGACTGGTTAAGTGAGTCTTTTTAATCTCCCCCCCACCTTCACCCCCCGCCTCACCTCCTCTCCCACCCCCACGATACCCGTTACATTCATTTTTCAAACAGCTCGCTTGCCACCTATTAAAACGTAACGATCAAACACGGCAGTAAATTTTAACTTTCAAAGGGATCTCCATAGTAACCTAAACAAATAACAAAATGATAGCGCACGTCAAACGATTACTTAGCAACGCTTTGCATTTCGTCTGAACAATAAACGTATAATAAATAATTTCATAACGCCAGAGCTTACCAATATATATATAGCCTATAGTACTCTTAAATAATGTAGTTTTCTATTAGTGAAAGAATTTTTAAAATCCATTCAGTAGTTTTGCGAGAAAGACTAACAAACATCCATACATCCATACATCCATACATCCGTACATCCGTACATCCGTACATCCGTACATCCGTACATCCGTACATCCGTACATCCGTACATCCGTACATCCGTACATCCGTACATCCGTACATCCGTACATCCGTACATCCGTACATCCGTACATCCGTACATCCGTACATCCGTACATCCGTACATCCGTACATCCGTACATCCGTACATCCGTACATCCGTACATCCGTACATCCGTACATCCGTACATCCGTACATCCGTACATCCGTACATCCGTACATCCGTACATCCGTACATCCGTACATCCGTACATCCGTACATCCGTACATCCGTACATCCGTACATCCGTACATCCGTACATCCGTACATCCGTACATCCGTACATCCGTACATCCGTACATCCGTACATCCGTACATCCGTACATCCGTACATCCGTACATCCGTACATCCGTACATCCGTACATCCGTACATCCATACATCCATACATCCATACATCCATAAATCTGTAGCGGCCACTTAACCCGCTCTGCGAAATCTACCGCTGCGCCACTGACCTCCACGGAACACGCTGGAAACTACGGCATACCTATCTTCAGCATAGTACCGACGACCGCCTAGGGATAATAATTCCGCAACCTACGCGAAAGGCCTAGAACACCTGGCTGTAACTTACAAGTGCCCACGGAAGGTTCAAGCGATTTCTCACCTTTGCGTGAATTCACGGCATTACCTACTAGACGTGGGCAGAATGATTCCCAGGAGTGAATCGATTCAGTCTGATTCCCATGGCCTTTTGAATTGATTCCTTTTATTCATTCGTTTAATTCAATTAAATCCCAAAAAAAAAAAAAAAATTAAAAAATGAAAATTAAAAATTGATAATTATATGAATGGGGAGGCTAACACCGCACACGAGACCGGGAGGCCACGGAGTACCCAGAGTACCGCAAAATAGGAGACTGATTAGCTTAGGCTACCAAGCATCGCACAAAGAGGAGACCGATTATTCTATCTCATTATCTCGCAGGCTAAAACCTATAGATTAATGTGTTTGACTCTTTTTAGTGTCGCTTTTTCGTTTCATCGGTTTTCAAATAACAATGAGTGGGGAGGCTACGAAGCACTGCACAAAGAGGAGACCAATAGGCTACGGAACACCGCACAAAGAGGAGACCGATTATTCTATCTCATTATCTCGCAGGCTAAATCCTATATTGTTTGTCTTTTTTTAGTGTCGTAGTTTTTCGTATGTAAAATGTATTTATTGCTAGCAATTATATCTTAAAATTATAAAAGTTTTCGTTTCACCCTTAAAATTTTATTGATTTTATTTTATTTATTAAAATTATAATTTTGTTCCATTTCACGTGATCTATAAACATACATTTTAACATTAAGATGAGTATTTTATGACAGCTAACCACAGCTAATTGGCCTTATAATATCTGCAAATTTACATAATATATCGACCCAAGATCTACGTCTAAACGTAGGTAGGTACAATATCTTTCGTACGTACCAAAAAACCGATAAGCGCTTCTCACTTTTCTAGCTGATGTTCAGATTCAAAGTCGAAAGTTTTCGACTAACTAGATATGTAATGAAATTGACGGCTTGGCGCGCGGGGGAATAAATGAACCGCGCGGACGGATTAAGGGCTGGCATTGAGGAATGAATTAGTAACTTTTGAATAATGTTCTGTGTCTTACCTAGCAGTGACTTGATTTACTCGCGAGCTGCGGACCTAGGACTGGGATGCGTTTGGGACATATCGTGACATTGACGTGACGATGACGCCTGACGTCATTTCTAGGTCTCAGATTTACAAAAGACCATGACGTCACAAGTGAAAAAGACTTTTGTTTTAATTCCTCTGTCTGTCGGAATCGGACAATCTCGATTTCGACAGACTAGATACCTGGGACGCGGACATTTAACACGGACCTGGGACGGCGGGGACCTTAGGACAATCTCAGGACTATTGATTAGGATAAATGATTAATTCCTTGCGTGAAAGAGATGCTCGGGCAACCCGGATGAATCGCGGCCGCGTTTTGGCCATTTTGGGACATGGACTTTGATGTTGTTCGGTTGTTCGGGTGTTTTTAGAATGGCGGCGCGGCGGCAGCGGAATACAATCGTAATAGGCGAGTCGTTCACAATACCGTCCGTCGACCACTTCGCGGCGCGCGGCCCGTTTAATAATATTTAAATACCTATGAAACAATATAATATTTAAATCGTTTACAGAACACATTATTCATTGAAATAATTTAACAGTAAAATTAATGGAAATTAAAAATGTATGGTATCGTTAAAAATCGTAGGATGCAAGGCCAAAGATAAGGAATGAAGAATCAATTCCTTTTGAAATTGAGAATTAGATTGAGTGTGTCACAAGATTGAATTTATTCATTTAATTCGGTCATTCAATTTTGCCCACGTCTATTACCTACCGTGAGACTAATTACTCGCTACGAGTATATAAGCCAGCGCTCGCTCGCTCAGTCTTCAGTCAGTACTTTCCCATTCATCGATAAAGGAACACAGTGCCGCGACTAAGTACGAGCCTGCGCCGGGCACGGGCCCGCGCAGTCAGCAGTGAACAACATTTATCCAGTGTGACACCAGGAACATTTCCAGCACCTTCGAGGAACTTCTCCAACTATCATCTCGACATGAGATGTCAGGCAACGCGCCAGCAACCCAGCAACCACAACCAGCAACAGGCAACCGGCAACAAGCCAGCAATCAGCTTCCTGCAACGAGCAGTAACCAGCAACCGGCAACAAGCCAGCACCAGAATCCTCACCGCCTCTCAAGGTTCCTTCCTGCGTCACGTGTGTGCTCCGACCCACTGGACATACATTGGAGGGGACCCACCACTTTCCCACGGCTGTGTGAGGAAACTGATTGTTTAACCTCCTTAGCCGCACACGTCAGGACTTTAATTTTTTGTAAAAAGGAAGCTACATTTATTTTGAAACGAATCTAGACCCTCCAATGTCCCTGCATGCATGATTGTTAGTAAAAAAAGTAAAATGTATGCATACTTACATTTGCAGTAATTAAAAAGATAAAAATAGTTCGCCTGTTGGTTCAGCATCTAGTTGAGTAAAAAAATAAATAAAAAGAAAAATATTTACAGGTGTAAGTATGATTAAAACCAAAGAAAATATATAAAAAGAAAGATATTGGGGGCAGTTTGTCCCACTATCACGGGGCAGTCCCGGCGAGAATGAGCGGGCGAGCGGCCTGGTCGCAACGTGCCCAAACGCCCGCGTCCCTTAGCCAGTTTCCCAAAAGTACCCTTGAAGAAGTGTTTGTGGAGGGGGGGGGGGGGAGATACTCCCAAAGACCCTGGGGAATGATGTGAGCCTCGGGTCACCGGAGGCAGGGCGGAAGGGAACCGGGCTCGCGCAAACATTCCTCAAGCTCGCTCATGACGCCGGGGGAGGCACGGGCGTTAGTGGGACGGCCCTACCAGAATTCTGCCACCTGACTGGATGCAGGGACCGGGTCTATCCGCCCCCATGGTGGGGAGTTGGACAATACAGTACAATGGAGTTCAGTACATCAACCTAGTCACAATTCAAGAAGTTAGTAACATAATAAAACCAAATAAGACAGGTAAAAAGGCGTGATCAACAAAAAATTGAAGCAACAAAATAGAGAAAAAAGAAAAAAAATAATATGAAGATTACGTAGCAGTAAAGAGCAAAAAAATAATAATGTATAACAGTAGTTATAAATAAAAACAGAATAATAAATACAGTGTAGTCATACCACCAAACAAGAAATGTAAAAACAAGAGTATAACAGAAATATAAAGCAATCGAGCATAGGCAATAATAAAATTGAGACGGAGGAGTAACCATGGAGAGACAAGAGCAATACGTTTGGCACGTGAAACAAAGATGATTTTAATCTAAGTCAGCAACTCTAAGCACAGGCCATCTCTCCACCCAAGACTTTACAAACTTTTTAAAGCATTCAAAATTATCTCTGTTCGACACCAGATCGGCATTCCATGCCGGTCTTGTAATTCCTCTCAAACCATCCAACATTTCCTCTCTGGCATCCTTCATCAACTCGCAGTGCCACAGAATGTGCTCGGCTGTCTGGTTAGTGTCACCACATGCGCAGTTCGGATGAGGAGACAGTGCCAGACTATGTAGTCGTCCCCTGAACTCCCCATGACCGGACACCAATTGCGTCATGTAGTGATCCAGTTTTATGTGCGCCCCTTCCATTCTGCTTTTAACTGAGGGGAAGAAAGAGAAAGTCAATCTACCCTTCGTCGACCTATCCCATCGCTCTTGCCATACACTCAGCGTTCTATCTCGCATAGCTTTCAATAAGCCAGGGAGGGATACCGCTCCGCCTGGTGCCAGTTCGACTCCCAGGTGGACAGCAACCCTACCTCTCGTCAATGCCTTTTTTGTCAAAACTTCCCTAATTTCCAAGTCAATCGGCAGTGTACCGGCCAGAACCGGCAATGCATCGTTAGCCACAGTCCTATATGCGCCCGAGAGCGCCAACAGGGGAGTCCGTTGGCCCCGCTTGAGGGCCAAGTGGATCAATGCATTATCTAGCCGGTGCTCCCATACAGCGGCGGCATTCGAGACTTGCCCCACGTACACACACTTATATAGGAGGCGAAGTGCCGGAGTCCGCAATCCCCACTCAGCTGTTGAGAGCCTTCTCAATTTCAAGAAAAGAGCCTGGGCCCTGCTAGAAACTCTCTTTACGTGCGCTAGGAACGAAGAAGATCTATCTAAGATGACGCCTAAATACCTGGTGTTTTCAACAAAACGAATAGTGGAGCCTCCCATTCTGATGGAAGGGTTTCTGGTACGACTGAGCATACCCTTCATCAAGAGTCCCACAGTCTTATGGGGAGCGAAGTTCAGCCTGTTTCTCTTACCCCATTCAAGAATTTCACGCAGACATTCTTCTGCTTTGCTCTCCACTTCCTTTCTGCTGTCCCCTGAGACCAAAACAAACTTATCATCAGCGTAGTCAACCGATATGCATCCTTCAGGCAAGGGTAACCTAGAGGAGTCGTCAAAAAGGATGTTCCACAGGTCCGGTCCGAGGACCGACCCTTGTGGACAGCCCATGTCAACATCACGTACGATGAAAACATCGCCATACATCACAATTACCTTTCTGTTGCGTAAATAATCACTAATAATTTTGAAAAGTAGAGGCGGGCAATTACGACTTTTCAATTTAGTTAAAATCATCGGCCACCACGCATGATCGAAGGCACCCGAGATGTCCAAAAAGATTCCTATTACATACTTCTTGGTGCAAACCCTCACCCATTCAAGCGCATACTTAATGGCGTGCTCCGTGGACTTACCGGGGACGAAGCCAAATTGGCGGTCGCAGGGCGTTGACAGGGTGAGGCGGAGCCTATGTCTGATGATTCTTTCCAGTATTTTACCTAAAATTGGAAGTAGAGTGATGGGCCACTGGACATACAGCCGCCATACCTCGTCAACACGACGACGGTCGACCGCCTGGACCAAGGTCACTTCTACACCGCCATGATGTAGTGCAACACGCCGGCTCCCTGAAGACCAGTGATCTTCACCGCCGTAGTCTCCTGACCTTCTTCACTCATCATCACGCAGCAGCATCACTATCGGCACCACTGTCACTCCGCTCCCGCTCCGCATCGACCCCCGCTACGTAGCGCAACAATAAAGACTGACTCACTACATCGACTGACGATTTTCATTTCTCTCTACCGATCTGGATCGCTCCCTCACATCCATACATCCATACATCCATACATCCATACATCCATACATCCATACATCCATACATCCATACATCCATACATCCATACATCCATACATCCATACATCCATACATCCATACATCCATACATCCATACATCCATACATCCATACATCCATACATCCATACATCCATACATCCATACATCCATACATCCATACATCCATACATCCATACATCCATACATCCATACATCCATACATCCATACATCCATACATCCATACATCCATACATCCATACATCCATACATCCATACATCCATACATCCATACATCCATACATCCATACATCCATACATCCATACATACATACATCCATACATCCATACATCCATACATCCATACATCCATACATCCATACATCCATACATCCATACATCCATACATCCATACATCCATACATCCATACATCCATACATCTATACATCCAGACATCCATACATCCATAAAAACTAAGACTTTATAATATTATTATAATAAATATAAATAGGACAGGATAAACAAAACAGAACTACTAGTAATATTTTTTGCAATCATACCGATCTAGGAATTGATTTCAAATGTAAAATCAAATGATCTCCATATAAATAACCAAAAACCTTTGTTCATTTTTTAATGCAACTGTTGTTAGATGCCAACATAGTTTGTTTTTGGTTTTCGTAATTTATAAAATATACAGACAGGACAAAAAACCAATGCCAGTAGATCAGTCCCTACGAAATGAGTGTCAGTCCGACCCTTACAAGGTATGTAGAGATCGAACGCAGGAACTATTTGCTTTGTGTCTAACAAAGAAATCCTTTGAATGAGCGGTACTCGACTGTTCGGGTTTGGCACTCACCCATTATCCGTCCCTTTAAAAGTTCGATTAATAATCAAAGTAAGACGCGGTATTTAGGCTATAAAAAGCGATCAACTATGAAAATCTGTATCATAATCATTCTAACTCTAAAACATTATATAGGAGGTGTATGTTTGTTTTTGAATTTGTAATGATTTTTTTCGGTAGGTTGATGAATCCTTCCATCATTTTTTTTGAAATGAAAGCTTTAGCACCGTTGTGATTTGCAACTCGATGAAACGAAAAATAACGCCACTAAAAATTGTCAAACCAAGAGATATGCTATGGTGTCCGCACAACTGTCGGCGGACTACGCTCTAATTACAGTAGTTTGCATACGAAAAGAATTTGTTCATTTTGTTGACTTTTTGAAGATGTGCATTAGTATTGGTTAACAATTTAGTTTGAATACGGAAAGAATTCGTTCATTTAGTTTAACGTTCGTTTGGTTTATTCGTTAATTATTCGTTCTTTTAGTTTATTTGTTAATTGGTAAACGATATCGGCGACAGGAAGCGCAGTCCCACATAGTAAAAACTGCAGATAGCACATCTACGTATATTTCAATATCTTTGTGTCAAACACATACATCTATGTGTGAGAATGAGATAGTATAATCGATCTCATCTTTGTGCGGTGCTTCGTAACCTTCCCACTCTCGTCTACTTAAGTTTTCTGAAGGTTTCATTTTTACCACGTGTGAATTACGAACTCTGATTTTTTTTACATTAGCTTCACACGGGGGGCCCAGGGGGAAAAAAAGGCCAATAACATTTTTGGGGAGCTGTTTAGAGATTTTCTTAGGGAAAGGAAGAAGATGAAGTTCAGGAAAGAAAAAAATATATGAGAATCTGAGGGTCAATGTGACCAAGACAGACGGACATATTAATCCATCCCTCCCACTGCGACGTCAGAAGATGGGTCGAAATAGTCCGGCTGGAGAGGTCTGCTTAGGTCTTCCTCCTGTCTCCCCCGATCCAGCCTGCCACGCAGTAGGTGGGCAAACGCATTCGCTGCCAAGACCTAGACAAACATCCCCCCATAAACCTGGGCATCCCTGCTAAATCACCAAACTTAGTGAACCTATTACAGAGGTGTTGGTTATCCAATACATGACACATCCATCTCCCAGATTGTAATGATTTTTTTTAAGAATTCTTATATTTTTATTTGAAATTAAGAAAGTGAAGGTTGCGATGTTATGCTCGTAAATACCCCCATAAAAAATAATATTTTATTTGCTCACATCTTGGTTTCGGGTTTCACCTCTTGGATCAGAAACAATGAACTTAATGAGCAGGAAAACAGAACGGGAAGAATTTGGTTAGAATATTCTGGCACTTGAGGTTTGGTCATCAGACATACTAATTGATAGGTATGTCATTCAACCTCAAGCTGTCCGACCAGAGTAAGGAATGGACGGGCGGCCACCAAATTACGAAGATAGCTGTCGACAAGTAAACACCACTGTTTAAAAGAGCCACTTTAAATCACTCTGTTAATTTAATATGCTTTCTCAAAAATCAGCAGTGACAACGAGTATCAACAACAATCGTCGCCATTTGCAAATTGACGTTGCTCGATTGCACCGACTTGATCACGTGACCCCTTCTGAATGACGGTCTCCCATTAGAGATATACTGATAAATCAAAATACGAAATTAAAGGAAAAAACGGAATAAAAATGTTAATGAAAACACACCCCGAAGTATTTTTCTTGTCAAAGGCTAGCACTAAAAGACACCGGGAACATTTTTGCTTGTACGAGTATCTGAACGAAAAAGTTTTTAATTCTACATGACATTTTTTCTAATGATTAGTTTGAAATATCGATTCGTAATACGCGTAAAAACTGTATTGGATGGTATCGTTAGACACTGAAAGGAGCGAACAGTAGAAGGAAAAATTTGGCAGGATTGATCGGAATAACTATTAGCAAATGAATAATCGAATTTGTACCTACGTTATTGGAAGACAGGCGAAACCAATTTTACATGTATATTCACAGGGTGGTTAAAATATGTACAACTATTGACTATATAGTGTTCTTTCTCGTTGATAAAAAAAAAGAGAATTATATAACTCCACATTTTGTCACTCTCCACATTTTCCCATCTTTGGAGATGCTATGGAGGGTCTCTTTGAGCAAATGGTGATTACATTGTTTGCAATGTTGCCTTGTTCGCACGTTCTTTTTGTTGTATGGAGTAGGTACCTATCGATTCGATAATAATTATACGAAGGACCCTACTAATAAACGTATTTTAAATATTATATTTACACAGCCGATAAGAAACTATTGTTTTGAAAATGGTTGTTTACCACGTGTGTAAAATTTAAAACCCGTTTATTATAACTATAAGTAAAGGAGATAGTATCTAAAATCGGGTGGTTTTTAAAAATCTTTCGGTTTGGAAAATTGAAGTAAAAAGATTTGAATAAATAAATATACACATGTAGACTCAATTAAAAAAAATTAAATTAACAAACTACAATAAAACTTTTTAAGAATCTAAAAGTTATTAACATCATGAGCTATGAAAAATTGAAATATCTTCAAAACCCGAAAGAAAAATTCCATTCCCGAATGTGATTTTGGTTTATAATATTTTGTTGCTAATAATTTGATGTAGGTACTTAATAAATCATCGTCATTATTTAAAATAATTGCACCCAGGATATCTTTGATGAACTCGTATATCCATAGAAATTTAAATGATCATTTTTTGAATTTTGTAACCACCCTTCAGTTATATACAACCCTTCCGTCTTTCCTTAACTTCATTTTAATTCGGTATCATTTATAAAAATATTTCATAGTCCAGTGGTTTTGTTCTTTGAAGCGTGGAACGTGGGTTCGATTCCCTCCGGAGTCTGTGTACAGATGATGATGTGTACCACGACAATAGTCATCTGTCATTATTCGCATGGTAATTTACTGTCCTGATGACGGTTGCAGAAAGGTGTGCAAAACGTATCGAATGGTGTACGGAGCTATCGGATTGCATTTTTGGAATGACAATAAAATTTTAAATAATTTAAACGGATAACTTACTTACGTAATAGATGATTCAAAACCCAATAAATACTATGAAACTTAAGCTGTAGTCGTTGCTACGACTTGGTCACGAAACCACACGGAATAACAGAAATTCTAGCAGAGCACAACATGACAAGAGGACAGGTGCCATTGAATGAAATTTCTAAAGCGGTAGATATAATTAATTAGATATATATCATATACGGCCTTCGGGGTCGAGAGGTAAGACTCTTTCAGACTCGCAATCAGAAGATCGCGGGATCGAATCCCGGCATGCGCAAATAAATTTTATTTGATTAATCTGTAGTGACCGACCGAAGGTCGTGGTTTCAGTTTCGGCAAAAAGATCGAATTTCGGCAACAGTTTCGGCCGAACCGAAACTCTGCGTTCGTGAATTACCGCGCGTCGTTCGGTTGACTGAGTAAAATCGTGGCTCGTGCGCTAAGTTAAATTTCAGTAAACAATGGAATTTTAACATGTTTAACAAAGTTTCGGTTTTGGCAGAAAGTCCCGTTACGGTCGGACACTATTAATTTGTGTTATTTCACAAATAATTTAATAATATATAATATGTTTGCGGCGCGTTCCAGAGTGCAAGATACTCAGTATCGCTCTGGTGTAAGACCACCATTCAAAATTGAAACGTTGCTAGAAATGGTTTTAGCCGTGTTTGGTGACCAGATTTGAATAGCCAGGTACTTCACCACCTCTTCCTCATCTCCTTCCCCTCCCCACTTCAGCTTCAAAACATAACCCAATTGGGGATGCCACAGTCCCACTGGATCCAGATGGGGGCTGTTGGGACTGTTGTGAGGTATTCACGTAAAAAAATTATAATTATTATACATTTTTTTTGGGAGGCGGGAATGGGTACCGCCGCCCCGGGAACCTTTATTGGATAACCAACACCCTGCCATAGGTCATCCCAAGTGGTTCGCTACGTTTGGTAATTAAGCAGGGGTGCCCGTGTTCATGGGGTGAGGTTTGTCTGGGTCTTGGAGGCGGATGACCAGGGTACAATGATCTCCAGATTCCTACCCACTCCTTAAACCTTTTTCCTTTCCAGAACTCTCCTCTCCTTCCTCTCCTTAAAAAAACCCTCTACACAGCATCCCCAAAGATGACATAGGCCCTGAGGGAAACTATTTTCCTCAGGGCCACCTGTGTGGAGCTCATGTAAAAAAAATATATTATTATTGTATAATTTGTAGAGCGTAATTTATGTGAAAATATATCTCAATGGTGGTAATTGTGACATGGTGTATTGTAATACGTAATATTGTATTAAATTCGGTAATATACTAAGTAAAATGAACAAAAATACAATTTTCATTCTGAAATTTTCCACCACAACTACGTCTAAAGTTTAGTCTGAATAATTTTATGGACCTAAACTATTAACCAACGCAATAATCTTCGGAGAATCAGAGACAAACAAGGACTAATGAAACGATTTGATCTATTTGCCAAATGGATATAATAGATCATACCCTCCACTCCCCACAACTCCTATGAGAGCGCCACTTTTATAATGTTGTGGTTGTTAAACTTTTTAAATTCACCCTTCCCCCTTCTAAAAAGTAACATACTAATTGTGGAAGATTCTTGATTGATTTTGAAAAAAAAATAACCACCTTCTTGTCATGATTTTTTAAACTTTTTGACGTTTCTTATTATGCCGTGTAACGTTACTAATTCGTTTTGGACAGCGTACAGTGTCCATAATCAGAGAAAATGTGTATCGAAGTGAAGAGTTTGCTTGTGTACTCGTATGTAGAAGTGATACCGTGCTGCGCGCGCTAATCCTCTTATGGCCGGTATTACAGTAAAAGAATAACAATAGTGCTCCTGGTTATTTTAATTTAAACCCTTATTTCCAGAGATCTATCACGTTATACGTTTACCGAAATTTCAAGTTGTGACAAATATTTGGTATCTTTTGGTATGGGTGATTGGTGATGATTAAACATCCATATTGGTGATGATTAACGTACACACCAGCACAAAACACGATCCCAAAATCAAATACATCTAGCATCATCTACCCACACAACTAAATTTGGTATTAACTCATTACAATATATTGCGTATAGACAATACAATGCATTTCCTAATGAAATAAAGCAACCAGTAGCTAACAAAAAATTTTAGTTAAAACGCTTAAAGAATATTTCCTGAAAATGTTTTGAAACCAGTGAATATTCGCTAGCCTTCATAGGTTTGTTTTTTTTTATGTTTTATGTGTATGGATGTCTCTCAGTATTTCTAAAATCTCTATTCTTGTTGTATTTTTTAATCGTGTAATATCTATGTAAAATGTACTTATATGTGTCAGTCCTTCCCGTAATGAGTTTTTTCTCAACTCATTGGGAATAATGTGTTACTTACCATGTTTTTGTAATACATTATAATACAATTAAATAATTAAAAATAATAAATAAATTATAACCAGAATTTGCATGACAAAGATGAGTAAAATGCAAAAGATGGGTAATGACAGGATAGAGGCACAACGAACAACAACAAGTAGAGATTCATCCGGGGGTTGGTTTTCCCCATATGTGGAAATGTAAACATGGAAACTTAGTGTGGGCTGCAGAAAAAGGCTTCCACGGATAGCCAGATGCACAAATGTGTCCATTATGAAAGAGTTAGGCATCCACAATAGGCTTTCAACTATCTGCCCACAACGTATCGTAAGATACTTTGGACACATTGCTCGGTAAACTGAAGACTCCAACTCGGAGAAACTCATAATCACTGGATATTGTTTGGCAGAAGAAGCAGAGAAAGGTCACTAATACGCTGGAGTGATCACTGGCATCCGATAGATCGGTGTCCGTCGCTCTCGACGCAGCGCAGGATCGCGAGGAGTAAAGGAGCCTTATCCACCATGGAAATTGGAGCAGGGATCACGATCCTCAGCAATGAGAACCAACTTGAGAAGAATAACTAGATATTGGAGGCACTGAAGTTAAAATCTTCAGAACTGCAAAGGTTTAGAACCATTACCAAAGCTTTTAATAAAAGGACACAGTAGATAATAAAACATAAAATATAGAATTATTTATCTATGCTCCACAATAGGCCACTTGCATGGATTTCATAACGACTTGGAAAAAATCATGTGGATCGATCTTTTTACTAAGATTAAGAAAATGTTAGTAAAATTGAAATGTACAGATTTTTTTATTTTTAAATAAATAAATCCATTATTTGGGCTCGTGACGTCACTACATGAAAATGTCCCGTCGCCGAAAATGTTCCTATTAATTTTATAAAATTCCACACTGATTTATTTTTTTATATGGCATCACTTTGATTTCAGGCGAATTTTTGAATTCGTTCACTAGATTTATTGTTTGTTCTCTGCGAACTTATCATTTGGTTTGATTTTTTGATAGATGTTCTGAAGAGAACCCCGTACAATTAATGGCTACGGGGTTCTCTTCAGAACGTGCAGATGATGTCGGTACGTGTTTTAGAGGTATAATGATTATGTTGCTGATTTTAACAAAATTAAATTTTATAATATTCTTATTATTATTATAATTTACAAGCACAAGTATATTACATTGAATTTAGTAATATATACGCTGTACAATATAATGATTTATGATCAACAAGATGGATCAAGGAAAAAAATATTTATGAGATGTAATATTTTTGGTATGCCTCGTTATTCTCCTGTGCCATTCGTGTGGAAAACGTTCTTTTTTTTAAAATGATTTTCGGCTATGTAATTATCGTTTTTTCACACCTATAAAATTATGTCCCGTATTTCCGGTTTATAAAAAATGGTCTGATTTTTCGGATTGAAATTTTCAAAAAATCCCCAGGGTTTCAAAAATACGATTAAAAAATAATAAAAAAATACAGAATGTCTTAGAATATTTGCCTAAACCGGAAAAAAAATTAAAAAAATGTGATGCAAGTGGCCTATTGTTCGTGCGTCGTGATCCGCAGATCAACAATGGCCTGCATCTGGACTGTTTTGTAGCCAGTGGATTTGTATCTAGGTCATAATAACAACTGTTTACCGACTAAAAGAAATGCCTAGAATATGTCAAATTAGAAATATTAAACGACCGTCATGATAAAAATGACATAAAATATCCTTCAAAATTATCAAAAAATAATAATGTAGAATCTTCCCCCCTGGCCACAATCAAAATCAACATCATTTACCGTGTACTAAGCCACACAGAAACTTTCCATATTCCTTCTAAAGAATCAGCTTCCTTCTCATTACCGCTTGTGCGAATGCGTCGACTATATAACAACCACTGGCACTGTAGTGATAAGATTTTGAACTTATTTAGAGATAATCCCCAGAACTTAAAAAAAATTCTTGAAGGGGTGTTCAGACATCTAATATAACCGCTATCAGGTATCTGTTGAACCGCGAGCGCTTATGTTTCGTGCCGTTCACACGGCGCAGATAAAATATTTCTTCCTATGGTAGGAGAGGGGGTCAGTTGAATTAGCGAGCGGCCACGGAGTGCGCATTTTTTGTACTGAATCTATGAACTTGACATCTGTCACCCACCGGTCTTGGCAGCTCCGTAATTCAAATGACCCCCTCTCCTGTTTTCGTCGGAGTGGGGGGCGCTTAACTGTTGGCATATCGCCTCAGAAGCGGTTACGGCGTAAGATGTGCATTGTCTATGGTTGATGTGCGCATAAAGCGCTCAGGTGTGAACGGTCTGAAGGGATTGTATCGAGAGCGATATGTGGCGTGCTATGATCTTTTATATTTATATGCTCAATGTGAACGAGCTCTGAATCTCTTTTTTAATTGGCTTGACTTGATTCAAAATTTATTGTCTCTTTATACGTGAATACCTCAAAAGCGTTCCAACTGCTTCCAACCGCTTGGAGCCAGTGATACGATGGCATCCCCAATTGGGGTATGTTGTCTCACAAGGTAGAGCTATTGTCTCACTCACTGTAGTGTTGTCTCACTCGCTGAAGGGGAGGGGAAGGAGATTGGGGAAGAGGATATTGGGAAAATACCTGGCTATTCATATTTAGTCACCAAACACGGTTAACGCCATTTCAAGCAATGCTTTAATTCTAAAGGGGAGGGGAAGGAGATGGTGATGAGGATGGTGGAAAAATACCTGGCTATTCATGTATGGTTTGCCAAACATGACTAAAGACATTTCAAGCAACTTTTCAATTCGAAATGGTGGTTCTTACATCAGGGCAATACTGAGAGTAGATAGGTATATTCCACTCTGGAAATATACCATATTGTATTTTTTTTAATGAAAAAAATGCGAAATAACACAAATTAATCAATTAAAACGTTCTTGCGCACGCCGGGATTCGAACCCACGACATTCGGATTATTAATCGACAGTTTTACCTTTCGACCACGGAGGACGTTCCTTATTTTTCGATGTCGTTGTTTTTCATGCTTATTGATGTATGTTTAAATATTACCGTTCACCGTTATTAAAAAAATTCACATTTATTCTTGTTATGTTCTGAAATATTTATAATTATCTCTACGAGCCACAGTTTGAGGGATATTTCCCGAAGGGGTTACGTCGGCGTCACACGGCCCAGGCCTTTGGCATCGATCCGCGCCATATTTTATTAATGACATGTTTTTGAGAAAAGGGAAAATTTGAAATTCAAATTCGGCATCCATTAGCGCTGGCACTTAGCCGCGTATTAATATGGGGAAAATAATAATATTTTGTCAGTTTGGATATTTTTCCGTGCCGCTTTATCCGCGGTGGCCGGCGCCCGAAAAACTGCGATCTTAATGTACGACATCAATCTTTTTATGTTTATTTATGTGCCACGGTGATATATTTATCCGTAAATGGTGGATTACTAACATATTGTGGACATTGCGACCACTTAGGGGAATGTGTGGCAGACGGTGGCCAATTTGTGAAAGCTTAATTTAAAATAAGTATCAAAGATTCATGTAATAATTGAAAAAAAAAATTATATCGCCGTTTTCTGTTAATATTCAAGTTTTTAAATTTTCAATGACAGCAAATCAAACACATTATCGTATGACATGATTTTAGGTGTTTCACGGCCAAAATAATTATTGTTATTTATTTTTGGGGTATTTTGACGTGTTGTGCTACCTTATTCTTTAACCAAAGGAGGACTAATGAATGAGGTAGTATAACACGGCGTAATATCCCATAAATATATAACGATATTACATCAACGTATCATTTCAAAGGTAGGTAACAAATCCAATGAAAATAAGTAATAAGTAATAAATGACTGGTCAGTGGTTGAGTGGGCATAGCGCTTGGGTCCCACCCGGGTGTCGCGTGTTCGATTCCTCGACTGGCTAAATCCTCCATCACAACACAAGCAACATTTTCGGCTTTCTGTGGTGGTAGTAGGAGATTTTCAAACATTGTTGGGTTATTCGTAACCCGGGAATGTTTGTCTTTCTTTAAAAAAAAAGTACAAATTAAAGCAACTTTTCTCCAATCACAAATCTGTAGTTTTTTCCAAGGTTGATGAAATTTTGCATACTTGACTTTCAAAAAAAGAGGTTTTGTCAATACATAACTTCTGTGTTGTCAGAATATTGAAAAACATAAATATCCACAACGTTTGTTGTCAGAATATTGAAAACCAGAAATTTGGTCCCAATAAAAAAAAAAATATGTATATATATATATTATTTAGCAGGTATTTAAGTAGGCATAATTATTGTTTGTTTCCAAAATTTATGAGCTAAACTGATCGAAGTGTTATATGGGTATGTCTGTATACTAATTGAAACATGAAAAAAACCCTATTTATAGAATTAAACGATACCGTTTTTTTGAGATACCCCAAAAAAACGTATCCAAATAATTATTGAAGAATGCATACACTTTGTGGTTTGACATTATATAAAAGAAAAAACGTTTTTGTTTATAACCACTTTATTTTGATTTTTAAAATGGTTTTAAACAATAATAGTTTTTCAATTATATCCAAATAACTTGATGATTCCAATGCTTTACGATTTTTCTATTTGTGGCGTTATTTCGTTCCTGTAAATACTTTAAAATTAATCTACGTATCTCTGGCTGAATCCACTATCCGTTATGGAATTACTTCTCGGGGACATTCTTGTAAAACTAATATATGTTCAGTTTCAGAGCCGGCAACCCGGGCGTTTATTTATTTTTCATTTATTTACAAAGTTTTATTTTACCCACCTCACTAGACATAGTCTGTTCCGAGGTAGGTAATATCTGTTAATGTAATATATCTGTTATATCCAAACATTACAAAACTCCCTTACACAATTGTTAATTCATAAATATACTAATGCACAGAGAAGCGACACTAAATTAATATACAAGTCTCTGATTGTTTTACCTGTCAGAGAATTATTGTTTTATAATATTGTACGTCAAAATGTTACATTGTCTGGTTCCTTGCATAGGGAAAGAGTTTACCACAATCATAATACAAGATTAACTCAAAATGAAATGTTGGTGGTTCTAAATGTACCAATAAATACGGTGAAAGAACCCTAAACTATATTGTACCCAAAATATTTAATAAACTACTAACGACAATTAAAAATAATAACGTTTTTACTGCTACAGTCAAATATAATCTAAGGAATTGGTTATTAGATACTGATGCTTTATATTGATGCCCTACCAAAGCCCTTGTATTCTTAATTGGAATTCACTTTCGAAGGAATTGGAAATTCGTGTATAATTTTGTTTTACAGACATGTCATTGGTACCAATTATTGTATTAACTTCTATAACTTTGTAACTTTTTTCTTCTACGTAATTATGTACTATTTGTTTCCGCAAAAAAATTACACTATTCATCTACTTGTTGATTATATTTATTTGTTCATATGGAATTCATAAATCATTTGTACTTGTTTATTACATAAGGCGTATAGTGCTATTTACATATATGTATACTATTCCGTAATTTAAACAATTTTTGTAATTGTTATTTTAAAATCATACATATGTACTCTTTGAAAATATACCATGTTATAAAATGTTGTCATTATGTACCTGCTGACAAACTACATAACTTGTTTAGCAGGTTTAAATGTTAATAAATAAAAATAAAATTAAGCTAATTTTGGAATAACCTAGTTAGTAATTACCCCACGATATAATGTTCAAATATTATGTTGTTGATTCCTAATAAAATTCCACGAAAAATATTTGTATCTCAAAGTTTCATTAATTCAAAATACAATGGTAAAAGCAATATCCATTCTCTCAGTTACAATTATTTGTAGACACATTTAAAAATAACCGCCCATTATTTTAGATTGAAAGTTCGACTAGACCCGGTGTTGCCATTATGTTCCCCACGATGGTTAATCATTGATAAATCTATGTATTTCTGAATTAATTAAATAAATAATATGTAACTGGAGCGGCCTCACAATATTTCAGAAAGGAGGAGGGGGCAAGGGTCGGGGTACCTACTCCATAGAATTAACGCTCGGGTAGGTCCGCAAACAAAGCCGATTTAAAATATGCAGATCGGGGTATTTTTTTAACGACCCTGGCAACATTAAATAAAGGTGTTCCGAATTCGAAATTGATATTATTCAAATGATAGAGTAAATGTAGTGGAATTAAAAATTGACATTAGGCACATATCTGGTGCGATAAATAACGTATATTAATCATTTGCCATTGTAGAACTTTTCTGATAAGCAAATAGAACTTTGATCATTAGAGCCATAGTAACTAAATAGAAATGCGACTATAAATGTAGATGAAGCAAGGAGAGTATGCCTACACCCAAAAAGCAACTAAATTTGTGAAAAGTGAGAGTAAGTACATCTGATACAGTGCAAAATTTATGCTTCTGCTTTGTTTTAATCAGATTTTCAAAATAAACAAAATTTTCTTATGAATAATTTTTTTCTCTGGTGCCCTCCCCCATCAGACACATCATTTTATGTGAGTAACGCACAAGAGTCCCAACTGCTCCCAACTTTTGGAGCTAGTGAGGTAATGGCATCCCCAATTGATGTATGTCGTATGACGGCCTCCGTAGTCTAGGGTTAAGGCTCTCGACTTGTAATCCAAAGAATTTATTTGATTAACTAGCTGGTACCCGTCATGCTATGTTGCTATGCCATTTAAAAATAAACTGTTTCTCCCTGCGTGTCCTTTCCCATTCGTCCCGTTCCGTGAACCCCCCTCCTAAGTTTTCCTCCCCCCTCCCAGGTTTCCCCCCCTTCCCGGGTTCCCCTCCCACCCTCCTGTGGAGCCCCTTCCCGAGTTTCTTCCCTCCTCCTCATCCCCCCTCCCCTTTTCCTCTCTCCCCCGCCCCCCTCCCGCATTCCATACATTCATTCCCGGTACATTCAGTTTTCAAACAGCTCGCGTACCACCTATTGCAATTTTATAAAAATTTAATAATGCCAGAGCTTACCAGTAGTTTTATACAAACCTTGTCCTGACAATAATGGACACACAAGAAAAAAATTATCCAATTTGGCGCAGTCGTACGCAAGTAATGCACGTACATACATTTCGGCGATTCATTTTTATTTATATAGATAGATAGATAGATTTGTGTTATTTCATAATAATTTCGTTAAAGATAATAATTTTTTTTTTTAATATTATTATTATTTTTATATACTATAAAGAGGAAAGATTTGATAGTTTGTTTGTTTGCATTGAATAGGCTCCGAAACTACTGAACCGATTTGAAAAATTCTTTCACCAATAGAAAGCTACATTATCAGCGAATAACATAGGCTGTATATAATGGTAAGCTCTGGCGTTATGAAATTTGTATAAATGTAAATGTGTGTATTTCATACATTTTAGCGGCACGGAGGAAAGGCAGGGGGAAGGTGGGGTTTGCGGATAGAGAAGACACGAGGGAGGGGGAAGGTGGAAGGGAACTGGGATGCACGGGAAAGGGAGATGCAGGGAGAATCAATTTATTTACTTGAATGGCATAGCAACGCATGCAGAGTGGAAGATACTCTCAGTATCGCCCTGGTCTGAGACCACCATTCAGAATTCAAACGTTGCTTGAAATGGCGTGTTTGATAACCAGATCTGAATAACCAGGTACTTTTCCACCTTCCTATGTCCCATCTCCTTTCCCTTCCCACTACCTTCAGCCTCATAACATACCCCTATTGGTAATGCCATAATCTAACTGTCTCCAGATGGGAGCAGATTGGGACTCTTATAATGAATGCACATAAAAAAGGCTGAAGGAAATGAGGAAGGGAAGGTATTGCAGAGGGGATGAAGAGGGGAAAGAGAGAGGTAGGAAAGTTCCTGGCAAACTAAAATCAGGTCTCCAAACATGGCTAAAGCCACTTCAAGCAATGTTATGATTCTGAGTGGTGGTTTTTAAGCAAGGCGATACTGAAAGTATCTACCACTCTGGAACGTGACGTAAACATACCACTTATTATTTTAACCCGTCTGATTGTTTAGGAATAAATACATCCCAAAACACGTAATTGCGTTATACTTTCATAAGATCAAAAACGTCCCGAGCGACCTTCATTTTAAAAGCTATGTATCTCTCTTCCTCTCAAGCAAACATATGTATTTTTCTTTTAATCAGAAAGAGAACGAAATAATGCTTCTTATTGTATTTGTAATATGAAAGCTATCTTGCATAGATATTTTACAATCTCGATCCAAAGTGACGGTTTCAGAATTTAAAGGCGAAACCGAGGCTTCCGGATTGTGAGGTGCGAATATATTGAACCAAGCAGATGGGTTAAACGATTAAATTGTGAAAAAACACAAACTAATCAAACAAAATTAACTTTCGCACGCCGGGACAATACCCGCAACCTCCGAATTCGTAGTCTTGGATCTTAACGACTCAACCAAGGAGGCCATCTCCTATCCCTCCGCACTCCCTTCAGCCTAACATCTTACCTACTTAAATTGGCGAAGTTAAATCAAAATTAACATTTCCTCTGAAATCATAAGATTTGTAAGTAGGTGCAACACCTACCAACATCATTATTAACCACAAATATTTTTGCAACATTTTGTTATTTCAAATTAGGAATTATACAATTTTTCCAAAGAAATGTCACCATCTCAATGACAATTTTTCAACTTTCTTCAAGCTGGTAGGTATCATAATATTTATTATTCCGATTTGACAACTCGTCTCGTAGCAGAAACCACGATCACATGAACTCTTGTGGGATATAAAGGTAGTATCCAACCATGCCATCTTGAACCGGAACCGGAACACAACAAACAAATTTGCAGACAGATGATGAAATGTTGAAATAGGACTTCGCTACGAAGAATCATAAACTTCAATTTGGGAGGCGGGAATGGGTACCGCCGCCCCGGGAACCTTTATTGGATAACCAACACCTCTGCCATAGATCACCCCAAGTGGTTTGCTACGTTTGGTGATTTAGCAGGTTCTTGGGGTGAGTTTTGTCTAGGTCTTGGAGGCGGATGACCAGGACACACTGAACCCCAGATTCCTATCCACCCTTAAACCCTTTTCCTTCCCAGAACTCTCCTCTCCTTCCTTTCCTTTAAAAACCCCCTACACAGCATCCCCAAAGATGACATAGGCCCTGAGGGAAATTATTTTCCTCAGGGCCTCCTGTGTGGAGCTAATGTAAAAAAAAAAAAAATAATAAAATAAACTCAAGAATCTAAATGGACAATTTGGTCACGATATCGTTGTGCTTCTGTATGTCTCTAAAACTTCAATGGTCCTGCTCACGTGGAAAGAACGTCAGAGGACGTAACGCCGAAGACCCTGAGGATTACATTTGTGGAGGAGATAAAAAATTCCCTGGGATGTAACTCTGTACTTATAAAACCCGCCGTAGTTTGCCCCATAATTTGTGGAACGTGGGATGACATTTCAAAAACTCAAAAATTACCTTGATCAGTTCTGGTCGAATATCGTAAGGGAACGTACCCATACTACGTGACCAACTTTTTGCAATTTTTAACCCCCACCCCCCCCCCCCCCCCCGGTGACCAAAATCCTAAGCAACCCGCCGCTCATTTGTATGGAGCGTGACATTTTGAAGACCCCCCCCCCTAAACGTGTCACGTAGTATGGGTACGTTCCCTAAGTAATTGTTTTCTATTTACCAGATAATATATCTTATTATTCTTATGATAACATCGTAAGAAAAGAGTGGCTAACTAACTAAAAAGAGATTAAAAAATCTCCCATTTTGGAAATAATTGTCAAAAAATATATTCATACAAATATAAACAGATTTCATTAGTTCTACTCAAACATGAACCCAAAACATAATATCATCATGAAAAAATACAATTTAAGGAGTTTTCAAAGAAATAACGTGAACGAAACTTTGCCAGCTGCCAAAAGCCACCCGCAAATTTCATAAAAAAATATTTAAAAATAATTCAGAGTAGCTACAAAAATCAAATAGTACCAAGGTCCTAAATTGATATTGGCGAAAGCGATTCTGACCTTGTCCTTCATACAGATTCTTTATACACAAGTTTTCACATCGCATGAGAGGAAGGGATTCATTTTTTATGTGAAAGATTCGACATGGGAAATGGGAATCGCGCCATGAGAAAACATAATAGTAAGAATATTTATCGAACATGCAAATATTCTGCAAAGAAATCGTCCACATTCGGCATGTGTACGAATAAATTAATCACATAGAAAACACCAAACATCTTTTTCTAATACCCCGTAATGGTGTCCTCAACCCTTTGGGGTGCCACAAAAGAATATTAAGTAATATCAGTTTTTTATCATCTATTAGTCAGTGGTGCGGAATGGGTTAACGGGAGGGGAATGAATCGATGGTAAGATTACGCGTGTGGTCTATGTAAGGGGGTGAAACTTCGATTAAACTTAAATAAACTTTTAGCTGAATTAGTTGTTTTTAAAAAAAAACGCAAAAGAAGAACTCTGTTGGAAGCAGCGATAACTCTCAAATGTCGAGAGTTGGAATCATGAAATTAGTAAAGTAAAATCATAAATTTAATTATAAAATTTTTAAATTAGCCCTACCTTACATGTCCGAATTATGCGTCCCGGAAAATACCGGTCCGAAGCAATTAACCCTTAGATCAGCAACTTCGTCTGCTAAAGGCAGACTAATAGAACCTAAAAAAAAGTCAAATACTAAGTTTGGAGATCGTGCGTTAGGAGCATCTGGGCCTAAGGCTTGGAATAGACTCCCTCCGGAATTAAGATGCATAACAAGCCCAACAGAGTTTAGGTCCAAACTAAAAACCTACCTTTTTGGGCTCTCATACCCTTAATTTAAATATACCTAACTGAGAGTATCATACTTGTATTGCCTATAATTATGACTTAATCAGGCTTTTCTAACTGAATGAAAATTACTCGAGTCCTTACACATCAATCTGTCTCTTGACGAATCACATTTAGGAAGATCAAATCCTTATAGGTACTACTCCACCACCCACCATTAAATGTTGCGTTTACTTTCCAAAATACACTCATTAAAGAATATATTAGATAAATTAATACCTATTAAAATATTTTTCATGATTAAGTAACACGTGTTCACAATTATGTCCTCTGCGTGCGAACTCTATCAAAATTTGTTTAAATAGACAATTTACAGTGTTAATTTCAAGCGACCTCCCGGTAAGTATGGTCCTGTTTTCATTCATTTTTAGGCAGCATCGCGTTCATTGGTCAAAACATTGTACATATATTTTCGTATCGGTGATCAATGAACCAGTGTATGCAATTTTTAGCCATAAGTTATTTTTAATTGTTTGTCTAGCTTTTTTAGATTTTAGAAATGTATTATAAGTTTGTACAGCGCCCTTAAGGTGATTTTTCACAAAAACTGCACTATATAAATCATCAAAGTATTATTATTATTATGAAAGCTATTTTATCTGAATTTTTTAACATCAACGGAAGTATTTCCTGCTTGAAATTCCATAATTTTCCCACAGGGATGGGTAGAGTGAATGGATCGCCAAACTTGGTCATGGAGCACACTCCTTGCTTATTTCACGTTCATACGGTCTCATTAGTTGTTCTCACTCTTGACATGGCCTGATTAAAATATTTGGTTCACTTGATTGTGCCATGTCATTCCTTACTTCTTCTACCATTCATATTCGCGTCATATCTCTCTTACACTTTCTTTGTTCATTCGCTCTACATGCATAAACCGAAGGCCTCTGTGGGTGATGGGTAAGACTTGAGATTCAGAGATCGCAGTTTCAAATCCCGGCGTGCGCAAAAAAAAATTTATTGATAGATTTGTGCTTTTTATAATTTAATCATTTAAAATAACATAAGGTTTACTTGCGGCACGTTTCAGAGTGGAAGATTCTCTCAGTATCGCCCTTAGTATAACCACCCCAATTGAAACGTTGCTTGAAATGGCTATAGCCGTGTTTAGTGACCAGATCTGAATACCCAGGTACTTCCCCACCTCCCTCTTCTCATCTCCTTTTCCTCTCCACTACCTTTAGCAGCAAAACATACCCTAATTTTGAATGCCATAATATCACTGGCTCCAAGAGGTTGGGAGCAGTTGGGATTCTTGTGCAGTGCTCGTATCATACATGGTTTTACCACACAGACGCCTCACGAATCTCATTTCTACAATATTTAGTCTAATTTGATCCTTGCTCTAACGGTTTCTTGCCTTCTGCCAATTTATAAAAAAAAAATATTATTATATTACGCGACTTGTAAATGTGAAAGACTTTTTACTTAAGAATATTTTAGTTACGCGTGTAGCGTGTATTAAGTCAAGTATATTTTGTCTTGAAATACAGCTCTCTTACCATATCATTACCTCTTACAAGTGCACCCATATTACGCAAGCATTACCTTATAATCTAGTGTATTGAAATGGACGATGTATGAGTGTAAAAGAAGATGTTCCGTATAAGATCAACACGAAAGGGGTTGAACTTATAAAGAGGGGAAACGAATTGGAATGAAACATGACTACGAAGCTTTTAACCAATTCAATAATGAATTATTCCAATTAAATGGAATTTTGTATCATTCATGGAAGATCAAAAATCAGATCTGAATAACCAGATGCTCCCCATATATTCCCCCTTTTCCAGTGCTTCTTCTAGAAATGACCTTTTAACGTATATTGACGCCTGAAGATTCACATCACAGAGCATTAGACATAGAGTTATCACCTGTTACTGTACCGTCTCTCTCCGGCTCGACTAGGACAGTTAAAATGTTTTACCGAGGTGATTACGGTAAAATCACTGATGAATTATCAAAAATAAATTGGAAACTCGAATTTCAAAGTAAGGATACCGAAAAGGCCGTATTAGATTTTTACAATATCATAAATGACATTATTCGCAAATACATCCCCGAAAAAAAAATTAACGGTAATTTAGAAAGGTTTCCCCCCTGGTACACTTTACCACTTATTAAAATTGTAAAAGAGAAATTAAAATATCACAAGAAATGGAAAAAATATAAGAACTTAGCTGACTACCAATCATTCTCTGTACTGAGAAATCGTCAGAAGAAGATCTCGCTAGAATGTTATGAAAACTTCATTACGACGGCAGAAGATTCAATAAAAAAGTGTAGCAAACAGTTCTGGTCATTTGTTAAATCAAAGCAATCCTCTTCCGATTTACCTAAGCAAATGTATCTTGGTGATATTTCCTGCAATGATGGACAATCCATATGCGACCATTTTAGTGATTATTTTAGATCAGTTTTTGTAGAAAATTCCAACCCTCGCCTCAATCTTACTGAGAATGGTGACGACAACTCTAATCTACATATACACACTATTAACTTCAATCAATCATGTGTACTTAGTTATTTAAAAAAACTTGATCCAAATAAAAGTGCGGGATCTGATTTAATTCCATCCATATTTTATGTAAAATGCCGGGACCAATTGGCTTATCCTCTCTCCTTGCTATTCAAAATGTCATTTGAAGAAGGCAACTTCCCCAACGTCTGGAAACAAGCACTCATTACACCAATCCACAAAAGCGGGGACAAAAATAACATCACCAACTATAGGCCCATCTCCAAACTCCCAATTGTCAGCAAGATCATGGAAAACATAGTTCTTGATCAACTTTTTCCAGCAGTACAAACAATCATATCCAAAAATCAACACGGCTTTTTCAGAAAACGGTCGGTCGAGACAAACCTTCTGGAATACACAGATTTTATTTTAAATTCTATGGGTGGTAAAAATCAAGTGGACTCTATCTATACGGATTTTTCAAAAGCCTTTGATAAAATTAACATTGAACTGCTTCTGAAGAAACTGTTAAAAATCGGGATTAAGGGTGACCTTCTCAGATGGATCAAATCGTATGTGACAAACAGAAGTCAAGCAGTTAGAGCTAAGGGTTTCTCCTCTCGTTTTTTCAATATACCTTCAGGAATCCCGCAAGGATCACATCTCGGACCTCTCTTGTTTATTTTATATATCAATGATATGAGTGAATGCTTTAAAAATTCCAAATTCCAAATTTTTGCTGATGACACTAAAATTTACAAAAAAATCACTAATATTAATGACAGCCTAGAATTGCAAGATGATATTAATAGGCTTGGAATATATTGTGCGAACAACCAACTGTTCCTTAACCTAGAAAAATGTAACACAATATCATTCACCAAAAGCATAAATCCCCTAATATTTCCGTACAAAATCAATGACGTAGAGATAAAAAGATGTTGTGAAGTGAAGGACTTAGGAATAATTATGGACTCCGGAATGTCTTTCCGAACACATATAAATTCCATCTGTGACAGGGCATACAAACTTCTAGGATTCATCATAAGAGTGACCAAACCATTCAGGTCACCACACGTAATCAAAATACTGTATGTCTCTTTTGTTCGCTCAATATTAGAATTCGGATCAGTCATATGGAATCCCCAATATAAAGTTAATATTGAAAGGTTAGAAAGAATTCAAAAAAAGATACTGAAACACCTAGACTTTAAATCCTTTCGAACATCAGAAAGCCTAAAAGACTCATTAACATTCCATAATTTATCAACCTTAGAAGATAGAAGAAATATATCCGACCAGAAATTTCTATTCAAAATTATTAACAACGTTGTTGACAACAACTATCTTCTGGAACACATTAATTTCCACTGTCCAATAAGAAACACAAGGTCAAACCAACTATTCCACATCCCACACTCAAAAACAAATTACACACAACATTCATTTCTCCGAAGGACGTGCACAAAATACAATGATATCTTTTACGACGCTGATATTTTCCATTTGTCCTCAGGCCAATTTATTAAATTCATAATAGAAAAAATCAAAACAAATTGTTAATTATGAACTCTCCACCCCTGCTGCATGTTTTCCTTCTTTTTATAATAATAATAATAATATTTGGATGATTTACATATCCCACATGCTTTAATTTGTGTATTTTTTTTTTTTCATTTCTGTTGTACATATATATATTTTTTCTTTTTTTCTACCACTTTATGTTTTCTTTTATGTTTTAATCTATGTTTATATATATATATATATTATAAATTTTAGCGGAAACTTTGCTGGTTAATGCAACCATGTAATATGTTACTCTATTATGAAAATATGTATAACTGTTTGTTTCCTTAATAAACTAAAATAAAAATAAAATAAAAATAGAAATGATCTTTTAACATGCGTGAATATAGAAATGATCTTTCAACATTCGTGAATGTAGAAATAATCTTTAACATACGTGAATAAAGAAATGATCTTTCAACATGCGTGAATATAGAAATGATCTTTCAATACGCGTGTATATAGAAATGATCTACCAACATGCGTGAATATAGAAATGATCTTTTTTACATGTGTGTATATAGAAATGATCTTTCAACATGCGTGAATGTAGAAATGATCTTTCAACATATGTTAACATAGAAATAGGACAGCGATGAAGTTAATACTGCAAATCATAAAATTGGTAAACAAAATCAAATGATTGATTCTAATCCACTGAATCTGCTTATCTATTCGGAGGTTTAGTCTAGCGGTTTTAGTAGTGGGTGAAGTTGGCACCGTTTTAGCACCAGGTAAACTGGTGAGACCAAGACAATCGCATCTAGTTCTTGGTTAAGGTAGAATACTACATAGTAAGTTTACAGAAAAAAAAAATCCACCTTATTAAATTTAATTAAAAATTAAATTAAACGGATTTCCATGAATTAAATAAATCCTATTTAATATTATAAAGGCGAAAGTTTGTATGGATGTATGAATGTTTGTTACTCTTTCGCGCAATAAATACTGAATGGACTTTGAAAATTCTTTCACTAATAGAATGCTACATTATTTGCGAGTAATATAGTCTGAATATTATATTGGTAAGCTCTGGCGTTACGAAATTATTTATTATACGTTTATTATCCGGACGAAAAGCAAAGCGTTGCTAAGTAATTGTTTGACGTGCGCTGTCATTTTGTTATTTGTTTAGGTTACTATGGAGATCCCTTTGATAGTAGAAATTTAAATAAATTTAAAAATACTTATCGGTACTAATATTATAAATGCGAAACTGAGTGTGTTGGATTATTACGTTTTAATAGGTGGCACGCGAGCTGTTTGAAAAATGAATGTAACGGGTATGAAGGGGGGAGGGGAGGGAGGGAGGGGAGTGGAGTGGGAAACCACTTAATACTATTCGAGCGAAGCCGGGGGAAAAGCTAGATAACAATAAATACATAATAGGTAAGTTACTAACAATAAAAAAATTATTGTAAGGTAACTTCAATCTACCTTTTCCTTCGTTTTCCAGCCACAAAGCTTTCCCCGATTCGCTGGAGTCTTTATGCATTGGTTCCGGACAGAGAGATTCTTGTGTATTGACCTGAAAAAAATACAAGCAAATATTTTTTAATAAAAAGAGCCATAAGATTTCCATCTAAATAGAAAAATATGTCAAAAATAAGAAGATGAAAGTATTTTCTCCGAGAGCATATTCCATTAGAGAAATCAAAATACATTAGCGCTGCGAACAATACCACTTGAGGAGAATATTGGGAGAAATAGGGATGCTAAGATGGTATTGAAGTTTTTTTATTCATCTATACAATGGGACAGTATGCTAATCTCAACCCCGAATCGGCAGGGGCGCATTTAGGACATTTGTTGTTTATTTTAAACATATTATTTTAAAAATAATTGCAATAGAATAATGTTTGAATACCACTTTATATTATATACTTAACCAACCGGTTTCGGTTCGACCTGAACCTTCATCAGGGGTGTACATAACAAATTAAATAAATTACAGAATTACACAGTATTTAAAGGGAAAATAGAAGAAGGAGAGAGAACATTAACTTTGGTGGAAGGTGAGGCACCTTCCACCAAAGTAGTGAGAGAGAGCTTGACAGTAGACATGGGCAAAATTGAATGACCGAATTAAATGAATAAATTCAATCTTGTGACATACTTGATCTAATTCTCAATTTCAAAAGTAATTGATTCTTCATTCCTTACCTTTGGCCTTGTGTCGTACGATTTTTAACGGCAACATAAATGTTTAATTTCCATTTATTTTACTGTTAAATTATTTCAATGAATAATGTGTTCCGTAAACGATTTAAATATTATAATGTTTCATAGGTATTTTTAAAATATATTAAATACCGTATTTAAATATTATTCAATGGGCGGCGCGCCGCGAAGTTGTCGACGGTATTGTGAACGACTCGTATCCCGCTATCGCCGGCCGCCGTTCTAAAAACCCGTAGATTAAAACGCGGCCGCGATTCAGCCGAATTGTCCGAGCGTCCCTTTCACGCAAGGAATTAATCATTTGTCGTAGTCAATGTCCTGAGATTGTCCTAAGGTCCCCGCGCGTCCCGTCCCGTCCGCGTCCCAGGTACTCGTAGCTAGTCTGTCGCTATCGGAAATTGTCCGAAGCGCTTTATTCAGGAATTAAAACTAAAAGTCTTTTTCACTTGTGACGTTGTTGTCTCTAGTTAACCTCAGACTTAGAAATGACGTCAGATGTCATCGTCTTACATCGCCATCGATTCACGTCAATCTCGGCTCGAGTGTATCCGAAACGCAGCTCCTCGCGAGTCTCTGCGGGGTAAGACACAAGACACTAGTCAAAAGTGACTAATTCATTGCTCAGTGCCGGCCCTTAATCCGTCCGAGCGCAGCGGTTCACCAATTCCTCGGCGGGCCAAGCCTTCAATTTCATTACATATTTAGCCGAAAACTTTCGACATTGAATCCGAACATCGCGGCATCGCATCGGCTAGAAAATTGAGAAGCAAAAATAGTGCATTTGTAATCGTTTTTTTGGCACGTATGAAAGATATTGGAATACAAATACCTACCTACTTTTAGACGTGGATCTTGGGTAGATGTAATATGTAAATTTGCATATATTATAGGGCCGATCAGCTGTTGTCAGCTGTCATAAAATACTTTTAAGTTTAATAAATAAAATAAGTAAATCTTTAGGGGTGAAACAAAAAACTGTTTAATTTAAAGTTTTAATTGCTAGCTATAAATACATTTTACATACGAAAAATAACGATACTAAAAAAAGACAAACATATACATCTAAGTATAGGATTTAGCCTCCGAGATAATGAGAAAGAATAATCGGTCCTCTCTTTGTGTGGTGCTTCGTAGCCTCCCCACTTATTGTGATTTGAAATGAAACGAAAAAGCGACACTAAAAAGAGACAAACATATTAATCTATAGGTTTTAGCCTGCGAGGTAGTGAGATAGAATAATCGGTCTCCTCTTTGTGCGGTGCTTGGGTAGCCTATCAGTCTCCTCTTTGTGCGGTGCTGCGGTGTTTCGTAGTCTCCCCATTCACTCTAGTGATTTTTTTTTTTTTTTTTTTTTTTTGGAATTAATTGAAGTAAAGGAATGAATAGAAGGAATCAATTCAAAAGGCCGGGGGAATTAGACGGGATCTATTCACTCCTGGGAATCATTTTGCCCACGTCTAATCCTAATCAATCTTGACAGTAGATCTGGGGAAGGAAACAAAAATTGAAATGGGGGTATTTGACAAATCAAATTGTTTATTTAGTAAATTAGTTTTATTTATTTTTTATGATTTTTTTATTAGAAACGGGAAAATTGCAAGTCAAAAGTTAAATTAAATAACAGAAATGCGTCAGTGAGTAGCAGATTAGAATTAAGAATAAATGAGTCAAACAATGTGAAAATGAGCAGCTTTGCTGATCTTAAATATACTTGATATTAACATTAAATATATTTTTATTTGAAGGGCTTATGACCACACGAGAGATACAACTATCTGGGGTCAGTGTGACCATGGTGTACCCGTTTGGGAAGGTTGGATAAAGTAGAGGAGGGAATAGAAAAAAAGGGAATATAGTAAAATAATCAATGCACTTCTTTTATTAAAAGTAAGTAATTTTTATTCCTCTTTTCTTTGAACATTAACAAATTAACAACACAGCTTACAAATTCAATCTGTATTTTTTTTGAGATTTAAATATAAAACTATCGAGTGTGAATTTGTGGTCTCTCACTAGGGTGATATTGAGGCTCAGTTGTTTGGCAAACTCTGTATATCCTCCTTCTCTTCAAGACCCAGGTTCACTCCTTCCTTTCTACAAAAAGATCCTCCACACAGCATCCCCAAATATGACATAATAATATGCCCTAAGGGAAATTATTTTCCTTGGGGCTTCCTACCATTTTTTTTAAATACAACTACAAAATTGTCACAATGAACATTCAGCATCATTTTGTTTTAGCATTTTAAAGAATCCCATTTAAATGACGATTTTTGGCGCGTTGCAGCTTTCGATCAAATTTTAATAAGCTTACAAGCTTAACAACATGATAGTTGTCCTCTTCTGCTGATCATAATTTGTTAAAAACCGGAAACACATCTCAGAAACTCATCTGCGAAACAACTGGGCCTAAGCGATCTACCAAATTATTTTTCCAAGATAAACAAACACCCAGATTTGTGGATTTACAATTTTAATCGCAAAAGTGTTAAGAAGTGGTTAAAACCATAATGTGAATATTAAAAAAAATCAAGTACCTGCATACTTGCTTCTTATTCTTGTCAACTTTTTTACGAATAAATTCGTTTACTCTTTTCACCCTAGCTCCACCCCTGCCTCCTCAGATCGGAGATCCTTTGATAATTTGAATAATCCTGATTTATGTCCTGACTGGTACTGCGCGTATAAAGGCGAACATCGCCGCGAGATCGCAACCCCTTTCACGATATAATAAATTGAATGAATTTCTCCAAACCCGCAATGACATCGAATAATATTCTTTTGCTTTTTCATCCCTTTTTTGGTTTTATTGAATTGCCTTCTTTGTCTCATATTATTGTGCCAAGGGTAGGAATTAGGAATTAGGCAGATGAGAAAGATGCCAGACTCTACAATAACAGATTTTCTAACTGTATTCTGTGGATTGAAGAGAGGTTCTTTGTCTAATTATTATTATTGATAAGATTGATGACATCAAATGAAAACAATCAAAGAGTTTTATTAAAGAAAAATAAACGAACAAAGAATTAAACAGTAGAAGGAAGAGGGTTAGAAGATTTTTTCTTTTACGAATAATAAATATTTACTATACCTATACCTACCTTTTTGTAAATGGGAACTGTTTACCTACTTTAGTTTGAATACATCCTTGTAGGTTAAATTCTGATACCAACCCCGATGTACGGGTCCGAATCCATTAGGACTATAGCATTCCCAATAGAGAACTCCAGTCCAATTTTTAATTTTTTAAAAATGAATAATGACTTTCTAACTTAAAAACTGCATGTTTATTTTTATTTTAAGAGTTAGTTTTAATAGTTAAAATAATTGTCAAAGTTTTAATTTTTCAAGACCCCCGAAAACCACCGTATTGATGGTGAATCGTGTGACGTCATCACTCCTGAAAAATTACTATAGGATAGGGCAATCAGCTGATCAACTGCCGCCATTTTGAATTTCGTTGTTCGAAGTATTCTCCCTAGAAGTAGCATTACTATTTTTTTGTGCAATAGTTTTTGAATATTTTCAATAATAGAGATAAACTAATAAGAGATACCTTTATTTTTTAAACACTATTTAGGCCTAAATAATGTTTCAATTAACACTACAACTAAATCTCTTTAAACAGTATGTAAATAAACGAAAAAAATAATACGATGGCTTGTGTCATACCTACATTACCATACAATGACTTTATGGTGAAGTCACGACACGACGAACGTCACCACGAAAAATTTAAATAATGCCAACTTGACAGCGTGTTTTTACGACCCGATTAAAAATTGACTTTTTGATAATTTTTTAAAAACTCTGCGTTTATGAACATAATTTTTTGAAGCCATAATATTTTTCACTGGAGTTCCTTATTGTGGAATGTCGTGAAGCTGAATATAGTGGAGAGGGGAAGAGTTGGGGAGACGAAGGTGGGAAAGTACCTGGCTTGTCAGCTTTGTTTACCAAACACGGCTAAAACCAACTTCCAGCAATGTTTTAATTCCGAATGGCGGTCTTCACACAGGACACCTGGGCGATATTGAGATTATCTTTAACTCTAGAACGTGCCCTAAATATACCATATATTACATTAAATTATTGGGGTGACATATGGCAGAGGTGTTGGTTATCTGATAAATGGCGGTATCGGTGGTACCCATACCCGCCACCCACATTGAAAATGAAGAGTGATATGAATAGTTTGTGCTATGTTTGTCACAGTGGAAAACATGGTGGAGTCGATTAGATTTAAGATATTACGCTATTACGTAGAAAGTTTTTGGGCTTGAAAAAGGCATTAATAGGGACACGTATATTTATTTTATAATACCTACGGTCGGCGTAGTGCAGCGGTAAGGCGCTTGACTAGCATTACGAAGGTCGCGGGATCGAATCCCGGCGTGGCAAATAAATTTTATTTGATTTATTTGTATATTTCACAATTTATTCATTTAAAATAATATACAGGGTGTTAAGGGACGTACTTGACTTACTTTAACCAGTGATTTCTGACATTATTTGGAGTAAAAAATGTAAATGAAATTTTGGTCTCCGGTTTTTTTGACGACTTTTTTTTTTTCAAAATTTTTTTCTTCAAAATCAAACAAAAAAAAATTTCTTCCGCACGTCGTCACTGGTCACTCAGCCGGGTGTCTGACAAACCTCTTACCTTGTCTCCAACTGTTCAACAACTACCATTTTTTATGTTTTTGTAGAAAAAATAATAAAAAAAACACCAAAAATGTCACCGGAGACCAAAATTTCACTTACATTTTTTACTTCAAATAATGTCAGGAATCACTGGTTAAAGTAAGTCAAGTACGTCCCTTAACACCCTGAACAGTATATTTTCGGCACGTTCCAGAGTGGAAGATACTCTCAGTATCGCCCTGGTGTAAGACCACCATTCAGAATTGAAACGTTGCCTGAAGTGGCTTTCGCCGTGTTTGGTGACCAGATCTGAATAGCCAGGTACTTCCCCACCTTCCTCTGCCCTCCTTCATCTCCTTCCCTCCCCACTACCTTCAGCCTCACAACATACCCCAATTGGGGATGCCATAGTCTCACTGGCTTCAGACGGGAGCAGTTGGGACTCTTGTGCGGTACCTATTCATGTAAAAAAAAAAACCTGTATAATATAAACGACATTGTTCTCACAAAAAACCTCAAACGGTGTGACTTTTTCGTCCTTACATATTCTATTTGCGCAGTATTTCAGTAATTAACAAAGAAACACGACATGTAATATACAGAAAGAACAAGTTAGAAATACGACAAGCAGGTGACGACAAAGGTCAGAGTACAGATGGAGAACAATGACACCTAGCTACGGACCCCTTCTTGGAAATCGATTGTTAATCACGATAAATATTTAATTATTGAAGACAACGACTTTTTTAAAATTGTTACCAAGTTAAATTTGTAGAATTGCATTTTATTTTTAAATTTTTCTTTTATACGTGATGTTAAGGGACGTACTTGACTTACTTTAAATTGTGATTCCTGACATTATTTAGAGGAAAAATGTAACTGATATTTTGGTTTCAGGTGACCTTTTTCGATTTTTTTTTAAGTGAAACTTCTATGGCCCCGCTATGATTTGGATTTTGAAAGAAACGGAAATGACGATTACTGCACCTGCGACGCATCGACTGCGCTCAGTGACCAGTTTGATTATGATGTCACTTTAAAAGGCTATTGTAGGCTAATGAAACCTTTTTTTTGGGTGAGATATGAGACGGAAATTACGCTGGTCTGCGCTTATTGGTCGCTTTGATTATGACCTCAGTTTTCAAGTATTGATTGAGATTTTCGTTATATGTTTTTGGGGTGTTGTGCCGTGTTGCGCTACCTCCTTCTTTAGCCAACGTTTCGGACATCGTTGCAGTGTCCATCATCAGGGCAGATCCGGCAGATCCGGTAGATGTCACATCTACCGGATCTGCCGGATCTGCCCTGATGATGGACACTGCAACGATGTCCGAAACGTTGGCTAAAGAAGGAGGTAGCGCAACACGGCACAACACCCCAAAAACATATAACGAAAATGCTTCTGGCCGTGAAAATCTTAAAACTTATCATTGATTGAGATTGTTTTGGTAAAGTTTCGCTTCTACCGCGCGTAAACTACAAACGTATTTAAAAAAAAAAACTTCTAAACCAATAAAAAATTCCCACGTGTCATCATTGGTCACTCAGCTGATTAACCGCCCAACCCCTTACTCGACCGAATATCTAATGTTTTTTTTAAATATTTTAAGTAGTAAAAACCACAAAAATATCACCGGAGACCAAAATTTCATTAATATACATTCTCAAATAATGTAAGAAATCAGTGGTTAAAGTAAGTCAAGTTCATTCCTTAATACCCTAAGTAATCTATAATATTATTATTCAATTTGTAAATTAACTTTTTAAAAATTAAATAGCAATGTTATTGAATATATAAAATAAAAACTTAAAAATATCAATGATTCTCAAACGATAAATAAATGTGAAAGAGAAAAATAAGAAAAAGAGTTAATGGCATCCAGGAATTGAACTCTTCCTCTCCGGGGAAGTGTATTTACTGACCAGTGGCGGTCCGTGAGTTTTCAGTGAGCTAGAGTACTAAGATTGAAAAATACAACGTTATTGTAACTGAAAACGTTTTTTTTTCAAATTTAAATGTTTTGTATAAAGATTTTCGGTTTATCTTCATAAAACAGTTGAAATTTTGAAATAAAAAATAAAATTCTTTTCAGCTACAACATCAAAACGTCGTATTTTTCAAACTTAGCACTCTAGCTCACTGAAAACTCACGGACCACCACTGGTACTGACCACTAAGTTAATTCGAGCATATCACCTTTACAATAATTTTAGGTTTTACTAATTATAGAAAAAACAGTATTTTTCTGATATTTCTACTGAAAATCGAGTGGTAAATCCTCTTGTCCTGGTGAAAGACAACAGGTTTTTGGTGACCAGATCATATTATTTTTTTTATTTATACTTCCTCCTCCCCATTTCGTCCCACTTCTTTCAACCTAACAAAATATCCTGTTTGTTGACGCCGTAGTCCCCCTAGCTCAGGACAGTTGTTTATTTTCGTTAGTTGATTGCGGTATTAACAATCTTTTAAATTAATCCTGTCAAAATTTAGACACAATTTAATTTATATTTTTACAACAACAAAATAAGTATCGTAGAAATGATAGAATACGTAGTTTTTAATTTTTAATTTTTTTTTATTGCAGAAAATAGGTTTTTTTCTTGTTTACATTATACCTGCAAAGCTACTGCAAGTAAGTTAGGGACTATAATCTACAATATTATAGTGAATAGGTATAGAAAAAGCATTTTTTGTGATGAACCGGTCACATTTGTTTCTCCCCCTGTTTATCGACTGATGTGCATCTTTTAATGAAAAGGGATCAACAATCTAATAAACATCCTCACAGCGGACTATGAACGGTTGCACCTTTTCAAAAAGTTCATATTTATTGATAATGCCGTTTTATTATTCTTGAAAGCTGCAGGCTATCGATTGGCCGTTAGATCGTTGGCCTTTTAATATAATTATAATTGATTCGATGTTCGATCACTATCAAATTAGGATTATGCAAACTGAACATATTTTTCAACGAACTTTTAAACTTTATTTTAAGAAGGTGTTTCGTTAGGTTATATATTTTTTTTTACAAGAAACTAGTTTTTCGTGCCCTACCCAATGACGCTTCGATGCTTTTTCTCACAAATTCAAGTTAAATTTGTCAAGTAAGAAACACTATTAAAAAATACGAGTGTGCTTTAGACCACACAACTGAAGTAAAAACTTCGACTCCATCTATATGATAGGAAGAGAGAAAGAAAATGTGCGCGCGCATTGCTCTCTCTTGCTCGTACAGAGTGATTCAGACTATAGGCCTGCACTGTGAACGTAACTGGCTATGAGAGAAAGAGAGAAAGAAAATGTGTGCTCGCACCTCTCTCTCTTGCCCTTTCAGTAATATACGAAGCGTAACTCTTTCTCTTTCTATCTTCAAAAACTTATATCTCCCTCTCAACCTCTCATTTCGTTCGTTCGCCTCGCTTTTCGTAAATCTCTCATCAAGCATTCGCCAGCTTACTCCCCAAGTAAAGCGTGCGTAAAGAAGTTTTATTTCAAAAACTAATAATTACAAACTATTACTTACACTTATAGGTGGAACGAGAAAAGTAGGAAGACCCAGACTGAGGTGGGAATACGAGGAGATGCAGCACAGCTTCTCCATGTAACACACTGGAAGTCAGCCGCTGAGGGCAGGAAGAGTCGAATGTTGCAGGAGGCTAAAGCTCGATATGGACTGTAGCGCCTTCGTAGAAGAAGACGAAGAAACACTATTATGTTTACAGTACATTATCAATTAAAAAGTTGTTCGTGTATGATAAAGATAGACATTCGAAGAATATTTATTTATTTATAAAATACATGTTACATATATTAGACAATTAAGTAGATTTGATTTATTAAATCACCATACTAGGTGGCTGCCTGTTTCATGGTGATCAATTAAATATATGTGTGTATGAACGAAATAAACGGTAGGACGGGCGGCATTTTCATGTTTAAAAGTTCAATCGAATACTAGCTCAAGGTAGGGATGTTACTTTTACATAAATAATGGATTATTAAATAATCGATTATTTTTCTTAGCTTTCGATTATTTTTCGATTTATAAAATAAATAATTAATTATAAATAATTGATTTTTGAGAAAATTAAAAACGCTTAAAAAAATCGATTTTATTCATAATCGATTATTTTTTCACATCCCTATTCCAGGCTAATGACTAAGCGTAGCATGGCTGAGAATTAGGGATGTGACTTTTACATAAATGATCGATTCTTTTGCTTAGCATGAAAAATCGATTTATAAATAATAGATTTTTAATCGATTAATCGATTATTTATAAATCGATTTTTTAGAAAATTAAAAACGCTTAAAAAATCGATTTTTTTTCATAATCGATTATTTTTTAACATCCCTATTCCGGACTAATGACTAAGCGTAGCAGGGCTGCGAATTAGGGATTACAAAAATAATCGATTCTTTTTCTTGGCATGAAAAATCGATAAATAAATTATCGAATTTTAATCGATTTTTTTAAAATCGATTATTTTTTTCACATCCCTAGCTCAAGGCCGACTAGAGTTGTGACCGGTCAGTGGCTGAGTTGGCATCGCGTTTGGGTCCCACCCGGGCGTCGCGTGTTCGATTCCTCGGCGGTTAAGAGCGCTGCCGGTCGCTGCGAACATTTATGAATAGGTATTTTAAAAAATCTCTTTTATTTCACTCTCTGACAGTAGTCAGAATCGCGCTATAGATGTGTGAGTGAATGCAGGCCTTGTGTGTGTGGGCTACGCGCTTCACCCGTGTCGAATTATTATTTCTGCCGACCACGCATGTTCCAATCTGCAAATGTGTAGAGACAAGACCGCTCGCAGGGGCGTCCTATTGTAAGCGTCCTATGAATATGCTATTATAGCTACTTATCGTTGTTGCGCGCACAAAATATCCTGTGGGTATTTTAGAATATTAGGATACATAATAAAAAAAAACCGAAAAAAAAAAATTGGGGACCCATATTTTTATTTATTTTCATTAATTGTAGAGTTATTTTTGATACCATGTTTGGGTGAAAACAAGTGGGCTTAATATACATTTTTTTATTAAAACCGACAATTTTTTCTTAAATTTTGCATTCAGGATTTTTGTGCGCACTTTTTATGCACATATGATATTTTGTGTAGCAAACGTAGGAAAGGCAACTTGACCTTTCTCATAGGACCCATATCCCTCAGGCCTCGGGCATATTTTTTCATAAGGTCGAAATATTTCCGCTTTGCAATAAAATCCAAATAAATGGAATATTTTTGATAGTATCCGAAAACTAAAAATTGTTTTTGAAAGGCGATGAAATAAGCTTTTAAATTTTGAAATCCGAAATAAACCTTTGCTTTTCGAATATAAAAATTTTGAACGCACACATAATTTTTTTAAAAATGACTCATCTTACGTTTTTTCTAACTAAAATTACTGATAACGAAAAAAATAAAAACACGTACATATTTATTACACAAATGTATTGTTAACATTTCCGTCACCTCACTTTTTTATTGTTTCATGTAAAAATAATTAATAGATACAAAATTCCATAAGTTTCATAAACTTTGGTTTTATAAAGGTGTACAATTCCATTATTTTGTGGTTAACTTTTGAATTTGAATATAAAGTTTGATATTTTCTCTTTCTCTTTCGAACACCGTTTAAAACTTATTTCTCAACATAATAGTAAGGGAGACACAAGATCGATATGAGTTGTTCCCAAAGCTAACAAATAGCCGAGGGGGGGGGGGGGGGGTTAAATTTGGATTGTGATTGTTAAATTTGTGGATTGTTAAATTTGTGACCAAAACACCCAAATAAATTGAAAATGTATTTTTTTTAGCAAAAGGTAGAGAAAATATCTTGTGCTGATAAATATGTTTTATTTTATTTATTTTTGTTTCAAATTACGAAATATTGGTCTTAAAAAAATGAATTTCGTATGATTTTGGATGCAACTTAATTTTTTGGTAATTTTTTGACAGTTAAATAGAAATATTAAAAAAATATTTTTGCTTTACCTACTGAGTTAATATTGAAGAAAATATATATATTTTAATATTTAATATAGATGTATAATTGTACAGTGGAGTTATATAAATTACATATGGTGTACATACATAGGATACGGTTACATACTAAAATATTGTGCACTTGGGAGAAATTCGAAAAATCTAAATAAAATAGAGGTGAATATAGATTAATAATAAATAGAAAGAATGAGAAAAACAGGTAATTATTTAGTTAATTATTTCTGATGAAGTTTGAGTTTCAGTTTATTGATGTCTTTGGTTTTTTTTATTTCAATGGGAAGGTTGTTGAAAAACTTTATTCCTAAATAGATGTAATTGTTTTGCATTAGTTTGGTATTAAATTTTGGTATTTTGATGTTATCTTCATATCTTTTTGATTTTAGTTTAAAATTTTTTGATGATATTATCTTTGTAAATTTGGGTAATTGCATTTTTCTTGAAGATATTCTCTACTCGAGGCACCGTGAAATCTGCGAAAAGCGTTTCTGTTGGATAAGTGGAGGGTTTCTTTAGGATTACTTTAATGATTAGTTTCTGGATTACTTTGATCGGGGTTAGAATATTGTTGTATGACCCCCCCCCCATGCAATAATTCCATATTGAATTAATGACTGGATTAGTGCATAGTATACTCTTTTTAGATTGTTGAGATTATTATTATTTTTTTATATGAGCTCCACACAGGAGGCCCTGAGAAAAATAATTTCTCTGAGGGCCTAGGTCATCTTTGGGGATGCTGTGTGTATATTATTAAAAAAACATTTCTTTGGGTAATTTTAATTTATGTGCGACAAATTTGAGTTAAAAAAATAATACGAATTCTTGCACACAAAAAGACTTTTTTTCTCATTTTAATTTTATAGTTTTATATTTTTTTTATATTTCTGTAGTATATAGGGATTTAATTTTATAATTTTATATTTTTTTATATTTCTGTAGTATATGTAGTATATTTTTTTAAATAATTACCATTAATTACAAGTAATGGTCAGAGTTGCCTCTAAAATGATTAAAAAGATGAATTTTTGAAAAATGGGATATATTTGTCAGATTATTTAGGAAACCGTGGTGAATCAAATGGTGTAAACAAAAAAAAATTTGGTCGAAAACCTCACATGGGATATTTTGTGATTTATCACTACTTGGATGTTTTTGACCACAAATGTTCAAAAAACTGGCGTAAAAGTACTAATGACGTGTAAGCCCATAGAAGGGTTCTCGAGAAACACAGAAATGCATTGATTGAAATTGCACAAACGAATTGGTTATGGCGACCCAGCTTGAAATGCTGCAAATGGGTCCAATCTTTGTGGCGTCATTTTTAGTTAAATGAGAACAAATAACTTTGTAAAAACAGCTTTATGTAATCAATATTATCAACATATTTCGAAAACAGAGTATTCTCTTCGTCAGGATAAGATTAATATTAAAAGACAAACAAGTATAGGCATATGAGAATTATAGACAAAATATTAAAGGGAGAGGTGATTGATTACTTAAAAATATCACAAAATGCAATTATACATATAAAATGAAATATAAAAATTATTTTTAAGTTAAATACCCTTATAGTATAGCAAAGTCATTGGAGAAGCTGTGTAGAGGATATTTTTAATGAAAGGAAGGAGAGGAATTTCTGGGTAGGTAAAAGTATGAAATGATGGTGGAGAGAGTCCGGCTGTAGAGATCAAAAGATCTCCCACTTCCAGTTTCTCCCAATCCGGCCCGCCACGCAGTAAGTGGACAAAATCATCCGCCACCAAAACCCATGCAGACCTTACCCGTGAACCCGGGAACCCATGCTCAGTCACCAAACATAGCGGACCACTTGGGGTGACCAAGTGGCGGGGGTGTTGGTTATCCAATAAATGGTTCCCGGGGCGATGGTACCTATAACGCCTCCCAAATTTAAAATTTATTATAGTACTTGACATAAACAATTTTAATTTTGCACAATTTTAGTATGAAAGCTCGGTCAGTATTGGTATACCGCGATGAGTCACTGAACAGAAAAAAAAACGAATAAAAAATATCGATTACTCGGGCAAGGACAACACTAGTCTACCGATAAAATTCGTTACATCACTACTTCGCTTTATATGTATTTGTCAACACCCTCGTTCCCCGGCCCCCCCAGGAGAACTGAGCGAAAGGGACACCTGCACGTCGGGCCGAAAATACCTAAATAAAATCTTCGAAATCGATGTTTTGTATTCCCCATTTTTCTTCTCCAAAACTGGACCGATTTTAAATTTTTTTTTCACTAACTGTATTAAAAGAAAATATTCTATGTCGGTACGTTTTGCTTTTTTTCAAAATACATTGTTTAGTTTGTATACTGAACGTTTTTTGACGGCGTTTAAATTAGGCAATTTTATTCATTTTTGGAAGGTCCTAACTTCTATAAGAAGTAAATTATCAAAAAAAGCAAAACGTACCGACACGCTAGTGGTCGATATCTATATTATGTAAAAAAAAATTTTGCTCTAGGGTCAAAATCCAGAGAGATAAACGGGGAATACGTTTGTATGGAAAAACGCAGCTAGTATTTCCTCTTAAGTTCTCCATCACAACACAAGCAACATTTTCCGCTTTCGGAGTAGGAGATTTTCAAATATTGACGGGTTATCGGGTAACCCGGGAATATTTGTCTTTCTTTAAAAAAAAACGCTTGACGGATTATGAGGTGACAAGGATATAGAGCAACGACAGTTTGCAAATGGCAACGATTGATGTTGTACTCGTTGTTACTGCTGATTTGTGCGTTGTTTTAAAGAAAACATACAAATAAACAGAGTGATTAGACTAATTGAAGTATACGCACTTCTATACGCACGCTTGACTTGGGGAGTAAGCTGGTGAATGCGTGACGAGAGCGTTACTGAGCGTAGTTGAGAGGGAGATATAAGTTAGTGAAGATACAAAGAGAGTGAGTTACGTTTCATGTATTACTGTAGGGGGAGAAAGAGGTGCGTGCACCCATTTTCTTTCTCTCTTTCTCTCATAGCCAGTTCCGTTTCGTATATCTAAGACACAGTGCAGGCCTATTGTCTGTATCACACTGTAGGAGCAAGAGAGAGCAGTGCTCGCGCACATTTTCTTTATCTCTTCCTATCATATAGATGGAGCTAAAGAAGTATTACTTCAGTCATGTGGTCTAAAGCACGCTTTTTTTAAACAGTAAAGTTTACTTAGCGGCAGCACCGATTTCATTATCTGCCTGTTTCGCGCCCAGACTATGTACTCTAGTAGACCTTGCATTCTCTGGCAAAAGTGTTGATTATCAAAAAAATGGTTCCCGGGGCGGCGGTACCCACACCTACCTCCAAAATTGAAATCTGATATGAATCAATTTACATTATTGATAAGAAGTAAGAAGTCAAGATACTTTCGTAGCATATATGGTTATATAAAATGCCTTTCAACTTGAAACGCGTGGTGCTTGATAAAACAGGTGGTTGACATGACAGTTGATAACTAACTGGGTCGGTCGAAGAACAAGGTGGGTTCCCTCTAGATACCGATCGAACGGTTGCGGTTAACTTCGTAGAAGGTACACGGTGGTTCAAAATTCGTGATATGAAAGAAGTTGTTATTTGAAATTATTATGGGCCAGTTGTTTCACAGAACTGATATTGTAGAATTGAAATTGAAGAGAAACAACTGGCACTTAGTTAGACATGGTAGTATTTAAGATGAAGCGATCAAATTTTAACTAAATAATGCAAAATCATATGTTTGTGTTTTGAAAATTTGATCGCTTAGAAGTATTATAGATGTTTCAATTAGTAGAACATATCTTGCCCCTTAAAAATGTCGGTCAATTTTTTTATAAAGTCTTTTAATAAGCCTAGAAAAAAATAAAGCATTGGTCTCTTAAAAACACTTTCAAGTGCAAACTCTCTTACTTATAAACCCCTTTTCGGATGTGGTTTTATTGTATAATATGGCAAATTCACTTTCTTTTATAATAATCGAAAAAAAATTGTAATTTACGCCCGAACTCCACAAAATAAAATAAAATATGCATTTTCTCGTTGCTATTTTTGACATCAATCAATACGGCCCGTACTCTACGATTTTAAATTCTTGAAGTGACCCTTATGGCGTGGGCAAAAGAACCGTGCACTGGGCACAACTATTTCGTATCAGTCACGCGGGTCACGCCCCGGCCGGAGCGCGAAACAGACGTATGACTCCGCGTTGCTTAGTTTCGTGATATCAATTTTAAATTTCAGTTTTATTACAATAAACAATGCTTAAAAATGGAATTAATGTTTTTACAGGCCTCTACAAAATAAACCTGTAAAAAATTTTTAACATACCTTTTCCAACCTTTTCAAAAGCTTTTTCTCAAGTATTTTTAAACTCCTTCCATAAAGGGCGTGAATTCCGATTTCGATTTTTTTCTGGACTATTGGATCGCCTTAAGTGCCTTTTTGAATTGATTTGGTTGTACGGCCGAATATCCTCTTTGCGTACTTACTTGAAGAAATTCTCTTATTGGGGATCAACTGTCCGATAAATCAATTGGCTTGGTCAATTGTTCGGCGGAACAACTGTGCGGGGGGTCAACAACTGTCGGTGGGCCAACTGTCGGCGGGCCAATTGTAGCCGGATCAATTGTCGGATCACTGTATGAATCCATCTCTCCCACTACGGTGCATGTTCCTAGAGAGTTGCTGGAGAGGCCATATGATCTTTCTAAACCAGTCTCTCCCGATCCGGCCTACCACGCAGCTGGTGGGCAGATGCATCCATCGCCAAAACACGGACAAACCTCAATCCATGAATCCGGGCACCCCTGGGTGTAGCGAACCACTTGGGGTGACCACCTACAAATGCTGACCTTGAATACGATGATATTTATACATAAAATAATTAACAACATTTTACCAAAATACTTTTCAAATAAAATTATATTCAACAAGGACATTCACAGACATAACACAAGGACGTGAAAAAAAAATCAGGCTTCAAAAAAAGGATAAAGCGAATACGCAGAACAGTTTACTGTACAAAGGGATGAAGTTATATAACAAGCTACCAGAAACTTTAAAGTCCACACCAATAGGAAAGTTCAAGACGTATTGTAGGAGCTACATAAAACTACATAAAATTTAGTTTGCAATATGAAATATTATAATTAATTAGAAATTTGTAAACTTAAATGTACAAATTACTAAAATAAAATTAATATATTTTTTTTTTTACATTAATTCCACACACGAGGCCTTGAGGAAAATGATTTCCCTCAGGGCCTATGTCATCTGGGATGCTGTGTGGAGGGTCTTTTTGAGGAGAGGAAGGAATGAACATTTGTCTTGAAGAGACCTATGTTGTAGGAAGGAGGAAACACAGAGGCCGGCAAATCATTCCACAGCCGAGCTGTTGTACATAAGAACGAGTCGAAGAAACGACCCGTTCTCATGTGATAAATGTCAACCGTGTACAAATGTTGGGCACGCGTTTGGCGTGTTTCCCGACTATGCACCGGTGCCGAAGGGATCAATGATGCTAGTTCCTCGGAGCATCTTCCATTGTAATACCGGTAGAACAAGGATAGCATTCCCACCCGACGCCTGTGCTCTAAAGATTGCAGTCCGTCTGTTAAGATGGGAGAATCTATCAAACGGACCGCCCGTTTCTGCACAGAGTCGAGGGTATTTTTCAGGTATTTTGGAGCTCCAGACCAGAGGTGGCTGCCAAATTCAACCGTGGGGCGCACTTGTGATTTGTACAGGGTTAGCAGTTGTGCACTATTAAAGTATCTGCGGGCCCAATACAGCACGCCCAGTTTCTGGGAGGCTAACTTTACTCTGGCTTCGATGGAGCCCCCATACCTGAGCTGGGGGCCAAGTCTCTATCTTTTATTGTTTACTAACAGCCTGTTACTTAACATTAATTACGTCACAAACACGTATTTTGACCTTAACGCTATTTTTTGTAGTCTCTATTATTTCGTAATGCGGAATTTTGTGACGTAATTAATGTTAAGTAACAGGCTGTTAGTAAACAATAAAAGATAGAGACTTGGTCCCCTGGTCACTTAGGGTTACACCAAGAATATCAATGGAGGGCCTGTTCGGGAGATTGAAATGATAAATAAATAAAAATAAAACCTATGACAGATGTGCACACAATAAATGGTTCCCGGCGTGGCGGTATTCATACCCGTCTCCCAAATAAATAAATAAAAAAAATATTGAAAAAAAATGTATTCATCCATCACAAAGTTAGGAGTTTACCATCGGTATAAACAAATATTTTTAGTAGTTTACACAGATTATTATGCAAATAAATGAATTTAGAATAAATAAATCATCAAACGCCATAAATGCACTAAGTTTATAATCACCCTGTAACGGCAATTCCTCGCACTTGTCGGGATAAAAAATATAATAATAACCCAAGAACGACATGTCCATTGATGCGGGGATAATGATGACGTGTTCCTAGCGTGTACGGTGTGCAGCCCAGTGTTTAGTCACGGACGAACAGACACACAGCGATACACAACACACCATGTTAGACTTACACAGTATACACACGTATTCTTACAACAGACATGTCGAAGCATGGCGTCCTTGTATGACGAGTTTGTTGTCCTGAAGATGTACGCTATTATAATACAAGCAAAAATATCGTCGTTTTGCTTGAACGCGTCACGTCGGAAGCCTTTGACTTGAAATGTTATGCAGTCGTGTTTTGCTTTGCGTTCTTCATCTTCGGAGGATCTTCTTGGGATACTAAAACTAACAAATTGGCTTATTAAGGTCCCGTAGTAAGCGTCCAAAAGAAGCAGAAGATGGAATTAAAGGGAGAAAAAAAAAAAACGATTATAAATAAGCGAAACCGAAACTTCTTTAGACAAGTTAAAAATCGATTGTTTACTCTTATTTGGCTTATTTTTTATATTTATTTATTGTAAGAAACAAACAGCAGTTTTATACAGGATGTTAAAAATGAAGCGGTTAAAAATGAGGTAAGCCAAAACAGTTTCTTATGCTAATGGTTATTATGATATAATACAAAATTTTAATTGGTTATAACCACGGAGGATTCTTTCCTCCGTGGTTATAACCATTACATGAAAATGAAATTAACAAAAATATATAAATGTAAGTATATTAGAAGGAAGAAGGAATAGGAAAGGGCAAGAGGCAGAGGAAGATGGGATGGGGACAGGAGATGCTCATGCTGTACCTTTTCTATAGCTGTGCATTAATTTAATTAACATTTGTGGTCGTACGCTTGACTTCGTATCGGTATTTCACAAGAGTATTATTAAGAATATCGACATTGTTAAATTGCGTGTTATATTGCGCGCATATGCGGGGGATTGGAGAATTTTTTCTAAGGTTGGTTCTGTACGCGGGCAAATGAATAAAATGGTTTAGTCTGGTTGGTCTTGCAGGTATGTGAATTCTTAAATAATTTACGAGTTCAGGAGGCCGTTATTCAGAATTTTGTATAAAAATATTTGATCAGATATTAATCTACGCGTTTGAAGTGGAGTAAAGTTGTGAAATTTTAAGGATTCGGTGTTATTTGCAAAGAGTAATTTGAATTTATAATTTATGTGTTTAAAAAAATTGTTTTGCACACTATTATCTACTTTTATAAAACAAACAAAATTAATAAAAAATACCAAAACATGTTAACTACTTCTTGGAACAAAAATTTGTCAATAATCAACACTTACATTATAAAGGTAGGACCTCATTAATTGAGTATTTTAATTTTTATTGTGTTTACAATCACAAAATTAAAAAAAGTTTACTGTTTCGGTTTCAGACACCGTTTCAGTTTCCCGAATTTTTTCGGTTTCACCGAATCAGTTTCGGTTTCGGTGTCGGTGGAAAGTCCTGTCTTGGCCGGACACTATGTAAAATAGAGCAAAAATCTCTCGACAAATGTCTAAAGTGCATTAAATAAATACACTGTAATTTTTTTCATACCTTTAACATGTTAAATCATAGAAACAAAATGTGTTTTTATTAATTATCGGAGCATACTTTGCGATTATTTTCTATCGATGGAATTTCATATAATTACCATTTCGGATCGCCAAATGTAAAGATATTATCTTAACAAATGAAATGTTTTTTTCAAGAACTTGAGAACTTAAAATGTTTAAGCGAAAAAAATCGGAAAGGGGGGGGGAGAGGTGTCTTAAATAATGCTTAAATTCTTAAATTCTTTTTGAGGGCAGAAAGAGAGAATTGTGCGGTACTTATATGTGTACATACTGTACATATTAGGTCCTTACATATGAAATTGGCGTTTTGCCGTACTTGCAACTTTGATCTCAAATATCTTCTCTTTGGTTAGGAATTCCAAATTCAAATTTATACAGCTATTTACTCATGTATTTGTGTTTCGAAAATTATAATTCATTTGTTTTTTCCTTAATTGTTTTTTTTCTTTGCGTCACTTAGTTTACAAAATGGAAAACTTGAAATATCGCGTTATTTACGAGTACGAGTTCCACCGTGGCACCAATGCTGCAGAAACAGCTCGAAGGATTAATGATGTGTATGACGACGGTGCCACAAAAGAAAACACAGTGCGTTTTGGGTTCCAACGTTTTCGTTCTGGAAATTTCGACCTGCAGAACAAGCCCTGTGGACGGCCGGAGACCGTTGATAATGAAGAATTGAAGGCTATTGTGGAAGCGGATCCATCGCAAACCACGTCCGAGTTAGCTGCAGGCTGCGGTGTTAGTGATAAAACTGTTTTAATCCACTTGAAGCAAATTGGGAAGGTGAAAAAGCTTGAAAGGTGGGTACCTCACGAATTGAGTGAAGCAAATCAACAAACGCGCATTAGAACGCTAGATCACACACTGCACAACAGAAGGCTACCAAATTAGAGGAGTTTCAATTGGAATGTCTAAGACATCCAGCGTACTCTCCGGACCTTGCCCCAACAGATTACCATTTTTTTCGAAATTTGGATAACTTCTTGCAAGGGAAAAAATTCAACTCCGATGGGGCAGTCCAAACCGCCTTCAAAGTTTTTATTGATTCCCGTCCGAATGGTTTTTTTTAGTAAAGGGATCGATGAACTACCTATGAGATGGCAAAAGTGCATAGATAGCAATGGTACATACTTTGATTAAATAAATATATTATTTAAAAAAAAAATCGACTTTATGTTCCTCCCATACAAAACGCCAATTTCATATGTAAGGATCTAATATTAGCCACTTGGATGTACTCTTATCCACACTATTGATTTAGTCACATTCATACATAAAAAAATAAACTCATATTGTATACTGAAAACTTTTAAGGGTGATTAGTGCCATTTACTAAAAAAGAGGTAGACGGGAATTTAAAGTACGCTCACACATTCAAAGAAAACCCGATTTTATTTTTATGCCAAATCAACAAATGAACATTATGTTGTTTTTTTACATTAACTCCACATACGAAGCCCTGAGGAAAATAATTCGCCTCAGGACCTATGTCGTCTTTGGGGATGCTGTGTTGAGTTTTTTTAGGAAAGGAAGGAGAGGAAATTTTGGGAAAAAACGGATGAAGGTTTTTTTTAAATTAAAGTATTTTTTTAAAGTCACTGCCGAGAGTCGAACCCATGTCAACTGTTTGGAACGCAAATGTCCTGACCATTTTACACTACTATCTATTTCAAGAATGACACCATAACTTCAATATATTTAATTAAAATAAGAATTATGTATTTGTGAATAAGAAATAGAGAAAGAATGTGTTGACACATTTATTTGTCAACTAGCTGGTCCCGGCAAGCGTTGCTATGCCATTTAATAAAAAAAAAGTTTCTTCCTGAGTGTCCTTTCCCATTCGTCCCGTTCCCCTTCCGCCCCCTCTTCTTCTCCTGCGTCCTCTTCCCCTCTCGCGTTCCCACTCCGTCACCTCCACCTTCCCTCTCCCCACTCCACTCCCCTCCCCCTTCCCCGGTCCCGCGAACCGCCCTCCCGAGTTCCCCTCCCCCCTCCCAGGTTCCCCTCCCCCTTCCTGGTTCCCCTCCCCATCTCTCCCTCCCTCCCGCTTTCATAGCAATAGCCGCTTCCTCGCGTGCCACCAATAGCAATTTTTTTATACAAATTTCATAATGCCAGAGCTCACCTGAAGTTTTATAAAAACCTTGTCCTGATAATAACGAACACACAAAAAAAGAATTATCCAATTTGGTGCAGTCGTTCGAAAGTTATGCGCTTAGCAACACATTCAGCGATTCATTTTTATATTATAGATTTTTCAATGGAGATTTAAAATATACATTATTTGTAAAAAAAAAATAGACTTGTTGCATATTTTTCATCAATTAGATAAAAGATATTGACATTCGGTTAAAACCGGATGGTTAAGCCTACTATGTAACATTTAATTTTCTCAATACTTTATAAGCAAAACATTTGTCGTAATCTGACGTAAGAATAATAATCGAAATAGATCCATTCAACGGGATTGTGAAATGATGTAATATTAGTATTCCAAAAGCACAAAGCACTCTTTTTAGGTTGAATTACCTATTTTAAAAAGTATACACATATGTATATATATTCCAAAAAGAGTATAAAGTATGAGCGGCAATAGGCGCTAATGATAACAATAATGATAGTTCTCTACCATGGAACGACCTCTCGATCAACTGCCCCGTTTTTATATCGAAGTCTGCAATTAAATCATCAATCACCGATGAAAAACTGTGCCCCTTTTTATTCCAGCGCCAACCGCCGCGGTTCGACTCATTAACGCGCCGTTTTTGGTCATTAGACCGTTTCAATTCGTTGGTCAGGCGTAATGGTAATACAGCGATAGCTCGATTGAGGCAAGATATAAGTTATAAGAAACACGTGATGTATCAACGAAGAAAGGAGTGTAAGAGAATATGCGATACTGAAGTGTATGGCCTCCCCCGGCGTCATGAGCGAGCTTGAGGAATGTTTGCGCGAGCCCGGTTCCCTTCCGCCCTGCCTCCGGTGACCCGAGGCTCACATCATTCCCCAGGGTCTTTGGGAGTATCTCCCCCCCCCCTCCACAAACACTTCTTCAAGGGTACTTTTGGGAAACTGGCTAAGGGACGCGGGCGTTTGGGCACGTTGCGACCAGGCCGCTCGCCCGCTCATTCTCGCCGGGACTGCCCCGTGATAGTGGGACAAACTGCCCCCAATATCTTTCTTTTTATATATCTTCTTTGGTTTTAATCATACTTACACCTGTAAATATTTTTCTTTTTATTTATTATTTTACTCAACTAGATGCTGAACCAACAGGCGAACTATTTTTATCTTTTTAATTACTGCAAATGTAAGTATGCATACATTTTACTTTTTTTACTAACAATCATGCATGCAGGGACATTGGAGGGTCTAGATTCGTTTCAAAATAAATGTAGCTTCCTTTTTACAAAAAATTAGAGTCCTGACGTGTGCGGCTAAGGAGGTTAAACAATCAGTTTCCTCACACAGCCGTGGGAAAGTGGTGGGTCCCCTCCAATGAAGTGTATGGTAGAAGAAGTTGGCCCAAGGAAGAAATTTTTTTTTTTTTTTTTTACATTAACTCCACACAGGAGGCCCTGAGGAAAATAATTTCCCTCAGGGCCTATGTCATCTGGGATGCTGTGTGGAGAGTCTTTTTGAGGAGAGGAAGGAATGAACATTGGTCTTGAAGAGACCCATGTTGTAGGAAGGAGGAAACACAGAGGCCGGCAAATCATTCCACAGCCGAGCTGTTGAACACAAGAACGAGTCGAAGAAACGACCCGTTCTCATGTGACAAATGTCAACCGTGTACAAATGTTGGGCACGCGTTTGGCGTGTTTCCCGACTATGCACCGGTGCCGAAGGGATCAATGATGCTAGTTCTTCAGAGCATCTTCCATTGTAATACCGGTAGAACAAGGATAGCATTCCCACCCGACGCCTGTGCTCTAAAGATTGCAATCCGTCTGTTAAGATGGGAGAATCTATCAAACGGACCGCCCGTTTCTGCACAGAGTCGAGGGTATTTTTCAGGTATTTTGGAGCTCCAGACCAGAGATGGCTGCCAAATTCAACCGTGGGGCGTACTTGTGATTTGTACAAGGTTAGCAGTTGTGTACTATTAAAGTATCTGCGGGCCCTGTACAGTACGCCCAGTTTTTGGGAGGCTAACTTTACTCTGGCTTCGATGGAGCCCCCATACCTGAGCTGGTCACTTAGGGTTACACCAAGCATATCAATGGAGGGCCTGTTCGGAAGATTGCTTCCGTTGAAAGAGACTAGATTTTCATTTCGATCCCTTTTAGACGTAATCAGACAAGATTGGGTCTTTGAAACATTAAATTCAACGAGATTAAAAAATGAGAAATGCATGATCAAGTGAATCAAATACTTGGGTTGGGCCACGTCAAAAGTCAGAATAACAGAATAGTAAGTATGAGACGATGTGCGAATACAACAAAGCATAAAGAGGGTGCCAAGACGATGTTGTGTGGCAGTCCATCCTCTGCCTACCACAGAGGCATCTGCAGGGAAATGGCCTTATGGTAAGTAATGTTTCAGATATATGTAGATGTAAGAGGAATAGGACAAGGCAGGTACGCTAATCGTGAACATTACTGAGCGAAACGTTATGTTAATGAAATATTTCCATTTACTTTAACAACTTATTGTTGGCTAATCTAATGAGAGATGTCAGATAGTAACTTTTGCGAGATGTTCAAAATTTTCTTTTTCTTAAAGTTGTGGCGTACCTCAGGGGTCTGTGCTAGGTGCACTTCTATTTATTTTTTTACACCTGTGATCTGAAACTTTTCTGGAACCATTTGTTTCTTCACTTGGTTTAGTCCAAGTGTCCAAGTCTTGAAAATGGATGATTAAAAACGGTAAAATTGAACACTGGCAAAACTGAATTTCTGCGGATTGTATCAATCATTAATTTATCATTGGTCTATTAACAGATTCTGTGGTCGTTTTCTTGGCAATTAATGGATCAAAAATTTTATTTCAACGAGTTCTCAACTTGGCAATAGTACGTTTAAGTCTAGTTTCTTTTATCTAAGACAATTAATATGAGTAAGATGGTTTCGACTTTGTTGAGACCCAAATACTGCAAATATTTTTGTAATATTTGAATCTTTTTTGGTATTTGTTTCTAGATTAAACTAACACAATAGCTTGTGTTCTGGTTTGCCTAATGTTTTTTCGAACTGCTATCAACGTGTGTTCAACACAGCATCAGCAACTCGTCGACGTTTTTTGGTTGCATCGCATGTACACAAAGCATAAATGAGCCGTTTTATTACTTCCTTAGAATGATGCTTCATTAATCGTGCTATTACTGTGCCAACATAAAACTGCGCCGTTTTTACAGAAATATATATACATCTAAATAGCTAATTATATCGTATCGATAATGTATGCAAAGTGATACTGGAATATTACCACCAAAGTCTCTGGCTTCGGTGTACCGTTCCGCCCGAGCGCACTCACCTCGGCTCTGTGGGAACGATGACTCATTCTGATGATGATTTCTGATTCGTTAATTACTTCATCGTCATCAATGTGAGAATTTGTTTTACAAAGCAGGATGATGGCCTCTTGTTCATTGTTAAATATCCTTGAAATCTTTGGCTTTGATAATGCTGGAATTAAATTATTTGAGACTTTCAAGACTGAGCTTTGATATTTTAGTTGTCAACTACATATAAAGATATTTTGAGATGCTTAGTTGCGATTTGATTTCTGACCAAAATCAGTTAGTACTGCAGATTTAATCGTTTGACCATATTATTAAAAAGGTACAACATAAATTAAATAACTTAATTTTTATCCACTTTTACACATTTTTTACACTTGTGCCGTCAATGAAGTTTCGTTACTATTTTAACATCATGAAGGCAACATAAATATTACAGTTTTGAGAGATTGATGAAATTTTGCACCCTTGACCATCAAAACAACGTGCTTACTGTACACACGATATTTTTAAAAACTCCCCCTATGCCAAACCACTCCCATTCCTTAGAGCAGAATAAATCCCGGGCAACGCCGAGGACTTCAGCAAGATGTATTTGTTGAATTGTTGTCACCTTAGGGCTTTCTTGACTTCTTTTTCATCTACTTGTGCATCTATCGTGCATCCAACACTTTCAACACACACTATACACAATTTGACATTTTTAACTCTGCACCACATTCATTAAAATCACATAGACGCTCTCTCGATGCTTTACAATAACAATAGCTATAGATAACCTCTAATACGACCACCACCCTATGACCTTCCTTTTTTTCTGTTTTAATTTTTTGTTGCGCATATTTTTATTACTATACCTCAACTTAACCGATCCCCCCACATCCTACTCCCTCCCTACTCCCTGAATATTTTGATTCTTGAAATGTAATTTTTCATTAGTATCTCTGGAATCACTACAATGGTATACAATATCTATGTGGATACCTGTAAATGGTTCAATTATTGTGCTTCAATTACTATTATGCTCGGTTAATGTAAACTGTTGGTCTCCCAAATAAAATAAAATGAAACCAAAAATCTTAATAGAATTATTGGGAATGGTTATAAGTTTGTCATGGTTATAGATGATTATAGTTTCATAGAGCGATTTTATTATTATTTTGTTTTTATTTATCGTTGATATATTATTTTACAAAACTTCATAGTACATTCCAGCAATGTTGGCCTCACTGGGTTGTTTACCCGTGCTGAGGCCCCCATTTAATAATATAATAATTTATACATAATACACTTTCAAAAAAAAGAAATAATGTTGGTAACGACACAAAAAAAAAACATTTAAAATAAAGATAAATTTAAACTAAAAATAAAGATTAAAAATTAAAACTAAAAAAAATAGATAGATTGAATATCGGCATATATTATGATTTATGTGTTTGTGAGTGTTACGTGTTTTATATTGGTTTTGTGTGTTGCGTTTATATGTTTTATTCTTTTATGTTATAAAATTTGTTAATATTGTCTCTTTTGTTCTAAAATCCTTTTTTTTATTTTGTGTCTGAAATTATTTTTGTTTTAATCACTTTTTGTTTCATGTGAAAGACTGTTGAATGCTTTTATAGCATGGTATTTATGGTGTCTTTGTACAAAGGTAGTGTTTACTGTCAAAGTTTTTATGTTTTCTTTGTACGCTTGTCTAACCGGTCTATTAGTGATATTTTTTGTTTGTTGGAGTGTGTTTTTTGGTAAAAAATGTAATTTAGTAGTGTTTTAATATATAATTGGCATATATCTAGTACGTCACAACTTTTATGTATTTGATCTGTATCGGGTAGTCTATGTTTTTTAAGTATTACCTTTAAGATCGTTTTCTGTGCGATTTCTATTTGAGCGATAGCTGCGTTTGTTGCTCCTCCCCAAGCAATTATTCCATATTCTATTATTGATTGACAAAGTGCAAAATAAATTGTTTTCATTTGTTTTATTTTATTATGTTTCTTGTGTTTAGGAAAATGTGTATTGTTCTGAGGAGTTTATTTGTGATTTGTTTGATATGATGTGTATATTGAATATATATAAAAGGAAACTTAAAGTTCATATGTATATTTGTATGAAAAACTATGTAGAGGGGAAATTGACGGGAACCGTCAATAGTATCTATCTGAAATAGTAATAGAAGAAGTAGAGTAATTTATAACTGTGTAACATAGGTCGACATCGAATCGATTCAAATTCCAACAAAATATTTGGAATTCGTCGTATCGTTACAACACTATTAGCGGTATAACATATAAGTATTAGGGTGGCATTGGTCCGAAGAGGGGACCCCTATAGTTTCGATATGTTTTAATTCCTCCCGTCCGAGATTCGAACCCGCGATAGCCACGCGCCAACGATCCGAGGTTCACCTGAATTCATTTAGTGCTAATTAAAAACCGGCCGACGCCGGGTCTTCACGCCTCAATGCGGTCCTGTTCATGTTTTGGGATGGTACCTATGGCTAAGCCCAGGTGCGGATTGGACATAATTTTTTTTTAACTATACGATATTTATATTATAAAGTTTGTAATTCAGATTTGACAAAGGCTTATTGTATTACATGAATTAAGGAATATTCTTTTATAAAAATTGAACAGTAAGGACAAAATTTTTACATCAATACAATTACTTTCTTGATAACACTTTTTGGTTAAGTTAGCATTCCTTATTGGATCATCAGCATTTTTATTATTTTTTATTAATTTTTATTCCAGTAAAAAGAAAATTACATTTTCACTTATTTATTTTTTTATTTATTTTTTAATTTTTTTTATTTAAGTACATAAAACAGGCATTATGCCCAAAACTTATATACATGGATGATTTAAATTACAAAAATTATAACAAAAATAATATCAGTAATAATTAGCTACTCGTAAATATGCAAAAGCGAATGACGAACAAGAATGAGTAAAAGGTAGAGTACAAAAGAATCACCAACAATTTATTATTGGCACCTGTGCTGATGGGACAATGATTTAGTAGGTGCAATATTTCCTGTCTTTGAATATTCTGTCATTATTTATATTCTATGTCATTACTTTGTTTATCAAGAATAAACATAAATAATTTTTTTTTTAATGTACCCAGATTATTTTCGTTTTTAATGTCGTTTGGGATGCAATTATATAATTTGCCCCCTTCGTAACCAATGGATTGTTTACCATAGTTAGTGTGGATGGTGTTTAAATGTATGTTATCGTGTTGTCGTGTAAAGTGTTTGTGTACTTGGGACGTTTTAATGAATTCTGTGTTTGTTGGATAATTCCCTTATTGGATTGGATAATTTGGAAGGTATGGGTACCGCTGCCCCGGGAACATTTATTGGAAAATCAACTCCTCTGCCATAGGTAACCCAAAGTGTTTTGCTACGTTAGATGACTTGGCAGGGCTGCCCGGGTTCGTGGCAAAAGGTTGGTCTAGGTCTTGGAGGCGAATGAGTTTGCCTACTTCGTGACGGTCCGGATTGGGGGAGACCGGTTAAGGAACCAAGATCTCTGCTTACCGAAAGAGGACTTAGGTCCTGAGTTTTTTTCGACATGTTATCCTATGGGGCTAATTAATTTGGGAGGAGGGTATGGGTACCGCCGCCCCGGGAACTATTTATAGGATAATTATCACCCCTGCCTTAGGTCACTAAAAGTGTTTCGCTATGTTTGGTGACTTAGCAGGGCTGCCCGGGTTCACGGGAAAAGTTTGGTCTAGGTCTTGGCGGCGAATGAGTTTTGCCCATCGCATAAGTGGCGGGACGGATTGGGGAGACTGGCTGAGGAACCTTGATCTCTCCAGCTCGACTCTTTCGACCCATCGCCTTGAACCGCAGTTGGAGGGATAGATTCATACGTCCGTCACTCCTGGACGCACTCACCCTCAGATTTCTAATCATCTCTCATACCCTTTTCCTTCCCAGAAATTCCTCATTTCCTTTCACTAAACACAACCTCAACACAGCATCCCCAATGATGACATAGGCCTGAGGGAATATTTTTCCACAGTTCATCTATCCTACGTGGAGCTAATTAAAAAGCTTTCAATATTCTTTTATTTTCAATTTGGGAGGCGGGAATGGGGACCGCCACCCCGGGAACCTTTTTTGGATAACCAACACCTCTGCCATAGGTCACCCCAAGTGGTTCGCTACGTTTGGTGATTTAGCAGGGGTGCCCAGGTTCATGGGGTGACGTTTGTCTAGGTCTTGGAGGCGGATGACCAGGACACACTGAATCTCAGATTACCACCCACTCCTTAAGACCTTTTCCTTCCCAGAACTCTTCTTTCTTTCCTTTCCTTATAAAAACCCTTCACAAAGAATCCCTAAAGATGACAATTTCAATTTGGGAGGCGGGTATGGGTACCGCCGCCCCGGGAACCATTTATTGGACGACCAACACCCCTGCCACAGGCCACAAGTGGTTCGTTCAAGGGATGAGGTTTGTCTAGGTCTTGGTGGCGGATACGTTTGCCCAACCACTGCGTGGCGGGCTGGTACGGAGGGGGCTGATTGACTTGCACCGCAGTATGAGGAATAGATTCATACGTCCGTCACTGCTGGCCACATTGACCCCCAGATTCCTACCCACCCCTCATACTTTTTTCCTTCCCATATCTTCTTCTCCTTCCTTTCCCTTAAAAACCCTCCACACAGCATCCTCAAAGATGACATAGGCCCCTAGGGAAATTGTTTCCTCGGACCCTCTTGTGTGGAGCTAATGTAAAAAAAAAACATAGGCCCTGAGGGAAATTATTTTCCCCAGGGCCTCCTGTGTGGAGCTCATGTAAAAATTAAAAAAAAAAAATCTATATATGAATTTTGAGGTAATTCTTTACTTTTCCTTAAGTCTTCCTTTAATTCTTTGACCCTTCGAGCTCACAATATTTTCTAGAAAACGCAACAAACAACTTTCGACTGGCATTGCAGTCAAAACCTATTGAAACTTTTCAAGCTATATTTTTAACATTGTTTTATTGTCTTTTTGATATTGGCTCCATTAACCTGTAAATTTCCGGAAGCTGACTGTCTGTACGGTCCGGCCCTGGGCATACAGTGCCTGGGGGATCTGGTATGGGGTACAGTGTATAGTGCTTGGCCGCCACGGTTGGATGGCCGGCATTGAAATGGTGGTATTTCGGGTTAATTCACCCAATTATAATATTATTGGATAGTGTTGATGAGGCAGCTTTCTGACCAACCTCATTCCTAAAACAGTCTGCTGTACAAAGGAATTAAGTTATATAACACACTACCAGAAACTCTTAAGTCCTCACCAATTGAAAAGTTCAAGATGGATTGTAGGAGCTACATAAAACAAAAACAAAAAATTTTGTGATTTCAAAAAATTTTGTGAATTTAAAATATTATAATTAAAAAAAACTGCAATATGAAATATTATAATCAATTAGAAATTTGTAAACTTAAATGTACAAATTACTAAAATAAAATTCAAATAAAAAAAAAAAAAATATATATATATTATTGAGTGGTAGTGAAAACAATTGCACCGAACGAAAACAATATAACAAACCATGAAGTATTCGTTAGGGCCCATGTTATTTGCGCGGTTTAGAAGGAGAGGTGGTATAGTTTACCTATTGGAGAAATCAAGTTAGTAGGAATTAAAGAAAAATCGGTTCTCTTTGAATTGTGGAATTGTTACACATATTTATTTTGTGCTATGTTGTTTTCAAACCCGTAACCTTAGGTCCAGAACCTAGGTGCTTACTGTTCTACCAAGGAGTTTTTTGTCCGTGGTTGGGGATTTACACAATAGGTACATACTACACTTAGGGAACGTACCCATACTACGTGACCAACTTTTTGGAATTTTTAACCCCCCCCCCCCCCCGGTGACCAAAATCCTAAGCAACCCGCCGCTCATTTGTATGGAGCGTGACATTTTGAAGACCCCCCCCCCCCTAAAAGTGTCACGTAGTATGGGTACGTTCCCTTACCTACATACATCATAGACCCTGTGCTTGTAGCTTGTATTGTAATTTTTGACCCTGTGCTTGTAGCTTGTATTTTCTTTTTATTGTCTTTCCTACCCATCCGTTTATACCTGTCACTTAACCTTACACACAATCAATCTTTAATCGACCCTCGCCGCATGAACATCTCTAATATACCGCTTACCGCATCCGCAAACTTAATCCCGCGTACCACAAGTAATCGCAAATAATACAGTCCTATAAGTGCATGAATAAACCTAGCCAAGATAGCAGAGAGTGCCACAAGGGTCCGCAGTAAGTCCTTTTTTTCCTTTCCTTAGAGCATTCTTTCAACAAGTGCAGTTGTCAAAACACATAAAAACATTCAAGATCCTTTGACATCCGCATCTACATAAATCACACATCAGTCCGCGAGATACCATTTTTTAGCTTTCTTCTTGGGCTTTTGGGTTAATAATAGTTTAGCACATTAATTATTTTTTTAATGACTTTACGTAGCGGAGTACATAGCTTGCAATGATTACACGTCTGATAGAAATCTGGCTACCATAGTAGAAACTTTCGGGTTTGAGTTAAGTACACAGTTAAGTACACAGGGTGTCAAGGGACATAATATCAGGATCACTGGTTAAAGTAAGTCAAGTTTGTCCCTTACCCTGTGTGTAACTTTTTTCAATAATACCAATATCAATACCCGGCTCCGGCCGAAGAGTTTTTCTCTCAGTTTTTTTTTCACAACTCTGAAATCAAAATCATTTTATATGACGCGAGCTCAAACTAGTTTGAGTTAAAAATAGTACTGAAACACGATGTTCAGATATTTCTGCTTAAAATTTCGTTTCCATCCCAAAACGATATCCATGATCGTTTGAAGTTACCATTTAAAACAAGAAATAAAAGAACTTCCGTTTTAGATATTCCGCAAATAATTCCCTAGTTATGCAAAAGAAATAAAAAACTATCCATTAAACTCCTAGTTTATAAGTCAACGATAAGGCCAAAACCAGCCTATGTAAGCCCCATCTGGGCCCACACTTCAGAGCAGGGGCGGATCCAGGATAATTTTCTGGGGGGGGGGCACAATGGGCGGACGGAAAAAAATCAACAATTACTGTTAGGATTTTTTCTGGAGAGGGAAGGGGTGGGGGGGGGGGAGGGGGGGGGGGGCTCAAGGGGTTGTTGGGCAAAAAATCAATAATTACTGTTAGAAATAAACTTGAAGTACCTATCATACTTCAAGTATATTTCTACAAGTTCAAGTATGTATAGGAAGGCTTATGAAAGTGTCAAAACAATAGAAAATAGTTTTCTGTACTGTGATGGAATCTCCACAGTACACAAAAATACCGTCTGGGGGGGGGGGGGGGGGGGGGGGGGGCTCAAGGGGCGGAATTACTGTTAGAAATAAACTTGAAGTACCTATACTTCAAGTATATTTCTACAAGTTCAAGTATGTATAGGAAGGCTTATGAAAGTGTCAAAACAATAGAAAATAGTTTTCTGTACTGTGATGGAATCTCCACAGTACACAAAAATACAAAAATATATGGGGGGGGCCCTTGCTTCAGAGTCTCATTTGAAAAAACGTCAATCGTCAAACACCAGAAAAAAGCCATACGCGTAGCTCTGGGTGCCCCCAAACGAATAAGGGTATCCCAACTCCACAAAGATTCTTTTATCCCCATATTAAAAAAAAACACATCTTAAGTTTCGCGGAAACATTTTATGCGGGAATTCTCACCCATGGAAACGCGTCCATAAACTGCCTCGCCCGGTACGACAAAAACGTACGTATCACACATAAAAAACCTACAAACTAACAAAACAACAAAATAAACTATTTTTTCAACAATCAAATATTATAAATTCACGATGAAAGAGAAAGGTGCCTTTTTGGCCCGGAGCTCTGTATGCCATTATTTAAAAAAAATCAATCACACAAACAAATTTTCTGATTTATAGTTTTGTTAACACTGTTTTTCTTGCCAAGTTTCTCCAACTGAGCTAATTTAATTGGACTTCTAGCACCTTCCATCTAACGACACTTTAATACTATTGTAACTATTGTTTGATTGTCTAGCCAAGCGGGACTCGAACTAGTGAACCGTACCAACATTTACATTCAACATCCCAGTTAACTAACCACAATAAGTGCTCCTTCCTTGGCCTTCTTAATGGCACCAGTTTGTGGTAATAATACGACACCTGCTCCGTCTTGCAAGCGAGAATCACCCTTAATGCCATGCTCGTAAAGTCTAAATTACCGTCGTTAATTTTGAGACTTTTGAGCTTGAGGTGCAAGCAATTATAGGCTTATTTATTGATGTGAATAAGGATCATTTTAGGTAGCAAGATGCTTCGATAGGGTGCACTTCTTAGGAAATATTATCAATGTTGTAGGTAGCTATCAACCGTATTTACTAAGGAGCCATGATTTCGTGGAAATAGCATTAGCGACTAGCGACTTAATTGTTTTGTACATAGAACCAAAGTAAGGTAATCTATATAAATCTTCTATATTATTATTATTATTATATAAATAAAAATGAATCGCCGAAATGTATGTACGCGCATAACTTCCGAACGACTGCACCAAATTGGATAATTCTTTTTTTTTGTGTTCGTTATTGTCAGGACAAGGTTTGTATAAAACTATTGGTGAGCTCTGGCATTATGAAATTGGCAATAGGTTGAACGCGAGCTGTTTGAAAACTCAATGTACCGGGACTGAATGTATGGAATGCGGGAGGGGGAGGTGAACCTGGGAGCGTGGAGGGGAACGGGGGAAGGGGGGAGTGGAGGGGGGAGAGGGAAGATGGAGGAAGCGGAGTGGGAACGAGAGAGGTGAAGGGGATGTGGGAAAGGAAGGAGAGGCGGAAGGGGAACGGGACGAATGGGAAAAGACACGCAGGGAGAAACAATTTCTTTATTAAATGGCATAGCAACGCATGCCGGGTAACAGCTAGTTTTCTAATAATATTAAAAATGTTTTAGAAAAATAAGTTTTATTCTTTACTTCTTTCATTTTTATGTGAATACCGAACAAGCGTAAGCAACTGCTCCCAACCGCCTGGAGAGCCAGTGAGACTACGGCGTCTCCAATTAAGGTTTGTTGTAAGGTTGAAGTTAGGGCGAAGGGAAAGGAGATAGGGAAGAGGAAGGTGGTGAAGTTACTGGCTATTCAGACCTGATCTCCAAACACGACTAAAACCATTTAAAGCCACGTTTCAATTATGAATAGTGGTCTTACACCAGGACGATACTGTGAGTAGCTTTTAATCTGGAACGTGCCACAAATATACCTTATATCGTTTTAAATTTTTAATTCGTGAAAGAAAATACCTATACAATAATCTTAATTTATAATCGATCTGTTTATGTGATGTTAGAAAGAAAAGAAACTTTACATACTTTGCAACAAAACTCCATAACATCCTTTCCCAAGACATAAAACTAATAAAAAATCCAATTGAATACAAATCAAGAATAAAAATATGGCTTAAAGAGGTCAATGAGAAAACCCTAGCAAAGACGCTAAAAACGACATAGAAGACAAATGAACTATATTTAAATAACTTTAGTCCGCCTCGGCACAGGACCCCCTAGTGAGGAGGACTAAGAAATACAATATTTTATACTTAATTTCACATTAAATTTTGTATGTAAATTTTTTTCTATATAGTCGCTATAATAAAAAAATTTAAAAAAATGTGTGAAGCAGTCAAATCTTAGAAAGGCTGAAGAAAACTGGAGTCATAAAATTTACTTCTGTCTGGAATTTGTGCGTCGACGAAACAATCTCTAAAAATAAAAATTAATTAGCTATTAAGTTCAGCCAATCTCCTTCTAACTTTCTTGATATTAACTAACCTGCAGCAATAATTATTGTTTTAAGGTTGGTTGAACATTTCGAGTCGTTGGTGTTTTTTATATTCTTTATTTCCCTATTTGTAATAAATTATTGAGAAATATTTCAATTATGAAGCAAAAAATATGATAGTCCCGGTTGAATGCTCACCTGAGTGCAGTGCCCACTGTGGCTAGTAGTAACTGCGATCTTGTATTAGGTATAAAGGAGGTCTTGCACGGTTGATCTGATATTGACTAAATACGTCATCTATGGTCGGTTGACATTATTTGCGAGCACGGTCAACAATTGATAAGATGTATTCCAAACGACGATCGACTTTTCAACCCGCGACAAAATATCCCCGATAAAATATCCTACGGACAAAATATCTCCCCAAAAAGATATCTGCTAAGACCTAACTTAATCTAATCTGACCTAATCTAACCTAACCTAACCTAACTAAAAATGGAACAAAAATAATACATTAGTCCTAATAAATTATTATTCAAAAATAGTAAAATGGGACAAAAATAATACAGACATCCTGTATAGACAATAAATTATTATTCAAAAATAGTAAAATGGGACCAAAATAATACAGACATCCTGTAAAAACAATAAATTATTGTTCAAAAATAGTAAAACGGGGCAAAAATAATACGGACATCCTGTAAAGACAATAAAATATGGTTCAAAAATAGTAAAATGGGACAAAAATAATACAGACATCCTGTAAAGACAATAAATTATTGTTCAAAAATAGTAAAACGGGGCAAAAATAACACGGACATCCTGTAAAGACAATAAAATATGGTTCAAAAATAGTAAAATGGGACAAAAATAATACAGACATCCTGTAAAGACAATAAATTATTGTTCAAAAATAGTAATGGTTCAAAAAAAAACATAAGAAACTGGCTACAATCTTTCTAACTTTTAATTTATAATTTTTGTCGAATTGAAGTCGATTTTATATTTTGATTTTTATTGTTTCTCTTTTTTATATTAGCTATTAACACTATTTTGTTTTACTATTCACAATTTATAATTTATAATTTACATCTGAAAAATGTCCTCCACAACACAGGTGAACTCCTAGTGTGGAGGACAATATATTATACCTTTGTAACGTAAATGTACTAAGAATAAATAAATAAATAAATAAAGTAAAATGGGACAAAAATAATACAGACATCCTGTAAAGACAATAAATTATTGTTCAAAAATAGTAAAATGGGACAAAAATAATACAGACATCCTGTAAAAACAATAAATTATTGTTCAAAAATAGTAAAACGGTGCAAAAATAATACAGATAATCCTGTAAAGACAATAAAATATGGTTCAAAAATAGTTAAATGGGACAAAAATAATACAGACATCCTGTAAAGACAATAAATTATTGTTCAAAAATAGTAAAATGGGACAAAAATAATACAGACATCCTGTAAAGACAATAAATTATTGTTCAAAAATAGTAAAACGGGACAAAAATAATATAGAAATCCTGTAAAGACAATAAATTATTGTTCAAAAATAGTAAAATGGGACAAAAATAATACAGAAATCCTGTAAAGACAATAAATTATTGTTCAAAAATAGTAAAACGGGACAAAAATAATACAGACATCCTGTAAAGACAATAAATTATTGTTCAATAATAGTAAAACGGGACAAAAATAATACAGACATCCTGTAACGTCAATAAAATATTGTTCAAAAATGGTAAAATGTAAAATAAGGTTAGGTTAGGTTAGGTTAAGTTAGTTAGGTTTAAGTAGATATTTTGTTGGAGGATGTTTTGTCCGTAGGATATTTTGTCGGGGATATTATGTCGCGTGATGAAAACGCACAGTACCTCTATGATCAGTAATCATATGATTCCGACAGTCGGTTGTCAAAAGCCGCCATTTTAGCGTGGCCCCCTGAGTGTCAGATAAGCTGTCAAATATATACGACTTTTAGTATAATGTCGTTTGTTTTACAAAATAATTGGTTTTTTAATGAGTGGAGGTAAACTAACGCAGCCCTTAGAATTGAAAGAAATAGTTTACGAGATACTTAATTAATTAATCTAAAACGCGATCAACGAAAGTTATTCAAATATGACTAAAGACTTATTGACTGATTAACTTCTGTTTAGGGTCAAATATGCGAAAAGCCAATTTCATATATTAAAGTTAGTATTTCAATTCGAATTTGTCATATTATTAGTATTTTTAATTTGTGCATATCGGTTTGACGTTTAGTATTGTAAATCCATGACACATCCGTCAGTGATGCCAGCGTATATCGATTTAAAAAAATAATTTATTGGATCATCAATATCGGTCTGGCTATCGACAGTGCCACCGTGCTCGGGAAATCGGTATAGAATCATCGGTAGTTACGCCTATCGATCCGATTTTGTAATATATCGTTTTCAATGTGCTAGACCCCCGGGTACACTAAGTAACTTGCACGCGTATTATTTTAGAAAACAATATAGTCCAGTCAAGGAAGGAGGTGTTGAGTGCGTGAGCAGGGACCTAAGCGATTCCTTCAGAAACTTGTTTAGGGTGCTTAGGGTGTGAACATACTAAAAGTCCTGACGTCTAGGTGGTAAGCTAGAGGGGGGGGGGGGGGGGAAGGTCCCAATTTTCGGGTTTCCGCTTGTATCTCAAAAATTTCCTGAGAATAAGTAAAAGCTCATAAAATTATCTGCAACTATTATTCTATGTGTAATTTTCTAAATCCCAGCCGTTTTTGAGTTACACGCGCCACAAGTGTAGATATTTTCGAAAAAAATCATTTTACCTCACATTTTTCATCAAACATTCCTTCATATCGTCTAAAATATTCATTACACAAAGAAATTTATTGGAAAGAAGTTGTAAAAAATTTAATTTCCTTTAAGAATATGTGGCGACACATCATAATCTTTTCGCCTTCAGAAAGAACGAACGAGAAATATCTAATATTCGCGCGACACGGGCAAGCTACTTACCTGAGTACATACCTACCTACTACAGAACCACCACGTCTCAGCTACAAGGCCCATCGTGCCTTCAGCTCCGCAGAACAGCTACATCCCGCGACTTACAAGGTTTGACGTCACCTTCAGTCCAGGGATCAGCTCACCATTTCATGGCACCCCGAAGCCCCACCGTGCTTCGCTGCCATGGAAATACGCTCCGCCTCGCTAGGACTACCTGCTGGTGGCTCAGCACACCGAGCCACTCACCGTTCATCTCCGCGACTTAAAGCGTCGAGCAACGGCCTGGAAGATATGTCATCTCCACCGCCATGGCGTCGAGCAACTCGCTGACCGTCACTACACCATCTCCACCTCCGTACGCCTGTAGCATCTCATCTACGGCACCCTGCATACATCATGTTACTGCTTCACCGACTCTTGCTACGTAGCCCAAATAAACGACTGACTTACTACATCGACTTGACGCCTTTCATTTCTGTCTCCCGCTCCCTCAATGGTGACCCCGACGTGATATGGATACGCAGCATACAGCATCCTGACATGTGTGTTACCACAGCGCATCCGGTAACACCGCAAAAACGAGGGAATCGGTAGAGACGCATCAGCATGAACGCGCCGACCAGCAGCATCAACCCGGCTTTCCTGCGACTCCTGGCATCATCTTTCAACCCTGTACTCCGTACACTGGGAACGGGGTGTGTGGCGACACATCATTATCGACTGCGCCATCAATACGATATTGACTATACTCCAGTTCGTCTATTTTTTCACGGTCTTACAAACATATGACAGTTTTTTTTACGTTCTTATTTTGCTTTGACCTTATTGAAAAATTATAAATACTTATGATCAAAAAATATTTGTAAAAAGCACATACTTTTACTTGCTTTGTATGAAGGCAAAGTGTGGATGAAATAAAATCGATTAAAATTGGGGTATTATTTAAAAATGCTGGTAAGGAGAATAATTAATCTTTTTCATCGGAACCGCCCTGTACATTTGCAAGGGTACAATCGAAAGACCGTCTTTCGACGATATTTGAATTCTCGGCTGCTGGATAATCGCCCTTAATGCAAGACAGATTTATTAGTTTAAAAACAAACGAAAGACAAATATTTCCGGGTTACGAAAAACGTGACAATATTTGAAAATCTCCTACTACCACCATAGTAAGCCGAAAATATTGCTTGTGTCGAGACTTCATGAGTTCAATTCCTCAGCCAGCCGAGGAATTGAACTCACGACGCCTGGGTGGTACCAGACCTGATGCCTATTCAGCCACTGACCAGTCAGTGTGTGTGTAACCGGAATTGTGTGTCGACCTATCCTCTTTGCCTACCCCTGCGGAGAAATGGCGTGATGATTAGTAAGTCGGTTGTTCGCGTTTTGTATTTCTTCAACACTATTTATTTCAATGAGAATGAGCATTATAAACTTAATAACTTTAGCTACTTGACCTTTGATTACCAACGTACTAGAGAGTTCACCTGTCCAGACCCTTTATTATTTATCATGTACCTGTTTACAGGTTAAATAATGGCATTTAAATCGACTAGAGAGACCCTCCACAGGAAAGGAATTAACAGACACTGTTGCGGTATAGTTTTCAGTACTTCACTTTTGTTTTAGCATTTAACTAGCTGACCCGGCAACGCGTTGCTGTGACTAATAAAACACAACGTCATCTACTGGATGACCAACTTTATAACCACCGCCGTCTTTGAGTTTATCGCGAAGAGACAGAAAGATGCCGCGGAGGACTTTAATTTATAATACGTAGAGATGGTGTGAAAGATTATAATAATGTGCATAAAATGCTTGGGGTAACTAACGTATTTAAGTTAATAAGGATTAATACTGTATCCGTCTAAATAACTTTTCAATTACCGCAATGTACATGACCATTTTTTTAGAAGATAGAATGGGTATACTAAGCTCTCCGTAAAAGATAGATATATGCCTTCGCGGACTTTTTTGTAGATCTATAAAAGAGGAATATCCCACCATGCATTGTTTTGTTATATCCCAAAAGGATTAGGCAGCGTTTTCGATGAAAGCTACCAGGCGGCTTGACTTTTTCCGCCACTTCTAACAATTATCGTTATGTTGCAACCAATTTACACAAATCCTTGACAAATTACATACCTAAACCTTCCTCACGAAACACTCTATCTATTGGGGAAAACCGCATGAAAATCCGTTCAGTAGTTTTCGAGTTTATCGCGAACAGACAGACAGAGAGACAGACAGACAGACGACGCGGGGGACTTTAATTTATAATATGTAGAGATAGAGATTTGAGCATATTTTATTCTTGATTACACCTTATTTGTATTGGCGTATATTTTTTTGTTATAAAGAAATTATATTAATAATTAAGAATTTTTTGGTAGGTCTTCACCACATTATTATATTCGTTAAAACATTAGAGAAGGAAAATTTATTTCACTGAATATAACTACCCATCCAGAAAAAACTAAACAACGACAGTCCCGAAGAAAAAACTTTGAATTTGCGATTCTGTAGTTTTGTAGTAGTACTGTTTAAAGATCTGTTTCTACATTTTAACTTTTTTGGGATCAAGAAATAAGAAAAATATATGTTTTTCATTTCATATTACTAAAAATTCCAAACATTCAGACTTTTAAATTTATTTGTTTATTTCCGTATACACATCAAAACATGTGCTATTAATTTAATTAAATAGACGCATGAATAGTACAACATAAAGAATGTAACAGTATAAGTGTAATGTCAAATGTAAAAGGTGAAAAGTAATAAGTCAATAGTATTAAGTAAAAATAATAACGTGCAATTATAAAGTGAAAATGTAAGAAATAAATTATTTGTAGGTTAAATGTATAAACTATAAAATATCTAAAAAAGGGATAAAAAGCACAAAATCTAATGAATATAAAAATAAGAAGAGGTAAAGAAATAAGTAATGCTGTTAGCAGGGGATAAAAAATATAAATAATTTGGGTAAAATACCGAAAGAATTGTATACAAGATAATCATTACCTAATCTGTGCAAGCGATGTATTATTGATTTTGTTCTGCAATAGTGCCAGTATTGTTGCATAATAAGGTGATTTGAGTCAAATCATCGGAAGGATATTAAACATAAGCCAACAAAACTATTTTCAATTTTTAGCGGATCCGAAATTGTTCTTCGGGACAGTCGATAAGACAGAGTATAGTTTTTATAAATATATAAAAATAAATAATAAGACGGTAAAATTTACAAAAATTAAAAAAAAGAAGTTAGCTATTACGTAAATAGTAACAGCCAGCGCATGGCGGGCCGCTCGGCATTTTAGCTGACAAATAAATAAATAAATAAATAAGTGTTTATTCCAGTATGTGGGGAGGAGAGTGCAATCCCACACATTCCATAAGGGTATAATATACACATACATGTACAAAGTATTTCAAAGGAAAAAAAAGAAAAAGAAGTTGGATATGAATGTACACGAAACAAAAAAAGATAATAAGCTAATAGTAGTAAATGGAAAACAAAAGAAATAATAATATTAAGCTTTCAGGATTCTGTGAGAACGTAAGGAGCCAGTATTTTTCTCCAGTGTGCATCAATACTGGATGATGGACTGAGGCGGGCTTCCATGACGAGGATGTTTCCAGAGCTGCTTATCCTTTCCCTCATTCCTGCCACCCTGGATCTAATAAGGGCTGCAAAGCCAGGAACTCGCCCCTCCGTGAACATCCGGGAAGCGCTGCAATATCTGGGGAGACCAAACATTATGCGGAAGGCGTTGTTATACTGAACCCGAAGTCTTTCTATACTACTCTTCTTGTAGTTTGCCCAGAGTTCAGACGTATACAGTGTTGCGCAGAAGGAAAGGAAGAGCGTCCTTTTTACAGCAGTACTGCAAAGGCGGAATCTTCTACTGAGCATGTTTGCTTTTACACCGAGAGCTCTTCTTTGCCTATCGATGTCGTCATCGTCCATCAGATTACTGGTGATTATGTGTCCAAGGTATTTAGTTCCTTTAGTCACCTGCAGGTTCACACCATTCAGGGTAGCTGGAGGAATATTTTTTGGTCCTTGTCCATATCTTACGACCAGTAGAGCCGTTTTAGTGGGGTTGTATTGCATGTTTGTTTCTTCAGCAAACTCTTCGCTGAGAGCAAACTCTTCGCTGAAAATGACTGAGTGTTATATGACAAATATTCTCTATTGAACAGATCAGAAATTTCATTGGTATGTCTACAGCCTAGAAGTTGTGGGCTCTTGAACAAAATGGTCTAAAAAGTTTCTGTGCTCAATTCTTCTTTCGTATGGTGGGGGGTCAGAGGGGGACATCTAGGTCTGCGAGCCAGTCTAGGGCCTCAGGCGTTGCCCTGTGTACCTCATCAATCCCGCCGGGGAATGAATGGAGCGGGCATTCGTTGACCACATGTTCGGTGGTCTGCACCGCACCGCATTCACACATCGCCGACTCTTTAAGGCCCCATCTATGCATCATGTGAGCACAACGGCTATGGAAGCACCTTATCCTCCTGTGTTCAATAAAAAAATTAAATGTAATTTCAAAATATGTATACCTGTTCTGCATTTTATATCAATGGTGTATATTATGCACCTACATTCCAAAGGTATAACTTTCGATCTACTTGGTACAACCCACAAAGAATCCATCATGTTTGAAGGCAATAAATCGCCGTGCAACGCCATCTCGCTGCCGCCGTCTTAACCGGAAACGGTTATCAGAGCGCAATCCCTTATAGGATTGAGAAAGAATATAGGTAATATCAGTTTTGAAATCTATATAAATCTATATACTCCAAAATGCCTATAAAACTTAAAGGAAAGATATACCAGACTATTGTAAGACCCGCAATAATGTATGGCTCCGAATGCTGGACTATGTACAACTCCTACTCTAGGCAACTTGAAACAGCAGAAATGCGAATGCTTAGATGGTCGGCAGGAGTATCACTAAAAGATAAGATCAAAAGTTCACGCATTCGTGGTAGCCCGGGTGTCACAGACATAAATAGTAAGCTGGAGGAACGACAGTTGAGATGGTATGGGCACATAAGACGGAGACCATCAGACCACACAGTGAGGCAGGCAATGTCTATGGAGCTTCATCGACAGTCATCCAGAGAACTCCTGGATGACTCAATGCGCCGAAATTCTTCAGAAAAACGGCCTGGATGAAGGCGATACCCAGAACAGAAGAAATTACAACCTGAGAACGAGAAGAGCCGACCCCAACAGCCTACCTAGGCAATGAGTTGGGACAGCGCAAGGAAGAAGAAGAAGTTTTGAAATATATATACACCGGCATTATCAAATAAAACTGAATCGCCGAAATGTATGTACGCGCATAACTTCCGAAAGACTGCACCAAACTGGATAATTCTTTTTTATTCGGGTTCGGTATTGTCAAGGCAAGGTTTGTATAAAACTATTGGTGAGTTCTGGCATTATTAAATTTGTATTAAAAAAATGCAATAGGCGGCACGCGAGCTGTTTGAAAACTGAATGTAGCGGGACTGAATGCATAGAATGCGGGAGAGGGGGGGGACTCGGATAGGGAACACGGGAGGAGGGTTCGCGGGACGGGGGAAGGGGTGGAGTGGAGTGGGAAGAGGGAAGGTGGAGGAGGCGGAGTGGGAACGCGAGAGGGGAATGGGACGCGGGAGAGGAAAGGGAGGCGTAAGGGGAACGGGACGAATAGGAAAGGATACGCAGGGAAAAACAATTTCTTTATTAAATGGCATAGCAACGCATGCCGGGAACCAGCTAGTAAAGGATAAAGGTGCTTTTTATATGGGGTTTTTCAGTAAAGTAACCTACCCTACATAATATTACTACGAAGCGCTGGAAAGGAACCCTTTTTCGAGATTTTCAAGTAAGTTTATTGAGTTCAGCTTAACTCTAGAAAGAAACCCATATTGCAAGGTAGATACTATGAAGATATATTTATTTTCATTTCTCACTAATGAAGTTTGTTCTGGTTTTGCAAATAAAACGCAATTTACTGGACATTTTCTTTAGTTTTATTTTTTTAATTAAACATGTACAAGTAGACCGCTCAGAATATAGCAACAATACCAACTGCCTTCGTTTTTGGAAACTTTGAGCGTGCTTCTAGGAAGCCATCTTTAATCTTAGCTTTTTTTAACATCTTATCATATCGCATATAATCTGTTTAAATATATAATAACAACAAATAAAAATAATCACAATGCATCACTAAATGTTTCAAAAAATAAATAAATGCGCTTTTCGATCGCATCATTCGTCATTACAGCGAAACCAGTGTACCTGAAGCCTCAACACGGTCGTCCTACTATCTTCGGATTGCTGGTCGTGAGCCTTACCCCTAGACCACGGAGGCCGTCAAACAGTCGCTGGATGAAATGACACAGTATTATATTTTCGGGGTCGCTTCCGCGGCTTAGTTTATCTTCCTGGGGTTAAATTCTTAAACAAATCGACTCTTCGCAGTATACCAATACCTCAGTGTACCACAATTTATTAATCTCAACCAAATAACCCTATAAATAATTTTCAATAAAATATTATTAAGAAATACTTCACCAATGAACTCTCGGCCTTGACATTTGTTAACTATCTCTTAACAATCAACCACATTTAATTACACAATTCTAAAGAGCATTGTACTAATTTAAAAAGATTTAAACGTGAATACAATATTTTATTTTAATATAAATTATTCAAACAGTTGTTCTGCGAATATGCCAAATGATTCTAATTTTCTCTTATTTTAAATCATAAACAGATTTTCCTCTGAAACTTCAAGATGTGTAAGTAGGTACAAATGCCAACCACCTACCTACTTAATTAATAAATAGGACGATTACGTAAACAATTGAAAAATGAATATTTAATAAATCATTAACGCGTCGTGCCGTGTGCTAATGCTAAATTTTAGCCTTGCGTCAGTTGACTCTATTAGGAAATAAAAAAAATAATAATTAATAATTTTTTATAAGAAAAACTCTCTTTTTATAACTTTAATAGAGAGTTAAAAAGTTAGTTAGTTAAAAAGACAGTTTTTGTAACATTCAAAAGAAGTAGAGTATACGTTTGCTCTGAAGAAGGAACGGTCGTTCCGAAACCGGTCGGTTTTATTTATAATGGATAACCACAAAGTTACACAAATAGCTACATTCAGAAGAACATATTTCATAGTTTGCAATATAAATAATTTACGGGTATTGAATATTTTTGTCTCTTTGAATAACTCGGTCGCGAATTTTTTTTTTCCATTAGGTATACATAATTTTAATGATGCGCTTTTGAGCATTTTGTAAAGGCATTTTGTAAAAGCATTTTGTATTGCGAGAGCTGTACAATATTGTTCTTCTAGGAAGTCTGAAGAGGACTAATGAACAACAAACATGCTGCCTCACTCATACACGCATGTCTCTTTCATACTTTAAGACGTACGTTCACCAAACTACCATAACTTTGTTAAGATTTGTTTTCTAGCTCTTTTGGCCGAAAAAAAATGCTTTCTCAGTGAAAACATGTATTGCATCGAATAGTTATATATGTAAGATTATAGGTAGTTCACCAATGAGGAATGGGGATACCACCACCAGAACCAATCTATACAAAACACCCCAAATATCCCTCATTATGAACACGTCTAGTTCGCTTACTTTGCCATAGCATCCTAAGCCGCGGGGACAATATTGTTCCGCCATCCATCTTGCGGGCCGACGGGCATAAACGCTTCCCATTATAATACACGTCGCCGGGTCAATCTGACAATTTCTATTCACCAAGACGTAGTAAATAATCTTACCCCCAGCCTCCCGGCCATAACCCATTAAGGTTCTAATTGAAAATTGCATTAAGGCCGTAAATTTGCCCGACGCGACGCCGCGCCCGCTGCTCCCCCCGCACTCTTTTGTCCGACACACTGGGTGGGTACTGGGTCGTACGCGGATAATATACTCAAATTCGCTTATAAACCATCGGCGGAGGTATTCCGTGCAGTGGCGCGACGATCAGCGAGCAAAAGGGCTAATTGTATGAATTAATTGTTAAGATTTAAATCTTTGAATAAGCAGATACTACTAATATTATATAAGACACGGAAAAATAAAAAAGGTAACGGTCGCAAACCTGATATTTATATTGAAAAGAATTAGATATGATTTTAGATTTCCACGGTCAAAATCAGGGCAGATCACACATCTGCACACTGTAACGCTGTCCGAAACGTTGGCTAAAGGAGGAGGTAGCGCAACACGGCATAACACTTATAACTATAACGATAATGATAAGTGTTAGTTCGATATGGGTAAATTTGTTATTTTGGTTATTTTACGAAGTGCATTGTTAAGGGTTAATTCGTTAAGAGATATTACGGTTAATTCGTTAAGATTATGTTTTTATTATTATTATTATTTATATATTGAAATTCTTCGATATGATCTATAAAAAATAAACTTTATTAATAAAATAGTGATTATTTTTTTGAAAAGTAATAAATTTATTACATAATAAAAGACATTGAATATTTTGGAATGTTGAAAAATTCTACGTACCTGGGAAGTTAAATGTGTTATAAATTTTGATTTTTTTTTTAAATTTATCTAAGTAATTTTTTTACATGATTATATTTAATAAATTTTAAACTTTAAATGCTTAGAGGTAATCTATAAAAATTAAACTAAAAAATAATAAAATCATTTTTGAATTGTATTAAATTTATAAAATAATAACAAACATATTTAAAAAATTTAGGAAATATGAAAACTTCTATATTCCTGGAAATGGGATGTTAAATGTGATATGTATTTAAAAATATTTGAAATTAACTCATTTTTTGAATATGATTATCTTACTTAATTTAAATATTGAAAATCTTAGATATGGTCTATAAAAATTAAATTTTATTAAAAATATGTTCATTATTTTTTTGAAAAGAAATAAATTTATTATATAATAAAATTTATTAAAAATTTTAGAATAATGCAAAATTCTATATACCTATAAATGGGAAGTTAAATTTGAAATTAATTTTTAAAATTTTTGAAATTATCTCATTTTATGGGTAAATTTGTTAAGGGTTATTTTACGAAGTGCATTGTTAAGGGTTAATTCGTTAAGAGATATTACGGTTAATTCTAAGATTATGTTTTTATTATTATTATTTTTCCACTTTACATTTCTACACACGTCTGGTGATTGCAGTTTTTTTTGTTATATAAATATCATATTTAAAAATAAAAAACTTTTTTTTCTATGTTCTAGCCATAAAACTGGCACACTTTACTTTATTTTACTATTTTACTTTTAGAAAAATGAAACAATTCAACTTTGTATAAACCACTTATATAATGCGTAAAACCGACCGGTTTCATAACAAACGTTCCTTCTTCAGGGAAAGCTTATACTAATCTGACAGTTTCGAACAGTTTTTTTCACTTTCGTTTATTTTACTTTCATTTCACTATTATTCTACGTTTACTTGCTTATCTAGTTTCTTACAGTATAACTTAATAAATGTCGACTTTTTAACTATTATTTGTGCATGATGCGAACATTAGTTATTGGGTTATAACCTAATTATTACATTTTGTGGTTGCCTTTAATGCATGTAATATTATTAACCTGTAAGTGTTCCTAATAAAATAAATAAAATAAAATAAAGGTTATTATGTCAAGTTAATTATTATTAAGTTTTAATTCATTAAGAGTTAATGGTTAATTTTTAACGGTTTATTATTAAGAGTCAATTTTCAATCTCTACACATTATTATAAATTAAAGTCCCGCGAAGCGTCTGTCTGTCTGTATGTAGGGTATAAAATATTCAGTTTGATTTTAAGAAATCGCTAATTTTTGCAGATTAATTCGTTTATAATGCAGTAAGTTGTATTTCAAATATTTAACCTTAAAATTTTGCTAGATACGTACTTTAGTACGGTATTAAAATTAAGTCTTTAAAACAGGTAGTCGTTGCGCAGATAACGCTGCGCTCCTATCTGACCCCCTTAAAGTGGCGCCGATTAATCGCGTCACCTTCTAAATCCGTCAAATGAATTTGGTAAGATATAACATTTTAAGAGTTAATTTTAGAGAAAATCGTTAATATTATTCTTCTTGTTAATGGTAAATACTTCAGAGCAAACTTGAAAATAACACGTTAGGAGTTATTTTTGTTTTGGTAAATGTGAATAAACGTATAAAACTTGTGAAACTTTTGATGCACGACTAAACCCTTTGTGGAAATATGTAATCAAGAATAAAAAAATAAAATTAGGTAAAACGCATGGTTGGGAGTTTACACAATACATAGCTGCACTTACTTAGATAAATCTACATATATCATAGACTCTGTGCTTGTAGTTTGATTGTCACATGTTTCTTTCCTATCCATCCCTATTATGTATATTACTTTTCCTACCCATCCCTATGTACCTGTTATTTAACGTTACCATAAAAATCAGTCGTCAATCGCCGCGTAAACATCTAATATTCCGTAGGCCGCATTCGCAAACCTAATTCCGCATATCACAGTAAAATACCGCGATTAATAATTACACGAGTGCATCAACAATCCCAGCCAAGAGAGCAGAGAGTATCACAAGGTTCCGCAGTAAGTCCCTTCCTTCCTTTCCTTATGTGCTTTTATTTTTACTTGTGCAGTGGTCTTTCATACAATTCAAAACACATAAAAAACATTCAAGGTCCTTCGACATCCGCATCCACATAAACCACACACATTCATTCAACGCATATTATACAGTCCCGTATGTGTATCATTATTAAACTAAATTCTTTACTAAAATATTAAAACAAAATCACAACATTTTTGGCAATAGATCTTTTGCCCATTTTCTGATCAGGCGTTGCGCCCATGCATCAACCCTTGAACTATAAATCGTTCCCTCAGACAGTTAAACGCCGTTTTCGGATATCGTCACTTTAAAGGCGAATTTGGAAATTTATAGTTTCAAAGGGGTGGGTGACTTTTGCCTCTGCAACACAAAATACGTTAAGTCCATAATTCTTGATAGAACGTAGGGTAGAGAGTAGAGATGCACACCGAATATTATGTTCAACGTAAAACGTACTTGGTAACTAGATTCCCTTGGAAAGGATTTTGAAGTTTTGGTGTTAGCGACCGTTTTATCCAATTAAAACTACTAGTTTAAAATATTTAAAAAATATGGTTTGGCAATTTTTCTAACATTTTTCTGTGAATGTTCGTTCAATAATTTGTTAACCCTTCCGATGCTGAGGGTAAGATTCCAATGGTAATCGACGAGTTCATCGAAAATCAATTCATCGAAAGCAAATTCATCGAAAACGAGTTCATCGAAAATCAATTTATCGAAAGCAAATTCATCGAAAACGAGTTCATCGAAAATCAATTCATGAAAATAAATTCATTGAATGATTAATTCATCGAATCGCCAATTCATCGAAAAACATATTTTTTGTAGATATTAGAGCTGTCAAAATTAAATACCCAAACAGGTCTGTTTAATTGAGTTAAATGTGTTTAGCAACTGTCAGTTTCGTAGTGACAATGTATAATTTATAGGTTATATTTACAGTTATATTATTATTTTTAGGTATAATGAAATAACCGTTTATGAAAAAAAACAAACTATTTATTTCTAGAAAACTATCAAATTAAAAAAAACTGTCAACTATTAAACTATCGATTTCCGATTGTCTGATACTGCAAAAAAGGGGTATCTAATACTCATAAACAACTCAGAAAAGTCATTAAGAGTGATGATTAAAAAATATTTAAATATTGGTTAAATAGGTTAAGTTAAGTTAGGTTAGGTTAGGTTAGGTTAGGTTAGGTTAGGTTAGGTTAGGTTAGGTTAGGTTAGGTTAGTTTAGGTTGACCAATGCTTTTTTAACTTCTCGGTCCGCTCGGCATTTCTCTCAAATATCAATAAAATATATTTTTTCGATGAATTGGCGATTCGATGAATTGATCATTCGATGAATTGGTTTTCGATGAATTGATTTTCGATGAATTGATTTTCGATGAATTGGTTTTGGATGAACTCGTTTTCGATGAATTTGCTTTCGATGAATTGATTTTCGATGAATTGATTTTCGATGAATTCGTTTTCGATGAACTAGTCGTGAACCGATTCCAATCGCCCGCTGTTCTCCAGGTGACACTTTTCATAATAACTTAAGTCTTAAGTCTTATCAGGTAATTTGTTTATATCTTTAGGTTTTTTAATATACCTATCCTATGTAGTTTCGACAGGACAGGTACTTATATTCAGAGAAATGTTTTTTCCTCTCTACTGTTATAAAAAAATTTTAATATTAGGAAGGCATGCGAAAATATTCTTGAGGATTATTATATTTTCCAGCTAAGCAAGCATTCTTTGCAAATAAGTCATAAGAGGTTTTCCCGTAAATAATTATGGTACTATAAATTTAGTTTTGGGAGGCGGGTGTGGGTACCGCCGTCCGAGTGATCCATTTATTGGATGACCAACACTTCTGCCACAGGTTAGACCATGTGGTTAGCCATATTTGGTGACTTAGCATGTTCGTGGGGTGAGGTTTGTATGGATCTTGGTGGTGGGCCGGATCGTACGGGGCCGATTGAGAGAGACCCTTTAAAAAAAAAAATAATTGATCCGATTACCATTTCCCCTCAACACAATCTTAGCAGGTTTTTCTTTTGGAAAACTTGTTATTATGCAAAAAATAAAAGTCTAGGCTTCTAGCAAATAAAATTTCACACGATTTTTTAATGTGAATACCGCACAAGAGTCCCAACTGCTCCCAACCGCCTGTAGCCATTGACACTATGGTATCCCCATTAGGGTGTATTGTGAGGCTGTAGATAGTAGGGAGGGGAAGGAGATGGGGAATAGGAAGGTACCTGGTTATTCAGATCTAGTCACCAAACACGGCTAAAGCCATTTAAATCAACGTTTCAGTCTGGAACGTACCACCAATATACCTTATATTATTTTTAAATTATTTAATTGTGAAAAAACACAAATTAATCAAATAAAATTTAATAGCGCAGGCCATTAAATACCGCGACCTCTGGATCGCTAGTCGAGAGCCTTACGCTTCCTCGATAGCTCAGTGGTTTATATAATAGCAGTCACCCAGTTAATGGAACATCTAAAGATTTTTGTTGGTTGATTTCCAGACACGTGTAATTAAATAAAAATAGTAACTAAGTAACCATCACGCCATTTCCCCGCAGGGGTAGGCAGAGAGAACGGACCGCGAAACAACTCGGTCTTGGCACACACTCTTTGCCTCATTCACATTCGTACATCGTCTTATACATACTCTTCTATTATTCTGACTTTTGATATGGCCTGACTCAAGTATCTGATTCCTTGATAGTGCCATGTCTTCCTCGGGCGTCCTCGACTTCTTCTTCCATTCACATTTGCGTCGTATATTCTTCTCACACAATTTTCTTATTTCATTCGCTCTACATGCCCAAACAATCTGAGGGTCCCTTTCTTAATCTTACTCATTATGCTTACATCAGCCTTACATTCTTTGTGGATATTCACAATTCTCACACGGTCATACATGGTTTGTCTATGTCTTGGAGGCGGATGACCAGGACACACTGAACCCCAGATTCCTACCCACCCCTTAAACCCTTTTCCTTCCCAGAACTCTCCTATCCTTCCTTTCCTTAAAAAACCCTCCACACAGCATCGCCAAAGATGACATAGGCCCTGAGGGAAATTATTTTCCTCGGGGCCTCCTGTGTGGAAAAAAAAAAGGTTTTAACACACATTCGCCTCAGGGATCTCATTTCAACATCATTCAGTTTACTTTCATCCTTCCTATGCCTCATTGCCATTCATCAGGGTAGGTACCAGGACGCCATTGTGGACTGCTGACGTCGCTTCTTTTGACAGTTTTTTATTAGCGCCAACGGCATTCAGTCCTCCGTTAATGGAGACACCTGCATTTACCCTTCTTTCAATATCTCTATCAGCCTTCCCATCTCTAGTAAACATATTACCCAGGCACACAAACTCATCCACCTGCTCCAAGTATTCATCATTCACAACTATATTGCACACTGTTTTCGTGTCCAATATAGTCTCTCTTTCAAACACCATGACTTTAGACTTACTTACATTCATCATTAACTCATTCTTCATATACACTTCGTTCATCCTAGACACGAGAGACTGTAGAAAAATACTACATTTATCGTAAACATTATGATAGTTCACTGAACTTCATAATCGTTCTAAAACCCCACCTTTATTAATAAAACCCATTTAAGATATTAATCATTTCCCTTTACAGTCGATAATTCATTAATTTCCTCTTCCCCCCACAACGGTAGCATCTTGCAGCTTCCTCGCGATGGTTGATAATGGCGAGACTAAATAACGCAAAGTTGATTATTTATTGTAAATATAAGGTGGCTTCCCTCGCCAAACTACCTGTTAACAAGGATGCCACATAACATCGAAGTTTTCGATGCGATGTGAAATGTTAAAAAATGACTTTCCTTAATCGGTGAATTTTGATTTGGATTGCAAAATATAAATGACATTTTGGTTGCCGGTCACTTTTTTAAAAACCTATAAACATAAAAAAAATGGCATTTATTGGACAGTAAGGATCGTGATGGGGTGTGGGTTGGTTACCAGGTTGAGTAAAAAAATGTCACAAACTTTCGTTCATATTTTTACTCGAAATAAAGTCAGGAATCACTGGTTAAGGAAAGTCAGGTCCATGCTTTATATTTTATTAATCGTACTTTAAAAAGCTTTGTTGCATCGCTTAACCCAGGTCAAAACGTTTTTGCTTTATAATAAAATCCAAATAAATGGAAAATTTCTAAACATATCAGAAATCCAAAAACTATTTTTGTGATGATGAAATAGGGTTTTAAATTTACTCGGCTTTAGACATACACAGCTTTACTAAAAACGTAATGATTTTTTTTTCACTGATAAACGACCGTGGATGTGCAAATATTACTGATTAAAAATTGACAAAAAATTGTTCAATGAAAGATACACACATATATATATATATACATACATAGATACATGTATTGCTTCCACAGATAGAGGGGGCTATTTATCTATATGCTTGTTTTATTAAAAACTAGCTGGTACCTAGCATGCGTTGCTACGCCATTTAATAAAGAAATTATTTCTCCCTGTGTGTCCTTTCCCATTCATTCGTACCGTTCCCCTTCCTCTCCCGCGTTCTCTTTCTCCTCTCGCGTTCCCAATCTGCCTCCTCCACCTTCCCTCTCCCCACTCCACTTACTCCTTTCCCCCGTCCCACTAACCCCCCTCATGAGTTCCCCTCCCCCTCGCAGGCTTCCCTCCCCCCTCCCTAGTTCCCCTCCCCCCTCCCTGGTTCCCCTCTCCACCCACGCGAACTCCCTACCCGAGTTCCCTCCCCACTCCCGCAATCCATACATTTAGTCCCGGTAGGTATATTCAGTTTTCGAACAGCTCGCGTGCTACCTATTGCAATTTTTTTATACAAATTTCATAATGCTAGAGCTCACCAGTAGTTTTATACAAACCTTGTCCTGACAATAACGAACACAAAAAAAAAATAATTATCCAATTTGGTGCAGTCGTTTGGAAGTTTTGTGCGTACATACATTTCGGCGATTCATTTTTATTGATATAGAAGTTTTTTTTTTAACAAAAGAAAGACAAACATTCCCGGGTTACGAATAACCCAACAATGTTTGAAAATCTCCTACTACCACCACAGAAAGCCGAAAATGTTGCTTGTGTTGTGATGGAGGACTTAGCCAGCCGAGGAATCGAACACGCGACGCTCGGGTGGGACCCAAGCGCTATTCCCACTCAACCACTGACCAGTCGATAGAAGGAGATAGAAGATAGATAGATAGATAGAGAGATTTGTGAACGAATTTTGGAATATTTTAAACGTATTTTAAATGTCTTGTATATTTCTTATTTTTGAAGATACTGTTAAAACAAATATCTTTGTAGAAACTAGACAAAATTGACTTTAAGATTTTTGTATTAAAAATTTATTACGGATAAGGAGATCCGAAAATAACCTAAGGCCACCGTAAGCTTAAAATGATTTTTAGCGCTTTAAAGTTATTTTGTGTGAATATGTAAATAACCAGTTTCAAAAACATTTTTCGATGTTTACTGAAGAAACTATATTTGTTCGAACCTATCCCCTCGCCTCGAATAATGTTAGCTATAACCGGCGTCGCGACGCTTCGCTTAAGGGCGTCTGATGTAAGAACAATATCGATAGGGAGAACAAAGGCGCTAATACTAAATAAAAGGGTTGTGTTTTAAGGGTGGTAGTTGGCGTTATTTTTAATTGGATTGCAACGGATGAATTATGACGTAATTGAATTTAAAAATGAATTCAGCAAACTAAATAATTTTACGACTGCAAAATTAAAAACTGTTTTTGAATGTGGATTTAACGTAATATAAAAAAAGCTGAACGTATTTTACCCATAGGACTGGTAGATTATTCGCTAGTGACCAACTGTCGATACTTTACAAATCACAAACATCTATGTCTGAGATTGGAATTTAAAAAAAATTCACTCAGGGAGTTGATATGAAATTGAACTGACGTTGGAACCCACGAATGGGTAGGCCCACCCATACAAGTAGGGAATGCAATCTCGTTCTCGTGAGATCTCGTTTTCGCGAGATCTCGGCCTTTTTAGCCAGATAGATCCCGAATGAAAAAAGGGCGAGATCTCGCGAGTTTAACGAGATTGGACTTGAGCATAAAAACATCTTATTCGAAGCGCGGAAGAAAGAAGCCGTTTAGCAGTTGATTCGTAGGACATTTTGTGCTTCTTAAGGAGCTATTTTCAAAATAATTCGTAATAATGACTTGTGATTTGAACTGAACAAATCTTTCATTTGATTGGTATATTTTGTTAATTAATCTGTAATTTCTAATAGTTTGACTAATTGGTATACATATTGTGTTAATAAATCTGTAATATCTGATGGATCTACTGAGTAGATATAGTTTTATTAAATTGATAATAATACCTCAATTTATAGTCAACTCAACTTAGATAATAAGTTGCATTTCTTTTTACTTCTCGTTGTTTTGTTTGTTATAAAAGAACTGTTTTATTACTAAAAGATTTTTGTTTGATATCAGAAGAGAAGACTGGTTGTTTCTTTCATTTGTTATTTGATAGATACGTATAAAGTTTACTACTTAGAAGTTTATTTAAAAAATGTAGACAAATACGTCAAACAATGTTTGATGCATAAAAGTATGTTGAAAAATTCGTGAAAATAAATGTTTGTCTTATGATACTTAAAATTTTTATTATTTTTTTTCTAATTTATTCAAATATTGTGATTATTTGCAAAAAGAAAAAAAAACACAAAACTGCTAATTCATAAACTCGCGGGATCTCGCTTGAGCCCCAATCTCGCGAGATTTGCATTCCCTACATACAAGAAGACTTCGAATGATCCACTATGTTTCAGAACATTCCACAACATTCAAGAGTGTTCTGGGATGTTCTGGGATGTTCTCGAACGTTCCGGGATGCTCTGGAATGTTGTGGAATGCTCTCGAATACTGTCGAATGTTCTGAACTGTTCTAGAGGGCGAAACTTCTAGCATTTGTATATTCAAAAGCACGCTCTTCAGGTAAAAACGGGAAACTTCTTTATGGATGGCGGGTAGAGGGCTACCACACCAATTGATCTTATCGGGACTCGTTTCTGAGTTTTAGCGGCGTGCACATTGTACATTATAATATATATTGATTTGTTGAGTTAGTTTATACAACGTTAGTATATAAACTAATATGTACAAGGTAATATTTCATTTTATAAAATTATGTTATAATACGGTAAGCATAATATCCCCTTTTAAATACATTCATGCATACATTCAGGCATAGATATCATCATACATCTTTAATCAATTCTGTGACTCTTATTTTTCATATGCGACAATCTAACTCTATTTATATTTCTGGTTTCGTAATTACGTATTTCCTTTTTATAAACCATTTCCTCCTCGAAATATTTTGGTATTTGGTTTTTCATAACTGGTTACGCCCATACACATACCTACACATACACATACCTACATAGCACGCATTCATACTGTCACTGCTTGGGATTGGTATTAATATTGTTGCAAATTCCTTTCCTACCTATCCCTGTTGCCTATCCGTCAATTCTTACTCAGTCTGTAATAAACGCCCGCCGCAACATATACCTAGCCACTGTGCTCCTGCTATCGGTTAATCGCCATTAAAATAACTCCGCCGTGTATTATCAAATAAACGAAACTCACGCTTATTGCTGTTTGTGCCTGTTGGATGGAAGAGAAAGCAGACGAGGGCATTGCCAGCCTACAAGTTCTCTTATCCTTTTCGGGGAGTCCTTTCCTTTCTATGCCACATGTATTTTTATCATTTCAAGCAGTGATAGTAACACAAAATCTAGGTCCTTCGCCAGTCATTCTTTACACAAACATATCAATCCACTCTACACAATCATAAATCTCATTCAATAACTTTATGCAAAAAAATTAACACATTAAATATCATTCTCAAACTACAGTCTCTTTTTTATAGGAATCCAATTCAGCTCCTCCCTCATTTGATTAACTCTTTGCTTACTTGTCTTGCCCCACTATATCTCATAGCTCCGGTCTGTATGTTAAAAAGAAAAATTAAAAAAAAAATATATATATATGTAAGTACATATTTTTTAAATTTCTTAGCTTGTTAAAATTTCCTCCATTGGCTAAATATAGCATCGTAGAGCAGTTTTTTATAACTTTTCTTTATTCATTGAATTGTTTGTCACATGAATTGAGGATTTTTCGACCACCGTGCTAGGCACATGCCCGTGTTGTTGTGGTCGATTTTAGTCAATAATCTAAATGTGGAGGAACTATTTGTAGTTATAGTTTTCTTAAAGCATATTTTTGGCTGTTATATTTACGTATTGCTATCTAGGTAGTTTTTGGATAAATTTTATCCATTTTTATTTTTAATATGTGACATCTATTGACTTTTCTGCAAGTCTAGGACGAATATTTATAGTATAATAAATAACATAATAATTTTTCAGTTTGGTTGGGTATTTTGATCTCAAATCCAAATCTAAGATTGGTTTGAAACGGGCAGAAATGGGCCGCGCATACGTTTCCCTTAAGTGTGCTACCAAGAGCTAAAATCAAGATTCCTTGACCAGTTTCGTCACATGCTTGAATAACATAGAAAAATGGCAGTGGAGTGAGTACAATCTGTGGACACATTAATAATTTTAACCGTTAAAACCAGGCACCTGAACACATCACTTATTTCCTTTGTGGGGCCATTATAATCGAATCAAAGGTGACGTAACAGGTACTGGCAACAATACCAGCCCGTTCTCATCGGGGGGCACAAAGAGTGTGAAATTTGTGCCCAAAATCCGTGACAGTACGGAACTGTATAATAGGCCACTTGCATCACATTTTTTTAAATTTTTTTCCGGTGTAGGCAAATATTCTAAGACATTCCGTATTTTTTTTTTTTTTTTTTAAACGTATTTTTGAAACCCTGGGGATTTTTTGAAAATTTCAAACCGAAAAATCAGACCATTTTTTATAAACCGGAAAGACGGGACATAATTTTATAGGTGTGAAAAAACGATAATTACATAGCCGAAAATCATTTTTAAAAAAAAGAACGTTTTCCACACGAATGGCACAGGAGAATAACGAGGCATACCAAAAATATTACAACTCATAAATATTTTTTTCCTTGATCCATCTTATTGATCATAAATCATTATAATGTACAGCGTCTATATTAGTAAAATCAATGTAATATACTTGAACTTGTAAATTGTAATAATAATAAGAATATTATAAAATTTTATTTTGTTAAAATCAGCACCATAATCATTATACCTCTAAAACATGTACCGACAACATCTTCACGTTCTGAAGAGAACCCCGTACCCATTAATTGTACGGGGTTCTCTTCAGAACATCTGTAAAAAAAATCAAACCAAATGATAAGTTCGTAGAGAACAAACAATAAATCTAGTGAACGAATTCAAAAATTCGCCTGAAATCAAAGTGATGCCATATAAAAAAATAAATCAGTGTGGAATTTTATAAAATTAATAGGAACATTTTCGGCGACGGGACATTTTCATGTAGTGACGTCACGAGCCCAAATAATGGATTTATTTATTTAAAAATTAAAAAAAACTGTACATTTCTAAAAACTTTTACTAACATTTTCGTAATCTTAATAAAAAACTCTATCCACACGATTTTTTCCAAGTCGTTATGAAGTCCATGCAAGTGGCCTATTGATTGTGGGAGCAGCGACTATTTACATTTGGTACAGTTTTATAGACAAGTAGACTAATTGTTCATACATGTACATCGTCGAATTTGAGGTGAAGCTGTTAAGATGAACGGTTTGGCGGTCCTTTTCATACAAAATTTAAATTTGGATTTGGGGTCAACATATCCAACCAATACGAATAATTTTTGTAAATCAAAATGTAACGTAAATAATGTAGGATGTGTGCCATTTGTGTTTTAAGTTATAAAACACACGTAAGCCATTAAAGTATTCGATTTTTCGTGATTTAAGAAGCAATTTTGGCTTTTTGAAGTAAAACTTCTTTACGCACGCTTGACTTGGGGAGTAAGCTGGTAAACGCGTGATGAGAGCGTTACGAAAAGTGTGTTCGGCGAGGCGAACGGAAGTTGAGAGGGAGATATAAGTTGGTGAAGTTTTACTTCAGTCGTATGGTCTAAAGGACACTGTTTTTTTTTCAAAATTTCAGCTTTTGTATGAAGATCTTTCAGTACGTGGATGCGGCGCATCCCTTGAATGAAAGAATCCTGAAGAACTTCTTACAAAAAGTTGAAATTATGAAAAAAAAAAAGAATAATTTCAGCTACAAAAACGTCAATAACGTCATATTTTTCAACCATAGCGCTCAAGCTCAGTGAAAACTCACGGACCGCCACTGCTAGGTAGGTACTAACTTAAAAAGCAATCGCGACACGGCTTTCATGGCTCTTGCAACAACAAAAAAAATCACACATGCATGTTATGTATGCAAATACTCGTAGATACCACCACCAATTCCACTTAATTCTTCTAAAACATCTCGAAAAAAAAATTGAAAAACTTCTGCACGAACAACTTAAAGATCGAGGCCATCAGACATAGCATGAACTCAAGAGTCAAGAGTGAACCTGCAACGCAATACTCGTTCGAAAACATCAATTGAAATTGAATCACAGAACACTAGATAAATTATCAATTTTTCACACAATACATCGTTAAACCACAATCATCACATTACTCAGTCCGCCGTTGGTTGTTTCCGTCTTCCACCTTCGGACGCAATCCAAGCGTGGCCCAAACGATACGAAATTAAGTAGAAGATTGAATAATTGACTGTGGCGATGGCTATGGCGGGAATCGAACCGAAACTGCGGCAGACAATGGAGCCGCAATAATGGTAATAAAATCACAAATCGTTGGACCCGTTGAGCGTCAAACCATGAATGCGTCAAAGCCTCCAAAGCGTCGGAGCGGAGTGTGTTATTTGTGAGTTTGACGCCTCTCGTGCGTGTAGTCATCGAGACTTGTCACTTCCCGAATTGGCGATTGATTTATATTAATAATAAACTGGCAGTTAAAAACCCGCTTCGCAGGTTTTGCTGCTAAGCACTGCGGGCGGCTTTTGGTTCAGCTTCGCCCAGTTGGTGTTAGTGATCATTTTATCAATCCAATTGGAACTGGTTCCAGGAATAGCACGTTCCTCGGATCCACTATCATCCAGTGATAGCAAGTAATCGGGACAGGCAATGATGTAATATATATATATCACATTTTTATTCCCATACCATATTAATAAAAATTAAACTAACACGCAAAAACGAGATTCGAGACCTTGGCGTGATTTTTGAAGCAAAACTCTCTTTCAAATCTCACATATCAGACATTGTCTTCCGCGCCAACAAAATGCTCGGATTTGTTCTTCGTAATGCGAGATCATTTACTAATGGAATTGCAATACGAAGAAATATGAAGCACTTGTCCGCAGCATCCTGGAATACAGCTCCATTATTTGGGCACCCTCTGAACAAAACCATATCATAGAAATAGAAAGAGTACAAAAAAGGTTTATGTGTTACCTGTATATGAGGGAATATACATACTACCCATTCCTGTATCCATCGTTGTTCTTAACAGGAATGCTCGATCTTAATACCTTAGAAGCCCGCCGAAAAATATTTTTGGGGAAACATTTTTTTAAGCTGATCTCCGGTACTATACTGAATCCACCTATGTTGAAGGAGATTAACCTACATGTCCCTAACGCGTATACTCGTGGGAGATCCCACGCACTTTTTTATGCTCCGAAAGCGAGAACTTCTTCCTTTCAGAATGCCCCATTAAATAGAGCAATTCAACTGCTTAACGATTCTGCATTGAACATTGACATCTTCAATGTTACCTATAGAGAGTTCAGTAACTATCTTTTGACATACCTCTCAACATAGTGAAACTGCCCCCTTGGACTTTTTTTTGTCTCTTAAATTTTGTAATCTTCTCCGTAATAATTTGGTGTATAACTGTTTTATGGAGAACCTGAAAAAAAAATATAGCCGCTTGATACAACTGAGTATTACCGTCAATCTTTCCATATCCGGAGAAATACTACAAATTCACAAATGCGTAGTACTTACACCTAGGGGGGCAAGTCTCCAAACGTCATGCTGACGGAAGCGGTGAATTCTGACGAATTATTGAATTCGAAACCGAATTACAATGGTAGTTTTGTTTAAAATTTCATGTAAATGGATGTTATTTGCCACGTACTTAGATGTTATTTGCACTCGAAGCCGGGTTCTGAAATTCAACCACGCAGACGCTACCCTTTTAATACTGTTCGATGTTTTATCCTTTTTTATTACAAGTAGAGATAATGATAAGCTCACTGAGATCTCCCGTATTGATGATTTTAGGGAACGTACCCATACTACGTGACCAATTTTTTGCAATTTTTAACCCGCCCCCCCCGGTGACCAAAATCCTAAGCAAACCGCCGCTCATTTGTACCAAGCGTGACATTTTGAAGATCCCCCCCCGAAGAGGTCACGTAGTATGGGTACGTTCCCTTATTTAAACATGCAAATTTAATCTTACCAGAAGTAATCATAAATATATTACGTAGTGTTTTTCCGAAATAATTATAAAATATTTTAGGCGGTGTTTTTTTAGTGCAGTTGAGTGGTTTCAGTTTGTATTTGGAGTCAGTGTATTTTCTATCTCTCACCTGCCAGTATTTTGTATCCAGCATTTTATATGAAATGTAATTGTTTAATGTTGATGTGATTTTTGAGTGAGTGTGGGATTTTATTATAGAATTTAGTACCATAGTAGCCCATATACAAGGGCCTCAAGCAATCTGACAATATTTGGGATCTTCGTTCACTAATTTGTACGAAGCCGGGTGAAACAACTTTAATAGTACACAACTGCTAATCCTGTACAAATCACAAGTGCGCCCCACGGTTGAATTTGGCAGCCACCTCTGGTCTGGAGCTTTAAAATACCTGAAAAATACCCTCGACTGTGCAGAAACGGGCGGTCCGTTTGATAGATTCTCTCATCTTAACAGACGGATTTAGAGCACATCTTTAGAGCACAGGCGTCGGGTGGGAATGCTATCCTTGTTCTATCGGTATTACAATGGAAGATGCTCCGAGGAACTAGCATCATTGATCCCTTCGGCACCGGTGCATAGGGCGTTGGGCACGCCAAACGCGTGCCCAACATTTGTACACAGTTGACATTTGTCACATGAGAACAGGTCGTTTCTTCGACTCGTTCTTGTGTTCAACAACTCGGCTGTGGAATGATTTGTCGGCCTCTGTGTTTCCTCCTTCCTACAACATGGGTCTCTTCAAGACCAATGTTCATTCCTTCCTCTCGTCAAAAAGACCCTCCACACAGCATCCCAGATGACATAGGCCCTGAAGGAAATTATTTTCCTCAGGACCTCCTGTGTGGAGTTAATGTAAAAAAAAAAATATATATATATTTATATATTAATTCATCTTCGATTCTCAGAGAAGGTTTTTTACAATAGCTCCACACAGGAGGCTCTGAGGAAAGTAAATCCCCTCAGGACTTATGACATCTTTGGTGATGCTGTGTGGGAAAGAGTATGAAAAAGGGGTGGGCAGGAATCTGGATGTCTGTGTGTCCAAAAGTGACGGATATATGAATCTATCCTGCTGGATGGTCAAAAGGTCTCCCTAAACCAATCTCTCCCGAAACGGCGCGCCACGCACTAGATGGGCAAACTTATCCAACGCCAAGATCCTGACATACTTGACCCCCCATGAACAAGGGCACTCCTGCTAAATCACCAAACATAGCAAATCACTTTGAGTGACCTATGGCAGAGGTGTTATTGATAATAATACCCAAACCGCCTCCCAAATTAAAAGGTGTCAAAATATCTAGGTTACCTAACCAAAAATATAACATTTTACGAATATTATCTACCCAAAGCTTTTTCTACGAATCCCAACCTTCTTCACACGATATTTCACACGTTCTTCTAGTGTCTCATCAGAGTTTGAGTACTGAACACGAGTAGCGAGTACGGGTAGAGAGAGGTACCTGCACACAGAACTAGCAACAGCACTAGCCCGTACTCAGACGTGAGAGCGTCTCACTCATTTGCAAAAGACAAAGAAGATGTTAGCTCTCCTCTCGTTAAAATAAGGACGATGTCAGTCTCGGGGCTTACGTGCCGCACCTAATGCTGACTTATTCACACGTGGATAATGAATTCTGGGAGCTTTTGGGGCGGCCATCATTATCATATTATTTATATCAACTTTCATTTTGTAATTGATAAAAATAAATTTAAAATTTTTATGTATGGTTTCGCGCATATAACGATCGTCCAGTTGATGTCTTCTCGTCGGATGTCGGCGACTTCTTCTACCATTCACATTTGCGTCATATATTTTTATTACACTCCTTTCCTCGTTCATTCGCTTTACATGCCCAAACCATCTCAGCATACCTTTCGTAATCTTACTCATTACGCTTACATCAGCCTCATTCCTCGAGTGTTCCCGACTTCTTCTACCATTTACATTTGCGTTAAACATTCTCCTGTCTCGACACAGATATCCTAGTGAGACAGGTATCGAAAAATCGCTGGTAAATAAACTTTACATACATAAATAAATCATTTCTTCGTTCATTCGCTATACTTTCTTAATTTGTTATTATTAAAAAAAAATTAAGTCTAGTCCGGCTCATTGCTGGACCCATTAATGACACCATTAAAAACTATTTATTAGCTTTAGAAACAAATGTGCCACATTTAGAACTTTATCGTAAACAATAGATGTAAAATGCAGAAAGCGAAAGAAAATTTGACAGTAACGTTGTCGAAATAAAACAACAATTTTTTAAAACATCTCACTACAAAATCAAACATACTAATTTCGATTGTCTATGCTGTTCGTTAGTCCTGCGTAAAATCTGGTTCAATGTACTAAAATTTGATTTAAATTTAAGAGTGATTTTCAAAATTGGAAGTGATTGAATGAAGAATTTAGAAAAGTGATAATGTACCTACCTAAGTATTAAATTAAAAATTCTTTTGATAGGTTTATGTTAATTTTCGTAATGATAAAAACTGTTGATTAGCCAACACCTGTAAAAAAAGACATTAAGGTAACGCACTAGGAAGTAATGCAAAATCATGTGTTTTTGATTTGAAAATTTGAACTATTAAATGTATTTTAGATCCTTCAATTGAAAACTGTCAGTTTAATAATGCATCTTGGCCTTTGAAGCAATCGATCACTTTGTTGTTTATTTTTGTAAGGGCCCTGAAAAAAATAAAGTAAAACGCCTTTACAAATTGCTTTAAAGTTCGAAATATCCCACTTACGGAAATCTTTGCGGTTATGGTATTATTGGATAATTTGGACCATTAAATTCTGCAGAAAATGATCGAATAACTTGTAAATATTTGTGAATGAACTTCGCGAAATAAAATAATACACGATTTTTGACGAAAATTTTTTCTCCAAAAATCAAAACAGGCGGCTGATGTTGAGCGGGAAATTCATCCTTATTGTCACTTGCGTAAGGAATGTTATTGCTTTATTAATAATTTCTTCAATAAATTAAATTTACTTTGTAGCATCATTTTAATACTTTGTATCCCGATGAAGGAGCCATTGGTTCTAACATGTAGATATTTTTATTTATTTAACAGTGGTTCAACGTTATTGTACAAATATTTTCTTTTAATACAAAATATTATATTTATATAAGTTTTTTATATTTTATAATTAGGAAGGTACTACTGTTATTCATATGCCTTTTATTTTAATTAAAGTTAAAAATATTTTTTTGTTGATCCATACCTTTTCGTACAATATAATATAATATTTCAACATGAAATTATTTCAAATTTTCATTTTAAAAATTAGAACTGATTTCTCAAGAATGCGGATTATCCCTTGATTTTTCACGGGTCTGCGGTATAAATACATATTGATATAATAAAAGTTACGTCATCAATATATTTACAAAATCTTCTCCAAATGCTCTAATTTTAGAATAGATAAAGAAATAATTATATTACACTATAAAGTAGAAAATAAAGGTAAAAAGTGCAAAATAAAAAATTATTACATATTATTTATTTTACATATAATTTATTTTTTCGCAATAATAGTTTTTAATTTGTTTTTCGAAGCGTTTTCTCAGAGGGGATACTGTTTGAAAACAACGGTTCTTTTTTTTTAAACAACAGAGGGCACCACTTATTTTTGCAACAATACTAAATGTGCACTCATTATTATAATAAAACACAATCAGATTTCAGATCAGTATAAAATCTTTGAAAAAAAAAGGTTATAATTGAAAAAAATAATTGAAGAAATAGATAACAATAATAATCTGAACGAAAATATGAAAGAGAACAAGACACAGAAAAATATAAAAAGACAATTGTCGCAACAGGGACTCGAACCCATACCTCTCGTCTAACCGGATTATATTATATCGTATCGTCTATTATTATTGTTATCATCTATAACATTAATGGGAATAACTTTCAAAAGTTATAAAAAGAGAGTTTGTCTTATAAACTTTTTTAAAAAATAATTCTCTAAATAACTACTTACAAAATATTGAGTCACAAATATGATTTTGTCTCCCCGTTATTAAATTAGTCTACATCCAGAACAAACAATTCCGTCTATCTTGATTTTAAGCCTCCTTCTTGTATTCTAGTTGTAGCCATATAGGATATAGATAAAGGGAGAATGTAGAGGAGACGGGTAAGAGAAAGGTAAGAGAGGTAAGAGAGATAGGAAGGTTGCCCCCTAAATTCGAGTGGCTAGGAGACGACTGATTGCATGTCGAGTATGTTGCTGCCTTCTACTGGTATTGTAGACCGAGAGTGAGATGATAGAGGGAGTAAGAAAGGTGACATATGTATTATTTTTATTTATTTATTTAACCCGTCTGCTTGTTTAGGAATAAATACATCCCATGCATTGGTTGCTGAAAGCGAAGAAGAACTGCAAGAGGCCTTAACAACCATGCAAAGCATTCTCCAAAATAACTATAACATGAAGATAAATAAAGACAAAACAAAGCTGCTGACTGTAGGCCGAACGCAACATCAGATGCGAATAGAGATGTCAGGAGTTCCACTAAAGAACGCCAAGGAGTTTGTCTATCTCGGGAGCAAAATAACATGGGACGGTCGGTCTAAGAGCGATGTCGACAGCCGTATACACCAGGCTAGGCTTGCTTTCAATAAAAGGTCGAAAATAATTGAATCAAATAATATAGACCTAAAGCTGAGAATACTCCTCATCAAGACCTATGTATGGAGTATCTTGATGTACGGCTGCGAAACATGGTGCCTATCCAAAAGAGATAAACGGAGACTAGAGGCTTTTGAGATGTGGTCCTATAGAAAACTATTAGGAATTTCCTGGAGAGACCACATTACAAATGAGGAGGTTCTCCAAAGAATCGAAGGAGGAAGGCACCTGCTCAGGACCTTGTCCGAAAGGCGTGCAAGATGGATCGGCCATGTAATACGACAAGAAGGCCTCTTGCATTCCATAATGGAGGGTATGACCGAGGGGACAAACTCTAGGGGACGCCCACGCCGAGAGTACCTGGAGGACCTGCTGGTGGACGTGCGCTGCTTATCATATGCAGACCTCAAAAGAGCCGCACAAGACAGGGAAGAATGGAAGAGGAAACTAAAGGAAATTGCTGCAAACCAATCCCAGGATTGAAACCAGAGAGAGAGACATCCCAAAACACGTAATCACGTTATACTTTCATAAGACCAAAAACGTCCCGAGCGACCTTACTTTTTAAAGGCTATATATCTCTTTTCCTTTCATGCAAATATATGTATTTTTTTTAATCAGAAAGAGAACGAAATAATGCTTCTTATTGTCTTTGAAATATGAAAGCTATTTTGGATAGATATTTTACAATCTCGATCCAAAGTGACGGCTTCAGAATTTACGCGCGTAACTGAGGCTTCCGGATTATGAGGTGCGAGTATATTGAACCAAGAAGACGTGAAAGGCGTAATTCTACGTAAAAGTCCTATGGGTTAAACGCCCATAGGGCTTTTACGTATTATTTATTACTTATACTTTTACGTATTCGCGGTACATGTTTTTTTTTAAATTACAGTGAGAATAATGACTTTACAAAATACAAGTAACATAATATATGTTAAAAAGATATTAGTGTACAAAACACTTATCAGACCAGTACTTACGTACACAGCTGAGACTTGGGTACTAACTAAGAGGAATGAGCGAGCACTGGACGTTTTTGAAAGAAAAATCTTGAGGCGCATCTTCGGACCGGTTCTAGAAAATGGATTTTGGCGCAGACGCTATAACAACGAGCTCTATAACTTGTTTAAGGAGCTAAACGTCGCAAAATTTATAAAATTGGGAAGACTTCGGTGGCTGGGTCATGTGGAGAGAATGAACGAGGATCAAGCACCAAAGTCCCTGCTGAACTCAAGACCAATAGGGCGAAGGAGCCTGGGAAGGCCAAGACTAAGATGGAGCGACAACGTCCTCAAAGACATATCTATCTTGGAGCTTCCAAACTGGAGAGAGCTGGCACAAAACCGAGATGAGTGGAGGAAGACTCTTGAGGAGGCCAAGACCCACCAGGGGTTGTAGAGCCAATAGTGATGATGATGATGAATATATGTTAAAAAAAAATATAGGTTACATAAAATAAAAGCGTTAACAAAATATTGGTAACATAAAACATAAGAAACAAAATATATGAGTTGACATAAAGTAGGCAATGTTTAAAATTGTTCACATTAGTTTATGGGATAGGTAGAAATACATAATTGGCACACAAGGCATTTAAAGTTTGCTAAGTTCAAATTATTGTCAAATACATCCATATTGTTTAAGTATTTGTTACCAAGACTATTATGTTGTACATTTATTGTTATGAAGATGAAGCTCTACTAAGTAATGCAAAATCATTTAATTTTGAAATATTTCAGAAGATTTAATTAAATACGTAGAATGCATTTACCGTAGAAATAATCGTGTATTTTTTAAATAGTCTCTTTATAAGCCCAGAAATATTTGGGAGGCGGTTATGGGTATAGCCGCCCCGGGAACCATTTATTGGATAATAACCAACACCTCTGCCATAGGCCATCCCAAATGGTTTGCTTCGTTTGATGACTTAGCAGGGGTGCCCGGGTTCATGGGGTGAGGTTTATCCTGGTCTTTGCGGTGGATGCCTTTGCCAACCAGCTGCGTGCCAGGCCGGATCTGTAGAGAGTGGTTGAGGGATTCCCTTTGACTTCTCCAGCCGCACATTCTCGGAACCCCCTAATAGCATTTTCTTTCCCAGAAATTCCTCTCATTCATTTCCTAAAAATTACCCTCCACACAGCATCCCCAAAGATGACAGGGCTTCCTTAATAAGACGAAGATAATGTAAACAAAAATAAAAAGTTTCTTCGAATAATGGCTTTAGCCGTTAGATAACCAGATCTGAATAGTCAGGTACTTCCCCACCCTCCTCTGTCCCATCTTCTTCCCCTCCCCGATACCTTTGGCCTCACAACATACCCCAGACGGTAGAAGTAGGGACTCTAGCGATATTCATTAAAAGAAATAAAAATCAAATTGTTATTTTTCTTTCGTACTACCATTTTTTTGCCAGAAACTTTTATGTGACATCGCAAATAATTAACGTACATTTTCTAACTATCTTAGTAACTTCTATTCCGCTGAATGATGATTGCATTCTTCTACATAGATTTAAAACCCAAAATTAACCGCACAAAAATATAAGAAACATTTCACCACATCCCCTACATACAAATAACATATCCACGATATTTTTACCTTTGAATCTTCCACGTCACTCGTGCGGAGTGCATTGTTTGAAGATTTGTAAAGTGCAGGCATAAAGTGTACGGGCAGGGGGGCAGGGAGGGCAGGGAGGGGTTCATCCAGCCCCACCCCCCGGGAGGACCTCTACTGCACATAGCATCCACATGCACCCCCGCCCGCATACACTCCACAGTGTCAGGGAAAGAGGGAATTTTTGATAGAATGCAATTGTCTCTATTGTACCTGTGCCGTCATATTCTCGGGAAGGGTGGTCCAAACGATTTTGATTCCTAATTAATCGTTTTTATTTTGAACACAATCAAAACATCAAAATCATAATCGTTTATCTAATTTATTAAATTTGAGTGACAGAAGAACTGTTTTCGATCTAGTACTTTTTTTAAAAATCTTGCATAATTAAATTAACAGCACTGAAGTCTTGGCGCTCATAAATTTTAATGTGCCAGCTAGAATTATTTCTAGAACTCTTTCTGAATATTACTGAATATCTAACTTTAACCTTAAGTCCAGAAATCTTCGTATATTTTTTTTAATTCACGAGATGTTTTTTAAAAAAAATATCCCTAATTTGTCGCATTAGGAAATGAAAAAAATAAACTTAACATCTTTTGTAAACACCTGAAGGTATTGAATCCATGTTAAAAAAAATTTGCCAGCAAGCGGTGTAAGAAGTTATCAGTCGCTAAATGTTATATAATAAACGTTGCATTTACACACAAATGTCCTGACTGCACGGGAAGTCAATCTTTGCTGACGTGTTTCGCAGTGACGAAATTTTTTGCTGAATTTTGTGGTATGGGGAAAGATGCGCTGGTATGTGGTGTCAAGATATAGAAACCAAATTTAGTGATTAGTGATCCTTGCAATTTGAAATTTCGAATTGTTTCCGACGCTCCCATACTAGTAAAACTGATACTTATTCGTTTGACAGAAATGGCGTCGGAACATGGAAGTAGTGTTAGATTTATTCTGGAAGCGGAAAAAAATGCGTGATTACCAGAATTACTTTACCAGAATACGTAAGAATGGATTTAGTGGAGAACGCATGGATTGATTTTGGAAAAAAAGTGATTTGACTTTGCTTGACATCGTGTTTACCCCACGGCTACACATGAAAAATGATCAAGTTCAGTATATTTCGGGTAGCGCCGTGTATAGAGACTAGCATTAAAAAAGTAGTATATCAGCAGGGTACTTGTGGTTTCGTCACAATTACGTAGATTGTAAGTATCTCATGAACGGAGGGCCTTAAAGAGCAGTATTTCGGTAGGCGACTTTTTTTGGTTGCATCGCAATCGCGTAGCTTATACATATCTCATATCATACCGCAGAAAAAGAATCTTTTTGGGTATAAGATGTATGGTTTGTGTATAAATCAAATAAGCATTGACACTGTACTTACAAGATTATTATAACAATTTACATCCATACCATAATTTATATTTACAAAATATTCGTAAGGAACAGTGGAAGCGAACACGCAGTGATTTACGAGCTGTTGCGTCGTCGGCAATTCGGAACAGAATGGTTCCTCTTAATTCGCACTAGGTGAAAATATTGCGGGATCACTATCGGCGTGAGAAGAGCTAATAGGAATGATTCAAAATAGGTGCGTCGTTTGATAACACGGATCTGAATATGGGCATGTTAAACAGTTAATCCGTCGCATCGGTCAGAATTAGGTTACCACATTTTTGGCTGCCTTTTTCCTGATGTTTTCACGAAAATGAATGACTCATCTCTCCACCCTGTATCCCAGGAACACAGGGGTTGGTAGGATGCAGGTAGCCTCCATCGCTACTGCTACCTGGTACCTGGTACCCACTTGCAGCGGTGCTGAGCGGTACTTTTGGCCGGGACTGTACTAATGAGACACCCCGGAGCAAAGAACAAACGCATTCAACGTATCACATCACATGTATTGTGCATCATCTTCAGATATTTCATATTTTAAAGCGTAAGGGATGAGATTTGTTAAATTATTGCGAATTTGAGAATGTTGCAGTCAGAAAAAGCCAATTTGATTTCGGAATAAGGCTGTACTTTAGCTATTAATTTCATTAGTTTAATTATTATTTTTTTACATGGTTCATGGGGGGTTGATGCGCCTGCCCACCAGCTGTGTGGCGGGCCTGATCGGGAGAGGCCGGTCGGATTGTCTTGACCACCCCGTGTACTGCAGCGGGATGAATGGATTCATACGTTCGTCACTTTTGGCCCACTGACCCCCAGATTCGTTCATTTATTTACGTTATCGTGTGGTTTACAATGAATATACGAGTATAACTGGACCAACTGTCCGTTCTAATGGATGTTCTGTGTAATTCTATTCTATTTGTGAGGCGGAAATGGGTACCGCCGCCCCGGGAACCTTTATTGGATAACCAACACCCCTGCCATAGGTCACCCCAAGTGGTTTGCTACGTTTGGTGATTTAGCAGGGGTGTCCGGCTTCATGGGGTGAGGTTTGTCTAGGTCTTAGAGGCGGATGACCAGGACACACTGAACCTCAGATTCCTATCCACCCCTTTCCTTCCCAGAACTCTCCTCTCCTTCCTTACCACAAAAAAACCCTCCACACAGCATTCCCAAAGATGACATAGGCCCTGAGGGAAATTATTTTCCTCAGGGCCTCTTGTGTGGAGTGCATGTAAAAAAAAAAAATTCTGAAGGATGATAATTCGAAACTGAAGGTGCCCAACCGTCGATAGTATGTGATCGGCTATTTCCGTAACCGCTCGGATATTAACGAACGACGACAGTTGCCACTCTACTAAGGTACTACTTTCTGTGGAGACACCCAAAAACTCCCTAAAAATGCATTATTACATAAACTAATATCATTCTTTTTATTCCTCTATTTTTCAACACTCCAAGTATGAAATTTTATGATCTTTGGATAAAGCCAATTACCATCGCTACTTTCCAGAAGGTACCCAATAAAAGTGAATGTTAAATTAACCATCACTTACTCAGACATTCTTGTAAAATCTTGTATCTTTCAAACACATCGATTAATGACCGTAGATTTTTTTATTATTTCTACTTTTAAAGAGTCCATTGTTATTAAATCGCGTTCATAATAAAAGTACACTGTTCAATACACAATAGAGAGTATTGCCTTACATGCGGAAGTCGTCAAGCGATCAAATAATAATAGTACATCGTGTCTCACAAGAGGTTTTGCTCAGTAAAATCCAAATCACAATCGGACTTGGAAATTGAATAAAAATACACAAGATTGGCTTTTATATCTCCGAAAACGACCCAGTTGTAACGAACGTGTTGAGCATTTCGGATCTCTTCAAATAACTTGTAATTGTATTATGATTGTTTTTTAAATAAATAAATCGTCGAAGTGGGGGAAAGCGAGCAGGCAAAGAAAGCGGCCGGCCGACCTTATCGTCAACAACTCTCTCCGCTTGCCCGCCTGAATTCGCTCTGATTCTGCATCCATTCATCTCGTTTTCTACTGACCATTGCTTTACCCTGGACCACGGATTACCCTACACTTTCTGGACTAGACTGGATCACTCAGGCCAGATCTCTAAAACAGGCAACCGAGACGACGCTTTCCCGACACTTGGCGCCTCCATATTGGGACCTTCAGCTTCTTACAGTTTTCGTGTGTTTCACTCTGTCTGGCACACCAGTTTTCCAAAAAAAGTAAGTAACCACGTTATTTTGTATGGTCAAGCTATACAATGCAACTCATTCGAAGCATTTGCATATCCAATTTTATCAGAAAAACTCTCTTTTTATAACTTTTGATCCCATCGATATATTTCCCATCAATGTAGTATATCATTGAAGAAGATAATAATAATAATCTAAACGAAAATATGAAAGAGAACAAGACAGAAAACAGAAAAAGATAATGGTCGCAACTAGGATTCGAACCCAGAACCTCTCGTCCATCCATATGAAATATGAGACGAGTCTGGCTAGAGAGTTCAAAAGGACTCCCTCAACAAGTTTTTTGCCGATCCGGCCCGCCACGCAGAAGATGGGCAAACGTTTTCACCCTCAAGACCAAGACAAACCTCACCCCATGAACCCTACGTAAATTCACCGAACGTAGAGAACCACTTGTTGACCTATGGCAGGGTGTTGGTTATCTAATAAATGGTGGGCGGTGGTATCCAAAGCCGTCTTACAAATTCTTAGAATATTTAAAATCTGTACCTGACAAGCATACGGATGCAAGTCCAACATTTGAAGAAATGAGTTTTTGATGCAGATTTGAAGTAAATAATCATGTTTATTAGTGGCAGAAAGATACAGGTCCTAATCATGAAGAATATATAGGATTTTCAAAATTGCAAATGGATGCAACTACCATGTTGCAACAACTTTCTTAGAAGCAGAAGGATTTTATTTTTTATTTTAGTTTTAGTTTATTAAGGAAACAAACAGTTATACATATTTTCATAATAGAGTAACATATTACATGGTTGCATTAACCAGCGAAGTTTCCGCTAAAATTTAAAATATATATTTATAAACATAGATTAAAACATAAAAGAAAACATAAAGTGGTAGAAAAAAAGAAAAAATATATATATGTACAACAGAAATGAAAAAAAAATACACAAATTAAAGCATGTGGGATATGTAAATCATCCAAATATTATTATTATTATTATAAAAAGAAGGAAAACATGCAGCAGGGGTAGAGAGTTCATAATTAACAATTTGTTTTGATTTTTTCTATCATGAATTTAATAAATTGGCCTGAGGACAAATGGAAAATATCAGCGTCGTAAAAGATATCATTGTATTTTGTGCACGTCCTTCGGAGAAATTAATGTTGTGTGTAATTTGTTTTTGAGTGTGGGATGTGGAATAGTTGGTTTGACCTTGTGTTTCTTATTGGACAGTGGAAATTAATGTGTTCCAGAAGATAGTTGTTGTCAACAACGTTGTTAATAATTTTGAATAGAAATTTCTGGTCGGATATATTTCTTCTATCTTCTAAGGTTGATAAATTATGGAATGTTAATGAGTCTTTTAGGCTTTCTGATGTTCGAAAGGATTTAAAGTCTATGTGTTTCAGTATCTTTTTTTGAACTCTTTCTAACCTTTCAATATTAACTTTATATTGGGGATTCCGTATGACTGATCCGAATTCTAATATTGAGCGAACAAAAGAGACATACAGTATTTTGATTACGTGTGGTGACCTGAATGGTTTGGTCACTCTTATGATGAATCCTAGAAGTTTGTATGCCCTGTCACACATGGAATTTATATGTGTTCGGAAAGACATTCCGGAGTCCATAATTATTCCTAAGTCCTTCACTTCACAACATCTTTTTATCTCTACGTCCTTGATTTTGTACGGTAATATTTGGGATATTTCCGTACAAATATATATTATATATTAGGATGTACTATGGACTTGCATCTTTATGATTTAGTTGCATTTTAAGTATTATGACTCATTCCTACGGATTATGTAGTATTATGACTCAAATTATACATTACTACCCTTTCTATTAAAGTAAACATTCTTAAACATTGATCCTTTCATAATACACCACATGTCATAACAAAATATTTCACTTCATTTAGAAGCAGAAGGACTCCAGTCCGTATTTTTGTTTGACTCAAGTCAGGGTTTTATTTTAAACTATATTTTTAAAGGCTTTACGTATAAAATATTTTATTTAACTTGCTTGTTTTTAAAACAAAACTAATTGATTTAATAATAAAAATAAATTATTATCAGCATGGATATCCGAAGAAGTTATGAGACCTTAGTTAGAGAAAAAATAGTTTTTTGGCTTTCCTGAACATTTACCTTTCTGGACTTGCATCCGTATGCTTCTCGGGTACAGAAATAGCTCTTCATAAATCGATTTTGATTACACAAGAAAGGCAGTGATACTATTTACGATTGAGTCAACTATAGATAGTTTTGTGGTCCCAATTGTCTGGTCAATCTAGTGTATTCCTCTCCAATGGAATCAGACCAAATGGCATCCATTCGAAATGAATTGAAACACAATAGACGGTGCCATCCATTATTCTATGAATGCGTAGTAAAATTTCCAGAAAATTCGAAGAGCCTCTAATAACGGCAGGTCGCCGCAAATTGCTGTCATGGTTCGTATGTAATGCATGATGACTCTACCTCAACAGTCAACCTCTCTTTGTGTCCTGGGAATTTTCTGTTCATTTTTACGAAATGTCGTTTTAATGTGCGACTTATTGGACCCCGTTTAATGGACGTATTGTATTATAGGTATAGAGGAGTATGGGAAATAGTGGGATTGTGTGAAAAGATATTAAATTATATATCTGCGTATATCAATTGACGTATTTCATTTTATTTTTACGTGAGTAGTACCCACCGGACGTCTGACATTCTCAATTGTGGTGTGTTTTGAAGCTGAATTTTTGGGAGGGCAAAGAGATGGGGATGTTGAAGGTGGAATAGTACCCGGCTCTTCAGATCAGCTAACCAAACAAGGCAAAAGCTAAAGGTAAGCCAAGTTCGGTTTTGAATGGTGGTCTTTCACCAAGACAACTAAAACTCAATGAGGGCTCTGAAAAAATCATTTTAACATGGTACATAACCCTAACCTAACGTAACCTATTTAACCAATTTTTTGTATATTTCTTTCATCATCACAGGAGGTTCTGAGTTATCCAAGTTTTGGCACGTGTAGCTCACAATGCGGCTAATGCCTGACTGATTTCGCGACAGAAACTTATCGAGGCACTCAATAACTCCAGCTGCTGAGAAAAGTGGCAATGTCGCATAAATAGTTTTAAAATTAAATTATAGGCAAGCTTAAAAGGCGCGGGTAATCTTGACCCAGCCTCCATCTCACCGCGCCGGGTTGACAGTTCAGCAACTATCTTTTGCCATGCCATTTTAATTTATAATCATCTCCATCATATATTGATGTATAACCTTTTTTACGGAGAACATGAAAAATAAATCAAATCAACACGTAAAAATAAATCAAATTAATAGCGATAAAGAAATATCAGACTTTGGAATCCCGCAAGGTACAGTAATCGGACCAATCCTTTTCACCATATATGTTAATGACATTTTTTTTCAACCACTACATGGCCAAATTACTTCATATGCTGATGATACGGTACTAATAATTAGCGATAAAACTTGGGAAAAAGTAACATTTAAAGCCACCGAAGACATAAATATTTTAAAGAATTTTTTCGACGTAAATTTACTATCACTAAATAGTGATAAAACATTTGTAATTCCATTTGCAGTACACAAAAATGATACCCCTAAAAACATTGACATCATCATCCATGATAATTCCAAAACACGTAGTAAAAATTATTGATCCCAAACTGCACAATATTAAAAACAACAAACACAATCAAATATTTAGGAGTTATTATCGATAAAAATTTGAAATGGAAGCAACAAATTTGTCAAGTTGTAAAAAAAATTAGAAATTTGATTTATATATTTTTAAGAATCAGAAATTTTTTATCTGTAAAAAACTTATATCTAATATATTACGTTTTGGTTCAATCAACTTTACAATATGCTATCATTAGCTGGGGATCCGCATACAAAACTAATCTTTCCCCAATTGAAGTTGTGCAGAGGCTAATAATAAAAATTATATTAAAAAAACCTTCTGACTACCCAACGGATCAATTATTTAAGGAATTCCAAGTACCTTCATTCAAAGATCTGTACAATAGAAATGCATTGATTCAAATTATAAAAGAAAAAGAAAAGTATCAATTTATAACTGAAAACCGTACAAGACATAAATATATTTTTTCATGCCCAAAACTTTTATACTTATTAAGGAAGACTTATTTTCAACCGACTACCGGATGAAATTAGAAAAATTAATGATAAAATCCAATTAATAAACACTGTTAAAAAATATTTTAAAGATAATCTTAAAAAAAAAAAGTTTCCGACTAATCTAATCTCAAGAATAACTTATAACTTAGTTTCCTAGTGGTACTCCATTCTTGCAAATAAGTTAAATTTTGTTTTGTTTTTAACAACTAATTACAGTAATTCTAGATACATTATCCAATAATAAATTTGTTTGATAGTTGATAAATACTTATAATTACATAACACCGAACTTACAACTTATTGTTTTTTTTTTACATTCACATTGTAATTTAAGAACTTATGATATAATATAGCATTTAAAAAATGTACACTACTCTTCCAGACACAAGCTAATGCTTCCATGGAAGAGTGGTATTAATTAAGATATTTGAACATGAACATGTACGCAAATTATTACATCATCTAAATGTACATTATATTTTATGTGCTAAAATAAAAAAAAAAATAAATAAATAATGGGAAATGATGTGATGAAGTAAAATAGGGTTTTTTTTTCATGAAATCTTTGAATTACAAGAAAATAAATAATAACTAAATAATTTTTGATTAACTGAGACTAAATAAAAACAAATCTAAAACAATTTCAAATGTTTTCCCGTGATTTCCCTCTTCCTCTTTACCACGAGTTGACTGTCGAAATAAAAATTTGCTCTGTACACTGTACAATCGTGAGAAAGAAATAATTCAGAATTGAATTAAACATTAAAATATTATATTCATGATATCGTTTTGTTAGCTTTTATTATAAAGATAATGAAAAAAATTTAAAGATAAATTTCATCATTTGAAACAAACTAATCCTATGTTAGTATTTTTATTATATTGATACAACTGCGTTCTGATTCCGTAAATAAAACTTCTCACGAACATAAAAAGAAGACGTTAGAGAAAAATACCCAGTGATATAACGATAAAAGATCTCAATGACGCAAGTTTATTTATTTTATAATGTTAAAAAATTCATTGTTTCTTGAAAAAATAAAGAGTTTATTTACGTTGCATATCTATACTAATAATTAAATCAAATGAAAAACTGTTTGAAAAAAGCAAAAGAAAAAGTCTTTGCTAATATGCAGGCTTATTTGCAGTCTCCATAGGATAGTGGTTTCATGTGTGGGTGTTAGGAGATTGATTGATAGTTGCGATGGACCTTAGAAAAACAGCTCTACACTCTTCAGGTGTCGGAAGGAACATATTTATTAAGAACTAATAACTACTCATATGTAAGAAGTACTTTAGAGTACGATTCCGTGATTCGGTCCCCATACTATGCATTTTATAGAAGTAAAGTGGAGTCGTTACGTAAGAATACTAGTTAGAATTGTTACGTAGAAAGACTTACTCACTCAAGAGTCACTCGTCAAAAGAATATATACATTATACATCAGATATAATTTCTCTGTTTCAACATGTGAGGTTTATGTTTAATTAATCTTAATATAATACCAAAATTTACGAGAAATCCTGAAACCTTTTGGATGGACATCAAGTTTATTCAAACCAACGCGCAACGCAACGTCAAGAATGACTCGTTTATGTAATAAACACAGCGATCGTCAAGACTTATATTTTTGAATTCAATCACTACCTTTAGAAGGTACTTTATACTGGCATATACCTGAAAGTCTCCTGAATCTGTAAATATTGTATCACGTACCACCAATCTGTGCAATGGCTCTATAAGTAAATGTTTATACCTATGTTTATATATGTAAATGTTCGTGCTTGTGTGTGTACATACAAATGTGTATAGTGTACACACCTACGCATTTACGTATATATATACATAATGTGTGATCATTTCACTTAATATGTTACATTATAACGTTTAGTTAAGTCATAATCTTGTACCAAACTAATAAAAATTAGAAATAGCTCAAATGGAAAAGCCGAGTAATTCAAATTCATAATAATTACAACACATTCCGTGCTCTCGATCCAATAAAGTCAGAATTCAACGTTTGAATCTCCAAAGTTATCAGATTTCCATGGAGTGGCAGAGTTGTACGATGGACGGGATAATAAAATTAGTAACTTTACGATTGCGTTAAATATAGGAACTTTTCCAACCAGACGTTAGAGAATGCATGCAATAAAGTTTAGGGGTAGGGTTAGGGTTAGCCGGGGCCGGTGGGGTGAGAGAGGGCGGTGTCTGGTCAATTCAATATTGCTACGCCACTGGGTGGTGGAGGGTGGTATTCGGAAGAGATGTTGTAAGGGATGAATTACGTGAAATCACGATCTTTAAAATAAATTGTAATAAAAAATTACGTTAAACTTTTTCACAAAACTGAATTTAATATTTATTGGATTTTATTACTAAATAGACGATAACCAATATAAGTCTTTTCTGTGTGTGTCTGTGGGGTTTTAAAAAATATTGCATTTTGAAAAAAAAAACATCTTGCCTCGGAAGAAACGAGCGGACCGTTTCATAGATTCCCCTGTCTTAAGCGCGGCTTATTTCTGCTCGTTTCATACAAATCTTAGATTTGGATTTGAGATCGAAATACCCAACTAAACTGAAAATTATTTTTGTAATCAAAAGGTATATCAAATATCTAGTAAGGATGTGAGCTACTTAATTTATTTTTGCTTTAAATTATAAGATTTAGCCATTAAAGATTTTAATGTCTCTGGATTTTAGAGGCGATTTGGGCAATTATTTGTTAGTAAATGAAAAATAATAAAAAAATTATTTTACTTTATTTATTATATGTTGATATATAAAATAAAAAATAAAAATTTATTAAAAAAAATCATTTTGATGGGTGTAAATTAAAAATACAAATTACCTATTTACAGCGGAATAAAAAAAAAGTTGTTTATATATTAAAATTACTACCCAAAAAATGCATTTTTAAGAGTTTTTATTATATTTTTCATTGTATTTTTAAAATAAATATAGTAAAATTATTTTTTTTTTAAATTTTTCTTTTATTCAAAAATAATTGCCTAAGTTGCCTCCATAATCATGAAACACTGAAATTTTTAATGGCCTATATCTTAAATAATTTCAAGCAAAAATAAATAAAGTAGCTCACATCCTAACTAGATATTTGATACACCTTTTGATAACAAAAATAATTTTTCAGTTTGGTCTGGTATTTTGATCTCAAATCCAAATTTAAGGTTTGTATGAAACAGGCAGAAATGGGCCGCGCATACGTTCCCCTTAAGAGCTATGCCGGTCATTTAAAAATATCGTCGATAGGTATTGTAACCAATGTCTTCTGTTCCACTCCGCGCTCCCCTCAGAGGAACTGAGCGAAAGGAACAACTGCATATCGGGCCGAAAATACCTAAATAAAATCGTCAAAATCGATGTTTTTATTCCCCATTTTTCTTCTCCAAAACTGGACCGATTTTAATTTTTGTTTCACTAACTGTATTAGAAGAAAATATTCTATGTCGGTACGTTTTGCTTTTTTTCAAAATACATTGTTTAGTTTGTATACTGAACGTCTTTTGACGGCGTTTAAACTAGGCAATATTATTCATTTTTGGAAAGTCCTAACTTCTATAAGAAGTAAATTATCAAAAAAAACAAAACGTACCGACACGCTAATGGTCAATATCTATATTATGTAAAAAAAATTTGCTCTAGAGTCAAAATCCAGAGAGATAAATGGGGAATACGTTTGTATGGAAAAAACGCCGCTGGTATTTCCTCTTAATAAACAGATTTCAATTTTTAGAGTACAGGCATCGGGTGGGAATGAATTTTTTTAATATCTCACTGCTACTCTTTGGAGCCAGTGAAACTATGGCAACCCCAAATGGTAGGTGGTATGTTGTGAGGCTGAAGGTAGTGGGAAGGAGAAGGTGGGTCAATTCCTCGCTTTTCAGATCTGGTGATCTAAGACATTTCAAGCTTCAATTCTGAACCGTGGTCTCACACCAGACCAAAACTGAGAGTATCTTCCACTCTAAAACGTACCGCAATTATACTATATTTTTTAATGGAAGGTGCACCGAGGAACTATCGTATTGACCCCTTCAGCATCAGTGCATAGACGGTTGATATTTTATCACAATAGAACTGGTCGTTTCTACGAATCTATGTTCATTCCTTCCTCTCCTCGGAAAGACGCTGTGTGGGGGGTGGGGTGACCCCCCACACAGCGTCCCTCAAAGAAGACATAGGTCTTCCAGTAGCGGCCCATGAGTTTTTAGTAAGCTGGAGTGCTAAGATTGAAAAATATGACGTTATTGATGTTGTTGTAGCTGAAAACGCATTTTATTTTTGTTTCAAAATTTCAACTTTTTGTATGAAGATATTGGCGCTTCCACATTTCGGTAGGAGTAGAATACTGAAAATCTTCGTACAAAATGTTGAAATTTTGAACAAAAATAAAATTCATTTTCAGCTACAACAACATCAATAACGTCATATCTTTCAATCTTAGTACTCTAGCTCATTGAAAACTCACGGACCGCCACTGAGGTCTTCCCCTTGCCTCCTGTTTTTTTTCTATTAAGGGCCAGCAGCCCGAATTTCTACCAATTTCTTACATATTTCCCTTAAACACGGTAAGTTTTAAAGCTCTCAAAAAAATATATGTTATTCTTGAAGATAATATCTAGACATTGCCCGCGCCGAAAGGCAAGTTATATAAAATTCCCTCGATAGAAAAAAATCGCTAAGTATGCTCCAAAAATTATTATACATAAACATGTTTCTTTCAGTTATTTTACAAGTTATATGTATGAAAAAATTCAGTGTTTCTTTAAATTTTGTTTAAGATAACGCCCGCAAGATTATTGCTCTATTTTAAACGAGTCGTGTTTTATTAAACATTTTCGCAATTTTCGCATCGATTTTGTCGCTGTAATGTTAGCGCTCTCGTCTAACCTTCGTAATTTCGTATCTCTCCATCTTCTTCTTTTCGACCCCGGTTGCAGAGCCTTAAATTAATATTATAATATTTGATTTACCGTACATATATAAAATTTTCCACAATAATATTTCAAAACATGGTCACATTTCTACATTATAAAAAACTGGCCTCCTTCAGCTTAGTTTGTTTTCCATAAGACAAATTACTGCAGCCACATTTTTCATTCGATCCCTATATTATTTTTATTACGTAACATAGGCTTAAAAATAATACCTACCAAATAAAGAAGTAACAAATAAATTAGTCGATGTATATAATATGCGTGCTGTTCGAAAAAAGACAATTAATGAACAAAAAAAACGAGTGTGCTTTAGACCACACGACTGAAGTAAAACTTCACTTACTTATGAAAGAACATATGACATTAACATTGGGTGACATATGATATTGGGGTGACATATGACCATGGGGTGACCTATTACCCTGGGGTGACCTACGACCGTGGGGTGACCTACGACCTTGGGGTGACCTACGACTTTGGGGTGACCTCCGACCTTGGGGTGACCTACGATCTTAGTGTGCCTTACGACCTTGGGGTGACCAACGACATTGGGGTGACCTACGACCTTGGGGTGACCATCCTTATCCTTATCCTTATCACTCCCCAAGTCAAGCGTGAGTAAAGGCCCAACCGTGACATTGACATTGGGGTGACATGTCACATTGGGGTGACATACGACCATGGGGGTGACCTATGACCCTGGGGTGACATACGACCGTGGGGTGACCTACGACCTTGGGGTGACTTACGACCTTGGGGTGACCTACGACCTTGGGGTGACCTAAGACCTTGGGGTGACCTACGACCTTGGGGTGACCTACGACCTTGGGGTGACCTACGACCTTGGAGTGACCATCCTTATCCTTATCCTTATCACTCCCATGCCAAGCGTGAGTAAAGGCCCGACAGTTCACCTCGCCATCGATCACCGTTCGCATCGATTACCGTTCGCATCACACTTTTCGTAACACATCACCACTTTTCGTAACATATCACCACTTTTCGTAACGCATTCATCAGCTTACCCCCTAGGTCGAGCGTGCGTAAAGAAGTTTTACTTCAATAAAATAATTCGTCATCAGTACCACTTCATCAGTTTTCTGAATATATAATCACGAGTAATCATACTCAAAACTTCTCATTTCAAAATAATGACTGAAAAATATGCAAGAAGAAGCGCATAAATTTCTCCAATAACGAAAAAATGTGCTGAAATAGAAGGAATAATTAGCAAATTACAACGCGAAAAATGACGTGAAAATATTCGTAATTTGAGTCATTTGGCAAATGGATCTTGTAAAATATAATGCTTAGCGCGTTTAAGTTGTTTGTAAACGCTTTGCAAAAGAAATTATTAATAAGAATGGTCAGCAGAATGCTTTGAATTCTTTATATTATTAAATGTACAGGATATTACTACCCTAGTGCATTAATTTGATGTTATTTTCTTTAATAAAGTGGGAGAGTGGTAGGACATTCGTAACGTTTATTTCTGATACCGTAATACAAGCAGGAAACTTGTGAATCTGCATCTCATGGAGAAACCAGAAAAAAAACTTAATTTTTTCCATCATTTATCATAGGGTTAAAAAAACTTTTCGAGCGGGGGGTTCTAGCAATCGATAACTTACAATATCGGATCGATAGGCATGACTTCTGACTATTTTATATCGATATACCGAGCGCGGTTGCAGTGTTGACAACCGAACAGGTATTGACAGTGTTGATAATGTTGGCGGATCTGTCTATGGATTTACATTTATAGACGTCACAACGACAACGAATAATTAAAAACACTAATAAATTGACACTTTCGAATTGAAAAACTAACTTTAAATACCTATACGGGTGTTCGGGGGTATTGTGCGTTAACTTCGGGAGGTGATTCTACATAATGGTAGGAGTAAAAAAGATTAACAAGTTTTTCCTAAATTCTAAAATTTTTTTCCCATACAAAAGACGTCCTTACTAAAAATCCTTAGTGTGAAGTACGATTTTGCTTGCTGAGAGCCTGCCGGGCACGATTATGGCAACATTTATGCTTGTGATTGGCCCATATCGTAACAGCGGAAAATAATAATGCTGGCCGCACACGCCGGTCTAATTTTATCTTTTTACCACAAAGTTATCTATCTTTTTTACTTAAAATTTCGTGTAGAATCACCTCCCGCAAGTTAATGCACTTTATCCCCGGACACCCTGTATATTGGCATACCTATGTACTTTTAGACACTAAACGAGAGTTAGTTAATGAGGTCTTTAGACTTATTTGAACTACTTTAGGTTCTTCAACATTCAACGGAATAAATTGATCGTGTATTAGATGAATTATTTAGGTAAGTCTGTGGATCGTTTATTCGTTTTTTTTTAATTCTAAGAGCATCATTAATTCACCTCCATTCAATAAAGTCAGTTATTTTGCATATCGATCGACATTATTAAAAAAGGGGTTCCATGACAGTTCATCCTGCGACAATTCATCCTGCGACAGTTCATCCGGCCGACAGTTCATCCTGCCGACAGTTCATCCTGCCGACAGTTCATCCCGCCGACAATTCATCCGGCGACAATTCATCCTGCCTGATCATTTAGAAGATTTTTTCTTCAAGTAAGTATGCAAAGAGGATAAACCGCCGTACAACCAAAATCGATATACTTATATCTGAAGGCATCTTGAGTGGAAATCCGCTGTAAAAATATTTTTACTAACAATAATTTCGACTCTCCGAAGAAGCATGCGTGAATAACAAAATACGACATACTTATACGTGCAGTCGGCTTAGCAAAGAACGGTAAAGATTCCTACTTGCATCTAATATAACTTTTTTATCTGAAATTAACACCATTTTTTTAGGGTGAATTGATTGATTAAAAAAAAAAAAACACAAGAGTCCCAACCGTCTCGAGCCAGTGAGTGCCAATGGCATCCACAATTTTGGTATGGTGTGATGCTGAAGGCAGTGGGGAGGGGAAGGAGATGTGGAAAACGAATCTTCCTGGCTATTCAGATCTAGTCACCAAACACGGCTTAAGCCATTTCAAGTAATTAAATAAACTAAACCAATATACACTGTACAACAGCGAAAAAAATTAAACAAATCATATGATATGAATTTTAATATACTATTATTTTTATAACCTAACCTAACCACGCATGCTTCTTCGGAGAGTCGAAATTATTGTTAGTAAAAATATTTTTACAGCGGATTTCCACTCAAGATGCCTTCAGAAATAAGTATATCGATTTTGGTTGTACGGCCGTATATCCTCTTTGCATACTTTATAAAAATCTTCTAAATGATCAGGCAGGATGAATTGTCGCCGGATGAATTGTCGGCGGGATGAACTGTCGGCAGGATGAACTGTCGGCAGGATGAACTGTCGGCAGGATGAACTGTCGGCAGGATGAACTGTCGCAGGATGAACTGTCGCCGGATGAATTGTCGCAGGACGAATTGTCGGGTCACCTAAAAAAGGGATGTGTTTATTGAAATCTTATCTGACACTCAGGAGGCCGCTAAAATTAGTCAATTGTCGGTCTGATTTCTTATCCATTGTTGGCCGTGCTCGCGAATATCGGCAACTGATTATAATTTAACTACAAATTTCCAACTACGTACTCGAATTACTCGAAAACGAAAGCTTATATAAAAAAAAGTGGTTACACAAAAGTGATGTAGATTCCAAGTTTCCCGCATGTACCACGAGTTTCCGGACACCTTGTAGATGTCATTAGATTATCTAACAGTATTAATAGCTTAGCGAATGTAAGGTTGAAATTGAAGAACCCGTCTTCGAATACATCTCTGACGCCGCGCCTTATGCAAAACCATCTTCGTACTTGAAGTTTGTTAAAAAGCTACTTTTGTAATAGAACCGAATTCAAGCAAGTAGCGAATAGTGAGGAACGTCTGCTGGAAGGCGTAAGTAGGTAATATTGAATTTGTAATTTCGTGAATCTCTACGGGTATGGAGAGATTGATTATAATACTATTATTATTATATCTGTCAGTTGTGAATAATAATTGCCTGTCGCGCTTACATTTGTCCCGGTGACTAGCTGTCACTGGATTGCCTGAAATTATTTTTCCGAGGAACCCACGATTTTTTAAACCAGTTCCTATCGAATTTATAAAATGGTCACCAACACTTAAACTGGGCGAAGCCGAAGCAAAAGCCGCCCGAAGGGCCTATCAGCAAAAACCTACGGAGCGTATTTTAACTGCTAGTTTAATTTTAATTTGGTGTTGAACGTTGATAGTTATCGTATCTTTAAAATGCTTCTAACAGCCAAAATAATATTTTTATGATTTAAAAGATGCATAAACTCAGATAAATTAAAAAAAGTACCTAGTTTTTTTTCGCATATTTAAAAAAAAAGGAATCACGGAACACCCAAAACGAATAAAACAATTTCTCGTTTCCTAGGCAACGTGAGTAAAAGTTAGCCCGTCATAAATAACAAATCCATACCGAACAGGGAACACTGCCAACCATTTGCCTACTATAAATATCACCCATGCATAATTGCATTATTATATTTTCCACTTTTCAGTACATAAAATTTAATTTTTCTCAAGTTTCTTCACAAATCCACCGACACTTTATGAAAAAGTTTGCTAACATCACAACAGAACAAAATAAAACAACATCAAATAATAATCTTTTTCTACCATGAACTTATTTATTATACACTATTTTGAATCTCACGGGATGAGAAATCTTTACGTCTGGATGCACGAAACAATTTAAAGTAAATCACTCACACATAAAAAAGATTCCTGATTTGCAATATACATTTTCTATCTTTTTACTATTGGTGATGTCCTTTTTACTCGTGTGATATTTTACTATCCAATAAATTGAATTTATTGTCAATTGCAGCCACTCGGCAATATCGGCTGATAGGATCGTCTGCGCTCTTCTATCGCATGGGAGGGGTATGATTTTATAGGGTATGTTCCGAGGGGGAGGGAGATAGATGTTGCGCTAAAGCTTCGGTTCTTGACCGCTCCAATTTTAAACTGGACAGTTGGGGGAAGGGCGTCTCGTGGATACGAATGTATATAAGATTTATTTATTTTAACAATTTAAATAAAAGGTCTTTTTAAAAATCGCAGTAGGATGATTAAGAAGAACGAAAAAAACAATGTAAGATGTTCGTTATGTTATGACAGTTATGACACTTTTTAAATTTTTCTTTTAACCTAACTTAACTCACTTTCGCGTTTCAATGGGAGAACTATAATGAAATATTTTCAATTGCACCTTTGTCACTATTTGAAATACCTACCAAAACTAAAACCATCAACAATTGGTTGATGGTTTTAGTCGTGATTAGTCTAGATTTAGACTAGATCTGAATAGCCAGGTACTTCCCAAACTTCTTCTTCTCTATCTTTTTATCGTCCCAACTTTCTTCAGCTTTCCAACATGCCCAATTAGGGGATAACACACTGGTTCCGGCCAGCTAAATTCTTGCGCGGCATTAAAAAAAAACATTAGTAGGAATCTACACTTTTTGCGGATTTCATCAAAATACTTACCTTACATTCCACAACATTTTATATAAAAAGGATCTATTATTTTTTTTAATGAATATTTCCATAGAACTCATTTAATTGAGATATACATTAGAAATGCCTTCCATGTAGATTTGAATGAAAAACAATGACGCCATTAACGCCAGTACCATTTATTTCTAGCCCATTTAGCACGCGCTCTGTCTCTCTTACACTTGCCTGACAAAGCATACTGCCATACCATTTGATCGAAATTAAGACTTCGTAATGATGATGAAATACAGTTCTGCGTATGAAATTTAAGCAAATTATCGACAGACTTTTGTATCTCGAAACACGATTGAATCGAAATTCTTGTGTTCTTTGTCATTCTACAACAGCTGAAGTCCCCGGCGTTGCCCCAGCTCTACACCGAGTTTTTTGGAATGTGATATAGACAGTAAATGTAAACGTTGAGTAGGCTAAAAGTCTTGCAGTTTTTCGTCTCAATATTGTGAAGCCCAAATTTTAGTAAGCGTAATAATATTATAGTAATTTTGGAAAATAATTTATTTATTTATTTATCGTGTAACATAGTAATAATAGAAATAGAAACAATAAAATACCAATTATTATTTCACTTCCTTTACACTAATAGAAAGGAAGCAGAATATAAAAGAAATAACAACAAAAACAATATTAGAAAAATAATATTAAAATTTAGATCAGAATTTTTGAAATTTCTGATATAAATTTAGGTAAGGAATAAATGAAAATATCAAAGGAACTGAATTATAGTGTATTAGAAATAAGACGTCAAATTTAAAAGTAAATAAAATATACTTTAAACAAAATAAGTAATTTTCATCATATGTTTAGAACTTCAAGCAAGAAAAATTTCATCTCGAAGTATCAAAATTCTATTTTCAGAGGTGGGGAAAGGGATGGTTATTTGAAATATCGTGTAGACAGTGACCTTCCTCTTGTTTTGAAGACTTTTTTTTTGAAAATTTTATCAATCTCGGAATAAAACTATAGATTTGTATAAAAATCAAATTCACGTCTTCCGCCCGACCGATAGTGACACTGTTCTTTATTTTGATAGAAATAAATAAAGTAATTGAGCATGTAGAGAGAATGAAAGAGGAAAGGAGTGCAAGGAGAATATACGACGCAAATGTGAATGGTAGAAGAAGTCGTGACGCCCAAGAAGGACATGGTACGATCAAGTGAATCATATACTTGAGTCGGGCCATGTCAAGAGTCAGAATAATAGAAGAGCATGTATGAAACGATGTATGAATGTAAACGAGGCAAGGAGTGTGTGCCAAGACCGAGTTGTTTGGCGGTCCGTCCTCTCTGCCCTCTCTGCCCTCTGGGGGGAAGCGGCGTGATGGTTAGATAGTTAAATAAATTTCTTAATAAATCTGTATATTAATAACAGTACCTACGCCACTGTCCCTAGAGCTAAAGTACGACATTTGCATTCAAATGACCAAGTCTATTTTATTAAATGACCCGAAAAACAAAACGAATAGTAATACTCCTTACATTCTTTATGCGGAGGGTTCGGAACCGGGAACGGCCGCATTATTACCCCCCCTCCCCCCTTCTCCCTATTTTATATAATATTATATTATTTTTGTATATTTATGATGCGATTAAGTACCTACCGGATAATGGGATAGAAAAATAGGAATATTCAAATTGAGTGTAATAAATTTTATAGAATCATAATATTAAATAAGGATGTAAGAAGGATAGTGGATGGTTACTTTGACACGTTTAAATACAGAATGTCACATTTGCTCCTGTGTTATGAAGGGTAATAATTGTTGTCATAGAAGTGCTATTTGGGAAACTGGTATTTAGTACTGCCGCTCCGAGAACCATTTATTCGATAACCAACACCTCTGGGGAGTGGCTAGAGAATTCGGGGAACGTGTTTTTTTTTACATTAGCTCCACGCAGGAGGCCCTGAGTAAAATAATTCCTCTCAGAGCCTATGTCATCTTTGCTGTGGACGTATTAATCCATCTCTCCAGTGGTGCAAGCCTCCAGAGTAAGGCTGGAGAAGTCAAAGGGACTCCCTCAAGCACTCTCCCCGGATCCACCCGCCATGCAGCTGGTGGGCAGACGCATCCGCCGCCAAGACCTGGATAAACCTCACCCCATGAACCCAGGCACCCCTGCTGAGTCACCAAACGTAGCAAGCAACATGGGGTGACCTATGGCAGAGGTGTTGGTTATCTAATAAATGGTTCCCTGGGCGGCGGTACCCATACCCCCCTCCCGTGTTTGTTATTTTTTTAATACGAAAAATAGATATAAAAAAGGCCTACCCTCTCACCCCCCCTCTCTATTACCCCCCAACATTTGAGGTGCCTCTTGTATGAGATACTCAACACTATTCTCTCGTCGATACAGACGTCCAGACTCTCTGGCTTCCTATTCGGAACTCTTTGAAAAATTTGCTTGCCCATAGTATGTTTTATGTAACAAAAGAATGCAAGATTCCATTTTGTCTTTCCAATTAGGAATTAAAAATCAATTCGAATTAAAAAGTAGCAACCGATTTAATGACTGGGTGCTTATTTAGCATTATAATTTCAAACTGTTACAACAGGCCTTGGCATGCGACGAATTTTGAAGTGTTCGCGTGATCAAGTCAGTGCCATCGAGCAACGACATTTTGTAAATGAGAATAAACGAGATTTTGGTAAGCGATTTACGTTGAAATACATTTTTTTGTACATAAATTTAAATTAACACGCCAAAAAATGTTTCTTTCACAAGGTTTTAAATTTTCAAGAAATTCAATTCGACACAAAATCGTCAAATAATTTTCATTCCAGAAAGATTTTAAAATTTTACATAAGTAGTAAGCCCGATATTTGTTAATTCTCATTTCAGAAAGATTTAAAAATTTTACATAAGCACTGAGCCCCGTATTCACTAGTTTGTTATGCCACAGATTTTATGTCCAGGTTAAATCTTTCCCACAGGAAAAACTTAACCCTATCACACACTTTTCCACAAATGATCATCTAGTCAATCCACGTTATGCAATTGCACTATATAAGTATAATAAATACAAAATAATACAAGAACAATATGTCAAAGAGACCAAATGGGAAAATAATTCACCTACTCCAGATATTTTCGTATCAGAGGGTTCGACTCGGTGGAACTCCTAATTGGACCTATAAATCCTACTGATCCCTCAATATAAATATTTAAAAAATCTTTTGTAATCCTACATGTATTTAAAATGACTGATTTGTCCATTTTTATATATAAATTCTTTTACAAATCTAATATGCTTAAATTTTGAATGAGAGAGCTAGGTATAATGCCAGTAGCCGAAATAACAAATGGTACATTTGTTATGTTTATTATTGTGACAATATTATAATTTAAATGAAAAAAATAGAATAAAGATGGGAGTCATCCAGGAAATCGTTGCACTTTTGTTATATATGACAATCATAAGCTTAGTTTCCATCGTATTGCCAAAATAAAGTAAAAAGGCTATTGTCATGTCGGAGGTTAAGTGCTGGAATATGACTTCATTATTTAGGGGTTGAATGCGATAGAAACTCATATATAAGGGTTGCTTTATTGTCTTATAGATTTATAGCCCAGTCATTCCGTAGTTTTACCTTGCAAAAGGTCATGTAGTAGCGATTTTGATATATGTTGTTAAGATTGGGACTCTAAAGAAAAAAAAAAGTTTTCGACCTCGGGAGGGTCGAGCTCGATCCGCCATCTTGGATTGAAGGTCCCAAAATTTGGTTTTTTCAAAATAATTATGAAATGATTGATTTTACAACCAAGTTGTTCAAAGCAAACTTGAAGAAAACTAAATTACGTACATTTTATGTCGAATGTTTTTTTTTGTAAGTCTAATAGGTAACGAGTTACAGCGGAAGAAAGAAGACAATTTTGACAAAAAATTGTAAAACTCAAGTTTTCTTGATAAATTTTTGTAAGAACATATTACAAAATATCATTTTTAAAGTATTCCCACAAACAATATACTTATAAAGCATCATCCGTGTGCTCGATTACGTTGATTGACGTTGTTATAGTGGGCTCCTAGTCTATAGCTGATTTGGCAACACTGATTGAGTCCTGGTTACTGGACGATGCCTGGACGCTCGGTCTATCGGACGTCGGAGGATGTCGAACATGGTTACCAGGTATACAAATTTTGAATCTATTAAATTCAAACGTAAGGACAAAGTTATTCCATTAGTAGCAGTCAACAGCAGCATCAAGATCGGCGAAACAACTATTTCCATCAACCCGCTAATGTTGTTCCAGAGAGTGTGTATTTTGAAGAAATCCGACGAAGAATTGAAGGATTACCTTAAATTCGAACTCGCCCCATTTCCTTTGTCGCTTTTCTCTGAAGAAGGAATGCGCAAAGGTACGAAATCATCATTTTATGGTGTTTTTGAACAACTTCCAGAAGGCGTGCAACTTGAAGGTAGCAAAATTAATGTTGTGGATGGAGGATACCTTTTACATAAAGTTGTATGGAATGGTAATGATTTTTTTGGGTCAATTTGCGAGAAGTACGTTCACTATGTAAGACATCACTATGGATCACATGCAGTTATTGTTTTCGATGGATATCCGCTAGATGATGGTGAAAAAAAATACAAAAACCGCAGAAAAACTTCGCCGATCGAAGAAGCATATGTCTGCAGATGTTCTTTTCGATGAAACAATGCCAGTTCAAGTTTCACAAGAACGTTTTTTAGCCAATGAAAATAACAAAGTCCGTCTGATTTCGATGCTTACAAAGCAATTTATACAGGCTGATTTTACAGTTAAGCAGGCTGAAGAAGATGCTGATGAGTTGATTGTCAATACTGCGATTCCCTTGTGTTCATCATTTGACGCTGTATTCGTTATTGGCGAAGACGTTGATCTCCTATTTCTGCTAACAGCATTGGCACCACCCGAAAGTAGTATATATCTTCGCAAACCCGGGAGAGGCAAAACTTTTGAAAGACTGTATTACGCGAATAGTGTGAAATACAAAGAAGCGGCTGAGAATATTCTGTTTCTCCATGCCTTTAGTGGCTGCGATACAACATCGTCCTTCTTCAACCAAGGAAAAACAAAATTTTGTTCACTTGTACAGAACGACACAAGACTCAATGCCGTGACAGAAATCTTCAAACAACATGATGCAAAACCAGAAGACATAGCAGATGCAGGAACACGCTTTCTTGTTGCTTTGTACGGGGGTGACATGGATAATGACTTGGAAGAAGTCCGCTACCAACGTTTCGCAAAGTCAACAACAAAAAGCAAATTCAATCTTGCCTCTTTGCCACCAACGAACGACGCTGCACGGTACCATGCATTTAGGACGTACCACCAAGTCCAAAAATGGTATGGAATCCAAAAAAATCCAGAAAACTGGGGCTGGAAACGTGGCACCAACGGGCTTGTTCCAGTAAGAACAAAGAAACCAGCACCCGAGACTTTATTGAAATTTATTTCATGTAATTGTAAAAAAGGATGCGGCGTTGCATGTGGCTGCAGGAAAGCTGGATTGAATTGTTCTATTGTGTGTGGGTGCTGTAATGGTCAAACATGCCGAAATTCGCCAGAGGTTCATATCGATGTCGAGGAAGAAGATGAAGAGATTTTATCAATGGAAGCCCAGAATCTCAGTACCACAGGCAATGAATTAGAAGATGACATTGATGAAGAGTGTTATTAAGATGTCGATATCAACCAAACCGGCATCAACAAAAAAATATCATTACGCAATAGCCAATATATAAAATAATTTCGAAATCTACCATCGCTGGTATATCTGTGGAGTAGACCTACAGGGGATACCACAATAAAAAATGCGCCATGTTCTCTACCTCATGGTAGTGTGGAAATGAGTTAACAAAATTATTATAATTATATGATAATATATTATATAATATAATTATGTATAAAATGGTCACCAACACTAACTGGGCGAAGCCAAACCAAAAGCTGCCTACAGGGCCTAGCAGTAAAACCCTACGGAGCGGGTTTTTAACAGCTAGTTATGTAATGAATAACCCGAAAAATAACACAAATTGGGAATTTCATCATTTTTTAGAAAAATATTCACATTTCCGCCACCGTAACTCGTTACCTATTAGACTTATAAAAAAAACCTTAAACATAAAATATACGTAATTTAGTTTTCTTCAAGTTCACCTTGAACAACTTGGTTGTAAAATCAACCATTTCATAATTATTTAGAAAAAACCGAATTTTGGGACCTTCAATCCAAGATGGCGGATCGAGCTCGACTCTCCCGAGGTCGAAAACTTTTTTTTTTCTTTAGAGTCCCAATCTTAACAACATATATCAAAATCGCTACTACATGACCTTTTGCAAGCTAAAGGCCTTTTTAACTACGGAATGACTGGGCTATTATGTAAAAACACAGGGAAATATTTACTTGTTCATATTGCCAGTAATCTTTTTTGCCGTGGTATAAACCGCCCCTTTTCCGACCGTGATTTTCACTGACTGGAAATGAACAGCCAGGTACAAACATTCTTTCTCCTTTCCCTTAAGTCTTTATTTAAAAAAAAAATCCGAGTGCAGTTTACACGCGGTAGAAGCGAAACTTTACCAAAACTATCGCAATCAATACTTGAAAAGTGAGGTCATAATCAAAGCGACCAATGAGCGCAGACCTAATTTCCGTTTCATATCTCAACCAATAGGAGCCTTTAAAAGTGACATCATCATCATCATCAAAGCGGCCAATGAGCGTAGTTGATGCGTCGCAGGTGCAGTAATCTTCATTTCCGTTTCATACGAAAACCAAATCACAGCGGGGATGTAGAAGTTTCATTTCAAAAAATATTTAAATATTTGGGATGCAGCGTTAGTTTTGTACGCCTTGCGATTTTATTTCTCTTACAACATAGCATTTACCTCTAAGGGCAGGAAGAGAGGATCAAATGCCAGCCAACTCAAAAAGTTTTTGCGTATATTATTTGCTTCATCGAACAGTATTAATAGGCTTGCATCTGCGTGGTTGAATTTCAGAACCCAGCTTCGAGGGCATGTCTGACGCCACGCCATATGCGCCGCGCCACAAATAACATCTGTGTACGTGGAATTTCAAACAAAGCTGTAATTCGGTTTCGAATTCAAGAAATCATTACAAGCTGTCGCCGCTTCCGTCGCTGCTCGGACGGAATCAACTCGGATGCGAACGTGTCCCCCTAGGTATAACTGAATTTGTGAATATGTAGTATCTATCTCTCCGGATATGGATAGATTGACGGTAACACATAGTTGTGTCAAGCGGCTTTTTTTTTACATGAATACCGCTTCCGTCTGGAGCCAGTGGGACTATGGCATCCCCAATTGGGGTATGTTATGAGGCTGAAGGTAGTGGGGAGGGGAAGGAGATAGGGAAGAGGAAGGTGGGGAAGTACCTTGCTATTCAGATCTGGTCACCAAACACGGCTTAAGCCATTTCAAGCAACGTTTCAATTCTGAATGGTGGTTTTACACCAGGGCGATACTGAGAGTATCTTCCACTCTGGAACGTGCCGCAAATATACTATATATTATTTTATTTTTTCTTTATTAGGAAAATTTACAGGTTTATAACATTACATGCATTAGAAAACCACAAATTACCATAATTAGTTTATAAACCCAATAACTAATGTTCACATCATGCACCAATAATAATGAAAAAGTCTATAATAATTAAGTTTTTTTTTTTACTTAATATTATATAGTAAGGAGCTAGATAAGCTGTCTAGGGATAACCTAGCTATACTGTCTAATAAATAAAGATACAGACAAGATAAGATAAGATAAAAAAAACAGAGAAAAGTTGAAAAAATAACTAAATATATATACATATTAGCTGATCCGGCGAACTTCGTACCGCCTCAGAATCAAAAACTGTTGTCACCTTATTGGCTGAATTGATCTAAATTGTTTCTCCCTGCGTATACCATACCTTGATCTAAATTGTTTCTCCCTGCGTATCCTTTCCCCTCTCGCGTTCCCTCTCCCTCTCCCCACTCCACTTCTCCCCTTCCCCCGTCCCGCTAACCCCCCTTCCTGAGTTCCTTTCCCCCCTCCCCCCTCCCCCGGTTCACAGTTCAATATTACACCCCTTACAATATTGCTGCAGTTCTTTCAAAATAGGAGAATTCGTTCCATGCAAAATGTATGGGGAAAATAATTTTCTTCGGAGTGGAACACCCTTTACTTTTAGGGGTATGAAAAATAGATGTTGGTCGATTCTCAGACCTACCAGATAAGCACACAAAATTTCATCAAAATTGGCCCAGCCGTTTCGGAGGAGTATGGTAACAAACACCGTGACACGAGAATTTTATATATTAGATTATAATAATAATGCAAATTGAAAAACACCTGACGTAATGTCGAAAACGTAATATGCAAACATATATAATAAAAAAAAACAAGGAAAAGTAAAAAAGGTAAGTGAAATGAAAGTAAAATAAAAGTAAAATAGTAAAATAAAGTGTGCCAGTTTTATGTTAGATTAAATAAGTATTTTTAAATAAGATAATAACAAAATAAAAATAAAAAACTGATAAACACCAGACGTGTTTAAAAGCTTAATGTGGAAAAACAATATACATATATACATTATTTTTCAAATTTCGATACAAAAAATACATAAAAAAAATTAAATACAAAGAAATTACGGTAACAATTTATCAGTTTTGTTACAGGGAATTAAGTTATTTGTTAATTAATGGATAATTATAAGACTCCATTAAGTATTTGTCTAAAAGTGCTTAAAGTACACGAAAAAATATCAGCATCAATACATTTTTTGTTATAAAGATTGCAAGTTCTTAATAAAAAAGAATTTTGCCTGAGACTGGTTGAAGCACTTTCGATATGAAACAATGACTTGTCTCTAGTTTTCTTACTCGGGATTCTAATATTAATTGATGACAAAAGAGCTGGACAGTCAATATGACCACTCAAGACTTTGTATAAGGAAGTTATATCCGCGATGTCTCTCCTACTTCTTAGAGTTTTAAGTCCATAGTGTTTTATAGAGCTGTCCATGTCATAATATCGCACATGTCTCTTAACGTTCAAGTGATGTACAAATTTTCTTTGGACAGCTTCTATGCGCTTTGTGTGTATATTATACATCGTCTGGCCGGTCTCGTTATCCCTTATTAAATAAGAGGGATAATTAACATTTTGAGACCTTAAAAGTGTCAAATAATGTTTATTACTCTGTGAACATTACATATGTGAACTCAAAATAATTTTATCGTAAGCAGTGTGGACGTATAACGAGTTTTAAGAATATGTGCAGATATTATCGTGATTCATTAGATGCGAAGTGTTTAAAACCCAGGATCGGTAGCGAACATTTACCAGATGTGGTCATTTGTTCGGTTGTTGGGTGTCATAGCCGTACCCCTGCGCACCCCCCGCACCTTTACTGCAACCCCGCTGCTCGCTGTTACGCCCGCAGTCGCTGTATTTACGACTGTGGACCATATGGCCCGTTCGGTGTGTGGGCCACCGAAGCGGCCTTCTAAGAAACGCACCAGAGAAGAAAACCAACTGATGACCTCTGCAATCTCTGCATCCCTAGCTGCCCCCGCTGCCAACCGCCCGCGCCTGCCCCCCGCCCCTAAGCACATGGACTAGGAAGTCATGGGACTGAGCCCGCGCCCTTCGGTTTCTACCTGTGCCGTACGTATGGAGTGATAAATGAAAAATTAAAAAACTTTATTAATTAACAGTTCACAGTGACAATTTATTATCACAGTGTATTACGAGTATATATACATTTTCGTTAGCGTTGATTACGTGTTATTTTTATGGTTTCTTTGCAATTGTTTTTATGAACTGCAGATTTATTAAATACATATATGTTTTGAGTATGTGTGAGTAAGATTAAGTTAGGTTAAGTTAGATTAAGTAGATTAAGTTAGACTAAGGATGTTAAGTAGATTATTAAATACAGAAGGTAAATGTATTATTGGGGGGCAAGAATTCCAATAATCCATGCGCTTGATAGCTGCAAGACGAGTTGATACCTAGCCTCCTACATAGTTAAGTAAATTAGAATACGTACGTATAAAAAGATATTTTATTTAATTTATTGGGGGGCTAGAATTCCAACAGTCCATGCGCTTGATAGCTGCAAGACGAGTGGTTATCTAGCCCCCTACATAGTTAAGTAAATTGAAATACGTACGTATAAAAAGATATTTTATTTAATTTATCGGGGGGCTAGAATTTCAATAATCCATGCGCTTGATAGCTGCAAGACGAGTTGTTATCTAGCCTCCTAAGTTAAGTAAATTCTAATGTAAAATCCTTGTTAATTTGTACAGCGCTCTTGAGGCGATTTTTCGCAAAAACAGCGCTATATAAGTTGTCCAAATTTATTATTATTATTATTATTATTCCATACAGGAGAAGCATATTCAAGATGACTACGAACATAGGAGTAATATAATATTTTGAGGGTATGGATATTGGTGAACTCTTTTCCAATACGGAATAAAAATTCTAACATGCTCGTGGATTTTTTAACAATAATATCCACATGTGCCTTAAACGAAAGTTTATTGTCAATAAGAACACCGAGGTCTCGAATTTGATTGAGTTTTTTAAGTGCTTGACTGTTTGTAATATAATAATCATGTTCGATTGTTTTTTGGCTTTGTGTAAAGGTAATAACGTAACATTTGTCGGTATTTAAGTGGAGATAGTTGACAGTACAATAATTATTAAGTCTATTAAGATCTTCTTGAAGTTTATAGCAGTCAGAAATAGAGTTGAGAGAAAGAAATATTTTCATGTCAACAGCAAAGAGCAAAACTTTAGAATGCTTAAAGCATTTTACAATGTCATTGATAAATACAGTGAAAAGCAATAAATTGTGAAATAACACATTTAATAAAATAAAATTTATTTGCCACGCCGGGATTCGATCCCGCGACTTTCGGAGTGCTAGTCAAGAGCCTTACCACTGGACTATGTCGGCCGTCATTGCCTTTCTCGGTTACTTTGCCCCATGGACTAGCTACACTGGATACTGGATGACAGTGGATCCGAGGAACGGGTAATTTTTGGAACCAGTTCCTATTGGATTTATAAAATGGTCACCAACACTAACTGGGCGAAGCCGAACCAAAAGTCGCCCGCAGGGACTAGCAACAAAAACCTGCGGAGCGGGTATTTAACTGCTAATCCTTATTAATACAACCAGCACAGGCCGATTTCACAAAATTAATTAAAAATAATATATAATATATTTGTGACACGTTGCAGAGTGGAAGATATTCTCAGTATCAGCTTGATGTAAAAAAACTATATAGAATTGAAACATTTCTTGAAATGGCCGTATTTGGTGACCAGATCTGAATAGCTAGGTACATTTCCACCTTCCTCTTCCTCATCTCCATCCCCTCCCCTCTACTTCAGCCTCACAACATACCACTGTCATAGTCTCCAGACAAGAGCACTTGGGACTCTTGCGCTAATAAATGTAATAACGCTTTCTTGAAAAGAAAATAAGCACAGACCCTTGAAAAATCATGAAATCCGACGATTAACAAATTTCATACATATAATTAAATTTCGGCTAAAAAAATATTACACTCTTAGGTAGGTACTTTATCGTTTATCGGAAATCTTTACAATCAGAGTTCCAATTCTCAAAATGACAATTAAAATAATTTTTGTACTTTAATTGTAGGTACTTTATCGCTTGTCTGAATTCTTGCCACTTCAGTTACAATTTTGAAATAGACAATAAAAATATTTTTTATTCAACTATTAGATATATTATAGGTAGGTATTTTATCGCTTGTCGGAATTCTTGACACATCAGTTCCAATTTTGAAAATGACACTTATATTCGTTGAACTCAGATTTGTTATAAATTGAATCGATTCTCTTGATTCTGTCATGTCTACCAACCATCATTGACTTTAACAGTCTTTTACTGGCATGTCATACATTTCCCTACCAATCGCTCTACATCTTCAACTCATCTAAGTGACCTTTTTTGTATGATTTTCACTGACTCATACTCGCACCTCAGGGATTCCATTTCCATTGCACCTCTTTTTGTCTTACTTCCCCCATCAGTTCCATAAAACATCGGAACTGCAATGCGAACCGCTAGCTTCACTTCAGTTGACAACTTTTCATTAGCGGCTACTGATGTCAGTTAATTTTTTTAACTTTTTCGCATTACTCTACTTGCATACATATTTAAACCTTATTCGATCCTGAAAACTAGTACACGATGATTTTCCGAAGCGGCGAGCTTTAAGTTTCGCTACGAATTTCACGGATGATATTTTACGAGCATTACGGCAAATATTTCCTTACGAAACTTTTAATTAATTAAAACATTTCCATATGCCTTTCTGGGATTATCTTCAGAGGCGAAAATATTCAACCAACCACATATGCATAAGTGTGAACCACCTAACTATATAATAAACTCACACAGCTTTAGCAGGGCGTCAATATCTCCGGGAATCGTTTCACATACTTTCCGTCCGATATTCCTACGCAGCCTCGGTGTGGGGATTCCATATAAAAGCTTCCGATATGGGATGCGACCTCTTCTCCCTTCTGCCTCCCGCTTCTCCCGCTCCTGATACTACTCCTTCTATATTCTATACCACCCCGTTCTTCTTATTCCACCCGTTCCACCCGTCCACCCGTTCTCCACCCCCACGCCCGCCGAACCCCCTAATAGCCCGGGCGATATATGAATGTCCCCGGGCCGCATGCGCGAGCTATTGGCTATAACGTGCCATGCGAGATGTGGCCAATATTTATGTGCTATAAATAAAAGAGAAGATTATTCTAATATGTGAAAATGTTTGGATTTCTATCCTCTCTGCGTAGCCTTACGGAGAAACAGCTTTGCGGTATCATCTACACAGCATCACACCGAATATAGTCATGTGGGAATCACTTTCGATCTACTAGTAATTAAATGGAAGGAACTCGGAAGAGCAAAATGTAATTGATTCCTTCAGCGTTGATGTATACATTATTCCATAATAAGGAACAGCAGTCCAATTTTTTATTTTTTTAACTGAATAATGACCCTCTAACTTAAATAAGTGCATATTTATTTTTATTTCTAGAGTTAGTTTTAATAGTTAAAATAATTGTCAAAGTTTTAATTTTTCAAGATCCCCCGAGAACCACCGTATGTGTAGTGAATCGTGTGACGTCATCACTCCCGAAAAGTTACCATAAGATCAGGCAATCAGCTGTTGAACTGACGCCATTTTGAAATTCAGAGTTCGAAGTATTCTCCCTAGAGTAGCATTACATTTTTTTTGTGCAGTAGTTTTTGAATATTTTTAATAATAGAGATAAACTAATAAGAGATACCTTTATTTTTTAAACTAAATTATTTAGGCCTAAATAATGTTTCAATAAACACGACAACTAAATCTCTATAAACAGTATGTAAATAAACGAATAAAATGAAATGTAGTTAATACGATGGCTTGTGTGTCATACCTACATTCCCATTCAATGACTTTACGGTGTTCAGTGACGTCACCACTAAACATTTTAATAATACCAACTTGACGGCGTGTTGCTATGACCCGATCAAAAATTGACTTTTTAATAATTTTTTAAAAACTTTGCGTTTAATATTATTAAATAAAACTTATATATTCAGAATCAGCGTTTATTGGTCTGTTTGAACATATTTTTTTAAAGCTATAATATTTTTCACTGGAGTTCCTTATTGACCATTCCCTTGAAAACGGATTGTTTTTACCATTCATTTTTGTGCCAAACACTTCTACACTGGAATGATTTTCCAGCTTCTGTATTTCCTCCCTCCTTTAACATGGGTCTCTACAATACTCATCTTTACCCTGTTTTTTCATTATAATGCCATTAACACAACATTCCCAAAGTTGACAATAAGATTGTCCTAATTGAAAAATGTGAGAATTAAAAATTATCAATGTAGGAGGCGTGTATGGGGTCGCTGCCCGGGAAACATCTAAAGGATAACTAACATCTCTGCCATAGTTCACCCCGAGTGATTCTCCACGTTTGATGACTTTGCAGGGGTACCCGGATTCAAGGAGTTAGGTTTGTCAAGGTCTTGGCGGCGCATGCTTTTGTCAACCTACGGCCCGATCGGGTGAGAATGGTTTCGGGAGACTCTTTGATTTCTCCAGCAGGACTCTCAGGGAACATCTCTTTACACCACATTGGGAGGGATGGATTCGTATGTTCGTCACTCCTGAACCCATTGACCTCCAGATTCCAATCCACCCCTCATACCTTTTTACTTTCCAGAACTTCCACTCCTTCCTTTCCCTAAGAAGATCCTCCACACATCATCCCCAAAGATGATAGGCCCTGAAGGATTTTTGCCTCCTTTGTAGAAATAATCTTAAAAGAAAGATTGCTAGTTGTTCGAATCCCACATAAGTTTATGATTTACATCCAATTTCGATTAACTAAACAAATATTGTGATGTTCCTAGAAATTAGTCAATTACATATAACGTTAGAAAGCTAGACTGATTATTATGCGAATTAAATTATTAATCGTATGTACGGTTGATCGAGTTGAAATATTAAATAGTACAGGTTTTTCTAAATCTTAAAAAATTATATTACAGTATCCATTTTTTGACTCGGCTTAACTTATTTTGAAAAGTAAGTTAATGTCGGAATACCCTGTGCCAATCGAAATGACTTTTTTCAATTTAGTAACAGTCATTTTACCCACCGAGCCATAACCACCAAAGCTAGCTTTAAACGTCGCAACGAAAGAAATTCACGTTGCCAAATAGGTCATCAATTAATATTTGTGTATTATATTCGAAAATGTACACTTTATACCACACATAACGATGTATTTACTAATGTAAACATCCCTTTCTTGAAAATATCAGTAAACTGTCGAAACAAACCATAAAATACGAACATTACTATATAACATTATAACTAGAGCTTTCCTCTCTGGAAAAGCTTGAGCAATATCTTGCCTTTTGTACGAGGAACGCTGAAAAAGTCTTCATTCTTTATTCAACCCAATAAATAAAATCTCCCATATAATCACACATACGACTCGGGCCGTATAAGTTCAGGCAGACTCTCTCTCTATCGGGTATCCAATATATCTCCAGCTTCCCACGCTCCCCGGTCTCCTCCTCACCCACCCCCTACCCCCTTGAAGCCTGATACACCCCCTGAAGCCTCCACATGGGAAATTTTAACCCCCGTTCGTTCGTTTTCAACCCAACCCAAACACCAAACCCTGCACCCCTAGAGAGAGAGAGGGAGTACGATGAATCGACTGGCGATAATAGGTACTTTTATACTTTCATCCTTCAGTTCATAATCACTAGTCAGTACTCACATTTCTGCTTATCACTATATCAGTTATAATAATACGAACGTACGGCTTTGAAAATGAATCGATCTCGAAATAAATGTCATTTAAAAAGACTTATTGTATTAATGTCCGGTACAAAGCAACCCTTGTTTCCAGGATATTGAAAAATGCGAGGGAAGTAAATCCTTCAGGATTTTATGCTTACGGATAAACCGCCCTTAAATTAAATGACCGCCGCCTCAAATAGCCCCGAAAAGAAGCCTTCCCAAAACCACCCTCCCCTAGCCGCAGTCTTGTAGCCGCAAAACCGATACAGCCTCCTATAAAGTATAAATAATTCCTTTCAAGTGAAAAAATTTCCCCATTTCAGGGAAGTAGGTATTTTTATTAAGATGATTAATGTAAAATGTATCAGTTTTCTGCAACACTTACTTGTTCGTGACATCTTTTACGATACTTTTTCGTTACACGAACAAATTAAGTACATTGTTACATTGTTATTAGTAAGTACATTGTTACAACGAAGGTTTTTTAGGGTGAAATAAATATAATACCTAATAGAAAGCATAATACGTATTTTTTTAAACATATTTTTAGACTTATTGTATAAAAGTGCGCGAGAGTGGTTCCTTTATTCACTAAACTCCGTGGACGAGGGATAAGGTTCTCGACTAGCAACTCAAAGGTCGCTGGTTGGAATCCCGGTGTTCGCAAGTAAACTTTATTTGCATGATTTGTGTTATTTCACAAATTATTAATTAAAAATAATATATAGTATATTTGCAGCAGGTTCCAGAGTGGAAGGTACTATCAGCATCGCCCTGGTGTAAGACCACCATTCGTAATTGAAATGTCTCTTATGACACGTTTGGTGAAAAATTGAAATGTTTGGTGACCAGATCTGAACAGCAAGGTACTTCCCCATCTCCCTCTTCCCCATCTCCTGCCTCTGCTTATTGACTTCAGACGCACAACATACACCAATTGAGGATGCCATAGTCACACTGGCTCCAGACGGGAGCAGTTAAGACTCTTGTGCGGTATTTACACAGAAAGAAACAAAAAACAAATAAATAAAACTTACATATCCCAATATCCATTAAGGAAGAACTATACATATTTAATTTAATTTTCTTAATTTTACTTAAATTTTTAATCTTTATTTTTAGTTTAAATTTATCTCAATTTTAAGTGTTTTTTCGTCACCAACATTATAAATATTTCTTTCAAAATGCATTTTGCATAAATTCTTATATTATAAAATGGCGGCCTCAGCACGGGTGAAAACCCAGTGAGGCCAACATTACTGGATTGTATACTATGAAATGTAAATTTAAAAAAAAATTTAACATTATGAGTAAAATCTCAAATTAAGCAGAGGGTCCTGGGTTCGAGTCCCAGAGGAGCCAATATCTTTTTTCTGATCTTTCTGTCTCCAGATCTTCGATTCATTTAATTAAAAAGTAAAATATTGTATCAAAATAAATAAATATTTCTCGAAAAACTGTGCGATTTAGAGCCGTGCATGGGTTTTGAACGTACAATTCTATACAATTTTGATCATATTTCAAAATTAATCTTATTCTGAACCATTTTACACACACTACCACCTATTTGTTTCAAGTTCCCAAGCTTCAACGAAATTTAGTGCTATTACTTGATTCTACGTAAAACTTGTTAGTTTATGAATATCACGAAGAATATATCCAATATTGACAATATTTCAAAATCAATCATTCTCTCGATCGTTTTATATACAGTTTCTTCCGATATATAAGCATTAAGGAGCACTGTTTCCGTCTCCCTTTATCTCGTCCCATTTTTTATCCCCCTGCCCCCACCCAACCCCCTGTTGGCCCCTAGCTTACCGATCGAAGGCTCCACTCTATACGGGTAGTGAGGTAGCGAGTATCGTGGAGGGGGTTCGGTTTCCGGTTCCGATATCGGAATTCCCGCGGGCGGATGCGGAAGTGGGCGGCGCCCTTCGGGGGTGAACGCCGTGGGAAATTTTCCCACGCCCGGAAAGTGTGTCAAATAGAAAACGGGAGGGTGGAGTTTATCGATGGGTGTTTTATGTGGAGTTTGGTAGTTGCGGACAAGACTTATTGGCTGACCTTTTAGACTCGTGGGTTACATAACCCTATTGAATTTAACACAGAGACCAAAGCGTTGTTGCAAATTACGTATTAATGGGACTATCCATCCAACGAATATCGACATTTTCAAAATGAATTTTTGTGAGAGAAAAAGTACAATTTTATCTCGTATCGAGCATCTAACAACTATCGTTAGATACAAAACCTATCAATTTTTACTAAGGAGATAGCGGCTCCACAGCGGTTCTACAACGAGTAAGTAGTTCCAGTAGTTAATGACGGAGTTTTTAACACTCTTTTAACGGATTCTGTGTCAGTTGATTCCCCGTCAGTTGACTCCCCAGCATACTTATATATAATACTAGCTGACCTGATAAACGTTGTTCTGTCATATTTATTTCCATTGAATATTTTGGTTTTTTTTTTTTATCTATTTATTTTTATTTTATTTTATTTTATTTTTTTATTTTTATTTTATTATAGCGACTATATAAAAAAAAATTACATACAAAAAGTAATGTGAAATTAAGTATAAAATATTGTATTTCTTAGTCCTCCTCACTAGGGGGTCCTGTGCCGAGGCGGACTAAAGTTATTTAAATATAGTTCATTTGTCTTCTATGTCGTTTTTAGCGTCTTCGCTAGTGTTCTCTCATTGGTTGTTAAATACAAAATAACGAATGTATTGTAAGTGTGGATGGGGTGGGATGGTGGGGATGGGATCTATGACAGAAAGAGGAATGGAGCGGTGTAGACGATGACCGCCGATAAAAACAAAGAAACACAAACTAAAGTAGGAAAATGAAATAAAGAAAATCAATATGAATTTTGAAGAGCAATTGAGTGTACGATATTTTTTGTCAGTTCGTATTTAGCCAACACAAATAAGCTTTTTTGCCCGCGCGAGAACATGATGCCGAATGAAATATCAAAATGACGCGACGCTTCTCGTGAATGTCTTGCGCATGTGTGGATGAAAGTTCGATGAGACGGACGTAGTGCCATCTGTCATTCAACAACATAAATAATTGCATTCTGTTTGAAATAAGAAAGACGGATAAATTTGTTCATACAAAAATACTAAAACAGCGATAAAAAATGGGAGGGTGGGGGTTGGAGGGTTAAAATTTGGGGTTGTAAGTATTTTTTGAAGCTAAATAAAAAGAAATACAAAAAAAATTGTCAAAAAAATTGAATTTTTTTTTCTGAATAGCGACACCCTAATTGCCTAGCGGTATGAAATATACTTTAAAACCTATTTTCATACCTACCAAATATACATTCAAAATTTCATAAAAATCGGTCAAGCCGTTGCGGAGGAGTGCGGCCACAAACACCGTGACACGAGATTTTTATGTATAAGATATAGTCGGTTTAGGGAAAATACGGTATACCTACTTACAAAAAATGTAACTAAGTATCCCGAAAGGGTATGCAGAGAAGATATACCGCCGAATAACAAAAGTATTAAACATAATTTTATCCAAATGCATCAAGAATAAAACTACTTATCTGTATAATATATATCAGCCATAAATACAAAAAATGGAAACTGAAAAATATAATTGGTTTGATATCCATACCAACTTATTATTAATCGTACGTAATCCATCAACAGTTATAATGTTTTAAGTCGACCGTTTTGCGCCTTTTCTGTCTGTATTTTTTGCACATTCCATTTCCGTTTCAAGATGTTGGCCTTTTTGATGGTTTAGTAAAGATTATTTTTTCAAATGTGAAACCATCGTATTTGTTTGGACTTTCTAATTAGCATTTTTTTTTTCAATGTTATGGTACCAACCTGCCTGATGAATGTTTGAAAAATGAATTGTCATTGAAATAACGATATTTATTTGGACAAATTGTGTAATTACTTATTTGAAATAAACATGAAAAATACGTAAAAATATGATTTATATGAGTACTTACTTACAATTCTTATTTTGGACGCGAAGTCTGCTGTTCACAAAAAATACTAATCATCATCATCATTATCATTACATAGTATAAAATGAAGTCGCTCAATATGTATGTGCGCGTTAATCTTTTAAACTACGCAACGGATTTTCATAAGGTTTTCACCCTTAGATAGAGTGATTAAAGAGGAATGTTTATATGTATAATACATGTAAATTATATTAGAGAAAAGCCGAGAAATTCAAAGAAAACATATTTTTGTGTGATTTAAAACGGCTGGCGGGCCGTACTACAGTCACTTTTGAAATTCGTTCTACGGAAGAAATTGGAAAATAGATGTCCTAGAGTAAGTAGGTATTTGATTTTCCATTTTCAAATATCCGGTGTTGCATTGCAAGCATTGTATAATTAGTGGCGAGTTAATTAGTTTATATGTATAATACATGCTTATTATAGTAGAGAAAAGCCGATAAACTCAAATATTCCATTCAGGCAGCGGGCAGCGGGCAGCTGGCAAGCGGGTGGTGTGGATTTTATAAAGATTGGGTAATGGCGTTGTGTTTCGTTAGCCACAGCAACGTGTGGCCGGGTCTGCTAGTTTATTATAAAAATACGAGTAATACCAATGGAATAATCTCTAATATTTTAATAACCTTTAAAGTAATGCTTTAATATAATTATTTTTTAATAATCCAGAGCAAGGAATGAATGGGGTGGAACCGGAAACAGAAGAAGTCTCGAACGTCACCTCGATGCATTAGAGATGAAATTCGTTTAGGAGATCTTCTTAGGAGACTGTGCGGGCGGGGGGGGTGGGGGTGGGTGGGATTCACCCCCATGTTGGTATAAAGAGAATGTATGTGATAAGGCTTTGCAGGAATAGGGAATGGGAAGGCTGCTGTATTGTAGATTGCATAGAATTTTCAGACGGGAATACCACCCCCAGTCTTTCAGAGGTGTGAATGTCTAAGGTATTTTATTAGTTTTATGCCAAAGGAAGTTATCTCGCAATTTAATTGGATAGATCCTTTACGGGAGATGAGAGAGGATACTGGTTTTGAAGCAAGACCTGCGAACACGTATCATGGAGGTAGGTAGAAGTTGAGTAGTTTGCTTTTGTAATAAAATAGAGAATGTAATTTAAGATTAGATTTCTTTTAATTTTTAAATTAAATCTTACTATTGAAGAGAGAAGAGATTTGCAAAATTTATGTGTTTTGGGCATGCTTGAATTCTAAAAGTAAAGTCAATTTTTCCTTAATAGAGAAGTCCTCCAGTCCAATTTTTTCTATTTTTTTTTAATGAATAATTGCCCTCGTAACTTAAATAACTGCATTATTTTTAGAGTTAGTTTTAATAGTTAAAATAATTGTCAAAGTTTTAATTTTTAAAGATCCCCCAAAAACCACCGTATGTATGGTGAATCGTGTGACGTTATTACTCCTGAAAAGTTACTATAGGATCGGGAAATCAGCTGATCAATTGCCGCCATTTTGAATTTCGTTATTCGAAGTATTCCCCCTAGAAGTAGCATTACTATTTTTTTGTGCTGTAGTTTTGAATATTTTCAATAGAGATAAACTAATAAGATATACCTTTATTTTTTAAACATTATTTAGGTCTAAATAATTCAATACCACACACCAAAACTAAATCTCTATAAACAGTATGTACATAAATGAATAAATTAATACGATGGCTAGTGTCATACCTACATTCTCATACAATAACTTTACGGTGACGTCACGATACGATAAACAGTGACGTCACCACTAAACATTTCAATATTGCCAACTTGACGGGGTGTTTCTACGACCCGATTAAAAATCGACTTTTTAATCATTTTTTTAAAAACTCTGCGTTTAATATTATTACATAAAATTTATATACTCAGAATGATCGTTTATTGGTCTATAGTCTATACTATATGAACATATTCTTTAAAGCCATAATAATCACTGGAGTTCCTTATTATGAATATGATTAAACATTTTCAAATACCTAAATTTTTCATGAGCAGATAATCAATTTCATTGGTGATTTCAGTTTTTTCTTAATTTCATCATACTTCTAGGGAGCTAGTCAGTCAACAGGTATATTAAAATTTGAATTAATTAAAAAAAAATTTTTAAGGCAAAGATTATCTACCGGGTTACGAAGAATCTGACAATATTTGAAACTCTCCTACTACAATCGTATGTAAGCGTAAATTGAAGTTTGGAGGACTTAGCCAGCTTCGGAATTGAATTCGCTATTACTTTATGGGATCCAGACGCGATGCCTGCCGACTCAGCCACTGACCGGTCTTGTTTATCTTGTCACATTTTATTAAATATTTTTATCACGTTTTTGGGTATTGCTTTTGCAAGAAAGCTTGCTGTTTCGGCGGTCGAAGATTTTGTCATATGTCAATTTTAAATCAGATTTTAGACTTATTGACTCTTTTCAACAAAAAAAAATGGATTTCGAAAGATTGTTCTTTTATCTAGCATTCACATAATTTAAAGTTTGAGAAAAATATTAATTTTTAGTATAATAAGGTTATATATACCATAGGTCGTTGGCAGATTTGTTAAATTTTCAAAAAAGATTTTGTATTATACCACACCCATTTCAAATCATATAATCGTGCAGTAAAACAAATCAATACATTATCTGGGTATCGCATATTTTAGAATTTTAATTTTAGTTTAAATAAAATCATTAAAAAATATATACGTACATGTGTTTCTTGACGAAAATTGGTTCGTTTGTGTATTTATTTGCGCTCTTACAAACTAATATATTTCAGATTTTTTTAACATACTTATATAACTTAGACATCAGTGAAAATAATTACATGAAGCACATTATTTTAATAGTTTTATCATCACGCCTTTCAGCATTTTTGGATGTAGGTATAAATTAAAGCAAATTTGGAATGAAATAAAATCGATATTGAGTTATAATTTTTAAAAGCTGGTACGGAGAATAATTAATCTTTCTCATTGTAACCGCCCTGCACGATCTTTAAACTTTCTAAGCTTTCTAAACTTTCTAAAATTTCTTAGCACAACTTTCGACGAAATGTGGATTTTCGGTCGCTGGCTGGTTAAATGCTCTTAACAAAATAAATATTTAATAATTATTTGGTGTCTTAATTAAATGTCTGGTACACTGCACAATTTCAAATTAACTACCACACAATTTTACCAGCAGGGGCAGGCAGATAGATATAACCGCACACAACCTTTGTTCACACAACGCTCACATCATTAACACTCTTGATATGATTTTTACTCAAGTAATTAATCTATGCAGAGTCATACGTTAAATACGAGTACATTTTTAAGCACAAACACTTCAGGGATCACATTTCTACATTACTCAATCTACCCAGTCATTCCTATACTAGTTCCAATAGAGAACTCCAATCCAATTTTTTTTAATGAATAATGACGTTCTAACTTAAATAACTGGATTTTTATTTTTATTTTTAGAGTTAGTTTTAATAGTTACAATAATTGTCAAAGTTTAAATTTTTCAAGACCCCCCGAAAACCACCGTATGTATAGTAAATCGTGTGACTTCATCACTCCTGAAAAATTACTATAGGATCGGGCAATCAGCTGATCAACTGCCGCCATTTTGAATTCCGTTGTTCGAAGTATTCTCCCTAGAAGTAGCATTACTATTTTTTTGTGCAGTAGTTTTGAATATTTTCAATAATAGAGATAAACTAATAAGAGATACCTTTATTTTTGAAACTGAATTAATGTTTAATTAAAACTAAGGCCTAAATAATGTTTCAATAAACACAACAACTAAATCACTATATTCAGTATGTAAATAAACGAATAAATTAATACGATGGTATTCTGTCACATCATACATTCCCATACAATGACTTTACGGTGAAGTCACGACACGTCGAACAGTGACGTCACCACTAAAATTTCAATAATGCCAACTTGACGGCGTGTTTTTACGACCCAATTAAAAATTATTTTTTAATAGTTTTTTAATAAATATTATTAAATAAAACTTATATATTCAGAATCAGCATTTATTGGTCTGTATGAGCATATTTTTTTAAAGCCATAACATTTTTCACTGGAGTTCCTTATTCTTCTCTATACGTCAGCTGATCGTGAAAACATTTCAAATCTGAAATCAATTTTTCATTAATGTCTACGTTAAGCGTTCTGTTAAAGTCAACAGTTAAAATTCCTTCAAATTATATACATTAATAAATACGATACTTAAAAAAACCCAACTCTTTACGATATTTTAAAAAGCTATTCGGATAAAGGATTCGTCGCTTAACGTAGTCAAAAATCGTCACCAACAACGCGATCACATTACCCGGTGCCTGCCGTATAACTCACCTATCCCTAAGTATTAATCTTTTAAATATTCGTACAAATTTCGTATGATAATGCGAATTCGTGTGGGATACATTTTCCCACTCCGCGCCACTCTGATGATTTTAATATCAAACACATCTCGTCGTGCATCAAATTCTTTTGATCAAAGAAGGCTTAGCTATCAAAAAGGCTCTCTTTGCCCGTCAAAGGCGTCAAAACCCTCCGTGTCTTTTTACCTGGGCGGAATCCGTTTTTGCAAAATTAAACCCTCGAAGGTGGTATATAGGCATAGTATTATGCGGAGTGACACACTACGCAGGAGATAAAATAATATTTTCTTTATTATTCTGACATTATTTATACCCCTTGTTGTATTATGATGTAATTAATAAAATACTGCTTGATGAAGTGGGTATTTATTTAAATTTTTAGACTGACCGAGAATTTGCAAGTAAAGAAATATGATTTTAAAATATAGTGGGTACTTTTACTGAAGTAACAATTTTTGAATAACGGCTTATTTGCTGCCCACGTGCAACTTACTTGGAAATTTTGAAATAAGACGTTTGAACTCCACAGAAGGTGAGTACCTACCTATTTTAGAAAGAGTAACTTTGTGCAAAATGTAAGGACGGATTGTATCACCGAATTTGAATGATTGGTCAAATTTTAAAGTTAGAATTCAAGTTCTGTGAAAGATTTATTCAAGTTCTGTTATTATCAGAAATGTTTTTGGACTTCCATGGGACACCCATGTCAGAGACATCTATTCAGTTTCCGGTATTCTTCCAATCACAGTCCTTCCTAAACATGAAATCACAAGCACCATCCTACAAATTACCCAACAATCAACTCACACTAACATCAAGCCACTTTACAATCAAGACATCCACACTCACAATACTCGAAATAGCAATAAAATCCGCATACCTCAAACACACACTACAAAATATGGGATAAAATCTCTGAACTATGTTGCCTATACACTATATAATTCGCTACCAGATATGTACAAGGGAATTCAGCAAAATAAAAAAAATCAGAGTAATGCTTTAAAAGAATATTTTTTAAGTATGTATAAGGATGAAACTTTGTAATTTTCTTGTCATGTTTCAATTGTCTTGTCTCTTTTCTCTTCTTTTCTTTTCCATTAAGTTGTAATCATCCATATCTGTATAACCTTGTTCCCTTTTTCTTTAATTGTTTTCCATTGCTGTTTATTCTACTCAACCTGTCTTTTATTTTTCTTCTACATTGTATGTGAATCTTATATTTTAATATCCAAATTCCTATGTAAAATTTTAACTATTACCTCCCACCCATGATTTGTATGTTCCTCCTGTCCTAAAATGAGTTCTGTAACTCATCGGGATTGCTATAGCAAGAAATAAAAACAATAAAAAAAAAAAAATTTCATAGTGGGCTGGTTGTTTCACAGTAATTGGATGATAAAAATTGATGATATACTTGGATGATAAATTTGAAAAGCACTTTTACAGAACTTGAATATCGACTTTGAAATTTGGTGAATGGTCTTAGGACGGGTTGTTTTACATAATTTAAACAATTCATTAAATATTAAAGTTAATTTTCAGGTTCAGTAAAGGTTTTTCAAGTTCTGTTATTATAATTATTAGTTGATTCACAACACTGAAATGATAACAAATCTTGACATAACAAATAATAACAGACTTGAAAACCAGCTTCTAAATGCGTGAAACAACTGCCTTAACTGTGGACTTAGGATCAATGAATTTTACATCTTGTTATAAAATTTAACAAATCATCGAGTTCCAGTATCGAAATTTCAGATAGGAAGATTATGATTTGGGACGGGATATTTCACAGAATTCATCAAATTTCATTGCTCATTTTCAAGTTCTATGAGAGTTCTATTCAATGTGTATTATTATTTCAGTTCTGTGAAGCGATTGGCCCATAATGATATAATAACAGAAATCGAATAGGACTTTCAAAGAACTTGAAAATTAACGTTGAAATTTGATGAATTGTTGAAATTCTGCGAAACAACGTTCGTAATCTACCTTGTATTTGTTTCCTTAGGAAATTTCAAACTATCATGGATTGTTATTAAAACAACATTGTGAACTGAAATTTCTTTTGTATGTTGCAAAAATGGTCTACGTAATTAAGGTCGCTATACAGTTCAACTCGCTAGTTTTGGGGAAATGACACCCAACAAGAAGACAAAATTTAACTTATTTGTAGTGCATTCCTCCGGTTTATAAAAAATCTGTTTTGTTGTCAAAACAATTAAAAGTCGGTCGATATGATTCAAGCCTTATTTTGGTAATAACGAAGTTCAGAGAGAAAGGGTCATAATTTATTGTCCTTAAGATAGGCAACCCTCGATTGGAAATGGCACCAAGAGAAAATTTGACGGCCTTTGTAGTGGTTGATTGATTACGATCTTCGGCTGCGAATCCGGAGGTCGCGAGTTAGAATTCCGACGTTTGCAAATAATTTAATTGAGAATTTATTCGTAAATTAATAAGTATTTGGTGTATTTGCGACACGTTCATTGCGTCTTTTGGTATGTACCACAATTCAAAATCGAAAGGTTCCTTGAAATGACTTTAGTCGTGTTTTGTGGCCAGATCTGAATAATTAGCTATTTTCCTATATTCTTCTTACCTCTCTCTTTACTCTCCTCACTACATTTAGCCTCATAACATAAACGAATTACGGATGCCATAATCTCTCTCACTACCGACGTTTGGGAGCAGTTGGGACTCTTATGCGGCGACCATGTGTCAGACGTCTATTATGAAAGAGACTTCAGATGACTATAGATACTAATATCTACAGCCTGTATGTCGGACGAATATCTACAGCTCAAATGTTGAACTAATATCTACGAACTACAGAGTGTTGACTATTATCAGAGCTAAGAGCTAAGCTAAGAGCTAAGCTAACTATAGAGCTAAGGTCGGACGTATATCTATGACGGTCCCAGTGTTGACTAATATCTACAGAGCGTAGGTTGTCTAATATCTACAGAGCGTGGGTTGGACTAATCAGCTAAATGTGTCCAATAGTCCGATATTATGGATTTTACATACATACTTACATAAATTAAGTTTTTTAAACTGCATACGCAATATTACGTTATTCCAATATGCTATACATAATTGCAAATCCAACCTCTGCCAGTGCTGTAGATATTCGTCAACACTTTGGTTCTCATAGATATTAGTTCGATTTTTTTCAGTTTTTGGAATTCCTGTAGATATAATAATAATAATAATAATAATAATGATTTATTGTCTTCATTTCTTAGTAACAGTAGAGATAATGATATCCTCACTGGGATCTCCCGTGCTGAGGATTTCATTTACATATTATAATTTAATTATAAGAAATTGATATGAATTAGACATAACATATATCATGTAGTATTTTTTTTAAATAATTATAAAGTAAATAAGATAGTGGTTTTTTTTATAATTCAGATTACTAGATTTGGTTTTAGTCTGTATATTTTCTATTTCTGATCTCCCTATATTTAGTATCCAGCTTTTTATTTGAAATTTAAATGTTATAATGTTGAGGTTTTTGAGTGAGAGTGGTATTTTATTGTAAAGTTTAATGCCATAATATAAGAAGCTTTTTTGCCCAAATGTTGTGTTAGTAGTTACTTGTTGGATAAGTTTTTGACCATGAGATCTAGTGTTTCTAATGTACGTATTAGTTGTTATTTCTTGGGTTTTGTACTTATGAATGTAAATGAGTATAGTTTTAGAATATAGTTGTTTAATTGACATGATGTTAAGATTGTTGAAGATTTCGTCAGTGCTAGTTCTTACAGGAACTTTCAGTATAATTTTCATTATAGTTTTTTGAGTTTTAATTAGTGGATTTAGTATGTTTTTATTTGCACTGCCCCATCCGATAATACCGTATTCTAACAGTGATTGGCAGAGAGCCATGTAAATCTTGATTAAGTCTTATTAGTAGACGCCTCCCTTCAGATGTAGCGAGAAGAAAGAACTATAAAAGAGTCTGAACGGATGGATGTCCAATATCTATTTTCCATCAACTGTCCATAAGAGATTTATAAACCTTTGTGTTTATTACAGCGTCTTGACTGTTATTTCTCCATCCCAAATCACAGTTTTTTTCTTTTTTTTACTATTCAAAAAAAACATTGATGCCCCGAGGAATAAAAAAAAATTTCAGGGCCAATCTCATCTTTGGGGATGCTGGTCTTTTTAGGGAAAGAAACGAGAGGAAGTTATGGGAAGGAAAAAAGGTGTGAGGGGTGGATAGAAATATGGCGGTTAGTGTGTCCAATAGTGACGGATGTGTGAATCAATTCCTATGTGATGGTTGAAGAGGTCAAAAAGTCTCCCTCAATAAATCTCTCCCGATCCGACCCGCCATGCAGTAGGTGAGCAAACGAATCCGTAAAAAAAAAAAAAAAAAACTTGCACCATGAACCCAGGCCCCCCGCTAAGTCACAAAACGTGGTGTACGCGTGGCCTGTGGCAGTTGGGTGTTGGTTATCCAATAAATGGTTCCCGGGGCGGCGTTACCCACAAGCGCCTCCAAAATTATATAAAAATAACATTTAATTAAATGAAGACAATATTAGCGAAACTCAATCGAAAATGTGGAGACAGAAAAATCAGAAAAAGATATTGGCACTTCTGAGACACGAACCCAGGATCTTGGGCTTTCATGGCAAGAGCATGAAAGCCCAAGATCAAGTGATTTATGAGAGTGCTTCTGCTGTTAGAGCTGCAGTTGGTAGACCTAGGTTCGATTCCCAGAGGTGCCAATATCTTTTTCAGATTTTTCTGTCTCCAGATTTTCGCTAATATTGTCTTCATTCAAATAAATATTACAATTTAAATAAATATACCGTAAAGTTAAAAATAAAAATAAATAAATAGCATTATAAGTAAACGTACATTAAACGGACATAATAGTGTCAAACAAAATCTGCTGAAAATATATATCTTCCGCAGTGTTTCAGTCCATACATTATTCCTGTAGGTACACGATATGTAATATATAAATGTATGGGAAATCACACGGGGTGGGTGGGGTTAGTGGGGTGGGTGTGTTGGCCACCCGCAGTACCGGGAGGGTTAACATTTACATATATGTCAGTATGAGAATATTGGACCTTTCATGAATAAACTTAACCCCTTCGCGATGAGATGTGTGTTTTTGGATTTCTAATATTCGCGATGTCGCGAAATCTTCTTGGCGAATTTATAAATTTATTACGGTGTGAATATTCACATTGCCAAACATTGAAGCTCTCTGAATGACCATGCAGAGAGAAGAAGGAGATGATGTTAGAGACGAATTGAATTGAGAAGTTTTCATCTCTACATCTCTACATATTATAAAGTAAAGTCCCCCGCGCCCTCTGTCTGTCAGTATGTCTGTCTGTCTGTTCGCGATAAACTCGAAAACTACTAAACAGATTTTCATGCGGTTTTCACCAATAGATAGAGTGTTTCGTGAGGAAGTTTTAGGTGCGTAATTTGTCAAGGATTTGTGTAAATTGGTTGAAACATAACGATAATTGTTAGAAGTGTCGGAAAAAAGGCCAGCCGCCTGGTAGCTTTCAACGAAAACGCTGCCTAATCCTTTTGGGATATAACAAAACAATTAATGGTGGGATATTTCTCTTTTATAAATCTACAAAAAAGTTCGCGAAGGCATATATCTATCTTTTACTACACGATAGCTTACTATACACATTATGTCTTCTTATCTTATTATTCTTATCAATTGCTGTTCGTTTGTCTCGCTAAAACTCGAGAGCGGCTGGGCCGATTTAGGTGATTTTGGTTTTGAAATGTTTATCCTAGTCCAGGGAAGGTTTAAACGGTGAGATAATATGAAAAATAATGTGAGGAAGATTGTAAAAACAAAAATTTCATTTTTTAATATAAACAGTTCTACTGTTCTACCTACTTTCAGAAGCACAACGTAATCTAGAATTGGAATGCAAAAAAAAAGAATTCCGATTGTCATATTTCAGTCGCTGTCAAACGTTACCTGTCATTCTGTTACCATTTAAAATCTTCTATCACCAGTTTGTCAGTGCGTGAGAACTTTATTTACTGTTTTAATATGCCAAGGAAAAGACGAGCTGACATAGATCGTCGAAGTCAATCAAATGGGCGACGAGCTACGTGTACCTCACGTGCAAACCGCACTGATGATCTCTTCGCGATGAACTCAAAGACGGCGGTGGTTACAATGGTTGGATTTTACAAAGTGTTTTATTAGCCACAGCAACGCGTGGCCGGGTCAGCTAGTAAATAATAAATACGTGTACTTATTTCAGTTGTTACATACAATCAAGTTCAACGATCTTTTAATTTTCAATTGATGCTGTAGTACTGTACTGTACTTATTTATTTATTTACTTTTAAATACAGAATAAAACATTTTTTCCAAAAAATGGAATTTTAAATTCTTCTTTCACAACATAATTAATTTATGAAATGCGCCAATTAATTGATGGATGAATAATCTGCCTGCCCACACTACTTCAGGATGGCATCTCCTTCAGATTAGTGCACGTTTTCATAATGCGTTTAGGCAATTCTTGACCATAATCTTCAAGATGAGAAAGCCGCTTACATAATATGTATGTGTTATATTTCTTAGGGTATAAAGTCCACTTTTGTGAACATATGATTTAAATTGACTAAAATTTATTATTTTGAAACGAAACGAAATTTAAACTAACAATTTAAAAAGTTTTTTTCAATTTAAAAAGCATTTTTTTCGTAAGTTTTTTCGGTGTCATTGAAAATATCTTCTACTTCTGCGTATTGGTTACCTAAGCAGTGTATGTGTGGTATAAGAGAGTTCATAAACGAATTGGTATTGACATGATTGTTGCAGTGAAAGATATTTTTAGTTTGAGTCACTCTATTAGTAACAAGAAATGTAACCAATTGCAATGAGGCAAGGCTTTCAATAAGGGAATTAATGATTTTAAAAATTATTATATGTGTTAAGATAATACGAAGCGACGTGAGCTCCATCTATATCAAATTGTGAGTACTTATAACTGTCAATTGTGTGTCGCGGCTCGAACTCTGAGCAGTAAGATTGTCTCCCGATATATTTGATTAATATAAATAAATTCATTGCTTTAAAGAACTGTTGTTATTCATAACCCTTCAATATGAATTTATATTTGTTTATTCGAAACGTATATTTGCTACGTACAATTGCTTGACATATCATTAGAAGAATTAATATAGTGAAGATACATCACCAAGACAACGTATGTGGTTTTACTGAATTTGGTCCAGTGGACGTACTATAGCGGTTCATATACATATTATTCTTTGAATGGCTAGGTATCCTTTTCATAAAAGTGGTGAACATTTTTTGTTCGATTAGTACCTATGAATCCAACATATCTTGAATTTTTACAATGTCGTTGGATAGATATTGCAATTTTTAAGGTATTTTTTGTTTGTTTTGAAAAACCTATGATTAGTGAAAATATATATATTTTTAAAATACTTTGAAATTACTTTTTAGCGATTTTTAACACTATTTAATGAACCCTTGAAACTATTTATCTTCTCCCATTTTTGACAGTATGTACTTATATTGAATGAATGTTTCAAGGCCCATGATAGTAGTTACGATGGAAACTGATTTTCAGAATTTCAGATAAAAAACGCGTATTTTATGAAGCCAGAACCCACCTTCGAGAGAGCTTGTTGCTTTTGATAACATAACGTGTGCTTTACGATCATGAATAACTTATTTATGACGTTTGTAGATCCGCAGGGTAGTAAGATAGACCTTGAGTTCAGTGTTTTAGGGTTCGATTCCCATGTATTCCATAAAACATATTATTTAGAATTGTACAAAGAACAATTTTTTTTATGAGACAATTCCACAGCAACAATAAAAAAAGTTTATTTTAATACTGCCTTGTCAAAGTAACTTTCATTCTGCGAGATAAAAAAAATTTAATTATAACGATTTTTCATTGAGTTAATTCACTACTTAATTTCATCTGTCATGTTAGTCATACGCGATAACGATATGCCATCTACCGTATTTATCAAAGATGAAAAAACAATGAACATGTAAAATAATTGGACATGAAGGGTAGAAAAAATCGATAATTAATGTAGATTGAGCATCCAAACCTATAAAGCAAGGAGCCATACTGCACACTGATAGTATAATAATAATATGTGGAATGGTTCGGGTCCCCGCTGAAGCACGTCCCGAACCAAACGGCCGGATATCTTTGCGGAGGTATTCGCCGCAAAGAATTCCTAAGCAGACTCTGGATGTGCCGTGACGCAGAATATACTATGAGGATGGCAGGAGGGAAGTTTGGAAGAACCTTGTAAGTCGGGATTAGTAAATAAAATTTGAATTAATCTACGAATCAATGGACTATAAATAATGTAGACTGTTATCAATAAAATTATGATTTTTTCAATATGGGAATATAAGAACAGTGGACACTGGAAGAGAATCAGTCTCACCTTACTTTCCCTTAGCACGTTCTTGTTATGTTATTTATGTTAATTTTTTAAGTAAAACTTCTTTACGCACAGTTGACTTGGGGAGTAAGCTGGTGAATGCGTGACGAAAGCATTATGAAAAGTCTGATCGGGCGAGGCGAACGGTCGGGCCTTTACGCCTGCTTGACTTGGAGAGTAAGCTGGTGAATGCGTGACGAAAGCGTTATGAAAAGTGTGATCGGGCGAGGCGAACGGTCGGGCGGGGCGAACGGAAGTTGAGAGGGATATATAAGTTAGTGAAGTTTTACTTCAGCCGTGTGCTCTAAAGCACACTCGTTTTTTAAAAAGAAAGATATTCATTCCCGGCGTACGAATAACGTGACAATATTTGAAAATCTCTTTCTACCACCACAGTAGGCGAAAAATGTGCTTGTGTTCACATAAAAGAGAAACAAAACTAGGTCGATTTTTGGGAGGGACACGGGAAGGAATCAAGTACGTATATTTTGATTTTAAACAAAACTAAGAAATAATGACATTTAGGTTTAAAAATGTGAAGTTTTTTTGATATTATTAAGGTTTATTTCGACTATAGCTTTTGATAAAAATGTCGGTATTCCGTTCGTTTGTAGTGCACAGTATCAACTAGAATAAAATGTATTTTTCACTTGCTTGACTAACCGCCCTTGCAAGATATCTGCTTTGTGTTCGATACTTTATCAAAAAATTATTTATGGATGCAGTAAAAATATGTGACTCGGGAACATTTCCATACGAAAAGCAAACACAATTTCATCAGCCATAACAGATATAAAAGCTTCATGATAAAAAAAATCAATATAGTGCCTGACTGTCTTGGGCTTCTTGGATGGAAGCTAAAATGCTTGGTTTCATCGTAAGAAATACAAAAGAATTCACAAACACTGTAATTATCATACAACTATACTTTGCATATGTACGAAGCCATCTAGAGTTTGCGTCAACTGTGTGGTCTCCATTTTATGCAGTACATGTAAACAAAATTGAATTGATTCAGAAAAAATCATAAAATACCTTTCTTACAAATGGTACAATCGATTTAACAATTATCTTGATGAAACACATTTGATGCATTGAGTGTACGCAGACACTTCTCTGATGCGATGTTGCACTATAAAATCGTAAATAACATAACTGATTGTCCCGAATTATTGAACAGAATAGATTTTAAAGTACCTACACGGCACACACGTTCGTGTAATATTTTTAAAGATAAACACTGTAAAACAAATTCTAACCAAAATGCTTGCCTTATAAGACTGTGTTCAACATATAATAACATTTTCTCTGATATAGATATCTTCAATTGTGACGAAATTAAATATAAAAATTCCATTAAAAGTGTATTAAAATTATTAAATTAGTACAAAAATGCATAAATGTAATGATATATTATATAATGACATATATTATGTCTACCTACCTCCTGTTATACGTAACATCTTTTAGTTGTTATAAGATTTCAGTTTGAGTTAATTATTAAATTCTAGATACACAATGTGATAATATAATGAGGAAATCTATAATTGGTTTCTCAGTAAGGTAAATTAAACATGTATATATTAATCAAATTGTAAACTGTTGATTTCCCTAAAATAAATAAATAAATAACATTTCGATTAACAAATTATTTTGGATTGAAATTTTACGCCTACGTTGTTTTACAATAAAAATTAGATTCTTTTTACTGATTGCCGCTTACATGGTTCTGCGTATTCTCTTCAATTTGCAACATCCTTCCTTTGCGCATTGCCCTGGCAAAATATCGAAGCTAAGGGTTCTGGAATATTTAAGGCGACTCCTTTATGTGAACATACGCAACCAGTCAAGACCCTTCCTCGTTCCGTTCATCCCCTGTCTATAACATACAAACAAACAAACAAGCAAACAACTACAACGGAAATCACATCGCACTAAAGAGCAATCGAAGATGGACCATTATTATACATATTCTATGAATGTTTATTTAGCGACCGTTATCAAGATTAAAGCCTACAATACACGACATCTTTTTTCAGCCCGATTCCAATTAGAGACCAACGTCAACATTTTTCGCTTTACGCGATCGCTATTTTCGTCTCTATTTATATATCTACGATTTCAGTTGGCATCACAGCAAACAGCATGGTTTAGTTGTTGTTTGCAGTGTAATAATATATTTTGTTTTTTGAAGAGTTTTATTAAATGTACATTTGTTACTTAAATTTAATTTTTCCGCGACCGGTTTCGATACAACCGTATCATTCACGAGCAGAATTAAAACTAACTTAAAAATTAAATGCAAGTACCAAAGATTAATTAGGTGGGAGTAGTGGGAGGGATGATTTTGGGGGGAGGGGGAAAGCGGTGGGAGGAGTCAATATTATAGTAGAGTTATTAAAGGAGATTTGCAAGGCGCTATTATTTTATTCACTAAATTAATTTTAGATATATTTTTTTGTTTATTTCGAGCGTTTCTAAAGCGCAAAGATTAAAGTATGAATTTATATTGCAATGTTTAAATTTTGTTTTTTCTTTATTGAAGCTATAGCCTGACTCTATTAAATGATTCGCAAATTCGGAGTAATTATTATTTCGTAAACAAAGTTCATCGAAACCGGTCGCGGAAAAATTAAATTTAAGTAACAAATGTACATTTAATAAAACTCTTCAAAAAACAAAATGTCTAGAAATTGTTACATAGTTAATGCCCAAGAAATACAAATAATAATATATTAATTTATTTATTTATTTATTTATTTATTTATTATTACATTTATTACATACAAGATATAACTATCGGCCAATATCTCTGCTCAACTCGTTCTCAAAAATTATTGAGAAAATCGTAAAAAATCGTCTCACCCTTTACCTAGAAACTCATAAAATCTTATCTAACAACCAGTTCGGTTTTCGACCAGGTCTAGGAACAGAAGATGCAATTGCTAAACTGGCAGATATTATTTCCAAAAATATTGACAGGGGAAATAAGTCTATTGCTCTCTTCTTAGATCTTGCCAAAGCTTTTGATACCATTTCGCATAAAATACTTCTAAAAAAACTAAAGGCTATAGGTATTCAGGGACAGCTACACAAATGGATGGGTAGTTACTTAGCTAACAGATACCAAAAAGTTAAAATTAACGATTCTATTAGTGATCCGGCCCTTGTAGAATTTGGTGTACCCCAAGGGAGTACCTTAGGACCTATTTTGTTCAGTATTTATATAAATGATTTGTGTAACAGCAATTTTTCCAATCACATTATAACGTTTGCAGATGATACAGTCTTAATATTTGAAGGAAGAACATGGAACGATGTACACTGCAAAGCAGAGGATGGAATAAAACAGCTAAAACTTTGGTTAGACTGTAATCTCTTTCGGAAAAAACAAAATTTATAAGATTTAGTGCGACAGAAGCCGGCCAACCTAAGGAAGCATATAATATTTTCGTACATAAATGCAGTGACTCAACTACCTGTAATTGTTATAAATTAGAATGCGTGGACAGTATAAAATACCTTGGTGTTATATTAGACAAATATCTTAGATGGGACGGTCACGTGGATCTAGTCACCACAAAGGTTAGAAAGCTCACGTACATGTTTATGGCAATCAGAAACATCTTACGTAAAAAAGAATTGAAACTCATTTATGATGCTATGTGTGGGTCACTTTTAGACTATGCATCCTTAGGTTGGGGTGGATGTGCAAAAACTGTTTTGGACAAATTAGCAAAAGCTCAAAAATCACTACTGAGGGTAATCCTCAAAAAACCATTTAGATATCACAGTGATGCACTATTTCAAGACTTACAAGTTCTAGATGTTAGGCAACTGTACATGAGAAAATTAATTTTAAACACCCATAAACAACGCCACCTCTACCCATCTATTAACCACTCTCACGACACCCGACACTCACGGAGAAATCCAATTGTAACTTCCACAACCAATCTCGCTCAAAGACACTTCTCTTTCTTAGGTCCAAACCTATACAACTTCATGCCTGATGCTTGGAAAAAAGAAAGCACAGGTGTTCTTCGTAAATTGACCACTACTTGGTTTCAACAATTAGGGAGAAAGGAGAGTGAACTTTTACTACACAAAAAATGAAATCAAATACAAACCAAAAACAACAACAAAAATTCTCAAAAGATACCCTTTTTTTCTAATCTATATTATTATATGTATGTATGTACCTACCTATTACTTTTAAATTAGAAAGCTAACCAAGCAGCTGTTAATCTTATGTTTTAATTGAATATTTTATTTTATTCTTTATATCTCCTCTCTTTTATATTAATATTTATACAAAATATGTACATATATATGTGGGCTTATCAATAAGCAATGTAAACACCAGTTTTAAGTACATATATATACCTATTATTTTAATAACTGTGCTAAGCAAACAACAGTAATAATTAGGTATTAATTGTTTATTTTATTTTACTATATTTTTTCTGTTCTCACTATATAAAATGTGTACGTAGGATTATAACATGAAAGGCAAACACCAGTTACCACCTTATATTTTAATCATTTGCTTTTAAGTACACACATATATAACTTTTATTTATATTTATTATCTTTTCAACAACCATGCTAAACAACCGACGGCTATTATATGTTTTAATTGGTTATTTAATTTTAATTTTATTCTTTCTCTTCTCCTTTTCTTTCTTTTTTTTCTACAACACATGTATGTAGGACTGTAATATGCAATGCATACAAAAGTTACCTAAATGTTTTAACCCTCTCAATTTCTATTAGTTACATACATGTACCTATTTACCTTTTCTTTTTTAAATTTATATTATTTTAATAACTATGCTAAACAAATAACAGTTACTAGGTTTTAAACTTTTTTATTTTATTTTATATTCTTTTTGTTCTTTTAATTTCATCAATTTTCTTTCTTTTTTGTACAAATACAAATCATGTTCCATTTTACCCATAATAATTCGACTGTCCTAAAACGGGAATACTCCTAGTTGGGCAGTCAAAAAAATTAATGAATTATGTATATACATGTATAATCTTGTACTAAATAAACAAACAAATAAAAAAAAAAAAAAAAAAAAAAAAAAGGAACTTTGACTGTCCAACTAGGAAGGTTTCCCGTTTTAGGACAGTCAAATTGGCAGGTTGCGTGTACATAATTTCACATTAATGGATTAAATAATAATTAACAATAATGGTACATATTGGGGGAGTTACTTAGATATTAGGTACAATTACTTTTATAAGTCTTGCCAATTTATTTATGTATTTATTTATTTATTAGTAAGGGACAAACAGCTTATACATAAAACATAAAGATAAATTTATACATTGTTAAATCGAGTCAGGCCAAAAAAGTCTCCTATGTTAAAGTTGATTGGAGATAGAGTTTTATTACATTAATTTGAGGTGAGGAGGTTTGAATTAACAAAGATGAGCTCTGGTATCGTGTAGTAATACATAATAATATGTATGTTTATTTACCAATACAATATGTATGTATGATAAATTTTATTAATATTTTCTAGATTTTTGTGTACGTGGATAATTATCCTTTTTGGTAAAGTATGGACAAGCCCCCGCATGCCAGTCGGGCTAGACGGAAAAATTTACATTAAAATTTGATTTTCATTAAAAGTTTAAAAATCACCATTTCCATTACGGTTATGTTTTTGTATGGATTTGACATTTGCGAAGTTTCGTTTCAAACTAAAATCTCATGAATTACTTAATTTACCAAAACTATGAACCTAATAACCTATTTTGTGTTCGTAAATATTTGTTTCTTGTAATAATAATTGTTGAAATGAAAGTATAATTTCCGTAATCTGTGCATAAAAATGCGGCGGCTTATCTATAAATTAATTCCTTTAATGTAGTTTTGACGAATATAAGTACATTAAATTTTATTGTTATGTATGTTCCACTTCCGTTTCAAGATGGTAGCCGTTTTATCGGTTCGGTATAGATTATTTTTCCAAATGAGAAATCGATTGATTTATTAAAAGCAAATGATTTATTAAATTAGAGGAAATCAGAAACTATTTTTGACCCGAGGTCTACCATTCGCAGAACTCTTAGTTTATTAAATAAGTCGCATCGAAGCGATACCCTAGTTATCGCTAGTCAAGGAGCAAGGCTCTCGCCTAGCGATCCGGAGGTAGGATTTTTGTGAATCCTATAAATATTAATAGAGACGACGGAGCTAAGCTCAACAGTTCTTGGTATCCGGTAATTGACGGTTACATCAAGGCTAAACGCAAAAAAACATGTTGAAGTATATTGTAGCGCCAGCTTGTAGAGGAGTGGAGCTGGCGACACGGTATCGCTCCTAAGTAGATAAGTACAAACATCACCCCTAACTATTACACATCTGCCATGATGGACACTGCAATTTCTGTCTGAAACGTTGGCTAAAGAAGGAGGTAGTGTAACACGGCATAATACCCCCAAAACTAATAACAAAATAATTTTTGGCCGTGAAAATCTAAAATCGTATTCAAATTTTATTTGATTGATTGTGTTTTCATAATTTTATAACTTAAAATAATAAAAGGTATATTTGCGGTACTTTCCAGAATGGAAGATTCTCCAGAATCGTCCTCGTGTAAGACCACCATTCAGAAATGAGTTTAACCGTGTTTGGTGACTGGATCTGAATAGTCACGACGGCCGGCGTAGTGCAGCGGTAAGGCGCTTGACTCGCATTCCGAAGGTCGCGGGATCGAATCCCGGCGTGGCAAATAAATTTTATTTGATTGATTTGCGTATTTCACAATTTATTCATTTAAATAATATATATAGTATATTTGCGGCACGTTTCAGAGTGGAAGATACTCTCAGTATCGCCCTGGTATAAGACCACCATTCAGAATTGAAACGTTGCCGGAAGTGGCTTTCGCCGTGTTTGGTGACTAGATCTGAATAGCCTGGTACTTTCCCAACATCCTCTTCATCATCTCCTTATCCTCCCCACTTTAATTCAGCCTCCCCCAATCGGGGATTCCACAGTCTCACAGGCTCCTGGCGATTTAGGAGTCAGGACTCTTGTGCGGTCTTCACGTAAAAAAACCCCTCCGATTGACCCATAGACTGGAGGCCAATGATTATAGGCGATTTGGGAGTCGGGACTCTTGTTCTGTCTTCATGTAAAAAAACCCTCTGATTGACCCATAGACTGGATGCCAATGATTATAGGCGATTTGGGAGTCGGGACTCTTGTTCTGTCACGTAAAAAAACCCTCTGATTGACCCATTGACTGGAGGCCAATGACCTATATTGTGTTATGTTTCTCAGTTAAATTTTCAAATTAACACGTGGACTTAGTAAGCAAGAATGAAAAAAAAAATTGGTTACATAAAATATATTATTTGTTCAGATGAATAATTCTGCTTTTCATCATCGCATGTCCCGATGGCAGTTTCCTTTCCAACCGTCGACGTATAGATTTTCTTTAGCCTCTAGTGGGAGGAATGGGTGGTTAGGTTGGGGGTGGCTGCTGGAATAAGAAGAAGAAGTAGCGGAGGTGGGTGGAGAAGGTTAAGGGGAGGGTGGGTGGGAGGGAGCGGGTGGAGGTCGTCAGACTGAGGGGGCGGGGAGAGGAAAGAAAAGCAGAAGAAATGTTTGACACTACTACAGATGCGGGCATCGACATATCGGTGTGTTTGGAGGTGGAACGCTGCTCTACTGTGCTATTGCGACAAAGTGTTTATTAAAAAAAATACTGATAATTCAACATACTCAAACTAAAAACAAAGATCACAAAGACTGGATAAATGTAAAAGGTAACTAATTTTTTTAAAACCTGTTCACCCCAAATCAAACCAAAAACAATTTAATTAATATTTAAATTTTATATACAGATCATCGGGAAGAGCTAAATTTTATGACGGTGAAGTAAACCATATATTTTAATATTATTTTATGCATAAAATTAACATAGGGATGGTGTCGTGGAACTGAAAAGAAAAACAAATTACAATCACGAGATACACGGAATCGGGACGAGAAATGCAAGGAATATTAGATTGCCAATAAGGAAGAAAGCAAGCACCCAGAAATCACGTATGTACCAGGCCGTCGAAGTTTATATGTTTAATTTTGAAAAAGAATTAAGAAAGTATGTCCATCTTAAATAGTGATGTTTTGTTGACGATTGAATACAATTACTATTAAAAATATTTCAAGTATTATTATGTTTGCGAAAAATTGTAAATTTCATATAATATATGTTTCTCAAATTATTAGCACACACGATGATGTGAGCTAACTTAAGATTAATGAATAATTAATTGTATATTATTTGGTAATGAATTAAAATAATGGCATTAATCTTCCACATTATTTTTTTATTTTGTTTGTTGGAAGTTGAAATTTTTTAGTTCACATTTGTAAAAAAAAAACATTCGCTATGAGGTTATTATATCAGCTATTTAATTTAGTTTAAAATGCAAATATTGGCAACAAAAGTTTTTTTAAACTTTTAGTTTCCGAAAAAATGAAAAAAATCGAAATGTCTGGCCGAAAAAAAAGGTTTTGGATTTTCTATATGATATAGATCTACCAATTTCCTCAATTTCATCAGCTCTCATCTGAAACTGGCTACCAAATGGCTAAGGTATTCCATAGGCAGGAGATGGAGAAGAGGAAGGTGGGAAATACTTGTCTATTCAGATCTGGTCATCAAACACGGCTAAAGCCATTTCAAGCAACATTTCAATCTGAATAGTGGTCTTACACCGGGCAGGAGATGGGGAAGAGGAAGGTGGGACATACTTGTCTATTCAGATCTGGTCATCAAACACGGCTAAAGCCATTTCAAGCAACGGTTTAATCTGAATGGTGGTCTTACAAGGGGCAGGAGATGGGGAAGAGGAAGATTCCCCACTTGTCTATTCAGATCTGGTCATCAAATACGGCTAAAGTCATTTCAAGCAACGTTTCAATCTGAATGGTGGTCTTACACCGGGACCGAGAGTATCTTCTACGCCGGAACGTGTCACAAAAATACTGTTTCCTGAAACCGTGCATTTTTTTAAATTATATTTTTGCGTTGCTGCAGGAATTGAGCCCACAACCTCCCGAATCATTATTGATTATCGATGTATTTACTTTCATTTAATTATTTTTTTTTATTTTTTGATTTTTATTTATTTGTTTGTTTGTTTACGCCTTGATGGCTTTTACATGTAAAGTGAATTGTACAGGAGAATTATAACAATTATGTAGTATCATAAGTATATAGTACATAAAATAATAAACAGAACATGAAAGACATAAGTACGCACAACAGTATTCAATAAGTAAATTGTTTCCAAAAAGTTCAACCAGCAGATTCTATTTGGGCTCAGGCTAGAGTAGATTCAATAGTTATTGTCACAATATTACACAAAACATGATTCCAAACATACTCGAAGCATACCGGTGTTGCAGTGGTGTAAAACGTTTTTAACCATTAATATAAAAGTAGGTAATTTTCTTATAATTAAATTTATTTTTTTTAGCTATCATAAATGTACACATGTTTGTTATTAATATGAAAAAAATAAAATAAAAGGTACACAGCAATTACATATATGAGAGAGCGGGAGACAGAAATGAAAAGCGTCAGTCGGTGTAGTGAGTCAGTCGTTTATTGGGCTACGTGGCGGGGGTCGGTGCAGCAGTAACATGACGTATGCAGGGTGCCGTGATGAAATGCTGCAGGCGTACGGAGGTGATGGAGATGGTGTGGTGAAGGTCAGCGAGTTGCTCAACACCTTGGCGGTGGAGATGACCTATCTTCCAGGCCGTTGCTCGACGCTTTGTGTCGTGGAGATGAACGGTGAGTGGCTCGGTGAGCTGAGCCACCAGCAGGTAGTCCTGGCGAGGCGGAGCATGTTTCCATGGCAGCGAACCACGGTGGGGCTTCGGGGTGCCATGAAATGGTGAGCTGATCCCTGGACTGAAGGTGACGCAAGCCTTGTAAGTCGCGGGATGGAGCTGATCTCAGGAGCTGAAGACACGATGGGCCTTGTAGCTGAGCATGGTGATAGACCTCGGGAAGCTGCCCTGGATGTGTAGAGATGCCATGCAGGAGCACTTGTGCGGAGGTCTGTTACATGCTGAGATGTTGACCGACTGTGTGAGACTGACTGCAGCGGGCGAGCGATCGGCTGCTTGTATAGCTGCGGCGAGTAATTACCCACACGGTAGGTAATACGTGCCACTTCGGCGGTTGACGAGAATGTTCGGCGCCGTACAGATATTGTACGGTGCTATCTCGAGACTTTTCTAGGCGGTGGCGAAATTATTATTTATCGGCGCGGCAGGCGAGAAAGTGCGTCGCGGCCAGTATAGGTAGGAAGGTACCTAGGCAAGTAGGTTTGCCGATGCGCGCGAATATTAGGAGATGTTTCTCGTATCTTCTTTTGATGGCGAAGTTAATAATGATGTGTCGCCACATATACAAAGAAGTAAGTAGGTATTATGAATGTAGTTACAGAGCAGTGGGTATTAGATTTGTTACTTTTAATAATCTGAAACATTTAAGAACTTTTACTAAATTTCTTATTATCAGGAAAAAATAAAATAAAAGGTACATACAGCAATTAAATATATAAAGAAGTAAGTAGTTACTATGAAAGTAGTTACAGAGCAGTGGGTATTAAATTTGTTACTGTTAAGAATCGGGAATATTGAAGGATTTTTGCATCTGCATACATATACGCTTTTTAAAGGAAGCGATGTTTTTATATAAAAATATGTCAACAGAACAAGTTTCATTCCCCACACGATGCAATCTCTGAAGACAAGAGTTAAACATAAAATTAGTGCGAGAAGCAACTATGTTAAATGGAGCATGGAGTCTGGTGTTGTAATTGTTAGGTACTTGATAATTTATCATGTTCACAAGTTCAGGGCTATCTAAATATCCGTTGATAATTTTAAATAATAATAATTTGAACTTGTTTCAACACCATTCTCGCGCAGCGCCCGAAATTTATATAAAAGAGTTGACTTTTTCTCCTTTGCCCGTCTCAGAACTGAAGTTGTTTTCATTTTTTCTCCCTCCCCACCCCCTCCCCGTGTTCCGTCCCTCTCACACCCCTACATTCTCCGGGTTTTCTTTTATGGCAGCGTTCGATCTCTTGCTAGCGCCATCTTTTCTTATTTCTTTCTTCATCTCGTTTCTTGCGCTCTCTCTAACCCCTTTGTGCTCGGACCCTAGAGGGAGACGGCGAGATTATTTATTTATTTTTTATGTCAATGTTGTAAATGATTTTATGGGAAATTAATTCAAATGAGATTGAAGTATTTTTATGTTGGCTCTGAGTGACCAGGATATTTTTCAACGTTATAATTTTCTGTATTCTTCTGAATACCAATTCTCTGTCATCAACTGTCATTGTTGTACTAAATAAGCAAAAATTGTCCTTTTTTCTTTTTTATACTATAATAGTTTTTTCTATTTGGCGGCGGGTATTGGTACCGCCGCCCCGGGAACCATTTATTGGATAACCAACACCACTTCCAAAGATCACCCAAGGATGCTCGCTACATTTGGTGGATTAGCAGGGGTTCCCGGGTTCTTTTTTTACATGAGCTCCACACAGGAGGCCAGAGGAAAATAATTTCCCTCAGGGCCTATGTCATCTTTGGGGATGCTGTGTGGACTGTTTCTTAAGGAAAGGAGGGAGACGATAGTTTTGAGAAGGAAAATGGTTTAAGGGGTGGGTAGGAATCTGGGGTTCAGTGTGTCCTGGCTATCCGCTGCCAAAACCTAGACAAACTTCACCCCATGAACCCGGGCACCCCTGCTAAATCACCAAACATAGCGAACCACTTGGGGTGACCTACGTTTGGTGATGGCAGAGGGTCTATTTGTCCGGGTCTTAGCGATAGTTACGTTTTCTTACCTAGTGCGTGGTGAGCTGGATCGGGAGAGACTGGTTGAGAGAGGCCCTTTGACCTCTCCTTTGGAACATCGCCTTAAACCGCAGTGGGAGGGATGGATTAATAATCCTCACTCCTGGACATACTGACCACCAAATTCCTACCCATCCCTCATACCTTTTTCCTTCCAGAACTTCCTCTCCTTTCTTTCCTAAAGAGACCTTCCACACAGCATCCCCGTAGATGACGTTGGGAATAGGGAATTATTTTTAGGCCTCCTGTGTGAAGCTAATGTAAAAAAAAATTAAAACTCTACACATGCAAAAGTTATAACTCGACCGTCAAGCAATTCATCTATGTATAAATTTGTTTGTACGTCACATTTCCGTTTCAAGATGGTCGTTTTAACGATTCAGTAAAAATCATTTTTTTTATGTGTAAGCGTCGTTTTAATTTGTAGTTTCATGTTAGCATTTTCCAACATTATGATATGTTTTGATTTATAATTACGTAGATAGGAATTTAAGAAGTCTCTTACGAATCTCATGATTGCGGAGGAAATTTTGATTTTGACTTAATAAGAGATATTTAGAAACATTTTTTGGACATGAGGTCAACTGCTGACAGAAGTATCTACTAGTAAAGGGTTTTGGGGAACTTTGTGAGAATTAAGTTTTTTAGCTCTGGAATAAAATACACGATCAAAAAACAAGATATACTTGTATCTCGTTCTAGAGTGGAAGATAATCTCAACAACGCTTCGATGGGAGACTTTCTTTAAGAATCAAAATGTGGCTTGAAATGGCTTTAGCTATATCAGAAAGGTTTTTCAAACTTTTGTCTCTTATTTATCCATTTCATTTGCCTTGTATATACAAAAATATGTATAGGTAGCAAATAGTTCGAGATGAATCTTGCAATCATTAATAAAGATTACTTATTTATACTGTGTTTTTACGGATTGTTCTCATACACGTGAGAACAACCCAGTTACAACGACTCAGATTATACAAATAAGAAAAATAGGTTAAAATTTTTTATAAAATCAATCAGCCAAATTATACAATGGTTAAATTTTGAAACAGTTTAAATAAAAATTAGATAAAATAAAACAAAAAACAGTTAGAAAAAGAAAATTATAAAAATAAAAAGTTTACTCAAATGACAATTAAAGAGAGGCAAGACAAGAGACATAATTAAAGACACAAATGATACATAATAAATTAGTTCATATTTTTCAGCAATCGCAGAGAATTTTTTTAATCAATTAATATTATCGGCAAAAATATCTACTTCAGCACAACTCTATCTTATTATATATAGTCGACACATTTGGGTTAGAGGACTAAAATAGGCGATATAATTTTTAAATGTGTTCAGGTGAAACATATTATTGCGTCTTAAGAGTTAAGAAAATGAAGACAATATTCTTAGTTCTTAGTCGAAGTATGATACAGTTAAATGTGACCGAAGTGGATATGGTCCCATTATGTTAGTGGTAGAGCATCGCTCCGACAAAGCTATTAAGGTCCTGGGTTCATTTTCTAGATGTGACAGTATCTTTTTCTGTTTAAAATTTTCGGTTATGAGTCGCTAATATTGGCCTCTATAATCAAAAATGAACTTGTTCACTGTTTATTTATTTCTATGTACTAGGTACAGTATTTACCTATTAATTAAAAAAATTACATAATAGATACATTTTGAAAACATTCTTACATAATATATTTCGCAATTTTATTATGTTGGGTGTAAGGTAGGTTTGTGAAGGTGAAACTGTGGGTAGGTATTGTTGTATGTTTCGTGAACACCTCACTAGGAGAACCTGTGCTAAGGTGTTTACGTGTTTATTTATGATTATGTGTGACAAGTATTTATGTGTTGTAGTAGAAAGTTTTTTATTGGTTATTGTACATTAATTATTTAGAAGAAAAATAAAAACACATTTTTATAAACATACACGTTACACATACACACACATACACACATACATACACAAACATACACATGCATACACATACAAACACATACATATACATGCACGTACATGCACATATACGTATATACGTATACATGTGTATACATACGCATACACATTCATATACACATACACATACACCTATGTAGACAGATATACAAATCGTAAGTGTATGTATAGTTTTGGATACTTGAAAGACTACTTAATTATTAGGTTTATTTAATTAAAACTATATGGTAGAGTTTAAACAACTTTTGTAATCTCAAAAGTTAACCCATGAACATAAGTTTACTATTATTAAAAGTTTCAACGAATCATGACGGCCGGCGTAATTCAGCAGTAAGGCTCTTGACTCGCAATCAGAAGGTCACAGGATCGAATCCCGGCGTGGCAAATAAATTTTATTTGATTAATATGTGTTATTTCACAATTTATTCATTTAAAAATAATGTATTGTATATCTGCGGCACGTTCCCGAGTGGAAGATACTCTCAGTATCGCCCTGGTGTAAGACCATCATTCAGAATTGAAACTTTGCTAAAAATGAGTTTAGCCATCTTTGGTGACCAGATCTGAATAGCCAGGTACTTCCCCACCTTCCTCTTCCCTATCATTTTCCTCTCCCCACTACCTTCAGCCTCACAACATACCCCAATCAGGGATGCCATTCACGTAAAAAAAAAAAATTGAACCAAAAATTTTGAAAAAAGCTAATCTTATTTTCCTAATTAATGGTGATTTCAATTCTTTGAAATTTGATGAATTGTTCAAACTCTGTGAAACAATCCGTCCTTTTTTTACATTAGCTCTACACAGGAGGCACTCAGGACAATAATTTCACTTAGGGCCTATGTCATCTTAAGGGATGCTGTGTGAGGGTTTTTTAAGGAAGGGAAGGATAGGAAGTTCTGCGAAGAAAAAAGGTATGACCGGTGGGTATGAATCTGGGGTTTACGGACGTATGAATCCATCCCTCCAACTCAAGGGTCAAGATAGTCCGGCTGGAAAGGTCAAAATGCCTCCCTCTACCAGTCTTTCTCGATCTGGCCCGCCACGCATCCGCCGCCAAGACCTGGACAAACCTTTACCCATGAACCCGGGCACCCCTGTTAAATCACCAAACATAGCAAATCACCTAAGGTTACCTATGGCAGAGGTGTTGGTTATCCAATAAATGGTTCCCAAATTATATCCGCATCCTATAAGTATAATAAATAAATTATAATTACAAGGAGGATACGATGCTTCTACTTAGGCCGATAGTATAGCACTTAATCCTTAACATGGGAACACCTCAGCACAGGTTCGCCTAGTGAGGTATTCACAAAACACTACTTCTAAACGATTTACATACAGTTACGGATCATTAACATTTTTTTTATTACTGAAACTTATTGTTTATGTAAATCAGTGGTGTTTGAGAATAGAAATAATTTTTTTTATTTTTTGTTAGTACGATTATCAGAAACATAAAATTCAACTTATAATCTTCCCCACAATTTGAACGGTATTCATAGTTTTAGAACATATTCATAGAAAATGCTCCATTGTACATGTGTAGTACGTTTTGTGTACGCATGCCACAAAAGTACCAGAAACCGAAGTGTATATTGAAATTGGGCCACTTCCCCGTATTATCTCCACCGATAACATTGGCTCCATCGGCAGTTTACAAGTTGGCTGGCAATGATGAGAGCGGTTCGCTAATTCCTCCACACCGCTTGCCATCATCTTTCTTGCCATTGGGATCCTTTGTCAGCGGATTGAAGGCACTTTACTAGTTGTAAAGTTTGATGCCGTCGTTTCGGCTTCTGGCGGAAAGCCAGCCGAAATCCAAAATGTCTGGAAACGCGACCGCACCGCAACCAAAATACCAGGCAAAGTCTTGCGTTTAAGGAAACTGTTTGTCTCTTTCTTGTGCGTATGTTTGCATATCTTATTCATCTGATTTGTAGTAACAAGAGTTGGTAATTATGAAGTCTTTCTATTGTATTTTGTATGTCTGTTAGAGTGGTTTGTACTTTTTGATAATGTTGTGTTGATTTGCAATGTTGTTTTGTAATTTTTAAAACGTGTACGCAAACGCTAAATGAGACAAAAATATTATTTGTATTTGGTATCGCTTCTGTTAAAGACTACCATTCAAAACAGTAATGTTACTGCAAATTGATTTAGATACGTTCAGTGACCACTTATGAAGAGCCAAGTATATTTCGCTTCCTATTCAAACTCTTCATAATTCATATTTTTTTTGTAAACTTTGAAATCACTGGACACGAATAATACGCTTTTTTTAAAATTATTTTAAAAACCTTTTGATTCACCTTAATTACTAAAACAACACAACAAGCGGCCGCAATCTCACACGACTAAAGAAAATTTTCATTTTATGAAATTGAAATTTTGATTGCAGTATTTTCCATCGCCCGAATGCAAAAGTTGTCTTTTACAGAAATTAAGGTGAATTAAAAGGTTATTTCTAAAAATTATTCGTTTTAAGCGTGTCAAGCGATTTTGAAAGTTTTTCTTCTTTATGTGAATATCGCACAAGAGTCCCAACTGTTCCCTGATAACCGGAACCAGAAGCTTATGGAATTCCCAAAAAATTGCAGTATATTGTGAGAAAGGGAATGAGAAGGGAAAGAAGAAGTACCTGGCTGTTCAGATCAGTCCAACAAACTTGGCAAAAGCCATTGCAGCAACGTTTCGATTCTTAACGATGTTTTTACAACAGGGCGATACTGAAAATATTTACCACTAATTTACACAAACTAATCAAATAAAATTATCGTAACGTTGGTAGTTCTTAGTCGAAGTATGGTGAAGTTGAATGTGACCGAAGTTGACATTCAACTTCATGAAGGTGAATTAGCTCAGTGGTTAGAGTGAAGTCCCGGCAAGGATAAGTCCTGGATTCAATTCCTAGATGCGACCGTATCTTTTTCTGATTTTTCTGTCTCAAATTTTCGATTGAGAGTCGTTAATATTGTCTTCAATGATTAAATAAAATTAACTTGCGCACGCCGAGATTGAACCCGAGACCTCCGAATTTGTAATTGAGGTTCGTTACCACTCAATTACAGGAGCCATCATCGGTGGGTGGAAAAGTTAATAAATAATGTTCTTGGCCATCATCAGTGGACGAAAAGTAATTAATAATGTTTTTGGAAGACGTGGGATGATCGTATGCATGGATGTGGATGAAGCCAGAACATGTCTCCCATGACAGAGCAATGTACGGCGTTCCATCCTCCTTGCTTACCCATATAAAATAAACGGTAATACGTTACATTTCATTCAAGTAACTGGTCGTGTGAATAGACTGAAACATTGCCTTTAAATAAGTAAATTTTAATCCCTCTAAGGCAAAATGTGATATTTTTGGTATTCAAGTAGGTAATTCTTATCAAAGTAACACGTCATATTTTTAGATGCCTTATTATTTCGAAACATGTAGCATACAGCGAAACGTAGAGCTACATACATATGATACCTCGTTATATCTCAAAAGTAGGTCATCTGTATAAGGATTAACATCTTTCGTAATTTTGAAATTCTTTCCTTAATAATTATTAATTAATTATTCAAATAATTATTAATTAATTATTCAAATAATTATTAATTAATTATTCAAATCGTCTAATTTTTTTAATTTCAATTTTTATTTTTTATTGCTCAACAGGTTATTTATCCGGTTAACAAGATTTTTATTTTATTTTGTCATTCTTATTTAGGAAGATAGGTTTTTGTTAATGATTTTTAATTAATGTTATTTAAAAATTAATTAAATATATCCAGTGCTCTAGAAATTTCATTCAACAGCACTATTTGACGTGGTGTGCTGTGCTAGAACCTCTGTTCTGAGCCGTGGTATTTTAAACCACTCATAAATGATCTTCTCTTATTTTGACACTTGTCATTGATTTTTTTTACGTAAACTCCACACATGAGGCATCTTGTTATCTTCGGGGATGCTGTGTGGGGGGTTTTTTGGAAAGGAAAGAGAGGAAGTTCTGTGAAGGAAAAGGGAATTAGGGGTGGGTAGGAATGTGGGGGTCAGTTTGTCTAGGTGAGACGGTTGTATGAATCCATCCCTCCCACTGCGCGGAACGAGGCGATCTTCAGAGATAGAACGGCTGGTGAAGTCAAAGGGACTCCCTCAACCATTCTCTCCCGATCCGTCTTGCCACGCAGCTGGTGGGCAGACCCATCCGCCGCCAAGACCCGGACAAACCTTGCCCCGTGAACCCGGGCACCCCTGCCAAGTCACCAAACGTAGCGAACCACTTGGGGTGACCTATGGCAAAGGAGTTGGTTATCCAATAAATGGTTCCCGGGGTGGAAATACCCATATACGCCTTCCAAATTAAAACCTATCTATAAAACATAATTTATTTATATAAAAATAATTTTTATTCCGTATATGAAATAATGTGTTTCTTTCGTGAAAAATTCCTTGTGGTAAATTTTGACAATAAAAAGTTAGATTTTGTGATTTTTTTATCGATTCTGCATTCTTACAATTTTCAAGAAAATTTAATTAACGACTTAACACAATATCCAACGATTTTTCACGGTTATGCACTAGTATATAATGCTTGTTGTAATAAGGAACTCCAGTGAAAAATATTATGGCTTTAAAAAAATATGTCCATATAGACCAATAAACGCTGATTCTGAATATATAAGTTTTATTTAATAATATTAAACGCAAAGTTTTTAAAAAAATTTTAAAAAGGCCATTTTTAATCGGGTCGTAAAAACACGTCGTCAAGTTGGCATTATTGAAATTTTAGTGGTGACAATGTTCGACGTGTCGTGACGTCACTGTAAAGTCATTGTATGGGAATGTATGATATGACACAAGCCATCGTATAAATTTATTCGTTTATTTACATACTGTTTATTGAGATTTAGTTGTTGTGTTTATTGAAACATTATTTAGGCCTAAATAATGTTTCAAAAATAAAGGTACCTCTTGTTAGTTTATCTCTATTATTGAAAATATTCAAAAACTACTACACAAAAAAATAGTAATGCTTCTTCTAGGGAGAAAACTTCGAACAACGGAATTTAAAATGGCGGTAGTTGATCAGCTGATTGCCTGATCCTATAGTAATTTTTCAGGAGTGATGTTTTCGGGGGTCTTAAAAAATTAAAACTTTGACAATTATTTTAACTATTAAAACTAAAAAAACTCTAAAAATAAAAATAAAAATGCAGTTATTTAAGTTAGAAGGTCAATATTGATAAAAAAATAAAAAAAATTGAACTGGAGTTGTCTATTCTCTCTCAGTTCCACTGTCTTATATCGGGGTTACTTTAATGTTATTATTATTAATGTACCTATTCAATACAAACCTAACGTATGATTTTAATTGTTCCGAACAATAACCATCTGCAGACCGATTCGAACAACAATGTGTTATGAAAATAAAAAACCCACGCAAAATTGCTTTTAGTGATTACGAAATTAATGAGGTTAACTTTTCTTCGTAAGCAACACATTCATATTATTATACGAAAATGTGTTTGTAAACATTTAAGAAACGCAACACACAGATATCTAAACACTTTTTTTCTATTAGAATCATAATGTTACAATATTTGTTGATACTTTTCGTATCGCTTTGGTGATAAGCCACCATTTAGAGTCGAAATATAGCTTGATATGAGTTTCATATTAACTGTTCCGTATTTGTTAACCAAATCTGTTAACCAAATTTGTTAACCAGTCAGTTACTTTCCCATCTTTTTTTTTCATTAGCTCCACACAGGAGGCCCTGAGGAAAAAATCCCTTCAGGGCCTATGTCACTTTTGGGGATGCTCTGTGGAGGGTATTTTTTAGGAAAAGAAGGAGAGGAAGTTCTGGGAAGGAAAAAAATCTGGGTGTCAATATGTCCAGGAGTGACGGATATATGATTCCATCCCTCACACAGCGGCAAGGCGATGTTCCGAGAGAGTCCTACTGGAGTCAACTAGTCTCTCAGGACTCGGCCTACCACGCAGTTCGTGGGAAGACGCAACCGTCACCAAGATCCGGACAAACCTCACCCTGTGAATGAGGATACCCCTGCTAAGTCACCAAACCTACCGAACCACTTGAGGTGAACTATGCCAGAGGTGTTGGTTTTCCAATAAATGATTCCCGGGGTGGCGGTACCCATTCCTGCCTCTTAAATTGAATCTCCTACCCTTTTCCGCTTACTTTAGCTCCATGACGTTCCCTGATAGGGTCATACTATGGCATTCGGACAGTTAAGAGGAATATAAACGCTAGAAATATTTCGAATTTCATGCCTGCAAAATTTTAAAATCGAGCGTCTTATTTGCACGAGGCAAGTAAGCAAAAGAGTGGTTTTTATTTATTTTGTGCATAATTTTATAAGAACGAAAAAAAGTTAGAACATGGAAAACCTCAAAAATAAACTTAGCCATAAAGGGGTATTTTTAAAAAATTGTTTCTTTTATTACTTCATAGTTAAGTCATGAAATTTTTTTTTTGTGGTTTACGCTTATATTTTTTGTTATGTAAATAATAATTTAATTGTAATTCCAATACATAGAAAAGCTAGTTAAAGCTTCAATTTAACATTAGCATTTTTTGATGTTCATACTGTAAGCCGATTTGTCGTAAATAAATAGCATCTGAATAGGATTTCACGTATAACTTCATATTAAGAGCAGTTGGGACTGTTGTACAGTATCTATCGGTAATGCTGAAAGTCTCAAGAGTAAATTGAATAGAAAAGGCAATTATTTATCGATTTCTTGGTTTAAATCTTGTCAAATATTATTTTGACATACAACATTAGAGAAGCCAATTTTTCATTAATCTAAAGCAGCTAAAATAAGCTTTGAACTTTTCCAATAAGAGATATTTTAAGTATTTTACGATACCTTACTTAATTTTCCAAAATCTTACAAAGGCACGTCTAACAGACAATAACCCCAAGACATATTGTTACGAAATTCACCCACATAAGCTGTTCGATCTATTGCTAACAAATGTTATATAATGCCAACATTTTATCTTAATTAATTGTGCTTTATTATTACGTTATGTTTATTTGTATGTATAGAGATAACTCGCATAAACTGTTCAATTTATGTGTTAAGACATATTTTATATTGGCAGCATACTCGCACAGATTATCCACGTTACATAATATTCAAATAAAGTATCTCATACCATAAATCACGCTTGTGTGAGTAAGTATCCGAAAACCCAAACACACACACACTTAAAATCCGTTCGATTTGTTGATATTTCGGCCCATCCCAGTTCATATCCAGAGACTCCCACATACACACAGGGCTACGACACACCTACACATGGACACAAGACGCATACACGAGCTCTACGAGATACTACATCTCCCGTCTCCCCACGTAGATGCTCGTGTGTGGAGCTACGGCGTAGAGCACGTTGGACTACGGTATTGATTTTTTGTAGCGGCCCGTTATTAGAGAGTCAGCGGGGATAAATAATTGGGATAAGATAATATTGATTGATTTTAAAAAAAAAACGAAAAAAAGTTTTAAATTTTGTTTTTAGTAGTAGCGTCTGTTATTGACAAGAATACTCGACTTACTGGGATTTAAAACAGTTTAACATGAATAATTATTGCCGAGCATTTAATTGAAACCGGCCATTACTTCGGATTTGTTCCTGAAGTCCTGGGAAGACCCAAAACCTATAGAGCACGCTTAATTACAGAGGCAATTGAAATTCATAAAAATCCTATTAACATTAATAGAGACGACGGAGCTAAGCTCAATAGTTCTTGGTATCCGGTAATTGACGGCTACACCAAAGCTAAATGCAAAAAACCATCTTGAAGTATACTGTAATGCCAGCCCGCAGTGGATTGGTGCTGGCAACACGGTATTGCTTCGAAGTACTTAAGCACACATTTCATCTCTAACATTTACACATCTGCCCTGATGATGGACACTGTAACGCTGTCCGAAACGTTGGCTAAAGGAGGAGGTAGCGCAACACGGCATAATACCCCAAAAGGATATAACCATAAAATGAATAACTATGGTTACTGGGAGGTTTAATTTCAAGTCAGTAAAAAGCGTTTTTTAATATGAATACCGTACATGCTTCCGACTGTCTGAAGCCAGTGAAACTATGGCAGCTCGAATTGGGTACGTTGTGAGGCGGAAGGTATCGGCGAAGGCTTCTCTCCTTCCCCAATGGAAGAGGAAGGTCGGAAAGTACCAGCCTATTCAGATATGGTCACCAAATACGACTAAAGCTATTTCGAATGGTGGTCTGGTTTCGAATATTTTTATTGGTGGTCTATCACTAGGGCGACACTGAGAATATTTTTTATTTATTTTTATTTAGTACCTAATTAAAAAATAACATTTTTATATGAAATATGTTAGGTATATATATATATAAAATAGAAATTATATTCGTAGTCCTCCTCCCTAGGAGATCATGTGCTGAGGGGGACTATGCTTAAGATAAGTTTCAGCGACTCCACGGTTTAACTTCATGGTTTGGATAAGGTTTTCCAGAAACTTCTACGACGATGTTTTAAGTATACTAGTAAGTTCATTTTCCAATAATTCCTTCAGCCGACATTTAATGTCCCTAATGTAGCTATATTTTGTTTTAATTTGTTTGATACTAAGTGGGAGTTTGTTATATAGCTTTACTGCTAAAAATTCAGAACTTCTTTGTCCAAACGAAGAGTTACACTTTGGTATATTAAGTGTGTCTGTTAGTTTGGCTCTGGTTTTATGAGCATGTGAGGTGTCTGCCTCTGAAGAATATTTGTGGTGAATCTAGAATGGCTTTGGCATAGATTTTCTGTATGCTTGGAACATCAAACTGTTTAAAAATTTCTGTTGTTGACGTCCTTCTGGGGACCTTTAGTAAGGTCTTTATGAAGCAAATCTGAGTTACCTTCAGTTGTTTTATGTGTTTATTAGATCTATTACTTCGAAATGTAAGCTACGATCAGGTCTTTGACATTCGAGGACCCACCACTTACCCGCCTGGTATAGGTAACAGATGGTTACGCCCTTCAAGGCTCTTGCAAGTACTCTAATTTTTTTGGTAAAAATGACTCTACATTTGATAACGAAACTAGACTCCCAATGTCCCTGCATACGTTGTTAGTAAGCAGAATGATAGTGATTAGCGGGAAATACAGATACAATATGTGTTAGTATGACAAAATATATGATCAGGTCTGAAGAAATAGTTTTCCATACCCGTCATCATAACTTTATTTAATACCAAAGTACTACCATTCAGCACCCATAATTTGGTTTTAGTGGCCTTAAACAGGTTAAGTGGCTAGATTTGAGTTAAGTAAAACTTAATATTCTTAAACTCTTTCCCCTTCAAACCCTCTTTCGGTTCCTCTTCATAACAACATTTCCATAAAAGTGGAATGGACATATTTCTACTGGCTGAGGGTAGTTTAACTAAAATTAACACTATATAATATATACATATTCTGGGTGACCGAAAAACTCAGCTTGGACTTAACTCAACACCTCCTTCGAAAAGTCACTAAAAGTGATGAAAAAAAAAATCGGTTAAATAGGTTACTTTAGGTTAGGTTAGGTTAGGTTAGGTTAGTTTGGGTTAGGTTAGGTTGTGCTAACCCTGTACAAATCGCAAGTGCGCCCCACTCTGGTCTGGAGCTCCAAAATGCCTGAAAAATACCCTTGATTACGTGCAGAAACGGGCGGTCCGTTTGATAGATTCTCCCATCTTAACAGACGGATTGCAATCTTTAGAGCACAGGCGTCGGGTGGGAATGCTATTCTTGTTCTACCGGTATTACAATGGAAGATGCTCCGAGGAACTAGCATCATTGATCCCTTCGGCACCGGTGCATAGTCGGGAAACACGCCAAACGCGTGCCCAACATTTGTACACGGTTGACATTTGTCACATGAGAACGGGTCGTTTCTTCGACTCGTTCTTATGTTCAACAGCTCGGCTGTGGAATGATTTGCCGTCCTTCCTACAACTTGGTTCTCTTTAAGACCAATGTTCATTCCTTCCTCTCCTCAAAAAGACCCTCCACACAGCATCCCAGATGACATAGGCCCTGAGGGAAATTATTTTCCTCAAGGCCTCCAGTGTGCAGTTAATGTAAAAAAAAAAATTGCGAGCTATTTTTCAATTTTTTGTTCATAGCTTTTAATGTATTTTCAAAAAGGTATTGTATTGACTTGAGTTGATTCTGAGTTGTCAAAGAACCATTTCTTGATATGCTTTTGAATTTGATCCTTACATATCTCAAAAACGGCCGGCGTAGTCCAGCGGTAAGGCTCTTGACTCGAACACCGAAAGGTCACGGGATCGAATCCCGGCGTGGCAAATAAATATTATTTGATTAATTTGTGTTATTTCACAACTTATTCATTTAACATAATATATAGTATATTTGCGACACGTTCCAGAGTGGAAGATACTTTCAGTATCGCCCTGGTGTAAGACCACCATTCAGAATTAAACGTTGCTTGAAATGGCATTAGCCGTGTTTGGTGACCAGATCTGAATAGCCAGGTACTTCCCCACCTTCCTCTTCCCTATCTCCTTTCCCTCCCCACTACCTTCATCCTCACAACATACTGAAATTGGGGATTGGAAATCTCACTGGAATCTCACTGGCTTCAGGGAGCAGTTGGGACTCTTGCGCGGTATTCATATAAAAAAGCCTTCGGGAGATTTTAGAGACTTTAAAAACACATATTTTATGTAATTATTTTAGCAAAGGCAAAACTCCTCTATTACATCTTTATATGTAACCTTACAAAAAAAATCTTTAAAAATTCAAATGTTAACACATGAAAAAGGTTAGTGGTTCTTGAATTTTTATTTTTGTAATTATTTTTTTTTGTCTCCCCTAAGGTAAGATCGTGTCGAAAAGTGTTTAGTTTTCAATTAAAGTTATGCACACAAAGCACATAAAAATCCATAACTAATCAAATTTACAAAATAAATTAAAAATATTGCCAAAAAAAATTGAAAATACCTTAGACTGCACACTAACTGGTGCCACGCGTTCACAAATCGAGTGATTTTGTTCATCTTTCTAGAAGCACGTTCACGTGTATGTTGCGATGCACTACCACTGAGATAGCGGGAGGCTTTGCGCTCCCCGACAGCCTTATCTGGCTCTAGCCGGTCGCAGGAGCAGCTCGTAGATTCCACGGCGAGTCTACGGAGTGCAAAGATACAGTGCAATACAGCCTGATTCAGCGCGGAACCTGCAACGTAGATCCTAAAAAGGTAAAAACGTAGAGTTTGCAGAGTAAGAGTGAGTAATTGACTTAATTAGTGCAATCCCACGCATTCCATAAGGGTTTTAATACGTACACAAAATGTAAAAAAAAAGGAAAGCAGCTGATTATGATTGTACATGAAATAAAAGTAATAATAAAAGAAAATAAGAAAATAGTAATAATTGGCTTTTGGGATTCCGTGACCACATTAGGAGCCAGTATTTTTCTTCAGTGTGTATCAATGCTGGATGATGGACTGAGGCGGGCTGCCATGACGAGGATATTTCCAGAGCTGCTTATCCTTTCCCTCATTCCTGCCACCCTGGGTCCAATAAGGGCTGCATATCCGGGAGCTCGCCCCTCTGTGAATATCTGGGGAGACCAAACATTATGCGGAAGGCGTTGTTGTACTGAACCCGAAGTCTTTCTATACTACTTTTCTCGTAGTTTGCCCAGAGTTCGCACGTATACAGCGTTGCGCAGAAGGAAAGGAAGAGCGCCTTTTTTACAGCGGTACTGCAAAGGCGGAATCTTCTGCTGAGCATGTGCGCTTTTACGCTGAGAGCTCTTCTTTGCCTATCGATGTCATCATCGTCCTCAGATTACTGGTAATTATGTGTCCAAGGTATTTAGTTCCTTCAGTCAACTACAGATTCACGTAGCTGGAGGAATATTTTTTGGTCCTTGTCCATATTTTATGACCATTAGAGCCGTTTTAGAGGCTTAGCCGTGTTAGTATATAACTACAGTATCGTAAAAATTTTTGAAAAGTCACCAGTTAAAATCTAAATATGCGTGAAATGGTATTATTTATGAAATTCGGTAACGAGGTCTGATTTTCCAAGTTGTTTTTATTTCTCCCGTTACCTTCGTCGCCTCCTTCTATAAACAACGATACCATGGTTCCACTGGCCCCCATCGACGGGACTTTACACAGATGTTACACACAATTTTACGATGATGTGAAAAATTGACAAGATAATGATGACAAAGCATTGAATTGCCTAAAAAGTTATGTACACGAAAGAACAAAGTTTGTAAAAATAAATTCAACCTCAAAAATCTCTTTCTAGAGATTTTGGTATACCACGAGGCATTGTATTGGGCTCAGTAGTGTTTATCATTTGATGATATTTTTAAACAAAAGCTCAGCGGAAGCGCTACATATATCTAATATGCTGACGATTCGATTATTATAGTAAAAAATCTATATTGGAATATTGTTAATGATGACATCGCACCTCAGGAATAACAGTGGCTCAAGTCGAAAAACTGTAATTTTGTGTTACGTATGCAGAAATGTTCTTGGATATCTCTATTCTATAGGTAATGACGACCGGCGTAGTGCAGCGGTAAGGCGCTTGACTTGCATTCCGAAGGTCGCGGGTTCGAATCCCGGCGTGGCAAATAAATTTTATTTGATTAATTTGTGGTATTTCACAATTATTCATTTAAAAAGGAATAATTTCGGTTTACGGAAGGTCTTCCTAGATAATTTTTTTTATTTTTTTTATACTAATTATGGGCCGGAAAATCCAAAACTGAAAGATTTTTTTTTCGGAAAGCAATATTAACAAAGTTACACGACTTTAAAATTTTCTATACGCACACATGAAAATCGACATATTGGAAGCATTATGACAGTTTAAAGTCATAGATAAACTAGAAAGATGTTTTACCACACAAAATTAAATGTTACCATGCAATAATATCATCAAACATACCTTATAAATCGACCAAATTTTCTTCGTCCGTTGAATCTAGGTTTGTGTAACATGGTTTGTGCCCCTTTATACCGCCTGCTCGCGTCAATTTAAAAAAACAGCCTACGTTTTCAAGTAGTTTAGCGGCTACGCTAGGTTTGTGTAACATGGTTTGTGCCCCTTTATACCGCCTGCTCGCGTCAATTTAAAAAAACAGCCTACGTTTTCAAGTAGTTTAGCGGCTACGCTAGGTTTGTGTATCATGGTTTGTGCTCCTTTATACCGCCTGCTCGCGTCAATTTAAAAAAACAGCCTACGTTTTCAAGTAGTTTAGCGGCTACGCTAGGTTTGTGTCACATGGTTTGTGCCCCTTTATACCGCCTGCTCGCGTCAATTTAAAAAAATATCCCTGTTTTCAAGTAGTTTAGCGGCTACGCCAAAAGTGAGTAAAATTTATAAAAAATAATTACTTAAGTTAGTTATTGATATGGCAATATTTAATTTTATGTGGTTTAATATCTTTGGTATGGCTATTTCTATGACTTTAAACTGTCAGAATGCTTCCTAAATGTCGATTTTCATGTGTGCGTATAGAAAATTTTAAAGTCGTGTAACTTTGTTAATATTGCTTTCCGAAAAAAAATTCATTCGGATTCGGATTCTCCAGCCAATAGTTAGTATAAAAAAAAAAGTTTTATTATTTAGGAAGACCTTCCGTAAACCGAAATTTAGCCTTTAAAAAATAATATAGTATATTTGCTGCACGTTCCAGAGTGGAAGATACTCTCAGTATCGCCCTGGTGTAAGACCACCATTCAGAATTGAAACGTTACTTGAAATAGCTTCTGCCGTGTTTGGTGACCAGATCTGAATAATCAGGTACTTCCCCACCTTTCTCTTCCCTATCCCATTCCCCTTCCCACTGCCTTCAGCCTCACAACATACCCCAATTGGGGATGCCATAGTCCCACTGGCTCCAGACGGGAGTAGTTGGGACTCTTGTGCGGTTTTCACGTAAAAAAAAATTTATATCTTCTTTAAAAACGACACAATTCTTAAAAATGTTATAGTGGCCTTAAAACCGATTATGTCGTCATTATATTATTTTTTTTTACTCGAATTCAAGCAAAAATAGTGGCACAATGCTAATTGTACCACTATTATAATATTAAACGTAATAAATATTATTATACTTTATTATTATGCTTTTAAGCTTTTGTAAAATAATGTTTTTAATTGGTTAATAAACTGATTTAACACACTCCAACGAAACATTCAAACTGCTATCCTGAAAAAAAGAGATTTTTTGAGTTGTGCCATTGTTATCCCCCGGCTGCGACATATCATAAAACATTAGTTTGAAACCAACATGTTTAAAAAAGGGTGTGTTTTCCTTTTGTCTTTTCTTGAATTTCCATTTTAATTAATATGCTCTCCCTTTACAAATGATTTCAGCATATTTAAGGCTTTGATAGTCAGCAATGAAATATCATCTTCTATTCTAGAGTTGTTCTTTCATCATCTGATCCAACACAGAGCCTTTAACGTGGGAGATACTATTTACTATGAACAGGAATGTTAATGTACGGAGATTATAATAATGTATACGCTACAGTAACTACTGAGCATTATTCACGAAAATGAGCATGTCTCGTATGGGAATGGTCTGCGAATTGAATAGAGTTTTGCAACGTCAAAATAACCGAATAAAATGTCGATACCTCTGCAACAAATTTATACTTTTATCACATATCAAATATGTTGCACAACGTTGCATTCAATGGATTTAGCTTACTAGATCTGAATAGCCATGTGCTTCTTAACATTCATTTTCTCAGCTTCTTTTAGCCTAACATCATTGTAAAAAAATGTGCTTTATATGGCACGGATATTCTAAAAACGTATTTTAGACAAATATTTATCTTAACCTTCATCAAAATGCTAATTCATCATATCCAATGGACGAATTGCTTGAATTTAATGGCTACCTTATAATCACATTAATCAATACAATAAAGAAGATTGGCACGAACTTGTGAAAATCACGGGATATTATATTTGTAGGATTTATTAAGCGGACAGTACTTAGTTACATTGCCTTTCAAAACGAACATTGTCAATTTCAGAGACGATCAGAAATTTATCTATCGAATGAAAGCATTCATTCTGTCAAAAATTTGAACAAATGGATCGTTCGGATAGCGTTCTGTTACACATCTGCCCTGATGATGGACACTATAATGCTGTACGAAACTTTGGCTAATGCAGAAGGTATTAGCGCAACACGACGTAATACCCCAAATATAAGTCGCCATGTAAAAATCAATTTAAGTGCATCCAAATCCAAAGACGACTTGAGTTGACCTACTTATGCCCATCGAGTCGTTCCAGTTCAACGAACGCATCGATAGGTATAAATTTCAAAGGTTATGTACAACGCAAGCAACGTAGACCCAAGGCTGTATATATACGTCGTATACAACCTTGATATCGACTGAACTGTCCGCTACATATCGGTTCGAGTCTGCGCACTGCAGTTAACCGATCAGCCAATAGCGTGGAACCAATCAACCAATGGGAGCCGCGCATACAGCCTCCGATACGTTACGTTCGATAGCCTATTGGTTCAGGCACCTCCACCACGTAGCAAAGTTTCGTAGCTACCCTCTACGAGGCTATGGGCTACAGGCTACGGGGGGTTTTTTGCTCGGCGTGGCGCTACGGTGTGAGTGAGGCTTCTATGTGTATGTACGTGATAAAAAGGACGAATTCTATCGACGTGGCCCACCCACTCGCTGCTTCGGAAAGGGGTGGACAGGGGGATAAATTTGAGATACGTGTACGTTCCGCGTGTACATGTGTGGGTAATATCGTCTCGTTGATATAGGACAGATAAGATTGGTTTCGGAGTTCCGATAACAAGAAGTTTTCATCACTTAACTCAATCCACTTACATAACGAAGCGAAGAACTGTGAAAGATCACGACACATTATTATAATATTAATTAAAAAAAAAAACAAAAGATTAAAAAAATACGCCACGGCTGAGAATCGAACCCGGATCAAATGCTGTGAAAGCAAATACACAAACCATTGCACCACCAACTATCCATTCAACAACGCAATCCGAAGGTCGCGTGTTCAAACCCCGGCATGTGCAAGTAATTTTATTTGATTTATTTGGCTTTTCACAAATTTATTAATTTAAAAATAATATTTATGTATTTCCGGCATTTTTCAGAGTGGAATATACTCTCAGTATCACCCTGCGTAAGAAAACTATTCAGAATTATAACGTTTTTTTTAAATGGCTTTAGCTATGTTTAGTGACCAGATCTAAATAGCCAGGTACTTTCCCACCTTCCTCTCCCTCATATCCTTTCCCTCCCAACTACCTTCGGCCACACAACATACCCCAATTGTAATGGGGTATGTTGTGAGGCTGAAGGTTGTGGTTTTTGGTGCTCCATCTGTTCATAGAGCTAGTAATTTAAAATCTATATAGCTTTTTTATATTTAATTTTTGTTTTATTTATTTTTATGATTTTGCGTATCACGTACCTACATGATTGCATGAACCAGCAAAATTTCTTCATAAAATTCATATTATATAGAGAACATCATAGACTATTAAATAAAATATAAGGTGGAGTAGGAAGATAAAGAAAATCTTTTTAAAATAGAAAAATAAATAAATAACACAGATCGAAGTATTTAGGTTGGATTATTATAACGTTAGACGTTATTTTTATAACGTTAGTTTAGTAAATTGACTTGAGGAAAAATGGAAAAAATAGGGTCTTATAAGATATTATTGTATTTTGTGCACGTCCTTCTGAAAAATTAATGGCTATGAAAGTACTTAACCAATAATAATAATAATTGGATGATTTACAAGTGACGCTTTTGTGAAAAATGTACAAAATTAACTTTTGTACAAAATTATAATATATTTCTAAGATTTATAAAACTACAAACTAGACAAACAATTAAAAACAACTTATGGCTAAAAATTGCATACACCGGTTCATTGATCACCGATACGAAAATATATGTACAATGTTTTGACCAATGAACGCGATGCTGCCTAAAAATGAATGAATAAAGGACCATACTTACCTGGGAGGTCGCTTGAAATTACCACTGTTTATTGTCTATTTAAAGAAATTTAGATAGAGTTCGCACTCAGGACATAATTGTGAACACATGTTATAAAAAAATAAAAAACATTTTAATATAATATATTCTTTAATGACAGTATTTTGGAAAGTAAAAGCAACATTTAATGGTAGGCGGTACAGTAGTACAAAGATTTGATCTTCCTAAGTGTGATTCGTCAAGAGACGGATTGATGTGTAAAGATTCGAGTTATTTAAATTCGGTAAGAAAAGTGTGATTAAGACATATAATAGGCAATACAAGTATGAAACCCTCAGATAGGTATATTTAAATTAAGTGTAACTAACTAACTAAACTAACTAACCATCACGCCGTTTCCCCGCAGGGGTAGGCAGAGAGGACGGACCGCCAAACATCCCGGTCTTGGCACACATTCCTTGCCTCGTTTACATTCATACAACGTCTCATACATTCTCTTCTATTATTCTGACTTTTGACATGGCCCGACTCAAGTATCTGATTCACTTGGTCGTGCCATGTCTTTCTTGGGCGTCCTCGACTTCTTCTACCATTCACATTTGCGTCATATATTCTTCTTACACTCCTTTCCTCGTTCATTCGCTCTACATGCCCAAACCATCGGAGCGTTCCTTTCTTGATCTTACTCATCACCATCACGCTTACATCAGCCTTGCATTCTTTGCGGATTTCCACATTTCTCACACGATCATACATGGTTTTACCACTGAGAGCCCAAAAAGGTAGGTTCATAGTATGGACCTAAATTCTGTTGGACTTGTTATGCATCTTAATTCCGGAGGGAGTCTATTCCAAGCCTTGGGTCCAGATACTCCGAAAGCACGATCTCGAAACTTAGTATTCGGTTCTATTAGTCTGCTTATAGCCGATGAAGTTGCTGATCTAAGGGTTAATTGGCTCGGACCAGTATAAATACAGTTAACATAACAATTTGCCAATCTAGTAAATCCCATATCGATGCTACGTACGTACAGACTTTTCGCAGAACCTTAACGGTTTGCGACCGTAAAATAAACGTAATAGTGATTGCCGCGGTATTTCGTATTTCCTACTACGTTATTCCCGCTACGAATATAAATACATGCTACAGTACATACGTTACACATATACCTCTACGGAGAAGGCATCAATGTTGTGAATTCTGCGGACTGATGAATAAAATATCTGGAATGAAATGAATTCTTTGTGCCTGCACACGTGTGTAGAACTTCAGTTTAACATTTTTTTGAATAAAGCCACTCAATGATTCCCGTAGCGAATGGCTTCAATTGAATTTTGAATTAGGTTTAAATTTCATAAATATATAGCAGGAATGATACGATTTTAGATTTTCACGGCCAAAAGTATTTTTGTTATTAGTTTTTGGGGTATTATGCCGTGTTGCGCTACCTCATTCTTTAGCCAATGTGTCTGCCATCTGCCCTGATGATGGACACTGCAACGCTGTCCGAAACGTTGGCTAAATAAGGAGGTAGCGCAACACGGCATAATACCCCAAAAACTAATAACAAAAATATAGCAGGAATATATAATGTATAGCAGCAATCGATAAAATTAATGTGAAGGTATTTAATCCCTTATTTCATCGTCATCTACGGTGAACCGACAGTTAATCCCCCGGCAGTTTTTTTTTTACAACTGATCCACACAGGAGGCTAATAATTGCCCTCAGGGTCTTTGTCTTCCTTGGAGATGTTGTATGGGGGTCTTTTTAGGAATGGAAGGAGAGGAAGTTCTAGGAAGGAAAAGGATATTAGGGTGGGCACGAATCTGGGGGTTCGTCTGTCCAGGAGTGACGGAAGGACTGGAGAAGTCAAAGGTACTCCTTCAACCATTCTCTCCCGATCTGGCCTGCCATGCAGCTGGTGGGCAGACGCCTCCGCCGCCAATACACTGACAAACCTCACTCCATGAACCCGGGCACCCCTGCTAAGTCACCAAACGTAGCGAACCACTTGAAAGTTGACTACAAATTTTTCCTGTTAAGGCAATACTATGGCATAAAATTATAATTCAGCATATATTTACCCTGCAGCATAAAGAGAAATTGGGACATAAATACAGCACTAGATTCACGCACAACGACGGGTTAATAGTTCCGAAATTTAACAATAAGTACTGACAGAGAACGTTTGAATACATCATACCGAAGATATTTAATTTATTACCTGACACTATAAAGCAATGTAATTCTATAAATATGGTTAAATATATGGTGAAAAATTGGCTGTCGGTAAAAAAATATTTATATTGATATGGATGAAAAAAATGTTGAATCTGTAGATATAAGATGTAAATTTTAAATTTTTAAAATGTTTGTGAAACTAAAATATAAGCACCTGTGAACAAGCCAATTCAATTGGCTTAGTAGGACTTGTTTGTTGATAATATTATGTATTATCTATTCTTACAATAAAAAAAGGTATTTCTTTATTACAATCCTTTAACCGTCCCTTTAACTACCGATTAAGTAAATCTAACATTATATCAGCAATCCTTGGGGATTATTGCATCCGTCTGCAGCGATAAATAGTGGTAAATATATTATTAGACACTAAAACAATAAAGTATGGCCGACTGTTCCGGACACCTAGACGCTTTAATTTTATTTATTCTCTGTAGATGGCGTTTTCTACTTGGATTACGGACCAAAGACGGGTTTTGAGAGAATTGGAAATGCAGTTAAAGAAAGTGTGAATTTGAAAAGTGTACTAAATTAATTAAACATAAACACTTTAAACGAAAACCGACTCCTACAAATAGTAACAAATTCGACTAAGAACTGGGAACGTTATCTTCATTTTCTTAAGGCGATCCAATAATCATCGAAATCGGAATTCACGCCCCTTTTTGGGAGGAGTTTAAAAATACTTCAGAAAGAAGTTTTTGGAAAGGTTTTTTTTTGCATTAACTCCACGCAGGAGGCCATGAGGAAAATAATTTCCCTCAGGGCCTAGGTCATCTGGGATGCTGTGTGGAGGGTCTTTTTGAGGAGAGGAAGGAATGAACATTGGTTTGTTGTAGGAAGGAGGAAACACAGAGGCCTGCAAATCATTCCACAGCTGAGCTATTGAACACAAGAACGCGTTGAATTTGGTTGACATTTGTCTCATGTGACAAATGTCAACCGTGTACAATGTTGGGCACGCGTGAGCATCTTGAATTGTAATACCGGTAGAACAAGGATAGCATTCCCACCCGACACCTGTGCTCTGAAGATTGCATTTCGTCTGTTAAGATGGGAGAATCTATTAAACATTAATATTTATTTTGGAGCTCCAGACCAGAGGTGGCTGCCAAATTCAACCGTGGGGCGCACTTGTGTTTTGCACAGGGTTAGCAGTTGTGTACTATTAAAGTATCTGCGGGCCCTGTACAGTACGCCCAGTTTTTGGGAGGCTAACTTTACTCTGGCTTCAATGGAGCCCCCATACCTGAGTTGGTCACTTAGGGTTACACCAAGCATATCAATGGAGGGCCTGTTCGGAAGATTGCTTCCGTTGAAAGATACTAGATTTTCATTTCGATCCCTTTTAGACGTAATCAGACAAGATTGTGTCTTTGAAACATTAAATTCAACGAGATTTTTTTTACCCCAAGAGAAACACTCTCGAGGTAACCTGCCATTCTTTGCTTCAAAGCCCTCCGAGCCGTTGGAGTTGGAATTTGAGATTTTTTTTTGATTTCATAAAGGCCTGTAAAAAACATTAACTCCTTCTTTACGCATTGTAGCCGGGGCGGAACTGATACAAAATGGGTGTGGAAAGTCTGTAGTCCTTAGGTGGACGGCATAGGGGTCATTTTGAAAATCCAAATTCGTCGACTGCCGGCCGTATTATATGGCATAGCTTCATCTAAATGCATATTTTAATTGACTGTTATCTTTATGTATGATTGCAAGATTCAAACCCGAACTAAATGCCATTTAGATAAATTTTAATTTATGTGTCTTTTTTATTTTTTTGAGATTTTTGATCAAGTTTCGCTAATTTTGTCTCATTTAGTTACATGTTACACTTTGAGGTTTTACTCATTAAATTAAAAACCGAAATAAATATATATATATATATATTTTTTTATTAGTTTTTATATACATATACATGTAATATAATCATGAGTAATTGCATTTTCAGGTTACAATCGGATTAAACTCAAATCATTAAATACTAACATGCAACATTGATTAGAAACAGTATAAACATATATATGTATATAATATATAACCTTTACAAGAGTGTAACTACTCGTGTGTAAAGGGAAGAGAAAATATATATATATATATATATATATATTTTTTTTTTTAATTAAAAAAAATAAATTAATTAAAATTAAAAATTATAACACATACATTATATTTACGTACTCACATAAATCAAAAGTGTAAAAAAAATAAATATTATAAAAAATAAAAAAAATAATTATATAAAATAAATTTTTGAAAAAGTATTGTTAATTTAAGGTTAATGCGGTTCTAAGTGGCTAAATTATTTAAGATATTATTGTTTAATTTATTTTTGAATTTATTGCAGTCAGGTTCTAATCTCAGCTCTATTGCTAGTTGTTTAAACCACACCACTCCATTGTACGTGTAGTAGTGTTGTGCAAAACTGGTATGCATTAATGGCGTACACAAGCGACCCACTGTGTTTTGCCTATTGCTCTCAACGCGGACCATGGCGTGGTGCGACTTCTTAGAATAGTCTTTGTGTATTTGAAGCAGTGTATTTTTATATATGTATTTCTTAGAGGTGGGACTTGAAAGTCTTGAAAAAGTTGAGAGGTTGAATAATCTGATGGTTTCTTAGTAATAATTTTGATTATTAATCTTTGAGTAATTTCCAACGGTAAAATTGAGGTTTTGTAAGCTCCTCCCCATGCAACGATACCGTATTGTATTATCGAATGGGCTAGAGCATAGTATATATTTTTAAGAATTTTTAAGTTAAGTATATTTCTTAAATTAATAAATATGTATATAAGTTTTCTTAATCTATTTATAGTATTGGTAATTTGAGTCTTCCACTTAAGGTTACTATCTATTATTACACCCAAATATTTTATTTCCTTTTTATTTGCTATGAATAGACAGTCATTATTTTGGCATGCTAATATTTTAGTGGTACATTTTTTTGAATGATTTTTAATATTTATGGCGATAGGGGGAGATTTTTTGTTATTTATACTAAAAGGTATATAATAGGTTTTTTCAATGTTTAATGTTAATAAATTTTCGTCAAACCATTCTTTCAAGATATTAATATCATGATTAGCAGTTGTTTCAAGTTCATTCCATGAATTTGCTTGGAATATAATTGCAGTATCATCTGCATATGAAACAAGTTTTCCTGTTATTGGTAATTCAAAGATATTATTAACATACAAGATGAATAGAAGAGGGCCCAAAATCGTGCCTTGTGGTATTCCAAAGTCGCTTGTACTCGGTTCACTAAGAATGTTTTTTATTTTTACATATTGATTTCTAGAGTTAAGGAAACTTTCTATCCATGTGCTAGTGTTATCTATAATTCCGATTTCGTTAAGCGTGTATAGTAATTTTTTGTGACTTATACTGTCAAAGGCTTTCTTTAGGTCTATGAAAATTGCAAGAGATTTTTTGCCTTTATCTAGTGCTTGATGTATTTTTGTTGTTAAATCTATGATTGCGTCCTGTGTGGTTATTTTTGCGCGAAATCCAAATTGTTGGTCACTCAGTATATTATTAATTCCAATAAAATTTTGTATTTGCCTTTTAGCTACCTTTTCAAAAATTTTTGAGGTATTTGATAATACTGATATAGGTCGGTAGTTATTAATTTCTTTAGAGTCACCTGATTTATAAATCGGTGTAATAACAGTTTTTTTTGTATATTGATGGAAAGATTCCCTTTTTAAGACTATTGTTTATGATACATGTAATAGGCTTTTTCAAAAAGTTAAGATGTGTCTTTAGATTTTCAAGGTGATCCCATCAAACCCTGGTGCTGATTCAGTTTTTAAGTTTTTTATTATATCAACAATTTCTTGTTCAGTTATCGTATCGAATTTTCCTATGGTTTTTTTTTATGATGTTACATCATTTTCTGCGGTAGATGTGGTATTATCTACGATATTTGTTATTTTGCTTACGAGATTTTTTCCGACATTAGAAAAAAATGTATTGAAGGCATTTGCACATTGTTTAGGGTTATCCAAAACTTGTACCATATTGTTATTAATACGTAGCTTTAAAATGTCACTTGTTTTCCTTTTTTTATCAATTATTTCATTTATTGTTTTCCAAATTTGTTTATTGTTGTTTCCTGAATTCAATACCTTTTGTTTATAAAATTCCTCTTTGGTAGTTTTAATTAGTGCCGTTAGTTTGTTTCTGTATTTTTTAAAGTATGAGATGATTGGATTATTTAGTGGATATTTTTTAGTTAGTTTAAATAATTTTTCTTTTTCTCGTATAGAAACCACGAGGCCATGAGTGATCCATGGTTTAAGTTTATGAAATTTATTTTTATATGCTTTGTTCGGTATTTCATAGCTTGAATCTTTTATATGTTTTTGAATATGCATCCTATAATTGCATGATATGCATCCTATAATTGCAGAAAAGTCAATAGATGTCGCATATTAAAAACAAATAAATGTCAAATTCGTTTGTTATCAAAAATTGTTGTTCAGCGCTAGAGCAATTTTCAATATTAAAAAACCACGCACCACATATAGAGAGATTCATTTTTATAATTTGTGAAATAATGATTTCAAAACTTTAGAGAAAACACAACAAAATTTGAATAGTAGGTATTTTACCAAACTGTTGCTGTCACAGTGGCTGATAACCCCCCCCCCCCCCCCCCCCACGAATACTTAGCCAATTGGACAACTGCACCTGACTGATTAGGTATACATAAATAAAATCGAGGTTTCGTATTCCCCCCTTATTCTTCTCCAAAACTGGACCTATTTTAAAGATTTTTTTAAGAACCATATTAGAAGAAAATATTGTTTGACCTTATGTTTTATTTTTATTTTTAATACATTGTCTAGTTTGTATACTGCACGTCTGTTGACGGCTTTAAAACCAGGCAATTTTAACGATTTTTGGAGGGACCTAACTTCTATGAGAAGAAACTTGCTTGCATACACCGTGTAATGATTACAATGACATAACAAAATAAAAGAAGTTAATAAAGTAGTGCTTTGGTGACATGTCATGATTTACTTTCTATTGTCGTTTATTTAATTCTGTTATGTTTTAAATTTGTATTTCACCACGATGTGTCTGCTTATACAGGCCGTCTGGAGGTATTTCTACGTGATGGTAGGAGTAAAAAAGATTAAAACAACTTTTTCCCAAATTCCAACATTTTTATCCCATACAAAAAGACGTACCTACTAAAAATCCTTAGTGTGAGTACGATCTTACTTGCTGAGAGCCTGCCGGGCACGATTGTGGCAACATTGCATGGTTGTGATTAGCCCGTAGCGTAACAGCGGAAAATAATAAAGCTGGCCGCACACGCCGGTCTAATTTTATCTTTTTACCACAAAACTACACCTAAAAATTGGAATTTCGAAAAAAGTTAAATATATCTTTTTACTTATAATATCGTGTAAAATCACCTCCCGAAATTAATGCACTTTACCCCCGGACATCCTGTATAATGTTATGGTTTGTGTTTTAGTCTTAGGTATGTAATTTTGTTCTGATCATTTCTTAATATATATTGGCAAAATCGGTCTTGAGCTAACCTGTCCAGAGGAAGTAGACTCCTGTACTCGAACTTTAAAGCTCGACAAGGCTGCAGGCCCAGACGGAATACCCCCTAATATAATTGCTCATTTGTCAAAAACCATTTGTAAACCGCTGAGCTATATATTTAATCTTAGCATATCGACTGGTTGTTTCCCTCATTCTTGGAAACTCACGCGTGTAAGCCCAATTTTCAAAGCTGGAGACAAGTCTGATATAAGGAATTACAGACCAGTAGCTGTACTGTCAACCATACCAAAAATATTTGAAATGATTATTTACAAGAAATTACATCACCAAATTATGCCATTTCTAGGAGAAAATCAACACGGTTTCATGCCAAGAAAATCCACGGTTTCAAATTTGTTAACATTTTCGCGATTGGTGGCCGTCGGACTGGACTCGAGACACCAAACAGATGTAGTGTATACGGATTTTGCCAAGGCTTTTGATCGAGTTGATCATGATATTTTACTACTTAAAATGTACAAACTTGGTTTCGATCAACAAACGCTTATATTCTTCGCGTCCTATTTAAAAGCCAGAAGTCAATATGTAATAATAAATGGACATGAATCTAAACAATTCCCGGCGTTATCAGGTATTCCCCAAGGTTCAAACCTTGGTCCCTTGCTGTTCCTTATACTTATAGATGACATCCAGGTTTGTGTAAAATATTGCAAATGTCTTCTATTTGCAGATGACCTCAAACTTTTGATGGAAATAATTTGTTACTATGACTGCTTAAAAATGCAATCTGACCTTGATGCTATTGCAGAATGGTCAGTAAAGAACAAATTAGAATTCAATATAAAAAAATGTGTAACTATGACATATACCCGCTCCGAGAAGCCCATAGTTTTTGAATACAACATTAAAGGGCAAACATTATGCCGAGTCAACAGCTTTAAAGATCTCGGTATCGTCTTTGATCCCAAACTGACATTCTCGGATCATATATCACGGCTCACTCCAGCTTGCTACAAACTCCTGGGTTTCATCATCAGAATATGTAAGCAATTTGATGACCCAGATGCAATGATAGCCATGTTTGATGGAGTCATAAGAAGTAAGCTGGAGTATGCCAGTGGTGTGTGGACTCCGCACCAAGCGAAATATATTAATATGCTAGAACAAATTCAAAAAAAATTCCTTAGGTATGTCTATATGCGGATGCATGGAACGTACCCGAGATTCATGCACCATATGGAATTACTTGAGGCAACAAATAGATTTAGCTTGGAAACTAGACGTCATGCAAATCTTGCAATTCTTAGTTTTAACATAATCCATAACCGTATTGACAGCCCATTCCTCTTGGAATGTTATGGCTTATACGTGCCTGAAAATTTCAGCCGTAGTCGTCGACACGACTTGTTCAAAATACCATACGGCAGAACAGATGTTCTAGCACAGCATAGCATGACAAGAGGAATGGTGCTGATGAACGAAATATCGGAAACACTAGATATATATAACTCTTCTTTAGATAGCCTTAAGATTTTTTTGTATAATAATCATCTTTCTAGGTGTTAAGACTGTCAAAATGAGATAATTGTACAGTAATTGGATAAAAATCTGTTGTACAATTTAAAAAAAAAAAAAAAAAAAAAAAAAAAAAAAAAACATAAAGAGGAAATATATATTATAATTGCTTGTATTTTAAGTATAAGATAAAAATGATAATATTCAATTGTTGATTTCTAAAGAACAATAAAAAATAAAATAATGAATACCTTCAACGAAAAATAGAGATTGAATTCTTATTTACCTATGTACCAAGTGTAGCTTTATAACACAATTAATTAAAGTCATTAATTACTCGATGATTGCTAACACTCCTCTTTCATAAATCAGCAGTTCTAGGATCACAATCGTGCCTATAAAACCCCGCTTTACTGCATTAAATTTCATATTTCAATCTGCGACACATAATGACAGATAATCTCGCGCCAAAAGCGTGGCTCACCTTTGCGCGCGCGATTTGCGACGGTATGGAAGTAATATCGCGCAATTAATCAGCCGATATTCCGCTGCACGCGTGACTGTGATTTTTGGCCAATAAGACGAACGCAAAAGACAGATATGTTATGGTATTATTATTAGTATCGAACCATTGCGATAGAATGTGATAGATGGGTACACCGTACACTACATATTTCAAAGTTAAAAATATATTTACATATCAACAGACGTTTTTCTGGATTACACTTCTAAGTTTGCAATTATACAACCACTCGTATTCACATCACGGAGAAGATGATGTTAAACTTGTCATCATATTTCATAGATCAAGTATTAGGGTAAATGTTAGAAAAAAACACCGCGATCTTTGCACCATAAATTTGGGAGGCGGGAATTTTTTTTTTTTTTTTTACAGTGAATACCGCACAAGAATCTCAACTGCTCCCGTCTGGAGCCAGTGAGACTATGGCATCCCCAATTGGGGTATGTTGTGAGGCTGAAGGTAGTGGGGAGGGGAATGAGGTGGGGAAGAGGAAGGTTGGGAAGTACCTGGCTATTCAGATCTGGTCACCAAACACGGCTAAAGCCATTTTCAAGCAACGTTTCAATTCTGAATGATGGTCTTACACCAGGGCGATACTGATAGTATCTACCACTCTGGAACATGCCGCAAATATACTTTATATTATTTTAAATGAATTAATTGTGAAATAACACAAATTAATCAAATAAAATTTATTTGCGCATGCCGGGTTCGAACCCGCGACTTCCGGATTGTGAGTCAAGAGTCTTACCCACTGGACTACGGAGGTCGTCTGGTATGGGTACCATTGGATAACCAACACCCCTTCCATAGGTCACCCTAAGTAGTGCGCTAAGTTTAGGGACTTAGCAGGGGTGCCCGAGTTCATGGGGCGAGGTTTGTCCGGGTCTTGACGGCGGATGCGTTTGCCCACTAGCTGCTTGGAAAGCCGGATCGAGATAGAATGGTTAAGGGAATTCCTTTGACATCTGTAGCCATACTCTCTAGGAATATCGCCTTGCACTGCAGTGGAAGGGATGGATTCATGCGTCCGCTACTCCTGTGCACATTGACCCCCAGATTCCTACCCAACCCTCATACATTTTTCCTTCCCCTACCCCTCATTTCTTTCTCTCCTTCCTTTCCCTAAAAAGACCCTCCACACAGCACCCCATAGGTGACAAAGGCCCGAGGGAAATTATTTTTCTCAGAGCCTCCTGTGTGGAGCTAATGTAAAAAAATGTGAAAGATATTTACTTATATAAAGAATTAATTAACTAGTAAAATTAGGACAAATATCTCAGTACAATAATCGCTAAATAAGACATAAAGGTCTTAGGGAATTGATCAAAATGAAAATAAATTAAACAGAAATCAAACATATACATATACAGCGTAGGGAGTGTGGCGAACCCATCGCTCAGGGAGTGGAAAACACAAACCTGCAATAGCCATCCCAAAGATATTGGAATATAAGTAGATGTGCTATCTGCTGTTTTTACTATGTGGGTCTGCGCTTCCGGTTGTCGCCGATATTGTTTACCAATTAACAAATAAACTAAAAGAACAAATAATTAACGAATAAACCAAACGAACGTTAAACTAAATGAACGAATTCTTTCTTTATTCAAAATATATTGTTAACCAATATTAATGCACATTTTCAAAAAATCAAATGAAAACTACGCTAATTAGCGCGTAGTCCGGCGACAGTTGCGCGGACACCATAGCATATCTCTTCTGTATTTGAATATCTTTGAGCCATCCCAAGCCAAGGTGTGAGCTACCGTGCTCAGGCTGAATGTCCTGGGGAACAGTGTCACCAACGGTGCCTCCGAGAAACAAGGTCGCATCTCGGAGTATTTAGACCTCACTCCAGCACTCAGGGCTCTGCTGGAGTGGACCTTCTATTTCCCTGGTAACTCGTGGGACAAAAAAATTGGACCATTCAAAAACTAGGGGCCTTTTGGGAACCTAGGAGTGCTGAGGCCACCTCTGTGGATTTCCTTCCTAGGGCCGTAGGAGGAACCAAGAGGAGAAACCGCGGAGAGGTGAGCTGAGGCCACCTCCATGAACTCTTCCGTTGTGGGGCCTTCAAGGAACCAAGGGGAAGGGCACCCTTCCAGCGCGGGGCCTTTGTGGAACCAAGGAGGAGTGAAGTGGAGAGATGATGTCCTCTTCCAATGAGGGGGCTTCGAGGAACCATGTAGGAGTAAAGAGGAGAAATGAGGCCATCTTGGTGAACTCTTCCTCTGTGGAGCCTTTAAGGAACCAAGGAGGAGAGAGAAAGTTCTCTTCCTTCCTGGGGCCCTCGGGGAACCAAGGTGGACTGGACTCTTCCCTTGTGGGGTCTTTAGGGAACCAAGGGGAGGTGGACTCTCCGTCGTGGAGCCTTCGGGGAACTAAGGAGTGGAGAGGAGAGATGAAGCCCTATTCCGTCGTGGGGCCTTCAGGGAACCAAGGAGGAGTGAAGAGGGGAAATGAGACCTGGGAAGACACATCGTCGGACCAGAAGATATAGCTTCATTTCGAATGACAATCCTTGTGAACTTTATTAAAGGGACTGGGTTATTGTCAAAGGAATGAGGTAAAATGGGAGATAGTACAATGGGTCTATGGCCTAAGTGCTCACGGGAACTATATATATGTAAACCGTCTCCGATTATTAAAAAAAAAAAAAAAAAAACATATGCATAAGTGTAATAAACAACATACATAATATTGATAGGTAAGATATACAATTGGTAATATTCGCAGATTTTTGAGCCACTTCTGGGCTGGAGCCCCATAATACTTCATAAACCTACCTGTGCAAAAGAGGGCGGTGCGTCTGATTGACAATCCAGATCGACTACCGTCTCTAATGCACAGACGCAATATAGGCATGCTAGTCTGTTCTGTGGGTATTTTCATTGAGCCTGCTAAAACTTGACGGACACAGGCGGAACAGTTGATGTTGGCTTCATGAGAGCGGGGCGTTTGTTCGACTCGTTTTTGTGTAAATCTGTATGTGAAAAGAACCACGGGCATCTGTTTTTCCTCTTCGACCTCTTCTAGACCCGCATCAATAAATCCCTTCCTATAGCCCCTGCCTTTAACTCACCTCACAACGCTGGCCAACCGGATGGCGACATAATTACCTTGTTTGTACACTGTACAGTGGTGCTCTTGTGAAGTGTCACATAAAAGAATATATAAAAGCTACGAAAGTTCATACTAGAATCTATGTTTAAAAAATGAGGTGAAAATAAATTAAATATATTTTTCTGTTACATAAAATGATGTTCAATTCACATCCAAAATAGATTTCTAATTCACCTTTGATTAAGCTATTTCCCAGAAGTGATATATCAAACCAATTAAACAAACCAATGACCGATTCGATTACGATTCCGTCTCGTTCGGCCGACGATCCCTCATACGAAGCTGCAGAAGTGCATCGCTGCAGATTTTTCTTATTTGATTTGCATCCAGTGTCATAAACCTATCACATGAAAGGCTAGGCGCACTGCATTATAATTTAAACCCAATAAATATGCCGATGAAGTATTTAGACGGTCATTCTTTGGTCGCACGTCTATAAGTAAGAAGTATGGGTTTGAGAAAATGACAGAAGATATGTATGAGGTTAATGTCCTAAATAAATTTGCAGCATCCTAGAATACAGCTCCATTATTTGGGTCTCCTCCGATCAAAACCATTTCCTAGAAACAGAAAGTACAAAAAAGGTTTATGCGTTATCTGTACATGAGGGAATGTACATACCACCCATTTCTGTATCCATAGTTGTTCTTAATAGGAATGCTCGATCTTAATACCTTAGAAGCCCGCCGAAAAATATTTTGGGGAAACATTTTTTTAAGCTGATCTCCGGTACTGTAGTGACTCCACCTACGTTAAAGGATATTAACCTATATGTCCCTAACGCGTATACTCGTGGGAGATCCCACGCACTTTTTTATATGCTCCGAAAGCGAGAACTTCTTCCTTTCAGAATGCGCCATTAAACAGAGCAATTCAACTGCTTAACGATTCTGCATTGAGCATCGACATCTTTCTGTTAACCTATAGAGAGTTCAGTAACTATCTTTTGACATACGTCACAACATAGTGAAACTGCCCCCAAAATATATTTTTTCTTCGTTTAAATTTTGTAATCTTCTCCGTAATAATTTGGTGTATGGAAACTGTTTATGGAAAACCTGAAATAAATAAATAAATTTGTATACCATGGAAGAAAGCGATCACTTTGTGGTTTGGCTTTAAAATTAACTGAAAAGTTACGTTGTCATAACAGTTTATTATAATTTACACATTATATTATCTGTGTTTCCTCCTTCGTATAATCCGGGCCTCGTATAGTTCGATGAGACATCCAGAGAAGTACGAGATCTTGCATCTCATAATGCAGGGAAAGATTGCCGGAAGTTGAGGCCCTGGAAGAAGGATAACATTCTTGAAAAACCTGAGACAGTGGTTTGGTCAGTCCACTGTAGAGCTGTTCCGGGCCGCAGGAAACAAAGCCCGCATGCCCAACATGATAGCCAACGTCCGTCGAACTAAAAAAAGTTTCGGTTTCGGCAGAAAGTCTTGTTTCGGTCGGACACTAGAAAATATTCTATGCTCCACACAGAAAGCCCTGAAGAAAATATTTTCCTTCTTGGCCTATGTGGATGCTATGTGGATGGTCTTTTAAAGGAAGGGAAGGAGAGGAAATTCTGGGAAGGATAAGGTATGAAGGGTGGGTAGGAATCTTGGGGTCAGTGGATCCAGGAATGACGGACATACGAATCCATCCCTCCCATTGCGGTGCAAAGCGATAGGTCAGGAGAGAAGCAGAAGAACCAACCAGAGAAGCCAAATGGCCTCCCTCAACCAGTCTCTTGTGGTGACCTACGGCAGGGGTTAAAAAAATAGTTTCCAGGGCGGCGTTACCCGCATATTTTTAGTTTAGAATTTTTAAAGTCCATTAAGTATTTTTTGCGTGAAAGAATAACAACATACATACATCTGAGGGAGCGGGAGACAGAAATGAAAGACGGCATGTCGAAGTGCAGTCGTTTATTGGCAGTCGTTTATTGGGCTACGTAGCAGATGGTCGGTGGTCGGTAACAAGATGTAATGCGGAGTGCCGTAGATGATGCTGCAGGCGTACGGAGGTGGAGATGGTGTTACATGCTGAGATGTTGGCCGACTGTTAGTGTGAGACTGAACTGGACTGAACTGCAGCGGGCGAGCGATCGGCTGCTTATATAGCCGCGGTAGAGTAACTACCTCGCGGTAGATAATACGAGCCACTTCGCCAGTTGACGAGAATATTCGGCGCCGTACAGATATTGTACGGTGCTGTCTCGAGACCTTTCTAGGCGGGGCGATATTATTATCGTCGGGCTGGCACGGGAGGCGAGAAAGTACATCGCGGCCAGTATAGGTACGAAGGTACCTAGGCAAGTAGTTTTGCCGATGCGCGCGGATATTAGGAGATGTTTCTCGTATGTTCTTTTGATGGCGATGATAATAATGATGTGTCGCCACACATCCATACAAACTTTCGCCTAGTAGGATATGATTTTGAAGTATGCCTTCATGATTGGTCTGCATCCTGGTCAGTTCTTCAAAGAAAGGTATCAGGCGGGCATAATGAATGCGATGGTTATTTCTGATAGCTAATATTGGCACACTGGGGGACGCTCGGTATAGCTAATATCGCACTTGTACTCACGAATCAAAATTTGAATAATTAGCTGTACGCTATTAAAAGTTATGACTCATTGAATGGACAGTTTGATATTAAAGACTTACTAGTGCATCCGCATACTTCAGACTGATTCGATACATATTTACTAATGGACCATATCTAGACATTACTTGAGTTTATATTATTTAGGTGATCCAGCTCGGCTTGTAAGATTTGGATTTGGGCGAAATCACGCACTCATTATCTGATGGCGAAAAAGTTGAAATTCCCGGTTGAGAGGAAACCACAAGTCAAACATGTATGTTTTTTAACTAACTGACTAGCCTTCACGCCGTTTCCCCGCAGGGGTAGGCAGAGAGGACGGACCGCCAAACAACGCGGTCTTGGCACACACTCTTTGCCTCATTCGCATTCATACATCGTCTCATACATACTCATCTATTATTCTGACTCTTGACATGGCCCGTCTCAAGTATCTGATCGTGCCGTGTCTTCCTCGGGTGACCCCAATTTCTTTTACCATTGACATTTGCGTCATATATTCTTCTTGCACTACTTTCTTCATTCATTCGCTCTACATCCCCAAACCATCCGAGGGTCCTTTTCTTAATCTTACTCATTACGCTTACATCAGCCTTGTATTCTTTGCGGATCTCTACATTTCTCTCACGATCATACATGGTTTTACCACACACTCTCATTTCATCTCATTGCAACAGTATTCAGTCTGCTTTCATCCTTCCTCCACCAGTTCCAAACCTCACAGCCATACATCAGGGTAGGTACCAGCACTCCATTGTGGACTGCTGTATTTTCAAAAAAAGCAAGTTTTATTTTATTGTGTGAACTTCGAGAACAACTAATGTCAATTGCCTGAGAACAATCCAGTTATAAAAGCAAAGTTAATATATAAGTAGGTAGATAAAATTACAAATATCTTCTCAGTCAAAGGAATGATAATATATAGGTATTAATATTGTAACTGCGAAAGTGCGTATGTTTGTTAGTTACGCTTTCACGCCTAAACCAATAAACAGATCTTTAAAATTCTTTGACAAATGTAAAGCTACAATATATGCGAGTAAAATAGACTGTATATAATGGTAAGCTCTGGCGTTATGAAATTATAAATATTAAAATATTGTTTTCTGTCCCTAACAATATTGCTAACGTCAGAAGAAAAGAAAGCAAAACAAATCGTTGTCTTGGTAACTATATTAATAAATTGGCGGGAAATTTTATTTTAGGCGTCGCGACGCATAAAATAAAATTTCCCGTGCGTAGACGTACGACGAGTCGTAGTTAATAAAAAAAAATTTTTTGTTCGTTATTCAAGGTTTGTATAACTGGTGAGATCTGGCATTATGAAATTTGTACAAAAAAAATTGCAATGGGTGGAACGCGAGCTGTTTGAAAACTGAATGTACCGGGATTGAATGTACGAAATTCGGGAGGGGGGTTGGCGGGATGGGGGAAGGGGGGAGAGGAGCGGGGAGAGGGAAGGTGGAGGAGGCGAAGTAACGCGAAGAAACGCGAGAGGGGAAAGGGAACGCGGGAGAGGAAGGAGAGGTGGAAGGGGAACGGGAAGAAAGGGAAAGGACACGCAAGGAGAAACAATTTCTTTATTAAATAGCACAGCAACGCATGCCAGGTACCAGCTAGTACTACATAAAGTAACAAAATTACATAAAATACTTACTCAAATGACAACTAGTAGATACAAAGAGGGACAAGATACAAAAGAGACACACAGAGAGACAAAGAGAGATACAAGTGATACATAATACAATTACATAGCTCTCCAATTTTTATACGAGAAGTAAGACAAAAGACAATACCAGTCAGTGGCTGAGTTGGCATCCACCCACGCGTTGCGTCTTCAATTCCTCGGATAGCTAAGTCCTCCATCATGACACAGCAACATATTCCGCTTATTGTGATGGTAGTAGGAAATTTTCAAATATTGTCAGGTTATTCGTAACTCGGGAAAACTGTAAAAAAAAAATCATTAAAAAAAAATGTTTTTCAGCAAGAGCGGGGCATTTTTTTCTTAATCGTTACAATAAAACCATATCCGAAAAGCAGATTCGTCAGTAGGAGATTTTGCACTTCAAACACGGACATATGAATATATCTGGACCTGCCCTAAGTGATAAAAACGTATTATTTCCCCCTCCACATGGCGCCGGCTGTAGCTCCTCCTTGGAACCGGCTCGCTCCATGGGGAGGGGATATAGCCTCGCTTGAATCTAAAATGTGTGACGTCATCATTCTTGCCGTGAACAGCGAGAAGCTGACATCCATACATTTAACGAAATAACGGCAGCTTGTGCTATACAATATATCTATGTATCAATATGCACATAGCGAATATGGGCGGTACTCCAATGTGCTCGTCGCTGGTTACAGGGGTAAGTAAATTATGAAACATTTGTAAAAGTGTTTTAACTAAACACGGCAAGAAAATATTGATATGTGTATTGGCGCGAGTCTTTTTGGAGCGAGCATTTGGCCTTAGCAAATAAGTTTTGAACGTGGCAAGCAATTCGCGCTCCCATGTAAAAAGGTCTATTCATTCAAAGCAGATTTTGCTTTTAAGAACTAAATGGTGATATTGTAATGCGAGATGCCTATATACTGTCAGATTGATTGTTCAACGAATGACAGTCATCTTTCCCCCCTTTGCTCTCCATAGTTTGGTTTTACCCCTCATCTGTAACTGCTTGTCTATCCATTTGGATGTCTATGACTTCAAAACATTTTTTTTAAGTCCTCATACTATCTTTGTAATGCTTATAAAGAGACTTGTCAAAAACTATACTATTCAAATTATAATTATAAAGGTCGAGTTAATAATATGATTTGCTACTCGCAGTACATAATTAAAGCAACTGTACATTATCCAGAATATTTTTAAGCCATCAATTTTTCAAAGCAAAATTACATTATTTTGTATTGCTCAGCATTTCATCGCCTTTCATCAACAAATCTAAACTAAAAACACAGTATTGTATTCTTGTGTTGTATATTTTTATTTTAATATGGTCAATTCGTAGATAAAAAATATATCAGAATGTGCAATTCACACGTGGTAGAAGTGAAATGTTCGGAAAACTAAAGTAGCCAAGAGTGGGGAGGCAACGAAGCACCGCACAAAGAGGAGACCGATTAGTATTTCTCTTTCTCTCGCAATCCTGTAGATGAATGCGTTTGTCTATTTTTAATGTCTCTATTTTTCGTTTAATCGAGTTTCAAATAACAACGGTGCTAAAGAGGCTTTCGCTTCAAAAATATTTTTCTCACTAATATAGGTTATCAATAATATACCCTAAAAATTTAAATAAAACTAAGTCAACAATATTTTTTTAGGTGAACGCAATGTGAGACTATATAGGGTGTTAAGGGACGTACTTGACTTACTTTAACCAGTGATTCCTGACATTATTTGGAGTAAAAAATGTAAATGAAATTTTGGTCTCCGGTGACATTTTTCATGTTTTTTTTTTCTACAAAAACATAAAAAAATGGTAGTTGTTGAACAGTTGGAGGCGGGGTATAAAGGGGTTCGTCGGACACCCGGCTGAGTGACCAGTGACAACATGGGGAAGAAAAATTTTTTTGTTTGATTTTGAAGAAAAAAAATTTGAAAAAAAAAGTCGTCAAGCAAAGTTTTTCAAAATTAGATGTACACAATCATTTTCATCTAATTTTGAACTGCATTGCACCTCCTAATATATCTGTTGAACCAAATGCGAATTATTATGACCGACAGATTTCACAAGTTCGATCGAGCCGACATGACAGCCATAATTCACTTCCACAATGTATCCACCAATACCGAAGTAGAGGCATCTCCCGAACATCGTTGGCGACTCGCGATTAATACGCAATAATAACTCGCGCACCTGCCCCACGATAACTCATCACAGAACAGCTTATAGGAAGCACTGATTCTGCATCGAGAGGACCAGGATATTAGACGGTGTATAATACAGACTGACGCAAAGGTCAAGAATTAGTTCGATGATTGTTATAATAGATCTCTGATACGTTTATTGCTTTGATGTTTAAAGGGTACTATTATTTTGGTTGAATATTGTATTTTGGTTATTTCTTACCACCCATACGACAAACTCTCATTGGATAAGCAGCTTATAGAGAAGAACTGATTCTGCACCGAGATGACCAGAATATTAGACGGAATAGAATACAGACCGACGCAAAGGTCAGGAATTAGTTCGATGAGTGATATAATATATCTTCTAGGGTCCCAGGGTGTGGTCTACAGACAATCTACCGTCAGTTGTAAATTGAGCAGCTTTTGTTGACTTCTTTGTTTTCCACTCCAAGGGATTACGTACAAAGAAAGATATAGAGTTTATGTGATTGGCGAGGTATCCTTTTTGTAAGTAAAACACTTTTGTACTAAATATTGTCGTAAAACTGAATTTATTCAGAAAAATAGAAATTTTAAAGAGGTTTGATTCTAATCTGAGCACTGGAGCTTTAATTTGGAGAATGAATTGCGAGAAATTAGAACACCTATTTAATAACAGAAAAAAGAAATTGCCAGATAACCACAGACAAACGAGCGCGTAGACAAAAAATGCTTGTAAGTATTTGGCAAAAGGTGACACGATTAAAAGAGTCTACACATGGAAGTCAAGCAAAATGATAAAATATAAAAATTACTAAATGAATTTATATATCAGCGTATATAAATAAATAAGTATGTATGAAGAATGAGTTAATGATGAATTTTAGTAAGTATAAAGTCATGGTGTTTGAAAGAGAGAGTACGAAAACAGTATGCAACATAGTTGTGAATGATGAATACTTGGGCAGGTGGATGAGTTTGTGTATCTGGATAGTATGTTTACGAGAGATGGGAAGGCTGATAGAGATATTGAAAGAAGGGTGAATTCCGGTAAATCCATTAATGGTGGACTGAATGCCGTTGGCGCTAATAAAAAACTGTCAAAAGAAGCGAAGCTAGCAGTCCACAATGATGTCCTGGTACCTACCCTGATGTATGGCAGTGAGGCATGGAATTGGCAGAGGAAGGATGAAAGTAAACTGAATGCTGTTGAAATGAGATCCCTGAGACGTATTTGTGGTAAAACAATGTATGATCGTGTGAGAAACGTGGATCTCCGCAAATAATGTGAGCATATAAGCATAATGAGCTGATGTAAGCATAATGAGTAAGATTAAGAAAGGGACCCTCAGATGGGCATGAAGAGCAAATGAACGAAGAAAGTAGTGTAAGAAGAATATACGACGCGAATGTGAATGGTAGAAGAAGTCGGGGACGCCCTAGGAAGACATGGCACGATCAAGTGAATCAGATACTTTAGTCAGGCCATGTCAAAAGTCAGAATAATAAAAAAGAGTCTATGAGACGATGTACGAATGTGAGTGAGGCAAAGAGTGTGTGCCAAGACCGAGTTGTTTGGCGGTCCGTCCTCTCTGCCTACCCCTGCGGGGAAACGGCGTGGGGGTTAGTTAGTTGTATGCTTGTTGTTTCTTACCACCTATACGATAATCTTCCATTAGATAGGCAGCTTATGGAGAAGCATTGTTTCTGCATCGAGAGGACCAGGATATTAGACGGTGCAAAATACAGACTGACGCAAAGGTCAGGAATTAGTTCGATGAGTGTTATTGCAGATGTTTGAGATGTTTATAGCTTTCACGAAATGGTTAAAGGGTTTTGGTATTTTGGTAAATATTGTTGGTATTTATTGAATTTTCTTACCACCTATAGGACGAATTGCCATTACAGCTCATAAATAACGAGCAATTAGTTATTTGCATTGCTTCAAAAAAGTCATCATTGAAAGGCTTAAGATGAGAAATGTTTACACGGAAATTGAACACCTTGTGAAATAGAACTTGTAATTCTTTTTTTGCTATGTATAGCTTTTTAGGGAAATGGAGGAGTTGGAAGTTCTGGGAAGGAAATGGTATGAGGGGTGGGTAGGAATTTGGAGGTCAATGTGTCCAGGAGTGACGGATGTATGAATCCATCCCTCTCACTGCGGTGCAAGGATGTGTCCGGCTGGAGAGGTTTTGCTTAGATCGCCCCCAACCAGTCTCTCAGGTACGTATAATGACTACCGCATAAGAGTCTCAAATGCTCCCAACCGTCTGGAGCCAGGGAGATTATGACATCCCCAATCGGGGTATGTTGTGAGGCTGAAGGTAGTGGGAAGGGGAAGGAGATGGGGGAAAGGAAGGTGGGCTAGGACCTGGCTATTCAGATGGGGTCACCAAACAATGGTAAATACATTTCAAGCAATGTTTCATTTCTGAATGGTGGTCTTACACCGGGTGATACTGAAAATACCAGAAACTTTGGAACATGAAGCAAATACTAATTTAAATGAATATATTGTGAAATAACACAAAATAATAAAGTAAACTTTTCTCTCGCTCGCCGGGGTTTGAATCTGCGACCCCCGGTTAGCAAGTTGAGAAACTAACCCCCTGACCACAGAGGCCATCAATAAATAAAAGCGTCAAAAAATAATTGAAGGTTATTATACCTTGTGCTTAAACTTGAAGGACATATGGAAAATATCCACCTTTCCTGAGGATGGGTTGTTTCAAAATATTTGACGGATTCATTAGATATTTTAAGTTAATTTTCACGTTTTTTATAAGTTCTATTCAAGTTCTGTGATTATTTCAGTTTGATGAAGTAACTGGCCTATAATGGTATGGTAACAGAACTTGAATAGAATTAAACGTGAAAATTGACTTCAAATATTTGATGAAATCGTCAATTTTTTTGAAACAACTAGTCCTGAGAGTTAACCTAGTAAGTCTTCTCAGTAGCATCAGCATTATTTGTAAATTTGTTCTGCACGTGTGAAGAATCAGAAGCCTGTATTGACGGCCTCGCGTGAGGTGTCCGGTTCACAGAATTCAAATTCTGTCTTAAAGAATCATTCATTAAATTTAATATTAATTCAAATTATTCTTTATTCTGTCGACCCACGGTGCCCTTCGTGACCAAATCAAGGAGGATACGGTGCTTCGACTCATGTATACAGAATGGCACTAAATCCTAAAAATGGGAACACCTCACCACAGGTTCGCCTAGAGAGGTGTTCAAAAACACTACTTATAACCAGTTTACATACAGTTACGGATCATTAACATTTTTTTTTATCACTGAAACTTATTTTTTATCTATGAAAACCAATGTAATAATCTGTAAATGTATGTTTGAGAATAGAAATATATGTAAAACAAAGATGTAATTAAAAAAAAACAACAACGCAAGTTAGGTAACAGTTTGATTTTTTTTACACGATCTCCACACAGGAGGCCCTGGGGAAAATAATTTCCCTCAGGGCCTATGTCATCTTTGGGGATGCTGTGTGGAGGGTTATTTTTAAGAAAAAGGAAGGAGAGGAGAGTTCTGGGAAGGAAAAGGGTTTAAGGGGTGGGTAGGAATCTGGGGTTCAGTGCGTCTTGGTCAACCGCCTCCAAGACCTAGACAAACCTCACCCCATGAACCCGGGCACCCCTGCTAAATCTTTGCGTGTAAGTATATCTCATTTAGATGTGGATCTTCAGAAGAATACTTAAACTAAGCTGGATGGTCAGGGTTACGAATACAGATGTTATGGTTCGGATGAATAATGAAAAATAAGTTATTAAAACTATAAAAATTCGAAAACTTCAATATCTTGGACATGTGATGAGACATCCAGAGAAGTATGACATCTTGCATCTCACAATGCAGGGAAAGATTGCCGGAAGACGGGGCCCTGGAAGAACGAGAACCTCTTGGCTGAAAAACCTGAGACAGTGGTTTGGCCAGTCTACTGTAGAGCTATTCCGGGCCGCAGTATACAGTCCGAATAACCAACGTCCGTTGAATGGACAGGGCACAAGAAGAAGAAGAATACCTCATTTCTATATTCTTCCTTTCGCCACTACTATAAGCCTCGTAACATTCCACAAATTTGGGGTGACACCACGGACATATGAAGATTTGGATGTCTATGGGTGACACTGACAAAACCCCACGTGCTCCGAGCAGCTCTCTTATGCGTTAATCTCAAAGATATTCGAATATAGAATAGATATGCTATGGTGTCCGCGCAACTGTCGCCGGACTACGCGCTAATTAGGTAGTTTTCATACAAAAAGAATTTGTTCATTTCGTTGATTTTTTGAAAATGTGCATTAATATTGGTTAATAATATATTTTGAATAAGGAAAGAATTCGTTCATTTAGTTTAACGTTCGTTTGGTTTATTCGTTAATTATTTGTTCTTTTAGTTTATTTGTTAATTGGTAAACAATATCGGCGACACCCGGAAGCGCAGACCCACATAGTAAAAACAGCAGATAGCACATCTACTTATATTTCAATATCTTTGGTTAATCTCATTTAAAAAAGCAGATTGACGAAGAAGCAAAGAATCAGCTTCGGGAAGTATTGAGATAGGACTGGATTTATCTTGGTTGACAAAAATGATTCATTTCAATACTACTTTGATAAATTAACTTATTTACGCCAGCATCAATCGTTTAAAAACTGAAAATATGAAAATAAATTCACGAATGTTTTTACAAAATGTATATTAGTTAATGAAGCGGCACTGTTTGACGGATGAGTTGCACACCGGTGACACTAGCGACATCTGTAAGCCGCCAGGGAGGTCTGGAAAGAAATATTTTCTGGTTACTTTGTTAATCTTGCGAAGCTCTGAACGCATTATGAAAACACAGCAGGAATAATATCATTTGAATTATAAGAGCTTTGAGCTAACCCCCCTGAAAGCGTTTTGATTTTATGTGACACACTCGTCTTTAAATAAATTGTTGATTCGTATAAATCATGAAATTGTGTGCTTTCCTTGCTGTCATTTCGAAGATATTCTTTTTTTCTATTGAATTATTGTAAGTTTATTATTTTTTATTTTATTTTATTTATTTGGGATACCAACAGTTTACATTAATAACAGCATATAGTAATTGAGTTATAATAATTGAACCATTTACAGGTTTCCACATAGGTATTGTATACAAGTGTAGTGATTCCAAAAAAAATTTACAAATGAAAAATTACATTTTAAGAGCCGAGTTATTTAGGTAGGAATAGGGAGGGGGGAGGATGGGGAGATGGAGGGGGAAGGATGGGGGGATGGAGGGGGAAGGATCGGTTAAGTTGAGGTATATTAGTAAAATGTAATTTGGGAACCAATTATTTGATAAAAAACACCCCTGCCCTAAGTGATTAGCTACGTTTGGTGACCATTGCAGGGGTTTCTGGAATCATGGGGTGAGGTTTGTCTAGGTCTTGGCGGCGGATGCATTTACCCGCCTACTGTGTGGTGGGGCCGGATCGGGAGTGACTTGTTGACTTCTCTTTTGACCTCTCCAGCCGGACTCTCTCGTCTCATTGCCTTGCACCGCAGTGGGAGCGATGGATTCGTACGTCCGTCACTCCTGGACAACTAAACACTAAACCCACAGATTCTTACGCACCCCGAGGATACCCTTTTCTTTCCCAGAACTTCCTCTTTTTTTGTTTCCCTAAAAAGACTCTCCACACAGCATCCCCAAAGATGGCCTTATAAAAATAAAAGACACTTTATATTCATACTAATCTTATAAAAAATGTAACACCACTCATGAAAAGAAAGGCATCCAAAGAATTTGGTGTAAGAATTATGGGCCAGAAATTATGTTTCCAAAAACTGAAAAAAATCATCATATTTTAAAGTTCATTTTCAAGTTCCGTGAAAGCTCTATTCAAGTTCTGTTTTCATTTCAGCTGTGCGCAACAACTCATCCATAATGATGCAATGCCAGAAGTTGTGTAGGATTTGAAAATTAACTATGAAAATTGACGAATCGTTCAAATTCCATAAAACAACTGGCCCTAAAAGTTCATTGAGCTTGAATAACGTCACACATTTCTCAGGAATTTACATTCTCATGAACCAACAACTGAAATTAGTAAGTTTAGTACTCTAAAAAATTGATTTAGGCTTTTTCCACCGATCTCATTTGATACAACAAATAACACAGACGAATCATTTGTCCCATTTTAGCGGCCCATCACCTCTATGAATAATCTTCCTGTTTCAATTATAAAGTTCGATGAACATAATATGAAATCTTCTCACGTCTTTAAAATGGCAGATTTATCTTTGGCCTTAGCTTGTTCCTTCCGGATACAGACGACAATCAAGATTTCGTCGGGAATCGAGTCTGTATATCCCGTATCTGATAACATGCACTCAGCCATGAGATGTGGGGGGCCTTTTGACTTTGAAGTCGGCAAACATAATTACAGTCTAAATCAGTCATCGAGAGGGACGAATAAAAATTTTGTATTGACATCAATGGCTCATTTACCGTGGAACGGAAAACTAGAAATGGACTAGGATTTGTTGATGAACTTACATAAGATTGCATCCTTTAAAATGGATAGTAGGATGGTTTTATAGATGTGCCTTTTACATGGACATACGATATGATAATAAAGAAGTTGAGTCCTTTAAAAAAAAAATTGTCAATGTCTACAATTTTTAAAATACATAAATTTTAGTTTTTTTTATGTTCTTTTTCACGATTAAATTAATTCTCCAAGTTTAAATTTTATTAAACCAGTCAAAACGAGCGGAATCCGAACGGTAAGAGGCAGGGTGTGTGTGTGTAATGTCATTTGGACTCTGACAAACACGTCGCTTGAGCATTTTGTATGGAGATTTTTTAAATTCTTTTAATAAGGAATTCCAGTAATTTTTTTATCAATGTTAACCGTCTATCCGAATTAAAGGTATTTAAAAAAATGATCAAGATTTAATAGTTAAATTAATTTTTAAAGTTAGAATTTTTTAATAACGACTCCCGCTCGAACCAATTCTGTCGACGTTTTGTAGAAAACTTGAGCTCGCAGCTAGCGCCACACGCTAACCAGTAGCGAGAATCACGACTCCCATCCGAACTAATTCTGACAGTTACGAAAACAGCTGTTGGTGGGCCGCCATCTTCAGACAAACGCTAGCCTGACCACCTTTCAACTCTCTCTAAAAAGACTCTTAACAAGATTGCAAGCAAAACTGTTCGGTCTATACTTCTCTAATCATAAACAAACCATCTCTCATGTAATAGAAAGAGATGCACGTTCATGATTCCAATGATCGTACAAACTGGCGTAAAGAATTCTTTCGACCAATCATGAGGAGTTTTTAGTTTAAAGCTTTTTAATCATTTTTTAAGAACCTATTAATTGTAAGTATAATAATATATTTATATATTTAGAATCGACATGTTTTGATCTAGATGAACATATTTTTTATAAGTCAAAATAATTTTCACTCAACTTCCTTATTGTCTTGATAATTGCATTTTGTATATACTGTTTATATCACAGTTATAAGATTTTAATCGAGTATTGTAAAAAATATGTGAATACTTCACAAGAGTCCCAGCCGTACGGAGTGAGTGAGACTATGACTCCAAATGGGGCAATGTTGTAAACGCTGAAGGTAGTGGGTAGGAAGAAGAGGAACGTGATGAACTACCTGGCTGTTCAGATCTGGTCATCAAATACGGCTAAAATCAATTCAAACAATCAAAGTGTTCTTTCACCAATGCGACATTTAAAGGCATTAGTGATTAGGTATATATTATATTTTTAAATGAATAAATTGTTAAACAATACAAATAATTTAAATAAAATTTTCTTGCTCCCTGAGATTTGAACACGCGACCCCCAGATCCCCAGCCTACCAACGAAGTCCGTGGTTGAGTTATTAGAGTTCAATTATTATGAAACGAAAAAATTTGCATTGTCGTATGTGCTGATTTTGAACAAAAATATTCTTTCGTCATTAGCAAAATTTATTTTCGTAAACGGCAACTAAAATAAATAAAAAAAGTTGAAAAAAATGTCACCGGAGACTAAAATACACGTTTTTACTCCAAATAATGTCAGAAATCACTGGTTAAGCCTCGATTACATTGAACGAGTTTACAAGCTACTATCTACCAAGTTTAAAAGCGGATGAATCAGCGAGTGAGATTCTCATGATGACACACAAAACTGTCCACTCGCTCGTAGCGTAGGAAACTGAGCACGTAGGTCGCTGCTAGCGCCACAGCTACCCAATAGCTACCCAATTATTTTTTTATTTATTTATTTATTTATAATTTCTCACCATACATGTGTTCTTATTTTTTTTTACGTACAAAAATATTAACCTCACTAGGACTAGCAGCCTGTATTGAGGTTAAATTAATTATTTTTATTTCTCTTTTTCTTTTACTAACACTATTTTCTCTTTTTGGTGTTACCTATTTCAGAAGAATTATTCCACGGGCTGCTACTTCTATTTATCTTTTGTATAATGTTAATGTAAGTACTTGCATACTGCTTACTAACCCCGTATGCATGGACATTGGAGGGTCTAGAGTCGTTCAAATAAATGTAGCTTCGTTAAAAAAAAAGTAGAGTCTTGACGTGTGCGGTGGAGGAGGAAACCATATGTTTCCTTATAACGCTGTTGGGAAAGTGGTGGGGTCCCCTCCAGCTACCCAATAGCGAGAATAACGACGCCTGCGTGAACTAATTCTGTCAGATGTTTTGACAGTCGAAATCAGCTGTTTGTTGGGCGCCATTTTGAGCGCATAAATAAATCAATCACGAGTAAGCGAGCAGCAAGTAAAGTTGACGACCTTTCAACTTTTTTGATAGTCAACAATCTGCTAGTTAGCAAGACAGTGAATTTCCCAGATAGTAGCTTGTAAACTCGCCCAATGTCATTGAGGCTTTAAAGTAAAATACGTCCCTTAACACCGTGTATAAAAACTTAAAATTAAAACGGAGTTCTAAAAATTAAATTGATAACAATAAATAAAAATAGATGTTTCGTGTACATTGATAAAATTATCATATTCCGTATTTTGCCATATCATTAAATTAACACGTGTTTTCCCATGTTACAGTTTTGGTTCAAACAATGACTTTTCTCAAGGCGTAAACATCTAGTATGATGATCGCTACTTTACAATTTTTTTATTAAAGTCCATTCGTAAATCAAGCCATAGTTTTCTTTTTACCTATATAATTAGATACCTAATTAAAATGCCTTATCATGGCGCATCAACGCAAACACTTCTCATACACATTAAATCAGAGATGGTATTTTCATACCTGTCATTAATTTTGCATTTATTGTTTGGTATTTCAATCAGAACTCACGGAGAAGCTATTGTTGTAGTTAATTTTTAAGACAGAACTTCTTTAGCATCATTGTTATTTTAAACTCGATGAAACGAAAAATTGCGACACTAAAAAGATACAAACACATACATCTATATGATTTAGCCTGCGAGAGAATGAGATAGTATAATCGGTCTCCTCTTTGTGCGGTGCTTCGTAGTCTACCCACTCTTGTCTTCTTTAGTTTTCTGAAGGTTTCACTTCTTCTACCACGTGTAAATTGACTCTTTTTTTTCTTAAATAATCAAATGTATATTACAAATTCAAGGGACAAATCTGAAGAATGCGTTAATTTTTTAAAAAGATTATTGGAGAATTAGACATAATGTAATATTTTAAAACAGAAAATAAAAATATTTCAAGTCATCTTACATTTATCATTATAAGCAAATGATTGTGCAGTGATGGGGGAATAAGCTAGCGTCCAAGCTAGAATGCAAGACCCTCAAGACATTTAAATTTTTTTGAAGTGTGATTTGAAACTCGATGAAACTAAAAATAGCGACTCTACAAACCTACATCTATAGGCTTTAGCCGGCGAGAGAATGAGATAGTATAATCGGTCTCCTCTTTGTGCGGTGCTTCGTAGCCTCTCCACTCTTGTCTACTTTAGTTTTCTGAAGGTTTCACTTCTACCGCGTGTGAATTGCACACTCTGATTTTTTTATGTAAATACCGCACACGAGTCTCAACCGCTCTCGTCTGGAGCCAGTGAGATAGTGCCTTTCTCAATTGGGGTATAATGTGAGGCTGAAGATAGTGGAGAGAATAAGGAGATGTGGAAGGGGAAGGTAGGGAAGTACCTGGGTATTCAGATCTGGTCACTAAAACCGTTTTAAGCAACGTTTCAATTCTGAATGATGGTCTTAAACCAAGGCTATACTGTCAGTATCTTCCATTCTGATATGTACCGAAAATTGTAATTTATTTGGAAATGAAGGGATTTGAACCGGCGATCTTCGGATTGCTGGTCGGGAGTCTAACTCCTCGACCACGGAGGTCATTTCAGGTCGTCAGATTCGGTCAGAAATAACTGCTTACTCCAAATTGGTAATCCGATTTCATGCGTCGCTTACTATGTTTAAACCGAAATACAAGAAAAATACGAGTGGTTAGGTTTGGTAAATGATTTTTTTTATTTCATTTATTAAATAAATAATTTATGTAATTTAATACTTGGTTGGAAGAAACGTTACATCGTTATAGCGACTTACTAACAGTTTAATAATAAGCCTGGGTTGGTTAACTTTTAAGATAAAACTAAATACACGGTGTTCGGAAACCCAAGTGCAAGCGGGAAACAAGTAAATTTACATCATAAAGAGAACAGAAAAACATAATTTTTTCGATTTGAGCATTTGGTGAATATTTTTTTTCGGCAACAAAAGATTTTAAAAATAATTGTAGCAGAATCTAAGCTTTCATGTATTTAAAAAAGAATAAACAGCTTTATATTTTTTAATTTTAACTAGAAACTTCCAACTTCGGATTTGATTTATGTTTATGTCACACGGTGCTATACTCTCAAAGGGTTTCTTGGACGTGGCTTGATCAGATTATGCTGTAGTGTCACATGAAGCTATAATCTGCTGAGTGAGAGAGGAAGGAAAATCATTTCTTTTTATGGATTCTGTCACCTTGACAGGCGTGACCACGGCAGCTCTCTAATTCATCTGACCCTTGCCGCCGACAGGAGAGGGAATGGCATAATTTTATAGGTCACTTCCACACGGGTATATTGACAAAATAATTTTAAAAGCCTCCTGAGACGTGTGAGCATCGGCCACATGCAGCATTAAAAGCGCAAGCACTTATCTGTTGAACCGCGAGCGCTTATGTGTTGTATCGACACACTACGCTATGAAAGATTTATTTTCTTCCTATGGTAGGTGAGAGGGTCAGTTGAATTAAGGAGGCGTATAATCTGTGCATGGTTTATCTTCGCATCGTCTGCTTAGGTGTGGCGGGTCTGTATGGCATTATATGGCGAGCGATATTTATTTATTTTGATATAATATCTTACATTTCAAATACAAAATTATGCGCGCGATGATCTTTTATAGCTGTGTGTGACGGTCCCAGTTTGTGATTTAGGCCACGCCCAAATAACGCTTTCTGAGAATTCTGCCGTGCGCTAGTAACGTTGACGACAGCTGAAATAAATGAAAAAAGTTGTATCTAATACGAAATAAATGCCAAATGTGATTTATATTCACCAGATTCTCACTTGTCTACGAGTTTCCAGACACCGTTTATATTTAAGCTTATCTTTATTGCAGGGGAGTGTCATGAAATTTTTCCGATTTTTGTAACAGGAATGGAATATTATACTTAAAAAGTTGAAATGTAATAATTAATAATGTATTTTCCACCTAACCGTATTAAAAAAAAAACGTATTTTAGAACTGAAGACTTAAATATGTGTATACGTATATATTGTTTAACTTATTAATTACCTTTGCAAAGAGGCTGTTTTGACGGCTGGTGTGGTTGAGGAGTAAGACTCTTGATTCGCATCCAAAGGTCGCGAGATCGAATCCCGGCGAGGGCAAATAAATTTTATTTAATTGATTTGTGTTATTTCACAATTAATTTATTTAAAATAATATAGTATTTTTGCGGCAGTTATCGAATGAAACCATGCCAGGGAACCATTTATTGGATAACCGACACCTATGCCATAGGTCACCCCAAGCGGTTCGCCAAGTTTGGTGACTTAGCAGGGGTGCCCAGGTTCACGGGGTGAGGTTTTATTCGGGTCTTGGCGGCGGACGCGAATGGTTGAGAGAGTCCATTTGACTTCTAACGCCGTACTCTCTCGGAACATCACCTTGCTCCACAGTGGGAGGAATAGATTCATACACCGTCACTCCTGGACACATTAACTCCCAGATTTCTACTCACCCTTAATACCCTTTTTCTTCCCAGAACTTCCTCTCCTTCCTTTGCTAAAAAGACCCTCCACACAGCATCTCCAAAGATTTCAAAGGCCCTGAGGGGAATTATTTTCCTCAGGGCCTCCTGTGTGGAGCTAATGTAAAAAAAAATCTTCGAAACGTCAGAAAATTACGAAACGCCACTGTTGCCTAAGAACCGGGCACATTCTTGTTAACTATCTGATTTTATTTTAATAATAAAATGATTAAAAATCTTTTGTTTTAGTTATCGCCTGAAGATGAGGAGTGTTGATGATTCCCGACTCGCTCTATTGCGCTTTCCGCGTCAGGCATGGCTGGGCAAGAATATATTATGAAATCATTATTTTTTGACCGAAATTAATATTATGTATGGAAAATCCACAAGACGGGTTCAATGAAATGGCGTTCGTGTAATTTATTGGGTGCTAAAAAACCAAAATCGGATCGCTTCCGGTGTAATTGACTGTCAAGAGAAAAAACGACAGGATAGTCTCAAAATGTAACTTTTTGTATTTCAGACTGTATCAGATTTTTTCTTTATCTGAAAAAAATACAGTTAATTGTGAAATGATCGGAAGTTTTTTGATAATTACAACGATATTATTAAAAATACTGATAAATTTTTTTAAACAATTACTAAAAAAATATATTTGTATTAAAAATTGTCCAGTGTAATCGTAGCTTTACTTTTGCGAGTTATTCATTATAACTTTTTGATTTAGGCACTAAAGAAAAAAAAGACTGCACTTTTTGTAAGGTTTTTTTCCCAAAATTTTGCGGTATGAGAATGGAAGTCGGTTTACTTATGGTAGTACAAATAAGTTTGCAATTTAGACAGAAGAGCCGCCCCGGGAACCTTTAATGGATAACCAACACCTCTGCCATAGGTCACCCCAAGTGGTTCACTACGTTTGGTGATTTAGCAGAGGTGCCCGGGTCCACGGGGTAAGGTTTGTCTAGGTCTTGGAGGCGGATGACCAGTACATACAGAACCCAAGATTCCTACCCACCCCTTAAACCCTTTTCCTTCCCAGAACCCTCCTCTCCTTCCTTTCCGTAAAAAAACCCTCCACACAGCATCATAGGTGAGCATAAAGATGACACAGGCCTTGAGGGAAATTAAGTTCCTCAGGGCCTCCTGTGTGGAGCTCATGTAAAAGAAGAAAAATTTTGTAATAATTTTATTTAATTTTCCTTTATAAAATGGGCGCACATCCAAAAAAAAAGTAAGAAATCGTTTTTTTTTCAGTGTATACCGCACAAGAGACCCGACCGTTTGCAGCCAGTGAGGCTATGGCATCTCCAATCGGGATATGTTGTGAAGGTAGTGGGGAGAGGAAGGAGATGGGAAAGAGGAAGGTGGGGAATTACCTGGCTATTCAGATGTGGTCACCAAACACGTCTAAAGCCATTTAAAGAAACGTTTCAATTCTGAATAATAGTCTCTAAAATAAATAAATTGTGAATAACCCAAATTAATCAAATAAAAATTATTTACGCACGCCAGTGATCTTTTGTATTGCCAGTCGAGAACTTACCCCTTGACCATGGAGGTCGTTTGTTTCTCAAGCAGCAAAATATCCAGAACGGTGGCAACTGACGTTATGCAATTTCCACATCTGCTTTTTTCAGATATAATGTAATTAAAAAAATAGATTTTTTAGCTCACGTATTCTTTTCTATCATGAACTATGGAGCTTCGAAGTACTGTCAAAATATAAGAAAAGCTATTAAATGTTTTAATTATTCAGTAAGAAATAAATTTAAACAGTTGAAATACATGAAGGCGAAGTCGGATAGTAACTCCGAAAACCATTCCACGCAAGACACGTGAAAATGTCATCCATAAAATACGTATTTAAAATGAACGAATGGGTTCATATCATAAAAGAAAAAAAACTAATGATTTCGGAACGCTTTTGAGACTATACCAAAAATTGCTAAATTTTATTGTACGGTTATTGGAAACATGCTATAAATCATGCTCTTAATTTTGCAATTTTAATGAGAAATGTTGTTAATTATTAATACAGCGTTCCCATTTAGTTTGGTTAATCTGATCTCATATGTGGTGCCGTAATTAGGCGAAAATACTTCGAAAAAGAGAGCAAATATTATTAACAAATCCCCAAAAACAAACCTCTTTTCTTGTATATTTTGATGGTACCTTTTTTGTGCAAACCGTTTTATTTATGATTTTTAAGACAGCAACTGACATGTCTTGTAAATTGTATCTTATCCGTGTATAATAATATATCTTTACCATCAAAATGGCAGTTACCGTGTGTTTGATATTATGATTTTGAGATTCTCACGAACAGTGTGTTAAAAAATTACTTTTGGGGCGTTTTGCTGATTTGCGCTTCCGAAACGTCTGCAAAACTGCTATTGAAGAGTGTAGATATTTTTTAAAAATAAAGACAAACATTTCCGAGTTATGAATAACCGGACAATATTTAAAAAAACCTGTTACTACCACCACAGCAAGCGTAAAATGTTGTTAGTGGCTTGATGAAGAATTTAGCCAGTGGAATTGAAGACGCGAGGCCAAACCCGAGATGCGAACTCAGTTGACCAGTTCACGAACCCCTATAGATCTCAAAGTATGTTTGACAGTTGAATTTGGTAGTCCTAAAACCTGTTTGACTGTGTGCGAAGGAGGGCGGTTTATTTTATTAACAATTCGTTGTTAACAGATTGATTGCTGTTTTTACGAAATGAGAAAAGCAGATAATACTGTTATTGATACTGTAATGTGGACCAACACTACTAATTGAGCTACTGAGACCTAATTAATTTTATACTTCTTATCAATCTCATATTCCAGTTTTAGAATTACTAACATTTTTGTCACACACCTAAGTGCCTTAAATAAACAAAGAAGTACATAAAGGTAGGTAAGTATTAGACCACCAAAATGAGACTGTTCGGACGTTGATTTTATTTCTTATATTTCTGTAAGGTATGGAAACATGGAGCCAGGGAAAGAAAGCGGGTAGATGTCTTCAAAATGCGGAATATTATTTAAAGTAATAAGGCTTTTTTAGAGTAATACGGTTTTACCCCGGTATACGGTTTTGTACTGGTCTCCACTATATTTAGATCTCAGTAGTTTAATTATAAGAGCGTTGGTTCCGGTAAGACCAGGGGATCGGGATTTAAATCCCATTTTCGGCCGTTATCCTTTTTTACGTGTCTTTATCTATTTCATATTTCATTAGAAGTTTTTAATATCACCTATCTTCTTCATTTATTGAATAACCCAATACAACATCACGAAGGGAGTCACGGATGGCAGCTCAGAAACAAAGTATAATAATTGCTGTCGCGGTGAAGAAGGTGTTCAAACATTACCACGCCCCTCCTCTCACTGCGTGTCCCTGCCGAGACTTCGCTCACCCATTCGCCGAGTCACTCATCCGCACACTGTCACCGCCAGCGCGAAGCCCGATGGTCACAGATCGGTGGACCGTAGAAAAAAATATGATGATATTACGTCAAAAGCTCCTACGGTAAGTGAATCTTCGAGGTGAGTTAATGCTCCAAGTGAAAACCGACAATTATCATTTCGTACGAGTAAGAGAGTTTAAAAAAAAGGACTTTGTCACTTTAAATGTTAGAGGGGAGTTTTAAACAAACGTATGTATTGCTACTGTAAACGACATTCGAAATTGCTATATACGGTAAATGTGATTTCAGCATTAATCTCATAAGTTCCCTAGTATTTAACAAAGTTTGTTTTTTAATAATGTGTATTACAGATTGATGTGTATAATCCTATTGCAATACACATGACATCATTTTCAACTTTAAATAAGTAAATGAAAAATTTAACAGAAATATAATTTCCATTTTTATTTCTATTTTTCTTTAAAATGTTATTTTTATCTCTTAGTTTTTCACAAATTTTTATTTATCTTTTAATTTTGATTTATATACTTATATGTTTTAATTTATATATTTGTATAGAACACTTCAGTTCTTAACATTTAATCTTTATTTTTAATTTTTGTATTTCAAAATTTTAATTTTCATTTTTATTTCTACTTTTCTTTAAAATATAGTCTTTTTTTCTCTTTATTTTTCACTTACTTTTAAGTATTTCTTAATTTTTATTTAGTATGTTTAATCATGTTTTAATAAAATAGTATTTATTCAATAGTACTTAAAATATTAAATGTATGACTACCACAACACGGGCATGAGCCTAGTGTGGTAGCCAAAAAAAAATAAATATCTGTAACTAATAAAAAATTTATAAAAAAAAAATTTTAAAAAATTTTTCAGAGTTTTTGCTTAAGACACTAGACCACTGTAAAAATATAATTTCATTTTCTGAAAGATGCATCTGTTAAGAATGCTCTCACCAAATACTTTAAACAAATTCGCAATATTGACGGAGATAAACATCTGCAATAAAAATATATTCAATGCATTTTCGAGATGACTTAAAAAAAATATTTATAAAAACAAATTTTACATAATTCATACGAATACTCATAATTTTATCACGTTCAAGTGTTGTAAATTGTTAACTAAATTGACTCGGCATCAAAATATCCCAACTAAGGCGTGTTAAGTCGACGTCTGGCCGCTCTTATGAAATTACTTATATCCTTATTAAGTATGTTAATTCCTCCGCGATCCGTCTGTTCCTATGTTACCCTGGTACTCTTTTCCTCGGTTCTGTCCCTCCTTTTCCTCTCTGTCCCTCAGCTGCCCGGCTTTGCCCGGCTCGGCTCTGGCGTTATGGTAAAGTACTATTAATTCTAATCTGTCGCACATCCGAATTGAGCGGCCAATCACAATCAAGCGATGGTATCAAACACCTCTGAACGATTGTTACTCTTCATCAATTTCAGAGGTCTGAAACCCAGGAACAAATAAACTAAAAATTGATTTCGAAGACATTAAGCGAACTAATTTCGGTTATCGGTGCATGCGAAACATGAAATAATATTCCTCTTTTATTTTTCCAAATTGGGACTGATAAGTATTTAAACGCATTTTATTGTATTTTATTTATTAGCAGTATTATTATTATTATTTATTAAACAGTCTGTACAAAATTCATAAATGACAGTGATAATAATATGAATGTCATCTACAATATAAAAAATGAATCGCTGAATTTGTTGGTAAGCGCAAATCTCGAGAGCAGCTAAACCGATTTCGCTAATTCTTTTTTTAGAATATTCCTTGAAGTACGAGGATGGTTCTTACGGAGAGAAAAATTAAGAAAATTGCGCAGAAAATTGGATAATTTCAGAAAATCTATTACTAACATAAACGACTATCGCACTTTTGACAGTACGCGTGTTTGAGAATGACATTTTGCAAAACAATGATATTTAAATCAGGATTCTATTTTTCAAAATCTTTAAGTAGATAAATTTATAGTAGGTACTCCCCTAATAGTTTGAAAGGAATCAATAATTTTAGATATTTTAAATAGGTACCTTTGTTAGGTACCAAATTTAATATACATGAAAATGGAAATTTTAATAAAAATTGTAAAAGATGGCACGCGGGCTGTTTAAAAACTGAATGTACTGGGATTGAATATATGGAACGCGGGAGGAGGGTTATCGGGACGAGGGAGCGGGAAAGGGAAGAGGGAAGGCGGGGAAGGTGGAAGGGGAACGTGGGATAGCGGAGGGGGACCTGGGAGGGGGGAGGGGAACTCGGGAGGGGGGTTCGCGGGACGGGTAAACTGGGGGGGAGTGGAGTGGGGAGAGGGGAGGTGGAGGTGACGGAGTGGGAACGCGAGAGGGGAAGAGGACGCAGGAGAAGAAGGGGAGGCGGAAGGGGAACGGGACGAATAGGAAAGGACATTCAGGGAGAAACAATTTCTTTATTAAATGGCATAGCAACGTATGCCGGGACCAGCTAGTAGACCAATAAAATAACGACAAATTGAAATTTAGAACCATAATACAAAAATACACAATACCTATACCTGATATAAACAATTCTGATAAAGTGTATCTTCTTACTTAAATCTTCAAAGAGTAATTTACTGAAATTTTTCAAGGGTTTACATTTAAATTTTGATGGATATCAATAATATATTTCAGGAAGTGATTTTATTTGAATTCGAACTGCTAAAAGTAGGAGAGACAATGTGGTGATACTAAAAATAAAAAAGAGAAACACAGAAATCAATGAAATATTATGTTCTTAGTTAAACATGTGGAATTCAGTAGTGTTATTTTTTTATACATGCTGTGAATTTATCAAGGTTTGTATTAAACACATCGATATTTGGGTATAATTTGTTAAATGTGCTACAGCTTCTTCTTACAAATACATTTTAAATATAATTTGTCTTGCTCTTAGGGATATAAAAGGTGTCTGGAGATCGAGTAACTCTTAATGGACATCTGAAATGAATATTTTGTAGTAAGTACGGGCTATCAATAAAGTTATGAATAATCTTAAAGAGCATTAATAGGTCTCTGATATCTCGGCGTTGATCAAGAGATTTAAGGTTTACGGGGACAAAGTTTTCATCATTTCGCATGCGATAAGAGACATATTTCGTAAACTTTTTCTGAACTCTTTCTATATTTGCTTTATATGTAGAACAATGAGGGTTCTACACTGTAGAAGCATACTCCAGGTGGCTTCTAACATAGGATATGTAGAGAGTCTTAAATGTTTGTGGATTTTTGAAAGCTGAACTTACTCTAAGAATAAATCCCAACATTTTCAAAGCCTTCGACGTGATATGCTCGACGTGAGATTGAAAAAGAAGCTTACTATCTAATAGAACTCCAAGATCTGTTATTACATTTACTCTGTTTAAAATATTGTTATTAATAATGCATTAATCTTAACCTTTATTCTTTTCCTCTACCACCTACTTCAACCTTAAAACAATCCTCAAATGGAGAGATCATAGTTCCACAGGTTCTGGGCAATAAGGAAACTTGACGATATCGCAATAAAAGTTGTCGATGAGAAAGTTAAAATACACGAAAAGAGCAGCTTGTAAAAATGTGTATCCAAGTAGATATTCCATTGTTGTATTGATGGTCGGCAGTTTGTAATGAAAGTAAAAAACAGCAACCAAACATGTGATTAAGATTACTTTAATTTGGGAGGCGGGAATGGGTACCACTGCCCCGGGAACGCCTCTGCCATAGGTCACCCCAAGTGGTTCGCTACGTTTGGTGTCTTAGGTTCATGAGGAGAGGTCTTGGCGGTGGATGACCTGGACATACTGAACCCTAGATTCCCACCTCTCAGACTTTTTCCTTCCGAGAACTTCCTCTCCTTCCTTCTCTTAAAAAGACCCTCCACACACCATCCGCAAAGATGATATATGCCCTGAGGGAAAATATTTTCCTCGAGACCTCCTGTGTGGAGCTAATGTAAAAACAATGTAAATTCGGAAGTAAAAAATTTGCAGATATCTTCTGTAAAAATATGCTTGTTTTATTTAAGGCGAGGTGAACCCGCTTAAAAAGAAGATGGAGAGAAATGTAAGTAAGAATGTTAAAAAGAGCGCGCCAATATTAAAAACGATAATATTTAAGCGAACATCGTGAAAATGTTTAATAAAACACGACTCGTTTAAAATACAAATTTTTGCCCTATTTTATGTTAGGATTTTCTAAAATAGCATTTAATGAAACACTGTTAATTTTTTCATATGTGACTTGTAAAATAAGTGAAAAAAACGTGTTCATATTAATTTTCGGAGCATACTTTGCGATTTTTTTCTATCGAGGGAATTTCATATAATTGCCATTTCGGCGTGGGTTATGTGTACATACTATCTTAAAGAATAACACATATGGAGACAGAAAAATCAGAAAAAGATATTGGCACCTCTGGGACATAAACCCAGGACCCTCTGCCTACATGACAAATGCTCTACTAATTGAGCTAAGGTGTCTACACCCAATTCGGTCACTTCTAACTGTATCATCTTCGACAACATTATTTTCATTTTCTTAACGTCCCAGAGGTACCAAACTTTTTCTGATTTTTCTGTCTCCAGATTTTCTTAATTTAATTCATCATCATCATCTTCTTCCCCTTATCCTATTCGGGTCGGGGACCCATTGCATCAACAAGGCTTCTCCATACGTCCCTGTCTTGTGCTGATTGTTCGGCCTCTGTCCATGGCAGACCCATCCTCTCCTCACACAGTTTCTGGAGTTGCCTCGCCCAACTGTGTCTGGGGCGGCCCACTGGACGTCTACCCTCTGGAATCGCACTCACTATCTTCCTCGGAATTCGGTCATCAGACATTCTTAGTACATGCCCAAGTCACCTCAGTTGTGATTTTTCCATGAAGAGTAGCAGTGGTTCAATATTTAGATCATCTCGGATCGTGGAGTTTCTTATATGATCCCATTTCGTAACCCCTGCCACTCCTCTCAAGTACCTCATTTCGGCAGCTTGGACTCTAGAGCGTGTTCGTTCATTTAGCATCCATGTCTGGTGGCCGTAAGTGAGCGTCGGGCGGTATACCGTTTTGAGCGTCTTCATTTAATTAAATATTACAATTTAAGGTTTTACTCATAAAGGTTAAAAATAAAAGTAAATAACATATATTTTTCAGGAGGTTAAAAACTTACATTTTAGGAAAATATGTAATAAATCGGTAGAAATGCTGGAAGCCGGGCCATAACATGCTAAGTAAATAGTTGTAATCGGTTACTGCAGCCGTGCATTGCCAATCCATGTAGTTTAAATGAATTTAAATGTTTATTCCCGCTGACGCCCGCTGTCATTGCTGACGAGATGACATCAGCCATTGAAACTGATGATCCAATTCGCATATTGAGCAAATTGATCGGAATTTCACTGAAAACTCGAAGGCGGGGGTACCTACTGCCTACAGCTTCTGCCTGTAATCTGTCACCTCCGGTGTCTGATGATCCGTTGTGGACCAAAGACAATCAGACATCATTGAAATTGCCCGTGGCCGTTTGTGGTGCGCGTGCCGAGACGCCGATCTAACTGACCTATTATTATTATTGGAGGTTCAGTTGTATGCTGATGATGCGGTGCTGATTTCTAACACTAAAGCGTCGATGACACGGAGCGAGTTTACTAACAGATAGTGAATTTCCAAGATAGTAGCTTGTAAACTTGCTAACTAGCAGATTGTTGACAATCTACGAAAAAAGTTGAAAGGTCGTCAATTTTACTCGCTACTCGCTTGCTCGTGTTTGGTTTATTTATGTTTTTCAAGATGGCTGCCATTAAACAGCTGATTTCGACTGTCAAACATCACAGAATTAGTTCACGCAGGCGTCGTTATTCTTGTTACTGGCGCTAGCAGCGACCTCAGTTTTCTACGCTACTGAGTACTGGAGCAAGTGGACAGTTTTGTGTGTCATCATGACAATCTCACTCGCCGATTTACCCGCTTTTAAACTTAGTAGATAGTAGCTTGTACACTCGCTCTGTGTCATCGAGCCTTAAGGAAGATCTACAGTCTCTGAGTGTGTATGAAGAATAAGTTAATGATGAATGTAAGTAAGTCTAAAATCATGGTGTTTGAAAGAGAGAGTACGAAAACAGTGTGCAATATAGTTGTGAATGATGAATACTTGAAGCAGGTGGATGAGTTTGTGTATATGGGAGTTTGTGTATATCAATTTGGGAGGCGGGAATGGGTACCGCCGCCCCGGGAACCTTTATTGGATAACCAACACCTCTGCCATAGGTCACCCCAAGTGGTTCGCTACGTTTGGTGATTCAGCAGGGGTGCCCGGGTTCATGGGGTGAGGTTTGTCTAGGTCTTGGAGGCGGATGACCAGGACATACTGAACCCCAGATTCCTACCCACCCCTTAAACCCTTTTCCTTCCCAGAACTCTCCTCTCCTTCCTTTCCTTAAAAAAACCCTCCACACAGCATCCTCAAAGATGACATAGGCCCTGAGGGAAATTATTTTTCTCAGGGCCTCCTGTGTGGAGCTCATGTAAAAAAAATATATATATATGGGTAGATAGAGATATTGTAAGAAGGGTAAATGCAGGTAACTCCATAAATGGAGAACTGAATGCCATTGGCGCTAATAAAAAAAAAGCGAAGCAAGCAGTCCACAATGGAGTCCTGGTAGCTACCCTGATGTATGGCAGTGAGTTGGAACTGGCAGAGGAAGGATGAAAGTAGACTGAATGCTGTTGAAATGAAATCCCTGAGGCGGATGCGTGGTAAAACCATGTATGATCGTGTGAGAAATATGGATATCTGCAAAAAATGTAAGGCTGATGTAAGCATAATGAGTAAGATTAAGAAAGAGAACCACAGATAGTTTGGGCATATAGAGCGAATGAAAGAAGAAAATATTGTGAGAAGAATATATGACACAAATGTGAATGAAAGAAGAAGTCGGGGACGCCCGAGTAAGACATGGCACGATCAAGTGAATCATATACTTGAGTCGGGCCATGTCAAAAGTCAGAATAATAGAAGATTATGTATGAGACGATATATGAATGTGAGTGAGGCAAAAAGTGTGTGCCAAGACCGATTTGTTTGGCGATCGGTTTGCTCTTGCGTGATGGTTAGTTAGTCCAGTTCTGGCACACCATACCTACTTTATTTATGTATCTGCCTTATGTAGCTTCTTCGTCTTCAATGGCGCTACAGCCCATTTCGAGCCTTGGCCTCCTTCAAAATAAGCCTCCACCGCCCTCTGTCCTCGGCCGTCTTCTTCCAATCTGCAACATGGAGTAATCCTCTTGCATCCTTCCTGACATCATCCTCCCATCTCAGTCTAGGTCTGCCCGCCTTTCGTTTACCTCCCGGGTGTCCTGTCAGAAACTTCTTCGGTACTCGTGTGCTTGGCATTCGGTGCACATGTCCGGCCCATCTTAATCTTTGGAGTCTTAAATGGGTGGAGAGTCTGGGAGCTTGGTAAATATCATAGAGCTCATTATTGTGGCGGATTCTCCATGCCTCTCCCTCTCGCACCGCTCCTAAGATTCTTCGAAGTACCTTTCTTTCGAAGATGTCCAGCCGTTCCGCTGACTTTGCTGTCAGTGTTCCCGCCTCACATCCATAGGCCAAGACCGTTCTGATAATTGTTTTATATAAGGTTATTTTGGTTTTCCTATGGACGTTTCGGGATTTGAACACTGGCAGCAACGCGAAGTAAGTTTTGTTAGCGGCTGTAATGCGCTTTCTTACTTCTACTGGGTCTTCATTGTCCTGCGTTATGATGGAGCCCAGGTAGGTAAACTCTTCGACCACTTCGAAATTATAATTGTCTTTGAATTTCACTTTGTCTTTTATTCTGCGGTGAGGGGTTCTGGTTTGCATCATGATTTTTGTTTTATTTTCATTGATTTGCAAACCCACCTCTCTTGCCGCAGTCTCCAAAGGGTCAAACACTTCTTTTACAGCCTGTAGGGATCTTCCGACAATGTTAAGGTCATCTGCGTAGCCAACTATTTGATTGCTTCTGTAGCAGATGTTTGAGTCGGTACTGATCATTGTCTTCCTCACGACGTGCTCCAGTACAATATTGAAAAGGGTGGGTGCTAAGCCATCACCTTGTTTCAGCCCCTGGGAAACGTTAAAATCCTCCGTTGTTTCACCTCCTATCCTTACTCGACACCGTGATCCGACCATTGTTGATTTTACAAGCTTGACTATTTTGGGCGGTATTTCAAAATTGAGGAGTATTTCATATATTTTCTCCCTATCTATACTGTCATACGCCTGTTTGAAGTCAACAAATAGTTGATATATATCTATTTCGAATTCCCAGCATTTTGTCAGGATTTGTCGAGTAGTGAAGAGTTGATCAGTGGTGGATCTCCCCCTCCTGAACCCTGCCTGATATTCTCCTAGTAAGTTTTCTGAGTAATATTCTAGTCTTTCTTTCAAAATCATTGTGAAAATTTTATACGCTGTACAAAGTAACGATATTCCTCTGTGATTTTCACACTTCAATTTGTCTCCCTTTTTATGTATGGGGCATATTATGCTAGTTTTCCATTCTTCTGGTACTCTTTCAGCGGTCCATATTTTCACAATGAGATTGTGTAGCAGGTTCTTCAGTTGTTCGTTTCCATATTTATAGAGCTCTGCAGGGATATTATCTCCTCCCGGAGATTTATTGTTTTTCAGTTTCTTTAGGGCAGCCCTTATTTCTGCCATTGATGGCGCTCTCGTTGTTTCATCACTATTTAGCTCGTCCGGAATTGGAGTTGGTTCGACTGTCAGGTTGTTATTGGGATTTAAGAGCTGTTGAAAATATTCTTTCCACCTAGTCTTGATCTTTTCCTTATCTAGCCTTATGTAGCATCAGCCAAAATTAACCAGTTTAACCTACGTTCTTTGGTGTTTCATTCACTTTTCAGTGATCAGTTTGGGAGATAGCACTTGTTGCTCTATAAATGCGTCTAAAATGGTGACCCGACAATTAGTCCGGTGGCAGTTGGTCCGGCCACAGTTGGTCCGGCGACAGTTGATCTGGCCGACCGTTCGTCCGGCCGATATTTGGTCCGGCGACAATTGGTCCGGCGACAATTGGTCCGGTGACAATTGGTCCGGCCGAAAATTTAGAAGATGTTTTCTTCAAGTAAGTATGCAAAGAGGATATACGGCCGTACAACCAAAGTCGATATACTTATATCTGAAGGCATCTTGAGTGAAAATCCGCTGTAAAAATATTTTTACTAATAATTTCGACTCTCCTAAGTAGCACGCGGCAATCACAAAATACGACATACTTATATGTGCAGTCGGCTTACCAAAAAAAAGATATAATATAGCTTTTATATCTGAATATAACACAAGAGTCCTAACTGTTCCCAACCGTCTCGAGCCAGTGAGACTATGGAATCCCCAATTTTGGTATGGTGTGATGCTGAAGGTAGTGGGGAGGGGAAGGAGATGTGGAAAATATACCCGGCTATTCAATATAGTCATCAAACACGGTTAAAGCCATTTCAAGAAACGTTACAATTCTGAATGAATACTGACCATATAAGTATATCGACTTTGGTTGTACGGCCGTATATTCTCTTTGCATACTTATGTGGCGACACATCATTATAAACTTCGCCACCAAAAGAGGAATCGAGAAACATCTCCTAATATCCGCGCGCATCGGCAAACCTACTTGCCTAGGTACCTTCGTACCTATACTGGCCGCGATGTACTTTCTCGCCTCCCGTGCCAGCCCGACGATAATAATACCGGCCCGCCTAGAAAGGTCTCGAGACAGCACCGTACAATATCTGTACGGCGCCGAATATTCTCGTCAGCTGCCGAAGTGGCTCGTATTACCTACCGCGAGGTAGTTACTCTACCGCGGCTATATAAGCAGCCGATCGCTCGCCCGCTACAGTTCAGTCCAGTTCAGTCTCACACTTACAGTCGGCCAACATCTCAGCATGTAACGTGCTCCTGCAGGCATCTACACACATCCAGGGCAGCTTCCTCGAGGTCCATCACCACGTCTCGCTACAAGGCCCATCGTGTCTTCAGCTCCTGAGAACAGCTACATCCCGCGACTTATAAGGATTGACGCACCTTCAGTCAAGGGATCAGCTCTCCACTTCATGGCACCCCGAAGCCTCACCGTGCTTCGCTGCCATGGAAACACGCTCCGCCTCGCTAGGACTACCTGCTGGTGGCTCAGCTCACCGAGCCACACACCGTTCATCTCCGCGATTCAAAGCGTCGAGCAACGGCCTGGAAGATAGGTCATCTTCACCGCCAAGGTGTCGAGCAACTCGCTGACCTTCACCGCACCATCTCCACCACCGCACGCCTACAGCATCATCTACGGCACACCGCATTACATCATGTTACTGCTTTACCGACCTCTGCTACGTAGCCCAATAAACGACTGACTCACCACTTCGACATGACGCCTTTCATTTCTCTCTACCGATCCGGCCCGCTCCCTCACTTACTTGAAGAAAACATGTTCTAAACTATCGGCCGGACCAATTGTCGCTGGACCAATTGTCGCCGAACCAAATGTCGGCCGGACGAACTGTCGGCCGGACCAACTGTCGCCAGACCAACTGTCGTCTAAAAGATGCTGTTTTACTGAAGCCTTCATCACCTTTAATTACATCATGGTGCTACTTCCTAAGCGGTATTTGGCCTTCTCCATAATTGTTTTCACCTGCTATGGATTCTAACCATTTGTCTTTGTCCCTCTAATCTTCTTCAACTCAAAAAATTCACCTATTCTTTGGTCTGACTCTGAGTCACTTCCACCAGGAGCTTCGCAATTCTTCCTCATTTATTCAATCTTTCTCTGGATTCTCAGAAAAGATGAGAAAATGGTGACTTATTCCGTTCTGTATTTTTAAAGTCTACTTCAATAATTCCTTTCTTATCCGTGGTGGATTTTTTTTCTTTGATGCCTTGAAATTTTACATTTTCTGTCAATGTTTTTTCAACACACGCCTCATATTTTAGATGGTCCCTTTTCAGAAGATACTGCGCGTTTTCATCCCGCGATAAAATATCCCTGACACAATACACTCCGACAAAATATCCCAAGGACAAAATATCCTACGGACAAAATATCCAACAAAATATCTAACCTAACCTAACCTAACTTAACCAAACCTAACTTAACCTCTCTCTCTGGTTTCAATCCTGGGATTGGTTTGCAGCAATTTCATCTATTCGTTTCTTCACTTAACCTAACCTAACCTTAATTTTTATTTAACTCTTTTTGAACAATAATTTAATGTCTTCACAGATGTCTTTATTCTTTTTATCTATTTTACAATTTTTGAACAATAATTTATTGTCTTCAGAGGTTGTCTGTATTATTTTTGTCCCATTTTTTGTTAGGTTAGGTTAGAATAGGTTAGGTTAGGTTAGGTTGGGTTAGGTTAGGTTAGGTTATGTTGGGTTAGGTTGGGTTAGGTTAGGTTAGATTTAAGTAGATATTTTGTTGGAGGGTGTTTTGTCAGTATGATATATTGCTGGAGGATGTTTTGTCCGTAGGATAGTTTGACGGGGATATTTTGTTAGGGAGTATTTGATCGCGGGAAGAGGAGTCGCGGAACGTTTTCAGAATGCAACCAAATATTTAGAAAACAGAAGAAGGTATGAAATGCAGCGATTAGCCAAGATTAAAAGTTCGAATGTCTCTGCAACGATCTCAAATTGAGATCGTGGCAGAGAAAAATTATTTAATATTCTGTGTGTATGCATAGGTACCCACAAAAACATTATTGATTTAAATCGTCTGTCCTAATTATTTTTAATTCAGTGGTGCACTTCCAGAAGCCAATTTTGTATTATTATTATTTGTCTGAATTATCTGAGTAATTTACAAGTTGTGACTCATATCTCAAGAAAAGTGACGATGACGGATCATCGGAGATGAAAGAAGCGGCATTTTTTGTCATTGGCGAAGTGTCAATAAAGTCGTAAGCCAAAATGTTGATGACAATAAATTAATGTCTCGGCAATATGAAATATGTTCTTATTCATCGAATGAAAAATTAGTTTAATATATTATAGATTATTACAATTGTTGTATGCAAGTGCATTATATGTATAGTGGACCCGAATATTTAACCTTTTGAATGTCTGTCGAGAATTCGCGGAACTCCGCAAAAATTACCTTGATGATTTTTTAACATTATATCCACAGAAGGGCACATTCAAGGGACTTTGTCGTCTTTGGGAATGCTGGGTGGAGGATCTTTTTAGTAAACGAAAGGAGAGGAAGTTCTGGGAAGGAAAAAGGCAAGAGGGGTGGGTAGGAATTGGTTTTAAAGGGGAAATGGGTTGGAAGCACGGACATATGAATATATCTGGACCTGCCCTAAGTGATAAAAAGTATTATTTCCCCCTCCCCATGGAGCCGGCTATAGCTCCGCCTTGGAGCCAGCTGGGCTTACGAAAGCCTCGGTTGAATCAAAAAAATGTGACGTCATCATTCTTGCCCTGACCAGCGTAGAGCTAACATCTATACATTTTACCAAATAACACGGCAATATATGAGAGCTTGTGCTATACACCTACCTAGAATATAGCGAATGTGGGCGTTTCTCCAGTGAGCTCGTCACTGGTTACAGGAGTAAGTAAATTATGAAACATTTGTAAAAGTGTCTTAACTAAATGCGGCAACAAAATATTGCTATGTGAATAGGAGCGAACCTTTTCGGGGCGAGCATTTGGCCATCGCAAATATGTTATTAACGTGGCAAGCAATTCGCGCTCCCATGTAAAAAGGTCTATTCATTCAAAGCAGATTTTGCTTTTAAGAACTAAATGGTGATATTATAACGCGAGATGCCTACTGTCAGATTGATTTTTTTACGAATCACAGTCATCTTTCCCCTCTTCCCCTTCCATAGTTTGGTTTTACCCCTCATCTCTATCTTCTGGTCTATTGAATTCGGATGTCTATGGTTGGAAGGTTCACTCAAATATCGAAATAAAACTGCGATTTATTATTTATTTTTTTGCACTTTTTACCTATTTATCAGATTATATATCTTATAATTCATATTTAATCGTTTCCCCAGAAGAGCTAACTTTATAAAAAAAATCCCGTTTGAAAGGCAATTCTAAAAAAGTATCTTCATAATGATAAATAACATAATTCCCAATAGGTACTCTGAAAACTTAATTTTCAATTTTATTAATTTATTTTATATTTATATTTTAAGCTCTCGTAGAGGATACATTCATTAAATAAAAAGTAGAATCTTCAGTGACTTTAGCGCAAGCGATTCTGATATTGTACTGTATACAGTTTTCAAAGCATAAAGGTTAAAATCGCATCGGAAAAAAATCCAAAGTGATTGCGCACATGCGCACGGAAAAAAGCAGAACTATTCAAAATTTTAACTTCACCTGAATAACGGGTGACTCCTTTCCAAAAAAATCAGTTTTCGGGTGGTATTTTTACCGCAGATTTTTTTTAAATTTATTTATTTATTTATTTATTACACGCCCTGATGGGCTTTTACATTATAATTTATAAGTTGAGTAACAAACAATGAAGAAAATATATTACAATGAGAAAAGAAAATACACAAAACAGTGTAACAACAAAACAAATAATAAAATAAAAATACATATTATGTAAAAATGATAAGAAGTCTCATATTCAATATAAACAAAAATTGAAGAAATTATGTAAATCTATTTGTGCCTAGAAGAATAAAAGTGATAGAATATACAAGGTTTATACTGATTAGTTTTAAGATGAAATATATCACCTAGATTAGAATATTTATTTCCGAGACTGTGAAGTCTCGGAAACGGAGAATTTTGATAAGCTAGTGTCCTGGTGTTATTGAAGTAGAAGGGTAATAAATGTCGACATGATTTTTGGGGAACATGGATATTGATAAATTGAAGTAATTCAGAACAGTCAATTTTGTAATGCAGTATTTTATGTAATAGTATTAAATCTGTGCTTATTCTTCTTTCTGAAAGTTTCAATAGAGACGTTTTATCCAGGAGATAATTGTAATCAATGTTTAGTATAGGAATATGCAATTTATAGTTTATAAACCTTAGAAACTTCCGCGGAATCTTTTCAATGTTGTCTGAATGAATGTTGTAAAAGGGAGACCATAACGTAGAGTTATATTCAAGTTGGCATCTGACAAGGGTTTTATATAACATAATAAATGTGTCTAAATCATTGAAATCTTTTGCAGCTCTCAAAACAAAACCAAGAGTCTTTAGGGCTTTGTTGATAATATTATTAATATGACATACAAAGGTGAGTTTACTGTCGAACATAATGCCTAGATCCATAATTTCACTAACACAATTTAAATTTTCGTCATTTAAAGAATACTGAAAAATAATAGGATTATTTATTTTGGAAAAATGAATGAACTGACATTTATTTATATTTAATGCTAGCTTGTTAATAGAGCACCATTCAAAAAGATATATCAAGTTAGTTTGAAGTATAATACAATCATTAATGTGGTTAATCTCTTTATATAGTTTCATGTCATCGGCAAACAGTAGCAAATTTATGTCAGTAAATATATCCACAATATCATTTATAAATATAATAAACAAAATGGGCCCCAAATGGGAACCTTGCGGCACTCCACTTGTTGCTATAAATTTGTAAGACTGTGTGCCATTTATTTTCACACTAAGAATTCTTTTGGACAAATAACTAACAAACCAATTAAATAAGCTACCATAAACTCCAAGTTTCGCCAATTTATTGATTAGTATTTTGTGACACACCTTGTCAAAGGCCTTGCTAAAATCAGTGTATATTGAGTCAACCTGGCACCTGTTGGCTAAAGATTTAGATATGAAGTTTTCGTATATTAGTAAATTGGTCAGTATAGATTTATTTGAACAAAAGCCATGTTGGTAGGGAGTTATAATTTTTTTAATGTTTGTGGATATTTTATGGAAGAAAATTTTTTCAAAAAGCTTAGGTATCGATGATTGGATACATATTGGTCTATAATTTGTTACATCCGTTTTGTCCCCTTTTTTAAAAATGGGTGTAAGAAAACTGTGTTTCCATGTATCAGGGAAACTGCCTGTCTCTAGTGACTGGTTAAAAATTGAAAAAAGAGGAACAACTAAGCCGTTTAAACATTCTTTAATTAGCACAGGTGGAATATTATCAGGTCCTTCATTTTTTCTAGCATCTAACAAATTTACATGATTTTTGATATCTTCAATTTCTATGCGTACTTCAAATATATCCAGACTAAGATTGGATGAGAATTTTGGAATTTCGTTCCTAGGTATATCCTCTTCATACACAGACTTAAAATAATCGGCGAATAGATTTACAATGTTTTTATCATTACACCCAATTTTTCCATTGAAATTCATAGAAGTTGGAATACCTAAGTTAGTATTTTTTTGAGAATTTGTGTAATTCCAAAACTGTTTTATATTTACACGAATTTCACTTTCAATTTTGTCAATGTAATTTTTATAGCACAATTTTGAGATTTTACAACACTCCCTTCTTAACAATTGAAATTTTTTGTAATCACTCGTCAGTCTGGATCGCTTTTAATTTTTATGAGCTATTTTCTTACTATATGTTAAGGTGATCAAATTGGGACTAAACCAGTTTGGAAAATGAGAAATTCTATTATGTCGAAGGGGCACAAAATTTGCAATAGCATCATTTAGAATGTCATAGAATTTATTTACATTATCGTTAATATCTGCGTTTTCCAGAAAGGACCAGTCTGTTGTATTTAAGCAATCAGAAATTTTTTGAAAATTTGCTTTACGGAAGTTATAAGATGACTTGATATTTTTAAGATGAGTGTTGTTAACAAAGGGAATAACTATGTCCAGAAGAGGATGGTAAACGTCTACTGGTAATAGTTCTTCCAAAGATTTACATACGTTAATATTCCAATCAACAGGAAAACTAAAGAATTAAATTGTAAGTTTTTTCAAAGATTTGTTGATTACATGGAAATCGATTTTATTAATAAGGGAAAACTTTTTACCTCTCTCTCTCTCTGGTTTCAATCCTGGGATTGGTTTGCAGCAATTTCATCTATTCGTTTCTTCCACTCTTCCCTGTCTTGTGCGGCTCTTTTGAAATCTGCATATGATAAGCAGCGTACGTCCATCAGCAGGTCCTCCAGGTACTCTCGGCGTGGGCGTCCCCTAGCGTTTGTCCCCTCGGTCATACCCTCCATTATGGCATGCAAGAGGCCTTCTTGTCTTATTGCATGGCCGATCCATCTTGCGCGCCTTTCGGACAAGGTCCTGAGCAGGTGCCTTCCTCCTTCGATTCTTTGGAGAACCTCCTCATTTGTGATGTGGTCTCTCCATGAAATTCCTAGTAGTCTTCTATAGGACCACATCTCAAAAGCCTCTAGTCTCCGTTTATCTCTTTCGGATAGGCACCATGTTTTGAATACACCTTTTTACCTAACTACCTTAAATTAAGGCGAAAAATTAAAAAAACATATTTTTACAATTTTTTCCTTACTCAATAAATGGCGCATGCAATAATATGAAGGACACGAAGGTGAAAAAAACGTATTTAAAAAATGTTAGAGAAATTTATATGACGAACTTAAAAAAATCTTATTATTGTAGGCATTATCCGATCAAGATTGTGAAATATTTAAACCTTGATTCATTTTTGAAAATTTTACAACTGTAACTTAAATACCTACATTTATTCTATGTGTTAACCACAAATAGCCCGATATCGCGCAAAATTATTTTTTCAGTTAATTAAATCTAGCGCTCTGAAATAGTTTTAGCTACGCCAATGCATTTTTCAATACTGTCGATGTGTTATTGTCATAGACACCGTTTGTCCACACATCCACTTCATACAAAATATGTCCAGTGGTGGCGTGTGGGCGGAGAGGAATTATTCATGATGTAAATCTAGGGCGGTGCAAAGCAAACCATGAAGTGACTAGAGTAGAAGAAATTAACAATAATTTTAAAATAAGTGGTTGCTTTAAAAATCCCCCATATAATATTTTTGTTTACACGGAGTCATATCATCTATATTAAATGAGGAAACAAATCAATTGATGACGTCCTTATAAAATCATAAAAAAGGAATATCACTTTATTCACGGGGCAAACATAAGTTATTATAATATTAGTAATAAATTCAAAGTAATAAATGGTGACCTTAATTGTCCAATATTTTGACAATGCCGTCTTTAAGAGGATAAAATGTACCCATTTGTAGTTTTTGCCAACAATCCCGTCGCCGAGGGGTTAGACTAGCATTATCGCCACTATAAGCCAGTAAATTGGTTGTTTAACAGAAAGGATATGATTCACACAGTAGGTACCCCCGCTTGCAGGGCCGGTTTAAGACCAAATATATTTATTTATGTATCAGTCACAATCAATAAATTTACTACTGAATCAATGCACCAGAATCGTTAAACTTATAACTTTGCGGATTTGGGTTACACTTAATATATCTAATCACTACAGTGGCTGATATTTGTGAGTTCGTAAGACCCACACCAAAAACTTAAATACACTTTTCGGGTGCTAGAAATCAATTTCGAGCATTGAGGGACCAAGATATTATGGTGTCTTTGTTGGGAGTTCATGAACAAATAATAAAATGATAATATTTTCTGCCTGATTCACCAACAACTAGTAACGACGATAAACTGACTAAAATTCCTTCATCACTACCGAAAAGCTTCATTTTTTTTATTTTACAGAGCGCTCCTCCGTGTAATGTGTGAAGACAGAAGTTGTGAGGCGTGCTGAGGCAGGGCCAATAGGAAGGGGTTAAAGTGGACTAACAATCTTGATAACAGTTGTTCCTCTCGTATTTGTCGAGTTTCGCGTAAGTGCACCAGTGTATAGGGCATCACTGCTGTTAACTACTTAGAGTAGGCTCCATTGAAAAAGTGGTGGAAAAGACTCAGCCTGTCAACAATTATTACCAAAGCGTTAACTAACAACTCTGTATTGGCCATAGACATCCGAATTCAATAGACCAGAAGATACAGATGAGGGGTAAAACCAAACTATGGGGGGCGAAAAGAGGAATGATGACTGTGATTCGTTAAAACATCAATCTGACAGTATATAGGCATCTCGCATTATCATATCACCATTTAGTTCTTAAAAGCAAAATCTGCTTTGAATGAATAGACCTTTTTACATGGGAGCGCGAATTGCTTGCCACGTTAATAACATATTTGCGAAGGCCAAATGCTCGCCCCGAAAAGATTCGCCCCTATTCACATAGCAATATTTTGTTGCCGTGTCTAGTTAAGACACTTATACAAATGTTTCATAATTTACTTACCCCTGTAACCAGCGACGAGCACACTGGAGAACCGCCCACGTTCGCTATGTGCACATAATATGTGGGTACAGTGTATAGCACAAGCTACCGTTTTGTGCGTGTTATTTCGTAAAATGTATGGATGTTAGTTCCGCGCTTGTCAAAACAAGAATGATGACGTCACATATTTTAGTTTCAAGCAAGGCTCTCTCCCCTCCCCATGGAGCGAGCTGGCTCCAAGGAGGAGCTTCAGCTGGCTCCATGGGGAGGGGGAATAATACGTTTTTATCACTTAGGGCAGGTCCAGATATATTCATATGTCCGTGGTATTGGCACATTTCTTGTTACAAACACGTTCATCCTTCAACTCGTACGTACCTACTCCCTTTAAACCGACACTTGACATGAACCGACCGAAGCATTTGTCACACTACTTGAAAGTGGAATGTCTTTCCCGGGCACCCCGACTTCTCCCATCAGTTTTTTTTACTACTTTATCTATCCATCCATCATGATAATGTTACTGATTATTTAACTAAAGACCCAAATACATCCCTGTGGAACGCCATTCCGGGTAAATAATTTAAACTCATTTAAAATTAGACCGATAAAGAGTGAATTTCGGTTAATGGCAATTGTTTGTTCGTGGCACTGTTAATAGATGACTGCAGGATATACCGAGTGCCTGTACTTGCCTGCATCGGTCTGTATTGCCTGTATTTGTCGGTTTTTGCATGAATTTGTATAGACGAGGGATGCACAAACTTTATTTATTTATTTGATATAATAACTTACATTTCAAATATAATTCAGCAATGTCGGCCTAACTGGTTAGCTCACGCTCACGATGTGTTTTATATTGGTTTTGTGAGTTACGTGTATGTGTTTTATATTTACTATGTTATGATATTTTGGTAATATTGTCTTTTTTGTTCTTTAATCCATTTTGTAATTTTGAGTATGAATTTATTTTTGTATTTTTCTATTTTAGTTTCAAGGGTAAGACTGTTGAATGCTTTTATAGCATGATATTTATAGTGCCTTTGTCCAAAGCTTGTATTCACTGTCGGAGTTTTTATGTTTTTTTTTTGTACAATTGTCTAACTGGTCTGTTAGTGGTATTTCGAGATTGTTGAAATTTGTTTTTTTTTTCAAAAATGTAGTTTAGTAGTGTTTTAACGTATAATTGGCGTAAATCTAGTACGGCACAACTGTTGAATATTTGGGTAGTCTATGTATTTAAACTATTACCTTTAAGATCGGTTTCTGCGCAATTTCTAAGTGATCGACAGCTGAGTTGGTTGCTCCTCTCCAGACATTTATTCCATATTCTATTATTGATTGACAAAGTGCAAAAAAAATTGTTTTCATTTGTTTTCTTTTATATATGATTCTTATGTTTAGGAAAATGTGTATTTGAGGAGTTTTTTTGTGATTTGTTTGATATGATATGTCCATCTAAGGTTATGGAACTAACTTTAATTATGATTAACTTGTCTGAAAGTGGAACATTTTATCGAAATTGTGCTACTAAATTGTAAAATACACATATTAAGTTTATGCTTTGCATGCGTAAAAAAGCGGTAGTTTAAGAGTCTGAGCCGAGAGTCGCGAATTCTAAGACCAATGAGGGCATCCCAAGTCCTAAGTACATGTATATAATATTAGGCTGTGTATACATGCATGTAACAAAACGCCAACGGAACCACGAATTATGGGAAAGGAACGAAATAACTGCAAGTGGTGTTTCACGCCATTTGCTGTTGCTTCATGCCTTTCCTTTGATTCGTGGTTTTGTTACATGCATGTGTAGGCATTCTTATAAATGCGAAAATGTGTTTTTTTTTGTCCTTCTTTCACGTCGCAACGGAGTGACCGATCGACGTGATTTTTTGCAGAGGGATAGTTGGAGAAGTTGGGAAGTGACACAGGCAACTTTTCAAACCTGAAAAATATCAGTTTCGTGGGAAAATTCTTTGTACAGTAATTTCGCCCTAATACTTAGTGAAACCGCAGGTGAAAGCTAGTGTTTATATACATGAATTAAAACAATATTTATTTATACAGGAACTTTGTCAGAGAGCGGAAAAAATGGTAAAGTAACTATTGCCATAATGAGGAACCACGATTGAGAACCGAAACTTTCCTTGAAAAAGTTCACGTACTTCACATCTTCCACCACTCCTTTTCTCTTTTCCAACTTTTTCGGCCATATTCGTTTCTACGGTATCAATTACTTCAAATTGCTAAAATTTGCACAAAATTATCTGTCTGGAATTTCTATCCAAATACAACTATTTTCAGCAAATCAAATCACTTCCATCGTTAGTAGTGAAACTCTGATATATCCACTTATCGGCAAACATGAAATTTCAAGTGTTTTAAAGAAGAGAAATGAAAAGGGGAAAAATTAAACAAAGCCGAATAATAACAACTAGTTAGACTTTACGAAGGAAACCATTGATTGATATTTAAATTTTCAAATTTTGTTAATATCCTACCATAGTTCTTCATTTCTTAAATAAATGTGTTTCTATTTTTTTCTTTTTGCGTATATATTCATTCACTGCCAATGATTAAAAAAAATCCATAGATACGATTCACCCACCCACGTATAACTAAATGATTTTTTGCTCGCATACCATTCGTTACCTCACCCTTTTATAGACAATACCAGTATATAGCTTGTAAGCCAGCCGATGAAACAATAACGAATAAATTAATTACAATAATTAACACCACCGTTATTGTGCGACCGGCCGTCACCGCTATCGGCTCGGCCCTTCGAGCATTTGTCAATAGGCCACATAATGCCACACAACACCCGAACAATGTACATTTTACAAACTACGTTTTTCACTTTTCCAAAGCGTTCAGTGTTCATCGGGTGATGTTGATCACAGCCCGGCAGAATGGAAAGACCGAGATGGACCGATAGCCTAGATTAATGAATTTGGCCATTAGACCGTGGATGAATTATTGTAATTATATATTTAAATGCCAGTTGACAGGTAGGTGGCCGAATTACAATGGTGGCATACATAATTAGTGGAATAAAGTGTTACAAATAATCAATAAGTAGACCCAGAATGGACGATAACTAAAATCCTGATGTGAGCAAAAATAGAAATGGACAAATAAGGTTTTAAGAGTATATCTTCATCGTTTTGAGATCGAGCATGTTACATAAAAGTATCTGTAACAAGGTGTGTGCAACCTCTTACACACACTTTATTTATGGTTTCGGTGTGAGTGTGGCACCGCTAGTGCTTGCCCATTGACATTTGGGCACTGGTAATATTGCGAGCCCTGCAATATTTTTAAATGCAACAGTTGCTGATCCTGGTCAAATTGAAATCAGGAGATTTGAAAAGAGAGCTGTTTCATTCTTTGTACTACAGCCCAGAGCATTGGGCGATCTTCTGGACCGAAAGACGACGAATCGACTAAATTATCGCTACGAGTAAGATCATAGGTGTTGGAAGTGATTCTCGCCATCTTGGGAGCTAACTTTAAATCATCCTGGGAGGATGATTGGCCTCTGAAGTCATCAGCCGGTCCTGTTTCTGGATGGTCCTTTTGGCTTATAGCCAATGATCTGCAGCCCTGCCATTCTAACGATGTGAGATTCCTTCTACAAAACGAGGAGTTTTCGACAAGCCACGCTTCAGCCACGCTACGACTTATCACGGTATCACCATCAACCTATTATCCAAGCAAGCCCTTAATGCCAGACAGTTTTAGAATTAGGATGTCCTTTTTTTGATTCACAATACACTTTATTATTTCGAATACCTTGTTTTCGTACTAGAACCTAATCCTTGTATTTGGCATGTGGAGTCCTCATTGCTCATAATAATCAATATTTCAATAATCTACATTGTTGCCACCTCATCCCAGGTAACAAGCACTGAATTTTCCGTTCAATTGACTTGACGCAACTGACAATTTTTCAGTAAGCATGCAAAAATTGGAGACAAAACTGAGAGCAAGCTTATTGAATAAGTTCAAAACTTTAGATATGGAGTCGTAAAGGAGATTGTTAAAGATTATATCATTGTGGGTAATAAGTGAATGAGCACTCAGGGAACTCAACAAGAAGATATAGCTCCTGAAAAGAATACTTAAGCAAAATAGGTCTTAGACAGAAGCAACAAGTTCTACATTCTACATTCCACTATTGATCAAAAAGGAAGAATGAAAAGTGTTTGGAGGTGGTGACCGGCCAACTCAGAATGAAACCAACTCAGAACCACCTCAGAAAGGACATGATGATAAAAAATATAAAAAATGGTTAAATACAAATAGGTTATGTTAGGTTAGGGTTAACAACTATCTTAAAAAGATTTTTTCATAGCTTTTAATGGCTTTTCAAAGAGTTGTTGAGTTGACTTGATTCTGAGTTGGCATGGAACCTTTAAAGGTAGCAGAGTTTCATGGCTGAGTCAGTAAATAATCAAAGAGTCTAGTTACTGGACGGACGGATTCTGATCCATAAGTTTATGTGAATGAGACATAAGTTTAAGTGAATTGGCTAAAAAGTCATTATCGTATCAACTACCCATCGAATCATCATATCAGTCCGCAACTGCGCAAAATGCAAGTGCGCCACTTTCGATTTTGGCAGCCACCTCTGATCTGCAGCCCCGAAATCCCCGAAGAAAACCCTGACTCCCTTATATAGATTATCCTATCTTAACAAGCGGATTGCAATCTTTAGAGCTTAGGTAGTTATGCTGTCCTGGTTCTACCGGTGTTACAACAGAAGATGCTTCGAGGAACTAGCCTCATTGATCTCGTCGTCACTGGTACATAATCGGCAAACCCAACGCGTGCCCAACATATGTAAACGGTTTTCCGCATGAGAACGGGTCGCTTCGTTCGTGCTAGAGTTGAACAGCTCCCCCGTGGAACGATTTGCCGGCCTATGTATTTCCTTTCTCCTACAATATGGGTCTCTTCAAGACCCGTGTTCACTACTTACTCTCTTCAAAAAGACCCTCCACACATCATCTTCAAAGATGACACAGGCACTGAAGAAAATTATTTTCCTTACGGCCAACGGTATGACAAAAACGGTGTTACAAAATTCAAATTGCATTCGTTTTAAAATATAAAACAAATCACTAAAAGTAAAGAAAACAAATAAATACCAATATAAAATCAAAATATATGCGAGTAGCAACAAAGCTTTGCTTCATAGGCTTTATGATTCTATTTAGCACGATAGCCCTCCTCAACGGCATCTGCACGACCATTGGCAAGTTAGCCCTGCAGACCGGGAGATAAAACAGGCTATTCTGTCGATGACGGAGATAACCATCGGGAATTAAAGATATTAATGCCATCCATGATAGTCGAGTCTTCGATACATCCATGGATCAATTCCAAAAAACGTGAAACAACCTGCATATCGCTTGTTCATTCCGAGCATATCCAAGAATCCACGGATAGTAGCCATACTTCCTCAGGTAGACATATCAGAAATTTCTTCTGAACATCTCCAACATGAGGAAATACTTCTTAAAAACCCGGGTCCTGTCTGACCTCTGCTTTTAGTGTTTTATCCGGGCACAGTATTCACAATTTATATACCATGGTTTCCTGTGCAAAACTGTAAAGTAACACCATTATTTTTGAAAGTTGCCTCTGTAGACACCTACTAACACAGATGTCTAGTGTTGTCAAAAGTCTAGGTTCAAACAATATCAAAATAAACAAAAACGCCTCCATCAGCGCACATCGGCCGCATTGTCGAAAAACGAACCGTCACTAAAGAATTACAGATAATGACGCGTGAATATGGAATCATTATTATTGTAAGTATCTTTAAACACCGAAGAGGAGAAGTGGGACCGCTGCGAACCGTGACTGCGCTTCCTATTGTCGTAACAGGTGAGCTGAACAATGAGATAATTATCGGTGATTTGGAAGCAGGTACTAGAATACTGGTGCTAAGTCTGACTAGAATAACAAAAGATATTTAGAAAATCACAATAATGTGGCAAGAAACAAGAGGACAAATTTATGCTACCGGCGTCTTTAGACTAGATCATATGTATTTTATTTAACATCACTTACACTTCTGCAGGTTACGCTAACGTCCATCATATTCATCTTCTTGAGATTGCCAAGTTGCCATAGTCCAGAAAAATATACATTTACGGCACAACTATACCCTGATTTCAGATCTAGCCCGCAGCTGTACCGTGTCAGAAATTTCCTTATTCTTGCAATTTATGTCGCAAGTCTGTACATTTTCATAGTCCGCGATGAGTGCGCATAATAATATTATGTTTATTCCAATGCCCGTTTGTTTAAAAAAAATATCCAAGTATTTTTATGAGGTTTTTAACGAGCAACATTATGGTTTCTAGTATTTTCTGACTTTGTAAAGTTACCTCGAGGCGATGCAATGCCAAGTCATGCAAAATCATGTGATTTTGGTTTGAAAACTAGATACTTAAATATTTAATTATTTTAGATACTTAAACAATAATTATATTTGCCACTGCCACTCTCGACTGGAATATGGAGTAATAGGATGGGGCGCAGCAGCATTTAATCACATAAAACAACTTAAGGTAACTCAGAATTGCATCATAAAGACCATACTGAAGGTCCCCATAAGGACGTCAACAACAGAAATTTTTAAACAGTTTGATGTTCCAAGCATACTGAAAATCTACGCCAAAAACATTCTAGTACATCACCACAAAAATTATTCAGAGGCAGACACCTCACATGCTCATAAAACCAGAGCCAAACAAACAAACATACTTAATATACCAAAGTGTAACTCTTCATTTGGACAAAGAAGTTCAGAATTTTTAGCAGTTAAGTTATATAACAAACTCCCACTTAGTACCAAACAAATTAAAACAAAAAATAGCTTCATTAAGGACATTAAATGTTGGCTGAAGGAACTATCGGAAAATGAACTTACTTGTATACTTATAACAACGTCATAGAAGTTTGTGGAAAACCTCATCCAAACAATGAAGTTAAACCATAGAAGTCGCTGAAAACTTATCCAAAGCATAGTCCCCCTCAGCACAGGATCTCCTAGTAAGGAGGACTACGAATATATTTTCTTTTTTATGTATGTTTCATATAAAAATGTAAAAAATAATAAATGTATAGTTACTAAATAAAAAAATAAAAAAATAAGTTAAATGCTGCGTGGTTAATGCCCGATTGGCAGTTAGATTGACTGTAAAACACTTAACAAACAAAGAGCCTTCGATTGCGTTTCTATTACTGGGGTACAAGGAAGATGAAAGAAAGCCTTCAAATGATTGATGATTTTCTTCCTTCATCCACTGATCACTTTGGAGGCGTAGTTATACATTTGGTTCAGAATTACATAAAAAAAACTCATTTGAGAGCGATTTAGCAAAAAATTCAATAACTGCTGCGATCTTGTCAACGACAATATTTCGACTAGCCATGTGGGTACTTTCGACATGTATGTACCAATAACGTTTTATAACTGGCATCAGTGGGTAGTATTTCGATGGGAGGTCCACACCATTTCCGTTTGATGACATATTTACCATGGGTTTCCGGACACCCTCGACGGTGCCCATTATTATTATTATGAGATTTCCGAAGAATTCTGCGTTTTCGCGACACTCGAGCGGTCGCGTAATTATCAGAAGATGGGAGGCATAAGGATCTGAGAAGAGAATGGATGACAATAATAACTGCAATGCGTTTCAGGAAAGTCAGTCACACAAGACTTAATCGAAACATAATAAAACATCCAGGATTAGTGGTTTCGAGGAAACGTTAAATCAAAGTTCGTGTTGTTGATGTGGGAAAAACTAAATTATCATTTTGTGTAGTTATTTCCCGGCCTCGCCCGACTTTCAAAAGTCCTTTTCTATGAAAATACTAGTGCGCCCCACTTTTGAATTTAGCAGCCACATTTGTTCTAGAGCTCCAAAATACCTGAAAAAACCCTTCGACTCTATGCAGAAACGGGCGGTCTCTTTGATAGTTTCCCTTTCGGGGCTTACATTAGTTACGTGTGCCGTTTTTCTTCCTATCTAGACCCTCCTCCCCTTGGTGAGATAAATTTGGGCCACTTCGTTTATTTTTTTCAAGTAACGTAGACCTCCGTAGTCCAGTGGGTAAGACTCTTGACTCACAATCCGGAGGTCGCGGGTTCGAACCCGGCATGCGCAAATAAATTTAATTTGATTAATTTGTGTTATTTCACAATTAATTCATTTAAAATAATATATAGTATATTTGCGGCATGCTCCAGAGTGGAAGATACTATCAGTATCGCCCTGGTGTAAGACCACCATTCAGAATTGAAACGTTGCTTGAAAATGGCTTTAGCCGTGTTTGGTGACCAGATCTGAATAGCCAGGTACTTCCCAACCTTCCTCTTCCCCACCTCCTTCCCCTCCCCACTACCTTCAGCCTCACAACATACCCCAATTGGGGATGCCATAGTCTCACTGGCTCCTGACGGGAGCAGTTCACAGATTCTTGTGCGGTATACCCTGTAAAAAAAAAAAAAAAGTGAGATTTTGCTGCCCCCCCCCCCCTCCTTTTGAGCTCACGTAATGTATGCCATATCTTATCTAACAAACGGATTGCAATATTTAGAGAACATGCGTCAGGTAGGTATGCTGTCCATATTCTACCGGTATTACAATGGAAGATGCTCCGAGGAACTAGCGTCATTGATTCCTTCGGCACCGATGCATAGTCGGTATGCATAAACACACTAAATGTGCATCCAACAAATTTACATTGTTGACATACATCTCGGCTGCGGAATGATTCGTCGGCTTCTGTGTTTCCTCCCTCCTACAAAATGAGTATCTTCAAAGTTTACTCCTTCTACTCAAAACGACTCTCCACGCAACATCTTCAAAGATGACATAGGCCCTGAGGGAGATTATTTTCCTCAGGGCCTCCTGCGTGAAGTTAATGAAAAAAAAAACTATATGAAGTTCCCGGCGTAGCCCGGGCTTAACATGGAGTTTGTCGAAATCAAAAGTGGACAGTAATTTCCCTTTTTTATTTTGTGCAAAGTAACCCCAAAATTTTCATTTAAGGAGATGGGGATGGTTTTGACATTCCTCTTGTTTTGAAGGTCATATATTATGCTCTAAATTTCATCAATCGTAATAAAACTGTAGATATATTACGACAGACCCGCCCCATACACTCTGATTTACATAAATAACCACAGGAGCGACAGCGCAATACAAACTTTTTTCTTCGATTGCTCGAGATTTTTTGGTGATCATTTTGAATATTTTATGCCCACATTAAAAAAAATCATACCTCTGAATTTTATTATGGAGACATACAAATTGATTATAGATCTATATAGCCAATGAATTAACCTTTCTTTTGTCGATTATCACATATTCAGAGGATTTAAAAAAAATATTATGATATCGTAAACTTCCACTTAATTACTTACAAATTAGGGAAAAATTGCCAAAACTGGCAGCAAAGCAATCCGAGGTATTTTAAATAGTGCCATATTGTGGCAAAAAGCGCTCCAGTGGATAAATAAATATTAATAGGACACCATCTCTCATTTTTGATCTCTACGAATCGTCAAGCTCTATAGCTCATGAATGAAATGTAAATAAAATGAAAATGCTTTACTTTTTTTTACATTAGGTCCGCAAAGGAGGACCTGAAGAAAAAATACCTCCAGCCTATGTCATCTTTAGGGATGCTATGTGGAGAGTCTTTTTACGGAAAAGAAGAAGAGAAAGTTCTGGGAAGAAAAAGGGTATGAGGGTGGGTAGGAATCTGGGGGTCAATGTTTCTATATGTATATCGTATGAATTCACCTCTCCCACTGTGGTGCAAGGCGATGGGGAGAGAGAAACAAACCTGACTCCATGAACCCGGGCACCCTTGCCAACCCTTGCACCCCTGGAGGCGGGAATGGGTACCGCCGCCCCGGGACTTTATTGGATAACCAACACCTCTGCCATAGGTCACCCCAAGTGGTTCGCCACGTTTGGTGATTTAGCAGGGTTGCCCGGGTTCATGGGGTGGGGTTTGTCGAGGTCCTGGAGGCGGATGACCCATACATACTGAACGCCAGATTACTACCCACCTCTTAAACCCGTTTCCTTCCCAGAACTCTCCTCTCGTTCTTTTTATTAAAAAAAACCCTTCTCACAGCATCCCAAAAGATGACATAGGTCCTGAGGGAAATTATTTTCCTCAGAGCCTCCTGTGTGGAGCTCATGTAAAAATAAGTCACCAAACGTAGTGAACGCGGGGTACCTATGGCAGGGGTTTTGGTTAATAAATGGTTCTCGGGGCGACGGTTCCCATAATGGAAAAAAAACGATTCTTTCCAGATTTCGTAATACAAAAAATTGTCTCCATGGAATCTGTTCTCCAAGTCGGCATATATAAAAAAAATTCCGTTGCAGCAAATTTGATTTTTATCATTTTTATGGGACATTGTGCCGCACGTCAAGTGGTGGTGGTGGTATCGCCGTCTCGCTTCACAGCGTGTGCTAATTGCGAGGTCCGATGCGACAGAGCTACCTACCGAGCTGGCTTGATCTGTCATTATGACGAGCGTTGAATAATGCTCGACATTATGTAATAATTGAGCGACACGTTCGTGATGGCTGAAGATTTCTAGGAGTTAGCATGGGTTATGGAATAATGCAAAGTTATATACCATCGATTATGTTAGTCAAGTCTTTTCAAGACCCGGGTTCTACTACTTCTTCACTTCCCCACAATGACTTTTTATTATACATGCTGCACATTTTACACAATTGATAAACAATCATTTGTGTATGGTAAACGGTTTTTTAAATTTTTTAAATGAATAACGACCATCTAACTTAAATAACTGCATATATATATATTTAGAGTTAGTTTTAATAGTTAAAATAATTGTCAAAGTTTTAATTTTTCAAGATCCCCCGAAAACAACCGTATGTATGGTGAATGAGTGTGACGTCAACACTCACCAAAAGTTTATTTTTTATTTTCTACACAGGTTGTCATTTTGTATGACAGTTATATGGAAGAAGCTATGAAACTATTCAATAAGTAAAAACATTATTTAGGTAGAATTATTTATATACCAGATTTAAATGTCCGGGTTAAATTTTCCCCCCAAAAAAAAAAAAAAAAAAAAAAAAAAAAAAAAAAAAAAAAAAAAAAAAAAAAAAAAGAAGGAAAAACTAAACCCTTTCATACACTTCCCCAAATGATCATCTAGTGAATCCACGTTATGCAATTGCACTATATAAGTATTATAAATACAAAACAATACAAGAACAACATGTCAACCCACTAGAGACCAAATGGGAATATAATTCACCGACTCCAGATATTTTCATATCAGAGGGTTCGGCTCTGTGGCATTTCTAATTGAACCTATAAATCCTACTGATCCCTCAATATAAATATTTAAAAAATCTTTTGTAATCCTACATGTATTTAAAATTACTTCTTTTTGCATTTTTATATACAAATTCTTTGACAAATCTAATATGCTTAAATTTTGAATCAGATTCCTAGGTATTATGCCAGTGGCCGAAATAACAAATGGTAATATTTTTATAGTCCGAGAATGCCAAATTCTTTTAATCTCATTTCCTAAATCTGTGTATTTTCTAATTTTTTCAGAAACAGTTTTTTGAATATTACAGGAATTTGGAATAGCTACATCAATGATATAAGTTATTTTTTTAATTTTGTCATGTAAAACTATATCAGGTCTATTATGACTAATTGTTCTGTCTGTTAGTATAGTTTTATCATAATATATTTTATAAAATTCATTTTCTATAAATGAATTTGGTTCATATTCATAATAAGGTACTACATTACGGCAATCAATCAAGTTATGTTTAATTACCAAACTTTGGTGAATTATTTTTAAAACCTGATTGTGCCTAAATGTATACTCGGAAGGCGCTAATATAGAACATCCCGATATAATATGTTCTATAGTTTCGGGAAAAGCCAAACATTTTCTACATAAATCATCAATTTGATTTATATCTTTGATTATATGCTTTCTATAATTTTTAGTATTAATGACTCTATCTTGAATGGCAAGCATAAATCCTTCTATTTCTGCGCTCAACTCTCCAATACTCAACCATTTGTTTGACGAAAGTTTGTCAACATACGTTTGGTTGAGATAATTGAAGTGTTTTGCGTGAATAATTTTATTTGACCAGGAATCTAATAATTCCTGGTTAGTATTTATAAGAATGTTGGCATTCTCGTCATATAAATTTAAAGGTGTAATATTTCTATCTGCCTTGCAAATTATTTTGTGCATTTCTGAGCTATTAGCTTTCCTATGGAAAAAATTTCTAAGCATTTCTACCTGATTGTGTTTCAAAGATGTTATTTTGACTACACCTCTACCTCCTAAATTTCTAGGTAAATTAATTCGTTCTATAGCTGAATTTGGATGATGGCAATTAAATTTTGTTAACGTAGTTCTAATTAATCGTTCTAAACTATCTAAATCTGTATTGGACCATTTAATTATGCCAAATGAGTACGTTAGTAGAGGTATTGCCCAAGTATTTATTGCTTTTACTAAATTTTTAGCAGATAGATTGCATTTTAAAATTTTTCTGATCCTAGTTTGAAATTTAATCCTAATATCATTTTTAATACTAGTGTGATCTAATCTATTCGATTGCGGGTATCCTAAATATTTATAAACCTCATCCCCTTTCATACTTTGAATTTTGAAATTTCTAAATATACCCTCGTCTCCATCTACAATTTTGCCTTTCTCTATATGGATAGTTTTACATTTATCTAAACCAAAAGTCATTTTAATATCATCTGAAAAAATTTTAACTACCTTAATCATTTTCTCTAAATTTGATTCAGAATTTGAAAATAATTTTATATCATCCATATATAATAGATGTGAAACTATACTACTCTCTCTTGTATTACCCTTAATTTTTATTCCAAACTTGCTTTTAATTAAAATTTTAGAAAAGGGATTCAATGCTAAGCAAAACCAAAGAGGGCTCAATGAGTCTCCTTGAAAAATCCCTCTTTTTATTGAAATGCCCGGTACTACTATTTTCTTACCTTTTAAATTAACTAGCAAATCTGTATTCCAAAAGGACATAATATTTTTCAAAAAGCTAATTATAATTGGGTTAACTTTATATATTTTTAATATTTTGATTAGCCACGAGTGCGGGACACTATCAAAAGCTTTTTGATAATCTATATAACAAGTATGTAAATTACGCTTTTGATTTTGAATTTGTTTTAAAATTATTTATTATTAATTATTATGTTATATTTATTATATCTATTATTAATATTAGATTATATTTTTCAATATTATTACGGGAGAGTGGTATAAAAATTGTTCGAAATTAATATTTTTTAAGTTTCACGAATCTTAATCGACCGAGTCCGTAATATTTTTCAAATAAAATATATTTCACTGGAGTTCCATATTGTGAAGCTTTTCAAAACCGAATACTTTTCGCCAACTTTCTTCAAAATTTATTTATTTTTTTGTTGACAAATTAGAAATATGTCACAATTTAACTTTTCGAGGATGCATTTCATCGAATTTAGTAGGTATATGTTTATGCTTTTCTTGTTGATATACCTACATGTTTATGCTTTTCATAAATATCAATGATTATACATTTGTATAATTTATTTGAGATTTATTGGTTGATATAAATCAATAAATCTCAAATTGTATATTATAATATATATATTTATATGTTCACGCTTTTCGTGTAAATTTCACTGAAATTCATGTTTCTCTTCATTCATTCTTTTTATGTAAATTTCATCGATATATATGTTTATGCTTTTCGTGTAAATTTAATCGAAATACATGATTGTGCTTTGCTTTTCAAACTGATGGGTTAAGAATAAAAAGAAGACGGAGACCAAGGTTCATAGAAAATGCTTTTAACAAGTTTAGCTCATTGAGGGGGTAGAATGATGATTGGGTAAAAATTCGTGACGTAGCTTGAAGTCCATGTTCCACTGGGAGATTTGAATTAAACGCAATACAAGTGGGAGTGTTTTAATTCAATCTACGTCACGCGTTCGAAATTTCGATAGCGGCCCAAGAACTTTTTTTTCGAAAAAGGCCCGTACAACCTTATTAAAAGCATTTTTTACGAACCTTGGTCGGTGACGACGAATAGCTGCTTTACACGATACTCCAGTCAAAATAGACGAAAAAAGGTGCTGACCTCACATTAATTCTTATAAAGCTGAATTTTTGTATAAGTCTTGAATACGTCATTGCGAATGCTATGTCAAAAGTCCCCATCGATCCCGCTCTGGCAAGGTTTTTTTTTCGAGGTCAAAGGTCATATTTTTTTTGTTTTTTGCGTATATCTCTGAAACGGTAAGAGCTATCGAAAAAATATTGAGTAAAAGTTTGTAGATCGTAAACTTCTCTACAAAAATGATATCAATACTTTTTCTCTACGAAATACCGTTCTCGTTTTATCGCGATTTCAAACCTAGAAAATACGAAATTAACAGACACGCTCGCGGGTTTCGACCAGGAACCACCGATACGTTCGTGAACTTCCGCCAAGAAGTCCAACCAAGTGACCTTGAAAGTGTAATAACAAGTGAAAGAAATAGATAACTAAGTTTAAAGTGCCTAGTGACTGTATGCGTACGCGGAGACTCCATCATCAGCATCCAAAGGGAAGCGACTGAACATTTTAATTATATTAACCACCGAAGTGATTCGATTCTGAACAATTGCACAAAGACTACCGTAGAATTAAGCAAACAGACTTTCTAATTTTAAGGCTAATTAATTAAGTAATTTTAAGACTAACACTAGATTAATAATTAACACCTGCCTTTTGTGTCCTACTAGAATAAATGTATCGTTTCTTAAATCAGTAGCTTTTTTAATTTGTTCCTCCTTAATTTTAAGTTTATAGTTTTAGTTTGAACCCACCATAAGGCGCGGGTGTATCAATTGGAATATTGGTTTTTGTGACTCATACGTGGAAATTACACGATTCTGAGTAAATCAACGTCCATCCCTAATTCATTAGTCGGTTGGCCTTGAGTAATGTCTGCCTGTTACTGCCGGCGCACACCTGCATTTTTGGGATTTTCCATAGGAACCGGCGTAAACCTGCATTTTTCGGATTTTATATCTTCAGTATGTTCGTAGACACTTCGGTCACAACGTTACCATAGTATTTGATGGTTATACTGATTGCACGAAAAATATCAAAGCTGCAGAACAACGTCGTCGAGCTACAAAAATATCTTCATCGTCTGATGTAGTTTTTGATCGATCAATGACTGTTCCAACAAAACAACAACAATTTCTCGCTAATGTTCACAATAAAACTCGCTTGATTTCGATGTTGTGTGAAGAATTCGCAGCTGCCAAAATTCTTGTGAAACAAGCTAATAAATGATGCGATGTCCTCATTATTGAAACCGAAATAGATCAATTCAGTAGCAACAATATAACTGTCGTTGTTGGAGAAGATGTAGATTTATTAATAATCACGAACTCCAAGTGATAAGATCATTTACTTTTTAAAACCTGGGAAAGCTCAAATTCAAACAAAAATATATTAGTCACAAAGTTTAACTGCATATCCAAAATGTCGAGCTCATATTTTATTCCTATATGCGATAACTGGCTGCGATAAGACATCAGCAATTTTCAAAAGGGGAAAAACTGCAGTATTAAAATTGTTTGAAAAACGTAATGATTTGATAGATAACTCAGAAGTATTTAAAAACATCAACTCTTCAGCAGACGTCATCCTCACTTATGGAATTAGCTTTCTTCTTGCTTTATATGGAGCTCCGAAAAAATGAAATCGATAGACAAGTGTAGATTTTTGAATTTCGTGAAAAATACAAGGAACAATAAAAGAGTGCAGTTATCTTGTCTCCCTCCAACATCTGCTTCTGCTTATCAACACGTGTTTCGTGTATTCTACCAAGTGCAAGTGTGGCTGGGCAATCAACTGAATCCTGAAGAGGGCTTTACCAGAGAAAACCAGAAATATGTCATTTTCAAATCAGATTTTAGACGTATTGACTCTTTTCCACAAAAGATTATAAATGGATTTCGAAAGATTGTTCTTTTATCTAGCATTCGCATGTAACAAATTTTGATTTTTTTTTTAAATTTTTAGTATAATAAGGTTATTCCATAGGTCGTTAACAGATTTATTAAATTTTCAAAAAAGATTTTGTATTATACCACACCCATTTCAAATAATATAATCATGCAATAAAATAAATCAATACATTATCTAGCAAACGCATGTTTTAGAATTATAATTTTAGTTTCAATAAAATCATTAAAAAATATGTACGTACATGTGTTTCTTTACGAAAATTGGTCCATTTGTGTATTTATTTGCGCACTTACAAACTAATATATTTCAGATTTTTTTAACATATTTATTAAATTTAGACATTATTGAAAAATGATAAATACTTATACTCAAAAAATAACTACAAAAAGTACATTATTGTAATAGTTTTATCATCACACCTTTCAGCATTTTTGGATGAAGGTATAAATTAAAGCTAATTTGAATTGAAATAAATTCGATATTGAGTTAAAATTTAAAAAAGCTGGTACGGAGAATAATTAATCTTTCTTATTGTAACTGCCCTGCACGATCGGAAGAACAACTTTCGACGAAATGTGGATTTTCGTCCGCTGGCTGGTTAAACGCTCTGAAAACTGGGGCTGGAAATTGATGAATAATAGTTTGGAGCCAATCCGTACTTTACTTACACCTGCTTCAGAGAAACTGCTGAATACAATTTTTTGTAATTGCAATAAAGGCTGTACGAACAATTGTGGATGCAGAAAAGTTGGATTGTTTTGTTCATCAGTCTGCACCAACTGTCAAGGCCAATCTTGCACTAATGCTGAATCAAATGCAACAGATGAAGATTCTTTTGAAAACGATGAGGATCTAACTGATATATCTCTCTTCTAAGAGCAGTCAACACAAATTGAGCAAAAAGAGGAAGAAGAGAGCGAGGAAGAAGAGAGCGAGAAAGAAGAGAGCGAGGAAGAAGAAACGACTGATAATGTAGAATCTGATGATGAATAATGTAAATTTCTTGCTGCTACAATTGTCCGCACACGCCGGATCAATTTTACCTTTTTACCTGAAAAGTGCCTCTAAAAATTGGAATTTCGATATAAGGTATTTATCTTTTTTACTTGTACTATCGTGTAGAATCTCCTACCGAAGTCAATGCACTCTACCCCCGGACACCCTGTATCGTGGAGTATTTCTACTGGGGAAACCACATTTCAAAAAAAGCGCCAAGTACACTACCTCAAAGGTGGTGCGGAAATGTGTGTATACCTACGGTCTGAAATCGCGATAATTCTAGAACGGTGCTTCGTAGAGAAAATGATACATATACTTTTTTGTAGAGAATTTTACGATCTACAAACTTTAACTGAATATTTTTTCGATAGCTCTTACCGTTTCAGAGATATACGCAAAAAACAAAAAATGGCGACCTTTGACCTCGAAAAAAAAACCTTGCCAGAGCGGGATCGATGGGGACTTTTGACATAGCATTCGTAATGACGTATTCAAGACTTATACAAAAATTCAGCTTTTTAAGAATTAATGCGAGGTGGAATGTCTATTTTGACTGGATTACGAAGCTTTTTTCTTCCAGTTTGTTCTACTAAAGATTCGGGGTGAAAAAAGGACGGGTTCGATTTTGATTCCGTTTTACGTTTTGTTTTGGTATATCTATGGTTCAAGACGTCAGATATATTTTGACATCATCTGTCGTATCATGTTGTTTTACGTAACCCTGAACTTTTTATGTACGTAACTACATTAAATAAATAAATAAATAAATAAATAAATAAATAAATAAATAAATAAATAAATAAATAAATAAATAAATAAATAAATAAATAAATAAATAAATAAATAAATAAATAAATAAATAAATAAATAAATAAATAAATAAATAAATAAATAAATAAATAAATAAATAAATAAATAAATAAATAAATAAATAAATAAATAAATAAATAAATAAATAAATAAATAAATAAATAAATAAATAAATAAATAAATAAATAAATAAATACATATTGGGCCGTTTTTATAAAACTGAAGTATATCCTTGTAAATAGAAGGTAGAAGTATAAGGTTTTGAGTTGAAGAAAACGGTAGGAGTATAAGCATTTGCTTTTTTTCGTATTCATAATGATTACCTTATACTTGCAAGAATATCCTCCAAGAATAAGTAAAAGGTTGTTGGCATGTTGGCTTGTGACTGTGCCGCGGAAGGTTCCAACATGTTTTCGAAGGTTTGTTTATTTACGGTATTTCTTTCTTATCGGTGATATTCTAGTCTTTGGGTACAGTACTTCAATCAGAGAAGATGTATTCGTCAAGCAGCGATAGTGAAAGTACACAAAAAGATAATGCTACAACCGAACTGCAGTTTCCTTTATATTCTGCAAGTATAAGCATAACCTTTTTTTATGAATACGGCCCAATGTGTCGACATAAAATCATCGAAAGTTACGCCTATCGATCCGATACTGTAAAGTTATCGATTTCACCATGCTAGAGCTCCAGGGCCCTAGGTTAAACGATTCTTCTTCCGTTCATCAACATAAAGACACTTACTAAGAATGTAAATTAGCTGACATACTTCATTCACGCCTTAGGCGAGTATAAAGATACAATCTACATAACTAATTATTAGCCTAAGATATAAATATTAGCAATCATTAACTTTAACCTGCAATCAATGAGTTACAAGCAATTATTGATTATAGTAAAACTGTTTTGCAATATATCCTGTTTAATTTCTATAGACACGCCATACCCAGGAAGGGCACAGATCACCGCGTGCTCTTGTACACGGATGGTGCTGATAGCTTCGTGGTAACTTCTCCCTCTTTCTAATAAACAAAGCATTGTGATGGAGTCAGATTACAACCTACCTCTTGGCGACAGAATCTTACCTTGATCAGAATTTTCCGATACGTTGATACGTGTGTCCGCCCATCTTGATTTTTTTTAAACCGCACAGATTCTGTTAAACGTTTTTCTTTGAAAACCGTGGCTCTTTGTTGAAAAGACTGGATGAAACTTGTTTTCATAGAAGTGATTTTTTTTGGCTACAATTGAGAAATTTTCACTTTACACTAGAGTTCGGAAATGCATAGCAGGTAGCAGTCATGCAATGTTCAATATGAGGTGCGGGGTGTATTTCTGTTTTTTACCATAGATTATTTTTAATCAATTGATATGTAATTTATATAACTCCACTGTAGAATTATATCTCTATATTAAAAAAAAAAAAAAAAAATTGCCTTCGGTAAATTCAGTCGCATAATTGTGGTGATCTGTCTTTTACAGATACCAAGAATACTCTGATATAATAATAATAAGACGTGGGTAATTTTATTTCCGTTCATTGCGAGAACCGTACAATATTGTTCTTCTAGGGAGCCTATATGATAAAAAGGACGAATGGACCACAAACACGCCCTTTAACCAGGGTTGCCAGGTGTTCGGTATTCTACCGAACCGTTCGGTATTTTAGCACCGTGTTCGGTGTTCGGTATGACAAAAATACCGGAGTATGGGCGGTTCGGTATTTTTTTCTGATTAATTTTTCTCCCTAATAAGCGATTTAATTATCAGATTTGACGCAATCGGCAAGCGATGTTGCGTAGCATCCTTACTTAGTTTGTGCGATGTTGCCGCTTCGTGCACGCGCTCACTGTTTTCAAGCCATTTTCAAGCGGATTAGTGTTGCACATAGGTGACTACGTACTTGCGTAAATTGATTATTCAAAATAATTTGACTGCTTACATTGTTTCAAAGTCCAACAACCCCCCCCCCTGACGCGGGTTTTGCCAAGATACCACCGTGAAATCTAGGGAAATTTCACCTCGAAATTCTTTTTTGCTCAATGTTCGGTATATTTTTGGAAAAGACCTGGCAACCCTGCCTTTAACCCACACACACCCACAACAATAATTTTGTGATATTTGTCAATTGAATTTTTAAAATAGTTCCTACAATTTTGCAACTTTTGGCTACTCTTCGAATAATCTTTCTTTTAAAAGCCTAAACATACAACTTCCTTAATAGAGGACTGAATACCGTTGGCTCTAACAACAAAAAAAAGAAGCGAAACTAGCATTACTCAATGGAGTCCTCGTACATACCTTGAAGTATGGCAGTGAGCATGGAACTGTCACATGAAGGATGAAAGTAGACTAAATGCTGCAGAAATGAGATCCATGCTACACCAATGACGGTAAAACCACCTATGATAGTTTAAGAAACGTGGAGATTCGCAAAGAATGCAAGGCTGATGTAAGCGTAATGAGTAAGATTATGAAATGGAGCTCAGATGGTTTGGGCATATGGAGCGAAAGAATGAAAATGGAGTGTAAGGAGAATATATAACGCAAATGTGAATGGTAGAAGAAGTCGGGGACGCCGAGGAAGACATGGCACGGTCAAGTGAATCAGAGTGGGTCCATGTCAAGAGTCAAAACAATGGAAGAGTATATACGAGACGATATATGAACGAGGCAAGGAATGTGTGCCAAGACCGAGTTGTTTGGCGGTCCGTCATCTCTACCTACATCTGGGGGAAAAAGGATGATGGGTAATAAGTTAACATACAATAAGATCATAGTACTTTAACAACATAATATTTAATAATAAACACGCAATACAATTTCTTTAAGGCTACAATCAAATATCCTAACAATGAATATAAAAAAAACAGGATACATGATTTTAAGTTCAAACCGTAAAATAATTCCTCCACATGTACCATTAAAAATTGAAAATAACGATTTGCAAATCCTGAAACAGGAAAAATATCTTGGGCTGTGCATCGATAAGCATTTAACTTTTAAACAACACATTCAAAATGTAAAAGATAAAATCACACCCTTAATTAGCGTTTTTAGCCGGTTATCATATCTATTACCAATTAGATTAAAAAAAAGTTTATACTATAGTCTCGTACACTCACACCTAAATTACCTGATTGAAATCTGGGGAAATGCGTATGAAACATACATCAATGAATTACAGGTAATTCAAAATAAGATAATCAAAAAACTCTTTCATTACGAATCCAAAACATCCACAAAAAAAATATATTTAGAAACAAAACTGCTAACATTAAGAAAACTATACGAGTACAATATATGTGTCCTTATATACAAAATAAATAATAAACTCATACATACAAACACAGAATTCATTAAAACGTCCCAAGTACACAAACATTTTACACGACAACACGATAACATACGTTTAAACACCATTCATACTAACTACGGTAAGCAATCAATTAGTTACGAGGGGGGAAATTTATAGAATTGCCTTCCAGATGATATCAAAAACGAAAAAAGTGTGTGCAAATTCAAAAAAAAATTGTTCATGTTTATTCACAAAAAACAAAGTAGTGATAGTGAATAATATCGTATGGTAATATAATATCATGTAAATGTTAGTATTGCAATCTAATGTAATCTAAGCTTATGAAATGTAAAAACCATGTAATGTAAAAACTATGTAATACAATGTAAAAAGTACATAATTCAATATTCTAGTTAAGTAAGTGAAAATGTTATTTTCTTTTTTACTGGAATAAAAACTTATGAAAAAAAAAAAAAAAAACTTGGAATTTTATATTTGTAACTTGTAGACTGTAGTTGGCCTACCATTAATACGCATTGTTGCAAACCGGTCCTAGAAAATTGAAACAATAATAACTTATGCAGGAAATGATAATAATAATATATCAAGTACGTGAAGCTCGAATCTTGTATCGTGTATGACACGGCCGGAGTTATAATTGCGAGTCGCAAGGCAGCCATTGGAACGACTTCGAGGTATCGAGGGACTGAGAAATGATGGAAGTCACAGATGAATGTTTTCGCATGTGAATTGTAATAAAGCTATAAATCAAAGCGTCCGAGAGTTCTTTCAATGTTCTTTTGCATGAATATTACGACGAGTTTAAATGAAATAATTGCATTATTTTCAACCAATTTGTTTGCTCGTTGACGGCCTCCGTGTCGCGGGGTGAGGTTCTTGACTACTGATCCGGAGGTCACGGTTTAAAATACCAACGCATGCAAGTAAATTTTACGTGATTTATTTGTGTTATTTCACAAACTGCCCCAGTAGAAAATTGCAGTATCATCTGCATATAAAAAAATATAACAATTTAAATCTAATTGCTAAATATCATTAATGTAAATTTGGAACAGTAGTGGTCCTAGTATGAATCCCTGTGGAACTCCATAGTTTATTGGAACGTGGTTGCTATTTTGATAGTTAATGCAAACGAATTGCTTTCTATTGCTATCTTCTTCTTTCGTACGGTGGAGGGTCAGAGGGGGACATCTAGGTCTGCGAGCCAGTCTAGGGCCTCAGGCGTTGCCCTGTGGACCTCATCAATCCAGCCGGGGAATGAATGGAGCGGGCATTCGTTGACCACATGTTCGGTGGTCTGCACCGCACCGCATTCACACGTCGCCGACTCTTTAAGGCCCCATCTATGCATCATGTGAGCACAACGGCTATGGGAGCACCTTATCCTATTGATGGCAGTCCAGAGTTTGCGAGGCAATGAGAACCCAGGCTGTCTCTCAGTGGGGTCTTGCACGAGATGAGCGTTTTTGACGTTGGCTGATTGCCACTCAAGCTTCCACCTATCTTCTGGGATGAGAGGTGTTCGAAGGAGTCTTTCTCCTTCCGTCCAGAAGGGTTTTCGAGACTTTAAGCGGCATGCCGGGTGAGAAACGACATCATCGTGCAAGGGTATTTCGCTTTTTTGCAGCGCCTTCTTGTATTCCCTCAGTGTTGCAATCTCTCGCCTGATATTTGGCGGGGTTATATTTGCAAGTACGGGGAGCCAAGGAAGAGGAGTCGATTTTAAGGTTCCGCTGATGGTTCGCATTGTGGCATTAAGCTGCATTTATTGCTATGATTTAAACAGATTAAGAGCAGGACCAGTTAAAAATAATATATTTAAAGTATATTTGCGGCGCGTTTTAGAGTGGAAGATACTTTCGGTATTACTCTGGTGTAATGCCACCATTCAGAACTGAAAAGTTGTTTAAAATGGCTTTAGCCGTGTTTGGTGACTAGAACTGAATAGTCAGGTACTTTTCCACTTTCCTCTTCCCCACATCCTTCCCTTCCCTCTACCTTCAGCCTCAAAACATACCCCGATTGGGGATGACATAGTCTCACTGGTTTCAGACGGTTGGGAGCGGCTGCGACTATCATATTTATTTTTTGTGTTAACCCCTTTTCATCAGAAGTTTCCTTTTTGTACTCTCTTCAATTTGAAGTTAGCTATCATAATTTATTTTAATTTGTTTCTTTTCATGTTCTCCGTAAAACGGTTTTGAAGCAATATATATCACGGAGAAGATTACAGATTTGGGGCACATGTAATTATAAAAAGAGCATGGGGGGCAGTTTTACTATTTTGTGACATGCGTCAAAAGATAGTTGCTAAACTGTCTGTAAATGACGTTGAAAATGTCGATGATCAATGCAGAATAGTTAAGCGGTTGAGTCGCTCTGTTGATTGGCGCGTTTTGATAGGTAGAATTCTTCGCTTTCGGAGCATAAAAAAGTGCATGGGATCTTCCACGAGTATACTTGTTAGACAGTTGAGTTGCTCTGTTGATTGGCGCATTCATTAGGAATCTTCACCTCACAGTCTGCAGTCTTGAGCAACTCAGCCTAACTTCACTACAAGCAGTCATTTGGGTTTCAGTTTCGTTTTTTAAACCATGTTGTACGATGCCTTCATTTACCTCCTGCGCTCACCAAGTGACAAAGATATAAAAGCTTCTTAACCCATACATCAAACTTAGTTTAGAAATATTTGGCCATTCGTTGAATCTCTGCGTTAGGAACCCCACCTTTGCAGGATCTTTTAAGGATATGCTCTGTAATCCACATTAATAAAGCTTTGACTATAGCATAAACATATTTTATGGTGTCCAGACATCCGAAAAATACCTCCTCAAACCCCAAAAGTTAGACTAATTCCGTTTTCGCAGACGTCACTAGAAAAAATGTTTTCGTCTAAGTAACCATCACACCGTTTTCCCGCAGAGGTAGGCAGAGCGGACGGATCGCCTAACAACTCGGTCTTGGCATACACCCTTTGCCAGATTCCCATTCATACATCGTCTCATACATATTCTTTTATTATTCTGACTCTTAACATGGCCCGACTCAAGCATCTGATTCACTTGATCGTATTCTTTCTCGGGCGTCCCCGACTTCTTCTACCATTTGCGTCATATATTATTCTTACGCTACTTTGCTCGTGCATTCGCTCTTCATGCCCAAACCATCTGAGGATTCCTTTCTTAAGCTTTCTCATTATGCTTACATCAACCTTGCATTCGTTGCGGATCTCCACTTTTCTCACACGATCATACATGGTTTTACCACACATATGCCTCAGGGATCTCATTTCAACAGTAATCAGCCTGCTTTAATACTTTCTCAGCCAGTCCCATGCCTCACTGCCATACATCAGGGTAGGTACTAGCACCAGCATTTTGGACTGCTAGCGTCGCTTCTTTTGACAGTTTTTTTATAACTAACTAATTAACCATCACGCCGTTTCCCCGCAGTTGGTCTTGGCACACACTCTTTGCCTCATTCACATTCATACATCGTCTCATAGATTCTCTTCTATTATTCTGACTTTTGACATGGCCCGACTCAAGTATTTGATTCACTTGATCGTGCCATGTCTTCCTCGGGCGTCCCCGACTTCTTCTACCATTCACATTCGCGTCGTATATTCTTCTTACACTACTTTCTTCGTTCATTCGCTCTACATGCCCAAACTATGAGGGTCCTTTTCTTAATCTTACTCATTATGCTTACATCAGCCTTATTGCGGATATCCACATTTCTCACACGATCATACATTGTTTTACCACACATACGTCTCAGGGATCTCATTTCAATAGCATTCAGCTTACTTTAATCCTTCCTCTGCCAGTTCCATGCCTCACTGCCATACATCAGGGTAGGTACCAGGACTCCATTGTGGACTGTTTCGTCTAATTTCTGTTTTACCCAGGGCTCACTTCTTATCCTCCTCAAATTATTTCCAATTAATGTCTCCTCAAAATTTTTCCATCCTTAACTGTTCCAAGTTGAGCACTGCCACATTATTCGGCAAACTTATTTACCTCGTCCATTATTTTTTTCAATCTTCTGTCTTTTTTTTCAAACATGTCGCATGAAGAAGGAAGAGGAAAAACATCGATGACGTCCGCAGGAGCTCTCGCTGGGATTAGTTTAGACGCTCTTGTCTCTTTAGGTATATGGTTTAATCAAGTATTGGTTCCCACCTTATGTATTGCACTATGATATATACATCTATAGAAGTCGATTCAACATTGGGTTTTATCGCACTGAAAAGAAAGCCTGTTTTCACTGAATTGTTTCATGAAAATAGATCACAGATTAGACCAGGTGGGACCCCAGCGACGGCATACAATTGCGACATGATTCAAGGATGAGATTTACGCATAAACCTTACGCGTTGTGTATCCCTTGATCTTCTTGCTTTTTTTAGTTTGTACGAATAGTTTTTGACATTTTGGAATGGCCTAAAATCTTTAATTAAGAAAATGTGGGATATACCATTAAAAGATGCACCTAGTCTAACTCATGTATCAGTTGATATTACAATAATGACTTCCTAGATTCCCATTGCACCTGCTCCAGCCTTAACCCTTTCAGACCTGAATTAAAACTGGCAGTTGTAGAACAAATTTGATTCTTGATAACATTTGGTGGAGGTTTTTAATATTTTTTTATTTTTTTTATAATTATTTTTTTTCACATTAGGTAATTAGTTTAGAAGTTATTGCTACTTTCATTTGAAAGAACATTAGGTCTCAGAGGGCATGTTTCACGTAAAATGACAAATCTTACACTACATACCAAAAATTATACATATTATTCAGTTTTAAAAAATTCGATAAAATTTATAAACTTAAAAAAATACCTTCAAAATCCGCCGAGAAACAAAAAAAATCACATTTCAAAATATAAAAATGGCTATCGCCTGAACTAGTAGCTAAAATCCAAAAAATAGAGGTCGTAATTATTTCCAGTTATACCAGGAATTTATACACATACAATAACACTTACTTCAACTAATATTAAAATACAAGATACTGGGTCGCCGAGGGCCTGATAAGAGACAAATATTTTGGCTGCAAAATGTACGAAAGTGGACCGGTATTAGAAGTATGGAGAAGTTATTCCGGGAAGCGCAAGAGAGACATTTACCAGAGTGGTCGCCAACGTCGGGGGACCTGATAGAGCACACGAAGAGGAAGAAGATACCAGGAATTGAAAAACTAAAACCACCATTGTTATTCGCTCTAAACAGGTTTTAAAAGATGTTTTTGAAGTATCAGTGATTCCTGATATTATTTAGAGTAAAAACGATAATGAAATTTTTGTCTTTAACGACGATTCAGAAGTTTATTATTTTTTTATTTTTCAGTCCAAAACATAAAAAAATCAGTAGGTTACTCGGCGTGATGACATGTGGAAGAATTTTTTTCTTAGGTTTTGAAAATAAAAAAAAGTGTGCAGTTTTCACACGGTGGAAGTAAAACCTTCAGAAAACGAATGTAGACAAGAGTGGGAAGGCTACGAAGCACCGCACAAAGAGGATACCGATAGGTTACGAAGCACTGCCCAAAGAGGAGACCAATTAGTCTATCTCATTCTCTTGTACGCTAAATCCTATAGCTAAATCATGTGTATGTGTTTGTCTCTTTTTAGTGTCGCTATTTTTCATTTCATCGAATTTCAAATCAAAATTATGCTAAATAAGTTTTTACTTCAATTATTTCACATTTCATTATTTGTTATTTCTCAAAAATAGGCTACGAAACACCGACAAACAGGTCACCGATTAGTCTATCTCATTCTCTCGCAGACTAAATCCAGTAGATGTATGTGTTTGTCTCTTTTTAGTATCACTCGTTTCCGTTTAATCGAGTTTCAAATCATAACGGTGCTAAAGATGTTTTCGCTTCAAAAATCAATAGAAAAAAAAATCACTAACGTTTTTTACTCCAAATAATGCCAGGAATCACTGCCTAAAGTAAGTCAAGTATTTCTTCTTCTTCTTGTGCCCTCAACGGACGTTGGCTATCATGTTGGCTATGCGGACTTTGTTTACTGCGACCCGGAATAGCTCTACAGTAGACTGGCCAAACCACTGTCTCAGGTTTTTCAGCTATTAGGTTCTCCTTCTTCCAAGGCCCCGTCTTCCGGCAATCTTTCCCTGCATTATGAGACGCAAGATTTCGTACTTCTCTGGATGTCTCATCACATGTCCAAGATATTGAAATTTTCGGATATTTATAGTTTTAATTACTTCCTTTTCTTTATTCATCCGAACCAAAGATATTCAAATATCTTTAATCCGAACCAAAACATCTTCGTTTGTAACCCTGTCCATCCAGCTTATTTTAAGTTTTCTTCTATAGATCCACATCTCGAATGCCTCAAGTCGCCTAATTAGTTCTTCAGTAAGCGTTCATGCTTCCATTCTGAAAAATAATATCGAAAACACGTAGCATCTGACTATTCGCATTCGTAATCCAAGGTTGAGATCATGACTGCAGAACATTTTTTTCATGCGGATAAAGGAATGCCGCATTGAGCAAGGTGCTTCTTGCTTCTTGGGTTTGCCCCACCCTGGCTGATCGATGACTGTCGACCGAGTTGCAAATTTTTCAAATTTACAAGACTTCATAGGATGTTGATTTCATTTGACTTCATTTGATTTCAACTGAAAGATCCAATCTATCATTTACATTGCAGCCCAAGTATACAATACTCTGTACCATCTCTAGTTTTGTTGCAGCAATATAAAGATTTTCATCCAATGCGTTATTTTTGCTTATGAGCATGTATTTTTTCTTATTTATATTCAGTTGTAGCCCAAAATTCTCACAAGTCTTCACTACTTGATTCAGCAAAAGTTGTAAATCCTCGTTACTTGTTAGAAGTACTGTATCATCTGCATAACACCCTATACGGGAAGAAAAAATTCTGAGATCTGTGTATTTTAAAATTACACACGATCTGAAAGGGTTAATAATAATACTAATAGTCATACAGGTAGAAAAGTAGTAATGCCATACGAGTTCTACGGCAGTTGACGAAGCGTTACGGAATAATTGCTTGAAGATGTGTATCGGTAAATTAATGACACGTCCATGCGTAGTGCCTGCATAGGTTTCTGTAGTGTTCACTGCCTACCCGCCGGTAACCGCTGATCATGTGACTGGATCGTCTGACTTTGTTATTTGTTCGTGGTTACTTTGTAAGAAGGTGCCGGTACCATATTACGAACATGGCTACAGTCTACAATGAACGTACCGTGACTTTTATGGTTTAGTGAAATATTGTAACACTCACTTGAAAAAGCAAAAGCTTTTATCATTGGAAGTAAAATTAGTAGTTCTGTGATCAGTGGATCTCGCATCCAAAATATTTTGTTTTGCTTTTTTCTTATTTAATAACTCAAAAACTAACATTTCAATTGAAGAAGAAGATAACAATAATAATCTAAACTGCCAACCCGTCTGCTTGTTTAGGAATAAATACATCCCAAAACACGAAATCGCGTTATACTTTCATAAGACCAAAAACGTCCCGAGCGACCTTACATTTTAAAAGCTATATATCTCTCTTCCTCTCATGCAAACATATGAATTTTTCTTTTAACCAGAAAGACGGCCGGAGTAGTTCAGTGGTAAAGCTCTCGACTCGCACTACGAAGGTCGCGGGATCGAATCCCGGCGGCGTATTTACAAAACCTATACCGATTCAGTCGCGGTTGCGACAATTTACATTTTAAATATACCTCTATATTGGTTATTTTTTATCACATTGCAACAACAAAAATTGTTCTAAAATCTAGATAAAATAATCTTTCTGATGTGTACATTAGAAATTAATAATTTTATTTCTAAATATTTAAATATTGATATTGAAAATTTAAAGCGACTGAAACGGTATAGGTTTTGTAAATACGCATCCCGGCGTGGCAAATAAATTTAATTTGATTAATTTGTGTTATTTCACAATTTATTCATTTAAAATAATATATAGTATATTTGCGGCACGTTCCAGAGTGGAAGATACTCTCAGTATCGCCCTGGTGTAAGACCACCATTTAGAATTGAAACGTTGCTTGAAATGGCTTCTGCCGTATTTGGTGACCAGATCTGATTAGCCAGGTACTTCCCCACCTTCCTCTTCCCTATCTCCTTCCCCTCCCCACTACCTTCAGCCTCACAACATACCCCAATTGGGGATACCATGGTCCCACTGGCTCCAGACGAGAGCAGTTGGGACTCTTGTGCGGTATTAATGTAAAAAAAGGGAACGAAATAATGCTTCTTATTGTTTTTGAAATATGAAAGCTATCTTGCATAGATATTTTATAATCTCGATCCAAAGTGACGGTTTCAGAATTTGCGTGCGAAACTGAGGCTTCCGGATTGTGAGGTGCGAATATATTGAACCAAGCAGACGGGGTAAACATTAGTTTATCAATTAAAAAATAATAATTAATATTTGACGAGTTAAAGTATTTCACCAAAAAATGTAGACGTAATTTGCCTCGATGCGAACTAGTGGGAGATTTAGCACATACAATGCCTTTCTCATATAAAAATAAAGTTGGTTGTTTGCAGGTGGGAAAATGTAATAAGAAGGAATAATTGTTGAATGAAACACTAGGATATATTGAATTATTCAGCGGGCATGAGATAAGCCGACGTAGCTCAGTGAAAAATAGCACTTGACCGGAAATCAGAAGGACGCGGGTTCTAGTCCCGTCGGCGGCATGTACATATATTTACTCAGGAGATTTTTTCAATGTAGATGATTGTTTTAGGCTAATAATTATTACTTATAATAATTAAATTTCTCTTTAAAATATGAAAGAGAACAAAACACAGGAAATGATATGTTACATTGATGCGAATAACCTTCAAAAGTTATAAAAAGAGAGTTTTTCTTATAAAAACTAAAAATTCCACTTAAATGAGTAACTTAAATACCTACCATTTAAATATCAAACTTTAGGCGGGCGAAAACAAGGAACCTGGAAAGAGAAAATAGAATTTGTTTCAAATCAAACAAGTTGACAGACAGATGAAATGCCAAACGGTCGAGATAAAATAGGACTTGGCTAATAGACAATAATTTAAAAAGTATTTTTATTTTTATTTTAACTTTATGAGTAAAACCTCAAATTGTAATATTTAATTAAATGAAGACAATATAAGCGAAACTCAATCGAAAATCTGAAAACAGAAAAATCAGAAAAAGATATTGACAGATATTGTCCCAGATGTGTCAATATCTTTTTCTGATTTTTCTGTTTTCAGATTTTCGATTGAGTTTCGCTTATATTGTCTTCATTTAATTAAATATTAAAAAGTATTGTTTCTTTATACCTAAATTTAATAATTATTGATTCTGGCAAAATTCCGGCTGATTCCTGATTAAAATCATTCAATTTCTTACATCATATTGCAAAGATTTATAAGGAGCTCTGTAGGAATCTTAAGAATACGACCACTGAATACTAAATAAATATTTTAAAGTTTATTATAGTTAAGCGCACTCGAAGTGAAATAACACGAAACGCCATAGAAATGTTTTGTTATTATTATTAGTAGGGACGATGAATGCAGAATCAAAAAGGTACAATCCACGGAGAGATTGATAAAAGATTTAGGTAATGAAGAAAGACGTCACTGGTACGAGTGTTATTCCAGGCTGTAGATTGCCTTGATGATATTATAACCAATCTCTTGTAGATACAGTATCCAAGGATGCTGAAAAAACACAGTAGATTTTATTTTCAAAAAAATAATTTGTTTGTATATTTATTTGAGAAAATTTTAACGAATGATTTAATCAGACTAAAATTCAGGTGTAAAAAGAAATAATGAAAATGTAATTAGGTTTTATTAATCCCAATTTTTAGAGTAATAGTATCATAGAAAAATGAAATAATTCAACTTTGTATAAACCACTTATATGATGCGCAAATCCGACCGGTTTCGGAACAAACGTTCATTCGTCAGGGAAAGCTTATACTAATTTGACAGTTTCGAACAATGTTTTATATTATATTTTTTATTTTATATTTGTAATAGTATCATCATCATCTCTCTAGGCTCTACAACTCCTGGTGGGTCTTGGCCTCCTCGAGAGTCTTCCTCCACTTATCTCAATTTTTTTTTTTTTTTTTACATGAGCTCCACACAGGAGGCCCTGAGGAAAATAATTTCCCTCAGGGCCTATGCCATCTTTAGGGATGCTGTGTGGAGGGTTCTTTTTAGGAAAGGAAAGAAAACAGAGTTTTGGGAAGGAAAATGGTTTAAGGGGTGGGTAGGAATCTGGGGTTCAGTTGCTGGGTTCCTGGTCAGCCGACTCCAAGGCCTAGACAAACCTCACCCCATGAACCCGGGCACCCCTGCTAAATCACCAAACGTAGCGAACCACTTGGGGCGACCTATGGCAGAGGTGTTGGTTATCCAATTAAGGTTCCCAGGGCGGCGGTACCCATTCCCGCCTCCCAAATTGCCAGCTCTCTTCAGTTTTGAAGCTCCAAGGTAGATATTACTTTGAGGACGTTGTCGCTCCATCTTAGTCTTGGTCTTCCCAGGCTCCTTGGCCCTATCGGTCTTGAGTTCAGCAGCAGTTTGGAGGCTTGATGCTCGGTCATTCTCTCTACATGATCCAGCCACCGCAGTATTCCCAGGGTCATAAATTTCTTTGTAGCAGTATACTTTGACATTTTGATAGATAAATGGAAGACCAGCATTATGAATTTATTGTAAAATATCATTATGTAGTTACATACGTCAGTAAATTTTGATTATATTATAATAACGTTAATTACAATTTTTGGCATAGATAAACATCATTGTTTATTCAGAACAAGCGGAAAATTACTGTTAGGTGAAAACTGGTGAATTTCGCGCGATATTGTGAAATAATGACTCTTGAAGGAACGATTCAACAAGCTTATACAGATGATGAAATAACTAAAACTATGTGAGTAGCAAGGGTTATGTTATAACTCACAATTCGTACCTCGTCACATTTGGGAGGGTGCTGCCACCCCGGAAACCATTTATTGGATAACCATACTCTGCCATAAGCCACCAAGTGGTTCACTACGTAAGATGACTTAGCAGGGGTACCCGGGTTTGTGTAGGTCTCTGCAGTGAATGCACTTGCCCACCTACAGCGTGGGTAAATTCAACCCATCGCGTTGCACCAAAGTGGGAAGGAGGGATTCACACGTCCGTTACTCCTGGACACCTTGTCCTCCAGATTCCTACCCACCCCTTATACCCTTTTCCTTCCCAGAATTTTCTCTCCTTCCTTACCTTAAAAAGACCCTCCACATGAACTGTGAAATAGGATTCTACGTCCTGGATAATTTCACGCGAGGCCGCTAACACAGGCGGCTGATTATTCTCAGGTTCAGAAATAACTTTCCAATGCTGATTTCTCTGGGAAGACTTACTGGTTCAAATAACTATCTAGCAGGAAAGTGGATATTTTCCACATGTCTTTCAACAACTTTAAGCACGAAGTATTCTATATTTTTTCTCTACACAAGTACAGAAATGTAACCTTTTTTGCCAAACACTTTACTTTTTTTTACCTTGCAATGGGGTCGAAACAAGGGGGCTCCACGTTAAGGCGCAAGAAAATGGGTTAAAATGGGTGCCAAAATTACCTGCGAAAAACAGTAAAGTATCGCAGGTTATGTTAGGTTAGGTGTGCAGGTGAATGATGACGTCGTGTTCTCAGCTAGCAACACGCGGTGTCATGGGGAATCCACCGTCATCAGGGTCAGTGGGTGTAATATTTGATATTATTCACATTCAAACACTATCAGTTCTATCTCAATAACATTAGGTCATTGATACAAACGGGTTTATTATGAGTTTACGTATTTACAATAATTATTAATTATGTTACAAGTCACACGACCTATCTATACTAGCGGCTAATTGAATCTGGGAGGTAGACTAACGAGAACCGCTCTCGACGGCCACCATCTACCACAAGCGATAGAAGCACTTTCCCTGCTGGCATCTGTCGGCTTCCGATAGAAGCTCTTTCAAAACATTACAATCGCAGAGGGCAGTAACCCTTAGAAATCGTCATCGTCGCTACAGAAAATGGCAGTGAAACTATGTACTCGTTAAACAACATTGTAGGACATAGATCAATATTTATCACTTAAATGGAAAAAAGGTATTTTCATCACTCTGCACCCCCAACAGTTATATTATCTGAAATAATATGTGCCTACGTATTACGGATACAGATGTACGATGTTGAAAGTTAAATTATATGTAAGAAACATTGTTTATATATACATATATATATATTTGGAAGTAATACAATAAAACCATCACACCGAATCAGTTCGTCTCACGGCTGACAGTTATGAATTCGCTGAAAATATAAAAAGTATGTTTTGTTGAAAACCATGCTCGCAAATTTTGCTTTAAATGACAATTAGAAGGTGGGTCAATATCAACCTATTTTAAAGCACATGGTACCTATTAACAAGTAGTTTTTTGGATGCCATATTACGTTACTTTATTTAGGTTACTTGTAAATTTAAATTTAAAAAATACCAATTATAACTTACATGCTACAAAATTTTATTAAGCCTAATGTGCTTTTTAAAATGTTATGTAGAATTTATAAATTGGTATTATAACTTCTTAACACCATAAATGAAAGTTAACTCTCGTAACAAATTTCCAAAATAGTAAATACGTAGGTAAATAAACTATAGTAGTCCATAAGGATTTTATTCAATTTACATGATTTTTCCATACTTGTTGCCATGTCGTATGTTACGATTGGATATCTAGTTATTTGGCTATTAGTAGTAAACATAATTATCACGGGTTTTTAGATTACTTTAACATTGTCATTGTCTTGAGAGAGAGAATGAGTCACAGAAAAGGTGTAAAGATACACGGGCAAAAGGTGGATATGATAAGGTTTGCTGACGATATTGCTTTGGTCGCTGAAAGCGAAGAAGAACTGCAAGAGGCCTTAACAAACATGCAAAGCATTCTTCAAAACAATTACAACATGAAGATAAATAAAGACAAAACAAAGCTGCTGACTGTAGGCCGAACGCAACATCAGATGAGAGTAGAGATGTCAGGAGTTCCACTAAAGAACACCAAGGAGTTTGTCTACCTCGGGAGCAAAATAACATGGGACGGTCGATCTAAGAGCGAGGTCGACAGCCGTATACACCAGGCTAGGTTTGCATTCAATAAAAGGTCGAAAATAATAGAATCGAATAATATAGACCTGAAACTGAGAAAACTCCTCATCAAGACCTATGTATGGAGTATCTTGATGTACGGCTGCGAAACATGGTGCCTATCCGAAAGAGATAAACGGAGACTAGAGCCTTTTGAGATGTGGTCCTATAGAAGACTACTAGGAATTTCCTGGAGAGACCACATCACAAATGAGGAGGTTCTTCAAAGAATCGAAGGAGGAAGGCACCTGCTCAGGACCTTGTCCGAAAGGCGCGCAAGATGGATCGGCCATGCAATAAGACAAGAAGGCCTCTTGCATGCCATAATGGAGGGTATGACCGAGGGGACAAATGCTAGGGGACGCCCACGCCGAGAGTACCTGGAGGACCTGCTGGTGGACGTGCGCTGCTTATCATATGCAGACTTCAAAAGAGCCGCACAAGACAGGGAAGAGTGGAAGAAACGAATAGATGAAATTGCTGCAAACCAATCCCAGGATTGAAACCAGAGAGAGAGAACATTGTCAGGAGAATGGTCTTCAATGTCTTAAATACAGAAAATTTTAAAAACAGAAAATCTTTTAATGAAACTCGGATACATGACACAAGAGCCTCAAAAAAGGATATACGAGATGTTCCAAAATTCAAGACAAGTTTTGGCCAAAGAAACCACATATATCTGGCAACCAAATTTTATAACATCCTTCTTCCAAGTTTGAAAAAGATAAAAAAGATTTTTTTTTTACGTTAACTCCACGCAGGAGGCCCTGAGGAAAATAATTTCCCTCAGGGCCTATGTCATCTGGGATGCTGTGTGGAGGGTCTTTTTGAGGAGAGGAAGGAATGAACATTGGTCTTGAAGAGACCCATGTTGTAGGAAGGAGGAAACACAGAGGCCGGCAAATCATTCCACAGCCGAGCTGTTGAAGACAAGAACGAGTCGAAGAAACGACCCGTTCTCATGTGACAAATGTCAACCGTGTACAAATGTTGGGCACGCGTTAGGCGTGTTTCCCGACTATGCACCGGTGCCGAAGGGATTAATGATGCTAGTTCCTCGGAGCATCTTCCATTGTAATACCGGTAGAACAAGGATAGCATTCCCACCCGACGCCTGTGCTCTAAAGATTGCAATCCGTCTGTTAAGATGGGAGAATCTATCAAACGGACCGCCCGTTTCTACACAGAGTCGAGGGTATTTTTCAGGTATTTTGGAGCTCCAGACCAGAGGTGGCTGCCAAATTCAACCGTGGGGCGCACTTGTGATTTGTACAGGGTTAGCAGTTGTGTACTATTAAAGTATCTGCGGGCCCTGTACAGTACGCCCAGTTTCTGTGAGGCTAACTTTAAATAAGTTTAAGGAAAAATCAAAACATGGGTGAAAGAAATTAATGCAGACATACTAGAGAATGTATTAAAAACATCATAGAAACTATGGAAATGCGATTAAGTTCTGATTATTTCTTTAAACTACCGTTTAAACCGTTGTCTTGGCAACATCGGTCACGTGACCAATGTAGTCCCAGCTAAGACCGTTTCAACAGAAGCGGCCTACGTCATTCCAGTTACGGGACCCGTCTCGAGGACACGCGACAAAATATAAAATCACATTTCCATTTTCTGACCTACCGCGATATCTAAAAGTGTAAATATTGTCTGTTCAAAGACTAAATAAATAATAAAACGTGGAGAACACTTTTATTGCTTCACTGAACGCAAAATCCTTCCTTTGGAGTTAAGTAAGTATCATCGACGACTTGAAGTAAGGTTTCCCACAGAACTAAATAACGGAAAATCAAAGAAATCTACTAGTCCGCCTCAGCACAGGACCACCTAGTGAGGAGGACTAAGAACAAACAGATGAAATATTTATATAAATTATCATATCTTGTAATTCTCATCAAACCTGTAATTAAATAGTCACTAATAAAAAATTTTAAAAATTATTTACATGCGTCCAAATAACTTTTTAAAAAATTCAAATCGAACCAGCAAAAGACGTGGCGCCTGTGAGTATGCTGTACCCCACTGCAAAACTAGGTTGTTCCAAATGCATATTAGTTTTATAGCTCCAAAAATGTATAATTTATTATGTATAACCTTTATAGAGAACACATGTCAAAATCTTCAATATTATAAAAAATATACGAAAATTTGGCTGAAAAACACTGGAACAGATATTTTTTTCTTATAAGTTTTAAGAAAGCCATTAATTACATGTATCATTAGACAGCTTTTAGAGTAGTAATATTACATTGTTTGCTATGTTTTTTGTTTGACTTTTTATGTCATTAAATTGCACTTGTAACTTATAAAACTTTCACAAATGCGATAATGACAATGATGATTGTTATTATGTTGTGGTTTTTAATTGCATTTATTCAGTTACTCTTTTTAAATCCCTAATTTATATATATATAGAGTGACCAGCTCAGGTATGGGGGCTCCATCGAAGCCAGAGTAAAGTTAGTCTCCCAAAAACTGGGCGTACTGTACAGGGCCCGCAGATACTTTAATAGTACACAACTGCTAACCCCGTACAAATCACAAGTGCGTCCCACGGTTGAATTTGACAGCCACCTCTGGTCTGGAGCTCCAAAATACCTGAAAAATACCCTCGACTCTGTGCAGAAAATGGCGGTCCGCTTAATAGATTCTCCCATCTTAACAGACGGATTGCAATCTTTAGAGCACAGGCGTCGGGTGGGAATGCTATCCTTGTTCTACCGGTATTACAATGGAAGATGCTCCGAGGAACTAGCGTCATTGATCCTTTCGGCACCGGTGCATAGTCGGGAAACACGCCAAACGCGTGCCCAACATTTGTACACGGTTGACATTTGTCACATGAGAACGGGTCGTTTCTTCGACTCGTTCTTGTCTTCAACAGCTCGGCTGTGGAATGATTTGCCGGCCTCTGTGTTTCCTCCTTCTTACAACATGGGTCTCTTCAAGACCAATGTTTATTCCTTCCTCTCCTCAAAAAGACCCTCCACACAGCATCCCACATGACATGAGCCCTTAGGGAAATTATTTTCCTCAGGGCCTCCTGTGTGGAGTTAATGTAAAAAAAAAAACTTAAAATCTTCGCTTTAACCACAGAAATAAAAATAAAAGTAAAAACCCACGCACAGGTGTTGCCTTTGTGGGATTTTTTTGTATATACATTTATTTTATTATGCTTTTTTACATACTTTTTCATTATTTTATGTATCTATTATATGCATTGTTTCAAAAATTTTCAATAAATAAAACCAAAAAAATCTAAATCGGAATACCTTACTTATAAGTTATAAGTAATAAGAGTAATTAACAACCCTTATTATGGTTGCACTGTTAAAATGTTAATAAACATTGTCTGTTAAAATGTTAATAAACTCTTGCGTGTCATCTAAAAAGTTCATCGGTTTTCAAAAAGTTTGATGGCATTAGGATATATAATATAATGATTACAATGGTAGAACTTGAACACCTTTCCATTTTCAACCGGAAAATTCGAAATAATGACTGCTAATACGTCCCTAGTGCAAATTGTGTTCTAGAATGCGAAACAGCATGAGGGAACACACACATGCAGGTACAACACACACATTCAATTCAACAAAATACTACATTGAAATATTATATATCTACATATTAATATAAGTGTAGGAACATTTGCTCGTAATATAATATATTTCTCCTAGAAACAGGTATTTTACTTTCAAGATGTATTGATGAAATATCTTCATAGAGAAAATGTTTACGTCGCTCTCTAAACTCTAAACTGATGAATAAATTCACACCTAACTTTGTAGGTACATTTGTAGTTTAATAGTCACTTTCACGTTCCAAACTTTAAGGTGTAATATTTTATAACATGAAAATGGTGAAAATAATGGAAACTAAAAATAACAAAATTAACTTCTAAGATTTTTACGGCCAAACGTATTTTCGTTATTTGTTTTTGGGGTATTATGCCGTGTTGCGCTACCTCCTTCTTTAGCCAACGTTTCGGACATCGTTGCAGTGTCCATCATCAGAGCCGATCCGGCAGATCCGGTAGATGTGTGTCCACCTCATGTGTGTTCTGATTTAGATGATGGTCATAAAATGTGGCCAATGTTTGAATCAACCAAATCTTAGATGATCAAATGAAAAACAGTGGAATAATAAAAAAAACAAAATTTTGTTGGGAACCCAGTTGAACAACACAAAAAAACAGAGTGTGCAATTCATACGCGGTAGAAGTGAAACCTTCAGAAAACTAAAATAGACAAGAGCGCGAAGACTAGGAAGCACCGCACAAAGAGGAGACCGATAGGCTACAAAGCACCGCACGAAGAGGAGACTGATTACACCATCTCATTCTCTCGCAGGCTAAATCAAATCACAACGGTGGTAAAGAAGTTTTGACTTCAAAAGCAGAGTGTGCAATTCGAAGCAAAGTGAAGTGAAACTTTCAGAAATTAAAGCAGACAACAGTGGGGAGACTACGAATCACCGCACAAAGAGGAGACCGATTAGACTATCTCATTCTCTCGTAGGCTCAAACCTATAGACCTATGTCTTTTTAGTGTCGATTTGCTGTTATGTCGAGTTTAAATTCACTACGGTGCTAAAGAAGCTTTCGCTTCAAAATACAGTTTTTAAATTGTTATAATAATGACTTGCCTGGCTGTTAGGGCTTCCAAATTGTTAAAAAAACGTACGTAATAACTTTTTAAATCTACGCATTTTTATGATTTTGACGCCACACTGCATCCTTTATCGTTATATAATCTATCAAATACAAAGACTGGTATAGTATGGAATATATTATAATTCTCACGACAATGCCATTTGCTACGGTATTTGATGATTTTGGTATTGTTGGAAAAAAATGCAGGTCAGTGCACCTGACAGATATTTATTTGGAGGAGGAATATTTAGGTAGATAGGGTGATTAATTTATATTTATTTGTTTAGTATAAATCTCAAGTCAGATCTCATCATGATCAGCGCTAATATTGGATGTTATGTTCTTATAATTTCTGAAACTAATGTTAATGGTTGTGTTGAAACAGGTTGGCTTTAAACGCAAATAAAATGGAGTACTTAAATATTTAATGTCAGTTTTAATTTTTAATTATGTGAACATATTACTATGTTGTTATGATTTATTTTCAAGATTAATGTTTATTCGACTATCTCCTAGTGGAACGTCATTATATGTGCTTAGCTGTACTATTTAAATTGGTGATTTATCTTCTTTTAATTTTAAAAATTATTTTGAAGTGAAACTTCTTTAGCCGCGTTAGCGATTTTAAATTCGGACGAAACGAAAATACGTCACAAAAATTTATTATTTGATGGTCCCCGGTTCTAATTTAATGCGGTAAATTCACGACAACGCACGGGGCTCGAATAGCGCCGCGGTATGAAGCGCGCGACTCTCAGCGTCTAGAGAGACATCCAGCGAACGGAGGTTCGAATCCTACCAAATCCAAAAAAATAAACGTTTTTATTTAAAATCAATATCCAATCTTCTAACCACTTTAAAATAAACAGGCAAAAGAAAAGAAAGTGACATCTTGCGACTTTCTAGTTTCACTTCTACTGCGTGTGAATTGAACACTCTGTTATTTTTTCACTTTACTACAATACCAACTTTTTTTTGTTGGTTTATGTGAATACCTTACAAGAGTCCCAGCTGCTCCCGTCTGGAGCTAGTGAGACTATGGCATGCCCGATTGGGGTGTGTTGTGAGGCTGAAGATAAAGGGAGAAGTGAAGGAGATGGGGAAGAGGAAGATGGGGAAGAGGAAGATGGGGAAGTACCTTGCTATTCAGATCTCGTCACTAAGTACGGCTTAAGCCATTTCAAGCAACGGTACACGAGGTATTCACGTTAAAAAATAATTGAAAGTTATTGCGCATGCCGTAGTCTACCAGGCTCCAAACTGCTCCCTCTGGGAGTAGTTACGACTCTTGTGCGGCATTTACATAAAAGAATTTTAATTCACCTTTTTCAAAATTGGAACTGTGATATTCCTTTGTTTTTTCACGGGTCTGTGCTAGTTAAAATATTATGATGACGTATTGAAAGGTTGCCTGTTAGAAAGAATATCTCGATTATGAACAAAACCTGCAAAAAAAGTTTAAACACAAAATAAATTTAAACAAATACAGATACAAATGCTAAAAGAGAATTATAAAAGTTTCAAGATAAATAAATACCCCAGTACAACAAATTATTTAAAAAAATCTCCACTGCTAAGTTACCTAAGTATGTGTCCATTCTGGATGAACTAGGCATCCCAAACAGGCTCTCAACTATCTGCCTAAAACCTGTTTAAAGATTTTTTGGAGACGTTGCTCGCCAAACTGAAGGTTTCAAATTAGAAAAACCCATCACTGGCAAAGTGGAAGGCAGAAGAAGCGTAGGAAGGTCACCTATGGTACATCTATGTCCGCAGCTCTCCACGCAGCGCTGGACCGCGAGGTTGGGAGGAGTGGAGGAGCTTGCCCACCGGGTGCGCGACTTTTCATCCCGCAACAAAATATCTCCGACAAAATATCCTCCGACAAAATATCCTCTGACAAATATCCCCGACAAAATATCCCCCGACAAAATATCCTCCGACAAATATCTCCGACAAAATATCCTCCGACAAAACATCCCCCCACAAAATATCCTACGACAAAATATTCTCCGACAAAATATCCTCCGACAAAATATCCTCCGACAAAATATCCTCCGACAAAATATCCTCCAACAAAATATCTCCAACAAAATATCCTCCGACAAAATATCTCCGACAAAATATCCTCCGACAAAATATCCTCCGACAAAATATCTCCGACAAAATATCCTCCGACAAAATATCCTCCAACAAAATATCTCCAACAAAATATCCTCCGACAAAATATCTCCGACAAAATATCCTCCGACAAAATATCCTCCGACAAAATATCCTCCAACAAAATATCTCCAACAAAATATCCTCCGACAAAATATCTCCGACAAAATATCCTCCGACAAAATATCCTCCGACAAAATATCTCCGACAAAATATCCTCCGACAAAATATCCTCCAACAAAATATCTCCAACAAAATATCCTCCGACAAAATATCTCCGACAAAATATCCTCCGACAAAATATCCTCCGACAAAATATCCTCCAACAAAATATCTCCAACAAAATATCCTCCGACAAAATATCTCCGACAAAATATCCTCCGACAAAATATCCTGTGACAAATATCCCCGACAAAATATTCTCCGACAAAATATCCTCCGACCAAATATTTTACTGACAAAACATCCCCCAACAAAATATCTACTAAACCTAACGTAACCTAATCTAACCTTACCTAACCTAACCTAATTTAACCTAACAAAAAAATGTGACAAAAATAATACAGACATCCAGTAAAGACAATAATTTATCGCTGTCTATATTATTTTTGTACCATTTTACTATTTTTAAACAATAATTTTTTGTCTTTACGCAATGTCTGTATTATTTTTGTCCCATTTTTTTGTTAGGTTAGGTTAGATTAGGTTTTAGTGGATATTTTGTTGGGGGATGTTTTGTCCGTAGGATGTTTTGTCAGAAGATATTTTGTCGTGGATATTTCGTCGCCGGATTAAAACGTGCATTACTTTACCAACCATGGAAATTGGAGTAGGAGTCACGATCCTACACAATAAGGAGGCCACGTAACCTAAAGCTAGGGTCAATTTAGCACCAGATAATATATAAAATTTCATACTTACAAGGTTATATTAGTAAGTGTTTTACGTATTTAATTCAGGAAATAGACTTTGACTGATTTGTCTATGGTTTCTCCACGGCCAAACAATCACACATTGTTCACGCGGAATAAAGCGATAATGCACAAAAGATTTCGTTATTTGGTGTTTTTTGTAGTTTATGGGTTGGTAAACTATAATAAATTCTCTTACGAACCTGTTGGTATTGAAGCAACTCATTGTCACGAAAGGTTTATTGTCTAGTACCTAATTTTGAAATACTTATCAAACTAAACAATGAAAATCTATCTGTATAAATAAAAGGCTATATTTGCGTGTGTGCGCCCTATAGACTCAAAAACTACTTAACTGATTCTCAAAGGTTGTTAGCAAAGATATTCAAATACAGAATAGATATGCTATGGTGTCCGCGCAACTGTCGCCGGACTACGCACTAATTAGCGTAGTTTTCATACAAAAAGAATTTGTTCGTTTCGTTGATTTTTTGAAAATGTGCATTAATATTGGTTAACAATATATTTTGAATAAGGAAAGAATTCGTTCATTTAGTTTAACGTTCGTTTGGTTTATTCGTTAATTATTTGTTCTTTTAGTTTATTTGTTAATTGGTAAACAATATCGGCGACACCCGGAAGCGCAGACCCACATAGTAAAAACAGCGATAGCACATCTACTTATATTTCAATCTTATATTTCAATATCTTTGGTTGTTAGTGTCAGTGCCAGGAATGTTTAGATAGTGTTTTTTTTATATCAACTCTTCCAATTAGAGACCTGAAGAAAGTAATTTTCCTCCGGGCGTGTCATCTTTGGGGATGATGTATGGAATGTCTTTTTAAAGAGAGGAAGGAGTGAACATGGTTCTTGAAGAGACCAATGTTGCAAAGGGGAGGAAACACAGATACCGGTAAATTGTTCCAGAGCTGAGTATTTAAACTCAAGAACGAGTCGTATAAACGACCCATTTACAACACATTTATACAATGTGTCCTGTGGTAAAGTTCTATATTACAAGTAAAAACAAATAACTTTTATAGAAAACTTTTTCAGGTAAAAAAGTTGAATGGGGTATTTTGCAAACTATGAATACAGTTAAAAATGTGTATAAGATATAAAATTTATTTTTTCTGATTCTGATGATTGTACTAATAATGTGGAATTTAAATAATTTCATTCAAAACTATTGATCTGAAAAATCGCACGTTCCGAAACAATTCCAACTGCCTACTACGTCATTATGACATAGACACCGTAACTGGCTGGTAAGACGGCTGTCACCCGCGTTGTCCGTAATAATAAAAATAAAAACGAACATGTCATTTTGCGGAAAATCGAAAATGCCACATTTTAAACCGTCATACAAAATTTAGTAGTCAACATAAAAATAGTAAGATATTTATATTTTTTACTTCTATGTCACGTAGAATCACCTCCCGACGTTGGTGTAATTTACCCTTGGACAACCGTGTATTACATTTGCAATATTGATACATTATAATCATCGAAATAAATTAAAATTAAAGTTTTTTATTGCAGCGTCATCAATTTTAACACATCCAAGAGATTAGTACTAAAACGCGGATAAAACACAGAACATCTAATAAAACAATTTTCCCATAGTAATTATAATTTTAGAATCCAAATCGTAAAGCATCATTCGTAGGTACAATACAATTACGTTGGATTTAATTATTGAACTCGGAGTGGCGAGGATGTCAAATACACTGGAAATCATAAAATATTTTTTTATATTAAACTGTACTTTGGATCCCCAGCTGTTTCGTTGTAAAGCTTGGGGATCTACATCATTCTAAATAGGTACATTGTCAATACATACTAGGGTCAGGGAAAAACTAATGCCTCCTATTTTTTCTAATTAAATAAAGTTAGTCAAATGAAAAAAATGAATTTGGCGCTATTCTTCAAACCTTCATCTACAATCTACTGCAATAGTAACTTTCTGCGTAAACAGGTGGCAGCACTGCAGTCGCTTGCAAAATGGCCGAAATGAATGTTCGTATTAATCAACCTTCTGTGATTGAATTCTTGAATGCAGAAAGTGAAACGCTTATTCACATTCATGAAAAACTAAAAAATGTGTACGGTGATGCAACTGCACAAAAATTGTGACCGGAGACGAAACATAGGTTTCATGGAACTGGAAGACGAAAAAATTCAAAACTGTGTTATTGGCAGGGAAAGTTGAGGCGACAGTGTTCAGGGATGCGATTATGGTTGTTTTTTTGGGTTTGATTATGGTTATTTTCTTGCAGCACAATAAATTCTGTCCAATACGTCATAATCCTTAAAAAGCTTAAAGCACGTCTTTCGTCCAACAAAAGCTATGGCGGATGGGCTTTGGAAGCAAGACTGTACGTTTTACCATTCTGGGATACATTACCGTATTAACAGATGGACCAAAACTTCGGAAATGGACGGAGATTATATCGAAAAGTGACTAAATTAATCGTCAATAGTGTGGTTTTGACCTATGTAAATGTATTTTTTATTTCTTGACAAAAAGGAGAAACAAATAGGAGGCATTAATTTTTGACTGATCCTCGTACAATGCGGGAAATAGAAGTGATTTCTGATGAAGATAATGGAAAAGGAAGAAACCCAGCTGTTTTCGTTAGCTAGATTCAGTTTTTATGCAAGTTATGAAGTTTTGAAGTTTATGCAATTTTTTCTCTTTTGATTTTCTACGTCAACTGCTTACTGCTCGTAAAGTATTTTCCATCACGAGCTCTGATATTTGAAATATCCACCTTGATGTCGAAATTAAAGACAATATGCCATTTATTTTGTCAAATTATTTAACCCGTCTGCTTGGTTCAATATATTCGCACCTCACAATCTGGAAGCCTCAGTTTTGCGCGTATATTCTGAAACCGACACTTTGGATCGAGATTATAAAATATCTATGCAAGATAGCTTTCATATTTCAAAGAAAATAAGAAGCATTATTTCGTTCTCTTTCTGCTTAAAAGAAAAAAAAATACATATGTTTGTATGAGAGGAAGAGAGATGTATAGCTTTTAAAATGTAAGATCGCTCGGGACGTTTTTGGTCTTATGAAAGTATAACGTGATTATGTGTTTTGGGATGTATTTATTCCTAATCAAGCAGACGGGTTTTATAAGCTAGATTAGTATATGAATTTTCGTATACTTACTAGGTAGGTACTTTGTCTAAAGATAACATAAAACCTTGCAAATTTATTTTGTTCTCCGGGTCAGGCAATCTCTGCATCCTGCTCCAATGATCTCACAACTTTCCCATAAATAAGTCGTTTATTAGATTTTGACTATTAGAATAATCATTAAAAAAAAGATTAAACCAATAAATATAATCGAAACATTAAACAGAAACAGACACAGAAAAATAAAAAGGTTCTACCAGTCGCAACTGGGACTCGAACCCAGGATCTCTTGTCTTACCAGGACACAGCGCCTTAATTCGGCTAGTGTGATCTGCATTTTTTTCTGTCATTTTTGTCGATCTCATATTTAAAATTCAGTGTTAACAAAATTATCCCAAACTAATTTTCCCCATATTTTTGGGCTAAGTCCAGAGTATACAAAATTCATCACGTGCAGTCAAAACAACCAGCAAAATACCCCTCACTTGCCTATAAAGCCAGTCACAGTTTAACCGACAATTAAAAATTCTCCATACTATATACCTAATTTCAAACTAAAATTAATTAAAACCGAATTTATCTTGCCAGTGTAGCGCAAACACAATCATTTAGAATAAATTTATATCCATGTTAGGGTGACCGTGAAGTTTCCCCCAATATATTTGTAATTATAAAAAGTTCGATTGCTAAAATATGCGGTTTCTTAATTAGGTTCAATGTTAAATGTAACATACATAATTTATTTAACCATGAGTCATAAAACTAGATAAAAATGTGAAATAATTCATCTAAAGGCCATCATAAAAGCTCCTAAAAAGATGCCAGTAAAATAAAATTTTCTTTATTTTGCAGTCCCAAACATTCAAAATATCAATGCTAAGAATGTTTTAATCAAACATTTCGAAAAATAAAATAATAAATACGATAAAAACACACTGCCATAACATCTTGAACACAACGACATTATGAACACTCACAATTTTTAAAGGAACTACAATATATATCCATTAAGGTCTATAATTTTCTTCCAACAATAGTAAAAAAGAATACCGTAAATGACTCTAAAAAATCAAAATCTGATGAAAGAAATCAAGGAAGAGGATTTGAAACAAAAAGCAAACTCGAAGCAAACAAATAAGGACACACAAGAAATCAACATTTGTACTGTGTTGAGCTTCGACCAAGTGTTGAGTGATGAAATCAATAATTAATATTTTCGATGGAAGTAACATTTACGTGCTTTAATGGTAGGTAGGCACCAGAAAGTTAAATTTTAAAAAATACGTCTTAATCTTTTCCCAACAAGATATATCAATATTTATTTATCTAAGTGAAATATAAACACGTACAACAAAGACAATACCATAATCACCAAAAAACATATCGTACTGTGGTTGAGAAGTTCTGCAAAGTTTAAAGTTGGACTGCGGCAGACCGATTCCTGTCTGATAAGGTTTTCTGTGTTGTCCCTTATCCTTTTAGCTAATACGGAGTATTTCAGAAATATTCCAAACTACATCATTCCTATCCTTTATAGTGTAGGTACAGTCCTGGTCCAATGATGGTGCAATTAACATCTTTTAAGACCATTCCTATTAATTACACAGTCTACCTCGTCACGTTCATCGCTCATGTACCAAACGGAAAAAAATCCTTCTTTCCATTCTTTTCAGGATGCTCGGGAATTTAACCAGAAACCATTTGAATTAATATGAGGACTATCACCAAACAGGTGGCTACACGAGCGAGCGCCTCTGCACATCTTGCACATAGTCACTCCATCTCTTGTATCTATAGATACTGCACGAATAGAGCAGCAATGTACAAAAAAACGAATGAGTGAAATGACGCAAAACAGTCAAATGAAAACAAGATTAAGGAGACATTTTTTGGATTTTTCACAAATATGTGCTCTTAAATTTCACCCCTGGTACAGAGTCATAATTTACTCAGGCTTGCTTTGATGTGCTTTCGAAATTAACTTTATTTTATTTTTTACATTAGATCCACACAGGAGGACTGAGTAAAATAATTCCCCTCAGGGCCTATGACATGTTTGGGGATGTTGTGTGGGGGGTCATTTTAGGAAAGGAAGGAGGGGAAGTTATGGGAAGGAAAAGGGTATTAGGGGTGGATAGGAATCTGGGGGTCAGTGTGTCCAGGAGTGACAGATGTGTGAATCCATCCCTCCCTCTGCGGTGCAAGGCGATGTTGCGAGAGAGAACGACTGGAGAAGTTAAAGGGACTCCTTCAACCACTCTCTCTCAATTCGGCCTGCCATGCAGCTGGTGGGCAAACACATCCGCAGCCAAGACCCGGACAAACCTCACCCCATGAACCATGGCACTCCTGCCAAGTCACCAAACCTAGCATGACATATGGCAAAAGTGTTGGTTATCCAATAAATGGTTCCCGGGGCGGCGGTCTTCATACCCGCTTCCCAAATTGTATAAATTATTCAAATAAAATAATTGTAAACTAGCCTGTATCGATAAAGGATACTCCTATTGAAACAGACACAGTAAAAAATATAAATCTCGCGTCACGGTGTTTGGGGTCGCTCTCCTCCAAAACGGCTGGGCCGATTTTTATGAATTTTTTTATGTATATTTGGTAGGTATGAGAATAGGTCGTAAAGTATATTTCATACCGCTAGGTGATTAGGATGTCCATATCCAGAATTTTTTGTTCTATTTTTTTGTCTTTTTTTTTAATTTGTCATCCAAAAATACCAATATACCCAATTTTTCGATCTCTTACATTTTTTAATAATTTTAGTATTTTTGTATGAACAAGTTTAACCGTCATTCGCATTTCAAACAGAACGAAATTATTTATGTTGTTGAATGACAGATGGCGCTACGCCCGCATTATCGAACTTTCATTTATATGGCAGAACAACATTTTTCGGGTCAGCTAGTAAACTAATAATAAATAATAACATTTTTAATTCCAAAATATTTCTTACAACTCGTGGTCACCCACCAAATCATTCTAATTTGTATATTTCTTAGTTTTGTACAAAAGAATATGTTGTAAGGCGAATTTGGACTTAGATCTAGTTAAACAACGTGCATTGTTCTTCATCTTGCCCCTCAACCATCAATTAGCCGAGTCTACTGAGCATGGGGTCTTTGTTCGAGCCAGTGGGTGGTAGGATGCTATTATTTTATGACTTTTTGGTTGATTCAGTGAGTTTGACCGGTTATTATTGCTATTTTATGTATGAAGTAATAGACTGCTACTCCCATACATGTAAACATTGCCAGTTTTAATTGAGTTACGCGAAATTTGCTTGGTTATGTTTAGTGACTATTTGTTTTGAACTTAATGTACTCGTATGCTCAGGCCAGTAGCGTAATGACTATTTGGTGGATTTTTCAGGCAAACTCGTGGACGACCGATTTTTGTAGTTTAGATGAGTTATAGCCTAAATCTGTAATTTAACACCATGTTGTTTTTAATTTGGGATAACCAACATTTCTGCCATGGATCACCCCGAGTGGTTGGCTACGTTTGGTGACTTAGCAGAAGTGCCCGGGTTCATGGGGGTGAGGTTTGTCCAGGTCTTGGCTGCGTGGATGCGTCTGCCCTCCTGCTGCGTGGCTGGCCGGATGGAGAGGGACTGGTTGAGGGAGGCCTTTTGACCTTTTCAGCCGGACTCGATCTATTGCCTTGCACCGCTTGTATCTTCCACTCTAGAACGTGCCGCAAATATACTATATATTATTTTAAATGAATAAATTGTGAAATAACACAAATTAATCAAATAACATTTATTTGCCACACCGGGATTCGATCCCGCGACCTTTGTAGTGCGAGTCAAGAGCCTTACTGCTGGACTACGCCGGCCGTCGTGCATGGAGTTAAAAAAAACTTGGATTCATTCGTTCGACCCTCCCAGACAGATTTTACCCACCCCTCATACCCCTTTCCTCCCCAGAATTCCTAAAAAATCCCCCTTCCTAAAAAGACCCTCCACACAGCATCCCCTAAGGTGAAATCGGAAAGACGGAAATTATTTTCCTCAGGGCCTCCTGTGTGGAGCTAATGTAAAAAAGAGTAAAACTAAGACGGATAATGGATTTAAAAATTTATAGCATGCTAAATTTATTCATGTGTATTATATTTTAATATACCTACATGAATAAAATTAATTTATTATTATATTTTATATGTAGCATATATTCATGTCGGGAAATCTTATGTTAACATTTAAAAAAAATTATTTTAAAAATGACAACTGCATAACTTTAAATTAAGAAGGTAAATAGGTATGTTTTAATTATAAAAATAGATTTATTTCTTCAATAATCGCCAAATCATTAGGTAGCGTCATTTTAACCATTTGAAAACAAATCACTTTCTGTAAATATGTAGTGTATATGTCGCAGGCCAATCGTAAAATAGGGCCGATCATGATGCGCCTGAGGAATTTCACGATCTGCCGCCAGGCACTTCACGATGAGGCTAGACACATCATGATTTGTCTGATTTTACAATCGGCCTGCGACATATATAAAGTGATTTGTTTTCATTTAAATCGATTTCTTTATTCATTTACATGACATGTGTACGGCAACATGTGTCATTACATTAATTAAATTAACATATTAATAGTACCTACAACCACATAAATTATGTATCAGTATAAATGTGAAGTTAAAAGAAGAAAGTAACTTGAATGGAACTCTCTCTGAACTTGAAAATTTACTTCGAAATTTGATGAATTGTTTAAATTTTGTGAAACAACCCGTAGACCCGCCAGTTGTTTTACAGAATTTGAACAATTCGTCATATTCCAAAGTTAAAATTCAAGTTTTGTGAAAGTTTTATTCAATTTTTGTTGTTATTTCGGTTCTGTGAAACGACTGTACCAAAGTGACATACTAACAGATTTTGAAAAGAGCTTTCACACATTATTTTTATAATTGGAAGAAATGTTAAAATTTTGTGAAAGTGCTCATTTTCAAAGTTTGGCACGAAAATCAGTTGAATCGAAAGTTACTTCAAAACCAAATTTCTTCTTTACCTTCACCCTTATTTGGACAAAATTCTAATAGGTCTGTTGGTATTTTTTTATGTTGCGACCTGACACGAGCCTCAGGTATCTGAGAGGTTGCTTAAATTACACAAGCGATCGCAACGCCACTGGTTTGAAGTTGTAATAGTTTTGAAGACCGTGTGAATTTTAAAAGATCAATGACATTGGGGAGCAGGTTTGCTACTTTTTACTACTGGTAGTGGCGCTATTTTTTGACTACCGGTTCACGGAATACAGTCTTTACAGAATTTACTTTGGTCAACTTTCGTTACGGCACGCGGCAGTTGTAGGGGTTATTTTATAAGGTTGAGAATGGAAGACGATATTGCGACAGGAAAACATTTTTACATTACCTCCGTACACAATTTGGGAAGCGGGTATTGATACCGATTTGTTGGATAACCAACACCTGTGCCACTCAGGTCATTCCAAGTGGTTCGCTACGTGTGATAACTTTGCAGGGGTGCACGGTATCATGGGGTAGGGTTCATTCATTCTTGTCTCTTCTGGGATCTTATCGTCTCTTCTTTGTCCTTCTTGCTTCTTCTTGGACCTTCTTGCCTCTTCTTGCCTCTTCTGGCACTTTCCTGCATCTTCTCGCCCCTTATTGGCTCGTCTTGTCTCCTCTTGGCTCTTCTTGAATCTTATAACTGCTTACCGACTCTCTATTCTTGTCTCTTCTTGGCTCTCTTAGTCTCTGCCGCCATTTTGTTGCTTTGTCTCGTTTTTTTTTACTTGTCGTATCTTCTTGATTTTTCTTGGTTCTTCTTACTTTCCATTGCCTATTACCACACAAACTATCTCCGGGTCTCTTGTGCGGTATTCACATTGAAAAAAAAAACAAAACATTCGACGCAGACAAAATTTCCATTCTTAGAGTTAAGTTATTACATACATAAACTGTATCTAAAATTTTAAATTTTAATATAGTTTCTCTTATAATGTACTATGAATTATAAATTCACATTTCTAAACACATAACGTAACATAATTTCATCTCTTTGTGTTGTAAATCTTATTGTATTTCCTGCAACTTGTTATCAGGTACCTGGTTTACACTTTTCAATACTACTGACTTACCTACCTACTTATCTCATACACTGTAAATACGAATATATTGTATGTTACCAGGTTAATTCGGTAAATCCGAATGTAATACTACCAGGTTATTTTTTCTATATTTTTTGTTATGTAATTATGTACATTTCTTAAAGAATAATATGAATTAAACATGTCAAATTGTCTGTCCTGGAAGGGGAAACTTTCCTAGTTGGACAGGCAAAGCTTCCTAATACGTAATTTGTACTTTCTTTTGAATCTATTTATGATAAATAAATAAATAAAGTTAAATGGTTTTTTTATGTTCCCTTCTTAAATAGTGTCAGTGCTGGAAGAATCTTTTGCCTCAACTTTACTGAATTATTTTAATAACATAAGTATGGGAAAAAGATAACATTTTTCCTTTGACACTTTGAATACCTTCACCATTAGAAATGCTTGTAAAAACATCATTAACGTACAATCAAATTTAATTAAAACGACCACGTCACAAGGAAAAGTTATTTTTATAACTTCATTCGAATCAAAGTGCAGAGGCCGATGAAATTTATTCGTTCTACAAAAAGGCAGATGATCGTATCTCTTGGGAACCCTGATGCTTTAGGATTATAAGTGTCGATCGTAACCATCGGGCCACAGATCGATTGATATCAAAATGAAATGCGTGTGATAATTTTAGAGGATTGTAATTTACTCGTAACATGTGTTTTTTCTTTCAAGCACATAAAAAATATTCTTCAAACAACTATTTAATAAATTTATTGAAATTAAGATTTAGAAGTCAGATTCTTCCAACACATTACAAAATATTTGTTGGTTTTTGAAGTGAGAAAGTCTTTAGCACCGTTGTCATTTGAAACTCGATGAAACGAAAACTAGCGACACTAAAAAGAGACAAACGCATACATCTATAGGATCTAGCCGAATGAGATAGACTAATCGGTGTCCTCTTTGTGTGGTGTTTCGTAGACTCTTTGTGCGGTGCTTCGTAGAATAAAATGTAAAAAAATTTTTAAACTTGGTAACAATATTGTAATAAATAAGCCTTACAATTATTGAACTTCTGATACTTTGCATTCCTCTCATTCTCTCGAAGTTTAGTTTTCTGAAGGTTTCACCTCTACTCCGTGTGAACTAAAAACTCCATGGAAGTGAAAACTCCTTTAGCACCGCTGTGATTTGAAACTCGATGAAACGAAAACGAGCGACACTAAAAAGAGATATACAGATTCATCTACAGGATTTGGCCTGCGGGAGAATGAGATAGCTATAAAATATTTATTTGTTTCGGTTCTAATACAATACGATAAATCCACAATCCCACGGAAGTCTACTTTGGTGTTGTGGTATAAAGCGCCTGATGAACCTCTGCAGACATTCAGCCGACCAACGATTGAATCCCACGAAATCCAAAAAAAAAATTTTAATACCTAATCTTCAAACCACTCCAAAATGAAAACGCAAAAAACACAAAGAAAGTGACATCTAGCGACTAATAACAGAAAACGAAAATACTAATAAGATGACCAAATGTACCTATAGGAAAAAGTGCACTAGAATTCGGCGACAAAAATGTGGAAAAAATCATCCATCATATTCATTAAAAAAGTGCTTCCTTGTCTTCCCACTCTTGTCTACTTTAGTGTTCTGAAGGTTTCACTTCTACCGCGTGGAAATTGCACACTCTGTTTTTTCTAAATAAATATTCTCCACAACATCGGCGAAATTCTAATGTAGTATATTGTATTTATAATAAATATAATAATGATTCTTCTTCTTTACAATATATGAAACACGTGCACATCTGTAGAGGTAAATATATAATAAACTAATAATAAATTTAATAATCGACAAACAATATAAACAACCCTCAGTGATTCTACAAAACAAACAGATACACAAAATAATTGTACATAATGAGTTATCATGGTTTATTTTTGGATTGTTATGCCATGTTACGTTACCCCTTCTTTACCCGTCGTTCCGGACAGCATTACAGGGTCCATCATCAGAGCCTATTTCATCTTTGGGGATGTTGTGTGAAGGGTCTTTTAGGGATAGGAAGGTGAACAAATTGTCGGAAGGAAAATGGAATGAGGGGTGGGAAGGAATTTGGGGGTGAAGGGAATTTTTTTTCACATGAGCTCCACACAGGAGGCCCGTAGGAAAATAATTCCCTCAGGGCCAATGTCATCTTTGGGGATGCTGTGTGGAGGGTTTTTTTAAGGAAAGGAAGGAGAGGAGAGTTCTGGGAAGGAAAACGGTTTAAAGGGTGGGTAGGAATCTGGGGTTCAGTATGTCCTGGTCATCCGCCTCCAAGACCTAGACAAACCTCACCCCATGGATCCGGGCACCCCTGCTAAATCACCAAACGTAGGAAACCACTTGGGGTGACCTATGGCAGAGGTGTTGGTTATCCAATAAAGGTTCCCGGGGCGGCGGTACCCATTCCCGCCTCTCAAATGGGGTTCCCAGAGAGTCCCGCTGGAGAGGTCAAAAGATCTCCCTCAACCATTCTCTCCCGACCCGGCCTGCCACGCTGTTGGTGGCAGACGCATCCGTCGCCATGATCCGGACAAACCTGATACCATGAACCCGGACACCCATGGCAGAGGTATTGGTTATCCAATAAATGGTTCCCGGGACGGCGGTACCCATATGAGCCTCCCAAATTGAATTGGATTCATACGTCCTTCACTCTTGGACACACTGACGCCCAGACTCCTACCCAACCCTCATACATCTTTCATTATTAAACTTCCTCTCCTCCATTTCCCCAAAAAGACCCCCCCCCCCACGTAGCATCCTCTCAGATAACTACCATAGACGGGTACGAACAGAGACTTACACATTCCAAATTAGAGAGCCTAGTTAAAAGACGAAACATAAATGACCTCTTAATGCTTTATAAGATAGTGAATAATCGTGTAGACAGTAACTTAGTCAACCAAATCAAGTTATACGCCAGGCCCAAATCTGCCAGAAACCTTTACATTTTGGACCGAAATTTTTACCAATAATACTGGATATTTTAATCCTATGTCTAGAATGTCTCGATCATACAACGATCTTGTTAAAATACACACTTTCATAGATATTTTTGTAAATAATATAATATGCACTTAAAAAAAAAATTGTTGTTATATCACTTTTCAGTAAATACTTTATAAATATTGGATACTTATTATGTATTTCAATTTTGTATTTAAGTTTTCAGGTTATGTATAAATAATACTTGCATTGTTTTTCTTGTGTTTGCGTCTGTGAAAATGCAAATAAATGTGATTACTGCAGACACATTAGTCTAGGGATATTTATATTTGTATTGTAATTAATTACATAACACCCACAAAATGTTTTATAAATATCCTGTTTGTGTCTCAAATAAAATAACATAGGTCATGATGGAAATTATTTTCCTCAGGGCCTCCTGTGTGGAGTCAATGTAACAAAAAATAATAATAATGTTGCATCCACCACCCCATCAAATTAAACACATACAACATAACACTTGAATACGTGAAACAAGAAATAAGTATCTTTTTGACAAGGCAATAAAATTAATACAATGTTCGTTACCTTAGAAATAGTCGCCTCCTTTCCGATAATGAGTCGTATATCTTTCTTTGCAAAGTACAAACAGATGTGTCTACACCACGATAAAATCGTTCAGAAGGGGTGGTCTGTGGGGTAGCGCGGAAGGCTTAGGGCTGGGGTGTAAATTACAGGCTGGGAGGGGGTGCATTAGGAAGTCAGGGGGTGGTTTCTTGCTTGTTTAATGTTTACACTAGACTTAAGAATTTGAAGGTAGTTGCCTACATTGCTGAAAATTGGAACTGAGGTAGGAAACCGCGTTTTTTTGTAAACACCGTAAAATAGTCTAATCTGATCCCAACTTTCGGAGCCTATGGGACTATCGCATTCAAATTGGAGTATGTTGTGTGGATGAAGAAAGTGGGGAGAGGTTGGAAATGGGAAGAGGAAAGATAGTATGAACGTTCCTCCTGGTCACCAAACATGCAACGTTTCCATTCTGAATGGTGGGCTTTCGCTAACGTGTACACTACAGAGCATTGGTTCGATGGCTGATAATTTGTTTTCTTGATTATTTTTATAGGTTCCGTGAAAACTCAACAAAGTGGCATTTCAACTGCTTGAAAAGTCATCAAAAGTCAGGAACACAAAAAAAACCCGTAACCTAACCTAAAGCAACATTTTTGACCGAGATTATTTTTAATGACTTTCCAAAGGGTATTGAAGTTACACATTGTTGAGTTATTCGGTCACAATTTTTATGAATATATTTTGAAACTATATAAAAGCATATATAACTGGCGTAAATACATAAATAGTTTAAAAATGTGTTTAAGCACACAAATATTAAAAATCGAATTTACTTTCACGCTATTCTTATTTTGAATCTGCGACCTTCGGATTCGTATTCGATGCTCTTAAACGTTTAAAGGCGACCATTTTAATGCATCTCTAGGAAATCTGTATGTTACTCGTTATTTGTTTTTGGGGTGTTATGCCGTGTTGCGCTACCTCCTTTAGCCGGATCTGCCCTGATGATAGACACTGCAACGCTGCCGAAACTTTGGCTAAAGAAGGAAGTAGCACAACACGGCCTAACACCCCAAAAACAAAAAACGAAATAATAACGAAAATGTATGTTACTCGAATATTGTACGAAACAATACTTGATGTACTTCCTAGTAGTTATTATTATTTTATTTTTTATTAATCGCTCTTTAATAAATACTAACTAAAGTAGTTTATTCACAGTCCTTCTCAATAGGGATTCCTGTTACGAGGCGGACTGAAGGTTGATAGATCATGATTTCCCCATCATCGTGTATATTGATTTCAACAAAATAAAAAACCTTCGTGTTTGTTGACTGTTGGTTTGTGTTCTTGAAACTCCATAATTTTAATGATTTCCTCTTCTTTATTTTTACTTAAATATATTTTGATATTGTTTTAAAAAATATATATCTTCATGGTGTTTTTAATTTCATTTGGAATGTCATCATAATTTTGTTTTGGCCTAAAAAGGAGGTTTTTGTCCTTGTAGTGTAGGTGTGTTGGTCAGTACGGTACTCATTTTTTAGTTAGTAATTGAATAGAGAGTATTTTTAGTCGAGTTTTATAATAACTGAAAACGTCAAAGTTTAAAAAAAATCTTTTGTTGAGATATTGTAGGTACCGTTTGATTTTGAAATGAGAGTACGATTAGAGCCTGCGCAGACAGCAAGCGTTCCACGTTCCGCGTTCCGCGTTCTGCGTTCCGCGTTCTTTGTAAGTAGTTGAACACTATAGCGTCGCGCAGACACAGAGGCAGTCAGACCGCGCCGGTTAGTGTGAACGCTTGCGTTCTTGCGTTCTATTGTCAGAATTACAAAGAACTCGTGGAACGCCTCGCTCGCAAGATGACTGACAGCGAAAAATTAATTGCTTCTTCGAACTTTGCAAAATAACTTTGTGGTATCATTTTTCATATAATGAATAAAAAATCACTTTGTTTAAACCACTATTTTTAAAACAAATCAACATGTTTCGACAACAATGTTGTCTTCATCAGGATATGTTACTATAATAAATGACAAACAAGTATAGACAAATTAGAATAAATTATAATCGTAGTTAAAAATTAATTGATTTAGTAAGGGAAAGGCAGTTTTTATATAATCTTAGTAACACAGACTATAAAAACCGTAAAGTAATTCTCAAGTAATTCAACCTGAAATAATTAATATGTCTCAGGAGGATTCAGACACACAGAATTTAACAAATTTTTATGAGACAATAGAATACACACTAATTAATGAATCTGTGCAATATTTTATTTTCACTGTATTTAAAAAATAAAAATAAATAACCGTAAAAATACTGCCAGCCTTTCTTTTGTACATATAGCCTTTCTCCAGTTACTGTCTTCTTTTTCTATTTCCTTTTTTATATGATTATGCAATTCATTAAAGCTACTTATTGACTCGGAAGTAAATAAAAAAACGTTCTTCATCTTTAAGTAATTCAGGAAAAAGAATACTGAACTCTCCTTTTTCATTTCGCTCAGTGTTAATCGGATGCACCCAGTGTCTTCTTTTCTTTTTAGACTCTTCCAAAGTCAACAAAAGCAATGCTTCGTCTTCTGAAGATGAACTATCGAAATACATGTTTCACGTACAAGCTTTTTGGGAAAATGGAACGCAGAATATTTGACCGTGTGCTGTGTGTGTTAGAACACGCGTAGAACGCAACCGAACGAATGAACGCCAGTAACGCTGAACGCTTGGCTGTCTGCGCGGGCTTTTAGATCCTACCGGTGTCATTTGTCCACTTCCTCCCTAACATTACCGAAAAAGTGTGTGAAATTTGGAACAATGGAAAGAAAAATAGTGAAATTTCGAGAGCATTTGTTTTGAGAACAGAAGAAGATTTTGAACTACCTTGGAACCAAGCTGTTGGTGTTTTTCGTCTACACAACTCATTTTTAAGAAAAATATAAGAATTTGACCATCCCTGAATCACGTAAAATCGTTTTGTACTCATTCGTCTTGTTGTGGCGATAGCTAATTAGATGCCTTGAGGTCCCGCGATGAACCATAATGATAAAACCATATTGTGGTTGTGTGTTGTGTTGTGTGCTTCTTCGCAGCGATACAGTGGTAAGTGATTGGTTATCCCTTTTCCTTGCATACCTTGTTTTTCCTACAAATGTTATCACCCAATTCCAACAAATCCCATCCGTTTCGTTTCATTTTTAGTAAGTGCATCTGAAGTAAGTTCATCACAAGTGCATCTGAAAGTGTAATTCGTAAGCAATTTTTGAAGTGAAACTTCTTTATGAAATTTGGATGAAACGGAAATGTATCACCAAAATTTATTATATGACGGGTCATCGGTTCTAATATAATGCGGTAAATTCACAACTCAGCACGAATTGCAGCGGCATAGCGCGTCGCAAATCTCAGCAGTCAGAGAAATTCAGCGAACGGAGGTTCGAATCCTACGAAATCCAAAAAAATAAACAATTTTATTTTTAAATAAATAAATGATGACAATATAAGCGAAACTCAATCGAAAATCTGGAAACAGAAAGTTCTGAAAAATATGTTGACACCTCTGGGACTTTATTTTATTTTTGTAAATCCAATCAAACCACTTAAAAATAAACAGGCAAAAGAAAAGAAAGCGACATCTAGCGACTTTCTAGTTTCGCTTCTTCTGCGTGTGAATTACACACTATGATTTTTTTAATGTAAATGGTACTTTCATAACTATTTTTATACAAAATTAATACTCGTAGTTAATTTTATCACCTGGCGCCACTGAACTTCAACAATATTTTTGTTTGCCCTCATTAGGCTTAGCTCAGCGGCGCGACGTGGTAACAAGCAACAAACGATGCGACATTTTCTTACATAGCATCGCGCGATAGTTCAGTCAGGAGAGTGCCAGTGGCGTACTGCATTTCCCCTTTCCGCGGGGGTGGGGGTGCTTAAGCGCCGGTACGCCCCTGTGTGCTAAAGATAAAGGTTATTTAATGTATTGAATGGCACACGGGGCTTTAAGGGATCAGACGATAGTTGTATGGTGTAAGAATGTAATGCAAATATGCTTATTGGAGATAGTGTACATGGCGTATGAGGAAATGGAAACTGTGTGAAAGCATTTACGAAAAACATAGTTTCATGGTATTTGCCAAAAGTGATGTAAATTCGAAACTATGTTTAAAATGATGTCCTCTGCCGTTGCTGATTCAAATCCCGGCGTACGCAAGTAAACTTTATTTGATTAATCGCTGTTATTGCACAATTTATTCACAAAACAAATATCCTATCCTATTAATACAATAAAAGCAAAAGTTTGTATGGATGTATGGATGTATGGATGTATGGATGTATGGATTTATGTATGTTTGTCAGTCTTTCACGCAAAAACTACTAAATGGATTTTAAAAATTCTTTCACTAATAGAAAGCTACATTATCTGCGAGTACTATAGGCTATACATTGGTAAGCTCTGGCGTTATGAAATTATTTATTATACGTTTATTGTTCAGACGAAAAGCAAAGCGTTGCTAAGTAACTGTTTGACGTGCACTGTCATTTTGTTATTTGTTTAGGTTACTATGTAGATCCCTTTGATAGTTAAAATATACTGCGCGTGTTTCATTGTAACGTTTTAATAGGTAGCATGCGAGCTGTTTGAAAAATGAATGTAACGGGTATGAAGTGGGGGAAGGGGGAAGGAGAGGGGGGGGGGGGGGAATCATTGCATGAAATGATATTATCCACGTTTGGTGAACAGATTTGTAAAACCCAAAGATATTCTAATACAGAATAAGATATTCTGTATTAGAATATCTTTGGTAAAACCAGATACTTCCTCATCTTCCTCTTCTGCGTTTTCTTCCCATCCCCACTATCTTCAGCCTCACTACATAGGGTTGCCATTTTCACTGGCTCTAGACCAGTGATTCCCAAAGTGGTCCAGGTGGACCCCCAGGGGTCCACGGGAGACTCGACGGGGGTCTACGTTGGCGTGATAAAAAAATGGGGGTCCACAAGTTGTGTGTGGGGGTCCACGAAAATTTATCTGGTTTCGATAGAAAAAGAACAAAAATGTTGGCTTGGCTTTACCTATCAATGTAGGCAGATAATACACTACTCCAATAAATTAAAGGAGCAAAAAAAATCCAAATTTTCGGTGATTTTTGACAGCCTATATTTCGGTGAAAAATGGTCGTATTGATGCTTTAAAAAAAGCTGTTTGAAGCTTTAAGATTCTAATTTTCATATTTTTGGCAAATTTTTTTAGGAGCTACGATTCTCATGTAATCCTAATAGATAGTGCGAAAAAATAATTTTGCTAATTTTTTGGTCAACGGGCTTGAAATTTTTTTTTCAGTTAAGCAGACTTATGGATCAGATATTTAGCATTAATTTCCTTTTTTAAAACCTCTCTTAATATTTTTGAGTAGTGTATTTTAAGAAGGTCAGCGACTGTTACTTGAAAAAACTTGCATATTAAGGTAGAAAATACTGGACTAGGTTTTTTAATGATTTTCATGAATTTTTTGGCATGGAAGAAATACCTATAAGTTACTGAAACATTGAGGTCATTTTATACATCTATTTAAGAAAATATTGTGAATTTTAAAAACGTCTGAGCTAGAGTTCACACAAATTCAAAAATAGTCGTTTCGAGAAAATGCGTTTCAAGTTTTCCACGCGGTTCGGCACATTAGCAATTTTAGAAAAAAATGTACAATACAATAGTATAAATATAAAATACTTGTGGACAAAACACCTTATTCTTTCAAAATTCTTCTAGTGTCTGAATCATTTTTGTTTCAGCTACAGCCATACATTTACCATCAGTTCACTAAGATCTCCGTGCAACCCAGACTGGGGGTATCTAGTACCCTCCCCTAGTGGCAGGAATTCATTGTTCAAGATTCGCGATGTTAACCCTAAAGGAGATAAATCTTCGAAACGGAAACCATTTGGCGCCCTTTCGAAGAAGGGCTGGAGGGCTGATCAGCTCCCGCGCAACTAAAGGGTTGAATTATTAAAGAAGAATAATAATTATTAAAAAATGTTATCGCAGCGAATTCGATGCTGCATATATTTTATAACTAATCAATCAATCACGCTGTAAGGAGTAGGCAGAGAATATATTCTTCCACATATATGTCTGTCTTGGTTCACACATTCATTCATCCTTTTCTGTTATTTTGACTCTTGCTGGTCATTCACTTCCATGTGCTTTCACGTGCCCAAACCAATTAAGCGTCCCTTTCTTTGTCTTATCCATTTCGCTTACAACAGCTTGAATTCTTTCCAGATTTTCACATTTTTGCACGGTCTTGAATGGTTTTACCACCTATTACAGATCTCGTTTCTACTCTTTCAGTCATTCAGTTGGATAAAGAACGAGGAAGAGCACCACGGCTTAATAAACCAAAAATTAATCAACCGGATACCATGTATATGATATTGGAGTTTAATAATTTAATTTATATTTCTAGTAGGTACAGTCTTGCTGATTATTATGGCAATCTAATGAAAAGCAAAACATTTAAAGTGTTTTGAGGATGAATCCAAAGAATAACAGGATTGGATGAGTAGACATAGCGATATAATTTTTTTCAATCAATGATTATTATGGCAATCTAATGAAAAGCAAAACATGTAAAGTGTTTTGAGGATGAATCCAAAGAATAACAGGATTGGATGAGTAGACATAGCGATATAATTTTTTTCAATCTATGATTATTATGGCAATCTAATGAAAAGCAAAACATTTAAAGTGTTTTGAGGATGAATCCAAAGAATAACAGGATTGGATGAGTAGACATAGCGATATAATTTTTTTCAATCTATGATTATTTTGGTATCTATTACTTACATCGTAAATTACTCCGATGTAACCTATGATGTTACATACTATTAGACGAGGGGTAGAAATCTCAAAGTGGGAAGACAAGAACAAGACAATTGCACCTAGTATCTAGATATCTAGTACCTACTTCTGTACTTTAGTACTAAACTGCTACGCGTCGAGTAAGGTTGCGTCTTACCAGCACTTTACCAGTAAGTAAATTGCTTTTAAAAAGTGCCAAAATGCCCTCCTGTGTGATGAGAAAATGTTTCAATTACACGGCAAATAATAGTAAAGGCGAATGAATAACATTTCATTTGTAAATACACGCAAATTACTTATTATTATCGATTTTTATAAATATTACAATTAATTTTCATGTTTCCCGCTCGCGGTTTTACACGTCATTAGAGAAAATTCAAGTCCTACTAAAGTAAAGGGTCTGGACACGCAACAGCCAAATTTCTGTTGCTAAGTAAACTTCACTGTTTTAAAGTAGACTAATCAGCCTAAACACTCTGTTTATTTGTTTGCTTGCGGTAAAACAACACATAAATCAGTAGTTCTAACAAGTATTGATGACAATCGCCACCATTTGAAAACTGTCGTTGCCCTATTGTATTTATTGCATAGCTCGACATATCAAACTCCGACAGGCAGCCGGACCTTTTATTCTAGTGGGCCTCAAGAAAAGGAGACAGCGAACGTTCCATCAAAAAGTGACAAGCAATACGCCGCCCGCTCATATACCCATGTCATTCATACACCCACATTATTTGATTGTCTATCTTTATCACACAGGAATAAACTTTTGAATTAAGAAATGATACTGAAAATTGCTGAAAACAAACCAGTGTTCCTTACTTTCCACATTATATTGTGAGTAGGTATATGAGACTATGGCGAGTCTATTTATTTTATATAACGTCATTGGATGTAACACGAACTTTGCTCAGCATGGAATTTTCAAATAATCAACTGACCAGATTACATTAGATCAGATTCTTTTAATTTTCTTTAATCTGACAAGATAGTCTCCAATGTTATTTAATTGCGATTAGTAAGATACAAAATCTGGAGGACTTTGGCCGTTTTCGGTCAATGTAAGATCTCATTATAATGGATTTAAATATTTCTATTAGAACTGCTATATCTGATATTGATGGTGTTTTTTTTTTTTTTTTTAATTTAATTAATTTTTTTTTTTAATAATTTGTACTTAATATAAACTGGGCTAGTCAATTTGCCTTTCCAAAAAGGGAATTATCTTAATTGGACAGTCAAGTTCTCTCATATCTGTGAATACATTTAGGAGGCGGTTATGAGTACCAATTTGGAGGCGGTTGTGGGTACCGCCGCCCCGGGAATAATTTATTGGATAACCATCACCACTCGGCCTCCGTAGTCCAGTGGCTAAGACTCTTGACTCACATTCCGGAGGTCGCGGGTTCGAACCCGGCATGCGCAAATAAATTTTATTTTGATTAATTTGTGTTATTTCACAATTAATTCATTTAAAATAATATATAGTATATTTGCGGCATGTTCCAGAGTGGAAGATACTATCAGTATCGCCCTGGTGTAAGACCACCATTCAGAATTGAAACGTTGCTTGAAAATGGCTTTAGCCGTGTTTAGTGACCAGATCTGAATAGCCAGGTACTTCCCAACCTTCCTCTTCCCCACCTCCTTCCCCTCCCCGCTACCTTCAGCCTCACAACATACCCCAATTGGGGATGCCATAGTCTCACTGGCTCCAGACGGGAGCAGTTGAGATTCTTGTGCGGTATTCACTGTAAAAAAAAAAAAAAAAAAAAAAAAAAACTGCCACAGGTCATCCTAGTGGTTCGCTACGTTTAAGGACTTACTAGGGGTGCCCGGAACCATGAAATGAGATTTTTCAAAATTTTTTCGGCGAATGAGTTTGCTCACCTATTGCGAGGCGGGCCGGATCTGGAGAGACTATAGAGAGTATCTGGAGAGAATTGAACTCTTCAGCTAGTATTGTTTGAATACTCTATGCAGCGTCTCTCGATCCACCGCCTTGCACCGCAGTGGGAGGGATGGATTGTTACGTCCGTAATTCCATTGACCCCCAGATTCTAACTAACTCACTTCCTTTCCCTTAAAATACCCTCCACACAATACCTTCAAAGATGATAAATATAGTGGAACTAATGTGAAAAAATAAAATAAAATTGTGTATTGAAGGAATAATTAAATTATAAAAAAGGTTATAAATAAAGATTCCTCAGTAGGTTGGTGGCACCTTCCTATACGCTATCTGTTCAAGTAATTCCTAATTTCAGCGTTAAAATCACCCCCACAAATAAATTAGACACAATACACGCTCATATTGTAAATACTAAAATACAAAGTAACATTGCACAGTGCCCATTAAAAACAATAGTACATACTACACAAGGAATCACAAATCACCACCGACCCCTTTCGCATTCCCCATCTGCCTAATGCACCTCCTTACAACCTACAGCCTCCCCAATCCCCCACCCCCAACTACCCCCCAGTCTTCCTTGTTCCGCCGTATGCTAATATCGGGAATATTTGGGGGAGGGTTTTTAGTTAATAAATGGCTGATCAGTTTTTGGCAACATGAAAAATTCAATGTCTTTCCATTAAAAATATATTGAACAAATATACATAGTTTTTTTTTGCTTATCCACTGGAGCGCTTTTTGCCACAATATGGCACTATTTAAAATACCCTGGATTGCTTTGCTGCCAATTTTGGCAAATTTTCACTAATTTGTAAGTAATTAAGTAGAGTTTTACGATTTTATAATATTTTTTTTATAAATCCTACGAATATGTGATAATCAACAAAAGATAGGTGAATTCATTGTCTGTATTTATTTATTTATTAATTTTATTTTAGTAATTTGTACATTTAAGTTTACAAATTTCTAATTAATTATAATATTTCATATTGCAAACTAAATTTTATTTAGCTCCTACAATACGTCTTGAACTTTCCAATTGGTGTGGACTTCAAAGTCTCTGGTAGCTTGTTATACAATATACAACTTCATCCCCTTGTACAGCAAACTGTTCTGCGTATTCGCCTTATCCTTTTTTTGAAGCCTGATTTCTTTGCATGTTCTTGTGTTATGTCTGTGAATGTCCTTGTTGAATACAATTTTATTTGAAAAGTATTTTGGTAAAATGTTGTTAATTATTTTATGTATAAATATCATCGTATTCAAGGTCAGCATCTGTTTCACGGTTAGCCAATTCAGTTCCTTTAACATTTTGTTTACTTTTGAAAATCTGTTCCGCCGTAATATTATTCTCATTGCCCTGTTTTGGAGAATTTGAAACTTATTTTGTTCTCGTTCGTTACATAGGAAAAGGATAGTTGAGCAATAGTTAAAATGTGGAGCAATAATCGATTTGTAGATAGTGATTACAGTTTTACTAGATAGTTTTGGCCGAATTCTTCCCAAAAAAGATATTTTTTTCCCAATTTTCTTTTGTGTATATTCAGCATGCTTGTTGAATGTTAGCTTGGAGTCTAATATAACTCCTAAATATTTCATTTCAGTAACATTTTCAATAATTTCACCATCAATTTTAATTTTGCTTTCACTGGATGTCTTCTTCATACATTTTATTTTTGTTATATTTAATTTAAGCTTATTAATTTTTAATATTATTAAGAACTATAATCAGTTTGTATGTCTCCATGTTAAAATTCGGAAGTATGTTTTTTTTTATGCGGGCGGAAAATATTCAAAACGATTATCAAAAATTTCGAGCAATCCTAGAAAAAAGTTTTAAATTGCGCTGGTACTCCAGTGGATTGTAAAAAAATTACTACAGAAAATGTTAACTGATCTGAACAACGAGTAAAAATGTGTTAATTTTCATGATGTAGATCTTTTTTTTATTTATTTTAATGACAATATAAGGATAACGTAAAATTACAAAATAAGTAAAAATACCAATATAGTGGTTTGTTTACAGTCCTCCTCACTAGGTATTCCTAGGACTGTATGTTGCTGAATGGGTGTAGATTTTTATTTCCTCATCTTCTAGTTTCTTGATTTTCATAAAATAACAATAAATAAAATAAAAGTATTAATGTTTGTTGTCTGCAGGTTATATTGGGGTTACTTCATAATTTTAATGATTTCCTCATCTTCCTGTTTACTTAACCATAATTTTATGTTTTTTTTAAACATTTGTATCTCCATGGTGTTCTTTATTTCAATTGGAAGGGTATTATATAATTTTGTAGCGTGGAAATTATGGTTTTTCTGGCCAAAAGATGTGTTTAATTGCGGGATGTTCAGTAGTTTTGAGGATTTTGACCTTGTAGTGTAGGTGTGTTGGTCAGCAAGGTATTCATATTTTTCTTTAAATTTGAGTAGTGCATTTTTTGAGTATAATTTAATAATGCTGAACACATTAAAGTTTTTAAAAATTTCTTTTGATGGTGTTTTTATGGGTACTTTTAGGATTGTTTTTATTATTGCCTTTTGTGTTCTAGCTAGCTGCTTGATGTGAATGTTTGAGGCAGTTCCCCATCCTATAATCCCATATTCTATGCGTGATTGACAAAGAGCATAGTAGACTTTATATAGATCATTTTTATTAAGTATTTTGCGTATGTTTCTAAAGAAGTACATGAGCTTTGTAAGTTTCTTTGTGATGCTATTTATGTGGGAGTCCCATCGAAGATTTTCATCGATTTCAATGCCGAGATATTTTATGTTTTTAGAATGTGTTATGGTGGGGCAGTGGCATGATTGATCTGAGATCTGACTTTGCAATGTGACATTATTTTCTAAAACTTTTTGTTTTTTTTTCAGGGATAAGTTAAGCAAATCTCCTGACAACAGAACTCGCCTTTGTTTGCCTCGAATATGTTTACAATATTGGAGGCACGGGTGCCGGGATACAAGGGTTCATGGGTACCGGGTACATTTGTCCAGGTCCTGGCGGCGTATGCGTTTGTCCACCAGTTGTATGGAAGGCCAGATCTGGAGAGAATGAATGAGGGAATCCCTTTGACTTCTCCAGTCATACTCTCTCGGAACATCACATGGCACCGCAGTGGGAGGGATGGATTCACACGTCTGTTTCTCCTGAACACACTGACCCCAGATTCCTACCCACCCCTAATATACTTTCCCTTCCCTTCCTAAGTACTTCCCCTCTACAGACAATTACGGCATAGGCCTTGAGAGGAATTATTTACCTCAGGGCTAATGTAAAAAAAGTGTGGAGCTAATGTAAAAAAAAAAAATTGACTAACGATTTGATGTTTGAACGTGGATGACACAAAGATTGTGTTACTATATTTTATTTTATTGAATATTTAAAGAAAAAAACGTATTACATAAATATAAATCATAAAACGTGATTGAGTGGGCATTGCGCTTGAGTCTCACCCTAGCGTCGCGTGTTCGATTCCTCGATTGGCTAAGTCCTCCATCACAACACAAGCAACATTTTCGGCTTTCTGTGGTGGTAGTAGGAGATTGTCAAACATTGTTGGGTTATTCGTAACCCGGGAATGTTTGTCTTTCTTTTTAGATAAAGAAAATCGAAAAGTCGCCAATCATTTTGATTTATCATAAAGAAAAAAAAAATCTTTTATAATTCGTGGCTTATCTCAAGTAAGCAAACTTTTTATTGGCCAAGCTAATTCGGCAATAATCGGCAGGAATCAAAGACGAAAATACATGTAACTTCGTAACATTTGCGTAATTCGCCATTCACTCCTTGTCTATCGCCATATATATTTACCCTTTGAGTTTATATCTATCTTTGAGTTTATTATGTCATTGACGTTATTGTTCATATATACAATAATATCGTATACATAAGTGTCAAGTGTCGCATAATACCTAGCGTATGTCTTAGTGTGAAATATCGTAAATGTATTTGTTAGTATCGCGTAGATACAGGAGCGCTGTATTCTTCTGTGCGATGTGAGTAGCGCACGCGGGCGGCAGAGATAAGGGCTGGTTTATAATAAATTTGCGCGTCTGCATTTATTCGACTTGGTGGTCTTTATGACTATTTATTTAATACACAAGCAACTGACGGCCTCCGGGTCGAGGGGTAAGGCCCTTGACTCGCAATCTGAAGGTCGCGGAATCGATTCCTGCATGCGTAAATAAATTTTATTGGATTAATTTGTGTTATTTCACAATTAATTTATTTAAAAATAATTTATAGTATATTTGTGGCACATTCCAGAGTGGAAGATACTCTCATTATCGCCCTGGTGTAAGACCACTATTCAGAATTTAAACGTTGCTTGAAACGGCTTTAGCCGTGTTCGGTGACCAGATCTGAAGAGCCAGGTACTTCCCCACCTTCCTCTTCCCCATCGCCTTACCCTCTGCACTACCCTCTGCGCTACCCTGAGCCTCACAACAAACCCCAATTGGGGATGTCATAGTCTCACTGGTTCTTGTGTTGCTGTTATACTGCTGAAAATCATTATTGATATTTTTATTTTATTTATAAACAGAAACAACAGTAGATACATAAGATACTTTGATTAAAAAGGTGTTACAATTAATAAGTAGGTATATTTAATGGTTTAAAGAGCTAAACGTCGCAAAATTTATAAAATTGGGAAGACTTCGGTGGCTGGGTCATGTGGAGAGAATGACCGAGCATCAAGCACCAAAGTCCCTGCTGAACTCAAGACCAATAGGGCGAAGGAGCCTGGGAAGGCCAAGACTAAGATGGAGCGACAACGTCATCAAAGACATATCTATCTTGGAGCTTCCAAACTGGAGAGATCTGGCACAAAACCGAGATGAGTGAAGGGAGACTCTTGAGGAGGCCAAGACCCACCAGGGGTTGTAGAGCCAATAGTGATGATGATGATGATATTTAATGGTAGGTATCAAATATGTGTTTCATTTTAGTGTCTTATTTATGGTATGCATATTAAGTAATTGCCGGGTGATGTATGTAGTGGGAAGGAGTGTGCGTGTATGTGTAAGTATGTGTTTATATACGTATGCGCATTGAACAAATTTATATTATTGACATGATGCTCTTTTTAAACTTGGGCAGTGAATCGGAGAAAATGTCGATGTTAGAATTTAGACCAATAATATTGAACATACGAAGAGCACGATAGATTGGCGAATTAGATGCTGCATTTATCGTAATTAAGCGTGTGGAATAGTTCTGTATAGCGTTTACGTCTTAATGATATCTTAAAATTAATTAGGGACAGAAGTTCGGTACAGTCAACGTTATTATTTAAAATTTTGTGTGTAAATTTCAAATCAGCTATTTCTCGTTATTCAATCATTGAAGATAATTTGGAGTATGCTGACCACTAGACTAGACTATTTTGTAAAACCGAATTACGGACGAGCACAATTTACTTGGACAGTATGGAAAATGGGCAGGTATCGTTGCCTTTTGGACGTCTATTGATTCACCATTAAGAGGAATATAAACGCTAGAAATATTTCGAATCTCATGCCTGCAAAATTTTAAAATCGAGCGTCTTTTTGCACGAGGCAAGTAAGCGAAAAAGTGGTTTTTATTTATTTTGTGCATAATTTTATAAGAACGAAAAAAAGTTAGAACATAGATAAAGTCAAAAATAGTCTTAGCCGTAAAGGGGTATTTTTTAAAAATTGTTACTTACATTACTTCATAGTTAAGTCATGAGAAAACATTTTTTTTGGTGGTTTACGCTTATATTTTTTGTTACGTAAATAATAATTTTATTGTAATTCCAATACATAGATAAAGTAGTTAAAGCTTCAATTTATCCGAAGCATATTTTTTTATGTTCATACTGTAAGCCGATTCGTCGTAAAGATTAATCAAAATAGTATCTAAATAGGATTTCACGTATATATTCATCTTAAGGTATATGATGTATTTTTAAAAGCAAATCTAACCGAGGGAGGCCTTGTTTGCCGCTCTCAAACGTCTGTACCCTCCTGGCGACCCTGGCAGTATCCGAGTATTCGTGAGGCTTGCGAGACTTGCAAGTTACGCCGTGTGACTCGTGTAATGGTAACAGCAATTGCGCAGAGATAAACCTGAAGAAATGACATTTTAATGAGCGTCATCCGCCCGGAGCCTTGTCGCACCAGATTTTGACGTTTGATGCCAGTTATTAGATTCACTTTTGGCTTCCCATCGATTCGGGGACTGAATTATCCCCTCCAATACGACAATCAACCTTCAAGGAATTTGCGGAGGGTGCCCAACGACACATGATTTGAACAGCCGATTTTTATAGGATTTAATTGTTGGTGTCATTAAAAAATTACAACAAGACTAATATATAGGTATCAAAAGAAAATTGATTGTCTTTGTTAAAACTTCGATTAGACATACACTAGAAAATGGATCATGCAGAATTAAAATGAGGCAAGAATTCGATAATCTAATTGAACACAAAGCCATTGTTCGATTCGGTAGGTCCCATAGACAGCGATGAGCTAGCATAAAAAAAAACACGACCAAATGTGTACCACCTACTTTGTGGCGGGCAGGATTCGGAGAGACTGGTTGAGGGAGACCTTTTTAACTCTCCAGCAAGACTCTTGCGACCCATCGCCTTGCTCCACAATGGGAGGGATGGACTCATACGTCCGTCACTCTTGAACGCACTGACCCCCAGATTCCGAAACACTCTTCATAAATTTTTCCTTCTTAAAAAAATAAACCCTCCACACAGCATCCCCAAAGACGACACAGACCCTGAAGGAAATTATTTTTCCTCGCGCCCTTCTGGATGGAACTAAAGTATATTTTTTTATTTAATTAAATGAAGACAATATTAGTGAAACTCAATCGAAAATCTGGAGACAGAAAAAATCAGAAAAAGATATTGCCAATATCTTTTTCTGATTTTTCTGTCTCCAGATTTTCGATTGAGTTTCGCTAATATTGTCTTCATTTAATTAAATATTATAATTTGAGATTTTACTCATAAAGTTTAAAAATTTTTATTTTTTTTTTTTAAATTCAGCCCTTTCTCGAAGTGCATCTGGATTGTTTCCACTGGGTCAACCATCTGCCACCAAGACGTAGACAAACCTCACCCCCTGAACCACCCTACACCCCTGCTAAGACACCAAACATAGACCTATGGTAGAGGTGTTGGTTCCACCCACCCACTTCTCAAATTGTGGATTGATTGCTTGGATGAGGAATGGGAGCAGGACGGTAAGGACGAATGGCGGGGAAACGCAGCTAATCGGTAGGTCAAATCCCTCTCTGGGGGGTAGCGCTTTTACGATGAAAAACTTGCAAAGCACTGCCTTGAAATTTCTCAGAAAAAATCATTTGATGATATTTCTTGATTTGTCTGCATAACTGATGCATTACCAACAAAGATTGACAACGTCTTGTCGCAGGTAGTTCTGGAAAACAATTTCCATTGTGTCTTCGGATAAGATCTCTGTTCACGGTTCGTGTTGATAATGATACACAATTTTAAATAATGATCGCCGAAGATCTGTTCATCTAGAATTCTAGAATTATGTAATTTAGATATTTTTTCATGCAATACCTGCAATTACTAGACTTTAATCATCTTTGACAAATACATATTGTGTTCTGTGCATTTTATTGGAAAAAAAAACTCACATCACTAATAATAAGCTACAAAACTTACGGACGATACATTGAACATGCATTGTATCTATACCATTATATAATTTTCGAAAAAAATGTGTGGTCGATGCATAAATCCGGAGCATTTTTTATTGATAGCGGAGACGGTTTACGTTTAGTTCCCGTGAGCACTTGTATTATCTCTTAGTTTATCCCATTCCTTTAAGAGTAGCCAGGTTCCTTTTATAAAGTTTACCAAGGTTGTCATTGGATATGTGACTATATCTTCTGGTTCCACAATGTGTCTTCTCAGGTTTCTGTGCCTTGTTCCCAAAACAGCGGATTTTGGCACCATAGGTGAATTGGAGTTTCTTAATCTTCTTTACATTCCCTGCATCTATTGGTGTTGTCCAATCCTATCAATCAATGTATTTGTCTACTAAGTTGGCAGGGTCTCGTTAGTAGTTGGTAATACTAGTTGCCTCAGTGAGTCCATGGCCATGGTTCATCTAGAGTCTAGATGAACCATCTAGTCAATAGTATAGTCCATTACTTTAATGAATTAGATATTTTGCCCATATTTATTCAGGTCCGATTAACACATCAATTCTAATCGGCATGCGTGCATCTTATTCGGGTATTTTATTTACTTGATGTCCCATGTCACATGTTTTTGGGGATTCTTTATGTCTTCATTCATGATCTCAGCGTGGCTTATTCCTCTGACACTTTTTACTCTGTCCATCCTTTCTTTGTTCCCAAACAATTAGACTTCTCAATAGTAATACGTTCGTAATTGTAATCAGGGCTGGGCAGTATTTGAATTACTTGTATTTGAAATACAACTACGTATTTTGTATTTGTATTTCAATTACTTCCTAAAAATGTATTTTGTAATTAGTATTTCAAATACTTGTGACTTCAAAATACATTTAGCGATCTTAATAATGAAATAATGATAATGAAAACGAAACAAAGACTAATACCGCTAGAATCCGGAGCAATATATTATGTTAATATTTAGAGTTGGTAACACTGTAGGTACGTCAAAAATATCTTGTCAATTGTTGTTTTCATCGTTTCGCGGTATTTATTCATGTAGACGTGAGTTAATTGATAATGGATAATCAAATTCCGGCATTGCTTTGAATTGTACATGTTTATGTCATAGTATTAGATCAAGCACTCTAGGAATAATTTGACTGAATACTAGATTATTTTTAAGTTAATTACAGTAGAGCGCACTTGAAGTGAAATTACACAAAACTGCACTATGCAAATGTCATGTTATTATAATAATAATAATTATTACCTAACACCTGGGTCCTGTACCACAAAACTTTACAAGTGAAGCGGAGATGAGATGTGTCTTCTGAGCAATATGATTGGTCAATTTTTGCACGTCTCTGTTTCATTCTGCTCAGCTTTGCTTCTATGGAAACTCACCCTTAGATCAGGGCACTTATGACAATTTATTGCAACCAAAGGTTCTACGAAAATCAAATGTATTTTGTAATTTGTATTTTGTATTTCAAATACACGACTTGAAAGTATTTTGTATTTCGTATTTTAAATACATGCGAAAAAGTATTTTGTAATTTGTATTTTAATTACAGCAAAGCATGTATTTTGCTCGGCCCTGCTTGTAATTCAGTAAATAAGCCTCGGGTATATAATTTCTACCTTATTGAAAATAATACAAAAATAATTCAAATCAATAAATCCCAATGTACGAGACGTACTTGACTTGATTTAACTAGTGAAGTATGACATTATTAATTAAAAGTATGCAGTTCACACGCCGTAGAAGTGTAACCTTCAGACAACTAAGTAGACAAGGGTGGGGAGGCTACGAAGCACTGCACAAAGATGAGACCGAATCTCATTGTCTCGCAGGCAAAATCCTGTATATGTATGTGTTTGTCTCTTTTTAGTGTCGCTTTTTCGTTTCATCGAGTTTCAAATCACAACGGTGCTAAAGAAGTTTTCACTTTAAAAACATTATTATACGAACAACGATATTTTATGAGAAATATTTAAAGATATTTTTGTCTTCGCAAATCAAAAAGTTTTTACCTGAAAACAATATGAAGAAACGAATATCTTTATTTATTCTAAAAATCCAATCTCACGGCCCACACAACGATACAAATTTTCGCCTCGTAACACTAAACAACAATACTTTGTATAAAATATCAATGTTTAAATGAGCCATCCCTTATTCTAAGACAACAGCAAAAAATCGACAAACTTCACCACATCGTCCCTTCTTTCCCCAATGGATAATAGGGGTGGAACTCTTAAACGTACGTCGAGTATTGGGGTGATTTTGTTGTCATTGTGTTCCGCCGACAGAGAAAATATCGAAGGGGTGCAATAAACAGTCATAAATGTCAAAAGATTTCTTTCAAGTTTCGAACCACCTTACGGTAATAAATATTTCTTATAGGCAACAAAATAAAATAGCAATTTTAATGCAGTTTATGGAGCTTTAAGGTTTCGATTCTTTTTGAGGTATTTTAATGCGAATATTTTTTTGTATTTTTCAATCTTAATTAATTTGGATCAATCTTGATTGCTTTAATAAAATTATTATTAAACTTAGCGATTTCGGTTGTCTGTGATGTTTTGAAATTTTCAAAATTGCAACTGGTGATTGTGTGAATTCAGGCTTGAAGCGATGATAAAATAAGTACCTACGTACAAACAGAAAAATATTTTATTTTTATTTAGTCATAATTCTGTAAGTAAATGAAATTTGTATTTCTTTTGTTTGTATTTAGAAATTTAAGCTTTTGAGTTTGGTAACGGTGTTCATTCGAAATGTAATGTTTTTACTTTTCTCTAATTTGACAAAAAATAATAGGAGGCGGGTAAGCACAAATCCTACATTTATAATATCCCGTGGTTTTTTACGGGGGAAAATGGGAAGGAAAAGGGTACTAGGGGTGGAATCTGGGAGTCAGTGTGTCCAGGAGTGACGGAAGTATGAATCTATCCCTCCAATTCCTCGAGAGTACGGCTGGAGAAGTCAAAGGGACTCCCTAAACCATTCTATCCCAATCCGGCCTGCTATGCAGCTGGGCAGACGCATCCGCCGACAAGATCAAGACAAACCCCACCCCATGAACGAAATACCACCATTCAACATCGAATCGTTGCTTGAGATGAATTTAGTAATGTTAAGTGACTAGATCTGGATCTTCTCCTACCCCCTATCCCGTAACATACATAATACTTCCTTCAGCAAATAAATTTAAATCCTATTAAGCTGTAAGTTTCAAGATCTTGTCAGTTTCATTATCCCTACAAAAATGACCTAGAAGCTAATGTTAAGTACCCACGTCCGTTCATGTTCGATGGTTAGACTCGATCGAAAACGTTGACTTGGAACTATGCTCGTCGTTGCGTCCACATGCTCGAGCAGCGCGCGTCTCGTGTCGAGCAGCTCGAGCCAAGCTCGAGAAGCCTCTCAGTTGCCTCAAATATCTATGGTCAAATGCGAGTGGTTTATTTGGTCAAAGTCAAATCTGCTGACTTTAAATTCCATGCTTTCCTTTTCTTTATTTTTTTTATTTATTTATTTATTTATTTGAGACACAAACAGGATATTTATAAAACATTTTTGTGGGTTAAATATAATAAATTAGAATACAAATATAAATATCCCTAGACTAATGTGTCTGCAGTAATCACATTTGAATTTTTACAGAAGCAAACACATGAAAAACAATGCAAGTATTATTTATACACAACTTTAAAAAAAAAACTAAATACAAAATTGAAATACATTATAAGTGTACAATATTTATGAAGTACTAGCTGTTACCCGGCATGCGTTGCTATGCCATTTAATAAAGAAATGGTTTCTCCCTCCGTGTCCTTTCACATTCGTCCCGTTCCCCTTCCGCCCCCCCCCCCCCCCCCCCATTCCTCTCCGGCTTCCTTTTCCTCCCACTCCCCCTTCCCCCGTCTCGCAAACCCCCCTCCCGAGTTCCCACCCCCCCCTCCCAGGTTCCCCTCCCCCCTCCCTGGTTCACCTCCCCCCCTCTCGTGTTCCATAAATTAATTCCAAGTACAAACACTTGAACTTGTACAAACCTTCTCCTGACAATAACGAACACAACAAAAAAAGAATTATCCTATTTGGTGCAGTCGTTCGGAAGTTATGCGCGTACATACATTTCTGCGATTCATTTTTATTTATATAGAAGATAGATAGAAGATATAAGATAGAAGATAGATAGACAGATAGATAGATAGAAGATAGAAGATAGAAGATAGAAGATAGAAGATAGAAGATAGAAGATAGAAGATAGAAGATAGAAGATAGAAGATAGAAGATAGAAGATAGAAGATAGAAGATAGAAGATAGAAGATAGAAGATAGAAGATAGAAGATAGAAGATAGAAGATAGAAGATAGAAGATAGAAGATAGAAGATAGAAGATAGAAGATAGAAGATAGAAGATAGAAGATAGAAGATAGAAGATAGAAGATAGAAGATAGAAGATAGAAGATAGAAGATAGAAGATAGAAGATAGATAGATTTCCTGAGATGTAATAAAACAACAAAAAAAAATTATTTTATTTTAGGTGCACAAATCGTGGAGATATTTTTTGAAACATGTTACATTATTTAGAAAAATATCTATGAAAGTGTGTATTTTAACAAGATCGTTGTATGATCGACACATTCTGGACATAGAATTAAAATATCCAGTATTATTGGTAAAAATTTAAGTCCAGAATATGTTATTAGGTTTGTGGTAGATTTGGGCCTGGCGTATAACTTGATTTGGTTGACTAAGTTACTGTCTACACGATTATTCACAATTTTATATAGCATTAAGAGGTCATTTATGTTTCGTCTTACCAGACTTTCTAATTTGAAATGTCTAAGTCTTTGTTCGTACCCGTCTAGAAGATGATAGACACCGACATAAATTAGTACAATTTTAATGTATTCAAGACGGGCTAACATGTTCGAAGTGTTATCTAAACGTTGAGACATGCTCGACCGAAATTCTGTCGAATATCAACTAGAAATATCTACGGACCTCGAATCTTTTCGCATCCAGCTATTGGCTCGATATTGAACAAAAAAGCATTGAGCGAAACGGTAGATACGTTGAGATATGTTCGAACGGGCGTGGGTACTTAGATACTATAAGCTTCAATAGCAAATTTAACAAGATTCACTGAAAAATGTTGGATTTTCTAAGTAGCCAGAATTTTTCTCAAGATAATGACATCATACTTATAAAATATGATATTATGTCTTCAATAAACAAAATTCAAAGTCGAAAACCGATTACATCAATAAAATAATTTTCTGTAGACAAGCGCGCTGCGCAGTCGGTCCTGCGCAGCGGTCTTAAATTCCGTATTAACGTGGAATTATTACACACTTAACTTTTATTGGAATTGGCTTTCTTCGGTTGCGTTGGTCGACCTCTATATTTCTCGTATTTATGATATTTTCATAAAAAATGACAAGTTAATGGTCACCCGACTCGGGACTGGGGTCTGTGTGGGTTGACCACAGTTTAATCATTCAAGAATGTAATTAAAATAATAAAATTAAATGCTTGGACATTCGATTTCGTATCATATTACATTCTCATGGCTAATTCGGAAGCACTTAATGTGATGGCGTAGGATATTTAGAATTTTTTTAATGTAAATTATTGTTTAATTTGCATTTCAATCGGTATTTTTGATAACGTATAATGTTCTCCAAGATTGTTTCTCTTTTAATCATTGTCGTAAGTCTTACTTTAATATCAGATAAATTGAACGATAATTGATAATAGATCCTTGAAAAATCGCGTGGTGTCGTCGACAAAAAAAAGATTAATTTTTATTTTATAATTTTAGTAAATATATTTGAAAATTTTGAAATTAAAAAAAATACCACGGTCAAGAATAGAACACCGATCAACTGCTTGCAAGGTAACTATTGTATGTTGAACACCCACTAAGTATTGTAAAAACGGCAGTATAAATTCATTACATTTGCCTACTGATAAGAATTACGTAGTTTTAATTTATTAATTATTATTATTTTATTTTTAATTTTACTGACATTAAGAATTACGTAGTTTTAAATTTTAGAATTTTATATTCATACTAGCTGATCCGGCGAACTTCGTACCGCCTCAGAATCAAAAACTGTTGTCTACTTATTAGCTGAATTGATCTAAATTGTTTCTCCCTGCGTATACCATACCTTGATCTAAATTGTTTCTGCCTGCGTATCCTTTCCCCTCTCGCGTTCCCTCTCCCTCTCCCCACTCCACTTCTCCCCTTCCCCCGTCCCGCTAACCCCCCTTCCTGAGTTCCTTTCCCCCCTCCCCCCTCCCCCGGTTCACAGTTCAATATTATACCCCTTACAATATTGCTGCAGTTCTTTCAAAATAGGAGTTCCATACAAAATGTATGGGGAAAATAATTTTCTTCGGAGTGGAACACCCTTTACTTTTAGGGGTATGAAAAATAGATGTTGGTCGATTCTCAGACCTACTAGATAAGCACACAAAATTTCATCAAAATTGGTCCAGCCGTTTAGGAGAAGTTTGGTAACAAACACCGTGACACAAGAATTTTATATATTAGATTAGAAATTTTTTAGGTACATTATTTCGATTTGGGAGGCGGCTAAGCCATAGATCACCCCGCGTTTGATGAATAAGCAGGGGTGCCAGTTTTCATGGGGTGATGAATTTTGTCTAGGTCTTGGCGGAGAATGTGTTTGCCCACTTACCGCACGACATAAAGCAAACGATTTAATGAGAAACAAAACTGTCGTAACCCTAGTTAGAAAGCTAGTAACAAAAAACGAGTGTGCTTTAGACCACACAACTGAAGTAAAACTACAAGACAAACCTCGCCCAATGAATCCAGGTATCCCTGCTAAGTTAACAAACGTAGCGAACGGGGTGACCTATGACTTAGGGGTGACATATGACATTGGGGTAAAATATGACCACGGGGTGACCTACGACCTTGGGGTGACCTACGACCTTGGGGTGACCTACGACCTTGGGGTGACATATGACCTTGGGGTGACCTACGACCTTGGGGTGACCTATGAATTTGGGGTGACCTACGACCTTGGGGTGACCTACGACCTTGGGGTGACCTATGACCTTGGGGTGACCTACGACCTTGGGGTGACCATCCTTATCCTTATCCTTATCACTCCCCAAGTCAAGCGGGCGTAAAGGCCCGACCGTTTGCCTAGCAATAGATCACCGTTCGCATCGATTACCGTTCGCATGACATTTATCGCAACAATCACAACTTTTCGTAACTTCAGTACTTTTCATAACGCATTCACCAGCTTCCCCCAAGTCGAGCGTGCGTAAAGAAGTTTTACTTCAATAACGATAGTAAACTATGTAATAAATAATTAATTGGTAAAAACAATCAAGCAATAACTATCTTCAAACGGTTTCTATCCGAATTTAGTCTGTTATGAATCGTTTTCCTTACTAGAGTTTATGTACCGGCTAAATACAAATGAAACTAATTTAACAAAAATATTTCATTTTCGATAACCTCTTCAGAATTAACGTAATTTAACAACAATCCCACAACGATCAGAAAATCTCATCAATTCAACCTTTAATTCTTTTTCAAAATCCACCCTTCCCCCTCCCTTCTCCCCCAACCTCTTCCAATCTCGTATCATGATATTATCATGCCCATAACATAAACATCCCCATAAGAAAAAATGTCCATAACCATAAAGAAGGTGCTTTTAAACAAAAAGTCGAGATCGTTTTTAATAAAAACGTATGGACGTATAAATTATAATCATAAAATATAAAGATATCCAAGCGGTTTACAACTTTGTGGTCGTTTGTAACAAGGCGTTTGTGGGCATTCAAAAGCAAATTGGGGGCCTGGTTAGGGCTTAGGGCCGCCACTTGTTATTAGGTCATTTCAAATTGTAATCGTGAAACATTAAAATTAATTTTGTAATTGTTCAAATAATGTAACCGGGAGAAATTTTATATTATCGATAAAATAATCGACTTTTTAAAAGAACCTATTTAAACATTGAAGAAAAATAATATGTAATATTAATAAATCTAAGGCCACGTCCGCATAGGCAGGCGGCTTGCTTAGCGCCTAGAGCCTAGCGAGTCACCTAGCGAGTAGCTTAGTAAAACGAACGTTCTCGAATTTTAGCGACCGGCCGCACTGCGCGCTTGGCGCCTAGATAGGTAGTAGATAGTCGCTTGGCGTGTATCCAGGTAATAGTCCAGTAAAGGAAGGAGTTGTAGAGTGCGTGAGCAGGAACCTAAGCGATTCTTTCAGGACTTGTTTAGGGTGCTTAGGGTGTGAACATACTAAAAGTCCTGACATCTAGGTGGTGAGCTAGGGAGGGGAGGGGGGGGGGAAGGTCCCGATTTTCGGGTTTCCGTTTATATCTCAAAAACGGTGCGTCGCAGAGGACTTTTTTAGAATAAGTAAAAGTTCATAAAATTATCTACAACTTTTATTCTATACGTAATTTTGGAAATCCAAGCCGTTTTTGAGTTATACGCTCCACAAATGTCAATATTTTCGAAAAAAATCATTTTACCTCACATTTTTCATCAAAAATTCCTTCATATCGTCTAAAATATTCATCCAAGAAAGAAATTTATTTGAAACAAGTTGTAGATAATTTAATTACCTTTTAGAACATATATACATATCTAAATAAATCTCCAACCAGTAAATATTTACAGCAATTTTAAGTTTTTTCGTAAAATGTCGTCATTTTCAGAAAAAGCTGTTTTTTCTTACCAAATTATTAAGACGGGTTTTTTCTTCATGGGAAATTCCTTATTAATTTTTGCACGCAAGAAAGCAGGTAAGTTGTTCTCGAACAGATGATTAGTGGAATTCATTTTATAATCATTATTATTGTGATGGGTGATTAGGTTAGTCGTCGGAGATGCTACAATAACATGCTACGATGCTGTTCGAGTTGGTGAAAATGCAATGAATGCGATAGTGGGCTTGACATTCTCAGACATCAAGTTGTCCCGCAAAGATCGGGCATTCCCAATGTCTTCTGTCAGCTCGTCGATAAAAATTCACGATGAAAAGGTTGCAGTTGACCCAACATTGCTGTTTCAGCGGATGTGTATAAGCAAACGATCAGATGAGGATTTGATGAAATTTTTTGAGTATGAGTTGGCCCCATTTCCCTTGGCACTGTTCTCAATAACATCATGTTACACTCTCAACTTTATATGGATTCACGTTTTCATATCCTCTTTGGACGTGAGGGTCCTGACAAGCGTTGTTCATCTATGGCATCGTCATTCTCAGTGGTGGATGGTTCTCGCTGAAAGGGCTCTACGTCGTCTTCATCGTCGCCCTCGGCAACAGGCACGCTATTGAGGCATCTCCCTTGGCAGTGAAAGCACGCTGCAGAACAGGTCAGCATTGCTTTTAGGCATCCACATTTACCAATTGCACAATCCTTGGTGCAGCGGCAAAATATCATTTTCAAAAGGACCTCCGGTGCTGGAGGATTTTCTGTTGTAATTGGCACCAGGGTTTCTCCTTCATGTTTCCACCCCCATTCTTCAGGGGGCAGCTCAATCCCAAGCCACTGCTGAACTTGGTCGAATGTCCGCCGGGAATGCTGTTTAGCTGCACTCTCTGTTAGAGGGAGGGAGCTGATGTCAGACTTCATATTTGCCACGGACCTTGTGAACGACTGGAAGCGGTACTGGTTAAGGGAGGTCTGTCTTTTTGGCGCCGCATACCATTTCAAGGAAGCATTTATTTCCAGCCTCTTCAACCACGTCGTGAGTAGAGGAGGGGTTGAAAAAGATCATTGCCGCTTGCTTGATCATTTCTGACTCCAAGTACAATTTTGAAAAGCCCACCATGCTTCTCCTGAAAGTTGCAGACGTTGTATCGCATCCGGTAAATGAATGTAAAAATATGATGTATTCAAATCCATGATGCTGCATCTCTTGGGTGGACAGTGCCATTGTTTTGGTTTTCCCTCGTCAGGGTTTCAGCAGCAGAATATCTTAGGTGGGAGGAGTGGAAGCAATCAAAAGGACACTGAGGTGAACATCCTCACCAAAGATAGCCACTGAGTTGTGAAAGGATAGTTCCACAGCAGTTTTCACGATAAGGACGTCAGCATCATCGGTGGCCTGAAGAATCTGTATCCCATTCTCCCGAAACTTTGTCTGTAGTAAGGAGATGAAGTTACTTTTGTTGGTAGGATTGGATAAAAAATCTTCCTGTTTTACGGGTATTGATTTGTTCCATGTCAAATAGATGTCGGCTGACCTTCTCAGTCTGTATCGTCGCATCTGCTCTTGTGATTTCGTACTATTGACTGGATTTGCGTACCCATAAAATACCACAGTGCGAGTCATTCCAGGATAGTGGTGGTTGACATAAGTGATATAACGATCACAAATTGCGGCAACGGAGGCATCTTTTTGTCAAATTATTCTGTATAGTAGAAATCCTACGTCCACAACTATGTTCATCTGAGACAGTAGAACAGTTTTTTTGGTAAGCTCGAATAAGCTATACAGAACAGATTTAGTTGTCTTTCGCATCCCACTTTCATTGAACAGTGCCAAGGGAAATGGGGCCAACTCATACTCAAAGAATTTCATCAAATCCTCATCTGATCGTTTGCTTACATGCATCCGCTGAAACAGCAATGTTGGGTCAACTGCAACCTTTTCATCGTGAATTTTTATCGACGAGCTGACAGAAGACATTGGGAATGCCCGATCTTTGCGGGACAACTTGATGTCTGAGAATGTCAAGCTCACTATCGCATTCATTGCCTTTTCACCAACTCGAACAGCATCGTAGCACGTTATTGTAGCATCTCCGACGACTAACCTAATCACCCATCACAATAATAATGATTATAAAATGAATTCCACTAATCATCTGTTCGAGAACAACTTACCTGCTTTCTTGCGTGCAAAAATTAATAAGGAATTTCCCATGAAGAAAAAACCCGTCTTAATAATTTGGTAAGAAAAAACAGCTTTTTCTGAAAATGACGACATTTTACGAAAAAACTTAAAATTGCTGTAAATATTTACTGGTTGGAGATTTATTTAGATATGTATATATATTCTAAAAGGTAATTAAATTATCTACAACTTTTTTCAAATAAATTTCTTTCTTGGATGAATATTTTAGACGATATGAAGGAATGTTTGATGAAAAATGTGAGGTAAAATGATTTTTTTCAAAAATATTGACATTTGTGGAGCGTATAACTAAAAAACGGCTTAGATTTCCAAAATTACGTATAGAATAAAAGTTGTAGATAATTTTATGAGCTTTTACTTATTCTAAAAAAGTTTTCCTCTGCGACGCACCGTTTTTGAGATATAAACGGAAACCCGAAAATCGGGACCTTCCCCCCCCCCCTCCCCCCCTTAGCTCACCACCTAGACGTCAGGACTTTTAGTATGTTCACACCCTAAGCACCCTAAACAAGTCTTGAAAGAATCGCTTAGGTTCCTGCTCACGCACTCTACACCTCCTTTTGGACCATTCGTTTACTGGACTATAAATCAACGTGTTGGTTTTTTGCCGCTAGGCGCGAGGCATTTTAGAAGAAAAAATTGGATGAAATATTATTAGACAGTTGTCAGAAACTATGGGAAGATGTAGCAATCTAAATAGAAAAAGATGGTTAGTACTAAAAAGTGATTTATTTATGAAGAGATTTTTTTTTACATTGAGAATTTAATTGTGGTTATGAATTTTCGTGATTTGTTTTTGGGATGTTATGCCATGTTGCAGCTCATCTGCCCTGATGATAGTGGTGATGGACACTGTAACGCTGTCCGAAACTTTGGCTAAAGGAGGTAGCGTAACACGGCATAACACCCCAAAAACAAATATCGAAAATACTTTTGGCCGTGAAAATCTAAAGACGTACATGGTTATGAATATTTTAAAAATGAATTTTCTGTAAGTAGCAGTTTTAGAACTAATTTTGAAAGTGACATCTCGTCAACGTGCCGACAAGCAAATGACCAAGGCACCTAGCGACCCACCACGCAAACCACCTTCAGTGCGGCCACCATGTATCCTAGCAAGTAGCCAGGACTCCAGATACTAATATCTACAGCCTGTATGTTTGACGAATATCTACAGCTCATATGTTGAACTAATATCTACGAACTTCAGAGTGTTGACTAATATCTACAGAGCGTAGGTTGAACTAATATCTACAGAGCGTAGGTTGGACTAATCAGCTAAATGTGTCCAATAGTCCGATATTAGGGATTTTTACATACATACTTACATAAATTAAGTTTTTTAAACTGCATACGCAATATTACGTTATTCCAATATGCTATACATAATTGCAAATCCAACCTCTGACAGTACTGTAGATATTCGTCAACACTTTGGTTCTCGTAGATATTAATCAACAGTTTGAGCTGTAGATATTCGTCAACACTTTGATTCCCATAGATATTAGTTCGATTTTTTCAGTTTTTGGAATTCCTGTAGATATTAGTGGACGCCTCCGTAGCCAGAGTGCAAGCCACTAGGCTCTAGGCGCTAAGCCAGCCACCTGCCTGTGCGTTCGTAGCCTTAGCGAAACAAAAAATGGAAATAGAAAATAAAAATAGAGTAACGGGCGCAACTGGGAATCCAACCCAGGATCTCTCCTGTTCATTTTATCGGCGACCGGAAAACACAGAATGAATTCCACTCAAGACCTCCTTTGAAAAGTCTAAGTGATGTAAAAAAAATATATAAAAAAATTGGTTAAATAGGTTACGTTAGGTTAGGTTATAGGATATTTTTCAATTATTTTTGAAGTAATTTCTTCAGCACGGTTGTATTCTAAACTCGACGAAACAGAAGGGAGCGAGACTAAAACGAGTCAAACACATACATCTATAGGATTTAGCCTGCTAGAGAATGAGATACCTAGCAATAAAATATTATTTATTTCACGGGTTCAAGGTGCCAATATAATAATCCGATAAATCCACGCTCCACGGTCCCGCGCTCTCCTCTACAAATAAAGCACCTGACTAACCTTAGAGACATTCAGCGGACCAAGGATCGAATCCCATGAAATTTGAAAAAAATGTATTTATATTTTATTTTTATTTTGTAAAAACCATATCCAATCTTCAAACCACTCCAAAGTGAACAGACAAAGAAAACACAAAATAAAGCGACATCTAACGACTCTGAAGAAGAAAACAAAAATACTTATAAGGTGACCAAATGTATAGGAAAAGATGCACTGATATTTAACGACAAAAATATGGAAAAAACCATCTTTCACGTTGATAAAAAAAGTGCTTCGTAGTCTTCCCGCTCTTGTCTACTTTAGTTTTCTGAAGGTTTCACTTCTACCGCGTGTGAATTGCACACTCTGATTTTTTTAATGGCTTTTAATGACTTTTCAAAGAGGTGTTGAGTTGAGTAGATTCTGAGTTGTGATGGAACCAAAATAATCAGGTCAGAATTTCTTGTAAAAAATATAAATTACCAGCGGACCCGGATATGTTTCTTTAATGTTTTATCCGCGTTTTCCTCGGGCGTCCCCGACTTCGAACATTCAAATAACTTTCTAAACACTCTTTACTCTAATAAGAATAAATCTTTAGCAAAATCGGTCAAATAGTTTTGTTGTATAGGGCACGCACTTAAGAGAATTTCTTTCAATATAATGCTGCATATGCATTTGCGAATTGAGACACGAACAGAGCCACGAATTATTTGAAAGGAACGAAGCAACATCAAGCGGCGTTTCGTTCCGTTTACAATTGCTTCGTTCCTACACACATATCGAACTGAGACACGAACAGAGCCACGAATTGTGGGAAAGGAACGAAGCAACATCAAGCGGCGTTTCGTTCCGTTTACAATTGCGTCGTTCCTACACACATACGTTCAGAAATAGTCCATTTATTTGGATATGAAAATATTTTGACCTTCTGCCAGTATATGGCCTGCGGGGCTAAAAATGGATAGAAATTCGATATTACTACGTCGACTAACAACATAAACAAGAAAATTAATGATTTTTGTTTAGATTATTATTGTTATTTTCTTCTTCAATGATATATTACATTGATGGGAATAACCTTCAAAGTTATAAACAGAGAGTTTTTCTTATAAAAAATGGAATATTCATTTAGACTTTTATGAAAAGTTAATAAATAGTTCCACATAAATAAAATCGGATATATTTATCCGAAACGCTATCCAGGTTGCAAACCAATTCTTAGAATGATTATTTCCAATAAAAAGAGTAGTTACATGAAGAAAATATTGTTAATTCTAAAATTTTAAATATGAGATTGACAAATATGACGGTTTGACAGAAGGTGGCAATGGTGGAATTGGTAAACGCGCACGAGTTTCTGGGCTCTAGTCCCAGTTGCGACCATTACCTTTTTTTATTTTTCTGTCTTTCATATTTTCGTTTAGATTATTATTAGACTTGAAGATCCAGAAGAAGCAAGAAGAGACAAGGCCCAGGAAGAGGTAAAGCAGTCAGAAATAGACAAGAAGATGCAAGAAGAGACTTGAAGATCCAAGAAGAAGCAAGAAGAGACAAGAGACAAGATCCAGGAAGAGGTAAAACAGCCAGAAACAGACAAGAAGATCCAAGAAGAGCCGAGAAGAGGCAAGAAGAAGGAAGATATAATAAAAATAAAAATATAACGTTCAATCCATTCCTTTGTTCCTGCCTATCCTAAATTACAATATTGGCTTATCATGTTGCCATGTACACCGATCGATTAAACTCCAAACTTCTTCCTATTCTCGGAGCATGTGTTCCAAGTCCTAACAAATCAGTGCCCCCTGGTGTACCGGTCTCACCGGGACAGAAGTGCTCCTGGCTGGGGCGGTTAAATCGCATCGTATCGTTACCTTCTTCTTCAAAGATATATTACATTAATTGTTACAAAGTTATAAACAGAGTTTTTCTTATAAAAAATTAAATAAGTAATAATAATTAGTATCCGAAAGCCACTAATTACAAAAGCCATTAAGTCCAGAACCGCTGAAATGCATCAGAATAACTTATCATTTAACCGACATTTCTGGCGGCCGCGAAGATGTCATTAATATAAACAATGTGGGGAGGTACCTCGGCCATATTATCCCTCTTAAATTATTTCAAATTACCATTATTTTTAATTAATAATAACACGAAGGTGGGAGGGAGATGTCGCTTCAAGAAACAATCCCGAATTGAATTGAATTTGATATAGTAATGATGTGAATATGACAAAAGGACTACAGATATTGCAATTATTGTCGAAGATGAAGCAATACTTGAAATCCTATTTAGATACTATTTAGATTAATCTTTGATACGAATCGGTTTACATTATGAACGTCAAAAATGTGCTACGGATAAATTGAAGCTTTGACTATCTTCTGCATATATTGGAATTAAATAAAATTATTATTTAAGTACTTAACAAAAAATTTAAGCGTAAAACACTAATAAAAATGATTTTCTTTGAATGATGAAGTGAAATAAACTATGAAGTTACATAAGAAAGCAATTTAAAAAAAAATACCTCTTTATGGCTAAGACTATTTTTGACGTTTTGTATGTTCTAACTGTTTTTCATTCTTGTAAAATAATACACAAAATAAATAAAAACCACTTTGGCGCTTACTTGCCTCGTGCAAATAAGACGCTCGATTTTAAATTTTGAAGGCGCCAGAATCGAAATGTTTCTAGTGTTTATATTTCTTGCACTCTTTTTAGGGTGAATTGCCTAATTTAAAAAAAATGTGATACTTTGATGGATCGCGTCACCGATACAGTATTGTATTTGTTAGCCTTTCTTGAAAGATTTTAGTTTGTTTATGGACAAAGCTATTTATTTATTGCGTATGGATAGGCGCAAACAATTAATTCTTGTTTTATAATTTTAAAGCATAAGTAGAAGAAGTGTCCTTTCCTAAAATAATTAAACTATCGCCATCTTTGAAAGAGTACATTTTGAGATGAAGTGTCACCTTAAACAAAAACTTTATTCATGCAACATAATTGCTTTGACTTTTTCACAATAGCCTAGATAGGTTAAGAAGCTCTCTATATATATTTTAAAAATTCTAAAATATATATTTATTTATTTATTTATTTATTTTCGGGAAATCGACAGTTTACATTTTTACAGTTTGTACATGTTTGTATAGCCAAAATAAAACCAATTATGGATTTCCTCCATGTGACTTTACCTCTGATTAACAGCATAATAAAAAAATAAAAATAATAAATTAAAATTAAAAGCAGTATGAGATCAAAAATTTTATAAAACAAAAGATTAAGTATATAAAACTAAAATTTACATAAAACATAAAATATCAATACATTGGTAACCATAAGAAGCCAGATTGTACATATAAATCAAATCATAACAGAATTAAAGATAAACGATAGAAACATAGACACATAACATATTATGAAACATCAGAGAAATACTCTTTTATGTACCCCTTATATTTCGTAGGTTCGGAATTGAAAATGTCCACCTTGGATAATATGCTATTGTAACTATTGCATAGTCTGTTCAGACAAGAATTTTGCTTGCAGTTTGTCTTGCATTGATCAACCCTGAACAGGACAGAAGAGCGTGTTGTACGCGCAGGTACATTAAATTGAATTTTATTTAGCAACTCTGGGCATTGAATATTATTGTTAACTAATTTATACAGGAATATTGCATCCTTATGATGCCTTCGATCAATCAATTTTAAAGTATGAGGCTGCCTCTGCATAATTATTAAATCTTACATATGACTTGTAACAAAGATATTTGAGGAATTTGTTTTGAATTGCTTCAATTTTGTTTGTTGGTGCTAATTATATTACACATCATTTGTATTTCTTATTACGCCTCTTTTGTCTCCTCATTTTAATGAACTTTTTTATGCACTTTTATAATATTCTACACTTATTTGTTTGTTTTTTAATCTTTATTTAAATGGTTGCAAATATTTGTCTGATAAGATTTATGTAACTATTTGAACATTTTTGTGTATTAACTGAGTTTTTATAACTGGATTGTTGCGAGAAATGTTGTGTGATTGTTGTGAGAACATCTGTAAAAACCCAGAAGGTATAAATAAATAAATAAAAAATTACTTGTGCACGTCGGGATTTGAACCCGCAACCTCCAGATTCGGTGCCGAGGATTTGGGAATCTTGTGCAATATTCACGGAGTGATGCTCTCAGAAATTCACCGGTGAAAGACCACCATTCAGATACGATTCAGTGCTTCTAAGGCTTTTGCAATGTTCAGTGACGAGATCTAAACAGCAGGATACTTCCCAACCCTCATGTTTCTCTTCTCCTTCCCTTTCCTTCAGCCTTGCAATCTTGGAAAATGGAGGATATTCCCACTGACCCGGAGCATTTGAAACATTTTTCGGTATCACTCATAAAAGTACTTTTTTTATTTTCTTTTCTACAGAACTCAAATTCGCTATAAATGCAACTTAGACAGTTCCAATCATTATAATCAACATGTGCGTTAATTTACCCACTAGTGCAGTTCGCACTGAACAATTTGATTGTTTAATACTATTCAAGTGGCAGAGGGGCAGATGCAGCTGTGAATAATCGCTGTGGGTACCTACCGTGGCTGTAATGCTAATGTTATGGGTTCGAACACGGCACTAATAAATTTAATATCCTTGAACGAATGGCTGTTTGTGATCGAACGGTGCTTATGGTGATTTGCATAGTAATTATTAGGTACTGCACTCCTCATTATACACATCTCAGTGTTATTCTGCATGCTGTGGGTCCTAATTTGTAGAATGCATAATTTGGAACAAATTTTAAGTGCGGCAGCCACTAATATTAGAAATTGTTTGAAATAACGAGCTTCACTAATCGCATATCGAGTATTTTTTTAACCTTAACTCCACACAAGAGACCCTGAGGAACATAATTTCCTTTAGGGCCTGTGTCATCTTTGCGGATGATATGTGGACGGTCTATTTGTGGAATGGTAGGAGTAAACCTGAGTCTTGAAGAGACCGGTTTTGTAAGAGGGAGGAATCTGTATCTCTTCAAAATCCAGGTTCAGATTTTCCTTTACCCTCGTCAATCCCTTGTTTCATCCAGGCTTCGCCACTGGTCACACTCATACAAATTGTGACATGATCACGTGATAAGCGCGCTGTATCGTATGTCACCGTGCTGCTGGAACGAGACGAAAGGCTTATCACGTGCCCGTGTGATTAAATATTTTAATTGTTTAAAATTAAAAAAAAAATCATCGGACACAAAATGATATGCCCACTTTTAACTCCAATCGAAGAATCGCTGGTTATAATCCTTCAGATTCGTGTTGTTACACCCTCTATATATGATATCTATATATGAAATCGTAAGTATGTGAAATTATGTAAATGTAAAGAGTAAAGTTTAGAAGAATTTTCATATAATTCAAAAGACATTATAACATACAACCGAAGTAAGAATCGTGACTCCCTTATCAGGCACAAGAGCTCCTCTTTTCTGATAAGGTATACATGACCAATGATGACCTCAAATATAATATTTTATGAAATATATATGTATAAATGTAACTCATATTATTTATATTACAATTAATTTTTTTTAAATATGGGTTCCGATTATAGACATATGAATATATATAGACCTGCCCTACGTGATAAACCTCCCCACACCGGTTCCATGGAACCGCCTGGGCTTACGAGAACCTCGCTTGAATCTAAAAAATGTGAAGTCATCATTCTTGTCCGGACCAGCGTCGAGCTCTCATCGTACATTTTACGAAATAACACGGCAAAAATGCTAGCTTGTGCTGTACATTATACCCTAAAATATGTCGATCATAACGAATATGGGCGGTTCTCCAGTGAGCTCGTCGCTGGTTACAGGGTTAAGTAAATTATGAAACATTTGTAAAAGTATCTTTACTAAATAAGGCAACAAAATATTTGTCTGTGAAAAGTGGCGAACTTTTCTTTACCGTATTTGGACTTCGCAAATATTTTAAAAACGTGGCAAGCAATTCGCGCTCCCATGTAAAAAGGACTATTCATTCAAAAGTAGATTTTGCTTTTAAGAGCTAAATGGTGATATTATAATGCGAGATGCCTATATACTGTCAGATTTTACCCCTCATCTGTATCTTCTCGTCTATTAAATTTGGATGTCTATGGTTCCGATGTAGTTTTCATATGAAGATCGGTGTGAAAAAAAAACGTACATAATGTCCATAAATCTTGTAGGGGCGTGTAATAGCCCCAGACACGAGGGAATACTACCCTATGTAATTAATGAAAGATGAACTCTTCCCTATGTAACACAAAACAGATTATACGGCAATTCCAAAATCCTCAGTGAAGACAAACAAATACTCACTCAGAGAATGCAGCTCTCCACACGATGTCCAGACAAACGACACAGTTTCCTTCAAACATTGATTTTGCCAAGGCGGTGTTGCACAATCTCAACAGATGTTTATCACAGGAAGAAAGTTCACACAATGAATATGAATTTGCAAATTAATAATACGTGCCGAAATTTCACAACAATAATTCAATTATGGGTCATTCATTTGATTAGGACTGACATCTATTGGCTTTAACCAACACTCACGTCGGAAGTAATTGCTTGCTCCACAGAGGTCAAAAAATGCCAGAATTCACTGAATTTCAATGTCACATAGGGAAATTCAATATAATACAACCACCTTAGATGGCGCCCCCATGGTCCCATAGCATAAATTATTAATTTAAAGGAGATTAATGCCCAAATGTATTTAAATATATTTTATAGCGCGTATCCAAATCTTTTATTATAACAGAATTAGCTAAAATTTCAGCTGATAGGAGTGAATCTTGGGAGAATTCAAATAACATATTCTTATTCCGGTAATGATATAATCATTAGCTGCTTATTGAATCTGCTTAAATTAGGTTGGGTTGGTTGTTTACTGCAAATAAATATCATAAGCCAACCACACCACAGTACAAAAACTAATATTCCACAAGTTTCACGACACAATTTTATAGTGTCAGCATGATCACTCCATTGATTGTAATAGTTCATTAAGCTAATTAATACCGCAGTTGTTAGTAGTGTTGATGATTCGTTTTGCATCCAACGGCTGCGTATTGGATCGCCGGCCTTAATTACTAAAGTCGATATGGACAAATATCATCATTAATAACCGTCACCCCATTAGTGGGGTCTTCATTAAAGAGGCGCTGTCAGTGCATTATGGATATTTATATGAATTGGTGCTGGTTTCAATGCAAGATAATGGCTTTTTTTATGTTTCATGGAAGTATTAATGTGTTTGTTGATTAATATTCTAAGGATTCGGTGTGACAATTACGTGATCAGCGAAGGTTGATAGTAGGTACCTAGTTATTTGGATTAAAAAAAGGACTGGTTAAAGGACTAGAAGGGATTTGGTTAAAGGACTTTTAAAAATCTTTTTCAATAGGTACTTCATTATATATATATTTTTTTTCATGTATACCGCACAAGAGTCCCAACTGCACCCGTCTGGAGCCAGTGGGACTATGGCATCCCCAATTGGGGTATGTTGTGAGGCTGAAGGCAGTGGGGAGGGGAAGGAGATAGGGAAGAGGAAGGTGGGGAAGTACCTGGCTATTTAGATCTTTGTCACCAAACACGGCAGAAGCCATTTCAAGCAATGTTTCAATTCTGAATCGTGGTCTTACACCAGGGCGATACTGAGAGTATCTTCCACTCTGGAACGTGCCGCAAATATACTATATATTATTTTAAATGAATAAATTGTGAAATACACAAATTAACCAAATAAAATTTATTTGCCATCCGGGATTCGATTCCGCGACATTCGAAATGCGACTCAGAATGAAACCAACTCAGAAACACCTCAGAAAGGTCATTAAAAGCAATGAAAAAATACTTTTAAAATAGCCGGTAATCCTAACCTAACTTAACCTATTTAACCAATTTTTGTATCATCACTCTTAGTGACATTTCTGAGGTGCTTCTGAGTTGGTTCCATTCTGAGTTGTACGGTCACCGCTACAAACAACTAAATGAGTACCTACTTTCAGCTCGCGATATCAGATTTAAAATTCGAGCATTTATGACACTTATAGCATTTATGATCGGTGGTTAACTATATTTTTTTCTTAGGTAGGTACTTTTATTTTTATTTATTTATTATTTTATTTTTAGTATAAATAACAAACTTTCTTAGGTCCTTGACCAATTAAGTTCCATTAAGTTAAATGTTGATTTAGTGTTTGTACTTACACATAATATATATGAACATATACAGTGTTCGCACGATTATACTAATCAAAGCAATACAATAAACTACGGATAGTGATAGTATAATTTAAAAAAAAATTAAGTATTTTAGTTAACAATTTAATGAGCTGCATTTGATGTGATTTCAAGTTACAGCTGAAAATTTCTACATCTCGTAAGGCGTTGTGAGTTTTACAGATACATCCTAAGGAGTTTTGAGCATATTGGATTTACTGTATTTTATTCTAAACTAGCTGGTACCCGGCTTGCGTTGCTACGCTATTTAATAAAGAAATGGTTTCTCCCTGCGTGTCCTTTCCCATTCCTCCCGTTCTCCTTCTGCCTCCCCTTCCTCTCCCGCGTCTCCTTCCACTCTCGCGTTCCCCCTTCCTCCACCTTCCTTCTCCCCACTCCACTCCCCCCTACGCCCTTCCCGCGAACCCCCCTCCCGAGATCATTTCCCCCAGGTTTCCCTCCCCCTCCCTGGTTCTTCTCCCCCCTCCCCTACTCGAGTTCCCCTCCTCCCTCCCGCATTTCATACATTCAGTCCCGGTACATTCAGTTTTCAAACAGCTCGCGTGCCACACATTGCAATTTTTATACAAATTTCATGATGCCAGAGCACACCGCTTCTGTTTATACAAACCTTGTCCGGACAATAACAAACACAACAAAAAAAAGAATTATCGAATTTGTGCAGTCGTTCGGAATTTACGCGGTAACACACATCTCGGCGATTCATTTTTATTAAGATAGATAGACAGATAGATAAGTCATTCGATTTAGTGTTGAGTTCGGGGTTACGAAATGCAATATTAATTAGATATGATAAATCAACAAGATAGTTTTGTAAAAGAGTATAAGAGTAAAGCATTCGAGATTTTTCTACTTTTATATAGAGCGTTTGGGTTAAACAGAAAATACGTTGACACTTGTAAATATTATCACGCCATTCAAAAAATATCCATGTGATAAAAATACTTCAGAAAATCATTATCCTCAAGAAAATTGATAATTAGTTTAACAGGGTACTCAATTATTCCTTCACAAGACAGCATCTCTCTTATTAAAGGTTGGTTGTCACCAGAGTAATTTTCGAAGCAATACCAGCTTGTATCACGAAGTGCAACGTTTTTCTGTTCAAATTCTATAAAGTTAATTTTCCTTGGAAATACTGTTTGGTTTTCTATTATTTGTCTTCCTTACGACGTGATTATTAATCATCTTATCACCTAAAACATAGCATCAACTAAACCCCACTCCGGTGGGTCAAATTAAAACACAAGCAGCGCTCTTGGGTACAGAAAAATCCACCCAAAAATATCTTTTAATTATTAACTCACTTGAACCTCGACCGGTTACATTAATGTTTACCTAAAATTGTGGATAAATATTTGATAAAAGTTTACAGTTAAGGAAATTAGACTAAACGAAATATCTATGGCGTTATTTTTATTTTTGCAAATACTAGGTCATTCCTCACCCACAACCGGAGTCGATATGTTATTATGTAATCACGATTTAGTTTATAAAATTTCGCATTTTTTTGCCACTCGAAAAAGATGCTATATTAGTAGTATCTCCAGTGTATTATGTTTATGGTTGCATCATCTCTCTGCATACCGCATATCAGCTTAGTCGAATAGCCAGGTTTCCATGGGCGTCAATTTATGATTTCTTCTTCAAAAGCCTTCTGGCTTCCAGCTCTGGACATATGCCTTCCTCAAGTTTTCTGAATTATTTGACGACTAACTAAAATAAATTTAAAAATATCTAAAGTAACAAAACAAAACCGTGCTACTGTAGGATCATCAATGATTTCGACTTGTTTAAGAGTTCAAAAGGTAAGGTTCTCAAGTCTCGAAATGAATTAGGAAGTATCATATTCCAAGTGCACCCCGCCTGCAATACTTCGATACGTATTACCAGTCATTAGACAAATTAAAGCGGTACCATAAACCAGACTTTAAACGACAGGGTGATTCAAAGACGTTATTGATTTTCTTATTAATTAACTTTTAAATAAATTAAAAAAACTTTGTAAACACAACAACATTATTAATATTTATTTTTTTATTTTATTTATTTATTTATAAAATATTATCTACATGTTTCGAAGACTATGTTTTCTTCATCACGATATGATAAATATTAAAAATAACAAAAGACAAACAAGACAAAATGTTAAAGGTAGAAGTAATTAATTAACTTAAAAATGTCATAAAAAAACAATTATATTAAAATTATTTTAGAATGCGTAAAAGTTTATTTATTTAGTTAAAACTTGTAAAACAAGCAAAATAATAGGAAATCTAAACAACAAAATAAAATAAATTATCATAAACATAAAAGTATTAATATGAATATAAATTGAAGAGATGGTTATTAACTTTAATTTTTTTTTAACATTAGACCCACATTGGAGGCCCTGAGGAAAAACGTTTCCATCAGGCCCTATGTCATCTTTGGTAATGCTGTGTGGAGGGTTTTTTTAATGAAAAGAAGGAGAGGAAGTTCTGGGAAGGAAAAGAAAAAGGTATGAGGGATGGGTAGGAATCCGGGGGTCAATGTGTCAAGGAGTAATAGACGTAAGGATTCATCTCTCCTATTGCAATGCAAGGCGATGGCGATGGGTCGAGAGGCCGGATGGAGAGATCTACATTAGGTGTCTCTCAACCAAACTCTCCCGATCCGACCCGCCATGCAGTACGTGGGCAAACGTATTGGCCAGCAAAACCGAAACAAACCTCACCCTATGAACCCGGGTACCCATACTAAGTCACCACATTTAACGAACCACTTGGGGTTGACCTATGGCAGGGATGTTGGTTATGCAATTAATGGTTCATCCAAGTTAAATTGAGTAAAAATTACCCGATTTCGGCTTGAATTATGTACCTCGTTGAGAATATAGGTTCTGCTAAATAAATTATCTTCTATATTATAATTACCAATGAATAGTAGTAATTATTAATGTCGCAGGTTTCATTCAAATTTTCCATTATAAGTTTTTTCATTAATATATTTGCTTTCAATATGGTGTTTTCATGGTAGACGTCTCAAAGATAAAATCGAAGGTTAATTTTCTAAAATGATTAATTTTCTATTTACTGTATTATTTGTTTCATTATTTTCATATTACATGTGGTTATAATAATGACGTATTGCCCATCTCACTAGGTGTGAAACGTCTGTGTTGAGATGGCAATTTACAGAGTGGTTGTCTAAGATTTTGTTTAAGTAATATTATAAAAATGACAGGTAGATAGGGAATGCAATCCCGGTATACCGGGATCCCGAAATACCGGGATCCCGCAGACATGTTGCGGGACTAATCTCGGTCGAAAATTTTGCGGGATCCCGCTGGACTGGCGGGATTACAGAGAAGCGTAGTATGAAGAGTTCGAGATCAACAGCCCAACAACTTAGATCTGGCAATATGAGCAACCTTGAGGTTTTTATAAAGAAGGAAATGAATCACTTCGAGTCCGATGGATTAAAAGGCACATACCTTCAATAATTACTATTGTGCCAACCAGCGTGGAAGCTAAACGAGCTTTTTCAGCCGCTGGCTACCTTGTGTCCAATATCAGAAGCCGTTTATCAGACGACGCAATTAATACTTTAAGTTATTTTCGAAGCCATTTCCAAAATAATGTTTAAACTTAAGATGCTTATGGTACAAGAATATTATTTATCGTGTGAACGTTATTATTTAAATTTAAGTTGTTAAGTAAATTTATGTCTTATCTTATTCTTTGCCAATTTATGACTTAAACTTTACCTATGTCTAACTAAAGGTATATTAATAAACCATTTAAAATGTCCCAAAGAACTTGTTTGATTAGGTATAAATTTAAAACTCTAAAAACAAGGTTGGTAGATCGAGGTATTAGGTCTTTATTATACGATTGATTAGGTATCTAAGACAACCCTGCTGGATCCCGCAAATACCTGGATCCAGCGGGACTAAGATTGTTCAGTCCCGCATATACCTGGATTGACATGGTCTTGCGGGATTGCATTCCCTACAGGTAGATATAAAATCTTTTTTTCATTAAATGTACAATTCAAGTATGTTACACATATATATATAGAAGATTGCAATAGGTACATGGTTACATATATACACACATGTATGTTTACATGTATGCTTTTTTATGTCTTTTTTTAACGCTGACCTGAACTTATCTCCTCACCAAACTCATTTGACATAACTACACTATACAACGCATGCGTTAAAAATATATTTTGGTTAAGTACATTTTGATTTATATTAAAAAAAAAAAACAACGAAATAAAAATAATGTTAAGTACCTATTATCATTATCATAAATAGTAAGCTGGAGGAACGACAGTTGAGATGGTATGGACACATAAGACGGAGACCATCGGACCACACAGTGAGGCAGGCAATGTCTATGGAGCTTCATCGACAGTCATCCAGAGGAAGACCGAAGAACTCCTGGATGACTCAATGTGCCAAAATTCTCCAGAAAAACGGCCTGGATGAAGGCGATACCCAGAACAGGAGAAATTACAACCTGAGAACGAGAAGAGCCGACCCCAACAGCCTACCTAGGCAATGAGTTGGGACAGCGCAAGGAAGAAGAAGAAGACCTATTATCATTATCATTAATTAAATAGTATAAAATGATGAAATAATTTAACTTTGTATAAACCACTTATTTGATGCGCAAATCCGACCGGTTTCGGAACAAACGTTCCTTCGTCAGGGAAAGCTTATACTAATTTGACAGTTTCGAACAATGTTTTATTATGGTAGGGGTGGAGCAGTTGCTAGATAATAATGTAGATTGGGTAGGTAGGTATTAGTGTAGATTGGGTGGGTAGGTATTAGTGTAGAGTGGGTGGGTAGGGGAACAAATCCATGATTGGGCTATATGACAATATTTTTTGTTTGTTGATAATAGATTCATTATTTTTAAGGGATTTTTTAATTTCCAAGGCTTCTAAGTTATCTAAACGTTTTCCTTTATGATTGATATGAAGAATATTTATCCCTGTATTTTTTTTCAAAACTATGGTTATTTTCAATGATATGGTTAGCAAACTCAGAAAAATTATTATTATTAAGACACCTTAAATGTTCTTTGATTCTAATTTCAAAATTACGAGTGGTTTTTCCAATATAAAATGAGGGACAATCATTGCATTTGAGTTTATATATTCCGGAATTAGTCAATTTATGGTCTTTATCTTCAGTATTTCTCAAAAAATTACCGATATTATTTCTTGTATAAAACGCTGGTTTAATATTAGAAGGAAGATTTTTGCAACATTGAACTGAAAAATTATTAATATACAAAATTTTACGCCATTCTTTATCATTAATATTATTAGAATTGTATAGATATTTATTTTTTGAAATTTTGATAAGTTTTTTCAAATAAGTGGTTTATACAAAGTTAAATTATTTCATTTTTCTATAATGGATAACCACAAAGTAATAGCTACATTCAAAAATATAGTATAAAATGAAGTTGCTCAAAGTGAATGTGTGCATAGATCTTTTAAACTACGCAACGGATTTTCATGCGGGTTTCACCAATAGATAGAGTGATCCAAGAGAAAGATATGTACAATACATGCTTATTATAGTAGAGAAAAACCGAGAAATTCAAATATTCAATTCAGGCAGCGGGCAGCGGGCAGCTGGCAAGTGGGTGGTGTGGATTTTATAAAGGTTGGGTAATGGCGTTATGTTTCGTTAGCCAGAGCAACGTGTGACCGGGTCTGCTAGTAATCAATATACAGCGTGTGAGTAGTACCTATATAGCCGAAGGATTTTAATCAGCGATTCCTGGGCGTATTTGGAGGAATAAACGTAGAAGTCATTTTGCAATCCGATGATATTTTTTCTCAATTAATAACAAAAATTATACGTCACCACCGATCACACTGCTACGCATGGGGACGGGATCATGTGATGTGCTTATATGCTACTTTTGCCACTAATATTTTTTTCATAAATGTAATATCAACAGAAATAGGGGCAGCAAATAATGTAAAAAAATGCAATATACAGTGTTTTAAATACAAAGTACAAAGTGTAAATACAAAGTCGTATCGTCTCCAAGCATAATTTCTAATAAAAGTGGGTTTATCGGAAGTTACCTGTCAGGTAAACATGTTATCTGTATATTTTTGTAAAAAATGAAATTAGAAAGATCCTAAGAAATCATACTAAATTGTACGGCGCCCTTGATTTTTCACAAAAACGGCTCTCTACAAATTATTCGATTAAATTATGTTATTACTATATGTGATATCTCTCCCCTTCTCTTACTATCTCTCTTCTGTTACCGGGCTGCTAGAACGAGACGATTTGCGCATTACGTGACCCGTGCTGGATGAACAACACTTGTGGCGTGTAATGGAAGAATATACTTTTCGTTTAATTGAAAAATAGTATAATTTTATTTTAACTTTATGAGTAAAACCTCAAATTGTAATATTTAAATAAATGAAGCCAATATAAGCGAAACTCAATCGAAAATCTGGAAACAGAAAAATCAGAAAAACATATTGACACCTCTGGGACTCGAACCCAGGACCTCTTGCTTTCCGGGCAATTGCAGAAAAATGAAATCTAAAATTTTTACTTCAAATATTCTCGGGAATCGCCGGTTAAAATCTTTTGGATACGTGCGGTTACATTCTATACACACAATAACAATATGTGATAGAAAATACCAAACACATTTTTCCGCTGTGTTAGTATTGTGTTAGTAAGTCAGTTACTTTCTGAGCACCCAGTAAATTAGCATGTGCGCTTGTGGGTGTGCGTGACGCGCCTGTCTGCGAGTGAGAGTGTGATAGTCTGTGTGTGTATGAGTGTGCCTGTGACCAATTAACTTAGGAATATATCTTTATTAAGTAATCTATCGCTCTGAATAATTAATATTCGTTGTTTTTAATCAATTTTATGGACCCGGCGTGTTCCGACACGTCACGCCTTCAATGGCTGACTGCTACGGAGGGTAGAGTACTGCCAGAGAGATATGGATTCAATTACAAATTTATCGAAATACATACTTATATTTTTAGTACTGACAATTCGCGGTGAAATTCCATTATAATGATTTATGAAAACAATTAACACTTTTAATCAATTTTTATTTTATTTTTGACCTTATCGGTTTCAGCCTATCAAGGCCATCTTCAGACTGGTACAATTTTATGTATACATGCACTGTAAAATCATTTAAGATTTGTTTTCACGGCCAAAAGAATAATTGTGTTTTGTTTTTGGGGTAATATGACTTGTTACGCTACCTCCTTCTTTATCACACATTTCGGACAGCGTTACAGTGTCCATCATCAGGGTATCTGGTAAAGTCGATCGATATAAGTTTTAACGATAATGTCGGTAATTTGAAATCGCTCCCGAGCACGACTGCAGGTAGCTAACGAAAAAAAACAACAGTTCAAGACGATTAAATGTTCCTAAATTGTTTGACGTGAACTGTTGTTTGTTCGTTGGTGATCTGCAGTCGTGCTCGATGGAACGATGACAAGTTACCGTCACTATTCATAAATTTTATCGATCGACCGTGCTAGGTACCCAAGAGCAATGGATATCTTCATGCTTTGGAATGCTATAAACATCTCTATTAAAACTTTTATTATTAATTTCGTTCTGACATTCGAAATATATCGATTTCATTACAGTTGATCCCGACAATTGGTCCCCAGCGTACTTATTTACAATATGCCGTCGTGTATACCTACTTACACAAAATATATCTAATTGTCCCCGAAGGAGTGTGCAGAGAGGATGTACCGCCGAATAATAAAAATATAAAACATATTTTCATTGAAATGCATCAAGGATTAAAGTACTTCCGCCTTACTCATCTTCTTTGGCGCTACAGCCCATTTCGAGCCTTGGCCTCCTTCAAAATAAACCTCCACCGCCCTCTGTCCTCGGCCGTCGTCTTCCAATCTGCAACATGGAGTAATCCTCTTGCATCCTTCCTGACCTCATCCTTCCATCTCAGTCTAGGTCTGCCCGCCTTTCGTCCTTCTTACCTTTGGTACTCGTGTGCTTGGCATTCGGTGCACATGTTCGGCCCATCTCAATCTTTGGAGCCTTAAATGGGTGGAGAGTCTGGGAGCTTGGTAAATATCATAGAGCTCATTATTGTGGCGGATTCTCCATGCCTCTCCTTCTCGCACCGCTCCGACGATTCTTCGAAGTACCTTTCTTTCGAAGATGTCCAGCCGTTCCGCTGACTTTGCTGTCAGTGTTCCCGCCTCACATCCATAGGCCAAGACCGTTCTAATAATTGTTTTATATAAGGTTATTTTGGTTTTCCTATGGACGTTTCGGGATTTGAACACTGGCAGCAACGCGAAGTAAGTGTTGTTAGCGGCTGTAATGCGCTTTCTTACTTCTACTGGGTCTTCATTGTCCTGCGTTATGATGGAGCCCAGGTAGGTAAACTCTTCGGCCACTTCGAAATTATAATTGTCTTTAAATTTAACTTTATCTTTTATTCTGCGGTGAGGGGTTCTGGTTTGCATCATGATTTTTGTTTAATAATTAATAATTATAATTTCAGGGGGCCAACTGTCAGTGTATCAAATTTCGGATCATCGTAAAATCAATACGCTACCTTCCGATGACTTTACTTTCAACTTCAATTATTGTCACTTCTAACTCCTCCACGGATACTAGCTCGCATTATTATAATGATGCATTGTAAAAACATACATATGTCATGGATTCGATCAAATGCGCCCATAAATATGTAGTAGTGGCAAGATAACAATATTATTATGATTATGAACATTCGTGTTTAATGTTTTATAACCATATTTTTTACGCTTTCCATCCTTCAGGTATCAATTACGCTTCTACAATGATCGCTTGAATATTCATTAATGAGATGGTTTTAGTTTGAATCGTTCTTGAAAGTACGCATGTTGTTTTTATTTTATTTTTTATTCAGGAGAAAACACAGATGCAGACAGTAATTAACAAGACTGTGTAAAACAAAAACTAGAGAATTCGCCTGCACCCTAACTATTTTTCACCGATTGATTTTAACAGCAGATAAATAAACATTTAGGTACAAATATTTTTACAAAAAAAGGAGAGAATTGAGCAATGTTTTTAAATAAAAGTTTATATTCAATTTTTAGAAAAATTTAGAGTATTAAAAAAAAACAATTTAAAAAGTAAATTTGTACAGAAATAAAAAAAATAAATAAATAAATAAAAAATATAAAGAGTGTCAAAGTTTTTTATTTATTTTTTACATGAACTCTACACAGGAGGCCTTGATGAAAATAATTTCCCTGAGGGCCTATGTCATCTTTGGGGATGCTGTGTGGAGGGTTTTTTAGGGCAAGGAAGGAGAGGAGAGTTCTGGGAAGGAAAATATTTAAGGGGTGGATAGGAATCTGGGGTTCAGTGGGTCCTGGTCATCAGAACTAGACAAACCTCATCCCATGAACCCGGGCAACCCTGCTAAATCATCAAACGTAGCGAACCTTTTGGGGTGACCTATGGCAGAGGTGTTGGTTATCCAATAAAGGTTCCCGGTGCGGCGGTACTCATTCCCGCCTCCCAAATTGAAAGTTGCTCTTCTTTTATAGGCGTTTTTAGTATTCCCACATTTACGGAACGGCGTCGATATAAAAAAAAGCAATAAACATAAGTTCCTAATCAGAATAATGCAGCAAACCTTTCTTACACATTAATTAATAGTGAGACTAAAGATGAGACACACAATGTACGTAGGTTTGTATGTTTCAAATAAAAAAAAATATTTTATTATTATTTCTTTACAAATAAGATCCTACGTACCTTTGCTCAGATCGAGTGAGACTACGGCTCCTCCGACAGAGAATAACAATTCCTGGCTACTCAGATCTAGTTATAGTCAATAAAAGCACTATTATGTTCTGCATATTTATCTTTTAAGGTGATGCAATACGAAGTAATATTAAATCACGTACTTTTGTTTTGAAAATTTGATCTCCTAGAAATAGTGTAGAAGCTTTCAATACTTAGTGTAGAACACACATCATTTGCTGCAATAGAGCACTTTTTATAAGCCTACGAAAACTAAATTATCAGGCCTACAAAAAAACTTTGAAGTATACAATCTCTTGATTTTGATACGGTTTTGTTATGTAAAGTGGAACGTTAAGTTCTATAGATTACGATAGAAAATCTGGAAACAGAAAAATCAGAAAAAGGATATTGACACCTCTGGGACATGAACCCAGGACTTCTTGCTTTCCGGGCAAACGCGCTAACCACTGCGCCATGGTGTCGATATCCTTTTCTGATTTTTCTATTTCCAGATTTTCGGGTGAGTATGCTTATATTATCTTCATTTAATTAAATATTACAATTTGAGGTTTTACTCATAAAAGTTAAAATAAAAATAAAATATTCATCCTAGACTTGCAGAAAAGTCAATAGATGTCGCATATTAAAATAAAATGGATAAAGATTTATCCAGACACTATCTAGAGAGCATTTAGTTCGGGTTTGAATCTTGCTATCATACATAAAGATAGTAGGCAATAATATATGCGTTAAGAAAATGAAGATAATGTGTGTGGTTCTTAGTCGAAGTATGATACAGTTAAAAATTAATGAATTTGATATCGACACAGTGGCGCAATGGTTAGCGCGTTTGCCCGGAAAGCAAGAGGTCCTAAGTTCATGTCCCAGAGGTGTCAATATCCTTTTATGATTTTTCTGCTTCCAGATTTTCGGTTGAGTTTCGCTTATATCGTGTTCATTTAATTAAATAAATTATAATATTTGTACCTGAACTTAACAAAATAAAATAAAACGTGCATTTGGGCGACGTTTTTTTAAGTGTATACCGATGTGATTTGAAACTCGATGAAACGAAAAATAGCGACACTAAAAAGAGACAAACACATACATCTAAAGGATTTAGCCTGCGAGAGAATCAGTCTAATCGTTCTCCTCTTTGTGCGGTGCTTCGTAGCCTCCCCGCTATTGTCTACTTTAGTTTTCTGAAGGTTTCACTTCTACCGCGTGTGAAACGAGAATTTCACCCTTATCGCTATTTGCGAAAGGTCTGCGTGATTTCACCAGCTTCCGAATGTTACACGCCGAAGTGGATCGCCCTAAGAGCGTTTAACCAGCCAGTGGCCGAAAATCCACATTTCGTCGAAAGTTGTTCTTACGATCGTGCAGGGCGGTTACAATGAGAAAGATTAATTATTTTCCGTACCAGCTTTTTAAAATTATAACTCAATATCGATTTTATTTCATTCCAAATTTACTTTAATTTATACCTACATCCAAAAATGCCGAAAGACGTGATGATAAAACTATTCAAATTATGTACTTTTTGTAATTATTGTTTGATTATAAGTATTGATCATTTTTCAATAATGTCTAAATTAAATAAGAATGTTAAAAAAAATCTGAAATATATTAGTTTGTAAGTGCGCAAATAAATACACAAATGGACCAATTTTCGTCAAGAAACACATGTAGGTATATATTTTTTAATGATTTTATTTAAATTAAAATTGAAATTCTAAAACACGCGATACCCAGATAATGTATTGATTTATTTGACTGTATGATTATATGATTTAAAATGGGTGTGGTGTAATACAATTTTTTTTTTGAAAATTTAACAAATCTGCCAACAACCTATGGTATAACCTTATTATACTAAAAATGAACATTTTTTCTCAAATTTTAAAACATGCAAATGCTAGATAAAAGAACAATATTTCGAAATCCATTTATAATTTTTTGTGTAAAAGAGTAAATACGTCTAAATTCTGATTTAAAAATCTCATATTTCTGGTTTTCTCTGGTAATAACTATCTTAAACGTTTTATTTTGACACGTTACATAACGCAATTTAACAGACAAACACTGGCTCCTCTCACATCTGAAATTACATTATACAGTGGTTATATTAAACTGAAATTCATCAGGTTAATTAACGGCAAATGGGGTTTAAAAGTTAAACTGCCTAATCTGTCTGATGTCGGTATCGTTAGAATAATAACGGCCGTTAGCACGCGATCGGTAACGCATTCGTTAAGTCGAGTAGCAAAAAATAACGAAAAATTAACGATGACTAACAACAACAACGGATCATAAGGTTGATGACTCGCTTCAAAAATGCAAGAATGTTGTATTTATGTACTCATAGGGGTAGGCAGAGAAAAAAAATGTATTAATTAAGGGAATATGACAGTCATTGTTTTCGTCATCATTCGTTGCTTATTTATAGCTTGTAGAATTAAAGATGTCAGTTTGAGAGTAAATGACGAATTAAACATACGAATTTCGGTTGTGGATCTGTAATCTACCTATATAGATTGAGTAGGTGCCTTTTAGGTGCATTGGGCCCGCAACCCGAATTTCTACCGATTTCTTACATATCTCTATTAAACACGTTAAGTTTTAAAGCTCTTAAAAAAATATATGTTACTCTTCAAGACAATATCTAGACATTGCCCGCGCCGAAACGCAAATTATATAAAATTCCCTCGATAGAAAAAAATCGCAAAGTATGCTCCAAAAATTTTTATAAACACGTTTGTTTCAGTTATTTTACAAGTTATATGTATGAAAAAATTCACAGTGTTTCTATAAATGCTGTTTAAGACAATGCCCGCGAGATTTGTGCTCTATTTTAAACGAGTCGTGTTTTATTAAACATTTTCGCAATTTTTGCATCGATTTTGTCGCTGTAAATGTTAGCGCTCTCCTCTAACATTCGTAATTTCGTATCTCTCTATCTTCTTCTTTTCGGGCCCGGTTGCGGAGTCTTTAGTTTTCAATGTGTCCAGTTTTACTGCATCTTGGCAGTTTTCTCTCACTCAAGCTGGCTGTTATTTTCATATGATATGTTTTTATATATATTTTTTTCTGATTCAGTGAACTTGGATTAGTTTTGAATTTAAGTATCATTAAAACGGCCAGCGTGGTCTAGCGGTAAGGCTCTTGACTCGCAATACGAAGGCCGCGGGATCGAATCCCGGGGGGGGGGGGGGGGGGCAAATAAAATTTATTTGAATAATTGTGTTATTTCACAATTAATTAATTTTAAAAAATGTGTAGTATATTTGCGGCACGTTTCAGAGTGGAAGATACTCTCAGTATAGCCCTGGTGTAAGACCACCATTCAGAATTGAAACGTTGATTGAAATGGCTTTAGCCGTGTTTGGTGACCTGATCTGAATAGCCAGGTATTTCCCCACCTCCTTCTTTCCCATCTCCTTTCCCTCCTTATTACTTTCAGCCTTACAACATACCCCATTTGGGAATGCCGTAGTCTCACTGGCTCCAGACGGGAGCAGCTGAGATTCTTTTGAGGTATTACTATAAAAAAACACTGGAACTGATTCTTCCGACCTAACAATTCAGAAAAGCGATACAGTACCTACCAATTTGGGAGGTGGGTACCAACACTCTGCCGTAGATCTCCCAAGTGATTATAAATGTAGCCATCTCAAACACTTTCGAAGTTAAAACTTTTTAGCACCTCGATGAAACAAAAAGTTTTGCTAAAAAGAGACACATAGGATTTAGCCTGCAAGTGAATGAGATAGAATAATCGGTCTCCTCCTTGTGCGGTGCTTCGTAGCCTCCCCACCCTTATCTACTTTATTTTTCTGAAGGTTTCACTTCTACCGCGTGTACACTGCACACTTATATTTTTTTAAGTGAAAACTTCTTTAGCACCGTTGTGATTTAAAACTCGATGAAACGAAAATGCGACACTAAAAAGAGACAAACACATGGATACATCTATAGTATTTAGCCTGCGAAAGAATGAGATTGAATAGTCGGTCTCCTCTTTTGGAAGGTTTCACTTCTACCGCGTGTGAACTACAAACAATTTTTTTTAATTACGAGTTTTCTGGATTTCTGGAGCTTAATAGTGTTTTGATTAACTGTCAAAATAAATTAAGTTAAAATTTTTACTTTTATTTTAATTTTTTAAACTTTATGAGTAAAATCTAAAATTATAATATTTAATTAAATGAAGACAATATTAGCGATAGGTCGAAAATCTGGAGACAGAAAATACAGGAAATGGTTCCGCTGGGACACGATATAAAGATATAGCCAATAATATGTATAAGGATAATATATAAAGATAGCAGCCAATAATATGTGCGTCAAGAAAATGAAGATAATGTTGGTAGTTCTTAGTCGAAGTATGATACAGTTTAAAGTGACCGAATTTGATATGGGTTTCGTAGCTCAATCGGTAGAGCACTTGCCATGTAAGCAAAGGGTCCTGGGTTCGTGCCCCAGCGGAGCCAATATCTTTTTCTGATATTTCTGTCTCCAGATTTTCGATTGAGTTTCGCTAATATTGTCTTCATTTAATTAAATATTAAAAATTTTACTTTTCCATCACTCTATGTAAGAGAATGTTACAGCCAATAAGCGACCGTATAAATTGCGGTGTAGATATAGTGGTTGCACTTTACTTAGTGTCCCCGTTCCATGCAAACGTCCCATACTTTACGAGTGCCAGAGTCGAGGTAGAGACTGCTGCCCGTATGCCATACGGGGTGCGGTTTTCCCCGGTCTGTGATTGGTCACTGCGGACGGGCTGAAAGACGACGCAACAGACGAATGATTTTCAAATGTATTCGCCTGCGGCGCATGGCACAAGGGCTGGAATGCGGGGTATCTCAGGGATTGAAATGGTGCCGTGACCAGACAAAGAAAAAGATGAAAAATAATATTTTTGTTACATCAAGAATTTTCATATGAGATTTTCATATGATTTTCATATTTTTGTTACATCAAGGATTTTCACAAGAGTACCAGCTGCTCCCGTCTAGTCAGAGCCAGTAAGTCTATTGCATCCCCAATTGAAGGTAGTGGGGAAGGGAAGGAGATAGTGAAGAGGAAGGTGGGGAAATACCTGGCTATTCAGATATGGTCACCAAACACGGCTAAAGCCATTTCAAGCAAAATTTTGAATGGTGGTCTTACATCAAGGAGATAGTAAGAGTATCTTCCACTCTGGAACGTGCCGCAAATATACTACATGATATTTTAAATGAATTAATCGTGAAATAACACAAATTAATAAAAAAAAATATTTGCACACGCCGGGATTCGTTCCCGTGACCTTAGGATTGCGAGTCAAAAGCCTTACCGCTAGATCACGCCGGCCATCAAAATCAAACATGCACAACATTCAAGAGTATTTCTACAATGTGAATACCGATAGGCATCCAATTACTAGGAGCCAATGGTGCTATAGAATCCCCAAATCAGAAATTTTAAAAGGATAAACGGCCAAAACGATTTATAAAAGACATGTAAAATTTTTAATAATACATAGATATCTTTTTCCATTAGCTCCTAACAGGAGGCCCTGCGGAAAATGATTTCCATCAAGGCCTGGATCATCCAGGAGTGAAGGACGTGTGAACGCAAGGCGATGGGTCAAGAGAGTCCAGCTAGAGAGGTCAAAAGGCTCCCCTTCAACCAGTTTCATTCGATCAGGCGGCACAGGCACCGCCAAGACCCGGACAAAACTCACCCATGAACCGGACACCCCTTCTGAGTTACCAAGCGTAGCTTGCCACTTTCGGTGACCTACGGCAAGAGAGAGGTGTTGGTGCCCATACCCGCCTCCTAAATTAATAATTTGATTTTTAAACTAGATCGAAATACTTGCAATTCACTCTTTCCTTCGGCCTTTGAAGTTTTTCAAGTTGAAAATTTTTGCCAAACACATCCAAATCACTTAAATATTTGTTACCAAGACTGTGCACACGTTGTACTAGGGAATGCACGGTGGTCTATGGAAAACTTTCCCTGGCTTTTCTTTTCTTTATATATATTTTTTCTGCTATTATAGTAATTACTTACATTGTAACTGTAAAAAATTGAGGTCTTCACTCAGGAGAATTTCTTTGGGTAGACTGGTTTTTTATAAATGAAGCACTTTTTTGTTTTAACTTTAAGTTCTTGAATTTTTATTGTTATGATTTGATATTTATAAACTTATAACTGACGACAATAACTTTCCCCACCCAACGGACAAGGGTTCAGTAGTATTTTAATTTCTTAGTGCAAGTTTTCGTAAAGAAGTAAGTTAATTTTACCGATGCAACCCCTTTTATAAGGATTTCATACATCTATATTTCCCTTGTTTGTTGTGTGAGAAGGACAAAGAACAAAAAAATGATTCTATCGACATCTAACGAACAAAGCAGACAACTCTTGGATCGCAATCCAACCTTTGATAGTAACTCAACTTCATAATTGGTTTGCGTCCTGGGTTTAATTCTAAACATTCTCCGCCCCAAAATGAGCAGATATTTATTCTGAAATATCGAATCCATTTTTCTGCAAATTATACAAATAACATTATGCAAACAAATTATGAGCCTAAATTAAATATTGACTTTGCTCAAATCAAATTCAAATTCATTAAATTAATTTTAAAGTTATTCAATAACATAACACACTAAGATAATTCCAAAAACAAACTACATTTTTTAAAAACAAACAGAAACCATAACAATAATTACATCTAAACATATAATATAGACAGCACAATCATGTCGCGGCAGGTTTCCTGGTCATCCTTCCTTCCTTCCTCGGGAAAAAATTTAATAAAGATAATTCATCCTTCCTTCCATAGTTCATTGCCACATTTGGAATTATTACAATGTCTCCAGATATATCTATATATGCAGTTTGCAATTCTAGCCAGCAGGCTATGTTAGTTTATAAGTGTTCATTAAGTGTTTTTATCCTTTTTTTTTTTTTTAAATATATGGATCTACAATCCTTTTTTTGTTTTATTATTTTTTATATCACTCCCTACCACACTCAAGTTTTTATTGCTCCACATTTTTCCACATTTTGTACACTGATTTTTACTTTTAATTTATTATTATATCTTCTTTTTTGTCCTTTTTGGTTACTTTTAACGTACAAATTTTTATATTATTTTTTACCTTCAACGTACAAATTTTTATATTGCCTTTTTTTTACTACTTATTGGTTTATCTTGTTTTATGCACTCATTGTTTTTTTTTTCATAAAGCACAAGTTCCTTTTTTTTGCATTTTGTGCTTACACAGCGTCTGGTCCGTTGGGTGGGGATGTTGACATCTTCAGCTCCTCGTTATCGTCTATTGGCAATAGACACAGCTTTGAGATGGCCCTCTGAGTAGTTCCATGCGAGGTTTTGAGAGTTGCCACACGTACTCTCCCGTCAGCTCCTGGATGGACTGCAATTACACGTCCGAGTTTCCACACACATGGTGGTAGGTTGTCTTCCTTCAAGACCACCATATCGCCTGGTTTTAGTTGCGCATTAGGTCCGTTGGTCCACTTCGTTCTGCTTTGGAGCTGCGCCAGGTATTCCAATCGCCACCTCGACCAAAAACATTGTATTAGTAAGGATAACTTTTGATAGTTATTCAGCCTGTTGACTGAAATATTTTGTAGATCTTGTTCTGGAATCGCCGCTAAGCTTTCACCAACAAGAAAGTGACCGGGACTGAGGGAGTTTAGGTCATTTGGATCATTTGACAATGGGGTAAGAGGTCTAGAATTTAAACAAGATTCAATCTGACACAAAACGGTATTAAATTCCTCATATGTTAATAAGGAGTTACTTGCTACTCGTTTCAAATGATATTTCACAGATTTTATCCCGGCTTCCCAAAGACCTCCAAAGTGCGGCGCCCTTGTCGGAATGTACCCCACATTGAATTGATAGCCCCGATAATGATTTTCCGATAGTAGGTACCTTTAAATTATTTATCTGCGGCAATTCTTCTATATAAGCTCTCCAAACTTTCAAAATTTCAGGGGGTATATCTTCATCCCACTGAGTTTTGCTCTGCCACAGACGTTGCATTAATAGCTTCGCTACTACCGTTACAGGCCCTATCAGACCCAGGGGATCAAAAATGGATGCTATGCAGGATAACATCTGACGCTTGCTTCTAATTGGTTTTGTTATGGGCTCTACAGTATATTTCCAATAATCTTGCTGATTATTCCAAGAAAGACCTAATATCTTTCCTTCCTTTGAGTTATCCTTTATAATCATATCGCTAACCTCCTCCTGATTTGAGCACAGCGACGACAAATTTGACCGCCACTTTCTTAGGTTCATGCCAGCAGATGCTAGAATAGCAGATAGTTGCTTCTTGATTAATAAGCAATCTTCTTCACCAATGTCGCCAGCTATTAAGTCATCCATGTAAAAATTTTCTTTAAGAATTTGACTGACCTTGGGATTTGTGTTTTGATTCTCATTTCCTAGCTGCTCCAAACATCTGGTGGCTAAGAATGATGATGGTCCCAAACCGTAGGTGACTGTATTCAGCTGATAATGTTGAATCTCCTCGCTGGGTGAGTCTCTCCAAAGGATACGTTGTAAGTCCCTATCCTCCGGCTGCACTAATATCTGCCGGTACATTTTTTCTATGTCGGCCGTTAACGCGTACTGATGTTTTCTGAAATTCAATAGATGTGCACATAAATCCTTTTGCAATATCGGCCCAATCATGAGGGCATCATTTAGGGTAATTCCAGTTGAGGATTTAGCCGATCCATCGAATACGACTCTGGTCTTAGTAGTTGTACTAGATTCTTTGATCACCGCATGGTGAGGCAGATAGTAGTGTATTTGATTTGGTGACGGTGGTTCACATTGCGTCATATGACCTAAGTCCTTGTACTCCTGCATAAAATTCTTGTAATCTTTCATTAATTCTGGGTTTGAGGCTAATTTTTTCTCCAAATTATACAATCTCTTCTCCGCCATAGGGAGACTTTCGCCTAGCTGTTTCGCACAGGGGCGTTGTGGTAAACTTACAATGAAACGGCCTCTGCCATCTCTTTCATGAGTAGCTGTGAAGCTTTCTTCACATGCTCGCTCCTCGTGATTCCTATGTTTAATAGGACTTAGCTCCTCTAATTTCCAAAAATTTTCAATTTGCTTATGTATTAAGTTGAGTGAAAGATTACAAATTTTTACTGGCCTCTTTTCTGAAGTGAAGATGTGTCCCGAAACCAGCCATCCAAATTCGGTTCGTTGCAATATTGGTCCGGAATCTTGAATCTTCATCCGGTCAGAGTGCAGAGTCTCCCAGAAGGTGTCAGCCCCGATCAACATGTCTATCGGGCCGGTTTCATTAAAGTTTGGATCTGCCAATTGCAATCCTTGGGGGATGCCGGTGCCTTTTTTCTGAAATGAGATTTGCGGCAGATTACTGGTCACCTCCGACAATACTAGGCATTCAATCCTCTTTGAATAGGGTGAATAATTGGAAGATATTTCTAAATCCACAATGTTTTTAATATGCTGTATTTTATTATGAATTCCGGTAATAGGGATATCAGTTTTTCTAATTTTTAATTGTAATTTAGAAGCGAATTCCTGGCTAATGAAATTAGACTGTGCTCCGGAGTCCAACAAAATTCTAGCTTTAATTGGATTTCCTTTATTATTTCTCACGTTAATCACCGCCGTTGATAATAAAATGAAATTGTTGGATGTTTTCGATGCATGATTGTTAACAAGAGGTTCTCTTGAAGAAGTATCGCTTCCCTGATGACTTTGCATTTTGTCTTCATTTTGCAAATGTAACAAAGTGTTGTGAGAGCTCGCACCACACTTGCGACAATTATATTTACTTTTACAATCCTGAAATTTATGCCCTACCGACAAACATTTCAGACAAGCTTTCAACCGACGTATTGTTGTCATTCTATCCTCTATTCCCAGATTTAAAAACTTTTGACAATTATAAATTCTATGATTTTGATTACAATTAATACATTTTAAATGTTGCGATGATAACGAAACATAAGTTTCTTTCTTAAAATTAGAAGGAAATCCCTTGGCATGATTCTGTCGCTTGTCGTTTGGTGCTGAGAATTCTAAAACTTGCACTCGTTCGTATAGACATTTCATGAACTCTTCATAAGTGGGGATTTTATTTTTTATTGGATATTGTTCCCAGCGCATTCTGGTTTCGCTATCCAATTTATTTGACAAAATATGAATTAACAATATATCCCAACTTTCAGTGGGTAGATTTAAATTATTTAATGCCTTTAAGTGCAATTGGGCTTCATCTAATAATTTTCGCAATGCCACATGATTTTCTGATTTTATTTCTTGCAATTTAAACAATGCATTAACATGTTTATTTATTATTACTCTGTCATTCTGAAACCTATCCGTGATCATTTCCCACGCAATGAAATAATTATCTCGAGTTGTAGGTAAGGACGCAATCAGTCTTGCCGCATCATCATACAAACAAGATTTCAAATAATAGAATTTCTGAATAACATCTAATTCGTCGTTGTTGTCAATTAATGAAATGAATGCATCTCTGAAATGTAACCAATCTTCATAATTTCCGCTGAACTTGGGTAGTTCTAAAATTGGGAGCTTGACGCCTTTGGAACGGACGATTTTACCGGTTTCGCTTAATTTATCCTTGGCTTTTGCTAATACCTTATAATATGAGTTTTCAAACATTTCTCGTTCGTTCCCTTTTTCCAATTCATCCTGCGATAATGTTTCAATTTTTTCTTGCAACGCTTCGAAGATGTCTAGTAATGGTTCGAATTTTTGAATGCGTATTTCGACCTCAGAAAGTAATAACTCATTATTCTCTAAGTAATCTTTGAATCTGGTTAATTTGGCTTTACATATTCCGCGCTGTGCAATTAATACTTTTAAATCCATGATTTCGTAAATAACAAACAATCAATACTCACTGATTGCTCTGTTGTGGTTCACTTCTAACCACGCTAAACACTAAAACACAAAAAACTTGCACTGTCTTTTACTTGATTGTTTCTTTTGTTTTAACAAAACACTAGATCACTAGATGCATGTATTCAACAACAAGAAAATCTATTGTTATTATTTTGTTATGAAAGTTCGCGACTCGATCTGACTTTACAAATGGCGTGCGCCTGCTTTACCGACTGGAAAAACACTTCGGAGTCAAACCAACGTCCAACGATCGCTTTCAGATTGTTTGAATAATCAATTAATACATTTCATGTATTATAATAATTATCCTTCTGTTTTTTGCCGTAGCATAATCATATGACTACCCACAAAAAACTTTGTTAGTTTCAGTTGCAAATAAAACAACGACGGTACCCGTCGCCTGCTTTATCGACAGTATCAAAAAACATCAAATTCAAAAACAATCAAAACAATGAAACCACAATTCCGATTTTTACGTTTTTTGCGACACTATAATCATAGCCAGCCACAAAAAATCTTGCCAATATCAATTGAACGATTAGTCCGTTGCTAATTTTTATACAACAATAAAATACCGAAGTGGTCTAACCGAATTTGTTTTTTCTATTAGAAATGGATAAAAAAATGGGATGGTCACTTGCCCTTGTTGAAGATCCGCTTCATCAGAATTCTCCTAGTTTATTGCTGGTTCATGTCTGGCTTTCATTGATTTTTGTCGTGTTCCGCTCATGGGATCAATCCGGTCGAAGGATCAAATGTAAAAAATTGAGGTCTTCACTCAGGAGAATTTCTTTGGGTAGACTGGTTTTTTATAAATGAAGCACTTTTTTGTTTTAACTTTAAGTTCTTGAATTTTTATTGTTATGATTTGATATTTATAAACTTATAACTGACGACAATAACTTTCCCCACCCAACGGACAAGGGTTCAGTAGTATTTTAATTTCTTAGTGCAAGTTTTCGTAAAGAAGTAAGTTAATTTTACCGATGCAACCCCTTTTATAAGGATTTCATACATCTATATTTCCCTTGTTTGTTGTGTGAGAAGGACAAAGAACAAAAAAATGATTCTATCGACATCTAACGAACAAAGCAGACAACTCTTGGATCGCAATCCAACCTTTGATAGTAACTCAACTTCATAATTGGTTTGCGTCCTGGGTTTAATTCTAAACAGTAACATAATCATATAACTTGTTTTTCCTCATTACTTATTTTATTTTCGGAAGGTTTCTTCGACTGGTTATAGCCGTTATTTTACTTTTTCTTTTACTAACACTATAATATTTTTTTTATGTTACATATTTCAGAAGAATTATTCCACGGGCTGCTACTTCTATTTATCTTTTGATCTTTGGATATTATGTTAATGTAAGTACTTGCATACTGCTTACTAACCCCTTGTGCATGGACTTTGGAGGGACTAGAGTCGTTCAAATAAATGTAGCTTTTCTTGACGTGTCCTGTGAAGGAGGAAACCATATGTTTCCTTATAACGCCGTTGGGAAAGTGGTGGGGTCCCCTCCAACGGGGAATGCAAACCATTATTGATTGATTTAATTACAAAATAGTTCAATTAAGAAGAATGTTGCATGCTTATTGCTCTATCCTTAGCATGACGTCACGTGTCTATCATCATCAGATTCAGCATCACCATTCATAGTTGATCAATAAAATCGAAATAAAAATCATTTAAAATTTATTTGGATCTTTTTAAACATCTTTAAAATCCACACTCAACCCCGGAGGTCCACAAATAACATCGCACACGCTAATCCGAATGATGCATTACTTTAAGGCGTGGTAATTAATCGTCCAACACCTTTTGAAGGATTCGAGGTATGTAGGAACATCGCCATTCCCCATCGGACATTGGACATTGCACATTGAACATTGGACAAGGGACAAGTCTCTTTTAGGAACCTCCCGATAAGGCCCTTTAGGTCCCGAGCCGCGATAATCGAACATTTCGGCCCAATCTTCTGTCAACGTTTATAAATGACTCTGATTGAAAATACACGCGAATGTTTATGGCAAGCGGAATCACAATATTATTTTTCTGCGGTCTGACTTTTTTAAACCTTTTGGTTCTTCATTCCGATACCAAATTTGTTTTTAACGCCCAGGACATCTTTTAGGATACTGTGAGAACTTTTAAAAGGTATAAACACATTAATTTCAAAATAGCTACAACATATTATTTTATCTGCATTTAAAAACAATGACTTGTCGAAGCTATAAAAAGATGAACAATGAACTGCATTGCATTCTGAAGTGCATTCTTATTGCGAAACAATTTAATTACACACCTCTAAACTGCAGTTATAGTGCAAGTTTAAAAGTTAAATCATAGTAAAATAAATAAAAGTATTAGATAAACCATAATACAATTTTATTTTTTACTTCTTCACACTTGGCAAAAATACCTTGTGGCATCATCATTATCATTGCATAGTATAAAATGAAGTCGCTCAAAATGCATGTGCGCATAGATCTTTTAAACTAAGCAACGGATTTTTATGCGGTTTTCACTAATAGATAGAGTGATTCAAGGGGAAGGTTTATATGTATAATACATGCTTATTATAGTAGAGAAAAACCGAGAAATTCAAATATTCAATACAGGCAGCGGGCAGCTGGCAAGCGGGTAGTGTGGATTTTATTAAGGTCGGGTAATGGCGTTGTGTTTCGTTAGCCACAGCAACGTGTGGCCGGGTCTGCTAGTTATTGATATAATGAAAAACAAATAACTTAGTTTGCACCACTATATAATTAACAATATCGACATGTTTCGATAACAATGTTATCTTCATCAGCACAAGTTGTTCATATAAAAAATAAATGCCAAATTTGTAATTATTATCCCAAAATTACGCTCACCATATTACATACAAAATCATTCACTTGACACTGGCCAGAACACTCCTTTGGGGTGAAAAGCCATTAAAAAAAATATAAGTATAGACATGTAAGTACAAAGACAAAATATTATAAAGGAGAAGTGATTACTTGCTTAAAAAATCTCATAAAAAATAGTTATATTAAATTAAATATAAAAATTATTTAAGGATGTATAAAATTGCATTCAGATAATAAAAAAAAATTAACAAACAATTAAAACAGGTAGTTTAAATAACAAAATAAATAATTATAATTATTGTAAGTATTAATATGAAAATAAATTTAGAAGATGGCTATTTTTACAAAATATTATTTATAATATTTAATTTACTATTAACGCTTTTTCTATTTTCTAAAATTTCTAAATTTTCTAATTGTAATGCCCGTTGTATTATTAGTATGTGGAAATTTTAAATATTTTTATTTTGAAATTACAACATTAGTTATTTTTAGGTATAAATATAAATTTTTACATTAGGTTAAAAATCTCTCAGGGCCTGTGTCATCTTTGGGGATGTTATGTGGAGAGTCTTTTTAGGGAAAGGAGGGAGTGGAAGTTCTGGGAAGGAAAAAGGTACCCACACGTAGAAATTTGGGGGTCAATGTGTCCAAGAGCGACGGAAGTATGAATCATCTTTCCCACTGCATTGCAAGGCTTGAGAGAGTCCGGCTGCAGAGGTCTAAGTTAGAATTCCCTCAAGGAGGTCTCACAATCCGACCCGCCACAAAGTAGGTGGGCAAACGCATTCGCCGCCAGGACCTAGACAAATCTCACCCCATGAACCCGTGCACCCCTAATTGTCACTATTGTAGTCAACCACTTGGGGTGACCTATGGCAAAAGTGTTGGTTATCCAATAAATGGTTTCTGAGAAAGCGGTACCCATACCCGCCTCCCAAATTGTTTAATTGATTGGAAAAAATAACCATTCTTCCATGAAAAAAAAATGGATAGATGGCGTAATTTTTCAAGTTTACTAACATATAAAAAATTTAATTTGAAAGAATTTTAGCTTCACAAATTTTACAATAAGGAACTCCAGTAAAAAATATTATGGCTTTAAAAAAATATGTTCATAATATAGACCAATAAACGCTGATTCTGAATAAATATGTTTTATTTTATAATATTAAACGCAGAGTTTTTAAAAAATTATTAAAAAGTCCATTTTTAATCGGGTCGTAAAAATACGCCGTCAAGTTGGCATTATTGAAATTTTAGTAGTGAAGTCACTGTTCGACGTGTCGTGACGTCACAAAAAAATAGTAATGCTATTTCTAGGGAGAATACTTCGAACAACGGAATTCAAAATGGCGGCAGTTGATCAGCTGATTTCCCGATCCTATAGAATTTTTCAGGAGTGATGACATCATACGATTCACCATACATACGGTGGTTTTCGGGGGTCTTGAAAAATTAAAAATTTGACAATTATTTTAACTATTAAAACTAACTCTTAAAATAAAAATAAAAATGCGGTTATTTAAGTTAGAAGGTCATTAATAATTTAAAAAAAATGGACTGGAGTTCTCTATTATAAATAGATAGATATTGTTACAAAATATATATCACATGTGCTAAGTAGATAATTAACTTCTTTGGTAGTTGTGTTGAACCCGATTTATGTTGGCTTATTATATTTACGATGTTAATACATGATAGATGCATTTTCTTTCGCAATTTCGGTCCAGTGCAGCCTCCGTCGTACCAATTAATCTCTATTATCAGAAACTAATACTGATGAATAGCAATAAGGACCTGCATTATACCGGCAATGCATCTCCGTGCACAATTGCATCCATAAACTTTAACATCAACATCATAAATATTGCCAATGGCACTTCCTGCAGCCTGGGAAGGGTTAAACGATGGGAACAATCAATTAAGATATCAATCGATAAATATGATTTCAAGTTTAGGTGATAATGGTACTAGACAATGGGTACCATTCAAATATATTGGTACTTCCCCACCTTCCTATCTCACACCTCCTTCTTCCGGTGCCGATGGCTGAAGAACGATTTAATTGCCTTTTTAAAGGACTTTTCATTGTATGTTTATTTGTTCTTTCAAAAAAGAAAGCACAAGAGTGGTAGATTCATTCAGTATTGCCTCGGTGAAAGTACACCATTAAGAGTCCAAATGTTGCTTGAAATGGCTTAAGCCGTGTTTTGTGTCCGGATCGGCATAGCTAGGTATTTCGTCACCTTCCTCTTTCGTACTTTTTTTTACATTAGCTTCACACAGGAGGCCCTGAGGAAAATAATTCCCCTCGGGGCCTTTGTCGTCTTTAAGGAAAGAAAGGAGAGGAGGGTTCTGGAAGGAAGAGGGTTTAAGGGGTGTCATCCAAAACCCAGACAAACCTCACCCCGTGAACCCGGGCACCCCTGCTAAACCACCAAACGCATCGAATCACTTGGGGTGACCTATGACAAAAATTCCCACCTCCCAAATTGAAAAGGAGTGTGAGGGGTGGGTAGGAATGTGGGCGTCAATGTGTCCAGGAGTAACGGACGTATGAATCCATCCTTGCGGTGCAAGGCGATATTCCGAGAGAGTATGGAGAAGTCAAAGGGATTCCCTCAACCATTCTCTCTCGATCCGGCCTGTCATACAGCTGGTGGGCAAACGCATTCGCCGCCAAGACCCCGTTACTGTTTTGATTCGGAATGGTGGTCGTTCACATGAGCATCTTAATTGATTTAAAATCTGATTCTGATTCAATTAGTCGTTTTAAATAATATATTATAAGTGAAAAACAGAACGTGCCTCAAAACTATCAAAAAGTTGTTTCCGGTTCAATTGCTGAGACACTTACCGCTTAGCCACGTATATCATCCTTTGCAATAGCATCGTGTTTAGCTACAAAGAACGTCATAAAGTAATAAAATACTTTTTGCAACAAGTGAGGCATATTCCCTTACCGTTTCAGTCGATACCTATCCTCGTGGCTAGGATGTACCTGTACATAAATACACCATGAGTCACGCAACATATCCCCACACGGTGTGGCAGACTATCTGTGTGGTTGGACGTCTGTTGGGCTGGTTGCATTACCTCAATCTGCCGTACCTATGTGTGTACAATGTTCCACTGTACAGCGTCAGTACGTGGCCGGGTACAGATGATGTTCTACCACTTTACCTGGTCCGCAGTTGTATCTTTCCGAATTGATCAATTACTCCGGCCGTGTGATTTGTGGGTCTGCCGGTGGATATGGGCCGGAATTTATCGTCTCCGGCAGTGGCGAATCCAAAGGTGTTTGCCGTAAAACATAACTCGATAAACTAATGTGAAGTTTATAATGTATTGTGGGAGGCAGGACGTAGGATAGGGCCGATGTAGACGCAAACAGAGTATTGCAAAATAACGAAAATATGAATATCCATTCAAACAAGTGGTTAACTAACTGTGGACAGTTAGGTTTAATCATTATATGACGTTTATTGGATGAACACCACTGCCATAAGACTTTCGTCACCTGGGGTGATTTAGCAGGGAAGCCTGGGATCATGGGGTGAGGTTTATCACCTACTGCGTGGCGGGCTGGATCAGAAGAGACTGGTCGAGGAAGACCTAACCTAGACCTCTCCAGAAGGACTTTCTCGACTCATCGGTTTGCCCCGCAGTGGGAGGGATGGATTCATACTTCAGTCAGTCCTGGACACATTAACCCCCAGATTCCTGTCCACCCCTCATACTCTTTTCCTTCCCAGAATTTCCTCTCCTTCCTTTCCCTAAAAAGACCCTCCACACGGCTTTTCAAAAAATGTCATAGGCCTTGAGTGGTTTTTTTGGGCCACCTGTGTGGAGCTATTGTAAAAGAATAGATTTTGTATCTAATTTTCGTAAATCAAATTATTTTGCAATCATAAAATTTGAATGAATTTAGGTACTGAATTACCCGCATTCTTAATTATGAAATAAAAATATTTATAGGAATTGTACATTTTGTATAAATGTCAATATCGTAATGATTGGTGGCCTCGTTGGTACCGCACAAGAGCCCCAACTGCCCCAACCGTCTGGAGTATGGCATTGAGAATTGGGGTATGTCATGAAATTATTTTTTTCTTCTTCTTTCTAAAATAAGTGCAGATGGTTAATATAACGATAGAAAATATCATCTTTAATCACTGAAGAGAATGCTAGCAAAAATTGGAAACAGAAAAATCAGAAACAGATACGGTCACATCTAGGAATTGAACCCAGGATTTTAGCCTTGCCGGGGCACTGCTCTACCATTGAGCTAATGTGACCCTACCCCTTGTATCATACTTCGACTAAAAGCTACCAACATTAAATAACGCATATTTTTATTGGCTGCTTTACGTATGATTGCTAAATGCTATCTAGACATATTGTCTTGGATAAATGTATCTACCCCTTAAATATTATAATTTTAGATTATAAACTTAAAGTTAAAAATTAAAAATAAATATTCATCCTAGACTTGCAGAAAAGTCAATAAATGTCGCGTATTAAAAATAAAATGGATAAAAATTTATCCAGTCACTACCTAGATAGCATTTAGTTCGAGTTGAATCTTGCAGTCATATATAAATACTAGCTGATCCGGCGAACTTCGTACCGCCTCAGAATCAAAAACTGTTGTCAACTTATTAGCTGAATTGATCTAAATTGTTTCTCCCTGCGTATACCATACCTTGATCTAAATTGTTTCTCCCTGCGTATCCTTTCCCCTCTCGCGTTCCCTCTCCCTCTCCCCACTCCACTTCTCCCCTTCCCCCGTCCCGCTAACCCCCCTTCCTGAGTTCCTTTCCCCCCTCCCCCCTCCCCCGGTTCACAGTTCAATATTATACCCCTTACAATTTTGCTGCAGTTCTTTCAAAATAGGAGAATTCGTTCCGTACAAAATGTATGGGGAAAATAATTTTCTTCGGAGTGGAACACCCTTTACTTTTAGGGGTATGAAAAATAGATGTTGGTCGATTCTCAGACCTACCAGATAAGCACACAAAATTTCATCAAAATTGATCCAGCCGTTTCGGAGGAGTATGGTAACAAACACCGTGACTCGAGAATTTTATATATTAGATAGCAGCCAATAATATGTGCGTTAAGAAAATGAAAATAATCTTGGTAGTTCTTAGTCGAAGTACGATACAGTTAAAAGTGACCGAAATTGGATATAGGTTCCGTAGCTCAGTTGGTAGAGCACTTGCCATATAAGCAAAGGGTCCTGGGTTCGAGTCCCAATGGAGCTCCAGATCTCTCAGGTCTCCAGATTTTCGATTGAGTTTCGCTAATGTTGTCTTCATTTAATTAAATATTATAATCTTTAAGTTCGGCTGTGGTCTCATGAGATTCTTTTGTTTCTTGACCCAAGACCTACGTTTAGTTTTTTCTCTCTTAAACAGATCCCAACGTCTCAAAAAATGACCCGATAATAAACAAAATTCAAGTGTGCAGTTCACACGCGGTAAAAGTGAAATCTTCAGAAAACTAATGTAGACAAGAGTGGGGAGGTTACGAAGCACCGCACAAAGTGGAGACCGATTATACTATCTTATTCTCTCGCAGGCTAAAAACATAGAAGTATGTGTTTGTCTCTTTTTAGTGTAGCTTTTTAATTTCAACGAGTTTCAAATCACAACGGTGCTGAAGAAGTTTTCACTTTAAAAAAATCATGGGAAACAGGTTAAATTTTCGCCTTCCTAATCTGACCCTGGGTAGATTAAGCCACTAGTCCTAGCCAAATCTAGCGACATCCTTCTAGTCAACAGATTGGTGAACCAGCAATGTCCAGGCGCGTTCCGTGGCAATAACTGCACGCGCTTTGCCACACGACTCCGAGGCATTCAGTGCAATGCAGGCACTAGATAATCCAGCGGCTGTATGGAATCTATTTGGAATGGAGATAAGAACGGCAGCGGGGACATGAACACTGGACACTGGACTCTAGGCGAGATGTTGGATACGTTAAATTTGGGCACTAGGTTATGTGGATTTGGGTGGAAAATTTGTGTTCACGAAAGTAGATAAATCATTTATATTGTTATTATTATAGCTTTGATTTAGTTTGGTTTGTAAAGCATGAATTCCAGAGAATTTCGGCAAGTTCGTAAAGGTTTTCAAACTTGAATAAAGTGCCTAAGATTATTGACTGAATGTAGCGAAGTAGGTTCTGTTTGCAGTTCGTCTGCATATAAGTTTGTTTTTATGTTCACTTTCCCCATGATCTTCTTCTTCTTCTTGTGTCTTATCCGTTCAACGGACGTTGGCTATCATGTTGGCTATGCAGACTTTGTTTACTGCGGCCCGGAACAGCTCCACGGTGGACTGGCCAAACCACTGTCTCAGGTTTTTCAGCCATGAGGTTCTCCTTCTTCCAGGGCCCCGTCTTCCGGCAATCTTTCCCTGCATTATGAGATGCAAGATCTCATACTTCTCTGGATGTCTCATCACGTGTCCAAGATATTGAAGTTTTCGGATTTTTATGGTTTTAATTACTTCCTTTTCTTTATTCATCCGAACCATAACATCTTCATTTGTGACCCTGTCCATCCAGCTTATTTTAAGTATTCTTCTATAGATCCACATCTCGAATGCCTCAAGTCGCCTAATTAATTCTTCAGTAAGCGTCCATGCTTCCATTCCATAAAATAATATTGAAAACACGTAGCATATGACCATTCGCATTCGTAATCCAAGGTTGAGATCATGACTGCAGAACATTTTTTTCATGCGGACGGCACCATGATGGTGGCCGTTTACTGGTTCAGTAAAGATTAATTTTTCAAATGTGAAATCGTCGTTTTTATTTGGACTTTCTTATTTGCATTATTCAATACGGTATCTAACTATCTGCCGGAAGAAAGTAAAAAAAATAATTGTCATTGTGATAGTGACATTTCTTTGCACTAATTGTTTACCTTAAGGCTCTGCAACCGGGCTCGAAAAGAAGAAGATGGAGAGATACGAAATTACGAATGTTAGAGGAGAGAGCTAACATTTACAGCGATAAAATCGATGCGAAAATTGCGAAAATGTTTAATAAAACACGACTCGTTTAAAATATAACACAAATCTCGCGGGCATTGTCTTAAACAGCATTTAAAGAAACACTGTGAATTTTTTCATACATATAACTTGTAAAATAACAGACACAAACGTGTTTATAATAATTTTTGGAGCATATTTTACGATTTTTTTTCTATGGAGGGAATTTTTTATTACAATTCAATGACTAGATATTATCTTCAAGAATAACGTATAATTTTTTAAGAGCTTTAAAACTTACCGTGTTTAAGGAAGCTTTGTAAGAAATTGGTAGAAATTTGGGCTGCGGGCCCTTAAGAAAGTTTGAAAAAAGAAGTAATATTTAGATAGTAAAATTTCTATAGACTACTTCAATAATTTCTTTTCTAAAAAAAAGTTTAATAAAATAATATGGTTTATAAACAAGTTCGTGGTTAATTAAATACCTACCTTCCTAACGTATAACCTACCATATCCTACCGTATACCTTACAAATCTTACGACTGCAGAGAAAATTTTGTTTTGATTTATTTTAAAAAAATCAGAGATAATTTGAAACCTCCTTTTTTGTTACGAGGTCTACTGTTTACAAAACTATTGGTAATACACCTAGTTAGCACATTATAATATATTATGTTTGGTAAATATATGGATAAGCAGTGGAGTAGTGACCAACTTTTGTTCCCCAAACTGGCTCTTTGCAACACTTAGATTAAAGTAACACGTTGTAAAGCAAAGGAAGTGCGTAAAATCTTTGTAGTTTGTGATGAATAATACGTTTTTTTTTAAATTATTGAATACAATATTAGCGAAAATCGAACTGTCAATCAAAAATTTTAAACTGAAAAAGATTCGGTCACAGCTAGGAATTGAAACCAGGACATATTGTAAAGGCTTATATTGTCTTCATTAAATAAATATTATAATTTAAAATTGAAGACGAAATTCTGTTAATTCCTTCTGAGCTATGAAAATGATAATTTTACACAATAATTATCAACGCTTTGAAGGGCTTAACAAGTTTTAGTTAATGACCTAAAGAATAAAAAAATGAGATTTTACTCATAAGTAAATATAAAAAATAATTATTCAAAACTTTGCAAAAAAGTCATAGATGTTGCATGTTTAATAAAAAAATGATAAATTTATCTAAGACACTATCTAGGAAGCAATTAGTTTGGGATGAATCTTGCAATCAAACATAAACATGTTTCAAAGACCCAATCTTGTCTGATTACGTCTAAAAGGGATCGAAATGAAAATCTAGTCTCTTTCAACGGAAGCAATCTTCCGAAGAGGCCCTCCATTGATATGCTTGGTGTAAGCCAAAGTGACCAGCTCAGGTATCGGGGCTCCATCGAAGCCAGAGTTAAGTTAGCCTCCCAAAAACTGGGCGTGATGTACAGGGCCCGCAGATACTTTAATAGTACACAACTGCTAACCATGTACAAATCACAAGTGCGCCCCACCGTTGAATTTGGCAGCCACCTCTGGTATGGAGCTCCAAAATACCTGAGAAATACCATCGACTCGGTGCAGAAATGGGCGGTCCGTTTAATAGATGCTCCCATCCTAACAGACGGATTGCAATCTTTAGAGCACAGGCGTCGGGTGGGAATGCTATCCTTGTTCTACCGGTAATACAACGGAAGATGCTCCAAGGAACTAGCGTCATTGATCCCTTCGGCACCGGTGCATAGTCGGGAAACGCGCCAAACCCTTGCCCAACATTTGTACACGGTTGACATTTGTCAAATGAGAACGGGTCGTTTCTTCGACTCGTTCTTGTACTCAACAGCTCGGCTGTGGAATGATTTGCCGGCCTCTGTGTTTCCTCCTTCCTACAACATGGGTCTCTTCAAGACCAATGCTCATTCCTTCTTCTCCTCAAAAAGACCCTCCACACAGCATCCCAGATGACATAGTCCCTGAGGGAAATTATTTTTCTTAGGGCCTCATGTGTGGAGTTAATGTAAAAAAAGATAGCAGCCAAGAGAAAAATGAAGATAATGTTCTCAGTCGAAATATGATAAAATTAAGTATGACTAAAGGAGATAGGGTCCCATGGGACACCCGACAGTTAATCCGTTGGCAGTTGATCCCCCAAAATGATATTTACTAAAATTATAACTTTTTTGCATTATTTACCAAATTAAAACGTAAAATTGACCTCAAAAATACCCTTGATTAAAAGTTGGTATGAATATCAAACGAATTTATACACAGTGTCGATTTTTTTGTACGTATCTATGCGCTGTTACACACAGTATTGAGAGAAGCAGATTTTTCCATGATTCATTTGAATGAAAAAATATTTTATCCTTTTGTTATTCGGCGGTACGTCCTCTCTGTACATCCCTTAGGTATATTTTATATAATTAGGTATAGTGTGTTTTCCTTAAACCGACTGCAATGCGACCACATTGTCTATAAGTACGCCAAATATCGGTAAATCGTCGGCAGATCAACTGTCATGGAACTGGTCCCATGAGCTCAATGGTAGAGCACCCGGCAAGGCTAAGGACCTGGGCTCGATTCGTAGAGAATACCGTATATTTTTCTTATTTTCCGTTTCAAAATTTCGATTCTTCTTCTTTGTGTGCCCTATCAGGTCCCCCCGATCACTCTTAAAAATTCTCTCTGTCTTGCGCTGCCCGGAATAGCTCCTCCAAACTTCTAATGCCGGTCGACTCTCGTATATTTCGCCGGCAAGACATTTGTCTCCTACCAGGCCCTCGGCGAGCCTCCATCTTGCCTTTCAATATTAAATGGAGCAAGTGATACTTCTCCCCTCGAAGTATATGACCCAGATATGAAATTTTCCTGATTTTTATTAATGTAAGCAGTTCTCTATCTGCTCTAGCCTGCCTGAGAATTTCTTTGTTCGTGGTCGTGTCGGTCCATGGGACCTTGAGCATTCTCCGGTGAAGCCACATTTCAAAAGCCTCTAACTTATTCATGGTAGTTACTTTCAAGGTCCATGTTTCACATCCTTACAGCAAGACCGATCACACATAACATATTAGCATTTTCTCTCTTAGTTTTAAACTTATATTGTAATTGCAGAAGAGGGATTTCATTTTAATGAACTAATGCTGCTTCAATTCTGCACCTAACCTCGACATCTGGGTCAAGAGTCTCCGTGAGAATACTGCCGAGGTATCTAAATCTTTCCACCTTTTCGACATTGCAACCATTTAACTGTATCACTGATTCAGAGTGATCTAGTCGTCCAAATGTCATCCATTTAGTTTTATTGAAGTTGATTGTTAGGTCCAGTAGTTTACCAGCATCATTAACATTAACATTTCGATTGAGTGTCGCTAATATTGTCTTCATTAAATTTATATTACAATTTGAAAAGTAACTTAGATTTTTGTTTCTTTTTGCACTAGACTCATAGCACGTTAAGACACAACCATAGTGTTCCTGCGTGCAAAACACAGCATCCATACATCCTTATGGGAAAGTCAATTAATAAAAGCTTATGTGTTCCCTATCGCCCATGCTGCATCGACCTGTTATCGCTTTGTCATCTGTGGCGGCCGTCCGATAAACACGACGGTACTAATTCAGCGGTGATGCATCGGACCATCGCTGAGTATTATTGCTTGCTATAATGTCGCGTGTTTGAAATATTGCCACGGCGCTCGATATCGGAATTCCAATAAATAACTTGGTAGGGCTTCGCGGCCGGACCGCCTACGATTTCACTTTTGTATGGGAGCGGTGTTCCAGAGTTTGACGATGGGCGTATGGAAAATGGGGAAAAACAAAATAAAATAAAAAATTAATGTGGAATCAAATCTGATTTAGCCTTCTTCTTTCCCATCCATTTATGGCATTTTTTATTCCATGACAGTTAATCCCCTGACAGTTGACTAGGGATGTCGAAAGTGAAAAAAATATCGATATATCGATGTATCGATATTTATTAAAATATCAATATCGACGTCGATATATCGGTCAAATTTTCAAGAGATTTTGCGTTTTTAAAATAATGGTGTATTCAGCTCAATATTATCAATAGTAATTTTTGTACACAATTTGCTTTTTTTAGTGTACAAAAATCTCAATTAAAATGAAGGTATTTTTATGATTATTCATTTTTATTACGTAATAATTACAAAAATATCAAAAACTAAAAAGCTGTCTTCTAACTTATATGTAAACTGAGATGAATACAAAGTTTGTATGCATTCTATTGGCGTATTAATCTGTCAAAAAGGACTTAGTGTTTGGAACAAGGTATAGTCAATAGACAATTGGGAACCAACACATAGGAGTGGCTTAGAAAAAAATGGCGAAAAATAGCATACATTTCTATGTATGTACTTACACACATGAGATATTATTGGTGATCACAAATACTAATGTAAATACAATAGATATGTAAGCCATTAATAGTTAAAATTTCAACCGCTAGATGTCATGATCCAATACAGTTACTTTTTTCCGTTCGTTTCTATGCGGTTTTGGATTCTAGTGACTTTAAATACATAAATTTTAAAAAAATATCGTTTTTGATACAATTTTCGATATTGGATATTTTGTATCGATATATCGATATATCGGATCAAAATATATCGGTTAAAAATATCGATATTTTGAATTAAAAATATCGATATTTCGATATATCGATATTTTTTCAACAAGCCTACAGTTGACCCCTCGATTTATTTACATAAGTACATTATGCAGTCAACATGGGGAAAGTACGGTATACCGTCTTACAAAAATGTAATTAGTATCACCGAAGGGATGTACAGAGTGGATGTACCGTCAAATAACAAAAGTGTAAAACATATTTTCCTTAAAATGCATCTAGGAAAAAACTGTTTGTTTTCATACTGTATTTACCAGTATATAAGTACTAAAAATCGATATCTCTACATCTAAACATATTATAAAATACGGTCCCCCGCCGCGTCTGTCTGTCTGTTCGCGATAAACTCAAAATAAACTGAACAGATTTTCATGCGGTTTTCACCAATAGATAGAGTGATTCATGACAAAGGTTTAGGTATATAATTAGGTATATATTTTTTGTGTAAATTGGTTGAAATATGTAATATACTAGCTGGTACTCGGCATGCGTTGCTATGCCATTAAATAAAGAAATTGTTTCTCCCTGAGTGTCCGTTCCCCTTCCGTTTCCCCTTCCACTCCCGCGTCCCCTTCCCTTCTCGCGTTCACACTCCGCCTTCTCCACCTTCCCTCTCCCCACTCCACTCCCCTTTTCCTCAATTCCGCGAATCCCCCTCCCAAGTTCCCCTCCCCCCCCAAAGTTCACCTCCCCCCTCCCCACTCTCCCGCGAACCCCCTACCCGAATTCCTCTCTCACCTCCCGCATTACATACATTCATTCCCGGTACATTCTGTTTTCAAACAGCTCGCGCGCCACCTATTGCATTTTTGTATGCAAATTTCATAATGCCAGAGCTCACCAGTAGTTTTATACAAATCTTGTCCTGACAATAACGAACACTTACCTACTAACTTACTAACTAACCATCAGGCCGTTTCCCCGCAGGGGTAGGCAGAGAGGACGGACCGCCAAACAACTCGAATGAAACTGTGTCGATGAGACTCGCTATCCATCACATCGCCATCCCTTCGGTGGCGCAAAGAGGAGGACGGAACGTGAACAATAACGAACACAAAAAAAGAATTATCCAATTTGGTGCAGTCGTTCGGAAGTTATGCGCGCACATACATTTCGGCGATTCATTTTAATTTATATAGAAGATAGAAGATAAAGGAGAATATCTGTATATGGTAGACGAGTTGGCGCGGGAAGTGTGGATGTGATTTGTATGCAAAATCCACAGTTTTATGCCGAAGTTGATGAAATTTTGCACACGTGACCTTCAAAACAAAAGGACACTATCTACATTTGATTTCGAAAACTCTATGTAAAGTCAGGGCATCGACGGGGACTTCAGCTACTTGTAAATAAACTTGTTTGATATCCTTACCGACTTATTATAAAAGGTATTTTTGAAGTCGTTTTTAGGTTTTACACTAATAAATAATGCAAAAAAATTATAATTTTATAATAGTTACGATTTCGGTCAACTGTCGGGTCACCATTGCTATTGTATTTAGAATCTCTTCATTTGGGGGGACATGAACCTGGAGGGATGGACGAAAAGTGGTTTAGAAAATACCTATTTATTTGGCATCGGTTTTAAGTAACTAAATTAAAGTGCTTTAAAAATGTAATAAAAATATCATTTTATACAAAAATAACCTTTTTTTCACACTTTCCTCTTATATTCTTACGGGTACGACTAGATTGCACCTTGTTACCTAACAAAGCAATAGTCAATTCAGGTTCTTACGGACTCACCAACGCGATGCAAATCTTCTACTGTACGGGACGGGGAACGATAGATTTATTTATTTTATACCTTCTCCGGGTTTCGAACCTTCACCCTCTTGGTCCAGAGGCAAAGAACTTACCACTTTGCCACAAAGATCCACGTTTTTAACCAATTTTTTTAAATAACTGTTAGCCAAAAATATTTTAACGTTCGCATGTATGGGAATGCTTTTTCGTCCTTTATCTATTTTACTTTTAAAATTGCATCACAATATATCACACGTTCACATTTTGGAATACACCAAGGAATTCCGAAACTTATTCAATTTCTTAAGGAGTAAGCATCGTCGCTGAAGCACCCTCTCATTGGTCATTCGTCAACACAGTTCGCAAGCTCTTAGCAATGATTCCACAAATCGATAACTTCCATGGCAAATGATCTGTCCCTTTTTACAAACGGTTTTTAGATAGCGTACCTGACTGAGAGGGTTAAATAAATCAAGCGATTAATAAACAAAATAGGTATCTCGGAAAAATATTTGAAATTTCTTTATACCAGATTTTTGATCGCCGCCTTGAGTAGGCTTAATAAAATGCTCTCAAAATTCAGTTAAAAATAAGTGAATACCACCTGAGCTTCCGTTTGCTACAATGAGCTGTTCTTGTGGCACTATTAATAAGAAATACATGGCGTTGAGAGTGCAGGAAGATTTCCTTCTGGAACAAGTTGCAAATATGACAAATAGAAATATTTAATAAAATAATATAACATATAATAATATATCCCTAAAAATAGATATTTATATTGAGGGATCAGTAGGGTTTATCGGTACAGCTAGGAGTTCTACCGAGCCGAACCCTCTGATATGAAAATATCTGGAGTCGGTGAAATATTTTCCCATTTGGTCTCTGGTACCTAGGTTGACATGTGGTTTTTGTATTATTTTGTATTATTTTACTTATATAATGCACTTGCATAGCGTGGATTGACTACTAGATGATCAGTTGTGGAAAAGTGCGTGGAAGGGTTTAGTTTTTCCTGTGGGGAAGTCGTTAACCCGGATATATAGTCATAAAAAGTATCATAATGTTAGTTACGATACTCAAAAAATTATTTCATTCCAAAATACTGACAAAGAAAAATTAATATAATTATCTATTAAAATATTAAATTACAGATAGTAACCAACTTTATAGCGATAAAGTGAAGCATGGCTAAGTTATTCTTCACATAAGCAGTACAAATTTTGAAAATGACGAATAAATTGAAAGAAAATTTGAGTTCATTGAACGTGAATAATTGCACGAAGGCATTATTCACATTTAGGGTTGCCATATCTTAAATTTGGCAACTAGGACAAGACGCGTGAAAACCCCGGATTTTAAAGCCCAGAACCCGGACATGTCAACAGGTTTTCTTAAACAATAGTCAGTGTAATAAAAAACAGTTGAAAATGTCATAAATCACCTTTTCATTTATTTTCAAATTAAATTTAGTCATCTTTTATCATCATTATAAAAGTACCTAACAAAACAGAATCTTATTACAGTTTGTTACAAAATGTTTTTTTTACATTACATAGGAATAATCAGTTAGAATTTTTTTAATTCTTAAAATAAAACACAAATTATTAATATACTCTATTATGAAAACAAAACCATATTAAAATATTAAGCCTAACAAATTCAATTAAATTTTTAAACAAAAATCTTTAAAGTACTGAGACCATTTTAGTATTCAGTCTTGCAATTTTTGAGGTAACTCTTTAACTCAATAATAATCATATCTTTAAATTTTTATCAGCAGCCATTTATACAACAAAATATGTCATCACATAATATGAACTAAATTCAGTCTTCTTAAATCTTAAGCAAAAAACTGAATCTTTTTAAAGTTTAGACTTACTGTAATGTAAGTTACATTATTAATTTTTTTAAGCATAAAATAACCAAAAACTGTACTCATTTATATCATCTAAGTTTTAATCAACAGCCATATTGTAAATATCTTTTACGTAATAAAAACTATTATAACTTTAACTGCAAAAATGAAAAGAAATTATTGCACTCAAAAGTACATTATTTGATTATTTAGCTATTAAACCTTTTTCCTTAGCCTCTCGCCTTTTTTACTTTTCAGTTTTTTTTTTGTATTTATCACTCCCCGATAACTTATAGAATATTTTCTCTTTTTAAAAGGAATTTGTAAAAATTAATACAGGATTAGGTATTCTTGGAAATTGAATTTAATTTTAATTAAAGATAAATGAAACAATGTTACTTTGTTTGAACCACTTTTATATTTGTTTAAAGCCGACAGGTTTCAGAACGACCGTTCCTTCCTCAGGGCAAGCGTATATACGTTTGACTTTAAATTTTAAGACTTTAAATTTTTTTTTAAACCCGGACATTAAATGAAACCCCGCCCGGACGCTCCCCGGACGCCCTCTAAACTAGGACAAACCCGGGGAAACCCGGACGGATGGCAACCCTATTCACATTTAACGCAAGTACAACCGAAACTAGCATGATTGATGGTGATTTTCGATGTATCATAACTGGTCTCTTAAAAAAAAATGATTTTTTTTTTTTTACATTAACTCCACACAGGAGGCCCTGAGGAAAATAATTTCCCTCAGGGCCTATGTACAATATCATCACTTCAGCCAGCTTCTTAACAGCCTATCAATGTAACTAGGCGGTCGTATGATAGATTTTCTGACTTGATATAAGGTAGGTGATCTCTCTGTCTAAGGCATGATCTAAAACTAACTAACCATCAAGCAGTTCCCGCAGAGGCAGGAAAAAAGGACGGACCGCCAAAGATGACGCAAAGAGTGTCTTGGCACACACTCTTTGCCTCATTCACATTCATACATCGTCTCATGCATACTCTTCTGTTATGGGAACAGAATACTTGAAGTATGCTTAGAGTGGAATCTGTTTGTGTCGAATATTTCTACGATCATAAAGGCATCCACCAATATACGAGGGAAAGAGGAAATTATGGACCAATAATTTTGTAGTAATTCACTCTAGGTTGAGAGCCGTTACTGAGGACACAAGAGTTTCTAGAGGGGCTGATATTGAAACCGACCACTTTCTGGCATGATCAAAAAAAATGTAATAAAATTAGAGGGTCTTTTTGAGAAGAGGAAGAAGTGAACATGGGTCTTGAAGAGACCCATGCTGTAGGGGGGAGGAATCACAGAGGCCGGCAAATCGTTCCACAGCCGAGCTGTTGAACTCAAGAACGAATCATAGAAACGACCCGTTCTCAAGTGATTAATGCCAACCATGTACAAATGTTGGGCGCGTATTTGGCATGTATCCCGACGGTGCTAAGAGGATGAATGACGCTAATTCCTCGGAGCATCTTCCATTGTAATACCGGTAGAACAACGGCAGCATTCCCACCTAACGCCTGTGCTCTAAAGATTGCAATCCGTTTGTTAAGTTAGGAGAATGTATCAAACGGAGCGCCCGTTTCTGCACAGAGTTGAAGGGTTTTTTTTAGGTATTTTGGAGCTCCCGACCAGAGGTGGCTGCCAAATTCAACCGTGGGGCGCATTTGTGATTTGTACAGGGTTAGCAGTTGTATACCTAGGTACTATCTGCGGTATTTGCGGGCCCTGTACAGTACGCCCAGTTTCTGAGAGGCTAACTTAACTCTGCCTTCGATGGAGCCCCCGTAGTCTGGTTTTAAATACCATTTCTACCACCGAGGTCATCAGTATTAGGGCTGTCTAATCTTATGTGGATTGCCTTTACCACTAGACCACGGAGGACATCAATTTTTAAAATCAGAGTTGATCAGGAAATAATTTTCCTTTTCTGTATTGTTTTGGTAAGAAAAGTATTTGAAACTCTTTTCGGGAAGATGGGAGTAACACTGGGTAATCCAACCTCATACTCCCTTAAAACTATCTATCTTAAAGTTATCTTACTGGAAGACAACAAATTGTTAGAATAAAATCCTCCCTGTCGGAAAAAAATTATGCAACAAGTGGAGTTCCACAGGATGCAGAATAGCAAGGGATAAAAGGTCTAATCAGCCAAGCATCCCAAAGCTAAACATCGATGCTCTTAAAACACCAGAAGGATTGGAAAGATATCATGACTCATTGTCAACAAACCTACCAAACCAACTGAGTGATCCGCTCTCCCCAAATGATTTAGAAGAGGATTGGACCAATCTGAGAAATGCACTGCTGACAGCGGCGGAATCAGGCATTGGAAATAGACCAAGACAGGCTAGAAATCCCTGGTTCGATGAGGAGTGCATACAGAGCGTCTGCAAAAAAAATGTTCTAAAAAAATTATGTATAGAAAGAGGAACTAGAGCAAAAAGACAAGCCTACGAACAAGCACGAAGAGATGCTAACCATTTAATTAAAAGAAAGAAGAGATTGTATTTTAACAACATATTGTTGAAAATGGAACATGACTTTGCAAATAACAATCCACCGGAGGCATATAAAGGCGTCAATGTATTTAAAAAGGGCTTCAAACCCAACACATCTCTGTGCAGAGATAGTGATGGAGACATAATAGGAGATAAGGAAAAGATCAAGACTAGGTGGAAAGAATATTTTCAACAGCTCTTAAATCCCAATAACAACCTGACAGTCGAACCAACTCACATTCCGGACGAGCTAAATAGTGATGAAACAACGAGAGCACCATCAATGGTAGAAATAAGGGCTGCCCTAAAGAAACTGAAAAACAATAAAACTCCGGGAGGAGATAATATCCCTGCAGAGCTCTATAAATATGGAAACGAACAACTGAAGAACCTGCTACACAATCACATTGTGAAAATATGGACCGCTGAAAGAGTACCAGAAGAATGGAAAACTAGCATAATATACCCCATACATAAAAAGGGAGACAAATTGAAGTGTGAAAATCACAGAGGAATATCGTTACTTTGTACAGCGTATAAAATTTTCACAGTGATTTTGAAAGAAAGACTAGAATATTACTCAGAAAACTTACTAGGAGAATATCAGGCAGGGTTCAGGAGGGGGAGATCCACCACTGATCAACTATTCACTACTCGACAAATCCTGACAAAATGCTGGGAATTCGATATAGATATATATCAACTATTTGTTGACTTCAAACAGGCGTATGACAGTATAGATAGGGAGAAAATATATGAAATACTCCTCAATTTTGGAATACCGCCCAAAATAGTCAAGCTTGTAAAAGCAACAATGGTCGGATCACGGTGTCGAGTAAGGATAGGAGGTGAAACAACGGAGGATTTTAACGTTTCCCAGGGGCTGAAACAAGGTGATGGCTTAGCACCCACCCTTTTCAATATTGTACTGGAGCACGTCGTGAGGAAGACAATGATCAGTACCGACTCAAACATCTGCTACAGAAGCAATCAAATAGTTGGCTATGCAGATGACCTTAACATTGTCGGAAGATCCCTACAGGCTGTAAGAGAAGTGTTTGACCCTTTGGAGACTGCGGCAAGAGAGGTGGGTTTGCAAATCAATGAAAATAAAACAAAAATCATGATGCAAACCAGAACCCCTCACCGCAGAATAAAAGACAAAGTGAAATTCAAAGACAATTATAATTTCGAAGTGGTCGAAGAGTTTACCTACCTGGGCTCCATCATAACGCAGGACAATGAAGACCCAGTAGAAGTAAGAAAGCGCATTACAGCCGCTAACAAAACTTACTTCGCGTTGCTGCCAGTGTTCAAATCCCGAAACGTCCATAGGAAAACCAAAATAACCATCTTCGAAAGAAAGGTACTTCGAAGAATCTTAGGAGCGGTGCGAGAGGGAGAGGCATGGAGAATCCGCCACAATAATGAGCTCTATGATATTTACCAAGCTCCCAGACTCTCCACCCATTTAAGACTCCAAAGATTAAGATGGGCCGGACATGTGCACCGAATGCCAAGCACACGAGTACCGAAGAAGGTTCTGACAGGACACCCGGGAGGTAAACGAAAGGCGGGCAGACCTAGACTGAGATGGGAGGATGATGTCAGGAAGGATGCAAGAGGATTACTCCAGGTTGCAGATTGGAAGAAGACGGCCGAGGACAGAGGGCGGTGGAGGCTTATTTTGAAGGAGGCCAAGGCTCGAATTGGGCTGTAGCGCCATTGAAGAAGAAGGAGTTCCACAGGGTTCACACCTTGGCCCAATATTATTTATCTTGTTTATAAATGATCTTACAAAAATATTTCATGATGTATTTATCTTACTTTTTGCTGATGACCTCAAAATTTATAGAATTATTCTAAATATTTACCATTGCAACATTCTTCAAGATAATATCAACAAATTGTTAATTTGGTGTAATGAAAATAGACTTTACTTAAATATCTCAAAATGTCAAATAGTTAGATTTTCTCGAATAAAAAATCCAGTGATCTTTAATTACAATATTGATAACAATACTCTCGAGACATTAACACAAATTAAGGACTTGGGCATCACTTTTCAATCAAATCTTTCATTTGTTAACCATATAACAGAAATCTCTAATAAGGGTTTAAAAATGTTGGGATGTATAACTAGGCTAACTAGAAATTTTAACAATATAAAGTGTATTAAACTGTTATATTTTGCCAATGTAAGAAGTCTACTTGAGTACAATTCTCCCGTCTGGAATCCACATTATAGTATACATGTACAAGCTGTTGAAAGAATAAAAAACAAATTCTTACGTTTTCTAAATTTTAAAATGGGTATTCCAGCAATTATGTTGAACTACAACACTATTTTAAATGATATGAATATGCTCAAATTGTCCGACAGAAGAATTTTCACTGACTTGGTATTTCTATATAAAATTCTAAATGATTTAATTGATAGTCCGGTATTGCTAGAATTGATAAGCTTCCGGATTCCACTACGTAATACTAGAAGTCAGGATTTATTTTAGTGCAGAAATTCTGGGACTAACTACCATATGTATTCCTCTTTGCGAAGAATACTAATGGAGGGAAACAATTATACCAAGTCAGTGGACATCTTCAATATACGTTTAAATAAATATAAAATATTGTTACTGAGACAGTTCAGTTATGTACAATGAATTCTGTATATTTCTTATTAGTCATATGTAATGTTTGTAAAAGCCCCGAAAAAGGGCGTAAATAAAAAAAAAAAAATAAATAAATAAAAAAATAAAAAAAAAACAGCTTACATTTTGTAGCAAGTGCCAAGTTTCTACGCACGAAATTATGTGAATATGTATCAATATTGCGTTTACACTTGGGAAGCCGGTACGGGTACCACCGCCCCGGGATTCATTTATTGGATTACCAACACCTCCACCGTATGTTACCCCAAGTGGTTTACTTCCCTTGGGATCTTAGCAGGGGTGCCCTGGCTCATGGGGTGAGGTTTGTCTGTATCTTGGCAACTGATGCGTCCGCCCACCAACTGCGTGGTAGGCCGGATCGGGAGAGACTGGTGGAGACTGGTTGATTTTGACCTTTCTAGCGGGACTCTTACACCGCAGTGGGAGGGATAGATTCATACGTCCGTCACTCCTGGACACACTGACCCCCAGATTCCTACCCATTCCCCGTACATGATAAAATATAACCTTAATAATCTTCAAAAGTTAAATTGAATATTCCACGACATTTGAACATTCTTAAATATATATTTATCCAAGACGCTATCCAGGTTACAAACCAATTCTTAGAATGATTGTTTCCAATAAAAAGGGTAGTTGCCCGTAATATAGAAAAATAATTAGTTATAGAAAATATTTTTAATTCTAAAATTTGAAATATGAGATTGACAAATATGATGGTTTGACAGAAGGTGAAAATAGCGAAATTGGTTAACGTGCACGTCCCGGTTAGAGGTCTGTGTTCCAGTCCCAGATGCGACCATTGTCTTTTTGTGTGAATTGTTCTTTTTCATATTTTCATTTAGATTATTATTCTTCAATGATCAATAATTTCAGTCGTTTTACTCGGAAATTAATAAGGGCGAATGTAATTAAAATGAAAGCAATAACAATATCAGATATTTTAGAAGAAATTTGAAGAACATGACCTCTCTAGAACTATTAGTGCTTTTAGCAAAGCCCCTAACATTGATTTTCTTCAAAGACTAATTATTGATAATATATATTGTTCTGACCTTTAATTGTATAAAACTACCACCCATTAGGTTGCATGTACAATCCAGAAATGAATGGTTGCAAGTGTATTGACTGCATAAAGAATCGTTGTGCATTTGCGGGCTTGTCGCTTAGGTTTGCTATCTGTTGAAATTTGTAAGGGAATTTGTCACCGTAGGCCGCTATCGAACGTGAGAAGGCGAAGTGCTCCGCTGCGAATGGGGAATATTCGTAGCATGTTTGTGCTTGGACTAATACTCGTGTGTAGGTAGGTATACGGATACAAGGATAAATAATGTATGTAAACCAAGGGGAATATTTATAAGTCAAGTACAATATGGTTATTTGTGTTTATTTTGTGGTATATGCATTTGACTTTTGAGTCGGGAAATACGGAAAGGGATTTTTTTAATCAGTTTCTATAAGACGCAATAAAATTCTCACTTTCAGAAGAACAAGTTTTATTTTTTTTATTTTTTTTTAATTTAATAAATTTTACAAAAATTTCATGTTTTTGTGTGTAAATAAAGTTTTTTGAAAAAAAAAATACATTATTTAATACGTCTTACACCTTTTTTTTGAGCAAAGCTCGTGTTAAAAAGGCGGAGACAACGAATGTAGATATTAATTTTTATGTAAGTTTAAATAATATATAATTTTATTTTTATATACATATAGATCAATTGATGGATAATTAACAGTATTCAAAGAAAAAAAATCGTATATATAATAATATGCATCTATAGTTTTATATAATATATAAAACATAAGCAGAAAGAAGAGGATTTAAAAAAGAAAGGTAAAAATTAAAGAAAGAAAAAGGATATCAGATATTACAATTGTGTTTATAAATAAAATATTATAAGATGTAGTGATTGTGATAAGTTATATATAAAGAGCTTTAATTGATTTTTTGAATTTTTTATAATTTGTTTCCAATCTTAAATTAACTGGTAATTGGTTAAACCATTTAAATGTGTTAGGAATACGCGTTTTTAATGGTTGCAATGTCGAAAAGGTGGAAAGATTTAGATACCTCGGCAGTATTCTCACGGAGACCCTTAAACCAGATGTAGAGGTTAGGTGCAGAATTAAAGCAGCAAGAATTGCGTTCGTTAAAATGAAATTCCTCTTTTGCAATGACAATATAAGTTTAAAACTAAGGCAGAGAATGGTAAAATGTTATGTGTGGTCGGTCTTGCTGTATGGATGTGAAACATGGACCTTGAAAGTAAATACCATGAACAGGTTAGAGGTTTTTGAAATGTGGCTTCACGGGAGAATGCTCAAGGTCCCATGAACCGACATGATCAGGAACACAGAAATTCTCAAGCAGGCTTGAGCAGATAGAGAACTGCTTACATTAATAAAAATCAAGAAAATTTCATATCTGGGTCATATATTTCGAGGGGAGAAGTATCACTTGATCCATTTAATATTGAAAGGCAAGATAGAGGGTCGCCGAGGGCCTGGTAGGAGACAAATGACGGCTGCGAAATATACGAGAGTGGACCGGCATTAGAAGTGTGGAGGAGCTATTCCAGGCAGCTCAAGACAGAGAGACATTTTCAAGAGTGATCGCCAACGTCGGGGGGACCTGATAGGGCACACAAAGAAGAAGAAGAAGATGTTTTTTTGCATTAGCCCTGCCCAGGAGTTCCCGAGGAAAATAATTTCCATAGGGCCTATGTCGTCCTAGGGGACGCTGTGTGTCTTGTTAGGAAGGCAAGGAGATGAAGTTCTGGAAACGAAAAGGGTATGAGGGTGGGCAGAATCTAGGAATGTGCATTCGATTTTTGTGGATACCGTATTGTGGATGGCTAGCTTTTCCGGAATGGACACATTATTTGTTAGATGCACCTCGTTTCGAGGGCATGTTTTTGTTGTCTTTCGCTGTCTCTAAGTGTTCATGTTTAGACACATCACTTTTATTACAATTTGTTGCTAATGTTTTTGTTCCATTATTTTTTTAACTATTGTTTTGGTTGTCGTTAAAACTGAGTTGACTAGCATAATTAGTGAAAAATTTTATGTGAAAATGGACCTATTTTGAAGATTTCATTTTATCGGGGCCATAAGATCTTGCGTCGGCTGACGTCGCAGTAGTCAACATCAACGGTATCAGATGACGCCGCTCTTGGCACATATTTGTTTGACGGCCTCCGTGGTCGAGGGGTATGGCTCTTGACCCGCAATCCAAAGGTCGGAATCCCGGCGTGCACAAACAATTTATTTGATTAATTTGTGTATTTTTGCGCCACATTCCAGAGTGGAATATACTATCAGTATCTCCCTGGTATAAGACCACCATGAATAATTGAAACATTGCTTGAAATGGCTTTAGCCGTGTTTGGTGATCAGATCTGAATAGCCAGATACTTCCCCACCTTCCTATTTCCCAAATCCTTCCTCTCCCCACTACCTCCAGCCTCACAACATACCCCACTTGGGGATGCCATAGTCTCACTGACTCCAGACGGGAGCAACTGGAACTCTTTGTGAGGATTCACGTAAATCTAAATATGCCATTTTTTTAAACAGCATCGACTATTACTGACATTGTGCACATTACGCACACCATCAGAGACAATAGAAATTAAAATATTAGTTTGTTCTAGACAAAATATGATCTACTCATTCAGAATACATCACAACTTTTATAAATTAAAATCTACCGTATTAGTTATTTCACACGCGTGGTATTATGAATGTAGTAGGCAGGCAGGTAGATAGGGATATAGTATGTATTGTAACCAGCGCGGGCCCATCTCCAATGAAAGATGACGTCAGATCCGATAAGGCTTTGTTTACTACCCAGTGGTCGGCGCGCAGGGGCACAAGGTGGTCAACCTTTATTCTGTTAGGGTGACTCTCGCTTATTTGTAACTGGGAATGATTTCGAATCCTTCAATCTTTAATTAACTATTTAGGTATCGTATACGGAGTGACTTGATTCGGGGTTGCCTTTGATCCTTGAAGATATCTGCCATAATTCTCGCTACCACTCAGAAATTTTCGTTTCGACGCGACGTTTCGAAAATAACTGAGGAAATTATTATTTTTTCTTTTTTCTTACATTAGCTCCCCACGGGAGGCCCTGAGGAAAATAATTCCCCTCAAGGCCTATATCATCTTTAGGAACGCTGTGTGGAGGATATTTTTAGGAAAGGAAGGAGAGGAAGTTCTGAAAAGAAAAAGGGTATTAGGGGTGGATAGGAATCTGGGGGTCAGCGTGTCCAGGAGTGATGGACGTATGAATCCATCCCTTTTACTGCAATGCAAGGCGATGTTCCGAGAGAGTACGGTTGGAGAAGGCAATGTGACTCCCTCAATCACTCTCTCCCGATCCGGCCTGCAATGGAGCTAGTGAGCAATGCAGCTAGTGAGCTGACGTATCCGCCGCCAAGACCTGCCCAACACCCACCCGGGCACACCGAATAAGTCTCCAAACGTAGCGAACCACTTGGGGTGACCAATGGCAGAGGTGATATACGTTTTAAGATTTTCACGGCCAAAAGTATTTTCGTTATTAGTTTTTGGGGTGTTATGCCGTGTTGCGCTACCTCCTTCTTTAGCCAACGTTTCGGACAGCGTTGCAGTATCCATCGTCAGGGCAGATCCGGTAGATGTGGACATAATGTGGACGCAACACGGCATAACACCCCAAAAACAAATAACGAAAATGGCAGAGGTGTTCGTTATCCAATAAATGCTTCCCGAGATGGCGGTACCCGTACCCGCCTCCCTTCTATTAAAACCAACTAATTTGACACTTGTTGAATTGTGAAATCGTTTTTTTTTAATGATAGGGCAGTTAGGGTCGGGTGGGAGGTTATTTGATCAGTGACAGGATTTGAAAGTCTTTTTGTTTTTTGTACATTACAAAAAAAAAAATGAATTAAAGCAACAAAAATTTTTACCAGAGACCAAAATTTCATAAACGTTTTTCTCCATATAAGGTCAGGAATCACTGGTTCTCTGTTCTCTTAGGTATGTCTCTTAACACTTGCACAAACTCTTTTTATGCTTCAAAAAACGCTAACGTTTTCCACTTCTGATAAAAGTGCGGTCACCCCGTGAAACCAATCCAAGGTGTTCGGCCACCGTTGGGCGCCAGTGTGTTTTTTGTCCGCAGTTATTCATAACTTCGCGACACCCTCTATACCTCTTACCCACAGAGAGTAAGCTGGCGTCCTGTACGCGTCCACCGGACTTTATTGTTGTATCGAGTTTTATTCGATTAAAATAAATAAATTAACAAAAGAAATCTTTATGTTTTAATTCCCGGGCCGTCATAACTTTGCGGTGCGACCATGTCGTGTCGTGCGGTGACTAAAAATTAATTGAGACGTTGTTGTAAACGGATTTTTATGTTTTTGTTCTTGTGATTGGCAAATGTTTTTGTCACTGCATTTTATACGGAGTTCACACTTGTGGTTTTGTTTGGTATAGCGTGTGAAATTGTTTGTGAAAGTGATCGCAGACCAAAGATAAAGACTTTTGAATATATTAGGTAAACTTTTAAATTTGGTGAATTTTCTCGTAGAGTGCTTTACTGTGTATTATTTTAAGTGAAATAAAATTTAAAAAATATATTTTTGATATCGGTCAGGTATCGCTTTCACTCAAGTTTTATCAATGGTTAATATATCGTCGGACTACTGGCAAAGACCACTAAGTCATTAAAACACAATCCTGAGATAATCGCATTTCAATATTTAGCTATTTTGGAAAGGCTGTAAGTGGTTGAATATCTACAAAATGTTTGTTTTTTAATATTTTATAATTTAGAATGAACCCTTCAGTACCTAATCAATACGCAATATTATTTAATGCTCATAGCAATAACAGCAACCTTTAATCAAAGATTTACAAAAATGAGGCTGACTTAGTAGTTTTTACCAGTCAATAATGACTTAGTGTGCTTTGCTTGTTTAGATTACTGTTAAATTGTTGACTGTAATGCCGCAAAATGGCTTTAAAATTATTTCAAAGCTGACTTAGTGGATTTGCTTGTGTTTTAACGGTCTAAATCGATGTATTATTGACAATTGTGTTTGAATTAATGTGTTTTGTTTGAATTAATGTGTTTTGTTTGATTTAATGTGTTTTGCTCGATAATAATATCGGTTTTATGACTTATAGTGAATTTAAAAAAGACTGAATGCTGTAGAAATGAGATCCCTGAGGCGTGTGTGTGGTAAAACCATGTACGATCTTGTGAGAAATGTGGAGATCCGCGAAGAATGCAAGGCTGATGTAAGCGTAATGAGTAAGATTAAGAAAGGGACGCTCAGATGGTTTGGGCACGTAGAGCGAATGAACGAGGAAAGGAGTGTAAGGAGAACATATGACGCAAATGTGAATGGTAGAAGAAGTCGGTGACACCCGAGGAAGATATGGCATGACCAAATGAATCAGATACTTGAGTCGGGCCATGTAAAGAGTCGGAATAATAGTAGAGCATGTAAAAGACGATGTATGAATGTGAACGAGGCAAGGAGTGTGTGCCAAGATCGAGTTGTTTGGCGGTCCGTCCTCTCTGCCTACCCCTGCGGGGAAATGGCGTGATGGTTAGTTAGTTAGTTTAGTTAGTTAGTTAAAAACACGTTTAAATTGAAAACTATTAAGTGCGTTTAACCAGCCAGCGGACGAAAATCCACATTTCGTCAAAAGTTGTTCTTACGATCGTGCAGGGCGGTTACAATGAGAAAGATTAAGTATTCTCCGTACCAGCTTTTTAAAATTATAACTCAATATCGAATTTATTTCAATCCAAATTAACTTTAATTTATACCTTCATCCAAAAATGCTGAAAGGCGTGATGATAAAACTATTAAAATAATGTACTTTTTAAAATTATTTTTTGATTATAAGTATTTATTATTTTTCAATAATGTCTAAATTTAATAAGAATTTAAAAAAAATCTGAAATATATTAGTTTGTAAGTGCGCAAATAAATACATAAATGGACCAATTTTCGTCAAGAAACACATGTACGTACATATTTTTTAATGATTTTATTGAAACTAAAATTAATATTTTAAAACATGCGTTTGCTAGATAATGTATTGATTTATTTTACTGCATGATTATATTATTTGAAATGGGTGTGAAATGAAAATCTTTTACAAAATCTTTTTTGAAAATTTAACAAATCTGCCAACGACATATGGAATAACCTTATTATACTAAAAATTTCAAAATTTATTACATGCGAATGCTAGATAAAAGAACATTCTTTCGAAATCCATTTATTATTCTTTGCGAAAAAGAGTCAATACGTCTAAAATCTGATTTGAAAATGACATATTTCTGGTTTTCTCCGGTAATGCCCTCTTAAATATATGACTTAATGGGGTATGTCAGTCAAAAGAGGACGATTTTTTACATAAGACCTCACACTTAAGTCATTTCATGAAAAAACGTGACGTAATGGACATTGCCACCAGACTGACGATTTATTAAAAAATTGTTTTTATTAATAGTAGTTTTTTGCATTTACTACTTAAGATACCAAACTTTTCGGGGCCAGTAGAATTATGAAACCTTCATCAATGTGGATTGCTGTTAGGTAGAAAATAGTGGGATAAAACGAGAAACTGGTTCTTCAGATAGTAAGTAATATTAATCTTTATTGTAAGAAATTTGCAACTATACATAAAATACGTGTTTAATGTAATTTAGATTATAAATTAGATAAGTATGCAAATAAAATTATTAATATTTAGTAAGTAAGTAATATGTAAATAATAGAAAAAGTCGTCCATTAATCACGTGATTTATTTTTCATTGAACTCACAATAATATTCTGAAAATTTCAATATACTTTGTACTAAAAAAATACATTTGATTTTTGGTATTGGGGGGGGGGGGGGGGTAGTCGAAAACCTCACCATAAATCACCAGGGGGTGGGGTGGTTAAAAAGTTGCTATAAAACATCACGCGATTAATTGGACGACCCCAAATGTTTAATATAGGTTGAGGTTTCTCATAATCTGCCTCACTAGGCGAGCCTGTGTTGAGGCACTCATTTTGCAAACTAATTTATATTACTTGTACCTAAGAACATACCTAGATATTCAAATACTAAAATATATTTACTCAATAGTTTGGTTACATCAATTACTTCGAATTTGGGTGAGTGTACCGGTAAAGGTCCTATTATTGCTTTTGATCCAAATTTTTACGTTTAACAAACATAATATAAGTTTCGGATTGGAAAGGTCTTTTACTAATGCAATTCTGGGAGTAGGTATATACCTGGAAAATGAAGTAGTATTATTTTCTATTATTAATTTTATTTACATACTTGTACGTATCCACCGCCAAGACCCGGACAAACCTCAACCCATGTGTTTAAGGTAAGGGCTGTACGAAGGCATTTATTATTACATATGCCAGCTGAATAACACAAAAAGGAGTCGCAGGAACGACCCGTTCTCATAAAGCCGACATTAACTACTGTGAATGGGTGTTCCACTCGTATTCGCCGAGAATCAATGCTTCTAGCTCATGTTTATTAATTTATTTATTTTATTTTTTTATTTTTTATTTACGGACAAATAGTCCAATTAACAATATAACAATAACACGAATAGAAAAAAAGAGAGATCACAATGAAAGGAGATTACATATGGATGAAGAGCATTGACAAAATACATATAATATAAAAGTACACAGAGAAGATAACTACAAGTAGCTTGAAGATGGATTTAAAAAGACTTTAAAAAACCACATTGCGTAACGACTGCCGAAAGTCATTTAGGCTTACACCAAAAAATTTAATGCTTTGATTTGCGTTGACAAGTCTCGACATTCTGGATAAAGGAGAATGATATCCATAATTAGTAGAATGTTGATTGAGGAACAGCAATACATTATTTCGGAGTCTAACGGAAGGAATGTTGAACTGGATGAGTTGTAACAAAGCAGGTGTGTCAGTAATACTGTTGATAATTTTGAAAATGCATATTAGATCAGAGTCCTTTCTACGTTTTTCTAAAGAGGAAATGTTTAAAGTTTGTTCAATTTCATCATACGCGTATTCTCCTCTTTCAAGTCCTAACCTCCAAGCAATTCCTCGTAAGAAGCGATGTTGTAAAGATTCGATGTAACAAATGTGGACAGCATAAAAAGGAGACCAAATGACACTAGCATATTCAAGGTGAGGGCGGACCAGCGAACAGTAAAGAGTTTTAAGTGTATTTATTTGTTTAAAGTCAGAGGTAATTCTATGAATGAAGCCGAGTAGTTTAAGTGATTTGTTTACGAGGTTATTAATGTGATCCCGGAAAGAAAGTTTACAATCCAGAGTGACCCCAAGGTCCTTGATAGATGTTACAGTAGAGAGACAAACATTATTTAGTTTATAATCAAACTGAATAGGTTTTTTGGTTCTATAAAAGGACAAAATTTTGCATTTATCAACATTAAGTTCCATGCAGTTAATTTTGCACCAATCATTAAATGAATCAATATCAAGTTGAAAAAGTAAACAATCTAGATGGGATTTAATTATCTTGAGAATCTTATTGTCATCGGCAAAAAGCCAAAAACGTGTGTGAGAAAAAACTTTAATGATTTCGTTAATAAAAAGGTTAAAAAGAAGCGGGGCCAAATGGGCTCCTTGTGGAACGCCGGAAGTTACATCAATGTTAAAGGATTCAAAGTTATTTATTTTAACCCTTTGTTTTCTAGTACTCAAGTAAGCGTGAAAGAATGATAACTATGGGTCTCTAATGCCTATGGCATAAAGTTTGGCCATGAGAATACGGTGATTAACTTTGTCGAAGGCTTTGGAGAAGTCAGTGTAGAGGAGATCAACCTGAGTATTGTCTTCTAAGGCTTTAAGAATGGTATTTATAAAGGACAGTAAATTAGTTGTTGTAGATTTCGCCGATCTAAATCCATGCTGTTCCTCGATCAGAACATTTTTGAAAATAGGAGTGTTTTTCTTTGAATTATCGACTCAAATATTTTTGGAATATTAGATATAATTAATATTGGTCTGTAATTTCCAATATTTGACTTGTTTCCAGACTTAAAAATGGGTCGAATTAATGAAATTTTCCATGAGTCAGCAAATGTTCCGGTTGAGAGTGATAAATTGTACAACATACAAATTATCACTCTTGAGCAAATTATTATCAAATTTGAGCAGCATCCATTGAAATACTAGCAGAATAGACTCAGCACTTCTACATTGCTTCTTTTGTGCATTGGAAGTGGCAATCGGTCAATCAGAAGCACAGCCCTCCTTTGCACATTTCTATGTAGGTCTTTCATACATTTAATACATTTTAATGCCCTGGGGACTTTCAATCAATAAATTATTACGTTTGTCAATCGACAAGGAAAATTAAAACGAAGTTTTTTTTTTACTCCGTTACATCTTTTTAATTTTTGGACAATCTCTTGGGCCTGCTAGTAGCAAATTTCAGAAAAATGCGTATTTGTGCGTGTGTGTGTGTGTGCATGAGTGCCACCAAATGTTGACAGAATGCATTGCCATCGACAACCAGTCTATCTGCTGAGTTTCAGCTCTATCGGATGCCGGTAAATGGGTTAATTTCCATTTCCAAGATTTGCTTTCTTCCAGAAAACAAAATGGAAATTCAAATTGAAATCCCCATACATAAATTAAGAATCTCATTATAAATCAAAGATGCAGTGTTAAAAAATGTCCTGCATCTGAATCGAATATGGCCATAATTCTTAATACCGATAATAATAATACAAGACGATTGATAATATCTTGGGCAGAAGACGGATCGCGGGTTCGAGTCCAGTCTCGGCGATAGATTAATCCTTACATCTGTAGCCTTTTTGTTAAGTGACGCACCTAATAAATTTCTAACTATGGTGGTCCCTTATAAATAAATTCTCAGAGGTATGCAAACACGGTTGGTATTGTTGGCAGGAAGGGGTGGTTCGGATTAAACATGCTTTTATTCATTTCATCCTCAATGAGAAAATCTTTTCTCGGACAGTCAAAACATTACTTTATTTGTTTTCCGCGCTTAAACTATTGTTTTATTTTCAAACTAACTATTCACAGTTCTATTTTGTCTACAATTTTCAATTATTATTTTTTTTAAAACTAACTCCACACAGGAGTAAAAAGTAACACGTTCTCTTGCGACAAATTAAATGTCAACCGTATACAAATGTTGGACGCGCTTTTGGCATGTTTCCCGACTACATACCAGTACCAAATGACAGTAGTTCTTCGGAGCACCACCTTCTATTGAAAAACCGGCAGAACAAGGAATACGAGGATGAGATGTCACATACGTGTGAAACATGGTGTCACTACCAAATCAGCTCGACGGAATGACTCCGGATTCAATATAATAACGCATGCAGTGTTACATTTGCAAACTGAAGGTAAAGCGGCGCATCGACAACCTTGACGGTAATAGGTCAAAATCAAAATCAAAATCAAAATCAAATTCAAAATCATTTATTGTACAAAATTTACATTTAGTACAAAAGGTATAACTTATAGGTACCTATATCCTATTTCTTCCAGTTAACCTAACATGTTGTACAGATTTGAACACAAATGAAATATAAATATAAAAGTGGTGTAATACAAAGTGAATTTGTTTTAATTTATTATATAAACATAAATATAAAAACAGTTGTACCTATGTGAGGTATTCACTTAATGTGTAATGAGACCTGTTCAGAAGGAATGTTTTAAGTGATGACTTAAATCTGAGAGTATCTTGTATATGTTTAATATCATGTGGAAGGTTGTTGTATACTTTAATGGCCATGTAAAAGGGTCCTTTTTGGAAAATAAAATTAGTATTAATAAATTTTCTGTAAACCTTGTAGCGTGTTTATGTGTAGAGTTTTTTTGTGGAAACTTTTCTGGAGATGATCGAACTAACATGCATAACTCCATTATATATATGTCGGTGACTGTAAGAATTTTAAAATTTTTAAATATAGGTCTATATGAATCCCGATTAGCAGAGTTTGTCATTTTTCTTATACATCTTTTTTGGATGATAAAAACATCTTTGGCGTTTACTGAGTTCACCAGCTTGATGAGACACCGGCTCGCTGGAGCCAGGATGTGGCTAACAGCTTTCCAGTTTTGCGCTGGACCCTAGCTCACTCCCTACATAATTGATTATTTATTATTGTTTAGGTGTTTATTTATTTTTTATTTTATTTTTTTCTACTACTTTCTTTTCTTGAAATTTAATGTATTCACGAACAAACCTATAAATACGCATAACTGTATGGGACTTGTGGGTTTGTACTATCCTCCCCTCATCCTGAAATTAGAAGCTGGCCTCCCGGCCGTCCTGCATATTCGTTACAGATTATAATAGTTTTTAGTCTACATAAATAGTCTACATTTAATAGTAGCCTTGAAGAATTCAAGAGGCATGTTAATGCAAAAAATCTATAACTTGTTATTTGTATCATATATATGTAGTTAATGTTACATGTGTATTGTAAATGGACACAGTCTGTAATACACAAAAAAAAAAAAAAAAAAAAAAAAAAAAAAAAAAAAAAAAAAAAAAAAAAAAAAAAAAAAAAAAATAAAGACGCGGTGTTTTGTTGTGAAGGATTTATTTATTTATATAGAAACAAACAGTACATTGATTACAGAAGTGAGAAAATTTACAGATATTGTAATATTTCATGTTGGGTACTTTTGATATGTTTCTTTGAAGTGTCTTATTTATGGTATGTAAGTGTATTTAGTAATTACCGGGTCATGTGAGAAGTGGTGATGTGCGAAGCGATATGGATGGGCATTGAACTGTTTATATTTATTGATATGATGCTCTTTTCAAAATTGGGCAGTGAATCGGAGAAAATGTCGGTCTTAGAGTTTTGGCAAACATTGAACATATGAAGAACACGGTTAAAATTTCAAGAATCATTCACAACATAGGGGTGCATCCGGTAACTAACTTAACCGTTTAAATGTCTCAATTTGATCCACCCTACTCTTAAGGCTGCATACATTTATAATATTGGGTTACTGGCGGTCTAAGGTTTAAATAGATGAGCCACGTACTAAACGCCTTGTAAGTTCAGGAGGTCCTCAATATTTCTACTTGTTTCGTTCCTCTAACCTCCTATTGACTGAGGCTATTGGCTATTATTTTAATGAAATTGCTTATTTGGAAACATTAAACTGACCGATTCAAACTGTATTAATAGGAGCAATTGAAGATCTTGTGTAGGTGATTATTTTATCATTCATAAAGGAATTCAATGCATTTTCTCACATTAACAATTCAATAAGGAATGTGCGTTGGCTTGATCAGTTGAGCCTTGAGCTAAGAATAGGGATTTAATGATTCAATCTGAACTAAGCGATTAATTTTTAAATTTTCTTTATTTTGAAGTGAAAACCCCTTTAACACCGTTGTGATTTGAAATTCGATGAAACAAAATAGCGACACTAAAAAGAGACAAACACCTAAAGGAATTGATTTAGGATAGGATTTAGCCTGCTAGAGAATGAGATAGAATAATCGGTCTCCTTCGTGCGGTGCTTCGTAGTTTCCTCATTCTTGTCTACTTTAGTTTTCTGGAGGTTTCACTTTTACCGTGTGTGAACTGCACACATGTAATTTTTGTTTACTCCAAATAAAACTTAACCATCATATCTCAACATGTGTTGAGATATGATTTTAGATTTTAAAAGTATTTTTGTTATTTGTTTTTGGGGTGTTATGCCGTGTTGCGCTACCTCCTCCTTTAGCCAACACGGTATTGCTTCGGAGTACTTAAGCACTCATTTCACCACTAACATTTACACATCTGCCCTGATGATGGACACTGTAACGCTGCCCGAAACGCTGGCTAAAGGAGGAGGTAGCACAACACGGCATAACACCTCAAAACAAATAACAACATGTGTTTAGTTTGTCAGCTACCTCCGACCTGGAGTCTTCGTCCAAAAAACGCTCTGTCCACTGATGTACTTACACCATTTTCTAAATGACAAATGGCAATCGTTAGAACATTGACGTCCAGTGATAATGCTGTGTTTGTTCAATCGGTATTACAATGAAAGGCGCTCTTAAGAACTACCTTCGATGATCAGTTCAGCATCACTGTATAACCGGGAAACATGTTATACGAATACCAATTGTTTTGGAACACAGTTATTATTACTTCTTGAAACTTTGCAAATATAATTTGTCGCGTCATTTTTAATAAAATGTAAATAAATAACTTTGTAAAAAACCCACTATATCCTACTTCCTACTAATATTATAAAGGCGAAAGTTTGTATGGATGTATGTTTGTTACTCTTTCACGCAAAAACTACTGAATGGATTTTAATGAAACTTTACAATAATATGGCTCATACAACAGAATAGGCTATAGGCTATAGCTTAGAGCTCAGGCATTATGAAATTTATATTAAAAAATTGCAATAGGTGGCACGCGAGCTGTTTGAAAAATGAATGTAATGGGAATGGAGGGGGGTGAGGGGGGGATAGGATGTGGGGGCAGGGCGGAGGGGGGGAGGTGGATGGGTGAGGGCGGAGGGGTGAGGGGATTTGTGGGGGGAGGGGGTGGGGGGGAGAGAAGTGAGAGGAGGTGGGGGAGAGGAGGAGGGGGGGGGATTGGAGTGGGGATACGGAAGGTGGAGGAGGCGCTGTGGGTACCCCCCTAATACTATGCGAGCGAAGCCGGGGGCAAAAGCTAGTAATAAATATTATCAACACGTTTCGAAAACGACGTTTTCTTCGTCAGGAAAAGATTAATATTAAAAATAACAAAAGACACGCCGATATACACAAATAAGAATTATAGACAAAATATTAATGCGAGAGGTGATTAACTACTAAAATTAAACTAAATCATACAGTTATTATAATTTCTTCAATGAAATTAGGTCATTTTTAAAACTTTTTGTTTGGGTCTTTTCATCTTTCTACAGTACGAGTCTCAACAAGCGAGTTTCACTTATTCTATTCCCTTATTAATGACCTTGAAGCATCCCCAATATTATTATGTATTCAAGATGTTAAGGGACTTACTTATAAAATGTTAGTCTCTGTTGACATTTTAAATGTTATTTTTTTAACTTCTGAAAAATCAACAGGTATTGAAAAGTTAAGGTCGGGGTGCGGGGTTGGGTGGTTATTTGACTGCGATGAGATGTGGAAGAATTTTTTTATTGTTTTGTTTATAAAGAAAAAAAAAATCTTTTAAATTTATTACAACAAATAATATCAGGAATCGCTGGTTAAAGATGGTCTAGTGCGTCGCAGTCATGTAAAGGTATGTGTATCAATATCTTAGTGCCTTAAAAAATTACAATTAAATCGCCGTTATTATTTTAAAGATTCGTCATCGTGATTCTTCGAACCACAATAATTCTAAAAAAAACCGTAACATTACTTGGTATCTTTACTTAATTAGTATAATAAAGTGAATGTTGTTAAAATCAATTAAACCACAAATTATCTGAACAATTAAAATAGATTCTTCTAGCTGATCTTGATTGCATTAATTCGTAGGTATCTCGAGTACAAAGGAATGGTATCGTCGAAGTAAACTATTATTATCATAATAAATGAATATGATATAAACGAGTGGGTTTTAGATTATATTCGTTGGTCTGTGAAGGTTTTCTTGGAAATAGACAATTAAAAATGGTTAACGATCCCATTCCAAACTATTAATGACCGACAAACTCAAATATATTAGTTAAATTTTTAAAGAAAAAAAATTAGTCAGTAAAACGAAACTGTAGTTATGAATTACTCGTCACAAAAAAAGTTTGTCATCTGGATCGATGATGGATGAATATTGCATCAATTTACCTTTATTGTATGGAGCAATTAAAAATACTAGAACGATAAGTTCTGGTTTCATGAAAATTCCGCGGTTTCGTTTATCTGGAATTTTTAGATTAAAAAAAGCGATACATCCTTGCTAACGATTTTAAATAAGAAAGTATTATATATTATAATTTCTTAATATTTATTTTTCTATGGGTTGGCCAAGCTGTAAAACCCATAAAATAGAACGCAGCTAACTTAATTTCTATCGTCATTAATTTTTTGATTTTGTAAAGTTAAAAAAAAATTAGAAGATTAAAAAAATATATTGTTGTAAATAATGCTGAAAATGGAAGTTATTTTTTGGTGAATTAACTTTTAGGTCTTAAAAATGACACCGGAACCAAAAATATTGGTTTACGAAAACAAATCAAAAAGAAAGTCTATTATCTCACAGTCAAAAGATCGCAAGAAGCATTGGTTTGTACCTTTAGTTGGTCTGCGTGGAGCTAATTTGTTTTCCAGTACGTTCGCGGTAACGGAATTACTAGCTTTGTGAAGATCATTTTTAAAACACAAATTTCAGGCAGTTAGAAATATTTTAGGTATGAGCTATCGCGAACTTTATTATTAAAAATTTAATCAGTTACATGAATATCTAAAAAAATATGTACGTAACATATGAATTCGAGGCAGCTTATCGAGAAAAGTAACATTTGATAAAACATGTTTAATTTCTTCCTAGTAATACAACTACGTCACGCAAGAGATGCAACAGAATTCGATGGGTAGTTGTATTATGAAATTTCTCGTAGGTGGTGTCACTTTGGGATTGAAATTGGGTACGGGAGGGCTAATCTATTGTTAATAATATATCGATGTGAATTAAGCATTATTTTGTGGAAAAGCTGTGATAGTAAACAAAACATGCCTTTTGTTAAGTATCACAGCTTTTCTAAAAAAATAACACTAATTTCACCAAAAAATAATTGCATTTCGCCAATAATATCGCGAAATTTCCAGTTCTCTAATAGTTAATTTTTTCTTACACGCTCTTCGCAAAATGCCGAATTCTAAATCCTATCAATATCCGTTACAAATATTTGGTTAGTTGATCGGTATTTGGTTAACTTTGATTAACATTTTACTTGGACGTATTTACAATTGTTGTTCTAACGTACAGCTGGTAAAACATTTTCCGACGTGAGTAATGAAACTCAGCTACTATCTGACTATGAAATGTTCTGTCAATTGATGTATCCCATTTTCTAATAGACAGATGACAATCCTTAGACTTAGATCATTGACGTCCAGTTTTGATGCTGTATTTGTTCAACCGGTATTTTAATGGAAGGCGCTCTAAAAAAATGATAATTTCAGCACCAATGTATACAATAGGGATGCATGTCAAATACGTGTAGGTACAATTATTTTGAACACAGTTAACATTTTTTATTTTATTAAAGCAGTATATTTTTCTTAATTTTTTTTATTTTTTTTTATTTTTTTTTTATTTTTTATTTATTTATTTTATACATTTTACAAATATAAGACAAAAAGTCCCGATAAACTACTTTTTAGCAGTTTGTCTAACGGGTTCTTTACAATAAAGATCTTATTATAGAGATTTAAATAGTTACATTTTTACAGTTAAAGATATAAAATAAAATTAATTTTTTTTACAGAAATATACTTAAGAAGATACATTTTTACAATTATAGATATAAGATAAAATTAAATTTTTTACAGAAATATACTTAGATAAAAAAAAAAAAATTATGAAAACATGAATAACAATTTTAAAGTCTTTAGAATAAGTAATATGTTATTGTAAGCTAATACAAATGAATTCTTTCCATAAGCCAAGTCTTCAGTAAGTTCACCAATTGTTTGTTTTGGGTACAGTTTTTAATTTCAGCTGGAAGCATATTTAAACAACTGGGAATCATGTAATTTAACGTTCTTTGTCCATATTTATTTGTATGTTTAGGTACAATTAGTCCTTCATTAAAGTTAAAACGAGTATTATGGTTGTGTTCCAGCCTGTTTATATATAAAGGGTTATTTATGTGCTTAATTATTCTTCACACAACTCATAGACATCCAAATGGATAAAACGAGAAGATACAGGTGAGGGGTAAAACCAAACTATGGGGGGGCGAAGATAGGAAGATGACTGTGATTAGTTGAAAAATCAATCTGACAGTATATAGGCATCTCGCATTATAATATCACCATTTAGTTCTTAAAAGCAAAATCTGCTTTGAATGAATAGAACTTTTTACATGGGAGCGCGAATTGCTTGCCACGTTAATAAAATATTTGCGTAGGCCAAATGCACACCCCAAAAAGATTCTCCCGTTTTCACATAGCAATATTTTGTTGCCGTGTTTAGTTAAGACACTTTTACAAATGTTTCATAATTTACTTACCCCTGTAACCAGCGACGAGCACACTAAGGAACCGCACACATTCGCTATCTGCACATTGATATGTAGGTATGTTGTATTAGCGTGTTATTTCGTTAAATGTATAGATGTTAGCTTCGCGCTGCCCACGGCAAGAATGATGACGTCACACATTTTAGATTCAAGCGAGGCTCTATCCCCTCCCCATGTGGCGAACTGGCGCCAAGGAGGAGCTCCAGCCGGTTCCATGGGGAGGGGGAAATAATACGTTTTTATCACTAAGGGCAGGTCCAGATATATTCATAATATGAACATATTATGTCCGTGACACAACTGATTAAATTCATAACAAATCCGAGTCGTAGAGTTTATTGAAGCAAGAGTCACATACTGACACACATCCGAAATTATTATTTTTGCAGATTTCAAGGAAGATTTTGACATATCCAAATACTGGCTATGCTCAAACTTAATTAACAAAACGACCCCTCAGCACACAAAAACATAAATAGTCAAGTCGAACTCCCGGTGACTCGGTAAACCGCTGAAGCCTGACGTCTATCGCCGGATCTCATGATAATAATAACGAAGAGTCCAGGGTTCGATGCCGGCGAGAGATAAACTCATAAGTGGGGGGATTATTACTATTACGCTTTGATCTAAATATACGTCAGTTTTGGCGATACTTATAGTACTGGGAATAAGTCATATTATTATTGTATTAATCGGAGGAAGTACAGTGACCTGGAAACCAAATTTAGAAAACCTAATCTTATGAAGTCACCCTTTTAAAAGACCATTTTTAGAACGGTTGGTTGAAATGCCGTTAATTGACGACAAAATTTAAGGATGGGTTGTTTAAAAAAAATGATGAATTCATCAAATATCTGAAGTTAATTTTCACTTTCTGTATAAGTTCTATTCAAGTTATGTAATTATTTCAGTTTCATGCAGCGACTGGCCTATAATGATATAATAACAGAACTTGAATATAACCTCCATAGAACGAGAAAATTAACTTAAAATATTTGATTAATTCATTCAATTTTTTTAATCAACCTGTCCGAAGTGGTAGATTCTCAGTTTCGCAGAAATTCAAATGTAACATTGACATCAAATGGCCATAAATGCCGATTTTAGGTACATTTCGGCTATCTATCAAAATGTAATAAGCTGGCGAACTTAAAAACATGATGGTTGTCCTTTTCAGCTGATCACACTTTGTTAAAAAGCCGCTTTTCAGCCGTCCCTTCACTTTAGGGTAAGGTGTTCCACAGAATTTGAATAATTCATCAAATTTTAAAGATACTAGGGCAGGCTGAAAAGTAAGCACACATGCTTGTAAAAACACAAACAAAAATAAATAGCAAGATCTTGCAAAAATTACATTAAAGTACGATTCTTAAGCTTCAAAATCATATATTTATTATTCAACATAGTCACCGTTAAGGCTAACGCATTTCTTCGAACATGTAACAAGTTTTTACATTACGTAACTGAAAAAATTCTTCAGACATTTCTCGAATCCAGGACTTGATAGGTGCCGTCACCTCATCGTCCGAGGTGTAATGATGACCTTGAGGTGTTTCTTGAATAGAGGAAAAAAATAAAAATCGTAAGGCGGAAGATCGGGAGAGTGAGAATACTCCTGGTTTTGAAGAGGCTCTGGGGCCCTATTCCTGACGGTCGATCAAAAGTTCCTCGTTATGCGCCTCGAAGAGAGCGAAAATTTCTCGTCGTCGCGACGAACATTGCAACTTAGCTAATTGCATAGATAGAGCTAGGTCGAAGTAACATTCTTAGACGCCAAACGTCAAAAGTCACTCCACAACAACAACGAATGGGTCTACCCAGTAGAAACACAGCAGCGAGTGGTGTGAGGTTGGCGTATCTAAGTTGCAAATTCGTCGCGACGACGAGAAATTTTCGTTCTCTTCGAGGCGCATAACGAGGAACTTTTGATCGACCGTCAGGAATAGGGCCCCTGATCGGCGTTGTTTGTTCTCGTCTGTGAAACGGCGTAGTACCCATCATCTACAGATTTTACGGTATCCTAATTGTTCAACAATGAAGTCGACACGTTTTTTGGATATTCCAAAATGGTTTGTAATATGGTTTTGAGTAATTCGCCGGTCATTTTGAATCAAAACGTGAAAAGTTTTGATTGTTCATCGTCCGTATCAATGATCGGGCGCTCGCTGAGTGTTTCATCAACAATTATTGCTTTTCAAGGCTCACATTCAATTTGGGAGGCGGGAATGGGTACCGCCGCCCCGGGAACCTTTATTGGATAACCAACACCTCTGCCATAGGTCACCCCAAGTGGTTCGCTACGTTTGGTGATTTAGCAGGGGTGCCCGGGTTCATGGGGTGAGGTTTGTCTCGGTCTTGAAGGCGGATGACCAGGACATACTGAACCCCAGATTCCTACCCACCCCTTAAATCCTTTTCCTTCCCAGAACTCTCCTCTCCTTCCTTTCCTTAAAAAAACCCTCCACACAGCATCCTCAAAGATGACATAGGCCCTGAGGGAAATTATTTTCCTCAGGGCCTCCTGTGTGGAGCTCATGTAAAAAAAAAAAAAAAAAACATTCCAGGAGGAATGTCACTTCCATATTCCACCTAGCGCGCTTCTGAAGGTAATTTTGTTCGCGCTGTACAAGCATGTGTGCATAACTTTTCAGCCTACCCTCGTAATTTTGAAGTTCGGTGAAAGTTCTATTAGATTTAAGTTATTATATTATTTTTGGTCAATTGTTTCACACAACTGAAATAATAAACTTTCACAGAACTTGAAAATTGACCTTAAAATTTGATGAATCGTTCAAATTCTGTGAAACAACCCGTCCTAGAATCGGCATTTAACGGCAACCTTTCAGCAATAAATAAAACAAATTGTGCAAAACAACTGGGCCTTAGTATTCTCGGGTGAAACACCACAATTAAGAATCGAAACTGTAATGTCCTGTACTGCAGGTAATACTGGGCCCTTTATCTCCAGTATCGCTCTTGGATGTCTTCAAGGTTATTTATTAAAACACGTAGTATCTTTGATACACGGAGACTGTTTATTGGAATATAATATTTACAGTGTTGGCTGTAAGCCGCCTAACGAGAAAGACCCGCACGAGCTCTGTGCTCGCTATTATATTGTGCCGATGTCCGGCCGCTTCGGCTAGGTTCGGTATTCCCGAACCTACCCGACAGATACTCATATGACCAACACTACATCTCTCCCTCCTTCAACTCTGAAGCTACTTACTTACATAACAAAATAACTTAAATAACTTAAATAACATAAATTGTAATACTTCATACACAATAATTTTTTTAAGATACACATAATTTAACCGCGGTGACTGGGTCAAGTTGTCCCGTCTCCTCTGGAAGTTGTAGGTGCCTTGTGACTTGAACGCAGTCTTCCCGACCATGGTCTCTGTTGCCGTGCCTGCTCCGACACCACCTCCTCCCCCACCAACCTGGAATCAGGAGAACAACCAGTCAATCCACGCAACAAGGTCGCAGTCTCTAACTCATGAGGCTCGTTCCTCAAAATTTCAGACGCGGGATGCTGCGCAATTTTTCCATCTTCCTTCCAGCTCACTGACATTTCCCTCATCTGGTCCACATGTTTCTTCCATGTCACATCAGTGTTTCCTATTTTAATAATATAAACTTTTTTACCTAGCTTTCTAGAAACTACACCCTTAGCCCAAACGACTTTATTATCATGACGATAATCTTTTGTCAAACATTTTTGTCCAACTTTAAAAACCCTGGTTTTTACCCCTCTGTACAACCTAACTTGATCAGATTGAGCTTTAGAAATGTTAACGTTAGCTTCCTTGACTTTTTCCGAAAAGTATTCTCCATTTTTCACTGGCAACAAACTGTCGAACGTAGAACGCAGCCTTCTTCCTACTAACAGAACCGCTGGTTCAATACCTGTCGAACAATGGAAAGAATTTCTATAGTCCACTAAAAAATTCAACAGCTTGACATTGTAATCTAGTGGGAATTTACCGTTTATTAACAGTTTCTTGAGGAACATTTTCGAAATTTTTACTGCATTTTCTGCCAGCCCGTTTGACTGGGGGTGTTTCACCGGAGAAGTCATAAGCTTAATATTGTTCTCCTTTAAGAAAACTCTAAATTCCTCACTTGTAAAAACTGAGCCATTGTCAGATACAATTAACTCAGGGTTGCCAAAATTAGAAAAAATTTTCCTCAATTCCATAATCTTGTGAGTTGAATCTGCCTTCTGCACCTCGATACAGTCTAACCACTTCGAGAATGAGTCACAAACCACGAGAAACATCTTCCCCGCTAGGGGTCCACAATAATCTAGATGTACCCTACTCCAAGCTTTACCTGGATTTGGCCAAACCGTCAATTGACTTTTGGGTGGTGACTGTTTTGACAACGAACAATCTGAACAAGATTGAACGACTTCCTCCAAATCTTTGTTTAGAGAAGTCCACCAAAAATATGTTTTAGAAATTCCCCTCATTTTTACAATACCTAGATGTGACCTGTGTAATAAATCTAAAACTTGCCTTTGGAGAGAAACAGGTATAACTATTCTATGTTGCCAAAACAAACAATCTTCTACGATAGAAAGTTCATTTCTTTTCAACCAATATTTCCATATACTGCTGTCACGATTTACTCGTTTGGGCCAGCCCTGCCGCAAATACCTAAACACTAGCTGTAATTCGCTATCTGCTGCGGTGGCTAACACAACTGCTTGAAAATTAACATGGTCACAATTCTCAATAAAACAAACAAAGTCAGTCCCGCAATCATCCTTAAAACCCTCAACTGTGTCCTTCAACGGTAAGCGAGAAAGAAAATCTGCTTGGTTATTACAAGATTTCACAAATTCCGTTTTGTACGAAAACCCTGCCAGAATGATGCCATATCTCTGCAAACGGTTTGCTGCGAGAACCGGAATATTTTTGTGTTCCCCTAGAATTCTTAGTAACGGCATATTGTCAACGCATAACGTGAACTCCCTTCCAAAAAGGTACTGAAAAAATTTATTTAACCCGAACACAATTGCCAGAGCTTCGAGATCCAAAATACTATATTTCTTTTCGGCGGTTGTCAAACTACGAGAAGCGAACTCAATTGGACGCATTGTGCCGTCCTTAAACACGTGCATTAACGCAGCCCCGAGTCCGCATGTACTAGCGTCCGTATACAGTTTTACCGGTAAGTCCGGAAAATAATTTGTAAGAATCGTGTTGTTGCCCATTAATTCTTTAATGGTATCGACTGCTACTTTACAGTCTTCTGAGAAATTCCACTCTACCCCTTTTTTCAAAAGGTTATGCAGGGGTTCCAGTATTGATGACATCCTAGGAATGAAATTCCGATAAAAATTTAGAAAACCCAATAAACTTTTCAATTTATGAACGTCCGTAGGATACGGAGCGTTTTTTATAGCTTCAAGTTTGTTTGGCTGAGGTTGGATTCCGCTCCCCGAAATTACATACCCCAAAAATTCTACCGATTCTACAAAAAATTCGCATTTATCCGTGTTGACCCTCAACCCGCACTCTCGTAAACGCGCGCACACTGCCTGTATGTTATACACTAAATCCAGTTCGTTGACCCCCGAAATGATGATATCGTCTAAATAGAATGCCACCCCCTTCAACCCTTGAAGACAGCTTGCTATAGTCCTAGCGAAGATCGCTGGCGCTGACTTAAAACCAAAGACTAGTCTGTTATATTGAAATAACCCTAAATGCGTATTTATTGTAGTATACTTTTTGCAAAAGTCAGCTAATTCTAATTGTGAGTAAGCCTGTCTTAAATCTAGTTTAGCGAACACTTTACCCGAACTTACTTTGTGAACAACTTCATTTATGGAGGGAAGCGGGTACCTTTCCAAGTCCGTCATGAGATTTAAAGATCTCTTGTAGTCCACGCAAATCCTAACATTCCCGTTCTTTTTAATTACCGGTACAATTGGAGACGCGTATTCACTGCTGGTTACCGGAGAAATGATACCATCAGCTACCATAGCTTCTAATTCTCTCTCAATTTTTTCCTTAATAGCGAACGGAACCGGCCTCGCATTAAAAAAAACAGGACGAGCTTCCTTGTTTACTTTGAAACTCACTTTATGTTTACTGAATTTACCCAGCCCCGGCGAAAACACTTCTGGAAACTCGTTGTAAATCATTTCAATTTTGTCTTTGATTGTTGAAACCGAATTATCCATCACTGGAACTATCTTCAGATTAAAAGCCTCCACGAAGTCCCGACCTACTATCAATTCCGAGCCATTAATTACAACAGTAAATAATAACTTGTTTTTGATATTATTGTATTCCACGGTAAAACAAGCACTACCTACAAGATTAAGTGGTTTACCATCGTATCCAGATAAAGTACGCTTATCAGGTGACAATGTTACATCCCTAAAATATCGGTTGAAAATAAAATCCGGCATGACCGACATACTGGCGCCTGAATCAATCATAGCGGCACATTTTAATTTATTAATTATTATATTAGCCCTAAACGGATTAATGTAAGAAATCCTATTAATAACCTTCTCCCGGGATTGTTCAAAAATCGGATAAACATTGTGATTCTTACAGAATTTCTTCAAATGCCCTATTTTGTGACAATTAAAACATTTTGCATTCTTAAATTTACAATATTTTTCTAAATGTGATTCACCGCAAATGGTACATTTTTTAATATTCGAGAATCCTCTCGGCTCGGGACTTTTCGACCGCGAAGATGACCTCCGGAAACCTTGAGTTTTATCCGGAAGTGAATCTCTCCCCGGCGAATACGAGCGATTAATTGAATTCACGCCGCCCGACGTCCCTACGGAAATTTCTGATTTAATTTCCGGAACCAGATTATCTAAAACTGAAACCGTTATTGCTAATTCTTCCATTTTGTTAAACGTTAATTTAGTCCCCTCGAGAAAAATTTTTTCCTTGGCTCGGCCCGGCAAAATGCCGATTGCAAAAACATCAGCTAAACATTCCGGTAAACGCGTTCCGAACTCGCAAAACGAAGATAATCCTCGTAAACGCACTGCAAAATCCCTGACTGATTCACCAAGCGATTGCTTGGCCTGATAAAAATTTTCTCGTTCCTTGAACACCGATCGCGGTCTGGAACAATGTTTCTCAATTAATTCTATTAACTGATCGAATGCCACGTCTGTAACTTTAGAAGGAAAACATAAGTTGATCATAAGAGTTAATGTCTCCGCTTCTAGAAGATTTAGCAAATATGCGCGTTTCTGTGAAGCATCTAACTTAGTCGTTTTTATGTCATCACGAATTAGAAGGAACTGTTCTAACCTCAGGCGAAACAAACTCCAATCCCCATTAACGTGAGAGAACCTGGAAATTCCGCCCGATTCCATGATCGCCCACACCAAAAAAAACACACCCGGCAACAATAACACCTTCCAGAAAAAGAAACAAAACAACCTGACACCAGGAACCGGCGCCTTTGCAGTCCAGGCGCCCAGCCGCTTCCAGGATTATCAATACCGGGCTGGCCTTAGTTACCCAGGGTCCCGTAATTTCCTCTTCTCCACTGTATATTACCGGGCTGGACTTAGTTACCCAGGGTCCCGTAAGTAATTTTCCTCTTCTTTCCTGTATTACCGGGCTGGACTTAGTTACCCAGGGTCCCGTGATTTTCCTCTTCTTTCCTCCTTCTCCACTGTCTCCTATTATGCCCTGAAAATCTCCTGATGGATGGCACTTCAGCGATGCCCCAAGTGATTTATTGTCACCTTCGGGAGATTTTTGCAAGTCACGATCCCTGTCACGACTTGCCGCAATCTGATAAACAGTCTGGCGTGTAACCCTTTTTAGCTGCGCCACTTGTAATGTCCTGTACTGCAGGTAATACTGGGCCCTTTATCTCCAGTATCGCTCTTGGATGTCTTCAAGGTTATTTATTAAAACACGTAGTATCTTTGATACACGGAGACTGTTTATTGGAATATAATATTTACAGTGTTGGCTGTAAGCCGCCTAACGAGAAAGACCCGCACGAGCTCTGTGCTCGCTATTATATTGTGCCGATGTCCGGCCGCTTCGGCTAGGTTCGGTATTCCCGAACCTACCCGACAGATACTCATATTACCAACACTACAGAAACGTTGCTTGAAATGGTTTTAGCCGTGTTTGTTTGACGAAATGTTAATAGTCATTCACTTCCCCACCATCATTTTCCCCAACTCCTTCCCCTCCCCAATGATATCAGTCACATGATATACCCCAATTGGGACACCAATGACTCCAGATAGTTGGAATCAGTTGGAACTCTTCAGCGATATTCTTATAAAAAGTTATATAAAATGACTAAACAAGAATTAATTGGGAATTAAAAGAATGTGAAACTCTTACTACACTATAAGAAATTAATTCATCGAAAGCAAATTCATCGAAAACGAGTTCATCGAAAACGAGTTCATCGAAAACGAGTTTATCGAAAACGAGTTCATCGAAAACCAATTCATCGAGAACCAATTCATTGAATGATCAATTTAGCGAATCGCCAATTCATCGAAAAAAATATTTTGTAGATATTTGAGAGAAATGCCGAGCGGACCGGGAATTTAAAAATCATTGATCAATAAAAGTTGACAATAAATTTATTAATAAAAAAAATTGACGTGCAAAACTTTGGACAAGGAGACTAACCTAACCTAACCTTTTTTTCGATGAATTGGCGAATAAATGAATTGATCATTCGATAAATTGGTTTTCGATGAATTGGTTTCCGATGAATTGGTTTTCGATGAATTGGTTTTCGATGAACTCGTATTCGATGAACTCGGTTTCGATGAACTCGTTTTCGATTATTTTGCTTTCGATGAATTGATTTTCGATGAACTCGTCGGTTACCGTAATATTTATTTAGTAAATGGGCAGACATATAAAACCTCCCCTCTATGTGATAAAAGATAGCTTTACTTTTGAGTCTTCGACATCCGGCGGTTTTCAATTTGTAGTGGTGTGATTAAAATCTTCGGTTAGTGACTTCGTCGGATGTAATTATGTTGACAAAAAAATGACTGCTGTTTTTGCTGCTAGGCCCTGTGGGCGGCTTTTGGTTCGGCTTCACCCAGTTTGAGTGTTGGTGACCTTTTTAAAAATCCGATTGGAACTGGTTCCAAAAATCGCCGGTTTCTCGAATCCACTGTGATCCAGTGATAGCTAGTCACCGGGACAAAGTAACCGCCACAGTCACGTCATATATAATGTACAAGTTACAATAATAATCATATTATCATCATTCTCTCCAAACTCTCCATACCCGGAGAGATTCACGAAATTACAAATCCAATAGTACCTACTTACGCCTGCCAGCCGACATTCCTCACACAAGCTGTTAACGCAGGTGGCGCCATCTTTTGGCATTATTGGCTACTTGCTTGAATTTGGTTCTATTACAAAAGTAGCTTTTTAACAAATTTCAAGTACCTACGAAGATGGTTTTGCACAAGGTGCGACGTCAGAGATATATTCGTAGTTGAGTTCTTAAATTTCAAACCGTACAGTCGCTAGCCTAATAATAACGTCGCATTTTTGCAGGAAGAAATATATTTTTTTCTTTTTTAAACGTTACGGATTTTTCCCATATATATTTACCATGATATCAATGTCCAATCTTCAGGAGCTAAAACATGCTCGCAATGTTTTCGATTCGACAGCATAATGAGAAAATTTCCAACTTGAATGAAATGCCTTCCTTTGAAAGTTCGCTTGCGCCAAAACATTGAAAGAACCGGCAAATAACCAGTGACCAACCACTTTGGAGCATTTCGCGCTCGTCAACTTGATGCCGATTTTAATTATTCTTTGAACAATGGCGTCAACGGCAGGCAGTTTTTACATGCGCTTCCCCCCGTAATTATAATTGCTTAAGGGCCCAAAGTTAGGTGGTCAATGTTTCATGTCCGATATTCGGCACACCTGCTACTTGCCAGGACCGGACTTTCTTACGTTTTTGATATTGTTCGAATTTTTTCGATAAGCCCAAATTTGAAAAAAATTTCAGGCCACCGAAACAAAATTAATAAATAGACACCTAAATTGGAGGTTAAAGAAGATTAAACCAACAAGATTTTTAAGTTATCTAAAATGTTTGGTAGAGACAGAACTGTCTAGAAGATAAAGGAAAGATAGGTTGAGGATAGGAGATGCTCTCGAAACATTCTGTGTTCATACGTTTATTATTTGTGATTGTACGCATTACTTCGATATTTCAGAAGGTTAGAGTTAAAAATGTTGATATTTTTATGAACACTGTTTTACACATTGCGCGCATATACTAAAGGGGATTTTTTCGAATGTTAGTTTTTCATGTAAGTAACTGAAAAAATTCGGTTTTGTCGGATTTGTCTTGACGGTGTGTGGATTTATGCTGGCCATTATTCAGAATTTTCAATACAATTTGATTAAAAATTAAACGTCGTATTTAAAGGGTTCCGAAGTTGTGAAATTTTATGGATTATGAAAGTGGATATTATTTATATGTAGTAGGTATTTAAAAATATAGTAATTACTCTTAATCCCAAAGTGGAAGATAGGCAGGTTTTTTCAAGACAGTTCAAGATGAAGAATATATTTGTCTTTCCCTAAAATTGAAGAATATAACACATGCCTTTCAATCTACAAAATACAAAATGGACTTAAACACACGAAATTATATACCTACTAATACAGTGAAGACAAAGTGGTAAAAGAAGCATAAGCAGTGAGGGTGTATACACAATTGCAATTTCCTTCTCGATGGCCTGGAAAAAGAGAATAGAATAATCAAAACAAAAAAAAAATTCAATCCTAAGATGAGTGAACAAAATTATAATGTATCTATTACAATGCGGATTTTTTAGGCTTTATAATAGAATCACCTAACATGGCTGTGCGGACAAGGGTAATAATGTGCATTTATGATGTTGGAATTGAAATTACGTTGTTAGAAAGCGAAACATGTATATTATTGAACTGTAATAATAAATTATGACTTCAATTTGGGAGACGGGTATGGGTACCACCGTCGCTGGAACCATTTATTAAATAACCAAAAAACCCTGTCATAAGTTACACCGTGTGATTCGCTACGTTTGGTGACTTAGCAGGAGTGCCCGGGATAATTAGTTAAGTTTGTCGAGGTTTTGACGGCGGATGCGTTTGCCAATCTACTGCGTTGTGGGCAGGATCGGGAGTGATAGAGACATTTTGACCCTACCAGCCGAACTCTCTCATCGACCCATCGCCTTGCACAGCCGTGGAAGGGATGGATTCATACGTTCGTCACTCTTGGACCTATCGATCCCAGGTTCTTATCCACCCCTTAAACCTTTTTCCTTCCCAAAGTTTTCTCTCCTTCATTTCCTTTGAAATACCCTTTATACAACATCCCCAAAGATGACATCGACATTGATGGATATCATTTTAGAATAAAGTTCTTCAAAATCAATTAATTCTCAAATCTTCGTCATAACGATAAAATCTTAAAAGAAATGGACGCTCAGATGGTTTGGGCATGTAAAGCGAATGAGGAATGAAGTGTAAGGAGAATATATGACGCAAATGTGGATGGTAAAAGAAGTCGGGGACGCCCGAGGAAGACACGGCACGACCAATTGAATCAGATACTTGTGTCGGGCCATGTATGAGACGATGTATGAATGCGAACGAGGCAAGGGGTGTGTGCCAAGATCGAGTTGTTTGGCAGTCCGTCCTCTCTGCCTACCCCTGGTTAGTTAGTTAGTTTAGAATTAAAACAGTATTTGAAGTTGCCCGAGAGACTAGATCTCGATTATCCAAGTTTTATCAATCCACCCGCTTCTATTTACCTGCCCCACACCTTGCATCACAAACCAATCCCCATTAAAGTGGGTGCCATAGTCGTACTAGCCCCAAACAGCAATCGTTTTTTTTTGTGGCCATCAAATAAGTAGTGTACCCTACCCCGGTCCTGTCCCTCGATTACAGGATTATTAAGATTGGCATGTTGATAAAGGAGCCGCTTCCGTTGTTTCGTTAACCGAAACTCGGTTAGAAATGCGTTTAATAGATGTCATTCAATATCCATTCCTTATTATTTTATCCCCTTTTCGTTGGTCAAACCGACAATACTAGGTACCTACTTAATTCGGAAATAAGTAAGAATAAATAATTGCCATTCTTTTAAAATTATATGCAATAATTTATCATATTATAACAACTACGTGCCTACATATTATAAATGATCAAGTACCCCAAATGGCGTTGGTTAAAAATGCCTCGAAGTGCAATTTTTTTATATTAAATTTAAAATTTATTGTTCAATATTTGGATAACCAACACTCAATTTTAGAAGCGGGTATGAATACCCCAAATTATTCACCATGCTTGCAGACTTAGCAGAGGTGCCCGTTTTCATGGGGTGAGGTTTGTCTAAGTATTGGCGGATGCGTGGCGAGCCGGATCGGGAGAATCTGGTTGTGGGAGATCATTTGGTCTCTCATTACCTTACATCGCATTGGGAGGAATGGATTCAGACTTCTGTCACTCTTGAACTAACCCTCAGATTCTTACGCACCCCTCGTATATAGTGTGTGGCGGGCCGGATAGGGAAAGACTAGTTGAAGGATCATTTGACCTCTCCTGTAGGACTCTCTTGACCCATCGCATTGTACCGCATTGGGAGGGATGGATCGCCACTCTTGGACCTACTGACGCCTAGGTACCTAGCCACCCTTCACACTCCTTCCCAGTTTTTACCACTATTTCAACAGAAGATGAAGGCCATTGACCTCTTAGACTTAGGCAGGGGTACTTAACTATCGGCTATACGACACACATGCAATTCGGACAAGAAAGGGTCATTTTTACAAACTTACGTTATTGTACAGCTCAGATGTGGCACTACTTGCAAGCTTGGGTGCTTTCTCCATATTACGATACAGTTTTTTTTTTCAGATACAGGTTAACTCGCTCTTGTTTTAAAAACTCACAGCCAGCATCCTGAATATAGAAAAATCGATCAAAACTCGTTTAGTTTCAAGTTATTAAAAATCCAGATATAAAATAATTAAAGTTAGAATGTACTATGGTAGACTGCGGCAACCGTTGTAACCCCAAACAAATTATCCACACGTGTTCAAAGAATTGAACAAAAGCACTTTTTTCCAAAATTCCTTATATTCTTTTCAAAACCAAATCGATTAAACACCGAACAATCAACTGAAAACCAAATTGTTATCATCCTTCGAAATCAAGATGATGATTTTGTTTGTCATTGATGACTTTAAACCGTGAACGATCTTCTATCAACTTTTGCTATCCTGGTATATCGAATCTATCTATCTTGTATAAAGCCGCTGATATCTCTGTTGTAATCTCTCCCTCTATCTCATAGTCGAGACATGTAACGGAAAGAGAGGTTACGATTGTGTACTCATCGGCAGGACTACTAGGTCTCTCTCACTTTCTCATTCTTATAAACGAGGCTTGTATCAGAAAGAGAGGCTACAATGGATCTCTCTGCGGTAGGACAATGGTAGCATTTTCTTACGTCAGTGATCCTGGTAGCCCGGCGGTAACCCTTCCGCCACTGTTCTATTGCACCCCGCTAGGAGCGGCACGATCAAGTCGATTTGTATCGTTTGACGGTTGCCGCGATTAAAGGGTAAGTCTGCAACCTATCTAGGTACATAGGTATATACGTACTACACGCGTTTAAAGGTTTTTCTAGAAGTTTTGTACGGCTAAGGGAATAAACGAATGCTCGCGATTGAACCAATCTAACTCATTTGTTGACAAAATTGGGTTTTCTTAACCTAATTTTGTGACAAAAGGTTGTTTTCGAAAACAGATGTTGATAGTGACCTTCCTCTTGTTTTGAAGGATAAGTGTGCAAAATTTCATCAATCTTGAAATAAAACTGTAGATTTGTAAAAAAAATCAAACACGCCATCATGTCACGCGACCCCAGACACTTTTACTATTATCGGTATATAATACGTGAAGCAAAAACTTTGTACCCCTTTTAACGAAAATTGTGAGGACGGAGGAGTATGAAATTTCGCACACTTATAGTTTATATGGAGAAGGAGTGCAGAATGCTAGTATTTTTTTTTAAATTGTGCAAAAAAATCAATAAAAAAAACATTACACACACTATATAATTTAAATTAATTATGGTCGAATTTCAACCATTGGGCGACCACCAGTAAAAATAAATAGATAGAGAAACGATTGATTAACACGTTTTTCGGTTTGAGTTTATGTATTATATCAATAAAGTTGCTTTAGCGAATCGAATTGTTGTCGTTAGAATTATATTTTTATTATTTTATCAAAACAGACATATTTTTCAATAGCTTTTTCGCACAGAGTAATACATCAACAGCGACTAAATCTTTCATTCGGTTTATATTTTTATACGAACTTAGTTCACTATTTATTTTTAAAAAATCTTCATTTTTAATTGTAACTTTTTTCTCCACTGGGTTTTTGGGTTGGCGTTGTTAATATTGAAAAAAAATCATTCGTTTAAATCTTGATGTGGATGTGTAAATATGTTTGTTTTTGACAAGAATGATAGTAGTTCAATACAATCTTTTTTATTTATTTTTATTTTATTTCTTGCTAGAGCGATTCCGGTGAGTTCAGAACTCATTTTAGGACAGGAGGAACATACAATTCATTGGTGGGAGGAAATAGTTACAATTTTACATAGGAATTTAGATATTAAAAATGTAAGTTTTACATACAATATATGCGGACATACAAGATAGGCTGAGTATAACAAACAACAACAGAAAACAATTAAAGAAAAAAGGAACAAGGTTATACAAATATAGATGATTACAACTACGACCTCCGTAGTCCAGTGGGTAAGACTCTTGACTCACAATCCGGAGGTCGCGGGTTCGAACCCGGCATGCGCAAATAAATTTTATTTGATTAATTTGTGTTATTTCACAATTAATTCATTTAAAATAATATATAGTATATTTGCGGCATGTTCCAGAGTGGAAGATACTATCAGTATCGCCCTGGTGTAAGACCACCATTCAGAATTGAAACGTTGCTTGAAAATGGCTTTAGCCGTGTTTGGTGACCAGATCTGAATAGCCAGGTACTTCCCAACCTTCCTCTTCCCCACCTCCTTCCCTTCCCCACTACCTTCAGCCTCACAACATACCCCAATTGGGGATGCCATAGTCTCACTGGCTCCAGACGGGAGCAGTTGAGATTCTTGTGCGGTATTCACTGTAAAAAAAAAAAAAAAAATAGAAAAGAAAACTAGATAAAAAGAAACAAGACTTGACTTCATGACAAGAGAATCTATCGTTCTATTACTTCTTAAGATTCTATCGTTTTAAGACTTTGGCTTAAAACTATAGAACATGATAGAAGATCCAGTTAAAATTGATTTAACCTAAAATAGATTCTTCACAGTTAATCGGGACATAAATTGACACAAACATCACCACTTCACACAACATAGTTACTGTGTTACAAAACAACATTGGTTCACAATAAATTTGTAACACAAATTAACCACCAGTAAAATGGTTTAATTCTAATGACAATCAAACATACCCTTAACAAATCGAACCCAAATCTACCCAAAATCGTCAATTTCTACGGCCATCCACTCCTTTCTTATAATATATTGGTTTCGGCACCATTCACACATCGATCAATTGAAATCGATATATCCATCACAACATGCGGAACATTCTCAATATAAAGAAAATAATATAATATAATGACTTCAGAAGACTCCTTTCAGCGGCTATACCGGTGGTCCAAAAGTAATGTTCCCAAATTGATTTCGATCTGATAAACTACAGGGGGGCCAAATACTCTTCGGAAATTGTAAAGAAGTACATCGACGCATTCAATATTTAATTTAACTACTGTATGGTGTATGGATATTAATTTTAATTTAAAATCGAAGTGTGATTAGGTATCGAAGTAAGCACTTTTTGCTCGCGTAGTCTTGGTGTTAATTTCAATGGTTTTTTATAGACATGATGGTGTTAAAATCGTTAGGTATACTTTTAATCAATCTTCCAAGTATTTATTACGTAAGTACTTACATGTCTATCACTGCTGATGGAGTCTTCCTTGTGTTTTTTATGTGTTGTTCTCAAGATAGGCTGAGTTTTGCAAATCTTCAAACTTCTTTCCTCTTCATTTTGACAATTTTATCCATCCTAACATTCTCCAATTCATGTGATTGTCACTGTCCAACAGGAATATTAAGGACTGTCCAACCTCCTGAAACAATGATAAAATTTATCAAAATATTACCACAACGTAATTTTTAAAAAATTATTGTTATTGTGGTTAATTCGTATAAATATAAACATATTTTAAATAATTTAATATATTTATTTAAAATATATATTCATAAATAATATATAATTTAATTTATTAAGAAAAATAACGAAAAGAATGTTTTAAGAAAAAAACCAATTTTATTTAAAAAATTACATGCGTGCAGTTCACACGTGATAGAAGTGAAACCTTCAGAAAACTATAGTAAACAAGAGTGGGGAGGCTACGAGGTAGACAAGAGGAAAGAGGAGACCGATTATTCTATCTCAGTCTTTCGAAGGAAAAATCCTGTAGATGTATGTTTTTCGTTTATTTAATATCAATTTTTCGTTCCATCGAGTTTCAAATCACAACGGTGCCAAAGAAGTTTTCACTTTGAAAAATAAGTGTGCAATTCCCACGCGTTATAAGTGAAACCTTCAGAAAACTAAAGTAGACAAGGGGAGGCTACAAAGTACCTCACAAAGCAACACAAAAGGCGACCGGTAGGCTACGAAGCACCGCACAAAGAGAAGATCGATTATATTCTACAGTCTCTCGCAGGCTTAATCCTGTAGTCCTGCTCTTTTAGTGTCGCTATTTTTCGTTTCATTGAGTTTCAAATCAAAACGGTGCTAAAGAAGTTTTCTCTTCAAAATATTACGAAAAAAAAGGTTTTAAGAATAAACACCATTTCATTTTCCAAAAATGTCTTCGGAAGGCTAAACAACGGTCAAATGCATAAATATACAAATTGGATTTAAAAAAAAAAATGATGTTTATTATAAAAATAGTTACCCAAGTTGAATTTCTTCAATCTGAAATTCTTAATTTTGGCACTATTTCTTCATCAATATTATTTGAAGGTTCGAAATTTACTATTCAATTCATCGGAATGACTTAATGAAGGTTATAAACCTCTTTGTAAAATGTAATCATTGAAGAAGATAACATTATTAGGGTTCCATGACAGTTGATCCGGTGACATTTGGTCCGGCGACAGTTGGTCCGGCGATATTAGATCCGGCCGACATTTGGTCCGGCCGACACTTGATCTGGCGGACAGTTGATCCGGCGGACATTTGATCCGGCGACAATTGGTCCGGTCTGATCCTATAGAAGATTTTTCCTTCAAGCAAGTATGTAAAGAGGATATACGGCCGTACAACCAAAGCCGATGTACTTATATCTGAAGGCATCTTGAGTGAAAATCCGCTGTAAAAATCTTTTTACTAACAATAATTTCGACTCTCCGTAGAAGCATGGGGCAATACAAAATACGACATACTTATACATGTAGTCGGTTTAACAAAAAAACCGTAAAAGATTCCTACTTGCGTATAACTTTTTAATCTGAAAATTACACTAGAGTCCCAACTGCTCTCAACCGTCTCGAGCCAGTGAGTGCCAATGGCATCCCCAATTTTGGTATGGTGTGATACTGAGGGTAGTGGGGAGGGAAAGGAGATGTGAGAAACGTACCTGGCTATTCAGATCTAGTCACGTCATTTCACGTAATCCGACTAAACATACATACACTGTACACCAGCGAACAAAGTATAAAAAATCATATGATATAAATTTTTTTATATTTTTGTTTTTAATTTTTAGAACTTTTATCATAACACAAGAGTCCCAACTGCTCCCAACCGTCTGGAGCCAGTGAGACTATGGCATTCCTAATTTTGATATGTTGTGAGGCTAAAGATGGTGGGGAGGTGAAGGATATGTGAAAACACATGATTTAAAAAAAAATCTTTTTTTTTGGTGACTAGATCTGAATAGCCAGGAATTTTTTTCACATATCCTTCTTCTCCCCACTATTTTCAGCCTCACAACATATCAAAATAAGGAATGCCATAGTCTCAAGTGTCGGCCGGACCAAATGTCGGCCGGATCAAATGTCGCCGGACCAACTGTCGCCGGATCAAATGTCGCCGGACCAAATGTCGGGTCACCCATTATTAGATCTCAATTAAACATGAAACAGAAAACGACACAGAAAATAAAAAGGTAAAGATCGCAACTAGGAATCGAACCAAGATATGTTTTACGGGGACAATAGTTTGCCAATTGAGCTATTCAGTACTATTTATTTTAAAGCATTCTTATCCATCTCATATTATATCGATATCATTACCAATATTTTTCTCAATTGACTCCAATATTTTTGACTGCTGTCTACTTGAATTGCAAAGTTCTACCTGAAAATACAGATATAAAAAAGTGTCTCGGATATTATACCAATCAGATTTTTTACATATATATTGGAATAACTTATCATAAACCTCAATGTAAGTAGAAATACTAATTTCGGTAGTGACTTCATCTGCCTGTAACTCCGGTACAGTGTTCTCCAGAACTTTTGCTTTGAATTTAATTGTCATCTTCAAAATAATTAGAATGGTTTATTTGTAGAATTCAGACAATCGATGAAGCAACTATCTACGATATAATATTTTTAATAGCTCATTATTTTAATTGCCATTTTCAAAATTGTAACTGATTTGTCGATAATGCGTGATGTTTCTAATAAAATAATTTTCCGTTTATTTATCTGTTTCGTGTTTCATTGATATTTTTATAATGTGAATATCGCACAAGAAACTCTACTGCTCCCGCCTGGAGCCAGTGGAGTGGCATCCCCAACTGGGATACATTATGAGGCTGAAAGCAGTAAATTTTATATTAGTAGACGTCAACAACAGAAATTTTTAAACAGTTTGATGTTCCAAGCATACAGAAAATCTATGCCAAAAACATTCTAGTACATCACCACACAAATGATTCAGAGGCAGACACCTCACATGCTCATAAAACCAGAGCCAAACAAACAGACACACTTAATATACCAAAGTGTAACTCTTCATTTGGACGAAGAGTTTCTGAATTTTCAGCAGTAAAGTTATAGATATAGATCGGTCAGTGGTTGAGTGGGCGTAGTGGCAGTTGGGTCCCACCTGGGCGTCGCGTGTTCGATTCCCCGGTTGACTAAGTCCTCCATCACAACACAAGGAACATTTTCGGCTTTCTGTGGTGGTAGTAGGAGATTTTCAAACATTGTTGGGTTATTCGTAACCCGGGAATGTTTATCTTTCTTTAAAAAAAAAATAACAAACTCCCACTTAGTATCAAACAAATTAAAACGAAAAATAGCTACATTAAGGACATTAAATGTTGGCTGAAGGAATTATCGGAAAATGAACTTACTAGTATACTTAAAACATCGTCATAGAAGTTTCTGGAAAACCTTATCCAAACAATGAAGTTAAACCATAGAAGTCGCTGAAAACTTATCCAAAGCATCGCCCCCTCAGCACAGGATCTCCTAGTGAGGAGGACTACGAATATATTTTCTATTTTATATATATATACCTAACATGTTTGATATAAAAATGTAAAAAATAATAAATATATAGTTACTAAAAAAAAAAGTACCTGGCTATTCAGATCTGGTTACTAAACACGGCTAGAGCCATTTCAAGCAACGTTTTAATACTGATTGGTGGTAGGGAGACCCCGATAGTTCGACGACTTCCGTAGTCCAGTGGGTAAGACTCTTGACTCACAATCCGGAGATCGCGGGTTCGAACCCGGCATGCGCAAATAAATTTTATTTGATTTATTTGTGTTATTTCACAATTAATTAATTTGAAATAATATATAGTATACTAGCTGGTTCCCGGCATGCGTTGCTATGCCATTTAATAAAGAAATTGTTTGTCCCTGCGTGTCCTTTCCCAATCGTCTCGTTCCACTTTCGCCTCCCGCGTCCCCTTCCCCTTTCACGTTCCCACTCCGCCTCCTCCACTTTCCCTCTGCCCATTCCACTACCCCCCTTCCCCCGTCCCACGAACCCCCCTCCCGAGTTCCCCTCCCCCGGGTGCCACCACTTGCAATTTTTTTATACAAATTTCATAATGCCAGAGCTTATACAAACCTTGTCCTGACAATAACGAACACAACAAAAAAAGAATTATCCAATTTGGTGCAGTCGTTTGGAAGTTATGCGCGTACATACATTTCGGCGATTCATATTTATTTATATAGATAGATATATACATAGATATATAGATATATAGATTTGCGGCATGTTCCAGAGTGGAAGATACTATCAGTATCGCCCTGGTGTAAGACCACCATTCAGAATTGAAACGTTGCTTGAAAATGGGTTTAGCCGTGTTTGTTGACCAGATCTGAATAGCCAGGTACTTCCCAACCCTCCTCTTCCCCACCTCCTTCCCCTCCTCACTACCTTCAGCCTCACAACATACCTCATTTGGGGATGCCATAGTCTCACTGGCTTCAGACGGGAGCAGTTGAGATTCTTGTGCGGTATTGTAAAAAAAAAAAAAGTAACTTCCCAGTATCTTCCACTATGGAACGGACCACAATATGCTATGTATTATTTTTTATAAATTAATTATGAAATAACACCAATTAAAATGGGATTTGAACCCACGACCTTCAACCCGATGGCGTCAATCTATCTTCTTCAATAACAAATTTACTTATATTTATTACTCTATTTAGTAGGTTGACAATGAAGTATAATTTTCGATTACATATTGTTACGATATACGAAATGCCTCCTCTCAAGTTAGAGCGCACGCCACTGTGTAGACAAACAGTTGCGCTTTCTCTCCGCTAGCGCGCCGCGCGCTGACGGCGGTGGAACGCAAGCCACGGCCGACCGGCTGGCAGCCGCGGCCCGCCATTCTGACCCGAGCTCGCTTCAAGCGCACGTGTACGTGAACCATGTTGCACTGTTCCGGAACATTCTGCGAAGCCGCCATGGCGGTTGTGTTTTGCATAGTGACTTGCGGGAATGCCAAGAACGGCTAAATTCCCTCCACATAACCGATATCCAAGAGACCAGGCTGCTACTGTGAGTACCTCAGCTATTTAACCCCTCTTTAATGCGTGTGTTCCTTGTAAATTCAAGGCGAAGATAAATGACCGCCCCCAGAGAGATTTTCGGGCCAAATTCACCCGATTTAGATAGAATTACTGTTGCTACCCTGTACTACTCTGCTTGCATTATTGTATCATTGTTGTTTACGAAAGAATTCTACCCAATACAACTGTTATTTACCGTAGCCACTTATTTCACTGTCTCCCCCAGCCCGTAGGATTTGAGCTTATTTCAGGGATGCCACACAAACGCCTCAGAGATCCTACCACCTTGATGATAGTCTCCTCCGCTCTGCTGACCATTCTGAGCTAGTTTGTCGGCAGAAGGTAGGCACTTCAGGTAGGTGTATCTAACAATATCTACTCTCAAAAGTTCTAATAATTTCAACAAACTTAACAACAATATCTTGCTTTCGCTACTGTACACAATAACAATGTTAATTTCACTGAGGCAATACCGCGAGTATCTCTAAATCAATCAATAACGAATCTACGTAGCTATAATATGCTGTTTTCGAATCAGCAAAAGGTTAAATCTACCATCTCAATCAGAATCACAATATGTTTTTCAAATACATTCATCGAAATCTCAATTAAACGACAGGATATTGAGCCGAAGCATACGGGTTTGAGCTCATCATTGACTGCGCTTTTTCCATTAAGCCAGTGAGACTGTAATGCGGTAATTACGAGACCGGGTCCGGCGGCTACCGCGGCTTCTGAACGTTTAATATTACGTCTTCTTAGGGGGAACACGGGAACAAACGGAATAAGGTAATTTTAATAAAATATGGGTATCGTCAAAATGTGTGGAAGACTTAAAGTTTATTTTTATAATTCTGATCGTCGATCTACTAATGCGTAGTCTTAATATTTTAATTAACATAGCCTTACCCCGCAACCACATATTATGTGGTCGCGGGGTAAGGCTCTCGACTAGCGATCCCGAGGTCGCGAGATCAAATCCTGGCGTGAGCAAGTTAATTTTGATCTGATTGATTTTTTTTAAATTTTAAAAATTTAATCATTTAAAAATAAAATAAGGTATATTTGCGGCACATCCCAGTGCGGAAGATATTCTTAGTATCGTCCTGGTATAAGATCATCATTCAGATTTGAAACGTTGCTTGAAATGGCCTAAATCGTGTTTGGCGACTTGGTGATCTAAGTATCCAGGTACTTCCCAACCTTCCTCTTCCCCCATCTTCTTCCTCTCCCCAATATCTTCAGTCTCATAATATACCCCAATGGGGGATGCCTTTCTCTCACTGGTTCCAGGCGGTTGGGAGTAGTTGGGACTCTTGGGCGGTATTCACATATCCATAGAAAAATAATAAATAAAAAAAGATCTAAAACCTCCCACTCCTGAACGTCTCTATGATATACAAAGATACAAAGTCATTATGATATAGAGAGCGCTACTGGCTGGTAAGATGCTGTCACCGACGTTGGCGGCGTGACGTCCAAAACGCCATATCCATGATCAAAAACGAACATGACGTTTTGGCGGCAAAATCAAAATTGGCACAACTTAAATCGATATAGCTCCTAATGTACTCACAGTATTCTAAAGGCTTATTATTTTTTTTCGGTACTAACCCCCCTACATACCGGAATAAACATCTTATTATTATTATAAAAAAAATTTTCGTCAGCATAAAATACAAATAAAATGCTGTAAATTCAATATCATAAATTTTTCGACAATAAAAAATACCCTTTCATAAAGAATTGTGGTAAATATTGGCATCGTGGATTTAGTGAATTGTATGATAGAGAAATGCAGTATATCTGATATATCGGAGAAAAAAAATTCTTAACCTGTTACAGTAGGTACTTACCCCGCCTTCCCCTATTAAAATTGGTATATTATTTGATTATCAAACATTACCTCACGTATCGCTCCTGTGCCGACTGTACGCATTGGATCGATTCTGAAGGCGATACTGCCACAACTCAGTCAGTTTCATAATTTTTTACATTTTGTCCAAAGTTCAACGGCATTTTGAGGATAACATATAAATTAAAAAAAATTTTTTTAAGACGACACCTAGTACCCGGCTTTGCCTATTTTTAAAATAAATAAAAAAATACATAACGTCTCACATTTTGATTTTCAATCTTTTTTTTCTGAGGAAAATAATTTCCGTCAGGACCTGTGCTGTCTTTGGGGTTTCTGTGTGGTGTTTTTTTGTGGTAAGAATAGAGTGTACCTGGGACTTGAAGAGACCCGTGATGTAGGAGGGACAAAACACAAAGACCGGCAAATCGTTCCACACCCGAGCTGTTGAACAAAAGAACGAGTGATAGAAGCGACCCGTTCTTACGTGACAAATGTCAACCGTGTATAAATGTTGGGCTCGTTGTTTCCCGAATGTGCACCGGTGCCGAAGGAATCAATGATGCTAGTTCATCGGAGCATCTTCCAATGAAATACCGGTAGAACGTGGACTTTATTACTTTGTGCATGTAAGTAGATTGTTACTGATATGCGCACATCGCGTGGTGGGAATGACGTTATGATAAAAAAAAATATTTACCTAAAAGTCCTGAGAAAAAAAATCTGTAAAATGACGCCAGAAATCATCAAATGAACACATATTAGAAATTAATATTACAACCGGCTAACAAAGATGTTTTATGAAAACGTAACCACATAAGTTTTTTTTTTACTTTAGCTCCACACAGGAGGCCCGAAGAAAAATAATTCCCCTCAGGGCCTATGCCATCTTTGGAGGTGCTGTGTGGAGGGTCTTTTTAGGAAAGAAAGGGCAGGAAGTTCTGGGAAGGTAAGGGGTATAAGGGGTGGTTCGGAATCCGGGGGTCGGTGTGTCCAGGAGTGACGGACGTAAGAATCCATCCCCTCCACTGCGGTGCAAGGCGATGTTCCGAGAGATTACGGCTGGAGAAGTCAAAGGGACTCCCTCAACCATTCTAATCCGATCCGGACCGCAATGCAGTGGGTGGGCAGACGTATCCACCGCCGAGACCCGGACAAACCTCATCCCATGAACCCGGGTACCCCTGCTAAGTTACCAAACGTAGCGAACCACTTGGGTTGACCAATAGCAGAGGTGTTGGTTATCCAATAAATCATTCCCGGGGTGGCGGTATCCATACCCGCCTCCCAAAGTGGATAAAAAATCTAATATTCTTTTTTTTAGCAATGTAATAAAATCAGGTACTTATAGAAATATTCGAAATGCACTGTTCTAAAAACCATAGATTCCCATGAATTTTGGCGGTATACGCGTGAATTGTGGTCTAAAAGAATTGATTTTGAGTAACCTCAAGAAATCCGAAAACCAGTTACATCTCCACTCCACTCTTCGAGCGATCCACCTCCCAGAACACAATCGCAAAAGCAATAAAAAGTAATCATAGTACCTTGAAAAAAAATGGCTCCTTTGATGCCCTTTCGATTTATAAATGGAATAATGAAATCGAATCCGACTGTGCTCGACCAATAACAATAGAGCGCGGGACTTTTAAAAAGAGAACATTCAGTGGAACTACGATTTGAATTATTCGAAAATCATACTACGCATTCCACTCTTATTCGAATCCTTCCGTTTTTTTCGAAAAGAACTTTCTTTCATTTTGTAATGTCATCCCCTGATTTCTGTAACAAGAGGAAGTTTTTGAATTGCTTTATTTTTATTTTATACCACTTGTCCACGAACGTCACATAAACAATATTAAATCATTTATTTTACGAGGAATGGCTGTGTGTCCATTTTCAAACTTAATTTTGGATTTGAGGCCAAAATACTCAATAGATCTGGTCACGCCGGGATTTGAGCACTTCGAGAGGTCGTTAGATATCGTTTTAATAAAACATGCATTTTCACTTTTGTTTGTTTTAATGGATGAAAGAGGATTGGAAGTGGAAATTAACCCACTTCCCGACATCCGATCAAGCTTAAACTCGACGGATAGACTCGTTGTCAATGACAATGCATTCTATCAACGGTGGCAATAGCGCACACACACTCGGACATATAGGTACACGTTTCTCTGAAATTCGATGAAATTGTGCATTGAAAAAATGTCGGTCTTACCAATCCGGCATTTGGCACGGCTGGGAGCATGGTTGCCTCTAGTTCCTTGGCCTCTAATTTTCAATCGAACTAAATAATTTTTTTTAAAGTTTTAAAATACATTTGAAAATAGATGTATTGTAGTTAAAAAGAAAAACGTTGTTTTTAACGGATTGATTTTTCTCTTACTTTTATACCCTTTTTACTTATTTCATTTATTTTTACTTTCTTTTATACCTTTTTATATTTTATTCTACTGCTTTGGTAATATTTTGTGGTATCCACGCGTACTCACAGAAATACAAAGACATTACAGCTGTTAATACACGCAATAAACGTCGGTCTTATCAATTCGGGATTTAGCGCGGTTGGTAGAGTTATTAACTCCAATTCTTGGGTAGGAAGGTTCAATTCTCAGTCAAACCAAAAAAAGTTTTAAAGAACTTGAATAATTAAACCCAGTTATTAAATTACACATACTGAATATGTAGTGTTACCACTTCTATTTATTTATTTTTAAGAGAAAGACAAACATTTCCGGGTTACGAATAACCCGACAATATTTGAAAATCTCCTACTACCACCATAGTAAGCAAAAAATGTTGCTTGTTTCGTGAGGAGGACTTAACTAGTCGAGGAATCGAACACGGGACACCCTGGTGGGACCCAAATGCGATGCCAACTCAGTCACTGACCGATCTTTCATTTAGGGGCCATTCATTTATTACATAAGACGAATTTTGTTAGTTTTCGACCCCCTCCCCCCTATTATAAGAAAAAATAAGAATAGGACGACCCCCTCCCCCCCGTTTAATTTTTATTACGTAAGAATCTAAAGGAAAAAATTAACACACGTTTGGTGTGTTTTAATGTTTATTTTTCAAAGTAACAATTTTTAGAAATGTTTATTTGTACTTGCAAAGTATTAATAATTTTAACTTTGCGCATTTTTGTGATCTTACGTAAGAACTATCGAGACTCCCTCCCACCCCCTTGTAAGAAAAAATAAGACATGGTCGAACCCCCTCCCCTCCTAAATCGTCTTACGTAATAAATGAATGGCCCCTTACTGATTCACAGATTCTGTTAATATTTTGCTGGACTAGGTACCTAAAAAAACCAATAAAATTGTGTGTTGATATTAAATTAAGTATCTACCGAATCCTAATGTAGGTAGAAAAAAATCGAATACCACAAAAGAGAACTTTTTAAATTTCCGTTTGTTTGATCTAAACTCGAAACAAACCCCCGACTAAAATATCGCAAGTTAAACGTTCTGTCGCGGCCCGAAACACAGTAAATCGGGAGCCATCTGTATCTTCATGCAATCTCCCAACGGTTCACACTTCCTCCGGAGAAATTAAGGGAAGGGAATTAATTAAAAGTTAAAATCGTGATTTACGTTTCAATTTTTAGTGGCCGTAACTCTTTCGGGGTGGCGGCGCCAGTTTATCGATGCAAAAATGCGTCACGAGCCACCCCATAATGGGTGCCTTTACCCGTTCACCCGTTCGACCCCCCTTTAGGGTGATTAATTCACTTTCTTGAAAAGTCGAGCTTAATGATTCGAGAAAAAATATTTGATTAAACAATTGGATTATCAGTCATTGAGATGTTATCAGTGAAACTTTGCGTTATTTATTCGTTGAAGAAATTGAGAAAGTCTTTAGAAATTTTTTAGAAATAACTGAGTTCTTGCCAGGAAAAACGTTGAATCCAACAATATTCCTGTTCCGATAAAAATGTAAAAAACGAAACCAGTTCATAACGTTTAATATTTGAAATACAATAAACGAATAATACTTTAAAGTTTTTCAATAAAACACCTTGAAGAAAGGCAATTAAATTATGATTACGAATCAATGGAAAATGTTGTAGATACAAATGTCTCGCATTATTCCATTAAACACCTACATACCTCACAGAAACTTTTCTTCGTCCTTCAGCTTCTTGGCTTTGAAGTCTTTCTAGTTCATTTTCTCCCTTTATTCCCGTGAATTGAACCATGCTCCATGATTTTGGTAAACAACATTACTCAAGGTATGTATTTCCACAAACTAACCTTTAAAATGCTGCCACAGGCCTAAAATTGTTGAATAACCATAATCCCTACCTTAAAAGCTGCATAATTATATGTCCAACATTATTCCATTAATAACTCAACATTTATAGTTTTGATGGATACAAAATTATTCCGTTATTTACTCAACATTGATAGTTTTGATGGATACAACATTATTCCGTTATTAACTCAACATTGATAGTTTTGATGGATGCAACATTATTCCGTTATAAACTCAACATTGATAGTTTTGATGGATACAACATTATTCCGTTATTAACTCAACATTGAGAGCTTTGATAGATACAACATTATTCCATTATTAACTCAACATTGATAGTTTTGATGGATACAACATTATTCCGTTCTTAACTCAACATTGATAGTTTTGTTGGATACAATATTATTCCGTTATTAACTCAACATTGATAGTTTTGATGAAAACAACATTATTCTGTTATTAACTCAATATTGATAGTTTTGATGGATACAACATCATTCCATCAATAAATCAACATTGATAGTTTTGTTGGATACAACATAATTCCATCAATAACTCAACATTGATAATTTTGTTGGATACAACATTATTCCATCAATAACTCAACATTAATAGTTTTGTTGGATACAACATTATTCTATCAATAACTCAAAATTGATAGTTTTGTTGGATACACATTATTTCATCAATAACTCAACATTGATAGTTTTGTTGGATACAAATTATTCCATCAATAATTCAACATTGATAGTTTTGATGGATACAACATTATTCTGGGCAAGGGCTCATTTATAGAAACTTCACTGGTTTATTATACACCGGTAAATATCATTAACCGGCATTTGACCGACATTGATTTGTGCTTTCTATTTTTTGCACTACGTCCAGTAATATTTTATTTCAAATAATAATATTGACTTATTTAATAGTATCGCCTATAATAATAATATTGACTCCAGCTGTCTCAATCAAGTTGATTGTGTCCTTCAGCCTCTCAGCCTCTCCTTGAGCTGTGAGGGTCCTTCAACGTGTCCTTCAACGCCGAGTGGAAGAGGAGAAGAGGAAGGGAAGGGTTGAAGGATGCGAAGGGAGCAGGTTGTTGATTTTAAATTGGCAGCAGCCTGAATCGAAGTCTGTCTCGGCTTTGTACGGTAGTTGTTATGTTTCATTGTTGACTTGTTTGTATTGTCGCTTGTCTATCATAAAAAGAACCGTCCAGATAGGTTCCTTGTTTGTAGTAGAAATCGAAACAAATTAAGTACACTGATTAAATTTTAGTAGCTCTGATTTTTTTTTGGATTTTCAAAATTTTATTGCAGGCAATCCAGGCGGTTATTGACATTATTTAATATCCATAAATATGCAATTACGTTTAGTGACCGACAGAAGGTTCGGTTTCGGTTTCGGCAAGTTTCGGCAAAAAAATCTAGTTTCGCCATCAGTTTCGGTTTCGGCATAAAATCTGCCGAAACCGAAACTGAGAAGTTGTTAACATTTTTTGTTATTTTTTATAAATTTTGTTTTATTTTACAGAAAAATATAATTTTTTTTTTATTTTTTCGCATACTTCTATTATTGTTTTTTTATTTATTTAATTTAACACGTGTTAACTGTCTGAAGAAGTGTAAAAAAATGAACCAAATAACAGTAAACAATCGATTTTTAACATGTCTAAAAAAGTTTCGATTTCTGTTTCGGCAGAAAATCTGCGGAACCTTCGGTCACACCGAAACTTATGCATTCGTGATTTATCGTGCGTTATTCGGCTGACTTCGGGCGAGTTCGTGGCTCGTGTTTCACGCAATTGTAAACGCAAATTAAATTAAAATGCCCAATTAATGAGGTCCTTCCTTTTTAATTTAAGTGTTGATTATTGACAAATTTTTGTTTCAAGAAGAAGTTAACATGTTTTATAACTTTTTATAAATTTTGGTTTGTTTTGTAGCAGAAATAAAAAAAAAATATATTCATTATTTTTTTACATACTTACTTCAATTATTATTTTTTATTTCATTTAACACGAGTTAACTGTCTGTATAAGTGTAAAAATAGCAAATTTCACAGTATATTTTTAATATGTCGAAGAAAGTTTCGGTTTCGGCCGAAACTGAGATAGATTCCGATGATTCGTTTTCGGGTTCGGTTTCGGTAGAAAGTTCTGTTTCGGTCGGACACTAATAAAAATCAGTATTATTTGGTGCTTCGATTGGGTTTGACCGAAACTAAATGACAATATTTTTTTAGTATTAAATTAATAATAATAAAACTATTCTATCTTTATTTAAATACATATGAATAGAAGGTTAAAATTAACCGTTATAAATTTGAGGTTTCTCGTAACCCCCTGACTACGCTAGTCTGTCGAGGTAGTAATTTTTTAAGTTAATTCTAATGAACATACCTACACGTGTATTAAAATATACACGTGTATTAAAATATTAAATTAAAATTTAATACACGTGTATTAAAATATATTGGTTACATTAATAATAATTTCGAATGATAACAACCAATACATTGGTTTAATCAATAATTTCGAATTTGGGTAAATGCACCAGTAAAGGCCCCATCATTACTTCCGATCCAAATGTTTATGTTGATTTGTGGTTGCCTTAGTTATTTCAATTATTTCGAGTACAGCAAATGTGTAATCTTTTTTCATACTATTTATGCATATTTGTATACAGATGAGTGAGGATTGTTTTTGCATATATCTGCCGAACATCAAACTTAATATTATTATTATTCATAATATTAAAGATTAAGTTCGAGTCTTTAATAAGGGGTAGCTTAAGGATTAATTTTACAATAGATGCAGTGCCACTTTCCCATGCAATGATACCGTACTCAATAATAGATTGTCAGACTGCAAAATAACCTATTTTCAATTGTTGTAAGTCGAGAAAGTTTCGTATCGTTCTGAAAAAATGGATGGTTTTTCATATTGAGGTATGGACCAATAGTGAGGACTAGGTACTTCATCTTATTAACATCTCAACTGTCGGTATAAACCGGCTAAAATTATTTTCACCAACTCACTCATTTTAGCTTGCGCCAAATAAAATTGTCAATTAAGTAATGATCCCACTGTTCATGAATTAAAATCCATTATTAATAAAACACTTCTACCCTTTCATTTGAAAAAAAATACCCTTTCGCGAGCATTCGAACGAAATGGCTAACAATTATTATTAAATAATAACATTCAAAGTCGGTCTGAAATTATTTCATTTGCTATCCTTAATTAAATTGAAAAAAAAAATCGGGCAAAAATCACAAGACGGTATCTGAAAACCCTTTGATAATGACAAAAAAAGTTTCGTATAAATAATAATTCCGAAGCAAATTTGTCATTTGGAAATGTCACCGAGTTCTCCACCCCAACCCCCCTTACGGTCTCCCGCCCTCCGGGGTAAAAAAATATAATTAAAGACAAACAATCCATTTGTAGGCGCCCTTCCAAGAATCGGGAAATATGTTTCTCTACGATTAATAATTAAAAAATAATAAGAAAAAATGATGTCGTAAAATACCCCCCTTCTCTTTGTAAACCCTTCTATTCTCGTAGGCGGTAGTCTATCGTCTGTAGCCACCCCAAATATCATAACCCACCCTTACTGTATTATGCTATTTGATTTGGCATGAATTTCTATTTTTAATTATTATTCAATTGTCTCATTCTTTGTGAGAGGTTTCATATTTATTAACGGGCTATTTCTACAAAGTTAAATTAATTTTAGGAGTTTTGAAAATATTCGCTCATTATTTAATACTTCAATTTATTCATATCAATAATTATAGTACACTGGAATATGCTTCGACAATTTGGAACCCGCAGTACAAAGTATACATAGATAACATAGAACAATTTCAAAACAAATTTGTAAAATATCTTACTTTCAAATTCAACAATAAATTTGAATGCACATTTAAAACTTTGCAACAAAGGCGAGCAATAGCTGATTTGACATTTATACACAAAATTTTAAATAATAACATTGACTGTACCGAACTTCTTTCCCTAGTTTTTTGTTTTACGTTAACTCCACGCAGGAGGCCCTGAGGAAAATAATTTCCCTCAGGGCCTATGTCATCTGGGATGCTGTGTGGAGGGTCTTTTTGAGGAGAGGAAGGAATGAACATTGGTCTTGAAGAGACCCATGTTGTAGGAAGGAGGAAACACAGAGGCCGGCAAATCATTCCACAGCCGAGCTGTTGAACACAAGAACGAGTCGAAGAAACGACCCGTTCTCATGTTCCCGACTATGCACCGGTGCCGAAGGGATCAATGATGCTAGTTCCTCAGAGCACCTTCCATTGTAATACCGGTAGAACAAGGATAGCATTCCCACCCGACGCCTATGCTCTAAAGATTGCAATCCGTCTGTTAAGATGGGAGAATCTATCAAACGGACCGCCCGTTTCTGCTCAGAGTCGAGGGTATTTTTCAGGTACTTTGGAGCTCCAGACCAGAGGTGGCTGCCAAATTCAACCGTGGGGTGCACTTGCGATTTGTACAGGGTTAGCAGTTGTGCACTATTAAAGTATCTGCGGGATCTATACAGTACGCCCAGTTTCTGGGAGGCTAACACAGCTTAACACGGCTTAATACAGCAAAAGTGCCTTAATGTTTTGATTTGGTTGTATTGTAGGCACAAAATATAGTTCCATGACGAGTGACCTTAGAATGGAACTTTTTTATAGCCGTGTAAAATCAAAATAAAGTCTTTTAAGGTGACGCACCAGTACATGTGTAATTTGGGATCAGGCCGCTAACAATAACACTCTTTGTGTAGACGGCAATAAGGTTTAAATTCCGGTTTAACACCAACCGCCTATTTTGATCTTTTGACGAAAAAAACATCGCAAAAAGGTGTTTTATTTTAATATGCGAAGCTCAGGCACAAATATTTAAATTTTTTACGATAATTTTCCAAAGAATTTTATTTTCCACATTATGCAATAAAACCGTAACCAAAAAGGGGTTTGTAAGTAGGAGATTTTGAACTTTAAAGCAGCTTTTAGGCTTGATAATTTTTTTTTGGGCTTATAAAAAGACTAATTAAAAAAAACTAGACTATTTCAAAAATATGTGTTCTATTAGCAGTATTTAATTAGAACACCTAAAATATTTCTAAACGATCTTTTCAAACAAATATTACACTATTTTGAATTGATTACTAGCTTTTTTAGGTAAAAAAATTATTATCACAATAATATATAGGTTAGCCTAGGAGGGTACAACTAGAGAAAACCAGAAATATCTCATTTATAAATCGGATTTTAGACGTGTTGATTCACAAAAAAATTATAAATTGATTTCGAAAGATTGTTCTTTTATCTAGGAGGCGCATGTTTTAAATTTGTGAGAAAAAAATTACCTAAGTATAATAAGGTCATACCATAGATTATTGGCAGATTTGTTAAATTTTCAAAAAGATTTTGTATTGTACAACATCCATTTCAAATCATATAATCATGCAGTAAAATAAATCAGTACATTTTCTGGTAAACGCATGTTTCTGAATTTTAATTTTGGTTTAAATAAAATCATTAAAAAATATATACGTACATGTGTTTCTTGACAAAAATTGGTCCGCTTGTGTATTTATTTGCGCATTTACAAACTAATGTATTTCAGATTTTTTTAACATTCTTATTTAACTTAGACATTATTGAAAAATGATAAATACTTATAATCAAATAATAATTACAAAATGTACATTACTTTAATAGTTTTATCATCACGCCTTTCAGCATTCTTGGATGTAGGTATAAATTAAAGCAAATTTGGAATGGTAAGTTTTAAGATTTTCACGGCCAAAAGCATTTTCGTTATTTGTTTTTGGGGTGTTATGCCGTGTTGCGCTACCTCCTTCTTTAGCCAACGTTTCGAACATCGTTGCAGTGTCCATCATCAGGGCAGATCCGGCAGATCCGGTAGATGTGTGACACATCATGGTACACATCTACCGGATCTGCCGGATCTGCCCTGATGATGGACACTGCAATGATGTCCGAAACGTTGGCTAAAGAAGGAGGTAGCGCAACACGGCATAACACCCCAAAAACAAATAACGAAAATTTGGAATGAAATAAAATCGATATTGAGTTGTAATTTTAAAAATCTGGCACGGAGAATTATTAATCTTTCTCATTGGAACCGTCCTTTACGATCGTAAGAACATCTTTCGACGAAATGTGGATTTTCGGCCGCTGGCTGGTTAAACCCTTTACGTTAAGGACCCGCAACCCTGATTTCTACGGATTCATTACATATTTCCCTTAAACACGGTAAGTTTTAAAGCTCTTAAAAAATATATATGTTATTCTTGAAGATAATATCTAGACTTTGCCCGCGCCGAAACGCAAATTATATAAAATTCCCTCGATAGAAAAAAATCGCAAAGTATGCTCCAAAAATTATTATAAACACGTTTGTTTCAGTTATTTTACAAGTTATATGTATGAAAAAATTCACAGTGTTTTTTTAAACGCTGTTTAAGATAATGCCGGCGAGATTTTTGCTCTATTTTAAACGGGTCGTGTTTTATTAAACATTTTCGCAATTTTCGCATCGATTTTGTCGCTGTAAATGTTAAAATGCGCTCTCCTCTAACATTCGTAATTTCGTATTTCTCCACCTTCTTCTTTTCGAGCCCGGTTGCAGAGCCTTAGGAGGGGCTCGGTTAGGTTAGGTAGGTTATTTTACGATTGCGGTTGAAAAGCTAAATATGTTTGATAAATGTATTACTTTTAATTTTATGCAACAGGTGTTTCGTTTTAACGCAGAAATCATTTTTTTTATCTTCTATTCCACCACAAATTATATCACAGGGAGGGCCGTTTAGATACTCGGGCCCCAGGCGTCTACCTAAATTATTCCCGCAGCAGCTTTGCGACTTTTGCTCCTACTATGGTATCACATCTAATCATAAACCAACATCAAACATCTTTCATACAAATACATCGGTGAATTCCATACAAAACAAGTACAAGTCAGTACAAAGAGTCGATAAATAGACACACAGACTCACAATGGTGGCCATTTTTATTTAACCCTTTCCCATTGTGAGCGGCGAATAATGAGAAAATAAATTATTTAAAATTGGAGTTTGCCAAAGGGGGTGGAAAGGGGGTCAATGGGAGGGGGAGGGGTCCAAAGAAAAAAGGGAACTGAAAAAAAGTGAAGATCGCTTTAGGTGACACAGGGACGGACTGGGCAATAACTGATTGGCGTTTTATTTATTCAATATCCATTTATTAATATTATAAAGGTGAAAGTTTGTATGGATGTATGTTTGTTACTCTTTCACGCAAGAAATACTAAATGGACTTTAAAAATTATTTCACTAATAGAAGGCTACATCATTTGTGAGTAACTTAGGCTGTGTATAATGGTAAGCTCTGGCTTTATGAAATTATTTATCATACGTTTTCTGTCCCTAACAAAACCGAGTTATTGCAAACGTCAGAAGAAAAGCAAACAAATTGTTGCCTTGGAAACGAGGAGTGTTTTTTTTTTTAAATTAGGCTATTCACCCTAAAAAGAGTGCTTTGTTGGCGTCGCAGTTAATACCAATCTCTAAAAATGAATCGCCGAAATGTACGTACGCGCATAACTTCCGAATAGGATTTTTTTGTTCGTTTTTTGTATAAAACTACTGTTGAGCTCTGGCATTATGAAGTTTGTATAAAAAATTAAGTATTAGGTGGCACGCGAGCAATTTGAAAACTGAATGTACCGGGAATGAATGTGTGGAATGCGAGAGGTAGGTTGGGGTGTGGTTAGGGGAGGGGAGAGGGGCGGGGAGGGGGGCGGTGTCCGACGTAAAATTTGTTTATGATTTTATGTAAAACTAGCGAGTTCCCGGCATGCGTTGCAATTCCACTTACAAAGAAATTGTTTCTCCATGCGTGTCGTTCCCCTTCCGCCTTCCCTTCCTGTTCCTTTCTCCTCATGCGTTCCCCCTCCACCTTCCCTGCCTTCCCTCTCTCTTCCTCTCCCCCTCTCCCGCGATCCCCTCCCAACTCCCGCGTTCAATATATTCAGTCCCGGTACATTCAAATTTTCAAACAGCTCGCGTGCCACGCATGCAATTTTTTTTACAAATTTTCGTTTTTCATGTACCACTAACATCCATGTTTTTATATTATAAGAACAATGAATTATATTTGGTATCTAACATAGGTACCTATTTAAAATAAATATATTTTTTGATTATATATTTTTTTTAAATAGGTACAACTCCATACATAGGAATATTAAAAAAGTATTGAACAACATATATTAGTAAGTAATATCAGAAAGTATTGTAAGAAGAGCGGCGTTAGACAGGGAGGATGCATGTCCCCGATATTGTTCAACCTGTACATGGACGAACTCACCGACAGGCTAAACAATGCAGGGGTAGGCTGCCAAATTGGAGGACAGTTTCTGAACAACATCAGTTATACGGACGACATGGTATTGATGGCACCATCCATAAGGGGCCTACGAATTCTTTTAAAGATCTGCGAAGAGTTTGCTGAAGAAACAAACATGCAATACAACCCCACTAAAACGGCTCTACTGGTTGTAAGATATGGACAAGGACCAAAAAATATTCCTCCAGCTACCCTGAATGGTGTGAACCTGCAGGTGACTGAAGGAACTAAATACCTTGGACACATAATCACCAGTAATCTGATGGACGATGACGACATCGATAGGCAAAGAAGAGCTCTCAGTGTAAAAGCAAACATGCTCAGTAGAAGATTCCGCCTTTGCAGTACTGCTGTAAAAAGGACGCTCTTCCTTTCCTTCTGCGCAACACTGTATACGTCTGAACTCTGGGCAAACTACAAGAAGAGTAGTATAGAAAGACTTCGGGTTCAGTATAACAACGCCTTCCGCATAATGTTTGGTCTCCCCAGATATTGCAGCGCCTCCCGGATGTTCACGGAGGGGTGAGTTCCTGGCTTTGCAGCCCTTATTAGATCCAGGGTGGCAGGATTGAGGGAAAGGATAAGCAGCTCTGGAAACATCCTCGTCATGGAAGCCCGCCTCAGTCCATCATCCAGTATTGATGCACACTGGAGAAAAATACTGGCTCCTTACGTGCTCACAGAATCCTGACAGCTTAATATTATTATTTCTTTTGTTTTCCTTTTGCTATTATTAGCTTATTACCTTTTTTGTCTCGTGTACATTCATATCCACCTTCTTTTTCTTTTTTTTCCTTTCAAATACTTTGTACATGTATGTTTATATTATACCCTTATGGAATGTGTGGGATTGCACTCTCCTCCCCACATACTGGAATAAACACTTATTTATTTATTTATTTTTATTTATTTATTTATTTATTTATTGTTAAATTTTAACGTATTACTAAACAATCTTTAATTCCATGGAAAAATTGCGCCCAGAAGAGCTCAATAAATACACGTTTTAATTTATTTATATTTGGTTTTGTATTTATTCATTTCTCTTAATACCACTCACTTTTGTTTGTTTTTATTTATTTATTTTTTTATTTATCGTAAATTCTTGGATTACACCAACTTCCTATTCAATAATAAAATAGTATTAAAGGAATTTATTTTTTTAGAAATTTATTTGGACAAAAATTTAAACATGATGGCAGAGAAATAATTCATATAATATATAAGTAGTAACATTTCATTTTCAAAATTACGTATCTACGTGTCTGTTTGAGTACAGGGGAAGAGAGGTGTTTTTTTTTAAATAGTTACCAAGAAGATTTTTGGTGCTACTTTAAAAAAGTATTATTTTGCATTTTTGTAAGATAAATTTTTGTTTTATTATTACGAAACATAATATTATAATGTAGATTTGTAGATACAGAGTTTCGTTTCAAATTAGTGTTATTTTTATTCGGAATTCTTCAATACTACGTATATACTTATTACTATTATACATGATTAACAAAAATTTTAAATAAGTTTTATTATGTTACTATTCGATTCCTTGCCACTTATTTTCTCATTTTTGCTTGCAAGACAGTCAATGCTTAATTTATTATGATTAAAGAAAAATTGATCGATTTTCTAGTAACTACATAACAAGGAGCACATAAATAGTATCTCAAGTCTGGTGGATTTTATTTTATTTTTTTATTAAAAAAATAATTAAGTAAATTCGTTTCCACCCTGTCAATGCGAAGCAAATATCACAAGGGGCATAACAGCGGAGAAGTGAAAGAAAAAATAAAATAAAAGACAAATAAATTAATATTCCGTCATTCTTAGAAATGGAAAATTACAATTGGGCGCAGAATAAACCCCCACCGCACCTACCCACACCCACCCACCCACAACCCCTTCCAGAGCTCCGGAGAGGGTAAGCAGAGAGCGGGGGATTTCCTGCTTTATTGTTTTTATAGCCATTTTATGGATTGCTTTTTTTAATAACGATATAATGTCTGCACTGAATGAACATTGTATTGAAGGAATATGCCAAATTTCGTTAAATATTTGATTTATTTTTGGATGGTGGCCAGAGATTACGATTTTGAAATAATCTTTATGGTCTACCGTATAAAGCATTATCACCCTAATTCTCTACATGAGTAGGCAGATAAGATGGAACGTCACAATTCTATCTTGGCACACACTCAATCTGTAATCTCATTAATTCATCATTTCCCGCAGTCTTTTGTCATTCTGGTTCTTGACATGATCTAATTCAATTAGATTATTAGATGGTTCACTTGATATTTTAACATCTTTTTGAATCGTTCCCGACTCCTTTTTAAATCCATTAAATAAAAAACCTATTCAGTTTGATTATAAACTAAATAATGTTTGTCTCTCTACTGTCACATCTATCAAGGATCTTGGGGTCACTCTGGATTGTAAACTTTCTTTCTGGGATCACATTAATAACATCGTAAACAAATCACTTAAACTACTCGGCTTCATTCATAGAATTACCTCTGACTTTAAATATATAAATACACTTAAAACTCTTTACTGTTCGCTGGTCCGCCCTTCACCTTGAATATGCTAGTGTCATTTGGTCTCCTTTTTATGCTGTCCACATTTGTTACATCGAATCTTTACAACATCGCTTCCTACGAGGAGTTGCTTGGAGGTTAGGACTTAAAAGAGGAGAATACTCGTATGATGAAATTGAACAAACTTTAAACATTTCCTCTTTAGAAAAACGTAGAAAGGACTCTGATCTAATATGCATTTTCAAAATTATCAACAATATTACTGACACACCTACTTTGTTACAACTCATCCAGTTCAACATTCCTTCCCGTAGACTCCGAAATAATGAATTGCTGTTCCTCAATCAACATTCTACTAATTATGGATATCATTCTCCTTTATCCAGAATGTCGAGACTTGTCAACACAAATCAAAGCATTGAATTTTTTGGTGTAAGCCTAAATGAATTTCGGCAGTCGTTACGCAATGTGGTTTTTTAAAGTCTTTTTAAATCCATCTTCAAGCTACTTGTAGTTATCTTCTCTATGGACTTTTATATTATATGTATTTTGTCAATGCTTTTCATCTATATATAATCTCCTTTCATTGTGATCTCTCTTTTTTTCTTTTAGGTGTGTTATTGTTATATTGTTAATTGGACTATTTGTCCGTAAATAAATAAATAAATAAATAAATCCATTTGTGCTTACTTTTCTTGCTAAACAAAATATATATGCTAACAAAATATAACAAATTAGAAAAATTTCCAATGAAACTTCGCAACCTGAACATGTAACAAAAAGACACCTCAAGAGAACTTAAACCAAAGATATTGAAATATAAGCGATGGGACTGCGATTCCGGGTGTCGCCGATATTGTTTACAAACTAACGAATAAACTAAATGAACGAATAAACTAAACAAACGTTAAACTAAATGAATGAATTCTTTCCGTATTCAAAATATATTTTAACCAATTCGCACACCTTAAAAAATCAACAAAATGAACAAATTATTTTCGTATGCAAACTACTCCGATTGGTTAGTAGTCCGCCGACAGTCGCGCGGACATCATAGCTATGCCTTTAATATTTCAATATCTTGGACTTACACAGTTTAGTAGATACCCACAACAAACAAAAACCTTCTTCTGAAAACACCCTTTTAATAGTACAAAAAGTAAACAATTCCCCACACAAAATATAAAGAAAATAAATGAAATAATCAGAGTTAACACATCATTAAAACATTTTTCCGAGTACCTACTGAACAAATGTTACAGCATCTTTTTTAGCGAGAACTTCAGTACTTAACACAAACACAACAAATATTAGAAGTCCCATATTTCGAAGTGTTTGTTAATTTTGTTTAGGGTTATAATACTCATATATTTCTTCTAACACAGCAAACTTATTTTGTGGCACCATTTTGATTTAAATTAATAAATTACTTCGTTTTTACCACTTTTATTGTTTACAAAACCGACACGTTTTTAATTTTAACAGTGGAATAGAATTAATTCATTGTAATGTCAATGGCTTTCAGTTGGATAAATTAGAAATTTTAGAGATTAGAAAGAGTGTTAATGCAAATTTAAATATTATTAATAATCAAAAATTGTTTTTAAATGACCCATTATTAAATCTATTCCCCTTTTAAAATTTTTAATTGTTCTATATTGCCCCTCGTCCCTTAAACATTATTTTCTTTCTAATTTTATTATTGTTTATGTCGATTATTTTTCTCTATTACCTATATACGTCTATTTTTAAAATTAGTTCTGTCAAAACACTGAAGAAGTCTGCTTTGCTGACGAAACATGTCGGTTTTGTAAACAATAAAAGTGGTAAAAACGAAGTAATTTATTAATTTAACTCATATATTTATTATTGATTTTATTTAAATATTTTGAAACCTCGGTACTCCGAACGACAAGTGATCGAGAATAGATGCAGCACTCTGTGGTAAATGCATTTATGTAATATGTATAATTCAACACAGAACTAATTTTCATTCGAAAAACTCCCTTTTTATAACTTTTGAACGTTATTCCCATCAATGTAATATACTCTTAGATTGAGGTGTTGCAATAACCTTTTGAAGGTATAACCGTTATCTTATTATTTTTCTGATTATTTTTCTGCGTCTTGTTCTCTTTCATATTTTAGTTTAGATTATAAGCGTTATCTTCATCTTCAATGATATATTGCATTGATGGAATAACCTTCAAAAGTTGTAAAAAGAGAGTTTTTCTAATAAAAATTGAATATTCATTTAGACTTTTTCAAAAAAGGACATCAGATATTTCATACAAATAAAATCACTACACTATCTAGGTTACAAACCAGTTAATTGAACACCTGTTCCCAATAAAAAAGGTATTTGCCAATAATATGAAAAAAAGTCGAATATAATATTGTTAATTCAAAATTTTGAAATATAACGTTTCAATAAGAGGTGGCACTGGCCGACTTGGTAAGGCGTTTGTCCCGGTAAGACGAGAGGTTCTGGGTTCGAGTCCATTATATTTTTATCTTTCTGTGTGTTGTTCTCCTTCATATTTTCGTTTAGATAATTAGTGTTATCTTCTTCTCCAAGAACATAGGACTTTTGAGTGTTGACAACGATGAATTAAATTATTAGATGTAGATTTTGCGATGGATTGAGGATTACTTTCACAGTAAAAACTGCAAGTAAGAACATGAGTAAAAAAAACTTTCTTATGAAGCAATCACATTGTGGTTAGATATAACATATAACTTATATAATTTTAATAAAGCTGTGAAGAAAGTATGTTTATTCAAATGATATAAATGATACTAAATTAATTAATTTTTATTTAATTTTGAATAATAAATTAATTAATAGATAATAAATAATTTATTCTTTAATAAATTATTTTTGGGGTGGTTTGACATCACAAAAGTGTCAAGCAAGGCTGCGTAATGTCACCATGGTTATTCAATCTATACATGGATAATTGTATGCAAGAATTTGAAGAGATGGGATTGGGCGCGAAATTGAGTAATCTGAAAGTATGTTGCCTGTTGTATGCCGATGATGCGGTGCTGATTTCTAACACTATGGAAGATCTACAGTCTCTCGTATCTAGGATGAACGAAGTATGTATGAAGAATGAGTTAATGATGAATGTAATTAAGTCTAAAGTCATGGTGTTTGAAAGAGAGAGTACGAAAACAGTATGCAACATAGTTGTGAATGATGAATACTCGGAGCAGGTGGATGAGTTCGTGTATCTGGGTAGTATGCTTACGAGAGATGGGAAGGCTGATAGAGATATTGAAAGAAGGGTGAATGCCGGTAACTCCATTAATGGTGGACTGAATGCCGTTGGCGCTAATAAAAAACTTACAAAAGAAGCGAAGCTAGCAGTCTACAATGGAGTCCTGGTACCTACCCTGATGTATGGCAGTGGGGTTTGGAACTGGAAGTGGAAGGATGAAAGTAAACTAAATGCTGTTGAAATGAGATCCCTGAGACGTATGTGTGTAAAACAATGTACGATCGTGTGAGAAATGTGGATATTCCCAAATAATTTAAGGCTGACGTAAGCATAATGAGTAAGATTAAGAAAGGGACTCTAAGATGGTTTGGGCACGTAGAGCGAATGAACGAATAGTGTAAGAAGAATATACGACGCGAATGTGAATGGTAGAAGAAGTCGGGGACGCCCGAGGAAGACGTGGCACGATCAAGTGAATCAGGTACTTGAGTAGGGCCGTGTCAAAAGTCAGAATAATAGAAGAGAATGTATGAGACGATATATGAATGTGAGTGAGGCAAAGAGTGTGTGCCAAGACCGAGTTGTTTGGCGGTCCGTCCTCTCTGCCTACCCCTGCGGGGAAACGGCGTGATGGTTAGTTAGTTAGTTTTGATGATTTCAATCAATGATAACTTATTTGCTGTGATGAAAATTCACATAAAAATAACTAAATATTAGACAATTCCTTCAAATAAACATCAAACGATTCAACCGAACGCAAATCTCACAGGTTTATTTAAGCAAGTCCTACAGTTTAACAACGGCGTATGTTAACAATAGTACTTAGCTCCTAATCCTTGAATTCCAGTCTTATAAGGGTGGCTGCCCCCCTACACCCTTATAGACACTTGTCCAAACTAAATCGCAACCCTTTTTAATTTTTTTCTTCCCTTGTTAATATATTTGGATGCCTTTGAGGACAGTGGTGGAAGTATTTGATTGCTTTCTTTTTTTATTTGAGCAAGTGTTTGATGTTCTTACTGGTAAAAGCGGAGATTTTAAAAATCGTTGTTTCGGGGACGGTCTGCGTGGCTAACGTAAGTCATATGTCCTTTGTATTATCTTCCGTTGTTTTACGTATTATCTTTGACTGTAGGCCAGTATCTTCGTGTTAATATAGAGATAGAGGAACCGTCTTCTTGTTCTATCATGGGAATTCTAAGATATGTGAGCTTTCTTCACGTCAAGTTCTTCACATTTTTCCACTGTTTTCCACTCCCTACACCTGCAAGACTCTCCCATATTATAGTCCTATTGTTATTTGACAGTCCCGCTTGTTCCTTCAGGGATTGGTTTATCCAATTAAGGCGATTCAATATTCCAGGAAAAAGATGAAATCTGAAATCACGCCCCTTTATGGGAGGAGTTTAAAAATACTTGAGAAAAAGCTTTTGGAAAAGGTATTTGAGAATTTTTTTTACAGGTTGATTTCGTAGACCTGTAAAAAACATTAACTCCTTTTTTACACATTGTTTATTGTAAAAAAACGGAAATTCAAAACTGATTTCACGAAACCAAGCGACGTGGAGCCTAACGTCTGTTCCCCGCTACGGCCGGGGGAGGAATGACTGAAAATGGGTGTGGCGCGTCAGTTTTTCTTCGGTGGACGGTATAAGGTTCACTTTTCACAACCAAATTCGTCGACTAGCGGCCGTATTGTAAAATAACAACGCGAAAATGCATATTTTATTTTATTTTGTGAAGTTCGGGCATAAATATAATTTTTTTGCGATTATTATAAAAGAAACTGAATTTGAAACCAAATACAATAAAAACATATCCGAAGAGGGGTTTATAAATAGGAGAGTTTGGACTTGAAGGTGTTTTTTATAGACCTTATACTTTATTTTTTATAGGCTTATTAAAAGACTTATAAGAAAATTGACCGATATTTTTAAGGGCCAAGGTATGTTCTACACGCAGTATTTAATTGAAGCATCTATAATACTTCAAAGCGATCATTCACAGCGAGGATTCACATATAATGAGCTTCTTATTTTAAAGACATTGTAGTCATAAGAAATTATTCGATAGGAATGGTGACAAAGGAGTGGTGATCCTTCGTCAAGAATCAACCCTTTATTTAAAAAAAATGTAAGTAATAAAAAGAACCTGCTTTAATCCTCGGACAGATAAGGCGTCAGGAGTCCCCCAGAGCCTTTAGTGGGGTGGGGGTGGCTCCAATAAGGGGGTGCAGGGTGGACTTTAAGCCTCAATAAATACGATTACGCACTCGTGTTACATTAATAACCCCGGTAGGAAGGAAGGGGTTAAACTACCCACTGAAGATAAGGGAGGTTTTGGTGGGAGTGGTAAAAGAATTCAACGTTAGGACTCATGAATTATGATTGTACCTACTATGGTTTATGTGCATTTCGGTACAAACATATTTTATTAATAAGAGAGAAAGATTATTGGATACAACTGAAAAATGCTGGTTTAGTAATGCTTGAAGGTAAGTCTTAGTTAAAATGAAAACCTGGGTGTATTATAACATTACTACGCGTTAACCAGATTAACCTATTAAGAGCGTTTAACCAGCCAGCGGACGAAAATCCACATTTCGTCGAAAGTTGTTCTTCCGATCGTACAGGGCGGTTACAATGAGAAAGATTAATTATTCTCCGTACCAGCTTTTTTAAATTATAACTCAATATCGAATTTATTTCAATCCAAATTAGCTTTAATTTATACCTTCATCCAAAAATGCTGAAAGGCGTGATGATGAAACTAATAAAATAGTGTACTTTTTGTAGTTATTTTTTGATTATAAGTATTTATCATTTTTCAATAATGTCTAAATTTAATAAGAATGTTAAAAAAATCTGAAATATATTAGTTTGTAAGTGCGCAAATAAATACACAAATGGACCAATTTTCGTCAAGAAACACATGTACGTACATATTTTTTAATGATTTTATTGAAACTAAATTAAAATTCTAATACATAACTTTGCTAGATAATGTATTGATTTATTTTACTGCATGATTACATTATTTGAAATGGGTGTGGTATAATACAAAAACTTTTTTGAAAATTTAACAAATCTGCCAACGACCTATGGAATAACCTTATTATACTAAAAATTTTAAAAAATTCTAAAAATTTATTACATACGAATGCTAGATAAAAGAACAATCTTTTGAAATCCATTTATATTTTTTTGTGGAAAAGAGTCAATACGTCAAAAAACTTTTTTGAAATTTTTTTTGAGTATTTCCGGCTTTCTCTGGTAATGCCCTCTTAAAATGATGGACTTATTGTCTCTCTTGTGAATATACAAGAAATGTTACTCTATATCCATAATGCATATTGTCAAAAAGCGTAGCTGTATTTTCAATCATCTCATGAGAAGAGTATAAGAGGAATGCAATGAAACTATTTATTACACTTTGTATATTATTTGTGTGAATCAAAAATAGATTTCGAAACACAAAATAGTGAAAAAAAGAAAGCTTTAAAAGAGCGTACTTTTATTTATTTATTAATTTTTCTTTATTTATTGCTTTGATGGTTACATAATTAGGGGTTTTTTCTACCACCATGATAGGCAAATGCCAGTGTTATGGTAGTCGATAATATTTTTGTAATAATATATTCGTAGATATAAGATAATACCTATGAATGTAAACACTGATTTTTGTACTACGATATTTTGATAACTTCTGCATTACACAAACATATTTAAGAAGAGAAAGGTATGAGATAATACATATATACGTAAATACTGATTTTGTAGCATGCATTGATAATTTTTGCATATCTCTACACGACAACGGCGTGTACCTGCTGTATAAATCTACTTATAAGAACCACAAAGATGTAACCCACCCCTGAAGATACATATATTTTTTACAGTTAAAGGAAAAGTCTTGAAAATGCAACAATCCAAACTAAATCCACCATTGTACCTGCCAATTTTGCCTTCCCCATAATTTCCAGTGAACAAAGTCCAGACAGGTTTGTGTTCAGGGATGGTGGACGGACATTAGAAGGAAAAAATAAATTACAAGGGAAAGTTTTTAATCCGCAAGCCTTAACACCCCCGCCCTTTGTTTGCAGTGCGTTATTTAAGGCTTATTTATTTGGAGAGGTTGGGGTGGAAGGATCATTTTTTACAGTAATAGATTGGACGTGCAAACATGTCTGCGTTTGTGCGATCTTTTCATGGTTTCTTTTGTTAATTTTGAAGATTCCAGTGTAAATGTTAAATCTAAACTAAATCAACATCATTGATGATATAACTCCTATAAAGTTGCTCGTTATTTCTATGAAACACTTCTACTTCTTTCTAGACTCCTGCCATCCATCTCCAATTATGTGCCTTGTACCTACCCAAAAAATCCTAAAAATATTCGGTAATCGCTTCCGATGCTCAGCCACCTAGCTTTCGGTTTTCCACTAATTATTCGTTCTTTAGGTTCAGTAGATATGATGGTATTGCTCTTTGTTTGTAGGTTATCTTTCTTCGTTGCAATGTTATTTTTTATTTAACTTTTTTTTTTAAATTGTACAACAGATTATTATCCAATTACCGTACAATTTTCTCATTTTGACTGTCTTAACACCTAGGAAGATGATTATTATACAAAAAAATCTTTAGGCTATCTAAAGAAGAGTTATACATAGGTATATCTAGTGTTTCCGATATTTCGTTCAACAGCACCATTCCTCTTGTCATGGGCTGTCAATATAGTTATGGATTATGTCAAAACTCAGAATTGCAAGATTTGCATAACATTCTAAGCTAAATCTATTTGTTGCCTCAAGTAATTCCATATGGTGCAAGAATCTCGGATACGTTCCAAGCAACCGCATATAGACATACCTAACGAACTTCCTCTCGATTTGTTCCAGCATCTTAATATATTTAGCTTGGTGCGGAGTCCACACACCACTAGCATATTCCAGCTTACTTCTTATGACGCCATCGAACATGGCTATCATTGCATCTGGGTCATCAAATTGCTTACATATTCTGATGATGAAACCCAGGAGTTAATTGCCCCCATCGTAAGCATCGATCGTTCTTGTGCCTCATCCCAAAGGTTTTAACTTCAATGTGTAATTTCAAAGATTAATGTAACTGTTATACACGTATAAAATTAATAAATGAGGGTCTTCCCAAGCTTTTTCATTCCAATTATATACATTCCACCCTCGCCTACCTATATATCTTTTAACTTATCCCTCTTCTTTACGGGTCATCCATAAATTACGTCACACGGATATCATGATTTTTGAAACCCCCCCCCCCTGTCACACATCGTTACATTTGTGAAACTCCCTCCCCCCTAGTGCAACGACATATATTTTGCAGTTTTACATCTAAAAAAGTTTTGCGTTTTAATAATTCAGATTTTTTTCATGTGACGTCACAGAGCTGATGACCCCCCCCCCATACCTCATGTCACACAATGTCACATTTTTCTACTCCCCTCCCCCCCCCCCTTAAGGTGTGACGTAATTTGTGGATGGTCCCTTATGAGACTTCTATTGAACAGGTTTAGGTATCATAGATGTCCCTAACTTTGTGTACCTTTTGCGTCTCTTATTCTTCTTATACACAAGGCGTCATGAATACACTTCGAGTACAATATAACCACGCATACTGGACGCTGTTCGTCGTCCCTTGGTGATGCAGCGTCTCTCAGATGTTCGCAGATGGAAGAGGCATGGGTTCGCTAGTATGCACCACAGAGTTGCCGGGATGAGTCAGTGCTACAGGGTATCGGAAAACACTCTCATCCATTTCAATTTGGGAGGCGGGAATGGGTACCGCCGCCCCGGGAACCTTTATTGGATAACTAACACCTCTGCCATAGGTCACCCCAAGTGGTTCGCTACGTTTGGTGATTTAGCAGGGGTGCCCGAGTTCATGGGGTGAGGTTTGTCTAGGTCTTGGAGGCGGATGACCAGGACATACTGAACCCCAGATTTTTCCTTTCCTTGGTTTTTCCTTGCCAAAACTCTCCTCTCCTTCCTTTCCTTAAAAAGACCCTCCACACAGCATCCTCAAAGATGACATAGGGCCTGAGGGAAAAAAACTTTTTCCTCAGGGCCTCCTGTGTGGAGCTCATGTAAAAAAAAAAAAATATCCAGGTCAAGAATTTACCAACACCCACCGTTGTACAAGTGCTAAATATGTTTTACCGTTATATTTTATTTTATCGTGTATTTAATTTTATATCACGTATGATGTATACTTTTACATAGCGGACAGAGTACTGCACTCTTTGTTCTGTTCAGCTGAAATAAACAAACTTTGTTATTAATAGATATTCGACAGGTATTAACTAAAACAAGCATTTGTTATATACGAAAAAATAACCCACTAATCGCTCCACAATATCAAGTATACACCCGCTTTTCATCAAACCAAATATACCCAACAACTGCCCTAAACCAATCATCCACTCGTGTCCACTCAATTTAGACAATCCGGAAACCACATCTAATATTAATTGTACGTGTTCGACCCTCAAATCATCAAAAGTAGTTAAATATTTGGGAATAATCATAGACAACCAACTACGTTGGGAAGCTCACATCGGTGACACAGTAAAAAAACTTCGTAAACTCTGCCATATATTCTGCTCCCTTAGGTCTATCTTAGATTTACAGACTCTAAGAAGCGTATACTTGGCCCTTTTCCAATCCATAGCAACATACGGTATAGTGGGATGGGGTAGTTGTGCTGAAACCATTATTAGACCAATTATTTTAGTTCAAAAACTAATTCTGAGAATTATATTTAAATGTCAACCTACTCATCCCTCAAATGAACTCTTTGCAAAAATCAGGGTCTTAGATATTCGACAGCTATTTACTAAAACAAGCATTTGTTATATACGAAAAAATAATCTACTAATCGCTCCACAACATCAAGCACACACCTGCTTTTCATCAAACCTGGGCTGCGTGGTCCCAAAAACCAATACCTTATTCGCTCAACGACAATTCAGGTTCATCGCTGCTAAAATATATAATGCTCTGAGTACTGACATAAAGTCAAGTAATTCGAAGTCTCTTTATATAGCACGTGTACAACATTGGATTTTCGAAAGGGGACGAGCGTACTTCAAGGAGTCAACTACATTTTAATTATTAATTTTTACATTTCAAAATTTTTATTTCCATTTTTATTTCTATTTTTCTATAAAATGTTATTAAGTATTTTTTTTCTCTTACTTTTTCACTTAATTTTATTTATGTTTCAATTTTAATTTATATACCCATATGTTTTAATTTATATATTTGTATAGAACACTTGAGTTCTTAACACATAATCTTTATTATTATGTAGTTTATGTAACTATTCGGAACAACAGAATAAGGAAACTAATATATACATATTATATTTAGATGTTTAAGAGATAGTTTAAACGAAAAATTACTTAGAACCACATACTTTGCTTTCTGTCAATCAATTATACAATACGGCATTATAGGATGGGGCGGTACATATACAAATCAAACCAAACAATTAACGTATCACAAAAACTAATGATAAAAACAATTTAAAAAAAACCTACTAATATTCATCAGAACTGTTATTCAAACAATTTAAGGTCAGAAAATTAAGGGCATTGCTTTTATCATGCAACATTACAAATTTACAAAGATAATATTCAAAATAAAGTTGCACTCTTTAAAAATAACAGAAATCTTAGACAAACGTCAATACTTCCTACTCCAAAATGTAAAAAAACAAAAGGACAGTTAAATCATAAATATCTCGGAGTTAATTTTTTTAATTCACTACCTAAAAAAACCAGAAACATAAACAGTAACATAAAAAAATTTAAAACTCAGCTTAAAAATTACACCGAAAATTTAAACTGAATAAAAAAAATAAACCAATATAATAACACCCCCCATACACACAAGCCCTGCTTATTTTAGGGGGTAAATCAAATACATATATTATGTAATTAATTATTGTATAAAATTTATTGTATAAAATTTATTGTAATTTATGTATCTTTTTGTGAATAAAAAAAATATTAAAAAAAAAATGTATTTCAAAATTTGAATTTTTATTTCTATTTTTCTTTAAAATATGATTTTTTTCTCTTTATTTTTCACTTATTTTAAAGAATTTCTTAATTTTTATTTAGTATGTTTAATTCTGTTTTAATAAAACAGTATTTATTAATTCCTATTTAAAATATTAAATGCACGACTACTACAACTCGGGCATTAGCCTAGTGTGGTAGCCAAAAAAAAACAAATATCCGTAACTAATAAAATCGTATGAAATAAAAATAAACGAATAAAAAATAAGTAATTCATCTGAAATCGGAATCTTTAGCTATTTTCTTTTGTAGCCGATCTATGTTTCTCACTTTTTACCGTTAATAAAATACCACCGAACCAACATACGAGTATATGCACTGGACGTGTTTGTTAGATAAATAAGATATTTTCTAATTCAGTCTTGAAGTGGTCTTTCAGAAATAGTTTAATTCGAATGCGCTTCAATGCAGTAGATATGGTATTCATTGAAAGATTCCTTACCCAGGTTCCCGGCAGTACCTACATCGTATCCACGAGATTCATAATAAATTCATCATGCTAATTTCCAGGTAAAAAACACATGGGAATAACCCTTTGAATGCTAAAATAAATAAATTGATTTGTTCATTCGCCCTTCTTTTTTTTAATTTATCATAATTTAAACTCGCTAAACTGCTTTTGTAATTTAGCAGGTAGGTACATATTGAATTAAATGCTGGCGTCCCACAGGGATCGGTTCTGTCACCGACTTTGTTTCTGTTGCACATCAATGACCTGTTGTCATGTGCACCGATTCATTGTTACGCGGATGACAGTACAGTCCATGATAGTTTTTGTTTGACAAGCCCCCAAAGGGCACAAACTCCAATAGCTCGGAGGGCTTTGAAGCAAAGAATGGTCGGTTACCTCGAGAGTGTTTTCTCTTGGGGTAAGAATAACCTCGTCGAATTTAATGTTTCAAAGACACAATCATGTCTGATTATATCTAAAAGGGATCGTAATGAAAATCTAGTCTCCTTCAACGGAAGCAATCTTCCGAATAGGACCTCCATCAATATGCTTGGTGTAACTCTAAGATACCAGCTCAAATATGGGGGCTCCATCGAAGCTAGAGTTCAGTTAGCCTCTCAAAAACTAGGCGTACTGTACAGGGCCCGCAGACACTTTAATAGTAGACAACTGCTGACCCTGTACAAATCGGAAGTGCGCCCTACGGTTGAATTTGGCAGCCACCGCTGATTTGGTGCCCCAAAATACCTGAAAAAAAAAAACCTTTGACTCTGTGCAGAAACGGGCGGTCCGTTGGATAGATTCTCCAAACTTGTAACTATATTGCGTGCAGTTGAACACATTTACCACTTCTGAGAACATAACAATCTAGGTAGAAGCGAGTATTTCAATTACTCAGTCATGATGTTGATACTATTGTTGTGCAATTAAAAAGAATTTTAGATCGTGTAGTTGTTGTTGGCATGTGGAAGGTAGTTGAGTTTAATAAATCAGGGCGGTCTATAACTTATCGCTGTATTGCTGGAACAAAAATAGAGAAGGTACAGAGTATTGTATACTTGGGCTGCAATGTAAATGATAGATGGGATCCTTCAGTTCAAATCAAATGCCGCATTGAGCAAGTACGTGCAACCTTTATCCGCATGAGAAAAATGTTCTGCAGTCATGATCTCAACCTTGGATTACGAATGCGAATGGTCAGATGCTACGTGTTTTCATTGAATTTAATTTTTATGGAATGGAAGCATAGACCCTTACTGGAGAACTAATTAGGCGACTTGAGGTATTCGAGATGTGGATCTACAGAAGAATACTTAAAATAAGCTGGTTGGACAGGGTTACAAATGAAGGTGTTATGGTTCGGATGAATAAAGAGAAGGACATCTTGGACATGTAATGAGACATCCAGAGAAATATGAAATCCTGCATCTCATAATGCAGGGAAAGATTGTCGGAAGACGGGGCCCTGGAAGAAGGAGAACCTCATGGCTGAAAAACCTAAGACAGTGGTTTGGCCAGTCTACCGTGGAACCGTTTCGGGCCGCAGTAAACAAAGTCCGCATAGCCAGCAGACAGCCAACAGACAGCCAACAGACAGACAGCCAACAGACAGACAGCCAACAGACAGACAGGGCACAAGAAGAAGAAGAAGGTCTGTAACACCCATCTCGACACAGGCTTATCCGAATGAGACAGAAATCGAAAAATCCCATGTTAAAATACTTTATGTAGAAAAAAAAATAATAAAAAAACAAAAAAAAATCGATTAATAATTTTTAAAATAAAAGCCAAGTTGGAAATAAGTCTTCTTTATATCCGATAGTTTAACAATTTTAATTTTTTCTGTTAGTTATGCTATGTAAGTTATAACTTATGTTAGTTATCATTTTTATATTAAAATCGTTTTTATTATTGCCCGAAGCCCAGAAAAGGTTAAGAAAGCGATGCAATATGTCATACAATTCCTGGAACATCCTTACCATACCCGCAGTTGAATTGAATTACATATTATGTGTGCCCGTTTTAAAACACAGAACGTACCACGAGATTTTTATGCCTTGATTATAACAATACGTGAATACATTTCATATAAAAGATTTTATTTTTTAGTATCAGAACACTGAAATATTTTGATTTCTAGATTGTACGTGACGATATTTTTAAATAGTTTTTAAAAATTGGGGCATCCTTTGGCGCCATCTTAAAAAAATGATAGCTGGGTGGTCCATAAAACGTGACAAATAAACGAAAGCACGTTGGTAAATGCAGTTATTTATAAAAAGAGAAAACACTGCATGATTTTTACTATTCGATAAATTAATAAATACATATTGAATAAATAAATGAATAACATCTTATGCGTAAAGCTAAAATCTGTTTATGTGATATTTGAAGTAGCAAATATACTTGGTGAGCTCTGGCGTAATGCTAATATGAATCATCATCATCACTCTTGGCTCTACCACCCCTGGTGGGTCTTGGCCTCCTCAAGAGTCTTTCTCCACTCATAACGGTTTTGTGCCAGCTCTTTCCAGTTTACAATCTCCAAGGTGGATATATCTTTGAGGACGTTGTCGCTCCATCTTAAATTTGGTCTTCCCAGGCTCCTTCGCCCTGTCGGTCTTGAGTTCAGCAGGGACTTTGGTGCTTGATGCTCAGTCATTCTCTCTACATGCCAGCCACCGAAGTCTTCCCAGTTTTACAAATTTTGTGACGTTTAGATCCTTAAACAGATTATTTAGCTCATTGTTATAACGTCTGCGCCAAAATCCATTTTCTGAAACCGGTCTTTTCCTTTTAAAAACATCCAGGGCTCGCTGATTCCTCTTAGTTACTACCCAAGTCTCAGCTGCTTATGTGAGTACTGGTCTGATAAGTGTTTTGTACACTAATATCTTGGTGGCTAATATGAACATCATGTATAAAAAAGGTTACGAATCAGACAAACAGAACATTAATTATTTTTATTTCTTCTTGTAACTAGCGAAAAATATTACTAGTACAATGATGGAGGATTTAATTGACACAGGATTTGCCTGCCTACCATTACGGGTCGTACATTTTAGTACCTGTATTTCCAAATAATAAGTTCGGTGAATGCATTTTCGAAGTGTCAGGACCTGGAATGGATTTCAAAATGAAATGAATGATCGCAGACTCTGCGGAATTTAGAGCTATACTTAAAACTCACCTTTTCAGAGAGTCCTATCCATAAACTCAAAAACCTTTCACCTTCACCTTCACTGCCCGTGACATTGGGAATAACTGATTGTGTAAATATTTAAAAAAGTCACATTTGTAAGCTTTTGTAAAAGTCATTCATAAAAATTCTCCAGCCCAAAATAAACACCAACTCTGCTTTTGCCACTTCTCGTAAATACTCGTATAATATTAACATTGATGTCTAGTGCATAAGCATAAATGTGTTTATCGGAAGCGACCTGATATAAAATTAGATAGAGCCTAAGAATTCATAATAAATTGTACAGCGCCCTTGAGGTGATTTTTTCACAAAAATGGCGCTCTACGTATTTTTTGTTAAATCTTCCCCACAGGAAAAACTAAACCCTTCCACACACTTTTCCATAAATGATCATCTAGTCATTCCACGCTACGCGAGTGCACTGTATAAGTATAATAAATACCAAACAATACAAGAACAACTTATCAAACTACCAGAGATCAAATGGGAAAATAATTCACCGACTCCAGATATTTTCATATCACAAGGTTCGACTCGGTAGAACTCCTAGCTGGACCGATAAACCCTACTGATCCCTCAATTTAAATATTTAAAAAATCTTTCGTAATCCCACATGTATTTAAAATGATTGATTTTTGCATTTTTACATATAAATTCTTTGACAAATCTTCTTCTTCTTCTTCGATGGCGCTACAGCCCATATCGAGCTTTGGCCTCCTGCAACAGTCGCCTCCAACTCCTCCTGTCCTCAGCGGCTGACTTCCAATTTGGAACCTGGAGAAGCTGTGCTGCATCCCTCTTACTTCGTCTTCCCACCTCAGTCTGGGTCTTCCCACTTTTCTCTTTCCACCTGGGTGTCCAGTCAAAATTCTTTTTGGGACGCGTGTATCCGGCATTCTCTGTACATGCCCAGCCCATCTCAGCCTGAGGAGTCTCATATGTGTTGAGATGCTAGGTGCCTTATATATATCATACAATTCTGTATTGTGCCGGATGCGCCACTGTTCACCCTTTTTCACGGGTTCACATATTCTTCTCAGCACTTTTCTTTCAAAAGTGTCCAGCATTTCAGCCATCTTTACCGTCAGTGTCAGCGCCTCACATCCATATGCCAATACAGTTCTAACAATGGTCTTATATATGGTTATTTTGGTTTTTCTGTGGAAACTACGTGACTTAAACACTGGCAGCAAAGAGAAGTATGTTTTGTTGGCTGCTGTGATTCTCCTTCTGGTTTCTGCTGGATCCTAATTGTTCCCTGTCAGACTGGAGCCCAGGTAGGTGAATTGATCGACCACTTCGTATGAGTAGTTGTCTTTGAATTGTGCACTACTTCTTCTTCTGTGTGAAGGGTTCCTGCTCTGTATCATCATTTTCCTTTTGTTGACATTAACCTGCAATCCTACTTCCCGTGCCGCTGTTTCTAAAGGATCGAAGACCTCCTTATGGCTGAAATTGATCTTCCGACAATGTTAATGGCATCCGCATATCCGACAACTTGACTGCCCTTGAAACAAATATTGGAGCCAGTGTCTATTAGCGTTTTTCTTATTACATGTTCGAGCACAACGTTGAAGAGAGTGGGAGCCAGACCGTCCCCCTGTTTTAGTCCCTGCGATACTTTGAATTCTTCCGACAATTCCCCATCTATTTGTTTGACAAATCTAATAAGCCTAAATTTTGAATGAGATAGCTAGGTATAATGCCAGTAGACGAAATAATAAATGGTAATATTTTTGCAGTCTGCGAATGCCAAATTTTTTTTTAATCTCATTTAAATCTGTATTTTTTTCTTATTTTTGAGAAACATATTTTTGAATACAATTATTATTATTATTACTTCAAATAAAATACTTAAATTCAAAACAGACAGTCTCTTTGCTTATGGTCCCAAACCCAAAATACAAAAAAAATCCCGTTTTAAAATTATTCAGTTAGACCACCCAGTTTAAACGATACCAACCTTAATATTAATATAATTATCTAAAAATGTTTGCCTAATTAATATACATCAAATTAACTATCACTGTGAAAAGGGAAGCATGTAATTCTGTTCAGAAACCCTCCAAAAGTAGCTTCCTCATTTCAAAAGCCATCTTAATAATGCACAGATGTCCCGTGATATCACAAAATTCTTTTGTGCTTTATAAAAAAGCACCATAAAGCGCCGTTTATACGTGCATAGAAGTAACTTAAGCACTGTGTTTATGTGCATTTTGACATGGTTCTTTCTACGAAGATGAAATCATAATATCGTTAAGATTTGAAAAAAGTTATGAATCGTATAAATATATGTGTCGTGTAGAGATGGCGGGTTGTTACTTCTATCCAGTAAGACGTGAGATGTTGTATGAATTGTTTTTATTTTAGATGATAATCTGTTGTAACTAACTTTCAATCTGAAGCCTGTCGGGTAATGCAGATAAGACGTTAATTTTAAATTCATAAATGGAAAATGGTTTTTGGTGAATGGATTGTTATGGCGCTTGTTATTAATGTGACCAATGGGCTAAATTTCGATAGTTCTTTTAAAACTTTTTTTAAACAAATGTTTTTTTATCAAAAAAATTGGTTGAAATCTGTCATAAAATCGAGCTATACGAATATATCTATCTAGAAAACGAATTGACACATTTTATAGAAACTGTTGTGATTAGTTTTTGAAGTAAATGACGCCTTCTTCATAACAAAACACTTTGTCTTCATTTAATAATTGTTGTGTGTTTTGTGTGGATGCGGATGTCGAAGGACCTTGTATGTGTTTTCAGATGTGTGTTTGAAATATATGAAAGACCAATGCCCAAGTAAAAATGAAAGCATACAAGGAAAGGAAGGAAGGGACTTACTACGGAACCTTGTGGCACTTCGCTTATTCTTCTGGGTTTGTTCGTACACTTGTAGAATTATTAATCGTGGTATTTACTGTGATATGCGGGATTAAGTTAGAGATTGCGGGAGCGGAAAATTATATGATTACGCGGCGAGTTTCGATTGACGACACTGATTTGTTATGGTAACGAAATAACAGGTTCATAGGGATGGGACAGGATGGGTAAAATGATAGGTATGGATAGGTAAGGAACATGTGACAATCAAGATACAAGCACAGAGTCTATGATATTTGTAGATGTATGTAGGTGAGTGTAGCTATGAATTATGTAAGCGCCCAACCAATAATGAAAAAACATTTATTCATAAATAAATTTTTGCAATATTATGCAATTGCTTATTTTTATCATTGACTATTGACAAAAAGATCACTGCTCAGCCATACATTCAGAATTTCTCCTAGAATATAGATAGTTTTCAGCAGAGTAGAAATTTTTATAATTTGAAACGAATTTGAAGGATGGCCTGGAGGCAAATGTCCTCTCTATAAACTTTTCCAATCAGAAAGAGTTGCTAGAAACCTAACTGCTAGTAACTAACCTTGGTTCTGAACTGGAGGGGCGAACCTCTATATTAGATACATCTCTTGATGAACTCAAACTCTATCAGCTACTTGCACCGAAACCTATCTTCGCTACCCTCTGAAAGGAATTTCAGAAATCAAAACAAATTTACCTGATAATCTTGAAAATCAGTCAACTCTACCTTTAGTAAATAATCTTAGAATACTTAAATACAAAATTTATCCACACATATTATGTAAATAATTCAATCATCTTCATGTTCTCGTCGCTTCCTAGAAACCCGATGACTGCATCTACAGAGCAATGACACTGGCACTAGCATTTATCTGGCCGATCTTCGGAGCCTACAAGCCTCCAGCCTACAGCTTCCCGCGGACATGCCTCCTCGATGGAGGATGGAGGCTTCCGAGAATGTACCCGAGACCGAACCCTGACCCTGGAGAACGACACGTACGCGCGTCCGTCAGCACTATCGTCCCCGAAGATCTGGATACTGGAGGAGGCGGTGCGGGTTGGAACTTGAAGTCATTCTTGTAATAAGATGACTTGTGCGAAATGTTAACAATATTTTATTGCAGGTAATTATTTTTGATGGGTTATAGTTATGATAGTTAAGGATTTTATCATATCTAAGTACTAATTTAAAACCTCCATTACAATATGAACAACCTTTTTTAAAAATAGATAACTGCTAACGAGCCATTTCTACGCAGAGGTGGACAGAGGAGATGGTGTATCACGCAAACCTGTGTTTTATTAATTTCAATAGGTATTTAGATATTTAAACTGTTTAATAAAATAGCGCCGAAAATGTCAACTTCAACACACACCCTACATTATTATATAGTGGACACATTTGAGTCTGATGACTGAAATAGGCAATAGTATTTTTCAATTTATTCACGCGAGACATGTTTTGGCGTCTAACAATAGGAATTTAGTAACATTAATTTCAACATTGGTAAGAGATAATGTAGTGTAGACATGTGAATAATTTAAGTAAATACTAGCTGACCCGACGAACTTCGTACCGCCTCAGAAACAATAATTGTTGAATTAAATAAAGTTTTTTTATTCAGTTAAAAATTACACAATTAAGCAATTATCGATGCCCATCTGTCCGTGTTTTGTTTTTGCCAGTATCAGAGATGGCGTTGTGTACGGATTTATATTTTTTGTGATTTTCTTATTTTTCCACTTACTTACGGGAATTTTTTAAACGAATGCCGCCGCCCCAGGAACCATTTATTGGATAACCAACACCTCTGCCATAGGTCAACCCAGGTGGTTCGCTACCTTTAGTGATTTAGCAGGGGTGCCCAGGTTCATGGGGTGACTTTTGTGCGGGTCTTGGCGGCGGATGCGTCTGCTCACCTGCTGCGTGGCGGGCCGGATCGAGAGAGACTGGTTGAGGAAGGCCTTTTGAACGTTCCAGCAGGATTCTCTTGACCAATGGGTCGAAAGAGTCCGGCTGGAAAGGTCGAGGTAAAAGGTCAATTCCGGTCAAGGCAATGGCTTTGAACCACAGTTGGAGGGATGGATTCACTCCCGGATACACTGACCTCCCGATTCCTTCCGACCCCTCTTGCCTTTTCCCTTCCCTGAACTTCCTATCCTACCCTTCCTTAAAAAGACCCTCCACACTGCATCCCCTAAGATGACATAAGTCCTGAGTGGAGTTTACGTAAAAAAAATGCGTTTCATTTCAGAGATTTATTATTATTGTATTTTTCCTTTGGAGGGGTGCAGAGACATACATTCACCCTTTGTCTCATTTTCGACAATTGACATTTAGTGTGTAAGAAAGAAGTGTAGCAATATGTGATTAAGAACTAAAGCAAAACAGTCAGGGCATTAACATTTGACGTTTTTCAATTTTTGGAATTCACGCAAAGTTAAATATTATACTACCTATCACAATATTGCTGCAGTTCTTTCAAAATATGAGAATTCGTTCCATACAAAATGTATGAAAAAATTAATATTCTTCATAACTTTCTTTTTCGTGAATTTTTGCGATGTTTTAATAGTTATTCTGTTTCTGGGGCGGAGACAAATCCAATAAATCAAAGATCATCAAAATCGGTCCAGCCGATCTCGAGTTAAAAATATTGTAACTAACCCGACTTTGTTGTACCTGTATATTAAGATTTTAAGCAATCTTCTAATTATAAGGATATTAATGTTGACGTATCAAAGTCATGCGTCGTATGATCTAAGTATAACTTTTAGTTTTTGAAGTGAAAACTTCTATAGCACCGTTGTGATTTAAAAGTCGGTGAAACGAAAAATAAAAAAGAGACAAACACATACCTACATTTATAGAATTTAGCTTGCGAGAGAATGAGCTAGTATAATCGGTCTCCTCTTTGTATGGTGCTGCGTAGCCTCCACACTCTTGTCTACTTTAGTTTTTTGAAGGTTTCACTTCTACCGGGTGTGAATTGCACACTGTGATTTTTGTTTTTACATTAATCCCACACAGGAGGCCCAGACAAAAATAATTTTCTTCAGGGCTTACGTCATCTTTGGAGTCTGCATTGAAGTCTTTTTTTAATTAAAGAAATGAGAGGAAGTTCTGTGAAGGAAAAGGTATGAGGGGTGGGTAGTAATCAAGGGGCAAGTGTATCCAGAAGTGACGGAAGTATGAATCCATTCGACCCGCTGCTGTTTAAGACGATGTGTCGAGAGAGATCACCTGGAGAGGTCAAAGGGCCCTCCTAAACCGGCCTCTCCCGATCCAGCCTGCCTCGTAGCTTGCTAGGGGATGAACACACCTCGTCCGATGAACCGAAGTCATAAAACATAGCGAACCACTTGGGGTGACCGATTGCAGGGGGGTTGGTTATCCAATATCTGATTCCTGGGCCGGGGTACCCAGTACCCATACCCGCGTCCCAAATTGCTAAACTAATTTAATTTTTTTTTTACACGAATTCCGCACAAGAGTCCCAACTGCTCCCGTCTGGAGCCAGTAGGGACTATGGCATCCACAATTGGGGTATGTTGTGAGGCTGAAGGTAGTGGGGAGGGGAAGGAGATAGGGAAAAGGAATGTAGGGATAGTACCTGGCTATTCAAATCTGGTCACCAAACACGGCTAAAACCATTTCAAGCAACGTTTCAATTCTGAATGATGGTCTTACAACAGGGCGATAGTGAGAGTATCTTCCACTCTGGAACGTGCCGCAAATACACTATATATTATTTTAAATGAATAAATTGTGAAATAACACAAATTAATCAAATAAAATTTATTTGCCACGCTGGGATTCGATTCCGCGACCTTTGGAGTGCTAGTCAAGAGCCTTGCCGCTGGACTATACCGGCCGTCAAAGCCTATTGAGCAATACATCTTTTAAAAATTTAAATTCATTTATAATATTACTTTTTCACACCACAGGTAGTCTGGTATGTAACATAGGTTAATAAATTTACACAACGTAATCGCTCTAAATTATCGTCAAAAAATAATTTTATGCAATCGTTTTATCAGAATCCTACATTTATTGGGCAGCAAACAAAGGAAATTTTTGTAAATAAATTGTTAAACAAGAATTCAACGCACTTGGTTTTTTCAACGCATATTTATAATCTCGTGTTTTAATACGTCTCCATCGCTAGCTAGAACAATGAAATAATTAACATACGAACATGGTGCCAGTCTATAATAGTAAATATTTCATTACCTAGAGAGTTTTCTCTAAAATACTAGCTGAGCCGACGAACGTTGTTCTGCCATATAAATTATTTCTAGTGAATATTTTGGTTGTTAAACAAAAAAAATATTCTTATTTTAAAATTTATGAAACGCAGATATTTTTTTGGATTCGTTCAATGCATAGACATCAGAATTCGATAGACTGGAAGATACAGACGATAAAACCAAACTATGGGGGGCGAAGAGAGGAAGATGACTGTGATTCGTTAAACAATCAATCTGACAGTATATAGGCATCTCGCATTACAATATCACCATTTAGTTCTTAAAAGCAAAATCTGCTTTGAATGAATAGACCTTTTTACATGGGAGCGCGAATTGCTTGCCACGTTAATAACATATTTGCTAAGGCCAAATGCTCGCCCCAAAAAGACTCGCCCCAATACACATAGCAATATTTTGTTGCCGTGTTTAGTTAAAACACTTTTACAAATGTTTCATAATTTACTTACCCCTGTAACCAGCGACGAGCACACTGGAGAACCGCCCACATTCGCTAAGTGCACATTGATATGTAGGTATATTGTATAGCACAAGCTACCGTTTTGGCGTGTTATTTGGATGGATGTATGGATGTTAACTTCGCGCTGTTCACGGCAAGAATGATGACGTCACACATTTTAGATTCAAGCGCGGCTCTATCCCCTCCCCATGGAGCGAGCCAGTTCCAAGGAGGAGCTTCAGCCGGCGCCATATGGAGGGGAAAATAATACGTTTTTATTACTTAGGGCAGGTCCAGATATATTCATATGTCCGTGGTTCAATGTTATTATATCACATTGTCGAGTATAATGAATTAATTAAATGTGTTGACGGTTTGATTCTTATTCAATTTATTTGAGAACATATAAAAATAAACCTAATAGGTAAGTTATACCTAATAAAAATACGTAGGTATTACCTATGTAAGCCTATATTCCTCGTCTGTTTTGATACGTGTATGGTCAATCAGATGAAAGCTACATAGATATTCGGAATCTGAAAAATTAAAGAAGAAAAAGAATTCAACGCCTGAAATGGATTTAGCCGTTTAGCCAGATTTGAATATCCAGGTAGGTTCTTCTCACCTTCCTATTCCCCTTCCTATATCCTTTCCCTTCCCACTATATTCAGTCTCAAAGCATACCCCAATCTAGAATGTCATGATCCAACTGGCTCTAGTCAGTTGGAAACAGTTGAAACTCTTGGGCGGTAGGTATTCGCAAAGAATTGGCATAACGTCAAACTGTATTCAAAATAAAATAAAATTATCAATAACTTACCTACCTAGGGTATGAAGATATTTTTTTAGAGAATAGTAGTTTTAAATTCCATAAATAGATACAATATGGTATTACATGATGGGGTGGAACTTATAAAAACCCCCACAATCGCTTTACGTAGCACAAAAATTAATATTAACAATTCCACTTGAACCATAGACATAATCATTTAAAGAATTTAAATTCTGTTTAAAATATTTAAAACTAAATCTGGTGTAGGTACTTCCACGACGCAACATTACAATTTAGCAAAGATTAAATTGTAAATAAAACTGCACCATTCAAAACTATTAGAAAACAAAGACAAACATCGATTATCCCAACTCAAAAATGAAAAAAAGGTAAATTCAAATACAAATATCTAGTCGTAGGTAAAGTTATTTTAAACTTTACCAGAAAGTATCAGAAATATAAATAACAATTTTAAAAAAAAAAAAATTCTCCTAACAAACAATTTTAAAATATAAACTGAATACTTTAAGAAATCAATAAAGAAACAACGAACATAATAACACCCTCATACATACAAGCCTAGCTTTATTATTGTGGTACATCACGTATATACCAATATGTGGAATTATTACTACATTAGTACATTTTAACATATTTTCTGCCTACGATATATCTTAATTTTTTAATTAAAAATATAAAAAAAATATGTTAACACTTGCTAAGTTATGAATCTGCAAAAATCACGGCCCAACCTTTCTGATAATCTTCAGTTATCATCTTCAGGCCTTTAGTGTGCGTGATTCATTGTAAAATTTACAAATAAGTTTGATTTACAGTCCATAAAAGTACCGCGAAATCCAAAGGAATCGTTTTCAACATCAGATAAATAAAATGTTTTAATTTTTAAGAACTGGATTATCTCGCAGGTCATTTGTGTATTTAACTCGTATGTTTTAAAACAGTAAAATATTACAAATTAAATTGATAAATTGATTACAATTCTTGATAAAATTGCTCTTTACGTTCCTTTGTTCTTCGAGTTGAGTAATTTAAAAATGATATAAAACAGGTAAATCCAATCAGAATCGAACCACGGTACAAATCACAACTCCCCAGAATTCATTTGCTGAACAGTGATTTCAATAGAAATGGATTTTTTTTAGTATCACGTTCGTAGTATCGAAGTTTGAAATTACAATGCGAAATAAGCACCTAATAATTAAGTTGTTGGCTACGTATAAATTCAAATTGAGATTTGAATTCCTAATAGGAAATTTTACTTTGAACAAATGGAATCCTGCTTCTCTTTTGTTGCCCAAAACATACTACGAAAAGAGAATTTTTCATCAACAATTCCAAGTAGGAAGCCCGAGAGTTCGGATGTTTGTTTCAAGGAGAGAAGACACATACTTCGGTGAAATCGCCATTACCTCGGAGTTAATACTTCGGTTAGTTTGGAGTTTATTGATTTACCATATAATTTTGTTCAATTTGAACTGGCGCCCCCCCCCCCCCCCTCTTTGTATTAATTTTATCATCATTTTAAAACATTTAATTTTGTGTTTAAAACACGACAACCTATCGATTTATTATATTAGTTTTCTATTTAGTTTCTTTTTAAAAGGCTAAACACGACCCTGAGTTTTTAAAGTATTAGAATATTATTATTTTGTTATGAGTCTCATGTTCTAGTTACATTATTATTTAATAATATAATTTGATTGTTGCCACAATTCTTTTATTTATAGCTATAATGTTTATCAAGTGTTGTACACATTTACACAGCATTACAAAGTACGTAATATAAATCATCCATTAACATCTTGTCTATTGTTAAAATTAGTTTTAAGTAAACCCTGATGAAGTAATCATTGCTTATGAAACATGTTGGTTTTTACACAATAAAAGTGGATAAAACACGACATGTCATAATAAATTCAAAATTCTGAATAACGGCCTGGACTCTCCTGAACTCGTAAATTATTTAAGAATTCACATACCTGCAAGACCAACCAGACTAAACCATTTTTTTCATTTGCCCGCGTACAGAACCAACCTTAGAAAAAATTCTCCGATCCCCCGCAAATGCGCGCAATATAACACGCAATTTAACAATATCGATATTCTTAATAATACTCTTGTGAAATACCGATATGAAGTCAAGCGTACGACCACAAATTTGAATTAAATTAATGCACAGCTATAGAAAAGGTACAGCATGAGCATCTCCTGTCCCCATCCCATCTTCCTCTGCCTCTTGCCCTTTCCTATTCCTTCTTCCTTCTAATAACGATGCCATAGCCACCGTCACTGACCACATCTCTGGCCACCTTGATAAGGGCTCGAAATGTCTATCGGTATTTCTCGACCTGTGTAAAGCGTTTGATACAATATCACACATCAAATTAGAACGCAAATTGTTCAACATAGGTATTAGGAATAATGAATTAAGCCTCCTCTCCAGTTTTCTATCTGACAGATCCCAATGCGTTAAACTCAGAGCTACAAAGAGTCAGAATTTACCTATTAGTTACGGTGTCCCACAAGGCAGTGTTATAGGTCCAACGCTCTTCCTAATATATATTAACGAGTTGTGTAACCTAGATATCGATGCCACTATTGTCAGTTTCGCCGACGACACTGTACTACTATTTCAAGCAAAAGATTGGCCTACCGTATATTCTAAAGCGGAGGTAGGAATTCAAAAGGTTAAATATTGGCTTGACTCGAACACATTAACTCTTAACATACAGAAAACAAAATACTTACTGTCTAGTCTTACCAATATCACAAAACCAAACCTACACCCAAAATTAAAAATACACTAATGTAATAACTCATCTCAGAACAGGAATTGCAACTGCCCATGCCTAGAACAAGTAGCAACTATCAAATATTTAGGATTAACCTTTGATACACATCTAAATTGGAAGCAACATATACTTAACACTACAAACAAAATCCGCAAATCTATTTACTTTTTCAAACAAACGCGCAATTTCCTTAACCTACAACTTTTAAAAACAGTGTATTACTCACTGTGCCAATCTCACATCGAATACGGAATTTTAGCTTGGGGTAACACTTATTATAATGCCCTCGAACCCATCATTAAAGCACAAAAACTAATAATAAAAATAATTCTTAAACTTCCTCTCACTACCAGCACTGATACGATCTTCAATACTTTCAACGTTATGGACATTAAACAGCTCTACGCAAAATCCATCTTACTTTATTTACATAAAAACAACAAAATCCTATACAAACCAACACAAATGATACACAATACACGAGCCAAAAATAAAGAACTTCTCCAAACTCCCTTTTCTAAAACCACCTTTGGACAAAAACACTTTAAATACATAGCTTGCAAACTATACAATACACTTCCAGCCACGATTAGACAAACCGAATCAAAGACCAAATACAAACAAGATTTAAAGAAATGGATTATAAGTATTGGACGCCACACTACTGCTAACATCTGTAAAATAGAGTACAAATAGACAGAATTACCATCTCACGTATGTCCTTACCCTTATTAAAGAACTTAAAATAGTAAAATCCTATATGTATAATATAACTTCCTATATAGACTCGAAAGGATTTACTACTTTATTCATCTCTTCCTTCACCTATATAATGCTCTCTTTATGATATTAACCCTCAATCTTAATCATCTTTCTGTTTGAATTGTATAAATCAGTATGTATCTTACCTTAAATATTCTCATGTTGTAATTAAATATTCTTATGTATGATACTCTTTTATGTACCTCTACGCCTGTCTCAACACAGGTATTCCCTAGTGAGACAGGCATCGAATAATGTTATGTAAACATACCTTTTATAGATAAATAAATAAATAAATAAATAAATACTTACATTTATATATTTATGTTAATTTCATTTTCATGTAATGGTTATAACCAATTAAAATTTTGTATTAGGTATATCATAATAACCATTAGCATAAGAAACTGTTTTGGCTTACCTCATTTTTAACCGCTTCATTTTTAACATCCTGTATAAAACTGCTGTTTGTTTCTTACAATAAATAAATAAATAAATTATTCCAATATTGAAAAAGACAATTAAAATTATTTTCAAATAAAATATTTTTTTAAGGGTAGGTAATGGTTACATATATACTTCATCGTTTTTCTGAATTATTCTTTACACAATCAGGTCCACTTCTAAAAATTACTCTTAAATTCAAAGCAAATATGAGTTCATTGGAAGTGAAACATTTTACAAATGAATAACGCACATCACAGATAACCAAAATTAGTTCTTATTGGTATGTTTATATTAAAGTCGATTGTTGCTTAGTTTGTCGAGTTTTTTTGCTGATTTTGTAAAATACCTTTTCAGTACCTACCTAAAAATATTAGTAAAAAGCCTTTAACGCCTGACTTCCCCAACTTTATGGAGGCCAGTTTAAAGATGAAAAATTGGATTTATTCTACCGGTATTTTAACTGAAAGCGCTTCCAAGATCTATTCAGTACCTACTATTGCAAAGTTAAGAGACTTCTTTAAAGACCCTTCGCTTTGAATCGTCAAAAATGACATTGGCCCTGAGATAAGCCTGAAAATCAAAATACGCCATTTTTGTCATTTTTGAGGGAGTTGTGTGAAGAATCTCTTTATGGAATGGAAGGAGAGAGGGTTCTGGGATTGAAAAAGAGTGGTAGGTAGAAATCAAGGGCCAATGGGTTCAGGAATGAAGAACTATGAATTCATCCTTTCCACTGCGGTGCAAGGCGATGGGTCGAGATAGTCCGGATAGAGAGGTCAAGGTAAGGGTTGCCTCAACAAATTTCTCTCAATCCGTCCCGCCACGCAGTGAGTAAAGGCATTCGTCACCAAGACCTAGATTTCACCCCATTAACTCGGATATCTCTGCTAAGGGCCGGTTTTATAACCATCCGTTCGTCACGCTTGATACCATTTTTAACTAATATTTGGTCTACCGCTTGATTTTGCCGTTTTATAAACATTCGCAAGGCTACCGTTCGGTTATGTAGCGGTTAATGCTTTACGGACCGATTTAGGTCAGGTAAATGGATAACGATCCGTTTACTGACGTTTTTTGACAGCTGTAAGTAGGAAGTTATTTATTATAATTACTTAAATTTAAAAAAACAGTATATTTATAAACAAGTTCTGCTATGTAACTATTTAATTATTATTACGAGTGTCAGCTGTTTCCCCTAGTTTGATAATGCCTTCAGAAGGCGAATAATTAATAATTACATAGAAGAACTCGTTTATAAATAATTTTTTTTTAAATTGAATATTAATATTATTTATTAATTCAATAATAATATTAGAAATAATGTTTCTGAAAAAATTAGAAAATACACAGATTTAGGAAATGAGATTAAAAGAATTTGGCATTCTCGGACTATAAAAATATTACCATTTGTTATTTCGGCCACTGGCATAATACCTAGGAATCTGATTCAAAATTTAAGCATATTAGATTTGTCAAAGAATTTGTATATAAAAATGCAAAAAGCAGTAATTTTAAATACATGTAGGATTACTAAAGATTTTTTAAATATTTATATTGAGGGATCAGTAGGATTTATAGGTTCAATTAGAAATGCCACAGAGCCGAACCCTCTGATATGAAAATATCTGGAGTCGGTGAATTATATTCCCATTTGGTCTCTAGTGGGTTGACATGTTGTTCTTGTATTGTTTTGTATTTATAATACTTATATAGTGCAATTGCATAACGTGGATTCACTAGATGATCATTTGGGGAAGTGTATGAAAGGGTTTAGTTTTTCCTTTTTTTTTTTTTTTTTTTTTTTTTTTTTTTTTTTTTTTTTTTTTTTTTTTGGGGGGGAAAATTTAACCCGGACATTTAAATCTGGTGCGTAAATAATATTATAAATATATTTAAAATGGGTTTATTATGTCATCTATACAGATGAACATTGATAATCTGAGACCCCAAAAAACAAAAGCAGGTATTCCTAGGCAGCGTATGAAATGGACGAACGATGTCAATATGTTCATCGTTCGTTCATATTTTTATGTAACCAAACTAGAAACAGATATGTTATTGTATAGGAAAAAATTACATTTACTTTTCTCACAAAATTATCCGGTTGCCCAAGTAAACGAACAAAGATTAGCTGACCAAAAAAGGTCAATTTTCAAAAATAATTTAATTCCTGTAGTAACATTAAATCAGATAAGAAAAGAAGTAGCAGATAGATTGCAATTGGAGAATAATTTAGATCAAATTAATACGAGTAGTAATGTTATATTAGATGCATTGAATGAAGATAGTTTAGATAATATTCTAGTAGAAGAATCCAATGATTTTAGAGTAGATTCAAATAACTTAGACATTATTCATAATCTTAGGGAAATCAATATTGCAAATTTAAACTTACTAGATGATAATGTAATAGAATTAGCTAACTTGCTTCAAAATAATATAAATAGATATACAGATATAGAGCCCACAGTTAGACCAAAATTACCAAAATTGCATACGTCAAAGAAATTATCTAAATTAATTTCTGAATTAAATAATTTAATTTTACCAAAAATAATATTTGACGATATTAGTTTTTTAGATCTTCATACAATAGTGTACGCTAGTGCTATCACTATATGTAATAAGTAAGGAGTTAAATTAATGTCCTCTGATGATAGATCATATAGTTATAGTAAACCAGAATGGCAGATTAGATTAGAAAATGATGTAGTATTTTTAAGAAGTAGTATAGCTAGAGTAATTGAATATAAAAATGGAAATAGAAGTAGGAATATTTTGAGATATGTAGATGAAATTGGGAGAAAATTTGGTTATAGCATTGGTAGTAATAATAATGAAAATATAATCAATGATTTATTAGATTTATTAAAACAAAAATTAGGTGTAAAAGCTAGTAGATTAAAAAGATATAATTATACGTATAATAAAAGAAATAATAATAGATTATTTCAGAAAAATGAGAAAATATTTTATTCCAAACTTGACGATAAACAGAATATTATTTCGAATAATAATATTCCGTTGGGATCTGAATCAGATATGCGCGATTTTTGGACAAACATTTGGAGTAAAGATATAAAACATAATGAGGCAGGTAACTGGATAGAAAATGAAGAACTCAATTGTTCAGACATTGAACAAATGAGTTTTTCTGATATATCGGTTGAATTGTTAGCCAAAATAATAAAAAATACTCATAATTGGAAAGCCACGGGTTGCGATTGGATACATAATTTTTGGTACAAACGTCTACTTTACATCCTCTTTTTGCAAAAAATCTTTCAAAACTTGTCAGAGAACCTCAAAATTTTCCTAATTTTCTAACTAAGGGCATCACTTATATGTTGCCTAAAAGCGAACATATTAATAATCCCTCTCAATATAGACCCATTACATGTCTACCGACAATATACAAAATTTTAACCTCTTGCTTGACAGATTTAATATATACTCATTTGGATGAAAAAAATATTTTATCTGAACAACAAAAAGGTTGTCGCAGAAAACATATGGGATGTAAAGAACAGTTAGTTATTGATTCTGTAATTTTAAAACAAATTCAAAATCAAAAGCGTAATTTACATACTTGTTATATAGATTATCAAAAAGCTTTTGATAGTGTCCCGCACTCGTGGCTAATCAAAATATTAAAAATATATAAAGTTAACCCAATTATAATTAGCTTTTTGAAAAATATTATGTCCTTTTGGAATACAGATTTGCTAGTTAATTTAAAAGGTAAGAAAATAGTAGTACCGGGCATTTCAATAAAAAGAGGGATTTTTCAAGGAGACTCATTGAGCCCTCTTTGGTTTTGCTTAGCATTGAATCCCCTTTCTAAAATGTTAATTAAAAGCAAGTTTGGAATAAAAATTAAGGGTAATACAAGAGAGAGTAGTATAGTTTCACGTCTATTATATATGGATGATATAAAATTATTTTCAAATTCTGAATCAAATTTAGAGAAAATGATTAAGGTAGTTAAAATTTTTTCAGATGATATTAAAATGACTTTTGGTTTAGATAAATGTAAAACTATCCATATAGAGAAAGGCAAAATTGTAGATGGAGACGAGGGTATATTTAGAAATTTCAAAATTCAAAGTATGAAAGGGGATGAGGTTTATAAATATTTAGGATACCCGCAATCGAATAGATTAGATCACACCAGTATTAAAAATGATATTAGGATTAAATTTCAAACTAGGATCAGAAAAATTTTAAAATGCAATCTATCTGCTAAAAATTTAGTAAAAGCAATAAATACTTGGGCAATACCTCTACTAACGTACTCATTTGGCATAATTAAATGGTCCAATACAGATTTAGATAGTTTAGAACGATTGATTAGAACTACGTTAACAAAATTTAATTGCCATCATCCAAATTCAGCTATAGAACGAATTAATTTACCTAGAAATTTAGGAGGTAGAGGTGTAGTCAAAATAACATCTTTGAAACACAATCAGGTAGAAATGCTTAGAAATTTTTTCCATAGGAAAGCTAATAGCTCAGAAATGCACAAAATAATTTGCAAGGCAGATAGAAATATTACACCTTTAAATTTATATGACGAGAATGCCAACATTCTTATAAATACTAACCAGGAATTATTAGATTCCTGGTCAAATAAAATTATTCACGCAAAACACTTCAATTATCTCAACCAAACGTATGTTGACAAACTTTCGTCAAACAAATGGTTGAGTATTGGAGAGTTGAGCGCAGAAATAGAAGGATTTATGCTTGCCATTCAAGATAGAGTCATTAATACTAAAAATTATAGAAAGCATATAATCAAAGATATAAATCAAATTGATGATTTATGTAGAAAATGTTTGGCTTTTCCCGAAACTATAGAACATATTATATCGGGATGTTCTATATTAGCGCCTTCCGAGTATACATTTAGGCACAATCAGGTTTTAAAAATAATTCACCAAAGTTTGGTAATTAAACATAACTTGATTGACTGCCGTAATATAGTACCATATTATGAATATGAACCAAATTCATTTTTAGAAAATGAATTTTATAAAATATATTATGATAAAACTATACTAACAGACAGAACAATTAGTCATAATAGACCTGATATAGTTTTACATGACAAAATTAAAAAAAAATAACTTATATCATTGATGTAGCTATTCCAAATTCCTGTAATATTCAAAAAACTATTTCTGAAAAAATAAGAAAATACACAGATTTAGGAAATGAGATTAAAAGAATTTGGCATTCTCGGACTATAAAAATATTGCCATTTGTTATTTCGGCCACTGGCATAATACCTAGGAATCTGATTCAAAATTTAAGCATATTAGATTTGTCAAAGAATTTGTATATAAAAATGCAAAAATCAGTCATTTTAAATACATGTAGGATTACAAAGGATTTTTTAAATATTTATATTGAGGGATCGGTAGGATTTATAGGTTCAATTAGAAATGCCACAGAGCCGAACCCTCTGATATGAAAATATCTGGAGTCGGTGAATTATATTCCCATTTGGTCTCTAGTAGGTTGACATGTTGTTCTTGAATTGTTTTGTATTTATAATACTTATATAGTGCAATTGCATAGCGTGGGTTGACTAGATGATCATTTGGGGAAGTGTGTGAAAGGGTTTAGTTTTTCCTTCTTTTTTTCCTTTTTTTTTTGGGGAAAATTTAACCCGGACATTTAAATCTGGTGCATATAAAAAGAAATAAAAATTAAAATGGGGTTCTACAAATTAAACTTAACAACGATAAATATGTTATTTTATAAGCTCTGAGATCAATGCTGCAAGCATCTGGCGATTTTACAGGAATCTCCGAGGTGACGCATCATAACAATGCAAGTAGTGCATTGTTATACGGAGACTGACCCAAGTAATAAAACTTTGGGACTAAATGTAACCGATGACCGCTAGCAATGCACATTTGTTTATAATACGTAAAATAAGATAACGAACGGATTAGCGGTCCGTTAACGAAAAATGGTTCGTTACGTAACTGAAATTTGGTACTTCGTTTATAAAACCGGCCCTAAATCAACAAATTTAGCGAATCACTTGGGGTAACCAATGGAGGGGGTGTTATTTTAATGGTTCTTGGGGCGACGGTACTCATACGCGTACATATCGTACTGCAGCGGGAATCAAAACTTTTAACCCCACGGTTAACCTCGTAGACCATTAAGAAATTAAGTCCATGTCCAGTCCTTACCACATTTCCTGGCACGTTTTGTGATGTCTTTAAAATAAAATATAACACAAATAAATGCTATCATATTTCACAATACTAAATCATTAACCCCATCACCAAATCACGAATCATGTTGCAACGCTACAATAAACCATCTAGAAAACTTGATCACGTAAATCTAAAGTCAGAATTATTCAAAACGTATCAGACTTCATACGGCAGAGGCGAGAGATGGATATCTTTACAAGGAATAAGACGAGGCTATTGTGGTAAAAAAGGACGATATTATATTATCTGTGGAGTCTGCGCTGTGGAAAAGCAATAAAAATATAGTTTAGTGAGCAGCGACACGCCACCAGGGCCAATTATCAGCTTCTAAGTATTCATTTTATTTGTTTTATTGTTATTCTGGCGATCTTTTATTGTCTTCGTAGATGTCGCTGAAGATGGCCGGGTGGCGCAGGAAAATATATAATAAAAACTGATTGTGATTTATTTTTTGGTTACTATGCTGTGTTGCTCTACCTCATTTTTTAGCCAACGGTTTGGACAGCATTAGTGTCAGCATTACATTACAGCAATACAGGCATATGTTTTAACACATCAACCCTGGTGATGTGTTAAAACATATGAAACTGTGAATATGCGACATCTTCATCATCAGATGTCGCATATTAAAAAATAAAAATGGATAAAAATTTGTCTAAGACACTATCTAGATATCATTTAGTTCAGGTTTAAATCTTGCAATCTTACTCGAAGTGTGTTGCAGTTAAAAATGACCGAATCGCATAGGACACACTAGCTCAGTTGGCCCGGAAAGTCGAAGGTACTGGGTTCGAGTCCCAGATGTGACCTATCTTTTCCTGATTTTTCTATTTCCAGGTTTTCGATTGAGTTTCGCTAATATTATCTTCATTTAATTAAAAATAATTTTAATCAAACGAAATTTACTTGCGAACGCCGGGATTTTAACCCGCGATCTCCGGAGTCTTATGCCCAGCCAACGCGTGAAACACCGCTTGTGGTTGGTTCGTTCCTTTCTTATAATTCGTGGTTCAGCACACTTGTGTACGCGCAGTCTTACACGTTGACCACGGAAGCTCTTGAGTCTTATAGTCTAAAATACATATGTAGAAAACCATTTTTCTAATGACTTCTTGAAAACCGACATTTTTAATGCATTTAAATCATTTTTTCCTCAGCAATACTATTATTATACTGTTAATATTATTATTATACCGCTTGTGGTTGTTTCGTTCCTTTTTTATAATTCGTGGTTCGGCACACTTGTGTATGCGCAGTCTTACACATTGACCACGGAGGCTCTTGAGTCTTATAGTCTAAAATACATAGAAAACTACTTTTCTAATGACTTATTGAAAACCGACATTTTTGATCCATTTAAATCCTTCTTTCCTCATAAATATAATTATTTTTGCACCACCCATGACTTTAATTATTCACCATGTTGTTGGCCATAAGTAAAAGCGCGTCATGAGTCAATTCTGTAAAAGAGAGCGGCGCGGTAACAACAAAGAAATTATTAAATAGCCAGTATAAAAATCGTTTAATATTCATTTCCATATTGCCTGCATTCAATTAATTTACTGCGGAATCATTGAGAATTACTTTATATCGCGAGTGACTGACGCCTTGAAAAAAGTGTCCAATAATAAATAAAAAAATCAGTGTGCATTCACACGCGGTAGATGTGAAACCCCCAGAGAACTAAAGTAGACAAGAGTGGGGAGAGTACAAAGCACTTTTTTTTATCAATTTGAAGGATAGGTAATGTTTTTCCATATTTTTGTCATCGAATTCCAGTGCACCCTTACCTATATATTTGATCATCTTATTAATATTTGTGTTTTATTCTTCGGAGTCGTTAGATGTCGCTTTCTCTTGTGTTTTCTTTTGCCTGTTCATTTTGGAGTGGTTTGAAGAATGGATATTGGTTTTACAAAAATATGTTTTATTTTTTTTTTTCTAGGATTTGATCCTTGGTTCGCTAAATGTTTGCAGAGGCGTTAGGCGCTTTTTGCCTCAAAACCAAAGGAGACTTACATGCGCTGTGGATTTATCGTATTATATTGGAACCGAGTACCAATGAATTAAATAAATATTTTATTTCTATCTCATTCTCTCAGGCTAAATCTTATGTGTTTGTCTATTTTTAGTGTCGCTCGTTTCCGTTTCACCGAGTTTCAAATCACAACGGTGCTAAAGAAGTTTCACACCAATTTATTTAATAAGAATTTTTCTAAGAAAATCATAGATTGTTACAAAAAAACCCTCCAGTTGGCATTCCTTTCAAATAGACTAAATTTTGAAACTATTTTTTTTTTACCTAAAATGTTCAACCAAAAATTTATTTTGATTCATTAGGATTAACTTGGTAAAACTTATATATATCTTTATTATATTTAATCATTGAAGGAAATTTCTTCTACGGTCGAGGGGTACGGCTCTCGACTAGCAATCCGAAGGTAGTGTGTTCAAAACCTGGCGTGCGCATATAATTTTTATTTGATTCGTGTTATTTCAGAATTAATTATGGCATATTTAATTAATTATAAAATAATTTAGGATATTTTGAAGTTTATTGGCACGTTCCAGAGTGAATGATACTTTCAGTATTGCCCTGGTAGAAGACCTTCAGACCTTCGTATTAAAATCTGAAAGAGTCTTTTATCTACTTCATAGGTTCTCAACATTGGCGATAACGCCCCCCTATGACGTTTCAGACTCTCAGGAGGGCGGTAGAAGACCAAGAGAAAATTGGGGGCGTTTCAGTCTTTCAGGGGGCAGTGGGATACCCAGAGAAACCCATCCTACCCCCGCCCCCTCCCATCCCATTACGCCCCCCCCCCCCATTGTGGTAAATATAATAGTGACAATACCTGTTTCAGATTCACGATAACAAATGGTAAGTAAAAGTAGTTAGGGGGCGCTAGAAAAAAATATTCTCAAAGTGGGCGGTGGGCAAAAAAAAGGTTGAGAATCTATGATTTACTTAAAAAATGGCATTTCATTTTAGGTCACTTTAAAAACAGCGAATTTATTTGAAATTGAATGTCAAGTGGGAATATTTGGTGACATATTTTTTTTTGTTTATAACAAAACCGTTAAAATACTCTTAATAAAAAAAAATGTCTTCGTGTGTTTATGAGGACCATGCAAAAGACCAATCTATTATTCCAATTACCTTAAATTTGTTACCCTATTCAAATATATTGTACCTATCGTCAGATTAAAATCTACCCTATTAAAACGAACCAAATTCTCATCAAATAATTCCATTCCTATCACAGGCCGTTCCCAAGTTGCTGAACCTGCAACTAGCAACAGTGGCGTTTTTTATAGTTTTCTTTCGACATTCACATGATTTCAGAAAAAGAGTTAACTGTTTAGATATTTTTTTACCATAAGGTTACCAATAAAGTATGCATCTACTCAAAACAAAAAAGGTGAGGCTTGTGCTGGCAAATGGACCCAAATATTAAAATGAACGATGAAATACATTAGCATTACATTAGCTCCACATAGGAGACTGAGGAAAATAATATATTTCAAAGCAAATATATATATATATTTCAAAATAATATATTTCATTTTGAGGATGCCTTGCGTAGAGAGTTTTTTTTAAGGAAAGGACGGAAAATGCAATGAGGAGTGGGTAGGGATGTGGGGATCAGTGTTTCCAGGAGAGACGGACGTATGAATCCACCCCTCCCGCTGTAATTCAAGACTATGGGTCAAAAGAGTCCTGCTGGAGAGCAAAAGGTCTCATTTTGTTATTTTTCGTCAGCCTCTGTCACACCTCATCTTTTACATTTCATGGCGTCTTTCATCATGCAAATTCTTCTTTTCACTTCACAGGCGAGCCTTGGTATATAAGGTGGTTTACCGTTTCTAAGTCTGTGAGAGCATTATTTGTTCTTATAAAGATATTTGCCCTGTCGATGATCACTATTAGTTTTTTGGCCTTGTTGATCGGTAGATTAAGATTACGGCTCTCTTTCTCTATTTTAGCAAGGAGGTGGTTAATTTCTTCTTCAGAAGAGGCGAACGAAATAAAGCTATGTGTAAGGACGTCGCAAGTGAGTACCGGAGGATTTTCCACATTAAGACGATCCCCTAGTCCTGGGCCCATTCGAAATTGGGCGGAGCAAGCGACTTTATCGTTGACCAATCAATAGCCAACAACGGTGTTTTTTATAGAACAAAGCGACACGAACAGCAAAGCACGTCTATACGGCCCGAATTCCAGGCGGCTGTTAAATGGGACAATACAATGCGCTTTCATTCCTTCTGCGAATCGCATAAGGGTGAAATTTGCAGTTGGGTAACGCCTCTTTTAATTTCTTGTAAAAGAACATCAAACAGAAACAGAATTTCATGCATAAATATCTTTTTTTTGCGATTATAATAAAAGAAACTGAATTTGCCACATTATACAATAAAACCATATCCGAAAAGGGGTTTAAAAGTAGGAGAGTTTGCAGTTGAAAGTGTTTTTTAATAGACCTAATACTTTATTTTTTTTAGGCTTATTAAAAGACTTAACAATTACCAACATTTTGATGGGCCAAGATAGGTTCTACACGCAGTATTTAATTGAAGCATCTATAATACTACTGAGCGATTAAATTTTCAAAACAAAAATACATGATTTTGTAAGATTTTGCAATATTTCGCATGGCTTCATCTGAAGGACACGTGGAAAACTTGTATATTTCCTGAGGAAGTTAATTAACCTAGTAAGTTTTACCAGCGGCATGGTGATTGGTAAGTTAGTTCTGCACCTTGAAAGAATCAGAAATATTCCTCTTATCCTTCCCCCATCTCAACTTCATCCAGCCTCTTAGGTACCCCCCATGAAGAATGCCTGAGATCCACTGAGTTTTTGGAACATGATACCTATCACTTAAAGTTTGTTTTAAAAATGTTGAAAAATCATTTATTTGTTCTATTTGGTTTGTAGGCTCGCGAAAATTGGTAAAACCTCCACTGTATTCATCACCAGTCAGTGGTGTGCGAGAATGCAATCATGACTGCAGTTGCGGCGGGGGTAGGCAGACGATTTACTACAACACTTCCAAACTAAATAAGGCTTTTACTATCTTAGGAGCGGATCTGCCTTCGAGTCATGAAACACCACAAGTTTGACGAGGGATAGACGAAAGTAAAAATATCGTGATATTGCTAAATAAAATCATCGACTTTATAAACAGTTGCTCCTTAAATTTTGCAATGCTTTCTGAACTGAAAATTTAAGTTTGAAAATCCACAAAATATGGTAACTACATCTCAGAGATCATTATATTTTAGTGAAATATTATTGGAAGTTTTCATCAGGAGAATTGTTAAAAATCGATTTTTCAAGCCTTTAAAAACAATTATTCCAGCAGGTCTGGGTGGATGGTGCATTACCATTTTGCCATACTACATCAGACATGATACACAATTACATAAGAAAAAAGGTGAAAATGAAAATCTCCATACGTAATAATCACTTGAATTGAAAATTAAATAAAAGTAGAATCGTCCTTAAAAGGGAAAAACTAGTCATTTTTAAATCAAATTGTAGACGTATTGACTCTTTTCCACAAAAAATCATAAATAGATTTCGAAAGACTGTTCTATTATCTAATAAAGCTATGTTTTATATTTTGAGAAAATATGTTTATTTATAGTACAACAAGGTTTTACCATAGATCGTTGGCAGATTTGTTAAACTTTCAAACAAAATTTTGTATTATACAACACACATTTCAAATCATATAATCATGCAGTAAAATAAATCAATAACTTATCTGGTAAAGCTACGATTCAGAAGTTTAATTTTAGTTTAAATAAAATCATTAAAAAAAAAATACGCACTCGTGTTTTGTGACGAAAATACTTCAGTTTGTCTGTTTATTTACGGTCTTACAAACTAATATATTAAAGATTATTATATTCTTAATTTGCTTAGACATTATTGAAAAATTATAAATACTTACGATCAAAAATAATTACTAAAAGTACATTATTTTAATGGTTTTATCATCACGCCTTCAGCATTATTGAACGTGGGTATAAATTAAAGTAAATTTTTAATGAAATAAAATCGAAATTGATTTATTATTTAAAAAAGCTGGTACGGAAAATAATTCATCTTTCTCATTGGAACCGCCCTATACGATCGTAAGAACATCTTTCGACGAAATATGAATTCTCAGCCGCTGGTTGGTTAAAATGGCTCTTAAGGGTAATCGCCGCATCATCTGCTTCCATCGCATCTCCATCGAATTGTTGTTTCGTGGTAGAAAATTGAACACTCTTTGCCTTGTAATGTGGTTCATTTATGGGAGGGGTTTTGTTTATTTTTAAAGGCGGTTAAATAAATTTTCTGATTGAATAATAAAAGACGAAATCTTGTCATCTCATTACCGAGCTTTCTGCAGTATTCGAAAGCAAAAGCAAGCATCACCAATGACCTTAAAAATCACCGTGCCCAGATCACAGGCAGAAGGTACCTACGTCATCCTTCCCTGAACATGAGAATATTTAATATTCACGCAGCGTCCGAAAGATTTATTTTTTGTCCTCACAAGTAAAACCTACTTGTGGTTACAACAAAGGAGCCGCTCGCGCGTGTAAACGATATTTTCTTTATTATTAATACCGTAAAACACAAAATACATAAAATGAAAACAAACACGGATTCGTCTTAAATAATAATCATTTAAAAGAACTGATAAAAATTTTCGTCTTGAAAGCTACCGAGGTATTTATTTTATTCGTGGCATTTTGTCTCTGAATGTTATTATTGACGGAGTAATTCATACCTCGATGATTTTTTTATGATTATCCAATTCCCTTCGTGGCATCATTTTTAATTAAATGAAAACAAATCTATCTATATAAATAAAAGTGAATCTCTGAAATGTATGTACGCGCATAACTTCCGAACGACTGCACCAAATTGGATAATTCTTTTATTGTGTGTTCGTTATTGTCAGGACAAGGTTTGTATGAAACTACTGGTAAGCTCTGGCATTATGAAATTTGTATAAAAAAAATTGCAATAGGTGGCACGCGAGCTGTTTGAAAACTGAATGTACCAGGACTGAATATATGGAATGCGGGAGTTAGGGGGGGGAGGGGGGTTCGCGGGACGGGGGAAGGGGGAGAGTGGAGTGGGGAGAGGAAAGGTGGAGGAGACGGAGTGTGAACGCAAAAGGTGAAGGGGACGCGGGAGAGGAACGGGATGAATGGGAAAGGACACGCAGGGAAAAAAAATTTCTTTATTAAATGGCATAGCAACGCATGCCGGGAACCAGCTAGTAACTTTATAAAATACCACTATCTAATCAAAATTATCAACATGTTTTGATAAATTGAGATGTTTTACAATTTTATATCATTGTAATATATATTTTGTTTATGAATTTTTGTACTTTTATTCATTGGTGCTAAAAGATTGAAAAATCAAAGAACCAACGCAACAAAATTTGACAAAATTTTTCAAAAGCGCCGTTTCTTTGTCATCAACGTGTAATTTGAGAGTATTTTTTGGCCAGCGACTCACAGTCGAGCCTTTTATCGATTAATCCCGGTGTGATTTATCAATTGATTCGCGTTTGAATACATTTACGTCGCTTGGTTTGACCCAAAGATATTGAAATATAAGTAGATGTGCTATCTGCTGTTTTTACTATGTGGGTCTGTGCTTCCGGGTGTCGCCGATATTGTTTACCAATTAGCAAATAAACTAAAAGAACAAATAATTAACGAATAAACCAAACGAACGTTAAACTAAATGAACGAATTCTTACCTTATTCAAAATATTGTTAACCAATATTAATGCACATTTTCAAAAAATCAACGAAATGAACAAATTCTTTTTGTATGAAAACTACTCTAATTAGGGCGTAGTCCGGCGAAAGTTGCGCGGACACCATAGCATATCTCTTCTGTATTTGAATATCTTTGGTTTGACCAAAAATATTTTTTAATAAGTTGATCTTGTTCAGTGAAGCTTTCTAAATGACAGAAACAATAATTATAATGTTTTTCTAAACAGTACAAAGTTTTTATTTTTATTTTAACAATATTTGAGTTACTTTTGTCAAAGGTACTTTTCTAAAATCGCTTCTTAAGATCTTTGATTTAATTCAAAACATTTGAAGCACAATGCTCCATTCAGATTGTCGTCTTTATAGAAACGGTAATGGGCTTCGTGCATTCTTCTACGTATCATCTGAAGGGATTTAACATAATTCTTAACTGGATCACTCAATGGACCAGAACCTTTGAGGAATTTCTGATCGATTGGCCTGAATTAAACGTTGACTAAGGACTTTAATCAAATGAGTTTGATTCGAAGATTGTTGGGTCTTTTGTTATTTTTCAATTGTATTATTCGTGTTCATAAAGAATGTCCTAACAATCGAAGAATGAAAAAGTAATAGATAACCAAGCTATATAACGTTCCCACCGAGTATATGAAGCATACCTCGCCTAACTTAAACCAAACTTAATTTAACCTAGCGAAATACTTACCAAACTTAACATTAACTAACCTAATCTAACAAAATCTCACTAATCTAATTTAAGGCGCCGCAACCGGGCTCAAAAAGAAGAAGATGGAGAGATATGAAATTACGAATGTTAGAGGAACGCAAGTATTTAAAGCGACAAAATCGTTGCGAAAATTGTGAAAATGTTTTAAAACACGACTCGTTTAAAACAGAGCTAAAATCTCGCGGAGGTTGCTGTGATTTTTTTCATACATATAACTTGTAAAATAACTGAAACAAACTTGTTTATAATAATTTTTGGAGCATACTTTGCGATTTTTTTTATCGATGGAATTTTATATAATTTGCGTTTCGGCGCGAGGAATGTCTAGATATCTTCAAGAATAACATATATTTTTAAGAGCATTTTAAACTTAACGTGTTTAAGGGAGATATGTAAAAAATCGGTAGAAATTCGGGTAGCGGCGCGGCTTAATATGTGATTTTTGCGACTCATCCTCCAGAGTGGAAGATACTCTCAGTATCGCCCTGGTGTAAGACCACCATCGAACCCATCGCCTTGCACCCTAGTGAAGGGGAGGGATGAATTCACGTGTCTGTCACCTGGACACAATGACCGCTAGAATCCTACCCACCCCTCATACCCTTTCCTTCTAATAATACCAATCAGAATTATGTTTTTTCAGATACCCCGATATGTTGATATTGATGGATGCAATTTTTTATTAATAATATCAATAATAGGTAGTAAAAAAATGTAACTGCTTTCAAAAATTTTAGATTTGTTGGCTTGTTTGACCGCCTCTGTGGTCGAGGGAAAGGGTCTGGACTAGCAATCGAAAATAGGCTTGTTGAAAAAATATCGATATATCGATATTTTTAATTCAAAATATCGATATTTTTAGCCGATATATTTTGATCCGATATATCGATATATCGATATTAAATATCCACTATCGAAAATTGTATCAAAAACGATATTTTTGTATATTTATGTAACGAAAGTCACTAGAATCCAAAACCGTATAGAAACGAACGGAAAAAGTAACTGTATCGGGTTCGTGACATCTAGCGGTTGAAATTTTAACCATTACTTATTAACTTACAATACTATCTCATATGGTGTAGGTAAGTGCATAGAAATGTATGATATTTTCGGCCATTTCGACTAAGTCATTCCCATAGCGCCTCCCACACGCACACTTTGGAGCGACCTCAGGCCGCAGCACAATGGTTTTACTAATATGAGAGCGTCGAAAACAAATCGGAATTTCAAATTGCAGGGACCATTAAATTTTGTTTCTATATCTTGACATCACATACCAGCGCATCTTTCCCCCTATTACCGAACTCAGCAAAACGTTTCGTCGCTGCGTAACACGTCAGCAAAGATTGGCTTCCCGAGCAGTCAGGACGTTCGTGTGAAAGTACAACGTTTTTTATATAACATTTAGGGACTGATAACTTTTTACACCGATGCTGGCAAACTCTTTTCAACGTGGATCCAATACCTTTAGGTGTGTATTAAAGATTTTAAGTTTATTTTTTTTCATTTACTAATGCGACAAATTTGGGATATTTAAAAAAAAAACATCTCGCGAATTTAAAAAAAAATAGGAAGATTTCTGGAATACTTAAGATTAAGGATAAATACTGGTTTGCCTGATACAATAAAAAGGTTTAAAAATATTAGTTAGAAGATAGCTTTTTAGTTTTTTATATTTTTGTAATTTTTGTCTAATAAAAATAAATACTGTTAAAAGTACCATCATTTTTATTGAGATCTTTGTACATTTAAATAATACAAATTGTGTATAAAAATTACCATTGATAATATTGAGCATAATACAGTATTATTTTAAAAACGCAAAATCTTTAAAAATTTGACCGATATATCGATATTTTTTCCTCGATATATCGACGTCGATATTGATATTTTAATAAATATCGATATATCGAAATATCGATATTTTTTTTCACTTTCGACATCCCTAATCGAAAAGTCGCGGGCTGGAAAATATTTGATTAATTTGTGTTATATGAAAATTCATTTATTAAAAATAATATGTAGTATATTTGAGGCACGTTCCAAAGTGAAATACACTATCAGTATCGCCTTGGTGTAAGACCACCATTCAAATTGATACATATGTGAAATGGCTTAAGGCGTGTTTGGTTTTCCCCATCCTTTCCTCTCCCTTCTACCTTCAGCCTCACAACATACCCCAATTGGGGATTCCAGTCTCGCAACATTCAGACTGCAGCAGTTGGGACTCTTGTACGGTATTTACATAAAATGGGCTAAATCCGAATCCGAAATAGACAGATAAAGTTTCAGTTTTAATATTTATTTATTGTCATGCCGTTCCAAAGTGGGGAGTTTCCATTTTCGATCTAATTTCCAGACAGATTGTGAATCAATTGGACTTTAATCAATAATTATGGCTTTTTAATGACATAACAATGGGAAATATGAACAGTGGACAGTGGAAGGGAATCTGACTCACCTTAATTTCCCAGTACGATCTTGTTAGGGTATTATTTTTTGTAACCGATAAATCACTTGGCTGAGTACATTGCACAAATCTCCGCACGAATCGATATTAAAGAACCAAGAAATCAAAGATTGCACTAGTTACTTTTTTAGACATCAATTACACACATTGAAAGATCACAAAATTGGTAATAATTGCCCAGAGGCTTCATTAGCAGGGTCGATATTAAAAAACCGAGATATCAAGGAGGTAATTACTGCACTAATTACTTTAACAGACACCGAGAGATCACTAGATTGGTAATCATTGCACAGAGACTTCTTTATCATGGTCGATATTAAAGAACTGAGAGATCTGTTGACCACGGCACTAGTTGCTTTAACAGACTGATTTTTCCTTGGGAATTGTTCCACACTGCAACTGGTACATAATATTGGCACTTATTGTCCGACAGGATAGGTCTGGATATGGTAGGTAGGATGAATGAAGGTATATGTATATATTTTATATCCTACTAATATTATAAAGGCAAAAGTTTGTATGGATGTATGGATGTATGTGTGTTTGTTACTCTTTCACGCAAAAACCACCGAATGGATTTTAATGAAACCTTACAATAATATAGCTCATACATCAGAATAACATATAGGGCATAGCTCAGAGCTCTGGCATTATGAAATTTGTATAAAAAAATTGCAATAGGTGGCCCGATTAGTGAGATATCTGTAATTCTTTATTCGATTCAAATCATTAAGGAAGTTCTTCAAATAAATGCGGGAGTGGGGAGGGGGAGGGTGGAGGGGGAGGGGTTTAAGGGGTGAGGGGGGTTGGGGGGGGGGGTGAGGGGGAGGGGGTGGTGGAGTGGGAACCCTCCTTTTTTTTACATGAGCTCCACACAGGAGGCCCCGAGGAAAATAATTTCCCTCAGGGCCTATGTCATCTTTAGGGATGCTGTGTGGAGGGTTTTTTTAAGGAAAAGAAGGAGAGGAGAGTTCTGGGAAGGAAAAGGGTTTAAGGGGTGGGTAGGAATCTGGGGTTCAGTATGTCCTGGTCATCTGCCTCCAAGACCTAGACAAACCTCACCCCGTGAACCCGGGCACCCCTGCTAAATCACCAAACGTAGCGAACCACTTGGGGTACGAACCACTTGACCTACGGCAGAGGTGTTGGTTATCCAATAAAGGTTCCCGGGGCGGCGGAACCCATTCCCGCCTCATAATACCATGCGAACGAAGCCGCGGGAAAAAGCTAGTGTATAATAATTTTCTCGGTTTACCCGCGTAACGTAGTCCTTTAAAGGACTTTTTAACTCCTAACGTTTCGGACAGATCTCACTGTCTATCTTCAGAGGCCTTATGTCTTGAGTTTAGTCTTAAACCGATAGCTTTCGCGCATCTGTTCGGTCCAGAAATTAAGACCTAAGTGAATGCTTATCAATTCATATTACGTCTAGGACGGAGTACACGGGTTGAAAGTGATTTGATTGCATCTATATTCTTTCTTTATTTATTCTTAGTACATTTACATTACAAAGGTATAATATATTGTCCTCCACACTAGGAGTTCACCTGTGTTGTGGAGGACATTTTTCAGATTAAATTATAAATTATAAATTGTGGATAGTAAAACAAAAGAGTGTTAATAGCTAATATAAAAAAGAGAAACAATAAAAATCAAAATATAAAATCGACTTCAATTCGACACAAATTATAAATTAAAAGTTAGAAAGATTGTAGCCAGTTTCTTATGTTTTTTTTGTATTCAATAATATTAGTTGTTTTATATTGTGTAGGAAGAGAATTGTTTAGTTTTATAGCCTGGTATCTGTAGTGTTTTTGTCCAAAGGATGTGTTTGTTTTTGGTATTTGTAGTTGGAGAGCATGTCTTGTTTTAGTATTGCGAGAGTTTTGTGAAATGTTAAATGTGGATAAGTTCTTGTAAAGGAAAGTTAGTATTTGTTTTGAATGTAATTTTTGAATTTTCATCACTGGGAATTTTTCGTATATGTGTGGTTTAGTTCATTTATGACTTTATTTCCATATTTAGGATGTGATACTCCAAAACAGCTCAACATATATTGCAAAATTTTTCTTTGTGTAGTTCAGCCGGCAGCAGCTGCTATTACGAAGCAATAGAAAACAATTCATAAAATAAATTCCAATATTTCATATTATCTTTGATTGATAGTTCACACGTCATCGATACTAACCAGTTTTATGACAGTGTTAAAAGCTTTCGCGGGAGGCTTCTTAGCACTGCAATAAATAGCTCACTACTGCACGGCTAAAAGGTATTATCAAAAGATTTTCGATATGGTAAGACCCGGCAGAACACCTGTGCAGGTCACCATTGGCAATATCGTGATAGGTGCGGGCCTGATGTATTCAGAAATACTATTGTTCGGTAATATGTGTGCCCACTTTTTAGTGAAATTTTCAAAAGTATCAATTAGAAATCTCATGGTTGTGTATTAACACTGTCTGGGTTCATGTGTACATTAAACTCGGAAGAAAGAAAAGAAATGTAATAAGTAGTAAATATTTTTACATTTAAATAACTTTTTATGTAAGAAAATTAATGACAATTTGAGGGGCGAGAGAGGGCATGGGTACTGCGGCCCCCCTGTCAAAGGTCACTTCAAGTGGTTCGCAATGTTTGATGACTTCAGGGGTGCTCGGGTTCATGGAGTTAGGTTTGTCTGGATCTTGGCGGCGAAGGTTTTTGCCCACCAACTGCGTGATAGACCGGATCGGGAGAGACTGGCTGAAGGAGACCTGTTGATCTCTCCAACAGGACTCTATGAATATCGCCTTACAACAGTGGGAAGGATAGATTCGTATGTCCGTCACTCCTGGACGTGATGACCCCTATATTCCTACCCACCCTCATAGCTTTTTCCTTCCCAGAACTTCCTTTCCCGAAAAGATTTCCACAAAGCATCCCCAAAGATGACATAGGCTCTGAGGGGATTTTTTTAACTCAGGCCTTCTGTGTAGAGGTAATCTTTAAAAAAAAGCTTAGTTTTGTACTATCTGTCCAGGTGAGTACCCTAAGAATGATTAATGTGTAGTAATTAAAACCAAATAATAACCGTACACATCACAACATAAGTGTCCGACTGAAACAGGACTTTCTACCGAAACCGAAACCGAAACCTAATCTTCGGTAGGTGTGTCAGTTTCGGCCGAAAACAAAACTTTTATAGTCGTGTTAAATTTTCTATTTTTACTGAAATTAGGCTTATTTCATACACTTGTACAAACAGTTAACATGTGTTAAATGAAATTAAAAAGCAATAATATTGAAGTATGTGAAAAAACTTTTTTTTTTATATTACTAAAAATTAACAAACACGTTAACTACTTCTTGGAACAAAAATTTGTCAATAATCAACACTTATGTACATTATAAGAGAAGGACCTCATTAATTGAGTATTTTTATTTAAATGGCGTTTACAATCACAACATTCTTAAGACTAAAATGACCATTTATTGAGATCTTTTGCAGAGTGTTGGTGCGGCCGAAGGTTCGGCAGAAAATCTGCCGAAACCGAAACTAGATTTTTTTGGCCGAAACCGAAACCGAAACTGAAACCGAACCTTCGGTCGGTAACTAAACATTATATAGGAATCTATTGCCTTTAAAAAGGGAATATTTAAATAGATATATACATCTATCGCACATGCGACTTTTCTGGTTATTGTCCATCCATTTTCTATCTCTTGTATCAACGTGACCATGTTATGATTTTGTATCACTTTTTATCACATATTTACACATGAGAAATACGAGTATACTCCCACTGAAGATTTTCCTTATATGGGCATTTCTCCACTAATTGGAAAATCGCTGTCCCAGGTAAATTTTATATAGTAGATCTTAATATTACCGAGTTCTTTGTATTGATAACGACAATGTGTTAGCTATTCTTGGCATGCTATAGCTCGTACAGTAATATAATATTGTAATATTAATTTAAATGCACTTCAAACACCTCAATTCACAGTCCCCTGTCGTGTCCCATTTCCGAAATTATAAGTCTTATGACAAATATTCATTTTCAGTATCATCACTGCGTCAGTTAAAAGTGTATAAATAGTACTAGAATATAGTAAGCATCTTTGCAATACACAATCATATTTTTAAAATAACAATTTATTTAAGAAAACATTTATCAAATGTTGTCCTCAATTTTTTTGAACAGTCCCCTGTTACAATTTGAAAATTGCACCGAAATCGCACTATGCATTGGCGCGGTAGTTTATATCGTGAAACAGAACGAAATCGGTGTGATATTCGTTCGGTTGTAGAGCTATGTGGGCTGACGCCATCGTATGCATTTTCACAGCCGCGCTTGTAAGTGAACTACGTGTCTAGACCGCTAGTTGAACAGTCCCCTGGTAAGCATTTTACTTATAGTTTTAAGTAATAAAATTACGATTTTTTTTTTAAATAATTACTTATCGAGAACGCAATCACGCTTGCTTCTTGATTTTGAATTGATTTAAAATGGTTTTATGCTAGAAAAGTTTCTATGCAAAAATAACAGTCCCCTGGACACAGTCCCCTGTCATTTTTATGTCACAGGGGACTGTTCTATACCACAGGGGACTGTTTCTTTTAGGTATCTTCAAGTTTTACCTGCCATATTGCACAATATAAATATTTCGTTTAATATTATTTTTAAAGCAGGTAATACTCCATAATACCACACAAAAAGAATTCAGCAAAAACAAGGGAAGAAATATTAGATCAAAAATGCATAGCTGCACGTTTGAGATACCAACGACTTAAAAATGACACACAGAAAAGAGAAGAAATGAAAGAAAAAGGCACAAGAAAATTAGTTAAGGACATGAGTAGTCGTGAGCAGAAGGCTCCAAGAAAAACTTGGAGAGAGCATTGTTCTACCTTTCGCGCAAAGAAAAAAGTTTTGAAAGCAGTTACAAATACTTTTGTTAAGGAAAATATGCCTGATTCAGTGTATTCCGCATCAGCTTTTCCGGTGCCGTTGAGATTGCCAGATAATGCATTAACTATAACTATAGCTAAAATTAATAAACGTGGAAAATCGTTATGCTTAAATAGATTATGAGGAAGGTGAACTAACAGTAACTTGTATGAAAATTTGTGACGATAAGTCACACTTTTAGAGTTAACGAAAATGATGTTTCTTTTGGACAAATACTGGAAAAGTGACCAAATCCAGATCTAATCTTAAAAGGGAAAAGATATAATTATTACTTTCCATCAGCTGTACCGGTTTTAGAGAAATAATTTAATTTAAATATATTTTGGAACTGCAATATGATGACTGATTTTGTATATAATTACAACTGGTTACTATTAAATGTTAAATATTTCAAAGTATTATTGTCAAGTCATAAATTTGATTGTGATATTAGAAAGCAAGTTAATATTTTTTAGTATTAATTTTACAAGTCAATAAAGAGTGAAGAAAAGATTGTTTACTTAAGAAGTTTTAATAAATTTAATACAAGTGTTCTGTAGAATTAAGAAAGTTCATAACATGTTTTATTTGTTTAGAAATTGTTGTTTTATCAGTCTATAATACAGATGGTAATAGTTATAATAAATAGAAACAAAGACTGATTGCTTATATTCAATGAAAATATGTTTTTTTATTTCATATAAATACTCCTCTGAATTATATAACAGTCCCCTGTCAATATTTTTCATAAAATTTACCATAACTCAAAAATTAAGAGGAAAATGTGTGAGATTTATGTAAATATATATTTAATTTATTATTGCCTTTCCATATATGTACATATTTTCTTAATTATTAACAAAAATATGCTTGGGACAGTGTTGTATGGGCCAGTTTCCAATTAGTAGAGAAATACCCACATGGTACAGAGTTTGATTCCGCGCATCATCTACATCTACATAAATAAAAATGAATCGCCGAAATGTATGTACGCACATAACTTGCCAACGACTGCACCAAATTGGATAATTCTTTTTTTTGTGTTCGTTATTGTTAGGACAAGGTCTGTATAAAACTACTGGTGAGCTCTGGCATTATGAAATTTGTATGAAAAAATTGCAATAGGTGGCACGCGAGCTGTTTGAAAACTGAATGCACGGGACTGAATGTATGGAATGCGGGAAGGGGGAGGGGTGCTCAGTTAGAAGGTTTGCGGAAGGGGGAAGGTAAACCATGGAGGGAGGAGGAGAACCTGAGAGGGGGGGAACTCAGGAGGGGGTGTTCGCGGGACGTGGGAAGGAGAGGGGGAAGGCGGAGGAGACGGAGTGGGATGGCGAAGCGAGAGAGGAAGGGGAGGCGGAAGGGGAACGGGACGAATGGGAAAGGACAGGCAGGGAGAAACAATTTATTTATTAAATGGCATAGCAACGCATGCCGGGTACCAACTAGTTATGAATAAATTCTGAATTAAACTTGAACTTTAACCGGCGGTTTTATAGAATTTGAACAATGTATCATATTTCGAAGTTAATTTTGAACTTCTGTGAAAGTTCTATTAAAGTTGTTACAATTTCAGTTTTGTGAAGAAATTGGCCTATAATGATATAATAACAAAACTAGATTAGAACTTTCGCAGAATTTGAAAATTTGCTTCGAAATTTAATGAATTTTATGAGGCGAAGATGATGGATTGATTCCAACTATAAAACTGCCCGAGTGACCGTTCTTGGCATCGAAAACATTAAATCTAACCTAACCCAACCTCAACTAACCCAATCTAAACTAATCTTGCCCTTGACTACGAAATACTAACCTAATCGGATTTCAAAAGTAGCATCCCCATATTAACAATAATAATATAAATATATCATTGAAACATTCGCTAGTGTTGTGATCCGTGGAAAGCGGTTCCGAGCGCGAGACTCCACGGCCTGACGAAATCCTGGGACGAGTTTTTAAAGCACGCTTGTTTAAAAGAAATAAAAAATAAACGAATTGAACAGAAGCATGGCTACTATTCTTTATTGAATTATGATCCGGCGACCAGGGGCGTCTCGTGAAATAACTTTACTGATACCAATTTGAACATATAGAGTTCCGACAAAAAACTTTATACGCAGACAAAAGATTGTCCATTGGAAAAACAATCTCGCCGGATTACAACGAAACATGCAGATTATGGCTAGGTTCATCAAGTCAGAAAATTGTAGGCAAAAATGTACTAGGTTTAGTTTAATTTTGTAAAAGTGATAAATACAATTAATAAGTAAAGAATTTGGAATAAAAACTCGTGAGCTCCAAATCCAATCAATTAAGATACTGCTTTGCCATGGAAGTTGCCTTGAGTCACCTGAAAAATACTTGTTAATTACCTTCTATGTATCACATTTACTATGAACTTTCAGAGAATTACAAACCCCAGCACTTTTAAGTAAAAACTTTGCACAGATAGTTGCATACGTATACGAGTACATCTTGGAAATTTAAATTTTGGCTGGTAAATTTAAAATAAATATATAAAATATCTGGTTTGGTTGACCACGTTCAGGAAAGGGGTACATTAACCCTCAAATAAAAATAATTCTACTCAACTTTGAAGGGAAAAAAATTGCAAGGAAAAAATCAAATATAATTAACATTCCAAAATTTAATACATCCATTGGCCAGAAGAACCATATTACATAATTATGCTCTTACAAATAAAATTTAAAGTGCCATGGAGATAAAACAGTTTAAAAACAACATAAAAATTTAGGTAAGTAAACATGCAGATGAGGAATTCATAAAACATATTAAGTAACACCAACACAACAACCTACAGTCAATCAACATGAAAATGAGGACAACACACACGTGAAGATAAGTAAAGAATAAAAAAACATATAAAGCATCACCAACACAACACACTACAGTCAACCAACATGAAAATGAGATCTACAAACGTGAAGATGAAGAAATCACAAAAACATGTAAAGGAACACCAAAACATAACAACCTACAGTCAACCAACATGAAGATGAGGTCCACAAAAGATGAGGAAATCATAAAAACATTTTAAGTAACACCAACACAACAACCTACAGTCAACCAACATGAAGAGGAGGTCCACAAAAGATGAGAAAATCATAAAAACATTTTAAGTAACACCAACACAACAACCCACAGTCAACCAACATGAAGATGAGGTCCACAAAAGGTGAGGAAATCATAAAGACATACGAAAAACACAACACAGTTACCAACAGTCAATCAACATATACATAATCCCTGGTGAGGAGGACTGGGGTTATTTGTGTAATATACTACTATAGTAGATATGTCATATATATACAGTCACTAAAATGTTCCTTTTAGATAGATCACAGATTTTTTTTTATTTATGAATATTTTCATTGACCACCACAGCCTTAAGCACCCATTGATTAATGACCGTCGAACCACATCCCGGGTACCTATCGTCCCAATCCCACTCCGTCCCATCGAGGTGTTGCCCGAACACACCATCCCAAATCTGACAACCATCAATAAGTCATCTGGCTGTCCAGCTCCGATCACTGAGATACCATCAGATTCCCAGATAAGGTCCGCGAGGCCGGGTACATCATCTGACATCTGATAAAGTATCGGGACACTGAATTATTGAATTAATGGGACGTGTTTATAATAACTGATTGATGTATTTTTTTATTATACGAGTATTTAGTAGGCGGGAGGTTGGTATAAGATTCGATATTTTATACCAGTAAAATAAAAAAAAATGCAAAATGTGATCGCTTCGCTTTGTAAAAAAATGTGCACTAGAAATGACTACACTTGGATGAAGCCAAGTAGTAACTACTTAAATACCTAAAATCCTATAAATCGAGACACGTATAAACAGTAAGCAGAGTAAGATTATGTTTCAAGAAAATGTGCAGAGTAAGATTATGTTTCAAGAAAATGTTCACAATTATCCTACGATAAGACGCGGAGACTTTAGGCTTCCCGAAACTAAACTTCGTGCACACAAAATAGCGCGTTTTATAAAGGACATAAAATTTATAACAATCTACTAAATGCCGTAAAGGAAGCCTCAAGTCTCAGCACTTTTCGTAGGATATGTGCATTATACGTAAAAAATATTTTTTGATTACTTACCAATATTATTCTTATATAATGTATTTTTATCTAGTTACCTTTTTTATTTAGTATTTTTTTTTAAATGTAATTGTAAATGTTACTGTACTTCGTAAATCGTATTTTTTTATATTTTCCCACTAAATGTATGAAAAAATTTACGTACATCTAAATAAAAATTTAAAAAAAAAACATAAGTTTGATGAAAATTCCATCCCGCTGTAAACTCAAATTTACACAACTTTTATTTGTAATTCTCGGGCATTAATTTTATTACAATTTCTAGGTATTTTGTTTTGAAAAGTTTTATTCAGAATGTAATTTTTAACTTAATTTTTTTTTTTTATTACCTGATTTCGACACATTCGTTTCAATCACCAGCGTTCTTAAAACAAACTTAAAAATTACACAAGTACAGAAATGATTAAATGATATTTGGCGAGGGTAGTGGAAGTGGCAATTAGGGAGGGGGGGGGGGCGGTAGGATTTAACAAAAGGTGAATTATAGGGTGCTATTATTTTATTTAGTAATTAAATTTGTGATTTAATTTTTTTGTTTACTTCTAGGTTTCTAAGATTGGGTTAGGTTAAGGTTAGGTTTTAAGTTAGTTTTAAGAATGCTGGTGAATGACATAGATGTGTCGAAACCAGTAGCAAACAAATAAAATTAAGTAACAAACGTACATTGTGAAAAAACTCTTTAAAACAAAATGTTTACACAAATTCTTTACAATTGGAAAGAGAACGGAGACGTTCAATTTAACGCGTCTGAGACTGACTGGTTGTCAGCCGATGAATTGGGCGTTTCTGGTTTCATTTCAGAAAAGAATGATGTCGGAGAAATTTCTGTTTTAGGTCAGAACCAATAACTGGAAGATCAGAGCCATGCATGGACAAGACATCTACTACAGAAGAAACTCAGGAAAGACAGGACTAAGATAAAACGAATGGAATAAGGAAAGATACATTTAATTTAAATACGTGGTCTAGGGTAAAATTAATTTGATTGAATTGTGTTATTCCACAATTTATTTATTTTAAATACTTTAAGGTATATTTGCGGCATGACCCAGAATAGAAGATACTCTCAGTATCGCCCTGGTGTAAGACCACTATTCAGAATAGAAAAGTTGCTTAAAATAATTTTAGCCGTGCTTGGTAACCATATCTGAATAGCCAGGTACTTCCCCACATTCCTCTTCCCCATATCCTTCCTCTCCCATTACCACTCCCCAAACACCCCATCGGGGATGCCTTAGTCTCACTAGATCCAGACGGTTCCAGGAGGACAATACTTTTCCTCAGGGCCAATGTCATCTGTGAAGATGCTGTGTGGAGGGTATTTTTGAGGAGAGCAAGGAGTGAACATGGATCTTGAAGAGACGTAGGATGGAGGATACACAGAAGCCGGCAAATTTTTAACTCAAGAACGAGTTGCGGAAGCGACCCGTTCTCATGTGAAAAATGTCAAGTGCGCACGTAACCTACGTTGGGCGCGCGTTTAGCTGTGCACCGGTGCCGAGGGAGACAATAACCGATATCCTCGAAGCATCGTCCATTGAAATATCGGTAGAACAAGGACAGCATTCCCACCCAACGCCTGTGCTCTAAAATTGCAATCCGTTCGTTATGGTGGGAAAATCATTCAATCGGACCGCCCGGGTGCCCGTTTCTGCACAGAGTTGGTTGGGAGCAGTTGGGACTCTGATACAATTATTGTAAAATATATATTGTAATTTATTGTTAGTCTGTATATCTACATACTAGAGTTATAATTTTTTTTTTACATATGGATAAGTAATAAGTTATTAACTAACAAGTAATAAAAATGGTTTCATATTATAATTACTTACATTTTACATTACAACGGTTAAAATTGAATAAAAAAAAAATTTAATTATCAGAAATAGTTGACCGATATGAAGGAATTGTTAAAGTATATTTTAAACAGTTTATTTATTACACAGATAGAGCCGAAAGCCTGATTACGTATCTTCATTTTAAATTTATCAATTAATTTTATGGTTGTTAAAATAAATGTGAATTTACACAGAATATATATTACCATGTTCTTCAGGAATAATCACTTTGGCAGCAGGTAAAAAAAATGTTGATTGAACGTTGCCTTACCACCAGGAATTGTACCAGCGATAATTTTGATGATTAGCCCCACCCTAGGCAAGAAATTAACATACAAACTCAATGTCGACAAAATTACTTGTACTGCAGTAAGGTAGCTAGCACTTTGTTAAGTAATCTACCTCGCGAGACAAATATGGCATTGATACATTTAATCGTAATAAAACATCGGCTCTTTGTTATTATTCAGATGCATTCAAATATTAACTAGATTATGATAGCCGGGTTTATCCTGTTTTGGTCAAACTTGCCTCCTTTCACAGAGATGACTTATATGTTAATCAGATTGGAAATATTTAATTATGGATTCAAAATATTAATGCAAGCCTTTGAATTACCTATTTCAAGGTTTAGCCTTCAAATTACAGTCAACCACTTAGTTGTTTACTCGTGAAAAATCACGGAATGCATAAAAAAACAAAAAATAATAATAATAATAAATTCAAAATTTAGGCATATTAGATTTGTCAAAGAATTTATAAATAAAAATGCAAAAATCAGTCATTTTAAATACGTGTAGGATTACAAAAGATTTTTTAAATATTTATATTGAGGGATCAGTAGGGTTTATAGGTTCAATTAGGAATTCCACAGAGCCGAACCCTCTGATATGAAAATATTTGGAGTCGGTGAATTATTTTCTCATTTGGTCTCTGGTAGGTTGACATGTTGTTCTTGTATTGTTTTGTATTTATAATAGATACTTATATAGTGCAATTGCATAGCATGGATTCACTAGATGATCATTTGGGAAGTATGTGAAAGGGTTTAGTTTTTCCTGTGGGGAAAATTTAACCCGGACATTTAAATAATATAATTTGGCTTACCAAGAAAAAAACTGGAAAATTTCATATGTGGAAAAAAAATAGTCGCCTGGTAAAATTTATTACACGTAGCTAATTTATCACTTTTCTGGATTTAAAAATATGTTTTTGAAGTGAAACTTCTTTAGCCCAGTTAGTGATTTGAAATTAGGGTGAAACGGAAGTGCGTCACTAAAATTTATTATTTAACAGGTCGTAGGTTCTAAGTTCTTCAGAGAGACATTTTCCAGAGTGATCGCTAACGTCGGGAAGACCTGATAGGGCACAAGAAGAAGAAGAAGTATCAAGTAACCTAACCTAACATTTAGTGCGGGGAAAACAGATTCTGAATCCCACATAATAGAGTGTCTACTGTCTCAATTAGTGTCAATAAATCAATTTAGACACGTTCAAAAATTGACATATAAAATCGTATAAATAAGTTGTCTCAAAGTGGTTTAACCACAGTCTGATAATGGCATTGTAAGCCGAAACAGCTGTAACAAAAATGAATACTTTAACACTTGCAGAACTTGATAATAAATTATTAATTTTTTTTTTAATTTGTAATACATACTACCAACGGGACGACACAACACTTAACAACAAATGCAAATAATATTCAGTTCAGATTTTTTTCTAATTAATTACACACTTCGATACTTTATAAACCCGGTTCAAAGAATATTCACCAACAGTCCCTTACCTTCTCCGAACTTCTCAGAAATCGCATTTCGATACAATGAACAATTGCACGTTCTTATTCTAAATAAATTTGCATATCAGAAATTATAAAACGATCACCGGAGGTAGGTACCCTCTTGCAATGGTAGATAGGTACTTATGAGCTGAACACGGTGCATGCATTTCCAGATGCGAGCCGAAGATCTCAAATTATTCCATTGTGTGGGGATTCTGTAATGTTTTGGAAGGTGGGGTTTGCTCAGAGATGATTTTGTGTTAGAGTATGAAAGAATGTGTTTTAGTGGGACTGGAGATCTATTGCATGCGTAAGTTGGGGTATTTTGTGGGTGCTGCGAATAGAGAAGTGTAGTTTGAGATGATGGAGAAAGATTTTGTCAAAATAAACTTTTTCTAACCCCTTTCTAACAAACTTGTTTTAAATTATACACAATTGATAAGATAAACAACCATTTACGTTACAATAATTGTTTACCAGTTGAGTAAAATTTAAAATACGATTGCTTGTAAGCCTTTAGAGGGTATTAACCAGAGAAAACCAGAAATATGTCATTTTTTAATCAGATTTTAGACGTATTGACTCTTTTCCACAAAAAATTATAAATGGATTTCAAAAGATTGTTCTTTTATCTAGCATTCGCATGTTTTAAATTTTGACAAAAAATGTTTGTTTTTAGTATAATAAGGTTATGCCATAGGCCGTTAGCAGATTTTTTAAATTTTAATAAAAGATTATGTATTATACGACACCCATTTCAAATCATATAATCATGCAGTAAAATAAATCAATACATTATCTGGGAATCGCATGTTTTAGAATTTTAATTTTAGTTTAAATAAAATCATTAAAAAATATATACGTACCTACGTGTGTTTCTTGACGAAAATTGGTCCATTTGTTTATTTATTTGCGCACTTACAAACTGATATATTTCAGATTTTGTTAACATTCTTATTTAACTTAGACATTATTGAAAAATTTTAAATACTTATAATCAAAAAATAATTACAAAAAGTACATTATTTTAATAGTTTTATCATCACGCCTTTCAGCATTTTTGGATGTAGTTATAAATAAAAGCCGATATTTAGTTATAATTTTAAAAAGCTGATACGGAGAATAATTAATCTTTCTCATTGCACGATCGTAAGAACAACTTTCGACGAAATGTGGATTTTCGGCCGCTGCACTGGTTGGTTAAACGCTCTTAAGAGTTTAAGAGTTTGACCTTGATGTCAGGTATTTTGTCCTCTAAAATTAGTGTGTTGTGTGGCGTCAAATAGAGAATGCAGTTACATTAAAATATACCTTATTGATGGAATTGATCGCATTTAGTCCAACGGCCGTTGTTTCCAACTTTTCGATCTATCAATCTGTGTCTCCGATCAGCTAAGTGATTTGTATAGTAACGCTAGATTCACCGTTGGTAGGAATAGCGAATTTGTGCATTTGACAACTGTTGAGTCAAAATTTCGGCTCAATAGGATTGGGAAAACCGCCGCAAAAAATACTTTTATAAATCGTTGGTTTACATCAAGTAAAAGTCAATTTTGCAGATACTTGAACAGTGAATAATAAATTTTCAGAATGGTAATTTATCTAAAGTGTATAATATCTCAATTATCGAAAGTTTACAAGTGATTCAAATAAAAAATATCAGGAACTAGCAAACTTAAAAAAACATATACGTTAAGATTCCTATGTAGCAATCATAAATATTGATTATTATTTCAATTTGGGATTTATTGGATAACCAACACCGCTGCCATAGGTCACCCCAAATGGTTTGCTACGTTTGGTGACAATTAGGGTGTCCGGGTTCATGGTTCGTTTTGGCGGCGGATCCGTAAGAGACTGGTCGTGGGTGATCTTTTGACCTCTCCGGCAGGAATCTTTTGGAACATCGCCTTGCACGGTAGTGGGAGGAATAGACTCACACGTCCGTCACTCCTGGTCACACAGACCCCCAGGTTCCTACCCAGCCTTCATGCCATTTTCCTTCCCAGAACGTCTCCTTACCTTCCTTTCCCTAAAAATATCCACCTCACAGCATTTCCATAGGTGGCACAGACACTAAGGGGAATTATATTCCTCAGGGCCTTCGGTGTAGAGCTAATGTAAAAACAAACACAATAAAATTCTTGCAAAGTTCGATTTGGTGAAAATAACAAATGGTAGCGAAATTAATAATAATAATTAATTATACATTTAAAAAAAATGCGTCAAACCCGGTGGTCTAGGGTTCAATTTCAAACTTGTTGAAGTACAACATTAAATACCTGCCTTCATCGGTAGTTCATCTGGGTCTTTGAATTTTGCATTGGGTGATAATTGTTCCCGCTTGACAAAGAATTTGAAAGATTCCTGGAGAGGCGATCATCCAATATTAGGTCGACTGTGGCTGATTAAAAATAACCTTTTCGATCCATGAATAATACACGAATAGATATATACAGAATTTATAATAATAACAGAAAAAGACGAATGATTTCATTGTCAAAGTTATCCAGACAGTATAACATAACCTATATCTTCACTAATGCTTTAGAAACAACCATCCAAAAAGACTAAATAAAAACTCCAATGATTTCAAAGTTAAGCATTTGTGTTTCGATTTATCATTTTAACACTTCGTCAGTCAGTTCCTACCGTGGAGTCTTTTTCATTGAACCTTCTAGTATCCCCCTGTCAATGGGCAACCTTCTTTTTGTATCGGCCCATTCATATCCAATCAAATCGATCCATTTGGAATGTTTTGAATGAGCGTTCTGTTCGAAGTTTGAATAGAATTTGAATGATAAACGAGCGGAAGGAATAATTTCCACGACTACTGTAATGTTTGTATGGTGGAAGGATTAAATTGATTTTATTGAAAGGTTTCTGGATTTATGTTTTACGCGTTGAAAGAAGTGATGTTTTTTTTGGAAGACGGAATGGGCGCTGAAGGATAATGATTATGGATTCATTTAAGATGCGTGGGTATCGTAGAAGCAAATCAGAATGGTATGAATATTGAAATGACGTCACAAATCAGTTTTTCATCATATTGATTTACCAAAACATAAGGCCTCAGTGGGTATGGCTCAGGGGGTTGCGAGTTAGATACTGCCATAGATCAAGAATGTCAATAATAACATAGTTATTATTTTATTACATAGTATAAAATGAAGTCGCTCAAAATGTATGTGCGCATAGATCTTTTAAACTAAGCAACGGATTTTCATGCGGTTTTCACCAATAGATAGAGTGTTTCAAGGGTTGTTCAAGAGTGGTTCATATGTATAATACATGCTTATTATAGTAGAGAAAAGCCGAAAAATTCAATTGTTTAATTCAGGCAGCGGGCAGCTGCAAGCAAGTAGTTTGGATTTTGTAAAGGTCGGGTAATGGCGTTGTGTTTCGTTAGCCACAGCAACGTGTGGCCGGGTCTGCTAGTAAATTAATAAAAAGTTTTAGATGCTCCAGTATCAAAGAAGCGAATAAAAATTTAAATGACTTGACAATTCAGTAATACCTTTACAAATAGGTATCTTTTTGTATTATTTGTTTTATGCGAATACCATAAAACAAATAATACATATTTAACACTTTTACTACATAAAACTTTTATATAGTAAAAGTGACCCAGCTCGAACAGCCAGTGAGACTATGGCATCCACAATTGGGGTGTATTGTAAGGCTGAAGTTAGTGGGGAGGGGAAGGAGATGAGCGAAAGAGGAAGGTGAGTAATTACCTGGGCTGAATACCCAGTTAATAAAGCCATTTCATGCAATGCTTCAATTCTGAACGTGGGTCCTTCACTAGGGCGATACTGACAGTACCATCCGGTCTGGAACGTGTCGCAAATATAACTACTAGGTTTATAATTATTTTAAATTAATCAAAATTGAAACAACTAAAATTAAATAAATAAAATTTATTTTAACGCGATTAAAGTAAAGTACGCCTATGTGGATATTGGTCTCCACGTTTGACTCCAAGACATCGGATTACGGGTTCGATTACTGTCATAGATCAAGTTAATAGTTTATTGGGGAAACAAACCATTACACACAATTTACATTAAAAAAAATTATGCACTATTGCACGTAGGTATCAGTAAAGTTTGCGCGTAAGATTCATGTAAAAAAAAACAAATAGTTAAGGAAAAACAAAGAGTGGAATAGAAATAAGTGGAAATAGAAAATCTTTTAGAAAAAAATACTTTTTAAAAGTATAAAGATAGATAATGTAAACTATGTAAAAATAATAATAACAATTTGATTGCAGATAAAAAAAGTCAGAAAAACGACGTAATGAAAATGATAAAAATAATTTTAAGATCTTACATACAGCAGGGATAGAGGGTTCGTAATTAACTTATTGATTTTTTTTATAATATACTTTTAAGTTTAAATTATATTTATTTATGAAGGTGAGGGAAATGGAAGTATCTGCGTCGGAATAGATGTTATTGTATTTGGTGCACGTGGGTGCACGTCTTACTGAAAAATTAATGTTGTATGCAGTTAGTTTCAGAGTGATTAAAATAATCGATTTTAGTTAGATTTTTTTTTGTATTTTTGTAAGAATCGGTGTATGTAAATTTCATTTTAGATATAGTAATATGTGAAAATTGATTTTAAATACTTATTTACTTGTTAATTGTTAATTACCTACAGGCTATAATTTTTTTTATCGGGTTCCTTAGAATAATTCAAAATAACTGGGTCATGGGAAAAAGTTTAGGAAAAGCTGTTCAAGGTCTTCATATTTTTTTACCGATATCTGTAAAATGTGTGATATTTTATTTTATTTTTAATATTTAAGAAATAATTAGTACCTACATATATAGATACATGAGTAGAAGACAGTTTACAAGGCTTTAAAAATTATTATAAGGATCAGAATCAACGGTATATTTCTATGAAATATTCGGTATAGGCACAATAATATAAACTTTTTTTTTACATAAATACCGCACAAGAGTCCCAACTGCTCCCGTCTGGAGACTTTGGGTCTATGGTATCCCTAATTGGGGTCTGTTGTGAGGCTGAAGGTAGTGGAGAGGGAAGGAGATAGGGAAGAGGAAGGTGGGGAAGTACCTGGCTATTCAGATCTGGTCACCAAACACGGCTAATGCCGGTTCAAGCAACGTTTCAATTCTGAATGGTGGTCTTATACCAGGGCGATACTGAGAGTATCTTCCACTCTGGAACGTACCGCAAATATACTATATATCAAAGATATTGAAATATAAGTAGACGTGCTATCTGCTGTTTTTACTATGGGGGTCTGCGCTTCCGGGTGTCGCCGATATTGTTTACCAATAAAATTAACAAATAAACTAAAAGAACAAATAATTAACGAATAAACCAAACGAACGTTAAACTAAATGAACAAATTCTTTCCTTATTCAAAATATATTGTTAACCAATATTAATGCACATTTTCAAAAAATCAACGAAATAAACAAATTCTTTTTGTATGAAAACTACGCTAATTAGCGCGTAGTCCGGCGACAGTTGCGTGGACACCATAGCATATCTCCTTCTGTATTTGAATATCTTTGCTATATATTATTTTTTTAAATGAATAACACAAATTAATCAAATAAAATTTCTTTCCACGCCGGGATTCGATCCCGCGACCTTCGGAGTCAAGAGCCTTACCGCTGGACTATTTTTTTTTTTTTTTTTTTTACAGTGAATACCGCACAAGAATCTCAACTGCTCCCGTCTGGAGCCAGTGAGACTATGGCATCCCCAATTGGGGTATGTTGTGAGGCTGAAGGTAGTGGGGAGGGGAAGGAGGTGGGGAAGAGAAAGGTTGGGAAGTACCTGGCTATTCAGATCTGGTCACTAAACACGGCTAAAGCCATTTTCAAGCAACGTTTCAATTCTGAATGGTGGTCTTACACCAGGGCGATACTAATAGTATCTTCCACTCTGGAACATGCCGCAAATATACTATATATTATTTTAAATGAATTAATTGTGAAATAACACAAATTAATCAAATAAAATTTATTAGACTATGACTTCGACTATGCCGGCCGTCAATGGCTTGGAGATTAATTCTTGTACATGTACATTGTACACTAACAAAAACGCCCTTCCATGGTGAAAAAGTTCATGGTAGCTACGAAACCTCATAAAATAAAACGAATTCTTTTTGAATTCATAATCTTCAAGTTAAACTTCAATCTGAATCCTCAATCCAATATTGGCCAGATTCCTTAGAATCAACGGACAGGATGTTACAAAAATGACATGAAAAAATCCTTTATAATCTTTCCATATGACGCTACGATCCGGCCTCCCCGGACTAATGATGATTTAGTATTGAATAAAGGGATTAAATAAATTTCCGATTCGATCCCAAGGCCCTTGAGGCCACAAGGAGCAAAAGCCAAGGCTCACCCTGTATGAGGTTGTGGCATTGAACTAATAAATAATTGATAGGCCCTTCATCGATATTTTTGTCATCGTTTCAAGTAGACCCTCAACCTGCTATAGCATCTGCTTCAACAGCATCCTCTGCTCCAGATCCATCGGTAGGGACTCAAACTACCGAAATTGGTCCGAAAGCCTCGACCTCTTCCTCCTATGTTAACCGCTCTACCACCGGGGATACTTCCTCCACCTCCGAGACGCCAGTCAACAATACCAGCGATTGGAAGAAAGTGACGCATAGGAGTAAGAGACGTCCTATTCTACGAGGTACCGCTCAAGAACCTACCGGTCTGGTTGCCGTCGAAAGGCTGAAGTACATTCATGCTTGGCAATTCGACGCCAGCACTTCAACCGATAACATTGAAAAATGTCTGCGCAATACTGACAACACTTTAAAGTGTCACGTTGCCAGACTACCGTCTCGGTCTGAGTACGCTTCATTCCGTATCGGGATCCCAGAATCAAAATTCGCCACATTTATGGATCCAAACTTATGGCCAAACCATATTTCGTTCAACGAGTGGTTTTTTCGCAGATCAAACCATACCAACAAACCATAGCCCTTCACGCACAAGAAAGGAACGGAAAGTAACATCTACTCTATCCGTTTACTATCAGAACGTTTGATTGAATACAATGAGTTTGTAAGGTTTTGGCGCTACATTCTCACTGTGAAAATGGTACTATTACAATGAATTAGATAAAATATCTGTAATGTTGTAAATTTTTTGTACACAAATAAATAAAATAAAATAAAAATAAATAAAATAAATGTTGTCAATGTCACCAAAGTGGCTCATTATTTTATGATTTTGTATGTTTGTTGACTGAACGTGGAGAAGTCTTGTTTAATGCTGTTTTGCATTTCCGTAAAATTGTTTGTACCTCTTCCTTTTAATTCAAGATGGTTGCCGTGTTAAATACTGCGTTTTTATCCTGTCAGAGTTCACATGAGCGTGGATCCTTGAATGTTCTGTTAAATCGGAATGATCAATATTATGGTACATACCTACCAGAAGAAAGTTGAAAAATAATTTTGATTGAGATAGTTACGTTTCTTTGGATAAATTGTATATTTTTTGTTGATTGAAATAATGTTTTTTTTTTTAATTGTAGGTCACCCCTAGTGGTTACGTTTGGTGACTTAACAGGGTGCCCGGGTTCATGGGGTCAGGTTTGTCTAGGTCTTGACGGCAAATGAGTTTGTACATCTACTGCGTGGCAGCCGGACTCTCTCAACCTATCGCCTTACGCCGCAGCGGGAGGGATGTATTCATACGTCCGTCACTCCTGGACACATTGACCCTCCACACAGCATTACCAACGATGACCCGGATGAATTTCCTCAGGGCCTCCTGTGTGGTGCTAATGTAAAAATAGGTACGATTTATGAAATAATACAACTAACTGTTCACAGAACTATTTGTTATTGTCTTGTTATTGTCCATTGATAAAGAAATTCATACAAATGACCTGTCCTTACCTAATATCAACAATAAAGCAAGAATCATATTGTACGAAGCAACAAAAGCTTTCGAAGACTGATCTCCGGCGTCATGAAATTATGGCAATTTTTTTAGTTGGCATCATCATTACAGTCTCTTGGTTGAATATATAGGAATATATCCTCAGTGCTATGAAATATCCTCTTGACTGTTAAAGACCAGTTATTCATAATGCACCAGTTTTAGCATCAAAATTAAATTAGCTTTTAAATAATATTTCCTTATAGGTAAAGATTCCCAATGGATCTATGGAATTTCAAAAAATCTTGTAGGTTTTTGTAAAAAGCTATTACAAGGCCAACAAAGATTGTTCCGTGTCAGTTGACAAGATATTATTCTACAAAATAAGTAGTGGTAAGCGTATTGAGATATTATTTACAAAACTCGAACGTGTCTAATATACTACGCAAAGGAGGACCAATCTTGTGTATCAGAAATCAATGGTAAGAGGTTATTATTAAATTATGCATTGGTAAGGTCTGTAGTAAATCATTCGATTGGTCATTTTCGAAATCAGAAATCGAAACGATATATCTGCCACCACTGATTTCAACGACATTTTGAACGCTGATGTACACTTTAGTGTGTGCAGTTAGAAATTTATTATTTTTTTATGTAATGCTTCGAGATTATGATCACTGACTATTGGGTTATAAGTAAATTTGTCCAATATCCGATATTTTTGATTGTTTTGAAGGTTGTTCCCATCATCATCAATGATGGGAACAACCTTCAAAATTATAAAAAGAGAGTTGTTCATATAAAAAAATTAAGTTTATATTCTTTAACCTTTTGAATTTGACAACGTCTTGAGACGAGCTAACCGCTACATATATATTACAATACCGCTACATCTCTTCTCTACATATTATAAATTAAAGTCCCCCGCGTCGTCTGTCTATCTGTCTGTCTGTTCGCGATAAACTCGAAAACTACTGAACGGATTTTCATGCGGTTTTCACCAACAGATTTCGTGAGGAAGGTTTAAGTATGTAATTTGGCAAGGATTTGTGTAAATTGGTTGAAACATAACGATAATTGTTAGAAGTGTCGAAAAAAGTCAAGCCGCCTGGTAGCTATCGTCGAAAACGCTACCTAATCCGTTTGGGATATAACAGAACAATGCATGGTGGGATATTCCTCTTTTATAGATCTACAAAAAAGTCCGCAAAGGCATATATCTATCTTTTACGGATAGCTTACTATACCCATTCTATCTTCTAAAAAAATGGTCACCTACATTGCGGTAATTGAAAAGTTATTTAGTCGGATACAGTATTAATTTAATTATAGTCTTATTACCTTAAATACGTTAGTTACCCCAAGCATTTCATGCACATTATTATAATCTTTCACACCATCTCTACGTATTTTAAATTAAAGTCCTCCGCGGCATCTGTCTGTCTCTTCGCGATAAACTCAAAGACGGCGGTGGTTATAAATGGATAACCATCCGGTAGATGACATTGTATTTTATTAGCCACAGAAACGCGTGGCCGGGTCAGCTAGTTATGTATAATGATGCAAAACATCGCTTAGTAAATTTTCATCTTACTGCCCATCCCTGTGCTGCACTTATGCACTCATGCCCCACAGAATGCAGCAGCAATAAACCTGCAATAAAATCATTGAATTCCCTGACAAATAGGCAGATGGAATCGCATCGGCATAGTGCAATAGCAATAATACCTACTACCTACCCGGCTACCGTGCACATTATTGCAGCATTGATTGCAATTTCGATAAATTCCTTCTCAGAAGTGCATTCAATTCTCGTGCAGCGGGTGCAGGCGGCGAATCATGATGAAGGCGAGCCTTTGTTTGAGTTTGGTACTTGCCACTGCACTTTCGGTCTGAAGATGCACTTTTAAACATGCATGTTATGGATGTTCGATATCTGAATGCACTTATGAGAGGGATGTTTGTTTTTTGCATTTAAATGTGCATGAATGAGAATCAAAGATTTTATACTTATGTGAATTTCACTCACGATTTTCATTCCTTATGACAAGTAGATGTATGTTTGACGGGGGGTAATTAGCACTGCAGTTTTGACATAGGTATGCAGTACCGTATAATCACAGGAATTAAATCACATAGGTCTCATATAAATCACAGTATATCCCTTACTATGGTGAGAAATGTGATCTAAACATGGCTAGAAAGAGAAGACACCACGCTTTATATTCATATCTAGAGTTTGCACCTCATTTAAGATCTATGAAGCCAAACATTTCGATAGCAGTTTTAGAAAAATGTATAAATTTTCGAGAATTTTTTCATAATTATATTTTTACGAAACGACAAAAACGTGAGGTTATAATAACGTTTATAATATATTTTGACGGTCTTTTGGCTTATTTAATGATATTCGATTAAAAAGTCTGTATTTTCGGAAATGAAATGGTAAATATCAAAACAACACTATCTTTCCTGATCTCAAAAATGTTAAAAATGCAGAAACTAAACAGCTCTACTTCAAAACCACAAAATGGCACATCGGACGTTGTTAATCGGAGCTGTCGATTTGCCTAATAAAATATGTGTGGTTTTTTTTATATTTATTATTATTAGTAATTTTCAATAGAAAAAACGTAAGTGTAAACTTTAATGTATTTGTATTAAAAAAATAATATTATTCAAGTATTAAAAAAAGTGTTCTAGATTTGGCAAAAGTAAAAATAAAATTATTCTACATTCAAGTAAGTTTGTGCATTCGAGAAACGCATAATTCACTCGTGACAGAGCGAGATGAATAATATGCCAAAACACGCGGTAGAAGAGGACATAAATAAACGACTAATAAGTGAACTCGTAAATTCTAAGAATGTGTGTACCGAATTAATTTGAGTCCTGGTCACAGCGCGCAAGACGTCCAAATATTAGTACGTCAAAACTTTTTGATTTTGTTTGCAAAATTCAAAATTTCTTCAGTGGGCGTTTCACGAAAGAAAAAAAAAACAACTTAAAATTTTGCACGAACTTAAAAAATTGTTGTCATTGAAACTTATAAAGATGTTATTTTTGTAGCCTGCATAACTATAGATTAGGTTAAATTATTTTTAGAACCTTCATAATTGTAGTTCAGGTTATGTTATTTTTGGAACCTGCACAACTGTAGGTTAGGTTACGTTATTTTTGTAAGCCTTCATAATTGTAGGTTAGGTTATGTTATTTTCGGAGCCTGCATAACTGTAGGTTAGGTTTTATTATTACAACCTTCATAACTGCACGTTAGGTTATGTTATTTTTGGAACCTGCATAACTATAGGTTAGGTTATGTTATTTTTGAAACCTGCATAATTGTAGTTTAGATTAGGTTAGGTTACGTTATGTTATTTTTGGAATCTGCATAACTGTAGGTTACGATAAATTATTTATTTTTGGAATTTGCATAACTCTATTTTAGGTTAGGTCATGTTAGTTTTGGTAGGTTAGGTTAGCTTAGATTATGTTATTGTTGGAACCTACATAACTGCAGGTTAGGTTAGGTTAGGTTATATTATGTTATTTTGGGAACCTGCATGAAAGTAGTTTTTGATTTAACAATTAACTTCGTTGTTAAAAAAAGTTATCACTTATGACTTTGCTTTTAACAGAGTTTAAGTAAGAATAAGAATTTAAATACAAAAACAATAAATAATAAGCATGTCTTTATTATATTTTCTTGTAAGACGACAATGATAAATCGCGGACATTAAAAATGACACTCTTTTGCAAATTTACACAAAGCCACATAAAAAATCTAATTACTCATGAAAAAATGTCATGTTATTTATGTAGATAAGTATGAAAACCTTTGCCAATATATTCATACATTTCATTTAGTGAGCACTCGATGAGAATGCACATAGGTAATAGTGTAGTTTCCTCCATGTGTCGTCGTGATTCCGTCATATCAGAATTTATTTTACATATTATTTTTTAATTGATAAACTAATGTTTAAGACAAGATTTTTATGCATAGCACAAAGGGTAACAATTATTATAAGTAATAATTATCAGCCTAAAACACTCATCTACATTGAAAAAATCTCCCGAGAAAAGATACATGCCGCCGACATGACTCAAACCCGCGTCCTTCTGATTTTCGGTCAACTGCTCTTATCCACTGAGTTACGTCAGCTTTTCTCGTTCCCGCCAAATAATTCAATATGTACTTGTGTTTCATTCAACAATTACTGCTTATTACATTTTTTTTCATTCAAATTATGTCTACATTTTTTGGTGAAATACTTTAACTCGTCAAATATTAGGTTCGCTACGTTTGGTGATTTAGCAGGGGTGCCCGGGTTCATGGGGTGAGGTTTATCTAGGTCTTGGAGGCGGATGACCAGGACATACTGAACCCCAGATTCCTACCCATCCCTTAAACCCTTTTCCTTCCCAGAACTCTCCTCTCCTTCCTTTCCTTAAAAAAACCCTCCACACAGCATCCTCGAAGATGACATAGGTCCTGAGAGAAATTATTTTCCTCAGGGCTTCCTGTGTGGAGCTCATCTAAATAAATAAAAAAAATATTAATTATTTTTTTTATTGATATACTCATGTTTAAGACAAGATTTTTATGCATAGAACAAAGGGTAGATAACAATTATATCTAGTATCTAAAATTTACTGAAACACTTATCTACAATGAAAAAATCTCCCGAGAAAAGATACATTCCGCCGACGGGACTCGAACCCGCGTCCTTCTGATTTCCGGTCAACTGCTCTTATCCCTGTACCGTCTAAGATTAACCTCAGGTTTCGAAAACACTTTCCTTATTATCAACTATGCAATTATAATCGGGTTCTAGCTTAAACACGTCCCTTACAGACCTACATTAAAAATGGCAGTGGTAGAAGAGAGTTTGATGCTTGTTAACAATTTGTAGAGTTATTTGTGAATGTTCGGAACAGTAGGACTTTGAGGGCGAGTTTTAGACAAAATGACAAATCTTACACTGTACACCTATATTATATTACCTATATTACATTGGGTAAAAATTAAAAAAAATAGCCTCACTTACTCGTGCGTGTGTAGGTACATAAAAAAACGGTGAAAAATAGTTTTCGGTTAAAGACAAAAAATGGCTATGGCCTGAACTAGTGGCTAAAATCTAGCAAACAAAAAATATTTAAAACCACCTTCATGTAAACAATTGCATATATGTTTCCTTTTAAGCAAATGTCACAAAACCTTAAACGAGTACTTTACATGAATTAAATATCTCTACTCCATTTTTTTACATTTTCACGGCCATAAGTATTTTTGTTATTTGGTTTTGGGGTGTTATGCCGTTTTGCGCTACCTTTACACACTGTAGTCAGTATGTATACTTCTTGTTAATTGAGTTAGCTGTGAGAAATAGGATGTACCTATAAGTTCTTCCCTTTTTTTATGTTTATTTTGTGCATAAAATTTTTTTGAATTTAGTATTTTTAGGCAGATAGAAATATTTTTAATTAACTATTTAATCAGTTTTTAAAATTTGTTCATATGTATAACGCACAAGAGTCTTAACTGCTCCCGTACGAAGTCAGTGGAACTACGGCCTCCCCTAATTTTTATTTTTTATTTTTAATTAACTCCACACAAGGGCTCTGAAAAAAATAATTGTAGATTGTGAGGCTGAAGGTAGTGGGGAGGGGAAGGAGATGGGGAAGTAACTGGCTATTCATATCTGGTCACCAAACACGGCTAAAGCTATTTCAAGCAACGTTTCTAATCTAATAGTACACCAAGGCGATAATGAGAATATGTTCCACTCTGGAATGTGCCACAAATATATCACATCTTATTTGTGAAATTACACAAATTAATAAAATAAAATTTATTTGCGCCGGGTTTCGGTCCCTCAATCTTCGGATTGCGAATCGAGAGATTTACCCCTTGACCACGGACGCCGTCATGCTATATGAAAACTAGATAGCTTTGAGGGAGTGTATTGAAAGTAACAATTGTTAAAATCTCTTCAACAATGTGCTATTCTGTTCGAACCCGTCTAATTGTTCACATTCACAAGATGAGTCCCCGATTGATGTTTTTATTCATTTACTTAGGAACTTCTATACGTGTTTATTATTGCTAGCGCCCTTGAAATTTACGTCAATTTAACATTTTGAATATAATATACATTTCGTTGCCGATTTAATAATCCCTTCTTTCAACACGCTCTCACACATTTCTTTTAAATACGAGCTGTTTTGGATGTGTTCATTGCTTTAGTACGGTTATAGATGGCGACTGGTGACATTGTGCCATGTTAATGCGCGGTCAATGTGCAATACGTGCATACAAAAGTGCACTCGACCACAATAAGTTCCCTGTCCAATTATGCATTACAATAAACATGTCAAACTTTGCAATTAATTTCTTACGTCTTTTTTAAGGTGACGCGACAAAACAGCTCAAGGGATTTGATCTTGAACTTCGCGACAAAAGGGTTTTAACTTACAATTTGTATTTTTCCTTACAGCAGCGGTAGGCAGGTGTAAGGTAAGGATGATGTAAGATAAGATGTAATGTAATGATAAGACACCGCACATCTTTGTATTGATACGTACTCCTTAAATTCAACACTTCTATATTTCCTTAATTTCCTTCCTTTAATTTTTCTAGCATAATTCTTTTAAATCACAGTCTAATTTTAACACATTCATGACAATTCATTCATTTTTAATCTTCTTTGCGTACTTCCTGGGACGAATTTTTTTCCATCCCTTTGCCAGTATTTGTGTATGTAATTTTTCTATCATGTATTGGAAACTTTTTTTTTACAATACCACACAGGAGACCCTTGGAAAAAAACCCATCAGGGCCTATGTCATCTTTGCGGATGCTATGTGGAGGGTATTTTTAAGAAAATGAAAGAGAGAATGTTCTAAGAAGGAAAAAGGTATTATTTTATTTTATTAATAAAATTCGTTTATTATACATTTACAGTTTTTTATATTTTTAAGTAAAGTCCCGTTAAACTGATTGATATCAGTTTGTCAACGGGTTCTTTTGACATTTACCATTTTTTTTAAATTGAGACAGGTACATAAAATATACACATTATTACACTTTATATAAACAAAAAACATATATTTTGGAAAAAAAATTGTTAATAAAATGTATAAGAAATACAGAACAGAGAAAATTAAAGAAATAAAAAGAAAAAGTGGGATGGATAGCGATCAGGGGGTCAGTGTGTCCAAGTGTGTCTGACGTATGAATCTATTCAACTTCCGTCCAATTGGACAGGTCAAAAGGCATCCTGAAACCAGTCTCTCCCGATCCGGCCCACCACGCAGAAGATGGGTAGACGCATCCGCCGCTAAGACTTAGACAAAACTTATCCCATAAACCCGGGCATCCCTGCTAAACCACCATCATAGCAAACCATTTAGGATGGCCTATGGCAGAGATGTTGGTTATCCTATAAATGCTTCCCATTGCGGCGGTACCCAAATCCGCCTCTCAAATCAAGTGCAATAAAAGTGTGTTGCAACAAATAAAGTTAGTTTAATTAGTTCTGCTAGTTTTTTTACTTTATCATAACGAAGAAATTTGTTTCGGCGTTCAAAGCCATCACCAAACCGATGAAAGAAAGCTACTTTGTTGTTCGTTCCAGCTCTTTTGTCGAGTCCATTTTGAACAAAGCCATTTTGTGTCTTACCCCTTCGAACGCACTCCAGTATTAAATATTTAAGTTGAATCCGAATAAACTCTTTCACATTCATACATCATTTCCTTGTGTGCGCTTACCGCGACCATGCACGAATGTTGCTGAAAATAATACATTTCGTCCGACCGAGCCAGCTTTGAACCGGGCAAAATATTGCTCATTAAGTCGGCTAAAATACGAACACTTTGTAAAATATGACTGAAATGTAATATTAATGGTTTTGTTTGATATTACAGTTGAATGAAACTGTTTACGAGGGACCTCTCACTGGATTTATTTACTGGAGTGCGCTATATCTGAGAATTTGCGGATTTTAAAAGCTGTTTTATGAAAAGGATGCAAGGACTTTTGGTTTTGGTGTTACGCTACAAAATAAGAGCATTGCTTATGGTCAGGGTTCTATTATAGTTTGTGAAAATAATTGGTTTTAGAGTTAAGAGTGAAAAAATACCTAAGGCTATGCGATCTAACACCTGCATCTTGAGATATGAAAATATTTACGTATATATTATATGTAGATACTTTCGATTGCGAAGTTTTTTATAAATGTGAAAACTTCTTTAGCACCGTTGTGATTTGAAACTCGATGAAACGAAAAAGCGACACTAAAAAGAGACAAGCACATACATCTATAGGATTTAGCCCACAAGAGAATAGGATAGACCAATCGGTCTCTTTTTTGTGCGGTGCGTTTGTTCACAAGACGCCTTTATACGAAGTGTTGTATTTCACAGCTTTATACCTACGACATGTAAATTAAACAAAAAAAATATTGTTCTTTAGACCACACAACTGAAGTAAAACTTCTTTAGCTCCATCTATATGATAGGAAGAGAGAAAGAAAATGTGCGCGCGCACTGCTCTCTCTTGCTCCTACAGTGCGATACAGACAGTAGGTCTGCACTGTGTAGATATACGTAATTGGCTATGAGAGAAAGAGAGAAAGAAAATGTGTGCTCGCACCTCTCTCTCTTGCCCCTACAGCAATAAATACGAAACGTAACACTCTCTCTTTCTATCTTCATTATCTTATATCTTCCTCTCAACTACCGTTCGCCTCACTTTTCGTAACGCTTTCGTCACGCATTCGCCAGAAAGAAGTTTTACTTCAAAAGCGTTTTTTTATAGTAAATTTTATATTCAGGAGAAACACAAAACTTTAAAACATTTTATAGACTATTAGTTTTGATAGACCTCGCTTCCAAAAAGAGTAGGAACATTAACACCTACCTACTTAAATTATCAAACGTATATATTTTTTTTAATTTCTAATATGGAAATATACAGTTCGTGCAAAGAAACTTTACTATTTCACTAACAATTATATTTTAAAACTTTCTTCTGGCAGGTAGGTAGGTACTTGCCATAATATTAAAATTAATAAGTCGATTACACGTTTGAAAAAAAATTCTTTCCTGAAACATTTTTTATTTAATTTATTTATTCATCATGTGCATCTTTATAAAAAGGTTTACATATATTTTTTTGGCCTTCCTTGCCTGTCGCACTAGGAAATCCTGTGCCGAGACAGACTAGTTTACAAATATTTTATAAATATTAAATAAAGTACATTTTTCAAAAAAGCAAAAAAAAAATAACAATAAATTTTCAGGTTGGTAGGTAGTGGTAACAAAAATGAGATAGAGGATTATATTTGGGTGAGGTGACTAATTATTGCACGACCTTTTTCGATGATCCATTGTTTGATCAGGATTTTGTATTTGTTAATATTATTCGATTGTCTTGTTTTGTCAGGCAGGTTATTATACAGGGTGTTAAGGGACGTACTTGACTTACTTTAACCAGTGATTCCTGACATTATTTGGAGTAAAAAATGAAAATGAAATTTTGGTCTCCGGTGACTTTTTTTGATGACTTTTTTTTTTTTTCAAAAATTTTTTTTTCAAAATCAAACAAAAAAAAAATTTCTTCCGCTCGTCGTCACTGGTCACTCAGCCGGGTGTCTGACGAACCCCTTACCCCGCCCCCAACTGTTCAACAACTACCATTTTTTTATGTTTTTGTAGAAAAAAAAAAATACATCAAAAATGTCACCGGAGACCAAAATTTCATTTACATTTTTTACTCCAAATAATGTCAGGAATCACTGGTTAAAGTAAGTCAAGTACGTCCCTTAACACCCTGTATATTTTAGGCGCAATGTATTTGAAATTTCTTTGACCAAATGTTGTGTTTGTTTTAGGTGTTTTTATGAGTACTTAGGTTTTATGCCGCGTGTTTAAAATATTTTGGGTATTTTCATAAAATGTACGTGTTTTATTTTTAAACAGAGGAGTTAAGATTGTTTTTGCGTAAATTTGTCGAACATCTAATACACTGAATATGAACAGAAGTAATAGTTACCCGACTTGACTAAAAAAGGAAATTATTTCATCGGGTTAGTACCGGAGATCTTCTGTCCGAAGTCAAAGCTCGCACCCCTCAACTACAACAGTCATCGCTCAAGATTCAAGAAAAAATAATATTTAATATTTTTGGAATAAATATTGTCACTTTAAATCATATTGCTTACAATCGTAAATCAAAATATTCGGACACACCACTGTCATCTTTCTGCAATTTGACCGCGGTGAAAAATTATCTGTTGATACAATAATTTAACGCACGGTCGTTATGTACCTACGTACATACGAGTATATTAATATTAAATATTTTTTTTATTTATTTCAGCAAATATAAGTTAGTGACCTTACTCCATTTTTTCTAGGGGTAAACACAAAGATGGAACAAACGGATCACTGACCTAAATTCTTTGTTTATTAAACGGGTGGTTTATACCGTTTTAATGAAAAATGTCTTGTATATGTATACAGATATTATGTTGGTAGGTTCCTACTTACTGTCAAGATAGTAAATATTGTGAATACCAATAAAGCATAGAATAAACCATTTCCAAGTAATTACTTAATTTTCAAATTCATCATTACGTGAGCATAGCAAAGCCCTGTGTTAACTCGACAGTTTTCCATTTCACATGGTTCGCAAAATTGTTTGTACGTTCCGTTTCCGTTTCAAAATGGTGGCCATTTTAATTTTTATTTTGTAATCTAATGATAGATGGAAAAATTGTAAGTTTTGCTGACGATACTGTGCTTCTAATTCAATCCGACACTTGGTTAGACGCATTCAAAATGAGTGAGAAATCAATTAGCTCTGTTAAAAAATGGCTAGATCAAGCACTAAATACTACCAAAACAAAATACATTACTTCTAGTATAAATATCGTTGGCCAACCTAATCAAGATGTTGAAATAAAAGTACATGAATGTTCTTGAATTCACGACACATTCTGTCAATGTCCTTGCCAAGATCGAACGGACCATATAAAATACCTTGGTCTTACATACATGTGATTAATATCTTAAGTGGAATACACATTGCCTACTTATCACGAATAACCTTAGAAAACATATTTATTTCTTCAAAAATATTAAAAACATACTAGATTCCAAATCTATGAAAATTATTTATTACTCTCTTTGTCAATCAATCATTGAATATGGAATAATCGCATGGGGAGGTACAACACTGTCAGCTATAGATTCATTATTATCGAAGGCACGAAAATTAATTATGAAAGTTATTCTTGAAGTTTCCATAATAACAAGTACTGTAGATATATTCAACAAATTCCCTCTATTAGATATTTGACAAATTTTCCAAAAAAAAACTTAACTCATCTGTTTAAAAATAAAACACGTACATTTTATGAAAATACCCAAAATATTGTAAACACGCGGCACAAAACCAAAGAACTCACATAAACACCCAAAACAAACACAACATTTGGTCAAAGAATTTTCAAATACATTGCGCCTAAAATATACAATAACCTGCCTGACAAAACAAGACAATCGAATAATATTAGCAAATACAAAATCCTGATCAAACAATGGATCATCGAAAAAGGTCATGCAATAATTAGTCACTTCACCCAATATAATCTCATTTTTGTTACCACTACCCACCAACCTGAAATTTTTTGTCAATTTATTTTGCTTTATTGAAAAATATACTTTATTTAATATTTATAAAATATTTGTAAAGTAGTCTGTCTCGACACAGGCTTTCCTTCGTATTCTCTTACTCACTTCACTAAGGCTCACAAAATTCAACAAACTGAGATGCCCTGGTTCCACTCATTCCTTACAGTTGAGAATCTTGTGTGGTGTACCCATATAGTATGCGTTCACAGCATAGGTTATATATTTAAAGAATGAATACCTTCGTGGTCGAGGGGTGAGACTCTCGACTACCAATCCGAAGATCGCGAGTTCAAATACCGGCGAGCGCAAATTAATTTAATTTGATTAATTTATATTATTTCACATTTCATTAATTAAACATAATATATAGTATATTTGCGGCACGTTCCAGAGTGAAATATGCTCTCAGTATCGCCCTAGTGTAAGATCACTATTCAGAATTGAAACAATGTTTAAAGTGGCTTTAGCTGCGTTTGCTGACCAGATACTTCTCCACCTTTCTCTTTCGTATCTCCTTCCCATCCCCACTACTTTCAGCCTCACAACATATCCCAATTGGGAATGTCATAGTCTCATCGGCTCCGGATGGAAGCGTACACTTGTGCGGTGTTCGTATAAAAAAATATACCATTTGAACAATTTCCTTATCCTCAATACTTCATACGCACTTATTTTCATGTATTATTATGAATATAAAAACATTTCTTCCGACGACCACACCGGGCCCCAAAAAAATCGACCCACATTTCGAAAAATTACCACTCAGAATAATATTGAAATAATTTTGAGTGCCGTAAATTGGCACCCGCGCGATAATGACAGACGCGATGCTTCTCGGTCCCTTTTTTACTACTGTCACTTTGACAGGAGTGAAAATTGAATGTACATTAGCCAATCAAACGCTTCCACGTCATCGCTAGTCAAAACCCATTTGTTACCGGATGATCAACGTTTTGACATATGGGATGATAAGTGAATTAAAATAAACTCGGGGATGAAAAAAAATGCGTTTGAATGCGGAACATCTGGTTGTTTTCCATTTCCGATGATTTATTTTAGTTTTTTGACCATAGGATTTGTTTTGAATGTATGTAGGTATCTATACCGATTTATTGCTGGTATGTATATATTATTGGACTAATTGTCCGTAAATAAATAAATAGAAATTAATAACTCCCCCATTTCCCGCATCCTTCAAAGATTCAACTCAATTCAAAAAACCACAAATACCGATATATTTTTTGATTCCCTCCCTCTATTTAAGAAAAACATTTTTAGCACACTGAATTCTCACACATAACACACACATCCAACCCTCACACGCGCATTTACACACATACAAACACTCTCACACACCCTTCTCCTTCAATAAGTTACTAACTTAATTTAGGTATAATGTATTATTTGTCACACAAAAATATAAGTATATAACAGCGACATGTCATTGGTACCAATTATTGTATTAATTCTTGTATGTAATAAATGTAATAATAAATAAATAAATAAATAAATAAATAAATTCTATAACTTTGTAACTATTTTCCATTATGTAATAATGTACTGTTTCTTTCTGCAAAATAAAAATAAATAAATAAATAAATAAATTCCAGATACTCAGACTCCAGATACTAATATCTACAGCCTGTATGTCGGACGAATATCTACAGCTCATATGTTGGACAATACCTACGAACTTCAGAGTGTTCACCAATATCTACAGAGCTAAGGTCGCACGAATATCTATGACGGTCCTAGTGGTGACTAACATCTACAGAGGGCAGCTGAGCAAGAGGTTGTACGGAAAAGCATAAATTACTTCAATTACGTAAAAGCTTAAACGTTTAAAAAACGTACGTGAAGTTTTTGCAAAATATTACGTATTTTGCTGTTTACGAGGACAATAATTTATTGAAAAAACATGGAGGTCATTATAGAAAGATATTTATTTATTTCAAAATACACGGCACCACAACCTGACCGAACCTAACTTAACCTAACCTAACTGACATATAAATGGTAATGGTAACAGACTTAATAATTTAGACTCACTCGAAATAAAGAAAGCTGTTAAAAAAAAATCCAAATCCTTAATAATCAGCTAAATGTGTCCAATAGTCCGATATCAGGGATTTTGACATACATACATACATAAATTAAGTTTTTTAAACTGCATACGCAATATTACGTTATTCCAATATGCTATACATAATTGCAAATCCAACCTCTGCCAGTGTTGTAGATATTCGTCCACACTTTGGTTCTCATAGATATTAGTCAGCAGTTGGAGCTGTAGATATTCGTCCTTACTTTGGTTCTCATAGATATTAGTCCGATTTGTTCAGCTTTTGGAATTCCTGTAGATATTAGTAGACGCCTCCATATATTATGCAGGTTTCTTAGGATAATCCTTTCATCACCAATACATGTTTACGGATACTTTCATCCAGTGGCGGTCCTTCCCCCATTGTCAAAAAGGTCAATTGGTCAAAAAACTCCCAAAATTATGAGATGACAGTAAAACATAATATGATGAAATATTACGCAAATCAAAATGCTGGTATTATTCTAGTATACAATGTATTTGAAATGCACCGCGAAATAGCCGGCAGAGCGGCAAGTAGTGACATCTAACTTCTTAAGAGGAAGCTTTCTTTCCCACGCACCATGATTGGCTGGGTTAAATCATGAAATGCCCCGATATCCTATCTTCTGTCTCTTTACGCACCACACAATAAACGAGATGGCACTATACCGCTCAGTAAAAGGTTTTCGGATTCTGACGACAGTTTGGGTCAGTGCCACGAGGGAGAGAGAGAGCATGCTGAATATTATGCGTCTGAAAGAGATGGTTTGATAAACGTAGGTTTATTTTGCATATTTTACGCTTGTCGCATGAAATAATTTACTATATAAAATGTAATTTGACGTGTGTGGATGAATTTGACTCTCAAACGCGTGAGGTCATTTATTTTTTTTATTATTATTATTTTTTTTAAATGGCCTTCCACTTCTGGACCCCTAGAGCTGCCTCTGCTTACATCGATATGGGTCGATGGTTTCTTTCTATCCAAAATACACAAATTCGAATTAATATCACTCTAGAAAGCCTAAAAACAACAATAATTAATGACCTAGCAAAATCTGACATTTTGCAATATTTTTTAGATATGTTATATTTATCTTTTTATTTAAAGAATTCTCAAAACGCCTATATGAAATTGTTTATCAGTAATTTTAATTAATTAAATTTTATTAATTGAACAAAAACACTGTTTAAACCACAACTTTTGAATGCACATTTCAATTCATAGGATATAGAAAAATGATTTTATTTATGTTACAAAAACTTTAAATTTTAACAGCAGAACCAACCAAGCTGTGAAAATAAATTTACCAAATAGCTAAACATTTTTTTTGAGATTATTGATAATATTTAATTCAATTTTAACACTTTCTAATTTGCAAAATTTTAAATTTATCTTATTACAATACCGTAGTATTTTTTAACCCATTATGATTTAATCCAAAGAATGATTTCTTTCCAAAATGTGGTAAGTAAATTCAGAAAAAATTTCATTACTTATTAAAAAATCCAAAAAAAATTATAATTTCATAAAAATTATCAATCACCTTTAGGTGCTACTGTGGTATAAAAACATCTATAAATACACGTAAAATAAAAAAATAAAAAAATAAATAAAAGATGCTATGCATTTGACATAGTGCCCATTATAGTGAAAAAAAGTTTATAAATTTAATATCAGTTATTTACTGTAAAAATAAATTAAATATAAATTAATCATTAATAGCTCAATATACGACTCGTATCATCTGACTATACATATACAGATGAAATATATGTACTACTAGCTGACCCGGAGAAATTCGTACCGCCTCAGAATCAATAACTGTGGTGTTAACTTATTAGCTGAATTAAATCTAGCTTTTTTTTTTAGTTAAAAAGTACACAATGAAGCAATTATCGATGCGCAACTGTCCGTGTTTTGCTTTTGTAAGTATCAGAGATGGCGTTGTGTACGGATTTATAATTTTTGTGATTTTCTTACTTTTCCACTTACTTACTAGAATTGCGTTTCATTTTCTTTATACGTGGGAGGGAGATTTATTATAATTATTGTATTTTTCCTGTGGAGGGGTGCAGACATACGTTCACCGTTTGTCCCATTTTCGATAGTTTACATTTAGTATGTTGGAAAGAGGGGCAAAATCATATGTTTAAGAACAAAAGCAAACAATCAGCGCATTGCCATTTGACGTTTTGTATTTTTGGATTTCGCTCACTACTCAATATTATACTTATCACAATAATCCTGAAAAAAATTTTCAAAAGATGAGGATTCGTTCCATACAAGAAAATCCATAAGGAAAAGAATTTTTTTCATAACTTTTTTTTTTGTGAATTATTCTGCTATTCGGGGCGAAGAAAATCCAACAAATCAAAGATCATACAATTCGGTCCGGCAGTTCTTGAGTTATAAATGGTGTAACTAATCCGACTTAGTTTTATATTTTAAGATTTTATTATTTGAAACCAGTTTCAAGCCAATTATATACCAGTATCTATTGAAGCAACCAACAAAACGCAGCGAATTACTGGTATGATTATAAATTGATCGTATTTTTCTGATGTGAAGTTTTATGTGTCAGTTATCCCACATATTAGATTATATAATATATTATTTCCTGCAAACTACCTGCATTGTATTTAGAATTAACTTCTCAACAAATCAATGACCCAGTAATTCAAATCAGTCGATAGAATAGGATAAATTATGCACTAAATTAATTTTAATTAAGCAAATATGTATGCATTATAATATGCGAGCCTGAGGTGTGTAAATAACCCCAGACTCTCTGGGCTTAATACCCAAGAAATTATGATTATGAAAAAACTCTACTTGCGAACAAATATATCACAAATGGCACAAAGAGGAACTCCAGGGAATAGAACAAATCCACCAACCTTGTTTTTTGCTGATCTTGAAGTGTGGAGGCCTCCTTTGTCATCCAATGAACAATTAGATGCAGTCAATGCAATCCTTGATGGTGATTCATAAGTTTTTACAAGAGATTAAATTTGTCAATGAATACACAAACTCAAAGTTTCTTTTCAATGCATCAAAATTTTCCAAAACAAACAGTGTCAGTAATTTTCTTGTTTTAGAATCTATTTTTGAAAAACAATCCATTTCGGTGTCTTTGTTAATTCCAAGGAGTGAGTAAGTACCTACCATACTTGTGATATATATTTATTTAAAATTTCGAACAAACAAAAAAACATATTGCAATGCGTAACCAATGTATCAGGTTAAGATTCAAATTAATGCAAATAGTTTTAACCCGTAGAAGGGCTATGTTAAAACCTGTTTTATTTTATTTAAGTTTAAGTTAGAATTAATATCTTTAAATGGCTTTAAAGAAACGGGTATTGAACGGAATCAATATGCAAATAAATTCGTATGCCCTTCTCAATATGGAGTGGATTAGGTTCCGAGGTTTTAATTTATACCAAGAAATGCCTTGAGTTGAAAGGTTAATCATGTTAGGGATTGGAAGAAATAAAGTTTTAAAATTCAATCATTAAAATTGAAAAATAAATCAATTATTACTAACTGTCGTATTTAAAATCCATCGCATTATAATATTACAAGTTATGCACAGTTAGGTACAGTTTACGTGCTATACCTGCGTATGAAAAAAATATGATTTGTATTTTTTTTACATTAGCTCCACATAGAAGGACCTTAGAAAAAAAACCCTCAGGACCCTTTTAGCATGCTGTTCGGAGGGTCTTTTTAGGGAAAGGAAGGAGAGCAAGTTCTGGGAAGGAAACATGTATGAGGGGTGTCCAGGAGTGGTGGACTTATGAATCCATCCCCTCCACAGCAGTGCAAGGCTATGGGTCGAAAGTCCGACTGGAAAGGTCTAGTTGTGGTCTCTCTCAACCAAATTCTCCCGATCCTGCCCGCCACGCAGTAGGTGGGCTAACGTATTCGCCACCAAGGCCTAGACAAAACTCACCCTATAAACCCGGGGCCCCAGGCGTAGGGTGTTGGTTATCGAATAAATCATTCTCGGGGTGGCGGTACCCTTACCCGTCTCCCAAATTAAGTAAAAATAATTGTTGTTTTTCTATTACCTGTGCTTGTGTATTTGTTCCCACAGGAATAAAATCGATTTGTACCAAAATTATAATACCGAATTAGAAGTTCCTACTTAAATATTGTATGTATATATATTTTTTAAGAAAGGTATTTATAAGGCCCATGTATGTATTATCGATACTGATTGGGAATAATTACATTAATTAATTAGTTATGCTGTGTATATTGAACCATTTGCTTATTCATTTAAATGGGGTTGTTGTCGATCCTTTAAAATACCTGTTCTATTATTTTCAATAGGGGTTGGTGATCGAACTGAAAATTAACATATTTATTTTGTGTAATCAATTCCTTATAAATTGAAGTTGTTTCTTGCGTGAGAAAGAATACATTTTAAATCTTTGACAACCGGTCCTTCGAGAATGCAAATTTTATGTAAATGACGTAAATTATTAACGCAAAATCACCCCTATGAGTTCGTACCTATGTTATTTATTATATTATTGATTTGTACTTTGCTTGATCGATTTATTAAGTATAATGTTTCTTAATTGATTTGGGGTATTATATACAACGTAATTTGTTTAACGTGTTCCAGTTAGCTACCCTAGTTACTATTCAATGATCATTTTTAGTTATGGGAACCAAAACAGTCAATAAAGTCGTTTACTTTTCGTCTTTGCGATCTTTCTAAAATGGCAAAAATGTAGAAAAATAATGAATGATAAATTTTTGTAATTTTTTAATTTAATAATGAGATCGATGAAAATAATCCCAGTTGCTTCACTTACACTCTTTGCCTCATTCACATTTGTACATCGTCTCATACTTCTTCGGGCACCCCCGACTTCTTCTTCCATTCACATTTGCGTCATATATTCTCCGTACGCTCTTTTCTTCGTTCATTCTGTTGCCAATATTTTTTTGATATTCTATTACTAAAATTATATGCATTTTTATTATCGTACTATATTTTGTAATATCTTACAGTATTTTTTAAAGTATTTTATATTCATTTTTGTAACTGTACATATTATATATAAGCAGTTCTAAATGTATAACATAGATACATGGACTAGCTCCCCAATTAGACCCGAGAATATTTCTCTACTAATTGGGTAACCACAAAAACTGATGAATGATATGTAACATATTATTATTGTAAACATTTACTTTTGTCTAAATAAAAAAATAAAAAAATAAAATTGCTGCCCAAACCATCTGAGGATCCCTATCTTAATCTTACTTATAACGCTCACATCAGAATTCTTTGCGGATCTCTACATTTTGCACACGATCATATATGTATATGGTTTTACATACGCCCCAGGGATCTCATTTCTACAGCATTCGGTCTATTTCTATCCTTCTTCTGCCAAGTTCCGTGCCTCACCGCCTTACATCAGGGTAGGTACCAGTACTCCATTGTGAACTGATAGCTTCGCTTCTTTGGACCGTTTTTTGTTAGCGCCAACGGCATTCAGTCCTCTATTGATAGAGTTACTTGCACTCACCCTTCTTTCGATATCTTTATCAGTCTTCCCATCTGCATCTTCACCGAATTAACTAAATAATGAAGCAGGAATAATGCATGGAAACGTGCCGTTGGTATAAAAAAATCATGAAATGAAAACAATTCTTAAATAAATAAGAAAGAACCGTAATTATTCCCAATCATTTTAATTATTGATTATAAAACCAATCAGCTACCGTGCGCACCGTGCAGCCCGCACCGTGCGACCGTTGGCTGGTTGCGCCAATCGGCGCTATTACCATCATTGGCTTCTTGCGATTTTTTGCACCGACCCGACCGCGAAATGATGACGCAAAGAATAAGAAGGCATTAGTCGGAAGTCGAACCCGAGACGCCTCCCAGCCCTGTAATCTGCAGATTGAACCGACGGGACTGCCAGCAAGATTGTCGGTAGCGCAGTGGGCTAAAATAATACCATGATTTTAATTACCTATTTAAGATCAGTGTAATAAAACAGGACAGTGACAATCAGAATATTGATTAGTGAAGAGAAAAAAAAACTAACCTATTTTATTTTATCCGGTTACCATAGTATATCGTGGGGTAATTACAATTACTACAACCAGGTTACTCCGATATCAGCGTTTTTGAGTTACACCCCATGAAATTTTATTTCCTAGTCTATGCATGCCACAAACAAAAGAAGTCGCAACGCATTGATGGAATGTCAATATGTTTTTGTGGGAATCTCTAAAAAACGGTATCGTGTTATTCTATAATAAGATAACTCCGGTGACCACAAATGTTTTTCTGTTTCAATTAGGCAACTAGCCTTTGCTAGTTACAGCACTAAAATTTGTGGAATGATTCTGTTATTCAGTTACGCCTTTCTTGAAATAATTGAGTTTATGAACGGACAAAATAGCTTATTCACATATATATTCCGTATGTATGGGCGCAAACAAATAAATCATTCATCTTAATATTTTGAAGCATAACCTGCCAAAAGAGTTTTTTTTAATAATTTTATTAGCGCCATTTACGGAAGATTAAAATTAAAAGATTTAAGATTAAAATATATTCAAGTCCAAAGAATCTGTGGGTTTTTTTTCAGGACTATAGCAGGATATACACATTGGTGGATAAACTAGTAAGTAGGGTTACTGGAGTTCCTCAAGGACGCACCTTCGAACCTTTATTATTATTTTTTTACATTCCTGAATTTAGTACTCTTCGTATGAAAATAAAAATAGTTAGATTTATGGATGATACATTGGTAGTATCTTAAAAAAATCTATTGTCCGTCATCAAAGAATCATGTAACCAAAAATGTCACCAGCTTAAGTATCAATACATTATGGTTCCATAAAATTGATGTTGATTTTGCGAAATAAATTTAATACAAGAAGAAAGCTTTTATTGAAGACACTGTGAAAATTTTTTTCTCAAACATTTTTTCTAAAGATACGTACCTATATTGAAACAAAGATTTGACAAACTTTGCAACGAAAATGATCAGGTGAGGAGATGCCAAAAAAAAATAATTGGAAAAGTTTCTTTCTCGTTAAAATGAATAAATGGATGGTTGTATTTGAACACTATTTCAACCACATAATAACATGTTTGTTTTCATTACTCAGATAAAAACTTATTGACAGTATGTATATCAATGCTACTTAAAATCATCAGAAATATAGCGTGATGATCACAAAGAAAATATTTCCTCCTGAATCGAATGGATACATTTCTGAAATTCAGAGACAAATTCCACTCGCCGTAAATCGGCATTTTTGCGAATGTTCTTGACACTTAGTAAAAAGGTTAGAAGCGTTAAACTTTTATCTATGAAAAGCTTTAATATGTTTATGCATGGTGCCACGTAATTTCATTGATCTTTGTGGTCGATTGTATCCAAATACAATATATTATCTACAGAAATGCATTATCGAGTAAGTAGGTTCTTACTTATTTGGTTTGATGAATTAATGGCATCATTGCAATTATTTTTTATCAAACAGAAGCCGAAAGCAAATGGTAGATGTGATTCAGTAGCAGGTAGGTATGTGTTTAGTTTTTATTTGTTTTCTATCCTTTTGCTCAATGAATATTGTCGATATTTTACGGTTCTTCTGAGATGTTGTGTCTAGAGCTTATCTAACACTGATATCTGATTACTCATTAGTTCAAATAAGAAGATTATTGATTGGTTTCGATGTTTCATTTCAAATGTTTATTCATTGTGTCAAATCGGTAAGGTCCTTACTATTGAGGTCGCGGTTGAATTTGACAGCCGCCTTTAATCTGGAGCCCCAAAATATTTTAAAAAACCTTTAACTCTCTGCAGAAACGGGCATTTCATTGACAGATTCACTCATATTAACAAACTTGGGAGGCGGGTTAAGGTACCTCCGCCCCGGTTTCGCTGCGTTTGGTGACATATCAGGAGTTCCCGGATTCGTGGGGTGAGGTTTGTCTACCACGTGGCAGGCCTGGTTGAGATATACCATTTGACCTCTCCTGCGAAATTCCCTCGACCCATGCACCGCAGTGAGAGGGATGTTTTCATATGTCTATCAATCCTGGACTCCTGCCCCCCAGATTACTAACCACACCTCATAATTACATCCTCTCCTTTCTTTTCTTCAAAAGTCCCTCGACACATCATCCCAAGAGATGACATAGGCGCTGAAGTAAATTATTTTCCTCAAGACCTCCAGCGTGGAGCAATTGTAAAAAATAAACGGATTGCAATCTTTAGAGCACAGATGGGAATATTGTTTTTGTTCCAACGGTTTTTCGTGAAAAGATGCTCCGAGGAACTAGAATCATTATCCCCCTCGACACCAGTGCATAGTCAGAAAATACCCCACAACAGAAGAAGAAGTAGGTAGAGGACCTTCAAAATCCAGGTTCATTTTTCGACACCGTTTGATGCTTTAAGAGTAGGAAACATCACTGGTGCCTTAATACTGCAATAAAAAAGTGATTTATTTTAAAATGGTTATAGCTATGCTTGTGCATTAGTTCTGGTTAGTTAGTAACTTGCTAACCTATATCCACGATCTTCATATTCTCTTCCTTTTATCTATTTTCGTCTCGTCTTGACATCCTGCAAATGGAGGCACATCCCCTGGCTCCGAACAGTTGTCTATTGTACTGAAATAATCTATAATATAAAAATTGAATCGCTAAATGTGTTGGTAAGCACAAATCTCGAGATCAGCTGAACCGATTTCGCTAATTCTTTTTTTAGAATATTCCTTGAAGTACGAGGATGGTTCTTACGGAGAGAAAAATTAAGAAAATTGCGCAGAAAATTGGATAATTTCAGAAAACCTAACGACTATCGCACGTTTGACAGTTCGCGTGTTTGAGAATGACATTTTAAATCAGGATTCTATTTTTCAAAATCTTTATGTTGAATTTATTTAAAGTAGGTACTCCACAAAAAGTTTGAATCGAATCAAGAATTTTAGATAATTTAAATAGGTACCTATGTTAAATTTAATATACATGAAAAATGGAAATTTGAATAAAAATTGGAAAAGGTGATGCGCGGGCTGTTTAAAAACTGAATGTACTGGAATTGAATATATGGCAAACGGGAGAGAGGGAGAGATGGGAAAGGACGGAGGGGGGAGGGGGGGAGGGGGAGTAGGGGAAGGGGAGGGGGAGGGGATGGGGGAGGGGTGAATGGGTGGGGAGAGGGGGGAGGGAGAGGGGGCAGGGAGGAGGGAGGGCGGCGAGAGGAGGTGGGAGGTGGATGAGGCGGAGTGGGAACCCCCCTTACACCATGCGAGCGAAGCCGCGGGAAAAAGCTAGTAATATTATAAAACAACGTTGTTGAATACAGTCCTTTCACACTCAGCAGCAAACATGAAACATTAATTTTTAATAACTAGTTACATATGCACTCAGATAACATCATTTGAAATTTTCGTGGCAAAAGTATTATCTTTAAAGAATGTTTCGGACAGTGTTACACTGCTCATTTACCCTAATTATGGTCACAATAACGCTGTACGAAACGTTTGCTAAAGAAGGAGGAAGCGCAACACGGCTAAACAACAACAACAACACCCCAAAAATAAATCATACTACATACCTACCTACTGCCTATCCAGTTTCCGCAATTAAATTAAATTATGTTCACCAAGCAGATTTCTTTCTAAATCATAAGTGACTGCGGCAATACGAACCAAAAATGGATTTCCGACAAATACATTTAAAAATTATTTTTTGTTTAATTAATAGTTATTTTTTATTCTTCTCTTTGTTTTCATATTGATCAAAATCCATATTATTTGTTTTTTAGTTTGCGGCGAATCGTGTACAAGTCTCGAATCATGAGAAAATGTCTGTAGGGGAGGGGACTGGAAAGGGGAAATGTATTAAATGGAGGGGTGAGCAAATTGTTTGTTGATGGATGCAACGTGTCGTTCACCTGTCTTCGCAATAAGCGAAGATGCAATGCAATTGTTCATTGACGTGCATTGAAATGTTGATCAAGAAAACGATTGATTTTTGAAAATTATTTTTTTTGTGCGAAATAATAAGATTTTAATTTTTGTTGTTAGGGAACGTACCCATACTATGTGACCCGTTCAGGGGGGGAGGGGGATCTTCAAAATACCACGCTTGGTCACAATGAGGGGCGGGGGCTTAGGTTGTTATCACGTAGTCAATCTAGAAATCTAAATTAAGTTCTGGTTACAATATATTTTGACATAAGTTTTATCTTGATAATATTTTTTCCGCTTGTAATTATAGGTATGCATGCATTCTTGCCTTCACGCAGCAAGCGCCGTATTAATAAAGAGAAATATAAGCCAAATATTTTTTTTAAATTTCTTGTTAGCAAGAAATGATTCAAAACCATATTTATGAATTACTACGTGAAAACTGTAGGGGGAGGGGGGAGTCTTGGAATATACTACACGTGGTCACCGAGAGGGGGAGGGGTTGAAAATTGCAAAAAGTGGGTCACGAAGTAAGTTCCCTTTTTTTTACGTGATCTCAACACAGGAGGCCCGGAGGAAAATAATTTCCATTAGGGCCTATGTCATCTTTGGGGATGCTGTGTGGAGGGTTTTTTTTAGGAAAGGAAGGAGAGGATAGTTCTGGAAAGGAAAAGGGTTTAAGGGGTGGGTATGAATCTGGGGTTCAGTGTGTCCTGGTCATCCGCCTCCCAGACCTAGACAAACCTCACCCCATGAATCCGGGCACCCCTGCTTAATCACCAAACGTAGCGAACCACTTGGGGTGACCTATGGCAGAGGTGTTGGTTATCCAATAAAGGTTCCCGGGGCGGCGGTACCCATTTCCGCCTCCCAAATTAATTACCATTGATTTCAAATTTTCTAGCCAAACTTTCCTGCACATAAGTAACTTCTTAAAAAAATATTGTATTGTTTTTTATACTATAGTATCTACGTAGTTAGATTTTAATAGCTTCGAACCCCATCCAATTGCTTGTGTTCACTGTTTCTATAGTTTTATTAATGGAGTGCTGGTACCTACCCTGATGTATGGCAGTGAGACGTTGAACTGGCATAGGAAGGAAGAGGACTGAATGCTGTAGAAATGAGATCCCTGAAGCGTATTTGTGGTAGAACCATGTATGACCGAGTGAAAGATGTGGAGATCCGGAGAAAATGCAAGGCTGATGTAAGCGTAATGAGTAAGATTAAGAAAGGGACCCTCAGATGTTTGGGGAATGTAGAGCGAATGAACGAAGAAAGTAGTGAAGGAAGAATATATTGACGCAAGTCGGGGACGCCCAAGGAAGACTTGACACGATCAAATGAATCAGATACGTGAGATGGGCCATGTCAAGGGTCGGAATAATAGAAGATGTATGAATGTGAATGAGACAAGGAGTATGTGCCAAGATCGAGTTGTTTGGCGGTCCGTCCTCTCTGCCTACCAGTGTGGAGAAACGGCGTGATGGTTAGTTAGTTAGTTATTTATTAATTACTATTAAAGGCGATCTTTAGGTTATTGTGTTTGTGTTTCATCTTGATTTCCTCATCCTTACCGTTGTAGACCTCATCTTCATGTTTATAGACCTCATTTTCATGTTGATTGATTCTTTTATCTTCATAATTATTGACTGCTGGTTATTCTGTTGGCATAACTTTATTTTTTTATAATTTCTCATCCGTTTACTAATATTATTTGTTTTAAGTTAGGTACTATTGTATTATTATAAATATTTTGCAAAATCGATAGATTATTAAAAAAAAAAAGTAATTTTTTTAAATATTTTTTTACCCAACTACCTACCTACTAATTAACAAATCGATTTATTTCTCTACAAACATTTTGGACATAGGTAATATATATTATTTATTTTCTATAAACCTAATAGGAGAGTACGTAAAAAAAGTGGCACTCTAAAAACGTGCACAAAAAAGTGTAAATATTTCATATATTTAACCTTTGGACATCAAGTAGGATGTAATTAAAAATCATCTCTATCAAAAGAACGAAGGGGTTCATATCGCCACTGATCACACTCATATATGTCGCGACAGGACCAGGTCATACGCGCGCTGTTTCGTGCGTTACCGTGCTGATGAAACGAGACGCACTGCTGATCACGTGACCAGCTAGGCTATAGCTGACTACAAGGTTGCATCATGATAAAATCTATATTTTTTATAACAAACATGCTCATTTGATTACATTTTTTCGGGTTCGTGCTGTTACACTCTGTAAATTTTGTTTTAAAAATTCCAAATGGACACCTTTATAAGCATTAACTTTCGAATTGTAAATATTTAATGGAATCAAATTTAATTAAAAGTCTGTAAAAGTACCTAAAGGATAAGCAAAGTAAATTCTTGCTACTAAAAAAAGTCTGCTCGATAGGAAAGTAAATAATTTTCCACGTACCGCCACTGAATCAAATCAGTTCTTCAACTTTCTTGCGTAATTCAGTGGCAGCCGTCATTTGTCTTGTTCCTTCTGTGATGCGCTATTCAGGCAAGCGAGTGCATTCGCTATGCAGACTACTACTGCAACTAAGTACCTACTCACCACTCACTACTCACTACTCAACAAGTATTATTGTGAGTGCCGAGTAGCCACTGCTTCTAACATTAAAATTAATTGTATTATTTGCTAGTGGCTACTAACCGGTTTTGCCCGAGAATCAATACACTTTTACAACAATAATGAATAAAGCAATTAACATAATTTTGGTATATAAATGTACATTTTAGTTATAATGGGACTTAGATTGACAGTTGAAAAAAGTGATGTTGACGAAGAAAATCCCTTAAAAAAATTCTGTGCAAATTTCATCACGCCAGAGCTCACAAATCTTTTTTTTAATGGGACAAAAAAAACGTTTGGTCGATTTTTTTTACATTAGATCCACACAGGAGGCCTTAAGGAAAATGATTTCCCTCAGAGTCTATGTCATTTCTTAAGGGATCCTGCGTGGAGGTTTTTTAAGGAAAGGAAGGAGAAAAAGATCTGGAAAGGACATAAGTATGAGGGGTTAGTGTATTCAGGAAAATATCCATCCATCCAACTGCGCTGCATGGCGATGGGTCGAGAGATTCTGGCTGGAAAGGATAAAAGACCTCCCTCAACCAGTCTCTCTCGATACTTCCCACCACGCAGCAGTTGGGCAGACGCATCGGCTGCCAAGACCAGGACAAACCTCATCCCATGAACCCGGGCACTATACGAACTATTTGTGGTGACTTATTGCAGAGGTGTTGGTTATCCAATAAATGGTTCCCGGGGCGGCGGTACCCACACCCTTTATAATTTTTGTGGTACATACATCGGTACAATTTTACAATACGTATAAACTTTGTTATATAAACAGTTTAAAAGTAAAGAATAATACAATTAGCAGATTAACCAAAAAATCCCACATAGTATGTGGGTTTTTAAAACAGTTAAAATTTTACTCATATACATACATAGCTACATTAAATTTAAATAAATAAAAAAATAAAATCAGTGTTTACTGAATTACAATTCAAACGACATGCTAATAAAATTTAAAAAATAAGATAAATACAAATTTAAGTTACATAGGTCAGATGTTACAGCAGGTCAGATGTTACAGCAAGTAAATATTTGTGTCGATGGTGTTTATCAAAGACTTTATTACTTTTTTATATTAGGTCCTTACATATGAAATTGGCGTTTTACCGTACTGGCAACTTTGATCTCAAATATCTTCTCTTTGGTCAGGAATTCTAAATTCAAATTTATACAGCTATTTACTCATGTATTTGTGTTTCGAAAATCATAATTCATTTGTTTTTTCCTTAATTGTCTTTTTCTTTGCGTCACTTAGTTACAAAATGGAAAACTTGAAATATCGCGTTAGGTATTCACGAGTACGAGTTCCACCGTGGCACCAGTGCTGCAGAAACGGCTCGAAGGATTAATGATGTGTATGGCGACGGTGCCGCAAAAGAAAACACAGTGCGTTTTTGGTTCCAACGTTTTTCTTCTGGAAATTTCGACCTGCAGAACAAGCCCCGTGGACGGCCGGAGACCAAAGTTAATAATGAAGAATTGAAGGCTATTGTGGAAGCGGATCCATCGCAAACCACGTCCGAGTTAGCTGCAGGCTGCGGTGTTAGTGATAAAACTGTTTTAATCCACTTGAAGCAAATTGGGAAGGTGAAAAAGCTTGAAAGGGGGGTACCTCACGAATTGAGTGGAGCAAATCAACAAAAGCGCGTTGACCGCTAGACCACACACTGCACAACAGACGGCTACCAAATTAGAGGAGCTTCAATTGGAATGTCTAAGACATCCACCGTACTCTCCGGACCTTGCCCCAACAGATTACAATTTTTTTCGAAATTTGGATAACTTCTTGCAAGGGAAAAAATTCAACTCCGATGGGGCAGTCCAAACCGCCTTCAAAGATTTTATTGATTCTTGTACGAATGGTTTTTTTTAGTAAAGGGATCGATGAACTACCTATGAGATGGCAAAAGTGCATAGATAGCAATGGTACATACTTTGATTAAATAAATATATTATATTTAAAAAAATCGACTTTATGTTCCTCCCGTACAAAACGCCAATTTCATATGTAAGGACCTAATATTTGCTGTAGGAGGATATATTTTAACATTCAATTTCTGTAGTCTTATAGAAAGCATTATTAATTTTGGTGTAATAAAATACGCATGTCTTTGCGCAAGCCTAGTTTTACACAGTGGAACTTCAAATACATTAATAGTAAATCGGTTTTAAAAAGAATATTTCGAGAAAATAATCTATATTTTAGACATTGTATACAGTAAATTTTTCTTATCTCTAATAATTCAGATTCTCGGAATAATTACAGGGAGGTGTTGTAAGAATCATGTTCTCAATTTGAAAGGCGGGTATGGGTACCGCCGCCACGGGAAATATTTATTGGATAACCAACACTTTTGCCACAGTTACACCCAATGAAATTCGCTGCGTTTGGTGATTCAGCAGGGGTGCCCGGGTTCATGAGGTGAGGTTAGTTCAGATCTTGGCGGCGGATGCGACTGCCCACCATCCAAGAGAGGTTGGTTGAGGGATACCTTTTGACCACTCCAGCAGGACTCTCCCCGGAACATCGCTTTGCAGAGCAGTGGGAGGAATATATTTTATTTTTTTTTTATTTCATAAATTTTTTATTAGTTACAGATATTTGTTTTTTTTGGCTACCACACTAGGCTAATGCCCGTGTTGTGGTAGTCTTACATTTAATATTTTAAATAGATTTAATAAATACTATTTTATTAAAACAGATGACTAAACATACTAAATAAAAATTAAGAATTACCTACTTAAGTAATTGAAAAATAAAGAGAGAGAAAAAAATCATATTTCAAAGAAAAGTAGAAATAAAAATGAAAATTCTAATTTTATACCACTGTTACTCCTGGACACACTTTCCCCAGATTCCTACCCACTACTCTTTCTTCATACCTTTCCTTTCCTAAAAAGACCCTCTAAATGCGTGTCATTCCCCAAGATTGCATTGATTCTGATTGGTGGTCTTACACCAGGGAGATACGGAGAGTATCTTCCACTCTGGAACGTGCCGCAAATACATCTTATATTATTTTTAATTGATAAAATGGCCAGTGGCTAGATGGAATCGCTTTTGGGTACCTCCCGGGCGTGTTCGATTCCTCGGCTGGCTAAGCCCTTCATCACGACACAAGCAACATTTTCCACTTACTGTGGTGGTAGTAGGAGATTTTCAAATATTGTCAGATTATTCGCAACCCGGGAATGTTTGTCTTTCTTTAAAAAAAAAATCAAATATTCAAATCAATCAAAATTTACTTGAGCACCCTTACCCCTCTACCATGGAGGCCGTCAATGCAACAATGGTTATAATGTAACATTTAAAAAAAAAAAAAAAAATTTTTTTAAAAGAAAGAAGCATTCCCGGGTTACGAATAACCCAACAATGTTTGAAAATCTCCTACTACCACCACAGAAAGCCGAAATTGTTGCTTGTGTTGTGATGGAGGACTTGGCCAGCCGAGGAATCGAACACGCGACGCTCGGGTGGGACCCAAGCGCTATGCCCACTCAACCACTGACCAGTCAAAAAAAACATTTAAGTTTATTATTTTCAAGCACTTACAGTTGAAAGAAATCGATTTTTTTAAATTTATTTTCATAATGTAATGTAATAAAATAAAATAATTTAAGTACATACACAGAAAATTTCAAGTCAATCCGGCGAATATTTTCGAAGTTACACGCATATTTGTAAAAACTTGTCAGAATTTGAAGAAGGAGACAAGCTTTAAACGCGCTTTTTTCAAAATTGAGTTATTAAAGTCAGTGACCAAAATGTCTCGGAAACGGCTAAACCAATCAGCCTCAGATTTTTAAATACATTGTTTAGTTTTTAATGGAAGGTCGGTTCTCACCAATAAATATCTTTTTTATAAACAATTTCAGGCCAAAATTTTGGTCAAAAATTTTTTTTTTTGAGAAGCCGACATTTTGTCAAAAAGCTTTGTTTTGCTTCGTCCTTCGATCAATTAGAAGATTATACATTACTTTAACGAAATCCGTTTGGTTTTTTCGTTTTAAATGATCCTGTCTAGAGATATGGTGGTCACCGCAAGATGCCTTATTTGAGAGGATCTTCTGGAGTTCAGCTATAGCAGCTGCCAAAATTATTATTTTTACAAATAAAAAAATGTTAAAATACAGTTAAACGTTACAATAATATGTGTACAAATTGTTACACTAATAAATATAAAGGCATTCTCAGAAAAAAAATCTTGAATAATCTCTTTTTTTGGGCCTCCTAACTGTATCGTATATGTTATACGTCAGTTTTAAACGATTGGCAAGTAGTCACTGCGATTCAGTATTTGATTTGTTTGACATGGAATCATTTATATTTTCCCAATGACTAAATAAAATATCCTAAGCAAGGACTTGGCATACCAATAAAACATTCTGTTCAAACGGTTATATAAAAATTGTGGGCCAAGATTGAAACAATATTTAAGACTCATCTCATCATATTATAAACTGAATAAAAAACATAGAAAAGGCCGATATTTTTGGATGACCGTTTAGAATTTTGTTTTGTCATTGTATTTCCCTGATGGTTGCTATTTTGAAAATATTTTTTGATTCTGCGAACGTACCCAAAAAAATTAGTTCACTAATTTAATTTATATTCCGATTTAATTAAACGGGTAAAAGTCACCGCCTAATCTACATTGCAATGCTAACCACAGCCATTGCAGTTCTGCAATGATAACTTATGCATATAATAGCCGGTATGCCGTGTCTTACAACACAATTACCTTGTAATGAGTCGTGGTCCGGGTCCCAGCTCCCGGCTCCCGCGCTGGGACCACGAAGGATGGATAGAGATGACTGGTGATGCGGTGAGATCATTAGGAAAAATTATCTGGGATGCTGGGAGAGAGAAGGGGTATAACGCTGAAGAAATGAATACAACACTTGGCCGTCAATGTAATGCTTAATAAATAGTGCAACTTTAAGACATTAATATTTAAAATAAAGGAATTGTGGGAACAATTCAATTACAATATTCAATAATAACGAAACCAGAACAAAATACTCTAATTTTGTTTTTTACTAAATAAAACATACAACGAAGTTGCACTCCCATGAGTTATCAAAACTCATTAAGGGATCGCCAATTGGTACTTTTGAAAAGTTAAACCCAACCCAACCCAATATGCAGATACAATATATGAAGAAAAATTTTCACAAATCATTTCACAGAAGCAACATACAGATAAACCATATGAATAATCACTTTACAAATATTTCACAGTAACATATAAGATTTTATGAATTATTATAACCACTCATTTGATGTATGTAGGTACTGTTAGTGTCAAAAAGTTAAAATAAAGTATCCTCCATGATGGACTATAGAAATGCATAAAAAAAACAAAATCAGGAAAATACAATAAAAGGTACGGGCTCAAAAATATACAGACCTGACAAGATATTTACATACAAAATACCTACATGACAAGATTTAAAAAAGATATAAACCGCGCCCATCATAACTTGACGTACAAAGTCTAGTACAAAATAATAAATTCGTAAACAAAATAATATTATTCAAAAATTTAAAATTCATAATATATTTGGTCAGTGGCTGAGTGGGCACTTTGGTCCCACCCGGGTGTCGCGTGTTCGATTCCTCGGCTGCCTAGGTCCTCCATCACGACACAAGCAACAATTTCCGCTTACTGTGGTGGTTGTAGGAGATTTTCAAATATTGTTGGGTTATTCGTAACCCGGGAATTTCGTCTTTCTTTTTAAAGAAAAAAAAGAAGAAGAAGATAATACTAATAAATCTAAACGAAAATATGAAAAAGAAAAATAAAAAGGTAACGGTCGCAACTGGGACTCGAACCCAGGATCTCTCGTCTTTTCGGGACAAGCGCTAACTAACTCTGTCATTGATATTTGTAAGTAAGTTTTGTCAATTTCATATTCAGAATTAAAAATCTTTTCCTGGGTTCAAGTCCCGTTCGTTACGTTTTTATTTTTCTGCGACTTGTTCTTTTTCATATTTCGTTTAGATTAGATGATGTACTACATTGGTGGGTGTAACCCACAAAAGTCATTATAACGAGAGTTACTCTAATAAAAATTGAAAATAATAATAATAATTATAAAATACTTTCCGTCAAAATAATACAAAATAATCACTAAATGCCGCTAAAGCCATTTGAAGCAACGTTTTAAATACGAATGGTGGTCTTTTACAAGGGCGATACTGAGAGTATCTCCCTCTCTGAAACCTTCCGCAAATATACTATAGTGCATATTACTTTAATTAATCAATTCTGAAACAACACAAATTACAAAATTTACATACGCACGCTGTGATTTGAATCCGCGACCCCTGGATTCGAAATCGAGAGCTTTAATTTTTATTATTTCCAGTAGTTTTTAATTTTTTTTATGATATGCACGTATTCTCATATCAAAACGGCCACCTAAAATTTCAAATCTTAAATAGAACAGCTGACCGAGGGGAAGAAATGACAATAAATTACAAAGGTATGTTTTACACCAAATTTTATTTAGGCACTAATAAATAATATTTTGAAAACGGTGTTTAACGACATCTACATAGGACGAAAAACCCAAAAAAGTAAATTGACATTATTGCAAAAAAATGTAAAAAAATAAATGGCTTTTGAGTCCTTCTCATCTCAGCGTGCGAACAACTCATCACTGAGTAAGAACCTAATTGAAAGAAGACAGCAAAATACCTGCGCGAGCAAAATGTCGAGTGTGGGAGGGAGACGGACATATGGCGCCTGGTAGTAAATTGAAAATCGAATAAGTGTTTATTGCATTGTAGATATACGTACTTACTTACATGAATGTAAGTACTTACCTGAGTTCATTTCTACCATTTTGCTTACATATCGTTGGCGTTCGTAGAATGGACGCAAACACCAAATCACGTTTTTGTTGATAAAGCTTTTTGAACTTTAAATATTGAATTTAATGAAGCCAAAATTAGCGAAACTCAATCGAAAATTTGGAAACAGATAAATCAGAAAAAAAATATTGGAACCTCTGGGACTCGAACCCCCGATCTTTGGCTTTCAGGGCCACCGAATTGGTCATTTTTAACTGTAACATACTTTGACTAAGAAACACCAACATTATCTTCATTTTCTTAACGCATATTTTATTGGCTGCTATATTTATTTTCTATTTTTATTTATTACACGCCCTGATAGGCTTATACATTATCGTTTATAAGTTGAGTATCAAACAATTAAGAAAATATAATACAATGATAAAAGAAAATACAAAATACAATATAACAACAAAAGCATATAATAAAATAAAAAAAATACGCATTTAAAAATAATAAGAAGTCTCACATTCAATATAAACAAAAATTGCAGAACTTATATAAATCTATTTGTGTCCAGAAGAATAAAAGTGATAGAATACACAACACTTATTCTTATTAGTTTTTAGATGAAATATAATAATAGCGCCCTTGAGGTGATTTTTCACAAAAACGGCGCTCTACTTATTTTTTTTAAGCACCAGATTTAAATGTCCGGGTTAAATTTCCCCCCCAAAAAAAAAAAAAAAGCAGGAAAAACTAAACCCTTTCATACACTTCCCCAAATGATCATCTAGTGAATCCACGCTATGCAATTGCACTATATAAGTATTATAAATACAAAACAATACAAGAACAACATGTCAACCTACTAGGGACCAAATGGGAATATAATTCACCGACTCCAGATATTTTCATATCAGAGGGTTCGGCTCTGTAGCATTTCAAATTGAACCTATAAATCCTACTGATCCCTCAATATAAATATTTAAAAAATCTTTTGTAATCCTACATGTATTTAAAATTACTAATTTTTTCATTTTTATATACAATTTTTATATATTTTGTCTAATTATTATTATTATTATTATTATTATTATAACGTAGTATTTATATAGGGCAGTTTCGTAATATTTCAATTCAAGTGCGCTTAATTAGAATAAACTTAAAATTAATCCTATAGTGTTCTTTACGAGTCCTTACAAAATACAAAATTGATTAAATAATGTGAAACAAAGAATATACAGTATATACAAAGCAATTCATAAAGAACAATGTTAACAACAAGAATTCTTAAAACTAAATTATAATAAAGAACAGGAGGCAGTTTACGTTTAGAAATAATAATAACAGAGTGCACAGAGTAACAGTGTGAAACAAAGAATATACAGTTTATACAAAGCAATTCATAAAGAACAATGTTAACAACAAGAATTCTTAAAATTAAATTATAATAAAGAATAGGAGGCAGTTGCGTTTAGAAATAATAATAACAGAGTGCACAGAGTAACAGTGTGAAACAGAGAATATACAGTTTATACAAAGCAATTCATAAAGAACAATATTAACAAAAGAATCATTAAAACTAAATTATAATAAAGAATAAGAGGCAGTTTACGTTTAGAAATAATATATCACCTAGATTAGAATATTTATTTCCGATACTGTGAAGTCTCGGAAACGGAGAATTTTGATGATTACAAGATTCAAACCCGAACTAAATGCTATCTAGATAGTTATTATATCTAGGTATTGTAGGTAGATAGGTAAATATTGCTTCGTGAGTTTTTGACAGATCTTTAAATTATTCATAAGTTATCAAAGAACTAAAAATATTTTAACTAGAAATATAAAAACTTCCACCATAATCGACACACCTTTTTCCGATAATTAGCATTTAAATTCGGCTTCCGAAGAATCCCACTTCAAAATTATACCAACTAACTAAAACCTTATCTAAATGCTATCGAAGATACATAACGAAAGAATCCCCACTAAAAATTATAAACTTCAATTTGTTTCTTCAGAATTCTGAAAATGTCGTCCAAATCAACATTCCCGATATGTATCGTTCAAAATAATCAAATAATTTAAATTCCGAACATTAACCCATTGAATTCCTTGAAATCAGTAATATTTCGTATAAAACATGTTAATTTTCGGCCTGAAAGGGTTTCCTGCTCAGAAGGGCCGATTTTATTGTCCTCGTAAAAATTGACGATGGTTTTTTGTAATAAATACGAGTTTTATCTTCCTTTGCATCAATACCCAAACGTTATTAATGTCTTAACAATGTTTAATGCTTAAGTAAACTTACATATTTTTTGTTCCGTTTGATGTAAGTATAAATTTATAGAATCGAATCATTTTCATAAATCCTGCTCCAAAAAAATTCTGTAGCAATTGAGCTTTTTTACCATTTAATTTTTAGTCTATACCTATCTAAGTTCGTTGCCCAAATATCAAGCAGTTTTAAAAAATATGGGGATCTTTAAGACCCAAATTCACTCCTTCCTTTCCTCAAAAGATCTTCTTCTTTCTTGCGCTGTCCCAACTCATTGCCTAGGTAAGCTGTTGTGGCCGGCTCTTCTCGTTCTCAGGTTGTAGTTTCTTCTGTTCTGAGTATTGCCTTCATCCAGGCCGTTTCTCTGAAGTATTTTGAAGCATTGAGTCATCCAGGAGTTCTTCGGTCTTCCTCTGGATGACTGTCGAAGAAGCTCCATAAACATTGCCTGCTTCACTTGCATTGTGTGGTCTGATGGTCTCCGTCTTATTTGCCAATACCATCTCAACTGTCGTTCCTCCAGCTTACTGTTTATGTCTGTGACAGCCAGGCTACCACGAATGCGTGAACTTTTAATCTTATCTTTTAGTGATACTCCTGCCGACCATCTAAGCATTCGCATTTCTGCTGTTTCGAGTTGCCTAGAGTAGGAGTTGTACATAGTCCAGCATTCGGAGTCACACATCCTCAAAAGATCCTCAACACAATATTACCCAAGATGACATAGGCCCTGAAGGAAATTTAAAAAACATACGGTTCAATTTGGGACGCTAGTATAGGGTATCCCCGCCCCGGGAACCATTCAATGGATAAGCAACACCTCTGCCATAGGTCACCCCAAGTGATTCGCAACGTTTGGTGATTTAGCAGGGGTGCCTGAGTTTGTCCAGATCTTGAAAGCGGATGGTTTTAACTGCGTGGCAGGCTGGGCCGGAAGAGGAGGGTTGCGAGAGTCCCTTTGACCTCTTCTGCCGGACTCTCTCGACACATTGCCTTACACGGAAGTGGGAGGAATGATTCATACATCTGTCACTCCTGAACCCACTGACCCCCAGATACCTACCCACCCTTATTATTATTTTCCCTTCTCAGATTTTCCTCCTCTTCCTTAACCATAATAAGACCCTCCATACAGCGTCCTCAAAAACGTGTGACCTTCATAAAACTTTGTAAAATATTTTGTTGACGGCCTTCTGTGTGGAGTTAATGTAAAAAAATCGGTTAAATGCCTAATTTTTAGATCAAACTTAACATCAAAATACGTACATTTTACATTCAGTATTCTTATTTCGCGATGTTTTCTTCTTCTTTGTACGGTGGATGAGGTTTGGTGGAGGAGAGGTTATTCAGTCAGACAACGGCCAGCATCGCGAGTCACTTGGTTCAGCACAAATGTGCTTCCAGAAATCCGGTGAAAGGCACAGTCTACGAAACTGTCGTTTGAATATGTCCACATGCAAGCGCTTCACGCACCTCTAATGTAATTATTAGCCTTTATGTATATTATGTCTTTTCTTTCTTCCACGACAATATTTCCATCGAAGTCATTAACTTGTTCAGTTTTTGAAACATGAAATAGATCATCATTTTATCAAAATTAATTCGTTCATCCCAAATACACGCATGGATAGTTTTGCAGCCCGGTTGCGTTTTTGTATTAAACTATCGTTAAAGTAATGGTGGAGGCTTACAAAATTTACGTGTCTTAAAATATATAGAATTTTAGTGATCATTCGCAGTCATAGTAGATAAGACTTTATCTCTAACAATACAAAATTTGACTTTGATAGAAAATCTGTTTTTCATGAGAGGCAGCAAAATCTCACAAACGGTGAGTTCTGGCGTTCTGAAATTAGCAAAGCCCTTTCTGTCTGGAATTTCAAGGTAACTTTCAAGTTTTTTCCCCACTAAAATGTCTCCAACAGTGCTTTTTGGCGTCATGATATTTTCAATGAATACGCTTTAGGTCATTTTTCAGATGGCGTCATAATTTACTTCAAGAGCTGTGTATCTATCTTTGAAATATTCAGGACAAGAGACTCTGATGTAACCCGGAAAAAACTCTACTCCACGTTTATTACTTTTTAATTAAATGAAGACAATATTAGCGAAACTCGATCGAAAATGTGGAGACAGAAAAATCAGAAAAAAGATATTGGCATCTCTGGGACCCATTGCTTACATGGCAAGTGCTCTACCAACTGAGCTAAGGTGTCTATATCTAATTCGGTCACTTTTAACTGTATCATACTTCGACTAAGAACTACCAACATTATCTTCATTTTCTTAACGCACATATTATAGACTGCTATCTTTATATAAGATTCAAATGATAAATGTTTATACATTTTTTTTTCTAATAAAACTAATCAAGCTTCATCAGAAATTCGTCCATTATTAGATATTTATGTTTAATATTGAAAGGGCCAGTTTCCAGTAAGGTGGCTATTAGATATTTCATCCATATCTCGCCTTGGTGATCGAATAAACCCACATAAAAATAATGAATGACTTCATTTCAATAGTGGACCTTTAGTTTTGATTGTGCCCTTTTTTGTTCGCCGTATTTATTGGGATGTGTTGGTGATTTCTCCGTTTTAACAAACAGGAGAAGGTAGAAAACCATATAAAATAAATTATACAGTATTCATATTTCTATAACCGTAGAGCTGTATAAGTACAAGATATGAAAGATGTCCGATCACTGTAAAGAGTAAGGAAAAGCTGAGTTAAGACATCCTAAATTAATCTTGTGATAGTTAGCTACAATGGCTCTGTTCTAGATATATCTCAGATATTATAGACTTTTCTAACAAATGATGTCGGTAGTACCTACACATATTCGTCCCTTCATTGCGGGTACTTTAAGAGGGCATTACCAGAGAAAGCCGGAAATACGTCATTTTCAAAAAAGTTTTTAGACGTATTGACTCTTTTCCACAAAAAATTATAAATGGATTTCGAAAGATTGTTCTTTTATCTAGCATAGTTATGTATTAAATTTTTAGATTTTTTTAAAATTTTTAGTATAATAAGGTTATTCCATAGGTCGTTGGCAGATTTGTTAAATTTTCAAAAAAGTTTTTGTATTATACCACACCCATTTCAAATAATGTAATCATGCAGTAAAATAAATCAATACATTATCTAGCAAAGTTATGTATTAGAATTTTAATTTTAGTTTCAATAAAATCATTAAAAAATATGTACGTACATGTGTTTCTTGACGAAAATTGGTCCATTTGTGTATTTATTTGCGCACTTACAAACTAATATATTTCAGATTTTTTTAACATTCTTATTAAATTTAGACATTATTGAAAAATTATAAATACTTATAATCAAAAAATAACTACAAAAAGTACACCATTTTAATAGTTTTATCATCACGCCTTTCAGCATTTTTGGATGAAGGTATAAATTAAAGCTAATTTGGATTGAAATAAATTCGATATTGAGTTATAATTTTAAAAAGCTGGTACGGAGAAAAATCAATCTTTCTCATTGTAACCGCCCTGCACGATCGGAAGAACAACTTTCGACGAAATGTGGATTTTCGTCCGCTGGCTGGTTAAACGCTCTTAAAGCAGATAGCTTTGAAGAGCATACTAGAGAAAGCACTAGCCTCCAGAATTCAGGCTATCCTGGATTCCTGATTATTAGAGTATTTAGTATAATAATATAGTATATTTTTTGGCTAAATATGAGGATGTTCTCTAAATGGGCTTTAAATGACAGGATTGAGTGAACCCAGGTCTTGAAGAATCCCACACTATAGGTGGGAGGAACAATATAAACCGGCAATTTGACGGCCGGCGTAGTGGCGCTTGACTCGCACTCCGAAGGTCGCGGGATCAAATCCCGGCGTTGCAAACAAATTTTATTTGATTAATTTGTGTATTTCACAATTTATTAATTTAAAATAATATATAGTATATTTGCGGCACGTCCCAGAGTGGAAGATACTCTCAGTATCGCCATGGTGTAAGACCACCGTTCAGAATTGAAACGTTGCCTGAAATGGCTTTAGCCGTGTTTGGTGACCAGATCTGAATAGCCAGGTACTTCCCCACCTTCCTCTTCCCTACCTCCTTCCCTCCCCACTACCTTCAGCCTCACAACATACCCCATTTGGGGATGCCATAGTCTCACTGGCTCCAGACGGGAGCAGTTGGGACTCATGTGCAGTATTCATGTAAAAAAAAATCCAAAGCTGATCACAAGTCCTGAAAACAGCCCATTCTCAATGGTTTCATATTGGAAACGTTTATACCTACGTTAAATCACCTTCAAGTAAATGTAAAAAAATGGATACTTACGTTTTTTCACTTATAATATACTATATTATAATATACTATAGCCAAGGTTATTGTTGTGTAGAGACTGCTCGGGGATGGTGTTTTACTTGCTTCATCAGCTGGGTTTGAGAGATGTATACCTACGGTCTTCATGTTGCTCACACCTGACAAACTAAACCGACCGATGAAATTCCTGAGTATTCCCAAGTTCCTACCTGGTGTGATAATATTTAAATAAAATCAAAGTGTGCAATTCACACGCGGTAGAAGTGAAACATTTAGAAACTAAAGTACACAAGAGTTGGGAGACTACGAAGCACTTTTTTTTTAACAAAATGAAGGATGATTTTTTTCCAGATTTTTGTCGTCGAATTCCAGTGTACCTTTTCCTATACATTTGGTCATCTTATAAGTATTTATTTTTCTTCTTCGGAGTCACTAGATGTCGCTTTCTTTTGTGTTTTCTTTGCCTGTTCATTTTGGAGTCGTATGAAGATCTTTGGTCCGCTGAATACCTGGTCGCTAAGGTTCGTCAGCGCTTTACACCACCAGACCAAAAGAATCGAGTACCAGTGAAATAATAAATATTTTATTGCAATCTCATTCTCTCGCAAGGTAAATCCCGTAGATATATGTGTTTGTCTCTTTTTAGTGTCACTCGCTTCCGTTTCATCGAGTTTAAAATCACAAGGGTATTAAAGAAGTTTTCAGTTCAAAAAAATTATGACTTCGGATTTTAGAAGAAAGATTCTGTGCCCGCCACACCGTATTTTTTGTTGATTATTACCATTCTTTGTCATGTCCTACGGTCTATTGACATTCCCCAGTCGTGTATGGAATATCCCGAGTTATTTATCTGGAGAAGGCACAAGGCAGTAGTCGGGTTATTTATCGGCGGTCTCAGCCTTTGAATATTGTGGGAAGATTGGATAAATTATAATATAAACAAATCGGCGAGAAACAGCGGAATATAAACGTGGATCAAATCGCAAGTGTTTGTGTTTTATTCAAATCGATCTGTATTAGATTGATCGGCCTTGTTGTTGCAATGAATTATTGAACACATTGCTTAAGGTTTAAGTACGAACATAAAACGTGGAATGTACGCATGCTGTATCATACTTTATTTGTTTTGGCACAAGAAACGAGTATTATATTATTCCACTGAAACAAAAAAGAAAACCAAGATTTTTTAAATTAAAACTTTTTTAGCTCCGTTGTGATTCGAAACTCGATGAAACGAAAGCGAGCGACACTAAAAAAGACGAACACATACATCTATAGGATTTAGCCTGCGAGAGAATGAATATAATACGATATATCCACGTTCCCACGCAAGTCTCCTTTAGTCTAGTGGTATAAAGGGCCTGACTAACCTTAGCGTCCAGATATTCAGCAGACCAAGGGTCGAATCCTACGAGCCAAAAAAAATTTTTTTTTGGGCTCGTAGGATTCGACCCTTTAAAAATATCCAATTTTCAAATCAATCCAAAATGAAAAGGCAAAGAAAACACAAAACAAAGCGACAACTAGCGACCCTAAAGAAGAATACACAAATACTAATAAGATGACCAAATGTATAGGAAAGGTACAAAATATGAAGAAAAAAAATCGTCTACTTTAAGTTTGCTGAAGGTTTACTTCTAGCTTGTGTGAATCGCGCACTCAGATTTTTTTCTTATAATTTTCAAATAATAATTAAAAGATTCAATTCAATTATTTATTCATTTTAAAACTTTACAAAATAAAATTTCAATTCGTTTTAAAAGAGTATTAAGATTTAAAATTTAAACAGGTTTACGTAATTTATATATCAATGAAGCACAATCATACTAACAACAACAAAGCTTGTTGTCTGAATTGTGCTTCATTGATATTAAACATATCGATATTCGACGTGAAGACTGCTCAAGATAAATTGGTTCGAGATAAAAATTGCACACCTTGAAGACAATTGTTTGATGGAAAAATTGTTTTGGCATTGTTAAAACCACATAGGATGCAGTGAAGTGATTTCAAAGAGTGCAAAGCAAAAGTACAGATAAATCATTTTGAAAAGAATCTTTGTAGTGGTGTACTACATGGATCAAAAGCTGATTATTTATTATTTTTTTATTGTTATTTTTTATTATTGCGGTATTTCAAATAGGTACGTAGTTATCTATGTCCTAATACAATTTCTTATATATACTTAAAATAACACATCTATACCAAATCAATCACATATCATCGCAATTTAATTTCAAATGCCTTTATGCTCTCTTCCAATTTTATTTCTCCTGGTAATTCTCCAAATATCTTCAATGCTCCGTACATCAATGACTTTTGACTGTGTGTTTATTTCCTGAAGGGGAGTCCTAGTTCGTTTCTTTTCAGTCTCATGTTTGCTTTGTAGTTTATCAATTTTATTAGGAATTCAATAGACGTATGGCCATTGATTATTTTGTAGATTAACAATATAGTATTGAATTAAATAATTTGTTTAAATGAGAAGATATTTATATTTTTGAATGTAGCTATTACTTTGTGGTTATCCATTAAAGAATAATGAAATAATTTTACTTTGTATAAACCACTTATTTGATGTGCAAATCCGACCGGTTTCGGAACAAACGTTCCTTCGTCAGGGAAAGCATATACTAATTTGACAGTTTCGAACAATGTTTTATTATGGTAGGGGTGGAGCTGTTTCTAGATAATAATGTAGATTGGGTAGGTAGGTATTAGTGTAGAGTGGGTGGGTAGGGGAACAAATCCATGATTGGGCTGTATGACAATATTTTTTGTTTGTTGATAATAGATTCATTATTTTTAAGGGATTTTTTAATTTCCAAGGCTTCTAAGTTATCTAAACGTTTTCCTTTATGATAAATATGAAGAATATTTATCCCTGTATTTTTTTCAAAACTATGGTTATTTTCAATGATATGGTTAGCAAACTCAGAAAAATTATTATTATTAAGACACCTTAAATGTTCTTTGATTCTGATTTTTTTATATTTTTATATATTTTCAGAGAAGATATTTAACTCCTTCAACATTTACTTGACTGAAGGGTACCTATTTTTTATTCAATATAGTTCTCGTGGCTCTGTTTTGTAGAATTGTCATTTGTTTCATTAATCCGTCATTGGCTAAGAATAGAATGCTGCTACAGTAATTTATGTGTGGTGCAATGATTGCGTTGTAATTATTTATTAATTAAGCAATAGTTAGGAACACAGAATGTAGAAGAAAACTATAAGTGACCCCTACACAAATTTGAATGGAAAGAAATGTACAATTTATCCCAATAGCCCTGCCCCACAATTTATCCCAATGCCTAAATACTCGATTAAGCAAGTATGCTCACAAGGTATTTCTTTGTGTCATTGTCAAGTGAATCAAGTGAAAACTTTTTTAGGTACACTAACAAGAGACAAACACTGATTTGGCCTAGGAGAAAATGAGATAGAATAGTCGGTCTCCTATTTGTGCGGTGCTTCGTAGCACCCCCACTCTTGTCCACTCTGATTTTCTGAAGTGTACGGCGTGTGTGTACTGCTCACTCGTATTTTTTTTATTTTTTCCATGGCTAGGAAGCTTAAGACTGAAACGAAAATCTCCCCTCAGGGTCTATGTCATCTGTGGGGATGCTATGTGGAGAGTCTTTTTAGGAAAGGAATTTCTGTGAAGGAAAAAAGGTATGAGGGGAGGCTAGGTATCTGCGGATTATGTGTCCAAGAGTGACGGACGTATAAATCCATCCCTCCCGCCACGGTACAAGGCGATGTTTATAGAGAGTCCTGGGAGTCTAAATTTAAATGGAATTGATAAACGACGCTAAGCACCCAGTATCTCTGGGGAGATGCGGGGTAAGAGGGGAATGCGGCCGGGTGTTTTAAAATTGTTCGAAAAACTCATTTGAAACTTTTGATACAAAGTATCAGTTTCGACGGCCGGCGTAGTCCATCGGTAAGGCTCTTGACTCGCAATAAATTTTATTTGTGTTATCACAATTTATTAATTTAAAATAACATGTAAGTAGTGTATTTGCGGCACGTTCCAGAGTGAAAAATACTCTCAGTATAGCCCTGGTGTAAGACCACCATTCAGAATTGAAACGTTGCTTGAATTGGCTTTAGCCGTGTTTGGTGACCAGATCTGAATAGCCAGGTAACTCCCCACCTTCCTCTACCCTGTCTCCTTCCCCTCCCCACTACCTTCAGCCGCACTACATACCCCTATTGGGGATACCATAGTCTCACTGGCTCCAGACGGGAGCAGTTGGGACTCTTGAGCGGTATTTATGTAAAAAAAGTGTGCAGAAATACATTCAAACGTGTTCTATTTAAAATGATTTGCCAAAAGTATCTTTAATACAAAGTCGACTTTGCAGTAAACACGTTAAATGGATGAAGGGACAAAACAGTGTCTGGAGAATATTCTTTATAATAAAAGTGTTACAATAAAAATATATCAGCATTAGTAAAAAATGTGTTAATTTTACAAGGCCAGAACTTGTACATGGTACAAGTTTTGCTGATTCTTATTCTAAAATATTTGTCACGTATTATCAATCTACTTAGGTATATGATTAAACAGCACTTCATTTTCAAACGCCCGTCGATTTGATGACAAATAAGGATTTTAGGTTAGTGGGCCTTTTCAAACTAATTTTATTTTATAATAAACACAATTGAATAACTTTGCTTCAATTCCACTTAATTATAATCTGACATATTAATCTGACCGGTTTCGGTTCGACTGAACCTTCCTCAGGGGTGAATAAAAATATATTGAACATAATACAGAAAAACATGGAAGTAAAATCAGAAGAGGGAGACGGAACATCAACTCTGGTCATCATCGGTCTGTACACGAATTAATCAAAAAATCTACATCGAGAATTTATTTTCTATAAATAACCGTGTTAACACTTGGGTTCGGTCGTTTTAGCACTTGGGGTCGGATGTTTGATCTCTTGGGGTCGATGAATTTTTGCAAAAATTCGACTTTTAGCCGATTTTATGATTGATACGTGTCCAGGCCATGATTCTTGGTAAGAATCCAAAATTTCACACGTTTCGGAACCATAAAGCCAAATTTATGAAAGACTACAATAATTGTTACAAAGCAACCGTAAAAAGATGAATTTTTGCAAAAACTCTACCTTAGCCTTGTTTTGATTGATACGTGTCAAGGCCATGATTTTTAGCAAGAATCCAAAATTTGATTGTTACACAGCGCCCGTAAAACGATGAAATTTTGCAAAAATTCTACTTTTGGCCGATTTTCGATTGATACGTATCCTGGCCATGATTCTTAGTATGAATCCAAAATTTAACACGGTTTTGGGCCAACATTATGAAAGTATTATTGTTACACGGCGCCCGTAAAACGATGAATTTTTGCAAAAATTCTACTTTTATCCGATTTTTGATTGATACGTATCCAGGCCATGATTCTTAGTATGAATCCAAAATTTCAGACAGTTCGGAGCCATAATGCAAAAGTTATGACTGACCCCAAGTTCTCAAACATTCGACCCCAAGTGCTAAAACGACCGAACCCAAGTGTTAAAACGATGATTTATAGAAAAATAATTCTCGATGAAGATGTTTGATTGATTCGTGTACTGATTTAATGATTCTTAGTAAGAATTCAAAATTTAACACGGATCGGAAACAGAGGGCCAAAGTTATGAAAGATCACAATAATTGTTAATAGTCGCCCATAAAGCAATGAATTTTTGCAAAAATTCTTACTTTCAATTGATACGTATCCAGGCCATGATTCTTAGTATGAATCCAAAATTTCAGACGGTTCGGAGCCATAATGCAAAAGTTATGACTGACCCCAAGTGCTCAAACATCTACATGAATCAATCAAAAAATCTACAACGAGAATTTTTTTTCTAAAAATCATCGTTTTAACACTTGGGTTCGGTCGCTTTAGCACTTGGGGTCGGATGTTTGAGCACTTGGGGTCAGTCATATCGTTTGCATTATGGGTCCTATCCATATGAAATTTTGGATTCTAACTAAGAATCATGTCTTGAACACGTATCAATCAAAACATCGGGTAAAAGTAGAATTTTTGCAAAAATTCATCGTTTTACGGGCTCTGTGTAACAATAAAATTTTGGTTTCTTGCTAAGCTTCATGGCTATCAAAAAAAGGCTAAATGTAGAATTTTTGCAAAAATTCATTGTTTTACGGTTGCTTTGTAACAATTATTGTGGTCTTTCATAATTTTGGCCCTATGGTTCCAAACCATGTTAAATTTTGGATTCTTTCTAAGAATCATGGCCTGGATACGTATCAATCGAAAAATCGGCCAAAAGTAGAATTTTTGCAAAAATTCATAGTTTTACGGGCGCTTTGTAACAATAATTGTGGTCGTTCATAACTTTGGCCCTATGTTTCCGAACCGTGTTAAATTTTGGATTCTTACTAAGAATCATGGTCTGTACATGAATCAATCATAAAATCTACAACGAGAATTTTTTTTTATAAATATCATCGTTTTAACACTTGGGTTTCGTCGTTTTACCACTTGGGGTCAGATGTTTGAGCACTTGGGGTCAGTCATAACGTTTGCATTATAGCTCCGATCCAATCAAAAAATCGGGTAAAAGTAGAATTATTACTATGTTTCAGAACCGTGTTAATACGGTGTCAAAACGAGTGTTAAACAAGTTTTAACAAGTGTTAAAACGATGATTTATAGAAAATAAATTCTCGATGTAGATTTTTTGATTTATTCGTGTACAGACAAAGATTCTTAGTTCGAATCCAAAATTTAAATTTTGGGTTCGGTTGTTTTAGCAATTGGGGTCGGATGTTTGATTTCTTGGGGTCGGTCATAACTTTAGCCTTATGGCTCTGAACCGTCTGAAATTAAAACATTAAAAAAATCATGGCCTGGATACGAATCAATCAAAAAATCGGGTAAAATTAGAATTTTTGCAAAAATTCATCGTTTTACTGGCGCCGTGTAACAATAATACTTTCATAATTTTGGCCCTATGTTTCAGAACCGTGTTAAATTTTGGATTCATACTGAGAATCATGGTCTCTACATGAATCAATCCAAAAATCTACAACGAGAATTTTATTTTCTAAAAATCATCGTTTTAACACTTGGGTTCGGTCGCTTTAGCACTTGGGGTCGGATGTTTGAGCACTTGGGGTCAGTCATTACATTTGCATTTTATATCCGATCCATCTGAAATTTTGGATTCTAACTAAAAATCATGGCCTGGACACGTATCAAAAAAAAATCGGGTGAAAGTAGAATTTTTGCAAAAATTCATCATTTTACGGGCGCTTTGTAACAATAATTGTGGTCGGTCATAACTTTGGCCCTTTGTTTCCGAACAGTGTTAAATTTTGGATTCTTACTAAGATTGTACATGAATCAATCAAAAAATCTACAACGAAATTTTTTTTTCGAAAAATCATCGTTTTAACACTTGGGGTCGGTCGTTTTAGAACTTGGGGTCGGATGTTTGAGCACTTGGGGTCAGTCATAACTTTTGCCATATGGCTGCGAACCGTCTGAAATTTTGGATTCTAACTAAGAATCATGGCCTGGACACGTATCAATCAAAAAATCGGGTAAAAGTAGAATTTTTGCAAAAATTCATCGTTTTACGGGGGGGCCGTGTAACAAAAATACTTTCATAATTTTGGCCCTATGTTTCACAGAACCGTGTTAAATTTTGGATTCATACTAAGAATCATTGTCTCTACATGAATCAATCAAAAAATCTACAACGAGAATTTTTCTTCTAAAAAACATCGCTTTAACACTTCCTCCCCGGACCGGGGTAATGGACTTACACTAACGAGGGTTTTACGCTGTATCTAAGTTGTTTTTTAAATCACATACTCAATAATTTAGGTTATCCTAGAAAAACTATTTGGTTATCGATCTGCATTTAAAAAAATAATATCGCATTACCATTTTTTTAAATATTAAATAATTTCTATCAAATTCCGGCGGATTATCTGTTCCGCCCCACCCGCTGCCCCGCTGTTATATCGGCTGGCACTTCCCCGTTCCCATGTCCTGCCGATGAAGATTCCGGGGTCTGGTAGCCGATCAGTAAAAGTTGCTTTTTAGTAGAAAGGTCTGTGTCTTAATAACTGAGTCACGCTGCCTTTGTTACTATTACTTTACCATTTTGCTTTTCTTAAAAATTGACGATAGCAAAAGTGGGCGTTTGCAAACTGGACAATTCTAAGCGATGGCAACTAATAACAGAAGGTTTAAATAAAAAGGACAGGATGCAGTTCGCTTACACTACGCATCTAGTATGTTCTTTTTACAATGCTAAAACGTTCGTTTGCTTGTCCGAGATAGTTCTGTCTGGGACATATCCGGTAAACATGTATGAACAAAATCTAGAGCAAAATACAGTATGGTTAAGGTATACAGCAAATAAATAGTGTTGTCAGTTATAATTACCAACTCGTTTAATTTTGGCGATAAATAATTCTATGTAAGAACCGACCAGTTTCACCGTGCTACAGACATCTTCAGATTGGTAAGTACATTTAATCTTTTGCAATGGCATCCGCAATTTTCTGTTTCAGGGGTGTAAAATATTATTTATTGTATCTAGGTACGCAACATTAAAATTTTGCAATTTAATTGTTTGCTTTTATTGATGTAATGAATGTTGAATATATCGGTGTCTAACTGCGTGTTATTGCAGCTTATTATAGGATATTTACACAAGTTGTTAATTTGATTCGTAAATTCTTACATTTTGTGATATATTTTTTTAATATATTTTATAATCTTAATATTTTTTTCCACATAAACATTATGTCCACGTTTTAAAATTTTCACCGCCAAAAGTATTTTCGTTATTTGTTTATGGGGTAGGTATTATGCCGTGTTCCGCTACCTCCTTCTTTAGTCAACGTTTCGGACAGCGTGCAGTGTCCATCGTCAGGGCAGATCCGGCAGATGTGTGATGATGGACACTGCAACGCTGTCCGAAACGTTGGCTAAAGGAGGAGGTAGCGTAACACGGCATAACACCCCCAAAACAAAAAAGTTGTTTACCAGTATTTACCTTCTTTTAGGAATAGGTTAGTTCGTTATACTTTATGTGTAATTATTTTTGCTAATAATTATTGGTTCATTAAACTCATATTTATTATAGAGTACGTACCTCAAATGAAAAGGTGTTTTTGTTATTTTTTTTATAAATTTCTTGATTTCACCACGCTGTTACGGTGGTGAATTGGTATGTGGGATTTTGTAAAATTAAATAAAAAAATGTGTTTATTACGAATGTCTTTTTCTATTTTCAAATGCAACTTTTCCTATTTTCAACACGTTTATATATGCATCATTTACGTTAAGGCACTATGTTTTGAAGCTAGATGATATCCTAAATCTATATATGTATATAAAAAATGAATCCCTGTTTCTCTCTTTTTTTTTACAGTGAATACCGCACAAGAATCACAACTGCTCCCGTCTGGAGCCAGTGAGACTATGGCATCCCCAATTGGGGTATGTTGTGAGGCTGGAGGTAGTGGGTAGGGGAAGGAGGTGAGGAAGAGGAAGGTTGGGAAGTACCTGGCTATTCAGATCTGGTCACCAAACACGGCTAAAGCCATTTTCAAGCAACGTTTCAATTCTGAATGATGGTCTTACACCAGGGCGATACTGATGGTATCTTCCACTCTGGAACATGCCGCAAATATACTATATATTATTTTTAATGAATTAATTGTGAAATAACACAAATTTATCAAATAAAATTTATTTGCGCATGTCGGGTTCGAACCCGCGACCTCCGGATTGTGAGTCAAGAGTCTTACCCACTGGACTACGGAGGCCGTCCGTTCTCTTGGTCACGCCATAACTTCAGAAAGACTTTACCTATTTCATTCGTCTTTTTTTTAAGTTTTCTAATACTTTGTAGAAGGTTCTTACGGAAAGAAAAATTAAGAAAATTGCGCAAAAAATTAGGTAAATTCAGAAAATTTAACGACTTTTTTAACTTCGCACATGAATGTGAATTTAGCAGGCAGTTGTTTTTTTTTAACAAAAGAATTGTCCGTAGATTTTTAAATTATAGATATTTTAAATAGATACCTATGTTGGGTACGAAATTAGATTGATGGTTCTTATAATATACGAAAATGAATATTTGTAATATATGAAAATATAAGTAATAATAAGTAGGCGGGGAAGGTGAAAAGAAAACGCGGGAGAGGAAGGGGATGCGGAAGGGGAACGGGGACGAAAGTTTAATTTATTTTAAAAATGTCAAATTTATTTCTTTGCATATGGCATTGCAACGCATGCCGGGAATCGGCTAGTTTAAATAATATTATAAAAAAATCACAAAAATTGGCAGATCAATTTTAATACCTACATTAAATATCTACCTATTAAATATGTACCTACTCTAATATTGTGTACCTACCTACCAAATTTTATTCAATTTTATTCTCTAACAAAAGAATGTAAATTGCCAGCCTGAAGATGTCCATAACAGGATGAAACCCGTACTGGTTAAATAAATATGTGGAAATAAGTTAAAAAATTATTTTAATTTCAATTTAATCTAGATATACCATAAGATTCAAAATATTTAACATCCTAGTTTAGTAGTTGGTAGTAGTTTTCAAAAACCAAGAAAGTAAAAAAAAATTATATACATATATCCATCATTTACAGATCACCCTGTGCAACAAACTAGCCATCGACGCGGAGAGTGTAATCGCCAATCGCCAGTCGAGATTCGGAAACAAGGCGTTATGGTGGCTATCGGCCCGCCTTCTCTGTTTTCTATGGAAAAACACGCGTTATGGTCTAAATTTATTAGAATATTAATCATGACCTTATTTATCAAACAATTTAGATAATGACTTCTGAAATATAATGAATATACTTTCCTCTAATTATTACCAAAACAAATTTAAAAAAAATGTATCATTAACACCCTTAAAAAAGCAAAACAAATTGGGGGACCCGAGTGACCCCGCTTCGGATCGTGTGTGATTTTTTTCTTTCCGGGACGAAAAGGTTCACTTGGGTTCGGTCGCTTTAGCACTTGGGGTCGGATGTTTGAGCACTTGGGGTCAGTCATATCGTTTGCATTATGGGTCCTATCCATATGAAATTTTGGATTCTAACTAAGAATCATGTCTTGAACACGTATCAATCAAAACATCGGGTAAAAGTAGAATTTTTGCAAAAATTCATCGTTTTACGGGCTCTGTGTAACAATAAAATTTTGGTTTCTTGCTAAGAATCATGGCCTGGACACGTATCAATAAAAAAAACGCTATATGTCGAATTTTTGAAAAAAATCCTCGCTTTACGGTTGCTTTGTAACTATTATTGTAGTCTTTCATAATTTTGGCCCTATGGTTCCAAACCATGTAAAATTATGGATTCTTTCTAAGAATCATGGCCTGGTCACGTATCAATTAAAAAATCGGCTATAAGTACAATTTTTGCAAAAATTCATCGTTTTACTGGCGCTTTGTAACAATAATTGTGGTCGTTCATAACTTTTGCCCTATGTTTCCGAACCGTGTTAAATTTTGGATCCTTAGTAAGAATCATGGTCTGTACAAATCAATCAAAAAATCTACAACGAAAATTTTATTTTCGAAAAATCATCGTTTTAACACTTGGGTTCGGTCGTTTTAGCACTTGGGGTCGGATGTTTGAGCACTTGGGGTCAGTCATAACTTTTGCCATATGGCTGCGAAACGTCTGAAATTATGGATTCATACGAAGGATCATGGCCTGGATACGTATCAATCGAAAAATCGGCAAGAAGTAGCATTTTTGCAAAAATTCACCGATTTACGGGCGCTTTGTAACAATAATTGTGGTCGTTCATAACTTTGGCCCTATGTTTCAGAACCGTGTTAAATTTTGGTTTCATACTAAGAATCATGGTCTCTACATGAATCAATCAAAAATCTACAACGAGAATTTTTTTTCTAAAAATCATCGTTTTAACACTTGGGTTCGGTCGCTTTAGCAATTGGGGTCGGATGTTTGAGCACTGGGGGTCAGTCATAACGTTTGCATTATAGCTCCGATCCATCTGAAATTTTAGATTCTAACTAAGAATCATGGCCTGGACACGTATCAATAGAAAAATCGGCAAAAAGTAGAATTTTTGAAAAATTTCATCGATTTACGGGCGCTTTGTAACAATAATTGTGGTCGATCATAACTTTGGCCCTATGTTTCCGAACCGTGTTAAAATTTGGATTCTTACTAAGATTCATGATCTGTACATGAATCAATCAAAAAATCTACAACGAAAATTTTTTTTTCGAAAAATCATCGTTTTAACACTTGGGTTCGGTCGCTTTAGCACTTAGGGTCCTATGTTTGAGCACTTGGGGTCAGTCATAATTTTGCCATATGGCTACGAAACGTCTGAAATTATGGATTCATATGAAGGATCATGGCCTGGATACGTATCAATCGAAAAATCGGCAAGAAGTAGCATTTTTGCAAAAATTCACCGATTTACGGGCGCTTTGTAACAATAATTGTGGTCGTTCATAACTTTGGCCCTATGTTTCAGAACCGTGTTAAATTTTGGTTTCATACTAAGAATCATGGTCTCTACATGAATCAATCAAAAATCTACAACGAGAATTTTTTTTCTAAAAATCATCGTTTTAACACTTGGGTTCGGTCGCTTTAGCAATTGGGGTCGGATGTTTGAGCACTGGGGGTCAGTCATAACGTTTGCATTATAGCTCCGATCCATCTGAAATTTTAGATTCTAACTAAGAATCATGGCCTGGACACGTATCAATAAAAAAATCGGGTAAAAGTAGATTTTTTGCAAAAATTCATCGTTTTACGGGCGCCGTGTAACAATAATACTTTCATAGATTTGGCCCTATGTTTCAGAACCGTGTTAAATTTTGGATTCATACTAAGAATGATGGTCTCTACATGAATCAATCAAAAAATATACAACGAGAATTTTTTTTTTTAAAATTATCGTTTTAACACTTGGTTTCGGTCGTTTTAGCACTTGGGGTCGGATGTTTGAGCACTTGGGGTCAGTCACAACTTTTGCATTATGACTCCAAACCGTCTGAAATTTTGGATTCATACTGAGAATCATGGCCTGGACACGTATCAATCAAAATATAGGGTAAAAGTAGAATTTTTGCAAAATTCATCATTTTACTTGCGCTTTGTAACAATAATTGTGGTCGTTCACAACTTTTGCACTATGTTTCCGAACCGTGTTAAATTTTGAATTTTTACTAACAATCATGGTCTGTACATGAATCAATCAAAAAATCTACAACGAGATTTTTTTTTTTCGAAAAATCATCGTTTTAACACTTGGGTTCGGTCGTTTTAGCACTTGGGGTCAGTCATTTTGCCATATGGCTGCGAACCGTTTGAAATTATGGATTCATACGAAGGATCATGGCCTGGATGCGTATCAATCGCAAAATCGGGTAAAAGTAGAATTTTTGCAAAAATTCATCATTTTACTTGCGCTTTGTAACAATAATTGTGGTCGTTCATAACTTTAGCCCTTTGTTTCCGAACAGTGTTAAATTTTGGATTTTTACTAAGATTGTACATGAATCAATCAAAAAATCTAAAACGAAAATTTTTTTTCGAAAAATCATCGTTTTAACACTTGGGTTCGGTCGTTTTAGCACTTGATCGGATGTTTGAGCACTTTGGGTCAGTCATAACTTTTGCCATATGGCTGCGAACCGTCTGAAATTTAGGATTCTAACTAAGAATCATGGCCTGGACACGTATCAATGAAAAAATCGGGTAAAAGTAGAATTTTTGAAAAATTCATCGTTTTACGGGCGCCGTGTAACAATAATACTTTCATAATTTTGGCCCTATGTTTCTATGATTCTAACTAAGAATGATGGCCTGGACACGTATCAATCAAAAAATCAGGTAAAAGTAGAATTTTAGCAAAAATTCACCATTTTACGGGTGCTTTGTAACAATAATTGTGGTCGTTCATAACTTTGGCCCTTTGTTTCCGATCAGTGTTAAATTTTGGATTCTTACTACGATTGTACATGAATCAATCAAACATCTTCATCGAGAATTATTTTTCTATAAATCATCGTTTTTACACTTGGGTTCGGTCGTTTTAGAACTTGGGGTCGGATGTTTGAGCACTTGGGGTCAGTCATAACTTTGGCCATATAGCTGCGAACCGTCTGAAATTTTGGATTCTAACTAAGAATCATGGCCTGGGCACGTATCAATCAAAAAATCGGGTAAAAGTAGAATTTTTGCAAAAAATTCATCGTTTTACGGGCGCCGTGTAACAAAAATACTTTCATAATTTTGGCCCTATGTTTCACAAAACCGTGTTAAATTTTGGATTCATACTAAGAATCATGGTCTCTACGTGAATCAATCAAAAAATCTACAACGTGAATTTTTTTTCTAAAAATCATCGTTCTAACACTTGGGTTCGGTCGCTTTAGCACTTGGGGTCGGATGTTTGAGCACTTGGGGTCAGTCATATCGTTTGCATTATGGGTCCGATCCATCTGAAATTTTGGATTCTGACTAAGAATGATGGCCTGGACACGTATCAATCAAAAAATCAGGTAAAAGTAGAATTTTAGCAAAAATTCACCATTTTACGGGCGCTTTGTAACAATAATTGTGGTCGTTCATAACTTTGGCCCTTTGTTTCCGAACAGTGTTAAATTTTGGATTCTTACTACGATTGTACATGAATCAATCAAACATCTTCATCGAGAATTATTTTTCTATAAATCATCGTTTTTACACTTGGGTTCGGTCGTTTTAGAACTTGTGGTCGGATGTTTGAGCACTTGGGGTCAGTCATAACTTTGGCCATATAGCTGCGAACCGTCTGAAATTTTGGATTCTAACTAAGAATCATGGCCTGGACACGTATCAATAGAAAAATCGGCAAAAAGTAGAATTTTTGAAAAAATTCATCGATTCACGGGCGCTTTGTAACAATAATTGTGGTCGATCATAACTTTGGCCCTATGTTTCCGAACCGTGTTCAAATTTGGATTCTTACTAAGATTCATGATCTGTACATGAATCAATCAAAAAATCTACAACGAAAATTTTTCTTCAAAAAATCGTCGTTTTAACACTTGGGTTCGGTCCTTTTACCACTTGGGGCGGATGTTTGAGCACTTGGGGTCAGTCATAACTTTTGCATTATGGCTCCGAACCGTCTGAAATTTTGGATTCATACTAAGAATCATGGCCTGGACACGTATCAATCAAAATATCGGGTAAAAGTAGAATTTTTGCAAAATTCATCATTTTACTTGCGCTTTGTAACATTAATTGTGGTCGTTCATAACTTTTGCACTATGTTTCCGAACCGTGTTAAATTTTGAATTCTTACTAACAATTATGGTCTGTACATGAATCAATCAAAAAATCTACAACGAGATTTTTTTTTTCGAAAAATCATCGTTTTAACACTTGGGTTCGGTTGTTTTAGCACTTGGGGTCAGTCATAACTTTTGCCATATGGCTGCGAACCGTTTGAAATTATGGATTCATACGAAGGATCATGGCCTGGATGCGTATCAATCGCAAAATCGGGTAAAAGTAGAATTTTTGCAAAAATTCATCATTTTACTTGTGCTTTGTAACAATAATTGTGGTCGTTCATAACTTTAGCCCTTTGTTTCCGAACAGTGTTAAATTTTGGATTCTTACTACGATTGTACATGAATCAATCAAACATCTTCATCGAGAATTATTTTTCTATAAATCATCGTTTTTACACTTGGGTTCGGTCGTTTTAGAACTTGGGGTCGGATGTTTGAGCACTTGGGGTCAGTCATAACTTTGGCCATATAGCTGCGAACCGTCTGAAATTTTGGATTCTAACTAAGAATCATGGCCTGGGCACGTATCAATCAAAAAATCGGGTAAAAGTAGAATTTTTGCAAAAAATTCATCGTTTTACGGGCGCCGTGTAACAAAAATACTTTCATAATTTTGGCCCTATGTTTCACAAAACCGTGTTAAATTTTGGATTCATACTAAGAATCATGGTCTCTACGTGAATCAATCAAAAAATCTACAACGAGAATTTTTTTTCTAAAAATCATCGTTCTAACACTTGGGTTCGGTCGCTTTAGCACTTGGGGTCGGATGTTTGAGCACTTGGGGTCAGTCATATCGTTTGCATTATGGGTCCGATCCATCTGAAATTTTGGATTCTGACTAAGAATGATGGCCTGGACACGTATCAATCAAAAAATCAGGTAAAAGTAGAATTTTAGCAAAAATTCACCATTTTACGGGCGCTTTGTAACAATAATTGTGGTCGTTCATAACTTTGGCCCTTTGTTTCCGAACAGTGTTAAATTTTGGATTCTTACTACGATTGTACATGAATCAATCAAACATCTTCATCGAGAATTATTTTTCTATAAATCATCGTTTTTACACTTGGGTTCGGTCGTTTTAGAACTTGTGGTCGGATGTTTGAGCACTTGGGGTCAGTCATAACTTTGGCCATATAGCTGCGAACCGTCTGAAATTTAGGATTCTAACTAAGAATCATGGCCTGGACACGTATCAATCAAAAAATCGGGTAAAAGTAGAAATTTTGCAAAAAATTCATTGTTTTACGGGCGCCGTGTAACAAAAATACTTTCATAATTTTGGACCTATGTTTCACTTAACCGTGTTAAATTTTGGATTCATACTAAGAATCATGGTCTCTACATGAATCAATCAAAAAATCTACAACGAGAATTTTTTTTCTAAAAATCATCGTTTTAACACTTGGGTTCGGTCGCTTTAGCACTTGGGGTCGGATGTTTGAGCACTTGGGGTCAGTCATATCGTTTGCTTTATGGGTCCGATCCATCTGAAATTTTGGATTCTGACTAAGAATCATGGCCTTGACACGTATCAATCAAAAAATCGGGTAAAAATAGAATTTTTGCAAAAAATCATCATTTTACGGGCGCTTTGTAACAATAATTGTGGTCGTTCATATATTTTGTCCTATGTTTCCGAACCGTGTTAAATTTTGATTTCTTACTAAGAATCATGGTCTGTACATGAATCAATCAAAAAATCTACAACGAGAATTTTTTTTTTCGAAAAATCATCGTTTTAACACTTGGGTTCGGTCGTTTTAGCACTTGGGGTCGGATGTTTGAGTACTTGGGTTCAGTCAAAACTTTTGCATTATGGCTCCGAACCGTCTGAAATTTTAAATTCTAACTAAGAATGATGGCCTGGACACGTATCAATCAAAAAATCAGGTAAAAGTAGAATTTTAGCAAAAATTCACCATTTTACGGGCGCTTTGAACCAATAATTGTGGTCGTTCATAACTTTGGCCCTTTGTTTCCGAATAGTGTTAAATTTTGGATTCTTACTACGATTGTACATGAATCAATCAAACATCTTCATCGAGAATTATTTTTCTATAAATCAATGTTTTTACACTTGGGTTCAGTCGTTTTAGAACTTGTGGTCGGATGTTTGAGCACTTGGGGTCAGTCATAACTTTGGCCATATAGCTGCGAACCGTCTGAAATTTAGGATTCTAACTAAGAATCATGGCCTGGACACGTATCAATCAAAAAATCGGGTAAAAGTAGAAATTTTGCAAAAAATTCATTGTTTTACGGGCGCCGTGTAACAAAAATACTTTCATAATTTTGGACCTATGTTTCACTTAACCGTGTTAAATTTTGGATTCATACTAAGAATCATGGTCTCTACATGAATCAATCAAAAAATCTACAACGAGAATTTTTTTTCTAAAAATCATCGTTTTAACACTTGGGTTCGGTCGCTTTAGCACTTGGGGTCGGATGTTTGAGCACTTGGGGTCAGTCATATCGTTTGCTTTATGGGTCCGATCCATCTGAAATTTTGGATTCTGACTAAGAATCATGGCCTTGACACGTATCAATCAAAAAATCGGGTAAAAATAGAATTTTTGCAAAAAATCATCATTTTACGGGCGCTTTGTAACAATAATTGTGGTCGTTCATATATTTTGTCCTATGTTTCCGAACCGTGTTAAATTTTGAATTCTTACTAAGAATCATGGTCTGTACATGAATCAATCAAAAAATCTACAACGAGAATTTTTTTTTCGAAAAATCAGCGTTTTCTCACTTGGGTTCCGTCGCTTTAGCACTTGGGGTCGGATGTTTGAGCACTTGGGGTCAGTCATAACGTTTGCATTATAGCTCCGATCCATCTGAAATTTTGGATTCTAACTAAGAATGATGGCCTGGACAGGTATCAAGCAAAAAATCAGGTAAAAGTAGAATTTTAGCAAAAATTCACCATTTTACGGGCGCTTTGTAACAATAATTGTGGTCGTTCATAACTTTGGCCCTTTGTTTCCGAATAGTGTTAAATTTTGGATTCTTACTACGATTGTACATGAATCAATCAAACATCTTCATCGAGAATTATTTTTCTATAAATCATCGTTTTTACACTTGGGTTCGGTCGTTTTAGAACTTGTGGTCGGATGTTTGAGCACTTGGGGTCAGTCATAACTTTGGCCATATAGCTGCGAACCGTCTGAAATTTTGGATTCTAACTAAGAATCATGGCCTGGGCACGTATCTATCAAAAAATCGGATAAAAGTAGAATTTTTGCAAAAAATTCATCGTTTTACGGGCGCCGTGTAACAAAAATACTTTCGTAATTTTGGCCCTATGTTTCACTTAACCGTGTTAAATTTTGGATTCATACTAAGAATCATGGTCTCTACATGAATCAATCAAAAAATCTACAACGAGAATTTTTTTTCTAAAAATCATCGTTTTAACACTTGGGTTCGGTCGCTTTAGCACTTGGGGTCGGATGTTTGAGCACTGGGGGTCAGTCATATCGTTTGCTTTATGGGTCCGATCCATCTGAAATTTTGGATTCTGACTAAGAATCATGGCCTGGACACGTATCAATAAAAAAATCGGGTAAAAATAGAATTTTTGCAAAAATTCATCATTTTACGGGCGCTTTGTAACAATAATTGTGGTCGTTCATATATTTTGTCCTATGTTTCCGAACCGTGTTAAATTTTGAATTCTTACTAAGAATCATGGTCTGTACATGAATCAATCAAAAAATCTACAACGAGAATTTTTTTTTCGAAAAATCATCGTTTTAACACTTGGGTTCGGTCGTTTTAGCACTTGGGGTCGGATGTTTGAGCACTTGGGGTCAGTCAAAACTTTTGCATTATGGCTCCGAACCGTCTGAAATTTTGAATTCTAACTAAGAATCATGGCCTGGACACGTATCAATAAAAACATAGTGTAAAAGTAGAATTTTTGCAAAAATTCATCATTTTACGAGCGCTTTGTAACAATCATTATGGTCGTTCATAACTTTGGCCCTTTGTTTCCGAACAGTGTTAAATTTTAAAGGGATTCTTACTAAGATTGTACATGAATCAATCAAAAGATCTACAGCGAGAATTTTTTTTCTAAAAATCATCGTTTTAACACTTGGGTTCCGTCACTTTAGCACTTGGGGTCGGAGTTTTGAGCACTTGGGGTCAATCATAACGTTTGCATTATAGCTCCGATCCATCTGAAATTTTGGATTCTAACTAAGAATGATGGCCTGGACACGTATCAATCAAAAAATCAGATAAAAGTAGAATTTTTGCAAAAATTCATCATTTTACGGGCGCTTTGTAACAATAATTGTGGTCGTTCATTTCTTTTGTCCTATGTTTCCGAACCGTGTTAAATTTTGAATTCTTACTAAGAATCATGGTCTGTACATGAATCAATCAAAAAATCTACAACGAGATTTTTTTTTTCGAAAAATCATCGTTTTAACACTTGGGTACGGTCGTTTTAGCACTTGGGGTCGGATGTTTGAGCACTTGGGGTCAGTCATAACTTTTGCATTATGGCTTCGAACCGTCTGAAATGTTGGATTCTAACTAAGAATCATGGCCTGGACACGTATCAATAAAAAAATCGGGTAAAAGTAGATTTTTTGCAAAAAAGTCATCGTTTTACGGGCGCCGTGTAACAATAATACTCTCGATATTTTGGCCCTATGTTTCAGAACCGTGTTAAATTTTGGATTTATACTAAGAATCATGGTCTCTACATGAATCAATCAAAAAATTTACAACGAGAATTTTTTTTAAAAAAATCATCATTTTAACACTTGGTTTCGGTCGTTTTAGCACTTGGGGTCGGATGTTTGAGCACTTGGGTTCAGTCACAACTTTTGCATTATGGCTCCGAACCGTCTGAAATTTTGGATTTATACTAAGAATCATGGCCTGGATACGTATCAATCGAAAAATCGGCCAAAAGTAGAATTTTTGCAAAAATTCATCGTTTTACGGGCGCTGTGTAACAATAAATTTTCGGTTTCTTGCTAAGAATCATGGCCTAGACATGTATCGATCAAAAAAAGTCTAAATGTAGAATTTTTGCAAAAATTCATCGTTTTACGGTTGCTTTGTAACAATTATTGTGGTCTTTCATAATTTTGGCCCTATGGTTCCAAACCATGTAAAATTTTAGATTCTTTCTAAGAATCATGGTGTGTACATAAATCAATCAAAAAATCTACAACGAGAATTTTTCTTCTAAAAATCGTCGTTTTAACAGTTGGGTTCGGTCGTTTTAGCACTTGGGGTCAGTCATAACTTTTGCATTATGGCTCCGAACCGTCTGAAATTTTGGATTCTAACTAATAATCATGGCCTGGACACGAATCAATCAAAAAATCGGGTAAAAATTGAATTTTTGCAAAAATTCATCATTTTACGGGCGCTTTGTAACAATAATTGTGGTCGTTCATATATTTTGTCCTATGTTTCCGAACCGTGTTAAATTTTGAATTCTTACTAAGAATCATGGTCTGTATATGAATCAATCAAAAAATCTACAACGAGAATTTTTTTTTCGAAAAATCATCGTTTTAACATTTGGGTTCGGTCGTTTTAGCACTTGGGGTCGGATGTTTGAGCACTTGGGGTCAGTCATAACTTTTGCCATATGGCTGCGAACCGTCTGAAATTTTGGATTCTAACTCAGAATCGTGGCCTGGATACGTAACAATAAAATCGGGTATAAGTAGATTTTTTGCAAAAAATTCATCGTTTTACGGGCGCTGTGTAACAATAATACTTTCATAATTTTGGCCCTATGTTTCAGAACCGTGTTAAATTTTGGATTCGTCCTAAGAATCATGGTCTGTACATGAATCAATCAAAAAATCTACAACGAGAATTTTTTTTTCGAAAAATCATCGTTTTAACACTTGGGTTCGGTCGTTTTAGCACTTGGGGTCGGATGTTTGAGCACTTGGGGTCAGTCATAAATTTTGCCATATGGCTGCGAACCGTCTGAAATTACGGATTCATACGAAGGATCATGGCCTGGTTACGTATCAATCGAAAAATCGGCAAAAAGTAGAATTTTTGCAAAAATTCACCGATTTACGGCGCTTTGTAACAATAATTGTGGTCGTTCATATTTTTGGCCCTATGTTTCCGAACAGTGTAAAATTTTGGATTCTTACTAAGAATCATGGTCTGTACATGAATCAATCAAAAAATCTACAACGAGAATATTTTTTCTAAAAATCATCTTTATAACACTTTTGTTCGGTTGCTTTAGCACTTGGGGTCGGATGTTTGAGCACTTGGGGTCAGTCACAACTTTTGCATTATGGCTCCGAACCGTCTGAAATTTTGGATTCATACTACCATTCATGGTCTCTACATGAATCAATTAAAAAAATCTACAACGAGATTTTTTTTCTAAAAATCTTCGTTTTAACACTATGGTTCGGTCGCTTTAGCACTTGGGGCTCGGTTGTTTGAGCACTTGGGGTCAGTCATATCGTTTGCATTATGGGTCCGATCCATCTGAAATTTTGGATTCTAACTAAGAATCATGTCCTGAACACGTATCAATCAAAACATCGGGTAAAAGTAGAATTTTTGCAAAAATTCATCGTTTTACGGGCTCTGTGTAACAATAAAATTTTGGTTTCTTGCTAAGAATCATGGCCTGGACACGTATCATTAAAAAAACGCTAAATGTAGAATTTTTGCAAAAATTCGTCGTTTAACGGTTGCTTTGTAACTATTATTGTGGTCTTTCATAATTTTGGCCCTATGGTTCCAAACCATGTAAAATTTTGGATTCTTTCTAAGAATCATGGCCTGGACACGTATTAATCAAAAAATCGGCTAAAAGTAGAATTTTTGCAAAAATTCATCGTTTTACTGGCGCTTCGTAACAATAATTGTGGTCGTTCATAACTTTGGCCCTTTTTTCCGAACAGTGTTTTATTTTGGATTCTTACGAAGATTGTATATAAATCAATCAAAAAATCTACAACGAGAATTTTTCTTCTAAAAATCATCGTTTAAACAGTTGGGTTCGGTCGTTTTAGCACTTGGGGTCGGATGTTTGAGCACTTGGGGTCAGTCATAACTTTTGCATTATGGCTCCGAACCGTCTGAAATTTTGGATACTAACTAAGAATCATAGCCTGGACACGTATCAATCAAAAAATCGCGTAAAAGTAGAATTTTTGCAAAAATTCATCATTTTACTTGCGCTTAGTAACAATAATTGTGGTTGTTCATAACTTTAGCCCTTTTTTCCGAACAGTGTTAAATTTTGGATTCTTACTAAGATTGTACATATATGAATCAATCAAAAAATCTACAACGAAAAGTTTTTTTCGAAAAATCATCGTTTTAACACTTGGGTTCGGTCGTTTTAGGACTTCGGGTCGGATGTTTGAGCACTTGGGGTCAGTCATAATTTTTGCCATATTTCTGCGAACCGTCTGAAATTTTGGATTCTTACTAAGAATTATGGCCTGGACACGTAACAATAAAAAAAATCGGGTATAAGTAGATTTTTTGCAAAAAATTCATCGTTTTACGGGCGCCGTGTAACAATAATACTTTCATAATTTTGGCCCTATGTTTCAGAACCGTGTTAAATTTTGGATTCGTCCTAAGAATCATGGTCTCTACATGAATCAATCAAAAAATCTACAACGAGAATTTTTTTTCTAAAAATCATCGTTTTAACACTAGGGTTCGGTCGCTTTAGCACTTGTTTTCGGATGTTTGAGCACTTGGGGTCAGTCATATCGTTTGCATTATTGGTCCGATCCATCTGAAATTTTGGATTCTAACTAAGAATGATGGCCTGGACACGTACCAATAAAAAAATCGGGTAAAAGTAGAATTTTTGCAAAAATTCATCATTTTACTTGCGCTTTGTAACAATAATTGTGGTCGTACATTACTTTTGCCCTATGTTTCCCAACCGTGTTAAATTTTGGATTCTTTCTAAGAATCATGGTCTGTACATGAATCAATCAAAAAATCTACAACGAGAATTTTTTTTCTAAAAATCATCGTTTTAACACTAGGGTTCGGTCGCTTTAGCACTTGTTGTCGGATGTTTGAGCACTTGGGGTCAGTCATATCGTTTGCATTATTGGTCCGATCCATCTGAAATTTTGGATTCTTACTAAGAATGATGCCCTGAACACGTATCATTAAAAACATCGGGTAAAAGTAGAATTTTTGCAAAAATTCATCGTTTTACGGGCTCTGAGTAACAATAAAATTTGGGTTTCTTGCTAAGAATAATGGCCTGGACACGTATCAATAAAAAAAACGCTAAATGTAGAATTTTTGCAAAAATTCATCGTTTTACGGTTGCTTTGTAACTATTATTGTGGTCTTTTATAATTTTGGACCTATGGTTCCAAACCATGTAAATTTTTGGATTCTTTCTAAGAATCATGGCCTGGACACGTATCAATCAAAAAATCGGTTAAAAGTAGATTTTTTGCAAAAAATTCATCGTTTTACGGGCGCCGTGTAACAATAATACTTTCATAATTTTGGCCCTATGTTTCAGAACCGTGTTAAATTTTGGATTCGTACTAAGAATCATGGTCTCTACATTAATCAATCAAAAAATCTACAACGAGATTTTTTTTTCTAAAAATCATCGTTTTAACACTAGGGTTCGGTCGCTTTAGCACTTGTTGTCGGATGTTTGAGCACTTGGGGTCAGTCATAACTTTTGCTATATGGCTGCGAACCGTCTGAAATTTTGGATTCTAACTCAGAATCGTGGCCTGGACACGTATCAATCAAAACATCGGGTAAAAGTAGAATTTTTGCAAAAATTCATCGTTTTACGGGCTCTGAGTAAAAATAAAATTTGGGTTTCTTGCTAAGAATCATGGCCTGGACACGTATCAATAAAAAAAACGCTAAATGTAGAATTTCTGCAAAAATTCATCGTTTTACGGTTGCTGTGTAACTTTTATTGTGCTCGTTCATAACTTTTGCCCTATGTTTCCGAACCGTGTATAATTTTGGATTCTTACTAAGAATCAAGGTCTGTACATGAATCAATCAAAAAATCTACAACGAAAAGTTTTTTTCGAAAAATCATCGTTTTAACACTTCGGTTCGTTCGTTTTAGCACTTGGGGTCGGATGTTTGTGCACTTGGGGTCAGTGATAACTTTTGCCATCTGGCTGCGAACTGTCTGAAATTTTGGATTCTAACTAAGAATCGTGGCCAGGACACGTAACAATAAAAAAATCGGGTAAAAGTAGATTTTTTGCAAAATATTCATCGTTTTACGGGCGCCGTGTAACAATAATGCTTTCATAATTTTGGCCCTATGTTTCAGAACCGTGTTTAATTTTGGATTCATACTAAGAATCATGGTCTCTACATGAAACAATCAAAAAATCTACAACGAGATTTATTTTTCTAAAAATCATCGTTTTAACACTTGAGTTCGGTCGCTTTAGCACTTGGGTTCAGATGTTTGAGCACTTGGGGTCAGTCATATCGTTTGCATTTTAGGTCCGATCCATCTGAAATTTTGGATTCTAACTAAGAATCATGTCCTGAACACGTATCAATCAAAACTTCGGGTAAAAGTAGAACTTTTGCAAAAATTCATCGTTTTACGGGCTCTGTGTAACAATAAAATTTTGGTTTCTTGCTAAGAATCATGGCCTGGACACGTATCAATAAAAAAACGCTAAATGTTGAATTTTTGCAAAAATTTATCGTTTTACTCATCTTTCATCTTTGTAACTATTATTGTGGTCTTTCATAATTTTGGCCCTATGGTTCCAAACCATGTAAAATTTTGGATTCTTTCTAAGAATCATGGCCTGGACACGTATCAATCAAAAAATCGGGTAAAAGTAGAATTTTTGCAAAAATTCATCATTTTACTTGCGCTTTGTAACAATAATTGTGGTTGTTCATAACTTTGGCCCTTTTTTCCGAGCAGTGTTAAATTTTGGATTCTTACTAAGATTGTACATGAATCAATCATAAAATCTACAACGAAAAGTTTTTTTCGAAAAATCATCGTTTTAACACTTGGGTTCGGTCGTTTTAGGACTTCGGGTCGGATGTTTGAGCACTTGGGGTCAGTCATAACTTTTGCCATATTTCTGCGAACCGTCTGAAATTTTGGATTCTAACTAAAAATCATGACCTGGACACGTATCAATTAAAAAATCGTGTAAAAGTAGAATTTTTGCAAAAATTCATCTTTTTACGGGCGCCGTGTAACAATAATACTTTCATAATTTTGGCCCTATGTTTCAGAACCGTGTTAAATTTTGGATTCATACTAAGAATCATGGTCTCTACATGAAACATTCGAAAAATCTACAACGAGAATTTTTTTTCTAAAAATCATCGTTTTAACACTTGAGTTCGGTCGCTTTAGCACTTGGGTTCAGATGTTTGAGCACTTGGGGTCAGTCATATCGTTTGCATTATAGCTCCGATCCATCTGAAATTTTGGATTCTAACTAAGAATCATGTCCTGAACACGTATCAATCAAAACTTCGGGTAAAAGTAGAACTCTTGCAAAAATTCATCGTTTTACGGGCTCTGTGTAACAATAAAATTTTGGTTTCTTGCTAAGAATCATGGCCTGGACACGTATGAATAAAAAAACGCTAAATGTAGAATTTTAGCACAAATTCATCGTTTTACTCATCTTTCATCTTTGTAACTATTATTGTGGTCTTTTATAATTTTGGCCCTATGGTTCCAAACCATGTTAAATTTTGGATTCTTTCTAAGAATCATGGCTTGGAGACGTATCAATCAAAAAATCGGCTAAAAGTAGAATTTTTGCAAAAATTCATCGTTTTACTGGCGCTTTGTAACAATAATTGTAGTCGTTCATAACTTTTGCCCTATGTTTCCGAACCGTGTTAAATTTTGGATTCCTACTAAGAATCATGGTCTGTACATGAATCAATCAAAAAATCTACAACGAGAATTATTTTTTCGAAAAATCATCGTTTTAACACTTGGGTTCGGTCCTTTTAGCACTTGGGGTCGGATGTTTGAGCACTTGGGGTCAGTCATAACTTTTGCCATATGGCTGCGAACTGTCTGAAATTATGGATTCATACGAAGGATCATGACCTGGATACGTATCAATCGAAAAATCGGCAAAAAGTAGAATTTTTGCAAAAGTTCACCGACTTACGGGCGCTTTGTAACAATAATTCATGTACAATCTTAGTAAGAATCCTAAATTTAACACTGTTCGGAAACAAAGGGATAAAGTTATGAACGACCACAATTATTGTTACAAAGCGCCCGTAAAATGATGAATTTTTGCAAAAATTCTACTTTTACCCGATTTTTTGATTGACACGTGTTCAGGCCATGATTCTTAGTTTGAATCCAAAATTTCAGATGGATCCGAGCCATAATGCAAACGATATGACTGCCCCAAGTCTCAAACATCCGACCCCATGTGCTAAAACGACTGAATCCCAGTGTTAAAACGATGATTTTTAGAAAAAAAATTCTCGTTGTAGATTTTTTGATTGATTCATGTACAGACCATGATTCTTAGTAAGAATCCAAAATTTAACACGGTTCGGAAACATAGGGCCAAAATTATGAAAGACCACAATAATAGTTACAAAGCGCCCGTAAAACGATGAATTTTTGCAAAAATTCTACTTTTGGTTGATTTTTCGATTGATACGTATCCAGGCCATGATTCTTAGAAAAAATCCAAAATTTTATATGGTTTGGAACCATAGGGCCAAAATTATGAAAGACCACACTAATAGTTACAAAGCAACCGTAAAATGATGAATTTTTGCAAAAATTCTACATTTGCCTTTTTTTGATTGATACGTGTCCAGGCCATGATTCTTAGCAAGAAAACAAAATTTTATTGTTACACGGCGCCCGTAAAACGATGAATTTTTGCAAAAATTCTTTTTTTACCCGATTTTTTGTTTGACACGTGTTCAGGCCATGATTCTTAGTTAGAATCCAAAATTTCAGATGGATCGGAGCCATAATGCAAACGTTATGACTGACCCCAAGTCTCAAACATCCGACCCCAAGTGCTAAATCGATCGAAACAAAGTGTTAAAACGATGGTTTTTAGAAAAAAAAATTCTCGTTATAGATTGTTTGATTGATTCATGTACAGTCCATGATTCTTAGTAAGAATCCAAAATTTAACACGGTTCGGAAACATAGGGCCAAAGTTATGAACGACCCCAATTATTGTTACAAAGCGCCCGTAAAACGATGAATTTTTGCAAAAATTCTACTTTTGGCCGATTTTCCGATTGATACGTGTCCAGGTCATAATTATTAGTATGAATCCAAAATTTCAGACGGTTCGGAGCCATAATGCAAAAGTTATTACTGACCCCAAGTGCTCGAACATCAGACCCCAAGTGCTAAAACGACCGAACCCAAGTGTTAAAACGATGATTTATAGAAAAATAATTCTCGATGAAGATGTTTGATTGATTCGTGTACAGACCATGATTCTTAGTAAGAATCCAAAATTTAACACGGTTCGAAAACATAGCTCCAAAATTTTGAAAGTTTTATTGTTACACGGCGCCCGTAAAATGATGAATCTTTGCAAATATTCTACTTTTACCCAATTTTTTGATTGATACGTGTCCAGGCCATGATTCTTAGAAAGAATCCAAAATTTTACATGGTTTGGAACCATAGGGCCAAAATTATGAAAGACCACAATAATTGTTACAAAGCAACCGTAAAACGACCGAACCCAAGTGTTAAAACGATGATTTTTAGAAAAAAAATTTTCGTTGTAGATTTTTTGATTGATTCATGTACAGACCATGATTCTTAGTAAGAATAGAAAAATTTAACACGGTTCGGAAACAAAGGGCCAAAGTTACTAACGACCACAATTATTATTACAAAGCGCCCGTAAAACGATGAATTTTTACAAAAATTCTACTTTTGGCCTTTTTATTTATTGATACGTTCAGACCATGATTTTTAATAAGAATCCAAAATTTTATTGTTACACAGCGCCCGTAAAACGATGAATTTTTGCAAAAATTCCACATTAAGCCTTTTTTTGATTGATACGTGTCCAGGCCATGATTTTTAGTTAGAATCCAAAATTTCACACGGTTCGGAACCATAGGGCAGAAGTTATGAAAGACCACAATAATTGTTACTAGTCGCCCGTAAAACGATGAATTTTTGCAAAAATTCTACTTTTACCCGATTTTTTGATTGATACGTGTTCAGGGCATCATTCTTAGTTAGAATCGGATCGGAGCCATAATGCAAACGTTATGACTGACCCCAAGTGCTCAAACATCCGACCCCAAGAGCTAAAGCGACCGAACCCAAGTGGTAAAACGATGATTTTTAGAAAAAAATTCTCGTTGTAGATTTTTTGATTGATTCATGTACAGACCATGATTCTTAGTAAGAATCCAAAATTTAACACGATTCGGAACCATAGGGCCATAGTTATTAACGACAAAAATGATTGTTACACAGCCCCCGTTAAACGATGAATTTTTGAAAAAATTCTACTTTTAGCCAATTTTTTGATTGATACGTGTCCAAGCCATGATTTTTAGAAAGAATCCAAAATTTTACACGGTTTGGAACCATAGGGCCAAAATTATGAAAGACCACAATAATTGTTACAAAGCAACCGTAAAACGATGAATTTTTGCAAAATTTCTACTTTTACCCGATTTTTTAATTGATACTTGTCCAGGCCATGATTCTTAGTTAGAATCTTAAATTTCAGACGGTTCGGAGCCATAATACAAAACTTTTGACTGACCCCAAGTGCTCAAACATCCGAACCCAAGTGCTAATGCGACCGAACCCAAGTGTTAAAACGATGATTTTTAGATAAAAATTCTCGCTGTAGATTTCTTGATTGATTCATGTACAGACTATGATTTTAGTAAGAATCCAAAATTTCACACGGTTCGGAACCATAGGGCCAAAATTATGAAAGACCACAATAATTGTTACTAAGCAACCGTAAAACGATGAATTTTTTCAAAAATTCTACATTTAGCCTTTTTTTGATTGATACGTGTTCAGGCCATGATTTTTAGCAAGAACCTAAATTTTATTGTTACACGATGAATTTTTGCAATAATTCTATATTTAGCCTTTTTTGATTGATACGTGTTCAGGCCATGATTCTTAGTTAGAATCCAAAATTTCAGATGGATCGGAGCCATAATGCAAACGTTATGACTGACCCCAAGTGATCAAACATCCGACCCCAAATGCTAAAACGACCGAACCCAAGTGTTAAAACGATGATTTATTTTAAAATAATCCTCGTTGTAGATTTTTGATTGATTCATGTACAGACCATGATTCTTAGTAAGAATAGAAAAATTTAACACGGTTCGGAAACAAAGGGCCATTGTTATGAACGACCACAATTATTGTTCAAAGCGCCCGTAAAACGATGAATTTTTGCAAAAATTCTACTTTTGGCCGATTTTTCGATTGATACGTGTAAAGGAATACCTACCTAGGCATAGGGATTCCTTCGTGTTCCAATAATGAATTACATTTGAAAAGTATGATGTGTTGTCATGGTATATCATCATACATCATACATGATACAAACAGATTATTATTGTTTTTGACTAGCGATATAGCAGACATTCAAATAATCAAGATATCAGAAAAATAAGTGTTATAATGTTTTTATAATCGACATATAAACTTTAAATGTAGTTTCTTTGTTAGCAGAGAAACACATAATTTATTTTGTCATTACAAATAAAGAACTACAACCAATAGACAAATTGTCTTATAAAACTACATTTTTAGTGAAGAAAAACAATGACGTTAGAAATGGAAAGGTTACAATTCACATTTACAGTGTCAGCAGCATCGGATGGTAAAACCAATATAATTTGCATAACCTCAATCGAGACACCTAATGGACGCATATTTGTTATTCCCGATGATTTCAAACATGCAAACAAACACACAGCCATAACGACCATGGATGTTTATGCCAAAATAAAGAATTGTCTAAAGAAAAGATACCAAACACGTAAAATATGGATTCCCTTAACAGAAAATTTGAGGAAAATTTATTTAGATGAAGGTGAGAATTTACAATTTGGTGACCAATACCTGGAAGAAATTACATATGAAACGAAACTTTCTGACAATAATATCAGTAAAGGCACTGAAAATAAAAATCTAGGATAAATAGTTGAAAGATTTACTCGAGAAGTTTTCAGGAAAAACATCAAATGTTAACCAATGGATCAATGATTTTGAGAATGAATGTACACGTTTCGAGATATTAAAGGAGACAGAAAAAATTGAGACTTTAAAGTATTTACTTAAAAAACAGTGCCTAGCTTGGTACACTAGTATGTTAATAAAATGTACAGTAAGCGCAGGATGGGCATATGGAAAACAATTTTTTGTGAAACATACGGAAACAAAGGTTGGTCACAAGTTAAATATGCATTTGCATTTAAATTTCAAGGAGGTTCATTACGGGAATATGCCACAAAAAAAGAAAGATTGTTATTAGAGATAAATAAAAATATTGACTCTCAGACATAAATTCATCTTATTGTTATGGGTCTTCCAGATTATATAATGTACAAAATAGATAAGGAATCAATAAAATCGACTGCAAATCTATTCAATGAAATTGGTAAACATGAACAAACAGTCAATAAAAATAATTGTAATAAATTCAAGAAAAATGCATTTGATAATAGAGTAAGATTTGATAAAATGAAGCCTTGCAAAAATTGTGAAAAATTAAATAAAGGTAGCCGTTTTCACTCTGAAGAAAAATGCTGGTTTAAACAAACTGATGACTATGAGAACAAGAGAAACTATAATAAGAATGTAAACAATACTGTATTAGATGTTGAATTGAGTGATAATGAGTCAAAAAACGAATAAATACACCATTAATTAAAGTAAAACTCACATTAGAAGGAAAATTAGACATATTTGGTATATATGATTCCGGATCTAATGTTTCCTTAATAAATTCTAAATTACTAAGAATAAAGGATGAAGGAAAAAATATACACAACAATATACAAACTTACTAACAATTAATGGTGTAAAAAAGACAAAAGGCTTAACAACAATTAAAATTAAGATATTTAATATAGAGAAGAAATTGATGTTTATATTGTAGATTGAAGAGATTTCAAATACAATTTTCTAATTGGACTTGATATTATAAAAGAGTTTAATTTGATTCAGAATGAAAATTTGGAAATTGATCAGAAATCTGAAGAAAGCTTGAAGAAAGAGGAAATACAGTTTAAAAACAATCCTAATGAAAATGAAGATAAAAAGAACTTTAACTTTATAAACTTTAAGGAACATACAAAAGAAAAAGAATTTACAATGGATCTGAGTCATTTAAATAATCAACAAAAATCTGAAATAAATAAACTTATTGATAAATATAAATCAAGCTTTGCAAAGGATAAATATGATATTGGAACAGTAAAGGATTATGAAGCACGCATTGATCTACTTGTAGACAAATACTGCAGTAAAAGACACTCCAGATGTTCAATAGAGGATAAGTTAGAGATAGAAGAACAAATAAGAAAATTGCTTGAAAGAAATCTTATAGAGGAATCATACAGCCCTTTTGCAGCACCAGTAACCTTAGCTTTCAAAAAAGAAGACAATAGAAAAACAAGATTGTGTATTGATTTTAGAGAAATAAATAAAATGGTGGTACCTCAGGCTCAACCATTTCCTTTGATTGAGGACCTAGTAACAAAAACCAGAAACTGTAAGTACTTTTCTACATTGGATATAAATTCTGCGTTCTGGTCTATTCCCCTGCGAATTGAAGATAGAAAGAAGACTGCTTTTGTAACCCAGGAAGGCCACTACCAATGGAGATGTTTACCCTTCGGTTTAAAAACTTCTCCAGCCATATTTCAAAGAATACTAAGCAACATACTGAGAAAGTACAAGTTAACAGATTTTGCTGTAAATTTCATTGACGACATTTTAATATTTTCAGAAACCTATACCGAGCAGCACATAAATCATTTATCACAGCTTTTAAAGGCGATAGAAAAAGAAGGTTTTTGACTTAAACTAACAAAATGTAGATTTGCAACAAATTTAGTAAAATACCTCGGACATATAATACAAGATAATACAGTAAAACCAGTGAGAGATAACTTAATTTCAATAAGAGATTTCCCTACACCAAAGAATCAGAAAAATATTAGACAACTTCTAGGAAAAATCAATTTCTACCACGAGTACATTCCTAACAGTTCAATAATTTTAGAACCACTACATAATTTACTAAGAAAGCACCAAAAATTCATATGGTCAATAGACTGCGAAGAAGCTTTCGAGAAGATTAAACAATTATTGTGTTCACAACCAATCTTGGAAATTTTTGATAAAGACTTATCAATAAACATATATACAGATGCATTATTGAAAGGTATCGGAGCAGTGCTAAAGCAAACTCAACCAGACGGAAAGGAAAAACCTGTAGCATATTTCTCTAAAAAATTAAATGAAGGCCAAAAGAAAAAAAAGGCTATATATTTAGAATGCTTAGCTATTAAAGAGGCCATAAGATACTGGCAGTACTGGCTAATAGGCAAACCTTTAACAGTATATTCCGACCACAAACCATTGGAAAATTTAAACATTAAATCTAGAACGGACGAAGAGTTAGGAGATTTATCCTATTATCTATCACAATATGATTTCAAAATAAAATATACACCAGGAAAGAATAATTTAGAGGCAGACTGCTTGAGCAGAAACCCAGTATTAGAAGCTAATAAAGATGTACATGAACAATTAAAAATAATAAACTTAGTAACATTGAATGATATATTAACAGATCAAGAAAAAAATGAGGATATAAAAAAAAACACAAGAACAAGTTAATATATAAACACAATATATATTATAAGAGGGTAAGAAAGCAAGAAAAAATACTACTGTCAGAGGAAATCAGTATAAAATTTATAAAACTAATACATGAAAATATGTGTCATATAGGTATAAAACAAATGCAAATGAAAGTAGGAAAACTTTATGCAGCAAAGAATATAACAAGAAATATCACCGATTTACGCAAACAGTGTGAAATATGTATAAAAAATAAGACAAGAGGGCAGGCTAAATATGGTTTAATGTCGCAATTAGGCCCTGCCACAAAACCACTTGAAATTGTCTCAATAGACAAAATTGGGGGATTTGGTGGCTCTCGATCAACAAAAAAATATTTGCACCTTTTAGTCGACCATTTTACTCGATATGCTTATATATTAACCTCAAAGACACAGAGTGCAAGGGACTTTATAAAACTTATAAATATTGTACCAAATTGTAATGAAATTGGCATGGTTCTAACCGACCAATATCCTGGAATTAACTCAAAAGAGTTTAAAACTTTTTTAAATGAAAGGTCAATCACACTAATTTTCACTGCAGTAAATTCACCGTTTTCTAATGGACTGAACGAAAGGCTAAACCAAACACTCGTTAATAAAATAAGGTGCAAGATAAATGAAAATCTAAAAACTAAAGCATGGACGACTATTGCTCATAATTGTGTTGATAGATATAATAACACAGAACACTCAATAACAGGCTTTGCACCGAGATACCTATTGGATGGTACTGATGTTTCATTTGTACCAAATGAACTTAAATTTAAAAAAGAAACAGAAGACTGGATTAGAGACAGAAAATTTGCATTAGAAAGAACAATTAAGTCACATGAATATAATAAAATGTTAATTGATAAAAAAAGAACAATACATAATTTTAAAATAGGCGATATGGTATATGTTGAAAATGGTCACAAACTAAATAGAAGAAAATTAGATGAGTTAAGGATTGGTCCATTTAAAATCGAAGATAAACTATCACAATCAATATACAAGATTAATAAAGGGCATAGAAAGATGGAGTCAAATTTTATTCCTGCCCCCGTACCAGAAGAAAATGAAGTTTAGAAAAAAAAGAAAAAGGTATTGAAAGAAGCGAAAATCTCCAGGGAAATTTTCTAACCCTAGGGGGAAGATGTAAAGAAATACCTACCTAGGCATAGGGATTCCTTCGTGTTCCAATAATGAATTACATTTGAAAAGTATGATGTGTTGTCATGGTATATCATCATACATCATACATGATACAAACAGATTATTATTGTTTTTGACTAGCGATATAGCAGACATTCAAATAATCAAGATATCAGAAAAATTAGTGTTATAATGTTTTTATAATCGACATATAAACTTTAAATGTAGTTTCTTTGTTAGCAGAGAAACACATAATTTATTTTGTCATTACAAATAAAGAACTACAACCAATAGACAAATTGTCTTATATACGTATCCAGGCCATGATTCTTAGAAAGAATCCAAAATTTAACAGCCTTTCGAGCCTTGGCCTCCTTCAAAATAAGCCTCCATCGCCCTCTGTCCTCGGCCGTCTTCTTCCAATCTGCAACATGGAGTAATCCTCTGGCATCCTTCCTGACATCATCCTCCCATCTCAGTCTAGGTCTGCCCGCCTTTCGTTTACTTCCCGGGTGTCCTGTCAGAACCTTCTTCGGTACTCGTGTGCTTGGCATTCGGTGCACATGTCCGGCCCATCTTAATCTTTGGAGTCTTAAATGGGTGGAGAGTCTGGGAGCTTGGTAAATATCACTGAGCTCATTATAGTGGCGGATTCTCCATGCCTCTCCCTCTCGCACCGCTCCTAAGATTCTTCGAAGTACCTTTCTTTCGAAGATGTCCAGCCGTTCCGCTGACTTTGCTGTCAGTGTTCCCGCCTCACATCCATAGGCCAAGACCGTTCTGATAATTGTTTTATATAAGGTTATTTTGGTTTTCCTATGGACGTTTCGGGATTTGAACACTGGCAGCAACGCGAAGTAAGTTTTGTTAGCGGCTGTAATGCGCTTTCTTACTTCAACTGGGTCTTCATTGTCCTGCATTATGATGGAGCCCAGGTAGGTAAACCACTTCGAAATTATAATTGTCTTTGAATTTCACTTTGTCTTTTATTCTGCGGTGAGGGGTTCTGGTTTGCATCATGATTTTTGTTTTATTTTCATTGATTTGCAAACCCACCTCTCTTGCCGCAGTCTCCAAAGGGTGAAACACGGTTTGGAACCATAGGGCCAAAATTATGAAAGACCACAATAATTGTTACAAATTTTCGATGAATTTTTGCAAAATTTCTACTTTTAGCCTTTTTTTGATTGATACGTGTCCAGGCCATGATTCTTAACAAGAAACAAATTTTTTATTATTACACAGCGCCCGTAAAACGATGAATTTTTGCAAAAATTCTACTTTTACCCGATTTTTTGATTGATACGTGTCCAGGCCATGATTCTTGAATCTTAAATTTCAGACGGTTCGGAGCCATAATGCAAAACTTATGACTGACCCCAAGTGCTCAAACATCCGAACCCAAGTGCTAATGCGACCGAACCCAAGTGTTAAAACGATGATTTTTTGAAAACAATTCTCGTTGTAGATTTCTTGATTGATTCATGTACAGACTATGATTTTAGTAACAATCCAAAATTTCACACGGTTCGGAACCATAGGGCCAATGTTATGAAAGACCACAATTATTGTTACTAGTCGAGCGCTAAACGATGAATTTTTGCAAAATTTCTACTTTTTGCCGATTTTTCGATTGAGACGTGTCCAGGCCATGATTCTTAGTTAGAATCCAAAATTTCAGACTGTTCGGAGCAATAATGCAAAAGTTTTGACTGGCCCCAAGTGCTCAAACATCCGATTCCAAGTGCTAAAACGACCGAACCTAAGTGTTAAAACGATGATTTTTAGAAAAATAATTCTCGATGTAGATGTTTGATTGATTCGTGTACAGACCATGATTCTTAGTAAGAATCGAAAATTTAACACGGTTCGGAACCATAGGGCCAAAGTTATTAACGACCAAAATGATTGTTACACGGCCCCCGTTAAATGATGTATTTTTGCAAAAATTCTAATTTTAGCCGATTTTTTGATCGATATGTGGTTAAGTCCATGATTCTTTGTAAGAATCCAAAATTTCAGACGGTTCGGAGCCATAAGGCTAAATTTATGACCGATCCCAAGTGTTTAAACGTCCGATCCCAAGTGCTTAAACCACCGAACCCAAGTGTTTAGACGATGATTTAAAAAAAAATCTTTGTATCTACAATCTTCGTATCAAATCTTTTTTGATTGATACGAGTCCAGGCTATGATTCTTAGTAAGAATCCAAAATTTCAATAGGTTTGGAACCATAGGGCTAAAGTTTTGACCGACACCAAGTGTTCAAACGTCCGACCCTATGTGCTAAAACGACCGAACCCAAGTGTAAAAACGATGATTTTTAGAAAAAAAATTCTCGTTGTAGATTTTTTGATTGATTCATGTACAGACCATGATTCTTAGTAAGAATCCAAAATTTAACACGGTTCGGAAACATAGGGCCAAAGTTATGAACGACCACAGTAACGCTAGCCATCAAGTAATAATACCTTTTTCAGCCATGTTAAAATCCTGTGATTAAAGTTACTTGACAAGTAGTTATTCAACACTTTACTGGAAAAAGAGGTGAAATGCCCCCTACGTTGCATGTAATATTTGTCAGTTTACGATCAATGCGACAGAATAAGGGAATCATATACGAGTACTATCGCATTAGTTTAAAAACTCAACGAGTTTGCACTTGATTGTGCTATTTACACGGTGTAAAAAACCTTCAGAAAATCCAAGAGCGGGGAGGCTACGAGGCACTGAATAAAGAGGAGACCGATTATACTGTCTCATTCTTCTTCTTCTTCTTCAATGGCGCTACAGCCCAATTCGAGCCTTGGCCTCCTTCAAAATAAGCCTCCACCGCCCTCTGTCCTCGGCCGTCTTCTTCCAATCTGCAACCTGGAGTAATCCTCTTGCATCCTTCCTGACATCATCCTCCCATCTCAGTCTAGGTCTGCCCGCCTTTCGTTTACCTCCCGGGTGTCCTGTCAGAACCTTCTTCGGTACTCGTGTGCTTGGCATTCGGTGCACATGTCCGGCCCATCTTAATCTTTGGAGTCTTAAATGGGTGGAGAGTCTGGGAGCTTGGTAAATATCATAGAGCTCATTATTGTGGCGGATTCTCCATGCCTCTCCCTCTCGCACCGCTCGTAAGATTCTTCGAAGTACCTTTCTTTCGAAGATATCCAGCCTATAACTATCTCATTCTATCGCCGGCTAAATCCTACACATCCTACGTTGCTACCTCCTTCCTTCTTTTATTCTTGATGAAGTATCAATTCTTAATAAAAATAATAATACACATTTATTTATTTATTTATTTATTTATTTATTTATTTAAGGAACATAAACAGTCTTAATAACATAATATACATAAGAAGATAACAAAAAACAGACCAATTATTAATGTTCACAGATAGGTATTTAGAAACATAAAAGTAACTGAATGTAAACTAGAATATTTAAGAAAAGAATAAAAAACAGGACAAAGCAGCAATAAAAAAATAAAAATATATATATAATACAGGTGTAGATTCAACAAGTGATAAACCTAAATATAAAAACACAACAATAAAATAAATGCTATTATAAATGTAAAGAAAATAGGGTGCAAAACAGGTATTCGGATTGGGACAGGTAAGGGGAGGAAAGGGATAAGGGAAAGTTGCCACGCACGTAATTTAAAAAAAAAATTAGGTACAATTAATTTAATCATCATGAATATGTGTTATGTATTATTCGCACGTAGTATGTTATACAATGAAATTCTGTAGCGAAAGTAACTAGCAGTGAATATGTCAGCAAATATTTCTAAACGTGCAAATTTAATGTTATAGTAGTTACATGTCCTTTGCATAAATTCATTTTGGTTGGAATTTGTGTTGCATCTATCAATGTAGAAAAGGGTATTATGTCTGCTATATCGAGTCGGCGCGTGGAAATTTATTTTATTAAGCAATTCCGGGCAGTCAACTTTCGAGTTAATAATTTTGTACAGGAGCATCTGATCAGCGACAAGCCTCCTGTTGAGCAGTTTCATGATTTGAAAATGGTTCTCGATTTCATCGTAAGAATTGTATACATTGAATGATTTAAAATTGAGGAATTTGAGAAATCGCTCCTGAACTCTTTCTAACCTGTTAACATAAACAATATAGCGCGGGTTCCAAACCTGTGAACAGTATTCTAGGTGAGGACGAACATGTGAATTGTAGAGAATCAGATAAGTCTTGGTGTTTTTGAAAAATTTGCATGTTCTTAGTACAAAGCCTAGACTCTTTGTTGCTTTGGTGACAATGTTATCAACGTGTTTTTCAAAGGTAAGTTTAGAGTCCAAAAGAATCCCGAGGTCACGTATATAATCTTTATTTGTTAACAGCAATCCAGAAATGGAATAATCATGCAGTATTTTCACTCGGTTACGTGTGAATGTGACTTTGCAACATTTAGAAATATTGATAAAAAGCTTATTTCTGAGACAGTAATCCGTCAGTCGGTCCAGATCTTCTTGTAAACGCACAGAACAGTCTGGAGAGCTTATAGGAAGGTATATCTTCATATCGTCGGCAAATAGTAAAATTTGAGCGTTGTGAAAACATGTCGTAATATCATTTATATAGATAGAGAAAAGCAAAGGACCCAAAATGGACCCCTGAGGCACACCGGAAGTGATAATTTTCCAGATGGAGGAAAATCCACCCACTGTCACAGCCTGGGACCTGTTTGTTATGTATGAAGATAACCAACGAAGGAGATCTCCATGAATACCATGATTAGCAAGTTTTCTAAGCAGGACGCTGTGGTTGATCTTATCAAAGGCTTTGCTATAGTCGGTGTAGATTGTATCAACTTGCACACGTTTATCCATAGAGGCAGACAAGAAATTTATAAATGTTATAAGATTTGTAGCAACAGAGCGACCTGCAAAGAATCCATGCTGAAATTCATTGATCGAATTCTTTACCACAGGGAATAACTGGTCATAGACTATGTTTTCGAACACTTTTGAAAAAATGCAGAGCTTGGAAATGGGTCTATAATTATCTGCTTCACACTTATTTCCCGATTTATGAATTGGCGTGATGTAGGCTCTTTTCCATATATCAGGAAATGTACCAGTCTTAAGCGATATATTAAACAGTATAGATAGCGGAAGTGACAAATGATTTGCGCACTCGGTAATGAACAGTGGTGGGATACCATCTGGCCCAGCTCCCTTGTTGGAATCAAGCCGTTTTAAATATTTAGATACAAGGTCAGCATCGACAAAAACTGACCCTATCGCACAGACCTGCTTAACTACGGAGTCATTGCAGGAAGTCCCCAGAGGGTGAGCCGGTTCGTAGACGGAATGGAAATATTCAGCAAATAAGTCACAGACTCCCTGTCCCCCCTCGGCTGTTAAATCCTTAAGATTTAAAACGCTAGGAATAGATGCTGATAGTTTTTTTGATTTAACATATGACCAGAATGCTCTGGGATCTTTGGCGATATTCTCTTCAGCATTATTAATAAAGTCTTCGTGACACTTCTTTGCCATTTTTTTCTGTCTGGTGCGTAGTCTTGAAAAAGTAATGTAATCGGAAGGGTTCTTATAAGTTATATATAATCTGTGAGATTTCTGCTTTTCGCGAATAAGTTTTATTAATGATGAGCTATACCACGGGGGGTAGGAATGTTTACCAGTACGCCTCAATGGAACCTTATCCGAGATCAAATTATTAATAATATTGTAAAAATGTGATACTGCAGGATTGACGGAATCGGTTAAGTTAAGTACGTTCCAATCTACTTGTGCCAGGCTGTCTCTTATGTCATCATAATTAGCTTTGTGGAATGAGGGCCTTTTAATTGATTTTTCCTTTACGACCGGTGGTTCAACGAACTCAGCAGTGATAATGATGGATTTGTGGTGAATATCCTCAGGAACCAACGGATCGTTCGCGGGAGCAACGCGTACCGAGAAATTACAGAGAACGAGATCAAGAATTCTTCCTAACGTATTTTGAACACCATTATATTGGTGGAAGTTACAGTAATTAATATTGTCGATAAATGTTGCGCTTATTGTAGAGGTATAGCTGCAAGGAATCATGTTTACCTCACCCACAGGAAGAGTCCAGGTAATATCGGAAAGGTTAAAGTCTCCCATGATAAGAAATTTGTCGTCAGGTTGATTCAAAAGCTTAATACCTAGATCATTCGAAAAGGTGGAGATTCGAGCATTGAAGTTGAAGCTTTTGGACAGGTAAATACAACAAAGATGAACGCAAGTAAATCCATTTGCACGTGGGATGCGAAGAGTCACCCAAATGTCTTCATCTGTAGAACACCAAGAGTTATTACAAATTGAATTGAGTTCCTTTTTGACAGCCAAGAGCACCCCACCACCCATTGTTACACCTTGGATACTTCTGTCGCGTCGGAATACATTGTATCTTGAGTCAAAAAGCTCCCCTTCTGAAATAGAATCTGTAAGCCAGGTCTCTGTTATGCCAATCACGTCATAATCACCGCTCGTAACACTGCGAAGAAATGTATCAGTTTTTGTTCTCAGTCCACGTACGTTCTGATAAAAAACACTTAGAGGCAGGGACTCTTTTTCAGTTTAGTGTCAATAACAAAAATATGCAGAGAATGTGTTGATACAATGTGAGGTGTAATATGTATAGATACTTGAAATATGACAAGTACATTATAATGGTTGAGCACAAAAAGAGAGAATATCTCGCAGTTGACAGAAGTTGAGAACATAATAAGAAAAAAAATATAAGGTAAGATTGTGCGAATATGATAAATATAATGGTAATTCAATGGCAATATGAGATGCAGGTTAGGACAGCGTGTGGAGGGAGAGGGAGGAGTATGCAATAATAATCGGATGAGCAGTAGGTATTTTCTTATGTTATTTTCTGGATGTCTTCTTCCCTCCTGACTAAAAAAGCTGGTGAATTTTCATTTTTTCTCACCAAGATCTTGCAGTCCTTAACCCAAACAAATTTAAAACCTGCTTCCCGTGCTTTGGTTTTAACCTTCGAAAGCAGAATCTTATTATTTATGGTTAGGTGGTTGTTGACAAAAATTGTAGATTCTGGTCCAGAATATTTTAGGTCAGTGGTGCTTATCTTTCTGGCCTTTTTGGATAAGGCAAGAAATTCTTCTTTCCTCCGTCTGCTTGCAAATCGGATGATGATCGGCTTAACCTGGGTCGTCTTAGTAGCCACTCGCGTCACGATGTCTACATCTTCTGGCTGTAGTGCGAAACCAATCTGCTCGCCTATTTTCTGGGCTATGCAGAGTAAGTTCTCTCCTTTCGTTAATGGTACGTTCTTAATTTCAAGGTTTTTCATACGGGAGAGCTGATCCCGCTCGTCGAGTTCGAACCTGAAGATATCCATGCTCTTCTTTATAGATGCCACCTCCGAAACTATCTGGTCGACAGTCTCCAGTCTCTTCTCAACCGCCTCCACCCTCTTTTCCGTATCGGACATGGCTGCTAGTGCGAACTCGAGGCTTTTCTTTATGTCAGATATCTCACCCCACATTGGCTTAATGCGAGTGAGCTCGACATCAATTTTATTAAGCTTCTCCATTATCTCGGCCAGAGAACCAGCTGGTAACATCTGCGACGACGCCGCAGGAGTTGCAGCTGGAGACCCACTGCGGGCTGCATTTCGCGTGCACGGCTTCATGTTGTTGTTTATAATTTAATGTAGCTATTCTTTTAAATATATGTTGTTAAATTGGTTCACTTGTTTTAACTGGTTAGTCAAAATTGAGTTTTTTTATAAACAGATGATTAAGAAGATTGTTTATGAACTGTTGTGGCATCCAAATGTTTTGAAAGTCACTAGTTTTATCACTTAAAACTCAAGATAAGATTTGTGCACTCTTGTAAACTTTGCAATCATAACACTGAGAAAAACACTTTCACTCTGTTTTTTCTCAAAGAGAAAATGGCAAAAGGTGTTGGATCTTTGTCCCTGTACAAATAGTAACTAGTTTAGAGAGGTAATAGTTTGTAATCTTTGTTTTTTTTTATTAATTTTGCGGGAGCAAAACAAAAACAAACAGCTGTCACTTTGAAGTATTGTTGTATCATAATAATAATATTGTGTAATAAAAAAAATTATGTAGATCTGTAATGGAATCTTTCATTTTAATTTTCATCCACTTCTCGAACTACCGAAATATGCGAATTTTCGCACGCGTGATAAAAATATTTTTTAATTTATCTAAAAAAAATGTATGTTTATATTAGGTTTTTTGATGCCTGTTTCACTAGGATATACTTGTGTTGAGACAGGCGGATTACAATAAATACATACAATAACAAAAATGAACCAATATTAAAGTTAACATTGCTTTATTAGTACGTGATTAGCATTTTTTTGCCATTTTTAGACCATATTTTTTTAACCTGCCCACGCCTTCACTGTGTCGTCTTAATGCTATCTAATTTTCTCAGGGTCTTCTACTGCCCCCCTGAAAGTCTCAAAGCCCAGTCTCAGTACGCCCACACATGAAGTACCTACATTCCGCCGATTACGCGCGTTTATAATCGACTTAGTATGAGGTCAATCAATTAAAAGTAACGTTTTAAAATCATAAGGTTCACAAAATATTAAAAAAAAAGCTGGATAATATAATTGTACATGAAAAAAAAAATATTTATAAAGAAAGCAGCAGATATATCGTTTGACGATCACTGCTATAAATCATAGATTCTCAACCTTATTTTACCCACCGCCCACTTTGAGAATATTTTTTTTCTAACGCCCCCCAATTTTATTATCTTGGGGGGGGGGGGGGGGGACTGGCTCAACTGTCACGGATTTATACCTTCGTTATTATTATGTATATTTTACCTTTGGTATATGTTATACCTTTTTGTTTAGCAAGTTAAAAAAGCACTTCTTTTGTACCAATTTTGTACAATTAATTTGGTTGCTACCTCCTTCCTTCTTGTATTCATGATATAGTGTCAATTTCCAATAATAATAATATAAATACACGTTGGTACTTGATAAGCGTGTTTTTTGTCTTTTTTAGACAATATTTTTTTACCTGCCCACGCCCTCACTGTGCCATCTCAACGCCCCCAAATTTTCTCCGCGTCTTCTACCGCCCCCCTGAAAGTATGAAATGCCCCCTAATTTGCTCTGGGTCTTCTACTGCCCCACTGAATCGCCCACCAGGGGGCGTTAACCTATACTACAGATGTCTCTTTTAAGTGTCGCTGTTTTTAGTTTCATCGAGTTTCACATTATACCCGTGCTAAAGAAGTTTCACGTAAAAAACTTTCTTTCTTCTCCTTGGCGGACCCTACACACGCAAAGCTTTTATAAGCAACGAGCACCTAAAGATATGTCTTTTGACTTTAACCACCACAAAGAGCAACAACCTGATAAAAAAGTTTATATTAATTTGTTTCAGAAACAAGTATCATTCATTTCCAAGAAATTAACCTCTTGAATGACGGTGAATCATCCGAAAATCAAAGAGATTCGCCGAAGAAATTTATTGCATTAATGAATTATTTTTAATTTATTTAATATTCTGTTTTGCCGCTTAAGTTCAATGATTTGATGTTTAAAAACGTTTAAAAAAAGATATCGGAAAGTTTATTATATTTCGTATATTTTTATTATCATTAATCGCAATATTATAAGCGCGTGCTGATGTTTCGCTGATTATTCGGAAAGAGTGTTCAACGAATTGAATTAATTGAGTTGTATTCTTGTTTATTTTAAGGATCGTGAAAGTTCTCAGAAATGATTAAAACAGTAAAAATAGTTCTGTGGTAATTATTATTATTTTTTTTTAACATCTTATAATAGTCTCACAGAGCGGGTTCTATTTAACCGCCGAAGTGATTGAGTCGTGAGTTCAAATCCCTGCAAGCGCAATTGGGGAGTCGGGTATGGATACCGGACTAGAATTAAAATAGAAGTTTTTTTTATATTAGCTCCACACAGGAGGCCCTGAGGAAAATAATTTCCCTCAGGGCCTATGTCTTCTTAGGGGATGCTGTGTGGAGGGTTTTTTTTAAGGAAGGGAAGTATAGGAAGTTCTGCGAAGGAAGAAGGTATGAGGTGTGGGTAGAGGAGTCTGAGGGTCAGTGTGTCCAGGAGCGACGGACGTATGAATCCATCCCTCTAACTGCGGAGCAAGGCAATGGGTCGAGAGAGTCCGGCTGGAAAGGTTAAAAGGCCTCCATCAACCAGACTCTCTTGAACCGGCCCGCCACGCAGCAGGTAAGCAGACGCATCCGCCGTCAAGACCTGGACAAACCTCACCCCATGAACCCGGGCACCCCTGCTAAGTCGCCAAACGTAGCGAACCTCTTAGAGTCATCTATTGCAGAGTTGTTGGATAAAATGTGTTAAATAAATGGTTCCCGAGGCGGCGGTACCCACACCCGCCTCCCAAATTGAAGTATTAATGTAAAATAAAAGTATATTTATTACGTTTAAAAAACATGTTTTTACAGGTTGATGTTTTCTTCATGATTATTTCGTTTAATATTATGAATATTGAATTATAATTTAAAGCTATTGATACTTTTTTATCTAACGACTCTACAGGAATTACACGAGTGTATCTCAAAAGCACCTTCCAAGATAAAATTATATATGACCTGACCACAAACAAAACTGCCATAAGTATGTATGACATAAATTAACACCCATTTTTTTAGATTTGGAATGTGTCACTTTGACCGTTTCCAGGTAGATAGATATTGGTGCTTTACCTGTTTTGTCAGAGAACCTTTTGTCAAGGTATTGATTTGTTCTTCGTTTTTTATGGGTATATCGACGATAAATAATTGATTTGAGTCGATATTTTATTTTAATGAAAATAAATAACTTTGTATACCTCACTATTTTATCAAAATAATAGCCGTGTTTCAAAACCAATGGTTTCTTCTTCAGGATAGGCGTGTAATGAAAAATAACAAATTTAAGAATAGACAAAAAGTATACAGACAGACAATTACGGACAGATAAAAAAATAAACAAAAATTTTAACAAAACAAAAAAAACGACTTAAAAAATGCACTAAAAAGTAAAAAAATAATTTCGTATTCTTCTACAACTTCATAATCAACTTACTTTTTCTACATCAATATGTAGGTACGATTGTTATTTTTGGCGTCAGTGTCAGTCAAGATAGGTTTTTAACTACATACATAGTTATAGGTGAGATGTGCTTATGTCGCACGAGCGACTTGACGAGGCGAGAGGCGAAAGGCGAGAGCGGGCCGCGGCGTGAGGGGAGCTGTCAAGTGAACACGCCTGGCCGGGTACCTTTGCTGACACCGACTCCAAAAACAACAATCGTACCTACATATTGATGAGTAGAAAAAGTAAGTTGATTATGTAGTTGTAAAAGAATACGAAATTATTTTTTTACTTTTTAGTGCATTTTTGAAGTCGTTTTTTTGTTTTGTTAAAATTTTTGTTTATTTTTTTATTTTTAGTGAATCTGAAGTACCTACACTAACTAATTTGTCTGAATATGTGTAGACCTACTAAACGTGCTGCTCATATCGGGGGTTTAGGATCACAGGGGCCTATCTACAAAAACATAGTTTTGAGATAAATGCATTTAGTTTTGAATGCTTGAAACTCAGAAAATAAAAGGCATTTCAGCAAACAAAAAATATTTGTCAACAAATATATTATCTCACTCTTTGAAAAACATATTTTTAAGTAGTTATTAAAGACTTGTAATGATTAAAAAAATATATTTGTGAAAAACGACTGAGATATGCCTTTGTGTTCCTAACTATACAGCAATACTTGACATGAGAGTTAGGATCACAGGGGCATATCTACAGTTTTGATACTTTGAAACTCAGAAATTAAAACACATTTAAGTGTAATACTTTTTTTTATCAATAAACATATCGTCCCATTTCATAAATTACATATTTTACCCAAAAAAAAAAAAGATTTTGACAACTAAAAATTTAAAAATTGATGGATTGCCTTTGCGTTCCTTAATATTCAGCAATACTTTAACAAGGGGTGATTTAGTTCACAGGGGCCATTCTACAAAAACATAGTTTTGAGATGAAGATTTTATATGCTATCAAACGCAGAAAATATAGCATCTCTCAGTCCAGCACATTGCAAAAAAAACACTTTATAAAATAATTATCTTAGGCCCGGTACAATTGAATAAATTTATTGAGATATGCCAATGTGTCCCTACCTGTATATTTAGCCATTGTTATTATTTACAAACATGTAAACTCCTCTTGATTCCTATTTATGAATAGAGAAATAATATAAATATCATAATTTTAACAAAATCTATGAACATATATTTAAATCAATATTTTCTAGGGCAGAGCTATTTTATTTTCCTCTAACGTTATCTTCACACACGAGGCCCTGAGGCAAATATTTTCCCTCAGGACCTATGTCATTTTTGGGGATGAAACCCAGAAGTCGGCAAATTATTCCACAGTTGGGAACTCAAGAGTCGTAGAAACGACCCGCTCTCAAGTGATAAAGGTCAACTGTGTAAACATATTTTGGCGTGTTTCCCAACTGCGCACCGATGCTGACGTGAACTGTGACGATAGTTTCTTGGAACATCTTCCATTAAAATATCGGTATACCAAGGAAAGAATTCCCACCCGACACCTTTGCTCTAAAGATTGCAATCCGTTTGTAAAGACAGGGGATTCTATCAAATGCACCGCCCTTTTCTGCAGTCAATATTTTTTTCAGGTATTTTATGGCTCCAGACCAAAGGTGGCTGTCAAATTCAACCGTGGGGCTATTCGTACATAGTTAGAATTTGTGTATTATCTGCAGTATTTGCTGGCCCTGTACAGTACGCCCTGTTTCTGAGAGGCTAACTTGACTCTGGCTTCGATGTAGCCGCCGTTCCTGAGCTGGTCATTTAGAGTAACACCAAGCATATCTATGGAAAGCTTATTGGAAAGATAGCTTCCATTGGAAGAATGATATCCACTGTTCAAAAATCCTTCAAATTTTTAATATTTTCCTTTGTAAATGGTATTGGAGCATTATATTGACCGGTCAGTGGCTGAGTTGGCATTACGTCTGGATCCCATCCATGAGTAGTAAGTTCAATTCCTCGGCGAAGTCCTCCATCACGACACAGGCAATACTTTCCCATTACTGTGATGGTAGTGGGAGTCTTTAAAATATTGTCAGTTTATTCGTAAACCAGAAATGTTTGTCTTTCTTTTTAAAAAAGAAATAAAAAATGTAAAGTTCTTCAAATTCATAGAAGGGTTCAAAATTACATGAAAAATCGATCATGTGTGGATTATCCTTTCGGTACCTATTGAAACTATTTGATAATCAGCCAATTACCATTTTATTCTTCCCTGAATAACAAGTGTTAGGTCAGTGTGTCGCTAGTAATAAGATTTTTGTTTAATGTTACAAAGGCATAACAGGCGATATGCCCTTGTGCTTCTAATTTTATGTCTAAATTTCTCGATTTGCTCATCATTATCTCTTAAACGGCTGTATATTCGAGATAGAGCTTCGTGTCACTAATAGATATGATTATGACATTACCGAAACCAAGCTTAACTCAAAACACCAATTTTTGTAGTTAGGCCCCTGTGATCCTAAACCCCCGATATATGAGACAGACATAATTTGACCATAACAACGTTAGGGTCAAATTAAGAGATTCGGACGAGTTTCGTTAATTTGCTCCTAAGAATTGAAGAGTTCCGTTACTTTGTCATGGATCCGGTAATCAGAACCTAACCAAACTTTCATCTCATGGCGTGGTATTGAGTTATTCGTCCATTTGTCGCGCACATACTTAATGCAAATTTAAGACTTATACGGTTTTCTCATGGATGCCATTGTCGGAACTGGACCAAATTAAAATGGAACCACACGGGAAGCACCAGCTTACAAATAAAAAAAGAATCATCAATATCGGTTCACCCACTCAAAAGTTCTGAGGTAACAAACATAAAAAAAAAAAAAATACAGTCGAATTGAGAACCTCCTCCTTTTTGAAGTCGTTTAACAAAATAATGAGTGGTGATTAATTAGTTATTAGGTATCACGAAAAAAAAAATTTAAATTATTATAAAATAGGTAACTATTGCATTTACGTTTAAATTAAAAACTTTTATAATTTAACACAAAATAATTATGGATATATCATAAGATGACTAAATAAGAAACAAAAAAAAAATTATTATCAATGTAAGTAACAATGTCAAAATAAATTTAAGAAATGTCTATTTAAAAAAAAATATTCGGTTTTTAATAATATTTAAATGACCGTTAACAGCCCTGTGCGTATTGTACAGGGCTCGTAGATACTTTAATAGTACACAACTGCTAACCCTGTACAAACCACAGGTGAGGTCCCACGGTTGAATTTGACAACCACCTCTGGTCTGGAGCCCCAAAATACCTAAAAAAAACCATCGACTCTGGAAACGGACGGTCCGTCTGACTAATTCTCATTATTTAACAAACGGATTGAAATATTTAGAGCACAGGCGTCGGATGGGAATGCTATCCTTGTTCTACCGGAATTTCAATGGAAGATACTCGTAGGAACTAGCGTCATTGATCCCTTCGGCACCGGTGCATAGTTGGGAAACAAGCCAAACGCGTGCCCAACGTACATACATGGTTGATATTTGTACCCCTCATACAGCATCCCAGATAATATATATCCTCATACGCATATGACACATAAGATGGAGACCATCGGACCACACAGTGAGGCAGGCAATGTCTATGAAGCTTCATCGACAGTCATCCAGAGGAAGACCGAAGAACTCCTGGATGACTCAATGCGATTCAATTCTTCAGAAAAACGGCCTGGATGAAGGCGATACCCAGAACAGGAGAAATTACAACCTGAGAATGAGAAGAGCCGACCCCAACAGCCTACCTAGGCAATGAGTTGGGATAGCGCAAGGAAGAAGAAGATACAGCATCCCAGATGACGTAGGCCTTGAGGGAAATTATTTTCCTCAGGGCCTCCTGTGTGGAGTTAATGTAAAAAAAAAAATCTTTTTTTAATTTGAAAATTCAACAAATTGTGAACCCATTGTAAAAAAATAGCCATTTATGAATATAAAAAGAACTACTTGTTTCCAAAATGTGATTTGCAAATTCAAAATGATAGTTATTTTTCAAACACCTTAGGTGCTCCTTCACTCTAGTATTAAAATTTCTAGAAGTCTTACCTATATAAAAATGTTAAAATTGTTACAAACTAATTTATAAACTGCAGATTTGTTTAAAATATCAACCATATCAAAAAAAAACACGAAGTGAATTTTTCGATAAATTGAAGACGCTATATTAAATTATTTGATTCTTTTAATATTTCAGATTAATTTAATGTTTTTTTATGAACTTACTTATTATTTATAAGACATGGCGCGTAATTTATTAATTGAAAATAAAACAAAATAACACTACCATATTTTTTTTCAGAAAAAGTGTTTTAATTTTAAGTCTTCTTGTTTTTTTCTGGCTCCCTCTTTTATCGGAGGCCATCTAACATAACATCGCAGACTCCAGTACCAAAGTCATGTTGTGCTATGTTAAGTATGTCGCTATTTAATCGTCCACCGAATCAGTTAGCAAAATATTAATTTTCATTTTGATAATGTGACGAAAATATTCATCAAGTTTTCCAGTTTTCTCTGTAAGTTTTGCAATTTTAAAATCAGAATATATCCGAGCTGTGGAGTTAATTGAATCGGAGTTACAGACCGTCACAATCTAAATTAGTATTTATAACACAATTGTTGGTAAAAGGTTATTTATTTAAAGTAAGTAAGTTCACAGATCACATAATATGGTAAAAATAGTCACAATGTATCAATTCACTAATTAACTGAGCAAGGGATCGGAGGGAACCTTGCCGTTAGGCTTTGGGAACAACAAAACTGACTGTGGTTCTGCTTAGAGGGTCGTACCATAGGACGAAGCGCAACTAAGGCAGCAGTCGGGGGTCTGGTTGGTGCTTTACTTATGGTAGTAGAATACTCCTTAGAGGGTCGTGCCAGAGGACGAAGCGCAACTAAGAGAGCGTACTAGCCAAGAGCGAGCTGCAGACGAACTGACTAATTTAGGGCGCGCGGCCTGTTATATAGCCCATTCCTTGTTGCGGGGTGTGGTTTATGTAGCGGCTCGAGGGTGGGAGATGCGCAGAAGGCGTCGGCGCATCCTGGTTTGCTTAGGGGTGGGTGAGCAGGATGGCGCTGTACGGGGGAAAGAGATGGTGTAGTGGCAAGCGTAAAAACGGCGCGCTACATATTTTAATATTGTCGTTTATTAACTGTTTGCGCTGTACATTTCGAGTAAAAATATCGTACCAAAAAAATGACACACCTAAGAATTTCATAAATATATATAAAAATGCTTGTATCTTGTGTATACATACCTATGTATGTTTGTTTGTTTTTTGTGCGTTACTAAATCATTCATCCGATTGCGATGAAACTTTGGGGATTTGATGTGCGCATGCCCGCGATGGTTTTTATTTAGTAAGCTCTGGCGTCATGAAATTATGCGTTGCTAAACCATTCATCCGATTGCGATTAAACTTTGGGGATTTGATTTGCGCATGCTCTTGATGGTTTTTATATATAATAGTGAGCTCTGGCGTCATGAAATTATACGTTGCTAAACTATTCATCTAATTGCGATGAAACTTCTGTGAGATGTTGTGAGCCCGCCCGCAAAGGATTCTATATACACTGGTGAGCTCTGGCATTTTGAAAATTGTATAAAAATAATTGCAATAGGTAGCACGTGAGCTGTTTGAAAAATGTATGTACCGGGATTGAATGTATGGAACGCGCGAGGGGGGAGGGGAACGCGGGAGTGGGAGGAGACGCGGGAGGTGGATTCGCGGAACGGGGGACGCGGGAGAGGAAGGGAAGGCGGATGGGGAGGCGGAAGGGAAACAGGATGAATAGGAAAGGACACGCAGGAAGAACAATTTCTTTATTAAGTGGTATTGCAACGCATGCCGGGAACTCGCTAGTTATATTATTAATAATTAGTTTATTCGCCCATTAATTTAATTTAACCGCGATGTTGTTCCGATAGCGGTTCAAAAAAACAATAAGCTTTCTCCCATTAAAATCTGCATAAATGCTCGTACTTCAGACCGAAGCTGAAATAAGTCTAAAAAATACACTTCAGTGTACTTTTCGCAGAAAACTTCATGTCCGAATCATTATAATCCGACCAGGAAATATTATTCTGTGAAATACAAAGAAATTTATGCATAACAGAGGAAATATCATTATTCTCAGAGAACAGAGGCATTACGCGAAAAGTCATAAGAATTTTAAAATACGTTTGTCCATTATTCAAGTCAGCCAGGCATTTTTGTGCATTTTTCATAGCTATTTTTCGTGTAAGCCGCGAATGTATTTATACGAAGATGATATTTGATATGGACGTGCGGAGACAATCGGACTTACCGTCTGATGACGGCTTAAGGCGCTCAAAAAGAAGAGGATGGAGAGATATGTAATTACGAATGTTGGAGAGAGTGCGCTAATATTTAAAACGATAAATAGCAGCGAAAATTGTGAAAATGTTTAATAAAACACGACTCGTTTAAAATAGAGCAAAAATCTCTTGGAGGCTGTTTAAAACAGCATTTAAAGAAACACTGTGATTTTTTTCATACATATAACTTGTAAAATAACTGAAACAGACGTGAAAATAATAATTTTCGGAGCATAGTTTGCGATTTTTTTCTACGAGGGAATTTCATATAATTTGCATTTCGGCGTCGGGAAAATATTAGGTACTTACATATGAAATTGGTGTTTTGCCGTGTAGAAGCGGATCCATTGCAAACCACGTCCGAATTAGCTGCAGGTTGCGGTGATAAAACTGTTTTAATCCACTTGAAGCAAATTGGGAAGGTGAAAAAGTTTGAAAGGTGGGTACCTCACGAATTGAGTGAAGCAAATCAACAAACGCGCGTTAGAACGCTAGACCACACACTGCACAACAGATGGCTACCAAATTAGTGGAGCTTCAATTGGAATGTCTAAGACATCCACCGTACTCTCCGGACCTTGCCCCAACAGATTACCATTTTTTTCGAAATTTGGATAAGGATAACTTCTTGCAAGGGAAAAAATTCAACTCCGATGGGGCAGTCCAAACCGCCTTCAAAGATATTATTGATTCCCGTCCGAATGTTTTTTTTTAGTAAAGGGATCGATGAACTACCTATGAGATGGCAAAAGCGCATAGATAGCAATGGTACATACTTTGATTAAATAAATATATTATATTAAAAAAAATCGACTTTACTACCATATGAAACGCCAATTTTATATGTAAGGACCTAATATTATCTTAAAAATTGACTTATATTTTTTTAAGAGCTTAAAAACTTCAAATGTTTAAGGGGAATATGTAAGGAATCGGTAGAAATTCGGGTAGCGGCGGCTTAACGTCCCTCTACATTACTAACTTCTCTTCGTCTGCATAATTCTTGCATGCAGTCTCTACATGCATTTTCAATTTGTGAGGCGGGTATGTGTACCGCTGCCTCGGGAACCATTTATTGAATAACTAACACCCCGGACACAGGTCGGCCCAGGTTCATGGGGGGTGAGGTTGCCTAGATTTTGGTGGGGAATGAGTTTACCATCCCGTTGCATGGCGGGCGGAATGGGAAAGGCTGGTTGAGGGAGACCTTTTCAGCAGAAGATGGATTCCTACGTCCAACACCCCTGAACACACTGACCCCCAGATTCGTACACAGCCCACTTATCTTTTTCCTTTCCAGAACTTCACTTCTTCCTTTTCTAATAAATTCCCTGCACACAGCATGTGAGAGAATGATGTAGTATAATCCTGAATAATAATTCCCACTTTTGTCTAAGTACTTTAGTTTTCTTAAGGTTTCACTTCTACCGCATTTGAATTGAACACTCTGAATTTTTTTCAGTTTTTTCCCAAATCAATTTTCTTTTATTGTCTTCAATGATTGCATATTACATTTATAGTTTGTACTCATTTGTCATAAAAAAGCGACATTATTTTTGGCCCAAAAATCTTCAAAAATCACAAAAAATAGAAAAATAGTCAGGCATTGATCAAAATCATTTATTATTTACGTGAATATTCCTTGTTTCTAAAGATCTTATCATGTCACAAATGTGGTGACCGCTTTTCCATTTTAACATCAATTTGTATGCGGTGGAAGTAGCGGAGAACAAAAAAAATACACAAAAAATCGTACGTTACAGAAATACACTGAGTCACGTTTGACATGTGGCACGGCCGGTGCGACACGGCCACAATTCAAAAATAAATGAAAAATAATTTTAAATAACGTTTTAGATTGTGAGAAAAGTCAGGATTCTTCATAACATAAACTTTAAACCAAACAATATGATTGGCGTTCTTTCATTAGAAATACTTATAAACGTTGGTTATTTCTCAAATATTTATAATAATAAGAAAGTTTATAATAATAAAAAGCCTGTTGCTATAAATATGTTGTTAAACTATAATATTTTTTATTATTATTTTTTAATTAATTAACTTAGTTTTAACTTAATTTAACTTAATTTAACTTAATTTTTTTTCGATCCACCTAGTGGGAGATTTATCACTTACAATGCCTTTCTCATATAAAATAAAGTTGGCTGTTTGCTGGTGGAAAAATGTAATCAGCAGTAATTGTTGAATGAAACCCTAGTATATATTGAATTATTTGGCGGACAGGAGATAAGCCGACGTAGCTCAGTGGATAAGAGCAGTTGACCGGAAATCAGAAGGACGCGGGTTCGAGTCGGCGGCATGTATCTTTTCTTGGGAGATTTTTTCAATGAAGATGAGTGTTTCAGGATAATAATTATTAATTTTAATAATATTTTTTTTATATTTCTGAACCCAAACGTTTAATTAAGAAAATATCTCCTAAATAAGTTATTTACAAAGGTTGTTAAAGAAGTGCTTGAATTATTTAACCAGTGATTCCTTACATTATTTGGAGTAAAAAATGTAAATGAAATTTTTATCTCCGGTGACTCTGTCGATATTTTTTTTTTTGGAATTTTTTTTTTCTTCGAAATCAAACAAAAAATCTTTTTCCCACGCGTTGTCAATGGTCATTCAACCGAGTACCTAACCATCCAACCCCTCACTCCGTTCCTCTAATGTCCGTATATAGGTATTCAAAATATGAAAAAACTTCCATACTGCGAACTGCATTGTGTTTGATACGTTTTTAGATTTTCACGGCCAGAAGTATTTTCGTTATTTGTTTTTGAGGTGTTATGCCGTGTTGCGCTACCTCCTTCTTTAGCCAACGTTTCGGACTGTGTTACAGTGTCCATCATTACATGTGCCCTGATGATGGACACTGTAACGCTGTCTGAAACGTTGGCTAAAGAAGGAGGTAGCACATCATGGCATAACACTGGTCTCCTTTTTATGCTGTCCACATTTGTTACATCGAATCTGTACAACATCGCTTCCTACGAGGAATTGCTTGGAGGTTAGGACTTGAAAGAGGAGAATACTCGTATGATGAAATTGAACAAACTTTCAATATTTCCTCATTAGAAAAACGTAGAAAGGACTCTGATCTAATATGCATTTTCAAAATTATCAACAGTATTACTGACACACCTGCTTTGTTACAACTCATCCAGTTCAACATTCCTTCCCGTAGACTCCGAAATAATGAATTGCTGTTCCTCAATCAATATTCTACTAATTATGGATATCATTCTCCTTTATCCAGAATGTCGAGACTTGTCAACGCAAATCAAAGCATTGAATTTTTTGGTGTAAGCCTAAATGACTTTCGGCAGTCGTTACGCAATGTGGTTTTTTAAAGTCTTTTTAAATCCATCTTCAAGCTACTTGTAGTTATCTTCTCTATGTACTTTTATATTATATGTATTTTGTCAATGCTCTTCATCTATATGTAATCTCCTTTCATTGTATCTCTTTTTTTTCTATTCGTTTTATTGTTAATTGGACTATTTGTCCGTAAATAAATAAATAAATAAATAACACCCCCAAAACAAATAACGAAAATGCGTTGTGTTTGCTTAATTTTTTTTACATTAGCTCCACACAGGAGGCCATGTGGAAAAAAAGATCCCTCAGAGCCTGTGTTAGCTTTGGGATTGCTGTGTTGAAGATTTTTAAAGGAAAGGAAGGTGAGAAAATTTTGGGGAAGGAAAAGGGTCATTAGTTAAAACCTGGTGTTGTGCCGGTATATTGGGAAGCTGCCAGTACCAGGATCGATCCTGAAGCAGTGCAGGAAGCCGTCAAAGGCAAGAAACCATTCCTCTCATAGCCTATTTCCTATGATCGATATTTGAAAACACAATCAATGGTCTTTTACTTATCAAAAAAAAAAGGATTTACGGTTACATCGTCTCGTGTCGCAGCATCGGCCGTCACACAAGTTGAATAATAATGCAAAGAAATAATTTAAATAAATGCCGTAATTTTGTTTTACATATAAAAATATGTATGGAAAATAGAAAAACAAACGGTTCACAGATAAGTTGACACAATAAGTAGACTTCAAAGTTTTTTTTTTAAATGTAAAGAAATTTGTGCCCAAGAGCTACGGATCTATTACTCCATCGCTGCGTATAAAAATAAATATATATAAATGTGTGTGTGTTTGTTGGTACGCGATAGCGGGCACGATTAATCTCGGAGGAGAGGTAATAATTTTATGACTTCTTCGGAAAGCGAAGCGATTAGGCCAAAATAAAATGTTTTACAATTTTTATTGACTCTGTTTCGGGAACGTGTCGGACGCGGGCACTTGTCAAACCTTGATGAGGTTACGGGTCGGTTTTTTATTGGATTTTTCAGAATTCAACAGAAAAATTACCAAACGTGTGCTTTTTTCGTTTTTCTTGTTAATTATATGCGTATCTACCGATGTTTTAGACGATTGGTAAAACTGTTTGTTTTTTTTTACTTCCAATTTCGATTGTTTTTTTTTTGTTTTACATTAACTCCACACAGGAGGCCCCGAGGAAAATGTTTTCCTCAGGGCCTATGTCATCTGAGATGCTGTGCGGAGGGTCTTTTTGAGGAGAGGAAGGAATGAACATTGGTCTTGAAGAGTCCCATGTTGTAGGAAGGAGGAAACACAAAGGCCGGCAAATCGTTCCACAGCCGAGCTGTTGAACACAAGAACGAGTCGAAGAAGCGACCCGTTCATATGTGACAAATGTCAACCGTGTACAAATGTTGGGCACTCGTTTGGCGTGTTTCCCGACTATGCACCGATGCCGAAGGGATCAATGATGCTAGTTCCTCGGAGCATCTTCCATTGTAATACCGATAGTACAATGATAGCATTCCCACCTGACGCCTATGCTCTAAGGATTGCAATCCGTCTGTTAGGATGGGAGAATCTATCAAACGGACCACCCGATTCTGCACAGAGTCGAGGGTATTTTTCAGGTATTTTGGAGCTCCTGACCAGAGGAGGCTGCCAAATTCAACCGTAGGGCGCACTTGTGATTTGGACAGGGTTAGCAGTTGTGTACTATTAAAGTATCTGTGGGCCCTGTTCAGTACGCCCAGTTTTTGAGAGGCTAACTTTACTCTGGCTTCGATGAACGTTGCTTGAAATAGCCAGAAACTTCCCTACCTTTTTCTTCTCCGTCTCCTTCCCCTCTCCATTACAATCAACCTGTCAACATACCCCAAAATCAATGATATCAGGATCTCACTGGCTCCAGACAGTAGGCAGCAGTTGTGCCGTAGGTATTTATAAAAAAAGTAATATTAACGTTTCAAAAATAAAAATGTAATATAATCTTTGGGAAACACTGTGAAGAGGACCTGTTTTGATGATTTTAACTGTGCCGGGTTGGCTGCCGTATGTGCATTGTTTCTGACTTGAAATAATCTGTGGTAAGTAATCTGAAAATAACACCAACCTTTTTTGTATCGTTTTAAGAGATCATTTACAATGCGAAGAAAATTGTGGATCATTGTTTTTGGAAACGTGTTTGAAATACAAATTTCATTAGCAGTATATAATATAATTTGTCAAAGTTGTTCGCCTAAATATTAATAAGAACTAGATTCAGTTGGTTTTATTATTTACCAGTCGTTTGTCGTGTTGGTAGGTATCTGATTCATATATTATGCACCGCTTTCCCAAAGATGACTCCTAGGGAAATTAACCTCATGGCCGCCTGTGCGAGTTAGTTTTTTTAAATTTCCAAGTGGGGTTCCACAGGGTTCATCGATGAGTCCACTAGTAAGTTTTTAGAGAGAATATCACAGATAAATGTGGATTAAAGAATATTAAACGTTATAACTACGTAATAGTTTGGGCTATTGATAATATAATTGAGAGATGTATAAAGTTACGCGTTAGTATTACTTAGTCAAAATCATCAGCTGTATCGATTGTCAGAGTAGTCATCAGTAAAACAAAATATTCATAGAATTGGGTCGGATTTGATAGACAGGAAGGACTTGAAGCAAGAATCGAAGATAGCAGATTAACTTAATAACCTGTAATCCTGCAGAATTAAGGAATACCTTCTAGAAGGCTTTATCATTAGTGGCCAGATAGTGTGCAAGCGAACACTGCATCATTGCACATGCAGGGATACAGGAAACAAAAATCCGCAAGAGTAAAGTGGAGATTTTTTGAAGGCCGCGAAGGATTGTAGTGCAGACGATGATTGAATCGCGTTAATGATAAATGTTACTCACTACTCTTGTGTTTATCGAAAAGTAAGAGGACAAAAGTAGTTTTATAACTGATAAAAACTTCTTGGTTTAGATTTTTCAGGGCCCCAACGCCTGGAAAAATTGGAACCAACATCCCTTTAAAAAATTGTGGCTATCGTAACTATGTGGTAGAAAATGTAGAAATGTAGAAACAAGAAAGAGGAATGTTAGAAAAAGCCCAATTTTGACCTGGTCTAAAATCTGAAGTCATTTCAAGATTTTCGAATCTGAATCACCGGGCGATGGTGATAGAATTTTTCAATTTGGAATCAGGTGAAAACCGTACCTATTAAAATGCTTGTTTTTGTCATAATTTCGTGATATTCGTTTTTTTATGTAGATCCTGCCAATTGGAGATAATATGATATTTGTAATATCTTTGGTATATCTATTTTCGAGCTACATACATGAATATCTCATTCCCCCAATTAAAACTTCTTCTCCCATTACACTTCTCTTTTGTTTGATCAAAAAACTTTGTTAAAAAGTGAACCGTATTACCTAATACTTTATGGAACTCTCTCGCTTGTATCGCCTTAGGAGTCACGGGGTAATAGAGTTGGATAGAACACATGTCTATTTGCATACTTTATAGGAAGTGACAGAACAATTACATGCTGGTGACATCTGTGATTTAAGTTCGAAAAAACTTCGCCGGCTGTCGCGGGTTAAGAACTTGTTTGATGAAATCCATTAAAAGTTCATATTATTGTGATTTCTTTAGATTTTCTTTAAAATAATAGCAGTACAGTGAAATAAATAGAAATACATAAGTCATTACTTATTTATTTGTTTTGTAACTTTTTACGCTTTCATTTGGAAATTTTGTTGATCTGGTCTCTTAGAAGGATTAAAAATTAGCTAGGAATAGATTTTTACGAAATAATATGATAGGTAATTTGACTCAATAATTTCAAGTGAACGTTAATGTTGACATAACATAAGTTTTTTTTTAAATTATATATTCCCTACTTGTGGACCTAGTTTCGTGGCCTATGATGTACGAATTTGACTTTGAATTGAGTTCTTGCGTTTTCAATATGGCATAATATTTTATGCCATATTGCAAATCTTACACTTCCAAATGCTAAGTAAGAGACTAATCGCGTGTTAATAATAATAACTTCGTTCAGAATATCTTCGAGTTTTGCGGATCTGGTAAAAAATATATTCTATTTTTTATTTTAACTTTATGAGTAAAACCTCAAATTGTAATATTTTTTTTAATGATTTTAGACAATATAAGCGAAACTTAATCGAAAATCTGGAAACAGAAAAATCAGAAAAACATATTGACACCTCTGGGACTCGAATCCAGGACCTCTTGCTTTCCGGGCAAACGCGCTAACCACTGCGCCACGGTGTCCGTGTTTCGCATATATTGTCTTAATTCATTTAAAAAATATATTCCAATATTCCTAAACATATCTGCACTTTTGAATTTATATGTGCATTTTAAGCTTTTTTGTTTTTATTATTTCTTACTTTGTTTCAAAATTATTTGTCATGAATTAATTGTGCTACCAATGCAAAAACCCCCTGGGCGTTAAATAAATAAATAAACATAATAAAATAAATAAAATTTTCGAAAAAGCGGTGTAATTTTTCAGCAAATGTCGTGGTGTTTTGCAACAAAAATTATGTTATTTGCAATTTTTTTTGTATTTTGCAGCAAAAAATTGCGAACGCCATTTATAGATATATTTGGTTTTTATTTTCTAACAAAATCTAAAAATTAAAAAAATAGAATAACAGTTGGTTAATATCGTGGTTTCAACTTGACATTTGCTGCGTTCCTTGTTATGGCCAACAAGTTTATCAAAACCATAGGCAAAGATGTATAACACATAACAACACTTTCCTATTTTTTGTATTTGCACAAAAATGTGCAATTTTTGCGAATATGTAGTGAAAATAAAAAAAAACTCGTGTTATTGTAAAAATGCAATTTTCATATCTCCACTGTTACTATTCTAACTTAATTTTTAGATTTGACCGCTTTCTTAAAGACATTAATAACTTCAACGGGAATCACAGATTGAGCGAAGCCTCCTTGAATAAGGGAGCGCCATTAGCCGCCACCAGCCGCTGTCCCTACTCCCCACGCGATTCAGGACCTAATTTTCAGATGTACTGCCTTTAGAAGGTAATATACCTACTTACCGGCGGACAGCGACCCCCGGCTAGGGTAACCATACAATAATCAAAAGAAGTATAGATGTTTTTTCACTTGTGATTTTATATACCTATCCTCTATTCTCTACGGTTCAAATCCCGGCATAGGCAAGTAAATTTTAAAATACATTTTTTTTTCCAATTTATTTTTATGTTATATTTTCATCTTTTTATTAGTTTCGATGGCAAAGTGTATACAAGATGTAAGTACAAAGTATAACATAAAAAAAAATTGTCACCGTTTATGTCACGTTTTTACTTTGGTTTTGTTAAGTTGTCTTGTTTCACAACTAATGTAGGTACATACATGTGACACGTTCCAGAGCAGAGGATACTCTTGGAATCGTACTGGAGAAAGGCACCATTTAGAATTGAAACGTTGATTAAAATGGTTTTAGCCGTGTTTGGTGAATAGATTGTATAGCCGGGTACTTCCCCACCTTTCTCTTCCCAAATTCCTTCCCCCCTTAGTACCTTCTGCCTCCCAACATTCTCAATGCTCCAGCATTGAGAATGTTGTACTCCCATATGCGGTACCTACTCACGTGTATATTTTTTAAAGAAGACTTTTTTTTTTAATTTTAATTTTCATTTAATATACTTTATCCGCCTTGCAATTAGTGAAAATTAATTTTTAATTTTCCCTGAGTTTAGCAAAACGGTTATGTTAAGTACTAATATGAGTCCTATAATTTCAATACCCGCTACATCCGATTTTTTGACAAAACGATCTGAGTATGACATCTTGTTCACATTTTTGCGAGATCAAAATTGAGTTTCAAAACCTAAAATCTAAAATTGAGTTTCAAAACCTCATTTATCACGCTTTAAACCCGCTATATCATTCAAGAAGTTACTATCAAAACCCGCTATATCGGAATTCAACCAATCACGAGCAGTTATTTTGCCAAGATGGCGGGCGTAGAAACACGCCCCTCAGGTCAAATTAGTTTCAAAAGCCTCTATATTCCATACAAATCACGAAGTGAGTATCAAAATTCGCTATATCCATCTTATTTATCCAAATTACTAAAATATGTCTATATACACATTGAAAAATTAACACTTTTCGAATGTATATTACTCCAAAATTTTATATAAAAAAACAAAATGCAATTTTTTTTTTACGCTGGAGATTGACAGTTTTTTGCGGTTTTCTTCGAATCAGTGAAAGTTGATATAGCGGATATAGAAATTCAACGACTCATATTATTATTTTATTATTATATTTTACATCTGAAGAATCGTTAAATGAAATATTTTAAAAATTAACAAAACAAAAAAAAAAATTAGGCATTAACGATGGTCGAAATAGTGACTGAATATAAGCTTAAAACCATCTGAATTTTTAACTAATACTCAGAGTTTAAGAGACGCGAAATTTGTTTTTGATTGATATTTTGATAGCTTTCATGGTGTATCATATAGTCCTAATTTTACCTTTCTGCATCTGGTGACCCTACTTCAAACACAATGGGACCTCCCACGCTATTTGTAATCAAAATAATAATATAACCAAGTGAGTAGGTGGTGCTAATGCAAATATACTATCACTCTGTACAGGATGCAAGTGATTCGATATGTTTTTTATCCCCTTTTTAGTTAATATTGGGTATAATATCTGTAGTATACTACAGGATTAGACATTTAGTTTCAACATCCTTCAAAAGATGTCGTTGGTATAGAAAGTTACATGTATTTTATATGTGTCTCAAAAGGTGTCAGTTAAGTAAATATTTCAACATATTTCAAGTAAACTTTAGAAGAGTATCATCTATCGCCGTTCGTGTCTAATGCACGAAAGGTAACGGAAATAGCCAATGGCTTATAAGGAACCGACAGTGTTTGGGCGTCGAGCTTCAGAATAACTTAGAGCCTCCAATAATATGGACATCTGGCCCCCTAGCATGGTCGATCGATATAGGTTTTATTTAACAAACAATAGTTCATGTCAAATAAAATAGGAACCCTTAATCGTTGTGAACTGTTGTTGGTTCATTAGCGGCCTGCAGTCGTGCTCGGGAGCGATGACAAGTTACCGATATTCTCGATAAAACCTATATCGATCGACCATGCTAGGACCCCTGGTTCAGTTAAATACTCATTGTAAACCTTACGATAATCTAAATAAAGCATCTTGTACTCCAACTCTCGACGAACCTCGATCTTTATTGAAGTTTTCCCAAACATATTTCAAGTAAACTCAATCACTGGGATTAAGGAACACCACACTATCATTTATTATTATCAAAATTGAACAGAAACACTTCTATACTAGAAACTTAATTTTTTGTTGTGCCTAGCATCGAACCCCTACCACTCTTCATGGAAAAGATGCAGGTGAAATGGCTTGGACAACATGCCATTAACTAATAGGTTTTCCAAAGGATAATTATTGAAGGACATTTGAACAGCCCTGACCTGGTGAGTTTGATTAATTATCACGTATCTAATAAATAACAAAACGGTTATCCGTGCTCTGTTTCATGCAGTTGCTTGACGCACCAATTTTATGTACAATAATATTTGTACTCATTAATATGGTAGAATTATTCTTCTTCACAGAGATTGCTTCGAATGGGAAATGAAACTTGCTTTGTTGAAATAAGTATTTAATTTAAATAACATTATAAAACGCAAACATACCTGCAGATTTGCAATCCCTAACTGTATCAGTTTGTTATTATGTTATAATATGGTACTTACGTATGTTCTTACCCATATTAAAGAAATTAAAAAAGTAAAATCCTATATGTATAATATAACTCCCTAAATAGATTCGACAGGATTTACTATTTTATTCATCTCTTCTTTCACCTATATAATGCTCTCTTTATGGTATTTACCCACACTTTAAATCATCTTTCTATTTTAATTTTATAAATCAATATGTATTTTACCTTAAATATTCTTATGTTATAATTAAATATTCTTATGTACGATATTCTTTTATGTACCTCTACGCCTGTCTCAACACAGGTATACCCTAGTGACACAGGCATCGAATAATGTAATGTAAACATACCTTATATAGATAAATAAATAAAAACAAAAATAAATAATAACGATAATCATAATAACATATTCCAGAAGCTATATTAGGGGTAGAGCTATATTGTAAAATAAAATAAAATAAGTGAAAAAATATTAATTATAAATTATGCAACAGGTATTACCGTAATTTATTTTTGGGTTATTATGCCGTGTTGCGCTACCTTTGTCTTTAACCAACGTTTTGGAGAGCATTACGGTATCCATGATAACATTGCACACCTGTCCTGGTGATGGACACTTAATGCTGTCCAGAAAATTAGATAAAGATGGAGATGCTGCAACACGGTATAATAACCCAAAAATAAACATATAACAGCGATATTGACAGTGACAGCAACAGGTTGTTGTGACCCGGCAACCGTGTTTCCTCTTAACAAAACTCCTGACCTCTGAAGCAGCACATGGCAGCGACACCTGGAGGCGCCTTGTAGAAGCGTTTGATCACTGGCCCAATTTAAAAAACATAAAAATTATGTGAATACCGCACAAGAGTCCCAATTTCTCCCAACCATCTGGAGCCAATGATACTACCACATCCCCAGTTCGGGTATGTTGTGAGGCTGAAGGTAGTAGGGAGGGGAGACAGATGTGGAATGATGATGGTCGGGGAAGTACCTGACTATCCAGATTTCAAACAATTTTTCTTGGTTTTAATTCTGAATGGTGGTCTAACACCAGGGCGATACTGAGAGTACTTCACTTTGGAACATGCTGCAAATACACCATATATATTGTTTTTTTAATGAATAAATTGTGAAATAATAATAATAAGTAATAATAATTTAAAAAAAAATTCATCAATAGTTTTGTACAATTTTATATAAATTGTTTATTTATCATTGATTCTATTGATAAAAATGTCACTACTCAGCTATAATTCAGAATTTGTCCTGGAATTCAGCTGGTTTTCAGTAGTCCTACTTTTTTATAATTTTTTTTTTATAATATTATTTTTTTTTATTTTAGCATATAAAATATAATATACATTTAGATAATGTAATAATTTGCGTACAAGTTCATGTTCAAATATGTTAATACCACTCTTCCATAGAAGCATTAGCTTGTGTCTGGAAGAGAAGTGTACATTTTTTTATGCTCTATTATGTCATAAGTTCTTAAATTACAATGTAAATGTAAAAAAAAAAGTTGTAAGTTCGGTGATATGTAATTATAAGTATTTATCTACTAATAAACAATTTTAATATTAGGATAATGTATCTAGAATTATTGTAATTAGTTGTTGAAAACAAAACAAAATTTAACTTATTTGAAGAACGGAGTATCACTTGGAAACTGAGTTATAAGTTATAAGTTATTCTTGAGATTAGATTAGTCGGAAACTTTTTTTTTATGAGATTATTTACTAATATTATAAAGTTTGTATGGATGTATGTTTGTTACTCTTTCACGCGAAAACTACTGAATAGATTTTAATGAAACTTTACGATAATATAGCCCATAGGTACATCAGAATAGGCTATGGACTATAGCTTAGAGCTCTGGCATTATTATGAAATTTATATACAAAAAATTGCAATAAGTGGCATGCGAGCTGTTTTAAAAATGAATGTAGCGGGTATGGAGGGGGGGGTGAGGGGTGGATAGGATGTGGGGGAGGGGGGGGAGGGTGGAGTGTGGAGGGGGTGGGTGAGGGGTGAGGGGGATTTGTAAGGGAGGGGGTGAAGGGAGAGGGGTGAGAGGGGGCGGGGGAGAGGAGGACGAGGAGGGGGATTGGAGTGGGGATAGGGAAGGTGGAGGAGGCGCTGTGGGTACCCCCCTAATACTATGCGAGCGAAGCCGGGGGCAAAAATTAGTATTTAATAAAATAAAAATACAATAATAATAATTAAATTTAATTCACATTTTTTTAAATTTTATTATTTAATATATTATAAAAAAAAAATATCCTGTAAATTAGAATTCAAATTAAAGCAAATAATATTAATATTAAAATTCTAAATGTAAAATATAATGAAAATAAATGATATAATCATATCATAAATAGCACAACTCCATCAAATAAAATTTATTTGCGAGATTTTAACCTGCGACCTTCGGATTGCCAGTCGAAGCAATTCAAAATAGGTCATGAGGAAGAAGATGAGATAATGATAATGACTTTTTGGAAATAATTAATCTCGATAGAGGCCGGGTACACTTTATATTATTGGTCAAAGCAATCGGGATCAATAAAAGCCGCTGGTCCTATATACCCTTATAAACTCAAAACAATAAACCGTTCAAATATTGATAGCTTTGCAATAATCTATACTTATATAATTTAGCAATTTATATGGAATAATTGCAATTATCCACGATAATAGGGTTCCCAGTGCACTCTCGGTCCGTGTATTGATACTAAGGGATAAGCAATTATACGTTTGATAGGTTCAAAATAACGATGCATTTACGATGTCTCCAATAAACCGATTAAATGCAACAGAAAATTATTTTAATGATGGATGGTCGAGATGCATCTCGAAAAATATCGATAAAATTTCAGAATGATGGTCTCGTAAGCAACACAGACATAAAAATTTCAAGGCACTTAAACAAATTTAATTTTTTTCCCCGTTTTCTAACAAAAATGACAGAAAATAAAAAAAAATTAAACTACACATATTTACTACCTCAAACTTTGCAAATAATTAATAACAATTAATTATATCTACACATATTTTACTAGAAAAGTGAACTACAAACGTCATAGTCACCTCATCTTTCTGTCGTTTCATTTAAAAATAATTCTTAAAAAAATCACAAATTTTCAATTTGCGGTCGGAAATTTTGATTTCATAAAGGTGTATATTCTCATTATTGTGTGGGTAACTTTCAGATTTGTGAGCTGGGACAAATATGGTCAACTGTGACAAATATGGTCAACTGTGACAATACGGTCAAATGTGAGCTGGGACAAATATGGTCAACTGTGATTAAATGGGTTAAAATAATATTTTAAAAAATCGAACGAATTTTTTTAGTTTTATGTGAGGGCGCAACAAAAGTAACTTGTTCTTTTAATCAGAAATTGTATTTGTTAAGTTGTAAAATATTATCTTGCGTTAGAAAATAGATGTTTTGACCAAGACGATCTATGGGGTTACTATACAATATTTATAAAACCAACTAATTTCAATTTGTAATAATAGTGTGAGAATATTTTTTATTTATTTAATTATAATGTATTACATAAACATGGTAAGTAACACATTATTCCAAATCGACCACCATAACTGTCTAAGCTTCAGTGCACCTAAATGCAATGTAGTCTCTTTCACAAGGGCAAAACAGACGATCATATTTGAATATTCAATTAACGGTAACATTTTTCATCGCTGTAGTCAAATAAAAGATCTAGGGGTTACTTTTGACAGCAAAATGACATTCCACCAGCACACAAATGACTTATGCAACAGAGCATATAAACTGCTGGGCTTTGTCATTCGCAATTCATGCTCATTTCAAAACCCCCTAACAATTAGGCTACTTTACAACTCACTGGTGCTAAGTGTACTGGAGTCGAATTGTATTATCTGGGCTCCATTTGAAGCATCCTATATTTTGAACATTGAAAGAGTTCATAAAAAATTCCTACGTTTTTTATTTTTACGCCTCTGTGGAACTTACCCATATTTGTATCCATCGAGATTTATTTTAGGTATGACTAACTACCATTCTCTAGAAACTCGTAGATGTTTTGCGATGCTAAAATATTTCTTTCAGTTAATCAATGGCCTCGTCTCTAACGGTGAGATTCTGGCACAAATAAATTTATTTGTACCAGAGTCTCACTCTCGGGCACGTCGCCATAACATATTATATTGCCTATCGAGTCGTACAAATCTGTACCCGAATTCGCCCGTGGGAAGAGCGATACGCTATTTAAATATATTAGATAAAAATTTCGACATATTCTTCAAAAGATTCAATGAGTTTGTACGGTTTTTAGCGCTACATACTTACTGTGAAAATGGTACTGTTACAATTAATTAGATTAATTATCTGTAATGTTGTAAATTTTTTGTACACAAATAAAATAAAATAAATAAAACATGCGAAAATAAAACATAACACGGGCCTAGCCTAGCATGGTGGTCGAAAAATCCACTAATTAATGTAACCATAATATTTAGCAATAAATAAAGAAAAATAAATAAAAAAAAATTAAAAATGAGCTGAGAAAAAAAATCTGATCACTAAAACACTAGAGCGAGACGGCAGGTGCCGGGATATAAAAAGGATTGTAATGGTAGTACTCGCTCTCTCCTAGCCAGCTCTCATCTAGCTATCACACCTACCTACCCCAAACGATTCTTATAAACAAATTATTTCCATAACTCACTTTAGTAGGTAGTTCTGTGAACAGTAGACATCATATCTGCTACAGTAGATGTCACACATCTGCCCTGATGATGGACACAACGCTGTTCGAAACGTTGACTAAAGGAGAGGTAGCGCAACATGGCATAACACCCCAAAAACTTCTCAAATCATAAGAATTGTAAGTAGCTACTCAAATACCACGCTAATTATTTATATACCATAATATGTAACTTTTTTTATAAATTTCATGATTTGTCCAAAGAAACGTCAGCATCCCAATGACAATTATTTTTTTTTAATTTCTAGAAGCAGATAGATATTGTAATATTGAAAAATATGCGTCCAAATCATCGTAATTTTTTTTTTTATACATGAGCTCCACACAGGAGGCCCTGAGGAAAATAATTTCCCTCAGGGCCTACGTCATCTTTAGGGATACTGTGGAGGGTTTTTTAAGGAAAGGAAGGAGAGGAGAGTTCTGTCCAAATAAACACGATGATGATTTCACATTTGAAAAAATAATCTTTATTGAAGCATGTAACGGCCACAACCTTGAAACGGAGACGGAACGTACAAACGAATTTACAGGCAGACGAAATTCTGAACGGTCGAGTTCATTTAATTGTCCATTTTCAGTAAATTAGTATTAATAGGCATATACAGGCACGAATAAAACATAAGGAAGATACGACGAACGTTATTTTTGTTTTTGTTTTATCTGATACTGTTCTGCTAATTCTCTTCATTTCTTAACAATAAATTACGACATTTCTTAATTTGAGAGGCGGACATGGGTACCGCCTCCCCGAGGTTGGATAACCAACACCTTTGTCATAGATCACCCCAAGTGGTCTGCTACGTTTGTTGACTTAGCAGGGGTACTCGAGTTCATGGGGTGAAGTTTGTCCGTATCTTGGCCGTGTAAGCATCTGCCCAACAACTGCAAGGCAGGCCGTATTGGGAGAGCTTGATTGACGGGGGCCTTTTGATTTATCCTACAGGACTCTCTCGGAATATCGCCATGCATCGCAGTGGGATGTACGAATTTCTGGCTTCTTATCCACCCCTCACCCTCATCGCTTTTTCCTTTCCAGACCATCCTCTCCTTCCTTTCCTAAAAAAACTCTACACAGCATCCCTAAAGATGACGTAGGCCCTGAGGGGAGTAGGCCCGTAGGGACGCTTTTTCCTTTCCAGACCATCCTCTCCTTCCTTTCCTAAAAAAAACTCTACACAGCATCCCTAAATATGACGTAGGCCCTGAGGGGAATTATTTCCCTCAGGGCCTCCTTTGTGGAGATAATTAAAAGAAAAATTGAAGAAATATGTAGTCGGTTTCATTTTTGGAAGGTACACTGTAAAACATGTTATAAATTATAAAATTTTACATTTAGTTGATTTCTCAAAGATTAATAATTAAAAGAGTTAATCCAAAACCATTAAATAATGTTGAATGGTGTATTATAACTCGACTGATTTAAATTTCAAGTAAAATTTCATCACAGTGGCGTATACTAAGGACTGTCTCTAATAGGCTGCTGTAACCTTAACTGCTTAATTTAGTTCACATTCCAAATAACTTAAAATATTATGTGTCAAATTATGAATCGGCATTTTTTACATTGATAAAAAATGTCAATTTGTCATTCCATCTATCTCAGGTATAAGTTACGCGGTATTCGTTAATTTGAAAGCACACTATTAGTCAGTGTCGTGTCATTAACACGTCACATCTGGAACAAACTATGACATTGAAAATGTCAACTTAGGACGGACGTCTCAATTTATAAGGCTCTATTTCAACATATTATGTACAAATTGGGTTTCGACAGTGGCGTGCTGGCGAATAGACCACTGGCAGCTGCTTGGGGAGAGGTGCTGTGGAGAGATTAACTCGATCAATCATGAAAAAAAACACGCCTTTAATTTATTTGACATTATATTCCGCCTAATAAAAATTTCATAAAGTTCACCTTTTGTTATTTTTACAATATTGATAAATGATAAGATTTACACTTGCCCAGTTACTGGAACTACATCACAAATATTAACTTAGGTTTTGTGTTTGTCTGTGAAACTCTTGTTCCAAAAAATCGGATATACTTTTAAGTTTTAAGTGTCATTTTCAGTGTAATTTTAAAAATTGGAATGGAATCTATCAAGAATTCATAAAGCGATTAAGTACCTACCTTTAATATCATTTTTTAACCATAACATTACTTTGATTCTATTTCTGAAATGTATATTTCTTTGGCATAAATTTCTAAGGGTAAGTCTTGGACAACGAAGGTCAGGTTTTATAATTTTTCAAGGGTCTGCGCTTTTTCCATTTTGAAGAAGACGTTATTTATTAATGTTGTATATTTGAAAGATACATTTCTGATCGACTACAATTATAATTATACCTAATATCCCGTGTCATTTCACGGGTCAGCTTTTTGCGTAAGTATAGAAAAGTAAATGAAAATATCATATAAGATAAACCGCCTGGGACTTTGTCTAGTGAGGTGGGTAAAAGAAAAATGTTTAAATTAATGAAAATAAAATGAACGCCCGGGTTGCCGGCACTGAAACTGAAGCATATTTACCACTTAAGGGAACGTACCCATACTACGTGACCAACTTTTTGCAATTTTTAACCCCCCCCCCCCCCCCCCCCCCGGTGACCAAAAACCTAAGCAATCCGCCGCTCATTTGTACCAAGCGTAGTATTTTGAAGACCCCTCCCCCTAAACGTGTCACGTAGTATGGGTACGTTCCCTAAGCAATAAATCAAATATTACGTAAGGAAAGTTATACGTACATTTATATGACTTAAAGAAAAATAAACTCTAGATCAATGCTATCCAACCTTCGATAGAAGATCGCGATAGAATAAGAGAAGCAGGTCAACTAAGTGTAAATTGTTTACAACTATGTACCTAGAGTTAGACAAATTCCTTCATACGCCACTGCAATCCCAAGATCGATGTAATTTCCTACGCACCATTAGCTATCGGAATTCTAAAGGGCTATTTTTTAAAAATCCACTTCAATGCAAGACGGATTTGTACGTAAAGGTCTCAATAGTGAATTTCTGAGGTCCCTAAATCATCGTTCTGCGCGATGAAAAGCGAACAACAGATGGTTTCAGGTACCCAATCTTCGAGACCTTTTAAAAAGTGAGGCACAATGATACAGCGCAAGAAAGTCAGGCGACAGGGAATTAATTTCGATTGCTACAGGTGGTCAGAAAGTTAAAAAGTACATTTAAGTACTTCTAAATTTTAGTGTCCGTTTTTCCAAATTAGGGATTCGTGGGCAACATTCTTCTCGATTTAAAATAAAAAAAATACAATTTCTGAAACAAACAAACAATACACGCGTCGTCCATACTATATTTTTAATATTTCAAAAAACTTTACACCTCCTAATCGAATTTACGTGGACAAAAAAAATCGTCGAGTTGATCTGGAAAGTTTTGCTTGCGATAGACCTACAGAAAGAAGTATTGTCGGAAATTTTTAGTTTTTTAGTAGCACTCACAGATCAAGTTGTAAATTTGAAAACTATTTTGCTAGGATAAAGTCATTTATTTTATTTTTTATTTTTTAAACATTACATATTACAATGATCTTTGGCCGTCCAACTAGGAAATTTACCCGTTTTAGGAAAGTCAAAGAGCAGATTTATTACATGTAATTATTGTTTTGTCTATTATATTGACTTTTACTTATATATAACACTTGGTAGACAATATGTTAAAGTTTTGATGGTAGATACAAGAAGTTGCTCATGAATCTAAATAATGTATTTTAAAATAATATAAACGTAGAGACGAAAATAAAAAGAAAATTCAAAACGAAAAAAATAATCAAAATATTTGCTTTTTAATCATTCCATGAAATTTCCGTTTTGATTTTGATGATTTAATGAACTAGAGAATCAAAAAATAGATAAAAAAGAAAGTAGAAGAAAGATAAATGCAAAGAAAAATTTAAGCAATTTTTGAACGTTCATTGGCATAAAAATAATATTAATTTAATACAAATAAACATATATTAATTAATTTGATATAAAAAAAGCAATACAATTACACCCCCCCATACACCCAAGCTATATACCCCTTGCTTAATTATGGGGGTAGATCAAATATTCTACTATGTAATTAATTACTGTATAAAAATTATTTGTAATTTATGTACCTTCTATTAAAAAAAAAAAAAAATAATAATAATAATAATAATACCAAATATAGCAAAAGACAACTAAAAATAAATAAAAAATAATTTAAAAATCATATTTAGCTTGTTTTCGCACTCAGCTCTCCCCAAGACCAGTAGCTAATCATTTACCAGATTACGCAGAATGCTAGCACTTTTTGATTTCCATGCATCGGGTAAAAGATTGAGCAATTTAGGGCCTAAGCACGAGAATTGTCTTTGGGTTAAGGATGAAGAAGTCGTGGGATTAACTACCGGGTTCCTCTTTGCATATCTGGTGTTGTGATAATGGTCTACGGAAGTGTAGTGGTGACGCTGTTTTTGAGTATGTAATATAATTTTCCTCATGTATACATAATTCTCTTACGTCAAGAACCCGAAATTCTTCGAACACAGAATCGCTGTATCTGAATGGTTTTTTAAGTATAACTCTTAGAAGCGATTTCCGTGATTTTGCTAAGAGATCAAGTATTTTTTTTACAACCGCCCTATTATTTTTGCAGCTTTGGAGTATCTTATCTCCTCTCATTGTTCCCATCCTTTAAATAAATAAATATGTATTCTCCAATATTCAAAGTGACTTACTTCCACAATTGTGCTGCTTTAAAACTTGTGTGGTCTCATCAGTCATCATAAAACAAGTAATCAGTATCGCATTGGCACGACTTTCGTCCGCCTGTTGTGTTGGTGTGATTTGTTTATAAGTTATAAGCAATAGGTGTGAAGTTATAGAGCACGTTGGTTGGTTGTTTGGTTGCATAGAATTAAAAAGGTTGAATGCGGCCATTGTCGCCCGATTCACCTTTTGTATGACACTTTTTATCCTCAAACTCTCAGTGCCTGTCAAATGTTTATTTAAAAATCAAATGCAAATGAACACCTCCACACATCCAGCCATCTAAGGTCAAGTCTCACAACATTTCTTCGTCCTACAATAAAAAAAAATATATAAGAATCTCACAAAATTCTAAAACAACAAAAAACTTTATTTTTATTATTTTAACATAAAAAATATGAACCTTCTTCAGGACAAGTGAAGGACACTTCTGAAGAAGGTTGAGTTCCACCGAAACCGGTCGACAAATATAAATAAAAATAAAGTGGTTTTTAAACAAAGTACTTGTTTCATTCTATATAATGTCAAGCCTTCTAAGATAATTTAAAAAAATATGATTTACATATACACGGTGTCCGGAAACTCGTAGTACAAGCGGGAAACTGGTAAATCTACATCACATTCGGAGTCGATTTGTGATATAACTTTTTATATTTGAGCTTTCGTTTTCGAGTAAATCTGGTCCGAAGTTGGAATTTTTTTGGTTAAATTTGAAAAAAAATTCACTAGAGGGTCGATTTCAACTGTGTAATGCCTTATAAAATGCATCGAAGGATAAACCGGGCTCAAAAATTTTTTTAACCCTTTGGTTGCCGAAAAAATGGAAAAATACAAAAAAAATAATATTAAAATCGAAATGCTCAGATCGAAAAAAATAAGTTTTTTGGGTTCTCTACGTGATGTAGATTCCCCAGTTTCCCGCTTGTACTACGAGTTTCCGGACACGTTGTATAGATACATACATATTTTACAAAATATTCAATTAAAGGTCGTTTTGGTCATGTTTACCTTCAGAAAAGAGAAACTCTTGTGCCTGATAAGGGAGCCACGATTCTTACCTATAATACTCGTACGTTTTGTATAAAATATTTACTTTTTACTGTAAGTTTTTTTGAAAAATTGTTAAATTTTATTTATTTTGATGATACAGCGTAATTCAGAGGGGAGGTTATTATCATTTTTATGGCTAGAAAATTATAACGATTTTGAATTTGAGTTGTTTTAAAATTAGGCGTAATAAATTGGTTCCCGTTTCTCTTTAGTTTGTAAAAACGTTGATGATTTTTGTTATTTTTTTCTTTACACATTTTTGTAATTTAAGCTTGCCTGAACGTGTCATTGACAATTGATACCATATTTCAAAAAATATTTTTTTATTGATACAATAATAAAATAATGTAATTTCTAACATTATAATATGGTGATGTGGGTCCAAAGATATTGAAATATAAGTAGATGTGCTATCTGCAGTTTTTACTAGGTGGGACTGCGTTTCCGGGTGTCGCCGATATTGTTTACCAATTAACAAATAAACTAAATGAACGAATAATTAACGAATAAACCAAACGAACGTTAAACTAAATGAACGAAATATTTTCGTAATCAAATAATATTGTTAACCAATACTAATGCACATCTTCAAAAAAATCTACGAAATGAACAAATTATTTTTGTATGCAAACTACTCTAATTAGTCCGCCAACAGTTGCACGGACACCATAGCATATCTCTTTTGTATTTGAATATCTTTGTGTGGGTCTCACTATTTGAGATATATAATTACACGCAACACCGCAAATATACACAATTATATATTGTTAAACAACTTCAAACCATAATGTTCAAGGGATAGTATGTTTTAAAATTGTATGCCAAAACCTACTGCCGGATTCCATACATAAAAAAGTAGGCCGTATAAAGCATACAAGATAAATTGTCAAATTGAAGGTATGTCCATTCCTTACATTACAAATAAATACTATATTTAATTGGTTGCTAATACATATAAAAAGTGAATCAAATTGAACCACTAAACTAAAAAAAATCAGAAAAATTGATAATAATCAAAAAAAATTTACTATCCATATTTTTTCTAAGCACCTGTATATTAGTATCCATTGATTGTATGCATATAATCTTATGTATAAATGTGCCTATGAGTATGTTTAAATATGTTATGTGCATGCATATGAATGTTGCTTGAATTTTTTTTTTTTTTTTAGTTTCTTTATTCATTGAAATTTTTTTTTTACAAAAGTTGGGGATTTTTCGGCCACCATACTAGGCACATGCCCGTGTTGTGCATATGCCTAGCATGGTGGTCGAAATTACGGTTTCATGACAGTTCATCCTGCGACAATTCATCCGGCGACAGTTCATCCTGCGACAGTTCATCCGGCCGACAGTTCATCCTGCCGACAGTTCATCCCGCCGACAATTCATCCGGCGACAATTCATCCTGACAATTCAATCTAATCTAACCTAACCTAACCTAACCTAACCTATAAGTATAAGTATGTCGTATTTTGTTATTCACGCATGCTTCTTCGGAGAGTCGAAATTATTGTTAGTAAAAAAGTATATCGATTTTGGTTGTACGGCCGTATATCCTCTTTGCATACTTACTTAATAAAAATCTTCTAAATGATCAGGCGGGATGAATTGTCGCCGGATGAATTGTCGGCGGGATGAACTGTTGGCAGGATGAACTGTCGGCAGGATGAACTGTCGCAGGATGAACTGTCGCCGGATGAATTGTCGCAGGACGAATTGTCGGGTCACCGAAATTACATCTATCTTTTTTAATAATAATAATAATAATAAAACGTTTATTTGTTATAGAGAATACATCAATACAAAGAAGCTTTGACTGTCCAACTAGGAAGGTCTCCCGTTCTAGGACAGTCAAATGACAAACATTTTGATAGGCGTAAATTTAATTTAGAAATGATCAATTTGGGACACAAATCAACAAATCATGTATCTGTCTATGCATTTCATGCCTTCGTATTGTATTCACTTGAAAAGTTATTTTTTAAGTATCAATTTATTGTATTGTGGTTTTTCGTTACATAATGAGTGGTTTAGTGTTTTAATTAATATTGTTAAATTGATCTGTTGTTAAACTCGTTTGGGTGCTTATAATAAATAATAATAATACAGCAAAAAACTCACCGATTGATCGCTCGATCACAAAATATACCCAATACCAAAAATAACTACACTTAATATATTATAATACTTAATATTGGTAGTAATTGGGCGTCATACCTGTTTCAATAAAAAAATCTTTTAATATATGTCGCGCACCACACATTGATTTCCCCAAAAAATCGTATCGCACGCTTCGATTTTTATTTGTAGCACAACACACATCGAAGATCCTATGCACACATCATCATGTTGCATTACCTGCGTGTGTGGGTGCGTGCTCTGTGTGTGTGTCACTTTAGTTATCCCTCTTGGTCCAGGATTTGTATAGACTGATCTCCACACAATGTCGGGATAGGTCGCCCACACCTTCCGCGACCCCTGCTAGAGGTCACGCACCATTGATTTTAAAATAAAAACAAAACAAAATATTTAAAAAAATTAATTCTCTCTTGTTTTAGGATATGTCAAATCTGGAAAACTTTTTTGTATTTTTTTTTAAATTTTACATTTTTACCAAGTTTCACTCTTAAGTCTCAAATCCGTTGAAATTATGTCATCCACACTTTGGGGAACGTTGTTGTTTGTATCTATGTATTATAATATACAGCTGACCCGGCGACGCGTTACTCTGGATAACGAAACACAACGTCATCTACTAGATGGTTACCCAATCTTTATAACCACCGCCATCTATTAATTTGAATACAAATCAAATCCACACCGCCCGCTTGCCAGCCCGCTCGTTCACCACATACAGGCATTCTCCTTTATATATTATATATTTCAACCAATTTTCACAAAACCTTGACAAATTATATACCTAAACCTTCCTCATGAATCACTCTATCTATTGGTAAAAACCGCATGAAAATCCATTCAGTTTTTTTTAGTTTATCGCGAACAGACATACAGACAGACGCGTCGGAGGACTTTAATTTATAATATTTAGAGATTAGCTGAAGCCCTCGACGTTACCAGGGCTTTTCACTGAGTTTTTAAAAATCAGATGTAGAGAGATATTTTCCTCTTATTTATCTTTGAATATCATGTGTGCAAATTTTCATCTAGAAGTATTAAAATTCCCTGGAAAAGGGGGATAGTGGTTGTTTATCAAAATCTCATGTATACAGTGATCTTACTCTTGCTTTGAAAGGTAAGTGTGCAAAATTTCATCACTCGCTGAATAAAACTGTAGATTTTTATACAAATCAAAAAAGTACATACCGCCCACCACAAACACTCTTCTTTACATAAATACATGTAGATGAAGATCATTATGTTCCCTAAACATAGTAAAGCCATTTCAAGCTAAGTTTCGATGCAAGTTCTCATCAGAGTAACCGATAGTAGGCAGATGTATATTAGAAGTATCTTATTTATTTATTTATTTTGAGAAACATTACATATTACATTGTTTTAATGACGGCTATCCAACTAGGCAATTTGCCCGTTTTAGAACAGTCAAAATTAACAGATATTTTACATATAAATAGTGTGTTGACTATAATATTGTCTTAAATATAATAATATATAACTTAAATATAACACTTGATAAATAATATTAAGGTTTTGATGGTAGATACAAGAAGTTACCTATAAGTGTAAATTATATATTTCTCAATAGAAAATAAAATATAGAGAAGAGAAATAACAAGAACATTCCAAAGGAAAAATAAAAAAGTGTTTTTTTAATTTTTTATTAGCACTTATGCTCTTCAACCAATTTAAGAAAATTTAGTATTGATTTTGATGAATTAATCAACTCGAAAATCAAAAAATGGGTAAGAAAAAAAATAATGGATTAAAAAAGAAAAAATATAACAAAAAATATATCTAAAGGTAACAAAAAATTCTAGGAACGTAAAATCTGAATTATTATATACGCTGTTGTGTGTAAAGTTAAATGATAAAAATTTTTTTTTTGGAAGTATGAGTACCTTGGTGCCAATATTCAATCTCGTTTTTTTATGAACAATTACTGTTTTTTTTTGCAAACTAAAAAAATGTGTAAATAAGTGGTTTTTAATACTACACAAAAAAATCTCGGTTTCGAAATTAGCAGCAGCATACTTCAGCTTTTTTGTTTTATATTTATCCAATTCTGAAAAACTATTAAACATGAGAGCAGAATATTCCATTGTTTGCTTAATAATTCACCGCCCAGATTCTAAATACCATTCAAAAAGGCTTTCTAAACGTTTTGTAACAAGACTAGAAAGAAAGGCACTTTTTAACCTTTTTCTGCTCATTCTCTTTCCTCTTCCCTATTTTCCTCCATTTCAGCACAATCATGTTATATTTCACATTGTCTTAAGTACACTGGAATATGCTTCGCCAATTTGGACCCCGCAGTACAAACTATACATAGATAGCATAGAACATATTCAAAAGAAATGTATTAAATATCTTACCTTCAAATTCAACAATAACTTTGGATGCACATTTCAAACTTTGCAACAAAGGCGAGCAAAAGCCGATTTGACATTTATACACAAAATTTTAAATAATAACATTGACTGTACAGAACTTCTTTCCCTAGTTAATTTTAACATACCATTAAGACGTACACGCCATACAGAACTATTCCACACGCTTAATTACAAGACAAATGCAGCATCTAATTCGCCAATCAATCATGCTCTTCATATGTTCAATAATATTGGTCTAAATTGGTCGGAAAAATCCACAATTTCTCCGATTCACTGCCCAAATTTAAAAAGAGCATCGTGTCAATAATATAAATTGTTCAATGCGCATACACACATACATACATACACACATACTCACACACACACACACACACACATACACTTTCCTACTACATACATCACACGGTAATTACTTAATATGCATACCATAAATAAGACACTACAATGAAACACATAATAGGTACCCACCATGAAATATACTTATTAATTGTAAATTTTTTTCAACAATGTGTCTAATGTACTGTTTGTTTCTGTTTAAAAATAAAATATAATAAAATAATCATACTATAACACTATTGACGTTGACTCAACAGGTATCTATTATATCAATTTAACGGTGAAAAGTAACCTCATAGTTTCATTACTAAATAAGTAAAATATTTTATTTGACCAAAGGTTCCATACTCCTGCTTCCTAACATCCTGCCCGTCGAACATATATCATTTTGTTTCTGGCATTATTTAAACTTGTGTATTTAAATTCAAAAAAGTCCCAACATATGACACATTTACCTGTCGCATTCAGAAAGACCCTACCCTTATATTAAACCCTCGAAACCTCCTTACTAAACCGGCCTTAAGTCCAGGTTTTGGAACTAACGCGAGGTTTTGTGAAATCAATTTGAATATAAGGACACGTAAAACCGGATTGTTTTTTTTTTTTGTAATAAATAAAGTTTGTTTGATACATTGTCTCGCGCTAAATGGAGTCTGAGACACGTATTGAATTTAGGAATTGATTTATTATTGAATTTAATTTAAGCCGCTCGAATATTCGAAAGATGGCACTCGTTTGTCATTTTCTGTATCGGATTTCATTCTTAGGTTGCTTTGTATGGATTATTTCGTATGAACATTGTGGTCAAAGAAATTGGTGATAAATATGGTCATTTTTTCATCTACTGTTCGCGTTATTTGACCCAGTTCAAATTGGTAGGCGAAATTAATTATTAATTATATAGGTACCTACCAATATTCATGTACGGCCTTATGGATCCTCTCGGTATCGCCCTGGTGACAACTGTTCAGAAACGAAACTTTGCTTGAAATGGCTCTACTTGTGCTTGGTGGCCAGATGTTATTAACCAGATACTTCCCAATCTTCCTCATTTCATCTCCTTTACTTCCTTGTTCCCTTCAGCCTTGCAGGTTTCGGATAGTTGGCACTCATAATAATAATAATAATATTCAAAAAACTGTTTCTGAAAAAATAAGAAAATACACAGATTTAGGAAATGAGATTAAAAGAATTTGGCATTTTCAGACTATAAAAATATCACCATTTGTCATTTCGGCTACTGGCATTATACCTAGGTCTCTTATTCAAAATTTAGGCATATTAGATTTGTCAAAGAATTTATATATAAAAATGCAAAAATCAGTCATTTAAATACATGTAGGATTACAAAAGATTTTTTAAATATTTATATTGAGGGATCAGTAGGATGTATAGGTTCAATTAGGTATTCCACAGAGCCGAACCCTCTGGTATGAAAATATCTGAGTCGGTGAATTATTTTCCCATTTGGTCTCTGGTGGGTTGACATGGTGTTCTTGTATTGTTCTGTATTTATAATACTTATATAGTGCAATTGCATAGCGTGGATTGACTAAATGACTAGATGATCATTTGGGGAAGTGTGTGAAAGGGTTTAGTTTTTCCTGTGGGGAAAATTTAACCCGGACATTAAAATCTGGTGCGTATTAAATAATAGAAGTTTATTCCAGAATATATTTTAGTGCATATTACATTTTTTTATTGTATCTAATATTAAAAATATGGGTTACATATACAAATAGGTATATAGTTTACAAAATATTATAATAAAGGTCGTTTTTAGTCATGTATACCCAAAGATATTGGAATATAAGCAGATGTGCTATCTGCTGTTTTACTATGTGGGTCTGCGCTTCCGGGTGTCGCCGATATTGTTTACCAATTAACAAATAAACTAAAAGAACAAATAATTAACGAATAAACCAAACGAACGTTAAACTAAATGAACGAATTAATTCCTTATTCAAAATATATTGTTAACCAATATTAATGCACATTTTCAAAAAATCAACGAAATGAACAATTTTTTTTGTATGAAAACTACGTTAATTAGCGCGTAGTCCGGCGACAGTTGCGCGGGCACCATAGCATATCTCTTCTGTTTTAGAATATCTTTGTGTATACCTTATCAGAAAAGATCTCCTGAGCTCTTGTGCCTGATAGCCACGATTCATACTTAGGTTTCAAGTTATAATATGTTTTGTATAAAATATTTACTTTTTATTGTAATTTTTTTTTTATCGTTTAATTTTATTTATTTGTTCTGATTGGTTGAGAAATAAAGGGTAACATTTTTTTAAATTCATTACCAGAAAAAAATAGAAACATGAATACTAATATAAAAGAATTTAAATTTAAAAATTATGGGTACTGAAAACTTGAACTGAATAAAAAAATAAAACCAATATAATAACACCCCCTCATACACACAAGCACTGCTTATTATGGGGGCACATCAATTATATCATTTATGTAATTAATTACTGTGTACATTTGTAATTTATATATCTTTTTGTTACTAATCATTTATTTTTTTTAAATAAAAATAAAAATTTAATGTTCCTGAATTTTTTTTAATCAACTTTTTTATCGTTATAGTAATAGAGATTTATTTCTTATCTACATAAAGTAGGTAAAAACCTTTACACCTGTTACCTTTAGGCACATCTACTTTTGGTCGTATATTACGTATATACCTTTTCACCAAGAATTACTTGTATGACAATACTTGTATAACCTCGGCACCTCCAACTGCAAGTCGAGCGTCCTACACGCCAGACTATCGAATAACTCTTACCAATATGAATAGATTTATTTATTTATAGTACATTTAATATTGAAATTTATAATTTTGTTATTTGCTTTTGTTATTTATTTGTCAACACGGCATAACACCCCAAAAACAAATAACAAAAATACTTTTGGCCGTGAAAATCTAAAATCATATTTGAAATTTATAGTTTACAGTATTAGGCCAAATATTTTTTTCAATTTTTCTTTAATCATTCTGTGGTTTATTACATTAGTTGAGAATTTTTACCACCTTCCTAGGCACACGCCCGTGTTGTGGTGGTCTACACATAAATATTGAAAACATGCACAATGATTATTATAATAATAATATATGACAAACAAAAAGTACGTCGAGAATAAGCTGCAATATATGTGAATACTTTAAGCCCAGTCAATATAAGTTTCTAACTAGGCAGTGCCTGTTCATTTTGACCAATGCTCCCAACGATCTAAGGCCGAACAATAGGAAAGTATCAAATCCGGTTCCTGCGCACTGTTACGCGCATGCTAATAGTGGAACACGTTTCGACATATTGAACGCAATAGCATCTCTACAAGTATCCCGTGATTTGGTTAAGATTAATAAATAGCTCCGATATCAAAATCCAATGACCATCTTGCGTTGTAGGTACTGAAATTCAACATAAACAAAAAATAGTCGATGACATGTTGTGATTCCAATCGACACGGAAGATTTATACAAACATATCCACATTCAATTTATCCAGTGGCTAAATACTTGTTTAAATAAAACACACCATAGGTAAGTAGCTGAGATCCCATGGCCTATCACATCCTCGACAATTTATTACCGCCCACACAATCACGACACAATATTATTTTTCTTAATACTCGAAACGTTTACAAACATTAATTTGTCCAAACTATTAGTCCTCTTGAAGAAGAGATATGATTAATCACCGAAACGCAGGCAGAGATAGATAAAAACGAATACATTGACTTAAGACAAATTGTCGCAGGTTTGAAAAGTTTTATACAAATGTGACAGGGAGGAATGCACTATAGTATCGTTCCCCCGACTCCTACACGGTGTTTGAGTGAATTAGATCTATTAAATTGAACAGTACATGTCATGTGATGGCAGGACAATTATGTACGGTTCTATCCTCACTCTGTACCTATTCTATTGTAGGTGTTTACTTATTTATATTGGGAAAAGTCCACAGATCAATAGACATAATCGAACAGTAGGTAAATACCTGCGTGGATGAATTTCAGAACCCAGCTTCGAGTGCATGTCTGACGCCACGTCAAAAGCACCGCGCCACAAATAACATGTGTTCGTGGAATTTCACACAAAGCTACTGTTATAATTCGATTTCTAATTCAAGAATTCGTCGCAAGATATAACTACTTCCGTCAGCAGGTCCTAGGTATAACTGTTAAGAATTTGTGAATATGTAGTATCTCTCCGGATATGGAAAGATTGACGGTAATGCATGTTGTATCAAGCTGCTATATATTACATATAGTCATTGCTTTGTCTCGGTTACTTTGTCCCGGTGACTGGCTACGCTGGATGACAGTGGATCCAAGGAAAGGGCTATTTTTGAAACTGGGCGAAGCCGAACCAGAAAATCAGAAAAAGATTCGGCCGCATCTAGGAAATTAACCCAGGACCTTAGCGTTGCCGGGGCTCTGCCCTAACCACTGAGCCAATTTTACCCTATCCCCTTCGGTCATATTTAACCGTATCATACTTCGACTAAGAACTACCAACAGTATCTTCATTTTATTAACGCTCATTTTTATTGGCTTCTATCTCTATGTATGATTACAAGATTATTCCTGAACTAAATGGACTACCCAACGGATCAATTATTTAAGGAATTCCAAGTACCATCTTTCAAAGATCTATACAATAGAAATGCATTGATTCAAACTATAAAAGAAAAAGAAAAATATCAATTTATAACTGAAAACCGTACTAGACATAAATATATTTTCTCATGCCCAAAATTAAACACTTCCTTTGCACAAAATTATTATACTTATCAAGGAAGACTTATTTTCAACCGATTACCGGATGAAATTAGAAAAATTAATGATAAAATCCAATTAATAAACACTGTTAAAAAATATTTTAAAGATAATATAAAAAAAAAAACTAAAAAAAAAGTTTCCGACTAATCTAATCTCAAGAACAACTACTTATAACTCAGTTTCCAAGTGATACTCTGTTCTTCAAATAAGTTAAAATTTGTATTGTTTTTAGCAACTATTTACATATCACCGAACTTACAACCAAATAGTGTCTTGGATAAATATATTAATTTTTATGTTAATGTGCGACATCTATTGACGTTTCTACAAGACTTGGATGTATTTTTGATTTTATTTTTAGGATAACGTAATAAGTAAAACCTTATATCGTAATATTTAATAAATGAATTATCTTCAATTAGTAACGAAAATTTGAAAAAGAAAAATAGAAAAAGATTCGGACGCATCTAGCTCGCTTCTTATACATATATAATGATCGTTTGTTCATATCTATAATATAAAAATTAATCGCTGAATGAGTTGCCAAGCGCATAACAAATTGGATAATTCTTTTTTTTGTGTGTTCGTTATTGTCAGGACAAGGTTTGTATAAAACTTCAGGTGAGCTCTGGCGTTATGAAATTTGTATAAAAAATGCTATTGGTGCACGCGAGGTTTGAAAACTGAATGTATGGAAAGCGGGAGGGAGGGAGAGTTGGGGGAGGGGAACCTGGGAGGGGGGAGGGGGACCTGGGAGGGGGGAGGGGAACTCGGGAGGGGGGTTCGCGGGACGGGGGAAGGGGGGGGGAGTGGAGTAGGGAGAGGGAAGGTGGAGGTGACGGAGTGGGAACGCGAGAGGGGAAGAGGACGCAGGAGAAGAAGGGGAAAATTACCAAACGTAACTAGTTCTCAGTAGCTCAATTGTAAGAGTGTTCTCCCGGTAAGACAGATCGGATCTGGGATCAATAAACTCCCTGTTCTGAGTTCCGACCGTCGCCTTTTTTATTTTGTGTCTTTTTCGATACAATATTTCATTAAAATTAGTTGATATTATCTTTTTTTACATTCTGAGGAAATTTTTTTCCCTCAGGGCCTATGTTTTTTTTCCCTCAGGGGATGCTGTGCGGATGATCTTTTTACGAATAGGAAGGAGAGGAAGTTCTGGGAAAGAAAAATGTACGAGAGGGGTGGTTAGGAATCTGGGGTCAGTGTGTCCAGGAGCGACAGACAGATAAACATACCCCTCCAACTGCGGTGCAAGGTGATCGATGGGTCGAGGGGGTCCCGCTGGAGAGGTCAAAAGGCTTCACTCAACCAGTCTCACACCAGTTCCAGTTCTACCACTGCACGAAGTAAGTGGGCCGGTGCATCCGGCACCAAGATCAAACCTAGCGAACCACTTGAGACGACCTACGGCAGAGGTATTGGTTATCGAATTAATGGTTCCCGGGGTGGCAATTCCCATACCTCTTCCTGAATTATAATCTTCATCTTCAATGATTAAATACATACTTAGATTCAAAAGTTATTCTAATAAATTATTTGTTTTCTTATCTTACTTCTTTTTCTATCTCCTTAGTCGTTGTGACTCATGCCATAGTCTCACTGGTTCTGGAAAATTTGGACACGTGTGTAGTCCACATTTAAAAAAAAAGTTTTTGGCCTAAACACTTATTCAACCTACCTAACATGACCGAAACCTGTCAATTCGACTGTCCTAAAACAGGAGACCTTCAAGGTTGGAGAGTCAACGCTTCCTTATACTGTTAACCAATTAACTAACCATCATGCCGTCTCCCCGCAAGGGTAGGCTGAGAGGACGGACCGCCAAACAACCCGGTCTTGGCACACACTCTTTGCCTCATTGTTTCATACATCGTCTCATACATACTCTTCTAGAGTACCTGATTCACTTGATCGTGCCATGTCTTAATCAGGCGCCCACGACGTCTTCTACCATTCACATTTGCGTCGTATATTCTTCTCACACTATTTTCTTCTTTCATTCACTCTACATGCCTAAACCATCTGAGGGTCCCTTTCTTAATCTTACTCATTTTGCTTACATCAGCCTTACATTCTTTGCGGATATCCACAATTCTCACACGATCATACATGGATTTACCACACATCCGCCTCAGGGATCTCATTTCAACAGCATTCAGTTTACTTTCATCCTTCCTCTGCCAGTTCCATGCCTCACTCACTGCCTTTCATCAGGGTAGAGTTACCAGGACTCCATTGTGGACTAGTAGCTTCGCTTCTTTTGACAGTTTTTTATTAGCGCCAACGGCATTCAGTCCTCCATTAATGGAGTTACCTGCATTTACCTTTCTTTCAATATCTCTATCAGCCTTCCCACATCTCGTTTTATAACAAATAAATAAACTAAAAAAATAAAAATGATGTCTTTTTTGAAGATAATAATTATCTAAAAATAAGAATAGCTTTTTGTTTTATTCGGGTGATTGTCTTCGCATGCTGTGTCACAATTCACCGCAATCAGCTGTTGCATAAACAAACAATAGAGTGCGGGAGTTAGGTGACAACATGTTGAATTATTTCTTGCAAGACTGCTTCTTTATTTTGTAATTTCGTACAAACGAGTTGAACAATGCGACACTGTTCACGATCTGCCCTTTACATATCATCACGATGAATTAATATTGCAGTTACGGAACGAATAGGCATGTGTGCATAAATTGCCGTATTTATAGCGTCCTACAAATCAGTTTTTCCTCATTGCTGATCGGCAGTTTTTATAATATACTAGCTGACCCGACAAACGTTAAATTATTTCTAGGGAATATTTTGGTTGTTAAATAAAAATAACGAATGAATTATAAGTGTGTGGGGATGGGGATCTTGACTGAAAGAGGAATGGAGCGCTGTAGACGATGACCGCTGATAAAAACAAAAAAACACCAACTAAAGAAGGAAAATGAAATAAAGAAAATCAGTATGAATTTCCAAGAGTAATTAAGTGTACGATATTTTTTGTAAGTCCATCTTTAGCCAAAACAAATAAGGTCGATGGTTTGCCCGTGCGAGAACATGATGCCGAAAGAAATATCAAAATGACACGACGCTTCTAGTGAATGTCTTGCGTATGTGCGGATGAAAGTTCGATGAGGCGGTGGTAGCGCGATCTGTCATTCAACAACATAAATAATTTCGTTCTGTTTGAAATACGAAAGACGGTTAAATTTGTTCATGCTAAAATACTAAAATCGCGATTAAAAAATGGGAGGGTGGGGGTCGGAGGGTTAAAATTTGGAATTATAAGTATTTTTTGATGCCAAAAAAAAAATACAAAAAAAATTATCAAAAAATGACATTTTTCTCTGGATAGGGACACCCTAATCACATAGCGGTGTGAAATATACTTAAACCTATTCTCATACCTACCATATATATCTACATAAAAAAATTGCATAAAAATCGGTCAAGCCGTTTCGGAGGAGTGAGACCACTAACACCGTGATACGAGATTTTTATATATAAAATATATATTTACATTTGTAGTTTAGACAGATATCAGGAAATTTAGAAAAGAAACAATGAGGTTTTAGTAAAAATAATGGAATCTAGTACCCCGGGGTCCCCGGGAGAACGGTTCCTTGGAATCTCTCCTCACTGATGCGATCGTTACACACTGCCTGTAATTTTTTGTAGAGATGGACTGCCTGAACTCTGTATTGGCACACACTCCTTGCTTCATTTACATTAGTAAATCGTCTTCTCATACGCTTACACGTCATACCCAAATATCTTTATTTTTACAAAGGGCAACAGATATTCCAGTGTTGACCAGAGAATGACCAGACAATTGTTAAATTTCTTTAACTTCTACATATCATACACGGAAAACGTTGCTTGTGGAGGATTGAAACCACGACGCCTGGGTGGGAACTCGACGTATTTGCCCACTTGGCTACTAACCGGTGATAACTTAGATTCACTTGATAGTTACATGTCTTCTTCGGGCGACTTGGACCGCATTAAACTCTCTAAATCTTCAAAAGTTATAAATTTACAATTTCTCACAAAATAATTGTTTATGTTTAAGAACTTTAACTACAGATATTTTCATACAAATTTATTTTTTTCTGTATAAATAGTCCATTAACAATATAATAATAACACGAATAAGTAACAGAGATAACAGTGAAAGAAGAGCACATAATTATATAAATGAAGAGCAATGACAATATGTAATATAAATAGTACATACAGAAGATAACTACAAGGCAAAGCGTGAAGAAGAATGTAAAAGGCTTTAAAAATAACAAATTGCGTATCGACTGCCGAAAGTCAAGGCTTACACCAAAAAAATCAATGCTTTGACTTGTGTTGACAAGACACTCTGGTCAAAGGAGAATGGTATCGTAGTGTAATGTTCTTTAATTAGTGGCTCACTAGCCCACAATAATAGGATTACAATGTAAGTTCTTTTTCTTCAGTTTATTGGTAATACTATACAGATTCACGTAGTATTGTATTTTTGTCAATTGTAGCGACTGGTTACTAAGGCTTCTAGAGCCGTTCGACAATCTTCGGAAACCCGAACGTTTTCGAGCGGCGATGATATCCAACACATTTACAATTACACACTACACATAGTTAATAGAATAATGATTGAGGAACAGCAATTCATTATTTCGGAGTCTACGGGAAGGGATGTTGAACTGGATTAGTTGTAACAAAGCAGGTGTGTCAGTACAGCTTTTGATAATTTTGAATATGCAAATTAGATCAGAGTCCTTTCTACGGTTTTCTAAAGAAAAAATATTTAAAGTTTGACCAATGATTCATACTCAACTAAAAATATTGCACATTGATGATCCATCTTGTAATATTGTACACACTACAACAAAATGCACCCATAACCTCACACATAGATTCATAAGTACCACACTACCATAGATTGGCAAAATCCATGTGGGTGTTGCAAGTTAACAAATCGCCTAATTACCTTTATTAATTAACTTAAAATCGGCTCGCTTTGCAGTTGCGGTAGGTAGGCACTGTAGGCAGGCACCGGGGCCCTTATGGCTCCACCCCGTATCGAACAGTTACTGTTTAACCCTCTAGTGCAGCGCTGGATGTTTGGTTAGCAAAGGATTTTACTCGTGGCGTGATGGTATTAAATGTTGCTATTACACCGATTCATAGATCTTATATTACATTAGCTTCGCATAGGATTCCCTGCGAAAAATAATTTTCCTCATGGCCTATGACACCTTATGAGATGCAGTGTGGAGATATTTTTAAGTTAAGAAAGGTAAGGATGGTCTGAGAAGAAAAAGATATGAGAGGTGATGGTAGGTAGGAATCTGGGAATCAGCGTGTTCAGGAAAAGGAAACTTCACTAGATAATAATAATAATAATATATTTTTTTTTAATTATTTATTGAAACATATTATTATAATTACAATTTTACAACAAATATATATTTTTTTTACAGGTATTTTTTTTTTACTACCCTTCCATTTAAAGCATTTGCGAAGCGAAGGGGAGTGTACATAAATGCTATTAGTTATTAGTTATAAGTTAGTACTTAAATAATTAATTGTACATAAATATATGTGAGCTGCAGTATTTATTTGATAATGGTGTGAATTTAAAAAAAAAAAAGAAAGAATGTAATGGGAAACGGATATTTGTAAGATTAATTGACAGTAGTTTTTTTCTTAAGAATATTTTTAAAATGTCTCTTGACAGAGAGCAGTATTCGGGTTTTATCATTAATGCTTCTGATTTCTTCTGGTAGACGATTGAAAAAAGTTCTCCCCTGGTAAGTATAATGATGCTGTGCAAAAGACGTATTTAGTTTTGGGTATAGAAAAACATGTTTAAGTCGAGTTCTGTTTTCATTTAAAAATGGATATTTATCTTTTCCTTTATAATTTGAATCAATGAATTTTTAATATATAAATCTTTAAATGTTGGTACTTGAAATTCTTCAAACAGGCGTTCTGTTGGGTAGTCTAAGGATTTTTTAAATATAATTTTAATAATTGTCCTTTGTACAATTTCTATTGGAAGAAGGTTACATTTATACGCGGATCCCCAACTAATAATAGCGTATTGTAAAGTAGATTGAACTAAGGCATAGTAGATTAAATATAGATTTTTTATCGACAGAAAATTTCTAATTCTTAAAAATATATATATTTATTTTCTGATTTTGTTTACTACTTGACATATTTGTTCCTTCCATTTCAGATTTTTGTCGATAATTACTCCGAGATATTTAATTTTATTTGTTGTTTTTAATTTTTAATATTATGTTTCTGTTTTATTCAGTTGACACATCACAATTCACAAAGAGAATGTTGCTTTACATTTAGATACAAGAGAGATATTTTACAATCTTCCCCCACCCTCAATTCCTTCATTCTTTGACATTCGTTCCACGGGAATGCCATAGTCTTACTGGCTCCAGATGCTTGGGAGCAGATGGGGCTCTTGTGCGGTATTCACATAAAATAGGCCTAGTTTCACTGACTTCGGGCACTTTGGTGTTTGATATTAATCGACCTAAGAATTACTTTGGTCGAAAACGATATTCTTAAAATAAGCGTGTTTGTCCATTTCAAAAAAATTGACTTTGGATTGAAATACGTGGATTTTCTGTAGATTATTTCAGAGAGGACTATGTGGTGGCGATTTCGAGCGCAGTATGATATCGAAGATGGTTTGATTGCCTAAAATTTGTCGAATCGAAAGGGTTAATTCGATTACACCATTACGATTATTTGCACCATAAGCCAGCCTTGTTTTAGCAGATAACCTTCCAACGATCACATCATACCTTTTTTTTACATTAGATCCACACGGGAAAATAATTCCCCTCAGGGCCTATGTCATCTTTGGGGATGCTGTGTGAGGGGTCTTTTTAGGAAAGGGAGAAGAGAAAGTTCTGGGAAGGAAAAGGGTGTTATGGGTAGGAATCTGGGGGTCAGTATGTCCAGGAGTGACGGACGTATGAATCCATCCCTCCCACTGCGTTGCAAAGCGATGTTATGAGAGAGTACGGCTGGAGAAGTCAAAAGGACTCCATCAAATATTCTTTCCCGATCTGGCCTGCCATACAGCTGGTAGACAGACGCATCCACCACCAGGACCCGGACAAACCTCATCTCATGTACCCAGGCACCTCTGCTAAGTCACCAAACGTAGTGAACCACTTGGGGTGACCAATGGCAGAGGTGTTGGTTATCCAATACATGGTTCCCGGGGCGGCAGTAGCCATACCCGCCTCCCAAATTGTAAATGGCCATTCAGCACTATTTTTTTTTTTGTTGATAATTGAAAGGTCTCTTTTTAAACGCCAATTCTCGGCTATTGACCAAATTGTGATCGGGCAGAAGAGGACAACTATCATGTTTTTAAGTTCGTCAGCTTTTTACAATATGATAGAAAGCTGTAACGCACCTAGAATCGGCGTTTAGCAGGGACCAATTAAACGTAAAAAAAAATGACGCTCTAAGAACATTTGATGACAATGTTATATATGAATTTCTATTTAACAACTGATCCTTAGAATACATAATTTATGAGCGTTTAAACAGCCAGCGGCCGAAAATCCACATTTCGTAGAAAGTTGTTCTTACAATCGTGCAGGGCGGTTACAATGTGAAAGATTAATTATTCTCCGTACCAGCTTTTTTAAATTATAATTATACTCAATATCGATTTTATTTCATTCCAAATTTGCTTTAATTTATACCTACGAGTACATCCAAAAATGCTGAAAGGCGTGATGATAAAACTGTTAAAATAATGTACTTTTGGTAATTATTTTTTTATTAGAAGTATTTACCATTTTTCAATAGTGTCTAAGTTAAATAAAAATGTAAAAAAAATCTGAAATATATCAGTTTGTAATTGCCCAAATAAATACACAAACGGACCAATTTTTGTCAAGAAACACATGTACGTATACATTTTTTAATGGTTTTATTCAAACTAAAATTAAAATTCTAAAATATGCGATACCCAGATAATGTATTGATTTATTTTACTACATGATTATATGATTTGAAATGGGTGTGGTATAATACAATTTTTTTTTTGAAAATTTAACAAATCTGCCAACGACCTATGGTATAACCTTATTATACTAAAAATTAACATATTTTTCTCAAAACATGCGAATGCTAGATAAAAGAACAATCTTTCGAAATCCATTTATAATTTTTTTGTGGAAAAGAGTCAATACGTCTAAAATCTGATTTAAAAATGATATATTTCTGGTTTTCTCTGGTAACACCCTCTTAAGACTGACGGAAGTGTTTAGGTGACAGGTGTGTCCTTTATTTGGTATCCTTCCAAATTTAAATATTTAAATGCATTGAAAACAGATATTATAAATTCAATTATTATCGATATCCAAAAATTCAATATTACTTCTTTTCGATACAGGAATCCGAAACCGTGAATAATTGACATTTATCATCCGAGTCTTATTCGATTTGTAAAAAAGCCAAAACAAAGTCCTGAGATAAAATGCCAATGGTTTGGTCCTGCATAATAGCATCCCCGCAGAGTGGCCGGATTGGGAAGGCCGATGTAAAAAATTGAGAAATTCGACATGAACAATTATTTATACAAAATGTAAGATATAGGTATTGTACATGCTTGCATTTTATATTATTAAAAGCACTCGAGAATGAAAGCTTTTTTTGGTTTTGATGCCCACAGAAAATTAATTTCGTAAGATGGTGATATTCAGGTTTATAAGTTGTCATATTTTTGATATCAAGTGAAGTATAAAAGGAATGCTATCCGTTTGGGGTTTTGATTTAAGGCTCGACTGGAAATCTAGAGGTCATTGGATTAAGAGGGTATTACCAGAGAAAACCGGAAATATGTCATTTTTAAATCAGATTTTAGACGTATTGACTCTTTTGCCCAAAAAATTATAAATGGATTTCGAGAGATTGTTCTTTTATCTATCATTCGCATGTTTTAAATTTTGAGAAAAAATGTTTATTTTTAGTATAATAAGGTTATACCATAGGTCGTTGTTAAATTTTGCAGATTCGTAAATTAAATTTATAAAAAAGATTTTGTATTATACCACACAAAACGCATGTTTCAGAATTTTATTTTTAGTTTAAATAAAATCATTATAATATATACACATACGTGCATGTTTTCCTTGACGAAAATTGGTCCGTTTGTGTATTTGTTTGCGCACTTACAAAGTAATATATTTCAGATTTTTTTAACATTCTTATTTAACTTAGACATTATTGAAAAATGATAAATACTTATAATCAAAAAATAATTACAAAAGTACATTATTTTAATAGTTTTATCATCACGCCTTTCAGCATTTTTGGATGTAGGTATAAATTGAAGCAAATTTGGAATGAAATAAAATCGATATTGAGTTATAATTTTAAAAAGCTGGAACGGAGAATAATTAATCTTTCTCATTGTAACCGCCCTCTGCACGATCGTAATAACAACTTTCGACGAAATGTGGATTTTCGGCCGGTGGCTGGTTAAACGCTCTTAATTCCCGGCGTACGCATGTAAATTATATTTGATTAATTTGTGTTATTTCACAACTTTTTATTCGTTAAAAATAATTTGTGGAGTATCTGCGGCGAGATTCAGAGACGAAGATATTCTCATCGTATCAGAGGTTAAGGCAACCATTTAGAATTGAAACGTTGCTAGAATTGGCTATTACCATGTTTGGTGACCAGGTTTGAATAACCAGCTACTTCCTCACCTTCCTCTATTCCATCTCCTTCCCCTCCCCAGTACGCTCAGCTCAACTACATTTTCTAATCGGGGATGCCATAGTGACACGCAGCTGACACATCCGCCGCCAAGACGCGGACAAACCTCACCAAAACCACATCCATGAATCAGGGCACCCCTCTAAATCACCGAACCATTTGGGGTGACCTATGGCAGAGGTTTTCGTTATATTTTTTTGGGGTGTTATGCCGAATTGCACTACCTCCTTATTTAGCCAACGCTGTCCGAAACGTTGGCTAAAGAAGGAGGTAGCGCAACACGGCATAACACCCAAAAAACAAATAACGCAAATACTTTTTGCCGTGAAAATCTAAAAACGTGTATGGCAGAGGTGTTAGTTATCCAATAAATGGTTCCCGGGGCGGCGGTACCCTTACCCGTCTCCCAAATTGATAATATTTAACTTATTTCATTATGAATATTTCTTCACATCAGATTGAAATATCGGTCAATGACCAACTTATTCCAATAAGATTAATGTCTAAATCATCCGGAACAAATAATATCTAGTCTTCCCAATTCTTACCAATACCTTTCCCATTGGTTTCGTATAATATTTCAATCCGCAGGTAAATTGACAGCAATCAATATCCAATGAACCCGATGAGATGTGGCATTGTGTTCAAATTGAGTTACTCCGGTGATATATTGGGAACATTATAGTTGTCATGTCGAGAGATCCATCTGAATACACGAGGAGAAGAATGGACTATTCAATTCTCTGATGGCACCCTCGGAATTATGATGTAGGTATTCTTAAGAATAGGCACTTGTTGACTTTTTCGTTTTACGTAATATCTTTGAATCTAAATTATTGTTGTTTACACACTTCGTATGTTGTTGGATGTACTATCAATAAATACATTGGAGGGACCCCACCACTTTCCCAACGGCGTTACAAGGAAACATATTGTTTCCTCCTTCACCGCACACGACAAGACTCTACTTTTTTTTTAACGAAGCTACATTTATTTGAACGATTCTAGAACCTCCAATGTCCATGCATGCGGGGTTAGTAAGCAGTATGCAAGTACTAACATTAAAATTATACAAAAGGTAAATAGAAGTAGCAGCCCGTGGAACAATTCTTCTGAAATAGGTAACCTAAGAAAGAGATACTACTGTTAGTAAAAGAAAAAGAAAAATAACGCCTATAATCAGTCGAAGAAATCTTCTGAAAATAAAATAAGTTATGAGGAGAAAAACAGTTATATGATTATGTTAAAATGTAAGTAATTACTACAATAGCAGAAAGAAAATAAAATATTTAAAAAGAAAAGATAAATATTCCATAGACCACCGGGCAGTCCCAATGAGAATGCGTATAGCTATCGGCCCAACGGCAGACGATGCTCAAAATCCGCGCCCTTTAGCCGGCTCGCCGATTTTGCCTCGAAGAAATGTACTTGGGAGAGAAGGGGAAGTCAATAAATACAAAAACATTCCGACATTTCGCTGTACCTATATTTCAACTAAGTTCAACGTTCACCAACAAATTGTGAAACAAAATCACAATTCTCGCCTTCATAATTTTGCATACTAATGAAGAAATGATATCAACATTTTTAATACAACTAATTCGATGTTTGAAACACAACTAAACAATTTTTCAGGTTAAAATATTATTTCTTTTCATTTTAGATAATCTTTTGAATAACAATTTAAGTAATGATTATATGCAACCATTGTCTATTACTAACACTTGCATAAAAAATTAACCATTTTTTCGTGCACCCACAGTAAAAGCCCTCTAGGTGTGTAAAAGTGAAAAGGGAAAAAAATGATTTCAAAATTAAAATAAAACAACGACCTTACCGGTAGGACTTGATTTTAGCTAATGCCCCAGCAGGGATTTGAGCTTGTCGACTTCTGGGTTCAAGGAACTTACCACTCTGCCAACGGATGACCCCCGTTCAAAAATATATTAATTTACGTTTTTTCTTCGTTCTTTACTGTTTGTATTTCTCTAAGTAGTTCAAAGTTCTAGTGTGCTATTCTGAACTAAATTCTGAAAATCTCATGTTTCAAGTAATTAAAAAAAGACAACCTGGACATGTTTCTGATTCAGGATAGGAACCTGCAACTCTCCCTCTTAAAACATGATGACCATCACGCTACCGAGACCGCCAATTTACCTATTTAAGTTTACACATACAGAGAAAAACAGGTGATAGTGGCTTGTCATGAATCAATACACCGTCCTTTCACAAGATCCCATATCTCCAAGTTGCAATAATTGAAAGCCCTGCCAAACCTGTCAGTTACATATTACGATCCGATACAGCACCGAGCAAATTGCACGCATCCAGCCCACTGCGGCAAAGGGTTTGAGCGCCACTGGTGTAAATTAATTAACCCTATAAATTAACAATAACCGAATCGTAGCGTCGCAACAGCTATTTAATCAATAGTAACAAATGTTCGGTTCACAACAATGGGCACACAAGATAAATCATAATTATTACATTGTCTGTGTAACGTTTAGCATCACGTGATCAGTGGCGTACTGATTTATGGGCGGGCGCCTGGGCGAGGGGGGACGGCCGCAGGGGGAAGGGTTTGAAGGGGGACCGATCCCGCAGGGATAGCAGCAGGAAATCTGTTACACATCCCCCGCGTCAAGAAGCTAAACTCGGATACCGCACTACATTACGGAATTTGTGAAATTGATTTTGACAAAGGTATTTCTATTTGTTTTTATGTTTAAAATATCGGAATTTTTCTGATAAGACATCAGAGCAAGGCACATTTTTAAAACTGTGGGACCTACACTAAATTCATTATCAGTTAGACAAAAGTATGTTTAAATAATTTAATGAAAACGTATGTACCTACTAATAAGCATTAGAAATAAGCAAAATGCATATTGAAATGTAAAAAAAAATTTGCAAAAGACCTCATGAAGTGGAACTATTTTGGAAGTTAAATAAATAAATAAGAATGCAGGAATGAATGGATATTTTAAAATACAGTAAGTAGGTAAAAATGTGGAAAACGGATATTTAGAATCCCGGCGTGGCAAATACATTTTATTTGGTTATTTTGTGTTATTCACAATTTATTCATTTAAAATAATATATAGTATATTTTCGACACGTTCCAGAGTGGAAGATACTCTCAGTATCGCCCTGGTGTAAGACCACCATTCAGAATTGAAACGTTGCTTGAAATGGCATTAGCCGTGTTTGGTGACCAGATCTGAATAGTAGTAAGTACTTCCCCACCTTCCTCTTCCCTATCTCATTCCCCTCCCCATGCCTTCAGCCTCACAACATACCCTAATTGGGGATGCCATAGTCCCACAGGCTCCATACGGGAGCAGTTGGGACTCTTGTGTGGTATTCATGTAAAAAAAAATTAGCAGGGGTGCCCGGGTTCATGGGGTGAGGTTTGTCCAGGTCTTGGCGGTGGATGCATCTGCCCATCTTTTGCGTGGCGAGAAACTGGTTCAGGGAGGCCTTTTGACCTTTCCAGCCGGACTCTCTCGACCCATCGCCTTGCACTGCAGTTGGAGGGATGGATTTATACGTCCGTCTCTCCCAGACACACTGACCCCCAGATTCCTACCCACCCTTCAAACCATTTTCCTTCCCAGAATTTCCTATCCTTCCCTTCCTTAAGAAGACCCTCCACACAGCATCCCCTAAGATGACATAGGCCCTGAGGGAAATTATTTTCCTCAGGGCCTCCTGTGTGGAGCTAATGTAAAAAAAGGAGCACGCAATTTTTTTTCAAACTGTTGTAGCTCTTTAATCTTTCATGGATCTTCAATTAAATTAAGATTAATTGCATTATATCCACGTGCATCCAATGAGTTCTTTACTTTGTTTAAGGAGCTAAATTTATAAAACTGGGAAGACTTCGGTGGCTGGGTCATGTGGAGAGAATGACCGAGCATCTAGCACCAAAGTCCCTGCTGAACTCAAGACCAATAGGGCGAAGGGGCCTGGGAAGACCAAGACTAAGATGGAGCGACAACATCCTCAAAGACATGTCTATTTTGGAGCTTCTAAACTGGAGAGAGCTGGCACAAAACCGAGATGAGTAGAGGAAGACTCTTGAGGAGACCAAGACCCACCAGGGGTTGGAGAGCCAATAGTGATGATGATGATGATCCACGTGCATCACTTCTGATTCAGGAGAAACTTAATAATATCACCAGTAGTTTAGATCTGTCTTTTCGTATAATAATGAAAAAATGTATCATAGGAAGTAATCAAGTCCGAAAACCATTATAATCGTAGGTATATAGTTATGACAAATAAACGTCATTCGATTCAAATGCTCAATTATAAAAGCTGTGAGACAAAGGCGTCTGAGGCACGATGTGTAAAGTTTAATAGGCGGAAGTTTAAATCAAATAATAATAAAAATTAAAACCAATTGACGGAAGGATTAGATATCCAGCCGCCTTAGTTAATAATCACTTTAATAAGGGAACGCGACAGTCTGGCTTCTGATTTGGAAAGGTCCATGTGTATTTTCGTTACAATTTTTAACTAAATGAAAGCATACCGCTGATTGGTCCATTTTAACTTTTTACTATATATCATAAGTGCTCATGCATCAGAAAAAATAATAAAAATAACGTTTTTATAGCACCGTTTTGGGTTATTTAATATTATTATTACATATGTATTGTTAAGTGCGCTTTACTATATTAAAATCAATATATTAAACTTAGAATAGTGGTCATATTCTTAAAATTACTCCTTCAGTGCTCGTTACATAACATTGACCACATAATACGACACAAAACATGTACTGATGTACAACAGTATACACAAAGCAATGAGAAATAGAATAATCTTTTTAAGTAGTTGGAAAATAATAAAATTTGTTATAATCCGAAGCTAGTTTGATAAATGAACAAAAAATATAATTCGCTCGCCACTCTTAGATATGTTTAGAGACACTGATTCATAGCTTTAATTTTTAAGAAATGTAGCATTAAATATTGAAAATATAGATTTTATAGCTTTAATTTTGCGTTTTCATAGCGTTTATGGCTAAATAGGATATCGTAAAGGAATGGGAGTCGGCAAGAGAGGAAAAACAATTAATCTAGCAAAATCACTTGAAACACGTTTATTATACGAGTATTATTGATTGAAACTCAACACGGCACGTGTTTCTACAGTAGAGTCTGTCATGTTCGTTCTACGATAGCGATAATACAAGATTATAGCGACTAAAAAAACTTTCTGCATCGACAATATTCTCAGGGGCCCACAGTCATCAGAGCTGCGTCAGCAAATTCTCTGTGAAGAATTTTTACAGCTAAGAGTAGCTGAATTGTGCGTACAGTGACTCCATCCCTCACTTGCTCTACAAGCTGTCTTTGAAAATAGCTGTTACCTTTCAGGAATTTACTATCATTAACAGATTTGAATGTTGGTCCAAGCCTACTTTTACTTGCTAAAATAATAGCGGCTGATCGCTGGACACTCCGGATTGATCATTTTATCTGCGTGCTCAATGAATAGATTAGCGCTGTTGTTGAATTTTGTACTTTTGCTCGCATTGCTAAAAAATTCGCATATTTTTGAGTTTTGTCGTAAAAATCGCTGCTATTTCGCGTTTTAACGTATTTATCGCTAAAACACCATTTATCGCTTTCATTCGCGAAAATATCCATATTTTTTTTTCGACATTAACTCCACACATGAGGCTCTGAGGAAAATAATTTCCCTCAAGGCCTAATGCTATGAATCAGTGTCACTAGACATGTTTAAGCCTGTTCAAAAATTAGAGACCATAAAAATACATACTTACATAATTATGCTGGAAAAAGAAACCCTTGAGTCATCATTTGGGAAAAACTTAATTAACGACTAACGACCTTCAGTGAATTATTAAATGTTTTTGTGTTTAATTCGAAAACTCAATTTAATTATTTTTTTTTTAAATTCTGTAAACACTTTCAGAACTTATTATTATTAAATTTTATTTTAATTAAATAAAAAATTAAAGCTATGCAGTAATTGGGGTAACTGTAAAAACCATTGATAATTTTCAAATTTTACTCGGAAATTAATAAGGTCATACATAGTTAATAAAAATTTAAGCAATAAGTTTTTCATCATGTGGCCGAACCACAGTTTGATAATACCTTCAGAAAGCGAAAAAGCTGTCACGCGTAAAAATAATTACACAGAAAAACACGTTTACAAATAAACTGTTTGGATAAATTAAATTATAATTGAATATGGGTATGAAAAAATAAAAATAAATCCGAGTTTGCCTTTTCTCCAATTACTTGTAGAGGATTTATTTGTTCAATTATTAATTTACGTTGTCATATGGATGAGCTTTCAAAATCATGGTGAAATACTCCAGTAAAATATTTCCTACCTTTCTTGCTTTGTGTGAAGTTGTCAATTTTGGTTTTAATTAAATTATTTTTTTTTAAAAAAAAAAAAACTAACATGTTTTCAGAAAACACGTTCTAAACTTTTTGGATTTCTTTCTTTTAATCATTTTACTTAAATTTTACTGAATCTTCTTCGTATCTTCACGTTGCATTTGATGCAATTTTTATTTAGATTATGATCAGTACCCATGTAATCAGATATCTTCAAACCTAACATATTAGAAAGAATTTTAGCGCATGAAAACATTAATTATCAATTAAAAAAAAATATATATTTTTTCCTTAAAAAATTACCCATAGCACATACTAATTTTAAAATTTTATCACACGTGTGCCCACAGCGTTAGAATTGAAAGACACCATCCAACACTCCTAAACACTGATCTCCTACCAACTATTAACAACTTAGTCGCCGGTCTTATCCTGAGGAAGTGTCAATTAAAGAACTTATGTCATTAGGCTCGGCTTCGTGTGTTCAATCTCTAGTTTACTGCTGACTACTGGTTACTGTCTCCTAGTTATCAGTTACTACTAACAATTAACTAACTGGTGATGGTTGCCACTTGAGTTAGATATTAATTTAAAGTATTAGAAGGAACGCACGCGGTGACTTTTTGAAACATTTTATGAATATATTTAATATCAATGTATGTTTGCTTGCTTGCTTGTTTGTTTGTTTATGCCTTATGCGTTGCTAAACCATTCATCCGATTGCGATGAAACTTTAAGAATTTAATGAGCGCATACCAATTGCATGATGTTTTTTTTTATAAATACATCATGAAATTATGCGCGGCTAAATCATTCATCCATGAAACTTTGGGGATTTTATGTACGCATGCCCGCGATGGTTTGTATATATAATAGTGAGCTCTGGCGTAATGACATTATTTCCTACATCATTCATGTGATGTGATCCGATGAAACTTTGGTGAGTTGAGGTGCACACGCCCGCGAAGATTTCTATATACGAGTATATACGGGTGAACTGTGGTATTATGAAATTAGCAGAATGTGTGTATTTTATGTAGTTTAGTGGCAGGAGGAAGGCGGGAACGCTTGCAGGAGAGTTAGGAGTTTGTAACCCTGTTTGTGGCCAGCTCAGGTATGGGAGCTCCATCGAAATCAGAGTAAAGTTAGCCTCCCAAAAACTGGGCGTACTCTACAGGGTCCGCAGATACTTCAATAGTACACAACTGCTAACCCTGTACAAATCATAAGTGCGCCCCACGGTTGAATTTGACAGCCACCTCTGGTCTGGAGCTCCAAAATACCTGAAAAATACCCTCGACTCTGTGCAGAAACGGGCGGTCCGCTTAATAGATTCTCCCATCTTAACAGACGGATTGCAATCTTTAGAGCACAGTCGTCGGGTGGGAATGCTATCCTTGTTCTACCGGTATTACATTGGAAGATGCTCCGAGGAACTAGCATCATTGATCCCTTCGGCACCGGTGCATAGTCGGGAAACACGCCAAACGCGTGCCCAACATTTTTACACGGTTGACATTTGTCAAATGAGAACGGATCGTTTCTTCGACTCGTTCTTGTGTTCAACGGTTGTGGAATGATTTGCCGGCCTCTGTGTTTCTTCCTTCCTACAACATGGGTCTCTTCAAGACCAATATTCATTCCTTCCTCTCCTCAAAAAGACCCTCCACACAGCATCCCAGATGACATAGGCTCTGAGGGAAATTATTTTCCTCAGGGCCTCCTGTGTGGAATTAATGTAAAAAATAGAAGTGGGAGAGGAAGGGGTGGCGGAAAAGGAACGGGGACGAATGGGAAAGGACACGCCGGGAGAAATAATTTCTTTATTTAAGTGGCACTTCAACGCATGCCGGGAACTTGCTAGTTATTTATAATTTTGTAAGTTTATAAACCAAATAAGTTTTATTTCACTTACACACATGTATGTATTGCAGATACACAACGTATTTGCGACACGTTCGTAAGGATCTCCATTCAAATTTTTTGTAAGCTAATCAATCAATTTTTTACTTCAAAGACTTAGTTCTCAGAATCTTCGTTTCAAGGTGATACTGTATTGTCTTATATTTGAAATCACGCCAGTCGCATTTATCAATATTTTATTTAATATTTAATTGTTTCGGGCGTTATTGCCGTGCGTTTTTTACCAGTTTTAACAATGCCCTTTTTGATATTCCCACTCTTGGTTTTAATGCTTTTATTTATTTATTTATTTATTTATTTATTATTTAAACGCCCGTACATAGGGCTATTACATACATAATACAGGTGTATTGAACATTTACAAACATTATACATATATATATAGAATAACATACAGTACATACATACGATGCATATTAGTACAACAAATATTTATCATTTTACAAACATATCAGTTACATAAATAACTAGTTATTTTTGCTTTGATGCAAGACGGTGAGGTTTTGAAAATATCGAAAAGGTCTGTATACGTATTGGCAGTTCGGTGAAAACGCACTAGCGGTGAATGATAGGAATAGTTAGTGCTATGATTGTCACTGTGGAAAAGGTGGTGGAGTCGAGTTGGTTTAACAGGGACACGAATATTTATAACACTTAACATTTGAGGGCAGTCTATGAGATTTATGACCGCTAATGATCGAACGAGAGTAAAAAAATCCATCAAAGGGACCATCCTCATTCACAGACGCTCGTAAACCTTGTATTAACGCCGGCTTTAGAAAAGTTACATCACAATACCACAGTTTTATATGTGTGATATTTTGTCTGTGAATAAGGACGCACCATCGGATCAATAATGACCCAATCACGTGACAGATGTAATTTGTGAAATAATGCGAGAAGATTTTTCTGAGAATTTTAGTTCATTTTTACTCTGCTGATGATCATCGACCTTCCATTACCTCTGTTGGACATCACGCTATATCCACGCGATGGTAGGCAGTGATACAGGGTCCATTCTCTCGTTTCTGGCCAAGTACCCAAGTAATGATGACCGTTATAAAAGTTTTTAAAAAAGCCATTGATTGGCTTAGGGTGAGAAGAGGTGCAGATTTGGGGCATTTTCTATACCTTGTTGGTGGTAATTTTAATCCCCATTCATACGGGGCTAAACGATTTCAAGTTGAAGATTTTCGAATCGGAACAAGCTCGTTGTCAGTTTACGTCAGCACTTTAGGATGTACGACACTTGGGATGGTACAAAGCAAAGCATTTTTAAGAAAAGTTCTTAGATCAACTATCGTAACACGGCTATCGGGAGGCTGACAGAATCAAAAGCGCAAGCAAAATTCATATGTTTGGAGATGGAACGTTTGGAGTATCAGGGCCTAAGCCTTAGAATAAAATCCCTACGAAACTAACATGCATACCTTTCAGACTTTCGTATCACTTTCACACTGTACCATTACACCACTTACACCTCAATCTGTTTCTTATCTTTACCTTAAATTTTCGAAGGTAAATATTCCCTTCTTAAAGAAAACTAATATGTGTTTCCAATATTGTCTTCTGCCCGCAAAACTGTATCTAAATTTATCAATACAGTTTCTAACGCAAGTGACCTGCTAGGTAAGTATGGTCCTGTATATTATTAGCTTGTACGTAAAATAAATAATATGTAAGTACCTACATTTTAACGTTCATTGGTCAAATGAATTGTACATATCGTGAGCCAAAAAACTATTTTTACTGTAACTATGGTCTCATAACTTCTGCGGATATCTATGTAGATAGATAACAAGAAGTAATTATTAAATCAATTACATAGTTTGGTTTCAAAACGAGCAAAGAAAAGGAAATATTTTATACTAGGGCTGTCCGTAAAATAAGGTCTCCAAGGTGCTGCAGTTGCGAAAAACGATTTTACTCGCAATTAAAATATTGCGAGTAAAATCGTTTTTCGCGACTGGCATGTAGCCTGGTTTCCCCTTGCCAAATCCCCACCAAGATGCACCCTTTGTGATGCTTAGTCTCGGTGTGGTAGCCGTTGGCAGGAGCCGCGCAGTCATGGAAATAGTGAGCGATTTTTTTCGAAAAAATTACGTCATCGAGTACACGAAGGGGAATGGTCGCCAAATCACCTATCAATAATACAAAACTATATATCTGTACCCGAGAAGCATACGGATGTAAGTCCAAAATTTGAAGAAATGAGTTTTTGATGCAGCCTCAAAGTAAATTATCATGTTCATCAGTGGCAGAAAGATACAGGTCTCAACATGAAGAAAAACAGGATTTTCAAAAATGTATACGGATGCAACTACCTTTAATGCAACAACTATCATAGAAGCAGAAAGATGTGCATGGACTTGCAACTTTACGATTTAGTTGCATTTTGAGTATTGTTACCCAAATCCATTTGCATCCATCTGCCTCTAACATTACTACGCTTTCTATGGAAGTAAACAATTTCCAAACATTAATCCTTTCATAATACACCACATGTCATAACAAAATATTCCATTGCATTTTGAAGCAGAAGGACTCAAGTCCGTATTTTTGTTTGACTCAAGAGAGTCGGCGATGTATGAATGCGGTGCGGTGCAGACCACCGAACATGTGGTCAACGAATGCCCACTCCATTCATTCCCTGGCGGGATTGATGAGGTCCACAGTGCAACGCCTGAGGCCCTAGACTGGCTCACAGACCTAGATGTCCCCCTTTGACCCCCTACCATACGAAAGAAGAAGTTAATAATAAGACTAATAAGATAAAGCAGTGGAGAATTAATATATTTTTACAGCGCCATTGGGTCATTTTTCACAAAACCAACTGAACAAATCATTGAAATATTATTATTATTAGATTCGTGTAAAATATAAACACCACATTCAAAATAACAGTTAGGTCGTCCATCATATTAAACGGCGCCTAAATATGCTCATGTTTTTTATAAACATTGATTTTTTTTATTGAACTGTCAATTATTATGATTAGATTCGTTATCGACAGAGTGAGGACTTTTATTTGTGATTCAACAGAACGTAAGTGGCGAAGAATGAGGACTTCTCGACTTGCAGGGTTGACACAAATAATATATTATTAAATATTTTATTACTATTTACCAACTGTCGGGAATTTTTTGAGGTTGAAGAAGGTATTAAAAAGTTTTGGAAAGGGAGAAAATAATGTGTCGGTTGAAAAGTACCTACGACGCTACAACTACTAATTTTGGTAAGAAACACAGTTAATACGTTCACAGCAACATTTTAATATACAAAGATTTTCAAGTAAAAATCGAATATAACGTAATTTTCTTTTTTGGGCCAATTCCCTACAAACGTAATCCCTGGATAAGAAACCTACCATCCGACTAAGCAGATTATCATTTTCTTATTTTTTCCTTGTCTAAACCTATGGCAGGGTTTCTTAAAGTGGGGTCCACGGAGCCCTTAGGGGTCCGTAGCATGTGTATCAGGGGTCCGCAGTAGGTCTTGGTACAGATCTTGGTGAGTTTTGGTGTTCTTTGATTCAATCTTACCCTCTTCTTGTCAAGCGAGCTATATCCGTTCTGATACCATTTGTTGCTACTTATCTTTGCGAGGCAGGGTTTTCGGTTCTGGTGTCAATAAAAACAAAAAGTTTCATTCGATTGAACGTCACAGATGACATGCGCCTTGCCTTATCGAAGACAATCCCACAATTTAACTTATTGAAGCCAAACAGCAGCACCCTTCTCATTAACTTAGTAAGTAAGTATATGTGTAATGAAAGTACCAATAAAAGTATTTTTTAGTAGTATAAATAAGGTTTTTTCATGGGGGGGAGGGGGGTGGGGGAGGGAGGGTCCGTGGAATTGTTTGAATTGTGAAAGTGGTCCGTGACTACAAAAGTTTAAGAAACCCTGACCTATGGATTTGGGAAATTAATTATTTAAAAAATTATTAGTTTTTTGAGCTGGACAGTTTATTTTTTTTTTGAAAAACCTATTTGCTTGCACGAATCGATGATCGTGACTTTATATATTTTTCGAAAAGCCTTTGCATATAACACGGAAGTAGGTAATTATGTAATAAATCAATCAGTGCAATAGTCAAAGATTGGCTAGATAGAAATCTTCTCAGTCTAAATCTTGATAAAACCATTTTTATTCCCTTCTATAATTCCCAAAAGTCATCCCCTAAAAACAATCTTAACTTGAAGTTCCATAACGTTAATTGTAACTTTGAGACATGCTCAAACTGCGAAAATGTGAAATTAGGAAATAATATCAAATACTTAGGTGTAACTATAGACTGCCGACTCAAATGGACTTACCATATAGGAAAATTGTTAATAAACTGAGATACCTAAATTACATATTCAAACGCATGAGCAACATTGTCAATATAAGAACCATGAAACTTGTCTATAACGCATTGGTGCTTTCATCCATTTCCTATGGAATAATCGTGTGGGGAGGAATATACAACAACCATGTAAAACCATTAGAAATTGCACAGAAGTCCATCATTAAGGTAATGTACCAGAAGGCCAAGACGTATCCCACCAATCAGTTATTTCAGGAAACTGAAATTATGGAACTAAGGCAGATCTACTGTATCCAGTGTCTTAAATTTATATTTTCTCGTCCTAACAATTTTCTAAAAACACAAATCGTTCTAGCCAGAGACATACCACGTGCGTGTACACAGTGCCTCACTGCAAAACCAGATTGGCCCAAAGGCACATTAACTGTATTGCCCCAAAACTATTCAATTCCCTACCCAATTCAATCAATACTTGTCAAAATCTGAACGTGTATAAGAAAAATATTAAAAGCTGGGTAAAAAATAATTTGGAAGTGAGAAATTTTTTTCTTTAAATTGTTTTATATGTTTTCTAAATTCCTAAAATATTCCATGTCTTTCTGTATTTTAGATTAATAAAAGTAAATATATGTGTATTATATGTACACATATTTATGAACGTGTGTATGTACTTATTGGATGTATACATACGTTATTATATGTACATATCTTTAATTTTAAGAAATCTCACAATAATCTCCTGTAAAATCGATCATGTTGATCTCTAAAGACACTATGTATATAATATATTTTTAAATTCTATTTTAACCACCACTATTTAATATCCACATAATATAATACCCACGCACAGGCTTCGCCTTTGTGGGATCTATTTTGTTACTCTCTTATATTTTATGTTATTGTGTTTGTACAAATTCCCATGTATCAAAAAATTTTGCTAATAAAAAAAAAAAATATAAAAAAAAAAGTTCTAAAGACAGGGTTTTTTACTGTCGTATAACTATTTTCGGTATCTCGTGGGCCGGCCAGTAGCCATTTTCAGAGGAATGATTGTGTGTGTGCTAAAATATATTAAAATGCGTTGTAATGAGACTGTCGAGGTTGAGCTCGATCGGATGTCAGAAAGTGGGTTAATTTCCAATTCCAAGATTTGCATTCAATTTAAGAAATCAAAATCGAATTACAACGGACGTGTTTTAATGACAATTATTTAGCCCTTAGATATCTAATTCAATCTAAAAATAACACCACCTAAGAATAATTTCATAATACAACTCCCCATCGAAATCTGCTGCTTCGCTTCAAAAGTCTGTAAAATAACTCTGCAACAGAGCACAAAATTGTTGCTCAAATTCCATGATGTAGTTAATTCATTTATCGGCCATAGGAATCCTGAAGAACATCGCTCCACGCATAAATATACCAAACCACCCATGCTCCACGAGATATGGAGATGAACACCGATAGTAAAAATATAGAAAAGGTGTGGAGACTTCCCAAAAGAACGGACTCCAAGCCGGCCAACGTTATTGTTAAGTTCACGCACCAAACATTCCGAGACGAATGGATACAAAAAAAGAAAACTCTACTGACAAACAATGATGTATATAAAAATGGAAATAACGGCCGAATATACATAAACGAAAATCTGACTAAAGAAAAAAAAGAACTCCTATACAATACAAAACAATTATTGAAAACTAAATTTAAATTCATATGGGTTCAAAATGGCAAAATATTAATTAGAAGTGAAGGTGAAGGAAAAATAATACACATTAAAAATGAGAGTGACATAGACAAACACATCTAAAATTAAATTAAAAACGCCTTGCAACTCTGAGCCCTTAAATTATCAAAACCTCGCCATGGAAGTTTCAACACTATTTGAAACTCATACATTTATCAAGCATCAAAATTTGGATACCTGGACATATGACACGAATATCAAAATGAGCCCCCATCATAATCTAAAAGAAGGCAAACTTCAAGAAGATGGACCGCGAGCCTCCGGTAACAAGATCCAACCGAGTAGATGCAGAAGGTCCTCAGCCAAGCCACACTTCAAGACAAGGCGACTTAATTTTAAACTGTGTTATAATATAGAAAATCCACGTAAAAATAGAAATGGATGATTACATTATTCAACAACTAGAAAAAAATTTTTACGTTCAAAATTTAATTTGTGACAACACAAATGACTGTAACACAATACTTGAAATGACTCCTAACTCCTTTACCGTAATACATTTAAACATACGATCCATAAAGAAAAATTTTGACCATTTTCTAGTAAACCTAAATTTATTAAAAAAAAAACCAGACATAATCATACTGACTGAAGCCCATTTAAACATTAACTCGATCGTTCCAACTCTCCCCAATTACATCAACTTTCAAAGTTCACATTATATTAATAAGAATAGTGGTATTGTAATATACACTAAAGCAATATATAAGGACGTATGCTTTGCTGAAATAAATATGACCAATGCAAACTGTATTATTATAAAATTGAATATTAATAATAAACTGCATATACAAATAATGACAGTCTACAGGACACATTCAGCTGTAATACCAACTTTTATAACCGAACTGAATGATATTATCCTAAACAATAAACGTGCAAACAATTTTCTAATTGGTGATGTTAATATAAACATTGCTGAAAATAACCATACTATTGAAAAAGACAATTATATAAACATGATGACCGCCTTAAACTTTAAACCCTGTATAAATAAGTATACTAGAGAATTTAACAATCAAATGCCATCGTGTATTGATCATATATGGTGTAATTCCAACTACACTGATAATCTCAAAACAATAATATGGAGAAACAACATAACGGACCATCATACATGCATACTAAACCTAAATATAGAAAAACAAAAAATAAATAATAATAGTAATGAGTAATGACTCTGCCATTCCAAAAATAAAAATAAATGAACAAGAACTATATGAAAAACTGTCTCACGAATCGTGGGAATCTGTACTTACCACAGAAGATGTGAATATAAGTGCATCACAATTTCATGACACCTTTCAAAAACATATAAAAGATTCAAGCTATGAAATACCGAACAAAACATATAAAAATAAATTTCATAAACTTAAACCATGGATCACTCATGGCCTCGTGGTTTCTATACGAGAAAAAGAAAAACTATTTAAACTAACTAAAAAATATCCACTAAATAATCCAATCATCTCATACTTTAAAAAATACAGAAACAAACTAACGGCACTAATTAAAACTACCAAAGAGGAATTTTATAAACAAAAGGTATTGAATTCAGGAAACAACAATAAACAAATTTGGAAAACAATAAATGAAATAATTGATAAAAAAAGGAAAACAAGTGACATTTTAAAGCTACGTATTGATAACAATATGGTACAAGTTTTGGATAACCCTGAACAATGTGCAAATGCTTTCAATACATTTTTTTCTAATGTCGGAAAAAATCTCGCAAGCAAAATAACTAATATCGTAGATAATACCACATCTACCGCAGAAAATGATGTAACATCATCAAAAAAAACCATAGGAAAATTCGATACGGTAACTGAACAAGAAATTGTTGATATAATAAAAAACCTAAAAACTGAATCAGCACCAGGGTTTGATGGGATCACTGTTGAAAATCTAAAGACACATCTTAACTTTTTGAAAAAGCCTATTACATATATTATAAACAATAGTCTTAAAAAGGGTATCTTTCCATCAATATATAAAAGAACTGTTATTACACCGATTTATAAATCAGGTGACTCTAAAGAAATTAATAACTACCGACCTATATCAGTATTATCAAATATCTCAAAAATTTTTGAAAAGGTAGCTAAAAAGCAAATACAAAATTTTATTGGAATTAATAATATACTGAGTGACCAACAATTTGGTTTTCGCGCAAAAATAACCACACAGGACGCAATCATAGATTTAACAACAAAAATACATCAAGCACTAGACAAAGGCAAAAAATCTCTTGCAATTTTCATAGACCTAAGGAAAGCCTTTGACAGCATAAGTCACAAAAAATTACTATACAAGCTTAACGAAATCGGAATTATAGATAACGCTAACACATGGATAGAAAGTTTCCTTAACTCTAGAAATCAATATGTAAAAATAAAAAACATTCTTAGTGAACCGAGTACAAGCGACTTTGGAATACCACAAGGCACGATTTTGGGCCCTCTTCTATTCATCTTGTATGTTAATAATATCTTTGAATTACCAATAACAGGAAAACTTGTTTCATATGCAGATGATACTGCAATTATATTCCAAGCAAATTCATGGAATGAACTTGAAATAACTGCTAATCATGATATTAATATCTTGAAAGAATGGTTTGACGAAAATTTATTAACATTAAACATTGAAAAAACCTATTATATACCTTTTAGTATAAATAACAAAAAATCTCCTCCTATCGCCTTAAATATTAAAATTCATTCAAAAAAATGCACCACTAAAATATTAACATGCCAAAATAATGACTGTCTATTCATAGCAAATAAAAAAGAAATAAAATATTTGGGTGTAATAATAGATAGTAACCTTAAGTGGAAGACTCAAATTACCAATACTATAAATAGATTAAGAAAACTTATATACATATTTATTAATTTAAGAAATATAACAATTATTATAAGCAATAATTATCAGCCTGAAACACTCATCCACATTGAAAAATCTTCCGAGAAAAGATACATGACGCCAACGGGACTTGAACCCGTGTCCTCTCGATTGCCGGTCGATTGCTCTTGACCACTGAGCTATGGCGGCTTATCTCGTACCCGCCAAATGATTCAATATATGCTAGTGTTTCATTCAACAATTACTGCTTATTATATTTTTTCCACCTGAAAACAACCAACTTTATTTTTGCGAGAGAAACATTGTAAGTGTTAAGTCCCTCGCTAGGTGGCGTCGAGACAAATTATGTCTTCATTTATTGGGGAAATACTTAAACTTGTCAAATATTAATTATTATTTTTTTAATTGTAAAACTAACGTTTTTAAGACAAGATTTTTTATGCATAGCACAAAGGGTAACAATTATTATAAGCAATAATTATCAGCCTGAAACACTCATCCACATTGAAAAATCTTCCGAGAAAAGATACATGACGCCAACGGGACTTGAAAACCCGTGTCCTCTCTTTATTATTGCTTATAATAATTGTTCCCTTTGTGCTATGCATAAAAAATCTTGTCTTAAAAACGTCAGTTTTACAATTAAAAAAATAATAATTAAGAAATATACTTAACTTAAAAATTCTTAAAAATATATACTATGCTCTAGCCCATTCGATAATACAATACGGTATTGTTGCATGGGGAGGAGCTTACAAAACCTCAATTTTACCGTTGGAAATTACTCAAAGATTAATAATCAAAATTATTACTAAGAAACCATCAGATTATTCAACCTCTCAACTTTTTCAAGACTTTCAAGTCCCACCTCTAAAAAATACATATATAAAAAATACACTGCTTCAAATACACAAAGACTATTCTAATAAGTCGCACCACGCCATGGTCCGCGTTGAGAGCAATAGGCAAAACACAGTGGGTCGCTTGTGTACGCCATTAATGCATACCAGTTTTGCACAACACTACTACACGTACAATGGAGTGGTGTGGTTTAATCAACTAGCAATAGAGCTGAGATTAGAACCTGACTACAATAAATTCAAAAATAAATTAAACAATAATATCTTAAATAATTTAGCCACTTAGAACCGCATTAACCTTTAATTAACAATACTTATTCAAAAATTTATTTTAAATTATTATTTTTTTTTTTTTTTTTAAATATTATTTTATTTTTTTACACATTCGATTTATGTAAGTACGTAAATATAATGTATGTGTTATAATTTTTAATTTTAATTTTTTTAATTTAAAAAATATATATATATATATATTTTTCTCTTCCCTTTACACATGAGTAGTTACACTCTCGTAAAGGTTATATATTATATACATATATATGTTTATACTGTTTATAATCAATGTTGCATGTTAGTATTTAATGATTTGAGTTTAATCCGTTTGTAACCTGAAAATGTAATTACTCATGATTATATTACATGTATATGTATATAAAAAAAAAAAAAAAAAAAAAAAAAAAACTTAAAGGCCCGCAACCCGGATTTGTACCGATTTATTACATATTTCCCTTAAACACGGTAAGTTTTAAAGCTCCTAAAAATATATGTTATTATTGAAGACAATATCTACACTTTGCCCGCGCCGAAACGCAAATTATATAAAATTCCCTCGATAGAAAAAAATCGCAAAGTATGCTCCAAAAATTATTATTAACACGTTTGTTTCAGTTATTTTACAAGTTATGTGTATGAAAAAAATCACTGTGTTTCTTTATTAAATGCTGTTTAAGATAATGCCCGCGAGATTTTTGCTCTATTTTAAACGAGTCGTGTTTTATTAAACATTTTCGCAATTTCGCATTGATTTTGTCGCTGTCAATGTTAGCGCTCTCCTCTAACATTCGTAATTTCTCCATCTTCTTCTTTTCGACCCGGTTGCAGAGCCTTAACAATCCAACTTAAAAGTCGTAACTAGAAAAGACCGTTCATTTTGTAACAACACTGTGTCGTAATTCGAATACAATACATCGTGATCAGTGAGAAGAATGACTCCAGAAACTTTGCTTGCAATAAAATGTAACATTTTTTTATTGTTTTACATTTGTTAGTGTACTATCCTCAAACTATTTGCACAGAATATATATATTTTGTATTCAGAGGGCTGATTACATTTTCAAAAATAAAATGCGCGATAAATACCCTCCAAAATGTTAATGTTTGGAACTCGGTCATTTTAGCTCCTTGTATACCAACAAAAGGTTAAATACAATGTACAGTGTGATCAAAATCCTGCGATACAATGCGCGCACTTTTTCGTAACTGGTATTGGTTTAGAAGTCAATTTTCAGGCCGTACACAATGTCCATTCTTTTTTTTTCGATGAAAAAATCCCTGTGGCAATATATTGACACAGCCCTGTTCGATCAAGGACTCGATGGCTTTTATAAGGATGAAATATTATTTCTGATTGTCACCGTTGGTGATTGGTTCAGAGTCCGAAGATTCTTCTGAACAGTTTGCCGTATTGTGTGATTGTCACTCAATCAACTTATGTGAGATATGGATTTAATTTTATTATACGAAATCAGGAGTGCTTTGATAATTATTGTTTATTTTTTTAAATGCTTATAAGTACAGCCTTCGATTCTTATCATTGCATCTTGAGACCTAAAATATTTATACGAGGTATGTATTAAATATCATTAATTCGTAAGCGTGCGTCAAAATCAAACACTATCTTAAAAATAATAAATAAATAAATCAATATCTATTATTAAACAATATAATTTCGGATGTTATTTTTTTCTCTTTTTTAAGAGAAAGACAAATATTCACGGGTTACGAATAGCCTGACAAAATTTGAAAATATCATACCACCACCACAGTAAGCGGAGAATGTTGCTTTTGTCGTGATGGAGAACTTAACCAGCCGAGGAATCGAACACGCGACGCCTGGTTGAGACCCAAACGCGATTACAATTCAGCCACCGATCGGTAATGTAGGTGATATTCCAATTTGGGAGGCGAGTATGGGTACCGTCGCCTCGGGAAGCAATTGGATAACCTACACCCTTGCCATTGGTCACCCCAAATGGTCAACTACTATTTGTTTTGTGAGGGGTGCTAGGGTTCATGGATGAGGCTTATATTGGTGGCGAATGCGTTTGCCCTCTCCAGCCGTACTCTCTCAACCCGTCGCCTTGCACCGCAGTGGAAGAGATGAATTCATTCGTCCTTAACTCCTAAATTCATTGAGCACAATTACCAACACCTCATACCCTTTTTCCTTTCTCTAAAAAGACCATCCACACAGCATCCCAAAAGATGATCTAGGTAATAAAATGTAGGTACGTAACATTCTAATGTTGAAAAATATATTTTAACAATTTTCAGTATTTATGTATGCTAGTACCTCAATAGTACCTAGTAATCAATTTATTAAGTCATTCTTGTCATTCTGACAATAGTTGGTGGAATAATGGTCAGTACAATTGCCTTCCAAGTTGTTGATCATCGAGTTTCGATTCCCGGCCGTTACAATTTTTTGTTTGTTTGTTTAATGAAAAAAAAATGATATGCCTACCTATCTCTATACATTACACGGTGTCCAGAAACTCGTAGAAGGTAAGAGCGGGAAACTGGTGAATCTACACTTGGAGTTCATATGGTTTTTGATTTCGGGTGTCGAAAAAACACTACAAATCGGTGCTACTTCGTGTTTCCCGGAAATAATTTAACAATTACGCTACTGAGTTGTGATAGTAATATCACAAGTTTCTAGCTCCTAAACATGGGATTGACAGCCGAGTGGTTAGAGGCGTACCCTGGGAGCTAGTTTTGATTTTTATTAACACAAAAAAATCGTGAGAAGGTCGTGTAACTCCAATACCCAATTACTTTCTTATTTTTGTAAATATATGGAAAGTTGATCTCCAATACCATTTTTTTTCTTTTTTCAGGTCGCAACTTTATTTCCACCATGATTTAAGAACTTCGAAAGATAAAAATATTTTTTTTCAAAACCAAAATATTAAAAAAAAATAATTTTCCGCTATCATCATTAGTCACTCTGCCGAGCAGCTATCCAACCCCTTACGTCCGATCCTACTTGTCCAATGCTTAATAATTTTAAAAGTTTAAAGGTGAACAAAAAAATCATCGAAAATGTCAACGGGAAGCAAAATTTTATTTACATTTTTTACTCCAAATAATGTCAAGAATCACTGGTAAAAATACATCATGTAAGTTCCTTAACACCATTTATATTTATTTATTTGTACAAAATTAGACAAAACGCTTTGTTTGCAAACATAATAAATCAACTGTTTTAAAAAAATATTGAAAAAGGAATGAAATCAGTTGGTAACACTAGATCAACTTTTAAAAGAATACCTTTTCATTCAGGAAACGATTCATTATTTCAAACGATCTTGTGCTCAGGTGTCATGAAATATCAAGCTATTTAACATGAATTTTCTGGATCAACGCAATTTGTCTCCTTAATTTCTGTTCGCATGGTTATTTCCATAAAAAAATTAAATAATAACCCAACCTCCGCCATATTGCATATTCCACATTTTATAACTGCGTATTTAAAAAAAACGTCTAGAAAACGGAATAGATACTTACTGCCGTCATAAGTGAAAAAGCAGTTAGGAATTTGATATATACACATTCTGATATACGAGACCTTTCATCTACTGTAATAAAAACGTACATCAGAACATGACTTTTGCAATTTCTAGCTGCCTTTCTGTCACTGACGGAAGTACGAATATTTATTTATTTATTTATTTATTTACACTCCCTTGGAGCATTTACAAAAATCGTTTAACATAGTAATAGTAGAAATAGAAATAATAAAATACCATTTATTTTGTAGTATTATTTCTCTTACTTTACGCTAATAGAAAGGAGGCAGAATTAAAAATAAATAACAACAAAAACAATATTTGAATAATAATAATAAAATTTACATCAGAACTTTAGAAACTTCTGATCAAAATTTAGGTAAGGAATAAATGAAAATATCAACGGAACTGAATTTATTTAGAAGCCTATGTAGTCTTTGGATTGGGGAGTTAATGAAATAGTTAGTTTCAGACGGATAAACAAAGAACAACTCTGGAAGTCTCGTGTCACGATTTGGTACTCGGAATGTTTATAGTTTTGTTAAGTCAGGTGCGTCAAATGATCCATTAACTAATTTGAATAAAAGCACCAGATCGCTATTTGTTCTTCTACACGATAAGTCAGTTAAATTAAGTATTTTCATTAAGTTAACATAATTAATTTGTTCAATGGGTATGGAGAGTTTGAAATTAATGAACGTTAAAAATTTACGTTGAACTTTCTTAATTTTTATTTGATGTGCTTTATAGTCTGGGGACCTAAGAGTGGAATTGAATTCTAAATTACTTCTTACTAAAGCAGTGAAATATTAAACAAGAAAGCCGCGTAAACAACCACCGCCTTCTCTACAACATTGGAGCATCTCTCATAAAATACAGTTTTATTAGTTAATAAATTGTGTAAATATACAACCGCAGACAATACACTTACAATGTATAGACACACATATACAATACACATCAATAGTATACATCGGAGAATTGGCTTACCACCGATGGTTCCATCGTAACATCTCTCTCTTTCTTATAAATATTTTAAGTACCAGAAAGAGAGGTTACAACAGAGCTTTCAGTGGCGGGACGGTATACAGGATGGTCTGATTGCAACAATGATGATTGATTGATGGATGACCGTGCGGTTTCGGAGACGCCCGCAAGAGAAGTGCATTTTGAGTTTCTGATCAAACTATGGGAAAGTGCACGCCCCCTTAACCAGGTGAGAACGCTATGGGATATTTTGTTCGAACACCATGTATCGTTAAAAGCAGCGAAGAGCAACATTTTTTGTAATATTTGTACGTTATAAAAAAGTGTTTTAAATATAATCGAAAATCAATGGTACAAAAAATTCTAAAATTAGATATTAGATATTTACGACCTTTCTAAAACTAACGAGTATATATATACTGTGTTGCGCTATTTGCTCCTTCAGCCAACTGCGGAAAAAATATATTAATTACTCTTAGAAAAAAAAAAACAACACACTTCTGTCCAATTTTCTTACTAATTTTAATTGGTGTACCGTATTCAAATAAAAGAAAACATTATAGATCAGATGCCTTATTGATCGTCTCATTTTTATAAGAGAAAATAATGTTGAAATCTACTAAAATTAAAAAAAATCAACTCTTTAAAAACTATAATACATCTATTTCCAATTTTCAACATAGTTGCGTCGTCACTTGGACTGGCTAGTAGGCAATTTAGGTATTTTTATTATTTTTATTTAGGTATTAGTAGGCATTTTAGTTTGACTTAGAATAAAATAATCCCCAGATACTGGCTTTTCAACTGCTGGGGACTTTTAAATATATTTAAAAACTTAAAAAAAAGAAAATGGTATGATTGAGGATTGATCCTCCCTCTCCAGGGGCTGGAGTCAATACCGCTAACAACTGAGTGAAATCCTAATTGGATATGACCAATAGTATATGAAATTGGAGAATGCATTGTCATCGACAACGAGTCTATCTGCCGAGTTTCGGCTCGATCGAATAACGGGAGGTGGGTAATTTTCCACTTCCAAGATTCCAATCTAAAACAACTTTTGGCCAAACAAATTTTAAATATTTTGCAACAAAGCTATACAATGCACTTCCACTGGTCATTAGAGAGAATACAACTTATCTATTATCTTCTATAATACAAAAATGAATCGCTGATTGTGTTGCTAAGCGCATAACTTTCGAACGACTGCATTAAATTGGATAATTCTTTTTTTTGTGTGTTCGTTATTGTCAGGACAAGGTTTTTATAAAACCTCATGTGAGCTCTGGCATTATGAAATTTGTATAAAAAATTGCTATTGGTGGCACGCGAGGTTTGAAAACTGAATGTACCGGGACTGAATGTATGGAATGCGGGAGGGGGGAGGGAAACATGGGAGGGGGGAGGGGAACTCGGGATGGGGGTTCGTGGGATGGGGGAAAGGGAGGGGAGTGGAGGTGGGAGAGGGAAAGTGGAGGGGTGGAGTGGGAACGGGAGAGGGGAAGGGGGGACTCGGGAGAGGAAGTGGAACGGGACGAACGGGAAAGGACACGTAGGGAGAAACATTTCTTTATCAAATGGCATAGCAACGCATGCCGGGAAAAGTTTTAAACATTAATCAGACCTAAGACCTTGAATCATCAGCCAAGACAGATATAACATAAAAGATTTTTTCAAAACCAATTTATAATTATGCATTTCCAATGCTACGATGATGATCGTCTTTTATTTTGGACGTAATATTGTGTTTTTATTTGTATTTTTGTTATAAACTGCTCCTGGTCCCAACACCTGGTCAAAAGACAACAAAGTCAGTGACAGACGTCAAGTAAAATTTTGCTCCTTATAAAATAGTGAAATAAAACGCAAAAAGTTTATTTTGAACATTATAAAACTTGTGTAGCGATTCATCATAGTGCTGCGGTTAAACTGGAGCAAATATTATGTATGTACTGAACCATATTCTTAAAAGAAACTCATTTAAAAAAGTCAAATAACAGTGATTTTTAGTAATTTGGATGCACTACCTACACATGGTATATTTATGCTACCAGTTAATAGAGGGCAGTAAATAACTACATGCATTAATAAAATTATAAATAAGTTTCACTACTAATCAACAGATGGCAATGTATGCGTAATTTGTAAAGGAAAATTATTTTAATACAACTATTGCCCAATAGATGGTGATAGTTATTGTAAACATCAACATAATATTTATATTTTTTTATTAATAATAATATAAAATGACTTCCCTCACACCAGAGGAGAGGCTGAAAAATGCAAAAATTCTTGTGAAAAATTTTAACAAAACATTGACTTCTAATATTTTGTCAAAGGATCAAAAGACTTCTCTAACTGAAGCTATGTGCGAAATGATGAGTCATATTGAGGCCATGGTACAAGAATGCAAGGCACCAATAAACAATGAGAATGATGGACTCGACAGATTGTTTCAATCATTATCTAATATAGATAAGAACATTGAAAATCTTAAATTAAATATTGAATCGAAATCGTACGCTGAAGTTACGAAAAATGGTAAAATTAATGAAGAACAAACAAATTGTAAAAAACATGAACCTATCGTCATTATTAAGCCAAAAGATAAGGATCAAAAAAATACCGTAACAAAGGACGAAATAAAACAAAACATAGATCCTGTTAATTTTGGTGTTACCGGAATAAGAAACTTTAAGCAAGGGGCTATAATAGTAGAGTGCAAGAATATAGCTGCAACAAAAAAGATGGAAGAGCAAATAATTTCAAAGATGGGAAAAAAATATGACGTGAATACACCAAAACCCAAGAATCCCAAACTGAAAATTATTGGTCTATCGGATAAATTCACTCCAGAAGAAATTATTTCAAAAATTAAGATGCAAAATGATTACCTGCAAACAGTGGAAGCGAAAATTGACATAAAATATATAAAAGAAATAAAAACTAAACGAGGTGACGTCAACTTCACCATTTTCATGGAAGTCGATGGAAAAACTTACGACATAATGTTACAAGAAGGTAAAGTAAATATTGGATGGGATAGATGTCGGGTTTTCGACAACATCTCACTTCTAAAATGTTACAAGTGCAATGGCTATATGCACAAAGCACAAGACTGCAGAAGTGAAAAAGCTTGCACTCGATGTTCCGAAGCACATGAAAATGTAAACTGTCAAAATGACATTCAGTGCATTAACTGCAAAAAAATTAATGAGAAATTAAAATTACAATTGCCAACTGACCATTACGCTTGGAGTAACGAATGCTCGGTACATTTGAGGAAAATTGAAGCTGAAAAGAAGAAAATTGATTTTTTATGCCATTAAAAAACTCCTCTAAAAAACACCAAACAAAAAATTGCCAGCTGTACTACCAAAATGTCAGAGGCCTTAAAACAAAATTAAGTCTACTTCAATCTACACTACCAATGTTTGGGCACGAGTTTATTCTACTTTCTGAAACATGGTTAGAACCTAATATTAATTCTAGTGAATTAGGTTTTATAAATCATAATGTGTATAGATTAGACAGAAATACATTGACAAGTGCTAAAAGCAGAGGTGGCGGGGTTTTAATCGCTATCAGCAAGAAATACAAATCAAACTTAATTACAACTAAATACAAACTTCTTGAACAAATCTTCGTGCAAGTGAATGTTGCCAGGAATAAAAAGATTATTGTTGGTTGTATTTATATCCCACCAAATTCAAGCAATGAAGTATACAGGTGCCATAGTGAGGAAGTGGAAGTTATATTAAAAAAGCATGCTAATGCAACATTTTTGCTTGCTGGTGATTATAATCTTCCAAATGTGAATTGGGTGAACAGGGACAATAATATCAGTGTGAGTGAGTCTGAACGCATTATTCTAGACATGGCGTTATTTCTAGGCCTGAATCAGGCAAATACTATATCAAATGTAAATAATCGTACTCTAGACTTATGTTTTTCTAACTTAGAGTCACTAGTAATTGAAGAATGTAGTGAACCGCTGGTGCCAATTGATGGTTATCATCCTCCACTGGAAGTTATTATTTCTAATGTACATGTTAATACCTGTAAACTGTCTTTCAGTTACCAAAATTTTTTCAAAACTGATTACGAGAAAATATGTAATTATCTCCTCTCTTTTGATTGGTCATCTGTGCAATATGATGATATTAACACAGCTACAAATAAATTTTATTCTGTTTTGGGAAAGGCTATTAGCATCTATGTTCCAACCGTAATATGTAAGCCAAACACCTATCCAAAATGGTACACCAAAGAACTTATAAATCTACTTATCACCAAAAAACTTAAACATAAAGAATATAAATTATATAAAAAAAAATCTGATTACAGTGAATTTAAATATTTAAGAACTTTGTGTAAAAAAATGTCTATGACTTGCTACCGTAACCATATAAATGAAATTCAAAACTCCATAATAAACAATGTTAATTATTTTTGGAAATATTCGAAATCTCTTAAAGAAGATGATTCTGAATTCTCGAGCATTATGCACCTAAATGGCAGCCATAGCAATAATACTGATGGTATTGTTAACTTATTTGCAAAATTTTTTAAAAGTGTTTATTCAACAGACGCAAATAATGCTCCTCTTCCATCAACAACTCTAGATGAAACTCTTGATATTTCGCAGTGTACCATAAGTCTCTCTGATGTAGTAACTAAAGTTAAATCATTAGATATCAACAAATCTGCAGGACCGGATAATATCCCCACAATATTTATCAAAGAATGTATCAAAGTAATTGCTCTTCCATTAACCAAACTTTTTAATTTATCTTTATCCAGTGGAATTTTTCCCGATATGTGGAAAAATAGTTATTTGACTCCAATTTTCAAAAAGGGTGATAAAAGTGATGTTTGTAATTATAGACCAATATGCATTCAATCCACCATACCGAAACTATTTGAAAGCCTAATACTTGACAAACTTTTTGCCCAAATAAAACCTGTAATATCACCTTACCAGTTTGGATTTATGCCAGGTAGAAGTACACTTTCTAACTTGATTATTTATGAAAATTTTATAACCAATGCTTTTAAAGAAAAAAAACAAGTAGACTCTGTCTATACTGATTTTAGTAAAGCCTTTGATTCAGTTTCCCATAAAATTCTCATTTGGAAATTAAAAAAGCTTGGTGTACGTGGCAGTATATTAGCCTGGTTTGAAAGCTATCTTACTGGAAGACAACAAATTTTTAGAATAAAATCCTCATTGTCGGAAAAAATTTATGCAACAAGTGGAGTTCCACAGGGTTCACACCTTGGCCCAATATTATTTATCTTGTTTATAAATGATCTTACAAAAATATTTCATGATGTATTTATCTTACTTTTTGCTGATGACCACAAAATTTTTAGAATAATTCAAAATATTAACCATTGCAACATTCTTCAAGATAATATCAACAAATTGTTAATTTGGTGTAATGAAAATAGACTTTACTTAAATATCTCAAAATGTCATATAGTTAGATTTTCTCGAATAAAAAATCCAGTGATCTTCAATTACAACATTGATAACAATACTCTGGAGACACTAACACAAATTAAAGACTTGGGCATCACTTTTCAATCTAATCTTTCATTTGTTAACCACATAACAGAAATCTCTAATAAGGCCTTAAAAATGTTGGGATTTATAACTAGGCTAACTAGAAATTTTAACAATATTAAGTGTATAAAACTGTTATATTTTGCATATGTTAGAAGTCAACTTGAATACAATTCTCCCGTCTGGAACCCATATTACAATATACATGTACAAGCTGTTGAAAGAATACAAAACAAATTCTTACGTTTTCTTAATTTTAAAATAGGTATTCCAGCAATTATGTTGAACTACAATACTATTTTGAATGATATGAATATGCTCAAATTGTCAGACAGAAGAACTTTCACTGACTTGGTATTTCTGTATAAAATTCTAAATGATTTAGTTGACAGTCCGATATTGCTCGAATTGATAAACTTCCGGATTCCAATACGTAATACTAGGAGTCAGGATTTATTTCAGTGCAGTAATTCTGGAACTAACTACCATATGTATTCCTCTTTGCCCAGAATACTAATGGAGGGAAACAATTATACCAAGTCAGTGGACATCTTCAATTTATCTTTAAACAAATATAAAATATTGTTACGAAGGCAGTTCAGTTATGTACAATAAATACTGTGTATTTCTTACTATTTCATATGTAAAAGCCCCGAAAAAGGGCGTTAATAAATAAATAAATAAATAAACACAGGAGTTCATAGTGAGTCAGGGATGGCGCATCACCAATTGCGGTAGAATTAATAAAGATGAATAAAAAAAAATCAGCCACCTAACCAACGTTACACTACCAATGGTGAGAGTATTCCAATATGATTAGCTACCGGCGAACCAGACAATACCAGAAGACAGACGTGTGGTTAATACCTTGTACCTCTATTTACTTTACTCGATTGGTATGGGTATTGTGCACAGGTACCCGATATCTTGACCGGATTACCAGACGTAGAAATGACCAAAAGTGGGTGTGTTTTAAACACAAATTGTAGGTACTTCGTGATGACATAGACCGATGTTTAACAAGGTTTATTTAGGTAGGTAGACCCTAGACACTTACCTATTATTTACACTTTAGATGTAACGTATTTTTTTATAAATTTGTGTAAATCATTAAAAAATAATCTTTCGAATATGATGCGATGCACAAAAAATTCTTAAATTTAAAAAAAAACCTACTATTTTCAATAGGTTGGAATTTTTTTTTAATTAGCTCCACATTCGAGGCCCTGAGGAATATAATTCCCATCAGGGCCTATATCTTCTTTGGGGATGCTTTGTGGAGGGCCTTTTTAGGAAAGGAAGGAGAGGAAGTTATGGGAAGGAAAAGGGTATTCGGGGTGTAGGAATCTGGTGGCCAGTGTGTCCAGGAGTGACGGACGTATGATTCCATCCCTCCCACAGTGGTGCAAGGTGATGTTACGAGAGAGTACGGGTGGAGAAGTCCCTCAATCATTCCCTTCCGATCCGGTCTGCCACGCAGCTGGTGGGCAGAAGCATCCGCCGTCAAGTCCCGGCAAACCCCACCCCATGAACCCGGGCACCTCTGCTAAGTCACGATACGTAGCGTATCACTTGGGGTGACCTAAGGAAGAGGTGTATCTGTTTAATGAATTTGTGCCGCTGTTCGTGCAATAGTTGGAGGTGTAATGGTCAGCATGGTGGCTTCTCAAGCTAATAATGATCGGGGTTCGATTCTCAGCCGTAGCATTAAAAAAAATATATACACGAGTAGGTACCTACCCTTCTACATTTATTTTATTTTATTAAATAAAAAAACTATCCCGTGATTTTTCTGCGCTAGTATTATCATAATTTTTAAATATTTTCTATATAGACAGATATTGGCGTTTGCTTTGTCGGAATTATTTTTGTACAATAAAATATTTTAGATTCACTGAGGATGAGGCCATCCATCAAAATCAACCAGATCCACCAGATCCACCAAAAAATGAGGCCCTGGGGAAAATAATTAGCCTCAGGGCCTATGGAAGCAGAGGTAGTTCTGGGGAAGGAAAAGGGAATGAGGGGTGGGTAGGAATATGGAGATGTATTTAGGAGGAACGGAAGATTAAGAAAGGGACGCTTAAATGGTTAGGGCATTGAGCGAATGAAAGACAAAAGGAATGTAAGGAGAATACATGATGCATATGTGAATGGTAGAAGAAGTCGGAGAGGCCCGAGAAAGACGTGGCACGAACAAGTGAATCAAATACTTTAGTAGGGCCACGTCAAGAGTCAGATTAATAGAAGAGAATTTATAAGACGATACATGCATATGAATGAGGCAAGAAGTGTGTGCCAAGACCAAGTTGCTTGGCGTTCCGTTCACTATACCTACCCCTGCGGGGAAACGGCGTGTTGGTTAGTTAGTTCGTTTATTGCTTAGTGACAGTAGTTTGTTAAAAATAATATCAATTGGAAAACCGTTATATTTTTAACCTTTTTTTTCTAATTTTCCCACAATTTTTCTATTATCTTAGGTAGTTATTTAAGAATTTATTTTTGTAAATGCTAACTTAATAATTGAATAATTTTTAATTTGTGGTACAAGTATCTGCTTCATATAAAACATATCATGCAATTATCGTATTACCTAGGCGTTTAATAAAATAACTCTAGGTGTAAGATTTTCTAATACTTCAATTCCTTCATTCCGAATTAAAGGTTTGAACTTAGAAGAAATTATATTAATTAATTAAAAGTTTTTGATGAATGGGTAAGTTTTTAAATTATATATAAAGGGATTTTAATAACTGTGTTTAACCTAAGCTAGCTGTATTTGAGATTATTATTCGGGTTCTAAACGCATTGTACAAACCAAAAAACGATAATATAGAATCATTAGAACCAGGTTTACAGAAAAGGCAGGAGGTAATTCATTTGTTATTTTTGATAGAACAATGATTCAGAAGTCCCTCCTTGAAATTATTTGATTAATTATGGAAGATTTGTAGTAAATAAATGACACGTACTGAATACGAGCTCCAATTATAAGTAGGATCGCCTACAATTAAAACATAATTTTATTTCGATTATCGTATTCAGGATTCCGTATTTTTAATCGTTGAACTGCATCAGAAATCCTGGAAGGTGGTATTTAAAACTAACGCACCGTTTAAATGCAATGCTCCCCGATGATTGACACTACCGTGATTTCGAAACGCGTTTTTTGTGTGCAGCAGATCAGAATCACAATCCCTTGTTCTTTATTTTTCACCGCTGATACAAGGGCAATACAAATCATTACATATATATTAAAAATAAATAATAATACAGGGTTCAATAGCATATACCCAAAGGATTTTAACCAGCGTTTTCTGAGAACATTTGGAGTCAAAAATATAGATGTTATTTTGCTATCCGATGACATTTTTAATTTTAAAAAAATGTCATCGGATAGCATGTCGTAGTCGAGTGTAGTCTAGCGGGTCAAGTGATAAGCGCCCCGTCTCATTCTAGTCGCACTACAACCCACGAAACCTCACATGACCTGTCGCTTGGTCTCATTCCAGTAGCACGGTAACCCACGAAACAGCTCGTGATCATGACTCGTAGTAGTATATAAAAGAGTATCATCTGTCTGGAAAAATACTCGGATTACTCATATACACCGCCAAATCCACCATCACAATGCAGACAAACTTGTAGTGTATTAAATACAATGTTGATGTATTCTGGGTCGCTACGAGGATATTTCAAATGTCATACTAATGTACCGGACCGTTATGCTCCCAGGTGTTATTTTATAGCATATTTAATATGTAAAACACAGACACATGTAAGTAATATTTAATTCATAGTAAGCATTCGAATACCTTGCTTTCCTCATTTATCACAAAAATAAGTATTTTGAGTTGTCTGGTTAATCATCTGGACAATCTATGTATGTAAGTTTTAAGTCTCTGGTTTTAAGTCATATTTGTAAGTACTTTAGTAATTCTATGTATTAAGCCGCCGCAACAATTTCAACCGATTTCTTTCATATCCCCCTTAAAAATTTGAAGTTTTTAGGGTTAAAAAATAATTATTTTTGAAGATAATATATATACATTCCCCATGCCGAAACGCAAATTATATGAAATTCTCTTAATAAAAAAAAATCGCAAGGTATTCTCCGAAAATTATTATTTTCACGTCTGTTTCAGTTATTTTACAAGATATATGTATGAAAAAATTCACAGTGTTTCTTTATATGCTGTTTTAGACAGCCCCTAGAGATTTTTGCTCTTTTTTAAACGAGTCGTGTTTTAATAAACATTTTCACAATTTTCGCTTCAATTTTACTGTTTTAAATATTCAGCGCATTCTCTCCAACATTCTTAATTACAGTAGTAAGCAGATTTTTCGTTAACATTTCGTTGTATATAGCTTCGTTTATAAATAAATTCTCTTTTTGATTAAATTCATTTTACTCAAAAAAAAATTTTTACTCACGTTAATTTGCACAAATTTGCATAAAAATAAAATCAGTTCCTTTCGGTTTATACACACGTTTTATTAAATTCGCGAATTGCAAGCCGTCAGAGTTCCGTGCCCACGTGTCTGATATCGGAGTGTTTTTTTCCATCGCGCGCGAAAACATCTGGCTTCGAGGACCTTCCCGCCAGTTTGAAAGATGTGAAAGTTTTAAATCAATTCAGTGTTCTTTTACCAGTCGACTAAAGTAGTAAGCAGATTTTTCGTTAACATTTCGTTGTATATAGCTTCGTTTATAAATAAATTCTCTTTTTGATTAAATTCATTTTACTCAAAAAAAAAATTTTTACTCACGTTAATTTGCACAAATTTGCATAAAAATAAAATCAGTTCCTTTCGGTTTATACACACGTTTTATTAAATTCGCGAATTGCAAGCCGTCAGAGTTCCGTGCCCACGTGTCTGATATCGGAGTGTTTTTTTCCATCGCGCGCGAAAACATCTGGCTTCGAGGACCTTCCCGCCAGTTTGAAAGATGTGAAAGTTTTAAATCAATTCAGTGTTCTTTTACCAGTCGACTAAAGTAGTAAGCAGATTTTTCGTTAACATTTCGTTGTATATAGCGTCGTTTATAAATAAATTCTCTTTTTGATTAAATTCATTTTACTCAAAAAAAAAATTTTTACTCACGTTAATTTGCACAAATTTGCATAAAAATAAAATCAGTTCCTTTCGGTTTATACACACGTTTTATTAAATTCGCGAATTGCAAGCCGTCAGAGTTCCGTGCCCACGTGTCTGATATCGGAGTGTTTTTTTCCATCGCGCGCGAAAACATCTGGCTTCGAGGACCTTCCCGCCAGTTTGAAAGATGTGAAAGTTTTAAATCAATTCAGTGTTCTTTTACCAGTCGACTAAAGTAGTAAGCAGATTTTTCGTTAACATTTCGTTGTATATAGCTTCGTTTATAAATAAATTCTCTTTTTGATTAAATTCATTTTACTCAAAAAAAAAATTTTACTCGCGTTAATTTGCACAAATTTGCATAAAAATAAAATCAGTTCCTTTCGGTTTATACACACGTTTTATTAAATTCGCGAATTGCAAGCCGTCAGAGTTCCGTGCCCACGTGTCTGATATCGGAGTGTTTTTTTCCATCGCGCGCGAAAACATCTGGCTTCGAGGACCTTCCCGCCAGTTTGAAAGATGTGAAAGTTTTAAATCAATTCAGTGTTCTTTTACCAGTCGACTAAAGTAGTAAGCAGATTTTTCGTTAACATTTCGTTGTATATAGCTTCGTTTATAAATAAATTCTCTTTTTGATTAAATTCATTTTACTCAAAAAAAAAATTTTTACTCACGTTAATTTGCACAAATTTGCATAAAAATAAAATCAGTTCCTTTCGGTTTATACACACGTTTTATTAAATTCGCGAATTGCAAGCCGTCAGAGTTCCGTGCCCACGTGTCTGATATCGGAGTGTTTTTTTCCATCGCGCGCGAAAACATCTGGCTTCGAGGACCTTCCCGCCAGTTTGAAAGATGTGAAAGTTTTAAATCAATTCAGTGTTCTTTTACCAGTCGACTAAAGTGGTAAGCAGATTTTTCGTTAACATTTCGTTGTATATAGCTTCGTTTATAAATAAATTCTCTTTTTGATTAAATTCATTTTACTCAAAAAAAAAATTTTACTCGCGTTAATTTGCACAAATTTGCATAAAAATAAAATCAGTTCCTTTCGGTTTATACACACGTTTTATTAAATTCGCGAATTGCAAGCCGTCAGAGTTCCGTGCCCACGTGTCTGATATCGGAGTGTTTTTTTCCATCGCGCGCGAAAACATCTGGCTTCGAGGACCTTCCCGCCAGTTTGAAAGATGTGAAAGTTTTAAATCAATTCAGTGTTCTTTTACCAGTCGACTAAAGTAGTAAGCAGATTTTTCGTTAACATTTCGTTGTATATAGCTTCGTTTATAAATAAATTCTCTTTTTGATTAAATTCATTTTACTCAAAAAAAAAATTTTTACTCACGTTAATTTGCACAAATTTGCATAAAAATAAAATCAGTTCCTTTCGGTTTATACACACGTTTTATTAAATTCGCGAATTGCAAGCCGTCAGAGTTCCGTGCCCACGTGTCTGATATCGGAGTGTTTTTTTCCATCGCGCGCGAAAACATCTGGCTTCGAGGACCTTCCCGCCAGTTTGAAAGATGTGAAAGTTTTAAATCAATTCAGTGTTCTTTTACCAGTCGACTAAAGTGGTAAGCAGATTTTTCGTTAACATTTCGTTGTATATAGCTTCGTTTATAAATAAATTCTCTTTTTGATTAAATTCATTTTACTCAAAAAAAAATTTTACTCGCGTTAATTTGCACAAATTTGCATAAAAATAAAATCAGTTCCTTTCGGTTTATACACACGTTTTATTAAATTCGCGAATTGCAAGCCGTCAGAGTTCCGTGCCCACGTGTCTGATATCGGAGTGTTTTTTTCCATCGCGCGCGAAAACATCTGGCTTCGAGGACCTTCCCGCCAGTTTGAAAGATGTGAAAGTTTTAAATCAATTCAGTGTTCTTTTACCAGTCGACTAAAGTAGTAAGCAGATTTTTCGTTAACATTTCGTTGTATATAGCTTCGTTTATAAATAAATTCTCTTTTTGATTAAATTCATTTTACTCAAAAAAAAAATTTTACTCGCGTTAATTTGCACAAATTTGCATAAAAATAAAATCAGTTCCTTTCGGTTTATACACACGTTTTATTAAATTCGCGAATTGCAAGCCGTCAGAGTTCCGTGCCCACGTGTCTGATATCGGAGTGTTTTTTTCCATCGCGCGCGAAAACATCTGGCTTCGAGGACCTTCCCGCCAGTTTGAAAGATGTGAAAGTTTTAAATCAATTCAGTGTTCTTTTACCAGTCGACTAAAGTGGTAAGCAGATTTTTCGTTAACATTTCGTTGTATATAGCTTCGTTTATAAATAAATTCTCTTTTTGATTAAATTCATTTTACTCAAAAAAAAAATTTTTACTCACGTTAATTTGCACAAATTTGCATAAAAATAAAATCAGTTCCTTTCGGTTTATACACACGTTTTATTAAATTCGCGAATTGCAAGCCGTCAGAGTTCCGTGCCCACGTGTCTGATATCGGAGTGTTTTTTTCCATCGCGCGCGAAAACATCTGGCTTCGAGGACCTTCCCGCCAGTTTGAAAGATGTGAAAGTTTTAAATCAATTCAGTGTTCTTTTACCAGTCGACTAAAGTGGTAAGCAGATTTTTCGTTAACATTTCGTTGTATATAGCTTCGTTTATAAATAAATTCTCTTTTTGATTAAATTCATTTTACTCAAAAAAAAAATTTTACTCGCGTTAATTTGCACAAATTTGCATAAAAATAAAATCAGTTCCTTTCGGTTTATACACACGTTTTATTAAATTCGCGAATTGCAAGCCGTCAGAGTTCCGTGCCCACGTGTCTGATATCGGAGTGTTTTTTTCCATCGCGCGCGAAAACATCTGGCTTCGAGGACCTTCCCGCCAGTTTGAAAGATGTGAAAGTTTTAAATCAATTCAGTGTTCTTTTACCAGTCGACTAAAGTAGTAAGCAGATTTTTCGTTAACATTTCGTTGTATATAGCTTCGTTTATAAATAAATTCTCTTTTTGATTAAATTCATTTTACTCAAAAAAAAAATTTTTACTCACGTTAATTTGCACAAATTTGCATAAAAATAAAATCAGTTCCTTTCGGTTTATACACACGTTTTATTAAATTCGCGAATTGCAAGCCGTCAGAGTTCCGTGCCCACGTGTCTGATATCGGAGTGTTTTTTTCCATCGCGCGCGAAAACATCTGGCTTCGAGGACCTTCCCGCCAGTTTGAAAGATGTGAAAGTTTTAAATCAATTCAGTGTTCTTTTACCAGTCGACTAAATTAGTAAGCAGATTTTTCGTTAACATTTCGTTGTATATAGCTTCGTTTATAAATAAATTCTCTTTTTGATTAAATTCATTTTACTCAAAAAAAAAATTTTACTCGCGTTAATTTGCACAAATTTGCATAAAAATAAAATCAGTTCCTTTCGGTTTATACACACGTTTTATTAAATTCGCGAATTGCAAGCCGTCAGAGTTCCGTGCCCACGTGTCTGATATCGGAGTGTTTTTTTCCATCGCGCGCGAAAACATCTGGCTTCGAGGACCTTCCCGCCAGTTTGAAAGATGTGAAAGTTTTAAATCAATTCAGTGTTCTTTTACCAGTCGACTAAAGTAGTAAGCAGATTTTTCGTTAACATTTCGTTGTATATAGCTTCGTTTATAAATAAATTCTCTTTTTGATTAAATTCATTTTACTCAAAAAAAAAATTTTTACTCACGTTAATTTGCACAAATTTGCATAAAAATAAAATCAGTTCCTTTCGGTTTATACACACGTTTTATTAAATTCGCGAATTGCAAGCCGTCAGAGTTCCGTGCCCACGTGTCTGATATCGGAGTGTTTTTTTCCATCGCGCGCGAAAACATCTGGCTTCGAGGACCTTCCCGCCAGTTTGAAAGATGTGAAAGTTTTAAATCAATTCAGTGTTCTTTTACCAGTCGACTAAAGTAGTAAGCAGATTTTTCGTTAACATTTCGTTGTATATAGCTTCGTTTATAAATAAATTCTCTTTTTGATTAAATTCATTTTACTCAAAAAAAAAATTTTACTCGCGTTAATTTGCACAAATTTGCATAAAAATAAAATCAGTTCCTTTCGGTTTATACACACGTTTTATTAAATTCGCGAATTGCAAGCCGTCAGAGTTCCGTGCCCACGTGTCTGATATCGGAGTGTTTTTTTCCATCGCGCGCGAAAACATCTGGCTTCGAGGACCTTCCCGCCAGTTTGAAAGATGTGAAAGTTTTAAATCAATTCAGTGTTCTTTTACCAGTCGACTAAAGTAGTAAGCAGATTTTTCGTTAACATTTCGTTGTATATAGCTTCGTTTATAAATAAATTCTCTTTTTGATTAAATTCATTTTACTCAAAAAAAAAATTTTACTCGCGTTAATTTGCACAAATTTGCATAAAAATAAAATCAGTTCCTTTCGGTTTATACACACGTTTTATTAAATTCGCGAATTGCAAGCCGTCAGAGTTCCGTGCCCACGTGTCTGATATCGGAGTGTTTTTTTCCATCGCGCGCGAAAACATCTGGCTTCGAGGACCTTCCCGCCAGTTTGAAAGATGTGAAAGTTTTAAATCAATTCAGTGTTCTTTTACCAGTCGACTAAAGTAGTAAGCAGATTTTTCGTTAACATTTCGTTGTATATAGCTTCGTTTATAAATAAATTCTCTTTTTGATTAAATTCATTTTACTCAAAAAAAAAATTTTACTCGCGTTAATTTGCACAAATTTGCATAAAAATAAAATCAGTTCCTTTCGGTTTATACACACGTTTTATTAAATTCGCGAATTGCAAGCCGTCAGAGTTCCGTGCCCACGTGTCTGATATCGGAGTGTTTTTTTCCATCGCGCGCGAAAACATCTGGCTTCGAGGACCTTCCCGCCAGTTTGAAAGATGTGAAAGTTTTAAATCAATTCAGTGTTCTTTTACCAGTCGACTAAAGTAGTAAGCAGATTTTTCGTTAACATTTCGTTGTATATAGCTTCGTTTATAAATAAATTCTCTTTTTGATTAAATTCATTTTACTCAAAAAAAAAATTTTTACTCACGTTAATTTGCACAAATTTGCATAAAAATAAAATCAGTTCCTTTCGGTTTATACACACGTTTTATTAAATTCGCGAATTGCAAGCCGTCAGAGTTCCGTGCCCACGTGTCTGATATCGGAGTGTTTTTTTCCATCGCGCGCGAAAACATCTGGCTTCGAGGACCTTCCCGCCAGTTTGAAAGATGTGAAAGTTTTAAATCAATTCAGTGTTCTTTTACCAGTCGACTAAAGTAGTAAGCAGATTTTTCGTTAACATTTCGTTGTATATAGCTTCGTTTATAAATAAATTCTCTTTTTGATTAAATTCATTTTACTCAAAAAAAAAATTTTACTCGCGTTAATTTGCACAAATTTGCATAAAAATAAAATCAGTTCCTTTCGGTTTATACACACGTTTTATTAAATTCGCGAATTGCAAGCCGTCAGAGTTCCGTGCCCACGTGTCTGATATCGGAGTGTTTTTTTCCATCGCGCGCGAAAACATCTGGCTTCGAGGACCTTCCCGCCAGTTTGAAAGATGTGAAAGTTTTAAATCAATTCAGTGTTCTTTTACCAGTCGACTAAAGTAGTAAGCAGATTTTTCGTTAACATTTCGTTGTATATAGCTTCGTTTATAAATAAATTCTCTTTTTGATTAAATTCATTTTACTCAAAAAAAAAATTTTTACTCACGTTAATTTGCACAAATTTGCATAAAAATAAAATCAGTTCCTTTCGGTTTATACACACGTTTTATTAAATTCGCGAATTGCAAGCCGTCAGAGTTCCGTGCCCACGTGTCTGATATCGGAGTGTTTTTTTCCATCGCGCGCGAAAACATCTGGCTTCGAGGACCTTCCCGCCAGTTTGAAAGATGTGAAAGTTTTAAATCAATTCAGTGTTCTTTTACCAGTCGACTAAATTAGTAAGCAGATTTTTCGTTAACATTTCGTTGTATATAGCTTCGTTTATAAATAAATTCTCTTTTTGATTAAATTCATTTTACTCAAAAAAAAAATTTTACTCGCGTTAATTTGCACAAATTTGCATAAAAATAAAATCAGTTCCTTTCGGTTTATACACACGTTTTATTAAATTCGCGAATTGCAAGCCGTCAGAGTTCCGTGCCCACGTGTCTGATATCGGAGTGTTTTTTTCCATCGCGCGCGAAAACATCTGGCTTCGAGGACCTTCCCGCCAGTTTGAAAGATGTGAAAGTTTTAAATCAATTCAGTGTTCTTTTACCAGTCGACTAAAGTAGTAAGCAGATTTTTCGTTAACATTTCGTTGTATATAGCTTCGTTTATAAATAAATTCTCTTTTTGATTAAATTCATTTTACTCAAAAAAAAAATTTTTACTCACGTTAATTTGCACAAATTTGCATAAAAATAAAATCAGTTCCTTTCGGTTTATACACACGTTTTATTAAATTCGCGAATTGCAAGCCGTCAGAGTTCCGTGCCCACGTGTCTGATATCGGAGTGTTTTTTTCCATCGCGCGCGAAAACATCTGGCTTCGAGGACCTTCCCGCCAGTTTGAAAGATGTGAAAGTTTTAAATCAATTCAGTGTTCTTTTACCAGTCGACTAAAGTAGTAAGCAGATTTTTCGTTAACATTTCGTTGTATATAGCTTCGTTTATAAATAAATTCTCTTTTTGATTAAATTCATTTTACTCAAAAAAAAAATTTTACTCGCGTTAATTTGCACAAATTTGCATAAAAATAAAATCAGTTCCTTTCGGTTTATACACACGTTTTATTAAATTCGCGAATTGCAAGCCGTCAGAGTTCCGTGCCCACGTGTCTGATATCGGAGTGTTTTTTTCCATCGCGCGCGAAAACATCTGGCTTCGAGGACCTTCCCGCCAGTTTGAAAGATGTGAAAGTTTTAAATCAATTCAGTGTTCTTTTACCAGTCGACTAAAGTAGTAAGCAGATTTTTCGTTAACATTTCGTTGTATATAGCTTCGTTTATAAATAAATTCTCTTTTTGATTAAATTCATTTTACTCAAAAAAAAAATTTTACTCGCGTTAATTTGCACAAATTTGCATAAAAATAAAATCAGTTCCTTTCGGTTTATACACACGTTTTATTAAATTCGCGAATTGCAAGCCGTCAGAGTTCCGTGCCCACGTGTCTGATATCGGAGTGTTTTTTTCCATCGCGCGCGAAAACATCTGGCTTCGAGGACCTTCCCGCCAGTTTGAAAGATGTGAAAGTTTTAAATCAATTCAGTGTTCTTTTACCAGTCGACTAAAGTAGTAAGCAGATTTTTCGTTAACATTTCGTTGTATATAGCTTCGTTTATAAATAAATTCTCTTTTTGATTAAATTCATTTTACTCAAAAAAAAAATTTTACTCGCGTTAATTTGCACAAATTTGCATAAAAATAAAATCAGTTCCTTTCGGTTTATACACACGTTTTATTAAATTCGCGAATTGCAAGCCGTCAGAGTTCCGTGCCCACGTGTCTGATATCGGAGTGTTTTTTTCCATCGCGCGCGAAAACATCTGGCTTCGAGGACCTTCCCGCCAGTTTGAAAGATGTGAAAGTTTTAAATCAATTCAGTGTTCTTTTACCAGTCGACTAAAGTAGTAAGCAGATTTTTCGTTAACATTTCGTTGTATATAGCTTCGTTTATAAATAAATTCTCTTTTTGATTAAATTCATTTTACTCAAAAAAAAAATTTTTACTCACGTTAATTTGCACAAATTTGCATAAAAATAAAATCAGTTCCTTTCGGTTTATACACACGTTTTATTAAATTCGCGAATTGCAAGCCGTCAGAGTTCCGTGCCCACGTGTCTGATATCGGAGTGTTTTTTTCCATCGCGCGCGAAAACATCTGGCTTCGAGGACCTTCCCGCCAGTTTGAAAGATGTGAAAGTTTTAAATCAATTCAGTGTTCTTTTACCAGTCGACTAAAGTAGTAAGCAGATTTTTCGTTAACATTTCGTTGTATATAGCTTCGTTTATAAATAAATTCTCTTTTTGATTAAATTCATTTTACTCAAAAAAAAAATTTTACTCGCGTTAATTTGCACAAATTTGCATAAAAATAAAATCAGTTCCTTTCGGTTTATACACACGTTTTATTAAATTCGCGAATTGCAAGCCGTCAGAGTTCCGTGCCCACGTGTCTGATATCGGAGTGTTTTTTTCCATCGCGCGCGAAAACATCTGGCTTCGAGGACCTTCCCGCCAGTTTGAAAGATGTGAAAGTTTTAAATCAATTCAGTGTTCTTTTACCAGTCGACTAAAGTAGTAAGCAGATTTTTCGTTAACATTTCGTTGTATATAGCTTCGTTTATAAATAAATTCTCTTTTTGATTAAATTCATTTTACTCAAAAAAAAAATTTTTACTCACGTTAATTTGCACAAATTTGCATAAAAATAAAATCAGTTCCTTTCGGTTTATACACACGTTTTATTAAATTCGCGAATTGCAAGCCGTCAGAGTTCCGTGCCCACGTGTCTGATATCGGAGTGTTTTTTTCCATCGCGCGCGAAAACATCTGGCTTCGAGGACCTTCCCGCCAGTTTGAAAGATGTGAAAGTTTTAAATCAATTCAGTGTTCTTTTACCAGTCGACTAAAGTAGTAAGCAGATTTTTCGTTAACATTTCGTTGTATATAGCTTCGTTTATAAATAAATTCTCTTTTTGATTAAATTCATTTTACTCAAAAAAAAAATTTTACTCGCGTTAATTTGCACAAATTTGCATAAAAATAAAATCAGTTCCTTTCGGTTTATACACACGTTTTATTAAATTCGCGAATTGCAAGCCGTCAGAGTTCCGTGCCCACGTGTCTGATATCGGAGTGTTTTTTTCCATCGCGCGCGAAAACATCTGGCTTCGAGGACCTTCCCGCCAGTTTGAAAGATGTGAAAGTTTTAAATCAATTCAGTGTTCTTTTACCAGTCGACTAAAGTAGTAAGCAGATTTTTCGTTAACATTTCGTTGTATATAGCTTCGTTTATAAATAAATTCTCTTTTTGATTAAATTCATTTTACTCAAAAAAAAAATTTTACTCGCGTTAATTTGCACAAATTTGCATAAAAATAAAATCAGTTCCTTTCGGTTTATACACACGTTTTATTAAATTCGCGAATTGCAAGCCGTCAGAGTTCCGTGCCCACGTGTCTGATATCGGAGTGTTTTTTTCCATCGCGCGCGAAAACATCTGGCTTCGAGGACCTTCCCGCCAGTTTGAAAGATGTGAAAGTTTTAAATCAATTCAGTGTTCTTTTACCAGTCGACTAAAGTAGTAAGCAGATTTTTCGTTAACATTTCGTTGTATATAGCTTCGTTTATAAATAAATTCTCTTTTTGATTAAATTCATTTTACTCAAAAAAAAAATTTTTACTCACGTTAATTTGCACAAATTTGCATAAAAATAAAATCAGTTCCTTTCGGTTTATACACACGTTTTATTAAATTCGCGAATTGCAAGCCGTCAGAGTTCCGTGCCCACGTGTCTGATATCGGAGTGTTTTTTTCCATCGCGCGCGAAAACATCTGGCTTCGAGGACCTTCCCGCCAGTTTGAAAGATGTGAAAGTTTTAAATCAATTCAGTGTTCTTTTACCAGTCGACTAAAGTAGTAAGCAGATTTTTCGTTAACATTTCGTTGTATATAGCTTCGTTTATAAATAAATTCTCTTTTTGATTAAATTCATTTTACTCAAAAAAAAAATTTTACTCGCGTTAATTTGCACAAATTTGCATAAAAATAAAATCAGTTCCTTTCGGTTTATACACACGTTTTATTAAATTCGCGAATTGCAAGCCGTCAGAGTTCCGTGCCCACGTGTCTGATATCGGAGTGTTTTTTTCCATCGCGCGCGAAAACATCTGGCTTCGAGGACCTTCCCGCCAGTTTGAAAGATGTGAAAGTTTTAAATCAATTCAGTGTTCTTTTACCAGTCGACTAAAGTAGTAAGCAGATTTTTCGTTAACATTTCGTTGTATATAGCTTCGTTTATAAATAAATTCTCTTTTTGATTAAATTCATTTTACTCAAAAAAAAAATTTTTACTCACGTTAATTTGCACAAATTTGCATAAAAATAAAATCAGTTCCTTTCGGTTTATACACACGTTTTATTAAATTCGCGAATTGCAAGCCGTCAGAGTTCCGTGCCCACGTGTCTGATATCGGAGTGTTTTTTTCCATCGCGCGCGAAAACATCTGGCTTCGAGGACCTTCCCGCCAGTTTGAAAGATGTGAAAGTTTTAAATCAATTCAGTGTTCTTTTACCAGTCGACTAAAGTAGTAAGCAGATTTTTCGTTAACATTTCGTTGTATATAGCTTCGTTTATAAATAAATTCTCTTTTTGATTAAATTCATTTTACTCAAAAAAAAAATTTTACTCGCGTTAATTTGCACAAATTTGCATAAAAATAAAATCAGTTCCTTTCGGTTTATACACACGTTTTATTAAATTCGCGAATTGCAAGCCGTCAGAGTTCCGTGCCCACGTGTCTGATATCGGAGTGTTTTTTTCCATCGCGCGCGAAAACATCTGGCTTCGAGGACCTTCCCGCCAGTTTGAAAGATGTGAAAGTTTTAAATCAATTCAGTGTTCTTTTACCAGTCGACTAAAGTAGTAAGCAGATTTTTCGTTAACATTTCGTTGTATATAGCTTCGTTTATAAATAAATTCTCTTTTTGATTAAATTCATTTTACTCAAAAAAAAAATTTTTACTCACGTTAATTTGCACAAATTTGCATAAAAATAAAATCAGTTCCTTTCGGTTTATACACACGTTTTATTAAATTCGCGAATTGCAAGCCGTCAGAGTTCCGTGCCCACGTGTCTGATATCGGAGTGTTTTTTTCCATCGCGCGCGAAAACATCTGGCTTCGAGGACCTTCCCGCCAGTTTGAAAGATGTGAAAGTTTTAAATCAATTCAGTGTTCTTTTACCAGTCGACTAAAGTAGTAAGCAGATTTTTCGTTAACATTTCGTTGTATATAGCTTCGTTTATAAATAAATTCTCTTTTTGATTAAATTCATTTTACTCAAAAAAAAAATTTTACTCGCGTTAATTTGCACAAATTTGCATAAAAATAAAATCAGTTCCTTTCGGTTTATACACACGTTTTATTAAATTCGCGAATTGCAAGCCGTCAGAGTTCCGTGCCCACGTGTCTGATATCGGAGTGTTTTTTTCCATCGCGCGCGAAAACATCTGGCTTCGAGGACCTTCCCGCCAGTTTGAAAGATGTGAAAGTTTTAAATCAATTCAGTGTTCTTTTACCAGTCGACTAAAGTAGTAAGCAGATTTTTCGTTAACATTTCGTTGTATATAGCTTCGTTTATAAATAAATTCTCTTTTTGATTAAATTCATTTTACTCAAAAAAAAAATTTTACTCGCGTTAATTTGCACAAATTTGCATAAAAATAAAATCAGTTCCTTTCGGTTTATACACACGTTTTATTAAATTCGCGAATTGCAAGCCGTCAGAGTTCCGTGCCCACGTGTCTGATATCGGAGTGTTTTTTTCCATCGCGCGCGAAAACATCTGGCTTCGAGGACCTTCCCGCCAGTTTGAAAGATGTGAAAGTTTTAAATCAATTCAGTGTTCTTTTACCAGTCGACTAAAGTAGTAAGCAGATTTTTCGTTAACATTTCGTTGTATATAGCTTCGTTTATAAATAAATTCTCTTTTTGATTAAATTCATTTTACTCAAAAAAAAAATTTTTACTCACGTTAATTTGCACAAATTTGCATAAAAATAAAATCAGTTCCTTTCGGTTTATACACACGTTTTATTAAATTCGCGAATTGCAAGCCGTCAGAGTTCCGTGCCCACGTGTCTGATATCGGAGTGTTTTTTTCCATCGCGCGCGAAAACATCTGGCTTCGAGGACCTTCCCGCCAGTTTGAAAGATGTGAAAGTTTTAAATCAATTCAGTGTTCTTTTACCAGTCGACTAAAGTAGTAAGCAGATTTTTCGTTAACATTTCGTTGTATATAGCTTCGTTTATAAATAAATTCTCTTTTTGATTAAATTCATTTTACTCAAAAAAAAAATTTTACTCGCGTTAATTTGCACAAATTTGCATAAAAATAAAATCAGTTCCTTTCGGTTTATACACACGTTTTATTAAATTCGCGAATTGCAAGCCGTCAGAGTTCCGTGCCCACGTGTCTGATATCGGAGTGTTTTTTTCCATCGCGCGCGAAAACATCTGGCTTCGAGGACCTTCCCGCCAGTTTGAAAGATGTGAAAGTTTTAAATCAATTCAGTGTTCTTTTACCAGTCGACTAAAGTAGTAAGCAGATTTTTCGTTAACATTTCGTTGTATATAGCTTCGTTTATAAATAAATTCTCTTTTTGATTAAATTCATTTTACTCAAAAAAAAAATTTTTACTCACGTTAATTTGCACAAATTTGCATAAAAATAAAATCAGTTCCTTTCGGTTTATACACACGTTTTATTAAATTCGCGAATTGCAAGCCGTCAGAGTTCCGTGCCCACGTGTCTGATATCGGAGTGTTTTTTTCCATCGCGCGCGAAAACATCTGGCTTCGAGGACCTTCCCGCCAGTTTGAAAGATGTGAAAGTTTTAAATCAATTCAGTGTTCTTTTACCAGTCGACTAAAGTAGTAAGCAGATTTTTCGTTAACATTTCGTTGTATATAGCTTCGTTTATAAATAAATTCTCTTTTTGATTAAATTCATTTTACTCAAAAAAAAAATTTTACTCGCGTTAATTTGCACAAATTTGCATAAAAATAAAATCAGTTCCTTTCGGTTTATACACACGTTTTATTAAATTCGCGAATTGCAAGCCGTCAGAGTTCCGTGCCCACGTGTCTGATATCGGAGTGTTTTTTTCCATCGCGCGCGAAAACATCTGGCTTCGACATTTCGTTGTATTTTCCTTTCATTTTGCATAAAATCACTTCAAAAAATTCTTGCATAAATTAGCTTATCACTGGCAAGGGGGACAATCTTCCTCTCCAAATAATGATAAGCCCACGACAAGTCCGGTCTTGTCAGTGGATGAAATTAAAGAACCCATGAGGTACGCTCGAGTTACTCGTCGGAAAAACGGACCATCTCAGTCCACCACAGCTCCGGTCACCGAGAAGAATTTCTCATTGGTGGTCTCTGGGATATCCCCTATTGCTAGTGAAATGGAGTAAAATGGAGCGGCATGTTGACTCCAGGACTTCGTGATTATTATTGGTCGGCGACTTTGCCTACATATGATCCGACTTGCAGAAACCCGACATATTGGGTTCTGCAAAGTGGATCAGATAGAGGGTCGCCGAGGGCCCGGTAGGAGACAAATCATATTTGGGAGTCAAAAGGAGAGGCATGTGCATGTCAACAAAATACAATATTTCGTTAATATTTACATAAAATGTATAGAAAGAAGCCTGCAATGTGCTGATTTAGCTATATAAATGTATTCTCCTTAACTCTGCATTACATTTTATGTGTGTTTGTTTGGTTGGGAAGGGCGATTAGGCCCCCCTGGGAAGCATCCGCCACCTCCAGTTAGTGGCCCTAGGGCTGGTAGCTAATTATTATTTCTAGGTTCAAATGTTGAAGCGAGATAGTATTTATATATATTCCGATAATCTTGAAATACGTACATATAAAAATATATTTTATTTAATTTATTGGGGGGCTAGAATTCCAATAATCCATGCGCTTGATAGCTGCAAGACGAGTGGTTATCTGGCCTCCTATATAGTTAAGTAAATTGAAATACGTACATATAAAAAGATATTTTGTTTAATTTATTGAGGGGCTGGAATTCCAATAATCCATGCGCTTGATAGCTGCAAGACGAGTTGTTATCTAGCCTCCTACATGATTAAGCAAATTGAAATACGTACATATATAAAGATATTTTGTTTAATTTATTGGGGGTCAGAATTCCAATAATCCATGCGCTTGATAGCTGCAAGACGAGTTGTTATCTGGCCTCCTACATAGTTAAGTAAATTGAAATACGTACATATAAAAAGATATTTTATTTAATTTATTGGGGGGCTAGAATTCCAATAATCCATGCGCTTGATAGCTGCAAGACGAGTTGTTATCTGGCCTCCTACATAGTTAAGTAAATTGAAATACGTACATATAAAAAGATATTTTATTTAATTTATTGGGGGGCTAGAATTCCAATAATCCATGCGCTTGATAGCTGCAAGACGAGTGGTTATCTGGCCTCCTACATAGTTAAGTAAATTGAAATACGTACATATAAAAAGATATTTTATTTAATTTATTGGGGGGCTGGAATTCCAATAATCCATGCGCTTGATAGCTGCAAGATGAGTGGCCTCCTACATAGTTAAGTAAATTCTAAAGTAAAATCCATGCTAATTTGTACAGCGCTCTTGAGGCGATTTTTCGCAAAAACAGCGCTATATAAGTTGTCCAAATTTATTATTTATTATTATTATGTCTCTCCATCTTCTTCTTTTTGAGCGGGGATACAGCGCCTTAAAAGTATTTAGACTCACGCTTCGCCATCTTTTTCTTTTTGAACGGAGATACCGTGCCTTAAGAAGAAGCCATACTAAATAATGCAAAATCATACAAAATCATATGTTTTTGTTTTGAAAATTTGATGGCTTAGAAGTATTATAGATGCTTCAATTAAATACTGCGTGTAGAACACACCTTGGCCCTTGAAAATATCGGTAATTTTTTTAATAAGTCTTTTCATAAGCCTATAAAAAAATAAAGTATAAGGTCTATAAAAAACACTTTCAAGTCCAAAGTCTCCTATTTATAAACCCCTTTTCGGATTTGGTTTTATTGTATAATGTGGCAAATTTAGTTTCTTTTATAATAATCGCAAAAAAATGATATTTAAGTTAGAACTTCATAAAATAAAATAAAATATGCATTTTTGTTATTTTTGACATCAATCAATACGGCCCGCACTCTACGAATTTGGATTCTTGAAGTGACCCTTATGGCATGGACACAAGAACCATGCACTGGGCACAACCCATTTCGCATCAGTCACGCGTCACGCCCCGGCCTTAGCGGGAGATGCACGCGTTATCGAGATGTTAGCGAATTAATTTTTAATTTCCGTTTTCTTAGAATAAACAATGCGTAAAAAAGGAATTAATATTTTTTACAGACCTTTACGAAATCAATCTGTTAAAAAAAATTCTCAAATACCTTTTCCAACCTTTCCAAAAGCTTTTTCTCAAGTATTTTTAAACACCTCCCATAAAGGGCGTGAATTTCGATTAAATTTTTTCCTGAACTATTGGATCGCCTTAAAAGTATTTAGACCCACGCTTCGCGTTTTGCATGAATTTTAAGTTATTGGATAAGAATACGATTATGATTTCTTGTTCGTGAAACACTAATGCTTCGGTGATTTGAAATATTTGATTGATGCACTTTAAATAATAATGATTGCAATATATATCGCGGGGCTATGCTGAACCGCGATAGTTAATCGTTAGGATGATGGTATAACGTATAACCCACCACACAGGAATATGAAAGTCAGCTCCGGATTTACATTAAAGCCAAATAGTTATAATTACATAGCATGTAAATTTTTATGGGTTTCAGTACTGCTCACAAAAATCATACGCAATTCCAATATATCTACATATATATATTTTTTATGAAATTTTTTACCGATTACATTGTAGGAGTATGCTAGATAATTTTTCGGTGACCCTACAGTTGATTTTTCACAGATTGCCCCCCCCCCCGAAATTATAAATATTATTAAATTATAACTTTTGGTGTATTATTTAGCAATTTCAAACGTAAAATTGACTTCAAAAACACCTTTAATAAAAATTTGGTATGTACAGTTTGTCAAATAAGAGTAGAAAATATTGGAGGGCGCCACTGTGGTTCAAATGGAAATACTAAAAATATAATATAATATAATATAATCATGGTGGCAATCTAAAGCTGTCTAACCTATATTTTTATAAAAAAAAAAAAATTAAAAAAAATTAAGAATAACGATATTGTAATAAAATTTAAAACACACTTTAGAAATTGTTTATATTTATTTAATACTAGCTGGTACCCGGCATGCGTTGCTATACCATTTTATAAAGAAATTGTTGCTCATTGCGTGTCCTTTCCCATTCGTCCCGTTCCCCTTTCGCCTCCCCTTCTTCTCCTGCGTTCCCTTTCCTCGATCTCGCGTTCCCTCTCCGTCTCCTCCACCTTCCCTCTCCTCACTCCACTCCCCCTTTCTCCCATCCCGCAAACCCCCCTCCCGAGTTCCCCTCCTCCCTCAAGTGAACCCCCTACCCGAGATCCCCTCCCCCTTCCCCCCTCCCGCATTCCATACATTCAGTTTTCAAACAGCTCGCGTGTCATCAATAGCAATTTTTTAAACACAAATTTCATAATGCCAGAGCTCACCAGAAGTTTTATACAAACCTTGTCCTGACAATAACGAACACATAAAAAAAAGAATTATCCAATTTGGAGCAGTCGTTCAAAAGTTATGCGCGTACATACATTTCGGCGATTCATTTTTATTTATATAGATAGATATATAGATTATATAGATAGATAGAAAGATAGAAGATAGATAGAAGAAGAAGATTAGTTTAAGTACCTACCTACTAGCTTTGTCTAGGCTTCAGATCATATCTCTAAATGAAGTGTAACTAAACTCACCATTAATGATTCTTCTTTTCTACCAAATGATAAATTAAAAGAAAGCCAATCACTTTGTAAAACACTTACACTTTTAATTTAATCAAATTTATGTCATTAAGTAGGTAACTTAACAACAGTGCTTCTTCAATTTTTTTTTAAGGACAAAAAATGTATTTTTAAATGTGTATGCAGTGTTCTGTATTTTAAGTGTCATTGCACTTTTAAAGGAACATTTGACATGTAAATTGGTGTTGCCAGCCTACAAATTTTTTAGTTCGATTTTTTATATTTTCTACTCTTTTTTGACAGACTTCAGACGAAGTTATTTTAACTGTTGATTTTTGCACTTGTACGCTGGTATAAAAACTATTTGGAAAAGTAGTTTTACCCTTTATTTATTTTAATTTATTTATTTAACAAGTCTTAGTACAGGGGTATAATACAGGGGTACATAAGCGGATGACAAAAAAATCAGACCAATTATTAATGTTCACAGATAGGTATTTAGAAACATCAAACTAACATGTAAAGCTCCTTGATGCATATGAAATTTTTGATTGTTTTGTGTTTAATAATAGTTTTAACCGGCATTAAATCAATTTAGACACCCTCAAAAATTGACATTTAAAATACTATAAATAAGTCGTCTCAGAGTGATTTAACCACTGAAAATGGCCAAGTAAGGCGAAACAGCTGTAACAAAATAAATACTAATATACTTGCAGAACTTGATAATAACACTATTAAATTTAATTTTAATTAAATTTTAGGAAATATTTTTTATACTTTTATTATTCGGCGGTACATCCTCTCTGCACACTCCTTCGTGGATACTTAGTTATTTTTTGCGTAAGTAGGTAATCCGACTGCATATTGTTTGGCAGAACAGATGTTCTAGCACAGCATAGCATGACAAGAGGAATGGTGCTGTTGAACGAAATATCAGAAACACCAGGGGTCCTAGCATGGTCGATCGATATAGATTTTATCGAAAATGTCGGTAACTTGTCATCGCTCCCGAGAATGACTGCAGGCCGCTAACGAACAAACAACAGTTCCCAACGACTAAGGGTTCCTAATTTATTTGACGTGAACTGTTATTTCTTGGTTAGCGGCCTGCAGTCGTGCTCGGGAGCGATTTCAAGTTACCGACATTTTCCATAAAACCTATATCGATCGACCATGCTAGGGGGCCAGATATGTAGATATAAATAATCCTTCTTTAGGCAGCCTTAAGATTTTTTGTATAATAATTATCTTCCTAGATGGTAAGACTGTCAAAATGAGAAAATTGTACGGTAGTTGGATAATAATCTTGTGTACAATTTAAAAAAAATAAGTATGCCGGGGGCAAACTGTCAGGGGTTCAACTGTCATGGAATCATTTTTGCCCCATTATAAATGTAAATCCGGCCCTGGTGAAAGATATAGTAGTTATTTATCAAAATAATCGACGAAGCAGGTTGCCTTGATGATGCGATATTGCAATAAGAACGATAAAATTAAATAAGCCAGCTAAATAAAATAAGCTAGGATACTGTTCACTACTGTTCAGTATCTTTCTACGTACCATCGAAGCCAACAAACATTCGATAAAGCAGAAGAATTCTCACCCGAAAAATACTTTATTACTTTCATAAACTTTCTTTGCACAAAATTATCCTTGGCATTAACGTCTCGGTATTTCATGGTAAGGCCTTAGGCAAAACTCGTGATATATTTGAATAATCAACTTCTATGCACATCACCTGCCCTTTTGATTGATTGGTATTTAATAACACGTTCCTTTCGAAGATTCCCTGATTCGTATGAATGGTACCTCCCTTTCCGTGAGTGCCCCCAGGTGTCATTAGGAATCGGGACTTAGATTGATTGCTCTTAATAATATCGGAGATCTTCAAATAAACAATATTTTTTCGAGGGCGTGGCACTGTTCGTTGTTACTACAGTCGCTGAGCAAAATATAAGACATTGGTTCCACTTGGAAAAAGTCGTTTGAAGAAAAGTGATCGAAACCTAAGGTAGTTTAAACATTAACGCATACCAGTTAGATATTAACAATAAGAACAATGTAGGTATCTATATATATATAAATTTTGAGGCGCGTCTTCGGACAGGTTCTAGAAAATGGATTTTGGCGCAGACATTAAAACAATAAGCTCTATACTCTGTTTAAGGAGCTAAACGTCGCAAAATTTATAAAACTGGGAAGACTTCGGTGGCTGGGTCGTGTGGAGAGAATGACCGAGTATCAAGCACCAAAGTCCCTGCTGAACTCAAGACCGATAGGGCGAAGGAGCCTGGGAAGACCAAGACTAAGATGGAGCGACAACGTCCTCAAAGACATATCTATCCAGCTCAGGTATGGGGGCTCCATTGAAGCCAGAGTAAAGCTAGCCTCCCAAAAACTGGGCGTACTGTACAGGGCCCGCAGATACTTTAATAGTACACAACTGCTAACCTTGTACAAATCACAAGTACGCCCCACGGTTGAATTTGGCAGCCATCTCTGGTCTGGAGCTCCAAAATACCTGAAAAATACCCTCGACTCTGTGCAGAAACGGGCGGTCCGTTTGATAGATTCTCCCATCTTAACAGACGGATTGCAATCTTTAGAGCACAGGCGTCGGGTGGGAATGCTATCCTTGTTCTACCGGTATTACAATGGAAGATGCTCCGAGGAACTAGCATCATTGATCCCTTCGGCACCGGTGCATAGTCGGGAAACACGCCAAACGCGTGCCCAACATTTGTACACGGTTGACATTTGTCACATGAGAACGGGTCGTTTCTTCGACTCGTTCTTGTGTTCAACAGCTCGGCTGTGGAATGATTTGCCGGCCTCTGTGTTTCCTCCTTCCTACAACATGGGTCTCTTCAAGACCAATGTTCATTCCTTCCTCTCCTCAAAAAGACCCTCCACACAGCATCCCAGATGACATAGGCCCTGAGAGAAATTATTTTCCTCAGGGCCTCCTGTGTGGAGTTAATGTAAAAAAAAAAAAAATCTTGAAGCTTCTAAACTGGAGACAGCTGGCACAAAACTGAGATGAGTGGAGGAAGATTCTGGAGGAGGCCAAGACCCACCAGTGGTTGTATAGCCAATAGTGATGATGATGATGAGGCATCTAATTGATTCGGTTATATAATGCTGTAATCTGAAAAAGTCTGTGCATTTGTGAAGTATATTCCCAAGATAATGACGTACGGCTTAAGAGCAACGACTCCGCGACCTTTTTCATGCTCGACGTAATTTTGGATTTTTTGGATTTGAGGCCAAAATTCTCATCCAAACTGAATAATAAAAAAATAAAAAAATGGAGACACAATAAATACAAATTTAATGCCGTTATAATATATAGTGGACACCTAGGTGGAAGGAGAAAAGTGGGAAGACCCAGACTGAGGTGGAAGGCGAGGTAAGAGGGGATGCAGCACAGCTTCTCCTGCTAACAAACATTGGAAGTCAGCCGCTGAGGACAGGAGGTGTTAGAGGCGAATGTTGCAGGAGGCCAAAGTTCGATATGGGCTGTAGCGCCGTCGAAGAAGAAGAAGAATGTCATTAAATAATTCATTTTTACGTTGTTATTGTAACTTAAGCATTTGTTTATCAGTTGGTATGAATGATTTAAAAAATATATTTTTGAATGTAGCTATTACTTTGTGGTTATCCATTAAAGAAAAATGAAATAATTAAACTTTGTATAAACCACTTATATGATGCGCAAATCCGACCGATTTCGGAACAAACTTTCCTTCGTCAGGGAAAGCTTATACTAATTTGGCAGTTTCGAACAATGTTTTATTATGGTAGGGGTGGAGCCGTTGCTAGATAATAATGTAGATTGGGTAGGTAGGTATTAGTGTAGAGTGGGTGGGTAGGGGAACAAATCCATGATTGGGCTATATGACAATATTTTATGTTTGTTGATAATTGATTCATTATTTTTAAGGGATTTTTTAATTTCCAAGGCTTCTAAGTTATCTGATTTAAAAAATAATCTTGCCCAGTCTACTTACTTAATATAAGGTAATATAAAAAAAAATAAAAAATAAAACATGCATAGTGAAAAAAGCTTTTTCGGTCGAAATTTTAATTAAATGTGGCAAATTTCAGTAACAGCATAAATCGGTAGCTTATAATTTTAATTTAAACCCATCGAAACCCTTTTTTAAAATATCATTTTTCATATTTGCATAGTATCTAGGGTTAAAACAATATGTCATAAGCTCACAAATATATGCGAAAGTTACCTATAAAATCATAAAAAATTAAATTCCTTCATAACCGTTATATAATTAAAAAAAAAAATAGTTCCACAATAGATACTCGTTTGCTAAATCTTTTGATTATATCATGAGAAAAGATATTTTGTTTAATTTAATTAATTAATTAATTTATTGAGGGGCTGGAATTCCAATAATCCATGCGCTTGATAGCTGCAAGACGAGTGGTTATCTGGCCTCCTACATAGTTAAGTAAATTGAAATACGTACATATAAAAAGATTTTTTTATTTAATTTATTGGGGGGCTGGAATTCCAATAATCCATGCGCTTGATAGCTGCAAGACGAGTTGTTATCTGGCCTCCTACATAGTTAAGTAAATTGAAATACGTACATATAAAAAGATATTTTATTTAATTTATTGGGGGGCTAGAATTCCAATAATCCATGCGCTTGATAGCTGCAAGACGAGTGGTTATCTGGCCTCCTACATAGTTAAGTAAATTGAAATACGTACATATAAAAAGATATTTTATTTAATTTATTGGGGGGCTAGAATTCCAATAATCCATGCGCTTGATAGCTGCAAGATGAGTGGCCTCCTACATAGTTAAGTAAATTCTAAAGTAAAATCCATGCTAATTTGTACAGCGCTCTTGAGGCGATTTTTCGCAAAAACAGCGCTATATAAGTTGTCCAAATTTATTATTTATTATTATTATTATGAGTCTGAACTGGTACTAAACGTCTGGAGCCAGTGAGACGGTGGCATCCCTAATTTTTGGGTCATATTGTGAGGCCGAAGGTAGCGGTAGAGGGGTAGGAGAAGGAAAATAGGAAAACGGGGAAGTACCTAACTATTCAGATTTAGTCATCAAACCTGGATAAAACCATTTCAAGCAACGCTTCAATTATAAATGGTGGTCTATACCAGGGTGATGTTGAGAGTAAATTCTACTCTGGAACGTACCGCAATTATAAGAAAGTAACAAATTATTTTCAATGCGCTGATGAACCACCACAGATTAATTAAATAAAATTTACCTTCGCATGCCGGGATTTGAGCCCGCAACCTCCGGATTCCAGTCGAGGACGATACCTCTCGATCACGAAGGCCGTCAATTGCACTGTAATACCTATACGGTGAAAGACGAACCAAGAAAAAATGTGATAGGTTTTTTATTCGACCGTTTCTTCGATTCATATAACAATGGGAATTGTTATGTTATTTTTCCCTGACGCTGTACTCCGTGGAATGCTGTATATGTGTTTTAGATTGACAGGTAGAGCCTTGCCCGACCTCCTCTAGGTGTCTGAATCCAGTAATTAAAATTGAATTAAGGATTCAACATCGGTGCTTTAGGATAATGCTCTGAAGGTGTACCTAACTTAGCGTTCTGACCATAAAGGATATGGAATTCATACCACATTACTATAAAAATAAAATTCAATAGATGTTTACAGCATAATTCTTTAATATACTTTTTTATGAAAAAATCTTATTTCTTTCATAAGGCAACATTTTCTGGGATACCTTGAATATTTACTTACAACAAGCATCGGTAAAAATAATACAAGTGTGCAGTTCACACGCGGTAGAAGTGAAACCTTCAGAAAACTATTGTAGACAAGAGTGGAGAGGATACGAAGCACCGGACCGATTATTCTATCTCATCCTCTCGCTTGCTTAATTCTTTAGATGTATGTGTTTGTCTCTTTTTATGTCATCGAGTTTTAAATCACAACGGTGCTAGAGATGTTTTCACTTCAATAAACAGAATCCTTATCAATTAAAGATGTCATTGATTTTCAGATATTTTTAAACATGCTTAAATATCCAGAATAAAAATAAATACAGATAGAGTTAGATAATATTGTTTTTTACAATCTTCGATCCGATGCGATGGACCAAACACATTGGAGCGATAAATAAATTATATTATTGAAATAACTTTTAAAATTTATGCCCGTTAATATAATCATTGAAGAAAAAACACCTATAAATAAAATACAAAATCGTCAAAAATAAAGTCATCGAAATGGGCGAGTGGTTTGAGGTCCCCGTAAGAAAGATATCCTACGTTCGACTCTCAATCAGTGGCGGCTCGTGACTTTTGGGTGTGCTAGAGTGCTGATATTAAAAAAAATGTCATTATTGATGTTGTTGCAGCCGAAAAAATTTTTTTTTTTTTTTTTCAAAATAAGTTTTTTGTATGAAAAATTTCAGGAAGTTTTCAGTTTGGCGGTGCGCCGCACCGATTTCCTGAAAAATCTTCATACAAAACACCGATTTTTGAAAAAAAAAAAAATATTTTTCGCATACGACAACATCCATGATGCCATTTTTTTAATATCAGCACTCTAGCACACCCAAACGTCACGAGCCGCCACTGCTCTCAATTGCGACCGTTACTTTTATTTTTTGACTTATTCCGTTTCATGTATTAACTTATCGTTTAAATTTATTAGTAGTGTCTTCTTCTTCAATGGTTGATTTTACTGTGTTAAAAAATGTTTTCGAAGTATGAAAAAATTTAAAGGTAAGGAAAAGACATTTAGATCTAGTGAAGGATGTGCACGTTTATTGGCGTGAGGAAGACGCCTCGAGGAATTATGCATCTGAGACCCATAAGTTGGGTTCGGATGAGTTGATTGCTCCGTATCGAGGTATCTCATGTTCTGTCTTTCCATGTTTCAGGTCCAATCCTTTGGAAGGACATGTACGTCCCAGATAAAGAATGGATCACTCTTGGAGAGAGGAAGAGAGAGGAGAATCAGAAGAAGGAAGACAGAAATGTTTTATTGCCTAATTTAAATTGATGTAATAGAGAACTCCAGTCCAATTTTTTTTTTATGAATTCCTTCTAACTTAAATAACTGTATTTTTATTTTTATTTTTAGAATTAGTTTTAATAATTAAAATAATTGTCAAAGTTTTAATTTTTCCAGTTCCCCTGAAAACCACCGTATCGTGTGACGTCATCATACCTGAAAAATTAGCAAAGGATCGGGCAAACAGCTGATCAACTACCGCCATTTTGAATTCCGTTGTTCGAAGTATTCTCCCTAGAAGCAGCATTACTTTATTTTTTGTGCAGTAGTTTTTGAATATTTTCAATAATAGAGATAAACTAATAAGAGATACCTTTATTTTTGAAACATTATTTAGGCCTAAATAATGTTTCAATTAACACAACAATAAAATCTCTATGAACAGTATCTAAATAAACGAATAAATTAATACGATGGCTTGTATCATATCATACATTCCCATACAATGACTTTACGGTGACGTCACGATAAGTCGAACAGTGACGTCACCAGTCACCACTAAAATTTCAATAATGCCAACTTAACGGCGTATTTTTACGACCGGATTAAAAATGAACTTTTTAATAATTCTTTAAAAACTCTGCGTTTAATATTATTAAATAAAACTTATATATTCAGAATCGGCGTTTATTGGTCTCAATGAACATATTTTTTTTAAACCATAATATTTTTCACTGGAGTTCATTATTATGAATCTTGAAATATTTAAGTTTCAAAAAATATGCCAGTGTGTGAAATATTTGAGTTGGAAATATTTTACAATTTATTTAGAGGGATGGGAGGATGTGGAATAATCTGAAGACCATGTAAAGACAACTGGATACTAAATACAAATGTGGAAAAACTACAGGCAGCCTCAGAACAGGAAACCCTAGTGAGGAGGACTGTGAAAAGAATAATAATAATGTACTTTATAATACCTTAATATAAAATAATTTATAAATACATTATGTACAAATTTTGCTATAGATACTAATAAAAAAAAATGTTGCTAAACTTAGTACTGTAGTGTTAGAGTGAGACGGCAACGGACAATAGACAATGCTTTATATGCAATATATTCCACTCATTTTCTTTTTATACCCAGATCTTCTCCAAGTCAGAGACAGTATATGTGAGAAGGGAAGAATGAGATAGGTGATGCAAGAACGAGAACGCGAATGTGTGTGCGATAGGTTTTAATAAACGGCTTTTGCTATTTTGGAGTTACGGAGACAGCTTGGGTGTGTGTCGTATTATAAGTTAAGCCTTGTACTGTGATTTGATATAAACATAAGAGTATTATAACGTGAAGCTGGACTTAATATTAATCCACCCTGATATATCAAAGATACCACAGACACATTTCCTTTCTCATATATGTCTCAAAACAACAATTTAGAAGTAAAAACATGATGTTATATTGAAAGCATTGTCTTTTCACCATAATTAAGTCAAATTCTACCAATTATTTAAGCAAATTCGCCGATCATTAAGTCAAAATAATTTCCTCCCGGATTTTTCCCATTTTAAAATCCCTCAATTCGTTCGTTTAGAAGCCGTCAGCACACAACAGGGCAGAATCAATTTAATCGAGAAAAAAATCACACCCTTAAAAAGGCAAATTCATCGGATTTTCCGGTCGATTACCCGCCACCTGTTGGCGAGAACCGAAGCTCGCTTCCCGCGCGAATTCCCAATAGCGGGAAGCGGAAGCGCCGTCACGTAGGCGGCAATGGAGGTGCAACAGTTCATTTCCGGTGGCCCGTTCGATTGGAAAATTCAAACGGGGATCGCTATTATGCAGGTACTCGTAATAGGGCGATACTGACGCAGGTACTCTAACGCAGGGAGGCTCTATGCAGGTACTAGGGGTTCTGACGCAAAGTGAACTACGTTAGGGGATTCCAATCCGTTTGATATTGGAAGTGGCGGTTTTGACGCCTAACGTTTTGTCACGTGAATTTATCTTGTAACAGAGTTGAACAGCAATATGCTAACATTTTTATGCTGGTTTTTTTAAGCGAATTTGTGTATGTGCATAGTATTTTCTTTAGTAGTGATATTTTGTGTGTGTTTTTTGAAATTATGATTGTTTTAGCTTTATGGACAATTATCAGAGAGAATCAAAACGTTATCATAAACAAATATTGTCTTCGCTATGTTATTAGAATGAATACGAATTGTAAGGTTTCCCAGTAGATATTATTTCTAATTTATATCTTGTAACTTACAACCAACAAACTTTGACCTAGTTTTAGGATGCAATTTATTTCCTGAATTGTCAGACTTCGTTTATTATCTCCTGTTTTGTTCTTATTGTATCATTACACACCTGCAATGTCGAAGCAAAGATACCTTTGAAAGTAACAATAACCTCAATACTAAATTCTCGACAGGACAAGATGCCAAACATAACATTCGTAACCATGTGGGTCGGCCTACGACCCCATGATTTTTTTTTGTTTTTTGGGCATTTAAATCATAGATATCCCTTTTTTGTTATTTGTCCATTTATTGGGCAGAAAATATTACCTAAATTTGACAAAAATATTTTATCCTGCGATCAAAGATTTTTTCACATTTTTTTTAAACGGCACATTATGTATTCACCCTTTGCGCAGGAATACCTAAAATATTAAAAATGTATTTCATGTCCTTAAGTAGATATATGAAGGAAAGTAATTTTGGGGTTTGCCTTCGGCCCAGTTGGCTGCGGGAGTGACAAATCCATTCATCGTCTTCAATCGTCTTGCAAATAAACATTGCAAACTTATTGGTGTTGAGTTTTAAAAGGAAATTCTTTTCAATTCTATTTGTTAATAGTACATTATATTTTTTTCCTGGTTTATTGGTTTATATAACACACACTAATAACTGTATGCATATACGTCCATAAGCGCTTTTCTATGTTAAACTTTCTTTTACTTTACCAAATTTATATTCAATTTTAATGATAGTGTTAGTATTTTGGTAATTTGCATTAATTTTTATTGTAGTTATGTATGTGCTATTTTGATATGATTAGGATCTGCTACCATATTTATCGTGTTATATTTACATACCATAACCAAATGTTAAAATTCATATAAAACCCATAAGGGCGTTAATAAAAATAGCAAATTAATCAATTTCGTTCATACCTATTCAATGTTATTGTAATATTTTTCCTTTTTGAACAACATTATTAATTACATAAAGCAGCGCGTGACTCCATGTCGACAAGTCAATAACTTTTCTTAGAGTATCTGTATTACATTGACCAACAGGGTTGATCATAGAAAGCAGCGTATGAATCCAGGTCGACAAGTTAATAACTTTTCTTATAGTACTAGTATTACGTTGACCAATAGGGTTGATTATAGAAAGCAGCGTTTGAATCCATGTCGACAAATGAATACTTTTCTTATAGTACCTGTATTACATTGATCAACAGGGTTACTCATACAAAGAAGCATATTAATCAATGTCGACAAGTTAATAACTTTTCTTATAGTACCTGTATTACATTGATCAACAGGGTTACTCATACAAAGAAGCGTATGAATCCATGTCGAAATGTCAATAAGTTTTCTTATAATACCTGTATTACATTTACCAACAGGGTTGATAATAGAAAGCTGCGTACGAATCCATGTCGACAAGTCAATAACTTTTCTTAAAGTACCTGTATTACATTGACCAACAGGGTTAAACTTACAAAGCAGTGCATGACTCCGTGTCAACAAGTTAATAACTTTTCTTACAGTACCTGTATTACATTAAACAAGAGAGTTAAAGATACAGATCAGCGGATGACTCCGTTAGTTAATAAAGTTTCTTATAGTACATGTATTACATTGACCAACAGGGTTAAACATACAAACCAGCGCATGACTCCATGTTGACAAGTCAATAACTTTTTTATAGTACCTGAATTACATTGAACATCAGTTCAATTCCATTCATCGCCAATAACAAATCGATTTTTTAAACCATAAATTGTTGTAACAGTTTGTCTAACCGGTACTTAGAAGTAAGATAGAGCTTTGTAGAAATAAATTACAAATTTTACTGCGCGCTTGAGGTGAGTTTTCGAAAGACCTCGCTATAAAAATCATCTGTACAAAATTATCTGCTTTTAATTATGATCCTGTTGCAAATATGACCTCAGTACCTCAGTGGCACTACTTAACCTGACTTCAGTCAGGCATGGCAATTACAATTTTTAATCTTAATTTTAGGACAGTCATCCTCACAATATACAAAATATTAGAAACAATAATATCGAAAATTTGTTGAATTTTTTGTGCTTCCCGGCTTTGGTACAAACCTAAATATTTGATTCTTTTAAATATATATTAAATTAATAAAATAAGACGCTAGTAGGTGTTACAAAGTATATTAATGTATATGAATGAGTGTCATTTGAATTAAATTCTTCAAAACCCTTTAATCGTTCCCGCACACGAGAGATATTAACTTCGTATTCTCATATCCGCGTAATTTGCTCCTACATTGTACCTGTCAATTACCTCCCACCTCAATATCTATGCACCTTGTTACGCGCGTTCCATGGTATTAAACGCCATAAAAACATGGGCCACCCCCCAACTCCCATTAATGCCACCCCCGCCCCTGCATTAGCTCCCAGTGGCTGCTACTGGGGGATGATTAGCGATTCTCTTTCATTTCCTCGGAGGCTGTAGTATGCAGCAGCCTATGGTGTTTCCGGGGGTGGATTCTAATATGATCCTCGCAGATATTTGGGGATGAATTATGTGACCAAGATTTTGAGAGAATACACTTTGATTAGAAAATACTGTCATGGTAGCGACCACCAACTACTTACAATGGGTTCGATATTTCTAATACATCAATAGATACAAAAGGTGTTAAGTGACGTACTTGACTTACTTTAACCAGTGATTTCTGACATTATTTGGAGTAAAGAATGTGAACGAAATTTTGATATCCTGTGACATTTTTTTTCAACTTAAAACAAACAAAAAAGTAGGTACTTGACAGTTGGGGCCGGGTTGAGAGGTTGAGCGATGACTCAGCTGAGTGACCAGTGGAAAAAAAGTTTGTTTGTTTGAAAAAAAATTGGAAAAACTGTCAAAAACTGTGAAAAAAGTCACCGTAGACCAAAATTTCATGTATAAACTGCAAATAATCTCAGGAATCACTGGTTACAGTAAGTCAAACACGTCCCTTAACAACCTTCTTCCTTGCGCTGTCCCAACTCTTTGCCTGGGTAGGCTGTTGGGGTCGGCTCATTCTCGTTCTCAGGTTGTAATTACTTCTGTTCTGAGTATCGTCTTCATCCAGGCCGTTTCTCTGAAGAATTTTGGAGCATTGAGTCATCCAAGCTCCATAGATATTGCCTGCCTCACTGTGTGGTCTGATGGTCTCCGTCTTATGTGCCAATACCATCTCAACTGTCGTTCCTCCAGCTTACTATTTATGTCTGTGACACCCAGGCTACCACGAATGCGTGAACTTTTGATCTTATCTTTTAGTGATACTCCTGCCGACCATCTAAGCATTCGCATTTCTGCCGTTTCGAGTTGCCTAGAGTAGGAACAACGTACGTTACGTTACGTCCCTTAAAAACCTGTGTATATTATATCATATCAATAGCCCATATTATGGAGAAAATTGTTGACACGAAAACTTCTTGAGCACCGTCGTGATTTCAAACTCGATAAAACGGAAAGGCGACACTAAAAAGAGACAAACACATACATCTATTGGATTTAGCCTGCAAGACAATGAGATAGAATAATTAGTTTTCTGAAAGTATCATTTCTACCGAGTATGAACTGCACACGTGTAATTTTTTTATATTGATGTTGTGAACGGTTGAGGATATTTTTGGGATGTAATGATTGTAATTAGAATTGTAGTGCTTAGCTAGGCAATAGTTGCCTTGACGTTGAATTTTACGACATTAGTGCACATTTTTGAGAGATTTTGCAGCTTAACACCATACTGATAAATTTTATCGAAAATTATTATCAAATAATAATCTATATTCATGGTTGCTTTATGGTTTTGATATTTAAAAAAATCTATAGTTTTATTACAAGATTGATGAAATTTTCCACACGTGACACGTGCATGGTAACTATCTACATGAAAGTTCTAAAATGCATACATCCATACAAACTTTTGCGTTTGTAATATTAGTAAGATTATGAGCACTTATTTACCCAGATTGTAAGTACAGACTTATATAATCTGTTGCTAAGATAACAGAAAAATATTCTAATAATACAAAGAGATTCAACTAATATTTATGATTATAAGAGTTGATCTCCTTCTTCTGTTGCACCTCCCTTCACCCCCTACTCCCCCCTCCCCCGTCCTAGGTAATCCCCCTCCACAGATTTATATTTGATACCCGGGAGTACCCGGGTGTGATTAAGTGCCCCCGGATAGGTCATTAAATCTTTATATTATTTATGGCTTTGTTTTATGGCGTGGAGTGACATCTTCGGGATTATTATGGCATTATGAATGGGTGATGGAAGGCAAAGTATTAAACATAATATAATGCTGGTAGATTCTACTGCTTTCTGCTTCAGTTTTGCTATACTGAAAGCATGGAATTAACTTTGTATTTACCCAATAATATTTCGGTTCTTAATTAAATGAAGACAATATTAGCGAAACTCAATCGAAAATCTGGAGAAAAATCAGAAAAAGACCGGTCAGTGGTTGAGTGGGCATAGCGCTTGGGTCCAACCCGAGCTCGCGTGTTCGATTCCTCGGCTGGCTAAGTCCTCCATCACAATACAAGCAACATTTTCGGCTTTCTATGGAGTAGTGGGAGGTTTTTAAAATTTTTGGGTTATTCGTAACCCGGGAATGTTTGTCTTTCTTTAAAAAAAATGAAAAAGATATTGGCTCCACTGGGACTCGAACCCAGGACCCTTTGCTTACATGGCAAGTGCTCTACCAACTGAGCTACGGAAAAAAAATCAGTACACTTATTTCAGTAATATTTGGAAGAAGTTTTCTGGGAAAGTATTTGAGACTTGTCCATGTCGTAAGTGACCACGATGGAAAAAAATGTTAATTTGCAGAACATTTTACATATTTCATTTCTTTCGCAATTTTCTAATCTTTTTACACATCATTCAAACAGTTTTAGATTAAATGTACGTAATTATTAATATAATTTTTAAAGAAAAAAAAATCACCTCAGGGTCAATGTCGTCTTTGGGGATGCTTTGGGGGGAAGGAGAATAAGTTTTGGGAAGGTGTGAGGGTGGGTAGGAATCTGAGGGTCAACATGTCCAGGAGTGAAGGACGTTTGAATCCATCCCTACAACTATGTGCAAGGCGATGGGTTGAGAGGATCCGGTTGGAAAAGTCAAAAGGTCTCCCTCAATCAGTCTCTCCCAAGTTGCGCAGTAGACGGGCAAATGCATCCGCCACCAAGACCTAGATAAACCCAACCCCATAAATTCAGGTACTTCTGCTAAGTCACCAATCGTAGCGAAGCAAATGGCCGCGGTACACAAACCCGCCTTCCGAATTGAAATTTTAAATTAATTTTCACCTAAAATTCACCCCCTGTTCACACTTCAGACATCTCATCATATTTTTGGGGTGTTATGCCGTGTTGCGCTACCTCCTCCTTTAGCCAACGTTAGCCACACATCTGCCCTGATGATAAACAATGTAACGCTGTCCGAAACGTTGGCTAGAGGAGGAGGTAACGCAACACGCCATAACACCCCAAAAATAAAGACTCCAGATACTAATATCTACAGCCTGTATGTTTGACGAATATCTACAGCTCATATGTTGAACTAATATCTACGAACTTCAGAGTGTTGACTAATATCTACAGAGCGTAGGTTGAACTAATATCTACAGAGCGTAGGTTGGACTAATTAGCTAAATGTGTCCAATAGTCCGATATTAGGGATTTTTACATACATACTTACATAAATTAAGTTTTTTAAACTGCATACGCAATATTACGTTATTCCAATATGCTATACATAATTGCAAATCCAACCTCTGACAGTACTGTAGATATTCGTCAACACTTTGGTTCTCATAGATATTAATCAACAGTTTGAGCTGTAGATATTCGTCAACACTTTGATTCCCATAGATATTAGTTCGATTTTTTCAGTTTTTGGAATTCCTGTAGATATTAGTAGACGCCTCCAAAATAAATAACAAAAATACTCTTGACGGTGAAAATGTAAAATCATATCTGATCTCATCATATGTTTTCAGTTTACAAACTGTCAAACACCATCTAAAAGTAAAAAAAAAAAATATATATATATATATATATATATATTTCCATGATGTAGTCACACAGTTACGTACATTTTTATGTGCACATTTATAATAAAACATTTTAATTCGTCAGAATTATAAAGTCTTTGCAACGATTTTTCCTTTTTTAGATGTAAGCTCTCTTTGGAATTCTCCAAAATAATTAATAATTGCCTCTTTTGAAACATTCACGTTTGTTTCTCAGTTAAAAAACTCGTAGGTAAATAATCTAAATTCGGTGCCAATATCGATGTAATACCTCTACAGCATTTTGTAACAAAACTAAAAAATTGGTAACGTATTTTTTATGTATTTGAAATTTAAAAAGAATGTGATACGTATTTGTATATATGCGTGTATGTGTGTATATATACATATTTTTTTCCACTTTACGTCTGGTATTTTTTCAATTTTTATTTTTTATGTAGTTTTATGACTATTTTGTATAAAAAAATAGCCATAAAACTGGCACACTATATTTTTTGTGAGTAGATACTACCATTTTACTTTTTTTAAACTTTTATCTTATCTGTTTATATTATACAGTATTAGATAATATATCTAGATTACATTTAGACAGTTTATCTAGTTCCTGTCTCTGTAATATTAGGTAAAAAAGTTAATAATTATTGACTTTTTTTATTTATTATTTGGGCATGATATGAACATTTGTTATTGGGTTATAACCTAATTATTATAATTTGTTATTTTCTTTAATTCATCTAATCTTATTAACCTGTAAATGTTCCTAATAAAATAAAGATTAATATAATAATAAATAAAATAAAGATTTGAAAAATCTGACAAATCTATTTGAGAAAGTGTGAAAAATGCGTTTTTGTTATTTATGAAATCCACTTTAACTTGATCCATTTTCAAAATCATGTTATATTTTGAAAGCTCAGTAATCCTTATGATATTAAAATCCTTAACCTTAATCATTCCAAAACCAGATTAATCAAATCCAGTAGTCTAGTCAGAAGTTTGGAAATTCAGATTTTAATTCTTTGATGTTTTCGATTTGCAAACATCCCCGAATCTTCCATCGTTTTAATTAATGTATGCATATCTTATTAGGTAATTTGTTTCGGGTCGAAATCTCCAATCTCCTCTGCATAGGCTCATTAATATTCTATGGATCGGGAGGTATGTATCTGTCGGGGAGCATTTCAAGGGGTGGTGGGGGGGAATTGGGAAGGCAAAAGGGGGTGGAATGGGCATATTTGAGCCCGTTTCGAACCATTTTGGGGGCATCTTCGGCGCGCCCGATGGGTGTTCGTAATTTTGGAGTAGTAATTGCAAAGTAAAGCTAGCATAAATAAAGTTACCGTTTGAGATTATAGGGTGATTGTGGTTGCATTGATACTTCGAAACTATCTTATGAAAGCAGAATATTATTTTTAATAATAAGTGTTTATTCCAGAATATATGTACGGATAGCGCAACGCAATACCTTCCATGTTTCGAAATAATATAAAAGTAGACAAAATAACATACGTACATAGAATTTTTTGACAAACCACTAGACTTTTTTAACCAGTGGTTGTGTTTTTAATACATTTCATAATACATGTCAGAAAAAACCATAGCACAAAATTATAGAAGAATAAGAAACTGTATGTAAAATTCTAAGTAACCTTCATAAAAAAGTTTTGTGTTATTGGTTGAATTAAGATTACAATATTTATTATAGGAGGACTGAAACGAAATGGTTGAAAATGAATAAATCATATATTTCTACTTATTTCTCGTGTTTCATAAATAAGAATTTTATTTTTTATTTGACACAATGAATTCTCACATTTTAAAACAATATTTGACTCCTGACTATGTTGACTACGTGTTGTTGAGTTCTCCATTTTACAATTTAATAAAATTTTTAAAAATATGAAATAATAAATTTGAATAAAATAAAGTAAATGGCGGAAAAACACAGGCAAATATAATGAGGTACGGTTGTATATAATAATGTGTGAATTGTAATGGTATGTTTATTATGTATACTTATATGTTTCATTCTTGTTGTATTTTTTTTGTAATATTGCTTTTTTTGTTCTCTAATCCATCTTTTAATTTTGTATCTGAATTTCTTTTGTATCCATCATGTTTTGTATCTGGTTAAAGATTGTTGAATGCTTTAATAATCTAATTTTTTTAAATTATACATTATAGTATAATTTTTTTTCTTTATAATGTGACAGGCTAATTTATTTTATTTCTAAATATGTAATTAAGTGTCATTTATTTATCCGATACCGCACCATCCCACAATTCCAGAATCTGAATATGAATATCCAGCCTGAATATCCAGAATCCTAAATACCCTATTTTTTATACAATATTTCAAATCGAAATATAAACAAAATTCTTTGCTCGGATGTATCTGCAAATCTTATAACGCCATAACAGATATCGATATTTTCCACTGCACCCTTGAAACGTTTAAAATTAAATTAACCTTAAAATGTACTTAAGAGGAATATAAACGCTAGAAATATGTCGAATCTCATGCCTGCAAAATTTAAAAATCGAGCGTCTTTTTGCACGAGGCTAGTAAGCGAAAAAGTGGTTTTTATTTATTGTGTGCATAATTTTATAAGAACGAAAAAAGTTAGAACATAGAAGTCAAAAATAGTCTTAGCCGTAAAGGGGTATTTTTTTAAAATTGTTACTTACATTACTTCATAGTTAAGTCATGAGAAAACATTTTTTTTAGTGGTTTACGCTTATATTTTTTGTTACGTAAATAATAATTTTATTGTAATTCCAATACATAGATAAAGTAGTTAAAGCTTCAATTTATCCGTAGCATATTTTTTGATGTTCATACTGTAAGCCGATTCCTCGTAAAGATTAATCAAAATAGTATCTAAATAGGATTTCACGTATATATTCATCTTAAACCAAAACTATTATTTCTTTATTATTTTTTATTATTTCTTTATTGTTTACTTTTTACTCACTTTTTATTAAAACTATATAATATTATAACCATCAATATCTACTTGCTTCCTAATCCGAAACCATTTCTTTTTTTTTAAATCATAAATGGAACTTCACTGGTTTATGTTATATTCACTTTTAAATGTAAAATGAATGTATATTTACAACTGTATGTTTCTTAAATAAACTTAAATAAAAAAAAGATATCCCAGTTTGGGAAACGTCGTGAAGCTACAAAAAGAGTAGAGTTACGATAGATAATTTTTTTAATAATAATCTATAATCGGAATCTTTCGGATCAAAAAATCAAAGTCACGAAGAATAAATTTTAATAATATATTTTTTTAAATGTACACGGAAACCATATTATCTGATTAGTTAGATTATCCAACCTTTTTATTGCAAATCTTCACTCATTATTCTATTGTCACACTAGGTATCTACATTTTTCATTATTGATAATTCCATAGTGCCATTGGCGCCTAGCAATTGGGACTGCTGTATTGTTTACACATAAAAATTGGGATTTCAACGTGCCATTTAAAATTATATCTCAAAATCTTCACAGTATTACTGAAATCACTTATTACTCAAAACATCATATTTTAAAAAAATTTTTCAATTTCTAATAAATTTTAAAAACATTTCTGATCATCGTGCAAATACTCCGCCAGAAAGAGACATCGCTCCACATCGCGTATCGAGTCATCTCCCTCTCCTCTGATACCGGGCTACTGTGATTGCGTGAAACATTAATGAATCGAAAGGTAATGGAATAAATTAATTTGTAAAAGCAATATTTCCTGCCGGAGAGGGAGGAAGGGAGTTCAAATATCAAACTCCGATACATGCATAAGTTCATTAACACTTCGGGGCTTTATCTGCCACCCGGAGGGGTATGCAGAAATGTATAAATCGTCATAAATATACACAGCGTATGTAGAGCAGGGGTTTATGATTTTGTCGTTGAGACTTGCGGTTGTGAGTTCGATTTTCAGTAGACGAAGTGACAATTTTTTTGGCAATTTCTTGGTGTTGTGGTAACTGATTAATTGTTGTTTTTGTTGTTTTGTATATCTACGTTATTGAAATCCTCTGTGATAGAGCAGTCAGTTCTTCGGCTCACGGATCTTTGACTATCATGTTCGATATTCGAAGTGGATATCTTATAAATCAAGACAAAAGAAATTATTTTATTGACAAATAGTGGAAGAATTTCAGTCCAGTCCTTGTGAAAGGCAGCCATCTAGAATCAACATGCTGCATGAAATAATGCTGTAAACTATCTTTAATTACCTGATCTGAATAAGGGAACGTACCCATACTACGTGACCCAATTTTTGCCATTTTTGCAAGACCCCCCCCCCCTCCCCCTACAGTTTTCATGCAGTAAATCATAAATATGGTTTTGAATCATTTCTTACTAACATAAAGTAAAAAAAAATAATTTGGCTTTATTAATACGGCGCTTGCTGCGTGACCATACCTATAATTACAAGTGGAAAAAATATAAAAAAGTTAACGGAAAAAATATAAAAAGATTTCTAGATTGATTACGTGATAAGAACTTAAGCCCCCCCCCCCATTGTGACCAAGCGTGGTATTTTGAAGATCCCCCCCCTAAACAGATCACGTAGTATGGGTACGTTCCCTAACCAGGCTTTTGCAAAATATTCTGTTTCACTTCTCACTTCGAATTGGTTCATAAAAATAATTTCTCCATTCATTTATTTTATGTAAGAAAATTAACAAAATATATATATACTTTGACTGGACAACTAGCATATTTATTCTAATATAGCAAATACGTGACACATTTCAAAGTGGAAGATACTATCATTATCTTAATGAAAGACCACTTTGCAGAATTGAAAAGTCGCTTGATATGGCAATAGCCGTGTTTGGTGACCAGATCTGAATAGCCAGGTACTTCTCCACCTTCGTCTTTCATATCTCCTCCCCCTTCCCGCTGCCTTCACCCCCCACCACGCACCCCAATTGGGGATGCCGTATTCTCACTAGCTACTATTAGACTGTTGGGAACGGTTGGGACTCTTACAATTTTTTTTTAGATAACTTCACACGGGAGGCTCTGAGGAAAATAATTTTCCTCAGGGCCTATATCATCTTTTAGAGGAGAGTAAGGAGTGAACATGGGTCTTGAAGAGACCCATGTTGTAGGAGTGAGGAAACAGAGAGACTGGCCAATCCTTCCACAGCCAAGCTGTTGTTCTCATGTGACCAAATATCTACCGTGTAAATGTGTTGTGTGCATGTTTGGCGTATTACCCGACTATGTACCGATGCCGAGGGAGTAAATGACGCTAGTTACTCGGAACGTTTTCTATTGAAATACCGGTAGAACAAGAACAAATGTGCTCTAAACATTGTGATCTGTTTGAAGATAGGATAATCTATCAAATGGACCGCCCGTTTCTGCATAGAGTCGCACTCTTGTTTGGTGCCAAAAATAAATCTTTTTATGGAAGGGTAGGTACCACACGCAACTTCATTATGGCAAAGGTAGTTACAAATATATTACCACCCCGAACAAAACACCTGTCAAATTCAACAAGGGAGGATTTGGTGGCAATTCCCAGGGGGTAGGAGACGAATGATTCTGCATTGGAACCAATTCCGTACGCTAACGAATTGAACCGATTCCAGTGTATTAGGCACCAGTATAGGCTTCTGTATTCAACCACCCACAAGCGGTTTGGGGAGGTAATTGGCTGTTTATTTAGACTCGCGAAACAAGGGTTGAAATTTAAATCGAATATTTTCCCATACGTGTCGTTAGGGGTTGATTTGATTTGATTTTTTATTTGTTAATGTTGATTTGAAAAATGGTACATTACTTACCAGCAAATGAGGGCATTTTTTACGATTTTGAAAAAAATTCAGAACAAAGTGTTTGTAGCTATTGGTTATATTTGAAAATAGTCCCATTTTACATTTTCTCGTGATGCACTGAAGTATTTTTTTTTTTTATTTATCTCCTACATACTAAAACAGTTTTCAAAGCGGTTCGTCATCCTCGGAAAGCTGAAAAAAAATATTGTTGTATGTAGGCCCTCCATTGATATGCTTGGTGTATAGGTAAAACACTTTAAGTTGGAAGCAATAAAAATGTTTAGTATTGATGTATTGGTCTATCTGTGTGAACGTAAAGCGATGCCCACAAATCTGATAAGGCTCTCTGTCTTGCTTACGCCCACTTATTGTAACTAGTTAGAAGAGAGGCAAGTTTAACGACACCCTTTTGAGGTTGTACTTACAGGATGTCCTATTCATTCGGTTCGTAATTTGATTTAAACATACGTGCATCTATATTTCGCAAGTGACAAATAATGACAACAAATAATACTTCCTCCCGTACACACAAGCATCTGCTTATTATGGGAGAATATTTAAAAAAAATATGTATATTTGTATTTAATAATTGTATTAAGTTTTTTATATACTTTCATTATATTTATGTCTCTATTGTATGTACTGTACCAAAAAAAATAAAAAAATAAAAAAATGACAAATTTATAAATTTGAAAAAAATAGTGTTTGTAAAGTGTGCAAGTTTAATATGTATTACGATATCATGGAGTCCTGTTACGAAACGGAACGTGGCTAATCACTGAATGGACCAAATCGTGAAATTTTAATCCGTATGTTTAATTATTTTACTTATTCATAATGAAAAAAAAACGTTCGTCCACTTTTAAGCATAAATGACTTGTATGATTTGACGTCTAAGGCAATTGGAGTATCACAGACTAGTACCTATTCAACAGTTAATCTTTTGTACCTTTGTGTTAGTAATCTGTTATATTTTAGATAATATACGTATAGATAGTTGCTGATGATGACTGGTACATAATTAAATAATTAGTGTTGCTGATGATTGCTAACACATAATTATAAAAAATAAATAACCCATAAGCAGCCAAATTTGTAAGCCCAGGTTTTGGAAATCACACTTCATTTTATCATTAGGCTATTAGTTTAGGTAAACCAAGTAATTCATGCGTATGGTGTTTTAAATGGGAAATTTTTAACTTTGAATGAAAACCGAATTAATCTTTTTAAATAACATAATAATTTTTTAACCTTGTTGTTATTTATGAATACCCCTTTAAATTCAATCCAGAAGATTATCGCATTTAGTTAATAAATTTATTTTTCTTCCTAAACCTTCAGTATTTCTATAAAAATGTTGTAAAACAACATTAGTTTTATGTTACCGATCTAAACACGCTTTGGATTCGAATTCTCAATTGTGAAATAATTATTAATTGCTTTTTTGTTAAAAGCCCAAAACGAAACACGCTGTATGAAAGTTTTGCATCTGTGTGAGTACTGTGATGAAGTCAACTTAACTTGCGAGACCTATAACTCTAAGTGACCAGCTCAGATATGGGGCTCAATCGAAGTCAGAGTAAAGTTAGCCTCCCAAAAACTGGGCGTACTGTACAGGGCCCGCAGACACTTTAATAGTACACAACAGCAAACCCTGTACAAATCACAAGTGCGCCCCACGGTTGAATTTGGCAGCCACCTCTGGTCTGGAGCTTCAAAATACCTGAAAAATACCCTTGACTCCGTGCAGAAACGGGCGGTCCGTTTGATAGATTCTTCCATCTTAACGGACGTATTGCAATCTTTAGAGCACAGGCGTCGGGTGGGAATGCTATCCTTGTTCTATCGGTATTACAATGGAATATGTTCCGAGGAACTAGCATCATTGATCCCTTCGGCACCGGTGCATAGTCGGGAAACATGCCAAACGCGTGCCCAACATTTGTACACGATTGACATTTGTCACATGAGAACGGGTCGCTTCTTCGACATGTATCCTCCTTCCAACAATATGGGTCTATCCAAGACCGATATTCGTTCCTTCTTCTCCCCAAAAGACCCTCCACACAGCATCTCCGATGATAACTTTAACTCCACACAGGAGGCCCTAAGAGAAATTATTTTCCTCAGGGCCTCCTGTGTGGAGTTAAAATGTAAAAAAAAAAATGTGTTGACGAGCAATCCATCTGATCGATTAACGTATCCTGGGTATAGCACGGTCGATGGGTAAAGGTATATCGATAATGTCGATAACTTGTCATCGTTCCCGAGCACGACTGCACGACTACACATTGCTAACGTAAAGCAATAGTTTACGTCAACTAAATTAAGAACACTCAGTTGTTGTGAACTGCAGTTTTTTCATTGGTGATCTGGAGTCATGCTCGGGAACGATGAAAAGTTACCGACATTAGCGATAAAACCGATATCGATAGACCGGGTTCGATACTCTGGACCCCCAGCACGGTCGATTGATAAGGATTTATTTATTTATTGAAAAATAAGAAATACAGGGCATTCCTGAATCGAGATATGCAGTTTTACAATGTAATTTAAAAAAAAACATACATATAAACTTAATGATTGTATCGATAACTTTCGGTAACTGCAAATCTGTGATGTAAAAACAACAGTTGACATCAATTATTATATATTAAGTTTACTTAGTCATTGTAAACGGTTATTTATTCGTTGGCGATCTGCAGTCATGCTAGGGAACGATGAAAATTACCGAAAGTTATCGATACAATCCTTACCGATCGACAGTGATAAACGATATACGATAGGATAGTTGATTGTTGTACCATTAAAACCATTTCAAGCAACGTTTCAATTCTGAATGATGGTCCCTCACCAGGGCGATACTGATAGTATATCACACTCCGGAACGTGCTGCAAATGTACTATGTATATTATTTTTAATGAATTAATTGTGTACATCGGGATTCAATTCAATTCAATTCAATTTATTTTATTCTTTCAAAAACATTACAAAATTTAAAATTTCAATGCGTTTTTAAAATATATTTGTAACAGTATTACATTAAAAATAAATATATAAAAGGTAAGCAAAAAAAAAAACTATATGAGCATCAATTGGGCTTGCCTTTTAAAGGCAGCTTCACTGACGCTAAATATGTCGATATCCGAATTAATTCTGTTCAACAGCAAGATTGCTCTCCCGACCGGCATGACCATTGGCAAGTTAGTCCTGCAGGCCGGAAGATAGAACAGCCTATGCTGTCGATGGCGAAGATAACCATCGGGAATATAAAAATGAATATTCTCCAAGATAGCTGAGTTTTCAAACCATCCACGAATCAATCTGAAGAAATGCGTAGCAATGTGTACATCCCTTCTGACACGTAGATGGTTCATTCCGAGCATACCCAAAAGAAAGTCGGTAGGATAGAGCCACGGGTAATAGCCGTACTCCCTCATGTACAGAAATCTCAGAAATTTTTTCTGAACTCTCTCCAACATGAGGGAGTATTTAGCTTGGTGCGGACTCCAAATTATCGACCCACTTTCAAGTCTACTCCTTACTAAGGAATTGAATAGAATTATGAGAACCCGGGTGTCTTTAAAATTCCTTGCAGTACGCAGAACAAAGCCCAGCATTCTCAATGAAGTGCTACAAGCCATCTGAATGTGAGTATGAAATGTCAGCCTACTATCAAACATGATTCCAAGGTCCTTCATGGTGGAGACACGTTTTAGACTTCGGGCGTCCATCGTATACCGGTAATACCAGGTATGACACGCCCTAGTGAATGACAAAATTAAACATTTAGATATATTGAACTCAATCCGATTTCTTATACTCCAGTCAATAATTCTGGATTTAACCTGCTACCTCCGGATTCTTGATCGAGAGCCTTACCCCTTAACCACGGAGGGCACCATAATAACAAAACTTGAATAGAAATGATTTACGATAGCGGTCTGCGAATCTCTAGAACACAGCGTTCGTTTTAAAATTCAGAGTGAATTTGACTCAACAGAATAATAAATTTGTGATTTTCGCCTATAACTTATCCGAACACAAAAAGTACAGTTTCGGCCACTTATTTTCGTCCAATCACCGCAAAGATTTATAGGTTAAAGTAAGCATTATTGCCATTAAACATTTGCCTCGTTATGGCATTTTCAGTTACGCGGCAAATCTTCTTTTACGATCACAAATGATTAAATACAGAACAATTGGGGAGTTCTGATGTCACGGAAATCACTAAAACGGGAGCTGCTTCTAAAATACTAGAAGAAAAAATGCATAGGTAAGATCCAAGAATATTGCAGATGAAAAAAAGCACAAAACGCAGATTTTTCTATCGTAAATTCCGCTATCGGGAAGAATTATTATTGTCGCTCGAGGGAAAAGCATAGGTGAGTTTTGTCTAGGTCTTGTCAGCTGATGTGTCTGTCTACCTATTGCGTGGTGGGCCAAGTCGAAATAAGATCCATCGCCTTGCACCGCAGTTGGAGGGATTGATGTATACGTCCGTCAGTCCTACATACATACCCCTCACACCCTTTTTTTCCTCAGAACTTATTTTTTTTACATTTTTTCCACACAAGAGGCACTGAAGAAGGTAATTTCACTAAGTGCGTCGGCCATCTTTGGGGATGCTGTGCGGAGGGTCCTACTAAGGAAAGGAAGGAAAAATAAGGAAAGGTAAAAGGTATAAGGGGTGGGTAGGAGTCAAGGGGTGAGTTTGTCAGTCCCCCCCGTTGCCGTCAAGACGATGGGTCGAGAGAGACCAGCTGAAGAGGCCTACCACGCAGCTGGTGTGTAGGTGCGTCCAGCGCCAAGACCTGAAAATCACTTGGGGTGACCTATGACGTAGGTGTTGGTTATCCAATTAATGGTTCCCGGGGCCTCTGATTTCTTTCCTTAAAAATACCCTCCTTTTTATTTTAAAATTGATGAGTTTTTCATTTCGTGTACAGTTATCAAATCGAATGTCGATGTTCCCGCAACTTTCGTCTTTCTTTTTTCGTTTCATCCCCATTTTACCAGTCAGTGGCTGAGTGGGCATCACGTTTGGGTTCCACCTAGCCGTCACGTATTGAATTCCCCAGCTGGCTAAGTCCTCCATCACGACACAAGCAACATTTTCCGCTTACTGTGGTGGCAGTAGGAGATTTTCAAACATTGTTGAGTTATTCGTAACCGGGGAATGTTTGTCTTTCTTTAAAAAAAATTAAAATTATAATTTTCAATATGAGAAGTCACCGAGCTTCGCTGGCTCACAATGGGTGATATTCTCAAGATTAAAGAAATATAACAAATATTTATTTAACAATAAAGACTAAAAAGATGCCGAATATTACAGGATTCGTATTACAGCTTTTTGTACTAATCCGAAATCATGTTGAAAATAAAGTGAATCTCATAGGTACCTTCCTTTTGCAAGTAGTGCCAGCATCTCAGAACTCTTGTGTAATAATCACAACATTACTAAAAGTTCTACGAACAGTAGTCCTCGTTTTTCAAAAACATATTTCTAATTTTCTCTAATTTAAATTCAAATCAAATCAAATCCAATATTTCGTCCGAAATTTTAAGATTTCTGAGTAGGTATTCACGTAAATTCCTACATACTGAATTATAAACCAGGGTTATATTATTTCATGTAACATTTTTTTATATTATATTTGGAATAAAATCATACATTTTGTTCAAAGAAATGTCACTACCTCAATAACAATTAATTATTTTTTTCGAGGCAGGTAGGTACCGTAATAATGAAATGAAAATGAGAAATTCCAAATAAACGACGATTTCACTTTTGAAAAATATCTTTATTGAAACTTTAAAACAGCTACCACCTTGAAACGGAACGTAAAAACAAAATTACAATCAGACGACACGCAAAACAATCGAGTTATAAAAAAAGGACTTCGCCTTGCTCAGATGTTAAAAAAATTGTTACACTGGTGATGACTGGTATCCAATCCCCTTCTAGTATTCACAAGTACCTGCACATCATAGTCTTTGTCTGCAAAGTGCAATGGCTGTTATAATTTTTATTTAAAACACCTCCGAACAAAGGAACAACGATAACAAGTAACGGCTATTTGAGACGACAGACAGTTAATTTTAATTAATATTACTTTTACAAAACACAACGGCAGAAGTGGGAAAAAGGGCAGGTAGATGAAAATTCTTCATTCGTTACATAAATTAATAGGTAGGTAAACGGTATATCATATTTTGTTTTTGTAATTGAAGTGATTAATTGCCTTGTAATGCTACACATTTTGACTCAATTGAGGAAACAAGTTTGCACTGTCTGTCAAATTATGTATTGTTACCAATTAATACGTATGAAATATTTTTAAGCGCATTCTGCGCCTAAGTACGAATATACGAATGACAATAAAAAAAATTTACACAATAACTTCGATCAAAAAACGATGACCAATTTTTTTATTCCAATACGGCAACTTTTCCTTGAAAGAAAAACAGCTAGAACCCGAAAAATCATCGACGCTAGAAAAGGAGTTCACAATTTTTACACACTAAGCTGTCTCTGCCAATGTTATCCGATTTATTCTAATAATTGTAATTCAAGTTTTCTAGATCTAGAATATACAGGGCGTTAAGAGACGTACTAGATATACTTTAACCTGTGATTCCTGACTTTAGTTGGAGAAAAAATGTAAGTGAAATTTGGTGTCCGGTAATATTTTGGATGTTTTTTTTCAACTAAAAACATTTAAAAAATCAAATTGTTACCCGGCTGAGTGACCAATGACGACATGTGGAAGAAATTTTTTTTTGTTTGATTTAGACAATTTTTTTTTTGAAAAAACTTTGGGCAGGAACAGGGTTATAACAACTCGAACGATATAAGTAGACACACTAACCTTAATATTCTTCAAATACCTACCCACTGATTTTTTTTACGTAATAATATTTTGGTTTTTAAAAAGGTATTTAAAATTTTCTAAAAATTCCCAAAATATAAATATAATGTTACTTAATAAAACAGAAATTAAAATTACAATAATAGGCGATTATTTATGTAGGTGGATAGTTATTGTTAAAAATAATATAAAATAATTGTTGCATAAAATATTTATATTTTTAAAATTAAGTACGAAAGAGCAACCGAGATGCATAAGTAAGAAAAAATAAATTTATACTCTGATGAAAACCCATTGGTATTGAAAAATGTTGATAAATAATTTTTAAATAGTGGTGCATACTAATTTAGTAGTTATTTTATGTTATTAAATTGAACGCCACGCAATTTGATATTGTTGCAGAAGTAAAAATATAATTACTCAATTTTCCGACTCGACCCCGGTTTTCCGATTCACATCTCTCGCATTATATTTTTCCAAAGGATTCGACCGGTCAGTGGTTGAGTGGACATCGCGTTTGGATCCCATCCAGGCGTTCCGTGTTTGATTCCTCGGCTGGCTAAGACCTCGACTTACTGTTCGACATTTTCGGCTTACTGTGGTGGTAGGAGATTTTATTCGTTATTAGTCTTCAGGTATTTTACCTCTATTATTCAACTACTTTTATTTAAGGCTTCACTGGGTGGGTGGCTAAGGGATAAGGATGCTGGGTGTGGTTTATAGCAGGCTGAATCACAATTTACATTTTTATTGGTACTTACCAAATGATTTGAGACTAAATTGTTTATCAATGTTCTCTATCTATTTATACAGGTGCTTACAGGTTTTTTTTTCACATGATGTAATGCTGCCTCATGAGCATCTTAAACGAGTTTTATTTTGCTTTTAATATTATTTTTGCTTGTATTACTAACCTCTTCTTCTTCCTTGCGCTGTCCCAATTCATTGCCTAGGTAGGCTGTTGGGGTCGGCTCTTCTCGTTCTCAGGTTTTAATTTCTTCTGTTCTGAGTTTCGCCTTCATCCAGGCCGTTTCTCTGAAGAATTTTGGAGCATTGAGTCATCCAGGAGTTCTTCGGTCTTCCTCTGGATGACTGTCGATGAAGCTCCATAGACATTGCCTGCCTCACTGTGTGGTCGATGGTCTCCGTCTTATGTGCCAATACCATTACTAACCTGATTTGTTGTATTATGTTTTTTTCCTGTTAAGCACTTGCATACTGCTTTCTAACAAGTATGCAGGGACACTGGAGATCTACAAAACAAATAAATGTAGTTTCGTTCAACAACAAAAATTAGAATCTTGCGAGAGCCTTGAAGGAGTAACCATCTGTTACTTATACCAGGGCGGGTAAGTGGTGAATGACCTTAAACCCGGGAATGTTCGTCTTTCTTTAAAAAAAATTTACATTCCTGACTCCTCGATAAGAATGCTCTAAAACCAATTTTCAATTTATTAATTAATTAATGATCTTTTTGTCCATCGAAAAGAATACCATCTGATCTAATCTTTGTGCCCAGCGCGCAGTGAGCACAGGGGGCAGCGATGCGTGCGCTTCGACGCCATTAAGCGATCGTCCCATTCTCTATGGCTCGTCTAAGCACCATCGTTTACCGCCATCTTGGTATTATTATTATTGAAATGACCGAAAATGTTAATTACGGCTGCTATCGCGGATCACGGATCGAATAATTCTTATTTTATTACAAGTTCACATAGTAATTGTGCCGTGGTGAAATCTTTCCCAAATTCTACACGCTCCGTGGGTCTGGTTGAAAATGTTCCATGGTACATTTTTCTTTTCACTTCTCCACTCTATCGTTTTTAGATAACGACTAAAACTCATTAATCGTTTCTAAGACTTAAAATATTTTCTCCAAACCTGTTCGCTACGTTTTATTAATCTTTCTATTAAAATAAATAAAGTTTTTAAACGCGTTCAAAAATCTGGACACAAACTAAACATATCTGGACACAGACATTAGCTCGTGGCCCATGCCATATTTGGAGATGCTGTGTGAAAGGTCTTATTAAGAAAGGAAGGAGTGGAAGTTCTGGGAAGAAAAAAATATATGAGGACTAGGTATTAATCTGGGGGTCGGTGGGTTCAGTAATGACTGACGAAAGAATCTATCCCTCCTACTGCGGTTCAAGGCAAAGCCCCGAGAGAATCCTGCTGGAGGGATCAAAGAGTCTCTCTCCCGATCCGGACAAACTCCATCAACCAACCTCTCCCGATCAGACAAACCTTACCCCATGATCCCGGGAACTACAACTGCCAAGTCACCAAACGTAGGGAACCACTTGAGTTGACCTACCTACGCAGAGGTGAAATTATGTGACGAGATGTGAATTTTTAAAATATCTGTGACTATTATAAAGGTTAACGTAGTCATAATTTATTTTCAATTAGAGATTAATTTTTATTTAGACGTCAATTTACCTAGGTCATCAACCGGAAACTAGATTTTTGCTTTCTAAAATACACTTCTATATTTTTCAAAACTTTTTTTGTATTTTTCATTCCTCATCCGTTATTTACAAATTGTGTCATAATATGAAATCATAATGGCGTACCCATTAATGTAACAAAATATTAAAGAAAAAATGGTACGGATCGTTTGTGTTGAGTCCTGCTATCAAACGTGTTTATAATAATACAAGCTTTCATAAATATAATAATTACAAAATCTTACAATTTAATTAATTAATTAACAATTTAAGATACAAGTATCATGCTTAATCTTTTAATTTAACAAAGATCTTCCATTAAATCAAAACTTTTAATAATTACTTACTTAAAAACAAAAATGCGTTAAGAATCATTTTTAGGCAATCATTAATAACTTTTATATTAAATAGAAAAAAATGACATGGAACGTCTCAATTCTCACGCGCGCTTCACTTCAAACATATTTTGTATGAAACTTTTCTCAGTTATGACAGTAGTTTGACGCTATCACTCGACCATCTCTTGATTAGCCGAAACTGTACCATCTCCATATTATTATCCGAGCCATAAGTGATTCCACGCGATTATGAGAACACGAAATTGATAAATTATGTATTTATGTAAAAACTAGGTACCTGTCCAAAATTTGGATTATAGAACTTTCTGATTCTGTTGGAGGGCACAGCGGAAAGATGACAAAGGTTTTTTGATGTGAGAGAAAGGATGGAATGACATTTTTAATGTTTTCTTTTGCTTGGGCGAATTCAGCCAGTTTTCAGCAATGAACAAAGTTAAATAGAAATCATGCATTGCGTTAATTGAGTTCTTAGCGTTTATTAACAAAATTTTGAAAAACATGTTATATTCGCGACCAAAGATATTGAAATATACGTAGATGTGCTATCTGCTGTTTTTACTATGTGGGTCTGCGCTTCCGGGTGTCGCCGATATTGTTTGCCAATTAACAAATAAACTAAAAGAACAAATAATTAACGAATAAACCAAACGAACGTTAAACTAAATGAACGAATTCTTTCCTTATTCAAAATATATTGTTAACCAATATTAATGCACATTTTCAAAAAATCAACGAAATCAAAAAATTCTTTTTGTATGAAAACTACGCTAATTAGCGCGTAGTCCGGCGACAGTTGCGCGGACACCATAGCATATCTCTCTGTATTTGAATATCTTTGTTCGCGACACATTCCATTGTACCGCCCGCCCAGGTGAAAGGCCACCACCGAGAATCGAATTGTTGCTATTTCAGTCAACAATTCGATTCTTAATTATGTTAAGTGACCACGATATCTACCGAATAGATATTTCCCAACCTTCCTCTTTCCCATTTCCTTCTTCTTCCCACTATTTTCATCCTAATAACATGTCTTTCAGTATACAAATCTTTTGAAATAATAAATCTTAAAATATTTAACAGCATAATTCAAACCAGTCTACTAACACTAACCAAATGATACTCTTGTGATGTTTTCACATAAAAAAGTTCTTGAAGTTATTTGATTGAGCGCCTGAATAAAGCACATTTAAGAAAAAAATATGAAAAACCCCACAAGAACTGCTTCCAACTGTCTGGAGTCAATGAGACTATGACATCCCCAATTGGGGTTTGTTGTGAGGCTGAAGGAGATGGGCTAGAGGAAGGTGGGGAAGTACCTGGCAATTCAGATCTAGTCACCAAACACGACCAAAGCCATTTCAAGCAACCAACGTTTCAATTCTGAATGGTGGTCTTACACCAGGGCGGTACTAAGAGAATCTTCCAATTTGGAACGTGCTGCAAATATGCTATATTTTATTTTTAAAGATTAAGTTGTGAAATAACACAAAGTAACGAAATAGTGCCTAGAGTCAGTGCGACCATAAAAATCTCAATGCGTGTTTTCCTTTGACAGAAGTGAACAGAGAGAGCAGATAGGGAAGAGAAAGGCTGAGGGGCATTAGAACAACGCACTTCCAAAATTTCGGCCAATCTTTAAATAATCTAACCAATATTAATACCACTTTGGTGGTTTTAATTAACCAGTAATCACAACAAATAATAGTAATACATAATACATTTATTTGTTGTTCCGAGATGGCACCACTTTAGTTCACAGTGCACATAGAGATAATTCCAGCAGGTCGGTATTTCAGCAGGCTTCATAATTACTAGAATTCTGTACCTGGCTTAGCGTAAGGTTTAGAAGCACAAAGTTTTTATATACATAGTTTTAGTTTGAGTGAAGAATGAGTTAATGATGAATGTAAGTAAGTCTAAAGTCATGGTGTTTGAAAGAGAGAGTACGAAATCAGTATGCAATATAGTTGTGAATGATGAATACTTGGAGCAGGTGGATGAGTTTGTTTATTTGGGAAGTATGTTTACGAGAGATGGGAAGGCTGATAGAGATATTGAAAAAAGGGTGAATGCTGGTAACTCTATTAATGGAGGACTGAACGCCGTTGGCACCAACAAAAAACTGTCCAAAGACGCGAAACTAGCCGTCCATAATGGAGTACTGGTACCTACCCTGATGTATGGCAGTGAGGCATGGAACTGGCAGAGGAAGGATGAAAGTAGACTGAACGCTGTAGAAATGAGATCCCTGAGGCGTATGTGTGGTAAAACCATGTATGATCGTGTGAGAAATGTGGAAATCCGCAAAGAATGCAAGGCTGATGTAAGCGTAATGAGTAAGATCAAGAAAGGAACGCTCCGATGGTTTGGGCATGTAGAGCGAATGAACGAGGAAAGGAGTGTAAGGAGAATATATGACGCAAATGTGAATGGTAGAGGAAGTCGAGGACGCCCAAGAAAGACATGGCACGACCAAGTAAATCAGATACTTGAGTCGGGCCATGTCAAAAGTCAGAATAATAGAAGAGAATGTATGAGACGTTGTATGAATGTAAACGAGGCAAGGAATGTGTGCCAAGACCGGGATGTTTGGCGGTCCGTCCTCTCTGCCTACCCCTGCGGAAACGGCGTGATGGTTAGTTAGTTAGTTAGTTAGTTAGTTTTAGTTTTATCTATTTTTGTTAGTACTACCGCCACAGTCTACAATTCAGATCATAAGCTTAACAAAAGCCTATTCAATATCCTCTTTAGTTATGTTACCATTGTTTAAAATGCCGCTTGTAACGGCGGTCGAGTTTGGGAATGTTTATTTACAATTTTTTAAACCCGCTTTAATTTTTTGATTGTTAAAAAAATGGTTAATTATCGAATCAGTGGGTTTCCCCAGCGAAGCGTGGACGCATCAAATTGAAACTTTTCCACTAATTATTTTTAAAGTATGTGCATATAGACGAATAGATAATAGATTTTAGTATGACTTAAAATCATATATTTACAAGATAATATTTAAGAGTTTTAATTGATTTTTTAGATATTTTAAAGGAAAATTTAAGTATTATTTTTAATTGTTAAACTAATGTTTAAGAAAAGATTTTTACGCATAGCACGAAGGGTAACGACTATTATAAGTAATAATTATTAGCCTGAAACAGGAAGCGACATCACTCCAAAGACTTGTATAAAACTACTGGGTGTCAATCTGGACGCTGACTTTTCCCTTAAAACCCAAGTGAACAGAACCGTAAGCACGGGATTTTTTCAATTAAGACAAATTAAAGCAGTAAGGAGAAACTTGCCAACAGAGGCGACTAAATTACTAGTCAATTCGTATGTGGTTTCACGTTTAGATTATTGCAACGGAATATATGCAAGTCTTCCAAAATATCAAATTAACAAATTACAATCCGTTTTCAACGCTGCGGCAAGACTTATCACCGGCGTATCAAAATATTCCCATATTTCAGAGCATCTCAAAAATCTACACTGGCTTAAATGTCCTGAAAGGATCCAGTTTAAGCTCTGCTGGATGGTATTTAAGTCCCTTAATGGAATGGCTCCGGCTTACTTATCGGAATTGTGTATTCCAGAAATTTCCAATCATCGACAGTCAACCCTGAGGTCAGCAGCGTCATCAGCTATCGGAAGGTTAAAGGAACCAAAGCGCACACCAGATACTAAGTTCGGTGAGCGCGCTTTCGGAGTGTCAGGACCTAAAGCCTGGAACGGACTGCCACATGACTTAAGAATGATCACAGACGCGGCGGAATTTAGAGCTAGACTTAAAACTCACCTTTTCAGACAGTCGTATCCATAAACTCAAAATCTTTCACCTTCACTTTCAATGCCCGCGACACCGTAAATAACTAACCTATAAAAACATGGAAAAAAAAAAAAATATGTAAGCGTTTGTGAAGGTCATTTCATGAACATTCTCCAGCCCTAAAGATTCCGAAATTCCTCAGTATTTTAAAATAAATACCAACTATACTTTTGCCACTAATCTCCAATAGTCCTAAATTCTCCAGTACTTTAAAATAAATACCTCTACTTTTCTATTCACAAATGTAATAGGTACTAACAGCGATGAGGGTAGCAAATAATGTAAAATCACGCAATGTCCAGTGTGTTAACTGTAATGTCCTCCGCGTGCAAGGCCGTATCTTCTCCAAGCATAAACTTATAATTAAAGTGTGTTTACCGGAAGTGACCTGCCAGGTAAGTATATTTCTGTATCCATTTGTAAATAGTAAAATCAGTTAGAAATTAAGCATTCCTAATAAATTGTACAGCGCCCTTGAGGTGATTTTTCACAAAAACGGCGCTTTATAAATTATCCAATTATTATTATTATTATTATTATCTAAAGAACGATACGGGAGATTTAGCACTTACACTTCTTATCTTATATAAAATAAAGTTGGTTGTTTGCAGGTGGTAAAAGGTAATAAGCAGAAATAATTGTTGAATGAAACACTAGTAGGTATATATTGAATTATTTGGCGGGCAGGAGATAAGCCGACGTAGCTCAGCGGATAAGAGCAGTTGACCGGAAATCAGAAGTCGGATGTCTTTTATCGGGAGATTTTTTCAATGTAGATTTATTTATTTATTTACTTTTTCAGGTTCTCCATAAAACAGTTATACACCAAATTATTACGGAGAAGATTACAAAATATAAGAGAGAATAAACAAAAAATTTTGACAAAACAAAAAACGACTTCAAAAAATGCACTAAAAAGTAAAAAAATAATTTCGTATTCTTCTACAACTTCGTAATCAACTTACTTTTTCTAATCATCAATATGTAGGTACGATTGTTACTTTTGGAGTCGGTGTCAGTCAAGGTAGGTTTGTAACTACATACATAGTTATAGGTGAGGTGTGCTTGTATCGCACAAGCGACTTGACGAGGCGAGAGGCGAGAGCGGAGCCGCGGCGGCGCGGGGAGCTGTCAAGTGAACCCGCCGGGCCGGGTACCTTTGCTGACACCGACTCCAAAAATAACAATCGTACCTACATATTGATGATTAGAAAAAGTAGGTTGTTTATGAAGTTGTAGAAGAATACGAAAAAATTTTTTTTCTTTTTAGTGCATTTTTTGAAGTCGTTTTTTGTTTTGTCAAAAATTTTTGTTTATTTTTTGATTTTTAGTGATTCTGAAGTATACTAACTAATTTGTCTGAATATGGGTAAACCTACTAAACGTACTGCTCATATGAGACAGACATTATTTGACCATAGCGACGTTAAGGTCAAATTAAGAGATTCGGCCGAGTTTCGTTAATTTGTCATGGATCCGATAATCAGAACCTATCCAAACTCTCATTAAATCACCCTTGAAGTACATCCTTTCCAATAAAAAAAGAATCATCGAAATCGGTTGGCGTGATATTGAGTTATTCGTCCATTTGTCGCGCACATACTTATGCAAATTTAAGACTTATATGGTTTTCTCATGGATGCTATTGTCGGAACTGGACCAAATTAAAATGGGACCACACGGGAAGCATCAGCTTTCAAATAAAAAAGAATAGTCATTATCGGTTCACCCAGTCAAAAGTTCTGGCGTAACAATCATAAAAAAAAAATTAAAAAAAAAAAAAAAATACAGTCGAATTGAGAACTTCCTCCTTTTTGAAGTCGTTTAAAAAAGGCCAAGGGGGCAGTTTCACTATGTTGAGACATATGTCAAAAGATAGTTACTGTACTCTCTATAGGTAACATTGAAGATGTCAATGCTCAATGCAGAATCGTTAAGCAGGTGAATTGCTCTATTCAATGGGGCATTCTGAAAGGAAGAAGTTCTCGCTTTCGGAGCATAAAAAAGTGTGTGGGATCTCCCACGAGTATACGCGTTAGGGACATATAGGTTAATCTCCTTCAACATAGGTGGATTCAGTACAGTACCGGAGATCAGCTTAAAAAAATGTTTCCCCAAAAATATTTTTCGGCGGGCTTCTAAGGTATTAAGATCGAGCATTCCTGTTAAGAACAACGATGGATACAGGAATGGGTAGTATGTATATTCCCTCATATACAGGTAACGCATAAACCTTTTTTGTACTTTTTCTATTTCTAGGATATGGTTTTGTTCAGAGGGTGCCCAAATAATGGAGCTGTATTCCAGGATGCTGCGGACAAGTGCTTCATATGTTCTTCGTATGAGTGTTTTAGACTAATAATTATTACACCTAATAATTGTAAATTTAAGTGATCATATCAAATTCGATAATTATTCTCAGAGGCCCAAAATTTATATTTCTCTTTAAATGCTTGGTCAGAAACAGTCGCGGTTCGTTCGGAAATTCAATAGAAGATTACAACAGCGAGAAAAACTTCATATATTTTTTTTAAGTACGAATATTACAATAGTGAGCGATACTAAAAAGAAATAAACGCATATATTTATAGACATACACAATAGTCTGCGAGATAATGAGATAGCAATAAAATATTTATTTACTTCACGGGTACTCGGTTCCAATATAATACGATAAAATCCACGGTTCACGCAAGTCTCCTTTAGTCTAGTGTTATAATGCGCCTGATGAACCTTAGCGACCAGACATTAAGTGGGCCAAGGGTTGAATCCTAGAAAATCTATAAAAATAAATAAAATACTCAAAAAACACAAAAGAAAGCTATGCCTGGCGACTCCCAAGAAGAAAACACAAATACTAATAAGATGACCAAATATACAGGAAAAGGTGCACTGGTAATTCGACAACAAAAATATTGAAAAATACATCCTTCACATTGATAAAAAAAGTGCTTCGTAGTCTAAGCCTTGTCTACTTTAGTTTTCTGAAGGTTTCAGTTCTACCGCGTGTGAATTGCACACTCTGATTTTTCTCTATCGGAGGGAATTTCATATTATACGTTATTTCTTTTTCATCTCGGCAAAGGTACAGAGATTATATTCAATAATAACTATTTTTTAAGAGCTTGAAAACATAAATCTTCGCCGGAAGTACGCCATAATTCGGTATAAATTGAATGAATATGAATGCGGGGTCATAAAGTGTGGTAAAACTATAAAAAAAACAAATGACGTTAGGTCCTAGGTATTTTCTTTTCAATGGAAGTTCACCTGCACAAACGTACTTTAGAGAAAACAGCTACTGGTTAGAATGCATGGATGAAACAGTCGGTATTCCAAGCAACTGCAATCATCCCTTGTATGTTTCATCACAAGACTTCCGGCGTCCAGCAAAAATCTCAACTATCAATTTTGGAAACAATTTGAAGGGCGGGGAAGGATACCGCCGCCCAAATGGGAACTATTTATTGGATAACCAACACCCCTGCCATAGGTCGTCATCAGTGGTTCGCTACGTTCGACTTAGCAGTGGTGCCCGGGTTCATGGTGTGAGGTTTGTCTAGAGGCAGCGAATGCAGTTGCCCACCTTACTGCCTGGCGGGTCGGATCTGGAGAAACTGGTTGAGGGAGACCTAACTTAGTTCTCTTCAGCAGAGCTCTCTCGACCCATCGCCTTGCACCACAGTGGAATGAATGGATTCACATGTCCGTCAGTCCTAAACACATTAACCCCCACAATCCTGCTCATCCCTCATTCCTTTTTCCTTTCCAGAACCCCCTAATAGAATTTTTTTTTCAGTAAAAAAAAAATTACATTTTCACTCATTTAATTAGAAATAATTAAACACAATAAAATAAAATAAATATTACATTATAGCGCTATTCTGCTAGTATTTTATTTCTTTATTTGTAAAGAATAGCTAATAAACAGCTTTTTTCGTTTTTAATGTCCGTTGGGAGGCAATATAAGTTGCCCCCCTCGTAACCAATGGATTGTTTACAATAATTAGTGTGGATGGTGTTTCTGTATGTATATCGTGTTTTCGTGATACCTAAGTGTTGAGTACTTGGGACGTTTTAATGAATTCTGTATTTGTATGAACGAGTTTATTGTTTATTTTGTATATAAGGAGATACATATGGGGGCATACATTAATTACGTGAGCTCAAAAGGGCAGGGGGGTCCAGCAAAATCTCACGTTACTTCAGAAGAATATACGAAGTGGCCCAAATTTATCACAACTAGGGCGGGGGGGGGTCTAGATTGGAAGTAAAACTGCTCATGTAATTAATGTATGCCCCCTATTGTATTCAGATGGTTTCTTAATGTTAATAGTTTTTTTCCATATATAATTTTATTTTGTAATTTAATAATATTTGGATGATTTGTTTAGCGGCTTTATTGTGAAAAATCAAAGGGGCTCCTTTTCTTTCTTCCCCAAAAAGACATTCAACACAGCATCCACAACGATGACATGGGCCCCGAGGTTTTTTAAACTCAGGTTGTACAGAATGTAAGGCTGATGTAAGCATAATGAGTAAGATTAAGAAAGGGACCCTCAGATGGTTTTGGCATGTAGAGCGAATGAACGAAGAAAGTAGTAAAGTTATATAGAGCTAGGTATCCTCAATGCATATGGACTCCAGATACTAATATCTACAGCCTGTATGTCGGACGAATATCTACAGCTCATATGTTGAACTAATATCTACGAACTTCAGAGTGTTGACTAATATCTACAGAGCGTAGGTTGAACTAATATCTACAGAGCGTAGGTTGGATTAATCAGCTAAATGTGTCCAATAGTCCGATATTAGGGATTTTTACACACATACTTACATAAATTAAGTTTTTTAAACTGCATACGCAATATTACGTTATTCCAATATGCTATACATAATTGCAAATCCACCTCTGCCAGTGCTGTAGATATTCGTCAACACTTTGGTTCTCATAGATATTCGTCAACAGTTTGAGCTGTAGATATTCGTCAACACTTTCCTTCTCATAGATATATTAATTCGATTTTTTCAGTTTTTGGAATTCCTGTAGATATTAGTAGACGCCTCCTGCATATGTTCATGTTGTAAAGCTGAAGGGTATGGAGAGGGGAAGAAGATGTGTAAGAGAAAGGTTTTGGAAGTACCTGAATATTTTTGACTTGTTGTTCTCAAGTTTTCGATAAAATCTTATTCAAATTCATGCAACCACACAATATGATGTAAGGCGTAACGCTTTGTAGCTCTTTAAAATGACTTAATTAAAATTGTATGTACCAATCAGAAACAAATAAAAAATAACAGTAGACACGGAAACAATCAGTGAATTATAAATTTATTTAAATTTTTAAAATTGTTACAAAAATATTTTTTCGAAATTTTTATTTTTTTATTTTTGTTATCTATAAGCGCATAACTTTCGAACGACTGCACCAAATTGGATAATTCTTTTTTTGTGTGTTCGTTATTGTCAGAACAAGGTTTTTATAAAACTTCAAGTGAGATCTGGCATTAAAATAAAAATCTGCAGTGAAATAAAATATTTGGGGCATGTCGTCACTGATGACCTAAATGATAAAAATGACATAGAACGCCAAAGAAGAGTACTAAGCGTGCGAGCCAACATGCTCGCCAGGAGATTCAACAGGTGCAGTTCTCCGGTGAAGAAGCAAATATTCCAGAGCTACTGCATGAGCTTTTACACCGGCGAACTATGGACAAGATACTCACAAGGCGTCGTGAACACACTTCGAGTACAATACAATAACGCATATAGGGCGCTATTCGGCCTACCTTGGCGATGCAGTGCCTCGCAGATGTTCGCAGAAGGAAGGGTACATGGGTTCGCCGCTTTGATGCGCCACAGAATAGCCGGGGTGAGACAGCGCTACCAAAGATCGGAGAACACTCTCGTCCAGGCCGTGGCCCAGTGGCAGGGCGCGCCTCTTCACCAAACATGGAGAATTCATCTGAAGCCCCCGCAGTAGATATACAAGTACTAAATATGTGTATAGGTATATGTTTCTTTTTAAATCTTTTTATATTATTTTATTTTTTCTTTTTATAGTATGTAAATCCATTTTATATAATGTATACTTTTTTATGGCAGACAGAGTATTGCACCCACCGCTCTGTTCGGCTGAAATAAATAACTTATTATTATTATTATTATGGAATTTGTATAAAAAAATTGCTATTGGTGGCACGCGAGGAAGCGGCTATTACTATGGAAAGCGGGAGGGAGGGAGAGATGGGGGAGGGGAACCAGGGAGGGGGACCTGGGAGGGGGGAGGGGAACTCGGGAGGGGGGTTCGCGGGACGGGGGAAGGGCGGGGGGAGTGGAGTGGGGAGAGGGAAGGTGGAGGTGACGGAGTGGGAACGCGAGAGGGGAAGAGGACGCAGGAGAAGAAGGAGAGGCGGAAGGGGAACGGGACGAATGGGAAAGGACACTCAGGGAGAAACAATTTCTTTATTAAATGGCATAGCAACACATGCCGGGACCAGCTGGTGTTGAGATAAATAAATGTTTAAGATTTTCACTGCCAAAAGTATTAAATTGATTTTTAGATTAATAATCGATTATACATCTGCCCTTGTGATGGACACTGTAATACTGTTCGAAATGTTTGCTAAAGAAGGAGGTAGCGCTACACGACATAATAACTCAAAAATAAATGAAGATAATGCTTTTCCTACTAAGTTATAAAAAACAATCAGTAAAGTGTATTGTATTTTTTTTACAGATACAAGGATATTTCTTAGCTCCGAAGATCATGATGGAAATAGCGTTTCTCGAAAATACCACCGCGCAATTTTCTTTCATCTACATAAGTCCGTAAATTGGTAAATATTTCCCTTTCCAGTCCACGCTCAAAACACAATTTAAATTTTTTTTTAAATTGTACTAGGTAGATAATGGTTAGTAATAAATAATTCAGTAACCGGAATTGAAAAATATTGCGTTTTAATTGTTATTTTTTTAATTTAAAAAACGCGAAATGTCATTTTTTAAGGACCGCCATGTTAATTACGACAACGAAATAGGCACTTTTAAAAGGAAAAATCACTTTCTGTCAGTTAGACAATCATATTAAGTATGAATTGCAATCTTCTCAAATGATAAATATTGCGTATTAATCATTATTTTGTTCGGTTTCATAAACACGAAAAATCACGCGAGACGTTTACCGTCGTAATTAATAACATGGCGTTCCTTGAGAAATGATATTTTGCGTTTTTAAAGATAACAAAATAACTATTAAAATGCAATATTTTTCAATTCCGGTTACTGAATTACTTATTTCTAACTGTAATCTACCTAGAACAATTTTTTTAATTTTTTTAAAGTGTGTTTTGAGCGTGGACTCGATAGGGAAATATTTACCCGTAAATACTCTACCAAAGTCCCACAGCGCGACCCTCAAATAGCAAAACCTGCAAAACCTGCCGTCCAAAAAAGTATAAAGAAACTCCGTCAATTGAACTTATTTACAATAACTCTTAATCAATTCTTAACAAAGCAGGCTTCCTCTGTTTCGTGAAATGCCTCTGCAATCTTGATCTTCCGGTCCAAATTTACCTATTTCGCCTTTATCTCTGATGAACCTGTCATGTAGTACCTGAACAAGGCACCTCTTACAGTTTCCACTGCCTTCCCGGCTGCGGCACTAAATTTTTAATTATTCTGTCATGTGTAGCAAATGGCGAATGTTTTCCGTTAGCCGCGGTGATTTTATTGTTTCGCTGTTATTATTATTCTCAGGGCCGGCTTTGCGCTAAAAAATTGCCCACCTTAGCTATAATAGTCCATTGATAAAAGAAACATTGCCCGCCCATACAGTCCACTGATAAAAAAATTGTCCACCTGAGCTACAAATAGTCATTGATAAAAGAAACATTGCCCACCCACGCAGTTCAACGATAAAAAAATTGCCACAAGAAATAGTCCACTGATAAAAGAAAGATTGCCCACCATAAAAGACAGTTCACTCATAAAAAAATTGCCCACCTGAGCTAATAGTTCACAGATAAAAGAAAAATGATCCAGATTTTACAAAATGCGACCCGACTAAAAGAGCTTTGGCAAGATTTTAAGATCTGGTAATCGAGAACCTACATTTTCCGGAATATTTTTTGAAAATGGACATAGTATCTGGATAATGACCGTATTTTTTTGTTCTTTTACAAACATTCCTGGGTTATCGATAACTGACAATCTTTGAAAATGTTCTACTAATGGTAGTAGAACATTTAAGTAAGCGGCAAATGTTGTTTGTGGCATGATGGAGGACTTAGCCAGCCGACGAATTGAAATGACGACCGAACCCTGGGTGGGACGAAGAATCGACGCCAGCTCACTGACCGGTAGGTGTTGAGGTTAGGTTAGGTTAGAAGGCGCGTTTCTAAAGAATGATATTGATTTTTTTTCCAAACCTGATCTAACTAAACCATACCTCACTAAACCTAACCTAACCTCATCTTATCTCACCTAATTCTCACCTTATCTGACTAAACTTTTCCTAACCAAATCTAAGCTATTCTAGATATGTTAGTATCGAACGTAACGAAGGCTGATGAAAAAATAAAAAAGGACATTCATTGTTGAACGGAAAATTACATTAATTTTATTGAAAGACAAATAAATTTGTTTACATCACTTTATTTTTTATACACAATCTACATGCTAATTTTCAATTTGGGAGGCGGGAATGGGTACCAACACCTTTGCCATAGGTCACCCCAAGTGGTTTGCTACGTTTGGTGATTTAGCAGGGGTGCCCGGGTTCATGGGGTGAGGTTTGTCTAGGTTTTGGAGGCGGATGACCAGGACACACTGAACCCCAGATTCCTACCCACCTCTAAAACCCTCTTCCTTCCCAGAACTCTCCCCTCCTTCCTTTCCGTAAAAAAAACCTCCACACAGCATCCCCAAAGATGACATAGGCCCTGAGGGAAATTATTTTCCTCAGGGCCTCCTGTGTGGAGCTCATGTAAAAAAAAAAAATGTTATGTCAACAATGTTCACATCATCAGGTGATTATCAGGTGATGATGCGAACATTGTTCACGAAACATATAGATTGGGTATAAAAAAATAACTTTGTTATTAAAAAATAACACAGTTATTTGTCTTTCAATAAAATAAATAGTCCCATCACAAAGTAAAAACCTTTCAGAAGAAGTTTTCTTCGTAAAAAAAAAATAAATTAAATAAACATTTTTTCTAAATTCTGTTTATTTTACAGATTCAATTATTGTGATGTAAACAATATTTCGTTATAAATTGTTTTTTGTAGTGTAAAGTAAAAATGATGTGTATTGTAAATGGTATTTAAATGGTGTAAATTTCGTGAACACGTCGCTAGGAATTGAGCTTAAATAATGCATAACTTGTAGATATAATTGATCAGATAAAGTTCGTTATCGATTTGAATGATTTAGTACCTTATCATTCGTAAATTATTCGTTCGTTGTAATGGCATACAATAAGCTCAAGGATTTGGTTTATATTATACTGTTAAATACACTTTTTTACATCGCAATCAATTTTGAATGTAATCGCAAGTGGCATTGGGCCATATTCATAAAACTGAAGGATATCCTTGTAAGTATAAGGTTTTGAGTTGAAGAAAAAGGTAGGAGTATAAGCATTTAATTTTTTTCGTATTCATAATGATTACCTTATACTTGCAAAAATATCCTCCAAGAATAAGTAAAAGGTTGTTGGCATGTTGGCTTATGACTGTGCCGCGGCAGGTTCCAACCTGTTTTCGATGGTTTGTTTATTTACGGTTCTGTATTTCTTTCTTATCGGTGTTATTTGAGTCTTTGTGTAGAGTACTTCGATCAGAGAAGATGTATTCATCAAGCAGCGATAGTGGAAGAACAGAAAAAAGATAATGCTACAACCGAACTGCAGTTCATAGTAGATGAAATTGCCAATGCCCCCGTGATTTTGGAAAAAATCTTTGTAATGACGAACAGATGTTGATAAAAGCCGTTTGTAGTATTTAATCTCTCTCAGTTCCATAACATCTGCCATCGCTACAACTGATCACTACACGACTGAGTCTGCTACTGACCACACTGAAATTATTGAAGGATATCCTTTTTATTTAGAGTAAAAGGTAACTTTATGAAAAAGCAAATACTTTTTGTGAAGGATATGCTCATACTAGAAGAGTAAGTATATCTAGAAGAATAACTATACTCTAGAAGTGTGGTCGAAGGATTTCCCTTATATTCTGCAAGTATAAGCATAATCTTTTTTTATGAATACTGCCCATTGTCGATTAGAAATTTTCTGCGATTAATATGTTGACTTTTCTAGATTATGGTGAAATAGATTGTGGTGAAATATGAATCAGTCAGTAGACCACCGAAAAAATTGTAGCCTAGTAGAGTTCAAATGGTCGTCCCTCGGTTCGGCCGCCCAAGTGCGCCGCACGCATCGCCCACGAGGACATGGCGCCCCTGATAATCCTTATTATGAGGCATTTGATTTGACTCAAGAACAAAGAGTTGTGCTCTGCCGATAAGATCGCATCCGCTATTAGGTAGCTATACCGACATACTTTACATGTTTCTGACATCGGTGCCTATGTGTTGTCTATGATCCAAGATTGGATAGTTGATTGTCTTTGTTTAAAATCATTTTTCATGATGGTCTATGTGCCTTGTTCTTTGTCCATACTTGCTCTGGTAATTCTGTTGTCATGAGTATCTCACGAGCTCCATGCAAAACCGCGAAATAGTTTAAAAGACTTTACAAACACGTCATCTTGATTACTGTCATCTTTCCTCGTTTCATTTCTTAGCTCTTGAATCTATCACCATTGTAGACTAATGAACCGAAATCGGTGAACTCCACGATTTCTTCTCCATTCTTTATTATCATTCGGCTAGCTTGGCTTCAGAGAAATGTAATTATATATCTAGCAAGTGAAATCTTTAGTCAATAACCGCCTTGAAACCCATCATATCATCCTAAATTTCTAACAAAATTCCCATAATATCTCAATATTTCACAAAAGATCTCTGTATTTGAATCACTAAAGCAGTTTGATAATTCTAATGAACTCCAAAAAACTTAAACTATGAACCAGAAATCTCTTCATAAACTTCACTATCAAAAACTTTTCTCCTGACATAGTGTATTTTAAAATTATTTTTAATGATAAATTCGCACAGGAGACCCCGAAGAAAAAAATTCCTGTGGTCTATGTCATCTTTGGGGACGCTAATTGGAGGAATTGTTTAGGGAAAGGAAGAAGAGGAAGTTTTGGGAAGGAAAAAGTATGAGGGGTGGATAGGAATCGAGGGAATCAGTGTGTCCAGGAATGATGGAAGTGTAAATCCATTCCTGTCACATCGGTGCATGGCGATGGGTTGAGAGAATCCGGCTGGAGAGGTTAAGGCTAAATCTCCTTCAACCAGTCCCTTCCAATCCGACCCGGAAGTGTTGCTGGATAGACGCATCCACCATCAAGACCTAAACAAATCTTACCCCATAAACCAGGACACTCTTGCGAAATCACCAAACGTAGAGAACTACTAAAAATAATGTCAAATGTTAAATTGTTAGAAAAGGTAATTTTATTGAAATTTCACACAAAGAAGCTTTTCATTTTTGATTCGATAAACAGTAGGTGTAGGTTGCGCCATAGATGTGAAGGAAACTTCAAATCAAAATTTCTACTTTACATCTCAAATTAAACCAATGTACCTATCCCGTCTCTTGGTCAGAAAATTTCCAATATCCTTCCATGTCTGTAATATTCTCTAACTATCTTAAACTTCTAACCCTATTATTGGCCAGAAAAAATCTCGCCACTCGAGTATTCTTTGGTGATATTAAAAAAAATTATGCTACCATCGACCTAGAAAACCTTTTTTTTATTTTTACTTTTGGGATCCTCTTTGCGCTTAATGATGGCCACAGATCGCAATAATATTGTAGCGAGCAAAAGTTAAAAACAAAATTCAGACCTAACGCAATTGCTGTCCATATTCTTCAAAATATATCTTTGGCCTCTTTCAACACCATTTCTTTGTACAATTTTTTTCCACAATCAATGTTATTTAAACTGGTATCTTTTGTATTTTCATTGTACTTGAGATGCCCTTACATGAACCATTGCGCGTCAATCCGCTCTCCAATCTCTTCCAAATCTACACCACCGTCTTCCGATTCTTCCATCATCAGGTCATCGCACTTCTCCGCATTAATTAGCTTTTCCATCGCACAGTCCACAATCAGGCTGGCTGTCATTCACGAGGTGCACTTCCAATCCAAAATCCGGATTCTCTTCACAGTCCAGTGCTCCCCACACAAAGGTGTTATTAATTATTTAGAATTTTCGTTTCAGATTATTGTAAAACTCTATCAGTGGGTAAATTCTTGGCTAGATCAACTGATTTTGCCTAATGACAGACCGCACCGGGCATTAGCCTAATTAAAACAATGGAAATTACTGATGGTTTTATTAGAATATTGTTTGAACGCATTCGACTGTTTCTCAACTTCTTTTTAATCACTTTGTGATAACAAAAAACTGATAGTATTGTTAATTTTTTCAGTTAGATTGGGGACGAGAGGACTTTGGAGATTTTAAAAAGTATATTGCTGTATTATGATAAAATTAAGAACTAAACCAAATGCCATGCCTAACATTTTTTTAATCTGCCGAGACTAAACTACTATAAACGACTCACTGTTTTACTAAACTTACACCTCTCTAGTATATTCCTGAATAATTTACATAATATTGTTTGCCTTATTGACCTATTATTACCTTTTTGTTACTATGCACTAGAGTTACTGGAGTCTCTAGTCACTATTTTATAAATGTCTGTTACTACATTATTGGGTGCTGGTCAGTCATTCTCTTCTTAGAAAGTCTTCTGGGGGGCTATTCAAGTTCTTTAGGATAACTAATTATCCTCAGCCTTAAAATTAACGATTTTTCATTGTTATCCGAGAGAACTGGAACCGCAGTTAATGAAATAGTCGTTTATTTTTAAAGTTAGGGAGAGTAAATTATGCTGTCATCCGAAAGAACTGGAATTGAAGTAAACGTAAAAGTTGTTACAAATTTTAGGGTTAAAGACAGTTCCTTATATATTCCAGTTCTACTTAAGGACAAATACTAGTCGTATCCTTAACCTAGTTGATTCTAATTTATTGTTATCGTAAAAGCTGATAATGATTTTAAGTTTTAGGTCATTCCTTATTGATTTCGGTTCTGCGGACAAGGAATGGTCCTATTATTTTTTTCCTTTTTGCTGCCAAAAGTCGTAAATCGCTTTTTAAGGATAAAGAATTTTCCTGAACCATTTTTACATGATGTTTTCTTTTTCGCTATCAGAAGTCGTTAATTTTAAGACGAAGGACTAATATCACTCTAATTTATCCAGTTTTGCCGACAGTTAGAGCACGGCAGCTCTTTTCAGGATTTGCCATAGCATCTGTGGGTAAACTCTGTTTCTTTTTGCCATAAAAATGCTCCGTTCGGTACGATTTTATCAGGATTGGTAAAATATAGAAAAATAGAATTATTAAAGTGTTTATAATTAATATTTGGTGTAAAGTTTTGGAAGCTTAGCACGTTTATTAGAATGATATCAAAACAAGCTACATTGTGATTATTGCCGTAATTAATTTCATAGGTACACCTCCATTGTCGAACCTACCAACAGGAATTATAAAACAAAACAAAATTATACACTCCACCGAAAACATCCGAATTCGGATATAAAATTATAAAAATAATTAATGCGATTACCATAAAAAGTCCATTATTTAAAAGAAAATTCTCGACTATGTTTGGTGCCTGCGTCAAAGTCAATATATTTTTGATTGTTAATTAGAAGAATAAAGTACCTACGTGAGTACGAATATACGTTCACAATTGGATACAATTTATTACCTTAGTTCAGCGGTTCTCAAACTTTGTAGGACCGCGAGCCACCTTTTTTAATAACATTATTTGGACGACATACGCAGCAGTGGTGGTCGGTGACTTTTTGTATAAGGGATGCTGAAGTATATACCTACCTAATATCAAATATAAATACTTACAGTCTAGCCCACGAACAACATGCGATTACTGACAAAAATAGTATGTCAAATTAGCTCTATAAATCATATTTGTTTCACATTAATTATTACAGTTCTAAAATTAAATTAATTAAATAGACATTCGAAAGATATTTAACGTATCAATCGGCTTCGTTATTCAAGCCAAATTGTCAAAATGGTCGTGCGAACAAATTTTCTAAAACGTATGGAACTTATCCACGCGCTTTGTTTGCTATTCGGGCATTGAAATCGTTTTCTGCGCGTTGGATGCTCCCATCGATTGCGTATACTGCTTCAGGCAAAACTTGGCGGGCAGAACTAAACGCGCATGCGCAAATATCAAACTTTTTCTAACATCGTGGATGCGGAATGGAGCAGAGAATCCACTGTTGCTGGTATTGGTGCGTTTACGCGACATTCGACACACTAGCATCGAGAATGATGTTGTTATATGTATCTATTTCGGACCGGTCCGCGCGTTGCGTTTTGGTGTCGTTAAATTGCAGTATTTATTGTTACCGCTAGAAAAAAATAATCTCAAAGCTTTTTTTAATGCTGAATAAATAAAAACTTTTTTTAATGCTGAATAAATAAAACCAAATACAAGAGCATTGTCTCTTTATGGTGAGGAAAGGCAATTTTTTGTTTCTTTTTTAAAACCTCATGCAACGATGTAACTGATGTAACTTTATATGTATTTTTAATCAGCATTGCCAAATAATAAAAAAAAAACTATTATTAAAAAAAAAAAAAAATAAACATCAATTATTATAATATTTATTATACACCCCAAAAGGAAGGGAAGCGCTGCATCCACAGTATGTATGGAGGGACCGCGCCTGATACGCAGCTAGTTCAATTAACGTGATTGGTTTTGTGGATGCGATCTACGTACGAATTTTAATCCCTGTTGTTTTTTTTTTAAATTTTCATGTGAGTATTCTTCATTAATTTCTTTTCTATTGTAGGTTGGCCAACATTACAATAAATTTCTTTCTGCAGTCCGTCACAACGGGTCGCATACGACGGTCGGTCGCATACGCCGCGCCGGTCGCTTGCGGTGATATTATGCAGGTAAATAAAAAGAAGAGCTGATTGTCACGCGATTCGTTACACGCTGCGTATGAGGACCATCGGTCCAGCTCAAAGATATTCAAATACAGAAGTCCAGCTCGTCAGCGCTTAGTCTTTGGTCGAAAATCGGTATGCGTGGCAGTATTTCCAGCTTTGGTAATAACATCAGAATTAACTACCTCAACACAGGCACTTAGTCCTAGTGGGGATAAAAATTGAAAATTAATTCAAAAATACCTACCAAATAAAGAAGAAGGAACTATCCATCAATAATCACAAATAATAATTTCGGTAGTATGTCTCTGGGTAACAATGTGTTCAATGACCCCTAGAACCGGGATATGCTTTGGTTTTTCAAAGTTAGGATTGATTGTCAGATAGATTCAGACGAGTGATAATGTGAGTACACGGACATATGAATATATCTGGACCTGCCCTAAGTGATAAAAACGTATTATTTCCCCCTCCACATGGCGCCGGCTGTAGCTCCTCCTTGGAACCGGCTCGCTCCATGGGGAGGGGATATAGCCTCGCTTGAATCTAAAATGTGTGACGTCATCATTCTTGCCGTGAACAGCGAGAAGCTGACATCCATACATTTAACGAAATAACGGCAGCTTGTGCTATACAATATATCTACCTATCAATATGCACATAGCGAATGTGGGCGGTACTCCAATGTGCTCGTCGCTGGTTACAGGGGTAAGTAAATTATGAAACATTTGTAAAAGTGTTTTAACTAAACACGACAACAAAATATTGATATGTGTATTGGCGCGAGTCTTTTTGGGGCGAGCATTTGGCCTTAGCAAATATGTTTTGAACGTGGCAAGCAATTCGCGCTCCCATGTAAAAAGGTCTATTCATTCAAAGCAGATTTTGCTTTTAATAACTAAATGGTGATATTGTAATGCGAGATGCCTATATACTGTCAGATTGATTGTTCAACGAATGACAGTCATCTTTCCCCTCTCGCTCTCCATAGTTTGGTTTTACCCCTCATCTGTAACTGCTTGTCTATCCATTTGGATGTCTATGTGTGAGTACCAAAATTAGTTCATTAATTATTCATGATTCTATGTTTGAAACTGTATTTCTTTTGAATACATTTTTGGCAGATGATGTCGTGTTGTATCAGTTTTACTATAAGGGTAAATTTCTGATTATATTTTGAAAAACAATGATCCTGAGGCAAATAATGTCTGCCTCAAATATACGAGTATTATATCTTTACATCGTATAAAATGAAGTCGCTCCCGCTGTCTATGCTCTTAGATCTTTTAAACTACGCAAGGGATTTTCATGCGGTTTTCACCAATAGATAGAGTGATTCACGAGGAAGATTTTCAGGTATATAATTTGTCAAGGTTTTGTGTAAATTGTTTGAAATATATAATATATCTGGCCAAGTGGCATCGGGCAGCTGGCAGTGAGCAGGCAAACGAGCAGTGTGGATTTGACTTAACAGATGGCGTTAGTTATAAAGGTTGGATAATGGCGTGGCGTTGTGTCTCGTTAGCCACAACAACGTGTGTCCGGGTCTGCTAGTGTTTTTATAAATACCATGTTTCAGTTTCATACGGTACCCATTTTAAATTTCCTCGCGACCCAAAGTTTTGAATATCTTCATTGAGTAATTAATTTATAATTCTGAAATTATTTATTTATTTATTTATTTATTTATTTTCGGGAAATCGACAGTTTACATTTTTACAGTTTGTACATGTTTGTATAGCCAAAATAAAACCAATTATGGATTTCCTCCATGTGACTTTACCTCTGATTAACAGCATAATAAAAAAAATTAAATAATAAATTTATAATAAAGCATTATGAGATCAAAAATTTTATAAAACAAAAGATTAAGTATATAAAACTAAAATTTACATAAAACATAAAATATCAATACATTGGTAACCATAAGAAGCCAGATTGTACATATAAATCAAATCACAACAGAATTAAAGATAAACGATAGAAACATAGACACATAACATATTCATGAAACATCAGAGAAATACTCTTTTATGTACCCCTTATATTTGGTAGGTTCGGAATTGAAAATGTCCACCTTGGATAATATGCTATTGTAACTATTGCATAGTCTGTTCAGACAAGAATTTTGCTTGCAGTTTGTCTTGCATTGATCAACCCTGAACAGGACAGAAGAGCGTGTTGTACGCGCAGGTACATTAAATTGAATTTTATTTAGCAACTCTGGGCATTGAATATTATTGTTAACTAATTTATACAGGAATATTGCATCCTTATGATGCCTTCGTACACTCAATGAATCAATTTTAAAGTATGAGGCTGCCTCTGCATAATTATTAAATCTTACATATGACTTGTAACAAAGATATTTGAGGAATTTGTTTTGAATTGCTTCAATTTTGTTCGTATGGATTTTATAAAATGGAGACCAAACAACTGACGCGAAATCCAAATGACTTCATACGTAGGCAAAGTAGAGTTGCTTAATGACGTTGATACTATTAAAAAGTTTTGTGTTTCTCATGATAAAACCTAACATTTTAGCAGCTTTATTTGTGATTTGTTGTATATGAAGGTTGTATTGTAGTTTACTATCAAGGGTTATTCCAAGATCACGAATATCTGAGACTGTTGCAATGTTGTTGTTATTTATAGAATAATTAAATAATGTTTTATTTTTATTTCTTGAAAAGGTAATATGATGACATTTTGAGACATTTAGAAATAGTTGATTTTGTTGGCAATAGGTAAATATATTGTTTAAATCATGTTGTAAATTGACGCAATCGTTTAGACTTTTTATTGGCTTGTATAGCTTGGCATCATCAGCAAATAATTCTATTTCAGAGTATTTAACAACATTGACCAAATCATTGATATATAAAATGAAAAATAATGGTCCGAGATGTGAACCCTGTTGGATCCCAGAGGAAATTTCACTGAAATCTGATTCGAAACCCTTTATTGCTACTGCCTGTGATCTCTTGAGTATATAAGATGTAACCCAACGAAATAAATTACCACGTATACCTAATGACCAAAGTTTTCTGAGTAATAGTTTTTGATTAATTTTATCAAATGCTTTGGCAAAGTCTGTATAAATGATATCTACTTGAGTGCGGTTGTCCATGTGATCGACAATGAATTCAGTAAGAAGAACGAGGTTACTTTCCACATTTCTGCCTTTTGTAAAACCGTGTTGCTTTGTTGTAATGATGTGATTCAGTTGTGGGCTTATATATTTGTAAACAATTTTTTCCATTAACTTACTGAATATTGTTAGTTTTGAAATCGGCCGATAGTTTTTAACATTATTTTTTTCACCATTTTTGTGGATTGGTGTTACATAGGCTCTTTTCCATATTTCAGGGACCGTGCCTTCGTTCATTGATTTATTATATATAATGCAGAGAGGTTTTGCAAGTGTTTCCGCGCAATTAACTATAAAGTATGAGGGAATGTCATCACACCCCGCGCTTGTGTTTATGTCAAGAGCTTTTATTTCTTTTAAGATTATTTCTCGTGTGAATTTGACCGTGGTGATATTTATGTTATTTGTGTTTTCTGGTATGTCGAAGTCTGGTAGGTTATTATCGTTTATGTAAACTGATTGGAAATATTCCATGAAAATATTGCATATGTCTTGGCCATTTTCTGCTTTTTTGTCATCTAGGTGCATCGTCCTTGGAAGAGACGATTGTGTTTTTTTCATGTTATTAAAATGATTCCAGAAGAGTTTAGGATTACCATTTATGCTATTTTCAGCAGTATGTATATAATTAATGTAGAGTTGTTGTGCGATACGTTTTTGTCTAGATCTTAAGAGAGAAAACGTTTGATAGTCACGTGGATTTTGAAATTTTTTAAAATTTTTATGGTATTTATTTTTCTCTTTAATTATTTTTTATGAGCGATGATGTGTACCACGGCGGATAATTACAATTTTTAGCTGGTTTAGTTGGTACATAATTTATTTTAATGTTGTTTAATATGTTGTAGAAGACGTCAGTTGCGGGTTGAGTATTCAAATGGTTAAGTTTATGATCCCAATCAATTTCGTTTAATTTTGTGTTTATTATTGAATATTCCGCTTTTCTGTATAGTAATATTTGTTTTGCGTTAGTTTTCAGGTTTTTATTTATTTTTTTAATAGGAATTGAAATTAGCAGTGTTTTATGATAAATATCTTCTGGTACTAATGAGATATTATTGTGCCTAATTTTCAGTGGTATGTTGCTTACAGCTAAGTCGAGAATGCGATTATTTATACTATTACTCTGAGAGTTATATTGTTTCAGATTATTAAATGATAAAAATTGTGTAAAGTTCAAATGGGCGGGATTCAATGAATTGATTGGTTCAGTACACATATAATCACAGTTCTCATTAATTGGTAGCCAATGTAAGTGAGATAGGTTGTAATCTCCTACCAAAATGAAACTATCATTATTGTTGTTATCTGTCATAATTTGTGATGTTTTGTTTATGTGAGACATAATATTTATGAGGTGTTTACTGTCAGGTGCAATATATGAAGTGCATATGTGAATTTTTTTACCGGGAAGTGAAATTGTTACCCATATGTCTTCCGCCTCTGATCCCCATTCTATTTTTTGTTCAGAAATTAATTTATTTTTTACTGCGATTAAAACTCCACCACCGCGATTCTGTTTGAGGTTATGGTAATCTCTATCTCTTCTGTAAACATGGTATCTTGGATCGAAAAGTTCCTCATTAAATATTGAATTGTTAAGCCATGTTTCAGTGAGACATATAATGTCATAGTTGTTTAATAGTACATTTTGAAGAAAGGTGTTCGTTTTAGTTCTGAGGCCTCTTAAGTTTTGATAATATAATTCTAGAGATTCCATTTTAATGATGCAATAAGTTAATATGATGGTTCTTATGTTAATATGAATATGGTTAATATGAATGTTCTAAGCGTTATTGATGGAAATATTGTATTTTTTTAGTTTTTCTAGGTCGATAAATGAGTTTATGCAATAGTGATCTGAGTTTTCGTTTAGTCTTACATAAATTTTACAGTTTTTTATCCAGCAAAATTTATATTTGTTAATTTTGGTGAACTCTCTGACCTGTTTGTAGAGTATTTTGTTTTTGTGTGTTAAATGTTCATTAATATAGATCCTTTGTTTTCCATTCAAGTTTATATCCTCTGCTGTTAGGCCCCTTCTCGTTCGGATTGCTGCCATGATATCATCTTTTTGTTTTCTGCACTTCAGTTTAACGATAATATTTCGCGGTCTTCCTTCGATCTTCTCCTTGGGGGTTACTCGGGTGGCGTATTCAATTTCTTCAGGGCTTACTATTTTTAATTCAGAATAGATGCTTTTGATAATCTCCGTCAGGTTTTCTTGTTTTTTTTCTGGTATTCCAATGATCTCTATGTTATTTATGCGTGCGTGTTGTTCGTTAGCGTCCAATTGTTTTTGTAATTCGTTAAATTCCCTTTGAATTACGGCGTTTTGTTCCAGACTTTTTTCAAGGTTGTTGTTTTTTTTCGTGTCAATTTTTTTTTCAAGAGTTAATATTTTATTTTTTAATTCTTCGATTTCTTCTTTATACTCGTTCCTCACGATTTCCAGAAATTGCACCTTAAATTCTTCAAACTTTTTATCAAGGAGTTGGAGGAGTTGTATGTCTGTATTATTTAGTGCAGTCTTTGCAGTTGCTCTTGTAGTCATATTGGCACGTAATATTAGCTAATATAACTGATATAACAACACTTCACTATTATAAACTTATTGAAATATAGATATTTAGGTTTTAGCTTGAACTTTTGTTTTATTTTGTGAAATTTCTAGAGAGAATTAAAAACACGACAGCTGTCATTGAATGTTATTATTGTTGTGTTATAACATAGAAAACGTGGGTACCATCTTATTTTTTACCTAGTCATTTATTTAGATGAGTTCAATTAATATAACGATTATAAATATGTACCTAAGTACAACCGAAGGTTCGTAGAAAATGCGTTTAACAAGGTTAACTCATCGAGGGGGTAGAGCGGTGATTTGCTAAAAATGCGTGACGTAGCTTGGAGTCCATGTCCTGAAATTTCGAAAGCGGCCCAACATGTTTTTTTTTTCCAAAAAAGGCCCGTATGAGCTAACCTTGTTAAACGTATTTTCTACGAACCTTGCCTACAACCTACCAACCACATTTGACCATTCAAATAAACAAGTAAAACGCTTATTATAACCCTTGCTCGTGTAGTGGTGTACTGGAGAGATATATTTAAATTTGGAAGGTAAGTAACTTAGCAGGTGTAACGGGGTTCATGGGGACTAGTTTATCCATTTCTTGGCGGCGAATGCCTTTGCCCATCTACTGCGTGGCGGCCCGGATTGGGAGAGAGGTTGAGGGAGACCTTATGACCTCCATCCGGACTCTCTCAACCCATCGCCTTGTTCCGCAGTAGGACAGATGGATTCATACATATGTCACTCCTGAACTAATTTACACCTATCCACCCTTTATACCCTTTTCCTTACCAGAAATTCCTCTCCTTCTTTTTCACAGTATCTTTTGGTATGTGCGGGGTAAGAGGAGACTGCGGGTAGGTGTTCCAAACCGATTCGAAAAACTTTTTTTTATCGGTACGCATGGTGTGCACAAACGCGTCCTTTTTAAATGATTTGCTTGTACTTGGGTACGTATTTTTAATTATGTATTCATTTCAAGTACACAGAAGCCAATACTAATAGTGAATGTCGCTTGGAGACGCCAATAAATCGTTTTTTAACCTTTGTAAACACACTTAAATTATTACTAAAACAGCACATGGCCGAAATTAAAAGCAAAAAGACAATGTGTGTCTGTGAAACACAATAGGGTTGCCAAATTTCTTTGTATTTTTTTCTTGAAAAAAAAAACAGTTAATGTATACTACTATTCAGTTTTGTTCAATACTTGCGCAGAGAAAAAAATTAAATAAAAGTATAAAAAAATTGGCATGGACGAGAACTGAATATTTAGAATATAACAATACTGACCACCAATTACATGTTGCAAGAACAGCGGCATTAATTCATTTAATATGTAAATACTTTGAAATGTGCCATTTTCGATTTGTCGCCAAAACGGCATGTGCGTTTTTTTTTTACTTTAACTCCACACAGGAGGCCCTAAGGAAAATAATTTCCCTCAGGGCCTATGTCATCTGAGATGCTGTGTGGAGGATCTTTTTGAGGAGAAGAAGGAATGAACATTGGTCTTAAAGAGACCCATGTTGTAGGAAGGAGGAAACGCAGAAGCCGGCAAATCATTCCACAGCCGAGCTGAGTTGAAGAAACGACCCGTTCTCATGTGAAAATTTTCAACTGTGTACAAATGTTGGGCACGCGTTTGGCGTGTTTCCCGACTATACACCGGTGTCGAAGGGATCGATGACGCTAGTTCCTCGGAGCATCTTCCATTGTAATAGCCGTAGAACAAGGACAGCATTCCCACCCGAATCCTGTGCTCTAAAGATTGCAATCCGTCCGTTAAGATGGGAGAATCTAGTTTTTATTCTTATAATTCACGAATAAAAAAGTCGGCACCGGTGACGTAACGATAAAAATTAAAATTTTACATTTTCAGTAAAATGATCAGAATCTTTCACTCATCATAAAATATTTCACTCATTTTTTACGGTATTCATAATTATTTGTGAAAATACCCCATTGACGTCTGTCAATATAAAAATAATCGGCAAGTCCGAAAACTAAAAAAAAAATTAATTTAAGATTTTAAATTAATTTTATCTAAAATATTGTGAATATCCGTGATGCGATAACCCTGTCATGTCGGTGGAATCAATTCCCTTCTAAAAACGTGTCGGTGTGTCTTTTGATGTTTGATTGTAGTCTGTGAACAAGTCCTTTTGCAGAACGGTAAAAGGGGCCATACACGCTAATATAAAATGATGTCTTTTTCGATATATAATTCTATTCTTATTATAGGTAAAAAACGAAAACATTTCTTTATGTCCAGTCAATTAAGTATTATTTCAATCAATTTTCAAGATTTTACTTTAATGCCTGCTTTTTTACTAAGTTAACTCTTTCGGAAGTGGAAAGTAGATGGGGGTCAATGACGTCACATGAAGGAATGCAAGGTCAACTAGATTAAAGGCCTAGGCGTGTGAAGGATTTGGAAGTGCAACGTGATCAAGTCAGTGCCACCGAGCAACAGTTTGCAAATGGCGGCGATTGTTGTCCATACTCGTTGTTATTGCTGATTTTCATGTTATTTTACCACAAGAATATTCAGAGTGAATATACTATTTTAAAAAGTGAAGGCTAAGCACTTAGCGACAATACTTAATCATTGTTATTGCTGATTTTCATGTTATTTTACAGCAAGAATATACAAAGTGATTATAGTATTTTAAACAGTGAAGTTAAGCTAAACACTTAGCGACAATACTAACTCGTTGTTGTTGCCAATTTTCATGTTATTTTACCTCAAGAATATACAGAGTGATTATACTATTCTAAACAGTGAAGTTAAGCTAAGCACTTAGCGACAATATTAACTTACTCGTTGTTATTGCCGATTTTCATGTTATTTTACCGCAAGAATATACAGAGTGATTATACTATTTTAAACAGTGAAGTTAAGTTTAGCACTTAGCGACAATACTGTACTAGTCGACCTTGTGGGTATCCGATGACTTTGACAGAGTGGTTGAACAATTTCGCTGTTTAATCAATTTCAATAACGATTTCAAATTAGGTTATGCATACATAAATTAAATAGATTACAGAAAAGTAATTTGCTTCTATTTTTTATTTACACATTTAGGTATGTTTTTTTTTTAATATTAAAAAAAAATATTAATTGAAATTTGACGGCCCCCTTGGTCGAGGGGCAAGGGTCTCTCTAGCGATCGCGGGTGCAGTTCCGGGCGTGCGCAAGTAATTTTTTATTTATTCATTTACATATATTTGTGGCACGTTGAAGAGTGGAAGATACTATGGATGCCATAGTCTCCCTGGCTCCAGGCGATTGGGAGCAGTTGGACTTGTGCGGATTCACATAAAAAAATCTAGCCTCATTCTTGAAGTATTATAATAATTTTTTTAGAGCAAATAATCATTTAAAAAAATTCCAGTATTCAAGTGCAAAATAATCCGAATCATATTTCGTGGCATATAAATGAATATACCAGTAGAACAGTTACGCACACGAGCATAACATAGACAAATCGCTGTTAATTATATTTATAAAAATGTCTCCCCGTGCATGGCGCCCTTTATGGCCAGTTTTTTAATCCTTTTTTGCCAGTCGTTCCTCGGTCCGGTTAAATGATCCATACACTATTCCCGTAATTTCCCCCATACCACTGCGGGGGCCAGACATCATCGGCAAGAGTTTCACCAGCAGTCACCAGGCACCAGTACAGTCTACTACCGTCGGCGAATCAGAAACGCTTTATGGTTTTATGTTAGAGGACGTGGTAGTCTTATGTAATATTATTCTTTGTTAATTCATTTCATCATCCTAAGCCACCTTGGATTCATTGTTAGGTGTTGCCGTGGTAAGCTTATAAAAACCAGAATGAAGAGTCGAGTTCTTACAGTTTTTTTAAGTGAAACTTCTTTAGGCCCGTTAGCGATTTGAAATTCGGATGAAACGGAAATGCGTCACAAAAAATTATTATTTGACGGTCCTCGGTTCTAATGCAATGCGGTAAATTCACGACTATGCACTGGCCTCCAATAGCGCCTCAGAAGCGTCTGACTCACAACGCTCAGAGAGACATCCAGCGAACGGAGGTTCAAAACCTAAAAAACCAAAAAACAATAAACATTTTTATTTTTGTAAAATCAATATCCAATCTTCAAATCACCTTAAAATTAACGGGCAAAAGAAAAGAAAGCGACATCTCGCGACTTCATAGTTTCACTTCTCCTGCGTGTGAATTGCATACTCTGATTTTTTAAAAACCTTTTAGCATATCGATCGTCCAGTTGATTAGTCAGATATTTCCGAAAAAATGAAATTTTAATTGAGTATGCAGTTATGTGCAAAACTGTACCGTTTATCTCGAACACTACTCAGATTACTCATAAACCCCAACAAGTCAATTAGGTAATGCAGAAAAACTTTTAGTGAATTATCCAAAATCTTGATGTTTTCTGGGTCATTAGTTGTATAATTTAAAATGTTATGCTAATTGTATTGGACAGTTATGCCTCCCGGTGTTATTCTATAGCACATTAATGCATATATTATATTGGATTTATTATGAGCACTCCAAAATTGCTTTTCCCATTATCTCAAAAGTTGTTTCATTCATTCTATTTTATTATTAAAAAATGTTTCTAAAATATAATAATGTAAGCTAGTATCTATATTCATAATTACCATCAATGTTGAATGCTTTTGTGTACAGACAATCTTTAAGATTGCACTGCACTTTTTTTACAATTACGAAATTGGCGGCCTGGTTGAATGATCGATCCCCTACGAATTCATAGGTCGCCGATTCAAATCCCGGCGTGCCCAGCTATGTTTAATTTGAATTATTTTAAAGTGTTCTAATTAATTTCTTTAAAAGCATATATTTTGTATATATTTGCGACACCTTTCAGAGTGGAAGATACTCTCAGTATCGCCCTGATTTTAGACCACCATTCAGAATCGAAACTTTGTTGAACATGGCTTTAACCGTGTTTGGTGACCAGACGCGAAACTTCCCTACCATTCTCTTTCTCATCTCTTTCCCCTCTCCACTACCTTCGGCCTTACAACATACCCGAATATTGGGATACCACAGTCTCACTGGCTCCAGACGATTGAGAGCAGTTGATATTCTCTTACAGTACTCACAAGTAGGTACGTCGACAATTTGTTAGTTCTTCATCCTTTTTTTATTATTTATTGGCTCACCAACAGAATACATCACATTCTAATTATTAAAACAAAAATGCAATTAAAATAATAACAATCTAAATAACAACCACCTCTAATAAACTATGGAGTTCCGCAGGGATCCTAACCAGGACCACTACTATTCCAAATTTAGAACAATGATTTTTCGCAATTAGATTTAAACGGTAAATTTATTTTTGTATGCAGATGATACTACAATTTTCTACTGAGGTTAAGATTGAAACGTTTTACCAGAAAAGCGAAAAAAAGATACAGTTGCATCCAATCAAATATATACAATACAACACCCTAACAATGAATGATTTTTTTTAACGGCGACACACCCTCCATATATACACCGTCATCATCAACAGCATGGTACGCGGTGTGAGTGGATGGATGTATTTGCAAAAGTTATCAGGCAAATTCATCGCCACCGGCATCCGAGCCATCTAGAGCCATCCACACAGCCAATTAAAAAACAAATGTGGAGCCGTGCGTTTGAATGATTTTTTTAATGACGGACGTTTTTTCACTCTACTTTGCACAAGAATATTGTAAAATAAATTATTAAATATTTCAAACAAATACGCCGAAGGTAAGAACTGTACGTGGTGTTTGGAGATGTGTGCATTTTTGTTTTAAATACAACTATTTGTATTTCACTTTTGTTTTCTTGAATGAATGAATGAGCGAAAGAAGCGGAATCTTGGAAGTGGAAATTATCCCACTTACCGACATCCTATCGAGCTAAAACTCGGCAGATAGGCTCGTCGTCGATCACATTGTATTCCATCAACTTTTGGTGGCAATCACGCACATACGCACGGACATACACGCATTTTTTGAAATTCGAAGAAATTAAAGCACTATTAGAAACAAATTCGGCCTTATCAATTCAGGATTTAGGCCGGTTTGTTGAGCGGTTGATTCCGATCACTGGGTAGGAAGGTTCAAACCTCAGTCAAACAAGACTTAAAATAAATTTGAAAATAGACGTTCTATAGTAAAACAACTTTGTTTTAACGGGTTATTTTTTCATAACACTGTGTAACTTTGAGGACGTGATTTCAAAATTGTCGGTTCGCCCAGTACCTACAGATAAGTTAAACTGCCAAAACAAACACAAGGCATCAATATAATAATCCTGTTAAATTCGATTCTTGTTGTGACCTAGGAATAAATATCATCGCTAATTGAAAGTGTTTTTAATGACCAAAAATTACATCAAAATTAATGCACAAACGTTATTATGTCAACATATCTTATTTTTGACATTCATAATGTGAATATTTAAAGTCTTAATAGATCATTTATTAATTTAATGTCATTGGTATAAACATGCCATAAAAATTTACAAGAAATTACGAAAAATAATTTTAAAGATAATACTTAAATATGGCGTTAGGTTGTACTGTACAATGACACTAGGAAGTATAGAATGAATACAAGCTCCAGAAGAACATAAAATAAAGAGATACAAGTAAAAGTGAGTACATCCGCATCATAAGGCACAGGTTAAAATATAATTGTGAAGCCTTCTAGTCTTGCAGTAATGCGATGAAAATGACGCGAGCCTCATTGGTCTAGAAATTCCATTCATACCAATTTGTGCAAATTTGATGACGCCAGAGGTCACCGTTCGAAAATTTTTGCTACATGAAACATTCCAATTATTTGCTTACTGGTTATGTCTGTAATTCTGTCCAAAAATAGTATTTCGTGTATTTCTAAAGAATGAATTTCACAACCAATTAGGAATGAATCGTATCTGGCAAAAATCTAATTTTCGGCAACCTGGGCATTTAATGACATTTAATATTGGTACAAATGCAAGTATACTCACTAGACGATGTCTATTCTGATGTAAAGACATGAAATAAATTTAATTCGCGGGATTTGTCCCATGAGACTTCTCCTGTTTTTAGGTATATGTGCTTCCCTCGGTCCTCGAGTAGAATTTAACTAATGTTTGTGTAGGTATATTAAAAATTAGAGATACAAAAATAATAAAATAACGTGCTAAATAAAATTAATTTCAGTATGCCTTTGAGAGGGTGAAGTCAAAGAAACCGCAGCGGCGCGCGGCTGAAAGGGTCGGGGTCGGTGGGTGGAATTTTCTAGTTTCATAAAAGAATGGATTTTTAAAAGGGGTGCTTAGCAAATATTTTTAAAACAAAACATTTATTAAAAAGTTTGAACATAATTTTATTTTGAGGCTCCATACAGGGTGATTTAAAAATCGCGATAAAAATAACTGACGCAAGTATCACTGGCGTCCGTTACGTCCGTCCCTGGCTCTCCAGGCAGATGAATACCACGAGGTGCGAAAGAGCCTTGTCCACCATGGAAATAGGAGTAGGGGTCACGATCCTTAGCAATGAGGGACCGATTTGAGATGAAGAAAACGGTCTAAATGGATTAAAAGTCCTTTCGCGAATATTTAGTGAAACTGGTAGAATTTCTGATATGCATATCCAGTTAGTTGTCACGCCCTAATCCATTTTCTTTTTGGAGTCTAGTTCCTTCTCGATAATACTCTTAGTCCGGTTTGTTGCATCCTTTAGTCAAATTAATATGCAGACAGCATTACGAAATCTAACTTCGTTGTAACAATATTTAAAACTAAGCTTGTAAAACGACATAACTGGTGACTATGAAGTTTGGCTAAATACAAATTGATTTAAACGTTACCAAGCCTAGAAAAAGGTTGTTGATTTGACTTAACGGGGTTCAAACTGTGAAGTTTGGTTAAATACATGTTGATTTAAACATTACTAAGAAAAGAAAAAGGTTTATGATATGACAGAGTGGGGCTAACTGTGAAGTTTGGCCTAATATAGATTGATTTACACATTACTAAGCATAGAGACAGGTTTATAATATGACAGAACGAGGTTCTAACTGTGAAGTTTGGCTAAATACAAATTGATTTAAACATTACGAAGCAAAGAAAAGGGTTTATGATATGACAGAATGGGGTTCTAACTGTGAAGTTTGGCTAAATACAAATTGATTTAAACATTCCGGCCTTGTTATACTTATGTTTTGCATTGAGATTTTTAGATCTGTTTGATTAGAAAAAAACTTTTCGAAAAATCGTTTCCTAGGTTCACTACATACATAGGACATCAAAACAACACATCTGCGATATATTGTAGTAATTTTTTTTTTTTGAAGCACATTTTGAAAAACTTTGTTGGTTTTTCTATTATGTATCTAATCGAATAGTATTAATAGGCTTGCGTCTGCGTGGTTAAATTTCAGAACCCGGCTTCGAGTGCATGTCTGACCGCTCGCCGCGCCACAAATAAGATCTGTGTGCATGGAATTTCAATCAAAGCTACCGTTGTAATTCGGTTGTGAATTTAAGAATTCTTCACAAGATGTCACTACTTCCGTCAGCAGATCTTATGGGGACGTGACCCACCTAGGTATAACTGCTACGAATTAGTGACCATGCAGTATCTCTCCGGAGATGGAAAGATTGACGGTAATACTTAGTTGTAATCACGCGGCCATAAATATATTACATATGACGTCATGGCCTGTCCCGGTTACTTTGCCCCGATGACTCTGTCTCGGTGACTAGCAATTCCGAGGATCGGGCTATTTTCGGAACCAGTTCCTATTGGATTTATGAAATGGTCACCAAAACTAACTGGGTAAAGCCGAACCAAAAGCCGCCGCAGGGCCTAGCAGTAAAAATTATTTCCAAATTTTTGGTAGGTATGTTAGAAAAGAATAATCATTTACATTGGAGGTTCTCTTGAACTTTTTAAAAATTATTACGATTTGATATCTCTTTTATAGGTTACAACCACAATTCCTAAATATTAAATTTTTCAATATTTTTAAAAGTTTTGTTTAATCTCACTACGAAAGTACATCCTGTTTTATTAACAAAACACATATTTAGCGAATCTGCTGTAGAAATTATTCTAAAGTAGGTACCTTCAGCAGATACCTACCCCAGTGGTGTAACTTATTATTTGATGCGATTTAACGAAAAATTTGCAGGAATTCCTTTTTTCTCGAAATTTTCACATAACTTTACTTTAATTCCGCGAAAAAGGCAACCCTTCGGAAAGTGGTTAGCGTAGGTAGGCACTTTTAAGAAATTCGAAAAAACTTTCCGAAAAATAAACCCTTGTATTTTTAAATACACACTCGGATCAAATGATAAAGTATTTGTAAAATGCCCTTTGATGTAATTATCTAGGGAAATTAAAAAATATATTTTTAAGCCTTTAAAAGTTGGCAGATGCTTTCACCTTGAGTCAAAGTTGGAGAAATACCTACATCCAGAAGTAGGTAAATCAGGCGAAATGGTGTTTAATGCCGATATATTTATTTATTTATTTTATTTATTTGTTTATTAAGACATACACAGTACATTAAATTATAATACAGATTATAAGGTATGTTAAATTAAATTATTACCATTGTTATCTACCTATTACGTAAGTCCATAGAATGTCATTTGGTAATTACGCCTGAGATATAAACCGGTCTTAAAACTTAATTATTGAATGAATGAGTAATAATAATTAATAATAAAAAGGAAGAAAAAAGGGGGAGAAGGGAGATAAGGAGACATTTTAAAATTAAGAATTATATGCTCACTAATTGTAATTGACTGATTAAAGTTTAATGAAAAGTTTAGTGTAAGTAATTTTAAAACAATTATATCACGCCAAGAAATTTAATAAATTAGTTTTGCATGTTTGCAAGGAATCATGAAAAATGTCTAAGTATAGTAATTTTTCATAGTGGGTATAAGTTATGATTGCGCGAGTAATTGGTGAATTACTCGCTGCATTAGTGTTTATGGATTCTATATGAAAGAGAGAAGTGTGCCTGGTACGCCTCATTGGGACATTTAAACCAATAGTGGATAGCAATAATTCAGGACTATCTATTTTATTATTTAGCAGGTTATACAGAAACAGCAGATCTGATAATGTGCGTCTTTTTTGTAAACTTAACATGTTATTTATAGTTTTGTTGTATTTCTTGAATAAATATTTAGAGAATTTATTCTGAATACTTTCGACTATATCTATGTACACCTTATATTGAGGATTCCATACCGGGGACGCATACTCTTATACTTATGTTCTATTTATCACACAATAGAGACATTTGTGGAGGTGAAAACTTTATGAAATTTGAAGAGAAATCAGTCATCTACATAAATGGATTCAGAATTACCTAAGTGAAATATTATCATTCAGAACAACCATGAAACGTGTCTCTATGTCGCTTTATCCATTACTTTTTAGTTGACAAATGTTCTTGGTTCCCACCAAGGCATCGTGGGTTCAATTCCTCGGCTAGCTTTAAGTTATAGCTTTAAGTCGTCCATAGGGATGATAGCAGAAGTTTTAAAATATTAATGCGTCAATATTTTTCTTTAAAAATTAAATAAACAATAAAATTGATGCCTGTGATAGTTCTTTAAGATAAAGATGGCTCTGGTATATACCTATAGATCTTAGAGGTTATGGACTTATCCGACAGATGTTGGAAGTATATAGGTTTGTCCCTCCACGATTACAAAAAGGGTTAGCAGTTAGGTTGCTAGCGACAGAGAAATTTTGAAAGCATAATAGAGAGGATGTTGGTCTCCAGGCCGTCCTACACAAGCGTTCCTGATTATAAGGGGTTTTATTTATATTATAAAAATGAATCGCTAAATGTGTTGCTAAGCGCAAATCTCGAGATCAGTTGAACCGATTTCGCTAATTCTTTTTTTAGAATATTCCTTAAAGTACGAGGATGGTTCTTACGGAGAGAAAAATTAAGAAAATTGGGCAGAAAATTGGATAATTTCAGAAAACCCGCACGTTTGACAGTTCGCGTGTTTGAGAATGACATTTTGCAAAACAATAAATGTTAAATCAGGATTCTATTTTTGAAAATCTTTAAGTCGATAAATTTATTTAAAGTAGGTACTCCCCTTATAGATTGAATCGAATCAAGAATTTTAGATATTTTAAATAGGTACACCTATGTTAGGTACCAAATTTAATATACATGAAAAATGGAAAAATTGGAAAAGGTGGCACGCGGGCTATTTAAAAACTGTTTGGACTGGGATTGAATATATGGAACGCGGGAGGAGGGTTGGCGGGATGAGGGAGCGGGAAAGGGAAGAGTGAAGGCGGGGAAGGTGGAAGGGGAACGCGGGAGGGTGGAGGGGGACCTGGGAGGGGGGAGAGGAACTCGGGAGGGGGGTTTGCGGGAAGGGGGAAGGGGGGGGGGGGAGTGGAGTGGGGAGAGGGAAGGTGGAGGTGACGGAGTGGCAACGCGAGAGGGGAAGAGGAAGCAGGAGAAGAAGGGGAGGCGGAAGGGAAACGGGACGAATGGGAAAGGACACTCAGGGAGAAACAATTTCTTTATTAAATGGCATAGCAACGCATGCCGGGACAGCTAGTTGTAAATAAAGAGAGAGTGTTTTGTTATAAATAAGACTAGAACTAGGTATTCAATAATTACATATTTTAATTCGATACTTTTAGAGAGCACATACTACTTACGTTCAATGCCTCCCCTACTGTTTCCTTCCAAGTATTTACGCTCAAATATGTAAACAGAATGCTGTTCCGACCTTGACACTTTATTTTAAGATGCACTGTCTGTTTCCACCTATCCATTGTATATATTGTGCCATTGAAATTATAGATGAAATTCTTCCAGGCATGTACAAGTATTTCATCTGGGCTCTAAATAACAGTTACCACACAAAAATATGGAAATCGATTGCAATAAAAATGGATGGTTTAAAACGATCGGTTGATCTCCGGGTCAAACCGCTTACAATAATGCCATATATACTCAAATTACAAAGTCAAATATAATATCCGATTGTCCTCCCTTTATAGGATCCTGTGCCGTGTAAGCAGTGAGCAGCAAACAGCAAGCAGTTGCAATCCCCTTGTCTGGTGTCCATGTCCTGAATCGAAACTTATTCATAATCAATAAGATATTGCGCTGGATTTGAATTGCTGCTTTTCTGCTCTTAATTTTTTTTCTTTTTTTCCTTTTGTATTTTGAATATCTGTGCTACTAATACTTGTGTATGCAACGAAGTCACACATTTGGATTAAAAAGTATGAAATTTGTTTTGCGGTGCTTCTCAGCATCTTTTCAGCAATATGTGGTGTTTTATAATATCATGGCGGTCGATCACCAAATAAATTTCTTAATATTTTATTTATTTATTTATTTATTTATTGTGAAAAACAGTTAACATGTAATTACATTTCACAATTTTTAGTTAATAGTGTAAACTAAAGAATACCTTTATTTTGCTCTTGAAATGATTGAAGTTCGATCGAAAAATGTCAATTTCAGAAGAAAGGTTTAATAGTGAGGTCATTCTCCCCAGAGGCATAACCATTGGTAGGTTGGTCCTGCCTCTAGGAAAAGTAAAAAGTCTGTGTTGCCTTGCTCTGGTGAAGTTATCGGGGACATAAAGTGAAATCCTTTCCAGGACATCAGGATTACAAATGTGCCCGTTTAGCAGCTTGTGTGCTACTAGTACCATTGCAATTTTTCTCCTAACGTCGAGAGGATTTAGTCCCAGCATTCCCGCGAGAAAATCAGAGGGATACAACAAAGGGTAGTACCCAAACTCTCGCATGTACAGGTACCGCATGAACTTTTTTTGCACCTTTTCAACATCATTTGCGTATAGGGCATCTTCGGGTCCCCATATTACTGATCCACTTTCGAGAATGCTGCGAACCAGAGAGAAGTAAAATTTATAAAGTATTTTGGGTAGAAACTGACATTATTCGTACCACGATATAAGTTACAATCTCGGAAGATAGATGTGGTGAAGATAGGAAACACACTAAACATACAGGTACATTTTCGTTGTTTGTTTTTGGGGTGTTATGCCGTGTTGTGCTATCTCCTTCTTTAGCCAACGTTTCGGACATCGTTGCAGTGTCCATCATCAGGGCAGATCCGGCAAATCCGGTAGATGTGTGATAGGTACATTTATTGCATACTCCATTTCCAATTTAGGAAACGGGTTGGGTACCGCCGCCCCAGGAACTATTTATTGGATAACCGACACCCCTGACATAACCCCAAGTGGTTCGCTACGTTTGGTGACTTAGGTCTGTCTAGGTCTTGACAGCGAATGCGTCTGCCCATCGATTGCGTGGCGGGCAGGGAAAGACTAGTTGAGGGAGTCCTAACCTAGACCTCTCTAACCGGACTCTCTCGACCAATCGCCTTGCACCTAAGGATTTTCTATCCTTAGGACCACCTGTGTAAAGCTATTGTAAAAAATGCTGTCGCATTCGTACTAAGTTGTCTCTTTCATACATTTAGACATGTTCCTTTTCCCTACGTAAGGTCGTAAATTAGCCTGTTATTAGTATGATGAAAACGATTTAAAACTTCATTCTAAATGTTTATTTTGCTCGTCATACATTGTTATTGCCCATTGCTAGAAGAGGGCATCTTCAATAATTTTCCTGGGTGAAATATAACGTTGCAAACCTTGGTCGAGTGTCATTATAACTAAACCGAAATCCCGAGCAACTTTATTCTACAATTTATTGCCGGCAAGTTATTTCCGTATTGTCGATTAGTATTGCTCAAGATTGTTGTGTATTCTTGTTGACGTGTCCTTTCTTGACGGTGAGTTCCATCGGCCACAGATAACTCGACAATATTGCCGGGCCAAATCTATTTTCCTCTCGATCTGTTATGTATAAATATTATGTGCGTCTCTGTTTGCTACCTATCCGCTACTAAAACTGTAATAATTTCAAGACAAGCAATTAATATTACTTATTCATTTCTCGATTTTTTCAAGTTTATATAAATTTGGTGAAGTAATTGCAGGAGATCGTTTTTGTGTTGTGTATGTCTCATTACATTACGGCAATACTGATGGAACACGACGATATTGACCATTGACTGCCTTATCAAACGTAGGAAGACTCGGTAGGGGAAGGCACAGCCCTTCAAAACTTCTTCGGCCGCTGGGTGAATGTCTTCCCTCTGAATTTGCTTGTATCGATGGAGCCAATATCAAAATCTTCAGTGAAATAAAATATTTGGGGCATGTCATCACTCATGGCCTAAATGATAAAAAGAACGCCAAAGAAGAATACTGAGCATGCGATTCAGCAGGCACAGTCCTACGGTAAAAAGGCAACTATTTCAACCATACTGCATGAGCTTTTACACTAGCGAGCTATGGACAAGGTATGAAAGGCTTCATTAACACACTCCAAGTATAGAATAACTGCATATATGGGGCGCTGTTCGGCCTCCCTTGGCGATGCAGCGCCTCGCAGATGTTCGCAGAGGGAAGGGGGAATGGGTTCTCTGCTTTGATGCGCCAAAGTATAGCCAGGACGGGTCAGCGCTACTGGAAAACACTCTCATCCAGTGGCAGGGCACGTCCCTGCCCCTACATCATTCACGGAGAATTTACCTTAAGCCTTCATAGTTCAAGAACTAAACATGTTTACCGTTTTATTTTATTTGATCTTGTATTCAATTTCATCTCAGAAAATATACTGAGTATGCGAGCCATCATGCTCGCCAGGAGATTCAACAGATGCAGTAGGTGCTCTGGTGAAAAAGCAACTATTCCAGACATACTCCATGAGCTTTTACATTAGCGAACTATAGACAAGGTATATACAAGGTTTCATGAAAACACTCGAAGAACAGAATAACTGCGCATACAGAGCGCTGTTCGGCCTCCCTTGGCGATGCAGCACCTCGCAGATGTTCGCAGAAGGAAGGGTATATAGGTGCTCTGCTTTGATGCGCCATGAGTAACTAAAAAAATTTACCGTTTTATTTTATTTCATCTTGTATTCAATTTCATATCACATAATTTTATAGATGCATAATTTTACATGGCAGACAGTATACTGTACTCACCGCTCTGTTCAACTGAAATAAACAAACTTTATTATTACATAATTTTGTTGGTATCGTGAACACTTGCCACAACCTCATCTGGGATCATATTTGTCCATGACCAAAGTTATACGAGTCGATCTTCTGTGTGCTAGCCATAGACATCCAAATTTAATAGACGAGAAGATACAGCTAAGGGTAAAACCAAACTATGAGGGGACGAAGAGCGGAAAGATGACTGTGATTCGTTAAAAAATCAATCTGACAGTATATAGGCATCTCGCATTATAATATCACCATTTAGTTCTTAAAAGCAAAATCTGCTTTTGAATGAATACACCATTTTACATGGGAGCGCGAATTGCTCGCCATGTTATTAACATATTTGTGAAGTCCAAATACGGCAAAGTAAAGTTCGCCACTTTTCACAAATGAATATTTTGTTGCCGTATTTAATTAAGACACTTTTACAAATGTTTCATAATTAATCTACCCCTGTAACCAGCGACCAGCACACTGGAGAACCGCCCACATTCGTTATGATCGATATATTTTAGGGTATAATGTATAGCACAAGCTACCATTTTTGCCATGTTATTTCGTAAAATGTACGATGAGAGCTCGACGCTGGTCCGGACAAGAATGATGACGTCACATTTTTTAGATTCAAGCGAGGCTCTTGTAAGCCTAGCCGGTTCCATGGAACCGTTATGGGGAGGAGGAAATAATACGCTTTTATCATTTAGGGCAGGTCTATATATATTCATATGTCTATGGTGCTAGCTTATTTTATTTATTAACGTTGCGAACAGTCTTCATAAATGCATGCATAACAGTGATAAGAATATTTATGTCATTGAAATTTAGGACCATAATAGAAAAATATACGACGGTGTACCTAATATTTAAAAAAATTTTATAAGATACATCTTCTTACTTAAATGTACAAAAAGTGTTTTATGAAATATTTCCAAGGTTTGCATTTACATTTTAATGGATATCAATAATATTTATTTATTTTAATTATTTAACTATTTTAATATTACATTTGATTACAGTAATGGTGTGAAACGCCTGTGGTGAGATGGCAATTTAGAGAGTGGTTTTGTGTACATAATATGACAATGACAGTAATTAAATAAAAACTTAGAATCTAAATATCTTGGAGGAAGTGGTTTTATACAAATTTGAACTCCTTAAAGTAAAAGAGGAAATGAAAAAGAGGAAATGTTTGGTTTTTTGGTGGAACATATGGCATTCGATCGAGTACTATTTTTTAACGAATGCTGTGAATTTAGCAAGGTTCGTGAAGTTTGGGCATAATCTACTAAATGTGCTACAGCTTCTTCTTACAAATACAATTTCAAGGTAATTTGTATTGCTCTTAGGAATAGAAAATGTGTCCGGTGATCGAGTAACTCTTAACGGACATCTGAAATGAATATTTTGTAGTAAGTATGGGCTATCAATAAAGCGATTGAGACTTATGAGGAAAACAATTGATCACACGGAATGTCCTAACATTGGGATTCCGAATTTCTGATAGTTTCTTGATCAATTCTTTTTTGTGATACAACTGAACCCACATTTTCTTCAGTCCATTTCCTTTGCCACTAGACCACGGATCACCGAGGTCAAAATCATTATGATTGTTATTACGTACTATCGAAGCTCCTTTTGAACGAGAGCGCCTGAATCGGCGGAGGTGCTTGCTGGAAGCCTATATTAATATTTAAAAATTCCAAAGACAAATTTATCGTAACCACTGAACAATGGCTGGGCCTGTGATACTTAATCCCTGATTTGAATAAAGTCGAACCGGCCAACATTGCATCGGCTGTATGGACAGCACGGTGGAGTTTACAATAAGGAGGCAGATGGGGTTACTCTATTCTCGGGGTTAGAGTGAATTTTTCATTAACCGAATTTATTGCAATTAGTTTATCTTCTCTCTTCTCTCTCTATATCTATAAATAAAAATGAATCCCTGAAATGTATGTACGCGCATAACTTCCGAACGACTGCACCAAATTGTATAATTCTTTTATTTTTGTATTCGTTATTGTCAGGACAAGGTTTGTGTAAAACTACTTGTGAGCTCTGGCATTATGAAATTTGTATAAAAAATTGCAACAGGTGGCACGCGAGCTGTTTGAAAACTGAATGTATGGAAGGGGGGAGTGGATTGGGGAGAGGGAAGGTTGGGGAGGCGGAGTGGAAACGCGTGAGGGGAAGGGGAGGCGGGAGAGGAAGGGGAGGCGGAAGGACCCCCAGGGGAAAAACAATTTATTTATAAAATGGCATAGCAACGCATGCCGGGAACCAGCTAGTTTATTATATTGTACCCCTAATTCTTCTTCGTGTGCCTTACTGTAGTGTGTCTAAAAGCTTCCGGCTTTCTCAAATAGATGGCAGTACTAAGAACTGTCCTAAGACTACGCTAGATGGCAGCTAGCTTAGTACCAGCTATAGGCAACAGAGGGTCCAATAGCTCAGAGAGAGTCTTCAACAGAACTCTCACTTTAGATTCCAATTAGGCAGTTCCTTTATAGGTCGAATATCGTGGTCAACACTCTATACGCGAAGTATCAATAAACAAGATTTATACTAAAAGAACATTACTCTACCCATTTAATAAATCTCCTCCTAAGGTGAGTTTGAGAACTGTTGGTGATATACCACACTTATTTATCAGGCCCCCCTGACGTTGGCGATCACTCTGGTAAATGTATCTCTATCTTGCGCTTCCCGGAATAGCTCCTCCACACTTCCAACACCGGTCCACTCTAGTACATTTGTTTCCTACCAGGCCCTTGGCGACCCTCTATCATGCATTTTAATGTTAATTGGTGATATGAAGTTTTCCCATCTTTAACTAAATGTGAGCAGTTCTCTGTGCTGAAGAATTTCTGTGTTGGTGATCATGTCGGTCCATGGGACTTTGTGTATTCTCCGGTGAAGACACAATTCAGAAGCCTCTAACCTGATATGATTAAAGTAGGGCATTTGGGGTAAGCGGGGACCGCAGGCAGGTGTTCCAATTCTATTCCATTTTTTTGAAACTTTCGATTTTGTCATTTTGCAGATTTTGTCGATTTTGCAGTGCAAAAATACTTTTCAAAGCACGTGTTATGAAATTATAAGGTCGGTGTACGCTAATGTGGTATATCGTACACATCGTGTTTTTAAGAATATACGCATCTTTTTAATATGACTATTAGCAGCCTCCATGGTCGAGGAATAAGGCTCTCGACTAGTAATCCAAAAGTTGCGGGTTCAAAACACAAATTAATGGAAAAAAATAAAATTTTAAGTAATTGATAAACTAATGTTTAAGACAAGATTTTTATGCATAGCACAAAGGGTAACAATTATTATAAGTAATAATTATTAGCCTGAAACACCATATAACAAATAAAGTTGGTTGTTTGCAGGTGGAAAAATGTAATAAGTAGTAGTTGTTGAATGAAACAATAGTATATTATATTGAATTATTTGACGGGTGGAGAACTTAGCCAGCCAAAGAATCGAACACCCGACGCCCAGGTGGGACACAAGTGCTATGCCCACTCAACCACTGATCGGTATTTGGCGGGTATTAGATAAGCCGACGTAGCTCCAGTGGTAGAGTATTTGACCGGAAATCAGAAGGACGCGGGTTCGAGTCCCGTCGGCGGCATGTATCTTTTCTCGGGAGATTTTTTCAATGTAGATGAGTGTTTCAGGCTTATAATTATTACTTATAATAATGGAATAAATTTTAATTGATTAATTTGTGTTATTTCTCAACTTTTCATATAAAATTATATTTAGTATATTTGCGGCATGTTCTAGAGTGGGAGATACTCTCAGAATCGCCCTGGTGTAAGATCACCATTCAGAATTAAAACGTTGCTTGAAAAGGCTTTATCCGTGTTGGTGACAGACCTTAATAGCCAGGTATTTCCCTACATTCCTCTTCTCTATCTCTGTCAGCCTCACAACATATCCCAACGGGAAGTGCCAAAGTCTCACTGGCTTCAGACGGGAGCATTTGGGACCTTCGTGCGATATTCACATTGAAATAAAAAATATATGTTATCAAGTTTTCAAATATAATTATTATTTAAAAAAAATTGAAATTAAGTATATATTTACCCTTGTCTCCCTCAGTTTTCTCTTCCCCAGACAAAGTGCGACAGAACGTTTCTGTTGCAGTGCCTATTTCGTAATGCGAATAATAAATATTGGAAGAGAATTTATTGTGCGGCTTATCCAACCAAACTATTTTGCGTTGGTATTATTAATGCGTCCTCCATCATTGCACAAGCAATATTTTCCACCTCTTAATGATATTAGAAGTTTAGAACTACAAGTTTTTTATAAGTAGGTGTACGTGGTTGATTCTTGATACGAGTGACTTGATGTGGACTAAAATTGGGAGATCGGGAATGAAATGCTATGAGTTTATTCATGGAGTTGACCTTCAATAGGAATTATCGTTAAAAAACATTCTCTAAGATTGGAAGGGTCAAGATTTTTTTTTTCTGTGGGATAGTTCAATGCACTGTAAGACACCACTTTTGCACACTGCGGGTGAAAACTGTGCGCCTCGAGTTTAAGTTTAGATTTCTGAAAGTACTCTGTCATTAATCTTATAAAAAGTATCAATTTGGGTGGCCTATATGGGGCAGCCTTTTATTTTATAATCAATACCTATGCCATAGGTCACCCCAAGTGGTTCGCTATGTTTGGTGACTTAGCAGGGGTGCCTGGGTTCGTGGGGTGAGGTATGTCTAGGTCTTGGTGGCGTCACACCTTCTGCGTGGTGTGCCAAATCAAGAGAGACTGGTTGAGGGAGGTATTTTGACCCCTCGACCCATCCCCTTGCACCACAGTGGGAGGGATGGATTCATACGTCCGTCACTCCTAGACAGACTGACCCCCAGATTGCTATTTACCCCTCATACTTTTTCCTTCCTAAAACTTCTTCTCCTCTCTTTACTTAAAAATACCTTCCAAAAGCATCTCCTAAGATGACATAGACCTTGAGAGAAATTATTTTCCTTCGGGCCTCCTGTATGAAGACAATTAAAATATATTTTTTTAATTCAGTGCCTTAGGATATACAGGGTGTAACAGGACGTACCCCAGGGATTTTAACCATCGATTCTTGACATTATTTGAAGAAAAAAATGTAAATGAAATTTTGGTCTCCGGTGATATTTTTGATGTTTTTTTCTCCAAAAACAATAAAAACGGTAGGTGATGGACATTTGGAGGGGTTGGTCGGTTACTCGGCTGAGTGACCAATGACAACAAGCGGAAGATTTTTTTTTGTTAGAATTTGAAGAAAAAAAAAATAATAAAATAAAATGTCAAAAAAAAAAATGTCACCGGAGACGAAAAATGCATTTATATTTTTTACTCCAAATATGCTCAGGAATCGCTGGTTAAAATCCCTCGGGTACGTCCTGTTACACCCTGTATAATGCTGCTTATAAACAGGAGAACAAAAATGCGAAACGCCGCTTGCGGTTGCCATGCTTTCTTTCCTATAATTCGTGGTTCAGCTCGCGGTATTTTTCTCCTTTTTATACGCAGCATTTCCTTCCACAACTTCTTGGAGTACTCATTGTCACATTCATAATTTTAGTTAAATATGTTATCGTCTATATACACATATTTATCGTAAATAAAAATACACCGTCGTTATACCGACACTTATCAAAGCCCTACATAAGTATCTATTTCTTTAAATAATAATTATTTTAAAATTTAATTTGAAGAATTCAATTTTAATTAATTTAAAAACTTACATTATACATAGATATGCAGTTGAAATGCCATTGATCTGTATTTTGGCGTTCGCAACTTATATATGGGTGTGAACCTGCTTAAAAATAGGTTAATAAACTTGAAATTTAACTTATAAACATATTTTATGTTAGAACTGTATTCTTCGCCAGCAAGCCATAATTTATCCAATGTAGTTTTTTTATATCCACGTCAAATTGTGCATAAAGTGCATTCTTCAATCGCGATTCAACAATAATAATCCGTAGCCAATTCAACAAAAGATTGAACCTTCCCTTCGCCTTTGTAGACCGTTCTATCGGAAACGGCGTTTTTTGCCATAAAGTCATTGATACGGATATTTTTCAAACATGTCTTTCAGTTACTTTCCTATATCGAAAGCCTTGAAGAAAGAAATAATACTTTTTAATCTGCCATTACCTTCTAATTAATGCCATAAATAGTTCTCGTCTAATAGTGTATGATAAAATGTTTTATTTCATTATTTTTGCTGAGCGTGGCGAAATTCTGTTTTAATTCGACCGTTTTGCATTTCGTCTGTCTTCAAATTTGTTTGTGCTTTCCGCTCCCGTTTCAGGATGGTGGCCGCTTTAAGGGTTCTTTTTTCAAACGTAAAATCGTAATTTATTTGGACTTCTCATTCGAATTTTTATTTCAATACTATGTTGAATGGTACTTACCTGACTGAAGAAAATTTAAAAAAAAGAATTGCCATTGATGTGGTGACGTTTCTTTGGACATATTGTATAATTCCTTATTTGAAATAAAAAAAATGTTACTGTTAATATAACTCTACTTATCTTTATGTAAAACACCTCCGCCATAGGTCAGCCCAAGTGGTTTGCTACGATTGGTAACTTAGCAGGGGTGCCCGGGTTCACGGGGTGAGGTTGGTCCGGGTCTTAGTTGGACCAGCTGCATGGCAGATCGGATTGCGAGATAGTGGTTGAGGCAGTCCCTTTGACTTCTCCAGCCGTAATTTCTCGGAACATCGCCTTGCACCGCAGTGGGAGGGATGGATTCATAAGTCTGTCACTCCTGTACACACTGACCCGCATATTCTATCCACCCCACTATCCCTTTTCCTTCCTAGAACTTCATCTCCTTCTTTTTCTAAGAAAACCCTCCACACAGCATCTTCAAAGATGACATAGGACCTGAGGGGAATTATTTTCCTGTGTGGAACGAATGAAAAAAAACCGACTCAAAAATCTCATGAAATCGGAGGAAACTTTTTTGATATTAATAAAACTAAATTAGGAACATACGTTTCTGGACGTGAGGTCGGCTGCTCACAAAAATACTAGTAATTTCGTTTTTAGGGAATAAGTTTTTTTTTACTAGAAAGTTGTTTTATGCCACTCCGTCTTGACACACTTTTTTAAAATGAAATATTCCCACACACGTCTTATGTGATGACATTTTTTCGAACAATTGAAGACTTAAAGAAATTGGCGGGACAAGTGAGTACTTACCTGGAAGATATTTTAATCCACGTAAGATATAAAACAGTTAATGCAGGTGAGAATTTAGTTCTGGGTAGGTACTATATATAAGTGTTAGAAATATTTTTTTTTTATTGGAATAGCACAGGTATTTAATTATTTATTAATGTTAGATTACAAGTTGGGAGGCATACCGCAGCCCCTGGAACCATTTATTGGATAACCAACACTCCTGCCGTAGGTTTGCTACATTTTGGGAGGCGGGAAAGGGTACCGCCGCCCCGGGAACCTTTATTGGATAACCAACACCTCTGCCATAGGTCACCCCAAGTGGTTTGCTACGTTTGGTGATTTAGCAGGGGTGCCCGGGTTCATGGGGTGAGGTTTGTCTAGGTCTTGGAGGCGGATGACTAAGACACACTGAACCCCAGATTCCTAGCCACCCCTTAAACCCTTTTCCTTCCCAGAACTCTCCTCTCCTTCCTTTCCTTAAAAAAACCCTCCACACAGCATCCCCAAAGATGACGTAGGCCCTGAGGGAAATTGTTTTCCTCAGGGCCTCCTGTGTGGAGCTCATGTAAAAAAAAAAAAAAAAAAATTAGTGCTTAGCAAGGGTACCCGGTTTAATGGGGGTGAGGTTTGTCTAGATCTTGGCGGCGAATACGTTTGCCAACCTACCGCATGGCGGGCCGGATCGGGAGAGACTGATTCATCTAGACTTCTGCAGCCGGACTCTCTCGACACATCGCTTTGCACCGCAGTGGGAAGGATAGATTCCTCAGATTTCAACCCATCTCTTATACCTTCCCAGAACTTCCGTTTCTTCCTTTTCCTAAATATACCCTCCACACAGCATCTCCAAAGATGACATACGCCCCGAGAGAAATTGTTTTTCTCAGGATCTCCTGTTTGGAGCTGCCATAGACAATTTTGAGCTTGTGAAATGTAATATTATCGTTGTACGAAGTATACCAGTTATATTCTATCTACAAGAATAATCATTATTTACTACCCATAAATAAGGAGTTTCTTTGGTGATTGATTTGAATATCACAAAACGAGCAATCAACACTTCTTCTTAATTCGGTTCTGAGGGTTGCTGATGATCGTGACTCCAATTTCCATGGCGGACAAGGCTCCTCCACTAGTCGCAGTTCTGTGCTGCGTGGAGAGTTAAGAGCTATGCCGGTCATTTAAAAATATCGTCGATAGGTATTGTAACCAATGTCTTCTGTTCCACTCCGCGCTCCCTCCAGGGGAACTGAGCGAAAGGGACAACTGCATATCGGGCCGAAAATACCTAAATAAAATCGTCAAAATCGATGTTTTATATCCCCCATTTTTCTTCTCCAAAACTGGACCGATTTTAATTTTTTTTTTCACTAACTGTATTAGAAGAAAATATTCTATCACGGTACGTTTTGCTTTTTTTCAAAATACATTGTTTAGTTTGTATACTGAACGTCTTTTGACGGCGTTTAAACTAGGCAATTTTATTCATTTTTGGAAGGTCCTAACTTCTATAAGAAGTAAATTATCAAAAAAGCAAAACGTACCGACACGCTAATGGTCAATATCTATATTATGTAAAAAAAATTTTTGCTCTAGGGTCAAAATCCAGAGAGATAAATGAGGAATACGTTTGTATGGAAAAAACGCCGCTGGTATTTCCTCTTAAGGACGACGACGACGACGACCGACGTCCCAGACGCCAGTGATGCTTGGTCACTCCAGCGCATTGGTCACCATTCTCTGCTTCTTCTTCTTTCCACGTTACCAGTGAATATGAGTTTCTCCAATTTGGAGTTCGGCGAGTAACGTGTCCAAAATATGTTAAAATAAAAATAAATTAAGTTGTAGGCAGATAGTTGGGAGCCTTTTATGAATACCTAGCTCTTTCAGAGTTTATTAACGCCCTTTTTAGGGGCTTTTATATACATAAATAATAAAAATTAAATAGTATTTGTTGTACATAACTGAACTGCATGAGTAACAACATTTTTAATTTGTTTAGAAACAAATTGAAGATGTTTACTGAATTGGTATAATTATTTCCCTCTAGTATTCTGGACAAAGAGGAATACATATGGCACATAATCCCAGAATTTCTACACTCAAATAAATCCTGACTTCTAGTGCGACGTGGTGGAATTCGAAAGCTAATCAATGCGAGGAATTACACTATACACTAATTATTACCTTGTACACTATTGAACACACTTTTTGTACAAACTGTTTAAACCAATTTTAATAATTTTTTTTGCTTCAATACCACTGTTTGTTTTTTCTAGGTACTAAAATAAAAAATATTTAACTATAATATTACCCACGCACAGGCTGCGCCTTAGTGGGTTCCCATTATTTTTATTATATCTAAAATATGTAACTATAAAATATAAAATTGGGAAAAATAAAGGATTAAAAAAAAAAAAAAATTCTGAACTATCAACTACATTATTTAATATTTTATGTTAAAATATCAAGTCGGTGAAAATGCTTCTATCTGACAATTTAAGCACATTCATATAATTTAAAAGAGTGTTGTAGTTCAACATAATTGCTGGAATACCCATTTTAAAATTTATAAAACGTAAAAAGTTATTTTGTACTCTTTCAATAGCCTGTACATGAATATTATCATGTGGGTTCCAGACGGGAGAATTGTATTCAAGTAGACTTCTAACTACGGAAAAATATAACAGTTATACATTTAATATTCATGAAGTTTTTAGTTAGCCTTGTTATAATTCCCAACATTTGTAAGCCCTATTTAGAGATTTCCATTATGTGGTTAACAAATGAAAGATTTGATTGAAAAGTGATGCCAAAGTCTTTAATTTGTGTTAATGTCTCAAGAGCATTGTTATCAATTTTGAATTTTAGATCACTGGATTTTTTAATCGCGAAAATCTTACTAATTGAAATTTTGAGTTATTTAAGTATTTTAAGAATGGACATATTTTACGAATCAACACAGGTACTAGAAAATAGAGCGTCAACTCGGTGGGTAATAACTATGATATTATTAACAATCATACATAGGTCACACACACCAACTGCTTATATATACGGTAGTTATTTAACCTTGGTAAGTCTATTTTAAATCTTATCTATCTTCGGTGTGATGTTTTATAGATTGTCTTTATTTCTGTCTAGTGTCGCATTTATGAGTTGGGTGTTGTACCCACGGAGATACTGAAAAGACCGCACAAAACACTGCATCAGAATATATATGTATTTTTTATTTACCCGTTGATAATCAAGAATCAAGAGCATTATTTGAGATGCAGGTTCGCCCAGCCTCTCATCGGAGAGGTGCTGTCAGTGGTGGGCAGGTGATTGACACACAGGTATTTATTAATTATTGTTTAGGTATTATCATGTATTAATACTCACGGATGGATATTATATGGGTTTGATCCGCGTGCGATGGAATGGACTATACTTTATGTCAAATCGATGATCCAGGGTTGTGGGAAGATTCAATTGTGATTTGTTTGGAGCAGGTGTGGCAATTAATTGAAAATGCGATTAGGTAGACCTCGCGTCCATAAAGTGTTTCTAGATCAATGCCAAAATTTCCCCTGAAATCATAATATGTGTATGTTGGTAGGTTATTATAAATATATACCCATTTCAATGCGTACTACTTTGTTATAAACCTACGTGTTTATATTATAATGCATTAACTTAGTAGGTACTCAGTATCTTTAAGAAACATTAATATAACAACAATTTGTATGGGTTCCGCCGCCCAAAAAGGACACTTTCCCTAAAAAAACACTCCACGCAGCATCCCTAAAGATGATACAGGTCCTGAGGGAATGCTTCCAGGAGTGATGGACATTAGAGATGTGTGGGTTCAGCTGGAGTGGACTCTTGAACTCGGAGATCTTCGCGGGAAGCGGATCCAACTCCATTTTAATTTTTACTTCATTTTCTTAATTTTCAAATCGACTACTCCCAGAAAACCCGGTCCAGGACTCGGAACCAAACCCGGAACTCGGAGCCGGACCCAGAGCCGGAACCCGAATGCCCCCACCGGCGCGTCCCCGCGTGTCCGCAGTCCGCCCCACTCACAAATCGTGTGGATTCTTGTCCGGGTTCGAGTTCTTGTGCGGGTTCTATCTGGGTCCGGCTCCGCGTTCCGGCTCCGTCCGAACCTGTGCGTCTCGTTAGCCGCAACAGCACCCACTACCCAGTACCAAAGTACCCGGACCCGGGACTTGCTCCTAGAACTAGAGTACTTATAAAAGAAAGCACACCTCCGAACCTCCGGTAAAATGCAGGACATATGATTCCATCTTTCTAGGTCTGGGTTAGGTCTTCCTCAACCAGCCCCTCTCAATCCGGCCCATCACACAGTAGGTGGGCTAATGCATTCGCCACCAAGACCTATACAAACCTTACCCCACGAACCCGGGCGCGTATTTACAATCCCTACCTCGTTTCAGTCGCTTTAAATTTTCAATATCAAAATTTAAATATTTAGAAATAAAATTATTAATTTCCATTATACACATTGGAAAGATTATTTTATCTAGATTTTATAACAATTTTTGTTTTTGCAATGTGATAAAAAATTATCAATATAGAGGTGTATTTACAATATATGGGAATAATATTAAAATTTAAATATTTAGAAATAAAATTAATTATTTCTAATATACACATCAGAAAGATTATTTTATCTAGATTTTAGAATAATTTTTGTTTTTGCAATGTGATAAAAAATAACCAATATAGAGGTATATTTAAAATGTAAATTGTCGTTACCGCGACTGAATCGGTATAGGTTTTGTAAATACGCAACCCGGGCACCCATGCTAAGTCACCAAACGTATCGAACCACATGGAGTCTTAGAGCCTTATGGCAGAGGTTTTGGTTATCCGGTATGTCAGTACCCATTCCCGCCTTCCAAAAGGAATATACAGCTTACTTTCAAATGAAATTAATAAAAATAAGATAAAATTCTTTTTTTTTTTTGATAAATAATGTATGTAATAAGTATTATAACTTTTAATTTAAAATGTAAAAATATATCTATGTTTATATTAGACCACATGAATTGGATCTATTTTAAGTGTAATAAAGAGAAATTTCGCAAATCAAAATCAAACAAATTTAGAATCGCAAATTAGCAATAAATCATCAACTATAATAAGCTCTTGACGTAAGAGGCACAAAAAGCTTGAGACGAGCCGAAAGAAGCAGTGAGAGCCAATAATGGTGAACGCAGGTAGCTGTTGTAGCATTAGTATTGTCACCCGGCACCGTCGTCAGCCCGGGCGCAACTCTTTACTGGGCCGAGGACAGGGGTCTAATGCAACCCAAATATTAAACAAGTAGGTAGAAGAATTTATTTGGATTAGGGACCCTATTTGCCAGGTGTATGGGCTCTCAGGCGTAGGAGGGTAATTTTATTTTGTACATTGTCGGAGAGAAAAGTATAATATAAGACGAATAATGTAGGTCAAAAAATAAAATAACACAGAGTCAAAAGTCATTGATGTACGGAGCATTGAAGATATTTGGAGAGTTTTTATTTTTTATTTTTGATTTGTTTGGAGCAGGTGTGGCAATTAATTGAAAATGCGATTAGGTAGACCTCGCGTCCATAAAGTGTTTCTAGATCAATGCCAAAATTTCCCCTGAAATCATAATATGTGTATGTTGGTAGGTTATTATAAATATATACCCATTTCAATGCGTACTACTTTGTTATAAACCTACGTGTTTATATTATAATGCATTAACTTAGTAGGTACTCAGTATCTTTAAGAAACATTAATATAACAACAATTTGTATGGGTTCCGCCGCCCAAAAAGGACACTTTCCCTAAAAAAACACTCCACGCAGCATCCCTAAAGATGATACAGGTCCTGAGGGAATGCTTCCAGGAGTGATGGACATTAGAGATGTGTGGGTTCAGCTGGAGTGGACTCTTGAACTCGGAGATCTTCGCGGGAAGCGGATCCAACTCCATTTTAATTTTTACTTCATTTTCTTAATTTTCAAATCGACTACTCCCAGAAAACCCGGTCCAGGACTCGGAACCAAACCCGGAACTCGGAGCCGGACCCAGAGCCGGAACCCGAATGCCCCCACCGGCGCGTCCCCGCGTGTCCGCAGTCCGCCCCACTCACAAATCGTGTGGATTCTTGTCCGGGTTCGAGTTCTTGTGCGGGTTCTATCTGGGTCCGGCTCCGCGTTCCGGCTCCGTCCGAACCTGTGCGTCTCGTTAGCCGCAACAGCACCCACTACCCAGTACCAAAGTACCCGGACCCGGGACTTGCTCCTAGAACTAGAGTACTTATAAAAGAAAGCACACCTCCGAACCTCCGGTAAAATGCAGGACATATGATTCCATCTTTCTAGGTCTGGGTTAGGTCTTCCTCAACCAGCCCCTCTCAATCCGGCCCATCACACAGTAGGTGGGCTAATGCATTCGCCACCAAGACCTATACAAACCTTACCCCACGAACCCGGGCGCGTATTTACAATCCCTACCTCGTTTCAGTCGCTTTAAATTTTCAATATCAAAATTTAAATATTTAGAAATAAAATTATTAATTTCCATTATACACATTGGAAAGATTATTTTATCTAGATTTTATAACAATTTTTGTTTTTGCAATGTGATAAAAAATTATCAATATAGAGGTGTATTTACAATATATGGGAATAATATTAAAATTTAAATATTTAGAAATAAAATTAATTATTTCTAATATACACATCAGAAAGATTATTTTATCTAGATTTTAGAATAATTTTTGTTTTTGCAATGTGATAAAAAATAACCAATATAGAGGTATATTTAAAATGTAAATTGTCGTTACCGCGACTGAATCGGTATAGGTTTTGTAAATACGCAACCCGGGCACCCATGCTAAGTCACCAAACGTATCGAACCACATGGAGTCTTAGAGCCTTATGGCAGAGGTTTTGGTTATCCGGTATGTCAGTACCCATTCCCGCCTTCCAAAAGGAATATACAGCTTACTTTCAAATGAAATTAATAAAAATAAGATAAAATTCTTTTTTTTTTTTGATAAATAATGTATGTAATAAGTATTATAACTTTTAATTTAAAATGTAAAAATATATCTATGTTTATATTAGACCACATGAATTGGATCTATTTTAAGTGTAATAAAGAGAAATTTCGCAAATCAAAATCAAACAAATTTAGAATCGCAAATTAGCAATAAATCATCAACTATAATAAGCTCTTGACGTAAGAGGCACAAAAAGCTTGAGACGAGCCGAAAGAAGCAGTGAGAGCCAATAATGGTGAACGCAGGTAGCTGTTGTAGCATTAGTATTGTCACCCGGCACCGTCGTCAGCCCGGGCGCAACTCTTTACTGGGCCGAGGACAGGGGTCTAATGCAACCCAAATATTAAACAAGTAGGTAGAAGAATTTATTTGGATTAGGGACCCTATTTGCCAGGTGTATGGGCTCTCAGGCGTAGGAGGGTAATTTTATTTTGTACATTGTCGGAGAGAAAAGTATAATATAAGACGAATAATGTAGGTCAAAAAATAAAATAACACAGAGTCAAAAGTCATTGATGTACGGAGCATTGAAGATATTTGGAGAGTTTTTATTTTTTATTTTAATTTTTTTTTTTTATTTCATAAATTTTTTTATTAGTAACAGATATTTGTTTTTTTTGGCTACCACACTGGGCTCATGCCCGTGTTATGGTAGTCGTATATTTAATATTTATTTAAATTAATACAAATACTATTTTATTAAAACAGATGATTAAATATACTAAATAAAAATTATGAAATATTTAAAAGTAAGTGAAAAATAAAGAGAAAAAAGATCATATTTTAAAGAAAAATGGAAATTCAAATTTTGAAATACAAAAATTAATAATAAAGATTAAATGTTAAGAACTCAAGTGTTCTCTGCAAATATATAAATTAAAACATATATCTAAGTAAATAAATTAAAATTAAAAAAATAAATAAAATTTTGTGAAAAAATTAAGAGAAAAAAAATAACAACATTTTAAAGAAAAATACAAATAAAAATGGAAATAAAAATTTTGAAATGCAAAAATTAATAATTAAAATGTAGTGTTAAGAACACAGGATTCTTTAAAGTACGCTCGTCCACTTTCGAAAATCCAATGTTGTACACGTGTTATAAAAAGAGAATTAGAATTACTTGACTTTATGTCAGTACTCAAAGCATTATATATTTTAGGAGCGATGAACCAGAATTGTCGTTGAGCGAATGAGGTTTTAGTTTTTGGGATCACGCAACCCAGAAGTAATAAAATTGGAAGAGAGCTTAAAGATTAAATTGCGAAGATATGTGATCGATTTGGAATAGATGTGTTATTTTAAGTCTATGTATATATAAGGATTGTATAATTGTATTAGGACATAGATAACTATGTACCTATTTAAAATACCGCAATAAACCATAAACAATTATAAACAGGATTTAAACAAAAATATTTGTTTAAAAACCGTTTTTGAAATCATGATATCCAGGTGTCAGAGCAGCATAAAATCTCGAGCAGTGAGGTCTGGCGTCTTGTAATTTGCGCTTGTGTTTTATCATGAAATTACCAAGGTCAATTCAGATCAGATAATAATTTTTTACATTAGCTCTGCAAAGGAAGACCTGAGAAAAATAATTCCCCTCAGGGCCTTTGTATGTCATCATTGGGGGCGCTGTGTGGAGGGTCTTTTTAGGAAAGAACGGAGAGGAAGTTCTACGAAGTAAAATGAATAAAGAATGGATAAGAATCTGGGGGTTGGTGTGTCCAGGAGGGACGGACGAATCCATCCCTCTCATGACAATGTTCCGAGGGAGTCCTGCTGGAGAGGCGAAAAAAGTCTCCCGCAACCAGTCTCTCCCAATCTTGCCTGCCACGCAGGTGGTCAGATGCATCCGCCGCCAAGACCCGGACAATCTCACCCCATGATCTCGGACACCTTTGCGAAGTCACCAAACGTAGCGAACCACTTGGGGTGACCTATGGCAGAGGTGTTAGCAATCCAATAAATAGTATGCGGGGCGGCGGTACCCATACCCGCCTCCCAAATTCATCTTGTAGTGATCGAGTAGATCTTTGGAATATAAAATTTTAATCAAAAAGTGAAACTCTATTTCTTCTGAAGCCATAAAAATTCTTGAACGGTGATCTTTGGCATTTTAAAAATTACAAAACTTCTCCTGGAATACCTATTGTGACTTGTATAAGCAATCTACATCAATTCCATCAGGAGCTAGAGAGTTTAAGTTTTATCGCAACAAATAATTGACGGCCGGCGTAGTCCAGCGGTAAGGCTCTTGACTAGCACTCCGAAGGTCGCGAGATCGATCCCGGCGTGGCAAATAAATTTTATTTGATTAATTTGTGTTTTTTTCACAATTTATTAATTTAAAATAATATATAGTATATTTGCGGCATGTTCCAGAGTGGAAGAAACTCTCAGTATCGCCCTGGTGTAAGACCACCATTCAGAATTGAAACGTTGCCTGAAATGGCGTTAGCCATGTTTGGTGACCAGATCTGAATAGCCAGTTACTTCTCCACCTCCCTCTTCTCCATCTTCTTTCCTTCCCCATTACCTTTAGCCTCACAACATACCCCAATTGGGGATGTCATAGTCCCACTGGCTCCAGACGGGAGCAGTTGGGACTCTTGTGCGGTATACATGTAAAAAAAATATATATATAAGAAAAACTAAAAAATATTTGTTTTTTTTTTTGATTTTTAACAAAAGAAGTTTTTATAGAAAGTGTTATAACTCAAGCGAAACCAGTAGAAAGAAAATAAATATACATATTTTAAATATATGTATAGGTTATGTTATATTTGTAATAGTTTATTTTTTTTACTTTTTCAATTACGATGTTCTTCCTCCAGCAAGTGGCTTTAAAAATTACAACAAAAGTGTGGGTGGATGAATAAATAAGGGACTTAAATCATTTTTACAATAAACTCAATTCAAAATAAAAAGTCTAAATGGTGAAAAAAATCAATGTGTCTCCCTCAGCCTTTGTTGTCGATGGAGAGTTATTATTGTTTGATGTAAGAACGGTTCGAATCCACCGAACCCGGAGCTTTCGAAGCTTTCGAAACTTTGATACTTCAACTCTTAATTCGATTCGATCTGGGGATATTGAATCGAAAGGACATTGTTTATTGTTTGATATCGAACGGAAGGTACGACAGTTTTAGGAGGTTTTATAGATATGTACGCAAGTTTTGAAACCACAAAAATTATGATTAACCCCTTGAATGGCAAGAGTCCGTATTCGTTCCAACTCACGTACGTCTCATATAAATCGCTGTAACTTCCTTACTATCAGAGTGAAAAATATGCTCGAAACGGTATTAGAAAGGAAAAGCACCACGCTTTATAGTCTTGTCTAAAAAATAACCATCAAAAAGGTAAAATGCACACCTTTTTTAAATCAAAGTTTTGAATCGCAATTTGAAAAAAAAAAAAATGACAATTTTTTATTAATTATTTTCAGATGAAAAGACAAAAAAGCGTGGTGAAAATAATGTGTATAATACATTTGTCTAATGAAATGTATTTCGTTATCAGTAACTTTAGTTAGTAAAACGAGAGGTGAGCCAATTTCAAAACTTTTTACGTATGCATGCAAAAATTTTATATTTCAAAAATTTTATGTTTATTATTTTGAATTATAAAATATAAAACCGTATTGCATCACCTTTCAAAAACAGTTTTTAGTTCTGGGATAGGTTCAGAAATATTCCGTTTATTTGCATTTTATTAAAAAGCCGAAATATTTTGACTATCTGAAAAATACGCCAAATTTCTGAAGGGACGACTAACATTTTTTAGCACTTTCAGAGAAAGACGTACGTACGTATTTACCTTATATTTTTGAGAAGTTCCCTTTTAAATGATGCTTTGTTTGCTGTACGAATTCGATTATGTATGAAGTCGTGGCCAAAACAAAATGTTATCAAAAAACTAATATTAATTTTGAAATACAATAAATGTCTAATAATTTCGAAAAATATTCATATTTACTACATCGATGTGATGAAATACTGTGTATTTTTAAATTGAGATCCCAACCAATAGGTATTAAAATCAATCAGTTTAGTATTTAAAAAAAATCTGTCAATTGACGTAAATTCCTTATCAAAACACAAAAAGAAATATCGCATGGAATGCCTTTTTATAGCCGTTTTGGTTAAAAAAATGCCTGGAGTAATTATAAAGTTTTTTTCTGTTAATTTTTGAAAATAATTCCCCTCAGAGCCTGTATCATCTTTGGGGATGCTGTGAGGAGGGTCTTTACAGGAAAGGAAGGAGAGGAAGTTCTGAGAAGGAAAAGGATATGAGGGGTAGGTAGAAGTCTGGGGGCAGTGTGTCCAGGAGTGACGGACGTATGAATTCCATCCATTCCACTTCGCTGCAAGGCGGTGTTGCTTCCCCAACCATTTTCTCCCAAACCGGTATGCAGTTGGTGGGCATCCGCCGCCTAGACCCTGACAAACTTTATCCCATAACCCCGAGAACCTCTGCTAAGTCACCAAACATAGCGAACCATTTGGGGTGAGCTATGGCAGAGGTGTTGGTTATCGAATAAATGATTCCCGGGGCGGCGGTACATAATTTTGAAAGATTTCGATGTTTAGAAAATACATTCCTTTTATATATGGAATTACTAAGAAAACTTAGATTATTTACTGTTCATGTTTTTTTTAGCAATAACAAAAATATAAATATCTTTTAACTTTCAACACTGAATGAAAAATTAAGAAGTTATACACAACTTTATAATTATAACGTACAACCAAAGATATTCAAATACAGAATAGATATGCTATAGTGTCCGCGCAACTGTCGCCGGACTACGCGATAATTAGCGTAGTTTTCATACAAAAAGAATTTGTTCATTTCGTTGATTTTTTTGAAAATGTGCATTAATATTGGTTAACAATATATTTTGAATAAGGAAAGAATTCGTTCATTTAGTTTGACGTTCGTTTGGTTTATTCGTTAATTATTTGTTCTTTTAGTTTATTTGTTAATTGGTAAACAATATCGGCGACACCCGGAAGCGCAGACCCACATAGTAAAAACAGCAGATAGCACATCTACTTATATTTCAATATCTTTGCGTACAACGAATACGCGAAATGTTTGTTTTTTTATGCTCTCTCACTAGTCGGATGTCCAGACTTACGGACACTTCTACCCATGGCTGTTTTTTCTTCTTGATATGGCACCTCGATAAAAAACATCTGTGGAAATAATCTAAGATTTATTTGCCTCAAAGGAGAATCTGAATCGACGGAATTCGGGATGAGAATTTATTTATTTTTTGAGGCTTTGTGTGCGTTTTGATATCGACCCGAATTAGGAGAAGCGGGCAGTTGTGAATTTGAATTAATACGAAATCTCTGCTTTATTTTCTTGTTTCATACTACGAAACACCTAACAGCGTGACGCACTCGAGCTTCCATGGAACTCCGATACATTTTTGAAGTAAAACTTCTTTACGCACGCTTGACATGGGGAGTAAGCTGGTGAGTGCGTGACGAGAGCGTTACGAGAAGCGAGGCGAACGGTAGTTGAGAGGGAGATACAAGTTAGTGAAGACAGAAAGAGAGAGAGTTACGTTTCGTATATTACTGTAGGGACAAGAGAGAGAGAGGTGCGAGCACACATTTTCTTTCTCTATTTCTCTCATAGTTAGTTTCGTTTCGTGTATCTAAGGCACAGTGCAGGCCTATTGTCTGTATCACACTGTAGAAGCAAGAGAGAGCAGTGCACGCGCACATTTTCTTTCTATGGATGGAGCTTTTTTCCTATCATATAGATCGAGCTAAAGAAGTTTTACTTCAGTCGTGTGGTATAAAGCACACTCGTTTTTTTTTCATATGAATACCGCACAAAAGCCCGAACTGCTCCCGTCTGGAGTCAGTGAGACTATGGCATCCCCAATTGGGGTATGTTGTGAGGCTGAAGATAGTGGGGAGGGGTAAGAGATGGGAGTGGAAGGTGGGGAAGTAACTGGCTATTCACATCTGGTCACCAAACACGGATAACGCCATTTCAAGCAACATTTCAATTCTGAATGATGGTCTCTTACACCAGAGCGATACTAAGAGTAACTTCCACTCTGGAACGTGCCGCAAATAAAATATATATTATTTTTAATTAATCAGTTGAGGAATATCACAAATTATTCAAATAAATACGGGTTCGTACCCGCGATGTTCGGATTGTGAGTTGAGAGTCTTACCCCTCGACCTCGGAGGCCGTCAAGAACATCCAGGATCATCATAATATGTTCTAATCGACACTATAAGTTCCGTCATTGGAGAGAGTAGAGAATGTATCGACATAATACTTTTTATTTTATTCATTGTTGATTTTCACTTTGGTTTTTTGGATAACCAACACCCCTGCCGTGGGTCACGCCGAGTGGTTCGCTACGTTTGGTGACTTAGTAAGGGTGCCCGGCTTCATAGGGCGAGGTTTGTTTGAGTCTTGGCGGCAAATGCAATTGCCACCTAGTGCGTGGCGGGCCGTATCGAGAGATACTGGTCGAGGATCCAACTTAGACCCTCCACACAGCATCCCCAAAGATGTCTAGGACCCTGTTTTTTTTTCCTCAGAGCCTCCTGTGTGGAGCTTGTGTAAAAAAACACACTCGATTTCGTAAATAATATTTAAATGACACTACTAAAGGGAGTAGACATGGTTTTATACAAAAGTGAGTATCTATTAATTAATATGTTAGGTAGTTAAGGAGTTACTGATTTATGATTTGAAATAAACTAAGGTCTAAAATGAACTAAGACAAAAAATCCACCCGAAATAAAAATAAAGTTTTTTTCTAAATCTATTTTGGTTCCTTTTTTTTCAGACAACTGAACAGATTGAAATCAACTCAGAACCTCCTTTGAAAAGTCATTAAAAGTGATGAAAAAAAATATTAAATAGGTTACGTTAGGTTAGGGTTATAGGCAATTTTAAAATTATTTTTTTTGTAGCTTTTAATGACTTTTCAAAGAAGTTTTGAGTTGAGCTGATTCTGAGTTTGTATGGAACAACCCTATTTTTATTATGTAGCGATTTAATTTCGACTTTCCGCCACAGTTCCATCGATAGGCACAACCTAGTTGGGCCATCTTTTTACTGGCTAGTAGCCAATTTCCGAGAAATGCGTGCGTACGTGAGTTCCACTTACATTGGAAGCCGGGAAGTCCACTTCCAAAATTCCACTTATCTACACATTCATTTAACGAAATAAAATCTAAATTCAAATACTTAGATGTAAGATGGTTCATGGGATGAGGTTTGTCTAGGTCTTGGTGGTGGATACGTTTGCCTAACCACTGGGGGGAAATTGTTTTCCTAGGTGCCTCCTGTGTGGAGCTAATATAAAAAAAATTATAAACGGTTATTTCAGTGCACTTTCTTATTGATTTCAATAATGCATTTTGCATTCAGTACACGAACTTCCGGCGATTTGCCCCAGGGCGGTTTATGGGGTTTTTTATTGAGATATATATTAAATTGCTAGGGCGGTTTTATTATTTACGAATAATATTCTGCATAATATTGTTCACGTAATGATTTGCAGTAAAGCTCAAGGATCAATATTGCGAATATTTTCAAGTCCATTAAGTTTCAATTATTCACCCCTTGATGGACTTTCTGCATGGGAGAAAAGCTTAAAGGTCAAAAGTTTAAAAATTGAAAAATCACGCACGAACCGATTTTTACAAAATAACATTGGAGAAATTTAAAAATAAAAATTTTGTTTGTGTGTCTCCGTAACTCCTGTCAAAAGACCACCAGAATAGCTATATGCTTTGATTTTCAATATTGTTTGTACAAAATATTAATATTGTACGTACAAAATAATTTTGGTACGTACCAAAATTATTTTGTTTATTAATAATTCTTATTTAATAGATACTAATCAACTTTTTGACAAATCATAATATCCCGTTATTTTTCATGGATCTGCGCTCTTGCATAATACGTACATTCCTTATTGTAACTTCGATTTCCAAAATGTTAGACACTCTCAATATCGCCCTAGTAAAATGCATTTTTACAAGCCCATATTATGTTTTAATTTGAACACTGTCGGTGACTTAGGAGACAGTTATGGATTTGGTGACATATCAGGGGTGTCTGGATTCGTGGGATGAGATATGTCTAGGTCTTGGCGGCGAATGCGTCTGCTCACTTACTGCATGGCGACCGGATTGAGAGAGACTGGTTAAGGGAGCCGGGCTATCGGGCCCACCGCCGTGCACCGCAGTTGAAAGGATGGATTTATACTACGTCAGTTATAGTCCGTCACTCCTGGACACACTGACCCCCAGATTCTTACCCACTCCTCAAACTTTTTTCCTTCCTAGAAGTTTGTCACCTTTATATCCCCTCTACTCAGCATCCTCTAAGATGACATAGGTTCTGGTGGAATTATTTTCCTCAGGGCCTCCTGTGTGGAGCTAATGTAAAAAAATAAAATAAAAAGAGTGTGCAATTCATACGCGGTAGAAGTGAAACTCAAATCTGAATCTCTCGCTTTCGAAATCCAGATGTATGTGTTTGTCTCTTTTTAGTGTCGCTATTTTTCGTTTCGCTACCGAGTTTCAAATCACAACGGCGCTAAAGAAGTTTCACTTCAAAACTACATATAAATTGCTTGACTAGTTGAAATATCTCTCCAACGGAAACAAAGCTAAAAAATAATAACGAAACTGAATAAAAAAATGCTATAAATATGCTACGAAATTATCGGAAATTCATATTTAGGTACCTTCGTACACTTTTGAAAGGTATTCAGGAAATCGTTAGTTGGCGTACTATCTCTATTGTTTATCCCTTTCAGAGTGTGCGTGTTCTTGTTTCTTTCACGATCATAATACTACATTATGACTCCATCATTACAACATGCAATTATTGTAATTACAATTAGATTGCGGAATTTTCATTACAAACATCGCGCTTCGAGCGTACTTCATCGGAATTTAAATCAAATGTGAATAACACGCAAAGGATAGAACGCCAAACGTTTTTTTTCTCCGAATTAGCGAATAACTTTGTATTTCTGTGTGTTCACATCGACGGTCTCGGTGAACAAAGTCGGAAATGCGATTTTGTAGTGTCGTTTCTGAATTTTTACTGTTTTTGAGATCAAGAAATATAACAAAAAATATTAATTTCATAGAAAACTCAGAAAACACAGACTCTTAAATCAATAAAAGGAAATTATAATAAGCCAACAAAACGATTATCATTTTTTAGCAGATTCGACATTGTTCATCAGGACGTCATGCGATAATGCGAGTTATAGTAAGCTATTTTAGAGTTCATTATCGCATGACGTTACCGCGACAGATGAAACCTTGTTATTCCAAAGGGTCGATATTGCCAGTTGAAATTATTCGATGCGGTTTTTAGCGAATTATACCTACTAGAAATCTTTTGAGCTGTACGAGAAATTGCGATGGTTTTACCACACATACGCCTCAGGGATCTCATTTCTACAGCATTCAGTCTACTTTCATCCTTCTTCTGCCAGTTCCATGCCTCACTGCCATACATCAGAGTAGGTACCAGCACTCCATTATGGACGGCTAACTTCGCTTCTTTGGACAGTTTTTTGTTGGCGCCAACGGCGTTCAGTCCTCCATTAATAGAGTTGCCTGCGTTTACCCTTCTTTCGATATCTCTGTCAGCCCTTCCATCTCTCGTAAACATACTTCCCAAGTACACAAACTCATCCACCTGCTCCAAACACTCATCATTCATAACTATGTTGCACATTGTTTTCATACTCTCTCTTTCAAATACCATGACTTCAGACTTCCCAAAAATAAATCACTTTAATACTTTTGGCCGCGAAAAGCTCCGTAATATCTGCTAGGCTAGAACAATCTACTGATGTTTTTTTACAAATTTAAGATCTGTTCACATAATATTACATTATTATTTTAAATCATACACGTAATATATTTAGCTGACCCAACAATCTTTGTTTTGCCCTATAAATTATTTCTAGTAAATATTTTGGTTGTTAAATAAAAAAATAACCAATGTACTGTAAGTGTGTGGGGATGGGATCTCTGACAGAAAGAGGAATAGAGCGATGTAGACGATGACCACGATAAAAGCAATAAAAACACCAACTGAAGTAGGAAAATTAGATAAAGAAAATCAACATGAATTACGAAGAGCAATTGAGTGTACGTATTTTTTGTCAGTCCACGCGAGAACATGATGCCGAATGAAATTACAAAATGACGCGACGCTTCTCGTGAATGTCTTGTGCATGTGTGGATGAAAGTTCGATGAGGCGGGCGTAGCGCCATCTGTCATTCAACAACATAAATAATTTCGTTGTTTTTGAAATACGAACGACGGATAAATTTGTTCACACAAAAATCGATATTAAAAAATGGGAGGGTGGGGGTAGGAGGGTTGAAATTTGGGTTTATAGGTATTTTTTGATGTCAAATAAAAAAAAATGTAGAAAAAAATTTCTGGGTAGGGACACCCTAATCACCTAGCGGTTTGAAATATACTTTAAAACCTATTCTCATACCAACCAAATATACGTAAAAAAAATTATAAAAATCGGTCTAGCCGTTTCGGAGGAGTGCGACCACAAACACCGTGACACGATATTTTTCTATAGCTAAAATTGTACGTATACAAAAAAGAAGAAATTTTTACTTCGAAGACAGGGGATGAAGATATAATATATTGAACGAGTGATGTAATTTTAAATCCATAGATTTTTTGTGCAAAAACACGGAATGAACTACAAAGTTAAGTGTGTCAAGCTATGAGGTTATTAAATAGGTTATTAAATAAATATCTTTAAACATTCGGGTGGCCAACACTCACATTTGAATATATGCATCAGACATTGTTAATAATAAATAATTATCCAATCAACCGTTTGATTCGAATCGTCGATCAAACCCCAGTTGAAGGCATTAATTATTTAATAAGCGGGATCAATTTCAGATGCAACAGCGTTCAACGTCACATTACAAAAAGGGCACAAGTCTAAAAAATGTTAAAAAATCGTTTGGTGGTATTCCAAAGTATTTATCTAACTGTCAGGGATGCTTCTAAATGCCAATCACGGGTTAGTTCAGCACCGCTTGAATTTGGGACAAGGTTACTGTGGGAATGCGCTGTGCGTTATACCTTTTAAAGACGGGGCTTATAAATTGATAAAGTATTGGATCATCAGCCAAGACAGATTAAACATCAACGATTTTATTAAAACCTATTGAAGTGAAAACTTCTTTAGCACCGTTGTGATTTGAAACTCGATGAAAAGCAAAACAGCCACTCTGAAAAGAGACAAACAATGCATCTATAGAATTTAGCGTGCGAAAGAGTGAGATAGTATAATCGGTCTCCTCTTTGGGCGGTGCCTCGTAGCTTCCCCACTCTTGTTTACTTTAGTTTTCTGAAGGTTTCACTTCTACCGCGTGTGAATTGCAAATTCTGTTTTTTTTTTAAGTATGTATGATCAGTTGTGCGATGCGGACTGTCTTTATTTTAAACTAGTAGATCCGGACACACGTTGCTGTAGCTAACGAAACACAATGCCACACCATTAACTAACCTTTATAACCAACGCTATCTGTTCAATCAAATCCACACCGCCCGTTTGGCTGCCCGCTGCCGCTTGGCCAGATATATTGTCTCATATTTAAACCAATTTACATAAAACCTTGACAAATTGTATACCTAAAAACCTTCCTCATGAATCTCTTTATCTATTGGTGAAAACCGCATGAAAATACGTTGTGTAGTTTAAAAGATTTAAGCGCACAGACAGCGGGAGCTACTTCATTTTATACTTTGTAAATATGTAATATTGTTTGGTTTTTTTTAATTGTAAACTGCTTATGTTTTGAACGGTGACCCGACAACTCAACAAAACTTCATCTCTCCTTTGAAAAGTCATTAACCCCTCCGAATTTTCGCGAATATTTGCTTATGATGTCTCAAACGAAATGACATTTTACGAAAACTTTGTGTTATTACCGCTTCACAATTAAAGCTCTATAAATGAAACATTTCTGAACGTAGCCGAATAGTAAAAACAGTTTTAGAAAGGTTACAAAATAAGCTTTCGAATTATTATATTACAAATAAATATTAACATTTGTAAATATTAAAATTTAGAATGCAAACATTAAAAAATATGTTAAATTGACTCACGTGATTTTATGTGAAAACGGTACTAAAATCACAGATTTAATGTAAACAACAATACTTATGCTATTGTATGAATGTATAATAAACACTTTTGTCAACTCGCTTTTTTATCATTTCATATAAAAATCTATATAAATCTATATAAATAAAAATGAATCGCCGAAATGTATGTACGCGCATAACTTCCGAACGACTGCACCAAATTGGATAATTCTTTTTTTGTTGTGTTCGTTATGGTCAGGACAAGGTTTGTATAAAACTACTGGTGAGCTCTGGCATTACGAAATTTGTATAAAATATTGCAATAGGTGGCACGCGAGCTGTTTGAAAACTGAATGTACCGGGACTGAATGAATGGAATGCGGGAGGGTGGAACTCGGGAGGAGGGTTCGCGGGACGGGGGAAGCAGGCGAGAGGAGTGGGGAGGGGGAAGGCGGTGTGGGAACGCGAAAGGGTGAAGGGGACGCGGGAGAAGAAAGGGAGGCGGAAGGGGAACGGGACGAATGGGAAAGGACACGCAGGGAGAAACAATTTCTTTATCAAATGGCATAGCAACGCATGCCGGGAACCAGCTAGTATATAATAAAAATTAACAATGTCGAGCGCGGTCGAGTCGCGCGCCGGTAGGAAATTTGGCGGGATAAATTATGTGTCAGATTGCGCGAATGACAGAATATTCTTGTTATGTATTTCTAATGACAACTTGAATAGGGATGTACAGCTTGATCTATTTTCGACCTTTTACTTTTTGTTTTAGGGATGTCACTAAAAGAATAACGACTATGGAGACACACGTGTTGACGTATAAACACGCTTATTGTACTTGACTGAAGTTATGGGCTATTTTTTCGTAACTTTTAATGACTTTTCGAAGGGTTGATGAAATTCGACTTTATTGAGTTGACATGGAACCGTTATAAACTGCGCCAGCAGGAATTTCTAGTGAAACAGGCACATTACATCACCAATGTAATACTACTGATTAAGTTGAATTAAATAATAATAATTATAATATATATTATAATTGACATATCCTGATGAAGATAACATTGTTATCGAAACATGTAGATATTGTGTATAATATAGTGGTTTAAACAAAATGATATGTTATTGTGGTGTCTTGGATCGGGTAGTAAATAATATCCGTTGATGTTAGAATGTTTATTGATTGACAGGTTAATATGGAGAGAGCGCTCAATAGCGGGTACATCCCTTTTATACTTCCCATACTCGCTATCTCGCTCTCATGCCGTCACCCTCATACACATACGTCACACCCCCACACTTAAAACCTAATTACATACATTTCTTTATTCACAAATTTATACAAAACAATAATATCTAAATATTTCCATTCCATAGTATATGTAATTATTCTTGCTCTTCACGTGTAGCGTGGGCGTTGACCTCGAGGGCGTAACCTCCCCTCCCATGGTGTAGGTGACCTGCAAAAATTAGAGGAATTAGGAAATTTGGTCATGTCCACATCCGAGAGTGGACCCAGGTCCAGCAAATCATCAGACCTGTCACACTCCCCCCACCTAACCTTCCTCTCTGAAATCTGATCATGGTGGCGTTTCCAAATTTGTCCCGTAGACATAATTTTAACTAAATAAATCCTTTTCCCCAATCTTTTAAAAATTTTTCCTAAAATCCATTTATTATCATTACTTCTTAAATCCCTGGTTAAAACTTTAGAACCAACCTCAAAGTACTTTTTAAATTTTCTTCCTCTATAATACTTTTTCTGTTTATGCTGGCTCAATAACATTTTGTTTTTAACCGTGTTGTCAATTCCTTTAAAACCTTGACTCTCAACATTATCCACTATTGGAATAATCGTATTAAAAATTGATCTAATCTTCCTACCCAACATTAATTTACTAGGCTCAATGCCCGTAGACATTGAAGGCGTATTTCTAATATCAACTAAAAACGTCAAAAGTTTATCTTCAAAATCAGTAGGAAATTTATTAATTATCATAATTTTTTTCAAAAAATTCTTCACTGTTTTAACCCCATTTTCAGCTAAACCGTTAGAAGCAGGATGCTGTACAGCTTAAGTCAATGATTCTATATTATAATTATGACAAAATTCCTTAAAAACTGACGATGTGAAAGCTGTACCATTGTCACTTACAATTTGTTCCGGGATTCCGAACATAGAAAATAATCTTTTCAAAACTTTTATTGTACAAAACGAATCTACCTTATTCACAATATGACAGTCTATCCATTTTGTAGTTGCATCAACAATTATTAAAAAAATATGACCTCCCAACGGCCCCATGAAGTCGATATGCAATCTACTCCAGATTAACCCATTGATTGGCCAAGGTGCCAACTCAACTTTACATGGAGTAGGTAAACATTCCATGCATCGAGCACACTGTTTCACAGTTGCTTCTATATCATTGTTCGTTCCGAGCCAAAAAAAATAATTTCGAGCAAGACTTTTCGATTTTACAATGCCTAAATGTGATTGATGTAAAAAATTCAATATAATTTCCCTTAATTCCCTTGGAACTACAAATTTATTATTATATAATAAACATGAATTATAAGTCGATAATTTATCCCTAAAATATCAGAATTTCAATAAATCATCCTTTAAGAACTTTTTATCCGGCCAACCATTTGCTGTGAACTCGATAATGCTCGCTATATTTACATCATTAATCGAAAACTGTTTCATCGTTTCCGCATATAATATTTGTGTAATTGTCATGTCAGTTTTAATGAAATTTGCGATTTATTCCAATATGTTTTACTTTTATAATTGGTGAAATCATTTTATATTTTGGTAACTACTAAACACACTCAAATTTTATTTAAAAAAAAAACATAATTTCTGAAAACGTACAAATATGACAAAAGATCAAATTCGAAACGCTTTCATTCAATGGTAGAAACACAATAATTGCTGATAATCGTACAGATCTTTCGGTAGGTAAATAAATAATTCATGTTAATTATTCACACATGAGTATAATATTTAATATTCACTTAAAAGGCATTAAAAGTATCAAACATTTGAAATTTGATTTGAAAAACTAATTGTTTTAATCATTGTCAAATGCACCACTTACTAAAAAACCATTTCGTTCAGGTTTTACTGTCTCGGAAAAAACCATTAGCGTTATTTGCATAGAGGCAATCAAACTACCAAACAATCAACAATCTCATCCTCTCCTACTTATAAACTATAAAAAAACATTGCTAACAGAGAAAATAATCTATCTGCACCGTCCTCAAATTGTACAAAGTTCTCCGCGCACCCACCCTCAACAAAACTCGAGAATGAATTCCCAACTGTTACCGATTATTTTTGTTTCGTTCGGGTATTTTTTGTTTGGATATATATTATTATTGTCTGTTTGTGATTTTTTTGTTGATATGGGTAACGTATCTGCCGGTGGTTTAGCCGCCAACTTCATAAACACCGAATCTGTGGTTTCAGATTTGATTTTGAATTTTGACGGGGATATTAATTTCAGGGCTGCGTCTTCCCCAGAACAATATAATATTTTTATATCATAAATCAAATCACATTTTTGTTTAGAAATTAAGCTCTAAAATGTTTAGAAATTTGATTAAAATGATATTAGGTTTAACAAAATCTACATTAAAAGTTTTCCGGAAGGCAAACCGTTTGTAAACTACGTCACCAGATTAAATTAAAATAGAACCTTTGTTACAAGTTACTCACAGGTAGGTAGTTAGAATAGGTTATATTAGATAAGAAAGTCGTGTGTATTATCGGTTTATATCATTTATTTAAATTACAGAGTGGTTACAGATGGTCACAGAAAAGTTATAGTTTAGGTTTTAAAATCTTAACAATAACTTTTTCAATTTTTTATTGCTTTTAAAGATGCTAAAACTTTTTAACAGTGAGTTCTGGCGTTATGAAATCGGCAGAGCTTTTCTGTTTGAAATTTTGGATAACACAATTTTTTTCAGCAAGTAATGGGTCGTCCATCACGTGTGGCTCGAAAGGGGGGGGGGGGGGGGGGTTCGAAAAAATCACGACGGGGGGGGGGGTATAATGAGATATCATGTGTATTTATTTTTCGTGACAATATTCTGAAAAGTTCAAAATACTTTGTACTAAAAAAAAAATACACGTGATTTCAGGGGGGGGGGGGTTAGTCTAAAACCTCACCACATATCACCAGGGGGGGGGGGGTTAAAAGGTTGCTAAAAAAACATCACGTGATTAATGGACGATCCCTAACGTCATTACCATTATGAGTTATGAAGCTTTTGTATGTACAGAGTGTTAATGGACGAACTTGACTTACTAACATTATTTGGAGTAAAAATTATAAAGCAAATTTTGGTCTCCGGTGACTTCATGTTTCAATTTTTTTCTGCCACGTGTCGTCACTGGTCACTCAGCCAAGTAACCGCTCAACCCCTTACCCCGACCATAACTTTCAAATACCAACAGATTTTTTATGTGGTTAATCAGAAAAAAAAACACACAATAAATTTTAATAATATTTTTCACACCAAATAATCAGTAAAATCAGTTAAACTTAAGTCCCTCAATACCATGTATCAATAAAAAATTCAAAGAAGACGACTTTAATTTATCCATATTTTGCTTTAACAGAAAAAAGTTTTGATAAAAATATGAAAATGTTATTCGAGTAATTACCAAGATTAGTAAAAGATGTATATATAGTACTATTTTAAGTAATTATGTATATATTTTTGTTGTTCGCTTTGTTTCATAATAAATAATAATTCTTCTTCTTCTTTAGACGGTGGAGGAGAGTTGGTAGAGGTCAACGTGGGATCCTGAACAGAGGTTGTCCAGCCAGTCGACGCAATCAAGAGTCACTTGGTTCATAGTGCCATTATTAAACAGGTAAAATAGGCATTCTTCTACGACAGTAGGTAGTTTTAATTTGTTTTCATTCACACAGCCCTTTAGGCCCCATTTTTGTATAAAATACAACATAAAACTGGTGTGTAAAATTAGGGATTAGGCCGCTAATAATTACAATCCTTATGCAGATGACTACACGAAAAAATCGCAGAAAAGCGGGTTTTTTATATTTTGCGAAGCTCAGTCGCAAATATTAACATGTTTTACGATCAGTATTAAACGATCATTTTTACGATTTATTTATAAAATAAATAATTTTTCACGTAACGCAACAAAACCATAACCGAAAAGGGCTTCGAAAGTATGATTTTTTAATCTTTAAAGAAGTTTTCACAGGCCTGATACTACGGGCTTATAAAAAGACTAATAAGAAAAATACTCAATTATTTTAAAGGCAAATATGTTTTCTACTAGCAGTATTTAATTAAAGCATCTATAATATTTCTGAGCAATCTAATTCGTTTTAAAAAAATTACTTGATTTTGCATTGCTTAGTGGTGCAACATCTTAACCGACCGGTTTGCAGAATTGGCAATTGTGTGGGATTACATTCCCACGCTTTTTTCCTCTTGTAATATTGATAGTTGGACACAAGAATGTTTGGCTTTCTTTAAAAAAATATAAGTTAATTTATAATTGAAAAATAAAAATATTTTTCATTCAGTGACAGCCCTGCCGTTCACGTCTGCTCAATGACGAAAAAGGATTTTTAATAAAAATATTTTTTTGTATTGTTTAGTGTTTTTAATTTCTGTATCACGCTGGCCTGTCAACTTTGTAAAGGTTACGGGGTATAAAGTTTGGATATTGTATCCGAAGCGATAGACAGAATTATTGTTATTATAATTTCAACGAAAACGTTAATTTGTAAATCGAAGTCAATTTAAATGGTATTTGTTTGGGATAAAGGAAAGAATTAAAAGATGTCTAGATAATAGATGAATGTGAATGAGAGGTGAAAGGCTTTGGTGAGATTTTAAAAATATGCCGCTGCTAAGATATATAAAAAAAACGTGCATAGCTATTTTCTTTAAGGCGCTGCAACCGCGCTTAAAAAGAAGAAGATGGAGAGATATGTAATTACGAATATTAGAGGAGCGCGCTAATATTTAAAGCGATAAAATCGATGTAAGAATTGTGAAGATATTTAATAAAACACGACTCGTAAATAGAGCAAAAATCCTTTGGGGGCTGTCTAAAACGACATTTAAAGAAATAGTGTGAATTTTGTCATACATTTAACTTGTAAAATAACAGAAACAGACTTGAAAATAAAAATTTTTGGGGCGTACTTTGCGATTTTTGATCAAGAAATCGGACTTCACAAGATTAACCCTGAGAAATTAAAATAAAAAAAATACGAATTTCAAATATAGAAGTAAAATAATTTTTTTGTAAAAATTATTTTATTACAAGTATTAATAACGAAATATTTTATTAAAGGTTAGTTTGAATTCTTGACATAATCAGTTTCAGTTTTAAAATAAAACTTTAATTCAAAACAAATACTAGATCATTGAATCACGTTACAATACAATCACTCACAGGCAGACCCACAATCAAAATTATAATATTATGTTTGATGTTATCCGTCGTTTTTCAAATGAGTGGTAACTAATATAAAAATTAACAGTTAAAATTCTTCGTTGATTTTTAATTGTGGATAAATTCGCGAGCGACATCGAAGCCTCCCGATGTTTCAGAGCCTTTCAGATAGTTCCCATAATGAATGCACGTTAAAGGTCACCAGGCCCGAAGGACCGAGGCAATGCATCCATTGTATATTATTGTGTATTGATAGTGTCAGATGTGCGTGGGACCACCCGGTATGCCTAAGTGCTGGGACACTGCGCCGAAACTAAATAAACTTGTAAATAAAATCTATCTATATATATTTTTTTATTGCGGCAGATAACGGGTGGGCGGGCGGCCGACGTGGATTTGATTTTTAAATAAGTCTGCAGTTTTATTCGGAGATTGATGAAATTTAGCCGAGCAACGCCGGGAATTTTAGGTATATTATATAAAGTGGGCGGCCTGGCTTCGTTTTTTACGCCAATTTAAAGTTTTATTCTAAGATTGATGAAATTTTGCACACTTGACCTTCAAAATAAGAGAAATGTCACTGGTTATATTTGATTTTGAAAAACTGTGAAGTCCGTGCAACGCCGGGAGGCTAGTCAATGAAAAAAGGTAGGTAAAATGCATTTTAAGGTGTATGAAAGCAACATTCTAAGACTTTTGATGATAAAATGAAATAAATGCACAAGATAAGCCAGTACATTATTATTAAGATTTTAAAAAGTCAATTAACACGATTTACTCGCGCCTATGTCTCAACTTTTTAATTTGGGAGGCGGGAATGGGTACCGCCGCCCCGGGAACCTTTATTGGATAACCAACACCTCTGCCATAGGTCACCCCAAGTGGTTCGCTACGTTTGGTGATTTAGCAGGGGTGCCCGGGTTCATGGGGTGAGGTTTGTCTATGTCTTGGAGGCGGATGACCAGGACATACTGAACCCAAGCCCCTTAAACCCCTTTCCTTCCCAGAACTCTCCTCTCCTTCCTTTCCTTAAAAAAACCCTCCGCACAGCATCATAGGTGAGCATAAAGATGACAGCCATAAGACAGACATAATTTTTTTTTTACATGGAGCTCATGTAAAAAAAAAAACTACCATTTTTGAGACATATTTTTAAAATACCTTGATTTATTAGAAATACGTTTCATCATGTAGGTACCTACGTAATACATGCATAAAAGTTATTGGTTTTTATACTGCCTTAAAGAACATATCAAGACATATCTACGTTTGTGTGACAGATTAAGAATATCAGAAATATTGGCGTAATACTATTAGTGTAATACTTTTATTTCATTTGACTAATTAAAACATGCTTGGCGGCTATATATGATATATAATATATACAGTGATCTACATATAATATTAAAAATATAAATGTATTTTACAAAACTGTTTTTTCTAACCGTGCTTTTCCACTCCTCTATTCCTACAATTGAAAATCGTTGTCAAAACATCGTTTTCAGAGTCTTAAACGAAGAATTATCGTTTGATGACTAAGCAGGGGTGCCCTGGTTTATGGAGTAAGGTTTATCCAGGTCTTGGCTCTGTCCAACTGCGTGGCAGGCCGAATTGGGAGAGACTGGTTGAGGGAGACCTTTTGGTAGCTCGTGCAGGACTTTCACGGGACATCGCCATGCACCGCAGTGGGTTGATTCGATTTATGCTTCCGTTATTTCTGGAGTCACTAAAACCGAGATTCCTATCCAACCCTAATACCTTTTTCCTTCCCAGAACCTCTTTTATTTTATAAAAAGACCCTCCACAGAGCATCCCCAAAGATAACGTAGGCTCTGAGGGGAATTATTTTATTTAAAAAAAAAAGTAAATTTGAAAAACTAAATGTTTTCGGCGCACAATCCGGCAACCAGTAGTCCAGCATTATTCACCCAATAATACCGTGGCTACAAGCACAACCCGCGACATCGGACATTGGACAGTCGACACTGAACACTGGTACTCCCGAAGCGGCGACGGCACCGGCACCGTGCGGCCCCGGATCTGTCCCGTGGGCCCGCGATCTGTCTTCGTACAACTCCGTTATTAATTGGTGCTTCGGTTTTATCATCCTTCCTTATGGATTATTGATGGGCGGACCGCAGTAGGATTGACCTCGGGAAAAATGTATTAGTGGAGTGGCTCTTTGGGATATTGGACGTCACAGGGCAGAAGTGGAAAAATATAATTTTTTGGGCCGTTTATACAAATATTCAATAAAAAGTTTATAACAGTGTCTTGAAAGGTACACTGCCAGTAATTTTTTTTTGACGACGTAGTAGATAAAGACTTCTCACTCAATTGCTCCGAACTTACAAGACAGGCACGATTTTACTCAGTTCTACTGATTTATTCCGTGCTGCAATATTATGGGTAAAGATTGTCCCGATGAAAGCTTCCTTCCAACATTTAGGGTAAAGGTTGCCCTGATAAAAGTTTACTTCAAATATGTCGAGAAAAGATTGACCTGGTGAGAGCTTTATTCCAATATGTAGGGTAAAGATTCCCTGTTGAAAGCTTATTTCCAATATGTAGGGTAAAGATTGCCCCAATAAAAACTTATTTCCAATATGTAGTGTAAATATTGCGCTGATGAAAGCTTATTCTCAATATTTAGGGTAAAGATTGTCCTAATGAAAGCTTACTTCTAATATGTCTAGTAAAGATTGCCCGATGAAAGCTTTCTTCCAATATTTACGGAAAGATTGCCCTAATGAAAGCTTACTTCTAATACGTCTAGTAAAGATTGCCCAATGAAAGCTTTCTTCCAATATTTATGGAAAGATTGCCCTGTTGAAAGCTTAGTTCCAATATTTAGAGTAAAGATTGCTCCGATAAGAGCTTACTTCCAATATTTATACTAAAGATTGCCATGATGAAAGATTACCTCAATATTTAGGGTAAAGATTGCCCTGATGAAAGCTTACTTCCAATAATTTAGGATAACGATTGCCATGATGAAAGATTACTTCCAATATTTAGGGTAAAGATTACCCTGATGAAAGTTTCCTTCCAATATTTAGGATAAAGATTGCCCTGATGAAAATTTCCTTTAAATATGTAAAGATTGTCCTGATGAAAGCTTTCTTCCAAAAGATTGCCCTGATGAAAGCTTACTTCCAACAAGCGAGGACATCAGAAGGAGTAAAGATATTGACCACAATTGATTTTGTTCTTCGGCCACTTCAATACAAATTGACAAAGTTCTATCTCCCGGATTCATCTTAGGTACCTAGCATGATCAGTGATCACGCTCCGTCATATTAAAGGGATTATACATTACTAATAGACAGTATGGCTACCGGTCCGGTCATACAACATGTGAAATGTTTGTAAGCCTGTTATATATCGGTAGCATCCATCATGGAGATTGAACAATCAACTGTGGCGCGCGCGATAAATAAATACTTAGTGTCATATTTGTACCAGTCTGAAGATGATCTTAACAAATCGAAACCGATATGATTTTACAATAAAAAATTAACAAATAATTTCGGGCTTAATTAACCCGAATTTGCTTTGAATTTGTCATTTTTAAAAACTAGAGCTGAGTATGTCAAGAATTCAGAGGAGTACATACTTATGATTTTTTTACAAGAAAATTATTTTTAGTTTCTAATCCATATTTTAAATATGAATTTCTTTGTCAGATTTCGGAATATCTCAAGGTTCTGAGCTTTTTCCATCCTCATAAAAACTTTATTCACTAGATAACGAACTAAATTTACCTAAAGTTAAAATTCTGATTGCCTCTTTAATTTGTTTACAAAAATTTATAATTTTATTATATTAAAAAGATAATTTTTTTTTGGCGTGGACACTGAGGGCCTATTTAAGGGCCTTTAACCAGCCAGCGGCCGAGAATCCAAAGTTCGTCGAAAGATGTTTTTACGATCGTACTGGTTCCAATGAGAAAGATCGATTATTCTCCGTACCAGTTTTTAAAAATTATAATTCAATATCGATTGTATTTCATCCAAAATTTGCTGTAACATTATACCTACATCGAAAAATGCTGAAAGGCGTGATGCTAAAACAAATAAAATTATGTGCTTTTTGTAATTATTTTTTGATCATAAGTATTTATAATTTTTCAATAATGTCTAAGCAAAACAAGAATGTAAAAAAAACTTAAATATATTAGATATGATTTTAGATTTTCACGGCCAAAAATTTTATGGTTATTTCCTTTTGGGGTATTATGCCGTGTTGCGCTACCTCCTCCTTTAGCCAACGTTTCGGACAGCGTTACAGTGTCCATCATCAGGGCAGATGTGTAAATGTTAGAGATGAAATGTGTGCTTAAGTACTTCGAAGCAATACCGTGTTGCCAGCACCAATCCACTGCGGGCTGGCATTACAGTATACTTCAAGATGGTTTTTTGCATTTAGCTTTGGTGTAGCCGTCAATTACCGGATACCAAGAACTATTGAGCTTAGCTCCGTCGTCTCTATTAATGTTAATAGGATTTTTATGAATTTCAATTGCCTCTGTAATTAAGCGTGCTCTATAGGTTTTGGGTATTCCCAGGACTTCAGGAACAAATCCGAAGTAATGACCGGTTTCAATTAAATGCTCGGCGATTGCCGATTTGTCAGGGTGGCCAAGTTTACATGCTCGAAAGTGTTCCGATATCCTTTTGGAGATCGTCCGCTCTGTCTGGCCAACATAGACCTTATCACATCCGGAACACCTGAGTTTGTATACTCCATCTGTTTCCAGAGGAAACTTGGTCTTTGCAGACCTCAGTAGGTCTTGTATTTTGGTCGTGGTTCCGAAGACAGTCTTGATGCTTTCTTTCCTCAACAGTCTGGCAATTCTGTCTGTCACATTGTGAACATAAGGTAGGAAAGCACAGCCTTTAGACTCTTGTTCAATTCTGTCTTCGTTTGGTGTAGATTTGGCTCTTATTATTTGCCTTGTCTGCCTTGCCGGGTAACCGTTACGCTCCAGTGCATCGGTGAGCTTAGTAAGTTCCGCTCCGATTTTTGTTTCTTCACATATTCTGGTCGCTCGGGTTACCAGCGTATGGATAAGTCCTCTCTTCTGCGCTGGGTGGTGATGCGAATCAGCATGTAGATACCGATTCGTATGAGTTGGTTTCCTATACACTGTGTGTCCTAGGCTACCATCTTCTTTTCGCATCACTTCCACATCTAGAAAAGGCACCATCTTGAAGTATACTGTAATGCCAGCCCGCAGTGGATTGGTGCTGGCAACACGGTATTGCTTCGAAGTACTTAAGCACACATTTCATCTCTAACATTTACACATCTGCCCTGATGATGGACACTGTAACGCTGTCCGAAACGTTGGCTAAAGGAGGAGGTAGCGCAACACGGCATAATACCCCAAAAGGAAATAACCATTAAATATATTAGTTTGTAAGACCTTAAATAAATAGACAAACTGAAGTGTTTTAGTCACAAAACACGTGCATGGATTTTTTTACTGATTTTATTTGAACTAAAATTAAAATTCTGAAACATGGCTTTCCCAGATAATTTATTGATTTATTTTACTACATGATTATATGATTTGAAACGTGTGTTGTATAATACAAAATTTTGTTTGAAAATGTAACAAATCTGCCAACGACCCATGGTATAACCTTATTATACAAAAAATAAACATTTTTCTCAAAATTTTAAATATACCTTTACTAGATAAAAAAAAACATACTTTCAAAATTTATTAAAAAAATTTGTGGAAAAGAGTCAATACGTCTAAAATTTGATTTAAAAATGACATATTTCCGGTTTTGTTTGGTTATTTCCTGAATATTGCCGGATTTACAAATCCTTCAATCATTATCAAAATATTTAGATTATATCATTATCATATAATATCTTGATTGTATCATTATCATAATATCTTAATTTTTCACGGATCTACGATAGTTGCGGAATTATAAAAATCAATAAATATTATTAAAATAATGGTAGTTGCCACACGTACGTCAACTCCCTTTTGTCGACTTTTTAAATAAAATTGTTAATTATAATATTATAATTACTTTTAGGCCAGTAATGTTGATTTTTCAAAGTTTCAAAATTAAAACCTTGTCTAATCCATTAAATAAATTAAAATTAAAATAATTTCTTTTCCATACCTGGTCCAATACCAAACCAGTCAGTGGCGCCAGTGGCTGAGTTGGCATCGCGTCTGGGTTCCACCCTTCAATTCTTCAATTCTTCGGCTGGCTAAGTCCTCCATCGACACAAGCAGCATTTTCCGCAGTATCTTTGCTATAGTATAGACAGCCCGTCCGGACCTACAAACCACAATATTTCTCTTTTCAGATTACATTTCAGATAGTGAACTTTCATTACAAAAAACAACGGATTTGAAAAGTTACTAATAAAAAAGTTTGAGAATCTCCTTATGGACAGACATCAATTACGCTACGATATAATAACGCTTCATCTATCTTTGAATTTAACTCATTATGTCACTTCTGATTTTCCGATAGGCCTTTTTAATAAATTCAATATACGGCCAGGGTCCAATATTGGACAATAAATTATTAAATTCTTTATGTAACATAGGTTTCTTTAAGTCAGATTGATAAAATTATCAGGCATCCAACATAAGAAGTTGGGCGTCTTTGGAGAAATACAAGCGATGCATTTAGAATTTTGAGCGAGAGAATTAAAAAACATTTTTTCACATAATAATATTTATTCAGTTAATTTAAATAACTTATTTGTGCTTGATTCCTGAATTGAAGGTATAAATATCTAGGTATAATTGTACATGAATGAAAGTGAAATCTAACTGGGACAAATATTTTTCAGAATCGAAACGATTCGATGCTGTTTAAAGAATCGTGGGCTGCTTCTGGAATTAAGTTCTGAAATACGAAGTAACATAACAATTTGACTTAACTTAACTTCATCTTAACTTTTCTTTTCTTCTTAACTTAACTTTCACAACTACCCTTTTTTTCTTCCGCCTCACTCTTCCCAAAATCAAAGTGCAATTTTATTACAAGGCGATGAGACTAAATATGATTTCCACTTTTAAAACCAGACATTTTACTTACTATTTAAAAACTACACTCCAAGATATTTACAATTGAATAGCCTTTTTGTTTCATTTTGAAGTTGGGATACTTAATGTTTGTCTGGGCTTTCTATTATTTTTAAATGGTGCAGTCTTATTTAGAATATTATGTTTGTACCTAAGCTTTAAGAGGGTATTACCAGAGAAAACCAGAAATATTTCATTTTTAAATCAGATTTTAGACGTATTGACTCTTTTCCACAAAAAAATTAAAAATGGATTTCGAAAGATTGTTCTTTTATCTCGCATTCGCATGAAATAAATTTTGAGCAAAAATGTTTATTTTTAGTGTAATAAGGTTATACCATAGGTCGTTGGCAGATTTGTTAAATTTTCAAAAAAGATTTCGTATTATACCACACCCATTTCAAATCATATAATCATGCAGTAAAATAAATCAATACATTATCTGGGTATCGCACGTTTTAGAATTTTAATTTTAGTTTAAATAAAATCATTGAAAAATATATACGTTCATGTGTTTCTTGACGAAAATTGGTCCGTTTGTGTATTTATTTGCGCACTTACAAACTAATATATTTCAGATTTTTTTAACATTCTTATTTAACTTAGATATTATTAAAAAATTATAAATACTCGTAATCAAAAAATAATTACAAAAAGTACATTGTTTTAATAGTTTTATCATCACGCCTTTCATCATTTTTGGCTGTATGTATAAATTAAAGCAAAATTAGAATGAAATAAAATCCATATTGAGTTATAATTTTAAAAAGCTGGTACGGAGAATAATTAATATTTCTCATTGTAACCGCCCTGCACGTTTGCGAGAACAACTTTCGACGAAATGTGGATTTGCGGCCGCTGGCTGGTTAAACGCTCTTAATATTGCATGCAGATGTAAAAATTTTTTTTTTTTTACATGAGCTCCATACAGGAGGCCCTGAGGAAAATAATTTCCCTCAGGGCCTATGTCATCTTTGGGGATGGTATGTGGGGGGTTTTTTTTAAGGAAAGGAAGGAGAGGAGAGTTCTGGGAAGGAAAAGGGTTTAAGGGGTGGGTAGGAATCTGGGGTTCAGTGTGTCTTGGTCATCCGCCTCCAAGACCTAGACAAACTTCACCCCATGAACCCGGGCACCCCTGCTAAATCACCAAACGTAGCGAACCACTTGGGGTGACCTATGGCAGAGGTGTTGATTATCCAATAAAGGTTCCCGGGGCGGCGGTACCCATTCCCGCCTCCCAAATTGAAATTGAAAATGTTAATATTTAGTTTTCTGACTTTAAATTCTTTAAACATCTTTAAGTTCTGATGAATGTATATGGTGTACTCGTAAGTAGAATTGGTTTTAATATAATTTTTTATGCTATGTGAAGCGGATGTGCGTTTTTTTTTAATTCCGCCCCATCCTGTATTGATGTATTGTTTTAGTGATTGGCAGAAGGTAAGATATGTCATTCCAAGTAAATCTTTATTTAGGATAATGTCTTAGGCATCTAAATATATATATTAGTTTCCTCACTCTGTCTTTGGGTATGTTTATGTGTGTGGACTATTGTATTGGTCGTTTTACACTGTGATTTTCCTAAAGAGATGGTCGTTTACATGGTGTCCGGAAACTATTGGTGTAAGCGGGAAACAGTAAATATTGACACATTTGGAGCCGACTTTGTGGCATAACTTTTATGATATGAGATTTGGTTTTCGAATAAATCGATTTCGAGGTTGGAATTTCCCTCCCTAAAAAAATTAAAAAAAATTCTCTATTTGAGGTAGATTTCCAAGTTTCTCTCTTGTTTTCCTAGTTTCCGGATACCATGTATAATATACGGGGTATTAAGGGACGTACTTGACTTACTTTAACCAGTGATTCCTGACATTATTTGGAGTATAAAATGTAAATAAAATGTTGGTCTCCGGTGACATTATTTATGTTTTTTTTTTCTACAAAAACATAAAAAAATGGTAGTTGTTGAACAGTTGGAGGCGGGGTAAGGGGTTCGTCGGACACCCGGCTGAGTGACCAGTGACGACATGCGGAAGAATGTTTTTTTTGTTTTATTTTGAAGAAAAAAAATTTGAAAAAAAAAGTCGTCAAAAAAAGTCACCGGAGACCAAAACTTCATTTACAGTTTTTACTCCAAATAATGTCAGGAATCACTGGTTAAAGTAAGTCAAGTACGTCCCTTAACACACTGTATAGATATTGGATATTGATATATAATTCGTAATCTATGGCTTTATTTATGAATTAATGAACTTCGTTCAAAACTATATTTGGAATTTAAAAAAAAAAAAATAGTTAAATAATTAAAAATAACTGATTTCATCCGTAGATTGTCAAAATATCTCTTCGGATCTGTTTTTGATAGCTTTTTAAATATGAATGCCAAACAAGAGTCCCGACTGCTCCCTTCTTGAACTAGTGAGACTATGGCATCCTGGATTGGTGTATATTGTGAGGCTGAAGGCAGCTTACAAACAAACATGTTCCAGTTTTCAAAAATAAACCAACAAAAAATAAATCTGACATACCCAAGTTCATAAGAATTAAATTTATTTATAGAAGTCCTAAAAATTCTTTCTTCATCTCAATACGACAAGAAATAACAGACGTATGAAAATTCTCGTTTCCATTTGGTATAAAATGTAAAATACACAACCTCAGCTCGGCTTCACAAGTCTTAGTCAGATGCCTCGTTCTCGTCTGCAATTTCTGATATTACAATTTTCAATCATAACTAATGAATGTCACCCTGTTTCCACGTTTAACCCTCCCGTATCTATTCACCCCCATCCTGTTCTCGTTCACTTAGTTCTTCACTTTTTCTATGATTTTTTTGTTCTTTTCTTTCTGTAGTCAGTTCTGTGCGATTCTTGGTTTTTCTTGGGGTGTTTTATTTAGCTACCAGTTTGTTTGTATTGAATATAAGGGATTTTATTTTGTTGTATATATTGTTTGTTTTGTGTTTCTTGTTGTCTGATTTATTGATTAGGCTAATATCAATTATTGTTAACAGTCCAAATCCGTTAATAAAACGTTGAAAATTTAAAATCAATATTTAGTAACTAGATGTAAGAAGCAAAGCATTTTCGATAAATCACTCATATTCAACATATTTTAGTCGTGAAACATTTCCCCAAAAAAGTTCTACTAGACTTAGGTCTATTACCACTAGTTCTACTGTCTAAGTTCTCATTACTTCGGGCAGTTAAAACATTTGTATGGTATGTAAAAAAATAGTTTTTAAACATTTAGAATCATTAAAAAAAATGTTGTTTGTGTACTGACAGCTTTTTTCAAAAATTCTTTTTTGTGTACTCACAGCTCACATACATATTTTATGATCTGTGGGTTTACTGTACTGTAAGACTACTAGGGATGAGAAAGGACTGAGGGCGCGTGTAAAACTATTTAGAATCAATTTGAACCACTATCGGCGTGCACAATTACATTCAAATCACTTCCTTTACTTGCTTAATCAAAAGATCTTCGTTAAAAAATCGGAAAAAATATCTCTAAAATGTATGAATTTTCCTGTCTTCTATTCTAGAATAAAGACAATCCCACTCATCCATAGAGAATATGAGCACATAGTGATAGGATAAGGATTATAGACAAGGATTCAAGTAAGGGAGCTCTTTAATACTAACATAAATATGTTTTTGTCATATTTAATGACTTCAAAGATCTGCTCCTCCCCAATCCTCAAAAGACATAACCTTAAAAACGCAACCCTTAATCCACCTCAAAATTCCAATCCCATTAAGTTTCGGCAATAAGAGAAACGCCAACCAAAATAAAAATGATATCTTAAAATATTGGCTCTTGTCGTAAAGTGTTCCCCCCCCCCCCCCTCCCTCCCAACCCACACCCTTTCAACCCCCTCCCAGCCCTTACGATGACGGGGCACATTCTTCTAAGAGCACTCACCTATAATTCGGCTTTCCAATATTTTTCTATTCAGAAATACCGGTGTGTAAATCAAAGTAGTCTTGTACAGTTGGGGGTGTAAACAATATTGTTATTCTTTTTTTCGTTTATTATTTTATGGAATCCATTTGCATTCTATTATTTATTTACCTCGTATGAGTATTTAAGAAGTATCTTAGAGTACAGCTCCGTGATTTAGTCCCCACATTATGCAATTCATAGCAGTAAAGTTTGTGGATTCTGTTGAAAAAATTATAAAAGAATACTACCTTACAAATCTGAAGCATATCGGAATCTAAATAACTACGCTGAAAGTCTTCAGATATAATCTCTTTGTATAAAATCATAAACAACATGAATGATTCATCTTTAATTAATCAAATTAATTTTATTATAAGGTCGATATTCACGAGAAACCTTAAAACCTTTTGGGTCGATACTTACCGTATTAATACAAGTTTTTCAAACCAGCCCGTCAAGAATGACTCGATTATATAATAAATACTGCTAACATGAAGACTTAGATATATTTTCAAATTCAATCACTTCCTTCAGAAGGAAATTTTATGTAGGTATGTATTCTATTGGCGAGCCAATAAACAAAACAAAGAAATCGTAGCCACGGCCAGGTTTCTCGAGATCGGTTGTTAATAAAATGAATAGTAGTTTGTATTCTGTTTCTACTAGCTTGTTCCGACGTATCTATTTTGTATCTTGGTATCCTATAAGAAAATCTTTTACATTCACATAATTTTTCTAGTGAGCTCATCACTTGACCGACAGCTTTTTGAGATGGGTACCGGCTGCTATTTACAATAAAGTCTCCTCTAAATACGTATTTGTAACGTTTCTCTAAAAATGTTGAACATTGTTCTTGTTCTTAAACATTGTTCAGTAACATTTAACCAACATATGGACATTGATACTCTCACATCATAAGAAATATTGTTTCATAATGAAATTTCAAGAGAGAAAACAAGTAGGTGATACGTTCAATCTCACGGAACGTACTTACAAGAAGGCTATAATAGATGTACCGCTCAGTGTATACAAAACGTAAAAAAATCATTCCACTATTTCACACATAGCTTCTACATGAGATAATTATTTACTCCACACTCCTTAATTGTATCATAAAACATGTATAAAAAAAACCTTACGGACGTACATAATAAGTAAATAAAAAAAAACTTGCATAAAAAGGCACTGTGAGTTTAGTGAATTTTTTTATAACAAAAAAACTTATTTTTTATGTAGATAATATATTTTATTTTACTGATTCATATTTACTCGGCAAAATTATATTTGTTTCATTTTTTCACGAGTTCTTCTGACTAGAGACGTCTAAAATATATTTAAAAAAATTATTCATTATTAATTTAAAATAAAACAATAACTTTGTAAACACCACTTTTATTTTTATACTTTATGCCGACCGGGTTTCGCTACAACCGTAGCTTCATCAGGGCAGTATAATACTCTACCAACATTAGGTTATATATGTGTTATAATATATAATTTACCAAAAATGGGCTGGACTCGTCAAGTGGAGGAAGAAGGAGGCATAGATGGAGAATTGGGAAGGGAACGGACATGTTCTTTATCAATAGGGAACAATCTTAGTATGGTACTTTTATTTAAATTTACTTGATTATTAACTACCTTACTGAAGCTACGGTTGTAGCGAAACCCGGTCGGCATAAAGTATAAAAATAAAAGTGGTGTTTTCAAAGTTATTGTTTTATTTTAAATTAATAATGTCACATCACAAAGTATCCGCTTCATATGAACAAAGATTAATTATTAGTTTTATTAACGTGTTCTCCGTCAACCAACTATGTGAAAAATACAAATTAAAAATTAATAGTATTAAAGTAGTTACCTATGCCATTTAACCGTACTGCGAAGAACCTTGATGAACCTGACTTATTCATCAAGGTTCATCAACGATGTCAGTGATATAGTAAAACATTATTTTGAGAAGAATAAAACTGTTCCACTGTACCCATCCAATTGATACCACAGTGCATATCATCCGGCATTGCTATTATAGAGATTGTCTTTTGTCTCGTTCAAAACCACCCCTTCTGGATTCACAGGATTCTTTTTGCACCCCCTCTCCTATATTTCCTGCCCCCCTGGTCGTCTTGAGTAGCGAGCCACCCCCAAATAACCTCCCCTTTCACCCCCCCAGTCTGACATTAGTCTCCCCCTCACCCCATTTGGTGATTCTTGTTATTATTTGCATGCGACTTTTATTATTGGTGACGTTACGTCATGTTGGTGGGCAGGTAGGTACTATTGAGTTTTGTTGGTGGTAGTTTTAATCATAATACAAGCTTTTTGTGCAGGCTCTACTTGAATTGATGGGCCACTGTCTTCCTGGGACGTCATTAGAATCTTCTTCCATTCACTTGCGTGTCAATATAAATATATTCTCCCGACATGCATTTTGTCGTCCATTTGTTCTGCACGTTCAAACAATGTAAGAGTAACTTTATTAATCTTGTTTTTCAAACTTATGTAGGTACGTACATATTTTTGCCACACATTTTATATCCATCGCCCAGGTCTAGTTTAGTTGATTTATCAGAAATCTTCAAAAATTTGAAATTTGAGTTGAGTAGGTATGCAGTTATACCAAAGATATTGAAATATAAAAAATGTGCTATCCGCAGTTTTTACTGGGTGGGACTGTGTTTCCTGATGTCGTCGATATTGTTAACTAATGCTACTGCACACAAAAATCAACTAAATGAACGAATTCTTTCCGTTCAGACGTTATAACAATGAGCTCTATACTTTGTTTAAGGAGCTAAACGTCGCAAAATTTATAAAATTGGGAAGTCTTCGGTGGCTGGGTCATGTGGAGAGAATGACCGAGCACCAAGCACCAAAGTCCCTGCTGAACTCAAGACCAATAGGGCGAAGGAGCCTGGGAAGGCCAAGACTAAGATAGAGCGACAACGTCCTCAAAGACATATATCTATCTTGGAACTTCCAAACTGGAGAGAGCTGGCACAAAACCGAGATGAGTGGAGGAAGACTCTTGAGGAGGCCAAGACCCACCAGGGGTTGTAGAGCCAATAGTGATGATGATGATGATGACTCATGAACCCCACCAAATCAATTTTGAGGCAGAAAAACTTGTAGTGAACTAAAAAAAATGTTGATGTTTTATGGGTCACTAGTTCTTAAATATCAAATTAATGTACTGGCGTTATTATAGAGTTTATTAAATTTATAAAACACGAACATGTGTAGGTAAATATTATTTGATTTATGGTGGGCATTCGAACATTTTTTTATTTTTTATTTATGTATTTCATTATTTTCATATTACATTTGGTTATAATAATGACGTATTGCCCATCTCACTAGGTTATACACACTTGTGTTGAGATGGCAATTTAGTGGTTATCTAAGATTTTGATTAAGTAATACCATGAAAAAGGCAGGTTTATGTAAAATCATTTTTTCATTAAATATACAATTCAAGTATGTTACATATATATATATAGAAGTTATGTTACATTTTTTTCTCATCATCCCAATACTTAGTATTTGGATATGTCTGACCAATCAACTGAACCATAGGTTCCCTCTATGGGCGTTTGAGACTTTCAGGGTGGCAGAAGAAGACCCAGAGAAAATTAGGGGCGTTGAGATGGCACAGTGAGGGCGTGAGCAGGTAAAAATACTAACACATAACATGTTAACAAATAGCTCATTACATATTTATAGATAGAGAACTCACCGACGTAGTACCTAGTTACGATATGAGATATACATTATAGTAGATATAAAAAGAAAGAAAAAGCAGATAAAAATGCAAACGAATTGCAGATTTTTTTTTCGTTAATTGTTTCGTTTCATGACTCAACTGCGAGTGTATGCATTTGTCATAATATGCGATAAGCTGCACAAATTTATATTTCGTTGTGGCGGTCGGATCATTGCACCTCTCTTTCGGCCACACAAATCTTTTGCGAGAAAGAGTATGAAGCTTTATAACAAAGCTATCAGCAATATGTCTTTAGTTATACGTACATTCTTCCAAAGCCAAAGCCTTTTTCAATCTGCATTTCGTGTCCTTCGAACAACAAGGTTTTATCTGCCATTTGCATGAAACTGAGATATTGAGTTTCAAAGTAAAATAAAAGTTCGAATAAAATACTAAGGATGAGTTTATAGTATTCATCAAAGTTCGAAGTAAAAATTCAAGGTCTGTTATTATTTCATCATGGGCCGCCTGTTTCACGCTACTTGGATAATAATGGAATTTGAATGGAACTTTTACAGAACTTGAATATTTATACAATAAGATAAATTTGTGTAAAAGTGAATACGAAGACCGAATTTTAATTGATTTTTCTTTATATTTAAGGGCATTCTTGCATTTCATTTGCTGATCTTCAAAACAGATAGTAGTAACTTGTTGCAACACGAGCAACGATTCTATCAGATATATTTTTTAGGTAAATCCCATGTCTATGTGTAAATTGTTCTTAACGCTAGAAAGATAATCTTATTTTTACCTACGTTAACGATAATGATACGACTTAGTGACGTACTGAAGTTTAAAAGTGTATACGAGATATTATAAATATATGACATATTATCACATTAACATAGTTTAAAGGTTGTTGAATAACTTAGTTTGGAGTTTTGTACTTTAAATACAACCAAAATATTTATAAAAAATATAATGAAAAATATAAAATATAATGAAAAATATAATTAAACAAAAATAAAAATTCTGCAAATCTCATAAAAAATCAACTACAAAATATTAAGTCTTTTTAAAAAGAAAAATAATGTTTCTTTTTATGTCCAAATCTTATTTTTTATATGCTATGAAAGTTTAAATGCTAATCAGTGGTTATACAAATAATTACTTTTTTTTAAATGTTTTTGTTCGCAAAATCAGATTTATACGAACAAGTCCCAAATCATACGTCTTTTGGACGTACGGTGTATGTATTCCTCCGTAATTATCATAGACATCAGAATTCAATAGACCAGAACATACAGATGAGGGGTAAAACCAAACTATGGGGGGGGTGAAGAGAGGAAAAATGACTGTGATTCGTTAAAAAATCAATCTGACAGTATATAGGCATCTCGCATTATAATATCACCATTTAGTTCTTAAAAGCAAAATCTGCTTTGAATGAATAGACCTTTTTACACGGGAGCGCGAATTGCTTGCCACGTTAATAACATATTTTCTATGGCCAAATGCTTGCCCCGAAAAGATTCGCCCAAATTCACATAGCAATATATTGTTGCCGTGTTTAGTTAAGACACTTTTACAAATGTTTCATAATTTATTTACCGCTGTAACCAGCGACGAGCACACTAGAGAACCGCCCACATTCGCTATGTCCATATAATATGTGGGTAAAATGTATAGCACAAGCTATCGTTTTTGGCGTGTTATTTCGAAAAAGGTATGGATGTTACTTCCGCGCTGTTCAGGACAAGAATGATGACGTCACATATTTTAGATTCAAGCGAGGTTCTCTCCCCTCTCCACGGAGCTAGCTGGATCCAAGGCGGAGCTCTAGCAGGCTTCATGGGGAGGGGGAAATAATACGTTTTTATCACTTAGGGCAGGTCCAGATATATTCATATATCCGTGGAAATTATTGTATTTACCGTGGTGACAGAGCCGCCCCGCGCAAGCCCTGCTCGGCAAATGAGCTAACTGAGATAGAAAGCGCGTTACGTTGCGAAATAAAAAAAAGACAGCAATTCTTGTGTATTGTTTATGTCTGAAAGACGCAGATTATCATTGTAGGGTTAAACCTGTATACAATTCAATCACATTTTGCATATTCGCTTTTTAATAAATGTTATTTTTCTTTTTTTTCAGTTGGAACCTTGTTGCCCCAAGCGAATAAGCTCTACAACGCAGTTAAATGGAACCATATAACGAAAAAATATTATCTATGCCAGATATAACTAACCGTTAGTTTGACGGCCGGCGTAGTCCAGCGGGAAGGCTCTTGACTCGCAATCCGAAGGTCGCGACATCGAATCCTGGCGTGGCAAATAAATTTTATTTGATTCATTTGTGTTATTTCACAATTTATTAATTTAAATTAATACAAAGTGTATTTGTGACACTTCCAGAGTGGAAGATACTCTCAGTATTGCCCTGGTATAAGCCACCATTCAGAATTGAAACGTTGCTTGAAATGGCTTTAGCCGTGTTTGGTGACCAGATCTGAATAGCCAGGTACTTCCCACCTTCCTCATCCCCATCTCCCTCCCCTCCCCACTTCCTTCAGCCTCATAAAATACCCCAATTGGGGATGCCACAGTCTCACTGGCTCTAGACGGGAGCAGTTGGGACTCTTGTGCGGTGTTCATGTATAAAAAAACTATTATGCCGTAAATGTAGCAAATGGAATAACATTGTTCCTGATAAACAGAAATAAAGGTATTTTTAGATATAACTAAGTTACTCTTAAATATTAAAAGGAACCTTGCTGTTCTAAAAAATAAACGAAAAGCATTTTGAACAGAACTTTCTTGGATAGTTATCCATGAACTTACAAAAAATTCTAAGAAACTTGAGCAAAAAAGGTATTTTTTTCCAAACGCAGATAGAACCTTGTTGTCCTAAGAGCACGATTTCCAATCTATCAAACCGTTTGGGATCGGTTTCATGCCCGAGGCAAACCAGCACAAACCGCGGTAGAGGCTTTGGCAGCAATCTCAGCGAAATGTCACCATTGGGAGATCCTTTCATTTCTCAGTTATGGTTGGAGTAGTGGCGAATGATTGCAGATGGATTTTGATTTTGATTCTGGAGATGGAATGTGGGATATTAAATAATACATGTCTGCATCGAACGAAGTGGATGTGTTTGAGTGTTAGGTTGAAGTATATTATAAGCGAAAGGACATTTTGAAACGACGAATAATCATCGGTTTAAGAATTTAATGTGAAATCACTATTTTAGATTAATCTTTACCACAAATTGGTTTACGTTATGAATACCATAATTTGTCTTTGATTAAATTGTAGCTTTTCCTTTCGTTTCGCTTGAGTAGAATTAAAATTAATTATTAATCTTCTCTACATATCTCTATCTCTACATATTATAAATTAAAGTCCCCCGCGTATAGTCTGTCTGTTCGCGATAAACTCGAAAACTACTGAACGGATTTTCATGCGGTTTTCACCAACAGATAGAGTGTTTTGTGAGGAAGGTTTAGGTATGTAATTTGTCAAGGATTTGTGTAGATTGGTTGAAACATAACGATAATTGTTAGAAGTGTCGGAAAAAGTCGAGCCGCCCGGTAACTTTCATCGAAAACGCTGCCTAATCCTTTGGGAATATAACAAAACGATGCATGGTGGGATATTCCTCTTTTATAGATCTACAAGGCATATATCTATCTTTTACGGATAGCTTACTATACCTACTCTATCTTCTAAAAAAATGGTCACGTACATTGTGGTTATTTAGACGGATACAGTATTAATCCTTATTAACTTAAATGCGTTAGTTACCCCCAAACATTTCATGCACATTATTATAATCTTTCACACCATCTCTACGTATTATAAATAAAAGTCCTCCGCGGTGTCTGTCCGTCTCTTCGCGATAAACTCAAAGACGGCGGTGGTTAAAAAGATTGGAAGACCACCCAGTAGAATCAGTAGATGATGTTGTGTTTTATTAGCCATAGCAACGCGTGGCGGGGTCAGCTAGTTACTTTATAAAAAAACATAAGCGTAAACTACTGAAAAATGTGTTTTTTAAGCATACAAGAAACAACTTTTTAAAATCACAATTTTGTGCCACAAATTATCTGTGAGAGTTTACCTTCAATTAACTTTTTTCTTTCTTACGAAATTATTCACAAAATAAATAAAAAAAAACACTCTTGCATTTAAAATCGAGCGATCCTAGTCTCTGTTTGTCATTCGATTTTTATGCCATTTACCTACATTCGTGGTGGGTATAAGGCACATTAAGAATTTGCATATTTTAGCTTGTAGCTTTCTTTTAAATAAACATTGTTGTTGGTCATTGTGATATAATATAATTAGATACTGAAAACTGTTTAAGAGGAATATAAACGCTAGAAATATTTTGAATCTCATGCCTGCAAAATTTTAAAATCGAGCGACTTTTTGCACGAGGCTGGTAAGCGTAAAAGTGGTTTTTATTTATTTTGTGCATAATTTTATATGAACGAAAAAAAGTTAGAACATGGAAAACCTCAAAAATAGTCTTAGCAATAAAGGGGTATTTAAAAAAAAATGTTTCTTGTATTACTTCATAGTAAAGTCATGCAAAAACATTTTTTTTGGAGGTTTACGCTTAAATTTTTTTTTACGTAAATGATAATTTTATTGTAATTCCAATACATAGAAAAGCTAGTAAAAGCTTCGATTCATCCGTAGCATATTTTTTGATGTTCATACTGTAAGCCGATTCGTCGTAAAGATTAATCAAAATTGTATCTAAATAATATTTCACGTATATATTCATCTTAAGTGTGCGCTATTTAACAACAAATTTATAAATGATAAAAATTTAAGATTAAATCAGCGTAGCAAAGTACCGTTTTAACTCGACCGTTTGCATTTCGTCTGTGTAATATTCTATGTTTGCATGTTCCGTTTTCGGTTTCGACAATTTTACGTCCCCCGATGGAAATGACTCTCGACTAGCATTGAATTGTTTTATTTCGAAATTTAATCATTTAAAATAATATGAGGTATTTTTGCGGCCCGTTCCAGAGTGGAAGATACTCTGAGTAATGCCCTGGTGTAAACCTACCATTCAGTATTGAAACGATGCTTGAAATGGCTTTAGCATCCCCAAAGATGACATAGGCCCTGAGGGAAATTATTTTCCTCAGGGCCTCCTGTGTGGAGCTCATGTAAAAAAAAATAACATAATATATAGTATATTTGCGTCACGTCCCAGAGTGGAAGATAGTCTCAGCATCGTCTTGGTGTAAGACCATCATTCAGAATTGAAACGTCGCGTCGCTTGAAATGGCTTTAGCCGTGTTTAGTGACTAGATCTGAATTGCCAGGTATTTCCTCACCTTCCTCCTTCCCTCCTCACTACTTTCAACAAAAAAATTCCTTCATCCGCATTATTATTAAAATTATTAGAACTACGTATCTAACTTTGACAAATGGACAACTTTCACGGAGATTTTAAAAATTATGTTATCTGTCGGCTTGAATAAATTTGGAAAAAATAAGTGTCACTGAGATAGTGACGTAAATTGATTATGAAGCTAAGTAAAAACACTGTATGTAAATGATGAGAAATGCACTTATAAAAAGACAACAAACGTCAAACCAAAAGCATCGGATTGTGTTCGTTATTTTCATCTCGAATACAGTTGTGCAATAATAAGGCGACTAGGAAGAATCTAACTTGAAATACAGTATAAATTTATTTATTTAAGGAACATAAACAGTCTTAATAATATCATATACATAAGAGGATAACAAAAACTAGACCAATTATACATATATGTTCACAGATAGGTATTTAGAAACATAAATGTAACATAAAAGTAACAGAATGTAAACTAGAATATTTAAGAAAAGAAAAAAAAAACAGGACAAAGCAGCAATTAAAATATATATATTGACACGTACCTTTCTCAGTTAGCAGAGAAATTCCGTTTGCATGAGCTCTCATCATCATCTCAGGGTCCTGCGTGGGATAAAAGAAAGCTACTATCTGATGTAAATAAAAGAACTCACATTAAACAAAATGTACTTGTTATTATTGACAAGCCAAAACATAATCTACATAAATACCTTTGTAAACTCATAAAGGTGTAGAGAGAGAGAGAGAGAGATAATTCAGTTATTTTAGTAGAATCCACTCCAAATGATCATTCATAGCTTGCGATAGTTAATATGGCGCACCTCTTCTAACCTCAGCGATAAGGGCTCCAGATAGCTGGAGAAGAGCCCCAGAGCTGCCGCTTCGCAAGCCCATGACACCGTGAAGCAGCTGAGATTCCAGTCCATCCACAAAGGCCCGCTGATCACAATGCGTCCAATGGCCATCTTTGAGCATTGAAAGGATATAACCCGCAGTTCTAGATTGTTGATGTCATTTAAGAAGCGCCTGCAATCTTCATCAAAGTTGTCCTCGGTGATATTGGATTGTACGTGGCTGTTTTATATAACGTCATAGGCTGTAAACACGCCCGATCAAAAAATCAATGTATCCAGCTGTATTCAATTATCCCGATGGCTATTATTCTCGGTGGATTGTTTTCCGCGTCATTACGAGCGTCAAACAATATTTCTTCACAGCACTAATTTCAAGGTGTAGTTGCATTATATTGCAAATTTACACAATCATTTACGAGTATAAAAACTCCTTACAAATCAAACTTCCAACCAATCCATTGTTATGTCATGACGTCGCCCTTATAAACAGTTTCTGCTTTTTTCTTTTTTTCAAAACAATCGAGCCACCGTCCAGGCAATTTGAATTTGTTATCAATCGTTCCAACGGCAGCCGAAATTAATAATAGGTACTCATTTTGAGCAAGTACTGACTGAATAAGAACCGTGAAAATAATTACGTTACAATATATATATATATATTTTAATTGCTATATATATATAATACAGGTGTAGATTCAACAAGTGATAAACCTAAATGTAAAAACACAACAATAAAATAAATGGGATTATAACTGTAAAGAAAATAGGGTGCAAAACAGGTATTTGGATTGGAAATTGGGACGGGTAAGGGGAGGACAGGGATAAGGGAAAGTTGCCACGCAGGTAATTTAAAAATATTAGGTACAATTAAATTAATCATCATGAATATGTGTCATGTATTATTCGCAAGTAGAATGTTATACAATGAAATTCTGTAGCTAAAGTAATTAGCAGTGAATATGTCAGCAAGTGTTTCTAAACGTGCAAATTTAAGGTTATAGTAGTTACATGCCCTTTGCATAAATTCATTTTGGTTGGAATTGGTGTTGCATCTATCAATGTAGAAAAGGGTATTATGTCTGCTATATCGAGTCGGCGCGTGGAAATTTATTTTATTTAGCAACTCCGGGCAGTCAACTTTCGAGTTAATAATTTTGTACAGGAGCATCTGATCAGCGACAAGCCTCCTGTTGAGCAGTTTCGTGATTCGAAAATGGTTCTCGATTTCATCGTAAGAATTGTATACATTGAATGATTTAAAATCGAGGAATTCGAGAAATCGCTCCTAAACTCTTTCTAACTGTTAACATAAACAATATAGCGCGGGTTCCAAACCTGTGAACAGTATTCCAGGTGAGGACGAACATGTGAATTGTAGAGAATCAGAGAAGTTTTAGTGTTTTTGCAAAATTTGCATGTTCTTAGTACAAAGCCTAGACTTTTTGTTGCTTTGGTGACAATGTTATCAACGTGTTTATCAAAGGTAAGTTTAGAGTCACGTATATAATCTTTATTTGTTAAAAGCAATCCAGAAATGGTGTAATCATGCAGGATTTTCACACGGTTACGTGTGAATGATAATAATAAAAAAAAAACATTTCAGCAACTATATTAAACTAGAAATTAATTAAGGGCGTCATTAAGGGGAAACGGGCGTAGTTTAGTCAAAACAAATATATTCCCTACTTCCTCTCTGGATTTTGACACAACTGCAAATATTGTTTTAATACAATATAGATATCGACCACTAGCGTTTCGGTACGTTGTGATTTTTTTGTTGTGTTACTTCTTATAGGAGTTAGGACCTTCCAAAAATCGTTAAAATTACCTTGTTTGAATACCATCAATAGACGTTCAGTATACAAACTAGACAATGTAATGTTTAAAAAAGTAAAACGTACCTACAGACATAGAGTTTTTTTTATATAGTTAGCAAATTAAATAAAATACCAATGTTCAAAATTGGGCGTACATCTTAATATTTAATTAGGTAGCATTCGAATTCAAAGTGTTACGAATCTAAAAATAAGGCGTCCCGGACAAAATATTCACGTTATACTTTATAACGATAATATCTTATTATTTTAAGGCAAAATTATTAACAAATAAGTATGTAATTAACCTACCTCTACCTCAACCCGTGTGAAATTTATTATCATAGTGTTTGTTTCTTAAATAGGTTATTTTTGGCTTGTCGTTATAATCTTCAATACTGGAAATTTGAAAGAAACACACGTTCGTGAAATGTCTATAGGAATATGATTAAAGACATTGGACATTCTATTATAGTAAACAATTTTTCCAACCCGAAGCAATGACATCGATGTTCAACTGCATTATACGATCAAAATTAGAATACGCTTCTTCTGTTTGGGCAGCAAAAATAGCAAACCAGCAAAAATATATAGAAAAAAAAAATTTTTTTTGGATTTTTTTTAAATTCTAAGGTAGCTTAATATGAGAATGCATTGTAAATACCCGCGATTTATGCATCACATGGATTTGTTCTCTGAAACACGCTACGAGACTCCAATCTAGGAGATATGGGACCGTTGCAGCAACAGCTTTTACAATTATTAACTATTACATTGACAGCCCGTACCTCTTGGAATGCTATAAATTTCGTACCGAACAACTACCGCCAGGGTTGCTACCACGACTTGCTCTGTATTCCACATAGCAGAACGAACATTCTGGTCCAGCATAGCATGACAAGAGGTATGGTGCTGCTAAATGATATCTCTAGATCTCTTGACATTTTCAACATTGGCCTTGAAGGTTTCAAGAGTCATTTTAGGCAAGAACTCTAAAATATCTATTATTGTAAATTTTTTCATTCAAAGTTATGTATACGTCATGTGTATATCAATCTGTGATGCATATTGAAAAAAATCTTCTGTCTTTATCGTTGTGATACATGACGATCGTCGACGATGTGCATACGATCTCTGTCTGAGACTGATATAATAGGCAAACCACTGTGCAAAGGAGCCATGTTGTTTATCATATAAAAATATACTTTTCTACCTACATATCTTGATACTTGTTTGAGAAGAAATTCCAGTGAATTAAGAAATCAATACTTAAAACGTCATTATCCCAACGTGCAATCACCGAAGTGCATCTCATAATGACTATAAAATTAACTTGTAATGTCATGATGTTAGAAATTCCGAAAATGATTACCTGCACCCAAGGCATAATATAACATTTTAATATTTCGTAATGATGTATTTTATTAACCTAAGTAGATACAATAATGTATGCTTGCAATCTTTAGAATGCATCTATTTATTTATTTATTTTTTTGGATTATAAATGTTTTTTACAGGGAAAGCGCTGACACCCATTGAATATGAAAAGTTAAAAATATCGTAAATTTAGGTTTTTTTTGTATGTGAATACCTCACAAGGGTCCCAGCTCCTCCCGTCTGGAGTTAGTGAGACTATGGCTTAGGAGGGGAAGGAGATGAAGAAGAGGAAGTTAGGGAAGTACCTGGAAATTTAGATCTGGTCACCAAACACGGCTAAAGCCATTTCTAGCGACGTTTCAACTCTGAATGGTGGTCTTACACCAAGACGATGCCGAAAGTATCTTCCACTCTGGAACATGCCGCAGATATACTATATATATTATGTTAAATGAATTAATCGTGAAATAATACAAATTAATAATAACATTGATTCGATCCCGCAATCTTCGGAATGCGAGTCAAGAGCCTTACCCCTAGACCACGTTGGTCGTCAAGTTGAATTCGTTGAACAAAATAATATTATTACAAATATCATTATTTATCTTCCGCCAGGTGTAATTGTTTGTGCACGTGACAGCTGTTTCACCTTTTAAAACATTGCCAAACTGTCGCTTAGGTCTTTGAACCTTCCTCGGAAAGAAAAACAGTTGTAACTTGTAAATACGTTATAAACTCGTTATTAACTTGAAAAACCTTAAAAATCTCCTCAATATAATAATAATGATCAGAAAATTTTCATCAAAATAAGGAAATAAATATCGGTCAGTGACCGAGTTGGCATCGCTTTTGGGTCCGACATTGGCGTTGTGTGTTCAATTTCTCAGCTGGCTAAGTCCTCCATTACGACACAAGCAACATTTTCCGCTTTCTGTAATGGTAGCAGGATATTTCCGAATATTTTCAAATTATTTATAACCCGGGAATGTTTGCCTTTCTTTAAAAAAAAATAATAAAAATATACAGTCTCCAAAACATTTCTCATTAACGATGTAACGAAAAAACTAGTTTTTTATGCTTAAGGCTCTGCAACCGGACCCGAAAAGAAGAAGATGGAGAGATACGAAATTACTAATCTTAGAGGAGAGCGCTAACGTTTACAGCGACAAAATCGATGCGAAAACGGCGAAAATGTTTAATAAAACACGACTCGTTTAAAATAGAGCAAAAATCTCGCGGGCATTATCTTAAACAGCATTTAAAGAAACACTGTGAATTTTTTCATACACGTGGCGACACATCATTATCAACTTCGCCATCAAAAGAAGACACGAGAAACATATGATATTCGCGCGATACGGGCAAGCTACTTGCCTGAGTACATACCTACCTACTGCTGCTGCCGCCGATAAATAATAATTTCGCCACCGCCTAGAAAGGTCTAGAGTTTATAAGCCGCCTGAATATTCAGCACCGGGTATGATCGAGTACCTTCCAGTGTACACATTGCCGGCGAATGGAACATTACTCCACCGGTCGCGCTGGTATATATAAAGCGACTAAACTCGGCGCTCGCTCAGTCAGTCCCAAACCATTAGTCGGTCAAGATCTCAGCATGTAACAGATCTCCGCACAAGTGCTCCTGCATGGCAACTCTACGCATCCAGGGCAGCTTTCCGAGGTCCATCACCACATCTCAGCTCTAAGGCCCACCGTGTCTTCATCTCCGCAGAACAGCTACATCCCGCGACTTACAAGGCTTGCGTCACCTTCAGTCCAGGGATCAGCTCACCGTTTCATGGCACCCCGAAACCCACCGTGTTTTGCTGCCATGGAAACCCGCTCCGCCTCGCCAGGACTACCTGCTGGTGGCTCAGCTCACTGAGCCACTCACCGTTCATCTCCGCGACTCAAAGCGTCGAGCAACGGCCTGGAAGATAGGTCATCTCCACCGCCAAGGTGTTGAGCAACTCGCTGACCTTCACCACACCATCTCCATCACCTCCGTACGCCTGCAGCATCTCATAACTTGTAAAATAACCGAAACAAACGTGTTAATAATAATTTTTGCAGCATATTTTGCGATTTTTTTCTATCGAGGGAGTTTTATGTAATTTGCGTTTCGGCGCGGGCAAAGTCTAGATATTATCTTCAAGAATAACATATATTTTTTTAAGAACTTTAAAACTTACCGTGTTTAAGGGAAATGTGTAATAAATCGGTACAAATCCGGGTTGCGGGCCCTTAAATACGTAGGTAAGTAACCAACGCAATCTTGGTTTTTTTCGTTCGCATGCCTTACAACTTGCTAATAATCAAGAAAATACAAGAAGAAAAACAAACAGCATTGTAGTACATTGAAAAAATAGCTACTGAATTTACCTTTATATAAGTTTTACATTAGCACACGTCTCAAAAACTCCGACGGTAAACACAAGCTTTGGACTAAGACACCACAAATAATGAGAAATAAAAGCAATCAACAATCTTTCACTCGATACAAGAAATCAGGGAAACAACAAAAAAATCAGATACAAAATTAAAAGCGAATTAAAGAAAAAAAATCCAATATTACAAAAACTGTATAACGTAAAAAATAAAACGTACTTACATACGTTTTATACAAAATACCATTACAGTAGGTACCTCATAATATTTGTCGATTTTTTTTTCATTACCGCCTTTATGCATTTTTTATTAATATTTCATCTTAGTTTCAATTTGTTAAAATGTATTATTTCGTCAATTATTAAATTGTAAAATGGGGGCATCAGCATGGGTAAAGCACCCAGTGAGGCCCATATTATCGAATAATGTTTTAAAATATATGTAAAGTTATTGCATCGAAAAAAAAACTTTAAAAGACAAGTTAAAAAGAAACCAGAGTGACTGTAGACAGAATAAAAAAAATTGACACACTCAACGGCTGTGCGAAATGATTTGATTCGAATTTAGAATTTTATGATGGGATCCGAATGAATGGCGTAATGACAGTTTAATAACTGGCCGAGATCGCTCTGACTCTGGACCGCGTATCGGCGGCTAAGATTAACAGGGGAGGACAAGGAATTTAACGTTGTGAACGCCCACAAAGAAAGAGGCCATTTTTTGGTTAAAATAATTACATTATTTTCATCATTCTTAGAGAAAAAAAAACATATTTAACATCACTTCAGCGTAATATTACGTGGATACAATCATAATGTCGGTGTCGCACGCAAGATAAAAGATCATCTCACGCACAATATTGATTGCATAAAATCCCATACAGGCTTGTCACACCTAAGCATTATACGCCGTAACCGCAGCCGAGACGATATGCGACCCCTCTCCGCAGGAGAGAGATTCATTTTAATTGATGACTGCTATCAAATTGACAGATCTGGTAAAAAGAAATGACATTTCGCGGCACCTCTTTAATTCAACTGACCCCTTCTCCTACCATAAGAAGAAATATTTTATAGTGTAGATACCTATTGTATCGGTACAACACATAAACGCTCGCGGTTCAACAGATAAGTGCACGCGCTTTTAAACATTTAACGCTGCGTGTGCCCGTACCTTATAAATTAAAATTTACCTTCTTTGACGACATCAGTTATAAAAATGGTCCACAGTTTTCACATTCTCGTTAAAAACACCGCAAAACGTTAGTAAAATTGTGTGTTTTCGGCTTTCAAAGATTTATTCTATTAAAAAATTACAAGAGCGCAGTTCACACGCGGTAGAAGTAAACCTTCAGAAAAGTAACGCAGACACGAGTGGGGAAGCGACGAAGCACCGCACGAAGAGGAGACTGATTATACTATATCATTCTCTCGCAGGTTAATGTGATGTATGTGTTTGTGTATTCGCAGATGTAGGTGTTTATCTCATTTTATTTTCGATATTTTTCGTTTCATCGAGTTTCAAATCACAATGGTGCTAAAGATGTTTTCACTTCAAAAAAATGTTTTTTTTGTATGATATTTTCATTCAATATTACAAGTTTAGAAATAAGTCGAAAGTTTTCGGACAGAAACTATTATGTAATACTTACACAGTAGGTAATATTTATTACGTTAATACCTACTTGTATCATTTTAGGACGATCGTCGATGCCTTGCACACGTGCTATCTCTGGTATCTAAGGTGGTGTTTGCGCCTTTCTTCGAAAATATTTTATTTCTCTGAAGTCAGTGGAAAGATTAGACGACATCAGAAAGAAGTCCAAATTAAAATGCCCGGTGGCTGCTGGGACAGTCCGCGCCTGGCCACGCGACTGTGGATAGGTGTGGAAGAAGCGAAGAGGGAGACAGCCTATGATAAAGGGTGTACCTCCGTAATGACGCCTGATTGGTTGAGCCCAACACAGGGTGTTTGGTATTTCTGACAGGTGCTCTGTGATGCCGGTAAATTAAACGTCATTTGGGTTTGATGAGATTAGACGATAGGATGTTTTAATGATAATATTGAGTACCTACTCTTAAATAACGAAATTCTTGTGGAAAAAACCAAGCATATGTAAAATATTATAGTAGGTAAGTGGTACCTAGGCGGGTTTTTTAATGAACAAATCAAATCATATTGTAATATTCATTTTTTTATTAGTACAACTCTCTTTTTATAACTTTTGAAGGTTATTCCCATTAATGTTATATTATATCATTGAAGAAGAATACAACACTAATAATCTAAACGAAAATATGAAAGAGACCAAGCCACAGAAAAATAAAAAAATGTGAGACACGTCGCAAGTGGGACACGAACCCAGAACCTCTCTTCCAACCGGGATGTGTGTTTTTACTAATTCCGCCATTGCCACCTTCAATCAAATCGTCATAATTGTCAATCTCATATTTCCAAATTTTAAAATTAATTATTAATTAATTCATTCCTTATTAATTAATTCTTCGACAATTTTTTCCATATCACTAATTATCCCAATTGCGACCATTATCTTTTTCTATTTTTCTGTGTCTTGTTCTCTTTCATATTTTCTTTTAGATTGTTAGTTTTATCTTCTTCTTTAAGGACATACTTGCAATACATTCAGCCATAACTATTTTGCAGGCATCTTCTATTATTTAATTTATACTTACTTGGCAATGTGAACCTATCTTTGCTCAAAGGTGTTTTAAGTATCTTTCCTATCATGGACTTTCTCTCTCTTCCTTCAAGTGATGAGAAAACCATTTAAATTTTACCTAATTTACGACCAAATGTTTTTTTTAGTAGACAGTCAAAATAATACAAAAAATAAAATGATTGTTCACAAAAGCAGAATGATCAGATGTTTAAAAAATGTGCAAAGTACTGTCCAATTAGGTTCCTGTTATAAACAATATTCCTATTAGAATCAAATAAGAAAATGATTTATTCAAAATATTAGGAAATGTATGAATGTGAAGCAATATTACCTTTGCCTTTGGCGTTCTGAAATTTGCCCAACTTTTTAGCCTGAAATTTCTTCGCCAAGTAACTATTTTCAGCTTGCAGTATCTAATCGACTGAGCGTAGAAAAGCCCTGTTATAGCTCGACCGTTTTGAATTTCATTGGTCTATATCACGGACATATGAATATATCTGGACCTGCCCTAAGTGATAAAAACGTATTATTTCCCCCTCCACATGGCGCCGGCTGTAGCTCCTCCTTGGAACCGGCTCGCTCCATGGGGAGGGGATATAGCCTCGCTTGAATCTAAAATGTGTGACGTCATCATTCTTGCCGTGAACAGCGAGAAGCTGACATCCATACATTTAACGAAATAACGGCAGCTTGTGCTATACAATATATCTACGTATCAATATGCACATAGCGAAAGTGGGCGGTACTCCAATGTGCTCGTCGCTGGTTACAGGGGTAAGTAAATTATGAAACATTTGTAAAAGTGTTTTAACTAAACACGGCAAGAAAATATTGATATGTGTATTGGCGCGAGTCTTTTTGGAGCGAGCATTTGGCCTTAGCAAATAAGTTTTGAACGTGGCAAGCAATTCGCGCTCCCATGTAAAAAGGTCTATTCATTCAAAGCAGATTTTGCTTTTAAGAACTAAATGGTGATATTGTAATGCGAGATGCCTATATACTGTCAGATTGATTGTTCAACGAATGACAGTCATCTTTCCCCCCTTTGCTCTCCATAGTTTGGTTTTACCCCTCATCTGTAACTGCTTGTCTATCCATTTGGATGTCTATGGTCTATATGTAATTTTATTTATGCGTTCCGTTTCCGTTTCAAGATGGTGGCCGTTTTAATGGCTCAGAATAGATTATTTTTTCCAACGAATCTTCCTGTATATTTGAACTTTCTTAATCGAATTTTTCAGTACCGTAAGTAGGTACCGTGACGAATCAAATTTCTTGAAAAAATAATTGTCATTGAGAAAGTGACGTTTCTTTGGCAAAAATGCATGATTACGTCTTTGAAATAAAATATGTAGTACGTAGGTATATAAGTAACTACTTGCAAAACATGATTTCAGAAGAAATTTTAGGATTTCATTTATTAAACACAAATTTTAAGTTAGTTCAAATAACTAGTTATCAATGCTAATCTGGCAGTCTTATTTGTTATTACTTGTAATATTTCGACGACACAATCATCGACAATATAAAATATAATTTAATTAAACTGCACCAATATAACAACACCCTGTGTATTGAGATTTTCGCGGACAGGCGTATGATTTGACGATCCGAAGCATCGAGCTCTCTTTGTATTTGTATCCACAGGGCGTTTTATTTCCATAAACAACTGAATTAATTCGATCGGGATGCTAATTTTATTCCACGGTAAAAATTATATTCGGATTAGAGAACCGGCTATCAGTGTGCAAGTCTGGAAAATAAAACTCAGGTACCCAAAGGAATAATAAAACCATTGAAGGCATTGCATTTGCAAGGTGTTTTTTTAAATATTATTCATACTGAACATTGCAGACCCGAGGTAAATCGCAGGATATTATAATTGTAGGATTTGTGATGTTGAAAGTATTCATAAAAAAAATATAGGGAGTGGTCTAAACTCTGTAAGAAGCTGCCGACCAAGCCCAAAACACAGTGAACACCGTTAGTAAACTTTAGAAAATACGACATCTTCCAAAAAGTTAAATTTGAAGTGAAATATAAAGAAATCATTATAACTGAAGTTAATTTTCGTATATAATACTACCGCCGTGGGTCGAACCACAGTGCCCTTCTTAACCCTCGACCCGTCGCGTGGGGTCTTTAAAAGCCCAGGTTTTACAGAAATGCTAATTATGTTCATTTTAAATGTTCCCACTGATTTCTGACTTTAGGTAGCTTCCTAAAAGGGACAATACTTGACGCAAGCGCCAAGAAAATTTAGTTTACGCATGTGCGATGTGAGATACAGACTTGTGTTTCGGCGTGAGACTAAAAAAATCAACAAAATACCATGAAAAATCAAGTATATACGTTTATTTTATTGTATTTTGTTGATTTTTTTGTTGTAGTAATAATAAGTCTATATCAACCTCAAATAGTTAAGAGTTTTGATGAAAATTGGTTGGATTTTTATTTTAAAGTGTTCTGTTAAAAAATTATTCAAAATTTCAAAAAAATGTTCCTTCTTGATTTTTAAGCTCTTGCATTGAAAATAAATAACAAATTTTTAACATTTGTTTTTATTTCAAAGCAATCATTATCACCTGACTGTAATCAGTTAAAATAACATATAAAATGTATGCTACAACAACAATTTAATCATATTTATTTTTGGGGTCCTAAGCGACCCCACGCGACACCTCGCGTTACAAAAAAGGCGCGACGGGCGGAGGGTTAACAATATCAAGGAGGAAACTGTGTTCTTACTTATGACCTAGAATAACACTTAATCTAAAACATGCGAACACCTCAGCACAGGTTCTCATGGTGAGGTGTTCACAAAATACTAACTACTAACCTGTTTACATGCGGTTACTGACAATTAACATTTTTTGTATTTACTGAAACTTACTATCCATTTGAACCACTGTAATTATCTGTAAAATGCGTGTTCGAGAAAAGAAATAGCAAAATATTAATGGATATAATAATACTTCATACCTACTTACTTTATTGCTTGTCTGAAACGTTCCCACAATCAGTTCCAATATTGAAAATCAAAGTAAAACCAGTTCTAGAAGTCATTGAACTGGAGTTACGCAGGGACACACCACCAATTTTTTTAATTACATAATTTTTGGTGATAAAAATATAAAGTCAGACGGTGATGAAAAAATTACACTTTCTTGAGTGCTCTACTTACTGGTTTCACCCGAGTTTCAACAATATCTGGGGCAAATAATGGTATGGCGTTTAGCCACTATTTTTACAATTTAATTGATATTTCAAAGCTCCTGATCTCATGATGGAAAATATGGCTGACAGGAGAAAATAATTGCAGTGACCCTCAAAATCCAATAAGAAACAACCATCAACAGAAATTTGAAGATGCCGAAGATCACTCTTGAGATGAGATTTTGCTGATTCAGAAAACTTTACGAATGTTAAAAAGAATGTAAGTATACCATTGGTTAAGTAATTATTTTTATACAACCATGTTTTATAACCATAAATAAAATGAAATAAAACGCAATGAAATGAAATAAAATAAAAGGAAATAACATCATGTTGGGAGGCGGGTATGAGTACCGCAACCCCGAAAAGCATTTATTGGATAGCCAACACCTATGTCCAATGGTTCGATATATATGGTGACTTAGTAACTTCCGTCTAGGTCTTGGCGGCGGATGAATTTGCCCACCTAATGCGTGACGGTCCGGATCGGGAGAAATTGGTAGATGAAGACCGTTTTACCTCTCCAGTCGGATATCGACCCATCGCGTCGCACCGCAGTGGGAGGAATGAATTCATAAGTTCTTTACTCCTAGAACTATCCATACTTCCTTTCGATATTTTTTTCCTCAAGGCCTCCTATGTGGAGCTAATGTTAAAAAAACCATCATTATTATCTTCTTCCCCTTGTCCTATTCGGGTCGCATCGACAAATCGCCTCCATTCGTCCCTGTCTTGCGCTGATTGTGCAACCTCCGTCCATGTCAGCCCATCCTCTCCTCACACAGTTTCTGGAGTTGCCCAACTGTGTCTGGGGCGGCCCATTTGACGTCAACCCTCTGGAATCGCACTCAGTATTTTCTTAGGAATTCGGTCATCAGACATTCTTAGTATGTGCCCAAGCCACCTCAGTTACGATTTTTCTATGAAGAATAACAGTGGTTCAATGTTTAGATCGTCTAGGATTATCGAGTTGCAAAAAAATCATTTGCTAAAATGTTTTTTTATGTTTAAAAGCAATTGAATCCCGAATAGTGTGATTGTTGGCCATTAGATTTGTCTGGTTAATAAAACCAGTTCGAATTTTTTCAATAGTCCTAAAGTTCTTTACGTTTTAAATATGAATCCAGCGATCACTTCAGAATCTTTACTAATATTATAAAGGCGAAAGTTTGTATGGATGTATGGACGTATAGATGTATGGAAGTTTGTTACTCTTTCGAGCAATAAATACTGAACGGAATTTAAAAATTCTTTCACCAATAGAAAGTTTCATTATTTGCGAGCAATAAAGACTATTTATATTGGTAAGCTCTGGCGTTATGAATAAGTTGTGGCGTTATGAAATTATTTATCATATGTTTTTTGTCCCTAACAAAATCGAGTTATTGCAAACGTCAGAAGAAAAGCAACCAAATTATTGCCTAGGCAACGATGTTTTTTTTTGAATTAGGCAATTCATCCTAAAAAGAGTGCTTTGTTGGCGTCGTACGTAATATCTATCTCTAAAAATGAAACACCGAAATGTATGTACGCGCATAGAAATGTGTGTAATTCAAATTAGATAATGGGGGTATGGGGAGAGTGGATTGACGAGAGGGAAGGTGGAGGAGGCGGAGTGGCAACACCCCTTTTTTACACATGAATACCGCACAAAAGTCCCAACTGCTCCCGTCTGGAGCCAGTGAGACTATGGCAACGCCAATCGGGGTATGTTGTGAGGCTGAAGGTATTGAGAGGGGAAGGAGATAGGGAAGAGGAAGGTGGGGAAGTACCTGGCTATTCAGATCTGGTCACCAAACACGGCTAAAGCCATTTCAAGCATCGCTTCAATTCTGAATGGTGGTCTTACACCAGGGCGATACTGAGAGTAGATATCTTCCCTAATACCATGCGAGCGAAGCCCGGGGCAAAAGCTAGTACTTTTTTTTTTTTTACATGAGCTCCACACAGGAGACCCTGAGGAAAATATTTTCCCTCAGGGCCTATGCCATATTTGGGGATGTTGTGTGGAGGGTTTTTTTAAGGAAAGGAAGGAGAGGAGAGTTCTGGGAAGGAAAAGGGTTTAAAGGGTGGGTAGGAATCTGGGGTTCAGTGTGTCTTGGTCATCCGCCTCCAAGACCTAGATAAACCTTACCCCATGAACCCGGGCACCCCTGCTAAATCACCAAACGTAGCGACCCACTTGGGGTGACCTATGGCAGAGGTGTTGGTTATCCAATAAAGGTTCCCGGGGCGGCGGTACCCATTCCCGCCTCCCAAATTGAAACGTACTACATAATAATCAAAACATTTTGGAAAAGAAAACGCCTCAATACATCAATTCCTAGCATAAAAGCTCGCTTTCTGCACGAAAATGAATTATGACCGTATCCGGAGAGAACGTGAAAATGAAAACACCCCCTTTCCCCTTTATGGCTCGCGAAAACTCAAAAAGCGTGGAAGAAAATCGGCGGCGGTAGCAATTCCTCACGCAACTTTCGCGTTCCGAACGATTTTATTGGAAGAAATATCGCTCTTTATATCCAATATATATTTTTTACGAGCCCCGATGCTGGCATCCACCGCAGTACGCCACTGCGGGGTGCATTGTATATGTGACGTCATAATCAAAGGACGATTTATTCCTACATTCCAGGGGTGGGGAATTGATGCAAAGTTCTAGAAAAATCATGATACAGTTTATTGCAACCTTAGAAGATACGGTGGAAAGCTAGAAGACGTGTGAATTTGGAAATGACAATTTTTTTTTTTTTTTTTTCATTATTTAGAAACAAATAGTATCTACCAACTCCGGGGTCGATTTTGCAAATAAAAGTTTGAATAGTTTGTATTATTTCACCATTTTTTCATTAAAAATTATGAGTAGTATTTTAGCGGCACATTCCGAAAGGTAAGATACTCTCAGTATCGCTAACTAACTAACCATCACGCCGTTTCCCCGCAGGGGTAGGCAGAGAGGACGGACCGCCAAACAACTCGGTCTTGGCACACACTCTTTGCCTCACTCACATTCATACCTCGTCTCACACATACTCTTCTATTATTCTGACTTTTGATATGGCCCGAATCAAGTATCTGATTCACTTGATCGTGCCATGTCTTTCTCGGGCGTCCCCGACTTCTTATACCATTCACATTCGCGTCGTATATTCTTCTTACACTACTCTTTGTTCATTCGCTCACGCCCAAACATGCCCATACATGCCCAAACCATCTGAGGGTCCCTTTCTTAATCTTACTCATTATATGCTTACATCGGCCTTACATTCTTTGCGGATATCCACATTTCCCACACGATCATACATTGTTTTACCACACATACGTCTCAGGGATCTCATTTCAACAGCATTCAGTTTACTTTCATCCTTCCTCTGCCAGTTCCATGCCTCACTGCCATACATCAGGGTAGGTACCAGGACTCCATTGTGGACTGCTAGCTTCGCTTCTTTTGACAGTTTTTTTATTAGCACCAATGGCATTCAGTCCACCATTGATGGAGTTACCGGCATTCACCCTTCTTTCAATATCTCCATCAGCCTTCAGTATCGCCCTGATGTAAAATCACCATTTATATTGAAGCGTTGCTTGAAATGGATTTAGAGACCAGATCTGAATAGCCAGTTACGTTCCCACCTTCCTCTTTCCCATCCCTTTCCCCTTCCTACTATTTTCAACCATACCCAAGCCATAATTTCACTGGATCCAAACGGAAACAGTTAGGAATTCACATTGTAGGAACTGTTCGTAACTTGATTTGAAATACTGGCAATATGTATATTATAATTGTAGGATTTGGGAAGGTGAACATATATATATAAAAATATAAAAAATTGCCTGAGGATCATTGTCTTCAAAAATTGTCAACTTAAGAAAAGGATCTTAAATTTACCTATCAAATAAATACCGTTAGTAAACTGGAAAAATTACGATCTTTCTCAAAAATTTGAACAAAACATATGCTCAGTTCAAATATAGAATTATTCCCAAAATGAGTTCGAAAATTGGAAATCAAAATTCATAAACATTCACTCACCTTCATTCAAAAGCAAATGCTTTTAATGGACGATCAGTAATATTATATGTACCATTTTTAAGACAAATAAATAAAAAATAAAATAAAAAACAAACAAAACCCAGTTTTAGTGCTCATTGAACCAGATTTTCACACAGAAACAGAGAAACACCAAAATTTTTATTTTTTTAATATTGATATTATACTTGCACGAAATGTTTCCCAACCCTGACTACAATCTTAGCGGGAAGCCTCATAAAATCATCCCTAGAAAGTTATGCATCGACGGAGATGCCGATTTTCGTTAGGGGTGCTTGGTGCTTTTTACCTACCCCGTTTCTGTATCTAAGGATGCAAACAAAGAAACTAAGTTTCTTTACAAAAAACGTTTCCCAAAAAAAAGTTTTTGAAAATTGCTTTAATCTTCGATCCTATGTTCACTGCCCATCATTTCAACTGTTTTCTGGTACGATGAATTAGCATTTTAGCAATATGATTAATGAAATAAAATTTTATTTGCGCACACCAGGTTCGAACCCGCGACCTTCGGATTGTGAATCTAGAATCTAGAGTCTTTCGCCGTCATAATATATAATGATATTCACAAAAATACATGTACTTATAATAATAAAAATAACGTAATAAAACTGTGTATATTTCTAGGCAGTTGAAAATAAAGTATCAAATAGGCTCTTTTAAAAGATACTTGTCGATACACTGCAAGAAACCCACCCTTCTAAGGAACAACCCCCCGGTTCATAAATCGTCCTATTTGCCACTGCGCCGTATGACAAGTGGTGGTCTCAGATAACCCCTTGCGCCACGCATAACAAAGGCATAAAGTATGTTACGGCCTTTTCTTTACGGGTCATTTGTGAACTAACCTCAACCCCTCGTGCGCCGCGATATACGAGTGGGAATATAGAAATATGGAGAAATAATAGATTTCTTGGACTAAAATGGTGAATTTTTTTTGTAGGTTATTAAAAATAGAAACAAACCTTAATGCATTAGATAAAATTATCACTGAGCTCATGTATTTATCTAACATCTAGTTAAGTGTGGGTTATGTATACAAAATCATTATATTGACGGAATCACTTTTCGATTCGATGCTCGATTTTCGTTTCGTCCATTCGATTTAAATATCATACCACCAAATATTAAAACTAAAACGTATGAACAACGTATAAAGCCAACGAATCAATCTAGATTTCAATGTTTATGGCATATTTTATAATATAATTAAAAAAAAAACTATAATTTATAATAACTTGAGAAAAAATGTTTAAAGAGGATGAAGGAATCTAGGTTCCATGTGCCAGGAGTGACGGACGTATGAATCCCTCCCTACCACTGAGGTACAAGGCGGTGGGGTGAGAGGTCTAAATTTGGTCTCCCTTAACCAGTGTCTCACGCTCCGGCCCGATATGCAGTAGTTGGGCAAAAGCATTTGCCGCCAAGACGTAGACAAACCTTCTGCTAAATCACCAAACATAGTGAACCACTTGGGGTGACCTTATGGTAGGGATGTTGGTTATTCAATAAATGGTTTCAGCTCGAGTCGACATCTTGGATTGATGGCGCCAAAATTTGGTTTTTTCAAAATAATTGAGCAATGGTTGATCTTACGACCAAATTGCCAAAGACAAACTTAAAGAAGATGAAATTTCAAATATTTTTTGTTCCAAATTTTTTTTGTAAGTTTAATAGGTAATGAGTTACAGTGGCGGAAATGTGAATATTTTTCTAAAAAATGGTGAGATTCCCAATTTTTGTTATTTTATCGGGCCATACATTACATAATTATAATTTTTTAAACTATTTCCACACCACCATGAGGAAAAGAAAATGGCGCATTTTTTATTGTGGTATCCCCAGTAGGTCTTCTTCCTCTTCAATGGCCTTACAACCCATTTCGAGCTTTGGCCTCCTTCAACGTAAGCCTCCACCGCCCTCCGTCCTCGGCCGTCGTCTTCCTAACTGCGACATGGAGTAGTCCTCTTGCATCCTTCCTGACATCATCCTCCCGTCTCAGCCTAGGTCTGCCCGCCTTTCGTTTACCTCCTGGTGTTCTGTTAGAACCTTCTTCGGTACTCGTGTGCTTGACATTCGATGCACATGTCCGGCCCATCTTAGTATTTAGAGCCTTAGATGGATAGAGTCTGGGAGCTTGGTAAATAACATAGAACTTTATTGTGGCGGATTCTCCATGCCTCTTTCTCATGTTAATGTAAGTACTTGCATACTGCTTTCTTACCCCGTATGCATGGACATGGGAGGGTCTAGAGTCGTTCAAATAAATGTATCTTCGGTCAATAAAATAGATTCTTGACGTGTGCGGTGAAGGAGGAAACCTTCATTACATATAACGCCGTTGGGAAAGTGGTGGGGTCTCCTCCAATGCCTCTCCCTCTCGCACCGCTCCTAAGATTCTTCGAAGTACCTTTCTTTTGAAGATGTCCAGCTGTTCCCACCACACATCCATAGGCCAAGACCGCTCTAACAATTGTTTTATATAGGGTTTTCCTATGGACGTTTCGGGATTTGAAACTGGTAACAACGCGAAGTAAGTGTTGTTAGCGCCTGTGATGCGCTTTCTTACTTCTACTGGGTTTTCTTTGTCATGCGTTATGATGGAGCCCAGGTATGTAAACTCTTCGACTACTCCGAAATTATAAGTGTCTTTAAATTTCAATTTATCTTTTATTCTGGTTTGTATCATGATTTTAGTTTTATTCTCATTGATTTGCAAACCCACCTCTCTTGACGAGTCTCCCAAAACCTCTCTTACAGCCTGTGGGATCTTTCGACAATATTAAGGTCAATATGTCTATTCCACGGATATTCGCACAGAGTTCGACTATTATTCGTAATTATGTTACATATTCCCTATTATGTAATAATATATTTTTGTTGATCCCGGTTGGTTGATACTGACATAATAGTCTTTGCCATCAATGTCATGATCTAACTCATTGCCAGTGGTACTGAGATGCTGGGCTTCTATTGACAAAATCTCTTCATATTCAATTGCAAGAAATAAATTTTAATATAGTCTCGGGTGCTGGTTTAAAGTCATTCTTACTGGAACAAGCCCATTGGTGCAACGTTTCCAGCTCCAGTTTTCTGGATTTTTTTGTATTCCATACCGTTAAGCATTATTATTTATTATTCCATACATTTTTGAACAAAGCAACAAGAAAGCGTTTTCCTTGATCTGCTATTTCTTGCATCATGTTGTTTTCATTCGTATACTCAATGAAGACGCACTGGCAGACCAGCTTTTTTAAAGCTTACAAACGTTCATTATTACTACAAAGTAGTTTCATCCATGCACTCGATGACATCGGGTTTGTCATAGTGGGATCCTAGCCTGTAGCAATATAGGCGCTGAGGTGGCAACGCTGCAGTCAGGACTGCAGGCACGCACTCCTCTATGTAACACGAAAAATTACTGTAATTTGAAATAGATTTTGCAATATGTGTTATAATAAATCAATACAGAGAAAGAAGTTTCTACGGTAATAAACTCTTTAAAAAACTCTTCATCCACCGGCATTGACGAAATACCCAACAGTGTTCTTAAAAAAATTGCCCCGGTTATAATACAACCATTAACTCATCTGCTGAATATTAGCATTCGCCAAGGATTATTTCCCACCATTTTAAAACAAGGTCTTATTATCCCTATTTTCAAAACAGGCTCCAAACTTGATATTAGTAATTATCGTCCTATTACATTACTTAATTCCCTGTCTAAAGTATTTGAAAAGATCGTTAATAATAGTCTTATGGAATATCTGGAAACCAACAACCTACTATCGCCGCGGCAATTTGGCTTCAGAAACCAGAAAAGTACAAACGATGCCATAGCCACCGTCACTGACCACATCTCTGGCCACCTTGATAAGGGCTCGAAATGTCTATCGGTATTTCTCGACCTGTGTAAAGCGTTTGATACAATATCACACATCAAATTAGAACGCAAATTGTTCAACATAGGTATTAGGAATAATGAATTAAGCCTCCTCTCCAGTTTTCTATCTGACAGATCCCAATGCGTTAAACTCAGAGCTACAAAGAGTCAGAATTTACCTATTAGTTACGGTGTCCCACAAGGCAGTGTTATAGGTCCAACACTCTTCCTAATATACATTAACGAGTTGTGTAACCTAGATATCGATGCCACTATTGTCAGTTTCGCCGACGACACTGTACTACTATTTCAACAAAAGATTGGCCTACCGTATATTCTAAAGCGGAGGTAGGAATTCAAAAGGTTAAATATTGGCTTGACTCGAACACATTAACTCTTAACATACAGAAAACAAAATACTTACTGTCTAGTCTTACCAATATCACAAAACCAAACCTACACCCAAAATTAAAAATACACGAATGTAATAACTCATCTCAGAACAGGAATTGCAACTGCCCATGCCTAGAACAAGTAGCAACTATCAAATATTTAGGATTAACCTTTGATACACATCTAAATTGGAAGCAACATATACTTAACACTACAAACAAAATCCGCAAATCTATTTACTTTTTCAAACAAACGCGCAATTTCCTTAACCTACAACTTTTAAAAACAGTGTATTACTCACTGTGCCAATCTCACATCGAATACGGAATTTTAGCTTGGGGTAACACTTATTATAATGCCCTCGAACCCATCATTAAATCACAAAAACTAATAATAAAAATAATTCTTAAACTTCCTCTCACTACCAGCACTGATACGATCTTCAATATTTTCAACGTTGTGGACATTAAACAGCTCTACGCAAAATCCATCTTACTTTATTTACATAAAAACAACAAAATCCTATACAAACCAACACAAATGATACACAATACACGAGCCAAAAATAAAGAACTTCTCCAAACTCCCTTTTCTAAAACCACCTTTGGACAAAAACACTTTAAATACATAGCTTGCAAACTATACAATACACTTCCAGCCACGATTAGACAAACCGAATCAAAGACCAAATACAAACAAGATTTAAAGAAATGGATTATAAGTATTGGACGCCACACTACTGCTAACATCTGTAAAATAGAGTACAAATAGACAGAATTACCATCTCACGTATGTCCTTACCCTTATTAAAGAACTTAAAATAGTAAAATCCTATATGTATAATATAACTTCCTATATAGACTCGAAAGGATTTACTATTTTATTCATCTCTTCCTTCACCTATATAATGCTCTCTTTATGATATTAACCCTCAATCTTAATCATCTTTCTGTTTGAATTGTATAAATCAGTATGTATCTTACCTTAAATATTCTCATGTTGTAATTAAATATTCTTATGTATGATACTCATTTATGTACCTCTACGCCTGTCTCAACACAGGTATTCCCTAGTGAGACAGGCATCGAATAATGTTATGTAAACATACCTTTTATAGATAAATAAATAAAAAAATAAAAAATGTTATTATATCAATACGTTAAAATGATATTGTGTAATGTATAATATGTTCTTACAAAATTTATGATGAAAACTTGAGTTTTACGATTTTTTGTCATTCAAACAAAAAATGTACGTAATTTAGTCTTCTTCAAATTTGTTTTAACATTTTTGTTGTAAAATCAACCGTTGAGGAGTTATTTTGAAAAAACTATATTTTAACACCTCAATCCAAGATGGCGGCTCGAGCTCGACCCCCCCAAGGTCGAAAACTTTTTTTTTTCTTTAGAGTCCCAATCTAAACAACATATATCAAAATCGCTACTACACGACCTTTTGCAAGCTGAAGGCCTTTTTTATCCCCCACTGACTGGGCTATATGTGTATATTGGCGTGGAGTCATAAAGGCTGGAAAGCTGTGCCTAACCTATTAAAATCGATCCATAAAACAAATATTATATTTAAATGCGAACAATTTCTGATAATTAATAGTGTATTTTTTCCACGAATTTGTAAGCAACTTATATACGCATTTATTCAGTAAGACAAAACATCAGAGGAAGATTTATTTATTTATTTATTGACACCCTATTGGGCTTTTACATATCAAATACAAATTTCATTTATAACAACAGTATAACATAACTAAAAAAGATTACAAAATATACAAATAAATCATTAACTCAATGTAAAAAAAGTAGGAATCCATCTAATGTTAATTCCACATGAATGACTTTAGAGAACTCGTAGGTATAACAATTCATACACCCACGAGCAACAAAAACATTAAAAAATAATCAAAAAACATTAATTTTTACTTAATTACTCGTTGTATGCTTTTGGAATAAGAACAATAAAAAACAATAAACAAAAGAAAATCGAAATAAAATAAAATGATTTCTCATTCATTCTTCACATCTAAAAAGTGGTGGACTAATTTGGCTTTAAATGAATCGAAATTTAAATTAAAAATGTCAGCGACATCAGTTAGTTCATTGCCCAACCTGTGTATTCTTTCCATCACAGAATTTGTAGTGAAGTTATTGTTGTGAAATAAAATATTTCGTCTAGTATATTTTGGAGTTATATGTAAGGATAATAAGTTTATAGCATCAGATGATAATAAAATGGCAAAAAACTGTACAGCTTAGGTTATAGAGCAATGCACGCCGGTGTTATACTTTTTGCAGTGGTATTTAGACACTTTAATAACAAAAAAGGGATTTAGGCATTAGGACTCGGCAATTTCCACAGAGATTCGGAAAACCTAATGAAAATGTCTTTCAGAGGATGTCGTAAATATAGGTAGTTATATGCAGTTTTGAGGTGTCTCAACAGAGGCCAGTAAAGCTGTAATACATAATTGTCTACATTCGCCCGTTCAGGGTACCTAGCATGGTCGATCGACATAGGTTTTATCGAAAATGTCGGTAACTTGTCATCGCTCCCAAGCACGACTGCAGGCAGCTAACGAACAAATAACAGTTCACAACGACTAAGGGTTCCTATTTAATTTGACGTGAACTATTATTTGTTCGTTAGCTGCCTACAGTCATGCTCGGGAGCCATGACAAGTTACCGACATTTTCGATAAAACCTATATCGATCGACCACGCTAGGTACCCAGGTGTAAAACCCGAATTGTTACGAGTTACGAAGTAGCCGATGATATTCGATCGACAAGTAGGTACCTTCAGTGACCAGTTTCCCCTACCACATAACAAGTCAGAGCATCTATCTTTAGAACGGACGTTAGCTCACCAGCTAAACCAGCACCTCTGCCATAGGTCACCCCAAGTGGTTCCCTACATTTGGTGATTGAGCAGGGGTGCCCGGGTTCATGGGGTGAGGTTTGTCTAGGTCTTGGAGGCGGATGACCAGGACACACTTTACCCCAGATTCCTACCCACCCCTTAAACCCTTTTCCTTACCAGAACTCTCCTTTCCTTCCTTTCCTTAAAAAAAAACCCTCCACACAGCATCCCCAAAGACGGCATAGACCCTGAGGGAAAATTATTTTCCTCAGGGCCTCCTGTGTGCGGAGCTCATGTAAAAAAAATCCTTACTTTTTTGTGCGTCGAACCTAACTAACCATTTCCCCGAAAGGATAGGTAGAGGATGGCCTGCTACAAAACTCTGTTAAGAAACACGCATCTTGCTTCATTCACATTCACAGATGAAGTCTTACACACCTACCCTAGATACGACCCGACTCAAGTATTTAGTTCACATTTAGACAATTAACTTTCGCGTTAAATAAATAAAAAAACACTCCTTTTTTCGTTCGTCAGCACTCCCAAGTCCAAACAATCCAAGTGTTATTTTTTTTTATTGAAAATTTTTGATACAATACATATAATAGATACATAAAAACAATGACAAGAATATAAAAAAAGCTTAATACAATAAATGTATGAACAAAAAATCCCACAAAGGCAATGCCTGTGCGTGGGTATAATATTGATTTTTATTTTTATGTCTATGGTTAAAGTGTAAATTTTAAGTACTTATATATAAATTAATAAATTTAAGTATATATAAATTAAGTATAATAAATAGTAACTGATAATAATCGTTGCAACTGATAATAATAGTTGCAATTAAAAACTACAACTTAATACTACTGAAGGCACAGAAATCCATTCTACGCGTCATTATGAAGAAACCCTTCAGATACTCGAGCGACGCTCTCTTCAAGGAGTTTAATGTGCTTGATGTTCGACAGTGTTACACAAAAAAAATAACAATCTGCGTCCACAAAAATATAAACAAAACAATAACAGTCGATCATAATCATCAAACCAGAAGTAAGAGCAGAAACGACCTTTCTATTCCTACAAGCAATACTGCGGCTTATCAAAAAGTTTTCTCATACCTGGGACCAAAAATATACAACAAAATCCCCTCTCAATTTAAACTGTGTGAATTATCATCCTTCGGTAATAAAATTACAAAATGGTTATTAGACTTAGGTAGGACAGATTCCGAAAAATTATTAAAAAACGTAGTCTGAGTTGATTTCTTCGATTTTGTATTTTCCTAAAAAATATTTTTTTATTTTTCTTTCTTACATTTATATATTATATTTTAATTTTATATTTTACATGTATCTATCTGGATTTTATTGTTTATTACTGCTAATTTGTATTTTCCTAAAAAAATACTTTTTTATTTTTCTTTCTTACATTTATATTGTTATATTTTTATTTTATTTTATATTTTACATGTACCTACCTGGATTTTATTGTTTATTACTGATGTATACCTAGAATAACACAACTTATATCTGATATTGTACCTAATATCTAAGTAACTCCCCCAATACGTACCATTATTGTTAATTATTATTTAATCCATTAATGTGAAATTATGTACACGCAACCTGCCAATTTGACTGTCCTAAAACGGGAAACCTTCCTAGTTGGAGAGTCAAAGCTTCCTTTTATATTGTTATATCTTGTATGTAATAAATGTAATAATAAATAAATAAATAAATAAAATAAATAAAAATAACAGTCTGCACTGTTCTTATCGCATTAGTGAAAGTTTTATAAGAATGAATATTACATGGGCAATTAAAGACAAGAAAAAGCAAACAATTTAATATATCTACTCTAAAAGCCGTATAATAATAGATATAAATAATGGCATTGTTAAAACTTATACGAAAAAATACCTATTTCAGTGTTTTTTAGCCAAGTTTTGGTATATTTTGTATAAGATTGAATATTTTGACATGTGGTCTCTTTCAAGGTTGTACATAGTAAATTATACATTTTTGGAGTTATAAAACTAATATGTCTTTGGGACAACCTAGTTTTGCAGTGGGGTACAGCATACTCACAGGCGCCACGTCTTTGACGTCATTTCTAAAACCTACAATACGCGACATCTTTTTTCAGCCGGATTCAAATTAGAGACCAAAGTCAACATTTGTCGGTTTTTGCGGTCGCTTTTTTTCATCTCTATTTTCATATCTACGATTTCAGTTGGCATCACAGCAAACTGCATGGTTCATGTATTGTATGCAGTGATGACAATTGAAATCGTTGATATAGAGATTAATTTATTTATTTATTGTAAGAAACAAACAGCAGTTTTATACAGGATGTTAAAAATGAAGCGGTTAAAAATGAGGTAAGCCAAAACAGTTTCTTATGCTAATGGTTATTATGATATAATACAAAATTTTAATTGGTTATAACCATTACATGAAAATGAAATTAACAAAAATATATTATATAAAATATATTCAGAAAATAACCATAAACAAATGTGGAAAACTGTGAATTTGGCCATAGACAATACAAAAAAAACACAAAATATTAAGTACATCGAACATGATAAAAAAATTATAGATGCCAATTTACAGCCTAAACAATGTGCAAACATATTTAATTCCTTCTTTGCAAATGTTGGAAAAAATCTTGCGAAAAATATTCATAAGCCTTCTAACCCAGAAAAACAAAAAAATAAAAAATTACAGAAACGTAATATACTTTCAACATTTGAAATAACAACAGAATGTGAAATCTTAAAAATAATAGAAAATATGAAAGGAGGTTCGTCTCCCGGTTTTGATTCTATTACGGCACAAATGTTAAAATCTATGAAATCTTACTTAATAAAACCCATCACTCATTTAATAAACTTGAGTTTAACGAAAGGAATATTTCCAATGAATTACAAAAACACAATAATCTCACCTATTTACAAATCTGGTGATCCGCAACAAGTAACGAATTATCGCCCAATTTGTCTAATTTCTAACATAGGAAAGATATTTGAAAAAATAGTAAAAAAACAATTGGTAAATTTCCTAGATAGTAATAAAATACTACACAAAAACCAGTTTGGTTTTATTAAATCGCTCAGCACACAAGATGCCATTGCTAACGTAACTTCATACATTTACGAATCATTAGATAAAGGTAAAAAATGTGCGGGCATATTTATTGACCTCAGAAAGGCATTCGATAGCATATCCCATGAGATGCTATTAAAAAAATTAAATGATATTGGCATTAAAGGCAACGCCATTAAATGGATCACAAACTACTTAAAAAACCGCCCTCAAGTGGTAAAAATCAATCATGTTAATAGTGATCAAGAGATTTCAAGCTTTGGAATCCCGCAAGGTACAGTGCTTGGACCAATTTTTTTTACCATATATGTAAATGATATTTTTTTTCAACATTTAAATGGTCAAATTACATCATACGCCGACGATACAGTATTAATAATAAGTGAAAAGACTTGGGAAAATGTAGAATTAAAGGCCACAGAAGACATCAACACGCTTAAGAATTTTTTCGACACTAATTTACTATCACTAAATAGTGAAAAGACATTTGTAATTCCATTTGCAATCCATCCAAACGATGCTCCCAAAAATTTTAACATTGTCATACACGATAATACTAAAATTCATAGCCAAAATTATTGCAAATCAAACTGTACAATATTAAAAACAACAAATAAAATTAAATATCTCGGAGTAATTATCGACAAAAATCTGAAATGGAAGGAACAAATATGTCAGGTAGTAAACAAAATCAGAAAATTAATATATATATTTTTAAGAATTAGAAATTTTCTGTCGATAAAAAATCTATATTTAATCTACTATGCCTTAGTTCAATCCACTCTACAATACGCTATTATTAGTTGGGGATCCGCGTATAAATGTAACCTTCTTCCAATAGAAATTGTACAAAGGACAATTATTAAAATTATATTAAAAAAATCCTTAGACTACCCAACAGAACGCCTGTTTGAAGAATTTCAAGTACCCACATTTAAAGATTTATATATTAAAAAATCATTGATTCAAATTATAAAGGAAAAAGATAAATATCCATTTTTAAATGAAAACAGAACTCGACTTAAACATGTTTTTCTATGCCCAAAACTAAATACGTCTTTTGCACAGCATCATTATACTTACCAGGGAAGAACTTTTTTCAATCGTCTACCAGAAGAAATCAGAAGCATTAATGATAAAACCCGAATACTGCTCTCTGTCAAGAGACATTTTTAAAATATTCTTAAGAAAAAAATTACTGTCAATTAATCTTACAAATATCCTTAGTTTTCCATAATATTCTTTCTTTTTTTAAAAAAATTCACACCATTATCAAACAAATACTGCAGCTCACATATATTTATGTACAATTAATTATTTAAGTACTAACTTATAACTAATAACTAATAGCATTTATGTACACTCCCCTTCCATACACAAGCAAATGCTTTAAATGGAAGGGTAGTAAAAAAAAAATACCTGTAAAAAAATTTATATATTTGTTGTAAAATTGTAATTATAATAAATGTTGCAATAAATAAATTAAAAAAAAAAAAAAAAAAATATATAAATGTAAGTATATTAGAAGGAAGAAGGAATAGGAAAGGGCAAGAGGCAGAGGAAAATGGGATGGGGACAGGAGATGCTCATGCTGTATCTTTTCTATAGCTGTGCATTAATTTAATTCACATTTGTGGTCGTACGCTTGACTTCGTATCGGTATTTCACAAGAGAATTATTAAGAATATCGACATTGTTAAATTGCGTGTTATATTGCGCGCATATGCGGGGGATTGGAGAATTTTTTCTAAGGTTGGTTCTGTACGCGGGCAAATGAAAAAAATGGTTTAGTATGGTTGGTCTTGCAGGTATGTGAATTCTTAAATAATTTACGAGTTCAGGAGAGTCCAGGCCGTTATTCAGAATTTTGTATAAAAATATTAGATCAGATATTAATCTACGCGTTTGAAGTGGAGTAAAGTTGAAAATAGTGATCGCGTAAAGCGAAAAATGTTGACTTTGGTCTTTCATTGGAATCGGGCTAAAAAAAGATGTCGGGTATTGTTGGCATTCATAATATTCATTTCTTTAATATCGCAGTTTGGCATTCTTTCCGGAACTGCATATTTGTAACACGGTCGTACTTCATTTTAACACATACGTCCAAAATATCTCATTTTTACCTGTTACGTATGTATATTCATACTGAACTCTAATCGGCCTATACAAATTCGAAATAAACTAACAAAATACAGTTTCATCATGAAAGAAAATAAAATAAAATTTTCATTTAAGTTGATTTCCTTTTGGCTTGGTCATACTCGAATCTTTGAAAAAAAAACAGTAAATTTACATAAATAATGCATACTAAAATTCCTTCGTGCGTTCAAAGAGCACCCCTTGTCGTTTTGGATTTGAACGAGAACCATTTTTCTGGACATAAATTTCCTCCCCTATGTTTTATCATTTTATATTTTATGTCTTGACAAATTTATGATATTTTATTAAACCTCCCATTTCACGAGTGGTGACCGCATCGACATTTTTACGACATTTTTTATTTTTATTGATACTTAAGTGGAATATTGACTGGTGATGTATAAAACATCCATATCTTTTATGTTCTGGCGGGGATCTAATTTTATTAGAAAATGAGAATGAAAATATTTTAATGTTTTTGTGGGTGACCAGAGTCGTAGTAGATATATAGTAAGATTATAAGATACTGGTCCTCGCTTTCCCAAAAAAACTGCTAATAGTAGGTTTCTTATAATATGAATATCTCACAAGAGTCCCAGCTGCTCCCGTCTGAACCCAGTAAGTCTATTGCATCCCCAATTGGGGTATGTTGTGAGGCTGAAGGTAGTGGGGAAGGGAAGGTGATGGGGAAGCGGAAGGTAGTGAAGTACCTGGCTATTCTGATGTGGTCACCAAACACGGTTAAAGCCATTTCAAGCAAACGTTTTATTTCTGAATAGTAGTCTTACACCAGAGCAATGCTAACGGCCGTTGTTCCCAACTTTACGATTGACCAATGTGAGTCTGCAATCAGCTAACCGTTTTGTAAATATTTTAAAGGTATCGTTTTGATTATCTTAAGTGACCCCACCCACTTTCATGGACAATAAAATGGCCTTAAAGTAAAAACTGTCGATGTTAAATTAATATTTAGCAGATAATTATTGTATTAATTATTAACACACATAATTTATTTTAAATACTATTATACATAAACTGGTATTTTATATTTTTTAAACAAAGGTACAAAATATATAAAAAAAAAATTGTCAACTTGACCTTTGCCGGCGTCGCGTCACTACCTCGTGGTATTGCGCCACTCTGTTGACACTTTTTATAACTTTGCTTTGCTCAGTCGAGCTTAATCCACGTGTCCGGCTTCCTTAGATTGAGTGATGCTTTAGCGATTCTTGTGTGTTGGAAAGAGCGTAGCTGTGCATTTGAGTAGAATTAAGCCTTAGTTTCGGCTTAGTAGTTGATTAGTAGGATTGGGAATAGCGGCCGTTAGAGCAACTTCAACCCTGGAAAGCGCCGCAAATATGCCATATATTATTTTAAATGAATTAATCGCGAAATAACTCAAATTAATCAAATAAAATTTATTTGCCCACGCCGGGATTCGATCCCGCGAACTACGGAAACCTAATTAACACAAAGTTATTTAAAAATAGCTGTAGTTAGTAAGAATATGTATGTTGTTTCAATGTCTGTCAACAGATGCCGTTAGTGTAGGTAGTTATGTGTACTTATGGGGTGTCTTGATGGGGCGAGGATAGCCTAGATCTTGGCGGCGAACGCGTTTGCCACCTACTGCGTGGCGGGCCGGATCGCGAGAGCCTGGTTGAAAGACATCTAATCTAGACCTCTCTAGCTGGACTCTCCCGATCCATCGGCTTGAACTGCAGTGGGAGGGAAGGATTCATACGTCCGTCACCCCTAGACACATTGACCCCCAGATTCCTACCCACCTCACATACCTTTTTCCTTTCCAGAACTTCCTCTCCTGCCTTTCTTTAAAAAAACATCTTCACACAGCATCCCCAAAGATGACGTAGACCCTAAGGGATGTTTTTTCCTTAACATATCCTGTCGATGATAAATTTTACTAAATATTACAACTGACTAAAAATGTGCCCACTTGCGTCTGACTTAAGTGTCACATAGAAATGCGTTTGACCAATATTTTAACACAGCGAGAGTTTAGTTTAATTGGTGGATGCTAATTGTATTGTTTTACGAAAATCATTTGATTGGCGTGTGATAACTAATAAAATCTGTAAAAAATCACCTTCGGAATCACCATCCCTCACAAATGTTCCGCAAATAATTTATCTGCCTACCCCGCCCGTGCGGAACACACTGACGTCACATACATCCGGCATATTATCGCTTTGACTGTACGATATTATAGGTAATATTATTCCAAATCAGTGTTTCCCAAACTGTTGCACCTACGCGATAGGTTTGAAGATGTAAAGACACAAGGTACGTTAAATCGAAAAGATTAATATCACAAGTCCCATCAATTTGGAAGGCGGGTATGGGTACCACCGCCCCAGAGACCACATGGGTCACTCTGCTATAGGTCACCCCAAGTGGTACGCTACGTTAGCAGGGGTGCCCGGGTTCATGTGTGAGGTTTTGCTAGGTCCTGGCGAACGATGAGTTTGCCCAACTACTGCGTGGCGGGCCGGATCGGGAGAGATTTTGAACTTGAAATTGACCTTTTGAAATTGACCCTCTCGACCCATCACCTTGCATCGGAGTGGGAGGGATATTTTCACACGTCCGTTATTTCTGGATACGTTGACCCCCAGATTCCTATCTGCCCTCATACCTTTATTCTTTCTAGAACTTCTTTTTCTTCCTTTCCCTAAAAAGATCCTCCACACAGCATCTTCAAATATGACAAAGACCTTAGAGATTTTTTATGTCACTAAGGGATATTTCTCCACCTCTGAAAAAGATATTGAGTGACTACTCGTCAAGTAACTCTAACAATAGGGTTAACCTGGGTTAAAACAGACATTTACTTGACGGAAAGCGTTACTCAGCGGTGGTAAAATACTCTTTATCATGTTGTTATGATCGTAAATCAAAGCTAAAAAAATCATCGATATTTAAAAAAATGTTTTCTAACACTCATAACCCTTTCTTTTATAAATTTAATTTTATTTATGTGAAAAACAATGAAAAAAGTATACTTTACAATATTTTTTCTAGTTAAAAAAATTTGAAGATTAATAATCCCATCATTGATATTTTTGTTTGGTTTTGTTTTTTTTTTTCTTTAGTTTAAACTAAAGTTTTCGGGATACGATTAATTTAATACTTAATGATTTGCAAATCTCCTACTACCTTGATGTTGCTTGTGTCGTGATGGAGGATTGAGCCTGCTGAGGAAATGAACTTACGACGAAATTGATGGAATTTACGATGTGATATGAAAACATTTGTTTTGGTTCAGAAAATTTAGACAGAAAAAGTTGTGCAAATTTAATGGTGTTTGTAAATTGAAAAAAAAAATTAGGACACATTATATTAGAATATCACTATTTTCTCCAGGTAGGTACCTTCCTTATTATTTGTGTTAAAAGTGAGACACTTCGATAAAATGTATATAAAAAATATCAGAATCGTAGAAATGAAATACTTACCTATCCCACTTCCATTACCGTCACAAAATATCACAAAAGTGAATGACATAATTCTACTAGATCCGGACTGATGAGATTCTCGTGCGGTATTCACACAAAAAAAGAAAAAAAAGTTTAGTACACATTTATGGGAAACCCTGTCATATCCGGCAGTAGGTACAGTAGCAACCCGGTATAGCGGCATAACATCTGAACAATAACTCAATACGGAGTGGCGGTTGATTAACGGCTCCGGGAAGGCACCATTCACCCAGAATATCTGAATGGTGAGTTATGGAATAGGCAAGCAGTGCGCTTATTTCTAAAATGTGACTTTTTTTTAGTAAAATAATACAAACAAGAAAATTTGTTATTTTTTTAACGGTGATGATGCATAGGATTATACGTAATTTCAATATCCTTCAACATATGTCTTTTGGTATGTATAGTATCACTCAGTTTTAACATGTCTTAACAGATATCAGTTAAGTAGTACCTACCTTAGAAGTCGCCGTTCGTGTCTAAAGCACGAACGGTTACGGAAACAGCCGATGATATAAGATTGACAGTTGGGCTCCTTTAGTGTCGTGTTTACTAACTTCAGAATTAGAGTGCCTTAAAACGGACGTTTGGCTCAGTTAAATATTCCCGAACGTACATCAAGTAATCTCAGTCACTGGAATTGAAGAACATCACATAACTGTTTCCGTTAAAAATTTTAAAATGGGAATAACATTATTTTTTTTATTTTTATTTTTATTTTTTTATTTGATGCAATATATTTACATTATAAAAAACAATTCAATGATGTTGGCCTCACTGGGTGGTTTACCCGTGCTCAGGCCTCCATTTCATATACAAAATTATACACATAAATTATACACAAAATTATACAATACATATAAATAATACACAAAATTATACAATACATATAAATAATATTGGTGAAAAAACGGAATAAAGTAAATAAAAAAACATATGATTAAGATAAATTAAACTTAAAAAGTAGAGATTTAAAATTAATGTAAATTTGAAAATAAATAATATTATATGTATAAGGTTAAAAACGATATTTTTATTGTGTGTTTGTGTTTTAAGTTGGTTTTGTGTGTTACTTAAATTTTTTTTTATTTTATGCTATGATATTTTGGTAGTATTGTCTATTTTGGTCTTTAATCCATTTTGTAATTTTGTGTCGGAATTTATTTTTGTTTTCCTCAATTTTATTTTCAAGTGTTAGACTGTTGAATGCTTTTATAGCGTGATATTGGTAGTGTCTTTGTCCAAAGCTTGTATTTACCGTCGGAGTTCTTAAGTTTTCTTTGTATGCTTGTCTAACTGGTCTGTTTGTGATATTTTGTGTTTGTTGAAGGTTGTTTTTTTGGTCAAAAATGTAATTTAGTAGCGATTTAACTTATAATTGTCGTATGTCTAGTACGTCACAACGGTTGAATATTTGGTCTGTATCAGTAAGTCTATGTTTTTTAAGTATTACCTTTAAGATCGTTTTCTGGGCAATTTCCAGGTGTTCGATAGCTGAGTTTGTTGCTCCTCCCCAAGTAATTATTCCATATTCTATTATAGACTGACATAGAGCAAAATATATTGTTTTCATTTGTTGTATTTTGTATATGTTTCTTATGTTTAGGAAAATGTGTATCGTTTTGAGGAGTTTATTTGTGACTTGTTTGATGTGATCTGTCCATCTAAGGTTATGGTCAATTATGATTCCTAGATACTTTATTTGTTCTTTTTTTTCTAGAGGAGGGCAAACGCAGATGTTGGTGTTTAAACATTCGTGTATTTTTATGGTGTTTGTGTTATTTTTTGGCTGTCCTGTGCTATTTATATTATTTATATTATTACGAATACCTACTATTCTAATGCTAAAAATAATCTTGCCACCTACAAGTTCACACATTTTTGGAGATCATACTGAAAGAATCATACGACACTGGAAAAAGTCATGATAAAATTGTATTTTCAATTATTTTTGGAACTTAGAATTCTTCATAAATTCTAACAAACATTATTTTACTGACCGAGTTTATTTTTGACATTTACATTTCGATGCAAATTATGGCTGAAAATAATATTTTTTTTACATTATATCCACATATTAGGCCCTGAAGGAAATATTTTCCATTAGGGCCTATGTCATCCTTGGGGCTGCTGTGTGGAGGGTCTTTTTAAGGAAAGTAAGATGAGGAAGTTCTTGGAAGGAAAAGGGTAAGATGGGTGATTATGATTCTGGTGGTCAGTGTGTCCGGGAATGACAGACGTATGAATGATTTTATCCACTGAAGTGTAAGGTTGAGAGAGTCTGGCTGAAGAGGTGAATGGGTCTCCGGCAACCGTCCTCTTTCGATCCGGCCTTGAACCCAGTTGGTGGACCGACGCATCTAGCCTGGATAAATCTTAACGCATGAACCCGGGCACCCCTGCTAAATCACCAAACCTATCGAACCACTTGGGGTGAGTATGGCAGATGTGTTGGTTATCCTATCAATGGTTCCCGTGGCATCGGTACCCATACACGCCTCCCAAATTGACTTGAAAGTTTTTTATTTATTTTTTTTAAAGCCAAAGTACAAAAGCTTACCGTTCTTTAGTTATATCGTTTTATACAAAGTCTTAAAAAAATACAGAGTGTGCAATTCACACGCGGTAGAAGTGAAACCTTCAGAAAACTAAAGTAGACAAGAGTGGGGACGCTACGAAGCACCGCACAAAGAGGAGACCGATAGGCTACGAAGCACCACACAAAGAGGAGACCGATAGGCTACGAAGCACCACACAAAGAGGAGACCGATTATACTGTCTCATTCTCTGGTAGGCTAAATCCTGAAGTATGTATGTGTTTGTGTCTTAGTGTCGCTATTTTTCGTTTCATCGAGTTTCAAATCACAGCGGAGCTAAAGAAGTTTTCACTTCAAAAGTATTAGAACAGATTTATCACATTTCAGCGCACATCTCTTAGGTGTATAACTCACAGTGGCGCCTAGCGTCCCTACCGATATAACAAACCTTTATACATACCGGAATATTCAAACCGGTATAATACAGTATATGTCACAGGCATAGAGAGGCGGCGGCGGCAGTCAGGGCTGCCACATAACTCTCTGTAACGGTCCTGGCCGCACCGGTAACGGACACAATTGTATCGGTAATTGCATTGATTGATTTGATTTATACGCGTTACGCCCGCGACGGGTGCCGGAGGATGCTGGAAACAGGGCTGCCCAAATTTCTATTAGAATAGACGTTCAAATTAATATTTGTTTATCTATGAAGAAGAATAGTAGCTGCAAATCGATACTACTTTGGGCTACAGAAGCATATGAAATCTCGCCACCTTACCAGAAGAACTAAAGTCCTGCTTTACAAGACCCTTATACGACCTGTTCTTATGTATGGTTCGGAATGCTGGACAATCAGTAAGGGTGATGAAGGAGCCCTAGAAAGTTTTGAAAGGAAGGTGCTGCGAAGGATTTACGGCCCAGTCTGTGATAATGGAGAATGGCGTATCAGATACAACCAGGAGCTATACGATCTTTACGAGGACCCTAATATCTCCAAGGAAATCAAAACTGGAAGACTCAGGTGGGCTGGACATATCCAGAGAATGAGCGAAGGAGATATTCCAAAGCGAATTATGGATGGTGCACCTGGGGGTCGGAGAAGAGTTGGAAGACCAAAGCTTCGATGGCTGGATGGAGTGGTGAAGGATGCAAGCACCATCGGCATCCGAAACTGGCGCAACGCAGCACAACACCGACAGTCATGGAGGCAGGCTCTGCTGGAGGCCAAGACCCGACCTGGGTTGTAGAGCCACAGATGATGATGATGATTATCTATGAATAATAATTATTTTTAACCATTATTTCATTTTATCAGTGTTTCCAATACCGTGACAATTTTAAAGCAAAACTTCTTTACGCACGCTTGACTTGAGGAGTAAGCTGGTGAATGCATGATGAGAGCGTTACGAAAAGTGTGATCAGGCGAGGCGCACGGTCAGGCCTTTACGGACGCTTGACTTGGGGAGTAAGCTGGTGAATGCGTGACGAGAGCGTTATGAAAAGTGTGATCGGGTGAGGCGAACGGTTGGGCGAGGCGAACGGAAGTTGAGAGGGAGACATAAGTTAGTAAAGTTTTACTTCAGTCGTGTGGTCTAAAGCACACTCGTTTTTTATATTTATTTCTTTTATATATTAAATAATAATATTATTATTCAATTTATAAAAATAAGTTTATTAAGTTTGTTTATAAGCAAGTTCTGCTATGTAATTATTTTTATGCGTGACAACTGTTTCGCCTTCTGAAGTCGTTATTAAATTGTCGAACTGCAGGTATTATCAAAGGCACAATCAAAACTTATTATACAGCAGAACTTACTTATAAATAAAGTGTTTTTAAAAATTTAATACATACACAAAAAAAATAAAAATTAAAATGGAGTTCTGCAAATAAAACTTGACCACAACATATACCGTGACAATGTTTTTGTTGCATTCATAATATAAACACGCACATTATTGATGAATAAACAAACGGTAGGCTTAAAATAAGAATCACGCGTGTACCGGCGTGCGCAAGTAAATTTTATTTAATTAAAATGTATTATTTAACAATTTATTCATTAAAAAATATTGCATATTATATCTACGACACGAAGTCGAAGTCGAAGATACTCTCAGTAACATCCTGGTGTAAAACTGTCATTTAGAATTGAAACGTTGCATGGACTTGGTCTACTGCAAAACTGGCTTAAGAGAAATTCCCTTACACTTAATGTCAATAAAACAAAATATCTGACATTTTCTATAACAGCCAGAGGATGACTTTAATCTCAAATTATATACATGCCAAGAAAACTATCAAAATCAAGGCTTATCATGCCACTGTCCTACCATAGCACACTCCAAAAGTATCAAATTGAAATTGATGATAATATCCGATGGAACGCACTCATTGAAGTAATCACAAAAAAACTCACCAGGTACATATACTTCTTTAGAGCCATCCGTAACATCCTCAACAAAAACGACATTAAGAAAGTGTACTACGCTTTATGTCAATCACAAATTAATAGAGTACGGGATAACTGGATGGGGATCTGCCTTGAGCACTCACATGGACCGGCTCAATATAGCCCAAAAAGGAGTACTAAAGACAATTTTGAAATTACCGGTTAGAACTCCGACAGAAGAATTGTTTCAAAGCATTCAAGTCTAAAACATACAAAAACCTTATGCAAAAAATATTTTATTTAAAATTTAAAAAAACATATCAGAATACTCAACTGTCCAACATAGATACACAACCAGGGCAATAAACCAAAATATTCTAGCTACAGCCAGTTTGAAAACATCTTTTGGACAAAGAAATAATATGAAATTCAATGCGACAAAACTATATAACGCTCTACCAACTCAAACAAAAAAAAATAAAAGAAATAAATAAATTTAAAACAAAAGTAAAAATATGGTCGAGAGAACCAAGTGAAAATGAACTATCAAACATACTGAAGACCAAGTAAAGACAACGGGATACTAAATACAAATGTGGAAAAACTACAGGCCGCCTCAGAACAGGAAACCCTAGTGAGGAGGACTGTGAAAAAAAAGGTACTATATAATACCTTAATATAATATAATCTATAAATACATTATGTACAAATTTTGCTATAGATACTAATAAAAAAAAAAAATAAATAAAAATAAAATGGCTCTTGGCGTGTTTGGTGACTAGATCTGAATAGCCAGATACTTCAGAGACTTCCTCTTTTCCATCTCCTTCACCTTCCCACTACCTTCAGTATCACATCATACCCTTAATTTGGGACGCCATAGTCACAGTGGCTCCAAAACGAATGAGAGAATTTGGGAATCTTGTGCTGTATAAAAGATAAGTTTCTTACAAACACTTATTACCTAGAAACCCCTGCAAATATGAACCCATTCTGAAGGACTTGCATAATACAGAGAAGACCAATAAATTACCATTCTCCGGTCAGACGCCACTAGACAACTTGGAATGATCAAGTCGATTCAAATGATCGCCTATGACGGCCTACGTGACACCGCCACTCCCGACTCTCGAGTAGCAGCCTATCCTTGCAGTTGATATGTAGCCGAACATCTCGACTGAATCGGTATGTCTACTAAGTTGGGAATTATCAGTGAATATGGGTGGTCGGCTTCAGGGGAAATCCTAACTTTGTCTAACCTAGTACAACCTAACCTAACCTAAATAATTTTTTAGCCCATAAAGAATTCATAAATGTTTTCGTCATAAACTAAATCAATGCTTTTCAAATTACACCGAATCCATTAATTTTCACAACTTTATCTACCATCATACAAGATATTTAATTTTTGTTTGGATTATAATACTGAAAAAAAAAAATTATCCTTTGTAAATCTTATTATCCATTTGTTAACATGTGTAAAAACTTATAATCATAAATATGTGCCCAATGTATAACTCTCATGGGTGTACAAAATAGAAATAAATAAAAAATTAAGATAATACTGATAAATCTAAACGAAAATATGAAAAAGGACCCAATACAGAAAAAAAGATAGGTATGTTTAATCGGGACATTATCTATGTTAAAAACCAATTTTTGATCTTTCATCAACTTTGTGATCATTTAAAAACGTAGAAGCAGATTGTTAATTCTGAATTTGAAATATGAGATCGCCAAAAATGACTTAAAAATAAGAGGTCCCGTTGGTCGGGTTGGTTGAGGCGTTGGTTGAGGCGTTTGTAGACTAGAATCATGGGTTCGAGTCCCAGATGTGTTACCTTTTTATTTTTTTGGATCTTGTTCTTTTTTATGTTACCTTTTTATTTTTTTGTATCTTGTTCTTTTTTAGTATGTTCGTGTAGATTTATTTGTATCATCTTATGATTAAATGAAATACTGTATTGATGGGTTTTAACCTTCAAAAGTTATTATAACAGGAGTGTTTTTCCAAAAACATATTATAATAAATCTTTTTTTTAAATTTGTGTAATGGCCTGGACTTGCCAGAGCTTACCAAATTTATAAAAATAAAAAATCAAAAATCAAGATCATCCCAACAAACCGATTTCTTTTATTTACCCATAAGCAGAACCAACATTAAATAAATTTCCCCAATTCCAGGTATATAATATGTGCGCAGTATTACACAAAATTCTTAAAATGTAAACATTCTCAGCAACGACCTTCAGAATTATCGAACAAAAATAAAGAGTATAAAATAATACCAATATGGAATGAACGGGAGCATCTCTTTAGGAAGAGAACTTGGTTTAGGAAGATCCTTTAACTTCTTCAGCCGGACACTCTCGTCCCAACACCTTGCACCGCAGTGGGAGAGATGATTCATACATCCGGTACTCTTAGGCACACTGACCCCAGTTTCGTATACACCCTTCTTATACCCTTTCCCACCCAGAACTTCCTCTCCTTCCTTTTCTTAAAATTACACTCAACAAGTATCCCCACTTTGGGAGGCGGGAATGGGTACCGCCGCCCCGGGAACCTTTATTGGATAAACAACACCTCTGCCATAGGTCACCCCAAATGGTTCGCTACGTTAGATGATTTAGCAGGGGTACCCTTGTTCATGGGGGGAGGTTTGTTTTTCCTTGACAAACTGAACCCCAGATTCCTACCCACCCCCTTAAACCCTTTTCCTTCCCAGAACTCTCCTATCCTTCCTTTCCTTAAAAAACCCTCCACACAGCATCCCCAAAGATGACATAGGCCCTGAGGGAAATTATTTTCCCCAGGGCCCCCTGTATGGAGCTCATGTAAAAAAAAAAACACCAAAGATTACCAAGGAAATGTGTGGAGTTAATGTAAAAAAAATAATTTTACAAAAAGCTATTTGGATTAAATTTTCAAAAAAAAAAAATATTCACTACATTTTTCATAAAGTCAAGAAAATAGTTCCAAATTCCAGTAATTAATTTATTATTATATTGGATTTCAGCACCATTTCAGACCGTTCCCACTACGAAGTGTCCCAAATGTCCAATAACCCGCACGCCACTGCGCGCGATGTTTACTAGACGAGCGACCAATATGCCATCAGTTCAATATGTATTAATGAATTATCGCCCCAGTGCCGGTGGCAGCGCCAGTGGCGGCTCGCGACACAACGAGCGGGTGGGCTGTGTAATATATTTACGGGTGAAATCAATTTATAGTTAGATTTACGAGGGTATCAAATGGGCTGGAACGTGTTGTTTGTTGCTAGTGACATTGCGCCGCTGGATTAATTTGAATTTCGAACCCGGCGACCTTGTGGTCACGGGGTTAGAGTGATCGGCCAATTGTCAAGTATTGATGTCAAATAATGTCAACCATTTTTTTTTTTTTTTTAACATTAGTTCTACATTAGTTTTCAAATGGGAATTGGGAATGGGTATCGCCGCCCTTGGAACCATTAATTTTTTTATTTATTATTTTACACCCCTACCATAGATCACCCCAAGTGTTTCGCTACGTTTGGTGATTTAGCAGGGGTGCCCGGGTTCTTGAAGTGAGATTCGTCTAGGCCTTGGTGGCGAATGCGTTTCCTCACCGACTGCGTGACGGCTCGGATCGGAATAAACTGCGTGGGGCAGACATAATCTAGACTTCTCCAGATGGACTATCTCGACCCATCGACCTGCACCGCAGTGGGAGGGATGAAATCATACGTCTTTCACTCCTGGACACATTGACCCTAGATTCCTACCAACCCCTCAGATTTTTTTCTTCCGTTCCTTAAAAAGAACCTCCACACAGCACCCCCAAAGATGACATAGGTCTTGAGGGATTTTTTTCCTAAGGGTGCCCTGTGTGAATCTAATTTGAAAAAAAAACATAGGAGGCCCTAAAATAATTTCTCTCAGGGCCCAGGTCATCTTTGAAATGCTGGGTGGAGGGTCTTTTTAGGAAAGTAAGGAGAGGAAGAGGAAAAGTTATGAGGGGTGGGTAGGAAGCAGGGGGTCACTATATCCAAGAGTGACGTACGTATGCATCTATCTCTCCCACTGCGGTACAAGGTGATGTTCCGAGAGAGCTTTGCAGAAGAGGTCAAAAGCTCTCCATCAACCAGTCTCTCTCGATCCGGAATGCCACGCAGTTGCTAGGTAGACGTATCCGCCGCCAAAGCCGAAAAAACCTCACCATGAGAACGCGGGCACCCCTGCCGAGTCACCAAATGTAGCGAACCACTCAGGGTGACGGCAGAGGTGTTGATAATCCAATAATTCATTCATGGAACTCCATTTTAATTTAATTAAAAACAACTTGATCATGAAAAACTGCGTAGAAGTACATAAAATTAAGTCAATAAAGCCCAGAAATATATATATTTTTTTACATGAGCCCCACACAGGAGGCCCTGAGGAAAATAATTTCCCTCGGGGCCTATGTCATCTTTGAGGATGTTGTGTGGAGGGTTTTTTTAAGGAAAGGAAGGAGAGGAGAGTTCTGGGAAGGAAAAGGGTTTAAGGTGTGGGTAGGAATCTGGGGTTTAGTGTGTCCTGGTCATCCACCTCCAAGACCTAGACAAACCTCACCCCATAAACCCGCGCTAAATCGCCAAACGTAGCAAACCACTTGGGGTGACCTATGGCAGAGGTGTTGGTTATCCAATAAAGGCTCTCGGGGCAGCGGTACCCATTCCCTCCTCCCAAATTGATAATGACTTCAATTTCTTGCAAAGTTGGATAGTTTTAATTTTTTATTTAAAACCCCGCAAAAACAGCGAAATTTAGGCACTTGCTTTCATTTTTGCCTTGTACCTATTAAAAAAAATTGAGTGCAGTTCACACGCGGTAGAAGTAAAACCGTCACCCAAACAATATCAACCAATAGAAGCCTTCAAAAGTGAGCTCATAATCAAAGCGGCACAACTATTTAAAAAAAAAACAGCAGTAAACTGATGAATTTGTACAACGAGAACCAAAAAAGCTTCGTTTTTCAATCTGAGTATTTCGCATTGTTTTACTTTTTCTGCAACTAACGTGACTTTTCTCTTGTCTTTTTCTAAACACAGTCGCATCATCGTATCATATATACCAAAAACTACAAAATTTAATTTAGTTTTCAATAAGAATAATTATTTAACCCCGTGAGAGCAAAACTGCAAACAGTGTCACTGACAGCGCCGCTCACGCAGTGACCGAACGTACCCGACACACCGGCTAGAATCGTACCTACATCACGCTCAATATCCCTTGATGTAAACACGATGGTGTCTTCATGCAGCGCTCGGTCCAACCGCGATGTACTAATCACTACTTGCAATGGACATCGGACATAACCGTATCGGGAAATTAACATGGCCGGTTTGACAAGAGCATTAGGGGGTACGACCGGACGGCTACCTGTCTGTTATTAATCTGTCCGGGGTTATTTGTGGTCCGATTCTATGTATAATTATTATATTATATTGTGTTGGGTTATGTTGAAATTAGGCGATGTCGTAAATATGTCGGTCAGTATCAAGTTGGGGGGGAGGTGGTTTGACGTCTTTGGGTATGTAGCAATTGGTTTAGTTTATCGGTTCCATGCCAACTCAGAATCAAATCAACTGAATATCTTTTGAAAAGTCATTAAAAGGTGTAAAAAAATACAAAAAATAGTTCCTAATCTAACCTAACGTAACCTATTTAACCGTTTTTTTTTATATATACCTATCACTTTTCACGACTTTTCAAGGGAGGTGTTGACTTGATTTTATTCTGAGTTGTCCGGTCACCAGTCTATCAGTTCATTACGGAATAGACAGTCCTGAGACGTAGTTAGAAAGAAATGGTGGCAAATTTAACAAATAGTATTTCAATGTATTTATTTTTAAGAACTTATATGCTGTGAGATTTGACAAAAAAAGCTGAAACTAAGCGAGTTGAATAGAATGAAAAATAAAAATGTGATCTATTCTAATCAATACATACATAAACGGTTACTTTCAATTTGGAAGGCGGGTATGGGTACCGCCGCCCCGGGAACCATTTATTCGCTGCCATAGATCGCCACAAGTTTTTATTTATTTATTTCATTATTTTCATATTACATTTGGTTATAATAATGACGTATCGCCCATCTCACTAGGTGTGAAACGCCTGTGTTGAGATGGCAATTTACAGAGTGGTTATCTATGATTTTGTTTAAGTAATATTATGAAAAATACTATGAAAGTGACAGGCTGATATAAAATAATTTTTTTCCTTAAATATACAATTCAAGTATGTTACATATAGGTATATAGAAGATTGCATTAGGTACATGGTTACATAATATATACTCACAGTAGGTATAAAGGTAAGTATGTCATTAAATACTCATGATGGAAATGTTTATTTGAGGTGATCAATGATTTTACTTTTAAATGCATTTTTGGATTGCGGGTTTCTAATTTCAGGAGGTAGAGAATAGAACAGCTTTGTTGCATTATATTTAAAACGTCTTTGCCCATAAGAGGTTTGACAAACTAGGAAGTTAGAAGATTTTACATTTGACTGGTTTGAGTGGTTTGCTACTTTGGTGCCCGGGTTCATGGGGTGAGGTTTTTTCGAGTCTTGGCGGCAGTTGCGCCTGCCTGTCTACTACCTTCTGTGGGGTGGGCTGGATCGGGAAAGACTGGTAGAGGGAGACCCTTTGACCTCTCTCGCAGAACTCTCTCGGAACTCTATCGCCTTGCACCGCAGTGGGAGGGATGGATTCATACGTCCGTCACTCCTGGACACCCAAATTCCTACCCACTCCTCATACCTTTTTCCTTCCCAGAACTTCCTAACTACGTTTTTTAAAAAGACTCTCCACACAGCATCCCCAAAGATGAGATAGGTTCTGAGGGGAATTATTTTTCCCAGGGCCTCCTGTGTGGAGCTAATGTAAAAAAAATCCGAGAGAGGTCAAAAGATGTCCCTCAACTAGACTCATTCGATCCGGCCCGTCACACAGTTGGTGGGCAGACGCATTCGCCGCCAAAACCCGGACAAATCTCACACATTCGATCCCGGACACATAATTCATTCAAAAACTTTTACTTCACCGGTTACTTCACCCACAATTCACAAGCAGAAATAATACAAGTTTTTAAAAAATATACGATATTATACGAGCAAATTATTTGATAGTAGTATAACCTATTATCATATAATTTGCGTACAATTTGCGCACAATTAATTGCTATTTTAGAACCATTCAAAATGACTTAATAAAACATTTTAATTTAGTGATAATCGTACGACAGCACCCTACAGAAAATTGACGTCAGTGATAATAGTTTATTATCAAAACTGCCAATAATGACTTCGATACATTAGGCAACATATGAATATTCTCTGATCCATAATAACTACTGTGTATACCAGTACGCGTTCGTCTAAAATCGAACGCAAACCCAATATGCAAATCGAACCACAGACTACATATTCCTCCCCTTCCAAATACTGGTGGCTTAGTGGTCGTCATGCAAACAGCCCTAGACACTGTGTGACCCTTTTTAAATACAGTATGCTGGAATGGGTTGAAACAAAATAATATAACGTCTTAGTTATTAGAAATAATGTGGTATAATGTACATCGGGTTTTGGCAATAGGATTGGCACTATTTCTTACAGCTAGCCTATGCAATATTATGCAATAAGTAACCCAAAATCATTTCTTCTTTTATACCGAAAATAATGTCAGTAAAATATTTTATTTTTAGGAGAGCTAATGCCTTGAAATTATTGGTTTGACGAAAAAGTTAAAAAATAAACTAATCAATGGGGTATTTTAACAAACTATGATTAATTATGTTTATTAATTTTATTATTATTAATTATATTTTTTAATTTACTCTTTACTCTTACAATAAAAACCATTAGAAAAATAACCGACTTCAAAAGAAACATAAAAATATGGGAAGGAAGAATATAGACACAATTTTGGAACCTAACAAAGACTAATTCTTGTATTGTACTTTCTTTTGGATTTAACTTTACAATTTTTCTCTGTAATATTTTGAAAACTTGTACAATGTGTCCTTAGAACGGGGTACCCCAGTAAGGACACATTTTTCTCGAAAAACTGTAAATCAAAGAAAAAAAATAAATTAATGCCTTTAAAATGTGTGGAAGATTAACGATGGGCTGTTTCACAGAATTTGAACAGTTCATCAAATTTCAAAGCTAATTTTTAAGGTATGTGAATGTCGTATTCAAGTTCTGTTATTATTTTAGTTCCGTGAAGCAACTGGCCCATACTAATGTAATGACAGAATTTGGATGGGACGTTCACAAAACTTGAAAATTAACATTGAAAACTGTTGAATTGTTCAAATTCTGTGACACAGCCCGTCCTTAATGTTTTTTTTCTGATTCTTATCATTGTTATAAACATGTATAATTTTAATATTTCAATCAACATTATTGATTTGAAAAATCGCCCATTCTGAAACGGTTACGACTGGCTAAACCGCCTTTATGACTTAGAAGCCGCCACTGGATGGTCAATATTGACGTGTCATTTTGGCGTAAAACGAAAATGGTGCATTTTAAATCATTATAGAAAATGTGTGCGTTGACATAAAAATTAAATAAAAATATGTTCATTTTCGATTTAATTGTCTTAAATTATTTCGAGAATAAAAAAATTTGTAAATACCCTCAGTATTGGAAGTTCACACCGTTCACGGTCGATTCCCAATTTTCTATTAGTCAATTTTCTATTCCACGCCTTAAAACTCCTCAAACTTTTTTGGGTCATATACGACCGGGCGTTCATACACTATAAATGTGTTTTAGTAAGAGAAATAACAAGTAATCAACTCTTTTCTACGTTTGGAGCATAGACATCCAAATTTAATAGACGAGAAGATACAAATGAGGGGTAAAACCAAACTATGGGGGGACGAAGAGACGAAAGATGACTGTGATTCGTTAAAAAATCAATCTGACAGTATATGGGCATGTCGCATTATAATATCACCATTTATAATATTACCACCAAATCTGCTTTTGAATGAATATACCTTTTTACATGGGAGTGCGAATTGCTCGCCACGTTATTAACATATTTGCGAAGTCCAAATACGGCAAAGTAAAGTTCGTCACTTTTCACAGACGAATATTTTGTTGCCATATTTAGTTAAGACACTTTTACAAATGTTTCATAATTTACGTACCCCTGAAGCGACGAACACACTGGAGAACCGCCCACATTCGTTATGATCGACATGTTTTAGGGTATAATGTATAGCTAAGGCTACCATTTTTGCCGTGTTATTTCGTAAAATGTACGATGAGAGCTCGACGTTGATAGAATGATGACGTCACATTTTTTGGATTCAAGCGAGGCTCTCGTAAGCCCAGCTGGTTCCGTGGAACCGGTATGGGGAGGGGGAAATAATACGCTTTTATCACTTAGGGAAGGTCTATATATATTTATATGTCTATGGTTTGGAGTAAAAAAAGAAATAAAAATGAGTAAAGCAACTTTTTTCAATGTTAAAAATTTATTGTTCGAAAATATCAATATTGCTATCCAGGAACTGGAGTCAACTACGCTCCCAATGACATCGAAGTTCAAAGAAATTTTTATATGTCGAGTGACGCAAAAAAATTATAGAATGCACATTGACATCGACACCGAGCCTATCTACTGAGTTTCAGCTCGATTGAAGTGTGTTAATTTCCACACCCATATCATTTAATTCATCATCATCATCACTATTGGCTCTACAATCTACAACCCCTGGTGGGTCTTGGCCTCCTCAAGAGTCTTCCTCCACTCATCTCGGTTTTGTGCCAGCTATCTCCGGTTTGGAAGCTCCAAGATAGATAATATATGTCTTTGAGGACGTTGTGGCTCCATCTTAGTCTTGGCCTTCCCAGGCTCCTTCGCCCTATTGGTCTTGAGTTCAGCAGGGACTTTGGTGCTTGATGCTCGGCCATTCTCTCCACATGACCCAGCCACCGAAGTCTTCCCAATTTTATAAATTTTGCGACGTTTTGCTCCTTAAACAAAATATAGAGCTCATTGTTATAGCGTCTACGCCAAAATCCATTTTCTAGAACCGGTCCGAAGATGCGCCTTAAAATTTTTCTTTCAAAAACGTCCAGTGCTCGCTCATTCCTCTTAGTTAATACCCAAGTCTCAGCTGCGTACGTAAGTACTGGTCTGATAAGTGTTTTGCACACTAATATCTTCGTGTTTCTGGACAGCAGTCTGGACTTTAATTGGTTTTGTAGGCGGAAATAACAGCGATTTGCGTTCACTATGCGCTTCTGGATCTCCTCTGTGGTATTATTGTCCTTTGTTATCAGAGAGGCTAGGTATGTGAATCTTGGTACCGTTTCGAAATTTTGGTTTCATTTAATTAAACCAACAAAAGTGAAATGCAAATAGAAAAAAAGGCTTTTATTATTTTACAATTATTTGTACTTTGTACCTCACCTCTCGTCGACAAACTTATTCTGAATCAGGGTGTTCGATGTTCTCGCAAAGCCGGTGGGGTTAGGTGTCGACCTGCCGCTCTACACTAAACAGAATACTATATCAAAGCTGCAACACCAGCAACCAGTAGAAGTGGCATAGGTGGATAGGAGCGGGACGTGACTCCACCGCACGGGGATCCGATGCAAATTTGTCATTCGATTGTGCGATTATTGTAGCCGTACTGTTTGGGGTGGGTGCAAATGGCAAATGTCATTGCGAAGTGAGGGGCGGTTGCGGGCTACGGTATCGGTTTTAAAAATCCCTGCACACGGAATAATAAATACGCATTAGGCGAATTTTCAATTTTAACACTCTCGCTCAATTATTGTTTCGATCGAAATTTGAAAAAAAAAAATATTATGGAAATTGGTGCCAGTTTTGTTGGTGTATATTGAATACCTTGCTGACATTTTTTGTTGATTATTTTTTTCTGTTTGTTCACAAGACTGCTCAGGGTCATACCGAATAATTTTAACGACAATTTAAACGTTAGTTCTTATTACGTATGTAACTAATTTAGCGTAGTTTTGTGTGAGTGCAATTTTCACAGAATTGTATTGACTTCTTTTAATATTAACTCCGCACAAGGGAAACTGAGAAAAATAATTTTTCTTATGGCCCATTTCATCGTTTTGGTTGGTGTGTGCACTGTGCAGGGTCTTTTTAAGTGAAGGAAGAAGAGAGCTTTCTGAGGAGGAAAAAGGTATGAGGGGTAGATACAAATCTTGGTGTCTTTGGGTCTAGGAATTTCATATTAATCGATCACTCTCCTTGCGGTGCAAGACCTTGAATCGAGAGAGTCGAGCTGGAGAGTACGAAGGATATCCCTCAACCGGGCTCTCACCATCCGACTCGCACAAACATCATGAACCCGGAAACCCATGCAAAGTCACTAAACATAGCGTACCATTTGGGATAACCTATGGCAGAGGTGCTGGATAATCAGCGAATGGTTCCCGGCGCGGCGGTTCAAATTGAAAAATTAACCGCCTCCCAAATTAAATTGCCGATTGCAGTCAGCAAGATAAATAAGATTTAAAAAAAATATGTGTGTTCTGTATAGGAGTTCTTGAGGCAAAAAGTAGGGTAGATAGGAGAAGAACAGAATATAATCTTCTAAACGGTAACATGTGTATTCCCGATACAATACAAAAATTTGATTTTTTTGTTCCCGACAACCTCACAAGAGCGTGCAGATATAGAACTTTTGTTGTTCCGAGATGCAGAACTAATATACCACCAGTAATGTCGCTAGGAAAAATGATTCTGCTACTAAATTACGAGTCTCCTGATATATGTAGATATTTTTTAACAAAATATTCTACACTTCAAAAACGCTATTACTACTTAATAAAAAAAAGTTTGTTTATTATTGTCGTATAACTGTAAATTTGCATTTAAAATTAAATAAATGACTTCTGTAATTGAAATAATGTTATCTTTGGGAATGTTGTTTGGAGGGTTCATAAATTTTTAACAATTATTTCCTTAGATTGTTCGTAGATATATTTTATTGAATGCCACATCGTTTCTAAAAAAAAATTTTAAGTAGGTAATGTAAACAAACTTTTGTCTGATTTCTACTGGAATTTATTTTTATCAAAAAGTTCCATGTACGATTTATAGGAGATGATCCAAGGTAAACTTATCTATTTTACGTTTATAGTTTCATGTATGTACCTACCTATCTAAAAGTAATAAAAAAATGAAAACATCTCTTCGATTTCTGCTTAACGGAAGTATCCCCCTTCGTCAGTTCTTGCCACTCCTTCTTCACCATAAAATGATCAATTCTACATCAAAATGTATAGTTTTGCCTATTCCAACCCATGCCAATCGAAAAATCTTCACATTTTATTTTTTTATTTTATTTACATCTATGTATATTACAGTTTTCACCTTATTAATAACATTTTTACACATGTAATATATTTTGAAAACCTTTTTAGATATTAATTATGCATTTCATTATGTTGGGTGTAAGGTAGGTTTGAGAAGGTGAAACTGTTGGTTGGTGATATTGTATGTTTCGTGAACACCTCACTAGGAGTTAATATTAAAAGAAGTCAATACAATTCTTGATCACAATACAATTAATAATTCAATATCCCAAGATACAATCGCTGGGAATCTATCGCATTCACCAGCTTACTCCCCAAATCAAGCGTGCGTATAGAAGTTTTACTTCAAAAACTATTATGTAGATAACGTAAACAAACTTCTGCCTAATCTTTACTGGGATTTATTTAATCAAAAAGTTCCATGTACGATTGGTAGGAGATTTTCGCCGATTTTTTTCCCTCCAAAGTAAATTTATGGATTTTAGATTTATCGTTTCATTTACCTATCTAAAAGCACCATAAACATTGAAATATCTCTTTGATTTCTGCTTTAACGGAAGTTTATCGCTGTTTGTCAGTTTCTGCCACTCTTTCTTCACCATAACTTGATTATTCCTACACCAAATTGTGTAGTTTTGCCTATTCCAACCCATGCCAATCGACAAATCTTCACATTATCATAACACAATTAATAATTCAATATCCCAAGATACAATCGCTGGGAATCTATCGCCTCGCATCAGAGCATCAGGGCATCAGGGCACACAGTATCGATATGCATTAGAGTCTATTGTGCTGTCTCCCAACAATGCTAATAATTCATCAAACACCTGCAAATCAAAGCGAATAGTAAATTCAAATTAGCCACCCTGTCACCTGTTCAGTGCATGCGGCAGTCTACCTTCACCTAACCCTTCTCTGCATGTTCTCCCGTAGGGGGAGGCGGTGGGTAGGTTATTGGCGGGATTCCATAATTCAATGCCGCGTATGAATATTGAAACTGTTGTATTAGATTGCTGGTATAAGGGTGATGTCGAATGCTTGTGTAAATTTTGGTTTTAAGTTAATACACATATTTTGCTTTTTGAATAGTTCATTCGTTTTGACGTAGAAGTGGCGCTGATGGATAGAACGCCAGGCATATCTGTTCCATTCTTAGCACATCATACATTGGGCATTTACAATTTGGGAGAGACAATAGAGAACTCCAGTCCAATTTTTTTTATTTTTCTTATGAATAATGACCTTCTAACTTAAATAACTGCGTTTTTGTTTTTATTTTTAGAGTTAGTTTTAATACTTAAAATAATTGTCAAAGTTTTAATTTTTCGAGACCCCCCCGGAAATATGGTAAATCGTGTGACGTCATCACTCCCGAAAAATTAGTATGGGATTGGGCAATCAGCTGATCTACTGCTGCCATTTTGAAATCCGTTGTTCCGTTGTTCGAAGTATTCTCCCTAGAAGAAGCATTACTTTTTTCATTCATTATTTTTTTTGTGCAGTAGCTTTTCAATATTTTTAATAATAGAGATAAACTAATAGAGATACCTCTATTTTTGATACTGAATTATTTAGGCTTAAATATTGTTTCAATAAACACTACAACTAAATCTCTATAAACAGTACGAAATAAAGAATAACATGAAATGTTGTTAATTCTGATGGCTTGTGCCATACTTACATGTCAATTGATTTCAATACAATGTGATCTTCGACCAAGGATATCCTTGATCGAAGAATGTGATACAATGACTGGTGACGCGTAACGTCAGCACTAACCATTCAATCGTACCAACTTTACGGTGTATTTATTTATTTTACGTTAAAAAATGCACTTTTTAATATTTTTTTACGAACACTACGTTTAATATTATAAAAAAAACTTATATATTCAGAATCAGCGTTTATTGGTCTGTATGAACATATTTTTTTAAAGTCATAATATTTTTTACTGGAGTTCCTTATTATGGGTATCTACTATCTACCCCTCCATGAGAACCATTTACTAAATAATCAACACCTCTGCCATTGGTCTCCTCAAGAAGTTCGTTACGTTTGGTGACTTCATGGGGTGAGGTTTGTCCGGGTGCACCTGCCCACTAGCTAAGTGGCGGGCCGGATCGGAAGAGGCCGATTGAGCGAAACCTTTTGGCGTCTCCTGCAGAACTCTTGCCTTGGGAATCCCTCCAGGAATATTTCCTCAGGGTCTTCTTTGCGGGTTAATGTAAAAAAAATATACGTGGGGGATGCCAATGATGCTTGACAGGTATATTAAAAATTGCCTAATGTTTAAGCGTCGATGACACACGGCGAGTTTACAAGCTACTATCTACTAAGTTTAAAAGCGGGTAAATCGGCGAGTGAGATTGTCATGATGACACACAAAACTGTCCACTCGCTCAGAAGCGTATGAAACTGAGGTTGCTGCTAGCGCCAGTAACAAGAATAACGACGCCTGCGTGAACTAAGTCTTCTGATGTTTGGCAGTCAAAATCAGCTGTTTATCGGAAGCCATGTTGGAAACACAAATAAACCAATCACGAGCAAGCGGAGCAAGCGTGTAGGCGAGTAAAGTTGACGACCTTTCAACTTTTTTTCGTAGATTGTCAACAATCTGCTAGTCACTGCTAGTTAGCAAGTAACACGATGACACTGGGCGAGTTTACGAACAGATAGTGAATTTCCCAGATAGTAGCTTGTAAACTCGCCGTGTGTTATCGACGCTTTAGTAATGAAAAAAAAAAACGCACTACTTTGATTTGCGTAGTGTAGAGTGAGAATACGATAGGTAAACGTATTTTATAGTTAAGCCCTGTCTCATTCATTCTTCTAAAAAATACTACTAGTCAGTTATGACAGATTCTTGTAGATCGAGTAAAAAACGTATTTTATTCACATTGGGCACCGCCGCCCAGTTAACCATTTATTGGATAATCATCACCTCCGTCGTAGATCACTCCGAGTAGTTTGCTAAGTTTGGTGACTTAACGGCGGCGCCCGGGTACATCGTGTAAGGTGTGTTCAGGTTTTGGCTGCGGATACGCCTGCCCATCAGCTGCGTGGCGGGCCGGACCGTTGAGAGATACGCTTTGACCTTCCCAGAACTTCCTCTTCTTAAAAGAACCTCCATATAGCTTCCCCAAAGATAAAATTGATATAGGAAAATAATTCCCCTCAGGGCCTCTTGTGTAGAGCTAATGTAAAAAAACCGACACGTCGTCATAAAACTCGTTCTGTCGTCCTTTCTACTACGGTCAGACTATTTTTATTTAAACAGTTTTAGATAGAGAGAACATCAAACTTTCTATTTGCACTAAAAAGTTTACTACATTTACCTATCTTTCTCAAATTGATTAGAATTTGAAATTGAATGTTACGCTCAAATATTTCAAAATCAATCTCTAATCTGACAGATTTTATAATCAACATGATGTTGTATAACTTATGTATGTAACTTGTTCTGAAAACTTGGTAGGTACCGGATGTAAATATCGAACCCTGTTCATGCGACTGCAAGTTAATAAGTACCCTACCCAAAGGGCTATCGACCACCTCCACGTTATACTGCAGCAAACAAATTTACGAAAAACACCTGAAAAACAAACAATCCCCCTTTATAGAATCAAAACGAACAGTTCCTAAACTATCCGCGCCTTAAACAATGGGCAATTCCATCACATCAGACGTATTGGGTGATTCCACGTTCACTGCTGCGCCAGGACTACCAACACCCGCACCCCGTATGAGTAGAACACGGGCACAGACAGACAATAATTAGTGAAACATTCTGACTACATTACCTAATGTCGCATCCTTTATTACCTTCGCTACTGCTGATAATTGGCCCTATTGCAATTGGAGCAGTGCGCGGTGGAAGGCTGAGTAGAACTGCTGCGAAATTCAGAAACTTTACGGAATGATGTTTTTGAAATTTTTATTTTTGATTTCTATGAAAAAATTCAAGTAGATAATAATAATGCAATTCTTCGTGGTTGAGTGGTTACTCATTGGCTCTGAATCCGGAGGTTGCCGGTTGAAAACCTGCGTGAGCAACAATATTTTAATTGATTAATTTGTGTTAATTTTGGCCTTAAGGAAAATAATTTCAATCAGGCCCCATGTCATCTTTGGTGAAACTGTACTGAGGGTCATTTTAAGAGAAGGAAGGAGAGGGAGTTCTAGTAGGGAAAAATATACGTGGAGTGGGTAGGAATCTATGGGTGACCGGAAAACTCAACTATGTACAACTTCAGAACTCCTTTGAAAAGACATTTTAAGTTATGAAAAAAAAGTGCAGTTTACACGTGGTAAAAGTAAAATCTTCAGAAAACTAAAGTAGGCAAAAGTGGAGAGGTTACGAAGCACCGAATAAAGAGGAGACCGATCTCATTCTCTCGCAGGCTAAATCCTATAGATCAGTGGTTCCCGAACTCTTTTGGCCCATGAACCCCCCTTCCCAAACTCTTTTGGCCCACGGACCCCCCCCTCCGTTAAACGCCGTTAAGTGTTGAAAATAAGCAAACAAATCTTCACCTCTATTTTGCAATTTTGAAAGATTTGGAAAATCCAAGACTAGGATAATTTGTTGTATGCACTTCACCTGGAGTATATATTATATTGAATAGCGTTTTTAGTAACTTAACATAACTTCCATATTAATAAAATGTGTAACAATTTTTTTTATTTTATATTTTAATTTGCGCGGACCCCCTGACGTTGTTCAGGTACCCCCAACTCAATTTTAATTCTCTACGGACCCCCTGAATGATCCTGGGGACCCCTAGGGGTCCGTACGGACCTCTTTGGGAACAACTGCTATAGATGTACGTGTTTGTATCTTTTTAGGGTCGCTTTTTCGTTTCATCGAGTTTCAAATTACAACGGTGCTAAAGAAGTTTTCACTTCAAACACTTGGTTAAATATGTTACGTTAGGTTATGATTTATTTAAACTTTTTTTCATTGATTTTAATAACTTGTCAAAGGTTGTTGAAATGCCACTTTTTTTGTTGTCATGGAACCAAATCTATGGATCAGCGTGACCAGGAGTGACGGACGTATGTATACTTACATCCGCCGCGGTGTAAAACGATGGGTCGAGAGAGAACAGCTGGAGAAATCAAAGGGTATCCTTTAACCGGCCTCTCCTAACCCAGCCCGCTACGCAATTGGTGGGTAGGCGCATCCGCCACCAAGACTTGAATACACCGCTATGTTATTTCACAATTTATTCATAATAGCAAATTCCGTTCTGGAACGTGCCGCAAACGTTCCAGAACGGAAACGTTGCTTGAAATGGTGTTGGCCATGTTTGTTGACCAGATATGAATAGCCAGGTTCTTACCATCTTTCTCTTCTCCATATCTTTTCCCTCCCCACCACCTTCAGCCTCACAATATACCTTAATTAAACCTTATAGTCTCACTGTCTCCGGACGGTTAGGACTCTTGTGCTGTAAAAAAAACGAGTGCGCTTTAGACCACACGACTGAAGTAAAACTTCACTAACTTATATCTCCATCCCAACTTCCGTTCGCCTCGCCCGACCGTTCGCCTCGCCCGATCACACTTTTCATAACGCTCTCGTCACGCATTCACCAGCTTACTCCCCAAGTCAAGCGTGCGTAAAGGCCCGACTATTCGCCTCGCCCGATCACACTTTTCGTAACGCTCTCGGCGCGCAAACACCAGCTTACTCCCCAAGTCAAGTGTGAGTAAAGAAGTTTTACTTCAAAAAGTCTACCCCCTCTTCATTTAAAGCGCAAAATGTTTGTTATTATGTTTCATAAAAGACTTAGCTAACTTAGAGTATTGAACTAGCAACGCATGGATGAGAACCCAACGCTTCGATCCACTCGGCCACTAAAACGTTTGACATTATTTTTGTTTCTCTCTGACTCTAAATCCGGCATGATATTGCAATTACGTGTTATTTTTAATGTATCATTTACGACACACAACACGACATATTTATCAATGTGTAACTAGCAATACAGATTCTAATATCGCTGAAACCATTTGCTACAACAAACCGACATTAATAATTTAAAACATTTCATTTATGATTCAATCAATCACACGTTGTGTTGCGGTGTATTCAAATATCCCAATCTCCCCTTTCCGCTGGCGGAATCCTAATGGGGTAAGTCGCGTAGGTACCCCGGATTTGCCTAGGAAAAGGGGAGGGGCGGGCATTATGGGCATCAATAATATTTTACGATATGAACTTTTTTGAAGAACGGATTCCTTTGTTGACGGTTGACAGATACGAGCATGTAGATAAGGGGATACTGCTGATAGATCCGTTGTAGCTTCTCTCTTTTTTGCGTAAACGATGTATGTAATAGATGGAGAGGTTACGATGGAGTTGTCAGTGGCTAGAACGTATTTGATGTGAATGGTGCGGTCGTATTTGGGTTTTTGATGTCTTTATGCAAAACGTTTGGATTTGGTAAGGATGCATATTGAATTTGATTAAACGATTTCTTCATAATGTAATAACATGGTTATTTTAGGAAGGTACAATAAAATTCATACATGACTTTTTGAGGATTATTAAATAAATCATTAATAACATCACTCTTGGCTCTACAACCCCTGGTAGGTCTTGGCCTCCTCAAGAGTCTTCCTCCACTCATTTCGATTTTGTGCCAGCTCTCTCCAGTTTAGAAGCTCCAAGGTAGATAATCTTTGAGGACGTTGTCGCTCCATCTTATCCTTGGTCCAGATCTGGTCACCAAATACGGCTATTTCAAGCAATGTTTTTTTTATGGTTTTCTTATACCAGGGCGATACTGAGTGTATCTTGCAATCTGAAACGTTTGGCAAATATGCTGTATATTATTCAAAATAATTAAAATTTGTGAAATAACACAAATCAGTCAAATAAATGTTATTTGTGTACGCCAGAATTTGAATCTGCTTCCTTTTGGAGGGAGAAAGCCTTGCCACTCGATCACGAACCTGTTCCGTTTGACCAAATTCCGAGATATTTAAAAGTAATAAAGAGAATTATACAATGTCAAAAAGTCTGACACAAAACTGTTTTAGAAAAAGTTTATATAGTTCAAAAGTTGTGTTTTCTGTTTTTCATATTGCCATACATCTTATATATTAGTAACATCATCTGGTTTGCATGTGTTTTGGTGGGGTTGGGTTGAGGGTGGGGGGGGGGGGGGGGTTGGTATGGAGACCTACCATGTACCACTATCAGGCAGCCATTTATCCGTTGGCGGAATGCTTGGGTGCATATTGTCATCCATTTCATGTCGCTTCAAGTAGGTGCTCGGGATACTTTGCCGGGATATCCAAATGGGTTCGGCAGAAATGCGGGACACACTTAGAAGAAGGGGTGGTTCAGTGTTACACATACACAAATAACAATATTTTTGATTTAAAATATATATGTATGCCTATACTATCCTATCTGCAAAACTGTTTCGTGTATTTTGAGAACGGAACAAGTCCCACTATGAGACTGTGTCTCCCCCAATTTGTGGTATGTTGTGAGGCTGGAGGTGGTGGGGAGGGGGAGAATATGGGGAAGAGGAAGGTGGGGAAGTTCCTGGCTTTTCAGATCTGGTCATCAAACAAGACTAAAATTAAAAAAAAAATACTTTAAAAGATTAAGCCTTAAAAATTAAACAAATGAAATACGCATTTCAAATATGAAATTAAATTAATTTTCTGTTAAGAAATACATTTCTCTTCTCGTAATTAAAAATATTGACACAATTTGTTTTAATTTTGAAAATGACCCTTTCATTCAAAACAAATCCAAGTTCGCTTTTTTTACATTAGCTCCTGAAGAAAATAATTTCCCTCGGGGTCTATGTCTTTGGGGATGCTGTGTGGAGGGTATTTTTAGGAAAGGAAGGGGAGGAAGTTCTGGGCAAGAAAAGGATGTGAGGGGTGGATAGGAAACTGGGGGCCAGTGTGTCCAGGAGTGACGGACGTATGAATCCATCCCTCCCATTGCGGTTCCGAGAGAGTACGGCTAGAGAAACCAAAAGGACACCCTCAACCATTCTCTCCCTATCCGCCCTGCCATGAAGATGGTGGGCAGACGCATCCGCCGCCAAGACTCGGACAAACCTCACCCCTTGAACGTGGGCACCCCTGCTAAGTCACCAAACGTATCGAACCACATTGATGTAATTTTTTTACAAAAACGGCCAAATTTTTCAATTATTAGATATTATTTTTATGGCCCGGGAACAATTTATTGGATAACCAACGCCTCTGTTGGTTATCCAATAAATTGTTCCCGGGGCGGCGGTATTCATATCAGCCTCCCAAATTCATTCGCTCATTGAACCAAAGATAAAATCACAGACAGACCCACAACCGAAACTGGCATTTTAAAATGAAATAATATGTTATTTATCAATCTGAACCTCCCTTTATCTACTGCGAATTTTGATACCCCGCTTTCGAATATTGTTCGGCGGGTTATATTTCCATATTTCATATTGAATAAGTGTTTTCCTTTGCATATCAGAATACCGAATGGTAAATTCGGCATCCAGTGGCGTTCTGAATTGTTATTTACTGTTTTTGGGGCTGGGGCGCTCGATATTAAGAAATCCATTTATTATGTTTATTTCCTCTCCCCGAGAGTGAAAAGAAGAATAAGACGTCAATTCCGTAAAATAAAAGATATTCGAAGATAATAAATAATATGAAAATTTAAGTTTTTAATCTTTTTCATATTTGAAATCCGTGAAAACCATATTCATTCTTTGACTAAGCTCGTGTAATATTATGTAGATAGTCACTGTTCTTGAATTATAATTTCAACTTTAAATATTATGACGACAATATTCTAAAATATTAGGTCCTTACATATGAAATTGGCGTTTTGCCGTACTGGCAACTTTGATCTCAAATATCTTCCCTTTGGTTAGGAATTCCAAATTCAAACTTATACAGCTATTTATTCATGTATTTGTGTTTCGAAAATTATAATTCATTTGTTTTTTCTTTGCGTCATTTAGTTTACAAAATGGAAACTTGAAATATCGCGTTATTTACGAGTACGAGTTCCACCGTGGCACCAGTGCTGCAGAAACAGCTCGAAGGATTAATGATGTGTATGGCGACGGTGCCGCAAAAGAAACACAGTGCGCTTTTATTTCCAACGTTTTCGTTCTGGAAATTTCGACCTGCAGAACAAGCCCCGTGGACGGCCGGAGACCAATGTTGATAATGAAGAATTGAAGGCTATTGTGGAAGCGGATCCATCGCAAACCACGTCCGAGTTAGCTGCAGGCTGCGGTGTTAGTGATAAAACTGTTTTAATCCACTTGAAGTAAATTGGGAAGGTGAAAAAGCTTGAAAGGTGGGTACCTCACGAATTGAGTGAAGCAAATCAACAAACGCGCGTTAGAACGCTAGACCACACACTGCACAACAGACGGCTACCAAATTAGAGGAGCATCAATTGGAATGTCTAAGACATCCACCGTACTCTCCGGACCTTGCCCTAACAGATTACCATTTTTTTCGAAATTTGGATAACTTCTTGCAAGGGAAAAAATTCAACTCCGATGGGGCAGTCCAAACGGCCTTCAAAGATTTTATTGATTCCCGTCCGAATGGTTTTTTTAGTAAAGGGAACGATGAACTACCTATGAGATAGCAAAAGTGCATAGATAATGGTACATACTTTGATTAAATAAATATATTTTATTTAAAAAAATCGACTTTATGTTCATACCATACAAAACGCCAATTTCTTCAGAATCTTAACGACGTAAGTAATGAAGCCATGTATACAAATTGAATACAGACCTGCTGTCGAATTTGCCCTATGAAAGAAAAAAATAAGAAGACAAATAATATGGGAATCTTAACAACGTAAGTGAAGAAAGCGTGTAAACAAATTACGCCCGCGGCAAAGCGTAGTTATTGGATGAACGTACGGTCGAATTCACCTTAGCAGGCCTGGAGATTCGACCTTTCCGCCGCGTTTATTTTAATTAATTCTGAAGAACGTGTTACAAATATTTAAAATGTGTATCCATGTCTCACTCCGAAGTTATTAATCCATCGTCTAGAAAAATAAAATCTGGTGCTTACCGCAAACTTTATAGTTGAAAAACGGTTTATAAAGTTTTAAAATCGTTGTACGTAAAATATATTAATGGTAAGGTATTTTTTTTATTAATTCTAAATACAAAGAACTTACATCCCAGTGTTCTGTTGGAATAAGTTATTATAGTTACGAATTCGCCGGAAATTATTAAAATGTGAGTTAAACTAAAATTATTACGGTTGTGTACCGCCTTAAAAATGTTTTCATTTTTTTATGCAAATACCGTACAACGCTCCTAACCAACCAACCGCCTGGAGCCAGTGAGTCTACGGTAACCCCAACTGGGGTACGTTCTGAGGCTGGAGGAAGAGGGATGGAGAAAGAGATGGGGGAAGAAGTTGGGGATATTCAGATCTAGTCGCCAAATACGGTTAAAGCCATTTTCACAAACAGGGGATTTGAATAAAATGTAGATTATAGGGGTACTATGTTTTGGATAAGTTTTCTGCGACTTCTATAGTATAACTTCATGGTTTGGATAAGGTTTTTTCAGAAATTTCTACGACGACGTTTTTATTAAATTTGCAAGTTCTTACTCAAATACTTCCGTAAGCCAAGATGTCGTTAATATAGTTATTTTTTTTTATTTTTATTTATTTGATACTGTTACGGAATTTGTTATATAACTTTACCTCTAAAAATTCAAAGTTTCTTTGTCCAAATGTAGAACATGTCCATTTGTTTAGCTCTGGTTTTATGATTGCGTGAGGTTTTTGTCTCTATGTCTTTTTTTAGGCGATGAACCGGAATATGAAAAATTAGGAATACAAACCCGATGCATCTCACTACCTTGAAGAAGTATCCAATTCCTTTGAAAATTGAATTTAATTTACATGTTATTGTTCCGACGTCTTAGATTATTTTACCATGTTGTCAATTAGAAATATAATTTTTTCAACAAATTCACATTAATAAACACAATTTTTTTCCATCTCTTACGCTTATTATAGGCTGTAAATCTACCCACATCAACACAATGGGTAGGTATGTAAAATCTATTCTACAATCAAAATATTACCAACCTTTTACTTTGATTATTGAAAAAATAATTGAGAGAGGAAAAAAACAAAGATAATAATTGAAGAAGCTTTTTAAATTCGTGATTTAAAACCGCGGGATGCCGAACGATGGTACAGAAGCGACATTACAGACTGCAGAAGTTATCGGTAAAAGCATTTTTAATATTGCAAATGGGCTCCAAGTTAAGGGCGGCTTCCCATTTCCAGGCCGCATAAGGATCTATTGTTAATCTAACTACCCTTTCTGTTCGCGCGGTATCAATATTGTCGTCGTAAGGGGATTGTGAAACTGTGGGTGGCGTTTTGTAAAATTAACTGTTATATTTGGGTGGATTCTACCACAATCACCAAGGTAAAATTATCGTAACCCAGTTCTGTCTTTTACAAATTGGACAAAATCTTCATTTTGAAATTATGATGATGGCCTTGAGACCTGCTCTATGGAATGCTCCGATTCATTTTTTCGTACCTTTCCTAATTTCATCTGTTGAACTTTATGGTGATACAAAATTTAAAAAAAGAAGTTATTTATTTCTTGTCAACTTGGGTTCCTCACTTATTGCATCGTCAAATAACACTTTTAATATCTTCCATTATATTTTGCCGTATGAATTATTAATTCAATTTTACCGTACGTCAAAATATATAGGTAACAGAAAAAATTCTTGTAACATTAAATTTTGGTTCCCGTTTGAAAAATCTGAAATAAATTAACATTTAACAATATTTTATTTGCTCAATATCGTTATTCTGTTAATCATAAAATTGCTGAAATTTCTTTATTTTTCATGATTTTTTTATTATTACATTTTTTAAATTTGGGCTAAAAAGCTTCAACTTTGTTCTAACAAGTTTTACTTAAAAAATGGCAGCTCTAATCAAAAAAAGTTATACCTATGACAATGATAAAATTGACTGCAAATGTGAGGAAGTTTTACCAGTTTTTCCGCTTGAACAACGAATTTAAAGATGAATTCCAACAACTAAGACATGGGCGCATTTTTTCACGTTAACCCGTTGTGAGACCAGAGAATCAAAAATATTTTTTTCATACTGAATATATGAAATAATATTAAATATTCGTGCCTTGTCTTATTTTTGAGCGTTGTGAACATATTTCAATACTGCATAGCTCATAATAGTATCTATTGGAAAAAGTTGACCTACAAATGCTGTAATATATTACAAACAACTGCGCAAAATACTTGTTCTGTTTTTTTTTATATATGAATACCTCACGACAGTATCAGCTGCTCCTGTCTGGAGTCAGTGAGACTATCGATCATGGCAACCCCAATTGGGGAATGTTGTGAGGCTGAAGGTAGTGGGGAGGGGAAGGAGGTTGGGAAGAGGAAGGTGGGAAAGTACCTGGCTATTCAGAACTGGTCACCAAACACGGCAAAAGCCATTTCAAGCAATGTTTCAATTCTTAACGGTGGTCTTACACCAGGACGATACTGAAAGTATCTTCCGCTCTGTAACGTGCCGCAAATGTACTATATTGATATTATTTTTATTTGAATTATTTGTGAAATAACACAAATTAATCAAATAAAATTTATTTGCCCACGCCGGGATTCGATCCCGCGACCATCAGATTGCGAGTCAAAAGCCTTACCGCTAGACAGTTCTTGTTACTATGTACGCAGGTTTTCTGTTCTGTTCATCAAACATCACACTTGACGGTTCAATATTGTAAAAGTACTCAATAAATAAAAATATTATATATTCCTACCTACATACATTGGTTGGATTTTGAGTATCGCTGGCTTCACGAAATTCGCGGGAGTATAGCGGAATGATGTTGGGTGGCCGGGTGGGGTTGGGGAGAATTCCAAAAAGCGCGCGAAAGGAAGGCTTAACGTCGCAATATCCGCTTCCGGGAGGGATGGCCCATAAAATACCACCCGCGGACACTGCATTATCCACTATTAACGTCACAGAGTTCCAACTGCAAGAGTAACATTTTTAATAGCAAAGGAACATGCAAATAGGCGTTGAACAGGTGATCTTTTTTTGAATAACAACAGAATAATTTTTTTAAATTATAACAGAATAGTGAGTGTGAATAGTGAGGTGTTTAAGTCGCGTCAACTCATTTAAATAAATTCACTTTTATAGTAACTATTGCAAACGCTTGCCTCACATTCCATACTACTTTTTATATTAATGTGTGTAGTTTTTGTAGGTAGATTTTAAAAATATATTTTCTCTTAAGACATTTTATACTCTTCTTTTTAACTATTGCAAACGCTTGTCTCTCATACCATTCTACTTATTTTATTAATGTGTAGTTTTTATAGTAAGATTTAAAAAATATATTTTCTCAGACATTTTAACTTATCTTAGTAGGTAGGTATACCTACTATTTTTTGATCTTAGTAGGTAGGTATACCTACTATTTTTTGATTACCATTTAACGTTGAGAAACTATTTCTATTACTTTTGTTTGTTGAAATACTTTTCTGGATTCTTAAAAACTTAACGTAAAGAATTAATCTTAAAAAAGGAATGAAGTAAACATTATTTTACCCAACGACATTTTTATTTTTAACACAAAATATCTTTTGTTGGAACGTTCGAGAGAACTCCAGATTGTAGTTAATTTAAGAGTCCCCACCCGACACAATAGGCACGAGGACCTATTTCAACGTCACCCGTCATTCACAATGAAATTATTTAGCAAATTCCTCAATTTCTGGCCTACATAGTTTAGCAAACGATTATACTATCGGTATCGAAATTTTTAATGTAACAAATTCGCGTGTTTTGGCAATTAATTTTTTTAGATAAAAATTTGATTTCTGATTAATTTCAATTTTATCCAATTGTAATCCACTGTAATGTAAAAACATATTTTTTGCAAACCATTGTTTATTGCTACCTCTCGTGTATTTGTTTTAAACATTTCAATGTACCCAATGCAAAAGCTGGGCGTGTAAAGGAGCAAAAAAGTATATATTCGTATTGTTTAGTTCTGAAACAGTTTAAAAACTAACTCCTTGTTCCCAAGACCTTTATTGTTATTTTTTTCCAAGGTCTTCCCCCTTTCCTTGGAAGTCCCTACTCATTACTACAAGGGAGAAGATGTTTCATACCTACCTCGAACCCATCTACAATATTGGCACCAAAATTTAAAATTACCTACTTGTATGAGTTGAAAAATCGCAGTGACCTCGGTAACATTTCGCCATTGAAATCTCGCTATTAATCGCATAAAATACTAATGAATGAACCCCAAAGTGTCGGTAATTGTGACTAAGTTATGCAGTTATTGAAGTGAAGTGCAGCCATCACCAAGATCGGTCCAGAAACAGCGGATGAACCCATCAAAAGGTAGGGACTTATCCTTCCATTTGCCATTTCCAGTGATTGAGTTAAAAACGCAGTCAATTGTCTTGTTTTCGCAAAATTCAGATTTACAGTCCACATCTCTCTCGTGTCACGACATTGGTCGTATATATATTTTTTAATTTATTAGGAGAACCAATATTTTTATTTCGTCAATTATTGGAACCATGTAATATTAAATCTCTCAAGATATTATTATTCCAAAACCTTTCCATGTGACTAACGTGAATATTGAGAGGGCGCCAATACTTGAAAATATTACTTACATTATAGAGGAGGGGGAAGTAGCGGGCTGTTAACCACCCTCCTTATACTCATATTGTACTTTACAGTCAAGAGAATATACATATCTGCAGATAACTACCTAATTTTCAGTCTCTCCAGTAACGTAATATCAAATTCTTGGATGACTCAACTGAAAATCATGATTTATCGAAAAATTCAATTAAAAATTACGTATCGAAATATTTTCTTTCCCATATTTTTTAAAATAATTTATTTATTTATTTATTACACGCCCTGATGGGCTTTTACATTATAGTTTATAGGTTGAGTATCAAACAATGAAGAAAATATAATACAATGAGAAAATGAAAATACACAATACGATGTAACAACAAAAGCAAATAATGAAATAAAAATACATATTATATAAAAATGATTCTCACATTCAATACAAACAAAAAATGCAGAAAAGATGTAAATCTGTTTGTGTCGAGAAGAATAAAAGTGATAGAATAAACAACATTTATAATGATACGTTTTAAGATGAAATATATCACCTAGATTAAAATATTTATTTCCGAGACTGTGAAGTCATTTGAAGAATTTTGATAAGCTAGTGTCCTGGTGTTATTGAAGTAAAAGAGTAATAAATGTCGACATGATTTTTTGGGAACATGGATATTGATTAATTTAAGTAATTCAGGGCTGTCAATTTTATAATGCAGTATTTTATGTAATAATATTAAATCTGTGCTTATTCTTCTTTCTGAATGATTCAATAGAGACATTTTATTCAGGAGGTAATTGTAATCAATGTTTAGTATAGGAATATGCAATTTATAGTTTATAAACCTTAGAAACTTCCGTTGAATCTTTTTAATGTTGCCTGAATGAATGTTGTAAAAGGGAGACCATACCGTAGAGTTATATTCAAGTTGGCATCTTTTTACAGTTAAATGATTTCAAGGCTTCATTTCTCATAATGGAAATAACGTTGGCTGACAACTTGAAAATATCGTGTAATACATGGGTGGACCGGAAAAATCCGAACAGAAAAGCAATACAAAACTTTAATATTCCTGTCAAGTTATTCAAAAAATAGAGGTAAGCTTACAACAATTCGCATAAAGCTGAAAAATTGTTCGAATGTTGGGAACACCATTATAAATGAAATTAGAAAAGTCCCCATCGATCCCATATCTGCAAAAATAATTATTCAAGGTCAAAGTTTTCAAAAATTGATTTTTTTGCATATTTCAGCCAAAATGTAAGTTTCATCATAAAAATAGGTAAGACAAAAAAAATTGGCAGACTAAACTTTTTCAACTTTTTGAATCGCTATTTCTCGGAAATAGTGATTCTTAAGAAAAAAATTAAGAAATTTTTAATATATAATTTCATGATCTACAATTTTTGTGATAAAACTTAACGTTTAGCTGAAAAATGCAAAAAACTCATATTTGACTTTGATCTTGAATAAATTTTTTGGCAGAGGTGGAATCGATGGGGAGTTTTCACATTTTATTTATAATGGTGTTCCCAAGATTCGTACTAATTTTCAGTTCTATGCGAATTATTGTAATCTTGAATGTCTATTTTGACCGGATTAAACGCGAGAGCTATGCTAATTTTTAGCTTCGACAAATCGACAGTCTGTTGTAGCGAAAGACACAAACAACCTTTTCTGATTTACACTTTTGTCTGATCCTTTATTTATAGCCCTGTATTTCTCTTACAAATTTACTTAAGGCATGTCAAAATTTACATTAGGATTTTATGCAATGTCATGCATACGTCTCATATGTACTTGTAGTAGATATTATAATGCCATGTGTTCAGGTACCTACCCATTTTTGATCTATAAACATCAATATTAACCTTACAAGAAAAATTAAACTTTTTCGAAAAAATTTTTACAATTGTGGAAACGTTTTCTAATTAAAAAACCATTCATTCAAACCAAATCTTGGATAGGTACCTGCATAAGGACCGACTTATTTATTTTCTGAAGATAAAATACGGGGCAATCACGGATCTTTGATATCAAACATCTCAATAACGAGTATAAAAGCTTCGAATTCATAATGTAACCCCCTGCTAAGAAATGCCTTTGATTTTAGGGGTAGTTTGAGGTAGATTATCGCCAATCAGAAGCCTTATTGTGTGCGGAACAAGGTTCAGTATTAGTATTGTAGATGTGGAAAATTGATGTATTTTTCAGATAATAAAAATAAATAAGTAGGCGTACAATATAAGAGTCCTATAATTTCAATACCCGCTAAATCCGATTTTTTGACAAAATTATCTGAATATGACATCTTGTTCACATTTTTGCGAGGAACAAGACTATTCTAAAATTGATTTTCAAAACCTCCTTTATCATGACCAAAAACCATTTTAAAACTGCGAGTGAGAAACAAAACCCGCTTTATCATTCAAGAAGTTATTATCAAAACCCGCTATATCGGAATTCAACCAATCACGAGCAGTTATTTTGCCAAGATGACGTACAAACACGGTCAGGTCAGTTAAGTTTCAAAAGCCTCTATATTCCATATAAATTACAAAGCTAGTATTAAAATCCACTATATCCATTTTATTTATCCAAATTACTTAAATATTTCTAGACACACATTGAAAAATGCACACTTTTGGAATGTATATTACTCCAATTCAATACATAAAAAAATGAAATGCAATTTTTTATTTACGCTAGAGATGTGACAGTTTTTTGCGGTTTTCTCCGAATCAGTGAACGAGGATAAAGCGGATATAGAAATTGAACGACTCATAAGATGTAAAGTACGTTAGGATATGTTTTTTTTTTACATTTCATAAGCATTAAGCAATAAAGATTCTTTGATTCGTTGGATTCGTTTACGGGAACATTGATATGATACATTATTTTTAATGTAGGGCGTAGAGCCAATTTTTATTTTATTTTTTAATATGAACATCGCACAAAATTCCCAACTGCGTTTGGAGCCAGTGAGACCATGGCATCCCCAATTGGAGTATGTTGTAGAGGCTGAAGGTAGTGGGAAGGGGAAGGAGATGGGAGATAGGAAGGTACCTGGGGATTTAGATCTGGTCACCAAACACGGCTAAAGCCATTTTAAGCACCGTTTCAATTCTGAATGGTGGTCTTACACCAGGGCGATACTGAAAGTATCTTCCGCTCTAAGAGTGTCTTCCACCCTGAATTAATTATTTTAAAAGGTTAGAAAAAAAGTCACATGTAGTTGCGGGTAATACTTATTCCCTCTAATTATGGTATGCCTTTAGATGGGCTATTTTCTGATTTAAAAAAATATGTATGGAATGAAAACAATACAACAGGAAGACTTGACATCAGTGATTTAAGATGAGATACCTAAGTTTTAAGATTTTCACGGCCAAAAGTATTTTCGTTATTTGTTTTTGGGATGTTATGCCGTGTTGCGCTACCTCCTTCTTTAGCCAACGTTTCGGACAGCGTTGGCCAAAGAAGGAGGTAGCGCAACACGGCATAACATCCCAAAAACAAATAACGAAAATCAATGATTTAGCTTTACATTTTTCGTTTGCTGACTAGGTCTAAAAAAACAGACTCCATCTAACACCACCCTCGTCACTTCTCTACACTCTTTTCCACGATGTATTTATAAATAGTCATACAAACCACTTATGGAACATCGCATTATATTAAGAAAAAATTTAAATGCTTTATCCTGAAGCGATGTCACGATTCCTTCAAAAGCCTTATGCTATTAATATCGTCGGATCAAAGCCGATAATTCGCCGCAGATACAATATCTGTGTTCTCCTTTGCCGTCTGAAAAGCGCACCCTTTGTGAAAAAATGGCAAATTAATTCATTGCCCAATTTGGGGGCGGAAAAATCACTCCGATCAACATCGACTCAAACGTTTTGCTGCTTAGAGCGACTTCAAAGGAATATAGCTTTCGCGAGAATACACAGTCATTTTTTCGGGAAAGTAAAATATTAATAAATAATTGGCTCCAGAAAACAAGAGAATTTTTAAATTATTTATGTTAATACACCTCAGTCTACTCGTAAGTTTACTGCGACCGTTCCGGCCTTGGATGCTGGTGCCGGTTATGTGGCATGACCACGCAATAGGAAGTGTCCAAAATGTCTGGAGCAAGCCAAACGATAGCCAAATTCACCAGGGCACCGGAAAAAAAAGAAGTTTTACTACTGTTATAAGAGATATACCTACATCTAGAGCAAAATTTTACAATTCTGAAAATCTCAGAGTTTTCATTAGATTTTTAGTAGAGTTAATAATGCTACGTTAAATCAAAATTAGGAATGTTTAAACGCTTGGATCGTTAGAAAGACTACAACAAAATTTAATAAATTACATCACGACGGTGTGAGGCGCCTGACTATGCAGTGACGGGTCTAGCTTACCCCCAAATGGCGAAGAAGACAATTCAGAACAGTTCGGCCATGAAAAATTGTATATTATACCTACGACTGAAAAAAAGTAAAAAAAAACGTTATAATAAACAAGAGTTAATAGTTATCATTTATATCAGTGTAATATACTTATACGAAAAAAAATCAGAAGGGCGGCCGGATAATACAAGAAATTTTTACATTTATAATAGAAAGTCGTGTAACAGCTACAACAAAGATGTTCTGCGATATCCCATAACCACCGTTACGCCATTTCCATCGGCTGAAATTGAATAATGAAAAAATCGCTGCAAAGTTTCGGGCGAAGCTATGAAAATTTGATTAAAAAATTCACGATATTATGATTTTTACCCCTCGCTTCTTCTTTGATACCTTCCCCAACCTATTGTTCCCACCCCTTCTGTGGCAGGGGGTGGCTTTCGGTACATTTTACAATAAAATCATAAAACGATGTCCTCCATTGTGTTATATTATTGTGTTTTGGCTTGTAAACACAAATCATTGATTGTTTTAAATACAATGCTATTTATTTTTTGGTGGAAGTTATTTATTTTTGCTATTCAACCCGTTTTAGGCACTGGGGAGAAATGTTCAATGTATGTATACCGGAAAAAGTCAATTTATAATAAACGTTTTTCATGTTTTAAATTAACACTTATTATTTAAAAGAAAAACCTTTCAATTCTTTTCCGTTTCGATTTAATGCGAATTGCGAGTATGTGTGGGTTTTTAAAACTTATTTCAGGCAAACTTCCTTGTTAATTGTGTTTCGCTTTCATAAGGAATAATTTTATCAAACGTCAAGTTAAGAAACGTATTATTATATTATTTTTACAAAGTAAACCAGTAGACATCTATGTAAATATTAATTTTATCACTTTTGTACTTGGCTAACGTAACAATTTACGTTTTCGCAAACAAATTAATAATAATATAAATCAGTGAGTAGAAAACAGTTCCTTAATTAGAATTTAATAACATAGTTCACCCCAAATGGTTTGCCACGTTTGGTGATTCAGCAGGGGTGTCCGGGTTCATGCGGTGAGGTTTGTCTTGGTGGAGAATGCGTTTGCCGACCTATTGAGTCGGGAGAGACCGGTTGAGGGAGACCTAACCTAGACCTTACCTGCCGGAATCACTCAGAAATGGATACCAACGTCCGAATTTAATTTTTATTTCTTCTCTACATATTATAAATTAAACTCCTCCCCCGCGTCTGTCTGTTTGCAAAAAACTCAAAAACTACTGAAAAGATTTTCATGCGGTTTTCACCAATAGATAGAGTGTTTCATGATGAAGGTTTAAGAATATAATTTGTCAAGGTTTTGTGTAAATTGGTTGAAATATATAATACATAAAGGAGAATGTCTCTATGTGGAGGACGAGCGGGCTGGCAAGCGGGCTTTGTGGATTTGATTTATATGCAAAGTAAAGTCTGTGTAAAGCCCGGGCATCGCCGGGGACTTCAGCTAGTGTATCATAAATTAAAAATTTTCATGTATTATTTGTAAAGGTGACCAGAGAGAGAGTGTATATTCAAGAATGCTTTTAATTTTATTTTATTTATATCCTATGTACTCTAGTTTGGCGCATTTCAAACGTGCTAACATTTTCCCTTCGTATATTCTTGTTTTGTGTTCTCGGATTAATACACGAAACAAATCAGAGTTTACGACGTTGTCGGCTTGCAATATAATCATTCATCGACGATCCGCGGAAGTTGGACAAAGTTTGATGAAGTTTAACCACCCTTCCTCTTTCTCCTCTCCCTCCCCCGAACCCACCCCCGGCTCGTGTATCCGCGTGGTATTGTTTATCGGCAAAACTTACTTCACCCGCTATGGGTGAAACGGATATAATTCATATTTATATTGTAGCATGTATCTGTATCAGCGGGGGTTGGTATCATAATATTATATGTTTTGCTGTAATATTAAGGATATTGTTAAGATATGATTTGATAATACAAATGGTATAGACGTTTAATAGTGTGATTGGATATCTTCGTTATGGATAATAGTTATTGCATGTTATGAAGTTCAAATGCTACGGTTATGTTATGGTTTTGCTATGTTATTGTCAGACGCTACGTGTTTTCGATATTATTTTATGGAATGGAAGCATGGACGCTTACTGAAAAACTAATTAGGTGACTTGAGGCATTCAAGATGTGGATCTACAGAAGAATACTTAAAATAAGCTGGATGGACAGGGTTACAAATGAAAATATTATGGTTCGGATGAATAACGAAAAAGAAGTTATTAAAACTATAAAAATTCAAGAACTTCAATATCTTGGACGTGTGATGAGACATCCAGAGAAGTATGAGATCTTGCATCTCATAATGCAGGGAAAGATTGACGGAAGACGAGACCCTGGAAGAAGGAGTACCTCATGGCTGAAAAACCTGAGACAGTGTTTTGGCCAGTCTACCGTAGAGCTGTTCCGGGCCGCATTAAACAAAATCCGCATGGCCAACATGATAGCTAACAGGGCACAAGAAGAAGATGATGAATTGAATGAGATGAATGAAGTTCAACGGACTGTAACAATGAGGAAAACATATTACCAAATATTGACACCATAATTAAATGAGATAATCTTTCTCATAAATATATCGATGGATTTTTGGAATGTATCATGATTAGTCTATCATTAGTTCACACATTGATTTAGTTGTATATGGACTCTTCGGGTCACATGGTCTCGTTTACGAGATGTGCCGAAAGTTAGCGAAGACAGGTGTGCAGAGTCATAATAACGCCAGCGCTCCAGAGCTCCGCAGAAAAAACCTAGCTTCTTGTTAGAGTCACTGCTCAAAAAACAATAAATAGTCACTGAATGATGTGTGATTTATGTGGATGCGGATGTCGAAGGTCCTTGAATGTTTTTATGACAGACCACTGCTCAAGTAAAAATGATTGCACATAAAGGAATGGAAGAAAAAGGACTTACTGCGCTGCACTTCTCTTCTATCTCGGCTGGGTTTGTTGATACACTCGTATGACTATCAGTCGCAGTACTTTACTGCAGTTTGAGGATGCGGGATGCGGAATATTAGAGATGTTGACGACTGATTGTTACAGGTGTATAGGGATGGGTAGGAAAAGCAACATGATAGGGATGGATAGGAAAAGAACATGTGACAATCAAGCTACAAGCACAGAGTCTATGATGTATGTAGATGTATCTAGGTAAGTATAGCTATGTATTTTGCAAACGTCCAACCAATCACTGTGATCTCAAGAACCTAAGTCTTTTAATAAGCATATTACTGGAGAATATTGGTCCAGGTACTGATTAATAACTAAGTCTCTGGAGAGGACATAAGAGATATCACACTTATTCATAGAATAACATATGTTTTCGATTTAAGATTCGCGATTTATTAGGTTTTTAAAAGTCCTATTCAAAGTACTATTCAGTACTTGAATCTATGTATATTATGTTTATTTTATAAGGTATTAAGACGATGTTGAAAATCCCACCTAGTTTTTTTTTTATCGGGAATCGGTATTTAAGTATTTGAGGAGGCGTGAATGGGTGCCGCCGCTCCGGGAACCATTCATTGGTGAACCAACATGTCTGCCGCAGGTCAACCCAAGTGGTTCGCTACGTCCGATGACTTAGTACGACTTGGTCGATCCATCGCCTTGCACAGCAGTGGAAGGGATGGATTCGTACGTCTGTCTCTACTAGTCACACTGACCCCCGATTTCTACCCACCCCTCATATCTTCGCCTTCATATCTTCACCCTCCACACAGCATCCCAGAAGATATCATAGGCCATGAGGGAAATTATTTTCCTCGGAGCGTGCTGCGTGGAACTAATGCAAAATAAAATTAAAACAGAAGTTAAAGTTAAGTTAAACAGAAGTTAAAGTTAAAGTTAAGTTAGTATTAAAAAAAAACTTTTCTGTGACATATTGACCGAACTTCGGTTCCTTTATGTGTGATTTTGTTCCAATAATGTGTTCTACTCGTAATATTTAATTGAAGCATCCTACTAATATTATAAAGGCGAAAGTTTGTATGGGTGTTTGCATGTTTGTTACTCTTTCACGCAAAAACTACTGAATGGATTTTAATGAAACTTTAAAATAATATAGTTTACACATCAGAATAACAAATAGGCTATAACTCAGAGCTCTGGCATTATGAAATTTGTACAAAAAATAGCAATAGGTGGCACGATTATTAAGATATCCGTAATTCCTTATTCGATTCAAATCATTAGGGCAGTAGGTACTTCAAATAAATGCGGGAGGGTGAGGTTGGAGGAGGGAGGGGGGGAAGGGAGAGGTGTGGGGAGAGGAAGTGGGGGAAAGGGGGGAAGGGGAGGGGGGGGTTGGAGTGGTAACCCCCCTAATACCATGCGAGCGAAGCCGCGGGAAAAAGCTAGTCCAAAATATTTCCGAGCTATCTAATATTCAAACCAAAATCACACAATTTTGTATAGCGTAGTAGTGAATCACCTTAGTAGAGAAAATTCATTGATCCTCTCGGTTATATTTGTAAACTTGAGATATAAAAAATAAAAAAAAAAATAAAAAAAATAAAACTTTCTATTACAACACATAAATACTTGTCACACATAATCATAAATAAACACGTAAACACCTCAGCACAGGTTCTCCTAGTGAGATGTTCACGAAACATACAACAATACCTATCCACAGTTTCACCTTCACAAACCTACCTTACACCCAACATAATGAAATTGCAAAATATATTATGTAAAAATGTTTTCAAAATTTATCGATTATGTAAAAATGTTAAAGGTAAATACTGTAATACATAGAAATAAATAAATAAATAAATATTGCGCGTTGTCGATATATTTTATTTATTAGACTAACGAATACAGATGGGTATGTGTTATCTTGCTAAGATCTGGATTATAGGAGAGCGATCCTTACTACTACAATGGTTTAAATTCTCCCTGTGTCCCTCATGTCCTCGGTAAGTCACGTGAACAACTATTTAGTCCTACACTCTCCCAAAATCCACATCTCATAACTCTTTGAGTTCATTTGCACATCTAAAAGTACTCCTACTGAGAAACCAAGATAAAAAAACACCCATTTAATTACTGAAAATGCTTAAACCTTCCACGGACCGAAACCTCAACATACAATATCTTGATAAAGTTTTTACCTATCTACGAATACAGATATAGGATACAATTTCCACAGCATCCCCCGCCACGTCTAATAAGTAATCACAATAAATAATGGCTAGTAATGTAGTAAAATAACGGGATATAAATTATGTTATTAGCGGAAAATATGGCAATGGGGTTTGTCTTGGGCCGGAGTGGATATTTCTGTATTGTATTCTCTTAGCTAAGGGTAGCGGATGTACTTCAAAAAGGGTGTGCCACTAGGAAATCTGCCTAAATTATCATTTTTTTATGTTGATTATTGTAGTTGGCGTTTTTTACGCTCTTGTTTGATTTCAGGTGGAGGTTTTCTGTGGTACTCACTTTTGTAAATCAAACACTTGTTTTTGTGTTGTTTATCTGGTCGTAATTTATTATTCTTTTATTTATATAATCCTGATTTTTTATAGGATTTACATTGTGATCTGCTTATTGGAACACATTTTTTTCGTAAGACATATAAACTACCTACTTTTGTTTTCTTCTATAGAACTAATTCGAATAACGAAACAGAAATAAAATAATAATAAAAAAATAAAATAATAAAATTAGGTAGGTACTTGCCTAGAAGTAATCCCATAGAACAAGTACCTACTTAATAAATATCAATTTTAACCATAGCTCCCCGACAAAAAGGGCTGAAATTAAATGAAAGTTCTTCTTAGAACCATATAAAAGTTAAAATTGATTATTATTATTTGTCAGAATATATATTTTTTTTAATTAGAAAGATTAAATTATTTCTTAAAAATAAAAAGAGAGCTGAAACTAGCTAATACATATATCGTAATTCATTGATTGTGGTAGTTAGTTTAGAAACAATAAAATAATAAATTGAAGTAAATCATTAGAAGAAGCATAAAAAAAATAACACTAAATTAAAAAAGTTCATCTTCTTGATCCTAGATCGATAGCCTCTGCAGTTCTTGTCCTCAAGAAAGATGGCTTCTTTTTGATCCTTGGCCTTAGTAAAGATGACTTCTTTTTGATACTGCTCTTCTTAGATGTTAGTGGTTTATTTTGATCCAGGTCTTCTAAGATGTGATAGCATCGTCCATCGGTAGAAGACACAATTTGGTAATGGGTCTTTTCATAGACCCTTGCTGCGTCTTCAAGGTGACTACACGGGTTATCCCATCTTGTCCAGGGTGAGTGGCGATGACACGTCCCATCCTCCATAAATTTGGTGGTGCGTTGTCGTCTTTGATGATAACTAAGTCCCCAGTCTTTAGTTGTCGCCTGTTCCCATCCGTCCATTTAGTCCTTTGCTGCAGCTCTCCCAGATATTCAATTCTCCATCTTGACCAGAAGCTCTGTCTTAGCTGGCTTAGTTTTTGGAAATTATTAAGTCTGTTTATGGGAATCTGTTGTAGGTCAGGTTCAGCTACAGCTGACAGGTTATCACCAATAAGAAAGTGACCTGGAGTAAGTGCGAAGAGGTCGAGGGGATCATTGGATAGTGGAATTAAAGGCCTAGAATTTATGCAGGACTCTATTTGGTATAATAACGTACACATCTCTTCATATGTTAATGAAGAGACATTTGCCACTCTTTTTACGTGATATTTCACACTTTTTATGTTAGATTCCCAAAGACCTCCATGATGAGGACCTTTAGGTGGGATAAAAACCCACTGAATAGACATGTTAGTTAAGTAATTAGCTATTTCCTTTTGAGAGACATATAAATTATACATATTTTTCAATTCATTATTCGCTCCAACAAATGTAGTAGCACTATCAGAATACAATTTACTAGGTTTTCCACGTCTAGAAATGAAACGCTTTAAACAATTAAGAAATGCATCTGCAGTCAGAGAGGTGACCAGTTCTAAATGAACTGCTTTAGTAGAGAAGCATATAAATAAACAGATATAAGACTTGACTGAATTGGATCTCCTACTGATTCTAGACTTTATTAAGATTGGCCCTGCGTAATCCAGTCCTGTAACATAGAACGATCTACATGGTGACACTCTATCCTCTGGAAGATCAGACATTATTTGATGACTTGTTTTTGGACTGCATTTGAAGCATACAATACAATTTTTGAGTATTTTTTTTATAGCATTTTTTGCCATTATAGGCCAATATTTTAGCCTAATAAGTGCTAGTAACGTTTGAGTACCTACATGCAAATTTGATAAATTTGTATAATGTTTAATGATTAACTTTGTTAGAGGGTGATCGTGAGGTAGTAATATCGGATGTTTTTGTGCTTCATGTATCAGTTTTCCTCTGGATAATCTCCCACCTACATGCAATAAATCCATATGTATAAATGGGCTTAATGATTTGAGATGACTGTTTTTATCTAAGTTTTTTCCCGCCTTTAATCTTTTAATTTCCTTTGAAAATGAATAAGATTGAGCGACTATTATTAATGATTGTAATGACTTGTTTAATTCTATTATAGAAAGTTGTCCGCTAAATGTATGTGTTTTTCTTGTATTATTAATGAAACGTAGGATATAAGCAGTTACTCTTTGTAAACGCGTGAGAGAGGAAAAACGATAAAACAATTCCCAATCTATATTCATACTGACGGTTAAATTTATTTTGGTTTTTAATTCCGGTGGATCGATGCAAATTTCCTTATAGTTCGGCCAAGTTACTTCATCTTGAGTTAACCAATTAGGACCTCTCCACCAGATTTCTGAAGAACATAGACTTTTAGCACTGGTTCCTCTTGATAAAATATCCGCAGCGTTATCTTCGGAGTTGACATGCTTCCATTGACTGGTTTCGCTTCTTTCCTGTATTTCTGCAACTCTGTTTGCAACGAATGTATTCCATCGCGCTGGTTGATTTCCTATCCAGCATAGAGTTATAGTGGAATCACACCAATAAAATGTTTTATCCAAAGGTATAAGTAGGGATTCCTTTACTTTTTCAACAACTTTTGTTAACAGAACAGCACCACATAATTCCAATTTAGGCAAGGAAATGGTTTTTAATGGAGCTACTCTTGATTTAGCTGTGATTAATTGAGAATGCCGTTTTCCTGATTGGTCTGTGGATAGCATATATATGCAAGCAGCATATGCTTTTTGGGATGCGTCACAAAATCCGTGCAATTGTATATTTACAGTTTGATTACATATAATTTTTCTAGGTATTTGAAAAGAATTTACACCTTTTAAATCTTCTAAATATTTTTTCCAAAGCTTCAGAATTTCTATAGGTATTTCTTCATCCCAAGATATCTTTTCTTGCCATAATCTCTGCATAATAAGTTTAGCATTCACGGTTACTGGTCCTAGCAAACCTAATGAATCGAAAATACTAGCAATCAGCGACAAAATATTCCGTTTATTATAAATAGGATGTGACGGTAGTACCACGTGATATAAAAAACTATCTTTTTGGCAATTCCAAGCTAAGCCTAGAATTTTTTCTCCTTGTGGTTTGTCCAAAATTACCATATCAGTGGCCTGACCGGCCTCCGATGACAAATCAGAAGAATTAGACCGCCATTTTCTTAAGTTCATACCGGCCGAATTCATTATGGAGATTAACTGTTCTTTTAACAAATTACAGGATTCCACATCGTCTCCACCTGTAATTAGATCATCCATGTAAAAATCTTTCTCTAAAATGAGACTAGCTTCAGGATACAAGTGTGCGTTTTCCATACTCAGCTGCTTCAAGCAACGCGTGGCTAAGAAAGATGACGGTCCCATACCATAAGTTATCGTATTTAACTTGAAGTGGCCCATTTCCTCTTCTGGAGATGCTCGCCAAAGTATTTTTTGGAAGACGCGGTCCTCCTCTCTAATGTTGACCTGCCTGTACATTTTCCCTATGTCAGCCGTCAATACCACTTGATATTTTCTAAAATTCAACAAATGGGTGTATAAATCATTTTGTATTATTGGACCAACCATTAACGCGTCGTTTATTGATATCCCGCTGGAGGTTTTTGCGGAGCCGTCGAACACCACTCTTAGTTTGGTAGTGCTGCTGGTTTCCTTTTTGATTGCATGATGAGGTAAATAGTATGATTTTTCTTCATTTGAAACTGGTTCAAATTTTGTCATATGACCTAAGTTTTCATATTCTTCCATGAATTTAATGTATTGAAGTTTCAAATCCATATTAGAAGATAATTTCTTTTCCAAGTTTAAAAATCTTTTTTTTTGCCATAGGCAAGGAAGTACCTATTTGATCTATACAAGGTCGGAATGGTAAGCTTACTTCAAAACGCCCATTTTCATCCCTTTTTTGGGTAAACGTGAAGCTCTCTTCACATGCCTTTTCTTCATAATTTTGGTGCTTGATGGACACCAATTCCTCCTGTTTCCAAAATCTTTCAATTTGATTGTGAATCATATTTAACGATAAGTGACATGAGGATGATTCTTGCTCCTTTTTTGTAGTGCACGTTGTTATGGTACGCCACACAAACGTCAGAGAATTCAAATTCCTAAAATCAGCGCGGCAGTTTCAACAACACCCCGCTCCCCCCTGCTTCCCTGCTTCCCTGCTTCCTACCTCCTCACCCCTCTGCGCACCAACGCGCACCAACGCGCGCACACAGTCGAGAATTGCAAGCCGCCTTGGACGCACGTCGCGCTCCTCGGGCCGAACCGCCGAGTTCGCGGCTAAACTTCTGTCGATCGAATTGAACGCAATTACATCAGCGATGTTAATTGAAGTACATACGGGTTTTAGCGCTGGTATTCTGCCATGCCTGTGTGAACTACGGGTCCTGTCCTAGACTCGGGGAAGTGCCCTGCTGAACCCGGAAGACGAAGGTCCCCGACCACCATGTAAGCTGCACAATTGATCCCTCTTTTGTTTGTGTCCGTAACGATAGACTGTAAACTCACGCGCAAAGCTATCACTCAGAGAGTTTCGTTTGCAGAGATCATGAGGTATAAACACGATAGCTAGGTTTGTGTAATATGCATTTCTTGTATTGAATTGTACTGTAATGACCTATGTACTGTGTTTTGAATTTGCAATACATAAATCTATTTAACTCAATCCTGTTGTTAATCTGCCTCGGCAGGAGTATTTCCTAGAGTGCACTTCCCAGATGCCCGTGGAAGAGAGAGAGAATTCTGAAGCATTCGTGCGACCTGCCCCTGGAATAGAGGGTACTTTTGTCTCTGCTGTGAGCTGGCCTGGGATATGTTAGGGACCCATCATAACAACTGTCGCCATAGCGTGGGGCCTCGGAATTTTTTTTCTCTATCCCGATCGCTTTGCGGAGTGCAACTTGTCGAAATCCTCCCTGTACAGGAATTGTTTTGTGAACATTAATTATACCTTGATATTCTACACCCAGTGTACAGTGAATTCTGTGAAAAAACCACAGAAACCTATGTGTAAATTGGATCCATAACACAGATCTGATTGAAACCATGAATCACGCCGCAATTGTAAACACGGCCATTTTGAAGCAACTAAAGGACGCTAGCATTAAACCGCGAATCTGACTGCGCACGCGTCACAAACAACGGGCGGCAATAGCTTCGCGCCAAACCAACGGTTCGATGTTCCACGCGGTAAATACCTATTCTCTGGATTGCGCGCGCAAATGCTTTTGTCCCGCGCCAAAATTCCAACGAAGAACCCGTCGGAACGAAATAATTAACTGTTGCTATGCAGCGTTCATAATCAAATCACCTTTTTATGACTGAACCGGTTAGCAACGGAAATGATTATTATAAATTTGATTCTGGAACCCTAGTTATTTTGCGAATTCCTTAATCAAAAATTTCGGACTTACGTTTTTTTTGCTGTTTCTGCACAATATACCACTTGACCCACTTACGTCTGTTAAATTAGTACAATTTATATTTCACTAAATGGACAAAATAATGACTTTCTTTCCCCATTCTACATTATAGGTACCGCTTTTTTTCAGCATAAGTGTAAAGTGAATTGTGTTTTTTTTCCCTACATAAAGAAAAGTGAAATAATAATAAAACCAACGATTGGTTCCATGAATAAATAAAATAATTTTAATGTGGTTGACGTAACAAATCCCATATTCAGTTATTTTCATCCGGAAGTTTGTTCTTATTTGCCAAAAGAGTGCCTTTTGTGAATTTTAGTGCCCTTCTCAGTGCAAAGTGATTTGTGAAAAATAAAAAAGCCGTTTTCTAAAGGTCAGTCCTGGCAAAATTTTTCAAAAAATAAATAAATACTTGTGAATTTCACAGTTTTCTCAAAAGTGGTCAGTGAAACACAGAAACCCTTACTACTAAGGTCTTTCCACGCAAAATTTTTTTTCTTGTGCCTTCCTTTGACAAAAATTCTGGTGTCATATATACCAAATTGTAGCATAAAATACAGTTTTCTATAACTATTTTAGAAGTGCCAACCAGTGATTACCAAGTGAAAAGTGCCTCACAAAATTAATTTTGCACTTACTAAAGGAAACCCCTGGCAAAATTTTTTTCACCTCCCGGGAAACTCACAATGGAAAACAATCAAGCTATGGCACCATCCAATTTGGGCATCATTCCCAACGTGCATAACTTATCCAAAACTCACTTACAAACTGCTTTAAGGGATAGAGGACTCTCGCCACCAAGCAAATCTAAATCTACATTAAAGGCTTATGCACTTCTATTTAACAAAAAGTACATTAAGAGAATAAACCTCGCCCCCTCAAGCGAAAATAATTCACGCTCGGCTACGCAAGTTTTGGACAATCTTGTTCCTAACAAAGAACCTATGCCGCAAGTAATGGTAAAACAGGACATCGCACCCACCTTGACACAAGATAAAACTTACGATTTATCCTCTTGGAAAGTCAAATATAATGGCGTCTCCGATGTGCTGGATTTCATCGACCGTATCGAAGAAACGGCTACAATCAAAAATATCCCATTCGAGATTCTACGAAAAAACTTCATAGAACTCATCTCCCCAGAATTGATACCCTGGCACCGCATTCAAAAAACTAAATGCAAAGATTGGAATAAACTCAGATCTGCCCTAATCTCGAGCTTCGGAAAAACAGAAGCCCAGCACAGGATCAAATTATCTTTACTATCTATTAAACAGCTGGTAAATGAACCTGTAGCTACATTCATAGAAAGGGCTGAATCCATTAACATCAAGCTTTCACATCCCGTTTCGGAAGCTGAACTATTACCAGTCATAACTGATGGCCTTTTAAGCAAATACGAGAACATCATCACCTCGCAGAAAATTGCATCCCTGGCCCAGTTAAACGAAGTCTGTCTCCTTCTGGAATCGTACCAGAATAGGAAGAACATAAAGAATGTGTCAAATAATGTAGTTGTGCCAAGCCGTTCGTCTGGTTTAAAACCAGAATTCGACAACAAGAAAGTGTGCTCTTTTTGCAAAAAAGTAGGCCATCTGGCCACTACTTGTTTCAAGCAAGCGAGGTTTCTGGAATCCAAGGAACCCCGAACTTTCAAGAGGCATCACTCTAGGGACCGCTCTCCTCCACGCGACGAACTGCGCAACATTTTCAAGAAATCAAGGCACAACATGGAAAGGTTACAAAACCCAAGCGATGTCAGACCTCAGGTGGATTTCTCCAAGCCCCCACCAAATTTCTACATGAAGAGGCCAAAAAACTAAACAATAACCTCTCAGGCACCCATTCTGAACCAAGGTCTAAAGAATGGACTGATTGGTTAGCACACATTAAGTATTTTAACCAGACCTTAAATGTTTCTTCGGTTTGTTGCAAACAAGCTAAAGATGGGAGACCCTATGCTTCTTTCTCTGTTAACAATGTGACCTTTTCCGGATTACTTGATAGCGGGGCATCTATCAGCTGTCTTGGCAACAATGCTCACTTGCCTTTTGTTAACAGTGATTTTAGAATTTCGCCCCAATCGACACACCTGACAACTGCGGATAATGTTTCCCAACCGGTCATCGGTGCCCTTGCCCTGCCAATTAATTGTAACAATAAAATAGTTACAATCAATTTTCTAATAGTGCCCTCTATATCCCAGAATTTCATCCTTGGCGTTGACTTCTGGAAGGCATTCAATGTTGCTCCCCAAGTATTTAATACTCTTGGCGAAACCTCCACTGCCGCTCAAATTAGTGAGATCCGCACAATAATACCTCACGAAAATTTAAGCACGGACCAGGCTCTCCAACTAAAGGAAATGGTCAATAAATTCGAATCAATATCCTTCGAAAAATGTGGATTAGGTTTGACAAATTTGGTGGAACACCATATCAAAACCAATGGCCCACCCATCAAGCAACGTTATTACAACTTAGCCCCCCAAAAACTTAAACTTTTAGAAAACGAACTTGACGAAATGTTAAAAATGGGTGTGGTGGTTCCCAGCAGAAGTGCATGGACCAACCCAACTCTTTTGGTTTCTAAAAAAGACGGCTCTGCACGTTTCTGTCTCGACAGTAGACGTTTAAACTCTTGCACGGAAGCTGATGCGTATCCCTTACCTCACGTTCACGCAACCTTAGACAAGCTGCGTAACGCCAAGTTCATCTCTTCTGTCGATCTCAGCAAAGCGTTTTGGCAAATACCCTTGGACGCAGAATCGTGCGAAAAAACTGCTTTCGTTGTACCTGGTAGGGGAATGTTCCATTTTAAAAGATTACCCTTTGGTCTAAAAAACAGCCCCGCCGAGTTACAAAGACTGATGGACAAACTTTTCGGTCCTGAAGTCGATAATAGCCTGTTTTGTTACCTTGACGACCTCATCATCGTCAGCGATACCTTTGAAAAACACCTATTAATGCTGGAAAAAGTTTTCCAACAACTCAAGTTCGCTGGTTTAACCATCAACTTGAAGAAGTCTGAATTCTGTAAGTCCCGTCTACGTTATCTGGGATTCATTGTCGACGAAAAAGGTCTAAGAACAGACCCCGCTAAGGTGGAAGCCATGGCAAATTTTCCCCGACCCAAAAACGCGAAGGAAGTCAAAGGTTTCCTTGGACTTGCAGGTTACTACAGAAGATTCATCAAAGACTTTTCCACTATTGCAGCCCCCTTAAATAAAATTACCGGCATTCGTAAAGGTGTCAGCAATTTCCGATGGTCTGTCGAAGCTGAAGAAGCGTTCACAACTTTAAAAAATGCCCTTCAAAAAGCTCCCGTTCTGAATTGCCCGGATTTTGCACTCTCTTTTACCCTCCACACGGATGCCTCCAATGTAGGAATCGGTGGAGTCCTTACTCAAGAATTCCCAGATGGCGAACACCCTGTAGCGTATTTTTCCCGTACACTAAACAAACACGAGAAAAACTACGGAATTATCGAAAAAGAGTTATTGGCTGTATTGGATTCTGTTCACCATTTCCGCGGTTACATAGACGGTAGCAAATTTACTGTAGTCACAGACCATAGTAGTTTGAAATGGTTGATCTCTTTAAGTAATCCCTCCGGTAGGCTCGCTCGCTGGTCCTCCCGTTTGTCTCAATACAATTTTGATGTTGTTCACCGTAAAGGCGCGGACAATATTGTTCCCGACGCCCTTTCAAGAATTGAACTAGCTTCATTAAATGTTGACACAATTGCCCCCCCTCCATCTACAAAAGATGAATGGTACTTGAAAATCTTCGAAGGTTGTAAAAATAACCAACAAAAGTTTCCTAATTTTATCATAAAAGAAGGACAACTATACCGTAATTGCAAGGTACCACTATCCATCCTCGAAGATTACTCGTGGAAACTTGTCGCTCCCCTCGAAGGTAGAGAACAAATAATCATTGACAATCATAGTGCTCCCGACTCCATACACCCAGGAAATTTCAAGACGTATAAAAAGATCGCCTTGAAGTATTACTGGCCTGGTCTCTTTAAGCAAATTCGCAACTACATCTCTAAATGTGAAACTTGTAAAGCTTATAAACATAGCACGGCAGCACCTGCCGGCCTAATGGGTAATCCCAAACGTGCCGACAGACCCCTACAATCATTGTCAATGGACCTCGTCGGACCTTTTCCTCGAAGTTATGCCGGACACATGCACATACTTAGTGTAGTGGATATTTTCACTAAATTCTGTTGGATCTTCCCTTTAAAAAGAGCCAACGCGTCCGCCATCATCAAACTCCTGGAAAAACACATTTTTATACCTTACGGAACACCCAGAACCATAATAGTTGATAACGGAAAACAATTTATTGCCCAAGAATTCAAAGATTTTCTTGCCAAATACGGAATCAAGGACATTTACTATAATACCTTGTATACTCCGCAAAATAACACTGTCGAACGTTACAACCAGACAATCAACACAGCTCTGGCTATTCTAGTTGATAAAGATCAACGTACTTGGTGTAAAAACCTAGATAAAATTCAGGCTGCTATGAACAACACTGTTAACCTGGCCACTGGTTACACACCTTTCTTCTTAAAACATGGTATGGAACAAGTTGTTCACGGTTCTCTACATAGGGACACAAACTTTCCTACGTCAATTGCCGCCACAAGCAACCCTACCGCGGACTATGCCCATCGTCTGGAAGAACTGTCGGCCATCTACAGTGAAGTCACTGATGCTTTACTCCTGGCTCATCAAAAGAGTGCGGACAGATACAACCTACGTAGGAAACATGTCACCTTCAATACAGGAGACATAGTTTGGAGAAAGAACAACACACTTTCCCAAGGAGCCATGTATTTCTCTGCCAAGCTGGCACCACGTTTCGTGAAGGCCAAAGTTCTAAGAAAGATATCAGATCTAGTGTACTCTTTGTCTGACTCCTCTGGAAAACACATTGGTAATTACCATATTAAGGATATTGCAAAGACTGGAAGTGAGGAGTCAAGTAAAACTGCCCCCACTATCTCAGCAAACTCAAAATGATCCAGTGTGTATCACCACAACCTTTTTGTAAGCACATCAAGTCTTACAATGACCGGCGTGTAAAGTGTCAATTACATGTCCACCCTTTCGTTGATGAAACGAATATTGTTAAAAAAGAATCATTTTTGTAAATTTATGTACACTCCACGGTGTAGTTTGCCCCGTTCATGTTCGTGAATTGGCAACCACCGCAATTTTTGTTTCACACGTTTTTTTATTTTTTTATTTTTTTTTCTCACCTTATCCAAAATTGATCACTTTAGAGCAGAGACACCCCTCGAGTCACAGTGTTTGGGAAGTCATGAACCCAAATCATTGCCTCTCAACCCCTCACACTACGCAACGTTCATGCCATGGCACGCTTTGCTATGTAATGCAATATTGTAGTTTTCACCATTTTGTTTGTTGTTTTTTCATCATATCGGAAGGAATCTCTTCAAAATTTTTTTTTTCTTTTATGTTCTGTAAGTACTGGAGCGTCGTTCTAAAATCGGATTTGGTAAACTCCAAAGCGTTAAATCACGACCCAGGACTAGTAAACCATCTCAACATGCTCCATATTTTACTCATAATGGTAAAAATAAAACATTGTTCGAAACTGTCAAATTAGTATAAGCTTTCCCTGACGAAGGAACGTTTGTTCCGAAACCGGTCGGATTTGCGCATCAAATAAGTGGTTTATACAAAGTTAAATTATTTAATTTTTCTAAAATGTAAAAATAAGTGGTTACTCACATAATCACATTCCTTGTGTATAGTAGTTTTCAATTTTTCTCAAATGTTAAAAAATTGATGGCGTCCTACCCGAGCTTTTTGCTAACAAATTGGATTTTGGCACGTCCATTTTGAAATCATATGTATATAAATAAAGGAAAAGCCTTTAAATTGGTCTTTCCACCCTTATACAAATCCTCATGGGCTCGTTTCAACTAAAGTACGTAAAACCAAATACCCGGTCTTTTGTTGTTATGAGAAGTCCTCGACTTGCCCCTCTTCACAACATGTATGTCTTGTATTACATGCCTCAACCCTGACGGAAAAGGTTAATAAAACCTAACGGCAGCCCTGATTTCCGTACATAAATAACCGCAGTTTAACGTAAATCATCAATGTTTTGTTTGATCATCGTTTTGCAAACATAGGCATTCAACTCTTGTTTCGCCATTTAACCAAGTATTTGCAACCTAAATTGCACATAACCTGGTATGTTGTAACTGCACAAAGGGTATGTAAAACCACAATTGGTCCCTTTTGTTTGTCCCCACTGAAGTTGCTACAATAGACAGTATGCAAAACCATATAGGCCTGTCTTTGTTTAAACAGAAATGTACTCTGTCACCACCCCGCCTTTATAACATACGAAGTGACATTAAATTGTTTACCTCCTTGTTATTCTATCGTACGCTCCTGGGCTACGGAGTTAGTTAATCTAACAAATCTTCATATACTGTGTTAAAACAAGCATCGTTAACGTTTATTGTGTTGTATTTAAACGTAACCCTGTTACATTATAGGAGGGATCCTTAAAATACCTGCCACAATACGAGAAGGTCGTCATAATCACTTTTGCTCGTAGCTAAATGTTATTGAGTTGGTCGTGTGACATATTTGTCATGAGTACCGTTTTGTACATTCTATTTTGGTCGTGTGACATATTTGTCATGAGTACCACCCTTTTTGTATAACCTGTTCTGGTCGTGCGTCATTTATTTGCCGTGAGTACCGCTTTTATGTATAATTGTGTATAAACTCTGTACACTATACGTGGAGACGTTAAAACACTTACCGTGATTCGTGTGAACGACATAATATCGGCTTTGCCATCTTCTTTAAGTTGCATTGTATAAACTCTTTGACTTCTGTCTATAATTGAGTTATATCTTGTATGTACTTACATATTTTGTACACTATACGTGGAGACGTTAAAACACTTACCATGAGTCGTGCGAACGAAATAATATCAAACCTTTTGTGTGCGATCTACGAAATGTAGTCCACAACCCTTTGTTGTCATTCAACGCCGATGCCCGTGGACTTCCTGTTTTTTTACTTCTTTGCAAAAGGAAAGAAGCCCAGGAATATCTACTATCCCAAAAGGACTAGTTTTCAGCTTCACTGTCAATCATGGGGCATAGTTCTGTGGGGAGTTAATCGATTGAGCACAAAACCACCTAACTCGTTGTCTGGAGAACGAATAAGAAAATCCCCAGGTTTGTGAAATTGGAGCAAGGGTCTGTCTTTTCTTACAATCATGTAGAAGTTTTAAAAAACGACCCCTAATCTTTTGCCCAATACACGCGAAAGATTAGCCTCTTTGTTATAATGTGTATTCAAATTCCTCCTCACCCTTTTGTGATAAATGTAAAGAGTCCGGAAATCTGCTGGTTGATTATGTTTCATTTTCACATAGAGTTTGAATTGGAAATTAGTCCAGTCTCTAGCACATTTCGTAACTCGTCTCCCTTCTCCCCTCCTCCCCCCATTCCCCCTTGTTCTCAGACTTATGTTATGAAGTGAAAAATCTGTCGTTGACCATATTTCGCCCTCACTTGGAGTTCGAATAGGTAACTGTCCGGTTATCTACAGGTTTTCCCCCTCAATCTCTGCATATGTCTCACCATTTTTTTTCTCTTTCTCAATTCTACGAAACACATTCATGAATGTTGGATATGTACGATATGCACTTGGCGTACCGTCTGTCTCCTTTTTGACAACCTTTATTCATGAATTGGTTCCCCTTTGCCGTGACTAGTTCACGATTCTTTGTCTTGTTCTTTGAAATTCTACGAAAATGTTACCATCTTATGTTAACATAGGCCATAGAGGGCCGGTTGTTTTTTAACCAAGACATATTGTCACTCGGCAAGCGCCAAGTCATCCTGGAAAAGGAAAATGTTCATGTAATCACAATTTAGTTAGGAATATCTCTCTTCGTCACTCTCTGGGTCGGTGGTTAAAATTTCGTTTATTTCATTATCTGGACACATTTTGTTTCTCTCCAAACCTTTTCTTCATTGGTCCCTAGGCAGGTAAACTTCAAGAATTTTGCTCTAATAATAATTTCTCCCGGATTTAAAAAGAAGCCCAGGCGGATGTCATCACCAACAGCCAAGCTGAGCTTCACTTCCTAACAGCACGCGCTGTGGTTACAAGGTCCATCCTGCTGCCATTTTCTACGCATTTGTTCCTGAGAGCACAGACCATACCGCTCATATGTATGTTGTCTTGTCGTGCCACAGCAAGCTGAGTTGTCCCACTATACATTATGACACTCTAAACTACCTTTTGGGCACGCTAGCTCCTAGGTTTGTTCTTACTCTTGCTATCAATGCCAACCTTGCCGTCTCTTGCTCTGTCATGCAGTGACGCATATATCGTCATGTGTAAACCATCATTACCTTGACCCACCAGTATTCGCTGAATGCGTACCAATACAAGTTATCTTGAGCTACATTATGCTTCAATAACCATTATATACGATCCGTGTTTACCATAATAACACTTAGGATTCGTACTGGCATGTCTGCAGATACTGGATTCTTCTCTTCAATGACCTCTGTAACCATAGTCGCGGCACAGCAACCACAGTCTCCACTTCGTGAACTTCAACGTCTTCGACCAAACCAAGTGTTTTCTAAGGCCTAAGTGTACTCCTGAGTGTTATCTCAAATGGGTCTGATTACAGTGATAATGTAATCCTTAGAATCTGTGAAACCACGTCCTTTTCTTCGAAATCCTCCGAAACCAAACAAATCCACGCTTCACAAACTTAGCTCCCAGACCAATGAAACCTTAGAATCTCTTCTCTTGTACAAATGTATTGTCATTCTTTCAATTGCATAACTATGTGTATTATTATTTTCAATTGCATAACCATGTGTATTGTCATCCTTTCAATTGCATAACTATGTGTATTATTATTTTCAATTGCATAACCATGTGTATTGTTATCTCTCAATTGCATAACCTTGTATGTTGTTTTACACCATGCACTTTTCCCAAGTTGTCTTTTCCAAACATTGTATGTACCCCCATCCATTCCCTACAAACATTGTGACCTAAACTATAGCATAAACTGTATGTTCTAGCTAGGCAATCTCTCAAGCAACGAATCTCTCAAAAACCCCGATGGAAGCTTAAGAGGATTTTTTTTCCTACAGCTCCATTGCCACGTCGCTTTTTTTCCAAGCGCGGGGGGAAGTGTTATGGTACGCCACACAAACGTCAGAGAATTCAAATTCCTAAAATCAGCGCGGCAGTGGAAGACGAAGGTCCCCGACCACCATGTAAGCTGCACAATTGATCCCTCTTTTGTTTGTGTCCGTAACGATAGACTGTAAACTCACGCGCAAAGCCATCACTCAGAGAGTTTCGTTTGCAGAGATCATGAGGTATAAACACGATAGCTAGGTTTGTGTAATATGCATTTCTTGTATTGAATTGTACTGTAATGACCTATGTACTGTGTTTTGAATTTGCAATACATAAATCTATTTAACTCAATCCTGTTGTTAATCTGCCTCGGCAGGAGTATTTCCTAGAGTGCACTTCCCAGACGCCCGTGGAAGAGAGAGAGAATTCTGAAGCATTCGTGCGACCTGCCCCTGGAATAGAGGGTACTTTTGTCTCTGCTGTGAGCTGGCCTGGGACATGTTAGGGACCCATCATAACAACGTTCTAATTGGCCCGGATAATATCCATCCAAGTTCAGTGCGTTGCAGCGTAGGTCCAATTGTTCCTAATCTCAATTGGTCAGTGGTCAGCATTTCCCAAAATAGTTCGGAGCCGAGTAATATATCCACATGACCGGAAGTGGAAAATTCAGGATCGGCCAATTTCAATCCTGGTGGTATGTTTGCCTCTCTTTTTGGAAAAGAGGTCTGCGGTAACTTGCTGGTGATTTCTTGTAATACCAAGCAAGTAACAAGTTTTTTGTAATTAGAGTTTATTGATGAAAATTCAAACGAGATGCTCTTCTTTATATTTGTTATATTATTATGTAACCCAGAGACCGGCATATTTAATGACTTGTACTTTATGTTTAATTTTTTAGCAAATCGTTCAGTTATGAAATTCACCTGAGAACCATTATCCAACAATACTCTCGTTGAATGAATAATTCCATTACTGTCCTTTACGTTCACCATTGCCGTTGATAACAAAATTGTTTTTTCTGTTTCTCCAAAGGTGGAATGGTTTGAGACTGGTACTTGATCCATGCTATTCTCAGTGTCTTGATCCTCTTTAGGGAAAATATGGAGTAACGTATTGTGTCCTGCCTTATTGCAAGTTCTACAATTATTCTTACTCCTGCATTCTTTAGTTGAATGACCTACATTTAAACACTTGATGCAAGCTTGTAATTGCTTGATTTTCTCAAACCGTTCATGTTGGTTTAGTTTCAAAAACTGTTTACAGAAATAAATCTTATGATTTTCCTTACAAACAATGCATTTCAACCTTTGCGACAATAATGAAACTGAAGATTCCTTTTTGTAACTTGACGGTTAATGATGCGCAAATACAGGTTTGGCTGTGGAACATGTTGCTTCCGCTGCTTCCAATACTATCGCCCGATCTGTCAAACATTTTAAAAATTCTTGCAATGTCGGTATTTTTTCTTTAGTTGGATATTGTTCCCAATTGATCCGGGTATTGGAATCTAATTTGTTGGCTAAAATATAAATTATTATTACATCCCAATACTCCGTGGGTAGACCTATGTTTTTCAATGAATTCAAATGTAATTGTGTTTGATCTAATAAATTTCTCAAGGCGACGTGACTTTCCTGTTTTAATTCCTTGAGCTTAAACAATGAATATAAATGTTGATTAGCTATTACACGCTTATTTTCAAATCTATTTGATAAAACCTGCCAAGCTATTTCGAAATTGTCTTGGGTAATTTCAAGTGCGTCTAATATTTCTGAGGCCTTTCCTTTTAACCTGTCAAGAGCCAGGGTTTTTTGGAAAACTTTTTGGAAATTACCTTAAGAACAAGAATGGAGGAAGCTATTCTGACTTTTTCCTTAGTACAGTTTCTTTATACAAAAAATTTAAAATCGCATCCAAATTATTTGAATCAATATTCTTTTTTGAAATTTGATCCGCCCGCATATACGCGTTCCTGGCCTGTCACAGGTTAAACAGTCACGCAAATAGTAATTTTTCTGGAAATTATCTAAAGATTTGTTATTACCCACTAATGTGATGAAAGCATCCTTAAAAGATAACCATTTCGAGTAATCACCACTAAATTTTGGAAGCGAAAACGTTGGTAATTTGATTTTAATATTGTTAGTATCATCAATTTTTTCAATGCTTTTTATGAATTTTTTTGCTAACGTCACTACTTGATAATATTCTAATTCAAAACACTCAAGTTGGCTATCTGCTTCATCTGAGTTACTCTCAAACTCTTCGATCTGAGATTGTATATTCTTAAAGCGATTTAACAATGAGTTTACCTCCTCTAATCTTGTTTCCGTTTCTATTACATCAACTGAATCACTTCGTAGGTAATTCTTAAACCGTGTTAATTGTGCTTTCAATTCACCGCGCTTCTTCACCAGTGATTTTAATGTTTGTGGCATAATGAAGAATTTTTTACACAAACATACACATTAAATTATTTAAAATAACCTTTTGTTTGTACCACCTTATATATATAATATAATATAATTATAATTAGATTATAATATCACGCAAAAAGAGTGGCTCTTGGTGGCGAATTCTACGCGTGATTTTACAAAACTTATTATTTTTTATGCCTTAATACCTTATGATGTACGACCGGACTTCTTGGGATGAGCTGGTTTTCATCGGGCTATCGAAGGACCATATGGCGTTTTTTACGCTCTTGTTTGATTTCAGGTGGAGGTTTTCTGTGGTACTCACTTTTGTAAATCAAACACTTGTTTTTGTATTGTTTATCTGCTCGTAATTTATTATTCTTTTATTTATATAATCCTGATTTTTTATAGGATTTACATTGTGATCTGCTTATTGGAACACATTTTTTTCGTAAGACATATAAACTACCTACTTTTGTTTTCTTCTATAGAACTAATTCGAATAATGAAACAGAAATAAAATAATAAAATTAGGTAGGTACTTGCCTAGAAGTAATCCCATAGAACAAGTACCTACTTAATAAATATCAATTTTAACCAGTAGTGTATCTAAAAGCTTCCGTCTTTTTCACATAGGTGGCAGTACTAAGAACTGTCCTTAGACTTCGCTAGATGGCATTGAAGTACCCACCACTGTCCCACCCCGGTATAGGCAACTTATGGTCGCCCCTTCGGAGTTCTCTCAAGAATCTAATTTTTTTGAATAAACGGCTCTACATTTAATGTAACGAATCTAGACCTTCAATGTCCCCTCATACTGTGTTAGGTAGCGGTATGCGGACGCGCCTACAGGACTGTACTGTAATGGTCAATCTCTACAATTCTAAAGCCCATGGAGGTGTCAATGCAAAAGCAGTGAGCCTCATGGACAGTCAAACAAGTTGTTAGTAACATCAACAAAAAATAAAGTAATACAAAATGACAGCAGCCGTCATGAGTAATCAGCTCATGACAGCGAAAGACCACACACAATCCGGCAGGCAGCACCGGGCACTGTACATAAAAGAAAAAAGAAACAAAAGAAAAATAATGTATATATATACAGAGTAGAACTGGTGTCACCGCAACCTGACTATCGGCAGTACCCGAGAGAATGAAGAAGGCTAATTGTCCGGCCTCCCGATAACCGGCGGCGTCGTCCTTAAGCCAGCTAGCCGGTGGTGCCTAGACGAAAGTAACTGGAAATCATAGAAGAAGACCCTAGGGAGAAAAGCGTCGGGTCGCCGGAGGCGGGACGGACAGCTTTCAGATGCCGTTCAGCCTTCTCCCCAGCCTCTTCATGTCACGGGGGGTGGCGCGGCAGACAGGTGCAACTCCACCAGTTCCATAAGACCGGCCATGGTCAGTAGGCGGGGACTCGGTCCAGGGTCCAACCCCTTATATGGGGAGAAGGACGGCACAGAACAAACAAGTGAGTTCAGTTCTACGCGGTAATCATAACTAAAAAAAACTAATCACAACTAAATCATAACGGTAATCATAACTAAAAAACTAAAAGAGTAATCATAACTAAAGTGTATGTTACAAAATAACGTAAAAGTGTAAGGCATTAAACCAAGTACCTGGAATCAAAATATGAGAGTTCAATGACGCAGCGCATGAAAAACAAATAAACATGAAAGAAAATATAAATACTGTACATCCTGGGCAATATTGGTCGTAGAGAAGAAGCAAAGAAGAAAGTCCGTGGTAAGTCAGGAACAAGTACACCTGGTGTCAAAATCTATTAATCAGCGACTCTAAGCTCAGGCCATCTCTCAACCCAGATCCTTGTAAACTTCCTCAGGCACTCGAAGTTCGTCTTGTTCGATACCAGATCAGTGTTCCACACTGGTCTGATAGGTACGTCCAAACCATCGAGCATTTCTTCTCTAGCATCCGTCAAGATCTCGCAGTGCCACAGAATGTGCTCGGCCGACTGGTTGGTGGATCCGCATGCGCAGTTGGGGTGGGGGGACAGGGAGAGGGTGTGAAGTCTCCCCCTGAATTCCCCATGCCCGGACAGAAGCTGGGTAATGTGATGATCCAGTCTGAGATAAGCCCCTTCCATTCTGATTTTAACTGATGGGAAGAAGGAGAAGGTCCATCTTCCCAAATTCGATCTATTCCAACGGACCTGCCACTCATGAAGCGACAGATCCCTCATTTCACGAAGCAGCCCAGGGAGAGTCCCCGGCCCGCCCGGTGTCAGAACAACGCCTAGGTGAGTGGCCGGAGTTCCTCTGGTTAACTTCTGCTTGGTAAGCACTTCCCTGATTTCCAGATCGATTGGCAAAATGCCAGCCAAAACGGGTAAAGCGTCCGAAGCCACGGTTCTATACGCACCAGAGAGTGCCAGCAAGGGGGTTCGTTGGCCTCGCTTGAGAGCTAAGAGAATGAGCGAGTTGTCCAGGCGGTGTTCCCACACAGAGGCGGCATACGAGACTTGCGCCACGTATACGCACCTATATAGCGTTCGCAGAACCGGATTACGCAATCCCCACTCAGCTGTGGAGAGTCTCCTCAGCTTCAAGAAGAGAGCCTGAGCCTTGCTGGATACTTCTTTGACGTGAGCCAGAAAAGAGGACGATCGATCTAGTGTGACGCCTAAGTATTTCACTGTTTCAAAAAACCGGATGTTAGAATCTCCCATTCTGATGGTAGGATTTCTTTCTCTACTGAGACGGCCCTTCATCAGGAGGCCCTTGGTCTTATGGGGAGCGAAGGTCATCTTGTTTCTTACACCCCAGTCCAGGAACATCTGCAAACCTTCACTGCCTTTGCTCTCCACTTCCTTTCTACTGTCCCCAGCGACCAGATACAACTTATCATCAGCGTAGTCGACAGCGATACATCCTTCAGGCAAGGGTAACCTGGAGGAGTCATCAAAGGAGATGTTCCACAAGTCAGGTCCAAGGATGGAGCCCTCGCTAGATGGCAGTTAGCTTAGTACAGTTGTAAGCAACAGAGGGTCCAGTAGCTCAGGGAGAGTGTTCAGCAGATCTCTCACCTCAGATTCCAATTAGCCAGTTCGTAGATAGGTCGACTATCGTGGTCAAGATTGTAATATGCGAAGTATTTGACCGGTCAGTGGTTGAGTGGGCATAGCGCTTGGGTCTCACCCGAGCGTCGCGTGTTCGATTCTTCGGCTCGCTAAGTCCTCCATCACAACACAAGCAACATTTTCGGCTTTCTGTGGTGGTAGTAGGAGATTTTCAAACATTGTTGGGTTATTCGTAACCCGGGAATGTTTGCCTTTCTTTTTAAAAGATTTTTTTTTTTTTTTTTTAATTAAAAACAGATATTCATCAAAGAACTCTATTATTCCCAAAAGTAATCTCTTTCCGAGGTGTGTTGGAGAACCTGTTAGTGTGCATTAAAACTACAGAACGCTACAATTTTTAAAAATAATTATTTTTATTATTGTAGAAAGCAATCACTTTGTGGTTTGACATATTTAATAAAGTAAAATACTTTTTTGTTTAAAACCACGAGATTTATTAATTTAAACCGACCGGTTTCGCTTTACTTAAGCATCTTCAGGGTACAAATTAATACTAAACAAGAAGTACATAATGTGTGCTTATATACGGAATCGCTAGGCAGTTTTGCAAAATTAATACATCGATTAGGAAGTGGGTTAAATTAAACTTACATAAATAAACGGTTGATCTGCTGACTTGTTAAAAACACAAATACCGATTTTCTTAAAATGTTGCCGTCCATGTAAAAAGTATGTCTGCAGTAGTGTTGCACCCTGTTTGGTAGGGGTAGACTCCTGATATCGGTGATATCACAGGGCCAGAGGGGGGCGGGTAGTGTTTATTGGTCGTTAAGAGTTTTGTTAATTATTGTTGATGGTGGTTGTCGGTACCGAATGGAGGACAAATAGAGTGCGGCTTATAAGGGTCATTTACAAATAATACTTATTTCTAAAACCATTATTTTAAAGGGATATTCAACTTAGTGGTATTATTTTACGAGCATGATTCAGGCATCATTAAAATTTTAGGATTACTACTTCTGGAGAGGCTCTAGAAAACGCTTTCTCTCAACAACCAAAACTTTGCTGCTTCCTTTGGAAGATGCCTAATGCCAAAGATTGGAGTGTTTACAATTTCCTTGCCGTGCTGGAGAAAAATGCTCAAGATTCCATGGACCGTCAGATGTACAAATATAGTCATTCTGGAAGAACTAGGCATCCGCAATAGGTTCTCAACTCCTTAAAGATATTTTTGGACGCGTTGCGCTCCAAACTGAGGACTCCAACTTCAAGATACTCATAGTCACTAGCAAAGAGTTTGACACTTTTTGACTTTGATCACTGGCGTCCGGTACGTAGGTGCCCGCAGCTCTCCGCACAGCGCAGAACCACCCCTATTTCCACATTTTTCCTTACCAACACTTCCTCTCCTTCCTTTACTAAAAAGACCCTCCACACATCATCCCCAAAGATGGGGTATAGGTCCTGAAAGGAGTTATTTGTCGTAGGGACTCTTGTGTGGAGCTAATGTAAAATTTTAAATGCTGTCTGTCAATAATTGTTTGCCAAAATGTTAGAAAAAGTACGAAATTCCACCAGGATAGTTCTTACTATAGTACAAAGGAAGGCAGACTATCAGACCCTTGAGAAAAGACGTAATGCAATCATATATAACGTAACGTATCTCATGGAGTTTTAGCCTTGGATGGGCTAGAAAAACATCAACCAATTGTTGCAAAAAAGTATTTGTAATAAGATGTGTGCACCCTCTTACATACTCTTTATTCATGGTCTCGGTGTGTGACACAAAGCGGGCCATTCTTGGTGCAGCAGCCGAGAGCTTTGGGCGGTCCTCTCGACCGAAACTCGACGGATCATTTTTGAAAATCGCTAGGATCATGATTGTGGACCTTGGATGAGATTCTCGCCATCCTGGGAGCTAACTGGGAATCATTCTGGAGGGGTGATTGGCATCCAGAGTCATTTTGGCTGGGAGCCGATTCTCTGAAGTCCTGCTATTCTCAAGACGTGAGATTCGTTTCACAGAAGGAGACTTCGGCATGCTACACTTCAGCTTCATTTCAACTTACCACTTCAGATATTTCTTCTACCGGTATTACAATGGAAGATGCTCCGATGAACTAGCACCATTGATCCCTTCGGCACCGGTGCATAGTCGGGAAACACGGCAAACGCGTTCCCAACATATGTACACGGTTGACATTTGTCACATGAGAACGGGTCGCTTCTTCGACTCGTACTTGTGTTCAACAGCTCGGCTGTTGAACTATTTACCGGCCTCTGTGTTTCCCCCTTCCTACAACATGGGTCTCTTCAAGACCAATTTTCATTATTTCCTCTCCTTGAAAAGACCCTCCACATTAGGGTGTGTCAATTATTTCAACTTTTGATTTCAGAAACGCCCGGGGTCTCAAAAGTTACGTCTTTCAAAGAAAATGAGAACTGCATTTAAATTTTTTTTTAAATGGTTACTAGCCCGCTAAATTGCATTGAAAATGAGAAAATAAGCCTTTTTTTAATTTTTAACAATTTTTTCCAGTAATTTAACATTTTAACGTTTGTTTATTATTAAAAAATGCGTATAACTGACAAAAATGAAAAAAGTTCAAGTTTATGAATACAAGTAAGTCAACAAGAATTCTGATTTTATCAAGAAAAAGTGTTATTTTCCCCTTTTATATTTTTAACCAACACATCACATATGTTTAAAAATATTTTTTTTTTGGGTTATTTGTACTGCAGTTATGGAATGAAAAATAAGTTTGGTACAAAATATAAAATATGAACCCTTTGTTTTATTTTTTTTCCAAATCACGAAATCTATTTTTTTCAAAACTTACGGCCATTTTAGCGGGCTAATAGTGAACCATAATTTCATTTATTTTTACGTTTTCGTATAGCTACAGATCATATGAAACTTTTGAGACCCCGGGAGTTTAAATATAAGGTAATTTTTTTCTCTATATGGAGAGCGACACAAGCTACTCCACATAGCATCTCAGATGACATAGGCCCCGAGGGAAATTATTTTCCTCAGACCCTCTATGTGGAGTTACCGAATTTACATTAACCCCAATATTTAAAAAAAAACCTGTATTAACACGAACTTATTAATCTCACCAAGCCCTTTAAGCCAGATAGCCTTAGTTTTCAGGATGTCATCGTATTTTAATATCCTTTTGTATTTCTAATACCTTATTTATTTCAAAATCTTTAACCTATACCTTAAACCTGCCAGTCTAGTCAATCTTGCTCAAAATAATCTACCACGTAAATTGTCACCACCTCATCCCCGGTAACACAATCACCCATAGCTGGAAATTAGCAAAAATTGCTAACACCCGAATGTTTGTGGAGTATGCAGAAACTTGCCTCTACAGAAGTGTTTCCTTCACATCTACGCGCTAACATATTATGTACCATTAAAATTACATTGTCCAGTATCCGATTCACCCCTGAATAATATAAGAAAATATCGGTCCTCATACTTTGTGGACCGGGAAAAAACATTTGGTAATGGGCCTCCTACCCCGGCTGTTAATGGACATGTCTGGACAGTGTTCTTCTCCCTTCTACGCCTTTCCTCTCTTCTTCCCTTCTTATCCCCCGCCCTACTTCATCCCTTCACTTTCTAATTCATTCTTCTACCCTTAAAACGCCACCGCCTCGATGGGCTATTTCGTGGGGATAGTTGTATTATTTTGTATTAATTTATTTGAAGAGAGTTTAATTTGTGATTTTAAATTATACATTAATAAGAGTTACTACTCGGTTTCGTCCAAGATATTAACACTCAACACTTCAACACTTTTCTTTTGGTGAAAAAAAAATAGAGGGAAATTAACGGAAAAAATAAGTAATTTTAAAAAATATGTCAGCCCAATGGTAACAAGTAGAGACGCATATTTTTTGGGTTATTAGATGCGTACTTCCTTAACTGACGTTTCGGACGACTTTTGAGTATTCATAAATAATAAAAATAAGTGTTTATTCCAGTACGTGGGGAGGATTGTGCAGTCCCACACATTCCATAAGGGTATGTATAATACATACACAAAATATTTGAAAGAAAAAAAGATAAGCAGGTAGATATGATTGCACATGAAACAAAAGATACAATAAGGTACTAATAAGAAAATAATAATATTAAGTTTTTAGGCTTCTATTAGCACATTGGCAGCCAGTATTTTTTTTCAGTGTGCATCAGTGCTGGTTGATGTACTGAGGCGAGCTTCCATGACAAGGATGTTTCCAGAGCTGGTTATCCTTTCCCTCATTCCTGCCACCCTGGATCTAATAAGCGCTGCATAGCTGGGAACTCGCCCCTCGGTGAACATCCGGGAAGCGCTGCAATATCTGGGGAGACCAAACATTATTCGGAAGGCGTTGTTGTACTGAACCCGAAGTCTTTCTATACTACTCTTCTTGTAATTTGTCCAGAGTTCGCACGGACATAGCGTTGCGCAGAAGGAATGAAGAGCGTCCTTTTTACAGCAGTACTGCAAAGGCGGAACCTTCTGCTGAGCATTTTTGCTTTTATACTGAGAGCTCAGAGTAGATTTATTGTTTTTATTTATTACTAGCTGATTCCCGGCATGCGTTGCTATGCCATTTAATAATGAAATTGCGTGTCCTTTCCCATTCGTCGAGTTTCCCTCCTCCCTCCCAGGTCCCCTTACCCCTCCCTGGTTCCCTCCCCTTGCCGCAAACCCCCTACCCGAGTTCCCCTCCTTCCTCTCCCCTCCCGCATTCCATACATTCAGTCCCAGTACATTCAGTTTTCAAACAGCTCCCGTGCCACCTATTGCAATTTTTTTTACAAATTTCATAATGCATAAGCTCACCAGTAGTTATTATACAAACCTTGTCCTGACAATAACGAACACAACAAAAAAAGAATTATCCAATTTGGTGCCGTCGTTCGGAAGTTATGCGCGTACATACATTTCGGCGATTCATTTTTATTTATATAGATTTATATAGATTAGGGCAATCCTGGGATGACTTACAAAATTTATTTTAGGATATGTATGTAGATTGTGGTATGGTTCTGGTGTACGTTAGCTAAAGAACAAGGAAGTGCAACACGGCATATTAACCCAAAAATTAATTATTCTAAATAGGTTCTAACTTTTAGCGGTTATTTTATATTTCAAATCAAGTCTATCGTAGTACTGTTTATATTTCATTAATATCTAACATTTAAAAAATAAATGTTTTTATCTAAACTCGTTCATTTTAACACATCAGATCAATAATAAAAACCGCAGTAGATAATACTATTATTATTCCGCGGTACATCCATCATAAATAATCTAATATAAGTACGAGTACCTACCATTAAAAACCTTTGTATTGTGATATCATATGTTTATTTGGTTGATATTAATATGTGAGCTAATTAATACTTTATTAAGATAAGTAAGGCATTACTTATATCTTATCACTAAGAAAAACATTAGCGATCTCAATCGCAAATTTGAAACAAAAAATCAGGATAAGGTTCCAGGAATTGAACTCAATACCTGAGCCTTGCCGGGGTGCTGTTCTACCACAGAGCTAAAGGGACCCTATTCCCTTCGGTCATGTCAAACTTGGACTAAGAACTACCAATATTATCATCATTTTCTTAAGAATTAAGAATTATAATTATTAATTTCTTAGATATAAGAATTATATATAAAATATAGATATATATAAGATATAATAATTTCAATAAAAAATATAAGAATAAATTCCTTAAATCATATATCTATCCTGTACAAATGGATCAGGAAGGGAAAAAATGGAGGAAAATTATGTATTTCAATAATAAAATCTCTAATGCCTTGACAAAGAATGTACCAAATGAAATTCTTCCTGTATTTTATGCAAATAATAAACTTAAAAATTATATTGTAAATAATAAAGATAGAGATTCCAAAATGAAAAAATCTGGAATTTATAAATTGAAATGTAATGATGTGATTTCTTTTATATAGGTAAAACTTCGAGAAACTTTGAAATAAGGATTAAAGAGCATATGAAAGCTTTAAATAATAATAGTTTCTCGGAGTTTGCCAACCATTTAATAGAAACTAGTCATTCCTTTAATTTTAACAGTGGAATAGAATTAATTCATTGTAATGTCAATGGCATTCAGTTGGACAAATTAGAAATTTTAGAGATTAGAAAGAGTGTTAATGCAAATTTAAATATTATTAATAATCAAAAATTGTTTTTAAATGACCCATTATTAAATCTATTCCCCTTTTAAAATTTTAAATTTTTTTATAATTGTTCTATATTGCCCCTCGTCCCTTAAACATCATTTTCTTTCTAATTTTATTATTGTTTATGTCGATTATTTTTCTCTATTACCTATATAATATATGTCTATTTTTAAAATTAGTTCTGTCAAAACCCTGAAGAAGTCAGCTTTGCTGACGAAACATGTCGGTTTTATAAACAATAAAAGTGGTAAAAACGAAGTAATTCATTAATTTCAATCATAATGGTGCCACAAAATAAGTTTGCTGGGTTAGAAGAAGTTATCCATTTTTATTTAATATGCGACATCCCATGAATTACCGACATCAAATCAAATTTTCGATTTGAGGTACCCTGTAAAACTCTGTATAAATCGTCATTTTAAATTTCATTTAAAACATTAAACTACTTTCCCATATACATATATGTATACTAAAATCACGAAGTCATTAGTGTCACAAACGAAAAACACAATATACTTGTATGTATTAGAAATTGTCCCCAACAACTTTGCGGGCGATAGAATATAAATAGTGTTATCTTCGAAAGGTTCGTTAAATTATTTCCCCTTACTCCAATTTCCAAGGCGGACAAGGCTCTTACACTCCTCACGGTTCTGCTCTATGTGAAGAGCAGCGGTCACTGACGTACCGATCGCCCGTGATACATGATCACTCCAGCGCATTGATGACCTTCCTCTGCTTCTCTGCCAGACACTTTGCCAGTGAACCTGACACACTTGAGTCCTTAGTTTGTCGGGCAACGTGTCCAAAGTATCTTAAAATACGTTCATTGTAGGCAGATAGAGTTGAAAGCCTATTGTGGATGCCTAGCTCTTCCGTAAATGACAAATTCAATGCGTCTGGCTGTCCATGGAATCCTGAGCATTTTTCTCCAGTAACACATTTCGAGGACATCTATTCGCTTTCATTCGCTGGCTCTAAGTATCCATAATTCCAAACCGTGTGGAAATATGTATGGGGAAAATCAACGCCTGGACGCCTTACCTTGGTGGTCAGTAATCTAATCAATGTATGCAAGTATTTAAATAATATAATAATAATCACGCTATTATCTTGTTTATCGTCTTTACAGCGTAGGTAGGTACTAAGTACCTTTGTGTATAGCAGGTAGGTTAAGTTGTTCGATTATTTTGTCAGGTGCATCGCGCGCCTCTGTGGCCTAATGGATAAGGCATCGGCCTCCTAAGCCGGGGATTGTGGGTTCGAGTCCCACCAGAGGTAGATTTTTTTTTTGTTTAATTTAAAAGCTTTTTTTTATTTTGACTGAACAATTTATAATAATAATAATAACGTAGTATTTATATAGCGCAGTTTTGTGATATTTCAGTTCAAGTGCGCTTGATTATAATTAACTTAAAATTAACCTATAGTGTTCCTTACGAGTCCTTAAAAAATTAATTAAATAATGTGAAATAACGAATATACAAAATATACAAAGCAATTCCTAAAGAACAATATTAACAACAATAGTGAGTGCTGTTTGGCACAGGACAATATATAATGATAAACCATCACGGTGCCATTCAACAAGAATCATTTAAAATAAATTATATAGAATAGGAGGCAGTTAACATTTAGAAATAATACAGAATCAGAGTGCACATAAAACTATAGTAAGGAGGTAATCGAAACCAAACAATTACCAGAAACTTGAGGAACATGACTTATTAGTGGATTGAAAGGGAGTTAAAATTCATGCAAGGTATGATTTTTTAAATAAGTTTGTTTTTAAAGCTCTTTTGAATTCAGCCAAGTTCTGGATATTGCTGAGGGAAGTTTGTTCCAAGTGAGCGGGTCAGTTACACGAAAAGATCGATCATAGTAAACGGCTCGATTTGACCTAGAAAGTTCGATTAAACGATTAATAACATCTCGATCTGCTGACCTTAGAGTAAGCTGCCTATCGCTTAAGTTTTGTCGGAGACATAGTTCCGATATATAGGCTGGCGCCATTCCTTGCAATGCTTTGAAGGTCATTAAGCAGATCTTATACTTTAAGCAGAACTAATAGTAGCTACTTGAATTAACTTAATTTTGGTATTTAAATAAATGAAGACAATATAAGCGAAAATTAATCGAAAATCAGGAAACAGAAAAATCAGAAAAACATATTGGCACCTCTGGGGCTCGAACCCAGGGTTCGAGTCCCAGAGGTGTCAATATGTTTTTCTGATTTTTCTGTTTCCAGATTTTCGATTGAGTTTCGCTTATATTGTCTTCATTTATTTAAATATTACAATTTGAGGTTTTACTCATAAAGTTAAAATAAAAAAAAAAATAAAAAACTTAATTTTGCATTATTTAAAAAAATACATTTTAATTATTTTTTTTTAGACAATGACGTTCGTCTTTTTTTCTTTTTATTTACATTAGCTCCAGACAGGAAGCCCTGAGGAAAATAATTTCCCTCAGGGCACATATCAAGTTTAGGAATGCTCTCATCAAATCCCTATTAATTAGGGATGACATGGGCTCATGGACGGTTGGGAGCCGTTGAAAATCTTGAGCGGTATTCACATAAAAACGTAGGATACGTACCTAAGTAATCTTATAAATATATGTACGATAATGTACCTTTTTGTAATAAATCATTTTAAAAATATATAATTAAATGAAGACAATGTTAGCGAAACACAATCGCAAATCTGAAAACAGAAAAATCAGAAAAAGATACGGTCAGATCTGGGACTCGAACCCAGGACCTTCGCCTTGCCGGGGCGCAACTCTACCAACTCTACCAACCCCAGATTCCTACCCACCCCTTAAACCCTTTTCCTTCCCAGAAATCTCCTCTCCTTCCTTTCCTTTTTTTTTACACGAGCACCACACAGCATCCCCAAAGATGACGACAGAGGCCCTGAGGGAAATTATTTTCCTCAGGGCCTCCTGTGTGGAGCTCGTGTAAAAAAACAACTGAGCTAATGTATCTCTATCCGATTCGGTCATATTTTACTGTATCATACTTCGACTTGGAACCACCAACATTATGTTCTTTTTCCTTTACAAGATTCAAACCGCATTCAGACAGCGAGATTCAAACCCGAACTAAATGCTATCTGGATAATGTTTTGGATAAATTTACTAATCCGTAAATCTTGTATTTTCCTAAGGGGGTTTCTCACCATCCTCCCAATAGCTTATCCATACACATAATGAATATTTTGGATTAATTCTACAGGATTTATTTATTTTAAAAGTCTGAGTTTACTATTCGGTACTTGAACCTATGAGCAATGGCTACACATAGGATAAATTAGCCGAAGTTTTTACCTGTTGCTAGTATTTATTTATTTTTTTATTAATATTCGTTATGTGTATGGATAAGCTATTGGGAGGATTGGGAGAAACTCCATAAATCTTGTATTTGTAATAGCAGTTTACCAGTTTTTTAAAACTAGGTATTTCTTTAAATTATTGTAAAAAAAAAACGTCGTAAGCTTAAAAAACTGTTTTTGAAAACTAAGATTTATTAAACAAAACTTTTTTGGTAATCTAAGATATTTAAAAAAAACTGTTTTCTTAAGCCGAGATATATTTAAAAAAAGGTTTTCATAAGATATTTAAAAAAAAACTCGTAATGGGTAAGTAGGTATCTAAGCGAAAATACCTTTTTGCTTTTATTACCATGAAAGGTCTCAAAAAATATTATTCTCCAAATGCAGGCGTTTTTCCGAAAGCCGAGATGGCCGTGGCCATATTGCATTCACCCGTATCTTCCCCGCATCCCTTCTGTTTTTATCTAATAATGTATCTTCCGAGTTCTCTAATAACCCGTGAAATATTATTGCCATATTTTATTGCCCTTTCGTGTTTCTGGCGCATTAATATACCCTTATATTATTATTTACTGCCATTGCCTGCTGCTTGTAGTTGCCATATTCTTTATTATCGAATGTTACATATTATAGATTGATGCGGTAGATTATTTTATATCTGTTTGTTTCGTGTTGTTGGATTAGTTATTAGTATTATTGACTGAAATCATTTTATATAACTTCTTATCGTAATGATGCTAAAATTGAATGACTGATAATAGGAGTCATTTTCCATCAGTTGTTTACTTTATATTGTTCTCCTCATTATTAGGTAGGTATACCTATGTTGAAGGAGATTAACCTATACCTCGTGGGAAATCCCACACACTTTTTTATGCTCCGAAAGCTAGAACTTCTTCCTTTCAGAATGCCCCATTAAATAGAGCAATTCAACTGCTTAACGATTCTGCATTGAGCATTGACATCTTCAATGTTGCCTATAGAGAGTTCAGTAACTATCTTTTGACATACATCTCAACATAGTGAAACTGCCCCCTTGGCCTTTTTTCTCTTATATTTTGTAATCTTCTCCGTAATAATTTGGTGTATAACTGTTTTATGGAGAACCCGAAAAAATTAATAAATAAATAAATACCTTTATATTATTATTTACTGCCATTGCCTGCTGCTTGTAGTTGCCATATTTTTTCTTATCGAATATTACATATTATAGATTGATGTGGTAGATTATTTTATATCTATTTGTTTCGTGTTATTGCAATAGTTGTTGTTATTAGTATTATCGACAGTGATTATTAGTATCATATCTCTTATCGTAATGATGCTAGAATTGACTGACTGATAAAATAGGACTCACATTCTTTGCGTGGTTTTCTTGATATTGTCTTTACGTTGTTCTCCTCAATATTAGGTATTATAGGAATTGATGATGACCTAACAGATGATACCCCGACAGTCCACAGAAATTTTACGCACCAGATTTAAATGTCCGGGTTAAATTTTCCCCACAGGAAAAACTAAACCCTTTCACACACTTCCCCAAATGATCATCTAGTCAACCCACGCTATGCAATTGCACTATATAAGTATTATAAATACAAAACAATACAAGAACAACATATCAACTTACTAGAGACCAAATGGGAATATAATTCACCGACTCCAGATATTTTCATATTAGAGGGTTCGGCTCTGTGGCATTTCTAATTGAACCTATAAATCCTACTGATCCCTCAATATAAATATTTAAAAAATCTTTTGTAATCCTACATGTATTTAAAATTACTGATTTTTGCATTTTTATATACAAATTCTTTGACAAATCTAATAAGCTTAAATTTAATATGCTTAAATTTTGAATTATTATTATGTGCATTATTTGACTATACAGACTTAAAATCGACTTCAAAAATACCTTTAGTAATAAGTTGGTATGGATAATCTATAAACATAAAAATCAACATTGCTTGGGGGTTATATAAGACGTCTATGCTTGGCTAAAACATTCATCCGATTGCGATGTAACTTTGGGAATTTGATTTGCGCATGCCTCCGATGGTGTCAATATATAATTGTGAGTTCTGGCATGATGAAATTATTCTATACAGGGTGTAACAAGACGTACCCGGGGGATTTTAACCAGCGATTCCTGACATTACTTGGAGTAAAAAATGGAATTGAAATTTTGGTCTCCGGTGACATTTTTGATTTGTTTCTTTTTTTTTCTACAAAAACATTAAAAATGGTAGGTGTTGGACAGTTGGACGCGGGTTAAGAGGTTGATCGGTTTCTCGGCTGAGTGACCAATGACGACAAGCAGAAGATTTTTTTTTTTTATAATTTGAAGTAAAAAAATGTCATCAAAAAAGTCACCGGAGACCAAAATTTCATTTACACTTTATACTCCAAATATGATCAGGAATCGCTGGTTTAAATCCCTCTGGTACATCCTGTTACACCCTGATATAATTGTGAGTTCTGGCATCATGAAATTATGCGTTGCTAACCTAAATGAAATTTTGGTCTCTGGTAACTTTTTAGATTTCTTTTTATTTTTAATTTTTTTTTCTTTAAATTCAAACTTTAAAAAAACTCTTGTATCATCACATGTCATCACTGGTCATTCAGCTAAGTAACCAACCAACCTCTCAACCCGCCCCTAACTTTCCAATACCCACCGATTTTTTCCACGTTTTAGTAGAAAAACAAAACATCAAAAATCTCCTGTCACCGGAAGGCTAAATTTCATTTAAATTTTTTCACTTCAAATAATGTCAGGAATCACTGGTTAATAACGTATGTCCTTTAAAACCCTGTACAGACAAGTAGTTTTATCCTTGATGCATTTTAATGAAAATATGTTTTATACTTAATTTATTGTATGAGTGGTTAAAGGCGTTGACAAAGTAATACATCTAGGGTTCGATTAAGGTCCCAACTGCTTCCAATCGTCAGCCAGTGAAACTATAGTAGAACTATCCTCCCCAGGGACTGGCTCTCAACTCTCGTGAATTTTAAAATGTCAATGAAAACTTATACATATAATAAAAATTATTTGGTTTGACTGAGGAATGAACCTTTCTCCTCAGAGACTGGCTAAAATAAGTAAACTTCGCTAACACATAAGCCAAATCCTATTTCAATGATTCCGAGATTTTAACTGCTGTAATTTGTTAAATATAACGTCATCCAATTTCAGAAAAAAATGCAGGTGTGTGTTCGTGATTGCCACTAATTTGGCTGAATGCATAATCATTGACAATGAGGCTATCTGTCGAGTTTCGGCTCGATCGGATATCGGAAAACGTGTTATTTTCCACATCTAAAATTTGCATTCATTCATCACAGAAAAAAAAACGAAAATCCAAAAATTGTTGCCAAAACAAAGTTTTTTTAAGCTTTAGTTATTTTATTTTATTTTATTTTTTATTTTATTTTATTTAAGTATATAAAACAGGCATGGTGCCCAAAAAATTATATACATGTATGTTTAAACATAATGATAACGAAAATACATAGTATCGAAAATGATAATATTAACATAGTGATTGTATAATAACAAATAAATGAAATGATAATAATAACAAAAGATAGTAACAAAAGTAATTAAGCTGACGTGAATGACAAGTAGGAATGGGTAAAAGGTAAGTACATGGTAGGTAAATGTTCATAAACAATTTATGATTGTTACCTGTACTGGTGAGACGCTGATTTGGTAGGTACAATATTGCCTCTCTATAAATAAAGGGCTTCATCACAGTATCAGCTTGATATGATAAAAGGTAAAACTTTTTTTTTGAAATGTTTAAATTGGTCATTAAAAATGTCTATTTCTTTATTAGAGCAATGTATAGCGTTATAACTTCTCAGTGTTCGTGGTAAAGGGGAGAAATACCCTGTATTTGTGAGGTAGGCTTTAAAATAGAAAATGTCTTTCATCCTCCTTGTTGACTTTCTTGATGATGTGTTAATGTTAATTTGGGACAAAATGTTTGGTGTATCAACTGATGAGTGTATAATTTTGTGTAAAAGTAATAAATCAGAATGTTTACGTCTGGCTGTTAGAGAGTGTAGTTTATAGTGTGAATTTCGGTCTTTGTACGTTCCAAATTGATCAGATATACCTTCACGATAAGCAATTACACGGGTTAATTTTCTTTGTGTGGATTCGATCCTATAATTATGAATTTCATAATTGGGAGACCAAATTGTGGATGCATATTCGAGGATACTTCGCACAATTGATTTATATAATGTTAATGTTAATTCTGCACTTTTAAAACAGTTTGTGATTCTTAGCGTTAATCCTAATACTTGTGATGCACATTTTGAAATTGCATCTACATGTTTATTGAAGCTAAGTGAAGAGTCAAATGTCACGCCCAAGTCTTTAATTGAAGTTGTGTTACGTAATGCGACATTGTTAATGTGACATGTGTTTGAAAATTTATTGATGTTTTTTGTGAAGGAAATTACAGCACATTTGTTTTCGTTAAAATATAAATCATTTAGTGTGCACCATTCATGAAGTGATGATAAGTCTTTTTGCAAATCGGCGCAATCTTCTAATGATGTTATTTTTTTGTACAACTTAAGGTCATCGGCAAACAGGAGATACTTTGATTTTTTTATTCCTAAAACTATGTCGTTGATAAATATTAAAAACAGTAACGGTCCAAGATGTGAGCCCTGCGGAATTCCCGACGTTGCCGTAAAAAGATCCGCGGAGTACCCTTCTACAACTACTTGTAGTTTTCTATTAGTAATGTAACTTTCGAACCATTTCAGAGTATTTCCATTTACGCCAAACTTTTTCAGTTTCTTGATGAGTAATGATTGATTTAACTGGTCGAATGCTTTGCAAAAATCCGTGTAGATGGCATCCACTTGTAAATGCTTTTCGATGTTATCGCGGATGAATTGGGAGTATTCAAGAAGATTCGTTGTTGTGGAACGCCGAGGGAAAAACCCGTGTTGCTCAATGATGATATATTTACTTACATGGGCTAATAGACAGTCATATATTATTGATTCAAACAACTTTCCTATGCAGTCAAGTTTAGAGATGGGTCTATAATTTTGTATATCGCTCTTACAACCTTTCTTAAAGATGGGAGTTAAAAAAGCCGTTTTCCATTTGACTGGAAAAACACCTTCTTGTAGTGATTTGTTGAAAAGTACACTAAGTGGTCTGGCAAGAACATCTCTGCATGTTTTGAAAAAAAATAGGCGGAATACCATCAGGACCTGATCCCTTATTGGTTCTTAAATTCTTACATTTAATTAATATAGTTGAGGGCGAAATATTGATCATACCGAGGCTTTCGTTGCAGAAATCATCAGATATTTGTGGTGAAAAGTTTGCATTTTGTGGTTTATAAATAGATTGAAAGTGCTTAGAAAAAAGTCGGCAGATATCTTGACCTTGTGTAGTTTTTATATCATTTAGGTGCATTTCTTTTGGTATGTTGGTTGTGTTTTTACATTTGCTTTTTGCAAATTTCCAGAAATCTTTCGGGTTAGATTTTAAGTTTTTTTTAATTAAATCTAAATGTTTATGATAACAAATTCTTATAATATTCTTCGTTCTGGTTCTAATCAGATTGAAAGATAAATGATCTAGTTCATTACCATATTTTTTATATTTTTTATGAAATTTGTTTTTTTCCTTTATCAAACGAATGAGATCTTGCGAGTACCACTTAGGGAAGTGTTTATTGTTTGTTTTAATAGGAACATGAGAAGAGATAATCTGGTAGAGTATACTATAAAACTGATCGACAGATTGATCTATATTGCCCTGATTAATGAATTCCCAATCAGTCTCACGAAGAATTGTGTTAATTGAGTCATAGTCAGCTTTATAAAAGTTTGGTCTCGGGGCGTTACGGTTTTTTAGATTAGGTAGAAAATCAAAAAGAAAATTTATTTCTAGAGCAGGGTGGTATGGATCTTCTTTGCTTAGTGGAAATAAAGAGCGAGTTACTGATATGTCTTCTTTGTCTGATAAAATGAGATCCAGGATTTTGGATTGTTGGTTAACAATTCCGTTAAATTGTTTAAGATTGCAGAATGATAGGGTATCGATGGTGTCAGAGGTGATTGTATTTGTGTTTGTGGTGAAAGGTAATAAATTGTGTGTTTCATCGGGAATCCAATGAATGTTAGACTTATTGAAATCTCCAAATAATATTAAAATGTGTTGGTTTGGTGTTGCTAAGTACACATTCCGAAGATTGCTTAAAAATGAGCTTACAACAGATTCTTCTTCATTTGGCGGTAGATATACTGTGCAAACATTTAGCTTGACACTCCTATTGTTAATATTTATATTGAGTTGGATCCACAAGTCTTCTGCTTGACATTCCCAATGCGCCATTCTCTTCACCTCCAGTTTTCTTGATACAGCAATCATGACTCCTCCTCCACCTTTTTTTGTCTTGTGTAGTCTATCTCTCCGAAATACCTCATACCGGTTGTCTACTAATTCCTGGTCGCAGATAGATTCCTTCAACCATGTCTCTGTTAGGCTTACTAAGTCGTATTCGTTGATAAGGATGTTTTCGTGTATCTCATCAACTTTAGTCCTCATTCCCCTGATATTCATATATATGCAATTAATCATTGTAAGATGTATATTTATTATAAATCCTGTCGTATTGGAAAATTCCGAATTAGTTTTTTTTTCCAGCAATGTGTTGGTTTGGATGTGCGAGTACATCGGACTGATTAATCAGTGATTCTGGCGATAATTGATCTTCGTGGGAGATCACCATAATCTTGGACGTAGGTGTCTTCCTAAGGTAGCATCGTCCATTTCGTGACCATGCAAAAGCGTAGTTTTGTTCTTTTGCAAATTTTTTTGTAAGCCTCAGAATATTTTTCTCGTGTGTAGTGAGGTGCTCACTTATGAAAATGGGCTCTTTTTTTTGTGCGGTGAACTTCTTCAAGTGGGTTGTGTTTATTTTATCCTCTTTAAGTTTTTGTTTCATGTTAAATGTTTTTACTGCCGCAAGGAAGTTGTCTCTTTTTAGTTGTTTGCTAAATTTCACTATTATCGGACGCACTCGTTCAGGGGGAGGCACATCATCCGAAGTTTTCAGGTCCCGTCGGATTCTGTAGAAATTATTTATTTCTAAATCCGCGAGGTCGAGTTTGACGGTTGAACCTATTTCATTAATGATTTCCAAAAGGTTTTCGTTGTTTTTTTCAGGAACTCCTCGGATTTCGATGTTGCACGATTTGTTTGTGTGTTCTATATCATTCAATTTTCGTTGTACATCTTTTAGTTCACTCTTGATGACTGAAATATCGTTTTCGTTTTTCTCAATTTTTTTTAATTTTTTTTATCCATTTCTTTTATTTGTTTAGAGAAATCATCAATTTTGTTAGCACAGTAATCGATCGTGACCTTAAAGTCAGTGATGTCCTTACGAAGTTCTTGAAATTCCTGCTTCATTTCTGTTAATAAATCCATCACTTGAGTAGACCGGGTCATTTTGAGAGTTGAACCTCTTTATGTGAAGTTAGCCCTTTTTTTAATTTAATTTAATAGCCACAGAAAATACAGTCTATGACGAAATAAATATATTTTGTCTATGGTTTTCGTCTGTCAATAATCTTTTTGAAATTAAAATTTGAAATTTAAAATCACGATTAATGACTGGAGATTAAACTGCCACTGTCGCAAACACTGCCAGTTTGACTAGCGTATCACTTTTTATCACTGTTCAACTTGAGTTATGTTGCTATGTTGTTTAAAGTCACTAAATTTCTGTTAAATGCGGAGCTGTCAAATCAGCTGACGTGTAATATGTACTTATATGATATAGTTTTATTACCTTGTCGTGTTAGCTCGGAAAAAAATAACGTACCCCTTTTAAAGTGCTAAAATCTTACATTTACTCCATTTCTTTAAATATTAATAATATTTAGGTACATGATTTGTATAGTGCGCTAATCACCTCAAGAGCGCTGTGTAATTTATGTATTTTGTTTTTTAGGAATTTTGACAACAATATTACACCTTACCTATATACTGAAGGATATTGGCAGATTATCTATTTGTACTTACATTCTATATTACCTACCTATTTTGTGTCAACTCTTATATTTCATGTAATTTCTTTATCTTATATTTGATGTTACCTGTATTTTGTAAACTCTTTTTTTTCATTGTACCTAATTTAAAAAAAAACATGGACTGCTTTATATGTAAAAGCCCCACGGGTGTTTAAATAAAAATGAATAAATAGTTTCTGAAATATATTTATTGTTAAAAAACATTCAAAACGTTGCGTTTATATTTTTTTTTTGCTCCACACAGGAGGCCCTGAGAAAATAGTTTCCCTCAGGGCCTATGTCATCTTTGGGGATGCTGTGTGGAGGGTTTTTTTAGGAAAGGAAGGAGAGGAGATTTCTGGGAAGGAAAAGGGTTTAAAGGGTGGGTAGATCTTGGGTTCAGTGTGTCCTGGTCATCCGCCTCCAAGACCTACACGAACCTCACCCCATGAACCCGGGCACCCCTGCTAAATCACCAAACACAGCGAACCACTTGGGGTGACCTATGGCAGAGGTGTTGGTTATCCAATAAAGGTTCCCGGGGCGGCGGTACCCATTCCCGCCTCCCAAATTGAGTTTATATGAAAACAGCTTGGAAGAGAGCATTATTTTCTCTAGTTTTGTATATTGTCTCGGTCGATTGCATAGGTACGTCAAATTGTGGAGAGGATAAAATTACAATTAATCAGGAAATATCAGGATCACAAAATAACCTTATTTATTTAATTTATTTCCTTAATTGCTTATAGGTACCACTTTCGATAACCAATTTAATAACCTGTGACGAAAATCACTTATAGGCTACAAAAGTTATTCAAAAAATTAGTAACAACTTGGGAGGCGGTCATCATTTTTGATAACCAACACCTCTGTCATAGGTCACACCAAGTGGTTCCTTACATTTGATGACTTGGAAGGGGTAACCACCAACTGCGCGACACGATAGGTAGAGTATGGTTGAGGGTGACTTTGACCACTCTCAGATTATCAGTGGGAGGAATATACCTAAAAAATTCCATAGCTTGTCAGAATATTTGACAAATTACCATCCAAAACTCCCCAATCAAATACTTCCGTCAGTTTATTTAACATTGAAGTCAGATTGAAATTCATTGACCCATAAAACACCAAATTGCCAAAATTCAATGTTCAAAATGTCATCCTTAAAAAATTCACCCCTCGAATTTTTCCAAACTCTTAAATTGTAATATCACCAATCGTTTCCTAGCTTCCTTTTTCCGATCGCTCCATTTACCGGTACGGGACTGTAAAAGGGAGCAGTTGTCAAAAGGGTATATCTTTACTACCCTATATGTATTGATAGAAATGGTATTATGGTAAAATGATAGGGTTCTTTTTACCCCCGGGTCTATACGTGACTGCTTGCTATGGGGTGGAGGGTAGGGGGCTAAGTCACCCCAAATACACCTTGGTGTAGAGTACTTAGTGGAAGCCTGTCCGGGACAGTTGATGTAGTGGGACTATTTGAAAAATTAACTCTGTTAGAAAAAAAGTTATATTACTATTTACTATTAAGAAGTTTGACTCGTATCGTAAAACAAAGTAGGTACTATTAAAGATTTGAGCGAATTAATTATTAAAAATACTAATTTCGTTGTGGATCTGTTTGTAAATCCGGTTCAATGAACGCTAGAACTTTTGAATTGAACTTAGTTTGATTTTCTAAATTGGAAGGGTTTTTTGGAGAATTCAACAAAATATATACCTACTTGTAATATAATGTTTTTTAAATTTCCATTTTTTAAATTGTGACTGATTGATTTGTAGAGAATTTAAACTATCCCATTTAGATGAAAAAAAATTGGTTCCGCTATTTTACTTTTAATTAGTACAATTTGATCCGTAACGCTCCCAACGTTCTAACGTCGAATGACCGGAAACTACCGAACCCGGTTCCCGTGCACTGCTTCTCGCGTGATTAATGGTGGAACACGTTTAAGCGAGATATCAGCGCCTTTACGATTATCCCGTGATTGTTTATGGGTCTGTGCTAGGCTAATATAATAATAAAATGTTACAATGTATATGTCCGCGACCGATCGTAAAATCCGGCAGATCATGATGCGCCTAGCTACTTCGTGAAGTGCCTGGAGGCAGATCGTAAAGTGCCCCAGGCGCATCATGATCTGCCTGATGTTACTATTTGCCTGCAAAATATACAAATGCTCTTTATCAATTATATAAATATTGTTTGAACAAATAAATTTCTTAAAAAAAAATAGTTTGTAACGAAGTATTACTAATTACTAATAATATTGTGATAAAAAAATCAGCATTTAAAGGGCCGAAACTAGAAAAGTATCTTTGCAATGTGAATGATGTATGTATGTATGTATCAACAAACTTAAAGGTAAATATGTAGTTAGTCCACCTCACGGATAATACGAAACGTTCGTTTTGTCGAAGTTTGATGCACGGATAATACGGAATATTCCTTTTTTAACTAATAGACAATCAAATATGACATTTGTCGGAAGTACCAATCTTATAAAAAAATTCTCTAAAATAAACTCGCATGTCATCATAATTTAAAAAAACATCCCAGGTTTTGAATGGTTTGTTTGGCAAAGCAGGGTTTATCTAGGGGGTTTGTGTAATTATTCTAATACATTTCTTTCCATGTTCTACTATTATAAATACAGGTACAAACTTGTTAATAATGCATTCACTTTGTTTTATACGGCAATAATATTTTTTGTATGATTGGCAGCATTGATTGATTGTCTTTGAAAAGTCAAATAAAAACGATACTTATAAAAATGGCGTTACCGCGAAAGTGAATTAATTTAAAAAAAATTAAAATGTTGAATGCATATTTTTTGCATGTTTTTTTTGTCACCCCCCACATAAATACTCGCATTTCGTGAAAATTGATTATAAAGCTAAATCTAACTGTTTGAATAAGAAATATTGCGTACTAACCAGTAAGCGGAGTAACGCATAAATAATAACTAAAATAGGTAGTAGAGCACTTACAATCGATACGTCAACTGTTCAACCGATACGGGGACGATTGGCAATACTTGAACGATGCGATAGATTCCTTCCCTCTTCCTCTCATGCATTTAATGGATCATGTCCTATACCCGTCTCCTTCCCACTTGCACTTCCAATACAGAATGCAACAGGTGCTCGATTGAAAGGGGGGGCTCGACTATTTTTCTTTTTTATGTTTTTCCTTTTTTATTATATTATTTTTACAACCTTTGACTACCTATCAGGGATTTTTTACAGGAGTCGGTTTTCCGATACTGCAGCCACGTTAAGCCCACATAAAAATAAGAGAAAATATAAGAGAAATAAAAAAATGTAGGGGGACTGCACTGTGGAAGGTGGTTTGTTTGGTTTTTTGGTTTTCTTGTTGGTCCTGTCCATAAAGTGACGTTCATTTGCAACACTTCGAACGTTTAGCTTTTTTTTGTTGTTTTTTTTATGTGGAGGCAATTTGAATAGTGATTTTGAGCACTTTTCTTGAATTGGATGCGTATTTTGTTTTATTTAATAGTGAACGTTGTTTGAAAACTTTAAAAGGGAATGGTTATGTAATAAACAAGAGGTAGCTTCAATTGCTTCTGGTTTTAAAATTTTACACACTAACGTTAGTGGTTTTCACTTAGATCTTTTAGAAATATTAGAAACTAGCTGACCCGGCCACGCTTTGCTGTGGGTAATAAAACACAACGTCATCTACTGGATGGTTATCCAACCTTTATAACCACCGCCGTCTTTGAGTTTATCGCGAAGAGACAGACGTAGAAATGGTGTGAAAGATTATAATAATGTGCATGAAATGCTTGGGGTAACTAATTAATAAGGATTAATACTGTATCCGTCTAAATAACTTTTCAATTACCGTAATGCACGTGACAATTTTTTTAGAAGATAGAATGGGTATAGTAAGCTTTTTTTTTTTTTTAAAGAAAGACAAACATTCCCGGGTTACGAATAACCCAACAATGTTTGAAAATCTCCTACTACCACCACAGAAAGCCGAAAATGTTGCTTGTGTTGTGATGGAGGACTTAGCCAGCCGAGGAATTGAACACGCGACGCCCGGATGGGATCCAAGCGCTATGCCCACTCAACCAACGACCAGTCTATCCGTAAAAGATAGATATATGCCTTCGCGGACTTTTTTGTAGGTCCATAAAAGAGGAATATCCAACAATGCATTGTTTTGTTATATCCCAAAAGGATTACGCAGCGTTTTCGATGAAAGCTCCCAGGCGGCTTGACTTTTTCCGACACTTCTAACAATTATCGTTATGTTTCAACCAATTTACACAAATCCTTGACAAATTAAATACCTAAACCTTCCTCACAAAACACTCTATCTATTGGTGAAAACCGCATGAAAATCCGTTCAGTAGTTTTCGAGTTTATCGCGAACAGACAGAAAGACAGACAGACGACGCGGGGGACTTTAATTTATAATATTATGTAGAGATTATACGTCTATAAAGAGTCGCTGTGATTCGTTGTGATTCAAAGAACCTAAATCTTTCAATACAGGTACATACTGGAGAATACTGGTCCCAGGACTTTGTTTATTGAGAGGGTATTACCAGAGAAAACCAGAAATATGTCATTATTAAATCAGATTTTAGACGTATTGACTCTTTTCCCCAAAAAATTATAAATGGATTTCGAAAAATTGTTCTTTTATCAAGCATTCGCGTGGTTTAAATTTTGAGAAATAATGTTTATTTTTAGTAAAAGAAGGCTATAATACCATAGGTCGTTGGCAGATTTGTTAAATTTTCAAAAAAGATATTGTATTATACCGCACCCATTTCAAATCATATAATCATGCAGTAAAATAAATCAATACATTATCTGGGTACCGCATGTTTTAGAATTTTAATTTTAGTTTAAATAAAATCATTAAAAAATATATACGTACATGTTTTACATACAAAATTGGTCCGTTTGTGTATTTATTTGCGCACTTACAAACTAATATATTTCAGATTTTTTTATATTCTTAATTAACTTAAACATTATTGAAAATTGATAAATACTTATAATCAAAAAAATAATTACAAAAAGTACGTTATTTTAATAGTTTTATCATCACGCCTTTCAGCATTTTTGGATGTAGGTATAAATTAAAGCAAATTTGTAATGAAATAAAATCGATATTGAGTTATAATTTTAAAAAGCTGGTACGGAGAATAATTAATCTTTCTCATTGTAACCACCCTGCATGATCGTAAGAACAACTTTCGATGAAATGTGGATTTTCGACCGCTGGCTGGTTAAACGTTCTTAAGACATACATTACACGGTACATTATAATACAAGTTATAAGGTATCTTAAATTAAATTATTACATGGTTATGTACCTATTACGTAAGTCCGTAGAATGTCATTTGGTAGTTAGGCACGCCTTAGCGGGACTTACAAATAACGAATATCTCTGAAAAGAACATTGGAGATATTAAAATTTTACAAGTTGTAGATAAAGTAGCTTTATCCATACACATTTCATCCTGCACGGGCGATACTGAGAGTATTCTCCGGTATCTACTACGCATTATTTGCATTAGTTCCATCGCCAATGCGTTCCCTTTCAAGATTGCAGGGATTAGTGATCGGCCCTAAAGTCTAGGTACAGCCTGCCACTACAACCTGTCATTACTGAGCGGTGTTTTGCTATGGGATTTACTTGACTGAGGTGTCCATAAGAGGAAGAAGACTTTCTTAGACCTCCCGCATCGGAGAAAATATCTTTCACGATTTCAAAACGAATTTTTAAATTGATTTTTTTTTTAAATTTAAAAATCGAACGTTTTTAAACGGAACGACTGCTTGAAATTTTTCATGCAAAACTTAATTTTGAATTTGAAGCCAAAATACTTAACCAAATTGAACATGTTTTAAAATATTTTTTTTTTACGTCAGCTCTACACAGAAGGCCTTGAGGAAAATAATTCCGCTCAAATACAGTATCTGGGGAAGTTTCAATTTAGGAAAGGATTAACGTACTATTTTTTTTAAATAACTAACATTAACTTAATAAATTCAAAATAATAGGTAGTATATGTGCTGCAGAGTTTATAATTCCAGAATGGAAGATACTCTCAGCATCGCCCCAATTAATTAAGTAAGGCCACAATTCAGATTCGAAACGTTGCTTGAAATGGTCTTTGTCGTATTTGATGACCAGATTTGAATAGCCAGCTACTTCCTTTTCTTCCTTTTTCCCATCTCCTTCCCCTTCCCACTACCTTCAGCCTCACAAAATAACCCAATCTTAGGTGCTATTGTCTCACTGGTTCCAGACGGGAGCAGTGGGGACTCTCACCGCTGTATTCACATATGAAATAAAACAAACAAACAAAACCAAAAAAACTCGCAAATACTTGCAAAAGATACCTTTAAAATTAATAAAAAATCGAATTCCTGAATGGCCTATCCATACTAATATTATAAACGCGAAAGTATGTATGTTTGTTTGTTACGCTTTCACGCCTCAACCACTCAACCGATTTTTAAAATTCTTTCACCAATAGAAAGCTACATTAGCAGCAATTATAGGCTATATATAATGGTAAGCTCTGGCGTTATGTAATTGGTATAAATGGAAATGTGGGTATTTCATATATTTTAGCGGCAGGGAGGAAAGGGAAATAGGGTTCGCGTAGAGGGAAGGGAACGGGGAGGCACGGGAAAGGACATGCAGGGAGAATAAATTTATTTCTTTGAAAGGCATTGCAACGCATGCCGGGTACCAGCTAGTATTTCATAATTTAAAATCTAATTAAATAAAATGGCACATGTCACACTCAGCACAATAGATCCTGTGACCTTTGGTTAAGAGCCAAAAAGCTCACAAACTCACCGAAGCTGGTTGAGGAAACCGATTACATTCCCAAAAACATACATTTTTACTTCATTTCGAAGATCGCAACCTCAGAGTAACAATTTTATTTCTTTATCTAAGATCGCAAAACATTGCACCAATTTCGCAATATTTTGAATCACAACTTTACTATCCTTTTTATATCTACACCTGCAAAATATAACAAACACGCGTTAACCCCATATCTCCAAAGGGTTAATCAAAACATTATCTAACAGCATCAATGTTCGAATACAGCATTATCGGCATAACCCTTTCACCGCCTCGGCATCGGAATTACCGATTAGCGACGGCCGCATCGATTATTATCGAGAGCGCACTCGAACGCTGATCGATCATTATTCAATCTTCCTATCAGTTACGTCAGTCGTTTTGCCATTGGCGTCTCGTTGGAACAAGGCAGTATAACTTTTAATTTACTTTATTTTTAGGTTCGAATACTTCAAAGCGTTGGATTTTCTTTGACTTATTGTTGTTCTTTCGTGTATGAATAATTGTTTTCGTCACAATAAAATTTAGTTTAGTTAATCAAAAAATAATTATGTGATTTAAAAACCTTCTTTTACAATTTGATGTTCGCCAGAAAAATGTGTTTAGCTTAAGTGCCCGCAACCCGGATTTGTACCGATTTATTACATATTTCCCTTAAACACGGTAAGTTTTAAAGCTCTTAAAAAAATATATGTTATTCTTGAAGATAATATCTAGACTTTGCCCTTGCCGAAACGCAAATTATATAAAATTCCCTCGATAGAAAAAATCGCAAAGTATGCTCCAAAAATTATTATTAACACGTTTGTTTCAGTTATTTTACAAGTTACATACATGTATGAAAAAATGCACAGTGTTTCTTTAAATGCTGTTTAAGATAATGCCCGCGAGACGTTTGCTCTATTTTAAATGAGTCGTGTTTTATTAAACATTTTCGCAATTTTCGCATCGATTTTGTCGCTGTACATGTTAGCGCTCTCCTCTAACATTCGTAATTTCGAATCTCTCCATCTTCTTCTTTTCGGCCCGGTTGCAGAGCCTTAAAGAATTCAGTACATTTGTTTACCTCATCTTAAAATACCTGTTCCAAAGCTAAACCGAAAATCTAAATGAACCTGATTTTTTTTTTACTTTAAAAAAATTATCTATCATACCTATTGCGAGGATTTTTAATACTTATTTATTTTCAATTTATAAAGAAACACATGAGAAAGTAATTATTTACTGTAGTTAGGTAATTCAGACAGTTTGAACGGTATACCTACACCTACCTAAGTGAGCTTTGAAGAAATTAACTATGACTCGTTACTTATTCCCAAATCACTTTATTATTAAATACCAACATGTCAAATAAATTTTCAATCTTCAAGAAAATTCATAATAATCTTACCTATTTCCATCCTATTTTAATAATAGGCCACTTGCATCACTTTTTTATCGTATTTTTGAAACCATGGTGATTTTTTTTAAATTTCAATCCGATAAATCAGACCATTTTTTATGAACCGGAAAGACGGGACATAATTTATGCATCCGAAAAAACGATAATTACATAGCCGAAAATAATTTAAAAAAAAATAACGTTTTCCACACGAATGGAATAGGAGAATAACGAGGCATACCAAAAATATTACATCTCATAAATATTTTTTTCCTTGTTCCATCGTATTGATCATTAATCATTATAATGTTCAACGTCAATATTACTAAATCCAATGTAATATACTTATACTTGTAAATTATAATAATAATAAGAATATTATAAAATTTGATTTTGTTAAAATTTACCATTATACCACTAAAACACATGCAGACAACATAAATGTACGGGGTTCTCTTCACAACATCTGTCAAAAAGTCAAACCAAATGATAAGTTCGCAGAGAACAAACAATAAATTTAGTGAACGTTAAATGTCAAAATCAAAAATTCGTACGAAATCAAAGTGTTTCCATATTAAAAAAAATAAATCAGTGTGGAATTTTACAATATTAAAGGGAACATTTTCGGAGACGGGACATTTTCATGTAGTGACGTCACGAGCCCAAATAATGGATTTATTTATTTAAAAAGAAAAAAAAGGTACATTTCTAAAAAAATTTACCAACATTTTGGTAATCTTAGTAAAAAAATCTATCCACTCGATTTTTTTCCAAGTCGTTATAAAATCCATGCAAGTGGTCTATTAAATAATACACATTTTTTTAATGATACATACTCGTTCCACGTTTCTAGATAGGCACATTTTTTGAATTGTTTTTGAATTTTATTTACCTAATTGTTTTGTATTTTTATTTAATGGTTTAATTTTAATTTTAGCATTACCACTCGGACACATCAGCTTGTTTACTCGACAATGTAACATTACTAGACATACGTATAACGAATTTGGCGTATCTGAGTCATTTAGAAGATATATGTTAAATAAAATAGATATATAATATTATTTTCGTAGTCCTCCTCGTTAGGAGATCCTGTGCTAAGGGGGACGATGTTTTGGATAAGTTTTCAGCAAATTTTATGGTACAACTTTATGATTTGGGCAAGGTTTTTTTTTCTCAGAAACTGCTATTCTGGTAAGAATTTTTTTTGATAGTTCAAAGATTTTTTATCCTAAGGATAAATTAAAAAATGCATGCTTGTTTTAATTTTTTTGATACTGTGTGGGGGTTTTGTTATATAATTTTACTGCTCAAAATTCAAAACCTATTTTTACAAAGGTAGAATTACACTTAGGTATATTTAGTATGATTATTTGCTAATCTATTATATCTAAGTACCGAACGCCACTGTTTTACCACCTAGTGTTTCCATTGCAAATCAATAATTTTAGTCATGATGTAACGCATTTATTTAAATTCCAAACTACCGCTCTCCGATCTTTATTGTATCAAGAAATTCCCATTGAAAAATATATGGTTCAAAAAGTTCGATAACAATGATTTCACATAATTCCTAAAGTTAGTGCTAAAATAAAATTTTCCTTTGATTTAAAGAACATCATTGTTATAGTGGTGCCATTCACGAGGACATTCTTATGTTTAAACTTACAGTACTAGGTATTACTTGAGTTACTTTGTTATTTTGAATGCTTCATATTTCGTAGAGAAGATAAAGGATTTACGAATTTTATTTCCCTTACCCAAACTAAGATTCCAGGCAATTTTTCAGCTGCACGTATTCGCGACATGCTTAGCGCATTATTTCATTCCGTAATTTCAGGTGGAAATGGGGTGGCGTAAAGCGTAAAACGTACGAGAACTGAAAGAATTTACCTTTAGCCCGAAAAATGGCAGGTAGTCGGGCGGGGGCTCGGGAACCGAAAAAAGTTTTCGCCAAACAGGAGCCGGCTTTGTAGCGAAAATGTAATGCCAAAGCTCAGAAGGCATAAAAGCTTGCATATTGGCTTTCAGTTTGTTACGAATTTGCAAACAAACGTAGCATTCATGAATACTTGTATATAAGCACGTTTTTTCGGTAACCTTTGTTAATTTTTTGGTATTGATCGGTGATTAAAATTTCTGAAGTATTTTGATTCACTTTTGGCGGTGTGGTGAGGTTTTGGCAATGGGCACAAAGGTTGCTTAATTAATCCCCAGTGACGCGAAAACGATAAAAGTGTGGCATGCTACTTTTGTTGCATTTTGTTCCCAATTGGATCAAATACCCAATACGTGTATTATTGAGCTGTTAAAACACAACGACTCCTTTTCCAGATCTGAATATTAGGACTTCCTAACCTAACTTTTCACTTTTGTAAGTGTTCATTTCTTTTCCAAAGTTCTCTTCAACCACACAAGTGTCATCTCTGAGAGAGAATCTGGTGTTATATCGCATAAGCAAACCATCCTCTTCCATCTCTTTGCTACTTGTTTTACCTTCTCACAACATGCCTTAAGTGGTATTACAAAAAAATAAATCAGAGTGTGTAATTCACACGCGGTAGAAGTGAAACTAAAAAGTCGCTAGATGTTGCTTTCTTTTCTTTTGCCTGTTATTTTAAAATGGTTTGAAGATTGGATGTTGATTTCACAAAAATAAAAATGTTTTTTTTTGGATTTCGTAGGATTCCAATTCCAAAATCCAGTTCGCTTGATGTCTGTCTCTCTGGCCGCTGAGACTTGTCAGGCGTCTTGCCCACTGTGCTTTGGAAGGCACGCCGTGCTAATTTAGCTAACGTGCCAAATTAAAAAAAAAACGCATTTCCGTTTCTCCTGAATTTCAAATCACTAACGGCGCTAAAGGAGTTTCACTTCAAAAATACCCACAATTTTTTCTTACACATGCCTCGGTTTCTTGGTACACTTGGGTCGTTAGTGTATTGATTATTCATGTATTTTCGGCTTCTTTCAATAGATGTCGATAGCTTAGTTTGTAATAGGAAGTTCTGCTATAGCCCAATAGATACCAGCAGAGTGGGATATCAGAAGAGTACCATATATCGCCGCTCGTGTCTTAGGTACGAATGGTTACGAAGATGGCCGAAGGCATCATTGAGATTGGGTGGGCTCCCACAGTCCGCCCGCGGCGCCGCAGCAACAGAACTACTTAAAGCCTAGCCTAGTAAATACGTCTGTCAAGTCTAATATTAAGTGTAAATAAATCAACTAGTAATCACTCGAACCTATAAATTATTTGAAAGGTACTCAACACATCTTAAGTTTTTTTATTACTGGAAATTCACAGAAACTTCTTTGATCCACCTTAAGGTGTAATGAACCAATGTTGGTATTTTGTTCTACAAAATAATTGCAATCGATTTTATTTTATTTTTCTGTCTCGAGTAGCATTAGAGACAGTAAAAAAAACTCGTTCGTATCACAGTTCGTTGTTTCAATTACTTGGAAAAAACATATTATTCTTTTCTCCTTTTACCAATTTACCGTCACCGACAAAATTCGAATATTTCCAGCGAAAGAAAACATGTTTTTTCATTTCCATTAAATTTGGTAATACCGACGTTATTTTTCTGAACAAAGGCTGGAATAATTCCAAAGTTTTGATCACAAATTACACAAAAATTATTTCCAATAGACCCACAAAGGGAAAGCTGCGATAAAGGGAAGAATAGACAGCAAAGGGTTGGGACACTCTTAAAATACAACCCTTTTTCTATGACGAGAGCCTTTGATTATGGCTTCCAGTTGTACCTACTTGTTCGCATTGTTCTAGGGGAGGTTCTATGACCAGAAAGGGGAGGAATCGATATTGTACAAATAATTTGAATACAAAGAAAGAATAAATAATATGTTAAAAAGATAATAATAATATCATCTTTAAAATGAACCTCTCTACTTGTCTATCAATAGTTAAAGCATCAAGTAGAATAGTATATAATTACTAGCTGACCCGACAAACGTTGTTCTGCCATATAAATTATTTCTACTGAATATTTTGGTTATTAATGTATTGTAAGTATGTGGGGATGAGATTTATGACAGAAAGAGTAAAAGAAAGAAAAACACCAACGAAAGTAGGAAAATGAAATAAAGAAAATCAATATTAATTTCGAAGAGCAATTGAGTGTTCGATATTTTTTGTCAGTGCGTCTTTAACCAACACAAATAAGCTCGGTAGTTTGCCCACGCGAGAACATGATGCCGAATGAGATATCAAAATGTCGCGACGCTTCTCGTGAATGTCTTGCGCATGTGTGGTAGAAAGTTAGATGAGGTGGATTTCGTTCTGTTTGAATTACGAAAGACAGTTAAAATTTTCCTTACAAAAATACTAAAATCACGATTAAAAAATGGGAGGGTGGGGGTAGAAGGCTTAAAATTTGGGATTATAGGTATTTTTTGTTGCCAAATAAAAAAAATGTGAAAAAAATAAAATAGTAAAAAAATAAAAAAAAATTTTGCATAGGGACACCCTAATTACCTAGCGGTATGAAATATACTTAAAAACCTATTCTCATACCTATCAAATATACACAAAAAAAATCATAAAAATCGGTGAAGCCATTTCGGAGGAGTGCGACCACAAACACCGTGACACGAGATTTTTATATACAGGGTGTTAAGGGACGTACTTCCTACGTGATTCCTGATATTATTTGGAGTAAAAAATGTAAATGAAATTTTGGTCTCTGGTGACTTTTTTTGACAACTTTTTTTTTCAAATTTTTTTTCTTCAAAATCAAACAAAAAAAAATTTCTTCCGCATGTCGCCACTGGTCACTCGGCCGGATGTCCGACAAACTCCTTAACCCGCCTCCAAATGTTCAACAACTACCATTTTTTTATGTTTTTGTAGAAAAAAAATAAAAACATCAGTAATGTCACCGGAGACCAAAATTTCATTTACATTTTTTTACTCCAAATAATGTCAGGAATCACTGGGTCAAGTAAGTCAAGTACGTACCTTAACATCCTGTATAAGATTTCATTATTTCATTATTTAAAAAAAAAACCGAAATAACTTCCAATTTTAGAACTAAATATAGACAGAGAGAGCAAGTGGGATGTATTACCTGTATTGATTCGTGAAAAGGCAGGTAGTTATATGTATGGTGACCCGACAATTCGTCCTGCGACAATTCATCCGGCGACAGTTCATCCTGCGACAGTTCATCCGGCCGACAGTTCATCCTGCCGACAGTTCATCCTGCCGACAGTTCATCCCGCCGACAATTCATCCGGCGACAATTCATCCTGCCTGATCATTTAGAAGATTTTTATTAAGTAAGTATGCAAAGAGGATATACGGCCGTACAACCAAAATCGATATACTTATATCTGAAGGCATCTTGAGTGGAAATCCGCTGTAAAAATATTTTACTAACAATAATTTCGACTCTCCGAAGAAGCATGCTTGTTTGGTATTAGGGGTGTGTGTGGGTAGATTGTATAATGGCGGCATTTATTCAGCGGCCGCGTGGTGATACTCACTTTCACTGCTTTTATCTGACTCCATATATTTACCAAATGTATATCGTGTTGACGAATAAAAAGAGATCATTCTTATACTGAGTTTTACAATTTATTTTAAGTTTAGCCACACGATAAACGACAAGTATTAAATTGGAAGATTTGTAAGGAACGATACACAACCAGCACGTCAGGTGTCAAGAAACGAATGAATTCCGTTTTTCTTGTCGAACGGAATTCAAAATGGTATTCGCAGGCGCATGCGCATTGCCTGGGTTGCCCGCGGATAAAATGTAATATATGGCTGTTGTGTGTCCTTCCCTTGGAAACTTTGTGCCGCGTTGGATAACCCGAATTGCATGGTGGTAAACTCGTACAATCCGAACGGTGTGATGATGGCCGTTTTTGGTATGTCCTCAGGTTCTACGGGTATCTGGTGGTACGCCCGCGCCAAATCTATGGTCGAGAATATTTTTGCTGTTGATAGTTTGTGAGTGAAGTCGTGGAGCTGAGGGATCGGATATTTGTCCGGAACGGTCTTCGCGTTTAATCGCCTATAGTCTCCACATGGACGCCATTCACCGTTAGGCTTTTTTACCATATGCAACGGACTGGCCCAGTTGCTCTTGGAAGGTCGGCATATTCCCTGTTCCATCATAAATTTGAATTCGCGTTTGGCTGCTTCGAGAAGTGCTGGTGCTAACCTGCGCGCACGTTCGGTTACAGGGGGGCCTTTTGTTTCAATACAATGTGTCACTGTATGCTTTATTCCTGTTGTCTCCATGGTAGGCCGTGTCAAGCTTGGGTACTTACAGAGGATATCTCTATACTTCAGGGTATTAGAAATTGTTGAAATGCCTGAAGAGGTTCCCTTGTATTTTGGCCCGTGAATCAGCAATCCTGTAGACGAGTCCACGATCGCTGCCTTTTTTAGATTGACGGTAAGGTTGAAGTTGTGCAGAAAATCGGCTCCCAGAATAGCTCTTGATACATCTGCCACTATAAATTTCCACTTCATTGTCCTACGTAGACCCAAGTTGAGTTCTAGTATTCTTGTGCCGTAGGTTTTAATGCAATTACCACTGGCGCTGTACAATGCTGGTGTGCAGCTATCCGAGGTGATGCATTTTTTATTGTGGTTAAAATCTCTGGGGATTATGGAGACGTCAGCACCCGTGTCTACGAGGAACTTCTGACGTGTCTCACGATCAAATAGGAAGAGACGACAACCATTAGCAGGAAGCTCACATGTCTCTACTGTGGTCTTTTTTCGTTTCCCTGGTGTTTTCTTTGGAAAAGAACATGGTTGGTAGCACTTGTATGCCTTTTCACCATAAATGCTGTGCCATTTACAATATCCCTCAGGGTTCCTGTTCGGAGATCTCCCGCGAGACTCTGACCTTGGTCTTCTAGCGGGGTTTTGTCTTGATGGGGATTGATCGTGCGAATTTCGGCGAAATTTTTGTCTATTTCGTCCATCGTAGTTGGATTGTCGATTGACGTTGTTTTGGTCCAACTTCAATTGTTTGATTTCTCTAGTAAGTGAGAGTACTTGTTTTTGAAGTTCTAGAAGTATCGAATTCTCGGGTTCTTCGACTCGCGATGTGCTTGGTCGCTTGTTGCGGTCAACCGCGGTACATTCGGTTGCCTGGTACACATCTATAATTTTGTCCGCCGCTGAAGCAAGTTGTTCGAGATCGTTGTCTGATAGTGCGGACAGTATCGCCTGGACATGCTGTGGGAGTCTCTGCAACCATAGTGTTCTGACGATGGCGCTCTTTGCCAAAGCGGGTCCAGCTAACTCCTGCATGTGCCTTAGTAGGCCAGTTGGTTTTCGGTCCTCCAACTGGATGCCGGTGAGAAGTCGAGTTAGTCGCTTCTCCTCCGAGTCCTGAAGACGTTCGATGAGGGCTGTCTTGACGCGTATATACTTTTCTTGGGCTGGTGGATTAATTATTATGTCGCTTATTATCTGCAGGGTGTCAGGATCAAGAGCGGCGATTACGATATTGTATTTGGTAAAGTCGTCTTTTATCCGAGAATTCACGAACTGTGCTTCGGCCTGGGCCAACCAGAGAGCAATATTTGACTTCCAACAGCTTGGTAAGCGTACTGACACTGGGTGTACGTCCGATGCTGGTCTGCTGTTTTCTTCCATGATGATTTTGTTGATTTTTCCGCTTGGAATTGTGGGAGGATCAGTAGCTCTTGATCCGCTGGCGTTTCCTTCGTTGGTTACGATGAGATTACTTGAGTTTGATTCGTTGGTATTTTCTTCTTTATTTTCCTCTTCGATAGTAATCATTTCCCAATTTGGTAAGAACAATTCGCAGCAGAAATGGCAAATACGTATGGCAAAATTTCAAAGGAAGTGTGAATGTATGAAATAATTGTTTTGTAATTTATTACCCATATAAGTTTAAAAGTGATTTCTAAAAATGTTTGTTGCAAATTGATTATGCTTTTATTTAAAGTTAAAATTTTTTGAAATTTGTTAAAAATTAGGTTAAAATTTTTTTTTTTTTTAAATAACTGAAATTTTTAATATTTTACTTTAGATGATGCAAGAAAGTATTTGGTAAAGACTACGATGACTAAATCATCCGTAGGATTAAAGTTTTAATATTATTTATAAGGTTTATTACTCGAGCAAAAATATATATAAAAATCTCCAAAACTCATGTAATTTAGTATTATCACCAAAAAGAAAAGTGCTAAACTTTAATAATATTATTGAAATACTCTAAATGGTGACAAATTTATTTGTAGGTAGTTACGTTTTCGAGATGCAATTGGATTACATGAGCTCTGCAGATTTTTCAAAGGCAACACATTTAAGTTGTAACATATTGTGTACGCATCAATAAATGTAACAATTTTCTAAAAATGCTGAAAAAAAAATTAGATTAATGAAAAACTTTTTTAAAACATTCACGTGTCTGATGAGTCATCTTTTTCGTGATCTCAGTTCTCTCTACGGCAAGACTGCTCCGCGAGGCCGTTGTGTAATTCGCTTCACCCAGGCTTGACAATGTGAATCCGCCTTAAGTGCCTTAACTGCGCCGAGTTGTTCCGTCATGAATCCGCCATTAACCTAGCTGAAACGGAAAGCCGGCGAATTTAGTCCTTTTTAATGCACCAAATAAGGATAAATACAAATTCTTTGAAAGGCATTTCATTAGACAGTAAGATGGTATCAGACAAGATAATTAGCAACGATGTTATACAGTTTTATGTCAAAGTTGGAATAAAAATGTTGGGTTTCGCAATCCACGATTAATTCAATTTACGTTTGACAATTAAAATTATTTACTTGAATTTGTGGGTATATGAGAACATTATATGGTAGCTGAAAAACAATGCAAGTTATTCATTATTTTATGAAGTCAAGTTAATTATAATCTCATTTTAAACCAAATGCTCATTTATCGCTGTTACTTGGTCGTGACAGCATAAACGTAGCATGATACATTTGTAAATTACTGAGGTTCCCCCGGTGGTCATAGTACTAGATTGAAGCTAAATTATTTGACATTAAGTATTTAAATATAAAATCGACTCACCGGGTTGTAGGATTGCTCAGGATTCGTTTCTCGACTCCCGACGGCTGGCGTATCTGATATTCCATCTTCCTCGTGTTGGTCGGGTTCACCAGTTTGGTATTAGGGGTGTGTGTGGGTAGATTGTATAATGGCGGCATTTATTCAGCGGCCGCGTGGTGATACTCACTTTCACTGCTTTTATCTGACTCCATATATTTACCAAATGTATATCGTGTTGACGAATAAAAAGAGATCATTCTTATACTGAGTTTTACAATTTATTTTAAGTTTAGCCACACGATAAACGACAAGTATTAAATTGGAAGATTTGTAAGGAACGATACACAACCAGCACGTCAGGTGTCAAGAAACGAATGAATTCCGTTTTTCTTGTCGAACGGAATTCAAAATGGTATTCGCAGGCGCATGCGCATTGCCTGGGTTGCCCGCGGATAAAATGTAATATATGGCTGTTGTGTGTCCTTCCCTACACTTGAATATCAAAATACGACATACTTATACGTGCAGTCGGCTTAGGAAAGAACGGTAAAGATTCCTACTTGCATCTAATATAACTTTTTTATCTGAAATTAACACCATCTTTTTAGAGTGAATTGACTGATTTAAAAAAAAAAACACAAGAGTCCCAACCGTCTCGAGCCAGTGAGTGCCAATGGCATCCCCAATTTTGGTATGGTGTGATGCTGAAGGTAGTGGTGAGGGGAAGGAGATGTGGAAAACGAATCTTCCTGGCTATTCAGATCTAGTCACCAAACACGGCTAGGTTAGGTTAGGTTAGGTTAGGTTAGGTTAGGTTAGGTTAGGTTAGGTTAGTTTAGGTCAGGTTAGATTAGGTTAGGTTAGGTTAGGTTAGGTTAGGTTAGGTTAGGTTAGGTTAGGATAGGTTAAGTCAGGTTAGGTTAGGTTAGGTTAGGTTAGGTTGTACGGCCGTATATCCTCTTTGCATACTTACTTGAAGAAAAAATTTTCTAAATGATCAGGCAGGATGAATTGTCGCCGGACGAATTGTCGGCAGGATGAACTGTCGGCAGGATGAACTGTCGGCAGGATGAACTGTCGGCAGGATGAACTGTCGCAGGATGAACTGTCGCCGGATGAATTGTCGCAGGATGAACTGTCATGGAACCATATGTATATACATTTAAGAACAGTTTATTACTAGTTATGCTGAGTTTCTAGTATATATTAGATATGATTTGATTTGATTTCAAAGATTTAATATAAATTGTCTTATTCGCCTTTTGCAAGTACATACATCCTTTTATACATATATACAATTTTTACACGTATAAATATATAGGTACCTAATGTTGGAGTTTATTTTCTAATTTTTAGGCGTTTTGAAACAAAGTGGCAGTAATCGTTTGGCCTCTATGGTCCAGGGGAAAGACTCTGGACAAGCAGTCCAGAGGTCGACGTTTCACATCCTGGAGTGTAAAAATAAATTTGATTTGATTAATTTGTGTTATTTCACAATTTATTAATTAAAATAATATGTAATATATTTGCGGCACGTTCCGGAGTGGAAAATACCCTCAGTATTGTCCTAATGTAAGACTACAATTCAAAATTAAATCGTTGCTTCAAATAGCTTAAGGCGATCAAATAGTCCAGAAAAAAATTGAAATCGGAATTCATGCCCCTTTATGGGAGGAGTTTAAAAATACCTGAGAAAAAGCTTTTGGAAAGGTTGGAAAAGGTATTTGAGAATTATTTTACGGGTTGATTTCATAAAGGCCTGTAAAAAACATGAACTCCTTTTTTACGCATCGTTTATTGTAATAAAGCGGGGCTTAACATCTATTCCTCGCTTCGTCCGGGAGAGAACTGATAAAAAATGGGTGTGGCTAGTATGTAGTCCTTGGGTGGACGGCATAGGGATGACTTTGATAATCGCCGGCCGTATTGTAAAATAACAACGCGAAAATGCATATGTTATTTTATTTTGTGAAGTTCGAGGGTAAATATAATTTTTTTTGCGATTATTATAAAAGAAACTGAATTTGCCACAAACAATAAAACCATATCCGAAAAGGGTTTATAAATAGGAGAGTTTGGACTCGAAAATGTTTTTTATAGACCTTTTTCTTTATTTTTTTCTAGGCTTATTAAAAGACAAAAGAAATGAAAAAATGACCGATATTTTTAAGGGCCAAGATATGTTCTACACGCAGTATTTAATTGAAGCATCTTTAATACTTCTAGGCGATCAAATTTTCAAAACAAAACATATGATTTTGTATGATTTTGCATAATTTATTATGGCTTTATCTTAAGCCTCGTTTAATGACCAGATCAGAATTGTCAGGTAATTCCCCCTCTGTCTCTTCTTTTTCCCCTCTTTGCTACCTTAAGCCTCACAACATACCACAATAAAAGATGCCATAGTTCTGGCTCAAGATGGTTGGGAGCTATAGGGATGCGTGTGCGGTACCTATTCACATAAAAAAATATAATCAATTCGAGAAAAGGAGAAGATAAATTACGTAAATAATAAAATATAGGTTCAGTAATTTTCAGAAAAATACCTTATTTTAGTTAAACTCTATAATCCTTTCCCTTGATCACGCTCGATACAGGTAAATTTATCTTCCTAAGTACACTATTCGAGGGTAGCAAGGCTTGTCAGCAATTTGCAGTTCAAAGTAACGGTCAACTCGACGTTCTGTCGAATTCCGCGGTGACCGCGACGACATCCCCACAGAATAGCGGGTCAAACGGCACCGAGGTCAAAGTTCACCACATTGGAGCATACTTTAGGTTGATTATTTATTATTATCAGCAGGTATCAAGGGTAGGATGCTCTCCTGAAAGCGCTCGGCTTTCTGCAAACCGACGGATAGATTTATGGTCAGATGATAATAATGCTGCAAGGTAAACAGATCTCGGCTAAGGGAAAATACGAGGAAGGTAATTATTAAGACTGGATGTATGCAGGAACTTGGTAATTTGGGGTAATAGTTTTAGCAGTGCAAACTAATATTATTTTCATTAATTGCTATTGCACTCTTGCATTCTCTCAAATACTGGTAATGTACGGAATTCTCAGATGGTATTGTAATAGTAACAACTGCAAGTCGCAAGTGCAACTTACTCTTAAGATAGCCTGTGCTGCGAAACCTTCGCGTAGGTACCTGAAAAAAACTCTTATTTATTTATTTATTCTTAGTACATTTACATTACAAAGGTATAATAAATTGTCCTCCACACTAGGAGTTCACCTGTGTTGGAGAGGACATTTTTCAGTTGTAAATTATGAATTATAAATTGTGAATAGTAAAACAAAAGAGTGTTCATAGTTAATATAAAAAAAAGAGAAACAATAAAAATCAAAATATAAAATCGACTTCAATTCGACAAAATGTATTTTTTGTATTCAATAATATTAGTTGTTTTATATTGTGTAGGAAGAGAATTGTATAGTTTTATAGCCTGGTATCTGCGGTGTTTTTGTCCAAAGGATGTGTTTGTTTTTGGTATTTGAGTTGGTGAGCAAGTCTTGTTCTAGTATTGCGATAATTTTGTGAAGTGTTAAATATGGTTCTTGTAAAGGGAAGTTAGTATTTGTTTTGAATATAATTTTTGAATTTTCAGCACTGGGAATTTTTCGAATATGGTTGAAGTGGGTGTTAGTATTGGTAATATAAGTATTACTTTTATCCATTTTATGTTTGTAATTTTCTCTTATTTAGTAAATCAAAACCAATTTTTTTTTGAAATCGTAAGATTTTTAAGTAGGTATTTTTTTTTATTATAAACCGTTCTATCTTACACAGCTTTCAAAGAAGTAATTATTCATTTTAACATTCAGTGAAACGAATTTTTTCAAAATTTCTGCAATCAAAAAGTCAAAATAAGCACGACGATTTCACATTTAAAAAATAACCGTTAAAATGGCGCTATCTTCAGTCGGAAACGGAGCGTAAAAACACATTTACGGACAGACGAAAAGCAAAACGGTTGAGTTGAAATAGGAATTCGCTACAATCAGTTAATTATATATATACGTATCTTAATGGGTAGACTGAATTGTACTTCTTAAATCATCGATTCCTGGAATTATTTGAAGTAAAAAAGGTAAATTAAATTTTGTTCACGGTTGACTTTTTTCGATGTTTTTTCCTCATGTCTTTGGCGAGTAACCACCCAACTGTTCAGTACCTACTGATTTTTTAAGTAAAACTTCTCTACGCATGCTCGACTTGGGGGGTAAGCTGGTGAATGCGTTGCGAAAAGTGGTAATTGTTACGAAAAATTTCATACGAACGGTAATCGATGCGAACGGTGATCGATTGATAGGCGAACGGTCGGGCCTTTACGCACGCTTGACTTGAGGAGTGGTAAGGATAAGGATGGTCAGTATGGTAAAGGTCATAGGTCACACCAAGGTCGTAGGTCACCCCAAGGTCGTAGGTCACCCCAATGTCGTAGGTCACCCCAAGGTCGTAGGTCACCCCATGTTCATTTTTCACCCCAATATCATATCTCACCCCTAGGTCATAGGTCACCCCGTTCGCTACGTTTGGTAACATACCTGGGTTCATTAGGCGAGGTTTGTTTTGTAGTTTTACTTCTGTCGTGTGGTCTAAAGCACACTCGGTTTTTTTTTAAAGAGGGCATTACCAGAGAAAGCCGGAAATACGTCATTTTCAAAAAAGTTTTTAGACGTATTGACTCTTTTCCACAAAAAATTATAAATGGATTTCGAAAGATTGTTCTTTTATCTAGCATAGATATGTAATAAATTTTTAGAATTTTTTTAAATTTTTAGTATAATAAGGTTATTCCATAGGTCGTTGGCAGATTTGTTAAATTTTCAAAAAAGTTTTTGTATTATACCACACCCATTTCAAATAATGTAATCATGCAGTAAAATAAATCAATACATTATCTAGCAAAGTTATGTATTAGAATTTTAATTTTAGTTTCAATAAAATCATTAAAAAATATGTACGTACATGTGTTTCTTGACGAAAATTGGTACATTTGTGTATTTATTTGCGCACTTACAAACTAATATATTTCAGATTTTTTTAACATTCTTATTAAATTTAGACATTATTGAAAAATGATAAATACTTATAATCAAAAAATAACTACAAAAAGTACACTATTTTAATAGTTTTATCATCACGCCTTTCAGCATTTTTGGATGAAGGTATAAATTAAAGCTAATTTGGATTGAAATAAATTCGATATTGAGTTATAATTTTAAAAAGCTGGTACGGAGAATAATCAATCTTTCTCATTGTAACCGCCCTGCACGATCGGAAGAACAACTTTCGACGAATTGTGGATTTTCGTCCGCTGGCTGGTTAAACGCTCTTAATATTTTAAGTTTGAAAAAACATGAAAATTGTCATCGAAGACGAAAATTTCATTAACATTTTTTGCACCAGAAAAGAATAATGTAGAAATCACTGGTTAAAAAGTAAGTCCCTTAACATCCCGTAAAGTTTTAATTTTTACTTTATAACAATTTGGTAAAATATTTCCGGTATAAAATGATTTTTCATATCTACATAACTTCCGCTGGTTTCCACCTAACTTAAAAACGAAAGTCATTAAAATATTATAACTAATCAAATCACTTTCAGATCAGAAGTGAAAGCCTTCTGATGTTAAGTGAGCCACAATCCTTCACTTTGTTCCCTTTTTCGGAAAAACCATTTTATTTTTCAAAGGCTATAAATCACTTCAGCAAATTAAAAATGGATTTTGATTCCTTAATTGTCAAAGCGAAATCCAAGTCCGTCCGCAGATCACATCAGAAAGTTTTCCTTTGTCGAATAAAAGAATTTACAGTGTGTTTCGGAAATGTTTGGAAATATTGTTTCATGATAAAAATTTTCAATATACATTATAAAATAAATGGATAATTTATAGAGCTGTGATTTTTTTTATGTCGAAGGCTTTATCCAAATTTATTATTTACAAATAGATACATACTTACTTACCTGACAGGTCACTTTCGAAACACATATGCACTATAATTAGAAACTTTTTGCTTGGAGAAGATACGACTTTGCACGCGGAGGACGCTATATTTAACACTATAATGAATGATTTTTACATTTGATGCCCCCATTACTGTTGATATTATATTATTAATAAGAAGATTAGTGCCAAAAGTAGAGTTAATATTTATTTCTAAAGACTGAATAATTTAGGACTCTGGAGAATTTTAATGAAATGACCTTTACAAAAGCTTACAAATAAAAATTTTCTGATATATTATAATAAAACGAATATAAAACTTTAATCCACTTAATTCTATTTGACCGTAACCGGTTTCAGCTCGTTAGAGCCATCTTCAGACTGGTCAGATTTTTCTTACGTTTTCACACAATTAGTTATTTACAATATCGTGGGTTGTGAAGGTGAAGGTGAAAAGTTTTTGACTTTATGTATACGACTGTCTGAAAAGGTGAGCTTTAAGTTTAGCTCTAAATTCCAGAACACTCAAATCAAACACTCACAGAAATCTCAAATTATAATATTTAATTAAATGAAGACTATATTAGCGAAACTCAATCGAAAATCTGGAGACAGAAAAATCAGAAAAAGATATTGGCTCCGCTAGGACGCTCCAGCAGAGCCAATATCTTTTTCTGATTTTTCTGTCTCCAGATTTTTGATTGAGTTTCGCTAATATTGTCTTCATTTAATTAAACATATATAACTGTCCAAAATCAAGGGTTAATGGCATGGGTAAATAATGGGATATGAAATGTACGGTGCCGATAAGCTAAAACCATTTCAAGCAACGTTTCAATTCAGGTTTCTACAACACAGGTGAACTCCTTCACAAAGGACAATATATTATACCTTTGTAATGTAAATGTACTAAGAATAAATTAATAAATAAGAATAAATTCTGAATGGCATTATTTACTGAGAGTATCTTCCACTTCGGAAAATGGGGAGAAAAGATGTGAAAGGGTCACATTGTTGGTGTCCTGTCAACATATTGTATCTTTTAATACCCTAAGTTTTTGAGTTAATGATTCAATTTAATTCTCTGGGTCGTCGACTTTTTGTGTGATAATTCTGACGACATCTACTAAAGAATATATGATTACTTTACTGATACTTTATTGATAATCCAAGAGAATATTAAAGAGAGATAAAAAAGAGGAAGAACATTGAATTGTTCCGAGGTAAGGCGAAAATTAATCTGATGACCTATGTACCTAACGTATCCCAACATACGGTGGACGAGGCTATAGATGAAAAACCAATTATATTTTGTGAAAACTTTTAATAATAAATATTGTAGAAGATTTTTTAGAATCACCGTGTACAGAATAATCAGCAACCCTTCGCAATCTTGCTGTGAAATAGACCTACCTGTACAAAAATGAAAAAATCGACTTATTATTTCACATTCGCATCGGCTGCTTGTATAAAAAATAAATGTAAAGATTACAGCAGGGAGAACGGAGTCTGGGGGCAACTTACAATAACAAAGTTCCGGGGAAGTCGGGGGAGGCCGGTGGTATGAGGTAAAACGGCCATTTTTCTGTAATTTCGTATTCTTCGGTTCGTTTGAATCCCATTTTTTGTATGATGAACATTACCCCGCCCCGAATTTTCTTGTTTTTTTTCCTCCCCTTTCTCTCAATTTCGCGGCAAGGCGGGGAATCGGTTTCTTTGGCAATCCTGTGGAAGGGGTAATTCGATTAAGAACTGATGGGGCTATCAAAGAATTATGAAAGAGAATAAAATGGAAGTGTTTTTTTTTCTCTGCGGTTCAAAACGGGTTTTATCTGTTTGCAGGATTTGTGGGCAATTTATCTTGACGCTGAAAGGAAGATCGTTTCAAAGGAAAATAAAGGGTTTAAAAGAAATTCATGTATTGGCTTGCTGGTAGACATTATTTACGGTGGATAATGGAATTTATGATCTAACCGGTAGATTATTGTTTGATGAGGAAATCCTCATTTTAATGTTCTGATGCACAAAGAAGTTAGCGGGACCAATTAAATATTTTTTTTGATACATACTCGTATTACGAAGAATCGATCATCCATTTTTCTGATACGTATTATGAAGACTCGATCATCCATTTTTCTGATACGTATTATGAAGACTCGATCATCCATTTTTCTAATACATATTACGAAGACTCTATCGTCCATTTTTCTGATACGTATTATGACGACCGGCGTAGTGCAGCGGTAAGGCTCTTGACTCGCACACCGAAGGTCGCGGGATCGAATCCCGGCGTGGCAAATAAATTGTATTTGATTAACTTGTGTTATTCCACAATTAATTCATTCAAAATAATATATAGTATATTTGCGACACGTTCCAGAGTGGAAGATACCCTCAGTATCGCCCTGGTGTAAGACCACCATTCAGAATTGAAACGTTGCTTGAAATGGCATTAGCAGTGTTTGGTGACCAGATCTGAATAGCCAGGTACTTCCCACCTTCCTGTTCCCTATCTCCTTCCCCTCCCCACTACCTTCAGCCTCACAACATACCCCAATTGGGGATGCCATAGTCTCACTAGCTTCAGACGGGAGCAGTTGGGACTCTTGTGCGGTAGGTATTCATATTAAAAAAAAATGAAGAATCAATCGTCCATTTTTCTGATGCATATTATGAAGACTCGATCATCCATTTTTCTAAAACATATTACAAAGACTCTATCGTCCATTTTTCTGATACGTATTATGAAGAATCGATCGTCCATTTTTCTGATACATATTATGAAGACTCTGTCGTCCATTTTTCTGATACGTATTATGAAGACTCAATCGTCCATTTTTCTGATACATATTATGAAGACTCTATCGTCCATTTTTGTGATACATATTGTGAAGAGATGATCGTCCATTTTTCTGATACATATTATGAAGACTTTATCGTCCATTTTTCTGATACGTATATTGAAGACTCAATCGTCCATTTTTCTGATACGTATTATGAAGAATCGATCGTCCATTTTTCTGATGCATATTATGAAGACTCTATCGTCCATTTTTGTGATACATATTGTGAAGAGATGATCGTCCATATTTCTGATACATATTATGAAGACTCTATCGTCCATTTTTGTGATACATATTGTGAAGAGATGATCGTCCATTTTTCTGATACATATTATGTCGTAGTACTCGATCGTCGAAAAATCGAAATTTGATTTGTGTATGCAGTTATGTAAAAGTGCAATCTGGTGCAATATTCATATTTCTCATAAACATCACCAAGTTAATATTATAATGCACAAAAATTTGTTGTGAAATAAAAAATAAAATGCTGTTTTTTGGGTTGCTAGCAGAAAACTTCAAAATGTCATACCAATATACCGGACCATTATGCTCCTGGTGTTATTTTATAGCATATTTAATATGTAAAATACTGACACGTTTTAATAATATTTGGTTTTTGGTGAGAATTCGAATATTGATTTCCTCATTACCTCAATTTATTCTTAGTATTTGGAGATGTCTTACTAATCAACTGAATGATCGGACATTATATGCGTTGGGTTACGTTTGTAACTTGTGTGTTTGAATATTTAATTCAAATATTTTTTTAACTAAATCCAGTGCTTTATTGCAGTGGTCCCCAACCCCTAGTCCGGCGGACCGGTACCAGTCCGTGAATCAAATGGTACCGGGCCGTCCAAGGCTTGAAAATCAAAATTACGTAAAAAAAATCGAACATACACAATAAAAAATTAAATAACCATAGATAAAAAAATGCAGTGAAACTTATCATGACGAGCCTCTCCCGTAACGAGTAATTTGCAGAACGAACAAAACAGATTGTGAAAAAAAACGCTCCCTTAAGGTGCCGCTACCCGAATTTCTACCGATTTCTTACATATCTCCCTTAAATATTTGAAGTTTTTAAGGTCTTAAAAAAATATACGCTATTTTTGAAGATAATGTCTAGACGCATTTTACACCGAAACGCAAATTATATAAAATTCCCTCGATAGAAAAAAATCACAAAGTGTGCTCCGAAAAATATTGTAAACACGTTTGTTTCAATTATTTTTCAAGTTATAGCTGTCAAAAAATTCACAATGTTTCTTTAAATGATACTTAAGATACCTTCCACGAGATTATTGCTCTATTTTAAACGAGTCGTGTTTTATTAAAAATTTTCCTAATTTTCGCATCGATTTTATCGCTTTAAATATTAGCGCTCTCCTCTAATATTCGTAATTTCATCTCTCCATCTTCTTCTTTCTGAGCGCGGATGCGGCGCCATAGAAAGCGACTTTTCGTATAACGAGCACATTTCATCAGCACAAGTCCCATCTTTACGTCACTCTCTTGTGAGCCGAGACTTCCGCACCAGTTCATCAGTCTGTGGTTAGCACTCATTCCATGATCGTACATTTTTCCAAATTTGTGTTTAGACTACCCAATCCCCCCTTTCCATCCCATAAAACAGATTTTGATAGTTCTTTATGTAAATTTGCAAATTTGAAATTCAAAAAAAGAAAAAAAAAAACAATTTCGATCTGTATCTGATTTTGAAAAACTTTGTGCAAAGCCTGGGCAAGGCCGGGGACTTCAACTAGAACATAGTAGTGGTTTAAATGTAGTTAAGTATTTTCATTTAATATAATAAATTGTTTATAGCATGCCATCCAAATTATTGAATGCTTTACCCCCAAAGGTCGTGATTCAACTTCAGTTTCAGATAGCAAACACGTAGCAAGTAGCTAGCAGTACCTAACCGAGATCGCGACAGAGGGATCGGATCAAAGCTGAAATATTTGACATTTTCACCGGGGTAGGCATGTCTTTGGCCTAGCCTGCTTGCTGTAGTCTGTAGCATAATAAGGGTGGGCATTTCGAAGGTTGGGGGGGTGCAATGCTTTGGTTTTGGTTAACATTAACTCGGTATAATATATATAATTTCATACTATAACTAGTTTTTGAAATAAAACTGGGTTTACTTGATTAAAATTTGTTACCTAAATTTATATAAAATTTGAAAAAAATATTACCATTTCAATTAAGCTTTAAAATATACTAATCATCATGAATCGTCCGCTTCCAAAGAAAAGAATCAATAAAAAACTATATTCTAATAATCATGAAGCGACCGCTTCTATGGAAGAGAATCATTAAAAAACTTAATACTAATGAAGCGACTGCCTCTACAGAAGAGAATCATTAAAAAAATATATTACGAGTATACTAATAATCATGAAGCCACCGCTTTTAAAGTAGAGAATGATTAAAAAACGATATACTAATCATCATGAAGCGACCGTTTCTAAAGACGAGAATCATTAAAAAACTATATGCTAATCATCATGAGGCGACCGTTTCTGAATAGGAAATCATTAAAAAACTATATATTAATCATCATGAAGCGACCGTTTTTAAAAACGAGAATTATTAAAAAAACTGTATACTAATCATCATGAAGCGACCGTTTTTAAAGACGAGAATAATTAAATAAACTGTATACTAATCATCATGAAGCGATCGTTTCTATAGACGAGAATCATTAAAAAACTATATACTAATCATCATGAAGCGACCGCTTCTGAAGAAGAGAATGATTAAAAAACTATATACTGATAATCATGAAGCAACCGCTTCTAAAGAAGGGAATGATTAAAAACTGTATACTAAGGAGCCATCCATAAATCACGTCAGACCTTAAGGGGGGGTCAAAATTACAAGATATGTAACGTAACGATATGTAACAGGGGTCTCACAATGGTGACGATGTGTGAGAGGAATGGGGGGGGGGGGGTCAAAAATCATGAAATTCGTGTGACGTAATTTATGGATGGCCCCTAATAATCATGAAGCGTCCACTTCTAAAGAAGAGAATCGTTAAAAAACTACATAGGTACTAATGAAGCGACCGCATCTAAAGAAGAGAATCTTTAAAAAACTATATACCAATCATCATGAAGCGACCGCTTCTAAAGAAGAGAGTCATTAATTCGAATCGGAATTATTGTCCAAAATAAATGTTTTATGTAAAAAAAACTATCAAACGTTAGTAATGTTGTATAAAAGTTCTAAAGTATTAATGAATTTAATTGTTATATAATTGGTTAATTTTTAATTTTTTTATGTGAAACTGCACAAGAATCCCAACTGCTCCCAACCGTCTGGAGCCAATGAGACTATGGCATGCCATAGTCTGGGTACGTTATGAGGCTGAAAGTAGAGGGGAGGGGAAGGAGATGGGGAGGTTGAAGGTGGGGAAGTACCTGACTCTTCAGATCTAGTCACCAAACATGACCAAAGCTATTTCAAACCACGTTTCAATTCTGAATGGCAGTCTTGCACCAGGACAATACTAAGAGTATGTTCCACTCTGGAAGGTGCCGCAAATATCCCTTATTTAACGGATTTAATTGTGATCAAATAAAATTTACTAGCGCTCCAGGATTTGAATCAGCGATCTTCGGATCGCTAGTCGAGAGTCTTACCGCTCGACCACGGAAGCCGTCAATACAATAAAACGAAAAAATATGATATCTACCTATTAAAATAGTTGTAAAGTATGCAGTATGTTTGTATTAAAGTTATTCATAATTTTAAGATACCATAAGATCAAATAAACCGACAATGAATTATGTGATATTTAACATACAGCTCTCTCAGGGGTGGATCGGGTTAGGCCCGAGAGAGGGGCGGGAAGGATCAACCCTTGTATTCCGAATTTGTGGTTCGTTTTTAACCCTTTATATCGGCGGTCTAACAACAAAGCCTTTTCCATACGTAGAGTATTCCCCACCGCATGAGGAAACCTATAAGTTCAGAGATGCAAAATATAAATTCGTGTGTTAATGTCCAAATAGAATTTGAGGTTATAATAGGAAATACCTTTGTTTGATAAATGATATAATATTTAAAGGTAAGTGAGCGGATTGTGCTTGCCAGTAAAATGTTGTGGGTTGGTTTTACTTTGGGTGTGGATTTAAACTGATCTGCGGTTTTTATAAACAGATATTTACGTGAATTTGGATGAAATAAAACAATGGAATTCGCTTTGATACGTATTCGTTATGAGATGGAATGGCATGTGTATTCATTGTATTTTATATTTCATTTTAGAAATATTACACAAATTCGTATAAAATAGTGCATTTCAAAGAGGCTCATCATCATCACCATCTTCTTCCCCTTATCATATTTGGGTCGGGGACCCACTGCATCGACAAGGCTCCTCCATGCATCCCTGTCTTGTGCTGCTTGTTCGGCCTCCGTCCATTACAGTCCCATCCTCTCCTTACACAGTTTCTGGAGTTGCGTCACCCAACTGTATCTGGGGCGGCCCACTGGACGTCTACCCTCTGGAATATTTTCCTCGGTCATCAGGCATTCTTAGTACGTGCCCAAGCCACTTAAGTTGCGATTTTTCTATAAAGAGTAGCAGTAGTTCGATGTTTAGATCGTATCGGATCGTCGAATTTCTTATATGATCCCATTTCGTAACCCCTGCCACTCCTCTCAAGTACCTCATTTAGGCAGCTTGGACTCTAAATCGTGTTATTTCATTTAGCATCCATATCTGGTGGTCGTAAGTGAGCGTCGGGTGGTATACAGTTTTGAACACTGTCATCTTTGTCTTGATACTGAGCTCGGCTTTCCTTATCACTAGGGCCCGGATTAATATGTAAATACATATTTTTAATTTACACGATTTTCGGTCTCGTATGTGTTCTCTACCTAGATTATCATATATAGATTGTGAAAAACTAATTTTTATTTTCCATATTTTTCCATATTTCATGGTAAGTCCATATAATTTACAAAAAAATATCTCAATCATCCATATTTTCGATTTTAATATCATAAAAAATGAGTTAGTTCACAAAAATTGATATAATTTTACGTGTTTGCATTCTCGCCACCACGGTCGCGCGTGTTTATTTTTCTCGCGTATTATTCATCGTAATTTGATTTTTGATTCTCTTCCTGCCGTGTTGCTTGCGCGTCTTTTTATTTTTACGTACCTACTCAAGTCACCTACTACTACCTGAAGATTATTGAAGGAATAGAAAAAAAGGTTTCTGAAGCGGAAAGCCCTGTTACCGAAATAGCTAAACGAAAACTAAAGTATATTTTAGACAAAAATAAAGGATTTGATACCCTAAAAACAATTAATAAAGTTCTCAAGGGAAGCTTTGAGGGTACTGCAGACGTACTTTACACAATTTCGGAACTAGGCGTCTCTAAGTACGCTCCCATTACATCATATGACACGGAAAGATCTTTCAGCAATATAAAGCTATATTTAGACCAAATCGACAAAGTTTTATTTTCGATAATTTAAAAAAGCATGTGATTGTGTACTGCAATCAATTTAATAAGACAGATTTAGAGGAAGATGAATAAAACTTCATTTTTTATTTGAATTACCTGACCTTTTCGCTATCTTTATATAATTTTTTTAATGTAAATGTTACTGCATAGTAATTTTTCACAATAAACAATGTTTAATATGAAAGATATTCTTATTTTATACTCTATATTTTTTCCATATTTTCCATTTTTTTAGTCCATATTATATGTACATATTTTGAAGTTTTTAATACATTTTATCCGAGCCCTACTTATCACTAAGCTGTAGAGAGGACCCAAAACATCGCTTGCCGCACTAATTCTTCGATCAATTTCTCCGTCTTGCCGTCCATCGCTGGAGAATTTAACCCCGAGGTATTTGACCTGTCCACCTGTTACAGCTGAGTCCCATTGACTTGAGGTTACTACAAGAGCAAATGTCAAAAGATATCTACTAAGCTTAAGCTTAGTAGATGATTTTTTGGTACTTAAGTACCAAAAATCACTATCTTTTAATAATATCGTCTTTATTTTATTACTGGCGCAGACAAGATTATTATTTGGGAGACAGTATGGCACCGCCGCCCCATTTAATGGATAACCAATGCGATAGGTTACCCCAAGTGTTTGGTGACTTAGCAGGTGCCTGGGTTCACGAGGTGAGGTTTGTCTAGTTGGCTGCAGATGTGTTAGCCCACCTACAGCGCGTCGGGCCGGATCGGGAGAGATTGGTTGAAGGAGATCTTTTTATCTCTCTAGCCGGACTCTCTCGATCTATCGCCTTGAACCGCAGTGGGAGGGATTGATTTATACGTCTGTCACTCCTAGATATATCGACTTCCAGATTCCACCCCTCAAACTCGTATTTCCACTTCCCAGAACTACCTTTCCTTTCTTTCAAAAAAGACACTCCAAACAGCATCCCAAAATATGACAGGCCCTGAGGGAAATTGTTTTCATCAGGGCCTCCTGTGTGGAGCTAATGTAAAAAAAAAAACGATGAAAAATCACGGGATAATCTGAATTCTTGATTAGTCAGTTACAATTTTGAAAACGACTTTTCTGTTATTTTTATTATATTTTTTGTTAAAATATTATACACATTATAGGTAGGGGTAGTATGAGTATTTTATAGCTTGTCTGAATTTTTCACCCAATCAGTTCCAATTTTGAAAATGACTGGAGTACGGCGGGCAATTGGCATTTTTCCCCTGGTATTCCGAGAATTAACTTACATGCTAATTGTTCGGACTGTCTTAAGCCAATTTAATTACCGACTCTTAATATGTAGGTAAGTTCGCAAAAGAAACGTTTCAACGCCCCGTGGTCTAACCATCAAGGGATCTAGCACAGTGAAATCGATAACTTTACAATATCGAATCGATAGGCGTAACTACCGATGATTTTATACCGTTTTCCCGAGCACGGCCGCACTGTTGACATCCAGACCGATATTGACAAAAATACACAAGAAATCGATAAAGGACGACACGGGTATTAGTAGAAGTCAAACTACTTTTCAAAAATACTAATAAATTGACAATTTCGAATTGAAATACTAACTTTAATATACATACGTTGGCCCCCTTTTTTAAGACTAAATGGGCGTTAATTAGTTAATGAGGTCTTTAGTCATATTCCAGTCTCATTAATTTCTCCAAGATCAGACAGAACAATTGAATCAATTTAATCGAAGAATTATGTAAGTCTATGGATCGCGCATATGCTTTCTTTCAATTCTAAGAGCTTATTAGTTCATATCCATTCATTACTTTGCATAACAACGACATTATCCAAAATGCTTTGAATATTCGGTCGTTCTAAAATTTGTCAAGCGTTGGTCGAAATATATCTTATCACTTCTTCAAACACCGCAAATTTATTTGGTGGCACCATTTTAATACTAAATTAATAGATTTCTTTGTTTAAACCACGTTTATCTATATTTATAAAAATTTAGGTTCCGTATGTTGGCGTTCGCTAATCTCGGAAAGTAATCGATGGGTTGTTTCAAAATTTTTACAGAACATTGCATTTTAGCAGAAGAGCATTTATACATACTTTTTATTTGGAAGTTACAAAGGAAAAGAATAATTTTATGCGTTTTAAATTGACTCATAATTTGTCATAGTAAACAACGGAATGACAGTTCTAGACAGAATGACATTTTGCAGTAAAATGATTGTTAAATAAAATTCTATTTTTGAAATAAATAAATGATAATTTGAAATGATAAATTTATTTAAAGTAGGTACTCCCCTAATAGTTTGAATCGAATCAAAAAATTTATATATTTTAAATAGGTACCTATGTTAGATACCAAATTTAATATACATGAAAAATTGAAATTTGAATAAAATTATAAAAGGTGGCACGCGGGCTGTTTAAAAACTGAATGTACTGGGATTGAATATATGGAACGCGGGAGAAGGGTTGGCGGGACGAGGGAGCGGTAAAGGGAAGAGGGAAGGCGGGGAAGGTGGAAGGCGAAGGCGAGAGGGGGGAGGGGAACCTGGGAAGGGGAGGGGAACCTGGGAGGGCGGAGGAGAACTCGGGAGAAGGGTTTGCGGGACGGAGGAAGGGGGGGGGGGGAGTGGAGTGGGGAGAGGGAAGGTGGAGGTGACGGAGTGGGAACGCGAGAGGGGAAGAGGATGCAGGAGAAGAAGGGGAGGCGGAAGGGGAACGGGTTGAATGGGAAAGGACACTCAGGGAGAAACAATTTCTTTATTAAATGGCATAGCAACGCATAAAATAACGTGATATTGTAAAAGCCTTTAAGGTCTGAATAAATAAATAATTTAAAAAAATTATACTACAGCATAGTCACAGCAGATATTCAATTAAGCAATGTGTCTTCTTGGAAAATGCACAGTTGCTAGACAATTTTTGTTAACTCCTCTAATAATTAAAATCAGACAAAGCCACAGCGAAGCGTGGTCGGGTTCAGCTAGTTGTTTATAAAAAAACCGACGGTGTCGTGAGCGATGCTCACTTCCTCAGGAATTACTTAATTTTGAATATCTCTTATCAATTGTTGACCATAGTCGCAAATATTGACAACTGACCATAGATTTGACAACTGACGGATTTAGTTAATATCGTATTGACACAGGGTTTTAGACCTCCTTGTGAAGTATTTATTTAACTTATTTTATGATTGAGAACACACTGTATACGTTAATATTATCTTCTGATACTATTGGTCGAATCAACAGATATAACCAAGTACCGTGGTGGAGTGTATAGTCTGTACGCTATCTCCCGGCCAGTGCTTTCGGAGCACGAGTGTGTGAGGAGCGAATTAAGCCGCCCAAACTACAACAGCAGTCACATGAGCGTTAGCATGTCATTACATCCACATGACTTGGCCTCCGTGGTCCGGCGGGTAGGTCGGTCTGCTAGCAATGGACACGAATTACCGCTTCAAGTGGACGTGCGGTAGCTACTTATGATGGGTTGCATAATGCAGTAGAGGAAATTACTTCTCCGTCAGAATTAGAAGAACCAAAGTAATAGTTACTATTGGCTTACGCTGATGATATCGACATAATCGCGAAAACTCCAGATGCTTCACGTAACGCCTTTATAAATCTTGAAAGCTCTGCCAAAAATATGGGTCTCGTAGTAAACCAGCAAAAGACCAAATACATGGCTGTAGGATGCACCCAACAAATCCCAACTCTCTCATGTGGAAACCAAAATTACGAAACGGTACCAAGATTCACATACCTAGGCTCCCTGATAACGAACGACAATAATACCACAGAGGAGATCCAGAAACGCATAGTGAACGCAAATCGCTGTTATTTCCGCCTACAAAACTTATTAAAGTCCAGACTGCTGTCCAGAAACACGAAGATATTAGTGTAAAAAACACTTATCAGACCAGTACTTACGTATGCAGCTGAGACTGGGATACTAAGAGGAATGAGCGAGCACTGGACGTTTTTGAAAGAAAAAATTTGAGGCGCATCTTCGGACCGGTTCTAGAAAATGGATTTTGGCGCAGACGTTATAACAATGAGCTCTATACTTTGTTTAAAAGGAGCTAAACGTCGCAAAATTTATAAAATTGGGAAGACTTTGGTGGCTGGGTCATGTGGAGAGAATGACCGAGCATCAAGCACCAAAGTCCCTGCTGAACTCAAGACCAGTAGGGCGAAGGAGCCTGGGAAGACCAAGACTAAGATGAAGCGACAACGTCCTCAAAGACATATCTATCTTGGAGCTTCCAAACTGGAGAGAGCTGGCACAAAACCGAGATGAGTGGAAGAAGACACTTGAGGAAGCCAAGACCCACCAGGGGTTGTGGAGCCAATAGTGATGATGACGAATAGTTACTTTAGAGAACCATTCAGAATCGAAACATTGAATTAAAATTACCTACTTAAACCTTGATTGGTTACAACTTTTCTCATCCTATATCCTTTCTTTTCCAGCCTCTCAACATGATATCCTGATGCCTATTCTCACTGGCCCCGGCCAGTTAATGTGGTATTCACATAAAAAAATTATAATTTTTGTGAAGTACCAATACTTGGCACGAAAATGTAAATACTTCATTGATGTTTATACTTAGAGCCAACATGAGTAATTACTTTGTTCAATGAAAAAACATAACATTTCTGATGACTAGTGAAATAACAAAACAGAATAAATCAGTAATCAAACAAGTCAGAAAACTAAAGTAGACTTTTTTTACATGAATACCGCACAAGAGTCCCAACTGCTCCCGTCTGGAGCCAGTGGGACTATGGCATCCCCAATTGGGGTATGTTGTGAGGCTGCAGGTACTGGGGAGGGTTAGGAGATAGGGAAGAGGAAGGTGGGGAAGTACCTGGCTATTCAAATCTGGTCATCAAACACGGCAGAAGCCATTTCAAGCAACGTTTCAATTCTGAATGGTTGTCTTACATCAGGGCGATACTGAGAGTATCTTTCACTCTAGAACGCAAATATACTATATATTATTTTAAATGAATAAAATGTGAAATAACACAAATTAATCAAATAAAATTTTGCAAGCACTTTTTTATCAATGTGAAAGAGATGTTTTCTATATTTTTGTCGTCGAATTCCAGCGTATCTTTTCCTAAACATTTGGTTATCTTAACAGTATTTGTGTTTTCTTTTTCGGAGTCGCTAGATGTCGCTTTATTTTGTGTTTTCTTTTACCTGTTTTGAGTGGTTTGATGGTGGGATGTGATTGTATTGGAATTTTTTTTGGATTATTTCGTAGGATACGATCCTTGGTCGGCTAAATGTCTGCAAAGGTTCGTCAGGCGCTTTATACCACTACACCAAAGAAGACTTGCGACTGAGTACCCGTGAACTAAATAATTTTTTATTGCTATCTCATTCTCTCGCAGACTAAATCCGATAGATGTATGTGTTTGTCTCTTTTTAGTGTCGCTCGTTTCCATTTCATCGAGTTTTAAATCATACCGTTGCTGAAGAAGTTTTCACTTCAATAAAATTAGTATATTTTCATTAATGAAAATATGTATATGTTACGAATAACTGGCATGACAAAAATCACTCAGGGTAAATTATTGATACCTACTGAGATTGATATCTGAGTATTCTTCCCATGACGAGACAAATAGCTGATGCCTGAATAAAGCTGATGTTCTTCAAATTTCCCACAAGTATTTATGCTCTTCAATCCTGACTGCTGCTTCTTCTCTCCCAAATCTATTTAGCACGTCCTGTTAATGATACAACCGAATAGTTTTCTAAAGATCAAAATACTCCATGGTTCTTTATCATTTTAACATTGCCGCGAGTCCAGCGTTCATTTCACTTTATCGCGTTATGTTTTCCTGGAGTTTCGGGAATCGAACTTGAAGCTTTGTCACTTGCCATTGAGTATCTAAGGTACCTAGGTACTATTCTTACCTAATTTCCTTTTTTTCAAAACTTAATAAAACCCATTGTATGAATCAGAAAATTTTAATTTGTTTGTTATAATCTAGGCACATACCTAAAGTTTTGTTTTACTTAGTTTCTTAATATCAACTCAGGTAGATGACGTCCCCCACTCTCCATACACAGAGAAAACCGATTTCTCTGGCGTTTGTCATGACTCATGACTCTTGCCAGCATATCAGATCATATCCTGACAATTTCTTCATCGATGTTGGTCTTCAAATCTTGTAGGGTCCTTGGACGGTTCACATAAACACGGGGTTTCAAAAAAACCCATCGAAAAAATCAGAATTCAATTTTCAGTTCAGGGTACAAACCAGGAGAGCGGGCCGGCCACTCCAAATCGCCCCTAATTGAGATGAGGTGCTCTGGGAAGTGTTCCCTCAAAACAGCCATCAATGCTCGGTGATCTAATGGGACAAGGGACTCCAGTTCTTCTTCTTGTCGCACTTTCAGTTTGTCTGAACGTAGTGAACCATGTAACAATTGATTTCCGGTCCGAGACAGAGGCTAAATTAAAGCGATTCCGAAAGGCGCGCAAAATCACAAAGTAGGCCTCATCGTTCAAAAAGTAGGCCTCATCGGCAAACGTACGCTCCTTACTGTTCCAATGTACGATGGCGACTAAACTGTGTAGGGACAAAACTTTAAAGTTCCGCCTCTCGAACAAGATCATTAGCGCTTCGCTACGACATCAACCGACCGAATGGTGTGCATTTTAAAAAAGGAATTATGCTGCCGTACCCTGTATATTATTATTATATACTCTACGAAGGACATTGTAATGTTAAGACGAAACTACTTTCAATATCATAAAACTATCTATCTTGTACTAATAATTGTTAATAATAGTTGCGTTTCTTGTATTTTATCACACCCACCCAGTTTGGTATAACGTCCGTAGTTCGTAGTCTCTTTCCTAGTTTACCGAGAGAATCAAAGCACAGACAAAACTGAGTTATTTCAGCCAAAGTGATTTTATATCCAATTTCGCTTCGGTTTCAATAGTTCTATACGGAAGCCAGGGGTGTGCAAACTACCTTCACTATCTACTAAATTAAACTTTCAAACCGAACTTTAATGTATACAAACCTGAAAAATTCACATTTTCGATAACGCGACTCAAAATGCGCATATCTTTACTAAGTATAAAATGAAGTCGCTCACGCTGTATATGCGCTTAGACCAATAGATAGAGTGATTCATGAGGAAGGTTTTTAGATGTTTAATTTGTCAAGGTTTTGTGTAAATTCGTCAAAATACACTATATATCTGGCCAAGCGGCAGCCGGCAGCGGGCTGACAAATGGTGTGGAGGATGTGGATTTGATTTAACCGTTGACTTTGGTTATAAAGGTTTCGTTAGCCACAGCAACGCGTGTCCGGGTCTGCTAGTTAAGAATAAACAGAACTTAATCAAGATGCCTTTCTTCGAGTTATGTTAGATATTCGCATGTGACTTATTAATGTTAAAAGTTAAATTCCTTACTATCTACAATACCCGTTCACATTATTGATAGACATCGATGGTTTTTGTTATTGTTGGTTATTGTTCATGTTATTAGACATTGGAATACATGCAATTGAATATTTGCAAATGCGTAATGCTTATTTTAGCCTTATTGAAGTAAAAACTGTTGTGATTTGAAACTCAATGAAACAAAAAAAAGCGACACTAAAAGAGGCAAACTCAACGAGAGAAGGAGATGGTATAAACGGTCTCCTCTTTGTGCGGCGCTCTTAACCTCCCCACTCTTGTCTTCTTTAGTTTCCTGAAGGTTTCACTTCTACCGCGTGTGAATTGCAGACTCTAATTTTTTTTCGATGTTAGTGCGTATTTGACAGTCGACAGTGCATTTTTGAGACTTTTTTCGTCATTATTGCACATTTCAGCCAAATATTTATTCAAAACTAGCTGGTTCCCGGCATGCGTTGCTATGCCATTTATAATAAATAGTTTCTTCCTGCGTGTCCTTTCCCATTCGTCCCATTCTCCTTCCACCTCCACTTCCTCTCCCGCGTGTTCCCACTCCGCCTCCTCCACCTTCCCTCTCTGCAGGTGTGTGCCACCAACAATTTTTTTATTACAAATTTTATAATGCAAGAGCTTACCAGTAGTTTTATACAAACCTTGTCCTGATAATAACGAACACAACAAAAAAATAATTATCCAATTTGGTGCAGTCGTTCGGAAGTTATGCGCGTACATACATTTCGACGATTCATTTTTATTTATATAGATATTTATTTGAATTTTTTGAAATTACGCCATTTTGGTACTGAATATAATCCGATATCTATTAATGGCACAAATAATTTAACTTTTGTGCAATTTCTTTCGATTTTCAAAAGAAAAATAAATTTACATTTTTAACAACTGTATACATTTTTCTTAGCGTTGTATGGTATTTTTCTTGTGTTAAACGTTTTATTATGTGTAAATAAAAATTTAAAATTAATAAAATAGATATTATTAATTCTTTTCACATTTCTGTTTGCGAATAGTTCCAAATATGTTGGCCGTCCACGAAACAGTCTACACCTGTGTATTTTTCTGTCCACTTCAGGAACTCTAAGTTCGTTCAAGCTGACAACATGACAATGTTAGAAAACAGCGAACAGTTTGAACATTTTGAAATATCATTTAAAAACTAATGAATATAAACTTATTTTTTTAGGTCCTAATTAGATCAACTATTACTAGCTGTAAATAAATTCTGCAAGGGGAGGAACTGTAGTTAAAAAATATGATTTTTTTCTGCAATATTTCTTCACTAATCAATTTGTAACGTGACGTTGTAATAAATAAAATAATTTCAACCCTTACACGCCTGCAGGTACATTTATTAAGTCATTATTGTATTGTGACCGTCTATAATGGGGTATGGAAACCCTTTTCGGCTTTCGGCCATAGCATCGCCTTCGGTAGAGCCTTCAAAGAAAAGCCTTGGGGTAGTTCGGACGTTGGGGCTTGGGGAGGGATGGGGTGGTGGATGGGGATGGAATCGAGAGATCGCAGGGGGTACGGCTTACAATAGGCGGAACCTTAATTTAGCTATCTTTAAGTCCTGGATGTTATTATTGCGAATGTACGATTGAATATTGACCATGTCTGGAGGCGAATTGTAATTTTGAGGGGGATTTGTACAAGGGGTGTTTGTTTGTTTTCATAATAATTAGGTACCTTAACAATTAATTAACTGAAATATGTTGTTATTCACAAATGTCGGGAGATTAGTATAACCTCACAATGTATACATGGGTTCACAACGAGTTCATCGAAAATCAATTCATCGAAAGCAAATTCATCGAAAACGAGTTCATCGAAAACGAGTTTATCGAAAACGAGTTTATCGAAAACCAATTCATCGAATGATTAATTTAGCGAATCGCCAGTTCATCGAAAAAAATATTTTGTGGATATTTAAGAGAAATTGCGAGCGGACTGGGAAGTTAAAAAAGCATTGATCAGTAAAAGTTGACAATAAATTTATATATAAAAAACATGATAATAAATCTTTGGACCAGGAGATTAACCTAACCTAACCTTTTTTTCGATGAATTGGCGAATCGATGAATTGATCATTCGATGAATTGGTTTTCGATGAACTCGCTTTCGATAAACTCGTTTTCTATGAATTTGATTTCGATGAATTGATTTTCTATGAACTCGACGATAACCGTATATATGTATTACAAACACACCTCCATGTTTAAAGGTTAAGGCTCTCAAATAGCAATCCACAGGTCGCGGGTTCAAATCCCGGCTAAAGTAAATTTTATTTGGTTGATTTGTGTTATTTCACAATTTAGTCATAATAATATAAGGTATATTTGCGACATGTTGCAGAGTGGAAGTTACTCTCAGAACTGCTCTAGTGTAAGACCACCATTCGGAATTGAAACGTTGTTTGAAATGGCTTTAGTTATGTTTTGTGACCAGATCTGAATAGCCAGGTACTTCCCACCTTCCTGTTCCTTATCTCTCCCTCTCCCTACTACTTTCAACCTCACAACATCAACCCCCAATCGGGGATGACGTAGTCTCTCTCAAAATGCTTGGGAGCAGTCGGGACTCGTATACGAAATAAAATAAAAACAGTATATTAAAAACAGTATATTAAAAGATATGCGTTCATGGTTAACATTTCATTATTTTTTGACGACATTTTAAGTCGGCTTATTATGAGTAACGAATATCCATACACATAAGTAGGAAAAAAATTGATACAACTATGTGCAAGCTAAGCCCTTTGTAATACCCACAAATAAAAAAAAAATTATAATAAAAATTATGATTTGATCATTTGTAGAGAATATGATAATGGCCATCTTTATTTTTTAATAAAAAATCATAAAAAATGCCAGACTAAACGCAGCATTCTAGAAAAAAATTATTTCCACTGCCCAGTACGAAACAGACGCTCAGGAGAATATTATAATGTTTTTATTGTAAGTAATCTCTCAATTTTTTTACATTTTTTTCCAGAGTCTTGTCATCATTGGGGACGCTGTATGGAGAATATTTTGAGGTTAGGAAGGAGATGAAGTTCTGGGAAGGAAAAGAGGTATGAGGGGTGAGTAAGAATTTGGGGATCAGTATCTTCAGAAGTGATGATCGTACAAATCCTTCCCTCCCACTGCGAGGCGCAAGGCGATGTTCCGAGATTACTGCTGGAGAACTCAAAAGCTCTCCCTTAAACAGTCTCTCCCGATCCAGTCTGCCACTTAACTGGTGAATATATGCATCCACCGCCACGACCCGGTCAAACCTCACCCTGAACCGGGTAAGTCACCAAACGCAGCGAGCCACTTGAGGTTACCTGTGGCAGAGGAGCTGGTTATCTAATAAATGGTTCCCGGAGCGGCGGTACGCATGTCTACCCCCCAAACTGAAATTTCTAAATTACCAAAAGTACCCAAAGATGGTTTGGGGATGTAGAGCGAATGAACGAAGAAAAGAGTGTAATAAGAATATATTATGCAAATGTGAATGGTAGAAGACGGGAACAGCCGAGGAATACATGGCATGATTAAGTGAATCAGATACTTGAGGCGGGCTATGTCAAGAGTCAGAATAATAGAAGAGTATATATGAGACGAAGGATGTGAATGAGGCAAAGCGGGTGTGCCAAGGTCGAGTTGTTTAGCGTCTGTCATCTCTGCATACCCCTGCAAGGAAACGGCGTGATGGTTAGTTACCAAATGGCATTTAGAAAAATATAGCTCTGCTATGTATCTGGATATATCAAAAGTCGTAATCTTGAAGGCCATATTCCCATCACACTTCGTCGCCTTCGTTCTTAATTATCCAAACGACCATTAGAAAATTTTACGGGAGGAGAAGGTTTTCTTTCATTATTTCAATAAAACATTATGATAGGTTTTTTTTTTGTTATTAGTTTTTTGGATATTATGCCGTGTTGTACTACCTCCTTCTTTAGCCAACGTTTCGGACAGCGTTACAGTGTCCATCACCAGGGCAGATGTGTAATAGTTAGGGGTGATGTTTATACTTATCTACTTAGGAGCGATACCGTGTCGCCAGCTCCACTCCTGAACTGGCGCTTCAATATACTTCAACATGTTTTTTGCATTTAACCTTGATGTAACCGTCAATTACCGGATACCATGAACTATTGAGCTTAGCTCCGTCGTCTCTATTAATATTTATAGGAATTTTGTGAATTTCAATTGCCTCCGTAATCAGGCGTCTATGAGTTTTGGGTGTTCTCAGGACCTCAGGGACAAATCCAAAGTAATGGCCGGTTTCGATTAAGTGCTCGGCGATTGCCGATTTGTCAGGGTGGCCAAATTTACAGGCACTAAACTTCCCTGATATATGATAGGTGCCTTGCCTATGATAGGTGTTTAAGATAAAGCTATTTACGTAAAGGTAAAGGTCTCATCAGTTTTAATAATTCTAAGTATGAGTGATTAACTATTATTCTTTATTTTTAATTTTAAAGTGGAGATGGAAAAAAAACTAAAATGTTCGTTTAGACTATTAAGAACTAAGGCTTCGACTTGTGGACTTTAAAGAAGTTTTGTGATTTTGAGCGGCCAATACACCCTGTGTTTTTGCAATATAAGGAATTATAATAATGAGGAATAAGGGTAAAATTAACCCCGTTTTCGGTCCGCCGGACACATTGTCGCATCCTCGCCGGGTTAAGCGGACTGGATTTTGAGATAATAGTTTTAGCCAGGGCAGAATTATTGGTTTTTAATTGAATGGTGGTTTCATTGAGTGGATTAAGTTATGGTGTTTGTTGCCGAGGCGTTATAAGGGTAGGAAACGGGAAGGTTTCAGATATCAGGCTAAAAGGGTGATTTATCGGGGGATGAAATACAAAGTTCAAATCCAAGGATTCGGTTCTATCCAGTATCCAGCGAATTCACTTGTGTTTCGAGCAAATAACGATACATTTGAAATTTATGTTCATACGTTACATTGATAAATTGTGCGAATGTTTGAATTTTGATATTTATAGGTGTACTAGAACAGTGAAGAAATTTCATATATTTTAAACATGATCCTCCTTAGAATTTTACGTATAAAATGTCCTATTAGAAAAAATCATCTTACATCAACTATAATTAGCAAATAAACGATACACTATTTTTGAAGTGAAAACTTCTTTAGCACCATTGTGGTTTGAAACTTAATGTTGGGTTTCTTCATTTACCGAGAATGCTAATTGTAAAAGTAAACGGTCAAATGCATAGAAATTTTTAAATTTCGTTCGTTTACTTTTACAATTAGCATTGCATTTAGCATTCTCGGTAAATGAAGAAACCCACCCTAGGAAACGAAAAATCGACACTAAAAAGAGACATACGCATACATCTATAGCAGTGGTATTCAACTTTTTTGAGCCGGCGTACCCCTTGTCTCTTACTACAAATTTGTTGTTCCCCGTACCCTCTGTCTATCTTTTATACACGTGTAGTGAAAGACATCTTTCATTTGTAATTTTTAATCCTCTCATTATTACATGAATTTAGCAGTTTAGTCACACAAATACAATTAAGTAATGCAATTTTATGGAGAGTGTAACACGATTGCAGGCATTTTAACCTGTGATTCTTCATGCGTGCCACGTTATTGCATTCCCCAATTTGGCTTCGCGTACCTCCAGGGGTACGCGTACCACAGGTTGAAAACCACTGATCTATAGGATTTAGCCTGCGAAAGAACAAGATAGAATAATCGGTCTCCTCATTGTGCGGTGCTTCGTAGCCTCCCCTCTCTTGTCTATTTACTTTTCTGAAGGTTTCACGTGTAGTGTGAACAGCACACTTGATTATTTAATATACTCGTACATAGGGTCCTCTGCATGTAAAATCGCATCTCTATCAAACGTAAACCACCTTCTAATGAATGTGTGTTTATATTATCGAGTGACATATTGGTAATGATTTTTTTGTGAATAATTGGATAGTGTCTTGGAAGTCTTATTTGTATAGCGCTCTTTAGGTAATTTTTCACAAAACGGCGTTGTGCATATTATCCAATAACTATTACTTTTATTTCCAATTATTATTTCTAACTTGTTACATAATTTGAATGATAATATAATAATTACTTGTTAATTTGAAAATGTTTTAGAACAGAGAAAAAGTAATAGAGTAAAGTATTTCAACTTTGCGTTATAAAATGCACCATAAAAGATTTCCTACTAAAGGTCATTATTCCATTCGTTAATCGAAATAATAATTTCAATTTCAAAATGCAGCCGGCTACACAAAAGCGAGTAATAGTGTCAAACGCAGAAATACCCCATCTACATCTCCATCTACCATCTTCCATTTCTTCCTACCCTTCCTATCTATTAACGTCTATGAGTTATGGACTATTTACACGATGCATTTTTACATACCAATCCCCATGTGGAAACTATATCGGGACAACAATATATGAAAAACTTTTGCTTTTCACCAACATTTTAAAAAAAAAATTTCAGAAAGTAAAAGGTAATATTTGAAAATCTCCTACTCCCTCCGTGGTGAAGGGGTAAGGCTCTCGTCTAGAAATCCAAAGATTGCGCGTTCAAATCCCAGCGTGCGCAAGTAAACTTTATTTGATTAATTTGTGTTACATCACAACTAAAATTATTTAAAATAAAATAAGGGATATTTGTGGCAAGTTCCGAAAAGGAATTACTCTTGTTGTAAGACCACCATTCAGAATTGAATTGAAGGTTACTTGAAATGGCTTTAGCTGTACTTTGTGACCAGATCTTAGTAACCATGTATTATTATTTTTTGAGAAGCCGTAGTCTCACTGTTTCTAGATGCTTGGGAGCAATCGCGACTCGTGTGCGATTTTCACCTAAAAAAAATCACAACAGTAATCGGAAAATGTTGTTTGTATCGTGATAGAGGACTTAGCCAGCCGTCGAATCGAATACGGGACGACTGGGTTGAACCCAAACGCGATATCAACTCAGCCACTACCGGTCTTATCACATCTGCATACTTACGCTTTCATGTTTCATAGTTGCCATTAGTTTACCTATCCTAACCTAGCCCTGTCCATCATTTGCCTTTGCCATTGCCGTAAAAAAATTATCAAATTCACAATACCGAACCGTAATTTGCTTTTACAATCAGTAAAAAGTATATATTTGTTAAAGTCTTTTTATCAAAAGTTTAAATATAAAATTAAATGCACATGCAACATTTCCACATTATGTAGTTACGTAAAAAAACGACAGACTAAAAAGATCTCAAAATCGTAATATTCGCCATCTTAAACTGTATATAAAAATCGGAACTAAAACAGAACACTTCGTTTGTTTTCAACGGACGAACCATAATATGAAAACTGTACGGAAAAAGCGTCGTGTGAAGCTACCATTGTATACGGCGGGTACATCTTACCCTCTTGTTTTTGCCTGTCTCCCCAAGTCTGTGTCTCTCAGTTACCGCTTGACTGGGCATAATCTTAATTATTGTAAGCAACAGTCGGAGATATTTTCAGTATTGCCCCGGCGCGCGATCACCAATGCATCGGACGCTGAACTTCCCCAATAGCTCAAATTGGCACGATTTGGCTGAGTAACAGAACTAAAATAATACGCTAAATAGACGACAGTTTTGGCGAGACACATTCAGCCATCGAACCAGCGCTCTTTTGTACAACAAGAAGCAATTTAATCAAATAATAATCAGCCCTACTAGATGAAAAAACCTTATTAAAGCCAGCTTGTATTGTAATATTGATGAAATAAATATGTTAACAATATCGAAGTACCTATACGGATCCCAAATTTTAAATTCATCTCATTATATTGCGATGTTGAAGAATTGTTACAATAATATGGTGGACAATATGGTTACAAGTTACAATGTACTTTTTTCACTTCATTTATTTGAAAAAAATGTGTACGGGTAGTTTCACAGAATTTGAACAATTCATTTAATTTCAAAACTAATTTTCAAGTTCTATTCAGGTTCATATTGTTTCACTATTAAAAAATGTTTCAAAAAACTAAAATAATGGAAAGAACTTGAAAACTAGCATTGAAATTTGATAATTATTTAAATTCTGTGAAACAACTGACCCTTAATGTATTATCTTAATAGATAAAAACCAATAGGAGTGAACACACAGTAGAAAATTTTAGAAATGTCTGTGTTTTGATAAATTGATGGTGTCAGAAAGTACTTAAAAAAAAAACTTATTTCAACAGTCAAAATCGATTGTCAGCCACATTAGATCGATGAAAGTGTAGTCTGTGTGATGATATACGTAAAAATTATATTTTGGCATGTTTTACACCAACAGATCACTAAATAATAGTTTTTTTCTGAACAAATTACGCATTTGACGTGAGCACTTCTGGCTCTGGCCTAATCCCCATAAATATTTTTATAACATTATAGATATTTTTTGAACAGATTATCAATTGTTTTGGACTGTATGGGGCCTACGAGTTGTATGTGAACTGGCAACCCCAGTTTTTAATCAACATATAATAAAATCTTAAAATTCTCTGTTTAGTGCTTAAACCCATTCTGAGAATAACAAGTTTTCTTCCACAATCTAAAGCAGTTGTTACCTACAAAATTTATTTATCAAATATATCTGTAACTAGCTTTTTCTCGCGGCTTTGCATGGTATTAGGGGTTTCCCACTCCGCCTCCTCCATCTTCCCTCTCCCCACTCCACCACCCTCATCAACCCCCCTCCCCCCCCCCCCACCCCTCCCCCCATTCCACTCCCCCCTTCAACCACCCTCCCCCTTCCCCCTCCCCTCACCCCTCCCCAAACTCCTCCACCCTCCACCTTTCCTCTCCCCACTCCACTCATCCATCAACCCCCCTCTCCCTCCATCTCCTTCTCCACCGACCCCTCCCCCACCCCATACCCCTCCCACTCCACCTCCCCCACCTTCCTCCACCCCTCCCCCTTCCACTTCCTTCCCTCCCTTCTCTCTTACCCCACTCCGCCTCCTCCACCTTCCCTCTCTCCACTCCCATCAACCCACTCCCCCTATACCTCCACCCACCCCTCCCCTCACCCCTACCCCTTACTTCCCTCCGACCTCTCCCACCCCACTCCGCCTCCTCCACCTTCCCTCTCCCCACACCACTCACCCCATCAACCCCCTTCCCCCCATCCCCTACTCCTCCACCCCTCCCCCTTCCACTTCCTTCCCTCCCTTCTCTCTTACCCCACTCCGCCTCCTCCACCTTCCGTCTCTCCACTCCCATGAACCCACTCCCCCTATACCTCCACCCACCCCTACCCCTTACTTCCCTCCGACCTCTCCCACCCCACTCCGCCTCCTCCACCTTCCCTCTCCCCACACCACTCCCCCCATCCCCTACTCCTTCCCACACCCTCCTCCATCCTTCCCCTTTCCCCTTCTCCCCTTCCTTCCCTCCCGCCTCACCCTCCCCTAACCCTCTCCCCACTCCCCCCTCTCACCTCTCGCATTCCACACATTCATTCCCGATACATTCAGTTTTCAAACTGCTCGCGTGCAACCTATTATAATTTTTTATACAAATTTCATAATGCCAGAACTCAACGGTAGTTTTATACAAAATAACGAAAAAAAAAAAGAATAGTCCAATTTGGTGCAGTCGTTCGGATTTATGCGCATACATACATTTCGGCGATTCATTTTTAGAGATAGTTATTAAGTACGACGCCAGCAAAGCAATCTTTTTAGGGTGAATTGCCAAATTAAAAAAAAAAACATCGTTTCCAAGGTGACAATTGATTTGTTTTTTTCTGACGTTTGCAATAAATCGATTTTGTTACCGACAGAAAATGTATGAAAAATGAAATTATTTTTCATAACGCCCGAGCTCTAAGCTATAGCCTATAAACTATTCTGATGTATGAGCTATATTATTGTAAAGTTTCATTCAAATCCATTCAGTAGTTTTCGCGTGAAAGAGTAACAAACATACATCCATACAAACTTTCCCCTTTATAATATTAGTAGGATGTTTTGACAACGTAATTTCAATTTAGGTATTTACCTACTTCACAAATTAATTGACAACAACTATCTATAACAAATTAACAATAAATAAACGCATTAGGTATTCCCCCATACAATTAAAAAAATGCTATGAAAGAAACTAATGCCTTCCACAACGTGTTTTTTGAATCCTAACATCCTCTTTCACAAAAATTCAACTTTCGGAAGGAAAATTGATAAATATTTTTTAGTATAATAAAATGAAAACTGTTTAAAAAATATACACTTTTGAAAGTTGCCGGTTGAATCCCCGCTTCCTCTTGCTGATACGACATCTAAGGGTAGTAAAGGGGAGGTTGGGGTAATATGGCACCCCTAGAGTAGCATCCGCGATAGGGTGGCTACCTGGGAAAGAATAACGAAATAAATTGTGTGCTTTTTAAAAATCAGGCTTATAAATTGGACGCGATGCTCCGTGTCCTCTTTCGGGCGAGTTCCGTTCTGCCCCTCCCTCCCCTCAACCTACCCTTCTGGGAGGGCGCTGTCAAAAGTTAGCTTATTAGAAAACAATTTATGACTTTTCTATAATTTTTTTTTGTTTTTGAGTCGTGTTTTTCAATTTGTTTTTGTGTCGTAACTATAAAGCGGAAAATTGTCGTGGAAAATGCTGCGGGAGCTCTCGTATCATTATTTTAAACATGAGCTTTTCAAAAAGTAAAACATCCAACAGGCTTCGAAATAAATTCGGTTACGTTGATATTTTCATTAATTACACACTAAATTTTGAATCAGATATTTTGAAAATTTTGTCTCTCTAATATTTTTATATATAATGGCTATCAAACGTTTTACGGTAATACTTGCAATTATTTTTTCGTTTAATTTTTGCTATTTACTGTAGTCGGGTATCATTTTTTTTTTCTTAAATGGGCGTACTGTAGGTACAGGGCCCGCAGATACTTTAATAGTACACAAGGCTACCCTGTACAAAAAATTATAATTAAAACCTTCAAAAAGCTATTATTGATTATAACATCTTGTAAAGATAGTGTTAACAATTGGTTTTACTAAAATAAAAATAAAATAACAGTGTTACGTACGATAACAATGAAGACGTACCTAACGGCCCGGTCAAACACGTATAAAAACTCCATTAATCGTATCAAGCTGATTATTTAAAGACAGGTAATGTTTCAATGTAAGTTTTGAGTATCGTGGATATTTTATCTACCTACTAAAATTAACCAACAAATAAAATTTATTTATTTATTTACGGACAACAGTCCATTAAAAACATAATAATAACACGAATAAAAAAAACAGAGATGACAGTAAAGGGAGAGCACATAAAAATGAATAGCAACGACAATATAATACATAAAAAGTACCCTACAAGTCAAAGCATGAAGAAGCATTTAAATATTGCGTATCGACTGCCGAAAGTCATTTAGTTTTACACCAAAAAAATCAATGCTTTGACTTGCGTTGACAAGTCTTGACATTCTCGATAAGGGAGAATGGTATCCATAATTAGTAAAATGTTGATTGAGGAACAGCAATTCATTATTTCGAAGCCTACGGGAAGGGATGTTAAAGTGGATGAGTTGTAACAATGCAGGTGTATCAGTAATACTGTTGATAATTTTAAATATGCAAATTAGATCAGAATCCTTTCTACGTTTTTCTAAAGAAGACATGTTTAAAATGTGTTCAATTTCTTCATATGAGTACTTGCCTCTTTCAAGACCCAACCTCCAAGCAATTCCCCTTAGGAAACGATGTTGTACGGATTCGATGTGACAAATAATGTGGATAGCAGTGGAAGTCAGAGGTAATTCTATGAATGAAGCCGAGTAGTTTAAGTGATTTATTTACGATATTATTAATGTTATCACGGAAAGAAAGTTTGCAGTCTAGACTGACCCCAAGGTCCTTGATAGATGTGACAGTAGATAGAAAAACACTATTTAGTTTATAATCAAACCGAATTGGTTTTTTGGTTCTATAAAAGGATAAAATTTTGCATTTATCAACATTAAGTTCCATGCAGTTAATTTTGCACCAATCGCTAAATGAATCAATATCAAAATGATGCAGTATAAAAATTTCTGTACGTTTTTAGAAAAATTTCATGATTTTTGATCGCACCTCACGTTTCAATCCGCCCGTCCCCGTAGGTCTTAATGCCGACAAGACAAATAATACAGAATAAAAAGCGACAAATACACAACACAACACATACACAGTCGCTATACAGGAGCTATACAGGAGCTACACAGGGACAAGCAGGAGCAACTGAAAACTGAAAGACGGACTGAAAAATAATTTAAACAAGTACGGGATTAGTCCAGGCTTTGAAATAGCCTTTTTTTAAGGATTCGGGGGCATTAACATCTTGCTAGGGGTGAGTACTGGCCAGGGGAGGTTGTGTCAAACAGGTGTAAAATCTTAAATCAGGGGGAGTTTGGATGGTGCGAAGTTTATTCATCGAAAAAAACTTGTTTGTTAAAAGCTTTTACGTTGCGGCTTGTCGTAATTAGAATTATCAAAATGCATACTTATTTATTTAACAAATAAACATATCGATAATCCAGGTGATTAGTCAGATATCTCCAAATACTTAGTATTTCGATAATGAAGAAAATAATATTCGAATGCTCACCATAAGTTAAATATTATTTACACGTGTCTGTGTTTTCATTAATTTTTCATATTAATGCTACAAAATAACACCGGAAAGCATAACGATTCGGTACATTTATTTATTTAATATTTGTATATTTTTTACAGTAAGTATACAGTATGACCCTTTGAAATTTCCCACTAGTAACCCAGAAATCATATATATTTTTGTACAGTAGCTCCAAACGGGAGGTCCTGAGAAAAATATTTTCCCCCCAGGGCCTATGTTATCTTTGAGGATGCGGTGTGGAGGTTCTTTTAAAGGAAAGGAGGAGGAGGATGTTCTGGGAAGGAAAAAAGTATGCGGGGTGGGTAGGAATCGGGGGGCTAATGTGTCTATGAGTGATGGACGTAAGAATCCATCCCTCCAACTGCGTGCATGGCGATGGGTCGATAGGTGGGCAAACGCATTGGCCGTCAAGACATAGACGAACCTCACCCCATGAACCCGGGCATCCCTGCTAAGTCACCAACGTAGAGAACCACTTGGGGTGACTTATAGCAGGGGAGTTGATATTTACACATGTCTGTGTTTTACATAATAGCTCTGCTATAAAATAGCACCGGGAAGCACAACGGTCCGGTACATTAGTATGACATTTTGAAATTTCCCACATTATTTGTTTATTTCACTACAAGTTTTTCTGCATTATATTTGATTTGGTGGTGTATATGAGTAATCCTAGTGTTGTACCAGATACAGGGTACCTTTTACATATAACTGGATACTCAACTCAAATTTCCATTTTCGGATTTGTCTGACTAATAAATTGGACGATCGATATATAAATACCGAACCACTGCTACTCTTCTAGGTGGCTTGGGCAATGGGCATGTACTAAGAATGTCTGATGACCGAATTCCGAGTAAGATACTGAGTGCGATTCCAGAGGGTAGACGTCCAGTGGGCCGCCCCAGACACAGTTGGGCGAGGCAACTCCAGAAACTATGTGAGGAGAGGATGGGGCTACCATGGACAGAGGCCGAACAATCAGCACAAGACAGGGACATATGGAGGAGCCTTGTCGATGCAATGGGTCCCCGACCCGAATAGGACAAGGGGAAGAAGAAGATGATGATGATGATATATAAATAGATGTTCGATTTAAAAATCACCCCACCCTTGATAAGATAATAGTTATACTAATGTTTTGTGTAAACTACACAGATAGCTCTCTATTCAAAGAGACGCTCGGATGGTTTGGGCTTGGATGGTTTTTGGAATGGAGAAAGAAGTGTAGGGATAATAAATATATGACGCGAAAGAGAACGGTAGAAGAATTCGGGGATGCCCGAGGAAGACATGGACTTATCAATACACTTAACCTAATACTTGATTCGGGCCATGTCAAGAGTCAGAATAACTGAAGAGTATGTATGAGAAAATGTACGAAGTGAATGAGGCAAGGAGTGTGTGCCAAGACCGAGTTGTTTGACGGTCCGCCCTCTCTGCCGACCCCTGCGAGGATAATGGTAAGCGAGTTAGTCAGTTAGTTTTTTAATAGTTATAAATAATCGGAGGCATATTATATGTGCCAATATGGAGGAATATTGCCAGGCTGAGGAAAGGAAAAGATGGAAATACGAGTAGAAACGTTAGTTTTCGATATGGTCACTTAACGTAGTTAAAGTCACTTCAATTAATGTTTCGTTTCTGAATAGGGGTCTCTTTCGAGTTCGAGGGCAATACTAAGAGTGCCTCCAGGAGCAAAAATAAATGTTTGGAGTAAAAAAAAAAATCAGGGTGTGCAATTAACACGCGGTAGAAGTGAAATCAGAAAATTAATGTATACAAGAGTGGGGAGGCTACGAAGCACCGCACAAAGAGGAGACCGTTTATGCGTGTCTCTTTTTAGTGTCGCTATTTTTCGTTCCATCGAGTTTCAAATCACAATGGTGCTAAAGAAGTTTTCATCTCAAAAAAATACATGGAGAATGAAAATAAATAAAGGCAAATTGTGTGCGGTGCGTGAAAGCAGAAGTTTTTTTAATACGTATTTTTTATTCTGCATTTTTTATCTGATTTTATTGCTTTATAGAAGATTTTTAAAATAATATCTACCATAATTTTCTTCCTAGTAATTACTCAACTCATCCCTTTCTCGTTCCTCCCCCAGTCTCCGTCTTTAACCACCCCCTGCGGAGTTTAACGATTGCAAAATAATGCAATTAAAACAACAATCGTAGGAAACAGACTGCTTCAGTTGAACACAATAACATCTAATAATAACTGTGTAGTTGGAACCTTATTATTTATGCCAAATATTCTAGAATACAGTTAAGAAATGCATATTGCGTTCATAATGAATAAATTGAATTATTCCTAGTAACGTTTACATAACATAATAATTTTCACATAATATTTATCCAACAGCTTTTTCAAAAGCCTTCTTTTATTACTTACATTTATTTTTAGAACGATATTTCGTTATATTATTCTTATATTTACAAAATTACTAGCAGACCCGATAAACGTTGTTCTGCCATATAAACTATTTGTAGTGAATATTTTGGTTGTTAAATAAAAAATAACGAATGTATTGTATGTGTGTGGGGATGGGATCTATGACAGAAAGAGTAATGGAGCGCTGTTGACGATAACGGCCGGTAAAAAAAATAAAAACACCAACTAAAGTAGGAAAATGAAATAAAAAAATTCAATATCAATTTCGAAGAGCAATTGAGTGTACGATATTATTTGTCAGCCCATCTTTAGCCAACACGCGAGAACATGATGCCGAATGAAATATCAAAATGACGCGACGCTTCTCGTGAATGTCTTGCGCATGTGTGAATGAAAGTTCGATGAGGTGGACGTAGCGCCATCTGTCATTCAATAACATAAATAATTTCGAAAAGACGGTTAAATTTGTTAATACAAAAATACTAAAATCGCGAATAAAAAATGGAAGGGTGGAGGTGGGAGGGTTCAAATTTGGGGTTACAGGTATTTTTGAAGCCAAATAATAAAAAAAAAATTGTCAAAAAATAGAATTTTTTTTCTGGATAGGACTAAGCCTAGTCACTTTAAAACCTATTCTCACACCTACCAAATATATATAAAAAAATTCTTAAATATCGGTCAAGCCGTTTCGGAGGAGTACGACCACAAACACCGTGACACGAGATTTTTATATATAAGAAAATTAAATTTACAAGGACCGAAAAATTCAAAACAATCGAAGAGATAATGTTTTCATGACTTGAAAACCTACGCGACCGGTTTGATTGCAATTCCACGCTGCAGTCTGCAAGGTGCAGGCCACCCTGATACTGAAGAAGCCACGAGATGAAGAAATATTTGGAAAACACACCCTTACATATTTTTGGTTTTTGTAATTGACTTTCGGCTGCCTCCATGGGGCCATGGTCCAAGGCTAAATTTTTACTAATCGGTTGCGGGTTCAAATTACACGCGACCAAAAAAAGATTAATTTGTGTTGTTTAAAAAAGTAATTTTATAAAAATAACATTTACGTTTATTTACGGGCACGTTCCAGAGTGTAGGGTACCTACTCTTATGATCGCCCTGGTCTACACCGCCATTCAGAATTGAAACGTTGCTTGAAACGGCTTTAGCCCGGTTTGGTGACCAGATCTGAATAGCCAGGTACTTTGCTCTTTCCTCTTACCCAACTGCTTCCCTCCCCACTTCTTCCAACCGCAAACACAACATTCCCCAATGTGCGGCAAACAAAAAAGGCATAAAACTTGATTAAACACATATTAGCGCCGTTTACACGCACACTTTGGAGCGACCGAGTCCCGCGCCACTTCAGGCCGCCGCGCAGAAAAGTCTCACAGTGAACTGCGCTGTAAACCTATCGGTCTTTACTTTTCTGCGCGGCGGCCTGAAGTGGCGCGGGACTCGGTCGCTCCGAAGTGTGCGTGTAAAATAAGATAAGGAAACGTACCCATACTACGTGACCCGTTCAGGGGGGGGGTCTTTAAAATACCACGCTTGGTCAGAATGAGCGGCGGGGGGCTTAGGTTTTTAGTCACCAGGGGGGGGGGGTTAAAAATTGCAAAAAGTGGGTCACGTAGTATGGGTACGTTCCCTAATATGTTCCAGAGTGGAAGATACTCTCAGTATTACCCTGGTGTAAGACCACCATTCAGAATTGAAACGTTGCTTGAAATTACTTTAGTCGTGTTTGGTGACCAGATGTGAATAGCCAGATATTTTCCTGCCTTCCTCTGTTCCATCTCCTACCAATACCTTCAGCCTCACGACATATCCCAATGGGGGATGAAATTTGTCTAACTGGCTCCAGACGGTAGCACTCTTGTGAGGATTCACACAAAAAAAATGTTATCGAGTATTGCATTAATTAAAAGCAATAGTAATTAAATACCACTTTGAAAACGTCTCTCAGTCGTCTTATCTTGGGAAATTTGCTGTATTTGTTGGCAGTCGAATGCAGTAAAATCTACATAGATACATGCAGCAAGAACTTACGTAGTTGTATTGAACTTTTAAGGATGAAATAGTCTCACTGGCTCCAGACGGTAGCACTCTTATGAGGTATTCACATTAAAAAATACGTAATCGAGTATTGCATTATTTGTAAGCAATAGTAATTAAATACCACTTTGAAGATGTTTCTCAGTTGTCTTATCTTGGAAAATTTGCTGTATTTGTTGGCAGTCGAATGCAGTAAAATCTACATAGATACATGCAGCAAGTACTTACGTAGTTGTATTGAACTTTTAAGGATGAAATAGTCTCACTGGCTCCAGACGGTAGCACTCTTGTGAGGTATTTACATAAAAAAATGTTATCGAGTATTGCATTATTTGAAAGCAATAGTAATTAAATACCACTTTAAAGACGATTCTCAGTTGTCTAATCTTGGGAAATTTGCAGTATTTGTTGGCAGTCGAATGCAGTAAAATCTACATAGATACATGCAGCAAGTATGTAGGTAGTTGTTTTGAACTTTTAACGATGAAATAGTCTCACTGGCTCCAGACGGTAGCACTCTTGTGAGGTATTCACATTAAAAAATATGTTATCGAGTATTGCATTATTTGTAAGCAATAGAAATTAAATACCACTTTGAAGATGTCTCTCAGTTGTCTTATCTTGGGAAATTTGCTGTATTTGTTGGCAGTCGAATGCAGTAAAATCTACATAGATACATGCAGCAAGTATGTAGGTGGTAGTTTTGAACTTTTCCCAGAATTGAAACGCTTCCCGATAGAGGATGGAAGAAGACAAAAGCGATCTGGAGCTTCCTGTTTTTAATTAAAAATTTAATATCTTGCCTGCATTGAAATGGAATGCATAAGATTAGCGTTTGAATCTTGTAGGAATAATGGTGTAATGGTTCTGTGAACATTTTATCCCGTTTAATCATTGGAGACCGTATTTATCCCAGCTCACATAGGTCACACAGAAATCGTTGTGTCTCCTTTACTTTTATAGTGACAAGTATGATCTGAACGGTATTGAAAAAAGAAAATAACACGCTTTATATTCAAATCTAAAAGTTAACCGGAAAACAATTAAAATGTACACCTTTATGAAACCAAACTTTCCCACCTCAGTTTGAAAAAAAATTAAACTATTGGAATTTTTTTAGGATTTTTTTTTACTTACATGAAACGACAAAAAATAGAGGTGACGATAACGTACATAATTCATTTGTCTGATGAAATGTGTGTGTGTGTGTTTTTTTTTTCGTTATCACATCAGTAATTTTAGTTAGAAAAAACCAAGGTGTGCCTGAAAAAACTTAAAGTGAGCCATTTTTAAAAGTTTTTAAAGTTTGTATACATTTTTTTAATTAATACAATGACATGGTTATTTACAATAATAAATTATTGTAAACGTATTTCACCACCTTTCGAAAACATTTTTTAGTTTTCTGATACGTTCACCAATATTCCATTAATTTAGATTTTACTGCAAAGTGGAAATATTTTTTTACAATAATTTGAGCGTAAAATAAACTTAGTACGTCAAACCCTTACTGACAAAATACGTTCGAATTTTGAAGTTTTAACCAAACTACTTTTTTCAGCCCGATTACACTTAAGAGTCCAAAGTCAAAATTTTTCGCTTTACGCGATCGCTATTTTCGTCTCTATTTTCATATCTACGATTTCAGTTGTCATCACTGCAAACAACACATGAAACCATGCTGTTTGCTGAAATCGTAGATATAAAAATAGAGATGAAAATAGCGATCTCGTAAAGCGAAAAATTTTGACTTTGGACTCTACAGTGGAATCGGGCTGAAACAAGAGATGGTGTAAAACCATAATTAGTTTCGGCTTTTGATACATACTCGTAGTGTGCGGTCGGTACAGTGCGCGAGGCGCTGCGATTCGAAGTTGAGTCCAAAACTGCTTACGAATTACAGCTTCAGATGCATTTGTAATGGACTGTAAATACTAAAAACGAAAAGAGATGAAATGGTATTTGATGGAATTGGGTAATAATATGTGTAGGGAAAACAAGGTACGCAAGAAAAATAGATGACCAATCACTTACCACTTTACCTCTGCAAAGGAGCACACAACACAATCACAATATAGTTATATAGTTCGTCCGCGATAGCTTCAGGTAAAGATCGCCACGAATAAAACAAAATCATTTACTTCCAAGATGGTCATATTCCTTCCTTTTACTTAAAAATGATATTATGTACACGAATAACGCTAACAACTTGTTTCCAAGGTAACCTTAATCCTTTTTCTGTTTTAAAACAAAAGCCGTCGAATTTGCACCATTTTTCTTGTCATTGTACCAAATTTCAAATACTGTTCCAACTGGATAAATAATGACATCCCGGTAGGAACTAAGCATTTTTACAAAACCAAACAGGAGGCCCCTAGAAACAAAGACGGAAGTGTCCACCAAACGTCAAAAATGAGTTGAATATGCAGTTTTATAGAGAAATGTTCACTCTATCTGGACAATATTTCTATTTGTAACATAAACGTCATTAAAACATAGTATTTTGGCTTTAAAGTTTTGTTGTTGAAACAAATACGGCAGTGTCCACCTCCTTCCGAAACAAAAGCGGCAGTTTTTCAAATAGCCAATCAGGACGCTCTATTCATAATGGCTGCCATACTGTAATTCATACAAACTCGTGCGGAAGCGTAAGTGAGTTGTGGCCCTGATAAGTTATTTTTTAGGTTGTAATAATCATTTATTGTTAGTGGACGTTATATATTCCAAGAATGGAAACTTTCCCCGATGTTTTGCCACCAGAATCAGCGAGGAAACGTGTGAAACAACCGCTCAAATGGAAGGCAAACATTGCCAAGAAAAAGAGGCAAACCGCCATTATGTTGTAGGCAATGTCAAAATATGAAATTTTTTGTAGATTTGTCTGAATTGGTTCACAATTTTTTTTGTAAGGATCTGGATCGAGTTGGCTAGGCCATGTATTTTGATAACTAGACTTAAATAATTTTATAATAATTAATATAATATTTCAAATTAATAACTAATTAATTTTTGAAAATTCATTTGGTGGAGATTCATTTCGAATTTAAATTGTGTTTTTTGATAATAAATGTTGTTTTTTTTAATAATAAATAATAAAAACTGTCTATTTTCATTAAAATAAGTATGTAGGTATTATAAGAAACAGCTTATTACTTTAACATCTAACTATATTACCTATAGCGATACTTTTTATTAAAATATATATTTTTTAAAATTACAATATGATATTATTATTTCCTTATTAAAAATAATTTTATATTTTTTATATTACTGTAAAATTAATATTTCCCGGTTTATCTTTTTGCTGTGAAAAATACACGCTTTTGGTGTTGATTTTTGATCACTTCAAAACAAAATTTTCATTTAGATTGTCCGGCGGCTCCGTAATTCCAGTGTGTCAACAAACATTTCTCAAGAGCATAAATATTTCAAAACAAAGGGTGCAACACATAATGGAATGTTTTTATAAAACTGGCAAAATAGTCACGGAAAATCGTGGTGGTATAATAATAAGTATAATTTAGTTAACTCTTCTAATTTTTCTTATTCATGGTGGATGTAATTTCACCATTTAAAAAAAAACTAATATCTTTTTCTCAGAATTTATGAATATTTCTAAATTTGATAAAACTTTAAGCTGTTCATATAATTTCCGTTTTATAATTATTTTAATAAAAAAGTCTTATTTTAAATATTGTTTTCTTACATTGACTGCAACATCTTCGAAATTGTCATTTAAATCAAAACCGGCAGTGTCCAACTGTTTGTGAAACAAAACAGCAAGTGTCCGAATGTTTGAAACAAAAACGGAAGTGTCCATCAAAAAAACGCATTTTTTTAAGAAACTAGAGCATTTAGATACATATATGACTTGAAATATTATTCTTAAACCGGTTTACTAACATAATATTAAATGTTCCTTCCATATTGATAAATAACGGACTGATTAAACGTTTTTTTTCAGTTTGCCAACAATTTGACAAAGTGGACACTTCCGTCTTTGTTTCTAGGGGCCTCAGTTACTATTATTCTTTCGTTATTACTGTGCTATAATACTTTTTGTATTACTGTTCTTGTACCTACATCTAATGTTACCGTGATATGAATGTGTGTTAATATTTCTGTGATATTTTTGATAACACATTAATAAGTAAATTGAAAGTCAGAAAGGTAGCCACGCCTCTGTCACAGGTAGCAATCAATCACTTTATATATCGTTATATTGTTTTACATACATATAATTTAAATTAAATAACTGGTAAATATTCGGAACAAACGTCAACGGTTATGTAACGGGATTGTGTATGTTATCTTTACTTTAAAAAACAGCCTACGTTTTTGAATGATTTGTTTAGCTACGCAGGGTTTGTGTAGCGGGCTTGTGTATATTATCTTAATTTTAAAAGTTTTATCAAAAAAAAAGTGCGTATTAACCGTTGACGTTTGTTCCGAACTGCAAACAGAGTGATTTGACAGTGTGAAAGCAAATTTTCAATTTACGTAAATAAAATTAAAAATGTAACATTTTCAACCTCCCCCAATGCAAATAGTTGTCTTTTATGGTAATTAAGAAGAATCTAAAAGTTTTATCAAAAAAAGTGCGTATTAACCGTTGACGTTTGTTCCGAACAATTACCAAATAACTTTGTTCGGACACCACTTTATTGGATACGCACATAAATATATAAACTGATCGGTTTCGATTCAACCTGAACCTCAACCAGGGTTTCGCTAAGACATAATAAATAGATTGTCGACTTACCTACATACTTAGAATTATTTTTTCGTGAATTCTAAATCACGGTATAGGTACCTAAGTAGTTATATTTCGATGATATGTTTGCATTGAATGCAAATAATGCTACGTAAGAACAGCGCCGGATCTGCCATACGTTCAAAAACGTGCAAAAAACCTGGCGCCAACTCCGAAGGGGCGCCGTGAGAAAATAAATATTGTATTAAAAATTTGTTAAAATATTCCCTGAATCGTTTAAAAATTACCCATAGTACGAAATAATTATTACGCTCTAGCAACACTTTCCAAAGATACAGACTGCGCACGCATCTGTTTTATATTCAACGGTTTACGAATTTATAGTCAGTTACAGAATTTTTTTACAAATTCCATATATTTAGTTTAAACGTAAGATCTATTTTTCCATATATCTTTTACCGTCTTTTACGACGAATTAGTGCTATCCAAATTCAATAACCAATCACAGCGCCGTACTTTTATTCAAAATAATAAACAAACCGATTGCGCCTTTCAAAATGCTTTTGTACGATTTAAGTCTCTATGAGAAAGTATTTAAGGACCATTTTCTTATGAAATCTTCGGTAAATCCCATTAGCATAAACATCGCACGGTTTGCAAGATTTGCATGTTGCAACTTGAACAGTTTCATCATTGATTTGACAGTTCGACAGTTGAAGTATTAGATTTGTTATTTTACGCTTTATACGGTGTCAATGCGTCGTGGGTGGTTTGTTATATTTATGAGTGCGTCTTTGTCAGTTTAGTGTTTCAAGTTATGGTGTTGGTGTTTGTTCAATCAACACAGAACCTGGGAAATGGATATGCAAGGTACAAATTTAAGGTTATGTTATTAGATTTTTAAATTTATAATTTATAACTTAAAAGTTGTAAATTAACGGTGTGAAGGGTTTGAAGGACCATCTTCCGTCTCACTGTTCACTGTCTCTTGTCGGGACTGCCTGTTGCTAGTCAGAAGCTGTAGATGCTATTCTTGTGTTGTACGTACGTTGCCATGAGAACGTATTTGTATTTGCTTTTTCTATTAATATTCGCGTTGGGTATATACATAAACGCAGTAAATCTCAAGAATGTCTAATGGATCTAGTTCAGCGAAACCACCCGCATTGTCTCGTAACCTATATTTTAAATCATGGTACGGGGACAAACAAACAATTCGTTGTATTATTTTAAAGCATAACTTGCAAAAAGAGTTTTTCCTAAAATAATTAAAAAGCACCATAATTTTATGTTTACCCAATAGATTCAGAGAGTATAGGGCTCCTGGCGATTCTCTCTTTAAAAAAAAACGAGTGTGAGAGCTACCGCCAGGTCACTTGGAAAAGTTACAACCTTTATATGTCTTGATTTTATTTGATAAATTAGTTTAAAAAAAAAAATTAAAAAAAAAAAAAAAAAAAATTAGGGTGAACGAATTATTAATCAAAATAAAAATGTAGGGGGGGGGGGGGGGCGCCATCGGTACCTACTGCACAGGGCGCCAGATTTCGTAGATCCGGCCTTGCGTAAGAACACTGCACACTGCCGTTTGCAATACTTGTGGGATTTATGATAAAATTAAAATACGGTTTGCAGCCTGTACCGCCATCTAGCGCTGTTTCTTAGAAGCAATTCTCTTCGCTGGCGCTTCGGAAAATGAATCTGTTATTATTTTTTCTATTACTATATTTTTTATATTATTCTATTATTTTTTTGTGTGATTACTTTTTAAAAGATTTAAAGGTTTAATTGAATTAAATAATACGTATGTATAGTTAAGTTCAGGGAAATCATTTAAAGAGAATAAGTTAAGGTCTGTTGGTGTTTAAAATTTCAAAAAGTCTTTCGGCTTAATATGAAACACTTTCGCACAGTCTTGAAATAATTTCACACTGTGTGTTAATATAATAAAAAAAAGAAAATAAAACATCGTAAAAAAGGCGTTTTCTTGGGTAGAAATTTTAAGTCGCGCGCGCGACACAATCACAGCTCACCTATAACTATGAATGTAGTTACAAACTTGGCTGACACCGACTCCAAAAATAACAATCGTACCTACATATTGATGAGTAGAAAAATTAATTTGATTATTAAGTTGCAGAAGAATAAGAAATTATTTTTTTACTTTTCAGTGCATTTTCTAAGTCGTTGTTTGTTTTGTTATTTTTTTGTTTTTATAATAGCACGTATACGGATATTTGCTGTACCTTTTAAATAGCAAAAATTTACCTTATTAATTAAAAACAATTATTCAGTTTGGATAGGTATTTTGGCCTCAAATCAAAGTTTTGTATGAAATGACCATTGCGGTGTAATGTAATGTAAATATGTGAGTAAGGAAATTCTGATATAGCTGCCTGCTACACGTATTAAAGTATAGCATATATTTTACCTTCCCTTTCCCAGTTCAATATCTAAATCTCCTCCAGGTAAAAAGTAAAGTACATAAACACATACAAATATATCCAGTTTCCACGTAAAGTAGGTACCGATTTTATAGCAATTTTTACAACCAATTTATACCTCGGTGGTTTAGTGGTTTATTTTATGGGTGGCGTATTACGTGTTTCGAGTTCCCCCGCAACTCGGCAAATATTATTAAGGGCGCTAAATATTGTCGCTTCCGTTTTAACGTATCGGAATCTGGCAATGGGGAGGGAAAAAGCCTTATTTTTATTTTATAGGTGACCGAAATAAGGCATTAAAACGAAAAATGCTAAAATTTCTTATCAATTTTGGTGGAAATTGGAAACATAAAATATAATTTATACAAGGTATGTAAAATGAACTTACTTTGGGAAGTAATTCTGTACGAAAGTACAAGGTACAAGTAAAACAACGATCAACGATGTCAAGGTATTGCACTTTACTGATGACATCAAGCTGTACAAGAAAATAACTGATATAAATCATCGCCGTAGTCAAATATTAGTTATTTTAAAGATGGGTGTGTACAAAATAATCTATTTTTAAAAGAGCGAAACCTTGACTTTCTTCAGAAATAAAAATACATTTTTATTCATATATTCCATCAACAACACAGCTTTAGAAAAAGTCACAGAAATGAGAGATCTCGGAATTATTTTGGATGAAAAACTAAGTTCCGCCAATCATGTCCACCAAATTGTGAATAAAGGTATGAAAACACTGGGCTTCGTATTGAGAACAACTAAAAACTTAAATTCCTTACAAGCCATTAAACTTATCTCTAGTTAGAAGCTTAATTGAACATAAGTTTGGTCTCATTCTTACAAAATTTACATTAATAATATTGAGCTAATACAAAAAAAATGCGTTTATAAATTTAAAAATCCCACTAGAAGACTTAAAATACGACTACTTATCAAATATTCTTAAAATACATACATTAGAAGACAGACGTAAAATTAACGATATAACCCTCTTATTCAAAATGCTAAACTCTAAATTCAACTGTTGCTAGCTCGGCAACTCATAAAATTACGAATACCCACAGTAACAAAATTACGAACACCAACAAGACAAAATTTACTATTCTACTGCCGCATTCATGAGTGTAACTATATGCCCACTCTCCGATACAACGATTTCACAACGTGGGAAATCAATACTTAGGTTATATTTAGGACATATTTAATATCAACTTGGCGAGTTTAGTAAATCATAATAATTTATCATCATTTAGTAGATCGTAAAATATTTATTCCAACACTTTTCCCAGACACGTCATGTATTTTTGTAAACCTGTCTAATCGCTATATTTTTTAGTTTTTGCTTCTTGTATTTTTATGACTGGTGTGTATTTTTTATTTAATGCAATTTTATTTTTATTATTTCTTTCTTAAATTTCAGTATTATTTGTCATGTTAAAATTGTACTACCAACATGTAAAACCCCTCTGGGCGTTAAATAAATAAATTAAAGAAAAATGCTTTTTTTTGAAATTCAAAGGTTTTCATATTGAGAAATTGAATTGCATGGAAAATACTTTTATGGAAACAGTCAAATTTCGAAAAAGTTATCCTTCTTTTTTATTTCTATTAACACACAATATGCACTACCTTAGAAACTAAGTGCATATTGTGTTAGGTTGATGCTTACGTTCGTAGCGTTTTCATCAAAATCCTACAATTTTGATTGTCTGTAACTTCGAATAAGATCCCTAGAACTCGGATTTACTTTGAATATAAGTGTCCTTTTTAAAAATTGAAACTAATCTGAAAAAATCAGACAAGCGGTAAAGTAGGTAAATACGCAAAATAATATGATACTAGCTGTTAAAAACCCGCTCCACAGGTTTTTACTGCTAGGCCCTGTGGGCTGCTTTTGCTTCGGCTTCGCCCAATTAGTGTCGGTGACCATTTTATAAATCCAATAGGAACTGGTTCCAAAAATAGCCTGTTCCTCGGATCCGCTGTCATCCAGTGATAGTTAGTCACCGGGACAAAATAACCGGGACAAAGTAACCGGGACAGAGCAATGACGTCATATGTAGTACGAGTAAATAGCCGCTTGATACAACATGTATTACCGTCAATCTTTCCATATCCTGAGAGATACTGCGTATTCACAAATTCGTAGCAGTTATATTTATGGGGGAGACGTCCCCATCTGGCCTGCTGACGGAAGTAGCGACATCTTGTGACAAATTCTTGAATTCAAAACCGAATTAAATCAGTAGCTTTGTGTGAAATTCCATAAATATGCAAAATAATATGAAACACCAAAACGTAAACATGCTGATCGATGGAAAAGTTGACAACCTAAGAAAGATCACGAGAATAGAGTGGGCAAGTAAAATCTCCCCGCTGATTTTTTGAATAACTACCTTTGGTACGAGTATGTTGGCAGTAAATAATAGATCAATCGAAAGTGTTACAACTCATCAAATAAGTCATAAGAAATTAAATAAGTCCCAATTTATTAAGCTTCCAGCGATTGATATGCCATCGTTCGATGGAAATCAAGAGAATTGGTCGGTATTTTATGAAGCGTTTAAATTAAACATCCACTCTAATGAAAATTTGAATACGTCGCAAAAGATTCAATATTTGATAGGAAAATTCCAAGGAAAGGCATTATCGGTGTTTGCCAGAGTACTGCCGAATGAAAAAAATTATTTTGTAAACTGGAGATCAGCGAGGCCCCATCTGCAACGGTGAGTCCTATTTTCCTTATTCCAATCTGTGCTTATCTAATTTTCCAAAAGCACAGATCTGAACTATCGACTGACTATCCATCAGGTTTTGCGAGTGTATGCTATTTAATCGTCCCGTATATATAGCGTTTTCACGTAGTTTCGGGACTGGTCCTTTGAGGGCTGCGTGGGCTTTGCTCTGCAGCATTTACCGCCAACTAACAGTGGAGTCGCAGTTTCGCGACACCAGAGTAAATAACCTTGAAATACATATTAAAATATTCTCCCATGATAATAAATAAAAATTGTTTTGGGTCGTTACCGCGAATTAATCAGATTGATAAATAACATTCTCCGAATAGTTTATATTTTGAAAAACGTTAATTTGGTTAGAGATCGTCTTCACGACACGATATACATAAGAACATATATTAAAATAAAGAACTTAAATACATTTAATTTAAATGAAGACAATATTAGCGAAACTCAATCGAAAATGTGGGGACAGAAAAATCAGAAAAAGATATTGGCACCTCTGGTAAAAATAAAAATAATCTTAAATACAAATTTTTTAAATTTATTATTTTTTTTTAAATGGTAAATACTATAATATTACAATTTAAAATTTTGTAACGTGTAATTTATACTGATCTTCCATTAAAAGCATTTGCTTGTGGATGTACAGAAGAGTGTCAGCGGGGGGTTTGTTTTTGTATAAGATTTGAAGTTTATTTTGAGATTGATGAAATTTTGCCAAATTTGTCGTTCAAAATATTAGAAAGGTCACCTTTTATGTGAGATTTCGAAAAACCGCCTCCATCCCCCTTTTCCGTCCCTTAAAGCAGAACTTTGACACTTTTTGATAAAATTTTGCACACTTGACGTTTAAAACAAGAAGAAAATTACTGTCTACTTTCGATTTTTATAAAATCCGTGTAAAAAGCTCTAACAAAGCAGAAACTTCAAATAGTTCTAATTAAATTACTGTCACTTTCTTCTTCTCTTCTACGATATGGAAAATATGGGAAACCCTAGAGTAAATTCAGGAATCCCCTGAATTGGAAACTGAAATAAAAGCTGACGAAATAAACGCCTTAAAAATTAATTTAATTATGTTTTTCTGATGTCCTCTTTTATTGGTTGTTGGCTATCATCCCGAAACGAAAAACTGTGCACATGAATGATTTCAAAACTTTTAGAAAATAGTGTTGCTTTTCTTTACAACTACACCTCCATAAACATAAACATATTCTACGACCTCTTTACTAACTAACTAACTAACCATCACGCCGTTTCCCCGCAGGGGTAGGCAGAGAGGACGGACCGCCAAACATCCCGGTCTTGGCACACATTCCTTGCCTCGTTTACATTCATGCAACGTCTCATACATTCTCTTCTATTATTCTGACTCTTGACATGACCCGACTCAAGTATCTGATTCACTTGGTCGTGCCATGTCTTTCTTGGGCGTCCTCGACTTCTTCTACCATTCACATTTGCGTCGTATATTCTCCTTACACTCCTTTCCTCTTTCATTCGCTCTACATGCCCAAACCATCGGAGCGTTCCTTTCTTGATCTTACTCATCACGCTTACATCAGCCTTGCATTCTTTGCGGATTTCCACATTTCTCACACGATCATACATGGTTTTACCACACATACGCCTCTTTACTACAAACATTAATATATTCTTCAAGCAGTCATCATCATTCCTCCAAGCTGCAAACCTTTGCTTTCATTAAGGCAAATATGCAATAGTCGAAGACGATTAGTTAATTTATATTTATGTCGAATTTTTATTTCCATATCAGAAATTTAAACAAAAAAGATGATTTGGAATAAGTACACCATACACAATGAAAAAAGTTGCATGAGTAACGACTCAATATATCCCGTCTTTTTCTAGTAATCTGTTAACGCGTTCTAACCGGTGAATTTATTGAAATACCTATCCACATACCCCCGAACCACCTGAATTTATCATACAATCTTTCAGTCCAGGATACAACGCGGATGATTAATACGAATACCCCGTTTATACGAATTCGTACGCGCCGCGGTGATAAATAAACTCGCGAGAACGCCACCCAAAGCTTCAAGCATTATCAGTTATTTATGAGTATATAATATTATTCCACGTGTGGATATGATCTAAAACCACCCCCCATATAGACAGAAGGCTTAAGGGTGTTCGCCTTCCCACCCCTGGGGGGAAAAGGTGATATATCAAAGAATTTCACACCTAATATATTACATATTATTTCGGGGATGTGCTTCGTGGGTAGGTTTCGCCAGAAATAAATTTGCAAGAAATGCAAATAAATCGATGCCATTTGTCTGGTTTAGAAAATGCAATCTTAAATCCGTGAGAAATAAATCATGCAGGTTTGGATCCAAATGTGGTTTCAATTTTATATACATTTCGTAGAAAGTGTTTGGGTATGATATTGACTTATTATTACCATACATTATTGTCACATTCCTATGGGATGAAATTATGTTTTTTTTTTTGCAAAAAACTATTCGAGTTCTTAAAGGGTTCGTAAGTCGTTCTTAGGATATTGGACACCATACTTAAAATACCGAACAAATAAGTTTGAACCACATTTAATTAAACAAACATAGCTCTACTTAGACTTATTTCATGTATTACTATTTTTCCATCTTGCATGGTGGAGTATTTGTTTTTTATTTTATTTCGTTTTTAACACTTAATTACTCGCACAAAGAATATTACATAACTGCTCGCATGGGGTCACAGATGACCCCAAATGGTGTGAGTAGTTTTTAATATTTATTGAAATATACAAGTAAATGAAATTATTCTATTATTAAAGTGCTTTGTTTATTCTGTAATATCTATTTCGACGACCTCCGTAGTCCAGTGGGTAAGACTCTTGACTCACAATCCGGAGGTCGCAGGTTCGAACCCGGTATGCGCAAATAAATTTTGTTTGATTAATTTGTGTTATTTAACAATTTATTCATTTAAAATAATATATAGTATATTTGCGGCATGTTCCAGAGTGGAAGATACTTAGATCACTAAGGAGCCGTTAAACTTTCAGAAAATAAAGTTTGTTTATTATTGTGATTAATAAAACCGTGTAACCCTTTTTTACTTGTTTAACTGGGTGCAGTTAGGCAAAGGGGAATCAAGCAGCATTTTGTCGATGCGGAGATAATCGAGTTAAAAATTTAGAAGGTTTCCTTATATACTACAAATAAATACTACAATCGTTTTGTTGATTAGTCAGACATCTACAGCAAATACTAAGTTCTGAGATAAGGAGGAAAGCGATATTCTAATGCTCACAGCTGGCGTAGTGCAGCGGTAAGACTCTTGACTCGCACACCGAAGGTCGCGGGATCGAATCCCGGCGTGGCAAATAAATTTTATTTGATTAATTTGTGTTATTTCACAATTTATTCATTTGAAATAATATATAATATATTTGTGGCACGTTCCAGAGTGGAAGATATTCCCCGTATCGCCCTGGTGTAAGACCACCATTCAGAATTGAAACGTTGCTTGAAAATGGCTTTAGCCGTGTTTAGTGACCAGATCTGAATTGCCAGGTACTTCCCAACCTTCCTCTTCCCCAGCTCCTTCCCCTCCCCACTACCTTCAGCCTCACAACATACCCCAATTGAGGATGCCATAGTCTCACTGGCTCCAGACGGGAGCAGTTGAGATTCTTGTGCGGTATTCACTGTAAAAAAAAATATATATATCTGTAAGTAATAACATGAATTACTAACTAATTATACAAAAACGAGTTAAACTAAAATAATTATCAATAATTAATAATTGGTACTTAGGTATACTGAGATCATAGTTAATACTCGTATTTTTTAGGAATTCTCCGAATCACTCTAGTTGCACTGTTGACAGTATATTTCAGAGTGATCATTGCACACAAATCTTGTACATTTCTTGCATTTTGTTGGTGCTTTGCGATAAAACTTACCTCTTCCAAAAAGTAACGTAATTACTCGCACGGGGTCACCGCTCAAGAGCACAGCGACGCGCCCTCGCCTCCCGCTCCCGTGACTTGGTCGCTACTAAAATTCAAACTTATGTAGATGCGCGTTATGAAGCTAGCGAGGGCGCGGGGGTAATCGGGCCGCGCCAAGTGCTTCATTTTTTAATCCGAAAATACTTTGACCCCATGCGAGTAATTAAGGGTTAATTTTGTTTTTGTTTCATATTTTGTTCTTAATTTTGGTTTTATTTTTGATTTTGTTTTGAAATTTAAATGTTATTTGTGAAAAAAATAACATGTAAATATCCTACCGGGAGTGAAATTCAGAATATATATAGCTCCTCAATCCACAAGCAAATGCTTTTAATGGAGGAAAAGTAACACTGTAACATGTTCCAATTAAGATTAAAAAAAAAAAATTATAAAAAAAAAAATTAAAAAATAAAAATAAATAAACAAGATATTTCTCCTCTTCCAGTGAATACAATTCATGTATGATTACAGGTATAATTCGCCAAATATTTATTTTTTTAAATGTTAAGACCGTACAAGAATCGCAATTGCTCGCAAGCGTCTGAAGTTAGTGAGACTGTGGCATCCCCAGTTGCGGTATGTTATGAGGTCTTATGAAGGTATCGGGGAGGGTAAGATGGTTGGAAATAGGAAGGCAGGGAAGAACCTGGATATTCACACCGGACCACCAAACCTGTCTAAAGCCATTTCAATCAACGTTTAAATTCTGAATGGCGATCTTTTGACAGTATCTTCCACACTCCGATTATTACGAATTAATAAAAAAAAAATTACTTTTGCTCGCTGGGAATTGTATGGGATTGCTAGTCAAGTACCTTACCACTCTACCACATAGGCCACCTAATCAACATGGCTCCATGACAGTTCATCCTGCGACAATTCATCCGGCGACAGTTCATCCTGCGACAGTTCATCCAGCCGACAATTCATCCTGCCGACAGTTCATCCTGCCGACAGTTCATCCGGCGACAATTCATCCTGACAATTCAACCTAACCTAACCTAACCTATAAGTATAACCTATAAGTACAAGTATGTCGTATTTTGTTATTCACGCATGCTTCTTCGGAGAGTCGAAATTATTGTTAGTAAAAATAGTTTTACAGCGGATTTCCACTCAAGATGCCTTCAGATATAAGTATATCGATTTTGGTCGTACGGCCGTATATCCTCTTTGCATACTTACTTAATAAAAATCTTCTAAATGATCAGGTAGGATGAATTGTCGCCGGATGAATTGTCGGCGGGATGAACTGTCGGCAGGATGAACTGTCGGCAGGATGAACTGTCGGCCGGATGAACTGTTGCAGGATGAACTGTCGCAGGATGAACTGTCGCCGGATGAATTGTCGCAGGACGAATTGTCGGGTCACCAATCAACATATTACATTACTTCCATGCATCCACAGAGATGAACCGATGGAATAGCGCTGTGGCTAGTGGACTGTTCTGTTTTTCCAAAGTTACCACCCTTTTATTTATTTTTATCACGCGAAAGTAATTTAATATTATTTGAACAAATACTCAATTTCTTAGGCCTGTTAAAAATATAACTTGGCGACATTAGATTTATTCCTAAGCGGTGTGTAGGTAGCGGTATGAGTTCACAAACTTTACCATTATTTTCGTTATTTGTTTTTGGGGTGTTATGCCGTGTTGCGCTACCTCCTTCTTTAGCCAACGTTTCGGACATCGTTGCAGTGTCCATCATCAGGGCAGATCCGGCAGATCCGGTAGATGTGTAATTTTTAGTCGTCGCTTATCACGAGTATTTTGTACTGGTGAAAGTTAGTGGTGCTGGCGACACGGTATCGCTTCGAAGTAAATAAGCACACACTTCACGACTAAAAATTACACATCTCGGATCTGCCGGATCTGCCCTGATGATGGACACTGCAACGATGTCCGAAACGTTGGCTAAAGAAGGAGGTAGCGCAACACGGTATAACACCCCAAAAACAAATAACGAAAATGATTTGGCCGTGAAAATCTTAAAACTTATCTTTACCATTATTTATTTATTTATTTATTAACGCCCTTTATTGGGGCTTTTAATTATGAATAGTAAAAATTGGGCAGTACCTATTTATTATAACTGATCTACCTCAGTACTAATATTTTGTAGTTGTTTAGAGGTAAATTAAAGACGTCCACTGCCTCAGTGCAATTATTTCTTTTCATTAGTATTCTGGGGAAAGATTAATAGATATGTTAGTTATTCCCAAACTTAAATTGTTATGCACGAAATAGTGACAAAATCAGAACACTATCAGAAGTCTCCAGAAAAAATGTACAAAAAGGTAACAAGACTGAAAATACACCAAAAAAAATTCCCCACTAAAGTGTCTATTTCTACAATTACTGGATATGCAATATATACATAGGGGGACCCAAAAGGAATGAAAATCGGTCGGTTGTATCGAAACAGTTATCGAAAAGTTGTCGGCTGTTGTATGGAAACTCTTTCTCGGTCAGTCTGCGAAACCGCGTCGCTGTGGGTCCATGCGTTCGTCCAAAGTTTAATTTTAAGTAAATCAAGATTTTTACTTTCGGCATAAATGTGAAAGTCTACTCTCTGAGGATCAAAGAGAGCCCTTGCCTTCAAGCCTGCCACGAATTGAAAAATCTGCTGAAAGGGGACCCAATTTTTTTTCCAAGGTGATGATTGGTGATGAGTAATGAGTCATGGTGTTATGGGTACGATCCCGAAACCAAGCAACAGTCAAGCTAATTGAAGAGTGGCGAGTGCTCTCTCTCCTCTTCAGAAAAAAAGTCAGGTGAAATTTTCAGAGATGTTGTGCATACAGAGTTTGTTCCTTCAGACCAAACAGTTAATCGACATTTCTTCATTGAGGTACTATAAAGGTTGCGAGAGACCATGAGGAAAAATCGTAGAAAATGGTCGAATCCTTGGCGCACAGGGGACTGGTTCTTCAACCAGGACAACGCACCTGCTCACACCGCGTTGCTTGTGAAGCAGTATTTAAGCAAGCATGGAATGACCCAAATTGTTCAGCCGCTCTATTCATCCGACATGTCTACCTGTGACTTTTTTCTGCTCCCTAGGATGAAAAGGGACTTAAAAGGGAAATTTTATCATACTGTTGAAGAAGTGAAACAAAAATCGTTGGAGGCCATAAAGGACATCTAAATCAGTGGGTTTCAAAATTGTTTTGAACAGCGGAAAAAAAGTTAGACAAGTACGTACACTCTAATGGTGAACCCTTTAAAGGAGGCCAAAATTTGGTATAAAAATATTGAGAAATAAAAAAGTTATAAACAAATTCTCATTTCATCTGGATTCTCCAAGTACATACCTAAAACGAAAAATAAGAGACATGTATAAAAAGCGCCCCATAATTTCAATATACTGCATATAACAAGGAACTGTGGGAAAATATTGTGGCTTAAAAATATATTATTCATATACGAGTAGATCAAGAAACGCTAATTCTGAATACACATAAGTTTTATTGGTGACCGGACTGAAATCAACTCAACACCGCCTTTGAGATCACTAAAAAATATTAAAAAATGGATAAATATGGTTACCTTAGGTTATAGGCTATTTTTATTTATTTATTTTTCATAGCTTTTAATGACTTTTCGAAGACTTGTTGAGTTGACTTGATTCTGAGTGGGCATGGAACCAGTTTTATTATATATAATTATAAGTAGAATTAATAAATCGTCAATTAAAAAGGAATAAAACCGTAAGAGTCCCAGTCGCGTGCATGAAAGCGGAAAAAAAACTCAAGATGCGCTCGCCCACGATTCACCACTGCGGAATACAAATAATTTGAAAAACATACCGAATTTTTGGAAATCTTGCTAAGTATTTAATTTGTGATTAGTTGAGTTCATACCGGCCTGAGTAGGATTGACCTAATTGTTAACCGACGAAACCAGGGTAGGTATGACGTCACATGTACCCCGCTGGATTACGATCGCTTTGGCGGGCTTCGAAAAACGCAAGCTTCGACATTTATTTTATCTATAAAATTGACATTTGATACAAAAACTGTTATTTTAGTTAGAATTTTGGAGGTGATCATCCATAAAAAAACATAAAAAAATTACTGGAATGTCTTATTCTGTTTTGACTCTGCGATTGACGCACCAAATCAAATTTATTTCACAATCTACCCTTAAGAGCGTTTAACCAGCCAGCGGACGAAAATCCACATTTCGTCGAAAGTTGTTCATACGATCTTGCAGGGCGGTTACAATGAGAAAGATTAATTATTCTATGTACCAGCTTTTTTAAATTATAACTCAATATCGAATTTATTTCAATCCAAATTAGCTTTAATTTATACCTTCATCCAAAAATGCTGAAAGGCGTGATGATAAAACTATTAAAATGATGTACTTTTTGTAATTATTTTTTGATTATAAGTATTTATCATTTTCAATAATGTCTAAATTTAATAAGAATGTTAAAAAAATCTGAAATATATTAGTTTGTAAGTGCGCAAATAAATACACACATGTACGTACATATTTTTTAATGATTTTATTGAAACTAAAATTAAAATTCTAAAACATGCGTTTGCTTGATAATGTATTGATTTATTTTACTGCATGATTATATTATTTGAAATGGGTGTGGTATAATACAAAATCTTTTTTGAAAATTTAACAAATCTGCCAACGACCTATGGAATAACCTTATTATACTAAAAACTAAAAAAAATTCTCAAAATTTATTACATGCGAATGCTAGATAAAAAAACAATCTTTCGAAATCCATTTATAATTTTTTGTGGAAAAAGTCAATACGTCTAAAATCTGATTTGAAAATGACATATTTCTGGTTTTCTCTGGTAATGCCCTCTTTTGTGCTATTAAATGACATTTGCAAAGTAAAATCTTATTTATAAATGATATCGAAAGTATGGATGTGCAGATTATAGAAGCTGTAAAGAAATATTTTTCAAAGAAAATATGGTGAAAATAAATTATGAAATTTTTGAAAAACTGAAAGACATGAAAACTTTTATTGAGTTTATGGTGATTTATTCAACGTGTTGTTTTATCTTGCAAAACGTGACGTACACTAACGTTAAGAAAAATATCCATCATTAATTAAATGAATGATCCAACCTTCATCCAATAATCAAAGCAGTCTCTATTTTTAGGCCGGTTTCCGCGCATACTTAGGCCTCCTCGCGCTCAGTATAGTAAACTCATCAATCCCTCTTAAGAGATGCTCTCACATCTGAGATAATGGCACATACGAGTATGCTGCGGATGCTGGATGCTGTTGTATAAATCTGGCATTACATCTTCGCGATATTTCGGGTACAGTGAGATTGGAAACAATCTTATCCGAGATGAATTGAACGTTTAATTTAACGAATGAACGAATCTGTTTTCAAATTTCTTGATATTAAAAAGTATTAGTACTTATATTGAATATAGGTTCTTCTTCTCGATTCACTAACTTTAAAAAATAAGTTGTTAAAAAAACTGATTTTTAGCATTCTATTGTGAATGATTCTTGAAATAACTAAAACTGTCTTGACAGCAAAAGAGCACAAGTAAATCCTATTCGGGTCGGGAATGTCCCATCGCATCGACAAGGCACCCCCAGGCATCCCTTTTTTGTGCTACTTTATTGAAGTGAAAACTTCTTTAGCACCCTTATAATTTAAAACTCGATGAAACGAAAAAGCGATTAAAAACATAGTTTCCAAATAAAAGAGGTCACACTGTACGAACCTGTGATAATCCCTGTGGAATATGATGGTCTTAGCTACGTTAGTCCATTCAACTTTTTCTTACAGTGGTACTTGCAATAACATACATAAAATCTAAATAGTCTGGTAAATAATTAAATATGTAACTTTAATTTAACTGAAATTCATTCATTTATTTAAATAGAAAAAAATAGTTAGTGCATTATTACAATGATGAGAATATTGACAGTAAAAGTAATAAATTTCATGGTGGGTACCTATGATATGTTTCTTTGTAGTGTCGTATTTATAGTATGAATATTTAATAATTTGCGGGTTCGTAGTGCCTAGGTATGTGTTTGTATGTGTGAGTATGTTTGTAGATGTGAGAAGTGGTGATGTGTGAAGGGATATGGATGCGCTATAATATTCGTGAAATCTTGACACCATATTTTCTGATCACCCTTCTCCCAATACTAAACAACTTGCGAGGAGCGTGCCGAGTCGCGGGGTGATATTAAGGTATTGGCACATATTTCATATCAGCTCACCCCCGAGTGCCATCAGCCCCCGCTTTACCCCTTCTCACCCCCTTGCCCCTCTTTGCCCATATGATATACAACTCGTCTACACCTGCAGCAACCATTAAACGAGATATATAGGCAATTGTGTGAACATCTTCTGAATCTGGGATCGAAGTAAGCTAAAACGAACAGAAGTATTTTGATGTGAAGTGAAATCTTGACTTACTTGATAGCAATAGAATTATCAAATAATCTGCCCAGTTAATGATAATAAACACATATAAAACATGTTAAAACAGTTGTACAACAAATGAAATTACCATGAAAATATTTGGATAATAAATTAACCCCAAAAGTTCTTCAATTCCTTGAAAAAATGTTGTGCAGAAAATGAAAATAACAGGTTTGCAAGACAATCTACTGAGATGGAACATATTGTATATTTCACGCAGGAATTAATATGTATAGGTTAATTAATTGTCGTCTCCCAAGCATGTCACATCCGGTGTTCCTCAAGGATCGCATTTAGGACCACTACTCTTTATTATATTATTCAAAAATGATTTCATGGCACGACTTTATTGTAAATGTTTATTATATGAGGATGATTTAAAATATTTTCTTCAAGTGAATTCATAACAGACTGCAAGAATTGGAAAAAGACCTACTCACGTTGTCTTAAGTTCACGAATAGTGTGAAGCTAACATTCAGAAACCATTACCAACACATTTTTAATCAGGCCGATATAATGCTCAGTTTTATTACTAAAATCACCAAGTCATTAAAGAACCTTAGCAGCGTCGGAATCTTGTACTACTCATACGTAAGAAGTATCTTAGAATACGGCTCCATGATTTGGTCCCCACACGATGTAATTCAAAGAAGCACAATGGAGTCTGTTAAAAAATATATGAAAATACTATCTTACAGGTTTCCAGATAATTATGCTGAAAGGTTTACTTACTTTAGAGAAGTTTCACTCACCAAAAGAAGACGACACATATCACATACATATAATGCATATGTGCAAAATCGTAAACATCATACATGATTTATCTTTAAGTAATCAAATTATTGATAATAATATAAGTCCAAAATTTACGAAAAACCCTGAAAGCATTTGAATCGTTACTTATCGCAGTAATCAATCAGTAGATACTAGATAATATACATCTCAATCATAAAGACGGTTACATTTTCAATCAATACCTTCAGAATTAACTTATACTTAAACATACCTGATGATCTCACTTAAAAACTACTTTATAATTATTATGTCATGTACTTATGCATTAACTATTAATGACAAATAATATTATCCGCTTACTGTGTCTCCGGAGAAGAACTTACTCCAAATCCATAGAAGCCGAGAAGAAAATCGGCGGAGGAACGGTAAGTGCGCCGCTATGGTAAGTTGCGCGTTATTTTATTTCCGGCGCTCTACTCGTAGGAGTGTTTATGTATTCTTTATGGCCTTATTTATTGGAACATTGGAATTGAATTCAACGGAAATGTGCCTTAAATTACGTGAACCTGAAAATAAAAATGGAAGGTGGAAAGGGCTGAAATTATGTTTATTTATTTTTTTATTTAAGTTTTTATTCCAGCAGGACTGGGAGGGTAGTGCAATCCCAGTCTGCCATATTACATAAACAACTATACAAGAAAAAAAGTTTAAATATTAGGTAAGTACCTAATTAAAACATAAAATGAAAACAAAATTCATCACACAAATAACAAAAAATAAACATAAAATTAAAATAAATAATAAGTAGACAGAATTAAAAATTAAAGATAAAAAGATTTTTTGGGATCGTCCATCATGGAGGTCGCCTCATCATCTGCATCCATCGCTCATTTATTGGGGAACTGAGCCACTCGGATGCAGCCACGACAATGATATTGGTTGAAGTTCGTATCCTGCTCCAGAAGCTGGCTAGTCGGTGGCGAAGTAAGGCTGGGAATGAGTGCACCCTCCCCTCGGTAAACATCGTGGAGGCACTGCAGAACCTCGGTAGTTGCATAAGTTGCCTGTATGCGTTATTGTAGCACACTCTCAGTTTGTCCCATTGCGCTGCTGGGTATTGTGTCCACAGTTCAGACGTATAAAGGGCAGTACAGTATGTCTTGAATAATAATTTTCTGACATCTTCGCTACAGTGGTAGAACCGCCTTGAGAGCATTCCGGCCCGTATGTTAATTGCTCTTCTTTGTCGTTCCATATCTTCTATATCCTTCATGTCTTCGGTTAGGATATGTCCCAGATACTTAACCTGTGAGGCCACAAGCAGTTCATTTCCTTCTAGATATATTGGAGGAATATGTGATGGCTCCTTATTGTGTTTGAAAGCGACGATGACTGACTTTTTAGAATTGTACAACAGATTATGAGAGTTTGCGTACTCTTCGCATATTTGCACAAGTCGTCTCATCGCTTTAATCGAAGGTGCAAGCAGCACCATGTCATCGGCGTAATTAATGTTGTTACTTCCTTGTCCGCAGATATGACAACCGATTCGTGTATCGTTCAACTCTTGTAAGAGGTCGTTAATGTACACATTAAATAGAGTTGGAGACATATTTCCCCCTTGCCTGACTCCGCTCTTAAGGAATAAAGGTCTTGAGGAAGCTCCTGCCCATTGAATGTGATTTTCCTGTTGTCCGTACCAAATAGCCAGCATATTGACCACTGCTGCTGGAACATCTCGCTTTATGAGTTTTTCCCATAATAATTGATGGGAAACACGATCAAACGCCTTGCTTAAGTCAAGAAAACACCCATAGACTGTGGTTTTTCTTTTTTTGTAGTAGGCTATTGTTTGTTTTACTCCATAAATGGCCATATCGGTTGATGAGGCGCTCTTGAAGCCGAATTGGTTATCAAGGGTAAATAGTTTCTCTTTGACTAGCGCGAATAAGATTTTTTCAAATAGTCTCGAAAGCATTGTCGCCAAGGAAATCGGTCGGTAATTTCCTAATACCGATGCATCCAGCTGATTGGATTTCAGGATTGGTACGATAATAGTTTTGCTCATATCCATCGGCATATGTGTGTGTCTTAGGAGGCTTGAGTACAGGGCGGCTAGAATAATATGAAGTTGATCTCCTGCGTATTTTATGTGCTCAATACCAATGGCGTCGTATCCTGGACTTTTACCATGGGCGGTTTGCTTAATTGCGCTTTCAATCATTTCATGAGTAACATTCATGACCAGATCATCATTGGCCGCAGGCGGGCATGTCATTATCGAAGGTTTCGTAGTATCTCCTTGATCCTCGCTTAAAGAGAAAAAGTCTCTAAATTCGTTGGCTATGTTTTCATCACCCATAATGTTGTTGACGCATAGTGGAACTTTGCTCTTGGCTTTCAGTACAGTTGAAGTTTTTTGCCAAAACTTTCTGAAATCTTTGTTATGCATAGACGTAGCTATGCTATCCATTCGTGCTTTGTTTTCCGAGTGTTGACATTTTCGGAGAGCAATTTTAAAAGATTTCTTACTAGTTTTCCTTTCGTCTGCGAAACGGCCTTCCGTAGGCCTTCCGGCTTGAACCCAGCAGAGGAATGCATGTCTTGAATGGCGGTACAAAGTGGAGACTTCATTATTCCACCCAGGAACAATTTCATACATTTTTTTGGTTTCTTTACTTCTGAATGCTTTTATGGCGGAGTTTCTTAGTATATGGACAATATTACCGTAGAGAGAATCAAGTTCAAGTTTATGAGTTTCGTTATCACAATTAAGTCTTTGACATCTTACGGCATCTGGGGGTTTCATTTTTAACAATAGTTTATTGGCAAGGGCGTTGTAAGTTTTAATATCATTTTCGGATTTTGCCGTCCATTTTCCAAAGTCCTTTGATCGATTCTGTCTGTTGGAAATAATGGGGGTTAGATTTAGATCTATTTCCACAGTTAGTGGGAGATGATCTGACCACGTCGCATCGGCTGTGATTTTTACGCTCCTCACTGCACGATTCAACCCCTGTGTCATAATACAGTGATCAAGCCATCTGGTGGTTCCGTGGGCGTCACTTACATAAGTAAACGTATCAGAGCTTAAATGCACAATATCAGTGTATGTATAGCTATTTTCTACACAGAACTGTGCAAGTTCACGGCCAAAAAGTGACCTCGGATCCGCGTTGAAATCTCCTATAATCATGGAGTTGGAGCTGTTTTGTTCCTCAATAATGGCGTGTATTTTTCCCAGACAGTCTGCGAATTCCGGTAAGTTCTCAGCTGAATTGGTCGGGATATAAACCGTGACTATAAGGAGAGTTCCATTTGCTGACTCCAGTTCAATAGCCGTGATTCGTGGATCTCTACAGTCAATCAGAATGGCTTTTATTGTATTGCGCCATAAAATTGCAACGCCTCCGTAGGGGCGGCCAATTAATGGAGCGTCTGAGAGGTTCACCGCAGATGTTCCATGACTGAGAAATTCTGGATGTATTGATGACAGATATCCCAAGTCTGTAGGTAACAGCCAGGTTTCCTGTAATGCAATGATGTCATTACAACCACATAATTCATTTATGAAGTGTTCTGTTCGACGAATTGATCTGCAATTGAATGAGATAATTTTTAGAGTCTTGGTACTTATGTGATCCATTTTGAATATTATTTTGAATCATTGTTTTGCGTTGTCGGCATTCGGAAAATGTATTTTCTCACAACTGAGAATTTCGGCCATATACTCGCATCCATAAGTTTTTCGTATGTTGACTCAGGAGTCCCAACTTTGAATGCTCGATATTCGCCAGATTTTGTCTGTAATTCGTAGGCGACCGCATTAATATGAATAAATCATTGTTTTAACTTTTGTTGTTTTTTTTACATTAACTACATACAGTACGCCATGAGAGAAATAATTTCTGAAGATGCTGTGCAGAACTTCTTTTTGGGAGAGGAGAAATGAACATGGGCCTAGAAGGGATAGGAGGGAGGAAACAAAGAGGTTAGCAAATCGTTCCACAGCCGAGATGTTGAATTCAAGAACGAGTCTCAGATGAGGCACGTTGTCATGTGATATACATATGTCAACTGTGTGCCATCCGGGTGCCGAAGGGATCAATGTTAGTTCCATGGAGCATCTTCCATTGTAATACCGGTAAAACAAGTACAGTAAACCCACCTAAGGCCTAGGCTCTAAAGATATAAAGTGCAGACCGGTGAAAAATCATGGGATATTATAGTACCAATTTTGAAAAATATCTACAATTAAAATAATTTCTGTGAAAACATTATATTGTAGGTAAGTTAGTTTCCTGTTTTAACCTGTAAATGTTTTTTCCTGTTTTGTAAAATGTTTTATTTCTTGTCTAAATTCTTCACACAATCAGTTCCAACTTTAAAAAGAAGACGAAATGTAATTATCTATTAAAATATTACATTACAGGTAGGGTATTATGGTACATTATCGCTTCTCTGAATTCGTCACATAATCAGATCCAATTTAAAAAAATACCCTTAAATTCAGAGCAAATCCAATTTCATAAGTAATATTTGAAGAAAACTATGATAATAGACGCTTTAAAATAAAACAGGAAAATGTTACATTCTCACTAAAAAACTCGTGAACGATGAACTCTAGCATCTTGAAAATTAGTGAATTATTCTCGGTAAAATTTTAAATCTTTTAATAAGCCTTTTTATTCTGGACTTCTGTTACGTATGAATACTAAACATGTTCTTGTTTGTTATAATTTATAATATATCCCGAAGCTCAGTTTGCCTCTTGGCATAGGCCTCCTCTAACATTTTCCACTGGGACCTGTCACGCTCTACTCTTCTCCATTGATGTCCAGCAGTGAGTTTTAGGTCGTCTTCCTATTTATTTGTTGATGTAGAAATACTTACGTATTCATAAAAATGACCCATGATATATTGTTGCATTGTGTAGAGTTTTTAATCATTCTTTTTGTTGAAATATTTCGAAGACAGAGGGTAGATATAAAGTGCATAGGTTTATTGCTGCTGAATTTACAGTTACAAGTAAGGAAATATGGTAAGCGAACGATGCAGCGTTCTCATGGCAGATACCTTCCATTGGTACGCCAATACCAGACAAGGACATATTATCGTCAGCGACACAACAGGCCAAGCTAAAAAGCGAAACATTCTGTTTCCGATTGCCGTCTACTCAACTGCTCGCGAATTGCTCCAGTGTTCGCTTCCCACCTTCTGATAAATAATCTCTTTTATAAATATAAATGATGTGGTTGAATACTGTTTAATAAACCTGTTAAGTACAAAGTCCACATCGAAATATGAAATATTTACGAATGTATATAAATAAATTATTAATGGTGAATTACTATGGTGACAAAACTGGCACAAATATATACAAAATATAATATCTAACCTATTATAGCTCGATACTTAATAAACTCATATTTTCCAGTTATATCCTCTGATTTAAAAATGAAAATTGTTAAAATAACAGCTGGTAAAGCTAACATTTTGGGTTTCGACAAATCTCTAATGAGATCGAAATTCGTAAATTTATCTGAAAAATTTAAATAAATATTTTATATGAAATATAATTCAAATTACCAAAGGAATAGTTTTCAAATTACATACCAAAACGTTTTATGACCAAACTATACGAAACGCACGAGGTAAATTGATTGGATTTTAATTAGGGTCACATGTGGGCGTGAAGGGTTAAACCCATCTATAGCGGCGTCGCAGGGGTTGATTCATCCCTTAGCTATATTTGAATTGAACTTAAGGTGGGCTTAGCCGAACAAACCTGGCTGTCCAGTAATAAATACATACCCCTAGCTCTAGAAGCGAACGAGTCACTAACTTGGTTATTCCAGTCGCGTAGGGTTTGTCATTTGTAATATTCTGCCTTAATTAAATTGACTTACGATATTATTTCGATTTTGAATTACTCATGTACTTTCCTAAAGAATTCGTTATTATTTATTTATTTATAAGTACATGTTACATGATTAATACATTTACTTGAGAAGATATATTAGGTCACTATACTAGGCAGCTGCCTGTATCATGGTGACCAATGGAGGATAGTTATTTTGAAATGAAGTCTAGTAAGTGTAGTTAAACATATTTAAGAAAAATTATAAACAAAAAAAATTTGAAAATTGGTAGAAATGTTTCCAATAACTCACAAATTGCCAAAGTTGCCTGGAAAATAAACACAAATGAGTAAGGTAGCTGTTACGTATGTACATAAATATACATACATACATACATGCACACATACATACATATATATACTTACATAAACATGTATTTATGCATACTCACACATACATGTATATTCATATATATACATATATACATACATATACATACACATACATGCATACACTTAAGTTTGATGGTAGAAACAAGCCGTCATCAAATAGTATTTATTTTTGTATAACGACTTTATTAAAGTTTAATTAATTCATTATTGAAAAAGAAGATAACAATAATAATCTATATGAAACAGAACAAGCCACAGAAAAACAGAAAAAAGACAATTGTCGCAACTGGGACACGAACCCAGACCTCTCGTCTAACCGGGACGTAAGCGCTTTGCTATTGCCACATTCTGTCAAACCGCTATAACTGTCAATCTCATAAAAAGACAATTGTCCCAGTTGCGAGCATTGTCTTTTTTCTGTGTCTTATTCTCTTTCATATTTTCGTTTAGATTATTATTGTTATCTTCTTCTTCAATAATATATTACGTTGATGGGAATAACCTTCAAAAGTTATGGAAGAGAGTTTTTCTTATAAAAAATTGAATTAATTAATTCATCATATTAACTCAACACAATTTTTAATTCCATAACACAATTGTTAACTCTATAACACAATTCATTAATCTGGGAGGCGGGTATGGGTACCATCACCCCGGGAACAATTTATTGGATGACCAACACTTCTGTCATAGGTCACCCCAAGGGGTTCGTTGTGTTTGGTGACTTAGAGGTGCCTGGGTTCACGAGGTGAGATTCTACGGCATGGGAGAGACTGATTAAGGGAGACCTTGTGACCTCTATAACAGGACTCTCTTGGAACATCATCTTGCACTGCAGTGGGAGGGATGGATTCATTCGTCAATCACTCTTGGACATACTGACCAGATTCCTACTCACCCTTCGCAGAACTTCCGCTTCTTTTTTTTCTAAATTAGACCCTCCTTACAGCATCCCCAAAGATGACGGAATTATTTTTTTAAGGACCTCCTGTAAGAGAAGCTAATGTAAAAAAAAAAAACACAATTCGAAGATCATCAAACGGACAATCGGTGTCACATTGAATATTCGACATCTAAAAGGTTCGTCTCTGTATCGTCTATCTGCCAAGCATTAAAGCTCACGTTGACCGCTGATTGTTCATGTCATGTTCATTATAACCAGCGTTGCCAATTCAGCTACTGAGACCTAGATTTAGCTCCAAAATGAGGCTGTCAGCCCCCGAAATAGTGGTTTAGCTTCTTAGCTCCCTTTTTTATACAAACTCATGAACGAAAAATGACAAAAACATTTTTTTTACTCCAGAATATAGTTCTACGGTACTTCTGTATAGCATTTACTACGAGCTTTTTTGGGTTAATCGATTAATAGTCATGAAATAAAGTTCAAAATAAGTAACTCACCATACTGCCACAGGTCACCCCAAGTTTTTCGCAACGTTCAGTGTCATAGCAGAGGTGCACGGGTTCATGGTATGAAGTTTGTCTGGATCTGGCGGCGGATGACCTGGACACACTGAACCCTAGATTTCTACCCACCTCTCTTATCTTTTCCATTACAGAACTACGTTTGGTGACTTAGCAGGGGTGCACGAGTTCATGGGGTGAAGTTTGTCTAGACCACCATTCAGAATTGAAACGTTGCTTGAAATGGCGTTAGCCGAGTTTGGTGACCAGATCTGAATAGCCAGGTATTTCCCCACCTTCCTCTTTTTCATCTCCTTCCCCTCCCCACTACCTTCATCCTCATAATATACCCCAATTGGGGATGCCATAGTCTCACTGGCTCAAGACGGGTGCACCTGAGACTCTTGTGAGGTATTGCTATAAAAAAAAGATCTGACGGCGGATGACCTTGACACACTGAACCCTAGATTCCGAACCATTCCTCTTATCTTTGTCCTTCCCAAAACTACGTTTGGTGACTTAGCAGGGGTGCCCGGGTTCATGGGGGGGTGAGGTTTGTCTGGATCTGGCGGCGGATGACCTAGACACATTGAACCCCAGATTCGTACCCACCACTCATACATTTTTATTTCCCCAAACTATATTTTAGGAATAACTTTTTAACAAGTTGGACAATTTAGAGGCACTTGAACTTAGGAAAGCCATAAACACTAATAGGAAGGTAGTTAATAACCAACTAAATTTAAATAAAAGTCCATACTAAGATTGTTCCCTATTGATAAAGAACACGCCCGTTCCCTTCCCAATTCTCCATCTACGCCTTTTTCCTCCTTCACTTGAGGAGTCCAGCCCATTTTGGTAAATTATATATTATAACACACATGTAACCTAATGTTGGTAGAGTATTATACTGCCCTGATGAAGCTACGGTTGTAGCGAAACCCGGTCGGCATAAAATATAAAAAATAAAAGTGGTGTTTACAAAGTTATTGTTTAATTTTAAATTAATAATGTCACATCACAAAGTATCCGCTTCATATGAACAAATATATTTTTTAATATTATTGAAGAAAACATTGTTTAAAAAAAGACGTAAATTTCACCACATGCAAACGGATTGAAAACAATGCGATTACATTAATTTCAGTTGTTTTGATCTGTGTACCATGAATTCAGTGGGTCAGAAAAAATATAATTATTTTCAATACATCACAATAATATTGTCTGACAAATTACAGTCGAACTACGTATGTAAATTCAGTCTAATAACAGTCATCCGTGTCCAATAAGACTGTCCGCACCGATGGCATTCGCCTAGCATTCGACTGTATGATGTTTAATTAAAAGAGACCTCCGTATGCAAATAACGCGCAGAACCCTGTATCTAGTCCAGGGGTACGGAGCAGTGGTATGCAAACAGAAAAAAAGAATCGGGGGTAAAGACGGATGATTATTGTTGAATAATTAATGGAATGAAATAATGTAATTCGAGTTAAGAATGTAGTTAGAAGAATATAATTATTGAATGAGATTTATGATTGTGTAGAGTGGATTGATATGTTTGTGTAAAGAATGACTGGCGAAGGACCTTGATTTTGTGTTACTATCACTGCTTGAAATGATAAAAATACATGTGGCATAGAAAGGAAAGGACTCACCGAAAAGGATAAAAGAACTTGTAGGCTGGCAATGCCCTCGTCTGCTTTCTCTCCCATCCAACAGGCACAAACAGCAATAGGCGTGAGTTTCGTTTATTTGATAATACACGGTGGAGTTATTTTAATGGCGATTAACCGATAGCGGAAGCACAGTGGCTATATGTTGCGGCGGGCGTTTATTACAGACTGAGTAAGAATTGACGGATAGGCAATAGGGATAGGTAGAAAAGGAATTTGCGACAATATTAATACCAATCCCAAGCAGTGACAGAATGTATGCGTGCTATGTAGGTATGTGTATGTGTAGGTATGTGTATGGGCGTAACCAATTATTGAGAAATCAACCAAGAGATGAAGAGAAATTTTGAATTGAATATGAATAATGAATATGCTATGGAATAAAAAATATATATTCGATATATGATACATAGTAAGAAGTACTGAATATGATCGCTTTGCACCACATAGGGAGGGGCAGATTCATAAGCACGTTAAAACATGGAATTTCCAGAACCTCCCTCATACCTTTTTCCTTCCCGGAATTCTCCTAAAAAGACCCTCCAAATATCTTCCTCAAAGATGACACAGGAACTGAGGGGAATTATTTTCCTCAAGGTCTAATAAATTAAACTTCTTCTTCTTCTTCTTTGTGTGACGTATAATGTCCCCCCGACGTAGGCGATCACTCTTGAAAATGTCTCTCTGTCTTGCGCTGCCCGGAATAGCCCCTCCACACTTCTAATGCCGGTCCACTCTCGTATATTACGCAGCCAAGACATTTGTCTCCTACCAGGCCCTCGGCGACCCTCTATCTTGCCTTTCAATATTAAATGGAGCAAGTGATACTTCTCCCCTTGAAGTATATGACCCAAATATGAAATTTTCCTGATTTTTATTAATGTAAGCAGTTCTCTATCTGCTCTAGCCCACCTGAGAATTTCTATGTTGGTGATCACGTCGGTCCGTGGGACCTTGAGCATTCTCCGGTGAAGCCACATTTCAAAAGCCTCTAACCTGTTCATGGTATTTAATTTCAAGGTCCATGTTTCACATCCATAGAGCAAGACCGACCACACATAACATTTTAGCATTCTCTGCCTTAGTTTTAAGCTGATATTGTCATTGCAGAAGAGGGATTTCATTTTAATGAACGCAGTTCTTGCTGCTTCAATTCTGCATTTAACCTTTATATCTGGGTCAAGAGTCTCCGTGAGAATACTGCCAAGGTATCTAAATCTTTCCACCTTTTCGACACACTTTTAGACAATTAAACTAAATTGAACTAAATTCCCAGGAATCTAGTGAAAGAAAAAATTGTAAGGCCAAAGAATATATCACGGGCTCTTAGTTTTTAATGTTAAAGGGAATGTAATATACCTAATAAAATAAACGTTAATAATAATATATTTATATATATTTTTTTAATATTTTTTTTATTTTTAATATCATGTTTTACATGGTATTTACATGATAATTTTACATCTCAGGTTTTTTTACTACCTTTCCATTGAAAGCATGTGCTTGTGTACGTATAATCGGCAGGTAGGCAATTTAAAATATGTTATTTTATTTACATATGCTGGATTTTTGACCAGGCTGCTTTCATCACGGAATTTCAAAAAAGTTCAAAGGAATTTAGTAAAAAGTGTAAACTCGGCCACCCTGACTGCCGAGAACTCAACTAAAGCCGACAATTACTTGGAATTTGTTCCTGAAGTCCGGAGAAGACCCAAACGCATCGAGCACGTTCAATTACGGAGGCAATTGAAATCCACAAAAGCCCCAAGACAATATTAATAGAAACGACATTATGCATTGGTGATTCGGAAAATGATAACCTAAGAAAATCCGAGTGACAGTATCTCTAATGAATTTTATGTCAAAAACAGGTACAAATGGGGAAAAACACCGCCATCGCGGTCACGGGTTCGAACGCATAAATTATCGTGCATTTGCCAGGCCTAACAAAAATGCTCGATAGAAAAATGAGGTGACTCCGCTTGAAATTCCTATAAATGTCACAAGTTTGTTTTAAAAATGTAATAAACTAGTTTTCTTGGATTTATTATAAGTCTTTTATTAATTTTATTTATTTATAAATTACATGGTAATACATTAAAACATTTTCATATATATGATACATTACATCACCATACTAGGCGGCTGCCTGTTTCATGGTGACCAATGGAATATAGTTACTTTGTGGTGTCTAGTGTAAACAAATGGATTAAATATATAAACATGTTGAAAATTGGAAAAATTAGAGTAGAAAGTTTATAGTGAGAATAATTTTTTTTAAGGAAACTAGAAAATAGAAAAGAAAAGAGAAAAGTCATGCACAATATTATAAGATCATATTCAAAAACATAATTTTTATTTATAGTTTTATATGTGTGCATGCATGCATACATGTGCAAATACATGTACACATCATGCACTCTGACATACATATTTATTTGTATCTATAGGCGTACACAAGCATGCTTATACATGACACACATACAAACATACATACGCACATACATACATTTACGCATACATACAAATTAACACACATATATATAGACGGTTGTTCTATCTGAGAACGAGAAATAGGCCACTGGCACTGTCACATTCACTCATCTAAAATAATAATTAAAATTCAAATAAACGAATCTCAAAAAAGGCTTATTTCTATTTTTATGAAGCATATATTCGTGGGGACTTAGGTCCACTATAGATGAATTTGTGTAGGCTGAAAATAGCGAGTATTTAATGACGCTTAAATAGATAAATAAATAAATAATGAAAATGAAAAATTATAGCTCCAAAAAAGTTGCTTAACCCTGAATTGCTTAACCCCCTCCCTTGGACCTTCATCCCTTCGCCACATCACCCCCCTTCTTCAGCACATGTGTATGCTTTATAATTTTCCATACCTCAATTAAAATAACTTCATATCGGAACGGTCCGGGCCTAATCTACGATCCTATCTCAATTCCTAGGGCGAATTGGGGGATCAAAATATTAGTTATATCGAGTTCAAAGGTTCGTACTTTAAATGCCTTTGTGTCCTTTGATGTACCGGCAGAGACAATGCTAGTTTCACCCCGGTACGGACCATGCTAATCACTTTTAAATTTCTACTTTGGATGATAAATATTTTAATATATTTTAGGAATTTATAAATACGAGTAGCATTTTTTTAAAAGAAATAATGTTTTTGTTGGAGTGGTGGGTTCATGCTTTAAAAATAAATTGGTATCCCGACTTCTTGAATATATATATGACGTTTTGTCTTTATTTTTAGTGTTCGAAGCATAGACATCCAAATTTAATAGACGAGAAGATACAGATGAGGGGTAAAACCAAACTATGGGGGGACGAAGAGGGGAAAGATGACTGTGATTCGTTGAAAAATCAATCTGACAGTATATAGGCATCTCACATTATAATATAACCATTTAGTTCTTAAAAGCAAAATCTGCTTTCGAATGAATAGACCTTTTTACATGGGAGCGCGAATTGCTCGCCACGTTATTAACATATTTGCGAAGTCCAAATACGGCAAAGTAAAGATCGCCACTTTTCACAGACGAATATTTTGTTGCCGTATTTAGTTAAGACACTTTTACAAATGTTTCATAATTTACTTACCCCTGTAACCAGCGACGAGCTCACTGGAGAACCGCCCACATTCGTTATGATCGACATATTTTAGGGTATAATTTTTGCCGTGTTATTTCGTTAAATGTACGATGAGAGCTCGACGCTGGTCCGGACAAGAATGATGACGTCACATTTTTTAGATTCAAGCGAGGCTCTCGAAAGCCCAACCGGTTCCATGGAACCGGTATGGGGAGGGGGAAATAATACGCTTTTATCACTTAGGGAAGGTCCATATATATTCATATGTCAATGGTTCGAAGGTTTTTTCAAAGCTTCATAGCTACTGACGGAAGCGATGTAATGATCTGAAATCAATTGTGTGGATGTATAATATTCTGACCGAAAAAGTTGTGCAAAAAATAGGTTAAATCTAACCATTCGAGATTGTCTGCTATTTCAGAAAAACAAATATAATCATTGAAGTTTCATAATTTCAAATATTGTTCTACTAAATGTGATAAGAACAGGTGGAAATATTCAGAGGGAGAGTATCAGACAATAGAGAACTCCAGTCCAATTTTTTAATTTTTTTAATGAATAATGACTTTCTAACTTAAATAACTGCATTTTTATTTTTATTTTTAGAGTTATTTTTAATAATTAAAATAATTGTCAAAGCTTTAATTTTTCAAGACCCTCCGAAAACCACCGTATGTATGGTGAATCTTGTGAGGTCATCATCACTCCTGAAAATTAGTATATATCGGGCAACAATCAGCTGATCTACTGCCGCCATTTTGAATTCCGTTGTTTGAAGTATTCTCCCTAGAAATAGCATTACTATTTCAATAATAATTTTTCAATAATAGAGATAAACTAATAAGAGATGCCTTTATTTTTTAATCATTATTTAGGCCTAAATAATGTTTCAATAAACACAACAACTAAATTTCTATAAACAGTAGGTAAATAACGAATAAATTAATACGATGTCTTGTATCATATACATTCCCATACAATGACTTTACGGTGACGTTACGACACGTCGAACAGTGACGCCACCTTGACGGCGTGATTTTAGGACCCGATTAAAAATGGACTTTTTAATATTTTTTTTAAAACTCTGCTTTAATATTATTAAATAAAACTTATATATTCAGAATCAGAGTTTATTGGTCTATATGAACATATTTTTTAAAGCCAGAATATTTTTTACTGGAGTTCCTTATTGAAAGAAATTTGACGAAATCCGTGGTTGAGTGGTTACGATCCTTGGCTACGTACCCGGAGGTCGCCGGTTCAAATCCCGATATGTGCAAGTATATTTATTTTGTGTTATTTTACAATTAATGTATTAAATAATAATAATTTATAGTATTTTTGCTACACGTTCCAGAGTGGACTACTTTCAGTATCGCCCTTGTGAAAGACCACCCTTAAGAATGGGAACTTCCCGACATCCTCTTTCCAATCACCTTCCCCACATCTCTATCGTGAGGGACGATCAAAGGACGACCAATAATGTATTAAAACAGTCTTAAACTCTTTTTCAATATTTTTAATTTTAAACGTTACCGGTATCACTCTACTAAGACTAGTACAATGATTCCTTAAACTATGGTTTATAAACAAATTCTTTAAGGCGAGGATCTTACGACTCACTGGACATAGTCACACTGGCGTTTAATGGTTGGAAGCAGTTGGGACTCTAGTGAAGTACTGATATAATAAAGGCTCTTCCAACTTTGTTTCATAGGTTTGGGGATGTTTATTAGCGTTGATTTATCATAAATTTAAAAAACTAACACTACGAACATTTCGACAGAAGACTATTAAGTATTTTCCTTACCAATAAAAATTCTAATTTAAGATATCTGTGCATCCTACCCATTATGTAATGTATTTATCAGAAATCATTTTTATTCGCTTTACAAAATTAATAAAAAAATAGAACTGATTTTTCACAAATTAAAACGATCCTGTGTTTTTCAGGGATCATTGTTATGTTTAAATATTAGTGAATTTGCAATAATTCAAACAAACAGAAATACGAAATTAATTATATCGCAAGGGCCTAACGGGTTAAGTAACCAATCGTACACAATATAATTTATATTTTGAATATCGGATAGGTCCAGAGACCTTTGCTTTGTATTTCCTCCCAGTCATTTGCGGATTACCTTTCCTTAAGTGTTTTAGTGGGAAATAATTACAATACGCTTACCTAAGGTCGAACCCGCGCCCTTTATCAGCTCCCGGGGCATATTTTATAGTCCAAAGAAACCCCAAAGGTCTGCTACTGAAAAGTGAGAAATTATTGTTTTATTGGGTAATTTTAAATTTTGGGTTGTTTGAACAGTAGTTTATTGATGTTTGAAGTTATTTTATTCTTATATTTTGTATTAATTTTTGAAATTGTATGAAATCTAATGTAAGATTCCCTTCGAAAATTTGGCGTGTTTTTCAGATGGTCTAAACATTTCCGCTTTTGAATAAAATGCAAATAAATGGAACATTTCTGAATATATCCCAAAAAACTAAAAACTGTTTTTAAAAGGTGATGAAATAAGCTTTAAAATTTTGTAATTCGTAATAAACATATAATTTTTGAAATATAAAATTTTTTATGCAACATAAAAAAGTTTTAAAAATGACTCGTATTACTTTTTTCTAAATAAAATTACTATTAATGAAAAAAAAACACATTCATATTTAATTAGACAAATATATTATAAACGTTATTGTCACCTCACTTTTTTTGTCTTTCATATTTGAAAATAATTAATTGAAACGCAATTTGAAAAAAAGTTAAATATATTTTTTCAAATTGCGTTTCAAAATTTGGTTTCAAAAGGTGTACATTTTGCTTTGTTGGCGGTTATTTTTTAGATTTAACTATAAAGCGTGTTGTTTTGCATTTTTAACACCGTTTAGAATATATTTTTTACTCTGATAGTAAGGGAGTTACAGCAATATTTTTGAGACCTTTGTGTGCTGGGACAAATATGGTCTCCTGCCATTCAAGGGGTTAAAAAAGATATTTAAAAAAACTAGGTCCCTATGTTGCTCCCAATCGTCTGTAGTTAGCGAGTCCATTACTACTTTGTCCCAATAATTTGAATTTGTTAGATAACCAACACTTCTGACAAAGGTCACTCCAAGTGGTTCGCTACGTTTGATCGCTTAGCAGGGTGCCAGGTTCATGGGGTGAGATTTGTCTAAATGCGTGTGCCCACTGGTTGAGGGAAACCTTTTGACCTCTCCATCAAGACTTTTTAAGATCATCGCCTTGCACCGCAGTGGGGGGGATATATTCATACGTCGGTCAGTTCTGGAACTTTTTCCTTTCCAGAACTTCCTCTCCCAACTATGACATAGGTCTTGAGGGGAATTATATTCCTTGTGGCCTTCTGCGTAATAACAAGCTAATGTTTAAAAATATTATAATATTAGGCTAAAAGTATTGGGGAGATGAAGGAGATATGGTAGAGGAAAGTTAAAATGTACCTGGCTATTCAAATCTGCAATTTTTCTTTCAATTCAAATAACGTTTCGATTCTGAACGGTAGATAGTCTCGATGCATATAATATAATATAGATCACCAGGGCGATACTGAGAGTATCTACCTATGCCATACTATGTTTCACGTAATGCGACCAAATCGGTTTCTCCCTACTAGGCTGTAGTCTGAATCACTCTGAAGATGCGCGTGAAACCAGTCTAGGCCCATATAAATAGATGGAAAATAGTTATTTTAAACAATACGTCACTTACCTAATCATCTCAGAAATATGTTTTGATTTTTTTTTAAAAGAATGACAAATATTCCTGGGTTACAATATGTTATAACCCGACAATATTTTAAAATCTCCTAGCACTGAACACGGAAAATGTCGCTTGTGTTGTGATGGAGGCCAGCCGAGGAATCGAACACGCGACGCCCGGGTGGAACCCATGCGCGATGCCAACTCAGCCACTGATGTGATGGAATGTTCACAGCTTTTAAAATGATTCATGGATCTTTTTTAATACTAAAAAATTTGTTAACACGAAGCCATTATTATTGAGTGTTCTTTCTTAAGTATTTAATTCAAATCCTAAACGAATTTAAGTGTAGGTTCAGATGGTAATTTTATATATTTTTTTTAATATTGTTTACATACAAATTACAGCTAGGTACTGAAATTTCTTAACACCATAGCTCAGTAAAAAATAACCATTGATTATTAATTACTGCTTCAAAACACAAATATTTAAGAATCTCCCAACAAAGAAAATTTTCGAAGCTTATCCACCCCTTTTCTAATAGGGGAGGTTTTGACTTGATCAGGTCTTGTGAATACCTAATACTGGGTTGAGGGTAGAGATATCTGGTGGGGTTCATATCAAAGAAGGGTAGTCAAAACGAAAGATAAACGAAGACAGAGACCGGAATAAGTGTGAAATCAACTGAATAATTGGCTCAAATATTGGAACACGGTTTAAGCGTCATTTCTGTAACGCCTCAGTAAATCGAGATTTATTAGATATCATAGGAATATCCTGACAATTTTTGAAAATTATCATTTTTACCTTATGTGTAGATATGTGATACAAGACGTATTTCTTATTATGAAATTATGATAAAAAGTGTTCGTTCATTTCATTAGAAACGGATGCTGGTAGCATTTTTAAAATAGCAAGAATCTTCAAAATAATTTTGGAGAGAAAATTCGTTCACATATTCGAATACCACACATAAAAATTGGGTTTATTTACAAACAATAACCTTACAATAAATTACGCTTGATCATCGTTCATCCTTTTGCATCTGAAACTGCTCACGAAATACAGCTGCAATTAAAAATGAAACGAGACGGAATGGTGTATGCTGGAATTGGGTGATAATGTGTATAGGAAAAACTATGGATGCGAGGAAAAAGGATAACCAATCACTTACCACTGTACCTCTGCGAAGGAGCACACAAAACACAATTACAATAAAGTTCCTTCGCAATACCTCTAGGTAACTACCGCCACAACAATACGGATAAGGACAAAACGATATGGTTTTGTTAAGCACTGGTCCGGATGGTATACCTGAAATATTATTAAAAGAATGTAAATCTATATTATCTAAGCCAATTTGTTTATTATACAACTTATCACCATCATGTGCCACTTTTCCGGATTCCTGGAAGGTTTCCTACATAAGTACGACCTATATTTAAATCGGGTAATAAGTCGAACGTAGAAAACTATAGGACCCATATCGATTTTATCTCATATTCCTACAATCTTTGAGTCTATAATCACAAAGAAAATAACACCTATTTTCAAAAATGTGCTGATTGAGGAACAGCATGGCTTTAGATCTGTTAAATCTACCACTACAAACTCACTCTTCTTCACCAACACCGTAGTCAATGGCCTAGAAGATAAATCATAAGTATGTAGATGTTCTACATACCGACTTTTCTAAAGCTTTCGACAAAGTAAAACACGCAATCCTCATGGCCAAGCTATATGCTATAGGTATACGAAACCCATTGCTATCCTTCTTTAAGTCTTATTAAAGCAATAGAAAACAAAGAGTTAAAACAAACATTGATTTTAGTCTGTGTTGTTGTGGCTATGATACCAACATACCAACAACTTGCTTCCAAGGTAGTCCCAATTCTTCTTCTGATTTTCTATAAACAAATGCACCCGAATTTGGTATTTTTCTTGCCATTGTTCGAAATATCAAATACTTTTCCAGCAAGGAGATGGTCAGGGACAGATAGGTACTGGATAAATGACATCTCGGTAAGAACTGTGCCTATTTTAATTTAAAAAAGCAAACATACATAACAAAAAAAATATTTTAACAAATACATGAACTCCACAATCAGGAAGATGTTTTCTATTAGCTGGAAATTAAAAATAATGTTTAGATTTTTATTTGACGTTGTCAATGAATATTTTCTACCACATTTGGAAATCGACAGTAAATAAGAAGAAAAACATTGAATCTGTACAATTTGGGTTAAATTTAAATTTGGAAGACAATATTAGCGAAACTCAATCGAAAATCTGGAAACAGAAAAATCAGAAAAAGATATTGGTACATCTGGGACTCGAACCCAGGACCTTCGACTTTCCGGCCCGCAGCTCTACCAACTGAGCTGAAGTAATATACTTCGCCCAAGAACCACCACTTCATTTTCTTAACGCATATTTTATTGGCTGCTATTTTTATGTATGATTGTAAGATTCAAACCCGAACAAAATGCTATTTAGATGGAAATCTTCATTAAATTAAATATTACAATTTGAGGTTTTACTCATAAAGTTAAAAAAAAATCATTATCGTTTACCTAATAGCAGGCGGGCGATCACTTATATTGTGGTGGATGTATTTCTGGAACAAAACGATTCAGTGTCTCAATATGTAACTTTAATATTGGAAATTATCAGAAAACAAATCACAAAGCTCTCCTCGGAAGGTTCTATGAATTAGCATACCGGAAAACGGGACTGCTAATCCACAGGGGCTAATCTTATTTCCGGTTATCCTTTGGGATTCGCCGGATGCGGATGTGGAAGTAAGGTATTCAAAGCGGATATAACTCAGCTTCGCGATTGAATGAATCCGCATTTTGATTACTAATACGAAAAGCGGAGGAGATTTTATGCTCTTGAATACAACCCTGGAATACTTGGAACTGAAATTTTCCAATATTTGTTTTATACTGTTGATACTTACTAACAATTTCGGATGAAGGTTTTAGACTTCATAAAATGCTATATTTAATGCTGGATGAAAATTAATTAAATTTCTAAGTAGGCTGAAGTTTGTGACTTGTAATATAGTTTTCTCCTGATTATGCCGGTTTTAGAGAACAGTAATCTAATTTTGATTTTTAAAATTGCTTACATATATTATCCATTTCAAACTAACTAACTAATCATCATGCCATGAGGCAGACAGGACGGACCGCCAAACAACACACAAGGTTTATCACATTCGTACATCGTCTCATACGTACTCCTCTATTATTCTGACTGTTTTTTTTTCTCTTTAACTAGGTTTATTCAGTTTTTAATTTTGCAATATTTTATCTTACAAATCATACAAAACTGTTCAATCAGTATGATTATAAGAAATCTCTCATTTTTCCTTTTTAATTAATACCATATACTTTTAAGTTTTATGTAGTAATTACTTAAAAGTATAATACTTAATATTAAAATACAAATTATTGTAAAATACTAATTATTACAATGTTTATGAACGTAATGTAATTTCTAGGTACTTGTACGCAATATTATTCTTGGTATTTGATTCCTTCAGCTATTTGTATACAATATTATTTGCTTTAATGTTCTACGGAGGTAGAATGTATTAACTTTCGTTTTGATTTTTGAATAAGATGTCACATTTTTAATATTTTCAGGTAATGCGTTAAATATTTCCGGAATTTTATGCCTTTTTGTTCTATCACCGTATGCATTTTGAGATGCATTAATAATAAACATTTGTGCTTCTCTATGCATAGTAGAGTACGTGTAGTTGTGATTTACAGGTATTTTGAATTCTGTATTCCAGAAATCATCTAGGGTTAATTGGTAATCTACCTTACTATGTATAGAGAGCACATTACACAGGGAGAACATTTTTTTATAATCGGCTTCACATAATTGAACTTTTTTTTGCCTGATCAATTTTTGGAAACGGATTTGTAATTGTTCTATTTTATTTAAGTACGTTTTGTACGTTAATCCGTAACTATATTCCGTATCCTATAATCGATTCTGCTTGACTCTCTCTTGACAAGGCCCGACACAAGTATCTGGTTTACTTCATCGTGCCATGTCTTCCTCGGGCGTCCCCTACTTCTTCTATTCGAACCATCTGGGCTTTTCTTAATCTTAATCGTTACGCTTACATCAGCCTTGCATTCTTTGCCGATCTCCAATTTTCTAAAACAGGGATCTCATTTCTTCTGCATTCAGTCTGCTTTCAATAGACCTCGGGCGTCCACTACTTCTTCTACCGTTCACATTTGCGTCATATATTCTCATCACACTCCTTTTTTCGTTCATTCACTCTACGTGCCCGAATCATCTGGTCTTTTCTTAATCTTACTCGTTGCACTTACATCGGCCGTGCATTCTTTGCGGATCTCCAATTTTTTTAAAACAGGGATCTCATTTCTAGAGCATTCAGTCTACTTTCATTCTTCCTCTGTTAGTTCCATGTCTCGTGTCATACATCAGGGTAGGTACCAGCACTCCATTTCAAACTATCAGCACGAAGATTGGTGGCATTTCAAAGTACCTAATCACGCATTTATTTAAAAAAAAGAAATACGTACGTTTTTCGTAGGTGGGAGTTAATCCTGTACTATTATCTTAAAAATTTAAAAAAATTTTGCACACACAGCTAGTGTTAAGAGCGTTGAACCAGCCAGCGGACGAAAATCCACATTTCGTCGAAAGTTGTTCTTACGATCGTGCAGGGCGGTTACAATGAGAAAGATTAATTATTCTCCGTACCAGCTTTTTTAAATTATAACTCAATATCGAATTTATTTCAATCCAAATTAGCTTTAATCAAAAATGCTGAAAGGCGTGATGATAAAACTATTAAAATAATGTACTTTTGGTAATTTTTTTTTGATTATAAGTATTTATCATTTTTCAATAATGTCTAAATTTAATAAGATTGTTAAAAAATTCTGAAATATATTAGTTTGTAAGTGCGCAAATAAATACACAAATGGACCAATATTCGTCAAAAAACACATGTACGTACATATTTTTTAATGATTTTATTGAAACTAAAATTAAAATTCTAAAACATGCGTTTGCTAGATAATGAATTGATTTATTTTACTGCATGACTATATTATTTAAAATGGGTGTGGTATAAAACAAAATCTTTTTTGAAAATTTAACAAATCTGCCAACGACCTGTGGAATAACCTTATTATACTAAAAATTAAAAAAAATTCTCAAAATTTATTACATGCGAATGCTAGATAAAAGAACAATCTTTCGAAATCCATTTATATTTTTTTGTGGAAAAGAGTCAATACATCTAAAATCTGATTTGAAAATGACATATTTCTGGTTTTCCCTGGTAATGCCCTCTTAAGTTATTGTGAGACATTTGGAACCCGTTTCGGAATTCGAACTCGACCCTTGCAACTGTCAACCAAACTTCCGTGTTATTGACTACATCAAATAACTAAGGGTCGCATTTTTAAACCTTTAATTATAGGTAAATCCTGAAAATTAAAATTATTATATTTATCTTTGTAAAAAAACACGTGTTTTGATCTATTAATTGGAAACATATTATGCTGTAACTAGCTTTAAGATGACCGTACCACTGTAAAACCGGTCAAGCATATAAAATACATTTGTGGCTTACGTAATAAAGGTCTAATATCACAATATTGCAATACCACATATTACCATTTTCTCTAATGGAAATACTAAACCGTATATAAATTATACATACTTCCAAAGTAGAGATTCGCTCTTAAAATTGTGAATTTCTATGGCGGATTTATAGACAGACAATCCGAATCCGATCTTATTCGCGCGTTATTAAAATACAATAAAAGACAAACAATGGCGCTCGGTTCGAACTTCCGTCTCGGCTAAGGCTTCACTCCTACAGTCCTACCCGCTGAACAAATAGATGGTTCCGGTTCCGTTAGACTGGAGAAATAGATCACGGAATGAGTAAGGGATGGGGATGGAAAAAATCTAATATTTTAATTGAAAGAAAAATGAATTAATTTTTGGTTTATTAATTAAACATATCTACTGATTTCCGTTTTGGGTGTATTGATACATGCGTGAATTGAAGTTGTATTACTGCGTGATGCGTTAATGCAACTGATGGTACAAATCATTATGGAGATCACGGGTTCAAATCCGAGCGTGTGTAGATAAATTTTATTTGATTGATTTGTGTTTTCAAAATTTAATAATTTGAAACTATACATGCTATATATTTGCGGCACGTTCCAGAGTAGAAGACTCTCTGAATAGCCCTGGTGTAAAATCACCATTCAGATTTGCAACTTTGCTTAAAATCTCTTAACCGCGTTTGGTGATATTTGACAGATCTAAATCTGAATCACTAATAATTATAATAACGGTGGTCATTCTGTTAGTCTTTTTAATTATTTTTCAACAATAATATCATAATTACTTATATTACTTAATTAATTATTTAGAAAATAAATGTTTTATGGTTTTTTACAGGTAAAATTATCTTGAGGAGATCATGAATACTTTTGGCTTCACAAATCCTACAATTACAACATCCCGCAATTTGTCACGGGTTCGCGAAAATTATTTCAAACTATCTGGTTCCCGGCATGCGTTGCTGTGCCATTTAATAAATAAATTGTGTCTCCCTGCTTCTCCTTTCCCATTCGTCTCGCTAACCCCCCTCCCAAGTTCCGCTCCCCCTTCACAGGTTCCTAACCCCCTCCCGGGTTCCCCTCCCCTGCTCCCGCGAACCCCCTACCCGAATTCCCCTCCCCCTCCCGCATTCCATATATTCAGTCCCGGTACATTCAGTTTTCAAACAGCTCGCGTGCCACTGCAATTACAAATTTCATAATGCCAGAGCTCACCCGTTGTTTTATACAACCCTGGTCCTGACAATGACAAACACAACAAAAAGAATTATCCATTTTGGTGCAGCCGTTCGGAAATTATGCGCGTACATACATTACGGCGATTCATTTTAATTTATATAGATAGATAGGTAAAAATAATTATTACTGTGATGCAAAAAGTTTAAGTTTAAAGAACTGGACTAATTAGTAATCTAATTAGTTGAAAATTAGTCTTTTAAACATTTTAACTAAAAGCAATTTCATATTATTTGCAGTGGTAAAGAAGGAAATTTTTTGTCTAAGGCAGCGAAAACACTCTAACGGTGAGCTCTGACGTTGTGATGTTTGCAAAGCTTTATGTTTTGTCTGGAGTATAGTTCAATGCATCTATTTTCAGAACGCATTCTTCTTTAGCAATACAGCTTTTAAATGTATGTTTACCGATAACAAAATTAGACAAATCGCCGTAACGTTTGTTTATTTTATGTTAATTATTTAAGAAGGAAATATAATTTCGAAAAAAAATTAACCTCCAGTGAAGCCGGGCAACACAGATTATCATGGTGATCTAAGAAAAAAACAAAAATAGACTACATATCAGTAGGTTTGCGATTCTTCCATCAACTATAACACAAAACCATACAATATATTGTTTTTAGATTCAGAAACTCGCGTATATCCTGAACAAATCCACAACAAGAAAGACAGTCTTTTGTCAGCGGGAATAAAATTACAGTTAATTGTCCAACCCTTCTTTCGATCGATGCCCAACTCGCGGCACGACGCTCACTGCATACAGAGCAGCCGACAGCCGCCGCGGGTACAACCTCCTGCTAGGGGATACTAGATGCTACCCTGGCAGAGTCGGTAGTCGGTAGTCGGTAGTCGGTGGATGGCAAGTATTTAAGGGAAGAATTAAGCCGGATACAATTGGACGAGCTGGAAGAGTAACAAACGGATTCTGTGGATATCTTCCGTGTTTTCTCTGTTGTAAGTTCTACCCCCCCCGTTCGGTGGGGGTGGTGACTGCATTGCATCGGTTTTATAGAATTGTTAGAGTAGATATTTTATAGAAGAGCCATTGAGGGTTTCTTTATCCAATCAATTATAATTAGATAAACTCAGCTGAATAAATATGAAGCATTCTTAGATTAAGAACTCAGAGTTTTGCAATTTACACGCGGTAGAAGTGAAACCTTCAGAAAACTAAAGTAGACTAGAGTGGGGAGGCTACGAAGCACTGCATAGAGAGGACACCGATAGGCTACGAAGCACCGTACAAAGCGGAGAAAGATTATACTATTTCTCTCGCAGGCCTAACCCTATAGATGTATACGTTGATCTCTTTTTAGTGTCGCTATTTTACGTTTCATCGATTTTCAAACTACTTCTTTCTTAATTTGTTCTCACCTCAAAAATATGTATTTAGAATTAGACAATTGTATTTACATTTTTTTACATTAACACCGCACAGAAACACCTGCGGAAAATAATTTCCCTCAGGGCACATATCATCTTTGGGGATGAATTGTGGAGGGTCTTTCTGTGGAAAGGAAGGAGTGAACCTGGGTCTTGATGAGACCCGTATTGTAGGAGGGGGGAAACACAGAGGCCGACAAGTCGTTCCACAGCCGAGCTGTACCTACTCAGGAACGAGTCGTATAAGTCGTATTCTTTCTCACGTGACAAATAATGTCAACCGTGCACAAATGTTGGGCGCGCGTTTTGCGTGTTTCCTGACTGTGCACCGGTGCCGAAGGAATCAATGACGTTAGTTCCTCGGAACATCATTTAAATTTGGGATGCGGGTATGGGTACCGCCGCCCCGGGAACTTTTATTTGATAACCAACACCTCTGCCATAGATCACCCCAAGTGGTTCGCTACGTTTGGTGATTTAGCAGGGGTGCCTGGGTTCAAGGGGTGAGGTTTGTCTAGGTCTTGAAGGCGGATAACCAGGACACACTGAATCCCAGAAACTAACCCACCCCTTAAATCCTTTTCCATCCCAGAACTCTCCTCTCCTTCCAGGGCCTCCTGTTGGAGCTAATGTAAAAAAAAACGAATGTAGAAATTAAATGGAATATTGCAAAGTAACAAAAACTTCAAAATTTATCAGAGTACGACATTTATGTAGTTTTCTTAAAAGATTAACACACGGAGATTGTATTTTTTAATTTTTTGATTACTTTATTTCAATCGCCCGTTTCCAATTATTTGTTCAGTGGACAAGGCAGAAGGAGTCGAAACAATCAGCGTATGTTCGCAGGCTTTAATTCCGAGCATACATTTACCCAAATAATGCTCGAAGCATATTTGCATAAGAGACAAAAGATATACAGACACGGGAAGAATCCATTTCCACCCTTCGGAAACAAGCACCCCCCGCGCTCATTGTCGTACAAAGGGAAGGTATTTGCTTACCTCTTAATCCTTCGTCGCTAATTACGATTGTGAATATCGAAAGCAGGGATGCTAGTCAGAAATGTCTCTTAAAAAATTACAATTTATCATTAGTAAAACTCCTAAATTCATCATTTTATTAGCGATAACTTATTGGATCTTACCTCATTATAATCAATATCTCACACATAAAAACCTCGAGTCACGGTGTTGCACTCCTCCGAAAAGACTTTAATTTTAATGAAATTTTTTATGTATATTTGGTAGGTATGAGAATAGGTATTAAATTATATTTCATACCGCTAGGTGATTAGGGTGTCCCTTTCCAGAAAAAAAATCTATTTTCAAGACAATTTTTTTAATTTAAAATTTTTTTATTTGGCATAAAAAAATAACTATAACCCTAAATTTTAACTCTCCTACCCCAACCCTAACATTTTTTAATAGCGATTTTAGTGTTTTTGTGTGAACAAATTTAACCGTCTTTCGTATTTCAAACAGAACGAAATTATTTATGTTGTTGAATGACAGATGACGCTACGTCCACCTCATCGAACTTTCATGAGAAGCGTCGCGTCATTTTGATATTTCATTCGGCATCATGTTCTCGCATAGGCAAACCATCGAGCTTATTTGTGTTGACTAAAGACGGACTGATAAAAAATATCGTACACTCAATTGCTCATCGAAATTCATATTGATTTTCTTTATTTCATATTACTACTTTAGTTGGTGTTTATTTTCTTTTATCGGTAGTCATCGTCTACGACGCTCCTTTTCTCTTTCTGTCATAGATCCAATCTCCACACACTTACAATACATTCGTTATTTTTTATTTAACAACCAAAATATTCACTAGAAATAATTTATGTTGCGGAACAACGTTTGTCGGGTCAGCTAGTATATTATAAAAGAAAGTCCAAAAAAACGTGTGTCCCGCAAAAACTCAGGAACGAGTCCCGGTACGATCAAGGGAGTTACATGGTACGGTAGACCTCTATCCCTCCTCCACGATGACGGTTTCCGTTTTTACCTAAAGGGCGTGCTTTTAAAGATATAAGGGCTGGAAGTTTCGCCCTCTAGAAATTTCAAGAACAGTCTACCGGAAAGTTAAAGTTCGATAAAGATGTAGAAAGTTCTGGTGTGGCGGAGTATGTCAATGAGTCTAGAAAGTTACAGAACGTTCTGGAAGGTTCGCTTATGCTCTAGGAAATTATGGAAGGAGTAGGTTCTAGAATTTTTCGGAGTGGCGGAGTGTATCGGTGAGTCTAGAAAGTTCCGGAAAGTTCTAGAAGGTTGTCCTGAAAGAAGCCGGGTACCCTAGATAGTATTTAATAATTGACGAAGATTACATCAACAACTCCCACTGAAAAAATGAAAACAGACGGACAACAAAATACAATGGTAACGGTCGAAACTGGGACTCGAACCCAAAACGTTTATTTATCAATAGATTTTTTAAAGTATTACACATTTTGTTCTTTTACCATTGATTCTATTGATGTAAAGGTCACTGCTTAGCTACAATTCAGGATTTCTAATGAAATGCAGCTGGTTTTCAGCAGTGCCTTCTTAAATAAGAAAGACAACATTATTGGTTCCAGGATGGTTGACCCTCAGACAATTGGTTCCCCTAGCACACTTACATTCAATACAATGTCGTTATAGGGAAAATACAGTATAGATACCTACTCACACAAGAATAACAAATATATAAAACATATTTTATTTCAAATGCAACAAGAATAAAACTGCTTGTTTGTACTGTGTATAGCAGCACATAAGCACAAAAATCAACACTGTATATTATATTCGTTTGATATCCATATCAACTTATTATTACAGGTATTTTCAAGACTAGACTAAACCTCTAGACATATTGACCCCCAGATTCCTACCCACCCATCATACCTGTTTCATTCCCATAACTTCCACTTCTTCCTTTCCCTAAGAAGACCTCCACACAGCTTCCCTAAAGATGACACAAGCCCCGAGGAAAAAGTTATTCCTAAGGGCCTCCTGTGTGAAGCTATGTAAAAAATAATCAATGAATGTGTAATTCAATTGCAAAGAAGTGAACCCTTCGGAAAACTAAAGTAGACAATAGTGGGTAGGCTACGATGCACCGCACAAAGAGGAGACCTGTAGCGGTCACTTAACCCGCTCTGGTAAAACCATCGCAGCGCCACTGGACTCCAACGAACATTCAGGATGTATCTACCTACCTGTTTACACCGCGCAAGTAGACACGGCACATATCTATCTACAGCCAATAATAACTACCTAGCCGGTTAATTATTCTACCACCTACTCGAAAGGCCTCAAGTCAACACACACTTACGAGCACAGCAGCGAGAATCTTCGAAAGGTTCATTCATTTCATTCTTTCAAAGGCTAAATCCTATAGACGTATGATTTTGTCTCTTTTCAGTGTCGCTCATTCCCGTTTCATCGAGTTTTAAATCACAACGGTAATAAAGAAGTTTCAATTTAAAAAAAATCTGTTTTCAGTGTTTTTCCGATCAACCTCTTTCGAGATTTTTTTAACCTTCCTTTGTGCATATTAAATACTTTAACATAGGACCGTCTAAGGGCGTGTGGAGGCAGTAGGAGTCGGGGGAGTGAATTGGGAATACGTACAAATAAGTAGCGAAACGATGTTCCGTCGAAACGAATACCTGCCTTGTTCAAATGTTTGCATTGGGATCGGGAAGAGGGCCCCATTTCGATGATAATTGGTAAATCCGCTTTATTTTATTAGACGAGACGCAAACCCATCCCGTTTTCCACCCACACCCCATCTCACGTACACATGGCTATTACAGTAAGTGCAAAGAGACATCTATGGAGTTTGAGCATAGCTTTAATAAATCAGAAAGGTTTGTTAAATTGGTAAAGTACGTAATATTTGTTTCCTTAAGATTTTTTTTTAAATGATTTTTAAACTAAAATCAATGTGCTTTAAGTTTGTCCCATGAAAAATCCATAACTAAACTAAAAAAATCTCAAAAGCGCAACTCAAACGCGGTAAAAGTGAAACCTTCAGAAAACTAAAGTAGACAAGAGTGGAGAGGCTACTAGCACAGTACAAAGAGGAGACCGATAGGCTACGAAGCACCGCACAAATAGGAGACCAATCAGGCTAAATCCTGTAGATGTATAAGGTGGTCTCTTTTTAGTGTGGCTATTTTTCGTTTCATCGAGTTTCAAATCACAACGGAGCTAAAGATGATTAAAGACGATATAAAAATTTTGAATTAAAAAAAATCAGAGTGAGCAATTCACACGCGCTAGAAGTGAAACTAAAGTAGACAAGGGTGGGGAGACTATGAAGCACCGCACAAAGAGGAGACCGATACATTACGAAACACCGCACAAAGAAGAGACCGATTATACTATCTCATTCTCTTGCAGGCTAAATCCTAAATAATAAATGTATTTGTTTGTCTCTTTTTAGTGTCGCTGTTATTCGTTTCATCGAATTTGAAACCACAACGGTGCTAAAGAAGTTTTCACTTCAATAATAAAATAGAACAAATAACAAAACTTACACTTATGACACCAATTTTATTGTCACAGCCAAATTCACTTCCAGGTTCTTTGGCCAGATTTAGAGAAAATTTGACAGAAACATAACCACTCTTTTACAATATCTGCTAACATAATGGATTTAATGCTTGGATTATTGTAACTCGTGGATAAATGGCGCCTCTAGGTCCATCAATTCTTAATTTATTAATAAAGGTATTTTATTTATTTAAATAGCACTTCCGCCCCGGGAACCATTAATTGGATAACTATTATTTATTGGATACTTATTGGATCGTTCGCTGCGTTTGTCGACTTAGTAGGGGTGCCCGGGTGAGGTTTGTCCGGATCTTGACGGCAGATATGTCTGACCACCGAATGTCGTAGCAGACCGGATCGGGAGAGACTGGGGAAGGGAGGCCTTTTGACCTGAATATTTACAATAATAATAATATTAAAAATATTTATTCATCAATAGACTCGTACAGCTTTATACATTTTGTTCATTTATCGTTTATTCTATTGACGAAAATGTCACTGCTCAGCTATACATTCAGGATGTCTCCTGGAATTTTGCTGGTTTTCAGTAGTGCCTCGAATATTTGATTCACTTCTTCGTGCCATATATCTTCCCCGGGCGTCTCCGATTTTTTTAAATTTCTTTTAAACCTGTTTCTTCTTTCAATCGACCCTTTCTTAATATTACTCATTAAGCTTGCATTCTCTTTGTGTATTACTGCGCTATATGTGTCACAATATATAAATTCAGAGCTGTCACGAAGACCACTGCAAAATAAACTATCTCCTAATTAAATAAAGACAATATTAGCGAAACTCAATCGAAAATATGAAAACAGAAAAAGATACGGTAACATCTAGGACTCGAACCCAGGACCTTCGCCTTGCCGGGGCGCAGCTCTACCAGTGTCCCTATCCGTTTCGGTCATATTTAACTGTATCGTACTTCGACCAGTGGCGGCCGGTGATCAAAATATGTGGGGGTTCACCAGAGTCATTAAGTTAGACAATAAATTTAGGAAAGGTACATACCTAGGTACTTAAAAAGAAGTTCTATTCTCCGTTCCGTTAAAACGGAAACATATACAACGCAGTTTAAAATACAATTTAAACAATACATTTCAAAAAATACTTTAGCAACACTGAAATAACAACCAAAGGAAGTTTCTCGCCTGTAATTTTGTTCCAATTACGGGTCCTGTTTTCCCAATTTTTATTCGAACTCGAATTCCCAAAATTCATATTCGTAGTTATTGCTTCGGAAATTGAAATATCAAAAGAAAATAAACCAGAGAAATGCAACAAAAAATTAAAAAATCCTATTAATGGATGTAGTAGCCGGGAACCATAAACAAACCAAAGTGGACTTATGATTTATGATATCATATCACACAAAGATTCGGTTGACATTTTAGATCGGAGTTATGCCGCCTAGAAGTGTGTCGTTCCGGCCGGAACGAATCCAAAGATTCCGAGTCCGAATGCGTTTGATTCGTTCCGAGTCCGCAAAATGTTATGAATCAGTTCCGGAGTCGCTCGCACTCGGGCGAGGTTGACGCGGAAGGAGGTGTGCGACGCGGGCCGGGCGGCAGGAATCATTTACGGGAGGAGGTGCACGGCGCAGGCCGGGCGGGGATTTGTCACTCTATCACTCGGGAACGAGTGACAGAGTGAGAATACAGGACTTATTCACGGGATGAGGTGTGTGGCGCAAGCGGGGCGGCGTTGTATTGCTCTAGCGGGGCGCGATACAGCGTGAAAACATTTTTCGAAAAGAAATAGCATTATATCTTAGTCAAAAGATAGCAAGGAGCACTGCTTTTTACCTTTTGTCGGTCATCACGGAGCAAATTTGCCTTCCCGCAAGTTCGCGCCGGTGATACTCTGGTGAATTACTAGTTTTATGAAGAACGTAAAATATCTAACTAACCATCACGCCGTTTCTCCACAGGGGTTTTTCTCATTCCTGAGAGGAATGACCGCCAAACAACTCGATCTTGGCACACACTCCTTGCCTCACTCACATTCATACATCGTCTCAAACATACTCTTCTTTTATTCTGACTTTTGACATGGCCCGACTCAAGTATCTGATTCACTTGATCTTGCCATGTCTTCCCCGGGCGTCCCCAACATCTTCCACCATTCACATTTTGGCATATATTCTCCTTACACTACTTTCTTCGTTCATTCGCTCTACTTGCCCAAACCATCTGAGGGTCCCCTTCTTAACGTTACTCATTATGCTTACATCAGCCTTACATTATTTGCGGATCTCCACATTTCTCTCACGATCATACATAGTTTCACCACATATACGCCTCAGGGATCTCATTTCAACAGCATTCAGTTTACTTTCATCCTTCCTCTGCCGGTTCCATGGCTCACTGCTATACAAGGACTCCACTGTTCGTAAGTTTCAAATTTATCGTAAATATCTTACACGGTTCTCATAAAGCCGACAAAGATATCACTCATGTCAAATACATTATTATTAGCTATATAAAGATAAGACTTCTCGCTCGCAATAAACAATAGCATGTTAATGTACACACGCCCGGCTACTTAAACACATGATTCCTTAACTCCGTAACGTTCCACGATTCCACCGAGTACGGCGAGTTCAGCTGAATCAACTCTCGGCATTGAATCAGCAGGAGTCAAATTGAGTTTGGTTCCGGCCGATTCAACGACTCCGGCGGAGCGCCACAATGAGTTTGGTTCGACGAGTCCGGCGGAATCAACTCTGGCATTGAATCAGCAAGAGCCAAACTGAGTTTGATTCCGGCCGATTCAACGACTCCGGCGGAACGCCACAATGAGTTTGATTCGGTGAGTCCGGTGGAATCGCCGGAATCAAAGGAGCGAGTCCAGTGAATCGAGTCCACTCAGTCGAATATAGGTCCGGAATTGATTCCGTAAAATGAGTGAATCAACCCACTTCTAATTGCCGCCTGCTGACAACTAATCAGTTAATCACTCATTATCATTATATAATGACATGCTTTGACTTGAAGAGAACAACGCGCGGAACTTTCGTTACAAACAGTAGCTCTGCTGTTAAATTGAAGACAAAATGTGGACAAAAACATTACGTATAAGCGTTCTTGTTTAACACGCCACTGTACGAACCGTTCCTTTCGATGCGGGGGTTAAATTCGGAACGGCGTTCGCGCTTTCGTAATATTTGCAAAGAAACGTATGTACCCACGGTTTCGACTGTTCATGGGATTTTCTCACAAAGTAGTAAGATTCTAGAACGCTATCGAAAACGAACTGCTATGAAGATGGGCGCAAAGGCCGGCTCTCGTCGCTCTGAAAGATAGCGCGTATAATAGTTTCCTATCTACCTACTGTACGAAAAGTTTTACTTGAGAAAATATTATAATAATTTTTAACCGAACCGCGTTTCGTATTATGTATGATCTTCAATTGTTGTGTGTTGTGCAGCGATCGGGAGCTCTCATGAACTAGCCGCCGCTTACTTCGACAACGAACTACCAACACGCACGTTTTCATTGGCTGCTAGCTTCGTGTATGATTGCAAGATTCAAACCCGAACTATATACTATCTAGATAGTGTCTTCGATATATTTTATCCATTACTATTTTTAATATTCGACATCTATTGCTTTTTCTGCAAGTCTGTGATGAATATTTATTTTTACTCATTAAGTTGAAAATAAACATAAATATGTTTATTTAAACGTCTCTGTTAGTATAGCAGTTATTGTTACAAGTTGCAATAATCAATCTTTCATGTCAGGATAATATTTAACTGCCATGTTTATAAATCAGGCAAAATAAATATTCCACATAAACCTAATAATACATCGCCTTACGACGCTCGTGAATTACAAAATTTTTATTACACTACTGCAATAAATAAACGTCTCAAAGAAATGACCCCGATTCTTTATATAGCCGGCGGCAAAAAATCACCCCCATAACAATTCAAATGGTCCACAATCAAATTTGCTCGGAGTAAGGGATGGTTTTTCGTGAATCTCGGCTTTTTTGACGAACGAATGTTTTAGATTATAGCATGATCAATGCCTTCCCCGGAACTGACTTATGGCTGGTGATTTTCACTTTTTTCGGTCAGAGGGATTCGGTTTTTGAAAATGAATAAAACCTTTTCCAAGTACATCTACATCACAGTTAGTGGCGTGCAGTCCATAAATGCTGAAAACCATAAAAACAAATTAAAGAAATGATACATTTTTATATTTTCACTGCCAAAAGTATTTTCGTTATTTATTTTTGAGGTGTTATGCCGTGTTGCGCTACCTCCTTCTTTAGCCAACGTTGCAACGCTGTCTAAAACATTGGCTAAAGAAGGAGGTAGCGCAACGCAGCACAACACCCCAAAAACAATTAACGAAAAAAAATTAAAGAACCATTAAAAAGACGACTAATTTCCAATTAGTATGCTTTCATTCCACAAATTTGGTAAGGTACTTGTACATATTTATTCAAATCGTCAGCCAACGTCACAGTGGTCATCACCCGGGCAGATATTCAATAAAAAGGTGTAAAGGTTGATTACACACCTGCCCTGATAACGAACACTGTAACGCTGTCCGAAACGTTGACTAAAGAAGAACGTAACACTGCATAACACTTGTAATACTATAAATTTTCTATAAAATCTTTAAACATATTACTCGTATCTACAATAATTTTGTTTGGTAATTCGAAAAAGGTCGATTTTAATGCGGGGGATTTTGCATGACGTCACACAGCTATCAATCTCGTTCGCAATGTCGTCCTGGGTGAGAACTAATATGTCAAAGCCAGAAATATTATTTTAAAATATAATTTTATTCCTAAGATACTTAAGGGTTTAAGTCGTTATAATTGCACCGTTTAAACACTGTATTTGCAATGCCGAAAACCTTGCAAATGGACATGAAAAGCGTATATATTTTTGATCCACTGCGTTTATAAAGAACGTAGCTCTCCCCGTAGGTGAGTTAATAAATACACTGGTGTGGCTCGCTTTACTAAATGAGGTTTTGGTGATGTCCTCGAGAGTGAGATTCTGATATAAAGAAATTTGTATCAGCAACAATGTCATTGTTAGATATATATCGTAGTAAACCATAACAATCAACGGAAGATGATGATAAAATGGCCATTTTGAATATTCAATCATTGATTTACACCAAAACTGCGCACAGCCTACCTTTGGTTTTGGAGCAATGTACGCTACTGATCCCAGTATATACATATGCATATAAAATATTGGTTTCAATGAGAGGCTATGAATAATACAAAATAAAGTACACACGCGAGTTATGAGGGTAGAAAATACGGAATAATTATTATAACTAATTTGATTACCAAAGATACATCATTGCCATTTTGAAAAAAAAAAACCTAACTCATATTCCTCGAACTATATCCCTTCAAAATTCAAGGGTATTTTGTCAGTAGGTAAAAATACTCCCGCTTTGTAATAAAATCCAAATTAATGGAATATTTGTAAACGTATCCGAAAACTAAAAACTGTTTTCGAAAGGTGATGAAATATGCTTTAAAATCTGAAATGCATTTAAAAAGTTTCAAAAGTTTTTTCACCTCACGTTTTTTCTAACCAAAATTATTGATAACAAAAAAAATTAAAACACATATATATTTTATCAAAAAAATTAAATATGCACAAACATTACTGTCATCTCACTTTTTTGTCGTTTCATGTAAAAGTAATTCTTAAAAAATTCACAGAGTTTTTTCCAAATTGCGGTCGGCAACTTTGGTTTCACCAAAAAGTACATTTCAATTGTTTTGTGGTTAACTTTTAGATTTGAATAAAAAGCGTGTTGTTTTAACTTTCCAATATCTCTCATTCTCATACGATAGTAAGGGAGACAATGATTTCTATGAGACCTATGTGAATTGGGACAAATATGGTCTCCTGTGTTAAACAGGTTAAATGTAAAATCGGTGCTTAGCTTCAATTACATTGAGCGAGTTTACAAGCTACTAGCCGGCGAATTCACTATCTGCTAGTAAACTCGCTGAGTGTAATCATTCAGTGTAAAATTTGCTAGTTAGCTATTAAATATGATTACACTGAGCGAGTTTACTAGCAGATAGTGAAGTAGCTTGTAAACTCTCTCAATGTAATCGAGGCTTTCTTAAACGAAACGAACGACTTGGACAATGACACCGGAAATGCCGGCGAATTCGCTATCTGCTAGTAAACTCGCTCAGTGTAATTAATTTATTTATTTATTTATTTATTTACGGACAAATAGTAAAATTAACAATATTACAATGCAATTTGGGAGACGGGAATGGGTACCGCCGCCCCGGGAACCTTTATTGGATAACCAACACCTCTGCAACAGGTCACCTCAAGTGGTTCGCTACGTTTGGTGATTTAGCAGGGTTGCCCGGGTTCATGGAGTGAGGTTTGTCTAGGTCTTGGAGGCGGATGACCTGGACACACTGAACCCCATAATCCTACCCACCCCTTAAACCCTTTTCCTTTTCAGAACTCTCCTCTCCTTCCTTTCCTTAAAAAAAACCCTCCACACAGCAACCCCAAAGATGACATAGGTCCCGAGGGAAATTATTTTCCTCTGGGCCTCCTGTGTGGAGCTCATGTAAAAAAAAAACAACAATAACACGAATAGAAAAAAAAGAGAGATCACAATGAAAGGAGATTACATATGGTGACCCGAAAATTCGTCCTGCGACAATTCATCCGGCGACAGTTCATCCTGCGACAGTTCATCCGGCCGACAGTTCATCCTGCCGACAGTTCATCCCGCCGACAATTCATCCGGCGACAATTCATCCTGCCTGATCATTTAGAAGATTTTTATTAAGTAAGTATGCAAAGAGGATATACGGCCGTACAACCAAAATTCGAGTGGAAATCCGCTGTAAAAATATTTTTACTAACAATAATTTCGACTCCCCGAAGAAGCATGCGTGAATAACAAAATACGACATACTTATACTTATTGGTTATACTTATAGGATAGGTTAGGTTAGGTTTAATTGTCAGGATGAATTGTCGCCGGATGAATTGTCAGCGGGATGAACTCTCGGCAGGATGAACTGTCGGCCGGATGAACTGTCGCAGGATGAACTGTCGCCGGATGAATTGTCGCAGGATGAACTGTCATGGAACCATTACATATAGATGAAGAGCATTGACAAAATACATATAATATAAAAGTACATAGAGAAGATAACTACAAGTAGCTTGAAGATGGATTTAAAAAGACTTTAAATCATATTTACAAGCTAAGTAGCAAATTTTACACTGAACAAGTTTACTAGCAGATAGTGAAGTAGCTTGTAAACTCTCTCAATGTAATCGAGGCTTTCCTAAACGTAACGAACGACTTGGACAATGACAGAGGTGTGGGTTATCCGTTAAAAGATTCTTGGGCGGCTGTACCTACCCATACGTGCGTTCCAAATTGTTTGTTTTCTTTAAAAAAAAAGAAAAGTCGATATAATTTAGTTACATTTTAGAAAAAATACATTATAATTTATTTTTTATTTATTTATTTACGCCTATTTAGGCTTTTACATACATATATATAACAATATTAACGAAATTATGCTAGTAAATAGTGCAGGAAACTACTGTTTAAAACATTTGCACAAAAATAAATACAAAGTATTGAATTTGAACCACACGGGATGTAGGTACAAAATACAAAAAACAAAAAATCTGAAATAGTTTTTTTTTCTTTCAGCCAACAAAATACTGTCAATGTGTTAATCAATTTTAATAGCTTTATCAAAATATTCCCCTATTTGATGAAAAAAATTTCAATAAGGTCTGCTTATATAATAAAATTGATGTACTAATTATGTCAACAACATCGGAGTATTTGTTTCCAAGCTGTTGAATCCGTCGCATAGGAGTATAATATTGACTTCTTGACTTAGAATTGCTACAATAATATGGTAGGTACTGCCTTGTGACTGACCTGCCTGGAGTATGAAAAGAAATTACATATAATAAATCAGGGGTATCAAACATTGAATTTATGATTTTATACAAACAGGTTAAATCGGAAATGATTCTACGATCAGATAATTTTATTAAATTTAGTGAACAAAATAGGTTATCGTAATTTAGGCATTCACTAGGAATGCCCATTTTAAAATTCACATATCTTAAAAATTTATTTTGGATTCTTTAAATCGCATGTGAATGAACCTCATAATTTGGGGACCAAACCGTGGAATTGTATTCAAAATGACTCCTTACGAGTGACATATATAATGTTTTTACAGTATTGACATTGCTGAAATCACTAGATACCCTTAAAATAAATCCCAACAATTTCAAAGCTTTATTGGTTATAATAGGCACGATTATAAATTTGCGATCTTTAAAGGTAATCGAACCAACAATTACCAGTCTCTAAGTCAATTACATAAAATAATTTACTACGGAGAAAAGGATTCTACATTGATCGTTGGATATTTTATGCTTTACTGGAAAACTAATAGAATTTGCAATTAAAAATCTCCATAAAACCTTAGTGTAAACGAATTCCTCTTTTCTAACCGTCATAAATATTCATTTCGCGGACTATTCAAACAGCGGTTCGCTAGATGGCATTTGATAGATTCAGGATTTGGGAAATTTTAATTTCCAAATTAATTAATATGTACATTTTAATTCAGTTCGGAATTCGCCCTCTTGTCCGGCATATTTTGTTTCGAGGCATTTTATTTATTTAGAGAAATTTAAAATTAGAAATATTATGATGAAGCTCCATTTTGAAAATGTTTACGATTTAGCCTTGCCGTTTGAAAAAAAACAGATGTAATAATTTTCCTTAAAATAACCAAAATTTTTAATGAACTGATTTCATTATTCCAAAATTTTACTTTGGTTCCGTCCACTCGACGCCCGCACGATGTTCTGAGTCGCTCCCAACTCGCAAGTAAGTTAATAAATGCTTGAACATTGATGGGAAGGTCTGTACACTGTGATTGAACCTTTTGCTAGTAGGTTTCGGCTCAACGCGTTGTGAGTGCTTCGTATGGTCGGATCCTTTGAGATTCGATTCAACCTTCGTTACATTAGATTGAAGATCAACGGATAAATATTAAATCAGCGCCATTGAAACTTTTTGACATTTTAGGCTTTTCAAAATTTGATCATATGCTCAAAAGGGCCGAGAATCGGCTGTTAACGGGGATCTCTGTCACAAATTGTTTAAATCTGTCTTTTTGATAAATACTTCCCAGACTACGAAGCACCGCATTAAGAGTAGACCGATTTCTTCTTCTCTCGCAGGCTAAATCCTATAGTTGTGTATGTTTGTCTCTTTTCAGGGCCGCTTTTTCGTTTCACCGAGTGTCAAATCATAACGGTGCTAAAGAAGGATTCACTTCAAAAGCTAACGGTTACAACTTCTTCGAATTGTGTCCATTTAAAAAGCTAGCTGCCAATAATATGAACAAAAATTAGTGGAAGATAATATTGTTAATTCTGAATTTGAAATAGGAGATTGACATAAATGACTTAAAATAAAAGGTTTCAGTGGCCGAATTTGTTAAGGCGTTCGTTCGACCATAATCTTTTTATTTTTCGGTGTCTAGTTCTTTTTCATATTTTCGTTTAGATTTGTTAGTATTATATTTTTCTTCTTCTTCTTGTACCCTGACCGTTCAACGGGCGTTGGCTACCATGTTGGCTAAGCAGACTTTGTTTACTACGGCATGGAACAGCTCTACAGTAGACTGATCAAACGACTGTCTCAGGTTTTTCAGCCATGATGTTCTCCTTCTTCCAGGGCCCCATCTACCGGCAATCTTTTTCTGCATTATGAGATGCAAGATTTCGTACTTCTCTGGATGTCGCATACATTATCTTCTTCTTCAATGATAAATTATGATAAGCTGCCAAGTATAACGGCTACTTGTAACACTTATCAGCTGATAACAATTTGTTTAAAAGTTGAAAGGAAACAGAAATTGGCCCTTTGATTAGTAAGAGATTTTTTTTTCATTTCCTCATATTTTGTTAAAATATTTTTTTGTAATCTGTAAAAATGTTTGACAAATATATTTGTTTTATCTAGGAAGTGAAAAATGGTCTAAATTTGTCTTGAACTGGTTCACAAGTGACAAGAAGAGAAAACAAGGTAGACCATTTAGATGGTGGGTTGACGACATCAAAGCCATAGCAGGTGGTACATGGACAAGAGTGGCTAATGATAGAGAGAAATGGCGACAGTCGGAGGAGGCCTTTGTCAACTAGTGACATACAGACAGGGAGACGATGCATGGTAAGTGCTCTCGCAAATACAAGTTTTATGAATGAACGAATCTTCATTTAATTCTGAACGAATCTAGACCTCCAGTGTCCCTGCATACGTTGTTAGTAAGCAGTATGCAAGTGCTTAGCGGGAAAAACAAGCTACAATAATTGTTAGTATGACTAAAGACAAGACAATGGGATGGATAGGTGATAGTCCACGAGGCGGCAAGCGCTGCGTGATTACATCCAAGCGAATTTAATTTAATCGAAATTACAAACATGGCAATTGAAAAAATTTAATAAGTTCGTACGGCCGCACGTACGCGGCGATACTCTAAATGGATCTTACGAGTGCCGCCGCGTGCGTGCGGCCATAATGCTCTAAGGGTTAACAAGGATTTTTCAAATCCGAAAAAAGCTTATTGACGCTCAGCGTCGATTTGACGTTCACTATAATTATTATGTTAGAGATTGAAACCATCCAAAATTAAGACAATTTAGTTTTTTAAATTTTTTTTATGTATTTGTCTATATAAGGTATGTTTACATTACATTATTCAACGCCTGTCTCACTAGGGTACACCTGTGTTGAAACAGGCGTAGAGGTACATAAATGAATATCGTACATAAGAATATTTAATTATAACATAAGATTATTTAAGGTTAAATACATATTGGTTTGAAAACAATTAAAATATAAAGATGATTTAAAGTGTGGGTAAATACCGTAAAGAGAGCATTATATAGATGAAGGAAGAGATTAATAAAGTAGTAAATCCGGTCAAATCAATTTAGGGAGTTATATTATATAGGATTTTACTATTTTAATTTCTTTAATATGGGTAAGGACATAGTAAGTTGGTAATTCTGTCTATTTATAATCTATTTTATAGATGTTAGCCGTAGTGTGACGTCCAATACTTATAATCCATTTCTTTATATCTTGTTTGAATTTGGTCATTGATTCGGTTTGCCCAATCGTAGCTGGTAGTGTATTGTGTAGTTTGCAAGCTATGTATTTAAAGTGTTTTTGTTCAAAGGTGATTTTAGAAAAGGGAGTTTGGAGAAGTTCTTTATTTTTGGCACGGGTATTGTGTATCATTTGTGTTGGTTTGTATAGGATTTTGTTGTTTTTATGTAAATAAACTAAGATGGATTTTGCGTAGAGCTATTTACGTTGAAAATATTGAAGATCGTATCAGTGCTGGTAGTGAGAGGAAGTTTAAGAATTATTTTTATTATTAGTTTTTGTGCTTTAATGATGGGGTCGAGGGCATTAGAATAAGTGTTACCCCAAGCTGAAATTTCGTATTTGATCAATAGTCAACTAATGTTTGGTAATAGTCAACTAATCAACTAACTATTAGAAACATTATGTCACTGAAACAACTAAAAAATGTTTACTACGCTCTATGTCAAAGCCTTTTAACTTATGGAATTTCTGCTTGGGGGGGAGCTGCCGACAAGTACATTAAACCGCTTAACACAACTCATAAAACATTAATTAGGATCATGTTCAAAAAAACTTTATCTTTACCCAACGGAAAACATACTTATTACTAATAACATACTAGATATCAGGAAGCTGTTCATTAAAAAGATCATACAAATGAACTGCATAAAATCCTCACCATGCCACATAACTCACCCAAAAAACACAAGAGCTAAATCGTGTAATTTACTTCTAATGCCTAAAACTAAATCAACTTTCGCCCAAAAACACGAATCTTGCCTCGCACCTCACATTTTCAACACCTTCCTAAAAGAAACCACCTATTGTGCCACAAAAACAACCTAAACTGGTTATACAAACATTTCAATACATGGTTACTACATAAAAAAGGGCATGCATCGCCAAGTTATTAGTAATCGCATCTTAGTCTTTAATCCTCACTCTTTATTTACATATTATATGTGTTGGTTACTTATAGAAATTTTATCTTAATTATTAATACTGCCTTTGTTTTATGAACGCTTATATTATTATTACCTTATATGTATATTATTTTGTTGAAATCTTATAGATCTAGATTTAGACGCTAGTATTACTATTTACTATGTGTATTCATTTTGTTGATATTTAATAGTTCTAGATTTAGATGCTAACATTACTATGTGTATCTGATGAATTTTTGGTTTTAATTTGTAAATTCTTTGATAACTGTATTTCAACTCCCAATAATTCTTATTTGATTATATGTATTTATATTTTTGAATGTAGCTATTACTTTGTGGTTATCCATTATAGAATAATGAAATAATTTTACTTTGTATAAACCACTTATTTGATGTGCAAATCAAAATCGAAACTGTCAAATTAGTATAAGCTTTCCCTGACGAAGGAACGTTTGTTCCGAAACCGGTCGGATTTGCACATCAAATAAGTGGTTTATACAAAGTAAAATTATTTCATTATTCTATATGTATTTATGTTTTAATATGTATCTATGTGCTCGATTATGTACACGTATGCGATTGCCTGTGAGTATGTATGTGCGCATATGCGTGTATGTGTGTATGAACATAACTGTGTTTATGTATGTACATATATGTAAATGTATATGTGTGTAAGTTAATGTATATATATATATATATATATATATATATATATTTGTTATGGTTAAGGTTTTCACGGGTATAAGATGTAAAACACTTTTCTCGGTTTACCCGCGTAACGTAGTCCTGAGAAGGACTTTTTAACTCCTGACGTTTCGGACAGATCACACTGTCCATCTTCAGAGGCCTTATGTCTTTAGTTTTTGTCTCAAACTGATAGCTTTCGCATGTCTGTTCGGTCCAGAATCCAAGACTTAATTGAGACAAAAACTAAAGACATAAGGCCTCTGAAGATGGACACTATGGACAGTGTGATCTGTCCGAAACGTCAGGAGTTAAAAAGTCCTTCTCAGGACTACGTTACGCGTGTAAACCGAGAAAAGTGTTTTACATATATATATATATGTACCCGCCTCGGAACAGACTTAGTCTAGTGAGGCGGGCTACTAACTTGTTTGTATATGATTATTGTTACAATAAACGCCCGGGTTGCCGGCATTAAAAAATAAAAAATAAAATGTATAGTAAAAAAAAATGTATTTAGAATTTTTTCAATTTCATATTATACAAGTATGAGTACACTTTGATTATGCTTAATTTCTTCAATAATCATAATTTGTTCGTGAAAGTCTACCTACTATTCGTGTTGATATGGAATAAATAAACCACTGCGTGTTTGAAGCAAATAATTCTTACACTTTACAAACACATTTTTAATGCCTATTCTTCGATTTAACACATTGCCAATTGAAAATTATTATTAATTTATTTGTATAAGTGTGAAGCGGCTAGCGTGATTTCATATGTAAATCTAATTCCTATTGTACCGAAGAGTGTGAGAACCTAATAAAAACTGTAATAAAACATTCTTGGCATGGAGAATTTTTAATATGGTAAACAATCAATCTTTTCTTGCACTAATATAAAAATATATTTTTTTTAATTTTTATTTCCTTTTTATATGTAATAAAATAATCTTAACTTCTTCTTCTTCTTGTGCCTTGTCCGTTCAACGGACGTTGGCTATCATATTGGCTATGCGGACTTTGTTTACTGCGGCCCGGAACAGCTCCACGGTAGACTGGCCAAACCACTGTCTCAGGTTTTCCGGCAATCTTTCCCTGCATTATGAGATGCAGGATCTCATACTTCTCTGGATGTCTCATCACGTGTCCAAGATATTGAAGTTTTCGGATTTTTATGGTTTTAATTACTTCCTTTTCTTTATTCATCCGAACCATAACATCGTCATTTGTGACCCTGTCCATCCAGCTTATTTTAAGTATTCTTCTGTAGATCCACATCTCGAATGCCTCAAGTCGCCTAATTAATTCTTCAGTAAGCGTCCATGCTTCCATTCCATAAAATAATATTGAAAATACGTAGCATCTGACCTTTCGCATTCGTAATCCAAGGTTGAGATCATGACTGCAGAACATTTTTTTCAGGCGGGTAAAGGTTGCACGAGCTTGCTCAATGCGGCATTTGATTTCAACTGAAGGATCCCATCTATCATTTACATTGCAGCCCAAGTATACAATACTTTGTACCTTCTCCAGTTTTGTTCCAGCAATATAAAGATGTTCATCCAATGCGTTATTTTTGCTTATGAGCATGTATTTTGTTTTATTTATATTCAGTTCTAGCCCAAAATTCTCACAAGCATCTTAAGTAGCAATCTAGCATCTTAACAATCTTAACTAGCAGTTAAAATCCCACTCCACAGGTTTTTGCTGCTAGGCTCTGCGGGCGGCGGGCAAGTCCATAGCTTAGTCACAAACTATAATCAGTATCCAGACTGGAGAGATGAATGAAAATGCAAATCCAAGAGTATCCAGCTCCTCTTGCAAGATGTTAACGTAAGTGGCTCCATCTTTTGGCATTATTAGCTACTTGCTTTATTCGGTTCTATTACCAGAGTATCAACTTCCTCATGCAAGATGTTAACGTAAGTGGCGCCATCTTGTGGCAATATAAGGTACTTGCTTTAATTCGGTTCTATTACGATAGTAGCTTAAGTCACAAACTTCAAGTTCACAGATGGTTTTATATGGCGCGGCGTCAGAGTTGTACTCGAAGTGTGATTCTTAAATTTCAACCGTACAGTCGCTAAGATATTAATAACGTCCAATGCACAGAAGGGTTATTCTGTATCTTTTGCAATAAATACATATTTAGAATGTGTTACATTGTATTGTTTTCCTAAAATATTAGAAAATCACGTAAAATTTTTTTTTTAAAGAAATAAAAATATTCCGGGTTACGAATAACCTGACAATATTTGAAAATCTCCTACTGCCGCCACAGTAAGCGGAAAATGTTACTTGTGGCGTGACGGAGGACTAAAGCAGCCGAGGAATCGAACACGTGACGCGTGGGTTGGACCCAAACGTGATGCCAACTCAGCCACTGACCGGTCCCAATATTTGCCAGAAAATCACGTAATTTCCGTGAAAATGGAATGATCGCGTTTTTCACATAAAAAATCAAGTTAAACTTGAAATTTTAAGGATTTTACTTATTAATAGTTAGGAACTATTTTAGGCTTCACATAAGTTTAAATACTATTTATTCTTGAATACACAATGATATTATGAAAAAAAAAATCGAAAAATAAAAGCATATATTTTTCAAAGTTTAATTTTTTGGAGTTGACATTTTGATTTAAATACAGTATGCTTCATTAAAATTCGATGAATAAATTTCATAACGCTAGAGTTCTCTACCATGCAAGAATTTTTTATCGTAGAAAGTTTTAGGATTCATCAATGTTTGGTGTTATAAACTTTTGCAATTTTTAAATGCAAGGTCAGTAAGTGCTGAACTAGACAGTGGAAGACCACCCCACAATTTATCACGTTTCTTAAAAAGTCGTAAAAACAAGAAAAAAGCACCAAAACTACTTTGAAACTTGTATCTTAGGATAAAAGCATTGGTATCGTCAATAGTAAGTGAAAGCTCTCAAAAGTTTCAGTCATTTCGATAAAGAACCTCAGAACTGCCTTTCTTTTAAGGGTGGTAAATTCAATTTTGAAAAACATGTGTGAAAAACTAAAATCAATCACTTTACTCGTTTCGTGGCGAGGTCCTGAGGGCTTCGACCTTTTCCGCAGGTTATTAATATTAATCGTTATTAATCGTTTTTGTTTAAGCTCAAGAGTTTTTTTAGAAAAAATCGAAATTAAAAAATATTTTTTACCTGATTCCAGTTGCCTGTCTTTACATAATATATATTTAATGAGGCCTGGACAACCACTTGGGGTGACTTATGGCAGAGGAGTTACTTATCAAATAAATGATTCTCATGCAGTCAAAAGTACATCATAATAATATGCAGACATAATGAAAGTACGTAGTAAAAAATGTAACCGTTTGAAATTATAATGTTAAGTCATTAAGTCGGTTGCTACACATTAATTCGAATTGATTTTTAATTCCTAATTGGAAAGATGAATTAGAACCAAAGATATTCAAATACAGAAAGATATGCTATGGTGTCCGCACAACTGTCGCCGGACTACGCGATAATTAGCGTAGTTTTCATACAAAAAGAATTTGTTCATTTCGTTGATTTTTTGAAAATGTGCATTAATATTGGTTAACAATATATTTTGAATAAGGAAAGAATTCGTTCATTTAGTTTAACGTTCGTTTCGTTTATTCGTTAATTATTTGTTCTTTTAGTTGATTTGTTTATTGGTAAACAATATTGGCGACAACAGGAAGCGCAGACCCACATAGTAAAAACAGCAGATAGCACATCTACTTATATGTCAATATCTTTGATTAGAACCAATGGAATCCTGCATTCTTCTGTTGCATAAAACATACTATGGAAAAGCTAATTTTTCAAATAGTTCCAAATAGGAAGTCAGAGGGTATGGCCGTTTGTTTCGACGTGGAAGACACATACCACGGTGGATCGCTGTTGACCTGTGAGCTAATATTTCGGTTAGTTTCGAGTTTAATATGTTAATATTGATTTACCATTTAATATTCTGTTCACTTAGCACTGGTGCCCCCTCCTTGTAGTAATTTTCACATGGTGATGATCTTTTTAAAAACATTTTGTTTTATTTTTAAATACGACAAGCTATCGATTGATTTTATTAGTTTTTTAACTATTTAGTTTCTTTTAGGCTAAACACGACCCTCAGTTTAAAATTTTAGAAAAATATTATTTCGTTTATGAATTAGAGTCTCATGTTCTGGTTTTGTTATTATTGAATAATATAGTTTAATTGTTTTACTACAATTATTTTTATTTTAACTATTAATGTCTTATTAAAATGATGTACTATTTATTAAGCATTACAAAATTTCATAATATCATACCACAAAAAATGCGCTGTGAAAAAATAGCAAAAAGAAAAAGACTCAATATTTTTTACAATACGTTTTTGATCGAATTAAATATCAATTTTTACAATTTAAGAAGCGACGGGATAAAAAAGGGATATGATTAAATTAATATTCATTTACCGGAAAAGAATCGCCCTTTCCGCTGAACGCCGCATATAAATGAATTAATCCAAAATTTGATAATAATTTAAGTAGGTACGTAGGAAAAATATCCTCATTTTTCTGAATCTTTTTCGCGTTAACACCAAAAGTCAAGCATTTGGAAGGGGAGTTGCGACAATTAGGTATTCTATTTCAAATGACCTATAATTGATTTTCCTACATGACATTTTCTTTATAGAACTGCTCTATAGTAACGAATTGGTATAAATGATCAGAGCGGATGGTTGAAGGAAAGAGTGTCAAGAATGACGTGATGTTAGACGAAGTCAGGAACACTAAGATATGATAGTGAATCAAATACTTGAATCGGGTCCTGTCAAGGGTCGGAAAAACAGAAGAGTATTTTTTTAATTTACATTTTCTCCACACAGGAGGCCGTGTGGAAAATATGTGTGGGATTTTGTTATCTTTAGGGATGCTTTGTGAAGGGTCTTTTTAGAAAAGGAAGGAGAGGAAGTTCTGAGACGTAAAACGTGTGAAGAGTGGGTAGTGTATCCAGGAGTGATGGAGTATGAATCTATCACTCCCACTGTATTGTAAGGCAATGTTCCGAGAGCGTCCTGATTGAGAGGTAAGAAGGTCTCCCTCAACCAGCTCTCCCAATCCGGCCTACCACGCAGTTGGTGGGCAGACGCATCTTCCGCCAAGACCTAGACAAAACTCACCCCTTTGGAATCGGGCACCCCTTTTAAGTCACCAAACGTTGTGAACCACTTGGGACCACCTATGGCAGAGGTGTTGATTATCAATAAATGGTTCCCGGGGCGGCACGAGACGATGAATATGATTTTGGTATACCTACATCGAGTGTGTGTTAAGACAGCGTTTTGTGGCGGTCTATCCTCTTTGCCTACCCCATGCAGAAAAAAGAAGTTGTGTTTATTTACTTTGTTGCCTTTTTCCAAACGTGTTCTGTTTTCATTGAGGCTTCGGAAAATAATTCGTTGTATTGCAACCGACATCAACTGAAATGAGTGTTTCATTCTTTTTCACCGATGTGTATGAATTAAAATAGACTGAGTATAATTAAAAGTTTTTTTCTCTCTCTCTTCTATTCGCCTATTGACTTTGGTTCGCCACGTTTGCCGACTTAGCATGGGGGGAGGTTAGTTCATGGGATGAGACTTGTCAAGATCTTGGTGGCTTGCCTGGAGAGCAGAGAGCATTTGGATCGGGAGATTGGTTGAAGTAGACTTAACATAGACCTCTCCAGCCGGGCTATCTCGACCCATCTTCTTCCACCGAGGTGGGAGGAATGGAATCATACATCCGTAACTCATGGATACATTGACCAGATTCCTATCCACCCCGCATACGTTTTCCTTCCCAGAACTTCCTTTCCTTCCTTTTCCTGAAAAGTCCCTCCACACAGCAACCCCAAAGATGACATAGGCCCCATAAGAGGATTTATATTCCTTAAGGCCTCCTATATCGAGCTAATGTTAAAAATCCACACTTTTTTTGATTTACATAATATGAAATTCGTAAAAAAAATATTTTCCACGTAATAATAACGTATGCTAAGGAAAACATATTTTTCGTACGATTATCATCAAATTTCTAGGTAAAAACTAACTTGGACCTCGGGCGTTTTTCCTCCACTTTTTTAAATTTTCCCTAAGAGGAAAATTAGAAATACATCACAGAATATTTCATATCCCCGTCGTAAAAAAACACCATATTTTCCACGGACGGTCTCTTTCAAAAGATATCAAAGTAAATCTATAACGGCGTTACGTTTAATGCACAGAACGCATAAACGAATAGATGGGCTTTCCGTGCAAATCGCTAACTACTGCGCAGTGGTTAGCGCATTTGCCCGAAAGCGAAAGGTCCTGGGCTCGAGTCCCAGGTGCAAATATCTGTTTCTGATTTTTCTGTTTCCAGATTTTCGGTTGAGTTTCGCTAATATTGTCTTCATTTAATTAAATATTACAGTTTATATTTACTTGCGACACTTTATACCAACATAGATTCTTTATTTTCTTTATGTATTATAAAAAAAGGCAGTGTGTCTCTCCGGCTTCTCCCGAAGTCTCCTGTCCGAAACAGAGGATTTTCCAACACCGACCACATAACTGTTGATGAAAATCTTATTGTGAGCTAAAAATAATTGTCGAAAAATTTGCAAAGAATAAGTCATTCGTCAGGTGAACAAGTCAGTGGACATCTTCAATTTATCTTTAAACAAATATAAAGTATTGTTACTGTGACAGTTCAGTTATGTACAATAAATACTGTATTTTTCTTATTAATCGTATGTAAAAGCTCCGAAAAACGGCGTTACTTAATAAATAAATTAAAATTAATAAAATCCAACTTTTATGAATTTTTTCAATTTTTCAGTTTCAGAACACTTTCAGTTCACAGTTCGAGAGTTTTTGTTGTCTGAAGCAGATTCCATGTCAGTTTGCCCTCCGGCATATTTTGCCTATGTTAGAAGTCAACTTGAGTACAATTCTCCCGTCTGGAATCCACATTATAGTATACATGTTCAAGCTATTGAAAGAATTCAAAACAAATTCTTACGTTTTCTAAATTTTAAAATGGGTATTCCAGCTAATATGTTGAACTACAACACTATTTTAAATGATTTGAATATGCTCAAATTGTCCGACAGAAGAATTTTCTCTGACTTGGTATTTCTATATAAAATTCTAAATGATTTAGTTGATAGTCCGGTATTGCTAGAATTGATAAGCTTCCGGATTCCACAACGTAATACTAGAAGTCAAGATTTATTTCAGTGTAGAAATTCTGGAACTAACTACCATATGTATTCTTCTTTGCCCAGAATACTAATGGAGGGAAACAATTATACCAAGTCAGTGGACATCTTCAATTTATGTTTAAACAAATATAAAATATTGTTACTGAAACATTTCAGTTATGTACATTGAATGCTTTGTATTTTCTTATTATTCATATGTAATGTAAAAGCCCCGAAAAAGGGCGTTAATAAAAAAAAAAAAAAAAAAAAAATATATATATATATATATATATATATACAATATGCAGTCGGTTTAGGAAAAATACGGTGTACCTACTTTCTTTTTTTTTCTACATGTATACCGCACAAGAGTCCCAACTGCTCCCGTCTAGAGCCAGTGGGACTATGACATCCCCAATTGGGGTATGTTTGAGGCTGAAGGTAATGGAGAAGGGAAGGAGATGGCGAAGAAGGAGGTGGGGAAGTACCTGGCTATTCAGATCTGGTCACCAAACACGGCTAACGCCATTTCAAGCAACGTTTTAATTCTGAATGGTGGTCTTTCACCAGGGCGATACTGAGAGTATCTGCCACTCCGAAACGTGCCGCAAATATAGTATATATTATTTTAAATGAATAAATTATGAAATAAGACAAATCAAACAAATAAAATTTATTTGCCACGCCGGGATTCGATCCCGCGACCTTCGGAGTGCTAGTCAAGAGCCTTACCGCTGGACTACGCCGGCCGTCAACGCATTTAGTCAACGTTTCGAACAGCGTTACAGTGTGCATCATCAGGGCAGATGTGCATCAGGACACACTCTAGCGCTATCCGAAATGGCTAAAGAAGGAGGTAGCGAAGCACGGCATAAAAGTCCATAAATTGTTTTATTTAATATAATCACTTAGTTCATTTAATATTTTCACTTGTTGCCATTTTCCAAAAATAACGATATTACGAACGTTCTGTATATACCAGAACTCAGAACCAGAATCAGACTTTGTGAAAAAGTGTTTTTTTTTTATATAACAGACTCTGTATAAAACACTGTTCTGAATATACCAGCGCGTAAGTACAAAAAATCGACTCTGTATAAAAGTGGTATGATACCCATACCAGCCTATTATTACATTTATTTTTGGAGTCGATTTTGGATTGGAAATTGGTTAATAATGCACAAAAAATTACATTTTTATAATAATTATGATTTCAGGGGATGAACTCTCGTGGCAACGTCTGAGCGCATAAATTTTCCGTTTTATAAAGGTAAGATGTTTATGTTTTGTGACAACAAAAGTTGATTAACTTTTGCTATCCATAATCGTCCATGTAACAACCGTCAAACGCAGTATTTTCTGTAAATTATTAGACCATTCTATCTATTTATTCGTTCTGTGTCTGAAAGTACTCGTATACCGATTCGTTATTAAAGAACGGCTGCAGTAGAGGCAGTAGCGGGACCGGCGTTGCGCGCTACGACGGTCGTTAGTGAGGAAAAATTAATATTTTTCTCGTAAGCTTTGCATAATAAAGCGATAATTTCCTACTGGAAAAGAGTTCCATAGATTATATCGAAGTAGATGCTTGTTTCGATGGATATTTACATCCTTTGTTCCTAAATAGGACGCAGGGATACCCTACTACAAGTTATTTTTTTGCTTAACACGGTATCGAACCCGCGATATCTGGGTGAAGGGCAAATGGTTACCACTCTAGACTCAAGTAGATGGAGCTTGTAATAAAAACCTCGCACGATACTGATATGGAAGAAAATAACAATTAATAGGTTCCTGGCGAAACCAATTATAAAATTTAAAAAATTTCGTTTTTAAGTTATTATTTCAATTGGCATTACTTTTTTTTTATTAATTATTTTAATTGGCATTACTTTCGCTACGTTTGGTAATTTAGCAGGGATGCCCGGGTTTATGGGGTGAGGTTTGTCTAGGTCTTGGAGACCAGGATTCCTACCCACCCCTTAAACCCCTTTCCTTCCCAGAACTCTCCTCTTCTTCCTTTCCTAAAAAAACCCTCCACATAGCATCCCTAAAGATGACATAGGCCCTGAGGGAAATTATTTTCCTCAGGGCCTCCTGGTGGAGCTCATGTAAAAAAAAAAAATAACAACCGATAATAAACACACATTAAACACAGAAACGGTGTTGAATTTTTTATCGTTCAATAGAAAAATATGTACGAGTAAGTCAGGGGACTGACGAGTAAGGTTTTTTTTTAAAGAATAATCTTTTTCTAATGCTAGGCAAGTTAAGTCTCGGAACCCCAGAAGTCCTATACTTGCACCCTCTTGTGAAATTGGCGGGAACGTAAAACTTTATTTTTGTATTGTACATGTGTTGTTATCTGCAAAGCAGTTTTCATTATATCGGCTATGTACAGGATGTTAAGGGACGTACTTGACTTACTTTAACCAGTGATTCCTGACATTATTTGGAGTAAAAAATGTAAATGAAATTTTGGTCTCCGGTGACATTTTTGACGTTTTTTTTTTTCTACAAAAACATAAAAAAATGGTAGTTGAGCTGAGTGACCAGTGACGACATGCGGAAGAAATTTTTTTTTGTTTGATTTTGAAGAAAAAAATTTTGAAAAAAAAAAAAAATGTCGTCAAAAAAAGTCACCGGAGACCAAAATTTCATTTACATTTTTTACTCCAAATAATGTCAGGAATCACTGGTTAAAGTAAGTCAAGTACGTCTCTTAACACCCTGTATATAACTATATATTATGTATTATTATTTTATCTCGGACCATTTTTTTCAAAACATTTTTTTTATAATTGATACAATGTTAGGGACTCTGAAACGAAAATCTTTAACAGAAAAAAATACGGTCACATCTAGGAAATGAAACCAGGACCTTAGCCTTGCCATAAACACTGTGGTAATTTGACTCTATCCCCCTCGGTCACATTTAACTGTACCATACTTGGACTAAGATCTACCAATATTATCTTCGTTTTCTTAATGCATTTTTCTATTGTTATTGGCTGTTATCGTTGTGTATGATTGTAAAATTTCCGCCGAAATAAAAGCAATCACAGTTAATGGAAAAATTATTTATATGAGGTACATTTGATTTTGGTAATGGAGGTTATGGTTTGAATTCCTTACAGACAACAGCTTAAGATGAAGCCAAGCGAAGTAATGCAAAATCATACAAAATCATGTATCTTCGTTTTGAAAATTTGATCGCTTAAAAGTATTATATACATATTACAATTATTATAAGTAATAATTATTAGCCTGAAACACTCATCTACATTGAAAAAATCTCCAGAGAAAAGATACACGCCGCCGACGGGACTCGAACCCGCGTCCTTCTGATTTCCGGTCAAGTGCTCTTTCCACTGAGCTACGTCGGCTTATCTCCTATCCGCTTATCTCCTATAAGTAATTCAATATATACTAGATATATACGCATTCAACAATTACTGCTAATTACATTTTTCCACCCGCAAACAACCAACTTTATTTTTATGTGGGAAAGGGATTGTAAGTGCTAAATCTCCCACTAGGTGGCGTCGAGACAAATTTTGTCTACATTTATGGGTGACTTTAACTCGTCAAATATTAATTATTATTTTTAATTAATAAACTAATGTTTAAGACAACATTTTTAAGAGTATTTCAGGCTAATAATTTGAATAGATGAGAGTTTCAGGATAATAATTATTATACTTTTGAATGTAGCTATAACTTTGTGGTTATCCATTATAAATACATGAAACAATGTTACATACTTTGTTTGAACCGCTTGTATATTTGTTTAAAGCCGACCGGTTTCGGAACGACCGGTCCTTCCTCAGGGTAAATGTATACTGATTTAAATGTATACGTTTGCCCTGAGGAAGAAACGGTCGTTCCGAAATCGGTAGGCTTGAAACAAATATACAAGTGGTTCAAACAAAGTAACTTAGTTTCATTTATTTATAATAATTATTACTTATAAAAATAGTTACCCTTTGTGCTATTTATAAAAATCTTGTCTTATCAATTAAAAATAATAATATATTTTTGAATGTAGCTATTACTTTGTGGTTATCAAAAATTAGAAATTTCAATTAGAAACTGTCAAATTAGTATAAGCTTTCCCTGACGAAGGAACGTTTGTTCCGAAACCGGTCGGATTGTGGTAAAGTGGTTTATACAAAGTAAAACTATTTCATTATTATGTGATAATTCATGGTGGAATTCCATTATAATATATTTTTTTTATTTTTTTTTTTATTAGTAATAGAAGGTACATAAATTACAAATAATTTTTATACAGTAATTAATTACATAGTAGAATATTTGATGTACCCCCATAATTAAGCAAGGCTTGTGTGTATGGGGGGGTGTTATTGTATTGCTTTTTTAATATCATTCAGTTTGTTTTCAGTATAATTTTTGAGGTGAGTTTTAAAATTTTTATATTGGTATTCATGTTTCTAATTTTTTCTGGTAATGAGTTAAAAAATTTTGCTCCGAGATATTTATGACTCAATTGTCCAATTTTTTTTTTACATTTTGGAGTGGGAAGTATTGATGTTTGTCTAAGACTTCTGTTATTTTTAAAGGGTGCAACTTGATTTTTAATATTATCTTTATAAATTTGTAATGTTGCATGATAAAAGTATAATGCACTTAATTTTCTAACCTTAAATTGTTTGAATAAAAGTTCTGACGAATATGAGTAGGGTTTTTTTAAAATTGTTTTTATTATTAGTTTTTGTGATATGTAAATTGTTTGTGTTTGATTTTTATATGTACCGCCCCATCCTATAATGCCGTATTGTATAATTGATTGACAGAAAGCGAAGTATGTGGTTCTAAGTAATTTTTCGTTTAAAATATCTCTTAAACATCTAAATATATATGTTAGTTTCCTTATTCTGTTGTTCAGAATGTTTATGTGTGGAGACCATTTTAAACGCTGGTCTATTGTTATGCCCAGGTACTTAATATCAGTTTTGCTTTCTATTTTTGAACATGATATATTACATTTGTGGTTTTCTGTATTTGTCACAGAGTGGATAATTAAGTTTATTTCTTTAGGTGTTTCTTGTTTTTTAATGAAAAATGGTAAATAATAGGTTTTTTTAGAATTTAAAGTCAACAGGTTTTTATCAAACCATAATTTTAGTGCATTGATATCTGTATTTGCCATTTTGTTTAATTCAGACCAGGTGTTTGCTTTTAGTAGTAGGACTGTGTCGTCAGCGTAGGAGACAATGTCTCCATATTTAGAAATATTGAATATATCATTGACATATATAATAAATAACAATGGTCCCAAAACTGTACCTTGGGGTATTGAAAAATCGCTATATTTTGAATCGCTGACTTGATTTAGTAATTTTACTTGTTGTGGTCTTTCATGTAAATAACTAGCTATCCATGCTAAGACTTTCCCGTTAATTCCTATAGATTTTAATTTATTTATTAATTTTTTATGTGATATGCTGTCGAAAGCTTTTTTCAAGTGTATAAATATTCCGATACATTTTTTATCGGAATCTAGGGCCGTATATAAATAGTTGGTTATTTTTGCTAACGCGTCGTATTTTTTTTGAAGCCGAATTGATTATCATTAATTATTTTATTTTCATCTAAGAATGTCCAAATTTGTTTTTTTACAATTTTCTCATATATTTTTGATATATTTGATAGAAGGGAAATCGGGCGGTAATTTTGTGGATCTTTAGGATAGTCTGTTTTATAAATGGGAGTTGTAATTGCTCTTTTGTAATTATTGGGAAACTCGCCATTTGCTAGACTTAGGTTTATTATATGTGTTATTGGGAGAATTAAGTATGTTTTCATCGCTTTTATTGTCTTAGCATTTATGTTATCAAAGCCGGGGGCAGAACCTCCTTTTAGTTCCGAAATAGTTCTGTCAATGTCGGCTTCTGTGACTGGCTCAAATTTATTTATTTGACATTGTGTTCTGTGTTGTGGATTTGATATATTGGTCGAATTTATGGATTTTGCTAGGTTTTTTCCAACGTTATTAAAATGGTTATTTAAAATTTTACAACATTTTTTTGTGTTATTTTGTACATTATATATTAATTTCCCATCTGATATTTCGGATATGTGCTTATATGTTTTATTTTTATTTATTATTTCATTTATTGTTGACCATATTTTTTTATTATTGTCTTTAGCTTCTGTTATAATTTTTGAGTAATAGTCGTTTTTCGTTTTTCTAATTAGAGTAGTTAATATATTTTTATACTTTTTATAATATAATACAATTTTATTGTTAACTAGTGGTCTTTGTGTTATTTTATAAAGTTTATTTTTTTTTCTAATGGCTTTTATTAATCTTAGAGTAATCCATGGTTTAATTTTCTTTGTTTTTGAATTGGGGACGATCTGTGTTGTTTTTGTTGCTTCTAAAACGTGTTTAGTTAAAGTTTTTTCAAACAGTAAGGCACTTTGGTTGGTGCATTTATTTTTTAAAACTTCTTCCCATTTTTCATTTATTAATGATTTTTTTAATAATTCATAGTCTATTTGGGAATATGGAAGATTTAATTTGGGTATTGTGTTTAGTTTTTTATTTGTCTCATGTAATATAAGACACGCGTAATGGTCAGTTATATTAGTTTTCCAAACAGTAGATTTAATATTTTTTATTTCATTTAAATGTATATTACACCAGATATGGTCTATACATGATGGAGTTTGGTTTTTAATTTCTCGAGTGTTACTATTAATACAAGATTTAAAGTTGAGGTGTGTCATTATGTTAATGAAATTATTTTTTTCTATTGAGTTATGGTTAGCAGAGATGTTTATATTGAAATCACCACATACAAAAGTAAGAATTTTCGATAATTTGCTTAGATATTCATATAGTTCATTTATGAACTTAGTTATGTTTGATTTGTGTGTTCTGTACACTGTTATAATTCTGTATAATTTGTTTTTTAATTTTATATCTATTTTTAGACAATTTACATGTTGTATATCAATTTCTTCAATGTTAATAATTTCACACTCGTCATGAACAAATATAATTATACCACTATTTTTATTAATTGGTGTTGTTGTTGCGATGCCTTTGTAGTTGGGTAGTGCATTAATGTGTTGATCGTTATTACAGTGCGTTTCTGTTAACACTATGCAGGCGGGCGATAAAAACAGATCATTTATATTTATCAAAAATTCATCAAGGTTTTTTGCGATGCTTCGAATGTTCATGTGTAGTAATAAAAAGGGGGAACTGTTTGTAACGCACCACTTATTAACTTCTTTGATATTTTGACATATTTCTTGGTTTATTTTGTATTTTTCGTCAATTTGTTTTACTATGTATTCGGTCATTTTGAATTATAATTAATTTTTTCTTGAGCAAAGTTAAGCATTTTCAATCTCTGTTTGCATTTTTCACTATTTGATTTGTGGTCTGTTGGAGTCGTAGTATTTTTAATTAAGTTCTGTGCAATTAATGCATTTTGGTATTTCGTTCTTATTGTTGCAGTTTTTTAGGTTATGTTCACCCGCACAATGAAGGCATATTGGTTTGTTCGGTGGTTGGAGGCAACGCATTGCTGTGTGACCATATTTTTGGCAATGGTAACACTGCATTAGGGGGTTGCAATCCTCTACTTTAATTTGGTAAAATCCAAGGTTTACGCTTTTTTTCGAAATTAGAAGATTTCTGAGATTTCCACTGGTTTCGAGAATTTTATTTTTTTGTTTAAATTTTTTAATTTGTATGGTTCCTTTGTATTTTATCTGGTTTGGGTCCATTTCGTAAATAATTTTTATGTCTTCATTTTGCAGAATCAAATCTGATATAAATTCTTCTTGTGTATATTTTTCGTCTATTCCTTTAAAGATCATGCACGGTCTTTTTTTATCAATGCTTTCAACGTGTATTCCTTCAAGTTTTAACTTTGTAATTTAATTTTTGATGTTGGCCATATCATCCGCTTTTTGTAAATTTATTATTAATTCATTTTTTGATGTCTTCCTGATGCTACTTACTCCGATTCCTAGTTTAGATATTTTGATGTTCTTCGTGATGGTTTCTTTTATGTCTTCGTTATCATTTTGAGTTTTAATTATAATGGGGTATACAGGAATATTGGGTGTTGTGTTTTTTCCACTGGTGATGCTAGCGTAACTTCTCGTAGTAGCATTGTTTTCCAGATTTTGATATTTTTCTAAGTTACTGATATATTTTCTATCACTGCTGATAATGTTTTCTTGTAATTCAATTATTTTATTTTGTAATGACAGACTCTCTTTGTTAATAGCATCTTCCAATTTTGTTATTATGAGTTCAATCGTATTTTTTGTTTTCTGGTCCTTGATAGTCTGAATTTTCGAAACCTCACTCTTTAACTCACTTAGATAGCTCGCTACCGTCATTTTTGGTTCTTCAATTTGGGTTCAAAAATGCCCCCACTCTATTTAAAATTTAAAATATTGTCTCTTGTTACAGTAACAGCCATAACAATATTCTGTTAACTTTTTGTCTATGGCTTCAAATGTCACTTATCTTCAAACTTCAAATTCAAATTCAAATGGTTTGAAATTCAAATATCACTTGTCATGTTAATTTCAAGATTTTGTTTTTAAATTCACTCTTATAGTTTATGTGTTCTCACTGTGATTATTTATTAATTGGAAAACGATCCACTTTTTTAATGTGATACACTTAGTTTTGTGTGAAAAACATAATCTAGATATCGTTTTTTTTTAACTTTTTGTAGAACAAAAATATTTGGTTACTTATGAAAAACTCCATAGATATATTATAATAAAACGAATATACAACGTTATATTCGTTTTATTATAAAAGATTACATTAATTTAATATTGTAATCGTTTTAGTAGATCTCTATCTAGAATCTCACCATTCTTATAAAAGAACATTTCAAATGATGATTTCATGAAAGGTTTCAAAATGTAAAGTAGTTTTTCAACATTTTTGTACCAAAATAGTGAATAGCCATTGATTAACTGAAATCAATTATGCGAAGTATTCTCGAATACGGATCCACTATTTGGTCTCCCAATTATGAGATTCATAATTATAGAATCGAATCCATATAAAGAAAATTAGCCCGTGTTATTGCTTATCGCGAAGGTATATCTGATCAATTTGGAACATATAAAGACCAAATTCTACACTATAAACTACACTCTCTGGCAGGAAGACTGAAACTTTCTGATTTATTGCTTCTGCACAAAATTATACATGCATCAGTTGATACACCAAACATTTTATCCCAAATTAACATTAACACACCGTCAAGAAATTCAACAAGGAGGATGCAAGATATTTTCTATATATCTACCTACCACACAAATACAGGATATTTCTCCCCTTTACCACGAACATTAAGACATTATAACACTATACACTGCTCTAATAATGAAATTGACATTTTTAATAACCCATTCAATCACTTCAAAAAGTATATTTTACTATCAATCGTATAAAGCTGATATTGTTATGAAGCCCTTTATTCAAAGACAGGAAATATTGTACCTACTAAATCATTGTCCCATCAGCACAGGTGCCAATAATAAATTGTTGGTGATTCCTTTGTACTCTACCTTTTACTCATTCTTGTTCGTCATTCACTTTTGCATATTTACGAGTAGCTTATTATTACTGATATTATTTTTGTTATAAATTTTGTAATTTAAATCATCCATGTATATACATTTTGGGCATAATGCCTGTTTTACGTACTTAAATAAAAAATAAATAAATAAATAAATCATAATGTTATAGAATTTTTTATTATTTCTACTTAATTTTGTTTTACATTTATTTTAACTTTACCAAGTTTTCTTTCATTTAAATTAGATTTAAACTTGATTCGGGTCTTATGGTTATTTCCTTTTGGGGTATTATGCCGTGTTGCGCTACCTCCTCCTTTAGCCAACGTTTCGGGCAGCGTTACAGTGTCCATCATCAGGGCAGATGTCTGCCCTGATGATGGACACTGTAACGCTGTAATGGACACTGTAACACATCTGCCCTGATGATGGACACTGTAACGCTGTCCGAAACGTTGGCTAAAGGAGGAGGTAGCGCAACACGGCATAATACCCCAAAAGGAAATAACCATAAAATTTTTGGCCGTGAAAATCTAAAATCATACTTGATTCGGGTCGTTTTTGAATCAAAATCTGAATAGTTTTACTTAATTTTCATGAATTTACACAATCCCCTTATATGTTATAAATGTCGCTTTTACTGTCTTAATGAAGATATTGAGTGAGATGATACATGGAAACCCAAGAAAAACCGCTTTCTAACTAACCCCAAGAGAGAGATTTAAAACAAGTTGTCTGATAATAAAAATGTAAAATTATTTTTTTATTAAATATATTTTATAATATATTTTTTAATAAATTGTTCAAAATTTGTTTAAGTAAACCACTGTTTCTGTAAAAATGGTTTCAAATAGTCCCACTTTACTGTAGTTATTTTTTTGCAACCCTGCTTGAGTTCATACAAAGTAATATGAATTCATCCCTCTCCTAAGAGCTTAATTGCCTGTTGTTGAATAAGGACATAAAATTTCACTGCCAAAAGAAGGTTCCGTGTGAAAAATTTATGACACTTATTAAATGTATAAAAAACAACGATAAACGCCTTTATGAAAATTCGTCTTTCGAAAAAATGGCTAATATTCCGGGCTACCTGAATGACGCGCATGAAATATTTTTGAAAGTCGTACCTATCTAAGAAGTTGACTTGCCGGGTAAAAGGCCTGGGATTTACACCCTGGAGAAGTAAAAATTATCTTTTTTTAAACGACTTCAAAAAGGGAGGAGGTTCTCAAATCGACTGTATTTTTTTATTTTGTTTGTTACCTCAGAACTTTCCACCGGGTGAACCGATATTGATGATTCTTTTTCTTATTTGGAAACTGGTGCTTCCTGTGTAGTCCCATTTTAATTTGGTCCAGTTCTGATAATGACATCCATGAGAAAACCATATAAGTCTTAAATTTGCGTTAAGTATGTGCTCGACAAATGGACGAATAACTCAATATCACGCCAACGTGTTTCGATGTTTCTTTTTTTATTGGAAAGGATGTACTTCAAGGGTAGTATGATGAAAGTTTGGTTAGGTTCTGATTATGGGATCCATCACAAAGTAACGGAACTCTTCAATTCTTAGCATCAAATTAACGATACACGGCCGAATCTTTTATAGGCCATCCGGATCTTTGAGTCACTTACCGTAACGTCATTATGGTCAAGTAATGTCTGTCTCATATGAGCAGCACGTTTAGTAGGTCAACCCATATTCAGTCAAATTAGGTAGTGAACTTCAAATTCACTAAAAATCTAAAAATAAACAAAAAACTTAACAAAAAAAACCCAACATTTTTGGTGATAATTTATATGGATTCAAAAAAAATGCTCTGCGAATTGCTGAAAAATATGCGCTGATTTATTATGAATCATTTGCGTCTTTAATTTTGTCCCTTGCCTTGCCTCTCCTTAATTTTTATTTGAGTTTTCAAAATTTGTATTTTTATAATTTTCTATTTCTAACTGTTTTTTGTTTTATTTTATCTAATTTTTATTTAAACTTTAACCAAAAACCTTGTTTCAAAATTTAACCATTGTATAATTTGGCTGATTGATTTTACATAAATTTTTACCTATTTTTCTTATTCGTATAATTAACTGAGTTTTTATATCTGGATTGTTCTCACGTGTATGAGAACAAACTGTGAAAACCTAAATAAATAAACGATTATTATTTTTTTAATCAACCAGCTTTAAGAGAAGAAGTATTTTGTGGTATGAAAATCCCTTTCTTCAGCTAAGAAAAATCATAATGGTGCACCAACGTATTTATTAACTCTGATACTAATTCGAAGGCGCTATATTTCCACTACGGGTTACGGATAGTAGGTTGTATCGGAGGGCGGATAATTCATCAGGAACCACCCGGCGCCTGAATTATTAAACCTTCATTTACCCCGCTTACCGAAATCCTCAAATCCGCCGGAAGTCGGTACCTACCTACCTGCTCAAACTGCTTGCCGATTGATTGATCTACGGCTTCCGGTTTATTGTGGTTGTCTTCGGGTATTTGATCGTTAATCTCAAATCTTTGATCCTAGGGGGAAGAAATGACTGAGATTTTATTGAAATTACGACATCTTCATTAATATCTATTGATTGCGATAAAGATTATTTATTAACTTAGATTAAAGTATTTAAAGATGATACATCTACTAAAAGTCACAGTCAATTTAACCCCTCAGTCTAAGTTATTCGTCTTTTTAACGGCTCATACAGGTTTCACAGAATTTTTCGTGTCTCTTTTTCTGCCATAGTGAGAAAAAAGATCTAAACGGTGTTAAATCTAGAATTAACCCCAGAACAATTAATATTTGCACCTATAAGAAACAAAAGATTCCGACCCCGTTTTGAGAAAAAATATGAAACTTTGTAAGTTTTTCTATTAATTATTTTTTTATGAATCAACCAAAAACTGACAATAACTTTTTTTAACACTTTTATCTAAAAAAATGTGTGGTTTTTGTTAACAGTAATTTTAGTTCGAAAAACTTTAAGAGGGAATAACTAGACAAAACCGGAAATATGACATTTTATATCAAATTTTATTGACTCTTTTTTACAAAAAAATATAAATTGATTTCGAAGGACTGTTCTTTTATTTAGTAAAGCTAAGTTTAGTTTAGTTTAGTAATGTTTTAAATTTTGAGAAAATGTGTTTATTTTTAGTACAATAAGATTTTACCCTAGGTCGTTGGCAGATTTGTTAAATTTTTAAACAAAATCATGCAGTAAAATAATTCAAAAAATTATTTGCGAAAGCTACTTTTCAGAATTTTAATTATAGTTCAAATAAAAGCATTTAAAAAAGATCCGTGCCCTTGTTTATCTATTTATTTACGGTCTTACAAACTAATATATTTAAAAAAAAATTGCATTCTTATTTTGACTTGATATTATTGAAAAATTATAATTACTTTAGTATGATCAAAAAAATTTACCAAAAATACATAATTTTAATAGTTTTATCATCACGGGTTGGAGCATTTTTGAATGTTGGTATTTATCAAAGCAAATTTTGAATGATATAAAATCGATATTGAGTTATTATGTTACAATGCTGGTATGGACAATAAATAATCTTTCTTATCTCACCGTCCTATACAGTTGCAAGGGTACGATCGAAATTTAAATTCTCGGCGGCTTTAAGTGAGCTAAACTTTTTTTTTAAATAGCATTCAAAATTTTAATATTTTAAAATTACGTGTTTAATTCTAATACCTAATAAAATTTTAATTCATTTTTCAAAATCTGATTTTATTGTAAATCGGAAATATTCTGGTCTTCTCATATAGGTATCTTCTTTGAATATGTCAGAGGCCTGCGGGAAAAGCGCCTAGGAAATAATTTGACATGATTCTATCGTTCAAACGTACAACTATATGTAAAACCATTTTAATTAGAACTCCCTCATATTAATTTTTCGATTAGTAATATACAACAACAAAAAATCGGTTTCATTATACCTACTCGAAATAAATTCAGAAAATGAAACAAACATTTAAACCAATAATTTGGTGATAAGAAAAATTGTATTATTTATTTCATCACGATGAAAAACGGTTTCAGTAAACAATTTACTTTTTCAGTCAATCAGTCGGTACTTACATTATTTCTTCATGTATTTGTAATTATATGTCATGCTATTATGCTTCAAAATCAATCAATCATTCCGAAGCGAAAACAATAGATAACAATGATCGTTGTACCGATATTAAATTTCATTCGATTCTTGAACAAAGCGATACACCCTAGCGCATTTTCCAATAGCTTTGATTCATTCGCGTCTTACACACCAATTAATTATCTTGACTAAGTGTCGTTTAGGCATCACCTACTTCCTCCCTCTCCCCTTATCACCCACCCCTATCCCCGCACTCTAGCCTCCCTCATTGAGACATCTTCGGGTTGTTTCCGATATTCTATGCCACCCTCCTCGTTTGGAAGGGTTGTAACTTGGAACGTTCAGAATACACTGTGTCTTTAAATTGAAACAATAAAACATATTAAAACCTTAGACTTGTAAGTAGAATCATATGAAAATACCTAATACCCAGTGAGAACTCGTATGGACGTCATCGACGTTCGTTATCTACCTTTCTTGTGTGAAAACATAAAAGTCGGATGATACTAGAACGATTATGTCTATTTATTTGGCGTACATCTCCTTAATTTCAAAAATATGTTCTTCTTCTAGTGACCTTATAAAGTTAAAAATAAGTTAAACCAAATGGCATTCAAAAATCGAAGATAACGATTTCGATTCTGCAAAATCTATGAATCAGATCAACATTGGCGTTATCTGTTTCCTTCTTATATTTATAGTCTCTCAACAGAATCTTGTTTTTCTTCTTTATTTATCTATTTATTTAACGCCCAGAGGGCTTTTACATGCTTGGTAGTACAATTAATTCATGACAGATAATTTTGAAACAAATAAAGAAATAACAATAATAAAATTATATAAAAAATGCGCACAAGTCACAAAAAAACAAAAATACAGATGAGTTTAGAATAGTGGAATGTATTTTTTGCAAGAAAAAAAAACTCGCCAATTTGATATATATCAACATCACCTAAGTACTGATTTCCCATTGTGTGAAATCGTTGTATCGGAGAGTTTGCAATGTAGGTCCGCCTATGAATGCTGCAGTAGAATAGTGTATTTTGTTGTGTTATTGTTCTAATGCATTTACCTACAGCAGGTAAGCTAGCATCATGGTTAAAAACAGAACTGCGCTGGTACCATTTAATCAATTGAATTGCAATTTAGACAGTGCATTAAAAGATTATATATGTTTAAAAACATCTATCTGAACATCGATTTTGATTTCTTGAATGAATAAATGCAAAATTTTGGAAGTGGATATTAACCCACTTCTGGATGTTCGATCGGGCTGAAACTCGGCAAATATGCTCGTTGTCAATAATAATACATTAATACACACACTTATTTTTCTGAAAGTGGCTACTAGCCGGTTCAGCGGATGGCGCTACTACGACGCTACGACGGAAAGTCAATTTTGTTAATATTAAATAAACAATAATAATTCACTAAATAAAAAAAGTAGATAAAAAATAAGAAAACATACAGATTTAGGAAATGAGATTAAAAGAATTTGGCTTTCTCATACTATAAAAATATTACCATTTGTTATTTCGGCTACTGGCATTATACCTAGCTCTCTCATTCAAAATTTAGGCATATTAGAATTGTCAAAGAATTTATATATGAAAATGCAAAAATCAGTCATTTTAAATACATGTAGGATTACAAAAGATTTTTTAAATATTTAAATTGAGTCGGTGAATTATTTTCCCATTTGGTCTCTGGTAGGTTGACATGTTGTCTCTTGTATTATTTTGTATTTATTATACTTATATAGTGCAATTGCATAGCGTAGATTGACTAGATGATCATTTGTGGAAAAGTGTGTGAAAGGGTTGAGTTTTTCCTGTGGGAAAGATTTAACCCGGATTTAAATCTGAAGCCTTATGATAAAAAAATATATTATTTTACCTAGCGACATTTATTTGACTTTTTACAATAATTCTAGGATGAATGTATGTAGTGGAATATATTTTCTCTTTCACATTTTTTAAATTGAGAGTAGTTAATATTGTCTTCAATGATTAAATATAACAATTTGTGGGTTTACAACAAAGTAGTCCTATATAAAGAAGTATTCAATATTCATTTTTTTAAATAGTTTCAAATCCAAATGATTTAATTTTATGAATCTGTGAGCTAAAAATTTTCTGCATACAATGAACTAGTTCAAATTTGAACGTAATTTCGTTGTTTTAAACCGAAGTTAAAGATTCCTTGATCAACCCCAATTCCCCCCCTCTCAGGGGATGGCGTGATTTATTGACTTAAATTAATGATTCCTTAACACTCTCTAAAATCTACAATAAATTCCCATTATGAATACGACTTAAATTTTGTAAACATGATTGATTGTTTCAATTTGATGATTAATTGTTTGTAGCAATCAAACAATAACGTGTCAATTCAATATTAATATACCTATCGATGACCATGAATACATACTTTTCAAAAAGATAAATATAATATTGTCCTGTGTGGATTTGGAAATTGCATTGCGTATCTGAATTACATTTATTTTAAAAACGTAACACTTTGTTTATAAAAACACTACAGATTATTACACATTTATAAAAAACCATAGATAAAATTGCGAGAAACAATTTACAAAAAATTCTGCCTCAATACAGGTTCACCTAGTGAGGCAGGCTATGCACAACTAAAAATATTGCATAATTGTGCTACATCTGTGTAACCGTTCTTACGTTACTTTCTATTTGTTAATCTTTTTGTACTGATGTAATCTATTTGTAAACTACATTGAACATGTACTTTTTTTAGTCATAATGTTGCCAATTTCATTGAAAAATAATTAATTAATTATTACGCACCAGATTTACATGTCCGGGTTAAATTATCCCCCCAAAAAAAAAAAAAAAAAAAAAAAGAAGGAAAAACTAAACCCTTTCATACACTTCCCCAAATGATCATCTAGTGAATCCACGTTATGCAATTGCACTATATAAGTATTATAAATACAAAACAATACAAGAACAACATGTCACTAGAGACCAAATGGGAATATAATTCACCGACTCCAGATATTTTCATATCAGAGGGTTCGGCTCTGTGGCATTTCTAATTGAACCTATAAATCCTACTGATCCCTCAATATAAATATTTAAAAAATCTTTTGTAATCCTACATGTATTTAAAATTACTGCTTTTTGCATTTTTATATACAAATTCTTTGACAAATCTAATATGCTTAAATTTTGAATCAGATTCCTAGGTATTATGCCAGTGGCCGAAATAACAAATGGTAATATTTTTATAGTCCGAGAATGCCAAATTCTTTTAATCTCATTTCCTAAATTTGTGTATTTTCTAATTTTTTCAGAAACAGTTTTTTGAATATTACAGGAATTTGGAATAGCTACATCAATGATATAAGTTATTTTTTTAATTTTGTCATGTAAAACTATATCAGGTCTATTATGACTAATTGTTCTGTCTGTTAGTATAGTTTTATCATAAAATATTTTATAAAATTCATTTTCTATAAATGAATTTGGTTCATAAATATTATTATTATTATTATTATTATAAATTGCATCGCATGCGTTACAATGCCATATTCAAAGAAATAAATTGTTTCTCCCTGCATGTCCTGCCGTGCGCCCCCATTCCCCTCCTGCATCCCCTTCCTCTCCTGCGTTCCCTTTCCACCTCCCCCCTTACCTTCACCCCTCTCCCGCATTCCCTATATTTAGTCCCAGGACGTTCAGTTTTCAAACAGCTCGCGTGCCACCTATTACAATTTTTTTTTCAAATTTTCATTTAAAAAAAGTTACAAATATTTATTTTTGTATATTATAAGAACAAACATTCAAATTTGGTACCTAACATAGGTACCTATTTAAAATATCTGTAATTTAAAAATCCATAGATTGATCTTTTGTTCCAAAAAAAGCTGCTGCTGCTAAATTCACATTCATCAAATGTGCGAACTGTCAACTAACTGTAAGAAGTATTAGAAAACTTAAAAAATAGATGAATGAAATAGGTGAAATCGTTCTGAAGTTATGGCGTGACCAAGTGAAACAGGGATTCATTTTTATTTATATATATAGATATAAACGACCTCCGTAGTCCAGTGGCTAAGACTCTTGACTCACATTCCGGAGGTCGCGGGTTCGAACCCGGCATGCGCAAATAAATTTTATTTGATTAATTTGTGTTATTTCACAATTAATTCATTTAAAATAATATATAGTATATTTGCGGCATGTTCCAGAGTGGAAGATACTATTAGTATCGCCCTGGTGTAAGACCACCATTCAGAATTGAAACGTTGCTTGAAAATGGCTTTAGCCGTGTTTAGTGACCAGATCTGAATAGCCAGGTACTTCCCAACCTTCCTCTTCCCCACCTCCTTCCCCTCCCCACCACCTTCAGCCTCACAACATACCCCAGTTGGGGATGCCATAGTCTCACTGGCTCCAGACGGGAGCAGTTGAGATTCTTGTGCGGTATTCACTGTAAAAAAAAAAAAAAATAAATAAACACATGTTTTTTTCGATTCACAATTTTATTTAATTTTGTTTATAAATCTTTGGGAAATCAACAGTTGAATTTCAACAATAATTTATTAAATTATTCACAAAATGCAACCAATTATAAATACTTACAATCCATTTGGGAGGTGGGTATGGCTACTGACGCCCCGGGTCCATTTATTTCATAAAAACCAAGACCCCTGCCATAGTGGTTCGCCACGTTTTATGATTTGGTGATGAGCATGGGTGTCCGGGTTCAGGTTTGTGTAGGTCTTTGCCCATCTAGCGTAGTGGGCCGGATTGGGAGAGAATTTTTGGTTGAGGAAGACCGTTTGACCTCCAGCCTCTCCAGGACTCTCTCGACCAATCGCCTTGCATCACGGCGGGAGGGATGGATTCATGCGTCGTCACTCCTAAGCACATCTATCCCCAGATTCCTATCCAACCTATATACTTTTCCTACCCAGATCTTCCTCTCCTTCCTTTCCCTAAACAGATCCTCCACACAGCATCCCCGAAGATGAAATACTTGAGGGTTTTTTTTCCTCAGGACCACCTGCGGGGGGTCAGTGTGTACAGGACTGATGGATGTATGAATGAATTTATCCCTCTTACTGCAGTGCAGTTCTGAGAGGGTCCTGCTGTCTGCTGCGGTCTCCCTCAATCTGTCTCTCCCGATCCGGCCTGCCACAAATGTAGGTGGGCAGACGCATCCGCTGCCAAGATCCAGACAAACTTTGATGAATCCCCCCTACCAAGACACCAAACGTAGCAAACCACTTGGTGTGACCTAGGGCTGAGGCGTTGGTTATCCAATAAATGACAACCAGGTCGTCGGTGGTTGAAAATTCGGTAGCCCAAATTGAAAACCAGTTTGCAGTTTATTGTCTTTTAAAATGTTATTATCACACCATTATTATTACAACCATTCCGAAAAATTGTCATTTGAACACGGCAATTATACTTCAGTACCGTAAATTTAGTTTTCATATTCAATCATTGTATTTACTTGAAATAATAAACCTCGCATTATTCAAGTCAAATGTTCGCATTACACTTAATAAAACTCGTTTAAACACAGGTGACCATAATATTTGTCCCAGCTCACATAGGTCTCATAAAAATCGCTGTAATACCATAGCGAAAAATATTTTTAAATGGTGTTAGACAGGCAAAACACCACGCTTTATATTCAAATCTAAAAAAATAACCACCAAAAAATTAAAACGTACACCTTTATGAAACCAAAGTTTTGAATCGTAATTTGAAAAAAAAAATTTAAGTTGTGCGAATTTTTATTAATTATTTTTACACGGAGCTATAAAAAAGTAAGGTGAGAATAATGATTATTTGATAAAATGTGTATGTGCTTTTATTTTACTTTGTTGTCAGTAATTTTAGTTAGGAAAAATGTAAGGTGATTCGTTTTCAAAATCTTTTTCATGTTTGCCTGCATAATTTTAATATTTAAAAAATTATATGTTTATTTAGATTTATAAATTTTGAAAGCATATTTCACCACCTTTCAAAAACAATTTTTAGTTTTTGGATATGTTTAGAAATGTTCCATTTATTTGGATTTTATTTGACCATCTGAAAAATATGCCAAATTTCTGAAGGGTTAAGAATTTATTTTACAAATTAAATGATAGATCAGTTTAAATTTCGTGACTTTCGTTTGTACTTCTTGTCAGTGAAATATCTAGCGGTAGATTCGGCAATAACTCCCCCCGCCCGCTTTCCCTTGTATCGGGGGCTAGATCTGTACAGACGGGTGTGTCCGAATTGAAATGTCAGTCGCTATCTAGACGTGACAGGTCCGGGATTATTTGAATGGAATGATACAGGAGAGATGAATGGTAAGACGGACAGAGGACGCGTCTGTAGGAACCATTGTTGGTGACCGTTTTTAGGGGTGACAGAATATTTAAGTCATGCAAAGAGTCACCAATTACTATTAAATATTTACTTTTTTAAATAATTTATTTTCTTTCATATCAGTTTAAGAATTTAAAAGCTAAATATGTACGTTAATACGTATACTAACAGAAGACCAAATTTGTCCCAGCTCACATAGGTCTCATATAAATCGTTGTATCTCCATTATTGTCATGGTGAAAAATATGATCTAAGCGGTTTTAGAAAGAAAAGACTTCAGGCTTTATATTCAATTTATGTGCACCTTTATGAAACCAAAGTTTTCGAAAGCAATTTGAGAAAAATGTATAAAACTTTGACTATCTTTTTATGAAACGACAAAAAAGTGAGGCGAAAATAACATTTATAATTTCTTTGCCTTATTAAAATGTGTGTTTTTCTTTTTTTTCGTTATCAGTAATTTTAAATAGAAAAAAACGTAATGCGAATCATTATAAAACTTTTCTATTTTTGAGTTAAATTTTTAATATTTCAGAAATTAAATGATTATTTCCGATATAAACATTTGAAATCATATACCATCAACTTTCAAATAAAGCTTTTGGTTTTCGGATACGTTCAGAAATATTCCATTTATTTGGATTTTATTGCAAAGCGAAATTTTCTGACCTTCTGACAGAAAATGTCCGAGAGCTGATGGGTTTAAGACCTGATGTTAATGGCTTGTTTTACTTTATAAAAAATAAACAAGTTTTTATATATGTATCATTGAAGAAGAAAAATATAATAATTATCTAAACGAAAATATGAAAGAGAACAAGACAGTGGAGGTAATCCACCTCTTACCCGCCTTGGTATAAGTAACTGATGGTTACTCCTTCAAGGCTCTCGCAAGATTCAAATTTTTTTTGTTAAACGAAGCTACATTTATTTATTTTGAACGAATCTAGACCTCCAGTGTCCATGCATACGTTGTTAGTAAGCAGTATGCAAGTGCTTAACAGGAAAAACAAAATGCAAAAAATAGGTTAGTAAGACAAAGATTAATTAAACAGGGCAAAAGAAAAACTCATTCATGAGGCTCCATGAGGCGGCATTGCATCTGTAAAAACCCGCAAGCACCTGCATAAAATAGAGAACATAAGTAATACAATAACTCTCAAATCAATTGGCAAGTACCAACAACAAATGTGAATGGCTTTCGGTCTGATCATAAACTACACTTAGCTTCCGTGTCCCTTAGCCAACCACTCAGTGAAGCCTCAAAGAATGTTAACTGAATATTTGGGGTAAAATACCCGAAGACTAAAAGAAAATTCAGCGTTGGGTAGTCTGAGGCAGGACAAAGGATAGTCAAGGTCGTCTGATCAAGTCTCAAGCCTGCACATGTCATTGGGGGAGGCGCAGATAGATTTGAGAAGGATCTGCAAAATTAGTAATGTAACTAAAGATGAAGCAGGGACGAGGTTCAGCACACCCCCGTATGGGGATAGGGAAAAAAAAATTGGAGTTCAGTTCATCCAGTAAAACATTGAAACAGTTAAAGACAAACAAAACAAAACAAGGAACATGGCATAAATTAACAGGTAGTATAGTAATTATTAACAAAACAAATCGCAAGGCAATTATATACATTTTTTTTTTAAACATAGTGAATAAAAATGTAAAATATAACACGTAAATCATAACATATAATAAAATAAATTTTAAGAAAATAAAAGAAATAACATATTACAGAAACACAAAACACATAAATCCTAACAAATAAATAAGAGAACAAGACACAGAAAAACAGAAAAAGATAATGGTCGCAAAAGGGACTCGAACCCAGAACCTCTCGTCTAACCGTGACGTGCATTTACCAATTCCGCCATTGCGCCCTACTCATATGAAATTTTAGTCATAATAGCCAATCTCATATGAAATTTTAGAATTAACAATATTATCTGCAACTAATTTATTTTCCATATCATAGGATAGATGAGAGGTTCTGGGTTCGAGTCCCACTTGCGACCATTATCTTTTTCTGTTTTTCTGTGTCTTGTTCTCTTTCATATTTTCGTTTAGATTATTATTATTATCTTCTTCAATGATATATAAAAACTTGTTTATTTTTTATAAAGTAAAAACAAGCCATTAACATCAGGTCTTAAACCCATCAGGTTTCGGGCATTTTCTGTTAGAAGATCAGAAAATTCGCTATAAAAATAATAAAAACATTCAACGTAAGTCTGCCGCAGAAGTAATTTGTTTAAGCTTGTATGTAGTAAGAAACAAATCACGGACAAGCCCTTCAGATCTCGTCACTTAACACTTAGTGTTAGTCTTTTGCCAGGGCATATCTTCATAGTATCTATTCCTATCTGTTATAAGTATCAAATCGTCGCCTTAGTTCGTATTTGTCGAACAGACCATTAAAAAAATTTACAGGAGGAGAAGGTTCTCTTTCATTATTTCAATGAAACATTATAATAGGTGTAATTTAAAGCAATTTCCGTAAAGGTAAAAGTCTCATTATGTTAAATAATTCTTAGTTAAGTGATTAACTATCATTTTTTATACCTTATTTTTAAGTTTAAAATAGAGAGTGGACAAAAACTAAAATGGTCTGTTGGACAAATAAGAACTGAGGCGACGAAATCATAATTGAAGCAAAAAATATAAACCCTGGTAACATTTTCGAATCAAAATATTCAAATATTTAAATATAAGGTCCTATTTTTCTCAACCCTTATTTCGATCTTGCTTATTTCCGGTGACCACTGTCCGATACCCCGAATGACGTCACATCCGCCCCATTTCACCCTTTTCCGTATCAACTAATAATAATACATCCTACCCCCACCCCCAACTGAACCCCCCAACCCCCCCACGCGCATCCCTCCTCGTTAGCCTTCCATTTGACAGATACGTCAGCCCTCAACCCTTGGAGTCGGACAGAAGGCGACGTATCGGGCCATGGAGGCTTTCTGGAAGGCTTCTGTCGGATTGTCCCAATATCTTTCGGCCTGAAGGAAGGATATTGATGATTGAAGGAAAAACTAATTTCATTTTGGGATGTGTGATCACGATTAAGAGTCATTTGTCACTTACATACATGGGGATGTCTTTCAATACAAATTCTTGTTTCTTACAAACTAATTCTTTTAGTATTTGTGGTTTGTTTTTGACAAAATTAATCATTTGTCGGAGGTAATCCAACAGATGGTAATCAAACTTACGGGAGCAAGAAATAATTTATAAATCGAGTACATTATTTGATCTAATGAGTAACACTTCAAGAGATTCAAATATAATGACGATTGAAAAGAAGTTTGAATAGATTTTGAAGAAACTGTTAAAAGCAATTTTTAAAAATTAATATCTTCCATTGACTGGTATGTAAATATCAACTTGTGAAATTTTTCAAAACTATTCACAATTGTAAAATGACAATCTTAATATTTGGGTTATTATGCCGTGTTGGCTTCCCCCTTATTAAGACAAGGTTTTAGTCAATGTATATAAATATGATACGTTTTTAGATTTTCACACATCCATCGGATCTGTTCTGATGATGGACACTGCAAAGCTGTCCGAAATGTTGGCTGAAGAAGGAGGTAGTGCAACACGGCATAACACCCCAAAAACAAATAACGAAAATGTATGTATGTTACTCTATACATGTAAATGCTATCTCTATACTAGCATTAAAAATTAGGAACAAACTGCCTCAGATGAGAACACTTAAAAGTCTTTGGTATGTATAAATGTATGATGTGCCGTGTAGGGACAGTCGGGGACTTTTGGAATCATTTCATAGCAGCTTCCTTTTAAAAACCTAAATAGAATCTTGACGTGAGAACCGATAGAGATACCCATTTGGTCTTTAAAACGGTTCGGGAAAGTTGTGGGTGCCCTCGATTGACCCATAGCCTTGCACCGCAATAGGAGGGATGGACCCATATGTCCATCACTCCTGGACAATGACCTCCTGATTCCTACCCACCCCTCATTTTCCTTCCCAGATTTTTCAGCTTTTTCCTTCCCAGAACTTCCTCTCCTTCCTTTCCCTATAAAGACTTTCCACACAGCATCCTCAAAGATGACATAGGCCCAATGGGTTTTTGAAGTGAAACTTCTTTAGCGCCGTTAGTGACTGAAATTTGGATGAAACGGAAATGCGTCACGACACAGTTCTACACAAATACTCGGTTCTAATACAATGCAGTAAATTCGCGCTCCGGCGCGGGCCTTTGATAGCGCAGTGAGGAAGGCGCCAGACAAGTCTCAGACAAATCTCAGCGGTCAGAGAGACAGACATCAAGCGAACGGAGGTTCGAATCCTACGAAATCCATTGTGAAATCAATATCCAATCTTTAAACCACTTTAAAATAAACAGGCAAAAAGCGACATCCTAGTTTCACATTTATCGCGTGTGAATTACACACACTCTGATTTATTTCCCCAAGACTTCCAGCGTGGAGCTAACGTAAAAAAAGTGAGTTTAATTTCTAGATTTGATTTCATAATTCTTTTATGGAAAATATGATGAAAGAGCTTGGCATTTTGAACAAAATATATCTAATGTCCCCTTTCATAACATGATTCGGGTGGTAGATTTAAATTTCATCAGAATAATAATAATATTAAATGTTGAAAGTGTAACACCTTCATAGATCACCCATAAACACCGGAATATAATACAATAATATAATGTGTATAGTAGATACACATTCTCGTGTAATCATCCAGAACGCAATTACACCTAAAATGGCAATACGTAACTGGTGGATATTATGTACACAATGGGAACGTGATATGATAACATTAATACACGACGGTAAGGTATAATAATATGGTGAAATAAGCTTTGAAACCCGGAGATGACAGGGAAACATAGTAATTATGCCAATAAGGAACTCCAGAGAAATATATTGTGGCAAAAAAATATATATATTCGTAAAATAAGAGTAGTTTTATCAAAAAACGCCGATTCTGAAAGTATGAATTTTATTATAAGTGGAATTGATATCGTTATTTAACTGTTGAATTAAACACCATCATCGAGATTTTTTGTGTTATGTATTTTTCGGGTGTACCACCCCGTACAGCATAACGCCCCAAAAATAAATACAATAAATTGCGCTACCTCCTCCTTTAGCCAACGTTTAGGACAGCGTTACAGTGTGCTAGCATTGGCGCTACTTGCGGCCAACGCTAAACCCTAAACCTGGAAAGGACATGCAATAAACAAGCCGGCGGCTAGCTCTGCACAGCCGGCGCGAGCAAGGTCCCTCTTAAACCCAGGGCGAGTGTCTGTGGTTCGCTTGTTAATTCCTACTCCCCTTCCTTTCCTCAAAATCTCCAGGTCTCCTTCCTCAATCAGAACACAGTTGATATGCACGAAAAAGGGTTTTATTCAATTAAAGGTGAACAGGGTTCTACAAAAGGCCAGCATCGGCACTACACACATGAGTATTTGGCTATCTCTAATTAATTCTATCATAACGGGGGGAGCTTCTCTCAACTCTCTCTACACGTGTTTAGTGAATTTAAATGTCAGTTCTTAGCACACAGAGGGGTAGCAAGGTTCATTGGTACTCACAAGCAGGAGATAGGCGGTCGGCAGACAGGATTCTGGGTAGGCGTAAACCTCTTTAAGCACAATACACAATTAAAGTAAAACATCGTGAGCGTTTACGGAGAGCGCCTAGCGCGAATCACGGGGAACACAGTTATTCTGCCGAAGGCCGGCGAAGGAATGGGGACGGGGAGCCGCTCGGCGCTTGGCACGGGCGCCGCGCGGTGCGGGGAGAGGGGCGGAGGGCCTGTGCAAGGGGTCAATTCGCTATTAGCTCGCACGGGAAACAATTCCGTAACGTAACACTTCCCCCCTCGCCGCAAAAAAGGCGACGTGGTAATGGAGCAGTAGGGCTAAGAAATCCTCTTACCCTTCTAGCACTTGTGCCAAAAAAAAAAAAAAAACATCCAAGAGAAAGGGGGGAGAGAGAGAGAGAGAGAGAAAAAGAAAAAAGTTGCTAGCTACAAAATAGTAGAAACAAAAACAAAAGAGAAAAAAAACATGGTGAACAAAGAATTATACATGAATGTACATGAAAGAGCAGTGGCATACATAAATATAAACAAGGACCTGCTGGAGAAAGGTACAAGGGTTATGCAGTGATAGAAAAAAAATGACTCTAAATTGTATCATTGGTCTGTGAGCTAAGTTTGCGTAGCGTGGTTTGCGTAGGATGTTTGGGGTGTTTGAACGTTGCACTGAAGTTATAAGGTTACTTTGTCACAGTAACCTGGCCCGTTTGAGATTACACTCAAGGAACACTAGGGCCTTAAAGAAAACACGAAGACGAGAACGCAGGATGAGGCTTCTTGGTGGTGGAGAGGGTTCTACCTGTCACAGAGGTCAAAAAGGTAGCTGCTTCCGGATCCTGTGGGTGGGCCAGTATGACATCATTGAGGTACTGGAGAGTGGAATTGTAATTGGTGGTTGGTCCTTTATAGAGGAGGTGGTTTGTGTGCATGTCAGCCGTTGTTGTGATGGTGGTTGGTACACTGGTTTGTATACAGTGGGATTGTTGGATGAACAATTGTTGGTATTGTTATTTGCGCAAGGGCACAGGAGCATTGGCATGATGGCAACAGAGCAATTTGCAAGGTGCAGCTGGAACATTTGCAAGATGCAGCAGGAACATTTGTACAATGGCAACAGGAACATTTGCGAGATGCCGCAGGAACATTTGTACAATGGCAACAGGAACATTTGCGAGATGCCGCAGGAACATTTGTACAATGGCAACAGGAACATTTGCGAGATGCCGCAGGAACATTTGCACGATGGCAACAGGAACATTTGCAAGGTGCCGCAGGAACATTTGCACGATGGCAACAGGAACATTTGCAAGGTGCCGCAGGAACATTTGTACAATGGCAACAGGAACATTTGCGAGATGCCGCAGGAACATTTGCACGATGGCAACAGGAACATTTGCAAGGTGCCGCAGGAACATTTGTACAATGGCAACAGGAACATGAACCAACTTAGAGCTGACGTGCTCGGGTTTGTTTGAGTGATGGTTTTGTGATGATACAATTCGCAACTACACGCACGACTCACACTAGGTTATGTTAGGTGTGGTCGGGTGCTTTTGGTACGTAGGGTTTGAAAGCATGGGACCTCCGTGACGGTAGTGAAGGCAGCATGAAGAGAGGCGCAGGTGTAGATAGGGTGAAGAGCTGCTGGTCTTCTTATTAATCCGGCGAAAAATTATTATTAGAACAAAATTCTTGAAGTTTACCTGCCTGGTAGACCAATGATGAAAAGGTTTGGAGAGAAACAAGGTGTGCATATTGAGAAAGATTGGATTAGTTTGACGTGTAGAGAGAGAGAGAGACGGAGAGAGAGTTAACTAACTGTAACTACAGACTTATACATATTACAAAGGTACGTATTCAAGGAAGGTTCTGTTTAACCCATTTAGTTTTTTTTTAAACTAAATACATTTCCAAGAACACGTAGGTAAGGGTTTGTACGTATGACAAAATGCCCCCTTTCGAAAGAAGTTGGTCTTCTATGACCTATGCTCACGTCTATACGGTAGCATTTTTTCTACTTTCGAAGAACAAAAACATTGAGTACAAATAAGTTATGAAAAGTGGGAAAGGAGTAGGAAGTTGAAAGGATCCGTGTATGAAGGTTGTCCCATTTGACAAACGAAACGCCAAGTGCGTAACGCATATATCCCCATTCACGGATAATTTCGAGGAAGGGAAAGGGTGACAATTGGGAACATTTGAACGAAGAAAACTGCTGAGGACTCGGCTATTTCCGAAATTCGACCTCTGAGTGGAAGGTGAAACAAGGTCTACAGCAGTTATCCTGGCACATTACAATACCATTTGGTAGTGTGGGACAAAAGGAATACACTGACATAAAAGACGTGTGATCTACACTTGGTAGGTCACACAAACATGGGGGTAGATATTATTTCGTTCGCACGACTCATGGTGAGTATTGTAACGTCTTCACGTTTGGTGCACAGATTATATAAGTACACAGTTATAACAAAGCGGTTCTCATGCCAAAAGACACACGACCAAAAAGGGGCGGTTCTCATGCCAAATAAATGACACACGACCAACAAGGGGCGGTTCTCATGCCAAAAGACACACGACCAACTCAATAACATTTAGTTAAGAGTATAAAGTAATTATGACGAACTTCTCGTATCATGGCGGATGTTTTGAGGATCTCTCCTATGATGGTAGATATTGTCACGTTTTCACGTCTCACGTGACAGGAATGAACGATTTACAACAAATTTTGCCCAGTATTGAAAGACAGTAGCCCAATTACGTTCGAAAATGTGGGTCCCCATTCAATACAGACGGCGGGTTAAGCGGTTCTCATGCCAAAGGACACACGACCAACTTAGTAACATTTAGTTATGAGTATAAAGTAATTATAACGAGCTTCTCGTATCATGGCGGATGTTTTGAGGATCTCTCCTATGATGGTAGATATTGTCACGTTTTCACGTCTCACGTGACAGGAATGAACGATTTACAACAAATTTGCCCAGTATTGAAAGACAGTAGCCCAATTACGTTCGAAAATGTGGGTCCCCATTCAATACAGACGGCGGTTTTGCAATGATGTAATTAATACGGCACTGCTGTAGCTTAATAATTTCATATTAGCATACGTTACAAGACTTGCCAAAAGGCGATAAACACAAATTTTATTGAAGATCTGGCCAAGATTTTAAACTTCAAACAAGAATAATGGTACAATAAAGGACAAAAGAAACTGATGTCATGATAAAATATTGTACCTCATAATGAAGTTGTATATGTACAAAGAACAATGTTAATGAAGGGACGAAACGTATTGTCACTTTTATAACAAATATTTTTCTCAGAATCCGACAAAATACGATTCTGGAAAAAAATAGAGCAATTGGGTTGAGCGCCATTCTAATTTTTGGAAAAAGAAGAAAAACCACAAGTAGCAACAAGGTTGCCCTTGAATTGTTTCGAATCCAGCGAATGTGACCTGATAGGTGTGTACATTTGGTGTATTCGAAACGATCCCCAATATACAACATTACTATGAATGTGTTAGGATGGGGTGAAGAGAAAAAAGAAAAAAGAAAAAAAAACGGGAGGATTTCCTATTATACGGAAATCGTCGCGACATTCTTACAATATGGTGCTGTGACCATAGTAGTGAGCTGCGGCAATGGTCTGAAACCAATGGTTATTATACAGACTTGCACTTATGATTTTATATTTACAACATTAGGGTAGGGACGTACTGGTACGGCAAAAACCCGACACAAAACAATTAAAAAAAGGTGATATGACAAGATGAGGCGATGAGGTGAGAAAAAAAACGCGCGGATGCTGCAAGAATTGTGAAAAGGAAAGCGACGTCTTGGAGCAGGAGTTTTCCGGAACCGTTGATGGTAGGAGGAAAAGGAGGCCCTTTCCCGAAGTGATCAATTTCAGGAAGAGGATGCATACAAGTATGAAAACGGTGCCCCAAGAGGTGCTCTTGTGGTACAGCAGGCAAGGCACGCAGGATGTACAAGAACATATAAAATTATGCAAAAAGAAAAAGAATGTACAGGAGTTAGGCTACCGTTGACATTAATGTGCCTTCGGGTGTAAGGATTACCTTACGAATGCCCATATGGGTGATTATTTACATTTAATATTTACATGTAACTCACGTCACTTATGACAAGAGTTTTGCCAATTTGATAACGCCTGAGTACTTGATGTGATGGAATTTACTGATTCCGTCACAGTAAGGCATTTTGGAATTATTCCTAGGAGAAATCTTTCTATTTCTCAGGGCCTGTAGTAGTTCTTCCTTTGTTGAAGTAAAGACGTGCGGGATTATACCCAGCGTAACTTGAGGAACTTCCATGGTGTATAAGATCGTATCACAGTGACCTTATGTTGGAAAAAGTGAGAACTAGACTCGCAATTGGAAAGAAATTGGGCAGAGATTGACCACTGGGGACGTATTTTTACAAAAAGTTTTTGAAAAAAAAACGCGTTTTTTATAAGTGTTTGGTTTATTTGAAAATTTGGGCAGGGGTTTGCCTCAAAAAACGTGATTTTGAGAAAAAAATCCAGATGTTTTGGAAATTTGTTGAAAATTTTTCAAAGTCCAAAAACGAGAAAAATTTGGGCAGCGGTTTGCCTCAAAAAACGTGATTTTGTGAAAAAATCCAGATGTTTTGGAAATTTGTTGAAAATTTTTCAAAGTCCAAAAACGAGAAAAATTTGGGCAGCGGTTTCCCTTAAAAAACGTGATTTTGTGAAAAAATCCAGATGTTTTGGGAATTTCTTGAAAATTTTTCAAAGTCCGAAAACGAGAAAAATTTGTGCAGGGGTTTGCCTCAAAAAACGTGCTTTTGTGAAAAAATCCAGATGTTTTGGTAATTTGTTGAAAATTTTCAAAGTCCATAAAATGAAAAAAAATTGGGCAGCGGTTTCCCTTAAAAAACGTGATTTTGTGAAAAAATCCAGATGTTTTGGGAATTTCTTGAAAATTTTTCAAAGTCCGAAAACGAGAAAAATTTGTGCAGCGGTTTCCCTTAAAAAACGTGATTTTGTGAAAAAATCCAGCTGTTTTGGAAATTTGTTGAAAATTTTCAAAGTCCGGATATGAAAATTTCACGGGCCGGGATTCACCTTAATGAAACACGTTTTTAGAATTTATTCCGATGTTTTTGAAAAATGTTTGCAAATTTGCAAAAGTCCGGAAATGAAAAACGGAAACGAGGTTCGCCTTAAACGAACATGTTTTTAGAATATTTCCATTTCCTTTCCAAAGGGGGGTTCTTCAGAAAAGGAAAGAAATATTTTTTCTTTTATACAAGTTTTCGTGGAAGTATTTGTTTGAAAATTCAACAATGTCTTGGGGAATCGTTTCTTTATTTACGTGGCTAGACTGTAGCCTGATTTGAGCATCACCAATTATTGGTATTTATCCGCCGACTTCCTTTTGTCATAACAAGTTATATGCAGAAATGTGCATACGTAATGTAATGCCTGACTCGAGGAATCGACGTCAACGCGAACCGAACGTCTTTCAAATTATGTCGTCTGTTTCTTACGAATGAAAAAAAAGCTAAATGATGAAACAGGCGGCAAAATTAGAAAAATGCTCAATTGTCAAAAGGTAGAAAGAATTTAATCCACTTGTTTCCCTTAAGCTGCAAAATATGCCGTTATATATACAGGCCAGTATTTTGCGAAATAGTCCCCTATTCGCAGAATATGTCGATATCAAATACAGACCAGCACACTGCGGAATAAGTTTATTAATAAAAACTGGTTAATTAACTTTCGGGAAACGAAGCGGGTAATTGGTTTATCATATACAGGATTTTAATTGTTGAATAACTTTGTTTTAAATATTTGTGTACATTTCCACTATTAATCTTGTATTTGAAACTAGCAAATTTAGTCGGTCGACACTTGTAAACACTATATTATTCACGACGGCAACTTTCTTGGTTGAGCACTTTACGTAGGAATACCGGTGATAATGTTTTGTCGAGTGACGACTCGAAAATGAAGGAATCGTGCCCGTGATAATTTGAATTGCAATTCGAAGTTACAATCGCGCCGGGGTTCTTGATGGAAATGCTAGACAAATTGGGAGTAACAAGACAAAACATTATACATTATAAAGTTTAAACAATTGCTGATTGAAGAACGAGACTGTGGGACCGTGAAGAGGGAGGAAAAAAAATGCCACACGTCGGGCGACAGTGCTAGCATTAAAACGCAAAAAAAATGCACCACGTTGGGCCCAGTGCTAGCATTGGCGCTACTTGCGGCCAACGCTAAACCCTAAACCTGGAAAGGACATGCAATAAACAAGCCGGCGGCTAGCTCTGCACAGCCGGCGCGAGCAAGGTCCCTCTTAAACCCAGGGCGAGTGTCTGTGGTTCGCTTGTTAATTCCTACTCCCCTTCCTTTCCTCAAAATCTCCAGGTCTCCTTCCTCAATCAGAACACAGTTGTTATGCACGAAAAAGGGTTTTATTCAATTAAAGGTGAACAGGGTTCTACAAAAGGCCAGCATCGGCACTACACACATGAGTATTTGGCTATCTCTAATTAATTCTATCATAACGGGGGGAGCTTCTCTCAACTCTCTCTACACGTGTTTAGTGAATTTAAATGTCAGTTCTTAGCACACAGAGGGGTAGCAAGGTTCATTGGTACTCACAAGCAGGAGATAGGCGGTCGGCAGACAGGATTCTGGGTAGGCGTAAACCTCTTTAAGCACAATACACAATTAAAGTAAAACATCGTGAGCGTTTACGGAGAGCGCCTAGCGCGAATCACGGGGAACACAGTTATTCTGCCGAAGGCCGGCGAAGGAATGGGGACGGGGAGCCGCTCGGCGCTTGGCACGGGCGCCGCGCGGTGCGGGGAGAGGGGCGGAGGGCCTGTGCAAGGGGTCAATTCGCTATTAGCTCGCACGGGAAACAATTCCGTAACGTAACAAGTGTCCATCATCATTGCAGATATGTGACATCATAACTGTAACGCTGTCCGAAACGTTGGCTAAAGGAGGAGGTAATGCAACACGACATAACACCCCAAAAATAAATACCAAACAAACTTTTGGCCGTGAAAATCTAAAATCATATCTGACCATCTTCGTGATTAATTTTTTGGTTTTTATGCCATTTTGATCTTTCTCCTTCTTCAGCCGCTCTCGGGCAGCGTTACGACCATCATCAGGGCAGATGTCCGCAAGACAGCATAATACCCCAAAAATTAATCATGATTCTTCTTCTTGTCGGTTTCTAATTGCTGATGCCTATTCCCTACTCCAATTTCGACGGTGGGCCGGGCTCATCCATTCCTCGCGGTTCTGTTCTGCGTAGAGACTGCGGACGCCGATTTACCGGAGGGCAGTGATACTTGGTCACTCCGGCGCATGATGGTCTTACTCATCTTTTCCTGTCTTCCACTTTGCCAAGAGTTTCTCCAAATTGGAGTCCTCAGTTTGGCGAGCAATGTGTCCAAAGTATCTTAAAACACGTTGTAGGCAGATAGTTAGCACATTGTTGACGCCTAGCTTTTCCAGAATGGACACATTTGTGCGTCATAATCAAGATATTGGCCGTGAAAATGACAAATCATAACAAAACGCCACCCAAACAGCCTGTTTGGTTGTCATCCTTGGTTGCTGGCCTCTGGCGTAAGTGTGGATTTTGTTTTAATATTAAAAATATATTTTTTGTAAATTTTGTGGAACTGACGACTTATTGTTGTTAAATATAAAATAAAGCATTAATATTGACCGAAATAGGACATAATTATGGACAATAAAGCTATTAACCGAAATTAAGTTTTTTTTTTTAAATAGTTTTACTGTTTTCGGAGATAAAGTTTTTACACAAATAATAAATAGATAAAATGAGTGCTAAACAGTTATATTTAGCACTTTTACGTGTCATAAAGGTGACATATTTACTACTTTTACTATTTTATATCCATGGATGGTTGAAAATTAGATTACTACTCGTAGTTGTATTTGACATGGTGTCATAAAGTCGACTTGGTGTCATAAAGTTGATGTTATATATGTCATAGATGAATGAAAATTATTTTACTTACTGGTAAGTGTACTTGACGTCATGTGATAAGTTGAATTCATGTCATAAAGTTGACCTCATCTCATAAAATTGACAGCAAGTCATAAAGTTGACGTATTTATGTCATAAAGTCAACTTCACGTCAAGTTGATTTTTTCCTATTTTATATCTCATAGTTAGATGAAAATTACTTTACTCACTGGTAAGTGTACTTGACATCATGTGATAAATTGAATTCTTGTCATAAAGATGAACCCATCTCATAAAGTCGACATCAAATCACAAAGTTGACGTATTTGCTTACTATTTTAACCTCGTGATGGATGATAATTCCGTTACACTTGTAGTTTTAGATTCTTGACAAAAAGAGGATAAAGTTGACTTCATGGCTGTATTGAATTAACAGCCAGCAACTAATAGGAGAGGGTATCAGGAGAAAGCGGGATAAAATAATCTACCTAGATTTCGCAGTTTTAGAATCGTTGCTATATAATTTAAATATACGTACCTACACACAAACACACAGACTTTGCATTCTTGCCATATTATGATGATTGATACGCGAATGCGGGGTATAATATTGCCGGAGACGACAATACGAAATACAAACATACGGACGGCTGATATAAGGGTAGAGCAGAACCAACCTACCAACCCCCTGTCATTGACAAATCGTCTTCATTCCATCCCCTCTTACGCGACAATAAATAACCCTTGTATTGGAAGATATATGCGAGGTACGTGATACTAGAATTTTGACTTACTGATGTATTACGCTTTCCATGGATCTATTTCTAAAGCCAGCAGTGGCGTACGGTTGTTATAACTGTTTCTAAGAAAAAAATTTAAAACCCTTTTACCAGAAATGTTGTTTAAACAAAAGTAATTAATTGAAAACTGCATTTCGCTTGATATCGTGCTTTTTAATAATTGTTGCACAATTTGAAAACTTGGTTCTTCACCGTATCATGTACCAACACTCTGTTGCTTGAAATGGCTTTTAAGTGTGTTTGGTGACCAGATCTGAATATCCAGGTACTTCCCCATCTACCTCTACCCATGACCTTCAGCCTCACAATATACCCTAATTGGGGATGCTATAGTCTTACTGTCAATTATCTTTAAGTCAACTATCATAAGTCTTAGTCTTAAGTCACTAGCTATAAGTCTTCGATTAAGCCACTAGCTACAAGTCTTAGATATAAGTCACTAGTTATAATTACAAATCTTAGTTATACCAATATTATATATATTTACTTGTACTGTACAGCGCCCTTGAGGTGATTTCTCACAAAAACGGCGCTATATAAATTAGCCAAGTATTATTATTATTATTACTGGCTGTAGGCGATTGGGAGCAGTTGCGTTTCTTTTGCGCTATTCACATAATTAAAAAAAAATTAAAATTAAAAAAATATATGTTACGCCCGTCACGGTGATGATAAATTAAAAAAAAAATAATAATGCACTCAAGGGTTTATTGCATCAAATATATATAGTATGTAAGTTACTACCCGGTTTCGTCCAAGAATCATCACCCTTATTTCGTTTGTTACTGAACAATTAAAACGATATAAAACAAGTAATATTGAGAGTTGAAAACTTCGAAATCTCCGACTGAACATGACATTGAGGTCGGTCAACCTTGAAAAACTGCAAATTTCTGTTCGAGATAATATATATTTTTTAACATCGAAAAAAATCGGGAGACCGATCCTGCACACATAATATTTTTTTTATATTTACCACAGTATTTACGAATTTTTATTCAATCAGGAAACCATTGTTGAAATTCGAGGGAAGCAGGATATAGTTTTCTAGAGTATGAGACTTTTGGTGTAGGAAAGTATTATGAGCACTTAGGATAGTTAGAAAATGCCCCAATTGTCCCTATTGGTCCGTCTTTCGAAGCTTTTTTAAAGTGAACTAGCTGAGTACCCGAAGTGGCCCGTGCTTTACGCAGAGTTTTTCGAAATCTAATATAGACAGTAACGGTCCTCTTATCTTGAAGATCCGGTATGCAAAATTTCATCAGTCTCAAAAACCAGGCTTTAGGTTTGGGGGGGGCGACCTTGGCTCTCCTTCGCCTTGCCTCCGGCTACTCGACGCTGAATTCCTTAGGGTCGTCGGGTATTTCCCCCCAATCTCCCATTTACTTTTCTTTGAGACATCACCGAGGAACCGGCTAAGGGGCGCGGAAGCTGAGTGTGGTTCACGACTAGACCGAACGTCATGCGCATTCTTGTTGGGACTGCCAATCGCTTGGAGAGGACTCCCAACCGTTTGCCATGCCTTTATTACTTATGTACTGTGTCTTCCTCCCAATCAGGTGCTTGTAGGATACGCTGGATACAATCACCCAGCGCTTGCCACCTCGTGGACTTTCACCAACCTGTCCCATTGTCTTGTCTATTTTTGTTATACTAACACACATTGTATCTGTATTTCCCGCTAAGCACTTGCATACTGCTTGCTAACAACGTATGCAGGGACATTGGAGGTTTAGTTTCGTTATCAAATGTAGAGTCGTTTTTACCAAAAAAATTAGAGTCCTTGCAAGAGCCTTGAAGGGGTAACCATCTGTTACCTATACCAGGGCGGGTATGTGGTGGGTCCTCCAAAGTCTCAAAAACTGAAGATTTGTACAAAGTCAAATCTACGTTTCCCGCCTTCGCGGCCGCCTCTCACAGACAGTCTTTTCTATATAAATAGAAGATAGATAAATAGACATAGAATACATATTATTTAAAATAAAATAAAATGTGTAAAATCATATTGAACCTCACGCCACTGTGTGCTACAAATATGAATGTTCAAATACATGTGGAGGTAAAAGACAAGAGAAGGAAATGGTCACCCAAGAGAAATGACATCACATTACTTGCATATATCAAAAGTATCATGGTATAAGGCGACTTGCATACATTATTATTCATATTACCTACTCTATACTACTTTAGTATAAACCCAACGATAGTAGGTACCTAACATCACAGCTCTTTTGCTGCGAAATGCAAATAATAACGGCAATGATAGTGATTTGTGACAATATTTCCTTCCTCTTTATGAAAATAGATTTATTATTATTATTTTATGAATTATTAAATAACCAGCCCAGACCCGTAAAAAACACGGGATGTTATAATTGAAAGTTTTGTGAAGCTAAAAGTATTTATAAAATATTTGCCACAGGATCATTGCCTACCAGAAATAAAATTTGCCATTTTTTTGTATTTCTTGGGCATTAACTATATAACAATTTATAGACTTTTTGTATTAAGAGGGCATTACCAGAGAAAACCGGAAATACGTCATTTTCAAAAAAGTTTTTAGACGTATTGACTCTTTTCCACAAAAAATTATAAATGGATTTCGAAAGATTGTTTTTTTTATCTAGCATTCGTTTGTAATAAATTTTGAGAAAATTTTTTAATTTTTAGTATAATAAGGTTATTCCATAGGTCGTTGGCAGATTTGTTCAATTTTCAAAAAAGTTTTTGTATTATACCACACCCATTTCAAATAATAAAATCATGCAGTAAAATAAATCAATACATTATCTAGCAAACGTATGTTTTAGAATTTTAATTTTAGTTTCAATAAAATCATTAAAAAATATGTACGTACATGTGTTTCTTGGCGAAAATTGGTCCGTTTGTGTATTTATTTGCGCACTTAAAAACTAATATATTTCAGATTTTTTTAACATTCTTATTAAATTTAGACATTATTAAAAAATGATAAATACTTATAATCAAAAAATAACTACAAAAAGTACATTATTTTAATAGTTTTATCATCACGCCTTTCAGCATTTTTGGATGAAGGTATAAATTAAAGCTAATTTGAAATGAAATAAATTCGATATTGAGTTATAATTTAAAAAAGCTGGTACGGAGAATAATTAATCTTTCTCATTGTAACCGCCCTGCACGATCGTAAGAACAAATTTCGACGAAATGTGGATTTTCGTCCGCTGGCTGGTTAAACGCTCTTAACATTCAAACCTGTTAAACTACTTATTTGACAATTTTTTTTCAATAACATGGTACAATGGTAAACAGTGGGTAGTTTTTTTTTACATGATCTCCAAACAGAAGGCCTTAAGGAAAATAATTTCCCTCAGGGCCTATGTCATCTTTGGGGATGCTGTGTGTAGGGGTTTTTTTTAAGGAAAGGAAGGAGAGGAGAGTTCTTGGAAGGAAAAGGGTTCAAGGGGTCGGTAGGAATCTGGGGTTCAGTGTGTCCTGGTCATCCACCTCCAAGACCTAGACAAAACTCACCCTTTGAACCCGGTCACCCCTGCTAAATCACAAAACGTAGCCAACCACTTATGCACCGGTATGTACAATGTTGATGATAAATTAACAATTAAGATAAGTTGGTTAAATTACAGAAAAATATAATTATAAATACTTAAAAATACGTAAAAAGTAGCATAAGCCTTATATAACAAACAAGTACAAATTTATTTTATATGAACAAATGAATATAATTATCAAGTACTTCTATAGTTTAATATACATAAAGAAAAAACAAATTTATAATGATTTTTCATTTCCTTGGAATGTGAATTCCAATTAGGAAAACAAGGTCTTCGGTAGGGTATCAATATAAATCTTCAGTATCTAATAGCCATTTCCTTAGATTATATTTGACATTAGCTGTGAAAACGTTTATGTTTTTAATTGTCATTGCTAGTTTATTATTCTTATATTATGTTTTAATTTTCTATGTACATTTGTTACTTTAAATTTTTAATTTTCTGCTACCGGTTCCGACACATCCATCATCACTAGCAAACGTAAAACTAACTTTAAAATTCTATACAAGTATAAAAATGATAAGATTTAATTAGGTGGCGGTTGTGGAAGGGGTGATTTTGGGGGAGGGGAATAATGGTTGGAGGAATCAACTTTACATGGGAACATCGTTAATAAGGGTGCTGTTATTTTATTAACTAAATAAATTTTTGATTTACTTATTTTATTTATTATTAAGAAAATTAAATTTAAAAAATATAATTTCTAGTAACACTAAATAAAAAATCAATTTAGTTAACACAATAATAGCACCTTACAAACCACCCTTATTAACGATGTTCCCAAGTATGTTGACGACTCTCGTCGTTTTTTCCCTCCCCCAAAATCACCCCTCCCACTACCCCCGCCTAATTAAATCCAAACATTTTTGTACTTGTATAAATTTTTTAAAAGTTTCAAGTTTGCTAGTGAATGACACGGATGTGTCAAAACCGGTAGCAAGAAGAAGAAAGAAATTTAAAATTTAAAGTTACAAATAATTGTACGTTGAAAATTAAAACCCTTCAAAACAAAATAAATATTGCCATTTAATTTTTTAGCATAAATTATATTGCCATCTTGATTAACTAACTTTTCGAATGAACACCTTCTGTTGTCTGTCGTAAAATCGTCTGTCTATAATTTAAACGAAACATGAAAAGAATATATTAGAAAAGTTTATTATAAAGTTATTTAGTTAAGTTAAGTTATATTAAAGTAATAATAATAAATTTCAAAGCACATAGAGTTCATTGCGCAGGAATATTTCACATCACGACGAAATAAAAATGTTAAATTTTTTTTATAAAATACTTTATAAGTATTAACAAAACAAAAAAATTCTAGGAAAATTTTATTTTATTTTTCTAATTTGTTATACCTTTTAGGATCTAGAAGTACCTTGGTACTAGAAAATAGTCATCTTTACTGTAAAGATGCATATCTGTCTGTCTCCCTTTAAACATACACAAACTCTGAGGTTATTATGATTGGACAGCCTATTCTATAGGTCAACGCAACACCGGTTCTAGGCCGTTCGATCACCGGTGAGATCGGCAAAAATGTTAAAAAAATATATTTTTATAAGCGATTTTGACCCTTATGTATAAAGGATCGGTATCAAGAACAAGAGCAGATTCGCTTGCGCCAACAGTACTCCCAATACCGCCAAAAGTTTTATTCACCTGGCAGCACCAGGATATTTTGTATTATAAAATGAATTATCTGTGGAACTTGAATGTAACAGTTAACCGCAAAATAAACTGTCAAAGGTCGATGGTCGGTCACAAAAATTTCGATAAACCTGGCAATTCATCAAATAAACACAAGTAATGTTATTTTTATCGATAGTTTATTGTTCAAAAAATGTGTTTCGGAAAATAAAATAAACGATAGTTCAAAATAAATGCACAAAATATTACTTTAAAAGTATTCTTTCCGAGATTTCATATGACGTACGGGCAAAAAATTCCGGCATTCAATAGGTTTAACCAAATCAAAAATATTTATTGACTTTAGTGCGCAACAGGGCTTTATCTGGAACTGAAAAAAAATCCATAAACGAATACACGCTTTTATTCTTATTTTTTAATCATTGAAGACAATATGAACGATTCTCAATCAAAAAATTGACACAGAAAAATCAGAAAACGATACGGTCGCAGCTAGGAATTGAACCCAGGACGTTAGCCTTGCCGATCTTACCCCCTTCAGTCTGTTTAACTGTACCTTACTTCGCATAAAAACTACCCACATTATCTTGACGCATGTTTTTATTGGCTGCTATATTTATGAACATATGATTGCAACATTCTTTCCAAATCAGTGTTTACTTTGTCTTGAAAAGATTTATACATTTAATTATTTATTATAATTAAATCATGCGCAGTTAAAAAAATCATACCCTTTGAAGATTCTCTCATGAAATTCAATCGACTTGTACTAAATAAAAAAATTGTTAAAAAAATCTATTGTTTCTTGAAGCTAATACTGCAGTATGCCATTAGCGACAATTGCAAAACTTTTTCGAAGTATCAGAGTCACTTAACTATATTTCCCGAAGAAAATTGGCGAAAGGAATTGAAAATTCCCGTTGCAGACACGAGAAAACAAAATAAATGTAATACAATAAGAGTGCAATACAAAGATTTGATACCGGTTAACAATTAAATCACGTGACTCTCTTTGGTATGCAACCTTGAGGTGTTGAGATGTTTCACAAAATTTAAAAATGAATCTGGGGGTTAACGTAAAAGTGCCTACAGCAATTTTCGGTAATTTGTTTTGTGTATCAGAAAGTATTTTAAAACGTCCTTGATTTGTATGCTATGAATGCATATCGTCACCTCATTATTGGATTAGGTTCTAACTGGTATTTTTTTCAAAATTGACCTCGGATGACAAAGCATTTCTTTTGGTCAATTCTATGTCCAAAATTATTTTCAGGACCATTTGTGTTGTATTTTCGTAAATATATGTTTGACAGAGTTCTAAATAAGCATTTTAAATAATCATTCATTTTACAAGGTTCTAACATTACTTACACTCTCCATTTTGTTTGTATCTGACAGTTGATCGCTATTACGAGTCGCCTTATGGTTTGCCACTTTGGTTAAATAAGGTTCTAACTTTGCCTTACCATGTTTTAAGAATTCAAAGTTTGCAAAGACGAATTTTCAAAATCTATTTAACAATTTTATTTTAAGTATTTTAGTCATCATATTTTAATGGAAAATATTTAAATTGGACGTGGCCCTAGCTTGGAATTGCAAAGAATATATAATTAGAACCTTGTGCAATGAATTATTATGCCCCCGATGGTTGCATGTGGTTCTATTTGCTAGTGTAGGTATGTTCTAAAGGGGTAATTTTACGTTCTATTCAAATATATTCATTTAAAATATGTTCAATTAAAATACTGTACTCAAGATTGAACCTCAAATTCGGAAATTGGTAAATAGATTATGAAAAATCGTGTTTGCCAACTTCGACATCTCATATCTCGGAACAAGGTGAAGTGGTGTTAGAACCCAATTGAAATTAATATGACAAGTGGTAGATGTCAAAACATTGTTTCGGCGATTTGTACACCAAGAAACCGATGAACAATCTTCATTCCTGAGTGATTTATAAATTTGACACAGCCACTTCCATTAAGCCAGATTATTGAAAATTTCCCAGTCAATGCTTTGTCCCTTTCGATATATTATTACAACCCACTCATCTGCATAATCGTCTGTCGGTTTTCCGACCATCCTTTGTACTGATGTAAATGTATCCTTACTATTTGTTGTATTTTTATATTATATATTAGTATATGAATGTAGTACAATGTATCCTTACTATTTGTTGTATTTTTATATGATATTATTAGTATATGAATGAAGTACACGAAAGACCGCGCTCGTTCGGAGATGGTCGGGCGGCGCCGACCGTTTCCGAACGAGCGGAGTAATCAGCCGTTTCGGCGAACCGTTGCCAGACCTAATCAAAGAGCACCTGTAAACAGATGCTACTATCAATATTTGTTCCCATAATAATTCACAATAAAACAATCCAAGAACTTGCGTTGTAATTGTGGGCTAGAGAGCCACAACACAAACTACATTTGTAAATAATAAATAAAATTATATATAAATGTATTTCTTGCGTAGTATTAATTTGAATTCTGATGATGCTTGAGCAAAGTGAAACCGATCGGTAAATAAATTATTGAAAACTCGTGGTTTCACACAAAATAAGTAATTTATTTTTATTATTTTTGTAATTGTTTTTTTTTTATATCTACTTATTTTTGGAATAACGTAATAGGTAAAATCCCAATTGTAATATTTAATCATTGGATACAATATTGCTACATCAGATGCGACCGATTATTTTTCTATAATGAATAAATATCACTTTGTTTAAACCGCTATATTATACACAATATCTACATGTTTCGATAACAATGTTATCTTCATCAGGATATGTCAATATAAATATCCTGATGAAGATAACATTGTTATCGAAACATGTAGATATTGTGTATAATATAGTGGTTTAAACAAAGTGATATTTATTCATTATATAATTAACGCTGCCAAAAAGTAATTTTGCGAAGTTTGAAGAAGATTATTTTTCTTTTTGTTTTTGTTTCAAATTTTCGTTTGAGAGTCGCTAATGTTGTATTCAATGACAATCTTTACATAGTTACCTTCAAATAAATGTTTAAAAATGCGGCGCCATCAGTTTCACCCGCAATAAAAAAAATAATTACTTTCAATTATGCATATAACGGTACAGTACTAACAACAATGACGGAAGTCAAGGACTTGGGAATAGTGTTAGACCCGAAACTACTATTTGACCGCCACATTGAATCCATGATATCAAAGGCTTCCAAGATACTAGGCTTTGTACTTAGAACCTGCAAAGATTTAAAAAAAAGTAAAAACCATGAAAATGCTTTATTTTGCGTACGTACGCAGTTCTCTGGAGTACGCCTCTCAAAACTGGAACCCCAAGTATATATAATAATAATAATAATATATCTTTATTGAAAGAAATTTGCAAGATTATAACTAAAAAGTACATATTCAGTGTTATGTTTACAGTAGTTTAAAATTACACAAGGACAAAAGGATATCAACAGAAAAAATATATAAATATGAACAGTAGATAAATGAAAAATAGAAAATAGTTATAAATTTTGGTTTTTCAGTAATCTGCCTCACTAGGCTAGCCTGTGTTGAGGCAGTAATTTTTAAATCAATTTATAAGACTTATAGACATATACCTACACTTTTATTAAAAAAGTAATCACACAATAGATTGGTTACATTAATAATAAATTTGAATAAAAGCAACCAATACATTGTTTGTATATTTCCACTGTATAATACCAAATCATTAATAATTTCGAATTTGGGTGAGTGCACCGGTAAAGGCCCTATCATTATTTTTGATCCAAATTTTTATGTTATTTTTGAAAATTTTTTGGGAATCACATTTTTTTATTCTATCTGGAAGAATGTTGTAAAGCCTTGTTGCAAGATATTTGAAATTTCGTTGACCAAAAGTAGTATGCGTTTTGGGGATTTGTAGTAAGTCTTTGTCATTATTTCGAGTACAGCGAGAATTTAATCTTTTTTCATAGTATTTATGTATATTTGTGTATAGATGAGTAAGGATTGTTTTTGCATATATCTGCCGAACGTCAAACACATTCATAATATTGAAGATTAAGTTCGAGTCTGTAATTAGAGGTAGTCTAAGAATCAATTTTATGATAGTTTTCTGTGCCTTTATGATTGGGTCTAGTGCTGATGCAGTACCGCCTCCCCATGCAATGATACCATACTCAATAATAGATTGACAAACTGCAAAATAAATCATTTTCAAGTGTTGTAAGTCGAGAAAGTTTCTTATCGTTCTGAAAAAGTGCATGGTTTTTCTTATTTTGTTTGCAATTATTTGAGTGTGTATATTCCATTTGAGATATGGATCAATTGTGAGGCCGAGATACTTCATCTGTGTAGTGCGCTCAATGTAGGGACACTGACAAGATTCATCGGAATTAAAACATTTGTGTATTCTAATGGAGACATCATCATGAGGCTGACCTGTTATATTTATGCTTGATGTGACATATTTAGTTTTCTCGGTGTTCAAAGTGAGCGTATTTGTATCTAACCACTTTTTTACAATGTTTATATCCGTTTCAGCTTTTTTGTAGACATCTACCCAAGTGTCAGCTTCAAACAGTAAAACAGTGTCATCGGCAAAACTAACTATTTTTCCCTGAATATTAATGTTACATAAGTCATTGATATATAAAAGGAACAAAGACGGTCCTAATATGCTACCTTGTGGTATGCCATAGTTAGTTGAGCACTGATTGCTAAGAGTGTTCAATATTTTAACTTGTTGCTTGCGCTCATCAAGGTAGCTCTTAAAGAAGTTAAGTTCGTTGCCTGTAATACCGATTATTTGAAGTTTGTTTATTAATTTACTGTGTGATATTGTATCGAAGGCTTTAGAAAGGTCTAAAAATATTGAAATACATTTTTTGCTTCTATCAAGGTTTTTTACTATGAAGTCAGTTACGGCGGCAATAGCGTCTGAAGTACTCTTGTTTTCTTGAAACCCGTATTGATTTTCTGAGAGTACTTTATGGCTAACCAGAAATTTTACCAACTGGGCATTGATAATTTTTTCAAATACTTTGGATAGAGTGGTCAGTATAGTTATTGGTCTGTAATTGTTTATGTCTGTCTTGTTACCTGTTTTATGTATGGGAATAACAATACCTTGTTTCAGGTTTGAGGGGAAGTGTCCTTGACTGATACTAAGGTTAATTAGGTATTCTAAAGGCAATGTAATTTCCATAGCCAGCGTTTTCAATATCTTAGTTGTTATTCCATCTACCCCGGCAGAAGAAGTGTTTTTTAGGGAATTAATTATTTTTAGAATCTCTTCCCCTGACACAGTTTGAAAATTGAATCTTCTTTTGGGAAATTGAAGTTCTGCTTCAGCAGGTAGAGCATTCGCACAATTTGGTAGACGAGAAGCAAGATTTGAACCAATATTTGTAAAAAAATTATTGATATAATCCGCAACGAGCTTGGGGTTTTTTGAGGTGTCAATAATGTTTCCGTCAATACAAAGTTTATTTATGTCCTGTTTGTCTTTAGTGTTTTGTGTATTTGTGGCTTCTCTTAGAGTTTGCCATATTTTTTTGGGATCGTTGTTACTTTGTTGGATTTTGTCTCTGTAGTAGATTTCTTTCGCCTTTCTAATGACTTCGCCGCATGTATTTCTATATCTTTTGTAGATGTTTAGTGATATTATGTCGTAAGGATTTTCTTTAACTTTTTTGTGTAGTGCGTTTCTTCTACGAATGCAGTTGATAATTGAAAAGTTTATCCATGATTTCAAGGGTTTAATTTTGTTAGGATATTTTTTTGTTAAAATTGTGGTATTATTAATTAATTCATTTTTCAAAAAGTCAACAAAATAATTCCATGCATCATCTGGGTTTTGTATTTGGAAGAGCTCTTGCCAAGATTTATTTTTAATTATGTTTTTTAGATTTTCAAAATTAATATTATTGTATATGATTGACTGATCCCTTCTGGTTTTTGTGGCGTCGGATTGTAATGTGAATATTGTTGTGTAATGATCTGTAATTGTTGATTTGTAAACGATACTTTTGTTTTGTTTATTAGTTTTGACCATTATGTGATCAATGCATGATGTAGATTCATTAGCTGTTCTTGTTGGTATATTTATTGTACTAATTAATCCATGGAACTCTAACATATTCAGGTAGTCATGACATTGGTGGTGTGGATTATTTGGGAGTATGTTGATGTTCAAATCTCCCATAATTATTAAATTTTTAGTATATGAAAGATTAGAGAGTGTGCTATTAAGACTGTTAAGAAATGGTGTGATATTACGGATGGATGGAGAGCGGTATATTGCTAGAACGCAAGTATCATTATTGTGCATTATTTGCATACAGCTCGCGTCAGTAATGTTTATTTCAGTTACAACATAGTTTAGGTCATTTTTTGTGTATACCACAATTCCATCATTCTGACTATCATGGTTTGATGAGTTGAAGGAAGAGTAGTGATTTATGAATTTTGGAGTGTAAATATTTGTCAACCAACATTCTGTAAGAATTATTACATCAAAGTCTATATTTAGGTGGTTAAGCTGTATCTGGAGTTCATTAAAGTTTTTATTAATTGATCTAATATTTTGGTGCATAAAAGTGGTGTTTTTTGGATTAGCTGTCAGATATTTACATATTTTAGCATCTGATGTTGTAAGCAAATTGTCTTGATAAATTAATTCTTCATATGTTTTGTTAAAAGCCATATTATAATTTATATTACAAAAAAGAAAAATAGTTTAATTAATTTTAATGAGAGCTCCACTAATCCGTGGCCATCACTGGGGATTTCAACCTTTGATTGAATGTGAAGGAGTTGAATTATTGTTGCAATAAACAAATAAAAGTGCGAAATATGACTCACCATACTGAGGGGAATAGACCCAGTGAACGACCGGTGAGAGGGGCTCTCACTAAAAAAGCTAAACTATTTTTTTTAGATCATCCGAATGTTTGATGTATATTATCCTATCACTTTCATTTTTTTTAGCCATTATTTTACATTCTTTAAACCAGACGAATTTGTATCCCATTTCTTTTGCTTTCGTTTTTGATCTCCACAAAAGATCTTTGAAATAGGCACCAAGGATTTCACTAACAAAGATCTTCTGGAATACATTTCCTTGGGTTGAGGTTAGGTTCAGTTGTTTCCTGTTTTGTAGAATCTGCCGTCTTTTTTGGGGGTTGGTAAATCTGACGTGGAATTTTGGGGGGGCTCCTGGACGTCGGTCCGGTATTTTCTTGATATCGAGAATATCTTCGCCTTTTAAGTCAACACCCGTGACTGCGACCACCCGTTTGATTGTTTCTGCAGGCTGCTCACCCTCTCTTTCAGGAATCCCAGCAAATTCGAGGGTGTCTTCACGAGATTTTTGCTCCACTTCTGCCAATCTGACTTCAAGGCTCTTTATTATTCCATCTTTTGCCGTCAGTTCCTTTCTCAATGATTCCACTTCGGAAACCAGTTTAATTATGGTCTCCATCTTGAGGTGGATATCATCGTATTGACGGCTGATGAAGTCTCTTGTGCTTCTGCTTTCTTGGTTTTCATCGTCAATTTTTTTTATTATTGCTTGTTTAAATATTTCTAGTTTTTTCTCCATCTTCGTCTCCATTTTCTCCAGCAGTACTTCAATATTTATATTTTGGGACTCCGATGTAACCGATGTCCCGGTCGTTTGTCCTTTACTTCTAAGATTTTTTTCTGATGTTGACATTTTGAGAACTGGGTTTTGATAGTAAGGTCAAACACTGGCTATGTTACCCTTTATTTGACACTTGGTTCACTTGCGAAGAAAGAGTATTATTTACTTCGTAAAACTGTCAATTAATGAATCCCCAGTGGAAAAAAAACACTGTCCAAGAATAAAATGATGAATTCCGTTTTCAGTTTTGACAAATGCATGTAACGTTTGTTCGCTTATAATCAAATAATATCAATTAATTTCGGGAGCAGAGCAAAACACAAACTGTCACTCGATTGTAGGTATTGTTATGTCACATAGATAGGATTGAGAAAGTGCAATACCGATTTCTACGATACCTTGATTTTCGAGTCAGCCGCGTTCTTCAGGATATCGTCCTTGGATAGTCGAAGAAATTTGGCAGACTTACCATTCTTACAAAAAATAGCTACCTCTATGATAGATTGCCCGGAATTACTATAAAGAATTCAACTAAGAGTGCCCATCAGCCAACCAGACAAAACCACGCATTAAACATTCCTCAATGCAACACTAACTCTAAACAAAACACATTCATTCATCGCGCTTCACACACCTTTAGCAATTCCTACAGTGAATTCGACTGATTTAACACAGTACCTAACGTTTTCAAAACTAAAATGAATAAATAACATTTACGCATACATACCATTATTTACACAGAAAGGATCCCTTTCCACTCCCTTTCACCACCCCATCCACATAACATAATTTAACTATGTTTCTCGATTTTTCTTTATACCTACTCACTAAATAATTAATATACTTCAGCGAAAACCTATTATTGGTTAAATTTCTGTACATATTTCGTCAAACATTATTAATAATAGTAACTGTTGGTTTTCCTAATAAAATAAAATCGCATAAAATGAAATTGCTACCGCTGTCTGTGCGCTTAGATCTTTTAAACTACCCAACGGATTTTCATGCGTTTTTCATTAATAGATTCATGAGGTGCGTTTTTAGATATATAATTTGTCAAGATTTTGTGTAAATTGGTTGAAATATATAAATGAAGGGAGCGGGCTGGCAAGCAGGCAGCGGGCAGCGGACAGCGGGCATCGGGTTGGCAAGCGGGCGGTGTGGATTTTATTTAACAGATGGCATTGGTTACAAAGGTTGGGTAATGGCGTTGCGTTGTGTTTCGTTATCCGCGGCAACGTGTGGCCGGTTCTGCTAGTAGATAATATTGTATATCAGCAGAAAAATGACTTTAATTATTTACTAGTCTATTTTTCTCAAACACACAAACCGGTATAAAGAGATTCTTCCTTGTGTATTGGTGTACCATAAATGGATGTACTGGATGGAAAAATCTCAAGCAGTTCATGTTCTTACACCTTCACTGCCTGTCTCTATTCAAACACGTCACGGCGGTTCGCCCAATAAAGGATTTCAATCCATTATACTACAATTAACATACAAAGGTAATTAAATATGCCTATGTTCACCTCAAACAGGAACTGAACCTGTTACCTTAGTACCGTTCCGCTCACTGCCTGCCCGTTCAGCGATTATCCTTCTAAGTACCTATCTCCACAATACCGAGTGTCACGTCTTATGTTTTATCTGCTTAGTATTGGTTACAAGATTCCATTATATCTAGATAATGTTATGTTGGAATCTACCTACCATGTTTGACGGCCGGCGTAGTCCAGTGGTAAGGCTCTTGACAAGCACTCCGAAGGTCGCGGGATCGAATCCCGGCGTGGCAAATAAATTTAATTTGATTAATTTGTGTTATTTTACAATTTATCCATTTAAAAAAAATAATATATAGTATATTTGCGGCACGTTCCAGAGCGGAAGATACTCTCAGTATCGCCCTGGTGTAAGACCACCATTCAGAATTGAAACGTTGCTTTAAATGGCTTTAGCCGTGTTTGGTGACCAGATCTGAATAGCCAGGTACTTCCCCACCTTCCTCTCCCCCATCTCCTTCCCCTCCCCACTACCTTCAGCCTCACAACATACCCCAATTGGGGATGCCATAGGCCCACTGGCTCCAGACGGGAGCAGTTGGGACTTTTGTGCGGTATTCATGAAAACAAAAAAAAAGTTACCCGTGGTGGGCTGTGATTTCGTTTTTCACTTTCCCTATTTTCAAAACCAATAATTGCTGTTCGAGTAATAATTTAATTTATGAGTATAACATACGTAAACTTAGTAGGTACTGTTAGATTAGAACTCGCACGGATGTCATCGATGTTCGTCCTTTTCCCTCTCACCCATTTTGTTTGAAAACGAAAAAGATAGTAGATACAAGAAATATGACGTCACGTACGATATCTCGCTGCGAATAATTTATTTACGAATCTGTTCTTTTAGTTTTTTAAGAGTGTTAACAGGTTTCGATATTAGGCGAGGACGCAAATTGGCGATGAACCTACTCGTACTTGGAAAAATTTTCAATGTATTTTGAAAAGGTCTCTCAAAGTAAATTAATGTTGTGGCGCGCCGTTTTTACGCTTGCCACTACACCATCTCTTTCCCCCGTACAGCGCCATCCTGCTCACCCACCCCTAAGCAAACCAGGATGCGCCGACGCCTTCTGCGCATCTCCCACCCTCGAGCCGCTACATAAACCACACCCCGCAACAAGGAATGGGCTATATAACAGGCTGCGCGCCCTAAATTAGTCAGTTCGTCTGCAGCTCGCTCTTGGCTAGTACGCTCTCTTAGTTGCGCTTCGTCCTCTGGCACGACCCTCTAAGGAGTATTCTACTACCATAAGTAAAGCACCAACCAGACCCCCGACTGCTGCCTTAGTTGCGCTTCGTCCTATTGTACGACCCTCTAAGCAGAACCACAGTCAGTTTTGTTGTTCCCAAAGCCTAACGGCAAGGTTCCCTCCGATCCCTTGCTCAGTTAATTAGTGAATTGATACATTGTGACTATTTTTACCATATTATGTGATCTGTGAACTTACTTTCTTAAATAAATAACCTTTTACCAACAATTGTGTTATAATGTATATTTTTATGCCTCTTCATAATAATTCGAGGGTCCAAATTTTGATACGCACAAGAAATATATTAATCTTCTTTAAATATGACCAGTTTTGATGGTTTTGCGGTTTTTCAACGAATCTGGTCGCAATCTTTAGATCCTCAGGTAACTCATCTGTACACCATTCTCTGCTTTTATTTATCAACATTCCTCAATATAATTTTCACGTCTAATTTGAAAGCAAACTTTTGGTTCTGAATGTGTGTGATCACCAGTTTGATACTCAGAGTTATATCCACTCTCCCGAAGACATTTCAATAAGTAAACAACTAATAAAATAGAAATATATTTTTTATTTATCTTCCCCGGGTTTTGAGCCCGAGCCTCTTTGCCCAGTTACAAGAATTTTCCCTATTCGCCATACAGATCTTTTTGTTATTGACTTATGTTTGTTCTGGAAAATATCTAAAATAACTATTGCTTGCCACGAGCTGTCTAGTAGTAACTTCTTGCAGAATAAAAAAAAATACATGCATCACACATGCTTCTCCTATTATACGCTCGAAGAACAAATGGCTCCGATTACAAGTTAATAAAAAGCCAAGAAAAACCAGTTCTGATAATGAAAACGTAATTGTTGTAATAGAGCTATTAGCTTCTATTGTTAATGATATTATTTACACTGATGTTATGGACGAGAAACGAACAACAGTGGAGGCCTTTTGTACTATTCCGTGTTCATGATTTTGCATTGAAAATTCTGAGGTGAATTGTTTAAGTAGGTATTTTAATATTTAATAAATATTTTTCTACCACCTACAAAATCTATGACAGTTTTCTTGATAAATTTTTTTTTAACAAAACAAAAAACGACTTGAAAAAATGCACTAAAAAGTAAAAAAAATTATTTTGTATTCTTCCACAACTTAATAATCAACTTACTTTTTCAACTCATCAATATGTAGGTACGATTGTTGTTTTTGGAGTCAGCCAAGGTAGGTTTGTAACTACATACATAGTTATGCGAGTAGGTGAGATGTGACTTGACGAGGCGAGAGACGAGAGGCGAGAGCGGGGCCGCGGCGCGCGGCGCGGCGGGAGGGAAGCTGTCAGGTGAACATGCCGGGCCGCGTATTTACAATCCCTACCGCGATTCAGTCACGCTAGTGACTGAAACGCGGTAGGGTTTGTAATGCGTAAATCACCAACAAACACTACCGCGTTTCAGTCGCCTACGCGCTTCGTTGCTCTATCTGGATTTATAGGGTAAGCAGAGAGGATAGACGGCGTTAATTTTTTACTTAATTTTTAAAAAAAATTTCAGTAAAAAATTACGCGGTCCATCCTCTCTGCTTACCCTTCTATAATTACGGTCGTCACTCTCAGTAAAAAAAAACATGCGTTTTTTTTACTTAAAATAAATTTTCAATGTATAAAAAAAATATTCTAACTAAAAAAACGCTGTCCATCCTCTCTGCTAACCTCTCTATAATTACGGTCGTCACCCTCTCAGAAACAGATAGAGCAACGAAGCGCGTAGGCGTCTGAAACGCGGTAGTGTTTGTAAGGTGATTTATGTATGCATTACAATCCCTACCGCTTTTCAGTCACTAGCGCGACTGAAACGCGGTAGAGTTTGTTGGTGATTTACGCATTACAAACCCTACCGCGTTTCAGTCGCTAGCGTGACTGAATCGCGGTAGGGATTGTAAATTATTATTATTATTATTTATTTATTTATCTATATAAGGTATGTTTAAATGACATTATTCGATGCTTGTCTCACTAGGGTATACCTGTGTTATAAATACGCTGCCGGGCCGTGTACCTTAGTATCTAAGATAGCAATTTGTGAACTTACAGGTCCTTTTTTATTATTGATTGCACGTACTTAAATTTGATTGCTTCTTTTTTCATTTCACTGACGTTGACGTCCTTTTACCTTTTCTAACTAAAATAGATACTTGGATTTGAAAATTCTGATCCTGTGGGGGGGGAAGGTGGATACGTACCGGTCAAAGTTGTATATCAGGCCCTATGTAATGTACTCGATGCTTCGAAGTATCGATACTTTTGTTTCTTATTCTTTTACGAGTATGATACTTTTTTTCCGATACTACTCATGAGTACAGTATCGATACATTATATTCGATATCGTGTCCCTAGCTATATAGCACTATATATTTTTTTTATGTCTCCATGTTAAAATTCGAACGCATGTTTTTTTTAATTTTTGGTTTCTTGACGGACTTCTTCGGTTTCTTGACGTATTCCTTAATGTATCCCGACGACTGTGAATATTATGTATTTCACTAGTAGAATGAAATTCTTCTTGAAGTTCTATTACAGCTTTATTTGACAACAACATATTTTGAGCAATATTGAATGCTTTGTCAGTGTCAATATCGGATTGTTGTAATTTTCTCGAATTCTGAAATGTTTTTTGTGCATATTTATGATAAAAATATCTTTTCAAATATCATCTGCCATATTTCCAAATTCGCATGACGCAATGTATTTACGAAGTGACAATAAAAAATCTTGAAAATTTTCATTTTCTCTTTGTCTTCTTGTGAAAAATTTATATCTTTCCATTGTTTTAAGTTTTTTCGGGGTACAATAATCCTTAAACTTTTTAATAACGACGGCGTATTTTGCTGTCTTATTTTCGACATCGGTCCATGTGTTGAAAATTTTGATAGCATTCTCGCCCATTGAAAATAAAAGTAGAGCACCTTTTTTGGAATCTGTAGCAGTATCTTGATTGCATGCTTACAAAAATAATTCAAATTTTAAGATCCACTTTGACCAGTTGTGTGATAGATTTCCATCGAAAACTATTACAATATTATTAAACGTTTACACTCGCCATTTTTAATTTTATTTTAATCACTTAGAATCTTTTCAATCCTTTATAATTTCATGTAACGTATTATTTTATAATAAACTTTACACTTGAGACTTTGATGTTTTTTTAACTTCTGACACCATATTATAATGTTAGCTATTAACATTAAAAGATTTAATTATTTGAGATAACATTTATTTGGAATACTCGTTGAGAACAGAGAGTACAAAGTGTGATCCCATTTCCGGATCAGCCATAGACAATAGCTGTATCATAGAGATCTTAACATAACAGGCAAAAAAAAATTTAAAATGATTTTCTGGGAAATCTCGAGCAACCGAGGCAAATTTATTTATTTCGCGTGGTCGCTCCAGTGGGTGATAAAAGTCAAACTGCAACAATTTCTTACAATACTTAGGTACCTACACAATGACATGAATGATAATACGATACTGGACAGTAAACATATTGAACTCCCTTTAACATCCGAACGTTTCCGGGATTCACTTGTCTGGTTTCGCTCTGCCGATCTCTTTATGAGGTCTTATAAAAATCAAAGTGTCCGTCACCCGATCCCAGTCATTATGCCCTTTGTCGTACTGCCGTCAACTTGAAATCAGCACTACAGCTTTAGTGATGTTGCCTTTGTGCGGGACAAAGGCGGGACGGACGGACAACTTGTTTCATGCACCTGTGGCTTTATAAAGAAACATTGTCTGTGATATTGGATGTACCTACAGGATATCAGAAACCTACACCAATTTCTTAACCCTCCACGTGCCTGGAGAAATAAAAACAATAGTTATGTGTAAACAAGGTCTGTGGTACCCGACGATACTTTGTTGATTTTATTTTGTTTATAAACATTAATTTTGTGTTTTTGAAGTAAAACTTATTTACGCACTTATTGACTTGGGGGGTAAGCTGGTGAATGCGTTACGAAAAGTAGTGATTGTTACGAAAAGTGGGATGTGAACGGTAATCGATGCGAACGGTGATCGATGGCGAGGCGAACGGGCCTTTACGCACGCTTGACTTGGGGATAGATAAGGTTAAGGATAAGGATAAGGATAAGGATAAGGATAAGGATAAGGATAAGGATAAGGATAAGGATAAGGATGAGGATGAGGATGAGGATGAGGATGAGGATGAGGATGAGGATGAGGATGAGGATGAGGACGAGGACGAGGACGAGGACGAGGATGAGGATGAGGATGAGGATGAGGATGAGGATGAGGATGAGGATGGTCACTCCAAGGTCGTAGATCACCCCAAGGTCGTAGGTCACCCCAAGGTCGTAGGTCACCCAAGATCGTAGGTCACTCCAAGGTCGTAGGTCACCCCAAGGTCGGATAAGGATGAGGATGAGGATGAGGATGAGGATGAGGATGAGGATGAGGATGAGGATGAGGATGAGGATGAGGATGAGGATAAGGATGAGGATGAGGATGAGGATGAGGATGAGGATAAGGATGAGGATGAGGATGAGGATGAGGATGAGGATGAGGATGAGGATGAGGATGAGAATGAGGATGAGGATGAGGATGAGGATGAGGATGAGGATGAGGATGAGGATGAGGATGAGGATGAGGATGAGGATGAGGATGAGGATGAGGATGAGGATGAGGATGAGGATGAGGATGAGGATGAGGATGAGGATGAGGATGAGGATGAGGATGAGGATGAGGATGAGGATGAGGATGAGGATGAGGATGAGGATGAGGATGAGGATGAGGATGAGGATGAGGATGAGGATGAGGATGAGGATGAGGATGAGGATGAGGATGAGGATGAGGATGAGGATGAGGATGAGGATGAGGATGAGGATGAGGATGAGGATGAGGATGAGGATGAGGATGAGGATGAGGATGAGGATGAGGATGAGGATGAGGATGAGGATGAGTATGAGGATGAGGATGAGGATGAGGACGAGGACGAGGACGAGGACGAGGACGAGGACGAGGACGAGGACGAGGACGAGGACGAGGACGAGGATGAGGATGAGGATGAGGATGAGGATGAGGATGAGGATGAGGATGGTCACTCCAAGGTCGTAGATCACCCCAAGGTCGTAGGTCACCCCAAGGTCGTAGGTCACCCAAGATCGTAGGTCACTCCAAGGTCGTAGGTCACCCCAAGGTCGGATAAGGATGAGGATGAGGATGAGGATGAGGATGAGGATGAGGATGAGGATGAGGATGAGGATGAGGATGAGGATGAGGATAAGGATGAGGATGAGGATGAGGATGAGGATGAGGATAAGGATGAGGATGAGGATGAGGATGAGGATGAGGATGAGGATGAGGATGAGGATGAGGATGAGGATGAGGATGAGGATGAGGATGAGGATGAGGATGAGGATGAGGATGAGGATGAGGATGAGGATGAGGATGAGGATGAGGATAAGGATGAGGATAAGGATGGTCACTCCAAGGTCGTAGATCACCCCAAGGTCGTAGGTCACCCCAAGGTCGTAGGTCACCCAAGATCGTAGGTCACTCCAAGGTCGTAGGTCACCCCAAGGTCGTGGGTCACCCCATGGTTATATTTCACCCCAATGTCACCCCAAGGCCATAGGTCACCTCGTTCGCTACGTTTGGTAACTTAGCTGGGATACCTGGGTTCATGGGGCGTGGTTTGTCTTGTAGATTTACTTCAGTCGTGTGGTCTAAAGCACACTTGTTTTGGTTCTTCTTATTCATTTTTATATTTATGTTCTAATAAATAAATAAAAACAATTTAAAATAAGTATACCATTCATTTACCATTATCCAAAAACTAGCCCCTTAATATTTATATAACAAAAAGTTTTTCAGTTTTTAAAATCGCGTAAAAGTAAAGATATACCTACTATATTATTCAACAAAATGACTGGTTGTGTGCTGTACAGAAATAATATTTTTTTAAATATTTAACTTTGTAAAATGATATTTGTGATCACACTTCGGTAGAATGTTTGCTTTGAAAAATAGCACAAATTTGGCAGGAGAAAATTGAGTGCTAAATAGGTACATATGACTAATGCAAAAAATACACATACTTTTTATTGCAATATTTTGTGTTAGGATATGTCGTACACACGTGATTTATATAAAGGATGTGGTTGAGAATCAACAAGACAATATGCAGTAAGTGTGTAGGAATGTAAGTGAATCAAACTTAATAGTTTAATCGGAATCATAACCATGGTTTTCTTCATTAAGAAGTCCCGAAGATCTATTGAACATTAAAATACAATAAAACAATAAACATAATAAAAAAAATAAATATGAGAAAATAATAAACGTTGAAAAACAAAATGACAACTACTTACAAAAGAACCCTACGTCACATGCCTGATAGGATATACGAGACCCGCGAGGACAACGAATTACTTGCAGGGCAGCATGTTTAGATTTACGTTCTCTTCGTCTAATAAAATTCGCGCGCAAAATTTTGAATAGTTGCAGCTGTTTTAAAATGCCCTGGGTCTGTCAGACCCTGCCAGGCATTCGGACGGTTAAGGATTCTCTTTTCAATATTTGATTTCAGTCGAACTTCTATGACAATGTCATAATTTACGAAGCCCATATTTTTAAACGACTTCGAAAAGGAGGAGGTTCTCAATTCGACTGTATTTTTTATTTATTTATTTTTTTTTTTTTATGTTTGTTACCTCAGAACTTTCGACTGGGTGAACCGATATTGATGATTCTTTTTTTATTTGAAATCTGATGCTTCCTGTGTGGTCCCTTTTTAATTTGGTCCAGTTTTGACAATGGCATCCATGAGAAAATCATATAAGTCTTAAATTTGCATCAAGTATGTGCGCGACAAATGGACGAATAACTCAATATCACGCCAACCGATTTCGATGATTCTTTTTTTATTGGAAAGAATGTACTTCAAGGGTAGTTTGATGAGAGTTAGAGGTTAGGTTCTGATTATGGGATCCATGACAAAGTAACGGAACTCTCCAATTCTGAAAAACAAATTTACGATACTCTGCCGAATCTTAATCGAATAGTTAGTGTACTTCAGATTCACTAAAAATCAAAAAATAAACAAAAATTTTAACAAAACAAAAAAACGACTTCAAAAAATGCACTAAAAAGTAAAAAAATAATTTCGTATTCTTCTACAACTTTATAATCAACTTACCTTTTCTACTCATCAATATGTAGGTACGATTGTTATTTTTGGAGTCGGTGTCAACCAAGGTACACTTGACAGCTTCTCTCCCGCCGACACCGACTCCAAAAATAACAATCGTACGTACATATTGATAAGTAGAAAAGCTAAGTTGATTATAAAGTTGTAGAAAAATACGAAATTATTTTTTTACTTTTTAGTGCATTTTTTGAAGTCGTTTTTTTGTTTTGTTAAAATTTTTGTTTATTGCCTAATATTTTTGGTTGAAATCGTGGCTACTTTGTTGTAGAATTTGAAGCACAGAATCTTTTGCAATGAAATATTTATTTTATTTCGTTATAAGTAGGGACTTGACGAAAGATCTTGGACTTATTTGATACCTATCTTTGGACTTGACACTCTCAATTAAACCAAATATTCGAGTCGGGCTATGCCTCATGAGTTGGAACAACAGAAGAGCTTGTGTGATTATGTTTTTTTGTAATTTTTAAAAAATAGTGATCAATGGAGACCAAGTAGACCTCCCGTCCAAAAACTATGCTTGTAATAATTACAAGCATAGTTTTTGGACGGGTTAAATTATTTATTTTCTCCTATTGAATAGAACAATAGATCAAAACCAACATTTCTTATGAAACTCTAATTTTACCTGCTTAAAATAATTATCTTATAATGTGTTGCTAAGCGCATAACTTTCGAATGACTGCACCAAATTGTATAATTCTTTTTTTGTGTGTTCGTTATTGTCAGGACAAGGTTTTTATAAAACTTCCGATGAGCTCTGGCATTATGAAATTTTTTTAAAAAAATGCTATTGGTGGCACGCGAGGAAGCGGCTATTGCTATGGAAAGCGGGAGGGAGGGAGAGATGGGGAGGGGAACCAGGAAGGGAGAGGGGAACCTGGGAGGGGAGAGGGGGACCTGGGAGGAGGGAGGGGAACTCGGGAGAGGTTTCGCGGGACGGTGGAAGGGGGGGGAGTGGAGTGGGGAGAGGGAAGGTGGAGGTGACGGAGTGGGAAACCCCTAATACCATGCGAGCGAAGCCGCGGGGAAAAGCTAGTATTATAATAATAATAGAGCTTTGCATTCACGCCCAAAATAAGGCAGCCAAAAATAATTGTTAGAAATTAATTGAAAATAATGTTAGTAATTAAGAAAAGGAATAACGAGAAGGACAAAATTAGTTAACAATAATTACCTAATAATAAATTAGTTAACAATAATTACCTCAGTTGGACAAGGTTCTATAATTTTTTTAAATGATCTTTGAATGCAAAACCATGTCTTTTGCTCATTTCTATTACCAAAATGATTGTTAGAGCCATCTGTGTTTTATTTTCGTAGATATGTCACAAAGTTCTAACATCAGTTTTTGAAGCTTCCTTTCATTTTCAGTTCTAACATCACTTTGAACCTTTTGCAATTGCCATTTTGTTTGTATCTGACAGTTGATCGATTTTTCGAGGCGCAGTTCGACAATTTAGTCGGATAGGTTCTAACTTCGCCCTAACGTGTTCAGGTATCAAAGTGTGCAAAGGCAAATTCTCATAATTTAACAATATATGATTTTGAGGTTCAATCTTCTGTAAAGTATTCTAGTTAAACATATTTTTAAGGAAAATATTTATTTGAACGTGGCCTTATCTTGGAATCGCATTAAAGAAATGTAGGTAATTAATTGTGCAATGAATTATTATGCTCTAGCTGGTTGCATTTAGTTCTACCTGCACGTTCTTAAATGGTAATTTTAAGTCCAATTTATAAATAACTAGCTTTTGCCCTGGCTTCGATCGCATGGTATTAGGAGGGTTCCCACTCCACCTCCTCCACATTTCCTATCCCCCTACCCTCCCCCCCCCTCACTCCCCACCCCACCCCTCTCCCCTCCCGCCCCCCATCACCATCTCCTCCATACCCGTCACATTCATTTTTCAAACAGCTCTCGCGCGACCTATTAAAACGTAACAATGAAACACGCAGTTTCGCATTTATAATATTAGTATAGATTAGAATTATTTAAGGGATCTCCATAGTAACCTAAACAAATAACAAAACAAAATACTTATACTTACCAAGCAACGCTTTGCTTTTCGTCTGGATAACAAACGTATAAAAAATAATTTCATAACGCCAGAATTTACCAATGTATACGTATACAGCCTATATTAGTCGCAAATAACGTAGCTTTTTTATTATTGAAAGAATTTTTAAAGTCCATTCAGTATTTTTTGCTGAAAGAGTAACAAACATACATCCACACATCCATACATCCATACATCCATACATCCATACATCCATACATCCATACATCCATACATCCATACATCCATACATCCATACATCCATACATCCATACATCCATACATCCATACATCCATACATCCATACATCCATACATCCATACATTCATACATCCATACATCCATACATCCATACATCCATACATCCATACATCCATACATCCATACATCCATACATCCATACATCCATACATCCATACATCCATACATCCATACATCCATACATCCATACATCCATACATCCATACATCCATACATCCATACATCCATACATCCATACATCCATACATCCATACATCCATACATCCATACATCCATACATCCATACATCCATACATCCATACATCCATACATCCATACATCCATACATCCATACAACCATATATCCATACATCCATACATCCATACATCCTATACATCCATACATCCCTACATCCATACATCCATACATCCATACATCCAAACATCCATACATTCATACATCCATACTTCCATACATCCATACATCCCATACATCCGTACATCCATTCATCCATACATCCATGCATCCGTACAAACTTTCGCCTTTATAATATTAATAGGATAATAATTATTACAATAATTATAAGATTCATGCTCAAAATCAGAAATTAGTGAATAATTATGACAAATCGTCTTTGCAAACTTTGACCCTCGTATCTCAGAATAAGGTAAAGTGAAGTTATAACCCTGTCCAACCAAAGACACAATAGTCAAATAAATTTAGATTTTGACCATGTACATAATTCTCACCCATCGATATGTGAATGAAGCAAGAGTGGGCTAAACGTTACTTTTTAGCTTTTTGAAGTGATGTTTTACAAAATGTTGGCAAAGTATTATAATTTGTTTTCAATACAATAATTATCGAATTGTCTGAAGTTTAACAAACACTGGTCTCACATGTAATTCAGTGTTAAAATAAGATTATCTTCCTTTGGAAACGTTGTTTGTCTCGGTCCTCTTTGCTTGCACTTTGCATTACAATACGGTTCAAATTTATATTGTTCAGAACAGCGCTTCCCAAACTAACGTAATATTTATTTAAAAATAAGCATAGCGCAATAACACAATAATGAAATACAAAACGTTTATAATTTTTTCACAGTTTGGGAGGAGGGTATGGGTACCGCCGCCCGGAGAAACATTTATTGAATAACAACCAAAACCCCTGCCACCCTAAGTGTTTCGCTACGTTTGGTGGCTTAGCAGGGGTTTCCGGGTTCTTCGGGTGAGGTTTGTCTTGGTTTGTCGGCGGATGTGATTTGTATGAACTTCTCATATCTTTTTCCTTCCCAGAACTCTCATATCTTTTTCCCTTTCCCTAAAAATACCCTCCAAACAGCATCGCCATGACATCGACCCCGAGGAAAATTGTTTTCCTGTGTGGAGCTAATGTAAAAAAATATCTAATGTCTACCTAAACAATGTGAGACACAAGAAAATAAACTATAACATAGGTATACTGGTGTGCGCTAATAAAAATAAAGTAGAAAAATTAAATAATTTAACTTTGTATAAACCACTTATTTGATGCGCAAATCCGACCGGTTTCGGAACAAACGTTCCTTCGTCAGGGAAAGCTTATACTAATTTGACAGTTTCGAACAATGTTTTATTATGGTAGGGGTGGAGCTGTTGCTAGATAATAATGTAGATTGGGTAGGTAGGTATTAGTGTAGAACCACAAAGTAATAGCTACATTCAAAAAAAAAAAATAAAAAAAATAAAAATAAAAAAAAAAAAATAAAAAAAAAAATAAAAATAAAGTAATTTATATATTTGAGTACGTTCTTTTACTTAATACTTATTATGAAAAATATGTTATACATATTTGCGGCACGTTCCAGAATGGTAGGCACTTTCAGTATCTCCCTAGTGAAAGACCATAATTCAGAATTGACACTTGGCTTGACTTCAATCAATTTTATTTTACTAGATCTAAATCCCCACTCCTTTCATAACATATCCCGGTTTGTGACTGGCTGCGGAGATTTGGGACTCTTGTATGATATTCATATATGAAAATGGTATATTTTTAGAAGCTTCGCAAATAAATACAAATTAAGCAAACGCTAAAAATTTCAAATAAGCCAACCATATTTTTTGTTCTGTAAAAATTTGAAACAGCTAGGATACTACTTTTTAAGTTTCTTCTCCATTAATAATAATTTGTATAAATAAAAAATATGATCGTAAATAAAAAAATGCCGTGGCAGAGAATTAAACACCGATCAACTAACTGCTTGAAGGGTAACTCTGCTCATAATTACACCACGAACATAAGAACGGTGCATACATTTAATATAATATTAGATCCTTACATATGAAATTGGCGTTTTGTATGGGAGGAACATAAAGTCGATTTTTTTTAAATATAATATATTTGTTTAATCAAAGTATGTACCATTGCTATCTATGCACTTTTACCATCTCATAGGTCCCTTACATCTACCATCGATCCCTTTACTGAAAAAACCATTCGGACGGGAATCAATAAAATCTTTGAAGGCGGTTTGGACTGCCCCATCGGAGTTTTTTTCCCTTGCAAGAAGTTATCCAAATTTCGAAAAAAATGGTAATCTGTTGGGGCAAGGTCCGGAGAGTACGGTGGATGTCTTAGACATTCCAATTGAAGCTCCTCTAATTTGGTAGCCGTCTGTTGTGCAGTGTAAGGTCTAGCGTTCTAACGCGTTAATTGATTAGCTTCACTCAATTCGTGAGGTACCCACCTTTCAAGCTTTTTCACCTTCCCAATTTGCTTCAAGTGGATTAAAACAGTTTTATCACTAACACCGCAGCCTGCAGCTAACTCGGACGTGGTTTGCGATGGATCCGCTTCCACAATAGCCTTCAATTCTTCATTATCAACTTTGGTCTCCGGCCGTCCACGGGGCTTGTTCTGCAGGTCGAAATTTCCAGAACGAAAACGTTGGAACCAAAAACGCACTGTGTTTTCTTTTGCGGCACCGTCGCCATACACATCATTAATTCTTCGAGCCGTTTCTGCAGCACTGGTGCCACGGTGGAACTCGTACTCGTAAATAACGCGATATTTCAAGTTTTCCATTTTGTAAACTAAGTGACGCAAAGAAAAAAAAACAATTAAGGAAAAAACAAATGAATTATAATTTTCGAAACACTAATACATGAGTAAATAGCTGTATAAATTTGAATTTGGAATTCCTAACCTAAGAGAAGATATTTGAGATCAAAGTTGCCAGTACGGCAAAACGCCAATTTCAGATGTAATATTATTATTATTAGTCTAATATTATTATGTAGCTAATGAATATAATAATAATAAAAGATAAATACTTATTTTAGGACCTAATATTATTATGTAGCTAATGAATATAATTAGAATAAAAGATAAATACTTATTTTTGAATTATGTATTGTTTAATTATTTACGTAAAAGTTTTGGCACCTTTAGGCAGATTAACTTGCATATTATTATGGTAGGAAGTTGATAGATTCGTATGGAACAAGGAAGTTTAAGGTGTTTATCTGTGATCGGTGAAAAAGCGTGTGCTTTCTTGTAGCCGGGAACTATTGTTCTAGAATAAAAAATTACGACTCTCAAAGCTTTTTACACATGGAAGAAAACATTAATAAAATCTAATTAACCTTTTTCTGTCTCCAGATTTTCGATTGAGTTTCGCTTATATTGTCTTCATTTATTTAAATATTACAATTTGAGGTTTTACTCATAAAGTTAAAATAAAAAATAAAATAAATATTATTAAAATCATTTCCCGAAGATATCATATTACAAACTTTTATGTTTTTGCTACTTGAGGTAGGTACCTGTTGACTTTAAAATATATTCCAAAAATGTAATTTAGAAAAAAAGTGAATGACGCACAAGAGTCCTAACCGCTCCTCAGCCGTCCGGAGCCAGTGAGATTATGGCATCATGAATCGGGTATGATAAGAGAGTTAGAGTTAAAGAGAGTTAGTTAAAAAGAGTTAGTTAGATGTGGGGAAGGGGAGAAGATAGGAAACAGGAAAAGCACCTGCTCATTCAGATCCGGTCAACATATATTATATTGATTAAATTTTTTATAAGAAAAAATCTCTTTTATAACTTTTGAAGGTTATATATATTATTGAATAAGAAGATAAAAATAATAATCTAAACGAAAATATAAAAGAGAACAAGACACAGAAAACAGAAAAAAGACAATGGTCGCAACTGGGACTCGAAGAAGGTAGCAATAGAGAAATTGGTTAACGCGCACGTCCCGGTTAGACGAGAGGTCTGAGTTGTCTTTGATGTTTTAATGGAGGCACTACCTACCTACCTGTATCTAATCAGAATATTTTTTTATTAAATAATATTTTTGTACAAGAAATGTGTATTTCGTTTGTTTCATTTTTCTACAGAATTTTCGTAATTTTTCAAGTTAACTAACGATGTTCTTTCGAAAGGTTAATTTGTCATTTGGGAACAAAAGTTAATAATTCCCATATTTTAAGGAAAATTGAGAATATTTGTAAAGGAAAATATTTCTTCAATAATACATCCGGCTTCACAAATTCTCCAATTATAATATCTTGTGATTTTTCAGGGGTATGCACTACTTGTCAAATTAATAAAATTAACAGAATATAAAAATCAGAGTACCTACCTACCTACAGTTTTTCCCAAACGTGATGTTTGAACTGTGTGATCGCTGTCGAGGAGTGTAGAGTAATGTGTGGGGAGTTTAAGGGTTCTTCCACCACTGGAACGAAGAGAGGTCATTTTCGGATGCATGATACATTACATTTAGATAAGTTGATGAATGTTATGCATGTATATCCCGCATGTAAAATTCACCTGCAATAAAATAAGAATAGTTAGGGGTTGAGAAGCACTGTGACCGTGAACCAGAACAATCCTCAGGCTGGCGGGACCGTTGGACCGCGACTCACGATTAGCATATTGTAAAAATACATTTCACACGTCACTTCAGGCAGTTAATTGCAAGTGCGGATAGCAGTGCCATATAATGTACATACACTCCTACATTGCAGCCTTAAATACTATGGCAGGCTTTTATTTTTATTAATTGAGGCTCTTTATTGGCCGATTACAGAATCAATTAATTAAAAATATGCTAAAATCCTTGGATACAAGGCAATAAAAACCCTCGAATGGTGTGATGCGACGACATGAAATTCGCGCAGCTTTTCTGTCTAAAATTTCTAGATCAATGCAACTGAGGGCCTCCGTGGTCGAGGGGTAAGGCTCTAGACACGCGATTGAGAGGAAACACGGTCACTGTGAAATTTTATTAACACATTTTGTGCGGGAAGGGTAGTGGTACCTACAAGGGCCTTGGTTCGTGGAGAAACTGAAAAAAAACAGTTGTCGACGCAATCGCAGTCAACCTCCTGAACAAAATCGATATTTTTCTGAACTGACATGTCAAAACGTGACTGCACTAAAATATACAATAATCTTCCTGACAAAACAAGACCATCGAATAATATTAACAAATACAAAATCCTGATCAAACAATGGAACATCGAAAAAGGTCGTGCAATAATTAGTCACCTCATCCAAATATAATCCTCTATCTCATTATTGTTACCACTAACCAACCTGAAAATTTTTGTCAAATATTTTTGCTGAATTGAATAGTGTACCTACTTTATTTAATATTTATATAATATTTGTAAACTAGTCTGCCTCGACACAGGATTTCCTAGTGAGACAGGCAAGGCCAAAAAAATATATGTAAACCTTTTTATATAGATGCACATAATAAATAAAAAAAATAAAAATTGTTGACAGGTTGCCATGATAGCGGCTTACGAACTGTCAAGTTTTCGAGTAATCTGCGATATGACTGATCAGATCAGAAAAATATCGATTTTATTCAGGGGATTGATTGCAATTCTCCATAAGCGGATGGCCTAATTGAATGCTGGAAATGCATTGCTATTAAATATTTTTATTTGACTATACAATATTTTACCTATCTCATTGTAAGGGTTCCAACTTATTTAAGTGTATAAAATGTATTAATAATAATAAAAATGTTTATTTGTTTGTGATACAAGGTTGGAAAATGTTCTTATCTCGCCGTCTTTTGTGTGGAAAAATATTTTATCAAAGTGAAACTTACACTTTGGCACTGGAGATGCGTCAATTATTATTTTTCGTAATGATTTGTACCGAAATAAAAACCGTTTTTTTTTTGTAATGTAATAAAATACATACATTTTTTACATCAGTGGAGGTATCCACCACTTACCCGCCCTGGTATAAGTAACAGATAAGCAACCGCCCTGGTATAAGTAACTCCTTCAAGGCTCTCGCAAGGACTCTAATTTTTTTGAAAGAACGAATCTACATTTAAGTTTGAACGAATCTAGACCTCCAGTGTCCCTGCATACAGTGTTAGGAAGCAGTATGCAAGTGCTTACATAATATACAAAATGCGAAAAATATAAAGCAAGTCAGGGATAAACAAATTAAAAAAAGATAAGAGAAAAACATAAAAGGCGGCTGCTCGCAGAGTAATGGCATCTTGCGTATGTTGCAAGCATCTGCAAGAAAAGATAATGAAAACAAGTATTGTGATATGAAGAACGCTTGTGTCGGGTGGGATACCTCTCTCGTCATCTGGCAGTACCAGCCAGAATGTGTATGGTGATCGGTCTGCCGTGAATGAATCTCAACATCAGCGCCCTTTAGCCGGTTTCTCGGTTGTGCCTTGACGATAAGTGGGAAGTAGGGGAACGTACCCGAAGACCCTAAGGATGGAAGCGTCGAGTTGCCGGCGGCAGGGCGGAAGGACGCTGAGTTCGCTCAGCCAAACCTCAGGCCCACACATGTCGCTGGGGGAGGCGCAGATGAGTTGTGAGGATTCCATTCCGAAAAAAAAATTTTTACGCCAATGTATCCAGGAGCGAGGTCTAACTCACCGCCAAAATGGGTAAGTTGACATTACAGAACATTTACAGTTCAGTTTCAGCCACAAGGGTCGGAACTTATTGCTGAATCGCTAAAACAGAAAAAAAATTGCAAAAAAAAAATAAAAACTAAAAATAAGAGAACATACTTAGTGAAGAATAACAGTTGGTTACAAGTAGCAGAATATATTATATACCATGTTTTTAATTTGGTCAGTAATAACAGAAATGTATCAATTTGTTTTGAGCGAAGGAGTCATCAGGACCTTCGCTATCAATTCGGCACATCGAAGTCTGAAATGGGAGAAAAAGCAGAACTACACGAAGTACATAAAGATTTTAAACCACCAGGAATTTATCGCAGTAAAAACAAAATATTTTCAACTCTGCTTGGGTCTAAAATCTAAGGAAACATAAAAGCAGTGAAGATAAAGATATAGAAAACCAAAAAAATCGGAGCAATGGTAAAAAAAGAGATGAGAAAGAAAAGTCAGTGGTCATGAGGAGCAAATATACCAGGCATCTGAAACTCACAATGATTTTACAGCTGGTCAGCGACTCTAAGATCAGGCCATCTCTCAACCCAAACCTTTGTAAACTTCCGCAGGCACTCAAAGGTCACCTTATTCGAGACGAGATCAGCGTACATCAGGAGGCCTTGAGGAAAATATTTTCCTTCAGTGCCTATGTCATCTTTGGGGGTGCTGTGTTTAAAACTAACTCCTTATTTTTCCCGCCTGAGTGTGTTAACTCCCCCCCCTACAATAATACTGAGCGATAGTGCCTAATCAAAATTAAAATCAAATAAAGTGGTAGAACAAACTTGTAGGCGGGGGAGGGGGATGGGAAGATTAAAAAATACATATTTAAAAATGGGATACCGTTTACAATGTTTTCATTAGTTCCGAATATTGTTTTTATTTTATCCATTTTACTACCTACTATGTGTAGGTTTACGTATATTGCTAAACCTCGGTTAGAATCGTTAAACCGCTCGATCGTGAATTAGCCGGTCGCTGGCGGTATTGTATGCTAATGTGGCTTCGGTAACACCTTCTGCTAATCCGCGTTGCAAGTATTTCCGTTCGGTTTATTGCAGGGGAATAAGTAACGTAGATGTTGGCAGAAAATAATTTAATTTTTTTTAGTTTGAGACGAGTTCCTAACTCCAGCGATTACAATCAAATGTTTTTTTATTAACCCGTGCGGAAGAAAACTGCTTTAATTTCCACACCTGCTGTGATTTTCCATATTATATTTTTGAGTGGAGGGTGATGGCCCTTTTTCTCGGTAAATCGTCCATTTAGTGGTAGATTCGGATATTTTAATCGCGGTCTAGGGAATAAAATTTCTCTTGCTTATTTTCCAAAGTACGTATGGCAAAGTAAACAAAAAGGTGAGGAAATCGTAAAAATTATCAAGTAACATCAACCCAACTAACAGTCATCAAACATGAGGCTGTGGAAATCAACAAAAATAGTCAACAAACATGAATATGAGGAAATCATGATGTAATAACAACATAACTATCTACATTTCGCCCCGGAACAGTAATCCGCAAGGATTAAATAAGTCATCAATAAAAAAAATTATAATAATAGGTAGGTAATAAATTATATTTTTATACACGAATAACATCAAGGTGCGCAATGTATTGATTATTTTTTACATAGCTCCACATATGAGGCCCTTAGAAAAAAAAACCTTCACCACCTATGTCTTTTTTTGGGGTTCTTCGTGGGGGAGTATTTTTAGGGAAAGGAAGGAGAGGAAGCTCTGGGAAGGAAAAATATATGAGGTGTGGGTAGGAATCTGGGCGTCAATGTGTCCAGAAGTGACGGACGGACAAATCTGTTCCTCCCACTGCGGTGTGTGCATGGCTATGTGTCTATAGAGTCCTGCTGGAGAGGTCAAAAGATCTGAATGGTTCCCGAAGCGGCGGTATCCATACCCGCCTCCCAAATTCTAAAAAAATGAAAAAATAGCTAGAGTGGATGTGAAAAAAGATCTAGGTAGAATTCCCAAAAACACCTTGGTACAGAGTTTGGTTCTTTATCAACATTATGGAATTGAAGTCAATTTTTGCGCTATAAATTACATATATTCGATCACTTCCGACCAAAAATCAAATAATAATTTCCTATTCACTTATTCAAACACATTCTTCTTATTTATTGAAGATAATTGAACTTAATACAACAGTCCAACATCATTACACATACTCAGCCATAAAATTCTTTAACGAACCCCCTAAAGAAATACAATCCGAAAGGAATTATGAATTTTTTAAACAAAAACTTAAAAAAACATCTTACTTTTAACTAGATTTAGGTATGTGTTACGATGTGCCAACTTATATTTCCATTATGAACAAAAAATACCAACTAATATTTTCTCTGTGTATGAAAATTCACATTACGTTTCATTATGTACAAAAAAATGCCAACTTATATTTTCATTATGTGTAAAATTTTTCCATTATGTACAAAAAAAATGCCAACTTATTATTCATTATGTATAGAAAAAATTGATCTACATACATCCAATTGTAACAACTGTTAAGTTTGTATAGTACTGTCAATCTGATAGTGCTCCCTCTCTAAACACCAGAATTTCTCAATTAGGGAGGTATTGTTACCACTAATATTATATATTATATATATTGGGTAATTGTATATTATATATATTGGTTAAAAAATAAAAAAATTAGAAGAATAAAATTAAGTTAAAATAAAAAATAAAAATCCTGCCAAGCAACTGTAAACGGACTTCAATTCCATAGTACAGGTATTTTTCTCTGTCATCTGACCAGATGGCGCATCGATATCAAACAGTTCTAGTCCAGTGGCGTTCTCACATCCTGCCCCCTACCCACTGCTCATTGCCAGCGCCCAGGGGCCATGTACTATACTCTCACACAGGTACTTCTTATCTACTTACTGGGCATGTCGTGTAATGAACATCACTATGTGATACGGTAGGTTATAATTTGTACCTTGAATAAAAATATCTTTTTTTCCCAAATTTGGATCCAGGGAGACTACGGAGAGGACAATGGGGAAATACCTGGCTATTCAGAGGAAGTACAGAGCTGGTCATCAAACACATGCATTTCAGGCAATGTTTCGGTTCTGGATGGTGGTCTTACACCCAAGAGTATCTTCCGCTCTGGAACGTGCCGCAAATATCTATAGATATATAAATTTAGGTTCCGTATTGACTCAATTTTTTTGCAGAACATTTCTTTTCAGCAGAATAGTATTTCTGTATATAATGGTAAGCTCTAACCTCATGAAATTTGTATAAAAAAAATAAAAATGTAGGTTCCGTATGTTTGGGTCCAAAAATCTCGGTAAGCAATTGATGGGTTGACTCAAAATTTTTACCGAATATTGCATTTTAGCAGAAGAGTATTTCTATATATAATGGTAAGCCCTGGCGTTATGAAATTTGTATAAATAAATTACTACATTTGGTGCGCGAGTGGTTAGAAAATGTGTGTATTTCATATATTTTAGCGGCAGGGAGGGAAGGCAGGAGGGGGCGGGTAACGAAGGATAAAGGGTTCGCGGGAAGGGTGACGAGCGAGGGGGGAGGCGGGGAATATGGAAGGAAAACGCAGGAGGGGGAGGGATGGCGGAAGAGGAACGGGGACGCATGAGAATGGAGATGCGGGGAGAAACAGTTTATTTCTTTGAATGGCATAGCAACGCATGCCGGGAACCAGCTAGTAACTTATATAAATTTAAAAAAAATTAAATTGTGAAATATCACCAATTACTCAATTAAAATTGCACACATCGGGATTTGAACCGTGACCCCAGGATTGTACTCGAGAGCCTTGCTTAACGACGAAGATAAGACCGTTATATACATACAGTGCGTAACAACACATTCCTGAAGGATTTTAACACCCCTGCTACAGGTCACCCCAAGTGCTTTGCTACGTTTAGTGATTTAGCAGGGGTACCCGGGTTGTGTATTTACAATCCTTATCGCGTTTCAGTTGCGTTACCGACTGAAACGCGGTAGGGATTGTAATGCATAAATCACCTTACAAACACCACCTCGTTTCAGCCGCCTTACGCGCTTCGTTACTCTATCTGTTTGTGTGAGGGTGACGACCGTAATCATAGAGGGGGGTTAGCAGTGAAGATGGACCACGTTTTTTTTATACTTCAAAAAAAAAATTTACATTGAAAATTTATTTTTTAAGTAAAAAAAACAAGTGTTTTTTACTTAAAAAATAGGGGGGAGGAGTAAGAACGCGACAGGGGACGGTAACGCGGGAGAGGAGGGAAAGGCGGAAGGGGAACGGGACGAATGGGAAAGGATACGCAGGGAGAAACAATTTATTTATTAAATGACATAGCAACGCATGCCGGGTACCTGCTAGCAATTGAATAAGATCCTTTTAGAAAACACTACCCCTCTCCCTTCCTCCCCCATATATTATGTATATAAACCGTAGGTTAAGAATAATTTGTACCAATCTGAAGATTTTTATTATTTATTTATTTATTTATAAGTACATGTTACATGATTAATACATTTACTTGAGAAGATACATTAGGTCACCATACTAGGCAGCTGCCTGTATCATGGTGACCAATGGAAGATAGTTATATTGATATGAAGTCTAGTAAGTGTAGGTAAACATATTTAAGTAAAATTATATAAGAAAAAATTAGAAAATTGGTAGAAATGTTTCCAATAACTCACAAATTGCCAAAGTTGCCTGGAAAATAAACACAAATAAGTAAGGTAGCTGATATGTATGTACATAAATACACATACATACACACATGCACACTTACATACATATATATACTTACATAAACATGTATTTATGGATACCCACACATACATTAACAATGGTTTTATTAACAAGCTAAAACCGTGTAACGTAATTATTTTCATGGTAGTTATTCAATCGGTACCTACTTGCTCAGAAGGAGTATTATTAATTTCGGGTGCAGTTGGAACGATTGATAACAAATTCAAATTGCCGGAACGTTGTTCGATTGTTTTTGAAAAAATAAAAAAAACTGTTAGAAGGGCCGCGTCATGACAGAACAAGGAATTTGTCTGAAGTTTTGATTTGTAAGGAGTTTTGATACTCCTAAATGATTGTGTAAATTTGCAATATTATGCGTGTAACAGACGTGATGCCTTTACGAGACTGTTAAATAGTACCGGGTCACGGTACACGCAGGATGTTGATTGTTTTTTCGAGGCGAGGAAAACTTTTATTGTGATGATCACGAGATATCGAGTTACCTATGTAATATTACAATCTAATGGAAGTGTTTATGATGTCTGTGTGCCTGGTACCTAAGGTTGGTGTTCTTGTGCTTAGAACTGAGATTCTTGTGCCACGTACAATCCAATATCACCGAGGACAACTTTGATGTAGATTACAGGCGTTTTTTTTAAATGACATCAACAGTCTAGAACTGCGGGTTATATCCTTTCAATGCTGAGAGATGGCATCGGACCCATTGTGATCAGCGGGCATCTGTGGGTGGACTGCTTCACGGAGTCATGGGCGTGCGAAGCGGCAGCTCTGGGGCTCTTCTTCAGCTATCTGGAGCCCTTGTCGCTGAGGCTGGATGAGGTGCGCCATATTAACTATCGCAAGCTACGAATGATCATTTGGAGTGGATTCTACTAAAATAACTGAATTATCTCTCTCTCTCTTTACACCTTTCTTTATGAGTTTACAAAGGTATTTATGTAGATTATGTTTTTGCTTGTCAATAATAACAAGTACATTTAGTTTAATATGAGTTCTTTTATTTACATCAGATAGTAGCTTTCTTTTTATCCCACGCAGGACCCTGAGATGACGATGAGAGCTCATGCATACGGAATTTCTCTGCTAACTGAGAAAGGTACGTGTCAACCGGTTACGGTCAAATAAATAAAGTGGAAGTTAGTTTTATAGTTTGTTTTATTATCTTAGTATGGATGTATGTGCGTTTGAAACTCTTTCACGCAAAAACTACTAAATGGATTTTAATGAAACTTTACAATAATGTAGCTCGAACATCAGAATAATATTTAGGCTATTAAATTAATTTATAAAGTTAGCTAGGAAGGGGACGCGGGATGGAACGGGGACGCACGGGAAAGGTGACTCAGGGAGAAACAATGTATTTCTTTGAATATATGGCATAGCAACGCACGCCGGGAACCAGCTTGTATTTTTTTAAATATTCATATTTTACACGAATTTTGCAAGAAACCAAGACACTTCTAAAAGTATATTATCTGTGTTTCTTATTGCTTCGATCATGGTTCTTTTTTCTTATATCTAATACTTTATAGATCGCATTCTGAATCAACATTTATTTCGTTCCTTCCGCCTTTCATAATACCGATAATATAAATATATTTCAATCATAAATAACATTTATTATCACATTGGCCCAATGTTCGGTTCGGGATTCCACCCCAGAGAACAAGCAATCTTATTTATTTCTATCACTGCGCTACCGCGTTGGATGCAATATTTTCCAATAACACGTAATAACATCATCGAATCTGAACCTCCCCGTTTTGAAGGGATGTTAGCGCTAAGAAAGAAATAGGGTAATGCATTTTCAGGGGTGGGTCAGATTATTATGATACCTATCATTTCCAAATTACTAATAGGTACCAAAATTATTTTTTTAAGGCAGTTTTTTTTCTTCATTTAAACGCCAATGGGTCGCCTAGTACAGATGTATCCCAAAATGGTATGTAGATACTCTCAGTATCGCCCCAGTGAAAGTCTTCGGTCATGAATTAAATAGTGTTGTTCCACAATTAATTCATTTAAATTCTTTTCATTATCACCCGGGTGAAAGACAAATATTCGGAATTGAAATGTTGCTTGAAACGGTTTTGGGCGCATTTGGTGACCAGTTCTGAATAGCCAAGTACTTCCCCACCTTCTTCTTCCTCATCTACCTACTTCCCTTGCCCACTCTTGCCAACTTTAAATAATTGTAATAAATGTAAATTTTAAAAAAAGACAGTTTAATTTGGGAGGCGGGAATGGGAACCGCCGCCCCGGGAACCTTTATTGGATAACCAACACCTCTGCCATAGGTCACCCCAAGTGGTTCGCTACGTTTGGTGATTTAGCAGGGGTGCCCGGGTTCATGGGATGAGTTTTGTCTAGGTCTTGGAGGCGGATGACCAGGACATACTGAACCCCAGGTTCCTACCCACCCCTTAAACCCTTTTCCTTCCCAGAACTCTCCTCTCCTTCCTTTCCTTAAAAAAACCCCCCACACAGCATCCTCAAAGATGACATAGGCCCTGAGGGAAATTATTTTCCTCTGGGCCTCCTGTTTGGAGCTCATGTAAAAACAAAAAAAAAGTCCGGTGAAGCGAAGGTAGTCGTTCACAATGGAGTGCTGGTTCCTATCCTGATGTATTATGGCAGTGAGGCATGGAACTGGGAGAGGAAGGATGAAAGTGAAGTCGACTGAATGCTGTAGGGGTAGAAGGCTGTAGTGAATGAGGCGTATGTATGATAAAATCATGTACGATCGTGTGAGAAATGTGAAGATTAGCAGAACGCAAGGCTGATCTAAGCGTAATGAGTAAGAATAAGAAATGGATGCTCAGATGGTTTGGGCATGTAGAGCAAACGAACTAGGAAAGGATTGTAAGGAGAGATGTGAATGGTAGATGAAGTTGGGGCGCCCGAGAAAGACGTCAAGTCAGAACGTCGAATCAGCTACTTGAGTCGGGCCATGTCAAGAGTTAGAATAATGGAAGAGCATGTCTTTTTTTATTTTTTTATTAATAAAATTCCTTTATTATTTATTTACAATTTTACATTTTTAAATTAAGTCCCGTTAAACTGATTGATATCAACGGGTTCTTTTGACAATAACTTTTTTTAAATTGAGACAGGTACATAAAATAAACAGGTACATGAAAAAAATAAATTGTTAATAAAATTTATAAGAAATACAGAACAGAGAAAATGAAAGAAAATAAAAAGAAAAGACAAGAGAAAATAATAATGGAAAAAACATTAAAACGAAAAGCGGAAATAACAGAAATTAGTACAAAAAAGTTCTTTCACTTAACCATTTTTTTAGCGTACATTTCCTTCTGAAACTCAATTAACAGCTTTTTATTGCGTTGGGTAACATGTTGTAAATTATTGGAACAAGGTATTCTAGAGTTCTTTGACCGTATTTATTTAGGTATCTGGGAATTATAAGTCCATCATTTGCAGTTAGTCTTGTATTGTGAACATGAGCCACTAGTTTATTATATTCAGATTGAGATGTATGCTGACTCGCAATTTTAAGCCACAATATAGCACGAACAGATAATAAATGTACAGAGTTGTATAGTAATGATTTTGGAATGTCATGTCTTTGTTCGTATTCAGTTTTTTTTAATAATAATTTTACCAAAGAATATTGTACGTTTTGCACTGAAAGAAGATTTGTTTTTGTTGAATGTCCCCATGTGGTTAACTTATTAGGGATTCCGCCAATGACAGATATACTAATCTAAGAGAACTAAGGAGAGACAGAGCGGACGATCTTCAAAAGGATATCGGAACACTTTCGAGCATGTAAACTTGGCCACCCTGACAAATCGGCAATCGCTGAGCATTTAATTGAAACCGGCCATTACTTTGGATTTGTTCCTGAAGTTCTGGGAAGACCGAAAACTCATAGAGCACGCCTGATTACGGAGGCAATTGAAATTCACAAAAATCCTATAAATATTAATAGAGACGACGGAGCTAAACTTAATTGTTCTTGGTATCCGGTAATTGACGTTTACATCAAGGCTAAACGCAAAAAAAAACATGTTGAAGTATATTGTAGCGCCAGCTCGTAGAGGAGTGGAGCTGGCGACACGGTATCGCTCCTAAGTAGATAAGTACTAACATCACCCCTAACTATTACACATCTGCCCTGATGATGGACACTGCAACGCTGTCCGAAACGTTGGCTAAAGAAGGAGGTAGCGCAACACGGCATAATACCCCAAAAACTAATAACAAAATAATTTTTGTCCGTGAAAATCTAAAATCGTATCTGCATAAGCTTTGTTTTTTTAGCATTGATTATTAAACCTCATGGTGACCATTTTTGAAGAGTGACAAAGTCTATTTGCAGTAAAGTACTTGCAATTAATAAATCCTCATGTGAAATAACTAATGCAGTATCGTCAGCATAAACATAATGTTTTACGTGAGAGAAAATCAATTTCATTGCAGTAACATATATAATATACAAGGTAGGGCCTAGTATGGACCCTTGTGGTACGCCTGAGTAAACGTTCGTTTTTTTGCTATAATGATCTAAATTTTTTACACAAATCTTTCTATTTTCAAAGTAATTAACAAATAATTTAAGTAAGTTTCCTGTAATTCCAATTTGTTCAAGAGTTTCTAGTAATTTACTATGATCAATTGTATCAAAGGCCTTTGAATTATCAATAAATAAGACGAGTACATACTTCCTTTTATTAAGATCATTATTAATTGTATTTGGAAATTCTTGAAGTAGTAGATCTGTGCTCTTTTTTTTCTGGAAACCATATTGATGGGTATCAATAATAGAAAATTTTTCAAGGTACTTTATTAGTTTTATAGATACCTATATATTTTTCTAGGATCTTTTCAATTGCAGGTAAAATACTGATCGGTCTATAGTTTTCAATTTCTGAGAAGATTTATTAACGTGAATGAGGTAAGGAGTATGCCAAGACCGAGTTGTTTGTTGGTTCGTCCTCTCTGCCTATCCCTGTGGGGAAAAGGTGTGATGGTTTGTTAGTTAGTCAGTTGGTTGGTTGATATTTTTCAATTACTATCATCATCATCATCACTATTGGCTCCACAACCCCTGGTGGGTCTTGGTCTCCTTAAGAGTCTTCCTCCACTGATCACGGTTTTGAGCCAGCTCTCTCCAGTTTACATTCTCCAAGGTGGATATATCTTTGAGGACGTTGTCGCTCCATCTTAAACTTGGTCTTCCCAGGCTCCTTCGCCCTGTCGGTTTTGAGTTCAGCAGGGACTTTGATGCTTGATGCTCGATCATTCTCTCTACATGACCCAGCTACCGAAGTCTTCCCAGTTTTATAAATTTTGTGACGTTTAGATCCTTAAACAGAGTAAATAGCTCATTGTTATAACGTCTGCGCCAAAATCCATTTTCTGAAACCAGTCCGAAGATACGTCTCAAAATTTTCCTTTCAAAAACATCCATTGCTCGCTGATTCCTCTTAGTTAGTACTTAATATTATTCAATTTCTATAAAAAACTAAAGAACCTAAAACAGAACCTAGAACCTAAAACATCTTACAACATCTTCTTGCCAAAATAAGATGGAAACACTTTTAATGAAGTAATTATAACAAGAATCCTATTTTGCAACCATCAAAGACGACATTCCATGAATTATTTAACAGTCTCCATATTATATTATTATCAGACAAAAATGATACGTAATCCGTATTAACTTAGTAAAATCCAGGAATCTAATACCTTCACTAGGTGCATATTAAATAACTAACAACCTTACTGACGTCATATTTTTTCCACGTGCCTCCTTTGATCTCGAATATGAAATGATAATGTCGTGTAGAGAACTGAGAAATCTCTAAGTAATCCGAATGCGTTAATGCATAAGGCATTTTATACGGAACTTAGGGTGAAATCTTTCCCATTAGAGAAATATTATTGGAGATTTCTAATGTTATCTCGATAATAATTTTGTTGAAAAATATCAAACAAAAAGAGGCGGCTAAGGCCTTAGTGTATATATGTATTTAGTACCTACCTACAAGAATTCAAACCTTTAATTTCAGAATGGATGTTTTGGGATAAAATTGATATATTTTTATAAATATATTAATTTTTTAACTTTTTTTTTACATGAATACCGCACAAGAGTCCCAAATGCTCCCGTCTGGAGCCAGTGAGACTATGGCATCCCCAATTGGGATATGTTGTGAGGCTGAAGGTAGTGGGGAGGGGAAGGAGATAGGGAAGAGGAAGGTGGGGAAGTACCTGGCTATTTAGATCTGGTCACCAAACACGGCTAAAGCCATTTCTTACACCAGTTCATTTTCTTCAGAGTGGAAGATGCTGAAAGTATCTTCCACTCTGGAACATGCCGCAAATATACTTTATATTGGATACGTTTTAAGATTTTCACGGCCAAAAGTATAGAGGAGGTAGTATAAAGACCCAGGAGGTAGCGCAACACGTCGTAAAACCCCAAAAACAAATAAAGAAAATACTATATATTATTTTAAATTAATAAATTGTGGAATACACAAATTAATCAAATAAAATTTAATTGCCACGCCGCGACCTTTGGAATTCGAGTCAAGAGTCTTACCGCTGGACTACGCCGGCCGTCGTAGTCCAGCGTAAAACCTCAAATTGTGAAACCATTTAATTAAATGAAAACCATATTACCGACTCAACTCAACTCCGCGAAGGTCCTGGGTTCGTGTCTCGGATGTGACCTATCTTTTTCTGATATTTTTGTTTTACAGATTTTTGATTGAGTTTCGCTAATATTGTCTTCATTTAATTAAATGGTATTAAATTGATGGATTATTTATTTTTATTAGCGACTATGTAAAATATGTACATATATCAAATATCATGGTGTAGTTATGTATGACACTGTTTTCCTCATTTCCTCGTTTATGTGAAAAATCACCTCAACGGCGCTGTACAAACTTACAATATATTTCTGGAATCTGACTTCCGACTACAAACTAGAAAAACAATTATAACAACATAGGACTTAAAATTGCATCCACCGCGGTGGATCATCGATTACTAATCCGGAATTATTTATGCACAATGATTTGACCGATGAACGCGATGGTGCGTAAAAATGTACATAGGTATGTATACTGTTTTATTCATACTCTGTATTGACTAAAAATATATAGGACATAGTTAAATGGTTTAATTTAATAATAAACTAGCACAGAATCACTAGACAGAAAATATATAGGACACAGTTAAATGGTTTAATTTAATAATAAACTAGCACAGAAACACTAGACAGAAAATATATAGGACATAGTTAAATTTAATAATAAACTAGCACAGAATCACTAGACAGAAAATATATAGGGCACAGTTAAATGGTTTAATTTAATAATAAACTAGCACAGAAACACTAGACAGAAAATATATAGGACATAGTTAAATTTAATAATAAACTAGCACAGAATCACTAGACAGAAAATATATAGGGCACAGTTAAATGGTTTAATTTAATAATAAACTAGCACAGAAACACTAGACAGAAAATATATAGGACATAGTTAAATTTAATAATAAACTAGCACAGAATCACTAGACAGAAAATATATAGGGCACAGTTAAATGGTTTAATTTAATAATAAACTAGCACAGAAACACTAGACAGAAAATATATAGGATATAGTTAAATGGTTTAATTTAATAATAAACTAGCACAGAAACACTAGACAGAAAATATATAGGACATAGTTAAATGGTTTAATTTAATAATAAACTAGCACAGAAACACTAGACAGAAAATATATAGGACGTAATGAGTCTAGTTTTTGCAGTGTTAATTCGTGGTGGAATTAGAATTGAAATTAAAACACTTTTGTACTTTCTTCCACTTATTTATTTTCACCAGGACCGGTTTCATCCTACTATGGACATTTTCAGACTGGTAGTTGAAATTCTTATGCTAGGGTATTTTACAAACTTAGGTAGGGGTACACAACATTCTGTCTATATAATGAATGTTTCTATTTTGTTAATTTAAGGTATTATATTATAAACAACGGCTCTACTGGTCGTAAGACATGGACAAGGACCAAAAAATATTCCTCCAGCTACCCTGAATGGTGTGAACCTGCAAGTGACTGAAGGAAATAAATACCTCGGACACATAATCACCAGTAATCTGATGGATGATGACGACATCGATAAGCAAAGAAGAGCTCTCAGTGTAAAAGCAAACATGCTCAGTAGAAGATTCCGACTTTGCAGTACTGCTGTAAAAAGGACGCTCTTCCTTTCCTTCTGCGCAACACTGTATACGTGTGAACTCTGGGCAAACTACAAGAAGAGTAGTATAGAAATAATAATAATAATAATAAATTTGGACAACTTATATAGCGCTGTTTTTGCGAAAAATCGCCTCAAGAGCGCGAGACTTCGGGTTCAGTATAACAACGCCTTCTGCATAATGTTTGGTCTCCCCAGATATTGCAGCGCTTCCTGGATGTTCACGGAGGGGCGAGTTCCTGGTTTTGCAGCCCCTATTAGATCCAGGGTTGCAGGAATGAGGGAAAGCATAACCAGCTCTGGAAACATCCTCGTCAAGGAAGCCCGCCTCAGTCCATCATCCAGTATTGATGCACACTGGAGAAAAATACTGGCTCCTTACGTGCTCACAGAATCCTGAAAGCTTAATATTATTATTTCTTTTGTTTTCCTTTTGCTACTATTAGCTTATTATCTTTTTTTGTTTCATGTACATTCATATCTTATGGAATGTGTGGGATTGCAATCTCCTCCCCACATACTGGAATAAACATTTATTTATTTTTATTTATAAGTTATTTTGTTAAAATTAACAGTTTATTCATTATATAGAGACAATGTTGTGTACCCCTGCCAAGTTTGTATAAATACCGTAGCCTAAGAATTTCAACTACCAGACTGAAAATGTCGGTAATAGGATGAAACCGTCCGGGTGAATATAAATAAGTGGAAGAAAGTACCTGCAAAAGTGTATGAATTTCAATTCTAATATAGAACATAGTTAAATAGTTGAATAAAAAAAAAATTAAATAAACAAACTAGCACAGACCTGTAAAAAATCACGGGATGTTATGTTAGTGAATCTAGTTAATTACGCGTGACAGCTATTTCATCTTCTGAAGGCATTATCAAATAATAATGACTTCAGAAAAAGCGAAACAGCTATCACACTCAATTATAATAGTTACACAGAAAAAAAGGAAAATAATTTACCTCGGGGCCTGTTATATCTGGGTATGCTGTGTGGAGGGTATTTTTAAGGAAAGGAAGGAGAGGAAGTTCTGGGAAGGAAAAGATTTGATGGGTATGAATCTTGGTTTCAGTGTGTTCAGGTCATTCGCCGCCAACACATAGACAAACCTAACCCCAAGAACATAGAAAACCCTTCTAAGTTACCAACATAGCGAACCACTTAAGGTAACCTATTATGACAGATGCATTGGTTATCCTATAAATCGGTACCGGGCGGCGGTACCCACGCCCTCCTCTAAAATTGTAAATAATTACTAAATTAAATTAAATTCATTAAATTAAAATTGTAAATTCACAAAATTATTTTTCTGTGGAAAGAATTTCGATCATTTTGTTAAATTTCACCAGTAAAACTTCGTTTAATCAATTATAACTAAATAAATGGTACAACGAAATTACAATCTGTGAAAAGTACAAAAGCGTTGTTTACATACCTACTTGGTCAAACCAAGATGTTTAATCCTTGATTATTGTTTACGTATATCTTTTATTGCGAATTTTTCCATAAATTACCCCGGTGTCTCATTTCCCCGCCTCCCCCGGACCACTTAGAGGCCTTTCTCTGTCAACTCGCTCCTCCGAATGGCATAAAAATAATCTTATTTATTGGGAGGGGATAGGGGTGTGAATGGCATTCGATGACCAAAGGGAAAGTAAGTAGCCGGAGAGGAGAGAAGGGTGCATCGGACCCTTTTCGATGTCCGAGAGGGAATGTGGTAATAAGGTTTCCGCCCGCGTATTTATTGGCAGGAATCATTGTACAGGATGCTTCAATAATCTTAAATGTAAACATCAATTTTTGTTTGTTTGTTTGTTTGTTTGTTTGTTTGTTTGTTTGTTTGTTTGTTTGTTTGTTTGTTTTTTTTTTTTGTTTGTTTGTTTGTTGTTCGTATGCCGCTGAACGGTATCGGCCGCGTATCACGGTATGGCAGCGCCATACCGTTCATCCGATTGCGATGAAGAGGTGATTTGTTGTGCGAACGCCCGCGAAGGTTATAGGCTATTTATAATGGTAAGCTCAGGCGTTGTGAAATTTGTATAAATGAAAATGAGAGGATTTAATATATTTTAGCGGGAAGGGTGACGAGTGAGGGGAAGGCGTGGAAGGGGGGGGGGGAATGCGGGGGGAAGGGACGCGGAAGGGGAACGGGGACGCATGGGAAAGAAAATGCAGGGAGAAAATTTATTTCTTTGCATTGTAACGAACGCCGTGCTTTATGGTTTAAGCTTTAGAATTAAGTTTTGTACTTTCAGCTTTGAACTTTATGCTTTGAGCTTTAATTTTTAAGATTTAAGCTTTGCGCTTTGCGGTTTGAATTTTTTTTTTTAGCTTTGAGTTTTAGCTTTTATATTGATTTTTAAACTTTGAGCCTCAGTTTTGAACTTTGTGCTTTGAGCTTTGGCTTTGAACTTTAAGCTTGAAATTTGAGCTTTAAGCTTTGAGCATTGAGCTTTAAAGTTTGAGCTTTATTCTTATACTTTTGGCTTTGATCTTAAGCTTTGACCTTTAAGCTTTGATGTTTATGTTTAAGCTTTGAGATTTTGCTTTAAACTTAAGCTTTAAGCTTTGAGCTTTAGTTTGAGCTTTAAGATTTCGGCTTTAAGCTTTGAGATTTGAGCAAAGCATAAGGCTTAATGTTAAAAGCTAAAAGCTCAATGCTTAAAGCTCAAAGCTTAAAGCTCAATGCTTAAAGCCCAAAGATTAAAGCTCAAAGCTTACGGTTAAATTACAAAGTATAGCCCTTAAAACATTGGGCGTATTTTGTTAGAAGGAAAAAATGTTTCAGCTAAGCGATAATAAATGTAATATTTGTAAACGTATCCAAAAACTAAATACTGGTTTTGAAAGGCGATGAAATACACTTTCAAATGGTATTATTAGCATGAGTTTCAAATCACAACGGTGCTAATGAAGTTTTCATTTCTAAACAACATGTGTGCAGTTTACACACGGTAGAAGTGAAACCTTCAGAGAACTAAAGCAGACAAGAATGGGGATGTTTCGAAGCACCGCACAAAGAGGAAACCGATTATTCTATCTTATTCTCTATGTATGTGTTTGTCAATTTTTAGAGTCGCTTTTTCATTTCACCGAGTTTCAAATCACAACGGTGCTAAAGAAGTTTTCACTTCATAAAAGAAAATACTGTTCAAACACCCTTATGTCATTGAAACAATTATTAAAAATTTCAAAATTTAAATTTATTATTTTGAAACAACCTGTACCATAGAATCACTAAGAAGCTGGGTAAAATCTTGTAAGGAATGTATTGGGCTTACTTTCTGTCCGGTCCATCTACAGGGTGGGGAGTTAAATACTAAATATTGTTATGACCCTACTATGTTATGATTTCGGATGCTCTTTAGCGGATAATACGATTTCATATTATATGCGTCCAGACCAAAAATGTACAAAGAAACTAATATTTTTGAATTTTTACTGATTTTCGCAATATTTGGACATTTAGAGCTTTCTGTTGGAATATCTATTAGGTATAAGCTTTGATTTTAAAAGCGTTTCAACAAGTTACATTTTCGAAATTAAAGATTTTTTCAGGGAGCATAATCCCTGGTTTTATACGAGGCGAAGTATGTCTATAAAGTAATTAATTAGAGATCGCCTTGCGAACTCAAATATTTAATTTTAAACGAATTTGGTCTTCGGTTACGTATTATTTTCAACTAAAAACTAAAAAAATCACGAAGTATAGGGGTGAGGGGTTGTGCGGTTACTCGGCTGACTAGTGACGACATCTGTAAGACCACCATTCAGAATTGAAACGTTGATTGAAATGGCTTTGATCTGAATAGCCATCTTCCTCCCGCCCACCTTCCACTTAATGATTTCCTTCCCTTTCCCAATACCCTCAGCCTCACAACACACCCCAATTGGGGATACCATAGTCTCACTGGCTCCAGACGGGAGCAGCTGAGACTCTTGTGAGGTATTCACATAAAAAAAGAAAAATAAATAAAATTTGTTTATAAGAAACGACCCGTTCTCGTGAAGCCAATTATTCATTTCCACTCGTGTCTGTCGAGTTTCACGCACGTGAATCACTGCAACTTAGCTCCTTAGGGCAAGCTCCATCAAAATACCCGTAGAATAGAATCAGCAAAACCTATATTGCGTCCATGCATTAGAGATAGCCAACGGATTGTAATCGGATTGACCGCCGTCCTTTACACAGAATCAAAGTAGGTTTACAAAATAATGTGGGGCTCCAGCCCAGAGGTGGCTCCCAAATTCAATTGTTGGGCGTACTTGAGATTTCCACAGGCTGGTCACTATTGATGAATCTGCTAGCTCTAAACAAGATGCCCAACAAAAAGGTGGCATTTTTTTTTGGTGTTGAACATTTCACATGCGTGTCATGCCAGCCAAGAAAATTTTGTTCTTGAAAATAATGTCTGATTTCTTAAAAAGGGTCCTTTCGATAAATATTTGTCAAGTTATAATAGAAAACATGTTTCAGCATCAATACCAAACACATCTGCGCAGTCAAGTCGAAACGCTCGGTGACTTTTATAGCCGTGCGTTAATTATCCATTCACTTAAAGGTCTCGACTGGTAGAGAAAAAGTTTCAAAAAAGTTAACAACCGGTCGTTATTTTGTGTTATGTGCCATCACCACGGCGCGCGGTTCAGCATTGATGTATGAAAAACTAGATAATGCATATATTTGCAAAAATGTTCAAAATTTATTTGACTGTTGAAAATGATTAATTTCAGTCATACAAACGTTATCGGCGCTAAAGACCGCCTTCAAATAATGCCATTTCCCACTTTTGATCTGTGATTTTTATGGTTGAAAGCTGATCATAATTGGATTAATGGCGTTCGAGAATATTTGTTAAACATTTAAATTATGCTAATTGGTAATTTGAGAGTAAAAATAAGTAGAATTTTAACAATAGTTTTTGGTCTGTTCGATATTCCGTAGTCATCACCGCAACTTGTTAAATATAGCACACGTAAAAACAAATGTTTTAGCCCAGCACAACATGTGGACTAAAATAAAACGTATCTATACCAAAATATTTCTAGGATAGGACTAAAATGACCTGTCTTGCTTATTCAATTCTATGTACCTATAAATGTTCAATTAGCTATCGTTCGTCTTTGGCGCAAAGTTTGAAATAAACAATTGTTGAATTTGAAGGTAAGATATTTTAAACATTTGTTTTGAATAAGTTCTGTGCTATCGACGTATAGTTCATACTGCGGGTACCAATCATATTCCAGTGTACTTCTGACTAATGCAAAATATAACATTACGATTGTAAGCGGGTTACTAAATACTTTACTTATATGTTGAACAAAGCAAGCATTTTATACGACCTGTGAACTAAGTCGATGAGCTTAAGAGGGCATTACCAGAGAAAACCAGAAATATGTCATTTTCAAATCAGATTTTAGACGTATTGACTCTTTTCCACAAAAAATTATAAATGGATTTCGAAAGATTGTTCTTTTATCTAGCATTCGCATGTAATAAATTTATAGAAATTTTTAAAAATTTTAGTATTAAGGTTATTCCACAGGTCGTTGGCAGATTTGTTAAATTTTCAAAAAAGATTTTGTATTATACCACACTTATTTCGAATTAAAATTAATTAAAAAACATGTACGTACATGTGTTTCTTGACAAAAATTGGTCCATTTGTGTATTTATTTGCGCACTTACAAACTAATATATTTCAGATTTTTTTAACATTCTTATTAAATTTAGACATTATTGAAAAATGATAAACACTTATAATCAAAAAATAATTACAAAAAGTACATTATTTTAATAGTTTTATCATCACGCCTTTCAGCATTTTTGGATGAAGGTATAAATTAAAGCTAATTTGGATTGAAATAAATTCGATATTGAGTTATAATTTAAAAAGCTGGTACGGAGAATAATTAATCTTTCTCATTGTAACCGCCCTGCACGATCGTAAGAACAACTTTCGACGAAATGTGGATTTTCGTCCGCTGGCTGGTTAAACGCTCTTAATAGATGTAAGTTTGCTGTCAAGGTAAACGCCAAGATCAGATGACGGGTTCGTTGTGGAGTGGATAAGAGTACGTTTATAATTATATTCATTTTAGTACCTAATTTGTTTATTTCTGGGTAATGTCACAGTATGGTCAAAGTCATAATGCTTCGATATCTAAACAGTCAACTTGGTAAAATTTGTAGCCTATCTAGGTCACTTTCTAACGCTTCACTATCAGAGAGAGAGAGAGAGAGAGAGAGAGAGAGAGAGAGAATGCACAAATTTGATTATTTTCATATTGTCAGTGTAAACTTCGTATTCGGAATTTTGAAAGCATTGTCAATTATAAACCTAAATGATTATCAAGAACGGATCTAGATGGGAACCTTGGGGGACACCAGATATTACCTTTATAGACTTTCAGAAGATACCGTTGATTAAATTGATTACCTACTAATGTAGGACTTAATCATCTAAACAGGTCGCCATATATTGTATGCTAAGTAAGATGAGTTTTTTCAAGAGAATTGATATAATTACGCGGTCAAATGCCTTAGAGAAGTCTGTATGCATAACCTCAACCTGCTTCACAATAAATTCACATTACAAATTTTTAAAGCATGATCCAATGTCAATTATATAAACGTTGAGATAAATACATAGATAAATATTTTTGTAACGTACACGATAACGCTAATGACATTTTATTGTATGCTTTAACAAAAATTATCAGATGAATATTCATCTGATCTCAGGTACAATTTGGTTTAGTCTACTAAAATTGCAGGGTTTGTAGTAATTTATTGTATCGCTTGTAGTCAGCATCGTTAAGGCGTACCTTGTCCTTTACACACCAATGCTAAACAGTCAAGGAGCCAATCTATCAAGCGAGACTTTCAAAGGATCTGCTAATAGATGCAAGATGCTCACGAGATGAGCGAATTGCTCATGAAGTCGAGATCAATGGCTGGGCAAGGCTGTTAAAACTGAGCTGTCAATCAGGAGGGCGGGAGTTGACTAGGGACAAGTTATGACTCTGATGAGATACAGAATTATGTTATGGGTTATAAACGGTAGTAACGATTTGCCTGCATCATGTTATTAACAAATAATGTTCCTTGCTCATTGCAATTTAGGTATATGACGAACGATCATGAATTCATTCCGTTAACAATTTTTCAGTTGTTGTACCTTTCTGTGTCTTGTGTACTTTATGTAACTCTTTATGTATCTTTATTTACCATTACATGAAGAAATAATTCGGGGACGTCGAACGAAGATACGTAGGCATGATTAAATTAATTAATTTATTGTTTATTTAAAAATTGCGATAATTTTCTTTTTGAAAGAAACCTACCGATTTTATTTATAATATTTGGTAATATAAATATATACGAGATTAAATAATAAGTATCTGTACTTTTTGAATAACGTCAAGAACGTCATGAACCGCACAAGAGTCCCAACTGCTACCGTCTGGAGCAAGTGGGGTGATATGGGATATATGGGATCCCCGATTGAACGTTTAGATAGTGGGGAGGGGAAGGAGATGGGCTTAAAGAGAAGCTCAAAGCTTAAAGCTAAAAGTATAAAACTCGAAGCTTAATGCTGAAAACTTTAAGTACAAATATTAAAGCTCAAAGCTTAAAGCTCAAAGCTCAAAGCTTAAAGCTCAAAGCTTAAAGCACAAAGCTTCTAAAATGTTATGTAACTACGTCAATAAATATTTAAATATAAAAATCAAAAAGAGAGTGTTTTATTTTGCCATAACACTAATTATAAGGAAAAGGGAAGAGGAATATAGGATAAGGATAGGACGTGCTCCTGATACATTCAATACTCATGCAAATGTGGCGACACATCATTATGAACTTCGCCACCAAAAGAGGAATCGAGAAACATCTCCTAATATCCGCGCCCATCGGCAAACCTACTTGCCTAGGTACCTTCGTACCTATACTGGCCGCGATGTACTTTCTCGCCTCCCGTGCCAGCCCGACGATAATAATATCGCCCCGCCTAGAAAGGTCTCGAGACAGCACCGTACAATATCTGTACGGCGCCGAATATTCTCGAAGTGGCTCGTATTACCTACCGCGAGGTAGTTACTCTACCGCGGCTATATAAGCAGCCGATCGCTCGCCCGCTGCAGTTCAGTCCAGTTCAGTCTCACACTTACAGTCGGCCAACATCTCAGCATGTAACGATCTCTGCATGGCATCGCTACGCTCCAGGGCAGCTTCCTCGAGGTCCATCACCACGTCTCAGCTACAAGGCCCATCGTGTCTTCAGCTCCTGAGATCAGCTCCATCCCGCGACTTACAAGGCTTGCGTCACCTTCAGTCCAAGGGATCAGCTCACCACTTCATGGCACCCCGAAGCCTCACCGTGCTTCGCTGCCATGGAAACACGCTCCGCCTCGCCAGGACTACCTGCTGGTGGCTCAGCTCACCGAGCCACTCACCGTTCATCTCCGCGATTTAAAGCGTCGAGCAACGGCCTGGAAGATAGGTCATCTCCACCGCCATGGTGTCGAGCAACTCGCTGACCTTCACCGCACCATCTCCATCACATCCGAACGCCTGCAGCATCATCTACGGCACCCTGCATTACATCTTGTTACCGACCACCGACCATCTGCTACGTAGCCCAATAAACGACTGACTCACACTTCGACATGACGACTTTCATTTCTGTCTCCCGCTCCCTCACAAATTCCAAATGGTAGATAGTATGACTATTTAAGTTATTATTATTATTTTTGAACGTAGTCAAGCGCTATACCTAAGTTTTGGCATCAATTGAGGTTCGTTTCCTTTTATTCTGGATTAAAATGGTTTTTTGAAAGCTTAATAAACTCCATAAGAGATTTGTCAATTCGTTTGTTCTAGTTTTAGATGAAAAAACCTGCTGAGGCTAATGGATGTTTAATAAATTCACGTTTGGTATTTATTTACGATATTGAATATATTTTAAAACTATTTCATATTTACACTTTGTTTCACAATAGAAAAAAAATCATATCGTCCTAGATAGAAATCATAAATCAGAATGCAAACGTTGCGTTGTTTAAAATAGCTGTAGCTAGACATAATTAGAGATGAATTATCGCCGGATGAATTGTCGGCGGGATGAACTGTCGGCAGGATGAACTGTCGGCAGGATGAACTGTCGGCCGGATGAACTGTCGCAGGATGAACTGTCGCCGGATGAATTGTCGCAGGACGAATTGTCGGGTCACCTCCATCGTCAGTGCAGATGCAGGTAGAGGCAGATGTAGGGTTGTAGCTACCTACTTTCCTTTTCCCACTTTCTTCGTTATTCGAAGACCTAATAAAAATGTTTTTCGTATGTTTTAGAAAAAAAAAAAATCAAAAATCAACCAACCTAACGCAATGTAGTTCCAGAGAGATATCGCACGTCATCGACAAAAAATATTCCTTCTCAGACGTCTTGCATAAAAACGCAAAAGATACAACACACTAGAACGATGACATCTTGTACGACCTGTCTAGTCCTACTGTTAATGTTCTGAATTTCAATCCATTTCCCTTCTGAAAAGTCATATCAATTTACTTAAATGATTTTTCCATTAAAATCATGACAAATGCAAGCTATGAGCCAAAGCATTTAACACCAATATACAATCCACAATCTGCAGCAGAATCAACCGATTTAATAACAGCCTTCAACCCCTACAACATGTCATTACCAATTGATTCCTCGCAACCCTGTCTATTTATTGACAGGTGTTTTCACGTGACGTGTTCACACCCCCGCCCTAACAGGCCTATCAACCCTATCGGCCCTATTAGGCCTATCAGACCCACGCGCCCGCGGTGACTGTCACAGAAGTAGCTAATGCAGGGGTATTTTAGGTACCTATATGACAATACCTGGTTTCGACGTATGAACTTTGTGACTTCCAGATTCGTGTACCAATATTCAAACAGATTTTGTTATTAATATTTAAAGAAAAATAATGATGGAGTTATATTTGACGAAAAATAAGAATTTGTACACCACGTAAAGCACATTACAAAGATAATACGAAAAATTAGGATTTTTACTGAGAACCATTAAAAACTTTAATTCATTCCTGCCATGAAAATTTTATTTGTCTCATTAGTTCGTAGCCAATTAGAGTATAATTCCGTCATTTGGTCACCTCACCATAAAATACACATTGAAAATGTCAAAGGAGTTCAACGAAAGTTTTAACGATGTATTAATTTTTAGTTTATGCCCTTTGAATAAATTAAATACGTATACGCTTTTAGATTTTCATGGCCAAAAGCATTTTCGTTGTATGTTTTTGGGATGTTATGCCGTGTTGCGCTACCTTCTTACTCTTACTGATGATGTACACGCTGTCTAAAACGTTGGCTAAAGAAGGAGGTGGCGCAACACGGTATAACGCCCCAAAAACAAATACGGAAAAAAAAATTAAATACACGTTTTTCTTTATTAAATACCTTAAAAATATTTACACTTGAAGATCGGTGAAAGATTCGTAATTTTTTTTTAAAATTGAAAATTCGGAGCTGTACTATTGCGAAATGTTCGAGTGTAGTAAATTTAACAGTACCCACTCGATTCACTGGGCATAAAGACCTATTTCAATGTCACAATTCACAAACAAATTATGTAGCAAACTTGCTCACTCCTCGCTTAGTAGTTTAGCAAATGAATATACAAATGATATCGATATTTTTAACATAACACGTCGATGTTTAGAACATACCTACTTAATTTTTTTTTTATTTCAACACATTATTTGTGATAATTTCAGTTGATTATTACTAATGTTTTACTTTTATTATTATAAACCAAAAATAAATTATTTTATTTTACTAATTAAAATAGTTTATTACTAATCCCTGAGTAAAAAAATGTTAATATTATATGACCCAATGTGAAAGCCCCATGGGGGCATAAAGGAGTAAATAAATAATACATAAGTACCTTAAACAAACACATAAGCCAACACCCATACTAATATTATAAATGTAAAAATGCGTGTGTTTGTTTGTTACGCTTTCACTCCTAAACCACTAAATCGATTTTAAAAATTAATTCACCATTAGAAAGCTACATTATTAGCGAGGGATATAGGCTGTAGATCGTATAAATGAAAATTTGTTAATTTCATATATTTTAGCGGCAGGAGGAAAGGCTGGGGGAAGGTGGGGTTCGTGGAGAGGGAAGAGACGAGGGAGGGTGAAGGCGGGGAAGGTGGAAGGGACATGCAGGGAGAATCAATTTATTTCTTTGAATGGCATTGCAACGCATGCCGGGTAGCAGCTAGTATATTATTAAAGAAAATGTTTTACAATGTGCGTGCCGTTAAAACTCAGAAACGAGTCCCGGTACGATTAAGACAGTTGTATGTTGTGATAGCCCTCTAGCACCCATCCATGAAGAAGGTTCCCGTTTTTACCTGAAGGGCGTGCTTTTGAAGATATAAGGGCTGGAAGTTTTGCCCTCTAGAAATTTCTAGAACAGTCCAGAACATTCGAGAGTATTCAAGAGCATTCCACAGCATTCCAGAACATACCGAAACATACTGGAATGTTGTGGCATGTTCGGGAATAGTCTGGAACGTTTTAGAACATCCCTGAACATCATAGATCATTGTGGAACATTCCAGAATACTCTAGAATGTTGTGGAATGTTCTGGAACATTGTGAACCATTCGAAGCCTTTTTTTATATAGTGGGGCTACCCATTGCAAAGGGTATATAAAGCATGATGTGGTGTGTTCGTGCATGGGTTCAATGTCAGTTCAATCTCATATCAACTCGCTAAGCGAACCCCAGCTAGTATTATTATAAACTGGCAGGTATATACTTAGATAGATATGTACTTAGTATGAAGGTGTGTATGTAGATTTGTGGTAGAAAAATTAAATTAAATATGTTTTACAAAAAGCTTGAAATATTTGGAAACCCCATAAAACTCGTAAAAATCTTTGGAAACTCATTCCATAATATACACTCGTTAAAAAATGTATTGACAACAATTTAGTCCCGAAAAGCACTTAGGTGCTCGCATCCGCTTCCGATTTTCGGAGGCTTTGATCCTGTTTGTACCGGTTTAATGATCTAAACGGTTTGACAAGCGATCAGGCGGAGGATTTATCAACAGGTGACTTCAGGGGGGTGATTAGTGGGTGTCGAGCGACGCCTGAACAACCCTACAGCGAACGTTATTATTTAATGAGGCTTTGATTTGGTTGTTGTGTGCGATTGAACGTACATTTAGACTTGATTAGACGGTGCAACAGTCTAAATAAGAGACGATGTATGAATTCAAATGAAGTATGGAGTGTGTGCCAAGACCGATTTGTTTGGCGGATCAGCCTTTCTGCCTACGGACAAAACGGAGTGATGGTTAGTTGTTAGTGTTTGTATAATTATTTTTGTTTTACTGGCCTGAAGTAGTACCCTTAAGGTGATTTTTCCCAAAAACGGTGCTATATAAAATATAATCCTATTATTGTTACGCGGTAAAGAATTACTAGGTATTTTATTTGAAATCTACTCAACGGGTATGCCTTGTAAACTCGTCTCCAATCAAAACAACGAATCTTTAGGACTATCCGGACTGATTTTTAATATTTAATCTATTTTCATGTATTAATATTTCAATTTCAATAAATTATTTATATAAATTACTAGCTGAACCCGACCACGCTTCGCTGTGGCTTTGTCTGATTTTAATTATTAGAGGAGTTAACAAAAATTGTCTAGCAACTGTGCATGATAATTTTATGGCTTTCTGATGGCATGAGATCAATTGCATTTTTGAACATTCGAATTAAATTATTGTTATCATGTGATATTTATTTCAACGACTCAACAACATGCAGTGTGGAAAAACTTTATCCATTTTACCGATTTGAACAAATTTAAATGAGGTATTGTATTGAATATCTGATTCGTATAAAAAAGCAATTCGATGGTACGAAGCATGGTTATTCAAAAGTTGCACTTGCATTTGTCTTCGGCGTTGATCTATTTCTTCTTGACGTTGTTGAGATAATTCTGCTGCTCGTCTTCTTCGCGCTTCTACTCGTAAGCTTTTAAGTCTTTCTTCCCGACGATTCGCCAGTTCTTCTGCTCGCCTCTGAATAATTCTAACTCGAACATGATCATTATCGTCTAAACGTTCTTGATCAGTGCGGTTTGATCTTTTCTGACGATTTGCGTTTGCGTGTCGAGTACGATAGCCTATGTTTGAACGTGAGCGATGCATCCCACGAATGGTGATCAACTTTGAAAAAACTTACACATCAATCAACTGGTCACAGTTACACTTTTTTGACCCTTTGAAAATTTGTCGTATATAATTCGATTTGTTAATCTGATTTTTTGTAGGTTTTGCAAAGTTACGAACTGACATTCAGTACAATTATGAGTAAATTTAAAACGCACAGAAAAAACAAATGAGTGAAAATATTAATATAATTTGTTAGATATAATTCGACTTTTAAATACGATTGAATTCTTTTAATTCCTAATTGTAGGTATCATAAATATTTGTAACTTTTAATAAAATGGCTACACTGTCTAGAACTGTCATTCCGTTGTTTACTATGACAAATTATGAGTCAATTTAAAACGCATAAAATTATCCTTTTCCTTTGGAACTTCCAAATAAAAAGTATGTAGAAACGCTCTTCTGCTAAAATGCAAATTCTGTAAAAATTTAGAGTCAATCCATCGATTACTTCCGAGATGAGCGAACGCAAACATACGGAACCTAATTTTTTTTATTATATAGATGGATTTATTTCAATTTCAATAATTACAGTGAAAATCATTTTGCAGCATTCTTCGTTTTATTGATACAAATACTCCAACCGAAGTAGGTACCTACCTACTATTATTGTGGACATGTTCACAACATCTTCACCCTGAAGGTGCTTGTGTTAAGTGAAACCGATCGGTATTAAAAACATTAAATAAATAAATCACGGTTACAAAAAAAGTTATTCTTTTATCTCAGAAACATTTTTATCACTATTTTATTTTTTTATTTTCGAACGCAGTTACCTAGATACTTCATAATTTGATGCATATATTAAAATAATATTATTGAAAGGGCACCGTTTATTTGTTTATGTATGTTATTTTAAAAGATTGTCAGTATACAACGTCAGTGAGGAGAGATTGAAATGAGAAAACTTATTGATTCTTGAAAGAGTGATCTTTGACCTGTCTTGCCTCATTGACCTGCCCTGCTTGCATTTTATTTCCCATAAAAATTTTGCAAGTCTTTGCATCTTAACATTTTCATGAATTACCTAAATTTATTTGATTGTGAATTAGGTATAATGAATTTAAAATAAAAATTATAAATATATTACAGAATCAAAAACAGAAACATCCTCGCCGATGCACTAGCGTAAATTCCCTCTCCATGATTAAAAAAAAGGTTCTACGTTCATCAGCCACTAGCGGGTTAAGCGACGTGTGTTCGTTTGACAAATAACGCCGTAATCGGATACCGATTCTCCGTTAATTGACATCGTATAACGGCGTTAAGCTCGGAGTAAGTTTGATTTTATCGGTCCTCATATCGTCGTTTATGGTTTGCATCGATGTAAAGGAGGCTTTATGGAGGCTTTCGGGGAGTTGATTGCACTTTCTAGAACCTATTACGCTTTTATGATGATATCATACAAGTATTAAGTAGTTTTCATCGATGTACTAACAAGGTTTATGCAGTAATTATCTTGGTTTAGTGAAGCGTAAATTCGAATGCATGCTCCAAGTATTAGATAATTTGAAAGCAAATTTCATGTAATACAAATAAATATGCCTACATAATGTGAGTCCGCTGAAACGCAAAAAATACATAAGCGAAACTCAATCGAAAATCTGGAAACAGAAAAATCAGAAAATGATATTGACACCTCTGGGACTTGAACCCAGGACATCTTGCTTTCCGGGCAAACGCACTAACCCCTGCGCCACGGTGTCGATATGAAATTCGGTCATTTTTAACTGTATCAAACTTCGACTAAGAACCACCCATATTATCTTCATTTTTTTAACGCATATATTATTGGCTACTTACGTACTATCTTTATGTATGATTGCAAGATTCAAACCCGAACTAAATGCTCTCTAGATAGTGTCTGGATAAATCTTCATCCATTTTATTTTAATATGCGATATCTATAGACTTTTTCTGCAAGTCTAGGTTGAATATTTTATTTTTATTTTAACTTTATGAGTAAAATTTCAAATTGTAATATTTAATTAAATGAAGACACTGTGAGCGAAACTCAACCGAAAATATGGAAACAGAAAAATCAGAAAAAGATATTGACACCTCTGGGCCTTGAACCCAGGACCTCTTACTTTCCGGGCAAACGCGCTAACCAATGCGCCAAGGTGTCGATATCAAATTCGGTCATTTTTAACTGTATCATACTTCGACTAAGAACTACCCACATTATCTTCATTTTCTTAACGCATATATTATAGGCTATGTATGATTGCAAGATTCAAACCCGAACTAAATGCTCTCTAGATAGTGTCTGGATAAATCTTTATCCATTTTATATTAATATGCGACATCTATTGACCTTTTCTGCAAGTCTAGGATGAATATTTTATTTTTATTTTAACTTTATGAGTAAAACCTCAAATTGTAATATTTAATTAAATGAAGACGATATAAGCGAAACTCAATCGAAAATCTAGAAACAGAAAAATCAGAAAAAGATATTGACACCTCTGGGCCTTGAACCCAGGACCTCTTACTTTCCGGGCAAACGCGCTAACCACTGAGCCACGGTGTCGATATCAAATTCGGTCATTTTTAACTGTATCATACTTCGACTAAGCTTTATTACCAGTCTGAAGACGGCTTTAACAATTTGAAACCGGTTCCAGTCAAATAAATTAAAGTGGAAATAAGTTTTATATTTGTTTATTATATAATTATAACCATTAAACATAATTTTTTTAGCTTTTCAGCGTTGTACTTTATTTGGGCGAAAATGGTTTATTTTTAATACTATAACATTTTTTCACTTTGTACACAAACATTTTTTTTAAGCTCGATATAAACGACAAAAGATTACGACTAGATGTAAAAAGCCGAAACCTAACAATATTACGGCTGTGACGAAACCGGTTGGTTTGGTATTATTAATTAAAGTAATGCAAGATTGTAGTTAAATTGGAGATAAAACGATTCGTGGAAAAATATTATGTCTGTTATGTAAAGCTATTAATTTTCAAAGAATCATGAGTATATATTATATTGTATTAACGAGAAAAAGAATTATTATGATTTTTAATTTATCAGTAACGTGTACAATACTAAATACTATGTTTCAATTTGGGAGGCGGTTATGGGTACCGACCCCCGGGAACAATTTATTGGACAACCAACACCCCTGCCACAAGTCACCCCAAGTGGTTCGCTACGTTTGGTGACTTAGCAGGGGTGCTCGGGTTCATGGGATGAGGTTTGTCTAGGTCTTGGTGGCGGATACATTTGCCCAACCGTGAGTCTGTGTGTCGGGCTGGATCGGAGGAGACTGATTGAGGGAGGCCTTTTGACCTCTCCAGACGGATTCTCCCGACCCTTCGCCTAGCACCGCAGTGTGAGGAATAGATTCATACGTACGTCACTCCTGGCCACACTGACCCCCAGATTCCTTCCCACCCCTCATACCTTTTTTCTTCCCATATCTTCTTCTCCTCCATTTCCCTTGAAAAACCCTCCACACAGCATCCTCAAAGATGATATAGGCCCCTAGGGAAATTGTTTTCCTCGGTGCCTCCTATGTGGAGCTAATGGTGATCCGAAAATTCGTCCTGCGACAATTCATACGGCGACAGTTCATCCTGCGACAGTTCATCCGGCCGACAGTTCATCCTGCCGACAGTTCATCCTGCCGACAGTTCATCCCGCCGACAATTCATCCGGCGACAATTCATCCTGCCTGATCATTTAGATTTTTATTAAGTTAGTATGCAAAGAGGATATACGGCCGTACAACCAAAATCGATATACTTATATCTGAAGGCATCTTGAGTGGAAATCCGCTGTAACAATATATTTTTACTAACAATATTTTCGACTCTCCGAAGAAGCATGCGTGAATAACAAAATACGACATACTTATACTTATAGGTTAGGGTAGGTTAGGTTAGGTTAGGTTAGGTTAGGTTAGGTTAGGTTGAATTGTCAGAATGAATTATCGCCGGATGAATTGTCGGCGGGATGAACTGTCGGCAGGATGAACTGTCGGCAGGATGAACTGTCGGCCGGATGAACTGTCGCCGGATGAATTGTCGCAGGATGAACGGTCATGGAACCGGAGCTAATACCTACATCTATTGGTAGGTACTTGAAAACGACTTTGATAGCAATAAAGACTAGGAAAAAACTTTAAAAAATGATTTTATGGTTTTCAGGTTAGTTTTAGTACCAAATTTTAAGTTCCTTGCCTTATACAACTAATTTCCAATATCTGTTTCATTTAGAAAATTATATATTCCGTAGTTTTCTAAAGGCAAAAGTAGTTGAAATAATTTAGTCTCCATTAAGTAAGCATCGCGCATAAAGATCAAATATTTTAACAGCATCCAAATCTTCAATTATTCTTTAATCCCAAATGACCCACCATTTCAATATTCATCGCCGCTTTGAAAATAAGTGTCAGAATGGGAATTGGGAGACATTTCTTTTCCTCTTTTTTCTACCATTTCCTCTTATTTTAATCAAATTCCACTCTGGCTAATTTCCATCAATTAATCTAATAATTAGTCTCGGGATTGAAATGGACCAGGCATGACTTGAGAATAAGGAGAACGGGAAGAGGAGGGGTGAGATTAAGCAGTATTTTTTTTTATTTTCAATTAGTCTGAAATAGGGATAATTGGTAGGTCTCGTTTTTTCAACTCTCGAACGCTTTTAAAGAAAATACGACGATTTATCATCGAGTTATTCCGGAAAATGAAAAATTATCTGATTGTTAATTAATGTTATTCCAAACTGTAAAATGAAGGGGAATAAAAGGACTTTATACCCCTAGAATCATTACAATCTTCTAAATATTTAAAGAAAAATAGAAAAAAACGTGGTAACAGATATCACTAATAGGCCACTTGCATGGACTTCATAACGACTTGGAAAAAATCGTGTTAATAGAGTTTTTTACTAAGATTACGAAAATGTTAGTAAAAATTTTTAGAAATGTACAGTTTTATTTTTATTTTTAAATAAATAAATCCATTATTTGGGCTCATGACGTCACTACATGAAAATGTCCCGTCGCCGAAAATGTTCCTATTAATTTTATAAAATTCCACACTGATTTATTTTTTTATATGGCATCACTTTGATTTCAGGCGAATTTTTGAATTCGTTCACTAGATTTATTGTTTGTTCTCTGCGAACTTATCATTTGGTTTGATTTTTTGACAGATGTTCTGAAGAGAACCCCGTACAATTAATGGGTACGGGGTTCTCTTCAGAACGTGAAGATGATGTCGGTACATGTTTTAGAGATATAATGATTATGGTGCTGATTTTAACAAAATAAAATTTTATAATATTCTTATTATTATTACAATTTACAAGTTCAAGTATATTACATTGAATTTAGTAATATAGACGCTGTACATTATAATGATTTATGATCAATAAGATGGATCAAGGAAAATAATATTTATGAGATGTAATATTTTTGGTATGCCTCGTTATTCTCCTGTGCCATTCGTGTGGAAAACGTTTTTTTTTTTTAAATGATTTTCGGCTATGTAATTATCGTTTTTTCACACCTATAAAATTATGTCCCGTCTTTCCGGTTTATAAAAGATGGTCTGATTTTTCGGTTTGAAATTTTAAAAAAATCCCCAGGGTTTCAAAAATACGATTAAAAAAAAAAAATACAGAATGTCTTAGAATATTTGCCTAAACCGGAAAAAAATTTAAAAAAATGTGATGCAAGTGGCCTATTGTTTATTTTATTTTACTCATTGCAAAGAACCTCACCGTATTTTACCATTAGATCGCATATTGTGTAAGATCGCAACTTGATTTTGCCTCAGTCATTTATGATTTCCAACAATCCTATTGAAAACATCCAAAATTCCATAGCATCAGAAATCATCGATTTATACCCATTGCTTTCTATAAACGTAGAAAGGCCTTCGACGTGTTTTTTTATTCAAAATTGTGAACTGTTTTGTTGATTCATCATATTTATTTATTTTATATATAATTTGTACATTTATTTATAACAATTACAGGCTATAGCTGTACAAATACACACAAATATAGCCTTAGACGTTACAATTGTACCATTTATTTATTTATTTATTTTCGGGAAATCGACAGTTTACATTTTTACAGTTTGTACATGTTTGTATAGCCAAAATAAAACCAATTATGGATTTCCTCCATGTGACTTTACCTCTGATTAACAGCATAAAAAAAAAAAATAATAATAAATTTATAATAAAGCAGTATGAGATCAAAAATTTTATAAAACAAAAGATTAAGTATATAAAACTAAAATTTACATAAAAGATAAAATATCAATACATTGGTAACCATAAGTAGCCAGATTGTACATATAAATCAAATCATAACAGAATTAAAGATAAACGATAGAAACATAGACACATAACATATTCATGAAACATCAGAGAAATACTCTTTTATGTACCCCTTATATTTGGTAGGTTCGGAATTGAAAATGTCCACCTTGGATAATATGCTATTGTAACTATTGCATAGTCTGTTCAGACAAGAATTTTGCTTGCAGTTTGTCTTGCATTGATCAACCCTGAACAGGACAGAAGAGCGTGTTGTACGCGCAGGTACATTAAATTGAATTTTATTTAGCAACTCTGGGCAGTGTATATGCAATGCCAAAATCTTACAAATGCGCTATAGGACACAAAAAAATAAATCTATTTTTTTATCCACCGCATTCAAAAAGCACGTAGCTCTCCCCACAGGTGAGTTCATAAATAAATTAGTGCGGCTTGCTCTACTATATAGGAGGTTGTGATGACGTCCTCGAGAGTGAAACTCTGGTACAAAAAAATTTAATTGGGCCAGTATCTCATTATTAGATAAGTGACCGTGTATTAGTTGAAATAAAAAACATATCTCTTAGAACAGGGGTCGGCAACCTTTTGAGTCGGAAGAGTCAAACATTACGATTTACAAAATTTCAAAGTTTTTAAAGAGCCACAATTTTTTTTCCTTCCAACTCTTCTACTTGAAAAAACAAACTATACGTTACAGCTAAAGCACTGGTGAAGACGTCAAACTGTCTTGTGTCGAAAGCAAATTAAAACCTACATAGAAAAATCTGACGACGGTGTCATTCGAGAGCTTCCGACAGACTGACGACAGTGACGACGCGTGTCACGCGGGAGGGGTACGGTGAAAAGCGAATACAAGTGGCTGAGAGAGAGAAATGTGTGCCTAATCCTCGTTCATCGATTCAGAACGATTATTAAATATTTTTTTTATTATATAAATAATATTTGCGTATGAAACTAACGAGCCGCAGCTTAACATCCAAAGAGCTGCATGTGGCTCGCGAGCCGCAGGTTCCCGACCCCTGTCTTAGAAAAATGGGACAAAGAATAACGCAAGAATTATCTTTAAGCCGTGATTCGTGATCCGATTATAGGCCTAATTTCAGCCTATATTTCCATATAAAACTACGTTTCCCAATGATTACGAAGTTCAAATGGAATAGCGATATACAATTAAAGCCAAGTGTAAGAGAGCCAACCAAAGGTACTAAGACAGTGGCCCATTTGATTTCAGTCAAATTTGTACGGCACTTCAAGTGATTTTATTTTACAAAGTTATTTAGTTTGTGTTATATTCTTAATTCTATAGTTAAAAAGGACTGCATTTCATTTCCCTAAAAGCCTCACCAGATCGAATGATTTATTCAGTGACAACATTGTAAATCTACAAGATGTGAACATTTTCAACTGCACCTTGAATACATTTTAGTCAAACTAATAGCCGTTATACGGGACAACTTTTTTCAGCCCAATTCCTATTAGACACAAAAGTCAACATTTTTCGCTCTACGCGATCGCTATTTTCATCTCTATTTTCATATACGATTTCAGTAGGCATCACAGCAAACAGCATGGTTCATGTGTTGTTTGCAGTGATGACAATTGAAACCGTAGATATGAAAATAGAGATGAAAATAGCGATCGCTAGAGCGAAAAATGTTGACTTTGGTGTCTAATTGGAATCGGGCTGAAAAAAGATGTCGCGTATAACGGCCATAACTGGATGAATCTATCACGAAATTGAATATTGATTTATTGTACGTATAATTACACAAAATAATTAGTATTAGGCACGTATGTATAACTGTTTCATTCCTAAATATTAGGTATTTATTATAATAGGCCAGGATAGCTTCCTAAACACTCGGGTCATAAATCCGTTGTCCTGAATTTCACGTTTCTTCTTTTTCCTTTGGCAGTAATCTATAGTCCCTTTTCACCGCGGTTGTGGTTGGATATTCCGAGATGTGGACGATTGTTAGAGAAGTAATAGAATAATAATAGTAATAGAAATCTTGAGTAATATTGAATATGAATTTAGCGCAAGTGATGAGAAGATGTTTGGAGGTTCCAAGAATACATAATCGAGTGAATCAGATGATTCGGTTAAATAGAATAATAGTTAAAAACTTTTTCAACATGTTTTTGAAGTTCTCTCATTGGAATTCGGACCTGACTGAGCTAAGCTAACTAACTAACTAAGCTCTGACCGTTTTAATACAAAAGTTATCCTAATTCCATTCTTGTCTCTGGAAAATCAGATATGGATAATTAAAAGATCACAATTTTAATCATTACTCCAATGAAAAAAGTAGAGTTGCAGAGTTGAATTCATTGGTAAAAAATGTGTAAACATAACCTCAATTTTAGACGGCCGGAGTCTCATCATTGAAATACAAATATTTACAAATGGAGAACAAATAGCGTCAGCGACATCTCGCGGTGCTGGCTTTAAGCATCAGGGGTGGTTTCACTGAGCTTTCCAAGAAATTAAACCGATTCACTCCACGTTAAGTACTATAATTTTGTTGTTTTTTCTTACTAAGTACTTTCTCTCTCTTCTTTTACTTTGCAGGGTGAGATTTAGCCAGGTCTTGGCGGTGGATGTATCTGCCCATCAGCTGCGTAGCAGGCCGGATTGGGAGAGAATTGTTGAGGGAGACTTATTCTTATTTCCGTCACTCCTGGAAACAATGGCCCTCAGAATCCTACCCACCCCTCATACCCTTTTCCTTCCCAGAACATCTTCTGCTTCCTTTCTTGAAGAGGTTATCCACCCAGCAACTCCAAAGATGACATAAAAAATAAATAAATTTATTCCGTTCGATCTTGGAGAAACGAAAATGGTTGAAATATGACTAAAGACCTCATCAAAAAAATAACCCTCGTTTAGTCTCAAAAACTATATGCGAAGTGCCAATGTATATTAAAGTTAGTATTTCATTTTTTTTACATGAGCTCCACACAGGAGGCCCTCAGGAAAATAATTTCCATCAGGGCCTATGTCATCTTTGGGGATGCTGTATTGATGGTTTTTTTAAGGGAAGGAAGGGGAGGAGAGTTTTGGGAAGGAAAATGGTTAAAGGGGTGGGTAGAAATCTGGGGATCAGTGTGTCCTGGTCATCCGCCTCCAAACCCTAGACAAACCTCATCCCATGAACCCGGGCACCCGGTTTAAATGCTAAATCACCAAACGTGGCGAACCACTTGGGGTGACCTATGGCAGAGGTGTTGGTTATTCAATATAGGTTCCCGGGGCGGCGGTACCCATTCCCGCCGCCCAAATTAAAAATTAATTAGTATTTTTAATTTTAAACGAAGTCGTTTGACATTTACGAATATAAATTTATGGACAGATCCACCAGTGTTACCGTCGTATATCGATTTCTTATTTGTACCCTCGCAATGCCGGTCTGGTTGTCGGTAAAACGTTATAAAATCATCGGTTATTACGACTTTCAAGCTTATCGATTTCAATGTGCTTCAAGTACGGTTATGATTCAGGTAAACAATGCCAGGTCTGGTAGCAATTCGAATCAAATAAAATATGATTTTTACTTTCTACACGCAGTGAAACCGAGAAATCCGATACACCCGAAAATTCGTCGACATCCATTAGAATTGATTAAAAAAATAATTAAAAATTTTACCGGGGTACTCATGCTCGAACAAGCAAAGAGGCTTGACATGATAGGCTTATAAATAAAAAATAAAACAAATGCTTAGAGCTACTTAAGGGGGGTGGTTCCAGGGGCTTGCACTAAGGGTGGCAAGGAAAAAAATTATAAAAAAACCCATGCATATTTCATGATCATTCATATTGCCTTATCTTCCCCCCTGGGGGTAGAACACTAATTCTTATTTTTTTGGTATACCAGTACGAAACAACCCCTCCATTGAATATTTCGTCCTTTTCAAAATACTGTTTTAAGTTCTTGCTAATAAGGGATGTCGGATTTTAACATGAGATTTGAATCATAAGATATTTCCTTCATTGGGCGCTTTTCATATTTCCAAGGCGACGACGGCATGGCAACGGCACAAAATAGGCAAAAAAAACTTCCGCATTTTATCACAATAATTTTGCTAAACTAATAAAATAAAACTATTACACGAAATAAAAGTGCAACGAGCAATGTATGTGTGTCTGCTTCACTCAAAGGAAAAATGCAATCATTATCATACACCTCCTTCACACGTATTAACAAAATGAAACGTCGCTTGCCGTTGCCGTCGCTGTGCCGTTGCTGTGGTTATTTTAAAAGCAACCATTTCCGCAAATTTTGTGACGTTTAGATCCTTAAACGGAGTACATAGCTCATTGTTATAAAGTCTGCGCCAAAATCCATTTTCTGAAACCGGTCCGAAAATACGACTCAAAAGTTGTCGTTACGCCAATTTAAACACATATTTGAATGGGATAAAGAAATGTTCTGTAAACTTCCATTGTTAGTACACAGTACACATGAGAAACAATTTTCATGAAATTAATAGAATATTATTTATTACGTTTAAAAAATTTCCGCTATCGAAAAATATCTTGTGAAAAATATGCGGTGTTTTCGAATCTCTGTCAATACCAATAGGTAGGTACTCTATACACACCTTCACGCAGTAAAATAATTATTTTAAAGTAATATTTTATTCTAAAAGTTTAGTTAACCACTGGAGCGACAGCGCAATTTAAAACCTTTTTCTCCGATTTCTCGAGATTTTTTGATGTACATACATTTTGAATATTTTCCGCCCAAATTAAAAAAAATCATACCTCCGAATTTTAATATGGAGATACACAAATTGCTTACAGTTTTATACAGTCAATGAATTCACCTATCTTTTGTCGATTATCACATATTCGTAGGAATTATAAAAAAATATTATAAAATATTTAACTTCTACTTAATTACTTACAAATAAGGGAAAATTTGCCAAAATTGGCAGCAAAGCAATCCGAGGTATTTTAAATAGTGCCATATTGTTGCAAGAAGCGCTTCAGTGGTTAAGACACTAAAATGTAGCATCGAGTTACTGAAGGCTTATATCCATAACTTTCATACAATTTAAATGTCTTAGAGAAAAAATACAATAATTTGATCGTAAAATGCATTTACGGGAACTTGAGGAGTCATTTATTTTGCTTTTATTCGTATTCTAGCTTCACCCCTAATTACGTCCCCTTGTTTCTGTATCTACCAACCAATGTAGATACTAGATAATAATATAAAGTACCCGTTCAATTTTAAATCCTAAAACTTGTCAAACATTTATCAAAAAAATAAAAAACCTAGCCCCCCACTGAAACCATAGTCGCGTATTCCTTTCACCTTTTTTAAACTCATTTCCCTTGGGCACAGCCAATTTTATAGGGTGACCGTTGTTCTGTTGAGACTGTTACATCAATCAGTATGGAAGATTTGTATGGAGGAAATTCTGACAGCAAAAGTGCAAACAGAAAAAAATTGATTTAAAAAATTCACGATTTTTTTTCAAACTTTTCGAGTTTCTCAAGTGTTTGTAAACTTTAAAGGTGTATTATTGAATGCTGAATGTTAAAATGCAAAACAAAATAGATTGCCTAAAAAAAAAGCAAATTGAAAAATATATTTGATACAGTAAATTATTAGCACACATCATAAATAAATGGATACGTTTTTAGTTTTTTGCGGTGTTATGCCGTTTTGCGCTACCTTCTTCTTTAGCCAATGTTTCAGACAGCGTTGCAGTGTCCATCATCAGAGCATCATCCAGCAGATCCGACAGATCCGACAGATTCGACAGATCCGGCAGATCCGGCAGATCCGGCAGATCCGGCAGATCCTACAGATCCTACAGATCCGGCAAATCCGGCAGATCTGCCCTGTTGATGGACAGTGCATCGCTGTCCTAAACGTTGGCTAAAGAAGGAGGTAACGCAACACGGCACAACGTCCCAAAAACAAATAACGAAAATAAGTAAATGTATACTAATATTTTATTTAGGCTAAGTTAACTATAAACTAATTATTTTATTAATATATAAGTTTGGTGTGTCTGCAGAGGTGCCCGGATTCATGGGGTGAAGTTTGTCTAGGTTTTGGTGGCGAATGCGTCTGCCCATCAATTGCGTGACAGGCAGGATCAGGAGAGACTGGTTGAGGCAGATCATTTGACCTCTCCTGCAAGATTCTCTCCACTCATATATACACCGCGATGGCAAGGATAAATTCATACGTCCGTCACTGACCCACTGACTCCTACTAACCCCTCGTACCTTTTTCCTTCCCAGCACTTCTCTCATTTCTTTTCTAAAAAATACCATCCACACAGCATCCCCAAAAATAAGATAGGCCCTGGAATTATTTTATTGTTTGGTGTTAATTATTTTCTTCAGAGTCTCTTGTGCGGAGCTGATGTAATTATAAGAACGATTTTTTCTGCTAATAATAATACCGAACTATGAATATGTTACTTTCACTGTTTTAATCAATTAAATTCTATTAACTTCAATTAGAGTAGGTAGTTACCGTACTGACTTTTTTCTTTTTGTTAAATGCATGCGAAAACGATCACAAAATACATAACTTTTTTAAAAATTATTCATTCATAATTTGTGATGCTTTTTAATGGATGGTCACCCCTAAATAAACATTAGCTCTGTCAACCTGTAAACCTGGCGAGAGGTCACCAACCTTGGCTGTCACTTTGGGAATATTCGCTTCAGCTATTTTAATCACACTGCTAAAAGTATCAGGTATTTTTTTAGCTTGAAAAGGCATTCATAATAAATGTTAAGTTGGTAGGTACCTCTTACTTTCTGAAATTAAAATCCTCAAGTAGATATTTCGTTCATTGGTTTAAAACAATAACTCATCTGCAAACAAGATGCATAAAGATTTTGCACAAAAAAATAAACCGTCTTTATTTTCTAGTGGATTTCGTAATATGCTAGGCATTTGAAATACACGCAGGATTTACCACATCGATCGTCCAGACGATTAGTCAGATATCTCCGAAAATCGAAATTTGAGGTTATTAATTATTTTCAATAATAACGCCTTTCTTCTTTTACATAATATAAAATAGTATCAGGTATAACTACAACATGAAAAAAACACCTCTAGTGAGCTTTTAAATTAGTAAGAAATAGAAAACAGAGGTTGAGAAAGACACGTATAGATTATAAATCAAACAATAAATACTACAATTTGTAAATACTGCAACGATGAAAAAATATTTTTCATTTTTAATTTTTTTTTTAAAGAAAGACAAACATTCCCGGGTTACGAATAACCCGACAATATTTGAAAATCTCCTACTACCATCAGAGTAAGCCGAAAATGTTGCTTGAGTCGTGATGGAGGAATTAGCCAGCCGAGGAATCGAACACGAAATGCCTGGGTGGGACCCAAACGCGATGCCCATTCAACCACTGACAGGTCTTATAATATAAAATATATTTATGTAATACATGTAAATAACTTAATGGTAGGTAAATAATAAGTCAAATATATTTCAAGATGAGAAGATGTTTACATAACGCAGGAAATAAATCTCATATCAATGAATTTCTAGTTTTCTAATTTTAACTAAAGGTAAAATTATTCAATTATTTCTAAAAGTATACCTTCTATCTGATACAATGTTATTCTAATTACTCATGACCATAATAACTAAATCAATTATAATGCAGAAAAACTACCAACCGAAGGCTTGGTTTCTGTTTCGGTTTCGGCAAGTTTCGGCAGCAGGGTTTCGGCAGAAAATTTGCCGAACCTTCGGCTGCACCGAAACTATTCGTTCGTGAACTATCGCGAGTCGTTCGGCTAACTTCGGGTGAGTTCGTGGCTCGTGTGTCACCTGCCATCATCAGCTGAGTTCGCCGGCCGGTCCGGCGTGATTGTGTTGTGAGTTTACGTGTTAATTTTTATTTTTTTGGTTTGGTGTATAGCAAGTAATATCAAGAATATAAATTTATTCCCATACTTCAATTATTGTTTTTTTTTCATTTAACACGTGTAATAAGAATGTTGTGATGGTAAACGCAATTAAAATTGAAATTCTCAATTAATAAGGTCCTTCCTTCATAATGTAACTGTTGATTATTGACAATTTTTTGTTTTAGTAAATTTTGTTTGTTTTATAGAAGTGAGATAAAAATAAAAATATATAATTTTTTCACATACTTAAATTATTGTATTTTATTTCATTTAACACACGTTAACTGTATAAGTGTAAAAAATAAGCCAACAATAGATTTTTAGCATGTCTAAAAAAGTTTCGGTTTCGGTAGAAAGTCATGTTTCGGTAGGACACTAATAAATATGTATGATGTTCTCTAGATTACTAGTAGGAAATTTCAAAATGCGTACGAATATACTGGACCATTATTCTTCCCGTTTTTATACACCTATTTGTGGAATATTTAACACGTAAAACAGAGTTACTTGTAATTAATTTTTGATTTGTGGTGAGCATTCAAATATTGCTTTCCTCATTATCTCAAAACTTTGTATTTGGAGATGTCTGACTAATCAACTGGACGATGGATATGTGTATTAATTTATTAAATGAACATTTTGTTAAAAAAAAATTTTTTTTGCTTTCTCACCAGCATTTGGTTCCTTAGAACGGGCAATCTGCCTAGATAGGAACTAATATCGACCCACAAGACATAATAACACTTGTACACATTTTATAGTTATTTTTCAATGTTATTATTATGTTATTTTTGCCATACACATGTATCAAATGTAATGTTATAAATAAAAAAAAAAATTAAAAAAAATAAAAACATAACAAGAATTACCTGGCACATACTAAGCTAACGTACATACAGGTAGATGTAACGAACAAAAATGAAATTAACAGGAGTCGCGGATTATGAAAGGGTACAGATTTGATTGTGGGAGATCCAAAAGTATAACACGTACAATAGTTTAAAAAGATAATATCATTTTTTATATGAATACTCCACAAGAGTCCCAACTGCTCCCGTCTTGAGCCAGTGAGTTTATGACTTCCTCCAATTGGGATATGCTGTGAGGCTGAAAGTGGTGGGGAGGAGAAGAAAATAGGTAAGAGGAAGGCGATGAAGTACCTGGCTATTCAGATCTAGTCACCAAACATTGATAAAGCCATTTTCAATTCGGATTGGTGGTCTTACCCCAGGGCGACACCGAGATTATCTTCGACTCATATTTTATTAATACAACTAAATATTTTAAATTAATTGGTTTTGAAATAACATAAATGAATCAAATAAAATTTACTTACGCATGTCGGGATTTGAATCAACTATTTTCGGCTCGCAAGCCATCAAAAAAATGTTTGTGAGTACCTTCGGAGCAGCAATGAAATAAGGGATTAAATTTCATTATTTACTAAATTTCACGATTACGCCAAATTTGTGGTACAAAAAACTGTGTAAGTACAAGATTTATGTTTTAAAAGTTTAGCATTATATTTCAAGGTTCTATAGTTCATGCGTTCGCCTAGAAAAACCAAACCGAAAAACTGTGCTAATTTCATTCACTATGATCTTAGGTGTTAAAAAAACAAGTTTGAAATGAGGAATATTTTTCTGCCTTAATAAGCGAAACGTCGGAAGATAAATCACGATAAATTATTCAGAATTACATTAAGATTCGAAGTAAAAAAAAATCGGCAAAAATACTCAAATTCATTCCCTCCCCGTCATTTCGCGCCAACTTTTACTGCAGCACATTTATTAATTTGATTACTTATGCAAATAGGCAATAAATCCAAAGAGGAAAAATTGTGTTCCAAACATCCCCCTCTCCCCGCGAAAAGTTAATACTAGCAGGTACTGTCTGCTTAATGAATGGGGAGGGAGAGGAGCAATGGGCCATCGGATTTTTCATTTTTTTTCGGTGAATGCAAACGGAGTGAATATCGCAAAAATACGATGCTTAAAAATATTATTCAATAATTTAGAGGATGAGGTTATAAAATAATAACAGAATTTTCTTCCTAAGTGGATTTCTTTATTATTGGCTGATGTAATATGTACTCGGTATTCAGTATTAAAAAAGGATGCGATATATTATTATGTTTTGTTTACATATATGTAGTGTATGTAATTGTAGATGTGTTCGTATATCATCGTCGCTCGGAAACGTTCGGGTTTCCGAAGATTGACGGGCGGGCTCTCGGTACATGAGAACAGCTGACGGGCTCGCCGCCGCGCCGCTCAGATCTATTCTAGAAGCCTTAGTAAACAGTCGCTACTATTGACATACATACAATACTACTTGAATCCTTTATAATATTACCAATAAACTGAGACATCGAACTTACGTTGTAATCCTATTATTGTGGGCTAGTAAGCCACTTATTAAAGAACATTACAATATAGAAGGGCAATTTATTGCTATAACTAGCCAATACCGAAATCAGCATCACCATCAAATCAACTTCACTGACACAGACACGTAATATAAGTTGTGGCATACATATAAAAGTATGATTTTGTGCGAAAGTGGAAAATACTGGTTTGGACTTAACTCTTTATAGTAATGACTCCGGTCAGTGGCTGAGTTGGCATCGCGTTTGGGTCCCACTCAGGCGTCGTTTGTTTAATTCCTCGGCTGGCTAAGTCCTCCATCACGACACAAGCAACATTTTACGTTTACTGTGGTGGTAGTAGAAGATTTACAAATATTGTCAGGTTATTCGTAACCCGGAAATGTTTGTAACACGCAAACAAAAAGAATTACCCTGCGATGTCGCTTTCGGGCAACGGTATTAATTTGTAATTTATTTATAACATGTTATTAAATACCTTAAGTCGGTTTTAGTTAATGATGATCGTTTTTTAGTTGCAAAAATACCGTTTCCAATGGTTTTTTTTAAAGAAAGGCAAACATTACCAAGTTACGAATAACCTGACATTATTTGAAAATCTCCTATTAGCACCACAGTAAGCGGAAAAACTTGCTTGTATAGTGATGGAGGACTTAGCCAGCGGAGGAATCGAACATGAGACGCCAGGCTGGGACCTAAACGCGATGCCAACTCAACTGACCGGTCGTACACACAGGTTTTTTCATAGATCGAATTTTTGAATTTGTCATATTCTATTGAAGAATTTGATCGTTAGTGTTCAGGGCCCTTAAATTTTTCATCCTTTTGATGAATCCTCTTACGTTAGATAATGCTTGTGTGAAACACACTCAAATGCGACGGAAGAAAAAGGCATAAATTATTTATATTGGTAATTTTTAACAGTGGCTTAAGGGGGGAGATTTTTTTGAAAGAAGACATTATTGGCAAAGAGAATGGCGGTTTCGGAAAAGTAAAACCGAACATTTTAAATTTGCGTAAAAATTAAAAATGCAAGTGAATTTCGGTGTTAAAAAAGCGTAGTGTTCTGTACTGCATTATTGTAATAATTTTATTTAGTATCCAGCTATGAACTTTGAGCTTTTAGCTTTGAGCTAAGAATTTCGAGTTTTGATATTTAGGCTTAGAGCTGTGAGCTATGAGATTTGAAATTTGAGCTTTGAACTTGGGTTTGAGTGTTGAGTTTCGTATTTGACACTTGAGTTTTGATCTTTGACCTTGGAGCTTAAAAGTTTGAGCTTAGAGCTTTGAGTTTAGGGCTTTGAGCTTAGAGCTTTGAGCTTAGAGTTTTGAACTCAGAGTTTAGCGCTTTGAGCTTAGAGCTGTGAGCTTAGAGGTTTGAGCTTTGAATTTAAGTTAGACACTCACAAAAGTGTTCTCATGGAAAGTCACCAATCACAACTTAATTTTTTAAATGTAGATAAGTGAAAGTTACCTACTCTCATTATCGCCCTGGTGATAAATCATCATCCAGAATCAACGTATTGATTGTAATGAATTTAGCTATGTTTACTTAAGAAACTTCGCCGTTCCTTCATCATCTCTAATAAGACTGTATAATAAGATAGAAGTAGAAATTTTTAGTCGATAATAATTTATATGGATTCAAAAAAAATGCTCTGCGATTGTTGAAAAATATGTACTAATTTATTATGTATCTGTCATTTGTGTCTCTTACCTTGCCTCGCTTTAATTGATATTTGAGTAAACTTTGAATTTTAATAAAAAATTCTATATATAACTGTTTTTGTTTTATTTTATCTAATTTTATTTTAACTGTTCCAAAATAATCATTGTATTATTTGGCTAATTGGTTGTATATAAATTTTTACTTTGACTTATTTGTATAATTAACTGAGTTTTTATAACTGGGTTGTTCTCACATGTGTGTGAACAACCTGTAAAAATCCAGTATAAATAAATAAATAAATCTCCTCTATCAACGCTTTGATTCTAAAAGTGATTGATTTTAATTGCTTTACCCGTTTTTAATGATCAGATCTGAACTATCAGGAACTTCCCAACCTTCCTTTTCTCCATATTTTTCTTCATTCCAGTCCCTTCTAACCCCATAATATACTTCAATTGGGGTTGTCATAGTCCTACTGATTCCAGAAGTATCGAGCTCAATCCGTCCAACTGCTAGTCGATCATTCTATTGCACTTAGGTAGGTACCTCCCTAGATATCGTGAAACTATCAATGCCACACATGATGCTTCTGAAATACTACCGGATATAGGGACTGATTACACGATGTATTAATTTATTCATGCGTCCCTCTCTCAATAGTATTCATACTACTAAAAAGCTGGGAAGAAGTCTTAAATGACGCGTAAACATTAAAAAGCGGATATGATGAGGGTCATTAGATTAGTAATGATAATAATTGTACAAGACCGTGAACTTGCATGTTGTCTGTAATATCCATTAGGGTGGATCTTAAAAGCTTATTTTTTTTCGAATATGGAAAAATCAAGCCTCTCAAAAGTTCTTCAACCAAATACCTGAAAACTGAATTTATTATTTATTATTAATTTATTACATACTAGATTTGGCCATGACTGTTAATCAAAATTATAAAAATATATTACTGTGTTGAGCTATATTGTAAAAAGAAACATGTATTACATAATATATTTTTTGTTTCATCGCCCAATTTCAACAAATATTTTAAAAAAAATCACATATAATATAATAATATTATGCCATTACGTCCGCGCAATATGTATTAGTGCTAAAAATAATAATAATAATTGGATAATTTGTAGAGCGCCGTTTTTGTGAAAAATCACCTAAAGTGCGCTGTAAATAATATAAGGACTTTTTAAAGTAAGTATAACTTTTTATGGCAGTCGACGTTTAAAAATATTTGAAAAATATCACAAGTCACACTTTTTTTCAGGAGAAAACACAATTACCGACAGAACTTAACAAGACAAGATAAAATACACGCGATAGAAAAGACAAGAGTGGGAGGCAGCGAAGAACCGCACAAAGACGACCGACAAGCTACGAAAGAGTAGACCGATTATACTACCTTATTCTCTCGCAGGCTAAATCCTATAGATGTCTGTGTTTGTCTCTTTTTAGTGTCAATATTTTTCGTTTCATCGAATTTCAAATCACAACGGTGCTGAAGAAGTTTTTATTTCAATAACTGGAGAATTCGCCTGCATCATAACTATTTCTCATGTATTAACTTAAGACATCAAACTTCTAGCAGTATACCTAACCTACCCCAATTTTTTCGGAAAAAGTTCTTCAAAAAAGTACCTTTGAAAAATTAAAAATTTGGTTAAGACCTAGATGATATATAAATGCAATTTATGTAAACCCCAAGACAATTTCCCTAAAAAAACTCCAATTAGCTTGACACGGATTAAATTTTTTTCGTTCGCCAGTACTTTCTTTCACCGCCTGCAAAGTTAACCATATGAAACTGTACATTAATGACCCAGCCTAACGTCTATGCACCGAGTGTCACGTGGCGGTCTCCTATTGGCCAGCAACAGCGCTGCGCCTCGACTGTCGTTCCAAATTTAAACCGCGACCAATCATCGCGCGGAGAAGTCTTTTGGCGCCGAGGCAAATTAAAATTAAAAATAGAGCATAAATCTGACGGAGACGCTTGTCGCCGCCGAAGTATTCGAATGGCCCTCATTATATTGATCTCTACGCCGTTTTACTGAATCCAGGCGTCTAATAGGTAGAAGTCGTAATCGATGACATTAGTGGCGATTAAACGTTAAAACCACAAAAATAGGTTAAAACTTTGAACAACAACCCAATATTTATTAAAACATATTTAAATTTTTGTTATTAGTTTTTGGGGTATTATGCCGTGTTACGCTACCTCCTTCTTTAGCCAATGTTTCGGACAGCGTTGCAGTGTCCATCATCAGGGCAGATGTGTAATGGTTAGGGGTGATGTTTGTACTTATCTACTTAGGAGCGATACCGTGTCGCCAGCTCCACTACGCTACAATATACTTCAATATGTTTTTTTGCGTTTTGCCTTGATGTAACCGTCAATTACCGTATACCAAGAACTATTGAGCTTAGTTTTGTCGTCTCTATTAATATTTATAGAATTTTTTTGAATTTCAATTGCCTCCGTAATCAGGCATGCTCTATGAGTTTTGGGTCTTCCCAGGACCTCAGGGACAAATCCAAAGTAATGGCCGGTTTTGATTAAGTGCTCGGCGATTGCCGATTTGTCAGGGTGGCCAAGTTTACAGGCACGGAAGTGTTCTGATATCCTTTTAGAGATCGTCCGCTCTGTTTGGCCTACATAAACCTTGTCACATCCAGAACAGCTGAGTTTGTACACTCCATCTGTTTCCAGAGGAAACTTGGTCTTTGCAGGCCTCAAAAAGTCTATTTTTTTGTCGTGGTTCCGAAGGCAGTCTTGATGCTTTCTTTTTTTAATAGCCTGGCAATTCTGTCTGTCACATTGTGAACGTAAGGCAGGAAGGCGTAGCCCTTTGAGTCTTGTTTAATTCTGTCTTCGTTTGACATATTTAAATTATATACGATTCATAAGTATATATTGTCACAGCATTTTCGCGGTCAACTTAGACAATCGATCTATAGACAATTGATCATTTCATTTTATTTAAATTATTAATTATAAAATTATTAAAAAAAAAGAAAAACTCTGTGACAGAGCTGGAAGGTCCTAAGTTCTGGACTAGAGATCTCACTTCCCGATGTAGCAATAATTACTCGTGGTTATAAGTATAAACATGTTTTAAATACCAATTATCTATACTTACGACTATGTAGAGTCGAAATTTTCCCAGAAATAAAAGGTACTTCCCTTGAAATGACTAGCTTTTTTACGGAACCATCAGGTGTTTGCAGAACCAGGTATTTTCTAACCTTACCGTTTCAGCATTGACATTGTTGCTCTTCTATTTTTCTGACTCTTGATTATGAGACGATGTATAAATGTGAACGAGGCAAGGAGTGTGTGCCAAGACCGAGTTGTTTGGTGGTCCGTCCTCTCTGCCTACTCCGTAAGTTAGTGCGTTAGCTGAATCATATATGCTGGAAAGCTGTTTCGCCGAATAAAATAACAAAAAAGATTGATAAATGTGTTTTGAATTCATGTCAGTACCTAGACTTCTGCAAATGTAAGAGATGTGTATTTATTGTGAATATATAGAATTAAAAATATCATGATTTATTTCGTATGGAAGAATGCAATTACAAAACATTTACACGATTTTAATCACATTATTGGCAAACAAGTGTAGAAATTTCACTAGAAAAAAATGGCGCCAATTTGACATTCAACAAGTAAGCTAGGTTAATCTGATAATGCACATTTTAATCCCGCGACAAAATATTCCTGACAAAATATCAAATAAATGTAGCTTCGTTAAAAAAGATAGAGTCTTGACGTGTGCGGTGAAGGAGGAAACCATATGTTTCCTTGCAACGCCGTTGGGAATGTGGTGGGGTCCCCTCCAATGACAAAATATCTACTAAAATCTAACTTAACCTAACTTTACAGGATGTCTGTATTATTTTTGTCCCATTTTTTTTGTTAGATTGGGTTAGGTTCGGTTTTAGTAGATATTTTGTTGTGGGATGTTTTTTCCGTAGGATATTTTGTCGGGGATGTTTTGTGGGGGTTATTTTGTCGCGGGATGAAAAGTCGCGAAACCGGTTAATCCATATAAATGCAACACCCAGATTATTAAATAGAACAACATCATTTCATCTTTTCAATAACTCAGTTTCAGTAAAATGAATGCACTTTGTTTCAACTGCGCCACCGGGTGAATTATCCCGCGTCTAAAATAACAGTCTTGTCGATGCGCATCTGATCTCCGTGAGATAAATCAAATGAAAAAAAGCACCGCGGACGAGAAGATGAAAGGCTCCTTTGAGAGGAGTTCGAATCAGGAACACGATCGTTATAGGCACCGTATACCATTTCCGCTGCAAACTTTCATTATTATTACTACTGTATGATTGATAGAGACGTTTCGAAATTTTTTATTCATTACATATGGTACCTAGTAATGAATAGCTAGTGCTGAAAGAATATAAAATAATAATTATAATATCTTTATTTGGAAAACAAACAGCTTTACAAAGATACATAAAAAAAGAGTGCTAAAATAAAACAGTAAGCCTAAAAACATGTTTTCGCTGATAATTTTTTTTTTTTAGTTGAGACAAGAAAAACATAAAGGAAAACGAAAAAAAATAGTTAAGAGAAGCTAAATACTTAAATGTGCATGATAAGAATATAGAAAAACACAATAAAGGGTAAACTTATTATCTTATAGGAGTATAAGGATGATATGTATGTAATTAGGGAACATGTAAATATATTGCAAATTAGGAAAAGAAATCTGATAAATAATAAAGTAAATATATATAAATATGGATGTTAAGTAGTGTGTTGTGATGCATTACATTTATCTGATAGTTTTGCTTTGAATTTGTTGAAAGTTATATTGAAGATGTCTGTATATCTGAGGTGTGTGTTATGATAGTGGCAGGATGATTTTATTTTTTTGTTAGAATTTTCGTTTAGATAACTATGTACAGGTATATTCGTCAGGACATTTTCACATGCAATAAACTTGAGGTGGTGGCCAAATAGTTTGATTTTTGCGATTTTTCAAAAGATTTTCTATTTATTTTTATTTTTGTCATTATCTACTGAACGTATAATCAAAAATACATAATTACATGCAATTTTAGTCAATTTGACAGAAAAGGAATGTTTACATTATGTAGAAAATTTTAGTAAATTTCACAGGAAAAGAAAACACATTTCTAGATACTGTAGGTATGGAAATATGTTTTTTCTCTGGACTGAACTCTTCCGGAGGTGACAAAAATTAAATTGAATTTCGTTTTCCTTTTTTCACATTAACTCCACACAGGAGACCATAAGGAAAATAATTTCCAACAGTGCCTATGTCATCTTAGAAGATGCTGTGTGGAGAGGTCTTTATGAGGAGAGGAAGGGGTGAACGTCAAGAACGTCATCGGGTGAACGTCAAGACCCATGCTATAGGAAGGAGAAAATAGAGAAACCGGCAAATCGTTCCACAAAGAGTCGTAGAAGCGACCCGTTCTCATGTGACAATTTTCAACCCTGTGCATATGTTGGGCGCGCGTTTGGCATATTTTCTGGCTATGCACCGGTGCCAAGGGGATCAATGATGCTAGTTCCTTGGAGCATCTTCCATTGAAATACCGGTAGAAAAAGGACAGCATTCCTACCCGACGCCTGTGCTCTATAGATTGCATTCCCTTACTTAAGACGTCCTGAAATACAAGAAATTGAAAAAATGTGTAGGTGTTAAGTAAGTTTGTTAGAGTTAATAGATAATGTCGTTTTTTTACTATCCATGAACGAATTTTGTGTTTGTGATTTACTTTATTTATCAGGAGAATGTCTTTAATGTCTTTTCATCTCTGATATATTTTTGACCCATGTTATTGATTTTTTTTTTGCAAATTTCCATTTTTTTTTTGGTGTATTTCTGAATACATTATTAATTTCTAATGTATCCTGAGATTTCTAAAAAGAGTTGTTCAGATAAAATTGTAAGGTATGTCAAATGTTGTAGTCTACATCTAGGACCTTGCAACTTTTATATACGAGGGTACCTAACATTTAATAAAATTTCCAAATTTGTATATCACAACGCTACGGAGGCTGTCGTGATTTAATCATTTTATCAGTTGGCAATACCAAACTAAGTGGAGACGGTAGCCGTCCCGCATCTCTCTCCTTTCTTGATTCTAGGATGCATCCATATTCGTACGCAGATATATTCATGTACAAACGTGGCCCTTGACACGACCAGCCCTAAGTATTTCGTGCTTGATCGTTCATTAATTTCCTCAAACCCCCATTTCGTTAGTCAAATAAATTTTGCAGTAAAATGCATTATCGTCACTTGATGATATTACTTTATGAATTATTGTCTTTGAATATTTTTGTTCAGATTATATGTGTACATTAGAAAACTATTGTAATCTATGTGTTTTTGTGCAGTGTGTGAGTTCTGAATAACTCCTAAGATTATTTAAAATAAGGTGGTAGTAAGGTTTCAAAATTTCGTTCTTTAATTTATTATATTTCTTGAAGTTTTAAGAGCTTGGCAGACTCGTGAAAAAACGAGGGATATTATAATTGCAGGATTTAGGAAGCTGCCTCAAACTTGAAAAAATACGACATCTTTCAAAAATTTTAACGATAGAACATTCAACATATAACGATTTCACACTATGAGAAATCAGTACTTAGGTGATGTTGACATATTTAACATAAACTTGGCGAATTTTGTTGATCTTTTAAAAAACTTATTCCAAAACTATTCCTAAACATATATGTATTTTTGTAAACCTATTAAATCGCTGTATTTTTGTATTTTTATGACTTGTGTGACCTTTTATCTAATTTTATTATTTCTTTATCTGTTTAAAAATCATATGTCATGAATTAATTGTACTACCAAAAATGTAAAAGCCCTCTGGGCGTTAAATAAATTCCATTTGGCGGCCTCCGGAATCTAGAGGCAAACCTCTTGACTAGCGATCGAATCCCGGCTCGCGCAGATAATTTTTATTTAATTGGTCAGAATTTAATCAATAAAAAAATAATATAAGATATATTTGCGACAGGTTCCAGAGTGGAAGATACACTCAGTGTCGTATCATTCAGAATTGAAATGACTTTATCCATGTATGTTGACTATATCTGAACACCCAGGTACACCCCCACCTTCCCCTTCACAGTCTCCTCCCCCTCCCTACTTACCTTCAGCTTCGCAACTTACCTCAAATGGCGATGCCATATCTCACTGGCTCTGGACAGGAGCAGTTGGGTCTCTTGTGAAGGATTCACATAAAAATTGAAAATATACAAATATTGAATAATAACTATAAAAATAAATCGTTGAACTTATAATTCATAAAAATCCTTCTATCCAAATGTGGGTAGCCATCGCTCGAGTGTATTTTTTTCACGTTAGCTCCACACAATAGGCCTTTTGGAGAGGCCTTAAGGAAAATAATTATCTCAGGACCTATTTCATCTTCGGAGATGCTGTGTGGAGGGTATTTTTAAGGAAAGGAATGAGAGGAAAATCTGGGAAGTAAAAAGGTGGGTAGGAATCTGGAGCTCGGTGTGCCACCAAGACCTAGACAAACCTCAACTTATGAACCCGGCTCACCCCCGTTAAGTCACTCAACGTAGCGATCCACTTAGGGTGACCCATGGCAGAAGTGTTGGTTATCCAATAAATTGTGCCCAAGGCGACGGTCCCCTTTCCCACCTCCCAAATTCATCAGATACTTATATGTACAAAACTATCATAAATTTTCCATAGTTCTATTTAATAAATTATTTAAAATGAAAACAATAAGATCACTTACACTAAGACCATTATTTTCATTATTTTAAGCATTAAAAATATGGGAAAATTAGGTAGGTACTTAAAAGAAATCGGTAAAAAATGGTGTCATTTTCCTTAAAATTAAAAACGTTCCACCCCCAAGCCGGAACAGCACCCCAAAAGTGGGGTGTCACTCATTTCATTACCGATCTGCGGTACAGTGGCGGGAAATCGAGCGGAACGAATGGATATCCATTACGGAATTAAATGTAGAACGATCGGGAAGATTAAGAGCGGGCGTCTCAGGAAAACCAGATCGGATGGTGGGCCTAGCGCCTAGCGGGTTGAATAATTACTTTATTCGACAGTGGCGGACACATTTTGGGGGTGTTTAGTTGAAATTTTAAATATTTGAGTTATTAAAATTTTTGAATATGCTAGCGCTGTCCCGTATTCTTACAAATAAATATTTGCCACAAGAGCATTGCCTTTCAAAAAAATAAATTATTTACCTTTCGAATGTTATTAAATTTGAAAAATTACGATATTTATCCAATGTTCATGGGGTTCATGGGATGGGGTGAATGATGGGTGAATGATTCACTTTGACGGTGAATGCTTTTGACCATCTACTGCGAAGCAGGCCGGATCAGGGAGAATAGTTGAGGAAGACCTTTTGACCTCTACAGCCGGACTATCTCGACCCATCGCCTTGCATCGCAGTGGGAGGGATGGATTCATACGTTCGTCACTTCTGAACGCATTGGTTTCTTGGCAAAACCGCAGGCACATTGCAGAGAGTGGTTTTGATTTGTATGCAAAGAGAGGTCACTATCTACATTTGATTTCGAAAACTCTGTGTAAAGCCCGAGCATCGCCGGGAACTTCAGCTAGTATTAATTTAAACCAAATTTCAACGCATGGTCACCCTACATTTTTATTTTATTTATTTTCATTTATTTATTTATTACCATAACGGGCTTTTACATTCTTTGTAAGTTAAGTATCACAATTATTTTAAATACTTTAAAACTAAAACAATAAAGAAAATATAATATAATGAAAAAAAATGTAACCAGAAAAGCATATACATAATATAAAATAAAACACACTGGTAAAAATTAGAGGAAAGTCTCACTTAAAAAGATATTCCATGTAAACAAAAATTGCAGAAATTTTCCACGACTATTTGTGTCTAGATGTTCAAAAGAATTAGAATAAACAATGTTTGTACTTTTTTTTTTTTTTTTGCAAAAAACATGTTGAAGTATATTGTAGCGCTAGCTCGTAGAGGAGTGGAGCTGGCGACACGGTATCGCTCCGAAGTAGATAAGTACTAACATCACCCCTAACTATTACACATCTGCCCTGATGATGGACAGTGCAACGCTGTCCGAAACGTTGGCTAAAGAAAGAGGTAGCGCAACACGGCATAATACCCCAAAAACTAATAACAAAATAATTTTTGGCCGTGAAAATCTAAAATCGTATCAAATGTTTGTACTGGATATTCTTAAGGTGAAATATATCTCCTAGATCAGAATACATATCTCCGAGAATATAAAGTCTCAGAATTGGGGAATTTTTGTAAGAGAGTGTCCTGGTGTTGTTAAAGTAAAAGGGTAGTAAACGGCGCCAACGGCGGCACTATCTTTTGTGTATATGGATGTTGATTAATTGATGTAATTCAGGACAGTCAATTTTATAATGCAGAATTCTTCTTTCTGAAAGTAATAATAGGGACATTTTTCATCAATATTTTGTACAGTAATATGCAATTTTTGGTTTATAAACCTCAGGAACTTATGTTGAATCTTTTCAATGCTGTCGGAATGAATATTGTAAAATGGAGACCATAACGTAGAGTTATACTCTAGTTGGCATCTGACAATACTGCTTGTTTACATTATAATGTATTAGCTTCCTTCCTTACTAGGTACCCATTATATGTACGAAACATTAATTCAACAATATTGTTCTTTCAATACCTATATTATTTTGCTTTAATTTTAATTCTGTATAAAAATCATTAAACTTAACACAGGCTTGTCCTAGTGAGGTTAAACATTTAATTGAAAACAATAATACCTACCGTGTAAATCAACAATAAATAAATTAAAAGACGTCAAAAAATATATATTTTATTTTTATTGAAGACATAGTGCAGGACTGAGGGTTATACCGACAGCTCAGTTGTTAGAGATGACACCTGAAATCGGATGACCCTTTGTTAAAATTATCATGGTATCTGCATTGTTAGCTTTTCTGGGAATTGCAAAAAAAAGTCAAATGTGAAAGTTACGAGCTGCCTTTGTCTGATCATTCTAGAATGTTACTTCAATTTTATAGCTTTTGGTCTGCATTTAATCTCGAGAAATCAATGCCCCCTCCCATTACTTCTTCCCCTCCCCCATTCTAAGTAATTCGAACCCCCTCCTTTGGATGGCCGGCAGATGTCTTTAACGATGATTTTTTATTCGGACATTTTTCAGACCGCTAATTATTTTCTACCCGCCGATTTTTATTGGCAAATCATAAAAAGCACGATAATGGAGGGGTGTCGTTGCGAAGGACATTAAAACAGTCAGTTACGACAGACGTTTTAACATTGAGATGAACGAAGAGAAAGTGAGAATAATGACGAGAAAACAATGAAATACTTTGGACTTATGGAACCGTGTGTTTTTTTTGTGGGTGAGGATTTTATATTAGGTCCTTACATATGAAATTGGCGTTTTGCCGTACTGGAAACTTTGATTTCAAATATCTTCTCTTTGGTTAAGAATTCCAAATTCAAATTTATACAGCTATTTACTCATGTATTTGTGTTTCGAAAATTATAATTCATTTGTTTTTTCCTTAATTGTTTTTTTTTCTTTGCGTCACTTAGTTTACAAAATGGAAAACTTGAAATATCGCGTTATTTACGAGTACGAGTTCCACCGTGGCACCAGTGCTGCAGAAACGGCTCGAAGGATTAATGATGTGTATGGCGACGGTGCCGCAAAAGAAAACACAGTGCGTTTTTGGTTCCAACTTTTTCGTTCTGGAAATTTCGACCTGCAGAACAAGCCCCGTGGACGGCCGGAGACCAAAGTATGATAATGAAGAATTGAAGGCTATTGTGGAAGCGGATCCTTCGCAAACCACGTCCGCGTTAGCTGAAGGCTGCGGAGTTAGTAATAAAACTGTTTTAATCCATTTGAAGCAAATTGGGAAGGTGAAAAAGCTTGAAAGTTGGGTACCTCACGAATTGAGTGAAGCAAATCAACAAACGCGCATTGACCGCTAGACCACACACTGCACAACAGACGGCTACCAAATTAGAGGAGCCACCGTACTCTCCGGATCTTGCCCCAACAGATTACCATTTTTTTCGAAATTTGGATGACTTCTTGCAAGGGAAAAAATTCAACTCCGATGGGGCAGTCCAAACCGCCTTCAAAGATTTTATTGATTCCCGTCCAAATGGTTTTTTTAGTAAAGGGATCGATGAACTACCTATGAGATGGCAAAAGTGCGTAGATAGCAACGGTACATACTTTGATTAAATAAATATATTATATTTAAAAAAATCGACTTTGTGTTCCTCCAATACAAAAGGCCAATTTCATATGTAAGGATCTAATATTAAATTTATTACGAATAGCTTATTGAATCTTATATACCCCATCTTCAAAAACTTTTATATTCTCCAAAAATGGAAGAACGGGTTTTTTAAAAATGAAGAACAGTAATTAAGTGGCAAGAACTCGATTAGTAGAGAAAGTAGTGGTACCTACCTGGTAAGAAGGGAGGATCTCGGTTCGAGTTCGAGTTGCGACCGTTACCTTTTATTTCCGTATCTTTATCTATTTCATATTTTCATTGAGAGTTGATCATATTATTTTCTTTTAATTTTTTAAACTTTATGAGTAAAATCTCAAATTATAATATTTAATTAAATTAAGACAATATTAGCGAAACTCAATCGAAAATCTGGAGACAGAAAAATCAGAAAAAGATATTGGCACCTCTGGGACGTAATAAATATTCATCCTAGACTTGCAGAAAAGTCAATTGGTGTCGCTTATTAAAAATAAAATTGATAAAAACTGTATTAATTCATTGGGGTCAGATATTTCGCAGGCTTTCGACGATGCATTAGTAGATGTCTATTCGGTGACCTCACAACTCATCAAAATTGAAAATTTCACACATTGTTTTACATTTCATATTACAATAAAGTAATGTTGGCCTCACTGGGTGGCTTACCCATGCTGAGGCCTAATATTAAAAAGTGAAAAAAAGAGGGTCGTCACGGTCTTTTTTTTCATCACTTTTGATGATTTTTCAAAGGGGTGTTGAAATGCTTCTTTGTTGCGTTGTCACAAAACCATTTTTTGGATGAAATTAATAATGTCTTTAATTGTATGCTAATTTTCTTTTATTTTAAATGTAATCTTGTATGCTATCTGTGTTTTGTTATTTTTTTATGTGAATACCTCACAAAAGTCCCAGCTGCTCCCGTCTGGAGCCAGTGAGACTATGGCATCCGCAATTGGGGAATGTTGTGAGGCTGAAGGTAATGAGAAGTGGAAGGAGATGGGGCAGAGAAAGGTGGGGAACTACCTGGCCATTCAGATCTGGTCACCAAACACGGCTAAAGCCATTTCAAGCAACTTTTCAATTATGAATATTGGAACACCTGGGCGATACATTATTTATATATTATTTTAAATGAATTAATTGTGAAATAAATAAAATTTATTTGCTCAAGCCGGGATTCGACCTCGCGACTTTCGGATTGTGAGTCAAGATCCTTACCCCAAGTCAATTGTTATGCACTGTTTATGTTGTAAACTGCGCGTCTACATATAAGTGCTGAATGCATTTCCTATGATTCGATGCTGATTGTCTTTTAGGAAGGAGTGAATACAGGTCTGGCAGAGACCTTGTTTTAGGAGGGAGGAAACGCAAAGGCCAGCAAATCGTTCCAGAGCCGAGATGTTGAATTCAAGAACGACTTGCAAAAACGATATGTAAAAAATATATTTTTACCTGAAGGTGTACAACACAGCAGATCCACTTTCAGAAATCAGGGGATCTACAGCATTACTATTAACGAGTAAGGTGCTAGGAAAGATACGTACAGCGTGAAGAAGTTGGGAAAGTGAAAAGCGTTGTTTTCGACAGTATATACCTGGGAATTCGGAGTTAGTTTTAATGGAAGTAGTATAACATATTATAAAACAAGAAGAAGTATTACAAACTTTATACTCATAATCTGATGACGGATGCTGTTCGGTGTGCAAACAGCAATATAGTATAACATTTGGTTGCAATAATGCTTTTCCACTCATGCTAATTTGTTCGCTTTTCGGAACAACCCAAGTAGGTCTCATAGAAATCATTGTGCCTCCCTTACTATCATAGTGAGAAACATGATCTAAACGATGTTAAAAAGACAAATACCATGCTTTATTTTTCAATCTAAAAACTAACCAAAAAATAAGTAGATAATATGTACAACTTTACGAGTCTAAAGTTTCGGATTGCACTTTGAAAAAAAATTATGCAACTTCGGGAATTTTTTATTAATTACTTTGACATGGAATGACAAAAAAGTGAGGTTACAGTAATGTATAATACATTGGTTTAATTAAATATTTATTTGTTTTTATTCATTTTTGTTATCAGAAATTTAAGTTAGAAAAAAGTTAAGCTTATCCATTTTTAAAACTTTATTGTGTTTGCATGCAATTTTTTTTATATTCAAAAAATTATGTTTATTTCGAATTATAAAATTTGAAAGCCTAGCGTCTCATTTGAAGAAAAGTTTTTAGATTCCAGATATTTTCCGAAATATTTGATTAACTTGGGTTTTATTGCAAAGCGGAAATGCTCAAAACTAGTTTAGTCAAAACTCTTCGACAAAATATGGGCGGAGCCTGAGGGGTTAAGGTTACATTTACGATACATTGATTTCCTTCTCATCTTTACTGTTCATCAACTTATTCGTTACCGTGTAAAATCATTTAAAAACTTGTAACGAAAGTTGGGAACCAATAGACAAAATTTATTACGTCTGTGTAGTGTAGGGTGTAACAGGACGTAGCCGAGGGATTTTAATCAGCGATTCTTGAGCAAATTTGGAGTAAAAAATATATACATCATTTTGCTGTCCGATGACATTTTTTTCTATTGAAAACATTAAAAATATTTTTCCATCACACGTCGTCACTGACTTCTTAGAAAAGTGTTATAGCCTAGATGTCATTTGATAAGCGTTGTGTCTCATTCAAACACAATGTTAATACCCGAAATAGCGCGCGTACCGCTCACACCTATCGGGATGGGACGATCCCGTAGCGATAGGAACACTAGCCACATGTTTTCTTTGTTTTTAATAGAAAAAAATGTCATCGGACAGTAAAATGACGTGTACATTTTTTACTCCAAATATATTAAGGAATCGCTGGTTAAAATCCTTCGGGGACGTCCTGTTACACCTCGTATATGGGCTAAATATTTATGAGCGTGTAAAACTTTGAACCTATGGTTTTCTGTACAAACTTCATAGGATCATAGCTTGGAACATAAAATATTTATAGTTTATTTACCCGATAAACACTGAAAATTGATTTGAAAATTTTGAAAGCAGAAATTTGCAGTAAATACCTACGACCTTTATAAAAATACCTATACTATTAATGCTATAGAGATGTGATAAGATTTAGACAGTTTAGTATAAAATAATATACTGACAAATGTTGAGAAGTCAGTTGTAATTATTCTGTGGAAGAATGTAATGGTGACAAAATAAGAAACCCGGTTGGTATTTTACCAAACTGTTGCTGTCACTGTCGGTCTTAGTCCCCCGAATATGGAGCGAAAGGGACAACTCAGTCCGATTTCACCTAAATAAAATCGTCAAAATCAAGATTTTGTGTATCCCATTTTTTCTCTACTAAAACTAGACCTATTTTTAAGATATTTTTTATTATCTGCATATGAAGAAAATTCTCTTAATCTGTAAGTTTTGCTTTAAAAAAAATACATTGTCTAGTTGTAAACTGAACGCCTGGTGGTGTTCAAGCCAGGCAATTTAAATTTTTTGCAAAAAAAAAGCAAAACGTACAGATCAGCTAGTGGTCGTTATTTATTTTACTTTTAAATATATTTGCAGTAGTGTCAAAATTCAGAAAGGAAATTGGGGAATAAATTTGCATGGACCAAACGCCATCCGATTTCCTCTTTTATGTAAGTACATACGTAAAGATAATCCCTAATATGTTAATGTTACGGATTATTCTTCCTTGTACCTATCCAAAACCTTTGGCAAAAGACATATCCACGAAAGGTGTTGTTACAAAAAAAAACTACAATTTCACGCCTACAAGTGCCACAAAACTTTAGTGTGGGTGGTTTGTATATTTATGCTTTAGTGCAATAATAACTTTCAAACGAGTGGCAGCCCGGTCATGTCATGAAAAAACTAAAAAAGGTGTTGTGATGTGTTTTGTTTAATTAAGTTCAATTGAAAGCTACATAGCTGAAAGCCGAATGTAAGTAGAAACCTTATTTTATGCCACCTTGTTCTCCAAATCCAGTCAATATCACTAATATACTCTAAACTTTCTATCTTTACATCATCCTTACATCATTATCATATATGACGAACTCCGTAGTCCAGTGGGTAAGACTCTTGACTCACAATCCGGAGGTCGCGGGTTCGAACCCGGCATGCGCAAATAAATTTTATTTGATTAATTTGTGTTATTTCACAATTAATTCATTTAAAATAATATATAGTATATTTGCGGCATGTTCCAGAGTCGAAGATGCTAACAGTATCGCCCTGGTGTAAGACCACCATTCAGAATTGAAACATTGCTTGAAAATGGCTTTAGCCGTGTTTAGTGACCAGATCTGAATAGCCAGGTACTTCCCAACCTTCCTCTTCCCCACCTCCTTCCTCTCCCCACTACCTTCATAACAACATACTCACACATACCCCAATTGGGGATGCCATAGTCTCACTGGCTCCAGACGGGAGCACTTGAGATTCTTGTGCGGTATTCACTGTAAAAAAAAAATAATTATCATCATCATCATTACTTAGTGTAAAATGAAGTCGCTCAAAATGTATGTGCGCATACATTTTTTAAACTGCGCAACGGATTTTCATTCGGTTTTCACCAATAGATAGAGTGATTCAAGAAGAAGGTTTATATGTATAATACTTGCTTATTTTTTTTTACCTGAGCTCCACACAGGAGGCCCTGAGGAAAATAATTTCTCTCAGGGCCTAAGTCATCTTTAGGGATGCTGTTTTTTTATGATTTTTTTTTGGAAAGTAAGGAGAGGAGAGTCCTGGGAAGGAAAAGGGTTTAAGGGGTGGGTAAATCTGGGGTTCAGTGTGTCCTGGTCATCCGCCTCCAAGACCTAGACAAACCTCACCCCATGAACCCGTGCACCCCCGCTAAATCACCAAACGTAGCGAACCACTTGGGGTGACCAATGGCAAAGGTGTTGGTTATCCAATAAATGTTCCCGGGGCGGCGGTACCCATTCCCGCCTCCCAAATTGTAAATTATAGTAGAGAGTAGCCGATAAATTGAAATATTCAATTCAGGCAGCGGGCAGCGGGCAGCGGGCAGCTGGCAAGCGGGTGGTGTGGATTTATAAAGGTTGGGTAATGGCGCTATGTTTCGTTAGCCACAGCAACGTGTCGCCGGGTCTGCTAGTATAGTATAAAATGAAGTCACTCAAGCTGTATGTGCGCTTAGATCTTTTAAACTACGCAACCGATTTTCATGCGGTTTTCACCATTATATAGAGTGACTCATGACGAAGGTTTTTAGGTATATAATTTGTCCAGATTTTCTGTAAATTGGTTGAAATACATAATATATCTGGCCAAGCGGCAGCGGGCAGCATGGTGTGGATTTGATTTAACAGATGGTGTTGGTTACAAAGGTTTCGTTAGCCACAGCAACGTGTGGCTGGGTCTGCTAGTACAGTCTAAAGTGAAGTCGGTCTCGCTGTTTGTGCGCTTATATCTTTTAAACTACGCAACGGATTTTCATGCAGTTTTCACCAGTAGATAGAGTGAATCATGCGGAAGGTTTTTATGTATATAACTAGCTGACCCGACAAACTTCGTACCGCCTCAGAATCAATAACTGTTGAATTAAATTCAGTTTTTTATTAAGTCAAAAATTACACAATGAAGCAATCATCAATGCACAACTGTCTGTGCTTTGATTTTGTCAGTATCAGAGATGGCATTGTGTATGGATTTATATATTTTGTGATTTTCTTATTTTTCCACTTAATTACGATAATTTGTGAACCGGGAACCATTTATTTGGATAACCAACACCTCTGTCATACGTCACCCATAGGTCACTCTTAGGAACGCACCTTAAGTGGTTCGCTACGGGGTGACGTTTGTCCGGGTCTTGGCAGCGGATGCGTCTGCCCACCTGCTGCGTGGCGGATCGGATCGAGAGAGACTGGTTGAGGGAGGCCTTTTGACCTTTCCAGCTGGACTCTCTTGACCCAACGCCTTGCACCGCAGTTGGAGGGATGGATTTATACGTCCGTCACTACCGGACACACTGACCCCAGATTCCTACCCTCCCCTTCCTATCCTTCCCTTCCTTAAAAAGACCCTCCACACAACATCCCTTAAGATGACATAGGCCCTGAGGACAATAATTTTCTTCGGGCCTCGTGTGTTGTGGAACTGATGTAAAAAAAGACTTTTCTTTTCATTTTCTTTATACGTGTGAGGGTTTTTTTATTTGATTGTATCTTTCCTTTGGATGGGTGGAGACATACGTTCACCGTTTGTCTCATTTTCGGCTATTGACATTAAGTGTGTAAGAAAGAGAGACAGCATTATATGTTTAAGAATAAAAACAAAACAATCAGCACAATGACATTTGACGTTGTTTTTGAATTATTGGAACTCACTCACTACTCAATATTTATAGGTACTTATCATAAAATTCGTGCAGCTCTTTCAAAATATGAGAAATCGTTCCATACAAAATGTATGGGGAAATGAATTTTCTTCATAACTTTCTTTTTCGTAGATTTTTGCGATGTTTTAATGGTTATTCTGTTATCCGGGACGGAGACAAATCCAACAAATCAAAGATCATCAAAATCGGTCCAGCCGTTCCCGAGTTATAAATAGTGTAACTAACCCGACTTTGTTTTATATATTAAGATTTGTTAAGGTTTTGTGTAAATTGGTTGAAATATTTAAGAGGGCATTACCAGAGAAAGCCGGAAATACGTCATTTTCAAAAAAGTTTTTAGACGTATTGACTCTTTTCCACAAAAAAATATAAATGGATTTCGAAAGATTGTTCTTTTATCTAGCATTCGTATGTAATAAATTTTTAGATTTTTTTTTAATTTTTAGTATAATAAGATTATTCCATAGGTCGTTGGCAGATTTGTTAAATTTTCAAAAAAGTTTTTGTATTATACCACACCCATTTCAAATAATGTAATCATGCAGTAAAATAAATCAATACAACATTATCTAGCAGAGTTATGTATTAGAATTTTAATTTTAGTTTCAATAAAATCATTAAAAAATATGTACGTACATGTGTTTCTTGACGAAAATTGGTCCATTTGTGTATTTATTTGCGCACTTACAAACTAATATATTTCAGATTTTTTTAACATTCTTATTAAATTTAGACATTATTGAAAAATGATATATACTTATAATCAAAAAATAACTACAAAAAGTACACTATTTTAATAGTTTTATCATCACGCCTTTCAGCATTTTTGGATGAAGGTATAAATTAAAGCTAATTTGGATTGAAATAAATTCGATATTGAGTTATAATTTTAAAAAGCTGGTACGGAGAATAATTAATCTTTCTCATTGTAACCGCCCTGCACGATCGGAAGAACAACTTTCGACGAAATGTGGATTTTCGTCCGCTGGCTGGTTAAACGCTCTTAAATAATAAAGCGGGCAGCGAGCAAACGGGCGGTATGGATTTGATTTAACAGATCGCGTTGGTTATAAAGGTTGGGTTATGGCGTGGCGTTGTGCTTCGTTAGCCTCAGCAACGTTTGTCCGGGTCCGCTAGTATTCTATAAATGCATTATTCTGTATCAACAAATATACTACTTTGTTTTCTATATTATTTATGTATATATGCCAACCAACGTTACGACATGTTACACGTTTTAATAAGTGGATTATACATTAGTCGTTCAATTTCTATATTCGCTGATGGCCGGCGTAGTGCAGCGGTAAGACGCTTGACTAGCATTCCGAAGGTAGCGGGATCGAATCCCGGCGTGGCAAATAAATTTTATTTGATTGATTTGTGTATTTCACAATTTATTCATTTAAAATAATATATAGTATATTTGCTGCACGTTCCAGAGTGGAAGATACTCGCAGTATCGCCCTGGTGTAAGACCACCATTCAGAATTGAAACGTTACTTGAAATGGCTTCTGCCGTGTGACCAGATCTGAATAGCCAGGTACTTCCCCACCTTCCTCTTCCCTATATCCTTCCCCTCCCCACTACCTTCAACCTCACAACATACCCAAATTGGGGATGCCATAGTCCCACTGGCTCCAGACGGGAGCAGTTGGGACTCTTGTGCGGTATTCATGTAAAAAAAAAAAATCTCTATATAAACTTTCGTTGATTTGGAGAAAACCGCAAAAAACTGTCACATCTCTGGCGTAAATAAATAATTGCTTTTAAATTTTTTAATAATGAAATGGAGTAACGTTATTTCGAAAAGTTATATTTTTTTATGTATGTCTAGCATAATTTAAGTAATCTCGATAAATAAAATGGATATAGCGGATTTTGATACTCACCTCGTGATTTACTCGCGATATCAAGGCTTTTAAAACTAATCTGACCTGAAGGGCTATATATACCCGCCATTTTGGCAAAATAACTGCTTGTGATTGTTTGAATTCCGATAAAGCGGGTTTTGATAGTAACTTCTTGAATGATATAGCGGGTTTTGTTTCTCACTCACAGTTTTAACATGATTTTTGGTCGTGATAAAGGAGGTTTTGAAACTCAATTTTAGGTTAGACTTATTCTTTGCAAAAATGTGAAAAAGATATCATACTCAGATCTTTTGTCAAATAAATCGGATATAGCGGGTATTCAAATTATACGACTCACATGTTCTGTAGAAAGTCTCGTGTCAGATCGATGGCTTGAATTAAAAATAAGGCTGCGTGTACATTTGCGAACTACGAAGCGAACTGAGACACGAATAATGGGAAAAAGAGGTTGCTTCGTCCTTTTCCGATAATTCATGGTTCGGTTCGCGGTAGTACCTACCTGCATTATATAACAACATTACATAGTAAACCTTACTAAATATTCCATTCCTGTACCTTAGTATCAAGCTGTCTCTCGGTAGTAATTATTGGGATTTATTCCCAGATTGCGTATAATACTTGGAAATAGAATAAACGGGAATCCCTCCAACTAAGCTCTAACCAAAGAATCATTATACAGTCTAAGTCGAATAAGCCTCAAATCTTTCGATTTTCGTTTCGCAGGAAGTCTTATCGCAAAATGGCCCTCATAAAGCATCCGGTTAGTCCGCTTTTGGCGGGAAATCCGATCCGGAATTTATTCACTGAGGCCATCTTTTCTATTATCGCTGGGATCCGTCCAAATTTTTGCAGTTTATGGATGGTAGGCAGTTGATTTTGAGAATTTTTCGGATTTTGTTTGTGAAAAATTATCGTAGATTGAAAAACAGGATTATTTTAGGATCACGGTAGCCAGTAAACTCTTGCAATATACGGTCCATCGTATGGAAATGTTTTCAAAATTTATGATGATCATGTATCTACGACCGTGTATCGTTGTCGTTTTTATGACCGTGTATCGTTATTGGCCACATTTTGGCTAAGTAAAAATCTGCGAGCGTCTGCTGGCCAAAAGGTGCCCAATCTTGAGAGACATTTTAAAACATTTATAAAAATTATTTCGAAAGTTCCCGCGCTTTGGAATCTTTCATTTATCACAAAGCTAATTTATTAGTTTCACCCTTAAACAAGATATTTCTCGCATCTCTTCTGAATTATTTGTTATCGACATCGGCCAACATTATAATATTATCTTCACACAGTAAAAGTCTCGATTCAATCGTCAATTTACCGATATTATTTAATTCGTACCGATTTTTTTATACGTTTCATAAATATCTTTTCTACTTAATTTAATATTATAAAGGCGAAAGTTTCTATGGATGCAGTGGCGTAGCGTTGGGGCGGGCCGCCGCCCCAACCGCCCCGGGTGCCACCCGAAAGGGGGATGACACTCGACCGTGGAAAAAATTTACGAAGGATATTGTCACCAAAGTATTGAATACATGAACACGGTCTGTCATTTTCTTTCATAAGTTCCCCGTGGAGTGCCTTGAATTTTGTGTCTAGGTCGAAGTTTATGTTTTTGTAGGCGAATATAGACTATATTTGTGGAGAAATCCGAAATTCTCTAGCTACCCCCCCCCCCTCTCCCATTCCGATGGACCATTTATGAAGTCGAAATTAGCGTTTTCAATTTTTTCACAAGTCAACTTTAATACGGGGGGGGGTGACACCACGCCCCGGGGGTGACATCCGCCACGGGTAACACCCATGCTAGCTACGCCACTGATAATGGATGAATGGATGTTTGTTACTCTTTCATGCAGTAAATACTGAATGGAGTTTAAAAATTCTTTAACCAATAGAATGCTACATTATTTGCGAGTAATATTGGCTGTGTATATGGGAGAGCTCTGGCGTCATGAATAAGCTTTGGCGTTATGAAATTATTTATTATAAGTTTATTGTCCGGGCGAAAAGCAAAGCGTTGCTAAGTAATCGTTAGGTTACTATGGAGATTCCTTTGATAGTAAAAATTCAAATATGTATAAAATAATAATCTATACTAACATTATAAATGTCTATACTGATATAATAAATGCGGAAGCGCGTGTTTAATTGTTACGTTTATTAAAACGTAACACAACAGCTCGCGTGCCACCATAGGTGGCACGCGAGCTGTTTGAAAAATGAATGTAACGGGCATGGAGGGGGGGGGGGGTGAGGGGGGGAAGATAAAGGAGGCGGAGTGGGAAACCCCCTAATACTATGCGAGCGAAGCCGGGGCAAAAGCTAGTTGATAAATTGATTAATGTTGGTATTGTTTATTATCAATTTGGGAGGCGGGAATGGGTACTGCCGCCCCGGGAACCTTTATTGGATAACCAACGCCTCTGCCACAGGTCACCCCAAGTGGTTCGCTACGTTTGGTGATTTAGCAGGGGTGCCCGGGTCCATGGGGTGAGGTTTTTCTAAGTCTTGGAGATGCATGACCTGGACACACTGAACCCCATATTCCTACCCACCCCTTAAACCCTTTTCCTTCCCAGAACTCTCCACTTCTTCCTTTCCTTTAAAAACCCTCCACACAGCATCCCCAAAGATGAAATAGGCCCTGAGGGAAATTATTTTCCTCTGGGCCTCCTCTGTGGAGCTCATGTAAAAAAAAAAAAATTGTCTGAGGAACACACATAGTCTCACATTAATAAAGCAAAAACTGAATTTCTATCATAACACTGTAAATACACAATTGAAAATTCTTATCTATAAATTATCTAAAACTGAATTCCTTGTACAATGCTGTGAAAATACACAGAACAGAATACGGATGTTGAACAGAATACAGTCACACTATAATGAAATTCAAAATAATCCCAATTCCGAAATCCTTTTAATACACAATCGGGAGTCAACCCTTGGATAATTCCCATAGGCGCGAAGGTCCCGTCCATCCCTCCCCCAAGTATTAGGAATAATGCCGATACCATTAAAACACTCCCAAACCCCCATTTCCCAACCCTGCTAGCTCCCAATAAGGATTGTCCCACTTCTTAGCCAGGTTAAGGGTAGTTTGTAAATTTATTTTTGATAAAATTACTTAAAATATTTTTTAAATATGTTTATTATATATTATGCTTTACGGCAGAATCCAAAATCTATAGGTAGGTTTAGGAAATTTATATAAATGTAATAAACGAATAAGGACTCTTTCATTAAAATTAAAATATGTTATTAGTAGACGATAAACTCAATATCACCTTGGCTAGGTTTACCATTAAAATTAATATATTTGAAATATTTATTTGACCCAGTTCTCAGCCAGGTTAGTTTGTATGGGTAGTTTGTAAATATATTTTTGATAAAATCTGTACATACTATAAATTAAAGTCCTCTGCCGTGTCTGTCTCTCTGTTCGCAATAAACTCAAAAACTACTGAACAGTTTTTCATGCGGTTTTCACCAATAGATAGAGTGATTCATGCGGAAGGTAAAGTATATGGTGAAAGGTTGATGAAATTTTGCACATGTGACCTTCAAAACAAAAGGAAGGTCACTATCTGCATTTGATATCGAAAACTCTGTGTACATCCCGGGCATCGCCGGGGACTTCCGCTAGATACTTTAAAGGAAAGTTATGTACAAGTATCTTAAACAAATGTCTATAATAATATGCTTTATGGCAGAATACAAAATCTAAAGGTAGGTATGGTTTAGGACCCGTTATAAAAATGTATCAAAAGAATTTAGACTCTTTTTTTTTAAATACTTTTGAATGTATGTAGCTATAATTTTGTGGTTATCCATTATAGATAAATGAAACAATTTAACTTTGTTTGAACCACTTTTATATTTGAGTAAATCCGACCGGTTTCAGAATGACCGTTCCTTCTTCAGGGCAAATGTATACTGATTTGACAGTTTTGAAATATGGATGGGAACAATGTATTATTATGGTAGGGGTGGAGCCGTTGCTAGGTATTAATGAAGAGTGGGTGTGTAGGGGAACATATCCATGATTGAGCTCTAAGACAATATTTTTTGTTTTTTGATAATAGATTCATTATTTTTAAGGGTTTTCTTTATTTCCAAGGTTTCTAAGTTATCTAAACGTTTTCCTTTGTGGTTAATATGAAGAATATTTATCCCTGTATTTTTTTTTCAAAACCATTTTTCAATGATATGGTTAAAGAACCCAGAAACATTATTATTATTAAGACACCTTAAATGTTCTTTGATTCTGATTTCAAAATTACGAGTTGTTTTTCCAATATAAAATGAGGGACAATCATTACATTTGAGTTTATTACAGCAATTTCTTTTATTCTAGAAAGTTCAGAAAGGAAATTATTATTGGACATTGCGACATTACTATGTTTTTTTTTTTTTTTTTTAAAATTAAACATACTTTATGTGTAAAAGATACATTCAATCTCACCTTGGCTAGTTTTACCATTAAAATCTTAGTATTTGAAATTACTGGATCTGACCTTTTTTTTTAATTTTCTAACCTTTCTATTTCTTATCTCCTTCCCTTTAGCCTTTCTCTATTTCATCACTTAGTAATCTTAAGTTAAATATTTTCACTGATCCCGATTAGTAGCCGCTCTTGTTAACTAGCTGTCCTTCACTTTGAAGATGAAGCCTTCTTTTCTCAATCATGCATCATCATTAACGTAAAACAAAAATTTTAAAACGTTCAATTAATATCAAACTTGAAATTCTACAATCTTCGGCAAAACGTCCACTGTGCATTAAGTCCACGACAGTCTACAGTCTAGTAAGTGCTTATAACTGCTTACTTTTCCTTAAGGGCGGGTATCGGGTGGCGAAATAGGGAGGGGGTGTGTTAAGTACCCCCAAAGGCGCCCGTTCAAATCAAACCCATCAAAACTAATTCTGACTAATTGTTGTTCGTTATTCAGCTATGGAAGACTGGAAACTGCAACGGGCAAAATGAAGAAAAAATTAACCAAAGTGTATTAATATTGAACTGATAACTCGAGAATTAAGAAGTTTACAGTATTTTTAACATAATAAGTTGTAGTGCTAGGTGTTTTCTTTTATAATAAATAAATATGACTTGACAGATCACTATATAAGAGCTGTCTCTATATATAAATACTTATGGTGGCTAAATAGTGGAGACAGTTTTTTTAATCAAAAAATGGATTTCTTGACACGGTTCATTATGTCGATTTTATCAGAAATGCTTTTAATTTATTCCGGTAGTCGATTAAAAAAGATCTTCCTTGGTACATGTAATATACACAACAACGTGATATGTCTAAATGTTTACTTTAGTTCGGAGTTAATAATCTAATAATCTCTACATATTATAAATTAAAGTTCTCCGCCGCGTCCATTTGTTTGCGATAAATTCAAAAACTAATGAACAAATTTTCATGCAGTTTGCACCACTAGATAGAGTGATTAATGATGAAGGTTTAGGTATATAATTTGTCAAGGTTTTGTGTAAATTGGTTGAAATATATAATAATGTCTGTATGTGGCGGAAGAGCGGACTGGCAAGCGGGTGGTGTGGATTTGATTTGTATGAAAATCTACAGTTTTATGCCGAGGTTGACGAAATTTTGAACATATTTGATTTCGGAAACTCTATGTAAAGCCGGGGACTTCAGCTAGTAATATAAATTATACGTGTTATATTTAAGATACAACTCGGTGGTGGTCTAAAGGTAAAGAGACTGACCATCCATCCTTTTCCATCTTTTGTATATTCAAACCAAATATATGTTTCATTTATAATTAGAAAAAACACTATCTATGATTATTACGGTAATAGAGAATTCCAGTTCAATTTCAATGAACAATAACCTTCTAACTTAAATAACACATTTTTATTTTTATTTTTCGAGTTAGTTTTCCTAGTTAAAATAATTGTCAAAGTTTTAATTTTTCAAGACCCCCTGAAAACCACCGTATGTATGGTTAATCGTGTGACGTCATCACTTCTGAAAAATTACTATAGGATCGGGCAATAAGCTGAACTGCCGCCATTTTGAATTCCGTTGTTCTAAGTATTCTCCCTAGAAGTAGCATTAATATTTTTTTGTGCATTAGTTTTTGAATATTTTCAATAATAGAGATAAACTAATAAGAGTTACCTATATTTTTGTAACATTATTTTGGCCTAAATAATGTTTCAATAAACACAACAACTAAATCTCTATAAACAGTATGTAAATAAACAAATAAATTAATACGATGGCTTGTGTCATACCTACATTCCCATACAATGACTTAACGGTGACGTCACGGCACGACGAACAGTGACATCACCACTAAACATTTCAGTAATGCCAACTTGACGGCGTGTTTTTACGACCGGATTAAAAATGGACTTTTTAATAAATTTTTAAAAACTCTGCGTTTTATATTATTAAATTAAACTTTTTTAAACGATTATTGGTATTTATGATCATATTTTTTTAAAGCCATAATATTTTTCACAGGATTTCCTTATTAGAAATAATGTATATCTGTAATCTATGAATTCAATCCGTTAAAAATTGTTCAAGGAATCAACTAAATTTATAATGCCAATCAACTACTTACAAAAAAATATTGTTGAAATAGTAAAACATATTTTCTCAGGTTGTTTTTGATTAAATTCTTTTCGATATCCCGGAAAACTTGCACTTTAAAAATGATTATTTAATATTCGATCGAGGAACTATCGTTGCAGAGCTCCACGAATCTGTCAACCAATCGTTGCCCGTGGAAATACCAGATTCGGATGTCTCATCACAGTCGATACCCCCCTATAAGGCCTACCCTCCCCAAGAGGGGGGTTTGGGGTAGGTATGGGGTGGTTCGATCACCCCCCTTCTACAAAACTCATCTCAATTATTTGCCGTCGTTGCCATAGAGACCGATCTGAATAATAATTATTATTATTGGGTAAGAGAAGGGACCGGAAGTGAGAGACGGAGTAATTGTGATTGACGCGAGATTGATTGGAGGAATTTGATTGACGCAGACAGCTGGCGACATCTATCGTGTTAATTGTGAAGCTATCGAGATGAGTTGATCACATTGTCATACTGGAGTAGTAAATGTTAAATTATAATGTGTTCTGTTGTTTCCTGCACTCAAAATATATTGTGAGACGTGGATCATTTTAATTAACTTTTAGCCGATATATTTAAAGTTCACATGACGGTAGGCCAAAAGAGGAAAGATATATTTTTTTTAATTCGTGAGGTATACGTTTATTGGCGATGCTACCCTTACTGCGTGGATATTTTTGTAGGTGTGTAATTAATATCTTGTTTTGCCTGAATTATATAAATCTCTGAATCTATCATAGGTAACCCACGGTGACACCAGGTCATACAAAGATATTCAAATACAGAATAGATATGGTATGGTGTCCGCGCAACTATCGCCGGACTACGCGCTAATTAGCGTAGTTTTCATACAAAAAGAATTTGTTCATTTCGTTGATTTTTTGAAAATGTGCATTAATATTGGTTAACAATATATTTTGAATAAGGAAATAATTCGTTCGTTTGGTTTAACGTTCGTTTGGTTAATTCGTTAATTATTTGTTCTTTTAGTTTATTTGTTAATTGGTAAACAATATCGGCGACACCCGGAAGCGCAGATCCACATAGTAAAAACAGCAGATAGCACATCTATTTATATTCCAATATCTTTGAGGTCATATATCAAAAATGTCGCTAGAAATTGAATTATTTGTCCCTCAAAAAATTTCGTAAAGGGAAAATTTTTCCTCATTATCGTAACAAAACATAAACTTCAAACGCTCGTTACAATATTGTCAACTACACTATCTGACGACTCTTATACAAATTGACCCTACGTACAGCATCCCGAAATATGACATAGGTCACGAATGGAATTTTTTTCCTCATGGCATCCTGTGTGGATGTACTTGTAATCTATTTATATAAATAAAAAATATTCCGAAATGTATGTACGCGCATAACTTCCGAACGACTGCACCAAATTGGATTAAAAAAAATGTGTTTGTTATTGTCAGGATAAGGTTTGTATGAAACTACTGGTGAGCTCTGGCATTATGAAATTTGTAATTGCAATAGGTGTCACGCGAGCTGTTTGAAAACTGAATGTACCGGGACTGAATGTGTTAAATGCGGGAGGGGGGAGGAAAACACGGGTAGGGGGTGTGCGGGAGGGGGTGAGGGGAACCAGGTAGGAGTGAGGGGGGAGGGGAACTCGGGAGGGGGTTTGCGGGCGGGATAAGAGGGGTATTGGAGTGGGGAGAGGGAAGGTGGAGGAGGCGGAGTGGGAACGGGAAAAATGGGAAAGGACACGCAGGGGGAAACAATTTCTTTATTAAATGACATCGCAACGCATGCCGGGTAACAGTTAGTACAAAAATAAATTAATAAAAAATCTGAAAGACAGCTTTTCCAATATTTTAATTATCCATTCTTTGCACAAATCAGTTTGATGAATATTTGAAATTTGTCATTGGATTTCAACCCTTCCCCGCTGCGGGTGTAGTCAATCATCCCTCGCAGCGGATAATATGCAAATTCTATCAATTATTTGTTTGAGAACACCCCCGCTTCCGTCAACCATATTTCTGGGGGAGGCTAAGAGCTGAGACCACACGAGGGGAGTTAAGACGGTGAAGTATTCTAAGGAATGAATTTTGTTAATAATAATATTATGGTACCTTTATTTTATTATAAAAACTATTTGCATTTTTTTATAGGTAGGTATTTGGAATATATCAAACACCTACTCTTATACTCCTGCATATTTTTATTACATATTTATATATATATGTAAAAAAATATTTTTTTATTTTTTTAATTTCTTGCTAGCCCTATCCCGACCAGTTACAGAACTCATTTTAGAGGGACAAATTTACGATACATACGTTGGAAGTAATAGGCGAACTTTTACATCGGTATTTTGGGTTCCTTGACAACTCAACTCAACAAAGTGGCATTTTAACACCCATTTGAATATCAGTGATCGATAAATCGGTGATCGTAATTTTTAGCCATACGTTGTTATGACAGTTTGTGCAATTTGTAAGAAGTAAGATTGTAGAAATACATTATTTATTTGTAGAGCGTCCTTGAGATGATTTTTCACAAAAACGCCGCAATCATCCAAATATTATTATTATTATCGATTGTGGCGAGAGGTTCAATTGACAAATTTTAATATTGCCGACTGCAGACTAATCAGAAGAACTTTATAAAAACAACAAGAGAAAAGTTAGTAATAATTTTCCTATATAACCATAAAACATAAAACGCATCACAGATAAAATTTTAAATTTTGCTGGTGTGTGATACAATAATATGTTTAATATGATAATATTTCTTGACTCAAAGGGTTAGTAGAGGGAAGGGTTGAAAATTTCAACATTTAGGGTGGTTTTCTACCACCCGGGTTGGTTCGAAATTATGACACGTTTTGCATTTTCCAGCGACATTTTGTGCTAGAGTTGAATGCCAAATTGAAAAGTTATTCAGTTTTGTTGTTTGGTAAACTTCAATCGAATCCTCCGATTGGTCCCTTGGGGTACAGAACCACCTCACTCTGGGGTGGAAGGGGGTGTTTCACCCCCCCAATCGGAATCGAAACTTCTCGAATCATCTGGAATTCAATTACGCGTAATGAAGCTATATTATCTCACGAACCGGAGATGAATTCGTTATATTACTCGGATTTGAATATTCATATCGACGGAATTGGGTAGATTGTACAAAAATACAAAGAATTATCCCGGCATGGAATTGGGTTAAGAATGTTTGAATAATTCTACGATGGAACGAGTTACAAGTATGTATAAGCAAAACTGCAAGTGATAGCAAAAATGCAAAGAATTATCCCGGCACGGAATTGGGTTAAGAATGTTTGAATAATTCTACGATGGACGAGTTACAAGTATAAGCAAAACTGCAAGTAATAGATTGTACAAAAATACAAAGAATTATCCCGGCACGGAATTGGGTTAAGAATGTTTGAATAATTCTGCGATGGAACGAGTTACATACAAGTATAAGCAAAACTGCAAGTGATAGATTATACCAAAATTCAAAGAATTTTTCCGGCTTGAAATTGGGTCAAGAATTTTTGAATAATTCTACGATGGAAAGTTTTACAATTATAAGCAAAAATGAAAGTATACGTTACAAGTATTAATAATAAAACCTTCCTACACATATTATATATCACTGACGGCGATTAAATAGCAGCCACAGTGCAAATATCCCGACATTTTCAGATAATTCTATGTAACGAAGTAGTAATAATAATAATTATACGTAGATAATTTGTAGAGCGCCGTTTTCGTGAAAAATCTCGTGAACTGGACTATGGTAACATATTGCTTAAGAATTATTGTGAACATTGTTTCAACCTATTTTTTGTATTTGCTCCACACAGGAAGCCATGAGGAAAAAATTACCCCCAGGGACTATTTCATCTTTGGGGATGTTGAGTGTCTTTTTTATAAAAAAATGAGAAGAAGTTCTAGGGATTGAAAAGGTATCTGGGGGTCAGTGTTTCCAGGAGTAACGGACGTATGGATCCATCCCTCCCACCACAGTCCACGTTGAATTTTGAATTTCAATATTTGAAATTTAAAATAATTTGCTTTATTTTGAAATATGATTTTTATGATTTATTTTTTTTTAATACATATGTATTGATATTATATTATATTTATTAAATCAGAGATTTGTTTTAATTATATTTATGTAAATTATATTATGTGTATTATATTTAAAGGCACTGCTGAAAACCAGCTGCATTCCGGGAGACATCCTGAATGTATAGCTAAGCAGTGATATTTTGTCAATAGAATCAATAATATATTTTTTTTAATTTGAAAACCTCACAAGAATCCCAGCTGCCTCCATTTGGAGCTTGGACTTCGGCATCCCCAATTGGGGTATGTTGTGAGGCTGGAGGTATTGGGGAGGGGAAGGATATGGGGAGGAGGAAGGTGGGGAAGTACCTGACTATTCAGATCTGGTCACCAAACACAGCTTAATGGAATGGTCTCACACCAGAGCGATACTGAGAGTATCTTCCACTCTGGAACGTGCCGCGAATATACTATATATTATTTTTAAATTAATCAATTGTGAAATAACATACATCACTCAAATAAAATTTATTTGCCCACGCCGGTATTCGATCCGCTGACCTTCAGATTGTGAGTCAAGTGCCTTACCCCTCTACTACGGCGGGCGTCAAAAACCTAAACAACATGTATAAAATTGTAAAAATCTATTGATAAATAAATGTTCTTATTATTATTAGCTATTATACCTAGTTTATAATTCATCAGAAACATAAGTCCATTAAAATTAACTCGGCTGCTTCTAGCAGAGCTTACGTTATTAAATTCGAAAATATTTGTATTTGTTCACTTAAATCTTCCTAGCAACTTTTTACTTTTGTTTTCAATTTGGGTTACGATGCGATAAAAATACCCTCCACATAGCTCCCCAAAGATAACATTGGCCCTGACGGGAATTGTTTTTATCAGGGCCTCTTCTGTGGAGCTAATGTTAAAAAAAATTCCCGGTAGGGAGGTAATAACTTCATAACTCTGCTCCATAGATTCACAATATTTTTAAACATTTTTTTGAAAATTTTTAAAGATTACGGTGTATTAGGTAAATAATTAAAATAGACTCTTCAATAAGTTAATTGATTATTTCTGATATCACTACTAGTCCAACGGAGTAAATGGCACATATTATAAAATAAAAATTTAAATAGGTTTAACTGTATCTTGTTATCATTTGTATCAAGTATCAATCCCTTGTTACGATGTATTTTGCGACGAGGAAAGCGTTCAACAATAAAAGATAGCGTCTTCACAAATCAGACATATTTTCCCTCTCAAATAAAAACCCCATAAAACCGGCGTCAGTTTAACCCTACAGGCAATTTCAATGGACACCGGAAACATGGTATCCACCTCAAACACCCACAAAGACCCTTTCATCCCTAAACTACTACTTCATGAATAAAAAACGGAAAGATTGTAAGACAAATCTCTTTCCGAACAACCCCCTCCGGCACCAGAGGGTTGGGCTAGTCCAAACAAGCGGACCGATAAAAAATATATTTCAGAAAGGAGAAAAAAAAAGAAAAACCGAATCTATTTTCGCATCGCCACCTCGGGGGTTAACAAAGAGTATCAATATATTAGCCCTCCTTTATTGACCACTTATAAAAGATACCAAATACCCCTCCGGTAAAGAAAGGGTTTCGGAAAAAAGACATAAAAATTCAAAAGCAGAACGTCGCAACTGTATACAAGAAACCCTGGTGCGACGGGCATTTTGGAGTTGGGTAGAAAAAGTTTATTGAGTGGATTTAACCCCCGTAGTCTTCTACATAAAAATGAGTCTTTTTCGATGCAACTGGGATTTAAGAGCATCAATTTATTATCTGTTTTCACAAAGGGTTGGGATGGGGTGTTTTTTTCCAGATGGTCAGTTCGGGAATGGCGAGTTTACCGGCAATTTTGTTAGAGATGTAGCCATCGATCTCCAGAGACGAATTTACTGCCTTTTAAGTGATTTCCGTGGGGTTTGGGGGATTGGCGAGGCAATTTAAAGGTTGTGTACTTATCGAGGTGTTTTATTGACCGTGGTTTTGAGGTAGTGATTTTCTATCCTCTAACAAGGGTGCAGATCTTTGTGGTTTTTTGTAAAGGGTTGTTTTGACGGGAGAACTTTATTACCTACGATAATATCGCGTAACAAAATAGAAGCAGCAAGTTGACTGCCAATTATTTTAAGACCTAATGAACATTATGGCATTAATGCCGCAAATATGTAATGTATCTGACGGTTTTAATTGTTGCGCAATAATTATGATTGCCAATCTTCATCATCATCATCATCTTCTTCCCCTTATCCTATTCGGGTCGGGGACGCATTGCATCGACAAGGCTCCTCCATATATGTCCCTGTCTTGTGCTGATTGTTCGGCCTCTGTCCATGGTAGCCCCATCCTCTCCTCACACAGTTTCTGGAGTTGCCTCGCCCAACTGTGTCTGGGGCGGCCCACTGGACGTCTACCCTCTGGAATCGCACTCAGTATCTTCCTCGGAATTCGGTCATCAGACATTCTTAGTACATGCCCAAGCCACCTCAATTGCGATTTTTCTACGAAGAGTAGCAGTGGTTCAATTTTTAGATCATCTCGGATCGTGGAGTTTCTTATATGATCCCATTTCGTAACTCCTGCCACTCCTCTCAAGTACCTCATTTCGGCAGCTTGGACTCTAGAGCGTGTTCGTTCATTTAGCATCCATGTCTGGTGGCCGTAAGTGAGCATCAGAATTGCCAATCTTGATTATTTGATTTAAGACATGAGTTTAATTCCTCTTTCCTATAAATGAAATTTATATGAACTAATTAACGGGTTTAAAATTTTAAAGCAAACGGAATTGGTTTCTGACAGATCCATTTTAATATATTTTAAGACTGTATGGTATCCAACTCATAATCAATGTAAATGACATATATGTCTATACGATTCCTCACAAAAGAAAAGGGAATTAAGTTATCCTCATACCTCGATACGTATTACTGGACTTTTTTTATATGGATCCCCCGACACTGAATACAATATGCAGTCGGTTCAGGGAAAATCCAGTATACCTACTTAAACAAAATATAACTAAGAGTCCTTCAAGGGGTATGCAGAGAAGAAGTACCACCGAATAACAAAAGTATTGAACATATTTTCATTCAAATGCATCAATAATAAAACTACTTGTCTATGTAAAGTAGTACCACCATATAATTTTTACTTTGTCTAGATATATTTTTGACTGTTCGTTATTCCGAATGTTTTATGTACATCCTATATTTTCTCCTTTAATTACCCTTATAAGCTTTAAACACATATTTTAAGTCTAAATCTCTTCATAAGTTAAATTCTTAAGTTTGTGATAAGGATTTTTTTAATAATTCTTAAGTTATTAACAAATTGTCCTCTACTAAACACAAGCATCTGCTTTATTAGGAGAGTGTACAAAATATGTAAGCTATGTTATGTTATATTGTGCAAATAAAAATAAATAAATTTAACAAAAAAAATGTACTGTATATGCCAGCCTATAAGCACAAAAAATTGACGCTGTAAATAAATCCGTTTGATATCAATAATACCAACTTACTATTAAAGGTATTTTTGAAGTCGATTTTATTGGTAAAAACTTATATAAAAAAAATTATAATAATTTTAATTTCGGAGAGCCAACTGTCGGGAGGGCAAACTGTGTACGTTAGTTTTCTTTTTTTTTTAAATCCACAAACGAGGATGTAATATTCGTTATTTATTTTTGGGGTGTTATGCCGTGTTGCGCTACCTCCTTCTTTAGCCACACGGCATAACACCCCAAAAACAAATAGTGAAAATGCTTTTGGCCGTGAAAATATTAAAACTTAGAGGATGCCATAGTTTCAATTACTCGAGGAATACAAAACTAAATTAAAAATAAACTTCCCTGTCTTTGTTTGCCGTATAATAGTTAAGTTTACTTAATATCAGTAATCAATGATATATAAAAATTAATGGTTTTACGTTAAATGATTAAATCTTAAACAAAATTAAACAAATTTGATTAAATTGTATAAACGATATTAAGGGCCGTACCTCCATCTCGTTCAAGACCCCACTGAGAGACAGCCTGGGTTCTCATTGCCTCGCAAACTCTGGACTGCCATCAATAGGTTAAGGTGCTCCCATAGCCGTTGTGCCCACATGATGCATAGATGGGGCCTTAAAGAGTCGGCGATGTGTTGTCAACGAATGCCCGCTCCATTCATTCCCCGGCGGGATTGATGAGGTCCACAGGGCAACGCCTGAGGCCCTAGACTGGCTCGCAGACCTAGATGTCCCCCTCTGACCCCCACCATACGAAAGAAGAAGAAGAAGGGCCGTACCTGATTTCTGACATTATTTGGAGTAAAAACTGTAAACGAAATTTTGGTCTGCGGTGACTTTTTTAATGTCTTCTTTTACATTTAAAAAAAAAATCAAATAAAAAAAAAATTCTTGCATGCAATCACCAGTCACTCAGCGGATTAACGGTTCAATACCCCGATCCTAACTGTCTAATGCGTACTGATTTTTTTATGTTTTTAGTTGAAAAAAAAACACAAAAAATATTGCCGGAGACCAGAACTACATTTACTTACATTTTTACTTCAAATAATTCCAGAAATCGCTAGTTAGCGTAAGTCAAGCAGATTCCCTAGCATCCTGTGAAGATTGCAATAAGAGTGCTTGATTTGAAACATTTTCTCGTTTTGATTATAAAGCTTGAAAAATAGGATTAACTTAATGCTACGAACGCACAGGCAGGTGGCTGGCTTAGCTCCTAGAGCCTAGTAGCTTGCACTCTGGCTACTTGTTAGGATACATGGTGGCCGCACTGAAGGTGGTTTGCGTGGTGGGTCGCTAGGTGCCTTGGTCATTTGCTTGTCGTCACGTTGACGAGATGTCACTTTCAAAATTAGTTCTAAAACTGCTACTTACAAAAAATTCATTTTTAAAATATTCATAACCATGTACGTCTTTAGATTTTCACGACCAAAAGTATTTTCGATATTTGTTTTTGGGGTGTTATGCCGTGTTACGCTACCTCCTTTAGCCAAAGTTTCGGACAGCATTACAGTGTCCATCACCACTATCATCAGGGCAGATGATCTGCAACATGGCATAACATCCCAAAAACAAATCACGAAAATTCATAACCACAATTAACTTCTCAATTTAAAAAAAAATCTCATCATAAATAAATCACTTTTTAGTACTAACCATCTTTTTCTACTTAGATTGCTACATCTTCCCATAGTTTCTGACAACTGTCTAATAATATTTCATCCAATTTTTTCTTCTAAAATGCCTCGCGCCTAGTGGCAAAAAACCAACACGTTGGTTTACCTGGATACACGCCAAGCGACTATCTACTACCTATCTAGGCGCCAAGCGCGCAGTGCGGCCGGTCGCTAAAATTCGAGAACGTTCGTTTTACTAAGCTACTCGCTAGGTGACTCGCTAGGCTCTAGGCGCTAAGCAAGCCGCCTGCCTATGCGGACGTGGCCTAATGCTTGGTTAAAGGATCTATTAATTCATTCTGATCTATTTATTCAAGTGATGACACAGAAATGATCAATATTTTGCAAAGCTATCAAATGAATGTTACTGTCAATTCTAAACGTACCGCCCTGAATATTAACAACTGTGAACTCGTCCATTCTGACCCACATATTGATGTTAAATTATGGACACAATCAATTTACTCTCACAAATATTATTGTGCAAAACGCAGTAAGTCATTTCTATATTTAGCAATCAATGAGGAATCAATTGGAGTCTCAGAGCAAGAACAAGCCATGTCTAAATATAACCCAGCGCATGACAGATAATAAAATAAACTTGGAGTGTTTTAGAATAAATTGCGATATTGTATTGACAGGAATGTGTGAAGAATTGTGCGCCGATGCAAAATATATATGTTTTATGAATTTTATATTATTTAGTATTGTTAATTTTTGTACACACCTACCATACATACGAAGCTGACGATATGAGGTACTTGAGAGAAGTGGCAGGGGTTACGAAATGGGATCATATAAGAAACTCGACGATCCGAGACGATCTAAACATCAAACCACTGTTGCTCTTCATAGAAAAAGCGCAACTGAGGTGGCTTGGGCATGTACTAAGAATGTCTGATGACCGAATTCCGAGGAAAATACTGAGTGCGATTCCAGAGGGTGGACGTCCACTGGGCCACCCCAGACACAATTGGGCGAGGCAACTGCAGAAACTGTGGGAGGAGAGGATGGGACTGCCATGGACGGAATCCGAACAAGCAGCACAAGACAGGGACGCATGGAGGAGCCTTGTCGATGCAGTGGGTCTCCGACCCGAATAGGATAAGGGGAAGAAGATGATGATGATGATGACATCCCTACCTAGTTAATGAAGCAGAATTAACTCTTTCATATACATATATATTTTTTTAATTTCTTTTCTTTGCTTTCAATGGTTACATCATTTGTGGATTTTTCGACCACCATGCTGGGCTCATGCCCGTGTAATAGTGGTCGATAATATAACACCGAAGCCAAAATCACAAACAAATAAATGAAGATGTTTGTACAATAAATCAAGTTTACCAAATAATTGTGGTCTTTAAAAATGGGTTTCACGAATAGTAAAATAACACGTATTCAAGTAGATTTTATTTTTAAAGAAAAAACTCTGCCGGGTCACGAATAACCTGACAATAATTTGAAAATCATCTAGTGCCATTAACTACAAGTATGCGAGAAAATGGATTATGTCGTGAGGGAGGATTTAGCCAGCCGAGGAATTGAACTCATGACGTCTATGTGAGACGCGATTCCAACACAGCAACTGACAGGTCGAGATATTAGAACTATTGGGCTTCGTATACATGCATGTAAAGAGACGTGAACCGAAACACGATTATGGAAAAGTAATTAAGCAATAGCAAACGGCGCTTTACGTCACTTGCGTTTAATTCGTTCCTTTCTCATAATTCGTGGTTCGGTTGACGTTGCATGCATGTATTCCCAGCCTTAGAAGGGACAAGTATATAAATAAATTATAGCTAAGAAAAGTAGTTACTTAGACCAAGGCATAATATCAACCACCATTATCATTGTAATGTGTGTTCATGTGTTAATCAGGAAAGAACGACAAATGTTTATTTTTGTTTTAATGTGTAATAAAATCATAAATAATAATAAAAAAAATGTGTGTCTGAAAAGTAACCAAGGTGCTTTTTCATTGCGAAAATGTTACCTAACATTAATTTATAGCAAATGTGCAGTTACGAACCAATATTTGCCTAATTTATTGATATTTATCTAATAATAAATTTATTGTAATATTAGAAAATCCGAGAATCGATGCACAAGTCTCAACTAACGCTGTCCAAAGCGTAAAATATGACAATTCAAACTGACGATAAATTGTTCAAAATTAACCCTACAGGTTCGGTGTCAATTGGTGTCAACATCAATACAAATTCAGCCGTATTCATTCAGGAACGTCACATCCGACCAATTGATTGATCAGATATTATATCATTTATGATCAGTATTCGAAAGGCTCATTTTGCTTTGAAATGAGAAATTGATTTGATCACGTGTTTGATGACGAAATCGGTTTGCAATGCGTCGATGATCATTTTGTGTGATGGGAAAATGTGTTTTATGAATGGTTTTTTTTAAACATATTTTTGTAAATTTGTTTTCACTGAGCTCTACACTAATAATTTCTCTATTATAAGTATTTGAGGCAATACATTCCTACTTGAAGACATCCGTGACCGATTTTAAGACCCGTATGTCTGATTCGGGAGGCTGCAGGTTCAAAATGAAACATCGCGTCGGAAAATCCAAAAGAAGTTGGGTGTTTTATAATGCAGAAAAAATAAATAAATCAGGCCCTCCTCAGTTAAAGGAAAAAAAAGATTTTCAGATAAGTCGTACTTTATTTAACGTCATCAACATATATAAACTTTAAAATACTACATAGATGAAGGTTATGATTATTAAAAATATGTATTCCATAGTAAATTAATAAAATAGAGCTTCGAAACATAATTTGTTGATTTATTTCTTTATATTACAGTGTATACCTAATTGTTAACGTTAATTTATGTGTTAGTTTTTTCTTTTACTTTATATTTATTTTATTTTTAAACAGAAACAAACAGTACATTAGATACATTGGTGAAAAAAATTACAATTAAAAAGTATATTTCATGGTGGGTACCTGTCATGTTTTTCATTGTAGCGTCTTATTTATGGTATGCGTATTAAGTAATTACCGGGTGATGTATGCAGTGGGAAGGTGTGTGAGGGAGTGAGGGTGTGTGTTTGTGTGTGTGAGTAGGTGTCTATGTATGTATGTAAATAATAATATATACTTTTTAAATTTATATGTATGAATTGAAAATTGGAAAAAAAATTATATATGCATGAATTGAAAGTGTGTGTATAGTTTACAAATGTGATGATTTATTTTACACTTTTTAAAGTTTGGTTATGTTTGGTTTGGAGTTAAAATGTTCTGAAAAAAGTGAATATCTTGATTTTTATTCCAGGCTGTGATATGTTTTTTGTGAATGTTTGTAGATGTATTAGCAGTTGATTCAGAGTAATAGGCATACAATTAAAACGTTTGTGTACTGAAAGTGTCTTTATCCGTGTGTGGTGTGGGTAATCGGTGTGGTCAGTATTCAATTTGTTGAGGACCTAGTTTTTATTATGGTTTTTGGTTGAATTGGAATATGGAGTTTGTGTTGGAGTTGGATGAGGTATAGTAGTGCAGATTTGGCATAAAGTTGTCTTATCGACATGAATTTTAATGTTTTGTAAATTTGGCTTGAATCTGTGTACAATGGTACTTGCAGGATGAGTTCAAAAATCGCCTTTTAATTTTTTTTGAATTGGTCTATTGCTATGTTTGTAGCACTTCCCCAAGTTAGTATTCCATATGTGGTAATGGATTGACAAAGTGCAAAATATATGGATCTGAGTATTGTTAGTGGAAAAATGTTTTTAATGGACTTTATTGGGTGTATCACTCGTTTTAGTTTATAAGTGATGAACGTAATGTGGTAGTCCAGCGTAAGTGTGTATCAAGAATAAATCCTAGGTATTTTGTTTGTTTTACCCTTTCTACTCGTATACGTTTGTGATAAATACAATAAATATGTATTTGGTCGTACTATATCCTTTGCTTGATATTATGATTGTTTGATATTCATAGTAGGAGGTAGATTGGTAGCTACAGGCGAAATGAAAGGATTTATTTTTTCTGGTACATTAAGCAAAAGTTCCATAAAAATCCGCGTTAAACTTTGCAATACTCATCCGCTGGGCTAGAGAGAGGGGGTGGGGGCGGAAAGGGTTCTGTAAAAATAAATCGAGAAGAAATTATAATTAAAAAAGTGTGTTTTTCAAGAGGAAAACGAAGAAAAAATGATAAACTGAAGTAGATATTCCGCCGGCGAGGGTGCATTGGCGGCTCGTGAATCCTTATTGCATCCATTAAACTTAGCTATATTCATCACAATCTTTTAACAATTTATTAAAAATCGTAATATTTTTTAATATTGAAACAATTTTTATTACACACTCGTATGTATGTATCTACATGTTAACAATTCGTATCAAACCACTTCCATATGAATGTATAAATAAAACTTAAAATTAAAGAATTACGTATCCGATACATTTAGAACTACATTACGATGTGGTCGGGGGGTAAGGCTCTCAAATAGCGATCCGGAGATAGCAGGTTCAAATCCCGGCGTGCGCTGGTAATTTTTTTGTTGATTTATCCTATTTCACAATTTAATCGTTCGTAATAATATAAGGCATATAAGGCTTGCGGCACGTTCCAGAATGGAGGTTACTCTCAGAATCACCTCTGTATCACCTTCGTCTTCCCCATTTTTCCCCCTCCCACGACCTTCAGCCTTATAACATACCCCAATTGGGTATGCTAGAGTCTCACTGGTTCCAGACGGGAACAGCTGGGACTCACAGTCCCATTAGCTCAGTGGTAGAGCATCGCCCCGGCAAGACTAAGGTCCTGGGTTCAATTCCTAGATGAGACCATATCTTTTTCTGAATTTTTGTTTTTTAGATTTTCGATTGAGTTTCGTTAAATTATCTTTATAAATTACATATTAAAATTAAAGGGTTAACTCATTAAGTATAATATTATTAAAGTCTAAATTAGTGCATACCTTATATATTGATTTTTGTCAAATATTGTAATTTAAACTAAAAATCCAAGAATACAAAAATAATGTATATGTTTCTACGTACCTGCTTTTATACTTATTTATACGAAATTGTCGAGATTTTTTTTCTATGTTTTCATAAAATTAAATTTATGTGCAATTTAGTTACAGGTTTTTCGACTAACACGCAACTTTTCTAAAGATCTCTTCTTCTTCTTGTGCCCTGTCCGTTCAACGGACGTTGGCTATGCGGACTTTGTTTACTGCGGCCCGGAACAGCTCTACGGTAGACTGGCCAAACAACTGTTTTTTCTCTGAGGTTCTCCTTCTTCCAAGGCCCCGTCTTCCGGCAATCTTTCCCTGCATTATGAGGTGCAAGATCTCATCTCATACTTCTCTGGATGTCTCAACACATGTTCAAGATATTGAAGTTTTCGGATTTTTATAGTTTTAATTACTTCCCTTTCTTTATTCATCCGAACCATAACATCTTCATTCGTAACCCTGTCCACCCAGCTTATTTTAAGTATTCTTCTGTAAATCCACATCTCGAATGCCTCAAGTCGCCTAATTATGTAGTTCTTCAGTAAGCGTCCATGCTTCCATTCCATAAAATAATATCCAAAACACGTAACATCTGACCATTCGCATTCGTAATCCAAGGTTGAGATGAAGAAGGTTGCACGCTTGTTCAATGCGGCATTTGATTTCAACTGAAGGATCCCATCTATCATTTAAATTGCAGCCCAAGTATACAGTACTCTGTACCTTCGAAATATGAACAGATAAAAGTCCAGGATCAAGCATAAACAAGAAAAATTGTTAAAATGTATTTCGATTTTTAATAATTTTTTCCTGAAATAGATAAAAGTTCGTAAAACGAATGTGAAAAGTGATTAAACCCTCCACTGGTCGCAAAGTAGATATGACGAACCGCAGAAGAGAGAAATAATTTTCCGTTATCGCCGCCGGCTATAAATTTTAACTGGACTTTTTTCCTGTAACTTTTACATAACTGTGAACCTATCCATTTCTCCCCGGCCTCCCCCGACACTGAAAAAACCACCCTTTCCTATCTCCTACTCCTCCCCACCCCCTTTGCGATTTCCCAGGGTGCCCTTTGCCCCCCGTGTCCCCTTTGATTCAGTTACCGTGTTTTATATTAATATCACTTTTAATTACAAAGTGATATCTGTGGTATTAACGGTTCTGCTTTATTAATGTAATAAAATGTACTTGAAAACATACATATTGATGATTTGTTGAGGTTTTGGTAAACTAAATCAAACTTAAACGTAAAGGTCCACATTATAATAATAATAATAATAATAATTGTAGATGGAGACGAGGGTATATTTAGAAATTTCAAAATTCAAAGTATGAAAGGGGATGAGGTTTATAAATATTTAGGATACCCGCAATCGAATAGATTAGATCACACTAGTATTAAAAATGATATTAGGATTAAATTTCAAACTAGGATCAGAAAAATTTTAAAATGCAATCTATCTGCTAAAAATTTAGTAAAAGCAATAAATACTTGGGCAATACCTCTACTAACGTACTCATTTGGCATAATTAAATGGTCGAATACAGATTTAGATAGTTTAGAACGATTAATTAGAACTACGTTAACAAAATTTAATTGCCATCATCCAAATTCAGCTATAGAACGAATTAATTTACCTAGAAATTTAGGAGGTAGAGGTGTAGTCAAAATAACATCTTTGAAACACAATCAGGTAGAAATGCTTAGAAATTTTTTCCATAGGAAAGCTAATAGCTCAGAAATGCACAAAATAATTTGCAAGGCAGATAGAAATATTACACCTTTAAATTTATATGACGAGAATGCCAACATTCTTATAAATACTAACCAGGAATTATTAGATTCCTGGTCAAATAAAATTATTCACGCAAAACACTTCAATTATCTCAACCAAACGTATGTTGACAAACTTTCGTCAAACAAATGGTTGAGTATTGGAGAGTTGAGCGCAGAAATAGAAGGATTTATGCTTGCCATTCAAGATAGAGTCATTAATACTAAAAATTATAGAAAGCATATAATCAAAGATATAAATCAAATTAATGATTTATGTAGAAAATGTTTGGCTTTTCCCGAAACTATAGAACATATTATATCGGGATGTTCTATATTAGCGCCTTCCGAGTATACATTTAGGCACAATCAGGTTTTAAAAATAATTCACCAAAGTTTGGTAATTAAACATAACTTGATTGACTGCCGTAATATAGTACCATATTATGAATATGAACCAAATTCATTTTTAGAAAATGAATTTTATAAAATATATTATGATAAAACTATACTAACAGACAGAACAATTAGTCATAATAGACCTGATATAGTTTTACATGACAAAATTAAAAAAATAACTTATATCATTGATGTAGCTATTCCAAATTCCTGTAATATTCAAAAAACTATTTCTGAAAAAATAAGAAAATACACAGATTTAGGAAATGAGATTAAAAGAATTTGGCATTCTCGGAGTATAAAAAAATTGCCATTTGTTATTTCGGCCACTGGCATAATACCTAGGAATCTGATTCAAAATTTAAGCATATTAGATTTGTCAAAGAATTTGTATATAAAAATGCAAAAATCAGTCATTTTAAATACATGTAGGATTACAAAGGATTTTTTAAATATTTATATTGAGGGATCGGTAGGATTTATAGGTTCAATTAGAAATGCCACAGAGCCGAACCCTCTGATATGAAAATATCTGGAGTCGGTGAATTATATTCCCATTTGGTCTCTAGTAGGTTGACATGTTGTTCTTGTATTGTTTTGTATTTATAATACTTATATAGTGCAATTGCATAGCGTGGGTTGACTGGATGATCATTTGGGGAAGTGTGTGAAAGGGTTTAGTTTTTCCTTTTTTTTTTGGGGAAAATTTAACCCGGACATTTAAATCTGGTGCGATCCCACACGTCCCATAAAGTTGTACATATTTACACAACAGATAAAGTAAAAAAAAAAAATAGAACAAACAAATATAAAAGACATAAGCGATAATAGAAATAAAATAAATAATCAATTATAATGTAGGACGTGGTCTGGAGTGAGCTCGGGCCCAGCGCTCGCTCAGGAGTGGCGCTTGGTGCTGGAAGGCTGCGATCACCACTGTGTTATCGGAAGCCATTAGCCGCATCCTGGCTCCAGTGACCCGGTGTCTCATCAGACCGTCAAATCCGTGTAGTCCTAGCTCCGTAAACATTGAAGATGCGCTGCTGTATCTTCTGTATCCAAATATAATTCTGCAAGCATCATTATATTGGATCCGGAGTCGTTCTATTGAGCTGGTACGGTAGTGACACCATGTTTCACATGTATATAGGTTAGTGCAAAATGCATTGAACAATATTTTTTTTACATTGTTAGTGCATTTGAAGAATCTTCGGGCAATCATATTAGACAGTACACTGATACTTCTCCGCTGTCGTTCAATATCACCGTCATCCGAGAGGTTTCGCGTTTATTATTAGTTTTAATAAACGCGAAATAAACGAATTGACATATAATTCATGCGTACGCCTGCAAATACTTTTTGCATAATATATTTCGTGTATTTTAAAGAAATTTCTCCTCAACCATGCACTTTAAATATTAGTATATTCACTTAAGTACAAATAGTACATAGACTAAGTTTTTTTTTATTTTTTATATATTTATTTTTCTTTTCTTTTCATAAAATTTTATTGGTTACAGATTTTTGGTTTTTTTTTGGCTACCACACTAAGCTTATGCCCGTGATGTGGTAGTCATACATTTAATATTTTAAAGAAATTAAAAAAAAATACCATTTAATTGAAACCGACAATTAAACATACTATAAAAAAATTAAGAAATACATAAAAGTATTTTCGTTATTTGTTTTTGGGGTGTAATGCCATGTTGCGCTACCTCCTTCTTTAGCCAATGTTTCGGACAGCGTTGCAGTGTCCATCATCAGGGCAGATCCGGCAGACACAGACACACACATCTTCCGGACACTGCAACGCTGTCCGAAACGTTGGCTAAAGAAGGAGGTAGCGCAACACGGCATAACACCCCAAAAACAAATAACGAAAATACTTTTGGCCGTGAAAATCTTAAAATATAAAAGTAAGTGAAAAATAAAGAAAAAAATCATATTTTAAAGAAAAATAGAAATTAAAATTAAAAATCAAATTTTGAAATACAATACTCCGCAGGTTTTACTGATGGGCCCTGCGGGCGGCTTTTGGTTCGGCTTCGCCCAGTTAGTATTGGTGATCATTTTGTAAATTCAATAGGAACTGGTTCCAAAATCAGCCTGTTCCTCGTATCCACTGTCAACGTGTCAACCAGTGATGGCTAGTCGCCGCGAAAAGGTAACCGGGACGGGCGATGACGTCATATATGTAATGTACCTCCGTTTAATGCAACGGAGTATTACCGTCGATCTTTCGAAATCCGGTAGATACGTTCGAAGCCGGATTCTTAAATTCAACCACGCAGACGCTGCACTGTTCAAACAAATTTCTTTTAAAACACAATTTGCAAATTTTTGGCACTCAATCTTCAAAAAAATAAATATATTTCGATATATTATTATCAAAGAAAATCGATGGACATCCAATGGATACTGAGATGAATGCTTAAAGCAACCAAAAATTGCTTAAGACCCTGCATTCCCTTATTTCGCATGGCTTTATGCCATATTTGCTGACCAGATCTGAATAGCCAGGGACCCCCGACTTTTCTTTTCTCCATCTCATTCCCCTCCCCACTTCCTTCAGCATCACAACATACCTCAATAGGGGATTCCATAGTCTCACTAGGTCCAGACGGGAGCAACTGAGACTCTTGTGAGGTATTCATCTAAAAAAGTCCGATTTTTTACTGATTTATAACATGATTCCCTTAAACACTTCTTAAAGTTCTTAAGAGGGCATTACCAGAGAAAGCCGGAAATACGTCATTTTCAAAAAAGTTTTTAGACGTATTGACTCTTTTCCACAAAAAATTATAAATGGATTTCGAAAGATTGTTCTTTTATCTAGCATTCGTATGTAATAAATTTTTAGAATTTTTTTTAATTTTTAGTATAATAAGGTTATTCCATAGGTCGTTGGCAGATTTGTTAAATTTTCAAAAAAGTTTTTGTATTATACCACACCCATTTCAAATAATGTAATCATGCAGTAAAATAAATCAATACATTATCTAGCAGAGTTATGTATTAGAATTTTAATTTTAGTTTCAATAAAATCATTAAAAAATATGTACGTACATGTGTTTCTTGACGAAAATTGGTCCATTTGTGTATTTATTTGCGCACTTACAAACTAATATATTTCAGATTTTTTTAACATTCTTATTAAATTTAGACATTATTGAAAAATGATAAATACTTATAATCAAAAAATAACTACAAAAAGTACACTATTTTAATAGTTTTATCATCACGCCTTTCAGTATTTTTGGATGAAGGTATAAATTAAAGCTAATTTGGATTGAAATAAATTCGATATTGAGTTATAATTTAAAAAAGCTGGTACGGAGAATAATTAATCTTTCTCATTGTAACCGCCCTGCACGATCGGAAGAACAACTTTCGACGAAATGTGGATTTTCGTCCGCTGGCTGGTTAAACGCTCTTAAAAAAGGTTATTATGAAGATAATATCCGTACATTTGCCGAGCCGAAATGGTAATTATATGAAATTCCCTCGAGAGAAAAAAATTGCAAAGAATACTCCGAAAATTATTAAAAACATATTTTGTTAAATGTATGAAAAAATTCACAGATCAAAATATCTTTTGATACTACTTTAAACACTTGTCGAGACATTTTTGCACTATTTTAAACGAGCCGTGTTTTATTCAATATTTAATTATGGTCGTTTTTTAAAGATCAGCTCGCTCCTTCTAACATTCATATTTGCATTTCTACCTTTCAAACCATCTTCTGCCCGTTTGAACGCTTACTACCGGGCCTTAATTTTATAACTAAGCAGAAAACGATTTTAAACGATTCAACTCAAAAACACGCGGATAACTTGCTACGTAGGTACTTAATAAGTATACCAAGATTAATTTCAAGGTGATCCCTACGCATTCTAACATATTTGTGTATTTTCTAAATTTCGTGTAAGTGGACTTTTGTAATTCAAATCATCGAGATATGTGAAAAACGCTTAAAAATTTTTCAGCTAAAAAATGCTTTTTTCTTCTATTTAATACCTAAAAATAATCATTGAAGAAGAAAGAAACAATAATAACCTAAACGAAAATATGAAAAAGAACAAGGCACAGAAAAAAAGAAAAAGACGATGGTCGCAACTGGGACACGAACCCAGACCTCTCGTCTAACCGGGACGTGCGCGTTAACCAATTTCGCTATTGCCACCTTCTGCCAAACTTGTCAGTCACATATCTCAAATTTTAGAATTAACAATATTATCTTCAAATAATTCTTTTTCCATATTACGGGCAACTACCCTTTTTATTGGAAACAATCATTCTAAGAATTGGTTTGTAACCTGGATAGCGTCTCGGATAAATATATCCGAATTTATAATAATAATGTTTATCAGAAAAAAATGCGAAATAAATATCAAATTAAATATTTTAATTAATCGCCTAGTAAAACTTTAAATTTTCACCAAAACGGCGGTCGGTCGCGTTTACCAAACACCAAACATCCAAAAATGCCTTTCTCGATAACTTTTTATTCCGTAATTTCGCATTAATAATATCTGCCAGCGTCCGGACCGCTTCCTTCCGGGCCCTGCCCTGGCTCTCCTCCTTTTATTATATATATATATATATATATATATTATATATTTTTTTTATTTCAACCAGAATTATTTTTCAAACTCGCGTAGAAAAATGGCGATAATTTTTAAATTACGACCTGGCCGCTGATCACGCTCTACCGCTGATAGCAACTTGCGTGAAAAACTACGAGTGGAATTCACGTGGCCTTCTGCCTTTATTTCATATTAGAAAGCTTTCCAAAGAAATCATAATTATTAACAGTTGATTTTATTCCCATCAGATTCACGTCTGCTGCTGTGAAGATGCAGTAATGATTGCAAGATATCTGAATTTTTGAAGTTAAAACTTCCTTAGCACCGTTGTGTTTTGAAATGCGATGAAACGAAAAAGCGACACTAAAAAGAGGTAAACGCATACATCAATAGGATTTAGCCTGCTCCCGCAGGAATGAGATTGAATTTTTGGTCTCCTCTAATAAATAGGGCCTCTTTTTTATGGTCGTAGCACTTCTACCAAAGGTAGTATTATAATATTTAAATGATTTTATCACCCTTTCTATACAGAATATGTTTAGGTTATGTATTATTTTAAAAGAGCAATAATATATCGGCAGAATTTAATATAAATATAAGTTTCAGAGTTGTACTTCCACAAGGTGTATGGGTTCCTTGAGAACTCAACAAAGTGGTATTTCAAAAACCTGATGTAAATAATAGCCCATAAAAAACTGACGTTACTTGGTTATTTTCACTTTTAATGACTTAAGAAGTGTTGAAGAACCACTTTGTGAGTTGTCCGTTTACCGGGTGCATGAAATAGTTAGGTGTAATCGTTCCTAGTATCACTAGGAAATTTTCAATAAGCTTAGATGTTTTTTTTTTATACGCCTTAAACACAAAGTTTTGATTTTTATGGTTCAATTTTCGATGTAGGGCAAAAATATTTTGTCTTTCTTTGGTCTTCATTATTTGGCGCATTGCAAATTGTGAGAAATCTTAAAAAAATTGGTGTAGGTCTCAAAAATTAAAACTAATAACGATTTTGATAAGTCTTCACAAATATTATAAATTATGACAATAAGTGTATGCATTTTATAAATACTTATTTTAAAATAAAATGAATTAAAAACTAAAAAAATAATACTAGTTTCTAGCGATTTAAATAAACACTTGATTTTGATTGGTGCTCAAAAATATTTTGACTTACTTGAAATATATTGCAACTTGTGAGAAGTCTCAAGAAATACAGTGTAGGTTTTACAGATATTATAACAATGTTACAGTCATAGTGATTAAATAGGCATTATACATAATGACTGGTCATACATACATATATAATAAGTAAATTGTTTAGACAAAGTGATAAATTAATCACTTTATCCGGATATTTTTCGTAATATCGTGTCAAAGTTTCCAAAAGTAATAAATACGGTCCAACTGCATCTAATCTAACAACCTAACCCAACCTAACCTAACCTAGCCTACAATAATAATTTTCCAAAACAACCGAGTCATAATTATTATTTGTTCGGTTAGGTTAGGGAACGTACCCAAACTACGTGACCAACTTTTTGCAATTTTTAACCCCCCCCCCCCCCCCCCCCGGTGACCAAAATCCTAAGGAACCCGCCGCTCATTTGTATGGAGCGTGACCTTTTGAAGACCCCCCCCCCCTAAAAGTGTCACGTAGTATGGGTACGTTCCCTTAGGTTAAGTTAGGTTAGGTTAGGTTAGGTTAGGTTAGGTTAGGTTAGGTTAGGTTAGGTTAGGTTAGGTTAGGTTAGGTTAGGTTAAGTTAGGTTAGGTTAGGTGAGGTTAGGCTAGGTTAGGTTGTTAGGTTAGGTGCAGTTGGACCGAATTTATTACTTTTGGTAACCTTGACCCGATATTACGAATAATACAGACCTCTTCGATATTTTCAATACCTCACCGTCTTGCATCAAAGCAAAAATAATTAGTTATTTATGTAACTGATATGTTTGTAAAATGATAAATATTTGTTGTACTAATATGCATCGTATGTATGTACTGTATGTTATTCTATATATATAATGTTTGTAAATGTTCGATACACCTGTATTATGTATGTAATAGCCCTATGTATGGGCGTTTAAATAATAAATAAATAAATAAATATCCGGATAAAGTGATTAATTCTTTGTCAATTAAACTTTGACATTATAAATAATGGCTGGATAGTATCTATATATAATATCCGGATTTATTGCATTGGCTGTAACATATACATTTTTTAGATACTTATTTTAAATGAAAATTAATTAAAAACTAAAAAATAATACGAGTTTGTAGAGATTTAGTAGATTGTTAAATGAAAATGTTCCTTGTTTATATCGTCATCCTTCCCGATGTCAACACCTCCCCGCTCTCCTCCCACAATACCAGATCTTACCTAACGGCGCGGAGAATTATTTCCGCACTTGGTTTTCGTTCGTTTTTCTTTTTAATTATGGTTTTACCGGAAGACCTGATAGGAAATTAGATTTCTCCTCTTCATTTAATCTAGGGGTGTTTCTGGGGAGGTAGGGGCGGGTGGCATCCAAGTTATCCAAGAGATCTTCTCTTTCCGCAATAAAACCATTAAATCGCGGTATTTTTTCAACACCCAGAACGGAATGAGCTTCCCCCCCTCTGCGGAATTGAAATGTGAAAACCTACCCCATTTTCGGATTTTTGGAAGCTGTGTTAATTAAGAATCGATAGTCATTTACCCTGCAGGTGATTATTTTCAGAGCGATATCTGCGATGGTTCCAACTTAATTATTTTTCCTATAATTTGGCATTTAGCTCGCGAGATTTTTTACTTAAAATACTATTATATCCATTGGCTGGCAGCGAGATTGTTTATTTATTTATTTATTTACGCCTATTTAGGCTTTTACATATATATATATATATATAACAATATTTACAAAATTATATTGGTAAATAGTGCAGGAAATGACTTTTTAAAATACTTGCACAAAAATAAATATAAAGAAAAAATATCCACACAGTAAGTATGTAGGTACAAAAAATAGTTTTTTTTTCTTTCAGCCGACAAAATACTGTTAATGTGATAGTCAATTTAAATAGCTTTTTCAAAATGTTCCCCTACTTGATGAAAAAAACTTCAATTAGGAATGCCTATATATTATAACTAGCAGACCCGGCCACACGTTGCCGTGGCTAACGAAACCCAACCTTTATAAAATCCACACCACTCGCTTGCCAGCTGCCCGCTGCCTGAATTGAATAATTGAATTTCTCGGCTTTTCTCTACTATAATAAGCATGTATATAAACTAATTAACTCGCCACTAATTATACAATGCTTTTAATGCAACACTGGATATTTGAAACTTACTCTAAGACATCTATTTTCCAATTTCTTCCGTAGAACGAATTTCAAAAGTGACGGCCCGCCAGCCGTTTTAAATCGCACAAAAATATGTTGTCTTTGAATTTCTCGGCCTTTCTCTAATATAATTTACATGTATTTATACATATAAACATTCCTCTTCAATCACTCTATCTATTGGTGAAAACCATATGAAAATCCGTTGCGTAGTTTAAAAGATTAACGCGCACATCCATTTTGAGCGACTTCATTTTATACTATGTAATGTAATGATGATGATGATGTTAATGATAATGATGATGATGATTGATGTACTTGATATATTAGCAACATCGGAGAATTTGTTTCCTAGCTGTTGAATCCATCGCATAGGAGTATAATATTGGGAAGTTGAAGTCGAATTGCTACAATAATATGGTAGAAACTGTCTTGTAACTGACCTGCCTGGAGTATGAAAAGAGATTACATATAATAAATCAGGAGTATCAAACATTGAATTAATGATTTTATACAAACAGGTTAAATCCGAAATGATTCTACGATCGGATAATTTTATTAAATTTAAAGAACAAAGAATGTTATCGTAATTTAGGCATTCACTAGGAATGCCCATTTTAAAATTTACACATCTTAAAAAATTATTTTGGATTCTTTCAATCGCGTGTGAATGAACCTCATAATTTGTGGACCAAACAATGGAATTGTATTCTATATGACTCCTTACTAGTGACATATATAATGTTTTTACAGTATTGGCATTATTGAAATTACTAGATACCCCTTAAATAAATCCCAACGTTTTCAAAGCTTTATTGGTTTTCCGTTAATAAATATATTTATCAACCCTTTAGGCATTTTCTGTTAAAGCATAATATATATTGAATCGATCCCGCAACCTTTTCTCTTAAAGATAAATGCGTCGACCACTACGCCATAAAGACATCAACCTCAAGGGCAACGTACAAAATCTGAAAATTGCTAATGATTTATACGTTTCACTATGATCTCTATATTTTTCGCTAAAGTTCAATTAGAATAGGTATGTATTACACATTTCAAGCACGAAGCATACAATACCTGCACTTATATACTTGATAACAGGTATCTGATAATTTATAACGCTTAAAAAAATACCGTGAAAAAAACCTTGACTATGTGCTAAATCAAGCGGTCCGTTTGATAGATTCCTCTATCTTAACAAATGAATTGCAATCTTTAGAGAACAGGCAACTGAAGAAATGCTGCCAGCATTTCAATGGAATACGCTTCGAGGAACTAGCATCATTGATCCCTTTGGCACCGGTTCATGGTCCGGGAAACGCACGCCCATCATGACATGTGTACGCGGTTGACATTTTGTCACATGAGTACGATGGTTTCTACCAAAGATATTGAAATATAAGTAGATGTGCTATCTGCTGTTTTTACTATGTGGGTCTGCGCTTCCGGGTGTCGCCGATATTGTTTACCAATTAACAAATAAACTAAAAGTACAAATAATTAACGAATAAAACAAACGAACGTTAAACTAAATGAACGAATTCTTTCCTTATTCAAAATATATTGTTAACCAATATTAATGCACATTTTCAAAAAATCAACGAAATGAACAAATTCTTTTTGTATGAAAACTACGCTAATTATCGCGTAGTCCGGCGACAGTTGCGCGGACACCATAGCATATCTCTTCTGTATTTGAATATCTTTGGTTTCTACTCTCTTTCTTAAGTTCAATAGTCGGCTTTGAATGATCTGCTGGCATCTGTGATTCCTCCTTCCTACAACATGGGTCTCTTTAACACCTATGTATAGTTCTTTTTCTCCTCAAAAGGACTCCCCACACCGTACTCTTTAAGATTTCCTCAAGGCCTCCTGTGTGAAGTTAATAATGAAAAAAGAAATGTAATTGCCAAGCTTTCTTTTCGGACCTCCATTTTCATAATAATATTATTATACATACTAACCCCAAAATAATTTTCTACAATATGTGGATACTTTCATTGTTGGTCTCATTGGCGTTACGACCTTCGCAGAATCTTGACCGCCCAGGATGCGTATTTCCTTTTCCGTGTTCAATACGAGGCAACCATGCCTCGAAATCAACACGGGTTTGTAACGCCATTTCTCCTCCACCCGTGTTCAGTAGAAGGCAAGCAGCATCCTAATGTGCACGGGTTTGTAACGCCAATTCTCTTTCCTTCATTTTTCGTTTCATCGAGTTTCAAACCACAACGGCGCTAAAGAAGTTTTCACTTAAAAAAATAAAATAAAATTCTTGCAGTTAATGGAATAAAGAATTTTAATATTTATTTTATATTAATACTTTATAATCCGTCTCGGTTCGGTGTTTCCGAACGACCAGATAAGTATGCAGCAGAGTGGTAGAGTATAGGGTAAGTACACGAAAATTGAAGAATCCAGCGCCGCTAATGAGACGGAGAATTTTATTTGATTAGGGAAGCTGAAATGAGCGAAAGATAGCGTCGCTCCCCTGCAATAAATATTTTTCTTTTAATTAAATTATTATATCTCTCTCCCTCTGCGGAGGGGGGAACACGAAGCCATAATTATTTTTTATCTTGTCCAATTTTTGACATATTTATTATTTATTCATTTTTGATTAGCGTGCTTAAAGTAATGTATTTTTTAATTTGCCAGTAAGATATTTTGCGATTCAATTAGTAGACACCCAACTATTTACGAATATCCGTATATTATTTACTTGGTTATCATTAAAATATTTTCTAGAACTAAGTCTGAGAATAGGTTTCCACGGCAATCTTCTAAGATGGATTATATCTTATATTTCATACAGTCAGTATGTAGAAGTTAATAGTTATGAGTTCTCTCCCAGACTAGTCACATCCGGCGTTCCTCACGGATCCCATTTAGGACCACTACTCTTTATTATACTCATAAATGATTTCACGGCACAACTTTTTTGAAAATATTTATTTTATGCAGATGATATAAATTTTTTTCATCCCTTGAATTCATAACAAGACTGCGAAACTTTACAAAAATTCCTACTTACGTTGTCTTGATAATTCCATGGAATTAAATACTAGCAAATGTAATATCACTTCGTTAACGAAAAATTTCCGTGAAATTTATTACCCTTGCACGATCCATGATGAAATCCTGAAACTAGTAAACTCCATCACAGATCTGGGAATCTTTCTTGACTCGAAGCTAACATTATTACCAACACATCGTCAATCAGGCCAATAGGATGCTCGTTTTTTCACTAGAATCAACAAATCATTCAAGAATCTCAGTAGTTTCAGAAAGTCATACTATTCGTATGTTAGAAGTATCTTAAAGTATAACTCCGTGATTTGGTCCCCACTCTATGCAATTGATAGCAGTAAAGTAGGGTATGTTAAAAAAAACTTAAGAATAGGCTACTAGCTTACCAATCTGGAGTACATCGGAATAACTATGCTGAAAGACTTACTCACTTTAGAGAATTCTCACTCGCCAAAAGAAGACACAATGCAGATATAATCTCTCTGTTTAAATTGTAAACAACATGTATGATACATTTTTAATTAATCAAATTTATCTTAATATAAGGCCGAAACTAACGAGAATCCTCGCAACCTTTTGGATAGATACTTACCGTATTAATGCCAGTTTTTTCAAGCTAACCTCAAGAATGACCGTTTATAACGGGTGGCGCAGATGGATCGGGTGGTTTTAAAATACTTGTCAAACTGTCAATTTTAAAAGTATTGGATTGAAATAAAGTGCAAAACGTGTAGTAACAATGGAAGTTTATTAACAAAAAATTTGTAAAGTTAGTTTTTAAAAATTACATCCATCAAATGCCCTCCTTCTCGAGCGACGCATTCTTGGAGTCGGGAGAATCTTCTGGAGAATCAGGAGAATCTTCTGAAATCGGGAGAATCTTCTGGACCACCATGATTTTATAGGGGTGGAATTTCAGTTCTTTGTTAAGAATCCTTTGAAGGCTCCGACGTGACATTCCAAGAGCTTGAGCACGATGTCTCGTTGATCGACGTGGGCTCGTAATGACATCGCGTCTCACACGCTCCACGTTCTCAGGCGTTATTATTGTTCGAGGTCTAGACGTCCATTTTGGAGCACATGAACCAGAAGTGAGGAAATTATGCACCCAACTCAATATTGTGTCTCGCTTAGGAACACTACCGCGAGGTGGGATGTTGAAACGCCGGCTAAAGGCACGCGTCACAGCAACAATTGACTCGTTATTGCGTATAAACTCTTCCACTGCGAAAACACGATGCTCAACGGACCACGTAGCCATCGCGACTGACTGCCAGTCTGCAACTGAAACTTCCCGTCCTCCCCCACCACAGCACGAAGACCGCCGAACACCTGGCTCCACCACTCCAGACGTACAGTCCACTTCAAAACCACCCGATCCATCTGCGCCACCCTGTACAATAAATACAGCAAACATTAAGACTTGGAAGTTTATTCAAATGCAATTCCTACCTTCAGAAGGAACTTATACTTACTTTCATTACCCAGACGATCTCTTCACTTAGAGTCATAATGTGTGTATAATTGTATATGTATGTGCGGGTATACGTACATGTATGTATATATATTTAGGTTATTCAATTTTAACCACGTTTATTGTAAAAAAAACCGACATGACTCGTCAGCAATGCTTACTTCATCAGGGTTATGATAAAACTAATTACAACAATAGACATTGACTTAAAGGTGTCAGTGGAAAGTTGGGTGTAGGAAGGGGGAGGAGGGTAATTGGGCATAATTGACAAAGGGAACAAGTTTAGTGATGGGTAATTGAAAAATATTTTTTGATTATTTATAATATTTATTTGCGCTTTTTCTAATTTCTAAGATTTCTAATTTTCCTAAATGAAAACCGTTAAAATTACAATGTAGTAACTCACTTCCATTATTAAAGTCAAAAGCGTAATAATGTATTTGGTTGGGCGGTTTCACAATTCATAGCTACACTTACCTTCATACATTTACATATATCATAGAATCCGTGCTTGTAACTTGATTGTCACATATTACTTCCTATCCATCCCTATCATGTTCCTTTCCCCATCCTATCCCATCCCTATGTACCTCTTATTTCGTTACCATAACAAATCAGTGTCGTCAATCGAAACTCGCCGCGTAATCATATAATTTTCCGCTCCCCGCATCCTCAAACTAAATCCACATACCGCAAGTAATAAGTGCATGAATAAACCAGCCAAAATAGCAGAAAGTCACTAGTTACCGCAGTAAGTCCCTTTCTTCCTTTCCTTTAAGTGCATTCTTTCTACTTATACAGTGGTCTTTCACACACCTATATTTCGAAACACATACAAGACCTTCGACATCCGCCTCCGCATAAAACACACGTCAATATTAATAATGGAATTGATTTGATGACATTTTTGTTAATGTCAAAAGTGTAATAATTTAGACAAACATAAATCTTAGAAATTTTAAAAAGAATTAAATTATGCTCTATAACCCCCCTTCTCCTTCCCACTCCCACATTTCCATTAACACCTTTAAGACCGGCCGCATTCGTCCGATTTATCCATCCAATAGTCGGTTCCGATAGCCTGATCAGACTATCGGAAGGCCTTCGCGCCATTTATTTGTTAAAAAAGCCGCACACGTCCGATCCCACTACCGGATCGGTAATAAAGAGGCCCTTCCGCGTCGGCCGTCCAATCCGATAGTCGGATCAGAATTAATTTTGTAATCTATTAATTATGAATCACTCCATTTTGTTCGATTTATTCAGAGGAGGAGCATGTCCCACCATTTGTCACTGCTCATTGGCTCAACCACTGAACAAGTCCGAACCCGTTGTCTTAGTAGAGTCTATTAGTAGCCGCAGAAACGTCGTCTCGTTGGAACGAAGATGTTACTCCAACTCTTTTATTTCTTCTGCTATTAATCCATTTTCGAATCCGTAGTTTCATTACTTTCATCTCACTAATTTCTTTTTCCACCTCTTCTAAAATATCCATTTCAATCAGCTTACTATTTACTTAGTTGCATCGCATCCCGTTTATTTTCCAAAGCGCCACTCATTAATAAATGTACTCTACTAGACAGTAATGTGAACGCTTTTTGGTCAGTCAAGTAGTGAGTTACTCTAGCAAGTAAACTCTTAGCCAAGCCTTTATTGATGCCCTTTCCTATTGGCCTATTGGAGGTTGAACATCATCGGAGAAGAGCTCTAAAAATGTCCTCAAGTCTTTCCATGAGTTCACAATCAATAAGACTCCAACGGCTATTGTTCCCAATCCTACTGATCAACTGTTGAGCCGAAATTTTGGTTCTACACTCCCCAAATGCACAAATACTCTCTTCCCAACGCAACTCTTCTTGGCTTGTTGAAAAAGTATCGATATATCGATATTTTTAATTCAATATATCGATATTTGTAGCCGATATGTTTTGATACGATATATCGATACAAAATATCCAATATCGAAAATTGTATCAAAAACGATATTTTTTTTAAATTTATGTATTTAAAGTCACTAGAATCCAAAACCGTATATGAACGAATGGAAAAAGTAACTGTATTGGGTCATGACATCTGGCGGTTGAAATTTTAACTATTAATAGCTTACAAATCTATTGTCTTTGCATTAGTATTTGTGGTCACCAATACTATCTCATGTGTGTAGGTACATACATAGAAATATTTTCGCCATTTTTTTCTAAGCCACTCCTATGTGTTGGCTCCCAATTGTCTACGATTATTGACTATACCTTGTTCCAAACACGAAGTCCTTTTTGACAGATTAATACGCCAATAGAATGTTACTGAGACGCGTACAAACTTTGTATGCGTCTCAGTTTACACATAAGTTAGAAGACAGCTTTTTAGTTTTTGATATTTTTGTAATTATTACGTAATAAAAATGAATAGTGACAAAAATACCTTCATTTTTATTGAGATTTTTGTACATTAAAAAAAGCAAATTGTGTACAAAAATTACTATTGATAATATTGAGCTGAATACACTATTATTATAAGAACGCAAAATCTCTTGAAAATTTGACCGATATATCGTTATTTTTTCCTCGATATATCGACGTCGATATTGATATTTTAATAAATATCGATACATCGATATATCGATATTTTTTTCACTTTCGACATCCCTAAACTCTTCGATCAACAGGCGAATCGAGTGTTACTTATCGAATCACTAAGCTTATCGGAGACTCAGATTGATCGACCTAAAAGTTGGCAACAACGAATGAATCCACACTTCACAGCTTTTGAAAGAAATAAAAATGAATTTTGGATGCCGCCTGAAAAAAAAATCTATACATAATGAAATGTGTAGATTCCTAGAGGTAAGTAAAGATATATTTCTTTTCTTCTAATGAGATTCAACATTTCATCAGTTAAAAAATATAATTCACACTGAAAGTATGCAGCCAAAATTCACGAAAAAAAGCGTGTGCAACTAAAAAATGTAGGTAAATCTGACTAAGCTTCGAAAATAATTCTCGCGAAAACTAGAACGTTGCATGTGTAGAGAAAATGTGTGTCGGTTAGAACCTTTCCATTCCGAATTACGTATTTTTTACAACTACAATGACACCCATTCCGTTGCTCTTTGTGCCGTCAGAATTATTTCATTGGTGGCACGTATGCACTTAATTAAAAAATATATGTATTTATGTTTTTTACATAAATACAGAATTTTCCCAGTACTCATAAAGAAAAAGTCTTAGATTAAGTTTACTTGTACAATTAGAAATCAATAAACGTACGAATCATCCTGATACAACATTAATTAATAACGAAAGAAAAATTATGTTTTCCCTATTTGTCAACATGTTCACAAGACCTAAACAAAATAACACATTTTAATAAGTCATAAAAGTCGCATTTTTATGAATCAATTAATGACCCTTTAATGTGGGGGGCACAGATTTCAAAGTACCTCACATAATTAAAAATCTATTGTCATAATTATTTTCTCAGTTTTAACTATAAAAATAAAAATTGGGCGGAGATAAATAGAATCATATAAATGATTCGTCTCGAAGTGGCCTAATCATAGTTTTAAAATGGCCTTGTAAGCCGAAACAATTGTTACAACCAAGGATATTAAAATATATCTCTGGTCATAACAAAAAAAATATTTGCATAACGTAATAACAAATTTATTTAATTTTATTACCTTTAAGTAAATAAATAAAACTAATTAATTACATTACATTTGTGAAAAACATGAAATTTTGAGATAGAAGATGATCTCATTGGGTAGTTTTTGATGTTCCTCCTAATATGACCATCATTTTGAAACTATCTTCTTTACATATCTAGGACATTTTCACAATTTTTAGCAATTCAAATAATCCTGAAGAGGAGAAGTATCACTTGCTCCATTTAATATTGAAAGGCAAGATAGAGGGTCGCTGAGGGCCTGGTAGGAGACAAATATCTTGGCTGCGAAATATACGAGAGTTGACCGGCATTAGAAGTGTGGAGGAGCTATTCCGGGCAGCGCAAAACAGAGAGACATTTTCAAGAGTGATCGCCAACGTCGGGGGGACCCGATAGGGCACACAAAGAAGAAGAAGAAATAATCATGTTACACAAATTTTGTTATAAAAAATATCTTACTATTAAGCCACATTTATTACAATAAAAAATATGACTCTACCCCAATGAGTTCTCAGGTGAGCAAAAAGTACACCTTAGTTAGGTGGAAAGAGGCATAAAGAACTCGAGAGAAAAAAGCGCCGCGAACTAAAATCGAACCGACTTGTGAAATTTCTTTGACTATTGAAAACTCTTCGCGGGGAAAAAATTAATTGACGTACGTTCTAAAACCTCCCAACCCCCCTGGGGCAAACCCGCCAGGAAACTTTTGTGCTACGCCGCTGACATTTCATTCTAACCAAAAAGTCAACCATCTTAAATGTAAAATTGTCTGCACACGTATCGTGGAAAATTTCAGAGTATAATACGCGCACTCACAAAAAGGATCAGGAAATTCTGCTGGCTGCTTAAATTTTCGATTAAAATCTTATGACTTTTCTAAGTAAAATCTTGTATACTTCGCTTTCTGTGGTCATGAATATAAAGGTATAAAAATTGTGGAAAATTTTGACATTTTTATAAAAAAGTTCGCGTTCTTTGCGCAATGATAAATTGTTTTGGAGCACGTACGTGATTTTTTTTATAAGGTGGATGTGTTTTGTCTTGTTTTCTGAGATCTATTTCAAGAACAAGGATGTAAACTGATGTTTAGTAAGTAGAGGGTGTCGCTTAGCATGTTTTGGTGGATGCCCTTTTCCGAACAAGTTTTTAAGAATATTTTACGGGTGTTTGCATGCATTGCCAGGGGAGTATTTATAAAAATCATGATAATAGTTTATTCAATTTAGAAATACTTTTGAGTTCAACTTATATAGTTGTATTATTTTTGGAAAGTTTACATTAGTGAAGAGGTCAATGGTTGAAAGTGGAAAGAAATCTGGGTGGACCTTCACCTCTTACCTTCATTTTTTTGTTGTGCGTACTCCGCCATATTTGTACTGTCTTTTTTTGGGAACCATTATCTACATATAATTTCTTATCTGTATTAAATTTTATAAAGATTGTACAAGAGATTTATGTAATAAAAAATAATATTATTTTTATTATTATTAAATTCTAGAACCCAAAAATAGCTCTTCAGAAGTTTTTTGCAATCGATGGATGACTATCATATTGCAACCCTCACTTTGATAGATATTCGTGATTGAAGTTGATTTTGAAGATGATTTTAAAGTTGTAATTGACAGTTCCCTTGAAAGTATAATTGACAGTTCAATTGAAAGTGCATAGTCGTGATTGAAGTTGATTTTGAAGATGATTTGAAAGTTTAATTGACAGTTCACTTGAAAGTTTAATTGACAGTTCAATTGAAAGTGGATTTGAAAATTGAATTGAAAGTTTGATGCAAAGATGAACGGAGAGATGTACTGAAAGTTATATAGCAAGTTGAACTGAAAGATGAACTGATTGTTGAACTGGAAGTTGATCTTTAAGTTGAACTGAAAGTTGGACTGAAACTTGAACTAAAAGTTGAATTGAAATTAAGACTGAAAGTTGAACTGAAAGTCGAACTGAAAGTTAAACTGAAAATTTAACTGAAAATTGAACTGATATTATACAGAAAGTTGAACTGAAAGCTTAACTGAAAGTTGAACTGAAATTTTAATTTAAAGTTGAACTGAATGTTGAACTGAAAGTTGAACTAAAAATTGAACTGACAGTTGAACTGAAATTTTAATTGAAAGTTGAACTGAATGTTGAACTGAAAGTTGAACTAAAAATTGAACTGAAAGTTGAACTGAAAGTTGAACTGAAAGTTGAACTGAAAGTTGAACTGAAATTTGAACTGAAAGCTTAACTGAAAGTTGAACTGAAGGTTGAACTGAAAGTTGAACTGAAAGTTGAACTGAAAGTTGAACTGAAAGTTGAACTGAAAGTTGAACTGAAGGTTGAACTGAAAGTTGAACTGAAAGTTGAACTTAAAGTTGAACTGAAAGTTGAACTTTAAGTTGAACTGAAAGTTGAACTAAGAGATGATCTGAGAGTTGAACTGAAAGGTTAACCTAAAGTTAACTGAAAAAAAGTTAACTGAAACTTAAATTTAAAGTGGTAATTAAAATAATTTGAATCTAATTGGTCATGATTGAGTATGTAACAATAGTAAAATTTGTCATAAAAAACTTACAGGGTTTTTTTGCTGATAAAGACATTATTTGATATTAGATATTTGGTTTGAGAATTTATTTGGTTTCTTCCAAAAACTAAGGGAAACCAAGAGAATTTTGCACCATTAATATACTTAAACGTGATAAATGATTCTTGCTAAATAAAAGGCTATTTATTGCTATTTAGTCCGATCCTGTTGACATTTCTTTCTTTTTGACGTTTTCCATTCCTCGTTTGACAAAAGCGTACAAGTGTGCATTGAGACACCCCCTTCCTCGCGCCTATTAATTAAGCGCCGCCCGAGCCTCACCCGCGCTCTTTGCCGGCGCCGATACCAGGACCTTACCCTCACCGCGCGGCTGCAGAGCACCGAGCACCGAGCACCGAGCACCACCAGACCTAATACCTCACCACGCGGCTTCCGAACACCGAGCACCCGTACCCCGCCACTGCGCCCCATCTCCGCCTCTAGGCCCTTTCAAGCCCCTCTTCAGACTGCCATGCCGCCGCTACCGGATCTTTTAATTAAAAAAATCAAAGTATTATTGTATTGTGGAAGGAATGTTTGTAGTTTACAGTGGAAGAAAGGTGTAAAGGGAGGATGTGTGATGTTGTGCGAGATCATCTTGTAGCGTTTTGGTTAAATGATCATGTTAGTTTTTTGGTGAAACACATCTTCGTTTCATCTGGTTCCTACTTAAACATGATCTGTATTTGTCAATCGAATTCGTGGGAAAGTAACGAAATGTAATAAATGGATAATATTTATGGATACCCATTCAAAATTTAGAAATATAATCCATCCTTGAAATATCAAAAGATTCATACATGTATGGATCCTTGTGATAATAGAGACTCCAGTCCAATTTTTCAATGAATAATGACCTTCTAATTTAAATAACCGCATTTTTTTTTAGAGTTAGTTTTCATAGTTAAAATAATTGTCAAAGTTTTAATTTTTCAAGATACCCCGAAAAGTTACTATAGGATCGGCCAATCAGCTGATCAACTGCCGCCATTTTGGATTTCGTTGTTCGAAGTATTCTCCCTAGAAGTAGCATTACTATTTTTTTGTGCAGTAGTTTTTGAATATTTTCAATAATAGAAATAAACTAATATAGAGATACCTTTATTTTTGAAATATTATTTAGGCCTTAATAATGTTTCAAGAAATACAACAACTAAATCTCTATAAACAGTATGTAAATAAACAAATAAATTAATACGATCGCTTGTGTCATACCTTATTCCCGTACAATGACTTAACGGTGACGTCACGACACGACGTACAGTGACGTCACCACTAAGCATTTCAATAATACCAACTTGACGGCGTGTTTTTACGACACTATTAAAAATGAACTTTTACATATTTTTTTAAAAACTCCACGTTTAATATTTTTAAATAAAACTTATATATTCAGAATGAGCGTTTATTGTTCTATATGAACATGTTTTTTTAAAGCCATAATATTTTTCACTGGAGTTCCTTATTGTGTTTTTTTCTGAATAATTGTGGAAACTTTTTAATTTTTTTTTATATGAATACTGCACAAGAGTCCTCAAGTGCTCCCTTCTGGAGCCAGTGAAACTAAGGCATCACAAATTGGGGTGTATTTTGAGGCTGAAGGTAGTGGGGATGGAAATGAGACATGGAAATGCAAGGTGGAGAAGTACTTAACCATTCAGATCTGGTCACCAAACACGGCTAAAGACTTTTAAGCAACGTTTCGATTCTAATTAGACACCAGAATGGTGATTCTTTATATTTTATGTTATCTTTTGCGTTAAATTAGCATTGAACAGCAGAGGGGGAGGAGATAGGGGGGAGGAAGGTGGGGAAGTACATGACTATTCAGACCTAATCACCAAACACGGCTTTACATATATCGATCGCCCAGTTGATTAGTCAGACATCTCCAAAAAATCGAAAAATATGGATATTTATGGTCATGCTATGGATATTTTTGGACATAGGTATTTACGGCTATTTAACGTTATTAATGAGCATTTATAAATATTTATAGATAATTGTGGAAACCTATTTATCTATATTTGTGGCTATTATAGGTCCTACGGATATTTTGATATTTATGAATACGTATGGCTATTTATTGATGTACTTACATGAATATTTAAGAAAACTATACATATATGGATATTTATTTATATTTACGGTGATTGTGCATATTTTTGATGATTATGGGTTTTTAACTATTAAAACCATTAATTAAAAAAATAAATAATTGATCCTATTAAATACTAATTTTTGACAATATAAAAAAGAGGGTCCCCATAACTCTTTTAATTTTCAAAGTTTTGTTGAATAATTTATTTTTTATTTATAAAAAAATGCAATATTACCTACCCAAAAATTTTAAAAACGTTTTTTTATGCAAAAATATTGCAAATTTTCTGCATTCCTTCCATCAATTATATTCGTTTTGTTTTGGCACCTGCTCTGTAAAATATGTTATTTAAAAAGGATGTACTTCAAGGGTAGTTTGATGAGAGTTTGGTTAGGTTCTGATTATGGGATCCATGACTAAGTAACGGAACTCTCCAATTCTTAAGAGCAAATTAATGATACTCGGCCGAATCTTAATCGAATTAGTTAGTGTACTTCAGATTTATTAAAAATCAAAAATAAACAAAAATTTTAACAAAACAAAAAAACGACTTCAAAAAATGCACTAAAAAGTAAATAATTTCGTAATCTTCTACAACTTAATAATCAACATACTTTTTCTAACCATCAATATGTAGGTACGATTGTTATTTTTGGAGTCGGTGTCAGCCAAGGTAGGTTTGTAACTACATACATAGTTATAGATGAGACGTGCTTGTGTCGCACACGCGACTTGACGAGGTGAGAGGCGAGAGCGGGCCGCGGCTGGAGGGGAGCTGTCAAGTGAACACGCCGGGCCTTGGCTGACACCGACTCCAAAAATAACAATCGTACCTACATATTGATGCGTAGAAAAAGTAAGTTGATTATTAAGTTGTAGAAGATTACGAAATTATTTTTTTTACTTTTTAGTGCATTTTTTGAAGTCGTTTTATTGTTTTGTTAAAAATTTTGTTTATTTTTTGATTTTTAGTAAATCTGAAGTACACTAACTAATTCGATTAAGATTCGGCCGAGTATCATTAATTTGCTCTTAAGAATTGGAGAGTTCCGTTACTTAGTCATGGATCCCATAATCAGAACCTAACCAAACTCTCATCAAACTACCCTTGAAGTACATCCTTTCCAATAAAAAAAGAATAATCGAAATCGGTTGGCGTGATATTGAGTTATTCGTCCATTTGTCGCGCACATATGTACTTGATGCAAATTTAAGACTTATATGATTTTCTCATGGATGCCATTGTCAGAACTGGACCAAATTAAAATGGGACCACACGGGAAGCACCAGCTTTCAAATAAAAAAAGAATCATCAATATCGGTTCACCCAGTCGAAAGTTCTGAGGTAACAAACATAAAAAAAATAAAAATAAAAACAAATAAAAAATAAAAAAATACAGTCGAATTGAGAACCTCCTCCTTTTCGAAGTCGTTTAAAAACAACAAAAAATACAATTATTATAAGTAATAATTATTATCCTGAAACACTTATCTACACTGAAAAAATCTCCCGAGAAAAGATACATGCCGCCGACGAGACTCGAACCCGCTTTCTTCTGATTTCCGGTCAATTGCTCTGTCCACTGAGCTACGTCAGTTTATCTCCTACCGCCAAATAATTCAATATATACTAGTGTTTCATTCAACAATTATTACTGCTTATTACATTTTTCCACCTGCAAACAACCAACTTTATTTTATATGGGAAAGGCATTGTAAGTGCTAAATCTCTCACTAGGTGGCGTCGAGACAAATTATGTCTACATTTTTTAGTGAAATACTTTAACTCGTCAAATATTAATTATTGTTTTTAATTGATAAACTAATGTTTAAGACAAAAAAATTCTACATATAGTTAGGTACTTAAGCATTAACGTTTGAAGAATTTTCTTCACTTACAGTCTGTCAAATAAGAGCAGAAAACATAGGAAGGCGCCACTGTCGTTCAAATTGCAATACTAAAAATATAATCATGGTGTAAATCTAAAGCTGTATAACCAACATTTTAATTTAAAAAAAGCATAAAAGTGAAAAAAATATTTTTTCATTCCACTGATCTCAAATTAGAATTGGATATCGGTATATTATTATTATATCTTTACAATTTTATGTTAGCATAATGAAGAATAACGATATTGTATAAAAAAATATAAAGCACACTTTGCAAATTGCTCACATTTATTTAATACTAACAGACCCGGCCACACGTTGCTGTGGCTAACGAAACACAACGCCATTTCCCAACCTTTATAAAATCCACCACCCCACCCGCTTGCCAGCTGCCCGCTGCCTGGTTGAATTTTTGAATTTCTCAGCTTTTATCTACTATAATGAGCATGTATTATACATATAAACCTTCCTCTTGAATCACTCTATCTATTGATGAAAACCGCATGAAAATCCATTGCGTAGTTTAAAAGATCTATGCGCACATACATTTTGAGCGACTTCATTTTATACTATGTAATGATGATTAGCTTAATACCTACTAGCGTTGTCCAGGCTTTAGATCATGTCTCTAATTTTAGATCTGAATATATTTAACTCATTTATATCTGAAAGTAGTGTAACTAAACTCACCATTAATGATTCTTCCTTTCTACCTACTCTTAAATTCAAATTTGTGTTAAATTAAATGGAAGCCAAGCACTTTGTAGAACACAATTTACTCAAATTATGTCGCAGGTACCTTAACAACAGTTTTTCCTAGATTTAACTTTTTTTTAGGAACAAACAATGTATTTTTAAATGTGTATACGATGTTTTGCATTTTTAGTGTGATTGCACTTTAAAAGAATATTTGACAGGTAAATTGGTGTTGCCAGCCTACAAATTTTATAGTTCAATTTTTTATATTTTCTACTCCTATTTGACAGACTCTACTTGTAATTTTACCACAATGAAATTTAATAGGTACCTACTTTGTTAATAGATAATATATCCCAAGATGTACGGTTTTCTTCACCCTTCCATAAATCTATACAATAACACATCCAGACTGGTGATTTCCGATTAAACCCATATAATGGCAAATGGTTGGATTTAAGTACAGTTTCAGTCGCTTCCCACTCCTCGTCTTCTAACTACTCTTACTTCTATCTTCTGTTCGAATCTTCCCTCGCAAAGTTTCCTGCCAGATAATAATAGAGAATATTATAGATTATTAGATGTGAGGAGAATTCTAATAGAATTGGAGGAATACGGATCAAACTTTCTGTAGGTAATTTGAAATTTATTTATTTATTGTTTGAAACATTTACAGAGTGTTAATAATAATTACATCAATGTTATTGCGTTGAAATGTGCACATATACATTAACACTCCAATTAAAAATGTTTACAGCATGCGTAATCAAGGTTCAATTGTTAGTAGGCGGAGATGGTAGTAACGGATAAAACAGAAATAATAATAATCAGAATGAATATAAACAATTAAATATAAAACAAAGTAAGTGTACAGAGAAAGAGAAGACACAATAATAAAGTAATTATGTAACTGTGCTCCATAATATATCATGGAAGAAGATTATTAATTTGTTTTTTAAAATATGCGAGACTGTTTGCGAAGATATCTATAAGATCACATTCAATAGTGTTGTACAGACGACACATTCGAGACAGTGGATTGAAGAATGCAATATTGTTATTAAATATTTCAATATGGAATAGGTTTAAAATGTTGCTATACTAATAGTTTCGTGAACAGTGTAGACTTGGCACCTAAAAAAGGACGTTTCCAATTTTCACTTCATCATCATCATTACATAGTATTAAATGAAGTCGCTAAAAATGTATGTGCGCGTTAATCTTTTAAACTTCGCAACGGATTTTCAAACGGTTTTCACCAATAGATAGAGTAATTGAAGAGGAATGTTTTTTTATGTATAATACATGTAAATTATATTAGAGAAAAGCCGAGAAATTCAAATAAAACATATTTTTGTGCGATTTAAAACGGCTGGCGGGCCGTACTATATAGGTATAGTCGCTTTTGAAATTCGTTCTAAGGAAGAAATTGGAAAATCGATGTCCTAGAGTAAGTAAGTATTTGATTTTCCCTTTTCAAATATCCAGTGTTGCATTGCAAGCATGCTTATTATAGTAGAGAAAAGCCGATAACTTCAAATATTCAATTCAGGCAGCGGGCAGCGGGCAGCTGCCAAGCGGGTGATGCGAATTTTATAAATATTGGGTAACGGCGTTGTGTTTCGTTAGCCACAGCAAAGTGTGGCCGGCTCTGCTAGTATTTAATAAATCAAAAGCAAAATTTCGATTCAAATCATAAGTTTGATAAGTTTTTTTTAAGTGAAACTTCTTTAGCCCGTTAGTGATTTGAAATTTGGATGAAACGGAAGTGAGTCACTAAAATTTATTATTTGAATCGTCAAGCCTCCCAGAGCGCTTCTGGAAGGCGCTTGACAAGTCTCAGCGGCCAGAGAGACAGATATCCAGCGAACGGAAAATCAAATCCTACTAATATATAAAAAAGATAACCATTTTTATTATTGTGAAATCAATATTCTTCAAACCACTTTAAAATAAACAGGCAAAAGAAAAGAAAGCGACATCTAGCGACATTCTAGTTTCACTTCTATCGCGTGTGAATTGCACACTCTGATTTTTTTTACATTAGCTCCACACTAGAGGCCCTGAGGAAAATAATTCCACTCAGGGCCTATGTCATCTTTAGGAATGGAAGGTCTTTTTACGAAAAGGAAGGAGAGGAAGTTCTGTGGGAGGAAAAGGGTATTAGGTATGGTTAGGTCAGTGTGTCCTGGAGTGACGAACGTATGAATCCATCCCCCCCACTGTGGTGCACAGCGACGTTCCGAGAGAGTACTTACCGGAGAAGTCAAATGGTCTTCGCCAACCAATCTCTCCCAATCCGGCCTGGCATGCAGCTGCATGGAGGTGTGCAGACGCACCCGCTGCAAAGACCCGGGCAAACCTCATACCATGAACCCGGCACCCCCGCTAAGTCACCAAATGTGGCGAATCACTTTGGATGACCTATGGCAGAGGTGTTGGTTATCCAATAAACGGTTTCCAGGCGGCGGTACCCATACCCGCCTCCCAAATTGAAGTAGATGAAGTAGGCACATAATACCTACCTGCTTAACTATTATAAATCAAAATTATTTACGCAACATTTTCAAAAAATTTAAAAGAGGAATTTATTCAATTTGTTCCAGGTAATGTCAAATCATCTCAGTGACAATAATTATTTTTCAAACTTTCTTCAAGCCGGTAGATAGTTAGGAAAGAAGATTCTAGATCGTGTGAAGTCTGGCGGGATAAAAAGGTAGTTTCTAACAAGGCCACCATCTTGAGCCGGAACCGGAACCAAACAAACAGTTACTCAAGGATGAAATGCCATTTGGTCGAATTACAGCAGGACTGTTTTATTTTTTTATTTTTAAAGTATATATTTCTACAAATCACTGAAAACGTAAACGTAAAACTGTAAAATTGTAAACGCATGAAGCTCTCATATATTTCCAATGTTTTCGACCAAAATACTGAAAACAATAAAAATACTGAAAACAACAAAAATATTTCGATAAATTGAGACCATCAATGACATCTATCGACACAATTGAAAACTTGTTGAAACTTTTCATAATAATCGATAAGTTTTCTTCTTCACAGATCTCGGTCGATAAAAAGATGATATTAACACTAGCGACATCTAGCGGTGACTTCGGAAGATATTTCATAATCTTACAGATTGAGCTTAGAAATGCACAGTTTTTAGGAAGACTGGCATGAAGTTGTTCAGGTATTTTACATACAGTAATTTAATGGGCGGGACCGTTGGTTTTTTCATCTAACCTTATGATGAACTTGGTGGCTTGATAAAAATTCCAGTGACTAACAAAATGAGATACCTATCTGAATATAGTCAGATATTCTAGTAGGTACCTACCTGTTATAAAACTAGCCACGTCGCAATATCGACTGCAATTCACCGCTGTTTTGGTGTAAATTCCTTGCTTCGTTCAAATTCACGCATTTTTACTAAAATACTAATTAGGTTTAAGTGCTTACACTGCCTACGACAAAAATAAGTCCATTAAATTCAAGTACTCATAGGTAGGTACGCACATAATAAATTTAGGAATACATTTCTACTAAAAACATCTTAACTACAAAATTATTTGACATTATGTTTACCCCATTCTAGCTCCCAACTTTCAGAAGCCATCAGTTATGTCCATGTTATATGCCCGTGACGTTTGTGGGTAACCTGTGTTTCTTTTCCCCAAAAAACGGCCTCCGTGGTCGAGGGGTGAGGCTCTCGACTAGCAATCCGAAGGTCTCAGGTTCAAAAGCTGCCATGCGCAAGTAAATTTTGATTGATTGATTTGAGCAATTTCACAATTTAATCATTTAAAATAATATAAGGTATATTTGCGGCACGTTCCACTGTGGAACATTCTGAGATCGCCCTGAAGGCCACTGAGTCCACCGGTTGAAGGCTACTGAGTCACCTGATTGAAGACCACCGAGCTTCTTTATTTATTTGTAAAACAAAGAGAAAACCAGGTACCGCCGCCCTGGGAACCATTTATTGGATAACCAACATCTCCGCCATAGGCCACCCCAAGTGGATCGCTACGTTTGGTGACTTAGCAGGGGTTCACGGGTCTTGGCAGCGGATGCGTCTGCCCACCAGCTGCGTGCAGGCCGGATTGGGAGAGAACGTTTGAGGGAGTCCCTTCTACTCTCCAGCCGTACTCTCTCGGAACATCGCCTTGCACCGCCGTGGGAGGGATGAATTCGTACCTAATACCCTTATCCTTCCCAGAACTTCCTCTCCTTCCTTTCCTAAAAAGACCTGTTACACAGCATCCCCAAAGGTGGCATTAACCCTGAGGGGAATAATTTTCCTGGGGAACTCCTATGTGAAGCTAATGCAAAAAAGCACGTATCTGTACTTGGCATGTCCATGGTACAGTTGATTAGTTAGACGTCTCCAAACTCCAAATACTAAGTTTTGAGAAAATGAGGAAAGCATTATTCAAATGCTCACCATAAATCAATACGAGTCTATATTTTACATATTATATGCTATAAAATAACACCGGGTGACATTGTACCGGGTTCGGTTATTGTCATCCATGTCATTAGTATAACATTTTGAAATATCAACGGAAGTTTTTCAGCATTATATTTGAGTTGGTGGTGTTTATTAGTAATCTGAGCATTATGCCTACCAGACATACTACACTTTTACAAATAACTGCATATTCATCCCATATTCGATTTTTCGGATATGTCTGACTAATCAACTGGACGATCTTGTCTGATTACGTAAAGACCCAATCTTATCTGATTACGTCTAAAAGGGATCAAAATGAAAATCTAGTCTCTTTCACTGGAAGCAATCTTCCGAACAGGCCCTCCTTGGTGTAACCCTAAGTGACGAGCTCAGGTATGGGGGCTCCATCGAAGCCAGAGTAAAGTTAGCCTCCCAAAAATTGAGCGTACTGTATAGGGCCCGCAGATACTTTAATAGTATGCAAATGCTAACCCTGTACAAATCGCAATTTCGCCCCACGATTGAATTTGGCAGCCATTTCTGGTCTGGAGCTCCAAAATACCTGAAAAATACCCACGACTCTGTGCAGAAACGGGCGGCCCGTTTGATAGATTCTCCCATCTTAACAGACGGATTGCAAACTTAAGAGCATGGGTGTCAGGTGGGAATGCTCGCCTTATTCTACCGGTATTACAATGGAAGATGCTGCGAGGAACTAGCGTCATTGATCCCCTCGGCACGCCAAACACGCGCCCAACATTTGTACACGGTTGACATTAGTCACATGAGATCGGGTAGTTTCTATGATTCGTTCTTGAGTTCAACGGCTCGGCTGTGGAACGATTTGCCGGCCTCTGTGTTTCCTCCCTCCTACAACATGTGTCTCTTCAAGACCCATGTTCACTCCTTCCTTTCCTCAAAAACTCACCCAGCATCTTCAAAGATGACATAGGCTCTGAGGGAAATTATTTAGATAGACAATATAGGTCCGAGATTATATCCCATATTTTGCAAATACCTATAGCATTACCCTTTAGGGAACGTACCCATACTACGTGACACGTTTAGGGGGGGGGGGGGTCTTCAAAATGTCACGTTCCATACAAATGAGCGGCGGGTTGCTTAGGATTTTGGTCACCGGGGAGGGGGGGGGGGGGGGGTTAAAAATTGCAAAAAGTTGGTCACGTAGTATGGGTACGTTCCCTTAGATTAAAAACGCATATTCTTAGTTCGGTATTTTGGCCCGAAAAAGGCCGTGGAACCGTTCCTTTTAAAACAACTACTTATTTTTTGTTTCAGGAAGAAACCGATACAAAAAACACACCGACACAAAAAAGGCAAAAAAACACATTTGAATGAAACCCTTCAAAACTATTTACACACTACAGTCATCATCAGGACTATCAGGTAGAAAATGATTCAGTTTTATGATATTGTTATTGTGGTAATATGAGTGTGATTAAATGTTTTACCAAAGGTTTATTTACATTTTGCCGGTTGATTCACAGAATTGGTTTGTTTGGACGCGTCATGTCTTCCCGGGACGTTCCCAGTCAGTTTCTTCAGTCCGCTTCCTCGTTGGTTCATTAAGGATAATATGTTTGTATGCAATATGTTTCACCTAATTAAAATGATGAGTCTTGCGAGGATAATCTTGAAAACTGTGACCGGACAACTCAGAATCATGCAATTTCAACGCTTGTTTTGAAAAGTCGTTAAAAGTGATGAAAAAAAGGTTAAAAAAGTTTTAATGACTTTTCAAAGGGGTGTTGAAGTTGCATGATTCGAGTTTTCATGGAATCCTTGAACACAACAATTTTTTTAAATTTATTTTTAAGTCAATAAGTTTATCATAGTCTATTTCTCGTTCATGGTCATTAGATGCATTAAATTTGGAATTCTGATTTGCTTCGGTAACTAAATGTCGGTTTGACCACCTGCGTGTATCTATCTCTGGATTCATAGTCAAGGCAGGGTGCTTTACAAGAATTCGGAGGCAGGTACATTTGCTAGTCTTTGAGAGGTTTTGTGAGAGTGTTTTAGAGAGAGTGGTATACATAATAAATATTTTAGAGTATGTATATATTAGTTATTAATTAGATATTAATAGTTTTTGCCATTAGGCATTAACATAGTTTTTGGTATGTATGTATAATAATCGCCCTGGTGAAAGACCTCCATTTGGGAGGCGAGTTTGGGTACCGCCGCCTCAGGAACCATTTATTGGATAACCAACACCTCTGCCATAGGTCACCCCAAGTGGTTCGCTACGTTTGGTGACTTAGCAGGGGTGCCCGGGTTCTTGGGGTAAGGTTTGTCCGGGTCTTGGCGGTGGATGTGACTGCCTAACAGCTGCGTGGCAGGCCGGATCGGGAGAGACCAGTGAAGGGAGACCTTTTGACCTCTGCAGCAGAACTCTCCCTGAACATCGCCTTGCACTGCAGTGGGAGGGATAGATTCGTCCGTCATTCCTGACACTGACCTCAAGATTCCTACGCACTCCTCTCTCCTTTTTCCTCCCCATAACTTCCTCTCCTTCCTTTCCCAAAAATACCCTCCACACAGCATCCTCAAAGATGACATAGGCCCTAAGGGGAATTATTTTCCACAGAGCCTCTTGTGTGAAGCTAATGTAAAAAAAAATCGGAATCAAAACCTTGCAATGTTGTTAGCCGTGTTTGATTTGGATATCTGAACAATCAGCTCCTTCGTAACCTTCCACTAACTCACCCCCCCCCCCTTCAACCTCGTTCAGCCAACCACAAATAGTAATTAAACAAATTAAAGAACAATGTGATTAAAATAAGAAGCTGGTTTTGATACCTACAGAGCTGTGTCCAATAGTCCATCCTCTCTGTATATTTATATCGCTTGTGGAAATTTTGGTTGGGAAGAAATAAAATAAATTTAAATTTTTGTATTTTTTTAAGGTGTTGGATTAACGAAATAATATTACAACTTACAGGTAGGTATTTTATAATGCGTAGATATCAACTTATCAAGGAGCACGCCAGAAGAGGGCAGACATTTATTACTGGATTTGAAAGTTTATCCCTTCAAGTCGTTATGCAAAGCACTAAGTGAGACAAAATGTGAAACTCTCGACATTAGTGTCATCGGCGACAGTTAATTTTAATTTTAAATTTCTTCCACCAACAAGAGTTGTTTATAATTTTCTTACAAAATAATATTTATTTTACGGCATTAGGCTCCTCTGATAAAAATAAGGCATACACTAGGCTGTGCAAATATTATTATTTTCTTTACAAGAAAAATTCTCTTTTTATAACTTTTCATGAAAATTCCCACCAATGTAATATAGATATCATTGAAGAAGAAGATAACAATAATAATCTAAAGGAAAATATGAAAGAAAACAAGACACAGAAATATAGAAAAAGGTAATGGTCGCAACTGGGACTCAAACCCAAACCTCTCGTCTAACCGGGACGTGCGCGTTAACCATTTTCGCCATTGCCACCTTCTGTCAAACCGTAATAATAAATATGGAAAAAAGATTTAGTTGAAGATAATATTGTTAATTATAAAATTTAAAATATGAGATTGACAAATAATATGACGGTTTGACAGAAGGCGGCAATGGCGACATTGGTTAACGCGCACGTCCCGGTTAGACGAGAGGTTCAGAGTTCGAGGCCCAGTTGCGACCATTATCTTTTTCTATTTTTCTGTGTCTTGTTCACCTTCATATTTTCGTTTAGATCATTATTCTTATCTTCTTCTTGAAGAAATATTAAAAGTTTATAATGATTAATCTTTTTGCAGTTAGAAACTATTAAAGAAACTTAAAAAATGTGAATATTTAAAGACGTAATTAAGAAAAAAATTCTCAACACTATTTTAGGTTTGAAAAATTGTACAAATAAAATAATCTCTTCAAATAAATTCCATGCAACAAAAGTATATAATTAATCTTCATCATCATCACTCTTGGCTCTACAACCCCTGGTGGGTCTTGGCCTCCTCAAGATTCTTCCTCCACTTATCTCGGTTTTGTGCCAGCTCTCTCCAGTTTAGAAGATCCAAGGTAGATATATCTTTGAGGACGTTGTCGCTCCATCTTAATCTTGGTCTTCCCAGGCTCCTTCGCCCTATCGGTCTTGAGTTCAGCAGGGACTTTGGTGCTTGACGCTCGGTCATTCTCTCTACATGATCCAGCCAACGAAATCTTTCCAGTTTATTATATTTTGTGATGTTTAGATCCTTAAACAGAGTATATGATTACCTTCCAAATAAATTGAAAATACCATGGAAAGTTAAAAAGCAACATTGAAATATGGCGAAGATGGGGAAATCATAAAGGGTACAAATAGCAATATAACCTGCAGTAAACAAACACGAAGATGTGGAAATCAACAAACATTCATATTCAAGATTATGAAACCATCATACGAAGATGAGGAAATCATGATATTGTAATACAACAGAAATCCCTGAATAAACTGCTGTACTTTGTATTTAAATGTAGGTACCTACATGTACATTTAAAAATAAATTAAATCAAAATATTGGATGCCAAATGCGGACTAATGCAACAAAAAATATTATTGTAGATCGCAAACTTTTCTTGGCCAGTCGATTACCATTGTCTTTCTTCAACTTCTTAGTAGATGTGTATACACAAAACAATGGAGAGGTACCTACCGCTGCCTCAAATACACTTTTTTTGTTAAGGCATAATTTTGCATGGAACATTATCTATTTGAAAACAGACTGAAAGTTTTGGCCTTGCCCCGGCTGTCTTTATTATGTTGTAATTTATTTTTTTTTTTTATTTTTTTTTTTTTTTATTTTGCAGAAACAAACAGTACATTATTACATAATGGGAAATAGTTACAAAGTTATAGAATTAATACAATAATTGGTACCAATGACATGTCGCTGTTATATACTTATGTTTTTGTGAGATAAATAATACATTATACCTAAATTAAATTAATAAATTATTGAAGGAGAGGGGTGTGTGAGAGTGTTTGTATGTGTGTGAATGCGCGTGAGGGTGTGTGGATGTGTGTATTATGTGTGCGAATTCAGTGTGCTAAAAATGTTTTTCTTAAATAGAGGGAGGGAATCAAAAAATATATCGGTATTTGTGGTTTTTTTAATTGAGTTGAATCTTTGAAGGATGCGAGAAATGGCGGAGTTGGCCGCAGCGTTCGTATTATTACTAGTTGTGTAAAAAAGGTTGGTGTGGCGAGTTCTTTTAGAAGGGATGTTAAAATTTATTTGAGATAGAAGTTCTGGGCAGTCTATTTCGTTATGTATTATTTTATGGAGAAATGTCATGTCAGCTACCGTTCGCCTGGATTTCAGGGATTGGAGAGTGCCGATGTAATTATTGTTGTATTTATAACCGAGATACTTAATAAATTTATTTTGTATGCGCTCTATGCTATTGACGTATTGGGTGTATTTGGGATTCCAGACAGGCGATGCAAATTCCAGTGTACTTCTGACTAGTGAGGAGTAAAGCATTACTAGAGTATGTGGATTTCTAAATAATTTACTCAGACGTAGTATGAAACCCAACATTTTGTAAGATCTATCAGTGATTGAATCAATGTGCGTATTAAATATAAGTTTACTTTCTAAGTCTAAATAGACTCCAAGGTCCTTACATTCATTTTTTGAGATCACGGGTTCATCGCAGAGTGAATATGAAAAGTTCATTATGTGCTTGTTTCTAGTAAAGGACATAGTGTGGCATTTAGAAACATTGAGGTCTAAATAGTTAGCTGTGCAATAGTTGCAGAGCCTATCTAAGTCACTTTGTAGCTCTTTACAGTCCGATAGAGAGCGAACCGTTTTGTAAATTTTCATATCATCTGCAAACAATAAAAATTTAGAGTGTTGGAAACATGAGCCTATGTCGTTTAAGTATATATTAAAGAAGAGCGGACCAAGGTGGGAACCCTGAGGGACACCCGAGGTTACGTTGATTATTTTGGATAAAACTCCATTTATTGAGACTACTTGACTACGATTGCTAATGTATGATTTAATCCATCTAAACAAGTCACCGTGTATTCCAAGACGAGTGAGTTTATTTAACAGAATTGAGTGGATAACGCGGTCGAAAGCCTTTGAGAAGTCGGTGTACATAGCATCGACCTGCACCCTTTCGTCCATATTGCTCTGCAAATAGTTGACAAATAGGGCAAGGTTAGATGTTGTAGACCGATATTTCATGAATCCGTGTTGGTTCCGTGAAATTGTTGTAGTGATAGTTGGGTAAAGTTGGTCGTAAACGATTTTTTCAAGAATTTTACTTAAGATGGGAAGTTGAGAGATAGGTCTGTAATTTGTTACGTCATGTTTGTCACCCTTTTTAAAGATGGGAGTTATTACGGCAGACTTCCACTTATGAGGAAACGTACCTTCACTTAATGATTTTTTGAAAATTGCACTGACCGGAGGAGTAATATATTTACTACAATTACGTATGAAGATACCAGGCAAACTATCTAAACCAGGTCCTTTGTTAATGTCAATGGATGATAGATATTTGTAGGTAATATCGTCATTGATTGTAATTGAGGATATAGCTATGTTATTCAGCGGATCAGATTCATGAACATCAGATGATAAATTTTGGGTGTGATCAGTAAAGACGGTAGAGAAATAATCAGCAAATAGATCGGTAATCTCCTTACTATTGTGTGCGATTCTTGAGCCATATGTTAGGTGTTCAGGTATGGAAGGAGATTTTCTTTGCGTTTTGACAAAGCTCCATATTTTTTTACATTATTTTGTATGGCATGTTCTAAGTGTGAAATATAATTGTGGTATGTGAGAGTAGCGATTTTCTTTTGTCGTTTACGGAGCAGTGAAAAGGTTTGGTAATCTAGTGGGTTCTTGTGGCGTTTCCAGGCTCGAAAGAGTTTGAGCTTTTCTTTTGTAATATTGATAAGAGCCAAAGAGTACCACGTTGGGAATGTGTTTGTTTTTAGAATTTTCTTTGGAACAAAGTTATCAATTAAGGCGTCAATGATTAAGTAAAAGCTGTTGACCGCCGTGTTGACGTCTTGTGCGTTTAAGACAGAAGACCAGTCAGTTTTTGACAGAGCTAGGTTGACTAGGTCATAGTTGACTTTATTGAATAATTTGATCATTTGGGGTTGGGAAGTAGTTGCAGGGACGTGAATATTAAGTTCGACTATTAGGGATATGTGATGTGTGTCCTCCTGAACCAGTCTGCGTCTCTCCGGCAGGAGAGACGCAGACTATGGTGTTACAGAGCACTAGGTCAAGTGTTCTACCGTGCCTATTTGGTATGTGGTTGTATTGTTTTAAATCTGAATAAGATAGGCAGTTAAGGAGGGTAGTGGAGAAAAGGTCAGTACCGCGGGGATGATGTGTGGTGTTCCAACTGATATTAGGCATGTTGTAATCTCCAATTAAAAGGAAGATATCATTTGGATAGTTTGTGGTTAGATCGGATATTCTGGACGTATGACTGTTGAGAAGAGATAATCGCTGAGTGTTTGATAGCTTTGGACCGACTCCGGGTAAGTACAAACAACAGATGTGAATATTAAATATACGACGTTTTGGGTCTTTTAGTACTATTGAAATCCAAATGTCCTCAGCTTCCGAGCTCCATGACTAGTGTGAATGTACAGTAATTTTTTTTTTAATACCAATTGCGACACCACCTCCTTTGGTTTTACCCGTGAGGGACGTGTCTCTGTCTTTTCTGTAAATATTGTACCTGGAGTCGAAGAGCTCGTTATCAGATATACTGTCTACTAACCAAGTTTCAGTAATTAAAATTATATCGAATTCATTTTTTTTTTTTTTTTTTTACATTAACTCCACACAGGAGGCCCTGAGGAAAATAATTTCCCTCAGGGTCTATGTCATCTGGGATGCTGTGTGGAGGGTCTTTTTGAGGAGAGGAAGGAATGAACATTGGTCTTGAAGAGACCCATGTTGTAGGAAGGAGGAAACACAGAGGCCGGCAAATCATTCCACAACCGAGCTGTTGAACACAAGAACGAGTCGAAGAAACGACCCGTTCTCATGTGACACATGTCAACTGTGTACAAATGTTGGGCACGCGTTTGGCGTGTTTCCCGACTATGCACCGGTGCCGAAGGGATCAATGATGCTAGTTCCTCGGAGCATCTTCCATTGTAATACCGGTAGAACAAGGATAGCATTCCCACCCGACGTCTGTGCTCTAAAGATTGCAATCCGTCTGTTAAGATGGGAGAATCTATCAAATGGACCGCCCGTTTCTGCACAGAGTCGAGGGTATTTTTCAGGTATTTTGGAGCTCCAGACCAGACCATTTGTACAGGGTTAGCAGTTGTGTACTATTAAAGTATCTGCGGGCCCTGTACAGTACGCCCAGTTTTTGGGAGGCTAACTTTACTCTGGCTTCGATGGAGCCCCCATACCTGAGCTGGTCACTTAGGGTTACACCAAGCATATCAATGGAGGGCCTGTTCGGAAGATTGCTTCCGTTGAAAGAGACTAGATTTTCATTTCGATCCCTTTTAGACGTAATCAGACAAGATTGGGTCTTTGAAACATTAAATTCAACGAGATTATTTTTACCCCAAGAGAAAACACTCTCGAGGTAACCGTCCATTCTTTGCTTCAAAGCCTTACGAGCTGTTGGAGTTTGTGAGCCCTTTGGGGGCTTGTCAAACAAAAAGCTATCATGAACTGTACTGTCATCCGCGTAACAATGAATTGGTGCACATGACAAAAGGTCGTTGATGTGCAACAAAAACAAAGTCGGAGACAGAACCGAACCCTGCGGGACGCCAGCATTTATCGAGTGTGAGGAAGAGGTGAAACCATCGACTACCGTCTGAATCGACCTCTCCCTCAAGAAGTCGGCAATCCACGTACACAAGGATGCGGGAAGTCCGTAAGAATGCAGTTTGTTGACAAGTCCTCGGTGCCAAACCCGGTCAAAGGCCTTGGAGATGTCCAGTGCAACCATTTGGGTCTCACCGAAACGTTCCAGGCATCGCCCCCAAACATGCGTCACATACGCGAGAAGATCACCGCACGAGCGGTTCCGCCGGAATCCGTATTGACGGTCATTAATAATTTTTTTCTTCTCGAGGTATGTGAGTAGTTTGTCGTTGATCACACGTTCCATCACCTTAGACAGAACTGATGTGATCGCTATGGGGCGGTAGTTGGCCGGGTTGGAGCGGTCACCCTTCTTTGGAATAGGATGGATAACCGCTTTTTTCCAACCAGAGGGCACAGAGCCAGTCTTCAGGGACAGTTTAAAAAGCTTCGTCAAAATTGGAGCTATTTCTGCAGCGCACCTTTGCAGTACCAGGGCAGGTATTCCGTCAGGCTCACTAGCTTTATTAACATCAAGCCCTCGTAAAACATGGAGTACTTCCCGATGTCGGATCCTCAGCTTTTTCATACGAAAACCGCAGTGAGGAACCGACGTCGGGACAGCACCTTGGTCATCGAGGGTTGAGTTATCCGCAAACATTTTACCTAGTAAGTTAGCCTTTTCGGTGGCGGTGTTTGCTAGTGAGCCGTCAGGTCTGGTAAGAGGTGGCAGACTGGATTTGGAGAAATTGCGACCTACTGAGCCCGCAAGCGACCAGAATTGCCTGCTGCCATGCGGGCATGCAGTCAGCTTTCTGCTGATCTGCTGGTCGTGCTCGAATTTTGACCTATTTATGATTCTCTTGGTTTCCTTTGCCATTTTGTTGTAAGCTGTTCTGTCTTCGGATGTTCTAGATGTGTTGTAGGCTCGGTAAGCCGCGTTTTTTCGTCGCACTGCTTCAGCGCATTGTCGACTGAACCACGGCTTTGAGCCTACACCAGTTTCCTTAACAGTAGATTGGATGAAGCCATCTATCGCGGATGTGATGACTTCACCAATTTTCTGGGCACATCTTGAGGGATCCGAAGTCCGAAAACAGACAGCTGACCACGGAAAAGCATTAAAATGTGCCCGCAGACCGAACCAATCTGCTGACCTATAGTGCCACACTTTTCTCTTCAGCCTCTCGTTTGGTGGTCTGAAGTTTACAGGGATTGATGTCGTCACCAGGCAGTGGTCGGACGATCCTAAAGGCGCTGTGACTTCAATCCTGTAACCGTGTGGCACAGTAGTTAAAAATAGGTCTAACAGGTTGGAACGGTGAGTCTGGACATCAGGAACTCTTGTAGGCTCCTGAACCATTTGCTCCAATCCGTAGCAAAGGGCAAAGGATTCCGCTTGGCGTCCAGCCGAGTCTGTTGATCCTGAGAACTTCAACCAAGGTTCGTTATGAACATTGAAGTCCCCCAGGACCACAAACTCTGCCGTAGGGTAGCGGGGCAAGAGGTCATCAATAGTGTCGCTTAAATGTTTGAAGAGCTCGGACGAGTCTGATTCGCTAAGGTTCGGTGAGCGGTATAAACACGCGTAGAATCTTACCGTGCTGGCAAGATTGACGCGTACCCACATTACGTCGAATCTGGAGTTTTCCAGATTCAACAGTCGCACACAGTTGACGTCAGCTCGACTATAGAGACAGACACCTCCTTTAGGTCTGAACTTGCTTGCGAGGGTGAAGCCCGGGCAGTCCAGATAGGAGGCGTCTACAGGCTCGGCTATCTGCGTTTCAGACAGGAATAGTAGGTTGGGGCGTTGAGTAAAAAGGTGGTGGTGGACCGAGTTTAAATTGGTATGCAGGCCGCGAATGTTGGTGTAATTCACAAACATTTTTGGCCTGCGCCGGGGTCTCCTACTACTCGCCGCTGTAATGCAGTTAATATTTTTTGTTTGTGTTGTCATGAATTTTTTAAATATTTTTAATGATAGGGTGTGGGGGGAGGGAGGTCTGGGAAGGAAAAGGTATGAGGGGTGGGTAGAACATTGTGATAAAACTCGTTCGTTTTAGTACAAAGGCCACGTGCATTTTGGTAAAAAATTATTATTTTTTCAGACGTTGGAGAATGAAGTAAATTACCGATTTATTATTGTTTGCCACAAGTCAACTGGAATATGCATTCGGCGAGTGTATCGCTGGATAATGTACTGAATGTGCGAGTGTGTAGGTATGGTTGTTGAACATTTTAGCTGTTGGTACCGATAGAATGAATGTGTTGTTATGTGATGTGTGCGCTGGAGTAAAGGGTAGGTAATTATGATTTAATGAAATATAAGTGAAGTGGATAGGAAGGGCAGATGTTTTTATAGTTATACCAGGTTTGATAATTGCGCAGGGCGAGATATCAGGATTGCAGGAGAGGTTTCGTTCTTTCTTATGTAAATCTTGGCGTTTCGCACCCATAAAAAACTAATGTTGTTAGCGATTTTAAACTCTTTGGCGGACCGTAATAAATATTTATTTCTTCTTGTGAGATGGTCGTTAATAAATATTTTTCCTCCAACTAAACCTATGCTACTGCAGTTGAGTCCCTTCTTCATCTTGATGGCAGCAATCAATTCGTCCTTCAATTTCTTGCTAGCAAATTTGGCCACAATGTTTCGGGGGCGGGGGTCACGGGGGGTAACAGGTCCAGGACCATCGGGTAGAGGATGTTGGCGTATTTTCACCCTGCTGGCGTAAAGAATATCTTCTCTGTTTATTGTATATCCCACGTTGGTTGCAACTTTTAAAATGGTGTCAGCAAGGTCCTCGTTATTTTTTTCTGGGATTCCGAAGATTTCAATATTATTTTCAAGCAGCTGTTGGTCGTGGTTACTATTCCTTATGTCGAGGTGATTTACGATTTTCTTGAGATCAGCAATCTCGCCTTCAAGCCTAACTGACTTTGTTTTTTCTTCTTTTAGATGAAGGTCCATAGTTTTTAGTTTTCCTTCGTAGTCTTCGATTTTTTTTGACATAAAATCTATTGTCTTTATGAGGTCCCGGATTTCAGATTTGAAAGACATTTGAAAGTTTTAGAATTTTAGATCGATGTGCTTTAATAATTCGGAGTCATCGGACTGCAACTTCTTAGGAGGCATTGCAAATTGTTAAAATATTTTAGAAGTTGTTTATGTCAATCACGGTCAATAGGAGAGGGCGGTGACAGCAATAAGCCAACAAGGCTAATTAATAATTTAATATTAAGTCATCTTTATCTCGTCTCCGTTACACTATTGAGCAGGAGTTTTTGGCCAAAGGTGCCATTTCCTATTTTCGGACGTGTTCTGGCCAAGTAAATGAATAGTAGGTATTTTGTGTGCACTTCGATATTATTACAATACTCCGACGAAGGTTCAGTTCAATTTCACTGGGTATTTTTTTTTAAATGTTTTTACCACACACATTATTGAAAAAAAAATTGCTTGTTCGAGAATATTTTGTGTACCAGGGATCGGTTAGCTTAAATTGTATGAATTCATTTTTTTTTCGCATTTTGTCCGCAAAGTGTGATAATGAAGCGATAACACCTCTTATCAAACTATTTGCTTTGAGCTGTTTAATGTAGTTCAAATGGGGGGAGCGTTTATATTCGTAACTTCACCAATCTTTCCAACAAGCAATCCACCGACATGCTCAGTAAAATCTTAAATGACCAGAGGAGTACTTTCGGTTCAATAAGGAACTTTAAGGAACTGTTCTTAACCTCAAATTTAAAGACTTTTTCGGGTCCGATTTTAAGGTTAAGGACAATTCGTTATCCTTAAGTGGAACCTGAAGTTGTTCATCTCAAAGGTTAAGGAAAATTCCTTAATTGTAGATTCGGAATCGTTACTTTACGTTCTTTGTTAAGCTCTTTCACGTTACATAGAAGACAGAGTTAAGTTCTATTTTAAGGTGAGGTGAATTGTTCTATTCGAACGTATTGTAGTACCGATACGGTAGATATTCAATAATAGTAGATAACATCTGACCTTGTAAAACTATTAAGTTTGATAACTTAAACTTGCAAGAGTGCCCCACTATTAAGTTTGATAACTTATAGTAAATAATTTTGTTTGTATTACTTAGGCATTAACTATGTAACATTTCTAGACATTTTGTTTTGGAGATTTTTAATTTTTCATTGATCTTTACTTAACAATTCTTACTTTATATTTAAAATTTTCTGCTACCGGTTTCAATACAAAAAAAAATTTAAAAATACCAAAAAAATAAATCAAAATTTTTATTTAGTTAATAAAATAATAGCACCTTGTAACTCACCCTTATTAACCATGTTTCCATTTAGTGTTGACTCCTACCACCGTTCTTCCTCCCCACCCCTCAAAATCACCCCTCCCGCTACCCCACCAATTTAAATTTGATATTTTTTGTACTTGTGATTAATTTTTAAGTTAGTTTTAAGTATGCTAGGGAATGACACGGGTAAGTCGAAACTGGTAGCAGAAAATTAAAAATTTTAAGTAAAAAATGCATATGAAAAATTAAAACTTTTCGAAACGAAATGTAAAAAACATATTTTTGATAGATTCACACTCCTTAATGAATGAATTGCAGGATTGAGTGTAGACATTGGGTAAGAATGCCATATTTGATCTAACAGTATTTCTTATAATCTCGTAGGTTGAAGACTTCTGCTGAAGAGGGTGGAAGAAACACCCACCTTCATAGGTAACTTTGCATGGCTCGGATGACTTAGGACCAAAGTTTTATGAATAAATAAGAAAATTCCGAGTAGGAACTTGAACAGTAAGAACTTTTATCTTTTCCCGATGCACAAGTGTGTCTAACGTCCTTTGTTTCGGCCAAATTACTCCTCCAAGGATTTAGCTGCATTGGTTAAATCATCCCTTTAAATAGGGGACGCAAATTAATTTAACCACCGTTTAGATAGCTAATGGCATATAATAATTTATGCAATATTTTATGTCCACAAGCACAGGAGGCTTTTCGGAATTTGCCGAACATGTAATTGATACTAACCATACATTTAATAGACGTATATAAGCTTGATTTGGAAGTATTAGAAATATCAACCAAAAAAAGCCAAACACTTAACAAACAGTTCCTCTTCTCCCTTTTCTTACCCCTCTACTAACCTCTCTCTTTCTCTTATATGCTTTCTCTTTCTTCTTTGTTTACCTTATAATATTCCTCTACACTGTAATTTATTTTATATGTTTATAGTTCTGATGAAGGTTGAAATCAACCGAAACCAGTCGACGCACGTGTACGAGCATAAATAAAAAGTGGTTTTAAACAAATAACTTTTTTAAAATTAAATGAAGATAATACTAACGAAACTCAATCGAAAATCTGGAGACACAAAAATCAGAAAAAGATATTGGCACCTCTGGGACTCGAACCCAGGACCTTCTGCTTTCATGGCAACAGCTCTACCAAATGAGCTGAGGTATCTATATCCAAATAGGTCACTTTATACTTCGACTAAAAACTACCAACATTATCTTCATTTTCTCAATGCACATATTATTAGCGGCTATCTTTATAAATGATTCCAACCCGAAATACTGAAACCCGAAAACCCGAAAAACCCGAAATACAACGAAATACTACGAGATGCTCGTATCTAGAGATAAGTAAAACTTTATCCATTTTATTTTTAACTAGCTGGTTCCCGGCATGCGTTGCTATGCCATTTAATAAAGAAGTTGTTTCTCCCTGCGTGTTTTTTCCCATTTGTCCCGTTCCCCTTCCGCCTCCGCTTCCTCTCCCGCGTCCCCTTCCACTCTCGCGTTCCCACTCCGCCTCCTCAACCTTCCCTCTCCCCACTCCACTCCCCCTTTTACCCGTCCCGCGAACCCCCCTCCAGAGTTCCCCCTCTCCCCTCCCCCCACCCCACTCCCGCATTCCATACATTCAGTTTTAAAACAGCTCGCGTGCCACCTATTGCAATTTTTCTATACAAATTTCATAATGCCAGAGCTCACCAATTGTTTAATACAATCCTTGTCCTGGCAATAACGAACACAACAATAAAAGAATTATCTATTTCAGTGCAGTCGTTCGGAAGTTATGCGCGTACATACATTTCGAGGATTCATTTTTATTTATAGAAGATAGAAGAAGATATAGAGATATGCGACATTGCGACCTCTATTGACTTTTCTGTAAGTCTAGGATAAATAATTAATTTAATTAATTAAACGTTAATTCGAGGTCTTACTCATAAAGTTAAAATAATAATAAAAAACAACTTTTATCATTTGTATAATGTCAACCCACAGAATGTTTGCTTTCTTCGATAACACTCAATAAATATGGTTTAGCCCCAAAAGGTCGGAATGTTTCAACTTTAAATCGCTGTCCAACAAAGGCAACAACATTGTGGTTTAGATATATCTACATGCAGAAACTTGTAATTAACCCTCGACCCGTCGCGTGGGGTCTTTAAAAGCCCAGGTTTTACAGAAATGCTAATTATGTTCATTTTAAATGTTCCCACTGATTGCTTACTTTAAGTAGCTTCCTAAAAGGGACTATACTTGATGCAAGCGCGGAGAAAATTTAGTTTGCGATGTGAGATACAGACTTGTGTTTCGGCGTGAGGCTAAAAAAATCAACAAAATACCATGAAAAATCAAGTTTATATGTTTTTTTAATTGTATTTTGTTGATTTTTTTGTTGTAATAATAATAAGTCTATATCGACCTCAAATAGTTATGAGTTTGATGAAAATTGGTTAGATTTTTTTTTTAACTTTTCTATTAAAAAATATGATTCAAAATTTCAAAAAAATGTTCCTTGTTGATTTTTTTGCATTGAAAATAAATAAGTAATTTTTAACATTTCTTTTTATTTCAAAGCAATCATTATCACCTGACTGTAATCAGTTAAAATAACATATAAAATGTATGCTACAATAACAATTTAATCATATTTATTTTTGGGGTCCTAAGCGACCCCACGCGACACCTCGCGTTACAAAAAAGGCGCGACGGGCGGAGGGTTAATATCACATGTGTGGTCGATTTCGCGATATATCTTTTGTTTTCGTGTAAATCGAGTCCGAAGTCAGAATTTTTCCGGTGAAACTTGGAAAAAAATGGTTGCTGAAATTTGGAAAAAAGTTTTTTTTAACACTTTCAAAAAAATCAGAGTGTGCAATTCACACGCGGTAGAAGTGAAACCTTCAGAAAACTAAAGTGGACTAACTAACTAATAGTAGCAGCACCGCACAAAGGGTAGACCCATTATACTATCTTATTCTCTCGCAGGCTAAATCTTATAGACGTGTGTGTGTTTATCTCTTTTTATTGTCGCTATTTTTCGTTACATCGAGTTTCAAATCACAACGGTGATAAAGAAGTTTTCACTTCAAAAGATTTTTTTTGGGTTCTCCATGTGATGTGGATTCACCGGTTTTTCGCTTGTATATAATGTTTTCTTATATATGAATACCGCACAAGAGTCCCAACTGCTCCCGTCTGAAGCCAGTGAGACTATGGCATCCCCAATTGGGGTATGTTGTGAGACTGAAGGTAGTGGGGAGGGAAAGCAGATAGGGAAGTCCGTAAGAGGAAGGTGGGGAAGTACTCGGCTATTCAGATCTGGTCACCAATCACGGCTAATGCTATTTCAAGCAACGTTTCAATTCTGAATGGTGGTCTTACACCAGGGCGATACTGAGAGTATCTTCCACTCTGGAACGTGCCGCAAATATACTATACATTATTTTAAATGAATAAACTGTGAAATAACACAAATCAATCAAATAAAATTTATTTGCCACGCCGAGATTCGATCCCGCGACCTTCGGTGTGCGAGTCAAGAGCCTTACCGCTGGACTACGCCTAATGTTATAGTGTTTCCAGACACCATGTATAAACAACCTTTTTTAAAAGACAAAAACGTATGCTTCATAGGAATAAACTGTAATATTATGCTGCTCCGATAAAACTTGGTTAGAACGAAACCGGTGTGGTCCGATAATAATAATATTTATTATGAAAAGCTGAGTTGCTTAATTTCTTAATTAATTAAGTACATTTAATTTAATTATTTCGTTTCACGCCAACTCAGAATCAAGGCAACTCAACACCCCGTTGAAAGGTTATTAAAAGCTATGAAAAAAAGAATTTAAAAATAACCTAACGTAACCTATTTAATCTCATTTTTTTTCATTACTTTTAATGTCTTTCCAAATGAGGTTCAGAGCTGATTTCATTCTGAGTTGTCCGGTTATTTTTAAGGAAATTAGTTTTCTTTCAACGCTTATACAATGACAGTTTTTCTAGATTAGCTTTAAGAGCGTTTAACCAGCCTGCGGCCGAAAATCCACATTTTGTCGAATGTTGTTATTACGATCGTGCATGGCGGTTACATTGAGAAAGATTAATTATTCTCCGTGCCAGCTTTTTAAAACTCAATATCGATTTTATTTCATTCCAAATTTGCTATAATTTATACCTACATCCAAAAATGCTGAAAGGCGTGATGATAAAACTATTAAAATAATGTACTTTTTGTAATTATTTTTTGATTATAAGTATTTTTCATTTTTTCAATAATGTCTAAGTTAAATAAGAATGTTAAAAAAATCTGAAATATATTAGTTTGTAGGTGCGCAAATAAATACACAACCGGACCAATTTTCATCAAGAAACACATGTACGTATATATTTTTTAATGATTTTATTTAAACTAAAATTAAAATTCTAAAACATGCGATACCCAGATAATGTATTGATTTATTTTACTGCATGATTATATGATTTGAAATGGGTGTAGTATAATACAAAATCATTTTTGAAAATTTAACAAATCTGCCAACGACCTTTGGTATAACCTTATTATAATAAAAATAAACATTTTTTCTCAAAATTTAAAACATTTGAATGCTAGATAAAAGAACAATCTTTCGAAATCCACTTATAATTTTTTGTGGAAAAGAGTCAATACGTCTAAAATCTGATTTAAAATGACATATTTATGGTTTTCTCTGGTAATGCCCTCATAAGAAACCTGACAATGCATTACAACCTTTAAAACAATTATTAAGAAAAAAGTTTTTGAATTTGTATGGATTTCAAAACAAAAATTCTTTTGGGAGAACTTTTGTACTTACACGTTTTTTCAATATTTTTGATGATAAGTGGAATCGGTTAAGTCTAAATAGATTTACCAATTCCGACCAATTTACCACATTAAATCGAGCTTCAAACACTTATCACTAAGCGATGTTCACACTTTCCAAGTTTGCTACTTTACCCTCTCAGTCCGTGTTAGTTTAAGTGACTAACAAGTCGGCGGTTGCGGTGAAGGGGTTGATGGTTGATTGGCCCTTCGATTTGTTACCAAGATTGACTGACGACACGGGGCTGAAAGGGAATAGGTTCAAGAAGGTTCAATTAATTAAGGCGGATTGAAGTGATGGAGGTCGGAGGTGAATTTGTAATGTTGTATCAGTAAATTGCACGGACAAATTAAGGATTGACTAGAATTTAGGCACATTTCAATGCTTTACAAGTAAGGGAAAATTGAGCTTACTTGAGACACACAGATACGCCTACGATACACATCTATCGATGTGTATCTCTTTAATGAGTCTGACACACATGTTAATAAAATAATATCGATAAAATAATCGATCGGTCAGTGGCTGAGTTGGCATGGCGTTTGGATCCCACCCAGGCGTCGCGTGTTCGTTTCCTTGATCAGTAGCCGAGTTGGCATCGCGTCTGGGTCCCACCCAGGCGTTGTAAGTTCCATTTATCGGCTGACGAAGTCGTCCATCACGACGAAAGCAACATTTCCGCTAGCTGTGGTAGTAGTAGGAGATCTTAACATTAAGGTCAGGTTATTCGTAACGGGGAAATGTTCGCATTTCTTAGAAGAAAAAATAATGTGTTTATTTACTAGAATCTATTAATTTCCCTTTAATTAATATTATAATGTTTGAATGGATGTATGGATGTATGTTTGTTACTCTTTCACGCAAAACATACTGAATGGACTTAAAAAATTATTTCACTAATAGAAAGCTACATTATTCGCGAATACTATAGGCTGTATATATTGGTAAGCTCTGGCGTTATGAAATTATTCATTATGCACTTATTGTTCAGACGAAAAGCAAAGCGTTGCTAAGTAATTGAAAGAGGTGCGCTGTCATTTTATTATTTGTTTAGGTTACTATGGAGATCCCTTTGATACTAATATTATAAATGCGAAACTGCGCGTGTTTGATTGTTACGTTTTAATAGGTGACGCGTGAGCTGTTTGAAAAATGAATGTAACGGGTGTGTGAGGGGAGGTAGGGGGTGGTAAGGGAGGGGGAGGGGGAGAGGGGAGTGGGGATAGGGAAGGTGACGGAGGCGGACTGGGAAATCCTCTAATACTATGCGAGCAAAGCCGAGGGCAAAAATAAGCTAGGACAGAATGAAATCCATTTTTCAAAATACGAAAGAAACCCTTTACAGAATGACCCTGTTCTCTCACATCAAAACTGTTAAAAATCGATCAGAAAATCAGTGCGTCGACCCACCAAAACTCAGGAACAGTCTGACATCATCAATTTGCACAACTTTTTGACTAGAGTGTTAAATTACATAATAGAAGATCGAAACTTTTTTCAGTTAGCAAACAGATATATTCAATAACGAGTTGCGGAGCTTTTAAAATACATTATCAATAATTTTACAATTAACAATCAAACGCGCAAATTGCATCATTTTTCGCTTTATAAGTAAAAAAAAACCAGTTTAAATCACGGATGCAGCCGGGAAATAACCACTTTTACAGAAAGCAAAGTTATATTTAGAATAGTCATTTTTCTTGGTTTGTGGGCTGTTTATCGGTGTATGAGTAAGTCGGTCTTGTAGGATAAGGGGGAATCATTTATGTATTTTTATCATGCTTGATGCCAAACCTGACGCATAGCGGTGATGCAGGAATTTGGCAGAATATACGTTTTTTGATACTCGTAGGTGTGTGTAAACGTTGATTTAATTATTTTGGGTTACATTTGGTACCAATTTTATGACATATAAATGTGTACACCACTTTAAGTATTGTCCGATTATTAACTTGATGGTGCGTTGAGGCTTCCTCGATTTTTCTTCTTTCTTATTGATTCTCTGTCCATCTGCTTTCAAATCATCCAAGCGCACCTTTTTAAATCTGATTCATTTCCAACGATCTTCTATTACTGTAGTTTCTGAATTTGTAACACCATCTACATTTTTCAATATACTAATTTAAAAAAAATCGGCATTATGATTAATTTTTTTCTCCCATTAGATTTTGCTCTAATGACATCTATTTTTGTAATATTATTCTTATAACAATTCTATTTTTATTAACTTATAGATATTAACTTACTAATGAATTACTATTTGTAACTGAATGTTATTTCCATTAAAATATGTAATTATTATTACTGTGTAAAAGAAGGAAAAAAATAAAAAGTTAAAAATTGAAAATATACTCAAAATGTAACAAATGCACGACTCTGAAATAATATGATATTATATTACATACCTATTCATGATATTTTTTCGCATGAAAAAAAAAGAAATGTGGTGGAATGATTACCGGATGCTATTTAAGGAAAATAAAGAAATTCTTCTTTTTGGTTTCAAGCAAAAAGGGATTTTTATTTATTTTGTTAATCATTTTTAAGAAAGAAAAAATACAATAAATGGGTATTGCTACAGATGAATTTTAAAATAATATCATATTTTTTAAATATTTTCTTATTTGCATTAATAAATTTCTGATGAAAAAATTTTTTTTCTTTAGTTTTATAATGTAAATAAAAATATGTAATTTTGATTCTACTCAAAAGGGAAACAATCGAAAGAGCTTCAATAAAATATACAGCCATGTGCGTTCCGGGAGAAATCCTTAATAAGCTCAGCAGTGATCTTTTTGTTAATAGAATCAATGATAACTAAAAAAAATGTATAAAACTCTTTAGATCTATTGATGCGTAAATGTTTTCATTATTATTATTACTAATAAAATTATATCTATATTTACTATCATATGAGTACAAACCGATACAAAGTAAAGAATAATCGAAAATAATTATTTAAAATGTAAGGGACCTTCTTGTAAAATTTTAAAAAAATTATCCGGTATTGCAGTTTTCTTTTAGAAATCTTTTTTCTACTATCTAACTAACATCATGGCGTATGGCTGTATTGTTTACAGTTATAAACAAATTTGGGTAAATCTCCAATTTTATTTGTACAAATTTCACGACACTTTATTATGGCTTATTATATAATGAACTAGCTGGTTCCCGGCATGCGTCTATGCCATGCCATTTAACAAAGAAATTGTTTCTCCTTGCGTGTCCTTTCCCATTCGTCCCGTTCCCCTCTAGCGTTCCCACTCCGATTTCTCCACCTTCCCTCTCCCCAATCCACTACCCCCCTCCCGAGTTACCCTCCCTTCTCGGGTTCCCCTCCCCCTCCCGCATTCCATACATCGGTACATTCAGTTTTCAAACAGCTCGCGTGCCACCTACTGCATTTTTTAAAATACAAATTTCATAACGCCAGAGCTTACCAGTAGCTTTATACAAACCTTGTCCTGACAATAACGAACACAAATTAAAAAGAATTATCCAATTTGGTGCAGTCGTTCGGAAGTTATGCGCGTACATACATTTCGGCGATTCATTTTTATTTCTATAGATAGATAGATAGAAGATAGAAGATAGATAGAAGATATAGAAGATTTAGTTGGCCACAAACACATTTTTTTACTTCTTCTAACACAGCAAACTTATTTTGTGGCACCATTATGATTGAAATTAATAAATTACTTGGTTTTTACCACTTTTATTGTTTATAAAACCGACATGTTTCGTCAGCAAAGCTGACTTCTTCAGGGTTATGACAGAACTAATTTTAAATATAGACATATATATAGGTAATAGAAAAATAATCGACATAAACAATAATAAAATTAGAAAGAAAATAATGTTTAAGGGACGAGGGGCAATATAGAACAATTTAAAAAATTTTTAAAAGGGGAATAGATTTAATAATGGGTCATTTAAAAACAATTTTTGATTATTAATAATATTTAAATTTGCATTAACACTCTTTCTAATCTCTAAAATTTCTAATTTATCTAACTGAATGCCATTGACATTACAATGAATTAATTCTATTCCACTGTTAAAATTAAAGGTATGACTAGTTTCTATTAAATGGTTGGCAAACTCCGAGAAACTATTATTATTTAAAGCTTTCATATGCTCTTTAATCCTTATTTCAAAGTTTCTCGAAGTTTTACCTATATAAAAGAAATCACAATCATTACATTTCAATTTATAAATTCCAGATTTTTTCTTTTTGGAATCTCTATCTTTATTATTTACAATATAATTTTTAAGTTTATTATTTGCATAAAATACAGGAAGAATTTCATTCGGTACATTCTTTGTCAAGGCATTAGAGATTTTATTATTGAAATACATAATTTTCTTCCATTTTTTCTTTTCCTGATCCTTTTGTACAGGATAGATATATGATTTAAGGAATTTATTCTTATATTTTTTATTGAGAATGTTTTCAATTAAATTGGTGTTGTATCCATTATTAATAGCAATTCGTTTAATAACGTTGAGTTCTATTGAAAAATTATTGGGAGATAGGGGTACATTAACTAATCTATGAATCATAGAATGGAAAGCTGACATTTTTTGAGAAATTGGATGATTTGAAGTGTTGTGGATTACAATGTCTGTGTATGTATCTTTACGAAAAATGTTAAATTCAAATTTATTATTAATTATTGAAATATTTAAATCCAAAAAGTTTATACTCGAATTTTGCCCAATCTCTACAGTAAATTTTATGTTTTTATGGAGTTTGTTTAAGAAATTAAGAAAAATATTAAGTTGTCTCAAAGTACCTGTCCAAACACAGAAAACATCATCCACATATATCATTTTTTTAATCATTAACTGGGATCCCACATCATCGATTCTACGTTGTATTTCATAGAATCCATGAAATAGGTCATTGAGAACAGCTTTTCCATGCTATAAAAACCTAAATTTATGAGACTTAAACTTTTTTCAATGAAATACAGTATAGAATAGATAAGTTGGTAACAGTGGCAAAGCGAGAAGGGATGGTGGGGGGGGGGGGGGGGTAGGGGAAGGTAGAATATTGCCAGAAAAATATTTTACACATCAACATCTGCACCGGATGCCACCCATGCTAGCTACGTCACTGATTGGGAATTCAGCATTACATGGCAGTTACAGACATGTAGGCAGGTAAGCGATTTTTCGGAGAAAGAATTGCCAGGAGTGTAATGTATGCTGTGCAAGTGAATAAAATATTAAAAAATCGGGGAAGAATCAGGAAGTCCCATGTCAAATGATTCACATATCATTATCCGTAGTCCAGTGGGTAAGACTCTTGACTCACAATCCGGAGGTCGCGGGTTCGAACCCGGCATGCGCAAATAAATTTTATTTGATTAATTTGTGTTATTTCACAATTAATTAATTTAAAATAATATATAGTATATTTGCGGCATGTTCCAGAGTGGAAGATACTATCAGTATCGCCCTGGTGTAAGACCACCATTCAGAATTGAAACGTTGCTTGAAAATGGCTTTAGCCGTGTTTGGTGACCAGATCTGAATAGCCAGGTACTTCCCAACCTTCCTGTTCCCCACCTCCTTCCCCTCCCCACTACCTTCAGCCTCACAACATACCCCAATTGGGGATGCCATAGTCTCACTGGCTCCAGACGGGAGCAGTTGAGATTCTTGTGCGGTATTCACTGTAAAAAAAAAAAAAATCATGATTCACATATTATCACATTCATCGGGTCGTGTTAAGGTTAACGAATATAATAGTGTGCGCAAAGGCGGAGTTGTGTAGTATGCATACCTCTCTGCCTACCACCATGGAAATACCGTGATGGTTATGTCGTATTTTATTACGTGTAAACTACAATAACGTATAAAAATTGTCCAATGATTTAACTTTATGGTGCGGTGAGGCTTCCCCGATTTTACTTCTTTCTTATTCATTCTCTGTCAATCTGATTTCAAACCATCTTCCATTATTGCAGCTAATCCGCATTCGTAATAAATAACCCGCGTACCCTCAATGGTTTCTATATATAATAGTGAGCTCTGGCATTATGAAAATCGTATAAAAAAATTGCAACAGGTGGTACGCGAGCTGTTTGAAAACTGAATATATGGAATGCGGGAGGGGAGAGGGGAACTCGGGAGGGTGGTTCGCGGGACGAGGAAATCGGGAAAGGAAGGGGAGGCAGAAGGGGAACGGGACGAATGGGAAAGGACACGCAGGGAGAAAACATTTCTTTATTAAGTGGCACTCGCTGGTAGACAAATATACATTTTAATGCCTTTATTTCGTGCATAAAAATTTTCACTTACCAGTTATTTACCTACATCGAAACTTTTAACATCTTAACGCGATCTATGGTTACAAACCGATCATTTTTTTCTCTATAAAATTGTTAATAACATGTTTGACTCCCCTGAACTCCTTAGGCTGATTAACTTTTATGTGCCTAGTAGAACGGTTCGTCAGAAGGTACCATACCATTGTAACAATTCAGGTATCAATGCAGAAATAAACTCAGTAATGAACCGATTGCACAGTGCAGGGAATAAATATTACATGAACACCGACGGCACTGAATGTCTATCAGCCCATAAAAACATTGTTATTAAATCTGTATATGTCTATCTTGATGTTTATAAATTTTCAATATGTATTGAAATTTATTTGAATGTGCATTCTATATCTTTCTCTGTTGGTTATTTTTAATTAAAAAAATTATACTTGGTACTTATTTTAATTGTTATATCCCTTAATTCTTTAATTACATAAAATGTATTATTAAATGCATCATATGTAAAAAACCCTAATTGGACGTGTACAAATAAATAAATAAATGAAAGAGGGTTTCAGCATTTTTATTTGCTTTACAACTTTTAACTTTTCTTCGCCCCCTGTTCCTTACGTTATTCTCTACCCAGCTACCTAATGTCAACATAATTTGTTTAGCGAAGTAAAGCTCAGGTTAATAATTATTCTGTTCTAAGCACACGAGAAATTTGATCCGCAAGTTTCTTCCAAGTAATTAGATGAACTAGGTTCAGCTAATGGACCAACTCTTTATAAAAATGAATATAAATAGATGAATTAGGGCTCATTATTCCAGAAAGCACTGCTTGAAAAACTAAAAGGGAGATTCTCAACATTTTTGAAAAAGCCAGTTAAGTAAGTCACGAGGCTGCAAATTATTATTTTTTTATTTAACAGTCACCATGAAAAATAAAATGATGACAAAATATATGATATATTCTATAAAACATAATATGAAAATAATTAATACATTAAAAAGTAAAAATTATATTTTTTTTCTTATCTTTTTTAAAACTCTTCAAAAATAAATAACAAGACTTGTATAATTGCTTTGAACTGTCATATTTTCCAGGTTGCTTTTTTTTTAATATATTTTGCGACTTAGTTCTTTCAGCATCGATCGAAATATGTTTTGTTTTTCGCGGTCGAATAACTCAGGACGGTGACAAATCAACACACTTTTGAAAAGTGATATAAAGTGATAAAAGTGATATTAAGATGAAAAAAAACTAGATCAGAGGTTACGTTAGATAAGGTTTACGGGGAGGTTTTTCAAAAGTTTTCATGACCTTATGTCAATTTTCAAATATTAGATTTGTCACTATCATGAGTTGTCCGACGTTTATTATAGCGAGAATTGCTAGGAGTATGTGGCAACTTATGAAAAATAATAATAAAAAAAAAACAGAACGTGCCACGTAATCACGATTGTCTACACTCTACACTACTGCATAGATAATATGAAATCCAACTATACAAAAATTATACATTTTTATATCATGTGACAATGATCAAAGAAAAAAAAATTAAAAAAGGAAAAAATATATGTATATGCTGAGAATGAGAAAATAAAAAACAGCAATGGTAGAGGGTTCGTAATTTACAGTTTGTTGTAATTTTTCTATTATACATTCAGTAAATTGACCTGAGGACAAATAGAAAATATCAGCATCTGAAAATATATTATTAAATTTTGTGCACATTCTTCTAAACGAATGTTGAGTGTTGTTTTTTAGGTGGGATGTGGAAGAGTTTGTTTTGATCGTGTATTTCGTATTGGACATTGGAAATTAATGTTTCTTTATTAAAGATTTCGCTTTAAAGATTACGTAATGCGACGATTCCTTATATTTGTTTCAAGATTATTCAAAGTAATTATTTTTCTCCACAGTTTGACGAATGCAGCCATCCTAACAGTGTGTAACACGAGATAGCTCTTACTACCACGTTAATCTTAATGTCTCCAAGTTTAAAATGGCAGGTGCAAGCGGCAACACACACTAAAGGTACCTTTACTTTTACCAACTACGGTACCAACAGAATACGTACACCGTATGTGGTCTCCGTGCAGGAGTACCTAGGGTCTAGTGCTATACGGTCCTTATTGGAAACCTTTGTTAACATTTTTCTAGTAGAAACTAATAATATCAGTATTTTTAGCTAGGTACCGTTTCGTCTTCGCTAGGTAACCTAACCTAACAGACCATGGTAAAATATTTCGGTTGACGCTTCAAATTTTTGAAATTATGTATTCTTTATTAGCTTTTGCCCCCGGCCCCCGGCTTCGCTCGCATTATATTAGGAGGTTTCCCACTCCGCCTCCCCCACCTTCCTTAACTCCACTCCACCCCCCCCGTCTCTCCATACCCGTTACATTCATTTTTCAAACAGCTCGTGTGCCACCTATTTAAACGTGACAATCAATCACGCGCAGTTTTGCATTTATAATATTAGTGTAGACATTTATAATATTAATATAGATTAGTATTTTATACAAATTTGAATTTTTACTATCAAAGGAATCTCCATACTAACCTAAACAAATAACAAAATGACAGCGCACGTCAAACAATTACTTAGCAACGCTTTGCTTTTCGTCCGGACAATAAACGTATAGTAAATAATTTCATAACGCCAGAGCTTATTCATAACGCTAGAGCTTAACAATATATACAGCATATAGTACTCGCAAATAATGTAGCTTTCTATAAGTGAAAGAATTTTTAAAGTTATGCGTGAAAGAGTAACAAACATACATCCATACAAACTTTCGCCTTTATAATATTAATAGGATAGGATAATAGGATTCCCAAAATTTCTTATGACGTTTAAATTTTTTTGGTATAAGTTTTAAAGTCGTAGGTATATGACACAATTTTTCATTTTTATGAATTCTTCTATTTCAAGCGCTTTTTTCAGAGAGGTGGATATTCCAGATATCGCCCTTATAAAAACTACTTTTCAGAATCGAAAAGTTGCTTGAAATACAATTCTTGTTTAGAATCTGAATATCCAGGTTAATACTTCCCAACCTTGCTCTTTCACATCTCATTTCCTTCTCCCATTCTCTCCACATAGCTGGGAGAAGTTGAAACTTTTTTTTTACATTAGCCTCACAGAGTACAACTAATACAACGGTACAAAGCAATTTTCCGAGAGAGCACTGCTGGAGAGGTCAAAAGGTCTCCCTCAACTAGTCTCTCCCGATCCGACCATCCACGCAATTGGAGGGCAGATAGCGAACCTTTTGGGGTGACGCGACGTGGCAGAAGTGTGGGTTATCCAATCAAATTTTGTATAGAAATATTGTATTTAAAAGCCGAGCGTATTAACAATACAATATTGTTTGGACAAATAAAAATGGTAGGCGCAATCTACCAAAATTAAATTAATTAATTTAGATTGTTTGTCATTTAACACGTTACAGAATTTAAATAAAATAATAATATACCCATTAAAGGTTATTTTCGCTTCGTTCTGTATTAAACAAATAAACGATACACTCAAATTTAAATCATCACCAAAAACATTTCTATTCAAATTGATAAAATACTTAGTTTTTACCACTTTTATTGTTTACAAAAACCAACATTGTAATCCACAACACCTCAAATCATCCAATTTCTCAAAAAATGTCAGCTTTCCATTCTATGATTCATAGATTAGTTAATGTACCCCTGTCTCCCATTAATTTTTCATATGAGCTCAATATTATTAAGCAAATTGCTATCAATAATGGATACAACACCAATTTAATTGAAAATATTCCTTTTAAAAAATACAAGAATAAATTCCTTATCATATATCTATCCTGTACAAAAGGATTAGGAAGAGAAAAAATGGAGGAAAATTATGTATTTTAATAATAAAATTTCAAATTCCTTAACAAATAATATTCCAAATGAAATTCTTCCTATATTGTATGCTCTGCTCTTATTTGGCAGCCACCTCTGGTCTGGAGCTCCAAAATACCTGAAAAATACCCTCGACTCTGTGCAGAAACGGGCGGTCCGTTTGATAGATTCTCCCATCTTAACAGACGGATTGCAATCTTTAGAGCACAGGCGTCGGGTGGGAATGCAATCCTTGTTCTACCGGTATTACAATGGAAGATGCTCCGAGGAACTAGCATCATTGATCCCTTCGGCACCGGTGCATAGTCGGGAAACACGCCAAACGCGTGCCCAACATTTGTACACGGTTGACATTTGTCACATGAGAATGGGTCGTTTCTTCGACTCGTTCTTATATTCAACAGCTCGGCTGTGGAATGATTTGCCGGCCTCTGTGTTTCCTCCTTCCTACAACATAGGTCTCTTCAAGACCAATGTTCATTCCTTCCTCTCCTCAAAAAGACCATCCACACAGCATCCCAGATTACATAGGTCCTGAGGGAAATTATTTTCCTCTAGGCCTCCTGTGTGGAGTTAATGTAAAAAAATAAAAAAATAAAAAAAATAACTAACTTAAAAATTACATTGCAAATAATAAAAATAGAGATTCAAAAATGAAAAAATCTGGAATCTATAAATGGTGGTTTCTTTTGTATAGGAAAAACTTCGAGTAACTATGAAATAAGGATTAAAGAATACCTATATGAAATATTTAAACAATAACAGTTTCTCGGAGTTTGCCAACCATTAGGTGGAAACCAGTCACAATAGTGGAATAGAATTAATGCATTGTAATGTCAATGGCATTCAGTTGGATAAACTAGAAATTTTAGAAATCCGAAAGAGTGTTAATGCGAATTTGAATATTATTAATAACCAAAAATTGTTCTTAAATGACCCAATATTAAACCTGTTCCCTTTGTAAATTGTCCCCCATTGCCCCTCTCTCCTCTACCCACTCTCATATTTACATTGATACCATTGTCTATGTCCATTCTTTTTCAATTGACACCATTGTCTATGTCTATTATTTATAATTAGTATCAATAGAAACCCAGAAGAAGTGAGCGTTGCTCACGAAACATGTTGGTTTTTGTAAACAGTGAAAGTGGTAAAAACTAAGTATTTTATTAATTTTAATCAAAGTGGTGCCAAAAAATAAGTTTGCTGTTTTAGAAGAAAAAAACATTTCTTTTTAACAAATTTCATTACACTCTTAATGAATATACCTTATGTAATTTTTTTTGTTTAAATGTTTTTTTCTCTTTCATAATGTAACAGGTAATTGTTTGGTTTTATAATATATGTATCGTATTACATTTATATTATATTTGGTTACCTGGAAGAAATACAATGTACCTACGAGTATAAGCATTTTTGGCCAATAAATTGTTTTTGAATTATTTTAGAATTTTTAATTTAAAAAATATTCAAAATATAGCCCAAAGGATTTTAGATACTTTCCACTGGAATTTCTAATTTATATGGCGAAAATACCACCCACTGCAAAGTTATCATTATCAAGTTGTATCTACTTAAAATACAAGAAAAAAATCCCAATCAAAATAAAAAAAAATCAAATTAAGATGAAAAAGGCTTTATAATTTCTAGGTGCCTGCTTGCGTATTTTGTTTGTGTACCAAGTACAAGTTTTTGATTAAAATAAATATTATTTTCATAATTAAATAAATACAGGCAAGAATAAAGCGTCCATTATTCGAGAGAGTTATCCCGAGCCAAGGGATGTTACAACCCCCTCTTCTCATATTTTTATCAACCCTTTTATACCTCAGTCACATAAATGTCGCTATGGCCTCCCGCTTCTAATGAAAAGAAAATCTAATTAAAATATGCTTAAGAATAATATTATTTTATTTTTCAACTCCACCACTGGATAACTTACTGTAGGATAGAGATTTTTCTTTGGTCACGGTGGCTCAGCGGATAGTGCTGTTCTTTAATTCCATGGGCGTATCGTTTTATTCCGATCGATGAATATTTTTTGTACTAAAGGAGGGATATAATTTTAATTTCTGATTATTTTTTTCAGGTTCCCATAAAACAGTTATACACTAAAATATTATGGAAAAGAATTATTATAAGCAATAATTATTAGCCTGAAGCGCTCATTTTACGTTGAAAAAATCTCCCGAGAAAAGATACATGCCACCTACGGGACTCGAATCCGCGTCGGCATCGGAGACATGTATCTTTTCTCGGGAGATTTTTTCAGCGTAAAATGAGTGTTTCAGGCTAATAATTATTGCTTGTAATAATTGTTACACTTTGTGCTATGCATAAAAATCTTGTCTTAAACATTAGTTTATCAATTAAAAATAATACTTAATATTTGACGAGATAAAGCTTTTCACAAAAAAAAAGTAGACATAATTTGTCTCGTCGCCACCTAGTAGGAGATTTAGCACTAACAATGCCTTTCCCATATAAATATAAAGTTGGTTGTTTGCAGGTGGAAAAATGTAATAAGCAGTAATTGTTGAATGAAACATTTGTATATATTGAATTATTTGGTGGATAGGAGATAAGCCGACGTAGCTCAGTGGTTAAGAGCAGTTGACCGGATATCAGAAGGACGCGGGTTCGAGTCCCGTCGGCGGCATGTATCTTTTCTCGGGAGATTTTTCAATGTAGATGATTGTTTCAGGCTAATAATTATTGATTGAAATTGATAAATTACTTGGTTTTTACCACTTTTATTGTTTATAAAACCGACATGTTTCGTCAGCAAAGCTGACTTCTTCAGGGTTTTGACAGAACTAATTTTAAATGAACAATAAATGTTTTGACAGAACTAATTTAAAATTAGTTCTGTCAAAACCCTGAAGAAGTCAGCTTTGCTGACGAAACATGTCGGTTTTATAAACAATAAAAGTGGTAAAAACCAAGTAATTTATTAATTTCAATCGTAATGGTGCCACAAAATAAGTTTGCTGTGTATTGCTTATAATAATTATTACCCTTTGTGCAATGCATAAAAATCTTGTCTTAAACATTAATTTATCAATTAAAAAATAATAATTATGGAGAAGATTACAAAATTTAAAAAAAAATGCGTCGGGTCTATGTTGAAAGATATTTACTGAACTCTCTGTAGGTGACATTGAAGATGCAGAATCATTCAGCAGTCGAGTTACTGCTCTGTTTAATGGTGCATTCTTATACGTAGATGTTCTCGCTATCCGAGCATTAAAAGGTGCGTGAGATCTCCCACGAGTATACGCGTCAGGGACATATAAGTTAATCTCTATGATTATTCAGGAGGCGGGAATGGGTACTGCCACCCGGGAACCAATAATTGGATTACCAATGCCCCTGCTGTATAGCAACCCAAGGGGCTCGCTACGTTTAGTGACTTAGCAGGGGTACCCGGGTGATGTTTTTCTAGGTCTTGGCAGCGGATGATCTGGACACACTGAACCCCATATTCCTAACCACCCCTCATATCCTTTTCCTTCCCAGAACTCTCATTGCTTTTACCTTAAAAGACCCTCCATATAGCATCCCCAAAGATAACAGGCCCTGAGGGAAAATTTTCCTCAGGGCCTCCTGCTCAGGGCTAATGTAAAAAAATGTGCTAAACACGTTAAAGACATTTTTCAGAGTTCTGGTTACTGTTAGGTTTTTGCACATGTTCGGTAACTTAAGTTCTTGAAAAAAGACAGCGTAACAAATAAATACCTATACAAAATACTTTTTAAGATGAAGTCATAGTAAATGATGCAAAATCATATGTTTTTGTTTTGAAAATTTGATCGCTTAGAAGTATTGTAGATGCTTCAATTAAATACTGCGTGTAGAACATACCTTGGCCCTTAAAAATATCGGTAATTTTTTTTATAAGTTTTTTAATAAGCCTATAAAAAAATAAAGTATAAGGTCTAAAAAACACACTTTCAAGTCCAAACTCTCCTATTTGTAAACCCCTTTTCGGATATAGTTTTATTGTGTAATGTGGCAAATTCAGTTTATTTTATAATAATCGCAAAAAAAGTTGATATTTACACCCAATCTTCCCAAAATAAAATAAAATATGCATTTTCGCGTTGATATTTTACAATACGGCCGCTAGTCGACGAATTCGGTTATTCAAAGTGACCCCTATGGCGTCCACCGAAGAACTACTGTCCACGGCACAGTAGTGAACTAGTGGATCGCCTTAAATGTGAATGACGCAATAGGTGCATATGCAGAAATATGTGTGGCAGTTCGTCAACCGTGCGGGAAGTCGCGAGGAGGGTAGTTAGTATTTTACTCGAAAAAAAATCCACGTAAAAATATAACTGAAAATTTAATCAACCCTTTCGGTCCGGGGTACAATAATTTCATATTCCCTTCTGTCCAGATAAATAATTGTTATTATTGTAAATTTTCGTACTGTCGCTGCTGCAAATGAGTACGAATGGGTTAAGTCCGACAACCAGCTGTAGGATATTTTAACGTTTTTATTCTCGTGGAGCTAAGTCACTTTTTGTTCTTTTAAACGCCTTCAAACTCACGTACAGGCTGTTGTTTTTCTATTAAGAGAAAATATTTATCAAAATAACTTTTTTTAAACTTTATTTATTTATTTCTTCAAAAATTGCTAGTCGTCTTTTTTTACATTAGCTCCACATAGAAGGCCCTGAGGAACATAATTTTCCTCATGACTCATGACCTATCTCATCTTTGGGGATGCTGTGTGGAGATTCATTTGAGGAAAGAATGGGAGGAAGTTCTGGCAAGGTAAAAGGTATAAGGGTGGGTAGGAATCTGGGGGTCAATGTCTCCAGGAATGACGGACGTACGAATCCATTCCTCCCACTACGTTGAAAGGCGATGTTCCGAAAAAGTTGAGGTCAAAAGGTCTCCCTAAACCATGTCTTTCCCGATCCGGCTTCCAGCTGGGGGTTAGATGCATCCACCGCCAAGACCCGGATAAACCTCACCCATGATAATAAATGACGCTTAAACTAAATTAATATAACCCACTAAATTAATAAAACACCACTCTTATTATTTTTATAACGATAACTAATTAATCAGCGCGTACCTATTATAATGTTTTTGTCCTTAGCTATTTATTTGTCTCGATTTGTATCCTGACGAAGAAACCTTTGGTTTTGAAACAGGTTGTTATTTTTTTTTCAGTAGTGGTGTTATAAAAGTTGGTTAATGTTAAATTAATTTTAAAATAATAATTTTTTTCATTTATTTAAAAAAATACTTTTTTTATGTGTAAAAAAAGGCTGCGTTACCATACACAGTGTTAATATAGTACAGAACTCCATTGACAGCGTTCAATTCTTGGAATTGGCTCATACGTGCCTAAAAACTTCAGTCGTAGTCGTATCGCCACGACTCATTCTAGGTACCATACGGTAGAACAGATGTTTCTAGCACAGCAAGAGAAACGGTACTATGGAATGAAATTTATAGAACAGTAGATATGTGTAATTACCGGCTCTTTAAATAACCTGAAAAATGTACATCTATCTTCCTAGATAAGTTAAGAATGTTAAAATTACTTGTACTGTAAAAATGTATGATGAAAATAATTTAAAAAATAAACATGTAAATCTTTGGGGATGCTTTTTGGAGAGCTTTTTTAGGGAAAAGAAGGGGAGGAAGTTCTGCGAAGGAAAAAGGTAAGAGGGGCGGGTAGAAATCATGGGTTCAGTATTTCCAGATCATCCGCCGCCAGATCCAGACAAACCTCACCCCATGAACCCGGGCACCCCTACTAAGTCACCAAACGTAGCGTGCAAAGTGAGGTGACCTGAGGCAGAGGTGTTGGTTATGCAATAAATGGTTCCCGGGACGGCGGTACTCATTCCCGCCTCCCAAATAATAAAATAAATGCAAATTTAATACATATGTAATGGGCGTGTCAGTGTGCCGAATTACTGTCTTTTCCTAACATCTGGTGAAATTAAGCTTTGATTTTGATGCATGCAGTATTTTAATACTTCACAAAATTTTTGTTTTCCAAACCAAATGATTTTTTTCGAAGGAATGAATTTTTGGTGTAAAAGAAAAGGAACACTCTGTACGTATCAAGAAATACACCTGCGTACTTTTAAAGTTAATTTGTCTCTCGGCAATTATTTTCAATTAAAGAACTTTGCTAAAAAATAAGGTGCAGTACCAACAGGGTGTTGAGAAAATATAGGATCATTTAAATTTACCCTCGGCTGGAAAATAAAATAACTGGACGGATAATCAAGGGAGATATTTATTTTATGATTTCATATTTTTTAAGCAATGGTGGTTCCATATTTCCATACTTCAATTTGAGAGGCGGAATTGTTACCGTCATCCCGGGAACCATTTATAGGATAATAATAATAATAATTTATTTAATAATAATAGGTATTTGGTTTGACACAAAACTCAACTTTATCAAGCATGTAGAAAAAATAACCAATAAAGCTTTGAAAATGTTGCGATTTATTTTAAGGCTTTCTAGTGATTTCAATAATGTCAATACTGTAAAAACATATACGTCACTCGTAAGGAGTCATTTAGAATACAATTCCACGGTTTGGTCCCCAAATTATGAGGTTCATACACATGCGATTGAAAGAATCCAAAATAATTTTTTTAAATGGGCATTCCTAGTGAAGGCCTAAATTACGATAGCGTACTTTGTTCATTAAATTTAATAAAATTATCTGATCGTAGAATCATTTTCGATTTAACCTGTTTGTATAAAATCATTAATTCAATGTTTGATACCCCTGATTTATTATATGTAATTTCTTTTCATACTCCAGGCAGGTCAGTCACAAGACAGTACCTACCATATTATTGTAGCAATTCTAAGTCATCAAGCCAATATTATACTCCTATGCGACGGATTCAACAGCTTGGAAACAAATACTCCGATGTTGTTGATATACATATTTAGTACATCAATTTTATTATATAAGCATACCTTATTGAAGTTTTTTTCATCAAATGGGGGAATATTTTGATAAAGCTATTAAAATTGACTAACACATTGACAGTATTTTGTTGGCTGAAAGAAAAAAAACTATTTCGGATTTTTTTTATTTTGTACCTACATCCTGTGTGGTTCAAATTCAATACCTAATAATTTTACTTTGTATTTATTTTTGTGCAAGTGTTTTAAACAGTAGTTTCCTGCACAATCTAATAGTATAATTTCGTTAATATTGTTATATATGTATGTAAAAGCCTAATAGGCGTAAATAAATAAATAAATATTAGGTCCTTACATATGAAATTGGCTTTTTGTATGGGAGGAACATAAAGTCGATTTTTTTTAAATATTATATATTTATTTAATCAAAGTATGTACCATTGCTATCTATGCACTTTTGCCATCTCATAGGTAGTTCATCGATCCCTTTACTAAAAAAACCATTGGGACGGGAATCAATAAAATCTTTGAAGGCGTTTTATTTTTATTTTTTATTTTTTATTCCAGTTAAAAGAAAATTACATTTTCACTCATTTAACTAGAAATAATTATAAACATTAATATAAAATAAATATTTCAATGCAGCGCTATTCTATTTCATTATTTTGTTTATCAAGAATAAATATAAATATATTTTTTTAAATTTACCCAACTTCTTTTCATTTTTAATATCATTTGGGAGGCAATTATATAAGTTGCCCCCCTCGTAACCAATGGATTGTTTACCATAGTTAGTGTGGATTGTGTTTAAATGTATGTTATCGCGTTGCCGTGTAAAGTGTTTATGTACTTGGGATGTTTTAATGAATTCTGTGTTTGCGTGTGCGAGATTATTTTGTATTTTGTATATAAGGAGACATGTATTGTATTCATATAGTTTTCTTAATGTTAATAGTTTTGTTTCCATTTATAATTTTCTTGTAGATGTTTGGACTGCCCCATCGGAGTTGATTTTTTTCCCTTGCAAGAAGTTATCCAAATTAAAAAAAAAAAATGGTAATCTGTTGGGGCAAGGTCCGTAGAGTACGGTGGATGTCTTAGGCATTCCAATTGAAGCTCCTCTAATTTGATAGCCGTCTGTTGTGCAGTGTGTGGTCTAGCGTTCTAACGCGCGTTTGTTGATTAGCTTCACTCAATTCGTGAGGTACCCACCTTTCAAGTTTTTTCACCTTCCCAATTTGCTTCAAGTGGGTTAAAACAGTTTTATCACTAAGACCGCAGCCTGCAGCTAACTCGGACGTGGTTTGCGATGGATCCGCTTCCACAATAGCCTTTAATTCTTCATTATCAACTGTGGTCTCCGGCCGTCCACGGGACTTGTTCTGCAGGTCGAAATTTCCAGAACGAAAACGTTGGAACCAAAAACGCACTGTGTTTTCATTTGTGGCACCGTCGCCATACACATCATTAATCCGTCGAGCCGTTTCTGCAGCACTCGTGCCACGGTGGAACTCGTACTCGTAAATTACAAGTAATTTCAAGTTTTCCATTTTGTAAACTAAGTGACGCAAAGAAAAAAAACAATTAAGGAAAAAACAAATGAATTATAATTTTCGAAACACAAATACATGAGTAAATAGCTGTATAAATTTGAATTTGGAATTCCTAACCAAAGAGAAGATATTGAGATCAAAGTTGCCAGTACGGCAATACGCCAATTTCATATGTAAGGACCTAATATTTTGATAAAGCTATTTAAATTGACTAACACATTAACAGTATTTTGTCGGCTGAAAGAAAAAAAAACTATTTTGGATTTTTTATATTTTATACCTACATACTGCGTGGATCAAATTCAATAAAGTTCTTACTTTATATTTATTTTTGTGAAAGTGTTACAGTCGTTTCCTGCACTATTTACTAGTATAATTATTTCGTTAATATTATTATAATATATATGTATGTAAAAGCCTAAATAGGCGTAAATAAATAAATAATCAACGCTTCTGCCATAAAGTCGCCCCAAGTGACCACTTGAGGTGACCTATAGCTACGTTTGCTGACAGCAGGGGAGTCAGGGTTCATCAGATGAGGTGTGTTCAGTTCTTGGCGGCGAATGTACCTGCACACCAAATGAGTGGCGAGCCAGATCGGGAGTGGCCGATTTGGGGAGACCCTTTGACTTCTTCAGCTCTCGACCCGCCGTCTTGAGGGATGGATACATACTTCCGTCACTCCTGGACACATTGATTCCTAAATTCCTACCATTCATACTTTTTTCTTCCCAGAATTTCCTTTCTTTTCTTGATCTTCTCATCTTACGTTTTCCAATTGCTTCATAAATAATAAATTCTTGATTTCATTCCAAATCTGACCAATATAGGATAACCCCCCCCCCCTACAACCTGGTTATCCTCTGTCGATAAACGGGTAGATAAAATCATAACTAGTTTCCAGTTAACGACAATATAATAGTAATCTTTATTGTTAAAAATTATAACTAAAAATACATGTTAAGTGTTTATTGTGTTCATTGGTTTATAAATTAGATAAATACATAAAATTAACGACACAAAACAATATATACACAGTAAGTAATACGTAATTATAGAAATAATCGGTTATAAATTGAGATTTCTCATAAACGGCCTCACCAGGCCAGTTAGTGTTGAGGCAGTCATTTTTTAAGTTAATTTATAATACCTGTCATAAATTTGAATGAATGTCGGGGACGCCCGACCAAGAAGTGAATCAGATACTGAGTCAGTCCATGACAAGAGTCAGAATAATAGAAGAGCATGTATGAAACGATGTATGAATGTGAACAAGGCAAGGAGTGTGTGCCAAGACCGAGTTGTTTGGCGGTCCGTCCTCTCTGCCTACCCCTGCAGAAACTGGTTAGATAGTTAGTTTTGATTACATCAATAGCTTCGAATTTGGGTGAGTGCACCGGTAAAGGTCCTTTCGTTACTTTTTTTACCATTATTAATCATAAAATTATTTCATGTTCAAGTTATTAAAAGATTTTTCCTATATTAAAATATTATTACATTCAACGTAGGTATAATTCAGATGACATTTGTAAGCAGTATTTTATTAAGTTGACACTAAATTCACATTTTCTTATCACCTTTTGCGTGTGAACGGAAACCGCAAAAATAAACTTCAATATTTTTGTTTAAATTCTCTTATCGAGGTAAGCAAATAGTTTTCAGTTTTATTGGAGAAATTCGACAATTGCACACAATGAGCGAAAAATAGCTTTAAAAATATCACAATTAAAAAAAACGTTGAACAAGTATTGATTCCGAAAAGATTTAATAAATCAATTTTAAAAAGTTATTTTTAAAAAAACCTAGTCTGAAAGATCTGGCTTCGCTCTGACGTTATCCAATCCCGACCGTGACACCACGGCTGGGAAATTGAAAACTTCATGACGTCACCTTTGACGAATTCTTTTGGTGCTATTCAAAACTTCAAATAATACCACCAGTGCAGGAGCGTTAATCCCTAGGATACGGCCAAAACCAAACTTTGAAAGATTTTAAAAATATGCTGAATTTTAAGTCAGACAGTGTATTGCAAAACAAAATGGTAAGTTTTCTTCAGTGTTAAAAAATAGTAATATCACAGATTACGAAGAAATATCATAGAGAAACACTTAACTTCCGAATAAATTATGACGATAATAAAAATTTCTTCTGATTTTGGTTCTAATAGTCCGTTTTCAGGGATGAAACATTGAATATTTAATTCTTCATTTCATGATGATGAATAGTTTCTAATGAAGTAACGTACCTGAAAAGTTTATTGCACTTGTTTACGTTCTACTGTATACAAATGTAGTGCATATTTTATATTTTCGTCCGGTCTCAATTTCCGATGAAAGTTGCAGAGAAGGTATTTAACTTCGTTGAGGTTCTAGTCACCATTGTCTAGAATTACTATGAGCTGAAATCAATTTGACGTGATTCAGGCTCTATTAAACTTTGTTCAGATTCAGATGGATTTTGAGCAGTTGTTAATAATAGGTGTTCTAAAGAAATGGAATGCTGATGTTTAGGAACTGAAGATTGTTGAGTGGCAGAAGAGGAAACTTGAGTCACTTGATTTTGATTTGAAGAAATTTCAGCAGTATTTGATGAATTTGGATTGATATTCTCTGAAGAGTTTGCATTTGTCAATGGTTCACCGAATAATGCGGACATAGTGGATTCTTGAAAGTTTTTATCTTTGTTTAGGGTTAATAAAACGCTTCTCCCAATTTCGTCAAGATTTATAGCGTTGACATCTTCCGCCGGAATCTGTAGTTTTATGATATTTGTGGAGTCTAATACATTTTGTCCAGATTTAGTGTCTGAAGAATTTTCTACATAAGTTGATTGATATGGTTCTATTTCTGATAAATGTTGAATGGATTCAGTTTCCGAAGAACTTTGCGTCGAAGATGCTAAATTTGGTTCATGCACTGATAAACGTTGAACCGATTCAGATGAACCTTCACCAGTGATTAATGCATGTTCTGAAGAAACTAGTTGTTGATGTACAGGTACCGTAGAATGTTGATTGGTAGACGTAGACTCTGCTGTAATTTGATTTAGATCCGAAGAAATTCCAGTAGAATTTGTGGAGTTACGATTCAAATTTTCTGTTGAGTTTGAATGTGTTATCTGAATACTAATGGATGGAGGCCTGCTGGATTCTAAAAAGTTCTTAACGTATTTTGGAGGCAAAAACACGATGGCCCCGTCGCGTACTTCAGAGATTCCGTCAAGTTTAGCAATTTCAATATTTCTTGACAGAGTTTGGAGTTTTCTGAAATTTTTGGAGTCTGATAAATGTTTGGATTCACTTTCCGAGAGACTTTGCATTGAAGATGAATGATGTTGTTCAAGTTCTGATAAATGTTGTCTGTACCCAGTTTCCGATGCACTTTGTAAAGAAGTTGTTTGAAGTGGGTGATGCTCTGATAAACGTTGGTCGGATTCAGATGAATCTTGAACACTGGTTAATGGATGTTCTAAAGAAACTACATGCTGTGTTGAATGTTGAGTTGCAGAAGACGAAACTGGTATGACTTGATTTCGGTTTGAAGAAATTCCACCAACATGGGATGAAGATTGATTGAAATCCTCTGTAGAGGTTGATTTTGAAACCCTGAAGAATGGGGGCATGGTGAATTTTGGAAACTTTCTGACATATTTTGGAGTTACAAATACCATGGCCCTCGTGGGTATTGCATCATTATCGTAGCATCCATCGCTTCCTTCTAAATATTCGACCGGTGTGAGGGATTGATTTTCAACTTTTTTCATCGGTGTCCGCTTCCAGAATTCCGTAATTTTTTTACCGCAGCAGTTTCCCATTATAATTATACCCTCTACCTGTAATGTAAAACCACAGTACAATGAATAAATGGATTTTAGTTACTGAGAGAAACTGTTTATAAATATCTTAGAATCTAATTGAATGGAATGATGGGGAATTTGAAAAATTTATAACCAACTAACCGCCAAACACCTCGGTCATGGAACAAACTCTTTGCCTCATTCACAGGCATACATCGTCTCATACATACATTTCTATTATTCTGACTTTTGACACATTTATTACTTCTGGAAACTGATTTTTTTCTATTTCTTTTCGCTGTCTATTTTTAAACTGCTGTAAAAAATATGTAATCAATAAAATATATTTTGTTATATTAAACCCGGTGTTTGCCATTACATAAATGATAATAATCTTTAAAAAATTGCTTTCATTTCCAACTTTTACTCTTTTTACAAAACCCTTTTGCTCTATTATGCTTAATGCACTGTCAATTTATGAATTCCCATAAAACCACGAGGAAACCACAAATAAACTGCACAAACACTTTCACAAATACATTAAATTTAAGTATGAACACATTTGAGATTGTAAAGTAATTCACCAATAGCAAATTCAACAATGCCGTGTTAATTTAGTAAACATTAAGTTATTAAAATTGTAAAAAAACTGTAACGTAAAGGCACAAAAAATGTGGAAAGTAATTTAAGCAAATTCGTCTTCGTACCTTTAATTTACTTGAATTTTTTTTTCTATGATCAACTATAACCGAAAACCCTCTTTCGACGATTGCTGATAAAACACTGACCGTGACATAACAAAAATGAATAACAATGTCTTTAGCACGTATTATGCCTTGATTACGCATTTCACTTACCACAATGCTTACGTTTAACAAGAAAAAATATAAATAAATTATTTACATACGAGGGTCGGTCAAAAATAAATGTCTCCTATTTTTTTCCATTTGATTGTCAATAAATAAAAATACAATTACAATGCTTGAAAACCACACTAATGAGATTAAAAGAATTTGGCATTCTCGGACTATAAAAATATTACCATTTGTTATTTCGGCCACTGGCATAATACCTAGGAATCTGATTCAAAATTTAAGCGTATTAGATTTGTCAAAGAATGTGTATATAAAAATGCAAAAATCAGTAATTTTAAATACATGTAGGATTACAAAAGATTTTTTAAATATTTATATTGAGGGATCAGTAGGATTTATAGGTTCAATTAGAAATGCCACAGAGCCGAACCCTCTGATATGAAAATATCTGGAGTCGGTGAATTATATTCCCATTTGGTCTCTAGTAGGTTTACATGTTGTTCTTGTATTATTTTGTATTTATAATACTTATATAGTGCAATTGCATAGCGTGGGTTGACTAAATGATCATTTGGGGAAGTGTGTGAAAGGGTTTAGTTTTTCCTGTGGGGAAAATTTAACCCGGACATTTAAATCTAAATAATGACGATTAATTTAAAAGCACGGTCTAGCTTCCTAAGCCATTGACAAAAGTTTTCACGGCCTCTCTTCAAAGTGAATCCCACAATGAGCTTTTTTATAGCAGACCGAACCGATGGAAATCTGATGGCTCCAGGTTAGGCTGTATGGAGGATGGGGCTAGACTATCCATCAAATTTTCACAATCTCTTCAGTGGTTTGATCTTACATTGTCTTGCAAAAGAAGAACATTCGCCATAGCTTTTGTTGGACGAAATATGTGCTTTAAGATTTTTAAGGGTTTTGACTTATTGGACAGAATTTATTGTGTATCCCTGCTCTAAAAAATCAACCATATTCAAACCCTATGCATCCCAAAACACTGTCGTGATAACTTTCGCACAGTTTTGATTTTTTTCGTCCTCGGTGAGTTTGTATCATGCCATTCCATTGACTGACAATTTTGATACAGTTGCATCACCGTTTACATTTTTCAGTCTTTCGTGAATGTGAATGGACGTTTTACCTCCTGCATTCAAAATTTAATCACAGAAAGCAGTCTAATACGATTCGGCCATTTTGCAAGCGATTGCATTGTTGCCACCTGTTGACGTAGAAAGTTACTATTGCAGTAAAATGTAGAAGGCCTGAGGTTTAGTGCCAAATTCAATTTTTTCATTCAACTAACTTTATATAAGAAGAAAAAATAGGATGCATTAGTTTTTGACTGACCCTCGTAATTATGGAGTTTCGAAATTTTTTTGTGTGAAGTAAACGGGAATGGCGAACCTATTTGCGTATTTTATTTGCGCCTCGTTCTAGATTTGAATATACCAACCTGGTTAGATACCACCATTCAGAATCGAAACACGGGTACCGCCGCCCCGCAAACTATTTATTGAATAACCAACAAGTTTGTCGTACCAAGTGGTTCCCAACGTTCGGTTACTTAGCAGTGACTTAGCAGCGCCCGGGTTCGTGGGGGTCTTGGCGGCGGATGCGTTTGCCCACCTCCTCCGTGGCGGGTCGGATCAGGAGAGACTGTTTGAGGAAACCTTTTGACCTCTCCAGCCGGACTCTCTCGACTAATCGCCTTGCACCGCAGCGAGAGGAATGGATTCAAACGTCCCTCACTCCTGGGCACACTGACCTCCCACCGATACCTAACCAACTCTTATACCTTTTTCCTAACCAAAACATTCTCTTCTTCCTTTCCCTAACAAAGATTCTCCACACACCATCCCCAAAGATAACAAAGGACCCGAGGGAAATTGTTTTCCTCAGAATCTGCTGTGTGAAGCTAAGGACAAAAAGCGGCAGAGAAGAGTTTAAAAATTGTAATTATTTCCTCAGCCCTCGTATGACATATTATTTTGACTTATGGCAGTCTGGTCGCGGGATTGTCTTATGCGTTTTTGGTCAATAAAGTTGTTCTTATTTAAACTTTTATTACAGTCAGATCTTCGCAGATAAATTGACGGCCTCCGGGGCCGAGGGGCAAGACTCCCGACTCGCGGTCTCTTGACAAGGTCGCAGATTCAAATTCCGGCGTTCGCCAATAAAATTTTATTTGATTGATGTGTGTTTTCACTATTTAAACATTTGAATTTATTTGCGGTACATTCCAGAGTGGAAGATACTCTCAGTATCATCCTGGTGTAAGACCATCATTCGGAATTGAAATGTTACTTGAAATGGCTTTAGCCGTGTTTGGTGACTAAATCTGAATATCCAGGTGCTTTCCAAACTTTTTCTACCCCATCTCCTTCCCCTCCCCACTTACCTTCAGCCTCACAACATACCCCAATTGGGATTGCCATAGTCTCACTGGCTTCAGAAGGGAGAAGTTGGGACTCTTGTGAGATATTTACATAAAAATAAAGGAAAACACTTTACACCTGCAGTTGTTGCCATCAGTGGGTAGATTTTCAAAATAATTTTTTTTTACCATTTTTGTGTGATTTTTTCAGCAACCTTGTCGATTATTAATATTATTATAAATACATTCGAACCTTTATTGTTTTTTTTAATTTACTAAGTTCTTATTTTTGTACAGAAAATCCTGAAAAATAATCTGTTGCCTGAAAGTGGCAGATACTTTTTTGTTATGTTTACATTAACGGTTCTTATCGGGCAGCAGATAATTTTATTTTCATTTATTAGTTTTGTTTTTGTGTATTTGTATTTATAAATTTTTTACAGAATTTGAACAACTCATCAAATTTTCAAGTTAATATTCAAGTTCTGCTATCACCAAGTACCTACCTACCGTGAAACAAAGGGACCATGGTAAATTAATAACAACGTGATTAGAACTATCACAGAACTCGAATTTTTACTTTTAATGGTAGAACCTACTACAGACAAGCTGATCTGTCACAGCTTTGTGGGACTATCCATAGCTTATATTGTGTTAGATGTAATTATATTTAATATAATAATAAATAAATAAAAAAAATTTAAAAAAATATGACGAATTTTTCAAATTCCATGGAACTACTTTTCCTAAGTAATGATATCCGAAATTTTATTGTATTTTTATAGATGTGAGAATTCGAGTTAACTCATAATAAAACCAAAAAACTCAATTTTTCTTTCTGTGTCGTTGATCACCTAACATTGTAATTGCAAACTAACAATCTATCATTATTGCTAACTCTGTAAAAAAAATTAAACTACTTACACACCCGTAATAATAAATAAATGTTTTATTATTTTCCTTTTCGTGTTACAAGTAGAGATAATGATATCCTCATTGGGATTTCCCGTGCTGTGTTTGCATATTTTATGTAACATAATTACGTATATGAATAATATGAAGTTGCTGAAAGAATTAAAATAGATAACGTTGTATTTTTTTAGTGCAGTCGTGTGGTTTCTGCTTCAATCAGACTTTGGTGTCATTCAGGCCATTTTAGGGTTGCGAGTTGCACTACGCAAAAAAATCTACCCCCCTCCCTTATCCCTTAAAAATTATTTTAAAGTACAAATTGGTATTAAGTCTCTTGAAAGTAGGTCTATAACCTATATACAAGGTATCCGGAAACTCGTAGTACAAGCGGGAAACTGGAAAATCCACATCACATTTCGAGTCGATTTTGTGGTTTAACTTTTTTTGATTTGAGCTTTCGTTTTCGAGTAAATCGTGTCCGAAGTTGGAATTTTTTTGGTTAAATTTGAAAAAAATTTTCACTAGGGGGTTGATTTCAGCTGTATAATGTCTTATAAAATGCAACGAAGGGTAAACCGGGCTCAAGAATTTTTTTAACCCTTTAGTTGTCGAAAAAATGGAAAAATAGAAAAAAAAATATTAAAATCGAAATGCTTAAATGAAATGCTCGAAAAAAATAAGTTTTTGGGTTCTCTACGTGATGTAGATTCACCAGTTTCCCGCTTGTACTACGAGTTTCCGGACACGTTGTATAACTGCGTACTTTTCACTTTTAACGGTACCTACTCGTAAATGTCTAACATTATTAAATGGTTTTTTTTTCAGAAATATTACAAAATCATAATATAATTTTTTTTTCGAATGAAGCAGATACTTTGGAGTGTGACGTTATACAGGGTGTCCGGGGGTAAAGTGCATTAACTTTCGGAGGTTATCCTACATGATAGTACAAGTAAAAAAGATAAATAACTTTTTTCGAAATTCCAACTTTTAGGGGTAGTTTTCTGGTTAAAAGATAAAATTAGACCGGCGTGTGCGGGCGGCTTTATTATTTTACACTGTTGCCGAATGCCGAATCCCCGCTCCAAGCGCTCAGTGTCAGTGTTGAATTCAAATGTAACAATTTTATTCGCGTAGTAGTGTTTCACTTTAAAAACTGTATTGCTGTTAGTCAAAACTTGTTGATTTAATGTGTCTTTATCTAGTGTGTATTTATTAAGACTGACTTAAAGTACAACTTCATTCAGTGCGTGTTTTTTTTTTTCAGATATACTTTTGTTTACCTATGTAGTTGTAGACGTGCCTAACCTGCCTAGCTGTAAAATGGTGTTTCTTTGTGCGTAATTTTATCATTAAATTATTGTGCCAATACCGCGTAATTTTGTTATTGAATTATTAGGTAAATGCCTTACTTTACCAACAAAGAACGGGCAGACATTCATTAATGAAATAATGAATTGATAATAATATTACTTTACGTTTACATGCTTGCTTACAAGCTGAAGGTGGACATTTTGAAAATTTGTTAAACTAGTTAAAAGCGATGACATTAGTTAAGTGTTTAATTAGTTTATAACAATTTAATCGTTAAAAGCGTGTCTTCAATTGTTATTTAAGTGCAGTTATCTTTTTACATTTGGTTTAAAACATACGATCTGTATAAACGTCAAATTCTCGGTCTTGTTATGTTTACAAACGGTTTCCATGGATACAGGCCAAATCACACCAAGCAACGTTGCAACAAATGCGCCCGGCAAGCTAACTCGGGTAAGTGCTACCTTACACTAAGGATTTTTATTAGGTATCTCTTTTTGTATGGGAAAAAAAAAGTTGGAATTTCAGAAAAAGTTATTTATCTTTTTTACTCCTACCATAATGTAGAATCACCTCCCGAAGTTAATGCACTTTACCCCCGGACACCCTGTATATTAAATGAAAAAAACACACTTTGAAATACACCACTTTTAATTTGAATTATCAAATAACAACCATAAAAATTACATCGGCTAATACTGCCAGTAAGGCAAAATATTGTAAAAATATCTTTAGCTATTAAAAATAAAAAAGTAATAAGCTCTTGCGGAGCTTCAGATAAGCACGATCTGGTTGGCTGTTATTATTTGTTAATTCCATTGATATATATAAATAGATGAGACATTAAGTGAATAAATTGGTTCGACGGATTTGAAGGTAGTACCTCCAATTCTCTATTTCACGCATTTAGTGGACCAAAAACCATCGTGTCGTGTTGGTCATTTGAAATACATCTGGTAAGCGTATGTGTAAAAGGCGTTCGTGCAATGTATGGAACGGACTATTCAGACTGTTGAACGTTCAAGTCCTTACTACGCTGTGCCCTCAGTCTAAGGACACCTGCATTCTTGTACATTTTTGCAGGTATATTTACATGGCGGCTCGCGCTCGGTGTGGAGTCTATTGTAAGTCCTTTAAAATGTTTCAATACCCGGCTTCAGAGCATTATATTTTATACATTTTACAAATATAAGACAAATAGTCGCGATAAACTACTTTTTAGTAGTTTGTCTAACGGGTTCTTTACATTAAAAATCTTATTATAGTGATTTAATAGTTACATTTTTACAATTTAAGATATAAAATTAAATAAAAAAAATTACAGAAATATACTTAGATACATTTTTACAATTATAGATATAAAATAAAATAATTTTTTTACAGAAATATACTTAGATAAAAGAAAAATTATGAAAACATGAATAACAATTTTAAAGTCTTTAGTTATTGTAAGCTAATACAAATTAGTTCTTTCCGTAAGCCAAGTCTTCAGTAAGTTCACCAATTGTTTGTTTTGGGTACAGTTTTTAATTTTAGCTGGAAGCATATTTAAACAACTGGGAATCATGTAATTTAACGTTCTTTGTCCATATTTATTTGTATGTTTAGGTACAATTAGTCTTTCATTAAAGTTAAAACGAGTATTATGGTTGTGTTCCAGCCTGTTTATATATAAAGGGTTATTTATGTGCTGAAACTCGTTCCAGAACTCGCGACCGCGAATGGCGCGATGTCATACTCGTAATTGAAACTTTGAATGCAATATTTTCCATCGCATTTTTTTTTCTTGTATAGTAATTTAGGTGAATATAAAGATTTTTCTAAAAAATATTTGTATTAAGCGTAACCAGTGATTTTAAAAGTTTACCAAAAATAGGCGCTGCAACAGTAAAAAATAACTAGGTTGATTAATATAATTGATGAACTTTGATGTCGTTGTATGCGGCCCTCTACTTGAAAAGTCTGTAAACCCCTGCTTTGCAATCGCATTCGTGCCAGTTCGGTAGATAACGGAAAGTGTCGAACTACCCCTCCCGCAGGCCTGAGATGAACACGAATTTCGAATATATTTGTAAGGCATGGCGCCTCTATTGTATATCTCTATGGTTAATTCACATAAAAAGTGGTGTATTGCAAAGTGTGTTTTTTCATTTAATACAAAATAGAATCATACAAATAATAAGTCTCAATGTGGCAAAACCATAGTTTGATAATGGCCTTGAACGCTGAAATAGGTTAATAATAAAAACTAAATTACTTGCGGAATTTTAATAACATTATTTAATATGATTTACTTTAAATTAAAACAAAAATAATTACACGGAGTAACAGTAACAACAAATAAGTTCGCATGAATAAAAAAGGTTCCTGTTTTTTTTCTTTAGGACTACTGACATGTACCTACAATTGAAAACAAGTGACCTAAAGCAAGGGTTCAGAATAAAATGCGAGTTGGCGTCATCTCTCTATGAAGCACTGCGAAGAAATTACCTTTTTTTACATTAGGTACAAACAGGAATCCCTGAGGAATCAAAATTCCCTCAGGGCCTGTGTCTTCTTTGGATACGCTGTGCGGATGGTCCTTTTAGAGAAAGGAATGAGGGGTGGGTAGAAATCTGGGGATCAATGTATCCAGGAGTGTGAACGTATGAATCCATCCCTCCCGGTGCAAAGCAATGGGCCGAGAGAAAGGCCTAAGTTAGGTCTCCCTCAACCAGTCTCTCCCGATCCGGCTCACCATACGGTAGATGGACAAACGCATTCGCCGCCAAGACCTAGATAAATCTCATCCCATAAATCCGAGCACCCCTGCTAAGTCACCAAACGTAGCAGTCCACTTGGGGAGCAGAGGTTATCCAATAATTGTTTCCCGGGCGGCAGTATTCATACCCGCCTCCCAAATTTCAATTTATTGTAACTTTTTTTTTTAATAATTTAATTCGTATAATATGATTTTAGATTTTCACGGCCAAAATATTTATATTATTTGTTTTTGGGGGGTCATGCCGTGTTACGCTACATCCTCCTTTAGCCAACGTTTCGGACATTTTTACAGTGTCCATCATCAGGGCAGATGTGGCAGACGGACACTGTAACGCTGTCCGAAACGTTGGCTAAAGAAGGAGGCAGCGCAACACGGCATAACACCCCAAAAACAAATACCTAACAAAAATAATTCGTGTAAGTTCATGCTTTTTTTCTGTAAAGTGTAGATTTAAATGGATAATTATTTAATTTCAGTAACATTTTCTTACCTTTTACTTTTTTTCAGACAATTTTTTAAAATTATTTTAAGTGCTCAGATCTGAATAGCAGGAAACGCAGTCCACTGAAGCTGTTGTGATTGTCCTAAGAAAAAGAGGAAGAGAAAAATATACTTTTGTTTTTTTACATAATCGAGTGCACAATTTGTCTTGCTGTGTCTTCAGGCACCTATTTACCAACCTTTCTCTTTGTCTCCTCCGTCAATTTTTTTTCTCAACCTTCCCCAAAACGGAAATGTCTTGGTCTCTTTGGCACATCAGCGGTATTAATAAAAAAAAATTAAAAAGCCCTTAAATAAGGATTGATAAAAAAACACTGTTGATTTTCAAATATTCGTTTATTAAAATCTTACATGTTATTTTTATTATATTATATTCCGATATCTATTATATAACTAAGTCAGAAACATAAAAAAAATTACATTAATCATTCTTACTTACTAAGTACAAACATATTGTTCTAGGAAAACAGTCGGTTATTTTTTACTATAAACTTCAATATGGATTTCAATGCAAAAATATTTTGTTGATATCACTTATAAAAACGCAGTACAGAATTTTTACAGAGATGCCCCATCAGTTTAAAACACAGTGGGGGAAACCTACCTACGGGGCAACATGAGATGAGTGGAGGCCACGCGGGGTTAATATAGAGATTATTCATAATACGTAATGGATACAATTTATAGTTACAGGCAATATAGTTTGCTGATTAAAAATTATATCTTTAAATGACAAGTCACCCTTTTTTACAGAAGTGTGGAAATTTTTCGGTATTTACTTTAATGAGATTAACCATTTCTTATAATTATGTAAATTGCCATAGAAATAACAGTATCATTACATTTATTGCCGGATAATTTTTAATAATACCTACATAGTTTATTATGTTATTAAGCAATTTTGTTGCGGTCACCATGATTTCTATTTGTTTCGTTCAGTTTAAACTTCTCACGTTGTTGAGCAAAAAACGGTTTTTTACAATTTTCGAGTTCACTTGGGACACCAGAATTCCGTTGCTTTAAGGTTCTTTAATTCGTTGGTCTACGTTAATAATGAGTTCGAATTCCAGCACACAATCAAGGCATCCAAAATATTGTTGTTTATAAAATGTTCTTTTTAGGTGCTGTGCTAATTTTTATCATTTTTAAAGCAGGGTTTAAAATTTTTTGTAATCTCGCAAATCAGTCCAAGAAGAAGGCACATTCCATAATTTAAGGTTCCATGGTAATAGATACTATACCATCGCGTAACCTCCACCCCCTGGTGGATTTGGGTTGTTAGATCCAGTATTTGGGGCTGGGTTTGAAGAAGTGTTCGTTCCTGATCCTACCTTTTGAGTTCCTGGGGCGTTTGGAGCGACCGTTGAACCATGCACGTAATCGGGAGCTCTGAAGGGTAGAGCAACTGTACATTTTACTGGTTCATTGTTCTTTGAGGAACTTTTCCAAACGAGACGCGTAGCATGATCCATGATTCTTTTTGCACTGTTGAAAAATAATACTTATGTTATTTCGACGTAAGCTTTTGAAACACCAACCTTGAATTAGTAAATTTTTCTATGGAATATCAATTAGTTCTTAATGATAGTTTTTTTGCCTGATGAAAAGTATGAAACATATTGGAGGCGCAGTTTTTTAAGGCAAAGTGATATTTCTGTTTTGATCTCAAAATACTAATCGCTTAGTATGGTGAACATCGAAAAAATGACCTTTCGGTTTCTTTGAAAAAATTAACGTTTTCGTACATTTTCTAATGAGGAAATATTAAAAGTGCCAAAGTACACAAAGCTCTTCAACCATTAACAAGTTTTATGTGAGTTTCTATAAAATATCAATAATATCTTCATGGTTTGAAGATGCAAATTTCTTCCTCTTCGTCTTCGTTTAAAATCGCTTAAATCTTTTGCCGTGGAAATCTGCTTATAATTCGGAGTCTCGAAAGCATAGGCATTATCGGTTCTGCATAGTTCTATGAAATAACATGATTAGTTGTTAAATTTATTTGCGCCAATAAATTGCTCCGAGCAATTGAGGCAAGAGCACTCTGTTCTTTCGTACCGTCTTTCTGCTGTTCTGCTGTTTGGCTTTTTGGCTCTCGATCTCTACTTCGTTTCTGTTTGCTGATTCTGCTTATGTTATCTGCACTGATAGAAAAATTGCATAAATTTTAAATTTAGAATCATTAAATTATTCCTCAATCGATAATTGGTGAAGAAACTTTAATTTTCTACTGATTAATACATTTCTCACTGTTCGTAAAATTTCGAAAAATACGTTAATAAGTGTGTTTGCGAATTTAGTTTTTGATAATAAGTAATGTTCCGTTAGGTTAGGTGATTCTTGAGTGATTGATGTAAATGAATGTACCCATTTTAAGGTTCCAAGAAGAATTTCTGTATGCCTTAGTTTATTTTAATATTTTACGATTTGGCAATATATTTATAACACAATTCGTTTATCTGAGGCTGCCAAACTCTCGAACGTTGAATTTTGAAATCGGAAAATACACAGATCTTTTTTTTTTTGGGGTCATCGCGTCCTTTTTAGCTTGCAACGTCGTTTCTATTATTAGCTATGGTGCTTTAAAATGTTCATTCTCGCTTTTTTGCTACTTTCTTGGTTAACGTATTGGGTTGTATAAATTTAAGTGACCGATAAGGATAAGGATCATAAATAAATAATTAAGAAACGGAAAGAAGGATTGTACATAAGTGACAGCTGATTATAGGTGACAGTATTTCCCAAAAGACTCCAAGATTGCCAGGAATTTAAGGAAAGCCAGGAATCTTTCAGAACCTTCTATAAATGTGACAGTGGTAAGAGGAGTTCTCATCGATGGTGTGTTTGAATGTTTGACAATTTTGAAAAATATGTACTGCCAATGAATTAGCACATTATTATCAAGTCAACGATTTTAGGTTGTTGTGGTGTCTCCGCTTCCTGGAGGTTGGGGAGGGTTATTAGGTACGGTATCTGATGATGGGTTTGAAGACGTCCCTTGTGTGGAAGCTTGGTCTTTATTGTCTGGAGTATTTGGAGCCACGGTGGATTTCTGCACATATTCTGGTGCTCTGAAAGGCACAGCGTAACTTCTATCCATAACGGGGTTGCTAAAAATGCCTCCCATTTCCGATGATTTTTGAACTGTTGAAGAAAAAATATCTGTATATTATCAAATAGTTTTGTGTGGTTTTCATCAATTGGATGTTTTGAATAACATGCACAGCATGAAATAATGTCAATTATTAGTTTTGGTTATCCATCATTTATAACAATAATATCCCATATTTAGAAATACGAAAAGTATGAATAAATATAATTTTTTTTAGATACATTAAATATATAAATAAGGCCGTTTGTCTGAGTTTTGAGTTTTACCTGTTCCACTGTTTTCTTATTTGCGAGTCTAAATTATATGCCTTAAATTATATGTGACTAGTGGCCAGTTGAGGATGTTTTTTCTGCCGGTCACCTTCTTGGTGGTAATTGAAGCCTTCAAACCTTTGTTACGGAGGTGATGGGGAGATACAATATATTTTATCCATTACGTTTTCAATGAAATCATCATTAATTCAAAACTACCAGGATATAGTCGACTCCCAACTTCCTGGAGAATGGTGGTGATTATAAGATCCAGTATTATTGGGTGAATTTCAAGATTTCTGTGCTGATTTCTGCTTTTCATTTCAGTTATTCCTGTTGTTCTTCAGAATATTTGGAGCAACGGTGGAACTGGGCACATAATCTGGAACTGTAAACGACACCGCCTAAATTGATTCACAATAACCTGCGTTGTCAGAAGTGCGAATTGCAGCTAAAACTTTTTCCTCACGCCTGATACCTTTTGCATAGTTGAAGAAATATATCAAAATTATTTCATAGTTTGTGTTTAATTAACGTCCAGCATAATATTTTGCACAGCAGAATTATATGTACTTTTACTAAGATTCAATAAATAAATATCGATAATAATTGATTTGCCTATTGACATAGCTACCAAAAAAAAAATAATAAAGTGTAGGATAAAAGAAACTAGAGTTTTTGTTATTTAAAATTTCTTGTTGACTTTCGGCCTTCTTCAGTTTAACATTAGCATCAGCGGGTGTCCACATTGGCTTACAATCGTTCATTCCAAATCGTGTAAGTATCCACTGTCTGTTTAAGTCCGTATATTGACTTGTTCAGTCTACATACTTTATTTTCATCTTCATAGCCAGGGGGTAAATTTCATGTAAATTTAAATGTAAATTTCTTCATCAAAGTCACCCTGTAGAAATGCTGTGACTGCTTCCATTTGGTGTATTTCAAGTCGATATTTGGCAAGACCAATCGAGTATCTTATGGAAGTATAACGGACCACTGGAGCATGTACCTCATTGTAATCAATACCCTTCACTTGTTTATATCCTTTGATCCATCTTAGTTTTATATACCCATCATCTGGGAATTACTGATTTTCCTTCTAGTAAGTTAACCAGTGTCCATGTATTATTTTTTATTAACGACTGATATTCTTCCGCCATAGCTCTCTTCCAATATCAGCCTTTTCACTTTAAGAGCTTCTTGTAGACTGTGGATCACTGTTTAGTAAATTAATAGTAGACTCAGAATTTTGACACATTAAGGATGAGGAACTTGGATGAATATCATTTCCATCATAATTATCACATCTCATTCTCCTCGGCAGCGATCTCAGAGTCATATTAGATTCCAGTGGAGAATCAACTGTCCTGTCTGAAATGGTTTGTGTGGTAATTCCTTGAGAAGTTTGGTAAAACTTGCTACCCGCTGAAGATTTATGACGAACCCAGTGGCAGTCTTCCCATCTAAAATAATTATAATCGACTTACTGTAGCCGTATGTGAATTAAATTGTCAGGCAAGTGTATCTTTCTTTCGGAAATCGTGGACAACGTTAAAGAGCATCTTGTGCAGTCACAATCGTTGTGGGAACACGATGCGTAAACCTGGACGGAACGACAGTGTGTGAATTTTTAGAAATCAAAGGTACAGATCAAATTGTTGAAGAATGTCTACTCTTCCAGTTTCCGTGGCGCGTTAATGCTTCTCAATGCATTGCCTGATGCAATTGAAGTGCTGAAATCTCAGCATCTCTATGTAGACCCATCAATACATTATCCGTCGAGAAGTAGAAGAAAATGAAAGGTGGATCGTGTGAGCAACATTCATAAAATTTTTCATGGTTTTCCAACGTTTTCCTGGATTTCTTGATTTGAAGACGTAGATGCAGTTTGATTTTCTTTTATTGTTGTGAATGTTATGATACTGTTGAAGGCATAGGTTGAAGATCTAATTTGGGGTTTGTGCTATGAGGGGTTTCCATTATTTGTTGGATTAGGAAATCTTGGTGGCGCCTCTACCGAAACAGGAGGGGTTGTTGAAGTTATCTGTGGTGTATTTGGTGCTTCTGGGGAATCCGGAGCGACCGTAGAGCCTTGTACGTAGATTGGTGCTCTAAATGGTGCGGCTGCTTTCTGCATTATAGTTAAATCCCCCTTAGGTCCGAAGAGTTCTCTGAAGAAGTGCTCCATATTTGCATTCATTGATGGCTGCAAAATTCATCTTTATAAGATTTGGTTTTCATAATTGTAAGTAAGAGTGTTTGAGAAGATGAATTAATATGAATGGAGCAATAAAGGTGTTCCAAGATAGAGTGCTATGGCGGCCCGTTCCTTCGGTGAAACGGAAAGATGTTTGGATTGTTAGATAGTTTAGTTGTTAGTTACAATAAGAACATTCTCCACCCATGCACGCAATATATTTTTGAACTTTGAAGAATTTTTCGTATTAAATATTTCCTTTTTTTAAGATAATTAATTATAAATGTCCGTTGGTTGGACACTAGCCGTGCAAGTAGAAAATTTATGAAATATACATTACACAGAGGTCGTATTTTATTTTATCTTAGTTTTTTTAACATTTATTTATTTCAATGCATTTGATTAAATTGTGAAATGGGAAGAGAGGGTGGTTGGACGTAACACAATCATAGCTATACTGACCTACATACATCTACATATATCATAGACTCTGTGCTTGTAGTTTTGATTGCACATATTCCATCCCTATCATGTTCCTTTAAACCATCTTGTCCCATCCCTATGAACCGTTACCATAACAAATCAGTGTCGTCAATCGAAACTCGCCGTGAAAGAACACAATTTTCCGCTCCACATTCTCTACCCGCATATCAAAGTAAAATACCGCGAATAATAATAAACGAGTGTATGAACAAAGGCCACCCATGAGAGAAGAGAAGTAGATACCACAAGGTTCCTCAGTAAGTCCCTTCCTTCCTTTCCCTTATGTGCATTCATTTTTAATTGCGCAGTGGTCTATCATACATCTCAAAACACATACAAGGTCCTTCGACATTCGCATTCACACAAAACGAATGAAAAAATTTTTTAAACCTTTTTCAAATTTGATCTAAAAATATCGATTTCGGGCACTTTCTCCCGGGGACCGCCAGCTGAATAATAAATTTGGACACCTTATGTAGCGCTGTTTTTGCGAAAAATCGCCTCAAGAGGAATGGTGGAATACATACTCCGGATTACATCTTAATTACTTTTTTTTGCATTTCTTATTTTGTTATTCTTTTTTATCTCTTATTTGCAGATGTTCGCAGTCCTACAGACAGCAATTATGACTTTTTCCTTTCTTTTGTCCTTTTCATTTCTTCTTAAGGTCACCAAGTAGCTCTTAAGGAATTAAGACTACTGCCCAAAGGAGCGGCCATTTTTTATCGTTTAAAAAAAAATAAGACTACTAACACTTTGCTGTCCTGTGCTTTTGTAAGCACTTGCATACTGATTCCTAACACTGTATGCGGGGACATTTGGAGGTCTGGCTTCGTTCATTTATACAGAATCGTTCTCCTAAAAAACGAGTCCTTGCGAGAGCCTTGAAGGAGTAACCTTAAGTTACTTACACCAGGGCGGGAAAGTGGTGGGGCCCTCCAAATGCCCATGCTAACATCACGCGTATACACGTACGTATAGGTTTAGCCATTGATATTATATTTTTATTTTTTGCAGTTTTAAATAATTCTGGTAAAACACCGAGATAGAATGAGAGAGCATGTTGGCATTTGGAATACTTAGCGCCTACACACACACACACACTAAACAGTTCAAGGTCGTCATTTATGAATTTAAGACGAGACCGTTCGACTCTAAATATTCAAGATCGTGGGCTCTAGACGCTACGTCAATGGTATTTGCCTACCTATTAAATATTCAACCTTTTATGTACTTTTAAAATTAAACGATGATCACATTTACAAACATTATAATACGCTATGAGTTCGCAGCTGAATAGGTGAGTTACTTTGGGGTGAACGAACCGGACATGTCATAATCATGTGAAATATCTTTCAAGGACGCACAAAACTCGAAATTATCTCGTGACAATTGTTAAAATTTTATTATAAACAAATAACCCTCAGGCCTCGACGATATTTTGTCAAAAATCCATGTAATTGGAATATTTATGAACGTATCCGAAAACTAAAAACTGTTTTTGACAGCTAATAAAATAGACTTTCAAATTTTATAAATAGAAATAAACGAATAATTTTTAAAATATAAAATTTTTTCGTGCTAACATAAAAAAGTTTTAAAAATGGCACACATTTCGTAGTTTTCTAATTAAAATTATTATTTTTTTTTACATTAGCTCACACAGGAGGCACCGAGGAAAACAATTTTCCTAGTGGCCGATGTCATCTTTGAGGATGCTGTGGTGGGTTTTTTAACGGAAAGGAAGGAAAAAAAGATATAGGAAGGAAAAAGGTATGAGGGGTGGGTAGGAATCTGGGGTAAGTGTGGCCAGGAGTGACGAACGTATGAATCTATTCCTCACACTGCGGTGTAAGGCGAAGGGCCGGGAGAATCTGCCTGGAGAGGTCAAAAAGCCTCCCTCAATCAGTCTCCTCCGATCTAGCCCGCCACACAGTGATTGGGCAAACGTATCCGCCACAAAGACCTAGACAAACCTCATCTCATGAACCCGGGCACCCCTGCTAAGTCACCAAACGTAGCGAACCACTTGGGGTGACCTGTGGCAGGGGTGTTAGTTGTCCAATAAATGGATCCCGGGGCGGCAGTACCCATACCCGCCTCCCAAATTGAGACGAGTAAAAATTAAAAACAAATACGCATTTTATTGGACAAATAATGTTTTTTCATCAAATTTGTTAAACGTTATTGTCATCCCATTTTTTTCTTATTCCATGTAAAAATAATTAATAAAAAAATCACAAAGTTTCGTAAATTATTTTCAAATTGAATTTCAAGATTTTGGTTTCATAAAGTCAACATTTTACTTATTTTGTGGATAATTTTTATATTTGGTATAAAGTGTGGTATTTTCTCTTTTCAACGCCGTTTAAATCTTATTACTCACTGTGATAGTAAGGGAGACACAACAATTTCTATGAGACAAATGTGAGTCGTTCCGAAAAACAAATAAATAGACTTTAAGAGTAATATCCTACTAATATTATAAAGGCGAAAGTTTGTATGGATGTATGTTTGTTACTCTTTCACGCAAAAACTACTGAATGGATTTTAATAAAACTTTACAATAATATAGCCCATACATCAGAATAGGCTATAGGCTATAGCTTAGAGCTATGGCATTATGAAATATGTATAAAAACTTTGCAATAGGTGGCACGCGAGCTGTTTGAAAAATGAATGTAACGGGTATGGAGGGGGTTTGAGGGGGGAGATAGGGGGAGGTGGGAGGGGGAGGGGGTGGGGGAAGGTTCGGGGGAGGGGGTGCGGGGGAGGTGATGGAGTGAGGGGGGAGAGTGGGGAGGGGGAAGGAGATCGGTGGGTGAAGAGGGGGGAGGGGTAGGGGGGAGAGTGGAGATAGTGAAGGTGGAGGAGACGGAGTGGAAACCCCCCTAATACCCACTACGCGAGCGAAGCCGGGGGCGAAAGCTTGTATAAATATATAAGCATATATTTTAATTTACCTGTTAACATTTTGTGTTTATGCTTAATAATTAACATTTTAAAGCAAACAGATAATTTAGAACATATGATTCCGACAAGTTAAATGATGATATTTATTTTCGCTGATAATAAAAACGTAAACATGTATTTTTAGACATTAAATTTGTTCCGAAAACACCCAATTTCTTACACTTAATTCATTACAAATAACTAGAAAGTTGCTTGTGTAATATTTGAGGATTTTATAGCAAAGGATCTTTTATTTTTATTTTACATGAGCTCACACAGGAGGCCCTGAGGAAAATAATTTCCCTCAGGACCTATGTCATCTTTGAGGATGCTGTGTGGAGGTTTTTTTTAGGAAAGGACGGAGAGGAGTGTTCTGGGAAGGAAAAGGGTTTAAGGGGTGGGTAGGAATCTGGGGTTCAGTATGACCTGGTCACCCGCCTGCAAGACCTAGACAAACCTCACCCCATGAACCCGGGCACCCCTGCTAAATCACCAAACGTAGCGAACCACCTGAACTCTAGGTGGGATGGTAATCCGATGCCTTGGACCGCTCGATTAACTAATAGAACTTTAAAGTGATACGAATGAGAAAGACAACAGCAGAACTATAATATTATAAATGCTAACTTAGGTCTTGCATTTTTTCTGACTTCCTCAGTCCTAAAGCTGCAATAATAATACCTATATTGTTTAACACATAAACGCCTCAGTAATGTATTTTGTATTGCGTTTAGGAAAACACAGTAAAATCGATAACTTCACAATGCCGGATCGATAGGCGTAACTTCCGATGGTTTTATATCGATGTTCCGAGCACGGTTTCAAAGTTGACCCTCGAACCGATATTAAAAAGAAATAAATACAGGTAACATTGGAGACTTTTTCTAAGAACTGAAATGTCAAACGACAAACTATTATGTAAAAATATTCATAAATTGGCAATATTGAACTGAAATATTAACCTAAATAATATGCATTGACAGTCCGCATTTACTTTTTGACACTAAACAGGAGTTAATTAATTAATGAGATCTTTAATCAAATTTCGCTTTCGATTCTTAAAATCGAACGAAATTAATTGACCGCGTCTTAGTAGAATTATTTATGACACTGGATCGCGTATAGAACTTCTTTCAATTCGAAGACTTTCGTTCATTGAACTCCTTTCAAGAATGTATGAATGTGAACGAGGCAAGGAGTGTGTGCCAAGATCGAGTTGTTTGGCGGTCCGTCCTCTCTGCCTACCCCTGCGGGGAAACGGCGTGATGGTTAGTTAGTTAGTTAGTTAGATAACTCCTTTCATTAATAAGCCTGTAATTTTGCATAGCGAACGACATTATTTAATAAATGCGTGTATTGTCAGTAAATCTGGCAAAACTGAAAATATTTATTGTTATATTATGTAAACACCTATTTTAATTGTAAATCTCTAATTTTAATTCACGGTTGTAAATATACATGTATGTCACTAGTTTTAAGTCAGTAGTAATAAGTCTTAGTCGTAAGTCACTAGCCACATGTAAGTCTTGGATGTAAGTCCCTAATTATAAATTTGAATCTTAGGTGTAAGCCTGTCGTATTAATTTTATTTGATTATATGCTTATATGTACAGCGCCCTTGAGGTGATTTTTCACGAAAACGGCGCTTTATAAATCAGTCAAATATTATTATTATTATTATTATTAACCGAAACTTATCTGGACCCCTAAGAATTGTATCGATAACTTTCGGTAACTTCTCATCGTTCCTTAGGACGCTTATCGCTAACGTACAAACCCTCCACACAGCATCCCCAAATATGACATAGGCCCTCAGGGAAATTATTTTCCTCAGGGCCTCCTGTGTGGAGCTCATTTAAAAAAAAAAACAATAGACGTGGAATATATTACGAACAGGAAGTCATTAGGTACTGTTATTTATTCGTCGTTTATCTGCAGTCGTGCTAGGGAACTATGAGAAGTTACCGAAAGTTATCGATACAATCCTTATGGATCGACCGTGCTAGCGGTCCAGATAACATGGAGGCCGGGCTAAAATTTATCAATCTTGATTACTGACCATAGATGACAGATTTAGTCAATATCGTATTGATGTAGTATGTTATCGTGCTAGGCGTTCAGGCTACGTTTGTTTTACCGTACCGGGTTGGCATCAAAATTTCACAGTCAACATTTGCTGTCTGTCTTTCTAAAGCTACATAATACATATATTTTCATTTTTTTTAATCAATAATTGTATTCAGTCCTCCATGAAGTGAAATGTATTCATTCACCCATCTGTCGATGTTCTTATCGGCTTATCGTATCTCGTCAACATACTTTCCAAGTACACAACTCATCGACTTCCACCAAGCGTTCACCGTTCCCTATTATGCATTCTTGTATCGCGCAGTATTATCATTCAAATACCATGAATTTGTAATCGCTTAACCTAACCTAGAAATATAACATATAAATTGGTGTTTTGTACATGGTTGAACAGTTTTAAGCACAATTTTTGTTGTCCTGGCCAAAAGTCAAATTAACAAACTTGGTTTATAAATTTGACAATTAAGATGAAGTCATAGTAAATAATGCAAAATCATATGTTTTTGTTTTGAAAATTTGATCGCTTAGAAGTATTGTAGATGCTTCAATTAAATACTGCGTGTAAAACATACCTTGGCCCTTAAAAATATCGGTCATTTTTTTTATAAGTTTTTTAATAAGCCTATAAAAAAATAAAGTATGAGGTCTAAAAAACACACTTTCAAGTCCAAACTCTCCTATTTATAAACCCCTTTTCGGATATGGTTTTATTGTGTTATGTGGCAAATTCAGTTTATTTTATAATAATCGTAAAAAAAGTTGATATTTACACCCAACCTTCCCAAAATAAAATAAAATATGCATTTTCGCGTTGATATTTTACAATACGGCCGCTAGTCGACGAATTCGGTTATTCAAAGTGACCCCTATGGCGTCCACCGAAGAACTACTGTCCACGGCATAGTAGTGAACTAGTGGATCGCCTTAAAAGGACTGGATTAGAAGAGCATTGGTGAAAGACTCGGAATTCCAACCTTTACTTTTCAATCTCTTTCGTTCCCCACCCACAATTGGATATGTCATAATTCCATGCTTTGTATGTTTCCAGCTGGTATCAAAAATATACATTAAATTAAATATCAACCTTTGACCCAGTTTTACAAAAGAGCAAATTTATTTTTTGTTTAAAAAAATTAGGTATTAAATTATTTGAAGAAGATAGATTTTGTACATATTTACACCACAAAAAGTTTTACAATTTACGAAACACGCATATAAATATTATGTGTATCATTGTTCATCCCAGTCTTATAAATAAGTGTGTTTGTTTGTTTGTCTTTCTTTCACGTCGCAACGGTGCGACCGATAGACGTGATTTTTTGCATTGGGATAGTTGAAGGACTGGGAAGTATCATAAGATGCTTATTATCCCGAAAATCATTTCTTTCCCGTGCGAAACGTCTTTGTTCTTTAATTTCTTCCTAATATGTAGTACCTTCCTAATATAAAATCGAGTCTTTTGGATATAACTTTTGTGCCATATTAAATCACCCATTAATTTGCAATAATTTTGAAATATACTAAAAACCGCATTTTTTATATTTTCCCGTGACAATTACGAATTGGTCTGTCAATTATCCAATCTTACGGTGGTAGACATAGTGATTAAGTACTAAACAATGGAATAACGTCATTCGGAGTATTGCCCTGACTGTCCTTTAACTGAGCACGACAGTTGTTGATGTGATCAACAAAAAACCTTTATTTTTTCAACTCCCAGAATTTCAAATCATTATTCAACTCAAGCCATAATGTCTGGTTTGATATTGTCATTGTATTGTGTCCACTGAACAGACATCTCCCAGAAGTTTCAAATAAAAACTCATGTCGTCAAAACACCAAAAAAACTTTCAAATCCCCCAGCGCATATGTTTATAATTATTATTGATTATCTGCTCAAGAAAGAATTCCTGCATTTGAATTTCTACAGCAATTTAAACAGAAGTAAGGTAAATTTTTTAATTTTTTTTTATTAGTTTTTTATATACATATACATGTAATATAATCATGAGTAATTGCATTTTCAGGTTACAATCGGATTAAACTCAAATCATTAAATACTAACATACAACATTGATTAGAAACAGTATAAACATATATATGTATATAATATATAACTTTTACGAGAGTGTAACTACTCGTGTGTAAAGGGAAGAGAAAAAAAAAAATATTTTTTTTTTTATTAAAAAAATTTAAAATTAAAAATTATAACAAATACATTATATTTACGTACTTACATAAATCGAATGTTTAAAAAAAAAAAATAATACTAATGTAAAATAAATTTTTGAATAAGTATTGTTAATTAAAGGTTAATGCGGTTCTAAGTGGCTAAATTATTTAAGATATTATTGTTTAATTTATTTTTGAATTTATTGTAGTCAGGTTCTAATCTCAGCTCTATTGCTAGTTGATTAAACCACTTGTACGTGTAGTAGTGTTGTGCAAAACTGGTATGCATTAATGGCGTACACAAGCGACCCACTGTGTTTTGCCTATTGCTCTCAACGCGGACCATGGCGTGGTGCGACTTATTAGAATAGTCTTAAACTTGGGCTTACTTTGGGCATATGGACACGCACACAGTACACTTATAGAGGTTCATCTCTTCAGTGATTGTGTCAGAAGGCAAAATAAAAGACGGCAAAGTCCTCTTCTCAGAAGTGGTTTAAGATGTGTTGAAGAAAATTTTATGCCGGACAATACTTACAAATTTCATACAAATCAAAAGAATTTTGCTTGCTTAAGATGGACGGCGCGCCGGGGCCCTTTTCATGCAAAACCTAATTTTGGATTGAAGGCCAGAAAATAAATTAAAGGTTTAGCAAATGTGTAGTAAAAGTATGTGATACTTTTTTGTTTAAGTTTTAAATTATAAAACACAGGCCATTAAGGAATTCAATATTGGGTGATTTTAGTGGCAACTTTGCCATTTTTTGTAAGTTACGAGTAGGTATTTTTAATTATTTAAAAAAACAAGCTTGCCCTATCTACTGGGTAGAATTTTTAATTTATATACGACAATTTGGTATTCCAACGTATATCGGTCGTTTGTAATTTAAATTTACGCCCATAAAAATTAGTGTCACTTACTAAAAAATTGCAAAGTTGCCTATAAAATCGTGAAAATTTTATGTCTTCATTGTATGAAAAAGATCGCGCAATAGTTCCCCGTTTACTTTTAAATCAGTTCATGCTAAACTCGTCCCTACAAGTAATTGATTTATTTTTATAATTTTTCAAGTGGAGTTAGTGAAACATTCTGCAAAACTTGAATAGATACCCGTAACCAATTCTCTTGAGTTATAATAATGTACTGACGTCGGAAAACAGATAGTCCACATAATTCAACGTTGTACCTACAATTAAAACAATTTTTTGTTAACCACCCAGTTTACTACACGGTTTCGTCTCAGAATCGATTAAACCAAACACCAATATGACGTACTAATTTTTTTTTTATTTCTTTAAGACCATTTACATATGTAGGTACATTGCATATAAAAATCATCATCACATCTTGCATATAAAAATGAATCGCTGAATGTGTTGCTAAGCGCATAACTTTCGAACGACTGCACCAAATTGAATAATTATTTTTTTTTGTGTGTTCGTTAGGGAATGTACCCATACTACGTGACCAATTTTTTGCAATTTTTAACCCCCCCCCCCCCCCCGTTGACCAAAATCCTAAGCAAACCGCCGCTCATTTGTACCAAGCGTGACATTTTGAAGACCCCCCCCCCCCCGAAGAGGTCACGTAGTTTGGGTACGTTCCCTTATTGGCAGGACAAGGTTTTTATAAAGGTGAGCTCTGGCATTATGACATTTGTATAAAAAAAATTGCTATTGGTGGCACGCGAGAAAGCGGCTATTGCTATGAAAAACGGGAGGGAGGGAGAGATGGGGAAGGGGAACCAGAGAGGGGGAGGGGAACCTGGGATGGGGGAGGGGAACGCGGGAGGGGGGTTCGCGGGACGGGGGGAGTGGAGTGGGGAGAGGGAAGGTGGAGGTGACGGAGTGGGAACGAGAGAAAAAAAGGGCAGGCGGAAGGGAAACGGGACGAATGGGAAAGGAAACTCAGGGAGAAACAATTTCTTATTAAATGGCATAGCAACGCATGCTGGGACCAGCTAGTATTCCATAATGATAAAGTTTCGTTCGTTTAGAAATTCCATACGGCAAAACTGTGCATCTTTGAGCTTATAAATCGAGAGTTTTTGTTACTTATAAAAAAGCTTACAAATGAACGCCTGCCCGGAACCTCGAAAGAACTGGTTAAATATAAAAAAATCAACAGATGTAAGAAATGTTTAAAATTAATTTTACATTTCCGATAAAAAACGCCTTCAGTAAAAAATCAATGGTATTAATTCCAAATTTAAAATTATTTTGTCCAAAATTAATAACACCACCCATAAAATAATTTAAAATTGGTTAATGGGTAAGAATTGATAGAGGGTGATTAATAGGTTAGAATTCAGATGAAGTAAGTTAGTAGGTACTACCACGAGAAAATAATAATTATATTAATGTGCGAAATAGAATGTGGCAGGTACATAGTAATACAGAGTAAAGTTATATCGCTGATAGATCTGTTGTAACCTCTCCCTCTTTTTCATTAACAATGCAACTGAAGTTATAGATGCTATCAGTAACGCCCTGGAAGATGATTCTGTATGTTTAATGTATGTTAAATCGGCCGTATACGACACATTTTGACTGTTTTCTCATTTGAACGTGACCATTTAAGTTCCCTCAAACCGAGACAAAAAAAACGAGGGTACTTAATAATAATAATAAATTTGGACAACTCATATACCAATCGCGTGGACGATTGGAATTCTAGTCCCTTGTTCAAAATTTAAACAGGTTTTGTTTTACTAATAAACGAAATAAAGCAATACGTTACAGTAAACATGTTTTTGACTAAAATTACTATGTAGGAGGCTAGATCACAACCCGTCTTGCAGCTATCAAGCCCATGGCTTATTGGAATTTAGCCTCTTAATCTCTATAAAATAAAAATGAATCGCCGAAATGTATATACGCGCATAACTTCCGAACAACTGCACCAAATTGGATAATTTTTTTTTTTTGTGTTCGTTATTGTCAGGATAACGTTTATATAAAATTACTGTTGAGCTCTGGCATTACGAAATTTGTATAAAAAAATTGTAAAAAGTCGCACGCGAGCTGTTTGAAAACTGAATATACCGGGACTGAATGTATGGAATGCGGGAGGGGGGAAGGCGAACTCGAGAAAGGGAGAAAGGGGGAGTGGAGTGAAAAGAGGGAAGGTGGAGGAGGCGGAGTGGGAAAGTGTGAGGGGAAGGGGACGTGGGAGAGGAAGGGGAGGCGGAAAGAGAACGAGACGAATGGGAAAGGACACGCAGGGAGAAACAATCAATTTCTTTATTAAATGGCATAGCAACGCATGCCGGGAACCTGCTAGTAAATTAAATAAAATATCTTATTCGTTTTAGGAGCGTCACACTATGCAATACAATTGACAAGAGAGTAATGTTTTTTTATGTCATATTAGGGTTAGCTATTTTATATGTATTTCAAGATTATCGGTATATTTGTGCAGTGTAGACGCATGACGTATGCTTTTCGAAAAGAGGATATTTTGGGGTCCCGAAGCTGTTTTCGAGGACACCGGGACACGCTGCCCGAAAACGGGATTGTCCCGGTGAAGACGGGTCAGTCCCCAAAACTAGTTAAATCCTGTGCTTGTGAAGACACCAACTCTTAAAAGCAATAAGGGTAACTCCCTAACGCCAGAGATGACGGCACGTTTGCCGCGTTATCCTGGTTATAAGAGATGTCAGTCACAAATTCGGGAAAATTTGCAAATCAAATGTCATCACGAACAAACTTCAAAATAATACGACAAACGCCGTCAGGGCATGGCAGAGTTATTAGACCTATTGGACTTATATGTAACCATTTTTAACTAATATTGGTATTTCGTGTTTTAAAGTATGTAATTAATCCATTTAACACAGGACAGACATAGACCATAAGCCATAGAAAATCACAGAAATTTGACAACCGATAACGCACGATTATCCGATGGATTTTGCCTTTTTGCCTTAAGGCTCTGCAACCGGGATCGAAAAGAAAAAGATGGAGAGATACAAAATTCCGAATGTTAGAGGAGAGCGCTAACATTTACAGCGACAAAATCGATGCGAAAATTGCGAAAATGTTTAATAACACACCTCGTTTAAAATAGAGCAAAAATCTCGCGGGCATTGTCTTAAACAGCATTTAAAGAAACAGAGGGAATTTTTTCATACATATAACTTAACTGAAGCAAAAGTTGTTATAATAATTTTTGGAACACACATTGTGATTTTTTTTCTATCGAGGGAATTTTATATAATTTGCGTTTCGGCCCGACGAATGTCTAGATATTATCTTAAAAAATAACATGTTTTTTTAAGAGGTTAAAAACTTCAAATGTTTAAGGGAGGTTTGCAAGAAATCGGTAGAAATCCGGGTTGCGGGCCCTTAATTGTCTAGTTTTTATTTGTTTTTACTTAACTCCACACAGTAGACCCTGAGGAAAATAATTTCCCTAGGGCCAATGTCATCTTAGATGCTGTGTGGATGGTCGAACGCTGATTTAACGCAAAAGGTAACATAAAAGATAAAGAATCACCCTTCTGGTGCAAGACCACTAATCAAAATCGAAAAGTTTGCTTGAAAGGGCTTTAGCCGTGTTTGGTGACCAGATTTGAATGGTCAGGCACTTCCCCACCTTCCTTTTTCCCGTCTCATTTCCATCCCCAACATCTTCAGCTTCACAACATACCCCAATTGGGGAATCTGGAGTTTCACTGGGTCCAGAAGGTTACGAGCACTTGGGACTCTTGTTCAATTGTTCTGACACAAAAATGTACTGACTTTGATTTATTGGGGATTAAGAAATTCACACAAAAACAGAAAGAGAGGTTACAACTGAACACTCAACGGCAAAATAAACAATTTTAACTTCAAGGATACTATCGATAAAAAATTACGTGCACTGCTGCTTACCTTGACAACAAAACACTATTGTAATGATCTTCTTTATTGAAATGAAGTGATTGTTTGTTCGGAATGTTAGAAATCTCCGTCTCTTCGAGACCACAAGCCGCGGCCAACACGCAAACAACACTGATAAACAAAACGCCGGTCGCCGCATGTTATTTTTAAACTGTTGTCGTTGGTTGTTTCCGTTTCAGTGGCGGCTCGTCATTTGTAAACATTCCTTAATTTTGCCCACATTTTTACACCTTATAAAACAAAGTCGCTCCCACTGTCTAGGTACGCTTAGATCTTTTAAACTACGCAACGGATTTTCATGCGGTTTTCACCAATACAGAGAGTGATTCATGAGGAAGGTTTAGATATATAATTTGTCAAGGGTATATAATTTTGTGTAAATTGGTTGAAATATTTTTTTTTTTTTTTTTGTTTTTGAATTTTTTATTTAGATGTATGTAAATATTTTCATACATCTAGTAGGAAAATATAAAAAATACAATTTACGAAGTAGGTACAGGAATATTCACAACTACATTTAAAAAAAGAATACTAAATAAAAAAGATAACTATACAAAAATACATTATAAAAGAACAAGACCTGAGAATAACATTGGTGAGTAATCAAAAAATATTTTTTACATATAATGCACACATCCTACGAAAATTGCTGAGACTTGAGGCTTCCTTTACTGCATTTGGCAGACTGTTATAGAGTTTTTGCCCTTTATAAAATGCGCTATTTTGTGTGCACGAAAGTTTAGTTTTGGGAAGCCTAAAGTCTCCGCGTCTTCTCGTAGGATAATTGTGAACATTTTCTTGAAACATAATAGTACTCTTCAGATAATTTGGGAGCATATTATTTTTAAGTTTATAAATCATTGTTAATGTATTATATATTATATGTTGTTTGATTGTCATCATATTTAAATTTTGTAACATAATTTTAACTCTTGTAAAAATGTTGCATTTTAAAATCATCCTCATCCCCCTATTTTGTATAACCTGTAGTTTATTATTTTGGGCTTCGTTACATAGGAATAATACACTAGAACAATAAATTAAATGCGGAGTTACAATAGAATTGTAGACAAGGCGCGTTGTCTTGAGATCCAAGTTATTTCTGATCCTTTTTAGGAATCCAACTTTTTTAGCAATTTTTTTTGTTATGTATTCTAAGTGTTCGTCGAATTTTAATTTATCATCCAATATCACACCCAGATATTTAATACTGCTAACCCTTTCTATGCTTTCGTTATCAATTTTTAGTGTTGCCTGCTCGTTTCCATCTAAATTATCCACAATTAAAAACTTAGTTTTCGTAACATTCAATTTGAGTTTGTTTTGGTTTAGCCACAGCGTTACATTATTTAAATCAATTTGCATTTTTTCAATGGCGTCCTGTAAATTTTTACTGGCTATGTATAACAATGTATCATCAGCAAATAGTTTAATTGCACAATGTTTTAACACTTTGATAATATCATTCATGTATATAATGAACAGCAATGGACCTAAGACAGAACCCTGCGGAACGCCTTTGTTAGTACTATGTGGTTCAGATGTTATACCCCCATATTTTGTTACTTGTGTTCTTTCTGATAGGTAATCAACAAACCACTTATTTTCTTTACCATTAATTCCAATATTACTTAATTTTTTTATTAATCTATCTCTGTCGATTGTTTCAAATGCCCGCTTTAGGTCTAGAAATACTGCAATAATTTTACTTTTTTTATCTCTAAAATTTTTCCACTCATCTATTACATAGTTAATAGCAGTTTCACAAGAACATTTATTTCTAAAACCAGATTGATGTCGAACTAATATCTGTTTGGCCTCAATATATTCAGTTAATTGCTCCTTTACTATGTATTCCAGTATTTGTTCATATTTGGGTAAACAATTGATGGGCCTAAAGTCGTCAAATTTTTTTGGGTTATCAATTTTTGGGATGGGAGTTATTACAGATGTCTTCCAAGTTTTGGGGAATACTCCACTATTCAAAGATTCATTGATAATTTGAACCATCGATTCGCCAATAATATTTATAGAGTCTTTGATTATATTTATTGTAATACCATCTGGTGATTCCTTCGACTTCATATTACTCAGCACCCTCTTCAAGTACGGTAAATCTATATTTTTAAACTTAAATTCTTCATCGGTGCATATAGGTTCGTCTAGTTGGTTCTCTGAATCTTGTGGAATACTTTGAATTATAAGATCTATGCTCGAAATAAAATGCTTGTTAAATTTAGTGGCTATCTTCTCTACTTCTTCTTCAGTTCCATCTGGAAAATCAAGTGACTTTACAATTTCTTTTTGTTTGCCCTTTATGATTTCTTTAAGTGTTATCCAAAGTTTTCTTGGTTCATTCTGTTGTGTTTCCAATTTTTGCTTATAATAATCGCATTTTTGTTGTTTAATTTGTTTGGAATAAATATTACGAAATTTTTTATATGCATTCCATTTTTCTTCTGATGGTTCCAATTTTGCCGATTTGTATGCATTATCTCTTTGTTGCTGAAGATTGTGTAATGGTTTAGAGTACCATTTATTCGTATTTTTAAACTTAATCCTTTTCATTGGCATACTTTCATTGACTGCTGTAGTCAAAATATTAACGAAGTTCTCTGCTTTGTCATTTAGGTGATTTGATTCGGTAACTCGATAAATACTATTTTGTAGAGTTTCACAAAAAAATTTTTCATCATATTTCCTTTTATCTCTATATGTGATTTCCCTTGATTAATTTTTAATTACACTCGTTTCAAATGTTGTTGAAATATTTTCGTGGTCTGATATTTTTGGAGTATCCACAACATTAACATTCAGGTAAAAATTATTTGTTATAACTAAATCAATAATGGTTGCTGATGTATTTGATATTCTAGTTGGTTTGGTCACAAGTTGTTTCAGTCCTAGATTATTCACTAAACTTTGGAGTCTTTTACTGCATGTATTTTTGGCTTTCATGTCAATGTTAAAGTCACCGGTTACATAAAACATATCTCGATTTTTCATGTTTTTAGTACACCAACTTTCGAAGAAATCCAAAAATTTAGAATGGCTTTGGTTTGGTGAGTGATATAGTACAACGTATGTTCCTTTAATCAAGTTTTTTCTGATTTGTACTGCCAGTATCCATGTATTTTTTTCATCAAACACTTCATTAGATATTATTTTAAAAGATATACTATTTTTAATAATCATAACAACTCCTCCCGTATGCCGACTAAATGAATCGCATCTTACAGTTGAATATCCTATAAATGATACTTCAGAATCGTAAATGTCACTAGTTATACACGTTTCACTTAACATTAAAATTTCTGGTTTGAGTTCTTGTAATAATACTTCAATTTCATTTACATGAGCCAAAAGACTTGAAATGTTTAAGTAGTATATAATCGCTTTTCTTTTTATCCTAAAAAATCAATTTTTCTCTTCTCCGATTCTATATTTCTTTTGTAAATAGGACACTCCTTGCTCCATGCATGGTGGTTATCATTTAAGTTTAAAGAAAGTTTATCATTTGTGAGTTTGCAATTCACACACTTGATATTTTCAATATTTTCCTTGCAGTCTGACGTATCGTGTGCGTTAGAACATCTTCCGCAAGATTTTTTATTTTTACAATCACTTGCTTTATGTCTATATCCGTTGCAATTGAAACATCTCAAAACTGAGAGATGATCGTATACAGCACATCTATTCCATCCAATATTTATCTTCATTTCCTCTAACATTTTAGAGTGTGTTTTTCCATCTACTTCTATGAATGCAGTAAAGTTATTATATCCATTACTTTTTTTTTATAATATATAAAGGGAGCCGGCTGGAAAGCGAGCAGCAGGCAGCGGGCGGTGTGGATTTGATATGTATGCAAATTAACAGATGGCGTTGGTTATAAAGGTTGGATAATGGCGTTGTCAGTAGATGGCATTGCATTTCATAAGCTACAGCAACGTGTGTCCGGGTCAGCTAGTTACAGTATATTACTTTCACAATATTAACAGTGCTCTATGTTCGAAAAATATAGTTCAGATTTTTTTAATACTTATTCAATACTAGCTGGTTCCCGGCATGCGTTGCAATGCCATATTCAAAGAAATAAATTGTTTCTCCCTGCATCCCCTTCCCCTCCCGCATTCCCCTTCCCCCTTTCTCGCCTTCTCTCTCCCCTCTCCCGCTCCACCGTCCCACCAACCCCCTCCAACAACGTTTGAAACGTCAATCGCACGAACTGTCAAACGTGCGAAGTTAAAATAGTCGTTAAGTTTTCTGAAATTATCCAATTTTATGAGCAATTTTCTCAATTTTTCTTTCTGTAAGAACCTTCTATAATGTATTCTAAAAAAAAATATTTAAAATTTAATAAAATTAGAAAACTTAAAAAAAAGATTAATGAAATAGGATCGTTCTAACGTCTGAGTCCCGTCGGCGGCATGTATCTTTTCATGGGAGATTTTTCAATGTAGATGAGTGTTTCAGGCTAATAATTAGGTATTACTTATAATAAAAAACATATATTTATGAATATTTTTAGCTGTGCAGGCACCTACTAGACTCGTAATTGTATAATATTATAATCTTTCGACGCCACTGGTAAAATAATTAGCATGTTGGGTTGGCCTGGACCATCTTGCCAACTTGTTTTAACGGAGGCGAACGCGAACGACAGTCGATCGGGTATTCCCGCTACAGATAGGAATTTCGCGTAAAAAATTCAGACCACTGCCGGGCGTCGTTTTTCTAAACGCATTATTTACAGATATTAAATAATTATAATAAAAATTTTACAAACTTAACAGTAGGTACATAAAAATATAGACAACAAATGATATGTCGAATAGTAAAACGTAAATTCAACAACCCGTGTTTAGATAACATCAAAAACATTAATTTTGGTTGAACGTTACGAAATATTCCTGCGTGAATTGATCCATGTTCAATGATCTCAAAAATTGGCTTTGAAATTTTCAATATTGGAACTGATTGTGTGAATTCACACGAGCGATAAAGTAGGCACTACATTTAATATTTTTAATAATTAATAATTCTATATTTGAAATACGTATTTCTTTTATTTTAATTTCTAAGAGATTTCGTGATTTTTCAAATATATTAAACAAGTACGCCGGTGTAATATTGTAACCCATGACAGCTTTTACCTTATGAAGGCTTTATCAAACTGTGGTGAAAACACTTACAGACGAAACGAAGCGAAACACTTACTTAAAACACTTATATGTATATTATTATATTTGTAAAGATATTATAATAAAAAACAATTTTATTTCGTATTTATTACCTACGCCATCGTTAATTTCCGAGTAAATTATTGGAAAATTTTACTGGTTATTAATTATAGTTAATAATAATGGTTACAGTTAACGTGTTTCCAAATGAATAACTTTTATGACTCAGGGCAGATTTTTCCCTGCATAATTATTATACTAACGTATATTTTTAGATTCCGTAATGGGAGCAAATTATGTTTTCACAATGCTTTCAGAAGGCGAAACAGCTGTCATGCGAAATAATAATTGCACAGCCAAACTTGTTTTCAAATTGTGTGTTTTATAAATCGAATAATATTTTTTTTAGTTTTAATTTGAACTTTATAAGTAAAACCTCAAATTGTAGTTCTTAGGTAAATGAAGAATATATCAACGAAACTCGATCAAAAATCTTGAAATAAAAAAATCAATATATTGGCACCTCTGAGAATCGAACCTGGGATCTTCGGCTTTCCGGGCCGCAGCTCTACCAACTGAGCTAAGGTGTATCACACTTCGCTTATGAATTACCAACCTAATCTTCATTTTCTTGACGCATATTTTATTGGCTGCTATCTTTTTGTATGGTTGTAATATTTAAACCCGAACTAAATGCTATCTAGATAGTGTCTGGATAAATTTTTATCCATTTTACTAGAGAGCATTTAGTTTGGGTTTGAATCTTGCAATCATAAATTTCGTTTCATAAATACACTTCTATTATTTTGACTCTTGGCATAGTCCAACTCAATTATCTGATTCATTTGATCGTGCCATGTCACATTTGGGTCAAATATTCTCTTTACACTCCTTTCTCCATTCATTTTCTCAACATGCCCAAAACATCTAAATGTTCCTTTCCTCCTTTTACTTATTACGCTTACATTCAGCCTTGCATTATTTTCGGATCTCTACAATTCTCACACGATCACACACGGTTTTACCACACATACGAATCACGAATTTCATTTCTACATCATTCAGTGTACTTTCATCCTTCCTTTGCTAGTTCCATGCTTCACTGCCATACATCAGGGTAAGTACCAGCAATCCATTTTGGACTGCTAGCTTCGCCTCTTTCTACAGTTTTTGGCGTTCAGTCTTCCATTAATGGAGTTACCTTGAACATATAAAAGAAAATACTTAAATTAAAATGGAGTTCCTCGAACTAAACCAGATAAGAGCAAATTAAATGAAACAATGCATTTCGTATTACATGCATTTGAACCCGCCATTACAATTATTTGATCAGTCATCATTTATTAGTATAGGTTGACTTGTGCTAACTAACATTGAAAAACTGTGTCAGGTATTTCAGTTTCCAAATACTATAATTTTGTGTGAGTCATTCATACCAACTTCTGTTCAGATCATCATCGTAAAAATATTTATACAAGCAATTTATAAAAAGGGATCATTTCACACAATGCATCTCTTTCTGAAGCTGCATCGTCGTTTTCAATTTTTTGTCTAGTTGGTCGTAGTTTACTTAACCCGAAATATATAAATTCATTTATCTCAAGTGAAAGGGGACTGTCCAACTTTAGCAGTCAAATTCAAATTGGTACGATGCAAGTTAAAGTGACAATGTAGTGAAAAGGGCAAATCATTTGCTTCGAAGGAGTGAGTAAAACATGTAAGAACTGATTCTTTTTATTTTATTAATAAGTCCAAACCTAAAAATTTATGTATTTTATAATGTGGTACCGATTTTAATACTCACAAGAGTGATTCATGATGTTCTAAGTTGATACTTAGTACCATAAAAGTCCCATTATAACTATTAGTTTATTTAAAAACATCCATGAGTAATCTAGAAGTATGTTGCCTGTTGTATGCTGATGATGCGGTGCTGATATCTAACAGTATGGAAGATCTACAGTCTCTCGTGTCAAGAATGAACGAAGTATGCATGAAGAATGAGTTAATGATGAATGTAAGTAAGTCTAAAGTCATGGTGTTTGAAAGAGAGAGTACGAAAACAGTATGCAATATAGTTGTGAATGATGAATACTTGGAGCAGGTGGATGAGTTTGTTTATTTGGGAAGTATGTTTACGAGAGATGGGAAGGCTGATAGAGATATTGAAAGAAGGGTGAATGCAGGTAACTCTATTAATGGAGGACTGAACGCCGTTGGCAGCAACAAAAAACTGTCCAAAGACGCGAAACTAGCCGTCCATAATGGAGTACTGGTACCTACCCTGATGTATGGCAGTGAGGCATGGAACTGGCAGAGGAAGGATGAAAGTAGACTGAACGCTGTAAAAATGAGATCCCTGAGGCGTATGTGTGGTAAAACCATGTATGATCGTGTGAGAAATGTGGAAATCCGCAAAGAATGCAAGGCTGATGTAAGCGTGATGAGTAAGATCAAGAAAGGAACGCTCCGATGGTTTGGGCATGTATAGCGAATGAACGAGGAAAGGAGTGTAAGGAGAATATATGACGCAAATGTGAATGGTAGAAGAAGTCGAGGACGCCCAAGAAAGACATGGCACGACCAAGTGAATCAGATACTTGAGTCGGGCCATGTCAAGAGTCAGAATAATAGAAGAGAATGTATGAGACGTTGTATGAATGTAAACGAGGCAAGGAATGTGTGCCAAGACCGGGATGTTTGGCGGTCCGTCCTCTCTGCCTACCCCTGCGGGGAAACGGCGTGATGGTTAGTTAGTTAGTTAAAAACATCCATCGCATCTGGGGATTGCAAATTCATCACCTTTTTCAAATCTCGCGGGATTGCGGGGTAGAATTTGAAAATTCTCCGGGATCTGTGGGATATTTTTTGAGCGGTGTTGAATTAAACTAAAGCAACGTAAAATATTAGTTCTACCATCTTTTTATAAATCTTTAGTTTTTAATTATTTCTTATGCAATTCCTCAATATATCCGGTTTTCTGAAAGGAATTATTAAGGCGATGCACCGCGTCGTATAAAATTTTGGAACAGGCCGCCAACAAAAACATTCCTTACGTACCTATGTAGATGGCGATAAGGTTCAAATTCCCGCTTATCACCAGCCGCCTGTTTTGATTTCTTGAAGAAAAAAGCAGCGCCCAAAAGCATATTTTATTTTATTTTACGAAGTTCAGGCAAACATATTTTAATGTTTCTAAAGAATTTAATGATCCATAATCTATCTATTATATCTCTTCTTCTTCTTTCTATAAATAAAAATTAATCCCCGAAATGTATGTACGCGCATAACTTCCGAACGACTGCACCAAATTGGATAATTATTTTATTGTTGTGTTCGTTATTGTCAGGACAAGGTTTGTATAAAACTATTGGTGAGCTCTGGCATTATGAAATTTGTATAAAAAAATTGCAACAGGTGGTGGCACGCGAGCTGTTTCAAAAGTGAATGTATCGGGACTGAATGAAGGAATGCTGGAGCGGGGTGGGGGAGGGGAGAGGGGGAACTCGGAAGGGGGGTTTGGGGGACGACCGAAAGGCGGAGTGGAGTAGGAAGACGGAAGGTTGAGGAGGCGGAGTAAGAACGCGAGAGGGGAAGGGGACGCGGGAGAGGAAGGGGAGGCGGAAGGGAAACGGGACAAATGGGAAAAGATACGCAGAGGGAGAAACAATTTATTATTAAATGGCATAGCAACGCAAGCCGGGAACCAGCTAATTCTATATATTCTATAAATAAAAATGAATCGCTGAAATGTATGTACGCGCATAACTTCCGAACGACTGCACCAAATTAGGTAATTATTTTTTTGTTGTGTTCGTTATTGTCAGGACAAGGTTTGTATGAAAGAAATCTCTATATATAAAAATGAATCGCTGAAATGTATGTACGCGCATAACTTCCGAACAACTGCACCAAATTGGATAATTCTTTATTTGTTATTTTCGTTATTGTCAGTACAAGGTTTGTATGAAAGCTAGGTCAGATAGTTTAAAATAAAACCATAACCGAAAAGGCTTCCATAAGTAGAAGAGAACGTTAAAGCATTTTTTATATGCTTGATACTTTTTTTACTAAATGCTAATTATTGATTCCATTAATACTAATAAAAAATACTCGTTTTCTTCAAATTCAAACAAGTATTCTACTCACATTATTTAATTAAAGCATCTAAAATATTTCTAAGCGATCTAATTTTCAAACCAAAAACATCATCATTATCATCATCATCATCATCTAAGGCTCTACAACCCAAGTCGGGTTTTGGCCTCCAGCAGAGCCTGCCTCCATGACTGTCGGTGTTGTGCTGCGTTGCGCCAGTTTCGGATGCCGATGGTGCTTGCATCCTTCACCACTCCATCCAGCCATCGAAGCTTTGGTCTTCCAACTCTTCTCCGACCCCCAGGTGCACCATCCATAATTCGTTTTGGAATATCTCCTTCGCTCATTCTCTGGATATGTCCAGCCCACCTGAGTCTTCCAGTTTTGATTTCCTTGGAGATATTAGGGTCCTCGTAAAAATCGTATAGCTCCTGGTTGTATCTGATACGCCATTCTCCATTATCACAGACTGGGCCGTAAATCCTTCGCAGCACCTTCCTTTCAAAACTTTCTAGGGCTCCTTCATCACCCTTACTGATTGTCCAGCATTCCGAACCATACATAAGAACAGGTCGTATAAGGGTCTTGTAAAGCAGGACTTTAGTTCTTCTGGTAAGGTGGCGAGATTTCATATGCTTCTGTAGCCCAAAGTAGTATCGATTTGCAGCTACTATTCTTCTTTTGATTTCGCTGGATACATTGTTGTCATTTGTCACCATAGTACCGAGATATACAAACTCGTTGACAGTTTCAAATGTATAATTATCTATCTGTATACTTGGTGGTTTCTGGCGTCCATGTACGGGCATATATTTTGTCTTCCCCTCGTTGATGACCAATCCCATGTTCCTTGCCGACGTAGCTAAGCTTTTAAACGCCGATTTTAGTTCATTTTCTGAGCGTGCGATGATATCTATATCGTCAGCATAAGCAAGGAGCTGGACAGGAGCTGAACAGCTGAAACCAAAAACATATTATCAGCAATTAACTTCAGGTCTTTAATTCTTATTTGGTCATTGCCTTCTGATTTTTTAACATCCATATCATTAATTATTTTTTTAACATCTTTTTGTGACACAGGGCTAAATCTCATAGTCATAATAGCAGGCGTTGTATATGTGTTACGATCTAGAAATTTTTTAGTCTTACAATTATGTCTTATGTCTTTTATTTCATTTACGAATGTTGTGGCAAATTTATCGCATAAAAACTTTGTGTCTCCTTGACTTCCCATATGTTGAAGGATTATTTTATCTAGATTTTGTTTAGGTTTACCTATTAGATTATTTATTTCGTCCCAGAGTTTCCTCGGGTTGCCGTTTAAGCTATTCATTACGTTTTTATGGAACGTGTTTTTAGTAATATTAATATGTTTGTTTGTTTTGTTTCTATATCGCGTAAATTCTAAACGAAATACCGGGTTATTTGGGCTATTCCTGTATTTTCGGTAAAGATAATTTCTTTTTTAAATCATGTTCTTAATTTCTTCAGTAACCCATGGGTTGCTGTGCCTAAGATTCTTTTCAAATAATTTTTCTTTTTTCGAGGACGCATAGATATTATCAAAAATATTTTTTAAATTATAGTACAGTTCTGAAGGACATTCAGTTTGTAATAATTTCCCCCAATTTACTAGTTTTATTTAGAATATACCAATTTATTATCAATAATTTCAGATTTTTTATTTAAATCCTCTGTAAGTACCTCTTTACCTATTGCAACACCTGTTATATAATGGTCGGATATTTTGTTAGTCACAATACATGAAAATACAGTGTTATTACGGTTGCGAATTGCAATATGATCAATACATGAAAAATTTCATCCCAAGTCACATCTAATATTACATTTTCTAAACCATTTTCACTGAGTAAATTTCTTATTATTTTTCGTTATCAACAATTTTTTTTTTAGAAAAATCGCAAGAGCCATTTTAAAACGTGCAAATAAATATGTTTCAAAAGTTATGTTTATTTCGCTTTATAAATTATGAAATCGTAATTTATCACATTTCAAAGCAGTTTTTACATAGTTTTCGAATACTTTCAGAAATAGTTCATTTATTTGGATTTTATTGCGAAGCGGGAATATTTTGACCCCCCTACCAAAATGGCAGAGGCCCGAGGGATTAATTCTAGTATACGAGTATTTCTCGCTGTTTTCATATTTATAACAGCTCACTCTACTGATAATTAATCAGCTTTTAAAGAAATATTGATGAACGCTTGAACCTTGAATTATTATTAGACCAAATCGGAGTAGGGACATATAAAAATTAAAATGTGTTAGTTTCTTTCTATGTATGTTATGCTTTGCTAAACCATTCATCCGGTAGCGATGACACTTTGGGGATTTGATGTTCGCATGCCCGCGATGGTTTCTATATACGATAGTGAGTTCTGGCATCTTGAAATTATGCGTTACTAACCGTTCGTTTGATTGAGATGAAACTTTGGGGAATTGATGTGTGCATGCCCGCGATGGTTTCATATGTAGTAGCGTGCTATGGCGTCATTGAAATGCGTTACTAAACCTTCATCCGATTGCGAAGAAACTTTGGTGAGTTATTGTGAGCACGCCCGCAAAATTTTCCATGTAACTGGGTGAGCTCTGGCATTATGAAATTTCTATAAAAAAAATGCATGTAGGTGGCTCGCGAGCTGTTTGAAAACTGATTGTAACGGAACTGAATGTATGAAATGCGGGAGGGGGGAGGGGGGAAGCGGACCCGGGAGGGGGGGGGGGAGAACTCGGGAGGGGGGAGGGGAACTCGTGAGGGGGGATCGCGGGAAGGAAGGGGAGGGGGGAACCCTGGAGGGAAGACGGGACCTCGGGAAAGGAAAGGGAAACTCGTGAGGGGTGGTTCACGGGACGGGGAAAGCGGGCGAGGGGAGTGGGGAGAGGGAAGGCGTAGTGGGAACGCGAGAGGGAAAGGGAACGCTGGAGAGGAAGGGGTAGGCGAAAGGGGAATGGGACGAGTAGGAAAAGACACGCAGAAAGAAACAATTTATTTATTAAGTGGCATAGCAACGCATGCCGGGTAGTAGGTATCCAGAAAAATTGACTTTCTGAATATTTGCAATCGATATGAAAATGATTATTTTTTTTCTAAAACTTTGTGATGAAACAATAATATTGACTATTTTCTGTTATCGGTGCGTGAATTATCAAAAATGGCGAAGTCAAAGGTTTCAAAGTGAACATTGGAAAAATAATACATAACACAATCTTATCTTTGGATTATTATTTCTGGTAGAAATGCCACCGTGATAAGACAATGTGGAATCGAATGCAATATCAATAATATAATGCGATATGTTAATGTTCATAACGTAGAAAAATACATTTTTCTAGTATTTATAACTGATTATATAATTCTTAATTTTTTTTCTTCAAGTCTTACTAAATCATTTCATGTAGTCCTTATCTTAACCCGCCACACAACACTGCGCAATCGGGTAGCGATATAGTCCCCCCGTATTTACACTGTTCAGACATGTGTGTTCTTGTGAGGTGACACCTAAAAAAATATTTTAAAAATGACGCCATTTACCGCAGCAGGGAAATGGCGTGCTTAGGAAATAAATGCCATACAATACAAATCTTATTTGATTTACATTTATACATACTGACTTGACTTAAGTTAGATTGAATTGATTGTACTATGTCTTTCTGGAGCGTTTTCGATCGTTTTCTTCAAATTCAATCTGGTATTTCTTTCTTCAAGCATAAGCCAGCCAGCCCTACGTTTCCAAATCATTTAGGAGTCCTTTTCACTCGTTCCACACTTATCGGACTTGCAATAAGGTTTATCATCGAGATGGATGTTTTCTTGGAAAGTATGATATGCCTTATTGCTTTTTTTCTAAACAAAGTCATATATTATGTACCTACCTAAATATTGTATAAAAATCGACAAATCACGATTTTTATATAGCTTTCATAAAGCTTTTCTCCAATGTTACATGTAATATGAAAACTTCTCCACGTCTACCTACATATGTTATGTTGGGAGGTGATAATAAATAAACAAACAAGAGGGTTTACTTAACAGAATTTAATATGATCGGAATCCAAAAGTGTTTTGTAATATACATAAATTGTTATATAAATTCAGTTTTGTCAGATTTATCTTCTTTTTCAATGATAATAAGTGATGGTTTGAAAATATTCGACTGCTAAAGGAATATTTTCATTTCGGAGGGAAGTCGAGAAATATTGAGTTCGATTTCGAATTTTGGTGTTGAATTTTCAATACTTTCTCGATGTTTTGTGACCGCGCGTAGATTTCTTGCAAGCATGACCCGATCCATACAAATCCACGATACTAGCTGTCTTTTCTTTGGTAATGCACGAATAATAACGACATTAAAGTACACTCGACTCGGGCTAGGGCGAGCTCCGTGCGAAATAATGCGTTACAACGTGCGTTTGCTCTACACAACTCTACATACAATGCTTTTTTATTAGCAAATGTTTTGTTGTGTTTTATTTGCATTTGGCTATCAAGTGTTTCACTCATTACCTTTTGTTGTATATAAAGTTTTTTCATCGTTTTGTAACATAAAGTTCTAGGGCACATGGGAACACCCTAGAACTTCACGCGAGGCCCTGTTCTATTCGGTCAGCAATTTTCAGTTATAATTCCATGCTTTTAAAAAGATTTGGATTATATTGATTACGAATCTAATTGTTCCGTTTTGGAAATTTCTTCTACTGTGAGTTTTGACAGTATTGATTTGATAGTTTGGTAACTGAGACACCTTGCCCCATAGACATTTGCTAGTATCGGAAATTGAGACTCTGTTGTGGATTTGAGTCTCGGTTGGTTCGAATGGAATCCCCATGTTTTGGAGCATTCTGAAAAAAAAAAATAAACAAATTTAAAAAACTGTATTTGTAAGCGTGTCTGGGCATTTCCTAAAGTTAAAAATGTTTCTACCGACTTAAAGAAGTAATAAAACGGTTTTCAGAAAAAAATCTTTTTTTTTAAATTTCAATATTTATAAAAATTAAAGTAAATACATTGTCATTAAATAACGATTCAGTGCCATTTTGTTTTTTTTTTTACATTTGAAAGGTCCACATTAAGAGGAAGCCCGGTCGCCGAGAAATTTAAGCAATAGGTATTTTACCCAACTGTTGCTGTCACTGCTGCTCTTACTCCCCTCAATACTAAGAGAAAGAGACAACTGCACCTCAGGCTGATAATTCTTCTCCTCTAAAAGTGTACCGATTTTTAAGATTTTTTTACTAACTGTGTTAGAAGAAAACACTCTACGTCTGGAAGTTTTGCTTTTTTTTAAATACACTGTATAGTTTGTGCACCGAACGCCTATTGATGATGTTCAAACAAGGCAATTTCAGCGATTTTTTAGGGTTTTTATCCTATACGAAGTAACTCATCACAAAAACCAAAAGGTGCCCAAGTAACCGATAACTATATCTCATTTAAAAAATGTTTGCAGTGGCGTCAAAACCCAGAGAGAAATTTGGGGAACATGTTTGTATGGACATAACGTCCCCCGGTTCCCTCTTAAATGCCATTCCAGGGTACCTAGCATGGTCGATCGATATAGGTTTCATCGAAAATGTCGATAACTTGTAATCGCTCCTGAGCACGACTGCAGGCCGCTAACGAACAAATAACAGTTCACGTCGAATAAATTAGGAACCCTTAGTGGTTGTGAACTGTTATTTGTTCGTTAGCGGCCTGCAGTCGTGCTCGGGAGCGTTGAGAAGTTACCGACATTTTCGGTAAAACCTATATCGATCGACCATGCTAGATACCCAGGTGCGTTTGAGCTTTCTATCTAATCGTAATAATCCGAAAAGCAATAAAATGATAATCGTTCTCCTCCGCTGATCAAAATTTGTTCAAAAACTGAAACGGACTTAGAATCACTTTATGGCCATATGATGACTTTGTCACTCGTAAATTTCCGCAAAACATCTGGACCGGAGGCTTTTTTAGTTACAAAGCAATTTTTTTTTATGTTTATAAAAATATTTTAGAAAATTAAATGCTTAAAAAAGTATTTTATGACAACGGTGTTAAAGATTTTTTCGAAACCACAAAGAATATGTAGTACGCACATTGGTTAAAAAAAAATTCACGATGTTTCTAAACATAAAAATAAATACAAATTTATAACAAAAGTTATGTAATTTTTTTTAAAAATATTGTTTAAATATTATTTCGAATGGAAGTGACTAATACAGTTTTCTCCAAAAATTTTAGTATTAAATCGCTTTTCTACGACAGCAAATTTCTTAACCCATTTCTTAAAATACTTTAAAAAAATATTTAAAAAATTATTGCACAGGAAATTTCAGTGAAAATGACAGTAATGGGTTATTTTATAATCGATTATTTTTTACCTTTCATTCATGATTCACGTGAAGAGATACATTTTCAAAAAAAAATTTTTTTCAATTGTTCTGCAAAAATGATTTTAAGAAACGTGTTAATAATTTAGTACTTCTAAGTATTTTTTTCAATTGTTCAGTAAGAACGATTTTAAAAAATGTGTTTATATGTTAATTCACGGAAAGTAGGGAAAATTCTTGTCTATTTTTAAGTTTACGATTATTAGCCTTTGTTTGTGTTAAGTAAGTACTTCTACAATAATATAATAGTGATTGCACGCGTGGCATCAGTTTGATAAAGTTAAAATAATTTTTTATTCAACTTTTTTTAATAGAAAAAAATGTATTTTATTTAAAAAAATATAAAGATGTTTCAGATCCAAAGATTTTAATAAAAATAGGTCTGAAAAATAATTGAAATGATAATAGTTAATTAAATGAGAACAAATCACTTTGTACGCACCATTTATTTAATCAATATTATCAACTTGTTTCGAAACCAATAGTTTTTTCATCGGAATAAAATTAAAATTAAAAAAAAATGATAAAATACAAACAATAACACACAAATACGTATGTACAGAAAAAAACATTACAAATAGGGTTGATTAATTAGTTAAAGATCTCATAAAAAACAATTATATAAAATAAGAATATAATATTTCAGAATGGGAATAAATTTAATTTATTTACTAAAAACTATAATAAATTAACACAAAATAATCAATGAGTAACCAAGTTGTATAAAAAATAATTAGGTATTTATATGAAAATTATTTAAAGAAATGGCTATTAAAAAAATATATACCTACTTATTTGTTCATAACATTTAATTGAATGTTTACAATTTTTTCAAATTTTTAACTTAATTGTAAACGAATTGTGTTTTTATTTAAAATTTTAACCTTTTTTATATCAAATGGATGAATTGTTATTTGTTAGCATTTCTGTTAATTTTAATTTTAACCTGACAAAAGAACCATTGATTTTTAAACATGTTGATAATATCAATTAAATAAGTGCTGCATAAAAAGTGGTTTCTTTTATTTTATTAATTATTATTATTTAAATCATAAAAAAGTATTTTGTAGACCTCTATCACAAATTGTATTTTTTAAATTTCCGCATTTTGGATATTTTTCGGCATTAATATAATTATTATTACGAGTTCATTCATGAAAATACTCATTCAACATTCGTTCAGAAAAAGATGATACTTCCAAAAAATCCATTGGCAAAAAATGTTTTTAATTTTCTTTTTGTAATAAATAAATTTTGTAAGTGCGAGAGCTACACAAAGCGACGGAAATATTGTTGACAAAAGATGAAAGATATGATTATTTAAAAATAAATTACACTTACAGTAAAAATCGGTTCAGCTTTCTTGAAATCTACGCGCGGTAAAGAAATGGCTGTGATCGATCTCTTTTATAGATTCCCACTGGCTTGCTTCAGGGATAATACTGATAAGGCGAACAGTGGTGCATTACCCGCGGCCCGCGAGCTTAATTCTTTCGGCTCATTTTGTTACATAATTATATAATACTAGCAGTTAAAAACTCGCTCCGCAGGTTTTTGCTGCTAGGCCCTGCGGGCGGCTTTTGATTTGGCTTCGCCCGGTTTGAGTGTTTGGTGACCATTGTATAAATCCGATTCCTATTGTTTATATTATATAGTTATATATATTATATTTATATATATTTATTCATTGTTTTTTACATTCACATTGTAATTTAAGAACTTAAATATAGCATTAAAAATGTACACTACTCTTCCAGACACAAGCTAATGCTTCCATGGAAGAGTGGTATTAAAGTATTTTAAAATGAACATATACGCAAATTACTACATTATCTAAATGTATATTATATTTTATATGCTAAAATAAATAAATAAAAAAAATAATAAAAAAGTTAAAAAGTTATATTTTATAGTTCCTACTAGTTCCTAAAATAGCCAGTTCCTCGGATCCACTATGATCCAGCGACAGCTGGTCACCGTCGGCGACTCACCGAGACAAAGTATTAGCGACAAAGTAACGTGACAAATAACCGTGACAAAGTAACTGCGACACGCAATGATGTTATATGTAATTTATAACAACCTCGTCAAGTATTGCCGTCAACCTTCCAAATCCAGAAGGATACTTTTTTTTAATTAAAAAAAAGAAAGACAAACATTCCTGGTTTACGAATAACCCAACAATGTTTGAAAATCTCCTACTACCACCACCGAAAGCCGAAAATGTTACTTGTGTTGTGATGGAGGACTTAGCCAGCCGAGGAATCGAACACGCGACGCCCAGGTGGGACCCAAGCGCTATGCCCACTCAACCACTGACCGGTTATTATATATAAATCCGTAGCACTTATACCTATGGGGGAAACATTCAGATGCAAGCTGCTGACGGAAGTAGTGACATCAATGTCGAATGTAGATTTTTTTAAAATATTACTTTGATGATGATTCTTTGCGAAACTTCTACTTCTACTGATTGTTTTTGTAAGATCCTCCCCAACCTATAATTCCGTGGATAAGTAAAGAATGAACAAGGGCATAGTACATATTTTTCATAATGTTTACATTTAAAATATTTCTTAACCTAACACTTTTATTATTTTCTTAATATTATAAGGAGCACTGTAGAATTATTTTAAAATGTATTATAGTTAAGCGCACTTGAAGTGAAATGTCACAAAACTGCGCTATACAAATATAATGTTATTATTATTATTATATATATACGTTTCCTCATTCTCTTCACTAGCTCTGAAATGTGACTATTCCATTTCAGGATTTGTTCAATGATCACACCGAGATATTTAATTTCGGAAGAAGAGTTAATTACGGTACAAATAGGATTATGCTGTTTACAGAGTTCGTGATCACATTTTTGGTTATGGATTACAATATTAACTTTATGATCAGGTATTTTCTGCAAGGAAAATAAGACATATTTATGTTAATTATTGTTTTTAATTGTTAAACTAACGTTTAAGACAAGATTTTTATGCATAGCACAAAGGGTAACAATTAATTATTATAAGCAATAATTATCAGCCTGAAACACTCATCCAATAAAAAAATATAATAAGCAGTAATTGTTGAATGAAACACTAGTATATACTGAATCATTTGGCGGGTATAAGATAAGCCGCCATAGCTCAATTGGGAGAGCAGCTGACCGGCAATCAGAAGGGCACGGGTTCAAGTCCCGTTGGCGTCATATATCTTTTCTCGGAAGATTTTTCAATGTGGATGAGTGTTTCAGGCTGATAATTATTGCTTATAATAATTGTTACATATTTATGTTGTTTTTTTAGCATTACGTGTGAGTAAGTTATCATCAAACCACGATTTTAAGATATTAATATCTTCATTTGCCATGTTGTTAACTAGATTCCATGTTTGACCTTTTATTAACAATACAGTATCATCAGCATAAGAGATTAATTTACCTTTAATTTCCTGTTAGAAATTTTTCCATTAGAAATTATAATGGTCCGGGGACGGTACCTTGAGGGATTCCAAATTTACTTGTGAGGGATGTACTAAATGATTGGTTTAATTTTACTACTTGAGGTTTCTCTGTTATGCTAGGTCTACACTACTCGCGAAGTTCCTCGACGAAATATTCGGGAAAGTTGACCGAAGTTCGAAGTACGTTGCTACACTCTCGTTCAACTTCGCGAGAAGCTCATTCGCGCGGTGGTGCCGTCACGGCTCGCACGTCGTGGACGCTCAAGTAGCAGCTGCCGTTGCAATGTGCACGCTCGCTTATTATAACTATGTACATATTTATCAAACGAAGAAATATAAAAATAAAAGAAGAAACTACTAACACAACATTTGGGCAAAAAGCTTCTTATATTATGGCATTAAACTCTACAATAAAATACCACTCTCACTCAAAAACCTCAACATTATATTATAACATTTAATTTTCAAATAAAAAGCTGGATACTAAATATAGGGAGATCAGAAATAGAAAATATACTGATATCAAATACAGACTAAAACCAAATCTAGTGAACTGAATTATAAAGAAAACACTATCTTATTTTATTTATAATTATTTAAAAAATATATGCTACATGATATATGTTATGTCTATTTCATGTTAATTTCTTATAATTAAATTATAATATAAGTGAAATCCTCAGCACGGGAGATCCGAGTGAGGATATCATTATCTCTACTTGTTACTAAGAAATGAAGACAATAAACCATTATTATTATTTATTGACGCATCTTTTTTTCTACGGTAGCTCCTGTACATAGCAAAAAGCGAATCCTTCTTTTTCTTTAATTCGTCTACGGGTAATTCTAACATGCCCTGGTCGCAGGAGCAACAGAATTTGCTCCTGCGACCACTGTATTCCACTCATATTCGTGCCGTTTGACAATACTAATAAAAATAATTACTAGCGCGCACATCTATTCACGACGACGTATTGAGGCGAACTGAAGTTAACCGAGTAGTGTAGAAAGGCACTTCGTGTAGGCACTTCGTGCAACCTCGAGTCCTTTGACTCGGGCACAAAAACCGACAAAAACTGGAGGTCGCCCGAGACGAGCCAAGGTTGGACGAAATTAGACGAAGTTAGACGAAGTGCCCCTCCGCACTATCGTATTCGGCTAACCTCGTTCAACTTCGCGAGCAGTGTGGAGCTTGAATTAGGTAGCTTACTATCCATTTGAGGGCTATGCGGTCAGTGCCGTTGTCTTTTAATTTTAAAGCAAGTTTTTCTAGGGAAATGCTTTCTTTAAGTCGATAAAAATTCCTATACATTTATTTGATTTGTGATTTACTCTTAATACTAGATGAAATTTTAGTGATGGCGTCTAGGGTGCTTTTTCCCTCAGTGAATCCAGATTGATTTTTGTTGATGGTTGAAAATATATTTTGAACTTTTATTATGTTGGGTGTAAGGAAGGTTTGAGAAGGTGAAACTGTGGGTGGGTAATATTGTATGTTTCGTGAACACCTCACTAGGAGAACCTGTGCTGAGGTGTTTACGTGGTTATGATTAAGTGTGACAAGTATTTATGTGTTGTAGTAGAAAGTTTTTTTAAAATTTTTAATGGTTTTTGTGCATTAATTGTTTAAAAAAAACATACGTATTGTAAGTGTGTGTTGAATGGCTGATAAATTCTTGAAATACGTGTTTATTTTGTTTTATACTTTTTATAGTTTGGTTATATTTGGAGGGGGATTATAATGTTTTGAATAAAGTCAATATCTTGATTTTTTATCCAGACTGTGATATGTCTTTTGTGAAAAAAATCATTTACGTTAACCCTGATGAAGTAAACACTGATTACGAAACAATTTAGTTTTTTAAACAATGGACATGGTTAAAACTAAGTATATTATTAATTTTCTATTAAAATGGTGTCACAAAATATGTTTGCTGTGTTTGAAGAAGTAATGTCAACAATTTGGGAGGCGGGAATGGGTACCGCCGCCCCGGGAACCTTTATTGGATAACCAACACCTCTGCTATAGGTCACCCCAAGTGGTTCGCTACGTTTGGTGATTTGGCAGGGGTGCCCGGGTTCATGGGGTGAGGTTTGTCTAGGTCTTGGAGGTGGATGATCGGGACATACTGAACCCCAGATTCCTACCCATCCCTTAAACCCTTTTCCTTCCCAGAACTCTCCTCCTTCCTTTCCTTAAAAAAATCCTCCACAGAGCATCCCCAAAGATGACATAGGCCCTGAGGGAAATTATTTTCCTCAAGGCCTCCTGTGTGGAGTTCAGGTAAAAAAAAAAAAAAAAAAATGTAATGTGCATTTTTCAATAAGAAAAACTCTTAATTATGGCTTTTGAAGGTTATTTCCATCAATGTAATATATCATTGAAGAAGAAGATAACAAAAATAATCTAATGAAAATATGAAAGAGAACAGAACATAGAAAAACAAAAAAAAAAATTTTTTTTTTTTTTTTTTTTTTTTTTTTTTTTTTTTTTTTTTTTTTATTGTACAACAGACAGGTTAGTCCAATTATAGTACAATTTTAATTTTAACAACTAACAATACATGTATATATTCTTTTTAAAAGATGGTATGGTGATATCAAACACATCTATATCCGCTGGTAGGGCATTAAGCAATGTCATACCTCTTGTCATGCTGTGTTGAGCCATGACATCTGTCCGACCCTGTGGTATGTAGAATAGGTCGTGGCTACGATTTCGACAGTATTTGTCAGGAACAAATAAGCCACAGCATGACAGGAGATACGGACAATCAATAAGGTTTTTTATTAACTTTAATTGGAATACCATGAGTCCGGCATTACGCCTGGTCTCCAGGCTTTGATAATTTGTCTCCTTTAGCAGTTCCACGTGATGCATGAATTTCGGATATATTCCGAATGATCGCATGTAAACATACCTTAGGAATTTTTTTTGAATTTGTTCAATCATATTTATATATTTAATTTGATAAGGTATCCATACAGTACTAGCGTACTCCAGCTTGCTTCTGACCACTCCGTTGAACATGGCGGTCATTGCTTCTATGTTACTGAATTGTTTGCAAGTTCTAATTACAAAACCAAGCATTTTGGAGCAAGCCGAAGTAAGCTGCACTATATGATTTGAAAATGTCAGCCTGGGATCAAAGGTCACCCCAAGATCCTTGATGATATTTACGCGTGTTAGTACTTCTCCATTCATTATATACGGGTATAATAACGGATTTTGTGAACGACTATAAGTCATAACGACGCATTTTTTAATATTGAAATTAAGTTTATTTTCTAACGACCATTTCATGATTGAATCGAGGTCTGCCTGCAGTTTGGAATAATCGTCCTCTGATTCGATTTCCATCATCAGTTTCATGTCATCCGCGAATAGGAGACATGAGCTATGACGTATGCAGTCCTGAATGTCATCTATTAGAATAAGGAATAACATGGGACCTAGATTCGATCCTTGAGGAATTCCTGACAGAGCTACGAACTTATGTGAGTCGTATCCATTTACATTTACATACTGGCTTCTATCTTTTAAATATGATGCAAAAAATATCAGTAAGGGTTGATTAAAACCTATTTTGTGCATCTTTCTTAATAGAACGTCGTGATCTACTCGGTCAAATGCCTTTGCGAAATCCGTGTAGATTACGTCCGTCTGATGCCTACAGTCTAGGCCTTTTGCTACCCGTCGAGAAAAAGAGAGTAAGTTGGTTACCGTTGATTTCCTCGGTAAGAAGCCATGTTGATTTTCTCTTAAGAAAGGCGCGATTTGCGGACTGATTTTATCACAGATAATCATTTCCAAAATTTTTGGAATTGTTGACAGTACTGCAACTGGTCTATAATTTCTGACATCAGTCTTTCGGTCGCAACCGGAACTCGAACCTAGAACCTCTCGTCTCACCGGGACGTGCGTTTACCAATTTCGCCATTGCCACCTGCTGTCAAACCGTCATATTAGTCAAGTTCATATTTCAAATTTTAGAATTAACAATATTATTTTCAACTATTTTTTTTTCTATATACAGTAGAGCGTCGATTATCCGAACTAATTGGGAGACATGGGTGTTCGGATAACCGGTATTTTCGGATAATCGAGCCATACATATATTGCGTACATATTACGAAACGGTGAATGAATACCACATTTAAATGTATATGTTTAATGACAAACACATGCGTAGGTAGTGATATGAGCCTTGCTTATTTTAGGACCAATGCTAATGGCTAAGTTGTAACCAAAGCTAAATGCTGCTAATTCACGACGTGAAGCAAGAGTTTTTCGTGGCAAAGCTTTCAAATTGAGCCCCGTTTCGTCTGCATTGTAGACGTTTTCGAGAGTAGACACGCGCGGGTCGGGCGGGCGTAGTAGTTCGGATAAGCGGTCGTTCGGATGATCAACGTTCGGATAATCGACGCTCCACTGTAATAGAAAACTAGCCTTTTTATTGGAAACTATCATTCTAAGAATTGGTTTGCAACCGAGATAGCGTCACCCGTGGTCTGCTCCGCCGCAGCATCACCGACCTTCGTCACCAACATCACCACCATGCACCAGCAACATCTTCATCATGGCACTTCTGCACACAGCTTGTTACCTCTTTTTTGACCTTCGCTACGTAGCCCAATAAACGACTCGACTCGCAACTCTCAACTGACTGCCTTTCATGTCTTCTCTCATCTCCATTTCAGTCCGCTCCGTCAAATAGATTACGAAACTTCGTCTTTGCAAAATTTGAAACCTGAGAACACGGTAAGGCGAAGTAAGAACCTTATCCAACTAAAGAGAGGAACCACGGTTCCATGACAACTCAGAATGAAACCAACTCGGAACCACCTCAGAAAGGTCATTAAAAACAATGAAAAAATAATTTTCAAATAGCCGGTAACCCTAACCTAACTTAACCAATTTTTAAATATTTTTTTATCATCACTCTTAATGATCTTTCTGGGGTGGTTCTCAGTTGGTTTCATTCTGAGTTGGCCGGTCACCAAAATCTATAAGTTTTGCTCCAAATATGCTCAGGAATCTCTTTTTAAAATCATTGAGGTACGTGCTGTTACATTGCTGTTACAATTATATATTATTTTGGTGACCGGCCAATTATTATTTCAATTATTTTGCGATTTGCTGTGTTTATATTTACTATACTACCTGTTAATTTATGCCATGTTCCTAGTTTTGTTTTGTTTGTCTTTAACTATTTCAATGTCTTTTTAGATGAACTGAACTCCAAATTTTTATTTTTTTCCCTATCCCCGTATGGGGGTGTGCTGGACCTCGTCCCTGCTTCATCTTTAGTTACATTATTAATTTTGCAGATCCTTCTCAAATCTATCTGCGCCTCCCCCAATGACATGTGCAGGCTTGAGGTTTGATCACACGACCTTGACTGTCCTTTGTCCTGCCTCTGACTACCCAACGCTGAATTTTCTTTTAGTCTTCGGGTACTTTACCCCAAATATTCAGTTAACATTCTTTGAGGCTTCACTGAGTGGTTGGCTAAGGGACACGGAAGCTAAGTGTAGTTTATGGTCAGACCGAAAGCCATTCATATTTTTTGTTGGGACTTGCCAATTGATTTGAGATTTATTGTATTTCTTATGTTCTCTATTTTATACAGGTGCTTGCAGGTTTTTTACAGATGCAATTCCGCGTCATGGAGTCTCATGAATGAGTTTTTCTTTTGCCCTGTTTAATTTATATTTGTCTTACTAACCTATTTTTTGCATTTTGTTTATCCTGTTAAGCACTTGCATACTGCTTACTAACAACGTATGCATGGACACTGGAGGTCTAGATTCGTTCAAAATAAATAAATGTAGCTTCGTTTAATCAAAAAAATTAGAATCTTGCGAGAGCCTTGAAGGAGTAACCATCAGTTACTTATACCAGGGCGGGTAAGAGGTGGATTACCTCCACTGTTACAATTATAATTGATAATTTGGACTAGAAAATTTTTTGGCTCAATTCTTACGTACCTATTTGTTGTGTCAAGCGAAATCTACCCAGGTGATAAAAATAAAAATCGCCTTCAGAATTATTGGATTCGAATTGGTCGAGTTGAAAAGTTTGATGGAATTCTCAATTCTTATCTTATCATGTGCAATAAAATATATCTGCATACGATTATTAAAAATGATATCTAGAAACTAGGACCCGGATTCTTATCGGATAAACAAGGTTTCACCTTCCGAGAAAAGTACCTATATTAAAAAAAAAAAAAAATGAAATAATTCAACTTTGTATAAACCACTTAGGGAACGTACCCATACTACGTGACACGTTTAGGGGGGGGGGGGTCTTCAAAATGTCACGCTCCATACAAATGAGCGGCGGGTTGCTTAGGATTTTGGTCACCGGGGGGGGGGGGGGGGGGGGGTTAAAAATTGCAAAAAGTTGGTCACGTAGTATGGGTACGTTCTCTTATTTGATGCGCAAATCCGACCGGTTTCGGAACAAACGTTCCTTCGTCAGAGAAAGCTTATACTAATTTGACAGTTTCGAACAATGTTTTATTATGGTAGGGGTGGAGCTGTTGCTAGATAATAATGTAGATTGGGTAGGTAGGTATTAGTGTAGAGTGGGTGGGTAGGGGAACAAATCCATGATTGGGTATAAGACAATATTTTTTGTTTGTTGATAATAGATTCATTATTTTTAAGGGATTTTTTAATTTCCAAGGCTTCTAAGTTATCTAAACGTTTTCCTTTATGATTAATATGAAGAATATGTATCCCTGTATTTTTTTCAAAACTATGGTTATTTTCAATGATATGGTTAGCAAACTCAGAAAAATTATTATTATTAAGACACCTTAAATGTTCTTTGATTCTGATTTCAAAATTACGAGTGGTTTTTCCAATATAAAATGAGGGACAATCATTGCATTTGAGTTTATATATTCCCCTACCCACCCACTCTATACTAATACCTACCTACCCAATCTACATTATTATCTAGCAACAGCTCCACCCCTACCATAACAAAACATTGTCCGAAACTGTCAAATTAGTATAAGCTTTCCCTGACGAAGGAACGTTTGTTCCGAAACCGGTCGGATTTGCGCATCAAATAAGTGGTTTATACAAAGTTGAATTATTTCATTTTTCTATAATGGATAACCACAAAGTAATAGCTACATTCAAAAATATATATTTTTTTAAGTTTAAAAAATTCATAAAAATTGCATGTAAATTGTGTTTGAGAAATACTACCTATCTTGAGAGTTTTTTTATAATTAAAAATCGTTATTAAAACTTACTACTATTTATTAATTCGGAATGCAGAGAAAATCATCTAATCACACACATCCCACATAGGATTTTATCTTATATATAAAAATGAATCGCTAAATGTGTTGCTAAACGCAAATCTCGAGATCAGCTGAACCGATTTCGCTAATTCTTTTTTAAGAATATTCCTTGAAGTACGAGGATGGTTCTTACGGAGAGAAAAATTAAGAAAATTGCGCAGAAAATTGGATAATTTCAGAAAACATCGCACGTTTGACAGTTCGCGCGTTTGAGAATGACATTTTGCAAAAAAAAATGATTGTTCAATCAGGATTCTATTTTTGAAAATCTTTAAGTTGATCAATCGAATCAAGAATTTTAGATATTTTAAATATCTATGTAAGGTACCAAATTTAATACACATTAAAAATTGGAAATTTGAATAAAAATTGTAAAAGGTGGCACGCGGGCTGTTTAAAAACTGAATGTACTGGAATTGAATATATGGAACGCGGGAGGAGGGTTGGCGGGACGAGGGAGCGGGAAAGGGAAGAGGGAAGGCGGGGAAGGTGGAAGGGGAACGTGGGAGGGGTATCTGGAAGGGGGGAGGGGAACTCGAGAGGGGGGTTCACGGGACGGGTTAAGGGGGAGGAGTGAAGTGGGGAGGGGGAAGGTGGAGGTGACGGAGTGGGAACGCGAGAGGGGAAGAGGACGCAGAAGAAGAAGGGGAGGCGGAAGGGGAACGGGGCGAATGGGAAAGGACACGCAGGGAGAAACAATTTCTTTATTAAATGGCATAGCAACGCATGTCGGGACCAGCTAGTTTATTATAACATAATAAAACAATGAAATGAAAAAAAGAAATCACAATGGTTTATACTTATACGATATTTATTTATTTGTCTTATTATACGCCCAGAGGGCTTTTACATAAATAAATAAAGGCAGTACATCTTTAACATGAGAAGGAAATAATATAAATAAAATTACAATAGAAATAAAAAAGGACATTATAAGCTTAGAAATATAAGCAACAAAAACTTAAATTACAGTAAGATATAATAACGATAAGTTACGATAAAAAAATACATACATGATATAAAAATACAAATAACAAAAATTTTAAAGTAAGGTGATCAGAGGTTTACAAAATTGCAACATTAACCATGTCTAATAAAACGTAATTATTAGTTTCGCAAAGTGGCAAACCGCTACATCGATGGTACCTCTGTACCTCTGCAAGTTGCAGGGGTTCAGAACTCCAATTTGGATTTTAATATTATAGTGAAAATTAAATAATATTTTTTTTTTTTAAATAACTAAATAATACTACAGGTTATGATGGTTTATAATACATATTACAATGATTTTTCTAAGACATTACATTTAATTACATTAATAGGATAGGTAGAGATAGTTTAGCAAATTTGTCGATGAACGAGTAGTTTATTAAATTTACCAAAGAATTCCTTAGAGAGTACTTGTATCACGGATAAATGATTTCATTTTTAAATTGTGTCAGTGACATATTCCATACATCTATGTGCGAATACATATTGCCCAAGTGTTGGATTCTGTGTAGTGGTATATTGAATTGTGCCCTGGTCGTAGTATTACCACAGTAAAATGGTAGTACTGACCTTGTGTTTCTTGCCGGCACATTAAAATTTATGAGCGCCAAGAATTCGGGGCTGTCAATTGTATTACGTAAGATTTTAAATAAAAAAACTAGATCGAAAATATTTCTTCTATCACTCAAGTTTAATAGATTAGATAATCGCAATAGATAAGTGTAGTTCAATTGTTCTTTTGGTATTTTTAGTTTATAATTTAAAAAGCTTAGGAATTTTTTTTGTATTCTTTCTATTGTTTGAGAATGCACGTCATAGTGAGGAGACCATACAGTTGAGTTATATTCAACCTGACTCCTCACTAGTGATGTGTATAGAAGTTTTAATGTTTTAATGTCGGTAAAATCTTTAGCCACTCTTAGTACAAAACCTAACATTTTTAAACCCTTCTTTGAGATATTTTCAATGTGTGGTATGAAGCTAAGCTTGGTGTCAAAAGTAACACCTAAGTCATTAATTTCGGAAACAGATTCGAGAATGAAGTTATTGATTGTGTAATTAATAAGAATTGGATTTTTTATTTTAAAAAATCTCATTGTTATGCATTTATTAACATTAAGGTATAGCTTGTTATCGCTACACCACTCGACTAATTTGGATAAGTTTGCTGAAAGAATATAACAGTCGTCCAGGCTTCGAATTGCTTTATAAAGTTTCAAATCATCTGCGAACATAAGTACGTCGATATCTTTAAATATATTACAAATGTCATTCACAAAAAAGATAAATAATATAGGTCCGATATGGGAACCTTGCGGAACACCACTGGATGCAAAAAAAACATATGATGATTCCCCTTTTAATTTTACACTAAGTTTTCTGTTTGAAAGATAGCTTATAAACCAATGCAACATATTTCCACGAACTCCGGCTTTAAACAGTTTTTCTACAAGAATAGCGTGACAAACCTTGTCGAACGCCTTGCTGAAGTCTGTGTAGATTGAGTCAACTTGAAGCTTCTTCGCCATTGCATTGGAAATGAAATTTTGATACAGAATGTGGTTAGTTAGTGTTGATTTGCCGGTTATAAAACCATGCTGTTCAGGACATATACTTTCTTTAAATGAGCTAGTTATTTTATCCAGAATCAGTTTTTCAAACAGTTTTGGAATTGTTGACAGTATGCATATAGGTCTATAATTAGTTACTTCGTTTTTATCCCCTTTTTTGAAGATAGGTGTTATATAACTATGTTTCCATAGATCAGGAAATATACTTTTCCACAAAGAGTGACTAAATAGTGTGCACAGGGGATAAGCGAGAACGGTGACACACTTCTGTAAGAGTAATGGTGGAATGTTGTCAGGACCGGCATTTTTATTGGGATCTAAAAGTTTAATTTGTTTTATAATTTCGTTTAGTTCAATGTGCACATGTGACAGGTTTATATTGAAACTGGGAGTATAGTTAGGTAAGGAGAACTGATTGGGTTGACTTTTATCGTAAACGTTCTTGAAGAAGTCTGCAAAAAGATCGACAATATTTTTGATGCCATCAGCCTTTCTGTCTTCAAAATACATAGTATTTGGTATATCAGAGTCACCACTTCTTAATGTTTTACTGAATCGCCAAAAATTATATTATTACGTTTTATATTATTAAAAATGTCATTCTCTGTCTGCTTAATATAGTCGTTATAACACGCCCTTGATAGTTTATTACAATCACTCCTAATTTTAGAAAATTCTATATACAACTTCGATGTTCCGTGATCCTTATACAGTTTGTGAGCTGTTTTTTTACGTCTAATTAAATTAATCAAATCTTTATTAAACCAGACTGGATATTTAGATTCCTTATATTGAGTGTAAGGGACAAAGCGATTTATATTATTACTGAGAATTAAGTAGAACTGTTCAGTATTATGAATTAAATCATCACTATCGAAGAAAGACCAGTCAACCAATGCAAGAGAGTCACACATACCCGAATAATCTGCCTTTTTGAAATTATAGCATGATCTCGTAGACTTCAGAGTTTTTTCGCCAAAGTTTGTTATACAAATATTTAGTGGAGGATGATGGACGTCAGGGGGTATGACAACTTCTATGGCCTTACTCACTTTGATACATTGAGAATTGAAGAATACGAGATCCAGAACACGATTGTTAATATTTCTGACAAGATTATGTTGAGTTAAGTTTAAATATATTGACATGTCGAGTATTACTCTTTCACTTTCCGAGATAGTTGTATTACAAGTATTCGACAATTCGGGGTCGTGCAAATTCCAATTTACATTTGGAAGATTGTAATCACCCACGGCTATAAATTTGGCATCAGAATATTTTGTTTTAATTATCTCTACGTCCTCATAATGGTTTTTGAAGACAACAATGTTGGCCGAGGGGGGTATGTATACAGAACTAATTATTATTTTCTCACTTTTACATTTCACCAATATAAACAATTGTTCAACGTTACTGTTTTTTGTGTTTTTTTTTTTTTTTTTTACAGTGAATACCGCACAAGAATCTCAACTGCTCCCGTCTGGAGCCAGTGAGACTATGGCATCCCCAATTGGGGTATGTTGTGAGGCTGAAGGTAGTGGGGAGGGGAAGGAGGTGGGGAAGAGGAAGGTTGGGAAGTACCTGGCTATTCAGATCTGGTCACCAAACACGGCTAAAGCCATTTTCAAGCAACGTTTCAATTCTGAATGGTGGTATTACACCAGGGCGATACTGATAGTATCTTCCACTCTGGAACATGCCGCAAATATACAATATATTATTTTAAATGAATTAATTGTGAAATAACACAAATTAATCAAATAAAATTTATTTGCGCATGCCGGGTTCGAACCCGCGACCTCCGGATTGTGAGTCAAGAGTCTTACCCACTGGACTACGGAGGTCGTTTAATTTCCTTGAAGTAAATTTCTTTTTAATTGCGACGAGGACACCACCTCCTCTTGATTTAGAACTGGTAGCAAGATTTCTGTCATTCCTGTAAACATTATATGATGATAATCCTAGTTCGGAAGAGTTGATGGACGGATCTAACCACGTTTCAGTCAGTACCACGGCTTCACATATCACTGATGGTATACAAATTCTGAAGTTATCTAGTTTTGTTCGCAGTCCACGTACATTTTGATAGTAAAGGTTCAGTGTGCTGGATTTTGATAGTTTTTTGTTTGAGCCTTAACGATTTTTGGTATTGAATTGACATATTTAATAGTTATGTTAGTTTCGCCGTTTTTTAGTCTCGATTCTAGTTCACTTCGTAAAAGAGCAAGTTCGTTTCTTTGGAGACTAGTGAGGTCATTTGCTGCTTTTACACCGTTCTTCAACTTAGTTCTGTTCATCAGAATGGATTTGGAAGTTGTTGAATCTTTGAATTCGATCTTAATGGGCCTGGTTTGGTCAGGTTTCTTGATTCCCAAACGGTGGATCTTGATCTCATTGGGATTAAAGGTGTTTTCAAAACCCTCCAGTGAAGATGAAACCTTTTGTATATCTTCGGTGATTCTCGTTGCAGTTGACTGGGAATTGCTCTCGGGGATGTTAAATAGTACAGGGTGGCCCTTAAGTGTATACCTAGTTTTAATTAACAATAAATAAATAATGGTAGAACTTAGACATGTTTTATTAATATTTTCAAAAACTACAATAAATGGAAATTTTAATGACATTAAGTTTTAAAAATTATATTGTCCAAGTGAGCTCCATCAGCCTGTTGACATTGTCTAAGGCGGATTCGAAAATTCTCAAAAAACACGTTGACAAGTTGCCCGTGGGATGGCGTTAATTTCCCGTACAATATTTTGTTTTAACTGATTTATTGTTGTCGGATTGTCTTCATAGACTCTTGATTTTAAGTATCCCACAAAAAATAATCACACGGGCTGAGATCTGGGCTCCGTGGAGGCCACTCAATGTCTCCTCCTCGTGAAATGAGTTTTTCGGGGAACATCTCCTTCAAACGGTCCATGGACAGTTTAGCAGTGTGTCAGGAGGCGCCGTCCTGCTGAAACCAGCTCCTGGAATTGTGGCCTTGAAAATCTTGAAGAGCTGGGACCAAGAACTCATGAAGCATCTGACAATAATTCTTAGATTTCACTGTCATAGCAACTCTCCTTTCGTTTTCAAAGAAATATTGGCCTAAGATACCCCTCTGATATTGCAGCCCACACAACGACCTTCGGGCTATGCAAGGGACGTTGATGCTTCTGTCGGGGGGTCTTCTTCTTCTTCTTCTTCTATTCTCAGACCAATACCGGCAATTTTGTTTATTAACATGGCCATTGATATGGAAATTGGCCTCATCGCTGAACATTATGTTGAAAAAATTGTCAAAACGTTCCAGCATCACATTGGCAAAATTAAGTCGAAGATCGGTATCATTCAGCTTCAACTCTTGCGTCAGCTGAATTTTATAAGCTTTTAGATGTAAATCGTGGCATAAAATTCTTTGTAAAGTGGTCCTCTTGATGGATAAGGCTTGGCTTCTCTTGCGAGTAGTTTGTTGTGGATTTTCCCTCACTGATTCACTAACACGCTGAATAACTTCTGGTATCCTCGCTGACTTCGGGCGACCTTCATTAATTGTTTTTACTGTTGAGCCAGTTGTCTCAAACATGTTGATCCATTTCCGAATAGATTTTGCTCTTGGTGCTTGATTAATGTCTCGTAAACCGAATCAGCACGGTACATTCGTCTCGAAATCGTCACGGAATAATTGTTTATGTAATATGCACGAACACAAAATGCGCGCTGCCCTCCCGTGAACGGCTCCAAGGTGACTAAAATTTCCACGAAATAACGCTTCTAACGATACCCCCCGAACCGCGCTCGCCCCACGCATTGTTAAAAAAATAACGAAACAAACCGCGAACACAGTTATGGTCCACCCTGTATAATGTTCTTAGATCTAGACTTCCTTTCCTCCAACTCAGTTAGCATCTCAAAGATGTCGGTTACATTGTTCACGGGTGACGTGTTTTGAGGTGGAGTATTTTTTAGCATTTCTTTGTATGCCTGCAGTTCACCTTCTAAGGTGCCAGTTTTGGCAGCTACCACTGCCGACATGCTGCCAATTGCGGCTAAGATTTCGCATGATATCGGAGTGATTTTTGCAATTTGGTCCTTGTTAAATTTATTGCTGGGGTCAAGAAGTACCTTGTTAATTGCGTTGACCGCCCTTTCTGCGTTGGCGATAAATGACTGGACGTCCATTGCGAAAATTAAGTTTTTAATTTTTATAAATTTTTTGTTAAATAAAATTTAAAACTTTATTTAAGAGCCACTGGTTGAGCTTCACTGTCACAAGTTTAAGATAGGTAGTTCGTAGGTTCTGTACCTGTGAAGAAGTGTATTGTTTTTGTTTTATTGGTGATAAACACTAAAAAAAATATTTTAACACTTTACTTAACTAAAGTAAAGTTAGCACTGTTTAAACTGGTGTTCAGTTTTAATGTTCAGATTTGCTGTAAGTAAGTTTTAATATTTGAACTGGAAATAATGTTTTGACATTTGCACGGTATTGTTTTTGTTTTATTGGTAATATACACTAAAACGGAGATTTTAACACTTTACTTAACTAAAGTTAGCACTTTTTAATCTCGTGTATAGTTTTGGTGTTCAGATTTACTGTATGTAAGTTTATTATATACTGAAGTACCGTATTAATAAACAAACAATATAAAATTCCCGTCTTAGAACAGACATCGTCTAGTGAGGCGGGTAACTTACGTCACTGTTTTTTAGTGATTTTTATATCATAATAAACGCATCATAACAATAAATAAATAATTCCGTAAACTGTAATAAATAGTGTGTTAAGATATTTTTTTTTTTTTTGTTTTTATTATTTTAAAAATATGTGATTACCGCACAAGAGTCCCAAATGCTACTGTATAGAGCTAATGAGTCTTTGGAATTTCCGATTGTTGTGAGTTGTGAGGCTCAAGGTAACGGAGAGGGGAAGGAGATACAGAGGAGAAAGGAGGTGGAAGTACCTGGCTATTCAGGTTCTGGTCACCAAATACGGCTAAAGCCATTTTAAGCAATATTACAATTCTGATTGGTTGTCCTAAACCCGGGCTATACTGAGAGTATCTTCCACTCTGGAACGTGTCGCAAATATACTTTACTAGCAGACCCGGCCACACGTTGCTGTGGCTAACGAAACACAAAGCCATTACCCAACCTTTATAAAATCCACACCACCCGCTGCCCGCTGCCCGCTGCCCGCTGCCCGCTGCCCGCTGCCCGCTGCCCGCTGCCCGCTGCCTGAATTGAATAATTGAATTTCTCGGCTTTTCTCTACTATAATAAGCATGTATTATACGTGCAATCCTCTTGAATTACTCTATCTATTGGTGAAAACCGCATGAAAATCCGTTCAGTAGTTTTCGAGTTTATCGCGAACAGACAGACAGACAGACAGACAGACTTTACTTTATAATATGTAGAGATGTTATATCAAATTAATTAATTGTAAATTCACACAAATTAATCAATTCAAATTTATTTGCGCACGCCATGATTTGAATTTGAATTGAGCCTTCGGATTGCTGGTCGAGAGCCTTACCCCTTGACCAAGGAGGTCGCCTTTTGAAGATACATAACAGTGACTAAATCAAAACTTTCATGGATTCAGTTTAGCCCATTTTTTATCCAAAGCATGATAAAATAGGTAGGTTTTAAACCTATATACGTTTATATACGTTATTTTTATTTTTACTACTGAGTTCCCCGTCCTTCAACATTTATCCCGTTCCCGTACCCCTTCCGCCTCCCCTTCCCCTCACGCGTTTCCACTCCGCCTTCCCTCTCCCCAATGGAACCCCCCTCTCGAGTTCCCCTCCTCACTCCCGCATTCCATATATTCAGTCCCGGTACATTCAGTTTTTAAACAGTTCGCGTGCCACCAATTGCAATTTTTTTTATTAAAATTTCATAACGCCAGAGCTCACCAGTATATATAGAAACCATCACGGGCATGCACAGATCAAATTCACAAAGTTTTATCGCAATCGAATGAATGGTTAGCAACGCGTAATTTCATAATTTCTCTGATATAGATATCTTCAATCGTGACGAAAGTAAATATAAAAATTCTATTAAAGTTTATTAAAATTATTAAATGAGTACAAAAATGCGTAATGATATATTATGTAATGTCATATATTATCTCTACCTATCTCCTGTTATATGTTATATCTTTTATAGTCCAGTCAGCCTGTGTCGTCGAACACCAGTTGAAGGAACTAAATAGTAAAAAGCTAATTTTTTCCCCATCGACTACTACCATTTAGATAAGTGTTTAGCAAAAAGTCCCCGCCCCTACCCCTCTTGCTTCCCCCCCCTGTGCCCTCCCAAACATGAAAAGTGTAAGGGTTTTGTAAATCGCTTCTATCTCGATTATTGAACAACATATCGGATTGAATTTTTTTTATTCTCTTTGCTGTAACATTATCTATAATTAATGTCCAGTTAACTTTCGTCGTAACTTTTACCGTTTGTTTGTAATTCGTATGATAAGGTAAAAATTTGCATATTTTTTGGCAAGTAATTTTACTTTTTGTCAATACCTAATATTTTTACTTTGTATTTATTTTTGTGCAAGTGTTTTAAACAGTAGTTTCCTGCACTATTTACCAGTATAATTTTGTTAATATTGTTATATATATGTATGTAAAAGCCTAAATAGGCGTAAATAAATAAATAAATAAATAACTTTTTACGCCGACATTTTATGAAAAAATATTTGACACAAAAGTTGTAGTCCCTATTATTACCTTTAAAATGATATATTTTAATGTGTACTTTATGTACTAGTAAACGCCAGATATCAACCGTGAATACTTGGTGCGCACCATCCCTGCGTCGCTCCGCAACACTGATGTCGGAACTTGTTCCCTCACATGCCGACTTATCCTAGCCTGTCCTGTGCTCTTTGTAGTACTAGTGGAAATCGTGAACGTGAAATAATAGTTATTCACTTTGCTGCTAGGCCCTGCGGGCGGCTTTTACTTCGGCTTCGCCCGGTTTTAGTGTTTGTGACCATTTTGTAAATCCAACAGGAACTGGCTCCTAAAATAGCCAGTTCCTCGGATCTACTGTAATCCTGTGACTCCAAAAACACCTGTGTGTCGAGTGATGTCCGAGTTCCACGTGTCAAGACATGCGACTTTGAAGGTAAATTCAATGTCCCAGTTTTAATGTATACTAAAAAGGAGAAAAGTGGCTTAAAGTCCTTAACAATAGAAAACATTTCTGAAAATATGCCCGCTCAATGCTTAGTCTCAGCTCGTAACATGCTTTGGTTATGTAGTTTTGCTTTTGTGCCAGTTTCACTACCTGGATGATCTGGATACATGCGAAACTGTTACGATGATAGACAAAACTTTGAACCATCTTATGTACAGGCTTTGCCTTTTATAAGCATAGATCCAGGAAATCCGACTGCTATTTACTCTGCCCTTAGTTTCGCTTGTAAAGAAAGCAAGTTAGCTGGCCAGCCGTGTATTGTGACATTTGACCAACCACTTTTCCTGAAAGCAGTAGACATTATTGCAAGTTCTTCTATAGAAAGTGAAATATCTGGAGTAATCGTCAGACTAGGCGGATTCCATCTTCTAATGAGTTTCCTTGGTTGCTTAGGAAAGTTTATGGAAGGTAGTGGAATCGAAGAAATGTGTACCTCTGTTTATGAAAAATCGACGATTCCTCACCTTATGTCAGAACATGCTTACGCAAGGTCTTATAGAGCTCACATGATGACCCAGGCAGCTTTGATATTACTGCTATTCGAGGAATGTTCATCTCTTAAAGAAATGATTACAAACGACTTTAAGGATATTAATAACCAAACAATAAACAAACAAACAACTGTTGAAGACGCCATGAGAGATTGTAAAACAAATAAAATAATGAAAAGACTAGAAGAAGTGTATGAAGATTTGGTTAAAACTAGTAGAACTTCAAAACCGTGGCTACAAGAGTTTAAATTGGTGAATTTGGTTCTAGACTTTATTCTGGCAGAGAGAATCGGCGATTGGAATTTGCACATTAATACAGTCAAGCAAATGATACCGTATTTCCATGCTGCTGGACATTTGCTCTACGCCAAATCCGCACAAATATACTTACAACAAATGTTGAGTGTACAAACGAAAATGTCAAATGAAGACTTCGAAAGGTTCGTCAATAAAGGTTTCTTTACAGTTCGACGTACAGATGGATTTTTTACCGGTATCTGGACGGACATGACCATAGAGCAGACATTAATGCGATCATCAAAATCCATAGGTGGGCTTACTCATGGACGAGGATTAAGCGAGAGGACGCTAACCAAATTCATTGCTTGTGCTCCTGGATCCCTACAAATTTGTGAGGCTTTCGAGAAGTTCTCTGGCTGCTTGACTCAGTTTAACGAACAGCACACTGAACTAAGATGCAGTAGAAGAGAAAGGGACTTGCAAGATATTAGTAAATTTCTCGGATGGCTGCGTATTCATAATCCTTTCCGACAGAGCAAAGATTTAATGTCTTTATCCTCTGGTCTAGTAGTGATAAGTTCGGGTGTAATTAGCGATGAAGCGTATGATGTAGGAATGAACTGCTTGAAAGACATCGAAGGAAATAATTTTGCAGATGTTAAATTGAAAAGAAAAAATAAAGTTAAAACTATAGGCTCCGTAGTAAGTGGCATAATGTGAGATCTGAAGAAGTGCCAATTAATCCTGATCAGCTGTTTAATAGGGTTATTTGTATGTCTCAAGGAACAAATAATCTCAAACAATACTTCAACTATGAACTCAGCCCATACCCTTTGTCTTTATTTGAAAACAATAAAATGATAAGAAAGGGAACTAAATCAAGTCTTTTGAAAATATTTGAAAAATGGACAGTTAGCAACGAAGTTTTTGAGAATTTGCCCCCAAAAATATATGTATTAGATGGAGGGTATCTTTTGTGTTATTTGGTCTGACAAATTAACATATAGCAGCATCATAGAGAAGTATGTTGATACTGTAATGAAACGGTATGGGAAAGATTGTCATGTTGTGTTCGATGGGTATCCTTACTATCCCACCACAAATGGGGTCGAACATATGCGGAGAAGTAAAAAAACATCTCTAGAAATGAAATTCAACGTTAATATGGAGTGCTCTGTGAAGCAAAATGAATTTTTGGCAAATCCAAAAAACAAAAGCCAGCTTATTGAACAGCTCTCTCAAAAGCTTAATGAAGCAAACATTCCAACCATTGTAGCGGAGGAAGATGCAGATACTGAAGTGGTCGGAAGAGCAATAGATGTTTCCCAGATTCAAAGTGGGAGGCCTGTAGTTGTTGTCGGACAGGATACTGATCTTTTCGTTCTATTGTTAGGGCTACCACAGTGTCAAAATGTGCGGCTATTCTTTCACAAACCCTCTGGCACACCATCAACGTATGACATCAGCAAGATTCGTGAAGAGATTGGTGATAAGAAGGATGTGATATTATTTTTGCATGCTATCACAGGATGTGATACCACGTCTTATTTATTCGGCAAAGGCAAAATTAACACGTACAAATTGCTAAGTTCATCAAATGATCTCCGCACAAAAGTTTTACAGTTTTATGAAAAACAGGCAGACAAAAATATTCTCAAAGAGGTAGGAGAGGCTTTTGTCTTGAAACTATATGTATGCACAAGGTCTGCATGTCTGAATGACAGTAGATATTCAATGTACCTTAAAGCTGTTGCAAAAATGTCATTAAAATCCAAATTTAATATGGCATCCCTCCCTCCAACATCTGGTGCTGCTTCAAAAATGGATCGGAGATAAAGAAATCACCGCTACGGACTGGAGATGGATTTTAACTGACAACATGCTATACCCAGTGCACTCAAAAAAACCACCGGCAGCTGAATAAGTTATAAACTTAGTTTCCTGCGACTGCAAAAAGGCTTGCAAAAATAATTGTAGCTGCTTTAAAGCATCACTTGATTGCACAGAAATGTGCTAGAGCTGTGGCGGATCATGCAGCAATTTAACTTTGGTTGAAGTCGAGGAAAATGAAGAACTTCTCATGGAAGTTTAAGATATCATAAAATTAAGATACCGCAATTATTTTGTTCTAAAATAACATCTTTAAAAATATTACATGCATTTTCAAACCAAAAACTATTTAAAATACCTATTTTCGCTGAATACTTATTATTATTTGAAACAAATTTAAAAAGTGAGGAATTTAGGTTTCACCGAGACTCTATTAGTTTTATTTATAGAAAATGCAATAGTGTACCTTAAAGATAAAAAACACTCTCACTATACAACAATATTTGCATTGCAACGCCGCGCCGGCCGGCCCCACCTCGACCGAACCCGCCATGATAATTTCGCTGGATCTCCAACAAAGTAAGTACTATTTTATATCATTTTAAAGGTAATAATAAGGGCTACAACTTTTGTGGGAAATATTTTTTCATAAAATGTCGGCGTAAAAAGTTATATGACATAAAGTAAAATTACTGCCCAAAAAATATACAAATTTTTACCTTATCATACGAATTACAAACAAACGGTAAAAGTTACGACGAAAGTTAACTGGACATTAATTGTAGACAATATTACAGCAAAGAGAATAAAAAAAATTCAATCCAATATGTTGTTTAGTAATCGAGATAGAAGCGATTTACGAAACCCTTACACTTTTCATGTTTGGGGGGGGCACAGGGGGGGAAGCAAGAGGGGTAGGGGCGGGGACTTTTTGCTAAACACTTGTCTAAATGGTAGTAGTCGATGGGGAAAAAATTAGCTTTATACTATTTAGTTCCATCTAAAAACACAGGCTGACTGGGCTATTAGTTGATGTAAGATTTCAGTTTGAGTTAATTATTAATTTCTAGATACACAATGTAATAGTATGATGAGTACATATAGAAACCATCGCGGGCATGCGCAAATCAAATCCCCAAATTTGCATCGCAATCGGATGAATGGTTAAGCAACGCATAGATATTTCACATAGTCATATACTCACATACCCATATACTCGCATAAATATCTATATATCCCCAAGCAAGCATATTTTGATTTTTACATTATATAGATATTTAAAAAATAATTTAACAATTTTAAAAGTGAGGCCCTGTTTTTGCGATAAGAGTTCAGGTCATGTAAATAGTAGACAGCCAAGAGCACGAATATATTTCTTCTGGAAGAACTAGACATCCAAAATTACTCCCAACTTTGCCTAAATTGTACTGCAAGATATTTTGGATATGTCGGTCGTCTTGAAATTAGGGAAATATTGACCAAAAAGGAACTTATTAGAGGCAGGGCTGCTGTCCACCTGGGAGTCGAGCTGACACCGGGAGGAGTCGTGGCCCTCCCTGGCTTGCTCAAAGCGATGCGCGAGAGAACGCTGAGTGTATGGCAAGAGCTATGGGATAGGTCGACGAAGGGCAGATGGACTTTCTCCTTCTTCCCTTCAGTTAAATTCAGAATGGAAGGGGCATACATTAAACTAGATCACTATGTGACGCAGATGCTTTCTGGGCATGGGGAATTCAGGGGTCGGCTTCATAGCTTGACCCTCTCTCCTCACCCAAACTGCGCATGTGGTGATACTAATCAGGACGCCAGGCACATTCTGTGGCACTGCGAGTTGATGAAGGAAGCACGAGAGGAAATGTTGGATGGCTTGCGCGGAATAACAAGACCAGCGTGGAATGCTGACCTTGTGTCGAACAAAGAGAATTTTGAATGCTTGAAAAAGTTTGTCAAGTCCTGGGTAGAGAGATGGCCTGTACTTAGAGTCGCCGACCTAGATTAAATTCATCTTTGTTTCAGGTGCCACACGTATTGCTCCCGTCTTCGTCTTCGGTCCTCCTCTATTACTCTTTATTTAGTGAATATGCTTTGAACTATCTATAATATAACTTATGTGACCTATAAATTACTGATAACATCTGTCTATTTTTTTTCTTCTGATCTCTGCTAACAATGATTTATGTTTTTACCTCGACAGGTCATGTTGGTGTTGGTGATCGATATTAGTGATGACACTAACGCTCGATATATTATCACTCTGAACTGATTCTGTAATTATGTTTCACATGTATAAATGCTCTTATTATTTTCTATTTTTCTGTATTAGTTTTGGTTTCCATTCTTTGGTGGCGCAACTGAACTGAACATGTTATGTATCGTCGTTCCCCCATAGAAAGGGGTGGGATAGACCCTGTCCATGCACATTGCCAAGCGAACACACACCAGAGTGGTCTTCCCGCGATCCGCCCGCGCCTCCCCCATCGTCATGCGTAGGCCTGAGGCGTAACCGCGCGGTCTCGATGTCCTTCCGTCCCCCTTCCGGTAACCCGACGCTCATCTTTTCCTCAAGGTCTTCAAAATCTTCCCCTTCTCTCCCAAGTGCATTTCTTCGCGGCAAAATCGGGGAACCGGCTAAAGGGCGCGGACTTCGAGCATCGTCTGCGATTGGGCCGATAGCTATACGTATTCTCATTGGGACTGCCCGGTGGTCAATGGAATACTTTCTCTGGCTCTTCTTTTTATATAATTTATTTTCTTTCCGCTATAATAGTAATTACTTACATTATAACATAATCATATAACTGTTTTTTCCTCATTACTTATTTTATTTACAGAAGGTTTCTTCGACTGGTCTAGCCGTTATTTTTATTTTTCTTTTACTAACACTGTTTTCTCTTATTGATGTTACCTATTTCAGAAGAATTATTCCACGGGCTGCTACTTCTATTTATCTTTTGTATAATTTTAATGTAAGTACTTGCATACTGCTTACTAAGCCCGTATGCATGGACATTGGAGGGTCTAGAGTCGATCAATTAAATGTAGCTTCGTTAAAAAAAAAAGTAGAGTCTTGAGGTGTGCGGTGAAGGGGGAAACCATATGTTTCCTTATAACGCCGTTGGGAAAGTGATGGTCCACTCTCCAATGTCGGTCGTCACACTGAGAACTCGAACTAGGAGCAGCTCTTAGCCGCCGGCAAAGTGGAAGACAGGAGAAGCATGTATTGAGCTGATCAATTGTCACAGGTGACAACGTACCTTCAAGCAGCGCAGGGCCTTGAGGAGTGAAGGAACCTGGTAATTGGAGTTATACTCGATTTCGATCCTTAGCAAAGAGGCAAATAATCATAAAAAATTTGCACTACTTGGTAGAATTCTCGAGAGATCCGTAGTGGGTATTTTGCTCACCTTTTGTGAATACCATTGTATTTGCATTTAATTATTTATAATTGATTTCACAAGGTTACGACAAGGTTTTTAAAGGTTATTTATAAGATTATAAACAACACTAATCATCTCAGTTGTGAAATCTATGTTTGTGTTTGAGATGAGGAGTGTTCCCATTTTATATATTGAAAATACTATAATTATACTGATAATAGATATAAAGAAACATAAAGGCATACGCTCTCAGGTTGTAATCCTCAGCCACAATTACGGAGGTTGCGGGTTCAAATTCCGTAGTGCGCAAGTAGATTTTATTAGATTGATTTGGGTAATTTTATAATTACTTCATTTAAAATTATATAAACTGTGGAAGTTACTCTCAATATCGCAGTGGTGTGAGACCACCATGCAGAATTGAAACGTTGCTTGAAATGGCGTTAGCCGTGTTTGGTGACCAGATCTGAATTGCCAGGTACTTTCCCATCTTCCTCTTCCCATCTCCTTCCCCTCCTTACTACCTTCAGCCTCACACCATACCCCAATTGGCGATAACACAGTCTTACTGGCTCCAGATGAGAGCAGTTGGGATTTTCGTACGGTATTCAAAATAAATAAAAAATTATATCAATAAATTGTAATATCAAATTAAATGTAAATAAGGTGAATAGGATTTAACTAATCATTATCTAAATCCAAAGACTCTATCCGTAATTTGAAACGTTCATCGTAATTTTTTTTTTTATTTTAGTACATTATGTTTTGTTATTATTAGATAATAACTCATAATACCATTTCATACCGATAATCGTGAATGGAATTAGAATACTTATGTAGATAATAATTTAATAAGTATCATAATTTAATGATTAGGCAATATTTCGAAATAACATATGTGTGTTTACTTTGTTGCTGATCAGATAAGATCGTTGACGACGAATATCGTGGACGCGCGCCGGTTAATTTTTTCACATTATCTCTCCTTCTTATAATTTCCCTCGTGGCTTTTTTCGTATTTGGGGATGCTGTGTGTTGGGACTTTTTAAGGAAAGGAAGGAGATATTCTAGGAAGAAATTTGGGAGTCAGAAGTGTGTGCAGAAGTGATGGGCTTATGAATCCATCTCTTCCACTGCGCTGCAATTGGACGGGCATCCGTTGCCAAGACTTGGAAAACCTCACCCCATGAACCCGGGCACACCTGTTAAGTCGCCATACGTAGCGAACCACTTGGGGTTATCCACAAACAAATTTGATTGAAATTATAACAAGCTACTTTACTTATTGGTGTTATTTCACGTATAATCAACAAAAAACATTGTTTAGTAGGTGTGTTTGCGGCACGTTCCATATAAGTAGATCGGATACTCTCCATCGAAAATTCAGCGTTTAGAATCAGAAAACGTTGCTTGAAATGGCTTTAGCCGGCTTGGTGATTGATCTGATTATATAGGTTTTTCACAATAATAATAATAACATTATATTTATACATATAGCGCAGTTTTGTGACATTTCACTTCAAGTGCGCTTAACTATAATAAATTTAAATTCAACCAATAACAACCAATATATTCAATAACAACCTTCTATTTCCCACCTCCTACCTCCTCAATACCTTAAGCCACGCAACCAATCCCAATTATGGCATATTCCCATCGACACCGCACAGTAGGAAACAGTTGGCGCCCTTATGCAGTATACACACAAAAAAAGTTTTCATTTCTACCTTCTGGTAGTTTTCGTATTTTTCGTTTTGATGCAAAACTTTTCAGAAAAATTGGTGGGATGTTATCTGGGCCTGCAGATTTGTTGGGGTCAAAGGAAATTATTTTATGTAAGAATACGACCTTCAGCTTAGGTTCTTGACCTTGTTTGTAATGGTGTAGTGTATGTGTAGTTTCAATGTCTCTCTACAGATGTCGTTAGTAGTTGTATGTTGTTCTAAGGTGTCTCAATATAAGTCATTGGTAAGTACTGGACGAAGACAACTTTTTTTTTAAAATTGAAAATTTATAAAAGTTACAATTTTACGACATAATATAGCATCAATATTTCAATCACTCTCCCAATAAAGCAGCTGCTTGTATTTAGGAAAGGACAACTAAATATTTTTACATCTGTTTAAATTAAAACTATAATTACAAAAATTATTATAAATTTTATGAGAAAATACGAATAAAAGTAAGAAAAAGTATAATATTTATATATACATTTTTTAAAGTGTATATATATTTTTGTAATAATAGTTTTAATTTAAATCAAAACTAATTTTACAAATAGTTAATAGTTTTAATTTAAATTAAAACTATTAACTGTCGGACGTTTAGGTCCAAGACCCGAACGGTTACAAAGATAGGCGATCGTATCCTGCCTTCAAGTGGGCACCTGCAGTGAGAGGTTCCCCCGCTTCAGATTATCACAGAACATCCTTTCGAATGCATTCTTTAAATGGAGGATTGAACGCCATTGACGCCAACAAAAAACTGTCCAAAGAAGCGAAGCTAGCCGTCCATAATGGAGTGCCTGTACCTACCATTTGGCAGTGAGGCAGTGAGGAAGATGAAAGTAGATTGAATACTGTAGAAATGAGATCCCTGAGGCGTATACACGATAAAACCATGTACAATCGTGTGAGAAACGTGGAGATCCGCAAATACAGCAAGGCTGATGTAAGCCTAATGAATAAGATTTAGAAAGGGGCGAGTGAATGAACGAGGAAATTAGTGTAATTCTCCTTGCACACCTTTGATATGACGCAAACGTGAATGGTAGAAGAAGTCAGGGACGCCCGAGAACGACATGGCACGACCAAGAGAATCAGATACTTGAGTCGGGCCATGTCAAGAGTCAGAATAATAGAAGGGCATGTACGAGAAGATGTAGGAATGTGAACGAGGCAAGGAGTGTGTGCCAAGACCGAGTTGTTTGGCGGTCCGTCCTCTCTGCCTACCCCTGCGAGAAACGGCGTGATGGTTAGTTAGTTAGTTATCCTTTAGAACAGACGTTAAGTTCAGTTAGTAGCGAAGTATTATTTAAACTCCCGATCTTCAGAGTTGTAATGATAGAGGAAACAACAATATTCGAAAAATGGATATTACATGAACACATTATTTGTCCCCGTAATATTATTATTATTGTACTTTGTTCAATTTACATTTAGGTACATTTTTTCTACATCACAAAATGATAAATCATTTAAGCATCGGTAAACAATAATATTTTGTGAATCATAGATATATTTTCATTTACGTGCAATCCAACATGAATCCAATGGAAAATTTTGGAAGCATCTAGTTCTCAGAAAAGATAAATATTATCGGTGTTTTAACTACGTATATTATCAGGTGATATTTTTTTTTATCTTAGCTGACATGCAGTCTGCAAAATAAAAATCTGCGTTCATTTATGATTTATTTCACTTCAATATATATATAATACTAGCTGACCCGACGAACTTCGTACCGCCTCAGAATCAATAACTGTTGAATTAAATTAAATTTTTGTATTAAGTTAAAAATTACACAATGAAGCAATTATCGATACCCAACTGCCCGTGTTTTGTTTTTGTCAGTATCAGAGATGGCGTTGTGTACGGATTTATATTTTTTGTGATTTTCTTACTTTTCACTTACTTACGGGAATTTTTCGAATGAAGCGGGTACGGGTGCCGCCGCCCCGGGAACCATTTATTGGATAACCAACACCTCTGCCATAGGTTTGGTGATTTAGCAGGGGTGCCCGGGTGCGGGTCTTGGTGGCGGATGCGTCTGCCCACCTGCTGCGTGGCGGGCCGGATTGAGAGAGACTGGTTGAGGGAGGCCTTTTGACCTTTCCAGCCGGATTCTCTCGACCAATGGGTCGAAAGAGTCTGGCTGGAAGGCAAAAAGTCGATTCCGGTCAAGGCAATGGCCTTGCTCCGCAGTTGAAGGGATGGATTAAAAAAAATGCTTGTCATTTCAGAGATTTATTATTTTTGTATTTTTCCTTTGGAGTGGTGCAGAAACATACGTTCACCGTTTGTCACATTTTTTACTATTGACATTTAGTGTGTAAGAAAGAGGGGGCAGCATTATATGATTAAGAACAAAAGAAAAACAATCAGTGCATTGACATTTGACGTTTTTGAATTTTTGGAATTCACGCACAGTTAAATATTATACCTTTCACAATATTGCTGCAGTTCTTTCAAAATATGACCATTCGTTCCATACAAAAAATTATTTTTCTTCGTAACTTTCTTTTTCGTGATTTTTTGCGATGTTTTAATAGTTATTCTGTTATCCGGGGCGGAGACGAATCCAACAAATCAAAGATCATCAAAATCGTGGGTGGGATGGATTTATACGTTCTGAACACATTGACTCCCAGATTCCTACCCACCCATCATTCCCTTTTCCTTCCAAGAACTTCCTCTCTTTCCTTTCTCTAAAAACACCACCCACACAACGTCCTCAAAGATGACAGGCGCTACAGGATTATTTTTCGCAGGACCTCCTAAGTGGAGCTAACATAAAAAAAACCGTAGAAAGGGATCATAATCACAAAACACAAACTAAAATGAACCGTAGCAAAAATCCGAAAAACAAAGTGTTAAAAGATTCTTTAGGTCCAAAGATATTGAAATACAAAACATATATACTATGATGTCCGCGCGACTGTCGGCGGACTGCTACCTAATAGGATTAGTTTGCAAACAAAAATAATTTGTTCATTTCGTTGATTTTTAGAAGGTGTGCTTTAGTATTTGTTATCAATATGGTTTGAATACGGAAATAATTATTCGTTCATTTAGTTTAACGTTGGTTTAGTTTATTCGTTAATTATTCGTTCGTTTAGTTTATTCGCCGCTACCCGCCTTTCTACCGATTTCTTACATATCTTCCTTAAACATTTGAAGTTTTTAAGCTCTTAAATAAAAAAAATTTTTGAAGATCGTGTCTAGATGCTGCCCACGCCGAAACACAAATTACATAGGTGTATGAAATTCCCTCGATGGAAAAAATCGCAAAGTATGCTCCAAAAATTATTAAAAACAAGTCTGTTTCTATTATCTTATAAATTATATTTGTGAAAAAATTCATAATTTTTGTTTAAATAATGCTTAAGAAGCCTCCCACAAGATTTTTGCGCTATTTAAACGAGTCGTGTTTTATTAAACATTTTCGCAATTTTCGCATCGATTTTGACACTTTAAATGTTAGCGCTCGCCTGTAACATTCGTAATTTCATATCTCTCCATCTTCTTCTTTTTGAGCCAGGTTGCGGGCCCTTAATTGGTAAACAATATCGGCGACACCAGGAAGCACAGTCCCACCCAGTAAAAACTGCGGATGCATCTCTTGTATTTCAATATCTTTATTTAGGTCGCATATACTGCAATGGTCTGGACACACCGACCAACTATTAGGTAGCTAGGGTTCTTCCTAGAAGGGTCAACATTTTATTCTATACTCACGTAAAAATATAATAAAAAAATTATAAGGACACATTTTCATCATCATACGTTTAATCCAAAAGACGTTTTGACGGTCTCTGTGGTCGAGGGGTAAGGCTTGTAGCTAATCCGATGGTCTCGGATTCGAATCCCGGCGTGCGCAAATTAATTTTATTTGATTAATTTTGTGTTATTTCACAGTTAATTCATTTAAAAATAATATATAGTATATTTGCGGCATATTCCACTTAGTATCGCCCTGGTGTAAGAACACCATTCAGAATTGAATGGTGTTCTTGCTTGAAATGTCTTTAGCCGGCTTGGTAACCAGATTTGAATATCTAGGTACTTCTCCACCTTAATTGGAGATGCCATAGTCTCATTGGCTCCAGGCGGGAGCAGCTGAGACTTTATGGGATATTCACATAAAAAAGGTACATATCAAAAATAATGATAGATACTAATATAATTTTCAGTTTTTATTGTAATTATTTTTTATGGATATACCCATCAATATAACATTAAGCATTGAGTACGAAGTTAGTACTAATAAATCTAAACAAAACATGAAACATAATAAAACGAAAACAAAAATATTAAAAAGCTGACGGCCGCTACTGGTAATCGAAATCCGGATCTATGACTTACCGGCCCATATCGGTTTAATATTTTTAACTGAAAATTAACTATTTTGCATTCATTAACTATTTTTGCTGCTATCTTTGTGAAGTATTACAAAGTTCTAACAAATTTTTGTGTCACGTATAAACTTGTTCAGTTTCATCTTTCGATTTATTAGTATTATTTTTACCTTCAATGAAAAATAATTAAATAACTTCAATATAATATCAGAATTTGAAAGGCGGGTACGGTTACCGCCGCCCCAGAAACCATTTATTGAAACACCAAAACTTCTGCTACAGGTCACCCCAAGTGATTTGCTATGTTTGGTATCTTAGCAGGGGTGCTCGGGTTCATGGGGTGGGGTCTTGTCTTTGGGGCGGGTGCGTTTGCCCATCTACTGCGTGGCGGGCTGGATCTGGATCGGGAGAGACTGGTTAAGGGAGACTTTTGACCTCTCCAGCCCGACTCTCTTGGCCCATCGCCTTGCACCGCAGTGGGAGGAATGGATTCGTGCGCCCGTCACTCCTGGATTCATTGACCCCCTAAGATTCTTACCCATCCCTCATTTTTCCTTCCCAGACCTTCCTCACCTTCCTTTCCTTAAAAAGACCCCCCACACAGCATCCCCAAAGATGACATACTCACCGAGGGAAATTGTTTTTCTCAGGGCTTCCTGTGTCGAGCTAATGTAAAAAAAGGAGAGTGGGTGAAATTGTGAGCTTGTCGTTTTTTTTTTTAAGTATAAACCCAGTTATCCACATGGCTTCGGTTGCTTAAGAGCCATTAACCAGCAGCCGAGAATTTAAATTTCGTCGAACGATGATCTTGTGATCGTACCCTTGCAACTGTACAGGGCGGTCCCGACGAGAAAGATTAATTATTCTCCATAACAGTATTTTAACACAAAAACTCAATTTCGATTTTATTTCATTCATGCACAAACTCGTGATGATAAAACTATTAAAATTATGTACTTTTTGTTATTATTTTTTGATAATAAGTATTTTAAAATTTTCAATAATTGTTTAAGCAAAATAAGAAAGTTTTTTTTAAATATATTAGTTTGTAATACCGTAAATTAATAGACAAACTGAAGTATTTTCGTCACAAAACAAGGGCGCGGATCTTTTTTTAATGATTTTATTTGAACTAAAATTAAAATTCTGAAAAGTAGCTATCCCAAATAATTCATTGATTCCTTGTACTGCATGATTTCATATGATTTGAAATGCGTTTTGTATAATACAAAATTTTGTTTAAAAAATTAACAAATCTGCCAACAACCTACGGTAAAGCCTTATTGTACTAAAAATTAACATATTTTCTTAAAATTTAAAACACAGCTTTACTAGATAAAAAACGGTCTTTCGAAATCAATTTATAATTTTTGGTAGAAAAGAGTCAATACGTCTAAAATTTGATTTAAATGTGACATATTTCCGGTTTTGTCCAGTTATTCCCTCTTAAACATGCACAATGGAAAACAAAAAAAGGGTAACACGATCGTTAAAAACGGGATGAATGGTTGCATTAACTGTACCTATTAATTTAATAATGTTAAGAAAACTTTTAAATAGCGTTCATTTCCAGATTCGGATATTTTCAGAAGTTGAAATGTTAATAATAAGTTGCTTATCATAAGTTTACAAATAAAAAGTTTGGCGGGCTGCGATAAAGGCTTTCATTGTTTCAAGTATGGTGGTTTATTTGAATTTTTTATTTTTTTTATTTTAATAATAAAGTCAAGGGCCGAGGGCCTGGTAGGAGACAAATGTCTTGGCTACGAAATATACGAGAGTGGACCGGCATTAGAAGTATGGAGGAGCTATTCCGGGCAGCGCAAGACAGGGAGACATTTTCACGAGCGATCGCCAACGTCAGGGGGACCTGACAGGGTACACAAAGAAGAAGAAATAAAGTCAAAATATTTTATGATGTGTTCTGAAACAGCTTATGAACTGAAACCCATTTTCCCATTGCATTGCTAATCATCCACAATTGTTCTTATCCTTAAAAGGCCGTACTTATTATAAAAACAAGATGTTTCATACCTACTTGCTAATGCACAATATTATTATACAAAATTGAAAATACCTACATTTTAACTTAGTCGAAAATTGTCGTGAAATCGATCACATCTTTCTGGAAATTTCGCTTAAAATTCACATAAAATACTACTTAAAAACCTCTAAAGTGACGGTGAAGTTTAACCAATCACTTGTGCCATCAATCTGAAAGACCAGCCATCATCAATATTTGGATCGAAGCAGCATTTGACAGTACAATACCTCGGCAGTATTCTCACGGAGACTCTTGACCAGATGTATAGGTTAAATACAGAATCGAAGCAGCAAGAACTGCGTTCTTTAAAATGAAATCCCTCTTCTGCAATGACAATATCAGCTTAAAACTAAGGCAGAGAATGCTAAAATGTTATGTGTGGTCGATCTTGCTCTATGGATGTGAAACATGGACCTTGAAAGTAAATACCATGAACAGGTTAGAGGCTTTTGAAATGTGGCTTCACCGGAGAATGCTCAAGGTCCCATGTACCGACATGATCACCAACATAGAAATTCTCAGGCGGGCTAGAGCAGATAAAGAACTGCTTACATTAATAAAAATCAGGAAAATTTCATATCTGGGTCATATACTTCGAGGCGAGAAGTATCACTTGCTCCATTTAATATTGAAAGGCAAGATAGAGGGTCGCCGAGGGCCTGGTAGGAGACAAATGTCTTGGCTGCGTAATATACGAGAGTGGACCGGCATTAGAAGTGCAGAGCAATACAGAGAGACATTTTCAAGAGTGATCGCCAACGTCGGGGGGACCTGATACAGCACACAAAGAAGAAGCATTTGACATCACCTCATCCTGAATGATTTTAAAAACGCCATTAATTGTCTTACGTCATAAATTACAGATTTACAGTCCATCTCTAGTGTCACGATATCGTTCGTGATATTTATTTTTTGTGTAGTCGGCTTATAAGTAGTCGTCAAATATTATAAACTTCTTCATAATGTAGGTAGGTACGTATTATCATTTTTGAAGTGGAGAGAGTGTGTTATCAGCGATTTAAATAATGATATCGATTTTTTGCAAAATAATAAGATAACCGAATCTATTTTTAATATACCTACCCATTATTGACAATCTATTTCTGAGAATATGAATAACTCTATTTCAATCATTGACGTCAATTACATTTGAGACCAAAATTTGAAACAGAGGAATAAGAAAAATGTACGGTATCATCTAGGCAAAGATATTGAAATATAAAATATGTGCTATCTGCAGTTTTTACTAGGTGGGACTACGCTTCCGGGTGTCCCGTTTGTCCGGGCGTCCCCTTTGTTTACCAATTAAGAGCGTAGCAGCCCTTTGGATATTTTCAAATTCGGTGATTTTAGTTTCGCACATTCACGTAACGTCGCCCGTGTCGTTTCTTGAATTTGGAAACGTAAAATCCTCGACGAATCTGTAAATAATTTTATAACGCCTCTTCTAATCTAATTCCGCGGCATATGTTCCTCGCGTCAAGTCGTAAGGCGTCGACTTTACCGTGAAACTTATGTGTAATTATGTTCACAAAAGAATCACCGTTCTCAGGGGTATAAAATCAGTTTTATTTGAGTTTTGGCAAAAAGGAATATATTTCAATGGTAATTATGTCTTTTTCATCTCAAAGCATGTATTTAAACGATTAAAGCGTATTTTGCGGTTAGTAAATACGACTTTGATGAATCGAAAATTATTATTTTTATTAATTATCACAAAGAAAAAAATATTCTTGTCTTCGATTTTCTTTGACAACTTGATATATTTATCGTGCATAATATAAGGGTTGAATAGACGATTATGTAGGTACTTTTATTAATACATTTTTTAAAAACTTTTTATTTATTTATTTAATATTTGTATGTTTTTACAATAAGTGTGTAGGTACATTTATTTTACATGTTAAACAGTGCGGCAATGAATATAAAAATAGCCGTTTCGCACCATAAAGAGACAAAGATCTTGTGGTTGGTGAGGGAAATCATACTAATTTATAAGTTATTATGTAAGTAATCAAATGATAAAATATTTCAAACAATAACAAAAAGATAAGTAAGAAAAACGTAAAAAAAAATTTCATATTATTTTTTTTTTTTTTTTTTTTTTTTTTTTTATTAGTAATAGAAGGTACATAAATTACAAATAAATTTTATACAGTAATTAATTACATAGTAGATATATTTGATGTACCCCCATAATTAAGCAAGGCTTGTGTGTATGGGGGGGTGTTATTGTATTGCTTTTTATATCATTCAGTTTAAGTTTTCAGTATAATTTTTAAGGTGAGTTTTAAAATTTTTTATATTGGTATTCATGTTTCTAATTTTTTCTGGTAATGAATTAAAAAATTTTGCTCCGAGATATTTATGACTCAATTGTCCAATTTTTTTTTTACATTTTGGAGTGGGAAGTATTGATGTTTGTCTAAGACTTCTGTTATTTTTAAATGGTGCAACTTATATATATTATTGTATCATAATTATAAATATATTATGATACAATAATATATATGCATGGTGTCCGGGAAAGTAGTGGTGGATTCAAGCGGGAAACTGGTTACTGTGTGGAAGATGTAATTATTTTTATTTGAACTTTCGTTTTCGAACTGATCGAGTTCGAAGACTAAGGACGAGTTGTTTTAAAAAATTTGAACAATTCATAAAATATTTTAAGATAATATTCACATTTTTTGTAAGTTCTAATCAAGTTCTGTTCTTATACATAACATTATAAACCAGTTGCATCATAAAAATGAAATATCACAAAACTTGAATAAAACTTTCACAGAACTCGAAAATTTACTTAAAATATTTGACGAATTGTTCTTCTTCCTTTGCGCTGTCCCAACTCATTGCCTAGGTAGGCTGTTGGGGTCGGCTCTTCTCGTTCTCAGGTTGTATCGCCTTCATCCAGGCCGTTTCTCCGAAGAATTTTGGAACATTGAGTCGTCCAGGAGTTCTTCGGTCTTCCTTTGGATGACTGTCGATGAAGCTCCATAGACATTGCCTGCCTCACTGTGTGGTCTGATGGTCTCCGTCTTATATGTTCATACCATCTCAACTGTCGTTCTTCCAGCTTGCTATTTATGTCTGTGACACCCAGGCTACCACGAATGCGTGAACTTTTGATCTTATCTTTTAATGATACTCCTGCCGACCATCTAAGCATTCGCATTTCTGCTGTTTCAAGTTGCCTAGTGTAGGAGTTGTACATGGTCCAGCATTCGGAGCCATACATTATTGCGGGTCTTACAATGGTCTGGTATATTTTTCCTATCAGTTTTATAGGCATTTTGGAGTCACACAATATTCCTGTTACGGATCTAAATTTAATCCATCCCACACCTATTCTATGGATGACATCCGCTGCACATCCTCCGTCTCTGTGGATTAGTGAGCCCAGATACTTAAATGAATCACAGGCTAATGTTACTCCATCTAGTTGCATCGAAGGAGTTACAGCGTTCGTGTCTTCAAATGGTAAATACAAATATTCAGTCTTTTTCCTGCTAATTTTTAGGCCATTATCCTCCAGGATCTTTCTCCATCTTTCCAGGCTATTCTGTAAGTCACAATGATTATCTGCTATCAGTACTACATCAACTGCAAAAAGCATAGTCTTGAGAATACTGTTCATTTCTTGACTTGTTAGATAATTCATGACCATTATGAATAGCAGTGGGCTGAGGACAGATCCTTGGTGTACCCCCACTTTAATTGGAAATTTTGGTGATGTCCCTGATGTGCATCTTACTTGAGTTTCAACGTTTGTATACATATCTTGTATGGAGAGCACATATCCTTCTGGTACATTGTGGGCTCTCAATGCCGCCCATATCAGGCTTCGGGGAACCCTGTCAAATGCTTTTTCCAAGTCTATAAATACCATGTGCAAATCTTTTTTTTGCATCTCGATGTTTTTTAACTATTATTCTAACTGTTTGAATAGCATCTAATGTTGATTTTCCCGACACAAAACCGCATTGATCGTCGTGTATTTTTACAATATTCCTTGTTCGTGTGTTGATAATTCTCTCATATATTTTCATGGTGTGAGACATAAACTTTATCCCTCTATAATTGTCGCACTTCCTAGAGTCTCCTTTATTTTTGTAAAAAGGGAAGAAGGTAACTCTGCCTAAAGTTTTCTGGCATTGGTTCTGCATTCAGTACTTTATTGTACAGAGTGCACAACCATTTATGTCCTACTTCACCACATTCTTTCCATAATTCAACTGGAATATTGTCTGGACCCACTGCTTTCCCCACTTTCATTTGTGATATGGCTACTTGAACTTCTGTTTGAGTGATTTCTTCAACTGGCCCCTGCACTGGTTGCTCTGACATTTGAGTTCTTCTCGGAAATTCTTCATTCAGTAATGTAGAATAATAATCTTTCCATCTTTGACATATTTTGGTTTCGTCTGTGATCAACTCACCGTCAGTGTCTTCTATGTGTTCTAATTGATTTGGCCCTTTCTTTCATGTGTGCTGCGATTTTGTAAATTTTTTGCACCCCATTTGGTGTTTCTAGGTCATCATACAGCTCTTTCAATGCCTCATGTTGTGCAGAGGCAACTAGTTTCTTTGCTGTCTTTTTGACTTGTTTATACACTATCCGGAGTTGCTCTTTCTCGCCATCGCACTTACAGTTTGACCAGTTTCTGAAAGCAGTTTTCTTCTCTTTTAGACACGTTTGCAACTCATTTGTCCACCACCACGATTCCTTCTTGATTTTCAGTTTACCCTTGGAGACTCCCAGATGTTGTTTGGCTTCCTGTAAACATACTTGTTCAAATGCTTTCCACATTTCAGTTGGGTTTTGTGTATCTTCTTTTTGGAGATTTTCTAGCATCCAGTTTTGGAGTTTTGATGTTAACTGTTTTCCGTTTTCTTTTGAGATATTGAACCACTTAATTTTGGTTGTAGGTTTTATCTTATCTTTAAACAATTTATGTTTCGTTACATGTAATTCCAGCAATAGTAGGCGATGTTGTGTTGCAAGGGGTTCACCAGGGATAACTTTACAGTCTCTGAGCGTTTTCCTCATTTCGTTTCTGCATAGCCAATAATCTATTTGTGTTGCAGCATTTCCACTTTTGTAGGTTATGAGATGTTCTGGTTTCTTTTGGTAGAATGTGTTGATTATTGTGAAACCGTACTTTACTTCCAGATCAGACAGCCTGGCTATTCAGATCTAGTCACCAAACACGGCTAAAGCCACAGCAAGCAACGTTTCAATCCTGAATGGTGGTCTAATATTTTTAAATTTCTAACCACCTCTCATACCCTTTTCCTTCCCAAAAATTTATCTCTTTCCTTTCCGTAAAAACACTCCACCCAACATTTTCAAAGATAATATAGGCCCCAAGGGAAATCTCAGGGCCTCCAGTGGGGGGCTAATGTAAAAAAGTAAAAAGGGTTGAGACTATCTTCCACTCTGCAAATGTGCGACAAATATGATGATCCGACAGTAGATCCATCCACAATTGCCCCCCCGAAATGATATTTACTATGAAATAATATATTTTTACCTCATTACTGTATTGAATCTCACGAATTGAGTGAAGCAAATCAACAAACGCGCGTTGCCTGCTGCGTTGCATTACTCAACCGGTACAATAATTAAGGGATTTTAAATCGAATCATTTTACCTGTGATGAAAAGCGGATCCTGTACGATAATCGGAAGCGCTCATCGCAATGGCTGAACCCTGCCAAACCAGCCAAACCATGCCTCAAGCGAAAATTGACTCCAAAAAAGTTACTTGTGAGCATTTGGTGGACTAGTGACGCTAGACCACACACTGCATAACAGACGGCTACCAAATTAGAGGAGCTTCAATTGGAATGTCGAAGACATCCACCGTACTCTCCGGACCTTGCCCCAACAGATTACCATTTTTTTCGAAATTTGGATAACTTCTTGCAAGGGAAAAAATTCGACTCCGATGGGGCAGTCCAAACCGCCTTCAAAGATTTTATTGATTCCCGTCCGAATGGTTTTTTTAGTAAAGGGATCGATGAACTTCCTATGAGATGGCAAAAGTGCATAGAATAAATATATTATATAAAAAAAATCGACTTTATGTTCCTCCCATACAAAACCCCCAATTTCATATGTAATAGTCAAGTACGTTTTTCGCTGAATGAAAATATGTTTTATTCTCTGTTATTCGGCAGTACATCCTTACTGCATATCCCTTCGGGGTCACTTAGTTATATTTTGTCTAATAAGGTATACCGTATTTTCCCTAAGCCGATTGCATATTTTAAATAAGTAAGCAGGGGAATGCAATTGTCGGCGGATCAACTGTCATGGGACCCGCAAATATACCTTATAGTTCTTCTAACACAGCAAACTTATTTTGTGGCACCATTATGATTGAAATTAATAGATTACTTCGTTTTTACCACTTTTATTGTTATTATACAATAAAAGTGGTAAAAACGAAGTAATCTATTAATTTCAATACCTTATAGTATTTAAAAATTAGTAAATTGTGGAATAACCCAAATCAATCAATAAAATTTAACGCTAATCGAGAGCTTTACCAAAAATGACAAAACTAGTAATGAAAGAAATATTTTGTAAATAAATATTTCTAAAAGTGAACAAAACTAGGATGTTAGTAATAATTTTTAAGTGAATAATTTAACGAAATTACGTTAAGATTTTTTTTAAATATAATATGTATACAATATAATATTAAATGTTTATGTTGAATATCCCTGAAGCAAACGATGACAGAACTCGCCGGCGTAAATATTGTGGATATTAAATTAAGGAACATTGTAAAAAAGTCAATTTAATACATCTCGCAATGTATTCAGGTCTAGTAAATGATTGATTTTTTTGGTGATTCTGTTTTACTTAAATTACGCGGGACAGCGTGGCGAACGACCGCCTTGAGCGGAGCATTCCCGCGGAGTGAAGTTAAATAATCAAAGTGGTATTTTTATATACTTAGGAATATCAACATAAACCAAGTAAATCATTGGAATTTCAAATATATTTTTTTAAATTGACTTATTTAAAATACTGTTTTATTGGATAATATTTTTATTTTATTAACTTACCCGTTTTTTGATACACTAAAACAATTTTAAAGTTGACTGATTTATGCAGTTTTTTTAATAATATCACATCGTAATTTTGGTAAAAAGGCTCTTTAATTTAAAAAAATAAAAAACAGCGGGCATAGATTGCGATGTTTTTTATCTAAAAATATTTTTTTCTTTTTTTTTCCTTCTTGTATATAACCACATAAGAAAAATATTTGCAGGTCGATTGAGATTTGTTGAAAACAGCTATTTTTAAAACAATTATAAAGTAAGAAAAATATTTTTTGATAATATATCGTTTTATTTTGAAGGATAGAGCGTAAATGTAACTATCATTTTTTTGGTTTAACTTTTTTTTGTTTGTACATTTATGGACGTAGGCGACTTTGAAAACGCACAAAAACCATTAAATATTGAAAAATCCCTCGTCCCATCTTAAGAGGGCATTACCAGAGAAAACCAGAAATAAGTCATTTTCAAATCAGATTTTAGACGTATTGACTCTTTTCCACAAAAATTATAAATGGATTTCGAAAGATTGATCTTTTATCTAGCATTCGCATATAATAAATTTTGAGATTTTTTTTTAATTTTTAGTGTAATAAGGTTATTCCATAGGTCGTTGGCAGATTTGATAAATTTTCAAAAAAGATTTTGTATTATACCACACCCATTTCAAATAATATAATCATGCAGTAAAATAAATCAATATATTATCTAGCAAACGCATGTTTTAGAATTTTAATTTTAGTTTCAATAAAATCATTAAAAAATATGTACGTACATGTGTTTCTTGACGAAAATTGGTTCATTTGTGTATTTATTTGCGCACTTACAAACTAATATATTTCAGATTTTTTTAACATTCTCATTAAATGTAGACATTATTGAAAAATGATAAATACTTATAATCAAAAAATAACTCCAAAAAGTACATTATTTTAATAGTTTTATCATCACGCCTTTCAGCATTTTTTGATGAAGGTATGAATTAAAGCTAATTTGAATTGAAATAAATTCGATATTGAGTTAAAATTTTAAAAACCTGGTAGGGAGAATAATTAATCTTTCTCATTGTAACCGCCCTGCACGATCGTAAGAACAACTTTCGACGAAATGTGGATTTTCGTCCGTTGGCTGGTTAAACGCTCTTAACAAATAAACTAAATGAACGAATTCTTTCCGTATTCAAACTATTTTGGTCACCAATACTAATTCACACCTTCAAAAAATCAACGAAATGAACAAATTATTTTCGTATGTAAACTACCCTGATTAGGTCGTAATCCGCCGACAGTTGCGCGGACATCATAGCATATCTCTTTTATATTTCAATATCTTTGCATCTAGGAATTGAACCCAGCGCCTCAGCCTTGTCGGGGCTTTGCTCTAACCAATGAGCTATTTAAACTCTATCCCCTTCGGTCATATTTAACTGTATCATACTTCGACTAAGAACTACCCACACTCCACTTGCACCCTCTATATAATTGACCTATATCCAAAATGAGGCTTTAAATGGAAGGTTTGGCCTGAAAGACTCAAGCGATTGGTCAATCAGTGCGCATGCGTCAATCAATACTCAATACGTATTGGAAATGTCTTACACTTCTGAAAAACTACCCTAAGTTCTCCTTCCTCATTGGTTAGCTTAATTGAGGGCGTTAAAAATATTTTTTGTTAAAAATCTATCGTACACAATTAATGGTTTGTAATTAGAAAATTCGCAGAAAAATAATTATTAAAAATATTTTTCAAATGAAAACATCTTTGGCACCCTTGTGATTTGAAACTTGATGCTATGTAAGCGAGCGACACTAAAAATCGACAATAGGATTTAGCCTGCGAGAAAACGTGATAGCAATAAAATATTTATTTATTTCACGGGTACTCAGTTAGAATATAATACGATAAATCCACGGTCCCACGCAAGTTTCCTTTATTCTAGTGGTATAAAATGCCTGACGAACCTTAGCGGCCAGTTCAGCGGACCAAGGATCGAATTCCACGAAATCCAAAAAAAAAAATTTTTGTAAATTCAATATCCAATCTTCAAACCACTCCAAAATGAACATGTAAAGAAAACGCAAAAGAAAGCGGCATCTAGCGATTTCGAAGAAGGAAACACAAATACTAATAAGAAGATCAAATTTATAAGAAACTGGAATTCGACAACAAAAATATGGAAAAAAATCACCTTTACTTTGATAAAAAAGTACTTCGAAGTCTCCCCACTCTTTTCTATTATGGTTTTCTAAAGGATTGACTTCCACCGCCTATGAATTTCTCATCAATTTTGTAACTCCCAGCGTTGTGGCATTTACTGTTCGATTATTATCGATTAAGATTTTCAAATTTGTTGTCGGGTTATTCGTAACCAGTAGCTTCTATCAACTTGATGGCAATCCGCATACACACGCGGCCTTGTAAGCGTTCATTGTTTATTGTAGTGATAATTAAAATTATTATTATACTTATCAAGGAAGACTAATTTTCAACCGATTACCGGATGAAATTAGAAAAATTAATGATAAAATCCAATTAATAAACACTGTTAAAAAATATTTTAAAGATAATATAAAAAAAAAACTAAAAAAAAAGTTTCCGACTAATCTAATCTCAAGAACAACTACTTATAACTCAGTTTCCAAGTGATACTCTGTTCTTCAAATAAGTTACATTTTGTATTGTTTTTAGCAACTATTTACATATCACCGAACTTACAACTTATTGTTTTTTACATTCACATTGTAATTTAAGAACTTAAATATAGCATTAAAAATGTACACTACTCTTCCAGACACAAGCTAATGCTTCCATGGAAGAGTGGTATTAACGTATTTTAAAATGAACATGTACGCAAATTACTACATTATCTAAATGTATACTATATTTTATATGCTAAAATAAATAAACAAAAAAAAGAAAAAAAAAAAAAAAAATTCTTTAGCACCATTGTGATTTGAAACTTGATGAAACGATAAAAATCAAGTGCAGTTCACATGGGGTGAAACCTTAACCCACAGAATCTCAACCAATAAGAGCCTTGAAAAACGAGCTCATAATCAAAGTGGATAATGCGCGCAGCTTGACAGAGCACGACGCTTCGTAGATTCTGTACGTAGATAAGGTTCATTCTATCTCATTCTGTTGCAGGCACTCGTTTCCGTTTCATCGAGTTTCAAATCACAACGGTGCTAAAGAAGTTTCGCTTCAAAAATAGCGACACTAAAAATAGACAAACACATACATCTATAGGATTTAACCTGGGAAAGAATGAGATGGTACAATCGGTCTCCCCTTTGTGCGATGCTTCGTAGTCTCACCACTCTTGTCTACTTTGTGTTTTAAGGATTATTTTTTTTTTAGTTCTAGTTCAAGAGTGCTTCTTGCACTTGCTGGTTGTTTTTGCGTGAGCTTCACACAGGAGGCCTAGAGGATAATAATTTCTCTCAGGGCCTATGTCATCTTTGGGGATGATGAGTGGAGGAAGATGCTGTAAGGACAGGAAGGAGAGGATTGTTCTGGGAAGGAAAAAGGTTTCAGAGGTGAGTAGAAATCTGGGGTTCAGTGTGTTCTGGTCATCAGCCGCCAAGACAAACCTCACCCCATGAACCAGGACACCCCTGCTAAATCACCAAATATAGCGAATCACTTGGGGTGACCTATGGCAGAGGTGTTGGTTATCCGATACTTGGTTTCCGGGGCGGTGGTTCCCATTCCCGCCACCCATTCACGGTTATCAAGTCAAATGATAAAATTTATCAGTCTAAAACAGTAGTTCTTAACATTGTTGGAGGTACTGACCCCCACCAGTTTCATGTGCGCATTCACCGAACCCTTCTAACCACCACTCATTCACCGAATCATATGAGTTGGGGGGTGTCTTGACCTCCGCCGAACCCACGAGACTGACTCCACTGGCCTAAAAAAACATTGATAAAATGCTGTCGTACCTCGTATTATTATTAGATTCTGACGCATATTACACAGAAGCCTGATAAGGTTGACTTTCATCATTTATTAATTTCGATAACAAATTGTTTACAAATTTTTCACGCTCTGATTTTGGTTGTTGGTGTGTGGGTGTATGCGTGATTTAAAATTGTATTCCTGCGCAAAGCATAAAACTAGTCTAAAACTTCTTTTAACTAATTAACCATCACGCCGTTTCCCCGCAGGGATAGGCAGAGAGGTGAGGACCGCCAAACTCACATTCATACATCGTCTCGTACATTCTCTTCTATTATTCTGACTTTTGACATGGCCCGACTCAAGTATCTGATTCACTTCAATTATTCAAAATGTGACCTGATAAGTATAAATCCTATCAGACAATTTGGGAGGCGGGTATAGGTACCGCTGCCCCGGAAACCATTTATTGGATAGCCTCAGTCACAGGTCGCCCCAAGTGGTTCGCTACGTTTGGTGACTTACTAGGAGTGCCCGGGTTTTTACTAGGCGTGCCCGGGAAGATAACGCTTAACTCGTGTTTAGAAGTCAGATTATTATTTTTTTATTATTTATTTTATTTATTGTTCCTTTACACTGCAGGTAAAATTGTCAACATTACAATTTGTCACCTCACTAGGACAAGCCTGTGTTGAGGTTAACAATTATACAAATTCAAAATAACATAAAATTATACAGATACTGAAAGAACAATATTGTTGTGTTTCTTATGGTAAGCCCACACTGCGGCCAACGTTCCAACTTCAAACGTTTGGACGATCGATGGACGATCGTGTGGAGGGGTGTTCTTGCGTTGGAAGTTCGAGTTGGAAGGTTGGAGTTCGAGTTGGCCCGGGATCGCCTTCGAGGCGATCCCGGGCCAACTCGAACTCGGGCCAACTCGACGGCTAACTCACACGAACCAGCGTGCCGCATACTATTAAAATGACGATATTATTACGGAGAGTGGTATAACATTTGTTTGAAAACATGTCGTGTATACAAGTATATGATTATACGTACGTAATAATTATAGGCAACTGAAAAAAATACAGCGTAGCTACAGCTGTTTCATGTCCGCCATTTTGGAGTACGGAATTCGGGGTTGGAGGGTTGGCCGATCGTGTGGTCGCTGCGGCCAACCCTCCAACCCCGAATTCCGTACTCCAAAATGGCGGACATGGAACAGCTGTAGCTCCAACTCCGAACTAAATTCGGAGTTGGAAGGTTGGCTTCAATCTAAACGTAGCATTACAGGTTAAGATTATGGGTACCTACTAAACTGATGGCACTAGGTAGTTTATTAATGTAAACATGTAGACTTGTAGGGTGACCGTAATTTAGTGATTTGATTTAAAAAAGGATTAAGTTGTAAATAATAAATAAATGTATATAATATAATTTGGCAGGAGGAAGATGAAAAAAACGATTAAACCAAATTAATATTAATTTTGCTAATAATATTTATTTTTTCTCTCCTTTGTCCTTTCTAAATATGCTTCCCAACCTTTCAATATCCTTCCGTTACTCTCCCTTTAGCTTCCTTTAACTTATTATATTTAGTACTACTGGCTCCGGTCAGTTAAGAATTCATTGGACTCATATGAAACAATAAATAAGGACCCTACCAACTTTTTAAAAACTTGAAATCTATAATTACGATTTGACAACAATAAAATTAGGTCATTAATAAGTCATATAACTTGTAAGGTAATCCCCGAACAATATTGAAGTGAGCTACAAAACCAAGGTAATTAAGCCTAATGGGAATAACCAAAATTATTAGAAATTCAACAGTCAAAGACGACTCAGTAACAATTGTAAGAAAACTCACATAATGTAATAAAATCCTCAAAAACCAAAAGGGAGCAAAACCCCTCTTACCCCCCCCCCCCCCATGTGTTATGTATATAAACCGTAAGCAATGAATTATTTATTCTTATGTTATGATAGAAATCTTGGTTACATATCTACTCTAAAACAATAAATTCATCTTCGTTGTGATTATTATTCATTCATTTCAGTATTCATTGCTTTTATGTATCATGTGGTTGTTATATTATTGCTATTACACCTATTATACACATAAAGAAGACCATATTAAAAGTACCAATTAGAACGCCTTCAATTGGAATTTTCAATAAATTTGACGTACCAAATGTACAGCAAATATATGCCAAAAATATATTTATGTTGTTGAATGACAGATGGCGCTACGCCAATGTGTTATTTTTTTCACTTTACATTTAACTTTTCAGAGATCAAACAATGAATATGTCCGTTACTTTAAAGGAGTGGTTGGACCATTTGCACGTTTATTTTTTCGATAGGGACCACAAGGTAGGCCTCCCGATCGAGTTTCACCCCCCAAGACCACAATTCTCTAGCCACCCCCACAAAATGTACACAAAAATACCGTGCCCCCCCCCCCCCTAAATCCGCTACTGACAATAATGATAAACTGAATATTGTCCCGATTTTTTTAAACTTCTCGATCAGGGACCTCCCGCGCGCTGGCTAGCTTATTGACCGGCGGACCATCGCTAGCCTCTTGCGGACCACTAGTGGTCCGCGGACCACTGGTTGGGAAACCCTGCTTTAAAGAAATACATTGCATTGAGAAAATGGATGGTTGGAGTTTTTTATTTTATCGGCGGCCATCGGCGGCCATCGTCTACAGCGCTCCAGTCCTCTTTCTGTCATGGATCCCATCACCACTTATATGGCAGAACAACGTTCGCCGGGTCAGCTAGTATTTTATATAAACCATGTTGGTATGTGAAATATTAATAGGAGTCTAAATAAATAAATAAATATTTTAAAAAAAAAGAAATGAAATAATTCAACTTTGTATAAACCACTTATATGATGCGCAAATCCTACCGGTTTCGGAACAAACGTTCATTCTTCAGGGAAAGCTTATACTAATTTGACAGTTTCGAACAATGTTTTATTATGGTAGGGGTGGAGCCTTTGCTAGTTATTAATGTAGAGTGGGTGGGTAGGTATTAATGTAGATTGGGTAGGTAGGTATTAATGTAGAGTGGGTGGGTAGGGCAACAAATCCTTGATTGGATTATTTATTTTATTATTTCATCCATTATTTCATTTTTCTATAATGGATAACCACAAAGTAATAGCTACATTCAAAAAAATAAATAAATATTAAATTAAAACATCACACTTTGTAAAACACCACTTTTTATTGGTATTTTCACACCACAAAGTATTTGCTTCCTTCGATAAAATATATAAATCTAATATATAAAATTATCGTGTCACGGTGTTTGTTACCATACTCCTCCGAAACGGCTGGACCAATTTTGATGAAATTTTGTGTGCTTATCTGGTAGGTCTGAGAATCGACCAACATCAATTTTTTATACCCCTAAAAGTAAAGGGTGTTCCACTCCGAAGAAAACTATTTTCCGAACGAATTCTCCTATTTTGAAAGAACTGCAGCAATATTGTAAGGGGTATAATATTGAACTGTGAACCGGGGGGGGGGGGAGGGGGGGGGGGGAGGGGGGAGGGGAGGAGGGGGGAGGGGAAAGGGGGGGGAGGGGGGGGAGGGGGGAGGGGGGAGAAGGGAGGGGGAGGGGGGGGGGAAGGGGGGGGGAGGAAGGGGGGAGGGGGGAGGGGGGAGGGGGGAGGGGGGAAAGGAACTCAGGAAGGGGGGTTAGCGGGACGGGGGAAGGGGAGAAGTGGAGTGGGGAGAGGGAGAGGGAACGCGAGAGGGGAAAGGATACGCAGGGAGAAACAATTTAGATCAAGGTATGGTATACGCAGGGAGAAACAATTTAGATCAATTCAGCTAATAAGTTGACAACAGTTTTTGATTCTGAGGCGGTACGAAGTTCGCCGGATCAGCTAGTATTCATATAATATGCGAGTTTATCTCGACTTTCCGAAGTCAAAAGTTTCATAGTGAACACTGATTAACACAATCTTGTCGCTCGCAAAATAATCTGTGGTTTTATCTTATAGAAAGTATGATAAGATAATATGAAATCGAATGCAATAACATTAAAATATTATGTAGGTACTTACTTAGTATCGTAACGCAAAACTTATAACGTGGAAATATACATTCTAGATAAATGAAACAATTTAACTTTAGAAAAATGAAACAATTAACTTTGTATAAACCACTTATATAATGAGTAAATCCGACCGGTTTCAGAACAAACGTTCCTTCTTCAAGCAAACGTATATGTTGTTTACTCATTATATAAGTGGTTTATACAAAGTTGAATTGTTTAATTTTTCTATAATGGATAACCACAAAGTTATAGCTACATTCAAAAATACAATTTAACTTTGTTTGAACCACTTTTTTGTTTGAGTAAATCGGTAGACCGGTTTCAGAACGACCGTTCCTTCTTCAGGGCAAATGTATACTGATTTGACATAGGTTTGAAATATGTATGGGAACAATGTATTATTATGGTAGGGGTGGTGTCGTTGCTAGGTATTAATGAAGAGTGGGTGGGTAGGGGAACATATTCATGATTGGGCTATAAGACAATATTTTTTGATTGTTGATAAAATAGACTCATTATTTTTAAAGGTTATTTATAACTGATCATTATCATAAAAAAAAATTCTTCATTTTTTCTCCTTCGTATAATCCGGGCCTCTTCAAGATGCGCATTACGAAATCACTCCATGTATCCCCTATTTTAACCCGCCACACAACGCTGCGCAATCGGGTAGCGATATAGTTCCCCTGTACTGTACAGACAAGGGTGCTCTTGTGAGGTGACACCCAAAAAATATTAAAAAATGAGAGAAAATAAGTGCCACACAATACAAATCTGATTTGATTTACATTCATACATACTTAATTTAGATTTAAATTAATAAATTACTTCGTTTTTAACACTTTTATTGTTTAAAAAACCAAAATGTTTCGTGAGCAATGCTCACTTCTTCAGGGTTTTTTATCAATAAAAAACCCTGAAGAAGTGAGCATTGCTCACGAAACATGTTGGTTTTGTAAACAATAAAAGTGGTAAGAACGAAGTAATTTATTAATTTAAATCAAAATGGTGCCACAAAATAAGTTTGCTGTGTTAGAAGAAGTAATTTAGATTGATTTGATTGTTCCATGTCTTTCTGGAGCATTTTCAATCGAGTTCTTCCCAGCCAGTTCTTTTCTCAAACTCCGCGTTCGACGCTTATCGGACTTGCAATAATGATGCAGATAGATTTTTTCTTGAAATGTGTGATATGTCTTTATGTTTTTTTTTCTTAACAAAGTGATGGATGTATTATATAACCTAAATATTGTATAAAAATCGACAAACCACGATCTTCATCCAGCTGTCAAAAACCTTCGCTCCAGTCACTCCAGTGATATAATATGTAATGTGAAAACTGCTTCACATCTACCTGTGTTCTTTTGGGAGGTGGTAATAAATAAAAAAAACCAGGGGGTTTATGTAACAGAATTTAATATGATCGGAATCCAAAAGTGTTTTGTAATATTTACATTAATTGTGATATAATTTTAAAGGTTATGCTAGCTGTCAATGTAATATATCACTGACGAAGAAGCTAATACTAAACATAAATCTAAATGAAACGTCAAACAGAACCAAAAAATAAATAAGTAATAAAAATATTTGCAAAAGTTACCTTTTTATTTTTCTATATCTTGTTCTGTTTCATGTTTCGCTTAGATTTATCTTCTTTTTTAATGATATATTAATGCATTGTGTGATTTTTTGAAAATATTCGACTGCTGAAGGAATATTTTCATTTCGGAGAGAAGTCGAGAAATATTGAGTTCGAGATTCGAATTTTGGTGTTGATTTTTCAATATTATCTCGATGTTTTGTGACTGCGCATAGATTTCTTGCAAGCGTGACCCGATCCGTACAATTCCACGATACTAGCTGTCTTTTCTTTGGTAATGCGCGAATAACGACATTACAAGTTAACGACACTCATAGTTAGAAGTGAGCACCGTGCAAGTTATGCGTTACAACGTGCATTTGCTCTACAAATGTTTTGTTGCCATTTGTGTTTTACATTTGGCTGTCAAGTGTTTTGTCATCGTTTTATAACGTGAATAAAATTGCCTTCCAAACATAGTTCTTGAGCGAAGTTCTATTTGGTCAGCAATTTTGAGTTATAATTCCATGCTTGGATTATATTGATTCACGGATCTGTTGGTTCTGTATTGGATGTTTCTTCTACAGTGAGTTTTACAACAGGTTCAATTTCATAGTTTGGTAAGTGAAACACCTTGCCCTTTAGACATTTGCTAGTATCTGGTTCTGAGACTCTGAATTGGTATTCAGCCTCGGTTGGTACGTGTGGTTTGGCCATTTTTGGAATATTCTGAAAAAAAATAAACAAATTTAAAAAACTGCATTTGTTGACGTGTTTGGGAATTATCCAAATTTAAAAACTGTACGAATTTTAAAGTAAAAAAAAAAAAATGATTTAGTTAAAAAAGTAAAAGTAAAAGTAAAAGTAAAAGTAAAAGTAAAAGTAAAAGTAAAAGTAAAAGTAAAAGTAAAAGTAAAAGTAAAAGTAAGAGTAAAAGTAAAAGTAAAAGTAAAAGTAAAGGTTAAAGTAAAAGTAAAAGTAAAAGTTAAAGTTAAAGTTAAAGTTAAAGTTAAAGTTAAAGTTAAAAAGAGTAAAAGTTGAAGTAAAAAAAATGTAGAAAAGCCCGTAAAAGGGCGTAAATAAATAAAAATAAAAAAGATTATATTTGAAAGGTCCCCGTTAAACACCGATTCGGTGAGTTTCAGCTTTCTACCAAATCGTAATAAGCTGACAAGCTTAACAACATTATAGTTGTCCTCTTCTGCTGATCACAATTTGATCAAAAGATAAAACGGACTTAGAATCCCTTTCAACTGTCAAAAAAAACAAAATGGTACTGAATAGCCATTTGCTGACTTTGTCATCCGTGAATTACCGCGTTACAACTGGGCCTGTGGCTTTTGTTAGCGATTGATTTTAATTTTATACTGACAAAGGAACCATTGGTTTCGAAACATGTTGATAATTTTGATTAAATAAGTGGTGTGTACACTGTACAAAGTGATTTGTTTTCATTTAATAATTATCATTTAAATAATAAATACGGGTTTTGTAGATCTCTATTACAATTCTTATTTTTTTTTAAATCAGCTGTATGGTTATATGTATGTCGGTTTTTAATGCACCAGATTTAAATGTTCGGGTTAAATTTTCCCCACAGGAAAAACTAAACCCTTCCACATACTTCCCCAAATGATCATTTAGTCAATCCACGCTATGCAATTGCACTATATAAGTATTATAAATACAAAACAATACAAGAACAACATGTTACCTACCAGAGACCAAATGGGAAAATAATTCCCCGACTCCAGATATTTTCATATCAAAGGGTTCGACTCTGTGGAATTCCTAATTTGACCTATAAATCCTACTGATCCCTCAATATAAATATTTAAAAAATCTTTTGTAATCCTACATGTATTTAAAAAGACTGATTTTGCATTTTTATATATAAATTCTTTGACAAATCAAATATGCCTAAATTTTGAATTAGAGACCGAGGTATAATGCCTGTAGCCGAAATGACAAATGGTAATATTTTTATAGTCTGAGAATGCCAAATTCTTTTAATCTCATTTCCTAAATCTGTGTATTTTCTTATTTTTTCAGAAACAGATTTTTGAATATTTCAGGAATTTGGAATATTCAGAAACAGATTTTTGAATATTACAGGAATTTGGAATAAGAATAATAGTAATTTTATTCAGGAAAATACTTATATAACATTCATTCAGAAAAAAATGATACTGGAAAAAATCCATTAGAAAAAGCATTTTTTTAAATATTTCTTGCAATAAATGGGTTATTTTGCGAGGGCGAGACCTACATAAAGGGACGGAAATATTGTTGACAAAAGATGATTATTTATATGAGAGATATGACAATATAAAAATAAATTACACTTACAGTAGAATCGGATCAGCTTTTACAAAATTTATGCGCAGCAAAGGAATTGCCGTGATCGTTCGCTTATATAGATTTTCACTATCTTGCTTTAGAGATAATACTGATAAAGGCGAACAGTGAAATCATATATTTTTTTTATATTTAATTAAATGAAGACAATAATAGCGAAACTCAATCGAAAATGTGGAGACGGAAAAATCAGATAAAGATATTGGCACCTCTGGGAATCGAACCCAGGACCCTTTGCTTACATAGCAAGTGCTCTGCCAACTGAACTAACGTGTCGATATCAAATTTGGTCAACAAAATATAAATCAAATTCTAAATACACTAAATATTTCTAAAACAATAATTAAATTAATTAAATAATATAATAATTTAAATAAATAATGTAAAAAAAAAAAAAAAAACTGAATATTCATGCTAGACTTGCAGAAAAGTCAATAGAGGTCGCATATTAAAAATAAAAAGGATAAAAGTTTATCCAGACGCTATCTAGATGGTATTTAGTTCGGGTTGAACCTTGCAATCATATGTAAAGATAGCAGCCAATAATATGTGCGTTAAGAAAACGAAGATAATGTTGGTAGTTCTTAGTCGAAGTATGATACAGTTAAAAGTGACCGAATTTAATATCGACACCTCAGCTCAGTTGGTAGAGCACTTGCCATGTAAGCAAAGGGTCCCGGGTGCGAGTCCCAGAGGTGCCAATATCTTTTTCTGATTTTTCTGTCTCCACATTTTCGATTGAGTTTCGCTAATATTGTCTTCATTTAATTAAATATTATAATAATTTGTGATTTTACTCATAAAGTTAAAAATTAAAATAATAATTTTTGGACTTTTGTTGTTAAACCGTCAGGCTAATTGGTTCGCTTTTCGGAACAACAATATGTCTCACTGTCACAGAAATCGTCGAGTCTCCCTTACTATCTTAGTTAGAAATATGAATTAAACGGTGTAAAGAAAGAGAAAACATCACGTTTTATATTAAAATGTAAAAATTAAACACAAAAAAGTATAATGTACGGTTTTATTATACCAAAGTTATGGATTGCAATTTGAAATTTTTTTTAAACATTGAGATATTTTTATTAATTATTTTTACATCGAACGACAAGAAGTGAAGTAACAATTTAACAAATATTTTTGTTTTTATTATTTTTCGTTATCAACCATTTTTGTTGCAAAACGTGCAAAAAAATGTTTTAAAAGTTGTATATATTTCGCTTTATAAATTTTAAAATCGTTATTTATCACATTACAAAAACAGTTTTTACATGGTTTTCGGATACTCTCAGAAATATTTAATTTATTTTTATTTTTTATATGAGCTCCACACAGGAGGCCCTGAGGAAAATAATTTCCCTCAGGGCCTATGTGATCTTTGGGGATGCTGTGTAGAGGTTTTTTTTTAAAGAAAGGAAGGAAAAGGGTTTAAGGGGTGGAAAAGGGTTTAAGGGGTGGGTAGGAATCTGGGGTTCAGTGTGTCCAGTGTGTGTGAAATATTTTTAAACTCCGACAAAATATGGCTGAGGCCCGAGGGATTAATTCTGGTATACGAGTATTTCTTGTTGTTTTCATATTTATAACAGCTCTTAACTCTACTGATAATTTATCAGCTTTTAGAGAAATATTGATAAACGGTTTAGCCTCGAATTATTATTATTAGACACTGGCAAAGCAGATATCTAGATAAAGTTGACTTTCTGGGAATTCATTGCAATCGAAAACAATTGGTTATATTTTTTCGAAAACTTTGTGATGAAACATCATATACACTAATTTCTGTTATCAAAGTAACATTGGTAAAACAATAGATATTTATTTATTTATTTACGCCCTTTTTCGGGACTTTTACAAACATTACATATGACTAATAAGAAATATACAGAATTCATTGTACATAACTGAACTGTCTCAGTAACAATATTTTATATTTGTTTAAACATAAATTGAAGATGTCCACGGACTTGGTATAATTGTTTCCCTCCATTAGTATTCTTGGCAAAGAGGAATAAATACTACCCTGAATTTCTACACTGAAATAAATCCTGACTTCTTAGTATTACGTAGTGGAATCCGGAAGCTTATCAATTCTAGAAATACCGGACTATCAATTAAATCATTTAGAATTTTATATAGAAATACCAAGTCAGAGAAAATTCTTCTGTCGGACAATTTAAGCATATTCATATCATTTAAAATAGTGTTGTAGTTCAACATAATTGCTGGAATACCCATTTTAAAATTTAGAAAACGTAAGAATTTGTTTTGTATTCTTTCAACAGCTTGTACATGTATACTATAATGTGGATTTCAGACAGGAGAATTGTACTCAAGTTGACTTCTTACATAGGCAAAATATAACAGTTTAATACACTTTATATTGTTAAAATTTCTAGTTAGCCTAGTTATAAATCCCAACATTTTTAAACCCTTATTAGAGATTTCTGTTATATGGTTAACAAATGAAAGATTTGATTGAATGCCCAAGTCTTTAATTTGTGTTAATGTCTCGAGAGTATTGTTATCAATATTGTTATTAAAGATCACTGGATTTTTTATTCGAGAAAATCTAACTATTTGACATTTTGAGATATTTAAGTAAAGTCTATTTTCATTACACCAAATTAAAAATTTGTTGATATTATCTTGAAGAATGTTGCAACGGTAAATATTTTGAATAATTCTATAAATTTTGAGGTCATCAGCAAAAAGTAAGATAAATACATCATGAAATATTTTTGTAAGATCATTTATAAACAAGATAAATAATATTGGGCCAAGGTGCGAACCCTGTGGAACTCCACTTGTTGCATAATTTTTTCCGACAGGGAGGATTTTATTCTAACAATTTGTTGTCTTCCAGTAAGATAGCTTTCAAACCAGGTTAATATATTGCCACGTATACCAAGCTTTTTTAATTTCCAAATGAGAAGATAATATAGTCTTATCTTAGATTATTTCTTGTGGAAATGCCACTGTGATAAGATAATGTGAAATCGAATGCAACATCAATAATATAATCCAATATATTAAAATGTTCGTAAATAATTATTTTGTATCATAATGTAAAACTTATAACGTAGAAAAATACATTTTATTTATAACGGATCTAAAACATTATTTTACCACATAATCCTTCATTTTTTCACCTTCATATAATCCGAGCCTCTTCAAGACCCGCATTACTAAATCATTTCATGTAGTCCTTATCGTAACCCGCCACACAACGCTGCGCAATCGTGTGGCGATATAGTTCCCCCGTCTTTACACTGTTCAGACATGGGTGTTCTTGTGAAGTGACACCTAAACAAATATTTAAAAAATGACGCCATTTACCGCAGCAGGGAAATGGCGTGCTTAGGAAATAAATGCCATACAATACAAATCTTACTTGATTTACATTTATACATACTTGACTTGACTTAAATTAGATTGAATTGATTTTACTATGTCTTTCTTGACAGTTTTCGATCGTTTTCTTCAGTTCAATCTGGTATTTATTTCTTCATACATAAGCCAGCCAGCCCTACATTTCCAAACCACTTAGGCGTCGTTTTCTTAAACTCGTTTTACGCTTATCGAACTTGCAATACGTGTGACACGCCTTTTTGTTTTTTTCTAAAAAAGTCATATATTATGTACCTACCTAAATCTATCTATCTATCTATCTATATAAATAAAAATGAATCGCCGAAATGTATGTACTTGCATAACTTCCGACCGACTGTACCAAATCGGATAATTCTTTTTCTTTTGTGTTCGTTATTGTCAGGACAAGGTTTGTATAAAACTACTGGTGAGCTCTGGCATTATGAAATGTGTATAAAAAAAATTGCAATAGGTGGCACGCGAGCTGTTTGAAAACTGAATGTAGCGGGACTGAATGTATAGAATGCGGGAGGGGGGATGGGAACTAGGGTAGGGGGTTCGCGGGAGAGGAAACAGGGAGGGGAACCTGGGAGGGGGGAGGAGAACTCGGGAAGGGGGTTCGCGGGACGGGGGAAGGGGGAGTGATGTGGATAGAGAAGGTGGAGTAAGAACGCGAGAGGGGAAGAAGGGGGAGAACGGGACGAATGGGAAAGGACACGCAGGGAGAAACAATTTCTTTATTAATTGGCATAGTGACGCATGCCGGGTAGCGTATTTACAATCCCTAACGCGTTTGAGTCACTTTAAATTTTCAATATCAAAATTTAAATATTTAGAAATAAAATTATTAATTTCTAATATACACATTGGAAAGATTATTTTATCTAGATTTTAGAACATTTTTTTGTTTTTGCAAAGTGATAAAAATTTTCAATATAGAGGTGTATTTACAATATATGGGAATAATATTAAAATTTAAATATTTAGAAATAAAATTATTAATTTCTAATATACACATCAAAAAGATTATTTTATCTAGATTTTAGAACATTTTTTGTTTTTGCAATGTGATAAAAAATAACCAATATAGAGGTATATTTAAAATGTAAATTGTCGTTACCGCGACTGAATCGGTATAGGTTTTGTAAATACGCTGCCGGGTACCAGCTAGTATTGTATAAAAATCGACAAACCACGATCTCCATAAAGCTTTCAAAAAGCTTTTCTCCAATCTTACATATAATATGAAAACTTCTCCACATCTACCAGTGTTATTTTGGGAAGTGATAATAAATAAATAAACAAGAGGGTTTATGTAACAGAATTTAATGTGATCGGAATCCAAAAGTGTTTTGTAATATACAAATATTGTGATATAATTTTATTAGAACAACTTTTGAGGTATACCCATCAATGTAATATTCATTGAAGAAGAAGACAATACTAATTGTAAATCGAAATGAAACGTCAAACAAAACCAAAAAATAAATAAATAATTAAAATAGTGCAAAAGTTACCATTTTATTTTAATATGTCTTGTTCTGTTTCATGTTTCGTTTAGATTTGTTAGATATATTTTCTTTGTCAATGATATATTAATCATTATAATGCAAAGTATAAAGGAAGGTTTGAAAATATTCGACTGCTGAAGGAATATTTTCATTTCGGAGTGAAGTCGAGAAATATTGAGTTCGGTTTCGTGTTGATTTTACAATATCATCTCGATGTTTTGTGACCGCGCGTAGATTTCTTGCAAGCCTGACCCGATCCAAACAAATCAACAATACTAGCTATCTTTTCTTTGGTAATGCACGAATAACGACATTATAATTCAGTCGACTCGGACTAGAGTGGGTTTCGTGCAAAATAATACGTTAAAACGTGCGTTTGCTCTGCAGATGCATTTTTGCTGACAAATGTTTTGTTATATTTTACATTTGGCTATCAAGTGTTTCACTCATCTCATAGATATATAGAATATTATTTCATCGTTGTATAACGTGAATAAAATTGCCTTCCAAACAGACAAGGTTAAAAGGGCAGGGGGCCCTAGGGCGATGTTCTATTCGGTCAGCAATTTTGAGTTATAATTCCAAGCTTATGGAAAGTTATGGATTATTTGGATTCACGGATCTGTTGGTTCTGTTTTGGATATTTCTTCTACGGTGAGTTCTACGTCAGGTTTGATTCCATGCTGTAACACTTTGCCCCATGGACATTTGCTAGTATTGGATTTGGAGGCTATGTGTTGGATTTCAGCCTCGGTTAGTTCCTGTGCTTGGCCCATCTTAGTAATATTCTGAAAAAAAAAACAAATTTAAAAATTGCATTTGTTAACGTGTCTGTGCAATTTCGAAAGTTAAAAAATGTTCCCACCCACTCAAAGAAGTAACAAAACGGTTTTCAGAAAAAAAAATCTTTTAAATAATAAAATATGAATATTTATAAACATTGAGGCCCAGGTGTTTCGCAGAATTTCAAATATATCTTTGTCATTAAAAGACGATTCAGTGCCATTTTGTTTTTTTTTTACATTTAAAAGGTCCACATTAAGAGGAAACCCGGTCGCCGAGAAATTTAAGCAATAGGTATTTTACCCAACTGTGGCTGTCACCGCTGCTCTTACTCCCCTGAGTACTGAGAGAAAGGTACAAATGTACCTCGGGCTGATAATTTTTCTCCTCCAAAAGTGTACCCACTTTTAAGATTTTTTTACTAACTGTGCTGGAAGAAAATGCTCAACGTCTGTAAGTTTTGCTTCAATTCAATTCAATTCAATTGAATTGAATTGGATTCAATTGCATTGAATTGAGGAAATTTCAACGATTTTTTAGTATATTTTATCATATAAGAAGTAACTTAACAAAAAAAGCAAAACATGCCGATATACAAGAAATCGATAACTATATCTTACTTAAAAATGTTTGCAGTAGCGTCAAAACCCAGAGAGAAACGCCATTCCAGGTGCGTTATAACGAACGATTATAATAACATGATAATCGTTCTCTTCCGCTGATCAAAAATTTTACAAAAGCTGAAACGGACTTAGAATCCCTTGAATGGCCGTGTGATGACTTAAAATGATAACTTGATAAAGTTCCGCGAAACAACTGGGTCGGTGGCTTTTTTAGTTACAAAGCATTTTTTTAATGTTTTTAAAAATATTTTAGAAAATTAAATGCTTAAAAAAGTATTTTATTACAACGGTGTTAAAGATTTTTCAAAACCGCAAAGAATAGGTAGTACGCACATTGGTTAAAAAAATTACACGATTATCCTAGACATAAAAATAAATACAAATTTATAACGAAAGTTTTGTAAAAATTAAAATATTATTTCGAATAGAGGTGACAAATACAAGTTTCTCCAAAACTTTTAATATTAAGTCGCTTTTCTACGACAGTAATTTTTTTTAACCTATTTCTTAAAATATATTTAAAAAATATTTAAAAAATTATTGCATATGAAATTTCTGTAAAAATTACAGTAATGGGATATATTAAAGTCGATTTTTTCACCTTTCATTCATGATTCACGGAAAGTAATAACTTATTCAAAAATATTTGAGAACTTCTAAGTATTTTTTTCAATGGTTCAGCAAGAACGATTTAAAAAAAATGTAAATATCTACTCACGGAAAATAGAGAAAATTATTGGCTGTTTAAGTTTATTAGCCTTTGTTGGGGTTAATTAAGTACTTGTTCAATAATATAATACTGAATGCACGTGTGGCATCAGTTTGATAAAATTAAAATAATATTTTTTTTTTCTAGAAAAAAAATTCTATTTAAATTAAAAAAAGATTTAATAAAAATAAAAGATTATAATAAAAATTTTAAATAGGTTTGAAAAAAAACTTGAAATGATAATAATTAATTAAATGAAAACAAAACACTTTGTACGCACCACTTATTTAATCAAAATTATCAACATGTTTCGAAACCAATAGTTCCTTCATCAGAATAAAATTAATATTACTAACAATGTCAAAATCGAAACAATAACACACAAATACGTATCTAAAGAAAAAAATATTACAAATAGTGGTGATTAATTAGTTAAAGGTCTCATAAAAATATTAAATAAGAATACTATATTTTAGAATGGGAATAAATTTAATGTATTACTAAAAACTATTAATAAATTAACACAAAATAATCAAAGAGTAACCAAGTTGTATAACAAATTAGTATTAATATGAAAAGTATTTATAAAAATGGCTATTTAAAAAATATGTATTTAGTTGTTAATAATATTTAATTGGTTGTTAACTCTTTTTTCTAATTTTTTAAATTTCTATTGTATTTTCTTGTAAAAAAATTTACCCCTTTTTACATCAAGTGAATGAATTGTTATTTGTTGGCATTTTTATTCATTTTAATTTTATCCTGACGAAGGAACCATTGATTTTGTAACGTGATAATTTCAATTAAATAAGTGGTGCAAACAAAGTGTTTTGTTTTCATTCAAGTAAATATTATTATTTTAATTGTAAATAAGTATTTTGTAGATATACATTTCAATTTTTATTTTAAAATTTCTGCTTTTTGGTTATTTTTGGCATTAATACAATTATTATTATGATTTTATTCATAAAAATACTTATTAAACATTCGTTCAGAAAAATGATAGATACTTTCAAAAAATCCATTGGCAAAAACTGTTTTTAAAATAATTTTTGCAATAAATAGATTATATAAGTGCGAGAGCTACACAAAGCGACGGAAATATTGTTGACAAAAGATGAAAGATGTGATAATTTAAAAATAAATTACACTTACAGTAAGAATCGGATCAGCTTTTCTCAAAATCTTCGCGCGGTAAAAGAATGGCTGCCATCGATCGCTTATATACATAGATTCCCACTGTTTTGCTTCAGAGGATAATACTGATAAGGCGAACATTGGTGCATTACCCGAGGCCCGCGTGCTCAATTCTTTCGGTTCATTTGGTTACATAATTATATATTACTAGCAGTTAAAAACCCGCTTTGCAGGTTTTTGTTGCTAGGCCCTGCGGGCGGCTTTTAGTTCGGCTTCGCCCGGTTTGAGTGTTTGTGACCATTTTATAAATCCGATAGGAACTGGTTTCTAAAATAGCCAGTTCCTCGGATCCACTGTGATCCAGCGACAGCTGGTCATCGTTGGCGACTCACCGAGACAAAGTATTAGCGACAAACAACAAAATTTCTTATGTATTCTTTGTATTAAATTTTCAAAAATAACATAAAAATTTGGATCAAAAATAATGATAGGGCCTTTACCGGTGCACTCACCCAAATTCGAAATTATTAATGATTTGGTATTATACAGTGGAAATATACAAACAATGTATTGGTTGCTTTTATTTAAATTTATTATTAATGTAACCAATCTATTATGTGATTACTTTTTTAATAAAAGTGTAGGTATGTCTATAAGTCTTATAAATTGATTTAAAAATTACTGCCTCAACACAGGCTAGCCTAGTGAGGCAGATTACTGAAAAACCAAAATTTATAACTATTTTCTATTTTTCATTTATCTACTGTTCATATTTATATATTTTTTCTGTTGATATCCTTTTGTCCTTATGTAATTTTAAACCACTGTAAACATAACACTGAATAAGTACTTTTTAGTTATAATCTTGCAAATTTCTATATAATTTTTATATACAATTTTTATATATACTTTTTAGTTATAATCAAGATATATTATTATTATTATTATATTATTATTATTATGGGACACCCATGTCAGAGACATCTATTCAGTTTCCGGTATTCTTCCAATCACAGTCCTTCCTAAACATGAAATCACAAGCACCATCCTACAAATTACCCAACAATCAACTCACACTAACATCAAGCCACTTTACAATCAAGACATCCACACTCACAATACTCGAAATAGCAATAAAATCCGCATACCTCAAACACACACTACAAAATATGGGATAAAATCTCTGAACTATGTTGCCTATACACTATATAATTCGCTACCAGATATGTACAAGGGAATTCAGCAAAATAAAAAAAATCAGAGTAATGCTTTAAAAGAATATTTTTTAAGTATGTATAAGGATGAAACTTTGTAATTTTCTTGTCATGTTTCAATTGTCTTGTCTCTTTTCTCTTCTTTTCTTTTCCATTAAGTTTGTAATCATCCATATCTGTATAACCTTGTTCCCTTTTCTTTAATTGTTTTCCATTGCTGTTTATTCTACTCAACCTGTCTTTTATTTTTCTTCTACAATGTATGTGAATCTTATATTTTAATATCCAAATTCCTATGTAAAATTTTAACTATTACCTCCCACCCATGATTTGTATGTTCCTCCTGTCCTAAAATGAGTTCTGTAACTCATCGGGATTGCTATAGCAAGAAATAAAAACAATAAAAAAAAAAAAATAAAAATAAAATTATTATTATTATTGAATTTTTTTATGTATTTTTATACTGAAAGTTTAAAAGAATGTATATATGTGTATGTATGTGTACATTTATATATTACTTTTCCACCTTACACTTTTAAACACGTCCGGTGTTTTTAGTTTTTAATTTTTTTTTAAATTTATTTTGTAATTATCTTATTTAAAAATACTTATTCAATCTAACATAAAACTGGAACACTTTATTTTAATATTTTACTTTCATTTCCCTTTTATTTTTCTTTTCCTTATATTTTTATATATATATTTACATATAACGCTTTCGACATTACGTCTGGTGTTTTTCAATTTTCATTATTATTATAATATATGTTTATACATTTAGTTATTTTTCTACTCTGTTTTTTATCTTATCTTATCTTGTCTGTATCTTTATCTTTATATACTAGACAGTATAGCTAGGTTATCCCTAGACATATCTAGTTCCTAACTATATATTATTAAGCTAAACAAAAAAAAAAAACTTTATAATAATTATAGACTTTTTAATTATTATTGGTGAATGATGTGAACATTCGTTATTGGGTTTATAACCTAATTATTGTAATTTGTGATTTTTTAATGCATGTAAAGTTATAAACCTGTAAATGTTCCTAATAAAGAAAATAAAAAAAAAATAAATAAAACTAACAGTGACAAAGTAACCGTGACAAAGTAACCGTGACAAAGTAACTGCGACAAGCAATGACGTTATATGTAATTTACAACAACCTCGTTAAGTATTGCTGTCAACCTTCCAAATCCAGAAGGATACTTACAATTTATTATATATTGGTTTTTGGCAAGTAACAGGGAGAAATTAACCCCTTTGTCTTGCAAACTGTAGTAATGTCACCTGATGGATTTTTTTTTTTTGCCCGATGTTCGGGCTACCTTGGGCAAGATGAAGGACATTAATAATTTTTTTTGATGGTTTGTTTATCTGTGAGTGGTATACATTTTGTATAGATAAACACACACATACAGACATTTTTACATACACCCATGCATGTATGTATTCATATGCAACAAATATGTATACCATAATAAATATATAATATAATTATTTATTTATCTTTTATATAAGAGAACAAAGGTAAATTTTATTATAGCCCGCGCATCAAGGTGGATGAAGGATGGAAATGGGCGGGCGGTGGAGGAGATTGTCATCGGGACTTGATTGCCCGAGACATGAGATGCTTGGGTTTGAATTTGAAGCAAGTTTGGAGAAAAATGTTTTGGCTAGATCTATTATGTGTTTTTTAAGTGGAGGAATTTTCGTGCCTGAATTAATAATGCTATTTCGGACGAACCAAGGGCTTTTGGTGAATCTTCTAAGCAAGACATTTTGGAAGGTTTCTAGACTCTTAGTATTGCTTGTGGCCCAAATTGGGATGGCGTAAGTCATGATGGGTCGCAATTTTGATTTGTAAATAAGAATTTTGTTCTGTAGTGACGTTTGACTATTATAATTTAAAAGCGGGTAAAGGGATGCGGCAGCGTTTTTGGTTTTTTTAATTGTATGTTTGATGTGTGTGTGCCATGTGCCATATTATCGAGTGTGACTCCAAGGTATTTAACGTTGTTTTGCCAGGGTATTGCTTGGCCGTACATGGAAACGTGACCTTTAGGAGTGCTGCGAACCTTTCTTCACGAGAAGAAAATAGCAGCGCTCTTGGAAGGGTTCACGTCCATACGCCATTTGTTATAAAAGTCTTGGAGTATGTTTATGTTGTGTTGTAAGCGAAGTGTGATCATCCTGGGAGAACTGTATCGAACCATAATGGCGGTGGATACTTACAATATATAAATCCGTAGCACTTATACATAGGGGGGAAACATCCATATGCGAGCTGTTGACGGAATTAGTGACATCTTGTGTCGAATTTGTGTAGTGACATCTATAACGGTAGCTTTGTGTGAAATTCCACGTATACAGATGTTATTTGTGGCGTGGCGGGTATGGGTGGCGTCCGAGATGCACTCGTAGCTGGGTTCTGAAATTCAAATACGCAGATGCTAGCCTATTAATACTGTTTTATGATTGCTGTCTTGGTAAATACTACGACTTATTTAAGTCCTTTGTACATCTTTACGGTTGTACCTACATCTTTTGTAGGTTGCAATTTTTTTAAATTGATTTAAGTTTTATGTTAGGTGCGAAATTTTTTTGATAAAACACCATTTCCACTCATTACAAATTACAACTGCTTCTAAATTAATATAATTTTCAAAATATTTACTTATTTATTTTCTAGCTGGTTCCGGGCATGCGTTGCAATGCCATATTCAAAGAAATAAATTGTTTCTCCCCGCATGTCCTTTCCCGTGCGTCCCTGTTCCCCTCCCGCGTCCCTTTCCCCTCCCGCGTTCCCCTTTCACCTTCTCCGCCTTCCCTCTCCCCTCTCTCGCTCCCCCGTCCCGCAAACCCCCCTCATGCGTACCATATATTAAGTCCTAATACATTCAGTTTTCAAACAGCTCGCGTGCCACCTATTACAATTTTTTTAATTCAATATTTTATTTTTCATGTTACAAAAATATTACTTTGGTTTAAATATTATATAAGAACAATCAATCAAATTTGGTATCTGACATAGGTACTTATTTAAAGTACATATAATTCTTGATTCGATTCAAACTACCTATTTTGTAAGTACTTCAAATTAACTCATTAATTTGAAGGTTTTTCATAATTACTTACATTCGAGTTTGAGTATACATTCGTTGTTTTGCAAAATGTCATTTCCAAATTTTTGACAGTTTCGCAAGAATTTTTGTGATGATTGAAATACTTTTCAGATGTATTTTAGTTTGGTTGAAATAATTCAAACCCTCGCGGGGGTTTAAAGAAGATAATTTGAAAGTTTCAAACATTTCCTATGCTTAATATAGACACATTTTGATTTTTATATATAAAGATTTATTTCCATATATTATAGAGTTTTCCTAATCATTAACATTTGTACATAATATAAAAATATGAGTTACATTATGTGTACAGATATATTTTATTAAGGTCGTTTTTGGTCATGTATATCTTATCAGAAAAGAGGGGCTCTAGTGCCTGATAAGGGAGTCACGATTCTTACTTAAGCTGTAAGTTACAATCTGTTTTGTATAAAATATTTACTTTTTACTGTAAGTTTTTTTTTTGAAAAATTGTTTGATTTTATTTATTTGTTCTGATTGGTTGATGATATAGCGTAATTCAGAAGTGAGGTTATTATAGTTTTTTTATGTCTTGGAAAATATAATGATTTTGCATTTGAGTTCTTTTAAAATTAGGTGTAATAAATTGGTTTCCATTTCTTATTAGTTTGTAGAATTCTTGACATTCTTTGATATTTTTTTCTTACACATTTTTATAATGGAAGCTTGCTTGAAAATATCATGGACATTTGGTACTGGAAACTATTTAAAACGTGATTCTGTTGTGAAGGTAGATTTTTAAAAATTTTTACTTTAATGATGATTCTTTGCGAAACTTTTACTGAGTTTAGATTGTTTTTGTAAGATACTCCCCAACCTATAATTCCGTAGATAAGTAAAGAATTAACAAAGGCATAGTACACATTTTTAATTTTTTTTAATTTTTTTTTTTTATTATTTATTTATTTATTCCATTTTTACAATTTTACAAAGTTAGGTATAAGTACAATTATTTTTTTTAATTATGTACATGTAATGCAAATATTTTTTAATGGTGGTAATAATGCCTCTCTAATTGAGAATTTCTCGTGTTTAGGGAGGGAGTACTAACACAATTGATATTTTGATATATGTTTAATTGATGCTACCATGAGCGTATTTATGAAAAAATAAAATAAAAACAACATGTATGTAAAATTATATACCTGTACACTATTTTAGGAAGAAAGTTTTTTTTTTTTTAATTATAAAATATAAAACCTGTGTATACATTGAAAATATAAGTGGGCGTAATATAACACAAACATGAAATTACTTAGTGGTGAAATGTATTTTAATTTTTTTCTTAAAAATTTTATAATTTTTTTCGGATTGAATATCTTTAGGGAGATCGTTAAAGCATTTTATGGCTGAGTATGTGTAATGGTGTTGGGCCGTTGTAGTATTAAGTTTAGGGATTATTATTTGTCCTGTTGTTCTCGGCCTGGTGCTAAATGACTTTATTGTGAGTTTGTCTTTATGGATTTGAAGTAATGCATTTTTTTGATAGATTCTGTTTATTTGTAAAACTTTGAATTCATCGAATATTTTTTGAGTTGAATAGTCTAAAGGTTTTTTTAGAATAATTTTGATGAGTCTTCTATGTACTATTTCAAGTGGGGCTAAGTTGGTTTTATACGCTCCTCCCCAACCTATTATTCCGTATTGCAGAACTGATTGGGCTAATGCATAGTAAACCTTCAGTAGTATAGATTTATGAAGTATATTTCTTAGTTTGAGGAATACGTAAAAAAGTTTACGTATTCTGTTTATAGTTTGTGCAATATGTTCTGTCCATTTAATATGTTGGTCTATTATTATGCCTAAATATTTAATGTTGTTCTTTTTTGAAATTTTTGTGCATTTAGATGAGTTGCAGTTGTCAGTATAATTTTTACAAGAGCTATGAATAGTTATATTGGAATTTATAATTGGAAGGAATTTGTCTGATAGTGTAAATGTCATGAAGTAAGTTTTGTCAGAGTTTAAGGAAAGATAGTTGTCATCCAGCCATTGTTTTAAGTTGTATATTTCTACATTTGCGGTTCGGTAGGCTTCATCCCAAGTTTTTTTTTCTATGATTAAGACTGTGTCGTCAGCGAAAGATAAGATTTTTCCAATTTTCGGTATTGTAAGCATTTCATTCACGTAAATGATAAACAATATTGGACCTAACACTGTCCCTTGAGGAATTCCAAATTTTGAATAGTTGGGTTCACTCAATGTATTGTTAATTTTCACGTGTTGGTGTCTTTCATGTAGATAACTTTTGAACCATTCTATAACTGTTCCTTGAATTCCAATATTTTCTAATTTCTTGATTAGTTTTTTGTGGCATATACTGTCAAAAGCTTTTCTTAGATCAATGAATATACTTAAACATTTATTTCCCGAGTCAAGAGCATTATATATTATTGAGGTTATTTTTGCGATTGCATCTTGCGTGCCTAAATTTTCTCTGAAGCCGAATTGGTTATCATTAATAATTTTATTTGAAGTGATGTGCTTAGTTAATTGCGACTTTACGACTTTTTCAAATATTTTTGCTACGTTTGATACAATAGATATGGGACGGTAGTTTGAGATGTCGGTTGCAATTCCTGATTTGAAAATCGGAGTTATTATTGTATTTTTATATATTTTCAGGTAAATTCCTTGTTGCATGCTGTTATTTATGATATGTGCTATTGGTTTTGATATTAGTTGTCTCATTTGTTTTAGTAAATTTACTGTGATATGGTCGAAACCAGGGCTCGCGGACACTCGTAAGTTCATTATTATTTTTTCTATTTCTATCTGTGTGCATTTTTCAAACTTTTTGAAAATATTTTGGCAAGTTTGTGTGGATGTACTGAAAGTTTTTTTAGATTGGACAGCGTCAATTTTTTTGGCTAGGTTCTCACCGACTTTTGCAAAGTAGTTGTTGAAAATATTAGCAATTTTAGTTGGTTCTTTTACTGTCTCTATTGTTTCATTATCATATGTTATTTTATTTATTTGTTTATTTTTATTACCCTTGCCAATGATGTTATTAATTGTAGCCCAGACTTTTTTGTTATCTTCACCACAATCTTCAAATTTTTTTTTGAAGTAATTTTCTTTTGTTTTTTTAATCAAGTTTGTAAGATTATTTCTGTATTTTTTATATAATTGTAATAAAATAAAGTCATTGGGTTGTTTACGGGTTTGATAAAATAGTTTTTCTTTATTCTTAATTGAGGTAACTATTCCATGGGTGATCCAAGGTTTAATTTTTCTATGTTTTGATTTTAGTTTGACGTTATTTTCTTTAGTTGCATTTATTATGTGATCGCGAAGTGTTTTTTCGAAATTAATTGACGATTTTTCGGCATCTTCAGTATTTAATATTTCTTCCCACTTTTCCGATTTTAATTTTTGTTCTAGAAGTTGTGTGTTAATGGTTTTTATATTATACTGCTGTAATGCAGTTGAGGAAAAGGATTTTTTTTTTTAAATCAAGAATTAAAAAACACGCAAAGTGATCAGTTATATTTGTTTTCCAAATGACAGGTGTTAATTGTGTAGTTATGTCAGCTTTTGTCCAAATATGATCAATACATGATGGGTTTTGTCGGGGCACAACTCTAGTATAATCGTTTATGCATGAAATGAAGTTCAGTTCAGCCATCGTATTATGTAGATCATTTTTTTCGACACTGTTTGAATTTAAACCTATATTTATATTGAAGTCACCCGTTACTATAGTATTTTGACATTTGTTTTTATTAATTACATCTTTAAGGTGCTCTATAAATTGTTGAGTTTTCGAACCGTGGGTTCGGTATATAGCAATAACCTGATAAATCTGATTATTTACTTTTATTTTTAATGCTAGGCAGTTAGTGAGTGTCATGTTTATTTCTTTATAAGATATATCTTGGTGTTTTTGGTTAACGTATATAACTATGCCACTATTCTTGTTAATGTGCGTTTTCGTAGTAATACATGTAAAGTTCGGTAATTGTTGTATACTATCAATATTTATTGTATTAAGGTGGGCCTCGGTCAAAACTATACAGTCGAGTTCAGTTTTCAATAGACTAAGAGTGCATAATAATTCATTTATGTTTTTGTAAATACTTCTGCATAATGGTTAATGAGTTAGTCATATTTTTGAAGAGAAGGTTGCATTGATCAACATTATTACATACCTTTTCTCTTATATTATAAGTGTTATCTAGTTCGTCCGTAATAATATTATTCATCCTACTTTGAAATCGTGTATCTTATGTAAAATGATTGAGTATGTATATAAATATGTTTGGAGGTACGTTTTGTAGGGAATTGAGAATTCGTTTATATGAATAACGTCATAGTCGGGCGGAACAATATATTATTAACAATATATATTATTTTTACATTTAAAATATTTCTTAACCTAACAAATATATATAAATATACGTTTCCTCATTCTCTTCACAGCTCTGAAATGTGACTATTCCATTTCAGGTTTTAATCAATGATCACACCGAGACATTTAATTTCGGAAGAAGAGTTAATTACGGTACAAATAGGATTATGTTGTTTACAGAGTACATGATCACATTTTTGGATATGGATTACAATATTAACTTTACGATCAGGTATTTTCTGCAAGGAAAATAAGACATATGTTGTTTTTTTTAGCATTAAGTTTAGTGTAAGTAAGTTATTATCAAACCATGATTTTAAGATAATAATATCTTCATTTGCCATTTTGTTAACTAGTTTCCATGTTTGACCTTTTATTAACAATACAGTATCACCAGCATAAGAGATTAATTTACATTAAATTTCCTGTTGGAAAATCTCATTCGCGTACATTAGAAATAATAATGGTCCGCGGACAGTACCTTGAGGGATGCCAAATTTACTTCTCAGAGATGTAAATTTGGCAGGTCTACTTGAGGTCTTTCTGTTAGGTAGCTTTCTATCCATTTGAGGGCTATGCGGTCAGTGCCGTTTTCTTTTAATTTTAAAGCAAGTTTTTCATGGGAAATGCTTTCTTTACATCGATGAAAATTCCTATATTGATGTGTCCAGGGTACTCTTAATACTGGATGAAATTTTAGTGATGGCGTTTTGGGTACTTTTTCCCTCAGTGAATCCATATTGATTTTTGTTGATGGTTGAAAATATTTTTTGAACTTTTATTATGTTGGGTGTAAGGTAGGTTTGAGAAGGTGAAACTGTGGGTGGGTAATTTTGTATGTTTCGTGAACACCTCACTAGGAGAACCTGTGCTAAGGTGTTTACGTGGTTGGGCGTTTACCAAAAAAATTGACCACTCGAAAATGACGTGTCCTACGACTTTCAACAAGATATTCTATTGGTTAATAATTTTAGAACATGTTTCTTAAAATAAGTCCTAAAAAATAATTTATAAAACTAATTATTTACATAGCAAAAACCATAAAATACATATAATTAACATAAATATTCATCAAATAAGTTAGAAGAGAGGCGATTTTTTTAGTGTCCTACCCTACTTTTGCAAAATTCCGAACGCATAATATTAATGTTTACCCAGTCCTTGTTTTACATTTTGTGTTAATTTAAATGGTCATATGTTCCAAATTCATTAACATATATTACTTTTAGCAGAGTAGAGTTCAAAATAATAAAAAAAAAATGTTTTATTCTGTGCGTAAAAATGATGTAGGTGGAAAATTCCGCAACGCTACAACAATAAATCGATTTTAAACGAAAAATTACCTTTAAAATCATTGTGGGAATCGGTTTATTTTGATAAATGGCAACATTTGCACTATAAACAATCGCCATCTTAGTTTTGAGCCGCAGTGTATGTCTCCTGTGACACGCTGAGTGGTTGGGCGTCACGTTGTGCTGTTTTTATTTTCCACTAAGAACTTGGTTTTTGTTGGTAAGTAATAAAGATTTTACTTACAGCATTTGAAGGTTAATTACATAAGTCATGTAGAATATGATTAAATATGCCAATTAGTGAAATCGGTCTTAAAAATAAGTGCTTTTTGTGTTTGTTTCTATTCCGGCATCATACGTCACATCCAAAACGCGACGTGATGTACTAGTGGAACGCAAAATGTGACGAAATGGCATAATTATTAAGCATGGTTTACATTGTGCCAAATGATTTATTTAATTCTATATATAGTAACTACTGCTGGTTTTAATGTTTTGTCATATTATTTTATTTATTTTTAAGTCTATTGAAAGTAGGAATTAAGTTTTTATTTACAGTTTATTTCTGAAAATAATCCCTGGTGAGAGGTGTCTCGGTAAAGGCTCTTTCGTTATTCAGTTATTAGTTACGTCAGTATGGCGTTACAAAAAATGGAAAAAAAAAACTACGAAATCAATTTGCAATAAAGGTTTCGAATTCATAAGCTTATAACTAACTTGAACCATCAGAGACTTCGTTGGCTAGAAGTGATGTTATGAAAAATGAAAAATATTTAATTAAATTGGTTATCTTAAAACTTACGGTTGAATTTATGTGGTTAACTTACTAACTATTTAAATTATAAATTTATAATGCAAATTGTTCTTAAAATTGTGCAGGATGTAAACCTGCCTTTATAGTTCCTAAACCGTGACGTCTTTTCCATTAACGTCACTTGTCCTATTGTGATGTGATAAAAGATTTAACTTTTTTATATTAATTTGTTTAGAATAATGCTGAAAGGTTAGATTTATAAAAAACATGATAATTTTATTATCTGTATACATTTAACATTATATTACTTTAAAACAAAAATGCCAAAGTAAAGACTAAATAGTGCCATTGAATTTACCATATAGTAGCGTTGAGGAATAGTTTTATTAAGAAAAGATATATTTTCATTTAATTACCTATCTTAAGCTATATGTTTTTTGGAGACTGTTTAATTTAAATTATAGTTTAATAAATAATTAATTAAAATTTCCACAGAATTTTACTAAAATCTTACCTAAAGTTTGTGACGTAATGGAACTTCACATCACCTGTACTTCATTAAAGCATTGATTTCCTACTAAATAGTAGACTTTTCTAATTTATATTTACTATTTTTACGAAGTTAGATATATTATTAACTCAATAAAAAATCGTTTGTTACTAAAAAAAAATTTTTTTTTTGGTGGAATTCCATTACGTAACGGACATTTTTTTTGGTAAACGCCCGGTTATGATTGAGTGTGACAAGTATTTATGTGTTGTAGTAGAAAGTTTTTTTTTAAATTTTAATGGTTATTGTACATTAATTCTTAAAAAAAAAATTGTATTGTAAGTGTGTGTTGTATAGCTGGTAAATTCTTGAAAAACGTGTTTATTTGTTTTATACTTTTTATAGTTTGGTTATATTTGGATAGGGATCATAATATTTTTAATAAAGTCAATATCTTGATTTTTAATCCAGACTGTGATATGCCTTTTGTGAAAAAAATCATTTACGTTAACCCCGATGAAGTAAACACTGATTACGAAATAATTTAGTTTTTTAAACAATGGACATGGTTAAAACTAAGTATATTATTAATTTTGTATTAAAATGGTGTCACAAAATAAGTTTGCTATGTTTGAAGAAGTAATGTTATTTGCATTTTTCAATAAGAAAAACTCTCTTCTTATGACTTTTGAAGGTTATTTCCATCAATGTAATATATGATTGAAGAAGAAGATAACAAAAATAATGAAAATTTGAAAGAGAACAGAACCCAGAAAAACAGAAAAAGATAATGGTCGCAACCGGGACTCCCGAGAATTTCCCCATTGCCACCTACTGTCAAACCGTCATATTAGTCAATCTCATATTTCAAATTTTAGAATTAAGGCGATCCACTAGTTCACTACTGTGCCGTGGACAGTAGTTCTTCGGTGGACGCCATAGGGGTCACTTTGAATAACCGAATTCGTCGACTAGTGGCCGTATTGTAAAATATCAACGCGAAAATGCATATTTTATTTTATTTTGGGAAGATTGGGTGGAAATATCAACTTTTTTTGCGATTATTATAAAATAAACTGAATTTGCCACATTACACAATAAAACCATATCCGAAAAGGGGTTTATAAATAGGAGAGTTTGGACTTGAAAGTGTGTTTTTTAGACCTTATACTTTATTTTTTTATAGGCTTATTAAAAAACTTATAAAAAAAAATACCGATATTTTTAAGGGCCAAGGTATGTTCTACACGCAGTATTTAATTGAAGCATTTACAATACTTCTAAGCGATCAAATTTTCAAAACAAAAACATATGATTTTGCATTATTTACTATGACTTCATCTTAACAATATTATCTTAAACTATTTTTTCCATATAATAGCCAACAAGGATATATATACGAATTTTATTTATGTGGTACTATTGACTTTTTATAAAATTCTAAATGAATATTCAATTTTTTGTAAGAAAAATACTCGTTTTATAACTTTTGAAAGTTATTCCCATCAATGTAATATGTCATTGAAGAAGAAGATAACAATAATAATCTAAATAAAAATATGAAAGAGAACAGAACACAGAAAAACAGAAAAAGATAATGGTCACAACTGGGACTCGAACCCAGAACCTCTCGTTATTCACAACTCATTGATGGGAATAACCTTAATACAGTCCAGTCAGTCACAAACCAACACTACGGTCATTAACACGCAACGTGTAACAGAATACATACGAGTGCCCGGTGCATCTCCACTCTCCGGGGCAGCTTCCTTCGAGGATCGTCACCACCTCACAGGTTATAAGGTTCACCGTACCTTCAGGTTCGGAGAACAGTTACACTCTGTACAAGGTCCGACACACCTTCAGCCCAAGTATCAGCTCATCATCTCATGGCTACCGAAGTCCATCGCGCTTCGATAGCCATTGAAACACACTCCGCCTCACAAGAACTACCTGCAGATGGTTCCATTCACCGAGTCATTGCCGTTCACCTCCGGAGTGACGGCCTAGAAAATTAGGTCATTCTCCACCTCCACGGTGCAGAACTACAAGCTGGTAACTTGCAGACCCGTGGTCTGCTCCGCCGCAGCATCACCGACCTTCGTCATCAACATCACCCCATCGCCCCAGCAACATCTTCATTATGGCACTTCTGCACACAGCCTGTTACCTCTTTATTGACCTTCGCTACGTAGCCCAATAAAAGACTCGTCTCGCAACTCTCATCTGACTGCCTTTCATTTCTTCTCTCACTCCATTTCAGTCCGCTCCGTCAAATAGATTACGAAAATTCGTCTTTGCAAAATTTGAAACCTGAGAACATGGTAAGGCGAAATAAGAACCTTATCCAACCAAATAGATGAACCACGGTTCCATGCCAACTCAGAATCAAACCAACTCATAAACACATCAGAAAGGTCATTAAAAGATATGAAAAAATTATTTTAAAATAGCCGGTAACCCTAACCTAACTTAACCTATTTAACCAATTTTTTATCATCACTCTTAATGACCTTTCTGAGGTGCTTCTGAGTTGGTTTCATTCTGACTTGTCCGGTCACCATGAACCACAACGTGCCGCATATATCAGTAACGATCAACAAAATAAAGAATGTAAGTGATGTTAAAACCGTGTAAATAAAAGATTATTTATAAATTAAAATTTTAACAAAACAAAAAACGACTTAAAAAAATGCACTAAAAAGTAAAAAAATAATTTCATATTCTTCTACAACTTCATAATCAATTTACTTTTTCTAATCATAAATATGTAGGTACGATTGTTACTTTTGGAGTCGGTGTCAGTCGAGGTAGGTTGGTAACTACATACATAGTTATAAGTGAGATGTGCTTGTGTCGCACGAGTGACTTGACGAGGCGAGAGGCGAGAGCGGGTCCGCGGCGTGAGGGGAGCTGTCAAGTGAACACGCCGGGCCGGGTACCTTTGCTGACACCGACTCCAAAAATAACAATCGTACCCACATATTGATGATTAGAAAAAGTAAATTGATTATGAAGTTGTAGAAGAATACGAAATTATTTTTTTTACTTTTTAGTGCATTTTTTGAAGTCGTTTTTTGTTTTGTTAAATTTTTTGTTTATTTTTGATTTTTAGTGAATCTGAAGTACACTAACTAATTTGTCTGAATATGGGAAAAACTTCCAAACGTGCTGCTCATATGAGACAGACATAATTTGACCATAGCGACGTTAGGGTCAAATTAAGAGATTCGGCCGAGTTTCGTTAATTTGTCATGGATCCGATAATCAGAACGTAACCAAACTCTCATCAAATTATCCTTGAAGTACATCCTTTACAATAAAAAAAAGAATCATCGGTTGGCGTGATATTGAGTTATTCGTCCATTTGTCGCGCACATACTTAATGCAAATTTAAGACTTATATGGTTTTCTCATGGATGCCATTGTCGGAACTGGACCAAATTAAAATGGGACCATACGGGAAGCACCAGCTTTCAAATAAAAAAAGAATCATCAATATTGGTTCACCCAGTCAAAAGTTCTGAGGTAACAAACAAAAAAAAAAAATACAGTCGAATTGAGAACCTCCTCCTTTTTGAAGTCGTTTAAAAATACTTGATGTCAGAACTTTGTCTGAATACGTAAATCTACTAAAATTCAACACGCATGGTTCTGAAAAATAATTTGGGTGAAGATATGAGTTAAAGAAATGCTTTGGTATTCAAAGGTCTTTTTAAAAAAAACCTCTGTTAGAACCCATCTATATGAGGCGACTGCGTAATATCAGAAGAGGTATCCAGATAAAGTTGACTTCTGAGAATTCATTGCAATCGATAACAAATGATTATGGTTTTCGAAAACTTTGTGATGAAGCATTATTCTCGTATATACTAATATCTGTTATCGGTGCTTGAATTATCAAAAATGACGAAGTCAAAGGTTTCAAAGTGAACATTGTTATAATAATATTTTACACAATCTTATCTATGGATTATTTCTTGTAGAGACGCCACTATGAGATAATTTGAAATCGAATGTGATATCATTTATGTACGCACGTACTTACTTAGTGTCATAAGGTAAAACTTATAACGGAGACAGATAAATTTTAATTATAACTTATCAGTAACTCACCATATTGTAAACCTTCATTTTTCCTCCTTCTTATAATCCGGGTCTCTTTAAGACCAGCATTACTAAATCATTTCATGTTTTCCCTACCATAACCCGCCACATAATGCTGCCCAATCGAAGGCAATATAGTTCCCCTATGTACAGGCAGGGGTGCTCTTGTGAGGTGACACCCAAAAAGTATTAAAAAATTATGCAATTTACTGCAGTGGGGAAATGACGAGCAGAGGAAACAAATGCCATACAACACAAATTTGACTTGATTTACATTCATATATACTTGGCTTGACTTAATAAGATTGACTTGATTTTCTTGGAATGTGCGATGTGCCTTAATGTTTTTTTTTTTCTAAACAAAGTCGTGTATTATGTACTCACCTAAATATTGTAAAACAATCGATAAACCACAAACTTCATCCAGCTATCAAAAACCTTTGCTCCAGTGATATATCTGTACCTTAAAGGATAAACCACTTAAGTCCACAGCAATTGCTATGGACTTAAGTTGTTTATCCTTTAGTAATTGCTATTGACTTACGTGGTTTATCGTTTAAGGTACAGATAAATTCTTCGCATCTACCTGTGTTATTATGTACTCACCTAAATATTGTATAAAAATCGACAAACCACAATCTTCATCCAGCTTTCAAAAAACTTTGCTCCAGTAATATATCTGTACCTAAAGGATAAACCACTTAAGTCCACAGCAATTGCTATGGACTTAAGTTGTTTATCCTTTAGTAATTGCTATTGACTTACGTGGTTTATCGTTTAAGGTACAGTTAAATTCTTGGCATCTACCTGTGTTATCTTGGGAAATAATAATAAATAAACAAACAAGAGGGTTTATGTAACAGAATTTAATATGATTGGAATCCAAAAGTGTTTTGTAATATACATACATTGTGATATAATTTTATTGAAACAACTTTTGAGTTTATACCCATCAATGTAATATTCATTGAAGAAGAATGAAGTAAATCTAAATGAAACGTCAAAAACAACCAAAAAATAAATAAATAATAAAAATTGTGGAAATGTTACCTTTTTATTTTTCTGTTTCATATTTCGTTTAGATTTGTATGACTTATCTTCTTTTTCAATGATATATTAATTATTATAAGGCAAAGTACAAAGGATGGTTTGAAAATATTCGACTGTTGAAGGATTATTTTCATTTCGGAGAGAAGTCGAGAAATATTGAATTAAAGTTTCGCACTTTGGTGTTGATTTTTCAATATTATCTCGATTTTTTGTGACTGCCCTGTAGATTTCTTGCAAACGTGACCCAATCCGTACATGTCCACGATACTAGCATCCAGGTGGGTCGTCATACTACAAATGTTTCTTTTCACTGGTATTGCACGAATAAACATTAAAATACAATCAACTCTTAATTAAGTGAGCGCCATGCATAAAACACATTTATCGTGCGAATACTCTAGGAATGATCCGTTTACATTTGTGTATTACATTTGGCTTTCAAGTGTTTCAGTCTTGGCCCATTGTCAAAAAATAACGTCTCCTCATCGTAACATTAGTGGAATCAAATCACTATCCAAACTGGAAAGCTCTAAGGCATTGGGCCCTAGGGCGATGTTATATTCGGATAGCGATGTTTAATTATTATTCCATACTTATGGATTATATTCACGCTGTTGGTTCTTCGGTCATTTCTGTATTTGTAATTTCGTTAACGATGGGTTCTCCGACGGGTTGGTTTTCATCATTTTTTAACTGAAATTCTTTGCTATGTGGACAATATTTGCTAGTATCGTGTTGTTTTGAGAGTATGTAACGGATTTCATCCTCGGTTAATTCGAATGATATCGCCATGGTTATAGATTCTGAAAAAAAAACGAAATGAATAAAAAAAACTGCATTTGTTATAGAAGATATAGAAACTTTTATGGTTTTAGTTTTGAAATTAAAGAAATCTACGTATAAAATTAGTAAAAAAATAAAGCTCTACAGAAAATAAGTTTTTTTACAATAAAATTTCAAGATTTAATTTTTTATAGTAATTAAAGCCTTTCTTTAGTTATAAAAGCATTTTTTTAATTAAAAAACAATTGAATTGATTTTAAAAATATTTTTAATAATAAAAAAACTGTATTCATATCGATCACGAAAATTTGAAATGTTGTTAAAATCAAAATGCTAATTTTTCAGGAGAGCGAAAAGAAAGTTTTTAATTTTTTCAAAAAATTAAATCTACTGTTTTTGCAGGCCGATAACAATGATTTTTTATTACGAAATAATATTGAAAGCATTTGTAATAGCAGCTCTAAATTTTTAAGAAAAAAAAAATCTCTCTAATTTTCCTGCAAATATTACGGCGGCGCAGATCGAAAAAAGACATATTTAACTTATTTTGTCCTTTACAGCATTTCAAATTCCCGATATCTATAAAATATTTGTAAACCACAAAAAACATTATGCCCAACGTTTAAAAAAATTACACATGAAAATGAATTAAAAAGACGACCTTTGTGAAAATATTGTAAATTGAAATAAAAAAAAAACACTACTTTCTTAAATTTAATATTCAGTTGCTTTCCTTTGACGGCAAATTTCAATACTAAGGGAGAGGGAGGAGGAAAAATTACAATAGTGTTTAATTTTATACTCGATTATTCACTTCTCCCACGATTGGCATGCAATAATTTTATTTTAATTTTCATTACTTCTGTATTATTGAATTATTATATTTATTTATTCCAAATAGATTTTCTGTAAAAGTAGTTTGATTTACAGCAATGTCTTTACCGTAAAGGTTTTTTTATGAAATTCGTAAGAACGATTTAAAAAAAAATAATAATGAAAGAAGAGAAAATTCTTGGATTTTTAAGTTTATTAGCCTTTGTAGGTAATAGAAAAGTACTTATTCATTAATAAAATTATAAATTTAAGTTGTGGAATCATTTTAATAAAATAAAATTTTATATATCTTTGTTTAAACCATTGTAAAATAAATAAATAAAAATAAAAAGTAACATACAAGGTTTACTATCTTAATCAAAGATTGTTCCCGAAAATTACAGCCATTTAAAAAAAATTAAATAGTGGAAAATAAAGTAAATTATTTCAAAATTATTAAAATGTTGGTTTTTTTTAAATAATGGGGTTAAACCCAAGTATTTTTTTAAATTTGATGGTGCCACAAAATAAATTTGTTCCCGTATTTTTCCGCGTTAATATAATAATTGTATTTATGAAAAGACATATATTTAAAATTCATTCAAATAAAAACGGTACAGCGAAAGAATCCAATTTTTTTCGGGACGGAAATGATATTGACAAAAGATAAGAATTTATATGAATTATATGACAATTTAAATATATTAAACTTACAGTAAACGTCTGGTCACTTTTACTTAAAATCTACAGGGCAATGAAGTGAAATTGTAAAGAACGCTCGTTATATAGATTTTTTACTATCTTATCACAGATATGATAAACTGATAATGGTGTACAGTTGTGGAGAACCCGCGGCATATGAGTTCATGTTGTTCGGCCCACTTGGTTATAATATAGACGATATCAACTACTATCATAGATGCACTTTTTTACTCCTTTAAACATCTTCACGTAGGTTGTTTCATTGTTATTTTTTGTATTTATTAGAAATTTGTAAAAGTAATTAAAATTTTTGATTTTTGCAACTGCTTCTAAATTAATTGAGTTTTGTTATTATTCAAGAAGTATTATAATGTTATTATATTTAAAAGCCTATAAGGCGTTAATAATAATAAATATTTCACCAAAACCCCGAAAGAAATTTTTTGGTTAAACCATAATTTTTTTTTAAAGTTTTTTTTTTGTTGCACATCAACGACCTTTTGTCATGTGCACCAATTCATTGTTAAGCGGATGACAGTACAGTTCATGATAGCTTTTTGTTTGACAAGCCCCCAAAGGGCTCACAAACTCCAACGGCTCGTATGGCTTTGAAGCAAAGAATGGACGGTTACCTCGAGAGTGTTTTCTCTTGGGGTAAAAATAATCTCGTTGAATTTAATGTTTCAAAGACCCGATCTTGTCTGATTACGTCAAAAAGGGATCGAAATGAAAATCTAGTCTCTTTCAACGGAAGCAATCTTCCGAACAGGCCCTCCATTGATATGCTTGGTGTAACCCTAAGTGACCAGCTCAGGTATGGGGGCTCCATCGAAGCCATAGTAAAGTTAGCCTCCCAAAAACTGGGCGTACTGTACAGGGCCCGCAGAAACTTTAATAGTACACAACTGCTAACCCTATACAAATCACAAGTGCGCCCCACGGTTGATTTTGGCAGCCACCTCTGGTCTGGAGCTCCAAAATACCTGAAAAATACCCTCGACTCTGTGCAGAAACGGGCGGTCCGTTTGATAGATTCTCCCATCTTAACAGACGGATTGCAATCTTTAGAGCACAGGCGTCGGGTGGGAATGCTATCCTTGTTCTACCGGTATTACAATGGAAGATGCTCCAAGGAACTAGCATCATTGATCCCTTTGGCACCGGTGCATAGTCGGGAAACACGCCAAACACGTGCCCAAAATTTGTACACAGTTGACATTTGGCACATGAGAACAGGTCGTTTCTTCGACTTCGTGTTCAACAGCCCGGCTGTGGAATGATTTGCCGGCCTCTGTGTTTCCTCCTTCCTACAACATGGGTCTCTTCAAGACCAATGTTCATTCCTTCCTCTCCTCAAAAAGACCCTCTACACAGCATCCCAGATGACATAGGCCCAGAGGGAAATTATTTTCCTCAGGGCCTCCTGTGCGGAGTTAATGTAAAAAAAAAAATCATATACGATCAGCTGCGTAATTTTATATGAAAATTTATTTTTCATCAAATGTTTTCGTAACAAAGTCTTATCGGTTTAAACAAATCAAAGATTTTCTATTCGGTTCACTGTCTGGGCTGAAAGCGATAAATTATTGATAACGCACTGTGTTTTCTTTTGCAGCACCGTCGCCATACACATCACTAATCCTTCGAGCCGTTTCTGCAGCACTGGTGCCACGGTGGAACTCGTACTCGTAAATTACGCGATATTTCAAGTATTCCATTTTGTAAACTAAGTGACGTAAAGAAAAAAAAAAATTAAGGAAAAAACAAATGAATTATAATTTTCGAAACACGAATACATGAGTAAATAGCTGTATAAATTTGAATTTGGAATTCCTAACCAACGAGAAGATATTTTATATCAAATTTGCCAGTACGGCAAAACGCCAATTTCATATGTAAGGACCTAATATTTGACTGCTGAAGGAGTATTTTCATTTTGAAGATAATTCGAGAGGAAAATATTAAGTATTTTTTTAAACTTAATTAGTCAAACCTCAAATTGTAATATTTAATTAAATGAAGACAACAATAGCGAGACTCAATCGAAAATCTGGAAACAGAAAAATATATTGGCACAACTGGGACTCGAACCCTTGAACCCTCGAATCCCAGAGGTGTCAATATCTTTTTCTGAATTTTCTTTTACCAGATTTTCGATATAATTTCGTTAATATTTCTTCATTTAATTAAAAAAATATATTAAGCATTACATTTTCTAAATGGTAGATATACACGATTCTCACGATAATAGAATTCTGAGAGACAGTGACCGAGAAGGGGTGTGCAGAGATGATGTACCGCCGAATAACAAAAGTATAAAACATATGTTTATTCGAATGCATCAAGCATAAAACCAATCGTGTATATATATAGATAACAGCGTATAATACAAAAAACTGTAAACAGATTCTTAAAATACGGTATTCAAACACTCTATAAAAATTCGTTTGATTTTCATAGTCGATTTTAGATATCGAATTAGTAAATAATGCCCAATCTCGTGTCACGATGTTAGTGGTCGCACTCCTCCGAAACGGCTTTACCGATTGTCATGAATTTTTTATGTAGTGCTAGCATTGGCGCTACTTGCGGCCAACGCTAAACCCTAAACCTGGAAAGGACATGAAATAAACAAGCCGGCGGCTAGCTCTGCACAGCCGGCGCGAGCAAGGTCCCTCTTAAACCCAGGGCGAGTGTCTGTGGTTCGCTTGTTAATTCCTACTCCCCTTCCTTTCCTCAAAATCTCCAGGTCTCCTTCCTCAATCAGAACACAGTTGTTATGCACGAAAAAGGGTTTTATTCAATTAAAGGTGAACAGGGTTCTACAAAAGGCCAGCATCGGCACTACACACATGAGTATTTGGCTATCTCTAATTAATTCTATCATAACGGGGGAAGCTTCTCTCAACTCTCTCTACACGTGTTTAGTGAATTTAAATGTCAGTTCTTAGCACACAGAGGGGTAGCAAGGTTCATTGGTACTCACAAGCAGGAGATAGGCGGTCGGCAGACAGGATTCTGGGTAGGCGTAAACCTCTTTAAGCACAATACACAATTAAAGTAAAACATCGTGAGCGTTTACGGAGAGCGCCTAGCGCGAATCACGGGGAACACAGTTATTCTGCCGAAGGCCGGCGAAGGAATGGGGACGGGGAGCCGCTCGGCGCTTGGCACGGGCGCCGCGCGGTGCGGGGAGAGGGGGCGGAGGGCCTGTGCAAGGGGTCAATTCGCTATTAGCTCGCACGGGAAACAATTCCGTAACGTAACACTTCCCCCCTCGCCGCAAAAAAGGCGACGTGGTAATGGAGCAGTAGGGCTAAGAAATCCTCTTACCCTTCTAGCACTTGTGCCAAAAAAAAAAAAAACATCCAAGAGAAAGGGGGGAGAGAGAGAGAGAGAGAAAAAGAAAAAGTTGCTAGCTACAAAATAGTAGAAACAAAAACAAAAGAGAAAAAAAACATGGTGAACAAAGAATTATACATGAATGTACATGAAAGAGCAGTGGCATACATAAATATAAACAAGGACCTGCTGGAGAAAGGTGCAAGGGTTATGCAGTGATAGAAAAAAAATGACTCTAAATTGTATCATTGGTCTGTGAGCTAAGTTTGCGTAGCGTGGTTTGCGTAGGATGTTTGGGGTGTTTGAACGTTGCACTGAAGTTATAAGGTTACTTTGTCACAGTAACCTGGCCCGTTTGAGATTACACTCAAGGAACACTAGGGCCTTAAAGAAAACACGAAGAAGAAAACGCAGGATGAGGCTTCTTGGTGGTGGAGAGGGTTCTACCTGTCACAGAGGTCAAAAAGGTAGCTGCTTCCGGATCCTGTGGGTGGGCCAGTATGACGTCATTGAGGTACTGGAGAGTGGAATTGTAATTGGTGGTTGGTCCTTTATAGAGGAGGTGGTTTGTGTGCATGACAGCCGTTGTTGTGATGGTGGTTGGTACACTGGTTTGTATACAGTGGGATTGTTGGATGAACAATTGTTGGTATTGCTATTTGCGCAAGGGCACAGGAGCATTGGCATGATGGCAACAGAGCAATTTGCAAGGTGCAGCTGGAACATTTGCAAGATGCAGCAGGAACATTTGTACAATGGCAACAGGAACATTTGCGAGATGCCGCAGGAACATTTGTACAATGGCAACAGGAACATTTGCAAGGTGCCGCAGGAACATTTGCACGATGGCAACAGGAACATGAACCAACTTAGAGCTGACGTGCTCGGGTTTGTTTGAGTGATGGTTTTGTGATGATACAATTCGCAACTACACGCACGACTCACACTAGGTTATGTTAGGTGTGGTCGGGTGCTTTTGGTACGTAGGGTTTGAAGGCATGGGACCTCCGTGACGGTAGTGAAGGCAGCATGAAGAGAGGCGCAGGTGTAGATAGGGTGAAGAGCTGCTGGTCTTCTTATTAATCCGGCGAAAAATTATTATTAGAACAAAATTCTTGAAGTTTACCTGCCTGGTAGACCAATGATGAAAAGGTTTGGAGAGAAACAAGGTGTGCATATTGAGAAAGATTGGATTAGTTTGACGTGTAGAGAGAGAGAGAGACGGAGAGAGAGTTAACTAAGTGTAACTACAGACTTATACATATTACAAAGGTACGTATTCAAGGAAGGTTCTGTTTAACCCATTTAGTTTTTTTTAAACTAAATACATTTCCAAGAACACGTAGGTAAGGGTTTGTACGTATGACAAAATGCCACGTTCGAAAGAAGTTGGTCTTCCATGACCTATGCTCACGTCTATACGGTAGCATTTTTTCTACTTTCGAAGAACAAAAACATTGGGTACAAATAAGTTATGAAAAGTGGGAAAGGAGTAGGAAGTTGAAAGGATCCGTGTATGAAGGTTGTCCCATTTGACAAACGAAACGCCAAGTGCGTAACGCATATATCCCCATTCACGGATAATTTCGAGGAAGGGAAAGGGTGACAATTGGGAACATTTGAACGAAGAAAACTGCTGAGGACTCGGCTATTTCCGAAATTCGACCTCTGAGTGGAAGGTGATACAAGGTCTACAGCAGTTATCCTGGCACATTACAATACCATTTGGTAGTGTGGGACAAAAGGAATACACTGACATAAAAGAGTCTAATCCTCCACGTGTATTGGGTAGAAGATTAGAGGGTCGTTTTATTCTCCTACTTGTTTGCGAGAAATGACAGACCCTTGCTCAAATCTCACAAACCTGGGGGTTTTCTTGTTCGTCCCCCAGACAACGAGTTAGGTGTTTTTGTGTCCATCAACTTAACTCCTACGACACGATGCCCCATAATCATGAGTGAAGCGTATGATTAGTCCTTTTGAGATAGTGGATAGTTCCTGGGTTCTTGTGACAGGAAGTCCACGGGCATGTTAATGAGTTCTCTGCTGCAAAAGCAATAATTTTCTGATAACAGAAAATAAAAGGCGTGTGATCTACGCTTGGTAGGTCACACAAACATGGGGTAGATATTATTTCGTTCGCACGATTCATGGTGAGTATTGTAACGTCTTCACGTCTCATGTACAGGAATGAACGATTTACAACAAATTTTGCCCAGTATTGAAAGACAGTAGCCCAATTACGTTCGAAAATGTGGGTCCCCATTCAATACAGACGGCGGGTTAAGCGGTTCTCATGCCAAAGGACACACGACCAACTTAGTAACATTTAGTTAAGAGTATAAAGTAATTATAACGAACTTCTCGTATCATGGCGGATGTTTTGAGGATCTCTCCTATGATGGTAGATATTGTCACGTTTTCACGTCTCACGTGACAGGAATGAACGATTTACAACAAATTTGCCCAGTATTGAAAGACAGTAGCCCAATTACGTTCGAAAATGTGGGTCCCCATTCAATACAGACGGCGGGTTAAGCGGTTCTCATGCCAAAGGACACACGACCAACTTAGTAACATTTAGTTATGAGTATAAAGTAATTATAACGAGCTTCTCGTATCATGGCGGATGTTTTGAGGATCTCTCCTATGATGGTAGATATTGTCACGTTTTCACGTCTCACGTGACAGGAATGAACGATTTACAACAAATTTGCCCAGTATTGAAAGACAGTAGCCCAATTACGTTCGAAAATGTGGGTCCCCATTCAATACAGACGGCGGTTTGCAATGATGTAATTAATACGGCACTGCTGTAGCTTAATAATTTCATATTAGCATACGTTACAAGACTTGCCAAAAGGCGATAAACACAAATTTTATTGAAGATCTGGCCAAGATTTTAAACTTCAAACAAAAATAATGGTACAATAAAGGACAAAAGAAACTGATGTCATGATAAAATATTGTACCTCATAATGAAGTTGTATATGTACAAAGAACAATGTTAATGAAGGGACGAAATGTATTGTCACTTTTATAACAAATATTTTTCTCAGAATCCGACAAAATACGATTCTGGAAAAAAATAGAGCAATTGGGTTGAGCGCCATTCTAATTTTTGGAAAAAGAAGAAAAACCACAAGTAGCAACAAGGTTGCCCTTGAATTGTTTCGAATCCAGCGAATGTGACCTGATAGGTGTGTACATTTGGTGTATTCGAAACGATCCCCAATATACAACATTACTATGAATGTGTTAGGATGGGGTGAAGAGGAAAAAGAAAAAAGAAAAAACGGGAGGATTTCCTATTATACGGAAATCGTCGCGACATTCTTACAATATGGTGCTGTGACCATAGTAGTGAGCTGCGGCAATGGTCTGAAACCAATGGTTATTATACAGACTTGCACTTATGATTTTATATTTACAACATTAGGGTAGGGACGTACTGGTACGGCAAAAACCCGACACAAAACAATTAAAAAAAGGTGATATGACAAGATGAGGCGATGAGGTGAGAAAAAAAACGCGCGGATGCTGCAAGAATTGTAAAAAGGAAAGCGACGTCTTGGAGCAGGAGTTTTCCGGAACCGTTGATGGTAGGAGGAAAAGGAGGCCCTTTCCCGAAGTGATCAATTTCAGGAAGAGGATGCATACAAGTATGAAAACGGTGCCCCAAGAGGTGCTCTTGTGGTACAGCAGGCAAGGCACGCAGGATGTACAAGAACATATAAAATTATGCAAAAAGAAAAAGAATGTACAGAAGTTAGGCTACCGTTGACATTAATGTGCCTTCGGGTGTAAGGATTACCTTGCGAATGCCCATATGGGTGATTATTTACATTTAATATTTACAAGTAACTCACGTCATTTATGACAAGAGTTTTGCCAATTTGATAACGCCTGAGTACTTGATGTGATGAAATTTACTGATTCCGTCACAGTAAGGCATTTTTTGGATTTATTCCTAGGAGAAATCTTTCTATTTCTCAGGGCCTGTAGTAATTCTTTCTTTCTTGAAGTAAAGACGTGCGGGATTATACCCAGCGTAACTTGAGGAACTTCCATGGTGTATAAGATCGTATCAGAGTGACCTTATGTTGGAAAAAGTGAGAACTAGACTCGCAATTGGAAAGAAATTGGGCAGAGATTGACCACTGGGGACGTTTTATATACGCGTTTTTTATAAGTGTTTGGTTTATTTGAAAATTTGGGCAGGGGTTTGCCTCAAAAAACGTGATTTTGAGAAAAAATCCAGATGTTTTGAAAATTTGTTGAAAATTTTTCAAAGTCCAAAAACGAGAAAAATTTGCGCAGAGGTTCCCCTCAAAAAACGTGATTTTGAGAAAAAATCCAGATGTTTTGGAAATTTGTTGAAAATTTTCCAAAGTCCAAAAACGAGAAAAATTTGGGCAGCGGTTTCCCTTAAAAAACGTGATTTTGTGAAAAAATCCAGATGTTTTGGAAATTTCTTGAAAATTTTCAAAGTCAGAGAACGAGAAAAAATTGGGCAGCGGTTTCCCTTAAAAAACGTGATTTTGTGAAAAAATCCAGATGTTTTGGAAATTTGTTGAAAATTTTCAAAGTCCGGATATGAAAATTTCACGGGCCGGGATTCACCTTAATGAAACACGTTTTTAGAATTTATTCCGATGTTTTTGAAAAATGTTTGCAAATTTGCAAAAGTCCGGAAATAAAAAACGGAAACGAGGTTCGCCTTAAACGAACATGTTTTTAGAATATTTCCATTTCCTTTCCAAAGGGGGGTTCTTCAGAAAAGGAAAGAAATATTTTTTCTTTTATACAAGTTTTCGTGGAAGTATTTGTTTGAAAATTCAACAATGTCTTGGGGAATCGTTTCTTTATTTACGTGGCTAGACTGTAGCCTGATTTGAGCATCACCAATTATTGGTATTTATCCGCCGACTTCTTTTTGTCATAACAAGTTATATGCAGAAATGTGCATACGTAATGTAATGCCTGACTCGAGGAATCGACGTCAACGCGAACCGAACGTCTTTCAAATTATGTCGTCTGTTTCTTACGAAAGAAAAAAAAGCTAAATGATGAAACAGGCGGCAAAATTAGGAAAATGCTCAATTGTCAAAAGGTAGAAAGAATTTAATCCACTTGTTTCCCTTAAGCTGCAAAATATGCCGTTATATATACAGGCCAGTATTTTGCGAAATAGTCCCCTATTCGCAGAATATGTCGATATCAAATACAGACCAGCACACTGCGGAATAAGTTTATTAATAAAAACTGGTTAATTAACTTTCGGGAAACGAAGCGGGTAATTGGTTTATCATATACAGGATTTTAATTGTTGAATAACTTTGTTTTAAATATTTGTGTACATTTCCACTATTAATCTTGTATTTGAAACTAGCAAATTTAGTCGGTCGACACTTGTAAACACTATATTATTCACGACGGCAACTTTCTTGGTTGAGCATTTTACGTAGGAATACCGGTGATAATGTTTTGTCGAGTGACGACTCGAAAATGAAGGAATCGTGCCCGTGATAATTTAAATTGCAATTCGAAGTTACAATCGCGCCGGGGTTCTTGATGGAAATGCTAGACAAATTGGGGATAACGAGACAAAACATTATACATTATAAAGTTTAAACAATTGCTGATTGAAGAACGAGACTGTGGGACCGTGAAGAGAGAGGAAAAAAAATGTCACACGTCGGGGGACAGTGCTAGCATTAAAACGCAAAAAAAAGCACCACGTTGGGCCCAGTGCTAGCATTGGCGCTACTTGCGGCCAACGCTAAACCCTAAACCTGGAAAGGACATGCAATAAACAAGCCGGCGGCTAGCTCTGCACAGCCGGCGCGAGCAAGGTCCCTCTTAAACCCAGGGCGAGTGTCTGTGGTTCGCTTGTTAATTCCTACTCCCCTTTCTTTCCTCAAAATCTCCAGGTCTCCTTCCTCAATCAGAACACAGTTGTTATGCACGAAAAAGGGTTTTATTCAATTAAAGGTGAACAGGGTTCTACAAAAGGCCAGCATCGGCACTACACACATGAGTATTTGGCTATCTCTAATTAATTCTATCATAACGGGGGAAGCTTCTCTCAACTCTCTCTACACGTGTTTAGTGAATTTAAATGTCAGTTCTTAGCACACAGAGGGGTAGCAAGGTTCATTGGTACTCACAAGCAGGAGATAGGCGGTCGGCAGACAGGATTCTGGGTAGGCGTAAACCTCTTTAAGCACAATACACAATTAAAGTAAAACATCGTGAGCGTTTACGGAGAGCGCCTAGCGCGAATCACGGGGAACACAGTTATTCTGCCGAAGGCCGGCGAAGGAATGGGGACGGGGAGCCGCTCGGCGCTTGGCACGGGCGCCGCGCGGTGCGGGGAGAGGGGGCGGAGGGCCTGTGCAAGGGGTCAATTCGCTATTAGCTCGCACGGGAAACAATTCCGTAACGTAACAGTAGATATATTTGGTAGGTATGAGAATAGGTTTTAAAGTATATTCCATACAGCTAGGGGATTAGGGTGTCCCTATCCAGAAAAAATTTTCAATTTTTTTGTACTTATTTTTTATTTATTTTGCATTAAAATTACTTATAACCCAAATTTTAACCCTCCTACCCCCATCCTCACATTTTTAATTGCGATTTTAGTATTTTTGTATGAACAAGTTTAACCGTCGTTCGTATTTCAAACAGAACGAAATTATTTATGTTGTTAAATGACAGATGGCGCTACGTCCGCCTCATCGAACTTTCATCCACACACACGCATTCGGCATCATGTTCTCGCGTGGGCAAAACATCGAGCTTATTTGTGTTGGCTAAAGACGAACATAAAAAAAAATCGTACTCTCAATTGCTCTTTTAAATTCATATTGATTTTATTTATTTCATTTTCCTACTTTAGTTGGTGTTTTTTGTTTTTATCGGCGGTCATCGTCTACAACGCTCCATTCCTTTTTCTGTCATAGATCCCATCACCACACACTTACAATACATTCGTTTTTTTTTAAATTAACAATCAAAATATTCACTAGAAATAATTTATATGGCAGAACAACGTTTGTCGGGTCAGCTAGTAATTTTATAATAATTATAATTTCGGGGGCTAACGTAAGGGATCAACTGTCACCTACTAATTTAATGTATCTTTTATCACATTACTGTAGGCACCGCGATTATTATTATATTTTGAGCAAAATGTCACCTAGACTCTAGCAACACTTGCCTGCGCAGCAAAATGCGCAGACAGCAGAACTGAGCTCGCGAGTGGAAAAAACTTCGAGATCATTCCAGTCTGAACGTTCCTCTCGCCAGTAAGCTATTTTTAATTACGCAAATTATTGTCGCGGATAGAATCCTTGTAATATCTCACTTCTGGTGTCAAATAAAATATAACTCTACCAAACAATCAGTGTTATGATTTATAAACTAAATTCCGTGACCATTTATTTAGAAAACCCGGATATCTCTGATGAGGTAAGCAGAGATATCCAGCATCTACTAAATTACTAACAAAGTCAACCTAATAGTTTGTAAAAAAATTCTCGTGGTGAGCCACGTATGTATTTTGAGCTAAAATAATATTTATTTTGATCTAGAATTTTAATTATTTTGATTTAAATTTGCTTTAGTCCTTACATTTTTTTCGTGTCCTCCGTAAAACGGTTATAAATCAACATATCATTGGGATCTGATCATTTTACGTAAATTTGTCGATCTCATACTTCAAATTCAAAATATATTCTTAACGAATTTTACTTCAATGTTCCTAATTTTGAATTTGAAATGTGAGATCTACTAAAATAACGTGAAGAGAATGACTTAACCTGAGTCATTTGACCCCTTCTGAGGTCAACTCAAAGAAATGGTTTATCTCCCTTACTATCGTAGTGAGAAATATGATATGAACGGTGAGAAAGAGAAAAGACCACGCTTTATATACAAATACAAAAACTAACCACAAAATAAGTAAAATGTACACCTTAATGAAACCAAAGTTAGAATGGCATTTTGATTAAGAGGGTATTACCGGAGAAAACCAGAAATATGTCATTTTTAAATCAGATTTTAGACGTATTGTCTCTTTTCCACAGAAAATTATAAATGAGTTTCGAAAGATTGTTCTTTTATCTAGCATTCGCATGTAATAAATTTTGAGAAAAAATGTTTATTTTTAGTTATACCATAGGTCGTTGGCAGATTTGTTAAATTTTCAAAAAAGATTTTCTATTATACCGCACCCATTTCAAATCATATAATCATGCAGTAAAATAAATCAATACATTATCTGGGTATCGCATGTTTTAGAATTTTAATTTTAGTTTAAATAAAATCATTGAAAAATATATATGAACATGTGTTTCTTGACGAAAATTGGTCCGTTTGTGTATTTATTTGCGCACTTACAAACTAATATATTTCAGATTTTTTTAACATTCTTATTTAACTTAGACATTATAGAAAAATGATAAATATTTATAATAAAAAAATAATTACGAATAGTACATTATTTTAATAGTTTCATCATCACGCCTTTCAGCATTTTTGGATGTACATAGGTATAAATTAAAGCAAATTTGGGATGAAATAAAATCGATATTGAGTTATAATTTAAAAAAGCTGGTACGGAGAATAATTAATCTCTCTCGTTGTAACCGCCCTGCACGATAGTAAGAACAACTTTCGACGAAATGTGGATTTTCGTCCGATGGCTGGTTAAACGCTCTTAATTTTATTTGTTTTATGGCTGTAATATCAAAAAAATGAATTTTACATTCATACTTCTATTATTGTTTTTTTTTTATTTCATTTAACACAAAGAATTTTGCGATTGTAAACGCAACATAAATTAAAATACTCAATTAATGAGATAAATTTTTGTTCCAAGAAGTTTTGTTATTTTTTTTACAAATTTTGTTTGTTTTATAGAAGTAGATAATATAAAAAAATATTATTTCACGTACTTCAATAAATAAAAATTAATTCGATACTGAGTTAAAATTTTAAAAAGCTGGTACGTAGAATAATTAAGCTTTCTCATTGTAACCGCCCTGCACGATCGTAAGAACAACTTTCGACGAAATGTGGATTTTCGGCCGCTGGCTGGTTAAACGCTCTTAAAATAACAACAAAAAAGTGAGGAAAATAATAGTATTTATACAACAAAATTGAAAAAAAATGCAAGCGTTTTTATTATTTTTCTCTATCAGTAATTTCAGAGAGAAAAAAGTAAGTTGAGCATAGACATATGAATATTAATAGACCAGAACATAAAGGTGAGGGGAAGAAACCAACTACAGCGGGGCGCAGAGCGGGAAGATGAATTCGGTGATATGTGATTCGTCAATAACTCAATCTGAGAGTATATGGGCATCTCGCATTATAATATCACCATTTAGTTCTTAAAAGTAAACTCTGCTCTTTAATGAATAGACCTTTTTACATGGGAGCGCGAATTGCTCGCCGCGAAATGAACAAATTTACAAATTCCAAATACAGCAAAGTAAAGTTCGCCTATTTTCATAGTCCAATATTTTGTTGACGTATTTAGTTAAGTTATGCTGATGATGCGGTGCTGATTTCTAACACTATGGAAGATCTACAGTCTCTCGTATCTAGGATGAACGAAGTATGCATGAAGAATGAGTTAATGATGAATGTAAGTAAGTCTAAAGTCATGGTGTTTGAAAGAGGGAGTTCGAAAACAGTATGCAACATAGTTGTGAATGATGAATACTTGGAGCAGGTGGATAAGTTTGTGTATCTGGGTAGTATGTTTACGAGAGATGGGAAGGCTGAAAGAGATATTGAAAGAAGGGTGAATGCCGGTAACTCCATTAATGGTGGACTGAATGCCGTTGGCGCTAATAAAAATCTGTCAAAAAAAGCGAAGCTAGCAGTCCACAATGGAGTCCTGGTACCTACCCTGATGTATGGCAGTGAGGCATGGAACTGGCAGAGGAAGGATGAAAGTAAACTGAATGCTGTTGAGATCCCTGAGGCGTATGTGTGGTAAAACAATGTATGATCGTGTGAGAAATGTGGATATCCGCAAAGAATGTAAGGCTGATGTAAGCATAATGAGTAAGATTAAGAAAGGGACCTTCAGATGGTTTGGGCATGTAGAGCGAATGAACGAAGGAAGTAGTGTAAGAAGAATATACGACGCGAATGTGAATGGTAGAAGAAGTCGGGGACGCCCGAGGAAGACATGGCACGATCAAGTGAATCAGATACTTGAGTCGGGTCATGTCAAAAGCCAGAATAATAGAAGAGAATGTATGAGACGATGTATGAATGTGAGTGAGGCAAAGAGTGTGTGCCAAGACCGAGTTGTTTGGCGGTCCGTCCTCTCTGCCTACCCCTGCGGGGAAACGGCGTGATGGTTAGTTAGTTAGTTAGTTAGTATTTAGTTAAGACACTTTTACAAATGTTTCATAATTTATTTACCCCACAAAACAGCGACGGCACACGCCATGTGTCTCGAGTGATAGTGTATGTTACAAAAACGACCATATTATGTGATCTGAATAAGCTTATAATAAAGTAAAATAATGCTTTCCTATGGAATGTAATACGACAATTGGGTTTATTCTCCTTTTCACTTCTATTTTTACACGTTTTCAAAACACAAGCCACTATTTTTGCCGAGTTATTTCGTAAAATGCACCGATGAGTGCTCGACGCTGGCTCGCAGAAGAATGATGACATCACATTTTTTAGATTCACGCGAAGCCATACTCGATCCCAGCCGGTTCCAATGGAACCGGTATGGGGAGGGGAAATAATACGCTTTTATCGCTTAGGGCAGGTCTATTAATATTCATATGTCTATGCATATGTCAATGAAGTTGAGTCATTTTAAAACATTTTTGTGTTTGCGTGCAAATTTTTTTTTATTTCAAAAATTATATATTTATGTCGATTTATCACCTTTATAAAGCGGTTTTTTTTTATACTTTCAGAAATATTCCATTTTTTTGGAATTAATGTAAAGCGGAATTATTTTGTGTCTGAAATAATAAGGTCGAGGTTTAAGGAGTCTCAATTACCAAGTTGTTTAAGGCTCTGTGTCCCGTGAAAACAAAAGATCCTGGGTTCGATCTCCAGTTGCGACCGTTACCTTTTGAAGTGAAAACTTCTTTAGCGCCGTTGTGACTTGGAACTTGATGAAACGAAACATAGCAACACTGAAAAGAAACCAACACATACGTCAATAGGATTTAGCGGTGCTTCATATCGTCTTTTTGCGGTGCTTCGTAACCTCCCCACTCTTGTCTACTTTAGCTTTCTGAAGGTTTCACTTCTACCGCATGTGAATTGTACACTACGATTTTTTAAGTAAAACTTCTATACGCACGCTTGACTTGGGGAATAAGCTGGTGAATGCCTGACGAGAGCATTACGAAAAGTGTGATCGGGCGAGGCAAACGGTCGGGTCTTTACGCATGCTTGACTTGGGGAGTAAGCTGGTGAATGCGTGACGAGAGCGTTATGAAAAGTGTGATTGGGCGAGGCGAACAATCGGGCGTTATTTGTTTTTGGGGTGTTATGCCGTGTTGCGCTACCTCATTCTTTAGTACAGCGTTGCAGTGTCCATCATCAGGACAGATCCGGCAGATCCGGTAGGTCCTGATGATGTACACTGCAACGCTGTCCGAAACGTTGCAACGAAGGTTGTGCAATACGGCATAACACCCCAAAAACAAATAACGAAAAAGTTAGTTTAGTTTTACTTCAGTCGTGTGGTCTAAAGCACACTAGTTTTTTTTCTGTGTCTGGTTCTGTTTCGTGTTTCGTATAGATTTATTAGTATTATCTTGTTTGATAATAATATATTGTTTCTTCAGCGTTTTCCGGCTACGAACTGTTCTTCCTTTTTTTCGGCCTGTGGGTGCTGTTCAGGTTAGGATTTATATATGTTGTTTTATTATATTCTTTCTTTACATATCTGAACCGCCGTGCTTGAAGAATACTTATAATATGGCTTTTCTACTATCTTGTTTAAATATTTACTGATAAAGGCGTGCAGTGACGCACAACCCGCGGTCCGGTAGTATATTTCGTGCGAACCGCTGTTCCATTTCGTTTAGCCCACTAGACTACATTTTTTTTATGTTTGCCTTTATGCTCTTGACTCGCACACCGAAGGTCGCGGGATCGAATCCCGGCGTGGCAAATAAATTTTATTTGATTAATTTGTGTTATATCACAATTTATTCATTTAAAAAATAATATATAGTATAGTATATTTGCGAAACGTTCCAGAGTGAAAGATACTGTAAAGATATCAGTATCGCCCTGGTGTAAGACCACCATTCAGAATTGAAACGTTGCTTGAAATGGCATTAGCCGTGTTTGGTGACCAGATCTGAATAGCCAGGTACTTCCCCACCTTCCTCTTCCCTATCTCCTTCCCCTCCCCACTACCTTCAGCCTCACAACATACCCCAATTGGGGATGCCATAGTCTCACTGGCTACACACGGGAGCAGTTGGGACTCTTGTGCGGTATTCATATAAAAAAAAATTCTTGATAAACCTCGCTCCTCGCTGAAAATTGAGATTAAAATTATCATACTTGATGGCATAGATTTGGCCTAGAAGTTTCAGAAAAATGAACTCAACACAATTTTTTTTCCAGATATATAATCTACTAGCAGACCCGGCGACACGTTGCTGTGGCTAACGAAACACAACGCCATTACCCAACCTTTATAAAATCCACACCACCCGCTTGCCAGCTGTCCGCCTGAATTGAATATTTGAATTTCTCGGCTTTTCTCTACTATAATAAGCATTTATTATAGATAGAAACCTTCCTCTTGAATAAACTATATTATTATTATTTTTTTTTATTTATATAATAATATAGTTAGCGGTCGCCACTAATTATACAATGCTTGCAATGCAACACTGGATATTTGAAAAGGGAAAATCAAATACCTACTTACTCTAAGACATCTATTTTCCAATTTCTTCCGTAGAACGAATTTCAAAAGTGACTATAGAACGGCCCACCAGCCGTTTTAAATCGCACAAAAATATGTTTTCTTTGAAAATCTCGGCTTTTATCTAATATAATTTACATATATTATACATATAAACATTCCTCTTCAATCACTCTGTCTATTGGTGAAAACCGTATTCGTTGCGTAGTTTAAAAGATTAACGCGCACATACATTTTGAGCGACTTCATTTTACACTATGTAATGATGATGATGATGATAATGATGATAATGATGATGATGATGATAAATAGTGACGGCATACGTTGGATAAATAAGAAACACGTTTAATTGTGAATAGATTCTTATAAATTTATACATGTTGTTTTAAAACAAGTAAAGTTGCCTTTCTGCCAAAAAGGTTGTGCGTGTGCAACAATTTTCGTTATGGCAGAAGTCGAATGGTATTTATTTTTTATTCCCAGTACGTAAGTGTCGTTTTATTATGCATTATTTGAATTTTGTACCGACCTCGTTGGGAGTAAATCATATCATGACTAATAATCAAAATTAGTTGTCTTTTCTGGCTAAGTTGGCATCGCGCCTGGCTCCACTCACGCGTCATGAGTTGAATTTCTCGGATAGCTAAGTCCCCCATCACGACAAAAGTTACATTTTCCGCTTACTGTGATGGCGGTAGGAGATTTTCGAATATTGTCAGGACATTCGTAAACTGAAATTTTTTGTCTCTCTTAAAAAAAATAATTGATTAATTCAACAACGTATCTCTCAATCTAGTGCCTAAAATTGTATTATTTGTCGGTAGGTATCTTATTTTATATATTTACTAGCGAGTTCCCGGCATGTGTTGCAATGCCACTAATAAAGAAAAAAATTCTCCCTGCGTGTCTTTTCCCATTCGTCACGTTCCCGTTCCCCTTCTGCCTCCCCTTCCCCTCCCATATCCCCTTCCCCTCACGCTTTCCCCCTTCACCTTCCCCGCCTTCCCTCTTTCCTCTCCCTTCTCCCACGAACCCCCCTTCAGCGATCAATATATTCAGTACCGGTACATTCAGGGTTCAAACAGCTCACGTGCCACTTATTGAAATTTTTTTTTTACAAAATTTAATTATTGATATATATACCTACTCATTACAAACATTAATTTTTGAATATTTTATAAGAAGAGTCAATCAAATTTGGTACCTAATAAAGATACCTATTTAAAATAAATATAATTTTTGAATAGATTCAAAGGATTCGATTTTGGTTAGTACCATAGGTGAGTACTTCGATTAAATTCATTCATTTAAAAAGTTTATTCGAAAATTGAATTTTGATTGAACAATCGATGGTTTGCAAAATGTCATTCTCAAATTGTGACATTTTTGACAGTTTCGTAAGAGTTTTTATAATGATTAAAAATACTTTTCCGATGTATAGTCTTGACGTGGTTTTAATAATCCAGAAACCTTCGCTAAGGTGAAAAGGAGGTACTTCTAGTGGGATGTTTGGTACTATATTTATTTAAATTTAAGATTATAAAATATAAGATATTAATGGTTCAGCTCTCCACGATTTGGTAAATATGCAGTTAGTCCACCTCACGGATAATACGGAACGTTCGTGTTGTCAAAGTTTGACGCACGGATAATACGGAATGTTCCATTTTTAACTAATAGACAATAAAATATGACATTTGTCGGGAGTATACCAATCTTCCTATCCTACTAATATTATAAAGGTGAAAGTTTGTATGGATGTACATATGTTTGTTACTCTTTCACACAAAATCTACTGAATGGACTTTAAAAATTCTTACACTAATAGAAAGCTAGATTATTTGCGTGATCAATAGGCTATATATATTGGTAAGCTCTTGCGTTATGAATAATCTTTGGCGTTATGAAATTATTTGTCATACGTTTTCTGTCGCTAATAAAATCGATTTATTGCAAACGTCCGAAACGAATTGTCGCCTTGGAAACGATGTTTTTTTTTTTTTTTAATAATTAGGCAATTCACCATAAAAAGAGTACTTAGTTGGTGTCGTACTTAATAACGAATGAATCACCGAAATGTATGTATAAACCGGAACGACTGCATCAAATTGGATAATTCTTTTTTTGTTGTTCGTTATTTTGTATGGGGAGGTGGAGTGGAGAGGGTGTAGAGGGGGGAGGGGTGGGTGGAGAAGGAGGAGGAGGTTGGGGTGTTAGGAGGGTGTTGGAGAAGGAGGGAAGGGGAGGGGGAGAAGGGTGGGAGGAGTGGGTTAGGGTAGGGAGAGGGGGAAGGGAAGAAAGGGGAAAATGGAAGGATGGAGCAGGGTGTGGGGAGGTGTATGGGGTGCGGGGAAGGAGGTTAATGGGGGGGAGTGGTGTGGGGAAAGGGAAAGTGGAGGGGTAGGGAGTGAGGGGAGTGGTGGGTGGAAAAAGAGGGGGAGGGAGTGAAGTAGAGAGAGGGATGGTGGAGGAGGCGGAGTGGGTGGATGAGAAGGGTGAGAAGGAAGGGAAGAATGAGGGGTGGAGGAAGGAGGGGGAGGGGGTGTTGGAGGGTGTTGGTGGAGGTGGGAAGGTGAGGGGGAGAAGGGTGGCAGGAGGGTGTTAGGGTAGGGAGAGGGGGGAGGGAAAGAAAGGGATGGAGGAGGGTGTGGGGAGGGGTAGGGGATGGGGGGAAGGAGATTGATGGTGGGGAGTGGTGTGGGGAAAGGAAATGTGGACGTGTAGGGGGTGAGGGGAGTGGTGGGTGGAGGGGAAGGAGTTGATGGGGGGAGTGGAATGGAGAGAGGAGAGGTGAAGGAGGCGGAGTGGATGGAAGAGGGGGGTTGATGGATGAGTGGAGTGGGGAGAGGGAAGGTGGAGAGGGGGAGAAGTGAGAGAATGGGTGGGTGGAGGGGGAGGGGGTTGGGCGGGGGAGTGGAGTAGGGGGAGGGGTGGGTGAAGGGGGAGGGGGGTTGATGGGGGAAGTGGAGTGGGTAGATGGAAGGTGGAGGCTGAGTGGGAATCCCCTAATACTATGCGAGCGAAGCCGCGGGAAATAACTAGTATAAAATAAATTCTCTAAAATAAACTCGCATGTCATCATAATTTAAAAAAAAAACATCACAGGTTTTGAATGGTTTGTTTGGCAAATCAGGGTTTGTCTAGCGGGTTTGTGTAATTATTCTAATACATTTCTTTCCATGTTCTACTGTTGTAAATACAGGTACAAACTTTTCAATAATGCATTCACTTTGTTTTACGCAAAAATATTTTTTCTATGATTGGCAGTATTGATTAAATGTCTATGAAATGTTAAAATATAAACGATGAATAAACATATTTTTGCATGTTTTTGGTCTCCCCCGACATAAGTACTCACTTTTCATAATAATAAAGCTAAATGTAACTGTTTGAATAAAAAATATTTTGTTTTAACGAGTAAGCTTGTTCCAGAGTGGAAGATACTATCAGTATCGCCCTGGTGTAAGACCACCATTCAGAATTGAAACGTTGCTTGAAAATGGCTTTAGCCGTGTTTAGTGACCAGATCTGAATAGCCAGGTACTTCCAAACCTTCCTCTTCCCCACCTCCTTCCCCTCCCCACTACCTTCAGCCTCACAACATACCCCAATTAGGGATGCCATAGTCACACTGGCTCCAGACGGGAGCAGTTGAGATTCTTGTGCGGTATTCACTGTAAAAAAAAAAAAAAGCGGTTTAACGCGTAAATAATCACGATTTTAAAGGTTAATTTATTATAATTGACAACAAAATGCCATCAACATTTTTTACTCCAAATATGCTCAGTAATCGCTGGTTAAAATCTTTCGGGTACGTGCTATTACATCGTGTAGATTGTGTTAGTAGTTAAGTAATATAAATATTTAAAAAAAAAAAAAAATTTAATTCAAAAATTCTTTAGCACCGTTGTGATTTGATACTCGGTGAAACGGAAATGAGCGACTCTAAAAAGAGACAAACACATACATCTATAGGATTTAGCCTGCCAGAGAATGAGATAGCAAAAAACATTTATTGCATTCACGGCTACTCGGTTTCAATATAATACGATTAATCCAATTAATTCCAAGCAAGCCTCCTTTAGTGAAGCGCCTGGCGAATCTCTGCGGCCAGACATTCAGCGGGTCGATGATCGAATCCTACCAAATTAAAAAAAAAAAAAATTATTTTTAATACAATCAATATCCAATCTTCAAACCACCCCAAAACGAAAAGGCAAAAGAAAGCGACATCTAACGACTCCGAAGAAGAAAACACCAATACTAAGAAGATGACCAAATGTATAGGAAAAGGAGCACTGGAATTCGACGACAAAATATGGAAAAAATCATTCTTCACATTGATTAAAAAAGTGCTTCGTAGTCTCCCCACCCTTATCTAATTTAGTTTTCTGAAGGTTTCACTTCTACCGCGTGAGAATTGCACAATCTGATTTTTTTTTATTTTTGGGTTTGAAGCTTGACTGCAATATGACTTTGTACCACTGGCCATTTTTATCAATTTTTATTATCATTATCATTATTGGATCGATAATGAAAAATGTGTGTATATAAGTCGTTGTTTCCGAAATTTTAGCTTTTCGTCCAGTTAAAAGGCAACTGTTTGAAAGCGGTTGTCATAGTATTTATTTTTACCACACAATTCTTTACAGTGATAAGATTGTTTCTAAAAAAAATTACGCGTTTTTTTTAGTCTACTCTTTAAAATATTCTTTTAAATTATTTACGAGTACTTATTTAAGTGCACGTATTTAAACGTTTCACAGATGTACCTTTAACAAGATATTATATTTGGCGAACATATTTTGCAAAACGTTTTAAAAATGTAAGTATATTCAATTGCTTCAAAATATGATTATTTTATGTTCGAATAAGATTATTTATTTGTATATTTTTATTAAACACTTTATTTTTTTGATTTATAAACCTCATTACACCTGTTCTGAGGTCTATGTACAGTGTACATATTACAATATTATTGTTCTACATTGTTCTTCTGTGGTGATTTCTTCCTCTAACATAAAGATAAACCTTTAATAAACGAGTAATATTTTATTTTACCACTAAATATTGTACCAAAATGTACTTTTTTTAATATATTTTTTTCAAAAATCATGAAAAATGAAATGAAAAAAAAGTTGGTACACATAATTTATTTAATCAAAATTATCAACATGTTTCGAAATCAAAGTTTCTTTCATCAGGATTAAATTAAAATTTAAATTTAAATTTTATCCTAAACCAATAATATACATTTAAATGATAAAAAATGATTACAAAGTGACTTGTTTTCAGTTAATATCTTTTTCTGTTTGATTGCACAAATAACACAATATATATTTGTAATAGAAATATTTAAAAAAAAATAGATAAATTTAAAAAAAAACACAATTTTTTCAGAAAATTATTTATTTTTTTATTTCAGTAATCGTTTTTCATAACCTCATTTTTCCTAAATTTTTATCATTAATTCTGAAATAATAAGAATATTATAATAATTATCGTAATATTCACGCACAGACTTTGCCTTTGTGGGATTATTTGTTACATATTATTACCATTTATTTTCTTATGACTGTTGCAATAACATTTTTATTAAAATCTTTCAATAATTTTGATACAAGCATGAAGAATGACCCAAAACCCCGTCACTAAAAAATAAACGCAAAGGGAATCAGTCACGGCTCGAATCGAGCTACCCAGTGTAGTCTAGGTACTTTCGTACGGTGGTTACACAGATCCATTTTTTTTAAACGCACCAGAATTCGAATTTGAATTGTTTTGTTTGATTTTTCTTTTTTTTTTAAAAACATTAACTGATATTCTGTGTAACATGTAAAATAAACTATCGTACCGAGATACTTGTATTTTGTTTCTGAGCCCACTAAATTGATACTCGACCCTATCAATTTTTTATACATAAATTTAATTTTTTAGAATTTTTGTTGCTGCGAATAAAACCTAACACTTTTTTCTTTCAATAGATGGGTATTCCATTCTTATACACGGAAGAAGAGATCGCTGCGCTCGCAAGACGTACCACGAACCATGATCGTGGAAGGATGGTCCAGCCACCGAAACCTCCAACCAAACAACCCATCAAGGAAAATCAAAAAAATCCTTGAGGCTTGGACCCCACATAGTTTCTAAACAAATATAAAAATGAATTTGAAAAAGTGTATGTATGAAAAATTGAAAAAAGTTTGCCTTGCAGAAAAGAATGCTGAAGTGCACCAAAAATCCGAAATGCTATAATTACTTTAATATTATATTGTTAACACACGCCGATTCACCAGAGGTTTAGACAATTCTGTCTCCGCACACGCTCTTTGCTTCAGTCTCAACCGTGCATCGTCTCAGCTATGAGCCGAAACTAATAAACTGGTGAGCCGAAATCGATTACAGAGAGTTCTGAAGTTGTGAAGAAGGTTCGGGTGTGAGCCGAAACTATTGAACTGACGCAAATTACATGGGATCCTTAAGTCCTGAAGAAACTGCTGAACTTGTGAGCTGCGCATCAAAACTAGTGAACTAGTAAGCCGTATTAAAGTAATAGAAATAGAGAGCTGAAGTAAACCACAGAAGTCCTGAAGTTCCGAAGTCCCGAAGAAGGTTCAGCTGTGAGCCGAAACTAGTGAACTAGTGAGCCGTATTAAAGTAATAGAAATAGAGAGCTGAAGTAAACCACAGAAGTCCTGAAGTTCCGAAGTCCCGAAGAAGGTTCAGCTGTGAGCCGAAACTAGTGAACTAGTGAGCCGTATTAAAGTAATAGAAATAGAGAGCTGAAGTAAACCACAGAAGTCCTGAAGTTCCGAAGTCCCGAAGAAGGTTCAGCTGTGAGCCGAAACTAGTGAACTAGTGAGCCGTATTAAAGTAATAGAAATAGAGAGCTGAAGTAAACCACAGAAGTCCTGAAGTTCCGAAGTCCCGAAGAAGGTTCAGCTGTGAGCCGAAACTAGTGAACTAGTGAGCCGTATTAAAGTAATAGAAATAGAGAGCTGAAGTAAACCACAGAAGTCCTGAAGTTCCGAAGTCCCGAAGAAGGTTCAGCTGTGAGCCGAAACTAGTGAACTAGTGAGCCGTATTAAAGTAATAGAAATAGAGAGCTGAAGTAAACCACAGAAGTCCTGAAGTTCCGAAGTCCCGAAGAAGGTTCAGCTGTGAGCCGAAACTAGTGAACTAGTGAGCTGAAGAATATGAAAATACATGAATAGTTAATATAAATATCCATTTATCGTACATACTTTATCTAATACCAAAAAAAACACAACAATTAAAAATCCTAAATGTTATTATCCATTAGGAAATTTTTAGTTTGGTTTATACATAATATTATTTTTGCACTTGTACCTAACCGTTTATAATTTGTGCATTTTCCAATTTATTAGCATTAAAATTTTATTCTTCCGTAGGAACTATCATATCTACATTTTTTTCATTTTTCTAGATCCTACTTTACGAGTAATATATATTTCTGCTATCATATATGTATAAAAAAATTAAAGATTACTCTATCTACTAAAATGTCTCTTTCCCACTCTTCATTTAATTTTTAGCTTTATTAAAAACAATCTTAATGTAACAAGCTTTAAGATTTATCTGTTTTTTATTACTACGTATTTATAAAAAATAAAACAACTATATTTAATATTATTTAAACATGCAGTGTGTATACAGTCACGATGGTTTAAATTTTTGATGTTAACAACAATAATAATTATAATTTAAGTATTATCGAAGGAAGCAAATACTTTGTGGTGTGACATTATATATTAAATTAAAAAACACACTTTGTAAAGCACCACTTTTTATAAAAAGTGGTGCTTTACAAAGTGTGTTTTTTAATTTAATATATAATTTAAGTATTTTAAATCAACAATATTTTCTTACTTAATATTAATGGTGTACTTTTGTTTTTAATTATTGTTATATACCTAAATATATAAATAAAATAAAATTGTTTTTTTTTTCTTATTGTAGTCGTCTAAATACTACGTTAGTCTCCATTCCCTCCTCTCATGGATTAGAAAAAAAAAACGAAAAACCTTTGGCATAAAAATGGTATTCAGATTTGAAAATGTAAGAATGACCACAAAATTTGACGCCCTTTTTAGGTTAGGTCTACTTTTACATTTATATTTATGAATGGAAAGTTTTTATATATATGTATATTATACTTTTACACTCGTGAAATGTCACATTAACCTGTGAAAGGCCAGGAACGTGCCCGCACGCGAAACTCGAATTTCAAAAAAGAATATTAATTCAAATAATTTGGATGCGATTTAAATTTTTTTGTATAAAGAAACTGTACCAAGGAAAAGCTCAGAATAGCTTCCTCCATTCTTGTTCTTAAGGTAATTTAAAAAAGGTAAGGTAAAAAACCCTGGCCTTTGACAGGTTAAGACGCGGCTACCCGAATTTCTACCGATTTCTTGCAAACCTCCCTTAAACATTTGAAGTCTTTAAGCTCCTAAAATACATATATGTTATTTTTGAAGATATTATCTAGACATTCGTCGCGCCGAAACGCACAATAAATTTACAATTTTAACACAACACGTTGGACAGTAATTGGCGAAATCACTATTGATTACACGATAATTTGCATAAATCATTGTTATCAAGTATTGATTAAACTAACAACGCCTTTGATATTTATACAAACAGAATAAAACAATTTCAATAAAAACAGGATTACACAAAATGTTCAATATGTGTTGCACATAATTGAACACGCGGCGCGCGACGCCCGGATGGTATCCAAGCGCTATGCTCACTCAACCACTGACCGGTCAATTATGTGCACAATATTTATTTTACGATAATTAATTAAATAGTTATCGCTTAGCCTCATCGTCAATTAAAATATTGCAAGATAAGATCCATACAGAATATAAATCGTTCCAACTGTCATACTATCACCCAAAACTTATTTGGAAGTTAAGGTACTTATAAGATATTACGGAATTTGTCTGAATTGACCGAATTCGCAGCATTCAAGAGTCCTTCCTTCGACTTGTATTCATCTTCCGCTAAGTTGTGGTCATCTCTATGGACATTGTTGTCAAGTTGAGATGCCAAACAAGATGTCCACAGGTCTGTTCACAACTTCATAACTGCAGCGGCACCAGAAACTACTGAAACTCAAGTCTATTGTAACAGATTCCTCTTTGTCCAACTTTCGCATTGTCGTCCGATGGACAGGCATGTCGCGTTTATGTGGACATGTTAAATTATTACATTATATTATTCACCATTGAAAAATATAAATATAAAAATAAAATTCAAAATATCAGGTAACATTCAATATAATGATACTTATATTAATATATTTAAAGCTTATCCACGCAATCGGTGCCGAAGCTGGGGTAGATTTTCTGGATTGAATGGAAGAGCGAAATTATAATTTTAAAGGCGGGAATGGGTAACGCCACGCCAATTGGATAACCAACACCTCTGCATAAGTCACCTCAAGTGGTTCGCCAGTGTTGGTTACTTTGTAGTTTGCAGCAGGTATGTCTGTCTTGTCTGTGGATGACCTGGTCATACTTAATCCCAGATTCCTGCCTAACCCTCAAACCTGTTACCTTCCACAGCATGTTTCCTTTTTTACCTTTACTTGTTCCTTACAGCATACCCAAGAGGACCCAGGCCCCGAGACTTTCCTCAGGGCCTGCTGCCAGGAGCTATTAAAAAATGATGATATCGAATTTAAAATGAAGTAGAAATTTTAGCCTATTTTTTTTTTTAAATTAAAATGTAATTTTAATAGTAAAGGAGGATGAAATAGCAACTGTAAATTCATTAAACATCCCTTTTCCAATCCATAGCAACACACGGTATAGTGGGATGGGGTGGTTGTGTTGAATCCATTATTAGACCAATTATTATAGTTCAAAAACTAATTCTGAGAATTATATTTAAATGTCAACCTACCCATCCCTCAAATGAACTCTTTGCCAAAATCAGGGTCTCAGACATTCGACAGCTATTTACTAAAATAAGCATTTGTCATATACGAAAAAATAACCTACTAATGGCTTCACAAGCACACACCCGCTTTTCATCAAACCTGGGTTGCATGGTCCCAAAAACTAATACCTCATTCGCTCCACGACAATTCTGGTTCATCGCTCTTAAAATATATAATGCTCTACTGACATAAAGTCAAGTAATTTAAATCATTTTTTATATTACGTGTACAACATTGAATTTTCGAAAAGCGTACTTCAAAGAATACATGAGTTTTTAACACTACAATTAATTATTAATTTTTGCATTTCAAAATTTTTATTTCCATTTTTATTTCTATTTTTCTTTAAAATATTTCTTTCCCCTTAGTTTATCGCTTAATTTTATTTATGTTTTAATTTATATGTAAAGATGTTTTAATTTATATATTTGTATAGAACACATGAGTTCTTAATACTTAATCTTTATTATTAGTTTATGTTTTTCAAAATTTGAATTTTCATTTTTGTTTCTCTTTTTCTTTAATTCATGATTTTTTTCTTTATTTTTCACTTACTTTTATGTATTACTTAATTTTATTTTAGTATGTTTAATTATCTGTTTCAATAAAATAGTATTTTTTAATTCCTATTTAAAATATTAAATGTATGACTACCACAACATAGGCATTAGCCTAGGGCGGTAGCTAAAAAAAAAAACAAAAAATCTGTAACCAATAAAATTTTATGAAATATAAATAAATAAAAATAAATAAATAAATAAATAAGTAAAAATGAAAGGTGGAATATATTTTAAAGTAGGGAGTGTCCTCTGTGTGCAAAGACGTCTTTGTAAAAACTAACATTTGTTCAATAAAAAAAGCATTTGAAAATTGATGTATGTAAGCAACGCATCTGTGTGCATAGGTGCTTACCTTTTTTAATTACCTTTTTTTCCAATTTTGCTGAAAATTTATTTTTTTAATTATAAAATATACATTTGGAAATTGATGTATGTAAGCAATACATCTGTGTGCGTAGGTAAGTGTGTTAGCGAAATATACGATGTGATACAAATAATACTTAAGCACATTATTTATCTTCCTTAACAATTATTTTACCTACTCAAAGTTATTTTAGGTGCGTTCAATATCCACGACACATTTTAATTTTCGTAATAATTTGATAAAAATTTGTACCTGGTCCGATAATATCTTCAAAGTTATGGGGGTAGCTTGAGCCACAGCCTCCCACAGACGAAGAGGGTGAGTAGAGGGTGTAAAAAAACACCCCTTTCCGTCGTGGAAGGTTAATTGACATTTTTTATGACCACCATTCTTTAGGCGCACAGTACGAGCTCCTCCGCCGTTGTCCCGAGGTATTTTTTTAATTAGGTATATTTTATGCCCCCAAATAAAGAAAAGGGGTTCGCTATTCTTAAGTATCAGATATTACATCCTAGCGTGTAATCAACCCCGGTGGAGTGACCACTTTTCCAAAGACAGATCGGAACTAATCACATTTACTTTGTTAAGCTTTCGACGCGTTATAACATTGATTATTGAAGCGTATTAATAATTTTCAAAGAAAACGTAAAAAGAAGAAAACACTGAAAATAAAAAAAAATATATATATTGGTTGAACATTTTACACAATACATACTACACTTACCTACATACAAAAATACGTGGCTACTTTTTTTTTTTTTTTTAATTGTACAACAGATTTTTATCCAATTACTGTACAATTTTCTCATTTTGACAGTCTTAACACCTAGGAAGATGATTATTATACAAAAAAATCTTAAGGCTATCTAAAGAAGAGTTATATATATCTAGTGTTTCCGATATTTCGTTCAACAGCACCATTCCTCTTGTCATGCTATGCTGTGCTAGAATATCTGTTCTGCCGTATGGTATTTTGAACAAGTCGTGTCGACGACTACGGCTGAAATTTTCAGGCATGTATAAGCCATAACATTCCAAGAGGAATGGGCTGTCAATAGGATTATGATTATTTACTTACCTAATTTACCTACATACTACTTACCTACATACATCATAGACTCTGTATTTGTAGCTTATATTGTCACATGTTCCTTTCCTACCCATTCCTGTATACCTGTCATTTTATCATACCCACATTCAGTCTTTAATCGACCATCGCCGCATGAACATCTCTAACATACCGCATCCGCAATTAATCCCGCATACCGCGACTAAGTGAAGAATAAACCCAGCCAAGAAAGCAGAGTGCCACAAGGTTCGGCAGTGAGTCCTTTTTTCCCTTTCTTTCAAACACATTTCAAATACATACAAGGTCCTTCGACATCCACATCCGCACATAAAACACACATCATTCATATATTATGGATCATAATATTAGGCAGCCTTACATTTACCAACTTCCTATCAAAACTAATTCAAGTCTTACATCTTTATAACTATTTATTAAAGATTGCGTATTTAAAAAATATAATGGGTTTCTTCGATATTTGTTCTTTGATAATTGCTGATGTTGGGTAATACATGTTTGAAATAATAACCAAATGGACCAAATACTGAATCATATTTTTGTGCTCCTGGTATTTTGTTTTACACCCCTAAGGCTAATGTGGTCGGTTTTTGGAACAACTCATATAGATCCCGTAGAAATCGCTGTGTCTTCCTTAATATAATGCAGTGTTTATTAACCGTATTGAAAGAATAACCCCCTTTACCATGTTTTTGGGGTGTTTTGCCATGTTGGGCTACCACTTTCTCTAGCCAAAGCGTTTCACGGCCTAACACCCCAAAAACAATTAACGAAAATTCAAAAGTCTATTTACATATTTGGAATTGACGATTAAATGCATATATATATGTATATGCTATATTTATTCGATAACAGGAAAAAAATGCAGAAAGTAGGATATGATTTTAGACTTTCACGGCCAAAAGTATTGTTTGTTTGTGGGGTGTTATGCCGTGTTGCGCTACCTTCTCCTTAATAGACGGCTACACCAAAGCTAAATGCGGAAAACCATTTTGAAGTATACTGTAATACTTCAAAATGGTTGTGTTAATGTGGAGTGGAGCTGGCAACACGGTATCGCTTCTAAGTACTTAAGCACACATTTCATCACTAACAAATCCACATCTACCCTGATGATAGACATTATAACGCTGTCCGAAACGTTGGCTAAAGGAGGAGGTAGCGCAACGCGGCATAACACCCCAAAAACAAATAATGAAAATGTAGAATGTAACTTTGATATGTCCTACTAGAATACAAAATCGCAGATTTTTGGGGTCGCGATACAGAGAAAGAACTTCTTCTTTTTCTTTGCCACTTCCCACTTTAAGTGGGGTCGGCTCTCCTAATCAATCTGCGCCAAGACGACCGGTCTTGGGTTGTTGGATTGGGGAAATTTTGAGCTATTTTTGCCATGCTGGTCCACCATGTCAGAGGGGGGCGTCCTCTTCCTCTTTTTATTTCAGGTATAGCTAGCGCTTTATGGCACACGTGTTCTTTGTCTCTTCTCATTACATGACCATACCACCGTAAGCGACTTTCTGTTAGTTTTTCAGGAAGGGGGGCTACCTTGAAACTACCTCTTATATGTTCGTTTCGTATTTTGTCCAGTTTCGTAACCCCACCTGACCATCTAAGCATTTTCATTTCTGCAACGTGCAGTTTTTGGACGTGATTTTCCTTCACTGTCCAACACTCAGCCCCATACAGCATTGCTGGTCTCACTGCAGTTTTGTATATTTTGCCTTTTGTGCGAATGGGCATGCTTGAATCGCACACTACTCCAGTGAGTGATCGCCACTTCTGCCACGCAACATTTACTCTGTGAGATACATCGGCCTCTACATTTGCATCTTTTGTTATTACTGAGCCAAGGTATTTGAAGGATTCTGCTTTTGGCACCGGCATTCTGTCTGGATAGTAAACGGTGGTGTTGCTCGCTGTACTGCTGAAATTACATTCCAAGTGCTCCGTTTTTGACCTGCTGACACGAAGTCCTGATGTTTCAAGTGCTGTTATCCATTCTGTCAAGGTATTTTGCAGATACAGAGAAAGAACATAATTTTATATTGATGCCTATAAAAATAATAACGAAAAAAAATTATAGAAAAAACCTCGTTAAAAATTTTCTGTCCGAAATTCGTTTGCCTCGTGGGCACCCCTTTCAAGATAAAATACTGCCGTTATTTTTTCGGCTAAAGAAAAGGGGATGACATTATCCCGATTACGCCAGCCTCCCCCTCCAATAAGCCAGTTCGTCAGCCGCCAACCCCTTCGCTCTTCCTCTTTCCCATCTCTTCTTTTTGTTCATTTCTTTTGTACTTTTCCTAATCTAATCTATCGCGAGGTTCGGGCCTAAATTAGTTCAGAGGTACGGAACGGAATTATTCTAAGAATCAAATCCGTGTTTATTATTTTTATATTAATCTTGGATTAAATCACATCATAACTAACAAACTTTCACCCAGTTGATGGACTACCAAACGACTCGATCTTAACATACACTCTTTGTGTCATTCAAATTCATATATCGTTTCATGCATATCTATCTACCATGCATATCATATCTTCGTCTTCTTGTGCTCTGTCCGTTCAACGGACGTTGGCTATCATGTTGGCTATGCGGACTTTGCTTACTGCGGCTCGGAACAGCTCTACGGTAGACTGGCCAAACCACTGCCTCGAGTTTTTCAGCCATGAGGTTCCCCTTCTTCCAGGGCCCCGTCTTCCGGCAATCTTTCCCTGCATTATGAGATGCAGGATCTCATACTTCTCTGGATGTCTCATCAAATGTCCAAGATATTGAAGTTTTCGGATTTTTGTAGTTTTAATTGCTTCTTTTTCTTTATTCATCCGAACCATAACATCTTTATTCGTAACCCTTTCCATCCAGCTTATTTTAAGTATATATCATATCATATCTACCCTTTTGTTATTCTGAACCTTGACGTGGACCGACATAAGTATTTTGTCGTATTTGATCGTGCCATGTCTTCTTCGGGCGGCCCCTACTTCTTCTGTAAGTCACATTCGCGTCATTTATTTTATTTATTAATTTGTTATAAAAATACATTAACAGTATAAGGAAGCTTTGACTGTCCTACCAGGAAGGTCTCCCGTTCTAGGATAGTCAAATTGACAGGTTTCGTTCATATACAATAGGTAGGTACTGGATGATAATTCGTATAGTATTAAGTAAAGTTAAGATTCATAAATTCCATTTACATAATTATAATAAATGATATAGTCGAGTACCAGGTTCTAGAATCAATTGAGCATACGATTATACAAGAAAAGATGTATTCGAAGTAATACAAGAAAAACAGAAAAAGAAAATAAAAATTTTGGAAACAAAGGAAACAAGAGTATTTAAGGCGCTCTGTCTGAATCTAGTAATCATTTTATTATTTTTGGATACGAGAAAAATAGTATACAAGAAAAACAGTAAAGAAAAAAATAAAAATAAATATTTTGTAAACAAAATAATATATTCAAATAATATATTTTCTCGACACTCCCATCTTCGTTAATTGGCTCTACTCGCCTAAACTATATAATTAATTGGTCTCCTGCTCAATCTTACTCATTACGCTTACATCTGCTGTGCATCATCTGCGAATCTCCACATTTCTCACACAATCATACATTGTCTTACCACACGGAGGCCTCACTGATCTCATTTTTACAGCACTCAGTCTAATTTCGCCCTTGCTTTGCCATACCTCAGAATAAATACCACCACTCTATCGTGGATTGCTAGCTTGGTTTCTTTGGACATTTTTTCGTTAGTTCAAACTGCGTTCAATCCTCCATTAATGGAGTTTCCCGAATTTACCTTTAATTTAATTATTATTTTTTGTTTTATTTTATTCGTAGAACTCAATTTATTTTTTAAAAAATTAATAACGTTATTATATTATTTACATTAAATTGTTAAAAAAACTTTATCTCAATGAGCCTTTCATCTCATGTAGTCAAAAATGAAATTTAAAATTATTGCTGTAATTTTTCATAAATTGAAAATGCATCCCAAGTTACACATTACACTATACGGTTTACAAATTTCCTATCAAACATATTACTTGAGTACGGTGGATGTCTCAGACATTCCAATTGAAGCTCCTCTAATTTGGTAGCCGTCTGTTGTGCAGTGTGTGGTCTAGCGTTCTAACGCGCGTTTGTTGATTTGCTTCACTCAATTCATGAGGTACCCACCTTTCAAGCTTTTTCACCTTCTCAATTTGCTTCAAGCGGATTAAAACAGTTTTATCACTAACACCGCAGCCTGCAGCTAACCCGGACGTGGTTTGCGATGGATCCGCTTCCACAATAGCCTTCAATTCTTCATTATCAACTTTGGTCTCCGGCCGTCCATGGGGCTTATTCTGCAGGTCGAAATTTCCAGAACGAAAACGTTGGAACCAAAAAAGCACTGTGTTTTCTTTTGCGGCACCGTCGCCATACACATCATTAATCCATCGAGCCGTTTCTGCAGCACTGGTGCTACGGTGGAACTCATACTCGTAAATAACGCGATATTTTAAGTTTTCCATTTTGTAAACTAAGTGACGCAAAGAAAAAAAAATCAATTAAGGAAAAAACAAATGAATTATAATTTTCGAAACACAAATACATGAGTAAATAGCTGTATAAATTTGAATTTGGAATTCCTAACCAAAGAGAAAATATTTGAGATCAAAGTTGCCAGTACGGCAAAACGCCAATTTCATACATATGAAAGGATCTAATATCAAGACTTTATTCCATTTATATATTAAAAAAGGTGGTACTCATAGTTGTTTGGGAAAGAAATTATTCCGTTTTCTACCTTATTGGCAACCCTTTTTGTTGTAAGTGTCGAACCTGCGACCCCCTCGTTTACGTCTAGTCACGTTCTATGCCAATTTAACAAGTAATTTATACCTTTAAGAAGGAAGAAAGTATTCGCTGTCAAAATGCTGAGAAAATTGGTCGTTTATCTGTGAATAATTTGAATTCGGGGGGAGTTGACTGGAAAAAAAACAATTTTATTTTGGTTTCATTACTTCTCGAAAAAATTTTAATATATTTTGCAATAAATAGGTAGATTCGTTATTATGAACTAAAGTATTTGTATTGAAATGGTGTCTGTTGAATGAAATCCCTTAGTTTAGTAGGTTATTTAACAGAATTCAAACAATTTACTTTCACAGAATTCGATATTATCTTCCTTCCTTAGTTAACGATTTTCAAATATTGTTTATAACTATTAGCCCAGACAATGAAGGAAAAAAAAATCAGGCAATATTAGAAACAATTCCCCGCAGGCTGAATTTTTCACAAAAATTAAGAACTAAACGAAAAAAAATCTGTTTTTAAACACTGGTTAAGTAGATATTATCAAAATCAGAAAGGCTTGCACAAAGCTCGTATATTCAAGAGGGGTTGGGAGAGAAGCACTACGTGGAAAATCAAGGATTTTTTTTTAATACATGTCCAAAAGTCGTCACCATCTGTGAAAAAACCAGCTGGCGGGAAATTATTTTTCGAAATGAAACCTTTATTGACTTGTGATATATTTATTGTCGCAGTATTTAAATTCCATTGATTTTTTGTTGATATTGTAGTCACATATGTTATCGAGAAGAGAGTCTGTGGCAGTGTGTTTTGTTTTTTTTTATACAAATCTACATTTTTATTCAGAGATTGATATTTTTTTTCACATGTGACCTTCAAAATGAGAGAAAATTTAATGTAAAAGTAACCCCAACTCGTTTTCTCACCCTTTTAAGCAGAATGTTGATATTTCTTGATAGATTCACAATTTGGGAGGCGGGAATGGGTACCGCTGCCCCGGGAACCTTTATTGGATAACCAACATCTCTGCCATAGGTCACCCCAAGTGGTTTGCTATGTTTGGTGATTTAGCAGGGGTGCCCGGGTTCATGGGGTGAGGTTTGTCTAGATCTTGGAGGCGGATGACCAGGACACACTGAACCCCAGATTCCTACCCACCCCTTATACCCTTTTCCTTCCCAGAACTCTCCTCTCTTTCCTTTCTTTAAAAACCCTGAGGGAAATTATTTTCCTCATGGCCTCCTGTGTGGAGCTGGAAAAAAAAGATTTTGCACACTTAAAGTTCCAAATAAGAGGAAAATTGCTGTTTAATTCTGAACGTAAAGCCGGAGACTTACTAATTTGTTATAAATTTGACATTATAAATATGTAGTATTAATATCGACTATAACTAATCAATTTTTAAAATCTACTATAACAATATATATACTCGGCCAACGCAACTCGGGCATGTGCCTAGTATGGTGGTTGAAAATTTCATAACTTATGTTAACACGTGCCCAACATTTGCACACGGTTAACATTAATCACATGAGAACGGGTTATTTCTACGACTCGTTCTTGAGTTCGACAGCTCGGATGTGCAACGATTTGCCGGCCTCTGTGTTTCCTCTCTTTAAGACCCATGTTTACTCCTTCCTTTTCTCAAAAAGATCCTACATACAGCACCTTCAAAGATGACATAGGTCCTGAGGGAAATTATTTTTTTCAGTGCCTCTTGTGTGGAGTTAATGCAAACAAATAACAATGAAATGAAAAAAAAAATTAAAAAATATATTAACAGTTGTCGGACAGTGTGCAACGCCGTCTACCTACAAAATCAAGTTTGTTTAGATACAAAAAAAACTGATTTTATAGGAAACTAAAACAGTGGATTTTCAATTTTTTTTTGTAAGAAAAAATATCTTTTTATAACATTTGAAGGTTATTCCCATCAACGTAATATATCATTGAAGAAAAAGATAACAATTATAATCTAAACGAAAATATGAAAAAGAACAAGATATAGAATAGAGAAAAACCAATTTCGCTAATGCCACCTTTTGTCAAACCGTCATATTCGTCAATATCATATTTCAAGTTTTAGAATTAACAATATTATATTCAAATAATTATTTTTCCATATTACGGGCAATTACACTTTTTATTGGAAACAATCATTCTAAGAATTGGTTTGTAACCTGGATAGCGTCTTTGGATAAATGTAACTCAGTTGCGACCATTGTCTTTTTCTGTTTTTCTGTGTCTTTTTTTCTTTCATATTTTCATTTAGATTATTATCGTTATCTTCTTCTTCGATGATATATGACAGAGGATTTTAATTACTTCAATAATAATTTACATATATTAATTATAATACTTACTAACTTTTGGATTTCACAACAGATATCCTTCGAAAAATTAAAAGGCCTTTTGGCTTCTTTTACATATAAATAAAATATAATAAAACAAACAAAAAAGCGTTGTCAAAGTTCTTAGTATGTAATCTTTCAATAAAGACATGATCTAAGCCTTGATGTTTTAGCTTGAATGACTGCTAAACATTCATTTTAAAAATTGCTTAAATTGAACGGGGAAAAGGTGTATTAAAAAATAAAAACGCCACAAAGAATAGATCGGTACGTCACTCAAAGACTCGCAATATCGGAGGTTGTATTATGAATTTTCTTTGAAAAATTACCCGGGCCCGATAATGCGGCCCCCTGTAAAGAAATCACTTTCACAAAGGCCCTCTTTCAATGGGGATTACAGGAGCCTATCGCACGTGTATCGGTTTATTAAATTTTGCAAATTTTACGCGAAATTTGGCCGGCATTAAGCACTTCGCCATTCAATTTTTTATGCGCCCGCCTCGATTTTTTGCAGGACGACGGTAACAAGGACACCGCAGTACTACGATTATCCAATGCGTATCACCACATACCCAGTGATTCCAAAACTTATTTGGATTGAAAAATGAATGTAGATGGCATTTTGGTTTTCAGTGAGATTTATTTCTAAATTATATATTTTTTTAAACAAATTTGTATATTAATAGAATATACACCGTGTTCCATGCTCACACCGTGGAACTTTTGGCAGTGATCCTTCATGAAAAATTAATACATTTCTTAATGCCCGAACAAAAATAAATTGACATAAATTTCTGATTTTTGTGTGGTTTACAAAGCGTTCGTATAAACACCCCGTTATAACGTAGCGATTTTGTTACTCGATCACGTGCATTGCTCATAAAAGTATAGGCAACGATTATTTATTTATTTATTTCAAAACATACAAAATGTGCCATTGACATAATTATATTTATATATATATTATAAAACAATAACATAAGAAAGTGACATATAAATGTAAAGTTAAATATAAAAACAAAAGGTAATAAAAAGGAGTTAAGTTAATGAGTAGTAAATAGAATTAAGATGTATAAAATGAAAGTATAAAGTAAATGTGTAAACTATAAAATATAAAGAATAATGTAAAAGTAAAAAGTAAAAATAAAAGTTGAAATGCAGGAAATAATATTTAGACTATAAATTACCTTCTCTTCTCTACATATTATAAAGTAGAGTCCCCCGCGCCGTCTGTCTGTCTGTCTGTCTGTTTGCGATAAACTCGAAAACTACAGAACGGATATTCATGCGGTTTTCACCAATGGGTAGAGTGTTTCGTGAGGAAGGTTTAGGTATGTAATTTGTCAAGGATTTGTGTAAATTGGTTGAAACATAACGATAATTGTTAGAAGTGTCGGAAAAAGTCAAGCCGCCTGGTAGCTTTCATCGAAAACGCTGCCTAATCCTTTTGGGATATAACAAAACAATTAATGGTGGGATATTCCTCTTTTATAGATCTACAAAAAAGTCCGCGAGGGCATATATACCCATTCTATCTGTAAAAAAATGGTCACGTACATTGCGGTAATTGAAAAGTTATTTAGACGGATACAGTATTAATCCTTATTAACTTAAATACGTAAGTTACACCAAGCATTTCGTGCACATTATTATAATCTTTAACACCATCTCTACGTATTATAAATTAGTCCTCCGCGGCATCTGTCTGTCTCTTCGCGATAAACTCAAAGACGGCGGTGTGGTTACAAAGGTTGTATTTTAAGTGTTTTATTAGCCACAGCAACGTGTGGCCGGGTCTGCTAGTTATAAATAATATAAAGTACAAAAGTTATAAATATAAAAAAGTATGACAAGTAAACAGTAAGAGATGCTCTTAGGAGCCAAATATTATAAAATTTAAAAAATATATAATAAAAAAGGAAGGTATTACGGAGTATACAAAGCGATATGAAAAGTAGGTGGTACCTATGATAAGTTTCTAATCCATAGGTATTCGAGTGCATAGGTACTGGTAGGATATAATATTGTGGTTACATGATTATATTTATTATGATTACGCGGTAGTAATAGCAGATATATTTTGTCTAATGCATCTTTTGTGTGATGGCAGACTTCCGGCATGATCGATGTGAGCAAATTCATTACCTAAAGTGTGTAAACGATGATTATACTGAACAGTTTTTATTTTCTTGGTTAAAAAACTTTGTAGAGAACGATACTCAACAGCCGAATAATTGGGTTTTATACGCTGGCAACCCAGCTCACGTGAGCTTGCGTTCCTTCCGTTCGGAAAAGGTACCGAACCTTATTCGTTTTTCGACTACCCGACGAGCTGTTGTGTGTTAGAGTGTCGTTCCCTACAAATCTTCTGATAGAATACTTGTCGTGTTTTACGAAATTTAAATAAACCTTAACTTCTTTATTAAATATTTCTTTCAATTTTAATATCACGGTACATTTGGTAACCCAGTGGAGTCAGATAAAGAAGTAAGAACCACCAAGCGGATCGCCGAACAAGGTCTGGCGTGGGCGCCATTTTACACAAAATCTACCTACAAACCCTTCACCAAAACTTGTTAAAAAAATTTTTCCTAGATAATCGTGAATAACAATAAATTATCAAAATGAGTGTGAAACATAACATTTTTCATTCTTATAATTAGGAATCTAGTATCTTTGTACTTTTACACAATATATATTTTAGGTTGAAGTTGTACCTACCCCATGAAAGGTGGAGTTTGTATATACGGGGTCTCCTTTGTAGAACGACTGTAAATTCGCATGATTTTCAATATTCTGTAAAAATCAAAGTACCTACTCTTAAATCCATGCATCCGGAAAACGGAGGCTTTTCGCTTTTTAGCAGCAACACGTTATCCCCGAGGGAAGGCCTAAGGGATGAAAATGAGAATATCGTATGCCTCTGCCACTTAAGACATCAATTTAATATCATTAAATCACAATTTCGATTTACCTGATACAAGTAAGGACATCCTACTAATATTATAAAGTCGAAAGTTTGTGTGGATGTATGGATGTTTGTTACTCTTTCACGCAAAATATACTGAATGGAATTTAAAAATTCTTTCAGAAATAGAAAGCTACATTATTTGCGAGTATATAGGCTTTATATATTGGTTAGCTCTGGCGTTAAAAAATTATTTGTCATACGTTTTCTATCCCTCTAACAAAATCGAGTTATTGCAAACGTCAGAAGAAAAGCAAACAAATTGTTGCCTTGGAAACGATGTTTTTTTTTTTTTTTAATTAGGCAATTCACACTAAAAAGAGTGCTTTGTTGGCGTCGTAGTTAATATCTATGTAAAAAAAATGATTCGCCGAAACATATGTATGCGCAATGCGCATGACTTCCGAACGAATGCACCAAATTGGATCATTCTTGTTTTTTGTTCGTTATTTTGTATAAAACTACTGTTGAACTCTGGCATTAGGATATTTGTATAAATAATTGCAATAGATGGCACGCGAGCAGTTTGAAAACTGAATGTAACGGTAATTAATGAGGGTGTGGTGGGGGGGTGGGGACTGGGGAGGGGGGAACGGGTGGGAGGGGGTGGAGGAGGAGGTGGGTGGGGGGTGGAGAGGGTTGGTGGAGAGGGTGGGGGAGGAGGGGTTGGAGGTTGCGGGGGGGGGGGGGGGGAGGAGGTGGAGTGGGAACCGTGTGAGCGAAGCCGCGGGAAAAAGCTAGTATTAACTACCTAATAATCAATGTAAAATTTATGGTGAAAAATTGAGAAACGTTCCAGTAACATGACTACCTAGTACCTACGTCGTATTCGTTCGGGTGGTGATTATTCACGATTTTCGATAAAAAATTATCCTATTTTACGTATTGATATTTTTTCAAACGAAGCAAATTTATTCTACCTACATTACTATTTTTTAAAACTAATTTGTACTATCTTGTTGAAACTTGTGTTATACTCTTCTACTTATGACGGATGCGTCTGTCCACCTCGGCCGGATGGAGAGACTTTTTTTTTTTTTACATTAACTCCACACAGGAGGCCCTGAGGAAAATAATTTTCCTCAGGGCCTATGTCATCTGGGATGCTATGTGGAGGGTCTTTTTGAGGAGAGGAAAGAATGAACATTGGTCTTGAAGAGACCCACGTTGTAGGAAGGAGGAAACACAGAGGCTGGCAAATCATTCCACAGCCGAGCTCTTGAACACAAGAACGAGTCAAAGAAACGACCCGTACTCATGTGACAAATGTCAACCGTGTACAAATGTTGCGCACGCGTTTGGCGTGTTTCCCGACTATGCACCGGTGCCGAAGGGATCAATGATGCTAGTTCCTCGGAGCATCTTCCATTGTAATACCGGTAGAACAAGGATAGCATTCCCACCCGACGCCTGTACTCTAAAGATTGCAATCCGTCTGTTAAGATGGGAGAATCTATCAAACGGACCGCCCGTTTCTGCACAGAGTCGAGGGTATTTTTCAGGTATTTTGGAGCTCCAGACCAGAGATGCCTGCCAAATTCAACCGTGGGGCGCACTAGTGATTTGTACAAGGTTAGCAGTTGTGTACTATTAAAGTATCTGCGGGCCCTGTACAGTACGCCCAGTTTCTGAGAGGCTAACTTAACTCTGGTTTCGATGGAGCCCCCGTACCTGAGCTGGTCACTTAGAGTTACACCAAGCATATCGATGGAGGTCCTATTCGGAAGATTGTTTGTGTACGCGTATATAGCGTTTAGTCTCAGATCTTATAGTGTATACCCTCCACATGGCAACCCTTTAAGAACCTTAGTGAAATTATTTTCCTCAAGGCCTCCTGAGTGTAGCTAATGTTAAAAAAGTTTTCCGTTAAGTACTCCTTTTATATGCCCACCTTCTTGACAATAATAAACATACAATTTTTAATAAGAAAATAGTGGGGCAATTGAAGATAGATACGTTTTTAGATTTTCTTGGCCAAAAGTATTTTCGTTATTTGTTTATGAGGTGTTATGCCGTGTTGCGCTACCTCCTTCTTTAGCCAACGTTTCGGACAGCGTTACGGTGTTCATAATCAGGGCAGATGTGAAGTTAGTTTATGAAGAAACTATAAGATCTGAGACTAAACGCTATATACGCGTACACAAACAATCTTCCGAATAGGACCTCCATCGATATGCTTGGTGTAACTCTAAGTGACCAGCTCAGGTACGGGGGCTCCATCGAAACCAGAGTTAAGTTAGCCTCTCAGAAACTGGGCGTACTGTACAGGGCCCGCAGATACTTTAATAGTACACAACTGCTAACCTTCTACAAATCGCAAGTGCGCCCCACGGTTGAATTTGGCAGCCGCCTCTGGTCTAGTGCTCTAAAATACCTAAAAAAACCCTTGACTCTGTGCAGAAACGGGCGGTCCGTTTGATAGATTCTCCCATCTTAACAGACGTACTGCAATCTTTAGAGCACAGGCGTCAGGTGAGAATGCTGTCCTTGTTCTACCGGTATTACAATGGAAGATGCTCCGTGGAACTAGCGTCATTGATCCCCTCGACACTGTTGCATAGTCGGGAAACACGCCAATCACGCGCCCAACATTTGTACACGGTTGACATTAGTCACATGAGAACGGGTCGTTTCTATGACTCGTTCTTGAGTTCAACGGCTCGGCGTGGAACGATTTGCCGGCCTCTGTGTTTCCTCCCTCCTACAACATAGGTCTCTTCAAGACCCGTGTTCACTCCTTCCTTTCCTCAAAAAGACCCTCCACACAGCATCTTCAAAGATGACATAGGCCCTGAGGGAAGTTATTTTCCTCAGGGCCTCCTGTGTGGAGTTAATGTAAAAAAAAAACAATCTTAAGTATGACAATCATGTAAAAGATAAATACTGACGTTATCATTAAATGAAAACAAATTACTCTGTTAAAACACCACAATACAAATAAATATTATCAACATGTTCCGAAAACGAAGTTTTCTTTGTCAGGATAAGATAATATTACGTTATTAAATTAACATTACTGACGTTATCGTTGATATCGTTTTGCATTTTCGACAGTTAAAATCTACACAAAAATGCTGTACAAATTTCATGAGGCCAGAACTAACTGGGATATTTTTTATATATTTCAGTTTATTAGGGAAACAAACAGTTATACATATTTTATTAACATAATTGCATGTTACATGATTGCATGAACCAGCGAAGTTTCCGAAAAATTCATGTTATGCAAATACAGAAAAACACAGATGATTAAAGAAAACATAAAGTGGAGTTTGTACCCATAAGAATTTGTTTAAAGAAAAAATATAATAAAAACACCCATTAACGTAAACAGGATAGATAAATGTTTAAATGATGCACTTATCCTTCAGCAAAATTTAGTTAGACTTGCTAGCTGGTGTGAAATAAATAAATTATTCCTAAACGTACAAAATGTTTCCACATGTGTTTTTACCGTTCACGGATTCCAATATCTACATAGTATTTAATTAACAATAATGAAATTGCATTAGTACCATTTATCAAAGACCTTGGTGTTATTTTTGACCGGAAACTTATATTTGATCGTCACTGTGAAACAATTTCCAATAAGGCCATGCAAATTCTAGATTTTGTAATACGTAACACAAGGACTTTTCAAAACATTGAGTCAATTAAGCTACTTTACTGCTCTCTTGTAAGATCGCAGCTGGAATATGCATCTCCTGTATGGTCTCCGATTTATACCTGTAACTTACACCGTTTGGAGAGAGTACAAAGAAAATTTCTTCGATACATTCAATTCAAATTGAGACAGCCTGTAATTGAAATCCGCTACAATGCATTAATGTCTGATCTAAACCTACCACTACTTTCTACCAGGCACTACATTCTTATACTTTTTAAATTACTGAACAATCTCATCGACTGCCTCAAATGTTAAGTGTTATAAATATTCGTGTCTCTGTTAAATCAACTCGACTGCACCACCTTTTCCACAGTGACAATCATAGCACTAACTATTCCTATCATTCACCGCTAGTGCGTTTTCACCGAACTGCCAATACGTATACAGACCTTTTCGATATTTTCAATACCTCACCGTCTTGCATCAAAGCAAAAATAATTAAGTAACAGATATGTTCGTAAAATGATAAATATTTGTTGTACTAATATGCATCGTATGTATGTACTGTATGTTATTCTATATGTATAATGTTTGTAAATGTTCGATTCACTTGTATTATGTATGTAATAGCCCTATGTACGGGCGTTTAAATAATAAATAAATAAATAAAAATAAATAAATAATGAATTATAACATGTATCCTTATATTAAAAAAACACACACGATAGGATAACGTTTAAAGATAAAAGTGATTAAAAAAGAAGAAAAAAAATATAATCAGACTGAGAAAATAGCACACCGCAGGTTAAAAGGTTCGTAATTAACTTTTTTTTATTTTCTCTTAAATGCATTTAGTAAATTAACAAATAAAAAATTTCAGAGTCTGAAAAGATATTATTGTATTTCGTGCACGTCCTTCTGAGAAATGAATTGGAATAATTGGATTGATCATGTATTTTGTATTAAATAGTGAAAATTGATGTTTTGTAGAAGAGAGTTATTATCACCAACGTTTATATTGATAATTTCTGTTTTGCAGTTTTACAGTGGTCAATTTTACAACCCGGCTTTTCTCGAAATTGCGTAGTTCCAGAAATGATCAAATTTAGGAAAAGCTTTTTGGTCGACTTGTTGCTAGTGGGTGGATACTCGTATTTTCAACAAAAGTATATTATTTGTTCAAGAAAATAAGGTTTTATGACGAAGGTTGTATCGGGCCAGCATCCGTCATTCGGGTGTCGTTCGTCACCTGGAGATGTCGCGGCAGTAAATCCGGAAACACGTCTTAAAAAGGGGACAATAAAATGGCGGCAAAGCGGAAACGGCTGGAAAATGGCGCCAAAGCGCGAATTGATGACCGCCGTAAAAATCGCTAAGTGAACCAGGCAATAACCTGGCTGGTCTCTGCAGGGGCAGGCAGATACCTTAGCCGGTGGATGATGACAGCAAAGAAGGAAGACATAATAAAAGGGGTCCGCAAACTTTTGCTGCGACTCGATTGACTCAGATTTTATGTGATTCAACACGAGAGTCCCATCCGAACCCTTGATTTCTGGGAGTAAGCCATTGATTTGCCTGCTGTCAGGCCAAATATAATGCATAATTACCATGGGATAAACCTGTAGTAGTGAGTTATACTGCCACAGTTAATTTTTTTTGTAAATATCGCACAATAGTCCTAACTACTCCCATCTGGAGTCAGTGAGACAATTGAGGTATGTTGTGAAGCCGATGGTAGTGGCGAGTAGAAGGAGACACGGCTAAAGCCATTTCATGCAACATATCAATTTCGAATCGTGTTTTTACACCACGATTTCACTGAGAGAATCTTGCGTTCTGGACATAGTCATCGTGTTACTTGCTAACTAGCAGATTGTTGACTATCTACGAAAAACGTTGTAACGTCGTCAAATTTACTCGCCACACGCTTGCTCGTGATTGGTTTATTTATGTTTTTCAAGATGGCTGCCAATAAACAGCTGATTTCGACTCTCAAACATCACAGAATTAGTTCACGCAGGCGTCGTTATTCTTGTTACTGGCGCTAGCAGCGACCTCAGTTTCCTAAGCTGCTGAGCGAGTGGACAGTTTTGTGTGTCATCATGGGTGACCCGACAATTCGTCCTGCGACAATTCATCCGGCGACAGTTCATCCTGCGACAGTTCATCCGGCCGACAGTTCATCCTGCCGACAGTTCATCCTGCCGACAGTTCATCCCGCCGACAATTCATCCGGCGACAATTCATCCTGCCTGATCATTTATAAGATTTTTATTAAGTAAGTATGCAAAGAGGATATACGGCTGTACAACCAAAATCGATATACTTATATCTGAAGGCATCTTGAGTGGAAATCCGCTGTAAAAATATTTTTACTAACAATAATTTCGACTCTCCGAAGAAGCATGCGTGAATAACAAAATACGACATACTTATACTTATAGGTTAGGTTAGGTAAGGTTAGGTTGAATTGTCAGGATGAATTGTCGCCGGATGAATTGTCGGCGGGATGAACTGTCGGCAGGATGAACTGTCGGCAGGATGAACTGTCGGCAGGATGAACTGTCGGCCGGATGAACTGTCGCAGGATGAACTGTCGCCGGATGAACTGTCGCAGGATGAACTGTCATGGAACCGTCATCATGACAATCTCACTCGCCGATTTACCCGCTTTTAAACTTAGTAGATACTAGCTTGTAAACTCTCTCAGTGTCATCGAGGCTTAAGAGTGATGATAAAAAAATTGCTTTAATAGGTTAAGTTAGGTTAGGGTTACCTGCTATATTAAAATTATTTTTTCTTAGCTTTTAATGACCTTTCTGAGGTGTTTCTGAGTTGGTTTCATTCTGAGTTGGCATGAAACCGCTGCAACTACGTATTATTTAATATGAAAAAAATTTGAAATAACATAAGTTAATCAAATTAAATTTATTTGCGCACACCGGGGTTTGAACACTTTAACCTATGACCACGGAGGCCGTCAGAATATTAAAATCTAAAACTGCTTTTAAAATTATGTGTGATAACTTTTATATTAAGATTTCTTTATTTCCTTGATCCGGCGAACGAGAAAACATATTTTCAAATTTATTTACTTTTATTGTATATTTGTTATTGAGTTTAAATATGTATATCTATTAATAAAAGCAGCGATACTGAAGGGTCTAGAGTCGTTATTAATTATTAACGTAGCTTCCTTTTATAAAAATAAAATATGTTTACGTGTTGATATGGATGAACGAACAGTATCCTTATATGCGTCATTGGTAAGGAGATGGGACGTGTCCAATGCTTTCCACTGTTCGGAGCCAGTGGAACTATGGCATTCCCGATTCAGGTATGTTATGAGGCTGATTGGAGTGGGGAGGAGAGCGAGATATCGACGAGGAAAGTGGGAGAGCACTTGGCTCTTTAGATCTGCTGGCCAAACACATCTAAAGTCAGCACCATTTAAATTTGAAACGCTTTTAAATTAGCTCGTTTGATGATCTCATCTAAATAGCTAGATATTTCCCAACCTTCCTCTCCACATCTCCTTAACTTTCTTTTACCCTTCATTCTTACAACATAACCCAATTGAGAGTGTCATCGTTGCCTCAGAACAGTCGGGATCAGTTAGGAAACATTTGCGGTTTATAATTTTTTATTCTTTTGTGATACCTCTCAAGAGGAGCCCTTGTCTGCACTATTTAAAGAGAGGGAACTTTATGCCAACACATTGACATGATTGATATTGACATTGACATTGACATTATTGACATTGAACTTGACATTGACATTGACATTGACATTGACATTGACATTGACATTGACATGACATGGTGCTGCTTGCACCTTCGATTAAAGCGATGAGACGACTTGTGCAAATATGCGAAGAGTACGCAAACTCTCATAACTTGTACAATTCTAAAAAGTCGGTCATCGTCGCTTTCAAACACAACAAGGAGCCATTAAATATTCCTCCAATATATCTAGAAGGAAACGAACTGCTTGTGGCCTCACAGGTTAAGTATCTGGGACATATCCTAACCGAAGACATGAAGGATATAGAAGATATGGAACGACAAAGAAGAGCAATTAACATTCGGGCGGGAATGCTCTCAAGGCGGTTCTACCACTGTAGCGACGACGTCAGAAAATTACTCTTCAAGACATACTGCACTGCCCTGTATACGTCTGAACTGTGGACGCAGTACCCAGCAGCGCAATGGGACAAACTGAGGGTGTGCTACAACAATGCGTACAGGCAACTTATGCAACTACCGAGGTTCTGCAGCGCCTCCACGATGTTCACCGAAGGGAGGGTGCACTCATTCCCAGCATTACTTCGCCACCGGCTAGCCAGCTTCTGGAGCAGGACACGGAGGTCAAACAACATCATTGTCGTGGCTGCATCCGGGTGGCTCAGTTCCCCACTAAATGAGCGATGGATGCAAATGATGAGGCGACCTCCCTGATGGACGATAAAAAAAACTAATATTTCTTTATTTAATTTTAATTTCTGTTAAATTTTTGTTTAATTTTATTTTATTTTGTTTTTAATTTAGTGATTAATTTTTATTATTATTATTTATGTTCGAATTTTATATTAATTTTCTGTTTTTTTTTTTGTTTTCGTTAGGTACCTAACCTAATACGCTACCATATTTTATTTCTTTTAGATTTTTTAATTGCTCTTTAAAATATATTATACTATAGTTTATGTATTATGGCAGACTGGGATTGCACTACCCTCCCAGTCCTGCTGGAATAAAAACTTAAATAAAAAATAAATAAAAAAATTGACATTGACATTAACATTGATATTGACATTGACATTGACATTGACATTGACGTTGGTATTGGGGTAACGTATGACATTGGGGTGACATATGACCATGGGGTGACCATCCTTATCCTTATCCTTATCATTCCCCAAGTTAAGCGTGCGTAAAGGCCCGACCGTTCGCCTCGCCATCGATCACCGTTCACATCGATTACCGTTCGCATCACACTTTTCGTACATCACACTTTTCGTAACACATCACCACTTTTCGTAACACATCACCACTTTTCGTAACGCATTCACTAGCTTACCCCCAAGTCGAGCGTACGTAAAGAAATTTTACTTCAAAAAAATGCAAGATGCATTGGTTTTGGTCACCAAAATCTGTATAAAATATCTAATCATGTAAAACCGCAGGTACGTTTTCCAAAGGTGTGCCAAGTCTGGCAATAGTTACGTTTATGATAGACATTTGGACTTTGTTGCCTTGCGGGTTGTAAAAGTGTGAAGAGTTGGAAGAAAATTTCCAATACACCCCTGCCAAAGTGACAGGGGCGTATTATTTTATAGGCGGTGATTTGTGGGGTTTGTTCGTCACACCGGGGCGCTCGTTTATTGGGCGTAAATTTTTATTGTGAATTTAGTAGCGTATTATTGCTACTCTATTTCACTTATTATGTCTACCTTTCTTGGGGTTTTTAGGATGTTGCAGGGAAAAATGATGCACTTATATTTTTTGTGTTTTCTACTTAAACATAAACAGCGTTCTTGAAAAGAACCTAAATTATTTAATAGAAATATGGGGAAACACATACATTACGTACTTAAACGACTTACAAATAATACAGAACAAAGTTATTAAAAAAATCTTCAACTATAACCCAGACTCTCCCACAAAAAAACTATACCAGGAAATTAATCTTTTGAAAATCAGAATATTGTACGAATATAACATATGTCTTTTAATCTACAAAATACAAACTGGACTTATACACACAAACACAACATTTATAAAAACATCACAAGTACACGAACAATATACTAGACAACACAATTGTATACAAATACTGTCAAGACTGAAATTGGCAAGAAAAGTATTGGCCACGAGGGAGTGAATCTCCTTTCAGATAACCTTAAAGCGGAAAAGAATATAAAAACCTTTAAAAAAACTATTTAAACGTAAGATGTTAGAACAAAATTAAAAATATTACTACTATACTACATATGCTCTGTACTTTAGTTAAGAAAGCGAAATATTATATTTCTTTTACCTTAACAAAAAAAATAAAAAATAATAAAAAAAGGTAGGTACTGCAAAAAACAATATTGTCCATTAGATTTTTTACCTAAAAATGTTTCGTATCTCAGAATACCGAATTCGCCCAACGAGCGTTGAGGTGGCCAACGCAAATTTTGAATTGTGTGTATTGGTGCTTATGTACACACTTCCGACAGCAATGTCTGCAAAGCGTACCCGAGAAACAGCGGTTTTTCTTCATTTTTTAACATTAGCTCCACACAAGAGACGCTGAGGAAAATAATTTCTCTTAGTGCACTGGGGATGCTGTGTGGAGAGAAAAATCTGGGAAGGAGAAGGGTATGAGAAGTGGGTAGGAATCTGGGGGTCAGTGTCACCAGGAGTTATGGACATAATATGAATTCATCACTCCCACAGCGGTGCAAAGCGATTTTTTTCCCGTCTGAAGCCAGTGAGACAATGGCATCCCCAATTGGGGTATGTTGTGAGGCAGAAGGTAGTGGGGAGGGGAAGGAGATAGGGAAGAGGAAGGTGGGGAAGTATCTGGCTATTCAGATCTGGTCACCAAACACGGCTAATGCCATTTCAAGCAACGTTTCAATTCTGAATGGTGGTCTTACACTAGGGCGATACTGAGAGTATCTTCCACTCTGGAAGTGCCGCAAATATACTGTACATTATTTTAAATGAATAAATTATGAAATAACACAAATTGATCAAATAAAATTTATTTGCCAGGCCGGGATTCGATCCCGCGACCTTCGGTATGCGAGTCAAGAGCCTTACCGCTGGACTACGCCGGCCGTAATTGGTCTCGATTGGTCGAAAGTCGAGAGAGTCCTGCTGGAGAAGTAAAAAGGTCTCTCTTAACCAGTCTCTCCAAACACGCCACGCAGTGGGCGGGCAAAAGCATCCGTCACTAAAACCTAGAAAATCCTCACCCCATGAACCCGGGCACCCCTGTTAGTCACCAAACGCAGCGAACCACTTGGTGGTGACCTACGGCAGAGACTACCCGCCTCCCAAATTGGAATAATATGTTTATTTTGGGTATCTAGTCTAAAATACGTAATTATGCGCGATAAATTACCTTCTTAATATTATTATCAAGATCATAAAGTCTAAATCAGTATCCAAATGTCCGCTTTAAGTTGTGATTTATGATGTAAATTAAAAAAATGGACTACTAGGCATTAATTAAATGCAACGCATATATTAGTATAGATCAATTAATAACATTAATCAACCTTATTATTTGATAATATGAATCATAATGATAATTGTAATTAAACTCATCCTTATCCAGCGTTGACCTTCACACATAAATTAATTAAAAATGAAACTTGTTATTTAAAAAAAATCTATTGTAACGCATCAAAACTGAACTGCTTAGAAACCAAAAAACATTGTCTGTGTGTAACTTTGCGCGAATTGAAGATTCAATATATGATTTCTTTTTTCGACATTTTTCCTTTGATTTGCATGCAAAAACACAACATTTGAGCCCTATTAGATTTTGAAAAATCATATATTAAGCTGGCATTTAGATCAAATGTCATTACTAAAAAAATCTAAATATATTTTAATTGTTTTTCAAATAACTTAATGAGCAAAAGCTCGAATTGTAATCTTTGAACAATCCCCCCTCCCACCCGTCCATACCCATTCATTTTTCAAACAGCTCGCACGCCACCTATTAAAACGCAACAATCAAACAAGGGCAGTGTCGCATTTATAATATTAGTATAGACATTTATAATATTAGTACACATTGGTATTTCAAACATATATTTGAATTTTTACTATCAAAGAAATCTCCAGAGTAACCTTAATGAATAACAAAATGACAGCGCACGTCAAACAATTACTTAGCAACACTTTGCTTTTCGTCAGGACAATAAACGTATAATAAATTATTTCATAATTCCAGAACTTACCAATATATATAGCCTATATTACTCGCAAATAATGTAACTTATGTACATAGTTTATTCAGTATTTCTTGCGTGAAAGAGTAACAAACATCCATTCAAACTTTCGCCTTTATAATATTATAATAGGATTTGCGGCATGTTCCAGAGTGAAAGATACTCCCAGTATCGCTCTGGTGTAAGACCACTTTTCAGAATTGAAAAGTTGCTTAAAATGGCTTTAGCCGTCTTTGGTGCCAGATCTAAATAACCAGGTACTTCCACTTCCCTACCTTTCTTTTCCCCATCTCCCTCCCCTCCCCACTTTCCCTCAGCCTCATAACAAACCCCAGTTGGGGATGCCATAGTCTCACTGACTCCAGAAGGGAGCAGCGAAGACTTTTGTGAGGCATTCACAAATTACGATTAATTCTTTTAAAATAATGTATATGGTATATTTGCAGCACTTTCCAGAGTGGAATCGTCCTGGTGTAAGACCACCATTTCAGAATTGAAACGTTGCTTGAAATAGCTTTAGCAGTATTTGGTGACCAGATCTGAATAGCCAAATAGTTCACCACCTTCCTTCCCCTCCTTACCACCAGCCTCACAACATACCACAATCGGGGATGCCATAGTCTCACCGTATTCACATTAAAAGGCTGGGTTCAATTTCTACTCTTAGATGCGACCGTAAGTTTTCTGATTTTTGTTTCAAATTTTCGATCAAGAGTCGCTTATATTGTCTTAAATGATTAAAATGCATTTCTTAGAAAATGATGATAACCTTTTTGTAGATACTAATAAGTATTGCAAACAAAGAAAATTATATAATAATCAATTTTTTATTATTATTTACGTACCATGCAAAAACAGAGTGATAGAGCAGATATGAACAATTAGTACTTCTTCATGATATTAAATTTATTACCAAAACTTAGATAATCGATTCAAATCGTTTTTAATGCTGATGTGTTACACAATTATCAAAAAATATCGAAAAAATGATTTGTTTACTTTTTGTGTCATGTCAAATAAAGATTGTAAAGATGATTTTTTTATCACCATTACATTGCATCAACTTGTACCTTGACAGAAATACCTTGACAGAATGGATAACAGCACTTGAAACATCAGGACTTCGTGTCAGCAGGTCAAAAACGGAGCACTTGGAATGTAATTTCAGCAGTACAGCGAGCAACACCACCGTTTACTATCCAGACAGAATGCCGGTGCCAAAAGTAGAATCCTTCAAATACCTTGGCTCAGTAATAACAAAAGATGCAAATGTAGAGGCCGATGTTTCTCACAGAGTAAATGTTGCGTGGCAGAAGTGGCGATCACTCACTGGAGTACTGTGCGATTCAAGCATGCCCATTCGCACAAAAGGCAAAATATACAAAACTGCAGTGAGACCAGCAATGCTGTATGGGGCTGAGTGTTGGACAGTGAAGGAAAATCACGTCCAAAAACTGCACGTTGCAGAAATGAAAATGCTTAGATGGTCAGGTGGGGTTACGAAACTGGACAAAATACGAAACGAACATATAAGAGGTAGTTTCAAGGTAGCCCCCCTTCCTGAAAAACTAACAGAAAGTCGCTTACGGTGGTATGGTCATGTAATGAGAAGAGACAAAGAACACGTGTGCCATAAAGCGCTAGCTATACCTGAAATAAAAAGAGGAAGAGGACGCCCCCCTCTGACATGGTGGACCAGCATGGAAAAAATAGCTCAAAATTTCCCCAATCCAACAACCCAAGACCGGTCGTCTTGGCGCAGATTGATTAGGAGAGCCAACCCCACTTAAAGTGGGAAGTGGCAAAGAAAAAGACATTGCATCAACTTGTACCACGGTCTTGGTCTTAATCACTTGCGCTAAGCACTCACTTATTCATGATTTTCGGTATCCTGTCATTTTTTACATTAACTCCACACAGGAAGCCCTGAGAAAAATAATTTCCATCAGGGCCTTTGTCATCTTAGGGGATGCTGTGAGAATGGTCGTTTTAAGGAAAGGAGGAGAGAACATACTCCGCATGCCTACATGACGGACTACTCTTATTTGGACAAAATAAAGTAGATTTATCAGGTAGTTTGGGGCATCAGACCAGAGGTGGCTCCGAAATGAATTGATGGACGAACTATAAACTAGATTTATACTGGATTAGCAGCTGGTCACTACTGAAGAATCTGCTGGCCGCGTACAAGTCGCCTATTCAGATTACCTCGCTTTTCCGATCTACTCAAGCTTATTCAGGCGTCGCTTAGATTCTAGTAGGTGATTTTACTGATTGTATCTTCCACTTTTGAAGATTGTGGCATTTAACGTGTCATCGAATGCAGTAATACAATATCAATTCCCATTACTTTATAATTAATGCAATATCAATTCCCATTACTAAATAATTAAAGCAACATCAATTCCCATTACTTAATAATTAAAGCAATATCAATACTCATTTCTAAATAATTAAAGCAATATCAATTCCCATTTCTTAATAATTAATGCAATATCAATACTCATTTCTAAATAATTAAAGCAATATCAATTCCCATTACTTAATAATTAATGCAATATCAATACCCATTACCAAATAATTAAAGCAATATCAATTCCCATTATTTAATAATTAATGCAATATCAATACTCATTTGTAAATAATTAAAGCAATATCAATTCCCATTACCTAATAATTAAAGCAATATCAATTCCCATTTCTTTATAATTAATGCAATTTCAATACTCATTTCTAAATAATTAAAACAATATCAATTCCCATTACTTAATAATTAATGCAATAGCAACTACCAATACTTAATAATCAATGAAGTAAGCGGAGAAGACTTAAAAAATGTTGTTTTCAATATCCAAAAAATTACAAATGCCGGAACAGAACTGAAAAACGTGGAAGCAGCCTACCGTACTGGACAAAAAACCAACAAGGATTTACAACGGCCGATAATCCTCAGATTCAAAACAAACGATGACCGTGACATCTTCTTGAATGACATAAAAACATTTAACAAGCGATCTGCAAATCGGGAGGATAAACTAAACACAAATATCATAGGAATGGCAGGAAAGAGCTCCCAGATTTATATCAGTGAACACTTGACATTTCGAGCTAAACATCATTGGTTTCTTGCACGTAAGGCTGTACGAGACAATATTTTTAAGTTTGCCTGGATCCGTGGGGGACAAATATATGTACGCAAGGACGTTGGGACACCCGTTATACTTATCAATGAAAAAACAAAAAACCTTTTATCTCCCTCACCAAATAACTTATAATCAATTTTCGTTCTTTGGTATACTTTTATTTTACTTGATTCTCTTGTATATTGTTGTATATTCATTTATATATTACTTGATACTCTCTGTTACAAAAAACATATTATTGAATTTTTCTAGCCCAAAAACATTTAACAAAAGCATATACCCCATCATTGTTTTTAATCTTTCAAATAACTTAATACAATCACCTCTTTCCAGTAATCTAGTTTTCTTATTATGTAAAAAATGTATTATTGTGATTACATCAAAACCATTACAACTTACTATGCTTTATACAAACATTAAAAATGGTAGATACTTCTTTCTTCATATTTTTAGCAAGCTTATGGATGTATGTCTCTCATTTTTAATTTTCTGTGTGCCACAATACTTTATGTTTTATTTTATTTATATGCTTATGTTTTATAATCTTTTTAAGCTTATCTTTTATTTTCTTTTCAAGCTTGTATTTTATTTTCTTTATATGCTTATGTTTAAAATTTTTATATATTTATGTATATTTTATATATTTATATCAACTAAATCTCTATCTCATAAACATACCAATGTCACTACAACTTGGTTGTTAATAATTTATGCAAAACAAAAAAACCAGAAAATGGAAGACATAGCAGATTTAATAGATAACACAACACCAATCCCATGTATATCTACCAATGATTCCGAAGTAGTACGTCAATTATTATTAACTAATTCAACCCTTACGATATTCTCTATGAACATAAGAAGTATAAACAAAAAATTTGATGAACTCCTAATTCTCCTCACTGATCTTGTCTCAGATTTTGATATAATTGTCTTGAGTGAATGCTGGATTCAAGGAAATTTCATCCCTAAAACGATAAGAAACTACAATCACTATAATACTCTACACAACCAAACTCAGAACGACGGAGTCATTGTATACATTAAAAATCATATCTCTCACTCAGTAAAAGAGATCAAAATTAAATATGCAAACTGTCTACAAATTCAAATTGATAATCATATAATACTTCTTACAATGTACAGATCTCCGAATACACATAACATAGCCCCATTCATACATTCACTGCAAGAAATTTTATCAAACATTGAACACCGCCAAAACACCTTTATAATTGGTGATCTTAACATAAATATAATTAATAAAATGCACCCTCAAGCAAATGAATACCTAAACGCACTAACTTTATTAGGATATTTTCCAGCCGTTACAGCACCAACTAGAGAATCAGACTCAAATACTAGCAGTTGTATAGATCATGTATTTGTTAAGAGTGAATTAGACACCAAATCCATTGTCTATCAATCAACTGTTACAGATCACTATTCAATCATCACTTCTCTCTCGCATAAAAATCATAAATCACCACAAAATACTTCCCCTCAAGAAAAGATCTCATATGAAACTCTCCTACACAGTGTCTCTAAAGAAAACTGGGAACTTATCTATTCTTGTACCGATGTCACCTCTGCATGTGAATTATTTATAAATACCTTACGTAACCACTTAACCGATGCTACATCATACACAAAAAGTAAAAAAAAACGATCTGACACAAAACTCAAACCATGGATCACTGCAGGAATTCTCTACTGTATCAGAAAGCGCGATAAGATTCATAACTTCTGTAAAAAAAATCCCCACGATTATGCATCTCTCTTATTCTACAAACGTTATAGAAATAACTGCAAAAAAATAATTGACAGTGTTAAAAGAGATTACTACCATAAACAAATCAGTGAAGCTACCGGTGATAATAAAAAAATTGGAATATCGTTAAAGATATAGCCAATATTAATAAAACCAATACACCCATTGTTAAGATTAACATCGAAGACCAAATATTACATGTCAATTCCGACCCCGAAAAAATTTCCGACCATTTCAATCAATTTTTCTCCAATATTGGATCTAACTTAGCAAAAAATATTTTAGACAGACACAACGTCTCGGACAAAGATCTTGCAAACAATATACCCCTCACTAATCTTAGCTATAACCCTTTCCACTTCACTCCCACTACTGACACAGAAATTTTAGAACTAATCTCATCCCTTAAAAACAGTAACTCTGTAGGTATAGATCACATTTCAACAAAAATCATCAAACATATCCAAAAATATATAGCCTCACCTCTGAAACATATAATCAATCTAAGCTTTAAAACTGGTGTATTTCCTAATTCCTTAAAACAGGCCACAATAATTCCAATATTCAAATCAGGAGACAAACTATCTATAAATAACTATCGACCGATATTTTTACTTAGCACAATATCTAAAATCATAGAAAAAGCGGTGAAGAATAGACTCTACAAGTTCCTTGAAGATAACAAAATATTATCGGACAACCAATATGGTTTTCGCAAAGGTAGGAGTACCTCAGATGCAATAGCCGCCCTCACAAAAATAGTTAAATAATTTTTAATCTCGACCTTGGTCGAAAACCGCTTGCTGTTTTCCTCGATCTCTCAAAAGCATTTGACACGGTCTCCCATCCCTTACTGCTTAAAAAACTTCAACAGATCGGAATAACTGGGATACCCTACACGTGGTTCGAAAACTACCTAACAAACCGAACTCAACAAACTCTTATTCACTCTGACAAAATAAATAAAAGCAAAAAATTATCCATGTCTTACGGTGTACCGCAAGGCAGTGTATTAGGACCACTCTTATTTCTTTTATACATCAACACACTATGTACCATGGATATTGGAGGTAAGATTTTATCATTTGCCGACGATACAGTCTTAATTTTCGAAGATGAAACATGGCAAGCAGTTATTAATAAAACTAATAATGGCCTAATAAAAGTAAGGCATTGGCTTGACACAAATCTCCTTACACTCAATATTGACAAAACACAATATATGACGTTTTCCATACGCAAACATAATTTTCCCAACAACTGCCCTAAACCAATAATTCACTCGTGTTCACTAAACATGCACCCACACCCACCCGGAACCCCATCTATTAAAAATTGCACGTGTCCTACCCTTAAATCATCTAAGGAAGTTAAATATCTGGGCATAATCATAGATGACCAACTACGTTGGGAAGCACACATAAGTGACACAGTGAAAAGACTCCGTAAGCTCTGCCATATATTCTGCTCTCTTAGATCCATCTTAGACCTAAAAACCCTTAGAAGCGTATATTTTGCCCTTTTTCAATCCATTGCAACATACGGTATTTTGGGATGGGGTGGTTGCACAGAATCCGTCATTAATCCGATAATTACAGTTCAAAAACTAATACTGAGAATCATATTTAAATGCCAACCTACCCACCCCTCTAATCTGCTATTTACTAAATTCAGGGTCTTAGATATTCGCCAACTATTCACCAAGACAAGCCTGTCCTACATACGGAAAAATAACCTTCTGGTGGCTCCACAACATCAAGCCCAAACCCGCTTTTCTTCAAACCTGGGATGCGTGGTACCAAAAACTGGAATCATATTCGCTCACCGACAATTTTGGTTCATTGCCCCCAAAATATACAATGCATTGAGCACCGATATAAAATCAAATATTACCATACTTCTTTTTACTACTCGTGTTCAAAATTGGATATTCGAAAGGGGACGAGATTTCTTTAAAGAATATATGACTTCCTAACCATTATAAAAGAACAGAAAATAATTAAATTAACTAAATAAAATATCATACTTCACATCTTTTTCCAAACTGACTTCACTGAAATCTTATTTAACCTAAATATATACTCTTCTAGACGATTATTTACCTACCTTGACAAATCGCCAGTAAAAATTTTAGCTTTCATAAAAAAATACCATATAAATAAAAAATAACATATTTAAATCTTACTTCTTAGTATTTTATATTTTATAGTATTTTATTTTTAACTTCTTTAAAACATCTTCTTCTTTATAATCCTTTATATACATGTATGTATATATATATATATGTATATGTATATGTGTGTTTGTATGTATTTATATGTATTTATATGTGTATATATATATATATGTATGTATTTGTGCATGTATATGCATATGTATGTGTATGTGCTTACGTATACATATATCTTGTTATATTTTACCTTAAATATTTTATCTTTTTTCTTTCTCTTGTTTCAAATATCTTATAATTTCTATTTCAAACCTATATTTTGTTCTAGTTTTCACACTGCATAACTTATATCATGTATGATTACCTTAACACGGGCATTAGCCTAGTATGGTAATCAAGAAAAAAAACATAAAAGTGTACTTTCAAATTATATGAAATAAAAAAAAAAATAAAAAATAAAAATCCAATATCAATTACCATTACTTAATAATTACTCGGTAACGTGGTACATCTACATATTACAATTTTGTTACAATCTTTAGCAAAACCCATGCTTCTAGAATACAGTATGTGATGTGAGGGGGAGGCCGGGGGGAAACGTAACGCCGGGAGAGTAGGGAGCCAAAGCGAACACAACACGTGTCTGATTGCATCTGAAATGTCAATTGCCTGTTTGACAAATCCAGTTTGATCTTGCGTCGTTGTTTTCCTCTTGGCTTTTCCCACTAGCTACAAACCCTCTCTCTCCCCTATCTATGAGGATATCGAATTCTGTGGTTTTATCAGTTGGCTGTATATTTACGTGAAAAGCAATTTGATCTGTACTTTCGTAGTTTTTGGAATAAAGTGTTGATTTTTGTTTAATTTATATATTGATATTTATATATAAGAAGGAAAAAAAATTTCATTGGACCCTTCGAATGTGTTAATACCTGATGGTAGTAACTCATAACAATATGAAAAACACGGCTATTTATTTATTTATTTTATTCATTATTATTATATTTATTTATATTTTCTATGCGGTCATAGTGATGATTCCAATTATAGGTGAGCCCACCATTCACCTAAACATTCTTAGTGTGATTAGTTATAATACGTAAAAATAAATTTAGTTACAAGTAGGCACATGAAACCAGGAGGCTCAAAATCAAAAATATAATACAAACAAACGCATTTAGTATATATATAAACTTATATATGGGATACATACACGTATATATGGGACGTGTAGGATTGCACTATCCTCCCCACATCCTGGAATAAAGAATTATTATTATTTTACATACATATATATGTACAAGCATAAGTGTGCCCATTCTAAACATAATATATACACACACACACGCACACACATACATACATACGCATATTATACAGCCAACGCATAAATAGGTGAATGATTCAATAAATACGAAGTCGCTCTAAGTGAGGACATCGTCAGATATATGCAAGTATAAGTTCCTTCTCAAAGTGATTGAATTCTAAAATATTTGCAAGTCTTATTGGTTGCAGTATTTATTATATAATCGAGTCATTCTCGACGTTGGTTGGTTTGACAATATTTTATTAATAACTAGCTGGTCCCGGCATGCATTGCTATGCCATTTAATAAAGAAATTGTTTCTCCCTGAGTGTCCTTTCCCATTCGTCCCGTTCCCCTTCCGCCTCCTCTTCTTCTCGTGCGTCCTCTTCCTCTCTCTCGTTCCCACTCCGTCACCTCCACCTTCCCTCTCCCCACTCCACTCCCCCCCCCCTTCCCCCGTCCCGCGAACCCCCCTCCCGAGCTCCCCTTCCCCCTCACACGTCCCCTTCCCCTTCCGCGTTCCCCTTCCATCTTCCACGCCTTACCTCTTCCCTTTCCCGCTCCCTCGTCCCGCCAACTCCCTCCCGCGTTCCATATATTCAATACCAGTACATTCAGTTTTTAAACAGCCCGCGTGTCACCTTTTACAATTTTGATTCAAATTTCCATTTTTCATGTATATTAAATTTGGTACAAATATCTATAATTCTTGATTCGAATCAAAATATTAGGGGAGTACCTACTATAAATAAATTTATCAACTTTTCAAAAATAGAATCCTGATTTAACAATTTTATTGTTTTGCAAAATGTCATTCTCAAACACGCGAACTGTCAGACGTGCGGGTTTTCTGAAATTATCCAATTTTCTGCGCATTTTTTAAAATTTTTCTCTCCGTAAGAACCATCCTCGTACTTCAAGGAATGTTCTAAAAAAAGAATTAGCGAAATCGGTTCAGCTGATCTCGAGATTTGCGCTTACCAACACATTTAGCGATTCATTTTTATATTACAGAGATTGCATTCACATAAGTGTTTAGTGTAAAGAGATGTTAAGTATTATCTGCACCAATATTGCAATCCATTTTCAAATCACAAATACATAACTTTCGACTCCCAGGTCCCAGGCAGGGAACAAAATTAAATTGATTATTAGTCAAATAAAAAATATTGAGTAAAAATACTCAGTATTGAGTTTACTTTGGATACACGGACTACAATACAATACAATTTCTGCGGTTTGAACCTTCAGTTATTTTAACGCTATTATTTAGTAATAATAAGTGAAAAGTCAACATCAATATTGATGAGTTGGTGGCTGATTGATCTGTAGCGTCGGCTTCCCATCCAGGCGCCACGGATTCAATCTTTTCTAGGTAATTCCTTTACTTATCATAAAAGAAAACATAAAATCTCTAAATAATATATTTTATAGTATGAATATGATAATATTAAAGTCACCTGATTCAACTTAACGTTTGTGTATCTTCAGAGACACGTTAAAATATACCAAATTTTCAATCTCTACGGAATAAAAATCCATGTTTGTTTATTTACATACAATATTGCCCCATTCTGAGTTAACTACTTACCGATGCGATGTCAAATACGAGGAAATCACCAAACTCCCTTGTTGCGAGAAATAAGGAATAACATATCAAAAAATCTTTTCTTTTTCCTCAACAAAGCTAAGTGCCCGCGGGGGGAGTGTGACACAAATCGAGTCGAATTTACATAAATTGGATTTGATGCGACTTCTCAATTTACCCGTGTGTGGCTCGGCACGTATTGCGCCAATCTCCCCCGCAATCGACACAAAGTAACGTGGAGATGCGGCTTTACTTCTCGCCCACAGATTTTATAAAGTTTTCTCGTGGAAATGTTCAAATACTCGCTTTTGTGGCGAAAAACTTCATGTTCTATTTTTATAATGAAAACATATAATATTTGACATTACATTGTTAAATATAAATTGACATTGTGAAATTGAACATTCTATTCTAATGTCAAATTAGGATTTTCCTGTTAATATCAAACTTATTTTTCAAAGTATTATTTTTCCACAAAATATTATGTAATATCAGTATATGACACCTTGTTTACTTTCAAAATATCAACTTTTAATTAAAATATCACTGGAGTTACTAAAAATATCGTTTTATTGAAAAAACGAGCGCAAACACGAATCAAGGGATATAAAATTTCATAAAGCTTTTTTTGTTTTTATAAATAAAAGTTTTTAAAAAATTGCCGCCGCCGACTATCGAACTCCTCTCAACTTTTTGGTAGACAAATAACTATACTGCCTGAATATAAGCAGAAATAATTATTTTTTTTAATTTTAGGGTGTTACGTACATCCTAACATCATAACCGAAATTCTTCTTCTTTCGTATGGTGGGGGTCAGAGGGGGACATCTAGGTCTGCGAGCCAGTCTAGGGCCTCAGGCGTTGCCCTGTGGACCTCATCAATCCCGCCGGGGAATGAATGGAGCGGGTATTCGTTGACCACATGTTCGGTGGTCTGCACCGCACCGAATTCACACGTCGCCGACTCTTTAAGGCCCCATCTATGCATCATGTGAGCACAACGGCTATGGGAGCACCTTTATCCTATTGATGGCAGTCCAGAGTTTGCGAGGCAATGAGAACCCAGGCTGTCTCTCAGTGGGGTCTTGCACGAGATCGGCGTTTTTGACGTTGGCTGATTGCCACTCAAGCTTCCACCTATCTTCTGGTGTGAGAGGTGTTCGAAGGAGTCTTTCTCTTTTCGTCCAGAAGGGTTTTCGAGACTTTAAGCGACATGCCGGGTGAGAAACGACATCTTCGTGCAAGGGTATTTCGCTTTTTTGCAGCGCCTTCTTGTATTCCCTCAGTGTTGCAATCTCTCGCCTGATATTTGGCGGGGTTATATTTGCAAGTACGGGGAGCCAAGGAAGAGGAGTCGATTTTAAGGTTCCGCTGATGGTTCGCATTGTGGCATTAAGCTGAACGTCGACCATGGAAGTGTGGGCGCTTCTGGCCCATACTGGAGCACAGTATTCAGCTGCTGAGAAAACCAGGGCAATGGATGCCGTTCTGAGCTTGTTGGCGTCGCATCCCCAGCTAGTACCAGCCAGCTTATTGACTAAGTTTAGTCTTGTCCTGGTTTTTTTGCCCACTGTTTCCATGTGTTTCCGGTAATTAAGGCTCCTGTCCAAAGTTACTCCAAGATAGTGAGGATGAGGGTTATGGTAAATATTTTTTCAATCAAACTGAACACAGAGTTTTGCGTTTGCCTGTGAATTACTGAGATGGAAAGCTGTCACAACTGTTTTCGACCCATTTGGCTTTAGTCGCCAATTGAGGAAAAATTCTTCCATAGCCTTGAGGTCAGAATTAAGGATCTCTTCTGCTGCATTGAGGGTTTTGGCTTGGACTATGATGGCGAAGTCATCTGCGTAAGCAAATTTTCTGCCTTCAGTGTGAGGAAGATCTCGAGTATAGATGTTGAAGAGTGATGGGGCCAGCACTGAGCCTTGGGCAAGGCCATTATTCAGGTGCATTTTTTTGCTTTTTAGCCCTCCTAGAAAAACCCTGAAAGTACGGCCAGTTAGTAGTTGCTCAATAAGTCGTACTGTGTTTCCATCCTCTATGGTGTCGTAGAGCTTGACAATGAGGCCTTTGTGCCACACCGTATCGTAAGCCGCAGAGAGATCAATGAACGCTGCCGCAGTCTTCAGCCGTTTCTGGAATCCAGATTCGATGTGTGTTGTCAGAGCTAGCACCTGGTCACAGCAGTTACGGCCTGGTCTGAAGCCAGCTTGCTCTTGTGGAACCACTTTCTCCAGAATTGGGGTAAGTCTGCGGAGCACCACTCGCTCTAGGAGTTTATACATGGTACTTAAAAGCGAGATGGGCCGATAGCTGTTTGGATCTTCTGGTGGCTTGTTGGGTTTGAGGATCGCAATAACTTTAGTTTTTTTTCCAGATATTTGGAATTACTCCAGTTTTAAAAATTTCAGTACACAGTTTTGCGATCCATAACTTTGTCCGTGGCCCAGCATGTTTCAGAAAGTCTGGAAGAACTCCGTCGCATCCAGCTGCTTTCCCAGCTTTTGTTGAAGTGAGGGCGATGTCTACATCATCAGCTGTAACGGCGACCACATCGTTAGGGTTCACCGGCCATTTTAGCCGTGCCGCTTTCAGAGATTTTTTGATCTGGTGGCTTATGTTAGACCTTGTTGTCATTTTTGAACTGCGGAGTAGTTGGTGAGCAACAGCATTTGGGGACACTTTGGGGGTTGTCTTAATTGGCTGATTTTCAGCTCCGAGTCTGTAAATAACCGAAATTATAATATATTTTAATTACAATTCTTATCAAAATATTACATGTCACAATAATGTACATATTGGGACATTTTCAAAATATAACAACAAAAAGTCGCTTTCAATGTTAATACCTGCCATTCGCACTTGTAGAGAAAATAACGCAGCATTTCATCAAACTTTAACTTTTTTATATACTTTTATTTCCATTTAAATTCTACTAAGCTACTTCATACTAGTCCGTAGTCATGTATTGCCAACTTTTTTTATATTTTGATACCTACGTTTAAAAATATTTGAACGCTATATTGTGAAAATATCAATTGATGTGAAACTGACACTAACTGAGGTACCTAACTATGCTGAAAGGCTTGCTCATTACAGAAGTCTCACTCGCCAAAAGAAGACAAGTATCAAATATAATCTCTTTGTTTAAAATCAAAAACAACGTTAATGATCCATCCATCATCAATAATCAAATATAAACATAATCAAATTAATCTTAATATTAGACCGAAATTCACGAGAAATTCTGATAACTTTTGGATCGATACTTATCGTATGAATACAAGTTTATTTCAATCCAATGTCAACGTTAAGAAAGACTCAATTATATAATAAATACTGCGATCGTGAAGACTTAAATATATATTTTAGAATTCAATTACTATCTTCAGAAGAAACTTATACATGCATATACTTGACGATCTCAGTTAGAGCCACTTTGTGATTATTGTATCATTCGCCCACTTACGCACTGGCTCCATAATATATTATGTGTACTTATGTATAACTATTTGCACGTGTGTGTGCATACATGCTTACACAGGCATATCTACAGTGAACACACGTATGCATATACACATATATGCATATACTATATATAAATATATAGAGGTAAATGTGTGTGTATGTACTCGAATTTACTAATATTTGATTTTGATCCGTCTTGTTTTATGTGCTTGTAATTTAATTAATTATTATTGTAACTTATCGTTACAAAAATAATGTTGAGATGAATGGTGTGCTCACCTATAACTATAATATTCATTATAATCAAATTGAAAATGGCAATTACTGTAATAATTATGTTATGTAAATAGGGCCAATAAATAAATAAAAATGTAAAAAAAATCAATTGTAGTGCACATTTTTGCAAAAAAACCACTTATAGATCTATCTACTACAATTTATTTGGTCAGTCGCAAAAATGTTTATGAAATACGTACATTTATAAATTGTAAAATAAAATTTAACAATCCACAATCTCTCCCACAGTTTGAGAAACAGAAGGCTTTGGAAGTCTTATTTATGGTACCTCCTGATGTTAACACGTCGTTCTAAAACTTTTCATTTCGAGACCCGACGTGACTAGCGATCTTCCCCAGGGACTTTTCTGCTCCGTGATTGGAATCCGGAAATCTTCCTGGGAACAGCTTATTAAATACCTAATTTTATGTGTCGTCGGTCGTCGCAAATCCAACAGTATTTATATGGGTGCATCCGTTTGCAGTCCCCTTTTAATATTTATATTGCGGCGGCTTTTGGTTTGGAATTTTATAAAATCAATAGATTCCTTGGATCCGCTGACATCCAGTGTAGCTAGTCACCGAGACAGAGTAACCGAGAAATGCAATGACGTCGTATGTAATATATAGCCGCTTGATACTACTATGTATTACCGTCAATCTTTCCATATCCGGAGAGATACTACGTATTCACAAATTCGTAGCAGTTATACCTAGGCGGGACACGTCCCCATCCAACCTGCTGACGGAAGTGGTGACATCTTGTGACGAATTCTTTAATTCGAAACCGAACTACAACGGTAGCTTTGTTTGAAATTCCACGTACACAGATGCGCGTATGGCGTGGCGTCACACATGCACTCGAAGCCGGGTTCTGAAATTTAACCACACAGACGCAAGCCCATTAATACTATTAGATATTTAATGTATTTGTATCTATCCTATTCTATTTTCTAAAGCAACAAAACAGATGGTGTGATATCTGAAGAAGCAAAAACTCTCGAAAGATGAGATCTGGCTTCTTGAAAACTTCAAAACTTTTTCATGGTCGTGATTTTTTTGTGTAGCAACTTTGAATCTTTCTAGTGGAAGTATTAATGTTTTGCCAGTCTTAACTTAACTTGTTTGTAATATGGTAATTTGTTTAAAATCATGGATTCCTCAAAAACCTTTATCAGTCTTCTTCATTACCCATTTTCCTAATGTACATGTTTGTCCAATTTGTCATTGCTTTATTTAAGTGAATGTAATTTCCTTTTGTTCTGTCATATCACTTTTAATAATTTTTTTTGTGAGTATTGTAATTTAATTAGTGGATAAACAAGTATATACGTGAATCATCCAACATTTTGCCTTTAAAAAAATATCACCCTATTAATATTGATTGGCGATTAAAATTTGCTATTGCGAAACACTCAGTCATGATGCACTAATTAAAAATTAGAGTCATGTCGATAAGATCTACGAATAATGTACTCTCAATATCGCCCGCTGAATGACCGCCCTTCAGAATTGAAATGTTACTTGAAATGGCTTAAGACATTTACTTTTTTTTTTGGCATGTTTAGTTAGTGACCAGAATACAAACAGTCGGATAATTCTTAACAATACTTATCATGTCCTCTCTTTCTTCACATCCTTTCAGCATCACAAACTTCTCGATAGAGGACGCCGTAGATGCACTGACTCCTGGCAGTTTGAACGCACACAAAAAAGTTTATTATGTATTTGACACGTTCGATGTACGTAAATAAGTTCGCTATTAACCATTGAAGTGCCACGATATTTAAAAAAAAATGCTTGGAGCGCTGGAGTTTTTTTGTTCCATTTTTTTATTTGCCCGCGCCCATTCAAAAATCGTATCTCCGAATATTGAAACGAAAACACAAACTGTTAAGGCTCTGCAACCGGGATCGAAAAGAAAAAGCTGGAGAAATACGAAATTACGAATGTTAGAGGAGAGCGCTAACATTTACAGCGACAAAATCGATGCGAAAATTACGAAAATGTTTCATAAAACACGACTCGTTTAAAATAGAGCAAAAATCTCGCGGGCATTATCTTAAACAGCATTTAAAGAAACACTGTGAATTTTTTCATACATATAACTTGTAAAATAACTGAAACAAACGTGTTAATAATAATTTTTGGAGCATACTTTGCGATTTTTTTTCTATCGAGGGAATTTTATATAATTTGCGTTTCGGCGCGGGCAAAGTCTAGATATTATCTTCATGAATAACATATATTTTTTGAACAGCTTTAAAACTTGCCGTGTTTAAGGGAAATATGTAATAAATCTGTAGAAATCCGGGCTGCGGGCCCTTAACTATCGTTTTATTTATTTTTTTATTTTTTTTTTATGAGTAATATTTAATTTAAGGTATCAAATTGTAATATTTAATTTAAGGTCCAGGGTTCGAGTCCCAGAGGTGCAAATATTTTATATATATATATATATATATATATATATATATATATATATATATATATATTTATTTTTAATATTTAGGTGAGAAAAATTTTATCTGATTTTTCTGTTTCCAGATTTTCGATTGATTTTCGCTAATATTGTCTTCATTTAATTAAATGTTAACTGTCGCTTAAATCCAATTTACCTATATTTCATCATTTATCTTAAGTTTGAAGGCTTTATTGTTAATTTTTTTTAATCATTAAATTCACAAATGTGTGCAGATTGCATTATTGTTAACAAAAATCGTTTAAAATTGTACTTATTATTACGGGATATTTGTAATAATGTGATATGGTTTTTAATAAAACTGGAAACATTATTAAACATGGTATATATTATAGGGTGTGTCAATTATTTCAACTTTTGAATTCACAAACGCCCGTGGTCTCAAAAGTTGCGTCTTACAAAGAAAATGAGAACTGCATTTAATTTTTTTTTTAAATGGTTATTAGCCCGCTAAAATGCATTGAAAATCAGAAAACAAATCAAAAACATTTAAAAAATATTATTTTAATTTATATTTTTTTTCAATAATTTAACCTTTTAACGTTTGTTCGTTATTAAAAATGCATATAGCTGACAAAAATTAAGAAAAATTAAGTATATGCATTTTTTTTTACATTAGCTCCACACAGGAGGCATTTCCCTAGGGGCCTATGTCATCTTTGAGGATGCTGTGTGGAGGGATTTTTAAGGGAAAGGAAGGAGAAAAAGATATGGGAAGGAAAAGGGTATGAGGGGTGGGTAGGAGTCTGGGGGTCAGTGTGTCCAGGAGTGACGGACGTATGAATCTATTCCTCACACTGCGGTGCAAGGCGAAGGGTCGGGAGAATCCGGCTGGAGAGGTCAAAAGGCCTCCCTCAATCAACCTCCTCCGATCTAGCCCGCCACGCAGTGGTTGGGCAAACGTATCCGCCACCAAGACCTAGACAAATCTCATCCCATGAACCCGGGCACCCCTGCTAAGTCACCAAACGTAGCGAACCAGTGGGGTGACCTGTGGCAGGGGTGTTGGTTGTCCAATAAATGGTTCCCGGGGCGGCGGTACTCATACCCGCCTCCCAAATTGATACAAATACAAGTAAGCCAACAAGAATACTGATTTTATCCAGAAAAAGTGTTATTTTCCCCCTTTATATTTTTGAAAAACACATCTCATATGTTGCAAAATATTTTTTTTTCGCGGTACTGCAGTTATGGAATAAAAATTAAGTTTGGCACAAAATTTAAAATATGGACCCTTTGTTTTATTTTTTTCCAAATCATGAAAAACAGTTTTTTTTAAACTTTCGGCTATTTTAGCGGGCTAATAGTGAAAAATAATTTTATTTATTTTTACGTTTTTGAATAACTATGGATCATACGAAACTTTTGAGACCCCGGGCGTTTAAAAACAAGGCCATTTTTTCTCTCTATGGAGAGCGACACAATAAGATAATTAAAATTAAAAAAAAAAAACATTTTTCAATGTACTAATCAAAGACGTTTGGTCTTTTTTTTCGTATTATTTTTCAATCGTAATTAATCAGACTAAAAATTATCCAAGAATCCGTTTCTACATATAAAATCTGTTTCTTTGTTATTTCGCTCTAACTGAATAAACATTAAAAACACAGCACACGATGGGAAATTACACCTTCTGACAGGTGCAAACTAAACTTCACTTTCGCACCCATTTTTCAGGACTTCGAAATAACTTTAAATGAGTAGAGAATTCAAAAACGAACATAGTCATATATAAAACGATACAGAATTTGCCTAAAATAAACATCCATGGGATTTTCTAACGCGATCATGGCACCGCCATGAAAAAAAATACTCAGAGCTTATTTTTGTTTGAAATGTTTTGTTGCCATCTATCGATAAATTGATGAAAGTATTATCTTAGCTGGCAATTCATGAACATTCTGGCCGCGGAAAAAGTTTAAATATATTGTGCTAATGAAACACAACGCCATCCACTAGATGGTTACCCAACCTTTTAACTCACACCGCCATCTGTTAATTTGCAAACAAATCAAATCCACTTCGCCCGCTTGCCAGCCCGCTCGTCCACGGCATACAGACATTCATTCATTTTTCAACCAATTTACTCAAAACCTTGACAAATTATATACTTAAACCCTACTCATGAATCACACTATCTATTGGTGAAAACCGCATGAAAATCCGTTCAGTAGTTCTTCAGTTTATCGCAAACAGACAGACAGACGCCAATGAACTTTCATTTATAATATGAGTTAATTTTGAAACGTAGGCGCCCACATTATCGGCGTTCGGGTGTTTTAAAAAGCTATTTACCCACTTTGTGGGTCCCTAGATCTCCAGTAAATACAAAAATTTAAATAAAAAAAAAGTACTAACGAATCTTCCCTACTAAAACTTTGTCAGGCAAAAAGTAAGATAAAACAGGCAAAAGGTAAGATAAGAACGTCAAAGATGTAATACGGAACCAATTTCCTTCCCCTTACAGACCCATAATGTTTTACATTGCAATACGAAAATTTATATTAACCGATCGGTAGTAAGAAATAAACGAAATATCCGAAGAAAGGAATAAATTTTAATGCACGCTACATTAAATAATATCTCTCGAGCTTTCGAACACCCCTTATCTCGCCGTTATTCTTAAACCACCCTTTAAACTCCGGTTTTAGCTTGTGTTCAAACCCCGATTCGGGCTTCCGAATCGATTTGTGAATATCGCCACCGGAACATATTTTTGAATTTCGAATTTGAAACTTCTGAAAACGCCTTTTCCGGTCGAAACAAGAAAATACGCGGGAAAAAACAAGAGAAGGGCGATAAATTTCATATTATTCCGTTTCGAATTACGAATGCTTTAACTAAAATTCAAAACGGCGTAACTTATTAACCAAGCTCAAGCGAAAATAATCCTTATTTTTAATGGCAATAAAGATCGTTTTTGCATTTTGACAATTTTTTATTAGATTCGGTTCGATTTTCTTCTGGTTTTTAAGTACACCGTTAGAAGACATAGCTTTCTTGTTCGATAATGTGAATTTTACTTTCATCTCTGTTAACAATATGTTCTTTCTTGGGGGGAAGGGGTGAAATGGGTGGTTTTCGGGTGGTAATAAGTGGGTGGGAGAGCTGCCTTGGTGCCACCCAGTGGGAATTCGCAATTTACGATAAATTAAGCAATATGAAGTTTCGAGATGGCGGAATCTATAAATTTTATTCTTGACGTATTTTTCGATACAAGAGAGGGATATTATTTGCGCCTGTTTTTGATGGTGTTTTTATGATATAAATCACAAGATGAAAACAGGAATATAAATCTATCGAAAGTATATATTTTTTATTGTATTAGTCGTTTTCAGATCCGCGGATGTCTCTTAAATTATCTTTTTGAGTATGCGTACCGAAGTCCCACTTGAACTTAACGCTTTGGCGTTTTGTGACCGTGTTGAATATTGCATTTTCATCCCACTAGAGTTTTGCATGAGCGTAGATACTACTACGAGCTGTCAAATCAGAGTAGTCAATATTATGAACTTAACCCTGTAAAAATATATAGTTGTCCCTCCTAACGACAAGCAATGTGCTTTATTTTTACGAGAGTTATGTTATGTAAAATTGTAAAAATTAAAAATGTTTAAGAATTTTTTTTAAAATAAAAATAAGTCAGTGTCTCCTGGACACTTTGACCCCCAGATTCCTACCCACCCCTTAAACCTTTTCCCTTCCCAGAGCTTCCTCTCCTTAATTTACCTAAAAAAGACCCTCCACACAGCATTCTCAGAGATGACATGGGCCCTGAGGAATATTTTTTCCTTGGGGTCTCCTAAGTTTTTTTTTATCATTAGCTCCATACAAGAGGCCCGGAGGAAAATAATTCCCTTCAGGGCACATGTCGTCTTTGGGGATGCTGTGTGGAGGGACTTTTTAAGAAAGTAAGGAAAGGAAGTTCTGGGAAGGAAAAAGGGTATTATAGGTGGGTAGTGTGTCCAGGAGTGACGGACGTACGAATCCATCCCTCCCACTGCGGTGCAAGACGATGTTCCTAGAGAGTACGGCTGGAGAAGTCAAAGGGACTTAATCATTCTCTCCCGTTCCGGCCTGTTATGCAGCTGGTGGGCAGACGCATCCTCCGTCAAGACCCGGACAAACCTCCCCTCATGAACCCAAACGTAGCGAACCACTTGGAGGTGACCTATTACCAAGGTGTTTGGTGCACCCAAATTGTATAACTTTAAAAGATCCTACACACAGCTTCCCCAAAGATGACATAGGCCCTGAGAGATATTTTTCCTCAGGGCCTCCTGCATGGAGCTAATGTAAAAACATGATACAAATTTTGAGAACTTTAAAATGGATGCTATAGGTACTGATAACATTTCCGCACCTCAATTACCAGAAATGATGACACTTTCCGTCATACGATATCCAAATCAATATGCTCACATAAGATTATCATGCAATATGCAAATTTACTTCAATGTGAAGCCTGAACCCCCCCCCCTCCCCGTCTCCAAGAAATAATCATTACCTACCCCTCCAGCCATTATTATCACGCATTATAGCCACGATACAACGACCCTCTCTCACCCCAACCCCTCTTACCTCCCGCCCACCACTCCTAATCCACCCTTATAAGACGACAATGAAATATTATTGTCACCACACTTATTTTATATATTATTCCCGATGTATGTGCATTGTACTTATGTGGGTATATTGTGTCTCGATGGAAAATGAACTAGATGGGTTTCCTGATGTGATAGGGTACACTGTTTGGTAGGATACTACTTTACCGAATCTTAAATTTCGAAGAAAATTTGTATGCCATTAAGAAATTATGTAAATTGATTGTAGTGGATTTTCTGAATTGTTTGAAAATTTATGATCCGCCGATTTATTACCTCACCTAACCCAACCTAACCTAATTTAACCTAACCTAACATTTTTTTAGGTTAAACCCAGTATGGCGACGGGAGTAGTGGATAGAATGAATTCTAGCGTCTTAGAACAAAACGTGATTTGCGGTTTGAATTAAAAGTTTGTAAAAAAATTATTTTTTAATATCTTTGGGAAATCAACAGTTAAATTTCAATTTTTTACATTGTATAAGCAAAATGTAACCAATAATGGATTTTCTCCTTGTGTTCAGAAATAAACAGAATGAGCTGAACATAATCATATGAAATAAATATTACTTTTTTATGTGAATACCTAAAAAGAGTCCCAACTGCTCCCGTCTGAAATCAGTAAGACTATGGCTTCCCCATTTGGGATTTGTTGTGAAGCTGAAGGTAAGTTAAAGAAAAGAAGATGGTGAAGAGGAAGTAACTGGCTGTTTCAGATCTAGTCACCAAACACGGCTAAAGCCATTTCAAGCAACGTTTCAATTCTGAACGGTAGTCTTACACCAGGGCGATACTGAGAGTATCTTCCACCATTAAATTATGACTAATTTAATAAGATGACAGGACGAACTCTAAACAAAACTTAATTTTATAACAAAATTATATAAACAACGAAGAGAAAAGTTACTCATGATATGTCAGAAAAATACCCCTTTATTATTATAGACTTTTATTTTCATTTAATTAACTCGCCATTGAAAATGTCTGCCACATTTGAAAACTACAAATTAGTAGGTATTTTAGCGTAATTTTATTTTTTTTTTTTTTACGTGAGCTCCACACAGTCATCTTTGGGGATGCTGTGTGGAGGGTTTTTTAAGGAAAGGAAGGAGGGGAGAGTTCTGGGAAGGAAAAGGGTTTTAGGGGTGGGTAGGAATCTGGGGTTCAGTGTGTCCTGGTCATCCGCCTCCAAAACCTAGACAAACCTCACCCCATGAACCAGGGCACCCCTGCTAAATCTCCAAACGTAGCGAACCACTTGGGGTGACCTGTGGCAGAGGTGTTGGTTATCCAATAAAGGTTCCCGGGGCGGCGGTACCCATTCCCGCCTCCCAAATTGAGTTTACTTACTTATATGCATAATTTTGACAACGCTGTATCATAGCAGTATATTATACTACTAGCTGGTTCCCGGCCTGTGTTGCAAAGCCATATTCAAAGAAATACATTGTTTCTCACTGAATCACCGTTCCCCTCCCGCGTTCCCTTCCTAGCTAGCTTTATAAATGATGGCCTATATCTTATTCTGATGTATGAGCTATATTATGGTAAAGTTTTATTAAAATCCATTCAGTAGTTTTTGCGTGAAAGAGTAACGAAAACACATATGTACATCCATACAAACTTTCGCGTTTACAATATTAGTAAGATGGTAGGCGATATTTTACAAAATGATTGATTTTTTTTTGTATTTGAGGAAAGTTCTGACACGAAAATATTTCTTCATCTCGATGGTATTATAGAAGTAGTTTTTTTAGCAACAACAAACCTATCTTGTGCATTTCATGTCAATGGAATGTGTTAGTGTCTCACGTGAGTTTCCCACTTTGACATATTACGGTACATCCTGTTCCCAATACGCGCATTAAAATGCCCATTCCTTGCGCTTTGGAGTTTGAAGACGGGACACCCTCTGCAAGAGAAAGAAACGGTATTGTGTGTTCATTGTAGTTTTTCAGGCGCCAAGAGATTTGCTGTTTTCTTACCACATAGAATACTTACCAAATTAGTGTTCGTTTTTTTTTGTTTGTTTTTTTTTTTTTAATTTTAACTATTTTCACTCAAATATTAAACAGCCGTCATTCAAAGAGAAATTCACTGAGAAAATCTTCCTCGCTGCAAAAGTCAAATATGATTGATGCGCCAAAATATGAGCAGATGCTCGTTTCATCTTATATATAAAAATCTCGTGTCACGGTGTTTGTGGTCACACTCCTCCAAAACGGCTTGACCGATTTTTATGAAATTTTGTATGTATATTTGGTAGGTATGAGAATAGGTTGGAAATTATAGTTCATACAGCTAGGTGATTAGGGTGTCCAATCCAGAAAAAAATATCAATTTTTTTACAATTTTTTTTGTATTTTTTTTTATTTGGCATTAAAAATACCTATAATCCCAAATTTTCGTATGAAAAAATTTAACCGTCTTTCGTATTTCAAACAGGACGAAATTATTTATGTTGTTGAATGACAGATGGTGCTACGTCCGCTTCATCGAACTTTCATCCACACATGCGCAAGTCATTCACGAGAAGCGTCGCGTCATTTTGATATTTCATTCGGCATCATGTTCTCGCGTGGGCAAACCATCGAGCTTATTTGTGTTGGCTAAAGACGGACTGACAAAAAATATCGTACACTCAATTGCTCTTCGAAATTCATATTGATTTTCTTTATTTCATTTTCCTACTTTAGTTGGTGTTTTTTTTTGTTTTTATCGGCGGTCATCGTCTACAGCGCTCCATTCCTCTTTCTGTCATAGATCCCATCCCCACACACTTACAATACATTCGTTATTTTTTATTTAACAACCATAATATTCACTAGAAATAATTTATATGGCAGAACAACGTTCGTCGCGTCAGCTAGTATATAATAAAAAAAAACAATGGTACCAAAACATATTTTCTACAAATTAAAAAAAAAATCTTCCGAAAACTCTTATTTGTGATACCGTGAATGATAAAATCATTATATCCATGACATTTTGCTAATGAACGTGAAACAAGATATCTTGAACTCAAAGCAACACGGAAAAACACAGCAAAACGCAATCAACGAGCGTCTTTTATCGGGCTTGCAGATTACTTGATTAAATGATTGAAAATGAAAATGAAAACGGTCCGTCTGATTGACAATCCGTTGTTAACATACCGATTGCCATGTCTAATGCACAGATGCAATGTAGGCATGCTGAGAATGTTCTACAGTTATTTTAATGGAAAGGAGTTAAAAGTTCAAGGAGTTAGCAGTTGAAATGACATACTTGGGTTCTCCGGCACAGGAACACCCGTTCACAGATGATGTTGGCTTCATGAGAACGGGTCGGTTATTCTACTCGTTTTTTATGGCATCTACTTTGCTTTCTTTATATAATCCGGGCTACGTTAAGACCCGCTTTAATAAATCCATTTCTACAGCTCCTACCTTCACCCACTTCACAATTCTGAGCGCTGGTGCATCAACCGGTGGAAAATAATAGTTGCCCTACCTTTAGATCTGTAACAACAGGGGTGCTCTTGTGAGGTGTCCCAGGATTCAGAGGTAGGTACCACAATGAAATTTTAAAAAATGTGTGGTTCGTTGTTAAAGTTAGAATTTCGATATCCGTGTGAAATATTTGATAAAGAAACATAGTTGTTATCATTAATGGTTTTTACATGAGTCCCTGCATTATAATATGAGTTTGAGATGTGTAAATAATCTCAAACCCTCTGAGCTTAATACTCACAGATTTGATTATGAAATCTACTTGCGCGGACAATATATCATAAAGAATAGCAATCCGACAAAATCTCAAGTGAAAAAACAGATTCACCAAACTTGTATGTAGTTCTTTGCTGCTAGGGAGGCCTCCGTAAATTTGTCCACTTAAAATCCAGATCAGTAAAATCCTTTTGTGACTTTGAAACATGCACAAGTAGTAGTTGTCAACCATACACAACTAGTTAGCTTTCACAATGAAAACAAATAAAAAATAAAAAAAAACAGGTGATGTAGTCTTCAGTTGTTTCGGTACCATTTTCAAAAATAAATACAGTTTAACATTTCTCCAAACTGACCAGTGGCGACATCTCTATTCTCTGATCCATCGTTGCCGTTTTTAGCAGTTTTTAGAACAAGCCATTTCGGTGTCTCTGCTAATCCCAAGAGTGCGTCAATCACTATCCTTGTGATATAAATGTATTTAATTATGTTTTCGAACAAACAAACAAACAAACATATTCTAATGCCTAACCAGTCCCATTTAGGTTGCCTGTACGGTATCAGAATCGCAAGCAATCGATTTAAGATGCACACCGCCGACAGTGGATTGCGCGACTGTACGTGACAAAGGGAGACCAAAGCTCGCAAAGAAAATCCAGATGAATTACATCTGAACATCGACACCTCAATTTGAGATGATTTAAAACTAAGTTATTGGAAAGTGGAGAAAAATCCAAACCGAACAGAATCCGTTCGTGGGTTTAAATGGCCATAAATATATTTTTTGAAAATGCGTATATTGACATCATCAAAATTCTATGGACAGTAATAATTCTAGGTTCTTTTTGAGTCGGTTCCTCATTGCCGAGGATACTCATACTCCAATTTCCAGTGGACAAGACTCACTCGCGGTTCTGCGCTGCGGGAAAGCTGCGTACACTGATGTACCGGATGCCAGTGATACTTGGTCACTTCAGCGCATTGGCGATCGTCCTCTGCTTCTTCTGCCAAACATTGGCTATTAGTGTCTCCAAGTTGGAGTTCTCAGTTTGGTGAGCAACGTGTCCAAAAGAATCTAAGAAGAACTAGACGAACCAAATAGGTTATCGATTGTCTGCTTACAACGGTGTCAGGACATGACTCAATTAAACTGGAGTGAATTTTACGTACCTACCAATCACTGCCAGAATTACATGTGAACATACTTACACATGAACGAAATTGCACAGAGAGCAAATATAAATACTTAAATTACACCTACTAGAATTAAACACTTAAAAAAAAAATTATGTTTTAAATTTTAGGATGTGTACTGAATAAACATAATAATTGAAAAATAAATAATACGGATAAGTTAGGTGAGGTAAGATTTCAGGTAAGTTAGGTTAGGCAACGTACTATTTTTTTGTTTTTTGTTTTGTTTTTGAATTTTTTATTTAGATGTATGTAAATAATTTCATACATCTAGTAGGAAAATATAAAAAATACAATTTACGAAGTAGGTACAGGAATATTCACAACTACATTTAAAAAAGAATACTAAATAAAAAAGATAACTATACAAAAATACATTATAAAAGAACAAGACCTGAGAATAACATTGGTGAGTAATCAAAAAATATTTTTTACATATAATGCACACATCCTACGAAAATTGCTGAGACTTGAGGCTTCCTTTACGGCATTTGGCAGACTGTTGTAGAGTTTTTGCCCTTTATAAAATGCGCTATTTTGTGTGCACGAAAGTTTAGTTTTGGGAAGCCTAAAGTCTCCGCGTCTTCTCGTAGGATAATTGTGAACATTTTCTTGAAACATAATAGTACTCTTCAGATAATTTGGGAGCATATTATTTTTAAGTTTATAAATCATTGTTAATGTATTATATATTATATGTTGTTTGGTTGTCATCATATTTAAATTTTGTAACATAATTTTAACTCTTGTAAAAATGTTCCATTTTAAAATCATCCTCATCCCCCTATTTTGTATAACCTGTAGTTTATTATTTTGGGCTTCGTTACATAGGAATAATACACTAGAACAATAATTTAAATGCGGAGTTACAATAGAATTGTAGACAAGGCGCGTTGTCTTGAGATCCAAGTTATTTCTGATCCTTTTTAGGAATCCAACTTTTTTAGCAATTTTTTTTGTTATGTATTCTAAGTGTTCGTCGAATTTTAATTTATCATCCAATATCACACCCAGATATTTAATACTGCTAACCCTTTCTATGCTTTCGTTATCAATTTTTAGTATTGCCTGCTCGTTTCCACCTAAGTTATCCACAATTAAAAACTTAGTTTTCGTAACATTCAATTTGAGTTTGTTTTGGTTTAGCCACAGCGTTACATTATTTAAATCAATTTGCATTTTTTTAATGGCGTCCTGTAAATTTTTACTGGCTATGTATAACAATGTATCATCAGCAAATAGTTTAATTGCACAATGTTTTAACACTTTGATAATATCATTCATGTATATAATGAACAGCAATGGACCTAAGACAGAACCCTGCGGAACGCCTTTGTTAGTACTATGTGGTTCAGATGTTATACCCCCATATTTTGTTACTTGTGTTCTTTCTGATAGGTAATCAACAAACCACTTATTTTCTTTACCATTAATTCCAATATTACTTAATTTTTTTTTAAATCTATCTCTGTCGATTGTTTCAAATGCCCGCTTTAAGTCTAGAAATAGTGCAATAATTTTACTTTTTTTATCTCTAAAATTTTTCCACTCATCTATTACATAGTTAATAGCAGTTTCACAAGAACATTTATTCTAAAACCAGATTGTTGTCGAACTAATATCTGCTTGGCCTCAATATATTCAGTTAATTGCTCCTTTAAGTGATAATAGAGCCTTAAAGTGCATTATAATCATTATTTAGAATTTAATCCGAGCTGGTACAAGAACTTAATATATTACGTATGATATTAAAGAATATTATAATGTATGGGGAAAGGTGCCTGCTTTTAACTGCAACATTATGCAATTATCTTTCAAAGACCAAAATGCAGATTTCATTTTGCGTCAGATACTCTGAAGATTTTCCATCCATGAACACTTTTTTCCGGAAAAAACGTAGACTCCTCCCCCCCCACCCTCACCCACTTATCCTGAACCCCCTTCCACCCCCTCCCACCCCTTCCGGGCTACACTTTGTGATCCTGTTTAAACCCGCCATTAAAGGCGGCCTTACAAGGGGAGATATTAAAAAAATAGTAAAAAGCAATATAAATTGCCTGTAATTTATATATGGGTACAAGACTCAGTGGCGTGCGGATAATTTCAAGTATTTAACGTATCGATAAATTAAGGTACTTTGGAAACAAATTTATAACATTTCAACTATCATATAACTCAGGATTATGGTTCAAGTAAGAACGACAATTAACAGGCAATTTTTTTCCTTAGAGTAAAGTGTTTTTTTCCTGTAAAAAGTGACACAGTTTATGCATATTTCGAAGACTTACGGCGCCGTATCCCTGCTCAAAAAAAAAATACGATGGAGATATATGTCATTACGAATGTTGGAGAGAGCGCGCTAATATTTAAAACGATAAAATTGGAGCGAAAATTGCAAAAATGTTTTATAAAATACGACTCGTTTTTAGTTTAAAAAAAAAGAAAAGTATTTTCGTTATTTGTTTTTGGGGTGTAATACCGCGTTGCCAAAGAAGGAGGTAGCGCAACACGGCATAGCACCCCAAAAACAAATAACGAAAAAACACGACTCGTTTAAAATAGAGCAAAAATCTCTTGGGGGCTGTCTGAAACAGCATTTAAAGAAACACTGAATTTTTTCATTAGTAACTTGTAAAATAACTGAAAGAAACGTGTTTATAATAATTTTCGGAGCAATTTGCGTTTCGGCGTGGGGAATGTATAGATATTGTCTTCAAAAATATCATATATTTTTTTAAGAGCTTAAAAACTCAAATGTTTAAGGTAGCTATGTAAAAAAAGCGGTAGAAATTCGGATAGCGGCGGGTTAAACACGTAATGGAAATGACGTTGCGAGCTAAAAAGAGTTTCGCTGATCTACAGATATTAGATTCAATTCAATTCAAGTCATTTTAAGCAGATTTCAACAAAAAAGTTTGCATCTACACAGTAATTCATTGATGTTGACATAACGATATTCGAGGTGATTCTATTTAACAACAATACAGCTCTCATGACTAGCATGACAGTTGGCAATTTAGTTCTGCAAGCCGGGAGATAAAACAGTCTATGCTGTCGGTGACGGAGATAACCACCGGGAACATATAAACAAATGCTCTCCATGATAGTCGAGTTATAAAGGATAAAAAGGTTTGCAAATTTCGAGACAGCAGTACCCATCCAATCGATATTATGATGCATCAAATTAGAACTAAGAAATTTAAACAAAGTTTTTGTTTTAATATACCTAATACAATTTTTTAAATAATTTTTAGGGTTTGAACCTTCCTTCCCAGGGACTAACTAAAAATAAGTGAACACCGCTAACGGTGCTAACACTTAAGCCAAATCCCAATTGATTACGACCGAGATTTATTTCGTATGTTATCTGGTGTAATTTTTTAATATTACATTATCTAATTTTAGACTTATGCGTATATTATATGTCCACGTGTGATTGCAACCAAAAGATGATGCATTGTCATCGACAATGAGTCTATCTGCCGAGATTCAACTTCATCGGATGTCCAAAATTTCATTTAATTCAATCAATCAAGAAGACAAAACCGAAATTCAAATTGGTGTACCAATAAAAAAATGTAATGTATTAATATATTATTAATATATTAGATTTGTCAAAGAATTTGTATATAAAAATGCAAAAATCAGTCATTTTAAATACATGTAGGATTACAAAGGATTTTTTAAATATTTATATTGAGGGATCGGTAGGATTTATAGGTTCAATTAGAAATGCCACAGAGCCGAACCCTCTGATATGAAAATATCTGGAGTCGGTGAATTATATTCCCATTTGGTCTCTAGTAGGTTGACATGTTGTTCTTGTATTTATAATACTTATATAGTGCAATTGCATAGCGTGGGTTGACTAGATGATCATTTGGGGAAGTGTGTGAAAGGGTTTAGTTTTTCCTTCTTTTTTCCTTTTTTTTTGGGGAAAATTTAACCCGGACATTTAAATCTGGTGCATAAATTAAGTTAACGAATAGCTTCCCCATTCACACAAGCTTCCATTCTCAATGTAATGTCTTCAAAATCCCTGATCGTGATCGATACGTGTGATTTATAAGTGTGATCGATATCAACTGACTTGATTGGGAAATGATGTCGTCAGTAGGTAATTTATATAAGACCTTTCGACTCCTACCTTCTCCCAGGCTAATTAAATAGATTATCTGCTCAGGAATGAATTTGGTCACTTGAAATATTTTTGTCGATTTCATACGAAGTGAGGTAAAATTTAGCTTACATTGAAGTCACGAATAGATTCACAACACATTTCTCTAGGGATTAATACATTCAATGGTAAACAATCATAATAATAATAATTGGATAATTTATAAAGCGCCGTTTTTGTGAAAAATCACCTCAAGGGCGCTAATCATTTTCTATATAGGGGTAATTTCCTCGACTACGAATCCAGAGGTCGAGGGTTTAAATCCTGGCGTGCGCAATTAAATTGGACTAAATTAATTTGTTTTGTTTTTGTAAATATTTCATTAAAAATATATATAGTAAATATATTTGCCGCAAGCACCAGAGTGAAAGATACTCGCAGCGTCGCCCTGGTGAAAGACCACCATTCAGAATTGAAACGTTGCCTGAATTGGTTTAAGACGTAGGTACTTGGTGACCTGATCTGAAGAGCCAGAAGTACACCTTTCCCTCCCTCTACCTTCAGCTTTACAACATATCCTAATATTTGAAGATGACATCTCTGGCTCCAGACGGATGGAACCAGTTGCAAGTCTTACAGGGTAATTCACATAAAACAAACATAAAATACTTGGGCAAAGTTAAATTTTAAATTTGGAAATCCGTTGATTCAGTGTACGCTACTGTCCAAAGGCGACGAAAGGGAAGACGACCGAGAAAAAATGCTAAAAAATTGCTAAATAGGGCACGCAGTGGCGGCGCAGAGGGGCCGGGTGATGGAACTTATTTATTTTCGGCAACAGATATTAAGTCATTCTTAAGACATCGCATCATTATACTTAATAGTAATAGATATATTACCTAGAGAGGGTAGATCGTTTCTCCTCTTTCTTCCCTGATATATATATATTTATTTTTTTCGCTCGTTAAAAAACGTCGGGAGGATGGGTAAACATTTTTCTTGCTATAATATTCCATTGTAGTAATTTTATCTTTGAGATATTTATGGCGGCCGATACAATGGCGGGGCATTAAACGCATTACGGTCATTTGAGAAAAAAGGCGTTATTATTAAACTTTTCATTCGATGGTTAATGGAATTTTGTGAAGGAACGCGGTGATTCTGGAGATTTATAAGTGTTATTACTTCTGCCTTTAATAGAAGCCGGCGATTTCATTAAAGACATCAAATAAGGACTTTTTTCAGCTTAATCATTGTTTTGCTTCGTTTTATTTTCTTTTAGAATTCACATTTTTAGGTGCTTTGCCCCGCACGGGTAATTTTCAAAAAATAATATTTCTTTAACAACCACCAATATCTAAAAAATCTTTTTTTAAAACTACCGAAGTTTTTACGTTTCACATAACAAATTCGGGTTAGTTACACCATTTATAACTCAAGAACGGCTGGACCGATTGTCATGATCTTTGATATGTTAGATTTGTCTTCGCCCCGAATGGCAGAATAGCTATTAAAACATTGGAAAAATTAAATTATTATTGTAAATAAATCTCCCTCACATACTATATACATATTTTTACATTAGCTCCACACAGGAGGCTCTTGGGAAAATAATGGTGAAATACCCCTTTAGATAACTAATAACTTACCGTTCCTTGACAACTCAACGTATTACGAGTATGTCACTTTAACACACAGTCATTCAAAGTGACGGAAGAAATACCCCGTAACCTAACCTAACGCCACTTATTTAACCTATTTTTTCATGACTTTATATCACTTTTCAAAGATATGTTAAAGTGCCACTGTGTTTACTTGACCGGACACAGTCTTAAATATACACAGTCATAATTATTAATTATTAATGGTAATAATTATTAATTACTAATGGTAATAATTATAACCATTTTCGGGTCTTAATACAAAGTTTTTATTGTGGTATTTCAAAGACTGCTAACTTACATCACCCCCAGTGAGCGCTTTTATAATACCTCGACGACTCACGGTTACGGTACCGTTGCAGTAAAAATAGATAATTAACATACGTTCCTTATATCTATAATGCTGCAGCTCTTTCTTACACCTTAAATAACGGTGAGACAAAAGGTTAGACACACAACATTCTTGTAACTATTTCCTCCGAATTACTACTTTTTCCTAGCGTTTCATTTTTTTTATACGTGAGGGGGAGATGTACATATATGTTAATAATTCTATGTTTCCTTTGGGAAAGTGCAGACATACGTTCACCGTTTGTCTCATTGTTGAGCAACTGTTGTTGTTTAGTGTGTAAGAAAGAACTGCAGCATTATATATATTTTTTTACATTAGCTCCACACAGGAGGCTTTGAGGAAAATAATTTCTCTCAGGGCCTATGTCATCTGGGATGCTGTGTAAAGGGTCTTCTTGAGAAGAGGAAGGAATGAACATTGGTCTTGAAGAAACCCATGTTGTAAGAAGGAGGAAACACAGAAGCCGGCAAATCATTCCACAGCCGAGCTGTTGAACACAAGAACGAGTCGAAGAAGCGACCTGTTCTCATGTGACAAATGTCAACCGTGTACAAATGTTGGGCACGGGTTTGGCGTGTTTCCCGACTATGCACCGGTGCCAAAGGGATCAATGACGCTAATTCCTCGAAGCATCTTCCATTGCAATACCGGTAGAAGAAGGATAACATTCCCACCCGACGCCTGTGCTCTAAGGATTGCAATCCTTCTGTTAAGATGGGAGAATCTATCAAACGGACCGCCCGTTTCTGCACAGAGTCGAGTGTATTTTTCAGGTATTTTGGAACAAAATTATTACGACCGTCAATACGGATTCCGGCGGAACCGCTCGTGCGGTGATCTTCTCGCGTGTGACATGTGACGCATGTTTGGGGGCGGTGCCTGGAACGTTTCGGTGAGACAGAGACAGAACGTTTCGGTGATATATTTAAGAACAAAAGCAAAATCACCAGCACATAGACAATAATGACTTAAAGCAATTAACAAAAAACAAAAAAATCTGGCACAAAAACTTCAAAGAGAGCAACTCTATCTCAGACTACAAAATATTTCATAAATATAGAACCGACTGCAAAATACTCGCCAGAAAACTATATCAAACATACATACTAAACACAGAAAAGTCTATTTCTTCTGATACCAAAAACTTTTTTACACACATAAACTCACTAAGAAAAAATAAACCCAGCATACCTACTCACATGTATTTCGAAGGGAAAAGCAGCAGTGATACTAATGACATTGTTAATTTCTTTGCTGACTTCTTCAAAAATGTGTACGATAAGGATATCCCTAAAGTTCAACTTCCATCCTTTCATCCGAAGAAATCGGTCCACATTCCCTCTCTTCATATAAATGTTCCCGATGTTATACGCAAAATAAAATCACTCGACATAAAGAAAAAAGCGGGTCCTGACAAAGTTAGTCCTGCTTTTCTAATTAACTGTGTATCGATACTAGCCAAGCCATTATGTCAATTATTTAACCAATCACTTAATTCTGGCTGCTTCCCCGAATTATGGAAAAACTGTTATCTCACACCTGTATTTAAAAAGGGTGATATCCACGATGTCACTAATTACCGACCCATTTGCATGCTCTCAACTATCCCCAAACTGTTTGAAAAACTTATCCTGGACAGACTCTCCATACATATTAATAACATCATTGTACCCAACCAACATGGCTTTATGCCGGGCAGATCCACCCTAACAAATCTCTCACTGTACGAACAATTTATTGCATGCTCACTTGAAAATAAAACCCAAGTAGATTCAATATATACAGACTTTATCAAAGCGTTTGACAAAGTTAACCATGAAATTCTTCTCAACAAACTTAGTAAAATGGGAATAGAGGGTAAACTATTAGAATGGATAAAGAGTTACTTAACCAGTAGAATTCTCCAAGTAAAAAACAACTCTTACCTATCACACAAATTCATGGCTACTAGCGGTGTACCTCAAGGGTCACATTTAGGCCCAATACTGTTCCTACTTTTTATAAATGATATCATCACTGTTTTTGATAATAATGTTGAAGTGTTGCTTTTCGCAGACGACTTAAAACTATTCAAACTTATTAAAACATTAAATGACTGTATTCACATTCAATTAAATTTAAATAAACTACAAGACTGGTGTAAAACTAATAAACTTTATCTGAATATAAGTAAATGTCAGATAATAAGGTTTTTCAGAGCAAATCAACCCATTAACTATCAATATAAAATTAATAATGTCTCCCTCACCTCTGTCAGTGAGATTAACGATCTTGGTATTATTTTCGATTCCAAATTTAACTTTCTTCCACATATAACTACAGTAACCAATAAAGGATTAAAAATGCTAGGTTTCATTCTTCGAAATGGCAGAGACTTTCAAATATCTCTACATTAAAAATCCTATATTCCTCTCTAGTTCGAAGTCAAGTCGAATATAATTCTTCTATTTGGTCCCCTCACTACAAAATCCACTCCGATTCCATTGAAAAAATTCAGCATAAATTCTTAAGATTCATTAACTATAAACTTGGTCTACCAATAGAATCAATAAATTACAATCACTTGTTGAAAGAATTAAACTTACTCAAACTTTCAGATAGAAGACTTATTTCCGACTTGACTTTTATTTTTAAAATTGTTAATGGTATTATAGACAGTCCTGATTTATTAAACCTAATTACCTTCCACGTACCTACTAGAACTACTCGATCCAAAATTCTTTTTAATTGCAACAAAAATATCAGGACTGAGTCATTTAGATACTCGCTTATACCTAGATTGCATGCAGTTGGCAATGCTTTCTCAGAAGTAGTAGATGTGTTCAACTGCACTGAATACAGTTATAAGAAGGCTATAATATCATACCTCAATCACATTAATTAATGTTAGGTATAAAAGTATTCGTCTGCACAGCATCTACATCATACTCTATAGATTCCTAACTACTTACTTCATTTATATCAACTATCAGACAGACTAGTAAATGTAAAATTTTTTGTCAAAATTAGTAAGTATTTTTAAACCAAGGATTTATTATTGATTCTCTAACTGACATCCCTGAAAAGCAGAACTAATTAGCAGTACCTCTAGTATCATAGTCATTTCAAACTGCAGTAATTTCAACTGAAGGTAACAATAATATCATTATACTAAGTTACTCCATTTTAGCCAATTCCTAGAATCCAACAATATGTACAAATAAAAGTAAAGTAGGTATATTATACTTGATGTTGAGAATTATTCTAAGTCACCTTTATTTACATATTTTTACTCTGCATAACATTTTGTATCCTATTACTAAATTTTAGTTGTTATCATACATATGTACTTTGTTTAATGTACATTTTTATCGTAGTAATTACCCTCCTGTGTACCACTGTGTATCATGTATCACTGTATTGTAATAGCCATTTTATGGCGTTAAAATAAAATAAATAAATAAATAAATTTACTTTTTTTTTTAATTTTTGGAATTCACTCACACTTCAACATAATCTTTGTAACTATATTCCATACTTTCAAAATTATCCTCACGGCTAGTAGTATTGTAGGGGTCTACGGAGACGTCACGGTGCGGTGTGTGAGAAAGATCCAAGAAAACAATCACTTTTTTTCCTTTGGAAGAAACGACCTACGTTCATTGTGTATCTCATCTTTTGAAAAAGCTGCAACATTATAACGATAAAGAACCTATGTTTATTGCCTTTTTTGCTTTCACGGTAATATACAAGCGTTCATTACCTTCATCAATTGTTAGTTGAACGTAAAGCAAGGTTTTTTTAAAACATTTATTTATAAAAATTAACTTTGTGACGAAAATTTTTTATTCAAGTCGTTTTCTGTTAACATAACATTTTTTAAAAAGCAATTGGATTTTAAATAATACTTTGTTAATCGACATAATGATAGTTGGTGAAAATGAAATATTGTCGAGTAAAATAAGTCTTCTCGGAACGACGAATAGTGAAAACGGATAAAATAGTATTATGTCTAAGTCCCTCTTTCGTCGGGGATAAGAACTGTCGAAGAAAAGAATAAAAAACTATCATTTATCATCGTGATAAGTAGTTCCGTGGAATATTATAGTTCTGTTTATCCGATAAATACTCGGAACCAAAGTTCCGATCCGTCGGATTATGGTGGGAAACTTCGCTAAGTGCAGAAGAATACGAAAAGCGCCCCCAAGCGACATAAAATAGTATTTTCACAATATCAACCCCATTTTGAAAACGTACTTTATCTACACAAAGTAGTGATTTAATTATTTTTTAATTCGTCTTTATTTTTTAACACACTGGTTTTACCGTGATGCCTTCAGACCAATGAGATAAATTGATTTGTGTTGTTGGCGTTTCCGTGTGTCCAAATGGCGATCCATTTGACTAAATTACGTAAATATTTAATACAATATAGTACATTGTGTATTGAATATACAATACAATATACAAGTCCGGAGTTAAAGTGTACTAATTTTGGGAGTTAGTTTTACCTGTCATTTTAAATGTCGTCTTTTTAAGGTAGTAAGTAGTTTATGGTAAAAAAAGTTGAATTTGTTTGCATGAAAAAATTTTTGGATTTTTTTTGTATTGAGAAAATAACAAAGGAATTTCTAAAAAGTTATCAATCCTTTTTTACTTCCACCATAATCGACCTCTTGTGAAGTTGTGAAGGATTAGCAAGCCGAGGAATCGAACCCACGGCGTCTTGGTGGGACCCAGTCGCAATGTCAACTCAGCCACTGACCGGTGGTCAATTATTCCACCGTCTGTTCCAGCAAGAATTATGTTTACATTGATCCACTTTGCATAGGACAGAAGAGCATTTGGAGCGCGCAGGTACATAAATATGAATCTTATTTAGCAAATTCGGGCATTGAATAATATTATAGTAAATTAATTTACACAGGAATAATGCATCTACATATGTGATTATAATGCAAACAAATCATCTCTGCAGAAGAACTTCCAGACTGCGAGGTTCATTTCTTATAGTTCATCTATATTATTCTAATGAATTAATAAAATAATGTATGTTCCATCACGTGCCCCAAGTATTCATCAATCTAATGATGAATACTTGAAGCAGGCGGATGAGTTTGTGAATTTGGGTTGTATCTTTACGAGGGATGGGAAGGCTGATAGAGATATTGAAAGTAAGGTAAATACAGGTAACTCCATGAATGGAGGACTGAATACCGTTGGCACTAATAAAAAAACTATCTGCTATTGTGCTGGTACTTAACCTTATATATGGCAGTGAGGCATGGAATTAGCAGAGGAAAGTTGAAAGTAGACTAGAGTAGAGTGAGATCCCTGAGGCATGGCAAAGCCATGTATGATCGCGTGAGAAACGTGGATATCCTCAAATAATGCAATAAGATGTAAGCGTAATAGTAATGAGTAAGATGATAGAAGAAGTCGGGGACGCCCGAGTAAGACATGACACTATCAAGTGAATCAGATACTTGAGTCGGTCATGTCAAGAGTCAGAATAATAGAATATTATTTATGAGACGATGTATGAATGTGAATGAGGCAAAGAATTTGTGAGCCAAGACCGAGTTTTTTGGCGGTTCGTCCTCTCTGCTTACCCCTGCGAGGAAACGGTGGCGTGATGGCTAGTTAGTTATTTATATGTTCTTTTCGGTCTACATATTGCGATAATTAATTATTGTTGGGCCGAATATTTAATAAATCATTTAGTTAGTGGTTAATACACACAATAGTTCACTTTATAATTATTCTTCCGCGGCTTAATTATTAACAAGGCATGTTTAAAACGACGATTGCAATAACTTTACTTTACAATGAGTCGCTTGTTTTAGGAAAGTAACAAGTCATTTTTTGTAAGTAAAGACACTGCAGTCGTTAAAAATACTTTTAATAATCATTCAGATTTTTTTCGCTTGTCCAGTGTTCTTTACGAACGTATTAAGGTCCCGCAACCCGGATTTGTACCGATTTATTACGTATTTCCCTTAAACACGGTAAGTTTTAAAGTTCTTAAAAAATATATGTTATTCTTGAAGATAATATCTAGACTTTGCCCGCGCCGAAACGCAAATTACATAAAATTCCCTCGATAGAAAAAAATCGCAAAGTATGCTCCAAAAATGATAATAAACACGTTTGTTTCAGTTATTTTTAAAGTTATGTGTATGTAAAAATTCACAGTGTTTCTTTAAATGCTGTTTAAGATAATGCCCGCAATATTTTTGCTAAATTTTAAACGAGTCGTGTTTTATTAAACATTTTCGCAATTATCGCATCGATTTTGTCGCTTTAAATGTTAGCGCTCTCCTCTAACATTCGTAATTTCGTATGTCTCCAGTCTCCATCTTCTTCTTTTCGGGCCCGGTTGCAGATTTTACGGTATTGAAAAACGAGTAGATGAAAGTTTCAACGATACAGAAAATAATTACATAAATATCCAAGTTTGAACTTCGTTCAATATTACCATTTCCAATTATCTTTTGAGAGACCGTTAGTCGTAACCGATATTTCTTGGAAAATGTTCTGTAGCTTTATCCAAAATTCGAATTCAGGATCTTAAAAATAAAAATAAAATGTTGTTCATCTGTTGGAGCACAACATAAATTCCACATCTTTTAGATCATAATATGTTTCCTACGAACATCATTATAATACGTTATAGAGATTTGAGATAAACATATATTACCTGTAATGATTTTTATTTTTTTTGTGTAATAATCAGCGCACAACTGCCATAAAGCGGGTAAAGGGGAAGGAAGTGTAGTAATTCTTCTTACCACAAAAACCAATAATACTATTTTTCAAGATACCCCCATTCGTAGAACTATAGGTTTCATGGATGAGCTAGGATGGATTTATGGGGAGGCAGTGCTCACAAGTCAAGGGTTTTAGCCAAGAGAAATAATCGGTATTTCTGATTTTTAGTGGTAAGTGTGAAGTATGAAAATAATACACAGGAGTGGCCAGGTATCGCTGGCTTCCGATAGGTCGCGTCGGTGTCCGCAGCTCTCCACGCAGCGCAGAACCATGAGAAGTAGAGGAACCTTGTCCACCATGGAAATTGGTGTGGGGATCGCGATGTTCACCAATGAGGGACTGCCTCAAGAGAAAAGTAAGTATAAACAAGTAAACATCATCAAACATTCTAATATCGGTTGTCTTTGCTTCCTCAAATCAAATTTGATTGCGAGAAGAATTCCTGTGTAAATGTGTTCCTACAAAAATATGTTTAAAACATCATAAAGTTTGTTAAATCAGAGTAGAAAACATAGGATGGCGCCACTGTTGTTCAAATGGCAATACTAAAAAAATAACTACGGTGGTAATTTAAAGCTGTGTAACCTACATTTTTATTAAAAATTATAAAGGCATAATAGTGAACAAAATATCTAAAACTGATCCCACTGATCTTAAAATTAGAATAGCACATAGATTCGAGTATATTATAATTATACGTTTGCAATTTTGTGTTAACATAATGAAGAATAACGATATTGTAATAAAATATATAGCACATTTTAGAAATTGCTCACTTTTATTTAATATTAGCTGTAGTACCCCACGTTGACGGCTTTAGATCATGTCTCTAATTTATATCTGAATATATTTAACTCATTCAAATCTAAAAGTAATGTAACAAAACTCACCATTAATGAATCTTTCTTTCTACCTACTGTTAAATTCAAATTTATGTTAAATTAAATGAAAACCAATCACTTCGTAAAACACAATTTAATCAAATTTATGTCGTTAAGTAGGTACCTTAACAACAGTGCTTCTTCGATTTTAATGTTTTTTTTTTTAAGAACAAAAAAATGATTTTTTTAAATGTGTGTACAGTGTTCTGTATTTTCAGTGTCATTGCACTTTAAAATAATATTTAACAGATAAATTGGTGTTGCCAGCCTACAAATTTTGTAGTTCCATTTTTTTATATTTATGATTATACTTATGATATTATGACATAAAATTGTTTCAATTATCATATTTAAAATCGGAACCGAATTGCGAAGAAAATAAACTTTCTCGTGATTCTTCACGCGTCTAAGCTAGTATTTTTAATAACACCGAAACGATTCCTTTTCCGAAAGAGTCGCCTCAAATAACAGCTTGTTCGCATGACTAAAATACTTCCAAAACGCCACCGATCCCAATGGCCCAGAGCAAATAATTTTATACTGTTTAATAAAGACATTATTTCATTCTGTAATAGTAAAAGGCCCGATAAGATTGCTGATAGTCCATATTTAAGTATTATACAACCCATACGTATGGCGTTTCGTTTTCATATTATTTATTTACGGGGGTCAACAGTGCTAATGTTTGTTCGGCTTTATGACTTGTGAATTGTGTTCGGTTGGAATTAATTAATAACGTTGGAAATGTATTCGTTGGTAGCACTATCCACTGGATATGACCAATGACCAATCGTATTTAGGAATACATACTATTAGTCATTGTCCCAATAAGGGCAGACGTATAGATTCAAGATTAACCAATATTATATTTTCTAGTATGCTGGGAACATACTAGGCCCACGCAACGCTACGCGACGTAGGTAGACGTCATCATTTCCATATCTGGACTACTTACCATCCTTACATTTTCTATGGAAACGGGTGCTTTAGAATCACACTAGCCCCACGCAACGCAAACCGACGCCCCCTACGCTACGCGGATCTGCCGCAGACAGATCGGCGTGGGCCATGTGTAAGGTGGAGGGGGTATGGTCACGCCTACTACGAGATGATTTTACATCTTTTTGGTGTTATCTGAGCATCTAACGTTGTTTCGCTATATCTATGGTTGTTTTTTTGACAGATATTATTAAAAAATGGATGACAACAGCTAATTGAAGCTTTTAGACGGCACGAAGTTATTTATAAAATCAAATTACAGGATTATAGAGATTCTGCATACGCAGTGCAACTTAGGAAGAAATTTCAGCCATTCATGGCATGATTTTCAATATTATACCCTTATAATGAATGTCAATCAAACTTTAGACACACTGCCAGTCTTTCTCTGATCCCAATTGGCTTTCGAAGACGTGTGTTTTCTTTTTTTATATCATATTCAATTATGCTGTGAAGCTCTTCAAATACCACTTTACTCATACGGAAGTATATGAAGAATCGTCCGTCATCTTACTAAAGTATGGAACTCTCCAAACATTTGTCTTTATTTGTTAATGTTGTGGACCCAAATACTTCTCACTTTTTTCTTTTTACGAGAATATTGATTTAATAATAATAATCGTAGCAAATCATCTTCAAATTCGCTTTCAAGATATGGCAAAGCGGTCGTCTGCTGAGAAGAGAATCACATAAACATAACCCAAAAAATAAATGTCAAATGTGTCGAATCAAACGCGCCTGCGCACAACCAGAGACCCCTTGTCACGTTGTCACAGCGACGCGTACGTACGTCGGCCAGTGTGAACGGGACAGGAACGTTGCGTCGCGTTGCGTCTGCTCAGTATGATCCTTGCTTTATGCTCCGTTATAAGCTTTCATTGAAAATAAGAAACTGACTAAAGATAGTTTGAAAGTGAGATATTATGTTAATAGGAATGATGGAGGATGCACTAATATTAAATAAAAGCGGAATTAAACAAATCACTTTATAAACAAAATAATAATTAATAAAAAGGTTCATATTTGATAGACGTCAGCAACGAATGTGAAAATATTTAATGAAATAAAGAAATTAATTTGTTTATAACCACGATTTTTTTAATACCGACCTGTTTCGCTTAACACAAGCTTCACCAGGGCAAAAAAAAATAAGAAACGTATAACAATTATTTTATAAGAACAACTCTCTTTTTATAACTTTTGAAGGTTATTCCCCTCAATGATAGAAGAAGAAGATAACATTAATACCTAATCTAAACAAAAATATGAAAGAGAACGTGACACAAAAAATAAAAAGATAACGGTCGCAACTGGGACCGTAATCTTTTTATTTTTCTGGGTCTTGTTCTCTTTCGTATTTTCTTTTAGATTTTTTTTTTATATTGCTACCCACGGGAGGCCCTGAAGAAAATAATTCCCCTCAGCGCCTATGTCATCTTTGGGGATGCGGTGTGGAGGGTCTTTTTAGGAAAGGAAGGAGTGGAAGTTCTGGGAAGGAAAAGGGTATGAGAGGTGGGTCGGAATCTGGGGTTCGGTGTGTCCAGGAGCGAGGGACTTACGAATCCATCGCTCCCATTGCGGTGCAAGGCGATATTCCAAGAGAGTACGACTGGAAAAGGCAAAGCGACACCCTCAACCAATCTCTCTTAATCCGGCTTGCCATGCAGCTAGTGGGCAGATGGATCCTCCACCAAGAGCCGGACAAACCTCACACCATGAACCCGGGCACCCGTGCTAAGTCACGTAGCGTAGACACCAGTAGACGCCCATGCTAGTCACCAGTCACTAGTAGTTCGCTAAGTAAACGTAGTGAACCACTTGGGGTGACCTTTGGCAGAGGTGTTGGTTATCCAATAAATGGTTCCTGGGGCGGCGGTACCCATAACAGCCTCCCAAATTGAGAATTATTATTATTATTGTTATATTCATCTTCAATGATACGAGTACATATATTACATTGATGAGAATAATCTTCAAAAGTTATAAAAATAGAGTTTTTCTATATTTGTAAAAAGCACTAACTTTGTGGCTCGCCATAATTTACAATAAAAAAAACATAAATTTGTTTAAGACCACTTTTATTTTAAAACACTCTACCGGTTTCAGAAGCACCCTTCCTTCGTCAGGAGAATATTATAACTAGTTATGTAGAAAAACTCTACAATAAAAAACATATAATATTCTCCTAACGAAGGAAGGGTGCTTCTGAAACCGGTAGAGTGTTTTAAAATAAAAGTGGTCTTAAACAAATTTATGTGCTTTTTATGGTAGAGTTTTTCTTTTAAAAAATTTAGTAAAAATATTTAATAAAACACGACTTATTTCAAATGAAAATTTCTTTACATCTGAGTTAATTGGCGTTTAAATAAACATTTTTTTCATTCTTTTAGCATGTTTAAATAACATAACTAGTTTTTTTTTTTTTTTAATTTTCGTAGCATGATCGCATTCTTTGCGATTTATTTCTGTATTTTATTTCATAAAATCAATTTCTCAATTCGACATCTGAATAGAGATTATCTTAAAAAATAACATGTACTTATTATATGTAGCTATATGAAAATAACTAACTAACAATTGCGCCGTTTCCACAGGGGTAGACAGGTAGGATGAACCACCACACAACTCTATCTCGGCAAACATTCCGTTCTTTATTCTTGCGATCTTTCTATAATAAACGGTAGTTTTGAGCCAGGGTTTATTTGGAAGTATTTAGGTACAAATATATACAGGGTGTGAAAGGACTTACTTGACTCACTTTTATCAATGATTCCGTACATTATTTGGAAAAAAATTCGAATGAAATTTTGGTCCGATGACATTTTTGATGTTTTTCTCTTTTTTCAACTTAAAACATAAAAAAACATCAGTAGAATCGGGGTGCAATCGGGGTGAGAGGTTGGGCGGTTACTCGGACGAGTGACCAGTGATGACATGTTGAAGATTTTTTATTGTTGTTCAGTTTAAAAAAAAAATCCTTTTACTTTAAAAAATTCATTTACGTTTTAACAACAAATAATTTCAGTTATCGTTGGTTAAAGTAAGTCAAGGACATTCATTAATACCCTGTATTGTAGATAGAATTAATATAAAAAATAAATATCTTTCAATCTTTGCACCCGATGATGTAACCGCTTTGCCATTGTCGTCAAATTATCACGATAAAAGAATCTCATAAAATCCCAACCCTTATACGTCCCCGTTTAATCACAGGAGACCATATTTGTCCCAACGCACATAGGTCTCATATAAAACGCTGTAACTTCCTTACAATCATAGTTAGAAATATGTTCTAATCGGTGTTATAAAGGAAAAACAACACGCTTTACATTCCAATCTAAAAAAATAGCCACCAAAATAGTAAAATGTACACTTTTATGTGCACAAAGTTCAGAATCGCAAATTGAAAAAAATATTTGAAACTTCGGGAATTTTTTATAAATTATTTTTTTATAAAGCGAAAAAAAAGTGAGGTTATAATATGTGTTTATTGTACATTTGTCTAATAAAATATATATGTGTTTTTATTATTTTTTATTATCTGTAACTTTAGTTAGAAAAAACGTACGGTGAGCCATTTTGAAAATTTTTTATGTTTGTATGCAAAATTTTTATTAAAATTTTTTTTTTTCGAAATCTATAATTTGAAAGCGTATTACATCACCTTTCTAAAACAGTTTTTGGTTTTTGAATGTGCTCAGAAATATTCCAAATATTTGCATTTTATCGTAAAGCGAAAATACTTTGACCATCTGAAAAAAATGCTAAGTTTTTGAAGGGTTAAAAAGTAATAAATTGACACCTACTCGTACCGTACACTATGTACAATAGACTTTCATCTATAATATATTATATTTTTCATTATTAAAACAGGTTGTGCGATCTTGACGTTGAAGCATTTCCGGTGGGAATTTTAAGAACTTTATCAAACTTGTTCCAAATTTGAAAGCTAAATAAATTATCCTATAATGTAAGTAGATACGAACCGTTAACGTGATTATTGAACTTAGAGGATATGACAATTTCAGTAAATTGATCGGTAGAGAGTAATTCCTAAAAAAAGCATTTTAGAAGATTTCCCTATTTTAATTGTAGGTGTAAATAACATATTACAAAAATACGAGAAATCGTGCAGCTTTCAACAAACCCGATTAACTTTACCTTTTTTTACGAGAATACCGCACAAGGGTTCCAACTGCTCCCGTCTGGAGCCAGTGGGACTATGGCATCCCCAATTGTGGTATGTTGCGAGGCTGAAGGTAGTGGAGAGGGGAAGGAGATAGGGAAGAGGAAAGACCGAGTCAAGAGCCTTACCGCTGGACTACGCCGGCCATCAATACCTACCATCATTCCGTTTATGTGCAAAAGCAGGCAAGGAAGGTGGCGGTATATTTATATCTTGCTTCATTTACACTCATTCATACATCGAATCGTCTCGATTGTTATTCTGATTCCTGGTGTGTGTAACTCTGCCCATCTCTACTATGAAAATTCAGTGTGATTTGTTTGGCGTTATAAAATATTTGCACCCTTTTTTGCAACTACATATATGCCCTCAACTCTTTTTCATTAGAAGCAATTGAGCGTGAACTGTACTTTTAACGGTTTAAAAGATCTACTATACAAATACAACCCCATGATGTTCATTATTTTTTTTCTCAGTTAAAAAAATTGTTATCTGTAAGTACTAACTTGGACATGAAAACTACTATAATATGATTGTGGGTACCAATACCGCCGTGCCAATTCGGAAATCATTTATTGGACAACCAACACAACTAACCAACACTTCTGTCATCGATCCAAGAGGTTCGCTACATTTGGTGATTTAGCAGGGATTCCCGGGTTTGTACGGTGGGGTGTGTTCAGGTCTTGGGGGCGGATGCCCACCAGCTCTCCGTAGAGAGAGGGATGGTTTCTATCACTCCTGCCTGGATACACTGTTTCCTAGATTCCGACCTACTCCTCATACCTATTGCCTTCCCGGAAGTTCCTCTCCTTTTTTCCTTAAAAATACACTCCACACAATATCCCCAAAGATGACGGAAGCCCTGAGGAAAATTGGTTTCCTAAGGCTTCCTGTGCGGGGTCAATGTAAAAAAAAACAAGGATGTTATAGAAAAAACAAATTGTTTACAAACATAGGCTATTTTAGAAGACAATCACCATCATCATCACTCATGGCTATACAGCCCCTGGTGGGTCTTGGCCTCCTCAAGAGTCTTCCTCTCCAGTTTACAATCTCCAAGGTGGATATATCTTTGAGGACGTTGTCGCTCCATCTTAAACTTGGTCTTCCCAGGCTCCTTCGTTCTGTCGATCTTGACTCCAGCAGGGACTTTGGTGCTTGATGCTCGGTCATTCTCTCTACATAACCCAACCACCGAACTCTTTTCCTTAAATAGAGTATATAGCTCATTGTTATAACGTCTGCGCCAAAATCCATTTTCTGAAACCGGTCCGAAGATATGCCTCAAAATTTTCCTTTCGAAAATATCCAGTGCTAAATCATTCCTCTTAGTTGGTACCTAAGTCTTTTGTACACTAATATCTTGGTGTTTCTGGAGAGCAGTCTGGATTTTATTCGGTTTCGCAAGCAGTAATAACAGCTATTTGCGTTCACTCTCTTCTGTGGTATTATTGAGAAGACAATATACAACAAAAATTTACGAAGCCCCGTAAAACGTCCTTTCACAGTTGTAGCAATCCTTCATCGATTATAACAAATTATTTCGTCATTGCACAACCCATGGCTGTAGTAAGTTTTGTCCGCGTACCAATTAAGATTTAATATTAAAATGTTTGATAAATCCAAAATAATGGCGTATCGCCGCCGTTTGTGGCTTTCAATCCCCGACCCCCTTTAAAGTCACGAACCTCGCCCATAAAATATGTTATTTTACGGGGAGAGTGATCGAATTGTTGTGCGGACATTTTGTAAACATACTACTTTACATTTTATTTTACGGCTTTTTTAATACCGCTTTCACGAAAGCCTTCCGAAAAGCTTACTAAGAAAGTTATTAAACTTTGTGTTTATGAAAAAGATATAATATCTACACTTCATTTTATGTAAATATTATCAACATCAATTTGGGAGACGGGAATGGGTACCGCTGCCCCGGGAACCATTTATTGGATAACCAACACCTCTGCCATAGGTCACCCCAAGTGGTTCGCTACGTTTGGTAACTAAGCAGGGGTGCCCGCTTTCATGGGGTGAGGTTTGTCCGGATCTTGGCAGCAAATGCGTCTGCCCACCAGCTGCATGGCAAGCCGGATCGAGAGAGAATGGTTGAGGGAATCCCTTTGACTTCTCCAGCCATATTATCTTAGAATATCGCCTTGCACCGCAGAGGGAGGGAAGGATTTTCCTTCCCAGAAATTCACCTCCTTTCTTTCCTAAAGAGATCCTCCACACAGAATTCCCAAACCTGATGGGAGTCAGGTTCCCATTTCTTATGATATCCTCTACAAACTGGTTTCCGAGGAAAATTGGTCAAATTTTTATAAACTAGGTGATCCAAATTTAGCCTGTGAATCTCTCATCGACATCCTTCATAAACATCTAAAAAATGCTACATCCAACACAAACAACATCCAAAGTAGTCGTAAAATTAAACTAAAACCTTGGATAACAAATGGTATTTTACACTGCATTCGTAAGCGTGACAAACTCCATAAGTATTGTAAAAATAATCCTACTGATTATGAATCTCTCTTATTCTATAAACGTTACAGAAATGCTTGTAAAAAAATAGCATGTACGGCCAGAGAAGACTATTATAGGAAACAGATAGAGGAAGCTGCTAATGACAACAAACAAATCTGGAATATTGTCAAAGAAATATGCTACACAGAAAAAGTGACAACGCCCATAAATAAGATCACCATCGCAGATAAAACATTAAATGCAACTGAAAACTCTGAAACAATCACAAATCATTTCAAACAATTCTTCTCCACAATCGGATCAGACCTAGCAAATAATATCCTAAATAGAAATAGAACATCTGAAGATAACCTTGCAAACAATATCTCGCTCGATAATCTGAGTTATAACCTTTTTAATCTCGCTCCAACATCAGAACGAGAAATCAATGAAATCATATCTTCACTCAAAAATACACATTCCACGGGAATTGACAACATATCCACTAAACTAATTAAACACCTCAAACCTATCATCACTAAACCCCTTGAACATATCACGAATCTAAGTTTTCGAACTGGCCTTTTCCCAAATACACTAAAACATTCAACAATAATTCCTGTCTTTAAATCAGGGGACAGATCATCCGTGAATAACTACAGACCAATATCTTTGCTGAGTCCGATCTCAAAAATAATTGAAAAAACGGTAAAACGAAGACTCTACAAATTTCTTGAAGACATTGAAATCCTGTCAAGCAATCAATACGGCTTCCGCAAAGGTCGTAGTGCCTCAGATGCAATTGCAGCTTTTACTAAATTAATATCTGATAATCTCGATAAAAGTCGCAAACCCCTTGCTGTATTCTTGGACCTAGCTAAAGCCTTTGATACTGTATCTCACCGCATACTTCTGAAAAAACTCCTGCAGATTGGAATAAAGGAGATTCCGCTTGAATGGTTCAAGAGCTACCTAACAAACAGATTCCAGTCAACTATTATCAATTCCGCTAAAGAATACAGAAGTTCAAGTTTACCAATCACGTATGGCGTGCCCCAAGGCAGTGTATTAGGCCCACTTCTCTTTCTAATATACATTAACTCTTTATGCAATTTGAATACTGGTGGCACTATAATATCTCTCGCTGATGACACAGTTATTGTATTTGAAGGTGAAAATTTGAATTCAACCTTTGAAAAAGCAAACTATGGCATAAATGTAGTAAAACACTGGTTAGATTCCAACCTCCTTACTCTTAATATTGATAAAACAAAATACCTAATTTTTTCTATACAGAAACCAAATCTCCCCCAAAACTGTCATAAACTTACCATACATTCATGTTCACAGAACCCTAACACGCCTACATCACTTCACAAAAACTGTTCATGCAATGACCTAAAAATATCAAACGAAATTAAGTACTTAGGGGTTATTATTGACGATCACCTGCGTTGGGAGGCACACATCAATTCTACAACAAAAAAACTTCGCAAATTATGCTACATTTTCTACTCTCTCAGATCTATTCTTAACTTACAAACACTGAGATGTGTTTACTTTGCACTTTTTCAATCAATTGCTACGTATGGTATTGTAGGATGGGGAGGGTGTGCGTGTGCAATGTCAATTCTATATCCCATAGTCCTAATTCAAAAACTTCTGCTAAGGATAATATTCAAATGTAACCCATGACACCCATCAGAACCACTTTATAAAAAATTCACAGTGTTAGACATTCGACAATTATATATAAAGACAATTCTCATATTCCTATGGAAAAATGATTTGATGGAAAAAACACAAACCAAAATTCACACTCGGTACTCGTCACACCTAAAATGCATAATTCCTACGACTAAAACAACTTTCGCACAGCGACAGTTCTCCTATATTGCCCCCAAAATGTTCAACTCACTGAGTATTGATACTAGGAAATCGAAAACTGATAAGCTTTATAGCAAAAGTGTACAGGATTGGTTATTTACAAAGGGGAGGAACTATTTTAAAACATGTCTGAAGTCAACGAGTTAAGTTTACTTTAAAGTTAGTAAATTTGCTTTATCACTATTATTTTTAATTTTTATTACATTCAAATTAAAAAAAAAAAAAATCTTTTGATAATTATCATAATAATATTTATATTTGGATGACTTATTTTCAACATCTCCACAAGTAGAGTCATTATTTATTTATCTACTTATCATGTATTTACGTACCTATTTTATTTAGCAAAACAGCAGCCTACAATGAGAATAGTTTATTTATATGTTTATTATTATATAAATCTACCTTATTGAAACCACTTAAAGGAGTCGTTGTTATATAAAAACATTGTACCTAACTAAACTATATATTAATTAACCAATAACAATTCTTACATTTATATAATTATATATTAATAATTCGACTACCATAATACGGGCATGTGCCTAGCATGGTAGTCGAACCACCTGTAAAACTGTATAAAAAGTTATATAATAAATAAAGAAAAGGAAAAAAAATATATATATATATATATATATTTTCCTCAGGGCCTCCTGTGTGGAGCTTATGTAAAAAATAAACAATTTTCAGGTTCTGATATTTTTTCAGTTATGAGAAGCAACTAGCCGCTAATGGTATAATAACAGAAATTTAATAGAACTTGAAAAAGAACCTTGAAATTTGTATAATTGTCCGAATTCTGTGAACCAAACCGTCCATAGCACCTACCTGTGGTGAGGTGCAGCAAAAAATATTTAATGACAAGTTTAGTGGCAAGACAATTTGAAAAGACAGTTGTATGTACTTTCCATACTTTTTACTTCCCATCTCGTTCTCATATCCGTATCCTTCAGTCACACAATATTTTCAAAAATAGGAAAACTGAAGCCCAATGGATCAACGCAATAGAGAACTCCAGTCCAATTTTTTAAATTTTTTTTTTGAATAATGACCTTCTAACTTAAATAACTGCGTTTTTGTTTATATTTTTAGAGTTAGTTTTAATAGTTAAAATAATTGTGAAAGTTTTAATTTTTCGAGACCCCCCGGATATATGGTAAATCGTGTGACGTCATCACTCCTGAAAAATTAGTATGGGATTGGGCAATCAGCTGATCTACTTCCGCCATTTTGAAATCCGTTGTTCCGTTGTTCGAAGTATTCTCCCTAGAAGAAGCATTACTATTTTTTTTGTGCAGTAGTTTTTCAATATTTTAAATAATAGAGATAAACTAATAGAGATACCTCTATTTTTGATACTGAATTATTTAGGCTTAAATATTGTTTCATTAAACACTTCAACTAAATCTCTATAAACAGTACGAAATAAAGAATAACATGAAATGTTGTTAATACTGATGGCTTGTGCCATACCTCCATATCAATTGATTTCAATACAATGTGATACAATGATTGGTGACGCGTGACGTCAGCACTAACCATTCAATCGTACCAACTTTACAGTGTATTTTAACGAGACGTTAAAAAATGCACTTTTTAATATTTTTTTACGAACACTACGTCTAATATTATAAAAAAAACACTTATATATTCAGAATCAGCGTTTATTGATCTGTATGAACATATTTTTTTAAAGTCATAATATTTTTTACTGGAGTTCCTTATTTGGACCCTTGCTAAAAAATAAGCTAGATGTCGCTTTCTTTTCTTTTGCCTGTTTATTTTAAAGTGGTTTGAAGATTGGATATTGATTTTACAAAAATAAAAGTGTTCTTTTTTTGGATTTGGCAGATTTTTCCGCGGACCTCCGTTTGCTGAATATCTCTCTGGGCGTTGAGAATCGGGCGCTTCATACCGCGGCGCTATTGGAGGCCCGTGCGTAGTCGTGAATTTACCGCATTATGTTAGAACCGAAGACCGTCAAATAATATTTTTTGTGACGCATTTCCGTTTCATCCGAATTTAAAATCGCTAACGGGGCTAAAGAAGTTTCATAAAAAAAATCATTAATATTTTCGTAAAAATTTTAAAATTGATTACTGTTAGTTTTCATGTTTAAAACAGCGTTGACCAACGGTTGATGTTATTTCTACTTTAAAAAAATGACAGCAAAAAAACAGGTGATTAATTTTTATCAGCGTCGAATATCTATTTATTTTTTGGGGTAGGGAGGGAGGGGTAAAACCGGCCACGGGGTTGTCAGATAAAAAATTTACCGGCCCGAGGGGAGAGGCGGGTATATTGGTCACGCGATTGAATATGTAATCATGTATTTAACACTGGCCCGTTTTATAGGTAAATATTTGAACTGTTGCCGGTTTAAATGGGTAAAAGTGTTAAATGTGTGTTGCCCCGCTTTTTTTACTTGTTCAAAATAATATATTCATTGTTCGACGCTTTCATTTTGAATTAATTAATTTGCTACTGGCCGCTTGTTTGGTATCACATTTTGATATTCGTAAAATGTTATAGAAAGTTTTCAGACTTTTCGTTGTTTGTTTTTGGGGTGTCATGCCGTGTTGCGCTACCTCCTTCTTTAGCCAACGTAGATGTGTGACACATCTACCGGATCTGCCCTGACACTGCAACGATGTCCGAAACACCCCAAAAACAAATAACGAAAATACTTTTGGCCGTGAAAATCTTAAAACGTATCAGTTTTCAGACTTTTCAAAAACAAACACTAGCAGTAAACCAAAGATATTCAAATACAAAAGAGATATCAAATCTAAATTCATTTCATATGCAGACGACACAGCAATTCTAACTGAGGGTTTAACTTGGAATGAAACCCAGAAAACAGCAGAATTAGACTTAAACATCCCAAAAAAATGGTTCGATTCAAACTTGCTGTCACTTAATACGGAAAAAACCTTTGTAATACCGTTCACCATTAATAAACATGCATTCCCTGAAAATTTAATGATACGTATACATTCATACAATTGCAATAGAAACACAAATTTATGTAAACCTGACTGCTCTGTACTCACTGTTAAAACTAATATAAAATACCTCGGTGTAATTATAGATAGCAATTTAAAGTGGAAAATACAAATCAATGCAACAGTAGAAAGATTAAGAAAATTAATGTACATTTTTCTTAGAATACGAAACATATTAAATTTTAAACTATTAAGAACTATCTATTTCTCACTGATCCAATCTGTATTACAATATGGAATTCTTGGTTGGGGTGGTGCATTCAAAACTTCTCTCATGCCTTTCACTACACAAAATTTATAAAAAAATTACACTTTTACAAATCCACAAAGATTGTTTCAACAATGATAACTCATTATCTATTTCAAACAGCAAAAGACCAAGTATTCTTGGCTCTATAACTATCCCGCGTTGTAATACTACTACAGCCCAACATTTTTATAAATATTTTGGAGTCAAGTGGTTTAACCAGTTACCCCTTAACTTAAGATTGGAAATTAATTATAAAAAATTCAAAAGTTCTATAAAAACACTAAATCATTAACATATTACAATAATTCAATTTAATAATACAATAGAATGTCTCTCGACAATTGATTTTGGAAATCCATTTACTTTTATATTCTTTTCTCTTTTCTCTCTTCCTCTTCCTCTTCTTCTTCTTTTCTATACTGTTTTCTTTTTTTCTATTCTATTTCATATATCTTGTTTTGAATATGTATATATATGTACATATATGTAAAACACTTTTCTCGGTTTACCCGCGTAACGTAGTCCAAAAAGTCCTTCTCAGGACTACGTTACGCGGGTAAACCGAGAAAAGTGTTTTACATCTTACACCCGTGAAAACCTTAACCATAACATGTACATATATGTATATATATATATATAAAAATATATAAAAATATATATTATAATTCTAAAAAAATATGTTAAATAGTTTTTCACACACGCTGCTCCACCTTTTTTACACGAGCATGCTCTAAAAAAAGGTGAATCACGTTATATAAAAAAATTTATCTGAAAAGTGTAATGTCATTATTGTATTTACAAAAAAAAAAAAATTAAAAAAAAAAAAAAAAAAAAAAAATATGCTACGGTGTCCGCGCAACTGTTAATAGAGTAGTTTGCATACAAAAATGATTTGTTAATTTCGTTGATTTTTTTAATATGTGCATTAGTATTGGTTAACAATATAGTTTGAATGCGGAAAGAATTCGTTCATTTAGTTTAACGTTCGTTTGGTTTATTCGTTAATTATTCGTTCATTTAGTTTATTTGTTAATTGGTAAATAATATCGGCGACACCCGGAAGCGCAGTCCCATATAGATATTGTTTACCAATTAACAAATAAACTAAATGAATGAATAATTAACGAATAAACCAAACGAACGGTAAACTATATGAACGAATTCTTTCCGCATTCAAACTATATTGTTAACCAATACTAATGCACATATTAAAAAAATCAACGAAATGAACAAATTATTTTTGTATGCAAACTACTCTATTAACAGTTGCGCGGACACCGTAGCATATCTCTTTTGTATTTGAATATCTTTGGTTTACTGCTAGTGTTTGTTTTTGAAAAGTCTGAAAACTGATACGTTTTAAGATTTTCACGGCCAAAAGTATTTTCGTTATTTGTTTTTGGGGTGTTAAGCGACCAGATACTCAGCGACAAGGGTGGATTTAGGGGGGGGGGGGGGGGGGGGGGGGGGCACGGGGGCATGTGCCCCCCCCAGACGGTATTTTTGTGTACTGTGGAGATTCCATCACAGTACAGAAAACTGTCTTTATTAAACATTTAATTTTTCTATTGTTTTGACACTTTCATAAACCTCCCTACACATACTTGAACTAGTAGAAATAAGAAATAAACTTACGAGTATATAAAGTATGATACTTCAAGTTTATTTCTAACAGTAATTGTTGACTTTTTTGCCCGTCCGCCCCTTGTGCCCGCCCAGAAAAAATCCTAACAGTAATTGTTGATTTTTTTGCGCGTACGCCCCTTGTGCCCCCCCCCCCCCCCAGAAAAAAATCCTAACAGTAATTGTTGATTTTTTTGCGCGTACGCCCCTTGTGATCCCCTCAGAAAAAAATCCTAACAGTAATTGTTGATTTTTTTGCGCGTACGCCCCTTGTGCCCCCCCCCCCCCCAGAAAAAAATCCTAACAGTAATTGTTGATTTTTTTGCGCGTACGCCCCTTGTGCCCCCCCCAGAAAAAAATCCTAACGGTAATTGTTGATTTTTTTGCCCGTCCGCCCCTTGTGCCCCTCCCCCCCCTCTCCCCTCCCCCTCTCAGAAAAAATCCTTACCGTATTGTTGATTTTTTGCGCCAAGGGCAGAATTGTAAAATCAAATCCAATCTTCAAACCACTCCAAAATGAACAGGCAAAGAAAACACAATTATTAATAAGATGACCAAATGTAAAGGAAAAGGCGCACTGGAATTCCACGATAAAAATTAAAAAAAAAATAATCATCCTTCACATTGTTAAAATAGTGCTTCGTAGTCTTCCCACTCGTGTCTAGTTTTTTGAAGGTTTCACTTCTACCGCGTGTGAATTGTACACTCTGATGTTTTTTTTATTTACCAATACATAGTTACAACCTGGTTTTGTCCGAATTTATTACTCGTATCTTTTCAATACTCGCAATAGTGTCTATTTGATCGTTGCAAAACGTGTCTAAAAACGGGAGTTTCGTCTTACGTGTCCATACTTCAAAACCACATACCTGCTAAAGCTCATGACGCCCGCGCCGGGAGTTGGAACATCTGCGTGAAGACGATGTCGAACATCGAGGTGAATGACGATGAAGATTTTACTTACCTTTCTCTTCCACATCTCTTTTCCCTCCCCATTACCTTTATGGTCACAACATACCCCAATGGAGGATACCATAGTCACACTAGTTTCGACCTGTTTGCAATTTACAATAAACTGAGCATTACACCCTAGATAGAATAGATATCGAAAAATCAAATAATCCAATAAAAATCATACTTTTTTCCTTTTTTGTAGTGTGTGTATGTAGTACACACCGCGCTCGTTCGGAGATGGTCGGGTGGCGCCGAGCGTTTCCGAACGAAGCGGAGTAATCAACTTATCAGCCGGTCGGCGAACCGCGACCAGACCTAATTAGGAAACTCCTGTAAACCGACGCTAATATCAATATTTGTTCCCAATTATAATTCACGATAAAACAATCAAAAAACTTACGTCGTAATCCTTTACATTGTGGGCTAAAGAGCCACAACCCGAATAAAAGAACATTACACTTTTCTAATACAATCACATCAAGACAACAAACAAACATCACCCGTTCACAATCCTTCAGATCAAAGTGAAACTCGACAATGGAGGTACCAGTTCGAATAAGAAGAAGAAGAGGAGCCTGGGGTTGGTTGTACCCCATCCCAGTGGCGTAGCGTGGCTTTGTGGTTAGCTACACCCGGTCTTATTGATACCGGTACAAAGCCCTTTCTTTCTACGAGACTTGTGATATTTATGTGCGTATGCAAATTTCGTATACAAAAATGATTGGTGCGTCGACATGGATACCCTTATTTTTCAGTTTTACTGACTCTTTTACACGATATATTAATTTTTTTAATGCTTTATTTTGATGATAATTTTTTACTTTTGAGTATATATGGCGTAAAATTCTGTGCGCTAAAACTGCAGAAGCTCTAAAACCGTTATCTCTGGCGTCATATAATTTGTACTCCTTTTTCTTTCGACACAATCCAGATCATTCCAGATCGTGGAATGATCTGCTGTCGAAAACAGGACGAAAAATGATCCAAAATTGTTTGTCTTATTTTTATGTTGAAATTTATGGCGAAGCTTTCTAACATAGTACTCGTACTTATTGCAAAATACTCGTTATGTATATGCAGCTAGCAGGCTATTTTTTTGTTGAGGTTATAATACAAACTGTATTTAATTAAATGAAGATAATATTACCAAAACTCAATCGAAAATCTGGAAACAGAAAAATCAGAAAAAGATATTTGCACATCTGGGACTCGAAACCAGGGCCTTTCGCTTTCTGGGCAAATACGCTATCACTGCGCACGGAACGACGTTTCATTCCACCAGCTTCGTGCCACGTCGGCTCTTTCCGCCACTCACCAAAATTTTGTGAGATATAATTGCTTCTATTCCCATTAAAATTGGCAAAGGATCTATTCTAAACGATGATGAATTTTTAACTTGAAATGTATATCTTTGGGTGTATTTTAATAATAATCAATGAACTGTTTTACTACAAAAATTCACGACAAAGATTTGTATATCTTAATTTTCACTTCCTTCAATTAAAATCAATTTCGATGTTTCACATCTTTCAGGCGTTCCGTGACGGCTGTTATTTTTTTGTTTGTTTACACGTATATATTCCTGCATCCATCTCAACGCACTGATCTCACTCCACCCACAAACAATCTCTCAGAATTTTTATCCCCCTCTTTTGCCCTCTTCCATTCCCTCCCTGCCCCTGGAGCAAAATCCTATGCGGATCATAACGCGGCGTTATTAATAAGTAATACGAGACACGAGCCGTCTCTGAATGTTTGTAGCTCCGGAGTTATACACTATACGCCGATACGTACGATTTTTAAACAAGTGTGGTGCCGATATTCAAAAAAGTTTTTTAATATTATGTACATTCGTTTCTATCTGTAAAATCCTACGACCATAATTATTATAAGTCATAGGATGATGCAATAGTTGTACATATATTAACCTTGAAAGGCCTTACCAGAGGATGATATAAAGAGAGACGGGTTTTGGAGGTGTGGATTGCAGTTCTGGAAAACAATATTATTTGCACCATTTCTTTTACCGATGGAAGTAAATATTAAGTTGTGGGAAGTAGAAGTCCCAATACTTTCTAATACATTTTCCAATTCCCCCCCCCCCCTTCTTACTTGCCCCCTACCCGGATCGACCCCCCCCCCCCCTCCCCCAAAGTACTATCGCTAAGCCTTTGAGTCTAACTAATAAATGGGTTTTTAATTTTATACATGCTCTTATATTATTCCGACTCTTCACATGGCCCGACTCAAGTATCTGATTCATTTGGTCGTGCCAAATCTTCCTCGGGCGTCCCCGACTTCTTCTTCCATTCACATTTGCGTCATATATTCTCCTTACACTCCATTCCTCATTCATTCGCTCTGCATGCCCAAACCATCTGAGCGTCCCTTTCTTAAACTTATCACGCTTACATCAGCCTTGCATTCTTCGCGGATCTCCACATTTCTCACACGATCGTACATGGTTTTACCACACATACGCCTCAGGGATCTCATTTCTACAGCATTCAGTCTATTTTCATCCTTCCTCTGCCAGTTCCATGCCTCACTGCCATACATCATGGTAGATACCAGCACTCCATTGTGGACGGCTAACTTCGCTCCTTTGGACAGTTTTTTTCAATAGAGTTGCCTGCATTTACCCTTCTTTCGATATCTCTGTCAGCCCTTCCATCACTCGAAAACATACTTCCCAAGTACACAAACTCTAAACAACCATTAATGTATGTTAAATGGTTGTTTATCAGTTGTGCAGAATATAAACTACATCATAGTGATAGACAAACATTCAAATCGAAATATTGCTTGATTTTATTTTCGCTATATCAAGTGAACATGTATACATAATACCATTATACTCCACGTTTATTTCTTCTTCTGCTGACTATCATTACTTTTTTCTATCTATTTTCTACCTGAACAAACAGATAAGCATTTAACAACCTTGTCATCTCCATAACCTGTCCACTCCGTTCAGCCTCTTAAAATACCCAATTTGGTGATTTATTTATTTATTTATTGTAAGAAACATACAGCAATTTATATACAGGATGAGTTATACAAGAGGTTAAACATGAGGTAAGCCAAAATAGTTTCTTATGCTAATGTTAGTTATTATGATATAATATACAATTGTAATTGGTAATAACCATTAAATGAAAATGAAAATAACAACAACAAAAAAAAAATTATATAAGTATATTAGAAGGAAGAAGGAAGAGGAAAGGGCAAGAGGCAGAGGAAGGTGGGATGGGGACAGGAGATGCTCATGCTGTACCTTTTCTATAGTTGTGCATTAATTTAATTAACATTTGTGGTCGTACGTTTGACTTCGTTTCGGTATTTCACAAGAGTATTATTAAGAATATCGATATTGTTAAATTGCGTGTTATATTGCGCGCATATACGGGGGATTGGAGAATTTTTTCTAAGGTTGGTTCTGCACGCTGGCAAATGAAAAAAATGTTTTAGTCTGGTTGGCCTTGTAGATATGTGAATTCTTAAATAATTTACGAGTTCAGGAGAGTCCAGGCCGTTATTCAGAATTTTGTATAAAAATATTTGTATACAAATATTTGTGATGTCATAGTCCCGTTGGCTCCGATAATTCGGACTCTTCTACGGTATTCACACCTTATTTAAAACATCATCTTATTTCGTTTCTGTATGCTTTTTCGATTATTTTATTTTTTGCATTAACTCCAGACAGCCATGACGAAAATAATTTTCTCTCGAGCCCTGTCTTCCTTGGAGATGCTGTGTGGAGGGTATTTTTGTGGAAAGGAAGGAGTGAAACTGGCTCTTGAAGATACCCATTTTGTAGAAAGGGGGAAACACAGAGGCCGACAAATCGTTCCACAATGCTGTTGAACTCAAGAACGAGTCGCCTCGCAATAATTGGAAATACCATAGTGCCACTGGCTCCGGATAATGTGTTATTCCTTTTTTTTGTAGTATATGCTTTTATAATTCATATTGTTGATAGTTTATTAATAACATTTCAATAATTAGCATTGTTTAGAAGTTAGAGGTTTAGAAAAATATATATAACCACATTCAAGTGATCATTCTGAGATATCCAACCCCAACCTCCCCAGAACATCGAGCCTCCCAATAGCAAATAGCAACACTCCGACATAACACGGTGCACACTGGTTTATACCTACTTACTCACTTTAAAGGTACCACACTTGCAATGGTTTGGGGTTTTTTTTAATCAATAAAACGGCAGGACTATGGCGGGTCTCATTCCGCCCAGCCTCCCCCAATGCCGAATGTAACCTTTGCATTTTGTAAGTTAGAACCATTTGTTTTATTTATGTTATTGTTATTGGTGGAGGGATGTTCGGATACTGTGAAATGTTAAAAGGCTTTGTGGGCGTTCATTTTGATTAGAATGAGACTAAATTAATTCATTGGCGGTTCTAACCACGAAGCAATCAGGCAACAAATTCAAAACGGATCCATTCTCAGAGGGAGGTGGGCATATTTACATGACTTGCTTATATTAGGTCTTTACATATGAAATTGGCGTATTGTATGGGAGGAACATATATTTTTTTAATATAATATATTTATTTAATCAAAGTATGTATCTATGCACTTTTGCCATCTCATAGGTAGTTCATCGATCCCTTTACTAAAAAAAACCATTTGGACGGGAATCAATAAAATCTTTGAAGGCGGTTTGGACTGCCCCATCGGAGTTGAATTTTTTCCCTTGCAAGAAGTTATCCAAATTTCTAAAAAAATGGTAATCTGTTGGGGCAAGGTCCGGAGAGTACGGTGGATGTCTTAGTCATTCCAATTGATGCTCCTCTAATTTGGTAGCCGTCTGTTGTGCAGTGTGTGGTCTAGCGTTCTAACACGCGTTTGTTGATTTGCTTCACTCAATTCGTGAGGCACCCACCTTTCAAGTTTTTTCACCTTCCCAATTTGCTTCAAGTGGATTAAAACAGTTTTATCACTAACATCGCAGCCTGCAGCTAACTCGGACGTGGTTTGCGATGGATCCGCTTCCACAATAGCCTTCAATTATTCATTATCAACTTTGGTCTCCGGCCGTCCACGGGGCTTGTTCTGCAGGTCGAAATTTCCAGAACGAAAACGTTGGAACCAAAAACGCACTGTGTTTTCTTTTGCAGCACCGTCGCCATTTTTTTTTTTTTTTTTTTTACAGTGAATAACCGCACAAGAATCTCAACTGCTCCCGTCTGGAGCCAGTGAGACTATGGCATCCCCAATTGGGGTATGTTGTGAGGCTGAAGGTAGTGGGGAGGGGAAGGAGGTGGGGAAGAAGAAGGTTGGGAAGTACCTGGCTATTCAGATCTGGTCACCAAACACGGCTAAAGCCATTTTCAAGCAACGTTTCAATTCTGAATGGTGGTCTTACACCAGGGCGATACTGATAGTATCTTCCACTCTGGAACATGCCGCAAATATACTATATATTATTTTAAATAAATTAATTGTGAAATAACACAAATTAATCAAATAAAATTTATTTGCGCATGCCGGGTTTGAACCCGCGACCTCCGGACTGTGAGTCAAGAGTCTTACCCACTGGACTACGGAGGTCGCCATACACATCATTAATCCTTCGAGCCGTTTCTGCAGCACTGGTACGGTACAGCCACGGTGGAACTCGTATTCGTAAATAACGCGATATTTCAAGTTTTGCACTTTGTAAACTAAGTGACGCAAAGAAAAAAAAACAATTAAGGAATAAACAAATGAATTATAATTTTCGAAACACACATGAGTAAATTGCTGTATAAATTTGAATTTGGAATTCCTAACCAAAGAGAAGATATTTGAGATCAAAGTTGCCAGTACGGCAAAACGCCAATTCCATATGTAAGGACCTAATATTATATTCTCAAAATTCACGAGGTCTGTATAGATTTTTTCTCTTTAACAAGTTTTCAGTTTTAAATTAATTTTTATTTTATTGCTTACAATCCGTAAAAACTACTAATCTGTTTAACTAATCTAAAAAAATCAACCCTGAAAAACATTTTTTAACTGTAATACAACCATTTTTAATTTTCGACCTATTTGCGCCATTTCTATTAATTTGGGATTCGGGTATGGGCACCGCTGCACTGGAAACCATTTGTTGGATAGCCAACAGCCTAAGTAATTCACTACGTTTCGTGAATTAGCAGAGTTGTCCGGGTTCACGGGGTGAGAATTGTCTAGGTCTTGGCGACGGATGCGTCTGTCTACTTGCTGTATGGCGAGTCAGATTTGGAGAGACTGGTTGAGGGAGTCGTTTTATATCTCTCCAGCAAGACTCTCTCGATCTTCTCACCCCAGTGGGAGGTATGAATTCATACGTCCGTTACTACTTGACACGCTGACCCCCAGATTCCTACCAACTCCACATATTTTCCTTCCTAGATTATTCTCTCTCTCCTTTCCTCAAAAAAACCTTCACACAACATCCCAGGGAAATTATTTTACTCAGGGCCTCCTGTGTATAGCTGTCGTAAAAAAGGGTATTTTAGATAAATGAAACAATTTAACTTTGTTTGAACCAGTTTTATATTTGAGTAAAACCGACCGGTTTTGGAACGACCGTTCCTTCTTCAGGGCAAACGTATACTGATTTGACAGTTACGAAATATGGATGGGAACAATGTATTATTATGGTAGGGGTGGAGCTGTTGCAAGGTATTAATGAAGAGTGGGTGGGTAGGGGAACATATCCATGATTGGGCTATAAGACAATATTTTTTGTTTGTTGATAATAGATTCATTATTTTTAAGGGATTTTTTATTTATTTCCAAGGCTTCTAAGTTATCTAAGCGTTTTCCTTTATGATTAATACGAAGAATATTTATCCCCGTATTTTTTTCAAAACTATGATTATTTTCAATGATATGGTTAGCGAACTCAGAAAAATTATTATTATCATTACATTAATCATTACATTTGAATTTATGTATTCCGGAATTAGTCAATTTATTATAAGGGTATTTTACTTTCTTTTTTTATTTACAAAGGAAAGACAAATATTCCTGGGTTACAAATAACCTGAAAATATTGAAAATCTCCTACTACCATCACAGAAAGCGGAAAATGTTGTTTGTGTCGTAATTGAGGACTTGGCCAGGCGAGGAATCGAACACAGGACGTCTAAGTAGTGGGTGAGACCCAAACGCGATGCCAACTCAGCCACAGATCGGTTAAAACTTTAAGTGATTACTTTGTTAGCTGCCATGAATCATAATTATTATTATCGATAAACCGTGTCATGGTAGAAAATTATTAATGCATGTAAAAACCAAATAGTGTATTACATGATTACCATTATTTTAGTACGAAGGGAACATGGGGAACAACCTAAAATGGGGGTGGATTGAGCCACACCTTGGAAAGGGTTGACGTTAGCTACAGGAAAATCAACAATAATTATGATAGTTCATCAACCCTAGAATTAACCAATTATTGTATTATTATTAGCGTGTACTCGGGGAAAGGGTTTGGTCAAATAAAATTATATTTCTTAAACAATCATCCATGCTAATATTATAAATGCCAAAGTGCGTTTGTGAGTTTGTTACGCTTTCACGCCTAAACCACTTAACCGATTTTAAAAATTCTTTGACCAATATAAAGCTACATTATCAGCGAGTAACATAGGCTATATATAAGCTCTCGCGTTATGAAATTTGTACAAATGAAAATGTGAGTATTTAATATGTTTTAGCGGCAGGAAGGAAAAGCAGGAGGAAGGCAGGGGTTCGCGGAGAGGGCAGAGACAACGGAGGAAAAAGGCAGGGAAGGTGGAAGGGAACGGGGACGTACGGAAAAGGACATGCAGGGAGAATAAATTTATTTCTTTGCATTGCATTGCAACGCATGCCGGGTACCAGTACCATCTAGTAATATTGTAAAATAAAGTGTAGAAAAGTGTGCGTCCTGCTAAAACTCAGAAGCAGGTCCCTGTACGATCAAGTTATATGGTGTGGTAGCCCTCTACCCCCTTCCACGAAGAAGGCTCCCGTTTTTACCTGAAGGGCTAAAAGTTTCGCCCTGTAGAAATTAAAAAAAAAAACAGTCCAGGAAATTTTAAAGCATTCCACAACATTCCAGAACATCCCGTTTTACTTTCCAAGTCATTTCCTAAACAAGTGTTTTTTTTTTTATTATTCACATTTGTTTGTGACCTTAATATTAAATAAAGATGTCTTATGACAGTAAAAATGTTTTACTTTACGATTATATATATACAAATATCCAAAACATAATTAAGTTACACTACTCTTTCTATGAAGATTATAGAACAAAATATACAGAATAAGAGTGCCTTAATTCCAAATAAATCACAAATATGGAATCAATTTGGGTTGATAAAATTATTAAACAATGATTTAGTCACGAATACTAAAATAACACGAAATTAATTAATTAACAAGTGATACGTGAATTTGATGGTAAATAATTTAGCAAATAAATATCCCAGTAAAATAACATACAATACCATATAACAATATTTTGAATCAGTCAAATAGAAATCGAGTAAAACGTTTTTTGCTGTTCCTGAAAAAATAGGTATTTTGATTTGTACTACTCTTTATCTAGGTGTGCGATATGATACCGAAGTTTTTGACATAAATTTGATCTTAACTAAATTTGATGAAACATACCCACTTCCAACAATTTTTTTACGTCAAAATATTTATTCTTACAATTTTAGATTTTTATCATTTTTTAAATTTTATCCAATTGTAACCACTTTTTATTACTAGCTTTTGTGCAAAAAAATTGTAACCACTAAAGAGTAATACAATAATAATAAAACTAAAATAAATTAATATATAAATCTGACCAGACGCAGACTGGAATAACAATGCAAATTTTAGGAGGCCAGAACTCACTTTTCGAGATTTTAGGTGCTTCATCACAACGGTTGGTTTTATACTTTAAGTTAACTCTTGAAGGTGTTTCCATAAATCTTTTGCTTCTACGATGTACATTTTGTTATCAACTTATTTATAAAATAAAATGATCATTTACACTAAACACAATCGTTCATCTAAACGTAATTAGTTATTTTACTTTAAGTGATGTCCGAATAAAACTTAAAATTAAAATTATTCTTACTTTAATATCGAAGCCAATATTTTGCAAACTTATTTTTATTTTTGATTTCAAATTTTATAAACTTAACGTTCAAACATGTTATTAAACTACTCCCAGCGAAAGCTCGAACTGACGTCATCGACATTTGTCTTTTTCCTTCTCACGCGTCTTGTTTGAAAAGGAAAACGACAGAAGATACAAGAGCGATGACGACCCGTACGATCTCTCTCTGGAACTAGTACGTTACATAATGGAACACTTTTTTACAGGTAGCCACCTACAATATATATTTTATATTTTGTGATGATTTTACCATTTCACTTATGTACCTACTAAGGTCGTATTGTTTCACAGAATTTGAACGTTTCATAAAATTTCAAATTTATTTTTCAAGTTCTGTGAAAGTTCTATTCAAGTTCTGTTATTGTTTCAATTCTGGAAGCAACTGGTCCAAATTATAGAATTACAAAATTTGATTATAACTTTCACAGAACTTAAAAAATAAAGTCGAAATTTATTGAATTCTTCAAATTCTGTGAAGCAAACGTTTGTCATACGAAAAAATCTATATTTCAATTTTTTTGGGAGAATAGTATATAATAGTTTGTCCTTTTCCTTCTCACGCGTCTTGTTTGAAAATGAAAACGACAGAAGATACAAGAGCGATGACGACCCGTACGACCTCTCTCTGGGACTGGTATTTTACATAATGGAAAACTTTTTTACAGGTAGCACCTAAAATATATTTTTATCTTATTATGATTTATCTATTTCACTTATAAATATACTAAGGACGTGTTGTTTCACAGAATTTGAACAATTCATCAAATTTCAAAACTAATTTTCAACTTCTATTCAAGTTCTGTTATTGTTTCAGTTCTTTGAATCAACTGGACCATAACATAATATAACAGAATTTGAAAACGACTTTCTTAGAACTCAAGCATAACGTCGAAATTCTTTGAAGCAAACGTTTCTCATATGAAATAATCTGTATTTCAATTTTTTTGGGAGAATAGTAATTTCTAGTTTACCCTGAATTCCCTTTTAGTGATTAACGTATCCCTCTCTATATTAAAATAAAATAAACATTTTCATCACAAATAATGTTTTCATAAAACTGTTCAAATAATATAAGAATGTTTTTCAATGATTAATTTGGCCACCGTAATTATCAACTTTCCCCAAAACTAGTTTATTTTACGAATTGAAAATTAATATTTTCGCTATAATTATTATTATCCTAATAGTATAGAAAAGCAATTAACCCTTTCACTCCCACCACCTGCCGTTGCACCACGTTTTGATTGGGCTTAAGCTAGAGGTTGTAATAATTATTCCACTGTTTTCTTTTGGTTAACCCTTGATTGAAATTGATAGGGTGTACACTGTAGTCCATATTACTATAAGGTAATATTCTGTGGTAGAAGCGATAATTAATCGGACCATACAATAACACCCGTTGGAATATCGAAATTTATACAAATCGCTCGAATATACTGTTAATGGACTAACCAAGTGCAGGAGTAGAGTGATTTAAGTCAAATGTGACTGGTGGACAGGCTAAGACCTTTATCCGCATGAAAAAGATGTTCTGCAGTCTTGATAACAACCTTGGATTACGAATGCGAATAGTCAGATACTACTTGCTTTCGGTATTATTTTATGGAATGGAAGCATGGACGCTTACTGAAGAATTAAACGGGCGACTTGAGGCATTCGAGATGTGGATCTACACTGGAGGTTTCCAACCGCATACCCACCCCGGTATAAGTAACTTATGGTTACTCCTTCAGGGCTCTCACAAGGAAGCTAATTTTTTTTATTTGAACGTCTCTACATTTAATTTGAACAAAGCTAGACCCCCAATGTCCCCGCATACGGTGTTAACGAGCAGTATGCAAGTGCTTTATATGTACAGGTTAGTAACTAATAAATATAAATATATACATTACCTCTTTCATTGGGGAAAATCAGAGGGGAAAATAAAATAATTACATGTAGGCGATATGCCTACTCAAACTGTTTAATGTACATAAATAATAACTCAATTTTAACGTTGTTGCTGGTAGGGAGCGAGTGTGTCACAGGTACGCCCGGCAGTCCTGTTGAGAGGTGCATGTTTTCAGGAAAGCCAAGCGCGAGGGTCGGTTTCCGCGCCCCTTAGCCAACTTCTCGGTGATGCATCGACGACACTGCTAACGGATGAGGGTGGCAGAACGCCCAAAGACTCTAAGAAGGATCAGCGCCGGGTTGTCGGAGGCAGGGCGGAGGGTCCCCTTACTCGCGCGAGACATCCTTACGACCCACACCTCCCCCCAGGGGAGGCGCGGGCCATCCATGAGACATCGCTCCGGGTCGTCCTCACTCCGGTGTCCACATGCAGGGACGGGGTCACAAGCCACCCCCAATGGAGGGGATAAGGACGAGACACATTATATGGTTCAGTTCTCGTCTCTGTGACATTGCTATAAAGAAGTGTTCCGCTGCCATGTTACAGGGTATCCAACACCTTGCAGTAACACAACGATTAGAAAAGAAAAACGATAAAAAAAAACAAAAATAATAACTAATAAACCTAAAGAATAACGGAGATAATTTGGGTGCATTCCATACATGAAACCGGTTTTTCAAATTTTGATAAGCCAGGTGGGACCAATAACACGTGTTTACTGCCTCACGAACCCGGAAGCGTTGGAAATGCTCCTCCTCCCATTATAGGAAGTAACAAATAATAACTAATAAACCTAAAGAATAACGAAGGAAATTTGGGTGCATTCCACACATGAAACCGGTTTTTCAAATTTTGATAAGCCAGGTGGGACCAATAACATGTGTTTACTGCCTCACGAACCCGGAAGCGTTGGAAATGCTCCTCCTCCCATTATAGGAAGTAACAAATAATAACTAATAAACCCAAAGAATAACGAAGGAAATTTGGGTGCATTCCATACATGAAACCGGTTTTACAAATTTTGATAAGCCAGGTGGGACCAATAACATGTGTTTACTGCCTCACGATCCCGGAAGCGTTGGAAATGCTCCTCTTCCCATTATAGGAAGTAACAACAAACATATTTAATAATAATAAGAAAAAAGTGGTTGCATACCACACCTGAAATTGGCTTTGGATTTTTGGGGAGATAAGTGAAGGATCCGAGGTAACGATTTTTACGGCACGCCAATAACGGAATGCTTAAGTGTCAATGAAAACCGATTTCAAGTGTGGTATATCTAAAGTGTACGAAAGAATTGTACATAGTGCATCAGAGGTCATTGAACTTTATGCTAGTGCGAGACAAAATACTGTTTTAATGCCTAAAGATTAGATTAAATTTCGGACTAATACACGGCAACATTCAGGGATATTGCCATGATACAATACAGTCCTCAAGCGATCTACTTTGCTTCATTGTGTGTTGGAGTGCCAAAAAGTATAATAAATTACTCATTTTACCATAGACAATATATAAAGTCCTCATAGAGTTTTAAGAAATTCCATAGACTAAGCCCCGTTGTCCATAGACAATAATTATTCTGAACATGTCATTGGTGGAAAATAGCCAAATAAATATAGATGATACGAATTTATAGATAGTTAACAATAACCAAGAAATTTATCTGTGGTTTTTTAGCAAACCACTTTCATGTTCAGTATGCATCTTTTGTATAGCCCACTCGATTATATCCCAATCGCGGGAAGACCATACCAATGTGTGCACAGCAACATAACTCAAATTGTTGTATATCTGCGCCTTAAACGGGAAACCGTTTACGTGTTTGTACTGCAACCTCCTATTAGAGAAAGATCACATCTTTGGTTATGAACCACTTCAATGTAATGTATGCAACTTCGACCATGTGGCGACTATCGGAAGTGTCCCAAGCTGGAAAACAATTCCAATGTCATGACTTCTGTCCTCTCCCTAGAGGTTGGATCTGTGTCGCGCTACTGGAAAACCGTCTCCATGTTTGTACTGCAACTACTAATTTACAAAATTTTATCCGTGGTTTTTTCAGCAAACCACTTTCATGTTCGGTATGCATATATTGTTAGGGCCACTCCAGGGCCTCTCACAAGGGAAAAACCATACCAATGTGTACACTGCACCATAATTTAAGTTTTTCTATAACTGCGCCTTAAACGGAAAACCGTTTGCATGTATCTACTGCAACCTCCTGTTAGAGAAATAAAACACATCATTGGTTTTGAACCACTTCATTGTAATGTATGCAACTTAGGGTGGCGACTTTCGGATGTGTCCCTAGCGGGAAGACCATTCCGATGTCTTGACTGCTGTCCTCTCCCTAGAGGTTTGAATCTGTGCCGCGCTACTGGAAAACCGTCTCTATGTTTGTACTGCAACTACCTGTAAGAAATTTCCAGATCTGCATAAATCCACTTTCATGTACAGTATGCATATTCCGTATAGCGACTATCAGCAGAGTCCCAAGCAGGAAAACATTATAATGTCTTTTTTTGCTGCACTCTCTCCAGTGGTATGGATCTGTGCCACGAATCAGGAAAGTCATCTCTATGTTAGCGCTTGAAAACCTTATATAAAAATTTCGATTCTACATAAAACGTAGATAAAATCAGTTGACCATAGACAATGCTTGCAGAGTAAGAGAAAAGAGCAAAAAAAATATAGATGCCGTGAGATAATAGATAGTAAACAATCTTCAAAAAATTTATTTTTGCGTTCTCAAGTAAACCGTTCACTTGTGATGAATGCATCTTTAGTATGAGTAGATTTCATACGGCTCCCAAGTGAAAGAAGCCATTCCGATGTGATTAATGCTACATAAATATAATATAAGAATAAAAAGAAAAACCATTGCATAAAATAAAATATTAAACGATGGGTGAGTATAATTGCATGTCACACCTGAGATCGGCCTTTGTGCTGTGAACTAAAAAAAAAAAAAAAAAAAAAAAAAAAAAAAAAAAAAAAAAAAAAAAAAAAAAAAAAAAAACCACGATGACTGGTTCTAGCGTGAGTACTGATGGTACAGTGCAGAATGGTAGCGACAGTGAGAGGTTGCAGGTATGGCAGCAATTAGTACATAAAACTGGTTAAACAGGTATATATGAATAATAGTAAGAAACAAGGCATAAACAATAATAAGGTAAGTTCAAATCGTAGTCAGTGGGTCCAGGAGCTAGTACACCTGGTATCTATTGATTTTACACTAATCTTCGACTCTAAGAGCAGACCATCTTTCAACCCATCTTCTTGTGAACTTCTTCAGACACTCAAAATTAACCTTGTTCGATACGAGATCGGAATTCCAAACCGGTCTCGTGACCACTTGCAAACCATCCAGTAATTCGTCTCTGGCATCCGTCATGATCTCGCAATGCCACAGAATGTGCTCGGCAGTCTGATCCGTGCTTCCGCAGGTGCAGTTCGGATGGGGGGATAGGGAGAGTCTATGCAGTCTCCCCCTGAACTCCCCATGCCCGGACAGTAGCTGGACCATGTGATGGTCCAGGTTGATGTACGCCCCTTCCATTCTGATCTTAACTGATGGGAAGAAGGAGAAGGTCCATCTTCCCATATTCGATCTAATCCAGCGAGATTGCCACTCATTGAGTGTAAGCTCTCTCATTCGTTTAAGTAGTCCAGGGAGAGTCCCGACTCCACTTGGTGTGATGACAACACCGAGGTGGGTGGCAGGGAGTCCCCTGGTCAACTTCTTCTTTGTTAACACCTCCCTAATTTCTAAATCGATTGGCAGAACACCTGCCAGCACGGGTAATGCGTCCGAAGCTACCGTTCTGTAGGCACCAGAAAGTGCCAGCAAGGGAGTTCGCTGGCCTCTTTTGAGCGCCGAGAGTATTAGAGAATTATCCAGGCGGTGCTCCCACACAGAGGCGCAGTACGCTACTTGCGTAACGTACACTCCCCTATATATCAAACGGAGAGCCGGACTTCTCAAACCCCATTCAGATGTGGAGATTCTCCTCAGCTTCAAAAAGAGTGCCTGGGCCTTGCTGGAGACTTCCTTAACATGGGCAAGAAACGAGGACGATCGATCTAGAGTAACTCCAAGGTATTTTGCCGTCTCAACAAATTTGATTCTGGTGTCTCCCATTCTGATGGTTGGGTTTCTCTCTCTGCTGAGATAGCCCTTAATCAAGAGACCCATGGTCTTCTGGGGAGCGAAGGTCATTTTGTTTCTATCACCCCATTGAAGGAACATGTTCAGACCTTCCTCAGACTTACTTTCTATCTCTCTCCTGCTGTTCCCCGAGACCAGATACAATTTATCATCAGCAAAATCGACCGCGATACAACCTTCAGGCAAGGGCAACCTGGAGGAGTCATCAAACAAAATCTTCCAGAAATCTGGACCGACGTTGGAACCCTGAGGGCAGCCCATGTCAACCTCCCTTTCAATGGAAAAGTCACCGAAGGAGAGTATGACTGTTCTTTTACTCAAGTAATTTTCACAGGATTTAAAAAGTCTAGGAGGACACTTCCTATTTTTCAGTTTGATGAGTATCATGGCCCAAGATGCATAATCGAAGGCACCTGTGATATCTAAGAAAATAGCAATAACATACTTCTTAGTGCAAGCCTTCACCCATTCGAGCGCAAACGTTAGGGCGTGCTCCGTGGACTTACCGGGGACGAAACCAAATTGAAGCGGGCTGGGGGGGGACAAGGTACGTCGTAGCCTCTCCTTAATTAGTTTTTCTAAGATTTTTCCTAGGACAGGCAGCAAGGTGATGGGACGGTAGGCTTTCACGTCCGATTTCGGTTTTCCGTTCCCCTTTGGTATAATCCTGAGCACGCCCCTCTTCCATTCAGAAGGGAAAACTCCTCTTCTCAAACATGTCTCCATCACCTGGAAAAGTTCTTCTTTGGCGTGGACCCAGACTTGCTTCGCTATCACGCCATTGAGCCTATCGTGCCCAGGTGCCTTCTTAGGACCCAAACCCTTTATTATATTTTCAACTTCTAATCTTGTTACTTTCATACTATCCTCCTGGGCGAGGTTTCTCGGTGGAAGCCGTGACAGGATTCTGACCTGTTTGTGGTGGTCGCTTTCCCCAGTGACTGATTCTAATGGGACTAGCTTGCCCAGAAGCGTTTGGAGAGTGGTCGCCACGTCCACAGTCTCAACATCCCTACCCTCAAAATTTGATATTACGCTAGAAAGATACCGGTCAGAGCCTTTACCCGTCTTTTCGACAGCGCTGTGGGCATCCCACGGGTTGGCGTTACCCACTTCTGAAACCCACTTATGCCATTCAGCTCGTTTCGCCAAGAGCACGGCTAATTTGAAAGCACTGCGAGTAGCCCTGACGCGCACCCTCCGAGCAGCAATCTCCTCCTCCATCAAGCCGCCTCGTCTGGTAGCGCCAAAAGCCCTGCAGGCCCTCTTGTAAGCCCCCTTGAGCGAAGTCAGCTCTATCGACCACCACGGCGTCCTGATAGTCTTCTTTGGGTTTACTCTTCCCAGAGAGGACTCTGCGGCTGATACTACAGCCGCGTTAAAAAAGTTCCCCAAATTATCCGGATCGTTTGCCGCTACGTCATGGAATCCCCTTAAAGTATCGCGTAGGGCTTCCCCAAAGTTATCCCAGTTCGCCTCTGTGGTTTTGAAGCTCCAGGAGGATCTTGGGGCTCCGGTCTTATTGACACCCACTTTGAAGGTAATGAGCCTATGGTCGGAGGCTATAGCGCATTCGTGTACCTTCCATTGCATTATCTTGGCTGCAACTGATCCAGAGCAGAGAGATAGATCTATGTTGCTCTCACCATTGGTATTCGAAAATGTGCTTAATGAGTGAGGCTCATTTAGTACAACCAGACCTTGCGCCGCAATCAGGTCCTCGACGGCGTCTGATCGTTCCGTTCTATGTCTAGCATCAAAATCGAACCATAAAGGTGAGCGAGCGTTAAAGTCTCCTCCGATAACTACGTTACGACCTTTAAGCACGTTCAGAGCGCGTGTCAAGCTCAAGATATGCGGTCCAACCGGGTTCCCATACTTAAAATAGACCGAGATCAGTACGATCTCAGTTTCGCCAAACCTAAGGGATACACAGGTTTGGTACTCGTCTGACAGGCCCACCAGCAGGAGGGGACTGATCAAGGAGGTGTTGACCAGGACACCCGCCTGTGGTGAGTTGCCAACCTCGAGCACCACACCCGGATGACTTACTGGTGTCTTTCCTGACCTGGTGTACTGCTCCTGGATAAGCAGGATGTCGATGTGGAGGTCAGACATGACCCGCATGATGTCCAGTGTGGCGGCCCGGGAACGCTGCAGGTTTATCTGACCTAGGGAGAGGGGATTAATTGCCATAATCAGTCATTTTGACCTGTACGTCGACTGCCGCCTGGTGCGCCGGGCATGATCGGTCCCCTGTGGGATGGTTTGAAGGCTTCTTGAACCTTGTGCATGTTGCACAGATAGCGGGTTGTGCCTTCTTGGGGCAATCCTCAACGTCGTGTCCGTTTTCGGCGCAATGCCGGCAGGTTGCAACCACCTGCGTGCAGGTCTTGGAGATATGGCCATAAAGATGGCATTTATAACACCTAGTAGCTCCTGAGTAGTCCCTGACCCGACAGGCATTCCAGCCTAGAAAGCACAGACCGCTGTCTCTAAGAAGCCTTCTTACCTCAGGGTGGCACGTGATTATCATGTGCATATTACCTGTGTCCCGCTTTCCAAAGAGGGACACACGCCTCATGGTCCTCAGGTGGTCCTCCTTGGATAGTGAGCAATTACCTTCTACGTTATTTTCATAGATTTCGGTGAACAGGGCGGCGTCCGCGGAGGGTTCACCTCTGGGGACGTCATATATGACTATCTTCGGGAGGCGTCCCTGTGGAGATATCATCTTGATACCGGCTGCGGACAGTTTTTCTTCGGCCTTCTTAAGATTTGCCACTCCTCCAGGTGTTGTAGTTTGGATGGCGACACCAGCACCCTTGATTTTCCTTGTCCTAACAACTTGGAAACCGTCCTTCCTGGGGTCAAGGACTGTAGGAAGGAGTTTCTCCAACTGCTCTGAAGTTTTACCCTCCGGGGTGGTCGGGTACAGGAGCACCGTTGGCTGCCTAGATGGTAGAGGTCTTTCTTGACCACGTACTACGATGGTCTTCGACGGAGGTCCTCCCGACGCAGCACTAGCGTAAGATCTCCTAGCTGTGGAGGTGGGGATGATGTTTTCGCCAGTGCTATTGTAGATTTTTTCGAACTTCTTCGTTAGTTCTGCATTGTTCTGGAGTGCAGCCGACAGGGCCTCTGCCTTACCCACGGCCGCTGAGTGCGCCATTGCTGTGTTGTGGAGGTGTTTCTTTATTTCCTCGATGGCTGCGCCGATGGTAGCTCGATCCTCCTTTTTTAGCTTATTTTTTGCATCGCTACATGTCTGGTATATATTATTTAGTAGTCCCCAGATCGGGAAGATCAATTCAGAGCATAATGAGCTTGCCGAAATTTGTTGAATGCTAGCCTCGTCTTCCTCTCTCTGGCGCTTTCTGTTAGCTTGGTTGGGAGAATTTGATGTTCCCGGAGCATTTTGTGTTTCAGCATTCTTTGAAGTCTGGGGAGCAGACCACACATTCGTAGGTGCTTGCACCTCTTCAGCTTCCTGCTGATAGACCATGGCAGGGAGCCCAGCCTCACCCATCAGTTGGCTGCTGTGCAGACTTCTGAATGGTGACCCTGCACGTCCCTCCCTACCCGCCTTAAGATCAATGATAATTGATTTCAGTTTTCGGTTCTCCTCCAAGATTGAGCGTTGAAAACATTCAGAGTCTGAGTCGTCCGAGTCAGAAGGCATGCTAGTTTCAATGGTAATCGTAGTTAACCATAGAATAGTGCACAATTAAATGTTAATAAAAACCGGTGTATTCTGCACTCTGAGAATTGTCACAAAATGAGTTTCTATGGTTTACTCTAGGTTAAATTTAAAATTGTCTATGGTTCGCTGAATTGAATTTGCAAAATTTAATCAGTTTTTTTAACTTAAAAATACGGATTATACATACTAAAACACTTATAAACTAGAAAGGGCACTTAAATTATACTAAGAAATGTTTTTAACACTTAACACTACGAAATTCGCGGCTAAAATTTACGATGAAAATTTAGCCATAGTTTTGACACTTCGAATTTAAAGTTGTCTGTTTTCACTATTATAAGGAATAATCTCACCGAGATAACGTTTGCCGGAGGGTAGCCGACCGAGCCGCACCTGATGGATATGTTTTTGGTATTCTGCGAAGATGTTTTGATTTTTTATGTGGTAATTTGAGAGAGCAAAAAATTTTTTGACAGGTCTTGTCATGGACGAGAACTGAGAACTGGATCTACAGAAGAATACTTAAAATAAGACTGGTCAATGGTTGAGTGGGCATAGCGCTTGGGTCCCACCCGAGCGTCGCTTGTTCGATTCCTCGGCTGACTAAGTCCTCCATCATAACACAAGCAACATTTTCGGCTTTCTGTGGTGGTAGTAGGAGATTTTCAAACATTGTTGGGTTATTCGTAACCCGGGAATGTTTATCTTTCTTTTAAAAAATAATAATAAATAATCTGGATGGACAGGTTACGAATGAAGATATTTTGGTTTGGATGAATGAAGAAAAAGAAAGTATTAAAACTATAAATAGCTGAAAACTTCAATATCTTGTGCATGTGATGAGACATCCAGTGAAGTACGAGATCCTGCATCTCATAATGCAGAGAAAGATTGCCGGAAGACGGGGCTCTGGAAGAAGGAGAACTTATGACTGAAAAACCTGAGACAGTGGTTTGGCCAGTCTACTGTAGAGCTGTTCTGGGCCGCAGTAAACAAATTCCGCATAACCAACATGATAGCCAACGTCCATTGAACGGACAGGGCACAAGAAGAAGAAGAAGGTGAACAGGCAAAGTAAACAATATTATGTAATGCGGTGCCATAATCGGTATTTTTTTTTTTTTGTAAAGATTTTGGAAAACTTTGTAAATTATGTACCGTAAAATAAGACTTTGATGGAGGCAGTCAAGAAATAGAGGTCATTTGTGATTTGAATTTTTAAAAGACAAATTAAGGACGGGTTGGGAAAAAAAATTGACGGATTCATCAAATATTATATTACCAAGTAAATTTTCACGTTCTGCGTAAGTTCTATTCAAGTTCTGTGTTTATTTCGGTTTTATGGAGCAACTGGCCTATAATGATATAATAATAAAATTTGAATAGAACTTACACAGAATGTGAAAATTAACTTCAAATATTTGATGAATCAGTAAAATTTTTAGAAAAAACCTATCCTTACGATTTTAAATCAAGAATTTGTATTATAAAAAAAAAAAAACATTGAAACATGAACTCGGGCACCTCTGTTAAGTCACTAAACGTAGCCAACCACCATGGCAGAGGTGTTGCTTGTCCAATAAATGGTTTTCGGAGTGACATATACCAAAATGAAAATTGGTTGAAAATTGGAAATAATCAAACATACTAATTTCGTTTATCTGTGAGTGGTTGTTTGTCCCCATTTGCTCAATGAACTTAATTTGTTCTGTATTTTTCAAGAATCATTTTCAAAATTTGTAACCAAATTGATAAGCGGTAAAACAGGTAGATACCTTCCTATAATATGTCAAATTTTAGCATAAAATTATTTTAATTGGCTTTTACAAAATTGGAATTATATTCGTAATAACGTAGTTTTTCGTACGTTTGCGTTAACATAATAAATATAAACTTTATTTACATAAAAAAAATTAGGGAGAGTAAATGTTTTTATACTATGATTCATTTTTACTTCGCGTCATCATACATTGAGTGCCATCCTTCTTCGGACTTTCCCAATTTCTTCTAACAGTCACTATCGCCTGCTAGCAATCCTGTCTCAGTTCATCTCATCTAAATTTTCAAATCGCTTAACCAATTCTTAATCTTGCGAATTACACTTAAATCAGCTTTAGGTACATTCTTTTCAGATCTCCCATTTTGTATTGATTAATTAAAATGTAACTTTCACCCCTTTTCTCCAAAGCTGTACCAAAAATCACTTCCAAAATACACGTATAATAGTATCTTATTAAACATATTACCGTGCAGTTACGATAAGACGGGTGCGTGACCATTTCTAACCCTTTCGCTTTTAAACCGATCATCGTCCGAGACACGCAACCGGCTTTGAAAGGGTTGAACTGTCATTCGTACCAATAGATTAGGATCAATGAAGTCGATTATATTTCATATTCGCTTGTTTCGTAAAATTGAATGATAGACAATATTGTCTTGGCGACACACCTAGTTCGTTAAATGTTTAATGCATTATTTAAAAGGGCGTATCTATCTTTCCCCATTTTATGGTGGTTACAATGACGTTTAGAATGAGTGACTAATACATTTATTTAAAGAAAGGAAAAAATTCCCGGATTACAAATTACCTGACAATATTTGCATTCATTCTAAACACTTCAGAATAAGACTTAATAATAATAATGTCATTTGAAATACATGTAGAATTACAAAATATTTTTAAAATATTTATATTGAGGAATCAGAAGGATTTATAGGTCCAATTAGGAGTTCCACCGAGCCGAACCCTCTGGTATGAAATTATCTGGAGTCGGTGAATTATTTTCCCATTTGGTCTCTGGTAGGTTGACATGTTGTTCTTGTATTATTTTGTATTTATTATACTTATATAGTGCAATTGCGTAGCGTGATTTGACTAGATGATCATTTGTGGAAAAGTGTGCGAAAGAATCTTTCCTGTGGGGAAGATTTAACCCAGATATAATATCTGGTGTATGTTACTTTTGGATGATTTATATAGCGCCGTATTTGTGAAAAATCACCTCAAGGGCGCTGTACAAACTTATAATACATTTATAAAATCTAGAAAAACTACAAGCGAGACAAACAATTAAAAACAACTTATGGCTAAAAATTGCATCCACTGGTTCATTGATCACCGTTACGAAAATATATATATATATATATATATATATATATATATATTTTTTTATTTTTTTTTATTTATTTATTTATTTATTTTTTTTTTATTTTTTATTAGTAATAGAAGGTACATAAATTACAAATAAATTTTATACAGTAATTAATTACATAGTAGAATATTTGATGTACCCCCATAATTAAGCAAGGCTTGTGTGTATGGGGGGGTGTTATTGTATTACTTTTTTAATATCATTCAGTTTAAGTTTTCAGTATAATTTTTTAGGTGACTAATGTACAATGTTTTGACCAATGAACGCGATGCTGCCTAAATATGAATGAATGCAGGACCGTGCTTACCTGGGAGGTCGCTTGAAATTAATACTGATTATTGTACATTTAAAGAAATTTGTATAGAGTTCGCACGCAGAGGATATAATTGTAAACACATGTTATTTAATCCTGAAAACTATTTTAATATTAATATATAATATATATTCTTTAATGAGTGTATTTTGGAAAGTAAAAACAACATTTAATGGTGAACGGTACAGTAGTACAAGGATTTGATCTTCCTAAATGTGATTCGTTAGGAGACAGATTGATGTGTATGGATTCGAGTAATTTTAATTCAGTAAGAAAAGTGTGATTAAGACATATCACCACAACTGACGCACTGCCCACTTTAGTTTACTGTCTCTTTCTTTCACAATTTGTATATATATATGTATGTGTACTAGCTGGTTCCCGGCATGCGTTGTTATGCCATTTAATTAAGAAATTGTTTCTCTCTGCGGGACCTTCCCATTTATCTCGTTCCCCTTCGGCCTCCCCTTCTTCTCCCACGTCCCCTGCCCCTCTCGCGTTCCCCTCTCCTACACCTTCCCTATCCTCACTCCTCTCTTCCCCTTCCCCCATCCCGCAAACCCCCCTCCCGAGTTACCCACCCGAGTTCCCCTCCCCCCTCCCGCATTCCATACATTCATTACATTACATTCATTACGGTACATTCAGTTTTCAAAGAGCTCACGTGCCACCTATAGCAATTTCTTGATACAAATTTCATAATGCCAGAGCTCACCAGTAGTTTTATACAAACCTTGTCCTGACAATAACGAACACACACAAAAAAGAATTATCCAATTTGGTGCAGTCGTTCGGGAGTTATGCGCGTACATACATTTCGGCGATTCATTTTTATTTATATAGAAGATAGATGATAGATAGATAGATAGATAGATAGAAAGATAGATTTTCCTGAATTTGTCAGTATTTTTATATTCAGTCCTGATGATGGTACGGAGGTACCGAAACCGGTAGAGGGAAAAATATAACAATAAAGTGACTTAAAACAAAGTATTTTCTTATAATTTATTTAAAATGTCAAGTCACAATGTGTTTGCCTCTTTTGAAAAAACAAAATTAAAGTAATTACTTTAATTTACCGATTAAATCTACCACAAAGTAGCTGAGAATCAAGGATAGATGGTGCCAATAAATGCTTTAAGGCAGCAGTTTTCAGAGGAAAGCGGTTCTTACGAGTATTCATTCGTGCAGTCACTCAAAAATTAATATATTTCTGGGCGAGAATCTTATAATCGTACATTGTCTATACTATACCTTTCCTCTACACAGCAAACCCAAATACCACGTAGTCCCCAAGGAAAGTAATGTCTCCTAGGATGGACAGACCTCCTGTTTGTAGGAAATATAAAAAAAAAATAGAAGTGTGCAATTCACTCGCGGTAGAAGTGAAGCTTTTAGAAAACTAAAGTAGATACTCGTAAGAAGGGGGAGGCTACGAAGCATCGCTCAAAGAGGAGACCGATTATTTATTGTACCTCGTTCTCTCGCAGGCTAAATCTTATAGATGTATGTGTTTGTCTGTTTCTAATGTTGCTATTTTTCGTTTCATCGAGTTTCAAATCACAACGGTGTTAAAGAAGTTTTCACTTTAAAAAAATATATATTTTTGAGTTGTCATCAGACGCATCAACAAAATTTTCTCATGCACTGCACCGATTCAATAACGCCGTGTAACGGCGCTGTCGCTACGTTTTGTAACGGCGTCGGCGTTAACGCCGGCTTGTAACGGATTGTAACGGATTCTAGCGGATCCTAACGGACCGCAATTAGCCGTTAAGCCCTGACCTCCATGGATCGGCTACGCGTAGGTTTATTGGGAAACTTGATAGCGAATAACTGAACAACATCCATTAAAAGCAACCCTTAAATCCGTTAAGGGGTGTACACAATGTTCACGTATTGATTGGAACGGATAGATTATCTTAATTGAATGAGTTGATTCTATAATCACTGCCTTTAATGGTGATGAACTTAATGTTTTTATACGATGACCACCACATCATTTCAACCAACAAGGTTAAATAGGAATATGATATAATTTTGTTGCAGAATTTTGAAAAGCGGGAGAAAAAAGTATAGTGAGAAGTCAATGGGTTTAAAATGTTAAAAAGACATCGGAGAAGATTACAAATTAAAAAAGGCGTGGGGCAGTTTTCCTATTGTGTGACATGCATCAAAAGATATTTGCTGAACTGTCTGTAAGTGACATTGAAAATGTCAATGTTCAATGCAGAAACGTTAAAAACAGTTGAATCGCTCTTATTTCGAAGCTTAAAAAGTGCATGAGATGAGATCTCCCACGAGTATACTTGTTATGGACATATTATAAGTTAAACCTCTTTCAACATAGGCGGATGGAATATCGTTCCAGAGATTAAATTAAAAAAATATTTTCCTAAAAATAATTTTCGACGGGCTTCTGATCTTGTTATCAATTTTTAAGAAACTTATTTTTTTTATTTTAACTTTATGAGAAAAACCACAAATTGTTATATATATTTAATTAAATGAAGACAATATAAGCGAATCTTTTTCTGTTTTCAGATTTTCGATTGAGTTTCGCTTATATTGTCTTCATTTATTTTTTTTTTAATTAATTTTCCATTTTAAATTAATTTTTGTATTGTATTTTTTTTTATTTCTCTTTAAATTTTATTGATCCTATTTTTTATAATTTATAATTGTTGTTAAGGTTCTCTTCGTAGTAAAAGACCGGTCGGTGGCGATTTAATATTGTATTTGTAAGTCATTTTTATTTATGGACGAAACTATTTATTCATGTACACATTGCGCGTAAGTGATGACGCAAACAATTAATTCAAATAAATATTTTAAAGCATAACTTGCCAAAATAATTAAATTCGCGCCATCTATATGAAATATTTTCAGTATCACCTTAAGCGGGAATTTCAACCAATCTACATCTTTTTCTATTTCGAATTTTGGACGTCGAGTTGGATCGCCTTGATTTAAGTCAGATACATATCTCGTGTCTCAGCTTACTAAAAAAATAGTTTATAAATATTCTAAAACTAAAACATAACCGACCGTGGAATTCGTTATTTGTTTTTGGGATGTTATGCCGTGTTACACTACCTTCTTCTTTAGCCAACGTTTTGGACAGCATTACATTGTCCACCATCAACACATCTGCCCTGATGATGGACACTGTAACGCTGTCCCAAACGTTGGCTAAAGAAGGAGGTAGCGCAACACGGCATAACACCCTTAAAACAAATTACGAAAATCTTTAGGTCTTTTGACTGTCGTCCTACGTTAGAAAGGCTTTCGTTTTTTTTTACATTTTTTTAAGTGAAAACATCTATAGCACCTTCGAAACTTAATGAAATGAAAAATAGCGACACTAAAAAGAGAAAAACACATGCATCTATAGTATTTATCCCGCGAGAGAATGATAGAGTACAATTTGTCCACTCTTTGTGCAATGCTTCGTAACCTTCCCACTCTTGTCTACTTCAGTTTTCTGAAGATTTCACTTCTCTCTCTCTGGTTTCAATCCTGAGATTGGTTTGCAGCAATGTCATCTATTCGTTTCTTCCACTCTTCCCTGTCTTGTGCGGCTCTTTTGAAGTCTGCATATGATGAGCAGCGCACGTCCACCAGCAGGTCCTCCAGGTACTCTCGGCGTGGGCGTCCCCTAGCGTTTGTCCCCTCGGTCATACCCTCCATTATGGCATGCAAGAGGCCTTCTTGTCTTATTACTTCTACCGCGTGTTAATTGCACACTCTGATTTTTTTAACACGAAATATTATAATGGCACAAACAACATTTTGTTTCCGATTTTCCAGCATCAAATACCAATGTCGTTAAATGTAAAATTTAATTTAAATATAATTGTAAAAATTATTATTAATTTTGCGAAGAATTCAGACAGGGGTTAAAGTATCTATAATATAATATATTTAACAGAAAATTACTGTAATTGTCATTTTCAAATATGGGACCGATTTGTCGAGAATTCTGACTATCCCGTGATTTTCATGGTTCTGCGCTAGTGCGTAAATAAGGTAAGCCACACCGAAAACATCTGAAAGAACGCCATGTCGACCACCACAACACGGGCATCAGCCTAGCATGGTGGTCGAAAAATCCACTAGTTACTGTAACCATAATATTTTTTTTTAATGAATAAAGAAAAAATAAATAAAAATAAAAACGCGTGCATTAAATCAATTACCCAAATTTTGAAAGTTTTCGCGATTTTATTCACAATTTTCCTTTGTATTTCCACACAACACATGGAAATTGACAGGATGACAGAAATGCGCGCTAAATAATGACAAGTGGTCCACCCCTCCCAGCCTCCCCCCCTAACAGGAATATGCATTAGAAAGAAAAATGTGACAAACATTAGCTCACCCCCTGTTCCAGGCTACATCCCTGTGCCCATTAATCGATGTGTTAGCACATTATTTTCAATACTTACTTTTACTTTTTGCGTGAATCAGGGATGTATTTTTATCATCAAAATAATAAATAAATAATGATATTGCATTGCTGGTAACATGGGCTATTATGTATTACCTTGAATTTTCTTAACGTATATTTTATTAATTGCTATTTTTTTTATTATTTATTTATCTATATAAGGTATGTTTACATTACATTATTCGATGCCTGTCTCACTAGGGTATACCTGTGTTGAGACAGGCGTAGAGGTACATAAATGAGTATCATACATAAGAATATTTAATTATAACATAAGAATATTTAAGGTAAGATACATACTGATTTATACAGTTCAAACGGAAAGATGATTTAAATTGAGGGTTAATACCATAAAGAGAGCATTATATAGGTGAAGGAAGAGATGAATAAAGTAGTAAATCCTGTAAAATCTATATAGGGAGTTATATTATACATATAGGATTTTACTATTTTAATTTCTTTAATAAGGGTAAGGACATACGTGAGATGGTAATTCTGTCTATTTGTAATCTATTTTACAGATGTTAGCAGTAGTGTGACGTCCAATACTTATAATCCATTTCTTTATATTATCTTGTTTGAATATGGTCATTGATTCAGTTTGTCTAATCGTAGATGGTAGTGTATTGTGTAGTTTGCAAGCTATGTATTTAAAGTGTTTTTGTCCAAAGGTGGTTTTAGAAAAGGGAGTTTGAAGAAGTTCTTTATTTTTAGCTCGGGTATTGTGTATCATTTGGTTTGTATAGGATTTTGTTGTTTTTATGTAAATAAACTAAGATGGATTTTGCGTAGAGCTGTTTAATGTCCATAACGTTGAAAGTATTGAAGATCGTATCGGTGCTGGTAGTGAGAGGAAGTTTAAGAATTATTTTTATTATTAGTTTTTGTGCTTTAATGATGGGGTCGAGGGCATTAGAATAAGTGTTACCCCAAGCTAAAATTCCGTATTCGATGTGAGATTGGCACAGTGAATAATACACGGTTTTTAAAAGTTGTAGGTTAAGGAAATTGCGCGTTTGTTTGAAAAAGTATATAGATTTGATTGTATCAAAGGTTAATCCTAAATATTTGATAGTTGTTACTTGTTCTAGGCATGGACAGTTGCAATTCCGGTTCAGAGATGAGTTATTACATTCGTGTATATTTAATTTTGGGAGTAGGTTTGGTTTTGTGATATTGGTGAGACTAGACAGTAAGTATTTTTAAGAGTTAATGTGTTCGAGTCAAGCCAATATTTAACCTTTTGAATTCCTACCTCCGCTTTAGAATATACGGTAGGACAATCTTTGGCTTGAAATAGTAGTACAGTGTCGTCGGCGAAACTGACAATAGTGGCATCGATATCTAGGTTACACAACTCGTTAATATATATTAGGAAGAGCGTTGGACCTATAACACTGCCTTGTGGGACACCGTAACTAATAGGTTAATTCTGACTTTATGTAACTCTGAGTTTAACGCATTGGGATCTGTCAGATAGGAAACTGGAGAGGAGGCTTAATTCATTATTCCTAATACCTATGTTGAACAATTTGCGTTCTAATTTGATGTGTGATATTAAATGATCTGGATATTAAATGATCTGAAATTAAATGATGATATTAAATATGATATTAAATGATCTGATATTAAATGATCTAAAATTAAGTGATGATCTTAAATATATTTATCCTAGACTTGCAGAAAACTTAATAGATGTCGCACATTAAAATAAAAATGTAAATATTTATCCAAGACACTATCTAGATTGCATTTAGTTCGAGAAGAATCTAGCAATCATACATAAAGAAAATGAATGTAGTATTGGTAGTTCTTAGTCGAAGTATGATGCAGTTAAATATGGCCGAATTAGCTCAGTGGTTAGAGAAGAGCCCCGGCAAGGCTAAGGACCTTAGTTCAATTCCTAAATGCGATCGTATCTTTTTCTGATTTTTCTGTTTCATAGTTTCGTTTGACTGTCGCTAATATGGACTTCAATGATAAAACATTTCAATTTGAGGTTTTACTAACTAAATTACTAATTTTTTTTTATTATATCAAACTAGCTGGTTCCCGGCATGCGTTGCTATGCCATTTAATAAAAAAATTGTTTCTCCCCGCATGTCCTTTCCCATTTGTCCCGTTCCCCTTCCGCCTCCCCTTCCCCTCTCGCCTCCATTTAATAAAGAAATTGTTTCTCCCTGCGTGTCCATTCCCATTTGTCCCGTTCCCCTTCCGCCTCCCCTTCCCCACTCCGCCTCCTCAACCTTCCCTCTCTCCACTCCACTCCCCTTTTCACCCGTCCTGCGAACCCCCCACCCGGGTTCCCCCTCCTCCTGCTCCCTCCCGACTCCCACATTCCATACATTCAGTCTCGGTACATTCAGTTTTAAAACAGCTTGCGTGCTACCTATTTCAATTTTTTTATACAAATTTCATAATGCCAGAGCTCACTAATAGTTTTATACAAACCTTGTCCTGACAATAAATAACACAAAAATAAAAGAATTATCCAATTTGGTGCAGTCGTTTGGAAGTTATGCGCGTACATACATTTCGGGGATGCATTTTTATTTATGGAGATAGAGATTACAAGTAGGCAGGTACTTTATAATTTATTTTTTTTTGTATTTCTTGGGCACTGACTATGTAACAATTTCTAGACATTTTTGTTTTGAAAAGTTTTAATTTTCGATGTACATTTGTTACTTCAATTATAAATTTTAAATTTGATACGGGCGTGTCGAAACCGGTCGCAAAAAATTTTAAATTAAAGAAACAAATGTACATCGAAAATTAAAACTTTTCAAAACAAAAAAGGTACTTTATCGCTTGTTTGAATATTTCACCCAATCAGTTGCAATTTTGAAAATGACCCTTAAATTGGTAGCAGAGTTCCAATGTTTGAATTTAAAAAAAAAAAAAAACAAATTTACCATGTTAAGTTATATTTCGTGGTGCATAGGTACCTATGATAAGTTTATTTATAATATCTTATTTGTGGTATGTATATTTAGTAATTATCGAGTGAAATGCGAAGCGTGTGTGTATGTGTGTGTGTGTGTGTGTGTGAGAGGGTGAGGGAGGGTGTGTGTGTGTGTGTGTATATGTTTGTAGGTGTGAGAAGTGGTGATCTGTGATGGGATATGTATTGACATGGTCCTTTTAAATTTGGAAAGTGGATTTAAAAAATTGTCGATGTCGTACCTATAAAGGAACGTACCCATACTACGTGACCAACTTTTTATAATTTTTAACCCCCCCCCCCCTCCGGTGACCAAAAACCTAAGCAACCCGCCTATCATTTGTACCAAGTGTGGTATTTTGAAGACCCCCCCTGAACAGGTCACTTAGTATGGGTACGTTCCCTAAGAAGGAAGCGGTTTTTACTTACAAGCTTTCAACAATACTCCTTATACAAAGGCAAATTATAAATAAGAATCTTTAGCGGTTGATAATCTTAAAAATCGTAAAAAAATCTAGAAAAAAACATTACATTGAGTGACAGCCCTGCGTCACAAATAACCTTCACTTATAAATTATGACGAATATGTCCTGTTAATGGTGGCACAGTGGTCGGTATCTGTGACGTCACCGACACCATCCATAAGGGTTAAGTTCGAGTGCCTGCGTGGCTTTTGCGATGTTTTTTTACAATGTGGTTCGCATACTGGCCGCTAGGCGGACGCGATAAGTCACACTTTAGCACCGCAGGATTATTATCAGTTGTCATTTTTTGCGCGAGAAATGTGCGCCGATTTGGTGAAACTGTTTTTTTTCATTGTATCTGAAGTCGAAGTCTGATGTTATGAGTACCTATATGATTTACTTACCTTGCGAATAATATCTACTTTCATACATTATATCTTGCATACACCCATTAATGGCTGAGATGATAAATACATCTGCTTCTCACACTGGCGCTATGGGTTCAATTCCTCTGCCTAATGTATAAAGTTCCTCTATGTGTAAAGTTCTTCTATTATTTGATGTATGTTCAGTAATCTTTAATAAAACTTGTGGTTCTCAGGATTACAGGTCTTGTTTATTTACGTTATTGAGTTTAAATGAATAATTTCTAGGGCTCAAGCGATCGTTCCAAAGGGTTCTTCAGCCGAGCCGAGTGCACTCGTCTGACTCTAAGGACTAGATTCTGTTACCTTTGTAAATGTTCGGGGCTGGACCCGAATCGAGTGATATCTCTTGTGATAAGTCTTAAAGATACTTTCGTAAACGAACGACGTCTCTTTTGATAAGCCAGAACTATTCTACACTCCACTGTGTAAATCCTCCACCATTGCTCATACAAAATCTTCCACTTATACTTTACGTAGAAGAAGGAAAAGACGTTAGAATATTCGTTACCAGGGAATGTTTGTCTTTATTTCATGTGAAAGAAAAAGATATGAACTATTGCGACCTCGAGGCCCGGCGGTGTATTTACTAAGCATTAAAGCATATGTATACCATTTTAACCACGACGACTGTAACTTGTGTTTTGTTGTTTGTGCAAAACCATTTACAAAACATTATCATTTGAGTCACGGTGACGACTGTAATAGCTCTTTTTGGTCCAAACTTTACCTAACTTCACCTAACCTATGCACAGCAATATACCAGACTTAACCTAACCTAACCTATAGACTGCATAAGAGTAGACGTTAACTAGTCTAACCTTACTTAACCTATGGTGTAAACTGCTTTGGACTACACTATCGTAATATATGTCTTCCAATCCCCAAAGAAAAAGTCTACGGACTTGAAGGCTTTGTAAATGACTTTGCGCAAACAAAAGCAACTCTATTACAATCGTCATGGCAACTGAAGTAGTGTAGGCTTTGAAAAAACGTAGTTGGGAGATTAACATCCTTGGTTTCGAATTCAAAAGTCATGTGTTCGAATTCAGACGTTCGAAAGTAAAATTAAAATATAATGTAAAATTAAAATATAATGTAAAATTAAAATATAATGTAAAATTAAAATATAATGTAAAATTAAAAATATAAAGTAAAATTAAAATTAAATATAATAAACGTATATAAAAAAAAATATTAAAAGCTGGGTAAAAAATAATTTGGAAGTGAGATTTTTTTTTCTTTAAATTGTATTATATGTTTTCTAAATTCCTAAAATATTCCATGTCGTTCTGTATTTTAGATTAATAAAAGGAAATATATGGGTATTATATGTACACATATTTATGAACGTGTGTATGTACTTGTTGGGTGTATACATACGTTATTATATGTACATATTTTTAATTTTAAGAAATCTCGCAGTAACTCCTGTAAAATCGATCATGTTGATCTCTAAAGAAACTATATATATACATTTTTAAAATCTATTTTAACCACCACTGTTTAATATCCACATAATATAATACCCACGCACAGGCTTCGCCTTTGTGGGATCTTTTTTGTTACTCTCTTATATTTTATGTTATTATGTTTGTACCTATTCCCATGTATGAAAAAATTTTGCTAATTAAAAAAAAAAAAATGTTTTTCGCTTATTTTTATTGGTAAGGCATCCCCAACTAACGTATTTTTTTAGGCTAGAAAGAGAGTGATTAAAAGGAAGATGGATGGGAAAAGATTGAGAAGTACCTGGTTATTCGGATTTGGTCACTAAGCAGAGTTAAAGCCATTTCAAGATTCTGAAAGGTGGTCTGTCACCACGGCAACGCTGTATTTAGTAGCTATTTATTACTGATGATTTTGATTGAATCATTTATTTACCAATACAAAATGTAAACCACGATGGAAAAACAATCGTAACGGTTGTTTTTTTAAATCCTATTGTCACTCGTAAAAGTTCAATAAAAAAATATACGATGCATCGGCGCACTGTCCACAACGAGGAAACCGAATGCGTTATCACACGTAAAACCAAAAACCAGTAGGTGATTATTTACCAAACCGAAGCGTATACCGAAAGCCATCAATTTTTTCAACTCTGACTCCATCAACACCGAGCCTCATACCCCATACCCCACACCCCATATCTCAAATCCCATAACCCGTACCCTAAAACAGATTATTCAATTACAGACAATATTTCATGTAAAGAGCAACATCGAAATGAAGGAATATATCGGATTTTTGGCGAAATTAATGGAGGACATCAATTTTTGTGACAGGTAGCGGTTAGTGCAAAGGGCAGTTTTTTGTTTTCCATTTGGGTAATTGCAATTTATGGCTGTTGTACGAAAAAGCGAGAAATTGATAGGGAAATATGTATTTGTACAATATGATGCGTCAGTTTATGGAAGGATGTCTTCTATTTTCATTGAATTTAATGTTCATTTCGTGTTTTTTAACCTTTAAAACTATGAATACCGATTCAAAAATTTGAACAATTCATCAAATTTTTTAGGTTAATTTTCACGTCCTGTATACGTTCTTTTTATTTATTTATTCAACGCCCAGAGGGCTTTTACATGTTTGGTAGAACAATTAATTCATGATAGATGATTTTTCAACAAATAAAGAAATAATAAAAATAAAATTAGATAAAAAATGTACACAAGTCACAAAAATACAAAAAAAACAGCGATTTGATAAGTTTACAAAAATACAGATGTGTTTAGGGATAGTTTTGGAATAAGTTTTTTACAAGATCCACAAAATTCGCCAAGTTGATGTTAAATATGTCGACATCACCTAAAGTACTGATTCCCCATAGTGTGAAATCGTTGTAAAGGAGAGTGGGCAATGTAGTTGCGCTTGTGAATGCTGCAGTAGAATAGTGTATTTTGTCGCATGGTTACTGTCGGTATTCGTAAGTTTATGAGCTGTAAAGTTGCCAACAGTCGAATTTAGAGTTAAGTATTTTGAATAAAAATGTTAAGTCGTTTATTTTACATCTGTCTTTTAGTGTATGTGTTTTTAGAATATTTAGTATTAGATTGTATTTTAAGTCTTCTAGTGGGATACTTAATTTAAAATTTATAAAACGCAGATTTTTTTTTGTATTCGCTCAATATTATTAACGTGAATTTTGTAAGATGGCGACCAAACTACCGAGTTGTATTCAATTTGGCTTCTAACTAGAGATACATTTAATAGTTTAATGGCTTCTATGGAACTAAAGTTTTTAGTTGTTCTTTATACGAAGCCTAGTGTTTTCATACCTTTGTTCATAATTTGGTGGATATGATTGGCGAAACTTAGTTTTTCATCCAAAATAGTTCTATTCAAGTTCTGTTATTAAATTATTCAAGACCTGTTGCTTCATAGAACTGAAATACTCTCAGAACTTGAATAGAACTCTCATATAACGTGAAAAAGTTAACCTAAAAAATTTGATGAATTGTTTAAATTTTTGGAACAATCCATCATTAAAGTATATTTTTCTGATTCCAATCATTGGACTAAAATGTATTTTTTATTATTTTCATTCATGATTATTGATTTGAAAAACACCATATTCCGAAGCGGTACCAACTAGCTACAGCATCATTATTACGTAAAAAAACGTCTCTGGTTGGTAAGCTGTCTTCACCGACGCGCGACGTCAACGCCGCCGAATAGAAACGAACATGGCGTTTCGGCGGCAAACCGATAATGGCACATTTTAAATCGTTATAGAAAAAAAATTATTCGTCAACCTAAAAAAATGAAACCTACATATTCGTATTTTTTCTTACTTTTATTCGAGCATAAAAAAAACATAGTTCAAAAACTAGTGGTGAAAAATGCTTTCTTGTAATATGAGTATCGGCAGCGAGCCAGTCAGACTATGGCATTCTCAATTGGGGTATTTTGTGAGGCTGAAAGTAGTGGGAAGGGGATGAAGATGGGAAAGAGAAAGGTAGGTAAGTATCTTGCTATTCAGATCTGGTCATAAAACACGGCTAAAGCCATTTCAAGCAACGTTTCGATTGTTAACATTGGTCTTTAACCAGGGTGATACCGAAAGTATGTACAACTCTGGAAGGTGCCGATTTTTTTTTAAAATTAATTAACTGTGAATTATTATACTTTAATCAATTAAGAGGGCATTACCAGAGATAACCAGAAATATGTCATTTTCAAATCAGATTTTAGACGTATTGACTCTTTTCCACAAAAAATTATAAATGGATTTCGAAAGATTGTTCTTTAATCTAGCATTCGCATGTAATAAATTTTGAGATTTTTTTTTTAATTTTGAGTATAATAAGGTTACTCCATAGGTCGTTGGCAGATTTGTTAAATTTTCAAAAAAGATTTTGTATTATACCACACCCATTTCAAATAATATAATCATGCAGTAAAATAAATCAATATATTTTAAATTCAAATTAATAAATAAGGGAACGTACCCAAACTACGTGACCAACTTTTTGCAATTTTTAACCCCCCCCCCCCCCCCCCCCCCCCGGTGACCAAAATCCTATAAGGAATCCGCCGCTCATTTGTATGGAGCGTGACCTTTTGAAGACCCCCCCCCCCCCCCCTAAAAGTGTCACGTAGTATGGGTACGTTCCCTAACGTTGTATTAACCACTTAATTATTTACAAAAACCGACATGTTTCTTCAGCGAAGCTGACTTCCTCAGGGTTTTGACGGAACTAATTTTTAAAAATAGACATAAATAGGTAATAGAGAAATATAAAAAATTAGTTAAAAATTAGTTCTGTCTAAATTATTCATGTTAAAAATTAGTTCTGTCAAAACCCTGAGGAAGTCAGCTTTGCTGACGAAACATGTCGGTTTTTGTAAATAATTAAGTGGTTAATACAACGTTATTTATTAATTTGAATTTAAAATGTTACCACAAAATAATTTTGCACTAGTAGAAGAAGTGACAATATATTTTAATTTTAGTTTCAATAAAATCATAAAAAAAATATGTACGTACACGTGTTTCTTGACGAAAATTGGTCCATTTGTGTATTTATTTGCGCACTTACAAACTAATATATTTCAGATTTTTTTAACATTCTTATTAAATTGCGACATTATTGAAAAACGATAAATACTTATAATCAAAAAATAATTACAAAAAGTACACTATTTTAATAGTTTTATCATCACGTCTTTCAGCATTTTTGGATGAAGGTATAAATAAAAGCTAATTTGGATTGAAATAAATTCGATATTGAGTTATAATTTAAAAAAACTGGTACGGAGAATAATTAATCTTTCTCATTGTAACCGCCCTGCACGATCGTAAGAACAACTTTCGACGAAATGTGGATTTTCGTACGCTGGCTGGTTAAACGCTCTTAAAAACATGAACAAACAAATTGAGATGAATTTTTAGGACGCTCTGTCTGGAGTTACGAGATAAATCAAAGTAATATCGATCTAAAAAAAAAACGGAATAAAATTTATAATAAATAAAAAAAATAATCTAAAAAATAAATATACTCACTTCATTGTAATGTACTCATTGAGCAGTACCTAAATTACATATTTGTACAAAGCATTAACTTTGTGGCTCGCCATAATTTACAATAAAAACACATATAAATTTGTTGTAGACCACTTTTATTTTATAAACACTCTACCGGTTTCGGAAGCACCCTTCCTTCGTCAGGAGAATATTATAACTGGTCTCCTGACGAAGGAAGGGTGCTTCCAAAACCGGTAGAGTGTTTATAAAATATATAAGTCGTGTACAACAAATTTATAAGTGTTTTTATAGTACCTAAATTGTTGATGGAAACTGTTTTTAAAAGACAAAAATTAAAAGTATTGCGATTCCTTCAAAGTACCTAAAGGATGGATATTGAGGGCATGGCGTTATCAAGGTAAGCTATTTCTAAAAATATTTTAGTGAGTTTATATTTATGTTGTTTTCTTTCATATTATCCGATTCCAGGAAATAATGATTTAATCGGTGATCGTTGCATTGTTCATTACAATCAACATCATCAAACCTGTCAAAAACATAATCATTAATCTATCATTTTTTTTATATACATACAACAGATTTACAATAAGGCTCTCGTCTGGGCCCACTTCTCTTCATTTTATTTTTAAATGATCTATCTTTATGTTTCGATAATGTCAAATTCATTCTATACGCAGATGACCTAAAGCTTTTTAAGATTATAAAATGTTTAAATGATGCACTTATCCTTCAGCAAAATTTAGTTAGACTTGCTAGCTGGTGTGAAATAAATAAATTATTCCTAAACGTAAAAAAATGTTTTCACATGTGTTTTTACCGTTCACGGATTCCAATATCTACATCGTATTTAATTAACATTAATGAAATTGCTTTAGTACCATTTATCAAAGACCTTGGTGTTATTTTTAACCGGAAACTTACATTTGATCGTCACTGTGAAACAATTTCCAATAAGGCCATGCAAATTCTAGGTTTTGTAATACGTAACACAAGGACTTTTCAAAACATTGAGTCAATTAAGCTACTTTACTGCTCTCTTGTAAGATCGCAGCTGGAATATGCATCTCCTGTATGGTCAGCTGGAATATGCATCTCCTGTATCTCATAGACTGCCCTCAAATGTTAAGTGTTATAAATATTCGTGTCCCTGTTAAATCAACTCGACTCCACCACCTTTTCCACAGTGACAATCATAGCACTAACTATTCCTATCATTCACCGCTAGTGCGTTTTCACCGAACTGCCAATACGTATACAGACCTTTTCGATATTTTCAATACCTCACCGTCTTGCATCAAAACAAAAATAATTAGTTATTTATGTAACTGATATGTTTGTAAAATGATAAATATTTGTTGTACTTATATGCATCGTATGTATGTACTGTATGTTATTCTATATATATAATGTTTGTAAATGTTCGATATACTTGTATTATGTATGTAATAGCCCTATGTACGGGCGTTTAAATAATAAATAAATAAATAAATAAGGAAAATATATGGTTCTTAAAAGTAATTACAAATAATTAATGAATCTACCCAATTTAAAAGAGAACACATTTCTCGTGTTTGAATTGGGAAGTCGTGTCAATACAGAAAAAGATAAAGAAATAAGATATACTTTTTTGAATTAAGAAACAAATAAACTTATGAATGATAAAAAATATTGATAAATAAATTAATTAACATAGCAGTTACTTAATTAGATATACATGTAGTATATATGTTACCGTAAAAGCCCGAATATTGGTAAATCTTAGGATTTACCAACTCTTAATGGTAAAAGTCCGAACCGTTCTATAATCATCATTCACCAACCTAACCTAACCTAACCTAACATGTACTAAATTCTAATGGTAAAATCCCGAAAAAATCGTTTATAATATTTAAATAAGAAACGATTTTTTCGGGCTTTTACCATTAGAATTTAGTACATGTTAGGTTAGGTTAGGTTAGGTTGGTGAACGATGATTATAGAACGGTTCGGACTTTTACCATTAAGAGTTGGTAAATCTTAGGATTTACCGGAAAATCTTAGGATTTACCGTGGTTCGGGCTTTTACAGTGACATAGGAATATATATTTAAAAGTAATAATATACATCTATGCGTAGTAAAAAGAAAAATCATCAATTTATTGTGTTATTTTACTATTCTTTTTTCACCTTCCCTCAGGACCTGTATCATTTTTGGGAAAGCTGTGTAGAGGGTCTTCTTAAGGAAAGGAAGGTGAGGAAATATTTTGAAAGAAAGGGTATAAGGGGATCAGTGGGTTCAGGTGTAGTGGACGTATTAAACTCCCACTGCGGTGCAAGATCGACAGAGTCCTGCAGAAAATGACAAATGATTTTCCTTAATCAGACTCTCCTGATCTGGCCCTCCACGCAGTCGGTGGAAAAATGTCGGTGGTCCGTTGCCCTAGAAAAAAAATAGTTGTTCACGCCGGGTTTCTGAGACAAAAAGTTTACCACTCTGCTACGGAGATCTCAGCACCAAAATCGTCTTCCTCCTCAACTCCTTCAATAATCAATTCATATTATGTTTATTGCTTCATATTATTTTTATTGTTACTTAAATACAAAGTAAATACAACACGAAGAAACTTTATTGATGATTCAATCATGACGTGACATTTAATGTCCAACCCCGTAGGAAAGGGTTGTTATTTAGAAATCCCAATGTGTTCGAGTTAGGGTTTAATCGGTTGATAGAACTAATAAACTTTCTACCATTATTTATCGTTTAAGATGGCTATCGGATCGTGGTTTTGGAAATTTATACAGAGGGATAATAGTAATTATTAATACCCATCGGTCTGTTGCCTCAAAATAACATAATCAACTTGGTGGAATAAGGGTGTAAATGTTGGTGTCTAGTTCTGAAATAGTTTAAAAACTAAACCCATGTTCCCAAGTCATTCATTGAATAGAAAAATAGAAGATTGTATGTAAATATTTTGATTGAAATGAATAATTTTAGATTTATCAAATCAGGAGTTCCGCAGGGGTCAATTTTAGGCCCTAAATTATACATTATATATGTTATTGCCTTGTCTAAACTTTTTAAAATAGTCCGTAGATTCATTTTTGCACATGATACTGCACTAGTTGTATCAAATAAAAACCCGGAAATAGCTATTTAAGAATTATAAGGAGACTTTAACGAGCTACTCAAATGATTTTATGATGTAGGACTAATTTTTAATGTCAAAAAACTAAATGTATGTATATAAGATCACCAATCTTGAAAATGTGGAATTTACCTAAAATAACTGCATATAATTTTGAATGGATACATAGAAAAATTGATAATATTTGCCACTGTGAAAAAATTGATTTTACAAATGAATATACTTACCTTGGCATAATCGTAGACAATAACTTTAAATGGGATAAACAAGTGATCAAAATTCGTAACCAGTTCCGATGATTGGCGAGTAATTTTTATAAATTAAAATTTGTATTGCCTCGATGCACTCTCAAACTTATATATCATTCTATGGTCGAATCCATACTTAGATATGGAATTCGAACTTGGGGACACTCGAGCATAATTAATATCAAATACATTCAAAATTTACAAACTGCTATAATTAAAAAAAATTAAACCTAGCATTTATAAACAAAGAAACAAATTAAAAGTACTATATGGGTCTGAGGGCCTACTTCCAATTAAAGGGCTTCTCTGGTACATTGTATTTATGGATAATTTGGGAGAAAGCGCGTATAAAAAGTTATTGGTGCATAGTCACACAACAAGATTTACCGAAAACAAAGGCCTAAAAATACCACGAATATAATTTTTTCCTTTATCTTCCTCCTTTCCTTGAAAGTCCATACTTAGTTACTACAAAAGAAGAGAAAGGTGTTTCCTACCTATTGTGGAACACATCTACAATATTACACAAAAATCTAAATTTACCTACATAAAAGAGTTGAAAATTCGCAGTGATATCGTTCACATCTTGCTCTTGAAATCTTATTAATTGATAATAAAATAGACGTCAATATATCAAAAAGTGTCGGTAATTGTGACTTATAGTTGAGTCGTCATCATGGAGTGCAGTCAGCATCAAGATCGTTCCAAAACAGCAGACGAACCCATCAAAGGTAGGGACTTTTACCTTCGAATGCCATTGAGGTTAAAAAACGTAGTAAACTGTCTTGTTTCACAAAATTAGATTTACAGTCTCTCGTGTTACGATGTTGTTCGTAACGTTGGCTTGTTCAGTTTACGTCATGAATTATTTTTGTAAGACATTTACTAATAGTCGTGAAATAGCGGTTATTTTATTTAGAGTCTGTCAATTAAGAGTAGAAAATACTAAAAATGGAACTACTAAACTTGTAGGCTTGCAACACCAATTTAACTGTCAAATGTTCTTTCAAATCGCAATGACACTGAATGTATAAAACACTGTAAGTAACATTTAAAAAAAACACTTCTTTTGTTCTTAAAGAAAAAAAAATTTAATTCGAAGAAGCACTGTTGTTAAGGTACCTCTTATATTGATTAAATGGTGTTTTATAAAGTGATTTGCTTTCATTTAATATAACATAAATTTGAATTTAACATTATGTAAAAAAAGAAGAATCGCTAAAATGGTGAGTTTAGTTACTCTACTTTTAGGTCTAAATGAGTTAAATATATTCAGATCTAAAATTAGAGACATGATCTTAAAACCGGGCAAAGCTGAGTACTTTAGGCTAGTATTAAATAAATATGAGCAATTTCTAACTGTTCTTTGTATTTTACTATAATATCGTTATTCCTCATTGTATTAACAAAAATTGGAAAGGTATAATATACCTATACGCAATTCTAATTTTGAGAGTAGAGGAGATGTACCGAAAATGGAATAGCTTAGGTAAAAATGTCTGATTTTTTTTTTTTTTTTTACATGAGCTCCACACAGGAGGCCCTGAGGAAAATAATTTCCCTCAGGGCCTATGTCATCTTTGGGGATGCTGTGTGGAGGGTTTATTTTTATTAAGTATTATACATTGACATCTTTGGAAATATAGTTACGGATCTTAAAATGTCAACGAAATTTAAAAGAAACATACAAACATCTTTATTTTAAACGAAACGTAAAACAACAGAAAAAAAAACAATATTGAAAAAGGTGCTCCTTTTATGGGACACGCTGATTTTTTAAATTTTAAATTTTGCATGCTTTATAGCATGCAAAATTTAAAATTTAAAAAATTACATAAAAAAATTAATATTTTCCGTTCCCGAACACTCAAAATGGCACCAAATGCGGCAGGCTAAACATTGGATCCACTCTTCGCCTCTGATATCCCACGTTCTTCGATTTTACAGCTTCCATGACTTATATAATTTTTTTTTGTCCAACGTCTTCCACTGTTTCTTCTGCGACATTTTAAGGTTCGTGTAGACCAAAATACAACCTGGAATTCCGTTTTAAAAACACTCTTCCTAATATGAGATAGTATTCCATATTAGGGACATCAAGAAATCCCATATTAGGAACAAGATTAATTAAAAAAATATATATTCGTAGAAAATCTCCTAGGTGGTGGTTGTGTGGCCGGCGTCAGGACAAGTCCTGAATATTCAAGGTCGGTCGGTGGGGAATCGGGAACGCTGGGTTATAGAAGCTGTTCTCACTTAAATTTTGGGAAACACCATCGTCTCATATTAGGAACGTATGTCATATTCGGTACATCTCCTCTAGGTATCGAAATTGCAATAAAAAATATTTTCCTAAAAGAATCGCTGTGGTGAAAAACAACTTTTTACTACAGCCTGTTTAATGACCAGATCTGAACAGCCAGGTATTTGCCAACCTTCCTCTTCCTATCTTCTCCTCCTCTCACTCCCTTCATCATATAAAAAAATATCCCAATTGAAATTGGAGATGCTATAATCTTACTAGCTCCAGACAATTGGGACTCACGAGCGGTGTTCACAAAAAGTTTAAAATATATTCATTTTTTTAAACATCAGTTTAGGGTAAAATAAGTACTGATACTTTCTGCAGGGAAGAAGTTACCCAGGAGAACAACATTCAGTGTCTAATGATGACTTATCCGGGAAACGAACCCGCAAATAATGATCGCCATTCGTTTATGTGCAGAACTACTGTCGAAACTGCCATCTAGCGTGCGGGCCGCTCATTAAAACATCCGGCGCAACTAATAATCACTACCCACTGGGAAGAACGTTATAATAAGAGTGAAAGATATGTTTTTATTTACTACCGAACTGTGTAGTCAAACCATTCGAAATTAGCTTCCAAATTTATAAAAAAAAATCGGTTTTGCCTGCGTGGCATATTATAAGTTATTGCTCATGCGATTAAAATTATTTGAGATGGTTCGGTATGCTGATTACGCAGATAAAAAAGAATTAAAATTAAAATACAGATACAAAGGTGGTAATAATATGACACAATCATTATTATTAATTATTTAATATTTACAATTATCATATATTATCCTTCAGAATCCAATCCGCTTAGATAAGAATTTATTAATAGCCTGCGGTCAGATAAAACAATGACACCGATATTAAAAATAATACACTCTAATGCACTGTACAATTATATTTGTTTATTTCTTGTACATACATAGAAATGTGTGTACAAGCATTATATAAATAGTAAACAGTTATATAGATAATTTCAATAATACAAAAAACGTCATAATGTAAAACATGATACATAGTAAATAGTAGAGTGTAAGATAATTAGCAACTATATGTGAACGGTTAAAACTTAAGAAGTTATGTTTTTTGAACACCTCACTAGGAGAATCTGTGCTCAGGTGTTCGCAAATTTTAAAAGTGTTATTGTGCCGTCATAAGTATAAACACAGTATCTTCTTTGACACTCAAGGATATTTTGTTTCCACTCATGCTGGCAGTATTGTACAGTACATATATTAGGTTAAGTAGCTGTGTTGAGGTATAAATCACAATAAGTGATGGTAGTGGAAAGAATTCAAATACATTGTACAAAAAGTATAAAACAAGAGACAGGTCTCTATCTATGGGAAACTTAGAAAAAAATCACCGCTTCCTCTTTTCTAACCCGATTTTTATGATACTTCTCAATGAAATCTTCCGTAGGTACTTGATATTCAAAACAAGAGTAAAATTTGCATCTGATTTCGAAATCTCTGCATAAATCCTAGGCAATGCCGGGGACATCAGCTAGTTAATTCTGGGTCCCACCCATGCGTCGTGTGTTCAATTCATCGGCTGGCATCTCCTCCATCACGACACCAGCAATATTTTCCGCACATTGTGTTGTTAGTAGGAGATTTTTTTAAATATTGTCAGGTTATTCGCAACCCGGGAATGTTTGTCTTCCTTTTTAAGGCGCCGCCTCCGTGCTCAAAGGAAGAAGATGGAGAGATATGTAATTACAATTACGAATGTTAGAAGAGCGCGCTAATATTTAAGGCGATAAAATCGATTGTGAAATTGTGAAAATGTTTAATAAAATACGACTCGTTTAAAATAGAGCAAAAATCTCGTGGAAGGCGTCTTAAGTATCAATTAAAGAAACATTTTTTTTAACAATTTTTTTACAACTATAACTTGTAAAATAATTGAAACAAACGTGTTTGTAATAACTTTCGGAGCATACTTTGCGATTTTTTTCTGTCGATGGAATTTCATATAATTTGCGTTTCAGCGTGGATCGGTCTAGATATTGTCTTAAAAAAATAACATATATATTTTGAGAGCTTAAAAACTTCAAATGTTTAAGGGAGATATGTAAGAAATCGGTAGAAATTCGGGTAGCGCAGGCTTAAAGAAAAAAAAAATGCAATTTACTTGCGCTCGCCGAGAATTAAATCTCTGGGTTCATAGTCGAGATCCCCACCCCTTAAAGTGAGGTTGAGGCCGTCAAGTTGGATCTAGAAATATTTTTTTTATTAAAACGAGTATTATTTCATTACAGGTCGCCTGTAAACCAATTCGATGAACGGAAACGATGAAGGCGAACTTTCGGCACTAACACCAAGACAGATGGCTGAAAGGGGTAAGCGGAGACACTGATACCCATCCAGGTGGCGTCATTATTTAATCGGTACCTCCCCTCCCCATTTCCCCCTCCCACTCGGGGGTCAGATAATATCAGAAGGCAGCCACCCCCTGGCTGAACACCGAACAATGCTCCCTTATCCATTAATTTTGATATTTCAGTAGGTGGGAGGGGGTGGGAGGTTAGATACACCGCCCCGATAATATTGTACGTCTTAATTAATTCCGTTTAATCAATAATAGTCCGGTTGTAAAGTAGGCCTATTGTAGGCAGCCCTAAAATATTTGAAATTTTGAGCACAATCATCTCGTTGTTAGTTGCTTTAAGATTAACTACGCGGCATTTTGATGATCACAAAACTTAAATTTTTAATTTGAGGCAAAATACCCAACCATACTGAAGAATAATTTTTGTCGTTATTTATTTTTGGGGTGTTTTTCCAGTGTTCTGCCCCGATGAAGCCCACTGTAACTCTGCCCGAAACGTTGGCCAAAGAAGGAGCGCAACATAGCGTAAAATTATTTTTCAGCATATGAATAGTGGACAGCCCTATGTACATAAATAGACGAAACCACACTTACAATACTTGTTTTACGTTAAATGAAGGACTAATCGTACGTAAGCACTTAAACAAATATGGACAAAGAACGCTGGACTACATGATACCTACTTGCTTAAATATGTCACCTGCTAAAATTTAAAAATAATGTAAAAAGAATGTTATATTGAAAAATTTGTTTAGTTTGTAAATTGTTTGTAAATCTCTTAACACTGACGGCCGGCGTAGTGCAGCGGTAAGGCGCTTGACTCACATTCCGAAGGTCGCGGGATCGAATCCCGGCGTGGCTAAATTTTATTTGATTAATTTGTGTATTTCACAATTTATCCATTTAAAATAATATATAGTATATTTGCGGCACGTTCCAGAGTGGAAGATACTCTCAGTATCGCCCTGGTGTAAGACCACCATTCAGAATTGAAACGTTGCTTGAAATGGCTTCTGCCGTGTTTGGTGACCAGATCTGAATAGCCAGGTATTTCCCCACCTTCCTCTTCCCTATCTCCTTCCCCTCCCCACTGCCTTCAACCTCACAACATATCCCAATTGGGGATGCCATAGCCCCACTGGCTCCAGACGGGAGCAGTTGGGACTCTTGTGCGGTATTCATGTAAAAAAAAAAAAAACTAAAAAAAATTATAACTGCATAATAAGTTTTTTTTTAAACTTCAAAGTAAAAGCACTCATCGACAAACTACTTAAAAGTAGGTTATTGGGACTTTTCTTTTTTCTGTAACAATTTATTTTATTTTATATCCTATAATATTTTATAACGTTTCTTTATAATAATAAAGTAAAAAAAACACCCCAAAAATAAATTACGAAAATACTTTTGACTGTGAAAATTTTTAAAACAATTATTATTTTAAAAAAATTGTCCAATTTGCCAATGTCATACTTGCCATTAAAAAGTCGTTTCTAGCGATATTTTCATTCTGAATAGTGGTCTTTCACCATGGCGCTACTGAGAGTTTCTATTAATCTGGAACGTGCCGCAAGTACCTACATATATGCACAATGTATATTTTTTAATGAATTAATTAGCACAATTTAATTTTTAAAAATTATATGCCCAGGTTGGCATTTGTACCCTCAAAAAGTGTTTCCAAACAATTTACTCAAAGTTAGATAAAATTAATTATCTTTACTTTGGGCACACAAATACGCCTAATAAACAATTCTGTGGGTTTATCTCTTTATTGCATATCGAGGATTACCTTCTACTATAAATAAATTAAAATAAACACAAAATTTTATTTAAAGGCGATTCTAAGGTCTGTATCACACTTTACACAGTGATCGTTTAAAAACGAATAATGCATTCCATTTTCCGATGAAACACCACCTAGCGACCGGCGACAATTACACGGGACATTTGCCCTGGCGACAGCAATTCTCACTAATACGTTTTTATGCATGAGAGGATTGAACGACTTTTCTGCGGTGGGCGCATCCGCTTTTATTGCAGAATGTCCCGGGTTCGAATGCCAGCTGGATCAATTATTTTTACGATCAACATTCCCACTACAGTAGGAAACAGGTAGTCACGAGAGCACCATTCTAAATCTGTCTGATTTTGCAGGACTTTGTTGGAATGTTTCTGTTGATTTTTTGCCTAACAAGATTTATTACAGTTACAAAATTACAAAAGATACTATAAAATAGAGTCATGCATTGATATATGACTCTATATATATACAGTATATTGAAGAAAAATAGTTATATTGAAATCAAGGAAATGTTGAATGAAATGAATGGTCACTTACACAATTTTACAATTTGGGAGGCGGGAATGAGTACCGCCGCCCCGGAAACCTTTATTGGATAACCAACACTTCTGCCATAGGTCACTCCAAGTGGTTCGCCACGTTTGATGATTTAGCAGGGGTGCCCGGGTTTGGGTTGAGGTTTGTCTAGGTCTTGGAGGCGGATGACCAGGACACACTGAAGATTCCTACCCACCCCTTAAACCCTTTTCCATCCCAGAACTCTCTTCTCCTTCCTTTCCTTAAAAAAAATCCTCCACACAGCATCCCCAAAGATGATATAGGCCCAGAGGGAAATTATTTTCCTCAGGGCCTCCTGTGTGGAGCTCATGTAATACCTTACTTTTTATCTACGAGTACTATATAATTAGTTTCCGTTTGTAAGTATGTAATTAAATTTCTAGGTAAAATTGAAAACCTGCAGCACAAACAAATGTGAGACGAGGAAAAGAAATGAATTAAGATTTCCCTTCAAAAAAATCAGAGTGTGCAGTTCATACGCGGTAGAAGTGAAGCCTCGGAAAACTAAACTAGACAAAAGTGAGGAGGCTACGGAGCACCGCACAAAGAGGAGACCGATTATCATGTCTCATTCTCTCGCTAGCTAAATCCTCTTGTATGTATTTGTCTCTTTTTAGTGTCGCTATTTTTTTTTATTTTATAATTTAAACTTAACTTTCGAAAATATGTAAGTGATGCATTCTTAAAAATGTTTTTTTAAATAATATAATATGCACATTTAATAGGGGTTGAATTTGGTAGTCGTAAAGCATTACCTACCAAATTATTATGACAATAGGCCACTTGCATCACTTTTTTTTTTAAATTCCGGTTTAGGTAAATATTCTAAGACATTCCGTATTTTTTTTTAATCGTATTTTTGAAACCCTGGCGATTTTTTGAAAATTTCTATCCGAAAAATTAGACCATTTTTTTAAGAAACCGGAAAGACGGGACATAATTTTATGGGTGCGAAAAACGATAATTACATAGCCGAAAATCATTTAAAAAAAGAAGAACGTTTTCCACACGAATGGCACAGGAGAATAACGAGGGATACCAAAAATATTAAATCTCATAAATATTTTTTTCCTTGATCCATCTTATTGATGATAAATCATTATAATGTTCAACGTCTATATTACTAAATCAAATGTAATATACTTGTACTTGTAAATTATAATAATAAGAATATTATAAAATTTAATTTTGTTAAAATCAGCACCATTATCATTATACTTCTAAAATACGAACGGACAGCGTAAAATTTAATGTACGGAGTTCTCTTCAGAACATCTGTCAAAAAGTCAAACCAAATGATAAGTTAGCAGAGAACAAACAATAAATCTAGTGAACGTTAAATGCCAAATTCAAAAATTCGTCTGAAATCAAAGTGTTGCCATATAAAAAAAAACAGGGTGGAATAGTATAAAATTAATAGGCTCATTTTCGGAGACGGGACATTTTCATGTAGTGACGTCACGAGCCCAAATAATGGATTTACTTATTTAAAATAAAAAAAACTGTACATTTCTAAAAATTGTTACTAACATTTTCGTAATCTTAGTAAAAAAAATCTATCCACACGATTTTTTCCAAGCCGTTATGAAATCCATGCAAGTGGCCTATTGTATTTCAACTTCGCAATATTATACTTCTATGGAACGGATTTATTATTTTGGAAACAAATAATACTCAGATGTTGTTGAAATAGTTAGTTTTTTATGTGAATACTTCACAACTGGAGCCAGTTAGACTATGGCATCCCCAATTGGAGTATATTGTGAGGCTGGAGGCAGTGGGGAGGGGAGAGGAAGGTGGGAAAGTACCTGAATTGTGGTCTTCCACCGGGGCGATACTGCGAGTATCTTCCATTCTGGAACGTTTAGCAAATCTACTATATATTATTTTTAAATGAATTAAATATGAAATAACACAAATAAATCAAATAAAATTTATTTGCTCACGCCGGGATCCGATCCCACAACCTTCGGATTGTGAGTCAAGAGTCTTGCTTCTAGACTACGGAGACCGTATGTTGTAAGGCTGAGGGTGGAGATAAGGGAAGGAGATGGGGAAGAGGGAGAGATGGGTTTTGAAGTACCTGGGTAATATGATCTGGTCAGAAAAAGTGACTAAAGTATTTTCAAGTAACTTTTCAAAACAATGGTAGATAATTTTGGCAAAATTGTGCAAAAGTTTTATAAGTTTTGTAAGTCAGCTACGTCACTTTATTACAAGCATCTCCTGTCCATCATTTATTTTTTAATCAATCCCAATCCAGTGGCGCGTCATATACTTTTTAAGACCAACTCAAAACGAGTGGCTGCTCACTTAAATAATTTGCAAGCCGCATTTAGGCGGAGAAAAGTGTGAAGTTTTTATTATCGTTCGGCAGTCAAAATTTTACGAACGCCCTTGCGTGGCTGGTTAAAAACCGCCGCGGGAGAAAAAAATCATTTGGCCAGGCCGAAGATTAAAAGTAACAAAAACACGGGAAATTATTCAGGGGCCTATTACGCGCCGCCACTGGAGATTTCAAGGGGCATTTTTAAGTAAAGGTTTTTCTCTGAGGGGTGATTGCTTAGGGTAATGATTTTTATGCACCTTGTAAAGGGTTGCTTTTCACATGTTTTATATTGGGATTAAATGACGTCATGTAAATTTGTCTTCTGGTTGTAATTAATGAAAACTCATGTAATGCCACGCAATTACGTTATTTAAATGTCCTGAAAGAATCCAGTTTAAGCTCTACAAGATGGTATTTAAGTTCCTTAAGAGAATGGCTCCGGCTTACTTATCGGAAATGTGTATTCCAGAAAATTCCAATTCAAGACAATCAACTCTCAGGTCTGCATCTTCATCAGCTATTGGAAGGTTGAAGGAACCAAAACGCACATCAGATACTATGTCTGATGAGCGTGCTTTCGGAGTATCAGGATCTAAAGCCTGGAAGGGACTGCCACATGATTTAAGAAAGATCACAGACTCGGCGGAATTTAGAAAAATTAAAATAGAATAAAAATTAAAATTAAAATTAAACTCTCCTTTTCAGAGAGTCGTATCTGTAAGTAAAAAACCTTTCACCTTCGCCTTAAGGCCGCGCAACCCGGATTTGTACCGATTTATTACATATTCCCTTAAACACGGTAAGTTTTAAAGTTCTTCAAAAAATATATGTTATTCTTGAAGATAATATCTAGACTTTGCCCGCGCCGAAACGCAAATTATATAAAATTCCCTCGATAGAAAAAAATCGCAAAGTATACTCCAAAAATTATTATTAACACGTTTGTTTAAGTTATATGTATGAAAAAATATTCACAGTGTTTCTTTAAATGCTGTTTAAGATAATGCCCACGAGATTTTTGCTCTATTTTAAACGAGTCGTGTTTTATTAAACATTTTCGCAATTTTTAACGAATGTTAGCGCTCTCCTCTAACATTCGTTATTTCGTATATCTCCATCTTCTTCTTTTCGGGCCCGGTTGCAGAGCCTTTACTGCCCGCAACATTTTAAATAACTACTCGTAAAATATTTTTATTTATTTATTTATTTGTTTGTTTACGCCTTGATGGCTTTTACATAAAAAATAAATTGTACAGGAGCATTATAACAAGTATGCAGTATCATAAGTATATAGTACATAAAATGATAAAGAGAGCTAGAAAGATATAAGTAGGCCTAACATAAGTAGGTATCAGTATTCGAGTAATTGTTTACAATGGAATTCAACCAGCGGATTCGTATTTGGGCTCACGCTACATTAGATTCAATAATTATTGTCACAATATCACACAAAGTGTGATTCCAAATATACTCGAAGCATACCGGTATTGCAGTGGTGTAAAACATTTTTAACAATTAATATAAAAGTACGTAATTTTCTTGCTATCGTAAATGTACGTATGTTTGTTATTATTATGAAAAAGAAAAAAATAAAAGGTACACAGTAATTACATATATAAATAAGTAAGTAGGTACTATGAATGTAGTTATCATGAACGTAGTTACAGAGCAGTGGGTATTAAGTTTGTTACTGTTCACAATGTGAAACATTTAAGGATTTTTACGTTAGCTTGTTATTATCAGGAAAAAAATAAAATAAAAGGTACACAGCAATTACATATGTGTATAAAGAAGTAAGTAGGTACTATAAAAGTAGTTACAGAGCAAAGGGTATTAAATTTGTTACTGTTAACAATCTGGAACATTTAAGGATTTTTGTATCTGCATACATATACGCTTTTTGAAGGAAGCGATGTTTTTATAAAAAAATATATCGACAGAGCAAGTTTCATTCCCGACACGATGCAATCTCTGAAGACAAGACTTAAACATAAAATTAGTGCGAGAAGCAACTACGTTAAATGGAGCATGGAGTCTGGTGTTGTAATTGTTAGGTACTTGATAATTTATCATGTTCACAAGTTCAGGGCTATCCAAATATCCGTTGATAATTTTAAATAATAATAAAACATCACAGATTTTTCTTCGCTATGACAATTCGGGTAATTTAAGCAATTGCATTAAATAATTAAAATTTAAATTTTCTATTGTAATTTTTATTTTGTAATTTATATGCCTTAAAAATTTATGTTGTACTCTTTCAATTTTGTGTGAACGAACATTGTACAATGGCGACCAGAGAAAGGAATTATACTCGAGAATACTTCTGACTAGTGTTATGTATAGCGTTTTGAGTGTATTAGTATGCATTAGATCTTTGGACGATCTTAACACAAAACCGAGACATTTAAGAGCTTTATTCGTGATTGCATCAATGTGGGGGACGAATGTCATCTTGTTATCAAAAACGACACCCAGATCCTTTATTAATGTTACTGTAGAAAGATTCACATTGTTAATGTGATATTGAAAGAGTATTGGATTTTTATTTCGAGAAAAACTTATAGACTGACATTTGTTAATGTTTAAAAATTAATCATTTATGTTACACCAATTATACAATCAATCCAAGTTGTTTTACAATACAAGACAGTCCATTAAATTTCTTATAATAGTGTATATTTTCAAGTCATCAGCAAACAATAGGAAATGGATAGCTTCAAATATTGAAACAATGTCATTGATAAATAGCAAAAAAAGAATAGGACCTAGATGAGAACCTTGGGGCACCCCACTTGAAGCTTCAATTACGTTTGACATATGGTTAGAGAATTTAACGTATAGTTTTCTAGATGTTAAATAGGTCTCAAACCATTTTAGTAGATTTCCTTTTATCCCATATACTTTTAGTTTGTTTAATAAGATTTTTTGGGAAACTTTATCGAATGCTTTGCTGAAATCTGTGTAAACTGCATCCGTTTGCAATTTTGAATTTAGATTGTCTGAAATATATTTTTCGTATATATAATTAAATTTGTAAGTGTAGATCTTCCGGATATAAATCCATGTTGGTGGGGGGAAATGATTTTACGAGCCTGTAACATAAATTTTGATAGAACTACGGATTCAAACAATTTAGGTATCGCTGATTGTATGCAAATAGGTCTGTAGTTAGAAGCATCCGTTTTATCACCCTTTTTATAGATGGGACTAAGGAAACTGATCTTCCATTTTTGAGGAAAAAGGCCTGATGCTAATGATATATTGAATATATTGGTTAAATGACCTTTTAAGCTAGATACACAGTTTTTTAAATAAATTGCTGGTATGGCGTCTGGGCCAGCGGATTTCTGACTATCTAATAGTGTAATTTTACGCTGAATATCGATATCATCAATAACAAGGTCATTGAAATCAATAGAAATATTTGAGTTGAATTGAGGTATTTGGTTATTAGATGAGTTTACAGCATATACTTCGCCAAAGCATTCGGCAAATAAGTCAGTAATTCCTTGAGGTGTATCAGCAATTTTACAAATATATATAATATAAGCAAATTCTTATTGTAAGCTTTGTAAAGATTACTTCATGGAAATTCTTCAGTCCTGAATTCTCAAGGCTTTCAAAATAAGTACTAACTCAACGTTCGCATTAATCTTCTTATAAATTTAATATCAACAATGATGGGGGTAGCAAATGCAAAATCGTGCAATGTCCAGTGTTTTAAATATTATGTCCTCCAAGTACAAAGTCGCATCTCCTCCAAGCACAAACTTTCTGATAAAGTGTGTTTACCGGAAGTGACCTGCCTGGTGGTATGTTTCTGTATCTATTTGTAAATAATAAAGTTAGATAGAGCCTAAAAATTCACAATGAATTGTACAGTGGGCTGGATCACAACGGTATGGGAAAAAATCTTATTTTGATTTGTCTAATAGTGATAAAATTGTGTTAAATGGAGATATAAAATCACGTAATTTTTTTTATAATATTTGGTTATCATCTTCTTCCTCCGGATTGACTTTGAAATTCTACATAATAGAGAAAATCCCACCCTTCTAAAATCTTAAAAGAATGTTAGATAAACCATTAAAAATGAACTATTTTTAATAAAACACGAAATAGAGGGAAAATTTTGCCGTTTGATTTTTATTTTCATTAACACGATAAAATAATCGACGAACATCGAGATCAATCTTACAAAGTGGTACTTACATCAAACAATACGACAAAACCATCCCCACGCCATCTGTACCTAGTTTGTCCACTCGGAGCAGACAATTAGTAGGAAACCGATGGAATCCTAAACAAACGGAGACATCGCATCTATGGACCGGACGGTGGGTTTACGAGAGCTGGGAGGTATTGGTTTATATTACCTATGCAGCCTTATCATGTATCCCAAATATTCCCCAAGGACAATCATCGTGGAGTTTGAATACCTGCAACATTTGGTTAATTGAATTAAATGGGATTGGACGGTTAATTTACGATGAATTGGCCTTATCCACCAAATACATCGAATTGGAGTGCTTTGTAGAAACATAATTCCGACTATTGTTTTAGATTTTAGATAGTTACATACTTACTTAAAACAATTGTCAGAACTACCTACTTTAATCTTTCGATAGATATTGCAAATGTTTTTGATAAATTTTTTGTCTTGTTCGTTTTGAAGAAAAAAAAAGATTTTTTTATTTTTTAATTTTTTAATTTTTTTTTCTTTGGACATTAATAAACAATTTGAACAATTGATATGTTACATATTTAGCATATAAAATATAATGTACGTTTAAATGATGTAATAATTTGCATCATGTACAAATAATTTAATACCACTCTTCCATGGAAGCATTAGCTTGTGTCTGGAAGAGAAGCGTACATTTTTTAATGCTACATTATTATACTAGAATGTTTGAAAATATTGTACACTTCTTTAGTAAGAAGCCAGGTAGAGTATAATTCGCCCATTTGGTCCCCATTGTATAAAATACATTCCTACAATATTGAAAGGGTACAGCACAAATTTTTAAGATTTGTTAACTTTAAGCTGAATATTCCAATTCAAAATATTAACTATGTCCTTTTGATGAATTAACTAAACTTAATTATGCTGTCAGATAGGCGGATCATCTCTGACCTTGTACTATTAAATAAAATCATTAATAATTGCATTGACAACCCTGAAATTCTCGCCAAAATAAAATTTTACGTACCGACCAGAAATACGAGGCAATGTGCTACCTTCTTCTGTGACAATTTTAAAACAAATTATGAGGCTCATACACCTATACATGGATTACATCATTTTGGTAATAAATTTGTGAATATTGCAGACATGTTTGCAGATTCTGTATTAGTTATTAAAAGAAGTCTTTATAATAACTTTAATGAAATGTATGATTTTGATTTTAATTAATTTAATTTTTTATTATTATTTTAATCATTATAATTGTGTACTACGTACCTGCCTAACTATTATTATCTATCCTTGTAAAAGCCCACTAGGGCCTAAATAAATAAATAATTAAATAAATATTATAAGTACTTAAATTACAACGTGAAGGTAAAAATGAATAAGTTATGAGTTCGGTGTTATGTAATTATAAGTATTTATCTACTATCAAACAATTTTACCATTTGGATAATGTATAGTTGATCTTCTAAGTACCTCCCCTTTCCACCGCTCTCCTCCCCCACTACTTCCATTTCTACCCACGCTTGTCTTTCTATACTTGATTATTTAGTTTTAGTACATATAATGTCCTGATGAAGAGAACACCGTTCTCGAAACATGTTGATTTTTTAAATAAATAAAGATTATCGTGGTAAAAACAAAGTGTTATTAATTATTTAATAAATAAAATTATGCGCTGAGAAAAGTAAAGATAGTAGGTAGACATAGATAGCCTAGTGAGGCAGGTTACGAGAAACCTAAATTTATAATTATAAATGTCTATTCTTTAAGTACCTACTGTATATATGTATTTTGTTTTCTGTTATTAACTTTTGTACTTAAGCATTATTTATGCAATACGAATTCTCCAGCGATGGTCGGCAAGACGGAGAAATTGATAGAAGAATAAGTGCGGCAAGCAGTGTATTGCGTTCTCTCTACAGCTCAGTGATAAAGAAAGCCGAGCTGAGCATCAAAACAAAGATGGCAGTGTGTAAAACGGTATACCGCCCGACGCTCACTTACGGCCACCAGACATGGATGCTAAATGAACGAACACGCTCTAGAGTCCAAGCTGCCGAAATGAGGTACTTGAGAGGAGTGGCAGGGGTTACGAAATGAGATCATATAAGAAACTCCACGATCCGAGATGATCTAAACATTGAACCACTGCTACTCTTCGTAGAAAAATCGCAACTGAGGTGGCTTGGGCATCTACTAAGAATGTCTGATGACCGAATTCCGAGGAAGATACTGAGTGCGATTCCAGAGGGTAGACGTCCAGTGGGCCGCCCCAGACACAGTCGGGCGAGGCAACTCCAGAAACTGTGTGAGGAGAGGATGGGGCTACCATGGACAGAGGCTGTACAATCAGCACAAGACAGGGACATATGGAGGAGCCTTGTCGATGCAATGGGTCCCCGACCCGAATAGGATAAGGGGAAGAAGATGATGATGATGACTTATGCAACTTTTAAACTGTACTTTTACTGTACTTATGATGTACTTTTTGTTTTTGTAGTTATAAATCTTAATTTTTTTTTGTTCAATAAATAATAAATTATATTATTATTATTATTAATGTTGGTAGTTCGTAGTCGAAGTATGATACATTTAAATATGATTGAAGGGGATAGGGTTCCATTAGCTCAGTGATAGAGCAACGCCTCGGCAATGCATTATTGCACTTTTTCGACTCCCCGTGATTATAACTCCGAAAATAGCTACATTAAATAAAAAAACAACTTCGAAATATGGCTAATCAAACATGAAGTCGAGGAAATCATAGAAATTATGAAGCAACACCTACAGCCAACAAACACAAAGATCTAAAAATCAAAAAACACGAAGATGAACAAATCAACAAATATAAAGATGAACAAATCAACACACATAAAGACGAGGAAATCATGATGTAATGCCGACACAATTGCAGCAACTGAAAAGGAATCCTTAGTGAATATGACTTTAAATAAACTACTATGCCTTGTTTAGCCGCCAAAGCCACCGAAATATAAAAGTAGGTAGCTTGTTACATAGATACTAAAATCAAAATATATATTTTTTTGATCAAATCAAAATTTATCATTTTCCCTACGATTTGTAGTAAATTAACTTTTTAATGGATTTTCTCAAATTAAGCTTTACTTATAAAATGAACCTCAATAGACTACCCTCGGGTTCGACCCTTCGAATTGTTAGATTAGGTTAACCGGATAAAGGTATGGCTAAACGATTCCATCGGGGACCTTCGATGATAAGTGCCGAGGGTTCAATCCCGAGATGCCCTGATTCCCTGATTGTAGGTGGTGGCTTTTGTGGGCAACCCAATTTGCGGTATTGGAAGTATTTGACCAAATGATAATACAACTTTAGGTGGACCTTTGATGTGGAAATCTTCAATTAAAATACAGGTTTTGGAAATGAATTGAATTTTGTGAGATCGGTAGGGACGTAATATTTCAATAATATATGGCTTTTGTATTTCTTTTTTAGCTACTCGTAATTTAATTAAGTAAAAAATTTAAATTCTAATTTAAAAATTTAAAGTCTCAAAAAATTTGTCCTAGGAGCTCTATAGAAATCAATTTTTTTATTGATTGCATAACATTATAGATTTTCAAACATTATTTGTTAATATTTTAAAGAAATCAATTCATAAAAACAAGGTTTTTTTCTATAAATCATGTATTTTCAATTTTCTTCCTAGTTGCGCTATCGCTTGGGCCGGCTAGAAACCAATTTCAGAGAAATGCGTGAGTTGTGCGTGTGTGTGCGTTTTTATAATTTGAAACAAAAATAAATAAATAAATAAAATGTGCACGTATCCATAATAGAGATTATTTGCTACACCCTTTGATTGAAAAAGTAATTTCAGTTTGGTTGGGTATTTTGGTCTAAATTTGGGTATTTAAGTTTTGTACTGTAAAGAAAATTACATACTGTAAATTAAAAATATTTCATTTTATTTTTTCACATGTATATACGTGAGACATGGAACTAACTGGAAGAAGAAGGTCGAAAAGTGACTAAATACATTAGAAATGAGATCCCTTAGGCGTATTTGTGGTTAAACCATGTATGATCGTGTGAGAAATGTAGAGCTTCGCAAAAAATGCAAGGCAGATGTAAGTGTAATTAGTAAGATTAAGAAAGGTTCGCTCAGATGGATTGGACGTATAGAGCGAAGAACGAAGAAAGGAATGAATGAAGAATACATGTCATAAATGTGAATGGTAGAAGAAGGCGGTGACGTTCTAGGAAGACATGGCACTCTCAAGTGAATCAGATACTATGGGGAAACGGCATTATGGTTTTTAGACATACCTGCACTAAACTGTAAAAAAATTGGACTTTTTTACTAAGTGAACGTATATTCAGTAAATTGTTTTTCATATTTTTTATCGGTTCGATAAGGAAAAAAGAAAAAGGAATAGTTTCTTCTTCAATCTTTTCAAATTCATTTTGTTTCAACATCATCATTACTTTACTTTACTTTATTACTACTACTTATATATATATATATATATATATATATACATAGTATAAAATGAAGTCGCTCAAAATGGATGTGCGCGTTAATCTTTTAAAATACGCAACGGATTTTCGTGCGGTTTTCACCAATAAATAGAGTGATTGAAGAGGAATGTTTATATGTATTATAAAACATGTAAATTATTTAAGATTAAAGAAAACATATTTTTGTGCGATTTAAAACGGCTGGCGGGCCGTACTATAGTCACTTTTGAAATTCGTTCTTCGGAAGAAATTGGAAAATAGTTGTCCTAGAGTAAGTGGGTATTTGATTTTCTCTTTTCAAATATCCAGTGTTGCATTGCAAGCATTGTATAATTAGTGGCGATCGCTCGAATTGCATTACATAGTATAAAATGAAGTCGCTCAAAATGTATATGCGCATAGATCTTTTAAACTACGAAACAGATTTTCATGCGGTTTTCACCAATAGATAGAGTGATTCAAGGGAAAGGTTTATATGTATAATAAATGCTTATTATGGTAGAAAAAAGCTGAGAAATTCAAATATTCAATTCAGGCAGCGGGCAGCTGGCAAGCGGGTGGTGTGGATTTTATAAAGGTTGGGTAATTGCGTTGTGTTTCGTTAGCCACAGCAACGTGTGGCCGGGTCTGCTAGTTTTTAATAAAATTAAAACAAATAACTTTGTAAAACACCACTATTAATCAAAATCCTCTACATGTTTCGAAACCCAAGGTTTCTTCGTCAGGATAAGATTAACACTAATAAAAATAATTTTATGTAAAATAAGTAAGTTTATATAACTAATCTGCTCTTCCTGTAATATTTTTGTGTATGATAGGTACTTATCTTTCTTTTGTTATTTTTATTAGTGTTATTCTTATTCTGACGAAGAAACCTTTGGTTTCGAAACGTGTTGGTAATTTTGATTAAATAGTGTCTTCTACAAAGTTATTTGTTTTCATTTTAATAATAAAGCAAGGTAGTTCAAAATCAGATGTAGCCAGATTGTATCTTATATTTTATTAAGATACTTACTATTTCGTAAAAAAAAAGCATCATACTTTGGAAGTTGAATTTGTTTTACATGCCTACTTATTATGTAAAATTTAAAAAAACTCTCCTACACGAGGCCGTTATTTAATTTATATTTGAATACAACCCAACCCCATGAAGTTCCCATTCAATACAAAAGAAATAATATTTAAAAGTAATCGCATGATACATACCAGGCGACCAGAAGGGGACAGGAGGTTTCGCATTTCCTGGATCAGAATAAATAATGATTGTCGTATTTACATAGCAGCGGCTCTGCAAACCGATTTTTCTTTCGCCACATCATTTCTCATTTCGGTACGGGCCTGATACCAAGACCCACTTCGAAACTGGGACAGCTTCCGTAATCCATGTGAAAACAATTTGTTTTGTCAAATAGTGTTGGGTAATGCGGAGCTAAAAGAAACGTAAAAGCAATTATTATTAAAAATAGATATATATTTAAAACGCATTTTTTTTAAAAAGATCGCATTAACCCTAAGATTTATAATTCCAATGAACAAAGACTACTTGAAATATGTTAGGAAACTTCCAAATACGATCGAGGTTCCTTGGGGTTACACGTTGTGGTTAGACATCATAATATGTTTTAGTTTTTTTTTATCTCGATTAAAATTCATATACATAAAATTAAATTATTTTGCACAATGTGGTGGTTTGGCGGTCTCTGTGTGCTTGCGGAGATACTAAAGTTGTGTTGTGCCTGTTTGAACTGCGATGGGACCACCACAGTCCACAGATGTCGCTGAAGTGTCCTATCGGATACATCTAATTTGGTGAAATGTTATTGCAACATGTCACAATCGCAATCTGCCTAATTTTTATGATCTGTGTCATTACGAATTTTACTATCTTCGGTCTTTTCCTAAATCGGTGTCCATCATAAAATATTGTGTGTGGTGAATCAAATTTGGACTGGAAACATCTAAAAGGCCGCCTGTGCAGCAGCGCTGCTCTACAAGGTTAGTGTCTCTTGTTGTGCAGTTAGAACAGTGCTGATTTTGCCATTTTGTGGATATATTTTGTCCGCGAGTAGATTCATCAATCAAAATCATTTTTAGGGTATTGTGCCCAGAGAGTTTTGGGGTTATTTACACACCCCAAGCTCACGTTTACAAGATTCGCCAGACTGTTGGCATCCGCCCGACTACTGAATGCCTTCGGCTTTCATCGGAACCGTTCGTAAATTAGACACGAACGACGTTGGATGATACTGTTCTAAAAAATACTCAACTGACATCTGTTTAGATACAACAAAACTTCGTGCAACTAACTATGTATACTAACGACATCTTTTGAAGTAGGTTGAAACTACATAATTAACCGATATCTACACCACAAGTTTTAACACGCATTTTCAAACTTTTAGAAAAAAATAGAAATACATGAGTGCAGAAAAAGCATTATGGTATTTTGTTAGTTGTGTGGAAAAATGAGAGCTCCAGAGCTTCTGACGGAAGTTACTCTATGGACTGAAATAGTAGTATTGCTGTCAATTTCGTGTTGCCAGAGTTTACTGTGCAAATGTTTTTGCTGCTCTAAAGAAAGATATTTCTGTTGTACCTACATTAGGGTGGTCACAAGAAATCAATGTTGGATTTTTTTTAGGGGGGACCCCCCTAAAAGTTGCCAATTGGCTAAAAAATGAGATTGGTGAAGTTTCAGCTCAACTGGATAAGGTTAACCTGTGCCTCATCAAGGTTAAAGTTTTAACTTTCTATAAATATGCTTTTTTTTATAAAATACCTAACAATCTTGCAAGATTTAATTATATATGCTGTCAAAATTTTGCTTTATTTATTTTCTCAATTGGTACATAAAAAGGGGTGTAGTTAAAACTGTTTTCAAAGTAAAAACAGCACAATCCAAATAGAAAATGATAGAGAAGAAAAGAAAAGCAAAAGGAATAAAAAGTAAGAAAAAATAATGTACAAAATTTTATTATTTAAAATATAAAAAAGAAAGTATTATAAAAGAAAAAAGTTATCATTATTATTATTTACATTTACAATTAATTATCAGATTAAGGTGGTAACGGCTAAGATAACGTGGCTTTTGAAGAGTCAGGAAAAATTTTCTACATTCCGTTACAACTTGTAACAGAAACTGTCGTTGTTATTCGTCTTTTGTCAAACAGGAATTGAAGTCTTAGATTAATTTTACCCCTCTTTTAGCTGTGACAACCTTGAAACCGTTCACATTTTTTTTTGCTTTTAAATGATGTGCATTTTCTCACCATATATCAGGATCCGTATTGAAAAATTCTGTATCACTTTCAAACCTTTTGAAAAAATTAGAGTTTGATGAGAAACAAAAAATTAATATCTTTGTCCAATAAATTATTCACTTGATGGAGACTGAATTTTGCTTTCACATCCCTATCATCACATGTTTTTTCTTCAATTGGAATTAATTGTAGACTTTTTACAGCCATACTTGTTTTGACACTTTTTTCTGAATTTTCATCGAACAAAGAAAATGCGACGTGCTCAGAATTGAAGTACCACAGATGATTTATCATTTTAGACAGTGACTTGTCTACAAAGTTCTTTATCGATTTCTCTATATTTTACAATATTATTTTTTAAATAACAAGAGATTTTAAAAATTGTAGGTCTTTGTTGGGGGCCAAATTGGGTTTGGGGGCATTAAACCACGCTTTTACATAAATTTTTATTAAAAATAAACAAATTTCAGTGATAGCTTTTTTTTCTAAATTTGTTTATGTAAATTTATCCCTAAAAAGATACATTTTGATGCAATAAATGACCTTTGCCATCCAACACAATTAACGAAAGTTGAATTAATTCTTTGTAATCATCTCTTGGCTGTTGGTTTTTTAATTGTTCTCTAAGAAAAATTGATATTTCATCTGATTTCCCTATTTCATGTATAATATTTTTTTTATCTTCAATAGAATTGAAGTCTAGCATTGAAATACGAATGTAATGAATGAAACACTGTCTAAAATGATAAATCATCTGTGGTACCTCAATTCTGAGCAAATCGCATTTCCTTTCTTCGATGAAAATTCAGAAAAAAGTGTCAAAACAAGTATGGCTGTAAAAAGTATACAATTAATTCCAATTGAAGAAAAAACATGTGATGATAGGGATGTGATAGCAAAATTCAGTCTCCATCAAGTGAATAATTTATTGGACAAAGATATTAATTTTTTGTTTCTCATCAAACCCTAAATTTTTCAAAAGGTTTGAAAGTGATACAGAATTTTTCAATAAGGATCCTGATATACAGTGTAAAAATGCACATCATTTAAAAGCAAAAAAAATAGTAAACGGTTTCAAGGTTGTCACAGCTGAAAGAGGGGTAAAATTAATCTAAGACTTCAATTCCTGTTTGACAAAAGACGAATAACAGCGACAGTTTCTGTTACAAGTTGTAACGGAATGTAGAAAAAATTATCCTGACTCTTCAAAAACCACGTTATCTAAGCCGTTACCGCCTTAATCTGATAATTAATTGTAAATGTAAATAATGATAATGATAATTTCTTTCTTTTGTAATACTTTCTTTTTTATATTTTAAATAATAAAATTTTGTACATTATTTTTTCTGGTTTTTTATACCTTTTTGCTTTTCTTTTCTCCTTAATCCATCATTTTCAATTTGGATTGTGCTGTTTTTACTTTGAAAACAGTTTTATCTACACCCTTTTTTATGTACCAATTGAGAAAATAAATAAAGCAAAATCTGGACAGCATATATAATTAAATCTTGCAAGATTGTTAGGTATTTTATTAAAAAAGCATATTTATAGAAAGTTAAAACTTCAACCTTGATGAGGCACGGGTTAACCTTATCCAATTGAGCTGAAACTTCACCAATCTCATTTTTTAGCCAATTGGCAACTTTAAAGGGGCCCCCCCCCAAAAAAGTCTAACATTGATTTCTTGTGACCACCCTAACCTACATACAGCGGAGATAAGAAATTTTGTTAATTCGTTTGTTGTTTCTGCAAAACGGAATTAAAAAAATAAATGCAATAATATTAATAAATGACAAAAAATTAATGTGGTTGAAATTATAATGACAAGCCAAAGAGTGAATTCCTTTTACGAATACGCAAAAAAATGTGTGTCTTATTTTTTTACACACAAAACCTAACACTTGACGATCTTATCAAAGTTTCAGCTAGACAACGTAAATATCGCTATCGAGCAGGCTTCACTGCGAATACTTTTGTTGTGACCGAAACAAGACAAGGGTCGCTACCACCATCCCCCCGCCCCACGTCCTTTAACTACCCCACTGCATCCCCTATCCTGGACCATCCCCCTTCCTACCCCAACCCCCCTGGGGAGACACCCCACGTGGGCAGTGGACGATCGGTTTGGGCAGTGGCGAATAATGAATTAATTAAGTTGGACAATTTTTGGATTAGATGGTATTAATTACATATTGAAAGAGTGCAAGACTTGGGTTTGGTAAAATAACAATCATTTTGTATTTTAGATAGATGTCTGAACGAATGGAAATTGTGAAAATTGAAAGATAATGAAGATTGTAAATGTGTAATGTGGTTGATAATTATTAATGATTTGTCGGTGGCTGAGATGACAGACAACACGTTCGACATGCAACGACAAGCTGCTCATATATCGAGAAGAACAAAATTTTTATTGACCGTGCAATACGGATTCCGGTGAAACCGCTCGTGCGGTGATCTTTCATTCGGTGCCTGTAATGTTACGATGAGACCCAAATGGTTGTACTAGACATTTCAAAGGCCTTTGACTGCATTTGGCACCGAGGACTTGTCAACAAACTGCCTTCTTACGGACTTCTCGCATTCTTATGTACGTGGATTGCCGATTTTTTAAGGGAGAGGTTGATTTAGACGTTTTCTGATGGTTTCATATCTTCTTCACATTCAATAAATGCTGGCGTCCTACACGGATTGGTTCTGTATCCAACTTTGTTTTTTTTTTACATGTTTTCTGCTTACTGGTATAGTAACGGGAGATTTTCAAATATCATCTGGTTATTTGTAACCCGGGTATTTGTCATTCTTTTAAAATAATCTAATTCCAAATTAAATGCAGCGAAGTTGGTTTTATACTATCTTTGTGCTTGTCATCTTGCTAAAATCATTTATGCATGACTTCAAAATAAATGACCAGAAGAAATCAGTGGAAATATTATTTATTACTTACACATGAAATTTCTGGATTATTTTTATTTTTATTGACAATTATAATACAAAATAAGAAAATTAAAAAAGGTTTAGAAAAATAAGTCATTTTAGTAAGATTGCATTACGAGCAACCCTTCCGAACCACACCCCCTCCACAGTGGTGGGGTGGGTAGAGGGTAGGTGAGGCTACAGGCCGTCATGCAAAAGCGACCCACATACCAGCACACAATGGCGCGGAGACCGACTACTGTCAGTTTACAATATCCCATATAATAAATTATTCAAACTTATTCCTTCATATTATCAATGGCGGGCCAGACGTGCGTGATGGGCCTATCGGCTAGGGGTGGCACGAATGCTAAAACATCGAGAGTTTCTAATTTTCGCGCATGTATGTATGAATGTGCGTTGTTGTAGAGTTTTTCCAAAATTAAATATAATAATATTGATTCTATTTTTCTTAAAGAATGTCTTGATCATTGAGCATGTTTAAAGAGCAAACAATGCTTCAATAGCCTTTTGTTTACCCGTAATGTATAGGTAATATATTGTTTTATCTCTGTGAGAGCCGTCGACAGCACTAAAATCCAGAGAAGGAAAAAAAACAGCTAGGAAACAAATACTCCGATGTTGTTGATATATTTAGTATATCAATTTTAATATATAAGCATAACTTACGGAATACCTGCCCTGGTACTGCAAAGGTGCGCTGCAGAAATAGCTCCTATTTTGACGAAGCTTTTTAAACTGTCCCTGAAGACTGGCTCTGTGCCCTCTGATTGGAAAAAAGCGGTTATCCATCCTATTCCAAAGAAGGGGGACCGCTCCAACCCGGCCAACTACCGCCTCATAGCGATCACATCAGTTCTGTCTAAGGTGATGGAACGTGTGATCAACGACAAACTGCTCACATACCTCGAGAAGAACAAAATCATTAACGACCGTCAATACGGATTCCGGCGGAACCGCTCGTGCGGTGATCTTCTCGCGTATGTGACGCATGTTTGGGGGCGATGCCTGGAACGTTTCGGTGAGACCCAAACGGTTGCACTGGACATCTCCAAGGCCTTTGACCGGGTTTGGCACCGAGGACTTGTCAACAAACTGCATTCTTACGGACTTCCCGCATCCTTGTGTACGTGGATTGCCGACTTCTTGAGGGAGAGGTCGATTCAGACGGTAGTCGATGGTTTCACCTCTTCCTCACACTCTGGCGTCCTACAGGGATCGGTTCTGTCTCCGACTTTGTTTTTGTTGCACATCAACGACCTTTTGTCATGTGCACCAATTCATTGTTACGCGGATGACACTACAGTTCATCATAGCTTTTTGTTTGACAAGCCCCCAAAGGGCTCACAAACTCCAACAGCTCGTAAGGCTTTGAAGCAAAGAATGGACGGTTACCTCGAGAGTGTTTTCTCTTGGGGTAAAAATAATCTCGTTGAATTTAATGTTTCAAAGACCCAATCTTGTCTGATTACGTCTAAAAGGGATCGAAATGAAAATCTAGTCGCTTTCAACGGAAGCAATCTTCCGAACAGGCCCTCCATTGATATGCTTGGTGTAACCCTAAGTGACCAGCTGAGGTATGGGGGCTCCATCGTAGCCAGAGTAAAGTTAGCCTCCCCAAAAACAGGGCGTACTGTACAGGGCCCGCAGATACTTTAATAGTACACAACTGCTTACCCTGTACAAATCGCAAGTGCGCCCCACGGTTGAATTTGGCAGCCACCTCTGGTCTGGAGCTCCAAAATACCTGAAAAATACCCTCGACTCTGTGCAGAAACGGGCGGTCCGTTTGATAGATTCTCCCATCTTAACAGACGGATTGCAATCTTTAGAGCACAGGCGTCGGGTGGGAATGCTATCCTTGTTCTACCGGTATTACAATGGAAGATGCTCCGAGGAACTAGCATCATTGATCCCTTCGGCACCGGTGCATAGTCGGGAAACACGACAAACGCGTGCCTAACATTTGTACACAGTTGACATTTGTCACATGAGAACGGGTCGTTTCTTCGACTCGTTCTTGTGTTCAACAGCTCGGCTGGGGAATGATTTGCCGGCCTCTGTGTTTCCTCCTTCCTACAACATGGGTCTCTTCAAGACCAATGTTCATTCCTTCCTCTCCTCAAAAAGACCCTTCACACAGCATCCCAGATGACATAGGCCCTGAGGGAAATTATTTTCCTCAGGGCCTCCTGTGTGGAGTTAATGTAAAAAAAAAAAAAAAACCTTATTGAAGTTTTTTTCATCAAATAGGGGAATAGTTGATAAAGCTATTTAAATTAACAGTATTTTGTCGGCTGAAAGAAAAAAAAACTAATTTTGATTATTTAAATTTTGTACCTACATACTGTGTTAATCAAATTTAATAATATTTTTACTTTATATTTATTTTTGTCCAAGTATTTTAAACAGTCGTTTCCTGCACTACTTGCGAGTATAATTTCGTAAATATTGTTATATATATGTAAAAGCCTAAATAGGCGTAAATAAAAATATATATATATATTGTTTATCTGGTATTTATATGCCAATATTACTATTTTTAACCATCTTCGTCTTTTCTAACATGAGATAGTTGGATATGAAATACGTTAAAGATATTTATTTACGTTATTTATTTGTTAAAATACGACAAATATTTTACAAAAAAAAAAAAAAACATTTTCACATTATCATATTTCTCTTTAATTTTATATTAGATTATGAAGTGGACGTGAATATGTATATAGTTCCAATACCTCTAAACAAGTGTCGTTGGCGTAGAGATGGCGTTAGTTTAGGTAGTTTTAATGTGTCAACAGAGGTTAGTAAAGTTGTACTACATTAGAGATACAACTATCGGATCCAATACCCGAATGGTTTCGAAAATAGCCGATGATATCAATTCGAAGGTGAGCACTTTAGTGACCATTTATCTAACCGCAGGTCTACGGAGATCATCCTTTAGAACGGACGATAAGTCCAGTTAAATATTCATTGTAAATAAGACGATCATCATTGAAACTCCTGATCATCAGAATTGTGTCGTTACTAAGATTATTAAATTAACTGATATTATTTAATTTCTTTATATCATTAAAAATAGTTTTCACATTTTACTAAATTGGATAATATACTTACATTTTTTTATTAATTTAAAATAGATAATTTATAAAAATCACTTTTTTTATACAAGATTAGAAATAATAATTGAATTTGAGCATTTAATTACATTTGATTATTCAATAAAATTTCATTAGATAAATTAGATTATTTTTTAAATTACATAATTTTAAAATGCGTGTCTTAACACCGCCAAACTAGGCGCACGTCATGTCCGCAATATTATACTAAGTTTAAAGGCTAATAAAATAAACTGAGGGTCAATTTAATATATTATTATAATAACGTTTAGATAAATCGAAAAATTACGTATAATAAATAGTTGTGAATTCAAAAACAGAAATCCCTGGTGAAGTCGGGAATCTTTATTAGTTTGATATTAATACATGAAAATATAATATCAAAATAAAATTCTTATTTTGGAAAAAATGCGAAATCTGAGAAAACACTTTAATTGATGTTATTGCAAAATAGCCACCCCTCCCGGGTGCTGAAGGACGGCGGGAGAAGGGGGTGGTGACCGGGCGGTGGTAAGGGGTGAGTGGTTCGGACGGAAGTTTTCGACAGGGAGACGAATACCCGGCTGTGTACATCTTCGGTCGGCTTGCACATGATTAACGGTTGTGTGTCAAAGAATTGTATTTGTTTTAAGGACAGGGACAAAAATGTGTTTACATTTATTTCGTTATAATATAAACATATTTATGCGAAATGATAAAGCATAAAGGTATCGAGTTTTTGAAAATATGTTTTAAATTGGACTAATAAGATTCATACAATTTCAAAGGTAAGTATGAAAGTTATAAAATTGAGAAAAGAAAACAAGGTGAGACAAATAAGAGAAGTCGTTTTAGCCTTATTGATATGGGAAGACTCTTATAAACTCATCTCCTTTCTAAAAGTGTAATACTTTACAGATCCTTATTACCTTAACTCCACATAGGAGGCCCTGAGGAAAAAAAATCATTCATGTCCTTTGTCATCTTTGGGGATGAGTGTGGAGGGTCTTTTTAGAAAAGGAAGAAGGGGAACTTCTGGTAAGGAAAAAGTTATGAGGAGTAGAAAGGAATCTGGTGTCAGTGTGTCCAAGAGTGACGGATGATTGAATCCATTCCTTCCACTGCGGTGCAGGCATGGGTCGAGAGAATCCGGCTAGAAAGGTCAAAAGGTCTCCCTCGATCAGTCTCTCCCTATCAGGAAAATGAAAATTTATTATTTTTTTATGTGAATACCTCACCAGAGTCCCAGCTGCTCCCGTTTGGAGCCAGTCTTGGAAAAATTTTCATCCATTTTTATTTTTAATTTGCGACATCTATTGACTTTTCCGCAAGTCTAGGTAAAAACCTTAAATGGTAGTATTTAATTAAATCAAGACAATATTAGCGACACTCAATCGAAAATCTGAAAATGGGAAAAATCAGAAAAATGTACATCTGGATTCGAACCCAGGACCTTCGCCTTATCGGGGTGCAGCTCTACCGACTGAGCTAATGTGCCCCTAATTTAATATTTCAATTTGAGGTTTATATTCATTAAGTAAAAAAAAAAAACGAGTGTGCTTTAGACCTCACGACTGAAGTAAAACTTCATTAACTTATCCGTAGGTAACCCCAAGGTCGTAGGTAACCCCAAGGTCGTAGGTAACGACCTTGGGGTTACCTACGACCTTGGGGCGACCTACGATCTTGGGGTGACCTACGACCTTGGGGTGACCTACGTCATTGGGGTACCCTACGGCCTTGGGGTGACCTATGACCTTGGGGTGACCTACGAACTTGGGGTGACCTATGACCTTGGGGTGACCTACGACCTTGGGGTGACCTAGGTCCTTGGGGTGACCTACGATCTTGGGGTGACCTACGACCTTTGGGTAACCATACTTATCGTTATCCTTATCCTTATCCTTATCCTTTTTTTTATTATGCACCAGATTTAAATGTCCGGGTTAAATACTCCCCAAAAAAAAAAAAAAAGGAAAAATAGAAGGAAAAACTAAACCCTTTCACACACTTCCCCAAATGATCATCTAGTCAACCCACGCTATGCAATTGCACTATATAAGTATTATAAATACAAAACAATACAAGAACAACATGTCAACCTACTAGAGACCAAATGGGAATATAATTCACCGACTCCAGATATTTTCATATCAGAGGGTTCGGCTCTGTGGCATTTCTAATTGAACCTATAAATCCTACCGTTCCCTCAATATAAATATTTTAAAAATCCTTGTAATCCTACATGTATTTAAAATGACTGATTTTTGCATTTTTATATACAAATTCTTTGACAAATCTAATATGCTTAAATTTTGAATCAGATTCCTAGGTATTATGCCAGTGGCCGAAATAACAAATGGCAATATTTTTATAGTCCGAGAATGCCAAATTCTTTTAATCTCATTTCCTAAATCTGTGTATTTTCTTATTTTTTCAGAAATAGTTTTTTGAATATTACAGGAATTTGGAATAGCTACATCAATGATATAAGTTATTTTTTTAATTTTGTCATGTAAAACTATATCAGGTCTATTATGACTAATTGTTCTGTCTGTTAGTATAGTTTTATCATAATATATTTTATAAAATTCATTTTCTAAAAATGAATTTGGTTCATATTCATAATATGGTACTATATTACGGCAGTCAATCAAGTTATGTTTAATTACCAAACTTTGGTGAATTATTTTTAAAACCTGATTGTGCCTAAATGTATACTCGGAAGGCGCTAATATAGAACATCCCGATATAATATGTTCTATAGTTTCGGGAAAAGCCAAACATTTTCTACATAAATCATCAATTTGATTTATATCTTTGATTATATGCTTTCTATAATTTTTAGTATTAATGACTCTATCTTGAATGGCAAGCATAAATCCTTCTATTTCTGCGCTCAACTCTCCAATACTCAACCATTTGTTTGACGAAAGTTTGTCAACATACGTTTGGTTGAGATAATTGAAGTGTTTTGCGTGAATAATTTTATTTGACCAGGAATCTAATAATTCCTGGTTAGTATTTATAAGAATGTTTGGCATTCTCGTCATATAAATTTAAAGGTGTAATATTTCTATCTGCCTTGCAAATTATTTTGTGCATTTCTGAGCTATTAGCTTTCCTATGGAAAAAATTTCTAAGCATTTCTACCTGATTGTGTTTCAAAGATGTTATTTTGACTACACCTCTACCTCCTAAATTTCTAGATAAATTAATTCGTTCTATAGTTGAATTTGGATGATGGCAATTAAATTTTGTTAACGTAGTTCTAATTAATCGTCCTAAACTATCTAAATCTGTATTGGACCATTTAATTATGCCAAATGAGTACGTTAGTAGAGGTATTGCCCAAGTATTTATTGCTTTTACTAAATTTTTAGCAGATAGATTGCATTTTAAAATTTTTCTGATCCTAGTTTGAAATTTAATCCTAATATCATTTTTAATACTAGTGTGATCTAATCTATTCGATTGCGGGTATCCTAAATATTTATAAACCTCATCCCCTTTCATACATTGAATTTTGAAATTTCTAAATATACCCTCGTCTCCATCTACAATTTTGCCTTTCTCTATATGGATAGTTTTACATTTATCTAAACCAAAAGTCATTTTAATATCATCTGAAAAAATTTTAACTACCTTAATCATTTTCTCTAAATTTGAAAATAATTTTATATCATCCATTTATAATAGATGTGAAACTATACTACTCTCTCTTGTATTACCCTTAATTTTTATTCCAAACTTGCTTTTAATTGACATTTTAGAAAGGGGATTCAATGCTAAGCAAAACCAAAGAGGGCTCAATGAGTCTCCTTGAAAAATCCCTCTTTTTATTGAAATGCCCGGTACTACTATTTTCTTACCTTTTAAATTAACTAGCAAATCTGTATTCCAAAAGGACATAATATTTTTCAAAAAGCTAATTATAATTGGGTTAACTTTATATATTTTTAATATTTTGATTAGCCACGAGTGCGGGACACTATCAAAAGCTTTTTGATAATCTATATAACAAGTATGTAAATTACGCTTTTGATTTTGAATTTGTTTTAAAATTACAGAATCAATAGCTAACTGTTCTTTACATCCCATATGTTTTCTGCGACAACCTTTTTGTTGTTCAGATAAAATATTTTTTTCATCCAAATGAGTATATATTAAATCTGTCAAGCAAGAGGTTAAAATTTTGTATATTGTCGGTAGACATGTTGTTCAGGATCTCAACTTCCGCTCTCCTGACAAAGCAATCCGGCGTGGTAACACCAGATTCCAAGGGAAGTGTGGCTGGAGTAACTCTTCAATAATAACTCCAGCTCTTGAATAATTGGTCTTTATTGAAACAATAAAAGACCCGTAGGGTAGCTCATGTACGGTGAGCCCAATGATGCTATCTCTCTCCGCGGTTTTATAACCCACATGAAGTGAAAACCTGGCAGCAGACGTTTTGCCCAAAAACGACCCGCCCAAGACGGATGGTAACAAGAGAAGAAGGAATTAAAAAATCCGTGGCAATACGAAATCGCCCTGGCAATTGCCAACACAAAAAATGTTGCCACAACCATTAGGGTGACAATCACAAATATTAATATTTCAGTACCTGAAATCTTAACATATTCCCGCCCAAAACGAGTATTAAGGAATAGTCGTTTTTCATAAAATAATATATTAGAAGAGATTGCAACATTGGTACTCAGAATTTACCCAACGAGTTCACATACAAAAATAAACAATATTCAATATATGGATATCAAAATAATAACAAAAAACTTATAACTAAGTATATAACCCTATGTCAGACTTGACATTAAAAAATGAAAGTTTAATAACGTAGAACCTTCTGGTGCGCTGCACCCACTTATGTGAAAATGGTTTAACACTTGGCACTGATGAGCCTGACGGCACTTTGATTTACACATCACATCACAATTAATCCAGGTTGGAGGAAGCATCCTCCATGGGAAGTAGACAGAGCTGTGTCACGGCTCTTTTGGTGACACCTCTGGCCGTCCTCAAGGAGACGACGCGGACGCGTCCGTCTTGGCCAGGGTGGATCTCCGTCACTCGCGCCATCCTCCAGTACTGCGGAGGTAGCTGGTTGTCTTTGATGATGACCATGTCACCAGGCTGTAAACTGCGTTGACGTCCTTCTTGCCATTTGACTCGGTTCTGCAATTCTGCTAGGTATTCCCGGCTCCATCTGTGCCAAAAAGATTGAACAACGGTAGACATCTTTTGGTAAATATTAAGCCTGTTTGTAGGCAGATGATGGATATCAAGCTCAGGCAATGCTAACAGGTTGTCGCCAATAAGGAAGTGTGACGGAGTGAGGGCGTTTAAGTCATTTGGATCTGATGTTAATGGAGTCAGAGGACGGGAATTTAAACAAGCCTCAATCTGTATTAGTATGGTATTCATTCCTTCGTATGTCAAAACAGTTGACCGCATTGCTTTTTTTAAATGCAACTTGGTCATTTTAACTGCACTTTCCCAAAGTCCCCCGTGATGCGGTGAGCGGGGAGGCAAGAAGCTCCAGCTAATATTCTGCTGGGCCAAAAAATTATGGATTTCTTTATCAGATGCCTTCAAAAAATCAAATAGTTCAGTAAGTTCCCTATAACTACCTGTAAAGTTATCAGTAAAGAGTCGTGAGGGTTTACCCCTCCTAGCTATAAATCTTTTCAATGCATTCATAAATGCCATTGAAGTTAAATTAGTCACTAATTCTAGGTGAATTGCCTTCATTGAAAAACAAATAAATAAACATATGTAAGATTTTACACTCTTAGCATTTCTGGTTAAACCAGACTTAATTAAAATTGAACCTGCAAAATCTATGCTGGTTACATAAAATGGTCTATGGATTCGGAATCGGTCAGCAGGAAGGTCACCCATGAGCTGGCGACACTTGCGCGGACGGACTCGGAAACATACAATACATTTATGCAGTGCTCGCTTCACTGCGTTTTTACCATATATTGGCCAAAAACGTAAACGCAGTAATGCGAGCAGAGCATTACATCCTAAATGTAAATTCTCATAATGCAGATGGGTTATTATTAAGTCAGTCAACTTATGATTTTGTGGTAACAAAATTGGATGTTTTTGAGAGGCTGAGGTAATATCGGATTGTGATAGTCGACCTCCAACACACAACAACCCATCCTGCATAAAAGGATTTAGTGCCTTTACTTTGCTCTGCCTAGATACAAATCTTCCATTACTCACAGACGCTATTTCATCATGAAATGCGAATCGCTGAGCGTTCAAAATCAATACATGCATGGCATGTTCCAGTTCGATTACAGAAAGCTCGTCGACCCGCATCGGTCTTCGTTTAGAACAGTTATGTATGAAACGTAACCTATAAGCAACTACGCGCCTCAGTCGTCTTAATGAAGAATAATTATTAAATATTTCCCTATTTCTAAAAGATTTTTTATTAAAGCAGAAAATTTTCCTCGGTACCCGAATATGATTTGCTTTACGGAGACTCAGCGTGTAAATCTGCCAGGCCAATAAAAGGTCATTGGGTAGCTTGTCATCCCAGGATGTTTTTAGCTTCCACAATCTTTGCATAATTATCTTACCGACAATGATTACTGGGCCTACCAGTCCTAAAGGGTCAAACACTTTTGAAATTAATGATAAAACTTGACGTTTTGTTACTTCTAACTTTGAGTCTATGCTTTCTACCTGATAGGTAAACTCATCAAGTTTGGTGTCCCATATTAATCCGAGAATCTTAGCTTCATTGGATTCATTTGGCAATAATTCTAAATTATCTTTAGAATCATTAATCGAGGGCGCATTAGACCTCCATTTTCTAATCTCCATGCCTGCTGTAGCAAGCGCATTAATGATTTGTGATTTAAGCAAGTGACAAGTATCAATGGAGTCACTACCAGAAAGAAAATCATCTACATAAAAATTTTCCTTAAGGGATTTACTAGCTAATGGATGAGTAAATGAAACGTCATTACCTAGCTGATGCAGACAACGTATTGCTAAATAAGGCGAAGGAGCCAAACCATATGTCACCGTGTTTAGCGTATAGTGTTTCGAACAATCCTCCGCATCCTTTCTCCATAATATACGTTGGTAATTTCTGTGTTCCGGGTTGATATTAATTTGGCGGTACATTTTTGCAATATCTGCAGTGACTGCATATTGATGTTTTCTGAAAAATACCAAGTGGCAAAATATATCATTTTGAATGGTGGGCCCAATCATTAGAGCGCGATTCAAAGAAATCCCTCGAGCGGGTTTAGCCGACCCGTCAAAAACAACACGAATTTTAGTAGTTGTGCTTGATTCTTTAAATACAGCGTGATGTGGTAAATAATAAGTAGTTTCATCACGTATTGGAGGTTCACATTCAGTCATGTGACCTAACGCAAGATACTCATCAATAAATTCCGAGTATTGTTCCTTTAAACTAGGTTGTCTTAAGAATTTCCTTTCCATTGACACCAATCTACTTTTAGCAATACTAAATGAATCTCCTAATTGAGATAGGTTAGATTTAAATGGTAAGTTCACTACAAATCTACCATTTGCATCGCGTTTATGCGTGCCTTTGAAAATCTTTTCACATTCACTATCTTCCAGAGAGTGATGCTTACTATTTTCAATTTCTTCAACCTTCCAAAACCTTTCTATTTGATTCTGCAAAGAATTTAATGAAATATGACAAACTTTAACTGGCCTCGTATTTTGACGCCTCTGTACAGCTCCTGATATTATCCAGCCTAGCTCCGTTCGATGCAATGTAGGTTTATCCTTTCCTAACTGTATCTGATCCGTACGAACCACCTGCCAGAATATCTCTGCTCCGATCAGCATATCAATAGCAGCTGGCTGGTAAAACTGCGGATCAGCTAACTGGATGCCGTCTGGAATGTTCAACATTTTTGGATTAATCAAGGTCTGTGGAAGATTGCAAGAAATCTCATCTAATACCAAACAAGATATTTCATCCCGGTATTGAGAACATAATGATTTAAATTTAATGTCAACTGTTTCCTTTACATGAATTAAATTATTATGCAAACCTGAAACAGGTATATTCAACTTTGTACAATGCAAATTTAATCTTTTACAAGTATCCTTTGTAATAAAATTAGACATTGAACCCGAATCCAAAAGTGCGCGTATTTTGTGTGTTCCACCATACGCGTCTTCTATTTTTACTATTATGGTAGATAGTAAAATTTCCCGCCCGTTCATGTCACTATGACATGCTAAATTTACTGGTGCCTCCGACTGACCCTTGCCAGTTGAAGTACCCGCTTGTACATTATCAGTATTGATATGTAACAGAGTGTGATGTTTTCGATCACAAACACTGCATTTTTCCTTCCACCTGCACAACTTTGAAAGGTGCCCCGGTTTTAGGCAGTTATAACATAAATTGTTCTCTGAAACGAGCTTTCTTCGTGCCGCTGGTTCTTTGTTAACAAATATTTTGCAAGAATAAATGAAATGACTGTCATTACACAGCATACAATTAACGTTGCTCGACGCTAACGTAACCTTGTTTGTAGACTTCTTTTCCTTAAAATTAAAAAACTTTGCTTTTGTTGCAACTGGTTCCGATTTCTGTTGCATTCCACCAATATCACCTTGGATAGTTTCCAGGATCTGAGACCTTTGTGAAATAAAATTGCTAAACTGCACGAACGTAGGATAAACTTCGTCGCATTCTAATGATTCCCAAAGGCTACGTGTGTGATTATCTAACTTTGAGGTTAGAATATGAATAATTAAAGTATCCCAATGTTCGGTTGGTAGCTTAAGGTTGTGTAAAGCTCTCAAATGAATGTTTGCTTGATCAATTAAATTCCGTAATTCATGATGATTCTGTCGTTTTAACGGTGTAAAACTAAATAAGAAATTCAAATGTCTATTTGCTATAAGTCGGACATTTTCGTATCTCGAAATAAGCATTGTCCAAGCTGCACTATAATTATCCCCGGTTATTTCTAGAGAACTAATCAAATCAAGTGCCTCTCCGGACACATAACTAATAAGGTAATGAAATTTCTGAACATTATTTAATTTACTGTTATCATGAATTAAGGCAATGAACGAATTTTTAAAAGTCAACCATTTATGGTTGTCACCTGAAAACACTGGTATAGAGATTGGTGGTAAATTTACTGATATATTTGGGACATTTTCAATCTTCTTAAATTTTGATAACATTTCCTGTCCTAATGCAATTACATTAAAATATGTACCTTCAAAATTATCCCTCGCGTCATTATCTTCTGATTTGTTCAATAAATCAATCTCCAGCTGAATTTTGGAGAATTCTATCAGAGAAGGTTTAATGGCTTCCAACCTCGATGACAACACGCCAGGTGTAATATCATTTTCGTTGCTTAAATAGGTTTCGAATCTCGTTAATGAACCTTTCAAAACCCCGCGCCGTTTAATCAACTTGTCGAGTTCCATTTTTTACAAACGAAATAACACTAACTTGATTTCAAAACTGAATACACAATACACAACGCGACAGTTTGACGTAAACAACAATGAATAATACCATAAATAATATACTTTGGATCATAGAGAAACCACTCACAATACTATAGCATACAAAGACGAAACTTGCAACCGCGTGGCTAGAAATGTAGGTAGGCAAAAGCAAAGTTATTCTGCAGACTGAATACAACAATAAAAATTATTATCACCAACAAATTTATGCTATGTAATATTGAAAGCATCTGATTATGAACACCCGAATGTAATTCGATATAATCAATACGAAATAATGTGGCATCTACACAGATTTTTAGCTTTTTAAATGGAATTTGAAAGGACAATGAAAGGAAGGCTACAACCTGATTTGCTGTGCATGCGAGCGTCGTGATGAGGCTCGCTTGATCAATCCAATGATGGTGATGAGGACGCCGACTGGACCAATCCCGATGATGATGAGGCCGCCGACTGGACCACTCCCGATGATGATGAGGCCTGACTGGGCCACTCCAAATAATGATCTTCAGTCTCAAATGGATCAATCCAAATAATGATCACCCAGCTTGAATGAGTCAATCCAATAATGATCACCCGGCTCGAATGATCAATGCAATGATCAATGCAAATAATCCCGGCTCGAATGACCAATGTTCAGGATCTCAACTTCCGCTCTCCTGACAAAGCAATCCGGCTCGAAGGACCAATGTTCAGGATCTCAACTTCCGCTCTCCTGACAAAGCAATCCGGCGTGGTAACACCAGATTCCAAGGGAAGTGTGGCTGGAGTAACTCTTCAATAATAACTCCAGCTCTTGAATAATTGGTCTTTATTGAAACAATAAAAGACCCGTAGGGTAGCTCATGTACGGTGAGCCCAATGATGCTATCTCTCTCCGCGGTTTTATAACCCACATGAAGTGAAAACCTGGCAGCAGACGTTTTGCCCAAAAACGACCCGCCCAAGACGGATGGTAACAAGAGAAGAAGGAATTAAAAAATCCGTGGCAATACGAAATCGCCCTGGCAATTGCCAACACAAAAAATGTTGCCACAACCATTAGGGTGACAATCACAAATATTAATATTTCAGTACCTGAAATCTTAACACATGTAATGGGTCTATATTGAGAGGGATTATTAATATGTTCGCTTTTAGGCAACATATAAGTAATGCCCTTAGTTAGAAAATTAGGAAAATTTTGAGGTTCTCTGACAAGTTTTGAAAGATTTTTTGCAAAAAGAGGATGTAAAGTAGTTAGACGTTTGTACCAAAAATTATGTATCCAATCGCAATCCGTGGCTTTCCAATTATGAGTATTTTTTATAATTTTGGCTAACAATTCAACCGATATATCAGAAAAACTCATTTGTTCAATGTCTGAACAATTGAGTTCTTCATTTTCTATCCAGTTACCTGCCTCATTATGTTTTATATCTTTACTCCAAATGTTTGTCCAAAAATCGCGCATATCTGATTCAGATGGCAACGGAATATTATTATTCGAAATAATATTCTGTTTATCGTCAAGTTTGGAATAAAATATTTTCTCATTTTTCTGAAATAATCTATTATTATTTCTTTTATTATACGTATAATTATATCTTTTTAATCTACTAGCTTTTACACCTAATTTTTGTTTTAATAAATCTAATAAATCATTGATTATATTTTCATTATTATTACTACCAATGCTATAACCAAATTTTCTCCCAATTTCATCTACATATCTCAAAATATTCCTAGTTCTCTTTCCATTTTTATATTCAATTACTCTAGCTATACTACTTCTTAAAAATACTACATCATTTTCTAATCTAATCTGCCATTCTGGTTTACTATAACTATATGATCTATCATCAGAGGACATTAATTTAACTCCTAACTTATTACATATAGTGATAGCACTAGCGTACACTATTGTATGAAGATCTAAAAAACTAATATCGTCAAATATTATTTTTGGTAAAATTAAATTATTTAATTCAGAAATTAATTTAGATAATTTCTTTGGCGTATGCAATTTTGGTAATTTTGGTCTAACTATGGGCTCTATATCTATATATCTATATATCTATTTATATTATTTTGAAGCAAGTTAGCTAATTCTATTACATTATCATCTAGTAAGTTTAAATTTTTCAATATTGATTTCCCTAAGATTATGAATAATGTCTAAGTTATTTGAATCTACTGTAATATCATTGGATTCTTCTACTAGAATATTATCTAAACTCTAAACTATCTTCATTCAATGCATCTAATATAACATTACTACTCGTATTAATTTGTTCTAAATTATTCTCCAATTGCAATCTATCTGCTACTTCTTTTCTTATCTGATTTAATGTTACTACAGGAATTAAATTATTTTTGAAAATTGCTATTTTTTGGTCAGCTAATCTTTGTTCGTTTACTTGGGCAACCGGATAATTTTGTGAGAAAAGTAAATGTAATTTTTTCCTATACAATAACATATCTGTTTCTAGTTTAGTTACATAAAAATATGAACGAACGATGAACATATTGACATCGTTCGTCCATACGCTGCTTGGGTCTCAGATTATCAATGTTCATCTGTATAGATGACATAATAAACCCATTTTCATTTCCGTTGGTTGAAAATGACATTTTGAAACCTTTCAAAACAACTTGGAAATGATTTATTAATTATTATTAATTCCTACATTCCAGTAACCAAGCAACTGTCGTCGTTACCTAGTGTCAACAAATAGTTTTCAATGTCTCCAAATTAAATATTTTAATGTAAACTACCCTTCAATACTACAAATCTATAATATGTATTATATTTTAGAATAATGTTATCAAAATAAAATATATAATTAAATTTACCTACAAAATATATTTCAACGTAATCTCAAAATAAAGTTGTTTACCTTGGCTACTGAAGTCCTCACAAAAGGAAAAATTTTATATTGTATTTATTTACCTAAATATCCTACGGTTCACTGGCAGTTTATTTATTACGTTATCTAATATACTTATTTTCAAATATTTATATGTTTTGGGATCAAAGCTAATTCTTTTCTATCTGATACAATAAAAAATCAGAGAGCTAAAATACAAGCAAACGTCGAGGCTAGCGTTGCTAAGCAACATTATCCTTATCCATATCCTTATCCTTATCCTTATCCTTATCCTTATCCTTATCCTTATCCTTATCCTTATCCTTATCCTTATCCTTATCCTTATCCTTATCCTTATCCTTATCCTTATCCTTATCCTTATCCTTATCCTTATCCTTATCCTTATCCTTATCCTTATCCTTATCCTTATCCTTATCCTTATCCTTATCCTTATCCTTATCCTTATCCTTATCCTTATCCTTATCCTTATCCTTATCCTTATCCTTATCCTTATCCTTATCCTTATCCTTATCCTTATCCTTATCCTTATCCTTATCCTTATCCTTATCCTTATCCTTATCCTTATCCTTATCCTTATCCTTATCCTTATCCTTATCCTTATCCTTATCCTTATCCTTATCCTTATCCTTATCCTTATCCTTATCCTTATCCTTATCCTTATCCTTATCCTTATCCTTATCCTTATCCTTATCCTTATCCTTATCCTTATCCTTATCCTTATCCTTATCCTTATCCTTATCCTTATCCTTATCCTTATCCTTATCCTTATCCTTATCCTTATCCTTATCCTTATCCTTATCCTTATCCTTATCCTTATCCTTATCCTTATACATATCCTTATCCTTATCCTTATCCTTATCCTTATCCTTATCCTTATCCTTATCCTTATCCTTATCCTTATCCTTATCCTTATCCTTATCCTTATCCTTATCCTTATCCTTATCCTTATCCTTATCCTTATCCTTATCCTTATCCTTATCCTTATCCTTATCCTTATCCTTATCCTTATCCTTATCCTTATCCTTATCCTTATCCTTATCCTTATCCTTATCCTTATCCTTATTTTTATCCTTATCCTTATCCTTATCTTTATCACTCCCCAAGTCAAGAGTGCGTAAAGGCCCGACCGTTCGCCTCACCCGATCACCGTTCGCATCGATTTTCGTTCGCTTGAAATGTATATATCCTTTTTCTTTTTTTGTTTGAAGTTTTTCTTCAATAAAACATGAATTTCTAGGGAATAAATTTGTATTTTGATTTATAGTTGTATGAAAAGCTTCAGAAAATTTAGTGGCTACCATTTTCCAAAGCAATTTCAATTTCAATGCACCTACGCACCTACGACTGTGAAAATTAAAAAAATATATATTGGCTAAATTCCAGCAAAAAATTCATTTCAATAACGTTATGAGAAATGCTCCTCTGTTGATATAAGAGCACATTTCACATTGTGATAATTCCACATAAATTTTCAAATTCAAATACGGAACGAAGTCGTTTCGACCTACCGGCCTCGTTTTCAAAATTGGATCACGTCTCGAGTTCACAACACTAACCGGGATCCCCGCCTGAGATTGTCATTTTGGAAATTTATCTCCAGGCGGCGAAACAGCTGTCGCGCCTTTCGTCAGGAAGTGACGTCATCACGGAACAGGAAATTAAATCCGAAATCGAGACACTGCGCCGCGTGTTTTATCACCAGATAGCGGTAATAACGAGGAGAATGTACGAAACGAAATATATACTTTTCTGCTTAGCCTGCGTGATACTGATGACTTTTATGATATTGTAGTATTGTTTTAAATCAAAGAATCTTTTCAAGAAAATTAAATTAAATTTTTTAAATTAAAGTCTTCCATGCTATCGACCAAATCCACGAATAAATCAAAGATTTCAGACATAATTCGCCGAATAATCTAAATTGAGTAGCGTTTTTGCAAAATATATCCAAAACGTTTTTTTTAGTAAAACTTCTTTACACATGCTTAACTTGGGGAGCAAGCTGGTGAATGCGTGACGAGAGCGTTACGAAAAGCGAGGCAAATGGAAGTTGAGAGGGAGATATAAGTTAGCGAAGATAGAAAGAGAGAGAGTTACGTTTCGTATATTACTGTAGGGGCAAGAGAGAGAGGTGCGAGCACACATTTTCTTTCTCTCTTTCTCTCATAGCCAGTTACGTTTCGTATATCTAAAACAGTGCAGGCCTATTGTCTGTATCACACTATAGGAGCAAGAGAGAGTAGTGCGCGCGCACATTTTTTCTCTCTTCCTATCATATAGATAGAGCTAAAGAAGTTTTGCTTCAGTCGTGTGGTCTAAAGCACACTCGTTTTTTTCTTATTCTCTTTGTGGGTGTCTACTAAATGGCTAATTCAGATTTTAATAATCAATATATATACCTGCTCTATGTGTAATGGAAAATGATAAAAAATGTTCACAGAGTTAAACATCTACATCTACACACCTACATCTACATAAAATTTCTTACAGCGGTCCAAAATTAAACCACATTTTTTTGGACCAATGTTTACGATTTTATAATATTTTTTTATAAATCCTACGAATATGTGATAATCAATAAAAGATAGGTGAATTCATTGGCCATGTAGAACTATAATCAGTTTGTATGTCTCCATATTAAAATTCGAAGGTATGATTTTTTTAATGTGGGCGGAAAATATTTAAAAAAATCACAAGAAATCTGAGGAAAAAGTTTCAAATCGCGCTAGAGTGTTTATGTTTTATTCTATTAATTTTTTAATTACGAATTTTTATTATTTTTGTTTAGGTGGAATTCGATAATTTTAAAAATAAAGCAAACACGAATTTTTATTTTTATTGAAAACAAGTTTACTGTAGAACTAAAATGAAAATATTTCACTGTCGTCAAAATTGTTCTTTTGAAAGGGAAACTTCTTTATCACCGTTGTGATTTTAAACTCGATGAAACGAAAAAGCGATAAAACGATAAGAAACGATAGCGACACTAAAAAGAGACAAACACATATCTGCGAGAGAATGAGATAGTATAACTGGTCTCCTTTTTGTGCGGTACTTCGTACCCTATCGATCTCCTCTCTGTGCGTTGCTTCGTAGTCTCCCCACTATTGTCTACTTTAGTTTTCTGAAGGTTTCATCCCTATCGCGTGTGAATTGCATACTTTTTTTATTATTTTAGAATTTTTCTTTTTCCTTCAATTTTATTATGAAACTAGCTTTTTCCCGCGGCGTCGCCCGCATGGTGTAAGGGGGTTTCCCACTCCGCCTCCTCCACCTCCCCCCCTCCCCCCTCCCCACCATCTCTCCCTCCCTCCCGCTTTCCATATATTCAATCCCAGTACATTCAGTTTTTAAACAGCCCGCGTGCCACCTTTTACAATTTTTATAAATTTCCATTTTTCATGTATTTTTCATGTACTTGGTACCTAACATAGGTACCTATTTTAAATATCTAAAATTCTTGATTCGAATCAAACAATTAGGAGAGTACCTACTTTAAATAAATTTATCAACTTAAAGATTTTCAGAAATAGAATCCTGATTTAACAATCATTGTTTTGCAAAATGTCATTCTCAAACACAAGAACAATCAATCCTGCGATAGTCGTCAGGTTTTCTGAAATTATCCAATTTTCTACGCAAATTTCTTAATGTTTCTCTTCGTAAGAACCATCCTCGTACTTCAAGGAATATTCTAAAAAAAGAATTAGCGAAATCGGTTCAGCTGCTCACGATATTTGCGCTTAGCAACACATTTAGCGATTGATTTTTATATATAAGAAGATATCAATAATTTATCTTAATTTGTCCTACAGACGCAGCTTTATGCTTATTTCATAAAATTTAAGGATCAATGAACATCCACCGAGTTGAAATGAAAGTGTAGAATATTCATTATTATAGTATTTAAAACATACATGAAAAAAGGTATGAAATACAGTACCCTACTGGTTGAATATAGCACCTAACTATCCCCAACCCTTATTCTACAAAATATATATTTATCATCCCTTACGCCGGCTGGACAAGAAATAATGTCCGACATCGCCAAACGGTTGATTCTTTCGATTCCATCCATCACGAGATGCGTCAAATCCTTCTCACCCCCACCCCGTCCTCCCCACCCCCTGGCAGAACCTTGCAACCCCACCCACACGTCAACGAAACCCCTAAGTCCACAGTACCACCCTTGACCATTCTGGGTGGTGGAGTATTGTTAACCCTTTTGAAACAAGAGATCGGAATCACAAATTTGGTTTGACAATGTGTTATAAAATTATGACCTGCTCTCATCGATATAATATAATATTTTTACGATCAATACAGCGCCAAAAATATTAATTTTCTTAATAATTTCACTTACCTTCATGTTTTTTTCTTTTATTCTTTTTCCTACTGGACAATTATGTATAGTTTGTGGCTCAAATTTCTAGCCGAGGGTATTCAAATTAAGTAGATTTACTTATTTATAAAAAACAAATTTTAAGTATCTATCGTAGATGCTTGACAACTTCATGGAATGTAGTAACAAGCAGGCTATGATAACATACCTCAATAATAATAATCAATAGTGTCCGACCGAAACAGGACTTTCCACCGAAACCGAATCTTCGGTGTCTGTCTCAGTTTCGGCCAAAACCGAAACCGAAACTTTTTTAAACATGTTGAAAATCGATTGTTTACTGTTAGTTGGCTTATTTTTTACACTTATTCAGACAGTTAACACGGGTTAAAATAAATAAATAAAAACAATAATTGAAGAATGTGAAAAAATAATATTTTTTATATTACTTCTATAAAACGAACAAAATTTATAAAAAAATAACAAAACATGTTAACTACTTCTTGGAACTTCTCGTTCGGCTGACTTCGAAAGAGATGCCGAAACTAGACTTTTTTGCCGAAACAGACAGTCACTAATAATCAATGTTAGATCAATACCTACCATTCTTCTGCATGGGTTCTATAAAATTTTATTAGCATTCAATTTTACTTCATGTTTACTATACCACAATTTTATTTTATATTTTTAAAAGCCCGTGTAGGCGTAAATTAAAATAAATAAATGAATAAATAATTCAATAAACAAATGCATAAATAAAAAAAAATAAAATAATAAACATTGCATTGAAAAAAGATGAAACAGGTATTACAATAAAAATCGTGTATGATTTAACTAATTATTTATTCACATTCATACATATTATTATCTTATTTATCACAATATTAGATACTTCCAACACGGTCCCGCTATGAAATGCTGGGTTCCATACCAACTCAGAATCAAGTCAACTCAACAACTCTCCGAAAAGTCATTAAAAGAAATGAAAAAATAATTTTAAAATAGCCGTTAACCGTAATCTAACATAACCTCTTAAAAAAATTAAAAATATTTTTATAATCACTCTTAATTACCTACCTGAGTTGGTTCTGAGTTGGTTTCATTCGGAGTTGGCCGGTCACCGAAACTCCTATGTTGAGAGCAGACGCAGATTGCTACGCAACATTGACGTGTGTTTTTCCATTTGATTGTGTATTCAAGGAGTCATGATCCCTTTCATTGCAGATCCTAAAAAATATTTTTTTAACATGTTATAACATAAATCAAATAAAAACAAATCAAAAAACAAAGCATACCACTTATTTAATAAAATTTGTCGACATGTTTCGAAAACAATAGTTCCTTCACCGGGGAAAAATGAAAAATAACTAACAAGTACTTATAGACAAAAGGGTACCTATGTTCATCAATTTTCATTTATTTTATTTTATGCAATTTTTTTTATGATACCCATCACCACTCTTTGTATTTTTTGTGTGTTGTGGGTAGTTATTGTGCATATAAAATGATTTGTTCACAGTTTATTGAAATGACGCCAAAATGTAAATTTTGGGATTATTCAAGAAGTTTTATACACATTTTATTATGCGATTTGAGAGGCGGGTATGCCTGTTGCGCCTGTTCACCAATGTGGCGGGCCATACAGGGAAAGGTTGGTTTAGGGGCCCTTCCAGCTGCTCTGTCGAACCATAGCCTTGCACCGCAATTGGTGCGATGGATTCATATGTCCGTCACTGCTGATCATTTATTCCTAGCCATCTCTCGTACCTTTTTTCCTTCCCAGAACTTCATCTCCTTCCTTTCCTTAAAATACCCTTCACACAGCACCTCCTAAATTTTGAACCCCGATGGAAATTATTTTTCTCCAGGCCTCCTGTGTGGAGCTAATGTAACAAGGAGAATATATATTTTGAGAAGTCAAAGGGTTCAAATTATGTTGTGCACGTCTTGCGGTTTCTGTAGGAAGAATTATTAATTAATCACTGGGTGTTTTCCAGTCATGGATTTGCCCATTGCCCGACGTGCGATGGTCGGGGACAACGGTGCCTACTGACAGCGGATAAACTGTCATGTTACATTTAACGTTTAGCATTTTTATTTTCCTAAGTAAAATCTACATTAAAACATTTGAAAATACTGTCTTCCACATCCATCGTTATTTTACCAATTCCATACCTCCACGCCGTAATAACCTTCGCTAGCTTTGTTCGTCGTTTTAGTGGTCCTCCATACTAATGATCTAATTAAAACAAAAGTATTGCGAAATCTATCTTTCAATAAAAGATTTACGCTAAAGTAAAAAAAAGATAAATCACCACCGCTATCTATACCTCGCATAAAAAAATACATATTTTTTTACATTACCCACACCTTAAAAAGGTTCTCTCGGGGCATATGTCATCTTTGAAGATGCTGTATGAAGGGTATTTTTAGAGAAAGGAAGCACAGGAAGGAAAGGAAGGAAAGAGATATGACTAAAGTCATGGTGTTTGAAAGTTAGAGTACGAAAACAGTGTTTTTTTTTTTTACATTAGTTCCATACAGGAGGCACCGAGGAAAACAATTTCCCTAGGGGCCTATTTCATCTTTGAGGATGCTGTGTGGAGGGTATTTTTTTATCGAAAGGAAGGAGAGGTCTGGGAAAGGTAGGAGAAAATATGTGAAGGAAAAAGGTATGAGGGGTGGATAGGTATCTGGGGGTCAGTGTGGCCAGGAGTGACGGACATATGAATCTATTCCTCACACTGCGGTGTAAGGCGAAGGGTCGGGAGAATCCGGCTGGAGAGGTCAAAAGGCCTCCCTCAATTAGTCTCCTCTGATCCAGCCCGCCACGCAGTGGTTGGGCAAATGTATCCGCCACCAAGACCTGGACAAACCTCATCCCATGAACCCGGGCACCCCTGCAAAGTCACCAAACGCAGTGAACCGCGTGTGCAATATAGCTCGACACAGGTATACCCTAGTGAGACAGGCATACAAATAAAACCATTGTAAATATATTTTATTATAGATAAATAAATAAAAAAAATAAATAATAGTTGTGAATGATTAATACTTGGAGCAGGTAGATGAGTATATACATCTGGGTAGTATGTTTACGAGAGATGGGAAGGCTGATAGAGATATTGAAAGAAGAGTAAATGTCGGTAACTCCATTCATGGAGGACTGAATGCTGTTGGCACTAATAAAAAAAAACAGCATTTACAAATCCAACAGGATGAAGTAGAAAAGAAACGGATTAAAAATAGAAAATAGAATAGAAACAGTGTAAGGTACTCACCTACTTACAATACTACCGATGATATCTACAACCTACAACCAGAGGCGCGAGTAAACGTTTGTGCGGGGTCAATGCGTGTTGCCCAAATTGAGCGCCACCGCTCGACGCCACTGCATTGCTTCCGGTATGGCGATTATCAGAATTAGTTGCCGGACATCAGGGGCGTATCAATTTAATTGTTATAAAAAAGAAAAATACTCTCTTCTCATGGGGTATGAAATAAACCAGGTTTGTATGTTTCATGGAAACACATAACCATCATGAGTTGGTTATTCATTTAAGCCAAAGAGCTCACAGCTCTGTTACAAAGTTAATTGTTCTAATGAAAGCTTATCACTCGTATCATCTCACGACTCAAATATTTTGTTAAATTACGTTATAATGTCAGATCGGAAGATAGACAGATGCACCATAAACATCATACGTAATTTCATTATATGTATTGACGGCCGGTTGAGTATTTATGATCCTTTGCTACGAACCCGGAGGTAACGGAATCAAATTCCAAGGCGCAGAAGTTTTTTGACTGATTGGTGTTACTTATAATCTCTACATCTCTACATCTCTATCTCTTCTCTCCATCTTCTCTACATATTATAAATTAAAGTCCTCCACGTCGTCTGTCTGTCTGCCTGTCTGTCTGTCTGTCTGTTCGCGATAAACTCAAAATTTACTGAACGGATTTTCATGCGGTTTTCACTAATAGTGAGGAAGGTTAAGGTATATAATTTGTTGAGGATTTGTGTAAATTGGTTGAAACAGAACGAAAATTGTTAGAAGTGTCGGAAAAAGACAAGCCGCCTGGGAGCTTTCTTCAAAATCACTGCCTTAATCCCTTTAAGATATAAAAAAACAATGCATGGTGGGATATTCCTCTTTTACAGATCTACAAAATAGTCCGTGATGGCATATATCAATCTTTTACGGATAGCTTACTATACCCATTCTTTCTTCTAAAAAAATGGTGTAAAAGTATTAATTAATCGTTATCAACTTAAATTCGTTATTTACCTCAAGCATTGCATGCACATTATTATAATCTTTCGCACTATCTCCATGCATTATAAATTAAGTCCTCCGTGGCGTCTGTGTGTCTGTCTGTCTCTTCGCGATAAACTCAAAGATGACGGTGGTTATAAAGGTTGGATAACCATCCAGTAGACGGCATCGTATTTAGTTAGCCACAGCGACGCTTAGCCGGGTCAGCTAGTTTATTAAAAAAAAAATTTAGGTGTGTATTCCGAAGTGGAACATACTTTCAGTATCTCCCTAGTGTAAGATCACCATTCAGAATCGTTACTTAAAATGGCTTAAGTCATGTTTGTTGACCTGATCTGAATAGCCAGGTATATCATATTCCTCTTAATCACCATCATCATGTTCCTCTTCCCCACCATCACCCCATATTCTTCTTCTCTCTTCCTTCCGCTCCGTACTTCCCCCAGCCTTGCACTTACCGCAATTGGGGATGCCGTAGTCTCACTGGCTTCAGTTGGAAGCATTTGGGACTCTTGTGCGGTACCTTCCAACTCACGACAAACAAAATTATAAATTTAAAAAATAAGCCATAGAAGTGAAACCTTCGCCCGCACAATCCCAACCAATAGGAGTCTTGAATAGTGAGCTCATAATCAAAGCGGCCAATTCGGTAAGGTGTCATTCTATCTCATTCTCTCGCAGGTTAAATCTTATGGGTGTATATGTTTGTTTCCGTTTCATCCGAGTTAAAATCACAACAGTGCTAAATAAGTTTCACTTCCATAATATCTGAAAAAATTTTAAATTCATTAAAAACGCTCTGCAATGCATGAAGACACATTCAAATTCTCGTCATATATTATATCATCTTCTTCCCCTAGTCCAATTCGGGTTGTGGACCCATTGCCTCGACATGGCGCCTCCAGGGGTCCTAGCACCGTCGATCGATAACGATTGATAGTATAACTTTCGGTAACTTCTCATCGTTCCTTAGCATGACTGCAGATCGCCAACGAAAAAGTAACAGTTCACAACGACTAAGTGTTCTTAACATATTCGACGTAAACTGTTGTTTGTACGTTAACGAATTTACCGAAAGTTATTTATTATTTATTTATTGTTTTGGAACATTTACAGAGTATTAACATAAAAAAGTCATTAGATTAGCATTGTAAAAAGCGTAGATGTTAATAGTCCACTTAAAAATGTTCACAGAATGCACAGTTTAATAGAAGTTAACAGAAATTAACAGAAATTATATCCTATCAATCATTATCGATCGTCCATGCTAGGGCCTCAGGAGTCCCTGTTCTGCACTACTTCGATGACCTCCGTCCGTAGAAGCGCCCAGCCTTTAGAATTGCTGTCCCTAATTTGCCTAAGGCGGCCCACTGGACGTCTTCACTCATTCACTCTCTCCTAAAACAGCATAACTACCGTATGGTATAAAAAACATTAAAAATAAACAAAGCAGAATTTGTGCATCTCCCGAGCCACCCACTACCGCACTGTGGGTAGAACATCGGAGTGAAACGGGCCGTTAAGCGTCGCCCGTTCAGTCGCCGTTCCGTCGGCCGTTGCGCGCTGCGGCCGATCGCACAGTGCAATATGTTCGATGCGCCGCGCTGCATTGACGCCCGCACCGTCATATTTCAGCACAGAGGGTATTGGCGGAGGTATTCTGGCCATTTTGATAAATTATTATAATACTTATTTGTTTAATTTAACTTTAAAATAAGGCATATTTTCATCAACCGGAGTATAATTGCAAATGTGTTTGAATTAAATTTTAATAAATGCTCCTAGACTGACGTGTCTATGAACACATTTAATATAATTTTGATTAAATAATTATATTATCAATTAATATAATGATTTTTTGACTGTCTGTTCGACGTGGTTATTAGTTTAAATAATAATGGCACCTGTGTTTTTACGTTATTTTACAACATCGCCTTCGGGGCGCTTTAACTATTATGAAATATTTTTTTTATTAATAGTTCTTCTGCCATAAGTCACCTCAAGAGGTTCGCTACGTTTGGTGATTTAGCAGGGGTGCCCGGGTTCATGAGCTGAGGTCTGTTTAGGTCTTGGAGGCGGATGACCGGACACACTGAGCCCCAGATTCCTACCCACCTCTTAAACCCTCTTCCTTCCCAGAACTCTCCAATCCTTCCTTTTCTTTAAAAAAAACCTCCTTACAGCATCCCCAAAGATGACCCTGTGTAAAGCTCATGTAAAAAAAACTTCTACGGCACTCGAGTACATAACAAAACAACAGGGCGTGCATTTCATAAAGGCTAAAATATTTTTTTACTCTGAGAAAAACGAACCATTAAAAATAATAAAGAAATGCAACAAATTTCTCATCAAAGTGAACAATATCATGAATTTTGTAAGGGAAGTAATAAATAAATGTAGATCACGATAACACGGACAAGTCTCTAGCAGGATGGTCGAAAAATTCAGAAATTATGTATGTAACTATCAAAGCAATGAATAAAAAAGATAAAATATTAAAAATATAAAAAAAACATGGGTTCATTTATTCAGTTTGCCACAAAAATCAGCTAGATGGTAGTAATAAAATGGAAATTTTAAAATATTCAATGCACAATTCATACCCGAACCGAAAACTAATTCCTTTGATCACAGAGCAATGCTCGCCACTGCAAGACAAGGTACGTATTATCTGAAACTACGAAATACGATCACCATATTTTTTTGTGAAACATTTTCATAAGGTATCGTCTCGAGTAAAGACAACCTATTTTTACATTAGCTCCACCAGAGGCCTTGAGGAAAATATTTCCCCTCAGGTTCAATGTCATCTTTGGGGGTGCTGTGTGGAGGGTCTTTGTAGGGAAAGGAAAAAGACATGAGAGGTGGGTAAGAATCTGAGGATCAGTGTGTCCGGGAGTGACGGACATATACTCCCACTGCGGTGCAAGGCAATGTTCCTGGAGAGGCCTGCTGGAGAGGGCAAAAATCTCCCTCCAACAGACTCTCCCGATTCGCCTGCCACGCAGTTGGTGGGTAGACGCATCCACCGCCAGTATCAGGACAAACCTAACCCGACGAACCTGGGCGCCCCTGCTAAGTCGCCAAACGTAGAGTACCACTCGGGGTGGCCTACGGCAGAGGTGTTGGTTATCCAATGAATGGTTCCCAGGGCGGCGGTACCCATACCCGCCTCTCAAATCCTACCTATGAGGAAAAATAGCTTTGGCCAGGTTTAGTGAACAGATCTAAAGAGTCTGACTCATCTTCTTCATCTTCTTAATATCATTTTCCTCGTCGCTTCTTTTAGTTTTCTATATTTTCTCCATGTTGGAAATACTACGCTTTGGTAATGTATTTTTTTATAAATACGTAAGAATACTAAAATAAGAAAAATAATACTGCAAAAATGGCAGACGCTTCAGCTGACTTGACCACTGCCATTCTCTGCATCATATTGCAACAACACTGGGGGCTACAACCCTTTGATTGGCGCCCAACTACAATAAGCCAAGGGGGTGGAATCTGCAGCACCCCATTGACAAATGTGACGGACCAAAATAGAGAGGTGGTGGCAATTGAACCGGGTTGAAATGTGATTGTTTGCTGTGCGGAAATATTTAAAATATCTCACTGTGCCGTTGTTCATTTGCTGTCATTGGCGTTTTCCACGTTTATTTACGTTTTCACGTGTCCACGAGTGGAACCTTTTGAATTACTGTCTACTATCTACCCGTGTATCTATGTATGCTTTACTTCGTTATGTGTGATAAAATTCTGAAAGAGTTGATTTAACTGACCCCTCTGGGTTGATAAAATTCGAAACTAATTTTTCGAAATTTCACTGCGTTCCATGCATATTCTTCCGATAAATGAATAGTGAGTGCATTTAATTGATTTTTTTTAAATTAGCTCCACGCAGGAGGCTCTGAGGAAAATAATTCCCTTCAGGGCCAATGTCATTTTTGGGGATGCTGTGTGGAGGGTCTTTTTAGGAGAGGAAGTTCTGGGAAGGAAAAGGGTATGAGGGATGGGTAGGAATCTGTGGGTCAGTGTGTCCAGGAGTGACGTACGTATGAATCCATCCCTTCCACTGCTGTGCAAGGCGATGTTCCGAGAGAGTATGGCTGGAGAAATTAAAGAATGCAGTTGTATCTTGAATAAGGTTATTAATTTGAAGCTGATGGCAGAAATTTTGACAACTGTAAAAAGATGGCCGCATTTAAGAAATAATAAAGTATTGTTTAATCGAGACGACGACGCACCTCCTCACGCTTCGGTGGTCGTGATGCCAAAATTCACCAGATTTTTTTTATACCCTCAACTCGTCGATTTGCTTGGAGGACAAAGATTTACATAAAAGGAAAAGACAACATTCGGAAACGCACATTTTGCAACGCAATATAATACCAACTTATATATGGATGGGTTCAAGATGTAGTGTAGGGCGGAGTGAAAAAACTTTTTTTCAAATTTCAATTCTCCTGTATTACCAATGGGTGCCTTGGTAGTACTCTGTAAAGTACACAAAATATCATTAAATTCTTACTTCGTCTTCAGGTGGCGCGCTGACCCTAAAGTTCTACAAAAAGTGTGTTTTTTCGGATTTTGTTGGTAACAAGCAACTCATCTAATGTAGTTTAAATGTCACAAAATAGATATTTTTTTCACCCATCTAACTTACTCCTTTTTCCCTCCACCCTTCGACACTATTTTGGGAAACAAAAGATGCAGTCAATCAGAAAAAAAAGATGTCAGCGCGGAGCGCTCATTCTTTGGAATAGTCACGAAAACTTGATTATGATTTTACGTACCACTCAAAAAAAAGTAAGCTGCTGAATAAGTTAGCTAAAATTAAATTAAAAATAAAAATTTATAATTAAGGTAAAATGAATTATTTTATGATGTGTCGTATATTGGTTTTGTGTGTTACGTGTATGTGTTTTATTCTTATTATGTTATGAGGTTTTGGTAATATTGTCTTTATGTTCTTTAATCCATTTTGTAATTTTGAATATGAATTTTGTTTCTTCTATTTTATTTTCAAGGGTAAGACTGTTGAATGCTTTTATAGCATGATATTTATAGTGCCTTTGTCCAAAGCTTGTATTCACTGTCGGAGTTTTTACGTTATTTTGGTACGATTGTCTAACTGGTCTGTTAGTGATATTTTGAGATTGTTGAAATTTGTTTTTTTGGTCAAAAATGTTGTTTAGTAGTGTTTTAACCTAAAACATACCTTTAATAATAAGTTGGTAAGTAATATCTAACGAGTTTATTTATAATTTTTTATACTTCAAGAGGTCATTTTGTATACTTTTTTTATACTTCTTTACATCCTTGATGCATTTGAATGAAAATATGTTTTATACTTTTGTTATTCGGTGATACTTCCTCTCTGCACACCCCTACGGAGACACTTAGTTATATTTTGTGTAATAGGTAAACTGTATTTTCCCTAACATAATATATCTATATAAGAATGTGTGTAATCAATTTCACAAGTAAGTAAGATAAACTTTTTCTTACTTCCATCTATTTCGTCTCTTCAGTACTTGCAGTATTTCAATATTGAATATAATCATATAAATATAATGTCTGTTAAGATATATGTAATAACATATTATCGTGTACATTTAAATGAATCTATTTAAAGAGTATGAAGTTCTGCAAACATAACAAGATCAAAAACAAACAAATCTCCAATAAACAAAAAAATATATTAGTATCAATTTTAACCACCGACTACCGCCATCTATATTTCAGTAGCGAAGCTCTGAAACTTCCACCCCACCCCCCACATTCACAACAAGGTCATATGGCAATCGATATCAAGTACTTACCTCGTAACGCGGTGTTATTATTACATACAAAAATACAGGGGAGGCTCCTGGGGACGTGTTCTTTGACTTACTTATAGTGGGTAAGTACTTCCACACTGCCAGCGGATAGTATTGGGGGAGATAGTTCATATAAGTAGAGACTAGCAATCAGAGAGTTTGCTATGCCATGTATAGAGAGATTTTTTTAAAGTATTTTTTTAAATAAAAAAAAATTCACAACTTTGCCTTGAGGGTTTTTATTTTTTTTAAATTACCTGATGGCAATTATTTAATTACCTGTTAGGAGGAATATTACAAATTACAGATTTGAGAATTATTTTTATAAGTTTATACTTTATTTTAAATTTATTTCTCCATACATAAACTATAGCAAAACATTTTATTTACCTTTTTATAAAACCATTAAAAATAAACCTACAGACAACCTTAAAATTAGAATCCATAATACTAGTTGCAATCAAGAAATGTGCTTCATGTGCAACGAACTCACTAATGTCGAAAATATAAAATATTTAGGAGTATCAATAGATATAAATCTTAATTGGAAATCACATATTAATCAAATCACTTCTAAATTAAGATATCTGACATACATATTTTATAGACTTAAGGAAGTACTAAACATTGAAAAATTGAAAATGATCTACTTATCCCTTGTGCAATCATCAATCACTTATGGCATTATAGGATGGGGTGGTGCACTTGATACATTTATTAAGCCTCTACAAATAATTCAAAAATACATAATTAAAGTCATATGTAACAAAAATAAAACATTCTCGACCAACTTTATCATACAAAGAAACTAAAATATTTAATATACGTAAATTATTTATATTACAAACTTTGAAATACGTATTTAAAAACAAAAATAATTTCGAAATAAATGAAAGCAGAATGAGCAAAAGAATAAATAATATATTTTACACCCAACAAACCAATACTAAATTATTGCAGACACATAGCAGTTTCATTGGTCCTCGTTCATTTAACCTTCTACCACTACAAACTCAAATGATAAATAAAATGATAAAATATGTAAAAGGGGTAAAATTATGGTTGAATAATGTAGATATGGAAACGCTATTTCTATAAATTTATCCTTCCTTCTACAACTCACTTTCTGTAACTTTCTAAACTGTAGTGCAATATGTTTTCTGTTTATTTTTTTATAATAACTAAAAAAAAAAAATCAATATGTTTTTTCCATATTTTTATTTTAATTTTATAATAGCTGAAAAAAAAACCTTTTTCACTTATTCTACCTGTGAAATACTAACTTTATATTTTATATGTTTTTTAAGTCTATTTTATACTTTGGGTACTTAGAAATATAGTATTTTGTTTTAATATTACCCACACTCAGGCAGTGCCTTAGTGGGTTTTCATTTCTTGTTCATACTATTTGTTATTATATATTATGTTATTGTATGTATACTATTTGCTATTATACATTATATGTACAAAAAAAAAATGATTTACATTATATAACACACACTCTCCTAATAAAGCAGATGCTTGTGCTTAGGAGAAGAAAACTCAGACAGGGTGTTAAGGGACGTACTTGACTTACTTTACTTTAACCAGTGATTCCTGACATTATTTGGAGTAAAACTGTCCAACACCCACTGTTTTTCTTATGTTTTGGTAGAAAATAAAAAAAAAAAACATCTAAAATATCACCGGAGACCAAAATTTTTTTTACTACAAATAATGTCCGGAATCACTGGTAAGTAAAGTAAGTCAAGTACGCCTCTTACCACCCTGTATATTACAACACTTGTGTATTTAAAAAAAATATTAATTAATGCGAATTTATAATTATTATTATAGGAACAGTATAATAATAATTATAAATCATTTACAGCTTACAACTTTCAATATTCTGATGGAATCTCAAGGAAATAATATAATATCTCAGTAAGTAGGTATATGATAAGATTCTTACAGCGTTTGGTTTTACGCATGGTTTACCTTGTGACGTGCCATTTTGGTCAAGGTTTTAGAAAGTTTTCCAGTGTCCATCGTTGTATTTCATATTACGTATCAGCTTCATGTGTTTAACAATTATTGCCAAGTAAAATTTAAATTTCGAGATTTCTAATTTTTATCACGTTAAATCCACACAAGATACCCCGAACATAAGAATTCCCGTCAGTCCCGAGGAAAATTATTTCTTTCTAGGTTATTTTTTAAGATGGGAAGGAATTGAACCTGGATCTTCAAGAGACCCATTTCGTAGAAGGAAGGAAACACAGAGGCCGGCAACTCATTTCACAGCCGAGCTATTAAACTCAACAAAGTTTTTTTAAAATTTAAAGTATGAATATAATAGATCACTTAACGAATTTTATATTTAATTTCGTTTCGCAATGTTTTCATTATTTATTTAGGCAATTTATTGTAATGTGTCTAGCATATGTATTCTGTACATATCTGTAAAAAAAGAGGTCGAGAATTCGAATTCTGGCATGCGCATGAATTAAAAAAAATTGCAATAAATTAATTTACAATGCTAAATAGAACCTATCAGTAGTAAGTACTTTCAGTATCACCCTGGTTAATAGTCAGGTAATTCCCCACCTTTCCTTTCCAATTGCCTATCCTTTCCAACATCACTCTCACAACATACCCCAAATGGAAATGCCTCGCTAGTCTCGTTGGCTCCAGACCATTGGGGGCAGTAGTTGGAACTCTTGTGTGGTACTCAAATCACAATTAAAAAAATTACACATTGTGCCGTGATGATGGACACTGTAATGCTGTCCGAAATCTTTGCTAAAGAAGGAAGTAGCGCAAAACGGCATTATACCCAAAAATAATCTGTATAAATAAAAATTAATCGCCGAAATGTATGTACGCGCATAACTTCCGAACGACTGAACCAAATTTGATAATTCTTTTTGTCAGGACATGGTTTGTATAAAATTACTGGTGAGCTCTGACATTATAAAATTTGTATAAAAAAATTGCAGTAGGTGGCACGCGAAAACTTAATGTACCGGGACTGAATGTATCGAATGAGGGAAGGGGGACATGAACCCGTGAGGGAGTAGGGGAACTCGGAGGGGGGAGGGGAACTCAGGAGGGTGTGGGAGTGAAAACGCGAGAGGGGAAGGGGACGTGGAAGAGGAAGGGGAGGCGGAAGGGGAACGGGACGAATGGGAAAGGACACGCAGGGAGAAACAATTTCTTTATTTATTTATTGTTTCTTTACACTGTAGGTAAAAATGTTTACAATACAATTTGTTACCTCACTAGGACAAGCCTGTGTTGAGGTTAACAATAATTATACAAGTTAACAAAATAACACAAAATTATACAGATTTTGAAAGAACAATATTGTTGTATTTCTTACAGATTGAGATTATGGGTACCCACTAAACTGATGGCGCTAGGTAGTACATTGATGTAGACTTTTAGGGTGACCATAGTTTTGAGATCTGATTCAAAATAAAATAAAATAAAGTATTTTTTTGTTTTGTTTTTAAGGATTAAGTTGTAAATAATAAATATATGTATATAATTTAACATGCTATAGATTTGGCAGGAGGAAGATGAAAAAAAAACAGTTTAAACAAAAATAAAAATTATTTTAGCTTATTTTATAAACATACTCATTTAGCTAATAATTTAGAAAGGACAAAGTAGAGAAAATTAATTGGCAATCCTCGACTAACACAAATAATTTAAGATTCTTTTTAAAAGTGTACAAGGAATTAGATGACTTTATATGTTCTGGAAGGCTATTAAATATGAGTGGAGCTTGATAAAAATAATTTCTTTGACCAATTTTTATTAAATGGCATAGCAACGCATGCCGGGAACCAGCTAGTTTAAAAAAAAAGTCATACTTTTGGCCGTGAGAAGCTCAAATCATATATTTAACACGTATATTTAGCCATAGTTGCACTTTTTTCGCAATAAAGATGAATTGTGATTTGTTTCTTACATTTGGTATGTTTGTTTACATTTGATTTTTAACCTTACTAGGACAATCCTGTGTTAAGATTAATAATTTTATAACATAATAAAAATAACACGTATTAAAATATTGAGATAACATTATTTTATAATATATATATCAAAACGACTAGCGGACAAAGATCATATTCGTGAAGAACTAGATCTCCTTAGTAGTGCTCTTCAAGCAAACGGCTACTCCAAATATTTAATAAACAAATCCATAAACAAACGTGAAAAAACTAATCCTGAAACGGAAACAGAACCCCTTTCTGTAGCAATTCTCCTATACATAAAAGGCTCAACAGATAAAATCAGTCGAATCCTCAAAAGCAATAAAATCAAAAGTATTTATAAATCGGAAAATAAAATCTCGTCTCTATTAAGAAGTCCGAAAGACCACATTCCACTTGAATCACATGCGATTTATAAAATACCTTGTGGGGCGTGTGAAAAGGTGTATATTGGACGATGCAATAGGAAAATATCTTGTAGAATTGCAGAACATAAAGTAGATGTCACTAATAAACGCTTAACTTCATCCTTAGTTCAACACGTCCTTAATGAAGGTCATAAAATAGACTTCAATAATACAACAACAATAGCTAGCGTATACAATGAACCAAAAAGAATTTACCGCGAAGCGATAGAAATTTATAAACATAAAAATAATATGAACACCAGAAACGACTCCATAAGAATTCCCAACACCTGGAAAGTAATAATTGACGAAAATCCCCCAAAAACGGCATTTCCAAAATTATCAGAAGTACCCACAATTAGCCTAACCAATCAGGTTTCTACATGTAAACCGCCTGAGACTGCCGGTCCCACCTCCTACCCCCAGCACCATAAATCACAATCAACCCGGGTACTCCGCTCTAGCCACAGGAATTGATTTGCACTCACTTAAGTCTTGGATTCTGGACCGAACAGACATGCGAAAGCTATCAATTTGAGACAAAAACTAAAGACATAAGGCCTCTGAAGATGGACAGTGTGATCTGTCCGAAACGTCAGGAGTTAAAAAGTCCTTCTCAGGACTACGTTACGCGGGTAAACCGAGAAAAGTGTTTCACATCTTACACCCGTGAAAACCTTAACCATAACATAATATATACAACAGACTGGTCCTTTCTAGAAAACGCTGATATTAACGATAATGTAAATAAATTCTATGACGTTCTAAATGATGCTATTGCAAATTTTGTGCCCATTCGACATAATAGAATTTCTCATTTTCCAAACTGGTTTAGTCCCAATTTGATCACTTTAACATGTAGTAAGAAAATAGCTCATAAAAATTATAAGCGATCCAGACTGACGAGTGATTACAATAAATTTCAATTGTTAAGAAGGGAGTGTTGTAAAATCTCAAAATTGTGCTATAAAAATTACATTGACAAAATTTAAAGTGAAATTCGTGTAAATATAAAACAGTTTTGGAATTACACTAATTCTCAAAAAAATACTAACTTAGGTTGAAATTAATAAATTACTTGGTTTTTACCACTTTTATTGTTTATAAAACCGACATGTTTCGTCAGCAAAGCTGACTTCTTCAGGGTTTTGACAGAACTAATTTTAAATAAAGACATATATATAGGTAACAGAGAAAAATAATCGACATAAACAATAATAAAATTAAAAAGAAAATAATGTTTAAGGGACGAGGGGCAATATAGAACAATTTTAAAAAAATTAAAAGGGGAATAGATTTAATAATGGATCATTTAAAAACAATTTTTGATTATTAATATTATTTAAATTTGCATTAACACTCTTTCTAATCTCTAAAATTTCTAATTTATCTAACTGAATGCCATTGACATTATAATGAATTAATTCTATTCCACTGTTAAAATTAAAGGTATGACTAGTTTCTATTAAATGGTTGGCAAACTCCGAGAAACTATTATTATTTAAAGCTTTCATATGCTCTTTAATCCTTATTTCAAAGTTTCTCGAAGTTTTACCTATATAAAAGAAATCACAATCATTACATTTCAATTTATAAATTCCAGATTTTTTCATTTTGGAATCACTATCTTTATTATTTACAATATAATTTTTAAGTTTATTATTTGCATAAAATACAGGAAGAATTTCATTCGGTACATTCTTTGTCAAGGCATTAGAGATTTTATTATTGAAATACATAATTTTCTTCCATTTTTTCCCTTTTGTACAGGATAGATATATGATTTAAGGAATTTATTCTTATATTTTTTATTGAGAATGTTTTCAATTAAATTGGTGTTGTATCCATTATTAATAGCAATTCGTTTAATAACATTGAGTTCTATTGAAAAATTATTGGGAGATAGGGGTACATTAACTAATCTATGAATCATAGAATGGAAAGCTGACATTTTTTGAGAAATTGGATGATTTGAAGTGTTGTGGATTACAATGTCTGTGTATGTATCTTTACGAAAAATGTTGAATTCAAATTTATTATTAATTATTGAAATATTTAAATCCAAAAAGTTTATACTCGAATTTTGCCCAATCTCTACAGTAAATTTTATGTTTTTATGGAGTTTGTTTAAGAAATTAAGAAAAATATTAAGTTGTCTCAAAGTACCTGTCCAAACACAGAAAACATCATCCACATATCTCTTCCAACAATGAACGTATTTTAGTAATAATGCACAGCTATTAAAAATCTTATTTTCCAAATTATTTATAAATATATCTGCGACTAAGGGGCTGGTACTAGCACCCATTGCCACGCCATCTTTTTGTTTAAAGATATTGTCATTGAATTGAAAATAATTTTGTTTTAAAACTATATTAAATAATACATTTAAATCCTGAGATAAGTCATTAGGTAAAATTGATGAAAATAAAAGATCTTTAATAATAGGTTTACATTCTTCAATTGGAATACTTGGAAATAAATTAACAATGTCAAATGATACTAAAAATGCTTTTTCAGGAATTTCCAAAAGTTTTAAGTGTTCAATCAAATCAAATGAATTTTTAATCGTGTATTTAGGATGAAAAATATGTGAATCCATAATAATTCAACATGGCTTTATCAGAGGTCGATCTACCTTAAGTAATTTAACTATCTATAATAATTACATATCCGAATCCCTTAGTCTGAAACAACAAGTGGATTCTATATACACTGATTTCAGTAAAGCATTTGATAAGGTTCGACATCACATTCTTATATCCAAACTCCGACTGTTAGGCATCAAAGGAAGTTTATTGACATGGATTATCAGTTACCTCAGTAATAGAGTGCTTAGTGTGAGGATTAATTTTATAGAATCCTATGTATTCGAGGCCACAAGTGGTGTCCCGCAAGGGTCCCACCTCGGCCCAATATTCTTCTTAATATTCATTAATGACATTGTAAACATATTTAAAGATGTACAAGTCCTACTTTTTGCAGATGATCTAAAATTGTTTAAAAAAATACGAAATATATATGATTGCCTAATTTTACAAGCTAATTTAGATGAATTTTTTAAATGGTGCGAAAAAAATATGTTATTTTTGAATACTGAGAAATGTCAAGTAATACGATTTTCCAGAACTCATTCTCATATTTTACATGAATATAATTTTAATAATGTTAAATTAACACCAGTATTACAAATTCGCGACTTGGGAGTTATATTCGATTCAAACTTAACATTCACACCACATATAGATAATATAACTAATAAGGCTTTAAAGATTCTTGGCTTCCTTTGTAGAACCCTAACTGATTTTAAGTCCTTGGATTGCATAAAAACACTCTACATTTCATTAGTTAGATGTCAAGTTGAATATAATTCACCTATTTGGTCCCCTTTCTATAAAGTTCACTCTAACAAAATAGAACGAGTTCAACACAAATTTCTTAGGTACTTAAATTTCAAACTCAAAATTCCAATAGAAAACATTAATTATTTAAGTTTAATGAATCGACTAAATTTAATTACGCTGTCTGACAGAAGAATCATTTCAGACCTAATTTTATTGTACAGAATTATGAACAACCTAATTGACAGCCCTGCCATCGTTTCTACTATTAAACTTCTTGTACCGACAAGGAATACTAGACAAAATATAACATTCTTTTGCAACACATACACAACTAACTATCAATCACACTCACTTACCAATAGGATGCATTATTTAGGCAACAAGTTTGGTGGTATTGTAGATGTATTTGCTGATTCCCTTTACATTCTAAAATGCAATTTAAACCAACACTTTGTTGAATCCTACAAATTATTGTAACATGGGTATAATATATTTAACGATTTGATTTGTTATTGTAGATAATGTTTATATTATATTTTGTTCTATGTTATTGTTAAATATTACATTGTTTAAAATATTTCACGGGTTTCCACTAGATTATACAAGTGGTTTTTTTTCTTTAAAAACTACTTGTATATTCAAAACTATCGATTGTATATTCAAATCAATACTTGTAAACACCTCAGCACAGGTTCTCCTAGTGAGGTGTTCACGAAACATACAATATTATCAACCAACAGTTTCACCTTCTCAAACCTACCTTACACCCAACATAATGAAATGAAATATTAATATGTAAAAACTTTTTTTTTCAAAATATATTATGTAAAGATGTTTATAATAAGGTAAAAACTGTAATATATATAGATATAAATAAATCTATTCTTAAAAGTTTTTTCACTTTTATCACTTTTGGTATAAATTCTATGTAGGTATGTGTAATCCTAGATATCTTAAATATTATTTTCTAATCTATGTAAAAGCCCCTACGGGCGTATAACAACAATAAATAAATAAATAAATAAATAATTCTATTAATTGTTGATGATATTTTATTGCTAGGAGCATTACAATTTGAGACCACTGGCCTTATTGGTTGACCTTTTTTATGAATTTTTAATAGACTATACAACTTAGGGACTTAAGGATTTTTTACAGTTAGTCTCCTATTTTTAATTAAATTAATAATCATGTCACTTTTGCTATTTTTTAGAGCATCCCTTATCTGCTCTTGACATTTGTTAACAGGGTTAATTTGTAACTTTTCAAAATTATTACCTTGTAAAAAATCCATTGTTTTTTCCACATAATCTTCCTTATTCATAATTATGACACTACTACCTTTGTCAGCTTTCGTAATGATCAGATTATTTTCCCGTGTAGCCCTGGATATATTAATTGCAAGTCTTTTTTCTTGATTGTATTGTTTTTTAGTGAAGTTAGGATTCTTGCTGATGTTTTTTATGACTTCTGCACATTTATATTGATAAGAAATATGTTGATTATTCAAATCACAATTAACATCTACTGCTAACAACTCCAAATGTTTATTATTATTATCAACTTGTAGGTTATGGTTTAATCCTTTTGACAACAAATTTATATACACAACAATATAACAATATACACAACAATAACATTGTTTGTAACAGCTGTCAAATTTTTGCTCTCCCCTATTTTTTATTAAAATAATAAAATTGCAATCAATTTATTAAGTTATAATTATAAAAATATTACACTAAATAACAATGACAACGCGATCAAACTCTAAGTCCGGCACTAACCTCAATACGGAACTTCTACAACTTTTAGACAACAAGTTTGAAGACTTCAAAACTCATTTTCTAGAGAAAACATTTGAAGAGTTTAAAAACAATATAGTCGACGTCATAAAAAATGAATTCAAAGAAGAAATTAATCAGCTCAAAAAAAAAGTGTTCCAATTGGAAAAACAAATTGAAATAAACGATCAATTTAATCGTTCTAACAATGTAATCATAAGCGGTATTCCTGAAACCAACAATGAAAATGTGTACGACATTCTCTCCAAGATAGGCGCCACAGCTGGATGCAATATAACCCGACAAGAAGTGGATTTCGCCAGCAGGATTGCCCCCAGGACAAACCGTGATGCAAAAAATGGAAGACCGAGGAATATTGTCGTCAAATTTACTCGCAGGTACCTTAAGGATGAACTTATTTCTGCTATAAGAAAGAGGAAAGGGATGCTTGCTTCCGAATTACAGCTCCCTGGAACCAGTAAAATATATATTAACGACCATCTAACCTCAAAAAACCAACTTTTGCTGAAGCAATGTCGCGACATAAGAAGCGCTGGTAAAATTCGCTATTGCTGGGTTAGAAATGGTAAAATTTTCACTCGAATAAGCGATTCAACCCCCATAATACTTATTCATGAACAAGAAGATGTCAACAAACTCTCAACATTGAAGTCCACCCAAAATTCACCTACCAGGTCTGCAGTCCCTTTATGAAATTAAATTCATTAAAATTACTTAAAAACTTCCCACAAACAAGTTACTTAAAAGTTAACCTTTTGGAATGTTGTATTTATCTTGATTATATTCACGATATCTGCATTGTGGTAATTAAAGAATCATTAGAGTGTTTCAATTATCACAAAAAACTGTTGCTAACTTCTGAACATAATTATTCTTTAAAACAAAAACAAAATATTTATTATATGCACGATTTCTCCATTGTAGTAATTAACGAATCATTAGGGTATTTCAAATATCCCAAAAACCGGTTGCTAACTTTTGAACAAAATTATTCATTAAAAATTCATTATTATTTTTATGTACTATCTTTAAAAATTCATTATTACTTTTATGTACTATCACAATCTCATAAATATAAAAAACGATCGCAACCTATTACAAATAATTGCACAATGATAACATACTTTTATGTAACAACTGAATACTCAGTATATTGTTTACTATTTATAAACCTAGAGCTGTCAACAATAATGACAACCGATACCATAGATAAAATCATTTACCAAAAACAAACCAAAACTTATGATGTTCATAATTGCCCCCTTTCAAAGCATAATTACTTACTTTTCAATAAATTATTTCCATATCAATTTTACATAAAAACGTATTTAATAATGCTTAATATATTATACTTTCAAAATGGATTCTAACAAAACGGCAATAACATTTTACTATCAAAATGTACGTGGTTTAAAAAGTAAATTAAATAATTTATACTGCGAAGTGCTCAGCTGCAATTATGATTTAATTTGTTTTACAGAAACATGGTTAGATTCCACAATCTATGACCATGAAATAGTAGACGATCGTTATATTATATATAGACGCGATAGGGACATAACGAGTTCTCTTAAAAAATCAGGAGGTGGTATTCTAATAGCCATTAAGAAAGAAATGACATCTTTTTTAGTCTCAGCACACATCTCAAAATCTACAGAAGATTTATGGATTAAATTTAAATTACATGAAACATCCAGACAATCAATTAATTTATGTTTGGCGTATTTGCCTCCAGATATACCAATCGAAAATCTCACAGATTTTTTTGAAAAGTGTCAAACGATATATAATAACCTTTCATCAGAGGATATAACAATAATAATGGGTGATTTTAATGTGCCATCTATTCAATACTCACCAACTGTCAATGTAACGCACACCAGACCAGTCTTACATAATAGCCAAAAATCAATATCTCTACTAGACTTTCAAAATTTTACTGGACTTAAGCAATTCAATCATATCTCTAACAACATAGGTCGAATTTTAGATTTAGTGTTTTCCAATCATAACCTCAACATTCAAATTGCTTCACATGTGCTATCCAAAATTGACTCTTATCATCCTCCCATTGAATTTGATTTTTTAATGTCCAAATACAGACCCCTATCCACCAATCCAGATCACATCAAATATAACTTCAAAAAAACGGATTATAATAAATGCAATGAAATGTTATCACTTAATAACTGGGGCGATCTTAACACGATGAATTGTAATGACTCCCTACTACATTTTTATAACTTGTTATGGCTATCAATTGAAAAACACACTCCGCGCTTAAGGAACAGGAATAATAAGTTTCCAATTTGGTTTAGCAGTGTTCTGATCCACCAACTCAGAGAAAAAGAAAAGTTTCGAAAGAAATGGAAAAAATACAAAAATCAATGTGACTATGACAGTTTTTCTATCTTGAGGGCTAGAGTAAAAGTATCCATACGTACATGCCTTAAAGCCTATGTAGATTCAATAGAAAATTCTCTCCCTAACAGCATCAAAAATCTTTCAACCCTCATTAATTCGAAAAGAATTTCTAATTCTCTCCCCAAAATCATGCATCTCCATGACAAATCAGCAACAAATGGAGAAGATACATGTGAACTGTTATCTACTTACTTTTCTTCTGTTTTTAACTCACCATCCAATTCTTAAAGTGACTCTAAACTTTCATCCCCACTCTATAATTATCCACAGTCTCATATCAAAATAACGTTAGACGAGGTCAAAGCGAAATTAAACACTGTTGATATCAATAAGGGTTCCGGCCCAGATGGAATTCCTCCACTATTTATTCGAAATTGTGCAGATCAGCTTGCAATACCATTACACAAAATATTCACCAAAAGTCTGAACGATGGGGTATTTCCGGATCTGTGGAAGGTTGCCCACGTAATTCCGATCCACAAATCTGGCAGTAAAAATGATGTAACTAACTACCGTCCTATCAGCCTTTTATCTTGTTTTGGCAAAATATTCGAGTCCATTGTATATAAAACCATTTTTAACCATGTTACACATATACTAAGTCCTTTCCAACACGGCTTTGTAGCTAAAAGATCCACAAATACTAATTTACTTGAGTATATGGACTTTCTGTGTAAATCAATGAATAATAAAACACAAGTAGATGCCGTGTACACCGACTTCAGTAAGGCCTTTGACAAAGTTAGTCACTCTATCTTAATGAAAAAACTCGATAAAATCGGCATTCACGGAAACCTGCTTCGTTGGTTAGAATCATATTTATCACATAGAAGTCAATTAGTTACTGTTAACGGATTTAACTCTTCCCCAGCATTAGTTACGTCGGGCGTACCACAAGGATCTCACCTTGGACCCTTACTTTTCTTAATCTTTATCAACGACCTTACATATAAACTCCGCTGTAATTTTTCTCTATATGCTGATGATCTCAAATTATATAAAGCAATTAAATCTATGAATGATTGTGAACTCTTACAAGAAGACCTTAACACAATATCTACCTGGTGTGTTGACAATGAAATGGAACTGAATATAGCTAAGTGCAAAGTTATAAACTTCACCAAGAACACCAACAAAATTCTTTATTCATATAGCATATGTGGTCACAATCTGGAAACAGTTGAATCAATAAAAGATTTAGGAATTATATTTGACAACAAACTAACTTTCAACCAACATATTGAATACATTGTGAATAAATCAAATAAATTACTTGGTTTTATTGTAAGATCAACCAAACTGTTTAAGAATTCTAATAGCCTAATAGTTCTATTCAATTCCTTAATCCGAAGTGTTCTTGAGTACGGGTCAACAGTCTGGAATCCACATTATATTACACAGGTATCTAGACTCGAATCAGTCCAAAGAAAATTTACACGGATTTTGTCTTACCGGTCAGGTGTATATCATCTTCTAGACGGGTACGAACAAAGACTTAAACATTTCAAATTAGAGAGTCTAGTTAAAAGACGTAACATAAATGACCTCTTAATGCTTTATAAAATTGTGAATAATCGTGTAGACAGTAACTTAGTCAACCAAATCAAGTTATACGCCAGGCCCAAATCTACAAGAACCCTTAACATATTTTGGACCGAAATTTTTACGAATAATACTGGATATTTTAATCCTATGTCTAGAATGTCTCGATCATACAACGATCTTGCTAAAATACACAGTTTCATAGATATTTTTGTAAATAGTATAACATCTTTCAAAAAATATCTCCACAATTTGTGCACTTAAAAAAAAAAAAAAAAAATTGTTGTTTTATTACTTTTCAGTAAATACTTCGTTATAAATATTGTATAAGTACTTGTTATTATTATGTATTTCAATTTTGTATTCAAGTTATGTATAAATAATACTTGTAATGTTTTTTCATGAGTTTGCTTATGTTAAAATGCATATGTGATTACTGCAGACACATTAGTCTAGGGATATTTATATTTGTATTCTAATGTATTATTATTACCCACAAAAATGCTGTATAAATATCCTGTTTGTGTCTCAAATAAATAAATAAATAAATAAATCTCTTCCTTATTAAATTCATGTTTGGATAAGTTAATCACACGGTGATGGAATTTAAATATATTTTTATTGTTTATATTATTCACTGTTTTATTAGGAATGTTATTTTGATTCATATTAAAATAAGTTATTTCTTGGGTAGAATTGTCACATGTAATATTAATACTGTCAAAGTTATCTATTTGTTTATCTTGAAGTTTATTATTTTTAAAACACAAATTATTTATCTTCTTTATTAACTTTTGTTTCTTTTTAAATGCTTTAATGCTTGCGATGAATCTAACATGGTCATCAAGTAAATCCCACTCAACCGGGTGTAATGTGCTGGCTAATTCCATATGTAAAATTTTGATTTGAAGTTTCAAGTTGTTACGTTTTTTAAAACTGCATTTTAAGTCCTCTTTAAGCCAGGCTTCTTTAGCTTTGTTTGCAGAATGTGAATCTGATTTAATTTTAAAATTAATGTAATTAGGGAAAACACAACTTTTTTGACACTCACGAAGAAAAAATAAGTCTAAACCTATAAGTCTATATTATTTAATCATTAGTTTCTTAAACACTTTTGCCTTTATAGCCGTACTCGCTACAATCACTTCTTCTAACACAGCAAACTTATTTTGTGGCACCATTATGATTGAAATTAATAAATTACTTGGTTTTTACCACTTTGAGACAACTTAATATTTTTCTTAATTTCTTAAACAAACTCCATAAAAACATAAAATTTACTGTAGAGATTGGGCAAAATTCGAGTATAAACTTTTTGGATTTAAATATTTCAATAATTAATAATAAATTTGAATTCAACATTTTTCGTAAAGATACATACACAGACATTGTAATCCACAACACTTCAAATCATCCAATTTCTCAAAAAATGTCAGCTTTCCATTCTATGATTCATAGATTAGTTAATGTACCCCTATCTCCCAATAATTTTTCAATAGAACTCAATGTTATTAAACGAATTGCTATTAATAATGGATACAACACCAATTTAATTGAAAACATTCTCAATAAAAAATATAAGAATAAATTCCTTAAATCATATATCTATCCTGTACAAAAGGGAAAAAATGGAAGAAAATTATGTATTTCAATAATAAAATCTCTAATGCCTTGACAAAGAATGTACCGAATGAAATTCTTCCTGTATTTTATGCAAATAATAAACTTAAAAATTATATTGTAAATAATAAAGATAGTGATTCCAAAATGAAAAAATCTGGAATTTATAAATTGAAATGTAATGATTGTGATTTCTTTTATATAGGTAAAACTTCGAGAAACTTTGAAATAAGGATTAAAGAGCATATGAAAGCTTTAAATAATAATAGTTTCTCGGAGTTTGCCAACCATTTAATAGAAACTAGTCATACCTTTAATTTTAACAGTGGAATAGAATTAATTCATTGTAATGTCAATGGCATTCAGTTAGATAAATTAGATATTTTAGAAAATTGGAAAGAGTGTTAATGCAAATTTAAATATTATTAATAATCAAAAATTGTTTTTAAATGACCCATTATTAAATCTATTCCCCATTTAATTTTTTTTAAATTGTTCTATATTGCCCCTCGTCCCTTAAACATTATTTTCTTTTTAATTTTATTATTGTTTATGTCGATTATTTTTCTCTATTACCTATATATATATGTCTATTTTTAAAATTAGTTCTGTCAAAACCCTGAAGAAGTCAGCTTTGCTGACGAAACATGTCGGTTTTATAAACAATAAAAGTGGTAAAAACCAAGTAATTTATTAATTTCAATCATAATGGTGCCACAAAATAAGTTTGCTGTGTTAGAAGAACTAACTTAGGTATTCCAACTTCTATGAATTTCAATGGAAAAATTGGATGTAATGATAAAAACATTTTAAATCTATTCGCCGATTATTTTAAGTCCGTGTATGAAGAAGATATACCTAGCAACGAAATTCCAAAATTCTCATCCAATCTTAGTCTGGATATATCTGAAGTACGCATAGAAATATCAAAAACCATGTAAATTTGTTAGATGCTAGAAAAAATGCAGGACCTGATAATATTCCACCTGTGTTAATTAAAGAATGTTTAAACGGCTTAGTTGTTCCTCTTTTTCTAATTTTTAACCAGTCACTAGAGACAGGAAGTTTCCCTGATACATGGAAACACAGTTTTCTTACACCCATTTTTAAAAAAGGGGACAAAACGGACGTAACAAATTATAGACCAATATGTATCCAATCATCGATACCCAAGCTTTTTGAAAAAATTGTCCTCCATAAAATATCCACAAACATAAAAAAAATTATAACTCCCTACCAACATGGCTTTTGTTCAAATAAATCTACACTGACCAATTTACTAATATACGAAAACTACATATCTAAATCTTTAGCCTACAGGTGCCAGGTTGACTCAATATACACTGATTTTAGCAAGGCCTTTGACAAGGTGTGTCACAAAATACTAATCAATAAATTGGCGAAACTTGGAGTTTATGGTAGCTTATTAAATTGGTTTGTTAGTTATTTGTCCAAAAGAATTCTTAGTGTGAAAATAAATGGCACACAGTCTTACACATTTATAGCCACAAGTGGAGTGCCGCAAGGCTCCCATTTAGGGCCCATTTTGTTTATTATATTTATAAATGATATTGTGGATATATTTACTGACATAAATGTGCTACTGTTTGCCGATGACATGAAACTATATAAAGAGATTAACCACATTAATGATTGTATTATACTTCAAACTAACTTGATATATCTTTTTGAATGGTGCTCTATCAACAAACTAGCATTAAATATAAACAAATGTCAGTTCATTCATTTTTCCAAAATAAACAATCCTATTATTTTTCAGTATTCTTTAAATGATGAAAATTTAAATTGTGTTAGTGAAATCATGGATCTAGGCATTATGTTCGACAGTAAACTCACCTTTGTATGTCATATTAATAATATTATCAATAAAGCCCTAAAGACTCTCGGTTTTGTTTTGAGAGCTGCAAAAGATTTCAATAATTTAGACACATTTATTATGTTATATAAAACCCTTGTCAGATGCCAACTTGAATATAACTCTACGTTATGGTCTCCCTTTTACAACATTCATTCAGACAACATTGAAAAGATTCAACGGAAGTTTCTAAGGTTTATAAACTATAAATTGCATATTCCTATACTAAACATTGATTACAATTATCTCGTGGATAAAACGTCTCTATTGAAACTTTCAGAAAGAAGAATAAGCACAGATTTAATACTATTACATAAAATACTGCATTACAAAATTGACTGTTCTGAATTACTTCAATTTATCAATATCCATGTTCCCCAAAAATCATGTCGACATTTATTACCCTTCTACTTCAATAACACCAGGACACTAGCTTATCAAAGTTCACCGTTTCCGAGACTTCACAGTCTCGGAAATAAATATTCTAATATAGGTGATATATTTCATCTTAAAACTAATCAGTATAAACGTTGTATATTCTATCACTTTTATTCTTCTAGGCACAAATGGATTTACGTAATTTCTTCAATTTTTGTTTGTATTGAACATGAGACTTCTTATCATTTTTACAAAATATGTATTTTTATTTTAATATTTGTTTTGTTGTTACACTGTTTTGTATATTTTCTTTTCCCATTGTATTATATTTTCTTCATTGTTTGTTACTCAACTTATAAATTATAATGTAAAGGCCCATCAGGGCATGTAATAAATAAATAAATAAATAAATAAATAAATAAATAAATAAATAAATAAATAAATAAATAAATAAATAAATAAATAAATAAATAAATAAATAAATAAATAAATAAATAAATAAATAAATAAATAAATAAATAAATAAATAAATAAATAAATAAATAAATAAATAAATAAATAAATAAATAAATAAATAAATAAATAAATAAATAAATAAATAAATAAATAAATAAATAAATAAATAAATAAATAAATAAATAAATAAATAAATAAATAAATAAATAAATAAATAAATAAATAAATAAATAAATAAATAAAGAAATAAATAAATAAATAAAAAAATAAATAAATAAATAAATAAATAAATAAATAAATAAATAAATAAATAAATAAATAAATAAATAAATAAATAAATAAATAAATAAATAAATAAATAAATAAATAAATAAATAAATAAATAAATAAATAAATAAATAAATAAATAAATAAATAAATAAATAAATAAATAAATAAATAAATAAATAAATAAATAAATAAATAAATAAATAAATAAATAAATAAATAAATAAATAAATAAATAAATAAATAAATAAATAAATAAATAAATAAATAAATAAATAAATAAATAAATAAATAAATAAATAAATAAATAAATAAATAAATAAATAAATAAATAAATAAATAAATAAATAAATAAATAAATAAATAAATAAATAAATAAATAAATAAATAAATAAATAAATAAATAAATAAATAAATAAATAAATAAATAAATAAATAAATAAATAAATAAATAAATAAATAAATAAATAAATAAATAAATAATTTTTAATTATTTATTTTTTTATTTTTGATATACTTGGGTATAACAAAATTAGGAGAATAATATTTATTATATGTAATTACCAATGAGTTTAATAAAACTGTGTAAATTTTAAATGATATGCGTCAACCGGTTTCGGTTGACTTAACCTTTTTCAGGATAATAAACTGTTTAGAACGTGTTCAGACACAGCTATAATATGTATACATTCCCAATTGGAACATAATATGGCAAGCGATATGCTGAAATACGCCATCCCACGCATATTATAGCTGTGTCTGAACACGCTTTTATCGTCCAGAAGAAGGTTGAGTTCAACAAAGTGATGGACGTATTTTTTAAATTTTTTTTTGTACATTAGCTCCACACAGGAGGCCCTAAGGAAAGTAACTTCCCTCAGGGCTTATGTCATCTTTGGGGATGCTGTGTGGAGGGTTTTTTTAGGGAAAGGAAGGAGAGGAGAGTTCTGAGAAAGAAAAGGATTTAAGAAGTTGGTAGGAATCTGGGGTTCAGTGTGTCCTGGTCATCCGCCTCCAAGACCTAGACAAACCTCACCCCATGATCCCGAGCACCCCTGTTAAATCACCAAACGTAGCTAACCACTTGGGGTGACCTGGCAGAGGTGTTGGTTATCCAATAAAGTTTCCCGAGACGGCATGGCAGTACCCATTCCCGCCTCCCAAATTATTGTAAACTTGTTTCATTCTGAAAAATATGTTTACACAAGAATACGAATTTAAAGGGAAATTTCAATAAAAAGTACAAATGTTTTAAAACAGACTAGACACACTTGATACAGTTAATTCAATTCAATGTATTTAATCTTTCAAAAACATTACAAAATTAAACATTTTAATGTGTTTTTAAAATACAATTGTTACTGTATTTTATTAAACATAAATGGTAGGCTAAAAACTATACAAACATTAATAGAGCTCGCCTTTTAAAAGCAGCTTCACTAACGCTAAATATGTCGTTATCCGAATTAATTCTGTTCATCAGCAAGATTGCTCTCCCGACAGGCATGATCATTGGCAAGTTAGTCCTGCAGGCCGGAAGATAGAACAGTCTATGCTGTCGGTGGCGAAGACAACCATCGGGAACAAAGAAATGAATGCTCTCCAAGATAGCTGTGTTTTCAAACCATTCGCGAATCAATCGGAAGAAATGCGTAACAATGTGTACATCTCTTCTGACCCGTAGATGGTTTATTCCGAGCATACCCAAAAGAAAGTCGGTAGGATAGAGCCACGGGTAATAGCCACGGTGACCCGACAATTCGTCCTGCGACAATTCATCCGGCGACAGTTCATCCTGCGACAGTTCATCCGGCCGACAGTTCATCCTGCCGACAGTTCATCCTGCCGACAGTTCATCCCGCCGACAATTCATCCGGCGACAATTCATCCTGCCTGATCATTTAGAAGATTTTTATTAAAAAAAATCGATATACTTATATCTGAAGGCATCTTGAGTGGAAATCCGCTGTAAAAATATTTTACAAACAATAATTTCGACTGTCCGAAGAAACATGCGTGAATAACAAAATACGACATACTTATACATGCAGTCGGCTTAGCAAAGAACGGTAAAGATTCCTACTTGCATCTAATATAACTTTTTTATCTGAAATTAACACCATCTTTTTAGGGTGAATTGACTGATTTAAAAAAAAAACACAAGAGTCCCAACCGTCTCGAGCCAGTGAGTGCCAATGGCATCCCCAATTTTGGTATGGTGTGATGCTGAAGGTAGTGGTGAGGGGAAGGAGATGTGGAAAACGTATCTTCCTGGCTATTCAGATCTAGTCACCAAACACGGCTAGGTTAGGTTAGGTTAGGTTGTACGGCCGTATATCCTCTTTGCATACTTACTTTAAGAAAAAATCTTCTAAATGATCAGGCAGGATGAATTGTCGCCGGATGAATTGTCGGCGGGATGAACTGTCGGCAGGATGAACTGTCGGCAGGATGAACTGTCGGCAGGATGAACTGTCGCAGGATGAACTGTCGCCGGATGAATTGTCGCAGGATGAACTGTCATGGAACCAATAGCCATACTCCCTCATGTACAGAAACCTCAGAAATTTTTTCTGAACTCTCTCCAACTAGAGAGAATTTTTAACTTGGTGTGGACTCCTAATTACCGACCGACTTTTAAGTTTACTCCTTGTTAAGATTGAAGAATGTATCATAAACAAATTTAGAAAGATATACAAGTGTTACTAATATTGCTAAATGTATCACTGTAACCCGTTTCTTACAAATAATGGGTACCTATTAAGTTGAAGTATACTTATACATTACATTGAAGCAAGTTATGTTGTGTAAATCCCATTTCGTTACATTAGTCATCATACCCGCACACTAAGTGGGTAAGTTAATTTAAAATCGAAACACTCTTTATCCAGACTATCCATTTATAAGATCATTAAAAAAGGGACAAAGGAAACTATATCAGCCTTACGAATCAAACATTTGCTACTAATTCCAATTTATTCACCAAGACAGGGCCTTATCGGGCCCTCTGTCAACTAAATGCTAATCCACCCCCGGCCTCCAATACTCCACCCTCTATTACAGGTAAACCTCCCTCTATAGGAAACACCCCCTCAAGGGTTAAATGCTTTGACCCACTGGTATTTACTATTAGTACTTTGAGTGAATCACTTTTTTCAGTGTTCGAAGGCAGGAAATAATGTAAACAGTACTTTCAATCTCAAATCGGAAACATTATTACGTTTGCAATAATAACATATTAAATACTTTTGAATGTTGCTATAACTTTGTGGTTATCCATTATAGATAATTGAAACAATTTAACTTTGTTTCAACCACTTATATATTTGAGTAGAGCCGACCTGTTTCGGAACGACCGTTCCTTCTTCAGGGCAAGCGTATACTGATTTGACAGTTACGAAATATGGATGGGAACAATGTATTATTATGGTAGGGGTGGAGCCGTTGCTAGGTATTAATGAAGAGTGGGTGGGTAAGGGAACATATCCATGTTTGGGCTATAAGACAATTTTTTTTATTGATAATAGACGACCTTCGGAATACGAGTCAAGCACCTTACCGCTGCACTACGCCGGCTGTCACAATCAATTATTTATTACCTAAGCAAACACAAACAGAAAAAACATTAGAATTAGCAACTGCATAATAAAATACAATAAAATGTCAAATGCTCAATTTCTTGCAATGTTCTCTTTTGCAAGAACACAGCCTAATACATGGAAGTCTTAGAGGGCGGAAAATGAGGGTAGTACGGGGGTGGTAAATTCTAACTTGGGGTGGTTTGAGCAGGCTGTAATAGAGGGTGGTATCAACCAATAACCCCTTGCCCGTGATTGATCGGTATAGATTAAACGGCGTTGATTTAACTTTAGCGTGTCTGGACTGTATGCTTCGCTGTATACAACCGTATTACCACCGTACAACCAGTCTGGCTCCTTGCTAGGTTCTATTTCTACGTTTGTACGTGAACGTGCTATTACCAAACTCGATACTAGATACTACTGACTTGATACGGCGTGTCTCGAAGCGAACAGATAAAAATAATGGATCTTAGCAAAGTAAAATTTGATGACTTGATGAAAATCAGTACGGAATTTCCTTTTCGCTTTCCACTTAGCCAGTTCGTGTGGGAAAATGGTATTTTTAAATCGATGTTTTTTTTTTGTTTTGTTTATGTGAATATCGCAGAAGGGTCCCAACTGTCTTAACCGTTTGGATTCAGTGAGGCTATGGCATCCACAATTGGTGATGGAGAGGGGACGGAGATGGGGAAGAGAAAAAAAGGATTTCAAGCAGTTTCAATTTTGAAAGGTGGTGGTGGTATTCTGGAAATTGAGAACCCATCACGAACTATAAATATTTTGACCTGCGGATCAGAATGGTTCTTTAAAAATATTGTTTTAATAAATTTAATGGGTTATGTCAATAAATTACATGTTGCATATATTAGCACTTCGATCCAGAATGAATACAATCAGTATCTTATGGCCCCAGTGAGAGACCATCAACAGAATTGAAAATTTGATTGATATGGTTTTAGATATATTTTCTGACCTGACCAAATCTTAAAAGCCAGGATCTTCATAATAGTTCTCCATTTTTTCTATTTCCTCTTTCCGGTTTCTTTAGTCTCACAATATTCTCTAAACGTTGTATGATAGATTCACCGGCTCCAGACAGATGTAAATTTTTTGCGATATCACATAAAAAGTTTAAAGCATTTCTATTATAATTGCATACATGGCCGTAAGATTGTATGCGTAGCATCCAGCAAGATTGTATACGCAGCATCCTAAATAATACAGAGATAGTTCTAAAAGAAACCCCGAATCTCAGGTGTAAAGAAAATTATTGTTTAAATTAAATTAAAGTAAAAAATCCAGCAGAACTCAACAGGAAAATTAAAACTAAATTGGGACCATACACCAAAATATGTAATTATATTTTTTATATGAACTATATTCTCCTGAGGAAAATAATTTCCATTAAGACCTATGTCAACTTTGGGAATGTTGTGTGGGGTGTCTTTGGTCTTGACGAGACGCGTGTTGTAGAAGGGAGGTAACATAGAAGCAGGCAGATCGTTCTGCACATGGGTTTTTTCGGGGCTCCAGAGCAGAGCCGGCCGCCAAATTCAACAGTGGAGCGCACTTGCAATTTGTACAAGACACACAGGTGTTTACTATCTGCAGTAGGTATCTGAATGCCCTGTGTAGTATACCCAGTTTCTGGGAGGTTATCTTTACTTAGGCTTCGATGGATACGACTTGTGCGATGTTAATTCCCCTACCTACCCTTTCGGAGAAATGTCCCAATGACTGGTAGTTATTTGTTCAAATTTTGTAAAGAGATTTATTAGGTTTGTAGCTCTAAATAAAATCATTTTAATCTGTCTTTCTATATTCAGAATTGATTGAAAAAATGTGGTTAAAACATCTTATTTTATTAAGGCATTTTTTATTGTAATTTCGGAGCTCGACAGCTGTATTTCACTGAAACAATATTGAATTAAATTATTTGCACAGTTCTGAACGTCTGATAAAAGTTTATACACAATTTTTCAAATTTAATCATATCTGTATTGATATCCGTAAATTGAACCTGAAATAACAAATTGCATAATAATAACTAATCAGAATGAAATACTGATATAACGATAGCGATTGGTACAGTCTCGAAGCAAATGATACAACTAAAATACGGTATTATTATTCAGAGCTCGAGCGGGGTATTCGTCATGCAATATTGTCATTTCGAAAGGAAATTGCCTGCAATTTTCGATGGAAATTAGATTGAAGCCATTCGATAGCATACTGTTTAGGTTCAATGTCTTGAAAAATGTTCTTTATGACTTAACGATTTGCCAGACTTTTTGTCTTTTTATTATATGCTAAATGGGAGATTTATGAACCAGAACTATATTTTTCCACTCCCGATGTTTCTGATATTACATGCTTGTTATTTTTCTATTCGAGTAAATCCATTAGTCTCTCAATCTGGAATAAGTAGGGGTTTTTTTTTTCTTTCTTCTAAAGTCGGTTCCTCCTTGCTGAGGACCATGACTCCTACTCCAATATCCAAGATGGACGAGGTTCCTTAAGGGCAAATGACCAGCAAACAAAAATTTCGATTTCATCGAACGCAGCACTCTACGTTTCTGTTAGTCGCCTTACGATTTCGGCTAATATTGCGTTGAAGAGCGAAGCGGACAAGTCTTATTGCTCCCACGTTCAAATGGGTAATGCAGGGATGTTCTGCCCAAAAAAAATATTTCATTCAAATTATTAGGAGTTGCCGGACTTTGAAATAAAGGACTTGGAAAGTGGTATTTTTTTGTTTTTCTTGGGCATTAACTGTAAAAATTTCTAGACATTTTGTTTTAAAAGGTTTTATTTTCTATTTACATTGGTTACTTATTTTTTTAATAAAAATAAAAATAAAAAAAATTAACTAACAGATGTGCATATAAAAAAAAACTTTTTAAATCAAATACATAATAATCATATTTACGCAATAATCTACGTTTTTATAAAGTAATTGGAAAGACATCAGAACTTGGTAAATATACTTATAATACTGTGCTTTTCCAAATAAAACACTTTTTGCTAAGTGAAATAATAATTTTAAAATACGTATAAACTCACCACTGAATTAAAAACGGAATTCCAAATAACAAAAAAACAGTTTGCAAAATAAAAACCTACCGCAATCACCGAAAAAACGGAACTTAAAACGTAAATTAAATTTTTTTCAAAGGTTCCCATTTAATTTTTTAGATACATTATAATATAATTTTGAGTTTTCAGTGTTAAAAATAACGTTACTTGATAACATTGCATGTAAGTACATCAACAATAATTAAGATTCGTGGGAATTCCAATAAATATCTCTATAATACCAGTAATATTGTCACATGTAATAAAAATGTTGTAAGAGTTCGAAATTTCTCTAGATTTTGTGTTTATTTCCCTTTTCCCTAAAAAATATTTTTCTCCCCTAAACTAGGGAAATTTCCCTAGACATAACATCACTGGGGTAATGGCTTCGAATATTGGTGCTTCGAGTTGGCAACAAATATGCTCAAATACGTGATGTAAAAGATATTAATATTATATAGCTACCTTTATTTATAATTTTTCAATCATAGCAAATACTAATTTCATGTCTAAGCAAAATACATGTGCAAAAACATCTGAAATATATTAATTTGTTAGACCGTAAATAGATAGACAAAACAGAGAAATTTTCGTCATAAATACGTGCTCGGAATTTTTTTAATGATTTTATTTGAACTAAAATTAAAATTTTGAAAAATACGTTTTAAAATTTTTTTAAATATTTATTTATAATATTAGTCTCTCGCCGGGATTTGAATCGCTTTATCCCTCGATCATGGAGGCTGTCAAATATCATATCAGAAAAGCGATAAAGTAGGTACCAAAATATTTTATGAATCATTCTTTTTTTTTCGATATTAGTTTTTATTTTATTCAAATGCTTATGACTCTATATAATGAATATGCGTTATCTACTAACGTGCGTTGTTTCACGGATCTTGGTCTAGTTAGACATTTTAGCAGTGCGTTCATAAATATACACATGTTTTGTACGGGTGTTGCTATTTTTTGGCTTGATTAGTATGAATATAACGTGTCTTGTATTCTTATGAATTTATTAATTTATTTATGTTTTTATTGTTGTTATACGCCCGTGGGGGCTTTTACATAGATTATAAAATAATGTTTAAGTTATCGAGGATTACACATAGGTACATAGAATTTATACCAAAAGTTATAAAAGTGAAAAAATTTTAAGAATATAAAAGTAGTTATTGAAGAAAAAACCACTTGTACATATATTATTAAAACCGTGAAATATTTTAAACAATGTAATATTTGACAATAACATAGAACAAAATATAATATTAAACACTACAATAACGCATCAAATCGTAAAATATATTATACCCACAATAATTTGTAGGATTCCACAAAGTGTTGGTTTAAATAGCATTTTAGAAAATAAAGGGAATCAGCGAATATATCTACAATACCACCAAGTTTGTTGCCTAAATCATGCATTTGGATAAATGATAGATTTTTTTTAAATTTTACTAACGTATAACGAAGAGAGATACATTTCTTCATTTGAAAGTCTACGATCCTGAGGCAAAAACATATTTTGAAATAATTTTAGCTTCATAGATCGTACAATTATAATACCCCGTGATTTTTCACGGATCTGCGCTAGTTTTAAATTAAGTATGTTTTCGAATCATTCCTGTAGGGAATTTCATTTGAAAATACTAATATTACGTAGACAAATTGAGGAAAACTATTCAATCCGACAAACTTGTCATACTTGGAGAAAATTCCAATCAAACTTTTTTAAGTCATCTCTGCTTTCTCTATTCCAATTTGGAATTGATTTCAAATTTAGAATATGGAGTGAAGACAGTTCGAAGTTCAAATAGCATCCAGGTAATGCAATTTCTATGCACACGGATTCCATAGAAATGAAATTGATTTGTTTGTCAAGAAAAGGCAGGGCATTCTCTTTATCGTAGGAATTGGATTTATAGGAAAAGCATAAAGTTATTGGATTTGAAAATTTTACTGCGAAGTAAAATGCACTATTATAGTACGATTGCTGCTATTGTTATGACTGCTTAATGTCCACGGTGGCAGTAAGTTATTGTAAGTACAACATTGTAGAATCATGGTTTGAACGTGAGAATTTAATCATATTAATGTTTTAAAAAATGGTTATAAATATCTAATATTTTGTTTAAAATTTATATATGGCTTGTCGTGTATAATTGTTTCATAAAACCAGATTGGAACACAGCTCAACAAAACAACTTTAAAAAAAAACACATGACGTGTGTTTTTGACACATTGTGTCTGAAATATTGTGTGATTTAAAAATTGTGTGAGTTTGAGGCGTCAAAAAATATGGTGATCAAGGTCAGCTGTTGAAGTGGGGCGACTTTGATGTACAATATTTTATGCTTATTAAAATTATACGCCAATCCCGAAAAATCAAATAATCAAGAAGTTATATATATATATTTGATAGACATTGATACATTTTCTAAAATAATTCAAGAAACGATTATAACCACTGAAGAATTTATTCTTTTGTGTAGAATGGGGACATATTTTAGTTACTATAACCAGTGATACCTGACATTTTCGATGTTTTTTTGACAGTTGGGGGAGGGGTAAGAGGTTGGGCGGTTACTCGGCACAGTGACCAGTCTATCTCAAAAACCGCTTAAGAGGGCATTACCAGAGAAAACCAAAAATATGTCATTTTCAAATCAGATTTTAGACGTATTGACTCTTTTCCACAAAAAATTATAAATGGATTTCGAAAGATTGTTATTTTATCTAGCATTCGTGTGTAAAAAATTTGAAATTTTTTTTTAATTTTTAGTATAATAAGGTTATTCCATAGGTCATTGGCAGATTTGTTAAATTTTAGAAAAAGTTTTTGTATTATACCACACCCATTTCAAGTAATATAATCATGCAGTAAAATAAATTAATATATTATCTAGCAAAAACATGTTTTAGAATTTTAATTTTAGTTTCAATGAAATCATTAAAAAATATGTACTTACATGAGTTTCTTGACGAAAATTGGTCCATTTGTGTATTTATTTGCGCACTTACAAACTAATATATTTCAGATTTTTTTAACATTCTTATTAAATTTAGACATTATTGAAAAATGATAAATACTTAATCAAAAAATTATTACAAAAAGTACATTATTTTAATAGTTTTATCATCACGCCTTTCAGCATTTTTGGATGAAGGTATAAATTAAAGCTAATTTGGATTGAAATAAATTCGATATTGAGTTATAATTTAAAAAAGCTGGTACGGAGAATAATTGATCTTTCTCATTGTAACCGCCCTGCACGATCGTAAGAACAACTTTCGACGAAATGTGGATTTTCGTCCGCTGGCTGGTTAAACGCTCTTAACAATTCAATCAGAAATAAATGTACTTACTTGAATATAGCCAGACATCATCTAATTTTTGCACTTATTTCCGAAGCATTATTAGACGTTGCCTGAAAAATAATCATTAAAAAGTGGTAGCGAGAATTATGTCCGGCCCGTGGCTGAGTTGGCATCGCGTTTGGGTCCCACCCAGGCGTCGCGTGTTAGGTTCCTCGGCTGTCTAAGAGCGTGTTAACACACAGCTATAATATGCATGGGATGGCGTATTTCAGCATATCGCTCGCCGTATATTCCAATTGGGAATGTGAGACAGTCAAGTACACGGTTGAATTTGGCAGCACCTCTGGTCTGGAGCTCCAAAATACCTGAAAAATACCCTCCACTCTGTGCAGAAACGGGCGGTTCGTTTGATAGATTCCCCCATCTTAACGGACGGATTGCAATCTTTAGAGCACAGGCGACGGGTGGGAATGCTATCCTTGTTCTACCGATATTACAATGGAAGATGCTTCGAGGAACTAGCGTCATTGATCTCTTCGGCACCGGTGCATAGTCGGGAAACACGCCAAACGTGTGCCCAATATTTGTACATGGTTGACATTTGTCATATGAGAACGGATCGTTTCTTCGACTCGTTCTTATGTTCAACAGCTCGGCTGTGGAATGATTTGCCGGCGTCTGTGTTTTCTCCCTCCTTCAACATGGGTCTCTTCAAGACCAATGTTCATTCCTTCATCTCCTCAAAAAGACCCTCCACACAGCATCCCAGATGACATAGGCCCTGAGGGAAATTATTTTCCTCAGGGCCTCCTGTGTGGAGTTAATGTAAAAAAAAAACATCACTATGCTTTGAGTTGAATAAATACTATACTAGGATCTAAAGTTTATCATTTTTTAGAGTTCGCTGGGAGATTCTGATGGAGGTGGTAAGCTTAAGGCTCTGCAACCGGGCTCGAAAAGAATAAGATGGAGAGATATGAGATTACGAATGTTAGAGGAGAGCGCTAACATTTACAGCGACAAAATTGATGCGAAAACTGCGAAAATGTTTAATAAAACACGACTCGTTTAAAATATAGCAAAAATCTCACGGGCATTATCTTAAACAGCATTTAATGAAACACACTGAATTTTTTCATACATATAACTTGTAAAATAACTGAAACAAACGTGTTAATAATAATTTTTGGAGCATACTTTGCGATTTCTTTCTATCGAGGGAATTTTATATAATTTGGGTTTCGGCGCGAGCAAAGTCTAAATATTATCTTCAAGAATAACATATATTTTTTTAAGAGCTTTAAAACTTACCGTGTTTAAGGGAAATATGTAATAAATCGGTAAAAATCCGGGTTGAGGGCCCTCAAATAATATTAACAATAAATTCAATCGATGAAAATAAATGTAAGACAGCAATAAAAAAGCTGTCCTTCTAAAATACAAATGGCAGAACTGCCCCCCATAAAAGAGCAATAAACGTCAACAGGTTGACAGCAAGCATATCCAGTTCGAATTGCATGTCTCGTAATATATCATGTCATCATGTCAGCATGTCAAACATCATACTTATTGAATATCGTCAATAAATAATATTAACGTTATATTATGTTGTAGGTAATGTTACCGTCACGCGACATTGCAACATGTCGTGGGGTTGCCACTGTGCTACAACAACTGTCAAAGCAGTGACATCTATATCTGATGTCGTTTATTACAAATAAGGGCGGAAAGCGATCATCCCCATTGCAACGTTCAACCCCCTTGGATTTAATAATATGTTTGATGCAGTATTTTATGTGGCGCGTCAATAATGGGGTTGAAAATAATATGCAGTACCTTGTACCTATTGTCTATTGATAAAATTAATTATCATGTTCTGTTCTTAATAAATCATCAGTTCTTAGTGAATGATTAAATTCTAACGAATTATTATTATTTTATTTTTTATTTTTTTTTATTTCAGCATATAAAATATAATGTACATTTAGATGATGTAGTAATTTGCATACATGTTCATATTCAAATATGTTAATACCACTCTTCCATGGAAGCATTAGCTTGTGTCTGGAAGAGTAGTGTACATTTTTTAATGCTATATTTAAGTTCTTAAATTACGATGTGAATGTAAAAAACAATAAGTTGTAAGTTCGATGATATGTAATTATAAGTATTTATCTACTATCAAAACAATTTTACTATTTGGATAATGTATCTAGAATTATTGTAATTAGTTGCTAAAAACAATACAAAATTTAACTTATTTGAAGAACGGAGTATCACTTGGAAACTGAGTTATAAGTAGTTATTCTTGAGATTAGATTAGTCGGAAACTTTTTTTTTTTGTGATTATCTTTAAAATATTTTTTAACAGTGTTTATTAATTGGATTTTATACTGGGATATCTTTGTTTATTCTGAGTTTTTCAGTTGTCTTTTGACTCGCAATGCCAGGATTGAATGCCGGCGTTCGCAAATAAATATTATTTTATTAATTTGTGTAATTTAAAAATTAATTCATTTAATATAATACCTATATAGTATGTTTGCGGCACGTTCCAGAGTGACAGATACTCGCAGTATCACACCCTGGTGTAAGATCACCATTCAGAATGGAAACATTCCTAGAAATGGCTTTAGCCATGTTTGGTGACCAGATCTGAATAGACAGGCACTTCCCCACCTTCCTCTTCCCCATCTCCTTCCCCTTCCCACAATCTTCAGCATCACAACATAACTTAATTAGGGATGATGAAGTCTCACTGGCTCGAGACGAGAGCAGCTGGGACTCTTGGGAGGTATACAGCTCATAACATTATAGCTTTGAAATGTTGTCTTAGAATTTTAAAAAACCTCTTTTTTCTTCGTTTTTGTTAAATATTAAAAATAATTATTTGCATACTTTTTTAGGCTTAGGTAATAACAGAATGGTAGATAGGCGCGGTTCATATATTGCCCTGGCGAGAATATAAATCAAAATCTAATCGCAAACTACCTCAAAGTTCAGACAAACATAAATCAGACATTTCCTAACCTTATTCTAATTTGTGCAACCACGTTGGTAACGCGTCTTCTGAAATTGTATATTCTATGTGGTTTCTGATTTTTAATGTGAAAAACACAACAGTCCTATCTGCTCCCATATGAGGGAGCAAGCAGGACTATCACCAATTGGGCAATAGGCCACTTGCATGGATTTCATAATGACTTGAATGAAAAAATCGTGTAGATAGATTTTTTTACTAAGATAACGAAAACGTTACTAAAAATTTTTTGAAATATACAGTTTTTTTCATTTTTAAATAAATAAATCCATTATTTGGCCTCGTGACGTCACTACATGAAAATGTCACGTCTCCGAAAATGTTAGCATTAATTTTGTAAAATTCCACACTGATTTTTTTTTTTATATGGCATCACTTTGATTTCAGGCGAATTTTTGAATTTGGCATTTAACATTCACAAGATTTATTGTTTGTTCTCTGCGAGCGTATCATTTGGTTTGACTTTTTGACAGATGTAATTATTAGAACCCCGTACATTTAATGTTGTCCGTACGTGTTTTAGAGGTATAATGGTTATGGTGCTAACTAACTAACTAACTAACCATCACGCCGTTTCCCCGCAGGGGTAGGCAGAGAGGACGGACCGCCAAACAACTCGGTCTTGGCACACACTCTTTGCCTCACTCACATTCATACATCGTCTCATACATTCTCTTCTATTGTTCTGACTTTTGACATGGCCCGACTCAAGTATTTGATTCACTTGATCGTGCCACGTCTTCCTTGGGCGTCCGCGACTTCTTCTACCATTCACATTCGCGTCGTATATTCTTCTTACACTACTTTCTTCGTTCATTCGCTCTACATGCCCAAACCATCTGAGGGTCCCTTTCTTAATCTTACTCATTATGCTTACATCAGCCTTACATTCTTTGCGGATATCCACATTTCTCACACTGTGCTGATTTTAACAAAATCAAATTTTATAATATTCTTATTATTATTATAATTTTTCAAGTATCTAAAATTATATTACATTGGATTTAGTAATATAGACATTGTACATTATAATTATTTATGAACAATAAGATGGATCAAAGAAAAAAATATTTATGAGATGTAATATTTTTGGTATGCCTCGTTATTCTCCTGTGCCCTTTCTTCTGGAAAACGTTTTTTTTTTTTTTTTAAATGATTTTCGGCTATGTAATTATCGTTTTTTCGCACCTACAAAATTATGTCCCTTCTTTCCGGTTTATAAAAAATGGTCTGATTTTTCGGATTGAAATTTTCAATAAATCGAAAGGGTTACAAAAATACGATAAAAAAAAAACAGAGAATGTCTTAGAATATTTGCCAAAACCGGAATTTTTTTTTAAAACATGTGATGCAAGTGGCCTATTGTAATGAGGCTGAATGAAGCAGGGAATGGAGTGAGTTGGGAAAGAGGAAGGTTGAAAAGTACCCGACTACCCCTCAAGTGAAATAGCGTGATGTCAGTGGCGTGATGGTCACGAACCACAGAAATATATCATCGAAATAACGAGATATTTGATTATATTTCCTTCAATGTCCAAATAAGAAAGTGTCCGAGGTCTTGCGAGCGTAATCGTCTATAGCTAAGTAGGTATATATAAATACAGTCCGTCAAAAAGTGTTGACCAAAATAGAATGTGCTGAGATCGTTTAAATGATTTTTGGAGAAATTTGGTTTAACCCGTCTAATCACAGGAGACCCAAGTTGTCCCAAAACATCATATGCCGTTATAATAACAGGAGACCCAGATTGTCCCAGAGCAACAGTGCATTATTAAAAGTTAGATATCTCTCTTCCTGTCATGCGAATATTTTATGTTAGAAACGATTTAGAAACGATTTATTTTATGTTAGAAACGAAATGAAATAATGCTTCTCATTGTCTCAGAATTATATGAGCTAGGTTTTTCAGATATTTTACAAACCCGATCAAAAGTGACGGTTTAATTGTTCGCCAATTTGTGACGTATCACAAATTTAATTTTAAAATAAAATTGTACGAAAGTGATAAAAAGTGAGGTGACAGTTTTATTACAAATTTTATTTAGAAAAGAAGTCTGTATTTTAAATTTTAAGTTTATTCTATTTTAATTACTTTAATTCGAATATTCGCAGGTATGCATTTTTTAGCCAATTTAAATTTCCAATATTAAAATTTTAATATTTAGAAACAAAAATGTTGTTTTCTAATAAACACACCGGAAAGATTATTTTATCTAGATTTTAGAACAATTTTTGTTTTTGCAAAAGCGTTAAAAAAACCCAATAAATAGGAACATTTAAAATGCATGGGAAGAACCAGGAATTTTGCGCGCAAACCTTGATAGGCAAAATTTGACAGAAATTTTTTTTCTTATTATTCGAAGGGTTAAATTAATATTTTCAGAATGAACATCAAGTGGGACTTCGGACATTGTTTTAAAAAGTTAGGGAAGTTCTAAGAAATCTTATGTTTTGAGAAAAAGTTTAAATTAAAAAGTTTTAAGAAATGTTATGTATCGTATTAAATTTATTTATGGCTGGTCGTGTATAATTGTGTCACAAAACTATGTTGGAAAAAAATATTTTCCTTTAAAACGTGTTGCACTAAAATACTTCACACAAGATTCCACCTCAAAATCAGAAATTGTTTTGATTATGAGAATTCATCTTTGTAAACTTTGCCATCGGCAGCGGTTGTCAACCTTTTTAAGTCTGCGTACCCCTTGACTCTTACTACAAATTTGTTGTACCCTCTATCTTTTTTTTGTACGTGTGTAATGAAAGACGTGTTCATTTGTAATTTTTTAATCCTCTCATCATTTCATGAATTTGACAATCAAGTCACACAAATACAATTAATACAATTTTGTACTTAAGCGTAACACGGTTTTGGGCATTTTTAAATGCGTATCACGATAATGCGCACCCCCAATTTGGCTTCGCGTACCACAGATAGGGAATGAAATCTCGACTCGAGATCGCAAATTCGAGATCTCGCGAGATTAGAAATTACAATCTCGCGATATCTCGGAATTTTCGGGATCTCGTTAATTAAAAGAAAATATTATTGGAAAGAAAACAAAAACCTTTATTCTTTAATATTAGTTACTAAATTATTAACGGTTTTTTTTAAATTAAAATAATCAAAAGAAAAAATATAGCTTAAGGAGATTAGAAAGTAATTACGGCTGATTTTGAAAGTAACTTCTTAAAAAACAAAGTAAATTTTGAGTCAATTTTGTGGATTGACATCATATGGATGTGTAAACCTTTTATAGACCCGGATGTGGTTTTGAGCATAATATTTGCATATTGGTAAGACTGTTAAACTCAAAATACACTTGATCTGGATTATTTTTCGACATTTTAAGGTATTAACAACGCAAGAATCCAAAAATTATGTTTATTTAAGTCACATAAACAATAAAAAATGCATAATTTAAGAAAAAGTAATGACCATAACAGCACAACTAAAACAAACAAATGGTTGCCTGCACGAACGCAAGTATCTCTTTCTCACTCACTCGACACAGTTTTATATTATTTGTTCAGCTCGTCATCCGTCGTAATATTTGTAAATAGTCAGGATAGTTTTCTTTCTTCGATCGACACTCCCGCCCGATCGTCAGTTTTGTCAGCGTACCCAGGGGCGTATAACTTCGTTCAAATTTTTCAACCGTGGTCCGTGACGTAAAAGTGCCGACGCTCATAGATAAAGTTTCATAGATGGAGCTGTAAAGATAGGTTTGTAATTTTGATTTTCACCATCTCTCGCTCAGGGTTGCCAACTTAGGGGTAAAATAAGTGAGATGGGATTTTTTTACTGGTTTAATAGGTGTTTTGGGGTATTTTTTGTGGTATTTTTGAGGGTTTTGTGATTCCATATATTTTTTAAAATTTTTATTACATCGTATACACGGAGCACTCGCACACTTCTTATTTGAGGATTTATTTTTATTGTACAAAAACTTGCTGCAACGACTTGTGCCTTCACAATAAGGAACTCCAGTGAAAAATATTATGGCTTTAAAAAAATATGTTCATACAGACCAATGAACGCTGATTCTGAATATATAAGTTTTATTTCATAATATTAAACGTAGAGTTCTTAAAAAATTATTAAAAAGTGCATTTTTAAACCTCTCGTCAAAACACACTGTAAGGTTGGTATTACTGAAATGGTTAGTGCTGACGTCACGCGTCACCAGTCATTGTATTGAAACTTTGATTATGTAGGTATGACCTAAGCCATCAGTACTAACAACATTTCATGTTATTCGTTATTTTATACTGTTTATAGATATTTAGTTGTTGTGTTTATAAGGCATCTCTTATTAGATTATCTCTATTATTGAAAATGTAAAAAAAACTACTGTACAAAAAAAATAGTAATGCTATTTCTAGGGAGAATACTTCGAAGAACGGAATTCAAAATGGCGGCAGTAGATCAGCTGATTGCCCAATCCTATACTAATTTTTCAGGAGTGATGACGACACACGATTCACCATACATCGGTGGTTTTCGGAGGGGTCTTGAAAAATTAAAACTTTAACAATTATTTTAACTATTATAACTAACTTTAAAAATAAAAATAAATATGCAGTTATTTAAGTTAGAAGGTCATTATTTATTAAAAAGAATAAAAAAAATGTACTGGAGTTCTCTATTGGAAAAATTGGTGGACTCTTGAAGTTGTAGATTTTTTTTTTAATTTCCGAGAACATCTGATGCATCAGCACGGATCGTGAGTCAAGAGTCTTACCCACTGGACTACGGAGGTCGTCAGGTCATTTGATGGATGAAAATTAAAATCTCTTGATTTTATGAAACAAACAGCCCCGTATTTTGCGTATCGCTTGAGAAAGATATGTTTTATAAGGTATAAAACAAATCGCGTACTGGCAACACAAAATATTTCGAAAGAAATGGCGTCTTGGACAGAACGGTTTGCCATCTTGGTTTTCTGCATAACATTAAAAGGTAAGATATAGCATTTTTCTGTTGAAAATAATTATTATACTGTATACAGATGTTTAATCTGATCGATAAATATGATTTCCATTCAAAAACATTGCTTTTTCATATTGTTTTCGCTAAAAACGTTCATGATCCTGTGATGGTGCATTGGTGGATGTTTTTAATGGAGATCTTCTTGTTTTGGCCTTTTGTATTGTTTTACGTATTTTAATTTGATTCTTTCAAGATGTATTAATTTATTTTAATGTTTTCCGGTAGACTATATATAACTTATTGTTATCATTTTTATAGATGGCTGTTAGAGGTTTGTCACATGAAGAAATAACTATTGCACTGGAAGGAGACATTTCCGATGTCAAATGGGAGTCTGACGGTGAAGGTGAATAGAGCTGGTCAGTGGAGTATCTACAAGATGACCAGGATCAGAACCAGTACCAGAACATCAACATTCAGCATTCGTCCGTAAATTAATTTGAGGTTAGGTCGGTTAGGATACCTTAGTTTTTGTGTTATGTTTTATTATCAATTGTCTTATGTGTTATTTATTATCAATTGTCTTTACTGAAAATAAACATATTTAAAGATGTTCTCAAAGTGTTTCATTTGTCTAATGTAACATTTTCTGATTCCAATAATTTTGTTCTTAAATAATTTATTGGGCTAATGAAGTAGGTCGAGAGCGATTATATTGTCTATGGTAGACAAATAAGTTTCCTCTATCTTTAGTCTATTAGTGCTGGCAGGTGCGGGAAGGGCGAGGGGGGGGGGGGTCTGGTTAAGTTGGTGACGAAAACCGCTAGGAGGAAAAAGCCCGAAGTGATCGATCTAGGGGTTAGTATATTTATGAGCGTACTACTCGCGCCCCGAATAGACGTGTGTAGCGTCGCTGACTACTGCCGCCCAATCTCGTCGATCTCGAACGGGGGGATCTCGTCATATTATGCTTCGGGATTGATCCCGAAGAATGTCACGAGATCTTACGAGATCGGGATTGCATTCTTTAACCACAGGTTGAAAACCACTGTGCATAGAACATGGTATGACGAAATTAGAACCATCTCCAACTAAAGTGACCAACTACACTGCGCATCGTAAAAACGATCAACTGTCAGAAACAAACAAAATGACCATTGCAATAGGTTCAAAGTGATTTTAAAACTTTGTAAAATAAATGGGCGCTTTAAAAACTTGGTGTCAAAACTTCGACATACAAGTATTTACGAAAATAAAATAAATATGGCCTTGAAAATTGTTGTGGTTTAGTGGTTATAGAAATGAACAAAATAAATTTTGCATTCAAATGTCACTTTTGTAAAAAAAATAGTTAAACTTGTTGTCAATGGATTATAACTGTGAGATAATTTTTCCTGACAAATATCATACTGTCAGATTCGGAATTCTATCATAATCTTACATTTGAAACTATCTAATATAGCTTGTTCTAAAATTAATTTCGCCAGAGTAATTTTTTTTGGTTTCATTTTACTACATTTCTACGTTTTTTTTTTAAATACATTCTAAAATACTTGCAGAACTCGATAATAACATTATCAAATTTAATTTTAATTAAATTTCTAAAAATTAAAATGGAGGTCTACGAATTAAACACAAAAACAATTAATACATTTCTACGCTTTCTTAACGGACTGCTGTACCTTATACACGTCTATAATACGTACAATATTCACCGTGCGTGTTTAGACACTAGTGTATTTGCGAGAAAATAAAAGGGAATACTGTTTTAATGAAGCTGATCTATCATGGCGATGTCAGAAGAGAGATATGATGTAGGAGAAGTAATATAATATAATATGGGGAAGGGCAGGGGGTGGAGAGAGGTGGGGAATTCGATAAGGGTCGCTAATACATCAAAATTTGCCCTGCTTTCTAAATGGAGGGCCTTAGTTTAAATTTGGAATATTGGGTACGCAATGTAAAAATAATATTTCACCCAATATTTTGCTTTATATAACAGACTTTACATAAATACCAGAGTGTAAATTCTATAACGTAAATACTAACGGCATGCGTGTTTCCTCTCTCCTACAATAGGAAAACAAAAATAAATTCTGATACAAAATAAAACAAATGGATTAAAGAACTAAAAAGACAATATTACCAACATTTTATAACATAAAAGAATAAAACATGCAACACAAAAAAAAAACAATATAAAACACGCATCAACACTCACAAACACACAAATCATTATATATGTCGATTTTTATTTTATTTAATTTTTTTAAATTTTAATTTTACCAAATCTTTATTTTTAGTTTAAATTTATCTTAATTTTAAGTGTTTTTTCGTCCCCAATATTAATTCTCGTACCATCATTATTTTCCTCAAAAAGACCCTTCACACAGCATCTCCAAAGATGACACAATTGAAGGAAATTATTTTCCTTAGGGCCTTCTGTATGGAGTTAACGTAAAAAAGACCCGTGAAAAATACAGATTAAAAAGTTACACCGGAATGTAACAATTATATGTTTTTATTACATCACACCCGAAATTCTATTGTTTACTAGACCACACCCGTGATAAATCACGGGATAGTCTGAATTCTTGACACTACAATTTTTCTGTCGAAAATAATATATCGCACGTAGGTTCTTTACCGCCTGTCCAAATTATTCACATACTCTTTAAATGACACATACATTCTAAGCGAATTTGACATCATTGAACCAGATTTCATGCAGGACTAACGCACGGCACAAAAATCTTAAAACAAGTAACTAACTAACTAACTAACTAACCATCACGCCGTTTCCCCGCAGGGGTAGGCAGAGAGGACGGACCGCCAAACAACTCGGTCTTGGCACACACTCTTTGCCTCACTCACATTCATACATCGTCTCATACATACTCTTCTATTATTCTGACTTTTGACATGGCCCGTCTCAAGTATCTGATTCACTTGATCGTGCCATGTCTTCCTCGGGCGTCCCCGACTTCTTCTACCATTCACATTTGCATCATATATTCTTTTTACACTACTTTCTTCGCTCATTCGCTCTACGTGCCCAAACCATCTGAGGGTCCCTTTCTTAATTTTGCTCATTATACTTACATCAGCCTTACATTCTTTGCAGATATCCACATTTCTAACACGATCATACATGGTTTTACCACACATACGTCTCAGGGATCTCATTTCAACAGCATTCAGTTTACTTTCATCCTTCCTCTGCCAGTTCCATGCCTCACTGCCATACATCAGGGTAGGTACCAGGACTCCATTGTGGACTGCTAGCTTCGCTTTTTTTGACAGTTTTTTATTAGCGCCAACAGCATTCAGTCCTCCATTAATGGAGTTACCAGCATTTACCCTTCTTTCGATATCTCTATCAGCCTTCCCATCTCTCGTAAACATACTACCCAGATAAACAAACTCATCCACCTGCTCCAAGTATTCATCATTCACAAATATATCGCACACTGTTTTCGTACTCTCCCTTTCAAACACCATGACTTTAGACTTACTTACATTCATCATTAACTCATTCTTCATACATACTTCGTTCATCCTAGATACTAGAGACTGTAGATCTTCCATAGTGTTAGAGATCAGCACCGCATCATCAGCATACAACGGGCAACATACTTTCAGACTATTCAATTTCGCGCCCAATCCCACATCTTTCAATTCTTGCATACAATTATCCATGTATAGATTGAATAACCATGGTGACATTACGCAGCCTTGCTTAACACCTTTTGTGATGTCAAACCACCCCGTAAAATCACCGTTCACCCTAACACATGCAACGCTTCCCTCGTACAGAGACGCAATTGCCTGTATGAGATTTGCATTCACTCCATACTTGGACAACAACAAGTAAAACAAGTAAAGGTTTTTAAAAAATCTTACTTATTTCAATAACTTTGAAGGTTTTCCTGAACGATTTAATTTTGTAAACTATGTTATCGCGCCAAAAAGCGATCTTGTTTCTGAAGCCCCTAGATAAATTCGACCGAAACTTAGACTTTTTACAAAAGTTGTAATCAAAAGTCTGAGACATTCTCATATCTTCGCACAGATCGCAAACATAAGAATAAAATCGTTGTTGGGTTATACGGTGTTGTTACCTGCGCTGTATTTTTGACCGGTATTTCAATGGAAGGTGATCCGAAAATTTATCACATTGGCTTTTTCGGCATTGGTGTAGCAAATTGTCGGTTTTTAAATAGTTTTCTCCCTAAAAAATGGGTTTCTTCAACACCAAACTTCCTTCCTCAACAAAAAAAATCCGTTGTTACCTCCTGTGCGGGGTGAATACTTTTTTTAAAGTTACATTAGTTAAAATTAAGTTTACGCTGTACGTAATGGATCTTAACCCTACTTTTAGAGTAAGCATTTCAGATTTCCAGTTTCCATCAACAATTTTTGTTGGAAACCGGAAATCTTGCAAAGGATTTATTTTTGTTTTGATAGTTCAAGTAAAAGTTAAGAAATATCGTTATTCAAACCTCCACAATGTTCAGTTGACGTTCAAAAAATTATTTCAATAAAAAAGTGTATTATTTGAAAAGCTCTGCAGACAAGCGGGTTTGCTAGTATTGGTACCTTGGTAGGGTCCTGCGTTATCGGTGATTCGACTAAATTGATTAGGCTTGATAAATCGGGCCCGGCGCATAACTTCTTGCCACTCACAATAATCTAAGAAATATCTGACGTCCGCTCCATCTATCAGCGACGATCGCAAGGGCAGGCAGTGATGGAACTGAGACAAAGGAAAAGCTGATAATGAGCAAAAATATTGAAGAAAATTGGCAAAAAAACGAAGTGGACAGAGCGAAAACTGTTTAGATGAATTCTTCAATCTGCCCTGATGATGGACACTGTAACGCGGTAAGGAGGTAGCGCAACACGGCATAATATCCCAAAAACTAATAACAAGAATTCTTCAATGTTTTTGAAATATTGAATTTTCTTGAAATGCCTTCCTATTTTAGTGAACACATCATCGTAGCCTGGTATTTCTCAACCTTCCCACCACCATATAAAAAATGTCATTATTTTACTTGCAAAAAAAGAATTTGTTCCGACTTATTTTATTTATTTAAAATTTTTAATAACTTGTTGGACTCGTCTGAACTTCTTTCGTTAATAAGTTTTCATGTACCGAGTAGATCAGTTCGTCACAAATTACCTTACCATTGTAACAATACAGGTTCTAATGCTGAATTATATTCCATAATAAATTAATTAAAGCTGTTTGTCAGCGCTTCTCAGTTGGATTATAATAAATATACTTTGAATATTTATATTCTTCATCAATGTTTACTTATGGAATTTTTAAATTTATTTTATTACGGAGATACTTTACGTGGTAATTCTTGTATAACTTCAAAACATCCTGTATACATGTCGTTGGCAAACAAATTAGATTTTAACACAAAGAAATGTGTCACAATGTCCTTCACTCGTTGAAAAAACATTATATAATTTACGATTATAAAATAAAAGGCGAAACGTTATCACTTGTAAAATCCGTGGAAGATCTCGGTGTCGTCTTTGATCCCGAACTGACATTCTCTTGCCATATATCGCAGCTCACTCAGTCTTGCTACAAACTTCTTCGATTCATCATCAGGACTTGTAAGCAATTTGATAACCAAGAAGCTATGCTAGCGTTATTCGATGGCATACTGAGAAGCAAACTGGAGTACGCGAGCGATGTTTGGACACCGTACCACCAGAAGTACATTGATATGTTAGAGCAAATCCAGAAGAAATTCCTCAGGTATGTTTATATGCGGAAGCATGGAACCTATCCAAGGTTCATGCACCATATTGACTTACAAGAGGAAACTGATTCTGTGAGCTTAGAAACTAGAAGGAAAGCAAGTCTTGCTATTCTGTCTTTCAAAATTTGGAACAATTTCATCAATAGCCCATTTCTCTTGGGATGCTATGATTTTTATGTACCAGACCACTACAGCCGAAGTCGACATCGTGACTTATTTAAAGTACCGAACGGCAGAACAGACGTCTTGGCAAAGCATAGCATGACGAGGGGAGCGGTGCTGTTAAATGAAATTGCAAACCATTTGGATGTAAGTGACTGTTCTTTATATGCCTTAAAAACATTATTGAAGAGTCACTTGCCTAAATGCTGATAGGGTAACTAAATTGTACTGTAATTGGAATTATTCTGTTGTACAATTTTTTATTATGCACCAGATTTAAATGTCCGGGTTAAATTTTCCCCAAAAAAAAAAAGGAAAAACTAAACCCTTTCACACACTTCCCCAAATGATCATCTAGTCAACCCACGCTATGCAATTGCACTATATAAGTATTATAAATACAAGAACAACATGTCAACCTACTAGAGACCAAATGGGAATATAATTCACCGACTCCAGATATTTTCATATCAGAGGGTTCGGCTCTGTGGCATTTCTAATTGAACCTATAAATCCTACCGATCCCTCAATATAAATATTTTAAAAATCCTTTGTAATCCTACATGTATTTAAAATGACTGATTTTTCCATTTTTATATACAAATTCTTTGACAAATCTAATATGCTTAAATTTTGAATCAGATTCCTAGGTATTATGCCAGTGGCCGAAATAACAAATGGCAATATTTTTATAGTCCGAGAATGCCAAATTCTTTTAATCTCATTTCCTAAATCTGTGTATTTTCTTATTTTTTCAGAAATAGTTTTTTGAATATTACAGGAATTTGGAATAGCTACATCAATGATATAAGTTATTTTTTTTAATTTTGTCATGTAAAACTATATCAGGTCTATTATGACTAATTGTTCTGTCTGTTAGTATAGTTTTATCATAATATATTTTATAAAATTCATTTTATAAAAATGAATTTGGTTCATATTCATAATATGGTACTATATTACGGCAGTCAATCAAGTTATGTTTAATTACCAAACTTTGGTGAATTATTTTTAAAACCTGATTGTGCCTAAATGTATACTCGGAAGGCGCTAATATAGAACATCCCGATATAATATGTTCTATAGTTTCGGGAAAAGCCAAACATTTTCTACATAAATCATCAATTTGATTTATATCTTTGATTATATGCTTTCTATAATTTTTAGTATTAATGACTCTATCTTGAATGGCAAGCATAAATCCTTCTATTTCTGCGCTCAACTCTCCAATACTCAACCATTTGTTTGACGAAAGTTTGTCAACATACGTTTGGTTGAGATAATTGAAGTGTTTTGCGTGAATAATTTTATTTGACCAGGAATCTAATAATTCCTGGTTAGTATTTATAAGAATGTTGGCATTCTCGTCATATAAATTTAAAGGTGTAATATTTCTATCTGCCTTGCAAATTATTTTGTGCATTTCTGAGCTATTAGCTTTCCTATGGAAAAATTTTCTAAGCATTTCTACCTGATTGTGTTTCAAAGATGTTATTTTGACTACACCTCTACCTCCTAAATTTCTAGGTAAATTAATTCGTTCTATAGCTGAATTTGGATGATGGCAATTAAATTTTGTTAACGTAGTTCTAATCAATCGTTCTAAACTATCTAAATTTGTATTGGACCATTTAATTATGCCAAATGAGTACGTTAGTAGAGGTATTGCCCAAGTATTTATTGCTTTTACTAAATTTTTAGCAGATAGATTGCATTTTAAAATTTTTCTGATCCTAGTTTGAAATTGAATCCTAATATCATTTTTAATACTGGTGTGATCTAATCTATTCGATTGCGGGTATCCTAAATATTTATAAACCTCATCCCCTTTCATACTTTGAATTTTGAAATTTCTAAATATACCCTCGTCTCCATCTACAATTTTGCCTTTCTCTATATGGATAGTTTTACATTTATCTAAACCAAAAGTCATTTTAATATCATCTGAAAAAATTTTAACTACCTTAATCAAATAAAATAATAATAATAATATGAGATTTTCTTTTTCTTATATTTGTATTTATAATAGCTTACTATAATAGCTTTATGCTGTCACTTCAATGTGTACTTTTTTTTTAAATGAATGTTTTTTTTTCTTTACGTGTATATTCTGTATCCATTTCAAATTGTTGAATTCCTATGTAAAAGCCGTTAACCGGCGTTAATTCATAATAAATAAATGTTGGTCCAACGTATTAAATAGAGATCTAGACCTCTCCAGCTGGTCTCTCTCGACCCATCGCCTTGCACCGCAGTTGGAGGGATGGATTCATAAGTCCGTCACTTCTAGATACATTGACCCCAGATTCCTACCCACCACTCATACCCTTTTCCTTCCCAGAACTTCCTCTCCTTCCTTTAAAAGACCCTCCACACAGCATCCCCAAAGATGACACGGGCCCTGAGGGAAATTACTTTTCTCAGGGCCTCTTTTGTGGAGCTTATGTAAAAAAATGCAATTAAATAACTCGTTGATAATTTTTTTAGTAAGGTTGTGGGTTAGATTCCTGTTACTTGCAAAACTCGTACTTGTTGATTAGTTTTCTTGTCTTTTTTTTTTTACGTGAGCTCCACACAGGAGGCCCTGAGAAAAATAATTTCCCTCAGGGCCTATGACATCTTTGGGGATGCTGTGTGGAGAGTTTTTTTAAGGAAAGGAGGGAGTGGTGAGTTCTGGAAAGGAAAAAGGTTTAGGGAGTGCGTAGGAATCTGGGGTTCAGTGTGTCCTGGTCATCCACCTAAATTTATTATACTAAATGTCTTATTTCTTCCTCAATTCCTTCCCGTGGCCACTTTCTTAATCCGCCTGAAAATGTTACCCAACTGGCTGGCCAGGTATTTTACCCTGGTATAGAGGCAAATAGATATTAGTGTACACGCAGCTGAGACTTGGGAACTAACTAAGAGGAATCAGCGAGCACTGGATGTTTTTGGAAGGAAAATTTTGAGGCGTATCTTCGGACCGGTTTCAGAAAATGGATTTTGGCGCAGACGTTATAACAATGAGCTATTTACTCTGTTTAAGGATCTAAACGTCACAAAATTTATAAAACTGGGAAGACTTCGTTGGCTGGGTAATGTAGAGAGAATGACCGAGCATCAAGCACCAAAGTCCCTGCCGCCTGGGGAGACCAAGTTTAACATGGAGCGACAACGTCCTCAAAGATATATCCACTTTGGAGATTTTAAACTGGAGAGAGCTGGCGCAAAACTGAGATGAGTGGAGGAAGACTCTCAAGGAGGCCAAGACCTATCTGGGGTTGTAGAGCAAGAGTGATGATGATGATAATAATGGCAAATAGCACATAGCGTGTTAACCCCTTGTGAGGTGTTACATAAAAATAAAAAGTTAACCAGATTTAGGTGGGAATCGAATACGTATTGTGGATAACAGTAATCGCTGCTGATGTACTAAAAATCCACTTCATACCGAGACAATCACGATAAATAAACAAAGTACAATATTCATACGCAATAAACATAATCACTACAGCGTAAGTATGCCGTAACTGTGCTTCAACGATGCACGAGGGCACCGCGGGAAAGGGGGCGCTAATTTTTATTATAACGGAAATCACGTGACGCTGAAGTATCGGTTTCCGGTTCGAATCGATTTCCCCATCCCCCCCACCCGCTTTTCCAACATAAAGTTGATCGTTATCCCACTGTATCCCCCTGCGCGACCAAGTATAGTACAAGGCTTTCTTTCCTTGCATTCGCTTGACTGTACTTCGAACTGCTAGCCACAACGATTTATTGGTAAAGATATGGATTCAGGTATTTAACCCTTTTGTTGCAATGGTATTGATAGATTTTATGGGAAATAACGAAATGGAATATGTAGCGTAGGTGCTACAGCTTAACATACTCAACTTTGCAGCCTGTGGCGTCGATTGTAGACTGTGTGGATGTAAAATAATGATTTTTTTGCTGATTTGGCTGCCTGCATAAATGACTCAACTGTACATTGTTTATTGACGATTGAGTTTTTGTCTAAGTTTTCGACATAACAAGAACTCATTTCAGATAATCAACAACACGCAGCGGTCCATCGTTACTAGAATCTTAAGAAAAGATTCAGAACTTCTGTCTTACACCACAGCTCTGCAAATTGCTTCCTAAAAACATCAGTTAAATAAATCTATCAAGTTTCAAAAAAATCAGAACAACCGTCATTAACAAACGTTTTTGTTTAATTTATTAAAATCAACGGTATAACTATGTGTTAACAATATAATTGCATGACACAGTTAAATATAACGGCCGGCGTAGTCCAGCGGTAAGGCTCTTGACTAGCACTCCGAAGGTCGCGGGATCGAATCCCGGCGTGGCAAATAAATTTTATTTGATTAATTTGTGTTATTTCACAAGTTATTCATTTAAAATAATATATAGTATATTTGCAGACCACCATTCAGAATTGAAACGTTGCTTGAAATGGCGTAAGTCGTGTTTGGTGACCAGATCTGAATAGCCAGGTACTTTCCCACCTCCCTCTTCCCCATCTCCTTCCCTTCCCCATTACCTTCAGCCTCACAACATACCCCAATTGGGGATGCCATAGTCCCACTGGCTCCAGACGGGAGCAGTTGGGACTCTTGTGCGGTATACATGTAAAAAAAAAACAAACCAAGTAAAATACAGGAAATAATCTTAAAAAAAACATGTTTTGATCATAAAATGACACTAGAAGGGTGTATAAGTAAGAGTTTTTTTTTATTATAGCGACTATATAAAAAAATTTACATACAAAATATAATGGTGAAATTAAGAATAAAATATTGTATTTCTTAGTCCTCCTCACTAGGGGGTCCTGTGCCGAGGCGGACTAAAGTTATTTAAATATAGTTCATTTGTCTTCTATGCCGTTTTTAGCGTCTTCGCTAGGGTTTTCTCATTGACCTCTTTAAGCCATATTTTTATTCTCGATTTGTATTCAATTGGATTTTTTATTAGTTTTAAATCTTGGGGAAGTATGTTATGAAGTTTTGTTGCAAAGTATGTATAGTTTCTTTGTCCAAATGTGGTTTTATAACTTGGAATATTTTTTATATCATTTTTATTCGATCTAGTGTTATGCATACACGGTCTAGTAGAGGATTCATTATTTTTGAAGAGCTTCAATAATATATTTTTGGCATATATTTGCTGTACATTAGGTACGTCAAAGTTATTGAAAATTTCAATTGAAGGCGTTCTAATTGTTACTTTCAATATGGTCTTTATGATTCCTTTTTGAGTCGTATTCAGGTTGTGTAGGTACGTATGTGTAGCAGATCCCCATCCTATGATTCCATATTCAATTAGAGAATGACATAACGCTTAGTAGACCTTTTTCATATCCTTTTTATTTGACACATTTCTTAAATTTTTTAAAAAATATATAAGGTTAGTGAGTTTTTCCGTAATACCTTTGATGTGTAGGTCCCATCTAAGATTTTCGTCAATTATTACTACAAGAACATACAAAATATATATGTAGACTTAGGTTAAATTAATATTGATTAAAAATATGTGATTGTATCTAGCCTTCTTGCAACTACCTTCAGTGCAGTTAAATACATCAGCCACATTTGCATATCTATTATAAACTCCATATAATCTGTTTTAGTAGAAAGCAGTAACTTTGTGGTTTGACATGTTAATTGAAATAAAACAATAACTTTATTTGTAATCACGATTATTTTTTTTTAATACCGACCGGTTTCGCTTAACACAAGCATCTTTAGGATATAAAATTAAACAGATTTTTTATTTAAGTACAACTTCTTTACGTACACTTGACTTGGGAAGTAAGCTGGTGAATGCGTGACGAGAGCGTTACGAAAAGTGTGATCGGGCGAGGCGAACGGAAGTTGAGAGGGAGATACTAGTTAGTGAAGTTTTACTTCAGTCGTGTGGTCTAAAGCACACTCGTTTTTTTAATACCGACCGCTTTAGCTTAACACAAGCATCTTCAGGGCATAAAATTAAACTGTTTAAATTTATACCCTGAAGATGCTTGGGTTAAGCGAAACCGGTCGGTATTAAACAAATTAAAGAATTAAATCGTGTTTACAAATAAAGTTATTGTTTTATTTCAATCCATATAATCTAGGTACAAACGAGTATTTGAAATGCTTCCCGGTATTGTTACATTTGGAGATGATTTTGAAACGTAAATCCTAATTTAAATCCTGCCTTTCTTACTAACATTTTCAATTTTGGCCATAAATATTAATGGTGATAGAAAAAAGAGCGGAAGTCATCCAGTTACTCGTCTTGAGATACACTTTTTTACCTTAACTCAAAATAGGAGCCCCTGAGAAAAACAATTTCCTTCGGGGTCTATTTCACCTTTGGGGACGCCGTGAGGAGGTTCTTTTTCGGGGAAAAGTAGGGGTGAACATGGGTCTTCGAGAGACCGATGTTGTACGTGGGAGGAAATAAAGAGACCGTCAAATCGTTCAACAGCCGAACCGTCGAACTCAAAAAACGAGTCGTCGAATTGCTCCGTTCTCATGTGACAAAAATGTCAACCGTGTGCAAATGTTGGGTGCGCGTTTTGAGTGATTCCCGACTATTCAATGGCGCCAAATGATGTCCTTGGAGAATCTTCCATTTTAATAACTTAGAGCAAGGACAGAATTTCCACCTGACACCTGGTTAACTGGGTACTTAGTTAGGTACCACACTGAGTTAAAAAGAAAGTGGATATTTTCGTTATTGTTGTTAAAATGAGAATGCGTCCTTGACATACTCATTTACCTGTCTTTGGATAAAGAATTTTATACATAAATGCCCTTAAATGACACAACACTGTGCTAACAGATTCATGACGTCACAACTTAAAACAAAAGAGAATTGAATCGTTGAGTCCAATATCCGCCCTAATGAATTTTGATAAAAAAAATAGGTGTGAATGCCATCTGCCGAGTGATTCTACATATATCTTTTGTGTGATCGTTTTGAGATAACGGACGTGATCTCCTGTCAGACTTGTGTGATTTATTTGCTTTTTCTACGCGCAACAAGGTTAAATGAATAAATAATCATGCATACTTGCAGGAATTCGTGTTTAAAACGATCTAAACTAAAGTATGTGATAGTAAATATGTAAAAATCACACAAATCTGACAGTAGATCACGTCCGTTATCTCGATAACGATCCCATAAAAGATATAGAATCGCTATGCTGATATGGTTTCTCACGAGGAATATGATGTCGTTGTTATTATTTCCTAAAGTCATCTAGTTTCTTTATAAATCGTAATATGGGTCTATAGCAATTTGGGAGGCGGGAATTGGTACCGCCGCCCCGGGAACCTTTATTGGATAACCAACACCTCTGCCATAGGTCACCCCAACAAGTGGTTCGCTATGTTTGGTGATTTAGCAGGGGTGCCCGGGTTCATGGGGTGAGGTTTGTCTAGGTCTTGGAGGCGGATGTCCAGGACACACTAAACCCCAGATTCCTACCCATCCCTTAAACCCTTTTCCTTCCCAGAACTCTCCTCTCCTTCCTCTCCCTAAAAAAACCCTCCACACAGTATCCCCAAAGATGACATAGGGCGTGAGGGAAATTATTTTCCTCAGGGCCTCCTGTATGGAGATCGTGTAAAAAAAATAATAATAATTAAAATAGTTTTTTTTTTACATATGTAGATACCTATTTTAAACATTTAAATAGAAAATAATAATTGTATCAAATTATTTAGAAGATCGTTCTGACGAATAAAAAAATACAATAACTGGAATCATGAAAAATCATCAGCCTACTATGCTTTTCTTGATTTACTCACGTTTTTCTTGATTTACTCGATAGTAAGAAAATCAATTAGGGCGGGTTTTGAAACTCAACGATTCAAATATAGTATTGGTCATCTAAGGGTTTAGAACCTTCAAGCAATTCGATGCAAGTAGGTACGAATACGTCAAATGAACCTCGTTCTTACGAATGTGTGTGTTAATTTAAAAACCAGGTTAAATTTATCATTTGCAGTTAACGTTTTTATTTAAGTGTGATCGCGATAGCACGAACATGTGAATAGCTCATAAATATTTTATTAATAATCGAGTGAAATCATTACGAAAATAACACGAAATGTCTGCGCGTGGGTGAAAACTAGAAGGTAGTTACAGAATTTATAAAATTTAATTACTGAGGAAATTATTGTAGATAGATAGATACTTTCTCATAAATAAGGTTAGGCTATCTCTTATCGCCAGCTTTATGAGTATGAATTACTAGTTACTAGTGATACTCCATTCTTCAAATAAGTTAAATTTTGTTTTGTTTTTAACAACTAATTAAAATAATTCTAGATACATTATCCAAATAATAAAATTGTTTGATAGTTGATAAATACTTATAATTACATAACACCGAACTTACAACTTATTGTTTTTTTACATTCATATTGTAATTTAAGAACTTATGATATAATATAGCATTAAAAAATGTACACTACTCTTCCAGACACAAGCTAATGCTTCCATGGAAGAGTGGTATTAATTAAGATATTTGAACATGAACATGTACGCAAATTATTACATAATCTAAATGTACATTATATTTTATATGCTAAAAAAAAAACAAACAAACAAAAAAACAAAAAAAAATTAAAAAAAATTGAGGAAATCATAACGATATACTGTAAATTGTAAGCTTTTACGATCTTCAGTCGATTTAAACAGAAATTTTGGAACGAGTTAGAAAAACATATGCTATTCCTACAATAATAAAATGAAAGTTACTATTCATTTTATCTCAGGTATAGGTCCGTATCAGATATTTTATGTGAGACGTAATTTGAAAAATTAAAAGAAGTTATATACACAGTGTAAAACAAAAAAAAATCGGCATTTAAAGCATTAATTAGATTCGGGTATACTTTTCGGCGAATTTTGTAAGGAAACAAAAAAGTTTGTAGTAACCCCATAACTTTTTGTAATCAATTTTATTTTTGAATTTGTCCTTAAAAATTCCAACATACGACTCAATTTACTCGAAAACGAAAGCTCAAATCAAGTCACATTATAATGTTGATTATCAAGTTTCTCCTTGAGTACCACTACTTTTCGGTCACTATGCATTACTTACGTTAAGAAAAGTTTTCTCTTCAGCTCACTCCAGACCACGTCCTACATTATAACTGATTATTTATTTTATTTCTATTATCCCTTATGTTTTTTATTTTTTATTTTTTTTGTATTTATTTTTTCTTTTATATTTATTTTTTTTTTACTTTATCTGTTCTGTAAATATTTACAACCTTATGGGACGTGTGGGATTGCACATCCTGGAATAAACATTATTATTATTATTATTATTATTTATTTTATCTCAGGTATAGGTCCGTATCAGATATTTTATGTGAGACGTAATTTGAAAAATAAAAAGAAGTTATATACACAGTGTAAAACCAAAAAAAATCGGCATTTTTAAAGCATTAATTAGATTCGGGTCTACTTTTCGGCGGATTTCGTAAGGTAACCAACAGTTGGTAGTAACCCCATAACTTTTTGTAATCCATTTAATTTTTGAATTTGTCCTTAAGAATTCCAACATATGACTCAAAAAATCTCAAATCAAGTCACATTATAATGTTTATTATCAAGTTTCTCGTGAGTTCCACTATTCTCCGGACATTATGTATTACTTACGTTATTAAAATTTTCTCTTCAGCAAATTTGACGGCATAATTTTCAGACTATCGGACGTTATTAATACCCTAGCGACTGTATGGTTGAAATTTAAGAATCCGACTCCGAGTACTCTGCTGCGCCATATGAAACCATCTGCAAAAGAGAGGTTTGTGATTATCGTAATTGAATCGAATTAAAACAAGTAGCTATAATTCCAAAAGATGGCACCACTTACGTTAATTCAAAAAATTCAGAATCATCAAATGTCAATTTGCTGATTGTTTTGCTTTTGTTCTTAAACATATAATGGTGCCCCTCTTTCTTACACAATAAAAATGTCAACAGTCGAAAATGAGGTAAACGGTGAACGTATGTCTGCACCCCTCCAAAGGAAAAATACAATAATTATAATAAATATCCCTCACACGGATAAAGAAAATTAAATACAATTCCCGTAAGAAGTGGAAAGTTAGAAAATCACAAAAAAATATAAATCGGTACACAACGCCATCTCTGATACTGACAAAAACAAAACACGGACAGTTGCGCATCGATAATTGCTTCATTTTGTAATTTTTAACTCAATAAAAAAAACTGAATTTAATTTATTTAGGGAGGATCAAAAGCGAAGATATGTTGACCAATAGATAGTCTCATCATATAAAATAAAACAAAATTAAAAATATATAAGAAAATAAAAATAAAAAAACAAAATAAAAAAAAACACTCACTCATAGTTCCATTCATTACAAAAACACGTACTTATCGTTGCAGAACACAATTGTCTATTCTTTTATCAATACCCTTCCCATTTTTTCTACATTCAATTCCTGCGGAGATCTTTCTTTTCATTATACAAAATTATAATTTATACAAAATACGTACAAAATTATACAAAATTACGTACTATACATAATATAACAAAAACACGAACTTATCACTTCAGAACATAATTGTCTACTATTTTATCAATACCCTTCCCATTGTTCTACATTCAACTCCTGCGGTGATCTTTCTTTTTATTATTACCATCTGGATTTTATTTACTTGACCGGTTTTATTTTATATTATGTGCTCTAAGGGAAAATATCTTAGTAGGATGAAAAAATTAAGCAAGGAAAGGGAAATAAATACAATTGGTTATCAACCACTTTCTCATATCACTATTTATACACTAACTTAAGACATATTTATATACAAATTGTTTTTATTCATTTGCTGCATCCTTTTCGAGTCACATTCTTTTTGAGTTTCTTTACCCGCTCGTAAAGTTGAGGGATACGTCACTCACGTTAATTATAATTATTTTTTGTAATCATGTTTAAACATCCACGTTAATTATAATATGGATTTTGTCATCACGCTTGAAGATTGTCTCGATTCTCAATTTTTGCAAGAGATTCACATGTCCAAACATTTATCTATTGTTAAAAAAGCATTCGAAACTAAATCTGTACTTTAAGACATTGTTTTTTTCTCATCGCTTATTCTTTTTTTTATGAGTTCAAAATTGTAGTTATTATTAGCTTCTACGAGGAATTCAATCGTAACACTTGTTTCCTTCAATAAATAATATGTTTATATAATTAATCAATGTAATATGAAATTATGATATGAACTAAATTTGTAAATTTGACTGGCCTAAAACAGGATCCATTCCTAGTTGGCTAGTCAAAGTTTCCACATATGTTTCATTGTATAATTTTATGCGAAATAAATATTTATTATTATTAATTAAGCTAATAAGTTAACACAGCAGTTATTGATTCTGAGGCGGTACGAAGTTTGCTTGGTCAGCTAGTTTGAATATAAATAGTATTTGTAAAGCTATGATCAAATGTTCGCTTCCTAAAACAATCTTTTTGTCAACCAATCCACAAGACGTGGTTAAAATCAATTAATTGTCGGTCAACCCCATGTGCAATTGGGAATTTATGGGGCTGTATCTTGGCTAGTTAATTTTTATCACGGGGAAACAATCCCTCCTAGGGTAGGTGGTATTTCGCTGCTGTATCGAAGTAGATGTTTATGGGTAGCAGGGAGGCTGGAGGGATAAAAGCCTCCTGGACATTAAATAGAACCTCCAGAGAAAAACCGAAGATATTAGGACAGTCAAGACAACTGTTATTAAAGAAAGGACTCACCCCTTTGGAGGAATTCTGTGATCACCCACATGATAACAAGTACTACGTTTCAAGTTGAGTTTCTTTCTTAATTCAATTTCGGAAAACACTTATAAATTTAAAAAGATGTCAACCTACTAGAGACCAAATGGGAATATAATTCACCGACTCCAGATATTTTCATATCAGAGGGTTCGGCTCTGTGGCATTTCTAATTGAACCTATAAATCCTACTGATCCCTCAATATAAATATTTAAAAAATCCTTTGTAATCCTACATGTATTTAAAATGACTGATTTTTGCATTTTTATATACAAATTCTTTGACAAATCTAATATGCTTAAATTTTGAATCAGATTCCTAGGTATTATGCCAGTGGCCGAAATAACAAATGGCAATATTTTTATAGTCTGAGAATGCCAAATTCTTTTAATCTCATTTCCTAAATCTGTGTATTTTCTTATTTTTTCAGAAATAGTTTTTTGAATATTACAGTAATTTGGAATAGCTACATCAATGATATAAGTTATTTTTTTAATTTTGTCATGTAAAACTATATCAGGTCTATTATGACTAATTGTTCTGTCTGTTAGTATAGTTTTATCATAATATATTTTATAAAATTCATTTTCTAAAAATGAATTTGGTTCATATTCATAATATGGTACTATATTACGGCAGTCAATCAAGTTATGTTTAATTACCAAACTTTGGTGAATTATTTTTAAAACCTGATTGTGCCTAAATGTATACTCGGAAGGCGCTAATATAGAACATCCCGATATAATATGTTCTATAGTTTCGGGAAAAGCCAAACATTTTCTACATAAATCATCAATTTGATTTATATCTTTGATTATATGCTTTATATATTTAAAAATATTATTATTCAGTGTATAAAAACAAACAAGTTCTGCTTCTGCTTCGTAATTATTATTATGCGTTACAGTTGTTTCGCCCTCTGAAGGCATTATCAAACTGTGGTTGTTACCACCTACAGACGATGTATTTATGTCATTTCTAGACAGATAATTATGATGAAAAAATGAATAGCTTTTATTTTTATTACCTGTGCCCCTAAACTTCTAAGTAAAATGACTGAAATATTAATGGTTAACTTTCCCAATTACAGGATTGTTTAAATTTGACTGAAGGTCGTTAATTATTCCATAAAGATTAACCCGTGATAATTTATCAGGGTTTACCTTATAATACAATTGATATTTGAAATTTGAAATGGTCGTCATTATGCTCCAGAATAAACTACGATGATTCATGTATTTACTTCATAGCACAGTTAGGTATTTGGACTAGGTTTGAATATATCTAAAAATGGCGAGCGAATTATATTTGTTTGTTCATTAATAAAAAATAAATATATATATATGATTATGAAAGTTTTCTATTTTAGCAGCTACATCATATGAAATAGTTTAAAATAAACTTACAAAAATGCAAAGTAAATATGGCGCAATGAAAAATAAACATTAATGCTAAAAATATATGTATATAAATTGTGAAGAAGCAATAAATAAATAAATAAATAAATAAATAAATAAATAAATAAATAAATAAATAAATAAATAAATAAATAAATAAATAAATAACTTTGAAGTTTAGTGGCTAAGTTTTTTTTTAATATTATTTATTTTTTCCCGACTGGGGTTTTACATGGATGGAATTAAATATTACGTTTTTAAGATTTTTCTCATTGCTTTGTTATATGGTGTCATTTTGTCTTTGTGGAAAAAATTTAAAAAAAAATATTATACTTAAATCATATTAAATTTTTCACCAACAAATGGTTTGGGAAATACTAATTATAATAATATCGACTTATGGGAAAAATAATTAATAAACACCACATATTTTAATAAGTACAAAATTATTTTGTGGCACCATTGCAATTCGAAATTAATAAACACTTATTTTTAACCACTTTTATTGTTTAAAAAACTAGCAATGGTGTTCAAAAACCAACATGTTTCATAAGCAATTAAAATTTACATAAACCCTGATGAAGTAAGCATTCCTTATGAAACATATTGGTTTTTTAGGCGACAAAGTGGTTAAAACTAAGTATTTATTTATTTCGAAATACATTACAAATTTTCCTATTTTTCTTTCCTTTAGTGAGGGAAAACATTCGACGGGTTGTACTCGATATAATGAAACAATGAAATCGTTCGTCTTTGGGAAAAGGAAGTCCGCCACAATAATAACACTACACTCGTTGGTCCAGCCTTGAGTAAAATGGAAGCGATCAGATGCAGGTATTTATATAAGTTTCCTTTTCTGTCACTCAGTGTCATTTATTTGTATATTTACAGATGTTCTCACCTTTGTGAGAACAATCCAGATGAAAAACACTCGGTTAATGCACAAATTGGTTCATAAAATTACGAAATTTACTCAGCCAAAGGATTCATAAATTATCAACGAAAATGTCTACTTCAGCACACTCTATTTTTATACAGGGTATTAAGGGAGGTATTTTAAGCAGCTAACTAACTAACTAACTAACCATCACGCCGTTTTCCCGCAGGGGTAGGCAGAGAGGACGGACCGCCAAACATCCCGGTCTTGGCACACATTCATTGCCTCGTTTACATTCATGCAACGTCTCATACATTCTCTTCTTTTATTCTGACTCTTGACATGGCCCGACTCAAGTATCTGATTCACTTGGTCGTGCCATGTCTTTCTTGAGCATCCTCGACTTCTTTTACCATTCACATTTGCGTCATATATTCTCCTTATACTCCTTTCCTCGTTCATTCGCTCTACATACCCAAACCATCGGAGCGTTCCTTTCTTGATCTTACTTATTACGCTTACATCAGCCTTGCATTCTTTTCGGATTTCCACATTTCTCACACGATCATACATGTATGGTTTTACGCCTCAGGGATCTCATTTCTACAGCGTTCAGTCTACTTTCATCCTTCCTCTGCCAGTTCCATGCCTCACTGCCATACATCAGGGTAGGTACCAGTACTCCATTATGAACGGCTAGTTTCGCGTCTTTGGACAGTTTTTTGTTGGTGCCAACGGCGTTCAGTCCTCCATTAATAGAGTTACCTGCATTCACCCTTCTTTCAATATCTCTATCAGCCTTCCCATCTCTCGTAAACATACTTCCCAAATAAACAAACTCATCCACCTGCTCCAAGTATTCATCACTCGTTTTCGTACTCTCTCTTTCAGTTTATTTTAATCAGTGATTCCTGATATTATTGGTTTTAAAAAATATAAATCAAATTTTGGCCTCCAGTGATATTTTTTATGTTATTTTTTTTTTTCATTTTTAATCATAAAAAATCAGTAGGCAAATCAATAGATAGTTAGGGTCGGGGTAAGGAGTTGGGCGGTTATTCGGCTGAATGACCAGAGATTTAATGTGGAAGTTTATTTTTTGGTTTAAGAAAAAAAATAAATAAAAGAACATCAAAAAAAGTCACCGGAGATCAAAATTTCGTTAGCATTTTTTTTTTCTCCAAATAATGTCAGGAAAATATCATCGGTTAATGTAAGTCACGTATGTCCCTTAACACCGTGTATAGTCGGTACAATTGGTTCAAAATACTAAAATGGGCGATTAGCACCCCAAGTTAACAGTTTGGTTAAGGTAGACGAAAATTAAAATAAAAAGGTTTTTTTGGTTTTTCGGTGAACAGCTGACAATCTCTTCACGTGGTGGCATTATATATTAATCACATAGAATAAAGAAGAAAATTTGAAGTGGCTTGTTGGGGTGATTCGTGATCCAAATTTTTGCCTAATTAAGGAATAAATTTCGAATAAAAAAACTGTGTTTACGATATTCAAATGGGATGGAGATCTACGATCTCAGGCGCGTGGAAGTGAGACAGAACGCTGGGCTATTGGGCTAAATAAATTGTGCTAGATGTTTCCATCCCCACGTGTATGGAAAGATAATTACAATAATAATTCGCTGACAATTTCAGATCGCTTTCATTTTGTCCAGCGTCCGATACACTGACCGAAAAAGGGGAAGTTGAGGATGGTTGTAACATTAGGTCAATCAGCAATCAACGGTAGGAACAGTAACTACCGGCGCTACTATCGCCCCGCTACACTCTTATGGCCCTCGGCGGGTTGGGGAGGGTGTCCTTTAAGGGATGGGGAGGCAAGGGAGGCTATTGGTTAGAATTGTATTTGTGAGGTAAGACATTAGAGGAATTTGTCAGATGGAAGAAAACTTTTCGCCTTATCTTAGAAAAAGAATTGATCAAAGCAAAAATTATGTTTTTTTGATAAATAAATTTGAAATAGTCAAATTTGGATATGTGAAGGGTCAAAAAAATTTAGTCGTTTATTTGCATTTTTGACCTAGAATTTCTCGCTAATCGAAGAAATTTTCAGCTTGCAGCATTATTTTCTTTGTGGATAGGACATGGATTTCATAACGACTTGGAAAAAATCGTGTGGATAGATCTTTTTATTAAGATTACGAAAATGTTAGTAATTTTTTTTTTCGAAATGTACAGTTTATTTTTTATTATTAAATAAATAAATCCATTCTTTGGGCTCGTGACGTCACTACATGAAAATGTCCCGTCACCGAAAATGTTCCTTTTAATTTTGTAAAATTCCACACTGATTTATTTTTTTTATATGGCATCACTTTGAATTCAGGCGAATTTTTGAATTTGACATTTAACGTTCACTAGATTTTTTGTTTGTTCTCTGCGAACTTATCATGTGGTTTGACTTTTTGACAGATGTTCTGAAGAGAACCCCGTACATTTCAGATGTCGGTACATGTTTTAGCGGTATAATATGTTTGTAAATGTTCGATACACTTGTATTATTTATGTATGTAAAAGCCCTATGTACGGGCGTTTAAATAATAAATAAATAAATAATGGTTATGGTGCTGATTTTAACAAAACAAATATTTATTATATTCTTACTATTATTATAATTTACAAGTTCAAGTATATTACATTGGATTTAGTAATATAGACGTTGTACATTATAACGATTTATGATCAATAAGATGGATCAAGGAAAAAAATATTTATGCGATGTAATATTTTTGGTACGCCTCGTTATTCTCCTGTGCCATTCGTGTGGAAAACGTTCTATTTTTTAATGATTTTCGGCTACGTAATTATCGTTTTTTCGCACCTATAAAATTATGTCCCGTCTTTCCGGTTTATAAAAAATGGTCTGATTTTTCAGATTGAAATTTTCACAAAATCCCCAGGGTTAAAAAACACGATTGAAAAAAAAAATGAAAAATACAGAATGTCTTAGAATATTTGCCTAAACCGGATTTTTTTTAATGTGATGCAAGTGGCCTATTGTGGTGGTTGAAATCAGTAAATGACAAATATAAATCAATATTCGGAATTGTGTGGTGCAAATAACGTACAAATTTTCAATTGATAAAATCTTTCAGAAAAGATATGTTTCCCTCACAATGAAAATATGTTTTAATTTTGCTATCTACTAAATGGTAATTGCTATCTACTTAATAGTAGAAACATTACGTAACACTCATTGTCAATGTCATTTTATTTAATATTTTTTTAAAGATGAGAAATTTTTGTGTTCATTATTGGAGAAAGAAAATGGAGTCCAAGTACAAATATCAACATTGCAGATTCATTTTTCATTTTGTAGTTGTAGAGAAAGGGTCATAGACTAATAGCTCATTTAACAAATTAAGCTCATACGGGCCTTTTTCGAAAAAATACTCGTTGGGCCGCTTTCGAAATTACGAACACGTGACGTAGTTTCAAGTAAAAGACTGCCACTTGTATTGCAGTTAATTCAAATCTTCCAGTGGAACATGGACTGCAAGTGTCACAACTTTTTAGCCAATCACCGCTCTACCCTCTCGATGAACTAACCTTGTTAAAAGTATTTTCTACGAACTTTGGTTGTAGAGCGTGATTTTTGAAAAGCGAATTTATTTTGAAACTCCTGATTTTCGACCACTGCAATTCCAGTTATGCGTGTTTACTACCCCTAACAATCAAAGTCACCCCCCGGGGTAGGCGAGCAGGGGTAGTTAGGCACATTTCACTTACTTTTATCGGTGAAGTAGTGAGCCTATACGCCACTATCCTATCCCATACAACTATCAACGGTTGCGCTCGAAGATAATTATTTCGGTGCAATTGTACCCCGATCTCCCCAAAACCTTCTCAATGGTTCCTTTCTTATTGCAACTGTTAATTGACAAGTCGGCTAATGGAAAACTGGTATATCTGTTATCATTATCAGCTGTTGTGTATACACCGAAAAATAAACACCTTTTCTAGCCTCTCATGTAAGACTAACGCAGACCTTCTATAATTTGGGAGGCGGGTATGGGTACCTTCGCCCCAGGAACCATTTATTGGATAACCAATACTTCTGCCATAGGTCACTCCAAGTGGTTCGCTGCGTTTGGTGACTTAGCGGGGATGCTGGGTTGATGGGGTGATGTTTTCCGGGTCTTGGCGGCCCACCAGCTGCATGGCAGGCCGGATCGGGAGAGAGTGGTTGAGGGAGTCCCTTTGACTTCTCCTGCCTTACTCTCTCGGAACATCGCATTCATACGTCCGTCACTAATGGACACACTATCCCCCTAGATTCCTACCCACCCTTTTCCTGCCTAGAACTTCCCCTCCTTCCTTTCCTAAAAAGACCCACCACACAACATACCCAAAGATGACGTAGGCCCTGAGGGGAGTTATTTTCTTCAGGGCCTCCTGTGTGGAGCTAATGTAAAAAAAGACCCGTAAAAAACACGGAATATTTAAACTGTAGAATTGATAATTTGGGAGGCGGGAATGGGTACCGCCGCCCCGAGAACCTTTATTGGATAACCAACACCTCTGCCATAGGTCACTCCAAGTGGTTCGCTACGTTTCGTGATTTTGCAGGGGTGCCCGGGTTCATGGGGTGAGGTTTGTCTAGGTCTTGGAGGCGGATGACCTGAACACACTGAACCCCAGATTCCTACCCACCCCTTAAACCCTTTTCCTTCTCAGAACTCCCCTCTCCTTCCTTTTCTAAAAAAAAACCCTCTACACAGCATCCCCAAAGATGACACAGGCCCTGAGGAAATTATTTGGGTCTCCTGTGTGGAGCTCACGTAAAAAATAAATTGAATGCTAAAAAGCGCAGACCTTTGAAAAGTCACGACTTTACTTATCAAGGTCAACCCTAAAAAATTAAACAAAAGAAACACAAATTTCAAATACAGAATTAAAATATTTATCTGATTAAAAATATCGTATTAAAGATAAGTAGTTTATCTCTTCTCTGAATTCTTGATAAATAATAATTAAAATTTTGAAAAAGTTACTCAAATTTTAAAAAATTCCAGTCCATTGAACCAGAGTTACAATCATTTAGAATTTAGACAGACAGTCCCACAAACGAATTCAGTAAGCTTGGTGATGTTGAGTATGTCCATGATTTTTTTAGTAATCCTTTATCCGTAAGGTTAACTGTCAATAATTTTATTTTCATGTCGTAAAAGGAGTCAGCCGGTTTCTGTAAATATTTAAAAATATATAATAATGCTAAACCGTATATTATCAACATTTATTTTCCTTTCTTTTCTAGAAATCCAACTTTTCTCCATCTTTTACAATAAAAAAATGCATTTGTTATTAATAAATCCAATGTATATTTATTTGGCAAGAAAATCATTACATCTTGCTCTCCTGCTATTGTATTTAATACGAGCCTGAATGTGTAGCTACTTATTTTATAATATGTATATTTATTTGGCAAGAAAATCATTAAATCTTGCTCTCCTGCAATTGTATTAAATACGAGCCTGAAAGTGTAGCTACTTATTTTATAATATGTATATTTATTTGGCAAGAAAATCATTAAATCTTGCTCTCCTGCAATTGTATTAAATACGAGCCTGAATGTGTAGCTACTTATTTTATAATATGTATATTTATTTGGCAAGAAAATCATTACATCTTGCTCTCCTGCTATTGTATTTAATACGAGCCTGAATGTGTAGCTACTTATTTTATAATATGTATATTTATTTGGCAAGAAAATCATTACATCTTGCTCTCCTGCAATTGTATTAAATACGAGCCTGAATGTGTAGCTACTTATTTTATAATATGTATATTTATTTGGCAAGAAAATCATTAAATCTTGCTCTCCTGCTATTGTATTTAATACGAGCCTGAATGTGTAGCTACTTATTTTATAATATGTATATTTATTTGGCAAGAAAATCATTAAATCTTGCTCTCCTGCAATTGTATTAAATACGAGCCTGAATGTGTAGCTACTTATTCTTAATACCTTTTTTCTGTTCCATAATAAGCATTGTTCCCACAATTGGTGAAGTTCCCAGTTCCACATTTTCCAGGGGGGTTCCGCTTTTAAAAAACCTCAAATTGCCGACTGTAACAAGCAAACATTTCCCTGCGCCGCGAGCATTTCCATATTATTAGCTGTGCCTTCAAATTCGGGATACGGGATCTTAAATACGCGAAGATAAAAATATCTAATAATAATCTTATGTATGTAGGCAAAACGGGGACCTTATTAAAGGGCTTTTTGTTTTAATATCATTATAAGTTCTGTCATTATGTATTCGTTCTTCGATGGCTGGGTTTAACCACTGGAGCGACAGCGCAATTTAAAGCTTTTTTCTTCGACTGCTCGAGATTTTTCGGTTGAATATTTTCCGCCCACTTTAAAAATATCATACCTCTGAATTTTATTATGGAGACATACACACTGATTATAGTTCTATATAGACAATTAATTCATCTATCTTTTGTCGATTATCATGTAGGTATTTTATTATGGAGACATACACACTGATTATAGTTCTATATAGACAATGAATTCATCTATCTTTTGTTGATTATCATGTATTTTATTATGGAGACATACACACTGATTATAGTTCTATATAGACAATGAATTCATCTATCTTTTGTTGATTATCATGTATTTTATTATGGAGACATACACACTGATTATAGTTCTATATAGACAATGAATTCATCTATCTTTTGTCGATTATCACACATTTGTAGGATTTATTAATCTAGTCTCTTTCAACGGAAGCAATCTTCCGAACAGGCCCTCCATTGATATGCTTGGTGTATCCCTAAGTAACCAGCTCAGGTATGGGGGCTCCATCGAAGCCAGAGTAAAGTTTGCCTCCCAAAAACTGGGCGAACTGTACAGGGCCCGCAGATACTTTAATAGTACACAACTGCTAACCCTGTACAAATCGCAAGTGCGCCCCACGGTTGAATTTGGCAGCCACCTCTGGTCTGGAGCTCCAAAATACCTGAAAAATACCCTCGACTCTGTGCAGAAACGGGCGGTCCGTTTGATAGATTCTCCCATCTTAACAGACGGATTGCAATCTTTAGAGCACAGGCGTCGAGTAGGAATGCTATCCTTGTTCTACCGGTATTACAATGGAAGATGCTCCGAGGAACTAGCATCATTGATCCCTTCGGCACCGGTGCATAGTCGGGAAACACGCCAAACGCGTGCCCAACATTTGTACAGAGTTGACATTTGTCACATGAGAACGCGTCGTTTCTTCGACTCGTTCTTGTGTTCAACAGCTCGGCTGTGGAATGATTTGCCGGCCTCTGTGTTTCCTCCTTCCTACAACATGGGTCTCTTCAAGACCAATGTTCATTCCTTCCTCTCCTCAAAAAGACCCTCCACACAGCATCCCAGATGACATAGGCCCTGTGGGAAACTATTTTCCTCAGGGCCTCCTGTGTGGAGTTAATGTAAAAAAAAAAAAAATTATAAAAAAAAAATTATAAAACCGTAAACTTCTACTTAATTACTTGCAAATAAGGGAAAATTTGCCAAAATTGGCAGCAAAGCAATCTGAGGTATTTTAAATAGTGTCATATTGTGGAAAAAAGCGCTCCGGCTGATAACTGGGATTTTAATATTTAAATAGGGCCTTACCAATAAACGTGCTTAATTTTTTTTACAAAACGATAAACAACCATTGTTGTATGGTAAGTGGTTGTTTATCGGTGACGTAAAATTAATCTATTAATAGGTTTTTCCACGCTGAATAATAAACCGATGGAAATGTTTGTGTGCTTTTCCGTCTTTCCTTTAAGTCAGCTCAAAGTTTAATTACTTTTAGTAAAATGCATCTACCAATTTCAAATATCTAAAATCTTTTGTGAATAGATATTGACCTGAATGAGACCGATAAGTAAAAAGGATGTATTTTGTAAATTGGCGACCCCGTTTTCTTTCAAATTGGTTAGGTCACGCTTCTAGTCATTATCTCGCTTCTATCTTACTAATATTGTAAACGCGAAAGTTTGTATGGATGTATGTGTGTTTGTTACTCTTTCACGCAAAAACTACCAAATGGATTTAAATGAAACTTTACAATAATATAGATCATACTTCAGAATAACATATACGATAAAATTTATAAAGCTAGCTAGGAAGGGGATGCGGGAGGGGAACGGGGGCGCACGGGAAAGGTGATTCAGGGAGAAACAATGTATTTCTTTGAATATGTCAGTGAAACGCATACCGGGAACCAGCGATTAAGTTATATAATTAAAAAAAAGTCAAATAACAAAGTTTTTGGTTTGACTAAGCACAAAATTATTTTTTTCTCTGTTCTCACTAATTCAACTCAACAATTATTTTTTTAAAATATTTTTATGAATGTATAGTTTCCAGTTGTCTTCATAATTTTGCAAATTGATTTTCATTCCGTTCTCTCAGCTATGTTTTTACTTTAGTTTAAAATATATCCAAGAAGAGCATTACATAGTTTCGTAGCATGGAATACTTTATACCCCGTGTGACTCTGGTATCACAGAATCTTTTTTTTTCTATGTTTATTCGCAAAGATTCCGAGGAAAGCCTATATTTAATTTTAGTGTTTAATATTTTTTTCAGCTTTATTTCTCATGTTTTCCATAATTATTCGTTTTTTTTATTTGATTTTATTTATGCATTGTTATGTACTTTTTAACTCATCTTTTTATTTGTATAATTTCTTTTGCTATTTCGAAATATATTTCATAGCAATACCCCTGCTAACACTCTGAAATAAACTAATATTAGAAAAATATTAAATAAAATAAATAAACTAATATTAAATAAACTAGTATAAGCTTTCCCTGACGAAGGAACGTTTGTTCCGAAACCGGTCGGATTTGCGCATCAAATAAGTGGTTTATACAAAGTTAAATTATTTCATTTTTCTAAACTAATATTATTAATTTTGTTTGGTCTACTGCAAATTTTACTACTGCTCCTCGAAGTGCATCAAAACCTACCCACGGAGCCGCCTCTTACCTCGCCTTGTTCAGGTACAGTAAAATAGATTATTTATTTACTAATTTAATAATATTGTTTTCGTGATTTCTGGAGTGGTTACCCTCCACAGGTGACACTGTACACTGTACATATTTCGAGGTACAGGCTGATATCTCTTAGCTGAACAAACGACTTCTCTGCCATACCTATAATAGCGATTCGCCGTTCTTATAATGAGAAAAAATATTACTAAACTCGCCCGAGGCGATTTTAATTTTCCGCAGAATCACCTCCTCTTTCACATGCCTGTGTTTTTTTATCCCCACCCCATTTTTAAACCCCCTACCCCACATTTTACAGGTGCCATGAAGGGATGATTTTTACCCTCTCGGCAAAGGTGGAAAGAAAGTATATTAACTTATTATCAATCCTATTTAAGTTGATACTTAATAGAATTCATAATCTACTCTTTCATAGATGGCGCAAGTATAATAATTTTAAGGAAAAGGGTTTTTTAGTCATGCTTTAAAATATTAAAGCGATTTTATTATTTGCACCCGTACGTACATAATATGAATACGAGTAAATAGTAATTATTATTTTTATTTGATAAACTAACGTTTAAGACAAGATTTGTATGCATGGCACACAGGGTAACAATTATTATTATAAGCAATAGTTATCAGCCTGAAACACTCATCTATATTGATGGTTGTTTTCAGGTGGAAAAATGTAATAAGCAGTAACTGTTGAATGAAACACTAGTATTTATTGAATTATTTGGCGGGTATTACATAACTAACTAACTAACTAACTAACTAACCATCACGCCGTTTCCCCGCAGGGGTAGGCAGAGAGGACGGACCGCCAAACATCCCGGTCTTGGCACACATTCCTTGCCTCGTTTATATTCATACAACGTCTCATACATTCTCTTCTATTATTCTGACTCTTGACATGGCCCGACTCAAGTATCTGATTCACTTGGTCGTGCCATGTCTTTCTTGGGCGTCCTCGACTTCTTCTACCATTCACATCTGCGTCATATATTCTCCTTACACTCCTTTCCTCGTTCATTCGCTCTACATGCCCAAACCATCGGAGCGTTCCTTTCTTGATCTTACTCATCACGCTTACATCAGCCTTGCATTCTTTGCGGATTTCCACATTTCTCACACGATCATACATGGTTTTACCACACATACGCCTCAGGGATCTCATTTCTACAGCGTTCAGTCTACTTTCATCCTTCCTCTGCCAGTTCCATGCCTCACTGCCATACATCAGGGTAGGTACCAGTACTCCATTATGGACGGCAAGTTTCGCGTCTTTGGACAGTTTTTTGTTGCTGCCAACGGCGTTCAGTCCTCCATTAATAGAGTTACCTGCGTTCACCCTTCTTTCAATATCTCTATCAGCCTTCCCATCTCTCGTAAACATACTTCCCAAATAAACAAACTCATCCACCTGCTCCAAGTATTCATCATTCACAACTATATTGCATACTGTTTTCGTACTCTCTCTTTCAAACACCATGACTTTAGACTTACTTACATTCATCATTAACTCATTCTTCATGCATATTTCGTTCATTCTTGACACGAGAGACTGTAGATCTTCCATACTGTTAGATATCAGCACCGCATCATCAGCATACAACAGGCAACATACTTCTAGATTACTCAATTTCGCACCCAATCCCATCTCTTTCAATTCTTGCATACAATTATCCATATATAGATTGAATAACCACGGCGACATTACATAAGGCTGATAATTATTGGTTATAATTAAAGACCGGATTAAATGCAAATGCATATTTGCATATGCAATTGCATATTTAGATCCTTTTCAGTGGTAGTTGCAAAAAATTTGAGATCTTGCATATTTACGCTTGATCTCGTTAATCATTCAGATACCTTACATGGTAATGCAAAAGAACTGATCACTCCGACACTCCGGCGCGGCGGCTGTAGGCCGCCTCCTCTTCGCCTTAGTATAAAAATGCTTGAAACTCATGGATTGGCGTTGAATGAATCCATTCAGGTTATGAAGAAAATTCGCCTTATAAATTCCTCGTTGCAATAGCTATTCCTGAGTAAACTCAAAGAAAAGTTTGAAAACTTACTGAACAATAACTAAGGGTTTAAACCAAGGGTGGCCAAACCGCGGCCCGCGGGCCGCATGCGGCCCGCAGGGCGTCTACTTGTGGCCCGCGGAGCACATGCACACTTTCTTTTCTTTTAGTGTACATAAAACCACCACAAGAACATTCCAACGTGTGTAGTTCGTATCATATATCATAAATGGAAGAATATCAGTACGTTGATTCGACTATCGTGACAAGTTCTTCAATGGTACCTATATACGTGTTAACAAATAATCACAGTTAAAGGAGAAATTCAATCAGGTTGGTTTGGAAGAGTTTTACAAAACAAGGAGAAATATCCTGCATTTTACAAATATGCTCTCTATCGATGATTTCGCTATTTGAAGACTTAACATGTGAACAGATTTTTAGTCGAATGAAGTATATTAAATCTCAAATGAGAACACGATCACTGATGAGCATTTGGAAAACTGTTTGCGTACTGTAGCAACAACATCAATGGTTATCAACATTGATGCACTTAGTTCTGACAAACAAAATCACACATCTCACTAACATTTATTATATTTTGTTTATTTTTTATTATTTTTTTTTGTATTGCCCAACTCTTATCTAATAAATATGTTTGATTCTCATTTTGGTTATATTATCTTTAAAAAGCAATATATTTTTGTTATCTTTGAATAATCAAAGACATTTCGTTATGCGGCCCGATAGGAAATCTAATTTCTAAAATCTGGCCCGGCTGCTGAAAAGGTTGGCCACCCATGGTTTAAACTCTCGCCAAATTGATAGCTTCATCAACGGGGCAGGTGAAAAGTGTTTCCCCGGCATAATAAGTTAAAAAATCGCACCAAATTTAAATTCTGCCCAGTCCTAGACCTAGAATGCGCCTTTTCCGCTTACAAAAATATATGCGATTGTACACATAATTTGTCTACAGAACATTTAGAACAGTACTTAATCGTATACGTTTTTAAAGGTAAATTTAAATTTCATTGTTAAATACATTTTGTAATTGATATTTTCGAAAAAACGATTGTTATCCTTGAGATTGTTAGCTTACTAAAATAAAAAAAATACTTAAAAATATGACTTCCTGTATTATTTCATTTTGCATATTTTGGCCCTTTTTATGGATTTTCGTGCATATTTTAGATATTTTTATTGCATATTTGCATGCATATTTTGGGCTGCTTTTGTTGCATATAATCCGGTCTTTAGTTATAATAATTGTTACGAGTAAATAGTTTTACACAATTTTATTTTTACATTTTAAGTCATTTACCTTTTATAACTGTACTTCTACTTTCTCTGATACTGACGTATTTTTTCTTTTATTCTTAATTACTCTATCTTTTATGCTTAAGTACTTGACTTACTTTAACTCCAATCTTATTGAAATTTTGGTCTCGGGTGCCTTTTTTAAAGTTCTTCAAAATCAAACCAAAAAAAAATTGCACATTTTGCCACTGGTCTCTTAGCCGAGTAACCGCCCAATCCCTTACCACGCCCTTTACTGTCCAATAACTATTGATTCTTTGTGTTTTTAGTTGAAAAAAAATCATCAAGGTAAAAAAACGTTAATAAACATACGTTCCTCCTTGCCATAATGCTGCTGCTCTTTCTTAACATTAAATAATTCATGGGGTGAGGTTTGTCTAGGTCTTGGAGGCGGATGACCAGGACACACTGAACCCAAGATTCCTACCCACCCCTTAAACCCTTTTTCTTCCCAGAACTCTCCTCTCATTTCTTTCCTTAAAAAAACCCTCTACACAGCATCTCCAAAGATGACATAGGCCCTGAGGGAAATTATTTTCCTCAGGGCCTCCTGTGTGGAGCTCATGTAAAAAAAAAAATAATGGTGCGACAAAAGATGAGACACACAAAATACGTGTGACTGTTTCCTCCAAATTAGTATTTTTTCCTTGCGTTTCATTTTCTTTATACGTGTGAGGGAGATGTATGATAATGATTGTATGTGTCCCTCTAGGGGGTTCAGACATACATTCACCGTTTGTCTCATTTTCGACTATTGTTATTTAGTGTGCAAGAAAGAACTGCAGCATTATACGTTTAAGAACAAAAGTAAAACCGTCAGCGCATTAAAATTTGACTTTTTTTTAACATTTGAAATTCACTCTCACTTAAATATTCCTTTAAAATGTATTCCATACTTTCAAAATTATCGCCACGGCTAGTAGTATTATTGTAGTGGTCTGCGAAGACGTCACGGTGCGGTAAATGAGAGAGATGCAAGAAATTATCACTTCTTTTTTTTAGAGGAAACAAATCTTCTTTTAAAAGAGCTATTGCATTATAGCGATAAAGAACGTATGTTTGTTGCCTTTTTCGCGGTCTTAGTACCGTAACCGTGAATCGTCACGGTAATAATAAAAACGTTCAATAACTAATCGGGTAGATGCGGCTTATTAATTCTGAACACAGTGGCATTCTAATTTTAAAATTCCTAAAATTTAAGGTACACCACTTTGAAAAGTTACTCTTCAAATATTACAAGAAAGCTCAAAAGTCCACCCCTCCTATGTTGCTAGCTGAATGGGGTTCCACCGAAGACGAGATCAGTTTTGTGGGTTGGTGGTAGATTAACCGTTCACCTGCTTTTTTCTCTTGCGATTGCCTGCCTGCCCCGGGGCTGGCTCATTAGTCGGCCAGGTTGGCAACTACGCTATGCGTTTTTTGTGTTCCCGGTATTACTACCCTTACCTCTGTACCTGTGTATTCTCATCCTTACGAGGGGAGGCTTAGATAAATATACATATGTGGGTTTTGCTCCTACCCGGTAATGTATGATTATAATTTGCCGATGTTGATCATTTTGGGTACGGATTTTTGATCTTGTTGTTTTGGGGAGTTTCGCGATGCAAAATCTTTTCTATATAAATAAAAATGAATGCTTGTTTGCTTGCTTGCTTGTTTGTTTGTTTGTATTTTGTATTGCTTTATTAAGCATAGAAAATGTTTGAAACTATCAACATATCTTTTTTTCCACCCACACGAAGAATTCTGGATTATTACAATCCCGTGACAATACATATAAATAAAATCGGATATATTTATCCGTGACGCTATCTAGTTTACAAACCAATTCTTAGAATGATTGTTTCCAATAAAAAGGGTAGTTGCCCATAATATGGAATAAAATAGTTGAAGATAATATTGTTCATTCTAAAATTTGAAACATGAGATTGACAGTTTGACACATGGTGGCAATTTCAGGATTAGTAAAAGCGCACGTCCCGGTTAAACGTTCTTCGAGGTTCGAGTCCCAGTTGCGACTACTATCTTTATCTATTTTTCTGTGTCTTGTTCCCTTTCATATCTTCGTTTCGTTTATTATTGTTATCTACTTCTTCAATGATACATTACTTTGATGGGATTAACCTTCAAAAGTTTAAAAAGAGTTTTTCTTATAGAAAAATAAATTTTATTTTCTTGATTTGTGATATTTCACATTTCTATTTTAAAATACTATAAAGCATAGTTGCTGCACGTTTTTTGGAAGATACTCTCATATAGGACCACCACTTAGAATTGAAACGTTTCTTGATTTTTTTTCCAGAACTCGGAGAGGGTGGTGCAGTCTCAGGAGTTCCATGTTACACATAGAATATATCAATATAATAATAAAAATATTGTACGATAATACGCAGTAAAAGAAAACAAAATAAAATAAAAATAATAATACAGAAATTAAAGAATCTTTTTGATGAAATAACATTTGGTGACCAATTCGGAATAGCCAATTATTTACCACCTTGCTCTTCCCCACGATCGTCTTCCTCATTTCCTTCTCCTTTTCCTTCCCCTCCCCACTACCTGTAGCCTCATAACGGTTCCATGACAGTTCATCCTGCGACAATTCATCTGGCGACAGTTCATCCAGCGACAGTTCATCCTGCCGACAGTTCATCCTGCCGACAGTTCATCCTGCCGACAGTTCATCCCGCCGACAATTCATCCGGCGACAATTCATCCTGCCTGATCATTTAGAAGATTTTTTCTTCAAGTAAGTATGCAAAGAGGATATACGGCCGTACAACCTAACCTAACCTAACCTAACCTGACCTAACCTGACCTAACCTAACCTAACCTAACCTAACCTAACCTAACCTAATCTAACCTAACCTAGACGTGTTTGGTGACTAGATCTGAATAGCCAGGAAGATACGTTTTCCACATCTCCTTCCCCTCGCCACTACCTTCAGCATCACACCATACCAAAATTGGGGATGCCATTGGCACTCACTGGCTCGAGACGGTTGGGACTCTTGTGTGTTTTTTTTTTAAATCGGTCAATTCACCCTAAAAAGATGGTGTTAATTTCAGATAAAAAGTTATATTAGATGCAAGTAGGAATCTTTACCGTTCTTTGCTAAGCCGACTGCACGTATAAGTATGTCGTATTTTGTTATTCACGCATGCTTCTTCGGAGTCGAAATTATTGTTAGTAAAAATATTTTTACAGCGGATTTCCACTTAAGATGCCTTCAGATATAAGTATATCGATTTTGGTTGTACGGCCGTATATCCTCTTTGCATACTTACTTAATAAAAATCTTCTAAATGAGCAGGCAGGATGAATTGTCGCCGGATGAATTGTCGGCGGGATGAACTGTCGGCAGGATGAACTGTCGCAGGATGAACTGTCGCCGGATGAATTGTCAAAGGATGAATTGTCGGGTCACCCCTCACAACAAACCCCAATTGGGGATGCCATAGTCCCACTGGTTCCCGACGGGAGGAGTTTAGACTCTTTGATATTCACATTTAAAAAAAGGTTGCATGACACGCTCCTTGCATTCATACATCATCTAATGCAGTTATTAGCAACCCAAGGCCTAACTAAAAAATCAACAGTTACTCGAAACTGCAAAGTAGATACTTTATATATGTTCTTAATTTCAGAATGACAAAAATCGACACTGGTTTGGCATTTGAGACAAACGGTGCTTAGTTTTTTGTATTCTGTAATTGTTTTATTAACATTTTAGAAAAGACAAAAGTTTTAAACAACACCGATTGCAAATTTAACAATGTCAAGCTGTAGATAATCTATCCACTGCAGCCCGCGAACAAATTGAAAACGGATTAATTGGTATTCATAATTGGGATATAACATCACCGCTGTATTTAGCACTGGTATTAAATAAAACTGATCTTATGTAATAAATCGACTAACCTCCGAAATTTGGTTTTGTCTTCTAAGAAAACAATTAATAAATTCTAAATAATAGGTTGATGCCTTTTTGCCACAACTTCGTTCAAATTACTAAAAGGTGCTAAACAAAAAAAAAAGTGTTATTTTAAAATATCTGCCAAAAATTCTTATATTGAAAATGTTTTCGTTTGGGACAATGAAATTCCACCATAAATTTAAAATTTCTAAAATAAAAGTATTAAATTAACCATTATTTGCAATCGCACATTTTTATCATTCCAAGCCATTAATTCCTGGAAACTTTGTTAAAAAATTACCCCTTCCTGTTTAAAAAACGTTATTCCCTATTTCATTCTATGAAAACAATTCAATCGAAAAATAATAATCATTCGCCCGGGAATGGTGGGACGATTCTTTACTGTGAAAACTTCTTTGTCTCCAGTCGCAATCAAACAATGGTTACACATTATATAAAATATAAATGATTTAATACGGTGGCGGGGTTGGTTGGATGGTTGAGGAGGTTTTGGGGGTGTTTTTACGAAGGTTCGGGGGTGTTTTTTGTTCTCTTTTTGACGCGGGGTGGCAGGGGGGTTCGAATAAATCTTCTGGTCGATTTCGGCAGTGGAAATGACAGGATGTGGTTGAAAGGGGTGGGAGAGAATTTTAAGGAGGGGTTTTTATAACACTTTCAATCTTGAGCCATAATTCGTTATGTAAATATTTGCTGTTTGTTTACTATGCACAAAAGTAGCGAATACTTTTTTTTTGTTTCTTTCAAAGTTTAACTTTAAATAATTGAACTCATAGAGTCCTATAATTTCAAAACCCGCTATATTCGATTTTTTGACAAAATGATCTGAGGATGACATCTTGTTCACTTTTTTGCAAAGAACATGATTAATCTTCAATTGGGTTTCAAAACCTCCTTTATCACGACTAAAAACCATGTTAAAACTGCGAGTGAGAAAAAAAACCGCTATATCATTCAAGAAGTTATTTCAAAACCCGCTATATCGGAATTCAACCAATCACGAGCAGTTATTTTGCCAAGATGGCGGGTGTAGAAACACGCCCTTCAGATCAGTTGAGTTTCAAAAGCCTCTACATTACCTATAAATCACGAAGTGAGTATCAAAATCTGCTATATCCATTTTATTTATCCAAATTACTTAAATATTTCTAGACATACATTGAAAAATGAACACTTTTCGAACGTATATTACTCCAATTTATTATATAAAAACATAAAATGCGATTTTTTATTTACGCTAGAGATGTGACGGTTTTTTCGGTTTTCTCCGAATCGGTGAAAGTTGATATAGCGGATATAGAAATTGAACGACTCTCATATCGTCCGTGCATACGTAATATGTCGTAAGCCACTACACATGTATAAATTCTTATTTATCGTTTTTCCATCTTCTAGCAAAATATCATATTCTAGAGAAATCTTTTGATCTTTGTTTTTACAATTAATGTATTCCACTTGGGTTAAAATCTCTTAGTTGCAATACGTCGTCTGCGACATTATTCACGACACGAAATATTGCATCAACGTTTTCTTTAGATTTTACAATATCATTACAAATAATATTTTCTGAGGTTATATGTATATGTCGGAAGCCACAATATTTGTGAAGAAATGCGGTTTTTCGCTCTCCTGTAAAATTTGTATTTCGTGGCTTAGGACATATTACGGTTGCTTAAACTATGTATAATATGTACATTTATTACCATCTTAAGTCCGCAGCGTTACTCGGGCTTTACACGGAGTTTTGATTTCCTTTAATTTACAATGTTAGATTTGCAAAATTTCGTCAAGATATCAAAATTCTGCTTTGGGGTGGTAAGTGAAATGGGAGTGACTTTTTGAAATCTCACATAGACAGTGACCTTTCTCTTGATTTGAAGCCAAAGTGTGCAAAATTTCATCACTCTCTGAATAAAACTGTAAAATTTTCTGGAAACCAACCCGCACACCACACCGGATCACTCTACACCACAAATACTCGTATACGGCCGGCGTAGTGCAGCGGTAAGGCGCTGGATTTGCATTCCGAAGGTCGCGGTGTGTATTTCACAATTTATTCATTTAAAATAATATATAGTATATTTGCTGCACGTTCCAGAGTGGAAGATACTCTCTGGTGTAAGACCACCATTCAGAATTGAATCGTTGCCAGATCTGAATAGAAAAAGCCAGGTACTTCCCCACTTTCCTCTTCCCTATCTCCTTCACCTCCCCACTACCTTCAGCCTCACAACATACCCAATTGGGGATGCCATAGTCCCACTGGCTCTAGACGGGAGCAGTTGGGACTCTTGCGCGGTATTCATGTAATAAAAAAGAAACAGCTGTTACGCTTACTGATAATTACATAGCAGAACCTGTTTATTAGTAAACTGTTTTTTATAAAATAAATAATATTATTATTGAAATAAAATACATATATATGAATCTGAAGATATGGAAGAAACCAAATTAATAAATTAAATTAAATTAATAAAACAGTGATTTTCCTTTCATTTAAAACGTTAGATTTCATCATGAGTGCCTACACTTGTTAAATACCCATATAAGATAGTTAGACAGAATCTGATGCATTATTATAAAATTATTAATTTTTTTTTTTAATAAAATTCCAGCTTCAAAGCGTTAAGGGTGGATTGGTTTTAAGGAGAGGGTGGGTAAATATTCAGATTATCTTTGAGTAATGATTCAATTTTCGTTCCTTTCATTTTCCGATGAGTAATTTGTTAGAATCGCGTTTGTCTGAATGGGTGGAAGTTTTTTTTTGGCAAACTCTCCCCACAGTTCTGCTTCGTGGAATGATTGTTATGGAATTAAATCTATTATGGTTTTAATGATTCCACTTTGTTATAGTTAAGTACTCATCAAATGTGAAATTAGGCAGCTACCTTAGAATAATAGATATTTCTTGGAAAAATAAGATTACCCCCTAAAAAGTCAGGTACGCCTCATACGTCATTACATATATCTGGTAATGTGATATTACTATGAAAACAACCTTATGGATCCGGACAATTTACATCTATAAAATTATCAATAACTAGCTGACCCGGCCACGCGTTGCTGTGGCTAATAAAACACAACGTCATCTGCTGGATGCTTATCCAACCACCGCCGTCTTTGAGTTCATCGCGAAGAGACAGACAGATGCCGCGGAGGACTTTAATTTATAATACGTAGAGATGGTGTGAAAGATTATAATAATGTGGATGAAATGCTTGGGGTAACTAACGTATTTAAGTTAATATGGATTAATACTGTATCCGTCTAAATAACTTTTCAATTACCGCAATGTACGTGACCATTTTTTTAGAAGATAGAATGTGTATAGTAAGCTATCCGTAAAAGATAGAGATATGCCTTCGCGGACTTTTTTGTAGATTTATAAAAGAGGAATATCCCACCATGCATTGTTTTGTTATATCCCAAAAAGATTAGGCAGCGTTTTCGAAGAAAGCTACCAGGCGGCTTGACTTTTTCCGACCTTTCTAACAATTATCGTTATAATTATTATAAGCAATAATTATCAGCCTGAAACACTCATCCACATTGAAAAATCTTCCGAGAAAAGATACATGACGCCAACGGGACTTGAACCCGTGTCCTCTCGATTGCCGGTCGATTGCTCTTGACCACTGAGCTATGGCGGCTTATCTCGTACCCGCCAAATGATTCAATATATGCTAGTGTTTCATTCAACAATTACTGCTTATTATATTTTTTTTTCCACCTGAAAACAACCAACTTTATTTTTGCGAGAGAAACATTGTAAGTGTTAAGTCCCTCGCTAGGTGGCGTCGAGACAAATTATGTCTTCATTTTATTGGGGAAATACTTAAACTTGTCAAATATTAATTATTATTTTTAATTGTAAAACTAACGTTTTTAAGACAAGATTTTTTATGCATAGCACAAAGGGTAACAATTATTATAAGCAATAATTATCAGCCTGAAACACTCATCCACATTGAAAAATCTTCCGAGAAAAGATACATGACGCCAACGGGACTTGAACCCGTGTCCTCTCGATTGCCGGTCGATTGCTCTTGACCACTGAGCTATGGCGGCTTATCTCGTACCCGCCAAATGATTCAATATATGCTAGTGTTTCATTCAACAATTACTGCTTATTATATTTTTTTTCCACCTGAAAACAACCAACTTTATTTTTGCGAGAGAAACATTGTAAGTGTTAAGTCCCTCGCTAGGTGGCGTCGAGACAAATTATGTCTTCATTTTATTGGGGAAATACTTAAACTTGTCAAATATTAATTATTATTTTTAATTGTAAAACTAACGTTTTTAAGACAAGATTTTTTTATGCATAGCACAAAGGGTAACAATTATTATAAGCAATAATTATCAGCCTGAAACACTCATCCACATTGAAAAATCTTCCGAGAAAAGATACATGACGCCAACGGGACTTGAACCCGTGTCCTCTCGATTGCCGGTCGATTGCTCTTGACCACTGAGCTATGGCGGCTTATCTCGTACCCGCCAAATGATTCAATATATGCTAGTGTTTCATTCAACAATTACTGCTTATTATATTTTTTTTCCACCTGAAAACAACCAACTTTATTTTTGCGAGAGAAACATTGTAAGTGTTAAGTCCCTCGCTAGGTGGCGTCGAGACAAATTATGTCTTCATTTTATTGGGGAAATACTTAAACTTGTCAAATATTAATTATTATTTTTAATTGTAAAACTAACGTTTTTAAGACAAGATTTTTTATGCATAGCACAAAGGGTAACAATTATTATAAGCAATAATTATCAGCCTGAAACACTCATCCACATTGAAAAATCTTCCGAGAAAAGATACATGACGCCAACGGGACTTGAACCCGTGTCCTCTCGATTGCCGGTCGATTGCTCTTGACCACTGAGCTATGGCGGCTTATCTCGTACCCGCCAAATGATTCAATATATGCTAGTGTTTCATTCAACAATTACTGCTTATTATATTTTTTTTCCACCTGAAAACAACCAACTTTATTTTTGCGAGAGAAACATTGTAAGTGTTAAGTCCCTCGCTAGGTGGCGTCGAGACAAATTATGTCTTCATTTTATTGGGGAAATACTTAAACTTGTCAAATATTAATTATTATTTTTAATTGTAAAACTAACGTTTTTAAGACAAGATTTTTTATGCATAGCACAAAGGGTAACAATTATTATAAGCAATAATTATCAGCCTGAAACACTCATCCACATTGAAAAATCTTCCGAGAAAAGATACATGACGCCAACGGGACTTGAACCCGTGTCCTCTCGATTGCCGGTCGATTGCTCTTGACCACTGAGCTATGGCGGCTTATCTCGTACCCGCCAAATGATTCAATATATGCTAGTGTTTCATTCAACAATTACTGCTTATTATATTTTTTTTCCACCTGAAAACAACCAACTTTATTTTTGCGAGAGAAACATTGTAAGTGTTAAGTCCCTCGCTAGGTGGCGTCGAGACAAATTATGTCTTCATTTTATTGGGGAAATACTTAAACTTGTCAAATATTAATTATTATTTTTAATTGTAAAACTAACGTTTTTAAGACAAGATTTTTTTATGCATAGCACAAAGGGTAACAATTATTATAAGCAATAATTATCAGCCTGAAACACTCATCCACATTGAAAAATCTTCCGAGAAAAGATACATGACGCCAACGGGACTTGAACCCGTGTCCTCTCGATTGCCGGTCGATTGCTCTTGACCACTGAGCTATGGCGGCTTATCTCGTACCCGCCAAATGATTCAATATATGCTAGTGTTTCATTCAACAATTACTGCTTATTATATTTTTTTTCCACCTGAAAACAACCAACTTTATTTTTGCGAGAGAAACATTGTAAGTGTTAAGTCCCTCGCTAGGTGGCGTCGAGACAAATTATGGCGTCATGTATCTTTTCTCGGAAGATTTTTCAATGTGAATGAGTGTTTCAGGCTGATAATTATTGCTTATAATAATTGTTACCCTTTGTGCTATGCATAAAAAATCTTGTCTTAAAAACGTTAGTTTTACAATTAAAAATAATAATTAATATTTGACAAGTTTAAGTATTTCCCCAATAAAATGAAGACATAATTTGTCTCGACGCCACCTAGCGAGGGACTTAACACTTACAATGTTTCTCTCGCAAAAATAAAGTTGGTTGTTTTCAGGTGGAAAAAAAATATAATAAGCAGTAATTGTTGAATGAAACACTAGCATATATTGAATCATTTGGCGGGTACGAGATAAGCCGCCATAGCTCAGTGGTCAAGAGCAATCGACCGGCAATCGAGAGGACACGGGTTCAAGTCCCGTTGGCGTCATGTATCTTTTCTCGGAAGATTTTTCAATGTGGATGAGTGTTTCAGGCTGATAATTATTGCTTATAATAATTGTTACCCTTTGTGCTATGCATAAAAAATCTTGTCTTAAAAACGTTAGTTTTACAATTAAAAATAATAATTAATATTTGACAAGTTTAAGTATTTCCCCAATAAAATGAAGACATAATTTGTCTCGACGCCACCTAGCGAGGGACTTAACACTTACAATGTTTCTCTCGCAAAAATAAAGTTGGTTGTTTTCAGGTGGAAAAAAAATATAATAAGCAGTAATTGTTGAATGAAACACTAGCATATATTGAATCATTTGGCGGGTACGACATAAGCCGCCATAGCTCAGTGGTCAAGAGCAATCGACCGGCAATCGAGAGGACACGGGTTCAAGTCCCGTTGGCGTCATGTATCTTTTCTCGGAAGATTTTTCAATGTGGATGAGTGTTTCAGGCTGATAATTATTGCTTATAATAATTGTTACCCTTTGTGCTATGCATAAAAAATCTTGTCTTAAAAACGTTAGTTTTACAATTAAAAATAATAATTATCGTTATGTTTGACAAATTATATGCCTAAACCTTCCTCGCGAAACACCCACTATTGGTGAAAACCGCATGAAAATCCGTTGAGTAGTTTTCGAGTTTATCGCGAATAAACAGACAGACAGACGACGCGGGGGACTTCAATTTATAATTTGTAGAGATGTAGAGATAGAGATGACTTTATTGAATGTTCGCTCCTTTGGTCTGAGATTAATTTTTGCAGTCCCAAGCGTTAGAACTAGAGCAAAATCATTTTTTGTCTTTATAAATCTTCTACTAATCTTCGACAAAAGGCTTTTATATTCACAGCTTGTACCATAGTTTAAGAATTTTAGTGATATGGACGTATTTTCGTGTTACTTAAGAACCTTTAAACTAAAAAATAATTTTAAATATCCGTAAGTTATCGTGTTGTTGCTGTGAATCCTGTCCAGTTTGCTATTCAATTTATAAATTAATTATCTTTAGTTTTAGATACATATTTTTATTATTGCTGTTGTGTAGTGAGGATAAATTTATCAATGTGCATATTCTGCTTTGAAATTTATTATGCAGTGTATTAGTTACCTTTAAATTGTCATTTATTTGTGTTCGTATATTATCTTCTTTTTTTTTAAATTTTCTCCATTAATTTTTTGAATGGTTACATCATTTGTGGATTTTTCGACCACCATGCTAGGCTCATACCCGTATTATGGTGGTCGAAAGACTTAGTTTTTAATTATAATTTTATGAAAATCTGTTATTATATTTTATTCTTATATTAAATTTATTGCAATAGATGTAAATAGTCTGTCGATTTTCCTAAATAAGTAAATATTTTTATTCCTGGCTTCTTACCTAACTCTGTCTCCGATGATGCATGATGCTTCTCCCCCAATCTTATTATTATTCAATTTGGGAGGCGGGAATGGGTGCCGCCGCACCGGGAACCTTTATTGGATAACCAACACCTCCGCCATAGGTCACCCCAAAACCCTTTTCCTTCCAAGTACTCTCCTCTCCTTCCTTTCCCTAAAAACCCCTCCACACAGCATTACCAAAGATGTCATAGGCCCTGAGGGAAATTATTTTCCTCAGGGCCTCCTGTGTGGAGCTCATGTAAAAAAAAAGTATTTTGATAGTTTTTTTCTTTTAAATTCCTTTTCTGTTTAAATCGCTGGTCTCAAAGATACAAACACCAAAATAATTATTTTTAAATTTAGACTCTCAATTCAAATTCGACTATGTTCTATTTTTTAAATATCATTATACAGCTTCAACGAAAACAATAATAAAATCATGTATTGATCCATCCAGTAAAGCACTACATAAGCAAGGATATCTTTAAAAGTGATTGACCTGTATATAATAATAATAATATTCGGATGATATATAAAGAGCCGTTTTTCTGAAAAATCACCTCAAGGGTGCTGTACAAACTAATAATATATTTCAAAGATCTAGAAAACTACCAGCTAGACAAACAATTAGAAAACCCTTATGGCTAAAAATTGCATCCACCGGTTCATTCATCACCGATACGAAAATATATGTACAATGTTTTGACCATTTTTATTTTTTTATTTTTTTTATTTATTTATTTCATCCAAAAATATATGAATACATAATATAATATTACTTACAGTAGTGTATTTGTTACATTTAAAGTACATTTTCCCTTTTTATTTTCTTCCTTTCTTTTACACAGTAGTAATAATATTATAATTTTAATGACAATAACATGTTACTAACAAAGTTAAAAACATAAGGTAATAAATGATGTGTTAGTTAATATCTATAAATTATAAGAATAATGTTATAATAATAATTGATGCCATTAAAACAGTATCGAAATAGGAAAAAAAAGATATGGAGGTAGGAACTGTTATAAAGGAGTAACATAATATATATTTTAAGTAGTGCATAGCCTGCCTCACTAGGCGAACCTGTATTGAGGCAGAATTTTTAATAAGTTTGTTTCTCGTAATTTTGTCTATGGTTTACTTATAAATGTATAATATATTTTCTTATACAGCAATACTTTATTTCTGTTTATATTATTGCTTGCAGATACGCAATACAAAAAACAGAAATTTTATTACTGCAATAACTATCAATGACAAGGCGTTTGGGTGAGTGCACCAGTAAAGGACCGATCATTAGAAAATATCCAAATTTTAACATTTTTTAAAATTCTTTCTGTGTTTGACTCAGTTTGATATTATCGGGAAGCATGTTGAATATTTTTGTGGCAAAGTATATATAACTACGTTGTCCAAAGGTGGTAGGATTGAACGCGATGCTGCCTAAAAATGAATTAATGCAGGACCATACTTACCTGGGAGGTCGCTCACTGTTTATCTATTTAGATAGAGTTCGCACGCAGAGCACATAATTGTGAACACATGTTATAAAAAAAATGAAAAATATTTTAATATTAATATGTAATATATTCTTTAATAAGTGTATTTTGGAAAATAAAAGCAACATTTAATGGTGGGCGGTACAGTAGTACCGTCCACCATTATATATTAACATAATATTATATTAACATAAGTGTGATTAAGACATATCATAGGCAATACAAGTATGATACTCTCAGATAGGTATATTTAAATTCAGGGTTTGAGAGCCCAAAAAGGTAGGCTTTTAGTTTTCAGAACAAAATTCTGTTGGGCCTGTTATGCATCCTAATTCCCGAAAGCACGATCTCCAAACTTAGTATTTGGCTTTCGTTTCGGTTCTTGCTTATAACCGATGAAGTTGCTGATCCTTAGGGTTAATTGCCTATTATTAAGGTTTAATTGCCTATTACTAATTGCGATAGGTATTTGTTTTTAAGTTTTTATATATATATATATATATTTATTTTTGAGATTATTTCATTTATTTTTATCATTAAAAATATTCTTCTCACTGATTTAAACAAATATGTGAAAATGTGTAGCGAAGCTAATGCGAAGAAAGAGTAATTCTATCGAATGTTTAATAACTAGATCCACATTAGGAACCGACGTTCTTCCTTCCAATATATTACTATTAGATTTCTTTACGATTACTGCAGGTATTTTTCATTCGAGAATTCTTCTTTATCCGATATAAAATTTCACATTCATGTTGTTGACCAGACTCAATAAACAAATACCCCAAATACCATTGCCGACCCTCGTTAGAATAAATATCTTAGATATCCACTTTGGACCGCAAGAATAGGGGTGGTTTCCAAACCTAACCACAGGCCACCCTCTATTGGCTGATCTTAGGGGGGTGATCAATATTGGTCAGCCTGTCAAGGTGATTGAATAAATATTAAATAAATGGTTTTTAATATAAAACCACAATACGAAAAATTAATAAAACTATTATTCTAGCTCTTGTGCAATTAATTTCATTCTTTTTAGGGGTTGGGGGGAAAAATCAACCGCGTAGGTACCTGGTAACAATGTACCTTACAATTAAAAATCGATGAACAAATTTAATTCTTGTGTGTTAAGAACAAATTGTGAGCATAATAACTTGACATTAACGCTTGAAAGCCGAACACATTTCTTTAAAGCTGAAACGAACCGTTAATCGACGTTTGAAGAGGACCGGTCAAATTCAAAATGACGCTGATCTACAATTTGGTGGTGATCAGATGTGACGAGTGTATTAAACAACCAAACCTCGGGAAAAAGAAAATTCTCAAATAATCCCTTTCTCCGCACGATTTTTTTATTACAGGGAAATCATATTAATATCTTAGTGCCATACTAATAAATATTTTGGAATTATACCCAGCTGTTAAACAGCCGTCTATGATAAGGAGACGGTCGTTTGTCAGTTTGTAAAGTTTGAAACATGTTCTATTAGTACGGGGGCTACATTAACATAGATGTATAGTTTTGAAATTTGTTTTAAGAATTCGAGAAGGTATAATTTGTTTGTGGGATATTACATACAATCATCTAACCTGCCTACGTTATATCTTTGGGGTTGTAATTGATTTATCTGGGTATGCCTACGTGATATACTAATGTACCTACGAGTACGTTTGAGTACGTTTGAGTATGTTCGAGTATGTTTGAGGATGTTTGAGTATTTTTTAGTACGTTTGAGTATGTTTGAGTATGTTTGAGTATTTTTGAGTATGTTTGAGTATTTTTGAGTTTTTTGAGTATGTTTGAGTATGTTTGAGTATGTTTGAGTAAGTTTGAGTATGTTTGAGTATGTTCAAGTATGTTTGAGTAGTTTTGAGTATGTTTGAGTATGTTTGAGTATGTTTGAGTATGTTATATGCCCACGAGTAAGTTGCCTATGTTATATCATTTTTTTTAAGAAAGACAAACATTCCCGGGTTACGAATAACATGACAATATTTTTAAAAATCTCCTACTACCACCATAGTAAGCAGAAAATGTTGCTTGTGTCGTGATGAAGGACACCCAAGGAATCGATCACGTGACGCCTGGGTGGGACCCAAACGCGATGCCTACTCAGCTACTGACCGGACAACTATCTATATATCTTTGTATTATTATCACTTGTAATATTATTCTTCTATCTCTATTTTTTATATTACTCTTTATCGTTGCATTAATCCTTTAGCATTATAATTATTTTTGTAAAATTATCCTGCTGGTGTTTAAAATAATCTTTAATTTTTTTTTTAAATAAACTAAAACTTACTAGAATATTATCAAAAATTTCCCACAATCTTTATAGGTACTCCCCTCTCGCCCTCAAATCAAAACACATGTAAAAGAGTCCATAAAACCGAATAACACTTTGAGATAAAGCCTTAGAGCCGGAGGGCAAGTGATTCCATACAAATGTCATCCCTTATCTGCGAAGAAATGTTTCCAATAATGTATTCAATACCCCGAAAGGCTATTTTACTATCTGGACATAAATCTCAGACTGCCCTATTTGGAACAACCCCTATTCAAATGTTTACCAAAAAACACTTTTTCTAGCGGCAAGGGCAGGTACCTATCTAAGGTTAAATATGGGTATGTGTTATATAGTAAATATTTTTATTTATTTATTTATTTTTTATTCATTTATTTTAGGGAAAGTTGACAGCAGATCTGAGATTACAAAATAAAATAATAGTAAGATAGTTAATTATGCCAATTATGAACTTTCTACTGATGATAGTGAATGAATAATAAAGTGTGACATTATAAGGGTGTTTTCTTAAAGTAAATAATTATTTTTTTTCAATACATGAAAGGGGAGGGGGAGAAGGAACACGGAATTAGGATTAAGAGGCAAAGGACGGGAGCATATAGGGATTAAACTTTCTAATTTGAGTCATGTTGCTTAGTGAGCTTTCGTTTTATGTCGTGTAAAGTCGAGTTAAAGATGTCAATGTGGAAATAATTTAAGTTAAAAATAAATGAGTGTGTGGATCTATAGATAAATGAGTTCTGATTGGAGTTGGTCTTGCAATTTTTGCTTTAATAACGTTTGTTTTTTATGCATGTAAACAACAATATAACAATAATAATTGGATAATTTGTTTAGCGCCATTTTTGAGAATCATCACCTCAATGACGGCGTAATTATTTTAAGAAACCCACGGACATATGAATATATCTGGACCTGCCCTAAGTGATAAAAACGTATTATTTCCCCCTCCACATGGCGCCGGCTGAAGCTCCTCCTTGGAACCGACTCGCTCCATGGAGAGGGGATAGAGCCTCGCTTGAATCTAAAATGTGTGACGTCATCATTCTTGCCGTGAACAGCGAGAAGCTATCATCCATACATTTAACGAAATAACGGCAGCCTGTGCTATACAATATATCTACATATCAATGTGCACATAGCGAATGTGGGCGGTTCTCCAATGTGCTCGTCGCTGGTTACAGGGGTAAGTAAATTATGAAACATTTGTAAAAGTGTTTTAACTAAACAAGGCAACAAAATATTGCTATGTGTATTGGGGTGAGTCTTTTTGGGGCGAGCATTTGGCCTTAGCAAATATGTTATTAACGTGGCAAGCAATTCGCGCTCCTATGTAAAAAGGTCTATTCATTCAAAGCAGATTTTGCTTTTAAGAACTAAATGGTGATATTGTAATGCGAGATGCCTATATACTGTCAGATTGATTATTCAACGAATAACAGTCATCTTTCCCCTCTTCGCACTCCATAGTTTGGTTTTACCCCTCATCTGCAACTTCTTGTCTATCCATTTGGATGTCTATGAAGAAACCTTATAAAAATAGTAAGCTCTGGCGTCATGGAATTGGGGTACGTAACTGCCACCAAGGGAACGGGAAAGAAAAGGAGATGATCTATATCTAGATGTTATTATTTAATGTAATTTGTATCTTCTTTAATACTGCATGAAATAAATATTTTTTGAAGTGAAATCTTCTTTAGCACAGTTGTGCTTTGAAAATCGATGAAACGAAAAAGCACCACTTGATTACTACTGACACTAAAAAGAGACAACACATACATCTATAGGATTTAGCCTGCGAGATAATGAGATAGAATAATCGGTCTCCTCTTTCTGCGGTACTTCGTAACCTCCCCACTCTTGTCTACTGTAGTTTTCTGAATGTTTCACTTCTACCGCGTGTGAACTGCACACATATATTTTTTTATATTTCATAAATGAGATTGAATGTACTCGTAAGTCGAAAGTAGCTGACTATTCAGGTTTATTCACCAAACATGAGACTAAATCCATTTAAAGGAACGTATCGATTATGAATGTTGGTATTTCACCAGTGATACTGAGAGTATGCCCTAAAAATACCTTTTCCCCGTCCCCATCTCTCATCGCCATTTTCCGTAAGAGCTAAGATTCTTTAACTAAGAAGGATATTAAGAAATATCGATGAACCTAAAACAAAACACACCGTACGGTTTTTACCAAATGCTTTAACTTTAAAAAATTCGATAGATTTGTTTCTAAATAGTGGTAATTAACTACTCGGAGTAATTGAAATTTAAAAAATCATCCAATTTATTGTAAGCTGTGAAAAAAATACTATGGTGAATCTGAACCGTGATGTTATAGAAATCTGTTTGATTGTTGTGCGCATCTCATTATAGCAAAGTAAAAATGTTCCCCTAAAAAAATCTGAAAATATCCTGAAAGATCTTGAAAATATCCTGAAAAGACAACCGATCTCAATGATGCTTGAGATATATACTTCAGAATGTTCGATCACCCGTGGAAAAACAGGAAAGACCATCCAGATGTAAAAATAATTTAAAGCAAGTGGGGATATCTTTGATCCCTCTTGATGTTTACGTTTGGATTTCTCTTTTCGTATTTGCATTTTAAAGAATATCGTGCCAATTGCTTCGTCCAAATAGGAACTCCGCACAACGCATGAGAGCGGTTGACAACAAGCAAGAAAGTTGACAAAAAAATGCTGTAACATTAATGGGAAGGCTTGAATGTTTTATTTTATTCGCAATTGATTTCATACGCTTTATTTTACCCTTTTGACCTATTTATTCTTTATTTGCTGATTATGAATAGCACACGTGCGTTCGTTGTGTAGTGTTTAAGTGTCGAAGCAATTGGACAGTCAAAAAACACATCTATTTCGTTTATTGATAAAGAAAACGAGAAAAGATAAAAATCAATCTGTAAATTTAGTTACTTGTGTTAGGTTAGGTTGCTTTTGTGTGGAGTGGGTCGGAGATTTCGGAGCCTAGAAAAACATAATTTTGATCATTGATAAAGAAAAAGAGAAACGTCTTTCGAATATTTTCGAAATTTTTGGTTAATTTGTTTTTAAAGAGGTGAGTTAAGATTTTTTTGGTGTAAATTTGTCGAACATCTAGTACTTGAGTTTAATATTTATATATTCAGTGCTTGTTTTTAAAGGGGCTTCAAGCATATCTTTTATGATTATTTTTTGCATCTTTGATAATGAATCAATGACCGAAAGTATCGCACCACATTACGAAACTAGTTGCGCACAAGTTGTTTCATGAAATTAGTTGTACTGCTAGTTTTACGAGTAAACATATAGTTTTATTATTCAGTTAGCAATATACGTTAGTTGTATGCCACAAAATTAGAATCGCGAAATTACGGCAGCACATCTAGTGGTATGCAACTAATTGCGTAGTGTAAAAAAGTGATGTAACTACTGTCGCGAAAGCATTTAAACTGAGCGGGTATATATGAGTTCCTTGTAACTGCGTAAGTGTTTTAATGTCGAAAATAACAAATCAAAGCTGGAACGCCCAATAAAGTGCTAAAAAAGAGGTTCACTCATTCGAAAAATAGTTTTTATAGCTTTCAGGATCTTCATCTACTAATTCAGAGATTAACTGCATTGCACCCACGCGCTTTCTTGCCAGTGCCCTCGAATAAAACGTTGTATTTTCTTTCGTCACAATCCTTTCTTTATTTTGTACATCGCCATGTGTACAACATCATGCTTTGCAGAAAAAAGCGTTGAAGTTGATGGTGCGATGGTTGCTGTGATACTGAAGTTTGCACGATACTAAATTTGCACAATTTGACCAACATGCATGCAACGACTTGCTTTGTTCGGCTTTGCGTATTTGACAAAATAATATACGTAGATGGTAGGTTAATATCAGATAAAATAGATTCTTTCCTTCTTTGTTTTAAGCATTCCATTTGAAGGGAGATATAATATATATATATATATATTTTTTTTTTTATTATTAGTAATAGAAGGTACATAAATTACAAATAAATTTTATACAGTAATTAATTACATAGTAGAATATTTGTTGTACCCCCATAATTAAGCAAGGCTTGTGTGTATGGGGGGGTGTTATTGTATTGCTTTTTTAACATCATTCAGTTTAAGTTTTCAGTATAATTTTTTAGGTGAGTTTTAAAACTTTTTATATTGGTATTCACGTTTCTAATTTTTTCTGGTAATGAATTAAAAAATTTTGCTCCGAGATATTTATGACTCAATTGTCCAATTTTTTTTTACATTTTGGAGTGGGAAGTATTGATGTTTGTCTAAGACTTCTGTTATTTTTAAAGGGTGCAACTTGATTTTTAATATTATCTTTATAAATTTGTAATGTTGCATGATAAAAGTATAATGCACTTAATTTTCTGACCTTAAATTGTTTAAATAAAAGTTCTGACGAATATGAGTAGGGTTTTTTTAAAATTGTTTTTATTATTAGTTTTTGTGATATGTAAATTGTTTGTGTTTGATTTTTATATGTACCGCCCCATCCTATAATGCCGTATTGTATAATTGATTGACAGAAAGCGAAGTATGTGGTTCTAAGTAACTTTTCGTTTAAAATATCTCTTAAACATCTAAATATATAAATCTAATACCCTCCAAATGGGAACATTCCCGAGCGCGTTTGTTTGTTTGTAAAGAGATCGGGTTGGTTGTAAGAGTGTATAGAGCATGGAGTATATTGAGGGGTTTCAGAATAACGAGGATGAGAATGAGGTCGGGATCGCTCATTTTTCTCAGACATGTATCGCTAACCACTCCTCGCCGGCTCAACCGTGAAGCTGAGGCAGGAATGGTCGCTAGCAGGGGCGTCTCGTCATAACTTGATCATTATTTTTTAAATAATTTAAAACTTTGAATACTTTCCCGTGTTAAATACTTTTTTCATAGAATTTTCCTACGTGATGCGCAACATTATTCAAGTTCAATGAACTTTTAATTCAAAATTGGAACTTCATAATTATTTCAGACATACCTACCTAACAATACTTAATTATTTACTTAATATATTATATTTATTTATTACATAAACTATATAAATTTTTTATATTAGATATTATCTACTTAATTTATTTATAATTATTTTCTTAATATATTATATTTATTTATTACATAAACTATATAAATTTATTACTTAATTATTATTATTTTTAATATACATAATTGTTTATTATTATTTAACTGATATTATTTAGCTGCTAGCTATAGTTAAAGTATAGCTAGCAACTAAATAATATATAATAATATATAATATACTGCCCAGCTATAATTAAATTATTAATAATCCATGACTGAATAATGGTTCTCAGTGCTTTTTTTGTAGGTTTATAATTATATTTTCATTAAGTTCATATGTATGTTTTTTTGTTTAAATTATATTGTAAAACTGCATATCTCGATACAGGAATGCCCTAGTGAGATATGCAGCGTATGTTTTTCATGTATTTCTTCTTATTTTTCAATAAATAAATAAATAAAATAAATATATATATTTTATATAAATAACTCTTTATTCGAAAAGCGTACTTCTTTTTTATGTTTGACAGTTGTGCACATGAATTAATAGAGTTGAGGTACGATTCTGAACTAATTTCTGTGGACATACTTTAGCGGTCGGTTCATATGTACATATACAGTACAATCTCACATATCCGGCACTATTAAAAACCAGAGGGTGCCGGAATATTGGAATTTTCGCATTACTGGATTATAGAGAAAAAATCATAATAAATTAAACAAAGCATTTCATAAAGAGAATATACACACCATTCACACTTCAAAACAGTAGGTAAATAAGTACAAATGAGATAAGTTTTGAGGTTAGATAGATGACGACGTGGCGATGGAGCGCATAGGCGTAGAGGGGCGAGGGAGGCGCGGGCGGAGGTTGCCGGATTATTGGATGTATCGGTCTATTGAAGTGCCGGATTAGTGAGATTGTACTGTATTCTTTAAATGACGATCCTTTTCATAAGCGGTGTTTCATTTTTGTTCGTTTTTTAAATTTATTTTTTGTACATTAACCACATACGGGAAAATAATTTCCCTCGAAGCCCATGCCGTCCTTGGAGATGCTGTGTGAAGGGTCTTTTTAAGGAAAGGAAGGAGAGAAAGTTCTTGGAAGGAAAAAAGTTTGAGGGATTGGTAGTAATCTAGCGGTCAGAAATGACGAACGTTTGAATCCATCCCACCCGCTGCGGTGCAGGGCAATGGGTGCAGAGAGATCAGTTGGAGAGGTCAAAGGTTCTCTCCAAACCGGCCTCTCCAGATCTGGCCCCCACTCAGCTGGTGGCCAGGCGCATCCATCACCAGGACTTGGACACACCCCACCTGATGAACCCGAGCACCCTGCCAAGTCACCAAACTACTTGGGGTGGTCTATGGCAGAGGTGTTGGTTATCCAATAAATGGTTTCGGGACGGCAGTAACTATACCCGCCTCTCAAATTAATTTCGATTGAATGTCTAACTTGCGTAAGTGTGGTTCAGTGAACTCAAATTTACTTTGAATTTGAGTGTCGTTTTCAAAATTGGTTCTCATTGTGTGAAAGATTCCGACAAGCGATACATTTATTACCTACTTATACGGTAATGTAATATTATAACGGAATATTATTTTTTTTAGTTTTTCAAAAGTGGAATATATAATATCCCGTGATTTTTTACAAATAATGGTGATGTGAGAACATTATTTTTTTCTTATAAGCTCTTAAATAAAATACAATCGTGCCATCAATTAATTAAGCCAAAACCATCGCAACAGCCCTCACAATCCGCACAAGACTAAGTGATTTTTTTAATGACCCCAAGAATTCAAAAAAAGAACCACCACTGCCCCCCCAGTACTAGAGATTGACAAATTGGAGGATTATCTAACGATGTGTATAGAAATTTGCATCCCGCTCTTGCCAGTGGCGTATCAGAGAGGCGAGGGGGTCGGGCGCAGAGTTATTCAGGCGAGCATCCCGGGCTCGATAATTATTTCTAGACGATACTACTTGAACCTTTTCGTGGGACGGAAAAATGCGACATCTATTGAAACGAAATTCAATGCGATGAGGTTTTTATCTCAAGAATCATTGAATTATAAAACGGGTAGGTATCTTTTGCGTTTGGAGATTTTCAGGGATGTATTTTGCATATACATATACCTATGAAAAGGATTCTATAGTACCATACGCCGTTCTTTTAACGAAATTATTATTTTTTTATTATCTTGCCATTAAAAGACAATGTATCAATTCAATGTTTACTTTAATGGGCTTCAAATCAAGATTTTTTACAGTCATTTTAATGGAGTTATAACAAAGAAGGTAGATACTTATATCCTTTCGACAATTAATAATAAATTATTTGTACATACACAAGTCAATTAATTGTCTTGGAAATTTTTCCACTTACATCGATAATCATAATTTCAGTTTTGGCTCTGTTTTTATCTCCGGTTCGTTGAAACATACCCCATCTAGATGAAACGCGAAAGGAAAAAGATTGTTCCATTTTTTTTACTTACAATAAAATTAGTCCACCAAGTCGAACGACATGACACAACCGAATCAGATCCCCGCGCACTGCTACTCACATGATAATGGTGGGAACTTTTCGAAGAACGATGCAATAGTTCCTCTTTGACTATCCGGTGATTTTTCTCGTTTGTGTAACGGAATATATTATTTTCTTTAACATTAGCTCCACGCAGAAGGCCCCGAGGAAAATAATTCACATCAGGGCCTATGTCATCTTTGGGGATGCAGTGACGACGTGACGGATGAATCCATCCCTCCTACTGCAATGCAAGGCAATGTTCCGAGAGTTTGATAAATAATAATAATAATATTTGGCTGATTTATAAAGCGCCGTTTTCGTGAAAATCACCTCAAGGGCGCTGTACATATAAACATATAATAAAATAAAATTAATACGATCGGCTTACAACTAAGATTCAAAATTATAACTAGGGACTTACATCTAAGACTTATGTGTAGCTAGTGACTTACGACTAACACTTATTTGATATTCATACCAAATTATTATCAATTGTATTTTTCGGAAGTCGATTTAAAGTTTTTTTTTTTTTTCGGGGGATCAACTGTTGGGTCACAAAGACCTACCTACCTTCCTTCTCCCGTACATACGTGGTTGTTATACACTCTCAACTCAAATAACACAGCTTTAAGTTTTCAACTTCTCGAGAGTGTAAATACAATATTGTCACCGAGAATGTAATAATTTAATGAAATTAAAAATTGAAACCATAACAAGTTGCTTGCAGTTCTGCTGGCAGGCAAATGTGAATTACTGCAACTTTTAATGACGTACGCAGATTCCTGAAGAGTTAGTTACAAGTTACAATTATCATTCAGGATATTTTCCGTGCTGAAATCTATGGAAACCTCTACATAGGTACCTGAAAATACACGAAAGATATTTATATCTATTTTTATTTTTATTTAATGACAAAAACCTCAAATTGTAATGTTTAATCACTGAAGAAAACATTCGCGAATCTCAATTGACAATTTGAAAATCGAAAAAAGATACGGTCATCTAGGAATCATAATTTCGGATCAAATTTTCAATTGAGATAAATAATAAAACAATTATTACTAATAATACACATTCCACAAAACTTTAAATATTATTGACACAATCCATCCCAAATCCGAACAATTTCTCCTTTATCAAAGACATTTTTTAAATTCCTCTTTTCTTAACAAAAAGCTGCCGATCACGTGTGTTTCAGCTAAAAGTGCATTTATAAAAAAATATATAATGTAGTTATTAAGTTCTGCAAGTATTTTAGTTTGTGAAGTGAAATATTCTTTAGAACCGTTGTGAATTGAATCTCAACGAAACAAAAAAGCGACACCAAAAAGAGACAAACGCACATATTTTTAGGATTTAGCCTGCGGGAGAATGAGATAGAATAATCGATCTCCTCTTTGTGCGATGCTTCGTTGTCTCCCCACTCTTGTTTACCGCGTGTGAACTGCACACTTTTTTTTGCTTTAGTTTGACAGCAGTTTTGGCTTACAAGGCCATTATCAAACTGTGGTTAGATTATAAAACTTTGAGACGAATTATTTTTTATGATTCTAATCTTTAAAAACTTGCAGAACTAAATAATGATATTATTAACTTTAATTGAAAAAAATAATTTTTAAATTAAATATAGTTCTACAGATTTAACACAAAAATAATTCTTAAAAATGCATTGATAATAATTTGTGGGTTAAATAATAAATTTAAAACAACGTATGCGCGTCGATGAGGAGTATGATCGTCAAATTAAAAAAAATTCTTAAATATTATTGTAGTGTATACGAGTATGTATTTAATTTTAATATCCTTCAACGGATGTCATTAGCATTGGTAGTTTACATGTATGTCATGTAAACTACCAATGTATGCATGTCATGTACACTACATGTATGTCACATGAGGTGTCACAACAGTTGTCAGTAAAGTAGTACCTTAGGAGAGTGGCAACTGTCGCCGTTCAGGTATTAGACACGAACGGTTATGGAAATAGCCGATGATGTCCGATCAATAGCTGGGCATATTCAGTGTCAAATTCAGTTGCTTCGGAATTACACAACACCCATTAGAACGAACGTTTGGTACAGTTAAATATTAATTCTAAACCACACAATAACGAAAATAAAAGTAATTGTTTTTAATTTTTAACTTTATGAGTAAAATCTCAGATTATAATATTTAATTAAAGTCCCAGTGGAGCCAATATCTTTTTCCGATTTTTCTGTCTCCAGATTTTCGATTGAGTTTCGCTAATATTGTCTCCATTTTGATTGAAAATAAAGTAACTTGTGATCTCGACGAACCACGAGCTTTATTGAAAACTAGCTGGTTCCCGGCATGCGTTGCTATGCCATTTAATAAAGAAATTGTTTCTCCCTGCGTGTCCTTTCCCATTCATCCCTTTACCCTTCCCTCCCCTTCCTCTCCCGCGTCCCCTTCCCCTCTCGCATTCCGACTCCACCTCCTCCTCCTTCCCTTTCCCCACTCCACTCCCCCCCCTTCGCCCGTCCCGCGAACACCCCTCCCGAGTTCCCCTCCCCCCTCCCCCCTCCAAGGTTCCTCTCCACCATTCCGAGTTTCCCTTCCCCCCTCTTCCTGCGATCCCCCTACCTGAGTTCCCCTCCTCCCTCCCGGATTCCATACATTCAGTCCCGGTACATTCAGTTTTCAAACAGCTCGCGTGCCACCTATTGCAATTTTTTTATTCAAATTTCATAATGTCAGAGCTCAACGGTAGTTTTATACAAACCTTGTCCTGACAATATCGAACACAAAAAAAAAGAATTATCAAATTTGGTGCAGTCGTTCGGAAGTTATGCGCGTACATACATTTCTTTGATTCATTTTTATTTATATACCAGCTGGTCCCGGCATGCGTTGCTATGCCATTTAAATTTAATAAAGAAATTGTTTCTCCCTGAGTGTCCTTTCCCATTCGTCCCGTTCCCCTTCCGCCTCCCCCTGCGTCCTCTTCCCCTCTCGCGTTCCCACTCCGTCACCTCCACCTTCCCTCTCCCCACTCCGCTCCCCCCCCCTTCCCCCGTCCCGCGTACCCCCCACCCGAGTTCCCCTCCCCCCTCCAAGGTTCCCCTCCCCCCTCCCCACTCCTGCGTTTCCCTACCACCTTCCCCGCCTTCCCTCTTCCTTTTCCCGCTCCCTCGTCCCGCCAACCCTCCACCCGCATTCCATATATTCAATCCCAGTACATTCAGTTTTTAAACATCCCGCGTGCCACCTTTTACAATTTTTATTCAAATTTACATTTTTCATGTATATTAAATTTGGTACCTAACATAGGAAATATCTGAAATTCTTGATTCGATTCAAAATATTAGGGGAGTACCTACTTTAAATAAATTTCTCAACTTTTCAAAAATAGAATCCTGATTGAACAATCATTCATTGTTTTGCAAAATGTCATTCTCTAACACGCGAACTGTCAAACGTGCGATGTTTTCTGTTATTATCTAATTTTCTGCGCAATTTTCTTAATTTTTCTCTCCGTAAGAACCATCCTCGTACTTCAAGGAATATTCTAAAAAAAGAATTAGCGAAATCGGTTCAGCTGATCTCGAGATTTGCGCTTACCAACACATTTAGCGATTCATTTTTATATTATAGATATAGATATAGATAGATAGATAGAAAGAATAGATAGAATCCCGAACATTCATCAAATAATTCCGATCACTGAGATTGAAGAACAACACAATCCTCAAAAACATTTACTACCATGACTTTTATGACCACTTTCATAACATCAGTTTAACGAATAACAATATTTAAATATTTTCTTCATCTCAAAATGCAGAGCGTTATCCAAAATGACAGATCTGCCTCACAAAACATCCGCCGCTTTTTAAATTCGCATTGTATATAAATGTATTTTTGATTTCCCTTCGCTGGCAGCTATCGGAGGCTGAATGCCTCCATAAATCAAATAAAAAGAGCAAAGGGGTGGAAGCGATATTACAAGGGAGGAAATTCTTACACCTTGTTGGAGTTCTGTAGTCAATTTATGGTAATGGCATAGATCGAAATATGCTTGTTCTTGCAATCACATAAAGACATAGGCCATACAATACGCTTGATTCTATCAAATATTGCAAAAATACGAAGACCCAGCATTTTTTATGATTTATTTAAATAATTTAGTTTTCAGTCGTGTGGGCCAATCGCTCTAGACTCTAGCAGGTTCCTATGGAAATCTTTTGAAAAGTTTTATTTGTTTAATTTCCGTGTGATTTACATACCAAACATTTGAAGTGACTCGTGTACTTAAACACATTAAAAAAATCAAAATATTCGTGTTTTTTTAACGTCCTTTCTGCCTACTTCAAACCATTGAATTTTGTAATAAATACTCTCGATTTATCGTTGCATATATATTGATATTTCTTTTGATTTTTATTTAATCGTTTTGAACGATTAATTTCTACTAAAAGGACGCCCGAGGAAGATATGGCACGACCAAGTGAATCAGATACTTGAATCCGGCCATGTCAACAGTCAAAATAATAGAAGAGCTTTTATGAGACAATGCTTCAATATGAACGAGGTAAGGATGTGTGCCAAGACCGAGTTGTTTGACGGTCCGTCCTCTCTGCCTACCCCTGCTGGGAAACGGCGTGGTGGTTAGTTAGTTAATACTTGTGTAGTTAAAATACTTGTTTCAGTTGTTTGTTTCTGTGACTGTGGTTCAATGAAGTCTAGAACTCGGATTTGCCGAGAATTTAAGTATCTTTTCGAAATTGGATGTTTTTGGTTGGAGAATTCAGACAAGCGATAAAGTACCTACCTGTAATATTTTTAAAAGAAAATTATTTTAAATGCTATTTTTTTTTTAAATGGTACTGAATTGTGGAGAATGCATACTATCCATGATTTTTCACGGACCTGCTCTAGTGCAAACATAAACCATCAACGCCATGAGGAAGTTCACTTATTCATAACTAACTGAATACTTTATTATTGTAATTTGTTTAAAATTTCAAATGAAGAATATATTACTTTCCTTAATCATTGTGTCAGATATCTTTGTCAATTTATTCTGCTGTGCATGTAAGGAGAATCACTCAAATGTTGTAATACATCAATCGCGCCATTTGTGAGGACTATTAAAATAAATCGGCCTGTCAAACCGGGGAATTTAATATTTCGTAAAGTCGCTGTATCGAAATCCGTTAGCACCCCAACCCCATGCTTTTCGAAACCCACCCCTTCCCTCCACCGGATACTAGTAAGGGAAAAGCAACAAAAAGTCTTGCACACTTTTAAGTAAATTATTTGTAGAATTCACTTTAAAATTGCTTAACTCTTCATCGTATTCTTCTTAGCACAATTAGAGAATTTCTTCAGTCATCAGTCTTTCATTGGCTTTCCACATCATCGCTGTGTTCTGAGGGATTGACAGAGATGACACTTTTCCACAATTCTGTCATTGGTTTGAACCTGTCAATGCTCACACAATGCAGAGACTATAAATCTCCAAATCTGCATCATCTATTATTAAATTTATTCCTGGTAAAATGGTAATCTGTTGTCAACAATGACAATATCTTTTCAGCATAATGTGTTCAAATCACAATCACCAAAGTTTTCAATAATGACAATCTCTTTTTAGCACAATGTGTTGTGATAATATGTTATCATCATTAATAATCAACTGATAAAACTGTTTTTCTGTTTACAAAAAAATGTTTAGGTATTTCTTTGTTATTTCGAAAACGACCTTGTTTCAAGGTTTGAATCACGTACATGTTTAAAGAGTGGTCGTGTTTCTGTCAAATATACTCTTAATTTGGCCAGTGTTTGAATCTAGGACTGAATTCGGCTGTGCCAGTTATTAGTGTAACAAATGACATATTTATTTAATAAAATTAAAGTGTACATTTTATTATTCGTTCTAATTTGTTACTTTACTGAATATTATTATATTCTTCTTTTTTTACTTTAGCTCTTCACAGAAGGCCTTGAGAAAAATAATTCCCCTCAGGGCCTATGTCATCTTTGGGGTTTGCTGTGTGGAGGAGGTGTCATTTTTAGGCAAATGAAGGAGATGAAGTTCTAGGAAAGAAAAAGGTAAAAGGTGGGTAGGAATCTTAGGGTCAGAATGTCCAGAAGTGACGGACGAATAAATTCACCCCTTCCACTGTGGTCCAAATCCTGCTGAGAGTCCTTTTGAAGAGGTCAAGAGATCTCCTTCAACCAGTCTCACCCGATCCGGCCTGCCATGCAGTTGGTGGGCATACGCACCCGCCGCCAAGATCCGGACATACATCACCCCATGAATATGGGCCCGTGTTCATGGGTTGTGGTTTGTCTAGGTTTTGGCGGCGAATGCGTTTGCCCTGCATGGCGAGACGGATCAGAAAAGACTGGTTAAGTGAGACCTAGCCTGAATCTCTCCAGCCGGACTACCTCGACCTTCGATCAAGTATCGAAGACCTCGACCCATCGCCTTACACTGCAGTAGAAGGAATGGATTCGTACGTCCGTCACTTCTGGACACATTGACTCACAGATTCCTATCCACCCCTCACACCTGTTTCCTTCCCAGAACTTTTTTTCCTTTCTTTCCCTAAAAGACCCTCCACGCAGCATCCCAAAAGATGAGATTGGCCTTGTGGGCTTTTCTCCACAGGGCCTCCCGTGTGGAGCCAACGTAAATAAATAAAAAAAACATCGAAATTAATTTTTCTTAAGGTGTATTAGATATTATTTAGGTATTTCGATACATCATGATTAAGAACAAACAGAGAGAACATAAAGTACATCGAATGAATCCGATTGCTCATAAAAATACTCTTTTCAAGTAAATATTGAATAGGTGCACTTACTAGGAGCCCATAAAGCGGGTGGATATATCTCCCCATGTAAACACATCAAAATAAAATAAGTAGAGACAGTCGGACGATTTGGAAGCGCCATCATACTGTCGTAGAGATGTAGCGCGTAGAGACGTAGCGGCGTAGAGGATGTCTCGATTGAATACGGAATATAATACCGCTACGCAGAATGCCGCGGGAAGGGAGAGTACGGCATATCAAACCTCATTCCTTATGCGGGGAGAGCAAATCAAAAACGACATCTCGATCTGTTGCCTTTGAGGGATATGCAATTCTCAGAAATTTTAAAACAAGTTTCTGTTTGCTCACCACAATACAGTTGTGTATTGCACAATATGGTTGAATAGTTTTTGTTTTGTTAGACATGATTTAAGATTTTCACTGCCAACAGTATTATCGTTGTTATTATTATTTTGCTTTTGGGGTATTGTGCCGTGTTGCGCTACCTCCTTCTTTAGCTAACGTAACGTACCATAACGTTTCGGACAGCGTTACAGAGCCTATCATCAAGGCAGATGTGTCATATTATTATCTCTGTAACACTGTCCAGAATGTGTGCTAAAGAAGGAAATAGAGCAACACGGCAAAATATCCCATTATAATATAATTATAATTATATTATTATGATTTTACTAGCAGACCCGGCCACACGTTGCTGTGGCTAACGAAACACAACGCCATTACCCAACCTTTATAAAATCCACACCACCCGCTTGCCAGCTGCCCGCTGCCCGCTGCCTGAATTGAATATTTGAATTTCTCGACTTTTCTCTACTATAATAAGCATGTTTTTATACATATAAACCTTCCTCCTGAATCACTCTATCTATTGGTGAAAACCGCATGAATATCCGTTGCGTAGTTTAAAAGATCTATGCACACATACATTTTGAGCGACTAATCAAATACCTAATTACTCTAGAACATCTATTTTCCAATATCTTCCTTAGAACGAATTTTAAAAGTGACTATAGTACGGCCCGCCGGCCGTTTTAAATCGCACAAAACATGTTTTCTTTGAATTTCTCGGCTTTTCTCTAATATAATTTACATGTATTATACATATAAACATTCCTCTTCAATCACTCTATCTATTGGTGAAAACTGTATGAAAATCCGTTGCGTAGTTTAAAAGATTAACGCGCACATCCATTTTGAGAGACTTCATTTGATACTATGTTATGATGATACATATTGTAATTATATTAAAATTATATTATATTCGTGATAACATAAAAAAGAGCACATATTCATAACGTTGGTATCTTTTTTTACATCTTGTGATATTTATGTAAATTTTTTTTTCCTAATCTAATTTAATATCAACTTATTATTGTTATATATAGGACAACAATTGGGCCGTTTGTCACCCGGTGGCCGCGGCACTTTGAAATGCAATTTTGACCCTTATGTATAAAGAAAGTGTATGAAGAACAATGTCAGAAACGCTTGCTCTATTATCGTACTTTACCATAGAGAAACCCGCAATGAGACAAGTCACTTCGAATAATTTATATTAAATTTTCCGTGGTCCAGGATGTAAAAAGATTCTGCGCATGCGCGAAAAAAAAAAATGTTTTTTCTACTATTTTGGACCCTTCTATGTACAAAATCTGTAAAGGAAGTGTCAGAATCGCTGGCGCCAACATTCCCTATGGTATGGGTAAAGGTTTCATTCACTATGTAGCCACAAAATAATTAAAAATAATTATTATCTGTGGGCATCTCGAACTGTCATTTTGGCGCCCGCGTCGTGTTTATGCCGTTATGCGTGAATTATATACCTCGATTAAAACATCATAAAACCTATCAATTTACGTAATTAACGCAAGTAATGTTATTTTTTTAAATAGTTTATTGTTCTAGGAATGTGTTTCGGTCAATAAAATATACGATAGGTAAAAATTAATCCACAAAACATTCGATTCAAATTGAAGATCGTGAAATTTCCGTGTTGTTCCTGGAAAACCCTGGCCCACAAGGGGTCAAGCAAGTTTACAAAATAGTCTTTTTTTATTGTTAAGTGATATTATTTTTAATACGTAAACATTAATTATTTTAACAATCAGACATGACTAAAAGAAATTGATCGTATAAGAATAAAATTTAATTGCAGGATAAGATAACAATAATAATCTAAACGAAAATATGAAAAAGAAGAAGAAACAGAAAATAAAAAGATAACGGTTGCAAATGGGACTCGAACCCAGAACCTCTCGTCTTACCGGGACAAGCACCTTTCCCAATTCGGATGCTGAGACCTCGTATTTAAATGTCATTTTTGTCAATATCATATTTCAGAATCAACAATATATTTATCTTCGACTATTTTTTTCATATTATTGGCAACAAGTGTTCGAAGAGTTGATTTGTAACATAGATTGTGTATCCGATTTTACATTATAAAATTTCAAATTAAGGGAAATGTATTAAATCACGAAGAAAAACCACGGAAACCAACCAATTTTAAATACCTACTTACTTTTCAATGATTCAGTGATTATAATAATCAGTTACTAGTAGTTAAAAATAGCGGGGCGGCTTTTGGTTCGGCTTCGCCCAGTTAGTGTTGGTGACCATTTTATAAATCCAATAGGAACTGGTTCCAAAAATAGTCCGTTCCTCAGATCCACTGTCATCCAGTGCAGCTAGCCACCGGGACAAAGTAACCGAGACAGGAAATGATGTCATAGGTATGTAATATACAGCCGCTTGATACAACTGTATATTACTGTCAATCTATCCATATTCGGAGAGATACTACATTTTCACAAATTCGTAGCAGTTATACCTAGGAACCACGTCCTCATCCGACCTGCTGACGGAAGTGGCGACATCTTGTGACGATCGACAAATTCTTGACTTCGAAACCGAATTACAACGGTAGCTTTGTTTGAAATTCCCGTTCACAGATGTTATTTGTGGCGCGGCGCGTATGGCGTGACGTCAGACATGCATCAAAGCCGGATTCTGAAATTCAATCACGCAGATGCAAGCCTATTAATACTATTCGATTGTTCCGAAAATTCATTATTAATTAGTCACTATCGCCGTATTTTGTTTGATTGATCGACGCTATCATTTTCAAATACATATACAGAATGATCTTGAGATTTTAATCATCAGCCATTTTTTGTATAATTGTGATTTTTTAATTTGGAAGATCAATGGGTCATTTTTATCCTTCAAAAATATGGTCGTTAACACAATAATATGTGAACTGATAAATGCAAAGATATTAAAATATAAGATAATGCAATAAAATGGCTGTATAGAATTCTTTGACATTTCGCAGCCCTGAATTTTGTGTTATTTGTTGTTTGCCAAACAGTCGCAAACGATTTTTGAATGAGCATCATTCAAGATGTGACAGCCCTCTTTCCCACCTCCTCCCCCAAAACCCACCCCTAAATATTTGTACGTCTTCTTCTTCTTCGTCGCCTTCAACTGCAAACCATAAATATCAGCTTCCGCCAAAAAAATTCTCCAGAAGGGTGCATACATTATATTACATTTGCCGTAGAATCGATGAGATACAATAGTCTAAATATGATAAAGGCAGGTGTATTGTGAAATTTTGAAAATGGGGATATTGGATTGGCAATTTTGAAAGCGCTTAGGGAATCTCAAAAATATTCAGAAAGAATTGGATTATTGAAGGCTGAGTAGCTGTATTCAATATATTCATATCTTGTTACGATGTTTTGTTTGTTTTTTTTCTCCAGGAGTTTAAGTTTTGGCTAATAACTTGTTCGTTTTGCATTTTTACTACAAATCAAAAAATCTGTGTTCTGATACAGTGAAAACTCTTGAACACTAAGTTCTAGCGATATTTCACCATTAATTTTTGTAGAATTTTTACCATACTATCACATAATTCACTAATTTCGGTTGTCTGTGATGGTGTGCGTAATGTCAAATATTCCTAAGTAACTAACTCAAATGAGCTTTGAAATTTTTGGAACAAATTGGAACAAAAATTGGAACAAATGTTCGTGTGATTTCGGACAAACGATAAAATAGGCACCTACCTTTATTCGGTAAAAAGTATGGTTTTTATTTCATTAATAATTTTGAATAAGAAATATGTATTTCTTTTGTTAAAATTTTTGACAGATTTTTCACGTTTTCTAACTGTGTTCATTCAAAAAGGAAAATTTCTGGAGTACCCCTCAATTTTCAACAAAATTATGTTATAAATAAAATTGGCAACATTTGTTGTTGAAAGGCAGTATGGTTCTGAGGCACATTTTTATAAATACTTTCAGCTTCAGAAATCCTACAATAAATATATTATCCCGTGATAGTATATTTTCTACTTTAGTATTAAAACTCACAGATAATAGAAATCAAAAGACAATATACCTACTTTTTGCGTATGCAAGCACACCCAGACTAGTTGACAAGAAAAAGAGATAGGTACCTCATCGCAGAGTCGTACATATATTCATATTCACCTTTTTTTGGTTTATATTAATAAATCGCTGTAAAATCTTTTATATTCATATTATAAATAATATTGGTCTTAATTCTAACATCGACATTTTCTCCGATTCACTGCCCAAATTTAAAAAGAGCATCATGTCAATAATATTAGTTCCTTACATATGAAATTGGCGTTTTGTATGGGAGGAACATAAAGTCGATATTTTTAAATATAAAATATTTATTTAATCAAAGTATGTACCATTGCTCTCTATGCACTTTTGCCATCTCATAGGTAGTTCATCAATCCCTTTACTAAAAAAACCATTCGGACGGGAATCAATAAAATCTTTGAAGGCGGTTTGGACTGCCCATCGGAGTTGAATTTTTTCCCTTGCAAGAAGTTACACAAATTTCGAAAAAAATGTTAATCTGTGGGGCAAGGTCCGGAGAGTCTTAGACATTCCAATTGAAGCTCCTCTAATTTGATAGCCGTCTGTTGTGCAGGTTGTTGTGTGGTCCAGCGTTCTAACGCGCGTTTTTTGATTTGCTTCACTCAATTCGTGAGGTACCCACCTTTGAAGTTTTTTCACCTTCCCAATTTGCTTCAAGTGGATTAAAACAGTTTTATCACTAACACCGCAGCCTGCAGCTAACTCGGACGTGGTTTGCGATGGATCCGCTTCCACAATAGCCTTCAATTCTTCATTATCAACTTTGGTCTCCGGCCGTCCACGGGGCTTGTTCTGCAGGTCGAAATTTCCAGAACGAAAACGATGGAACCAAAAACATACTGTGTTTTCTTCAGCGGCACCGTCGCCATACACATCATTAATCCTTCGAGCCGTTTCAGCAGCACTGGTGCCACGGTGGAATTCGTACTCGTAAATAACGCGATATTTCCAGTTTTCCATTTTGCAAACTAAGTGACGCAAAGAAAAAAAAAACAATTAAGGAAAAACCAATGAATTATAATTTTCGAAACACAAATACATGAGTAAATAGCTGTATAAATTTGAATTTGGAATTCCTAACCAAAGAGAAGATATTTGAGACCAAAGTTGCCAGTACGGCAAAACGTCAATTTTATATGTAAGGACCTAATATAAATGGTTTAATGCGCATACATACATACATATACACATTCTCACACATACACAAACCTTCCCACTACATACATCATCCGGTAATTACTTAATTTAATATGCACACCATAAATAAGACACTACAATGAAACACAAAATATATACCTACCTTGAAATAAACTTATTAATTGTATTTTTTTTCACCTATGACAAACGTGCTGTTTGTTTCTGTTTATAAACATATAAATAAGCAAAAACATGTATTTTATCGCATTCAATGTGTATCAACCAACCCTTCCCAACAAATAACCTTACAATAATCAAACCCTTACCAAGTTGCCAACCTCCGATGAGCACACGCTGCCAATAATGTCTTGTTAGTCGGAGAAAAGAGAAAGTGGAAGAAGGCATAGGTAGTGGCTTCGCAGGGCCAGTGGTCGGTTTATGGGGCATCCGCCCTCCCTAACGCAATCGGGGGCCGTAAACGGTTATTTTACTGCTTTTCTTACGACGTCAAAATTGGCGCGGCTACCCGATGGACAATCGACAAGAAAGGGCGGTGCGTGGCTGTTACATTAATATAAGTTAACTACAAGACACTTTTTTGCTAACAATCGATAATTCAATTCGGATGCATGTAAATAGGTAGCTATATTTATTAATTTTTGTATTTATTTTTTACACGTCACATAAGTGTTCTTGGCTTCTAAAATACACCTCGGACAAAATTTGGTTATTTGTCGAGTGCATAATCGGGAAACAGTCCAAACTAGTGTTGAGTACCTCATACAAGAGGCACCTCAAATGTCCCATACAAACACGTAAAATGTCCCCCCACCTCACAATATGTATTTGTACCAACTCTTTTTCTTTGTATTACTACAAATATGAAGGGGGGACGAATATAAGGTGTGAGGTGGTTTATTTTGTTGGACTACATTCATGTCATGTACGGGACAAATATGAGGTGAGGTGTGAGATGGTTGGTGTATTGGACTACATGTCATGTCACGTTGTCACGTATGGGACAAATATGAGGTGAGGTGTGAGGTGGTTGATGTATTAAACTACATGTCATGTCACGCATAGTTTGGGACAAATGTATGACGTGGTGAGGCCTGAAGTGTTTGTATATTCTATGACATTTTTGTATTAGAACCGTGAGGTGGTGATGGGGTAAGCCAATTCATATATTGTGAATACCGCAGAAGCGTCCCAACTGCTCCAAAATTTTTATTTTTTTATTCTAAATTATTGTTAAGTGAATACTGCACAAGAGTACCAACTGCTCCAAAATAAATTTTTTTTTGAAATATTTTTTTGTTGTAAATTATTGTTATGTCAATACATAAAACAATAAATTATGAGCACAAGGGTCCCAACTGCTCGAAAAAAAATTTTTTTATTGTAAATTATTGTTACGTGAATAAACAAAACAATAATTTATGAGCACAAGAGTCCCAACTGTTCCAAAAAAAATTCTTTTTTTTTAAATATTTTTTTATTGTAAATTATTGTTATGTGAATACACCTAACAATATTTTATGAGCACAAGAGTCCCAACTGCTTAAATTTTTTTTTTATTCTTAATATTTTTTATTGTATATTATGTATTGATAAGTGAATACCGCACAACAGTACCAACTGTGCCAAAAAAAAATTTTTTTTATTATATTTTTATTTTAAATTATTGTTATATGTTATGTAAATACCGCACAAGAGTCCCAACAGCTCCCAAGGGAGGGAGGATGAGGCAGTGTTGAGATGAGGTGGAGGGGGTTGCTGAGGAGGGGGAGGGATCAGAGGGGGCGTGCAGGGGGGGGATCAGAGATGGTGAAGGTGGGGAGGGGGTAGGCCTTTTTTATATCCATGTTTCATATTACAAAAATAACAGACACGAGAGGCGGGTATGGGTACCGCCACCCCGGTATTTATTAGAAAACCAACACCTCTGAACCAAGAAAATCAAGCTGAAGGAAACCCCCCCCCCCCCCCCCGTAAGCAAAAATATTTTGTGACACCTCACCTCAAATGAGGTGGGACACCTCAATACCTCATTTCAATATTTGAGTACCTCATACAAACTCATCCTGATATCGTGTCCTACCCAACACTAGTCCAAACGGCCACACATCGCACACATCGCACAATGGCGGTTGTTTTCATAAGAAAATTAATGCAATTGTGTAGGTACTTACCTGATTTAGGTTTGTGACGTACGTGTATATGATATTGACTTAAAAACTTCTCCACTGATTTCGCAGTAAACTTCATAGTTTGTTCATATGAAGCAGATACTTTGTGATGTGACATTATAATTTAAAATAAAACAATAACTTTGTAAACACCACTTTCATTTTATGCCAACCGGGTTTCGCTACAACAGTAGCTTCTTTAGGGCAGTGTAATACTCTACTGAGAGTATGTTAGAGTATGAGGCAGTACTCTGACATACTCTCAGTAAAGTATGACACTGCCCTGAAGAAGCTACGGTTGTAGAGAAACCCGGTCGGCATAAAGTATGTGAAATAAAAGTGGTGTTTACAAAGTTATTGTTTTATTTTAAATTCATAGTTTGTTGTTATAAGTGCCAAGAGTTTAGAGTCTTTTGAATAATAGAAGAAGTCGGGGACGCCCGATGAAGATATGAATATATCTTAATCGGGCTGTAAACCCCTTTTAACACTTTCTAATAATTCTTATGGAAGTGTATGTAGATCTATAGATATTTATCTACCGTTTAAGGTAATATTTGATACACCATTGTCTCTTTTTTAAATCTTGACTCACATATTTTGACATTTTTCGGATTATTTTGTGTAAACGTCAAGTAGTCTTTTTTTCTTTTGTCAAAAATATTTTAATTTCTTTTTATTATTACCCGTCTCCGGATAGATATCATCTAGTGAGGCGGGTAACGTACTAGCATTATCAGAATATTTTGTCTCAAAAAAACGCCTGGGTTGCCGGAAATTAAATTAAGTATTGCAAGGTGTTCACTATAAAGATACCACCCCGGTAACTCAAAAGCCTTCGAAAACAGATTTTATTTGAATTTTATAGATAAATAAATATTCTATTACTATAGGTAACCTTTCTAAATTAAGGGATTTGATAGTATATACTTGTACGTCCAGTCAGTGGTTACAGATTCTATTTCAGCCGTGGTGCAAGAATTTTTTAAAGTTGATCCACGCACCGCCTTTGCTTTTTTTCTATGATACAAGTTTTTATTTGGTTTAGCCGATACTTACGCGCCGCAAACGTACCTGTCGCATCAAAGCATCTGCATCCCTCTCTCCCCCACATCAACCATCGAAATCAGAGAGGGACAGTGATACTGTGGTTTTACGTCTGATCGCAGTGGTAGCACAATAAAAAGTCCGCGAATCTTGGGGGTCTGTTGGATAATTTGGGAGGATGTGGGGGAAGAGGGGATTATTGGGGGGCTTTGGGGTATTTTTACGACCTTGCAGGACTCCCGAGAACATCACATGTCAGTGTACAGAAAGAAGGATATGAAAGGAATTCCTTTTCTAGTCCGTTCCATGCACAACACGTAAGAAAATGCATATTTTTAAAAGAAAAACGTGCTTCAGGCAAAGTTTTAAAATGAAAATTTTAGGATGGTGCCAATGCATGTGTTATTGTCAACTACATCATGTTCGTACTTTTTGTTACATGATCTCCATATAATGTAACAAAAAAGAAGAGCCTTAGGAAAAAAATCTCTCAGGGTCCATGAAATCTTTGTGATATTGTGTGGAGGGTCTTTTTAGGGAAAGGAAGAAGAGGAAGTTCTGGTAAGGAAAATGGTAAGGGGGTGGGTAGGAATCTGTGATCAATGTGTCCAGGAGTCACCAAAGTATGTGTTGGGGTTTCACAATCTACCCGCAAAGCGGAAGGAAGGAAAGTGGGGAATGCCGACTTACCCGCAGATTTTCTCCATTCAATTACTAATCTAGAAACTCGACTGGCCGAAATCGAACAGGCTAGTATGAGCCACAACTGGGCGGAGTTTGCTGGTATAGTTACACTGCCAAATGAAGAACCACTGGACACCATAAACAGAGTATTTAAGGAGATACAGGTAAACATCGAACCTCACAAAATAAAAAAAATAATCCGTTATCAAAATCGAACACAGAAAATGGAGGACCGAGCATACAGGTACAAAGTTCAACTCCAAGATGAGGAAGCACAGCAGACAGTTTTGAACTCCCGCAAGAACGCAAGAGAGAAGAACGTATTTGTAGGTGAACTATTAACCCCTTACTACAAAGAGCTACTATGGAAGACCAAGCAAAAAGCCAAAGATAATAATTATCTATATACATGGTTCAAAAACAATAAAATCCTTACTAAAAAAAATTCTGACCATAGTTCTAAAATAATAAACATTAAACATGTCGGCGATTTACAGCTTATTAACTGACTAGTACATTATTACTAACTATTTGTTCTACCCATATGTATATTAGCCCGATATTATGGATTTTTTATTGGATCAAGAACTAAGTGACAAGGAAATCAATATCAATATAGATGACCCATCAATATGCAATGAATTCTTGAACCATTCTGCTCTCTCTATATACTGTATGAATATAAGATGCCTAAAAAAAAATTTTGATGATACTGTAGCTGTTCTCGACTCTATTCAACACAGATTTAGTATTATTGTTTTTAGTGAAGCTTGGTTAAAAGATGCAATCAATATTCCAAGTATTACTGGGTATTCTTCACACAGCACCAAAAAAAACTATTTACAAAACGATGGTGTTGTTGTTTACACCCGGAATGATGTTATTGTTTCTGTTGAAGAAATAGCTATTCCACATGCTAACTGTCTTAAATTACAACTATCTGATAATACATGTGTTATAGCGGTTTATAGATCTCCTTCTCAAACACATCTTGATAACTTTCTTGACCACCTGAACAATTTACTCCGTTCTGTATCAGCACTGAACCATGAAGTGATTTTATGTGGTGATATAAATATAAATATTTTGGAAATGAATTGCTCAAAAAGCGAACAATACCTTTCTCTGCTGATTTACCACGGTTTAAAACCATTTATTATTTCACCAACTAGAGTCACTTCAAAAACTGAGAGTTGTATTGACCACATTATGGTCAAGTCAAAAGATGATCCTCAGAGTGCTGTATTCAGGACCAGCATCACAGACCATTTCGCTACGATATTGAGATATCCTAAATCTATAATAACGAAATCAAAACAAATAGACGTAAAGCTTAAACTAACTGTGGATAATGACCTGCTAAATTCAAGACTGAAAGAAGAAACATGGAATACCGTTTTATTTGCAAATGATGTCAATACAGCAGCTGATAATTTCATAAAGTGCCTAAAATTACACATTGAAAATTGCTCATCTATAAAGAGAATCTATAGTAATAAAAATTACTTGAAACCATGGATAACTTCTGGAATTATTGACTGCCTCATAAGACGTGACAAATTACACAAGAGTTGTCGCAAAGAACCAAATAATATTGAACTGTTTGCATATTATAAAAGATATAGAAATTGGTGTTCTAAAATTGTTAAAACGATCAAACAGTCATATTATAAAAGGAAACTTCAAGAGGTTAAAGGAAACATAAAGCAAGAATGGAAAATAATAAAACAAGCATTGGATATGCAAAAGGAATCGGTGCCAATAAATAAACTGAAAATAAAAAATAACACTGTTTCTATAAATGATAATCCAATGCTCATCACTAACCATGTAAATGATTTTTTTAGTGATATAGGTCAAAATTTTGCTAATCTTTTGTGCAGTGCAAATAACACCAGTGAAGAATGTTTAATCAAAAATTGCAATCCAACACAATCTATAGAAAATGCCTGTTTTGAATTCAATCCAACGAATTGTAATGAAGTTTTAAAGGTGATTAATGAGCTAAAATCAGGTTTTTCGAGTGGAAATGACGGTATAAGTGCAATGGTCTACAAACAAAATGCTTCTGAACTAGTTATACCTATTACACACATTGTAAATGTTAGCTTTGAGAATGGCTTATTCCCTAATCACTGCAAAAATGCCAAAATTATTCCTTTGTTTAAAGGAGGGGATAATACAGACGTCAATAACTATCGACCTATATCCCTGCTAAACATCCTATCAAAAATTATAGAGAAGTTAGCTAAAATTAGGTTGATGTCTTATGTAAAAAGATATGAAATTCTTTCAGATAATCAGTTTGGCTTTCGAGAGAACATGGGAACTAGTGATGCTGCATTAAAAATGATAACCACAGTCGTAGAAGCTCTGGATACTGGCAATAAAGCCATGGCTGTCTTCTTAGACTTGTCTAAGGCATTTGATACCGTATCCCACGGTTTACTATTAAAAAAACTCAGTTCATTGGGTATTGTTAATAAAGCTCTAGATTGGTTCAGAACTTATCTTGAAAATAGAACACAAAGAGTAATGATTAATGATCATATTAGTTCAAACAAATCAATTGTATATGGTGTTCCTCAGGGTAGTGTTCTGGGTCCAATTTTATTTTTGTTATATATTAATGACCTCTGTAAACTGCCATTTTCTGGTTCTTCAATTGTATTTGCAGATGACACTGTTTTAGTGTTTGCTGGTGATACTTGGGATGATACGTATGCTAAGTGCGAGGCAGGATTAAGGGCAGTCAAAAATTGGCTTGATCAAAACTTGTTAACCTTAAACATGAGCAAAACTAAATATATTACTTTTAGTATTTCTTCTGTAAATCAACCATCTTTGGACCGCTCTTTAAAAATACATTGTTGTGTACAGGAGTGTAATTGTCAATCTTTGGAAAGAGTAGACAATATCAAATATCTTGGCTTAATTATTGATAAAAATTTAAAATGGAACAATCATATTACTATATTAACAAAAAAAATAAGAAAGCTAGCCTATATCTTCAAGACTCTAAGAAATATATTGGACAAAATTACACTAAGAACTGTATACTATGCTCTTGTTCAATCAATGATTTCATATAACGTTATTTGTTGGGGTTCTTGCCATAAGACTACTCTAGAGCCTTTAAATATTGCACAAAAATTAATTTTAAAAATAATGTTCAAGAAAAGTTTTATGTATTCATCACAGATACTATATAGCGAAAGCAAAATTATGACAATAAGGCAGTTGTACATAATACAGGCTCTCTGTAAATTTTTCAACAACATTATCACTGCGAAAAGATCTCAGCAAGTGCGCATCACTAGATTGGGCTCTTCTTTAATGTATCAGCCGGTACATACCAAAACATCCTTTGGACAAAGAAGTTTTTCATATAAAGCTCCGTTGCTTTATAATATGCTCAATGAAAAAATAAAAACTATTGGTACATTACATTTATTCAAGAAAATGGTCAAAATATGTATAATAACTGAGAGTGATGGTTTTGGATTACCCATGTTGTCGCTTGTATCATAAATCATTCTGGAATTCAGCTATATTTCATACAATCCAAATTTAATAACTTAACTTATATAATATTATGTACTTTTTAATTTGCTTATTGTTATAGTATCTAATTTGCTTATTGTTATGTTATCTTTAATTTGCTTATTGTTATATTTTTTTTATATGTTTATAATTATATTTTTATTTAGTTCATATGTATGTTTTTTGTTTAAATTACAATGTAAAACTGCATATCTCGATACAGGAATGCCCTAGTGAGATATGCAGCTTATGTTTCTCATGTACTTCTTATTTTTTTTTCAATAAATAAATAAAAAAAAAATAAAAATTCTCCTTTTCAGATCCGCTGGTTCTTTTATATTCACTTATGATTTTCACTTTTATAGAAATGTTCGACACAATAGCTCCGTACTCAACATAAATGTTGAGAGGACTTTTGGTCATTTACCACGAAAGGCTCCGTATTTAACAAATGTGTTGACAGGAAGGTGGGTATTTTACAACTGAATAATGTGATACGTGATTGTATCTGGTCGGCATGGTGGATAGGAAAAATTATGATTTATTTGGTAGGAATTATAAGAATTGGTAGGTAGAAATTAAAAATTGGAATAATAAAGGTAAAGGAGCAATGCTAGGCACCAACAGTATGAATACATCCCTCCCACTGCAGTGTAAGGCGATGGGTCGAGAAAGTCTGGCTGTAGATATCAACAGGACTCCCTCAACCCATCTCACCCGATCCGGCCTTTTTTACATTAGCTCCACACAGGAAGCCCTGAGGAAAATAATTCCCCTCGGGGCCTATGACATCTTTTGAGATGCTGTGTGGAGGATCTTTGTTATCTTAATAGATATTGATATGTATTAAAAAAATGTTGATTCTGGAGATGTAAGATATAAATTTTAAATTTTAAAAATGTATATGTAACTAAAATATAAGCACCTGTTGACAAGCCAATTCAATTGGCTTAGCAGGACTTGTTTGTTGATTATATGTTTTATCTCAAAAAAAAAATCTATCTCATTAAACATGCGAAGCTACCTATCTAATGCATCAAGATGTTTGTCTTGTTCCATTTTATATCATCACTATCGTTTTAATCTACTGCAAATAGTACAAGTTGCAAGATATTTGTTATTGCTTCCTCACATGACCGGACAGACTTTACAAACTGCAAGGATCTAAGTGGCAGTATTGCTAGCATGTAATAACTGTCCCCGGATTACTCCGATATTGGAAGCGTAATGAAAGAGGATGCGACGCCAAACTGCCTTCATTACCGGCCAATGTCGGCAAGACTTCCAATAATCGGGATTCCTTGGCCGTTACAAGGAGACAAGTGGTATTTATTGGATATCAAAGGAAACCAGAAATTTCTAATTGGGTTGACTAAAAAAATATCCGTGTGAGAAAAAAACCAATAATTGTAATTACAAGTATAGGTAGTGATGGTGGAATCAGCAGATGAAGAACGAAAGTAGTAAATTACATTTGTAAAAGAATATTTTGATTCATTTAAAGCCAAATTAGTCCACCACTTTTTAGATATAAATAATGAATGAGAAATCAGTGGGTATAATAATGAATGAGAAGTCATTGGGAATGGTAGCGATAGAATGGCTCACAAACCTATTTAATAAAATAAGCAGAAGTAAAATTCCTGAGGCGTGGCGGCAAAGCTTCCTTGTACCATTCTATAAAAATAAAGGTGACGTTACACAGTGTGGTAATTACAGGGGCATAAAGTTAACCTCACACACTCTTAAAATCTGGGAACGCATACTGAATAAACGAATATATGATCTTGCCAAAATCACACCAAATCAATTCGGTTTCACCCCATCAAAATCTACGACAGACGCATTACAGGCGGTGAGAATAGTAATGGAAAAATACCGTCTCAATAGGGAAAACTTACACTTCATCTTTATCGACTTAGAAAAAGCTTTCGACCGAGTGCCAAGAAGACTTGTATGGCAAGCTATGAGAGCTCAGAAACTACCAGAACATTATGTGAACCTCATAGAAGACATGTATAACAATACCCGCACAAAGGTCAGAAGCCCGGTCGGTCTGAGCCAAGAATTCGAGGTTGAGGTGGGAGTTCACCAGGGTTCGGCGCTGAGCCCATTACTGTTCAACTTAGTAATGGATTACATCACCAAAAATATTCAAAAGAAACTACCCTGGAACCTTCTGTATGCAGACGATATCGTACTGATTGCCAAAACCGCGGAAGATCTGCAAAATACCTTGACAGAATGGATAACAGCACTTGAAACATCAGGACTTCGTGTCAGCAGGTCAAAAACGGAGCACTTGGAATGTAATTTCAGCAGTACAGCGAGCAACACCACCGTTTACTATCCAGACAGAATGCCGGTGCCAAAAGTAGAATCCTTCAAATACCTTGGCTCAGTAATAACAAAAGATGCAAATGTAGAGGCCGATGTATCTCACAGAGTAAATGTTGCGTGGCAGAAGTGGCGATCACTCACTGGAGTACTGTGCGATTCAAGCATGCCCATTCGCACAAAAGGCAAAATATACAAAACTGCAGTGAGACCAGCAATGCTGTATGGGGCTGAGTGTTGGACAGTGAAGGAAAATCACGTCCAAAAACTGCACGTTGCAGAAATGAAAATGCTTAGATGGTCAGGTGGGGTTACGAAACTGGACAAAATACGAAACGAACATATAAGAGGTAGTTTCAAGGTAGCCCCCCTTCCTGAAAAACTAACAGAAAGTCGCTTACGGTGGTATGGTCATGTAATGAGAAGAGACAAAGAACACGTGTGCCATAAAGCGCTAGCTATACCTGAAATAAAAAGAGGAAGAGGACGCCCCCCTCTGACATGGTGGACCAGCATGGCAAAAATAGCTAAAAATTTACCCAATCCAACAACCCAAGACCGGTCGTCTTGGCGCAGATTGATTAGGAGAGCCGACCCCACTTAAAGTGGGAAGTGGCAAAGAAAAAGAAGAAGAATGAATGAGAAATCATTTTATTTTATTTCAATTTTCTTTTGTTTACTGTTTTTTTATTGTTCTTATTTCAAAAGCATACAACGAGTAATTCAGTAAAAATTTATGTGTTTTGATTATTTTTAATGTTTTTATTGCTCGTAGGTATATGTACATACGAGTTCCCTAAAGTCATCCATGTGGAATTAGCATTAGATGTATTCCTATTATTTTATATTGAGTTTATGCTTTATTTGTAAATTTTTTAATCTTTTTTTATTTTGTGTTATACTGCTGTTATAAATGAAATTTGTATTTTATATGTAAAAGCCCAATAGGGCGTCAATAAATAAATAAATAAATAAATAAATATTATCCACTCGTACATAAAACATAAGCAGTATCTATCAACTACATTAGCATCAATATAGCTTGTCTTTCATTAACGTTAAATATGTCGATATCAGAATTGATTCTGTCCAACAGCAATATTGCACTCATGTAAGTTAGTCCTGCAGGCTTGGAGGACAGTCTATGCTGTCGGTGATGGAGGTAATCATCAGGAACATAGAAATGAATGCTCTCCATGATAGCTGAGTTTTCAAACCATCCGCGAATAAGTCTGAATAAATGTATAGCAATGTGAACATCACACAATTTGGGAGGCGGGTATAAGTACCGCCACCCCGGGAACCAACATATTATCATTATTGGATAACCAACACCTCTGCCATAGGTTACCCCAAATGGTCCGCTACGTTCGGAGACTTAGCAGAGGTATCCGGGTTCATCCGGGGTGAGGTTTGTTCGGATCTTGGCAGCGGATGCGTCTGTCCACCAACTGTGCGGTTGGTCGGATCAGAAGAGACTGGTTGAGGAAGATTTTTTAACCTCTTCAGCAGGACTCTCGGAACATTGCCTTGCACCGCAGTGGTGAGGATAGATTCATGCATGCGTCACTCTTGGATACACCGACTCCAAATTCCGACCCACCCCTAATCCCTATTTCTTTTCCAGAACTTCCTCTTTCTTAAAAAGACCCTCCACACAGCATCCTCAAAGATGACATAGGTCCTGAGGATTCCTCGGGGCCTCCTGTGTGGAGCTAATGTTAAAAAAAATCATGTTTACATTAATTCTCACCACATACCCCAATTAGGGACGTGAACAAAATGCAAGCAAGAAAAACATCCACCAGTACTTTTGGTTCTGGTCTCGTGTAAAGTATCGGAATAATTAAGAAAAAGATTATTAACTTATGAATGTGGATGAAGCAACCGTTCTCATTATGAATGTTGCAAAGTGCTCGATGGACTATTATAAATATTCAAGTGTTACGGTTCCGTGCTGTTTGTAAGGCCTCTGAAGAAACCTGTAGAGAATTTGTAGTGTCGCTGTTCGTGTTAGTTTAAAGGTCATTAAGAGTTTATTTTTTCATTAATTCCCTCTCTCAATGTATTAAACAATTTCAGCAGGTAGTGAAAAACTCCATAACAAGTACATTATTAGGACAGTCAGAGGAATACCAATACTTTTGCTCAAAATACATTTCTTTGAGGTGTTGATTGTAATAATTTTGTTGAAGAGTCAATCCATTCCTCTGCCATACTTCCTTCATCAACTAAAACTCCCTAAATTGAAGCCACAGTATTACTGGCTTCGGGTATTGAGACACTTCTGCGAAATCACATCAAAAAAGATACAAAATTTAAAAAAAGACAGAGATATGCCTTTTATTCGATCTACCTCTACTTAAAAATCGGCGTGACAGTTAGTCAGTAAAAAGAGGTGATAATAATATAATGATAATTAGAAGAGGCTTGTCACACGTTCACGAGACAGTGGTAGCGTTACGGCCTACGGGCTACGGGCTACAGGCTACAGCCTACGCCACAATAACGCCACCGCTACGAAAGCGCAATAAAGCCCCCGATATTGTCGCATCGCGTGCCGCTTGGTACCACTGAAGAATTACACGAATGTAATGGACACTAGGGTGGGGCGATACGCAGGGATGGCAACTTGGGACTAACTTGTTTGTTAACTTAACAAAGTTGTTAGTTTAAAGAAACAACGATTTGACAGCTTTATTAAAAAAAAAAAAAATTGACAGCATTAAAATGGCCCTGTAATCCAAAAAGCTATAACAGAAATAAAACTAAAGAACCTGATAATAACATTATCAAATTTAGTTAATTATTTAAAAAAAAATTAAATGGAGTTTTACGAAACACAAGAACAACAAATAATTTCAAGTTTTTCCATTACGTTTAAGATGAAGTCATAGTAAATAATGCAAAATCATATGTTTTTGTTTTGAAAATTTGATCGCTTAGAAGTATTGTAGATGCTTCAATTAAATACTGCGTGTAGAACATACCTTGGTCCTTAAAAATTTCGGTCATTTTTTTAATAAGTTTTTTAATAAGCCTATAAAAAAATAAAGTATAAGGTCTAAAAAACACACTTTCAAGTCCAAACTCTCCTATTTATAAACCCCTTTTCGGATATGGTTTAATGTGGTGTAATGTGGCAAATTCAGTTTAATTTATAATAATCACAAAAAAAGTTGATATTTACACCCAATCTTCCCAAAATAAAATTAAATATGCATTTTCGCGTTGATATTTTACAATACGGCCGCTAGTCGACGAATTCGGTTATTCAAAGTGACCCCTATGGCGTCCACCGAAGAACTACTGTCCACGGCACAGTAGTGAACTAGTGGATCGCCTTAAATATTTATTTTTATTACGTTTAGCAATTCTATTCGTTAAACTTCAACAATTTAATGTTTTTAGCTTGGCAACAAAAAAAAATAATAATATTAAAATAAAAAATAAAAAAATAAAATCTATCCAGCAACTACCATTACGTAAGCAAGGATCGCATAATATTCCAATTTTAATGTCACATCACAGAGGGCTTACTTTCCTACGAAAATATCGATATCGACTAACGGCCTCTGAAGTTGAGTAGTTATTATCTTCGAATCCGGAGGTCGTGTGTTCAAAACCTGACGTGGGCAAGTAAGCTTAATTTAATAAATTTATTTCTTCAAACTTCGCAAATATGCTTTGTGGTGCAATTATTGATTTAATGAAAACAAATAACTTTGTAAGCACCACTATGTTATTAACATAATCGACATGTAAACTCTGCAGTAGACAGAATGAGGAATCTATTTTTTTTTCAGACTTAAATTATCTCATTAAAAATATTAAAAGAAATATAATTTGCACTTGCGCACTCTGTACTCTGTACTACAATATGGAATCATAGCTTGGGGGGGGGGGGGGTGCATATAAATCGGTGACCCGACAATTACAACCAAAATCGATATACTTATATCTGAAGGCATCTTGAGAGGAAATCCGCTGTAAAAATATTTTTACAAAATAGGTTAGGTTAGGTTAGGTTAGGTTAGGTTAGGTTAGGTTGTACGGCCGTATATCCTCTTTGCATACTTACTTTAAGAAAAAATCTTCTAAATGATCAGGCAGGATGAATTGTCGCCGGATGAATTGTCGGCGGGATGAACTGTCGGCAGGATGAACTGTCGGCTGGATGAATTGTCGGCCGGATGAACTGTCGCAGGATGAACTGTCGCCGGATGAATTGTCGCAGGATGAACTGTCATGGAACCATATAAATCATACCTTATCCCACTCGAAACAATTAAAAAAATTCTTATAAAAATTATCCTAACAAAACCGTATTACTACCCAACGATAAACGTATTCCAAGAAGTCTCTGTTCCCCCACTTACACAAATTTACGAAAAAATAGCACTACTTCAGCTACACAAAGATATCTTTAGTTAAAATATTACCCCACTGCTAAATATTAGCATATGGAATACTTCTATTGTTGGACTGACTGTACCACAACAGCACAGAATCACTTTGCATATAAAGGAATTAAATTATTGAATCAATTACCCGCTGATATGCGAACAGAAAAAAACTACGACAAATATTAAAAAAAAATCTTATTTTGGTAGTACCACCATAAAGGAGAAGGTAGCACAACACGGCATATACCTCAAAAATAAATAACAAAAACATGTTTATTAATGGGTCATTTAAAAATACTTTTTTATTATTTGGTAAACACGTTGCAGGACGGCAAGAATCATTTTTCTATTTCATCTGCCATCCCTGATATTTAAAATCTTACACAGGCGGACAAGTGGAGAAGGTTGTAGGCAATATTACATTATATTGGTACAAGTATATGTGAGTGATTTAAATTTTATCGTTTTTCTTTATGGCGAGAATACATGAAACTCATTGTGCGTTTTATTTATCGTCATTTTCTGCTTTATCATTCCTCGAATTAATGCCAACATTTCGAAAACAATATGGGTTGCCATTATTTACGAGGATTTTATAATAATTCCTTTTTTTAATTGCACTTTTATAGCGATGATTAACAACGCTTTCATGACATTTAATTTTTTAAGTATTCGTGATTTGGTGCGATAGTGGTTTTGTTTATTCTTTTCAACTGCGGGGTTTCGATTCCTGAAATTTTATTTTAATAACTACCTGTTTGATAGTGCAGAAAATATAATTATTAAATGGCGTTTATTAACCCATTTTCATGAAATCTAAAATACCACTAAATGATAACGTCGTTATTTATTTTTATTATTTTTTAACTTTTCTTATTACTGTTTTGACTTGAAATTTTATTAATAATATGGATTGCAAGAATTCCTATTACTCGATACTATCAACACCTCGTTTAAGATAGCAAAAATTGCGCTCGGAAGGTAGAATTTTAAAGAACGATGAAAATTGTTATGAATTTAGAAATTATTTTGCCAAATATTCAACATGGTATAATTTTATTTTATTTATAACTAGCAGACCCGGCCACACGTTGCTGTGGTTAACGAAACACAATGCCATTACCCAACCTTTATAAAATCCACACCACCCGCTTGCCAGCTGCCCGCTGCCCGCTGCCGGCTGCCTGAATTGAATATTTGAATTTCTCGACTTTTCTCTACTATAATAAGCATTTATTATACATATAAACGTTCCCCTTGAATCACTCTATCTATTGGTGAAAACCGCATGAAAATCTGTTTCGTAGTTTAAAAGATCTATGCGCACATAAATTTTTTTATACTATGAAATGCAATTCGAGCGATCGCCACTAATTATACAAGGCTTGCAATACAACACTGGATATTTTAAAAGGGAAAATCAAATACCTACTTACTCTAGGACATCCATTTTCCAATTTTTTCCGTAGAACGAATTTCAAAAGTGACTATAGTACGGCCCGCCATCCGTTTTAAATCGCACAAAAATATGTTTTCTTTGAATTTCTCGGCTTTTCTCTAAAATAATGTACATGTATTATACATATAAACATTCCTCTTCAATCACTCTATCTATTGGTGAAAACAGCATGAAAATCCGTTGCGTAGTTTAAAAGATTAACGCGCACATACATTTTGCGCGACTTCATTTTATATTACGAGGCATATCCAGAAAGTAAGTGTACTGTGACCATAACGGGCGGAGGTTTTTAGTTTTTTGAGGGTTGGCAACACTTAGTGGTACAAGGGGGTCTCCTGACCAGAAAGAGCATCGCAGAAACATTGTTGTACGTAAACTCACGTTTTAGTGTCCAGTTGCGTGAAAGTTGTCGGCAAAAAATCCCGCCAAGTGCTGTGATCTGTTTTTTTTCACGGAAGAAATAACACCTCCAAGAAAAAAGGGTGAGGATTTCTGAGCTCTATTGTTACTGGAGATGAAAATGGGTGACTCATTACATGCCTGGGAAAAAAATAGTCGTCAAAGTGGCATCACACCAATTCCCCATCTGTGAAAAAATTGAAAACCACAATTTCGGGCAAAAAAAATCATGGCCTCAGTGTTTTAGGACCGAAAAGGAATCATTTTGTTCAAATTTCGGCCTCAGATTGAGATCATCAATACACAACAACATTGTGTACCCTAAAAAAACTCAAAAGGAGCATTCAAAACAAAAGGAGGGGAATGCTGACCAGAGAAGTTTGCCTTTTTCGCGAAAACGTCCGACCTCACAAAGCCTTAGCCTCCAATAAGATCATGGACTCATTTGATTGGGATGTTTTGAACCACTCCCCGTAATCCCCTGACTTGGCGTATTCAGATTATCATTTTTTCACCTTCCCAAAGGCATGTATGGATGAAAATAAATTTTCAACCGACGAGCAGGTGCAGAAAGTGGCCCTGAAGAGGGGGAAGGAGCTGGCGGGAGAATTCTTCGAGAAGGGCAAAATAAACTTGTGCCACGGCTCACCACATGCATTGAACGGGTTAGCAATTATTTGGAAAAATAGTCAACAAGTGTATCAACAATATCCAGTTTTTTTTTTCTATTACACTTTTTCAAAAAAAAAAAAATCAGTACACTTACTTTCTGGATAAGCCTCGTATGTAATAAAATAATGATGATGATGTACACAACAATTAAAGGATTAACATCAAAAATGCAAAGAATTAATTGTATTTATAAATAGGAATCGAAACCAGTCAGGTGAAGCTTATCCTCGCGTTGGAGAAGGTTCAGAAGAATTTCTGCAATTTCCTTACATGATGAGTATGGCTACTACCCGTGGCTAAGTTGTACTGACTTTCTCTGGTGCATTCGTCGAATGATCCATTTTCGAGTCAAAACAGATGTGCGCAATGTTTCACATTTCCTCAGACTGATTTGTAGATTGTTTGAAAACGTAACGGTCATGGAAAACATTAATTTTCATGTTCCCGATGGTTATCTCCGACACCGACAGCATAGAGTGTTTTATCTCCCAACTTGCCAAAGGTCATATGGGCGGGGAGAGTTTTTTGTATTATGAATTTAATCGAATCACAACATCTGAAATTAACACCTTTAATATCAATGAAGCCTTGTTTTAACAGCAAGCTTTGTTGCCAGTCCTATAAAACCTGTTTTTATGTGTCTATTTATTTATTTTATTTATTTGTTTGTTTACGCCTTGATGGCTTTTACATATAAAATAAATTTTACAGGAGCATTATAACAAGTATGCAGTATCATAAGTATATAGTACATAAAATGATAAACAGAGCTAGAAAGATATAAGTGGGCTTAACATAAGTAGGTATTAATATTCAAGTAATTGTTTACAAAGGAGTTCAACCAGCGGATTCGTATTTGGGCTCACGCTACATTATATTCAATAATTATTGTCACAATATCACACAAAATGTGATTCCAAATATACTTGAAGCATACCGGTATTGCAGTGGTGTAAAACATTTTTAACGATTAATATAAAAGTAGGTAATTTTCTTGTAATTAATTATTTTTATTTATTTATTTTTTTTAAATATAATTTTTTTGCTATCATAAATGTAGGTATGTTTGTTATTATTATGAAAAAGAGAAAAAAAAGAAAAGGTACACAGTAATTACATATGTAAATAAGTAAGTAGGTACTATGAATGTAGTTACAGAGCAGTGGGTATTAAGTTTGTTACTGTTAACAATGTGAAACATTTTAGGATTTTTACATTAGTTTGTTATTATCAGGAAAAAAATAAAATAAAATGTATACAGCAATTACGTATATGTATAAAGAAGTAAGTAGATACTATGAAAGTAGTTACAGAGCAATGGGTATTGAATTTGTTACTTTTAACAATCTGAAACATTTAAGGATTTTTGCATCTGCATACATATACGCTTTTTGAAGGAAGCGATGTTTTTATAAAAAAAAATATTTGTTGTATATACGTATATAGGATTATATATACGTGGTTTCAACATACTTCAACACAAGATTTCGTTAATATAGATGCAGATATGTAATTTTTCGGTGTCTCAACAGATGGCAGTTAAGTAGTATCTTAGAAGAGTGGCGACTATCATCTTATGTGTCTAATGCACGATGATTCACGATAAACAGCTGGACTCTCTCAGTGTCGGGTTCCCTGCCATCAAAATTACTTGGAATATCCAATAGAACGGACGTCTGGTCCAGTTAAATATTCATCGTAAACCTTACGATGATGTAAATAATGTTACTTATAATTTCGATGAACCTCGATCTTTGGTTGAGTTTCTCGAAAACATTTCAAGTAATCTCAATAACTGGGATTAAAGAACGTTACTATTTTTTTTTACGTACACTGATATTAACTAACTAACTAACTAACCCTCACGCCCTTTCCCCACGGGGGTAGGCAGAGAGGACGGACCGCCAAACATCGTTCTTGGCACACACTATTTGCCTCACTCACATTCATACATCGTCTCATACATACATATTATTCGGACTTTTGACATGGTCGACTCAAGTATCTGATTCACTTGATCGTGTCATGTCTTCCTCGGGCGTCCTCGACTTCTTCTACCATTCACATTTGCGTCTTATATTCACACTACTTTCTTTGTTAATTCGCTCTACATGCCCAAACCATCCGAGGGTCCTTTTCGTAATCTTACTTATTATGCTTACATCAGCCTTACATTCTTTGCGGATATCCACATTTCTCACACGATCATACATGGTTTTATCACACATACGCATACGCCTCAGGGATCTCATTTCTGATCCCTGAGGCGTATGCGTATGTGTGATAAAACCTCATTTCTGATCCCTGAGGCGTATGTGTGATATTAATATTTTATAAAGTAATATTATCATTAAATTCGCATTGGAATTTTGTAGTGTTTCAAAATGATTTTTTTTTACATTAACTCCACACAAGAGGCCTTGCGGAAAATAATTTCCCTCAGGGCCTATGTCATCTGGGATGCTGTGTGAACGGTCTTTTTGAGGAGAGGAAGGAATGAAGAAATGAACATTGGTCTTGAAGAGACCCAATGTCAATCGTGTACAAATGTTGGGCAAGCGTTTGGCGTGTTTCCTGACTATGCACCAGTGCCGAAGGGATCAATGACGCTAATTCGTCGAAGCATCTTCCATTGTAAAACCGGTAGAACAAGGAAAGCATTCCCATCCGACGCCTGTGCTCTAAAGATTGCAATCCGTCTCTTAAGATGGGAAAATCTATCGAATGGACCGCCCATTTCTGCACAGAATCGAGGGTATTTTTCAGGTATTTTGGAGATCCAGACCAGAGGCGGCTGCCAAAATCAACCGTGGGGCACACTTGTGATTAGTACAGGGTTAGCAGTTGTGTACTATTAAAATATCTGCGGGCCCTGTGCAGTACGGCCAGTTTTTGAGAGGCTAACTTTACTCTGGATTCGATGGAGCCCATGAAGTAATTGAATTTATTAACTACTTTTGCTATGGGATCCCAATAAAAACGAACTAGAAAACTTTTCAAGCCTTTAAATTGCATAAAAAAATCACTAAAAATCAAAATGTTAGATGAATCATCCAATATCTCGGTTAAAGTATCTTATTATCCCGGGGTCCGTGCCTCGCAAAGGGCTCGCCGGATCAGAGGTCTCTGGTCTCCGTGCCCATGCATTAATTAAATAAGTTGTACCGCAAGTCAGGAATACAAACACTAACCAGCATAGTCAACTTTGGACAAAGAATTGCGAGTACCACCTTCTACATTCCATATTTTCATCATCTTGACTTTGCTAATTTTAAATGTTTATTTTATGCAAGAGAAAAAAATTTATTCAGATATTGTTCATCAATATAAAGAAGAATGTCTAACGATCTTAATATTAAATTAAATTTTAAAATAAGAATATCAAACATCTTTATTGAAGTGGAACTTCTTTAGCCCCGTTGTGATTTGGAATTTGGATGAAACGGAAATGACGCATTACACCACCTGCGAAGCTTCAAACTGCGCTCATTGGCCGCTTTGATTATGATATCACTTTTCAAGGTTCCTATTGGTTGAGGTATAAAACGGAAACGATGCTAGGATTGCGCTATTGGCCGCTTTGATCATGACCTCACTTTCAAGGCACCGCTTCAAGGTTGTGATTGTTTTGGTGAAGTTTCGCGTCTACCGCATTTGAACTGCACTCGATTTTTTTTGGTACGTATTTTGGTATCCTTTCAGGATATTTTAACGGGTAAAAAAGCTAAGACTTTGAGAAAAAATCCCTCAGGGCCTATGTCATCTTTGGAGGTGCTGTGTGGAGTGTCTATCTTGGGAAAAGAAGAAGAGAACGTTCTGGGAAGTAAAAAAAGTATGAGGGGTGGTTTGGAAATTGGGGGCCAATGTATCCAGGAGTGATGAACGTATGAATCCATCCCTCCCATGACGGAGCATAGCGATGGATTGAGAGAGTCTGGTTGGAGAGTTCAAAAGGTCTCCCTCAAACCATGTCCGGCCCGCCATGCAGAATACGGGCAAACGCATCCGCCCCAAACACCTAGACAAACCTTATCCCATGAACCCAGGCACCCCTGCTAAGTCACCAAATGTTGATGTTTGCGCATCTTTATATGGGATTGATTGGGTATTGCATTCGCAGACTTGGTGGGTAGATATGTCAAAATTCTAAATTTATCCCACCTACTAGTGGCTAAGACTCTTGACTCACATTCCGGAGGTCGCGGATTCGAACCCGGCATGCGCAGATAAATTTTATTTGATTAATTTGTGTTATTTCACAATTAATTCATTTAAAATAATATATAGTATATTTGCGGCATGTTCCAGAGTGGAAGATACTATCAGTATCGCCCTGGTGTAAGACCACCATTCAGAATTGAAACGTTGCTTGAAAATGGCTTTAGCCGTGTTTAGTGACCAGATCTGAATAGCCAGGTACTTTCCAACCTTCCTCTTCCCCACCTCCTTCCCCTCCCCACTACCTTCAGCCTCACAACATACCCCGATTGGGGATGCCATAGTCTCACTGGCTCCAGACGGGAGCAGTTGAGATTCTTGTGCGGTATTCACTGTAAAAAAAAAAAAAAAAAAAAAAAAACCTACCTAATCTTTCCTTCCCAAATGTCACCATAAAAATTGTTGCAAGGAATACTCAACTTTGGAGAGGTGACAGTGTGCTTTCCTGCTCAGAACAAAATAACATCTCAGACAGGGCGCATGTGTCGTAACCTCTTACTGTAAGAATATTGCGATTTTTAAATAAAACAGTGAGAAGTGTGCACCAAAACTGGAGATCAGCGAGGTCCCATCTGCAACGGTGAGTCCTATTTTCCTTATTCCAATCTGTGCTTCTCTAATTTTCCAAAAGCACAGATCTGAACTATCGACTGACTATCCATCAGGTTTTGCGAGTGTTTGCTATTTAATCGTCCCGTATAACTTAGCGTTTTCACGTAGTTTCGGGACTGGTCCTTCGAGGGCTGCATAGGCTTGCTCTGCAGCTTTTACCGCCAATTAACAGTGGAGTCGCAGTTTCGCGACACCAGTTGCGAACCATAAATGTTGCGAACCACTTCTCTTGACACTTACTGAAAAATCTTAGCCAATCAACCACCACCTTAATATTATAATTTACAAAGACGCTGAGATCTAATAACTAATTGCCACCACTGAATACATAGTGCACGCTAGAAACGACTTCCATCTAGATTTGAAATTTGAATGGAAACCAATACCACCACTGACAATACCTTTTAGTTCTAGCCCATTTAGCACGCGGTCTGTCGTTTTTACATTTGCCTGACATTGTATATCGCCATCCCATTTGAATTTCTTCATTTTTTTTATTTCAGGTTTAAGCAAAGAATGGTCAGACATTTTGGATTATGGAGAAAACACGACCAAATGGCATTTCTTATGTTTTTCTCTATTCTATTAATGCAACCCTTATAAATAATGCCATTGAATTCAATTATGTAACTGTATCCTAAATAAATCAAGCATCCCAAATAGGGGTGGAAGGCGCAAGTTGATTTTTCCTTAGGACGGATGTTAATTTTTCAAAGGGCCACTTAATAAGGGAAGGAACCTCTTCTGGGGTGACAATCAACCAAGGAATGCTTTATTTAAAATAAATAATAATTATACAAGTCTATCTTTCGTCCTATCATGGTTTACGTTTACAGTATTAATTTATTAATTTAAAATCTTAGGTATTTAAAAATCTCGGGTGACGGTGTTTGTGGTCGCACTCCTCCGAAATGGCTAGACCGATTTTTATGATTTTTTTAAAGTATATTTGGTAGGCTATCCAGAAAAAAAATTCTATTTTTTTGACAATTTAAAAAAAAAAGTTTAACAGATGATTGTGGCATTTGAATTAGAAATGACACCAGATAGACAATTACATACAAAAATCTATAGTACAACATATAGAATTAATATTGACTGAAAAGGTTTGATAGCATAGCCCTCGTGCAGTTAAATAGATCTGTAACATCTAAAATTATACCAGTGCAAAAATTGATTCTTTCAGCTTTGTCGTATCTTCGACGCTTTGAAGCAATCTTTTCAAAGTTAATTTGCATAAAAAATAATAAGAGGCCAAATTTGAAATGATTGAAAGAATCGATGTAGGAAATATAAAGATAGAAGGGAGAGGTTTTTATGTATGTATCTGGCTATTCGGATCTAGTAACTAAACATATCTTAAGCCCGATATGATTTGAGATTTTCGCGGCCAAAAGTATAACCGTGATTAATTTTAGGGTTTTTATGCCAAGTTGTGTTTCTTCTTTAGCCAACTTTTCGGACAGCGTGTTCATCATCGGAGCAGATGTGTAGATTTTTGTGAAATGTATTTATTATGTCCGTCTATCCCTGCATACATAACTGTAAACCTCCACATGGTCTGTTTGAGATTTCGAAAAACCACTCCATCCCCTTTTTCCACCCCTTGAACAGAATTTGGATACTTATTAATGAAATTTTAGTCACTTGACGCGACGGGCAACGTTCGCAAATAATAGAAAAATTACTGATTACATCTGATTATCAAAAATTCTGCGTGAAGCCCGGGCAATTCCGGGAACTGCAGCTATTATTGAAAAACCTTTGTACGACCACCGTAGTCATAAATTTCAGATAAATTATAGTATCAGAACCAAAAATCGTTTACTTTTTTTTTTTTTTTACATGAGCTCCACACAGAAGGCCCTGAGGAAAATAATTTCCCTCAGGGCCTATGTCATCTTTGGGGATGCTGTGTAGAAGGTTTTTTAAGGAAAGGAAGGAGAGGAGAGTTCTGGGAAGGAGAAGCGTTTAAGGGGTGGATAGGAATCTGGGGTTCAGTGTGTCCTGGTCATCCGCCTCCAATACCTAGACAAACTTCACCCCATGAACCCGGGCAACCCTGCTAAATCACCAAATGTAGCAAACCACTTGGGGTGACCAATGGCAGAGGTGTTGGTTATCCAATAAAGTTTCCCGGGGCAGCGGTACCCATTCCCGCCTTCCAAATTTGTCACTAACTAGCTGATAATTTAAAATCTCTGTTAATATTCAGCATATTTTTTAAATCCATTTGAATATGATAATATCTCCAATAGAAAATAATTTAATTTCCTTGTTCAACCTTCCCTTGAAAGCAAGGTCAACCTTCTAGACCCTTTCTATGAACAGGGTAGACAGTATACCCTGTATTGATACATTCCACCCCTCACCGCCCCCAAACAGCCAATAAAGGAATGGAGAACATCCCCTAGAAAAAATCCCCAAACCAATTGTCCGGAAGATTGCCTAACCGACCGGAAAATACACCCTTAAAAATTCAATTCAGGAACAACGGCTATCGGTTAAGATTTCACAGTGTTTTCTTGGCCTCCAGGAAAGCTTCAATGTTTGTTTTAGGGTGACAATATTGTTTGGGGCGGATAATACTATATCTTTGATAATAATTGGTATAAGATCGACTATGAATTAAAACTTAATTATCTAATGTGCCAACGTTTCGGACAGCGTTGCAGTGTCCATCATCAGGGCAGATCCGGCAGATCCGGTAGATCACATCTACCACACCTCTCCGGTAGATCACATCTCTCTGCCGGATCTGCTCTGATGATGGACACTGCAACGCTGTCCGAAAGGTTGGCTAAAGAAGGAGGTAGCGCAACACGGCATAACACCTCAAAAACAAAGTGGTAGATGTGTTGTACCAGATCTGCCGGATCTGCCCTGATGATGGACACTGCAACGCTGTCCGAAACGTTGGCTAACGGAGGAGGTAGCGCAACACAGCATAACACCCCAAAAATAAATAACAAAAAATTTTATCACGCTTGAACGTTGCCTACCTACTCTTTAGTGCGTATCTTGTGCCATAGAAATTCAATCAATATTAAAATTAAAATAATTAGTAACTACATAGTCAATGATTTTCTTTCTGCTTTTTAACGGTTGAACGTCATTGATGATGAACGTAGTAGAATCTACCGGTCAAATGTTTTGTCAAGGGCACCAATTCATTGTTACGCGGATGACAGTACAGTCCATGATAATTTTTTGTTTGACAAGCCCCCAACGGGCTCACAAACTCCACCGGCTCGGAGGGCTTTGAAGAAAAGAATGGTTACCTCGAGAGTGTTTTCTCTTGGGGTAAAAATAATTTCCTTGAATTCAATGTTTCAAAGACCCAATCATGTCTGATTACGTCTAAAAGGGATCGAAATGAAAACCTAGTCTCCTTCAACGAAAGCAATCTTCCAAACAGGCCCTCCATTAAGGATTGCGGTGTTATAGGTTTGATAGATTCACATATTAACAGACGGATTGCAATCTTTAGAGCACAATTTGCAATTTAAAATTTGGGAGGCGGGAATGGGTACCGCCGCCCCGGGAATCTTAATTGGATATCCAACACCTCTGCCACAGGTCACCCCAAGTGGTTCGCCGCGTTTGGTGATTTAGCAGGGGTGCCCGGGTCCATGGGGTGAGGTTTGTCTAGGTCTTGGAGGCGGATGACCTGGACACACTGAACCTCATATTCCTACCCACCCCTTAAACCCTTTTCCTTCCCAGAACTCTCTTTTCCTTCCTTTCGTTTAAAAAACCCTCCACACAACATTAAATTATTTTCCTCGGGGCCTCCTGTGTGGAGCTCATGTAAAAAAAAAAACAGGCATCGCGTGGGGATGCTATCCTTGTTCTGCCGGTATTACAATGGAAGAGCTCCGAGGAACTAGCGTCATTGATCCCTTCAGGAACGGTGCATAGTCGGGAAACACGCCAAACGCGTGCCCAACATATGCACACGGTTGTCATTTGTCACATGAGAACGGGTCGCTTCTTCGACTCGTTCTTGTGGTCAACAGCTTGGCTGTGGAACGATTTGAATCGTTTCCTCCTTCCTACAACATGGATCTCTTCAAGATCAAAAAGACCCTCCACACAGCATCTCAGATGACATGGGCCTGAGGGAAATTAGTTTCCTCAGGGCCTCCTGTGCGCAGTTAATGTAAAAAAAAGGAATTGTTTTGGACCTACTCACTCACATCTTTACCGTTATATATTTTTTATGCTCAAGTACAATTGAGTTATTTGAAAATTTTTAATTGAATGTGTGAAATTGTGTGAAATGAAAAGATTCCGTAAAAAGCTGAGAATTGAAACCTGTTTTCTACAAAAAATATCTTAAAAATAAACAGTCTGAATTCATATCAATAACATAAGGAAACAATTTTCTCACCCTTCGCTCCTGAGAGAGGGATGTAAATAACTTATGAATTCTTTATTTTTGTCTTCTCCTATTCCTATCACTTTCAGCGTTGTATCGAATCGTTCCTTAACATTTCCATAAATTCAATTTCCACCCATTCCATCCCCTGGAATTTGCTTACATCGGGGCTAAACCGATAAATAAATAAAAAGGAAGAAGACGCGGGAGAGGAGAAAGATCGAGATGAGAAGTGAAGTCCTTTGGGTGAAATAAACGACAAACTTGGAGCACAAGTAAAGTTATATCGTTTTAAAAATTCCAATTTTAGAATGGGATGAACTTTGAACGTAACTCAATCTTTTGGATTGTAACTTAACTCGTGTGTTAACTTTTCTACTGGGTTGCTTACGAGTTATTATTACCGTATATTGGTTATTTTTTAATATTTCTATTTAAAAAAAATTGTCATCAGTTTGATAGTCTATCGCGAGTAAATATATATTTTTTAAATTAACTCCAAACAGAAGGCTAGGAGGCCCTGAGGAAAATAATTTCTCTCGGGAACTATGTCAGCTTAGGAGATGCCGTGTGGAGAGTTTTTTAAAAAAGGAAATGAGAGGATGTTCTGGGAAGGAGAAAGGCATAAGTAGGCATGGGTAGGAATCTGGAGGTCAATGCGTTTAACAGTGATAAACGTATGAATCCATCCCTCCCATTACAGTGCAAGGCAATGGGTCGAGAGACTCCGGCAGGAGAGGTCAAACTTCTTACACCTACAAATATACTCAAATACACACATGCTTTACATTACACATTTCACCCGGTTATTATTAAATTATTTATCAAAAATAAAAAATTACAGAGAAAAATATTATTAGTACTCACTGTGAAATAGTTTATATGTGTAATTTTGCATCACTTCCTTTGTAACCAATGCTCTTTTTAGCTCCTTACAGGAGGCCCGGAAGAATATAATTTCCACTAGGACCTATGTCGTCTTATCGTCGATGCTGTGTGGAAGGTTTTTTTAATGAAAGGAAAGTGGGGAAATTCTAGGAAGGAAAAAAGTATGAGGAGTGGGTAGGAATCTGGGTGTCAGTGTGTCCAGGAGTGACGAATGAACGAATACATTCCTTCAACTACGGTGCAAGGCGATGGGTCGAGAGAGTCCGGCTGGAGAGGCCTCCTTCATGACTTCCCTCAACCAGTCTCTCTCGATTCAGCCTGCTACGCAGCAGGGAGGCAGATCCGCCGTCAAGACCCGGACAAACCTCATCCCATGAATCGGGATACCTTTGCTAAGTCACCAAAGGCACCTAACTACCATCGGGGTGACCTATGGCAGAGGTGTTGGTTATCCAATAAAAGTTTCCCGGGTGGCGGCAATGACGTTACATAAATAAATAGACTCGCCATAGTCTCATATACTCACAATATAATGTGGAAAGTAAGGAACACTCTTTTGTTTTCAGCGATTTTCAGTATAATTTCTTAATTCAAAAGTTTATTCCTGTGTGATAAAGATAGACAATCAAATAATGTGTGTGTATGAATGCAATGAATATAGGAGCGGGCGGCGTATTGCTTGGCACTTTTTGATGGAACTTTCGCTGTCTTCTTTTCTTGAGGCCCACTAGAATAAAAGGTCTGGCTGCCTGTCGGAGTTTGATATGTCGAGCTATATAATAAGGCAACGACAGTTTTCAAATGGTGGCGATTGTCATCAATACTTGTTAGAACTACTGATTTATGTGTTGTTTTACCGCAAGCAAACAAATAAACAGAGTGTTTAGGCTGATTAGTCTACTTTAAAACAGTGAAGTTTACTTAGCAACAGAAATTTGGCTATTGCGCGTCCAGACCCTTTACTTTAGTAGGACTTGAATTTTGTCTAATGACATGTAAAACCGCGAGCGGGAAACATGAAAATTAATTGTAATATTTATAATAATCGATAATATTAAGTAATTTGCGTGTACTTACAAAATGAAATGTTATTCATTCGCCTTTACTATTATTTGCCGTGTAATTGGAACATTTTCTCATCGCACAGGAGGGCATTTTGACACTTTTTAAAACGCAATTTACTTACCGGTAAATGCTGGTAAGACGCAACCTTACTCGACGTGTAGCAGTTTAGTACTAAAGTACTAGATATCGAGATCGTTACAATTGTCTTGTTCTTGTCTTCCCACTTTGAGATTTCTACCCCTCGTCTAATAGTATGTAACGTCATAGGGTGGCGGTAGGTAATTATACCCGCCTCCCAAATTGGTAATTTTTGGTTTCTATCAAAATAAAGTAGATGTGCTATCTGCTGTTTTTACTATGTGGGTCTGCGCTTCCGGGTGTCGCCCACATTGTTTACTAATTAACAAATAAACTAAAAGAACAAATAATTAACGAATAAACCAAACGAACGTTAAACTAAATGAACGAATTCTTTCCTTATTCAAAATATATTGTTAACCAATATTAATGCACATTTTCAAAAAATCAACGAAATGAACAAATTCTTTTTGTATGAAAACTACGCTAATTAGCGCGTAGTCTGGCGACAGTTGCGCGGACACCATAGCATATCTCTTCTGTATTTGAATATCTTTGGTTTCTATTATGTAAATAAAATAACTGGTGAATTGGTAAGTACTGTGACATTTTAAGAAGGCAGACATTTTAATAATAACAATGATAATAATAAAATAAACGCCCGGGTTGCCGGCACTGAAATTGAAATTGTATTGAAAAAATGATTTTTTTTTCAAAAGAAGCAAACACATTGTGACTTGACATTTTAAATAAATAAAAAGAAAATACTTGTACGGAGCTACCGAAACAGGTACTTAGACTAAAAAATAATAATAAAGTGACTTAAAACAAAGTATTTTCTTTTTATTTTTATTTTAATTTGTATAGCGCCGTTTTGGGGAAAATAAACTCAAGATTAATAAACTCGACAATAATACCACAGAGGAGATCCAGAAGCGCATAGTGAACGCAAATCGCTGTTATTTCCGCCTACAGAACCAATTAAAGTCCAGACTGCTGTCCAGAAGATATTAGTGTACAAACCACTTATCAGACCAGTACTTACGTACGCAGACTTGGGTACTAACTAAAAGGAATGAGCGAGCACTGGACGTTTTTGAAAGAAAAATTTTGAGACACATCTTCGGACCGGTTCTAGAAAATGGATTTTGGCGCAGACGTTATGACAATGAGCTCTATACTTTTGTTTAAGGAGCTAAACGTCGCGAAATTTATAAAACTGGGAAGACTTCGGTGGCTGGGTCATGTGGAGAGAATGACCGAGCATCAAGCACCAAAGTTCCTGCTGAACCAATAGGGCGAAGGAGCCTGGGAAGACCAAGACTAAGATGGAGCGACAACGTCCTCAAAGACATATCTATCTTGGAGCTTCTAAACTGGAGAGAGCTGGCACAAAACCGAGATGAGTGGAGGAAGATTCTTGAGGAGGCCAAGACCCACCAGAGGTTGTAGAGCCAATAGAGATGATGATGATGAAACTCAAGATCGTGAAATTTTATTGCACTAAATTTGCGACCGAACGGTTTTCGCCCTGCTCAAAGCTTCTCCAGACTAGGAAATGGAGCGGATTACACAAAATTTCACCTCAAGTTCACAGTTCTATAAATAAATTGGACAGTTTAAAACAGTGTAGGCAGAAATGTATTAAATACTTATTTTCGTTGTCTTAACATTTAAAAAAAAAAAAGTTAATTTAAAATATGTTTGCTAAGTAGGTACGGAGAATAATTGTTCGTAATTATCTGACAATCATCCCTTTAATAAATAATTTACAGCGTGTCATAATTGAGATTAAAACTTCCAACCCCGAACACATAATCATGCACGTATCACAATCTTCTGAAACTACACACAAAAACTTAAGGGTTAATTCCCCCCTCCCTCCACCACCCCCACAGTCACCCTCCCCACCCCCTCTGACGAGTTCGCGTACTCTTTGACAAGACCTGTTCAAAATGCGGGGTACCCACCCCGGTGTTAGACTCTACTAATTTGCAGAACGTTGTACGAAACATATTTTTCGTGAAAGTGACCTAATCCTTGGTAATATCCAATCAAACGAACTTCATAAATTGTTTCTTTGGTTTTTTGGATTGGTTTGTTAAAATGGTTTTGCATTTAATTCGAGTACCTATTGAAAATATTATTTAAAGATGTCTTATGAAGACCTGGATGCATAAAGTATGTTATGGATGCATAAGCAGGAAGAACTCTCGAACGGTAAGTTATGGCGTCATGAAATCTGTACGGCTCGCGTGTCTTATTTGGTAGAAGGCTTTAAGAGGAACTTATTTTGTGTTTGAGGCCAACAAACCTGATTTTTTTTCTCCATCAAAAGTTACTGCAAATGTTAAGCACGAATCTATAAATATCGAAAATCTATAAATAATCGAGGGCTATTTTATTTATTGTGTTTTAAATTATAAAGTATGGGCGATTAAAGAATTAGATGTTTCATTATTTTAGAGACAGAAAAAAACTCCACGTCATTCAGAACTCCATGTAAGAAACGTGGATGCAACATTGTTTAAATAAAAAATAATGTTTTTGATATGATACCCTGCATCAAACGTCGTTGTGCTGAATTTTCAAAAAAAAAATAATATTTTTTCCTTAATTCCAATGACTAACAATGTTATTTTTGTTCGACTGAAGGGGAAAAATCATGAATTTCAAAATCATCAATTTGCAACCATCCAATCATCTGTTGAAAATTTAGACATAATGCCATGTTATTTGTGCACATACAATCGTTTTGTTTCTGTCGTTATTTGTTTTTGGGGTGTTATGCTGTGTTGCACTACCTCCTTCTTTAGCCAACGTTTCGGACAGCGTCGCAGTGTCCATCATCAGGGCAGATCCGGCAGATCCGGTAGATGTGTGACACAACGTTGGCTAAAGAAGGAGGTAGCGCAACACGGCAAAACACCCCAAAAACAAATAACGAAAATTCTTTTGGCCGTGAAAATCGTAAAACATATCAATGGTTTGTTTGTTGTTTATTTGTTGTTTTTTGTTTGTTGTTGCTAAAACTGTTTAGTATCGCTAGAAAAAACCCAAGTGTTGTCAAAAATCATATAAATCCTACTTACATGTTGTTCACGTTAAATGCCAAAATCACACTTCGACCAACCAAAAATCTTGCGCAACTTTTTTAAATTTTGCGTATTACATAAGCTAATTAATTAGATTTAGAAATTACTGTAAAAATAATTGTTAAAAATAAAGGTTTTTGGAAATGATTTTCGGGATGAAAAGTAGCCTACGTTACTTACCAATTCTCCAACTATCCCTAATGTGAAATGTTAATAAGACTATGCTAAATATTACGTCGATCGGTCGCTCCGTTGCAACGTGAACAAACAAACAAACACACTATGGCATTTATAATTTTAGTTGGGATTGTTGCGTAGTGTTCCTTACTTTGTTTTGATTCTTCTGCCACTTGAAGATATATTTTCTAGCGTGTCTTTTTACTTAGAATAAAGGTAGTGCGCCGGTTATGGTATCTTTGCAGCAGCCTCCCAGCGAAGAGGTGGGGGTGGAGATGGTAGTGGGTGGTGTCCCCCAGAGCTGATCTTTGATGCTTGATGAATATTCAGAATCAAAACTTCCTATCTACTTTATATATCATGCTCCAGTGATTGGAGAGTACCAAATCGGGCGAGGTTAAAATAAATAAATTATATATATTGTTAATATCTATTATGGTGTAGTTGCAATATTTGTCTGCGAATTAATTTGCATTTTATTTATATAACGCAACTACGGGAATAGCGCGGTGAACAGGTTGAAAATGGGAAGGAATCTGATTTTCCGCATTTTTTACGTGGCACATTTTGGTGAAAATCGATGTTATTTATTTAATCTTTAACTCCCCACGGGAGGCTCCAAGGAAAAAAATCCCTCAAGGCCTGGGTCATCTTTGGGGATGCGATGTGGAGGGTCTTTTTAAGGAAAGGAAGGACAGGAATTATTCATTAAAAAAATGTGTAATCTATTTGCTGCTCATTCCAGAGTGGTAGATACTTAAAATATCGTCTTTGTGAAACCCAACTATTCAGAAACGCTTTAAATGACAAGATCTAAATAGCCTGGTACTTCCCCACCTTACCCTTCCGATCTCCTTCAGCCTAACAATATACCCAATGGCGATTGGGAGCAGTTAGGATTCTTGTGCGGTACCTCATCATCATCATCACTATTGGGTCTACAACCCCTGGTGGGTCTTGGCCTCCTCAAGAGTCTTCCTCCACTCATCTCGGTTTTGTGATAGCTCTCTCCAGTTTGGAAGCTCCAAGATAGATATGTCTTTGAGGACGTTGTCGCTCCGTCTTAGTCTTGGCCTTCCCAGGCTCCTTCGCCCTATTGGTCTTGAGTTCAGCAGGGACTTTGGTGCTTGATGCTCGGTCATTCTCTCCACATGACCCAGCCACCGAAGTCTTCTCAATTTTATAAATTTTGCGACGTTTAGCTCCTTAAACAAAGTATGGAACTCATTGTTATAACGTCTGCGCCAAAATCCATTTTCTAGAACCGGTCCGAAGGTGCGCCTCAATTTTTTTCTTTCAAAAACGTCCAGTGCTCGCTCATTCCTCTTAGTTAGTACCCAAGTCTCAGCTGCGTACGTAAGTACTGGTCTGATAAGTGTTTTGTACACTAATATCTTCGTGTTTCTGGACAGCAGTCTGGACTTTAATTGGTTTTGTAGGCGGAAATAACAGCGATTTGCGTTCACTATGCGCTTCTGGATCTCCTCTGTGGTTTTATTGTCGTTTGTTATCAGGGAGCCTAGGTATGTGAATCTTGGTACCGTTTCGAAATTTTGGTTTCCACATGAGAGAGTTGGGATTTGTTGGGTACATCCTACAGCCACGTATTTGGTCTTTTGCGGTTTACTACGATGCGGTACCTACTCGATATAAAAAAAAATCTTTATTACAAAATCAGATAAAATTACTGAACACAGTTACAGCCATTTCAAGCAACAAGGTTTCGATGTTAGTATATATATATATGTATATATATATATATATATATAAGTTTATGTTACGGCATTTAGTGGCTCAAAGCGTCCTTTAATTACCGGAACTTCTTGATCATTTCGACTTACTGGCTCATTTGGGCACTTAGTGGCTCATCGTTTTTTTTTTTTTAAGTCCATCATATCAAACTCGATGAGACGAGTCGAACGGTGTAAAAAAAATTTTTGAGTGAATAAATGACATTTTTACGTGGACCGTTAATGCTCCGGAATGCGTTTTTTATCAGTAAATATTCATCAATACTTAGAACATCAACTGGGTACACTTTTTATCGCATCTATAACCATCACGGCATGCGACGTTGCCGGATGTTCTCGTCATACAATATCATTCAAACTCCAAGTCGTTTATCAATGCTTTGCGATATTGAACTCAATGGTTAAATTCCTCAAAATCTATTATCGCATGACATTGCTATGTCAGATTGAATCTTTTGCGATATGTTATATGTTTGCCGGTATGTTATGTTGTATTCTATCTACATAGGTAGCCAGAGTCAAGCGCTCGCTGTGGACTGTTAGTTGTTTTAGAAGAACAGACATTATATTATACGAGTAATATTTAGCGGCTATTCGCGCGCTTTTTTAAAATTGAAGATTGATTTACGAATTGCTTTTATAATATCGTTATTAATTTTGTGTTAATTGTTTTTGTGTTTATTACAAGGTTGATATTATTACGTATTTTAATACACATTTATGTAGTTTTTTCTTTAATAAATAAAATATTTGCTACGTCATTATGTATTTGTCTTTTGCGTTCCGAAAGCATAGTCAGTTGTAATGTAATGATATCTATACAGGGTTTTCTAAAAATTTCAGAAATATATTAGGTACTCATGTAATATGTTTTTTCATACAGTTATATTATTTTTTTTAAATGTTTTTTTAGTAGAACGTAATTTTTATAATGGATTATATTATCATATTTAAGAAATCTAACAAGTTTTTCATTTTAAAAAATGTTCTGTACCTAGGTAATTACTTTACGCGTGACAATTTTTCAAAAGCATTGTCTCTAGTTGTATTGAAGTAATTAAAATATGTTTTATTGTTGTTTTGGTGTATTTTATAAAAAAAAGTTATGAACAAAAATAAACAATAATTTAAAAATAAATTACAATATACGGCCTACATAGTCCAGGAGTGAGACCCTTGACTCGCAAACCGCAGGTCTCAAATTTTATTTGATTAATTTGTGTTATTTCACAATTAATTCATTTAAAATAATAAATAGTATATTTGCGGCACGTTCCAGAGTGGAAGATACTATCAATATCGCCCTGGTGTAAGTAAGACCACCATTCAAAATTGAAACGTTGCTTAAAAATGGCTTTGGCCGTGTTTGGTGTCCAGATCTGAATCGCCAGGTACTTCCCAACCTTCCTCTTCCCCACCTCCTTCCCCTCCCCACTACCTTCAGCCTCACAACATACCCCAATTGGGGATTCCATGGTGTCACTGGCTCCAGACGGGAGCAGTTGAGATTCTTGTGCGGTATTCACTGTAAAAAAAACTCCACACAGGAGGCCCTTAAGAAAACGATTTCCCTCAAGGCCTATGTCATCTAATATGCTGTGTGGAGAGTCTTTTTGAGGAGAAGAGGGAGTCAACATTGGTCTTGAAGAGACCCATGTTGTAGGAAGGGGAAAACCCAGAGGCCGGCAAATCGTTCCATAGCCGAGCTGTTGAGCACAAAAACGAATCGAAGAAGCGACCAGTTCTCATGATTTTGAATTTGATTTTGAATTTGATTTTGAATTTGATTTTAGATTTGATTTTGGATTTAGGGTAGGGTTCAAAAATCTTGATTATTTTGTTTTTACATGAATATCGCACAACGTAGTGGATAGGGGAAGGAGATAGGGAAGAGGAAGGTTGGGAAGTTCCTGACTATTCAGATCTGGTCACCAAACACGGCTAAAGCCATATCACGCAACATTTCAATTCTGAATGGTGGTCTTACACCAGGGCGATACTGAGAGTATCTTCCACTCTGGAAAGTGCTGCAAATATAAAATATATGTATTATTTTTACTAAATAAATTGTCAAATAACACAAATTATAATCCCGCGACCTTCGGAGTGCGAGTCAAGAGCCTTACCGCTGGACTACGCCGATAAATATACAATAGACTAATCATACCTAAGATGACTTGAGTAAGGACTAATTGTAAACGAGGTATTCCAATTTGGGAAGCGGGTATGGGTACCGCCGCCCCGGGAACCATTACTGTATAACCAACACCTCTGCAAGCAGTTTGCTACGTTTGGTGACTAAGCAGGGGTGCCCGGGTTCATGGTATCAGGTTTGTCCAGGACGTGGCGGCGGATAGGTCTGCCCTGCTGCGTGGCGGGCCGGATAAGAGAGTTTGGTTGAGGGAGGCCTTTTGTCCTTTCCAGCCGGACTCTCTCGACCCATCGCCTTGCACCGCATTTGGAGGGATGGAATTTTAGGTTCGTCACTCCTAGACACATTGACCCCAGATTCCCAGACACCCCACATACCTTTTTCCTTCCCAGAACTTCCTATCCTTCCCTTCCTTAAAAAGACCCTCCACACAGCATCCCCTTAGATGACATAGGCCCTGAGGGAAATTATTTTTCTCAGGGCCTCCTATGTGGAGCTACTGTAAAAAAAATGAGATTGCGAACTTCGACTACGAATCCGGAGGTCGCGGGTGAGAGACATATGAATCCATCTCTCCCACTGCATTGCAAGGCGATGGGTTGAAAGAGATTACACATCTGCCCTGATGATGGACACTGCAACGCTGTCCGAAACTTTGGCTAAAGAAGGAGGTATACACGGCATAATACCCCAAAAACTAATAACAAAAATACTTATGGCCGTGAAAATCTAAAATCACCTCTGCGATAGGTCACCCCAAGTCGTTCGCTACGTTTGGTGACTTAGCAGGGGTGCCCGGGTTCATGGGATGAGGATTATCCGGGTCTTGGCGGCGGATGCATCTCTGCCCACCAGCTGCATGGCAGGATGGATTGGGAGAGAGTGTTGAGGGAGTCCCTTTGATTTCTCCAGCCGTACTCTCTCGGAACATAGCCTTTCACCGCAGTGGGAGGGATAGATTCCTGGACACACTGACTCCCAGATTCCTACCTACCCTTCATCCCTTTTCCTTTTCAGAACTTGCTCTCCTTCCTTTCCTAAAAATACCCTTCACACAGCATCCCCAAAGATGACATAGGCCCTGTGGGAAATTATTTTCCTCAGGGCCTCCTGTGTTGACCTAATGTAAAAAAACAGTCTATCCCGATCCGTCCTGCCATGCAGCTGGTGGGTAGACGCATCCGCCAACAAGACCCGGACAAACCTCATCCCATGAACCCGGACACCCCTGCTAAGTCACCAAACATAGCTTACCACTTGGAGTGACCTATGGCCAGGGCTGGGCAGTATTTGAAAAACTTGTAATTGAAATACGTATTTGAAATACAAATATATACAAATACAATGTATTTGGTAATTGGTATTTCAATTACCTGCTGCTGAGGTATTTTGTAATTTGTATTTCAAATACTTAAGGCTTCAAAATACATTTTCAAATACATTTAGTGATCTTAATAATTATAATTAAAAATAACCACACATAGATAATACATAAGACTAAAAACGCTAGAATCCTGTACCTACTATTGTCCTTTGCTATAGGACTCTTTATTAATGATTATTTGTAGTTCTCTTAGGGGGCATACATTAATTATGTGAGCTCAAAAAAGGAGGGGGGGGGGGGGGTCCAGCAAAATCTCACGGTACTTGAAAAGAATAAACGAAGTGGTCCAAATTATCTCACCAAGGGGCGGGGGGAGTCTAGTTTGGAAGAAAAACTGCTCACCTAATTAATGTATGCCCCCTTATAATTGCTTTATAATGTACTGTACTGTATTTTTTTTTACTTCATGCTAGTTATTATTATTGTCCTGTGCTATAATAGCACTGTTATTGTACATTTTGTATCATACTTGTCATTGCTTTGTATTGTACACTCTTGTATCATAGTATTAGATTTTTTTTTCATTAACTCCACACAGGAGGCCCTGAGGAAAATAATTTCCCTCAGGGCCTATGTCATCTGGGATGCTGTGTGGAGGGTCTTTTTGAGGAGAGAAAGGAATGAACATTGGTCTTGAAGAGACCCATGTTGTAGGAAGGAGGAAACACAGAGGCCGGCAAATCATTCCACAGCCGAGCTGTTGAACACAAGAACGAGTCGAAGAAATGACCCGTTCTCATGTGACAAATGTCAACCGTGTACAATGTGTTTCTCGACTATGCACCGGTGCCGAAAGGATCAATGATGCTAGTTCCTCGGAGCATCTTCCATTGTAATACCGGTAGAACCAGGATAGCATTCCAACTCGACGCCTGTGCTCTAAAGATTGCAATCCGTCTTTTAAGATGGGAGAATCTATTAAACGGACCGCCCGTTTCTGCATAGAGTCGAGGGTATTTTTCAGGTATTTTGGAGCTCCAGACCAGAGGTGGCTGCCAAATTCAACCGTGGGGCGCACTTGTGATTTGTACAGGGTTAGCAGTTGTGTACTATTAAAGTATCTGCGGGCCTTGTACAGTACGCCCAGTTTTTGATCGAGCACTATTGGAATAATTAAATAATGGACTGAATACTAGAAATAAAATATTGGACTGAATACTAGAATGTTTTTAAGTTAACTACTGTAGAGCGCACTTGAAGTGAAATGACACAAAACTTCGCTACACAAATGTCATCCATTTATATATAAAAATGAATCCTTGTTTCCCTTGGTCACGCCATAACTTCAAAATGACTTTACCTATTTCATTCATTTTTTTAAAGTTTTCTTATACTTTTAGAAGGTTCTTACGGAAAGAAAAATTAAGAAAATTACGCAGAAAATGGGATAATTTCAGAAAACTTAACGACTATTTTAACTACGCACGTTTGACAGTTCGCGCGTTTGATGAAAATAAATTTAGCAGGCAGCTGTTTTTTTGTAACCAAAGAATTTTCATTGGATTTTTAAAATTATAGATATTTTAAATAGGTACCTATGTTAGGTACCAGATTTTATTGATTGTTTTTATAATATAGAAAAATGTTCTGGGACTAAATATATGGAACGCGGGAGGGGTTGGCGGGATGGGGGAGCGGAAGAGGGGTGAGGGTAGGCAGGGAAGGTGTACGAGGAATGCAAGAGGGTAAAGGGAAGCGGTAGGGGAACGGGGACGCACGGGAAAGGACATGCAGGGAGAAACAATTTATTTCTTTGAATATTGCAGTGCAACGCATACCGGGAACCAGCTAGTGTTATTATAATAATAATTATTATAATCTAACACCTAAGTCCTATACCACAAATCAAGTGGTATACAAGTGGAGCGGAGACGAGATGTGTGTCCTGAGCAATATGATTAGTCAATTTTAGCACGTCTCTGTTTCACTATGCTCTGCTTTGCTTCTATGGAAACGCACTCTTAGATAAGGGCACTTACGACAATTTATTGCAACCAAAGGTTCTACCTAAACCAAATGTATTTTGTAATTTGTATTTTGTATTTTGTATTTGAAATTTAAAAATGGTTAAAATACTGTGTTTTGTATTTCAAATACACGACTTGAAAGTATTTTGTATTTCGTATTTTAAATACATGCGAAAAAGTATTTTGTAATTTGTATTTTAATTACAGTAATGCATGTATTTTGCCCAGCCCTGCCTCTATGGCAAAGGTGTTGGTTATCCAATAATGGTTCTCGGGGCGGCGGTACACATATCCGCCTCCCAGATGAATATTACCACCTAATCTAAACAAGTTAGCAATTAAAACCGAAAACCCAATTTAAGACTATTTATACAATGTAGACTTAAACCACCTGTACAATGTTGGAGTTCATTTTTACAAATTCCTTCAACCAATTAAACAACAATGATTGTCTCTTTCTGATATATTTTTATTTCACACGACAAACAGAGACGGGTATAATTGGAGTGATGTTTCTAAAAATGGTAAATTCAATATTTTACCGGAAATGTCCCAGACGGAATCATCTAGTACCGGCACGCAAATATTTAAGCATTGTAAAAAGATCATATGAAATGCAAAGTGTAAGCGAACGGGATGTAGTCCTTTCCATTAATAACTTAGAAATTGCTTATTATTGCTTGAATTGTCAAGTTACGCCAACGCCCATTTTCAACTTAAGTAAAGTAAAAAAGTAAAAGCGATATTAAGGAAGCTAGCGTGATTCAATTATTATGACACTTCCCTTTTTATTAAAATGCAACTATTACCGATCCGCTACCAGTCCGTGGAATCTTCAGTTTGTAGGCACGGGGTAACGCTATGCGATGCGTGGCGGAGGGGGGGAGGGCTACAGATACTTTGCCGGAATTTGATAGAAATTATTTTATATTAAAAAAACTAGCAATGCAATATACATTTTTAAAAACAGATCGATAACCAAATAGTTTTTCTATGATTACCAAAATTATTGAGTATATGGTGTAAAAGACAACTGAGATACAGAGTAAAACTATTCTTAGTGTAATTATATTACCCCGGTCTAAAAAACTATCGAAAGAAGCGAAGCTAGCCGTCCATAATGGAGTGCTGGTACCTACCCTAATGCTTCGCTGTGAGGCTCGGAACTGGTAGAGAAATGATGAAAGTAGACCGAAATGAATAATAATGATCCGCACATAATGTAAGCCTGATGTAAGCGTAACGAGTAAGATTAAGAAAGAGACGCTTAGATTGGTTGGGCATGTAAAGCAAATGAACGAGAAAAATAGTGTAAGGAGAATATATGATGACGCAAATGTGAATGCTAGAAGAAGTCGGGGACGCCCGAGGAAGACATGGCACGACCAAGTGAATCAGATACTTGAGTCGAGCCATTTCAAGAGTCAGAATAATAAAAGAGCATGTATGAGACGAAGTATGCATGTGAACGAGGCAAGGAGTGTGTGCCAAGATCGAGTTGTTTGGCGGTCCGTCTCTATTTGTAAATTGTAAAATATGATAGCAACTAAGTATAATAATAATAATTTAATAATGAGCAAAATTAAGAAAGGGACCCTCAGATGGTTTGGGCACGTAGAGCGAATGAGCGAAGAAAGTAGTGTAAAAAGAATATATGATGCAAATGTGAATGGTAGAAGACGTCGGGGACGCCCGAGGAAGACATGGCACGATCAAGTGAATCAGATACTTGAGACGGGCCATGTCAAAAGTCAGAATAACAGAAGAGTATGTATGAGACGACCATCACGCCGTTTCCCCGCAGGGGTAGGCAGAGAGGACGGACCGCCAAACAACTCGGTCTTGGCACACACTTTTTGCCTCACTCACATTCATACATCGTCTCATACATTCTCTTCTATTATTCTGACTTTTGACATGACCCAACTCAAGTATCTGATTCACTTGATCGTGCCATGTCTTCCTCGGGCGTCCCCGACTTCTTCTAAGAGTATTATAATTGCTCTTGAAAAGAGAAACTTCTTCGCGGCCTATTTCATACAAAATTTAGTTCTGGATTTACGGTTAAGATACCAAATTATTTCATTACAGAACTTCCTCTTCTTCCTTTCCCTAAAAAAAACCCTCCACACAGCATCCCCAAAGATGACAAAGACACTGAGGGATTTTTTATCAGGTGTGGTGCTAATGCGAGAAAAAATACAATTTAACCAATTAATATTATTTGGCGGTCCGTCTCTATTTGTAAATTGTAAAATATGATAGCAACTAAGTATAATAATAATAATTTAATAATGAGCAAAATTAAGAAAGGGACCCTCAGATGGTTTGGGCACGTAGAGCGAATGAGCGAAGAAAGTAGTGTAAAAAGAATATATGATGCAAATGTGAATGGTAGAAGAAGTCGGGGACGCCCGAGGAAGACATGGCACGATCAAGTGAATCAGATACTTGAGTCGGGCCGTGTCAAAAGTCAGAATAATAGAAGAGAATGTATGATACGATGTATGAATGTGAGTGAGGCAAAGAGTGTGTGCCAAGACCGAGTTGTTTGGCGGTCCGTCCTCTCTGCCTACCCCTGCGGGGAAACGGCGTGATGGTTAGTTAGTTAGTTTCTTTTAGATCGATTTTATCCATATAGATCGGAGGTGACAACTTAAAGAAACGTACGAATCAATGAATAAAGTAAATTATGTAATATATTTCTAATAAGCTTATTCATAATTTTTCGAAAACACTAGTAAAACTAAGATAAAATTATTATGTAGCAAATAAAAGAAACTACACCAATATGTATTTAAATACCTAATTTTATTTATGATAATAATAAAATAAACCTTAACACAAAAAAAACAACCGTAAACACCAAATAAATAACAATATTAATTAGCAAATCATACTACAATTTTAAAAAAACGCGCCAATAATCAAAAACGGCCGCTAGAAATGATAAATATGTGTGAATAATCAACAAGCAACATCCAAACTGTTCTGTCAACCTACCTAGATATGTGACTATATTGGTAACATTAAACTTGGCAACGTAGCTTGATGCGGTAAGTGTGTTCTTAAAATAGATCAAGGAATGCACGTTATTTTAAGATATTTTTTTTTAATAAATAAACATAATTTTTGATTACATATTATAGCTGACCATATTTTAAACAAAATTTAAAAGACAGCATGTTGGTACTTCATCTACGTAAGTATATATTACATGCGAAAGAATGAGCAACTTAAGTGGCTTCTTCTAAGATGAGCCACAAAATGTGGTATGACATAAATATATATATATATATATATATATATATATATATATATATATGTGTGTGTGTTAATCTGTATGTATATGTATGTGCGTATGTAAGTATGTGTCGCATGCTTGTGCACGCGTATGAATACATATATGTTCCTAAGTGAGTGTGTATGTATGTGCTCATGTATTTGCATTTGTATGTATGCATGCACACATGTAAAATGTAAACAAGAATTATGTTTTTGAGTATGATTCATTTATTTTGTGCATAACTTTTCTATTTTCTTTTCTTTTTTTCAGATTCCAGTAAAAAAACAATTATTCTCATTATAAACTTTCTACTATAATTTTTCCAATTTCCAATATGTTTATATATTTAATCAATTTGTTCACACTAGATACCAGAAAGTAATTGTATTCCATGTACCATTATACAGGCAACCGCCTAGTATGGTGATATAATGTAGCATATATATATTAAAATGTTTTAATGTGTGTTATCATGTAATTTATAAATAAATGAATAAAATTTGCTTGCGCACGCAGAAATTTGGACGAACTTGTTTAAATGATCGTAACTACTCAACCACGGCGGCCATTAATGATGTTTTTTCCTTCCTTACCTCACAGAATTTCCTATAATGGGATTCCGGCCGCATGCGGCCCGCGACCTTCACAAATATCTGCCATTTTCTTTTTAAATATATTTTTTTTCATGTAGAAATTATACTATCCGTTTTTTTGGCGGTCCGCACAAATATCTGCCGTTTTCTTTTTAAATATATATTTTTTCATGTTCAATTATAGACATTATCCGTTTTTTTTTTCGACCCACACAAATATCTGCACTTTTATTTTTAAATATATAGTTTTTATGTACAATTGCATTATCCGTATTTTTTCCATAATATATACCCAATGATTTTAATTGATTGACATTTGATTTTAAAACGTCCAGCTGGTTTTTGAACACATAGGTTCGTAATAGGTTCTCAACGTGTGCGATAACGCCCCCCCTCGTGGTAGTTTGAGGCTTTTAGGGGGGCAGTAGAAGACTTAGAGAAAATGAGAGGGCATAGAGATGGCACAGTGAGGGAGTAAGTAAAAAAAATGGTCTAAAAAAGACCAAAAAAGCACGCTATTCGCATACTAACAAAGCAAAGTAAACTTTAATATTGGTTAATTTTTGTTATTGTATGTATTGTAGTCATTTTAATCACATGTGCGAAAATTCACACCTTTCGGGAAGTGGATGAAAATTGAACTGAAAGATTCCATTACAGATTTACACTTTTTTTTTTAATGTAATATTATGATTTTACGTGTATTATTATTATTATTAAGTATTGACACTATATCATGAACACAAGAAGGAAGGAGGTAGCGACTCGGTACTTTTAATACAAAAAAATGCTTTTTTAACTTGCTAAACAACAAGGTAGACACCCCCCCCCCCCCCCCGAAAATTATGACGACCGCTGGTCTAGCTGATACAAATATACAGCGAAGAAATCAGTAATAATGAATTAGAAAGGCTAAAAAATTGAGCGTTTGTTGTTAAAATCAGATAAAAGTATTTGAAGTCTGAATCCGTGCCTGCCTGATCTGAAGAAATTTCATCCCTAAAATATAATATTAAACGACCCCTAATGACTGAGATATACCTCCCTGCCCCTCCCCACGTGTGTGTGCGAGCGATAGATGAACGGAAAATTCAAACCAACTTCGTATATCAAAATTATATACTTTGCATAAAATTAGCGATATGATTTGGTGGGGGAATATTAAAACAAAGATATTAAAGGAGACTTATTACCAAATTAAACGAACAGAGGTAGTTTTATTTTGGGATACGTCGGATAAGTTTTGGCAATATCAATTATTTTGATTGATATTTTATACATGATGTGTGCCTACAATGAGGTAATAAAAGTGTAAGTTTGTCAACTCAGAATATATGTGTACCATCTTACTTCTATTTATTACTGTCTCTAACGGACTCTTTAAACAAAAATCACTAAGAGGTCTTCATAAAAAATGATTAACCCACATTACAATATACAGTTGTTGTCTAGCGAGATTTTTAATATAGAAAAATCACAACTATGTTTTAACTTATGTATGGCCTTATTAATAAATCTGCTTTAAATTTTAGACAAAAGATAAAAACCAATCATATGTGGTAAATGATTATTTACCTGCTCTGTGAAATTTAAAACGTTTTTCTATATAGTAAGAGGGTTGAAAAATCTTAAATAACAGGTGAATAATTTTGTTAGATTTTGCAGAACAGTAGTTTTTTTTAATTTTTCAAAATATCATACTTTTAACCGGGATACGGGTATTAAAGTCTTACACAAAAATGGGATAGGTTTAAGACTTCATAATTTAGAGGCATTGGAAATAAAAAAATCGGTTAATTCAAAGGCTGAAATCATAAATAATCAACTTTTAACATTCAGCCCTATTTTAAGTGTTTCTCGTAATCCCATACTCCCCTCCCCCACTTCCCTCCCACAACTGAGGCAGTGTCCCACTCTAATTTACTATCTCTTTCTATCTTTATATTTATATGTGTGTGCCTATTATCCTGTATTTGTCAGTATTTTTGTAACAGTCCTGATGATGGTACGGAGGTACCGAAACCGGTAGACTAAAAATAATAATAAAGTTACTTAAAACAAAGTATTTTCTTTTTATTTATGTATTTAGTTTTTTGATGGTTGGTCAACGGTTTATTGCAGGATAATTTCCCTCGGAGCCTATGTTATTTTGGTGATGCTGTGTGGAGGGTCTTTTTAGGGAATTGGAGAAGAGGTTCTCGAAATGACAAAAGTACGAGGGGTGGGGGGTAGGAATCTGGGGAGCAATGTGTCCAGGAGCGATGTACGTATGCATTCATCCCTACCACTGCGGTGCAAGGTGTTAGGTCGAGAGAGTCCGACTGGAGAGATCAAAATGTCTTTCTCAACCAGTCTCTTCTGATCTAGCCCGCCACGCAGTCGGTGAGCAAATGCACCTACCGCCAAGACCTGGACAAGCCCAACCCCATTTATCCGAGCCCCCTGCTAAGTTGTCAAACGTCGCGATCCACTTGGGTGACCAAAACACAAATTGGCAAACAAAAGAGCAAACTTCTATCTTTAAACTATGGCGTTCCTCAAGGAAGTGTACTGGGACCGATTCTGTTCATTATTTACATCAACGATTTAACTAACCTTACCATTAAAGGAAACATAATCAGTTTTGCTGATGATACTGTTTTATTATTTCAAGAAGAAAATTGGACTGATACATTTAATGAGGCTGAAAAAGGGTTTAGTGCACTTCAAAATTGGCTTAAAATCAACTCGCTTACCCTTAATATAAGCAAAACAAAATATATAACTTTTTCAATGAACTCAAGGGGCCAACCAATAAAATCACTACAACTAAAATTACATGAATGCCATGGAAATAATATACAATTTTACTGCCCCGTCATCGAAAAAACACAAAACATAAAATATCTTGGAGTAATAATTGACGAAAATCTTAGATGGGACCTACACATCAAAGGTATCACGGAAAAACTCACAAGCCTTATATATTTCTTTAAAAATCTAAGAAACGTGTTAAATAAAAAGGATATGAAAAAGGTCTACTACGCGTTATGTCATTCTCGAATTGAATATGGAATCATAGGATGGGGATCTGCTGCACATACGTACCTACACAGCCTGAATACGATTCAAAAAGGAATCATAAAGACCATATTGAAAGTACCAATTAGAACGCCTTCAATCGAAATTTTCAATAACTTTGACGTACCAGATGTACAACAAATATATGCCAAAAATATATTATTGAAGCTCTTCAAAAATAATGAATCCTCTACTAGACCGTGTATGCATAACGCCAGATCGAATAAAAATGATATAAAAAATATTCAAAGTCATAAAACCACATTTGGACAAAGAAACTATACATACTTTGCAACAAAACTCCATAACATCCTTCCCCAAGACAAAACTAATAAAAAATCCAAATGCATACAAATCAAGAATAAAAAATATGGCTTAAAGAGGTCAATGAGAAAACCTTAGCGAAGACGCTAAAAACGACATAGAAGACAAATGAATTATATTTAAATAACATTAGTCCGCCTCGGCACAGGACCCCCTAGTGAGGAGGACTAAGAAATACAATATTTTATACTTAATTTCACATTACATTTTGTATGTAATTTTTTTTTGTATAGTCGCTATAATAAAAAATAAAAAAAAACCTATGGTAGGAGTGTTGGTTATCCAATAAATGGTTATTCGCCTCCCAAATTGTAGTTAACGAAGAAAAATTTTAAAAGTTAGTTGACCAAAAAACCAGGTTGGGTAATCACGAGCAGAATTAGTTTTCTTACTTCGTTTAGATTTATTAGTATTATCTTTCTTCAATTATGTAATAGTTTTTTTACGAGACTTGAAATATTATATAAACTACTTTAATAGATCTAACTAGTTATTACTCATAGCACAGGAAACTTGGAGCGTACACCGTAATTTTCAAAAGTGACTCTTCACAGAAAACATCTTTACCTACATATTAATTTAAAATTCATGATTAAAGTTTAATTATTTTATTTTAGTTTGTCGGAGCACGGTTCTCTAAGGCAAGGCTGTTCGTTCGATGGAATGCCTTTGGATGTATTTTGATAGACATGCAAAGTAGCTAAGAAATAATAATTAGTATGCGGGATATTTTGATAAGTTACACGTTAAAGCAAAGTTTTATCCTCCACTAATAAGTTAGTTTTCTCGGGGATAATGGGAGAGGAGGGATGTGCGCAGCGAAACAACGCGCTACAAGGCAAATATGTAGTTAAACTTGAATGTCATGATTGTAATGTTGTTTTTTTTGGTTTCCAATACACCAATGCTTTTAATTTTATATTACATAAAATTATATATTAACATTAAAATATTCTGTAATGAAGTTATGAATATGGGTCTCGTAGTAAACCAGCAAAAGACCAAATACATGGCTGTTGGATGCACCCAACAAATCACAACTCTCTCATGTGGAAACCAAAATTTCGAAAAGGTACCAAGATTCACATGCCTAGGCTCCCTGATAACAAACGACAATAATACCACAGAGGAGATCCAGAAGCGCATAGTGAACGTAAATCGCTGTTATTTCCGCCTACAGAACCAATCAAAGTCCAGACTGCTGTCCAGAAACACCAAGATATTAGTGTACAAAACACTTATCAGACCAGTACTTACGTACGCAGCTGAGACTTGGGTACTAACTAAGAGGAATGAGCAAGCACTGGAAGTTTTTTAAAGAAAAAACTTGAGGCGCATCTTCGGACCGGTTCTAGAAAATGGATTTTGGCGCAGACGCTATAACAATGTGCTCTATACTTTGTTTAAGGAGCTAAACGTCGCAAAATTTATAAAATTGGGAAGACTTCGGTGGCTGGGTCATGTGGAGAGAATGACCGAGCATCAAGCACCAAAGTCCCTGCTGAACTCAAGACCAATAGGGAGAAGGAGCCTGGGAAGGCCAAGACTAAGATGGAGCGACAACGTCCTCAAAGACATATCTATCTTGGAGCTTCCAAACTGGAGAGAGCTGGCACAAAATCGAGATGAGTGGATGAAGATTCTTGGGGAGGCCAAGACCCACCAGGGGTTGTAGAGCCAATAGTGATGAATGAAGTTATGTAGTTAATGAAGTTCAACACGCTCTTCTGTCCTGTTCCGGGTGGATAAATCATTGCAAGACGAACTCTAAGCAGAATTCTTGCCAGAACAGACTATGCAATAGGTATAATAACATATTATCCAATGTGGACATTTTCAATTGCGAACTTACCAAATACAAGAGGTCCATAAAAAAGTATTTCTTTCATGTTTCGTAAATAATATCATGTTCCTATTGTTTATATCTATTATATGATTTGATTAGTATGTACAACCTCTCTCCATGGCTACCAATGTATTGATAAATTTTTTGTTTAGTAATTTTTCGTTTTGGATAATTTTTGTTATACATAATTTTTGGCTTCGTATTCCTTTCTTATACATTTAATTTACTTATTGTGCTGTTTCAGTTGAGGTAAAGTCACAAGGAGGAAATCCGTAATTGGTTTTATTTTGGCTATATAATACTTAAGTACCTACCTACAAACTGAAAAAATGTAAATGTGATTTTCCGAAAATTAATAAATAAATAAAATAATTAAATAAAGTTTTTCATCTGAATATTTGATGTGAGTACCTTGCTGGTTTAGTGGTTTATTCGTTTGTTTAGAGGTGCAATATGCTTGTTTCGTGGTGCAATGTGCTTGTTTAGTGGTGCAATGTGCTCGTTTAGTGGTGTAATGTGCTTGTTTAGCAGTGCAATGTGCTCGTTTAGTGATGCAAAGTGCTTGTTTAATGGTGCAATTTGTTTGTTTAGTGGTGCTATGTGCTGGTTTAGTAGTGAAATGTGTTTGTTTAGTGGTGCAATGTGCTGGTTTAGTAATTCAATGTGCTTGTTTGGTGGTGCAATGGGTTTGTTTAGTGATGATGTGTGCTTCTTTAGTGGTACAATATACTTGTGTAGTTGTGGAATGTGCTTGTTTAGTGGTGCAATGTGCTTGTTTAGCGATGCAAGTGGATAAAAAATAACAAATGAATACTTCTTTAAATGCTTGACGATGACATATAAGTAATGTAGGTACTTGAGTTCTTATGCTAGGTGAAAATAATTATTTTGGTTTGAAGAGTTTTAATTTTTAATTTCCATAGAATTTTAATATCTTCGCTTTTTTATTTCTATAGAATTTTTTAGTTAGTTTTTAGTTTGTTGGTGAATGACACGGAAGTGTTGAAACCGGTTAAAAACCCAGCAGAAAAATTGAAGTATAAAGTAACTAATGTACATTAAAAATTAAAACTCTTGAAAACAAAATGTCTAGAAATTGTTACATAGTTAATTCCCAAGAAATACAGAAATGAATTATTTTTAATTCGTTAAATAAAGACATTATTAGCGAAACTCAATCGAAAATCAGGAAACAGAAAAATCGGAAAAATATGGCACCTCTGGGACTCGAACACAGGACCTTCAGCTTTCCTGGCTGCAGCTCTACCAACTGATCTAAGGTGTCCCTTTTTATATTTTTTATATGAAAACCGCACAAGAGTCCCAACTGATCCCGTCTGAAGCCAGTCAGACTATGGCATCCCCAATTGGGGATGCTGTGAGGCTGAAGGTAGTGGGCAGGGGAAGGAAATAGGGAAGAGGAAGATGGAGAAGTACCTGGCTATACAGATCTGGTCACCAAATACAGTTTGCACAATCAAATGTGTTCCCGTAAGGAGAAAAAATAATGCTATTCATAATATCGATCATCCAAAAACCATATTTTGAGATAATGAGGAGAGCAATATTCGAATGCTCACCATAAATCCATTGCACGCGTCCGTGTTTTATTTTTTAAATATGCTATAAAATAATACCGGGAGGCATAACAGTCCAGTGCATTAGTATGACATTTTAATATATCCTACTAGTGACCCCGAAGGCATCAACATTTTGTGTCATCAATATCGATTTGGTGATGTTTATGAGTTATCTGAGATATTCCTCGCATAATTTGGGAGGCGGGAATGGGTACCGCCGCCCCGGGAACCTTTATTGGATGACCAACACCTCTGCCATAGGTCACCCCAAGTGGTTCGCTACGTTTGGTGATTTAGCAGGGGTGTCCGGGATGATGGGTTTGTCTAGGTCTTAGAGGCGGATGACTAGGACATACTGAACCCCAGATTCCTACCCACCCCTTAAACCCTTTTCCTTCCTGGAACTCTCCTCTCCTTCCCTTGAAAAAAAACACACAGATACAGGCCCTTAGGGAAATCATTTTCCTTATGGCCTCCTGTGTGGAGCTCATGTAAAAAAAAAATCTAGACCCAGGGTACACTTTTACATAGCTCATGTAAAAAAAAAAATCAGACAGAGGATACACTTTTACGTTTTTCGGAGATGTCTGACTAATCAACTGGACGATCGAATACGCAATACAATCTAATTATTTACAAAATGTACTTTCAAATAAAAAATTTCATATTTTTTGTTAATTATAAAACTTTTCTTAAATTACCAATATTGCCTTTGCATACTGGAGCGCAGTTTCCTCTTTTGACAACTTTCAGCCAGAGAGCCTTCTTACGTCAATCTCAGATACGTTGGAATATGTAAGCTGGGAGGCGATTTGAATTCTGATTTTTGGGGTGAAAACCCTCCCCCCACCCACCTTCCGCCCACCCCTACGCCGGGGAGGAAATCTTCTGCAAGGGGTGGGATGAACTTGCTTCGTTAATTTTCAAAGGATACGAATATAAAGTTGCGACGAGTTAATAATCTGAGGCGCAAGGTGTTTTAAAATTATTTAATGAATATGGGCAATCAAAATAATAATCTTATTTAAAAACAAATTTATTTATTTGTCAGAAATCTAAAAAATGTTTAGGAATAATAAAATTTTAGTAATTTTTAATCAATCTTTGGTTATCATGACTAATTTTTGGGTTATTATGTAGTGTTGCGCTTCCTCCTTCCTCCAGATGTTCATCGTTGTAGTGTTCTTTTATTCGGGTTGTGGCTCTCTAGCCTACAATGTAAAGGATTACAAATTACAACGTAAGTTCTTTGATTGTTTTATTGTAAATTATTATAATGGGAACACATATTGATAGTAGCGTCTATTTACAGAAGCTCCCTAATTAGGTCTGGCCGCGGTTTGCCGACCGGCTAAGTTGATTACTCCGCTTCGTTCGGAAACGCTCGGAGCCACCCGACCATCTCCGAACGAGCGCGGTGTGTACTACATACATACACTACAACCGTCATGTTCATTATCTGCCCTGATGATGGACAATGTGACGCTGTTCAAAACGTTGGCTAATGAAGGAGCACAACGTGACATAATAACCCAAAAATTAACATAACACTTAGGGACGTGAAAATCTAAGACTATGGCATGGTGAGACTGTGGCATCCCCAATTGGGGTATGTTGTGAGGCTGAAGGAAAGTGGAGAAGGGAAGGAGATGAGCAAGAGCGACGTTGGGAAGTACTTGGCTATTCAAATCTAGTCACCAAACACGGCTAAAGCCATTTAAAGCAATGTTTCAGTTCTGAGTGATGGTATTACACCAGGGATATTCTGAGAGTGTCTTCCAGTCCAGAGAGTGCTGCAAATTTCGAAGTCGAAGTCCCCGGCGATGCCCGGACTTTACACAGAGTTTTCGAAATCAAAAAATGTAAACAGTAACCTTCCTTTGCATACAATTCAAATCCACACCGCCCGCTTGCCATCCCGCTCCTCCACCACATACATACATTCTACTTTATATTTTATATATTTCAACCGATTTACATAAAACCTTGCTAAATTATATACCTAAGCCTTCCGTGAATCACTCTATCTGTAAGTGAAAATCGCATGAAAATCTGTTCAGTAGTTTTGAGTTTATCGCAAACAGACAGACAGAGGCGGCCGAGTACTTTAATTTATTATGTAGAGATTTTTTTAAATAAGAAAACTCAAATCAATAAAATAAAATGTTTCTTGGGCATGCCAGGATTCGAACCCGCGACCTCCGGATAGTCCGGATCGCCAGTGAGAGCCTTGCCACACAACCACGTAGGCCGTCAAAGTTTAACTTGTAGAAGTGTTTTTTCTTAAAATAATTAAATTATCTCCATCTAAGAACGAGCAGTTTATCAATAATTTTACGTTTACCCTTAAGTAAATATCAAATCACAAAATGACCAAAAATCATGTGAATTTACTCGCTGGAATAATTTCGTCTGGCTCACAAGCAAAATCTTTCACAGTATGGTATCCCTATCAATTACAGATTTCGACAGTAAACACAGTATGTATATTTATCTACAAAGATAGATACGCAGATAAACACAGTGTGTCCACCAAACATCATCTAACCCAGCAAAAGGAAAAGTTGGACTGCCAATCCAACCGTGAATTAATTTCAGGATTTTCAGGATTCAGGCTTCGTGGTGCCGTGGTATACGGTTTGACTGGGCTACGTTTGTACTTTAGCATTGCACACTGGTACAATTGTACACACGCCAAGCCGGTGGTCCGGACCGCCGCCCCGCGACTGCTGTCATTGCCACTACCCCCTCGACGTCCCTACCCTTTCCCTTCTCGTCTCTGATCCGTGCACCTTAAGAAGGGTGGCTGATTCGTTAATGTTTGAAATGTTTATATTCTGTCTGTGTTCGGAGGAATGTATCTTTTACAGCTACACAGTATTTTATTTTATTTTCCTCCTCTATTATCTATGACTAAACATTAGATATTGGGTTATAGCCTAAGTACTATATTTTTTAAAGATAAATGTAATTATTAAAATAAAATTTAAATATATTGAGGTTTGGAAAAGAAATGATTGGTTCATTCGTGGTTGAGAAATAAATCAGGAATTTTTAGTTATTAAAGTGAAGTTGATTGATTGAATGGTGGTTTTTCAATGATTTTTTCGTATCTAATACATAGGTGTCAAAAAAAGATGATTTTCATTTTAAGAAAGGAACATCACGTTTTTTAAGAGTGTCTTAAAAATAACACTGCTAAATTTGTTACCTTGTAAAAATAAAGCACAAAACAGTTGGTCGACCGATTTTGTGAAATGAATCCAATAAAAAAAACACATAAATTTGTTCAAGACCTCTTTTATTTTAAAACACTCTACCGGTTTCGGAAGCACCCTTCCTTCGTCAGGAGAATATTATAACTAAACTATGATACAGAATGTTAAAAGATATACAAATGTTAGGTGTTTGAGTGGGAGGTGAACAAAGGGGTGGGGGTAATTGCGGGATTTCCGGAAAGAACAGAGCGGTTAATTGGAAAAATATTTAGAATGGGACTGAAAGATACATTAAATTAATTATTAATTTATCTCTCAGTCCCATTCTAAATTAAATTAATTATTAATTTATCTTTCAGTCCCATTCTAAATTAAATTAATTATTAATTTATCTTTCAGTCCCATTCTAAATATTTTTCCAATTAACCGCTCTGTTCTTTCCAGAAATCCCCCTATTACCCCCACCCCTTTGTTCACCTCCCACTCAAACACCTAACATTTGTATATCTTTTAACATTCTGTATCATAGTTTAGTTATAATATTCTCCTGACGAAGGAAGGGTGCTTCCGAAACCAGTAGAGAGTTTTAAAATTAAAGTGGTCTTAAACAAATTTATGTGTTTTTTTTATTCTAAATTATGGTGAGCCACAAAGTTAATGCTTTTTACAAATATGAATCCAATAAGATTATAAAATATGTTTTTATAGTTTGTACTCATGTAAAATCCAACTTTTTATCGATCAAATAATTTTTTAATAATCTATAATAATCTTTACGTTCAACACCACATTTTTTGAGAATACTCTAATTAAAATACATAGGTAATAGGCATAGATACGATTACGATGCTAAGGGTAATAAGTATACTAATAATTTATAAAACATTTGTTGTTCCACACTAATACTACTGTTCTAGTTTTCTCTATCCAGAATTAAAACTAATTTTGAAGTGTAATAAATTTAAATCAATACATCAAATGCTTGAGGATTTCGATATAATGAATGTGTAGTGTTGGTAATATGTTAATCTGTCGGGTAGGTTCGGAAATACCGAACCTAGCCGAAGCGACCTAACATCGGTACGATATAATAGCGAGCGGAGATCTCGCGCGCCCTCTTTCTCGTCAGACGGCTTACAGCCAACATTGTACTATTATATTCTATTAAACAGTTTCCGTGTATCAAAGTACTACGTGTTTAAAAAATATCCTTGAAAACATCCTAGAGGAATACTGGAGATAAAGGGCCCAATATTGCCTGCAAACATTGGACATCACAAGTGGCGCAGCCGGTAGGATGTTTTCAAGGTTATTATTTAAACACGTAGGTTATTATTTAAACACGTTAAAAGACTGAATTTCATAAAACGTTTTAATATTTATATACTAAAATTTAACAACTTACTTTAGAGACAATCTACATTACAATAAAAACTGCCAAACACATTTATGTAAGGACAAATAATGAGAAAATATTAGAGTTAAAAGATTAAACAAATAAAAGCAGAATTGATTACTTAAGGGTGCTTCAAAACGTACTTGACTTATTTAACTAATGATTACTGAAAATATTTTCAGTAAAAATTGTAACGGATATTTTGGTCTCCTGGACAATTTGTGTGTTTTTTTTAAAAGAAAATATAGAAAATAGTAGGTATTGGGCAATTAGGGTCGGGAGAGAGATTGGCCGGTTACCCGGCTGAGTGAACAGTGATGACATGTGAAAGAAAGTTTTTTAAAAAGGAAGAAAAAAAAATAGAAAAAAAGGTAAAAAAATTCACGAGAGATCAAAATTTCAATTAGATTTTTAATTCTAAACTAGCTGACCCGGCCACGCGTTGCTGTGGCTAATAAAATACTTTGTAAAGTCCAACCTTTGTAACCACCGCCGTCTTTGAGTTCATCGCGAAGAGATCATCAGTGCGGTTTGCACGTGAGCTAGCTCGTCGCCCATTTGATTTACTTCGACGATCTATGTCAGCTCGTCTTTTCCTTGGTATATTAAAACAGTAAATAAAGTTCTCACGCACTGACAAACTGATGATAGAAGATTTTAAATGGTAACAGAATGACAGGTAACGTTTGACAGCGACTGAAATATGAATCAGAATTCTTTTTTTTTGCATTCCAATTCTAGATTACGTTGTGCTTCTGAAAGTAGGTAGGAACAGTAGAACTGTTTATATGAGAAAATGAAATTGTTGTTTTTACTATCTTCCTCACAATTTTTTCATATTATCTCACCGTTTAAACCTTCCCTGGACTACGACAAACATTTCAAAACCAAAACCACCTAAATCGGCCCAGCCGCTCTCGAGTTTAGCGAGACAAACGAACAGCAATTGATAAGTATAATAAGATAAGAAGATATAATGTGTATAGTAAGCTATCCGTAAAAGATAGATCTATGCCTTTGCGCACTTTTTTGCAGATTAAAAGGATTAGGCAGCGTTTTCGATGAAAGCTACCAGGCGGCTGGACTTTTTTCCAACACTTCTAACAATTATCATTATGTTTCAACCAATTTACATAAATCCTCGACAAATTACATACTTAAACCTTCCTCACGAAACACTCTATCTATTGGTGAAAACCGCATGAAAATCCGTTTAGTAGTTTTCGAGTTTATCGCGAACAGACAGACAGACAATACGTGGGACTTTACTTTATAATATGTAGAGATGCAGAGCTAGAGATTACGTAAGGAATCACTGATTTTAACTAAGTCAAGTATGGCCAGTAAATTCCTGTATTAAGGCATTCAAATGAATAGCTTAATTAGCAATGAAATTAAATATTGTAAATTATTATTACCCATTAGAAATAAGTGTAAATTGAAAAGAAAAATTGAATGTTTGTATTATATTTAGACCACACGAAGTGGAACTATTTTCAGTTAAATAAAAATCAATGTAATGTATTGTAATGACAGTAATGACAAAAAATCAGTACCTTCTTACCTAATTAGAAAGTATTCACTAATGATACATTAAAATACAGAGTAAGTTTGTGACCATGGCTGAGGCAGGCGAATAGCTCAAACTAAGATACAACCAGGGCCTGGGGTGAGGATGTTGTAAATAACGAGGATCACGATCATTCCTTAAATAATATTATAAAAATATTCCATGCTGTAAATATCCTTCCAACCATAAAACAACGTAACAAAAACATTTTCGTAATTTCAAGAATTCTTTTTTTATATTAGCCACCCATAGGAGGACTCGAGAAAAATAATTTTGGTCAGGGCCTACATGATTTTTGAAGATGTTGTGTGGAGGTTCTTTTTAAGTAAAATAAGTGAACGAAGATCTGGGAAGGAAAAGGTGTGATGGGTGGATAGAAATCTAGAGGTCCGTGTGTTCAGGAGTGATGGACGTATGAATCCAAACCTCCCGCTGTGGTGTCAAAGGGTCTCCTGAACACACGTCATCCGATGAACCCGGGCACCACTGCTAAGTCACCAAACGTTCTGATGTACCATGTCACTTGGGGTGACCTATAGCAGCTATAGCAGAGCGGTTGGTTATCGAATAAATATCCATACTCGCCACCCAAATTGATATTTCCAATAAGGAGAACGTTAACGAACTCGGATTTGTTTTGATATTTTTGAAGTGTCATTTTCAAAATTGTAATTGATTGTACCTCCTACCTTAAATATTATATTTTTTGATCATAAAATTATTTCAATTCTGCATTTGAAAACATAACTCTTTTGTTTAAATTTTAATCATCTTTCTGTTTGAATTGTATAAATCAGTATGTATCTTACCTTAAATATTCTTATGTTACCTATAATTAAATATTTTTATGTATGATACTCATTTATGTACCTCTACGCCTGTCTCAACACAGGTATACCCTAGTGAGACAGGCATCAAATAATGTAATGTAAACATACCTTATATAGATTTGATTTGATTTGAGCGCCTTACAAAACACTTCGATGCAAAAATTACTGAAATAAAAAAAATGTTTACAGATGAAATCAATGACCTGAAGAGATCAAGTGATTTCATTTGCAACCAATATGAAGATCTTCTATCAAGATTTAAAAAAATGGAAGACCTTCACAAGGAAACAAAATACCTACGCGAAGAGAACGAAAATAAAAATATTAGAATCTCTTCCCTGGAATGTCGTATTGCTGAAATAGAGCAGGAGAAGCTCTCTGACAGTTTAGAGATGGCGGGTGTAAAGATGCAGCCGGGAGAACCACCAGTAGAAGCGGTACTTCGGTTAGCCAGCTCCCTGGGAATGCCTCTGCTACCACAGGACTTACGACTGGTGACCACAACACAGGACCGGAGACACAACACACCGAATAAACTCCGTGCTGCCTTCCACAGCATAAAAACTAGGGACTCTTTCTTAACACTCAAAAACGCGGCTAAGTCATTAAGTTCAAACTCTCCCATATACATAAGTGAAGTGCTAACACCATACTACAAAGAATTACTATGGAAAACAAAGCAAGTAGCAAAAGATAATAAATTCCAATTTGTATGGTTTAAGACCGGCAAACTACTAGTCCGTAAAGGACCGGGGGAAAAATTGTACAAATAAAACACGCAAATGATTTTAAAAAAATGATATAACTAATGAAGGTTACTCAGACCTTATAATCATTGACCTGATTTACAAAACATCATGGCTGATCTACTCTCAATTAATCTGAATAGTTCTCATCAACATCATTCAACCAATGACACAAAACTATGTGATTCTATTTTTAACAATCCAGGCTCTCTTACACTACTTAACCAAAATATAAGATCACTAAATCATAACTATGACGAACTTGACATTCTCTTAAACAACTTTAAAACAGATTTCAAAATTATAATCCTAACGGAATGTTGGATATCTACCGCTTTTACAAAAAAACAAAAAAAAAATTATACTGCGTACCACACATTAAAAAATAAAAATCAAAATGATGGGATTGTTGTATACATACATGACAGTCTTAACGTCTCTGTTTCAGAAATCGACTTGATAAACAATAACTGTCTACAAATTATCATCGACTCAGACACGTGTGCCCTCGCCATATACAGATCTCCATCCACACATAACATTACACCATTTATAAAAGCTCTGGATTCTCACCTAAAAGAACTCACTTCATACAAAAACATCATCATAGCTGGTGATCTAAACATAAACATACTTCCTAATGGTTACCCTCAAAATATTGATTACCAACTGATGCTTCTGGAACATGGCATTATAAGCACCATTAACACTCCTACCAGAATAACCAAAGACTCAGAATCATCTATAGATCACTTTATGGTTAAAACAAAAAGTCAAATATGTAGTGCTGTATACGAATCCACAATCACAGATCACCACACAACTATGATAGGCCTGACTTCGCCAACTATAAAATCAACTTTCCAAAATAACACTGCAAAAAAAATAATTGATTACGTTAATCTAAATCAATGTTTAGAAAAACAAACGTAGGAACATCTTACAAAATTTAACACGGCAGAAGAGGCCTGGAATTTCTTCCTGACACATCTACAAATTCTCATTACCCAAAATACAAAAACGATTTACATACCTATCCCACACCGCAAAGTAAGACTTAAAAAATGGATTACACAAAGCATTATAAATAGCATTAAAAAAAGGGACAAACTACACAAACAAATCAAACTGAATCCTTATGACACTGCGCTTTATTTCTTCTACAAAAGGTATAGAAACATTTGTTCTCTAATAATACGTAAAGCCAAAGAATTGTATTATCGAAATAAACTTATAGCAGCAAACTATGACCCTAAAAGCGTATGGTCAATTTTGAGGGAAAGTACGCATTCACAGAACAAAGATGATACCATAAAAAAATTACTTATCGATGATGAAGAAATCTACTTCCACGACAATCCTACATGTATCCTCAATTACATTAATAAGCACTACACTAATAAAGGAGCTAGCCTAGCTGAAAATATCAAAAAAAACACAGCCTCTCCAAGATATTCCGGAACCTCAAAACACTGCCACTAACATCAGCAATGAAAATATTAACAGACACTTCAAATTACAAAACATTACACTAGAAGACACCAAAAAAATAATTCAATCACTAAAGAATAACACAACTACGGGACCCGATGGTGTGGACTCCAAAACTATCTTAACAGTAAGCCAACAACTACTCAAACCACTCACATACTTAATTAACCTTAGTATAAAAGAAGGAATTTTTCCTAGCTTACTTAAAAAAGGTCTTGTTATTCCAATTTTTAAATCGGGACAAAAAATAACATAAACAACTACAGACCCATTACGCTACTAAATACCTTTTCAAAAATTCTGGAAAAAACTATTAAGAAACAGCTTCAACACTATCTAGAAACCAAACAAATACTGTCGATAAACCAACATGGATTCAGGAAAAACAGAAGTACAGAACATGCAATAGCTACTGTAACGGACTTCATTACACGTAATCTTGATGATAAGAAAAAAGTTATTTCAATTTATTTAGACCTATGTAAAGCCTTCGACACAATCTCACATGAAAAACTTTTCAAGAAATTAAAACAAATTGGCATTAACGGAGTAGAATTCGACTTAATTAAAAGCTTCATGTCTGACCGAACTCAACAAGTTAAAATTGATAACAAGATAAGTGAACCACTCTTAATTAAGTCCCACAGGGGAGTGTACTTGGCCCTTTATTATTCCTCATCTACATAAACGAACTGTGTGACATTGAAATTGAAGGTAAATTCGTGACCTTCGCTGACGATACAGTTCTTCTTTGTCAAGCAGCCACATGGAAAGATGTTTTCGCAATAGCAGAAAAAAGTTTGTCAGTTGTCAAAAAATGGCTAAATAGTAATACTCTTACCGTTAATACTATCAAAACAAAATACATCACACATAGTATAACACTAAGAGGACAACCTCCTTCCAACGTAGACCTGTTTCTGCATGATTGTGAACAAACTTCTTCTAATTGTCAATGCGAGTATATAGAAAGGGTCAAACAAACAAAATACCTAGGGGTTATTATTGATAAACACTTACGCTGGACTGACCACATAACATTCATTACAAATAAACTAAAAGGAGTCATGCGCCTAATAAAATCCATTAAAAACATTTTCCCAATAACAATACTCAGATCCATATATTTTGCACTTTGTCAATCCATTGCCACATATGGAATACTGGCTTGGGGAAGTGCTACAAATATAGCAATTGACCCAATTCAAAAGATTCAAAAGGCGATAATTAAACTAATCCTGCAAGTCAGATTCAGACGAAATATACAAAACATTGGAAGTCATGTCCATAAAACAACTTTATGCCAAATCTGCTCTACTACACTTCCTTCAAAACAAACTCCATATTCCAATTCAACCCAAAACAATAATAAAAACCAGGTCCTTGACAAATATAACCCTGAACATACCTAAAACACACACAACATACGGACAAAGACATTTTCAGTATTATGCAATCAAACTTTTTAATTTTATGCCCATTACTCTGAAACAAATACTTACTGCAAATACATCTACACACATTCACAAAAAACATATCACAGCTTGGATCAAAAATCAAAATATTCAATTTATTCAAAATACTTTAATTCCTAACCAAACATAACCAAACTATAAAAAGTGGAAAATGAATAAACATGTCTTTCAAGAATTTACCAAATCATATGTACCTATATATATATATATATATATACCTACTTATTATTTTTTTTGAATAATTATTAAAATGTAAAAAAAGAAAAAAAAAACCCTCTACTACGACACATAAATACTTGTACTTGTCACTCTTAATCATAAACACGTAAACACCTCAGCACAGGTTCTCCTAGTGAGGTGTTCACGAAACATACAATATCACCAACCAACAAAACAACCTTCTCAAACCTACCTTACACCCAACATAATGAAATGCATAATTAATATCTAAAAAGGTTTTCAAAATATATTACATGTGTAAAAATGTTATTAATAAGGTGAAAACTGTAATATACATAGATGTAAATAAATAAATAAATAAATAGATAAATAAATAAAAAAATTGAAAAAAAATCTTAATCTCAGTTAGTCCTAAAAAGTAAAGTAAGATTTCGTGATTTTTCAGAAATCTGCGCTTTTTCCATTTTCAAGAAAAGTTTATTTACTAACAAACTAGATTTACTAACATAATAACCCGTATTTTTTCACGGGTCTACGCTAGTACGAGAAAATAATTAGTCAGAAAGTTTGCCTTGAATCTTGTATTATACCAGGTATTTGATTCCATTTACGTTTTCAATTTTTTAATCATTAATTGTCAAATTTAACCCTGTATTACACGCGTTATTGGCTACATCCGAATATTTTGTTTTGTTTACATCCAGTTCGAACTTGCTTAATTTCAGCCATTTTGCTATATTTTGTAGGTCTTCGTTTATTTTGTTTATTGCATCCATGTAATCTTCACACGAAATATTTATTAAAGTATCGTGTGCAAATAGACTAACTTTGAAAAGTTTTATTGTGTTAATTATATCATTTATGTAAATAATGAATAAAATAGGACCTAATACCGACTCTTGCGGGACACCAAGATTTTGAGCTTTCAACTTTTGTTACCTGTTTTCTTTCCTGGAGATATCTTTGAATAGATCCAGATTTGTGCGTCTGGTACGTCCTCTAACTTTATCTAATCTCTAGTTAGGTATTCGGCTCCATAATATCGCAGCCAGTAAGCAGTAAGCAGCAAGCAGCAGAGAGAAGGGAGCAGCAGTGGGGAGTAGGCACTGACTTATTCCACTGGTATTGTTCCGTTGTTTAGTCATTTCGCCAAATTAGAAACGAATTGAGTTATTTAATAAAATTAATTGTCTTCATACCGCCGTGTTGACTACTGTTGCTACTGTTGCTGGCTGGTGTCTTCGTTAGGATACAGAGTGTTCTAAAACTTCCGCAAATGGTTTTACCGATTTTGCTAATATTAATAGCGCCAACAGAAATCTACCAAAAGAAGCGAAGCTGGCAGTCCACAGTGGAGTGCTGGTACCTACCTTAGGCATAGAACTGGCAGAGAAAGGATGAAAGTAAACAGAATGCTGTTGAAATGAGATCCCTTAGGCGTGTGTGAAAAACCCATGTATAATCGTGTGAGAATTGAGGAGATACGCACTGAATAAATGTCTGATGTAAGCGTAATGAGTGAGATTATAATTATAAAAAGACCCTCAGATGGTTTGGGCATGCAGAGCGAATGAACGAAGGAAGTAGTGTAAGAAGAATAAATGACGCAAATGTGAATGACAAAAGAAGTCGAGGGCGCCCGTGGAAGACGTGGCACGATCAAATGAATCAGATACTGATTCGGGCCATGTCAAAAGTCAGAATAATAAAAAAGTTTGTATGACACAATGTATGAATGTGAGCGAGGCAAATACTGTGCGCCAAGACCGAGTTGTTTGGTGGTCCGTCCTCTCTGCCTACCCTTTCGTGATGGTTAGTTAGTAAGTTAATAATCCTATTTTCATCTAAAAATTGAAATATTTTAGAAACTGGGAGGCGGGAATGGGTACCGCCGTCCCGGGAACCTTTATTGGATAAACAACACCTCTGCCACAGGTCACCCCAAGTGGTTCGCTACGTTTGGTGATTTAGCAGGGGTGCCCAGGTCCATGGGGTGAGGTTTCTCTAGGTTGGAGGCGGATGACCTGGACACACTGAACCCCATATTCCTACTCACCCCTTAAACCCTTTTCCTTCCCAGAATTCTCCTCTCCTTCCTTTCCTTTAAAAAAAAACCCCCACACAGCATCCCCAAAGATGACACAGGCCCTCAGGGAAATTATTTTCCTCAGGGCCTCCTGTGTGGAGCTCATGTAAAAAAAGTATAATTTTTTCTGTAGGTGTAAGCCGGTAATCTGTTTGAGTTTGGACCGCTCGAACATTATACTGACTGAACTATCGACCGCACAAATATAATCACATAAAATATCAAAGAGCGAAGATCCCAAAGTAACCTAAACCCATCTGATATTATATATAATACTTATTTCGTCTTATACCATCGATCTTGTGTATTTAATTGCACACCCTGTGATAATATTTCCATCGAAAAACATTATTATAATGTCATCGAAGCGGCAAAGAAGCTACAGCGCCGAGCACAGAGCAGAGTACAGAGCACAGTAGCCCGCAGTGTCTGCCAGGCGTGCGCGTGGGGCGACATCGCTCTGAGATCCAAACGGCGCATTTAGCGAAAACAGACTCACTGGCAAAACAACCCACGTCTTCTTTTAGTAAACTCTATTTTTGACGTCGTTCTCACTTTGTGAAGAGGTATTTTTTTTCTAAGAAAAAATATATTTGTTTTCGTACTCGATTATTTACTTAGGCTGTCCGTTTTTAACATACTTTTTTGTGCTTTGTTTGTCCTTTTTAACCTGTTTTTTTGTTTGTTTGTACTTTGAGTGTACTTTACACGTACTTTGATTGTACTTTATTTGTATTTTGCTTATACTTCGTTTGTACATAGTTTGTACGTTCGCCTTATTCGCCTTATTGCAATGCCATAAAGAAATAAATTGTTTCTCTCCGCATATCCTTTCCTGTGCGTCCCCGTTCCCCGCCCGCCCTCTCCCCCCTCCCGCAAACCCCCCTCCCGCGTTACATATATTCAGTCCCAGTACATTCAGTTTTTAAACAGCTCGTGTACCACCTGTTACAATTTTTCTATTCAAATTTTATTTTTTTGTCATATATTACAAATATTCATTTTTGTATATTATAAGAACAATCAATCAAAGTTGGTACCTATCATAGTTACTTATTAAAAATATTTATAATAAAAAAAAAAACATAAACAATTAGTTTGATACAAAAAAAAACAGCTGCCTACTAAATTCAATTTCATCAACGCGCGAACTTCAAACGTGCGAAGTTAAATAGTCGTTAAGCTTTCTGAAATTACTCAATTTTCTTAATTTGTCTTTCCGTAAGAATCTTCTACAAAGTATTAGAAAACTTTAAAAATAAATTAATGAAATAGGGTCTGAAGTTATGGCGTGACCAAGGGAAACAGCGATTCATTTTTATTTATACTTTTAGGGAAAGGAAGTAGACGAAGTTCTGGAAAAAAACAGATATGAGAGGTGGGTAGGAATCTTTATTTGATTTTATTTTATTAGGAAAACCAACGGTTACAAATAATGTTTGATGAAATATGTAGGAATTTAGCCAATAATAGGTTTTCGCTGAAGTATATTATTTATTTAGTGAGTAGGTATAAAGAAAAATCGACAAAAATAGTTAAATTATGTTATGTGGATGGGATGGTGGAAGGGAATGGAAAGGGGTGGATCTTTTCTGTGTAAGTAATGGTGTGTATGGGTAAATGTTATTTATTCGTGTTAAATAAGTCGAATTCACTGTATGAAATGTTAAAGGTGTGTGAAGCGCGAAGAATGGATGTATTTTGTTTAGAGTTAGTGTTGCATTGAGGAATGTTTAATGCGTGGTTTTGTCTGGTTTGTCTGATGGGCGCTCTTAGTTGAATTCTTTCTGGTAATTCCGGGCAATCTATCATAGAGGTAGCCATTTTTTGTAAGAATAGTACGTCTGCCAAATTTCTTCGACATTCCAAGGACGATATCCTGAAAAGTCGAAGAAATTTGATTAAATTGTATTTTACAAAGTGATTGGCGATCATTTAATTTAACATACATTTGAATTTAACAATAGGTTAAAATGAAGAATCGTTAATGGTGAGTTTAGTTACACTACTTTTAGATCTGTTATGAGTTAAATATATTCAGATCTAAAATTAGAGACATGATCTAAAGCCTGGATAACGCTAGTAGATACTTAAGCTAATATTAAATAAATGTGAGCAATTTCTAAAGTGTGCTTTAAATTTTATTACAATATCATTATTCTTCATTATGTTAATACAAAATTGCAAAGATATAATAATAATATACCTATACTATATGCAATTATTATTTTGAGATCAGTTGAATGAAAATTTTTTTTTTTTTACTCTCACGCCTATTTAATTTTTAATAAAAATGTAGATTGCACAGCTTTAGATTATCACCATTATTATATTTTTAGTATTGGCATTTTTTATTATTGCGTATTTTATTATTTGAACAACAGTGGCGCCCTCCTATGTTTTCTACTCTTATTTGACAAACTGTAGGTACTTGAATCTTAAAATGTATTTTATTTTTAAACGACTTCAAAAAGGAGGAGTTTCTCAATTCGACTGTTTTTTTTTATTTTATTTTTTTATATATATATTTGTTACCTCATAACTTTCGACTGGGTTAACCGATATTGATGATTCTTTTTTTTTTTGAAAGCTGATGCTTCCCGTGTGGTCCCATTTTAATTTGGTCCAGTTCCGACAATGGCATCCACGAGAAAATCATATAAGTCTTAAATTTGCATTAAGTATGTGCGCGACAAATAGATGAATAACTCAATATCACGCCAACCGATTTCGATGATTCTTTTTTATTGGAAAGGAAGTACTTCAAAGGTAGTTTGATGAGAGTTTGGTTAGGTTTTGATTATCGAATTCATGACAAAGTAACGGAACTCTTCAATTCTTAGGAGCAAATTAACGAAACTCGGCCGAATCTCTTTTTTACCCTAACGTCATTATGGTCAAATTATGTCTGTCTCATATGAGCAGCATATTTAGTAGGTCTACCCATATTCAGACAAATTAGTTAGTGTACTTCAGATTCACTAAAAATCAAAAAATAAACAAAAATTTTAACAAAACAAAAACGACTTCAAAAAATGCACTAAAAAGTAAAAAAATAATTTCGTATTCTTCTACAACTTCATAATCAACTTACTTTTTCTACTCATCAATATGTAGGTACGATTGGTTTTTTTGGAGTCGGTGTCAGCAAATGTACCCGGCCCGGCGTGTTCACTCGACAGCTCCCCTCACGCCGCGGCCCCGCTCTCGCCTCGTCAAATCGCTTGTGCGACACAAGCACATCTCACCTTTAACTATGTAGTTACAAACCTACCATGACTGACACCGACTCCAAAAATATCAATCGTACCTACATATTGATGAGCAGAAAAAGTAAGTTGATTATGAAGTTGTAGAAGAATATGGAACCGATGCAGGGTCTTTGACAATTTAAATATCATTAGATGTTTTAAATGTAATGGTTTTAATCATAAGGCTGTAGATTGCAGAAACCTAAAATCTTGCCCAAAATGCGCCAAACATCACGATTTAAAAGAGTGCACCGATGAAAATATTCAGTGTGTAAATTGTATTATGACAAATAACAGATTAGGTTTAAAAATAAATAGTAGTCACTCAGCCATGAGCAGAGAATGCCCGATTTATAAACGAAAATTGGAAGCGAAAATGAGCAGGATCTCTTTTTTATAAAAAAAGTTTACGAGAAAAATGAAATAATATACCTAAATGTACAAAGCATCATTGCACATTACGAAGAGGTCCAAATACTTTTAGAAGAGAAGAAACCATTTATGCTAATGATGAGCGAAACACATGTGACAGAAGATATTCAAGATAATGAAATAAAATTTGAAAATTATAATACCATCCGTTGTAACTCACATAGTCGACACACAGGAGGAGTGATGATTCTCTTAAGTAAGAAATACCCGTATGAAGTAATATCAAATCAGTAAATTGAAAAACTTTGTTGGATCTTAGCCATCACCATTAAAACAGGAAACAAGAAAGGTACATATACTGTTATTTATAGATCGCCAAACACAAGTAAGTGCGACTTTTTAACATATTTTCAAAAATGGTGTATGGAAAATTTACAAGACGAAAATGTAAACATTATAGCTGGAGATTTTAATATAAATGTCAAAGCAAAGGCAGACATATACACAAAAAAATTGAAATATATTATTCAAGCTGCAGGGATGAAACAACTGGTTAAAGATTTTACACGAATTACCAAAACCTCGAAAACAGTGATTGATCTTGTAATCTCAAATAAATTCAACTTAAATATTAATATACTAGATAATCCTAAAATTACCGACCATAACATCATTCAGATTCTATTAAATGACAGAGAAAAATACAACTCCAGCAAAGAAACAAAAGTAATAACTTTTAAAAATTACAAAAAATATGATAAAGAAATTTTCATTAAGACATTGGAGGCTATTAATTGGAATGAAATAAATCAAATGGAATATAACAAAAAAGCGGACCAGATGATATTAAACTTAAAAAAATCTATTGATGAAGTAGTCCCAGAACAGAAGATACATAAAATAAATAATAATAAGTGGTACACAAAAGAACTACGCAAAATGCAGCACGATAGAGATACATTTTACAAAAGAGCACGCCTTACTAATAATACTATGGATTGGGATAACTACAAAAAAGCGAGAAACGAATACTCCAAAGACATAAAAAGAACGCATAATGAGTACATAAAAAATAAAACTAACTCAGAAGAAGGGGATCCCAAAAAAATTTGGAAAAGCATAAAAGAATTAGTACATGGCGAAAACAAAGACGACATAAAAATTGTAAACTTCCCAAAAGAGATAAACGAAGAAAACATGGCTAATAGCTTTAATAAATATTTTATTGAAAGCATCACTCAAATCAACAAATTAATACCCAACATTGTTGCTAACCCCATAAATGAAAATAACGACTCAAACAAAGAATTATTGGTCTTCTGAAAAATAAATGCAGAATATTTATTTAAAGTCTTAAATGAAATTAAATCAAAGAATAGTTCAGATGGATTAACTATTAGTATAATAAGGGATGCTTCTCCAGTAATTCGATCTACACTATTAAATATTATTAATGAGACGATTGAAGAAGGAAAATTTCCACAGTCATGGAAACAATCTACCATTATACCGGTTCCGAAGGTTAAAAATACCAGAAAATGTGAAGAATTTCGACCAATCAACACCTTACCAAAATATGAGCAGATTCTTGAAGTGATAATAAAAGAACAAATTTTACAATACCTAGATAAACACAATATTCTATGCCAAGAGCAATCAGTATTCAGATCTAATAACTCGTGTGAAACAGCATTAAACGTAATTGTCTAAGAATGGAAGGAAGGAATGAATAGTAATAAATTTATCTTAGCAATATTTTTAGACTTTTAAAGGGCATTCGAAACTATAGATCGAGAAATCTTAATAAGAAAACTTAAAGAAATTGGTTTCTCATCTATAGCCATTAAATTAATAGAAGAATATTTGAAAGACAGAAAACAGATAACAAAAATAAATAATCAATTCTCAAAACCAATGGAAAATAAATTAGGAGTACCGCAGGGATCGGTCCTTGGACCCCTATTGTTCATACTCTATATTAATGACATGGTGAAAATATTTTCAAAATGCAAAGTACGACTTTTTGCCGATGATACACTTATATACTTAATTGGAGATAACTATGAAGAACTAATAAATATTTTAAATAATGAACTAGATGATGTATCAAGATGGCTAAAAATAAATAAGCTTAAATTAAATACAAAAAAAAAAACAAAATGTATGGTGATTGGATATAAAAAGACATCCAGTGAAAGCAAAATTAAAATTGATGGTGAAATTATTGAAAATGTTTCTGAAATGAAATACTTAGGAGTCATATTAGATTCCAAACTAAACTTCAATAGACATGCCGAATATATCCACAAGAAAATTGGCAAAAAGATATCTTTTTTGGGAAGAATTCGGCCTAAAATTTCCAGAAAAACCGCCATCACCATTTACAATTCAATTATTGCTCCACACTTCAACTACTGTTCAAGTATCCTTTTCCTTTGTAATGAAAGAGAACAGAATAAATTTCAAATTCTCCAAAACAGAGCAATGCGAATAATACTCCGAAGAAATAGATTTTCAAAAATAATTAAAATGTTAAAGGAACTTAATTGGTTAACAGTGAAACAAATACTGACCTTGAACACGTTGATATTTATTCACAAAATATTAAACAACATGTTACCAAAATACTTCACAAATAAAATCGTATACAATAAGGACATTCACAGACATTACACAAGGACTTGCAAGGAAATAAGATTAAACAAAAAGGACGAAACGAATACGCAAAACAGTCTGCTGTACAAAGGAATTAAGTTATATAACACACTACCAGAAATTCTTAAGTCCTCACCAATTGAAAAGTTCAAGATGGATTGTAGGAGCTACATAAAACAAAAACAAAAAATTTTGTGAATTTAAAATATTATAATTAAAAAAAACTGCAATATGAAATATTATATTCAATTAGAAATTTGTAAACTTAAATGTACAAATTACTAAAATAAAATTCAAATAAAATAAAGAATACGAAATTATTTTTTAACTTTTTAGTGCATTTTCTAAAGTCGTTTTGTTGTTTGGTTAAAATTTTTGTTTATGTTTAATTGAACTTGGACCTTTTTGCCAGTCAGCCGCCGAATCGTAAGCACTCGCTACGGGGCTTGTTCGCGCGAGAAGACTCCAAGATGAAAAATCAGCGATGCGTCTAGGCAGCTATTTACGTTACACGTTATATTGTAATTGTGATTACTTAATCGCGGTTGTTATTGTTTGGGAGGGAAGAAAGGAAACTGGGGAAAGACAAGGGGAAAAGTGGGGAAAATTAATACCGAGGGAATTTATTATTTGTTAATTGAGCCGAAAATTATTTTGCTCTTGTGAACAAACGTTAGCTGGATGAGATGTAGATATTTATTCATAAATTATATTTTAGTTTAATATTAACATTAAATTAGGGAAATTGAAATACAACTTGTTCTTTAAATAATAGAGTGTTAAACAACAGGTTGCTGAAATTCAAATATCTTCAATCAATTACAAATCGGTTTCGTTTTAACGTTTAACTTAACGTTTCGACTTTCTGTAATTGTCTGAACGTCTTTAAAATCTGGTGTTTAAACAGTTTGATTTCAAAATCTGCTCTTTCATGATACCGGTAATTTAATTATTTCTAGGAATAAAACACTTTTTGCAAGTTATGCTTTAAAATATTAAGATTAATTATTTGTTTAACTGATAAGATTAAGACAAGTTACGAAAAAAGTTTTCGACGAGGTGTGTTAAAACTCGGTCTAAATCGACTTAAGCATCCACAAATATGGCAAAATTAATAATAAATTAATATAAATACTACAACGAAAACCCGTTAACAAAAATCTATCTATGTATTTTTCAAAATTTATTAGATTTTATTTTTTTTATTTTAATTCAATTTTACGACCAGTTGGGCTTTTACATCGATTAAAAAAAAACAGAATATACCGGTTGGGCTACAGAAAATTATACAAAAAAAATTAATGAGTGTGCAATTCCCACGCGGTAGTGAAACTATCAGAAAACCAAAGTAGACAAGAGTGGGGAGACTACGAAGCACTTTTTTATCAATGTGAAGGATGATTTGTTCCATATTTTTGTCATTGAATTCCAGTGCACTTTTTCCTACACATCTTATAAGTATCTGTGTTTTCTTCTTCGGAGTCGCTAGATGTCGCCTTATTTTGTTCATTTGGAGTGGTTTGAAGATTGGACATTGATTTTACAAAAAATAAAAAAATAAATTTTTTGATTTTGTGGAATTCGATCCTTGGTTGGTTAAATGTCTGCAAAGGTTCGTCCGACGCTTTATACCACTAGACCAAAGGAGACTTGTGATTTATGGATCAATAGACTGTGGATTTATCGTGTTATACTGGAACCGAGACCCTTGAATAAAATGAATATTTTATTGCCATCTCATTATCTCGCAGGCCAAATCCTATAGATGTAGGTATGTGTTTGTCTCTTTTTAGTGTCGCTCGTTTCCATTGCTTCGAATTTCAAATCACAACGGTGCTAAAGAAGTTTTCACTTTAAAATTTTTTAAAGCATGAAGTAATACAAAACTAAAATATGTGTAAATGTTAGTAAAACGTGTAACAGTCACTTAAAATAACATGGAAACTAAAATAATACTTTAACACAAAGCAATAAAACTACTTGCCTACGCTATTAAATTGTTTAAGATTCAACAAAGTGCTATTATAAATTAGGCTTAGTTTTATAAATGGAGTACTTTAATTTACTAATAGAACCCCAAAACTTGTTGCCTATGCATCCTATTGTTAAAGAAAATGTCTGATAGTTGGTCGTGCATGTGTTGCAAAAAATGTTCATACCATCGGAACTACTTTCTACGACATAAACTCTGATTATAAAATTTGCGACCGTAATTTCACCATAATTCACACCTTATGCAAAAGGGAAGCTTATTTCTCCGATAAATATCGCAACAAAGGTATTACAACCCTCACATCTAATAATATCTACCACCTTTTCATCGGAACCAATTCCCAAAACCGTTAAACATAATTAAACACCGATATTAACTGTCAAAAATGATTTAGTGAAGATTCACACTTTTGGGGAAGGGTTTCCAATCTAATGTATAATTAATAACAGAATGGCTAATACAGTGACCTCGGAATGGGTTAATTATCAGTAGACCCTTGGAGTAGTAACCTGTAACCTCTTTACACAAAGCAAGGGTTCGGGTCTAAGCTAAAGGTAGCTAATGACATCTATTGGGGTCGGGTGCAGTTAATACCTAGATACCCTACGTTATTATTGATACCTTATCAGGAATGTCTAACCTTGGGGTTTGTTAAATTATTATCTCATGCATTACATATATTAATTTCTGGTTTACACTCTCGTAAAGGGGCCATTCTAGGCTCGTTCGCATCTCTTCACCTTATGTTCAAACCAAATATTAGGCCCGAGGATAACTTAAGCCACTTTTGCCAATAAAAACCGAAGCAACAACTGCGCTATACTAGACGAGTGAAGAGTACTTGCTAAAGTTTTATTCTAGAGTATAAATCATGCCCAATCTTATAATCACGATGGCCGCCGTGGTCGAAGGATAAGGCTCTTGACTCACAATCTGAAGGTCGCGGGATCAGATTCCGGCGTGCGCAAATATATTTTACTTGATTAATTTGTGTTATTTCGCAATTAATTCATTTAATAATAATATGTAGTATATTTGCGGCATTTCCAGGGTGGAAGATACTCTCAGTATCGCCCTGGTGTAAGACCACAATTCAGAATTGAAACTTTACCAAAGATGGCTTTAGCTGTGTTTGGTGACCAGATCTGAATAGCCAGGTACTTCTCCACCTTCCTCTCCCTCATCTCCTTTCCCTCCAAAAAAAAGGTAAAAATTTGGGCGTAATGCCTGTATTACGTACTGAAATAAAAAAAGTAATAAAAATTAAAAATCACAATCAATAAAAAAATAATAATAATTAGTTTATTATAATAATATTAGGTCCTTACTTATGAAATTGGCGTTTTGTATGGGAGGAACATAAAGTGGATTTTTTTTAAATATAATATATTTATTTAATCAAAGTATGTACCATTGCTATCTATGCATTTTTGCCATCTCATAGGTAGTTCATCGATCCCTTTACTAAAAAAACCATTCGGACGGGAATCAATAAAATCTTTGAAGGTGGTTTGGACTGCCCCATCGGAGTTGAATTTTTTCCTTTGCAAGAAGTTATCCAAATTTCGAAAAAAATGGTAATCTGTTGGGGCAAGGTCCGGAGAGTACGGTGGATGTCTTAGACATTCCAATTGAAGCTCCTCTAATTTGGTAGCCATCTGTTGTGCAGTGTGTGGTCTAGCGTTCTAAAGCTCGTTTGTTGATTTGCTTCACTCAAATCGTGAGGTACCCACCTTTCAAGCTTTTTCACCTTCCCCATTTGCTTCAAATGGATTAAAATAGTTTTATCACTAACACCGCAGCCTGCAGCTAACTCGGACGTGGTTTGTGATGGATCCGCTTCCACAATAGCCCTCAATTCTTCATTATCAACTTTGGTCTCCGGCCGTCCACGGGGCTTGTTCTGTAGGTCGAAATTTCCAGAACGAAAACGTTGGAACCAAAAACGCACTGTGTTTTCTTTTGCGGCACCGTCGCCATACACATCATTAATCCTTCGAGCCGTTTCTGCAACACTGGTGCCACGGTGGAACTCGTACTCGTAAATAACGCGATATTTCAAGTTTTCCATTTTGTAAACTAAGTGACGCAAAGAAAAAAAACAATTAAGGAAAAAACAAATTAATTATAATTTTCGAAACACAAATATATGAGTAAATAGCTATATAAATTTGAATTAGGAATTCCTAACCAAAGAGAAGATATTTGAGATCAAAGTTGCCAGTACGGCAAAACGCAAATTTCATATGTAAGGACCTAATATACTACCTAACTATGTTTCATATCTAATTCATCATACCATGACCCAAAAGCAAACAATTGCTAGACAAGCAGACATGAATTCATTTAGCGGAATTAAAGACAGATTCTTTCTCTTAAATTTTATCATTAATTTCCTTGTCCTGTGAATGTAATCTTTAATTTAACCATATTTTCATCACTTTTAATGACTTTTCAAAGGATTTTTTTTAAAGTGTCAACTATATTATAATATCCGCTGAAGTGCCTGATTTATACTCCTCATAAGTATAATGCCACTTAATTTGAGCCGCCCCTTCCTCCTTCTTAGAAGTTGCCACCCACTTGTACTATGTTTCCCGAGGCGGCGGCACCCATACCCGCCTCCCAAATTGAATATGCTTGTTTCCAATAAAAAGGGTATTTGCCCATAATGTGGAAAAATAATTAGTTAAAGATAATATTGTTAATTCCAAAAGTTTTAAACATGAGATTGACAATATGACGGTTTGACAGAAGGTGGCAATAGCGAATTGGTTAATGCGCACGTCCCGGTTAGACGAGAGATCTGGTTTCGAGTCCCAGTTGCGACCTTTGTCTATTGTACACCGTTATTGGACGGTTGTAATTTAATCTTTATTATTTCTTTGCATTTTTTTTGTTACCCCGCTGTCTGTTGTGAACATTATAAATATAGGATGTCCGCGGGTAAAATGGATTAACTTCGGGAGATGATTCTACATGATGGGAGGAGTAAAAAAGATTAACAACTTTTCCGAAATTCAAACCTTTTGTCCCATACAAAAAGACGTACCTACTAAAAATCCTTAGTGCAAGGTACAAACTTACCCGACAAATTTGCTTTGAACCTGCTCGTATCCAAAAACAAACAAACAAAAATAATGCTGACCGCACTCGACTCATTTTCATCTTTTTACCAAAAATCACCCAGAAAAGTTGGAATTTCGAAGTTATTATTATTTTTTTTTTACTAGTGTAGCCAGGTACTCGAAACTGTATTATTTCGGATGACCACACCGCTGGGGTAGTGTACTTGTATTATCGCCGCTTGGCGGCGTGGACCTCGCAACATTCACATTACTTGCAATTTTGAATCTCTCACGACAGGGCGCTTACAAATATTTGTATTCATTGTAAACTACCGTGCAATAAATTAACCAAGTTTATAACTACCCTCTTTGTTATTTAAAACCCGTGTAGTTTGACGTAGTGCTAATGGAGTCAGATTAAATCATCAATGGTAATATTTACAACAAAAGCAACACCGTTAAACTAGTTTCATTAAGTTATTATTATGTTTTTTTGTTTTTACCCCCGGACACCCTGTATATAAAAAAAATCAGAGTGTGCAATTCACATGCGGTAAAAGTAAGACTAGAAAGTCACTAGATGACGCTTTCTTTTCTTTTGCCTGTTTATTTTAAAGTGGTTTGAAGATCGCATATTGATTCCACAAAAATAAAAATGTATATTTTTTGGATTTCGTAGGATTTGAACTTCCGTTCGCTGGATGTCTGTCTCTCTGGCCGCTGAGACTTGGGAGGCAGCGGGCAAGGCGCGAATTTACCGCATTACATTTGAACCAACGACCCGTCAAATAATAAAATTTAGTGGCGCATTTCCATTTCATCCGAATTTCAAATCACTAACGTAGTTTCACTTCTATAAAATTAAAGTGATCAGCCCCAAAGGCAAAGGCAAATCAGGCAAAGATCTAACTGGAAGAGGGCATATTTATGTTAAAACCATGTAGATACATGCTATCTATTATCTTCTTCTTCTTCTTGCACTGTCCCAACTCATTCGCTAGGAAGCCTGTTGGGGTCGGCTCTTCTCGTTCTCAGTTTGTTATTTCTTCTGTTCTGAGTATCGCCTTCATCCAGGCCATTTCTCTGAAGAATTTTCGAGCATTGAGTCATCCAGGAGTTCTTTGGTCTTCCTCTGGATGACTGTCGATGAAGCTCCATAGACGTTGCCTGCCTCACTGTGTGGTCTGATGGTCTCCGTCTTATGTGCCCATACCATCTCAACTGTCGTTCCTCCAGCTTACTATTTATGTCTGTGACACCCAGGCTAACACGAATGCGTGAACTTTTGATCTTATCTTTTAGTGATACTCCTGCCGACCATCTGAGCATTCGCATTTCTGCTGTTTCGAGTTGCCTAGAGTAGGAGTAATAGATAGCATGTATTACACACATAATACATGCTATCCATTATGTGTATAACAAATGGACTGGGAAAATAGTGTCACTATTAAAGTATGATGCGCAAATGAAGTTAGTGAAAGGAAGAATTCTAGGTAAAATATAACGTTATTACTACTCTAAATCCAGTTTCACAGTAAACACGAGTAAAAACACTCGCAACTAACAATTGAATGCAGTGAGCTCCTCCATACATTTTTAATAAATTGAGAGCTTTGTGAGCCCTTGTTGTATTAATTTCTTGTTGCATATGAAAACAAAGCCCGCTGCACTGTGCAGTGTTTGCGTCTCGACTAAAGGCTTACTCGCTATCCAAACACAAAGCCGAGACTCGAACCATACTCGCTCCATCTTCCGTAGTCGCTGCTAATGCGACAAAATATTGTCGCTATGGATTGTCCTCGTTCTCTGTTCATTCCAAGAGACGCCACATTCGAGTATGGGAAATATTATGCAGATCTCGAACAAACAAATAAGAATAGTAATAACGCTGTAAAACAACAAGTCTTTGAGTGCTGATTTAACATAAATCCATATTTTATTTTATCTAATTTATTGAACGCCCTTGGGGCTTTGACAAACATATTTGGAGTCGACCAATAATAGGGTAAAATAGGAGTAGGTACACTGGGTAGTAAAACATCCCAAAAATATTAGATTATTTATGTATTGAACCGCTTTAACGAGTAATACGGAATATTTTTTATTCAAACAGTTAGATTTAGTTTTATTATTACGAAAAGTGAGTATTTATGTCGGGGGAGACCAAAAAACATGCAAAAAATATTGTTACAAAATTTTCCATTTATTTGAATTTTATTGCAAAGGAGAAATATTTTAACCTTTTTACAAAATTGGTCCAATTTTTAAAGGGATAAAAGGTTATTCATAAATTATTACATGGCAATAAATGGATATCGAATAAACGGCTATATTAAGAATCTAGCTGTACTCCATTCTAAATAAGGATAATTCAAGGCAAAAATCACAAACCCACTTTATTATCCGCAATTCTAAGGAACCGCAATGATTGATGCCTATTCCGACCAACTTCAAAAACTCGGAATAATACACAATCGCTCCTCGCTCTTGCGACAAAGCGATAGAGTCCTAACGATATTGTATGCATACGTCTGCGTCTCCGCGACTTGCGACAGTTCCCAACTTGGCTGATATCTGCCCCATTTGCCCGCCTAAACACCCCCCAGGGAGGCTTGCCGCGCGATATCTCCTCGCGGGGTGGGGCTACAATTCCTGAATCTCCATGAATTTTCCTGAATTTTCTTGGATATTCCTGAATTATATAGGAAATGCACAGGATGTGTCAAAGGGACAAACAAGGTGAAAAAATATCTGTTTTATTCAGATCAATCCGCAAAGTTAATTTCATGAAATTTTTTAATTTTTCGCAGATTTTCAGAGATATCCGCTTTCTATGCGTAGTCTCGTATATTCTGGGAATCAATTTATGAACTGTGGTCAATAATTTTAAATACGTTTCAAGTTCACACACCTATGGGAGTTGGTAAAGATTGAGAAGTTGTGAAGGAGGGCTAAAGTCATTTCAAGCAACATTTCGATTCAGAATGGTTGTCTTCATCTTGGCGATACTGGAAGAATCAACTACTCTGGAAGTGCCGCCAACAATGTACCTATACTATTGTTTTTTTTTAATTCTTTTCTCAATAACTCTACACAAGAGGAAAAAATTTTCCGTCAGGGCCTAAGTCGTCTTTTGCGATGCTGTGTGAAGGTTCCTTTAAAAGAAAGGAAGGAGAGGAAGTTCTTGTGAAGGAAAAAGGTATGAGGGATAGGAATCTAGGGGTCAGAGGGTCCAGGAGTGATGGACGTATGAATCCTTCCCCCCATTGCGATGCAAGGCGATGGATTGAGAGAGTTCGCCTGGTAAGGCCAAATGGTCTCCCTCAACCGGTCTCTCCGGCGATCCGGCCTACCAGAGAAAGTGTGCAGACGCATTTGCCGCCAAGAACTAGACAAAACTCACCCATTGAATTCGGGCACCTCTGCTAAGTCACCAAACGTAGCGAACCACTTGGCGGCGGATGCATCTGCCCACCGACTGCAAGGCGGGCCTGATCGAGAAAGGCTGGTTGAGGAAAGCTTTTTAACATCTCTCTCTGAACTTTTTCGACCTTGCACCGCACTGGGATGGACGAATGCATACGTCCGTCACTCATGGACACACTGAACCCCAGATTTCAACCCATCCCTTGTACCTTTTCCGTTCCCAAAACTTCATATCCGTCCTTTCCATGAGACCCTTCACACAGCATTCCCTAAGATGGGGCCTCTTGTGTAGAGCTAATGTAAAAAATAAAATTAAAATTCCTCTCGTTATTGTCGTTTCTTCTTGGATATATAAAAAAAAAATAATATATTGTTTAACCTTAATAAATTTTTTTATCTATATTCGTTTTCTCTGCCTTTTTAACACGAGCTTTGTTAAAAAAATAATAATAATAATATCTTTATTAAACAAAAATTTGAAGATTTATAACTACAAGAAAAAAATATATCTTACAATATTTTAAAAGTAACATTAGTACAAAAGTTAATAACAAAAAACAATATACATATAAACAGTAGGTACTTAGAGAGTAGAGGTTTGTAATTATACATTTAGGTTTCTCGTAACCTGCCTCACTAGGCTAGCCTGTGTTGAGGCAGTTATTTTACATCAATTTATAATGCTGTGGACATACCTACACTTATATTAGAATGTAATCACATAATAGATTGGTTGCATTAATAATAACAATAACATTGGTAATAATAACAGCATTGGTTCATTACTAATTTCGAATTTGGGTGAGTGCACCGGTATTTCAAGTGTTGCAAGTTCTGAAAAAGTGCATGGTTTTTCTTATTTTGTTTGCAATTATTTGAGTGTGAAAATTCCATTTGAGATATAGATCAATTGTGAGGCCGAGATACTTCATCTGTGTAGTGCGCTCAATGTACGGACACAGATAAGATTCATCGGAATTCATACATATGTGTGTATCCTAATAGAGGCATCATCATGAGGTTGACCTGTTATATTTATGCTTGATGTGACATATTTAGTTTTCTCGGTGTTCAGTGTGAGTGTATTTGTATCTTACCACTTTTTTACGATGTTTATTTCCGTTTCTGCTTTATTGTAGACAGCTAGCCAAGTGTCAGCTTCGAAATAGGTGTAATATATGTTAAATAATATATTTTTTTAAAGAAAAAACTTTATTGAATACATAAAACACGTAATTTTTGTACCATTTATTACATAAATAAAAAAAACAATAAATAAAATAGAATAAAAAAATACCGGCATATTGAAAAACTTCTTTAGCACCGTTGTGATTTGAACTCGATGAAACGAAAAATAGCGATACTAAATAGAGACAAACACAAGCACATACATCAGATTTAGTCCGCGAGAGAATGAGATAGACAAACAGTCTCCTCTATGTGCAGGGTACCGTAACCTCCGACACTCTTGTCTACTTTAGTTTTCCCAAAGGTTTCACTTCTACCGCGTGTGAACTGCACACTCTGATTTTTTCCATTATCTCCTGACACACCCTGTGAACAGTTTGAAGTAAATAGAGTTCGCGAAAAACGGACTGAAAAGTCATAAAGCAAGAAGATGGCTGGCTATGGTGACAAAGTGCGCTATGGGGAAATCGAACCCGACCCGTCCTGAAACTTATGAGCGATTTAGCTGTATTTATTCCCCGTGCCACCATGCTGTAATGGCTAAACAACATTTTATGTATTGGCCAATTTTAACATCGTCATTTTGATCGCTTTTTGGATTTTATGACCTGTTTTTCGTTATCAAAGTTTCGCGAACAACCGCGACGTCGTTTTATTTGCATTTATCGAGATTTATTCTTTGTTTTTAATACTGTTTATGTTTTTTACTTATTTTTATGTATTTATTTAGATTATTTTGTTGGTATTTTGAAAGTGAGATTTAACCTCTCGGACCCATAAGCTTATTTTCACGATATATAACATAACCAGACATATATATTCGAATGAAGTATGAGACGTAGGTACCTGACCTATTAAATGTTTTTTTTTACATGAGCTCCACACAGGAGGCCCTGAGGAAAATAATTTCCCTCAGGGAATAATGTCATCTTGGAGATGCTGCGTGGAGGGTTTTTTTAGGGAAAGGAAGGAGAGGAGCATTCTGGGAAGGAAAGGGGTTTAAGGGGTGGGTAGGAATCTGGGGTTTAGTGTGTCCTGGACATCCGCCTCCAAGACCTAGACAAACCTCACCCCCTGAACCCGGGCATCCCTGCTAAATCGGCAAACGTAGCGAACCACTTGGGGTGACCTATGGCAAAGGTGTTGGTTATCCATTAAAGGTTCCCGGGGCGGCGGTACCCATTTCCGCCTCCCAAATTGATGCTAGTTCTATGTGTAGGTATTTTTCAAGTGCTTAACAAAATATTTGTTTTTATGAAAAATGATGATTTGTATTTTTTTTTGCTTTTTAATAATTTCTAATAATTCTTTATTTTAAAACTATACACGAATATATAGGTATATATAACATCCTTTATGGAGATATTTTATATGCTTTTTTCTCTTGATTCACATAACTTGTATTTTCATGTGGAGTTTTTGTAATTTTTTTCGTATTTTAATATATTTTTATTTTCTTATTACCTGTCTCAGAACAAATTTCGTCTAGTAAGGCAGGTAAGTTACTGGCGTTATCAGAATATTTTACCTTAATTAAAATTACTTAAATATATAAACCCGTGACTATACTTAAAAACATATTTAAGGGAATCAAAAATTGATTATCGTACAAGTATAATCAACGGTTCTTTTGCTCAATTTGTTGATAAATTAGGTTTAGTATTTTTTAAATACTTAATCTGATAAATAAAAATAAAAATCTTCACGAAGTTCGAGTTCAAAGAAAGGTTTACCGAATTTTTTGTAAAAATGTATTGAGAAGATATTAGGTGCATGCCTCCCTTGTGATTTGTTTTTCCAAAAAAATATGATTTTTTTTTTCTAACCAATAATCTATAATCCTTTTAGTACGTGTGCCGTGGAAAGCCACTGCTAAAAATATTGTCTCTAGAAAGAGGAAAGTAACTATTTTTTCGAATAGATGTGAACATTTTTACCCATACCTTGAACATATATATAAAAACACACCGACTTATTCCATCTCTTGATGTAAAAATTTTAAATAATTATGTTTACTTTTTTTCACTGTTCTTGTTGTTTATTTCTTCTTTTCTTATATTTTTTTTCTTTTTTTGTTAATATCGATCAAATATCAATGAGTACCTATGTATTAGAAATAAAAAGTACCCATTTTTGCATATTTAGATAATTAATGGAAGTTAATTGGTCGTATATTGATTTTAAATTAGTAAAATATAGTAAATATCTAACATGAGAAAGTTAAAATAACTTTAATTATAGGTAACGATTAGTAATATTCACCGAATAATGTGGGTTGGTTAAATTTCAATTTTCTGTCAACATTATAATAATTTCTCACTATAGTGTTATATTTCCCTAGTTCAGTGCGAGCACTGCCATCTAGCGTTCAAAAGACTAACCTCAATACATAGAGTGGAAAACAAATCTTTCATCGAAATAATAATTTTCATTAAAATACCTATAAAAAGAATAGTAAAATTTATATTCCAAAGTTTTATTGGCTGTTAATTTTTCTGCCATTCCAACATATGTCAAAAATAAAGTAAAGCATATCTGTAATGGCCTTTAAAACAAAAATAAATAAAACACTTCTGAGCCACACAAAATATTTAAAGCTAAACTATAATATTTGCTATACCTTTTGATTTTAAAGATAAAGTATAGTTTGTTTGGGCATTATGGCCCCAAATTTAAAATTAAGTTTAGCATCTATATTTTCCCACTACTATCCCCATTGTAGTAGGTGCTTTAATCTTATGGGACGGTCATTTTAGACTTGTGTAGAAATCTCATATAAAAAAATGTGATCATAGGCCATTCTCTATTCGCCACTGTGAAAAGGGATCCCAAAGTCTATTATAAGGTATGTACATACACGCGATTACTAGTAATAGTTCTTACCGCATAGGTACCTTAGTGAATTCCATTCTCAATTCATAGGTTATGTTAGTAAGTTCCTTTGTCACAAGTTCAAGATTCGACATGAAAAATAACTCATTTCTCTCGTAATGTGTATATTATATTATGCAATTAATTAGGAACCCTTACATTATCTATTTTTGACACGTGCCATGTGTACAAAATCTTATATAAAAATATCTCGTGTCGCGGTGTTTGTGGTCGCACTCCTCCGAAACGGCTTGACCGATTTTTATGTATATTTGGTACGTGTTAGAATAGGTTTTAAATAATATTTCGTACCGATAGGTGATTAGAGTGTCCCTATCCAGAAAAAAAAATCAATTTTTTTGACAAAATTTTTTTGATGTATTTTTTTAGCATCAAAAAATACCTATAACCCCAAATTTTAACTCTCCCACTTCCACCCTCCCATTTTTGTATGAACAAATTTAACAGTCTTTCGTATTTCAAACAGAACGAAATTATATATGTTGTTGAATGACAGATGGCGCTACGTCCGCCTCATCGAACTTTCATCCACACATGCGCAAGACATTCACGAGAAGCGTCGCGTCATTTTGATATTTCATTCGGCATCATGTTTTCGCCTGGGCAAACCATCGAGCTTTTTTGTGTTGGCTAAAGACGGTCTGACAAAAATATCGTGCACTCAATTGCTCTTCGAAATTCATATTGATTTTCTTTATTACATTTTCGTACTTAAGTTGGGGTTTTTTTTGTTTTTTTTTTTTTTTGTTTTTATCGGCGTTCATCGTCTACAGCGCTCCATTCCTCATTCTGTCATAGATCCCATTCCCACGCACTTACAATACATTAGTTTTTTTTTTATTTAACAACCAAAATATTCACTAGAAATAATTTATATGGCAGAACAACGTTTGTCGGGTCAGCTCAAAGATTTTGAAATATAAGTAGATGTGCTATCTGCTGTTTTTACTATGTGGGTCTGCGCTTCCGGGTGTCGCCGATATTGTTTACCAATTAACAAATAAACTAAAAGAACCAATAATTAACGAATAAACCAAACGAACGTTAAACTAAATGAACAAATTCTTTCCTTATTCAAAATATATTGTTAACCAATATTAATGCACATTTTCAAAAAATCAACGAAATGAACAAATTCTTTTTGTATGAAAACTACGCTAATTAGCGCGTAGTCCGGCGACAGTTGTGCGGACACCATAGCATATCTCTTCTGTATTTGAATATCTTTGGGTCAGCTAGTAAATATATGAAAATAAATAAATATATTTCAAAAGACATGTTCTTCATTTGTTTGTTTCTGTTGTGCTGACATCACGCTTTTTGTCTAACATAATATATTCAACTGGTTCAGAATAATTGTAATCATCCGTTAACCCACATAGTGCGGCTTAAATTTAGTAAATATCTCAAAGCCAAATATTATAATAATGTAAAATACCTATATTTAAAATAAAATAGAACTTCTACAATAGCAGCATTTTTTACGTTGGAATTTTTATTGACGGAATGAAATACATTAAAAACTTGTAAAACCTAGCTCTACTCACCGTAAACTGCAGTGCACCTCAATGTAGTCATTATTTCACTGGACTGAAAATGTAGCCAGCTGCGCTACAAGATTGGTTTAATTAAAATAATAATGATTTGTAATCCGTATGTCTTTTTTATAATATAAACTTTGCGTAAAGCCATACTCATGGGGTGAGGTTTCTCTAGGTCTTGGAGGCGGATGACCAGGACACACTGAAGCCCAGATTCCTACCCACCCCTTATTCCCTCTTCCTTCCCAGAACTCTCCCCTCCTTCCTTTCCTTAAAAAAACCCTCCACACAGCATCCCCAAAGATGACATAGGCCCTGAGGGAAATTATTTTCCTCAAGGCCTCCTGTGTGGAGCTCAAATAAAAAAAAAAAAAAAAAAATACTTAAAAGAATTCATAATCTGCTATTTCATAGATGGCGCTTTATTCTATGAAGGTGAATTATTTGTTCGCGTCAGTACATACGCAATGTGAAATGTGAATATAAATAAATTAATAGTTTCGTCCTTATCAAACTCAATGCTTTCAAGAAAGACATACAAACAATATTGGATTGAATAACCGATACAATATTGTATTGTTATGCCTTTCTTGAAAGAATCGAGTTTGTTACGAACAAAACTATTTATTAATATTCTTTCATATTGCGTACGTACGGGCGCAAACATATAATTATTGTTGATATTTTCAAACACAACTTGCAAAACGTGATTTTTCCCAAATATAATTAAATTACCGCCATTTATGAACGAGCATATATTGAATTGGGCCACGTCAACACATACATTTCACCCCATTGAAAAATATGTATTTATAATATGTAAATAAAAAAAAAAATAAAAAAACAATTAAAATAGTCGAAATTTTCTAAGAATGGCTTTTGTGACAGACCAAATCGAAACGTTATTAACACTTTCTTAAAATGGATTTGTCTATTAATGATTTATTTGGGATAGCCAAGTTTTCCACTTCCCGTCTTCTATTTTTCATTCTACCTACTCCCCTGGTTTTTCTCCCGCGCGCCGCATACAATTCACCGATCGGGATGTTTTAATTTTTTTATATAAATTCATTTATTTACAACAAAGTTGTATTTGTTTGCAGATTTGGTGGATCCCAGAAAGAAAATCTACAAGACATATTGTCCATTGGGTAAGTTCAAATAATGCTAAAACTTGAAACTTAAAGAAGACCACAAATAAAAAGAAAACAAAAACAAAATAAATTACGACTTACGCAGGCAGTGAAAAGGCCTCTATTTAGATCCGTTACATCACACGTTGGGACCGAAGGCATTACAAAAATACAAGACACATTCTGGGGATATTTCACCAACCTCTTGACTTCTAATCTTAATGATAACGTTTTTTTCGTTTTACGGTTCATTTACAAAGTTCGTGTTTATTATTCGGTACTTGAACCTATGATTAGTGGCCATATATAGCTTTTCTACCTACTGGGAGTATTTATTTGTTTACTTATCAAGGAGGATGGTGAAATACCACTTCATACTAATCGAGTAAAAATGTAACACCGCTCATGAAAAGGCTAGCCATTTAAAGAACATTTGTGTACGATTGAAATAGCTTATGAACTGCCCGCTAAAGTGGGTTCATTCTGATCATTATTTTAAGATTGACACTTCGTTCACATTTCTCGCATACAATATGATATTTATTTCTGATTATTAAAAAGACTTTAAAAATATTATAGTTTTTTAGACGGTACCAACACGGGTTTTGACCATACAGAATGGGACCTCTTTTATTAAAAGGGTAAAAATACGCGTAATGAACTTCCCCGTTCAATTAAAGTAACTATCTTCGAACAAGACATAAAGCCAATAATTCCATATTTAAGTCCACTAATCCTGCTACTACCCTCGTTTGCTTTTACGAATCACCAGCGGAGACCACGCATTATCCAAACGGGCTTCGGACCCTTGCGGTGTCCAGCGCGAGTTTTAAAGTGTACCCCTATTTGTGGTCGGGCGCTCCTTTGGCATTTGGGGATATTCGAGGTTATTTGGGGGTATTCGAGGTTATTTGGGGGTGTCCAAGGGGTGGCAGGGTCGTGGGAATATTGAACTGGCACTAAAATTGAACCAAAATACCCCCACGCTTATCGCTAGACCTTTGGAGAGGGTGGTTTTACTCTGCTGGGACAAGATATTGCGGGACAAACGAGTATCTATTGCCAAAGATATTTAGAAAGATCTAAAAACGAAAAGTTTAAATTCAAAATAATGCTTACTCAGGCCCAATTGTTTCATTCAAATCATCAAATGGCCATTCATTGCCTTTGTGTTTTTTTGGAGAGTTCCCCTTTAAACGCCGATTCTAGGTGTGTTTCAGATTTCTATTAAATTGTAATAAACTGACAAACTTACCACATGATATAGTTGTCCTCTTCTGCTGAACACAATTTGTTAAAAAGCTGAAAAGAACTTTGAATCGATACTTTTAACTGCCAAAAAAATGGCGCTGAATGCCAATTTTATTACAATGTTACATTTGAATTTTTGTGAAAAAACCCGTCCTAAGTACATGCATACTCAACTCAATATTTCAAACTTGCGGGCGGCCCGCACCAGGTGCGACCCGACGGGGGGTGACACCCGACTGTGAAAAAAACTTACGAACATAGAATGTTGCCAAACAAATATCTTACACATGAACACTGTCTGATATTTATATGTTTGTATCTCTATAGCTCAATCGGTCAGGGATTCCCCAAAAAAAAACATTATTTTCCTTCCTAGCTCTTACTATTGCTCGGTTGGGGATTCCTCTGAAATATTTCTTGCTTCTCCGGTGTCATCTTTAGATATAAAATTATTTTCTGGAAATTAAAAAAAATAACTTGTTTGTGATATTATACGTTACTTAGAGCAGTTAATGTACAATTTTCATGACGCCGTGCCACACACTGTTTGCGAGATTTTTTCTGCTATTCGTTTTACATTTCAGGAAGTATTTGTGATTATTAGCGTATCCATGTAAGGACGCCTTGGTCTCAAACTGTCGTTAGTTTATAGAGTTTGAAAATTTGAATAGAAAAAATAAAATTCAATATCATAAAACAAACAAAAAAAATGTTACTGCGGTAAAACAGGCATCTAGGCACTAATATCGTTCTGCTGATAAATAAATAAAAGTTGTTACAATGGTAAAACAGGAATCTACTCATTTCATTGTATTGATAAATTAAAAAATACCACGAGGACATCTATTGACAATTTTAGCTGCTTGTATTATTGAGCAAGGTTATGGTCTATTTTTCAATTTTTTATTTCATAACTTTTAATGACTTTTCAAAGGGGTGTTGAATTTACATGATTCTGCGATCATGGAACCCAAAATAATGTCAAGGCTTGAAGAAATAAATCCACTTTATTTTAGCAATATATGCTGCACGAATATAAACTTGACGGCCGGTATGGTCGAGGGGTAAGGCTCTTGACTCGCAATACGAAAGTCGCGGAATCGAATCCCGTCGTGGGCAAATAAATTTTATTTCACAATTAATTAATTAAAAATAATATACGGGGTGTTCGGGAGGTGATTCTATGTGATGGTAGGAGTAAAAAAGATTAATAACTTTTTCCGAAATTCCAACATTTTTTTCCCATACAAAAAGACGTACCTACCAAAAATCCTTAGTGTGAGGTACGATTTACTTGCTCAGAGCCTGCCGGGCGCCCGACTCGATTGTGATTGGCCCGTATTGTAACAGCTGAAAATAATAAATCTGGCCATACACGCCGGACTAATTTTTTATTTTTACCTCAAAACTACCCCTAAAAGTTGGAATTTCGAAAAAAGTTGTATATCTTTTTTACTTGTACTATCATGTAGAATCACCTCCCGAAGTTAATGCGCTTTAACCCCGGACATCTATCTGTATAGTATATTTTAGGCACGCCCAGAGTGAAAGATGCTCCCAGTATCGCCCCTGTGTAAGACCACCATTCAGAATTGAAAAATTGTTTGATGACCAGATTTGAATAGCCAGGTACTTCCAGGGGATGCCATAGTCTCACTGGCTCCAGACGGGAGCAGCTGACACTCTTGTGAGGTATTCATATAAAAAAAAACAATACAGCAGTGAAGGAAGTCCCAAGCAAGCAACGTATGTACAATATTCTTATTGTGCCTTTTAACGTCACGAATTTAGGTAATAGGCAAAAAAATTAACAAAAAAACGGAGTCTAGAGTTCACGATTTTAATTTACAATTTTATTTTAAATCTACTCAATAGTATTTATTACTTTATTTATAATTTAAACCAATTCGTGGTGAAGATTAATCGAACATAGTGATTAATTTATCTTGCCTTAACGTGAGCTTCGTAAGCTTTTCCACAGTGTTTTAAACAATCGTTAGTATTATTCCAATAGTAGACCATCGGAGTAGTACTTTTCAGTGCACAATCGAGTTGGAATAACACAGTAATAATTACTTATCCGCGATGGCGGGCATTGACCATACGACAAGTTTTCCCATTAGGGCCTCTCGAATGTCCGGTCACTTTCTGCAGGGCCCCCTGCCCACCCTCCTAACCCACTCACCACGGGAAGAAGGGTGGCAGGGACGAACTGCATAACATATTATATATGAATAAAAATTGCCGAATATATTCCCAAATACAATATAAATTTAGTATATTATATTGATTTTATGTTTCAGTTAGGATTGAATCTCTCGAATCTCTCCGAATGAAAGAAACATGTAATACTAAAACCATCCCACTTCCAAACAAAACAGTTGATAGATTATTGCAGTGATAATATAGGATTATACATGTAGTTTCAAAACCCTTCAACATAGCCGTTAGTATTACTGTTATATGCATTTGCGGTATCCCAACAGATGTCAGTTAAGCCTCAATTACATTGGGCGAGTTTACAAGCTACTACATATCTGGGAAATTCACTATATGTAAACTCGTTCAGTGTAATCGTATTACTTGCAAACTAGCAGATTGTTGACTATCTACGAAAATAGTTGAAAGGTCGTTACCTGCTTATTAGTGATTGGTTTATTTATGTTTTCAATATGGCGGCCAATAAACAGCTAATTTCGACAGTCAAACATCTGACAGAATAAGTTCACGCAGGTGTCGTTATTTTCGCTACTGGCGCTAGCAGCGACTTGCGAGCTCAGTTTCCTACGCTACTGAGCGAGTGGATAGTTTTGTGTGTCATCATGACAATCCCACTCGCCGATTCGCCCGCTTTTAAACTGAGTAAATAGTAGGTTGTAAACTCGCTCAATGTAATTGAGGCTTTAAGTGGTACCTTAGAAGAGTGTCGACCGTCTTGATTCGTGTCTAATGCACCATTACGAAAATAGCCGATGATACACGGTAGACAGGTAGGCTCCCGCAGTGTTGGGATCTCTAGCTTCAGAATTACGTAGAGCATCCAATAGGACGGACGTCCGGTCTAGTTAAATATTCATTGTTAACCTTACGATAACGTAAATAAAGCAACTTGTAATCTCGGCGAACCTCGATCTATATTGGATTTTTCCCGAACACATTTCATGTAATCTCAATCAGTTGGATTGAAGAACATCACAAATCACCTCTAATAATGATGATGTCAATATTAGGGTATCTCTTCTGCCTCAATTATTTTTCCAGCAAATCGATTTAACCAGTAAAAAATCAATTAAGAATCCCTTAGATATTGAATTTTGAATAATATGAATAAGTCGTCTCAAAGTGGGTTAACCACAGTTTGAAAATGTCCTTGTAAGCCCAAACACCTGTCACATAAATTCAAAACTAAAATACTTGCAGAACTTAACAACAACATTATTAAATTTTATTTATTTCTAGGGTGAAAAATTGCTTTTTCTTCAAAAAAAAAAAAATTTATATTAATTAAACATTGACAACTTTTCAGTAAATACTTCAATTAGGTAAAAGTATTGCGTTTTAGTTGAGTCACAAATATTTCAGACAGTTTAAAAAAGGCTTATCGACAATTTAATCATTTGTCGATGGATTCACCAAAGTTCACAAGTTGTCGTAAATCAGTACACCTTGTCGCACTAACTTTTTTTTATTTAAAAACTAGCTGGCCCCGGCATGCGTTGCTATGCCATTTAATAAATAAATTGTTTCTCCCTTAGTGTCCTTTCCCATTCGTCCCGTTCCCCTTCCGCCTCCCCTTTTTTTCTCCCGTTCCCACTCCGTCACCTCCACCTTCCCTCTCCCCACGCCACTCCCCCCCCCCTTCCCTATCCCGCGAACCCCCCTCCCTGGTTTCCCTCCCCCATCTCTCCCTCCCTCCCGCTTTCCATGGCAACAGCCGCTTCCTCGCGTGCCACAAATAGCAAATTTTTTATACAAATTTCATAATGCTAGAGCTCACCGGAAGTTTTATAAAAACCTTGTCCTGACAATAACGAACACACAAAAAAAAGAATTATCCAATTTGGTGTAGTCATTCGAAAGTTATGCGCTTAGAAACACATTCAGCGATTCATTTTTATATATAAGATTTAGTGAAATTAGAGAACATGGTTTAACTTGTAGGTGAGAAAGCAAGGAATGCCAGTATTAATACCTATATCATTTAAGCTACTGATCTTGTGTTATGTTTGCCGCTGTAGTCAAATCGTCGCGCGTCGCTTGTAAAAGCGAGGACTTCTGCCTATCAGAACGCGCCAGTCAACAGAGCGACTGAACTGCTCAACGAGTCTGCATTGACCATTGACATTTTTAACGTAACCTACAGGCAGTTTAACAATTATCTTTTGACGTATGTCACAAAGTAGTGAAACTGACCTTTTTATGTGTTTTGCTATACTTTTTGTCTAATTTGTAACCTTCTCCATAATGTATTGGTGAATAACCGTTTTACGGAGAACATGAAAAAATAAATAAACTAATCAAATCTACAGTCAAATTAAAATAGTTAAAGTTTAAAATGATATCATTTTGACACAATATAAAACGTACAATAAGAGATGAATATTCTCAATAAGTTACAAAATAAAGTTATGAAATAAATTCAATCATTTTGTTTTTATTAGAAACATGCCCTCAATAAATTTTCTCATAAATATTGCACACCTCGGAGCCATTGAGTCTATGGATCTATCAAAAGATAGAAATAATATGGAGAACTAATAATGATGAGGCAATATGGAGATTTTTTCTAATAATTCACATGCTAAATCTACATTAATGCATTCGAAAATCCGAGCAATCACCAATTCTCTCCTGCGCCAAGGGTGGACACTTTGGGTGTACTAAACAACCCCTGTGGCGGGGGGTCGGGAGGTGTCCGAGAGACCCGTCCCACCCCATTAATTCTAGCCGAATTTCACACTACACAAATTCCATTGACCACTCGGCTTGTACTCCAATCAAGGATGTTTCGATGGGACTTGGCAGGGAAAGACGTGAATTCATTAATAGTTCAACATTACAGCATGTTTGAGTGCGACGTTATTTAGTTTAAGTGTTGGATTGGACGGTGGACAAGCCTAGAGGGACAATCTACGGATTTGACATTGTTGGGTCGATTTTCTGTCCCTGCACAAATAAAAAATACATTTTTTTAAATAAAATTATAACCATATGAGAAGATTTAATATAGCTTCAATTTGACGAAGGCAAATATTGTGGTGATTTACCAAAAATACTAATTTAGATTGAAGGTCTGCCTGTGAGTGATTGTTGCTCCGGTTTAATGAATTCGGAATTAAGTGACGTTTTAAAAATTGGAAATGATGTGTCAAAACCTCGTACAAGTAATAAAGTACCTACCTATCGTGTATTAATTTTTTACCAGAAAATTATTATAATTCTGTGTTTGAAATGTGTATTACTTTTGTATAAATTTCTAGGGGTTAATCTTGACAAGAAAAGTTAGATTTTGTGATTTTTTGATGGTTGCGCCTTTTTCCATTTTCAAGAAAGCTTTATTTACTAAATCATTAGTTTTGCTAACATAATTATTTCATGGGTCAAGTTCTGTTTCAATTTGTATCTCCGAAAAATCGGTGGTCGTAAATATTACATCAGCATAAAATGTGAAATCGGATAATTTATTTTCTGCTTTGTTGCAGAATATGCATTAGAAAATCGTACATAAATTACGTATTCCCACAAACAGATTTTTAACGCCAAAATCTTCGTTAACTAGGTTACTGCGCTAATCTACTTGGACATCGCGGCATGCTTCAAATCCTTCTTAATCTTACAAGTTTTGTCAAATTTATTCTTACTACTGTTTAGAGAAGTGTCGACTATAGGACTTCTGCTCTCATTGTATTGAAATTAAAAACTAGTCTATAAATATAAATTGGATTTCAGACGACTTAGTAGGTGCGTGAACAAATGCGTCGAGTCTCCAGTTTACACACGGCCGTGGATTCAATTCCTATCAAGTGTTCCATCAACACCCGCTTACAAGCAACACGTTTCGCGTATAATAGAGAACTTCAGTCCATTTTTAAAAAATTATTTCATGAATAATGACCTTCTAACTTAAATAACTACATATTTTTTTAGTGTTAGTGTTAAGTGTTAAAATAATTTTCAAAGTTTTAATTTTTCAAGATCCCCCGAAAACCACCGTATTTGTAGTGAATCGTGTGACGTCATCACTCCTGAAAAGTTACTGTAAGATCGGGCAATCAGCTGATTAACTGCCGCCATTTTAAAATTCGGTTTTCGAAGTATTCTCCCTAGATTAGCATAACTATTTTTTTGTGCAGTAATTTTTGAATATTTTAAATAATAGAGATAAACTAATATAAGATTCCTTTATTTTTGAAACTGAATTATTTAGGCCTAAATAATGTTTCAATAAACACAACAACTAAATCTCTATAAACAGTATGTAAATAAATGAATATGATGGCTTGTGTCATACCTACATTCCCATTACAATGACTTTACGGTGACGTCACGACACGATGAGCAGTGACGTCACCACTAAACATTTTAATGCTACCAACTTGACGGCGCGTTTCTAAGATCCGATTAAAAATTGATTTTTTATTAATTTTTTTAAAAATCTCTGCGTTTAATATTATTTAATAAAACTTATATATTTAGTATCAGCGTTTATTGGTCTATATAAAAATATATATTTTTAAGCCATGATTTTTTCACTGGAGTTCCTTTTTGTAGTAAAATGAGATTTTCAAATAATGTCAGGTTATTCGTAACTTGGAAGGTTACGAATAATTATCAAAAATATAGATTCTTACGTTGCCAAACCTTTACACTGTGCATGAAAATATTTGTATTTTTTGCGAATAAGCCTCCCACATCTCAAATACACATACAATAATATTCTTTCCCCCGTGAAACAAAGGGGTGGTCGAAAAAGGGTTTACTCTTAGGAATTTGCTCCCATTGTTACAGTAGCACATTAATTACCAGATGCCCTGTACTTAATGTTCCTTCATTGTGCGAATAATAAATAATTAGACTTAATAAAAATGTGTAATTTTAGAACAACCCTTGGTGGAGGGGGTTCAAATGCTTATTTGGAAAGTTCACCCCTCTTATGCTAAGGGATGGAAATTATAAAATATAAAAATGTTGCATGATAATTTTATTATGATCAAAGAAATACATTTTTGTATCATTAATATGAAACCCTTGTAGGATTTTTTACGTATTTTCTAGTATAAATGGGTTAACATTTTTCTTTCATAAAAAAACGAATGAATTTTTTCTTTGATAATTTATTAATTTATAAATCTTTATAAGTTAAGTGAAATAAGTTGAGATAATGATATACTCACTAGGATCATTTTATAAGTTAAGTGAAATAAGTTGAGATAATGATATACTCACTAGGATCATTTTATAAGTTAAGTGAAATAAGTTGAGATAATGATATACTCACTAGGATCATTTTATAAGTTAAGTGAAATAAGTTGAGATAATGATATACTCACTAGGATCATTTTATAAGTTAAGTGAAATTAGTTGAGATAATGATATACTCACCAGGATCATTTTATAAGATCCCGAAACACATTTCTATTCCCATACCACATTAATACAATTATACTAACACGCAAATACGAGATTCGAGACCTTGGCGTGATTTTTTAAGCAAATCTCTCTTTCAAATCTCACATATCAGACATTGTCTCCCGCGCCAACAAAATGCTCGGATTTGTTCTTCGTAATGCGAGATCATTTACTGATGGAATTGCAATACGAAGAACATATGAAGCACTTGTCCGCAGCATCCTGGAATACAGCTCCATTATTTGGGCCCCCTCTGAACAAAACCATATCCTAGAAATAGAAAGAGTACAAAAAAGGTTTATGCGTTACCTACATATGAGGGAATATACATACTACCCATTCCTGTATCCATCGTTGTTCTTAACAGGAATGCTCGATCTTAATACCTTAGAAGTCCGCCGGCTAGGATCATTTTATAAGTTAAGTGAAATAAGTTGGGACAATGGTATTTTTTTTTTTTTAGTAACTATATAATATTTTTTACATTTTTAAGTTAAACATGTTAGTTAGATGTATATATAAAATAGAAAATATATTCGTAGTCCTCCTTACTAGGAGATCCTGTGCTGAGGGGGACTATGCTTTGGATAAGTTTTTCAGCGACTTCTATGGTTTAACTTCAATGTTTGGATATGGTTTTCCAGAAACTTCTATGACGATGTTTTAAGTATAGTAGTTAGTTCATTTTCCGGTAGTTCCTTCAGCCAACTTTAATGTTCTTAATGTAGCTATTTTTTGTTTTAATTTGTTTGATACTAAGTGGGAGTTTATTATATAACTTTACTGCTAAAAATTCAGAACTTCTTTGACCAAATGAAGAATTACACTTTGGTATATTAAGTATGTCTGTTTGCTTGGCTCTGGTTTTGAATCATTTTTATGGTGATGTACTAGAATGTTTTTGGCATAGATTTTCTGTATGCTTGGAACATATACTCACTAGGGTCATTTTATAAGTTAAGTGAAAGTAGTTGAGATAATGATACACTCACTAGGATTATTTTATGAGAAATAAGTTGAGATAAGGATATACTCACTACGATCATTTTATTAATAAGTTAACTGAAATAAGATGAGATAATGATATACTCACTAGGATCTCTCGTGCTTGTGATTTAATTTATTTGTTAAAAAAAGGAATATTAATGAATTCCCTAAATCCAAACATAAATTTTAGGGCGCACAGTGTATATTTGAGTCCTATAATTTCAATACCCGCTATCTCCGATTTTTTGACAAAATGATCTGAGTATGACATCTTGTTCACATTTTTGCGAGGAACAAGATGAACCTAAAATTGAGTTTCAAAACTTCCATTATCACGACCAAAAACCATGTTAAAACTGCGAGTGAGAAACGAAACCCGCTATATCATTCAAGAAGTTACTAACAAAACCCGCTATATCGGAATTCAACCAATCACGAGCAGTTATTTTGCCAAGATGGCGGGTGTAGAAACACGCCCCTCATGTCAGTTGAGTTTCAAAAGCCTCTATATTGCATATAAATCACCAAGTGAGTATCAAAATCCGCTATATCCATTTTATTTATCCTAATAATTTAAATATTTATTGACGTACATTGAAAAATGAACACTTTTCGAATTTATATTACTCCAATTCATTATTTAAAAAATTAAAATGCAATTATTTATTTACGCTAGAGATGTGATAGTTTTTTGCGGTTTTCTCCGAATCAGTGAAATTTGATATAGCAGATATAGTAATTTAAAGACTTATTTATTCAAACAGTCAAATATTTATTTCTAAAATATCATCGTCATCATCATTTTGGAAACACTTAAATAAAAGTATAAAATCGAATATTATTTGACGAAATACCCTTTCAATTATTCTTATTCTCTCTTATTTGAGGAAATACCTGCTCTGAACATTCTTTAATTCGCATAAATGTGATTTTTTCTTCCATAATGATTTTATCTAGAATTATCTAACTATTTGGTTTGACCGTAATAATATGATGAATATCATACCTAAATGAGAGAATAACAATGCGATATAAAGTTTTTCAAATAAAAAACATTAATGGGCAAGTAGATAACTCGTTGAAACAAACTTACTTCTCTCCTGGAAAACCTGCTTACCAATAAATTACAATAAGTGCATTATAAGGGTTGTTTTTATGTCACCTTCTCCCTGTGCTTCCTCTACCCGCTCGGAGATGGCGCGCATTAAAATAATTTATTAGCGAAGATCACAACCAAACCCTTTTCCTCCGTTGGGGGATGAAATAATTTGAATGCATTTCTTCAGAGTAAAATTAATCGTGGTTTTTTAATGGCCGCCACCCCCTGAATTATTAGAAAAGGGTGGGTTTCTGATAAAAATAAATTATTAGTTTTTCTAAATGGATACCTATTAGCCATTGTTTTACTATCTAATGTTTCCTATTTTTGATCACCCTTTTATGTTCAGCTCAAATTTTAACAAATATAATGTCTTTTTTCTTTTCTTTTGTTATGTACTCTGTTATTCGGTATGGTACGATAAAATTTAGACTCCGAGACTATCATGTACTCCGGTGATGGTCAAACCCGTTTAATCACAGGTGACCATATTTGACGCAGGTCAAATAGTATCATATAAATCGCTGTAACTCCCTTACTATCATTGTGAGAAATATGTTCTAAATGGTGTTAGAAAGGCAAAACTCCACGCTTTATAATCAAATCTAAAAAAATAACCACCAAAAAAATGAAATGTACCTACAGAATTTTGAAAAAAAAATTCGAACTTTAACTTTGGGAATTTTTTGTTAATTATTTTTACATAGAACGTCAAAAAGTGGGGTGACAATAACGTTTATAAAACATTTGTGTAATTAAACAAGTATGTGTTTTTTTTTCTTTATCAGTAATTTTTGTTAAAAAAAACCTAAGGTGAGTCATTTAAAAAAAATTTGTTTGCATTAAAAAAATTTAAATTTTAAACCTTTCAAAAACAGTTTTTAGTTTTCGGATATGTTCAGAACTATTCCTTTTATTTGCATTTTATTGTAAAGTGGAAATATTTTGACCATCTGAAAAAAAAGCTAAATTTCTTAAAAATAGATTTCAAATCTTCGATTTGAGAGGCGGGTATGTGTACTGCCACCTGGGAAACATTTACTGGATAACCAACACCTCTGCCAAAGGTTACCCAAGTGGTTCGCTATGTTTGGTGACTTAGCAGGAATGTTCGGGTACATGGGGTTAGATATGTCCGGGTCTTGATGTATCTGGCTACCTACTGCGTGGCGAATCGGATCAAGAAAAACTGGATGATAAGGACCTTTCGACCTCTCCAGCCGGACTCTCTCAACCCATCGCTTTGAAACGTTCGTCACTGCTGAACCACCAGATGGACCCCAGAAACCTACTCACCCCACATTCCTTTTCCTTCCCAGAACTACCTTTCCATAAAAAAGACCATCCACCCAGCATCCCCTAAGATGACATACCTATATGGGGTCAATGTAAAAAAAATATTTTAAAAAGATAAGTTATTATTATAACTTCACACAAGTTTTTTTTTAATTTTAAAATCTAATAAGGGGCCATTTATTTATTACGTAGCATGAATTTTGCTAGTTTTCGACCCCCTCCCCCCCCTATTATAAGAAAAAATAAGAATAGGCCGGCCCCCTCCCCCCTGTTTAATATTTATTACGTAAGAATCTAAAGGCAAAAATGAATACACGTTTGGTTTGTTTTAATGTTTATTTACGCGGGTCCGTTGCCATGGAAATAGAAATCATTTACCTATACGCATCCGAGCGAACCTCGGCCCTCGCGCGGTTGCCCGCGCTTTTTAAAGTATAATTTTAACTTTGCGCATTTTTGTGATCTCAAGTCAGAACGATCGAGACTCCCTCCCACCCCCTTGTAAAAAAAAATAAGACATGGTCTAAAATACCTAAATCCCCTAAGTCGTCTTAGGGGATTTAGGTATTTTAGACCATGGCCACTAACAAATAATACTGAAACTATTTATTTCGTTTGTGAAAAGCAATAATTAACACTTAATTATTATTTTTCGAGTTCTGTTACAACGAAATAGTTAGATACAAATCTGACCATATTATATAATATATCATAATTTATGGTTTTTTGTTTGCCACAGAATTTCTCTGGTATCTTCTCTAAAATTAAACATAATTCCATGTCTTTTCCTCTGTTTTATTTACTTAAAAGAAGATCGGAAAAAAAGTTCCAGCTAATAAGTACCGATTTAACCACCGAAAAAACATTTTCTTTTGCGACAGTAAGTATATATAGCAGATAGAAGCTTCACTAATTTACCCAACCGATATCTATGATGCATCCTTTTCTCCAACCGAGACTAGATAATGTTATAAAGTTGTAGCAGCGACAGGAATGCAAAAAAGAATAAAACAAAAAGGCGAAATGAGAAAATATTATCTACGCTAGATTTAAAATATGATCGCAAAAGATAGAGCCCGGAACACTTCCCGCGGCGGGATCTCTGAATGTATTTTAAATGTACCATTTAGTTTATGAAAGGACCGCGGGGTGGTGGTGAACAGGGTGGTTTGGAAGACTTAACACTATGTACTAGCGACAAAATTTCGACTTCCATTCTAGTTTCGGCCGAATCGGAAACCGAATTTCAGCTTCTTTTCCAGTTTCAGCAGAATCCGAAACTTATTTCAATAAATTTTAAAAACTCAATACACTGAAATTAGGCGTTTTTATTGCTTAACTTAAACAGAAGAAGCAGAGAATGGTCACCAATGCGCTGGAGTGGAGTGACCAAGTATCTCTGGCGTTCGGTACGTCGGTGTCCAAGATCTTCGGACAGATCGCAGCGCAGACCGCTGGAGGAGCCTTGTCCACCATGAAAATTGGAGTAGGGCTTACGATCCTCAACAATGAGAATCCGACATGGGAAGAAGTAAAAGAGTTCATAAGTAAAGCCTCGATTGCAATGCGCGAGTTTACAAGCTACTAGCTGGCGAATTCACTATCTGCTAGTAAACTCGCTCAGTGTAATCGTATTTCCTAGCTAACTAGCAGATTGTGAACAATCTACGAAAAAGTTGGAAGGGGCTACTTTGCTCGCTACTCGCTAGCGTGTAAGCTTGTTAGCTAGCAAACTTGTAACGGTTAATAAAATAAGTGTTTGACCTAATAGTACCATTATTACTATGTATGTATTAAAATATATGGCTGGCTACAGTCTGAAAAGTAGAACACGTAAAATGAAATAAAAGTAAAATGAACAGTCAAATGAAATAAAAGGAAGGAAATTATTATTGATTATAATGACATTGAGAAGTTTAATTAAAGACTCTTATAAAACTGTCTGATCTCAAAGGGTGCTTGTAATTCTCGAAGAGAATTACAACAATCAAACTATTATGCGTAATAAGAATTTAAGTTATGTGGAAGATAAAACGAAATTGGACGCCAGAGCATTTAAACTACAACACTCAAGTATTAAAGATTGAAAACGAAATGGTAACCTTGACAATCTAAATAAAATGTTAGGATGAAAATTAACGTTACAAATTCGATGCACCATGGTAATGTTGGTTTCGTCCGTCGCAGATACGTGCTCCTCCCGCTGGGCTTGCTCAATCCAAACTGAAGTTTGCGGTAACAACTCGAACTAGCATTGCCAGCTGCTTGTGATGTACCAACATCAGGATAACTCCGAAGCGTAGTTATCAATTTATGACGCAGCCTGTAGCTACTCGCTACAAACCAATCTTGTGTCATCATAGTTGCTAGTGAGCTGCTGCGAGTATCTCAGTTTTCTACAAAGCATCGACAGAATTTCAACTCGCTAGCTAGTTTGCTACTGAGCGAATGGAAAATTTTATGTGATTGTAATGTATTTTATCATCTCAATCGCACTCGCCGTTTCACCCGCTTTCAAACTTGCCGACTAGTAGCTTGTTAACTCGCTCAATATAATCGAGGCTTAAGTGTTGAATAAAACGCACAGTGAAATAAAATGTCAATTTTATGAGTGATTTGTTCAACTCTGAGCACTTTTTGGTTCGTTGTTATGTAACAGTACTTCAATGTAAGCATTAGACACTTTAACTTAAATGAATTACAAAAATTCAAAATATCTTAGAATTACAACTATTGTGAAAAAGTCAGTCTACGTAATCAATTAGTCTTTGTTTGGCAATAGCAATACAATAACAAAATATTATGTAAACGATAACTTAAAACAAACAAAAAATTACAAACTCTTTGAGCTTTGAACATTTCTATTGTCATATACATTTTTATACATGCCTCCGAGTAGCTGAACGTGATTCGACATACCACTAACGCAGGTTTCGGTATGGCTGAAGTTGCGTATAATTTTTGGCCGAAACCAAAACCGGAACCGAAATTTGTTTGATCACCAACTACTTTTTGTAAACCGTGTCATAACTCCATCTTTCAAAGGCTTCTTCAAATGAATAAAATAGACATATAACAAAAACTCCAATACATTCATCAACTAACGCGTGAATCGTAAAAAAATGCTTTATACAATAAAGATATTAAAAATTCTTAATGTAGTTAAAGAAAAGCCACACGAGACATTAATGACTAAAAAATATATATTTAGTTCGATAATAACACATCAAATTATATCGAACAATTTTAGAATATTCATAAAAATTATAAAGAATATTATAGTTAACACCGATGCCCTGATCAAAGACTAATGCAAAACTCATGTAGAGTAAAAATATGGCATTCTTGTCCACGAATTTCTTAACTCAAAAGTCAATTATCTTGGAAAGTAGACAAATCGTATAATCATGGAAACATTATTTTCTAACTACCCAGTGAAAGGGAAAAATCGGTAAGGGGTGTATTTTAAAATTTAGAATAATCCCCCACCCACCACAGTGGGTGTAACACCCCCACCCTCTTATCCGGGACTTTTAATAATAATGAATAATTTACATATTTAAATAAAAGTATGACCCTTTTTTACAGGCCCACGTGAAAATCGCTTCGGATCTACTAATTATAAATATGAAAAATTTGTAACTTGCTGTGGGATTTATGAAAGCAAAAAAATGGATTAAGTTATTTTTTGCAGATTTCAAATTTAAACAGTGGGTTCATTATGACTAATTCGTACGACTGTGGAGATTTGGACTTTAGGAAAAGTATAAGATTTATAACAATGGAGTTATAAGTAGAAAGTTTTATTTTTTTGTGACAATTGTTTGACTGACGCCTTATATGAGAAATGTAACAATAAGAGTGTGCTGCAGGGTTGTTCAGTATCTCCTTGTCATCCGAGGTAATACATGGTGCTAATTACAATGTTTTGACTATTATTCCACCATCCCAATATTAAAGACATTATATTAATGCTCTGGATTTAACATTGGATACAATTTTTTTTCTTGGTTTTTGACTAGGAGACCTTCCTATTTTTTTCTGATCCCACCTAGTTTTGTGCATCTTTTTCTATAAGCCACAACTTTTATCAGGCGTTTAACTACTTTTATAAAAGAATTAGTTTACTGGTAATTATTTGTTTCCATCCGTTAGGTTAGTTTCACAACAACCGGTCTAATTTTATTTCTATGAATCCGACATTATTTGTTCATTGCAGTAAATTATTAGATTTTATGGAAGCATACCAAACAAGACAAAATAAAATATCTTAATGATATTTTTTTTAATAGAATGTTCAATCAAGAGTGATAGATGAATCCATGACAGTTGATCCCCCGATAGATGGTCCCAAGGCATACTTATGTACAATAAGCAGTCGGTTTGGAGAAAATACGTACTAAAAATAACTACTTATACTAAATATAACTAAGTGTCTCCGAAAATGTGTGCAGAGAGGATGTATCGCCGAATAACAAAAGTATAAAACATAATTTCATTTCAAATGCATCAAGGATAAAACTACTTGTCTTTATTTTTATTTTTATTTTATTTTAAATACATAAACGGCTATACTGCCTTTAATAAATAAACATATAATAGAGTACAAAAGTAAGAAAAATAATATCATTACATAATAGTAGTTTTAAACTTAAAAAAATAATAAACAATTATTTTATGTATCACAACAAAAAATAACAAAAAAGAACAATGAGAAATATCATCATTTCATTTCAACATATCCATATTGCGTATATAAAGTTACATTATGGAAAAAATAAAAAACTTAAAAACTGAAACTTAAAAATAACATACAATTATTTTGTGTATCACAACAAAAAAGAACAATGAGAAATATCATCATTTCATTTCAACATGTCCATATTGCGTATATAAAGTTACATTATGGAAAAAATAAAAAACTTAAAAACTGAAACTTAAAAATAACATACAATTATTTTGTGTATCACAACAAAAAAGAACAATGAGAAATATCATCATTTCATTTCAACATGTCCATATTGCGTATATAAAGTTACATTATGGAAAAATAATTTTTGAGTGCATGTTTATATTGCGCTAATTTTAAGAAATAAATGTCGCCGATGTTAGCACATTCATTTCCCAAAATGTGTAATCGACTGATTGGTGAGTAATAATGTGATAATGTATGTGTGTTATTATAGTAGAACGGTAGAGTCAGTCTATTGTTAGCGTGACCAGGGAAATGAAATCGTATTAGTTCTATTAAATCAGGGGTATCCAAGACCGATTTTTTTATATAATATTAATAGATCACAAATTTTTCTGCGATCTGATAAATTTACGAGATTAGTCCAGTTTAATAACAAATTATAGTCCACGGATTCTCTTGGAATACCTAATTTAAAATTAATGTACCTAAGGAATCTATGCTGGACTTTTTCAATCGCTTGAATATGGATATTGTAATGTGGAGCCCAAATCGTAGAATTATATTCTAAAATGCTTCTCACTAGCGTTATGTATAAAATGCGAATAGTATCAATGTTACAAAATTGTAAGGTTATTCTAATAATAAATCCTAAAATTTTCATTGCTCTATTAATAATATTAGTTATATGGCTAATAAATGTAAGTTTTGAGTTAAAAATAATACCTTGATCATTTATTGTTTCTACTGAGTTAAATATAATTTTGTCAAGATTGTATTCATAAATGATCAATATAGTGTATAAACCAGCGTAAACGTACGAAAAGTCTGCACTGTTAAGAAATTCCTTTGATTTTATGGTTGAATTTGGTAAATAATGCACAAAAAATTTATTAATTTATAATAATTATTGACTCAGGGGGCCAACTGGTATCGCCCTGGTGAAATATCAGAATTCGAAAATGAAATCTTGTTTGAAATTTTTTGACATATTTTATTAAAAAAATAATGAACTGAACATTTTTCGTGATTTTACGAAGCTAATATAACCATTGTTTTCGTATATAAATAAAATCGGATATATTTATCCGTGACGCTATCTAGGTTACAAACCAAATCTAATGATTGATTCCAATAAAAAGGGTAGTTGCCTATGATATGGAAAATAAATTAGTTGAAGATAATGTCTTGTTAATTCTAAAATTTTAAATATGAGATTGACTATTATGACGGTTTGACGCAATGGCGGAATTTGTAAACGCACGTCCCGGTTAGACGAGAGGTTCTGGGTTCGAGTCCCAGTTGTGACCATTATCTTTTTCTGTTTTTCTGTGTCGTGTTCTTTTTCATATTTTCGTTTAGATTATTATTATTATCTTCTTCTTCAATGATATATTACATTTGGTTACGCCCATACATATACCTACACATACACATACCTACACAGCACGCATACATACTATCACTGCTTGGACTTGGTATTAATTATTGTTGCAAGTCCTTTTGTCCTACCTATTCCCCAATCGCCTACCCGCCAATCTTATTCAGTCTGCAATAAACTCCCGCTGCATATAGCCATCACTGTTCTCTGCTCACAAAAAATCCGCTATCAAAATAACTGCGCCGTGTACTATAAAATAACGAACATTTTACGCCTATTGTGATTGTGCCTCTTGGATGGGAAAGGAATCATACAAGTGCATTGCCAGCCTACAAGTGCTTTACCCTTTTCCGGTGAGTCCTCTCCTTTTCTATGCAACATGTATTTTATCATTTTTAGGCAGTGATAGTAACATAAAATCAAGGTCCTTCGCCAATCATATTTTTAAACAAACACATAAAAATCCACTCTCACAACATAAAATACAATACAACATTGTTTTCGTATTTATTGATAAAAATTATTAACAATACATACATGTGTTTATCAATGCCTTTCCAAATTTAAAACTAACCTGACCTAAGTAGACAATCTACAATATTATTAGTTATTAATTTTTTATTATTATGAAGACTGTATTCGTAAAAGATTAATTTAAAATGAGCGATATTATTAGTTTTGATTCGAAAATAAACTTTAAATAGCGCGGAGAAAATGCGAATAAAGTTGATTATATGTGTAGACGAACCTTTATTACAAAATGACCCCATCCCTAATCCTTAAAAATAAATTTCACTTTGAATTTAACTGCAAATACAATCAGGACATAAAGAACAGTAAGGTAAGTAACTACCTCCCTTGAAGTTCCGCGTTATCCAGTTAAAATAATAATTTCAGGTTAAAATTAACCAACCGGGCAAAACTTGACACCATAAATTAATTAGAAAGCGGGACCATTTTTTTAACTTTATATTTCATAATTTATTAAGGACGACGGTATTCTTTTTTGTATCAAAACACGTGCATATTTATTTTATATTCGCACAAAAAGGGTATTTGTAATTTAAATTGGGTTATTTGTCGTGTTTTTTAACATATTTAGTGGGTGGTCGCGGAACGTGTGTTAATTTTTTTTTTATTTTCGGGTCGGGTAGAGGCATAAAAGATAATGGCCGAATGCTAAACGTTTCTTGATTGCAATTAGATTTTTTATGATAATGTTTGTTTTTTTTCATTGTAATTCATAAAAAGGTTTGAACTGGGCCGTGCATTATATTTCAATTTTTGTTATTTATTGGCGACGCGTGGATGTTCATAAATAATAGGTTTATTATTTTATTTTTTGGGTAAAGTCCCTGCGGGTACCTACTTGTAGATATGGTAAAATTTATAGCAGAAGGCTGTAAGTTAGTACCGACCTATGTACTTACATACCTATGTTCATTTGCTTCTGATTAAAATTATATCGTTGAGTCTAGGTTAGGTAGGTACTTGGTGATTCCATTGTTATAAATATAATCAGTTAAAATGCATATTTCTACAACATAAGCTCATAAATTTCTTTTAAACCACTTTACTTATTGTAGGTATATTATCTAATTAATAATAATAAAAATATTTTACTAATTTATAAAATGCCGTTTTTGTGAAAGATCACCTCAAGCGCGCTGTACAAATAAGTATTTAAAGGAATTAATATTACTGGCTTACAACTAAGATTTATCTACAATTATAACTAGTGACTTACATCTAAGACTTATAGCTAGAGACTTATTTTACAGGCTTACAACTAAGATTTATAATTATAACTAGTGACTTACATCTAACATTTATATAGCTAGTGACTTATGGCTTACAATTATTAAGATTTACAATTATAACTAGTGACTTACAACTAAGACTTATATAGCTGGTGACTTATGACTAAGACATATAAATGCTAACCTAAAGCAAGTGACTTAATAACATAGATACATATTTACAATTAGATTAAGATTAGCGCCAGAAGAAGTAAGAAGAAAGAATAATGCATAATATGTTTTGTAATGAGCGCACTTTGAAAACAAAAGTAAAATTTTATGATACTCTCAGATAGGTATTTTTATTTAATGGTATGAGAGCCCAAAAAGGTAGGTTTTTATTTTGGACCTAAATTCTGTTGGGCTTGTTATGCATCTAAGTTTCGGAGGGAGTTTATTCCAAGCCTTCCTTCGGCCCAGACACTCTGTAGCTGATGAGGTTGCTGATCTAAGTGTTGACTGCCTCGGACCAGTATTTTCGGGGACACATAGTTCAGAGATGTAAGGTGGGGCCATTTCATTGATCGATCACCATCCAACACCATCCAGCACAACTTGTACTGGATTCTTTCAGGGCACTTGAGCCAGTGAAGGTTACGAAGGTGTTCTGAAATGTGTGAATATTTAGGGACTCCGGTTATGAGCCGTCCCGCTGCATTAAACTTAGATACCGGTTTAAGAAGTGATCTTCCTTTAGTTTAGTTTTAGTTTATTGGTGAAGCAAAAAGTTATACATATTTTAATAAGAAAAGTAACATATTACATGGTTGCATTAACCAACGAAGTTTCCACAAAAATGTATAGTATATGTATAAAAACATAGATTAAAACATTAAAGAAAACATAAAGTGGTAGAAAAAAGAAAAAATATACTTTTATATGAGTGAAATTTAATAAATTAATAATAAATAAATTTAGAAATGAAAAAACACAAATGAAAGCATGTGGGATATATAAAATGAAGTTAAACTGTGAACCTATATAAAATTAATACATTTCACATCATAAGATAAAGGATGAATGATTAGCCATTTTCCAGCGCCGAAATTGTTTGGAAAATATTAAATTATTATGAATAAAATAATTATGCTGTGATTGGGGGTATTTTTGAACATAAGATTTTTTTGTTTTTGTTTGTGGTAAATTAAAATGTCTTTGGTTTTCAGAGTCTTTAGTTTTGACGGATTGAGTGTTATATCTATGGACAGATTTCTAATACAATTCAAACATATGATAAAAACATGTTTTAATTTTATTTGATAAGAGTTTAAAAGAAATTTGCAATTAACGTGTAATGATGATTCGTGTATTGCGACTGAGTAAAAATTGTGTTTAATAAATATTAAAATTAAATTTGATATAAATAGTAATACGTTTGATGTTATCCTGTAAATTTAGTTTCCTGAAGGGAAGGCCGATATAGAAGCGTCTTGTGTGGGTATTGTCTTCAATGTTGAGTGTCTGTTCACGTCATCCTGATCAGCAATTAAAATTATGGGGGTTGTATCACTTACACGAATGAATATTTTGCCGTTTTTGACCCAGCAGTAGAGAATTTTCTTTTCCGTTTTTATATCTCTACATAGTAACTATAAAGTAACAATTAAGTGGTTTTAAACGTATGTAAGTATATATTTATATTACAATAACGACAAGCCAAAAAAATGCCTTTTTCGAATAAAGGTAACTTCAAATTATTTTGGTTATAGTCTAGGTAAGTAGGTAGGCACTTACTTATGATCTATGAATTACATTACGATAGTAATCAATAAAAATATGGATTAAGAACATGAAGATAATATTGGTAGTTCTTAGTCTAAGTACGACATAGTTAAATATGACCGAAAGGGAAAGGGTTGAATTATCTCAGTGGTTAGGAATAGAGCTCTTGCAGGGCTAAGTAAGGCATCTAGGTTCAATTCCTAGATGCGACCGAATGTTTTTCTGATTTTTCTGTTTTAAATTTTCATTTGAGAGTCGCTAATATTGACTTCAATGATTAAATAATCAGTTTAGGAGGCATTTCACCATCCTCTTCACAGCTCATCCGTAGGAAAATATATTTTATCGATTTACCACAAACAATTTATTTCTTCATAAAGTCCGAATTTACGATTCCGAATTTACGTTATAAAATGGGTGAATTAGCCCTATGACTAACATATTTTGGGTTTTCCGAGCTAGGTACCTATTTTTAATTTGTTTACAGTTTTTTATGCACATATTTTATAATTTTCTACGGAGTAAAGGCAGGTAGCCTGCTTGATTAATAAATATAATTTGTTCGAATTTGCTTACTTTAAAGTTACCTTTTTGGGAGAGAGCTATGTATAGATTTACTAACTTACTAGTATTTTCAACACTATATAATATTATGTACCCGATCCGCACATTAGTTATTATATCTTGCAAGGAGATACCTAACCTATCTTTTTCATGGCTCTTCGTTCGTTGGCCATATTCATGGTATTTTTAATATTTCGGTAAGAATATCGTTGATTATTCAGATTTGACAGCACGTAACGCGCATGCGAAGTCTGGCGGAGTAAAAATGCACTATCCAACACCTCTACTATCTTGACAGGATTGACAACAACCTTTTCTATGACTTTAACAATAAGCAGAAATAAAATAATGTATACTGATTACTTTTTCTATGACTTTAACAATAAGCAGAAATAAAATAATTTATACTGATTACTTTTTCTATGACTTTAACAATAAGCAGAAATAAAATAATTTATACTGATTACTTTTTTTAAATACTAAGTATAAATAATAGACATTAAGTTGTAGTGTGAGTGATTTGGTTTATTTATGGTTTTAGTGTTAATAAGCCCAGAGAGAAAGTTTTTCGTGTCAAGATAGTGCATCAGGGGTCACTCACATAAGCATAATGTCAGTGGAATGCTTATAACATTCAGCAATTAGTTAATATTAACTTTAATTATCATCACTTATATTAATATATATACTAACCCTTGGTGAATCTAAATACTGTCGTATAACCCCGCATCTAGGGGATCGTCTTCATTGGCTTCGATGTCCTGAAAGAATAGAGTTCAAGATCTGCTTAAGGCTCCGCAACCGGGCTCGAAAAAAAGAAGATGGAGAGATACGAAATTACGAATGTTAGAGGAAAGCGCTAACATTTACAGCGACAAAATCGATGCGAAAATTGCGAAAATGTTTACTAAAACACGACTCGTTTAAAATAGGGCAAAAATCTCGCGGGCACTTTCTTAAACAGCATTTAAAAAAACACTGTGATTTTTTTCGTATATATAACTTACCGGATACTTAGCACCGATACGATCTTCAATACTTTCAACGTTATGGACATTAAACAGCTCTACGCAAAATCCATCTTACTTTATTTACATAAAAACAACAAAATCCTATACAAACCAACAAAAATGATACACAATACCCGAGCCAAAAATAAAGAACTTCTCCAAACTCCCTTTTCTAAAACCACTTTGGGACAAAAACACTTTAAATACATAGCTTGCAAACTACACAATACACTTCCAGCCACGATTAGACAAACTGAATCAATGACCAAATACAAACAAGATATAAAAAAATGGATTATAAGTATTGGACGTCACACTACTGCTAACATCTGTAAAATAGATAACAAATAGACAGAATAAGGAACTCCAGTGAAAAATATTATGGCTTTAAAAAAATATGTTCATATAGACCAATAAACGCTGATTCTGAATATATAACTTTTATTTCATAATATTAAACGCAGAGTTTTTAAAAAAATATTAAAAAGTGCATTTTTAAACCTCTCCTCGAAACACAGCGTCAAGTTGGCATTACTGAAATGGTGAATGGTGACGTCACGCGTCACACTCACCCACTGTCACCTGGTGATCGCGTGTATTGTATTGTCAGTATTGCAGTATTGTATTGACATTTGAAATGACAATATTGAAATTATTGACATATGCAATTCAATATTTCGTGTTTTTGGTTTATTTTCATACTGTTTATAGAGATTTAGATAAATAATAGTTATTGTGTTTATTGAAACACAATTTAGGCCCTCAACAATTTACGAAAAGAGCTATATTTGCGGACAATCTGCAATAAATTTTGCCTTTGAGGTTAAAATCGTGTCGACCATATTTGACATTTAGTTTGTATTTTCAAATTATTTTTAGTAAAGGGTTTTTTATACAAGTTAATGCAACATAATCGTCATGATCAGTGTATTATAAATTCTATTCTGTATGTGTTATACATAAAACACGATGTTATATGTATTTGCAATGATTGCAAATATTTACGATGATTGATTGTTTTTATATTGCACTTTGATTAAAAACAATAACAGTAGCGGTGAAATGTGGACATTTTACCAATGTTTTTCTATATTAAAAGCAGGTAATCTTGAATAAAAAACGACTTCTAACACCTAAATGTCATAGTATTGAATAATGTTAGAATCAACAGTACAGTTCATTGTTATCCTACGAGAAACTGCAACGATTTTAGGCTTCCGAAAAAAAATTTATCGGGAACACAAAATAATATGTATTATAAAGGTTTTAAAATGTTCAATGAACTCCCTGTAAATGTTAAGGAGGCTAAAAGTCTTGCAGTTTTTCGTGGATTATGTCTTAATGTTGTAAAGTCCAAATTTTAGTCAGTAGGTAGTAAATAATATTGTAGTAGTCATAGAAAAGATAACATTAGATATAAGATGTCAAATTTTATATCTAAATAAAATATACAATAAAAAAAAAAAAAAGTATTAATCGGCCATCTTCTGCCTTCTGCCATTTTAAAACAGGGATGTTCTGCCCAAAAAAATTATTTCCCTAGATTTCGAAGTGAAATTTCCCTAGAATTTCACATTTACGCAATTACCTAGGTAGCCACCTGATTGTGTAACACTAATCCTGTTATATGTTAATTAATATGATTAATTAATTGGAAAGATATTGGAACTTGGTAAATATACTTATAATACTGTGCTTTTCCAAATAAAACACTTTTTGCTACGTGAAGTAATAATTTAAAAGTACGAATACACTCACCACTGAATTAGAAACTGAATTCCAAATTAAAAAAAAACACTTTGTGAAATAAAAATCAACCGCAATCACCGAAAAAACGGAACTTAAAACATAATAATTTTTTTTTCAGAGGTCCCATTTATCTTTTTAGATACCTACATAGGGAACGTACCCATACTACGTGACAAACTTTTTGCACTTTTTAACCCCCCCCCCCCCCCCCACCGTGACCAAAAACCTAATAACCCGCCGCTCATTTGTACCAAGCGTGGTATTTTGAAGACCCCCCCCCCGAACGTGTCACGTAGTATGGTTACGTTCCCTAATATCATTTTGAGTTGTCAGTGTTAAAAATAACATTGCATGTAAGTACATGAACAATAATTAAGATTCATAGGAATCCCAACAAATATATATACGTATATATATATATATAAATATAACATCAGTAATATTGTCATAGTTCGAAATTTCCCTAGATTTTGTCCTGATTTCCCTTATCCCTAAAAAATATTTTTCTTTCCTAGATCTAGGGAAATTTCCCTCGACATAACATCACTGATTCAAAAAGACAACTTGAAAATAATAAACTATAGGTGGGTGAAGAGATCACATAAACTACCATAGATACGGTGCGTTTTTAGGAGTCTTGAAAAATTAAAACTTTGACAATTATTTTAACTATTAAAACTAACTATAAAAATAAAAATAAAAATGCAGTTATTTAAGTTTGAAGGTCTTTATTCATTAAAAAAAAAAAAAAAATTGGACTGGAGTTTTCTATTACCATCTGACGTATGTCCTTACCCTTATTAAAGAACTTAAAAAAGTAAAATCCTATATGTATAATATAACTCCCTATATAGATTCTTCTCTTCCGTCACCTATATAATGCTCTCTTTATGATATTAACCCTCAATTTTAATCATCTTTCTGTTTGAATTGTATAAATCAGTATGTATCTTACCTTAAATATTCTTATGTTATAATTAAATATTCTTATGTATGATACTCATTTATGTACCTCTACGCTTATCTCAACACAGGTATACCCTTGTGAGACAGGCATCGAATAATGTAATGTAAACATACCTTATATAGATAAATAAATAAAAAAACTTGTAAAATAACTGAAACAAACGTGTTTATAATGATTTTTGGAGCATACTTTGCGATTTTTTTCTATTGAGGGAATTTTATATAATTTGAGTTTCGGCGCGGGCAATGTCTAGATATTATCTTCAAGAATAATATTTTTTTAAGAGCTTTAAAACTTAACGTGTTTAAGGGAGATATGTAAGAAATCAGTAGAAATTCGGGTTGCGGGCCTTTCAAAGCATTGCAAGGAATGGCGCCAGCCTATATATCGGAACTATGTGTCCAGCAAAACAGCGAGAGACAGCTTCTCTAAGTTCAGCAGATCTAGATGTTACTAATCGTAATCGAACTTTCTAGGTCAAATCGAGCCGTTTACTATGATCGCTCTTTTCGTGTAACTGGCCCTCTCATTTGAAATAAACTTCCCACAGCTCTAACTAATATCCAGAATTTGGCTGAATTTAAACGGACCTTTAAAACAAAATTATTGAAAAAATCATGCCCTCATGAATCCTAACATCTTTTCAATATACGTAATAAACCATGTTCTCAAGTTTCCAGCAATTGTTTGGTTTCGGTTTCCTCCTAATTGTACTTTTATGTTTAATATTGGTTGTTATGTTATTTTTTTTTTTAATTACATTTTCTTTAAATATTTGTAATCGTAAATCTTTTTACAGAGGACTTCAATTTCCTCTACACTTTTGAAATTACACATATTATTTTTTTACCATACGAAGGGAATATTGAGGTAGAACCTTAGGTAGGCAGACAAGCAACCATGTGGCAGCTTCGCGGGACTACCGATAAATTGTTTAAATTATATATTTATGTATACTATGTTTTTGATGGAATAAATAAAAAATAAAAAAAATATCCGAATTTAATGTTAATGTCGAATTTATTGTAAAAAGTTACGAGTAGTACTTATATTATATTTTAGTTTAAAAGTTCTTGTTTTGTCCTGTGCTAAAATAACACCGTTATTTTCTATTATTATTGTCCTGTGTGTGCTATTACAGCACTGTTTTTGTTAATCTTTGTTCTCTTGTCACTGTTCTGTAAATACTGCGTATTCTTTATTTCATATTATGTTATCAATATTTTGTAATGGTCTCTTAAGGAGCACTGTAGGATTATTTAAAATTTATTATAGTTAAGAGCACTTGAAGTGAAATGACACAAAACTGCGCTATACAAATATTACGTAATTATTATTTATTATTACCCAGTTATATCAGTGAATTAATCAGGAAAAATAATAAAACAATTAAAAAAATTCCACCGCTTTTAATTAATTTGATGGCAGTTTAATTTATTTTAAAGTCAGCAATGAATAGTTAACACCTTGCCATCTTACCTACTAACAACTGCGCTAATGTGTGACGATCCCGACGCGTATCCTTGATGGGTCTAACATCGCCATCAAGGTACCAATAATAGTAATTCACTTGAAGCGTCCATTTGCAGTCATGTAAGTGTTCATTAAAAATAATAAAAGCGAATGGAACGGAGAAACGCTTAGTGCTGTTAACCCCTTCCCCGTGGCTCCTGCGTTTAAGGGAAGGACTATTAATTGTTTGGAATGCGTGGGATGAAACTGTGGAATATCAAAATCTATTTATTTTAGCCAGCAGGTTAACTGTGGTTTCTCTCTTTAAATTTACTTGCTTTTTGAAGCAGTGATTTTTTGTAGGTATTTTGCATTTAAAAAAATCATGTTTTGTTCTATGTAATATGTATGAAATGGAACACGAAAATCAAACGGATTTAATTTTTATTACCGGTACAGGTGTCAATACTCCAAACATAATAATTATATCAACATTTATTGGTATTTTAAAATATTCATTAATTTCAAATAAAAAAAATCGTCCGCGATGATAATAATGTTAATAATAGACTCGATATAATTTTACACGAAAATTAAAAAAAAATACTTCATAAATTTGTCTGAATATGGAATAGCGATACCAATATCATTGATGTCGCTAGTCCACATTCCTGTAATATTCGAAAATTTGTTTCTGAAAAAATAAGAAAATATACAGATTTAGGAAATGAGATTAACAGAATTTAGCATTCTCAGACTATAAAAATATTACCATTTGTTATTTCGGCTATTGGCATTATACCTACCTCTCTCTTTCAAAATTTAGGTTTATTAGATTTGTCAACGAATTTATATATAAAAATGCAAAAAAAAAATAATTTAAATACATGAAGGATTATTAAAGATTCGTTAAATATTTATATTGAGGAACCAGTAGGGTTTATCGGTCCAGCTAGGAGTTCTACCGAGCCGAACCCTCTGATATGGAAATATCTGGAGTCGGTGAATTATTTTCCCATTTGGTCTCCGATAGGTCGGCATGTTGTTCTTGTATTGTTTTGTATTTATTATATTTGTTTGTTTGTTTGTTTACGCCTTGATGGCTTTTACATATAAAATAAATTGTACAGGAGCATTATAACAAGTATGCAGTATCATAAGTATATAGTATATAAAATGATAAACAGAGCTAGAAAGATATAAGTAGGCTTAACATAAGTAGGTATCAATATTCGAGTAATTGTTTACAAAGGAGTTCAACCAGCGGATTCGTATTTGGGCTCACGCTACATTATATTCAATAATTATTGTCACAATATCACACAAAATGTGATACCAAATATACTCGAAGCATACCGGTATTGCAGTGGTGTAAAACATTTTTAACGATTAATATAAAAGTAGGTAATTTTCTTGTAAGTAATTAATTATTTTTATTTTTTTTTTTTTTTAAATTATTATTTTTTTTTGCTTTCAAAAATGTACATATGTTTGTTATCATTATGAAAAAGTAAAAAAAAAAGAAAAGGTACACAGTAATTACATATGTAAATAAGTAAGTATGTGAATTTGCTGACGATACTGCAATAACAGTCCAAGGAAAGACATGGGAAGATATAACTAATAAAGCTAACAAATGTATTTCTATTATCAAAGAATGGCTAGATAAAAACCTTCTTACTTTAAATTACGAAAAAACTCTCTGTATTCCTTTCTATATCACACAGAAGTCAGCTCCCAAAACTAATCTTAATTTAAAGTTTCATAATATTAATTGTAACCCAACCACATGTTCTAACAGTGAAGAGATGAAATCAGGAACAATGATTAAGTACTTAGGTGTAACCATAGATTGTCAACTTAAATGGACCAACCATATAGAAAATACTGTTAACAAACTCAGATAATTAAATTATATTTTTAAAAGAATGTGTAACATAGTAAATATAAAAACCATAAAACTAGTTTATGATGCACTAGTCCATTCATCTCTTTCCTACGGAATAATTGGCTGGGGTGGAGCTTACAATAATCATGTAAAACCTTTAGAAATTGCCCAAAAATCAATTATTAAGATTATGTACAAAAAAAAAAATCGTATGCCTCCAAACAATTGTTTAAGAAAACCGATATTTTGAACCTTAGATAGACCTATGGACTTCAATGTCTTAAATTTATTTACATGCGTCCAAATAACTTTCTAAAAAATTCAAATCGTACCAGCCAAAGACGTGGCACATGTGAGTATGCAGTACCCCACTGCAAAACTAGGTTGTCCCAAAGGCATATTAGTTTTATAGCTCCAAAAATGTATAATTTACTATGTACAACCTTTAAAGAGAACATATGTCAAAATCTTCAATCTTATAAAAAATATACCAAAATTTCGCTAAAAAACACTGAAACAGATATTTTTTTCTTATAAGTTTAAATAAAGCCATTAAATATATCTATCATTGGACAGCTTTTAGAGAAGATTTATAATATTGTTTGCTAGTTTATTTTGTTTGTTTTTTATGTTTTTAAATTGCACTCGTAGTAACATCTATTCTAACAAAACTTACAATACAATAATAACAGTGCAGACTGTTATTATGCTGTAGTTTTTAAATGCATTTATTCAGTTACTTTTTTTAAATCCCTAATTTAAGTATACTTTAAATATTCACTATAAACATAGAAATAAAAATAAATGTAAAAAACCTATATTATACCCACGCACAGGCATTGCCTTTGTGGGATTTTTTTGTTCATACATTTATTATAATAAGTTTTTTATATACTTTTCATTATTTCATGTATGTATTATATGTATTGTACCAAAAATTTTCATTAAAAAAATTAATAAAAAAAGGTACTATGAATGTAGTTATAATGAATGTAGTTACAGAGCAGTGGGTATTAAGTTTGTTACTGTTAACAATGTGAAACATTTAAGGATTTTTACGTTAGTTTGTTATTATCAGGAAAAAAATAAAATAAAAGGTACACAGCAATTACATATATGTATAAAGAAGTAAGTAGATACTATGAAAGTAGTTACAGAGCAATGGGTATTGACTTTGTTACTTTTAACAATCTGGAACATTTAAGGATTTTTGCATCTGCATACATATACGCTTTTTGAAGGAAGCGATGTTTTTATAAAAAAATATATCGACAGAGCAAGTTTCATTCCCCACACGATGCAATCTCTGAAGACAAGAGTTAAACATAAAATTTGTGCGAGAAGCAACTACGTTAAATGGAGCATGGAGTCTGGTGTTGTAATTGTTAGGTACTTGATAATTTATCATGTTCACAAATATCCGTTGATAATTTTAAATAATAATAAAACATCACAGATTTTTCTTCGCTGTGACAATTCGGGTAATTTAAGCAATTGCGTTAAATAATTATAATTTAAATTTTCTATTGGAATTTTTAATTTGTAATTTATATGCCTTAAAAATTTATATTGTACTCTTTCAATTTTGTTTGAATGCACATTGTATAATGGCGACCAGAGAGAGGAATTATACTCAAGAATACTTCTGACTAGCGTTATGTATAGCGTTTTGAGTGTTTTAGTATGCATTAGATCTTTGGACGATCTTAACACAAAACCGAGACATTTAAGTGCTTTATTCGTGATTGCATTATACTCATATAGTGCTGACAAGATGATCATTTGTGGAAAAGTGTGTGGAAGGGTCTAGTTTTTCCTGTGGGCAAGATTTAACCCGGACATAAAGACATAATAAAAAGTCTTTTAAAATCAGTAAAATTTCACGTACAGTTTTTATTATGTACCAATTTAATATGTTCCCTTTAAAGCCCTCAGATTTCTCAGTCAATATAAGTAATAACTTATTTAACCTTTTTAATTATTTAAATTTTACTTGCAATTATGATGCAGCCCGGTTAAACTGTTAGATAGCCATTTATGAAATGGTTCTTCCAATCTACTTTACATTTTTAAATTTAGGGTCCATAAATATATTATTATTTTGTGACATAGAAATGAGATAAAAAATAAAAGGAATATATATATGATTAGATAAAAAAAAAAAAAAAACGATAGAAGTTATAAAGCTTTCCACATAACAACCTTAAAGATGACAAGGGCTCTTAGAGATTTTTTTCCTCGGGGCCTCTTGTGTGGAGCTAATGTAAAAAAAAATCATTTCGGATTATCTTAGAGTGGCATCACTCTAAATATTCAAGAGCCCATGAATTAATTGGAAAGAAGTTGATATTTTGTAATTTTTTATGGTTAAAAGTCACCAGAAAACCATCAACTTCCCGTGCAAGCAAAGGGTTAAACAAACACCTATCGCAATTCACTGAACTTAGGGGTCGTCAACTATTTTTTTCTCTGTATTACGGCCGGGCCCGCTAATACGGGGGCGATAAATCGCCGGAATGGTCCTATTGAAATTCCTGTAGCCAACACGTTGCGCCCCTGGCGGAATCGTTTTGGAAATTGTTCAAATTACACACACTTAATGGTGCATTCGATCCCTCTTTAATTAAGAACAAGGGACAAAGATACTTTTATGAAGTGGGATTTACTAAAAATAAATGATTATTGTTATTATAAGCCAAATTTATGTAAACTTCGAGTACATATCTACTACAAAACTGGTGAAATGTATTATTTTCTGTTTTTATATCGTATCTAAAAGTGATTAGCAACATTAATTAGGCCACTCTTTTCTGCAAAATCTGGTATTATTTCTAACATATCCCAATTTGTTATTGTTGATTATTCAAGAAATATTACAAATAGTTTCGTTTGAAATCACTGCTGCATCCGAAGCTGTAATTTGTAAGCAGTTTCGGATGCAGCAGTGATACTGTAAATACTAAAAATAGACTGTAAATACTAAAAATGAAACGAGACGAAATGCTTTTTGCTGAAATTTTGTGATAATATGCGTAGGGAAAAAGATGGATGCTAAAAAGGTTAATTAACCAATCACTTACCACTGTACCTCTGCACCGCGATACCCCGAGGTAATTATCGCCACAACAACATAAATAAGTGCAAAACGATGTTGTTTACTTTCGAGATGGTCAAATACCTTATTTTTAGTTCAAAAACGAGATTACATACACTAAAAACACCTAAAATTTGCCTTCAAGATAGTCCCAAACTTCTTTTATTTTTCGAAAACAAATGCACTCGAATTTGCTGTCTTTCTTACCAATATTCCAAATTTTAATTACTTTTTTGCAGAATGATGGTTAGGGAGAGGTTGGTACTGAATAAATGACATCACGGTAGGAACTACGCATATTCTTATTTCAAAATCAAACAATCACGATTGCATAAATACAGATTCTTTCTGCTTAGATTACCTAGGTACATAATACAACGCAGATAATCCAAAGAAGAGAGATCAAACCGATTTCTTTTTTAATTGACGATTTATCTAAGACAATCAAATAAATGGATGAAGGAAGACTGACAGTGTCCTTACTTAAATGACATTGTCATGCATTATCTCAGTGCAAAATAACAATGATTTTAAAAGGTGAATAGCTAGGTAAGGTAATTGAATAATATGGTGGATAGCTACTCGTACCATAATTTTGCGTAAATGTTCCGTTTAGATGTCTTCTAGCCGTTGCGTTGAATGAATTTGCTTATGATTTTAGCTTTATATTTCTAATTAGCGTGGATCCTTTCCCTACTACCCACTTATACAGGATTTTTTCCATTCCTATAATAAAACACTTTTCATGAAATTTCATGTTATAGAAATTACAAATTACATTGATATTGGAATTTCCCAGAGAGACGCGCATAAAAAAAATCAATAGTATTATATTTGATAAAGATAAATCAACAAATAAAGAAATCCACTAACGGCTGCTGGTTATGCCACGCATCTTTAAGTGAATGTTATTTGATTAATTTTGTGTTATTTCACTTTCATTCCATTCCTCACAACATATCCCAATTGGGGATGCCATAGCCTCATTGACTCCAAACGAATGGGAGCTGTTGAGCGGCTTAAAATCAAATCGATTTTCGGAGACTGATTCAATCATCAATTTTTTTTTACCATTATTAAATTACCGGTGTTTTAAATTATTCGGTATTTTAACTTACGACTGCCAAAGTTTTCCTTTATTGGACTCTGCCCGAATGACCTCAACCAAGGCATGTTAGTATCTCTTCAAGCAGTTAAATGGTTTGAATGTATAAAAAAATTATTTAATTTAAGGACTATAATACTCTACAGGTGTACTTACTTACCAATATTTTTCATGTCAGATTCCAAAGGATTAAAATTCATTGCCCGTAATTACACACATAGGTAATAATTTTGGCATTCTTTCTAAAATCTCAAGCACAACAAGTACGCAACGAAACTTCATCTACCTTCGAAATAAGTTTAGGTACATACAGATTAACTTTGAACCATATTTGCCTTGTTTTGGTTGCCAGGTTTGCCACCGCATAGGTACTCATATTTAATATAAATAACCTCAAATATATTTGTAAACTAATTATTTTTTCCAGCTCCTCTTTCCCCGAATCTAAAGTGTTAGCATCCTTCATTCGAACACAGAAACGGTAGAATTTCTCGCGAACAGAGCGCTTTTAAGTTAGCCTTTTTGTTTCCAGATGTGAGAGCTGTAATTGTTTTTAACCAAGTATTTTTTTCCTGTAAATAATGTCAGCGTTCTTGTTGGCAGGTTTGTGGGAAATACATTTTTGTACGATTTACGACGTGGGCATGATTTCAGAAAAAAAAATTAGCTTCTACCTAAATTAAATATATTATACCAAGATTTCTAGGGAAATAAATAAAATTAAACTTCAAGTCCATTTCAAGCAACATTTCAATTGTGAATGGTTTTCTTTCACTAGGTTGATACTAAAAGCATTTTTCACCATGAAAAGTGCAGCAAATGTGATGTAAATAAACTGTGAACTATTAAAAAACTATTAAAATATACCATTGAAGAAGAAGATAACAATAATATTCTAAACGAAAATATGAAAGAGAACTAGACACAGAAAAATAGAAAAAGATAATGGTTGTAACTGGCACTCGAACCCAGAACTTCTTGTCTAACCGGGACGTACGCGTTCACCAATTCCACCATTGCCAACATCAAACCGTCATATTAGTCAATCACATATTTAAAATTTTAGAATTAACAATATTATCTTCAACCATTTTTTTTCATATTATAGGCAACTACCCTTTTTATTGGAAACAATCATTCTAAGAATTGGTTTGTAACCTAGATAGAGTCTCGGATAAATATATTCGATTTTATTTATATTGAACCATTGACCTTTTTATAAAAGTCTAAATAATATTCAAATTTTTATAAAATAAAATCTATTTTTATGATTTTTTAAGGTTATTCCCATCAATGTAATAATATATTATTGTAGAAGAAGATACCAATAATAATCTAAACGAAATATGAAAGAGACCAAGACACAGAAAAATTGAAAAAGCTAATGGTCGCAACTGGGAATCTCTCTTTAATATTTTCATTTAGATTAATATTACATTGATGGGAATAACCTTCAAAAGTTATAAAAATACAGTATTTATAAAAAAATAAATATTTAAATTTATTTGCGCACGCCGCGCCGGGATTTGAATCCGCAACCTTCGGATTGATTCAGCACATAAATAACCCTATATATATAAACAGGCTGGAACACAACCATAATACTTGTTTTAACTTTAATGAAGGACTAATTGTACCTAAACATACAAATAAATATGGACAAAGAACGTTAAATTACATGATTCCCAGTTGTTTAAATATGCTTCCAGCTGAAATTAAAAACTGTACCCAAAACAAGCAATTGGTGAACTTACTGAAGACTTGGCTTACGGAAAGAATTCATTTGTATTAGCTTACAATAACATATTACTTATTCTAAAGACTTTAAAATTGTTATTCATGTTTTCATAATTTTTTTTTTTATGTAAGTATATTTCTGTAAAAAATTGAATTTTATCTTATATCTATAATTGTAAAAATGTATCTAAGTATATTTCTGTAAAAAAAAAATTATTTAATTTTATATCTTTAACTGTAAAAATGTAACTATTTAAATCACTATAATAAGATCTTTAATGTAAAGAACCCGTTAGACAAACTACTAAAAAGTAGTTTATCGGGACTTTTTGTCTTATATTTGTAAAATGTATAAAATAAATAAATAAAAAAAAAAAAAAAAAAAACAAATAATAATAATTAATCCTAATATCGTAACTACTCAAAAATGGAGGGAGTTTTGTGTATATCTAAGATACAATGATTTTCCCTCAATCCGCGTATAGATAAAGCTCCCCATACCGCCAGCGTTTCCCAAACCCCTCCCCCTCCCTAAAAGTAAGTTTTAATTGCGGATACTAAACAGCAAGAAGTGGCCCCTTGATTTATAGCCACTTTTTATTCCTTTGTTTGTAGAGGTATTAAATAATGCCCCTCCTTAAGCCGAGCTTTTGCTTCTTTGGAAAGTGTTGTATGTTGTGTACCTCCGCTTTTGGATACAAGAGGATCAGGGTGCTCAAACTGTTAACCAAGGAATGATAATTCCAAACAAAAATATAAAAACAAATGTTTAATTTTTTTAACAACAACTGCACCTATCGAGATAAATAATACGTCTAAGGCTGGAAAGAGATCCATATGTCTGATAATGATCGACCGACGATGTAGCGTTGACGAGCTGGACCGATGGTCCTCGCACGCGTAACAGCTCTTCATTGTTGGCGCTTTTAATACTCCCTTTTTTAAGGAATGGGGACGCTACAATAAGGCAATAAACGTACGTTCCTTGGCACAATAATGCTGCATCTCTTTCTTACACATTAAATAATGGTGAGATAAAACATAAGACACACTATGCACGTATGTCTGTTTCAACCAAAGGAAAAAAAAATAGTACTTTGGACAAAGATATTGAAATATAATAGATGTGCTATCTGCAGTTTTTACTAGGTTAGACTGCGCCTCCGGGTGTCGCCGATATTGTTTACCAATTAACAAATTAACTAAATGAACGAATAATTAACCAATAAACCAAACGAACGTTAAACTAAATGAACGAATTCTTTCCGTATTTATTTATTTATTTAACTTCTCACCATACATTCTTATTTTTATGTTTACATACAAAACAAAATTAACCTCACTAGGACTAGGCCTGTGTTGAGGTTAACTTTTATAAATTTGAGTGATTTTACACACAAAATACTAAAATACACTACATTTAAAACACTAAAATATCATAATAAAGTAAGAAATAAAAATATCATATTAGTGACCAGATGGGTAATTTAAGTATGATTTGTAACAATATAGACCATAAATAAATCTTTAATTACTATACCCACCAAGAAAAAAACTATATTGGTAACCAATACTAATGCACACCTTAAAAAAATCAACGGAATGAACAAATTCTTTTCGTAAGCAAACTACTCTAATTAGGTCGTAGTCCGCCGACAATCGCGCGGACATCATAGCATATCTCTTTTGTATTTGAATATCTTTGACTTTGGAGGAAACAGACATACTCGTGCACATGTTGTGTGTCTCATCTTTGGTTTCACCATTATTTTATGTGTAAGAAAGAGCTGCAGTATTATTGTATAAGGAACGTATGTTTATAACCTGTTTTTGTAAATGTGAGAATATTAAAAAACAGCTATTCACCTACAGTTTGCCGTAATCGACCGTTGTATACTTGGCACTGTTTTCAGCTTAAAGTCTATGTATGAACATATAAGCAATTAACCCTCCACCCGTCGCGCCTTTTTTATAACGCGAGGTGTCGCGCGGGGTCACTTAGGACCCTAAAAATAAATGTGATTAAATTGTTGTTGTAGCATACATTTTATGTGTTATTTTAACTGATTGCAGTCAGGTGATAATGCCTGCTTTGAAATAAAAAATAAATATTTAAAATTAGTTATTTATATTCAAGGCAAGAGCTTAAAAATGAACAAGAATTTTTTTTTCGTAATTTTGCATCATATTTTTTTAATAGAAAACTTTAAAAAATCTAACCGATTTCTATCAAACTTATAACTATTTGAGGTTGATACAGACTTATTATTATTACCAAAAAAATCAACAAAATACAATGAAAAAACATATAAACTTGATTTTTCATGGTATTTTGTTGATTTTTTTGAGCCTCATGCCGAAATACAAGTCTGTATCTCACATCGCACATGCGCAGACTGAATTTTCTCGGCGATAGCGTCAAGTATAGTCCCTTTTAGGAAGCTACCTAAAGTAAGGAATCAGTGGGAACATTTAAAATGAACCTAATTAGCATTTCTGTAAAACCTGGGCTTTTAAAGACCCCACGCGACGGGTCGAGGGTTAATAAAGAAGAACGCAAGAAATGCGATATGTTCGTGTTTTGTGGTTGAAAAGTCAATTGGGCCTGAAATTCAAGAATAATATGATTTCTGAAAGACATTATTACAATGAAGCTGTTACCAAGTATTTTGAAATTGAAAAACAAAACAATATTTAGGTGTTATACTGATTGATATAAGCAGAAAAATTGTTTGCCATTTAGAAAAACAAAACAAAGGGATCAAGCGAGAGCTCATTGTTTTATTTAGAAAAACATATCATTCTGATGAGAATGACAGGAAAAAGAAATAATCGAAAAGGTCTACAAATAACCAGCTTTCATACCTAACAAAAAGGAAATGAGTTTTTTTTATTTCAACGTAACAAGATTAACCTAAACAAAACGAAAAATCGGACAAAAATAAATTTGATGTTTAAATCATTTTAATTGAAAATAAGATGTTTTTCGATTAAGACCACGCTTTCCGAATTTCTACCTACATAATAACATATAATGTAGATATTTCCCTTGAACATAGTTTTAAAGCTCTTAAAAATATATGTTATTTTTTAAGATAATGTCTACGCAGATATCGCGTTGAAATTGCATTATATGAAATTATCTCCGCAGAAAAGGTTGTCGGAAAGTACTCGAATGATCTGAAAATTGTAAAAAACACGTCTGGTTTTGTTATTTAACATTCTTGGGTATGAAAATGCTGTTTTTAGTGTTACTTAGCTCAGATGTCAAGAGATTTTTGTAGTGTTTCAATAAATATTTTCACTTCTTCTAACACAGCAAACTTATTTTGTGGCACCATTTAGATTTAAATTAATAAATTACTTCGTTTTTACCACTTTTATTGTTTACAAAACCAACATGTTTCGTGAGCAATGCTCACTTCTTCAGGGTTTTTTATTGTTCGTATCAATAAAATACTTCTTCAGGGTTTTTTATTGTTCGTATCAATAAAAACCCTGAAGAAATGAGCATTGCTCACGAAACATGTTGGTTTTGTAAACAATAAAAGTGGTAAAAACGAAGTAATTTATTAATTTAAAAATATATATATATCTTCACATGGGCTTTTCGCTTTCGCCTACTCATTATAGTCGTCATTTTTTTATTTATTTTAGCGTGCTCCCTCTATCATTCTTAATTACACAACATCTTTCAAACCATCTTTAATAATCTTCTTCTTCTTTTTGTTCGCTTATAACGGAGCTAGCATGCAGTTGTTTAAAATTTGCAATAAATTGTCCTTGCATCAAATTGTCCATTATTTCCAAATCAGATGACCTAGTATTCCAAATTGGTTAAAATATTGCTAAATTTTTATACATTTTGATATGAACAATTATATGTGTCTCTAGTTAGAAGCCAAATTGAATATAACTCGGTAGTTTGGATACCATCTTACAAAATTCATGTTTATAATATTGAGCGAATACAAAAAAAAATTCTGTGTTTTATAAAATTTGAATTAAATATCCCACTAGAAGACTTAAAATATAATCTTTTACTAAATATTCTAAAAATACACACACTAAAAGACAGACGTAAAATAAAAGACTTAAAATTTTTATTCAGAATACTTAACTCTAAATTCGATTGATGCGAACTCCTGCAACTCATAAACTTACGAATACCCACAGTAACCACACGACAAAATACACTATTCTATTGCAGCATTCATAAGCGGAACTACATTGCCCACAACATACAACGATTTCATACTATAGGAAATCAGTACTTAGGTGATGTTGACATTTTTAACGTCAACTTGGCGAATTTTGTGGATCTTGTAAAAAACTTATTCCAAAACTATTCCTAAAAATATGTGTATTTTGGTAAACTTATCAAATCGATGTATTTTTGTAACTTGTGTGCGATTTTTATCTAATTTTATTTTCATTATTTCTTTATCTGTTTAAAAATCATCTGTCATGAATTAATTGTACTACCAAACACGTGACAGCCCTCTGGGCGTTGGATAAAAAAATAAACACATATCACTTTGTATACTCAACTTTTAAATCAAAATTTTCAACGTGTTTCTAAACCGTCTATGGCTTCTTCGTCGGGATAATACGAAAAATAACAACTATTATAATCGCAATAACGCATTGGATGAAAATCTTTATATTGCTGGAACAAAACTAGAGAAGGTACAGAGTACTGTATACTTGGGCTGCAATGTAAATGATAGATGGGATCCTTCGGTTGAAATCAAATGCCGCATTGAGCAAGCTCGTGCAACCTTTATCCGCATGAAAAAGATGTTCTGCAGTCATGATCTCAACCTTGGATTACGAATGCGAATGGTCAGATGCTACGTATTTTCGATATTATTTTATGGAATGCAAGCATGGACGCTTACTGAAGAACTAATTAGGCGACTTGAGGCATTCGAGATGTGGATCTACAGAATAATAATTAAAATAAGCTGGATGGACAGTATGAATAAAGAAAAAGAATCCGAAAACTTCAATATCTTGAACATGTGATGAGACATCCAGAGAAGTGTGAGATCTTGCATCTCATAATGCAGGGAAAGATTGCCGAAAGACGGGGCCCTTGGAGGAGAACTTCATGGTTGAAAAACCTAAGACAGTGGTTTGGCCAGTCTTCCATAGAGATCCGGGCCGCAGTAAACAAAGTCAGTATAGCCAACATGATAGCCAACGTCCGTTGAACGGATAGGGCACATCAAAAAGAAGAATAATCACAATTGATTTGTCAATTTCACAATTTCATGCAGTTTCTTTTCCCCTTTTGATGGTTTAATTTTTTTTTCAAGTTGGAAGCGGCTCGGTGCGTTACGCGGGCGTCATGAGGACTTTGCCTATGAAATCAAAATATCATTTGTGGCTTGCTCTAATTGTTCATTTGAAAATATTTTTTTTTTTATTATTCACATAATATGTGTCTGATATGAATAGAAAATATTTTTCTTCGATATAAACAATCTGATATCGCCGAAACATAATTAAAACAATATTATTATTATTGTGATTTCTAATTTTAGAATTCGTTAAAAGATGGAGCCACTTCCGTCGGCAACTCGCAAAGAGACGTGCCCCAGGCTTGCTTAAATACCACGATTTATTGAACTTTCTATTCCGCTTTGCGGTATTGGCGCCACTGCTTGTCACGGTTTTTTTTTAAAGTAGTGGAGCTGGCGACACGGTATCGTTTCCAAGTAAATAAGCACACATTTCACTAAAATTACACATCTACCGTATTTGCCCTGATGATGATGGACACTGCAACGCTGTCCGAAATGTTGGCTAAAGAAGGAGGTAGCGCAACACGGCATAACACCCCAAAAACAAATAACGAAAATACTTTTGGCCGTGAAAATCTTAAAATGTATCATAATTAAAACACTTAATTTTATAGCAAATAATCGTTAATAAATTTCCCACCTAATTAAATTGTTAATAAAACAAGTAATTATTACCAAAAAACAGACAAAATACCAAAAGTCAATCTGTTCCCAGTTTCGTGCCCGAGTTGCAGAAACCCTCCCCAGCTGGGGTAATGTATGGACTTTAGAATTTCCCAGTGGCCGCCGTTTGGAGTTGTATTGTGCCCAACTTTCTTTTCGACAATGCCTCTCGAGTTTTATCGTTTTATTTATTATTTATCGTCATTATACCGCCAGCAAATAATAATACTAATTTATGGCGAGGACGGCCGCGCTTTGCAGAAGTATCAAGACATTGTTGATATAATGGCGATGGAGGGCTTTGAAATATAGCGTTTAAAGTGATTAAAATGTGTTGTTTTTTTTCACGGCAATATGCTCGGGCTCTTCTGTGTTGCTTACTGGCCATTTGGAAACGGAAATTTTTAGAAAATTTTCTAAAAGGAAAAGTCTATTATATAATTTAACCTGTTTACCGAAATATCCTTAAGAATTATTGAATTAATTTTTATGTTTTTTTGTTGTTGTTTATTTTTGGGGTGTTATGCCGTGTTGCGCTACCTCCTCCTTTAGTCAACGTTTCGGACATCGTTACAGTGTCCATCATCAGGGCAGATGTGTTAATGTTAGTGGTGAAATGTGTGCTTATGTACTTGGAAGCGATACCGTGTTGCCAGCTCCACTCCACTACAAGCTGGTATTACCGTATACTTCACAATGGTTTTTTTGCATTTAGCTTTGGTGTAGCCGTTCATTATTGGATACCAAGAACTATTGAGCTTCGCTCCGTCGTCTCTATCAATATTAATGGGGTTTTTGTAGATATCAATTGCCTCCGTAACCTACGTGCTCTATGGGTTTTGGGTCTTCCTAGGACTTCAGGAACAAATACAAAATAATGGCCGGTTTCGATTAAGTGCTCGGCGATTGCCGATTTGTCAGGGTGGCCGAGTTTACAAGCACGAAAGTGTTCAGATATCCTTTTAGAGATCGTCCGCTCTGTCTGGCCTACATAAACCTTGTCACATCCGGAACAGCTGAGTTTATACACTGTAACGATGTCCGAAACGTTGGCTAAAGGAGGAGGTAGCGCAACACGGCACAACACCCCAAAAATAAACAACAAAAAAATACTTTTGGCCGTGAAAATCTAAAATCATAATTTTAACGTAGTTTTTAAAACGCGCGGTTGATACTGTGGGTAAATTGATCTGTGGATCGTTTTTTTTTTTTTTTAGGTGAGCTCCACACAGGAGGCCCTGAGGAAAATAATTTCCCTCAGGGCCTATGTCATCTTTGGGGATGCTGTGTGGAGGGTTTTTTTAGGGAAAGGAAGGAGAGGAGAGTTCTGGGAAGGAAAAGGGTTTAAGGGGTGGGTAGGAATCTAGGGTTCAGTGTGTCTTGGTCATCCGCCTCCAAGACCTAGACAAACCTCACCCCATGAACCCGGGCACCCCTGCTAAATCACCAAACGTAGCGAACCACTTGGGGTGACCTATGGCAGAGGTGTTGGTTATCCAATAAAGGTTCCCGGGGCGGCGGTACCCATTCTCGCCTCCCAAATTGTTATGAGATAACGGATGTGATCTGGTGTCAGATTTGAGAGATTTTTCGTTTTTACTGTCACATATCTATATATGTCTTTAGATCATTTTAAACACGAATTCCTGCAAGTATGCATGATTATTTATTCATTTAATGTACGTTGTACACATAAAAAGCAAATAACAACCATAAAAATCACACAAATCTGACAGGAGATCACGTCCATCATCTGATAACGATTCCTCAAAAGATATAGAATCGCTCTTCTGACGTTGATCAGAAATCTTATAGTACGCTAAAATCGTTAAAATTGACGGAACTTTAAGTGATGAAATGTTAGCCAACACTGGAGTAGCTACGGGCTCGATATCGGGACCTACGTGATATATTATGCAAGTAAACAGTTTACCAAAAGTAATAAAACGTTGTAAATGCTACATGTTTGCAGACGATACTTGCATTATATGTGCTGACAAAAATCCACAAAAAATTGAGGAAATTTTACAAACAGACCTAAACAACATAATTAAATGGTCACACGTCAATGGAATTATTATTAACGCAAAAAAAAAACAAATATATGCTTATACACTCACCATATACAAGCTGTCAGGATAAGGAATTGCATATAAAAAGTCATTCATATGATTGTTTACACACAAAAAACCAATCCCAACAGTGTAATTGCCCAAATATAGAAAAAGTGTGCCAATATCCATACCTTGGTCTTACAATAGATGTCAATTTTAACTGGTCAAATCATATTGAAAATGTATGTAATAGATTAATAGGGAAATTTTCCCGCCTAAAAAACTTTGTGATAAAAATATATTATACTGTATATACAACGCATTAGCAGAATCAATTATAGAAAACGGAATAAATAGTTACGGATTAACGTACAAAACGTACTTAAATAAAATAGAACAATTACAAATACGTTTCCTAAAATTGATCTCAGGCAAAAAAAGTTCAATTATGTGAAGGCGGTTATAAAAAATTTTTCTCCTTGTGTAATGTCCTCTCTACATGAATTATCGAATATGAATTATCGAATACAGAATTCAAAAACCTGTAAACCACAACTACCCTACTAGGCATAGAGAAGCATAATTGTTTATTATTAATAAATCTCAAAATGTATACGGTGATAGAACAAAGAGGCGTAAAATTCCGGAAATATTTAACGCATTACCTGAAAATATAAAAAATGAGACATCTTACTGAAAAATCTTTATTAATTTATTTATTTATTTTATTTATTAATTTTCAACGCCCTGATGGGCTTTTACATGACAAGTTTATAATATAGAGACAGTTTTTTTTAATAAAAAAGATAAACTATAAAAATATAACTAGTAGGTAAACATCATACAGATAAATTTAGGAATGATAGTGCATTACAATAAAAGAGAAAGTTTCTAAGTTGTAAATGACATAGAAATAAACTAGTAGGTATGTTAGTAATTACCAAATTTACAGGTGACTGATTATTTAATCAGTATTATTCATGACATTTGTCATGAATAATACTGATTAAATGCAAAATACATAAAAAGAAAACGTTAACAAGTTTTTACATTGTAGATTAATATAGAAATACACAAATATATGCAATAGACCCTAGGTGATGCTCCTTAGATATCAAAATATTCTACATAAAAATATTGTTCAGATATTTCTTGAATAACGGTAAACTTGTATTAAATACATCGATATTTGAGGTGTATTTGTTCCCTAGTGTGTGAAGTCGAGAAATTGATGCATGTGTGTGGTTGGTTAGAGAATTATTGTTGCAGAATAATATGTTTTGCCTTGTCGCTCGAGTTGGTACCTTAAAGTCGAAGAGATGCAGGAGTTCGCAACAATCTAATTCGGAGTGAATAATTTTAAACAAAAAAGTTAGGTTAGGTTAAATCAAAACAAGAGTTAAATCATTCTATCTCCGTAGAACATGAAAGCAAATAATATTGTATACAAATACCCAGATCGAATATTGATCAAATGCCTGGAAATTACTATCACACACTGTATTCATAAACATTATAATAATTAGTAGTTTATAATAATTAGTATTTTAGCTTTTACACAGTTATTACTATGTAAAATCTAAAAGTATAATAGTATTAATTAATTAGGAAAAATGAGAGATTTCTTAAATCAAACTGATTGATCACTTTTGTAAGATTTGTAAGATAAATATTGTAAAATGTAAAAAAACCGAATAAAAATACTTAAAAAAAAACGCGTGTTTAAGGACGGAAACGTGGCCAACGCCTTTCTCTGGCGCGCGTATGTTTTTACGCATCTTTCTCTTTCGCGCACACCATTGTAAAGTCGGTAACGGCGCGAGAATGAATCATACCATTTTCAGGCCGCTCTTAAAGTTTGGCCCGTACTATAAAATTCTTTGCTGCTGGGCCCTGCAGCCGGCTTTCTTTGCCGAATTGAATAAAGGTTCCTTTCCGCTTTTTTAGCAAAGAGAATGAGATTGTCCCGACGCACGCGACGCTTGCACAGCGCGGGTATAAACTTTAAGTTTAGGCCTACGGAATTCAATACTTCGTCAGTGTTAAAACGCTATGAAACCCTATGTGATTTCACTTCAATGGTAAGCCAGAATTAATGCAAAAACTTATTTATCGTTTGCAAAATATCGTCAAATTTGTCCCTATTGACAATCGAAAATAATATGCCCGGGTTCTTGGGGTGAGGTTTGTCTAGGCCTTGGCGGATGTGTTTTCCCGCCTGCTGCGTGGCGGGCCGGATCGGAAGAAACCTGTTTAAGGGCATCTAACCTAGACCACTCCAGCCAGACTCTCTCGATCCATCGTCTTACACTGTAGTGGGAGGACTCATACGTCCGTCACTCCTGGACATATTGACCTCCAAATTACCACCCCTCATACCTAAAATATTGTCATGTTTATCATTTTGAAATATTGTCATATTTATCATTTTGAAATATTCTTTGCATTATCCCTATAAACTCGTTGGTTTGTGACAATCCGGTGTTACATCATTTTTTGTCTTTTTTTTATTAAAGAAATTCAGACATTCCTGGGTTACCATTAACTCGAAAATATATATTTATTTAAACTCCTGCCACGAACTTTTTAAGCGGAACATGTTGCGATGGAGGACTTAGGTCCGGTTGTTTCACTAAAATTCAAATGTCATTAAATAGCCATTCAGTTCATTTATTATTATTTTTAAAGGTATCTGTAAAACGCAGATTCTAGGTGCCTTTAGCTTTCTATCAAATTGTAATGATTGGAAAAGCCTCATATTCTAAAAATCAACAAAAAACCAAATAGTGTTGAATGGGCATTTGATGACATTATTGCATTTGAATTTCTGTGAAACAACCCTTCCTTAGCCAGCAGAGGAATTGAATCCACAACCGACGCGTCGCGACGCCTTGATTGAAACCCGACGCATTTTTCAACTTGCCACCCACCAGCACAACATCACAGTAAATATTTTATTATACTAAAAAATATAATATTCATAACTGTCAAGCATCTCGGTACGATCAATTCAATCCATTGTTATCTCCGCCACGAAAGTTTTCCCATTAAAGAGCACCGCGGCGAGACCTCCTTTACTTCCTGCGGCCCCGCTCTCTGCTCCGGCCCTGGTGCCTTTGCTTGGTGACGTCACAAATCATCTCCGAAGATCCACCTCAGCTTCCCGTGCGGCAAAGGGAGATACCAGCTATTCAGATCCAGTCGTGAATGGCGTCCGGTAGCCGGGACTTGCAGATACAAAGTTCTAAGATGGAGAGATTTCGCAGTGTTTAATAAATACTTCAAAACTAGCAGATCTCATTTATACCTCAGGCTGGTTTGTTCGCTTTTGGGAACAGCTCATAGAAATCGTTGTACCTTCCTTACTGTCGCGGTGAGAAATACGATCTGAACAGTCTTAGAAGGAGATAACACTACGTTTTATATTGAAATTTAAAATAAAACATCAGCAAGATTAAAATGTACACCTTTATGTAACTAAAGTTTCCACCGCAATTTAAAAAACAAAATTATGTAATTTGGGTTTTTTATTTCTTATTTTTACTTGAAACGACTAAAATGTGAGGGTCAACAACAATACAATTGTAGGGGCCTGTAAATAGCCCCAGACACGAGGGACTACTACCCTATGTAATTAATGAAAGATGAACTCTTCCCTATGTGACACAAAACAGATTATACAGCAATTCCAAAATCCTCAGAAAAACAAAACAAAATACTCACTCAGAGAATGCAGCTCTCCACACGATGTCCAGACAAACGACACTAGTTTTCTTCGTATATTGATTTTGCCAAGGCGGTATTGTACAATCTCAACAGATGTTTATCACAGGAAGAAAGTTCACACAATGAATATGAATTTTGCACATTAATCGTTTGTGCCAAAACTTCACAACAATAATTCAATTATGGATTAATGATTTGATTAGGACTGACATCTATTGGCTTTCACCAACACTCACGTCGGAAGTAATTGCTTGCTCCACAGAAGTAAGAAAATGCATGAATATACTGAATTTCAATGTCACGTAGGTAAATTCAATATAATACAACCACCATAAATGGCGCCCCCATGGTCCCATAGCATAAATTAATAATTTAAATGAGACTAATGCCCAAATGTATTTAAACATATTTTATGGCGCGTATCCAACAATTGTCTAATAAAATATGCATTTGTTTTTTATTTTATTTTTTACTTAGCAGTAATTTTAGTTAGATTTTTTTATAACGTTTTCATGTTTGCATTATAATTTTTAAATGTCTAAAATTACATGTTCTAATAATAAAATTTGAAAGCATATTTCATTACAGTTTTTAGTTTTTTTTTATGCCTACGATAACCGGCAAAAATCAGCATAAAAAGGAAAAGTAAGGTACCTGTGTGGTAAAAATCAATACGAAAAGTTAGTTACAGATATTATATTGTATTAGAATAATTGAGCGCACCTCGCAGTCGATGGGATTCGACAGCGGAGAGTCGATCGCGAACGGACGCAAAGATCGCACTGAAGCAGCTACCGAGCCGGAACACCGCTCGTTTTTTCGTCGCAAGGGAAAATTCTGAGCTACTTCTTCTTCTTGTTGTGCCTTGTCCGTTCAACGGACGTTGGCTATCATGTTGGCTATACGGACTTTGTTTACTGCGGCCCGGAACAGCTCCACGGTAGACTGGCCAAACCACTGTCTCAGGTTTTTCAGCCATGAGGTTCTCCTTCTTCCAGGGCCCCGTCTTCCGGCAATCTTTCCCTGCATTATGAGATGCAGGATCTCATACTTCTCTGGATGTCTCATCACGTGTCCAAGATATTGAAGTTTTCGGATTTTTATCGTTTTAATAACTTCCTTTTCTTTATTCATCCGAACCATAACATCTTCATTTGTGACCCTGTCCATCCAGCTTATTTTAAGTATTCTTCTGTAGATCCACATCTCGAATGCCTCAAGTCGCCTAATTAATTCTTCAGTAAGCGTCCATGCTTCCATTCCATAAAATAATATTGAAAATACGTAGCATCTGACCATTCGCATTCGTAATCCAAGGTTGAGATCATGACTGCAGAACATTTTTTTTTCATGCGGATAAAGGTATATATTAAGAAATAATTCTCACGTCGCTGAAAATAAGGAACGGTCTTTAATTCGTGGATACACGAGTGACAAAAAAATTTTGAAATTTTTTACATTTGAATTTGGAATAAATAAAATGTTATAAATTTGTGATAAATTCACTTGTGTAACATATTATTACAAAATTAAAACTGTAAAATGTATTATTCGTAATTGTTAATACTATTATTTGTTCGCGAGTGTTTTTCGGAACAAATCAAATTATTAAAAATGTCCCTATGAAAAACACATTCACTTAAAAATATTCACAAACTTCGTGCAGATAGGTCTGCCAGATTCTAAGGCCAAGACATCTTTTGTTACGAGGATAACTTATGAAGGAAGTATTATCAATTCTTTAGAAGCTGAAGCCAAACAGTAAAACTGCTTATTTTTAAAACAGTTTCTCCAACAAAATTTACTTTCTGAACTTTGCGAAATTGTTAAATATATGCTGTGCCATTTTTATACTTTATTAGTTTGGATTAAATTTATCTATTCTGTACTGTACAAAGTTCTTATAAGATGAGTTTTTAATGCAATTATTAATAGAACGAGATAAGTTGGAAGATTCGTTGTGCTTTCACATATCGGAGGTATGCTGTCATCAGCGCGATATCTTCATTCTAAAGGTAGCTGAGAATAACTCACTCGCATCAGTCAAGTAGGTGTTGAAGTAATGAGTTTAGCGTATTCCATTAATCTTCCACCGGATTTTCAGTAGGCTAATCTTGTATTTGTTTTTTTTCTTTTTTTTACATAAATACCGCACAAGAGTCCTAACTGCTCCCGTCTGGAGCCAGTGGAACTATGGCATCCCCAATTGGGTTATGTTGGGCTGAAGGTAATGGGGAAGGGAAGGAGATGGGGAAAAGGGAGGTGGGGAAGTACCTGGCTATTCAGATCTGGTCACCAAACACGGCTAACGCCATTTCAAGCAACGTTTCAATTCTAAATGGTGGTCTTACACAAGGGCAAGACTTGAAGTATCTTCCACTCTGGAACGTGCCGCAAATATACTATATATTATTTTAAATGAATAAATTGTGAAATAACCAAAATTAATCAAATAAAATTTATTTGCCACGCCGGGATTCGATCCCGCGACCTTCGAAGTTCCGTCATGAGTAGTCAAGAGCCTTACCGCTAGACTACGCCGTCTTCTGAGCAAGATAGAAGATTTTCGTTCTGTGTTAGGTGTTATCTAATTAATATAATGTCTCAATTAGCCCCTCGGGCATAGACAAAATAATATTATGTCTTAACAATATCCCCCCTTAATATTCAATTGCCAATTGTAGCCAAAATGATATACTTATGACATAGAACGATGGTTTCTTACTTGTAAACTGTATTAAACACTTTACACGAAGCTAAAAACACATTGAATTGGAAACAAGTATTTTAATAGTTATTGTTTCTTTACTTTTTTCGTCATACACTTTTAAAAATTATTATTTTAAAAAATAGGTTATATTATTGGAATAAAAAATTATTTAAAGTAAAATTGTTTCATTTATCTATAATGGATAACCACAAAGTTATAGCTACATTAAAAAGTATAAAAAATTATTATTTTAAAAATCCTTGACCGGGTGAACCGATTAGCAGTTTTCTCTATAAATTGGTTATATTATGTATTGTATTGGTTATATTATTGGAATAAAAAAATATTATTTTTAAAAACCTTGACCGGGTGAAACGATTGGCGGTTTGCTGTTTTATAGAATTTTTTCAGAATATGTGCAAAGAGAAAGGTGGTTCTTCTAAGAAAGGTTTTACAATCTACATCTGCTTAAATTATGTGTATGACCATAAAACATAGAAACAGAGATAGAACGAGTTTTGTGGGGATTTGTGGAGATTTTCTCATCACTACGTAGCCCGAGTGATTGACCATTATATGATAAACCCCTATGTTAGTCATACAAATAATTTTATCAAGGATATTTTGAAGAAGTAGGTACACAAATCTACCCATATATATGTAAACACGTGATCAAATAATTATAATCTGTGAGAACCGCTGTAATGTATATTTTAGTAGGTAAAGTGAATGCAGGTAACTCTATTAATGGAGGACTGAACGCCGTTGGCACCAACAAAAAACTGTCCAAAGACGCGAAACTAGCCGTCCATAATGGAGTACTGGTACCTACCCTGATGTATGGCAGTGAGGCATGGAACTGGCAGAGGAAGGATGAAAGTAGACTGAACGCTGTAGAAATGAGATCCCTGAGGCGTATGTGTGGTAAAACCATGTACGATCGTGTGAGAAATGTGGAAATCCGCAAAAAATGCAAGGCTGATGTAAGCGTAATGAGTAAGATCAAGAAAGGAACGCTCCGATGGTTTGGGCATGTAGAGCGAATGAACGAGGAAAGGAGTGTAAGGAGAATATATGACGCAAATTTGAATGGTAGAAGAAGTCGAGGACGCCCAAGAAAGACATGGCACGACCAAGTGAATCAGATTCTTGAGTCGGGCCATGTCAAGAGTCAGAATAATAGAAGAGAATGTATGAGACGTTGTATGAATGTAAACGAGGCAAGGAATGTGTGCCAAGACCGGGATGTTTGGCGGTCCGTCCTCTCTGCCTACCCCTCCGGGAAATGGCGTGATGGTTAGTTAGTTAGTTAGTTAAACGACAGAGCAAAAGCGAGCCATCTCAAGACAGTGGGGAAATTATCAGGTTCATTTCAAATGAAAGATTTAGTAAAAAATATACAAACATACATGTAAATATATTTTGTGACTTCAATCATCCTAGTAATAACAAGTGAGAGAAAGAGAGATTTACAGAAACTGACCGCAAATCCGACGCGCCGCTAGCGACAAAGACCATCTGGCACATCCTACCATCCGTGAACCGGACCAGGCACCTTTCCCAGGAGAACACTTGAGCATCCAGATGTGTGGATCTCCCATGACCGCAACCAGAAATCCCAATCCGCGTAGCGAGAACTCTATTTCCAAAAAAACACGTGCGCCTTAGTGTCTCAAATCGCCATTTCGTCACCTGGCAAGGCAGCACCCGAATCTTCACGTTCCGAGCTGAATCTGCCGAACTCCGCAACCAGTCAATGTCAATAACCCATGGCGGGACCATACCAAAATGGCACGAGTCACAATCACTTCAATGGGCAACAGGACTTCCATTATCAAGGCACACTTTTCAGATGCATCCGTATCTCAAGAAAAATTCCAACGTTCACCGAAACTTCAAATTTACGGTCACATCGCCTTGACGCAACTGCATCACAAAAAAATCCTCCCGGACGTCAATCCATAAATAAGCCAGGCCTCGTTCTTCAAAGAACCAAAAGTCAAAATCGTCCCGTCTGGGAACACGTGTATATCACGTCTGCCGCCATCTTTCCGGCGCGAGCTAACAACTTCACCGTCGACAGACTGTCAAACTAAATAATAAAAATAAATTAACTTAAACAGTACCTACTTGCGTAGTTAACACTCGCAAACTAAATAATAAAAATAAATTAACTTAAACAGTACCTACTTGCGTAGTTAACACTCGCAAACTAAATAATAAAAATAAATTAACTTAAACAGTACCTACTTGCGTAGTTAACACTCGCAAACTAAATAATAAAAATAAATTAACTTAAACAGTACCTACTTGCGTAGTTAACACTCGCAAACTAAATAATAAAAATAAATTAACTTAAACAGTACCTACTTGCGTAGTTAACACTCGCAAAAATTAATCTTATATTTTGTTTTTTAAAAGTTTATAATTGTTTATTAATTGGTTTTTGAGAAACCTCCCGCGAAAGTATCGGGGAAGGTTTCTCAAAAAGGAAAGGAAAGGGGAATAAGAAGTTATTTAGATTTGATAACAAAACATGGACAAAGCCTTTTCAAATATCATTAAGGCTCAAAATAGTAGTCTCTCACTGGACAATAGAGAGTAATCATAATTTGGGAGGCGGGTATGGGTACCGCCACTCCGCGAACCATTTACTGGATGACCAACACCTTTGCCGTAGGTCATCACAAGCGGTTCCCCACTTTTGGTGACTTATTTACTTACGGGTTCATGAGGTGAGGTTTGTCCAGGTCGCGTATTTCCAAAACCTATACCGGTTCAGTCACTTTACATTTTCAATATAAAAATTTTAATATTTATATATAAAATTATTAATTTCTAATATACAAATTGGAAAGATTATTTTATCTAGATTTTAGAACATTTTTTGTTTTTGGCAAAGTGATAAAAAATTATCAATATGGAGCTGTATTTACAATATATGGGAATAATATTAAAATTTCAATATTTTGAAATAAAATTATTTATTTATAATATACTCGTCAGAAAGATTATTTTATTTAGAGTTTAGAACAATTTTGGTTTTTGCAATGTGATGAAAAATAACCAATATAGAGGTATATTTAAAATGTAAATTGTCGCTACCGCGACTGAACCGGTATACGTTTTTGAAATACGCTTCCGGGTCTTGGTGACTGATGCGTCTGCCCACCTGTTGCGGAGTAGGCTAGATCGGGAGAGACTGGTTGAGGGAACATGATCCTGCACCTCTTTGGGAGGGATGGATTCAGACGTTCGTCCCTCTTAGACACACTAACCCCCTGAATTATACACACCACTCATACATAACTTGTTCCTTTCCAGAACTTTATCTCCTTCCTCTCCTTAAAAAGACCCTCCACCCTCCGGCCCTGATCGAAATAAATTTCTTCAGTACGGAGTAAAAAATAATGTAATGTAATGTAAAAATAAAAAGATATCATTATCATCATTACACAGTATAAAATGAAGTCGCTCAATATATATGCGCGTATAGATCTTTTAAACTACGCAACGGATTTTCATGCGGTTTTCACCAATAGATAGAGTAATTCAAGAGGAAGGTTTGCAGGTATAATACATGCTTATTATAGTGGAGAAAAGCCGATAAATTCAAATATTCAGTAGCGGGCAGCTGGCAAGCGGGTGGTGTGGGCAGCTGGCAAGCGGGGATTTTATAAAGGTTGGGTAATGGCATTGTGTTTCGTTGGCCACAGCAACGTGTGGCCGGGTCTGCTAGTTAAGTATTTTCTGCATTTTTTTTGTAAAAAAAAGCTCCCTTTTCCATCAAAACGTAAAAAGCCGAGGGTTAGTTGTAGAAAATATGTATAATAAATTATCTTTCCTGTTTTAGGCATTTTGGTGATTTTTATATTGCGTCAAAATGTACACGTAGCGTAGGTAGATACATACCTGCTGCCTACAAAAAATATATAATTCATTAATTCTCACGCATAATTGTTTTTATGTTAAGGGTCGAATTCCCTCATCACTAAACAATCGTCGAAGATACCATTCCTAATATACTCAAAACATTGTAATGATTTAGAAATTGCGTGACCGAATTTAATCAAGACAGACTTGTACCCTTTCACTGACGAAATTTATAGTTTAATAAACGATCATCGTCCCTATAGGAAGTACAGGGAGGATAGTGGATATAGTATACGGTGTAGGGTTCTCAGGAATTCCCAAGTCTCTCCCGCCGATAATAAACAGTGAAATTTAAACATTTGCCGAGAAGGGTCATCTTGAATTGTTAGCATGAAGGGTTAATGTGCCCGACATGTGTATTAGGAATTTCTAATTTAAATTTAAGTAATTTTCAGAGGCTTTGGCTGTATTTATTAGATTTTGGGAGAGTCGTGAGGATAAATTGGATTTGTGCGGATTATTGAAAATTGGACATTTAACTTTTTTTTTAATTATTCAGATAGTGGATACGCTCCATAAATATATTTGTATCCATTTTCTTAATCAATTAATAATTTATGCTATGAGACCATGAGGGCGCCATCTATGGTTTTTGTATTGTATTGAATTTACCTATGTGGCTTGAGATCAGTATATTCATGCATTTCCTTACCTCTGTGAATCAGGCAATTGCTTCCGACGGGAGTGTGAGTCAAAACCAACAGATGTCACTCCTGGTCAGTCATTATTAAATGGTTCACCCAGTGAGTGAATTATTGTTGTGCCTAGGATTTGGCACATATTATCGATGGGCAAATTTATTTTTTCATTGTTGAAACTTCCTTGCTGTGCGAAACATCTGTTAAGATTATGCAATACCGCCTTGATATTTTTTTAATGAAAAGAAGTGTCTTTTGTGTTGGACATCGCCAATGAGCTGCATTCTCTGAGTGAGTATTGTTTTGTTTCACTTTGGTTGGAATTGCTGGGTCAACTGTTTTTGTGTCACATGGGGAAGAATTCAATTTTCGTTAATTTACATAGGGTAGTAACTCCCTCGTGTCAGGGGCTATTTACACGCCCCTACAGATAGTAAATATTGTACACTAGCGCATACCCGTTTGAGTTAATTAGATTGTTTAAAAGGTATGATCTACATTTTAAATTTTGTCTTTTTTCTAAAAAAGTTAAAAAGGTAGTTCCATAAACAGTAAACCTCGATTATAAAAAGTAAATTTCTAATTTTCTCTTATTTAATTAATCAAAACCAAAATTTCTTCTGAAAACATATGATTTGAACGTATGTACCAAAATACTTAAATACCTACCCACTTAATTATAATTTACACATTTTTTTAATGTCATGTATATTATCGAGGCTTCTGACTCACACAATGTTGTCATTTTTTGCCTCATCTGTTTTTAAATTATAATATATTATCATTATAATATATTATCACCCCCCCCCCTAAACATGTCACGTAGTATGGGTACGTTCCTTTACATGAACTAATAAATTTCATTATTCTTTCGAAACTCAGTTGAGGCTATTAAATTCTGAACTTCCGATGAGTTCGAGGTCGTAGGTATTGTCACTCTCTGTCGTTCATATTTAATGCACTTCGATAATGTGTGCTCTACATCTTCAATTTGTTCACATATCGAGCACATTGGAGAATCAGGGAGGCCTATCAAACACAATATTCTTCCCATTAGTGCATGTCCAGATCTTAATCTAAAAATGATTCTCATTTCCGATCTTTTCAGATTAACCTCAGTGAACCATGGTCTTTTAAACGGTTCGTTTTGGAGCTTTCTGTACCATATTCCTTTATTTGTAGACAACGTTTCAAAATGATTATTCCACATATTATTACTTATGGAATTTATTTTTTAGCAGTAATCTTCAGCGTCTGGCGTCCAGTCGTAGATGATTCCATTCACACTTGCTTCGTTTGCCAACAAATCCGCCTCTTCATTCCCATGTATTCCTACATGAGATGGAATCCATTGTAAACATATGGACACATCTTTCTGCTGTAGAATTCATACATTTCATGTTACGTATCTTATTTCAAACTACCTGGTTCCCGGCATGCGTTGCAATGCATATTCAAAGAAATACATTGTTTCTCCCATCACCTTTCCCGTGCATCTCCGTTTCCCTCCCGCGTTCCTTTCCTAGCCAGCTTAATAAATTACAGCCTATATTTTATTCTGATGAATGAGCTATATTATTGTAAATTTTCATTAAAATCCATGCAGTAATTTTTGCGTGAAAGAGTAACAAATACACATACATCCATACAAACTTGCGCGTTTATAATATTAGTATAATAAGATAAAAATATATAATAAAATAAAATATTAGTATACAAGATAAGAATTTTACAATTTGAAGAAAGCAAAGACAGCATCTCAACGACAATTCTCTTTTCAAACATTCTTTGGCAGGTAGGTATCGACCCTAAAACTTAAAAAAAATGCGCTTTTGAGGTGAGTTTCCAAAAATGATTATTATAATATTGAAAAAGAGCGTGTCTGAAATTAAAAAAAACTCTATGTTTTTTAATCCGAAAAAATATTTAAGGAACCATTTAAGCGGCTTCCACCTTGAAACGGAAACGGAACGTACAAAAAAATTACTAGCAGACGGTCAAGTTAAAACAGGATTATGCCATGCTCACACAATAATCATGTATATTAAAATAATTTATAAGAAGCAAGAATAGTAGATAACATTAAATTTCGCCAATACCGTTCGAGCCTAGTTGAAGGACTCTTTATTACCAAACTAGCTGGTGCCCGGCATGCGTTGCTATGCTATTTAATAAAAAAATTGTTTCTCCCTGCGTGTCCTTTCCCATTCGTCCATTCCCCTTCAGCCTCCCCTTCCTCTCCCGCGTCCCCTACCCCTCTCGCGTTCCCACTCCGCCTTCCAACCTTACCTTTCCCCACTCCACTTCCCCTCTTCCTCCCGAGTTCCCCTCCCCCCTCCCAGGTTCCCCTCCCCCCTCCCACGTACCCCCTACCCGAGTGCCCCTCCCCCCTCCCGGATTCCTTACATTCAGTTTTCAAACAGCTTGCGTGTCACCTATTGCAATTTTTTTTATATAAATTTCATAATATCGGAGCTCACCAGTAGTTTTATACAAACCTTGTCCTGACAATAACGAACACAAAAACAAAATAATTATCCAATTTGGTCCAGTCGTTCGGAAGTTATGCGCGTACATACATTTCGGCGATTCATTTTTATTTATATAGATAGATAGATAGATAGATAGATATATTGCCCCCCATAAGGTGATCTTTCACAAAAAAACGGCGCTATAAAATTCATCCAATTATTATTATTATATTTTTTGGTACATTAGCTCCATTTAGGAGGCCCTGAGAAAAAATATCTGAGTCGGAGAGTCTGGCCGGAGAGGTCTCCCTCAACCAGATCCTCTCGATCTTGCCCGCCATGCAGTAGGTGGGCGAGCGCACTGGGCGCCAATCTAGACAAACCTCACCCCAATTCTCCCGGGCACCCCTGCTAAGTCACCAAACTTAGCGAACCTTTTGAGGTGACCTATGGCAGAGGTTTTGGAGATCCAATTAGGGATTTCCGAGGCGGCAGTATCCATACCCGCCTCCCAGAATGCCATTATTATTCTCCAGGTAGGTACTGGGCTGCTCTCGCGGGAAAGAGTTTAGAATTAAGTTATCCGTAAAGACATTTTATGTATTATTTATTTTAAGGCATTATAAAATACGGTCGCGTTAATTATGAATAATATTAAATTTGTAAAGGGTTAGCGCCCTGGCTGCGCCACTGTAATCTCACCTTAACACTTTGGCCCGCGGGAAACTTTTTCGTACACGTCATTTCGTTTAGCGTTTTAAATCACGCGCCAGTGGCGTAGTCTCGTCCCCCGCGAGCATCACAATAATAAATATCAATTAAAAATTACCGTCGCCATCTTTGAATGTGGTGGCATAAATCGCCGTCCCGAAAACCCTTTTAGGCCCGCGACATAATTTTCGTTTTAGACGAAGAGAGAATATTTTCTGATTTAATTAGTCGTTCGTGTTGTTTCGCTTCTTTATGTCACTCCGGGGCCGCTCTTAGGCCGTAACGCCGCAGCCGGCAGGGTTTACCAACCGCCGGGCTGCGGCCGTGGGACTTCACTTGTGATTGAAACTTATATTCTGACGTCGTGTTGTCATTGTAATTGTCATTGTCGTGCGAAATTATCTAAGTGAAATATTTACATTTTTATAATACAAATAAATAGCACAATTTAAGTCTTTTAATACTGCGTATTACATTAAAACTGCGAGGCACAATACATTTTCAATTAAAGATAAGTGTGTAAATGAATTAGTGTTTATATTTGTTTTACCCTACTAACACAGACTTTTAAAAATCTCGGTATAACATAAATAATAGGATTTTGAACAGAAAGTATTATACAAAAATTACGACATCTCAAAAAAATATTAACAAAAGAAATACAAATTTCAAATAAATCTTAATTTAACGTAGTTTTGGTAGAAATTAATAAATTACTTGGTTTTTACCACTTTTATTGTTTATAAAACCGACATGTTTCGTCAGCAAAGCTGACTTCTTCAGGGTTTAAAAACCCTGAAGAAGTCAGCTTTGCTGACGAAACATGTCGGTTTTATAAACAATAAAAGTGGTAAAAACCAAGTAATTTATTAATTTCAATCATAATGGTGCCACAAAATAAGTTTGCTGTGTTAGAAGAAGTAGTTTTGGTAGTTACCTTCTTTATCGCTTGTCTGATACGATTTATACTGATCAGTTCCATTTTTAATTTAGAGTTCGTTGAACTTGAATAATTTGAAGCATTACGCAGGAACACAATTTTAAATCACTTCATGCATGTACCTATTCACCGAAAACCAAAATCGGTGTGTTTGAAATTATTTTTAAATAAAATTTAAAATGCTAGATTTTTGTTGAGAATACAAAATATGTGATACGTATACTAATTTTTTGGAACAGTAATCTTGTTGTAAAATGTGCCAATTAAATAATATAGGTATACATGCAGAAGAATACATAGTAGGTATTATGCCAACATTGATTTATTGGGTATGTTATTATAGCCTGTTTGTAACTACATTCCGTGCAGTTGAACACATCTACCACTTATGATAAAGTATTGCCTTCTAGGTGCAAGCCAGTATCTAAATGACTCAGTCCTGATATTGTTGTTGAAATTAAAAAGAATTTTAGATCATCAAGTTCTAGTTGGTACCTAAATGGTATGGTCCTAAAATTTCAAATCAAGGCTGCGAGTTTTATTAAGTTATTTAATCAAGCTGTGAGTTTTTTACATTATATTATTACATTTATTCATCATATACAACAACAAAAAACTGCTTGAAAAAAAGTAACCTATCTTCAAATGTTTATAATTTACGTCATCCGCAGTCCAAAGGTTAACCCATTGCGGATGGCAAAGTGTACCTTGTATCAGGGACCCAGATTCGAATGGAGAGAAAATCGCAGAAACCAAATTTGTGTCCCTCGGCGACTGTATGGAAATTAATTTCATACGCTGAGCTAAAAAGCCCGCGAAAGCCGCGCGCGGTTTCTGCTCGGGCCTAAAGGGTGGACTGAAATTTATCTGACGGAACAACAGAACAGTTATTGCTGTCTTTCGTTGGTACCGATGGCATTGCTCCGATGTTCTGTGTTATTTGTTGATTGTTTGCTGTTAATTTTGTAATTGCCTGGTTTTGAGTTGATGGTAAGTACTAATATTTAATGGTTCTGGAATATGTCGCGAGTCCGCGAATGGCTGTTTGGTTTTGCGTGCTTCAGTATTTCGATAAAATGTTTTTTTTTAAAGCTTTTGATATTTAATTAGGTTAGGCCGTAAGTATTTTAAAAATGAAATTATTATTGGAAATCAGGAAGGTATTTTTTTCTATCCCTAAAACTAGGGATGTCGAAAGTGAAAAAAAATATCCATAATATATTGATGTATCGATATTTATTAAAATATCAATATCGACGACGATATACCGAGGAAAAAATATCGATATATCGGTCAAATTTTCAAAGAGATTTTGCGTCTTTTAAATAATAGTGTATTCTGCTCAATATTATCAATAGTAATTTTAATCTTTTTTTAATGTAAAAAAATCTCAATAAAAATGAAGGTATTTTTATCAGTATTCATTTTTATTAGGTAATAATTACAAAAATATCAAAAAACTAAAAAGCTGTCTTCTAATTTATATGTAAACTGAGACGCATACAAAGTTTGTATACGTCTCAGTAACATTCTATTGGCGTATTAGTTTGTCAAAAAGGACTTCGTGTTTGGAACAAGGTATAGTTAATAATCATAGACAATTGGGAACCAACACATAGGAGTGGCTTAGAAAAAAATGGCGAAAAATAGCATGCATTTCTATGTATGTATCTACACACATGCGATAGTATTAGTGATCATAAATGCTAATGCAAAGACAATAGATTTGTAAGCTATTAATAGTTAAAATTTTAACCACCAGATGTCATGACCCAATTACTTTTTTCCGTTCATTCCTAGATGGTTTTAGATTCTAGTGACTTTAAATAACTAATGACTTTTTTTTCATCATCTATGGTTATCTATGTTGTTAACTTGTTTTGACAGCTCCCGCTTTAAACATTAAAAAGTATAGTTTTTACGAACAAAAAACCTTAAGAGTTCTTTGCTTATTCAAGAAAATCGAGTCGCGAAGACAGTGTTTTGCTAGTGGGTAATAATGATCATTCTAACTGTTGGCAATTCGTAACAAAAGCTTAAAGTGTCGATGAAAAGAAGATAAAAAATTACAATATAAATATAATCCCATTGATAAACAGTTACACAGTATACTGATTTGCATAAATAATTGCTGAATTGTTTACATTAATCATAGAGTAAATAATAAAATACCTTTTTGAGCACCACAAACAATAATATTTACATTGCGATTATCAAAATTTGATGTCGGGCATTATTGAACAATACATAAAAATGCCTCAAGAAAACACTCGCTCCAAATCAAAAAATAACGCCATAACGTCACATAGTCCCCAATCAGTGTATAATAATCACATCGTTTTTGACTATATTGATCGTAAATTTTCTGATTTAAAAAAGAAATGTTTAAAAAAATTGAATTAGAGACAGCCGAAACAAAAAAAGCTACCGACAAAAAAAAAAGAAAAAAAAGAAAAATTGGGAATGTTATGGCAGTTAAATTTTTTTTTAATTTTTTAAAAATATTTGTACCATTTTCTTAAATGAATACCAAATCTGCTAATTTATTAAATTCTTCGGGAAGATTATTATAACATTGTATCCCATTGTTTTGGTTGATATGTTATTGTATTATACCATTGGTTATTATATTATTCTTTTTTTATTACATTTTCTTTAATTATTTGTAATATTAAATCTTTTTACAGAGGTCTTCAATTTCCTTTACATTTTTGAAATAACACATATTATTTTTTTTTACTTCTAATATTAACAAGTGTATATTGAGGTAGAACCTGCAGACAAGCAGCCATGTGGCAGCTTCGCGGGACTACCGATAAATTATTTGAATTATATATTTATGTAAACTTCATTTCCGAAGAATATGAGAAATATTAACTAAATTAAACGAATTGGCGGGTATTAAAACAGAAGTTGAAAAAATTTAAAAAAAGACCTGTCCAGAATTAATGATACTGATATTCGGCTTGCCGAGCTAGAGCAAAATACCTTAAATAACCAAATTGAAATCTCTGGAGTGTATGAAAATTCAAATGACAACCCGATTGAAACTGCAAAGGATATAGCTAATAAGCTAGGCATCGAAATCTTGAATGAAGACTTTTCAGACATATATCGTGTTCCCGACCGTCGTCAAGGTTTTCCAAGAAAAATGATCATTAAATTCCACAATTCTAGCATTACAACTTTACACAACCTTCTTGCAGTAAAAAACAAAACCAAGAAAATAAGCCAATCCATACACATCGGCGAAGTGTTGTCTCCATATAATAAAGACTTACTATGGAAAACCAAAAAGAGAGCCCAGGAATTAAACCATCAATATACCTTTTTTAAAAATGGAAAAGTTAAGGTAATCAACGGAATCAAAAATTATCAATATAAAACATGAAAGAGATTTACTAACACCGTAAATCTAATTTTATCGTTGTCAAAACTAATTAACATACCTAAAATGGATACCAATCTGGAAGAACTCACTTACCAACTGATAGAAAATGAAACTGTTACTACCAACACAGAAAACATAAAACTATGTCTAAAAAATTATTTGAAAATAATACACCAAAATATAAGAAGCATCAATAAAAACTTCGAAGGATTTCTTATAAACCTAAAACTAATAAACATTGCATTTGATATTATGATCCTAACAAAATGTTGGATTAAAAGTTCTTATACGCCAAAAAATATTGAAGGCTACCATTGCATCAACACTTCATATAATACTAAACAAAATGATGAAATTGTTGTTTACCTTAAAAACAATCTGAAAACTACCACAGAAAGGAACAATCCCGGTGGCTGTATTCAGATTCGCCGAATCAAAGTTTAAAAACGAATTACAGAGCGTTAACTCACCTGGCGGGTGTGGCGAGTGGAATCTCCATCGCGAACGGCTACCACACCGAGACTAAGCGTCACGGAGGGTGCATCGTGGTGGGGATTTGGCAAGGGGAAACCAGGCTACACGCCAGTGTTAAAATATTGCGCGTAAAATCATTTTTCGCGACTGCAGCATCTGGGGAACCTTATTTTACGGACAGCCCTCATACAATTTCAAGTTTAAAAATGGATTTTAAGCACGGACATATGAATATATCTGGACCTGCCCTAAGTGATAAAAACGTATTATTTCCCCCTCCACATGGCGCCGGCTGGAGCTCCTCCTTGGAACCGGCTCGCTCCATGGGGAGGGGATAGAGCCTCGCTTGAATCTAAAATGTGTGACGTCATCATTCTTGCCGTGAACAGCAAGAAGCTAACATCCATACATTTAACGAAATAACACGCCAAAACGGTAGCTTGTGCTATACAATATATCTACATATCAATGTGCACATAGCGAATGTGGGCGGTTCTCCAGTGTGCTCGTCGCTGGTTACAGGGGTAAGTAAATTATGAATCATTTGTAAAAGTGTTTTAACTAAACACGGCAACAAAATATTGCTATGTGTATTGGGGCGAGTCTTTTTAGGGCGAGCATTTGGCCTTAGCAAATATGTTATTAACGTGGCAAGCAATTCGCGCTCCATGTAAAAAGGTCTATTCATTCAAAGCAGATTTTGCTTCTAAGAACTAAATGGTGATATTGTAATGCGAGATGCCTATATACTGTCAGATTGATTGTTAAACGAATCACAGTCATCTTTCCCCTCTTCGCCCTCCATAGTTTTGTTTTACCCCTCATCTGTAACTTCTTGTCTATCCATTTGGATGTCTATGATTTTAAGAAAAATATCATAAAACCAGTTTCTAACTATTTCTGTTCTAAATAATATGTTCACATTCGGAACCGGGAATCTGTATGTGAAAATCACCAAATCACCACTTTATTCGGAAAAGTGTTAGTGAACATTCCCATAATTTTTGGAATGTATAAATATTCTTTAGTGCAATTTATTTGAATCTGGGGAAAGCCACTCGGCCGGCGCGCACACGCCATTAAGCTCGCGGTGGCGATATTTCTAATTACTTTTCATATAAAATAAGTCATTTCGTATTCCCGGAATCGCAGCAAGCGATGTGGTTGTATGAGTGAGGTTGGATTTGCTAGGAGGTCAGTGATAAAAATTAAATTTCTGAAAAAAATCTAATCAAATAACCTTCCCGTAGTGCGTCGTTTAAATAACTAGCCTAACGAAATCCTATTTTAATTCGACCGTTTGGAATCGTATCTGTCTGTAAATTTATTTGCGTGGTCCGTTATCCAATGCACGTGAGCCGCTCCCAACTAGCAAGTAAGTTAATAAATTCTTGAACATTGACGGAAAGGCCCGAACACACTATTATTGTAACAATTGATCTCATACACTATATATTGCCTTTTTGACACATTAATAACTAGTTGCCTGTCTGGAGTCAACTAAAGAAAGTAATCTCACAAAAGTGTTGATTTTTATAAGAGCAATTTTTGAATTGCAACAGAGTAGAAAATTAATCAAAAAGTTTATTTAACACTGAGCTCTGCTCTACCACTGAGCTAATTCGACACTTTCCCATTCAGTAATATTTAATCAATCATCTTCTATTTCTTCATTTTATTAACCCATTTTTTTATTGACTGCTCTATTTATTGATATGATTGCAAGATTCTTCCCGAACTAAATGCTATCTAGTTGGTGTCTTAGATAAATGTCTCCATTTTTATTTAATGTGCGATATCTATTGATTTTTTGAAGTCTAGGATGAATATTTATTTTAATTTTAACCTCATGAGTAAAATCTCAAACACAATCCAAAATCTGAAAACAGAAAAAGATACCCTCATGTCTGGTTCTCGAATCCAGGACCTTCGCCTTGCCGAGGCGCAATTCTACCAACTGAGCTGATGTATCCCTATCCGATTAGGTTATATTTAACTGCACCATACTTGAAGTTTTCGTTAGTAAGTTTAAAATATTAACCACTGGAGTGACAGCACAATTTAAAACTTTTTCCTCCGATTGCTGGAGATTTTTTGGTGATCATTTTTAATATTTTCCGCCCACATAAAAAAAATCATACATTCGAATTTTAATATGGTGACATACAAACTGATTATCCTACTCCTACTAATATTATAAAGGCGAAAGTTTGTATGGATGTATGTTTGTTACTCTTTAACGCGAAAACTACTGAATGGATTTTAATGAAACTTTACAATAATATAGCTCATACATCAGAATAAGCTATAGGCTATAGCTTAGAGCTCCGGCATTATCAAATTTATATACAAAAATTGCAATATGTGGCACGCGAGCTGTTTGAAAAATTAATGTAGCGGGTATGGAGGGGAGGTGAGGGGGGGTAGGATGTGGTGGGCAGGGCGGAGGGGGGGAGGGGGATGGAGGAGGGCAGAGGGTGGAGGGAGAGGGTGAGGGATGAGGGGGGATTTGTGGGGGGAAGGGGCGGGGGGAGAGGGGTGAGAGGGGGCGGGGAAGAAGAGGATTGGAGTGAGGATAGGGAAGGTGGAGGAGGCACTGTGGGTACCCCCCCTAATACTATGCGAGCGAAGCCGGGGGCAAAAGCTAGTAGTTCTATAAAGTCAATGAATTCACCTATCTTTTGTCGATTACCACATATTCGTAGGATTTTAAAAAATCGTAAACTTCTACTTAATTACATACAAATAAGGGATTTTTTTTTCAAAATTGGCAAAATCCGAGGTATTTTAAATAGTGCCACATTGTGGCAAAATGCGCTACAGTGGTTAAAATAGAAAGAATATTATGAATAAATTATCATCATCATAAAAAAAATAAAGACATGTACTCATTACCAAAGTGCAAAATATTGATTTATTGTCCCTGTAGGGGCGTGTAAATAGCCCCAGACACAAGGAAATACTACCCTATGTAAAATTAAGGAAAGTTGAAATCTTCCCTATGTGACACAAAACAGTTTACACAGCAATTCCAAAATCCTAAGTGAAAACAAAACAATACTCACTCAGAGAATGCAGCTCTTGTACGATGTCCAGCACAAAACGACACTAGTTTTCATTCAAAATATCGATTTCTGCCAAGGCGACAAGTGCACAATCTCAACATGTGTTTAGCACAGGAAGGAAGTTCAAACAATGAATATAAATTTGCATATTAATAATACGTGCCAGAAATCTTGTACAACAATAATTCAATTCTGGGTGAATTATTTGGTTATGCGTGACTAGGAGTGACATCTCTTGGCTTTCACTAACACTCACGTCGGAAGTAATTGCCTGCTCCACAGAGGTAAGAAAATGCATGAATATACTGAATTTCAATTCAATATAATACAAAATGTCCAATAGCAAAAACATCCAAAATATAAATTCGTATTATATCTCCGCCCTAGCACGGCCAACATTTCCGTTCCCACTGTCATTAATTTTTACTTCTGCATTGCACATATTATTCCATCCTTACATACGTAGCGCATAATCCCGCTTCATATAGATTCCTCTCCCAGCAATACTCGTACCTACGTATCCGCACACGACTAGATAAAAACCTTCAGCGATTTATGTCGCCCTGATACCGGTCTGTGAATTCACTGGAACTCTTAAATATATTTTTATATACTCGTATAGTTCAGATTACTTTTAAAATGTGATATTTTCAATTGAAAAATGCATTTTTCTAGTAGATAGTATTCATTGATATTTTGTGATAGGTATCAACCTATTAAAAGCGAATCTAAATTTATTGATGTTGTAACGAATTAAAAACTGTATAAGGAAAATAATTCCATTAAGAATAGAGTTGTTATGGCCACTCCGCGCCATTTTGTTTTTCCGACAGTTGAAAGGTCCCCATTAAATGTCGATTGTAAGTTTGTTTCAGCTTTTGAACAAATTGTGTCCAGTAGAAGAGGACAACTATCATGTTTTTAAAGCTTGTCAGTTTGTTTTTAACATTAGCTCTACAGAGGAGGTTCTGAGGAAACTATGTCTCTTTGGTGATGCTGTATGGAGGGGAGCTAAGTTCTAGGAAAGAAAAAAGGTACGAGAGATGGGTAGAAATCTGGGGTTGAGCGTCTTCAAGAGTGATGGACTTATGAATTAAGCCAATGTCGAGAGAGTCCTGTTAGAGAGGTCAAAAGGTCTCCTTCAACCAGTCTCTCCGGGCGAATGCATCCACCGTCAAGACCCGGAAAAACCTCACGCAATGAAACACTTGCTAAGTCACCAAACGTAGCGAACCACTGGGAGTGACCTACGGCAAGGGTGTTGGTTATCCAATAAATAGTTCCCTAGGTGGCAGTATAAATATCCGCCTCCCAAATTAAGAACTACTAGATGTAAGTTTAAATTAAAATTTTGGGTAATAAATTAAAAACCGTACAAGGCAAATAATATCGCACAACTCAACCGGATCAACTCAAAATTAATTAAACTGAAAAGTGATGAAAAAAAATATAAAAAATTGGTTATATAGATTACGATGGGTGAGGTAATGCGCTTTTTTTCATTGATTTTAATGACTTTTCAAAGAGGTATTGAGTTGAGTTGATTCTGAGTTGTCATGGAACCAGATTTTTTGTTATTTATTTCAATCAGCTGTTAATATTTTGAACGAGTTACTTCAAAGAACTTCAAATGTAACATTGTCATCACATAAACATTCAGCGCCATTATTTTTGACAGGTGAAAGGTTCCCGTTAATTACCGATTCTAAGTTCATTTCTGCTTTTGAACACATCGCGACCAGCAGAAGAGGACAACTATCAATTGTTAAACATGTCATTTTTTTACGGTAGCAGGACAACTATCGGACAGAAGAAGACAACTTTTCAGAAGAGGCCAACTATCAATTGTTAGATATGTCACATTTTTACAGTAGCAGTATAACTATCGAACAGAAGAAGACAACTATTTCAGAAGAGGACAACTATCAATTGTTAAGCATGTCAGCTTTTTACAGTAGCAGGACAATATCGGACAGAAGAAGACAACTTTTTCAGAAGAGGACAACTATCAATTCTTAAGCATGTCAGCTTTTTACAGTAGCAGGACAATATCGGATAGAAGACAACTTTTTCAGAAGACGGCAACTATCAATAATTGTTAAGCATGTCAGCTTTTTACAGTAGCAGGACAATATCGGATAGAAGAAGACAACTTTTTCAGAAGAGGACAACCATCAATTGTTAAGCATGTCAGCTTTCTACAGTAGCAGGACAAATATCGGACAGAAGAAGACAACTTTTTCAGAAGAGATTAACTATCATATTATTAAGCTTGTCAACTTTTGTAGAAAGCTGAAACAAACTTAGAATCGGCGTTTAACAGAGACCAAATTAATACAAAACGAATTGGTTATGCAAATCGATTGGTTAAACCTATTTGAGAAATCGTTTTACACAACTTTTTTGTGAAATTCTTTGTGCTGCTTAGATCAATTATAAAAACGCTTACTAAAATTATCAGCGTCGTTCGTCCTTCAGAGGCAATTAACGATGAATAACGCCCGATCGTACATAGCATGCGCCGTGCAATCCGTTATCGTTGCATTGCCTTATCTGTGAATTAACGGCCAGTTAAAACAAAAGATGAAAGTTTAAACCATCTGGAGGATTGCCAACCGGTCGCAGGCTCCGGTTCTCCAGTTCTCCGGTTCGGTCCAACCGGAGAGAGATAAAGGTTTTTCCGTTTGCTGAGTTAGAAAGTGGTACGTGAAAAATTATCGCCCGAAATGAAGTTGAATGCAATGGACTATTGCAAGGATTTATTAACGGACTGGAAAAGTCCAAATGAATTGTGTGGCGAATGTTTTCGTAGAAATACTTTCCCGATTTATTCTTATGTTTTTGTAGAAATACTGAATGTTTGTAACAATATTCAAATTGGCATGAAAAAGACTATAAAAATTAAATGCGTCTATCAAACCATTTAGGTCACCCTGAGTGGTTCGCTACGTTTAGTGACTTAGCCCAGTTTCATGGGTGAGGTTTGTTCGAATCTTGGTGGCGACTGCGTTTGTCCACCAAATGCGTGGCAAGCCTGATCGAGAGAGAGAAGGGAGAACTTTTGACCTCTCCGGGAGGACTCTTGCACTGCAGTGGAAGGGGTAGATTTGTCCGTCACTCCTGAACACTCTGACCCCCAAATTTCTACCTACTCCTCATACCTTCAAGCACTCCACACAACAAAGAACTATTTTCCAGTGTCTCCTGTGTGGATCTAATGTAAAAAAAAAAAACTTTTTTTTTCAGTATTATGTTCACACAAAAAATTAACGCTTCAATAAATTACCCCAAGAAAATGGTTATTTTAACCTAATTTTCAAGTCCTAACTGCTCCCAACCGCCTGGAGCCAGTGAGACTATGGCATCCCCAATTGTGCATGTTGTGAAGCTGGAGGTGGTGGAAAGGGAAGAGGAAGGTGTGGAATTACCTGGCTTTTCAGATCTGACCTAGACTTTCTAATGCCATTTCAAGCAACTTTCCAATTTTGAAGGTCTTGCATCAAGTCCGCATATATATAGGTCTACTTTCAAGAGCAATGAAATTTCTATTTGCTCAGCCGAAAATTGGAATTTGGATACGCGTGTGTTGCCAAGAGCAATGAATTTGACCTATTTATTTAGGTTGTCGCATGTTCAGCTCTTCGACTGGTCCTCCATCACGACACACGTAACATTTTGCGATTACTGTGGTGGTAGTAGGAAATTTTACAAATGTTGTAAGTTTATTCGTAACCCGGGAACGTTTTTTATATCGCTATAAAGCTATATATCACGCTATCGTCCATCTACTTTTATTTGTAAAGTCAGTTATAGCGATGCACCACGTCGTGTAAAATTCGGGGTCAGGTCACTAACAATAACACTCCTTGTGTAGATGGCGATAAGGTTTAAATTCCAGTTTAACATCAGCCGCCTGTTTTGATTTATTCAAGAAAAAACATCGCCAAAAAGCGAGTTTTATTTTATTTTGAGAAGTTCAGGCACATGTATTTTTTTTTAATGCCGGCAACCCGGGCGTTTATTGTAACAATAATCATATACAAACAAGTTAGTAGCCCGCCTCACTAGACTAAGTCTGTTCCGAGGCGGGTACATATGTATATATATGCATTAACTTACACACATATACATTTACATATATGTACATACATAAACACAGTTATGTTCCTACACACATAAACGCATATGCGCACATACATACACACAGGCAATCGCATACGTGTACATAATCGAGCACATAGATACATATTTTATATTTTAATGTTTACGATCGTCTTCTAAATTTTCCACATTATACGATATAACCTTCAAATAAAATTCAAATATTTATTTATTTACGCCTATTTAGGCTCTTACATACATGTATATAACAATATTTACGAAAATATACTAGTAAATAGTGCAGGAAACGACTGTTTAAAACACTTGCACAAAAATAAATATAAAGTAAAAATATTATTGAATTTGATCCACACAGTATGTAGGTATAAAATATAAAAAAATCCAAAATAGTTTTTTTTTTCTTTCAGCCGACAAAATACTGTTAATGAGTTAGTCAATTTCAATAGCTTTATTAGCATATTCCCCTACTTGATGAAAAAAACTTCAATAAGATGTACTTATATATTAAAATTGATGTACTAAATATATCAACAACATCGGAGTATTTGTTTCCAAGCTGTTGCAACCGTCGCATAGGAGTGTAATATTGGGATGTTGATATAGAATTGCTACAATAATATGGTAGGTACTGAATTGTGACTGACCTGCCTGGAGTATGAAAAGAGATTACATATAATAAATCAGGGGTATCAAACATTCAACTAATGATTTTATACAAACAGGTTAAATCGGAAACGATTCCACGATCAGATATTAAATTTAATGAAAAAAGTACGTTTATCGTATCGTAATTTATCACTAGGAATGCCCATTTTAAAATTTACACATCTTAAAAAAATATTTTGGATTCTTTCAATCGCATGTGAATGAACCTCATAATTTGGGGACCAAACCGTAGAATTGTATTCTAAATGACTCCTTACGAGTGACATATATATAATGTTTTCACAATATTGCCGTTATTGAAATCACTAGATACCCTTAAAATAAATCCCAACATTTTCAAAGCGTTATTGGTTGTTATTTCTATATGCTTGATAAATATGTGATTTACTCGCAGTATATAATTAAAGCAACTAAAATATTTCTATGCCATCTAATTTTCAAACCAAAAATACACGATTTTGTATTACCTTCATAACTAATTTTTGGATGTATTCATTCCACCTTGACATAAGTAGTAGGTGTAAGAACTACCTATATTAACATTTCGTTTGATTTTCTATGGTAAATGGTGGTTTCTACGGTTTTCCGTGAAAAAGCAATAAATTTTCTCTACCTACTTGTAGGTAATAAATCCGTAAACATTGTTTCGTCAGCTCCACGCACTCAGCCCAACAATTCTAATTTACGTTATTTTTATTCCATTCAAAATCATCAGGCCATAAAACAATGCAGATTTAAATGTAGAAATAAATAATTTGTTCGGGAGAAGTCCCTCCGTTTGCCGGTTGGCAGTCGCCACGTATTCCGCAATAGGTTAATGCGCCTATCTCGCTTTGACAAATACCACTTGTGCTGAAGCTTATTCTCTGTCATTTTTATGTGTTTAGTTATAATAACAACAATAAATAACCCGCGAAAATCCCTTTCCGTTCTCCCACTCTTATTATTTATATACGTCGCGAATCTACCAGCCACCCGGCGGTCAGGGCTGGATTCGATGTGCAGCATTATAAATACGTTTTAGCGTTTTTCGTGGGTAGGTATCACTTGTGATATAACACTAAATGAGAAAAATGAGGTTTTCAGAAAAGTAACAGTACCTACCTATATTCATAATGAATTTCTTCTTCTTCTTCGTGTGCCCTCAAGTGGCTATCACTCTGGTAAATGTATCTCTATCTTGCGCTGCCCGTAATAGCTCCTCCACACTTCTAATACCGCTCCCCTCTCGTACAAATCGCAGCCAAGCTGTTTATCTCCTACCATCTCCTCAGCTCCCCTTTATCTTGCCTTTTAATATTAATTGGAGCAAGTGATATTTCTCCCCTGTATGTGACCCACAGACAAAAATAAACCTATCATAAATAAAACTATCTATTCTAACCACATATGTTGAAAGATGTTGAAAATACGTGTATAATTCTCAAAGATATTCAAATACAATTTGAATATTTTTGATAATTCTACATTGAATAGGCATATTCCGTGATTTAGGCATATTTTTTCATTAAACTTTTCTTTGTTTATTTGATTTTATTGACCGACAAAAATCAATTACACTGACACCAAAAAATATCAGGTTCAAGTTTCGGTTTCAGTTTTAAAAAGTTAATAAAAGAATTTATTGATTCAGAACGAGCCAATAACCAAATGTCCGGTTATAGTATATTTAGAATTTAATGTTTACAGAATATTTAGAATTTAATATTTACAGAAAGGTGGAAAAAGCCGTTAAAAAATAACGGCAGGTAGATACCTACTAAAATGGAAATAGTTGACAATCATGCGAGAGTTATTTATTTAACTCTAAATTGCGATCTACTAGATTGTTTTAACTTGAATATTATTAAAACATAACCAAATATTCTACGAGTAGGAAAGTAGGTACTAACGGTAATTATCATGATTTTCTCTAGTAGCTCTCTAATTTATCAAATTTTATCACGAATATTGTTTTCATATACGATTTTCAAAGTTCCAGGGAATTCTGCAAGAGATTGATTTAGGACCACTGCTTTTTTGAGACTACAAGAAAAAAAATATTTGTGGTAGATAGTAAAAAAAAATTAACTCATTGTTGATAGTGAAGGAAAATAGAGTTAATGAAACAATGAATATTCTTGGTAGGTATTCTTTATTCAATAAATTAAATAGTTTAAAATGTTGAAATCCGGCTAAACATCTACAATTCCCAGCAATATAGTATTACTGATTGATAAAGTAGCACATTGGCAACAAGTAAATTTGTTAAATACTGTACCATTCTCTTTGGAAAAAAATCCATTAAGACAAGTGAACCATTTTTAAATTGAAAAAATATATATTTTCAGGCAAATAAGTCCTAAGTCCGTCCGCCTCGAGCATTTCTTATTCCAAACCTACCCCTAAACATGATAGCCACGAACTTTTATCGTTCCTCAAGTTTTATTTCCACACCTTCGTGGACTTGTGTACTGTGGAAAAAATTTATGCACGCCATAAATAATTTGGAATAATCACGCGTGAAGATATTACGGCCGCGTCCCGTTCGTGTGATGGAAAACGCCGAAAACAGTGGAATTTACAAGCTGAATTTCTACACTTTCTTGAAACGTCTCTAATCTTAAGGATTGTAAAATTATAATAAAAAAACAGTTTATTATTCCTAATATTTAACGAAGTACCGATTGAGTTATGCCTTTGTTTGTGTTAAACTCAAATTCCGTTATTTCATTTCCGTAAAATTCGTTAACTTATTTAGGTAGTCAATAACCAATTTCAACAATCAATTTCCACAGATAACAGCACAGGGGATGTAACGCCAGAGTGGAAGATACTATCAGTATCGCCCTGGTGTAAGACCACCATTCAGAATTGAAACGTTGCTTGAAAATGGCTTTAGCCGTGTTTAGTGACCAGATCTGAATAGCCAGGTACTTCCCAACCTTCCTCTTCCCCACCTCCTTCCCCTCCCCGCTACCTTCAGCCTCACAACATACCCCAATTGGGGATGCCATAGTCTCACTGGCTCCAGACGGGAGCAGTTGAGATTCTTGTGCGGTATTCACTGTAAAAAAAAAAAAAAAAACGCCAAAATTTACAGACTGTCTCAAATAACTCATTTCGTATTGTATCTTTTCCTTAAAATTCAGCTCCATAATTCGCGATTATGGGAGGAGTATTATAAACATAATAGAAAAGTAGATGATGTCATTTATTCCTTTGTCTTCCCCCTTTCCTCAAAAGTCCCTACAAGGAAAAGAAGAAGGTGTTTTCCTACCTACATGGAAAAAATAAACAATATTGCCACCAAAGTTTTTAAATTACCTACTTGGGCAGTTGAAAATTCTAAGTGACATCGGTCACAGCTCGCCATCGAAAATTCGCAATTATTCGCAAAATTTCCTAATTTTATGTACCCCAAAGTGTCGGTATTTGAGACCTTGTGTTGTGCCTTTATTGTGGGAAGCTGCCAGCACCAGGATCCTGAAACAGTGGAGGAAGCCATCAAAGGTAAGGGACTTATTCCTCCCATCTCCAATTCCTGTGATCGATATTTCAAAACGCAGTCAATTGTCAAAATCAGATTTACAGTTCACATCTCCTGGTGTCGCGGCATCGGTCGTGACAATATGTAACTTTAAAAGCACGTAAATTGGTAAATCTTAAGATTTACCGTAGTACGTGCTTTTACAGTAACATATACAATATTCAAAGACTTCTTAAATATCGACACATATTATCGTAATTAAACAACACCATCCAAAAACTGAGTGCTGTACAAATAAGATCCCTGGGGTGAATGAGTGTTTAAACCGTGTATGGTCATGTGGGAAAAAAACTGAATGCTGTACAGATGAGATCACTGAGACGTATGGGTATTTAAACCGTGTATGATCGTGTGGGAAATGTGGAGATTATGCAATGCAAGGCTGATGTAAACGTATTGAGTTAGATAAAGACAGGCATGCTCAGATGGTTTGGCATGTGGACCGAATTAATGAAGATAGTAGTATAAGGAGAATACACGACGCAAATATGAATGGTAGAAGAAGTCGGGGACGTCCGAGGAAGGCATGACACGGTCAAACGAATCAGATGCTTGAGTGGGGTCATGTCAAGAAACAGAATAATGGATGAATATGAATGCGAAAAGAGTTGTTTGGTGGTTGGCCATCTCCGCCTATCCCTGCAGGGAAAATGCGTGATTTTAAGTTATTTTTTTATGCTAGATAATATAGATTAAGTATTCATTAACGTTCCAGTATGTCACTTTATTTTTCAGGGAGTTTCGGGAGTTTTTTTTTAGTTTTTCAGTGAGTTTTTAACTTGCCTTTTGAATTGTTCGTACTCAAACAATTTCGGTTACATTAATTTTGTTTTAGGATAATAATATATTACACCATATCACACCTAAATACAAGTAGTGGTGTTGAGCCATGGTCTTAACATTGTGATGGCCATTAAACGTTTGTTTGGAATCCATTGCTTGTGCTATCTGTGAGATGACTTTTATTAATGAAGTATTCTTTGTCATCAACTTTCTGTAAGTATGAATCTTTAAGCAATCTAGATTTTGTTTATTTTTTTTTTTGTATTACCTATAAATTACATATCGTTAGTGGAAATATACATATAACACTGTGAAGGACAAAATTTTAATTGTCCAGGAGAGCGAATGGAAAGTTTTTTTTTTTTCAAAAAATCATATCTCTATAAAATTATAATAATATATCTATATTTTATACGCACCAGATTTCAATGTCCGGGTTAAATTTTCCCCACAGGAAAAACTAAACCCTTTCACACACTTCCCCAAATGATCATCTAGTCAACCCACGCTATGCAATTGCACTATATAAGTATTATAAATACAAAACAATACAAGAACAACATGTCAACCTACTAGAGACCAAATGGGAAAATAATTCACCGACTCCAGATATTTTCATATCAGAGGGTTCGGCTCTGTGGCATTTCTATTTGAACCAATAAATCCTACTGATCCCTCAATATAAATATTTAAAAAATCTTTTGTAATCCTACATGTATTTAAAATTACTGATTTTTGCATTTTTATATACAAATTCTTTGACAAATCTAATATGCTTAAATTTTGAATCAGATTCCTAGGTATTATGCCGGTGGCCGAAATAACAAATGGTAATATTTTTATAGTCCGAGAATGCCAAATTCTTTTAATCTCATTTCCTAAATCTGTGTATTTTCTTATTTTTTCAGAAATAGTTTTTTTGAATATTATTATAATTTTTATTATTATTAAATTACATTATAGAGATCTTTTAGAAAACCTTACATTTTTTTTGTAAATTCCTTGTAAGTTTTTCAGAAAAAATATCCTCCTAAAATACATTCGTAAAGAACACACTTATTTTCTTAGAAATGTTTCAACGACGCAGATCGAAAGTAATAAAACGGAGAAAAAAGATAAATTTATCTTATTTATGGGATTTCTTTTCCTATACAGCACTTCAAATTTTCGCTATCGATATCTAAACTAATTATTTTTCCATCGATGATAAGTCATTCCAAACATTTTGCCAGAATTGAAAAGATTTTGATAACGATTTTGAAGCCAATTTTGAAGAGAAGTATTGACACTAAAAAGGATTTTTTAGAGACGATGGCGATGTTAGATTGTTTTTTTCGTCGAACTAAAAAAAAAGATTCAGAAGTGATGATTTTTATAGAAAATCCATTTTCAGCAGCATTTAATTCCCACTAATTATTTACCTTCCCTATAAAATTTACAAGATTTATTTAACAAAATAAAAATAAATCTAAACGACTAATGCAGCTTAAAAACTATTTCCAACCCAAAAGTCGTTAAAAAACCAATAACAACACTAGGAACATGTACGCTTTATCCTATTATAGATAGTGATATTATATATTTTTTTTTTTTTTTTACATTAACTCCACACAGGAGGCCCTGAGGAAAATAATTTCCCTCAGGGCCTATGTCATCTGGGATGCTGTGTGGAGGGTCTTTTTGAGGAGAGGAAGGAATGAACATTGGTCTTGAAGAGACCCATGTTGTAGGAAGGAGGAAACACAGAGGCCGGCAAATCATTCCACAGCCGAGCTGTTGAACACAAGAACGAGTCGAAGAAACGACCCGTTCTCATGTGACAAATGTCAACCGTGTACAAATGTTGGGCACGCGTTTGGCGTGTTTCCCGACTATGCACCGGTGCCGAAGGGATCAATGATGCTAGTTCCTCGGAGCATCTTCCATTGTAATACCGGTAGAACAAGGATAGCATTCCCACCCGACGCCTGTGCTCTAAAGATTGCAATCCGTCTGTTAAGATGGGAGAATCTATCAAACGGACCGCCCGTTTCTGCACAGAATCGAGGGTATTTTTCAGGTATTTTGGAGCTCCAGACCAGAGATGGCTGCCAAATTCAACCGTGGGGCGTACTTGTGATTTGTACAAGGTTAGCAGTTGTGTACTATTAAAGTATCTGCGGGCCCTGTACAGTACGCCCAGTTGTACGCCCATGCAATAACAAATTTTGAATTAACAACAACTTCGACTATAATCAAATCACGGATAACTGAATTTTTCCTTTTACTTGTATTTCATACGAAATACGGCAAATTTCCCGCGACGTGTTTTTAATTTGTAAATGGAATGCATATTTATGCCAAAGCAATAAATGCGGAAATAGATAATATAACGCCATCTATTAGCAAAGTGCAGTAATATTTTTAAATGTTTTCGGCGCATCCACTTACAGTTTTATTTGGAATAATAAATAACTGTTCCGCGTACGGGAGTTATTCGCCATCCGTGTCAACACTTTGAAACCCGATGTATTATTTTAAATTACAATTATTTTTATAATTTTTTAGTCTCCCTAAATGAGATATTTGTGTCGTTTGTAACATACTATCCACCACGTATTTCTTCGGTAATACCGTAATTATTACAATTTTTTAAGTTAAAAAATTAAGTTAATTTGACAAGTTGTGTTAAGTTAAGTCAGTCACGACCCACTCGTGTTTTATAATTTCTCGCCTACGTACTGCAAACGAACAAACTAATGATATCGATATGTTAAACATAACAAATTTCAATGAGTCTAGTTTTTCACTGATAATTCGTGGTGGAATTCCATTGTATTAGAATTTGAAATCAAAACACTTTTGTACTTTCTTCCACTAATTTATATTTAATGATTTATGAAACCGGTCCTGGTGAAATATAAATTAGTGGAAGAAAGTACAAAAGTGTTTAAATTTCAAATTCTAATAACAAATTTCGTTGTTAAACATACCTACTTGGCGATGATTCACGTCGTGTAAAATTCAGAATCTGGCTACTAACAATAACACTCCTTACGTAGAAGGCGATAAGGTATTAATTAGATTATTACATAGTTGACGATAAGGTCATTTAACGCCAGCCGCCTATTTGCATTTACTCAAGAAAAAAACAACGCTTAAAGGCGTATTTTTTATTTCACGAAGTTGAGGTACAAATTCTTAAATGCGTTTTTTTTTCGTTTTACTAAGAATTTAATTTTCCACATTGTGAAATAATAAATTAAATACTTATATTAATTACTACTCTATTTTTCAAAGACATGATACATGTTCTACTCGCAGTATTAAATTAAAGCGTCTAATACATGTTTTGAGTGATTTTATTTATTTATTTATACTGCGTTTTTACAGGTTGTTCACACACATGTGAGAACAACCCAGTTATAAAAACTCAGTTAATTATACAAATAAGATAAAGTAAAAATTTATATACTATCAGTTAGCCAAATAATACAATGATTAATTTTGGAACAGTTAAAATAAAAAATAAATAAAATAAAACAAAAAACAGTTAGACATATAGAATTTTAAAAACAATCTAAATTTACTCAAATAACGAATAGAGGCAAGATAAGAGAAACAATTTTCAATTTTCTGATCTAATTTTCAAACTAAAAATATATGATTTTGCATTACTTAGTAGTGCATCACCTTGCACAATTTTTTTAGGTTGAATTATGATTTCTGATAATTTCAGTTTATTTTTAATATTTAGTTTTTAATTTTAGCCAATTACAAAATTTTTTTACAAATTGTTTAAAAAATGGTAACACCCAACAAAACCTCATGGGTGTATAAAATAGTAAATAAAAATATTACGTAGTTTAATTTTTGTCGCACTATTACAAGTTTGACAGGTCGCAAAGTGTTGAGTGAGGGTAACGTACATTTATGAAGATTCGTATTTTAAAAAGAGGGAGATTTCGACGGGAAACATTACTCTTAGGGGATTCCTAACTGTTGTTCCACGAACCGCCTTTGCTTCTGTGTATTATTTATGTATTTAGATTGGATTTAGGTAATATATGGTAATGGACGCATCTTTCACGGCAGAGCAGCGCGACGTCGCACGACGCCGACGCCGACGCCCGACGGTGGCTGACGCGGGCGATAGCGGCTTAGCATTTTTCTTTGAATTATCTATCTGCGTGTGAGTTTTGCACGTGAAATGAATTTTATTGTCGTGCACTTAGAACATTTGGATATGAGATTACTTCTTACGTTTTGTTTATGTGTGTACTACAACAATGGGTGCAGCTGTTTTTCGTAAATATTGTTTTCCCATCTCCATCAAAACAATATTTTTAATTATAACTTTAAAGTGAAAAGTTTTTTAGCGCCGTTGTGATTTGAAACTCGGTGAAACGAAAAATGGCGACACTAAAAATACACAAAAACATACAGATATAACCAGAGTGAGAAAAACTAATAGGTCTTCTCTTTGTGCGGTGCTTCGTAGCCTCCTCACTCTTGTCTATTGTGTTCTGAAGGTTTCACTTCTACCGCGTGAGAACTGCATACTTGTATTTTTTTATGTGAATGCCGCACAAGTATATCAAATCTCAACTGTTCCCAACCGCCCGGAGCCGATGAGACTATGACGTCACCAATTGGGGTATGTTGTGAGGCTGAAGATAGTGATGAAGGGAAGAAGGTAGATGGGGGAAGAAGGTGGGCCTGGCTATTCAGATTTTGGTCACCAAACACAGCTAAATCCATGTCATGCAACGTTTCAGTTTTGAATGGCGGTCTTCCATATGGGCGATACTGAGAGATACATTGAAGGGGACTCCACCACTTTCCCAATGGCGGCGTTATAAGGAAACATACGGTTTCCTCCTTCACCGCACACGTCAAGACTGTACTTTTTTTAACGAAGCTACATTTATTTGAACGACTCTCTAGACTCTAGACTCTAGACCCTCCAATGTCCATGCATACGGGGTTAGTAAGCAGCATGCACGTACTTACATTTACATTATACAAAATATAAATAGAAGTAGCAGCCCGTGGAATAATTCTTATAATAATTAAAAAAGAGATAATAGTGTTAGTAAAAAAAAAAGAAAAATAACGGCTATAACCAGTCGAAGAAACCTTCTGAAAATAAAATAAGTAATGAGGAAAAAAGCAGTTATATGATTATGTTATAATTTAAGTAATTACTATAATAGCATAAAGAAAATAAAATATATAAAAAGAAAAGAAAGACCAGAGAAAGTATTCCATAGACCACCGGGCAGTCCCAATGAGAATGCGTATAGCTATCGGCCCAACCGCAGACGATGCTCGAAATCCGCGCCCTTTAGCCGGCTCCCCGATTTTGCCTCTCTGAGAGAGTGGAAGATACTCTCAGTATTGGCCTGGTGTAAGACAACCATTCAGATTTGAAACGCTGCTTGAAAAGGCTTTAGCCGTTTTTGGCGACCAGATCTTATTAGCCTCCTCTTCCTCTTCCCCTTCCCTCCTATTACCTTCCTCTTCCAAATCTATTTCCCATCCCCACCTCAGTCACTACCTATAGCTTCACAATATACCCAATCGGGTATGCCATAGTCTCACTTGCTCCAGACGGTTGAGAGCATTGAGACTCTTATGAGGTCCCAAATTAAAATAAAATATGCATTTTCGCATTGTTATGTACGTTACAACACGGCCGCTAGTCGACGAATTTGGTTTTTCAAAGTGAACCCTGTGCCGTCCACCAAAGAACTACTGATCACGCCACACACCCATTTTCAGTCAGACCTCCCCCGGCCGTAGAGGGAACAGACGTTAGGCTCCACGTCGCTTGATTTCGTGGAATCAATTTTCAATTTCCTTTTTATTACAATGAACAATGCGTTAAAAATGAGTTAATGTTTTTAACAGGTTTTTACGAAATCTACCTCTAAAAAAAATTCTCAAATACCTTTTCCAACCTTTCCAAAAGCTTTTTCTCAAGTATTTTCAAACTCCTCCCTTAAAGAGGCGTGAATTCCGATTTTGATTTTTTCCTGGACTTTTGGATCGCCTTAACGTTCCCTTTAAACCAAATGGACACAATCCAAGTGGTTTTGCGGTGATTGGGGTCTCTCCTCTCTGCCTACCCCTGTGGAGAAACAGCGTGATGGTTTTGAGCAGATGGGCAAATCCGGTAGATCCGGTAGATGTGTACCGTGATCCGGTAGGATCTGCCCTTATGATGGACACTGCAACGCCGTCCGAAACGTTGGCTAAAGAAGGAGGTAGCCCAACACGGCATAACACCTCAAAAACAAATAACGAAAATACTTTTGGCCGTGAAAATCTTAAAACAAACCAGCGTGATGGTTATTTATTTTCAAATTCAAGTTAGTACACGTCTAAAGGCTTTTGCAATTTGCCACAGATTTAAAAAAATAGTGAAATTCATCGAATGCAATATACGTGTGTATAATAGACAACGTAGAGCCACCCCGTAGAACAAGATAAAAGGTTCTACGTCACGTACCTACAAGCCACGTCCTCACGTATCGGTCTTGGGGGTATGCGCCGTTCGATCTGACCAAATAGGGGGATGAGGGCGTGTCGGCATCGAAGCCTTCGATACATTCCACGGCTTCTCATTGGCCGTATTGATGTATTGGGAACGTATTGATTTCGCCTGAGCCTGCGGGCGGGGGTCCATTGGAGACTAAGAAGGCTCTATTGGGCATGATCGGGAGGTTTTGATGGTGTATAGAATTACGTATTTTTGATATATAAGTTTTGAATGCGAAATAATAATCGTCGTTGCAAAGTACGTTAGCTTCCAAATGTGTAATAAATAAATTTGATTAAGAAAATTAAAAAAAAAAATTAAAATACTGTCATTACATATTAATGTACATAGGACCCAATATAATGTGAACATGGATTTATTCAATTCTATGGACAGGGTTGTGATAAAATTATGGAAAACATTTGGTGCACAAATTTTCTCAAAAAGAACCAGTGGCCTATTTGTAACTAAATTAAATCAAGTAGATACACACGGTGTCCGGAAACTCGTAGTACAAACTCTTTTTTTTAATTTCTCTTTTGATAATCACAAATTCACTATGAGACGTAATTTAAATTAAATGAAAAAAAAATCTAAATTCTAAACACATGGTTTCTTCGTCAAAATAAAAAAATAAAATGATGTATTTTTTTTTAAATATTAGAGTTCAAATTTAATAGTTAAAAAACGCCAAATACCATCCAATCAGCTTTTTATATCTACTAATAAAACTTAATATATATTTTTATATTGAATAACAAGGGCAAAGGTGATTTTTAAACAAATCTGCGGTCAATAAATATTTAACTCAAGTTTGCTTTGAATTTAAGTTTCAATTATCAAAATTGAAACTGATTGTGTGAAGAATAATTCCAGGTACCTACTTTCATCAAACATTGATATTAATTTAGTTGTCGGTAGGTACTTTATTAAAAGTGAAATATTCCTGCGTGAAATTCAAATGAGTTCAACGAACTAAAATATACTTTGTATTTAAGTGTCATTTTCAAATGTTTAACTGCTTATGTCAAAAATAATGCAGACAAGCGATAAAGTAAATACCTATCTGTAACACAATACTTTAAAAAAATACAATTGTGCAGTTCACACGCGGTAGAAGTGAAACCTTCAGAAAACTGAAGTAGACAAGAGGGGGCACTGTGGGCAGGCTACGAAGCACCGTACAAAGTGGAGACCGATTATTACGAAGCACCTTCACAAAGAGGAGACCGATTATTCTCTTATACCCTCGCAAGCTTAATCCTATAGATTTATGTGTTTGTCTCTTTGTAGTGTCACTTTTATGTTTCATCGAGTTTCAAATCACAGCGGTGCGAAAGAATGGTCACAACTGGGACTCGAACCCAGACCTCTCGTCTACCCGGACGTGCGCATTATTTTTTTTTTATAGTGAATACCGCACAAGAATCTCAACTGCTCCCGTCTGGAGCCAGTGAGACCATGGCTTCCCCAATTGGGGTATGTTGTGAGGCTGAAGGTAGTGGGGAGGGGAAGGAGGTGGGGAAGAGGAAGGTTGGGAAGTATCTGGCTATTCAGATCTGGTCACTAAACACGGCTAAAGCCATTTTCAAGCAACGTTTCAATTCTGAATGGTGGTCTTACACCAGGGCGATACTGATAGTATCTTTGACTCTGGAACATGCCGCAAATATACTATATATTATTTTAAATGAATTAATTGTGAAATAACACAAATTAATCAAATAAAATTTATTTGCCAATTTAATATGAAATTAACAATTTTGACGGTTTGACAGAAGGTGGCAATTGCGAAATTGTTTAACGCGCACGTCGCGGTTAGAAGAGAGGTCTGGATTCGAGTGTTTTTCTGTGTCTTGTTCTCGTTCATATTTTCGTTTAGATTATTATCATTGTTATCTTCTTCTTCAATGATAAATTACATTGATGGAAATAACCTTCAAAAGTTATAAAAGAGAGTTTTTCTTATGAAAAGTTGAAAAATATTTTATTAATGTACCTACCAAAAAAATAAGATGCATTGTAAAGGCGTTTAATGGAAAATTCGTTTTCTCTTCTACGTATCTCTCCAGTTCACACTAAGTAAATTGAGTTCGTTAACTTTCCACGGCGAAACGCCCGGAAAATCGTTGCGTCGACTTTTCCGTATTTTTTCAATTTATTTCACACCCCAACGTGAAATCTATACATGGGCGTGTTCGATTACGTGGGGCGGGTTTACTGCGCGGACCGAAGTCAACTCGTCCCCTGATTGGCTGATTGGTTTTCGATTGATGCCGTCTACCAAAGCATGTTTGCCTTTTTCCAATACCGATTCGTGATTGGTTCCATCGGGTAGGCGTGGTCGAATTGTGGGCGTGCTGTATTGGTTCGGTTCGATTGGTTATCAGTGATTTTTGTGGGCGTTCTTATTGATTCGATTGGGTATCGGAAAGTTGCAATTTGATTGGAATATTGGTTATTGGGTATTTGAAGGCGTTCCGATTGGTTCGATTTGGTATTGGAAATGGGCGTTCTTGTGGGTTCGATTGGTTATTGGAAGACGCAATTTGATTGGAAAATTGGTTATTGGCAAGTTATTGGGAATCTACAGGTTATTTTTGTGGGCGTTCGATTGGGTGGGCGTTCTGATAGGTTCGATTAGGTTATTGGTAAAGGGCGATTGGAAAGTTTCGATTGGTTGTTGGTATTTTTAGGCGTTTTAATAGAATTGTTTGGTAATTGAAAAATTTTGTGGGCGTTCGTAAGGGTTCGATTGGGTATCGTAAAATAGTTTATGCGATTGGAAAATAGGTTATTGGAAAGTTGAAAATCTAAAAGGAAACTTTTATGTACGCTGAATCGAATTCAGTCTTTCAATTCATTTTTTAAAGAAAGATAAACAATAACCCAACAATGTTTAAAAATCTCGTAGGTACTACCACCACACTAAGTGGTCGTGTCGTGATGGAGAAATTGGCCAGCCGAGGAATCGAACAGGCGACGCACGCCCTGGTGGGACCAAAACACGATGCCCACTCAGCCACTGACCAGTTAACAGATAAATTTACAAGTATTGACGGCCTCCGTGGTCGAGGGACAAGCCTCAAAAATTTCACACTTTCAGTATAGGCCTGGTGTATGACCACCATTCAGAATCGAAACATTGCTTGAAATGACTTTAATGCAATGTTTGGTGACTAGATCTGAATAGCCAGGTAATTCCCGTGGATTACAAAGAACAGTCAATTTCATAAAAAAAAATTAAGGGAAATTCGTGCATTATAATGAAAGGTAATGTTTCTTAAAATATTAAACTAATTTTATGTAATCTCTTGCGTTTAATTTAAGATGATTTTTGAAAATTTTATGAGTTCTACGTAACCTTTTTTTATTTTACATACCTTATCGTTTCTGAAAATATCAGTTGAGGACAAACTAGGTATTTTTTTTTATAAAATAACTTTCTGCGCTTATTTTTAATAGGAAATCTTTATCAAATAAAGTTATTTGTATCAGGAGCACAGAAGATTAAGACGATGTCGGAACAAGAGACGAATTATTACTCGGAAGTCCCGTCTTTCTCTCTGGCAGCGTCTCGAATCCGGCGCGGTGACTTACAAGAATTAACTGTTATTAGCACAATAACGTAGATACGAGTATTATAGGAAATCTTACGTGTACTCCTCTAATATTCTGTTATCCGGGTACATATATTCAATTACATTCTCCCTCATCTAATTGTAAATAAAAATAATTCGACAAATTTGTAAACTAAATTAAAGTTATTTCCATTCTATACAATTCAATACATCATTCATAGTGAAATATCATCCACCGATGACATATTATTTTACGTTATTCTAATGCTTGTAGTCTTACTTGGTCGAAGCTTGTAGTGTTTAATTTATATGTTTTTAACCCGTCTAATCACAGGAGACCCAAGTTGTCCCAAAACATCATATGCCGTTATAATAACAGGAGACCCAGATTGTCCCAGAGCGACAGTGCATTATTAAAAGTTAGATATCTCTCTTCCTGTCATGCGAATATTTGTGATTTCTTTTATGTTAGAAACGGAATAAAATAATGCTTCTCATTATCTAAGAATTATATGAGCTAGGTTTTTCAGATATTTTACAAACCCGATCAAAAGTGACGGTTTAATTTTTCGCCAATTTGTGACGTATCACACATTTAATTTTAAAATAAAATTGTATGAAAGTGATAAAAAGTGAGGTGACAGTTTTATTCCAAATTTTATTTAGAAAAGGAATTTGTATTTTAAATTTTGAGTTTATTCTATTTTAATTACTTTAATTTGAATATTCACAGGAATGCATTTTTTAGCCAATTTAAATTTCCAATATTAAAATTTTAATATTTAGAAACAAAAATATTGATTTCTAATAAACACACCGGAAAGATTGTTTTATCTAGATTTTAGAACAATTTTTGTTTTAGCAAAAGCGTTAAAAAAAAACAATAAATAGGAACATTTAAAATGCATGGGAAGAACCAGGAATTTTGCGCGCAAACCTTGATAGGCAAAAGTTGACAGAAAATTATTTTCTTATTATTCGAAGGGTTTTAAGGGCCCACTACAGCCATTTCAACTTCAGAAGTCATTGTTACCTGCTTTATATATTAACCTGTATTTTAATATAACGCAGAAGAAAATTAGATGCAGCTATCAAAAGATGAAATATTTACAAAAATTAAATCCAAAACAGATCACATTCTTAATAATTACAAATTAGAACACTACCTATGTAATACTCCACAACATTGGTCTCTTCAAGACCCAAGTTTACTCACTCCTTTCCATAAAAATAACCTATATACACAGTATCCCCAAAGATGTGCGCTGAGGAAAATCCTCTTTCTCTGGGCCTCCTGCAAGGTGTAATCTATAACATAAAAATCAATATTTGTTAGTTTGTTTGTTCGTATGCTGTGCGCTGCCGTACCGTTCATCCGATTGCAATGAAACTTGGGTGATTTGTTGTGCGCACACCCACGAAGGTTATAGGCTATTTATAATTGCAAGCTCTGGCGTTATGAAATTTGCATAACTGAAAATGAGTATTTAAGCGGGGGAAGGCACGAGGGGAAGGCTATTGAAGGAGGTGGGGTAAGCGGGAAGGATGACGAGGGAGAGGAAGGCTTTACTTTTAATTTTTGAGCATTAAAAATTGCGCTGTGTTTTTTTAGCTTTAAGATTTGAGCTTTCAGCTTAAAGCTTTGAACTTTGAGCTTTGAGTTTAAGCTTTGAGCTTTAAGCTTTGAGCTCTGAGCTTTAAACTTTGAACATTGAACTTTGAGCTTAGAGCTTGAAGCTTTGAGCTTGAAGCTTTGAGCGTTAAGCTTTGAGCTTTAAGTTTTGAGCTTTGAGATTTGAGCTTAGAACTTTGAGCTTTAAGCAACCCCAAAGATGAGATGTGCCCTGAGGGAAATCCTCTTTCTCTGGGCCTCTTGCAAAGTGTAATCTATAATAAAATTTAGTTTAATGTAAAAAAAAACACAGCAAATATGCGTAGCGTAAAAGGAAATTAGTTATAGGTATCTATAGGTATAAAATAAACCATAACAAAAAACGTAATAATTTCGTTTGTGCGGTGTCTGTGATTGTAACTGTGGTTCATTGAACACGAATTTGTTTCGAATTTAAATATCATTTTCAAAATTGTAACAGATTCATACAAGCGATAGAGTACCTACCTACCAAAGATATTCAAATACAAAAGAGATATGCTATGGTGTCCCCGCAACTGTCGGCGGACTACGCCCTAATTAGAGTAGTTTGCGTACGAAAATAATTTGTTCATTTCGTTGATTTTTTGAAGATGTGCATTAGTATTGGTTAACAATATATACGGAAAGAATTCGTTCATTTAGTTTAACGTTCGTTTGGTTTATTCGTTAATTATTCGTTCATTTAGTTTATTTGTTAATCGGTAAATATATCGGCGACACCCGGAAGCGCAGTCCCGCCTAGTAAAAACTGCAGATAGCACATCTACTTATATTTCAATATCTTTGGTACCTACCTATAACTAAAATTATTTAAATTGTCATTTTCAAAATTGAAACGAATGCTTCTGTCAAGCGGTAAAGTACCTAGATAGGTACCTATAATATATTTTTTAATAGAAAATTGTTTTTGAAGTTTTTTTTTATTTCTATGGGTTAATCTTGAAAGGTAAAGTCAGATTTCGTGTTTTTTAGGGGTCGGCATTTTTCACATTTGAAAGCGTTATTCGCTAACTTTTCTAACAAACTATTTAGTGATTCTTCACGGGTCTGGCCTAGTTTTAAATAAAATATACAAATCCATATTAAATCAGTGCACGAAGATGTAGACCGTTGAAAAAACGGACTTGGAAATTAGCTATTAGTTTGAGAATTACCAAATATGACTGATAAAATCATCTTGGTAATATTAAAGCCAAATCTTACTTAAATTATCAAGAATATCATAAATCTTTAACAGCATCAGCACCGTTAAGAGCATCCTGTAGCTCGTGGTAATGTATTCAATCCGGAAGGAGGTTTCCTCTTTGGCAGTATTTAAAGGAATTTGGAGATAAATCAGAGTGCTCTCCACATCTCCTCACCGACTCGCTTTGCATACTGCCTTAAAATACAGTAGAACCTTCTTTGTTACCAACCTACCCGCAGGATATTCTAATATCTTCGCTATTCAAACTGCTTTAAAAGTGGAGGAGAGAGGGTCTCATTCATGTGATAAGAGAATCTAATATCTTGTATGAATTAAATAAGAAAACATTGGATCATTTATTGCAATATTTAATCACTGAAGACAATAACCTAGAAAAAAGTCGACTAGACTTCCTCAATAATTTAAATTGTTAAAATTATGGCTTAACAAATACAGATGTTGAAACTTCATTTATTTACAAGCTGGTTCCCGGCATGCGTTGCTATGCCATTTAATAAAGAAATTGTTTCTCCCTGCGTGTCCTTTCCCATTCGTCCCGTTCCCGTTCCTCTTCCTCCTCCCCTTCCTATCCCGCGTCGTCTTTCCCTTTTGCGTTCACACTCCATCTCCTCCACCTTTCCTCTCCCCACTCTACTCTCCCCCTTCCCCCGCCCCGCGAACCCCCCTCCCCCCTCCCGCATTTCATACATTCTGTCCCGGTACATTCAGTTTTCAAACCGCTCGCTTACCACCTATTGATTTTTTTTTATACAAATTTCATAATGCCAGAGCTCACCAGTAGTTTTATCCAAACCTTGTCCTGACAATAACGAACACACAAAAAAAAGAATTACTTATCCAATTTGGTGTAGTCGTTCGGAAGTTATGCGCGTAAATACATTTCGGAGATTCATTTTTGTTTATATAGATTTTATATCACTTTACATTTCTCACAAACTTTACACATTATTACAGTATACCTACCCTTATTATTACACACACTTTTATAAATACTTTTGCACAAACTGTTTAGACAAATTTTAATCATGTTTTTGCTTTATTTCTTTGTTTTTTTAATGTTTGTTTCTTTCTAGGTCTTTCTTACAATAATAAAAAATATTTAACTATATTATTATCTACGCATAGGCTGCGCCTTAGTGGGTTCCCATTATTCTTATTATTTTCATAATAAGTGTCGTATTCAATCGGAAATTCAAAACAGAAAAATAAGAAAAAGATACGGTCGCATCTAGGAATTGAAGCAAGGACCTTAGCCTTGCCGGGGCGCCGCTCTACTACTGAGCTAATGGGACCCTATACCCTTCGGTCAAATTTAACTGAATCAATTTTCCATTGAGATTCGCTAATATTGTCTTCAGTGATTAAATATTACAATTTAAGAATGCACTCAATAGGCCACGTACATCACATTTTCTTAATTTTTTTTTCCGGTTTATGCAAATATTCTAAGACATTCCGTTTTTTTTTAATCGTATTTTTGAAATCCTGGGGATTTTTTGAAAATTTTAATCCGAAAAATCAGACCATTTTTTATAAACCGGAAAGACGGTACATAATTTTATAGGTGCGAAAAAACGATAATTACATAGCCGAAAATCATTTTAAAAAAAGAACGTTTTCCACACAAATGGCACAGGAGAAAAACGAGGCATACCAAAAATATTACATCTCATAAATATTTTTTTCCTTGATCCATCTTATTGATCATAAATCATTATATTGTACAACGTCTATATTACTAAATCCAATGTAATATACTTGTAATTGTAAATTATAATAATAATAAGAATATTATAAAATTTCATTTCGTAAAAATCAGCATCATAACCATTATTCCCCTAAAACACGTACCGACATCTAAAATGTACGGGGTTCTCTTCATAACATCTGTCAAAAAGTCAAACCAAATGATAAGTTCGCAGAGAACAAACAATAAATCTAGTGAACGTTAAATGTCAAATTCAAAAATTCGCCTGAAATCGAAGTGATGCCATATAAAAAAAAATCAGTGAAATTTTACAAAACATTTTCGGAGACAGGACATTTTCATGTGGTGACGTCACGAGCCCAAAAATGGATTTATTTATTTAAAAATAAAAAACTGTACATTTCTAAAAAAATTTACTAACCTTTTCGCAATCTTAGTAAAAAGATCTATCCACACGATTTTTTCCAAGTCGTTATGAAATCCAAGCAAGTGGCCTATTATTGATTGAATAGATATAATAGTATCTATAGCTATCTTGTACCTACCTGCCGCGCGGTTAAATAGATCAATCACATCTGCGTATCTATTATTAACTTCATGCAACCTTGATACAAGCGAGATGCTCAGTCATGGAATTGTTACATTTAAACAGGATTTGCAAAGAGTAAGCTATATGAAAATCTTCGAGGTTAATTAATTCAGGGTTACTACCATTTACAATTTTGAATATAAATATTAATAAGTGGGATGTAATTTATAATATCTGAGAGTTTTAATAAATTTGAGTCTTTCATCAAGTAATTATGGTTTACTAGTTTTTGCCCCCGGCTTCGCTCGCATTTTATTAGGGGGGTTCCCACAGCGCCTCCTTCACCTTCCCTATCCCCACTCCATCCCCCCCTCCCCTCCTCCCCTCCCCCGCCCCCTCTCACACTTCCACCCTCCCCCCTCCCCAACCCCACCCCCTCCCATCCTCCCTCCCCCTCTCCCCTCCCCCTCTCCCACCTCTCCCTATCCGCCCCTTCATACCATTATATTCATTTTTCAAAGAGCTCGCGTGCCAAATATTGCAATTTTTTTAATACAAATTTCATAATGCCAGAGCGCTATAGAGCCTATATTTTATTCGGATGTATGAGTTATATTATTGTAAAGTTTCACTAAACAATGTTTTTCTCCAAACAATGTATTTCTTTAAATATTGCATTGCAATGCAAGCCAGGAACCAGCTAGCTTTTAATAAAATGAAAACAAATAACTTTGTAAAATATTTTATATTAATCTTATCCTTATGAAGAAAACATCATTTTCGAAACATGTTTGTTCGCGCGTTTTTATATGGGATTGATTGGGTATTGCATTCGCAGACTTGGTGGGTAGATATGTCAAAATCCTGAATTTATCCCACCTACCTAATCTTTCCTTCCAAAATTTCACCATAAAAATTGTTGCAAGAAAGTACTCAACTTTGGAGAGGTGACAGTGTGCTTTCCTGCTCAGTACAAAATAATATCTCAGATAGGGCGTAACCTCTTGTTATAAGAATATTGCGAATTTTAAACAGTGAGAAGTGTACACCAAAACTGGAGATCAGTGAGGCCCCATCTGCAACGGTGAGTCCTATTTTCCTTTTTCCAATCTGTGTTTATCTAATTTTCCAAAAGCACAGATCTGAACTATCGACTGACTATCCATCAGGTTTTGCGAGTGTATGCTATTTAATCGTCCCGTATAACTTAGCGATTTCACGTAGTTTCGGGACTGGTCCTTCGAGGGCTGCATAGGCTTTGCTCTGCAGCATTTACCGCCAATTAACAGTGGAGTCGCAGTTTCGCGACACCAATGTTGATAATATTGATTATACGTACCTGGTGGTTTTTAGAAAGTCATTTGTTTTAATTTAATTAAACTAAGTATATGTCATATCTAAAATACAACATAAAAAAACATCCTGGAATAAAGAATTATTATTATTGTTATTATAAAAACAAAACCTAGAGAAAATCCAACACCAAACTATAGATATTATCCAAGAAAAGCCATAACCACTCCAGATATCCAAATTGTCTGTCTGAGCAAACATCCAAACATCTCGGAAGATTCAACTCCCAACAACAAAGGTCATAAATTCAAATATCAAAACACATACACAATAGTCGGTAGTCGGTACTCGGCTGGCAATAGTTCATTAGCGTAGCTGGAGGGTGGGGCGATCCAGTGGCGGTCCGTGGCGGTTAGGGGCCGGGGCGCAATAAGTAACCGGAGCCCCATCGATTGCTACCCCGAGGGGGTTTTCTAAGATGTACAGGGGTGACTCGTGGTTTGGTTAGATGCTTGCTAGGTATTATTCATATTATTTTGTTTCTTATGGACTTGTGCGCTCTCCGAAAATCATTAAATGGTTGGTCGAGTGATACCTATGGTTCTCATCTTGCAATTCGAAAAGTTACCGAATCAAATCCCGGAGTACGCAAGTAAATTAATAAGTAATTATTTTTTTATTATTTTTATTGTTAAACTAACGTTTAAGACAAGATTTTTATGCATAGCACAAAGGGTAACAATTATTATAAGTAATAATTATTAGCCTGAAACACTCATCTACATTGAAAAATCTTCCGAGAAAAGATACATGACGCCAACGGGACATGAACCCGTGTCCTTCTGATTGCCGGTCAGCTGCTCTCCCAATTGAGCTATGGCGGCTTATCTTGTACCCGCCAAATGAATATCCCGTTGGCGTCATGTATCTTTTCTCGGAAGATTTTTCAATGTGGATGAGTGTTTCGGGTTGATAATTATTGCTTATAATTATTTTTTTATTCATTTTTGTTATGAAGAATTTTAATTTTAATAGTTTTAGTTTTTATTTTTTAGTACATTTGTTACATTAATTTAATTTTTTTGCAATGAATTTAAAATGAAAGTAACAAATGTACATTGATAATTAAAACTCTTCAAAACAAAAATGTCTAGAAATTGTTACAGGATTAATGCCCAAGAAATACTAAATATTTTTTAATTGTTTCACAAGTAATTCATTAAAAATAATATATAGGTATATCTTGTAGGTAAATTTGCGGCATGTTCCAGAGTGACAGGCTCTCAGTTTCGTCATGATGTTAAAAGACCACCATTCAGCATTGAAAAGTTGCTTGAAAATGTTTTAGGCGTATTTGGTGACCAGATCTGAATATCTAAATACTTCTCCAGCTTCCTCTCCCCCCTCTACCTCTTTGCTCTCCCCACTACCTTCAGCCAAACCCCAATTGGGGATGCCATAGGCTCACTAGAACCATACAGTTGGGAGCAGTTGGGACTCTTGTGCACACATATTAAAAATATTATGAGTACGTTTAAAGTAATTTTGATTTTCAGGTGGACATTTATTATCGTTCCGTTACAACCTGCAGACAGTCCAAAATGCGAAGATATTCCTTATGGTGAAAAATATTTTTAAATGTTAGATGCAATCCTGGGTTACGAATACACAATAATCGAAAAACATAATCTTGTATTCCTCTTAGGGTAAATAATTTGTTAATGCAAATGTTAGAGGAAGCACGCTTATTAGGAGACGTAAGCGAAAGCATTCAATAAATCGTGACTTACGGCGATAAAATGTTTATAACTGCATGCATTTAATAATAACGTTTTTGTGAATATTTAAGTTATCAAATTACGTTGAATTCTTGACACATCAATCATTGTATTGAAAATGACAATTAAAATAAATTTATCCTAACCTCTTAAAGGCCAGGAAATTTCCGAAAATTCACGAAAATTCCCTAACAAAGCACCACTTTGAATTTTGAATTGAATGTTTTGTGGATTAATTTTGAGCTATCGTATATTTTATTGACTGAAACACATTCCTAGAACAATAAACTATGTACCAAAACAACATTACTTGCGTTAATTACGTAAATTGATAGGTTTTACGATGTTTTCGTCAAGTAATACGCATCGGACGTTGACAGAAAGTTTTGCGGCAACATTTTGATGCCACAGATAAAATCATTTAAAAATATCCTGGGGTTGCCAGGTGGATGAAATTTTTGCCTAGATACTGGGTAAATGCTGGCGCAAGCGATTCTAACCTTGTCCTTCATACAAATTCTATACATAGAAGGGTCAAAATCGCAGACAAACATATTTTTTTCGAAATTTTTTCCGCGCGCATGCGTACCAACCGCGCGCATCCGCGCGTCTCCGGCCTCGATTACATTAAGCGATTTTACAAGATACTATCTACTAAGTTTAAAAGCGTGTGAATCGGCGAGTGAGATTGTCATGATGACACACAAAACTGTCCACTCGCTCAGTAGCGTAGGAAACTGAGATCGTAGGTCGCTGCTAGCGCCACGCTAGTCAGTAGCGAGAATAACGACGCCTGCGTGAACTAATTATGTCAGGTGTTTGACAGTCAAAATCAGCTGTTTGTTGGTCGCCATAAATAAACCAAACACGAGAAAGCGAGTAGCAAATAAAGTTGACGACCTTTCAACTTATTTCGTAGATTGTCATCAATCTGCTAGTTAGCAAGTAATACGATTACACTGAGCGAGTTTACTAACAGATAGTGAATTTCCCAGATAGTAGCTTGTAAACTCGCTCAATGTCATCGAGGCTTTAATGATCAAGAATTACAATCGCTCACAGACATTCCCACTCACAAAAAGTAGGTATTTTTTAGTTAAATTACAATTTAAACACATGAATATGTTTTAGACCACTTTATTCAGGCCACTTTATTCAGTCACTGTATGTACATATGTCCAAATGATAATTATGGAAAGCCACAAATTAAATACTGTGTACAAATACTACTTGTATTAATTATTATTAATGTACAAATACTACTTGTATGAATTGAACAGATAATACAGGATACACTCATCCGGGCATTGATATTTCATTTGAGTTAAGTAAAGCGAACCATTCAGAATTTTTTAAAATTTTTATATTAATTATTAAAATACCGATAACTAATTAGATACATATAACCTAATCACTACGCCACTGATTCCTAAGATTTCCGGCATTTCTGGACCATCCGCAATCAATTATCATAAAGCTCGGATCCCTCTCCATGCACGCCACTAAATCAGATCCGCTCCAGGGGCGTGCAAGCAAATAATAATAATAATATTCAAGCGCGGCCCGGGGGCCAAACGGGGCCCGGGTCACTGCTACCCTTTCGGATCTAAGACGAAATTAATAATGCAGAGCGGCCGTAATCTTCAATAGGGTCTTCAATATGTAAGGTGCAAACATCGGGTGGGTGAGAATTGATCTCTGTGACGAGCGACTTGATCAATTATTTAGTTTGTGATGACATTAATTCGTAAGCTGTTATATTCTCAGTGGTTTATGGGATTTGGCGGGAAATATTTAAGGACATATTAAAGGACACATTTTTGAAATAAAAATTTCTTTGGAACCGTTGTGATTTGAAACTTGGTGAATCGGAAAAGGTTGTTACATTAACAAGATCCAAAGACACATTTCTATTCCCATACACATTCATAAAATTATACTAACACGCAAAAATGAGATTCGAGACCTTGGCGTGATTTTTTAAGCAAATCACTGTTTCAAATCGCACATATCTGACATTGTCTCCCGCGCCAACAAAATGCTTGGATTTGTTCTTCGTAATGCGAGATCGTTTACTAATGGAATTACAATATGAAGCACTGGTTCACAGCATCCTGGAATACAGCTCCATTATTTGGCCCCCCCCCTTAAGGCTCTGCAACCGGGCCCGAAAAGAAGAAGATGGAGAGATACGAAATTACGAATGTTAGAGGAGAGCGCTAACATTTACAGCGACAAAATCGATGCGAAAATTGCGAAAATGTTTAATAAAACACGACTTAAAATAGAGCAAAAATCTCGCGGGCATTATCTTAAACAGCATTTAAAGAAACACTGTGAATTTTTTCATACATATAACTTGTAAAATAACTGAAACAAACGTGTTAATAATAATTTTTGAAGCATACTTTGCGATTTTTTTTATCGAGGAATTTTATATAATTTGCGTTTCGGCGCGGGCAAAGTCTAGATATTATCTTCAAGAATAACATATATTTTTTTAAGAGCTTTAAAACTTACCGTGTATAAGGGAAATGTGTAATAAATCGGTACAAATCCGGGTTGCGGGCCCTTAACAAAACCATATCCTAGAAATAGAATGAGTACAAAAAAGGTTACCTGTATATGAGGGAATATACATACTACCCATTTCTGTATCCATCATTGTTCTTAACAGGAATGCTCGATGTTAAAATAAATAAATAAATAATAATAAATAAATAAACTTATAAATCCATAGGATTTAGCCTAGTACATACGAAGCATTGCGTTATGTCAAGCTGTCTTTTACACATATAAAACAACGTATAACATATAAATATTTAAATCCGCCGGAAGAAAAAACATAATCGCCGTAAAAAGCAACGAAAGTTTTACACGTGGTAGTGTAAAACTTTCGTTGCTTTTTATGATGGCCGGCGTAGTCCAGCGGTAAGGCTCTTGACTCGCATTCCGAAGGTCGCGGGATCGAATCCCGGCGTGGCAAATAAATTTTATTTGACTAATTTGTGTTATTTCACAATTAATTCATTTAAAATAATATATAGTATATTTGCGGCACGTTCCAGAGTGGAAGATACTCTCAGTATCGTCCTGGATTCATTCAATCACCATTCAGAATTGAAACGTTGCTTAAAATGGCTTTAGCCGTGTTTGGTGACCAGATCTGAATAGCCAGGTACTTCCCCACCTTTCTTACCTCACTCCTTCCCCTCCCCACTAACTTCAGCCTCATAACATACCCCAATCGGGGATGCCATAGTCTCACTGGCTCTAGACGGAAGCAGTTGGGACTCTTGTGCGGTATTCACGTAAAAAATAAAAAGTTTTCTCCAGTGAATTTTTTTGACATTATGATATTATTTTTTTTAATATTACAAACTATTAATTTCACTGTTTCCCTAACCGAGATGTTGTGTAAAACTGTCTGTATATGAGCACTGACCGCTTTGATTATGAGCTCACTTTTAAAGGCTCCTTTGTTTGAGATTGTGTAGTAAATTTGCGACCTATTGCTTACATATTGAAACCATTTTTAAGTGAAAACTTCGAACACATACAACTATAGGATTTAGCATGCGAGAGAATAAGATTTAAAAAAAAATCGGTCTCCTCTTTGTGTTTTGTGTAGTGTTTCGTAGTTTTTCCACTATTGTTTACTTTAGTTTTCTGAAGGTTTCACTTCTACCGCATGTGAACTGCACGCTAGCGTGTGTCGCTCTTCATAGAGAGAAAACAAATGTCCTTATATTTAAACGCCCGGGGTCTCAAAAGTTTCGTATGATCTGTAGCTATTCGAAAACATAAAAAAAAAATATTGTTCACTATTAGCCCGCTTAAATGGCCGGAAGTTTCGTAAAAAATAGATTTCGTGATTTGGAAAAAAAATAAAACAAAGGGTTCATATTTTATATTTTGTACCAAACTTATTTTTCATTCCATAACTGCAGTACAAAGAACCAAAAAAAAAAATTTTTTTTTAACCATATGTGATGTGTTGATTAAAAAAATAAAAGGGGAAAATAACACTTTTTCTGGATAAAATCAGAATTCTTGTTGACTTACTTGTATTCATAAAGTTGAACTTTTTTTTCATTTTTGTCAGTTATACGCATTTTTTAATAATAAACAAACGTTAAAAGGTTAGATTACTGAAAAAAAAAAATTAAAAAAATGGTTTTAGGTTTGTTTTTTATTTTCAATGCATTTTAGCGGGCTAATATCCATTTAAAAAAAATTAAATGCAGTTCTCATTTTCTTGGCAAGACGCAACTTTTGAGACCCCGGGCGTTTCCGAATTCAAAAATTGAAATAATTGACACACGCTACTGCATGCTTGTAATTTTTTAATTGTTTTATTGTTCGACAGGTAATTAAACCTGTTACATTACTAGGCTTGTAATTCGAAAACTATCTTTTGGGAAACATTTTTTAAAATGAATTTATTAATTATTTTAAAATAAAAGACAAACTTTTTTTAAACTTTAAAATAATGAAAAACTTGTTTTCTTTTAAAGTAAAAAAAAAACTACTTGATAATGGTTAATCTTTACTTTACTTTGATTCATATTCTTAATAGGCTAAATAAAAGAAACATCCATAAACATCAATTTGGGAGGCGGGTATGGGTACCGCCGCCCTGGTAACCGTTTATTGGATAAACAACACCTCTGCCTCAGGTCACGCCAAGTAGTTCGAATAAAAATAAGTAAATAAAGGTGAAGCTACATTTGTCGACTTAGCAGGAGTGCCCGGGTTCATGGGGTAAGGTTTGCCAAAGTCTCGGCGGCCGATGTGTCTGCCTATCTGCTGCGTGGCGTGCCGGATCGAGAGAGACTGGTTGAGGAAGTCTTTTGTGCTCTCCAGCCAGAATCCCTGGACCCATCGCCTTTCACCGCAATTGAGTTTGAGAGACCCCAGATTCCTACCCACCCCTCACACCTATTTCATTCCCAGAACTTCCTCGTCTTCCTTTTCTATACACAGCATCCCCTAAGATGACATAGGCCTGTGTGGAGCTAATGTAAAAAAACAACAGATATTTAAGTTAAGCTTCCTTTCTTGACGCAAGGCAGCATGTGTCGAGAAATTTTCCAAAGTAATTTAATTTTAAATGTAATACGAGTATATCATTGAAGAAGAAGATAATAATAATAATCTAAACGAAAATATGAAAGAGAACAAGACACAGAAAAACAGAAAAAATAATGGTCGCAACTTGGACTCGAACCCAGAACCTCTCGTCTATCCGGGACATGCGTTTACCAATTCCACCATTGCGCCCTACTGTCACACCGTCATAATAGCCAATCTCATAATATTTAAAATTTTAGTATTAACAATATTATCTTCAACTAATTTTTTTTCATATCATAGGCAACAACCCATTTCATTGGAAACAATCATTCTAAGAATTGGTTTGTAACCTGGATAGCGTCACGGATAAATGTATCCGATTTTATTTTTTGGAACTATTGATTTTTTATAAAAGTCAATTGAAATTATTTGAAGATAATATTGTTAATTCTAAAATTTTAAAGATGATATTGGCTATTATGACGGTTTGACGGTAGGGCGCATTGGCGGAATTGGTAAACACACGTCCCGGATAGACGAGAGGTTTTGTTTTCGAGTCCCAGTTTCATATCATAGTGTTTCCATCCAAACGAAGTATTGAAAATCCGTAAGTCTAAGCTTTAACTTTAGGGTGCACAGTTTGTACCCGCGCTGTGCAAGCGGGTTCCCCACAGAGTATCGGACCATCCCAGTTGCGACAATTATCTTTTTTTTTTATATGAATACCGCACAAGAGTCTCAACTGTTCCCGTCTGGAGCCAGTGAGACTATGGCATCCCCAATTGGGGTATGTTGTGAGGCTGAAGGTAGTGGGGAGGGGAAGGAGATGGGAAAGAGGAAGGTGGGAAGTACCTGGCTATTCAGATCTGGCCATTAAACACGGCTAAAGCCATTTCAAGCAAAGTTTCAATTCTGAATGGTGGTCTTGCACCAGGGTGATACTGAGAGTATCTTCCACTCTGGAACGTGCCGCAAATATACTATATATTATTTTAAATGAATAAATTGTGAAATAACACAAATTAATCAAATACAATTTATTTGCCACGCCGGGATTCGATCCCGCGACCTTCGGAATGGGAGTCAAGAGCCTTACCACTGGACTACGCCGGCCGTCTGTGCCTTGTTCTCTTTCATATTTTCGTTCAGATTATTATTATTATCTTCTTCAGTGATATATTACATTGATGGGATTAACCTTCAAAAGTTACAAAAAGAGATTTTTCTTAAAAAAATTGATTTTAAATGCCTTAGAAATTTGATTTATTTTAGTAATACGGATTACACAAATAAAAAGTCTACTAATCAATCCGATTGTTTGATTACTGCCTTCAATTCTATTTTCAAATCGTAAAACCTCATTGATATTAAAATAAAATTGTGTTACCTTCGAGTAATCCACATATCTCTCGTACAGTTTATGATTATATCATACCACTTCTCACTGTACAGAGTACAGAGTACGGCAAAGCCTCGCCACCCCCATAAACCTGATTTTATTAGCAACCCTCTAACAACCTCCCTACCCCCAGAAACCTCCCCATCTCTTCAGATATTTCTAATAAAATTTTAATCCGAAATTTTTCCATCAAATTTGTAACGAGACTTGAAATTTGTTGGGTTCAAGGAAAAATTGGCAGCTTTGCTCCATCATTTCGTTGTTTCTTGAAAGAGATTTAAGATATTATTTCTTTTATTTTTTCTTGCGAAGATTTCGTGGAAACATTGATTGTGTAAGCAATTTCGTTTGTTTTTTTTCGTAAAAACATATTACGATGTGCTTTCATTTTTGTGAAAAACTTCGTCAAAATAATAATATGTATTTTTTGCCAATGATTGTTTTTTTCTAATACAGGAATTTTCTAGCACCTTAACAACGGTTCAAGATTAAGAGTTTCTACGTAGACAATAAATGTGTTATAATTTTATATTTCGTATAAAAAAAAACTCTAGATTTGACAGCCGATCCTAAGGAGATGGTTGAACTCGAGGTGGTAGTGTTATCTTTTTGTTATTGAGTTTGATCTCGAAAGCAAAAATATCGCAAATATGACCGTCACACTGGCGACAATTGAGATGAAAATTATGACCTTTATCGGCAACCAAATGACGAAAGTCTTTGTATATAGCGGGATTCTATTTAAAGGTATCAGGGGCGACATCCTTTTTGAAAGTCATGATTGTGACAACCGTTGTGAAATCCGTGTTTTATTCACCATCCTTTCTATCCCGGAGTATTTCTTCACCCAGCCAAAACAATAGTGTAAACACTAATATAAACCAACTCTCTCATCTTAAGTGATTGCATTTCCATTTCTAATAATATTCCCTTTTGGCTGAAAACATATAATACAGCAATTAAAGATTTTTCTTCAGTCATGTGTTCCGCATAAAACAAAAAAATTTAATTTCTCCAACAAATATGATTATGCTGGTCCATATTTGATAGGCAGACTTCTATTCAATTGCACTATTTTGTATTTACTTTTACACATTATGAAAGCACTCGTCAATATTGCTAATAAAATTACTTAATATTATAGCTGAGCAACGAACAACCTTAAAAATATTATTCAAATCCGTTTTTACATGTTGGTATCACCGAGCACCGCTCTCCGGCCAAGCGCATGATATTGCAAAATTATTCCGGTTTCAACGTTCGTTCCATCTACCTGCTTTTCTTCTAAGCGAGACAATTATTAAATCTGTGCTAACTTATTGTAACCAAAGTTCCAATGTTAATATATTTGTCTCGTGTTAATCAAGAGTTATTATTGAAAACCTCCACAACACACGCATCCAGTTTACAGACATGGCAAGGCCTGTAAACTGTCAAACCCTCTGGATAAAATTTCTAAACATAACCCATATTGCTAAAATATGATCGTCCTCAATGTTTGAAAGCCCTTCGTCTTTTTTACAATTTAGTAGGCTTAGAGTTTAGAGGAACATAATTGGGGATGATTTCAAAAGAAGGGAAGGAGATAAAGTTCTTGGAAGGAAAAAGGTACCAGGATTGGGTAGGAATCTGGAGGTCAGTGGGTATAAGAATGACGGGCGTATGAATTCATCCCTCCCACTGCAGTGCAAGCGTAGATAGAGTCCTACTGGAGAGGCCAAATGATCTCACTGGACCAGGCTCTCCCGATCCGGCTCACCACGCAGTAAATTGTCAAACTCATCCGCCTCTAAAATCTTCACAAACCTCACCCCATGAATCTGGGCGCCCCTGCTAAGTCTCCAAACGTAGCGAACCACTCGTGGTGACAAGGGTCTTATGCGGTACTGCCGCCTTGGGGTGGTACATGAAACTGCCGCCATGGATTAACCCACAGTGCCCTTCTTGACATATATTAAGGAGGATGATGTATTTTACTTATGTTGACAGAATAGCACTTTATTCTAAACATGCGAACACCTAAGCACAGGTTGTCCTAGTGAGGTGTTCACAAAATGCTACCACTAACCTTTTTACATACAGCTACTGAATATTAAAAAAAAATTGTACGTACTACTATACAAACCACTATAATCATTTATAAAATGTATGTTTAAGGGCCCGCTTTCCGAATTACTACCGATTTCTTACATATCTTATATATATAAAGTTTTAAAGCTCTTAAAAATATATATGTTATTCTTGAAGATAATATCCAGACAATGCCCGCGCCGAAACGCAAATTACATAAAATTCCCTCGATAGAAAAAATAGTATTGTTTGCTCCAAAAATTATTATAAACAAGTTTGTTTCAGTTATTTTACAAGTTATACGTATGAAAAAAATCACAATGTTTCTTGCTGTTTACGACAATTCCCGCAAGATTTTTGCTCTATTTTAAACGAGTCGTGTTTTATTAAACATTTTCACAATTTTCGCATCTATTTTGTCGCTGTAAATGTTAGCGCTCTCCTTTAACATTCGTAATTTCGTATCTCTCCATCTTCTTCTTTTCGGGCCCGGTTGCGGAGCCTTAAGAATAGATTTAAAAATAAATGAATGACCTATGTCAGAGGAGTTGGTTATTGTTATGTCTGCCCTTTCCTCGGCAGATAGTAATTATTAAATACGGTTCTTTGAATATAAAAGTGTTTATTTACTGGAATAACCTAGCTGGTTAGCTACGACTGTTTACTATTTGGGGGTAGGTAAATCTCTGGAGCCTTGCCACGGGAGCTCGCAAAGTATATCTCTGAGACTGCTTCTTGTACGCCAATGCCATCTGGCGAGCTATGGTGCAAGCTGCATGCTTACCGCCATCTATCGTATTCTTTCCATATGAAATACTTAATTACTCTACATCACAGTTATCCATTAAATGGAACCTATACCGGCCTCCCGAATTGAGAAAAAGAAACAGTAATAATAAAAGGAAAAAAATCCTTGATTTTTCTAAAAGATTGATTATCCCTTGCAGTTGTCTGATCAAAATATTCTTTATAAAAACGTGAGAAGCAGTAAGCGCTAATTTTCGTATTCCCAAACTTTTCCTATCTATTCCTCGGTCTTATGGAAAAGGCAAGGAGCAGGAGGGTGGGACAGGGTAGAGGGTGAGTTTTCTAATTTTCAATTATTTTTTTACACCCCGTACTTCTCATTTTGGAGATAAAACAGCGCTACCGATGTTCTGCAGGGTTAAACGCTAACTTTTTGAATTTGCGAAGTAATAAACCTTCGGAGTTGGGCGAAGGAGGGTTGGGGGGGGAGGGGTCGTGACGGCCATTCTTCAATATATTTTCAAATTGTTTTGCGTGAAATTCAAGAAACATCGATTTAAAAAAACAGTCTTTTAGAACAAGTTACCAACAATCTGCAGTTTAAATGAACGAAGGCTTTTAATATTATTTTTTTTTCATAAGTAAAATAATATTTTCATAATAAATAATTTAATTAGCATAAAATAACTTAGTTTCAGTTCCTGTATACATAAACCAATCAGTTTCGATTCGATCTGAATCCTCATCAGGGTTTCTGATTTCATCCGATTGGTTTATTTATTAAAGATAGGTAATCAATAAATTAACCCACAGGGAAATTATTTTCCTCACGAACCTCCCTGTGTGAGATTAATTTTTAAAATATGTATAAATAAATAATACTCTAACAACTGTCAAGTAGGTATCTCTTCGCCAAATTATGCAAACCCCCTAAATACTCTTAAGTTTCTAAATACTCAGAGTGCAATTACTAAGATTGAGTTATCTATCCATATATAAAAATTAGGTTCCGTATGTTTGCGTTCGCAAATCTCGGAAAATAATCAATGGATGACTCAAAAATTTTACAGAACATTGCATTTTAGCAGAAGAGTGTTTCTATATACAATGGTAAGCTCTGGCGTTATGAAATTTGTATAAAAAATAATAATTTAGGTTCCGTATGTTTGTGTACGCACATTTCGGAAGGTAATCGATGGATTGACTAATTTTTACAGACCATTGCATTTTAGCAGAAGAGTGTTTCTATATACAAAGGTAAGCTCTGGCGTTATGAAATTTGTATAAAAAAATAATAATTTAGGTTCCGTATGTTTGTGTACGCACATTTCGGAAGGTAATCGATGGATTGACAGATTTTTACAGACCATTGCATTTTAACAGAAGAGTGTTTTTATACATAATAGTAAGCTCTGGGGTTATGAAATGTACATAAAAAAATACTACAGGTAGTGGACGGGTGGTATGAAAATGTGTGCATTTTATACATTTTAGCGGCAGGGAGGGACGGCAGGAAGGGGAAGGTAAAGAAAGAGGTGGGGTTCGAGGGAAGGGTGAAGAGGCAGGGGGAAGGCAGGGAAGGTGGAAGGGGAACGCAGAAAGGGAAGGGGACGCGGGAGAGGAACGGGGTCGCATGGGAATGGACGTGCAGTGAGAAACATTTATTTGTTTGAATGGCGTTGCAACGCATGCCGAGTACCGGCTAGTTTAATATAAAAATTACGCCATTCAATAAAATCTTTTACCAACTCCTAATAATTGACTAAGATGACAATAAACACTCGTGCATCTAGTATAGGTCTCTTTTGGTAGCTATGGTAACTAGTAACATTATTACAGTGATGTACATTACAGTGGTCCGTAGGCAACTACATTCATAGTATTATGAAACATACTAACTTGAATTGTGGATCGGCCTGGTACAATGAACTCGGATTTATTTTTAATTTAAATTTAGGTGTTCTTTTCAAAATATGACCTGATTATGTAAAAATTCAAACAAGCGACAAAGTACCTACCGATAATATAATATTTTATATATATATATATATATTTTTTTTTTTTTTTTTTTTTTCATAAGAAGCAATTACTTTTTGGTTAGACATTATATTATAAAAATAAATAAAACACTTTGTATTTAACCACGAATTTATTGTATTACATATCGACCGGTTTCGGTTACATCAAGCTTCTTCAGGATATAAGTAATAATAACTCTTTTATAATAGAGTTATTATTACTTATATCCTGAAGAAGCTTGAAGTAAGCGAAACCGGTCGATATGTAATATAATAAATTCGTGGTTAAATACAAAGTGTTTTATTTATTTTTATAATATTTTATACTTACAAAAAACTATTTTAATTCTATATTTGATTTTTTTGTTTAAATTTCTTGGGGATAATCTTCACAAGTAAAGTCAGATATCTTGAATTTTCACGGTACTGCGTTTTTTTTTCCATTTTCAAGGGAGCATTTTAACTAACTGACTAGATTCACTAACATAATGTGAGTTTGTGATATTTCGATCCCGTGATTTTTCTCGGGTCTGCGTAGTACATAATATAAATCTTAGCATCTTTACCACTTTTTTCAATTTTGAAGTCTTATCTTATTTTCCATGTTTCTCTATCAAATTGACTACGAGCATAATAATAGTTGGAACATTTAAAACGCAATATTCCGTCATCAGAATATAAAATCTATGCATTCTTCTTAGGAACAATGGCCGCCAGCAGCAGGGAAAAATGTTAATTAAAATTTTATTGTAAAATAAAAATCGGGTGATAGTAATAATGGGTTTCTTCCCATCCCAGAAAAAACTCTTTGACGGATAACGTTATCTGTGAACATCAAAAGGAAAATCTACTAAATGCTTTTCTATCTAGATGTAAGGAATTTTAATTGGTTTTTTTGTAGACGAACAAAAGTTAATATTTAAAATAAGTACCTTCTTATCAATAGCTACCAGTTAGGACATAATTTTAAAATAAATGGTACTTATTTATATAAATATTAAAATCATTTTCATAGGCTCAGTAGTTTAGGTGAAAATCTTTTAAAATGACAACATTCACAATTACAAATTTTACAACATAAATTTTATGGTATTTATCCTTCACATCTTATAGATCATGTGACAATATGATACAGTATTCATACAGTACATTAATATCGATCGTCCAGTTGATTAGTCAGTCATCTTCAAATACTAAGTTTTGAAATAATATGGAAAGAAATGTTCGACTTTCCACCATAACTATCTGTGTTTTACATATTAAATATGCAATAAAATATCATCGAGAAATATAATGGTCTAGGTCTAGTAAATTAATTTGACATTTTTAAAATTCCTAAAAATAACCTAGAAAACTTTTTTTTTGTTTATTTCATTTAAGTTTTCTGCATTATAATTTATTTAGTGGACTTTATGAGTAATCTTAGTATTGTACCAGATTGAGGGTACACTTTTACAAAGGGTACACTTTTGCGCACTCAAATCAAAATGAGATTTTTTGGAGATTTTTTTTTTTTAAAGAAAGACAAACATTCCCGGGTTACGAATAACTCAACAATGTTTGAAAATCTCCTACTACCACCACAGAATGCCGAAAATGTTGCTTGTGTTGTGATGGAGGACTTAGCCAGCCGAGGAATCGAACACGCGACGTCCGGGTGGGACCCAAGCGCTATGCCCACTCAACTACTGACCAATCTGACTAATCAACTGGACGATCGATATATCGTAATCTATGTTTAATATTAAGGGGTATAGGTAGGTACTCCTTTCAAAGATTACAAAAAAGTTTTTAAAAATCATCAAATGGGAAAAACGAATTCATTACTAATGTTTTTTTTAATATAAAAGATATTATTGTACAGTTGTTCCAGAAACAAGTCGTTAAAATGAAATTACGTTAATTAAAATGTACGTCTTCGATGAAAAGCCTTCTTTCTCACGCGTATTGTAAAATGTAAAAGACAGTATATAGTACAACGATGACGCCACTTACGACTTCCCTCTGAAATTACTTTGTATAGAAAAAACTCGGTGGTAGCAGGTAATGTGAAAACGTGGTTTTAATTTTTTTTTATTTATTTGTTTATTTAGCACAAGCTTATACATTTATATACACAATTATTAAAAAAAAATTGACCGCCCAACTAGGAGTATTCCCGTTTTAGGACAGTTAAAAAAAATAATTTTTTAAAGACGATGAGTGAGTGTTTCAAATATTGTCAAATTATTCGTAGGCAGGAAAACTTATTAATTTTGTGCTGTGCATAAAAATCTTGTCTAAAACATTAGTTTATCAATAAAAATTTTTTAATTTTTTTTTTTATTAATTATTGAGTTAGTTTATAATACATGAATATAAACTAATAAGCACAATGTAACATTTCATTTGATAAATTTAAATATTTTTACAGTAAGCATAACATTTCCTTTTAAATACGTTCATTCTTTCTTCATTCTTCATACTTTCAGGCATTTCATCATACATCTTTAGTCCTCTGTACATTAGGCTGTTCTGTGATTTTGATTTCTTCATTTGTGGCAATCGAACTCTGTTTATATTTCTTGTTTCGTAATTATGAATGTCTCTATTAAAAACAATTTCATCCTTAAAGTATTTTGGCATTTGGTTAATATTTGACGAGTTAAAGTATTTCACCAAAAAATGTACACATAATTTGTCTCGTCGCCACCTAGTGGGAGATTTACCACTTACAATGCCTTTCTCATATAAAATAAAGTTGGTTTTTTGCAGGTGGAAAAATGTAATAAGCAGTAATTATTCAATGAAACACTAGTATATATTGAATTATGTGGCGGGCAGGAGATAAGCCGACGAAGCTCAGTGGATAAGAGCAATTGACCGGAAATCAGAGGGACGCGGGTTCGAGTCCCGTCGGCGGCATGTATCTTTTCTCGGGAGATTTTTTCAATGTAGATGAGTGTTTCAGGCTAATAATTATTACTCATAATAATTGTTACCCTTTGTTGTATGCATACAAATTTTGTCTTAAAAATTGGTTTGTCAATTAAAAAAATAATATTTAATGTTTTAACTTCGAAAAAACATAAAAAAAATTAAGCACACAACGAAAGTTAGAAAGAATTATTAGAGAGAATTTGAAGGGATTGGAAATATTAAATTTAATAATAAACAAATTGATTTCGGCTGTCAGTGCATGCACCCGTGATGTGAAATATTTCCACGTAAACCTGCTTAAAACGTAAAATTATTCAAGTTCAATAATCTTCTTTTTTTAATTGGAACTGATAAGCATTAAATCATATTAGACCAGCTATAAAGCAGGTATATTTTTTTTGTTTATTTCGATAACTGATAATAATAATTCTGTATTTTTCAAATTTATATTTCTATTGACAAGAAAAATTGTTTTTTGAGTTAAGTAGAAGTGTTTATTTGAATGGTAAATTTCTGAAAGTCTCTGATGTTTTTGTTGGGCGATGATCCTAAGTAAAATATTGTATAGATACTTTAACCTGACTTGACGGCCGGCGTAGTCCAGCGGTAAGGGTCTTGACTCGCGCTCTAAAGGTCGCGGGATCGAATCCCAGTGTGGCAAAAAAAAATTATTTTATGAATTTGTGTTATTTCACAATTTATTCATTTAAAATAATATATAGTATATTTGCGGCACGTCCCAGAGTGGAAGATACTCTCAGCACCATTCAGAATTGAAACGTTGCTTGAAATGGCATTAGCCGTGTTTGGTGACCAGATCTGAATAGCCAGGTACTTCCCCACCTTCCTCTTTCCTATCTCCTTCCCCACCCCACTACCTTCTGCCTCACAACATACCCAATTGGGGATGCCATAGTCTCACTGGCTTCAGACGGGAGCAGTTGGAACTCTTGTGCGGTATTCATATAAAAAATAAAATTAAAAAAAAGCTTCACAAATCCCACAATTATGATATCCCGTGATTTTTCTTCATTTTAAGAAGTACCTTGTTTCTTATAAATTTAACGTTAACAAATATTTTTATTGGCGTAACTTTCTTAAACTAATAAAATTCTCAATTTTCCACCTCGTTTTTCTTGTGCTTTCGCCATGGCTTCTAATAAACCCAAAAAAAAGATTCGCAATAGCCAGCTTTTACTGATTATGTACTTTTCCGTACGGAAAATAATACTTCATCGGACGACAAATAATAATACTGCAAAATGGCTTCCCATTCGAAATTCAAATCCTCGACCTTCGCTTGTTTCCCGCGCAAAACACAAGATGGCGAACAGACGGGCGGAATAAAAACAATGGAGCGGCGCACAAACAAATGAGTGAGAACGGCATGTAAAAAACGCTCCGTTTTAATGTAGTGGAACACGTTTTTAAAAAATTCATGAGTATGGCATTTTTTTCACGGGGGCTAGAGGACATTTTTAATTAACAGAAGCGCGCGCAAGGAGATCGCTCATTTGAGGCATGGCTGGGAAAACCTCGTACACAACAATATATATTATTATCTTTCTAAAAATATTTTATCAACTTTGCTTCGATCATTTATCTTATATTTTTGTTCAAACATATTACATCGAATAAATTTCTTATTTTCGCGGTATTATCATTAAGGCAATCATTTATTTTAATTTTATTAACTTAATGTAAAAATTATTATATTTCATTCGAAATATGCAGGCCTTTGTAGGTATATTCTCCTACCAACGACATTCTCTTCTTTCTCTCCTTAAAAAGACCCTCCACGCAACATTATCTTACTTAGGGCCTAGCTTGTGCATTAAATTTTTAAAAAAGTTATTTTAATAATACCTACTTTTGCAAAACCCACGACATTTTGCTTATGTAATAACTAATAACTGATCGATGTGCAATTATTATGAAAGCAATAGCAAGCCGTACTTTTTTAGCTTAATTTTTTGACATTTTTAAGTCCATGTAAAATATTTGTGTTCAAAAATCTATTAGAAATAACTTTTCACCCTTTTTTACTTTTCAGTTTCCTGTTAGTTAAAAAAGGTTCTGAATTCTGAAAGTTTTACATTGGAATACCGCAATATAAAGTTAATACAATCTGATTGTTTATGACACTTAGAATGTGGTAACTGGATTAAATCCTACCCTGCCATGTTAGTGAAAAATGTTTGTTAAAAGTTAAAGTAAAAAGGAATCATAATTTGCTCTTTCACAGATGGCGCTTATTTCATGGTCATCGGAAAAAATGTTGTTTTCTAAAATATGAATTCCATTTTTTAATGCATAATTTTAAATAATGTGCTCTGACAATAACAGATCCTGTTAAACTGATTTATACAGTCTTCCGGTAACGATTGTTACTTCTTTTTTATACCGTTTTTAGTCAAGTATCGTTAAACTGTAATTTTCTTTCCATTTCAAAAATGAAGTTCAGTAATCATCCCACTGTTAAAGTATCTCCAGGTTTCTTTGCTGTTAGTAGTGACGTCAGTGACAAAAGCACCGCTAACTCTGAATGGTTTGAAATAGATTTTTCGTCACTATTGCTGAGAACAAAATTATAATACTTATTCCTTGTAGATCTAAGGTCTCTGCCCACTACACCGTTCCATACCATTACCGTAACCGTAGTGGCGCATGCAAAAAAATATTCTTTGTATCGATCAGTATGAAACGCTGCCCACTAGCCCGTCCCGTCACCGACCAACACCGTCGCATACCATGACCGGACTGACGGCGAATTCTCTATGACAATATTTTGCAGGTGCCGGTCCGCTCTACGCATGGCACGCGACAGTGTTAGAACGGGAATCATACGCGTATGATCCCCGTTCTAACCCCGTTCTAACCGCGTTGCCACTCCGTCAGTTCGTGATTTGTGTTCAGTTCTATGAGACATGCGTAATGACTACAACCGATAAACGTACGCCTATTGAACGGGGATGATACGGACACTAACCCCGGTGTAGTAGATTCGCTTGTAGAAGATTGTCATCACAATGGTCGTATTAAGTTGGTAGATGTTTAAGTGCCTATGAAGTTTGGGTATTGATGTATGAACATTTTAAAATAGAAAGATACCTACTTATTTGGACACGAGGTCTACTGTTCACAGAACTACTAGTATTGGAGCTCATAGGACGACCATCTGAAATTCTTTATAAAAATGGTTCGATATTTAACCACCGCTTACCGCGTTTTTCACCAAAGCCCACTATTTCATTTCGTTCCGTGTACGTTGCTAGGTGCTCATTGGTAGTTCTCTTCAAATATTTAATACTAGTATCGCCTCTCTTTCTGTCGTCAACTATCTTGTATGCGTCCGTCCCTTTCCCGGATGTACGATGGACGCTCATATAAAGGAAAGGGTTGCACAGGGTGGGATGGGGGACATGACTTTTCAATACGTAATATTGTGACTTGTGACCTCTGTGGTGCAGTGGTAAGATCAATGAATTTGCATCTGGAAACTACAATGAAAGTTGAAATAATATGACTACACGCGTTTACATCTTACTAATATTATAAACGCGAAAGTTTGTATGGATGTATGTGTGTTTGTTACTCTTTCACGCAAAAACTACTAAATGGATTTTAATGAAAATTTACAATAATATAGCTCATGCATCAGAATAACATATATGTAAGCTTTAATTTATAAAGTTGGCTAGGAAGTGGACGCGGGAGGGGAACGGGGACGCACGGGAAAGGTGATTCAGGGAGAAACAATATACAGGGTGTCCGGGGGTAAAGCGCATTAACTTCGGGAGGTGATTCTACATGATGGTAGGAGTAAAAAAGATTAACAACTTTTGTTCGAAATTCCGATTTTTTTTTTCCCATACAAAAAGACGTACCTACTAAAAATCCTTAGTGTGAGGTACGATCTTACTTGCTGAGAGCCTGCCGAGTGCCCGACTCGATTGTGATTGGCCCGTATCGTAACGGCGGAAAATAATAAATCTGGGCGCACACGCCGGACTAATTTTATTTATTTACCTCAAAACTGCCCCTAAACGTTCGAATTTCGAAAAAAGTTATTTATCTTTTTTACTCATACTATCATGTAGAATCACCTCCCGAAGTTAATGCACTTTACCCCCGGACACCCTGTATTTATTTGAATATGGCATTTCAACACATGCCGGGAACCAGCTAGTTAAAAATCTACTAATTTCGACTGTCGGCTAGATATTCCAGAAATATTTCTCGCTCAATGAGAGCTTTTATAATTCCTACGGCGATATGGGAAATAACAATGGCACAACTCAAAAAACTTATTTTTTCAGGAGAGCATTTTGAATATGTCGTTTGAGTGTATTAAATCAGTTTATTAACCAATAAAAAAAAATTGTTTTACAAAAGTTGGCAAGCTGTTATGTAATTTCGTTACACATCTAGTGGATAGTTCAGCTCAAATGATAATTTTGCTACTATTTTTGCCTGAATTCGAGTAAAATATTATAATACAACAATGACATTTTCGCTAGAAAGGCCACAATAATATATTTAAGAATTGTGCCATTTTTATCGAAGAATAGCTGGTCCCAGCATGCGTTGCTATGCCATTTAATAAAGAAATTGTTTCTCCCTGAGTGTCCTTTCCCATTCGTCCCGTTCCCCTTCCGCCACCCCTTCTTCTCCTGCTTCCTCTTCCCCTCTCGCGTTCCCACTCCGTCACCTCCACCTTCCCTCTCCCCACTCCACTCCCCCCCCCCCCTTCCCCCGTCCCGCGAACCCCCCTCCCGAGTTCCCCTCCCCCCCTCCCAGGTCCCCCTCCGCCCTCCCGCGCTCCCCTTCCACCTTCCCCGCCTTCCCTCTTCCCTTTCCCGCTCCTTCATCCCGCCAACCCTCCTCCCGCGTTCCATATATTCAATCCCAGTACAATCAGTTTTTAAACAGCCCGCGTGCCACCTCTTACAATTTTTATTCAAATTTCCATTTTTCATGTGTATTAAATTTGGTACCTAACATAGGTACCTATTTAAAATATCTAAAAATTCTTGATTCGATTCAAACTATTAGGAGAGTACCTACTTTAAATAAGTTTATCAACTTACAGAATTTCAAAAATGGAATCCTCGTTGAACAGTCATTGTTTTGCAAAATGTCATTCTCAAATACGCGAATTGTCAAATGTGCGATATTTTCTAAAATTATTCAATTTTCTGCGCAATTTTCTTAATTTTTCTCTCCGTAAGAACCATCCTCGTACTTCAAGGAATATTCTAAAAAAAGAATTAGCGAAATCGGTTTAGATGCTCTCGAGATTTGCGCTTACCAACACATTTAGCGATTCATTTTTATATTATAGATAGATAGAACAGATATCCAGGAACATATCTGCATTCTCAACTCAAAAATGAAATTTTTTGACTTGTGCCACTATCATCGCTCAGGTGCGACTAATATAATTCCTATGACTACGGCTCAACGACAGTAACGCGAATAACGTTTTTCGTTAATAGGTGTGAGGGAGATGTATAATAATGTTTGTTTGTTTACATCGTTTGTTCCATTCTCAACTATTATTATTTAATTTAAAAGAAAGAGCTGCAGCATTAAATGTTTTAGAACGTACGTTTTATGTGTTAAACTTGAGTTTGTTTTCGGACGTCATAACCCCTAATAAACGACAGAGTCTAAAATATTATTTAAGTGAAAACTTCTTTAGCACCGTTGGGATTTGAAACGAAAAATATCGACACCAAAAAGAGACAAACACATACATCTATAAGATTTAGCCTACGAGAGAATGAGTCAAACTAATCGGTCCTTCTTTGTGCGGTACTTCGTAGCCTCCCCACTCTTGTCTACTTTAGTTTTCACTTCTTTCGCGTGCGAACTGCACATTTGTATTTTTTCTAAATATTTAACACATAAAAAATAACGAGAAGTTGTACTCCACACAGGAAGCCTAGAGGAAAAAAAATCCCGCAGGGTCTATGTCATCTTCGGGGATTCCTTGTGGAGGGTCTTTTTATGAAAATGATGTTCTGAGAAGAAGTTCTAAGGAAAAATAAGTTCAACGTGATCAGGAGTGCTTCCTCAACCACCCTTTCCCGATCCGGCCCGCCACCCAGAAAGTGGCAAATGCATTCGCCACCATAACCTAGAGAAACCTCACCACATGAACCTGGGCACCTCTGCTAAGTCACCAAACTTAGGAAACCACTTGTGGTGTACTGTAGCATGGGTGTTGAGATGAGTCCCGGATACATATACATAAACCCCGAGGGGTCCACGGACCATAGGTTAAGAAACACTGCAAAAAATGGTTCCCGAGGCAGCGGTACCCTTTCTCGCCTCCCAAAATGAGTAATCGTAAAAAATATATTTGGAAAAATTAGAAATTTTATGACATATCAGCTGGTACCCGGCATGCGTTACAATGCCATTCAAAGAAATAAATTAATTCTCCCTGCATGTCCTTTCCCATGCGTCCCCGTTCCCTTCCACCTTCCCCGCCTTCCCCCTCCCTCGTATCTTCCCTCTCTGCGAACCCCACCTTCCCCCGCCTTTCTTCCTTACTGATAAAATATATGAAATACACACATTTTCAATTATACAAATTTCATTACGCCAGAGCTTACCATCATATATAGCCTATGTTGCTTGCTGATAATGTAGCTTTCTATTGGTGAAAGAATTTTTTAAATCGGTTTAGTGGTTTAGGCGTGAAAGAGTAACAAAAAAACACACGCAGTTTCGCATTTATAATATTAGTATGTAAATCGATCATTTCGAATTAAAGTCGGTGTCACACCTTATAAGTACACATCAATATCAATATTAAAAATATTTAATATCTATAAGTTTATTTCTTATGGGGGGTCTAAAAATACGTCAAATAAGTTAGGCACAATGGCTAGAAAATCAATGTATCTTACTCCGCCTTCCAACCCTGTAGTACCAAAGACAAGAATCAGGCGGAAAAAGTGGGTGTTTAAAAAGAGAATCGGGGTGTAGGAAGTGAGAAGTGGGGAGTGGGAAGGATCCGGAGTACGTTCGTCTTATCTCCGGCTATTCTTTCAAGCGAAATTAAAAATTGAATTGAATATATTACAAGGGGTGCCAGCGAAGTGCCGTCAAAGGATTACAGGTGTATATCTATGTGTAGGGGATAAATGGTTATAGTTGAAACTACCCTGTTAAACAAGAACCTACTTTAAATGGGATTTTAAACGGAATTTAAATTGATACATATATGTTTAATGAAATAATTAAAAACACTTTGTTTTTACCACGATAATCTTTATTTAAAAAATCAACATTCGAGAACGATGTTCTCTTCATCAGGATATTATTATGTACTAAAAACTAAAATATCAAGTATAGAAAGACAAGCGTGGGTAGAAATGGAAGTAGTGGGGGAGGGAGGAGAGAGGTGGAAAGGGGAGGTGCTTAGAAGATCAACGGGGGGAGGGGGGATTTCAGATCTAAAAGATAATCGAACTTATATATTTGATTATCTTTTAGATTTGAATGAAACGTTTTGGGCATTTTTCAAGACAAATGAATTTCTTGGAAAATATGTGTTTAGGAGGGAATTATAATAAGGAAATAGTAAGATGAAATGTTGTTGTATTTTCTATCTGAACAGCGTACAAGAGTCTCAACTGCTCCCAACCGTTTAAGCCTAGTGAGGCTAACTTATATGTTTGATTATCTTTTAGACTTGAATGAGATGTTTTGGGCATTTTTCATGACAAATGAATTTCTTGGAAAATGTGTGTTAAGGAGGGAATTATGATAAGGAAAAAGTAGGATGAAACGTTGTTTTATTTTTTTATGTGAATAGCATACAAGAGTCTCAAATGCTCCCAACCGTTTAAGGTTATTGAGGCGACGACACCCTCAATTGGGATCGGTTATGAAACTGAAGATGGTAAGAAGGGGAATGGGATAGGCTGAAGAAAGGTAATAAAGTAACTGGCTATTCAGATCTAGTCACCAAGCATGGTTAAAGCCATTTAAACCAAAGTTTTAATTCTGAATTGTGGTCTTTCACCAGACAGCGTTTCTGATGGCATCTTCCTCTCGCGGTAGGTGGGTATTATCTATTACTACTTAAGATGACGTTTTGCACAGATTTATAGTGTCCATCATCAGGGAATATTATCGAAGTACACGACAAGGACATTTGAAACACTGCATTGGTTCAAGTAGGAGGTAACTAAATAAAAAAAATTAAAAGAAATCCCGAACTTAATATAGTACACTCAAAATCACGTTTAGTTTTTTAAAATTTTATTTTCATTGGTAATTTAATTATCTGTTAAATCTTACAAAACTCATTGCAATATTTAATTATTATTGAAGAATTCAATTGGTAGACGGATATGGTACCGCCGGCCGGGAACCATTTATTGGATAACAAACACCTCTGCCAAATGGTTTGCTGCATTTGGCTACTTAGCAGAGGTGCCAGGGGTGAGGTTTTTCCGAGTCTTGACGGCGGATGCGTCTGCCCACCGACTACGTCGGATCGAAAGAGATTGGCTGGGGGAAACGTTTGGTCTAAAAAACTCTCTTGCCTAGCACCCCCAGATTCCTTCCCACCCCACGTATATTTTCCTTCTATATAAAATAATTATGTCTCATAAGCTAAGCTGTTAGTGTTGGTCCTGGTGAGACTAGATGATTTGGTTTTTAGTCCCAGTTGCGACCGTTACCTTTCAAAAGTCTTTATCTGCTGCATATCTCATTGAGAGATTTAACCAACTACGTTGGGAAGCTCACATCGATAACACAGTACAAAAACTTCGTAAACTCTGCCATATTTTCTGCTCCCTTAGGTCTATCTTAGATTTACAAACTCTAAGAAGCGTATACTTTGCCCTTTTCCAATCCATAGCAACATACGGTATAGTGGGATGGGGTGGTTGTGCTGAATCCATTATTAGACCAATTATTTTAGTTCAAAAACTAATTCTGAGAATTACATTTAAATGTCCACCTACCCACCCGTCAAATGAACTCTTTGCAAAAATCAGAGTCTTAGATATTCGACAGCTATTTACTAAGATAAGCATATGTTATATATGCCAAAATAATCTACTGGTGGCCCCACAACATCAAGCACATACACGTTTCTTAGCAAACCTGGGTTGCGTGGTCCCTAAAACTCAAACTTCTTTCGCTCAACGACAATTATGGTATATCGCTCCTAAAATGTATAATGCTTTGAGTGTCGATATAAAGTCACATAATTCTAAATCTCTCTTTAAATCCCGTATCAATCATTGGATATTTGAAAAGGGAAGAGATTTCTTCAAACAACACATGAGAGCTTAATATTACAATAAAAAACAAATAATATTAATATTAATTAAAAAAATATTACAAATTTAATTAATCAATTACTTTAACTAAATATTGCATTTAAAAAAAATCAAACAAAAAATTACTTTCTCTAACACTCTTTCCAATTTCTTTCATAGAACGAAAATCAAAAATGACTACAAACATGTACTCTCGTGCAGAAGATTACTTACCAAATTTTATTTCTATTTTTATTTCAAGAAGAATAATGCTCACCAATGTTTATTTCATCTTCTTTAAATTTTCTTTATATCTTAGATAACTTGCAATTCTTATATTTTTTATCTGTTTTTAGTTTTATTTATCCCTAAATATGTTATTTTTTTCTTTTCTCTTCTTACATTTTATTATCTGTTTATATAAAATTATATTACATGTATGACTACCACAACACGGGCAATAGCCTAGTATGGTAGTCAAAAATGGCCAAAAATGTTACATTTAATCATTTATGAAATAATAATAAAAAATAAAAAATAAAAAACTATTATATTCTAATTCTCTAATAGGTACTCGTATCTATAGCTCAAGGTATACGTAAATCAAGCAATCAAATTGATACGTTGCTAAAACTGTTTTAGCTTTGTTTAATGAACAGATCTCTATAATCAGGTATTTCACAAACTTCCTCTCTCCCACCTCCTTAATAATAATAATAATAATTGGATAATTTTAGAGCGCCGTTTTTGTGAAAAATCACCTCAAGGGCGCTGTATGATTGCACGATTTTTCCCGAACTAAAAACAATCTAGATGGCATCTTGAATAAATATGTCAATTTTTTTTTTATTTTAATGTGCGACATCTTTTGACTTTTCTGCAAGTCCAGGATAACTATATACATAATATTTATTTTTGAATATGAAATATTATTTTATCTAGGTCTGAGGGGTTAAGCGATTATTAAAAGTATTTTTTAAAATGATTTAATTTTAAAGGATTTCTTCTCAGTATCGCCCTCGGTGATGGACCACCATTTGGAATCGAAACATCGCTTGAAATGACTTTAGCTAAGTTTAGTAACCAGGTAATTCCCAACATTCCCCAAGTGCAGATTTCACGGTACCACATGCTAAGGACAGTTGACAATTGAGGCACCGAAGTTCATTACAATAATCATGGTTTAGGATTTTTAAAATGCCACCTAACCTCACCACTGCACGATAAAACTTTGTAATAACATTTTAATTATAGATTAATATTTTGTGAAAAAGCATGCTTCTTACTTACAATCGCAGTGTAAATATTTCGTAAATATTTTTATGAAAAACTTGATTTAATCAAACAGTATTAATAGCCTGGGATCTGCGTGTGGTTGAATTCCAGAACCCGACTTCCATTGCATGTCCGACGTCACGCTTATATGCCGCGCCACAAATAACATCTGAGTTAGTGAAATTTCAATTAAAGCTACCGTTGTAATTCGGGTTTTAGTTCAAGAATCTGCCAAAAGATGTCGCCAAGATGTAGGTATAAGTACTAGGATTTATAGTCGGTTATAGGCTATATACAATGTATATTACATATTCATATTACATATATAACATAGTAACGAGTATATTACATATTATGGCGTCATTGCGTGTTTCGGTTACTTTGTCACGGTTACTTTGTCTCGGTGACTAGCTGTCACTGGATCACAGTGGACCCAGGAACTGGCTATTTTTTAACTAGAAGCCGAACTGAAAGCCGCCCGCAGGGACTAGCAGCAAAAACCTGCGGAGTGTGTTTTTAACTGCTATTTATCATTATTTGACGTAGTTAAAACCACTTTAAACCGGGCTTATGGCCGACTTAACTATACCAACGTTAAACCTAATGAGTAAGACGGACATACTATGCTAGACAAATAAGTAGGAGAAGAAGAGAGTATTTCGAAAAGCTCTGTATTCATTCAGATTTAAAACACTAATTAAATGGGCTTGTGTGCAAATGTGTATGTTTTTAGAAGGTAGTGTTGAATAGTCTCTCTACAAACATCAAACTGACAGATGTATTTATTAAATATTCTGATAACATCGTGATGGATTAATCTAAATTTACAATAACAAACTTCGGCGATTTCAATTCCTTTTATATTTCCCATTCCAAATCACGATAACAGAAAAGTTAAATGAATCCCGGACAATGATTAAACATGAAAAATAAAGCTGCAGTAGAAAAGGAAAAGAAAAAACAGGATTAAATAGTACTTCTTTCTAAAGAGGTAATTATTTAACCCCTTCCTGAAAGAGGGGTTTAAGGACTCATTTGAGATTAATCATCGGTTTAGGGTAAAAAAATAATGTTCTTCCTAATATTTTATAAAATTATTTAGTTATAAAACATTTCGGGAAGGACAGCATTATAGACTTATTATTATTACAGAGATATACAAAGTTGAAAAAGAAAGTTACCAATTAACAAAAATAATGTTACTCACATACTTACCGATAAAAACAAAACAAACACCCCTTTTTAGACCTTTTCCCGATACTTCATTAAAGCGCATTACAATGACATATTCCCGCAACCGACATTTTAAAAATACCATGTGGAAAATGTTGTTTTATATTATATTCAAAATTTTAATTAACCTATATTTTATAATCATTTTCCACAACACGGTAACGAATGACAGAAAATAATTTAATTTACAATATCATTGAAAAGCCGACCTTACCAAAAATGATGCACCGCAGATATTAGATTATTTTATTTTCAAATACATGGAATATACAGGTCATCGAAAAATAAGGACAACATTTAAAATAACTGTTATAAAAAAACTATTAGAGGTAATTCAATGGTTTTTATCTTAAAATGTGCGGAAAAGATAATTTTTTTTTCGTACTTTAGTATGTTTAGATGTGTGCACCGTTCGTCGCTTTGCAAACGACGAACGGTGCACACATGGGTCACGTCAAGTCTGTCTATGGGGGCTCTTCTACTAATCCAGCCGTTGGGAAAGCGAGCATGCCAACATTTAAAAAAATTATAGCACCGAAACCCTTTATGTTAAACGTGATATTCTATCACTGATCGCTAGCTGGTGAATGTAAGTTTTGTTTTGGAGGTAGCGTGACCTTGCTATGCGCACACTAGATGCGCAGTAGCCAAGGTGTGCCGCGGGCGCGACTACGACTGCCGTTCAGTATCGTTGGTAGAGGAACCCCCATTTCCTGGCCTCCAAGAAGTCCTGAACTTACCCCTTTGGATTTCTTTTTCTGAGGATTTAAAAACATTTTGTACGTAGAAAAGATTCAGGATTTGGATCACCTGTGGGAGCGAATTTCTGCCGCTATCTTGACAGTTACTCCCGAAATGATTGCACGTAAATGGCAAGAAATCGCCTATAGACTAGACATCTGCAGAGCAATGAACGGTGCACACATCTAAACATACTAAAAACATACGAAAAAAAATCTTTTTCCGCATATTTTAAGATCAAAACCAATGAATATATACCTCTAATAGTTTTTTTATAACAGTTATTTTAAATGTCGTCCTTATTTTTCGACGACCCTATTAAATAAAAATTTAGGTTCCGTATGTTTGCGTTCGCAAACCTCGGAAAGTAATCGATGGATCTCAATTTTTTTACAGAAAATTGCATTTTAGCAGAAGAGTGTTTCTATATATAATGGTAACCTCTAGCCTAATGAAATTTGTATTAAAAAAAAAAAATAGGTTCCGTATATTTGGGTCCACAAATCTTGGAAAGTAATCGATATCTATCGAGTCCATCTGGACTCAAAAATTTACAGAACATTGCATTATAGCAGAAGAGTGTTTCTGAAAATAATTGTAAGCTCTGTTCTTATGAAATTTGTATAAAAATATAAAAATTTTGGTTCCTTATGTTTGGGTCCGAAAATCTCGGAAAGTAATCGATGAATTGACAAAAATTTTTACGGAACATTGCAAATTTTCAATTTTTTTACATTTGGTGCGCGAGTGGTTTGAAAATGTGTGTATTTCATATATTTTAGCGGTAGGGAGGGAAGGCAGGAGGGGGAGGGTAATGAAGGATGTGGGGTTCGCGGAAAGGGAGACGAGGTAGCGGGAAGGCGGAAGGAAAACGCAGGAGGGGAAAGGGGGCGGGAGGCATGGGGTACGAATGATAATGGACGTGCAGGAAGAAACAATTTATTACTTTGTATGGCATAGCAATGCATGCCGGGAACCAGCTAGTAGAATATAGAATTTTAATATCTTTTTGCTAAAAAATTTGAAAAAAAAGCATATTGTGACATGAAGTCGCATATATTGACTGCGAATCAATTTGTAAACTGAAATCAATGATTTTTAAATAAAATTTCAAGTTAACACAACTATCTGGAAGGCGGAAAACATTTGACATTTGTAAAGGACTAACTTGCCCCGTTCTTCTGATATTATATTATGGGGATTAGATACCATGATCTTGATGGACACAGCAGGTGATAATCACGGCACAAGCACAAAACAGATTCGAATAAAGCGCACTAAGGCATAAACTGAGTGTTGACTCTACCGGTTTTCTTAACAGACTGAATGTACAATAACTTATTTATTAAAAGATTATTATCACTTTATTTTTTTTAATATTTTATACTATCAACATGTTTCGTGAACCATGTTCACTTCTTTAGGAATAAAAGTATTTTATTCCTGAAGAAGTGAACATGGTTCACGAAACATGTTGATAGTATAAAATATAAAAATAAAAAAAAAATTTAAAAAAATAAATTGATGTAAACTAAGTTATTTTCTTTTAATAAATAAATAATGACATCACAAAGTAACAACCTTTTAGAAGAAGTTTTCTTCGAAAAATTAATAACTTATTGTTGAAAATGTCACACACGTAGATATATTGGCCACACATTGTCAGATAGGGACAGGTATTTGGATAAAAGATTGATTGGAGGAAGGATGGAATATCTGTTTGAAGATAATATTTATTTGCGTCAATATAGCAATATTTAAAAAAAAAATTTTTTGCTATATATTCATAAAATCATTGACATAAATGAAATATTTCAAAAGAAAAAATAAATTAAATCGATGCAACTACAGTTCACCCGCGGTTCCCGGCCCCAGGCTGATCCGGCGCCCCCTGTAATCCAACATGCCAGAATCAGAATATTATTCAGTTTGTCAGGCAAGATTACAAGAAAAACCTATTTCTAAGAGCCGTATCTAAGGTCCAGCCTATAGAAAAAACGTTAAAAAAAACTCAACATGAAAGATTTCGTTTTTGCTCTTTTTCAATCTTCGGAAGTAATCGAGCAAGTTGCTGCAGAAACACAGATTACTTCGGGAGATTTGGAGATCTGGTGTATATGTAATATGATTCGTCGTTCAAATAGATTCTTTGATTTGTAATTTGTCGGATTACAAGGTACTCTTATTCAAAAAATTCCGGGCTATATAGGGGCTTAGGCAGTACTCTATAATCCGACAAATTCGATAATCCGACATCGCCCTGCAAAACATTTGTCGGATTACCGCGGGTCCACTGTATTACGGCATTTTCCCGGAAACATTCATATCCTGTGTGATTGACCTAATAATTTGTATTAATTTTGAAAGATGAAGTGCACCATTTAAAAATATTGTGAACTTTGTTACTTTCCTTGATGGTATTAATTTTATCATCATCATCATCACTATTGGCTCTACAACCCCTGGTGGGTCTTGGCCTCCTCAAGAGTCTTCCTCCACTCATCTCGGTTTTGTGCCAGCTCTCTCCAGTTTGGAAGCTCCAAGATAGATATGTCTTTGAGGACGTTGTCGCTCCATCTTAGTCTTGGCCTTCCCAGGCTCCTTTGCCCTATTGGTCTTGAGTTCAGCAGGGACTTTGTTGCTTGATGCTAGGTCATTCTCTCCACATGACCCAGCCACCGAAGTCTTCCCAATTTTATAAATTTTATAATTCGTAATAATAAGCATGATAGATGCATTGATTGGACTATTTATTAATCAGTAAAGTCTTACAATAAGTCGCATAAAAATAGAAACAAAAGGATTTGCATGAAAAAGTATTGGAAGTGGGATTACTTCTTTCCTGAATTACCAGCAATTTCTTTATAATTAATATCCTTAGTCCTTTTTAAATACCGCCGTCAACCATTTTAAGATATCAATCAAAAGCTAATTTTTGCTCTACTCTACACGAGAAATATAATTAAAATTTTATCTCCTCTTCTAAAAACAATGCCATTGCTTTACTTCTTTAAATAAGAAGAAAGAAATCAGATTCTTTTTCCTGATAACCTCTGCGTTGCTAAAGCACAGTTCACTTTTAACTTTCTTGTTTTTAATCTCATCTGTATTAGAAAGTATATTTCTTAAAAATACCTACATTGTAAAACGTTCGATTGGACGTAATAGGTGTTTACTAATTACAAACATGTTTTACATACAATAAACTGTTTGTGTTCATGTTTATAATATTATCAACTAAGTTTATCATTTTACCTTGAGTACTTCGTTTTTAACTCTTATTACACTTACACAATTACGGGGTGGTTTGACATCACAAAAGGTGTTAAACAAGGCTGCGTAATGTCGCCGTGGTTATTCAATCTATATATGGATAATTGTATGCAAGAATTGAAAGAGATGGGATTGGGTGCGAAATTGAGTAATCTAGAAGTATGTTGCCTGTTGTATGCAGATATCTAACAGTATGGAAGATCTACAGTCTCTCGTGTCAAGAATGAACGAAGTATGCATGAAGAATGAGTTAATGATGAATGTAAGTAAGTCTAAAGTCATGGTGTTTGAAAGAGAGAGTACGAAAACAGTATGCAATATAGTTGTGAATGATGAATACTTGGAGCAGGTGGATGAGTTTGTTTATTTGGGAAGTATGTTTACGAGAGATGGGAAGGCTGATAGAGATATTGAAAGAAGGGTGAATGCAGGTAACTCTATTAATGGAGGACTGAACGCCGTTGGCAGCAACAAAAAACTGTCCAAAGACGCGAAACTAGCCGTCAATGGAGTACTGGTACCTACCCTGATGTATGGCAGTGAGGCATGGAACTGGCAGAGGAAGGATGAAAGTAGACTGAACGCTGTAGAAATGAGATCTCTGAGGCGTATGTGTGGTAAATCCATGTATGATCGTGTGAGAAATGTGGAAATCCGCAAAGAATGCAAGGCTGATGTAAGCGTGATGAGTAAGATCAAGAAAGGAACGAGGAAAGGAGTGTAAGGAGAATATATGACGCAAATGTGAATGGTAGAAGAAGTCGAGGACGCCCAAGAAAGACATGGCACGACCAAGTGAATCAGATACTTGATTCGGGCCATGTCAAGAGTCAGAATAATAGGAGAGAATGTATGAGACGTTGTATGAATGTAAACGAGGCAAGGAATGTGTGCCAAGACCGGGATGTTTGGCGGTCCGTCCTCTCTGCCTACTCCTGCGGGGAAACGGCGTGATGGTTAGTTAGTTAGTTATTTAGTTACATATTGTACTCGTTTATACAACTTTACATAACAATGAAACTGCATTCCTACTTGTATTGCACCTACGTATATCATTTAAGTTCAGTTTGATAACGTCTACAAGTTTTTTAATCATGTTTGATAACGTCTAAAAGGGATCGAAATGAAAATCTAGTGTCCTTCAACGGAAGCAATCTTCCGAACAGGACCTCCATCGATATACTTGGTGTAACTCTAAGTGACCAGCTGAGGTACGGGGGCTCCATCGAAGCCAGAGTTAGGTTAGCCTCTCAGAAACTGGGCGTACTGATACTTTAATAGTACACAACTGCTAACCCTGTACAAATCGCAAGTGCGCCCCACGGTTGAATTTGGCAGCCACCTCTGGTCTGGAGCTCCAAAATACCTGAAAAATACCCTCGACTCTGTGCAGAAACGGGCGGTCCGTTTGATAGATTCTCCCATCTTAACAGACGGACTTTTTTTTACAGTGAATACCGCCCAAGAATCTCAACTGCTCCCGTCTGGAGCCAGTGAGACTATGGCATTCCCAATTGGGGTATGTTGTGAGGCTGAAGGTAGTGGGGAGGGGAAGGAGGTGGGGAAGCGGAAGGTTGGGAAGTACCTGGCTATTCAGATCTGGTCACTAAATACGGCTAAAGCCATTTTCAAGCAACGTTTCAATTCTGAATGGTGGTCTTACACCAGGGCGATACTGATACTATCTTCCACTCTGGAACATGCCGCAAATATACTATATATTATTTTAAATGAATTAATTGTGAAATAACACAAATTAATCAAATAAAATTTATTTGCGCATGCCGGGTTCGAACCCGCGACCTCCGGAATGTGAGTCAAGAGTCTTAGCCACTGGACTATGGAGGTCCTGCAATCTTTAGAGCACAGGCATCAGGTGGGAATGCTGTCCCTGTTCTACCGGTATTACAATGGAAGATGCTCCGAGGAACTAGCGTCATTGATCCCCTCGGCACCGGTGCATAGTCGGGAAGCACGCCAAACACGCGCCCAACATTTGTAAACGGTTGACATTTGTCGCATGAGAACGGGTCGTTTCTATGACTCGTTCTTGAGCTCAACGGCTCGGCTGTGGAACGATTTGCCGGCCTCTGTGTTTCCTCCCTCCTACAACATGGGTCTCTTCAAGACCCGCGGTCACAACTTCCATTCCTCAAAAAAAACCCCTCCACACAGCATCTCCAAAGATGACATAGGCCCTGAGGGAAGTTATTTTCCTCAGGGCCTCCCGTGTGGAGTTAATGTAAAAAAACGTTTATATTGTTATATAATAGGAATTCACGTATTATACTCCTGCCAAGCGATTCTCTATCTTTTGTGATATCGAGATAGATCTCGGGCGAGATCTTCTGTCAGATTTGTGTGATTTTTTTAGGCTGTTAAATGAATAAATAATCATACATACTTGCATGAATTCATGTTTAAAACGACCTAAACTAATATACATGACAGCACACAGTCGAAATTCTGACATCGGCCCATAGAAAAAGCAAATAACAGTCTAAGAAAATCACACAAATCTGACGGGAGATCTCGCCCGAGATCTATCTCAATCTCACAAAAGATAGAGAATACCTCGGCTGAACAACTTAGTTATAATGATATATACATTTAAAAGCTTTCAAGACGTTAATAAATAAATATTTTGTAACAATAATACCCTCAACAGCTGGGAATTCGCAAAGATCGCTTCGATCGAATAATTATTGCAATAATTAATTATAGCAATAATTATTCGGAATTTGCTAACAATCTAATTGAATTTAACCATTCATTTGATATAAATACTGGTTTAAAAATTTTACACACTAACGTTAGTGGTTTTCACTTAGATCTTTTAGAAATATTAGAAATTAGGAAAAATGTCAATAGAAATTTAAATATTATTAACAATCAAATTAATTTTGTGAATAACCCTATCTTAAACATGTTTCCATTGTATTTTTTTATCTTTGTTCTTCTAAGCACCCCCCTTTACACCTATTTCCCCCCCCCTCCCCCTTGTTGATCTTCTAAGCACCTCCCCTTTCCACCTCTCTCCTCCCCTACTACTTCCATTTCTACCCAGGCCTGTCTTTCTATGTTTGATCATTTAGTTTTAGTACATATAATGTCCTGATGAAGAGAATATCGTTCTTGAAACACGTTGACTTTTAAATAAAGATTTTCGTGGTAAAAACAAAGTGTTTTTAATTATTTCATTTATTAAAAAAATCTGTTGTATTGGACAGTCAGGGTCGTGGTGAGGGGTTGGGTAGTTACGCGGGTGAGTGACCAGTAACGGTATGTGAAATTTTTTTTAATGAAAATACCAAACAAGTCACAGGAGAACAAAATATCAATTACATTTTTACTCCAAATGATATCTGCTGGTTAAAGTAAATAAAGCGCGTCCTTAACACCCTGTATACCTCAAAATAATACAACAACCTCATACGGCTCATAAATAAAAAAAATTACGTAAAAAAGTTCACATGCATGTCAATTGCGTTCACTTGACCGATGTCGTAATTAATGGTTTTATCTTTATTAGAATTGCCTCTTTCTAAGAAAACCATTAAAAAAAGTCATTGACCTGCTTCAAAGCAAGCAGAATTTAGGAATGAGCCCAGGTACACGAATTAGTTGCAAATGTCGCCGCTCACACTTTTCTTCCTTATACCTCATATTTGTCTCTATACAATTTTGCAATACGAGAAAGTTCCGTGCAGCTGTCCACAACATTTTTTCCTTTTAATATTGTTTGGTTTGTGATCTTTGTGCTACCCCCTCGACAAACAAAAGAGATTCCTCATTAACCCTTTGTCCGTCCCTCACAAAGGGTTTTTACCTTTGTTACATCTATTTGCTTCCATTGAACATTGGATGGCGTTAATCAAATGAAAATCACAGAAAGGGAATTAAAAAAGAAAGTTGTCTTCTCCGAAAAATATCTTTTATTTTTTTTAAAGAGTTCGGTCTTGCCCCCCCCTTCCCCCATTTTTATTTCATTCCCTCGGGGTATTAAGATGTCACAAATAACCAAAGGGTTAAATAGCATTTTCCGAAATGGACTCAATAAGAAGGTAATGTAAAGGGGAGAGTGGGGTGGGTGGGTGACTTTTCTAGATTTGTTTGAACAGGAGACGATTAAGGAAGTTGGAGGGGGAAAAATCGAGGTTACCGTTTGTTAAGTTAGATTTTTTTATGTTCGAAGTTTCGTTAATTTGGAAAATTGGTAGGGAGGGTTTTGAGGCGTTAAAACGTGTTTGTATAAATAAGTAATCATTTTTTAATTGTGCCAGTTGGAAATTTTGCTTTCGATATTATACACAAATTAATTATAGATCATAACAAGGTGGGAACTATAAAGCAAAAAATCTATTTATTTGTTTGTTTCTGCAGCAAATAAAATGTTTTAAAAATGCTGGTGTCATGAAATTTGCAGTTTTTCTGCCGAGTATTTTTTTTTTTTAAATTAACTCCACACAAAATAATTTCCCTCAGGGCCTATGTCATCTGGGATGCTGTGTGGAGGATCTTTTTGAGGAGAGGAAGGAATGAACATTGGTCTTGAAGAAACCCATGTTGTAGGAAGGAGGAAACACAGAGGCCGGCAAATCATACACAAGAACGAGTCGAAGAAACGACCTGTTCTCATGTGATAAATGTCAACTGAGTACAAATGTTGGGCACGCGTTTGGCGTATTTCCCGACAATGCACCGGTGCCGAAGGGATCATTGAGGCTAGTTCCTCGGAGTATTTTCCATTGTAATACCGGTAGAACAAGGATAGCATTCCCACCCGACGCCTGTGCTCTAAAGATTGCAATCCGTCTGTTAAGATGGGAGAATCTATCAAACGGACTGCCCGTTTCTGCACAGGGTCAAGGGTATTTTTCAGGTATTTTCGAGCTCCAGCCCAGAGGTGGCTGCCAAATTCAACCATGGGGCGCACTTGTGATTTGTACAGGGTTAGCAGTGGTGTATTTTCTAGGACATCGAAGCTGTTTTGAGTCAACAATATTTTGTCTATTCTGAGATCTGTGATAAATAAAAATATAGTGAAAATAAACATATATATCACTAAAACAAGTAGGTGCACAATACATACGTGGTAATAATAAATGGAAATAAAACATATTGCAACCTGTTCACTATGACGTTCAATACACGTCAAACAATTTACTAAGCGACGCTTAGCTTTTCGCCTGGACAATAAACGTATAATAAATAATTTCATAACGCCAGAGCTTGTTCAAAACGCCAGAAATAACCAATATATGTAGCCTATAGTACTCGCAAATATTGTAGCTTTCTATTAGTGAAAGAACTTTTAAAATACATTCAGTAGTTTTTTTGTGAAAGAGTAACAAACACACATCCATACATCCATTCAAACTTTCTCCTTTATAATATTAAATTGGATTATACAAGTAGTTCTATCTAACCCTATCGTTCCAGAGAGAAACACTATTCTTACGCTGGGGTCCAACAGACCCCAAAAGTGCATTGTTTATACACATTTTGAAAATAAAAATAATTGTATAATTCCAAATATTTTCTTATGAATCATCTTTTAGGACAGCGGAAAAAACATAACATTCAATTTTTCAAGTCTTAGGACACAATTTAGGCAACCTTTTTTAGAATTGTCCACAGAAATGGGATTTCGGCAAGAGGTGCACAGGCAACCCTCGTTTTTCTGTCTTTACCCCAAGGGCAGACTTTTCATCTTTTTTAGTCAAATTGAGTCATTTCAACCAATGTCCGCCTCTTTTTGAAAATACTTTCAATGATTGATTGGGGTTCAGGGGGTAAAAATTGACAACTAAATAATATTATCAACTGCAATATAATTTAGTGTCTGTGAATTTAGTTTCAATGTCTCTCAACAGATTTCGTTATTACATATGAAGTTCTAATGTGTGTTATGAAAAGAAATCACCATATGATGTCTATTAGGTTTTTTTTTATATTGCTGGCAATATTAGGCGACAGTTTTGGTTTATGGTCGCGAGAGCGCTCTTCCGCGGATCTTTTGAACGAAAGACGCCGGAGGAAACGTCTTTGATTTGACAGTCGAGTTTTTGAATAACTAAATATCGATGTAATCCACAGGATTGCCAATAACCCGGTTTGCAGGAAGTTAAGCATGATGCTTTACATGTCAGTGTAATCATTATTTGTTGATTTTAATATATTATCGGGAGTTATACCGTCCACAGTCGATGTAGGTCGTGGCGGTGTCTTTATGAGATTGTTTCGTAATGCCAAAATCTTGGATAAGATCGATCATCTCGGGCTAGGCGCGTAGCCTCTAGAATTCGCGAAAGTGCCACAACAAGATTAGGTACCCATATCGAGCACGCGATTCCGAAGTCGGAGAACCTCGTTCATCCTGCCTTAAGAGGGTATTACCAGAGAAAACCTGAAATATGTCATTTTTAAATCAGATTTTAGACGTATTGACTCTTTTCCACAAAAAAAAATAAATAGATTTCGAAAGATTGTTCTTTTATCTAACATTCGCATGTTTTATTTTGAGAAAAAATGTTTATTTTTAGTACAATAAGGTTTTACCACAGGTCGTTGGCAGATTTGTTGAATTTTCAAAAAAGATTTTGTATTGTACCACACCCATTTCAAATCATATAATCATGCAGTAAAATAAATCAAAATAAAATCGATATTGAGTTATAATTTTAAAAAGCTGGTACGGAGAATAATTAATCTTTCTCATTGTAACCTCCCTGCACGATCGTAAGAACAACTTTCGACGAAATGTGGATTATTATCAGCTGGCTGGTTAAACGCTCTTAACCGAAGCTGCCGCCTCCTGACGATTGCAACCGGCAATAACATTTCATTCCGATGGAATTAAGTCCCAATTTTTGGGCCACAACCAGGAGCTGAACGCTGAACCTGGCCTAATTTTCACCTAGAACACCGGATGATTACTTGATCACCTATGGGAGGCTGTGTTGGGGGCCCGAGCGGATATCCACGGATGCTGGATGAAGGGCGTTATGCAGGAGAACAAAACACTGTCGCGCGCGCGTAATTTTTAATTTGGCTAGCAATCATTTTTTCCATAACGGTCCAGGGTAAGTCTACCTTGTAATTTAGAACCTGTAGTATTTAAATCCTAATACATGTCATGTTGTTTTATTCACAATTTATACTTTCAACTCTTTGAGCGAAATACAGTATTTTTACTTAATAACATAACCTCTCAGGACACCAGCTAGTCCCCACGACTCAATGAGATTCCTTGCTCGAAGTAAGCGAGGCCTGTTTCTCCTGAGATTGACAATTCATGTGACAACTCTTGCATTGAATTGGCGCGTAGAAATAAACAATATTTCTCAAAGAGATAGGTTGCGCTCGAAGATATTGAAATATAAGTAGATGTGCTATCTGCTGTTTTTACTATGTGGGTCTGCGCTTCCGGGTGTCGCCGATATTGTTTACCAATTAACAAATAAACGAAAAAAACAAATAATTAACGAATAAACCAAACGAACGTTAAACTAAATGAACGAATTCTTTCCTTATTCAAAATATATTGTTAACCAATATTAATGCACATTTTCAAAAAATCAACGAAATGAACAAATTCTTTTTGTATGAAAACTACGCTAATTAGTGCGTAGTCCGGCGACAGTTGCGCGGACACCATAGCATATCTTTTCTGTATTTGAATATCTTTGGTTGCGCTACTTTTCCAATACACAATACCTAAACGTTACGGCGAAGTCCACCGTACAGATTTCAAAACGTAGACGAGTACAAACAACACCAAGCGCCATATCATGTGTCAACAACTACGCGTCATTATGAAGAAACCCTTCAGATACTCGAGCGACGCTCTCTTCAAGGAGTTTAATGTGCTTGATGTTCGACAGTGTTACATAAAAAAAATAACAATCTGCGTCCACAAAAATATAAACAAAACAATAACAGTCGATCATAATCATCAAACCAGAAGTAAGAGCAGAAACGACCTTTCTATTCCTACAAGCAATACTGCGGCTTATCAAAAAGTTTTCTCATACCTGGGACCAAAAATATACAACAAAATCCCCTCTCAATTTAAACTGTGTGAATTATCATCCTTCGGTAATAAAATTACAAAATGGTTATTAGACTTAGGTAGGACAGATTCCGAAAAATTATTAAAAAACGTAGTCTGAGTTGATTTCTTCGATTTTGTATTTTGTATTTTCCTAAAAAATATTTTTTTTATTTTTCTTTCTTACATTTATATATTATATTTTAATTTTATATTTTACAATATCTGGATATTTATAATATCTGGATTTTATTTTTTATTACTGCTAATTTGTATTTTCCTAAAAAAAATACTTTTTTTATTTTATTTTTTTTTTCTTTCTTACATTTATATGTTATATTTTTATTTTATTTATATTTTACATGTACCTACCTGGATTTTATTGTTTATTACTGATGTATACCTAGAATAACACAACTTATATCTGATATTGTACCTAATATCTAAGTAACTCCCCCAATATGTACCATTATTGTTAATTATTATTTAATCCATTAATGTGAAATTATGTACACGCAACCTGCCAATTTGACTGTCCTAAAACGGGAAACCTTCCTAGTTGGACAGTCAAAGCTTCCTTTCATATTGTTATATCTTGTATGTAATAAATGTAATAATAAATAAATAAATAAAATAAATAAACAACAGAGGTAAGTAAAGTTTTATACTGTACGAGGGAGATAGCTATCGCTCGTTCGGGTCTAATACCCAACCGATTACGAAGACAGCATATGACATCCGATAGGAAAGCTCTATCAATGGCAATCTCCTTCCGCAGACAACATTAGATCGGACGATAAGTACACTTAAATATTCATTGTAAATAAGACGATAATAAACACGACTCGTAACTTGATGAACCGAAGAATCATTGAAACTCCCGATGATCAGATGTTGTAATGTTCATCAGAAAAAACAACAATACACACAGTAATAAAAAAGGTAAACATTTCGTACAACTGATTTATTTCTTCCAAGTTTAAGAAATTAATATAAATATATCCACAGTATTAGCAGGCCCGGACTGGCCAGGTCCGCAGGTCCGCGATCGCGGAGGGCCCCCGGCGCGAGGGGGCCCCGAAGGGGCCCCACAAAACGTACAAAAAAAAGTTTTGTCTTGTTAGTAGTTATTTTATGTTCTTGGTAATTTTTGTTTACATTTTCGAAAAAAATAAATACATTTTCCAAAAGTATAACATGTCCAACAACTGTTTATATCTCGCCGTGTATACGAAAGCTTTATACGATCCACTGTCATCCGCATCGTCTGCGCGGTGACGTGTGTCGTGTGTCAATACCGACAACGCGACAACTGCACCGCGATGTCCTATCAGATCAGCTGATCACGCAGTAGGGCCACGCAAGCGCATATCGTCCTTCCCCTCCCCCCTTTCCTACATTTATAATAACATCCACCCCACACTATTGTTTTCAAGCCACTACAAGTCGATTTTATACGATGCGGTTTGCTGAATTTACAGAGCAGTTTTTTTAGTTAAATTATTAAATTTTTTTTTTTAGAGTTGAGTTGTGGTACATTATTTGATTAATTAACATTACGAACGGAACAAAAACAATGAAGAGAACTTACTAGAGTGGTTTTCAAAAAAGAGAGGAAAATAAGAAAAATAAACAAGAAGATTTCTAGTGTGCCAGTTCAATGTTTGCGTGGTTAAAACCATCAAGTTCTACCTCAGAGATAAACGATGACACGACTGTAGGTAAGGTCATCGAAATTTGAGATTATTATTTTTATTATGGGTTGTATTTTTTTGAAATTTTGTTCTATTTATTCTACATTTTTACGTCACGTACTAAGAACTTAACAATATTAGTTTTTGCTTTTTTTACTTTAAAGGTTTTTACTAATAGGGCTAATTAATTTGTTATAATTTAAACCAAATAAACTGTATAAAAAACTTTCTCACATTTGGGATAAATTCACAATAGAAATGTGTTAAGGCCTACGTCATTAGGAGGTACTTTATGCAAAATATGGATAGTAGTTTGTCGGCTTATTCATCAATGGTCAATATATAATTATTACGAGCAATGTTTTAAATTAATTATATTGTAACCTGATAAGTCAATGGTCCAAATTTGAAAACTTGTTTATGTCGTTTGTTTTGCTAGATTTGTTTTTGGTCACTTCCCCTATTTCTAAGTACTTGCAAAGTAAAAGCATTGATTATGCTTTAGCTTGGAACTTAGTACAAACACTGCTCCATCAAGTTAAGGACCAAAGGAATGACGCGTATTTTGAAGTATTGTACGCAAAAACAAAAGCCTATGTAAGTGCAGTTAATCTTAAGCTAGACGAAAATAACATTGACGTCGAGTTAGAATTGGACTTTAAGAGAAAAAGAACGTCAAAGAAAAAATTAATCAAAAGATGAAACTGATTCTATTTCAACAGTTCAACATTACAAAATTGTATATTTTGATATTTTAGACTGTGCGAGGAGGAGTATTGAAGAAAGATTTTGCACAAACAAAGACGTTTTACAGGATTACTCTTGGTTGGACCCCAAAAAGTTTGACTTTATCTTAAAACTCCAAACATTTCCCACAGAAGCTCTGCACAGTGTTTCTAAATTGTGTAAAATTGAAAGAAGTCGGCTGTTGACAGAGCTGCGACAGTTTGCACAACAATACGGCAACTACAAGAACTACGGAGATAGATGTAGTGACGAAGAAGACGATTTGGACCCAACGGCAGCGGAAACAAATGCTGAAATTTACTGCTCTGAGACAATATTTCCAGTGTTTGACATGTGCTTTTTCTGTTCTGTTTTAACTTACTCGATCTGGACTGTTTACCAACCTGTATATTGTATATAAATTAGTTCTTACCATACCTTGTACCCAAATCACATGTGAACGAGTTTTTTCTAAACTTAAAATCGTCAAAATTCGACTTCGGTCTTCCTTAGGCCAAGACCTTATGTCCAGTCTGCTTTTTATTAATGTTGAGAGGGATTTATTTTATAATTTGGACAAAAATAAAATAATAGATGAAGTAGCTTTAACAAGTGAGTTGTTTACAAAGAAACTGTTACTTTAGGGCTAGGGGAGCAAAATGTCGAATCATTTCAGTTAAGTTAAGCCCCTTCTGTTCTAGTATACAAAATTGAAAGCTGTTAAACACACAGTATTTTTTTTAATGTTAGTATTATTTTTCTTATCCCTAAAATCCGTTTGTCGTTATTTTTAATACACAAATAATTTTCACATAATTCATTAATGCCTTGGTGTGAATAAAATCCTGCCCTTTATTTTGAACTCCGTTATAATTATAGGCAGTTCTACAGCATGTGTTTAGTAGTGTTGTGGTATCCTAAAAATACTGTGAATTTCTTATTTCAATAAATAATAAAGTCAACAAAAGTCGAAAATCATAATATTCGTATAAAAACCTATCTGAATTTCTTCTTCGTTATAGGTGCCAATATAGCGTAGAAACGCGTTTTCATTGTTTTCAAGCATCTAAATTTCAAAAATTATCCGGGGGAGGCCCCCGGACCCCCCGTTTTCTAAAACCCCCCCCTCCGCGTCACGTTAAGGGGGCCCCTTTACAGGTTTTAGCGGAGGGCCCCAAATGGTCCCAGTCCGGGCCTGAGTATTAGACATCGAGTTTGTGGTTAAAAGTGGACATTTATCCACAAAATGTACCTACTTGACATTAAATCTTTACTAGAGCTGTTAGGTGCCTACTCTGTTAAACACTGAGATAAATATCCATAGATAAACAAGATTGAAACACCCACCCCAAAATGATAAATCTCTCCATTCCAGACGGAATTGAATCACGTATCAGCAGCAAATTGATCCACAGATTTGACCGAAGTGGTCCATTTGACGAGACCCTCTTAAGAGGCTGGATAAATAATTCAAGCAGTGTCAAACTGCCCCGGCACTTGAAGGGTTAATGGGGGTAGTTGTCTGAATATAAAGAAGATGAAATGGTCCTTGAATTTGCTACAAATAATAGGGTGTTGGTCAATATATAAAGGGTGTTTTTTTAGAGGTATTCAAATTCAAAATGAAAAAAAAAACAAAATAATGTTAATGTCTATGATATTGGCTTTATTTATTAGATACTTTTACGCCATTATTTTTTAAATATGATTTTGGGCATATGAGCGCCACGGCTAGCTCGAATGAAGCGCAATCGTGGAGTCCAATTTTCGACAACTTTATCGTGCAACTGGGGCCATATCGGCAATAACACGGTGAATGTTGACTTCCAAATGATCCAACGTCTCTGGTTTATAAGCTTAGACTAGTGAGACTTAGACTACACACACCCCCAAAGAAAGTAATCTAATAATCTGAGATCACGTGATCGTGGAGGCCAGTTCGCAGGTGCATCACGTGAAATTATGCGATCACCAAATGTTTCCCGTAATAAATTGATTGTGAAAAACCAGATGCAGATTTTTTGAAATTTGTTCGTTTGTCTCGCTAAAACTCGAGAACGGCTGGGCCGATTTAGCTGATTTTGGTTTTGAAATGTTTGTCATAGTCCAGGGAATGTTTATAAGGTGAGAAAATGTGGAAAAGTTGCGAGGAAGATAGTAAAAACAACATTTTTATTTTCCCATATAAACTGTTCTACCCAACTTTCCTGTCAAACATTTGACGTTCATCGGATCTACTGGAATTGAAGCAAATAAAATAATAATAAAATAAACTTTTTTTAAGTTTTCTAATAATTTGTAGAAGGTTCTTACGGAAAGAAAAATTAATGAAATTGGGCAGAACATTGAATAATTTCAGAAAACTTCGTACGTTTGACAGTTCGCGAGTTTAACGAAATAAATTTAGCACGAATTGCTAACCGTTCATCCGATTGCGATGAAAATTTGGTGAATTGTTGTGAGCACGCCCGCAAAGGTTTCTATATATACTGGTGAGCTCTGGCATTATGAATTTTGTATAAAAAATTTCAAATTGGTGCCACGCGAACTTACCGGGAATGAATGCGGGAGGGGGTGTCGGATGGGAGAGGGGTGAAGGATAAGGGAGGGGAGGGGAGGGGAACTCGGGAAAGGGGATTCGCGGGAGGGGTGGGGAGGGGAACACGGGAGGGGGGAGGGGAACTCGGAAGGGGGGAGAGGAACTCGGGAGGGGGGTTCACGGCACAAGGGAAGCGAGCGACGGGATTGGGGAGAGGGAAGGCGGAAAAAGCGAAGTGGGAACGCCAGAGGGGAATGGGGACGCGGGAGAAGAAGGGGAGGCGGGAGGGGATTGGGACGAATGGGAAAGGATGCGCAGGGAAAAACGATTTCTTTATTAAATGGCATAGCAACGCATGCCGGGTAACAGCTAGTAAGTACTTAATAAATTTGCACAATTAGCAAGCGCTGTTCTGACGTCAGTCCATTCATGGTGAAATGGCAAAACGTACTGACTACAAATCAACTGTCAACTATCAAATTGACAGTCTGTACAAACAATGTTGCCAGTTTAAAAACCAATCCTCTAAAAAAACACCCTTTACTTTATACATGGTATACGGAAAATCATAGCAAAAGCTGAACACTCGTGAATCTACGTGTAACGTTTTTTGATTTGTGCTTTCTTTTCTAGTAAATTGAGTCCGAAATTAGAATATTTATGACAAATTTTTAATCTTGAAAAACGGCCACTAGGGAGTTAAAATCAGCTTTTCAAAGTCCTTTTAAAAACACCGAAGCGTAGAATCCGCACCAAAAGTATTTAGTTGTTGAAAAAAAATGGAAAAAGATTCAAAAGTTTATTGGGTTATCTGTGATGTAGAATCCGTGTACAAGTATCTAATTTCATATTACCTACTATCTTACAGTAGTTTATATCCGAAATGCTTAAGAAATGTTATTGACTTTGACTCGGGGTGTGCAATACTATTTTTTTTTGAAGTAAAACTCCTTTATACACGCTTGACTTGGGGAGTAAACTGGTGAATGCGTGGCGAGAACGTTATGAAAAGTGTGATCGGGCGAGGCGAACGGTCGGGCGAGGCGAACGGAAGTTGAGAGGGAGATATAAGTTAGTGAAGTTTTACTTCAGTCGTGCGGTCTAAAGCACACTAATTTTTTTGTATTCAGTAGTTTGAAAATAAATTAATCTCTAAAAAATTAAGGGGTATAAAAACTTTTTTATACAAGGGGTCCGGGGTTAAAGTTCACAAACTTAGGGAGGTGATTCTACATGATTCCTATAAGTAAAAAAGATTAATAACTTTTATTGAAAGTTCCACGTTTTAAGGAAGTTATTGGGAAAAGAAGTTGAATTGTTTGTATGGAAAAACAATAACAAAACAAGAATAGGAAAATGGGAAAATTATTTTTGAATGGGAAAAAATTGTAGAATCACCTCCCATAGTTTGTGCACTCTACCTCCGAACACCTTGTATAATATTTTAATAAAGTCCTACCATAGAATTAATTCATTTCAAAATTAAGTAATTGATTTATATATTTTTTAAGATAAAATTAATATCATTAAGAGATCGTGATGTTACGAGTTATCCCAAGAAAATTCAAGTCCCTTTTGTTTGAAATTTATGTGAGCAGGTAGTTACGTACTGTTTTCCAGCCATTGCCATTATACATTCGCTTTAAAAAAAAGAAGTGTTAAAAGGTCACACGCGGCAACACTTTTCTTCGATTAGTCCGGCCCACTTCCGCATCCGGAACAGCGGATCCTGCCTTCCCGCCAAACCGATAAATCTGGACCGGAAATGCCCGGTAAACAGGCCGGAAACGCGCGAAATCTCGGGGATTCCCTAATGGACTTTTGAAATTCGAATTGATACATGCCCGCCAAGAGTTGGGAAGTGGAGAAATAAGAAGTCAGGGTTGCCTCCTCGGTATTTATCGTTTCCTGGTAGATTTATGGGCTCACTCCTCTTATAATGTCCGTTGGCTGTCGTTTGGAATGTGCTACAAGAGTATTTGGGGGTTATACTTAATTTATTGAATCATTTAATGGGTTTCGTACTAAACCACTTATATACATATTCTTAAGTATAAAATCCATTATATAAAGCAGCAAAAACTCTTTAATGAAGAGGTTTAATCTTAATAAATTGTCCCAGTTTTATAATAATATATTTGGCTAATTTATATAGCGCCGTTTTTGTGAAAAATCACCTCAAGGGCGCTGTACAAATAAGTTTTTAAAGGAATTAATATTACTGGCTTACAACTAAGATTAACAATTATAATTAGTGACTTACATCTAAGACTCATAGCTAGTGACTTATGGCTAAGACATATAAATGCTGACCTAAAGCAAGTGACTTAATAACATACATATTTACAATTAGATTAAGATTAGCGCCAGAAGAAGTACTAGAAAGAATAATACATAATATGTTTTGTAATGAGCGCACTTTGAAAACAAAAGTATAATTTTATGATACTCACAGATAGGTATTTTTATTTAATGGTATGAGAGCCCAAGAAGGTAGGTTTTTAATTTGGACCTATTTGTTATGCATCTAAGTTTCGGAGGGAGTTTATTTCAAGCCTTCGGCCCAGACACTCCGAAAGCGCGATCTCCAAATTTATATCCAAGAAGTGTTTATATGTCAATTAAAGTAGTTAACAAACAATTAACAATTTTTTTTATAATTCGGAAAAAAATTGAAAACGTTACGTAGAAACTCGGGCCTGAAAACATTAAAACCGTTTTTTAACATAACTCTATTTTTCTAACATTCCTCCGCAGGTGTTGCACACTCCTTGCTTCGATCACACATCTCATACATATTCTTCTGTTATTCTAACTCTTGGCATGCCCAGTCTAAAGTATTTTGTTCACCTGATAGTGTCGTGTCTTCCTCGGGCGTCCCCAACTTCTCCACCGTGCACATGTGCATCTAATATTCTCATAACACTCCATTTTTTTTTCATTCGCTTTACACATGCCCAAACCTTTAACCGTCCCTTTCTTAATCTTTTCACTCGATATTTTAATATAAAACTAGAAGTAGGAAGCAAAAAAATGAAGTAGAAGGAAGTGTTATACTATATTACTATTGAGGATTTAATGTATTTTAATGTTGTGGATTTCATATACTGCAATGTTGAGGATTCTAAATACTATTGGGGATTGCACTATTGGGGATTTTATGTATTACACTTTTAAGGATTTTATATATTGTACTATTGAGTATTTTATATATTGTACTATTGAGGATTTTATACATTGTACTATTGGGATTTTATATTTTGTACTATTGCGGATTTTATATATTGTACTATTGAAGGTTTTATGAATTTCGCTATTGAGGATTTTATTAATATATTTTTGGCCATTATTATTTTTAATTGTTTAACTAAAGTTTAAGACAAGATTTTTATGCATAGCACAAAGGGTAACAATTATTATAAGCAATAATTATCAGCCTGAAATTCTGAATTGGGAGAGCAGCTGACCGGCAATCAGAAGGGCACGGGTTCAAGTCCCGTTGGCGTCATGTATCTTTTCTCGGAAGATTTTTCAATGTGGATGAGTGTTTCAGGCTGATAATTATTGCTTATAATAATTGTTATATTTTTGGCCGTTAAACTTGGCAACACCAATATTTAACAGGTTAATTTCACGTCAAAACGTTTGGGAAATCGCGTTATTTCGTGTCAAATGCCTTTACTATTTCGCTACAAAGTCCATCATCAACTTTCCGTACAATAACTTTCTCTCTCTGATGGCGTTTCAGCCCATATCGAGCTTTGGCCTCCCGCAACATTCGTCTCCGACTCCCCCTGTCCTCAGCGGCTGACTTCCAGTTTGTTACATGGAGAAGCTGTGCTGCATCCCCTCTTACCTCGTCTTCTCACCTCAGTCTGGGTCTTCCCACTTTTCTCCTTCCACGTGGGTGTCCAGTCGATTGCGATTCCCATACAATATACCTACTTGTACCAAAATCATCTTCCAAATAACCTGCACCTCTAAACTTGTTTTCCTTCAGTGTTACATCACCGCTTAACTTTAATATGACCAAGTCACCTTAGATCAAATATGCGGTTACTTAAATTTAACATTACAACCCTTAGCATTAACCACAATAACCTTTTGGGGATGAAATCACCCCTTGACCACTGGCCAGTGTTTATCAAAGGAAGGGGTGGAGGTCAAACAGCCTACATTCATAATCATTCAATTAGCTATGTATAAGACGGTATAATGTCATTATCAAATTTGAATTTGCATCACGCAGTATTATAATTTATGAAATAATTACCCAATTTTGATTTTGTATTAATATTTTGTAACTATTGTTAAATTTCACACCTTTATTATGAATATAATAACTTAACAATAAAAATAAATAAAATAATATCAGCCTTTATTGCTGTTGAACTTATAAAACCTTTTTCTAATCTAAATATTAATTTATTTTTATATTATTCTAAATTATCGGGGTTCGGGTCATTATTTTTAGAAACAGCTTGTCTTTCGACATAGGCCTCCTCTAAAGATTTCCAATTTTCTCTATCCTTTGCAACTCTGATCCATTCTGGACCATCCACCTTTTTTAGATCATCTTCCCATCTTTTCGTTTGTCCACCTTTTTTTCTTTTACCGTCTCTTGGATACCAATCTGTTTTTTTTTTTTTTTTTTACAGTGAATACCGCACAAGAATCTCAACTGCTCCCGTCTGGAGCCAGTGAGACTATGGCATCCCCAATTGGGGTATGTTGTGAGGCTGAAGGTAGTGGGGAGGGGAAGGAGGTGGGGAAGAGGAAGGTTGGAAAGTACCTGGCTATTCAGATCTGGTCACCAAACACGGCTAAAGCCATTATCAAGCAACGTTTCAATTCTGAATGGTGGTCTTACACCAGGGCGATACTGATAGTATCTTCCACTCTGGAACATGCCGCAAATATACTATATATTATTTTAAATGAATTAATTGTGAAATAACACAAATTAATCAAATAAAATTTATTTGCGCATGCCGGGTTCGAACCCGCGACCTCCGGATTGTGAGTCAAGAGTCTTAACCACTGGGCTACGGAGGTCGTCAACTCCGATTACTATTCTGGTCCATTTCTCTTGCCTTTTTCTCAACATATGTCAAATTCATCGCCATTTTAGTGTACAGAATGTGCCTGTGAGTACTACTGGATATTCCCTATATTATCTAATAGCGGTTTACCGTGAGTAGTTATTAGTTTTCATGAGTTCTTACAGTCATTTTTTCGCTTTAAATATACGAGACAAGCTCTTCTCGCTAAATCATCGGTGCCGAAACCTTGCTATTTAGAAAATTACAGATACAATTCCAGACATGTAAATGATTTAAGCTAAAAAAAACAACGTCTAATATACATACTTACTTATACTTCAACAGAATATCTAAACAGTTTAATTGCCAAAATGCAACGATTGATGGCGTTGTAAGAAGAAAGTTGGAGTATGCTATTGGTGTGTGGACTCCGCCTCAAACTAAATAAATATGGAATAAATCCAGAAAAATTCATGTATGTGCGGTCGCTTGGAACTTGTTCGAATTTCTGTCAATGAAATATAATTCTGAATAGATGTCAATATCTAGAATTGTTATGAAAGTCTTGCAAAAAAACCTAGTTTTATTATAATGCATAACTCTATTGATAGCCCATTGTTCTTGGAATGATATGGCTAGTACATGCATGAAAACTTCAACCGTTGTCGTCTCACCAACGTGTTCAAGATATACTACACGGTAGAACAGGTATTCTACCACAGCATAGAATGACAAGAGGAATGGGTTATTGAATGAAATTTTATCTATCATAAAATATATATTTAATTACTCTATAACATTAAATCTTTATTGTATACCTATCTTCCCAAATGTTAGGATTATTAAAATAATATATCTTTTTCTGTAACATTTCGAATGATTAATCTGTCGTAAAAATAAACAAACCAAAAAAACATAATTTAATTAAGTACAAAAGTCCATGAGTGAAACCGCTTTAATTTAATATTAACCGTATGGGTACCCCCGCCTCGGGAACCATTTATTGGAAAACCAACACCCCTACCATAAACTATGAGTACAGCAAGGGCTTGGTGACTTAGCAGGGATACCCGAGTTCATGGGGTGAGATTTGTCCGGGTCTTGGCGGAGGGTGCGTCTGCTCACCAACTGCGTGGCAGGCCGGATCGGGAGAGACTGTCAGTCACTCCTGGACAAACTGACCTCCATATTTTAACTTTTTCCTTCCCAGAACTTCCTCTCCTTCCTTTTCTAAAAAATACCCTCCACACAGCATCCCTACCATGACATGGCCCCGAGGGGCTTTGTTTTCCTGAGGGCCTCCTGTGTGCAGCTAATGTAAAAAAGCTACACAGAGCAAGAAAATAGGAAATAAGGACTGCCATTACGAAATATTTTTATTAGAACACAATAAAAAATCTTTATTTAGTTGTTTATTGCGGAGTTCATAGAATATTATCGTGTTAACCACTAATAAACTTTTAGCCCTTTGAATCAAAATACAAAATCCATTGTAATAAACGTGAATTCCTCTGGAGGCGTTAGTAACAAAGTAATCATTAGAATTTGGGTATAAGTCAACACATTATAAAGGAAATATGTGGCAAATTCCTTGGTACGGTGGCACGCTTTGGTCAGTATAGAAAGCGACGAAAGATTAATTCGAGGGAATTTTAATGGATTTCCCGGTCTTATGGAAGGGACAGGGCTGTATTGACAAGATAAATTTCCTAGTTTCTATTCGAAAATCATAGCTATATCCACGAAAACTAACAGAAAACAATCGTTTTTAAGCAATTTTCTAGGATTTAGCTGACTTGTGACAATTCAAAAACTTCATTAGATTGCAAGATCATGCATAAAAAATTTCTTTTTGGCAAAAAGTTACTTACCTATTCGTGGCTTTTTTTACATGAATACCACACAAGAGTCCCAACTTCTCCCGTCTGGAGCCAGTGGGTCTATGGCATACCCAATTGGGGTATGTTGCGAGGCTGAAGGTAGTGGGGAGGGGAAGGAGATAGGGAAGAGGAAGGTGGGGATAGTACCTGACTATTCAGATCTGGTCACCAAACCGGCTAAAGCCATTTCAAGCAACGTTTCAATTCTGAATTGTGGTCCTACACCAGGGCGATACTGAGAGTATCTTCCACTCTGGAACGTGCCGCAAATATACTATACATCATTTTTAAATGAATAAATTGTGAACTAACACAAATTACTCAAATAAAATTTATTTGCCACGCCAGGATTCGATCCCGCGACCATCGGAGTGCTAGTCAAGAGCCTTACCGCTGGACAGATAATATCAACAACTCTCTCAATGATATCGCAACACTGGCGGATCTGTTTTTGGATTTACATTACTATTTAAATGTCAAACCGCTAAGATAATTTTAAAGAATAACTCATTTTTATTTTTATTTATTTATTTACATTTAAACCCGCTAAACTAATTATGTAGTTTGTTAGCAGGTACATAATGACAACATTGGTACATTTTCAAACATTAGATAAAAATTACTAATAATAACAATTATCAAACATTAATAAACAATTAAATAAATTATTTAAATTATGGAAATAGTAGGTATGTACATGTAAATAGCACTATAAGCCATATATGCAAATAAATTTAGTATGTAGTAACAAATGAAATATAATCACACGTAAATTAATAGTTTCATATGTATGAGGTATTACAAAAATTGACAATTTCGGATTGAAATACTAACTTTAATATACATTGGCACTTCGCATGTACTTTTTGACCCTAAAGGCAAGTTAATTCGTTTACGAAGTCTTTAGTCATATTTGAACAATTTTTGTTTCGCCATGATCGAACTTAGAGGAATTAATTAAGTCTATGGATCGTGTGTATGACTTTTTAAATTTGAAGGGCTTCGTTAGTTGACCTCCATTCATCATTCAACTTCCATTACACTTCAGTTATTTAGCGTAATGAACTTCATTATTATAAGAGTTATGTATGTTAACCATCTTATATGACACTCAGCTAAACAGTTTCAATGGGGTATTTCCGCAAACGAGGGATTCTAGTGAAAATGTACTGAATATTAAAAGATCATTTTTCTGATTTTAATCATCCTACTAAAAATGTTTGTTTTATATGTTTTCATTCAATATTATTGATTTTAAAAACGGTCTAAAACTGACAAAATCAAAACGGCCCATGGCTTGAAAATCGGAATGTGACGTCACAAGCGTCGCTCAGCTGGGCCAGCATCAATAAACACTGTTAGTGAGCGTCCACGTTCCTGACGTCATACGACAGCCCTCCCTAAAATATCGTTTTAGCGGTAAATCAAAAATGGGAAACTTTGACTCGCTGTAGAAAATTTATTCATCAACATAAAAATAAAATAAAAATGCTGTAACCATCGTAATTTTTTGCTTAATTTTTTTAAGCAATAAAAAAAAGTGAAAATACCCCATTGGGGGCTTTAGCCAACCAACTGTCAGAATCTCAAGCCAACAAACCACATAGATGACAATTTCGTCAATATCGTATTGACGTAAGGTTCTATCGATCGACCTTGCTTGACCTCCAGATGATACAATCACAAGAAGTCTAAAACTCATCACATTTATCAGGAAAGTAAATTTTGCCTGTTCGGCAAAACTTGAAATTCCAGGGTTAAATTTCTATGGCCAGTCTCCAGTACCTCCCTGCATGTGGGGGACAATAGTTGCCACTGGACACAGCATAAGAATCAGGGTCCGGACCCCCATTAAATAATATGTATCTACACACATTAAGATTATCTATATAAGAAGTATGCAAGTGGGTGGGGACTTAATCGCTTGTAAAATAGGTTTATGTAAAGTGGAATTTGGGGAATTGAGATTTATGGCCTCAGACCAAGGGGATTGTTATTTTTGCAATTTTTATTGGAATAATGAATTAATGTAAACGAGTTGTTTTGTGAACAGTGGACCTCATATAAAAAAGTATATGTATCTAATTTTGTCTTATTTAATAAATCCAAACCAAAATTTCCTCGGAATTAAAGAGATTTATCAGTAGGTATTAAATACTTACCTACTTGTGATAAACCAAGTACCTAATTTGTAAGTTATTTAATTTGAAATAACGACTTATTCAATTTGTCCAAAGAAACATCACTATCTCAATGAAAATTATATTATTACTAGCTGGTTCCCGGCATGCGTTGCTATTCCATTTAATTAAGAAATTGTTTCTCCCTGCGTGTCCTTTCCCATTCGTCTCGTTTTCCTTCGGCCTTCCCTTCTTCTCCCACGTCCCCTGCCCCTCTCCTCACTCCTCTCTCCCCCTTCCCCCGTCCCGCAAACCCCCCTCCCGAGTAACCCACCCGAGTTCCCCTCCCCCCTCCCGCATTCCATACATTCAGTCCCGGTACATTCAGTTTTCAAACAGCTCGCGTGCCACCTACAGCAATTTCTTGATATAAATTTCATAATGCCAGAGCTCACCAGTAGTTTTATACAAACCTTGTCCTGACAATAACGAACACACACAAAAAAGAATTATCCAATTTGGTGCAGTCGTTCGGGAGTTATGCGCGTACATACATTTCGTCGATTCAATAGATTTATGCATTAAACCGCTTACTCGTTAATACGGAATATTTTTTATTCAAACAGTTAGATTTAGCTTTATTATTACGAAAAGTGAGTATTTAAGTCGGGGGAGACCAAAAACATGCAAAAAATATGCATTTAACATTTTAATTTTGTTAAAATTAATTCACTCACGCGGTAACGCCATTGTTTATTCGTCGTTTTTATTTTAACATTTCATAGACAATGCTGCCAATCATAGAAAAAATATTTTTGCGTAAAACGAAGTGAATGCATTATTGACAAGTTTGTACCTGTATTTATAATAGTAGAACATGGAAAGAAATGTATTAGAATAAAATAACACAAACCCGCTGGACAAACCCTGCTTTGCCAAACAAACCATTAAAAATCTGGGATGTTTTTTAAATTTATTTTATAAGATTGGTAATTCCGACAAATGTCATCATATTTGATTGTCTATTAGTTAAAAAAGGAACATTCCATATTATCCGTGCATCAAACTTCGACAACACGAATGTTCCGTATTATCCGTGAGGTGGACTAACTGCATATTTACCATTATTTTTTTTTTCTTTCTTCAGGCAGTTAGATACAATCTATTTTTATAAAAATCTAAAAAATTTTGTATGTATGTATGTATGTCCGCTATGCGTTGCTATATTAAGCATAGGAAATGTTTGAAGCTTTCAAAATACCTTCTTTAAACCCCCGCGAAGGTTTCTGGATTATTACAACCACATGACAATACACCTGAAAAGTTTTTCCTGTCAAAAATGTCAAAACTTGAGAATGACATTTTGGAAAACAATGATTGTTAAATCAATATTTTATTTTCGAATATCTTTAAATTAACGGATTTATTTGAAGTACTCGCCTCGTACTTTAAATCGAATCAAGAATTATAGATATTTAAAATAGGTTCCTATGTTAGTTACCAAAATTGATTGATTGATCTTAGTGTTTACAAAAATGAATATTGATAATAATATATGAAAAATTAAAATTTTATTAAAAAAATTGTAATAGGTGAGACTCAGGCTGTTGGAAAAGTGAATGTACTGGGACAGAATGTTTGGAAGGCGGGGGTGGGGTTGGCGGGACGGGGGAGCGGGAGAGAGAAGAGAAAAGGCGGGGAAGGTGGAAGGGGATCGCGGGAGGGGAAGGAGACGCGGGAGGAGACCAGGGACGCACGGGAAAGGACATACAGGTAGAAACAATTTATTTCTTTGAAAATGCATCGCAACGCGTGCCGGCTACCAGCTAGTATTATAATAATGAAAAACTCTAAGTTAGCCATCTAGCGAAAGCAAGTGAAAGTAAGGCTTGCTTGATTAATTAATTGGATGCGGCAGATTTTCGAAACCGGAAATGGAAAGTACACACAGGTGAACAGACAGGTGAAATACCAAAGGGTAGAGTAAAAAAAAAAGATTTTAGGTTTTTTGAAAAGAGACAAACGTTCTAAGAATATGCTTCTACCATCACATTAAGCGGAAATGTTGCTTGTGTCGTGATGAAGGACTTAGCCAGTCGACGAATTAACCTTACAACGCTTGGGTGGGATTGTCGCATTGTCAACTAAACTAAAGACAGTTCAATTTTGGAACTGAAGATTGTGACCCTTAGAGCTCCGTATACAAGTATACGAGTACATACTCGTATAAACACCGCAGCACTTGCAATAAAGACGCATCTCTTCATTCTCGTCTCGAAGGGTTAAAAGGTGTGTGGGGCGTCGCCCCCGCCCAAAGTTATTTAACTTATTGTTATTTCGGACGAAATAATTACTACTGTTAATGTTAACCCCTCCCGCCCTGGGGGGAGCGGAGCCCGTCGGGGTCGCGGGGTCAATCCGGGGGATGCTGGGCAGAGGAGGTCATTATTTGACCTCAGGGGTAGTGTGAATTATTAAGCGAATCTCTTATTTGACGTTGTAGGAGGTCTTGCAATGAAATAATCTGGTAAAAGGTTGGTACTGTATTAAAAGAAAATATTTACTAAGGTATGGCTGAAATATACAGCTTCTGGGTAATTAATAAAAATTATGCAAAAGAAAAATAATGCCAAGAAAAAAATATAATTTGTGCGAAAACTGCGTGATTGCTAATATTGTTAAAATACTATTACTGCTGAGCATTTTGATTCAATTCCAAAAGACATCAATAAAAGTTCAGTAAAACTTTGATTTTGTATTCAAACAATAGGTTAGGTAAAACGAAGGTAAAACGCTTTATTCTTGATTCTAAAATGTGAAAATTTAGAAGGCTATATCTAACTTTTTAATAGCGATTTGTAAATTAAGCTATAGGTACTTATTTGGTACAATAAATTTTAAGTTTAAAACATTATTTGAGTATGTGAGCCTCACTGGGTGCCTTACCCGTGCTGAGGCCCACATTTTATAATACAAAATTTAATAAGATATGAAGTTTTTTTTTTTTTTTATTTATTTTTTATTTTTTTTTATTTTTTTTTATTTTATATATTTAATATTTTATATATTTAATAATATTATTAAATATATTATTAAATATATAAAATAAATTTACATAGTTTTACATGACAAAATTAAAAAAATAACTTATATCATTGATGTAGCTATTCCAAATTCCTGTAATATTAAAAAAAACTGTTTCTGAAAAAATTAGAAAATACACAGATTTAGGAAATGAGATTAAAAGAATTTGGCATTCTCGGACTATAAAAATATTACCATTTGTTATTTCAGCCACTGGCATAATACCTAGGAATCTGATTCAAAATTTAAGCATATTAGATTTGTCAAAGAATTTGTATATAAAAATGCAAAAATCAGTATATAATCGTATATAATCAGTATAGTATCATGAAAATATCTGGAGTCGGTGAATTATATTCCCATTTGGTCTCTAGTAGGTTGACATGTTGTTCTTGTATTATTTTGTATTTATCATCACTTCCGAAGTGTGTGAAAGGGTTTAGTTTTTCCTTCTTTTTTTTTTTTTTTTTTTTTTTTTTTTTTTTTTTTTTTTTTTTTTTCTTTTTTCTTTTTTTTTTTTTTTTTGGGGAAAATTTAACCCGGACATTTAAATCTGGTGTATAATTTATAAAAACAGTTTATAACAAGTTCTGCTTCTGCTTCGTAATTATTATTATGAGTTACAGCTGTTTCGCTAAAATTAAAAATGAGTTCTACAAAATAAATTTAATAACAATAAATAAAAGATAGTGTTCAATTTTTACAAAATACTTAAAGGCGGTAAAAAAAACATCGGCGAATATTATGAGGTACGATTGTTTTTACAGATTGTGCTTAATAAGATGACCGGACAACTCAAAAACAAGCAAATTCATCATCTCCTTTGAAAAATCATTAAAAGTGATGTCAAAATATTTTTAAATTGGTAAAATAGGTTAGGTCAGGTTAGGTTATATGCTATTTTTTCATAATTTAATGTCTTTTCCAAGAGGTGTATAAATACCTTTTTGGTGAGTTGTCGTGGAACCGTTTATAATGGTATTGTGTATCACTTATATATTTAATTATTTTGTATTACTGCCTTTTTTCTTCTGTAATCTTTTTTTAAATTTAGTATCTGATTTTTTTTTGTTCCTTTACATTTTTTGTTTCAATCGTAATATTGTTGAAAGCTGTAATTTTAATATTTGTGTTGATTTTGACACTACTGCCAAATCAACTATTAGCGTAGGTGGATAGGTGAAAAAAGATATCGTAATTTTAACTTAACGCCTGCGAAAAAATTAAGCTAAGCTACGTTAGTTGCAAAGCGCATTTAACCACTCGGACCCATAAGCTTGTTTTCAAGCTACCTACAACACACATCTGCCCTGATGATGGACACTATAACGCTGTCCAAAACGTTGGCTAAAGAAGGAGGTAGCGCAACGCGGCATAATATCCCAAAAACTAATAACAAAAATACCTATAACATTACCAAACATATCTTATGACGTATGAGGCGTACCTGACTTATTAAGAAGAAATTGTGAATATTTTTCACTTTTATAATAGAAATGATTATTTTGAATTAAAATTTTCTCCCACAATCAATTTGCACTCGGTAACTTGCCATCGCCCCCGAGCACGACTGCAGACCGCTAACGAACAAACAATAGTTCACAATGACTAGGGGTTCTTAATATATTTGACGTAAACTGTTGTTTATTCATTAGCGGCCTGCAGTCGTGCTCGGGAGCGATCGCAAGTTACCGACATTTTCGATAAAACCTATATCGATCGACCATGCTAGGGGGCCAGGTGTTTTAAGTATGTCCAGAGCTCATGAATTTAAACCCTTAAAAACCTTTACGCTGTACCCATCTGAGATCGAAAACCGTATTGTTCTATGCAAAAAGAGTATTTATTTTAAAGGCTTGATTTTCAGGTGATTTTGTTATGTGTTGATCTGTTATAAGACCAATTATATTAGTGTCCAACCAAAACAGGACTTTCTGTCGTAACCGAAACCGAAAAGGTAACTTTTTTAGACATGTTAAAAATCTATTTTTTACTAAAATTTGGCTTATTTTTTACACTCACAAAGACGGTGAAGACGTGTTAAATGAAATAAACAAAAAAAACATTTTAGTATGTGAAAAAAAATATTATATTACTGTTTTAAACAAACAAAAATTATTAAAAAAATTAACAAAAAATGCTAACTACTTCTTGGAAAAAAAATCAACAAGTCCATTATAAAGGAAGGACCTCATTAATTGAGCATTTTAATTTTAATTGCGTTTACAATCACAAAATTCTTATTACTCGTGTTAAATGAAATAAAAAAAACCCAACCTTCCGCCTGTGATGAATGCCAACCTTCAACCTACGATAAGCCTACAAGAAATTTTTTTTCCCCTCTAAATATTATGTAGAGAAAATGGTACATTCGGCGACATCTGTCCGAGCAGTTGGGAGCTATTATCTGCATAGAGACTGAAGCGAGGGAACACCATATCATAGTTATATCGAAAACAAAGGAAGTTTAAATTCTACCAATAAGAGAGTGGACTTTGATCATTTTGGGCGGCCTTGAATTAATTCTCACAGGGACTTAGGTTGAATGAACTGTATTAAAAACAATACTGAGGACAAAGAGTTGAAAGATTATCGACTCCGGGTCGTGTTTACATAAGACGCGATCGGGAACTGGGGGTTTTGGGTACCTACAATTTTAAACGTAAACACAAAAAAATCTTAGACGGGAATGTTGGAAATAAATAAATGAAAAATTATCAATAAGGGCACGGAAAACGTAACATGAATGGTCCCAGGGGTCGATTTAATTAAAACCGATCTGGAATGATCACAAAAAACGGGTAGAATCTCGAAAATTTTCACAAACTGAATATAATAACCTGAAAAAGTGGGAAAATCTATTGATATGGAAATGGAATGGTGAAACGAAGTTATTAGAGCCAAATATCTCAAAAGAAAACTGATTGGAACTACTTAAATTGACTTTAATAGGTACCGGTATAAGGATTACTCTGATCTGACAACACTATTCACGATAAACAGGATATTGAAAATATGGCATGTCAAAGGCCACGGTACATTTTGGTCACTCTACAATTAAATCAAATCACAGGAAAAGATGTTTAACGTAGCCTGACACTGGGAAATGCGTGTGAACCGTCGAAGGAATCGCTAACCGTTTGACTAGAGAAAAAAGGTTGGCTATCACTTTGTTGATATGACTTTATCCAAATAAAATTATAGAACATGATTTCAAGCAATTAAGGGTATCATTAACACGAAACGACCTAAACAAAATTATACAAGTTAAATACGAATATTTACTCTAAAATAAAAACATTACTTTTATGGGGTAGGCATTAAAAAATGAATTACGAGCAAGTACATGAAATTTTTAAAATAAATACCTGTCAATGAGAAAATTTATGTGATTTTTTACGAGAGAGAGACACTAAACTAATTTGGTTCTAAGACATGAGATAGAAGATTAACAGAGATTTGACAAAAGGTCACATACGGAGGAACCGAATTTGGTCCTTTTTCCTATGAAAGTCTGGGCGGTCAGGAGTGATTTTTCTATGAAAGGAGAGCTCTAAAAGGTCTTTAAAAGACCATGGTTTGATAAAGAAGGGGGATTCGTTGGGAGATTGAGGGAGAGTTCGGATGAAATAACGGGAAGTGCGCGATCAAGAAAAATGTAAAATTGCGCGAAGAAGACTAGTAAACTAGTGCTTCTAGTAGAGTTGAAAAATGTCTACAAGTGTTTGCAAAAATAGTAAATTCAGTGTTTTATTCTCCTCTTAAGTTTGAGAAATAAAAGTCCGATAAAGTGCTTTAAAATAACACTTCGTGAAAGTTCGGGTGTTTTATAATGAAAGTGTTTAAAGTCAGTAAATAAGGATTAAATAATATTAGGGGTTCTCTTTTACAACTTATATTTAGTGGTTTTATAACATTTAACAAAAAATCCAGTGTCTTAAAATAAATACAATTATCGGATAAAAGAAAACACATCACGCGATTTTTTAAAACTAACTAAGGGTGATATAATAATTAAAACTACAATTTTACTATAAAATACTAATCATCGGTGAAATAAATAATAATGACGAATTGTTCGAGTCATGGTTTTACGACAGTTCCTCTATAATAAGATGCATTAAATTTTCATTGAATTAAATAACAAAATTGTAATAAACAGTAGTGATAATAATTCGTACACTTGGAAAACGTGCGTATCTACGGTTATTAATTCTAAAGTGATATTAAAATATTGTGAATAAATAATAATTTACCTAATTCCGGACAATAAAATTAAACATCTGATTTGTTATTTGATGAATCACCTCTCGAAGGCGAATGAAATAAAACAGTAATTAATACGAGGTTGAGGAACTAAGCGAAATACCGAAGTGAATTTTAAATAGACAGATATTTGAAGAGTTTTTTCATCATCAGAGTCTTTTCTCAAAAAGGGCCGATAGGAATCCATTAGCTAGGAAACGAAAAAAAAGGAAAACCTCGATCACAATGTCGAAGTTATGAAAGTTCCGACTGGGAAAAATTGTAATCGATCGAGGGCGGTAAGATAAAACCATTTATTAATTATTTTCAGAGACAAAGAAGAAAGGGACGAGCGTGCATCACCAATAAATCAATCGGACCTTTGAAGTTTGTCACTAACACACTAATAACAATTTTCACTTGCTCGAAAGTGGGTCAAACAGGAAATACCTGCTTTAGAGTTAGGATACATATGTAGGTATTTACTTCAGTTAGGTAAATACGCTAATTTATTATAACTCATATAAAACGAATCGAGGCGCGTAGAACGTAATAAATGACTATCGTGGAAGCTCTTTATTCTATATTTCGTGTGCGGGAGTATACAAGCGTCTCAAAATTAGGTCAAACAAACAAATACCTACTTATAAATTAGGTCATACAAGTACTTGTTTTAGTTAGGTAGGTGTAATGTTTATTTAAGCGCGTATAAGGAATGCGACGTAAGATATCAGTTCGATTCGTAACCGAAATACCTATATTTCTCAGAACTATGTAGGTCAAGCAAATTATACCTTAGTTGAAACTAGGTCATCCAGATACCTCTAGGTTAGCAAGGTACCTATTTAAATGATCAGTGTTTAAGCAAAACTAGGTCAAATAAATAAGAAATAATTAGTTAAACGATGAATCGTGCTTCAAAAGGACAATGACCGTAGAAATAAACAATCTCCAAAGTAGGTCAGTATACCGAAGGTCGTCTGTGTGAAGAGTAAACAAACAAACCATAAAAATGATGTACCTATTTAATATCGGTCTTTCGTTCATCGGAGTTAATTAACTATTGGCACAATTTAATTAGGTATTACAAGATGTCATAGGAGTGTGCTTCTTAATCATTCTAGGTAATTACATTGGCGTACTTGAATGATAATAATAACAATAAGACGAAGGAAAATAATTAACGACAACACATAAATTAAATAAACAAATAACCATGAGAAATGAAATACGTAACGCTAAAATCGATAGAAATAGCAAATTGATAGGTATAGCTAATACCTACCGAATCCTTTCACCGACGAGATTAGGGTATGTTATATGACCTTCGATTGTGTATCTAAAATTTCGATTAGAGTTCAATGACACGGTCACCTAAATTCCATCAACGAATAAATAAAACAAAAACACAAAAGTCAAGGGGCAGGTTTATCAATCATAGCTTACGACGGAAACTTCGCCCAATATGTGAAAGTAAAATCGACGTTAAATTCACTCAATTCTAAACAACTGATTATACTAGGGCGATCGCCAATAGGTAGCATTGTTTTAGCATGCAAAGTTTCGCGAAGTAAAGTACCTCGACTAGCTTCAAACTCAAAGAGAGCTCATCACAATTATTCAGGAGGCCATTGATTCAATGACAACTTGATTTATCTCATTTTTAAATCTTTCTTATAGGAAGTAGGTATCCAAGAAACCATAAATACCCATTATCCTAAATACCTAACACACGAGGAGCTAGTGACCTCATTTAAACAACACTGGTGTTCAAATACTCATACAGTCCTGAATCCTAACTTGTCTTCGAATGTAAGTGTTAAGAAATTAAAGTTGATATTTAGTTGAGCAAGGGTTGAAATGTTTCTCCGCTTTTAACAAAGAGGTCAGGCATAGTTGTGGTTCGAGGATTTACACATAGATGTCAGGGTTGGCTATAGTCTTCCCTCCCAAATGGACCCTGTTGTAAATTTATAAATAGGATGAATTCATTATTTTCTACCTCTTTCTGCATTAGTTTGCCTTTAAAAGGAAACGTTAGATTATCAGTCCGTTGGGGGGATTTAATAATTTATTTGGATTGGAATTGTTGTACATTATTGCCAATAAATTAATTTTGTATCTACCTTGAATTTCTTGTTGAAGTTTTTGAAGACCTAAAAACTTACATTATTTGATTAATCGAATCAAAACCCTAACATTTGATCCTTCATGCCGCATTAACGATTGAATCGCGAGTGATAAAAGAACCAGCATCTTCAACATATCAAGAGAGGATCTTCAGAAAAAAGGGCAAGTGACCAATTCCCATTCCTATATACCTTATTTTCCCAGGCAGGAGAGCATGATTGATGGAGTACATAACCGTATTTCTTTGTTTGTTTTAAATTTATTTAAAAAAACGGGCTGATTATTGCTGTGGTGTTAAATTGATTTCATACCCAACAGCAACATTGTCGATAAAAATTGTTACATCAATGTAAAAAGAAGTTTTAGAATACTGAGAAAGCATTTTAAATTTCATAAATGATTAATTACGAATGATTATTTGAAAATCCGTAAGTTAAAATTCGAATTTTACCGCGAGGCGGTTGTTTAAACGCAGCCGTAAGCCTAACGCATGCGCGGTAGGAACAAATAACAAATAATATTATTCTTAATTTTGACAGCTAACGGGCTGTGGCATTTTGCGAGATAAGATTCATTTCATGGTTAAAATTCATTGTTTATCGGTTAATAAGTAAAATTCTGTGATCAAGGGCAGTGCACGTGTAGTGATTAATTACAAGTGATTATAATTTAACGTTCGTGTTCTGTGAGTACCTTATTTTTGATATTTAAAAAATGGATCTCAAAACATTAGTGGCCCAGAGGGGAATCTGTAAAGCTAAATTAACTCGATTCAACGAATACATCCAAGGAAATAATTTGTCGCAATCTGAAATTGAAGTCAGGTTAAAGAAACTCGAACCAATTTTAGATTCTTTCGATATAATCCAAGATCAAATTGAAGCGCTTTCAGCGGACGAATTGGCTAAACCATTGGAAAGGCAAGCATTTGAAAATTCCTACTATAGTCTTGTTGCCAAGGCTAAAGATAAATTGTTAATTAAGGTTCCGAATGCAATTTCACACAATATTAGATTGCCTATTTTAGAGTTGCCTAAATTCGACGGCTCCTATGAAAAGTGGTTAAATTTTAGAGATACTTTTGTAGCTCTGGTTGAAAATAACCCATCCTTAGAAATTATTCAAAAGTTGTATTATCTGCGATCATGCCTGGAAGGTGACGCGGCTAAATTATTGATATCATTGCCAAATCACCAAGACAATTATTACACGGCCTGGGAAATGTTGACCAGCCGATACCAAAATACAAAATTTATTATACATAAGCACGTGGAAGCATTATTCAAATTGCCTGAAATAAAATTTGAAAATTCCACAGCATTAAGGAATCTTATTGATGAATCCGAATTACATTTAAAATCGTTGAATAATTTAAATATACCCACCGAAAATTGGGATATTATTTTAATATATTTATTGTCACATAAACTAGATAGCGAAACTCGAAATCATTGGGAAACATTTGCAACCAAAGATAACCTACCTACATATAAGGAGTTTATAAAATATTTATCAGATCGCGTCCAGATTTTAGAATTTGCCGGGATTACTGAAGCAAAGGTTAATCAAAATAAAACATTCCCTGTCAAGTACAGAAAGGAAGCTATGATTTCATTAACGCCGCAAATGATAAAATGTATTATTTGCAAAGGCGATCATAGGATTTATAATTGTAAAAAATTCTTAATATTAAATGCTAAGGATCGAATTATAAAGATGCGTCATTTAGGTGCTTGCTTGAAATGTTTGTGCCTAGGTCATAAACTAAAGGAATGTAAAAGTAAATACAACTGTCGAATATGCGAAAATAATTCGCACAATACATTGTTACATTTAAAAAAGGAAATAGATAATTCATCTCATAATAAGTCTCCTCAGAATAATGATACACAATCAACATCAAATAATGAAGTTTTAGTTACCAATCATTCAACGAAGGTATCTAATAATTTTATTTTGTTATCTACGGCCGTTATTAAAGTGTTGAATAATAATGGAAACTTAATTAAGGCAAGAGTATTATTGGATAGCGGAGCGCAGTCTAATTTTATCTCAGAGAAATTCGAAGCTAGGTTGCAATTAAAACCCAAAAGTGCAAACATACCGATTACCGGAATACAAAACAGAATATTGAATATTAAGAAAAGTGTAAATTTAAGGATTTTTTCAAGCTATTCACCTTATGAAAGAGACATAGAATGTCTCGTTTTGAAGGAAATAACGAGTAATCTGCCGCAAATTTCTTTTCAGAAAAAGGATGCTAGCGTACCTGATGGTCTACAGTTAGCGGATCCTACCTTCTACGAAACAGGCTCCATAGATATGCTACTCGGAGCGGAAATCTTTTGGGAAATTTTGAAACAAGATCAACTACGAAATGGAGACTCAGGACCTGTACTGCAGAGAACGGAATTCGGGTGGCTGGTGTCAGGACCTATCGTCACAACAAAAACAAAAAGGCCAGTAAAATCTTGTCACCTATCATTAAATATATTACATAAACAAATGGAAAACTTCTGGAAATTAGAAGAATTCCCGCCGGTGAAGCACCGGAGCCATGAGGAGCGAGCGTGCGAGGAAATGTTCAAGGACACGCATAAAAGAAATGACGAAGGTCGTTTTATGGTAAGCTTACCGCAGCGCCCCTGTGTTAAACAGTTAGGCGAAACACTGCCTATGGCAGAAAAGAGACTTTGCAATTTGCAAAGAAAATTTTCTTCAAATCCTGACCTGATGAAAAAATATAAAGAATTTATGCAGGAATACATAGACTTGGGTCATATGACCCGGTGCGAGGCACCTTCTAATGAAAAAAATTATTATTATTTACCACATCATGCAGTAATAAAAGAATCAAGCACTACCACGAAGACTCGAGTAGTATTTGACGGTTCTGCAAAATCATCCACTGGTATATCCTTAAACGATGCGCTCATGATAGGACCTGTTTTACAGAAAGATTTAGCTGCACAATTGATATGTTTCAGAAAGCACCAGTACGTGATAACAGCAGACATAGAGAAAATGTACAGACAGATATTGGTGCGACCCGAAGACAGGGATCTACAGCGTATAATATGGAAAAATTTCCCGGAGGAGGAAATTCAGCATTATCAACTTAACACCGTTACCTACGGTCTGGGGCCGTCTTCATTTTTGGCAACTAGATGCCTTGAGCAGTTGGGAAATGAAAATATGTCATCAAATCACAAGGTCAGTCAGATTATAAAGAATAATTTTTACATGGATGATTTGCTTACTGGTGATGAAACAGAAGAAAGCTGTTTATTAATTAAAGAGCAATTAATATCTATCATGGCATCCGCTGGAATGAACTTGAGAAAATGGCGATCAAATTTGCCCTCATTATGTTCAAAGCAAGAAAGCATGTCGGATATGATTATTAGTACAGATTCAAATGACAGCAAAATATTAGGCTTGTCATGGAATAACCAACAGGATAATTTCTTATACACGGTGAAGTTAATAAAAAATCCAATTGTTAGCAAACGACAAATGCTATCAAGCATTGCGTCCATATTTGACCCTTTAGGATTAATAGGTCCTGTCACTGTTGTTGCTAAATTGTTGATGCAAAAATTGTGGCAGACGAAGGTTCAGTGGGATGAGCCTATTCCACATGACATGTTGAAGACATGGGAAGCTTATATGAGTGAACTGCCTCAATTAAATAATTTAAGAATAGGTAGAAAGATTCAATGTCAAGATCATGTAAATTTACAGCTACATGGATTTTGTGATGCCTCAGAGAAGGCATATTCGGCCTGTGTCTACCTGATATCTACTGATAAATTGGGTAAGAGATACTCCAATTTGATAATGTCCAAGTCACGGGTAGCACCTTTGAAAAGCGTGTCTCTACCCAAATTAGAATTATGTGGAGCTGTATTATTGACAAAGTTAGTGAATTATATTAAAGAAGCCATATGTACACCGGATATACATACAACATACTGGTGCGATTCTCAAATAGTACTGTGCTGGGTCAGGGAGCAGCCTGCAAGATGGAACACTTTCGTTGCGAATCGGGTGGCGGAAATCCAGGAAACCAGTCAGCCGGAGCAATGGAAACATGTAAGGTCGGAAGACAATGCAGCAGATGTGCTCTCCAGAGGAACCGGTGTTTCACAATTGTTAATTTCCAGCATTTGGTGGCATGGTCCAGCTTGGCTGATACTGGATTCAGCGTGCTGGCCGAATGCCGACACATTTTGTATTGATCCACCAGAGATCAAGACAAGCTCGGTTCTGTTGTCTGCAGTGAAACAGGACTGGGACATTTTTAATAGATATTCTAGTTTTTCCAAATTACAAAGAGTAACGGCATACATTATTAGATTTCAGTTTAATTGTAAAAACCCTTTGCAGCGCCGCTATGGTAAATTAACAGTTAGTGAGTTGGAAAATTCAGTAAATAAATTAATATCTCGGGCGCAATCATACTGTTTCAGCGTCGAAATTCGAGCTTTAAATAATGGCAGTAATATACCTAGAAATAGTTTTTTAAAATCATTAGATCCTTTTATTGAAAGGGATCTAATTCGAGTGGGGGGAAGACTCTCCAAAGGTAAAATGGTAGATGAAAACCAGCAGCACCCAATTATATTACCTTCACATCATAAAATAACAGAGCTAATTGTAAGACACTATCATTACTTGAACTTACACTCGGGAACGCAGTCATTATTGGCGTTGATTAGAATGAAATTTTGGCCGATTAAGGGAAAGAATGTAGTAAAAAGGATAATTAAAAAATGTATAATTTGTTATAGATGCAATCCCAAACCAGAACAGCAGTTGATGGCCGACCTACCAGCTGAAAGAATAACTGAATGCCGGGCATTTCAAAATACGGCAGTCGATTATTCCGGTCCAATACTGATAAAATCGGGTATTCACAGAAAAACCCATAGCGTTAAATCATATATTTGCTTATTTGTATGCATGGCATCTAAGGCAGTGCACTTAGAAGTTGTGCTGTCTTTGAGCGCAGAAAGTTTTTTAAACGCTTTGAAACGATTTATCTCGCGTCGTGGTAGACCAAGTAAAATGTTCTCAGACAATGCAACCAATTTTAAAGCGGCTAATAATGAATTAAAGGAAATTTATAATTTTTTAAATATGTCCAATGATAAAATTGATAAATATTTATCCACATTAGGTATTCAGTGGAGATTTATACCGCCTCGTGCCCCGAACTTTGGGGGGCTATGGGAAGCCGGGATAAAATCAGTTAAACATCACTTAAAAAGAATAACAAGTATCGCTTCATTAACGTACGAAGAAATTAGTACGGTGTTATGTCAAATTGAATCTTGCTTAAACTCCAGGCCACTGACTCCCTTATCAAATGACCCTTATGACCTTAATCCCTTGACCCCTGGTCACTTTCTCATAGGAACTAGTATGGCAGCGATTCCAGAGCAAAATTTGGAACATATCACGTTCAATCGATTAAATAATTACCAAAAACTAATACAAATTGTTCAAATGTTTTGGTCGAGGTGGCGGAAGGAGTACCTGGCAGAGCTACAAACCAGGAACAAATGGACTAACAGGAGTCAAGGACAGTTACAGCCTGGCGACATGGTAATACTGAAGGAGGACAACGTCCCTTCTTGCTACTGGAGGCTGGGACGGGTGAGCGCCGTACATCCTGGCGCTGATGGACGAGTTCGCGTGGCGACCATCATCACTTCGAAGGGCATAATCCAGAGGGCCATTTCAAAATTATGTCTGCTACCAATAGAAGACAACGGACCCGACGCAAATGATGTTCATACAAAAACTGATGAAGAAAATAATTGAAGGTTCCACAAGAAAAAACTCGACGCAGAAATCTAATAAACTTCCCGCAAGTAAAACCAAGTGGCAGTGAAAATTTATTTTCTAAAAAAGTTATTTTAAAAAAAAAAAAAACAATGTTTCAAGATATAAATCAAGATTTAAATAATTAATTTAAAGCAAAACTACAAATTTAATTTAAATCAAAAACAGCAAGAGGCTTAAAATTCAAATTTAAATATCAATTTTTCTACACACTTCAAGATTCAAGATGGAACCATATCCGAACATTCAAACCTAGAAGGAAGACCAAGGAGCTTCGCACGTCAAGATCTCAAGATTGCTATTTATTTATTTTTTATTGTTAAAATTATAAATTTTTGTTTTTAAATGAAGTTATAATGTTTATTAATAATTAGATTATTATTAATAGTTCTTAGAAATAGGATAGTTTTTATTTGGAAATTTTTATGGTTTAGTTAAAGTTAAATTATTATTATTTTTTGTTTCTTCCAAATTGATTTTAGCATATGTTTATATTTAGGTGTTTGATTTTTTATCCTTATTTTGTTTTGATATTTTAGAAAAAGTGACCTCCGTTCCCTTTTTCGGGGGGAGTATATGTTAAGAAATTAAAGTTGATATTTAGTTGAGCAAGGGTTGAAATGTTTCTCCGCTTTTAACAAAGAGGTCAGGCATAGTTGTGGTTCGAGGATTTACACATAGATGTCAGGGTTGGCTATAGTCTTCCCTCCCAAATGGACCCTGTTGTAAATTTATAAATAGGATGAATTCATTATTTTCTACCTCTTTCTGCATTAGTTTGCCTTTAAAAGGAAACGTTAGATTATCAGTCCGTTGGGGGGATTTAATAATTTATTTGGATTGGAATTGTTGTACATTATTGCCAATAAATTAATTTTGTATCTACCTTGAATTTCTTGTTGAAGTTTTTGAAGACCTAAAAACTTACATTATTTGATTAATCGAATCAAAACCCTAACAGTAAGCTTCAAGGCTTCTGTATGTAGGTATGGGCCATCTGGAAATGTAAGTGGCAACCTTTCTCGAACGGACGGCTTTGATCTTGTGGCGGTATTGTCGAGGGGAGCATGCGGGGAAGAGGAAGGACGTATGCGGACAGTACGCTGACGCGGCATTAAAGCCACAGGATATTTGCATACCGTGAGTCTTGTCGAACCTGAAAGCAAACATAAGGTTCACGAGGTGAGTTTTATGTCAGCTAGTCAGAGGTGGAGTGTAACGCTGGGTCGGTCACGTGGGAGGAAGGATCTGCCCGTCACAAGCTTACGCCACATTTAACGGATAGAGGCATGATAAGGGAAGACATGAAATACCCCTTCTAGACTCAGTAGAGTTAAATTCAATCCGGAGGTGTCGGAAGTCGGAGTGGGACAGAAAAACGGCATGAAGACTTGGTATTCCCCCTGCTGGCGTGAAGGGCCCCTTTCATAGCATGAGACGCTCGTCGAAGAGAGTAAAACTCGGATCTAAGGACAAGCCTAGCAAACGTACTGGGAGAATTCGAGTTTGTAATTGTTGTTCATCGGTTTTCACTTGGTTAGCGGAGGAGCCGACTTTTCAGCAAACATATTATCCCCCTCCCCATATCCATCCATTCCTGCTCTTTCAACAATTTTGCGAATACTAACCAATAACACTAACTATGACTACAAACACATTATGTTAGGAGGTTGCAGACAAGGACTTCAATTGAGAAAACTGGACTCTCGAATACGAACATTCTACACTGGTAAGGTAAGGTTTTTTTTATTTCTTGAAATGATGTAATTTATTAACTGTTGTTTATGTTATCGATGTATCAGCGGTGATAGGAAGAATTAAATAAACACACCAAATTCCTACGGAAATCAAATAGACACAAAGTCTAAGGCGGGGTTAGTTTATCAAACTCGGTAAAAGATACTCAAATAATAATAATTAATAAATCGGAAGATTCTCACCCTTTCTCTAAAAGAATCTATGGGTTACCACACGTAATACATTATCTTCTCTACATATGTGTGCATATTAAGTATGCAAACAGATGTAAAATCTAAAACAAAAAAATACACAACGCAGATTATAGAAATAATGTGAACTAAAATCTTAAATCTTGATTACTGTGAAAAAAATCGCAGGGATTTAAGAAGATAGGGTAGGTTTAGCTAGATTATAAAGTATAGGGGTTTAGAAATCACGAGCCTGAGGTAGAAATAAACCGAAAGGAGGGTTGAGTCAGGCCATCATACCTAGTGGTGTGATCAGTAGGACATAAGGGTAGAATTATGAGCGTGGCTACGAGACAGGAGCTACGAGATTTAAACTACGAGGTAGAAGCTTAGAAAAGTAAATCAGCTAGGTAGGGTTCATCACAATTGGTGTCAAAAGCCAAGGGTGGCGGACCATTACACGCCATCAATCTTCAAGAACGCAGAGTTTCGGTGCGGCCGAAGGTCCGGCAGATTTTCTGCCGAAACCGAAACTGATGCCGAAACTAGATTTTTTTGCCGAAACTTGCCGAAACCGAAACCGAACCTTCGGTCGGTCACTACCAATAATTTTATAATAATCGTTGTCCACGATCCCAGGTTCGACTCCCCGCAGGCTGTATCGGTGTCGAGAAGTCAGGACACTTAGTCACCCGGTTATTGAGACATTAATCGTCGGCCAAAAGACAAAGTGCTACCCTTAAGAAATTACGATCGCCACCCTCTACACCCCCGTCCCGGCGCTAACAGTAAAGTTGGTTACTGCCCAAGTCTTATGTTTGCAAGTTTCTAAGTTCTGCGGAATGTTTGACACTCATTTAGTCATTTTGGATGCTGCTCAATATAGTACATTTGGGATTTAGTTTGAAAGGGTAAGTATAAATTAAGGATTTTGGTTTTATGATCTGTAGTGAGTAGCACCTAGTGAGATAGATGAAACATTGAATATCTCGACAATATTCGGGAACTAAAAAAATAATTCCTCACTCGTCAAGTTTTTGAAAGAATTGAAGATGGACATCTACCGGATCTGCCGGATCTGCCCTGATGAGGGACACTGCAACGATGTCCGTAACGTTGGCTAAAGAAGGAGGTAGCGCAACACATCGTAACACCCCAAAACAAATAACGAAAATGCTTTTGGCCGTGAAAATCTTAAAACGTATTGAAGATGATTCTAAACTCATAAAACGATTGAAAATTTTTAAATACCCTTACAACAAATATGTGTGTCTTCAAGTGTATAATTATTTTTATAAAAATTGATCAGTTCTTAAGTCCAAATAAACGCAAAAAGCTTGGGGTTAGAAAATGCCTGTATTTTGAAAAACAATATTGACAACATGCTACGATTTAATAATAAAAAAACTTTTTTTTTTACATTAGTTGCACACCGTAGCATCTGTGGAAAATAATATTCCTGGGGTACTGTGTTATTTTTGAAGATGCTGTGTGTGGAGTGTTTTTTGGGAGAGGAAGGAGTGAACATGAAGAAAGGGGGAGGAAAGTTACCCACGTCCGAGCTATTGAACTCAAGAACGAGTCGTAGAAGCGACCCATTCTCGTGTGGCGAATGTCAGTCTTCCACAAATATTGGGCGCGCGTTTAGCGTGTTTCCCTTCTATGCACCTGTGCCGAAGTGATCAATGACGCTAGTTCCTCGGTGCGTCCTTCATTATAATACCGGTAGAACAAGGATAGCTTGCCTACCTGACAGCGGTGATCTAAAGATTGCAATGTTAAGATAGGGGAATCTATCAATCGGACCGCCGCCCTCCAGGGTTTTACCAAGTATTTTGGGGCTCCAAACTAGAGGTGGCTGCCAAATTCAATTGTACATGGTCAGCAGTTGTGTACTATCAAAGTATACACCAGCCCTGTACAGCAGCTTGAATCGCTCTACACAGAGCGAAAAAAGCCTTATTTTTAAACTCATTGGGTCTCAAAAGTTGCGTATGATCTGTAGCTATTCGAAAACGTAAAAATAAATGAAATTAGTGTTTTCTATTAGCTCGCTAAAATGGCCAGAAATTTTGAAAAAAAATGATTTCGTGATTTGCATACTATTCTTACTTACTCATTTTTTTTTTCATTTTTGTCAGCTATTCGCAGTTTTTAATAAAAAACAAACGCTTAAAAAGTAAATTATTGAAAAAAAATATTAGTAACCATAATTTAAAAATACATGTTTTAGGTTTTTCTTCTGATTTCCTCTGCGTTTAGCGAGCTATTAACCATTTTTAAAAAAATAAATTAAAATGCAGTTCTCAATTCCTTTGTAAGACGCAACTTTTGCGACCCCATGCGTTTCTGAATTCAAAAGTTGAATTAATTGACGCACACTAATGTACGGGTGTACAGTACGCCCAGATTCTGAGAGTCTAACTTGACTCTGGCTTCGATGGAGCTCCCATGAGTGAGCTGGTCACAAACGAGTTACATTAGTCGCGAATAGAACATCTTTTCTTCTACGTCACACAATTTCCAACCAATATATATTTTTTAAATTATTGTCATGTTATTATTAATTCGGCCTATATATTTATTAAAATCATTTTTCGCATTCATCATTTTGATGATATATAAAATGAATTCGGGATGTTTAACAATAACTTTTCGTTTATTTAACTTGCTTTATTTATACCATGAGCGATTTATCTGATATCATCATTGTCAAGTCACTTCATTTCATCTGGAGTGGTGGTGGACTTTTTTTATTGTAAAACACTTTTTTAATTCAGAGTCGTTTTATTTAAAAACACTTTTGAGTAACAATGAAATCAACACTTTTTGTAACTAGTTTTGGCCCTGACCCCGCCTGGGTAGTACAGGGACTGTACTCTAAGTATCGATTAATGCGAGAGAGGGAAATATTTTAAATAGCATCCCTTTTATACTGCTAAAAACTGTAAAAATACCGTCTTTCAGACTATTAAAAATACGATAATAACAATAACACTGGTACTAGACACCTACTGGGTCACGTGGTCTATTTTAGTTAGTAGGTAACAATAGCTTCCATAAAATTCATCCAGAGGTCTCTAGCATTCATACTCTCTTAATAAGCTAATCAAGATTAAATCAATGTGATTAACTACAGTATTTATTAAATTGAAATTAAAACAATTTTTTTTAACTTATTTCCACATATTTATTTAACCAGTACCGGTTTCATCCTGTTATGGACATCTTCAGGCTGGCAATTGACATTTATCTCATAGATGTCACTATTCTTAACAATCATGTTTCTCAGTGCATAAACCAATCTCAAATATTGTGTATAAATTTTATCTTCCTTTATAACATCTTGAGGAAGATTTATGAGAGTGCAATACATTATGCGGAAATGAGAAAAATATGACAATACGTAATACGTTCTGGGAATTGAACCTACTGCAACCCCATTCCCGGGAGGGGCTCGTTATTGGCACGTGAAATTATTATGTCATGCAACCCTCTTAAAGCAACAATACTACCTACTACCTACTTAGAATGAAGGTATATTTAGGTGGTGTTTGCCGCTTGGCCCTGTAGGAAACTCCAAATTCTGAATCAAAAAGATTTCATCGAAAGAAAAATTCAATGCTCTGCCTGCTGTTACGTAATTTTTTTAAAACAATCAATTAAGATATCTACGTCGGTAATATTGGTGAACATAAAACGAATTGTTAAAATAAGTTTTGTTCTCGGGTAGGCCATTGCCGTGGTCAAAAGTAGTAATGATCAACAATTTTAAATTTTTTATAAGAAAAACTCTCTTTTTATAACTAGTTTATACCCATCAATGGAATATATCATTGAAGAAAAGGATAACAATAATAATCTAAACCGAAATATGAAGAGAACAAGACACAGAAATACAGACGACGTAAATTTAGAGAACAAGACACAGAAATATTTGACGGCCGGCATAGTCCAGCGGTAAGGCTCCTGACAAGCACTCCGAAGGTCGTGGGATCGAATCCCGGCGTGGCAAATAACTTTTATTTAATTACTTTGTGTTATTTCACAATTTATTCATTTAAAATAATATGTAGTATATTTGTGGCACGTTCCAGAGTGGAATATATTCTCAGTATCGCCCTGGTGTAAGACCACTATTCAGAATTGAAACGTTGCTTGAAATGGCTTTAGCCGTGTTTCGTGACCAGATCTGAATAGCTAGGTACTTCCCAACCTTCCTCTTCCCCATCTCCTTTCCCTCCCCACTACCTTCAGCCTCACAACATATCCTAATTGGGGATGCCATAGTCCCACTAGCTCCAGACGGGAGCAGTTGGGCTCTTGTGCGGTATTAATGTTAAAAAAATATATGTATATATATAGAAAAAGGTAATGGTCGTAACTGGGACACGAACCCAGAACCTTTCGTATAACCGGGATGTGCGCGTTTACCAATTCCGCCATTACCACCTTATGTCAAACCGTCATATTAGTCAATCTCATATTTAAAATTTTATAATTAACTATATTATCATCAACTAATTTTTTTCCATCACTTTTAATGATTTTTAAATGGAGTGATAAAGTGCCACTTTGTTGAGTTGTCCGGTCCCCGTCTTATACATACCATTCTGTTATTCTGAATCTCGACATGGCCCGACTGGTTAACTTGATCACGCCATATCTTCCTCGGCGTCCCCGATTTCTTCTACTATTCATTTTCTAAATACCCTCGACTCTGCAAAAACGGGCGGTCCGTTTGATAGATTCTCCCATCTTAACAGACGGATTGCAATCTTTAGAGCACAGGCGTCGGGTTGGAATGCTATCTACCGGTAATACAATGGAAGGTGCTCCGAGGAATTAGCGTCATTGATCCCTTCGGCACCGGTGCATAGTCGGGAAACACGCCAAACGCGAGCCCAATATATGTACACGGTTGACATTTGTCACATGAGAACGGGCCGCTTCTTCGACTCGTTCTTGTGTTCAAGAGCTCGGCTATGGAACGATTTACCGGCCTCTGTATTTCCTCCTTTATACAACATGGGTCTCTTCAAGGCCAATGTTCATTCCTTCCTCTCCTCAAAAGACCCTCCACACAGCATCTCAGATGACATAGGCCTTGAGGGAAATTATTTTCCTCAGGGCCTCCTGTGTGGATTTAATGTAAAAAATATATATATTATTTTCCTTTATTTCTTCACTCGCTCTACACGCCCAAACCATCTATGCGTCTGTAAAGTGAACACATAAAAAATCATATTAGAATAATACTCTACTCAGTCATGATCATCATCACTATTGGCTCCACAACCCCTGGTGGGTCTTGGCCTCCTCAAGAGTCTTCCTCCACTCATCTCGGTTTTGAGCCAGCTCTCTCCAGTTTTGAAGCTCCAAGATAGATATGTCTTTGAGGACGTTGTCGCTCCATCTTAGTCTTGGTCTTCCCAGGCTACTTCGCCCTATTGGTCTTGAGTTCAGCAGGGACTTTGGTGCTTGATGCTCGGTCATTCTCTCCACATGACCCAGCCACCGAAGTCTTCCCAAATTTATAAATTTTGCGACGTTTAGCTCCTTAAACAAAGTATAGAGCTCATTGTTATAACGTCTGAGCCAAAATCCATTTTCTAAAACCGGTCCGAAGATGCGCCTCAAAATTTTTCTTTCAAAAACGTCCAGTGCTCGCTCATTCCTCTTAGTTAGTACTCAAGTCTCAGCTGCGTACGTAAGTACTGGTCTGATAAGTGTTTTGTACACTAATATCTTCGTGTTTCTGGACAGCAGTCTGGACTTTAATTGGTTTTGTAGGCGGAAATAACAGCGATTTGCGTTCACTATGCGCTTCTGGATCTCCTCTGTGGTATTATTGTCGTTTGTTATCAGGGAGCCTAGGTATGTGAATCTTGGTACCGTTTCGAAATTTTGGTTTCCACGTGAGAGAGTTGGGATTTGTTGGGTGCATCCTACAGCCATGTATTTAGTCTTTTGCTGGTTTACTACGAGACACTTACTACTTTTTGGCAGAGCTTTCAAGATTTATAAAGGCGTTACGTAAAGCATCTGGAGTTTTCGCGATTATGTCGATATCATCAGCGTAAGCCAATAGTTGCACAGAGTTGTCAGATATCGTTGCTCTTATCTCGATGCCTGAGTCACGAATAACTTTATATATAGTCATATATATAAAGTTATTCGTTTTATTATATATATTCTTTTTAGTCTTATTTATTGTTTCATTCGCTCTAACGGTCCAAAGCATCTAAGGTGAACACATAAAAATTCTTATTAGAATAATACTCTACTCAATAACAGCATTAAAAAAAGGTTTCATCTAAAGGCAGCTTAAATAAAGCAACGCGCGACGGGTGGATGAATACCGAAAATATTCCATAGAAATTCTGAATTGTTATAGCGCAATCTGCAGCGGGCAAATAGAATGCACAGCGCCTTATATTGCAATTCGAAATTTGAATAATTAAAATTGGAACTAGCGCCGTGCGGCGGCAAAATTAAAAGCGTGAGACAGAATGAAAATCTATTCCATATAACTGTGTATGGAATATTCCGTATTTATGTATTTTATCTCGCTCTTTAGTCGGCGCTCGAGGAAATTTTACACTGGGTTTTCACCAAATATATTGGAGAAATGACATATTCTGAATATTTTATTTAATACTTCAATGAAAAAAGCTGATTAATATTCGGAATGAAAGCATTGTTTGAAATTGCCAGATTTTTTATGTATTTTATTTTTGAAAAATGAAATAATTTAACTTTCAACAAATCCGACCGGTTTCGGAACAAACGTTCCTTCGTCAGGGAAAGCTTAATACTAATTTGACAGTTTCGAACAATGTTTTATTATGGTAGGGGTGGAGCTGTTTTCGGATGAAACGGAAATGATGATTATTGCACCTGCGACGCATCAAATGCACTCATTACCGTTTTGATTATGATGTCACTTTTAAAGGCTCCTATTGAATGTGATATGAAACGGAAATTACGTTACTTATGTTAATGTGTTTTATGGCCGTCTATGTGTTTGTAATATTTGTATCATGTTGTCTCCCTCTATATTTTGTTATATATAAGCACACATTATGTTCTTCTTGTTTAGTATTAATTTGTACCCTGAAGACGCTTGAATAAAGCGTAACCGGTCGGTTCATAAATTAATAAATCTCGTGGTTTTAAACAAAAAAGTATTTTATTTTATTAAATATGTCAAACCACAAAGTAATTGCTTTGTACAATAAAATAAAAATAAATTAAAAACCAAATAAAAAAAACGTAATCAAAACAAAATCAAAATCAATACTTGATAACGTAAGATCTTAAGCGAGTTTGAATCGAAAAACAGAACAGAAAAGATATCAAATCATTGTAGGTCCTGGAGCGGTGATAGAAATAACTCGGCGGTTCTGGCTTCTTCCGTGATCAACCAAGACCTTTTATCTAGGAGGTTTTGGATCAAAATGGTGATTTGTCTTACTGACTTTAACGTGGTTTGTAACAGTTTGGATTTATACTGGCCAAATATTCACTCGAAGTAAGCACCCATTAATAATCACCTAATAAGTAGGTTGCTACGTATCAATTCAAATTGAAAGTTGAATTCCTAATTGAAATGATTCTACGAGCAAAATGAATCGAGATTTTCGTTTGTTGCCCAAAAAGATACTAGGAACAAGAAAATTTTCCTTCAGCAGTTCCAAGCTAGCGGCCAGAGGGTTCGGAGGTCTGTCTCAACGTGGGAAAGCACATACTTCGGTGAAATCTTAATTACTGTGAGCTTATAACTTCTGTTAGTTTAATTTCAATTGATTTACCATTTAATATTTTGTTCTACTTGAACTGGCGCCCATATAATAATTTTAACATCTTAAGATCATTTTTAAAGTCATAACAAACTATCGATTCATTTATTAGATTTTAACTATTTAGTTTCTTCTTCTAAGGACTAAACACGACCCTGAAGGAATTATAATTTTATTTTATTAAGAGTCTCATGTTCTATTTTATTTAATTATTAATATAATTTGATTGTTGTCTCAACTCTTTTATTTATTAACTATAAATATTCTGTTTTATTCATTCTTTTATGTAGTATACTCACTGTTAATTAACAACCATTACATTTTGATTTACAACCATTACATTGGCGCCCAACGTGGGGCTCGAACCCACGACCCTGAGATTAAGAGTCTCATGCTCTACCGACTGAGCTAGAACCTATAATATAGATAATATACATTAGCTATGCGGACGACATGATTCTCCTAGCTCCGTCGATCAAGGGGTTAAGAATATTACTAAAAATCTGTGAGGAATACGCAAATAACCACAACATGATGCACAACCCCAAGAAAACGGAGCTAATTGCATTCCACCATGGAAAAAATCCCGAGAAGATGCTCCCCGTACAACTTAACGAGGAAACCATAAGCATATCCACGAATGTAAAATACTTAGGGCACATCATCACTGAATACCTCTCGGATGATGGTGATATTGAACGACAGAGGAGAAGTATCAGTGTTTTGTCAAATATGATTGCCCAAAGATTCTTCCGATGCAGCAATAATGTTAAAAAAACATTATTTAATGCATTCTGCACTAGCCTGTGTACATGTGAAACATGGTGTCAATACCGAGTAAGCTCAATGGAACGTCTCCGGATCCAATATAATGATGCGTGCAGAATCATATTTGGATTCGGAAGGTATAGCACCGCTTCAACAATGTTCACAGAATTAGGACTCCATGGATTCGCCAGTCTGATGAGACACCGGGTCACTGGATCCAGGATGCGGCTAATGGCCTCCGACAACACGTTGGTGACCGCAGCCTTCCAGCACCAAGCTCCACTCCTGAGTGAGCGATGGGCCCGAGCGCACTCAAGATCACGCCCTGCATAATAATTGATTATTTATTTTTGTTATTATTAATTTTTATTAGTATTATTATTTTTTTTATTTATGTTCTTATTTCTTTACTGTGTAAATATATAAATATGTATAACTATATGGGACGTGCGGGATTGCACTATCCTCCCCACATCCTGGAATAAAGATTATTAATATAATTATTATATACTAATCTAATGTTAAGATCAAGTTTAAGATGGAGCGACAACGTCATCAAAGATATATCTACCTTGGAGCTTGTAAACTGGAGAGTGGCACAAAACCGAGATGAGTGGAGAAAGACTCTTTAGGAGGCCAAGACCCACCAGGGGTTGTAGAGCCAAGAGTGATGATGATCATGACTAAGCTAATGTATTTTTGTATATTGAAGCACGTTCTTCTTCTTAAAACACTGATGGCATTCAAATGTCAACTTCTTCGGCACAGCTCATAAAATCCTCATTCTGTATTCTCAATTCTCTTCAATAAAATATTTTTTTAAATTATGAAACGAAAAAGTCTTTGCGATCTCCCGGTATTTGAATTACTCTAGCTGGTGTTCACTCAAACATAAATCACTAGCGAGAATTGTTATAGCTATGGGTGGCCATAGGAGTATAAATGGCTATAGATTGTCAGCACGAAGCAGACCTACTCAAGGATGATAAAGGAACAAGTGTATTATTTTGTCTCTTTGGTAGAAATTTGGAGCAAGTCGAAATTAATAAGCTTTTATACCGTAAAGATACTGACAAAAATGAACTTAGTCAGTAATAAAATTATCTTGTAATATTTTCATTTGAATTTTGATTCATGCCTTAAACGAAGCTGATAATTCATGGTGGAATTCCATTATAATAAAATAATTAAACAAATGTTAAACTTGTTTCCACTTTAATTTATTTGACCGTAACCGTTTTTTGACCGTATTTGACCGTAACCGATGGCTTGTTAAAGCCATCTTGAGACGGTACAAATTACTCTACAAGGATTGTGACTAAATCGTCTTTCACTGTCGAATTTTTATTTATTTTGGTTATTCCCAGTAGGCTTGATTACCTCGGGTTTGTAGCTTTCTTCAGTATTGTTCGGGGAAAACCTTACAAGTAATTTGTAGTCTGAAGATGGCTTTAACAAGCTGAAACCGGTTACAGTCAAATAAATTGAAGTGGAAATAAGTTTAATATTTGATTAATTATATTATTTATTTATTTATAAAACACATGATACATAATTAACACATTTTTTTACATAAAGAAGATATATTAGATCACCATACTAGGCGGCTGCCTGTTTCATGGTGACCAATGGAGTATTGTTACTTTGCATGAAATATGTGAACATAATAAATGAATCTAGATAAGTGATGCTAAAAATTGAAAACATTATAATAAAATAAAAATAAAAAGTAGAAAATAGAAAGGGTAAAAGAAGTAAATTAGCATTAGATTAAAAGAATGAAGATAACTTTTTTTCAACATGGGTACATGCAAGCACACAATATATACGTAGGTGCATACATCTATACAGACATAAGCATACGTATATAGCATTTTTTTCAATATGTGTGCATGCAAGCACAGCGCATACGGAGCACACATACATATTATACACACGTGCACATAACTATACTCATACAAGTATAAACATACATATACATACCCATATGCGCACCTACTTACATGAATATACACACACACATATATATGTATACATATATATGTTATACATACACGCACATATATATATATATATATATATATACATACATATATATATACACATACATACATAACATATTAAAAATATATAGACAGTTGTTCTATCTGAGAACGAGAAGCAGACCACTGGCACTGTCACTTTCACTCATCAAAAAATTCCTAATCGCTTTCCTGAAAGTTGCTAGCATTGGCGCTACTTGCGGCCAACGCCAAACCCAAAACCTGGAAAGGACATGCAATAAACAAGCCGGCGGCTAGCTCACACAGCCGGCGCGAGCAAGGTTCCTCTTAAACCCAGGGCGAGTGTTTGTGGTTCGCTTGTAAATTCCTACTTCCCTTCCTTTCCTCACAATCTCCAGGTCTCCTTCCTCAATCAGAACACAGTTGTTATGCACGAAAAAGGGTTTATTCATTTAAAGGTGAACAGGATTATACACAAGCCAGCCTCGGCACTAAACACATGGTTATTTGGCTAACTAAAATGCTATTGTTCTATCAACTCTCTCTCTACGCGTATATAGTGAAGTTAAATGTCAGTTCTTAGCACACAGAGGGAAAGCAAGGTTCATTGGTACTCACAAACAGGAGATAGGCAGTCGTCAGACGGGTACTGGTTAGGCGGGAGCTTCTTGAGCACAATGCACAATCAAAGTAAAACATCGCGAGTTCAGTTTACGGGGAGCGCAATCACGGGGACACAGTTGTTATGCCGAAGGTCGGCCGAGGAATGAATGCGGGGAGCCGCTCGGCGCTTGGCTACGGGCGCCGCGCGGCGCGGGGAGAGGGGGGCGGAGGGCCTGTGCAAGGGGTCAATTCGCTATTAGCTCGCACGGGAATCAATTCCGTAACGTAACACTTCCCCCCTCGCCGCAAAAAAGGCGACGTGGTAATGGAGCAGTAGGTCTAAGAAATCCTCTTACCCTTCTAGCACTTGTGCCAAAAAAAAAAAAAACATTTTAAGAGAAAAAGGAGAGAGAGAGAGAAAAAGAAAGAGAAAAAGTTGCTAGCTATAAAATAGTAGAAACAAAAACAAAAGAGAAAAAAAAGCATGGTGAACAAAGAATTATACATGAATGTACATGAAAGAGCAGTGGCATACATAAATATAAACAAGGAACTGCTGGAAAAAGGTACAAGGGTTATGCAGTGATAGAAAAAAAATGACTCTAAATTGTATCATTGGTCTGTGAGCTAAGTTTGCGTAGCGTGGTTTGCGTAGGATGTTTGGGGTGTTTGAACGTTGCACTGAAGTTACAAGGTTACTTTGTCACAGTAACCTGGCCCGTTTGAGATTACACTCAAGGAACACTAGGGCCTTAAAGAAAACACGAAGACGAGAACGCAGGATGAGGCTTCTTGGTGGTGGAGAGGGTTCTACCTGTCACAGAGGTCAAAAAGGTAGCTGCTTCCGGATCCTGTGGGTGGGCCAGTATGACATCATTGAGGTACTGGAGAGTGGAATTGTAATTGGTGGTTGGTCCTTTATAGAGGAGGTGGTTTGTGTGCATGACAGCCGTTGTTGTGATGGTGGTTGGTACACTGGTTTGTATACAGTGGGATTGTTGTATGAACAATTGTTGGTATTGTTATTTGCGCAAGGGCACAGGAGCATTGGCATGATGGCAACAGAGCAATTTGCAAGGTGCAGCTGGAACATTTGCAAGATGCAGCAGGAACATTTGTACAATGGCAACAGGAACATTTGCGAGATGCCGCAGGAACATTTGCACGATGGCAACAGGAACATTTGCAAGGTGCCGCAGGAACATTTGTACAATGGCAACAGGAACATTTGCGAGATGCCGCAGGAACATTTGTACAATGGCAACAGGAACATTTGCGAGATGCCGCAGGAACATTTGCACGATGGCAACAGGAACATTTGTGAGATGCCGCAGGAACATTTGCACGATGGCAACAGGAACATGAACCAACTTAGAGCTGACGTGCTCGGGTTTGTTTGAGTGATGGTTTTGTGATGATACAATTCGCAACTACACGCACGACTCACACTAGATTATGTTAGGTGTGGTCGGGTGCTTTTGGTACGTAGGGTTTGAAGGCATGGGACCTCCGTGACGGTAGTGAAGGCAGCATGAAGAGAGGCGCAGGTGTAGATGGGGTGAAGAGCTGCTGGTCTTCTTATTAATCCGGCGAAAAATTATTATTAGAACAAAATTCTTGAAGTTTACCTGCCTGGTAGACCAATGATGAAAAGGTTTGGAGAGAAACAAGGTGTGCATGTTGAGAAAGATTGGATTTGTTTGACGTGTAGAGAGAGAGAGAGAGACGGAGAGAGAGTTAACTAAATGCAACTACAGACTTATACATATTACAAAGGTACGTATTCAAGGAAGGTTCTGTTTAACCCATTTAGTTTTTTTTTAAACTAAATACATATCCAAGAACACGTAGGTAAGGGTTTGTACGTATGACAAAATGCCACGTTCGAAAGAAGTTGGTCTTCCATGACCTATGCTCACGTCTATACGGTAGCATTTTTTCTACTTTCGAAGAACAAAAACATTGAGTACAAATAATTTATGAAAAATGGGAAAGGAGTAGGAAGTTGAAAGGATCCGTGTATGAAAGTTGTCCCATTTGACAAACGAAACGCCAAGTGCGTAACGCATATATCCCCATTCACGGATAATTTCGAGGAAGGGAAAGGGTGACAATTGGGAACATTTTAACGAAGAAAACTGCTGAGGACTCGGCTATTTCCGAAATTCGACCTCTGAGTGGAAGGTGAAACAAGGTCTACAGCAGTTATCCTGGCACATTACAATACCATTTGGTAGTGTGGGACAAAAGGAATACACTGACATAAAAGAGTCCAATCCTCCACGTGTATTGGGTAGAAGATTAGAGGGTCGTTTTATTCTCCTACTTGTTTGCGAGAAATGACAGACCCTTGCTCAAATCTCACAAACCTGGGGGGTTTTCTTGTTCGTCTCCCAGACAACGAGTTAGGTGTTTTTTGTGTCCATCAACTTAACTCCTACGACACGATGCCCCATAATCATGAGTGAAGCGTATTTTTTTTTTTTTTTTACAGTGAATACCGCACAAGAATCTCAACTGCTCCCGTCTGGAGCCACTGAGACTATGGCATCCCCAATTGGGGGATGTTGTGAGGCTGAAGGTAGCGGGGAGGGGAAGGAGGTGGGGAAGAGGAAGGTTGGGAAGTACCTGGCTATTCAGATTTATTTATTTATTTATTTATTTATTTTTCATGTTCTCCGTAAAACGGTTATTCACCAATACATTATGGAGAAGATTACAAATTAGACATAAAGTATAGCAAAATCTAGCAGATCTGGTCACTAAACACGGCTAAAGCCATTTTCAAGCAACGTTTCAATTCTGAATGGTGGTCTTACACCAGGGCGATACTGATAGTATCTTCCACTCTGGAACATGCCGCAAATATACTATATATTATTTTAAATGAATTAATTGTGAAATAACACAAATTAATCAAATAAAATTTATTTGCGCATGCCGGGTTCGAACCCGCGACCTCCGGAATGTGAGTCAAGAGTCTTAGCCACTGGACTACGGAGGTCGTCAGCTTAAGCGTATGATTAGTCCTTTTGAGATAGTGGATAGTTCCTGGGTTCTTGTGACAGGAAGTCCACGGGCATGTTAATGAGTACTCTGCTGCAAAAGCAATAATTTTCTGATAACAGAAAATAAAAGGCGTGTGATCTACACTTGGTAGGTCACACAAACATGGGGTAGATATTATTTCGTTCGCACGACTCATGGTGAGTATTGTAACGTCTTCACGTTTGGTGCACAGATTATATAAGTACACAGTTATAACAAAGCGGTTCTCATGCCAAAAGACACACGACCAAAAAGGGGCGGTTCTCATGCCAAAAAACACACGACCAACTCAATAACATTTAGTTAAGAGTATAAAGTAATTATAACGAACTTCTCGTATCATGGCGGATGTTTTGAGGATCTCTCCTATGATGGTAGATATTGTCACGTTTTCACGTCTCACGTGACAGGAATGAACGATTTACAACAAATTTTTCCCAGTATTGAAAGACAGTAACCCAATAGGTATTTAAAACAATTTAATGAGATAAATCACCCTCTCGATCAACAACCCTGTGTTGACGAGCAAACAATGAGTAGTTATGACGGACTCCCCGTGACGTGTAAAAACACAAAGATATTATGAGATTCGCATCTATAGCAGTGGATATTGTAAGGTTCACACCTATAATAGTAGATATTGTAAGGCTCGCGCCTATAATGTTACAAAAGTTTACGTTCGAAAATGTGGGTCCCCATTCAATACAGACGGCGGTTTGCAATGATGTAATTAATACGGCACTGCTGTAGCTTAATAATTTCATATTAGCATACGTTACAAGACTTGCCAAAAGGCGATAAACACAAATTTTATTGAAGATCTGGCCAAGATTTTAAACTTCAAACAAGAATAATGGTACAATAAAGGACAAAAGAAACTGATGTCATGATAAAATATTGTACCTCATAATGAAGTTGTATATGTACAAAGAACAATGTTAATGAAGGGACGAAACGTATTGTCACTTTTATAACAAATATTTTTCTCAGAATCCGACAAAATACGATTCTGGAAAAAAATAGAGCAATTGGGTTGAGCGCCATTCTAATTTTTGGAAAAAGAAGAAAAACCACAAGTAGCAACAAGGTTGCCCTTGAATTGTTTCGAATCCAGCGAATGTGACCTGATAGGTGTGTACATTTGGTGTATTCGAAACGATCCCCAATATACAACATTACTATGAATGTGTTAGGATGGGGTGAAGAGGAAAAAGAAAAAAGAAAAAACGGGAGGATTTCCTATTATAACGGAAATCGTCGCGACATTCTTACAATATGGTGCTGTGACCATAGTAGTGAGCTGCGGCAATGGTCTGAAACCAATGGTTATTATACAGACTTGCACTTATGATTTTATATTTACAACATTAGGGTAGGGACGTACTGGTACGACAAAAACCCGACACAAAACAATTAAAAAAAGGGTGATATGACAAGATGAGGCGATGAGGTGAGAAAAAAAAACGCGCGGATGCTGCTAGAATTGTGAAAAGGAAAGCGACGTCTTGGAGCAAGAGTTTTCCGAAACCGTTGATGGTAGGAGGAAAAGGAGGCCCTTTCCCGAAGTGATCAATTTCAGGAAGAGGATGCATACAAGTATGAAAACGGTGCCCCAAGAGGTGCTCTTGTGGTACAGCAGGCAAGGCACGCAGGATGTACAAGAACATATAAAATTATGCAAAAAGAAAAAGAATGTACAGGAGTTAGGCTACCGTTGACATTAATGTGCCTTCGGGTGTAAGGATTACCTTACGAATGCCCATATGGGTGATTATTTACATTTAATATTTACATGTAACTCACGTCACTTATGACAAGAGTTTTGCCAATTTGATAACGCCTGAGAACTTGATGTGATGGAATTTACTGATTCCGTCACAGTAAGGCATTTTGGAATTATTCCTAGGAGAAATCTTTCTATTTCTCTGGGCCTGTAGTAATTCTTCCTTTCTTGAAGTAAAGACGTGCGGGATTATACCCAGCGTAACTTGAGGAACTTCCATGGTGTATAGGATTGTGTTAGAGTGACCTTATGTTGTAAAAAGTGAGAACTAGACTCGCAATTGGAAAGAAATTGGGCAGAGATTGACCACTGGAGACGTATTTTTACAAAAAGTTTTTGAAAAAAAACGCGTTTTTTATAAGTGTTTGGTTTATTTGAAAATTTGGGCAGGGGTTTGCCTCAAAAAACGTGATTTTGTGAAAAAATCCAGATGTTTTGGAAATTTGTTGAAAATTTTCCAAGTCCAAAAAAGAGAAAAATTTGGGCAGCGGTTTCCCTTAAAAAACGTGATTTTGTGAAAAAATCCAGATGTTTTGGAAATTTGTTGAAAATTTTTTAAGTCCAAAAACGAGAAAAATTTGGGCAGCGGTTTCCCTTAAAAAACGTGACTTTGTGAAAAAATCCAGATGTTTTGGAAATTTGTTGAAAATTTTTCAAAGTCCAAAAACGAGAAAAATTTGGGCAGCGGTTTCCCTTAAAAAAACGTGATTTTGTAAAAAAAACCAGATGTTTTGAAAATTTGTTGAAAATTTTCAAAGTCCGAAAACGAGAAAAAATTGGGCAGCGGTTTCCCTTAAAAAACGTGATTTTGTGAAAAAAATCCAGATGTTTTGGAAATTTGTTGAAAATTTTTCATAGTCCAAAAACGAGAAAAATTTGGGCAGCGGTTTCCCTTAAAAAACGTGATTTTGTGAAAAAATCCAGATGTTTTGGAAATTTGTTGAAAATTTTCAAAGTCCGGATATGAAAATTTCACAGGCCGGGATTCATCTTAATGGAACACGTTTTTAGAATTTATTCCGATGTTTTTGAAAAAGGTTTGCAAATTTGCAAAAGTCCGGAAAAGAAAAAAAATAAAAAAAACGGAAACGAGGTTCGCCTCAAACGAGCATGTTTTTGAATATTTCCATTAGCTTTCCAAAGGGGAATTCTTAAGAAAGGAAAGAAATATTTTTCTTTTATACGAGTTTTCGTGGAAGTATTTGTTTGAAAATTCAACAATGTCTTGGGGAATAGTTTTTTTATTTACGTGGCTAGACTAGCCTGATTTGAGCATCACCAATTATTGGTATTTACACGCCAACTTCCTTTCGTCATAACAAGTTATATGCAGAAATGTGCATACGGATATAATGTTAGCTTTCGAGGAATCGACGTCAACGCGAACTAGGCATTTTTCGAATTATGTCGTCTGTTTCTTTATGAAAGATGATAGGTGCGCAAGAAAAAGGGAGAAACGGACGACAGAAGTACAAAAAAAATGCCCAATTGTCAAAAGGTAGAAAGAATTTAATCCACTTGTTTCCCTTAAGCTGCAAAATATGCCGTTATATATACAGGCCAGTACTTTGCGAAATAGACCCCTACCCGCAGAATATGTCGATATCAAATACAGACCAGCACTCTGCGGAATAAGTTTATTAATAAAAACTGGTTAATTAACTTTCGGGAAACGAAGCGGGTAATTGGTTTATCATATACAGGATTTTAATTGTTGAATAACTTTGTTTTAAATATTTGTGTACATTTCCACTATTAATCTTGTATTTGAAACTAGCAAATTTAGTCGGTCGACACTTGTAAACACTATATTATTCACGACGGCAACTTTCTTGGTTGAGCACTTTACGTAGGAATACCGGTGATAATGTTTTGTCGAGTGACGACTCGAAAATGAAGGAATCGTGCCCGTGATAATTTAAATTGCAATTCGAAGTTACAATCGCGCCGGGGTTCTTGATGGAAATGCTAGACAAAATGGGGATAACGAGACAAAACATTATACATTATAAAGTTTAAACAATTGCTGATTGAAGAACAAGACTGTGGGACCGTGAAGAGGGAGGAAAAAAAAATGCCACACGTCGGGCGACAGTGCTAGCATTGGCGCTACTTGCGGCCAACGCCAAACCCAAAACCTGGAAAAGACATGCAATAAACAAGCCGGCGGCTAGCTCACACAGCCGGCGCGAGCAAGGTTCCTCTTAAACCCAGGGCAAGTGTTTGTGGTTCGCTTGTAAATTCCTACTTCCCTTCCTTTCCTCACAATCTCCAGGTCTCCTTCCTCAATCAGAACACAGTTGTTATGCACGAAAAAGGGTTTATTCATTTAAAGGTGAACAGGATTATACACAAGCCAGCCTCGGCACTAAACACATGGTTATTTGGCTAACTATCAACTCTCTCTCTACGCGTATATAGTGAAGTTAAATGTCAGTTCTTAGCACACAGAGGGAAAGCAAGGTTCATTGGTACTCACAAACAGGAGATAGGCAGTCGTCAGACGGGTACTGGTTAGGCGGGAGCTTCTTGAGCACAATGCACAATCAAAGTAAAACATCGCGAGTTCAGTTTACGGGGAGCGCAATCACGGGGACACAGTTGTTATGCCGAAGGTCGGCCGAGGAATGAATGCGGGGAGCCGCTCGGCGCTTGGCTACGGGCGCCGCGCGGCGCGGGGAGAGGGGGGCGGAGGGCCTGTGCAAGGGGTCAATTCGCTATTAGCTCGCACGGGAATCAATTCCGTAACGTAACAAAGTATGATATTGGTCTACCGTCTTTATTTCAGTTGGTAAGTTATTAAAGATTTTCGGGGCAAGGAAGTTAAACTGGGCCATTGAGGTTTTTGTTTTTGGAATAATGAAGTTGGATTGTTTGGAATATCTTGTACTGTACTTTGGTTCACAAATATTATGATGATTATTAGTAGTTATTATTCATATTTAGACTTTTAAGATCTAAAATGCAATATTTTCGGTCATACAATGACAAAGATGAGAGAATAATCATATAGTGGGATTAAAATAAGTTTGAAACACAGAACCTATAATATGGACGGTGCATGTATGACAATGACACAAGGAGTGTTTTAAACACTCGCGTTTACAAGACAGAGTTTTGTTTCGCCTAGACAGTCTATCCATATTAGAACCACATACTTCGCTTTCTGTCAATCAATTATACAATACGGCATTATAGGATGGGGCGGTACATATAAAAATCAAACACAAACAATTTACATATCACAAAAACTAATAATAAAAACAATTTAAAAAAAACCCTACTCATATTCGTCAGAACTTTTATTCAAACAATTTAAGGTCAGAAAATTAAGTGCATTATACTTTTATCATGCAACATTACAAATTTATAAAGATAATATTAAAAATCAAGTTGCACCCTTTAAAAATAACAGAAGTCTTAGACAAACATCAATACTTCCCACTCCAAAATGTAAAAAAAAAAATTGGACAATTGAGTCATAAATATCTCGGAGCAAAATTTTTTAATTCATTACCAGAAAAAATTAGAAACATGAATACCAATATAAATAATTTTAAAACTCACCTCAAAAATTATACTGAAAACTTAAACTGAATGATATAAAAAAAGCAATACAATAACACCCCCCCATACACACAAGCCTTGCTTAATTATGGGCGTACATCAAATATTCTACTATGTAATTAATTACTGTATAAAAATTATTTGTAATTTATGTACCTTCTATTACTAATAAAAAAAAAAATAAAAAAAAAAAAAAAAATCCTTCCTGCCTACTCCTCCGGGAAACGGCGTTATAGTCATTTTACAAATAATAATTAATACAAGTTTAATACACTCAACTGTATGACGATATATCAACACGATATTGACTAAATCCGACATCTATGGTCAGTTATCAATATTTGCGAGCACGGTCAATGATTGATAACAGATATTCCGACCGATGATTGATAAATTTTAGCGCAACCTCCGTATTATCATATTATAAGTTTTGGTTAACTGTCAAACGATATTTTTTTTTAAATTACTGGAATATTTAATGAACGGATTGAACTAATGAAGTTCTTAGAATTGAAAAAGTCGTATATGCGATTTAACGACTTAAATATTGCATCTAAGACGCGATCAATCAATTCCGCTCGATTTTTGAAAAACGAAAGTGATTAAAATATGACTAAAGACCTCATTAATTAATTAACTCCCGTTTTGTGTCAAAAAGTAAATGCAGAATGCCAATGCATATTTAGTATATTATTTCAATTCAAAATTGTAAATGTATTAATATTTTTACGTATTTGTTTTGGCGTTTGACGTATTGGAATGTGAATTCATGGAAAACACCTCCAGTGTTGCCATTGTACATCGAATTCTTATTTATTCTCTTTCAATATCGATTCGCTTGTCAACAGTGAAACCGTGCTCGGTGTATCGATATAAAATCGTCAAAAGTTACGCCCTATCGATTCGATATTGTAAAGTTATCTATTTCTCTGTGCTTGACCCCTTGTTTGTCGATTTGATTATCTCTCATATCTTAAAAAAAACTGCGTATAATATGACGTTTCATATTTATATTAAACTAGCAGACCCGGCCACACGGTGCTGTGGCTAACAAAACACAACGCCATTACCCAACCTTTATAAAATCCACACCACCCGCTTGCCAGCTGCCCGCTGCCCGCTGCCTGAATTGAATATTTGAATTTCTCGGCTTTTTTCTACTATAATAAGCATGTATTATAGATATAAACCTTCCTCTTGAATCAACTATATTATTATTATTATTTTTTATTTATATTTATTATATATACGATCGCCACTAATTATACAATGCTTGCAACGCAACACTGGATATTTGAAAAGGGAAATTCAAATACCTACTTACTCTAGAACATCTATTTTCCAATTTCTTCCATAGAACGAATTTCAAAAGTGACTATAGTACGGCCCGCCAGCCGTTTTAAATCGCACAAAAATATGTTTTCTTGGAATTTCTCGGCTTTCTCTAATATAATTTACATGTATTATACATATACACATTCCTCTTCAATCACTCTATCTATTGGTGAAAACCGTATGAAAATCTGTTGCGTTGTTTAAAAGATTAACGCGCACATACATTTTGAGCGACTTCATTTAATACTATGTAATGATTTATAAAAATACATATTATTTTCTGTAGTAAAATGGGTTTCTCATGTGCCGGTACAATAAAAAAGTATAAGTTTTCCTTATTATCAAAGTATGCATTGCGCGAAAACCCATATCGGAGCTTTCATTAATTAAATTCAAATTCGTAATTCGTGGCGTTCGAAATTCAAATTTGTTTTTCGAATTTGCCAGACATACGTTCCACTGAAATCCAGAGTCATCGATGCAAATTAAACAAGTGAACTCTCATTTGTGGATTCGAATTCGCCTTTGTCGATGAAAATAGCATCCTCTCCCTTCTCCTTGTGGAATTTCAAGGGAGGGTGAGAGAGATGGACGCTTGTTTGTAGGGGTGGTTTTGCAGCGGGGTAGAAATGTAGTTAAGGTTTATTACAGACTTCCTTTTCCACAGTCTGTTTTCGCGGTTTCTGTATTGAATCATATGCTTATTCCGTTTTATATCGAAATATGGAATTATCCGGTTGAATATTTGTATAACTAGGAAGAACTTTGTGGAATTTTAGATAACGTACTATTTGTGACTTTAAATAAATACCAATCGAAATCGTTCACTATTTTTAGGTTTTCCTAAATGCGTAGTAAGAAATCGGTATGCATTCAAAAGAGAATATATGTTTTTAAAATACGAGGAAGTACAATTATTTTTTAATCAAAAAAAATATCAGGGCTGAGTAGTTTAAATTCTCGCTTGTACCTAGATTGAATGCAGCAGTTGGCAATACTCTCTCGGAATTTGGAGATGTGTTCAACTGCACATAAGATAGTTATAATAACATACCTCAATAATAAAAATCAATGTAAGCATAATACCATTATTCTGCATGGGTTCTATATTACTATAGCACAGTGTTTTTCAACCTGTGGGTCGCGACCCCCTGGGGGGTCGCGAAGCCTCTACAAGGGGGTCGCAGGGGGTCCAAAGTAAAATATAAAAAAAAAACAATCATCATCATCATCATCTGTGGCTCTACAACCCAGGTCGGGTCTTGGCCTCCAGCAGAGCCTGCCTCCATGACTGTCGGTGTTGTGCTGCGTTGCGCCAGTTTCGGATGCCGATGGTGCTTGCATCCTTCACCACTCCATCCAGCCATCGAAGCTTTGGTCTTCCAACTCTTCTCCGACCCCCAGGTGCACCATCCATAATTCGCTTTGGAATATCTCCTTCGCTCATTCTCTAGATATGTCCAGCCCACCTGAGTCTTCCAGTTTTGATTTCCTAAAAAAAACAATAAAGCTCAAAAATATTTTTATTATGAAAATATTAATTATAGGACATTTTGAAGTTAACATGAAATTTAAATTATAAAATTTCTATGGGTCAAAAATCCGTTGTCTCATACACATTAATGTGAAGGTTGCGCCTGTTTTTCGTCAATCAATTTCTGCCATCGCAGATCTGTTTTTGCAACATTTAGAATTAAGTCGTTTTCTAAATTTAATCGATTCCTCTGTTTGTTTTTTATTTGGGCCATTGACGAAAACGTCAACTCGCACAAGTAAGAGGTGGCAAATAGAATCAAGCACTTCAAAGCTTCTGTGGTCAATTCTGGGTATTTTAATATTCTATTTAACCAAAAGTTATCCAATTTAACAGACTTGAATTCCAAGTGCAATATTCCATCGGCAGATAATTCCAGCAAATTTTCTTTTAGGTTGGTTTCTAAACTTGCCTCACCTATAGCTGCATTCAAAAACGGGTTTTGTAGTCTTGAGTCGGCATCGGCCCGGCCTGTACGTTGCACGAATGGGCGATAGCTCTACCTACTATTCCTTGGAGACGTTTGGCGAATTAGTTTGAAGGCAATTTCCCTGACATGTCCGAAAATTTAGCGGTCTGTCAGAGAAATTGAAAATTGTCAGGAATTTTGAAAAATATTAGAAAAAAATTTATAGAATTTTGTGGGCAACGGAATTCACAGGATTACGGATTTTCTGGCAGAATCAAATAGAATGCCAAAACATGATTATACTGGCGAAATTGTCCTGAAAAATTCACAACCTGAAATTCCCTAGCCACCCTTCTGTTGGTGTACACTGGGTGTCATTTCATTCAATTTGTGATTCCTGAATTTCTCCTGAATAGGGGGTCGCGAAATATTTTTTACATAATAAGGGGGTCGTGCCATGAAAAAGGTTGAAAAACGCTGCTATAGCATATTAATTCTCTTCATGGTTACTACTGTTCAACAAAATTCTTATGTATATCGCTTGTTGAAAAAGCTCGAATAGGCGTATAATACCTAATATTCTATTAATATAATTGTAAAGGCGAAAGTTTGTATGGATGTATGGGATGTATGTTTGTGACTCTTTCACGCAAAAAATATTGAATGGATTTTAAAAATTCTTTCACTAATAGAAAGCTACATTATTTGCTAGTTAAATAGGCTGTATGTATTGGTAAGCTCTGGCGTTATGAAATTCATATTAATATTATAAAGGCGAAAGTTTGAATGGATGTATGGGATGTATGTTTGTTACTCTTTCACGCAAAAAATACTGAAGGAATTTAAAAAATTCTTTCACTAATAGAAAGCTACATTATTTGCCAGAAATACAGGCTGTATTTATTGGTAAGATCTGGCGTTATGAGTAAGCGTTATGAAATTATTTTATTGTCTAGACGAAAAGCAAAGCGTTGCTTGGTAACTATAATTAATTATTTGACGTGCGCTGTCATTTTTTTTATTTTTTTAGGTTACTATGGAGATCCCTTTGACAGTTAAAATTATACTAATCTGTACTAATATTATAAATGTGAAACTGCGTGTGTTTGATTGTTACGCTGTAATAGGTGGCACGTGAGTTGATTGAAAAATGAATGTAACGGGTAGGGGGGAATGGGGGGCGGGGGGGTGGAGTGGGCACAGGAAAGGTGGAGGAGGCGGAGTGGGGACCCCCCTAATACTATGCGAGCGAAGCCGGGGGCAAAAGCTAGTAAAAAATAAAACTTGTGAACACCTCAGCGCAGGTTTTCCCAGTGAGGTGTTCACACAACATTAGGTACTGCTTGACCATTTACCTTTAATTTTCCTTTAATTTTTGTTTTGTGTAAGGAATATTTTTTTAATTTTATTTTATTTTAGCATATAAAATATAATGTACATTTAGATAATGTAATAATTTTCGTACATGTACATGTTCAAATATGTTAATACCACTCTTCCATGGAAGCATTAGCTTGTGTCTGGAAGAGTAGTGTACATTTTTTAATGCTATATTATATTATAAGTTCTTAAATTACAATGTGAATGTAAAAAAACAATAAGTTGTAAGTTCGGTGTTATGTAATTATAAGTATTTATCTACTATTAAACAAATTTATTATTTCGATAATGTATCTAGAATTATTGTAATTAGTTGTTAAAAACAAAACAAAATTTAACTTATTTGAAGAATGGAGTATCACTAGGAAACTGAGTTATAAGTTATTCTTTAGATTAGATTAGTCGGAAACTTTTTTTTTTTTGAGATTATCCTTAAAATATTTTTTAACAGTGTTTATTAATTGGATTTTATCATTAATTTTTTAATTTCATCCGGTAGTCGGTTGAAAATAAGTCTTCCTTGATAAGTATAATAATTTTGTGCGAAGGAAGTGTTTAATTTTGGGCATGAAAAAATATATTTATGTCTAGTACGGTTTTCAGTTATAAATTGATAGGTACTTTTCTTTTTCTTTTATAATTTGAATCAATGCATTTCTATTGTACAGATCTTTGAAAGAAGGTACTTGCACTAATCATCTAATTACCTATAGAGTGTGTGTACGTGCATGACTTCAGAAATAAACAAAAATTTAACTGCGTAAATTTTCAAACATTCACAAATACTTTCTAATTTTGGAGGCGGTATGAGTAGGGAACATTTACTGGATCTCCAACACCTCTCTACTTTTGGTGACTTAGCATGGGTTCCCGTGCTCATCGGGTGGTAACGTGTATCCAGGACTCGACGGTGGAAATGCCTGTCCACCAGCTGCGTTGCTAGCCAGATTAGGTTGGTTTTGAGAGAACGTTTAACCTCTTCAGATGGTCTCTCTCCACTCATTGCCCTGCACCGCAACGGGAAGGATGGATTCATACGTCCGTCACTACTGGACACATTAACCCACTCTTCATAACCCATTCTTCTTCTTTTTCTTCCCAGAACCTCCTCTTCTTCCTTTCTTTAAAAACGACAGAATATCCAAAGATGACTCGCCAAGGCCTCGTCTTCTTCTTCTTGTGCCCTGTCCGTTCAACGGACGTTGGCTATCATATTGGCTAGGCGGACTTTGTTTACTGCGGCCCGGAACTACTCCACGGAAGACTAGCCAAACCACTGTCTCAGGTTTTTCAGCCATGAGGTTCTCCTTCTTCCGGGGCCCCGTCTTCCGAAAATCTTTCCCTTGCATTATGAGATGCAAGATCTCATACTTCTCTGAATGTCTCATCGCATGTCCAAGATATTGAAGTTTTCGGATTTTTATAGTTTTAATTACTTCCTTTTCTTTATTCATCCGAACTAAAATCTTCATTTGTAACCCTGTCCATCCAGCTCATTTTAAGTATTCTTCTGTAGATCCACATCTCGCATGCAGGGCCTCATGTATCGGGTTATTATAAAAAATATGTTTTATGTAAATAACAGACAAAGCGAAATCCACCGTTACCGAAAGACTAAGGTCACTCACGATCGTTCTAAAATCCTTTATTTCCCGCTTAACCCCTCGGCATTCAAATAATTAATGAGCGCGTTAACATTACAATGTATTATACAAATAATGATGAAAACTTTAAATTCACAAACCCTCAATGTGATTATTATTTCTAAAAGCACCGCTTTCCGTTTCTAAGTGCCACTAGTGTTTGACCGCATCAAATATTCAATAAGGGCTGTGTATTTTAAAGTTGTATTTGCTGGTTACAAGTATTGTATTAAAACATTTTGGTGGTTAGCTGAATGGCCACCGATGTTAAAAATTCATGCGCGACCGTGCAGGGTTAACTCGAATGCGGGAAATAAGAGTTGCAACTTGGGGGTTAGAATAATCATTGTTCGAAAATGGTCCGAAACATTGTTAGAAGGTACTTACTAAGTTCTGAAATTTTTCTTTTCAAATCAATATTTCTGCAAATGAATCCATTCTGGAAGAGCTAAGCTTCTACAATTGGCTTTCAACTATCTGCCTACATTTTATTTATTTTTTTTTTTATTTGAATTTTATTTTAGTATTGTACATTTAAGTTTACAAATTTTTGATATACTTTGGACACGTTGCTCGCAAAATTTCAATGATTTAGACACATTTATTATGTTATATAAAACCCTTGTCAACGCCAACTTGAATATAACTCTACGTTATGGTCTCCCTTTTACAACATTCATTCAGACAACATTGAAATGATTCAACGGAAGTTTCTAAGGTTTATAAACTATAAATTGCATATTCCTATACTAAACATTGATTACAATTACCTCCTGGATAAAACGTCTCTATTGAAACTTTCAGAAAGAAGAATAAGCACAGATTTAATACTATTACATAAAATACTGCATTACAAAGTTGACTGTTCTGAATTACTTCAATTTATCAATATCCATGTTCCCCAAAATTCATGTCGACATTTATTACCCTTCTACTTCAATAACACCAGGACACTAGCTTATCAAAATTCTCCGTTTCCGAGACTTCACAGTCTCGGAAATAAATATTCTAATCTAGGTGATATATTTCATCTTAAAACTAATCAGTATAAACGTTGTATATTCTATCACTTTTATTCTTCTAGGCACAAAAATATTTACATAATTTCTTCAATTTTTGTTTTTATTGAATATGAGACTCCTTATCATTTTTACATAAAATGTATTTTTATTTTATTATTTGTTTTGATGTTACACTGTTTTGTGTATTTTCTTTTCTCATTGTATTATATTTTCTTCATTGTTTGTTACTCAACTTATAAATTATAATGTAAAAGCCCATCAGGGCGTGTAATAAATAAATAAAAAAATAAAAAAATTGAGAAATCCAACTTGGAGAGTCTCATAATTACTGACAAAGTGGAAGGCAGAAGAACCAAAGAAAAGTCACCGATGCGCTGGAGTGACCGAGTATTACTGGCGTCCTTGTCCTTGGCTCTCCATGCAGTGCAGAATCGCAAAGAGTGTAGGAGCCTTGTCCACCATTTAAATTGAAGCAGGGATCATGATGCTCAGCAATGAGGTACCGACTTAAGAAGAATTTCTGCAAAACATGTACGAAGAACTACTTCGCTCAGAATAGGTACGTCAAGACTTTTATTTGTTTGTTTAAAATCACTTTTTTTAACGGCGATGTTCACCTAACTAGGCCTTGAGACCTTTTTTAATGTAAACTTTGATATTGGGTTTGTTATTTAAAATTTTAGATGTACCATTACATTACAAAATGGTACATTTAAAACTAAAGTCAACTTGCAAATATTATGAGGATAATTTAAAGACATCTGAATAATCAGGATTCATGACAGTTGATCCCTCGACAGTTGTCCCCCTCTGGTATACTTGTATACAGTATGCAGTTGGTTTAGGGTAAATACGAAATATAACTAAGGTAACGTGTGCATAAACTTTATAAAACTGGGAAGGCTTCGGTGGCTGGGTCATGTAGAGAGAATGACCGAGCATCAAGCACCAAAGTCCCTGCTGAACTCAAGACCGATAGGGCGAAGGAGCCTGGGAAGACCAAGATTAGGATGAAGCGACGACGTCCTCAAAGATATATCTACCTTGGAGCTTCTAAACTGGAGGGAGTTGGCCCAAAACCGAGATGAGTGGAGCAAGACTCTTAAGGAGGCCAAGACCCACCAGGGGTTGTAGAGCCAATAACACACACAAGGTGTGCATAAAGGGTGTACCGCTGAATAACAAAAGTATACAACTTATTTTCATTCAAATGCATCAAGGATAAAACTTGTCTATAAATTGTATATACCAGCGTGTAAGTACAAAAAATCTACACAGTAATAAATTCGTACCGTAAGTAAAAATTTTACCTGATAAACTTACAGAGTTAGTTGTTTGCGTAATACAAAAATGAAAACAGGACCTTGGTGAAAATTTTTGACAGTAGGTTGTAATATAATACCAATATTTAAGAACATTGGGGCGCTGGAAATTTATCAAGATCCTATCAACTTGTTTGGACAAAGTACTAACTGAAGTTCCAAAAATGACACTTGGATGCAAAACCACTTCTTATGCTCATTAGTATAACCATCATATTTTTTAGAACTATCTGTGTTGTATTTCCCTGGATACTATTATGACGAAGTTCTAACATAAAGCTTTTAAAGATTCCATTTGTTTTACAAGGTTCTAACAGCACTTTGACCTTTTGCAATTGCCATTTGGTTACAATCACGATTGTATTTTTGGCCATCAAAAACTCAAATCATATCTGTATTGAAATGTGTTCAACTATTCTATTCTATTTTGTCGGAAGGTCAAAATATTTCCGAATTTCAATAAAATCCCAATAAATGGTATATTTCAGAACGCATCCGAAAAATACAGATTGTTTTTGGAAGGTGATGAAATAGCCTTTCAAATTTTGTAATTCCAAATAAATATATAATTTTTTAAATACAATTTTTTATGCTAACTTTAAAATATTTAAAAAATAGCTAACTTTGCGTGTAGGGGCGTGTAAATAGCCCCTGACACGAGGGAATGACCACCCTATGTAAATTAAGGAAAGTTGAAATCTTCCCTATGTGACACAAAACAGTCTACACAGCAATTCCAAAATCCTAAGTGCAAACAGAACAATACTCACTCAGAGAATGCAGCTCTTGTACGATGTCCAGCACAAAACGACACTAGTTTTCATTCAAAATATCGATTTCTGTCAAGGCGGTATTGCATAATCTCAACAGATGTTTTGCACAGCAAGGAAGTTTCAACAATGAATATAAATTTGCATATTAATAATACGTGCCAAAATCTTATGTACCACAATAATTCAATTATTGGGTGAATTATTTGATAATGACTGACTAGGAGTGACAATTCTTGGCTTTCACTAACACTCACGTCGGAAGTAATTGCCTGCTTCACAGAGGTAAAAAAATGCATGAATCTACTGAATTTCAATGTCACATCGGTAAATTCAATATAATACAAAAACCATAGATGGCACCCTCATGGTCCTATAGCATAAATTATTAATTTCAAAGAAATTAATGCCCAAATGGATTTAAATATATTTATGGCGCGTATCCATTACGTTTTTTCTAAGTAAAATTACCGATAACGTGTAAGAAAAAAAATCAAACCCTTTTTAATAAAAATGCATTTTGAACGTCATCGTCAACTCAATTATTTATTTATTATTTATTTTTTTATTTTTTCAGATTCTCCGTAAAACAGTTATACACCAAATTATTACGGAGAAGATTACAAAATTTAAAAGAAGAAAAAAGTCCAAGGGGGCAGTTTCACTATGTTGTGACGTATGTCAAAAGATAGTTACTGAACTCTCTATAGGTATCATTGAAGATGTCGATGCTCAATGCAGAATCGTTAAGCAGTTGAAATAAAAAGTGCGTGGGATCTCCCACGAGTATACGCATTAGGGACATGTAGGTTAATCTCCTTCAACATGGGTGGATTCAGTACAGTACCGGAGATCAGCTTAAAAAAAATGTTTTCCTCAAAAATATTTTTCGGCGGGCTTCCAAGGTATTAAGATCTAGCATTTCTGTTAAAAACAACGATGGATTCAGGAATAGGTAGTATGTGTATTCCCTCATATACAGGTAACGCATAAACCTTTTTGGTACTCTTTGTATTTCTAGGGTATGGTTTCGTTCAGAGGGGGGCCAAATAATGGAGCTGTATTCCAGGATGCTGCGGACAAGTGCTTCATATGTTATTGTAGTTTTGGTAAAAATAATTCTTAAAAAATTCCCAAAATTTCATAATTTTTCATCAAATTGCGGTCGGAAACTTTGGTTTCATAAAGGTGTACATTTTAATTATTTTGCGGTTAACTTTTAGATAATAATAATAATAATATATATCTTTATTAAATAAAATTTGCAAGATTATAACTAAAAAGTACATATTCAGTGTTACGTTTACAGTGGTTTAAAATTACATAAGTACAAAAGGATATCAACAAAAAAAAAATAAATAAATATGAACAGTAGATAAATGAAAAATAGAAAATAGTTATAAATTTTGGTTTTTCAGTAATCTGCCTCACTAGGCTAGCCTGTGTTGAGGCAGTAATTTTTAAATCAAAAGATTTAAATTAGATTTAAACATAAAGTACGGTGTTTTCTCTGTCTAACACTGTTTTGGTCATATTTATAACCATGATAGTAAGGAAGACATGATAGTATATGGGTTGTTTCGAAAACCGAACAAATTAGCCTGAGGGTTTTTTTTTATAAAAAATTACATACAATGGGAATTTATGTGGACTGTCGGATATACATTTTTTTCCACATAAGAGCACGAACTGGTAATACATTTATTGATTTAAACGTGATACTAATGTCTCGCCTTTGGTCAAGAACGGTTTTGCTTACTTGCAACTTTACCATATAATTTAACCACATATCTTCTGGTCCTCTAAGGACTGAATCGTAATAAAAAATCAACACCATCGTTTCAATATTGGTTTCATAACTCTACAAAAGAGACAGGCGTCTTTCTGCGTCGGTACATAATAAAGTAAAGTAGGTATGTGTTATTTATTTGTAAAATAAATACATGCCAGTAGATGCGAATACGTTAGAATGTACACAAAGAGGAGGTTATGAAAATGACATTTGTACAGGGAACAGCACGAAATAATGCGGTAATTTTATTTGACGTCTTCTGCCGGGTCGCCTTTATTTATTCTTTCAAGCACCGACCGCGTTATACATAAAAGGGTTTAATTTTATCGCTATGTATTTTATTTGCGCGATTTTGTTTCTATTTGTCTTTTAGTAAATTGGGTACGGAGTAAGTAGTCGCCTATTAATTTCGGAGAAATTTTATCTTGTTCGAAGGACAATGTGGCGGAGAAGAAACATCCTAGTCTTATGTTCCCGGGATGGAAGATTCTGAACTTAAGAGGGAATAACCAGACAAAACTAAATATGTCATTTTTAAATCAAATTTTAGATATACAGTCGACTCTCGTTAATTCAAACCTGCGATAATTCGAACCTCTCTATAATTCAAAGTTATCACGAGTTCCCTACGAAGTCTCTTTATATTTCGAACTAAATCCATACATTTTGGTACACTTGGTAATTCAAACGAAAAAATCATTGCTATATAACAAAACGACGCGTTAATTCGAACTCATCGGCGTTCAACATTCGACAATTCAAAGTTGCAGAGAGAAAGAGGCGGAAAGATTGTTACACACACGTTAGTAGGTACAAATACAATTTTGCGACAAGTTCAAACGTGTATTGTTTTTGTTATGATTAGTTTGTGACACACACTATAACGAATTGGTTTGTGTTATCATTCAGTTACTGTTACTCTTTCGTTGTGTATACAGATTAAAATTTTCTGTTAGTCATGAGCCCTAGAAAGTATAAATGTTCAAGTGGATGAAGTGTTGCTGTCTCAGGTTCACTAACCGATGGCAAAATTTTATCTGCGACAGATACTAATGAAAAAAGTAACGATGAAGATGAGGACGATACATCAGAACCTTTGGCAGAAGTGTCAGTTAAGGAAGCAAGATCCTCATTCGATACCTTTTAAACCTTCTGTCTACAAAACGAAAGTGATGAAAAAGCATTTCAAGCACTTTTTCTCTTAAAAAAATTATTGAGAAGTCTGAGCAGCAGCAATGTGCTTTGAAGCAAACCAGTATAACAAGAGTTCTTTCTTTCGAAAGATTAATTAATTCACATTATGATTACATGTATGTACACGAATGTACCTATAAACTTTTGTCATTGTTATAGAATAGGAGTTAATAAGTAATAATTGATCAACACTTAAGAATTCCATGTTTTATTTATTTACTCTCACAAATTTCGAACCATTTGATATTTCAAACACTCGATAATCCGTAATATTTTAAGAGTGCCTCGAGTTTGGAATCATCGAGAGTTGACTGTATTGACTATTTTCCACAAATATCACTTGCTCCAATAAATTAAAAATTGTTTTCGAAAGAGTGTTCTTTTATCTAGTAAAGCTATGTTTTAAATTTTGAGAAAATATGTTTATTTTTTGACGAAAACACTTCAGGTCGTCTATTTATTTATGGTCTTACAAACTAATATTTTTTTAAAAATTACATTCTTATTTCGCTTAAGCAATATTGAAAACTTATAAATACTTATGATTAAAAAAATACAAAAAGTTCATAATTTTAATAGATTTATAATAACGAATTTGAGCATTTTTTAATGGAGGTATTTATCAATCAAATTTTGAATGAAATAAAATCGATATTGTGTTATTATGTTAAAATGCTGGTATGGAGTATAATTAATCTTTCTCATCGGAACCGCCCTGTACAAGTACAAGGGTATCGTATATCAAGATTCATCGTTCGATAAAATTAAATTCTCGGCCGCTGGCTAATGGCTCTTAACGAAGTGCACAGAAATTAAATTTAAAAATTATGATAATTTTTTTTTAAATGATTGGTTTTATTTTATAACATAACAACATTTCATTTTTGTTTTGGCAAAATCTTGTTCCTGATAATATATCAATTTAAACATGTTGGATATTCGTCAATTGTTTTTATATGAATACCGAGCAAGGTCCCAATTGCTCTCGTCTCAAGCCATGTTATAAGACTGAGGGTGTTGGTGAGGGGAAGAAGATGGTGAAGAGGAAGGTGGCGAAGTACCTGGCTTATCATATCTGGTCACCAAAAACAGCTAAAACCAATTCTGAATGATAGTCTTAACCCAGGACGATATTGAGAATTTCTTCCACTCTGGAACGTGCTACAAATATGCTATATATTATTTTCAATGAACAAATTGTGCAATAACACAAATTAATCGAATAACATATTTGTGCAAGCCTCAGTGGATTAGAACACGCGATCTCCGAATTGCTAGCCGACAGCCTTGCCCCTCGTCCACGTTGACAGGAAGACCATCGATAATGAAGGCAGTATAAAGTTTTTAACATTTTGTTTTTGTAATCAAAGTACAGCATGGAAATTACAATGAGAAAAATTATGTGCAGATTTCATAAAAGCTCACCGTTCGAGAGATTTTCTGCTTCAGAAAAGTTTTTCTAACTTAAAAATCAGATTAATTGTGGAGGTTTTCAAGTAAGTACCTACTGTACCCGCGTACTCACCTATTTACTTTAATATTCGGGTATCTCCGGTCTAACTTGCCTATATTTTTCTAGACCCTCGGATTTGCTGTATTTGGGCAACAGTTGGATCACTTTTTCTAACATAAAGGCGCATTCACACGAGGCTACCCGCACAAAGACGAACATGGGACATTACCTATACTGGACAAGTCCACAAATGTTCCTGTGACGGGGCGACTGCTGCTTTGTTTGTACAACATTTTAAACAACGGACGAAGATAATGTGTAAATATTCAACACTCAAACTGATTACTGCGCTGAGGTTATTATTATAATATCCATGTGGTTCTGCTACCAAGAGCTCCGTTGTAACCAAGAAAAAATAAACCATAATAATATCTAAGTTACATTAGTCACATTAGTTACATTTGAAGGTTTCTACTTGGGTTTTAAAATATGTATAAGTGAGTTAAATGATTTGATTTGTGCAAGATAGAGCATCGTCGAGGAACAGGTAGGAGACAAATGTCTTGACTGCGAATTGTACGAGAGTGGACCGGCATTATAAGTGTGGAGGAGCTTTTCCTGGCAGCGCAATATAGACATACATTTTCATATATATATATTTTTTTTTCTTAACTTTAGTTTTTTAAATACGGAATTATTTGTTCTATAAATATGTTAAAACATAATTATGTTTCAATTTACTAATTTAAAGTTTAATTTGCTATGTTGTATCTTAACTGCATTAAAAAAAAAAACTTAAGTATACCCACGAACTGGCGATGCCTATGTGGGATTTTTTTTGTTACCATACATATATGTATAATATTGTAATATCTTTTTTTTGTTGTTAAATTGTATTATTGTTTATTTAATTTTATAGTTCCTTTTTTTTACTTCTTATCAAAAGAAATGTTTTATGTAATATTTTTATGTATGTAACAAAAAAATTTATTAATAAAAAAAAAAAATAAAAAAAAATTTACCAGACCGCCAATGTCGGGGGGACCCAAAAGGGCACACAAAGAAGAAGAAGAAATGATTAAGAAAATTACATAACAAATTGTTTAATTTGGAATAGGGAGGGGGTGGCATGGAAGAAGGGTCGATCTAGTTGAAGTATAGTATATCTCTTATACATAAAAATCGCTTGACCGATTTTTATGAAATTTTTTGTGTATATTTGGTAGTTATGAGAATAGGTTTTAAAGTATATTTCATACCGCTAAGTGATTATGGTATCCCTGTCCAGAAAAAAAAACAATTTTTTTGACAATTTTTTGTTTTGTTTTTTTTTTTATTTGGCATCAAAAAATACCTATAACCCCAAATTTTATCCCTCCTACCCCCAGCCTCCCATTTTTTAATCGCGTTTTTGTATTTTGGAATGAACAAATTTCTTTCGTATTTCGTATTTCAAACAGAACGAAATTATTTATGTTGTTGAATGACAGATGGCGCTACGCCAGCCTCATAAGCAAAATATTCACGAGAAGCGTCGTGTCATTTTGATATTTCATTCGACATCATATTCTCGCGTGGGCAAACCATCGAGCTTATTTGTGTTGGCTAAAGACGGACTGACAAAAAATATCGTACACTCAATTGCTCTTCGAAATTCATATTGATTTTCTTTATTTCATTTTCTTACTTTAGTTGGTGTTTTTTGTTTTCATCGGCGGTCATCGTCTACAGCGCTCCATTCCTCTTTCTATCGTAGATCTCATCCCCACACCCTTACAATACAATCGTTATTTATTATTTAACAACCAAAATATTCACTAGAAATAATTTATATGGCCGAACAGCATTTGTCAGGTCAGCTAGTATACTAATAATAATATGCATAACATAACAGAACAAGAAAGTTCGTAGAATAGTGGGAGCATCTATGGATGATCTAGGAGATGAGTAACTATAGTTGTAAAATAATCTAGATGTCGCATATGTGACTTTAAGGAGTGTGGTACAGAGTTAAAAATGTTAAATGGTTTGTAGTGTATATTGACAATGTGTGACGCACGATAAATGGAGTTTTTAATAGAATTGGTGTTGCATCGATCGAGAATTTTGTCAGATCTGGTTTGTTTGTTGGGAACTCGTGGTTGGATTCGTTGTAGGATTTGGGCAAACTACGACTGATCTTATTCACTAATGGATTTGACACCTGTCAAATCCGCACTTGAAAAATTGACGATATCGATTTGGATTTTCATAGTTATCTGAAGTGTCATTCGCCGGGAGATAATCGATGTTCTGAAGTTGCCGTGATCTTCTACCAAATGTGTTATTGTGCAAATCAAGTATATTAGTGTTGGTGTGGGCTCCACTAAATGCATTCAGAAGTCTTCCGGCGTTAAGAGCGCTTTATGTACGAACACTCGCTTTGGTGTGTGGCATAAAAAACCTGCATCGGGACCACAGGTATTCGAATGTCAGAGGGAGAACCTAGTCCCTTTCTCTGGCCCGTTGAGGTTACACAAGGCAACCGCCTCATCTCACAAAAGCCGACTTGACTGAAATTTCAAATTAAGTGAACTTTTAAAAATTATAAATTTGAGTAATTGAATATCGGCGCAGTGTGCATTGTCCACGTTTGAGCAGAAAGGAACAGCGTTACCTGCCCCCGCCGCTCCCTGACCATGTCCGTGGAACCAACCAGCCCCTCTGTCCTCTGCGCCGATTCTTCTGTCAGCAAACCCCTACTTACATACTCGTAGTTAAACAAGGTTCTGCAACTGTTCGATTTCTTTTTTTAACTATTTTATTATGTACACTTTTAGTACCTATTCTGCACACGTAAAAAAATTATTTTATTAAAAGTTATAATTTTCGCAAACCAGTATTAATAGCTTACTGTCATTTACGGACTTTAAAAAAAATGTTCATTTTGAAATATTATGTAGACAGTGCAGACACCTATACAGGTGTCCGGGGGTAAAGTGCATTAACTTCGGGAGGTGATTCTACATGATAGTACAAGTAAAAAAGATAAATAACCTTTTTCTACATTCCAACTTTTAGAGGTAAAAAAATAAAATTAGTCCGGCGTGTGCGGCCAGATTTATAATTTTCCGCTGTTACGATACGGGCCAATTACAATCGAGTCGGGCGCCCGGCAGGCTCTCAGCAAGTAAGATCGTACCTCACACTAAGGAATTTTAGTAGGTACGTCTTTTTGTGCGGGAAAAAATATGTTGGAATTTCGAAAAAAGTTGTTAATCTTTTTTACTCCTACCATCATGTAGAATTACCTCCCGAAGTTTACCCCCGGAACCCTGTATATGAATAGATACGTTCCAATCAATAATTTTGACCAGAATCAATTCACAATTGGGAGGCGGGTATAAATACCGCCACCCTGGGAAATATTTATTTGATTCTAATTCCACTTACATAAGCCACTCCAAGTGATTCGCTACGTTTAAGTTTTGATTCACTCATTATCAGATATGCCCAACTTTATGGGGGTGAGGCTGGTCTTGGCGGCGGATGCGTCTACCCATCGACTGCTGGTGGCCGGGTCGGGAGAGATTGGCTGAGGAAGACCTTTTGACCTATTTAGCAGGACTATCTCGACCCATCGCCTTGCACCGCAATGGGAGAGATGAACTCGTGCGTTCCACTGATTCCTAGATTCCTACCAACTTCTCGTACCTTTTTCTCAGGGCCTCCTATTTATTATCGATTAATACCCTTTTTCGGGGCTTTTATGTTACATATAAATAATAAGAAATACACAGAAATACATAACTAAACTGTCTCAGAAAAAATATTTTACCTTTGTTTAAACATAAATTGAAGATGTCCACTGACTTAGTATATGTAATTGAAACTTAACTTCCTATGTGGATTTTTTTTTTAAGTTTATTTATCCATTGATTTTTTTTATTACATAAATTGGGGATTTTTCGACCACCATGCTAGGCACATGCCCGTGTTGTGGTGGTCCATAATTTAATGTAAAATTTAAAAATATATATGTATTACAGTACATTAACATTAATTTTGTTGCGTGCATAAAATATGGTTTGAAAAAAAACGGAAATATGGAAGACTTTAGAGCTGTAAACGAGAAATAGAAATAACGTTTATTTCAGGAGAAGATAACGAAGAAACGTTATTACTAAGTACCAAAGATTGCACACGCGCTTTTAGAGAATATATTTTATTTTCAAAATTGTCAAAATATTTTATTGTACTTGTACCACTAGAAAGTTTGAGAATCCTCGTCTTTTGGGGGATTGTTTCGACTTGGCTATACCTCTCTTACTTAATATGTAGAAAATATTTTAATATAATTACAAAACACACGCCCGGGGCCGCGGACCGCGAAAGATTTGAAATTCTCCTACGGAACTGACCGCCGGCCCCGCTCTCCCCCTCCCACTACCTACTTCTTTGTTTGTCCCCGTAATGAAAATTTCAAACATTTCCGCAATGAATATTAAACGCATTTCTGTCCAACCGCCACTGAGATTTGTTTTGTTTTTTAATTTAATAAATGGTGTCCGCCGTACCCGTCTTTCCCCTTTCAACCCAACTTCTACGTACAAAAGATGGCCCTTTGATATAATTTCACAAGCACACTTATTATTTTATTTTATTGTTCGGGACAAAAGTGGAGTTGATGATTATTATTATTATCAACTTATTTTATGCAGTGCGGATGTGTTAATCCGTACGTATTGTGAATTTCGTGGACATTTGCATAATTATGCCGAAATCTTGAGCAAATATTATAATAATATTCCACATACAAGAGAACGAAAGGTTGCGCGATTTAAATTTGAATATTTTCGGGGCAATTTAAAAGGTTAAGCAGATTAACAACCACCCTGTATTTGGGAAATTTAAACAGTGCTTTAAGAATATCATTTTGAGAAATTTATTTATTTTGAAAATGCGTAGGACTTAAAATAGACTCCGAATCCGACATAAAGGAATCAAATATAGTTAAATGGATTCAAGTTTGCCTCCTTGTCTAGAGTGATGGACGCCAGTTGAATTAAATATTGATTACAAGTCAGAAAATCTATTTGTGATCTATTGTGTAAAAATTTCAAGGTTTTTTCGGTAAAAAAATTCAAGACCAATCTAAATATTTTTAAAGTGAAAACTTCTTTAGAGCACGGTTATGATTTGAAACTCGTTGAAACAAAAAATAGCGACACTAAAAAGAGACAAACTACAGGATTTAGCCTGCGATAGAATGAGATAGTAAAATCGGTCTTATCTTTGTGCGGTCTCGTGGCGTACGGTGGCCTCGTAAAAATTTCGAGGTTGTTTCGATAAAAAATTTCAAGATCAATCTAAATATTTTTTAAGTAAAACAACTTCTTTAGCACGGTTATGATTTCAAACTCGGTGAAACGAAAAATAGCGACACTAAAATGAGACAAACACATACAACTATAGGATTTAGTCTGCGATAGAATGAGATAGTATAATCGGTCTCATCTTTTTGCGGTGCTTCGTGGCCTTCCCAACTCTAGTCTACTTTGGTTTTCTGAGATTTCATTTCTACCGCGTGTGAATCGCACACTCTGTTTTTTTAGTTACGTCGTCATTTATAGCTTAAGTATAAACTCAGTTTTACTTTTAAAACTTCACACGTTTCGTATTAAAAATATAATTAATATTTTTTTATAACAGGAGGCGTTGAAGGTGGGTTTTTTTTATTTTTTCGTTTGTTTTTTTTTTTTTTTTTAATTTGCGGAGGTGGGTGTGGGTGCTGCCGCCCCGGGAACCATATGCTGGATACCCAACGCCCCTGCCATAGGTCACTCAAAGTGGTTCACTACATTTAGTGACTTAGTAGAGGTGCCCGGATTCATGGGGTGAGGTGTGTCTAGGTATTGGCAGCGGATGTATCGATCGAGGACTGACTGATTGAGGGAGATCATTTGTCGTCTCCAGCAGGACTCTCTCGACCCAGCGCCTTGCACCACAGTGGGAGGGATGGATTAATATGTCCGTCACACTTGGACTCACTGATCCCCAAATTCCTACCTAGTCCTCATACATTTTTTCTTCCTAGAACTTCCTCTCCTTCACTTCTTTTAATAGACGCTCTACACAGCATCCTCAATTATCCAGCATGACTTTGGGCCTCATTAGGGTATATTATACTAAAAATAAAACATCATAGGTACAAATCGGGTTAGGTTAGGTTCGAAAAACATACATATTTTTTGGAATAAAAAACCATAACTTAATAATCATTTCTCGTATTTTGTCTGTAATTGGCAAATACGACCATTAATTCAAATTTAACCGGTGTTCTGTTAAATAAGAGAATTTTGGTTCCAAGTTAATGTTTAAACGTGTTGTCCCACAAAAGAAATCACAAAACTTTAATGTCCACAACTCTTTCAACCCCCGAGGGTGCAAAAAAGGCTTTCACAACCTCCCGACGGAAGCACACATATAGAAAGAAGAAATTTAAATAATCTCCATTCTAAATTCCCTGGAACGGACCACTGTAATGTTTAATCAAATCTCATATTGTAATATCTTTTAGCGGTGACGGGGTGAAAACCTGGCGACAAAATGGCCTTAGCCAAAACAGTTTTAACTTCAAATAAGCTACAATTATTTATTGGTTACGTCTAAAATAAAAATTGCTACCGAAGTGTTGTATCCGTCTAGGAATTACGATTAAAAGATGTGTTGTAAAAATTTATACAAGTATAAATAATCATTTTAAAATGCACATTTTTTAATCGTAATTCCTATATGGATTCAACACTCCGGTATCAATTTTTATTTTAGACATTTCATACATATATACGAGTATAAATAAAGCATTTCAAAATGTATTTTTTTAATTAGTATATTTTTCGACTATTTAACAGCAGCTTGACATATTATGAAAATTTAATTTTATAAATAAAAGTCTATTTAATTTAAAGTGGAAAAACAAATCATTGCAATAGTTATTAAAATAAATAAAAAAAAACGGATATATTATGTAACAAAAAAAAAATACTTAACCTTTTCACGTTTCTGCGATTTAAGAAATAAGTATAAAATATGGATTCTTTTTTGGAAATAAATAATAATAATAATAAAAACGTTTATTCATCAACAGATTTTTTTACAATATTACATATTTTGGTATTTTTTTATTGATTCTTTAATGAAAAGGTCACTGCTCAGCTACAATTCAGAATTTCTCCTAGAAAGAAGCTGATTTTCAACAGGGCCTCATGCTATTAAATGAAGTTCAAATAAAAATGAGTGAATTAAAAAATATACAAAAATAACAGAAAATTTGAAATTTAACACGTAACATTGAAAATTTTAAACCTAACAAAAATTAAAAAATAATGATATATATGTCGCAGGCAGATCATGATGCGCCTAGTGCTCTTTGCGATCTGCCGTCCTGCACTTCACGATGTGGCTAGGCGCATCATCATTTGCCTGATTTTACGATCGGCCTACGATATATATATATAAGGATAATAGTTGTTAGTCGTTAAAAACTTAAAAGAAGATCTTAGTAAAATTACATCACGCTAATACTCGTAAAATAGGTAAATATTTATTGTTATTTATTTTTTCACATTGTCAAATTAGCGGCCGGCGTAGTCGAGGGGTAAGGCATTTGATTCACAATCCGAAGATCGAGGGATCGAATCCCGGCGTTGGCAAATAATTTTTATTTGATTAATTTGTGTTGTTTCACAATTAACTCATTTACAATAATATACACGGTGTCCGGAAACTCGTAGTACAAGCGGGAAACTGGTAAATCTACATCACATTCGGAGTCGATTTGATTTGAGCTTTTGTTTTCGAGTAAATCGGGTCTGAAGTTGGAATTTTTTTGGTTAAAATTGAAAAAAAATTTTCACTAGGGGGTTGATTTCAGCTGTGTAATGTCTAATAAAATGCATCGAAGGGTAAACCGGGCTCAATTTTTTTTTAACCCTTTAGTTGCCGAAAAAATGGAAAAATAGAAAAAAATAATATTAAAATCGAAAGGCTCAGATCGAAAAAAAAAAGTTTTTTGGGTTCTCTACGTGAAGCAGATTCACCAGTTTCCCGCTTGTACTACGAGTTTCCGGACACGTTGTATAGTATATTTGCGGCACGTTCCAGAGGGGGAAGATCCTCTCTCTGCTGTAATGTTAAACCATAATTCATAATTGAAAAGTTGCTTGAAATGGCTATAGCCGTGTGTGGTGACCAGATCTGAATAGCCCGGTACTTCCCCAACCTTCCTGTTCCCCGTCTCCTTTCCCTCCCCACTATCTTCAACCTTATTACATGCCCCAATTGGGAATGCCGTAGACTCACTGGCGGCAGACGGGAACAGCTGGGACTCTGTGAAGTATTAATTTAAAAATAAATAAAAAAACTTAAAATATATCAACGAAGAATTTTCATATTACCGTATTATTATAAACGTAAGATCTACTTCGTACCAGCAATGAAATTAAAAGATTAAAATTGATTTATATGACTTGTAATGTTAAGATTTTTTCCACCTAACTAAGATGTTATAAATAACTAAGCCTAAGATAAAACGCACGTGCCTGAAATTCGGGTTGTTTGATGAATTTGGTGAATAAAGGCTTATTTTATTTTTTTTATTTTATTTGTGTACAAAAAATTTACAACATTACAGATATTTTATCTAATTAATTGTAATAGTACCATTTTCACAGTGAGAATGTAGCGCCAAAAACCTTACAAACTCATTGAATTTTTCGAAGAATATGTCGAAATTTTTATGTAATATATTTAAATAGCGTATCGCTCTTCCCACGGGCGAATTCGGGTACAGATTTGTACGACTCAATCGGCAATATAATATGTTATGGCGACGTGCCCGAGAGTGAGACTCTGGTACAAATAAATTGATTTGCGCCAGAATCTCACCGTTAGAGACGAGGCCATTGATTAATTGAAAGAAATATTTTAGCAACGCAAAACATCTATTGCAAAACATAATTGGTCCAAACAACTTGAACCAAGTTTATATGATAACTAGCTGACCCGACGAACTTCGTACCGCCTCAGAATCAATAGCTGTTGAATTAAATTCAGTTTTTTTATTAAGTTAAAAATTACGCAATGAAGCAATTATCAATGCGCAACTGTCCGTGCTTTGTTTTTGTCATTATCAAAGATGGCGTTGTGTACGGATTTATATTTTGATGGAGTCATAAGAAGTAAGCTGGAGTATGCCAGTGGTGTGTGGACTCCGCACCAAGCGAAGTATATTAATATGCTAGAACAAATTCAGAAAAAGTTCCTTAGGTATGTCTATATGCGGATGCATGGAACGTACCCGAGATTCATGCACCATATGGAATTACTTGAGGCAACAAATAGATTTAGCTTGGAAACTAGACGTTATGCAAATCTTGCAATTCTTAGTTTTTACATAACCCATAATCGTATTGACAGCCCATTCCTCTTGGAATGTTATGGCTTATACGTGCCTGAAAATTTCAGCCGTAGTCGTCGACACGACTTGTTCAAAATACCATACGGCAGAACAGATGTTCTAGCACAGCATAGCATGACAAGAGGAATGGTGCTGTTGAACGAAATATCGGAAACACTAGATATATATAACTCTTCGTTAGATAGCCTTAAGATTTTTTTGTATTATAATCATCTTCCTAGGTGTTAAGACTGTCAAAATGAGAAAATTGTACAGTAATTGGATAAAAATCTGTTGTACAATATTAAAAAAAAAAAAATAATAAATAAAAATAAAAAATAAAATAAATAAATAAATAAAAATAAAAATTTTTGTGATTTTCTTACTTTTACAATTATTTATGGGAATTCGGGAGGCGGATACGGGTGCCGCCGCCCCGGGAACCATTTATTGAATAACCAACACCTCTGCCGTAGATCACCCCAAGTGGTTCACTACGTTTGGTGATTTAGCAGGGGTGCCCGGGTTCATGAGGTGACTTATGTCCGGGTCTTGGCAGTTGGTGCGCCTGCCCACCTGCTGCGTGGCGGGCCGGATCGAGAGAGACTGGTTGAGGGAGGCCTTTTGACCTTCCAGCCGGACTCTCTCGACCCATTGCCTTGCACCACAGTTGGAGGGATGGATTCATACGTCCGTCACTCCCGGACACACTGACCCCCAGATTCCTACCCACCCCTCATACCTTTTTCCTTCCCAGAACTTTCTATCCTCCCCATTCCTTAAAAAGATCCTCCACACAGCATCCCCTAAGATGACATAGGTCCTGAGAGATATTATTTTCCTCAGGGCCTCCTTTGTGGAGCTTATGTAAAAAATGCGTTTCATTTCAGAGATTTATTATAATTATTGTATTTTTCCTTTGGAGGTGTGCAGACATACGTTCACCATTTGTCTCATTTTCGACTATTGACATTGAGTGTGTAAGAAAGAAGGGCAGCATTATATGATTAAAAACAAATGCACAACAATCAACGCATTGACATTTGACGTTTTTGAATGTTTGGAATTCACGCACAGTTCAATATTATACCCCTTACAATATTGCTGCAGTTCTTTCAAAATAGGAGAATTCGTTCCATACAAAATGTATGGGGAAAATAATTTTCTTCTGAGTGGAACACCCTTTACTTTTAGGGGTTTGAAAAATAGATGTTGGTCGATTCTCAGACCTACCTGATAAGCACACAAAATTTCATCAAAATTGGTCCAGCCGTTTCGGAGGAGTATGATAACTAACACCGTGACACGAGAATTTTATATATTAGATATTTCAATGGAATTCGCTGAGAATCAACAGTTACAAAATAGATACTTTGCATTGAAGCTTTTTTGTCTAAGCTATTTTGCCTCTACCTTTCTTTCGCGCACCCCACCCCTATTATTATTTTTCGGCCGCATTTTCATATGTTGCTTTCCTCACGAGTGAAAACGCAACCTTTTAGGTTTAGGAGCGCGGGTCTCTGTGTGGTGGCTTCTTTGTGGGAATAATTGTAATTTTATTAAGATTTTCATTCGTTTGCCGCGGCCATTCTTTGTTCTCGGCGGATTAATGTAATGAATATAAAATTTCATAATGTGCTCCGGGGGTAAATATTTAATATGTTATATTATATTCCTGTTTTACTTTTAAAGGTAAGGTCAACCTTTATTAAGGGCGATATTTATGTTGTAAGTAATGGTCGCAGAAAATATTAACCCTTTCTTGTCTGAATTAACCTTTATGTGCAGCGGTTAGGTACTCGAGTACTCGGGTGCTTTGGTGGTTTCAACCATGTGATTCATTTTTATTTATTTACTCGCAACTGGGCTTTCAAATTTATAAATTAATTTGGAGTAATGTAAAGTAAGCTTTTACGACAATGAGCAAAGGCTGTTAATTAGAATATTGTAATTTTAATATACAGCTACAAAATTGTATAGAAAATTAAACTCCACAGTAAAAAGTAAATTCCAATGAAACGAAGGTGGAAAAACAATATTTTAAAATCTATGTGTTCCTTGTAGTCGTTGGCTAGTCCATTTGAATTAATACGACCATTATGTTGTCATTTCAGTTTGGTTTGCCTACAATCTCTTTCAAAAATCAAAACTCAGCGATAGCTAAGTTAGAGTCTGTCAATTAAGAGTAGAAAATATTAAAAATTGAACTCCAAAATTTGTAGACTGGCAACTCCAATTTAACTGCAAAATATTCTTTCAAATCGCAATGACACTGAATGTATAAAATACTGTAAGTCACATTTAAAAAAACATTTTTTTGTTCTTAAAAATTAATTCGAATAAGCACTGTTGTTAAGGTATCTTATAAATTTGGTTAAATGGTGTTTTATAAAGTGGTTTGCTTTCATTTAATATAACATAAATTTGAATTTAACAGTTGGTAAAAAGGAAGAATCAATAATGGTGAGTTTAGTTACACTACTTTTAGGTCTGAATGAGTTAAATATATTCAGATCAAAAATTAGAGACATGATCACCGTCGTGTTTAATTGATCGCTCAGGCAATTCCAGCAGACACCAAAATTTTAGAAAAACTTAGCATTTAGCGACATGCTAAAAATTGTTTTGTTCTTTTAGTTATTGAATACTTTTTTTACTAGTTAATGAACCAATAATTATAAAAATAATAATAACTTATATTTAATTAATGAAGTCAAAATTAGCGAAACTCAATCGAAAATCTCAAACAGAAAAATTAGAAGAAGATACGGTCACATCTAGAACTTGAACCCAGGACCTATGACTTGCCGGGTCAGTGCTCTACCAACTGAGCTAATGTTTCCCTATCTGATTCGATCATATTTAACTGTATTATTCTTCGATCAAGAACTACCAATTTTGAAAAATCTGAAACAGAAAAATCAGAAGAAGATACGGTCACGTCTAGGTCTCGAACCCTCGAAGAACGATGCAGTTAAAAATGACCGATTCGGATAGGGACACATTAGCTCAGTTGGAAGAGCACTGACCTGGCAAGTCATAAGTCTTGGGTTCGAGTCCTAGATGTGACCTATCTTTTTCTGATTTTTCTGTTTCAGATTTTCGATTGGGTTTCGCTAATATTGTTTTCATTAATTATACATTACAATTTGAGGTTTCAGTCATTTAGTTAAAAATAATTAAATAAAACTTTTTATCCCCACTGTCATATATTTTTGATGAATATCGAAGTACCCTAAAATCTACAAAAATACGCTGACATCAATTCAAAATTCAACATGTTGCTCAGGTAAATTTATAGAAATAGATGTCGAATTTATATATATATATATATATATATATATATATATATATATATATCTACCTATAATATATATATATCTACAAAAAAACAATATCAAATTAATATTTCGTTCTATTTATACCACTGTGTTAAAATACAACAGTACAGTGTGTAGATAGGTACTATCGCATTATGACAAATAAGCCAAATAAAGACCGATGCGCGATTCTTGCGAACAATTAAAGATAAAATACATCGTAAATACGCTGATTAACTGCCGTATCAGATACAGCCGTAAAACAAAGAGACGTGCTGTTGTGTAGTGGAATACCCCCCCTCCTCTCCTGCTGAGGGGGACCGATAGGGATGGAATACCGGTTTCAATGGTTACCGGTACCGGTTAAACGGTAACTTTTTAAGAATTTAAAATGTTTAGTTTTCATGAAAAAACTGAGAAGCTGATAGTAAATTGATTATAGATAGAGCAGGATAAAATAAAAAATAAACAAAAATGATTATTTCCTTCGATCAATAAATATATTATTTCAGAAGAAACGAAAGAAAGCAATATGTGGTATAATCAATTTGGGAGGCATTAATTGGATAACCAACACCTCTTCCATAAGTCACCCCAAATGGTTAGCTTCGTTTGATGACTTAGCAGGGGTGCCCGGGTTCTTAGGGCGAGGTTGGTCTAGGTTTTGACTGCAAATGACCTGGACGCACTGAATCCCAGCTTCTTACCCACCCCTCATACCTTTTTTCCTTTTAAGAACTTCCTCTCCTTATTTTCGTTAAAAAGACGCTCCACACAGCATCCTCAAAGATGACATTTTTTTTTACATGAGCTCCACACAGGAGGCCCAGAGGAAAATGATTTATGAATAAATATAATAAAATGATTATGTCATCTTTGGGGATGCTGTGTGGAGTGGTTTTTTTAAGGAAAGGAAGGAGAGGAGAGTTCTGGGAAGCAAAAGGGTTTAAGGGTGGGTAGGAATCTGGGGTTCAGTGTGTCCAGGTCATCCGCCTCCAAGACCTAGACAAACCTCATCCCATGGACCCGGGCACCCCTGCTAAATCACCAAACGTAGCGAATCACTTGGGGTGACTTATGGCAGAGATGTTGGTTATAGAATAAAGGTTCCCGGGGCGGCGGTAACCATTCCCGCCTCCCAAATTGAAATATGTGACATAGGCCTATATGTAAGGAGATGATTAAAAAAAATAAGTTTCGAAAGTTGGTCTCGAGTCAGGATTTTACTGAGAATTTTTTTTTCAACGTTATAAATTTTTATTTTAGTAACCTGTATCATTTATTTTTAAGAATTTAATTTTCCACATTATACAATTAAACCTTAACCGTAATGGGGGTCTGAACTAGGAGATTTGGAACTTTAAAGCAATTTAGAGGCATGATACCTTATTTTTTTCTTGGCTTATAAAAAGACTAATAAAAAAATACTTGGTTATTTCTAAGGAAAATATGTGTTCCATTCGCAGTATTTAATTAAAGCAACTAAAATATTTCTTTGGCATATTTTTAGTATTTTGTAACTATATATGTTAGTTAAAATTATTCCAGATGAAGGGAGAGCTTTCCGAAAACGAAATGAAATGTGTTAAAATAAAGTAGTTTAAAACAAACATATTTTGTAATTGCAGATGATTTTTACATTTGACTTTGATTTCGTGTATCGTGCAATAAACCAAAAACCGATAAACACAATACCGATAAACCGGTATGACATTCCCTCGGAATGTAACCATATATTATGTTATTTAAAATTACTCCAGATGAAGGGAGAGCTTTTCTAAAACCGGATGAAATGTGTTAAAATAAAGTAGTTTAAAGAAACGTATTTTGTAATATTAATTTTTACATTTGCTTTGATTTCGTGTATCGTGTAATAAACCAAAAACCGATAAACACAATACCGATAAACCGGTATCACATTCCCTCGGAATACCGCTGTAAGGAATAGGGAACAGGGGGGCATACGGAGAAGAGGTGTGGGGGCAAGCATTATTTAAGAAATGGTTCCTCTTGCTTCAATTCTGTTTGCAAAACACTGCCATGGCTGTTTATTAGTGGGGGCCGGGACCGGCAAATACATTATTCGTAACAATATCGAGACTCGAATAAGGAAACTGCAACGGGTTTTGATAGAAAATAACTCTACAAGAAAAACCTAAAAATTAATTGCAATTTTTTTCGCACGATTGAAAACGATCAAGAGACTAAACGAGGAAACCAGTGAAGTACCTATTTAAACTTGACCATTTATTCAACTGTCTGTTAATTTTTTAGAACATTCTTTTTCTGAGGGATACGATTTTAAATTTTCACGGCGAAAAGTATTTGTTATTAGTTTTTGGGGTATTATGCCGTGTTACGCTACCTCCTTCTTTAGCCAACGTTTCGGACATTGAAGTTCCCACCACTGTCCCGCCCCGGTATAGGCGACTTATGGTCGCCCCTTCGGAGCTCTCGCAAGAATCTAATTTTTTTGAATGAACGACTCTACATTTAATAAAACGAATCTAGACCTTCAATGCCCCTGCATACTTTGTTAGGTGGCGGAAATGTAGGATCGCCTACAGACTGTACTGTAATGGTCAGTATACTAATACTACAGGTGTTAGTGGTACATAAGAAATTCGATATAGAAAACAAAAAAATAGTATTTCAGCAACCATCATGAGTTATGCATGCAGTTGCTGATGAACGGAGGGAGACCACACACTCCAGAGCTGCAGGTATCTGTGTATGGAATAGAAAAAAAAAGCAATGAAATAAGTGTAGATATACAAAATTGAAATAGAAATGGTGAAAGTAACCAACCGGCAACCGGCAGTCCCCGTGAGAATGAAGAAGGTCGTGTGTCCAACGTTACGACATCCAAAGGAGTCGTCCTTTAGCCAGCTAGCCGGTGGTGCCTAGACGACGTAATTGGACGACCATTCAGAAGACCCTAGGGAGGAAAGCGTCGGGTAGCCGGAGGCGGGACGGACAACCTTCGGACGCCGCTCAGTCTTTCCCCCAACCCTTTCACATCAGGGGGGGGTGGCGCGGGCGCCGGGTGGAGCCCACCAAGTCCAACAGGCCGGCCCAAACAAGTAAAGCAGGGACAAGGCCCAAAGTCCAACCCCTTTACTGGGGAAAAGGACAATACAAAATAGGCAACGGAGTTCAGTTCAACCTCCAAATAAACTATATAACATAGGGAGAAAAGAAGAATAAAAAAATAAAACAAATGAAGACAAAATAATAATACATCAATCATTGATGCTAAATGAGTTGATGTTGGAGACCCCCATGGCGCTCATGAATAGATCATGAATACAGAGCAATATGAATATAACTTAATGGTAACAGTAAGTAGATGCTGTAAAAAAAGGCAAAGTATACTAAACATGAAAAATTGTAAAAATGAAATTAAAAATTAAACCGCAGAGCTGCAAAACAGAAAAGTTTAAATATTTATATAGCCGCAATCTTCCAAAATGTAAAAGTTTTGGTGAAATAGCATAACAATATAGAAGGGGAAGAAATATAATGTACATGTAGATTGTAGACTAAAAATGTTGACAATACTGCAGAGCTGCAAACAGTAAAGCTGTAAACTTTTAAATGAAAATAACAAAAGAAAAATAAATTAAAAATATAAAAGTATATACATCCAAAGCAAGTGAGTGAAAGAAAATTTTTGAATCGTATTCCGTGGTATATCAGGAACAAGTACACCTGGTAACCTATATTAAACTAGTCAGCGACTCTGAGAGCAGGCCATCTTTCAACCCAGATCCTTGCAAATTTACGCAGGCACTCGAAATTCACCTTGTTCGAAACTAGATCAGTGTTCCACACTGGTCTAATCGGTACATCCAAACCATCTAGCATTTCCTCTCTAGCATCCATCATTATCTCACAGTGCCACAGAATGTGCTCGGCCGTCTGGTTGGTGCAACCGCACGCGCAGTTGGGATGAGGGGACAGGGAGAGGGAATGAAGTCTCCCCCTGAACTCCCCATGACCAGACAAGAGTTGGGTCACGTAGTGGTCTAGTTTTAGGAAGGCCCCTTCCATTCTGACTTTAACTGATGGGAAGAAGGAGAAGGTCCATCTTCCCAAATTCGACCTATCCCAACGAAGCTGCCACTCCTGGAGCGACAGTTCCCTCATTGAACGAAGCAGACCAGGGAGAGTCCCCGGACCACCCGGAGTTAAAACTACACCAAGATGAGTTGCCGGGGTTCCTCTGGTCAGCTTCTGCTTCGTAATCACCTCCCTGATTTCAAGATCGATTGGTAATAAACTGGCCAAAACAGGCAAAGCGTCCGAAGCAACGGTTCTATACGCACCGGATAGTGCCAACAGAGGCGTACGTTGGCCCCTCTTGAGAGCCAAGAGTATGAGCGAATTATCCAAGCGGTGCTCCCAAACAGATGCAGCATATGAAACTTGCGCCACATATACACATCTGTATAGAATTTGCAACACAGGATTACGCAATCCCCACTCAGCTGTGGAGAGTCTCCTTAGCTTCAAAAAGAGAGCCTGAGCCTTGCTGGATACATCCTTGACGTGAGACAGAAAAGAGGACGATCGATCTAGTGTAACGCCTAAGTATTTTACATTATCGAAAAAACGGATGTTGGACTCTCCCATTTTGATGGTCGGGTTTCTGTTTCTGCTGAGATAACCCTTCATCAGGAGACCCTTGGTCTTGTGGGGAGCGAAGGTCATTTTGTTTCTTTTTCCAAAATCCAGGAACATCTGCAAACCTTCACTGCCTTTCTTTTCCACTTCTTTTCTACTGTCCCCAGAGACCAGATACATTTTGTCATCAGCGTAATCGACAGAGATACATCCTTCAGGCAAGGGTAACCTGGAGGAGTCATCGAAGGCGATATTCCACAGGTCAGGACCAAGAATGGAGCCCTGCGGGCATCCCATGTCTGCTTCCCGCTGGATGCAAAAGTCACCAAATGAGATAGTAATAGTTCTGTCTGACAGATAGTCATCAATGACTTTAAACAGAAGTTTGGAACACTGCCTGTTTTTCACCTTCGTGCGTATCATTGCCCACCACGCATGATCGAAGGCACCAGTTATGTCGAGGAAAATTGCCACAACGTACCTCTTGGGACAAACCTTCACCCAATCAAGCACATACGACAGGGCGTGCACCGTGGATTTCCCGGGGACGAAACCAAACTGCATATCACTGGCCGGGGAGAGTGTTTTCCGTAGACGTTCCCTGATTAATTTCTCCAGAATTTTACCTAACACAGGGAGTAATGTTATAGGTCTATACGCTTTTATGTCTGATAATGGTTTGTCGTTCCCCTTGGGTATAATCCGGAGCACGCCGCGCTTCCATTCTGAGGGAAAAACACCTCTTCTCATGCATGTGTCCATCACCTGGAAGAGCTCCTCCTTGGCGTGGACCCAGACTTGCTTCGCAATTACGCCGTTGAGTCTATCATGCCCTGGTGCCTTCTTAGGACCCAAACCCTTAATTATAACTTCAATTTCTGCCTTAGTGACTCTAGACATATTATCCTCTTGGGCGAGGTCCCTAGGCGGTAGCCGTGCCAGATTTCTAATCTGTTTATGGTGGTCACTTTCCCCAATTACTGAATCTACAGGAACTAACTCGCCCAGAAGAGTCTCGAGGGTAGAGGCCACGTCCACCGTCTCAGCGTTCCTCCCATCAAAATTCCCAATTACAGTAGACAAATACCGGTCAGATCCTTTACCGGATTTCTCAATTGCGCTGTGGATATTCCACGGGTTGGCGTTACCCACATCTTGGACCCAATTATGCCAAGCAGCTCGTTTCGCATGAAGAACAGCCCGCTTAAAAGCCGACCTGGCAGATCTGAGGTCGTCCCGGAGAGCGGCCGTCTCCTCCTCCGTACGGCCGCCGCTCCTAGCCGATCCCAGCGCCCTGTGGGCTCTCTTGTAGGCCCCCTTCAGCGAAGTCAGCTCAGGTGACCACCACGGCGTCCGAATGCTCGTCTTTGGGTTTAATCTGCCCAGAGACGAGTTGGCAGCAGATACAACCGCCTTGTTAAAAAAATTTCCCAAATTATCCGGATCAGTAGCAGCTACATGATGAAAATCCCTTAATGTATCTCGTAGAGCTATCCCAAAGTTATCCCAATTCGCCCTAGTGGTGTTGAAATTCCAGGAGGATCTTGGAATCTCAGTTTTCTTAACACCAACCGTATAAGTAATAAGTCTATGATCCGAATTTATTTCGCACTCATGGACTGTCCACCTTGAAATCCTGGTTGCAACTGACCCAGAGCATAAAGTTAGGTCAATGTTGCTCTCTCCATGTATGTTTGAAAACGTAAAAAGTGAACTCTGTTCATTAATAATGCTAAGACCCTGCGCAGCAATCAGGTCTTCTACGGCGTCTGAACGTTCCGTCCTACAATCAGAAGTGTCAAACCATAATGGAGAGCGTGCATTAAAGTCACCTCCGATAACGATGTTACGGCCTTTAAGCGCGTTTAATGCGCGCGTCAAACTCAGGATGTGGGGTCCTACCGGGTTCCCATATTTAAAATAAACTGAGATCAAAAAGATCTCAGTGTCACCGAATCTAATACATACACAGGTTTGGTACTCGTCAGAAAAACCGTCCAGAAGGAGAGGGCTGATCAACGAAGTGTTGACCAGGACACCCGCCCCCGGAGATCGGCCAACTTCAAGCACCGCACCCGGATAACAAATAGGGGTCCTACCTTGCCAGGTGTACTGCTCCTGTATAAGCATAATGTCGATATTTTGGTCAGACATGACCCGCAGCACCTCCAAAGTGGCCATCCGGGAACGCTGCAAGTTAATCTGACCTATGGAGAGTAGATTAACTCGATCCATAATCAGTCATCTTAATTTGGACCTCTATGGCTGCTATATGGGCAGGGCACATTCTATCCCCGGTTGCATGATCCGCCGGCTTCTTGAATCTCGTGCACGTGGCACAGACAGCAGGTTGTGTCTTCTTGGGGCAATCCTCAAGATCGTGTCCCAAAGCGGCGCAGTGGCGACAGGTCACTTTTTCCTGTGTACAAGATTTGGTAATATGGCCATATTGGTGACATTTAAAACACCTTGTGGCTCCTGTGAAATCGCGGGTCCGGCAGGCTGTCCAGCCAAGAAAACACATCCCGCTGTCTATTAAAACGCGCCTGGCGTTTGGGTGACATGTCACAACCATATTCATGGTATGCGTGTCACGCCTACCGAAGAGCGAAACCCTGCGCATGGTGCGTAGATGGTCCTCCAAGGAGAGTTCGCACTTGCCCTCAAGGTTAGTGGTAAACACTTCCTTGAAGAGATCCTGGTCTGCGGCTGGCTCCCCTCTAGGCACGTTGTAGATGACGATTTTCGGTAGCCTACCCAAGGGGCTGACAATTTTGAGGCCACTAGCGGCCAGTTTCGCCTCATTTTTCTTAATGTTTGCCAGATCCGTCTTGTCTTTTGCTTGCAGCGCCATTCCTGCACCTCTTATTTTTCGCAAACGCACCACTTGAAATCCATCCGTAAGGGGATTTATTGTCCTTTCCAAGTTCTTTTGTGTTTGCTCGGAGGTCATTCCCTCAGGCTTCTCAGGGTAAATAAGAACAGTAAGAGGTTTGGGGGGCACTGGACGCTCGAAGCCATTGACAATGAGGGATTTCGAGCTAGGGGCAGAGGAGGCCATCTTAGCATAAGACGGCATTGATGGAACAGTTGGTTGTGGAACAGCTGCCACCGGTCGCGTCTTAACAATGGAGTCAATCTTTTTAATCATAAGTGATTGTTCCGCCATCAGTTCCTCAATGGTGGCGCTCCTTGTAGTTGCCGTATTTATGTCCAACATTAAATGGGTGATGTCAGACATTAACTCGTCCAACAGCTCATTAATTTGACTCTTGTCGTTCTTGTTCAATTTGTAGGAAGAGTCGGTTATGATTGATCGTATCTTGTGACACCGGGTCATCGCGGGGATGACTTTCCACTGCTGAGCGTTGGGAGAGTCGCTTTCTCTCGCCCTTTTTCGCGTGCTCATGTTCGGGGATATCGCAGGGATCGCCATGATTGATGCGACACCACTCGTTCCAGCAATCGGGGTGCAGGGTGGAAGAGGGGGGGGGGGGAACGTATCCATATCGAACTCTTCCGGTTCGGTTTGGGGGGCATCCACTACCTCAACAGGTCCAAAAAGAGTGGGTTTCTTCCCCAACTTCTTCTCCCGACGCTTTGCTCGGTCAAGCCGCCTCTTAAGCTTCTCCATTTGAGTTTCGAGATCCGTTACTGCAGCGAAACGTGGTCGGCCAGAGGTGCCGCTACCACCAATGGACTCGCCCGACGAACCTCCGTCGGATGGCATATTCAGTTTATTCTCCCAAGAATTGAGGGAAATTCGAGGGACACCGTATCTAACAATGCGTCAATAATAATTCACCACGTGTTTTTAACACTAAACGTTTTTTGGGTCACTAACACAGCACAGAACTAGACAAGTGTAGTATCAAACGACGCGGAATTTGATTCTGCGTCGGATGGTATTGGTCTCTATCCACTAGACACTTGTCTAAACTATATTATACACAAAATTACACAAAAATGTTAATTTGTTCAAAAAAACATAGTAATTGGTCCTTTTCCAAATCGGTTTTTTTATAGCACATATGTCTAATTAATCTACACCCGATGGCGATACTGAATTACGGGGGATCTGGCGAAATCGCCCGAAAAAAAAAGAAAAAGAAGTTTTTGTCACAAATTCACTAATATTGTTGCTTGTTCACAAAACTTTTGAAAAATAATAGCTCAGGCGTGTAGCCCTGCCAAAACTACACAATGTAGCACAAAAAAATTTTAGAAAACTGCACTTCTAGTATTTTTAAAGTTAGAAATACGCGGAGCGAAATTTTAACGTGTTATCAGCTTGAAGGCTGAGACTGAACCGAAAACATCACCCCTAACTATTACACATCTGCCCTGATGATGGACACTGCAACGCTGTCCGAAACGTTGGCTAAAGAAGGAGGTAGCGTAACACGGCATAATACCCCAAAAACTAATAACAAAAATTCTTTTTCTGCATCCACTTTATTATTCAAGCAAGCCTTGCTTTGAATAGATGACCGACGATGGTTGAGATAGTGACTTTTCTTTCGACAAATTGTAGGTATAATTCCTTATTTGAAAAAAAAAGGTCTCTTCGTTTAGACTCTTGACCATTTTACATCAAGAGACTAAAAGAAGAGACCAGCAAACTCCTATTTTAACTTAACCGTTTAGCTTTTCATCTGTCTGTAAATTTGAATAATTTCTGCATCTACTTTATTATTCGAGCAAGTATTGCTTTGATGACCGACGATGATTGTGATTATAATGTTTCTTTGGACAAATTGTAGGTATAATTCCTTATTTGAAAAAAAAGTCTCTTCGTTTAGTCTCTTGACCGTTTTATATCAAGAGACCAAAAGAAGAGACCAGCAAACTTCTATTTTAACTTGACCGTTTAGCTTTTCATCTGTATGTAAATTTGACAAATTTCTGCATCCACTTTATTATTCGAGCAAGTATTGCTTTGATGACCGACGATGATTGAGATTGTACGTTTCTTTGGACAAATTGTAGGTATAATTCCTTATTTGAAAAAAAAATCACTTAAAATATTGGTTTATATTTAATTAGTCATGTATTTAAGTGCCTACTTACAAATCTTGTGATTTCAGAGGAAATTTTGGTTTTGATTTATTAAATAAGAGAAAATTAGACACATTTTTTTTGTGAACGGTAGACTGTTCGCGTAGCTACTAGTTAGGTCGTCGAATGGAATTTGTCAAAATTATTAAACCATAATAATATTTTTTTAAATATGTATTAATTTTTTTTAAATTATTCTTTATTCGTTGCTTTAATTCGGTAACATAATTTGTGATTTTTTCGACCAGCATGCCAGGCACTTGCCCTTGTGATGGTGGTCGATTGGTTTATTTCTATGGCGCCGTTTAACGTATCACCTAAATTTATAACGCTTATAACGATGAAATATAACTTGTGACTTAAAACTAGGACTTATTATGTAGTTCGAAACTAACTACTGAGAATTATAGTATAGTAGTAACTCGTGACTTACTTCTAAAATGTATAGCTTATATAACTAATGCACAATTTTGACCAAGGGTATCTTAATGAGTAATGCAGTTACTTGACTTACAACTAAGGCTAAAAACTAGAGACTTATAACTAATATACATTATTACAAATACATGTTTTAGTTATTGCCCTTGCTGCCAGTGGTAAAGTATAAAAAGTCGAAATGTAAGAAATTCTACAGCATCAAGCAGAAAAATAATCAATTTCGATTTTTGAGTCTGAAGGTTTTATAGATCGCAATCCATAAGTAATAATAATAATTATTATTAGATGATTTCTATAACTCCGTTTTTTTTCTGAAAAATCACAGAAACAGATTGCATCCACAGTTCGTCGATCGCTAATGCAAAACTATATGTAGAATGCATTTGACCAACGAACGTGACGTTTTATTTGTACTTTGTAATATCATAGTAATGTGTAATACATAAGGACCATACTTACATAGAAGGTTACTTGAGATTAATACTGTTTTTTGTTTATTGGAGAAATTAGTTAGACAGTAGTAGAAGACCTGATGTTAGTTTTTAACTTGATCCATTACCATTTGAACCATTCCTACTTTTATTAAAGTAAAATAGGTATTAAATTTTTTTTAATATTTTACGTTGCAGGTCTCCAATTGCGATTTCAAACCCCCTTAACACATTACAGACGGCAAAATAAGTGGAAAATTTAGAACCCATCCTCTTTCAACTTCTCAAAATATCACCAAACAAGAAATTTGTTCCTGCGTTAGCTTCAAAACCAGCCGTCAGAACATCCCGTGCTCTTTCAACCCCTGTTAATTACCCAAAGAGAGAAAGAGACCACTACCAAGAAGTTAGTAGGTATATCTGGGTAAGGTTTAGCAGAATACGGTCATTCATACAAAACTCAAACAAATTTACTGAAATTGTGATCAAATTTGTAAATAACTGAGTAATGAATGCGTTACTACATGTCAAAGTACAAGGCACACTCCAGTCCTTGGCGTGCCGTAGATTTTGTAGTGTCACGTGATCAAGTCAGCGCCATCGAGCAATGGAAGTTTGCAAATGGCGGCGATTGTTATTGATGCTCGTTGTTGATACTGATCTGTGTCTTGTTTTACCGCAAGCATATTAAATAAACCGGGTGAATATGAATAGACTACTTTAAAAAGTAAGTTGGGAGTATGCCGTACCGTAGTTGGCCTTGCTAATCTTGTTTTCATGATAATATAACGTTTCCAGACATATGTATGACATATAAGCCGTATCTGACTTATTAAAGTATCAATAATTGTTTATTTTACGAAGATTTTTTTTTATCTGGGTACGCATTTAAAGAATGTAATTTTAAAAATATGTAACACTCTTTTAACTGACTAAATGTTGTCTGTTTTATAAATTTTATGACTTGAGGGGTGAAAGCTATAAATTTATAAATTGACAAAAAAACCGTTATGTATTTAATACGGCTGTATGCAAAATGCATATTTTCCATTTACAATCGAAATTTTTTCTTTTCTATACTAAAAGATACGAGTATACCGACAATTATTTCAATAACAACATTATCGTTGTATCAATTATTGTTACACCAAAAAGGAAAATACTGGGGAATATAACACCCCTACATATAATTTTTGTTTGCTTTGATTAAAACTTTGGCCTGTTTTTGACTCTTGACTCCTTTGACAACTACGTAGTACGTAGTTTTTTTTTTTTGACATGAGCTCCACACAGGAGGCCCTGAGGAAAATAATTGCCCTCAGGGCCTATGTCATCTTTGGGGATGCTGTGTGGAGGGTTTTTTTAAGGAAAGGAAGGAGAGGAGAGTTCTGGGAAGGAATAGGGTTTAGGGGGTGGGTAGGAATCTGGGGTTTACTATGTCCTGGTCATCCGCCTCCAAGACCTAGACAAACCTCACCCCATGAACCCGAACACCCCTGCTAAATCACCAAACGTAGCGAACCACTTGGGGTGACCTATGGCAGAGGTGTTGGTTATCCAATAAAGGTTCCTGGGGCGGCGGTACCCATTCCCGCCTCCCAAATTGTCTCGCCGCCTCACAAAAGTTATAGGAGTAGGGAGTCAAAAACAGGTCAAAGTTTTACTAAGGGACTCGGAAGCTAAGTGTAGTTTATGATCAGACCGAAAGCCATTCACATTTTTTGTTGGTACTTGCCAATTGATTTGAGATTTATTGTATTACTTATGTTCTCTATTTTATGCAGGTGCTTGCAGGTTTTTACAGATGCAATGCCGACTCATGGAGTCTCTTGAATGAGTTTTTCTTTTGCCCTGTTTAATTTATCTTTGTCTTACTAACCTACTTTTTTGCATTTTGTTTTTCCTGTTAAGCACTTGCATACTGCTTACTAACAACGTATGCAAGGACATTGGAGGTCTAGATTCGTTCAAAATAAATAAATGTAGCTTCGTTTAATAAAAAAAATTAGAATCTTGCGAGAGCCTTGAAGGAGTAACCATCAGTTACTTATACCAGGGCGGGTAAGAGGTGGATAACCTCCACTGACTCCTTTAACATAAGACACCAAGTTGGCTGCTGGATCCAACATGATTATTAAATTCGTTTAAAAGTACTTAAATGAAATTTAATATTTTCAGTAAAAATCGATTTAAGTAGAAAATCAGTTAAATTTATGATTTCTCCCTTAGAAGGCAGGCTTTTCTCAATTGTTTTAAAGAGACGTAAATACTATTTAAGTCAATAGCTATTCGATATTATATGATTACTAGCAGTTAAAAACCCGCTCCGCAGGTTTTTACTTCGGCTTCACCCGATTAGTGTTGGTGACCATTTTATAAATTCAATAGTTGTAGGAGTCAGGAGTCAAAAACAGGTCAAAGTTTTACTGACTCCTTTAACAACTCGTCGCCTCAGTTCTTATTTGTCCAACAGACCATTTTAGTTTTTGTTCAATCTCCACTTTAAAATTGAAAATAAAGTAAAAATGAGAGTTAATCACTTAACTAAGAATTATTTATGCTAATGAGACCTTTACCTTTACGGACATAGCTTTATCTTTAACACCTTTCATAATGTTTCATCGAAATAATGAAAGAAAACCTTCTCCTGTAAAATTTTCTAATGGTCTGTTGGACAAATACGAACTAAAGCGACGAACTACGTAATACGTAGTTGTAGGAGTCAGGAGTCAAAAACAAGTCAAAGTTTTACTGACTCCTTGAACCACGTAGTGCTTAGTTGTAGGAGTCAGGGGTCAAAAATAGGTCAAAGTTTTAATCAAAACAAACAAAAATTATATGTAAGGGTGCTTTATCCTCAGTATTTTCCTTTATGGATTATTAGTAATTCGCTTAAAACACACATGATTTGTAAATAGTAAAATTAGATAGAGCCTAAGAATAATAATGACTTGACAGCGCCCTTGGGGTGATTTTTCACAAAAGCGGCGCTCTACAAATTATCAAATTTATGTTATTATTATGAAAAAAACTGGTTGTAATACATTAATATATTACGGAGAAGATTGCACATTTAGAACACACGAAGGTATAGTAAATGAGAAAAAGTAAAAAAAAACGTTATCATAAGGTTATCAGGAAGAAATAACTGTACAAAAATTAGAGAAGAATAAAAGAACGGGAATAAAATGTTTCCTGAGATGAAAAGTGGTCTACTTGTATGTCACTTCCCAGTCCTCCAACTATCTCTATGCAAAAGATTCACATCGGTCGGTTGCTCCGTTACAACATGAAAGAGGGACAAACAAACAAACACACTTACGCATGATATGATTTGAGATTTTCACGGCCAAAGGTATTATCGTGATTTATTTATGGGTTATCATGCCGTGTGGCGCGACCTCCTTATTTAGCCAACGTTTCGGACAGCACAGCTTTGCAATATTCATCCACTAGTTAGATGTGTAATTATAACACATCTGGTCTGATGATAGACACTGCAGTGCTGTCCGAAACGTTAGTTAAAGAAGGAGGTAGCACAATACGACATAATACCCCAAAAAATCACGATAACGCTTATTATTACAATTAAATGAAAACAAATAATAACTTTGTAAAACACCACAATCAAAATGTTTCAAAATCATATCCTGACGAAGAAACCTTTTGTTTCGAAACATGTTGATATTGTTGATTAAATAGTCGTCGAGCATTTAATTGAAACCGGCCATTACTTTGGAGTTGTTCCTGAAGTCCTGGGAAGACCCAAAACTTATAGAGCACGCCTAATTACAGAGGGAATTGAAATTCATAAAAATCCTATTTACATTAATAGAGACGACTGAGCTAAGCTCAATAGTTCTTGATATCCGGTAATTGACGGCTACACCAAAGCTAAATGCAGAAAACCATCTTCAAGTATTCTGTATTGCCAGCTCGCAATGGAGTGGAGCTGGCAGCACGGTATTGCTTCGAAGTACTTAAGCACACATTTCACCACTAACATTAACACATCTGCCCAGATGATGGACACTGTAACGCTGTCCAAAACGTTGGCTAACGGAGGAGGTAGCGCAACACGGCATAACACCCCAAAATCAAATGACAAAAATAGTCGTGTTTTACAAATATATTTGTTTTCATTTCATTAAGAATGACGCCACAAAGAGAATTTGCAAAGTTATTATTACAAACTTACCAAATACTTAATCTTTTTTGGGACTGGCTCCCTTCTGTAAAACTCTGTTCATTTTATCTTCCATGGTATGTTCCTTATCATTCTTAACATTATTAGCAATTAGTACTCAAATAGGCGTCGTACTGGTATTAAATATGATAAATTCGCGTGTATTAGGTTTCCGTGGGCAAGTGGAAGAAGTGCGAGGAGAGGCGACCAGAAAGGGGTTGGGGGGGGGAGATGGGAATGGGGTGGGTTTGTATGAAACAGTTAAATGGTTAATGTTTTTAGCAATGTTTGAGAGTGGTGCCAGCTTTACGACCGGTATCGCCATACTTAGAGATAAATTCGCCGGAATTTGCCGAAATAATTATTTTCTTTCAGTCAATTTTCAGGCTTTGTAGCGGATACACTACTCGCCGAGGAATATTTAGATCGTACATAATTCGAGACAGATAATGATTGAAGGGCGGCACGTGGACGGTTGATGTGACGGTTGAAGGTTACTATGGAAATAATTTTATGGATGTCGTATTAACATTTTTTTTTAATTTTGTCTCATTCATTTTCTGTCATTTTTTTTACATTGGCTCCATACAGCAGGTTAACTAACTAACCATCACGCCGTTTCACCGCAGGGGTAGGCAGAGAGGACAGACCGCCAAACGACTCGGTCTTGGCACACTCTTTGCCTCATTCACATTCATACATCATCTCATACACACTCTTCTTTTATTCAGACTCTTGACATGGCTCGACTTATGTATCTGATTCACTTGATCGTGCCATGTCTTCCTCGGGCATCCCCGACTTCTTCGACCATTCACATTCACGCTACTTTCTTTACTCGTTTGCTCTACATGCCTAAACCATCTGAGGGTCCCTTTCTTAATCTTACTCGTTACGCTCACATCTGCCTTGCATTATTTGCGGATCTCCACATTTTTCACATGATTGAGATGAAAATAATTTCCCTCAGGGTGTATATTATCTTAGGGGATGCTGCGTGGAGGGTCTTTTTAAGGAAGGGAAGGATCGGAAGTTATGAAAAGAAAAAGTATAATATGGGGGTAGGAATCAGGGGTCAGTGAGTCCAGTAGTGACGGACGTATAAATCCATCCCTCCAACTGCGGTGCAAGGCGATGGGTCAAGAGAGTTCGGCTGAAAAGATCAAAACGCCTCGCTCAACCAGTCTCTTTTGATCGGCCCGCCATGCGGCAGATGGGCAGAGGCATCTGCTGTCAAGTCCTGGACAACCCTCACCCCATGAATCCGGGCACCCCTGCTAAGTCACCAAACGTAGCGAACCACTTGGGGTGACCTATGGCCGAGTTGTTGGTTTTCCAATAAATGGTTCCCTAATTGGTTTCCATCTTGTACATGCGTAAGTATTTGAAGTTATTTCGTTAGAATTCATTACAGATGGCCATAACAACTTCCAATACCTGTCCCGAGATAAAAAATCTTTTTTTTTTCATAAATCATTGTTATCATTCTTTCACTCTTACTTGAGTAATAGAAAACAAAGGGTTAAAATAAATAACTTTGAATCCTTTAACATTGATGTAACTTCCGGCGTTCCGCAAGGAGCCCATTTGGCCCCGCTTATTTTTAACCTTTTTATTAACGATAGCATTAAAGTTTTTTCTCACACACGTTTTTGGCTTTTTACCGATGGCAATAAGATTCTTAAGATAATTAAATCCCATCTTGATTGTTTACTTTTTCAACTTGATATTGACTCATTTAATGATTGGTGCAAAATTAACTGCATGGAACTTAATGTTGATAAATGCAAAATTTTGTCCTTTTATAGAACTAAAAAACCTATTCAGTTTGATTATAAACTAAATAATGTTTGTCTCTCTACTGTCACATCTATCAAGGACCTTGGGGTCACTCTGGATTGTAAACTTTCTTTCCGGGATCACATTAATAACATCGTAAACAAATCACTTAAACTACTCGGCTTCATTCATAGAATTACCTCTGACTTTAAACATATAAATACACTTAAAACTCTTTTCTGTTCGCTGGTCCGCCCTCACCTTAAATATGCTAGTGTCATTTGGTCTCCTTTTTATGCTGTCCACGTTTGTTACATCGAATCTGTACAACATCGCTTCCTACGAGGAATTGCTTGGAGGTTAGGACTTGAAAGAGGAGAATACTCGTATGATGAAGTTGAACAAACTTTAAACATTTCCTCTTTAGAAAAACGTAGAAAGGACTCTGATCTAATATGCATTTTCAAAATTATCAACAGTATTACTGACACACCTGCTTTGTTACAACTCATCCAGTTCAACATTCCTTCCCGTAGACTCCGAAATAATGAATTGCTGTTCCTCAATCAACATTCTACTAATTATGGATATCATTCTCCTTTATCCAGAATGTCGAGACTAGTCAACACAAATCAAAGCATTGAATTTTTTGGTGTAAGCCTAAATGACTTTCGGCAGTCGTTACGCAATGTGGTTTTTTAAAGTCTTTTTAAATCCATCTTCAAGCTACTTGTAGTTATCTTCTCTATGTACTTTTATATTATATGTATTTTGTCAATGCTCTTCATCTATATGTAATCTCCTTTCATTGTGATCTCTCTTTTTTTCTTTTCTGTTCGTGTTATTGTTATATTGTTAATTGGACTATTTGTCCGTAAATAAATAAATAAATAAATAAATAAAATATAAATTAGATTCTCTCTTTTAGATTCGTTATATAAACACTACAGTTCGGCTCAGACGTCATAGATACCGCCCAAAATAATGTTGCTAGATGTCGCTTGATTTTATTTACAATAATTTCACAAACCCGCTAGGCAAACCCTGCTTTGCCAAACAAACCATTCAATTACCTGGGATGTTTTTTAAAATTATGATGACTTGCCTGTTCATTTTGGAGTCATTTGAAGATTGGATATTGAGTTTACAAAAATTTTTTTTTTTTGGATTTCGTAGGATTCCATCCCTGGTCTAGGGATGTTGAAAGTGAAAAAAATATCGATATATCGATGTATCGATATTTATTAAAATATCAATATCGACGTCGATATATCAAGGAAAAAATATCGATGAATCGATATATCGGTCAAATTTTCAAAAGATTTTGCGTTTTTAAAATAATAGTGTATTCAGCTCAATATTATCAATAGTAATTTTCATACACAATGTGCATTATTTTAATGTACAAAAATCTCAATGAAAATGAAGGTATTTTTATCAGTATTAATTTTTATTAAGTAATAATTAAAAAAATATTAAAAACTAAAAAGCTGTCTTCTAACTTATATGTAAACTGATTTGTGTCAGTAACATTCTATTGGCATATTAATCTGTCAAAAATGACTTCGTGTTTGGAATAAGATACAGTCAATAATCATAGACAATTGGGAACCAACACATAGGAGTGACTTAAAAAAAAATTGCGAAAAATTGCATACATTTCTATGTATGAACCTACACGTATGAGATGCTATCCTTGTTCTACCGGTATTACAATGGAAGATGCTCCGCGGTACTAGCATCATTGATCCCTTAGGCACCGGTGCATAGTCGGGAAACACGCCAAACGCGTGCCCAACATTTGTACACGGTTGACATTTGTCACATGAGAACGGGTCGTTTCTTCGACTCGTTCTTATGTTCAACAGCTCGGGTGTGGAATGATTTACCGGCCTCTGTGTTTCCTCCTTCCTACAACATGGGTCTCTTCAAGACCAATGTTCATTCCTCCCTCTCCTCAAAAAGACCCTCCACACAGCATCCCAGATGACACAGGCCCTGAGGGAAATTATTTTCCTCAAGGCCTCCTGTGTGTAGTTAATATTAATGATCACAAATACTAATACAAAGACAATAGATTTGTAAGATATACTTAAAATTTCAACCGCCAGATGTCATGACCCAATACAATTACTTTTTTCCGTTCGTTGCTATACATAAATAAAAAAAAATAGTTTTTTATACAATTTTTGAAATTGGATATTTTATATCGATATATCGATTTATCGGATCAAAATATACGGCTAAAAATATCGATGTATTGAATTAAAAATATCGATATATCAATACTTTTTCAACAAGCCTAACCTTGTCGGCTAAATGTCTGCAAAGATTCGTCAGACTAAATCCTATAGATGTATATGTTTGTCTCTTTTTAGTGTCACCCGCTTCCGTTTCATCGAGTTTCAAATCACAACGGTGCTAATGAAGTTTTCACTTCAAAAAAATTTCAAATACTGTCCTTATTTACAAAATGAGAGTCATTTTATAATAAATACATTTTCTGGTAAAAACCCTTTACAGGATATTATTACAACCCAATTTAAATTCAAAATATCACCCACAATCAAATTATGAATCTTCCTTACAAAATATCATCTTCTTTCTCCACATCCCTTATCACAGTTCCCATACAATAATTGGATACATTTTATCACCTGGGAGGAATTAAAGCCATAATTACCTGTAATTTAAACCGACAACACTCGGCGTCTCCCTCCCCCCAATTGATTCGAGGTAACCGCAGAATTAACCGCTTATTACCAGGCTTCTCTTTCACGCGTATTGAATTTCGGTTCATTAGATTTTATCGCGAATTTAGTTGACAAAGAAATACCTTTGTAGCTGTGCGAAAAAGGGTTGCTTCGGAGGTACAATATAAGCATCATTAAATTTCCACGAGACACAGATTATAAAGTTTGGTAAATGAAAATGACTTATTTATTAAACTTGCTTTATATCGATAAAATTTAAGTTTTGGTTCATCTCTAAATGTATCTATATTTTAATAAGATGCTAGTAGAAAATTATTTTTAGGAAGCACGTAAGTAAATTATTAAGATGGGCTTAATATTATATGACTTAAATTAGAAACACTAGTGGTAATACCCAATTTAAATGATAATAATAATAACAACGTAGTATTTATATAGCGCAGTTTTGTGATATTTCACTTCAAGTGCGCTTAATTAAAATAAACTTAAAATTAATCCTATAGTGTTCCTTACGAGTCCTTACAAAATACAAAATTGATTAAATAATGTGAAACAAAGAATATACAGTATATACATAGCAATTCCTAAAGATCAATATTAACATCAAAAATTCTTAAAACTCAATTATAATAAAGAATAGGAGGCAGTTTACGTTTAGAAAGAATAATAACAGAGTGCACAGAGTAACAGTGTGAAACAAAGAATATACAGTTTATACAAAGCAATTCATAAAGAACAATATTAACAAAAGAATCATTAAAACTAAATTATAATAAAGAATAAGAGGCAGTTTACGTTTAGAAATAATAATAACAGGGTGCACATAAAACTACAGAAAGGACGTAATCGAAAACAAACAATTACCAGAAACTTGAGGAACATGGCTTATTATAGTAGATTGAAAATGAGTTAAAATTCATGAAAGGTATGATTTTTTAAATAAGTTTGTTTTTAAAGCTCTTTTGAATTCAGCCAAGTTCTGGATATTAGTAAGAGCCGGGGGAAGTTTGTTCCAAATGAGCGGGGCCAGTTACACGAAAAGATCGATCATAGTAAACGGCTCGATTTGACCTAGAAAGTTCGATTAAACGATTAGTAACATCTAGATCTGCTGACCTTAGAGTAAGCTGTCTATAGCTTAAGTTTTGTCGGACACATAGTTCCGATATATAGGCTGGCGCCATTCTTTGTAATGCTTTGAAGGTCATTAAGCAGGTCTTGAACTCTATTCTTTCAGGGCATCGAAGCCAATGAAGGCGATCCCTTAGAAGCGGGGAAGAAGAAGAAATGATAGATGGGATCCTTCGGTTGAAATCAAATACCGCATTGAGAAAGCTCGTGCAACCTTTATCCGCATCCGATTACGAATGCGAATGGTCAGATGCTACGTGTTTTTGATATTATTTTATGGAATGAAAGCATGGACGCTTACTGAAGAACTAATTAGGCGACTTGAGGCACTCGAGATGTGGATCTACAGAAGAATACTTAAAATAAGCTGGATGGGCAGGGTTACAAATGAAGATGTTATGGTTCGGATGAATAAAGAAAAAAACGTTATTAAAAAAATAAAAATCCGAGAACTTCAATATCTTGGACATGTGATGAGACATCCAGAGAAGTATGAGATCTTACATCTCATAATGCAGGGAAAGTTTGCCGGAAGACGGGGCCCTGGACGAAGGACAACCTCGTGACTGAAAAACCTGAGACAGTGGTTTGGCCAGTACTATAGAGCTGTTCCGGGCTGCAGTAAATAAAGTCTGCACAGCTAACATGACGGACAGGGCACAAGAAGAAGAAGAATAGCAAATTAAATGTTATTGAAAACAAAGTTTTTTTTTAAATATACAACTCTTAAATTAATTTTCATACTAGTGAGTTCCTGGCATGCCAATGTCACTTGATAAAGAAATTGTTTCTCTCTGTGAGTCCTTTCCATTCGTCTTGTTCCGCCTCCTGTTCCGCCACCCCTTCTAATCCAATTTTTTTATACAAAGTTCATAATGCTAGAGCTCACCAGTATATGTAGAAACCATCGCGGGCGTACCCACAACTTTCATCGCAATCGGATGAATGGTTTAGGGACCGTACAAGGGGCAAACAAAGAAATATTTATTTTAATACTAGCTGACCCGACAAACGGTATTCTGCCATATAAATTCTTTTTAGTGAATATTTTAATTGTTAAATAACAAATAACGAATGTATTGTACCTAAGTATGTGGGGCTGGGATCTATTACAGAAAGAGGAATGAAGCGCTGTAGACGATGACTGCCGATAAAAACAAAAAACACCAATTAAAGTAGAAAAATGAAATAAAGAAAATCAATCAGTCCGTCTTTAGCCAACACAAATAAGCTCGAGAACATATTGCCGAATGAAATATCAAAATGAGGCGACGCTTTTCGTGAATGTCTTGCGCGTGTGTGGATGAAAGTTCGATGAGGCGGACATAGCGCCATCTGTCATTCAACAACATAAATAATTTCGTTCTGTTTGAAATACAAAAAACGGTTAGATTTGTTCATACAAAAATACTAAAATTGCGATCAAAAATGGGAGGGTGGGGGTGGGAGGGTTAAAATTTGGGGTTATAGATATTTTTGATGCCAAATAAAAATACACCCTAATCACTTGGCGGTATATAAAAGGACACCCTAATCACTTGGCGGTATGAAATATACTATAAAACTTATTCTCATACCTACCAAATATACATAAAAATTTTATAAAAATCGGTTAAGCCGTTTCGGAGGAGTGCGACCACATACACCTTGACATGAGATTTTTTTATATAAGATATTAAGATTACAATACGTATTTGTAATAATTTATCTTTTGTTATTTAGACATCCTGGTTACTCTTTGAATAACTAAGTTCCGCTTAGAACTCCGACGGAAGAAATATTTAATAACTTTCAAGTCTTCAATGTACAGAAACTTTATTAAAAAAATATTTTATTTAAACTGAAAAAAAAACATATATGTATACTCCACTGCCCAACATAAATACTCAACCAGGGCAGTAAGCAATAACATCCTGGTTACTCCCAGTTTGAACACATCTTTTGGACAGAGAAATAATAAATTCCATGCTATGAAATTATACAATGCTCTACCAGATCAAATCAAAAATATAAAGGAAATGAATATATTTAAAACAAAAGTAAAAACATGGCTGAGAGATCAAAGTGATAATAAAATTACAAACATCATGAAGACGATATAAAGACAATCCATTACCAAATACAAATATTTTAAAAAACTACAGGCCACCTCAGAACAGGAAATCCTAGTGAGGAGGTCTGTGAAAAAAAAAAAGAATCTATACTTATACTATCCATTATAGATACATGTACAAACCTTGCTATTGAAACTAATAATAAATAAATTAAATAAATTTGTGTTAATTTATAAATGTTTTGAATATGTAAATGCAATTGTTACCGGTTCTAAAATTATATTTGTTTAATATAATTGTTTTTCACGATACCTATATTTAATTGCGCCTAGCCACATCATGATCTGCTGCAAATTAAATGGCTGCAGATTGTGATGTGCATGAGTTTACGATGGGCCTAAGACATATACATAAAAAGTGATTGTCGAAATCGATAAATCTCATTAAACTAATATTAACCGTGCCAAGAGGATTTGATTCTGGTAAATCGAATTCGGGTTCAATTCCCGAAAGAGAAAAAAAATGTTAAAATGCATTTCAGAATATTTTAGTCACAGTGACTTAAAATTGTCCTTGAAAATGCGTTAAAGTCACAAAGTATGTCGCATTGAATAGTTTTGTATTTCAGAATTTTGAATATCTCAAAAATTAATATCACGCATCCGAGTACCAAAATTTTCAAAGCGCCTACCCATCAAACATCCCTTCAGAAATTTTATTCGAAGGGGGCTTCCATTAATGCGTATAATATCCACCTGGAGACCAAAGTTTGCAATCAGCATTTTGCATAATATAACGCAGTTTGTTCATGAACATCCCCTAATAAATATTTTCGCCCTCCGCCCCAAATAAAGAAGATACTCGTCAATCCTGAGAATATTTTATCAGCTATCCACCTCTACCTATCTGGCTTTATCTGCTGTAGCTTTATAGGAGATGGGAACCTTATAACAACTTTGCAATTGGAGTTTTGAGGAAGGGGTAGTTTTGTGAATTAATTTGTTGTATTTCTTCTTAAGTCTTTGCTTCTCTTCATAGGATTTGGTGTGTCTGTGTGCCTATACTTCCATTATAAACCGAAGTTTTTCCACGTTAGGTTTGTGATGGTAATCGAGACATACATTATTTCGTCTAGATCGATTAGCCAAACATTTCTAAATGAATCTTTTTCTCTCGTCTTCTCGACTCTTAAGATATTAAATCAAAAATATTCGAAAGACTTGGAATGCATTTTCTTTAAAATACTATTTGAACTACTCTATTATTTGAGCGTAATTTAGCACAAAACTTTCAATTAAAAAAATCAACCCGTAAAAACAAAGTTATCCAATTGGTATACCTACTTTTTTTTATAGAGATTTATTCTTTTCTTTGCTGCTTATGTTTTACGCACGTTAAGTTTATTATTACCTCATACGTTTATTTATATTATTTTGCTGAATTGTTACTATGTTTAGATTTAGATATTGGCATTACTATGTGTTTTTAAGTTTTAACGAAATTCTTGGTTTTATGAAACTTTGTGTTTACATTCCATGAAAAACTTATAATCATTTCCATTAATTCTAGCAAGATTTTTGGTTTTATGACACTACTAGCTGATTCCCGGCATGCGTTGCTATGCCATTTAATAATGAAATTGCGTGTCCTTTCCCATTCGTCGAGTTTCCCTCCCCCCTCCCAGGTCCCCTCACCCCTCCCTGGTTCCCTCACCCTGCCGCAAACCCCCTCCTTGAGTACCCTTCCTTTCTCTCCCCTCCCGCATTCCATCCATTCAGTCCCGGTACATTCAGTTTTCAAACGGCTCGCGTGCCATCTATTGATTTTTTTTTTACAAATTTCATAATGCCAGAGCTCACCAGTAGTTTTATATAAACCTTTTCTTGACAATAAAGAACACAACGTTTGTTTCAGTCAACGTTTCAACCTTAACCGGAACGTACGCCTGCACCGCTGCATCGCGACAGTATATTATTAATTACTGGGTTGGGTGCTGCTTGCCCTAACCCTTTGCGCTCGCAATAAGTGGGGTCTCCAATATGTCGTTAACCGAAATTTTGGAGACGTTAAAGAGTGATGTATATAAGAACATCAAAGAAATAAAAATCAAAAATTTGATTGAAAAACAATTCCTACAACTTGAAAATACAATAAACAAAGAAAAAATATCGGACCAACAGGAAATAATCAAATTAAAAGACCAATTGCTAACGAAAACTGAAGAATATGCCAAAGGACTAGAAAACAGAAACCGAAGTTATCCTGTAAGTTACGAAGCCAAAACAACAAATAATTTACCTCAAGATACAAATAAATTTTCAATTATTATTTCTTCGGATGATAAAAACAAATCATCAGAAGACATTGAAAAAATAATCACAAAAAAAATTTCTGCTGCAAAACTGAAAATTGCAGTAAACGGAGTTAAAAAAATAAGCAAAAATAGACTGATTATACACTGCCCCAAAAAAAACGATGCTTTAGTATTGTCAAAAGAGATTAACGAAAATCTTCGTAATATCCAAGCTGAAGAAGTAAAGAAGAGAAAACCTAGGATCATTCTAAAAGGACTACATGAAGATATTCAAGATGATGATATTGTACCAAACCTGATTGCACAGAACCCGGACCTGGAGGAAATGTTAAAAATGAATCCTGACTTAGACTCCCTTAAAATGTTAAAAACATTTAAAACTAAATATTCAAAAAATTGTGTCCTCGAAACTAGTGGCAGCATGAGACAATTACTACTGTATAAACAAAAAGTTAACATCAGCTACCAGCGGGTTAAGGTGGAGGAAGCCAAAGTACTCACGCAATGTTTCCATTGCTTTCGATTCGGTCACACTTCGCTCCGATGTCTGGATAAAACAAATGCTGCTACATGTAGCCACTGTTCTGGAAACCACAACTTTCAACAATGTACCAACAAGAACTCCGATCCTATATGTAATAATTGTTCTTTTCAAAACAAAAACTACAAACTAAGTTATGACACTAATCACAATGCATCCAGCATTAAATGTCTATATCGTGCTAAAATGCTTAGAATCGCTCAAGACAAAATCGATTATTCGTAAAGTAAGTAGAAGTATGATACATAAGTAACTATTCACGTACTAATTACTCGCATTATATATTTACACTGCATAAATGATTTTAAAATGCAAGCTAAAATAAAAATTATTGCTACATACATTAATTACATCTTACAATATACGAAAATATTTGACCATGTCAAATACAACTGTTACAGGTCGTTCTATGAATATTTATTTCACTAACTGTAAACCTAAGATAAATATGTATTTTATATTGAGAGTTTTTGTTAATACTTTCTATTACTGTTTAATATGTATAACTCGACGAACACTTTTTCTCCTAAAATATTTTTTTTTCTCCTTCAATTACATTCTCAACAATACGATAATGTCAAAATCAATTTTTTATTATTCTATACTCTTAAAATACTCTTATGTCTGACTCATTATTTGAAGATATAGATTCATCTTTCAAGATTTCGGAAGATATTTGTTTATCTAGTGTCGAATGTAATAACATACTATTAGAAATGAATCTCTCAAAATCCTTAACAATCCTTCACTTAAATATCAGAAGTGTCTGTAAAAATTTTGATCATTTTACAATCGCATTAAATGAACTTGCCCATAAACCGGATTGTATTGTATTATCAGAAGCCAGAATTAGCGGCTACTCAGGTACCTATAATTTACCTGGATACAATAATTTTGTTACAACTTACAAAATAAATCAAAATAGCGGAATCATTGTTTTTATAAAATGTATTCATGACAATATTTCCGTTAATGAAATACATATCGATCTTGTAAACTGTCTTCATATTCAAATTAATATAAAAAACACTTTATTTGATATAATAGCGTTATATAGAACACATAACTCGAGCATTAGTAATTTCACCGAGAATCTGAAATCTATTATAAATACAAATTGTTCTCGAAATGCATTTGTTGTGGGCGATATCAATATCGATATATCTGATGAATTTGAAAACAATAGAAATAAAGAAAAAACTGATTATATCAACACATTAACGGAACTAAACTTTAAACCATACGTTAAAAAATATACGAGAGAATGTCTTGGACAAAGGTCATCATGCATTGATCATATCTGGTGTAATACTAATGAAACTGAAAAAATAAAATCAATTATTTGGAAAAATAATATAACTGATCATCACACATGCATTGTAGCCTTTAAAACTGACAAAATAGATGTGAAAAATCACTCCCACAATAATTTTCCAAAAACTATTATTAATTACGAAAAATTACAACAAAACCTTAACACTGAAAATTGGGAAACTGTTCTATCCTCTAATAACACCGATTTATGTTCACTTAATTTTGAATCAATCTTAAATAAGCATATAAAATCCTCCTCTTCCATTATAAAATACTCTCCAAATACTAAATTTAAAAAATTAAAACCGTGGATCACCCAAGGAATCATAATCTCAATAAGACATAAAGAAAAAATTTATAAAGAACATAAAAAATTTCCAGAAAACTATAAACTATACGAATATTTTAAAAAATTCAGAATTAAACTGTGTTACATTATCCGGAAAACCAAAGAAGATTTCTATAAAGAAAAAATCAATATTGCTGGCAACAATAATAAAAAGGTATGGCTAACTATCAATGAAATTATCAATAAAAAACCTAAAAAATCTAACATAAACAAAATTACAGATATTGATACCAAAATTTATGATGTAAACACGGATCCAATGAAATGTGCAAATATTTTCAACAATTATTTTGGATCAGTTGGTGAAAAATTAGCACTTAAAATTAAAAACATCGAAAATAATGAACTATATACATCGCCTTCAAATCCTTTTAATACCTTAACACAATTCCAACGAACTGACGCTGATGAAATCAAACACACTATTAATCAATTAAAAGGTAATTCTTCCCCCGGTTATGACAATATTTCGGTAGAAATTCTTAAAAAAAATTCTGATTCACTTTGAAAACCATTGGCACACATCATAAATACAAGTTTCGAAAATGGCAACTTCCCAGTAAATTACAAAAAAACTATTATTTCTCCCATTTTTAAATCCGGTGACCCCTTTCTTAGTAATAATTATAGGCCAATTTCTCTTACCTCAAATATTGCAAAAATATTTGAAAAAATTGTAAAAAAACAGATGTTCAAATTTATAAAAGAAAATAATATATTAAATTCACATCAATATGGTTTTAGAGAAAATTTGAGCACTCAAGATGCTATCGTAGACCTAACATCTGAAATATATAAATCTTTAGATAACAAAAAAAAATGTATTGGAATATTTGTCGACTTACGAAAAGCTTTTGACAGTATATCACATTCGAATCTTATCTCTAAACTAAAGAAAATTGGTATAACCAATAATGCCCTAACGTGGATCGAAAATTACCTATTTCATAGAGAGCAATTTGTCAAATTAAATGGTTTTCTCAGCGATTCTCAAATCAGTAAATTTGGAATCCCGCAGGGAACAGTATTGGGACCAATTCTCTTTATCATTTATGTTAATGATATTTTTAAACTCACCATAAAATCCAAAATAATATCTTACGCTGATGACACAGCAATTTTAGCTGAGGGATCAACGTGGAATGAAACTCAGAGAACGGCGGAATCAGATATAAATTTAATTAAAAAATGGTTTGATCAAAATTTACTCTCTAAATACAGATAAAACTTTTGTAATTCCTTTCACTCTGACTAAAAAGGCTACCCCCGAAAATCTAAATATATGTATACACTCATATAATTGTAATTCAAATTCATATATATGTAAACCTGATTGCTCTGTACTCACTATTAAAACCAATGTTAAATACCTTGGGGTAACTATAGACAGTAACATAAAGTGGAAGATGCAAATCAGCACAACAGTTGAGAGACTAAGAAAATTAGTGTACATTTTCATTAGAATTCGAAACATTTTAAATATTAGTATGTTAAGAACTATTTACTTTTCCTTAATCCAATCAGTGCTACAGTATGGAATTGTTGGTTGGGGCGGTGCATTCAAAACTTCTCTTTTACCATTGGAAATCATTCAAAAATTAATTATAAAAATAATTTTAAAAAAGCCATATGATTACCCCACTATCAAATTATTTCAAGATTTTAAAGTACCTTCACTTCATGTTATTTATAAAAAAATTACAATTCTACAAATACACAAAGATTGCTTCAATAATGAGAGCTTCACTCCTTTTTCAAGCAGCATTAGAACAAATATCCTGGGCTCTATGACTGTCCCGCGTTGTAACACCACCACAGCTCAACAATACTATAAATATATTGGAGTTAAATGGTTTAACCAATTACCAGTTAATTTAAGAATGGAAACAAATTATAAAAAATTCAAAAAATCAATTAAAGCTCTTTATATATAACTTATCACAATCACTACATCTTATAATATTTTATTTATAAACACAATTGTAATATCTGATATCCTTTTTCTTTCTTTAATTTTCAGCTTTCTTTTTTATATCCTCTTCTTTCTGCTTATGTTTTATATATTATATAAAACTATAGATGCATATTATGATATATACGATTTTTTTTCTTTGTATACTGTTAATTATCCATCAATTGATCTATATGTATGTAAGAAAAAATTATATATTATTTAAACTTATATAAAAATTAATATCTACATTCGTTGTCACCGCCTTTTTAACACGAGCTTTGCTCAAAAAAAAGGTGTAAGACGTATTAAATAATGTATATTTTTTTTTCCAAAAAACTTTATTTATACACAAAAACATGACATTTTTGTAAAATTTATTAAATAAATAAAAAAAAAAAAAAAAAAAAAAACACACAACAAAAAAAGAATTATCCAATTTGGTGCTGTCGTTCAGAAATTATGCGCGTACATACATTTCGGCGATTCATTTTTATTTATATATATATAATATATACAGGGCTGGGCAAAATACATGCTTTGCTGTAATTGAAATACAAATTACAAAATACTTTTTCGCATGTATTTAAAATACGAAATACAAAATACTTTCAAGTCGTGTATTTAAAATACAAAATACAAAATACAGTATTTTAAACATTTTTTTCTTTCAAATACAAAATACAAAATACATTTGGTTTTGGTAGAACCTTTGGTTGCAATAAATTGTCGTAAATGCCAAAATGCCCTTATCTAAGGGTGCGTTTCCATAGAAGCAATGTTGAGCAGAGTGAAACAGAGACGTGCAAAAATTGACCAATCATGTTGCTCAAAAGACACATCTCATCTCCGTTTCACTTGTTAAATTTGTGGTAAAGGACTCAGGTGTTAGGTAATATAATAATAATATATTATTATTATAACACGACATTTGTATAGCGCTGTTTTGTGTTATTTCTAGTGACCGACCGAAGGTTCGGTTCCGGTTTCGTCAAGGTTCGGTAAAAAAATCTAGTTTCGGCATCAGTTTCGGTTTCGGCAGAAAATCTGCCGAACCTTCGGCCGCACCGAAACTCTGCATTTGTGAATTATCGCGTGCCGTTTGACTGACTTCGGGTGAGTTCGTGGCTCGTGTGTCATCCACCATCATCAACTGAGTTCGTTGGCCGGTCCGGCGTGCTTGTATTGTGAGTTTATGTGATCACAAACTTCAATTATTTTTATTTATTTCTTTCTAATTTTAATTTTATTTAACAAGTGTAAATAAAAATTAATATCTAGTCCCTCCTTTGATGTGCTTGGTGTAAGGCCCTCCGTTCATGGAGATACTTACAATCTACGTAATTGTGACGAAACTACAAGTACCCTGTTGATATACATACTTCTTTTAAATGCTAGTCTCCGTACACGGCGCTATCCGACATATACTATATATTCACATGAGAACGGGTCTTTCTATGACTCATTATTGAGTTCAACAGCTCGGCTGTGGAACCCGGCCTCTATGTTTCCTCCCTCCTTCCTCTCCCCAAAAAGACCCTCCATACAGCATCTTCAAAGATGACATACGCCCTGAGGGAAATTATTTTCCTCAGGGTCTTTCATGTGGAGTTAATGTAAAAAAATGTTGTGATTGTAAACGCAATTAAAATTATAATACTCAATTTATGAAGTCCTTACTTTATAGTGAATATAAGTGTAAAAAATAAGCCGAATTTCAGTAAATAATAGCTTTTTAACATGTCTAAAAAAATTTCGGTTTCGGTTTCGGCCGAAACTAAGACAGATATCGAATATTCGGTTTCGTTTTCGGTAGAAAATCCTGTTTCGGTCGGACACTAGTTATTTCACTTCAAGTGCGCTCTACTGTAATTAACTTAAAAATAGTTTAGTATTCAGTCAAATTATTCCTATAGTGCTTGATCTAATACTATGACACAAAAATGTACAATACAAAGCAATGACAAGCATTACATAATATGATAGAAAATGTACAATAACAGTGCTATTATAGCAGTGGCGTAGCGTGGGGGGGGCGGGGGGGGCGGCCCGCCCCGGGCGGCACTTTTAAGGGGGGCGGCAAATTTTCACAATAAATAATAACATTATCTTGGAAAAATTTAAACCATTTCAAATCATTATTTGAACATGTTCTACGATCCTTTTGTTTACGAATCCAACTCTTTTTTTTTAATTCATTAAAATATCAATAACTATATTTTTTAAGCTGCAAATTTCGCAATTCGAAGGAAAACCGTACGCATATTATGAGAGTAATACTAATTAAAGCTGATAACTTGCAAACAGTTTCACTCTTAATTAATATCAGAATTGTGTTCAGAATGTATTAACGGCCGAATTTCAGTTGTGTATTCATCTGCTGATACATTTCGAAAGAGAGTGCAATTATAAAATTCTAGTTGTAGATTATGTATGTTCTGCCAGAATCAAAGAGAAACCATTTTAATTTTCTGAGTGTAGTTTTAATTTGGCAAATACAAATTTAATTTGACCCGTCTAATGACAGGAGACGCAAATTATCCCACACGTTTAATTTTAAAATAAAATTGTGAAATTATGTCCAAAACATTTAATTTTAAATAAATTTGTGATTGCGATAATAAGTTAAGATTTTAAGTAAGTTTAGTTTTATAACATTTTTTTAAGAAAAGGTATCTATTTAAAATTTTAAGTTTATTCTATTTTAGGTACTTTAATTCGAATATTCGCAGGCGTGTATTTTTGAGCCAATTCACATTTCCAATATGAAAATTTTAATGTTTAGAAACAATAATGTTCTAATAAGCACGTCGAAAAAATTACTTTATCTAGATTTTAGAACAGTTTTGTTTTAATAAAAGGAACATTGCATGGGAAGAATCGGAAATTTTGTGCGGAAACATTGACAGGCATAAGTTTATTGATATTTTTTTCTTATTATTCGAAGGGTTAAACCAGTTTTCAGGATTTTATGGTTATTTCCTTTTGGGGTATTATGCCGTGTTGCGCTACCTCCTCCTTTAGCCAACGTTTCGGACAGCGTTACAGTGTCCATCATCGGGGCAGACGTGTAAATGTTGGAGATGAAATGTGTGCTTAAGTACTTCGAAGCAATACCGTGTCGCCAGAAACAATCCACTGCGGGCTGGCATTACAGTATACTTCAAGATGGTTTTTTGCATTTAGCTTTGGTGTAGCCGTCAATTACCGGATACCAAGAACTATTGAGCTTAGCTCCGTCGTCTCTATTAATGTTAATAGGGTTTTTATGAATTTCAATTGCCTCTGTAATTAAGCGTGCTCTATAGGTTTTGGGTCTTCCCTTACTGACCGGCCATTACTTCGGATTTGTTCCTGAAATCCTGGGAAGACCCAAAACCTATAGAGCACGCTTAATTACAGAGGCAATTGAAATTCATAAAAACCCTATTAACATTAATAGAGACGACGGAGCTAAGCTCAATAGTTCTTGGTATCCGGTAATTGACGGCTACACCAAAGCTAAATGCAAAAAACCATCTTGAAGTATACTGTAATGCCAGCCCGCAGTGGATTGGTGCTGGCGACACGGTATTGCTTCGAAGTACTTAAGCACACATTTCATCTCCAACATTTACACATCTGCCCTGATGATGGACACTGTAACGCTGTCCGAAACGTTGGCTAAAGGAGGAGGTAGCGCAACACGGCATAATACCCCAAAAGGAAATAACCATACAAATTTTTGGCCGTGAAAATCTAAAATCATATCAGTTTTCAGGATATAAAATTCCATTTGAGAATTCATCTGCTGACACAATCCAAAGGAAAACATTATCTTATTCGAAGTTCAGATATTAAATTCTAGTTGCGGTCTCTGTATATGCTGCCAGAATCAAAGAAAAACCATATTCGTGTTCTGATTGTACTTTTTATTCACCGCATACAGACTTAATTCAAACCAACATTGTATTGAGAATGTAAATTTCCAGTTGTGGATTCATCTGTTGACACATTTCGAAGGAAAACATCCTCTGATTCGAAGTTCAGTTATGATATTCTATTTGCAGACTATGTATGTGCTGCCAGAATCAAAGAAAACCCATTTTCATGTTCTGAGTGTAGTTTTAATTCACCGCATACAAACTGGTTTTGTGTTCAGAATATAACGATAAATTAAATAACGAGTTACAGATTCATCCTGCATCGAGTGAAGCTTTACATTTGAGTTACATAATGCTGTAAAATTCTGAGAAATTGATTGTTGCTTGTGTAACTATTGTTTGGGGACTCTAACGTACTATCAATCAATCAACTTTGGAGTAGAATTTATATACATGATTTTCATTGAAAGAATAAACGTCAAATGTGATTATTAAAAAAATCCAGCTCGTGTATAAATAGGTCGTAATAAAAAAATAGAATTTCCATGTACAACCCCCCCCCCCCCACCTCTTGAAGTACCCAAACAAGGGGGCGGCGAAATTTTGCTTCACCCCGATGTTCTGAGTGTAGGTTTAATTCACCACAAAAAGATTTAATTAAAACCAGTTTTGTGTTCAGAATGTAAATGCCGGCTGAATCAAAGAAAAACCCTTTTCATTTTTTGAGTGTAGTTATAATTCACCGCGTTCAGATTTAATTAATACCAGTTTTATGTTCAGAATGTAATTGCCGGCAGAATTAAAGAAAAACCATTTTCATGTTCTGAGTGTAGCTTTAATTCACCACATACAGATGTAATTAAAACCAGTTTTGTGTTAAGAATATAAGGTGCCGCTAGAATCGAAGAAAAACCATTTTTATGTTCTGAGTGTAGTTTTGATAAACCGCATATTTAAATTAATTTAAACCAGTTTTGTGTTATCAATAAGTTGCCAATTCATCGTGTACCGAGTGAAGCTTTGCATTTGAATTGCATTCCATACGTATGCGTGATGAAGATGCGAAATTCTGTTACAGGCATACCATTCTAGATTTCTGAGAACAGTTATATATAAATTTGTAGTAGAATTTATAAGCATGATTTTATTGGAAGAGTACTCGGCACATAGAATTATAAAAATCGGCATTAAAAAAATAGGATGTCAACCCCACCCCCCCCCCCCCCGGTCAGCGCTTGAAAATCTGCGGAAAAAGTACCTGTAGAAGTTAGGGGGGGGGGCGGCAAAATTTTCCTCCGCCCCGGGCGGCCGAAACCCACGCTACGCCACTGTATTATAGCACAGGACGTGTTGCCAACTCTAAATATTAACACACATAACATATAGCTTTGGATTCTAGCGTTTTTAGTCAACGTATTATCTATGTCAGTTTATTTTTCATTATCATTATTAAGATCGCTAAATGTATTTGAAAATGTGTTTTGAAGCCATAAGTATTTGAAATACAAATTACAAAATACCTCAGCCCCAGGTAATTGAAATACCAATTACAAAATACATTTTTAGGAAGTAATTGAAATACAAATACAAAATACGTATTTGTATTTCAAATACGTATTTCAATTACAAGTATTTCAAATACTGCCCAGCCCTGATTATATATAAAATATATATATAGATAGAAGATAGATAGATAGAAGATATATGTACATTCCATGATAACCTTATAACAATTTTCAATATTTTTTTTATATTTTTGGTTTTATGACATTATGTACATCCCACTATAACCATCAACAATTTACCATAATTTTATCTAGATTCTGTATACATATATTTTTATGATTATGTGCATGCACGCGTATACATATGTGTATGTGTGTATGTCTGTGTATATGTATGCATTTATATGTACCCGTCTCAGAACAGACCTTGTCTAGTGAGGCGGGTTACTTACTTGTTTGTATATGTTAATGTTATTTCAATAAACGCCCGGGTTTCCGGCAATTAAAATTTTTTAAATCTACTTAGGAAACGTACCCAAACTACGTGACCAACTTTTTGCAATTATTAACCCCCCCCCCCCCCCCCCCCCCCCGCCGCTCATTTGTACCAAGCGTGGTATTTTGAAGACCCCCCCCCTGAACCGGTGGGTCACGTAGTATGGGTACGTTCCCTTACCTACTCTTTCTATTATTATGCAGTGGAACAATTTCGACTTTCCGCGACGGTCACAATAAATTTTAAAGAAATGAGCTAGTTGCGCGTGTGTGCGGGTTAGTGCCACCAATTGTTGATAGAATGCATTGTCATCGACAACGAATCTATCTGCTAAGTTTCTGCTCTATCAGATGTCGGGAAGTAGATCAATTTTGGCTTCTAAGATTTGCATTCATTCATAAATTCATGAAAACGAAACCTAAATTTTAGAATGAGGAGTAAGAAATAAACTTTTTTTTTTTATTTTTAGGTTCATCGCATCTTCATATTTGTTAAAAATAGTTCGTTTTACACCATGTTTTGAATATTATACTGCATTTTCAGATGCTGAAATACCCCCCTTATGGGTAAACCGTTGAGTAACGTTAATCGCGGGATGAACGTGGATGTAAAAATAGACATTTAATAATTGACGGAAAGCGAAAATCAACGGTGGTAACCACAGATAAGAGAACTTATTTAAGGTGGTAACGCAGATAATATTATACTTTACCGAACGAGTAGCGCTAATCGACAGTTTCACAGGTGTTCACTAATAATTGTTTAAAATACAAACACGCAGCAACGTTGAAATAAAGGCTTTTTTAATTTTATTTATTTATTGGAACGCCAACAAAATACATAACGCAATTATTACAGTAATTAACATTTTAAAAGTTGGTTTTAGCGATGATTTAAATTATAGGTGAGCACACCATTCATAACAATACTATTTGTGCAACTATAATAATAATAAATTAAATTCAAATTAATAAAATACTTAGTTTTTACTACTTTTATTGTTTACAAAAACCAACCAACACTCACTTCTTCAGGGTAAACAATAAAAGTCGTAAAAACTAAGTATTTTATTAATTTGAATTAAAATGGTGCCACAAAATAAGTTTGCTGTGTTAGAAGAAATAAATTAAATTATAGGTAGGCGTAAAACAAAGGTGCCCGGGTTCATGGGGTGAAGTTTGTCTATGTCTTGGCAGGCGGATGACCAGGCCACAATGAACCCCAGATCCTACCTACCCCTTAAACCACTTCTTCACTTCTTCAGGGTAAACAATAAAAGTCGTAAAAACTAAGTATTTTATTAATTTGAATTAAAATGGTGCCACAAAATAAGTTTGCTGTGTTAGAAGAAATAAATTAAATTATAGGTAGGCGTAAAACAAAGGTGCCCGGGTTCATGGGGTGAAGTTTGTCTATGTCTTGGCAGGCGGATGACCAGGCCACAATGAACCCCAGATCCTACCTACCCCTTAAACCCTTTTCCTTCCCAGAACACTCCTCTCCTTCCTTTCCTTTAAAAACCCTCCACACAGCATCCCCAAAGATGACAAAGGCTCTGAGGGAAATTATTTTCCTTAGGACCAATATCAAATATTAGTAAATTCACACTTACGTGTACACACATATAAGCATACGTTTGCACACTATACAAATACCCTTATATATGTACACACATACTTACATATATATTAAGAGTCACGTGGGGCACGTAAAACGCTTTAGGTATTTTGCTCATTTTTTGTTTATTGATATGATTGATCATTAAGGCATCTCAAACAATCATAAAAACCTCATGTAGATCATAAATCAAAAAGTTATATAAAAATGTTTACATGCATGTCGATTACGAACACTTACCCCAAGTGCGGGGTAAGAATTCGCATACCGTAGAGAAGTGTTCAAATCAGATTAGTGGTTATCTTTAATAGAATTATCACTTTGCACCCGCGTAACTAACAATATTTTACCAAAAATTATCATAGACCACATCGCTCTGACTCCGTTGGTTACACAATAGCACACATCGGTAAGCAAACATGTCGATAGCAGATGAAAAAATTTTAGAAAAAGCACGAAAAATAGTAATTTACCTACCAATTTTTATTTTCAAATTAGGATTCACTGTACTCATATCCTGCTTCAATGCGACCCAAAACGCTACTGAATTAAGGAACGTGCGGGCGCGAAACAGGCACGACCACCTCGGAAACATCATTGCGAACACTTACACTCTGCGTACGGTTACCCCACGTGACTCTACACATATTATTGAGCCAAAGCATAAGTAGGTGAATACAATAATTACAAAGTGTCTCTAAGTGAGGAGCTCATCAAGTTATATGCAAGTTGAAGTTCATTCTGAAGGTAGTGATTCTAGTAAACGTTTATTTTCGGGCCTCATCCCGTATCAAAATCTTGCCTTGGAAAAAATATTAAAATCTCAACTCGATCTCAAGTTAACTTCTTGCACTCAATCAGAACTCCAATTCCAGATACAATAGAAGAAAGGAAAAAAGTGAAAAGTTGTTTCCGAAGAAGAAGAAGATATAAAAAGTGACATTCAAACGTTGGCTAGGAATAATAATAATAATAACAGCGGGTCCTCCAGAAGAGGGGCATTCTTGCATTCATTATGAATAGGGTGACGAAAGTTGAACGCGTTTCAAAAGTGGAAATTCGACTCGCGGGAAATTCGGATGTCACATTATTATCGCTCCTCATCTATATTTCCACCTTTATCACCGGATAGATGTGGATCTGTATGGCGAGGGAGGGGGGCACATAGTCATAAAAATTTAATTTTTAATAGATATCGTGTGCATTGTGAAACGTTGCATTTGTTTTAAGGGCCCGCAACCCGGATTTCTACCGATTTATTACATATTTCCCTTAAACACGGTAAGTTTTAAAGCTCTTAAAAAAATATATGTTATTCTTGAAGGTAATATCTAGACTTTGCCCGCGCCGAAACGCAAATTATATAAAATTCCCTCGATAGAAAAAAATAGCACAGTATGCTCCAAAAATTATTATTAGCACGTTTGTTTCAGTTATTTTACAAGTTATATGTATGAAAAAACAGTGTTTCTTTAAAGAATTTAAATGCTGTTTAAGATAATGCCCGAATGTTTAAGATAATCATTTAAATGCTGTTTAAGATAATGCCCGCGAGATTTTTGCTCTATTTTAAAAGAGTCGTGTTTTATTAAACATTTTCGCAATTTTCGCATCGATTTTGTCGCTGTAAATGTTAGCGCTCTCCTCTAACATTCGTAATTTCGTATCTCTCCATCTTCTTCTTTTCGGGCCCGGTTGCAGAGCCTTAAAAGGGCATTACCAGAGAAAGCCGGAAATACGTCATTTTCAAAAAAGTTTTTAGACGTATTGACTCTTTTCCACAAAAAATTATAAATGGATTTCTAAAGATTGTTCTTTTATCTAGTGAAGTTATGTAATAAATTTTTAGATTTTTTTTTAATTTTTAGTATAATAAGGTTATTCCATAGGTCGTTGGCAGATTTGTTAAATTTTCAAAAAAGTTTTTGTATTATACCACACCCATTTCAAATAATGTAATCATGCAGCAAAATAAATCAATATATTATCTAGCAGAGTTATGTATTAGAATTTTAATTTTAGTTTCAATAAAATCATTAAAAAATATGTACGTACATGTGTTTCTTGGCGAAAATTGGTCCATTTGTGTATTTATTTGCGCACTTACAAACTAGTATATTTCAGATTTTTTTAACATTCTTATTAAATTTAGACATTATTGAAAAATGATAAATACTTATAATCAAAAAATAACTACAAAAAGTTCACTATTTTAATAGTTTTATCATCACGGATAATAGTACGGAGAATAATTAATCTTTCTCATTGTAACCGCCCTGCACGATCGGAAGAACAACTTTCGACGAAATGTGGATTTTTGTCCGCTGGCTGGTTAAACGCTCTTAAGCTATCTTGGGATTAATAAGATTACAAAATGATGTAATATTTTTGTACGAAGAAAATCAATTTGTGTAAAAATGATTCAGGATTTCTTTTCGTAGATAGATCATTAAATTAATTAAAATTTTACCTATCTGAAATAATTAAATACGTGGTCAAATTATTATGTAAAATCACACACTTGTTGAAGTATTTATTATTTGTCGGTATCGCGTGTATCGCAGTTAACCAATTAATTTTACTGCCTATTGACATAATAAATACACGATCAATTTTGAAATAATTAAATACATGATTTATTTATTTATTTATTATTTAAACACCCGTACATAGGGCTTTTACATATATAATACAAGTCTATCGAACATTTACAAACATTATATATATACAAGGTGTCCGGGGGTAAAGTGCATTAACTTCGGGAGGTAATTCTACATGATATTGTAAGTAAAAAAGATAAATAACTTTTTTCGAAATTCCAACTTTTAGGGGTAGTTTTGTGGTAAAAACGTAAAATTTGACCGGCGTGCGCGGCCAGCTTTATTATTTTCCATTGTTACGATACGGGCCAGTCACCACCACTAAGGGGGTTTCTCACCATCCTCCCAATAGCTTATCCATACACATAACGAATATTAATAAAAAACCAAATAAATACTAGCAACAGGTAAAAACTTTTTTTTTTTTTTTTTTTTTTTATTTGAATTTTATTTTAGTAATTTGTACATTTAAGTTTACAAATTTCTAATTGATTATAATATTTCATATTGCAGTTTTTTTTTTTTTTTTAATTATAATATTTTAAATTCACAAAATTTTTTGAAATCACAAATTTTTTTGTTTTTGTTTTATGTAGCTCCTACAATCCATCTTGAACTTTTCAATTGGTGAGGACTTAAGAGTTTCTGGTAGTGTGTTATATAACTTAATTCCTTTGTACAGCAGACTGTTTTGCGTATTCGTTTTGTCCTTTTTGTTTAATCTTATTTCCTTGCAAGTCCTTGTGTAATGTCTGTGAATGTCCTTATTGTATACGATTTTATTTGTGAAGTATTTTGGTAACATGTTGTTTAATATTTTGTGAATAAATATCAACGTGTTCAAGGTCAGTATTTGTTTCACTGTTAACCAATTAAGTTCCTTTAACATTTTAATTATTTTTGAAAATCTATTTCTTCGGAGTATTATTCGCATTGCTCTGTTTTGGAGAATTTGAAATTTATTCTGTTCTCTTTCATTACAAAGGAAAAGGATACTTGAACAGTAGTTGAAGTGTGGAGCAATAATTGAATTGTAAATGGTGATGGCGGTTTTTCTGGAAATTTTAGGCCGAATTCTTCCCAAAAAAGATATCTTTTTGCCAATTTTCTTGTGGGTATATTCGGCATGTCTATTGAAGTTTAGTTTGGAATCTAATATGACTCCTAAGTATTTCATTTCAGAAACATTTTCAATAATTTCACCATCAATTTTAATTTTGCTTTCACTGGATGTCTTCTTATATCCAATCACCATACATTTTGTTTTTTTTGTATTTAATTTAAGCTTATTTATTTTTAGCCATCTTGATACATCATCAAGTTCATTATTTAAAATATTTATTAGTTCTTCATAGTTATCTCCAATTAAGTATATAAGTGTATCATCGGCAAAAAGTCGTACTTTGCATTTTGAAAATATTTTCACCATGTCATTAATATAGAGTATGAAAAATAGGGGTCAAAGGACCGATCCCTGCGGTACTCCTAATTTATTTTCCATTGGTTTTGAGAATTGATTATTTATTTTTGTTACCTGTTTTCTGTCTTTCAAATACTCTTCTATTAATTTAATGGCTATAGATGAGAAACCAATTTCTTTAAGTTTTCTTATTAAGATTTCTCGATCTATAGTTTCGAATGCCCTTTGAAAGTCTAAAAATATTGCTAAGATAAATTTATTACTATTCATTCCTTCCTTCCATTCTTCGACAATTACGTTTAATGCTGTTTCACACGAGTTATTAGATCTGAATCCTGATTGCTCTTGGCATAGAATATTGTGTTTATCTAGGTATTGTGAAATTTGTTCTTTTATTATCACTTCAAAAATCTGCTCATATTTTGGTAAGGTGTTGATTGGTCGAAATTCTTCACATTTTCTGGTATTTTTAACCTTCGGAACCGGTATAATGGTAGATTGTTTCCATGACTGTGGAAATTTTCCTTCTTCAATCGTCTCATTAATAATATTTAATAGTGTAGATCCAATTACTGGAAAAGCATCCCTTATTATACTAATAGTTAATCCATCTGAACTATTCTTTGATTTAATTTCATTTAAGACTTTAAATAAATATTCTGCATTTATTCTTCTGAAGACCAATAATTCTTTGTTTGAGTCGTTATTTTCATTTATGGGGTTAGCAACAATGTTGGGTATTAATTTGTTGATTTGAGTGATGCTTTCAATAAAATATTTATTAAAGCTATTAGCCATGTTTTCTTCGTTTATCTCTTTTGGGAAGTTTACAATTTTTATGTCGTCTTTGTTTTCGCCATGTACTAATTCTTTTATGCTTTTCCAAATTTTTTTGGGATCCCCTTCTTCTGAGTTAATTTTATTTTTTATGTACTCATTATGCGTTCTTTTTATGTCTTTGGAGTATTCGTTTCTCGCTTTTTTGTAGTTATCCCAATCCATAGTATTATTAGTAAGGCGTGCTCTTTTGTAAAATGTATCTCTATCGTGCTGCATTTTGCGTAGTTCTTTTGTGTACCACTTATTATTATTTATTTTATGTATCTTCTGTTCTGGGACTACTTCATCAATAGATTTTTTAAGTTTAATATCATCTGGTCCGCTTTTTTGTTATATTCCATTTGATTTATTTCATTCCAATTAATAGCCTCCAAGGTCTGAATGAAAATTTCTTTATCATATTTTTTGTAATTTTTAAAAGTTATTACTTTTGTTTCTTTGCTGGAGTTGTATTTTTCTCTGTCATTTAATAGAATCTGAATGATGTTATGATCGGTAATTTTAGGATTATCTAGTATATTAATATTTAAGTTGAATTTATTTGAGATTACAAGATCAATCACTGTTTTCGAGGTTTTGGTAATTCGTGTAAAATCTTTAACCAGTTGTTTCATCCCTGCAGCTTGAATAATATATTTCAATTTTTTTGTGTATATGTCTGCCTTTGCTTTGACATTTATATTAAAATCTCCAGCTATAATGTTTACATTTTCGTCTTGTAAATTTTCCATACACCATTTTTGAAAATATGTTAAAAAGTCGCACTTACTTGTGTTTGGCGATCTATAAATAACAGTATATGTACCTTTCTTGTTTCCTGTTTTAATGGTGATGGCTAAGATCCAACAAAGTTTTTCAATTTGCTGATTTGATATTACTTCATACGGGTATTTCTTACTTAAGAGAATCATCACTCCTCCTGTGTGTCGACTATGTGAGTTACAACGGATGGTATTATAATTTTCAAATTTTATTTCATTATCTTGAATATCTTCTGTCACATGTGTTTCGCTCATCATTAGCATAAATGGTTTCTTCTCTTCTAAAAGTATTTGGACCTCTTCGTAATGTGCAATGATGCTTTGTACATTTAGGTATATTATTTCATTTTTCTCGTAAACTTTTTTTATAAAAAAGAGATCCTGCTCATTTTCGCTTCCAATTTTCGTTTATAAATCGGGCATTCTCTGCTCATGGCTGAGTGACTACTATTTATTTTTAAACCTAATCTGTTATTTGTCATAATACAATTTACACACTGAATATTTTCATCGGTGCACTCTTTTAAATCGTGATGTTTGGCGCATTTTGGGCAAGATTTTAGGTTTCTGCAATCTACAGCCTTATGATTAAAACCATTACATTTAAAACATCTCATTATATTTAAATTGTCAAAGACCCTGCATCGGTCCCATCCGATATTTATTTTTTGTTCCTTTAACATCTTGTTGTATGTCTTTCCATCAACATCAGCATATACGGTGTAGCTGGTTTGATTTCTTATATTTTTTGTTTCTTTTACAAATGTTACTTTTATTTTGGCGTTTTCTTCAAAAATAAATTCATTTTGTCGTTTTATTTTTATTTCTATCTCTTCAAAAGAATATTTTTCATTTAAGCCAATAATTTTAACAGATGGTTTTTTTTCTTGTGGGATTTTCACATCATATTTGTCTCCTATCAGTCCAGTCACCTCATCCTGAATTTTTTTTATATCGGTGGAATTTTTGAATTCCATTATTACCCCTCCATCCTTAAAATTTCTCATTCCAGTTACTCCAAAGTTTACTGGATCAATATTTCCTTTAATTTCGTTTTTTGTTTCAATATTTTCTTGATTTTTCTTTTTTGGTTTTATGATTACAATCGGCTCATGTTTTTTTACCTTTTCCGCATAAGTTTCGGGTACTATTATTTTTCTTATGTCTTTTTTAATTTCTTCATTTTTTGTGTTCATATTATTGAAAAGCGATTTATTTTCCTGCATTATTTTTTTCATTTCATTAAAATTATGGGTAACTATTTTTGTGAGTGGTCGGAGAATTTTTAATTCGCCCTTCATTTCATTATTTTCTGCCACTAAATGAGCTATAATGTTAAATAAATTATCCATTCCTTCATTAATTTTTTCTTTTTGGCCCATGGAAATTTTTCCTTTACTTTCTGAGAGGGTTGTCTTCATGGAATTAATTATGATTCTCGAGTTAGTAAGTGCGTTACTCACTTGATTTGTCTCTATCAATATAGACTTTTCTTCGTCATCATTTATATTATTTTCCGAATCAGACGATAAATTATCGTCCTCTTGTTCAGTTGGGGATCTTGGGGTCATAAAAGATTTCGTGAACGGGTCCGAATTTTTTACTCTGGGTGTTTTATTTCCCTTTTCCATTTTTCAAATTCAAATAACTTTAATAAATAAATAATTTTATATATCCACTGCCATCTGTTAATGAATATCGGTAGGTAGTATTTCTTTAAATTGGTGTATTTACCGCCATCTATTGTCGACTAGAGTAAAGTATTAATTTATTTTTGATTAACTTTTTGTCTATGGCTTCAAATGACACTTGTCTTCAGACTTCGAATTCAAATTCAAATTCAAATTTAAATGGTTTCAAATTCAAATATTCAAATTCAAAAATTCAAATATTACTCACTTGTCATGCTAATTTCAAGATTTTGTTTTTAAACTCACTGTTATAGTATATCTGTTCTCACTGTGATTATTTTAAAATTGGAAAACGATCCACTTTTTTAATGTGATACACTTAGTTTTTGTGTGAAAAACACAATCTAGATATTGATTTTTGAAACTTTTTGTAGAACAAAATATTTGGTTACTTATGAAAAACTCCATCAAACTTCGGCTAATTTATCCTATATGTAGCCATTGTTCATAGGTTCAAGTACCGAATAGTAAACTCAGACTTTTTAAATAAATAAATCCTGTAGAGTTAATCCAAAATATTCATTATGTGTATGGATATTATCCATTGGATAAGCTATTGGGAGGATGGTGAAAAAGCCCCTAATAGTAATTATTGTTGCCACGATCGCGCCCGGCAGGCTCCCGGCAAGTAAGATCGTACCACACACTAAGGATTTTTAGTAGGTAGATCTTTTTGTATGGGAAAAAAAATGTTGGAGTTTCGAAAAAAGTTATTAATCTTTTTTACTCCTACCATCATGTAGAATCACCTCCCGAAGTTAATGCACTTTACCCCCGGACACCCTGTATAGAATAACATACAGTACATACATACGATGCATATTAGTACAACAAATATTTATCATTTTACAAACATATCAGTTACATAAATAACTAATTATTTTGCTTTGATGCAAGACGGTGAGGTTTTGAAAATATCGAAAAGGTCTGTATACGTATTGGCAGTTCGGTGAAAACGCACTAGCGGTATATGATAGGAATAGTTAGTGCTATGATTGTCACTGTGGAAAAGGTGGTGGAGTCGAGTTGATTTAACAGGGACACGAATATTTATAACACTTAACATTTGAGGGCAGTCTATGAGATTGTTCAGTAATTGAAAAAGTATAAGAATGTCATTAATAGTATGCCTGGTAGAAAGTAGTGGTAGGTTTAGATCAGACATTAATGCATTGTAGCGGATTTCAATTACAGGCTGTCTCAATTTGAATTGAACGTATCGAAGAAATTTTCTTTGTACCCTCTCCAAACGGTGTAAGTTACAGGTATAAATCGGAGACCATACAGGAGATGCATATTCCAGCTGCAATCTTACAAGAGAGCAGTAAAGTAGCTTAATTGACTCAACGTTTTGAAAAGTCCTTGTGTTACGTATTACAAAACCTAGAATTTGCATGGCCTTATTGGAAATTGTTTCACAGTGACGATCAAATGTAAGTTTCCGGTCAAAAATAACACCAAGGTCTTTGATAAATGGAACTAATGCAATTTCATTATTGTTAATTAAATTATTATATGAAATCACACACTTGTTGAAGTATTATTTGTCGGTATCGCGTGTACCGCAGTTAACCAATTAATTTTACTGCCTATTGACATAATAAATACATGATCAATTCTGAAATAATTAAATACAAGATCAAATTATTATATAAAATCACACACTTGTTGAAGCGTTATTTGTCGGTATCGCGTGTACCGCAGTAACTAATTAATTTTACTGCCTATTGACAGTCATTTTATTTATTTAGTAGATTATTTCAAAGGAGGCGAATGCGTCAGTCCACCAGCTGCATGGCAGGCCAGATCGGGAGAGAATGATTGAGGGTGTCTCTTTGACTTCTCCACCCGTACTGCCTCGGGCCTTGCACCGCAGTGTGATGGATGGATTCATACGTTCGTCATCCATGGTCACACCGACCCCCAGATTCCTACCCATTCCTAATATTATTTTTCTTCCCAGAACATCCTCTCTTTCTTTTTTTAAAAAGACTCTCCACACAGCTTCCCCAAAGATAGAGGGGAATTATTTTCTTCGGGGCCTCCCGGTGTGGAGCTAATGTAAAAAAAAGATCTTAGGGTCAATAAGATCATAAAATGATATAATATATATTTTTATATAAGAAAAGCTCTCTTTTATAACTTTTGAAGGTTATTCCCATCAACGTAATATATCATTGAAGAAGAAGATAACAATAATAATCTAAACGAAAATATGGAAGAGAACAAGACACAGAAAACAGAAAAAAGACAATGGTCGCAACTGGGACAAAAGAGAGTTTTTCTTATAAAAAATTAATATTCATTTAGATTTTTATAAAAAGTCAATAATAGTTCCATGTGAATAAATTCGGATACATTTATCCGAGACGCTATCCAAGAAACAAACCAATTCTTAGAATGATTGTTTCCAATAAAGAAGGGTAGTTGCCCATAATATGGAAAAATAATTAGTTAAAGATAATATTGTTAATTCTAAAATTTTAAATATGAGATTGATGATTATGACGGTTTGACAGAAAGTGGCAATAGCGAAATTGGTTAACACGCACGTCCCGGTTAGACGAGAGGTCTGGGTTCGAGTCCCAGTTGCGACCATTGTCTTCTGTTTTTCTGTGTCTTGTTCTCTTTCATATTTTCGTTTAGATTATTATTGTTATCTTCTTCTTCAATAATATTTTTTATACGAAGCCAATTAATGTGTGTAAAAATTATTCAGGATTTCTTTTGGTAGATAGATTATTACTTAGGTACATAGATTAAAATTATACCTTGAAATAAAAATGAATATAAAATTGCATATTTGTTGAAATACTTGCCGGCTAATTGTGTACCGCAGTTTATCAATTATTTTATTGCAGATTGTCATGTCATTTTATTTTATTTAGTAGATATGGAAAATAGCGTGTTTATTTTAATTCAGTGGCTAAGTTGGCATGGCGGCGGGTTCCTACCCAGGCGTGCCCGTAGTAATATTTCTGCTAGGTGTAAGAAGCAGATTTTTAATTATCGTCGGTTATTCGTAACCCGAGAATGTTTGTCTTTCTTTTAAGAAAATAAAAACCGTTCTAAAAAAAAAACAATTAAAATATTATATCTTTAGTAGGCACCTACCTACAGCCTGTCTGGATCATTCCCACACAGTTATTTTCAGTTTTTTATCAAAAAAAATTCTTCTGTAAATACAGCAAACTTATTTTGTGGCAAATTCAATTTAATTCAAATAGATTATTTAGTTTTAACCACGTTTGTTGTTAAAAAAAACCGACATGTTTTGTAAGCGAATACTTTATACACTCTAAATATTTGCTTACGAAACATGTCGGTTTTTTAACAATGAGCGTGGTTAAAACTGAGTAATCTAGTAATTTGAATTAATTATTAATATTTATTTAACCTTTTTACATTTTCTTGTGTAGCTTCATAGATTCGTTTCGATGACGTTATCTTTTTCACGAAGACCCAGCTCTAGGTTAACGGTCTGTAGTCCTATAACTTTGGTTTGTCATATTCGTGTATATAGACGTCGAAAATACTATGTCTTCGATGTACATGTATGATGATTCTACTATGTAGTTGCATTTGTTGACCTGTGAGGTTTTTCTGTCATAGTACTGACTAATGTGAGAATTCCATAATTAATTTGGTGATATTGGACTTAGTTATATTGGACTTGGTGATATTGGACTCGGTGGTACTGGACTTGGTGACATTGGACCTGGTAAAATGCAAGCATTTGACTCCCTGGCTCCTTTCCAGTTTTCTCAACTACAATAAGTGCTTCTTTTGGTGCATGTTTCGTTCTGGCCCCCTAGCACAGTCAATCGATAAGGATTGATAGGATAACTTTCGATAATTTCTCATCTTTCCCCAGCATGATTGCAGATTGCCAACGAATTAGTAACAGATATGATTTTATATTTTCATTTTTGGGGTGTTATGCCGTGTTGCGCTACTTCCTTCTTTAGCCAACGCTTCGGACAGCGTTACAGTGTCCGAAACCTTGGCTAAAGAAGGAGGTAGCGCAACACGGCACAACACCCCAAAAATAAGAATAAATTGAATTAGTAACACTTCATAACGACTAATGACTAAGTGTTCTTAATATATTCGACGCCAACTGTTGTTTGTACGTTAGCGATCTTCAGTTATCCTAGGGAACTATGAGAAGCTAACGAAAGTTACCCTATCAATCCTCATCGATCGACCATGCTGGGACCCCAGGGGTCCTAGCATGGTCGATCGGTATAGATTTTATCGAAAATGTCGGTAACTTGTCGTCGATCCCAAGCACGACTGCAGGCCGCTAATGAACAAACAACAGTTCACAACGATTAAGGGTTCCTAATTTATTTGACTTGAACTGTTATTTCTTCGTTAGCGGCCTGCAGTCGTGCTCGGGAGCGATTTCAAGTTACCGACATTTTCGATAAAATCTATATCGATCGACCATGCTAGGGGGCCAGGTCACTATTTACATGCATTATACCCGAAGAATTTGGATTTGTGTTAAATGTATCCCGTGTATTGCACTTTCTGTAGCATTTTCATACACACCAGATCATCGCCTTGTCGGAGGCCATCGTACCATGATATCCATGATTCAATCCAAGCCATAAAATAACTAAAACAAGGAACGCTTACGTATCTAGAATTAAGAAAAATTGGGTTAACCCTTAGTGCCATTTCGCAGTGGATCCTAAGCCTACGATACACAGCACATAACCTTTTACGCTTCGCATCGTCAGCTAAAAAGTTTAATACCGAGGCGTAAATTGAATGCGATAATCATGCCGGCAGTCGATATAAACTTTAGCGCATAAAAATTACAAATGATTCCCCTGGCAAGTCAGTTAAGAGTAACATCCACCATTTGAATACGGAGAGGGAATAAACCCTTATTAATTATTTTTCACTGCCGTTAGTTAAAGAGATAAATTAATCCAAACGCTCGTAAAACGCACCTTCCACAATGACATTCCGTGGATTTATCTTTATAGTTAATTTTAATCTTGGCCCATTAGCACCTGAATATAATTTCGCAAGTTCGCCAAGAAACTTTTAGGTGGAAGTGTTGTTCTGGGGGGCAACAGGGGAGAACTCGGAAGAATGAAAGAAGATCGAAAAATGATGAATGAAGACAAAAAATTACTCATGCAACTCTGTCACATGGTAGCTTATCTGATGGTTCTGCCACTTTTCTTGGTGGAACAAATTAATTGAGAGTCTTTTGTAAAATTAATCGATAGTCTGCATTTGCAGTGTAAAATGTTTTGCTTACAAGGCTTCTTTCGGATTTAGTTTATTGTAATGGCTGATTAAGTTCTTTAAAGTACGATTGGAAAACACTCTAAACATTTTTGAAAACCTTTTATGCTAATTATTCTGATATTTAGTGTATGCCTCTACTGAAGTATAAAGCTGTACTAATTAAACAATTTAGCAGTACGTTTTTGTAACAAGGTCACTGTATACAGGTATTTTCTATTTGTATCTTCTTCACTGCTTCAATAACTTGGTATTAATATGTATTATTTTTCTTTTGGTAGTATGTATTATTTTTCTTTTGGTAGTATGTATTATTTTTCTTTAGGTAATATGTATTATTTTTCTTTTGGTAATTTGCATTATTTTTCTTTTGGTAGTATGTATTATTTTTCTTTTGGTAGTAAGTATTATTTTTCTTTTGGTAATATTAGAATGTATTATTTTTCTTTTGGTAGTATGTATTATTTTTCTTTTGGTAATATGTATTATTTTTCTTTGGGTAATATGTATTATTTTTCTTTTGGAAGTATGTATTATTTTTCTTTTGGTAATATGTATTATTTTTCTTTTGGTAATATGTATTATTTTTCTTTTGGTAGTATGTATTATTTTTCTTTTGGTAATGTGTATTATTTTTCTTTTGGTAGTATGTATTATTTTTCTTTTGGTAATATGTATTATTTTTCTTTTGGTAGTATGTATTATTTTTCTTTTGGTAATATGTGTTTTTTTTCTTTTGGTTTATTTACAAGTCATCTTATAATTTTACATTTCTCTCTTTTTTCTATATTGAAAAAAAACACGTACGTAAAGGACACTTGTGCATAATTATAAATAATAACTAAATTAGTAAATAATTAAATTGTGCATACATTATAAATAATTAAATATTTTTGCCTGAGCTTTAGTAAATAAGATAAAGTTTTTTGGCGATGATTTGTTGATTTGTGTCCCAAATTGGTCATTTCTAAATTAAATTTACGCCTATCAAAATGTTTCTGTCATTTGACTGTCCTAGAACGGGAGACCTTACTAGTTGGACAGTCAAAGATTCTTTGTACTGATGTATTCTTTATAACAAAAACAAACAATAAAAAAAGGCAAAAATACAACTCCGCTCTTATAGAATATAATGTGCTTGAATGTATCCTATATCGGACCATCCTGTTAAAATATGCTTTTTCAACATCTCAAATTTTTACGATATTATACTCTTTGATACAATCATTAGCACATCTGTGTACCTGCTGTAAATATGATTTTATAATATCAAATCACACTATCGCTCCTTATCACGCATCCTGAAATGTGAGATTGGCGCAATTAATATTAATAAATTTTCAGTCTTGTCAGACATTTAAAAATAACATTCTTTGTTCAACTCCGTGGGGAGATAAGGGTGGTATTAAAATAATTACCCGTATTGAAAAAATGTGGGAAATTTAATGTACAACTTTTGCTCAATAAAGAGAGAAGTAACTTAGACAATCGGTTACTCTTCATCCGATAGTACTCGTGAAAAGTAATACATTTTTTATTTGATTGACCATATTTCTACTGTTCTTACAAAGCTCTTGCTGCCTTTACAAGCGGTCGAATAAAATAATAACATTACTTTGATGCCAGGGAATGGTCGAATAAAGCATCAAAATTCCTTGGAATTTAAAATGAAAGGTTCAGAACGGTTAGAAAGAGTTTTATTGACCATTACTGAATACTGTAAGTAAATAGGTACATCCAAATATACACCTTTCTTGTCTCTTATTTTATTAAAACGTGATTTAGTATAGGTACCCAAATGTAACACTACTCTAGGCATTTGGGAATCTCGTTCGGTATCACAAATGACCTCCGTAGTCCAGTGGCTAAGATTCTCGACTCACATTCTGGAGGTCGCGGGTTCGAACCCGGCATGCGCAAATAAATTTTATTTGATTAATTTGTGTTATTTCACAATTAATTCATTTAAAATAATATATAGTATATTTGCGGCATGTTCCAGAGTGGAAGATACTATTAGTATCGCCCTGGTGTAAGACCACCATTCAGAATTGAAACGTTGCTTGAAAATGGCTTTAGCCGTGTTTAGTGACCAGATCTGAATAGCCAGGTACTTCCCAACCTTCCTCTTCCCCACCTCCTTCCCCTCCCCACTACCTTCAGCCTCACAACATACCCCAATTGGGGATGCCATAGTCTCACTGGCTCCAGACGGGAGCAGTTGAGATTCTTGTGCGGTATACACTGTAAAAAAAAAAAAAAACAATATAAAAAATGGTCCTGTGAATCAGAACATTGCCTATATTCTTGCCTCCTTCCAAATATTGCCACAAATAGCAGTCTTGACATCATCATCATCAGCATCCCATTTCTTTACCTCGCGCCACCCCTTCTCAGCAAGTCAGCTAAGTCCGGGCGGATTGTGGGGGGATGGGTGCGGTGCGGCAACTGCGGGGTGTAGTGTCATCTCTCATGTCTCCTAAAGGGTTGTCAGTAGCCACCCCACGCCACCCCCCGCCCCCCGGTAAATCGTAAAACCTAGTAGAAGGTAACTCTTCATTACTGCGCGGGGCACCTACCCTCTACCCCTCCCCCGGGGTACTGCCTTACTACTCAGTACTGATGCCATCAACTTGGCTGTCGCGGAATTGGTAAAATTGTAAATTGTTACTAAGACGCGCGACGAGAAAGTTGTGTATTTGACAATAGTCGAAATTATTTCTGTGAAGACTCGTAAAATTTTTGGTGCCAGCTTACATAATACACAACTTCATCTACCTGTCACGTTTTAAAATGAACGATTGTAAGCAAGTAGAGAGCTTAACAATGTTTTTGTAGTTATTTATCTGGGTGGATTAAAATGAGCACCAAAGTGTTTTGATTAACAACTTACTTAACAAAACGTTTGACATTTTTTGATGCAACAGTGTGATTTCTGGTAGAAATATATTTTTAATATTGAATATATTTATATATATTTTATATATATATTTTTTTTTACGTTAATTCCACGCAGGAGGCCCTGAGGAAAATAATTTCCCTCAGGGCCTATGTCATCTGGGATGCTGTGTGGAGGGTCTTTTTGAGGAAAGGAAGGAATGAACATTGGTCTTGAAGAGACCTATTTTATAGGAAGGAGGAAACACAGAGGCCGGCAAGTCATTCCACAGCCGAGCTGTTGAACACAAGAACGAGCTGAAGAAACGACCCGTTCTCATGTGGCAAATGTCAACCGTGTACAAATGTTGGGCACGCGTTTGGCGTGTTTCCCGACTATGCACCGGTGCCGAAGGGATCAATGATGCTAGTTCCTCGGAGCATCTTCCATTGTAATACCGGTAGAACAAAAATAGCATTCCCACCCGACGCCTGTGGTCTAAAGATTGCAATCCGTCTGTTAAGATGGGAGAATCTATCAAACGGACCACCCGTTTCTGCACAGAGTCGAGGGTATTTTGCAGGTATTTTAGAGCTCCAGACCAGAGGTGGCTGCCAAATTCAACCGTGGGGCGCACTTGTGATTTGTACAGGGTTAGCAGTTGTGTACTATTAAAGTATCTGCGGGCCCTGTACAGTACGCCCAGTTTCTGTGAGGCTAACTTTACTCTGGCTTCGATGGAGCCCCCATACCTGAGCTGGTCACTTAGGGTTACACCAAGCATTTCGATGGAGGGCCTGTTCGGAAGATTGCTTCCGTTGAAAGAGACTAGATTTTCATTTCGATCCCTTTTAGACGTAATCAGACAAGATTGGGTCTTTGAAACATTAAATTCAACGAGATTATTTTTACCCCAAGAGAAAACACTCTCGAGGTAACCGTCCATTCTTTGCTTCAAAGCCTTACGAGCTGTTGGAGTTTGTGAGCCCTTTGGGGGCTTGTCGAACAAAAAGCTATCATGAACTGTACTGTCATCCGCGTAACAGTGAATTGGTGCACATGACAAAAGGTCGTTGATGTGCAACAAAAACAAAGTCGGAGACAGAACCGATCCCTGCGGGACGCCAGCATTTATCGAGTGTGAGGAAGAGGTGAAACCATTGACTACCGTCTGAATCGACCTCTCCCTCAAGAAGTCGGCAATCCACGTACACAAGGATGCGGGAAGTCCGTAAGAATGCAGTTTGTTGACAAGTCCTCGGTGACAAACCCGGTCAAAGGCCTTGGAGATGTCCAGTGCAACCGTTTGGGTCTCACCGAAACGTTCCAGGCATCGCCCCCAAACATGCGTCACATACGCGAGAAGATCACCGCACGAGCGGTTCCGCCGGAATCCGTATTGACGATCGTTAATAATTTTGTTCTTCTCGAGGTATGTGAGCAGTTTGTCTTTGATCACACGTTCCATCATCTTAGACAGAACTGATGTGATCGCTATGGGGCGGTAGTTGGCCGGGGTGGAGCGGTCACCCTTCTTTGGAATAGGATGGATAACCGCTTTTTTCCAACCAGAGGGCACAGAGCCAGTCTTCAGGGACATTTGTATATTGAATATCCATAATATTTTTGGAAGGCGGGAATGGGTACCGCCGCCCCGGGAATCTTTACTGGATAACCTAAAATAAATCACCAAACGTAGCGAACCACTTGGGGTGACCTATGGCAGAGGTGTTGGTTATCCAATAAAGGTTCCCGGGGCGACGGTACCCATTCCCGCCTCCCAAATTGTAACTACTCCTTTAACCAAACATTTTTTTATCAAGTACTTAAAATATCAGCTGTGTTTTTAAGCGGTTAGTTTAAAAAATACATTAACTCCATGAAACGACCTGATATGATTTTATTTGCCTACGCAATTGAGTAGGCCGCCATTAACCTGTACGGTTGGTTGGTTTGTGACCACACTGTGATATTTATTACCGAACCAATCTCAATAAATTTGCGCAATTCATTTTCGAAACACTCTGCACATTTCAACACGGGAAACCGTCAGTACGTATAACGTTTGTACAGTTTACACATTGCGAATCCAGTCAGTCAGTTTAAAAATACAGAAATTGGGAAAACTGAACAATTAACTATTTTATTATTGAAGAAGATAGTACCAAAAAATCAAAACAAAAATATATGGCCACTGAGACCTCTATTTAAGTCATTTTTGTCAATCTCATATATGAAATTCAGAAATAATAATATTATTTATTTATTTATTTATTGTGAAAAACAGTTAACATATATATATTTGCTGTTTCAGAGTGCCAAAATTTTACCTGTTAAAGCAATACTATGGCACAAAATTATAATTCAACATATATTTACCCCGCAGCATAAAGAGAAATTAGATCATAAATACAGCACTAGATTCACGCGCAACGACGGGTTAATAGTTCCGAAATTTAACAATAAGTACGGACAGAGAACGTTTGAATACATCATACCGAAGATATTTAATTTATTACCTGACAATATAAAGAAAAGTAATTCTATGAATAAGGTTAAATATGTGGTGAAAAATCGGTTATCAGAAAAAAAAAATTATATTGATATTGATATGTATAAAAAAAATGTTGAATCTGTAGATATAAGATGTAAATTTTAAATGTAAAAAATATATATGTAACTAAAATATAAGCACCTGCTGACAAGCCAATTCAATTGGCTTAGCAGGACTTGTTTGTTGATTTTAATATGTATATCTATTCTTTCAATAAAAAAAAAATAAAAAAATCCAATTACATTTCACAATTTTTAGTTAATAGTGTAATACATTAATTATATAGGTACATTAATAATGACAGGTGCTAAAGAATACCTTTATTTCGCTCTTGAAATGATTGTAAAGGGTCCGCCAAATAACTTTTTTTTTTTGAAAATGCTATAAAAAAAAAACTACTGAATATTTTCTCAAATTTCTTTTTTTATTTGAAAATACAATCCTTCCGGTTAATAATGGAAAATAATTTCATTCAAATGGCTGCCTCGGCTGGCCATGCAGTAGCCTACACGATCGGTCCAATTTTTAAGTTGAAGCCAACTGACCATCCAATGCGTTTTCGCTTCGCTGAGTGGGCCTGCGATCGACTTACAGAAGATGCCGATTTTGCCAAAAAAATCATCTTTTCAGATGAAGCTCATTTTGATCTTGGCGGGTATGTAAACAAGCAAAATTGTCGCATTTGGGGCACAGAAAACCCGCACGCATACATTGAAAAGCCGATATACCCAAAACGAGTCACTGTTTGGTGCGGATTTTGGTCCAGAGGCATAATTGGGCCATTTTTCTTCGAAAATGAGCAAGGAGTGGCGAAATTGGTGAAATACAGCTGCACACAATCGATAATGTGCTTAAAAATTGGACCGATCGTGTAGGCTACTGCATGGCCAGCCGAGGCAGCCATTTGAATGAAATTATTTTCCATTATTAACCGGAAGGATTGTATTTTCAAATAAAAAAAGAAATTTGAGAAAATATTCAGTAGTTTTTTTTTTATAGCATTTTCAAAAAAAAAAAGTTATTTGGCGGACCCTATAGTTCGCTTGAAAAATGTCAATTTCAGAAGAAAGGTTTAATAGTGAGGCCATTCTCCCGATTATCTTCGACAAATGTCTTTCCATATTTTTGGCAGTTACCTTTTCATGATAACAATTGTTCGAAGAACTGGGTTGTAATCTAGATGGTATCTCGGATTTAAGTACATCCGATTTTATTTATATGGGACACCTACTGACCTTTTTTAAAAAGTCTAAATGATTATTCAATTCTTATAAGAAAAAATCTCTTTTTATAACTTTTGAAGGTTATTCCCATCAATGTAATATATCATTTGAAGAAAAGGATAATAACAATCTAAAAGAAAATATGAAAGAGAACAAGACACATAAAAACAGAAAAAGATAATGGTCGCAACTGGGACTCGAACCCAGAACCTCTCGTCTATCCGGGACGTGCTTTTTCCTCCATAACGCCCTACCGTCAAACCTACATAATAGCCAATCTCATATTTAAAATTTTAGAATTAACAATATTATCTTCAACTAATTTATTTTCCATATCATAGGCAACTACCCTTTTTTTGGAAACAATCATTCTAAGAATTGATTTGTAACCTGGATAGCGTCACGGATAAGTATATCCGATTTTATGTATAAAATAAATTAGTTGAAGATAATATTGTTAATTCTAAAATTTGAAATATGAGATTGGCTATTATGACGGTTTGACGGTAGGGCGCAATCGCGGAATTGGTAAACGCACGTCCCGGATAGACGAGAGGTCCTGGGTTCGAGTCCCAGTTGCGACCATTATCTTTTTCTGTTTTTCTGTGTCTTGTTCTCTTTCATATTTTCGTTTAGATTTATTGGTATTATCTTCTTCTCCAATGATACACACATTTCGTTGATGGGAATAACCTTCAAAATATAAAGAGGGTGATTCTAAATTATTTAAAGTAAAATTTTTGGTATTTGTGCCTGGTAGGCAACAAAAAGTTATTTTTTATGTACACTTTGGTTACTTTTATTTTAGACTACCGCAGACGCAATAACGGGATATTATATTAGTAGGATTTGTGAAGCTTAAAGTTTATGTAAGGAATACATCCGGACAAAGGATAATCATGTGCTGCAGAATGACTGAGAAAAATACTTTATCACCTGTCTGAATTATCGACACATGAGTTCCAATTTTGACACAGACACAAATCCAATTTCGAGAGTTCACTTAACTAGAGTTTCAGACAGACACACAACCGAAATTTATATTTTCAATGTTGAATAAAAATGAATGAATGTTTGTTTATGATACCTCGAGATTTTAAACCTTAAACTTTTCATTAGGTCATCTTTTGTGTTAAACTTCACGCATGCCACATTTGGGTGTGCTAAATGGAGGGTCCATCAAAATTAACATGTGTCTTGAAGAAAGAGACTTACTCTTTAACTAAATTCAAAATTCTATTGACATAGGCCCTGAGGGAAATTGTTTTCCTCAGGGCCTCCTGTGTGGAGCTCACGTAAAAAAAAAAAAAAGATATTAAAAAAATCAAAAAAAAATCAATCAATTTTTGGTCCGTGTATTTGTGCGTCTTTACAGTGTGGAATATGCCTACCATAGACAATCAAAAGGGCTTTAAATGTCTTTATCTGTGACTATTACCCACATTTTATGAGCCAGTTACTTTATTAATTACACATTCCCCATCTCTTTTTATATACATGTTTCGTCGGCCTCACAACATTCTTCAATACGGGTACGCAATAATTTCACAGTGGGACTCTTGAACATCTAAAAATATGACATTCTCGTCATTCCATTGAAAACATTCTGCATAAATTGACGGCCACCGCCTACCCTGGCACGCCTGTCGGCAATCGACAGAAGCACTTTTCCTGCTGGCATCTATCGGCATCTGCTAGAAGCTCTTTCAATACATTACTGTTAAAATAATATCTATAATTTTACTAGTATAATTTACTTCACGATTTCGGTTCCACAAAACTATTATATATTTACATCATATGTTTTGTAAATGTCCATATAGGCATGCATTAACATGAATAAAAAAATAAAATGAAGATGCAATAATGTTTTGTAGTTCTTATTCGATTATCCAATCACAGTTTGCAACATCTGTACTCAAATAATTACAGATCAAATATAGTCAGCGCCACAAAGCGATAACTCGTGAAGCAGTGCGCGACCCCACTCTATCCCGCTACAGTACGCTGCATACATATTGCACCGTCAATAATAGAGTGGGTTAGGAGCAAATTGGGAATCCCCGATTCATTTGCATCGCGCACTCAATTACTATCATGGCAACATCGAGCTAATAATATTATTATGTGCTGATGTCTGATGGTGATAATATTTTTGTTGGATGTATCATGTCGGTGGTGTATTGTATCTGATGGTGATTTATTTTTGTTTGAGTGTATCATATCATTGATGATTTATTGTATCTGATGGTGAAAATATTTTTGTTAGATGTGTCATATCGGTGATGTACTATATCTGATGGTGAAGTATTTTTGTTTGAATGTAACATATCATCGGTGATTTATTGTATGATGGTGATAATATATATTTTTAAATTAAATGAATACAATATTAGCGAAGCTCAATCGAAAATCTGGAGACAGAAAAATCAAAAAAAGATATTGGCACCTCTGAGATTCGAACCCAGGACCCCAGCTAAGGTGTTTGTATCCAATTCAGTCACTTTTAACTGTATCATACATCGACTAAGAACTACCAACATTATCTTTATTTTCTTAAAGCGCATATTATTGGCTGCTATCTTTGTCTAATATTTTCTTTATTTAATTAAAAATACAAATTTGAGGTTTTACTCACAAAGTTTAAAATAAAAACAGATAATATTTTTGTTTGGGTGTATCATATTGTTATCGGTGATTTATTGAATCTGATGGTGTAATATTTTTGTTTGGGTGTATTATGTCGATGATGTATTGTATCTGATAGCGATGTATTTATTTTGAGAGTATCATATCATTGGTGATTTATTGTATCCGATGGTGATAGTATTTTAGTTTGGGATTTAATCATTTTATTGGTGATTTATTTTATCTGACGGTGATAATATTTTTGTTAGGTGAATCGTGTTTGTGATTTATTGTATCTGATGGTTATAATATTTTTATTGGGTGAATCATGTTGGTGATTTATTTTATATGATGTTGATAATATTTTTATTGGGTGAATCATGTTGGTAATTTATTTTATCTGATGTTGATAATATTTTTATTTGGTATATCCTGTTTGTGATTTATCTGATGGTGATAATATTTTTATTTGGTGAATCGTGTTTGTGATTTATTGTACCTGTTGGTGATAATATTTTTATTTGGTGAATCCCATTTGTGATTTATTGTATCTGATGGTGATAATATTTTTATTTGGTGTATCCTATTTGTGATTTATCTGATGGTGGTAATATTTTTATTTGGTGAGTCATGTTGGTGATAATATTTTTGTTGGGTGAATCATGTTGGTAACTTGTCATCGCTCCCGAGCACGACTGCAGACCGCTAACGAACAAACAACAGTTCACAACAACTAAGAGTTCCTAATTTATTTGACGTGAACTGTTGTTTGTTCTTTGGTTACTTGCAGTCATGCACGGGAACGATCACAAGTTACCGACAATATCGGTAAATCCTTTATCGATCGACCATGCTAGGACCCCTGATGTTGACAATATTTTTGGGTGAATCATGTTGGTGATTTATTGTATCTGATGTTGATAATATTTTTATTGGAATAATCAAGTTGGTGATTTATTGTGTTTGATGTTATCGATGATATCGTACATACGAAGTGCCATTGTATGTTAAAGTTAGTGTTTCAATTCTAAATTGTCAGTTTATTAGTATTTTTAATTTTACAAATGAAAATCCACAGACAGATCCGCTAGTGTTGTCATCATATATCAATTTCTTATTTATTCCCTGCCAATATTTTTTTATTTATCTTGCCAATGGCTATTAACAGCGCAGGTGTTTTCGGGAAAACGATATAAAATAATCGATAGTTACACCTCTGGACCCGATATTATAAAATTATCGATTTCATAAAATTTCACATACTAACATTACGCGCGTACAATTAGATAATTTAGAAATTAGAAAAAGCGTTAATAGTAAATTAAATATTATTAATAACAAAACATTTTTAAAAAATAGCCATCTTTTAAATTTATTTTCTTATTAATACTGACAATAATTATAATTATTTATTTTTTTTATTTGAACAACCTGTTTTTATTGTTTGTTTTAAAAGTTATATTATTATCTAAATGCAATTTTATATATCTTTTTTTATTTTATATTTAATTTTATTAACTATTTTTATGAGATTTTTTAAGCTGTCTTAGTTCTAATTTTTCTAATTTGTCTATTCTTGTTTGTCATTTTTTTATATTTTTTATAATAATACTAGCAGACCCGGCCACACGTTGCTGTGGCTAACGAAACCTTTATAACCAACGCCATCTGTTAAATCAAATCCACATCACGCTGCCAGCTGCCCGCTGCCGCTTGGCCAGATATATTATGTATTTCAACCAATTTACAATCATCGAATCTTAATAATCTAAAAGTTTTTACAGTTGTTATTCGAATTGTTCGATACTATGTTTTTTGTCACTATAAAAGCTTCTTTAGCACCGTTAGCATTTGAAACTCGAAGAAATGGAAACGAGTGACACTAAAAAGATACAAGCACAAAACACACATCTATAGGATTTAGCCTGCGAGAGAATGAGATATCAATAAAATATTTATTTAATCCACGGGTTCCCGGTTCCAAAGAATACGACAAATCCTCGGTCACACGCAAGTCTCCTTTGGTATAGTGGTATAAAGCGCCTGACAAACCTCAGCGGCCACACATTCAGGGGAACAAGGATCAAAGAAGAAAACACAAAGAAGGGTAACAAGGATCAAAGAAGAAAACACAAATACTAATAAGATGACCAAATATATAGGAAAAGGTGTACTGGAATTCGACGATAAAAATAAGGAAATATTCATCCTTCATATCGATATAATAACCATAGATTAGCCATCCCATACACATTATACACAATTCCAATCCCAAAATGACACCACCTACGAGAAATTTCATAACACAACTACCCGTCGAATTCCATCGCATCTTTTCCGTGACGTAGTTGTTTTGCTAGGAAGAAATTAAACATTTTTTATCAAGTGTTACTTTTCTCAATACGCTGCCTCGAATTCATATATTATATACATATTTTTCAAGATATTCATATAACTGATTAAATTGTTAGTAATAAAGTCCGAGATAAAGCATACCTAAAATATTTCTAACTGCCTGAAATTTGTGTTTTAAAAATGATCTTCACAAAGCTAGTAATTCCGTTGCCGCGAGCTTACTGGAAAACAAATTAGCTCCGCGCAGACCAACTAAAGGTACAAAACAATGCTTCTCGCGATCTTAGATTGTGGGATAATGGACTTTCTTTGTGATAAATGTTTCGTAAACCAATATTTTTGATTCCGGTGTCATTTTTAAGACCTACACGCCTTGTCTAGATATACTTGTCTATATACTTTGCAATGTATAGACGCCTTGTCTATATATATGCTCACATACCTCGAGAAGAACAAAATTATTAATGACCGTCAATACGGATTCCGGCGGAACCGCTCGTGCGGTGATCTTCTCACGTATGTGACGCATGTTTGGGAGCGATGCCTGGAACGTTTCGGTGAGACCCAAACGGTTGCACTGGACATCTCCAAGGCCTTTGACCGGGTTTGGCACCGAGGACTTGTCAACAAACTGCATTCTTACGGACTTCCCGCATCCTTGTGTACGTGGATTGCCGACTTCTTGAGGGAGAGGTCGATTCAGACGGTAGTCGATGGTTTCACCTCTTCCTCACACTCGATAAATGCTGGCGTCCCGCAGGGTTCGGTTCTGTCTCCGACTTTGTTTTTGTTGCACATCAACGACCTTTTGTCATGTGCACCAATTCATTGTTACGCGGATGACAGTACAGTTCATGATAGCTTTTTGTTTGACAAGCCCCCAAAGGGCTCACAAACTCCAACAGCTCGTAAGGCTTTGAAGCAAAGAATGGACGGTTACCTCGAGAGTAAAGTCTTGGGGTAAAAATAATCTCGTTGAATTTAATGTTTCAAAGACCCAATCTTGTCTGATTACGTCTAAAAGGGATCGAAATGAAAATCTAGTCTCTTTCAACGGAAGCAATCTTCCGAACAGGCCCTCCATTGAACCCTAAGTGACCAGCTCTGGTATGGGGGCTCCATCGAAGCCAGAGTAAAGTTAGCCTCCCAAAAACTGGGCGTACTGTACAGGGCCCGCAGATACTTTAATAGTACACAACTGCTAACCCTGTACAAATCGCAAGTGCGCCCCACGGTTGAATTTGGCAGCCACCTCTGGTCTGGAGCTCCAAAATAACTGAAAAATACCCTCGACTCTGTGCAGAAATGGGCGGTCCGTTTGATAGATTCTCCCATCTTAACAGACGGATTGCAATCTTTAGAGCACAGGCGTCGGGTGGGAATGCTATCCTTGTTCTACCGGTATTACAATGGAAGATGCTCCGAGGAACTAGCATCATTGATCCCTTCGGCACCGGTGCATAGTCGGGAAACACGGCAAACGCGTGCCCAACATTTGTACACAGTTGACATATGTCACATGAGAACGGGTCGTTTCTTCGACTCGTTCTTGTGTTCAACAGCTCGGCTGTGGAATGATTTGCCGGCCTCTGTGTTTCCTCCTTCCTACAACATGGGTCTCTTCAAGACCAATGTTCATTCCTTCCTCTCCTCAAAAAGACCCTCCACACAGCATCCCAGATGACATAGACCCTGAGGGAAATTATTTTCCTCAGGGCCTCCTGTATGGAGTTAATGTAAAAAAAAAAAATATATATATACTTTGCAACAAAACTCCATAACATCCTTCCCAAGACGTAAAACTAATAAAAATCCAATTGAATACAAATCAAGAATAAAAATATGGCTTAAAGAGGTCAATGAGAAAACCCTAGCGAAGACGCTAAAAACGACATAGAAGACAAATGAACTATATTTAAATAACTTTAGTCCGCCTCGGCACAGGACCCCCTAGTGAGGAGGACTAAGAAATACAATATTTTATACTTAATTTCACATTACATTTTGTATGTAAAATTTTTTCTAATAGTCACATTGATAAAAAAAGTGCTTCGTATTCTCCCCTGTCTACTTTAGTATTCTGGAGATTTCACTTCTACCGCGTGTGAATTGCATACTTTGATTTTTTGTTGTTGTATAGCTTATTTTTTCAATTAATTAAAACCGTTAGCGGGCGTTTTATTTGAATCAACACAATGATTGTAAAAATATACATTTTACATATTATAGCATTTATTTCTCGAACATCCCAAACACATTTGAACGTTTGTAATACATTACCTGGGTACATCCCTCCAACGTTCTAATAGTTTCACGTCTCCGTTTGTGTGCTTAAGTTATCTAAGGTGAAATCTGTTGACCGCCGCCGATCATTCCACGTCTTTGGGTTGGTTTAGGGGTGTCTGGGCGGGTGGGGGGAGGGGGTGGTGATAGGGTAAGGGAAGGAAACACGAGATGCTGATGTAAGATGGTGGAAAGATAACACTGATAATGGGCGGTGCGTAATTATTTATGAATTCGAATTTTGAAAACATTGTTGGTAAATATTTTTTTTGATTTTTTAAATAATTTTTATATTATCTCAGGTTTATTTTTTTACGTTAATACCTTTCTATTTATTATCAATGTGTCATGTTAAAACAACTTTTTAGTGGTCCCACTATCTACATAAATATAAAAACTACGGTGACCCGACAGTTGATCCCTCGACAAATGGTCCCCCGATAATTAGGCTGCCTACAGTTAATCCCCCAGGCAATTTTTTTTTTTAAAGGTGCCGGTAACCCGGGCGTTTATTAACATCAATAGTTATTTACATATATGTGCGCTACCCGACTCACTAGACAATATCTGTTCTGAGCCGGGTAGCAGTATATCTATAATTACATATATCATAAAGATTAAAGCAAAAACATAAAAAAAATAATAAATAAAAATACAAAGTACAAAAGAAAAACTTAAATAATAATAATACAAAGTACCAAAGAAAAACGTAAATAAAAATACAACAGATAACCTACATATAATAATCTAAATATAAAAAAAATTACAAACATATATAAAGTAATTGAACATTTTCAGAATGAAAGTTCTTTTTTTTATTTTAATATATGTTTAAATAACAATATACAACGTATAAAAAATTAACACGTTCAGTTTTCAAGTAACTTGTTAATGCAATTCCTTTTTTTGTTCAATAACCACGTATTAAAGTTTTTATATGTACGTTTTCTATTGGTTTGAGTTATGTGTTGTGTTTCTTTTAAGAAAATGTTATATATGTAAGGTGCGAGGTAAGATTCGTGTTTTTTAGCAAGAGTGGATTTAATTTTTGGCACTTGTAAAAATGTTTGTTAGATTTAGCTCTAGTGTTCTGGGAGTGAGATATGTGGGAAGGTGGAAATCTTATGCAATTTATATGTATAATTTTTTTTATGAAAAGCTTCCTGACATCAAGTATTTTATTTTGAATTAAAAGATTTTCAGTGGGGTGGAGATATGATTTTTTGTACATAGTTCTAATAAGTGATTTATGAGCTGTATTAAGCAGCTTAATGTATGTGTCTGCGGCTCCTCCCCATACCGATATACCATAAATTAAAATGTTTCGGCAAAGGGAAAAGTATACATCTTTTAATAGTTTAGGTGACATAGTGTTTCTAATCGTTTTAAAAATGTATATTTGTTTCCGGATTCTCATTACAAGTGAATTTACGTGAAGTTCCCATTTTAGTTTGCAATCCACAGTTAAACCAAGATACTAATAATACTATCCGAATGCTCAATTTTTTCTCAGTCGCAGTTTGTGGTTTGTAATGTATAATATAATTGATTCTCCATTGGTCCCCGACAGTTGGTTCGTCTGCCAGTTGATTTCTCGGACAGTTGATCCCCTAACCCTAAATTATTGTTTCTGATGTACGTCCTCATTGGTAAAGTATGTATGTATGTATAAATGTTATCATAGGCCCCATCAATCTCAAATGATACAGATCACTAACGTATTTGTAACAGACGTATCAGCGTCGCCACAAGACTATAAAAAAGTACCGGGTTTTTAGTGCACGAACAGGATGGTGGTGATGGAAACAATAATAAAACTGACCTCCCGTGCACCCAGTGCCTGATGGGTGAAGGACACTGGATGTGCTTAATCCTCTGCCTGATCCTGGCGCCTGGCGGTTGCCAAAGTAGGGCCGGCTCTTCTGGAGGAGTGTTGGCACCAGGACTGAAGACAGGCAGAGGTCGGCGGGGGAGGCAGCTGAGTGATAATAAACTTCCCAGTAGGAATAATAACACGAGTTGACTGTAGAGAAGAACTAACTTTATTTGGAAAATACGCGCCCTTTTATACCCTAATCTGGGCAAAAAGGTGATCACATGGTACATTTATGGGGTGGGGGGTTGGACCTCGCCCGTAAGTATAAATACTCCGACTTTCTTGTCGCACTTCATTTTGCTTGTGTCGCTCAAGAAAGTGGTCGATTAAAATCATTATTTAATAATAATTCTACAGGTTATAACATAGTTTTTTTAAAGTATTTCTTAATTCTAACATGTATGTACGGGTATTCTTTACCCGTAGGTTTTAGTTTAATGAATTTAGGAACAATTTTGGAAATGTTTACCATTTGTTGGTAGGTATTTGAGTTTAATTTAAGTTTGCAAAGTGATGTGAAGAAGTTAGTATTTTCCCCAGGTTCCTCGTAAGACTGGCTACCGAAACCGGTCTCATCGTCTTACGAGGTTCCTGGATTTTTAAAATGGAAAAAGACTGTTTTTTGATCGGAAATTTTCTAAGTACAAAATTTGTGCGCAAAGGCATATAGCGTTGGCAGTTTAAGAGTTACAAGGTTGATTTATGGCTCTATGGATGCCCCGTAGGACTCTGCACTGAAACGTCTTAGTTTCAGCGTCCTACGGGGTGTTTAAACGAAGTTATATTAAAATATGGTGTATTTTTGACCAATATGACGGCCCTTAATAGGGACGCCCAAACTGGTTTTTTGGCTTTGTAGCCGGAGAAATAGCCCTGAAGGCGATAAAATAATAAGTTTAGGATGTCTCCTGGTGGCAACTTGGTATCCAAGTTTTATTTGTGTCACCAGGGCGTGTATTAAGAAAAAAGACATTTAAAATTGATAAAATGTGTTTTGAAAAAAATCGTTGCTGGCGGCACGGTAAAGCCGACTGAGAGCCCAAAAAGGCCCTTGTGGGGGCCGCCATAAAGGGGAGGTAAAGCAGCCTGCTTGGTAGAGCAGCCGCTTCCTGCTGAGCCAGAACGGCAAGGGAGGGAAGGCAGTCCGCTCGGCGGAGTAGCTGCTTCCTTCGGAGCCGAAAAAACGGCCCTTCTCAGGGACATAACTAAAAAGGAGGCTAGTCAGCCTGGTTGCCTTTGGAGGCGTAAATAAGCATAAATAAAGCATTAATTGTTAAAATTATTAAAATTATAGGATTCTAGAATGTCTCCCGGTGCAAACTTGGCACACAAGCTTTATTTGGTTGCACCGGGGCATTGTACATAAGCAAACATATAAAATTAAGAAATGAGGGAGAGCAACACGTCGGTTACAGTATTTCTGTTACATATATTATGATCTGTATGTATTTTGTTACATATTTTATTCACTTTAATGTGTCGGATCGTACTGACTTCCTCACTCCCTGGATTAAGCCAATATTATTATAATGTATAAGTCAACCGTTATTTAAAAAAAAAAGCATGATTTAAGTTATGAAGAGAAAGGTATGAGGGTAGACAGCTAAGAAGCAAAGAAAAGGGGCATGGCAGCGAACATTCTAGGTACTTTGTGGGGAGTAACTATTTCCATCATTTCCACATATTTATTTATTGAAATCATTTTATTATTTACATAATTATCAAAATTAATTATTTCTTTATGCCACGAAGTACCTTTTTACGAACAATTGTACTGGCAATATAATATAAATTTAAATTTTTCTTCATTTATTGTGTCTGCATATTGGGCTGGGTTGGGTTTATCTTTTCAAATGTACCAATTGGCGATCCCTTAATGAGTTTTGATAACTCATGGGGATGCAACTTCGTTGTATGTTTAATTTAAATAAATAAATAAAATAATAAATAAATAAATAAAAATAATACTAGCTCCTCCCCACCTCTAACCCCCCCCCCCCTCCCTCCCCCCTCCCAATCCTCCGCCTCTCCCCCCTACCCCCCCTTCCCCCCGCTCCCCCCCCTTTCCCTCCCCCCCTCGCCCCTTTAACTCCTCCCCCCCTCCACCGTCACCCTCCCCCCCCCCGCATTTATTTGAAGTACTCCCCTAATAATCGAATAAAGAATTATAGATATCGTACTAATCGTGCCACCTATTGCAATTTTTTAATACAAATTTCATAATGCCAGAGTCCTGAGCTATAGCTTATTTATGAGCTATATTATTGTAAAGTTTCATTAAAATCCATTCAGTATTTTTTGCGTGAAAGAGTAACAAATATACATCCATACAAACTTTCGCCTTTATAATATTAGAAGGATGTATCTTAACCAAACGCTTAATTTTGACTTGTTTAAATTTTTAAATCAATGATTTACCATTTGTGCGCCACTGACTTCGTAAGACACACGTGGAACATCGCCTGGTTTTCCCTTACAGATGAATTAAGACGCGGTCATCAGTTCAGCTGGTTTATTGTTTCCTCCCTTTCTCCTGAGCCTCCCACCCGCCCCCATCTTACCTTGCCTCCCCATCTTACCTTACCACCGCACCTTTACGCCCCTTCTCTCCTGGCTGCCCCGGGCCACGCCGGGCTCCGGTTAGTACCTGCGAGCCATCATTCCTTTCATCATCATTATCGCGGGTGGATCGGGCATGTGTTGTTTGCTTTGAATGTATGGCTGAAAGATGATGGCTCGTTACTATAATATCCAAGTCAAATAATCTGAGAAAGGCTGACTTTGCGAAGGTCTTTTGAGAATTTGATGTGAAGTTTTAACCTGTGTTGTTTAACACATTGGAGAAATTTAAAGATTACTGTTCCCTGAAATCGTCGAAAGTATATCGGTGGTTAATTGAAACTGAATTATATTATTGAAGAAGATCACACTAATAATCTAAACGAAAATATTAACAACAAAAATAAGGGTGTTTATTATTGTTTATTGCGGTATTTTAAATAGGTACATAGTTATCTATGTCATAATACAACCTTTACATATATACAAACACTTAAAATATCACATCTCTACCAAATCAATCACGTATCTTCTCAATTTAATTTTGAATGCCTTTATGCTCTCTTCCATTTTTATTTCTTCTGGTAATTCTTCAAATATTTTCAATGCTCCGTACATCAATGACTTTTGACTCTGCGTTTTTTCCTGAAGGGGAGTCTTAGTTCATTTCTTTCTTAGTGCGCAATTCACACGCAGTAGAAGTGAAATTAGAAAGTCGCTTTCTTTTCTTCTGACTATTTATTTAAAAGTTATTTGAAGATTGGATATTGATTTGACAAAGACATATTTTTTATTTTTTTTGGATTTCGTAGGATTTGAACCTCCGTTCGTTTTATGTCTGTCTCTCTGGCCGCTGAGACTTTTCGAGCGCCTTACCCACTGCGCTATCGAATGCCCGCGCCGACGCGTGAATTTACCGCATTATATTTGAACCGAGGACCGTCAAATGATATTTTTTGTGACGCATTTCCGTTTTATCCGAATTTCAAATCGCTAACGGGGCTAAAGAAGTTTCACTTCAAAAACGAGACGCAGAAAAATAAAAAAGATAACGGTCGCAACAGGGTTCGAACACAGAACCTCTCGCCCTACCGGAAAAAACGCCTTTACCAATTCAGCTACTTCGACCTGTTATTTAAATTTCATTTTTGTCAATCTCATATTTCCTTATATTTCAATATCTTTGCATATTTCTAACATCTGAATTAACAATATTATATTCGACTATTTTTTTCCATATTATTGGAAACAAGTTATCAAAGAACTGGTTTGTAACTAAGATAGTGTCTCGGATAAAGATATCTGATTTTCATTTCATTTATCATGATCGGGAAGTTCGAGGAGTGGATGTAACAAACGCATTTGCAACACACTTCCAATCCGTTTAAAGTAATGAGTCTCATTTATTAAATACTAACGTTACTGCCACGTTTAATATTAGGGGTGTCCGGAATATCGATATTGGTCGAATTGATTATTTCGATATAAAATCTTCCATTGTAAAAACGAAAAATACAAATTCGCTTTATTTGGATTCTTTCCAGTATTCTTATTGAGTAACTGAGCCGAATTTTGAAAACTGGCCCCAAGTTTCTTATTTAACATATCCTTATAAACTGAAACGTATTTCCTGATTCCTGGAAAATATCGAAAATTGGTCCAATTTTTATAAATATGTACAAAAACTGAAGTCACAAGAAAAGATTTAGATTTTCTCGAATAAAAAAAACAGGGATCTTTAATTAAAACATTGATAATAATTCTCCCGAGACATTAACACGAATTAATTAAATTGAGCATCACTTTCCAATCAAATCTTTCATTTGTTAACCACATAACAGAAATTAACAGAAATCTCTAATAAGGGCTTAAAATGTTGGGTTTTATATCTAGGCTAACTAGAAATTTTACTCGTAACAATATAAAGTGTATTAAACTGTTATATTTTGCGTATGTTAGAAGTCAACTTGAGTACAATTCTCCCGTCTGGAACCCATATTATAATATACTCGTACATGTACAAGCTGTTGAAAGAATACAAAACAAATTCTTACGTTTTCTTAATTTTTAAATGGGTATTCCAGCAATTATGTTGAACTACAACAATATTTTTAATGATATGAATATGCTCAAATTGTCAGAAGAATTTTCACTGACTTGGTATTTCTGTATAAAATTCTAATTGATTTAGTTGACAGTCCGGTACAGCTCGCATTGATAAGCTTCCGGATTCCACTACGTAATACTAGATAATTAGTAGTAATTCTGGAATTAACTACCATATGTATTCCTCTTTGCCCAGAATACTAATGGAGGGAAACAATTATACCAAGTCAGTCAGACATCTTCAATTTATCTTTAAACAAATATAAAATATTGTTAAGGAGGCAGTTCAGTTATTTACAATAAATACTACATATTTCTTACTATTCATATGTAAAAGCACCGAAAAAGGGCGTTATTAAATAAATAAATAAAAAACTCCTAGATTTTTCTTTTAAAGAAAGACAAACATTCCCGGGTCACGAATAACCTTACAATATTTGAAAATCTCCTACTTCCATCACAGTAAGCGGTAATATTGCTTTTGACGTGATGGAGGACTTTGCCAGCCAAGGCGAGGTATCGAACACGCGACGCCCGGTTGTGACCCAAACGCGATGCTAATTCAGTCACTGGCCGGTCCATAGACGCAACAATAAAATACATGAAGACCTAAAAATAAAGCAAAATGGCAGTATCGAGTTAAAACTGAACTTAAACAAAACAAAATGCATGGAATATAATAATACCAATAATACCAAATACTTGGGTTTAATGTTGGCTTTAAAACTAACTTTCACAGCAAATTATGAATATGTGCTAAAGGGTACCAAAAACGTATATTTACTTAGAAGACTTTGGGTTGTTTCAAAAAATTTTAACAATTCTTTCACTTATTTTCACGTTCTATGTAAGTTCTATTGAAGTTCTGTTATTACATAATTACAGGCCAGTTGCTTCATAAAGTTGAAAAAATCACAGAACTTATATAACTTTCACAAAACGTGAAAATTAACTTCAAATATTTGAGGAATTGTTCAAATATTTTTACACAACCCATCGGAAGAAATAAACAAAAAATAAATACTACAGAGCTCATTTTTAAAACTATCAACAAACCCACCTCCCAAACCTTTTTAATTTTTTTTTTGTGTGAATATCGTACAAGAGTCCCAACTGCTCCCGTCTGGGAGGTGACTATGAGAGAGACTATGGCAGAACGTACGGAAGATGAGGTAGCACCTGGCTATTCAGATCTGGTCACCAAACACGGTCAAAGCCATTTCAAGCATTTCGACGGCCGGCGTAGTCCAGCGTTAAGGCTCTTGACTCGCACACCGAAGGTCGCTGGATCGAATCCCGGCGTGGCAAATAAATTTTATTTGATTAATTTGTGTTATTTCACAATTTATTCATTTAAAATAATATATAGTATATTTGCGGCACGTTCCAGAGTGGAAGATACTCTCAGTATCGCCCTGGTGTAAGACCATCATTCAGAATTGAAACGTTGCTTGAAATGGCATTAGACATGTTTGGTGACCAGATCGGAATAGCCAGGTACTTCCCCACTTTCCTCTTCCCTATCCCCTTCCCCTCCCAACAACCTTCAGCCTCACAACATACCCCAATTGGGTCTCACTGGCTTTAGACGGGAGCAGTTGGGACTCTTGTGCGGTATTCATATAAAAAAGCAAGTTTCATTTCTGAATGGTGGTCTTACACCATGGAAATACTGAGAATATGGTCCACTCTGGAACGTGCCGCAATACATTAAATTGTGAAAATAACACAAATAAAATTTTCTTGAGCACGCCGGGATTTGAACACGCGACCTCCGGCTTGCTAGTCAAGAGTCTACCCCCTGAACCACAGAGGCCGTCTATTGTCAACTTTAAAAATGCTTAATAATTACTTACTTAGTAAATCAGTAATAAATAATATTTTCTGGATTTCAATGATTTAAAAAATTAATGATTATGAGAACTGTTTGTTAACTGTTAAAATGTACATGGATACGAGAAAATTTCAGTATATTCTTAATGAAATAATGTACCAGAGTATTGATGGATTGATTTTGTATCCGACATGAAATTTAAACGGTCTTAAATTGTTGAGAATTCTGCCTGTTGCAAAACTTCCAAAACGTCCAGGATAGAAATTAATAATTGCCCTTTTCGAGATAAAAATTTAAACCTTTTTAAAAAACTTTTGTTAATAAGACATGAACTTAATTTGCTGTATTATCTTCGGGAAGATTCCTCTTATACCTTTGACCCACCCCTATGTATATTTCCCCGCACGCATATCATCCCTAAGATCACCAGCCTCCCTCGAAGCCTCCCCGGAACCCTTGTTATTCGTCCCACGAGTGTTCCCACATGCAACCGTATTCTAATGCGATGTAAGAAATAATGAATTTCACCGAGACGCGGTGCATACGTTTTATTGCCAAACCCGAATCTGTTGGATACATAAACGAACATGTTGTTTATATCAAAGTGTTCCGTTCTTCTACCCATATAATGTAAATGGAATAAACAGGGCTATCCCCATTACGATGAAATATTATTAAGTTAAAAACTTAAAAAAATAAATGGTTTTAGTAGTTTCTTGCTTGCTGCAATAGACAAGGAACTCTTTGAACAAAAATTTTTCCACAACATCGACCAAATCGAAAATAAAACTTAAAGCACTTTTCCTCTAACAAGTGTTCAAGATAACCAGATTTCGTGTAGACTTAATTAGATATTAGACGATTAATAAAATTCAACCAAACTGACAATAATCTAGGGAAAAAAACGAGTGTGCTTTAGGCCAAACGACTGAAGTAAAACTACAAGAAAAACCTCGCCCAATGAACCCAGGTATCCCTGCTAAGTTACCAAACGTAGCAAACGGGGTGACCTGTGACCTAGGGGTGACATATGACATTGGGGTGAAATATGACCATGGGGTGACCTAAGACCTTGGGGTGACCTACGACCTTGGGGTGACCTACAATCTTGGGGTGACCTACGACCTTGGGGTGACCTACGACCTTGGGGTGACCTACGACCTTGGGGTGACCTATGACCTTGGGGTGACCTACGACCTTGAAGTGACCTACGACCTTGGGGTGACCATCCTTATCCTTATCACTCCCCAAGTCAAGCGTGCGTAAAGGCCCGACCGTTCACCTAGCAATCGATCACCATTCGCATCGATTACCGTTCGCATGACATTTTTCGTAACAATCACCACTTTTCGTAACGCATTCACCAGCTTACCCCCCAAGTCGAGCGTGCGTGCTTATTGCTAGAAGTGCCAATTCCTAAATCGTTGATTGAACTGAACGTTGACGGGAACTGAAGATTGTTTATTGATTTCTTGGCGTATGATAGCCGGCGTAGTCCAGCGGTAAGGCTCTCGACTCGCACCCCGAAGGTCGTGGGATCGAATCCCGGCGAGGCAAATAAATTTTATTTGATTGATTTGTGTTATTTCACAATTTATTCATTTAAAATAATGTATAGTATATTTGCGGCAAGTTCCAAACAGGAAGATTCTCTCAGTATCGCCCTGGTGTAAGACCACCATTCAGAATTTAAACGTTGCTTGAAATGGCATTAACCGTGTGTAGTGACCAGATCTGAACAGCCAGGTACTTCCCCACCTTCCTCTTCTCTCCTTCCCCTCCCCACTAACTTCAGCCTCACAACATACCCCAATTGGGGATGCCATAGCCTCATTGGCTTCAGACAGGAGCAGTTGGGACTCTTGTGCGGTGTTCATATAAAAAATAAAATAAAAAACAAACAAAAACTCCAAAACAAATTTTTCACTTCTACAATTGATAGCTCACAATTTCATCAATCTGGAACACCTGACATTGGTATTCATAGCATTCAAATAAAAGAAGTGTTTGAACACTTTCTGGTACCTACATCAAATTATCAAAATTTGACATGGGCACTTCTGGCATTAAACCCAAATATAAATAACTCCCTTCAAATTTTGTTAAAAATCAGTCGTTCTTACTTAGATTCAAAACAAGTACCTACATCAATACATAAATTACGCAATAAATTGTTGTAAAACGTTGAATTCCTAGGTAAGGTTTTTTTCTGATCCAAGCCTTTAATCTAAATTCAATATATCTCTTTTTGCGATGACCCGTTAAAAATTACGAATAATCTAAAATCTTGATAAATCAGTTCCGATTTTGAAGTTGGCAACTAAACTAATTTTCTTTTTAAAAAAAATACATTAAAGGTGCTCTAAGTAGGTACAGTACCGCTTACCTGAATGCTCCAAACAAATACTTCCAATTTTTAAAATGATGACATAATTCAAAGCAAATTATACATGTTATAAATTTAATTGTACTGAAAGTATTCATTTTCATTACCCTGTTCAAGAAATCATATTCATCTACACAAATTCCACACAATCTTAACACCCTATCCATCTTTTGCTTCTTACGTCCTCTTCCACCCGCTCCCCCAACCTAAGAAACCATCCCCTCCCCCCACTTCAACACACAACATACAACATACATGCCCAATATTCTAATCAACAACTCTCGTGTTGTTTCCTCCCGTTATCATTTCTTTGTCTTGTAATTATTCCAAAGTTTAATGAAGAATATGGGTTCAGCAAGATGCACTACATGCGGGTGCGGGTAGGGGATGGGGAGGATCTTAAAGAAGATGGAAGTATTCTTGAATTAGTAAAAAAACCTTGTTTTGGAATAAAATATTTAATAATAACTCTCTTTTGTAATAAAATATCGGCGTAATATTTTCTCTTTTGTAATATTTTTATGGCGGATTTAAGTGATGCTGAATATTTGCTCACTAAGCCGAAATATTTTTTTTTATTTTTTTATTTTTTTATTTGAATTTTATTTTAGTAATTTGTACATTTAAGTTTACAAATTTCTAATTGATTTTATAATATTTCATATTGCAGTTTTTTTTTTTTAATTATAATATTTTAAATTCACAAAATTTTTGAAATCACAAAATTTTTTGTTTTTGTTTTATGTAGCTTCTACATTCCATCTTGAACTTTTCAATTGGTGAGGACTTAAGAGTTTCTGGTAGTGTGTTATATAACTTAATTCCTTTGTACAGCAGACTGTTTTGCGTATTCGTTTTGTCCTTTTTGTTTAATCTTATTTCCTTGCAAGTCCTTGTGTAATGTCTGTGAATGTCCTTATTGTATACGATTTTATTTGTGAAGTATTTTGGTAACATGTTGTTTAATATTTTGTGAATAAATATCAACGTGTTCAAGGTCAGTATTTGTTTCACTGTTAACCAATTAAGTTCCTTTAGCATTTTAATTATTTTTGAAAATCTATTTCTTCGGAGTATTATTCGCATTGCTCTGTTTTGGAGAATTTGAAATTTATTCTGTTCTCTTTCATTACAAAGGAAAAGGATACTTGAACAGTAGTTGAAGTGTGGAGCAATAATTGAATTGTAAATGGTGATGGCGGTTTTTCTGGAAATTTTAGGCCGAATTCTTCCCAAAAAAGATATCTTTTTGCCAATTTTCTTGTGGATATATTCGGCATGTCTATTGAAGTTTAGTTTGGAATCTAATATGACTCCTAAGTATTTCATTTCAGAAACATTTTCAATAATTTCACCATCAATTTTAATTTTGCTTTCACTGGATGTCTTTTTATATCCAATCACCATACATTTTGTTTTTTTTTTGTATTTAATTTAAGCTTATTTATTTTTAGCCATCTTGATACATCATCTAGTTCATTATTTAAAATATTTATTAGTTCTTCATAGTTATCTCCAATTAAGTATATAAGTGTATCATCGGCAAAAAGTTGTACTTTGCATTTTGAAAATATTTTCACCATGTCATTAATTTAGAGTATGAACAATAGAGGTCCCAGGACCGATCCCTGTGGTACTCCTAACTTATTTTCCATTGGTTTTGAAAATTGATTATTTATTTTTGTTACCTGCTTTCTGTCTCTCAAATACTCTTGTATTAATTTAATGGCTACAGATGAGAAACCAATTTCTTTAAGCTTTCTTATTAGTATGTCTCGGTCTATAGTTTCGAATGCCCTTTGAAAATCCAAAAATATTGCTAAGATAAATTTATTATTATTCATTCCTTCCTTCCATTCTTCGACAATTACGTTTAATGCTGTTTCGCATGAGTTATTAGATCTGAATCCTGATTGCTCTTGGCATAGAATATTGTGTTTATCTAGGTATTGTAAAATTTGTTCTTTTATTATCACTTCAAGAATCTGCTCATATTTTGGTAAGGTGTTGATTGGTCGAAATTCTTCACATTTTCTGGTATTTTTAACCTTCGGAACCGGTATAATGGTAGATTGTTTCCATGACTGTGGAAATTTTCCTTCTTCAATCGTCTCATTAATAATATTTAATAGTGTAGATCCAATTACTGGAAAAGCATCCCTTATTATACTAATAGTTAATCCATCTGAACTATTCTTTGATTTAATTTCATTTAAGACTTTAAATAAATATTCTGCATTTATTCTTCTGAAGACCAATAATTCTTTGTTTGAGTCGTTATTTTCATTTATGGGGTTAGCAACAATGTTGGGTATTAATTTGTTGATTTGAGTGATGCTTTCAATAAAATATTTATTAAAGCTATTAGCCATGTTTTCTTCGTTTATCTCTTTTGGGAAGTTTACAATACAAAACATTTAACAAGGTTACAATTTTTACAACATAACATAACATCAATATTTCAAACACTCTCCTAATAAAGCAGCTGCTTGTGTTTAGGAGAGCACAACTAAATATTTTTACACCTTGTTATGAAGCGATTTTATTTATCGTTAGTTAGGTACTATTTTTAATGCATTTTAGTTGGGTAGGTTGGCAAGGCTGCGGAGAGTTTTGTTCAACGCGACGGATTTCCGCACTCTCGTTTGGGCGGCGATTGGTGCGAATCGCTGTGCAAATAACAGTCACTGAATTTTTAAGTTTTGAAACCATGTGAGTGGAATCCGAGTTTTTGGGCGTCTGCATTCGGGCGAAGAAAACACGTCGTGTATTTTTATATATAAATTCCGAAGATTTTTTCGCGTAAAACGCGAGTTCTCGCGATGTGCCAGTGTAACGATTATTGTACCTCATTATCCGAGGCATCGGATTAAATAATAACACGCCACGCCCGTGATGGTATGCAGCGCTACTAACCGAAGATTTATTCGCATAAAATGAAACAAAAAACATTACTAATTTAACAAAAAATATTTATGATTTTATGAGAAAATACGGATAAAAGTAATAAAAATACAGGTTAGTTAATAAATGATTCAAAGAATTGATAAGGCAAAAGCATATTTCTAAACAATAAGTAAAGTTATGAGGTGGTACTGTGGTACTACAGTATTTTAATTTTTTTTTATATTTGTCGTAGTTTACTTCCGATCGTATATCAAGGGGTAATTTATTAATTAATTTTATATCCTTGAATATTATAGTGATGCTGTGCTGTTGTGGTTCGTACTAGTGGCACGGTTGGTCTCCCAACAGATATTATTCTTTTGCTAATATTTAATTGTGGTCAATTATTTTTATTAAATAAATTTTTATGTAATTGTAGTAGTACAATTTTGTCATAAGTTTTTGTAAGTGGGGGAACCGGGAAATCTTGAAAAACATTTATTGTTGGGTAATAAGGCTTTTTTAAGATGATTTTTATTATATGGTGAAATCCCGGTTCCGGCATTAGTAAAAAAACTCTTTTTAATAGAGCGTATAATTTGAAAATTAACTTAATTTCGGTAATTGCTTTTCTTTAACTCATAATGATATGCTTCTATTGTGTATACTTATAATTCTGTTGTGATAAGATTTGTAATTTGTGTGTACAACCTGTCTTCTTATGGTTACCAAATTGTCATTTTTTTTATGCAATTTTTCAAGTTTATATCCGGAAACACAAAATGATTTTAAAAAGTAGCTCTCCATTCCGTTTTACCTTTCATACATACAGCATTTAACTTATATTTGATTAATTTTCTTGTCACTTTTAAACACATTAAATATATTATAATAGTTTGAAGTCATGTTCAACAATACAGTTCAAACCACTGCACAATGAAGAGATATCTTTCTTCCACGGTTTATACTCATTAGTTTGTTCTGTTCCAGGACATATAACGATGTCCCAGTCATGTCACTGCGTCATCTCACGATCTTAGTGCATTGTTTGCAGTAAATTACGTCGGTTCCAACCAGCAAATTTAAGTAGATAAACTAGAGAGATCAAATCTTCCGAGTTGCATAATTAGATGGGATAATTACTTGATAATGACTTGGCATAAGTCTTCTATAGACAGATCGAATATGACTAACTGCAAAACATAAAATCTGATTAAACTACTTAACGTTTTCCAATCATTATATTAAAACATAATATTTTTCAATGTGCGAATTATTTCCACAGTGAGCTTAAAATGGCAAAAATTAAGAAAATACTTTTTTAACATCAGCTGCACACAGGAGGCCCTGAAGAAAATAACTCCCCCCAGGGCTTATGTCATCTTGGAGGTGCTGTATGGAGGGCATTTTAAGAAAGAAAGGAGAGGAAGTTCAGGGAAGGAAAAGGGTATGAAGGGTGGGTAGGAATCTGGGGGTCAGTGTGTCCAGGAGTGACAGTTGTATAAATCCATCCCTCCCCTTACGGTGCGGTGCAAGGCGATGTTCCGAGAGAGTACAGCTAGAGAAGTCAAATGGACTCCCTCAACCATTTTCTCCCGACCCTGCCTGCCATGCAGCTAGTGGGCAGACGCGTCCGTCGCCAAGAACCGGACAAACCTCACCTCTCGAAGTTGGGCACCACTGCTAAGTCACCAAACCTAGCGAACCACTTGGGGTGACCTATGGCAGAGGTGCTGGTTGTCCAATAAACTGTTCCCGGGGCTGCGATACCCGTAACCGCCTCCAAAATTGAGTGTTTTTTATTGCTCAATTTAATTTCTTTATGTAAAATATTATCAATGTGTAATTGTTCCAAAGCGTCCGGAGACGGTGGGACTATGCCGACCTCTATTGGGGTATTGTGAGGCTGGGGAGAGTGCGAAGGGTAATATGAGTAGATGTGTAAGAAGATGGTTGGGAAGTACCTGGCTATTCAAATCTGGTCAGCAAACACGACTAAAGCAATATCAAGCAAATTTTCCATACAGAATGGTGGTATCGCCATAGTATCTATAATCTACAGATCTACACATTGCAATATGGTTGACTGAAAAGAAAAGAACAGACATTCGAAATATCCTAAAGAACTAACTGGAGTACTTTTTATAGACATTTACTTTTCATATAATTAGTCACTAAATAATATAATATTCGTATATAATAAAATATGCAGGGTACCGCTTGCTAGTAACATTAATTATATAATCATATACATACAGTATTTACATTTTCTTATCTCCATGTGTAATCTTATATTACGTGTGCATCCCTTTTATGGAAATTTATCAAATAATAAAAACAACGTGTAAATATTTAATTTAACAACAATACGTATGTGCATGTGTGTGTACATACGTTACTCATGTATGCATATATTTTTATCTTATTATATACATACATATCTTTGTTGATACATATCTTTTTAATAAATATAATATGTTATTTACCCACCTCAGAACAGACTCTGTCTAGTGAGGTGGGTAAAAGAAAACTATCTACATAAATGAAAAAAAAATAAACGCCCGGGTTGCCAGCACTGAAATTGATCTATTAGGAAAAAAAATTTCAAAAAGAGTGTTGAAACTCTCGCAAAGCAGGGTAGTAAGGTTCTAAATTTTTTTTATTTCAAATTAAAAAAAAAAATTGTTAAGAATCCAAGAAGTTTTTTTTGTTATTAGTTTTAGGGGTATTATGCCGTGTTGCGCTACCTCCTTCTTTAGCCAACGTTTCGGACAGCGTTGCAGTGTCCATCATCAGGGCAGATTAGTAATAGTAAGGGGTGATGTTTGTTCTTATCTACTTAGGAGCGATACCGTGTCGCCAGCTCCACTCCTCTATGAGCTGGCGCTACAATATACTTCATCATGTTTTTTTTGTGTTTAGCCTTGATGTAACCTAATTACCGGATACCAAGAAGTTATACCGGATTACAATTCAAGATTATTGTAAAATTTTAGCTTCAGATATATTTTTCTTATTAAAATACAAAATCAATAAACTCTTAAGAGAAAATCAATAATGCAAATTCTTCAACCCTCCAGCTATGCCAGAAATCTGCCTGGGTAAATAAAACCAAGGACTTAGTTAACCCGTAATACCGAAAGGGGTAAAACTTCACCTTCTTGAGGCGTACCCTTTCCACGGGGCAGGGAAAACCCCTTGTTTGCCGATTATTAATTCGATTCATTAACACCCTTTCTTGGCGTTCGCCTTGCAAAAGATCAGCGGGTCGGGAGGGACTTTAAACTGTTTGCACTACACTTACGGTAGCTAGAGGGTGGGATTCTTCAAGACGGTGTGTTTGACCAAGATAGGAAGGGATTTTGATACAAAAAATATAGCTGACATTCAAAAAACTACGAGCATGCATCATTATTTATTATTTCTAATTTACCTGTTAATAAATTCGTCGTGGAATTCCATTCTATTGCGAATTAATTATTTTTAAAGCCTTTATAACTTCAGTTGAAAAGTTTAGCTAAGGTTTACACTTTTGTCATGATTTATTTTATGACCCGACTAAGAAAAAATAGAGGCAACAGAGAATTTTCATGTTTTTTTGTTCTCGAAAAAATTAGGATGGTGACAGTATTTTTATTTTATTTTCACGTTGACGTGGAATGTGCTGTTTTTCCAAATTAATGCCAAATTGGTCAGCGGCAATATTTTCCGTTTGTTGTGGTGGTAACATGAGATTTTCAAATATTGTTGGGCTGTTCGTAGCCCAGGAATGTTTTTCTTGAAAATATATAAAAGCTAATGCTTCCATGGAAGAGTGGTATTAACGTATTTTAAAATGAACATGTACGCAAATTACTACATTATCTAAATGTATATTATATTTCATATCCTAAAATAAATAAATAAAAAAATAAAAATAAAAATATATATATATTACGAGTGAAAATAAAAATATTTCTGAATGAAAATACTTTTTTTTCGTATATTTTTGACGGTATTCATAGTTTTTTGAAAATACCTCATTAAGACGTTTGGATTTTCAAATATATTGGGGACAAGAGTGACAATTGCCCAAAACCGGTGGAACTTTGGCTCCTTCCTCTGGGTCTCGGATTGAAGGGGGGGGGGAAAGGAGAAGGAGATGAGGTGAAGAAAGGTTAGGAGGTACATGGCTGTTCAGGTCTAGTCACAAAGCACGGCTAAAACCATTTTATGTTTCGATTTTGAAAAATTTGCCTCATCAATCACAAAATATCGCCTTACGAGTATCTCCACGTCTGTGGGATAACGATGAATACCAACATAGGTAAAAAAATGAGTCAGGAAAGTAAATTGATAAATGACCTAAAAGTGACATGTTAACGAAAAATACTCTCCAATATTTGACTCACTTGATGTAATAAAAAAGGTAAAGTGAAATGGAATAACTACCTAAGTTATTTATAATTTAGGAAATGCATCTGAATGTACTCATATCATGAATATTAACGATTTAACTATGTCCCTTGGCACTCCCCTAAAAATACTTACAGGTTTGGCACCGGGTATCACCGCTGATGGAGTTATGATTTATAGCTTTGACACAATCTGTATAACTGTTGTCACGTGGGGTAAAACTTTTTTATGGAAATTTTTCATTAGAATAACGCTAAAAATGAAAACGATGCAGATGTTTTTTTCAATATTTTACTTATTAATAGGATGGATTATTAAGGCTCCGTAACCGCGCTCAAAAAGAAGAAGATGGAGAGAAATGTAATTACGAATGTTTTAGAGGAGCGCGCTAATATTTAAAGCGATAAAATCGATGCAAAAATCGTGAAAATGTTTAATAAAACACGACTCGTTTAAAATAGAGCAAAAATCTCTTAAGGGCTGTCTAAAATAGATTTAAAGAAATTCTGTGATTTTTTTTATAGATATAACTTGTAAAATCACAGAAAAAGACTTGAAAATAAAAATTTAAGATACCATAAAATTAAATTTCGAAATCAGACTTTATTTCATAAAATGTAGAAATCGGAAAAGATACAGACGCACTAATTTTGATCTAAATAATTAATTAGCATTACGTACAGGTTCGACAGTTTTATTCTGGCTAAATAAATAAATTTTCGAGTTAAAAATATAAAACTTTCCAATATTCTATATTACATAACCACGAAAAACCTAACCGAAATTGTGGTACACATTAAAAATGCATAAAAAACCTATTAAATTAATATTTTTAAGAGAAAATGAATTTGGTAATTGTTCAAAAACCAGTACGCTTGTGAACAACTATAATTGCCCTCTGTGGAGTAAAAAATCAGAAGCATTTGGTTCGGTACTTAGCTGAAACCTACCATCAGTTTGTCAGTTATGGTAATTAATTACTATATGAACAGATTTCTCTCTCTCGATCGGTATTGAGGTGCATTGTTTTAATTTATTTCTAACTAGCAGACCCGGCCACATGTTGCTGTGGCTAACGAAACACAACGCCATTACCCAACCTTTATAAAATCCACACCGCCCGCTTGCCAGCTGCCCGCTGCCCGCTGCCCGCTGCCTGAATTGAATATTTGAATTTCTCGGCTTTTCTCTACTATAATAAGCATGTTTTATTAATATAAACCTTCCCCTTGAATCACTCTATCTATTGGTGAAAACCGCATGAAAATCTATTTCGTAGTTTAAAAGATCTATGCGCACATACATTTTGAGCGACTTAATTTTATACTATGTAATGCAATTCGAGCGATCGCCAGTAATTATACAATGCTTGCAATGCAACACTGGATATTTGAAAAGGTAAATTCAAATACCTACTTACTCTAGGAAATCTAATTTCCAATTTCTTCCGTTGAACGAATTTCAAAAGTGACTATAGTACCTACGGCCCGCCAGCCGTTTAATATCGCACAAAAATAGGTTTTCTTTGAATTTCTCGGTTTTTTTTCTAATATAATTTACATGCATTATTCATATAAACAATCCTCTTCAATCACTCTATCTATTGGTGAAAACCGCATGAAAATCCGTTGCGTAGTTTAAAAGAATAACGTGCACATTAAGGTGGTCCAAAATTTTTATTTTATTATTTTTCATTTGGCCACCCTGCGAATTTGTTACACGTATTCATAGAAATAACATGGTAAAATTTCAGCGAGATAGCTCAAGTAGAAAGGGGTGCTCAATCGAGTGTTGTTTTTGAATTTTTTGTTTATAATGCTTAATTTTTACTTTTTGCTACAGGCCAGTTTCGTGTGCTAAACTATTAAATAAATATTAAAATAAACTACTGAAGAGTTTTATAGACAAATTTGAACATTATTTGATACTTATTTAGTAGACTGTGAAGTGAATCAGTGTAATAAAATGTGTTCATCTACTCGAAAAAAATACGAAATTTTTCTAATTGGGATTCGAGATATTGAGCCATTGATGAGGCTTAACCAACATCCTACTCTTCGGCAAGTTATACTCCGTTATCACTATCTACATATTAAATGATTCCAAAAATGTGAAAGATTCCGTGCATGTACTTATTCAAGAACTTATAAAAGTGTGGAGTAAATCTAGTATTCCGACCAGACAACAAAATCACTGCATTGAAAAACTGATTAAGTTTCTTAAGAACTGGCTGCTATTGAATAAAAATAGAGGAAGAAATTCTGAAGCACAAAAAAGGAGAGTATTTGTTTAAAAAAAGAACTATACAAACTTTTTGACATTGCCCATGCAAGTGCTTTGAATTTGATAAAAATTGCGGAAGACAGAGCGTTTCTCATCGATCATAGATGAGAACGTAAGATGATTATGACCTCAATCGACAAGAAACTAGGAAAGGTCAAAGAAAGTTCTCTAAAACGGAAACCAAAATCTGAAGAATTGAAAGAAATGGCTGCTGAAAGTAATGCTTCATGTTCGGTGGTATCGAGACAAGAGTTAGAACTTGAGTGCAGCTTCAGTAGCACTTCTAGTAATGCTAGCATGTTAGAGGATAAGTCCAAAGATGAGTTTGTAGTGCGTTGAGCTGTCTACAAGTGACGTATTTACACAATACATTACCAGTGCGCTTGATCGTAATAAGATTTAAACTAATCAAGAGAAAAGAAAAACAAATTGTTCGATTTGTTAGTTATCATTTACACCAAAGTTTGAATCGAAGCGTCTTTGGCAGCAGATGCACCAGTAAATGACTTAATACTTTGGAATAGCTTAAAATTGTACGAAGCCTTTGATTCCGAAATCAGTATAGCAGCTAGGGGTGTCTTAGACCGTCACTTATGGTATTTGTCAGATGAACTAGTCTCACTTACCTTGTTTTCTGAGAAGCTGTCTGATGCTGAGAAACAGGCCATTGTTCAAAAAATAAATTCTGTTGGCGGTAATCGTTTAGTACGAGGTGATTGAGCTTGCCTCAGAGGTTACATTAGAAGCTTTTGCAATACAAAGAACGTTGAAAACGCTCTTAGTTCTTGATATCAAGGACTCTTTCTTGTAATTACCTCCTGAGACTTGGAATAACAATGTTGATTACCTTCAAGGCAAAAGCTGAGTCAAAAATTTGAGTGTTGTTAATGATACAGCGGAGAGAGGTGTTAAACTTTTTGAAGATTATAACACGATACTCACTAAGAATGAGGAAGAAAAGCAATTTTTACTTCACATCGTTGAACAGAACAGAAAAATCGTTTCCACTGAAACATTCAAAATGTAGTTAACAAACATAGTTTTAAAAGATTGTGACTAATATTATGTTAATTATTGCTTTGTTACCAAATTTTGTTCAAATTTAAATACGTTTTATACTTATTTGACTAAAATACTTGTAATATTAATAAACCTTAAATTACGTGTTTTACTTAAAATCCAGAACTTTTGTCAGAAACTTCTAATTCGATGAGCACCCCCTTGTATATAAGATAGGGGGCTGAAATTTTTTACACATAATAGGAATGATGGGTGTAACAAATAAAATGGGTGGCTACATCCATATTTGAATTAAAAAAATTTACCATATAGGTCTGGACCACCTTAGTGCACATACATTTTTAACGACTTCATTTTATAAAGGGTCCACCAAATAACATTTTTTTTTTGAAAATGCTATAAAAAAAACTACTGAATATTTTCTCAAATTTCTTTTTTTATTTGAAAGTACAATCCTTCCGGTTAATAATGGAAAATAATTTCATTCAAATGGCTGCCTCGGCTGGCCATGCAGTAGCCTACACGATCGGTCCAATTTTTAAGCACATTATCGATTGTGTACAGCTGTATTTCACCAATGGCTTCACGAATATTGTTCTTTAAAGCGTCAATTGTCTCTGGCTTGTCGGCGTAACACTTATCTTTGAGGGCACCCCACAAATAATAGTCCAACGGTGTCAAATCGCAGCTCCGAGGTGGCCAAACGATTTTTTTTTAATTTTGAAAAAATTCCAATTTTCGCACACATTCTGCAACATTACCATGATTTTCAAAGTATGTCGCAATAATAATAATGCAATAATGTCGCAATATTTCCCAGCATTGTTCAAGCGTATATACAACCATATTCGTTCAGCGGAAGGATAACACTAATTATCTGTCAAATCAGACATGAGCTAAGTGTTACCATTCACGAAATAAGCACTAGTTGAAAAAAAAAACGTTAGATGGCAGACCCTTTACTATGTAATGATGATGATACACTGGCACTTGACGTTTTGTTAGTGGGTATTAGTTCCAATCCCTTCATTTATAAATACAATGGGATTCTTTGATTCCTCCTCTTTTCTAATTTGCAAGTGGAACGAGCAGTTTCTTCAGAAAATCAGAAGGACCGAGCCGGTATTGCAAATAGGAAAGAAATGAAAAATTATCTCATTTACTTATTTCAAAGGAGTGTGTTTTACTGATGTGACCTCATAATGTAATTTTGAAAAATATTTCACCGGTGATTTTCACGGGTTTGCGCTAGTTATTTTTATTTTATATAATAATAATATCGTATTCCATATTCACAATACTCCATTACCATGCATAATATGCAACATGGAATCGGTGATTGTTAGTTTTCAATTAGTGGCATTTGTATTCATTGAAAAAATAATATTATTTTTCGGAAAGTAATTAAGTACGGGTCAAACGGAGAGGGATTGGATATGTTTTTTGAAATAAACCTTCGAAGAATTCAATTTTGAAAACCCTGCAAATGTTTGTATTGCATTAATGATAATGGTACAATAATAATATGGGAAAAATTGTCCTAGTACACCAGCTTTTCTGAAACCCGTCAATAACGACGGGAAAACTAGAGTTTTACTAGAATTACTTCGAACTCAATAAAATAAGGAAAACTCAAAAGAAAGTGACGGGTTGTTTCAACAAAAAAACCGTCAAATTGTTAGGTTCATTTTTACGTTCTTTGTAAGTTCTACTCAATCTCTGTTATTATATATAGTTATAGGCCAGTTGCTTCATAAAACTGAAATAATCACTATTACACTAGACTTCAGTAAAAAGATACTATCTTTAATTGATCACCATGAAACAGGCAGCCGCCTAGTATGGTGATTTAATAAATCTAATCTACTTAATTGTCTAATATATGTAACATGTATTTTATAAATAAATCACAAAACTTATATCAAAATAATCATAGAACTTTCACAGAACGTGAAAATTAACTTAATAAATATTTGATGAAATGTTCAAATTTTTTTAAGCAACTCAACCTAAAAATGTTTATAAGGGAAAATTGAAAGAAAATCAAAATCCTTAAGCATTGTTCTAATGAAAGACCATCTGTCCACATTCAAAAGCTTGCTTCGACTATGTAAGGTTGGATAATTATTTATATAATCATTTTGATAAGTGTTCTTTTATTGGTTGTATGGGAACTCGTCATTTCCACGACTCGTTCTTGAGTTCAACAACTTAGCTATGGAATGATTTGTCGACCTCTGTGTTTCTTCCCTCCTATAGCATAGGTATCTTCAAGACTCATGTTCACTCCTTCCACTCATCAAGAAGACCATCGACGCGTCAATCCTAAAGATGACATAGGCCTTGAAAGAAGAAGAAAATGTCAAGAGTCAGAATAACAAAAGAGCACGTTTGAGACGATGTATGAATGTGAATGAAGCAAGAAGTGTGCGGCAAGGCAATGTTGTGTGGCGGTATTTCCTCTATGCCTACCCCTGTAGAGAAACTACATCATAGAAGTTAGTTTGTTAAGGATGCGAGTAACAATTCAATTTTTAAATATATTCATGAGATAGTGTCAATTCATTATTTATTACATTAATTTCACAACTGAAAGTTTTGAAAAGAACTTATAATTATCTTCAGTATTTCAATAGCTTTTATTTAAAACTAGCGAGTTCCCGGCATGCGTTGCACTGCCACTTAATAAAGAAATGGTTTCTTCCTGCGTGTCCTTTTCCATTCGTCCCGTTCCACTTCCGCCTCCCCTTCCCCTCACGCGTTCCTTCTCCGCATTTCCTGTCCCTCCTCCCCTCTCCCGCTTCCCCCATCCCGCGAACCTCCACCCGCGTTCCCCTCCCCCCATCCTGCATTCCATTCATTCATTCCCGGTACATTCAGTTTTCAAAAAGATCGCGTACCACCTATTGCAATTTTTTATGAAAATTTCGTAATGCCAGAGCTCACCTGCATATGTATATATATATATATATATAGAAACCATCGCGTGCGTGCTCAAAACAACTTACCAAAGTCTCATCGCAATCGGATGAACTGTTTAGCAACACATTGTTAGCAACTCATAATTTCATGACGCTAGGGCTCACTATTGTATATAGGAACTATCGCGGGCATGCACGCATTCAATCTCCAAAGTTTCATCGCATTCGGATGAATGATTTAGCAACGCGTAAAAAACACACGTACGAACATATTAAGGCGAAACTATAGTCCAGGAAAAAACGAAATCGCGCCCTTTTATGGGAGGAGTTTAAAAATACTTCAGAAAAAGCTTTTGGAAAAGTTGGAAAAGGTATTTTAGATTTTTTTTTACGGGTTGATTTCGTAAAGGCCTGTGAAAAATATTAACTCATTTTTTACGCATTGTTTATTGTAATAAAACAGAATTTAAAATTGATTTCACGGAACAAAGCGACGCGGAGCCTAACGACCGTTCCCCGCTCCGTCCCGGGGCGAACTCATAAAAAAAGGGCGTGACAAGTTATGTAGCCCTTCGGTGGACGGCATAGAGTTCACTTTGGAAATCCAAATTATTTATTGTAAAATAACAACGCGGAAATGCATATTTTATTTTATTTTGTGAACTTCGGGCGTAAATATTGTTTTTTTTGCGATTATTATAAAAAGAACTGAATTTGCCACATTATACAATAAAACCATATCCGATAAAGGGTTTATAAACAGGAGAGTTTGGACTTGAACGTGTTTTTTATAGTCCTTATACTTTAGTTTTTTCTAGGCTTATTAAAAGACTTATAAAAAAACTGACTGATGTTTTTAAGGGCCAATGTTTTTGTCTACACGCAGTATTTAATTGGAGCATCTATAATACTTCTAAGCGATCAAATTTTCAAAACAAAAACATTTGATTTTGCATTATTTACTATGGCTTCATCTTAATAAATTAATAATTACATAAACATATTAATAATTACATAAACAAAAACACAGCGTAGAATTATAGCAAAGATACTCTTTCATTTCTACTGTATGTACTGTATGTATGTACTGTACTGTACCCATGATCTCAATATGTAAGAAATACAACAATATTGTTCTTTCAAAATCTGTATAATTTTGTGTTATTTTGTTAACTTGTATAATTATTGTTAACCTCAACACAGGCTTGTCCTAGTGAGGTAACAAATTGTATTGTAAACATTTTTACCTACAGTGTAAAGAAACAATAAACAATAAACAATAAACAACAATTTCTGATTCACCAACACTCGCGACAATCTTTTTCATTTAAAAATTCACACGTAGCGATATAAAACAATAAAACTCCACAAATTTTTAAATTCGGGACATAAAATTTTTAAAAAGCGTTAAATAAAAATGAGACGTGACTGACACGAGTATTACGGATTATTTACAACCCTTACGTGACAAAAGACCCTAGTGCATGGCCGACCTAATAATTAATAATAACGACACCGGCTTCGGGGCTGTTAATTTTAATAAATTAAACGACGTTACTATACGAGTAAAGGCTGACGGCCGGAGATAACGAAAAGGTTACGCCGATAACGGCGTTACAATATTGAACAGTTACACGTATAAATTTAGTTTTATTATTTTATAATTTCTACCCTTTCTTTGATACGGAACGCAAAATACATCTGCATTCAAATATGTTAGCATTGAATCATTTTCAGGAATTAATTTTAAATTTATTTATTTATTGACGCCAAAAATTCCAAAATATATAAATAAAGCATAATTTCAATATAATAATAAAAATTTTAATTTTAATGAATTAAAAAATTACTCTATTTTCTGTTGTCTATGTTTTAAAATAATAAAAAAATGTTGAAAAACAAAACATAGTATTTAGGGAAACAAGGTATCGTTAGTTAAATATATAATACAATCGTATACATGGAAATATGAATGTAAATCACCACCATTAGGTGTGCCTGATGGTTTTGTTTAGTTTAGTTTTATGTTAACGGTTTACGCCAGAGGTCGGAAGAGAGAATAGAACGCCCGACTATGCTATTCTTTATTTGCTACATTCTATGATTTTATTTTTATTTTGTTGAATCGATTGTAAAAAGCTTTTGTAAAATGTGTGCGTGAGTTAAAATTTAAAGTTAATAAAAAAATTGAAATACATTTATAAGTTGACTAGCTGGTACCCTCGCGTTCCCACTCCTCCTCCTCCACCTTCCCTCTCCTCACTCTACTCCTCCCCTTCCTCCGTCCCGCGAACCCCCTTCCCGAGTTCCCCTCCACCCTCCCGTATTCGCCACCCCCCTCCCGCGGATCCTATGTTGTCGATTCAAAACCCTTAATTTAATACGTGCTTAAATTCGAGTGGACCCGAGGAAAGTAGGTAGAACAGTTAAATGAAAAAATGAAATTGTTGTTTTAACTATCTTCTTCGCAAATTTTCTATATTTTCTCACCGTTTAAACCTTCCCTGGACTACGACAAATATTTCAAAACCAAAATCAGCTAAATCGGCCCAGCCGTTCTCGAGTTTTAGAGAGACAAACGAACAGCAATTGATTTTTATATATATAGATTTTGATTAATAATACATTATGCGTACCTACAGGGTGTTAATTGACGTACTAAGCATTCTTTCAGCACTGATTTCTGACATTTTTGGAATAAAAACGTAGATAAAATTTTGTTCTTCGGTGACATTTTTGATGTTTGTTTTTCAACTTAAACAAACAAAAAAATATATATTGAACAATTTTATTAACATTTTTTACTCCAGATAATGTCAGGAATCATTTCAAATACATCTCTTAACATCCTGTGTATTATTAACATCACTATTAATACTATTATTCTAAAAAACTATCCACAAATTGACACTTTTTTCAGGTAATTTTACGTTAACCCTTCTGAGTATTGCGACACTAATTATGTTTAAAATTATACCTGTTGAAGAGCAAAATGTTAATTTTTATAAACGTGAAAGAAAAACAATTAATGCTACTCAATTGTGAAAATAATATAAGCATTTGTAATAAGAATAAATCACGTAATGCATTGCAGTATTTAACTTCATAAAACTAAGAAACATAAAGTGTCAGTGGGCATCTTTAATTTATCACTTAATACACTCAAAATAATCTTACTGGGGCTATATTTAAAAAATACAGTTTAATAGTATGTCAACGAATTTGCTCCCATGTAAATGCCTAAAAAGGGCGTTAATAGCTGTACTTGGTATTTAAAAATCATACAGCTTCCATTATCAAAGAAATGATTTACCCAACACTACTCGCGCATTCGAATTTCACTAAAATCTGTAATGACCTGAAAAACCTGAAAGGGCCTTTTAAATCATGAAAAATCGGAGCGCTTTTCGTGAAAGCTTTTCAGTTTTCCATGCTGCAAGCACCGGGTGACATAGGGGACCACTTAATAAATGTATCGTGTTAGCAAGCACATAATTTTATAGTCAACTTGAATAAAATTATGAAATACTTTAATAACTGTAATGTTCTCCAGTCCCAGTAATTGGGATTACTTGATGTATGTTCGGGGATCTTCAAGTTTACAAGTCTTGTTTATTTACATTATCGTATGGTTTACAATGAATATTTAACTGGACCTAACGTGAGTTCTAATGGATGCTCTGTATACTTCTGAAGCAAGGGAGCTCGGTAATGGAGGTGCCCAGCTGTCGATCGACTATTTCCGTAACCGTTCGAGTATTAGACACTCTCCTAAAGTACTACTTTACTGACATCTGTTGTGACACCTCAAAACTAGACATAACTTATGATACTAACGACATCTTTTGAATATTTATTCCTACTCACTATAGTAAGCAACAATTTTCAAAATCACATTCTTACATTTTATTTTAAGACGTAATCGAATATGCGTACGATAGAGCTCAATCACTTCGTTTAAGGAAAGGCGTTCGCGGATACAAATACCAGCAAAATACTAATATAAATGTCTCAATTTGGTATAGTTAAGTTATGTAATTCGCTCATACTGACGACGATGATGCACTGATTTATATTGCAGAAGATAATTATGAGCAAGCAATCAAAAAGATAAGTAGTGACTTAGAAACTTTGTCAAAATGGCTCAAATTAAATAAATTGAAACTAAATGTAAATAAGACAAAATACATGCATGTAGGTAGAACAAATATGCATGATGAACCAAAAATTTCTATAAATGGAGAAATCATAAAAAAAGTGGAAGAAATTAAATATCTTCGTGTCATCATAGACTCATAACTGAACTTCTCAAAAAATGCAGATTACACAATTAAAAAAATTGCAAAAAAAATATTATTTCTTGGTAGAATCAGAAACAAAGTAAATAAAGAAACATGCCAGATAATATATAATACAATTATATCACCACACTTTAATTACTGTTCAAGTATTCTTTTTCTCTGCAATGAAGATAAAATTAAAAAAATGCAAATACTGCAAAATAAAGCAATGCGAATAATACTTAAGCGCAACATATACACACGGATACGAGACATGCTAAAAGAGCTAAATATGTTGACGGTGAAGCAAACTGTGTATTTGAATGTACTTATTTTTTTACATAAAATTAACATGGGGATGATGTCTAAGGAACTAAAAAGAAAAATACATTACAATAACGAAACACACGGACACGGGACAAGAAATTCAAAGCAAATTAGACTGCCGACAAGAAAAAAATCAAGCACCCAGAAATCTCTGATGTACCAGGCCGTCCAACTGTATAGCGCCCTCCTCACCATCCAATTTCTAGTGACTGCGGCAGTGACTGCAGAGAGCGTGGAATTGAGCGAACTAGCGCTGTCTCGTTTGTTAAAGGGCCGCTAGAACGAGTCAGCGCTAGTTCGCTCAACTCCACGCTCTCTGCAGTCACTGCCGCAGTCACTAGAAATTGGATGGTGAGGAGGCCGCAACAACATCCCAAATGAAATCACTGAGATGGAAAATATAAATAACTTTAAAAAAGAATTACGAAAATATGTCTACCTCAATTATTAATGTCTTTATTTATGTATAATATTTAAAGAATGATTATGTTTGCCAACCAATGTAAATGTTTATATCTTTATAAAATATTAGCACACACAAAGATGTGAGCTAACTTAAGATTAATAAATAAATAAATACTTGTACGCAGATCACGGATTCAAAACTCGTTGAGGTCAATCTGAATTATGTAATGAATCGTGACTACTTATTTCCATGATAAACTAGAAGCTTGAAATGTCGCTAATTTTAACCGTGGTATGGTGCCATTTCTCTTTTTCAAAATGCTCAAGCTAAGATATTTAAAATTTTTGGAGTTAAAACTTCTTTAACACCGTTGTGATTTGAAACTCGATAAAATGAAATATCTCTCTCTCTCTCTGGTTTCAATCCTGGGATTGGTTTGCAGCAATTTCATCTATTCGTTTCTTCCACTCTTCCCTGTCTTGTGCGGCTCTTTTGAAGTCTGCATATGATAAGCAGCGCACGTCCACCAGCAGGTCCTCCAGGTACTCTCGGCGTGGGCGTCCCCTAGAGTTTGTCCCCTCGGTCATACCCTCCATTATGGCATGCAGTCGTAGGCCTTCTTGTCGTATTACATGTCGTATTACATACTCTTCTCTACTTTAGTTTTCTAAAGGTTTCACTTCTCCTTTTATGAATTGCATTCTTTGATTTTGAAGTGAAAACTTCTTTAGCACCGCTGTGATTTGAAACTCGATGAAACGAAAAATAGCGACACTAAAAGAGACAAACACATACATCATAGGTGTTAGCCTGCAAGAAAATGAGAGAGTATAATCGGTCTCCTCTTTGTGCAGTGCTTCATAGCCTCCCCACTCTTTTCAACCTAAGTTTTCTGAAGGTTTCAATTTTACCGCGTGTGAATTGCACACTCTGCTTTTTTGTGGAGTTTATTAATGAATTTTGTGAAGAAAAATATAATTTATTAGTAGATACTAAAATTTGTGGTTTACCAGTTCATTTATACAAAAAAATATCATCTACATATCTTTTCCAAAAATAACTACATTTTAATAATAAAGCACAACTGCTAAAAATCTTACATTGCAATTGTTAGTTTTTGTAGAAAAGGTGGTTGAAAATTAAGTACATCAGGGTGTTAACTACTAGCAACCTAAACATTTCATAAATATTATTATTGGGAAAGCAGATTTTGATTAGAAAACTTTACTCCATAAAACAATAACTCGGCGAAAACATCATTCAGCTAATTCCAAGACGAGCTTTCCATACGTGGATTTAACCACTCCGGGATTGAGAGGGTGGTTCGGGGGCGGAGGTGAAGAACCCCCCTTTTTCCAGGAGTAGATGGTCGGTGGGGGGTATAGGTGGGGGGGAATACGAGTCAAATGGGTACAGGGGGAAAGGCGAATCATTGAATATTTAATGTTTCATTACACGAAGGTTTTATATGACTCCGTACGGTGGTACATTTTGGTCTAGCGAGTTGAATACTTAGGGTTTGGAGTGAGAGGATGCAGAAAGCGTGTAACCCTAAATACAGCGTTTGTCATTTATGATCTACATTTGGCCATCCATAATAATTATTTAAAGCTTTATGTGGATTGATCAATTTTTGCTTATTTTTCTTAGATGTACGATGTCCCTGTTTGATAAATGTTGTGAGGCTGGAGGACGATAGAAAGGAAAATAAAAAGAGGTAGATGATGGTTGGGAAGAGATCTGGCTATTCCGAACTGGTCGGTAAACATAGGTAACGCCATTTCTAGAAATTACTATATTTAGATCGCTACTACCTAGCAAAATGAAATATCAAAAATATAATTTCGGCTATCTGTGCCTATATATTACTAATTCTTGCGTGAAATTATTCAAGTTCAGTGAACTCAAATTTTCTTTGAATGTATATATCATTTTCAGAATTGGAACTGATCGCGTGAAGAAATTCAGACAAGCGTGAAAGCAGGTACCTACCTATAATAAGAAAATTCTTCTTCTCTATGTGCCGTATCAGGTCCCCCCGACGTTGGCGATCACTATTGAAAATAGTGATCGCCAACGTCGTCTGTCTTGCGCTGCCCGGAATAGCTCCTCCACACTTCTAATGCCGGTCCACTCTCGTATGTTACGCAGCCAAGACATTTGTCTCCTACCAGGCCCCCGGCGACCCTCTATATATATAAGAAAATTAAATTATTTTAATTTATTAATAGCTCTATAACAGTGCGAGTGTTACAGTGTTCACAAGTGCGCCCCACGGTTGAATTTGGCAGCCACCTCTGGTCTAGAGCTCCAAAATACCTGAAAAATACCCTCGACTCTGTGCAGAAACGGGCGGTCCGTTTGATAGATTCTCCCATCTTAACAGACGGATTGCAATCTTTAGAGCACAGGCGTCGGGTGGGAATGCTATCCTTGTTCCACCGCTATTACAATGGAAGATGCTCCGAGGAACTAGTATCATTGATCCCTTCGGCACCAGTGCATAGTCGGAAAACACACCAAACGCGTGCCCAACATTTGTACACAGTTGACATTTGTCATATGAGAACGGGTCGTTTCTTCGACTCGTTCTTGTGTTCAACAGCTCGGCTGTGGAATGATTTGCCGGCCTCTGTGTTTCCTCCTTCCTACAACATGGGTCTCTTCAAGACCAATGTTCATTCCTTCCTCTCCTCAAAAAGACCTTCCACACAGCATCCCTGTGTGGAGTTAATGTAAAAAAAAGTGGTTCCTTACCTGATTTCGATTGAATCCCAGGGGTTCGGTGAGTCAGTCTCACGGGTTCGGTGGAGATCAAGAGCAACGACAGAAGTCACACTGATTTGCAGTAAATATTCATTATTGTGGTTTGTTTTTCGTGTGAAAATCATGTTTTAATGGTTTTGTTCTTTGTTCTTTAATGGTTTTGTAAATTTTGTACCTCTATGTATAAATACATACCCATGTTTTGAATTTCAAAAAATCATATTTTATTTTTCCAAATAAGAAGGGTTCGGTGAATGCGCATATCAAACTGGTGGGGGTCAGTACCTCCAACAAGGTTAAGAACCTCTGTTCTATAATATTTAAAATATGAATTTATTTTGTTTAAATTTTTGACATAATTCGTAATTTTTTAAATTAAAGTCCGAACGGTAAATTTATGATTTTCTATAAAATTGCCAATTTTTGCTTTTGAGTGGCAATTTTCAGAGCTATATTCTGGCTATTTTAAAAACAAATTAATGGCAGTGAAATCGTTTGTGTTATGTTTTTGTAAGGAAACGAATCAAATGATTCAAAAAATAATATCTATAATTGAATAGGTAGGTACATAAATCTTTTTTTATTCGTTGTTTGTAAATAAATAAAAAAAAAACATTGAACAAATTTTCTCTTACTAACTTAACAACTCCTCTCCAAGTTTTTCCAACATCGGTAGATTGTGGGATGTTGTATGTGTTTTTTTAGTCGGTACAGACGGTTTTAATGCCATACATGTAGCTTCGTTTGCATGCCACCTAGAGCTAGATGGTACAGAACTATAATGGGAAGTATGGAAGATTCCTTCTGCAATTTTGTAATGAGATTTTCGGATGAATTCGCAGCAACCAACTGCATGTCTGCCGTTCCGACTCTGCGAAATACCTTTCAATCTGCCGGCCAGAAAATATTAATTAGATGCAAGACCCATTTTCATATTTGTAAATGCTTTTATTTAATAATGTTATTCAGTGACCAGTGGATGATATGCGTCATGATTTGTGTCATTGGAATCAAAACTAAAAATCAAAGAAGTTTTCCAATTTGTGGCCAAGAAATCAATCAGTTATTGAAGTGATGACCTTCTTTTCCAGTTATTCGTGGTTCGGCTCGCAAGTGTAAAAAGTAGAAAAAAGTTTTTTTTTTCTTTTGGAGAACAACGGTTTAGATTAATAACATTGAATTCCTTCTTCAAGTCCGCGTAAAGCATATATTTATATCGGAAGTGGTCCCTTGAGAGACGGTTAATAAACATACTTCATTATTGGTTAAAATCGATCAATATTTAAGTGATTTAAATTGATATTAAAATATTAAATATTCAGTGACAGAACAAGTGACAATTAGAATTTGAACAACGCATCGGACGCATACATATAGAAGGCTCCAATCGTAGTACCTTGCATCGATGTAACGGTGCGTGCCGTGCAACATGACGCATATTATATACTACCGCATCAAATAATCTATGCTGTTTACTCAAGCAGGGCTGTCACAAACAACAAAAATGAATCTGAACGATAACGCCCTCCTATCTATTAATGAAGCAAAAGAACTTATTGACGGCATCCACAGTGCCATCACGGATCCAGCTTTAAAAATTACTAAAGACCAGATGGCGAAGCTTTTGACAAAATTATCTACTCTTTCAAGCAAAATGATTGACGTTGGAACAAAGGTTGGAATAATTGAGGGAAAATTAATGACATATGAAAAAATCATCACCAAACCCCCGCAGGAAACAAGTACAGGCGACAAAAGAACATACGCAAGCGTAATTGATAAGGGAAAACCAATATTACCCAAAGAAAATCTACATACAATAAAAATAATTTCAAACAATAATGAAAACGCGGACCAAATAAAAGTAAACATTCAAAAACAGATAAGAGTCGGAAAACTGGGGATAGAAGTATCTGAAATAAAAAAATCAAATAAAAACCACGTAATCATCTCTTGCCCAAAGAAAGAAGATTCTGATAAAATAATTAAAGAAATCAACAAGAAGGAAAATAACAGCATAACCGCAACAGAAATTAAGAAGCGCAAGCCTAATGTTATCCTTAAAGGAATACACAAGGATTACAACGTAGAAGATTTTAATGAAGATTTTATAGAACAAAACGAAGATATTTACCAACTTATCAAAGACGATAGTAAACACATGCCCAAAATAATGGCAAATATAAAAAACAAAAGAAGCGAGAACTTATCCAACTACGTCCTAGAAACAACCGGTCAAATGAGAAAATTATTAATCGAAAAAGGAAGAATAAACCTGGGATTTATGCGGGTTCATGTAGGCGACTCAAACCCGTTGTCCCAATGCTACCATTGCTTGTGGTTCGAACATACTGCCAACAAGTGCCGAAAAAAAATGGAAAAACCCAGATGTCTCCACTGCGCACAAGATCATACACTATCGAACTGCCCGAATAAAACTCAACCACCGACGTGCTACAATTGTCTAACCTTTAATAAATCAAGAAATGGAAAAACAAATTCGAACCATCGAGCGAATGATAGCAAGTGCCACTACGTCAATAAAATGACAGAATCTGCTTACCAGAAAATTGACTTTAATTAAAATGTTATATTCTTTAAAAAAAACAAGTAAGAAATTAATATTTCAACTATATTTTGTTTACAGAGTATCAAAGTCGGCACCCTGTTTATTAGCGCCTGTTCAAATTCATAGTATGTACCTAAGAACTAGCAACTCCCAGTCGAGTGGCATTATTATTACTAAGTATATGATTATTATTGTTCCGCCCGACTATGAAGTTATTCATATAAACGAATTCTCAATTCCCTACAAAACGTACCTCCAAACATATTTATATACATACTCAATCATTTTACATAAGATACACGATTTCAAAGTAGGATGAATAATATTATTACGGACGAACTAGATAACACTTATAATATAAGAGAAAAGGTATGTAATAATGTTGATCAATGCAACCTTCTCTTCAAAAATATGACTAACTCATTAACCATTATGCACTTAAATATCAGAAGTATTTACAAAAACATAAATGAATTATTATGCACTCTTAGTCTATTGAAAACTGAACTCGACTGTATAGTTTTGACCGAGGCCCACCTTAATACAATAAATATTGATAGTATACAACAATTACCGAACTTTACATGTATTACCACGAAAATGCATATTAACAAGAATAGTGGCATAGTTATATACGTTAACCAAAAACACCAAGATATATCTTATAAAGAAATAAACATGACACTCACTAACTGCCTAGCATTACAAATAAAAGTAAATAAACAGATTTATCAGGTTATTGCTATATACCGAACCCACGGTTCGAAAACTCAACAATTTATAGAGCAACTTAAAGATGTAATTAATAAAAACAAATGTCAAAATACTATAGTAACGGGTGACTTCAATATAAATATAGGTTTAAATTCAAACAGTGTCGAAAAAAATGATCTACATAATACGATGGCTGAACTGAACTTCATTTCATGCATAAACGACTATACTAGAGTTGTGCCCCGACAAAACCCATCATGAATTGATCATATTTGGACAAAAGCTGACATAACTACACAATTAACACCTGTCATTTGGAAAACAAATATAACTGATCACTTTGCGTGTTTTTTAATTCTTGATTTAAAAAAAAAATATCCTTTTCCTCAACTGCATTACAGCAGTATAATATAAAAACCATTAACACACAACTTCTAGAACAAAAATTAAAATCGGAAAAGTGGGAAGAAATATTAAATACCGAAGATGCCGAAAAATCTTCAATTAATTTCGAAAAAACACTTCGCGATCACATAATAAATGCAACTAAAGAAAATAACGTCAAACTAAAATCAAAACATAGAAAAATTAAACCTTGGATCACCCATGGAATAGTTACCTCAATTAGGAATAAAGAAAAACTATTTTATCAAACCCGTAAACAACCCAATGACTTTATTTTATTACAATTATATAAAAAATACAGAAATAATCTTACAAACTTGATTAAAAAAACAAAAGAAAATTACTTCAAAGAAAAAATTGAAGATTGTGGTGAAGATAACAAAAAAGTCTGGGCTACAATTAATAACATCATTGGCAAGGGTAATAAAAATAAACAAATAAATAAAATAACATATGACAATGAAACAATAGAGACAGTAAAAGAACCAACTAAAATTGCTATTATTTTCAACAACTACTTTGCAAAAGTCGGTGAGAACCTAGCCAAAAAAATTGACGCTGTCCAATCTAAAAAAACTTTCAGTACATCCACACAAACTTGCCAAAATATTTTTAAAAAGTTTGAAAAATGCACACAGATAGAAATAGAAAAAATAATAATGAACTTACGAGTGTCAGCGAGCCCTGGTTTCGACCATATCACAGTAAATTTACTTAAACAAATGAGACAACTAATATCAAAACCAATAGCACATATCATAAATAACAGCATGCAACAAGGAATTTACCCGAAAATATATAAAAATACAATAATAACTCCGATTTTCAAATCAGGAATTGCAACCGACATCTCAAACTACCGTCCCATATCTATTGTATCAAACGTAGCAAAAATATTTGAAAAAGTCGTAAAGTCACAATTAACTAAGCACATCACTTCAAATAAAATTATTAATGATAACCAATTCGGCTTCAGAGAAAATTTAGGCACGCAAGATGCAATCGCAAAAATAACCTCAATAATATATAATGCTCTTGACTCGTGAAATAAATGTTTAAGTATATTCATTGATCTAAGAAAAGCTTTTGACAGTATATGCCACAAAAAACTAATCAAGAAATTAGAAAATATTGGAATTCAAGGAACAGTTATAGAATGGTTCAAAAGTTATCTACATGAAAGACACCAACACGTGAAAATTAACAATACATTGAGTGAACCCACCTATTCAGAATTTGGAATTCCTCAAGGGACAGTGTTAGGTCCAATATTGTTTATCATTTACGTGAATGAAATGCTTACAATACCGAAAATTGGAAAAATCATATCTTTCGCTGACGACACAGTCTTAATCATAGAAAAAAAAACTTGGGATGAAGCCTACCGAACCGCAAATGTAGAAATAAACAACTTAAAACAATGGCTGGATGACAACTATCTTTCCTTAAACTCTGACAAAACTTACTTTATGACATTTACACTATCAGACAAATTCCTTCCAATTATAAATTCCAATATAACTATTCATAGCTCTTGTAAAAATTATACTGACAACTGCAACTCATCTAAATGCACAAAAATTTCAAAAAAGAACAACATTAAATATTTAGGCATAATAATAGACCAACATATTAAATGGACAGAACATATTGCACAAACTATAAACAGAATACGTAAACTTTTTTACGTATTCCTCAAACTAAGAAATATACTTCATAAATCTATACTACTGAAGGTTTACTATGCATTAGCCCAATCAGTTCTGCAATACGGAATAATAGGTTGGGGAGGAGCGTATAAAACCAACTTAGCCCCACTTGAAATAGTACATAGAAGACTCATCAAAATTATTCTAAAAAAACCTTTAGACTATTCAACTCAAAAAATATTCGATGAATTCAAAGTTTTACAAATAAACAGAATCTATCAAAAAAATGCATTACTTCAAATCCATAAAGACAAACTAACAATAAAGTCATTTAGCACCAGGCCGAGAACAACAGGACAAATAATAATCCCTAAACTTAATACTACAACGGCCCAACACCACTACACATACTCAGCCATAAAATGCTTTAACGAACTCCCTAAAGATATTCAATCCGAAAAAAATTATAAAATTTTTAAGAAAAAAATTAAAATACATTTCACCAGTAGGTAATTTCATGTTTGTGTTATATTACGGCCACTTATATTTTCAATGTGTACACAGGTTTTATATTTTATAATTTAATTAAAAAAAAAAAAAGTTTCTTCCTAAAATAGTGCACAGGTATATAATTTTACATACATGTTGTTTTTATTTTATTTTTTCATAAATACGCTCATGGTAGCATCAATTAAACATATATCAAAATATCAATTGTGTTAGTACTCCCTCCCTAAACACGAGAAATTCTCAATTAGAGAGGTATTATTACCACCATTAAAAAATATTGCATTACATGTACATAATTAAAAAAATAATTGTACTTATACCTAACTTTGTAAAATTGTAAAAATGGAATAAATAAATAAATAAATATATAAAAAAAAAAAAAAAATTATAGTATTTGCGTCACAATAATTGTAAATACCATTCACAGGTTTCCACGTGGGTATTATACACAAGTGAAATAATTTGAGAGATGATAATGAAAAATTACATTTCAAGAAACAAGTTATTTAGGTGGGAATTGGGAAGGGTGAGATGGGGGATCGGTTTAGTTGAGGTATAGTAATAAAAATGTGCTTAACAAAATATAAAAAGGAAGTATGTATGCATGTTGTTCCACATATTAATGAAGTTACTAATAAGGCTATGAAATGTTTGGGATTTATTTTAAGAACAGTAAAAGATTTTACGTCACTTTATTCATTTAAAATTCTCACTGCTTTAGTAAGAAGTAATTTAGAATACAATTCCACTATTTGGTCTCCATACTATAAAGCACATCAAAAATAAATTGAGAAAGTTCAACATAAATTTTTAAGGTTCCTTAATTTCAAACTCTCCATACCCATTGAACAAATTAATTATGTTAACTTAATGAAAATACTTAATTTAACTGACCTATCGTGTAGAAGAACCAAGAGTGATTTGGTTCTTTTTTTCAAATTGGTTAATGGATTACCAATTTGACTTAACAAAACCAATAACATTCCGAGTACCAAATTGTGACACGAGACTTCCAGAGCTGTTCTTTGTTTATCCATCGAAAACTAACTATTTCATTGACTCCCTAATCCAAAGACAACATAGGCTTGGTAATAAATTCAGTTCCGTTGATATTTTCATTTATTCCTTACCTAAATTTATATCAGAAATTTCAAAAATTTTGATCTAAATTTTATTGTTATTCTTCTAATACTGTTTTGTTGTTATTTCTTTTTAATTCCGCTTCCTTTCTATGTTTCTATTAGTGTAAAGGAAGAGAAATAATAATTGGTATTTTATTGTTTCTATTTCTATTGTTACTATGTTACACGATTGATGTAAATGCTCCAAGGGCGTAAATAAATAAATAAATAGTTATTGAAAAGTATCGAGAGACCACCTGTGTGATTTTAAGGAGTGTGGTGCAGAGTCAAAAATGACAAATTGTGTATAGTATGATGCATGATAAATGATGGAGTTCTACTTAGACTATTAGATAATTATGCCTGGTTTGTTTATTGGGAACTCGTAGTTGGATTGGTTGTAAGAGTTCTGGGCAATCTACGATGGATCTGGATATTTTTTGTAGAAAGAGTACATCAGCCGAGCTTCTTCGATATTCCAATGATAGTATATTGAAGTACTTGGATGAATCTTAGTGATTTAAGTGGGAACGATAGCTACGGAAGTCTATGTATCCAAACATATCACGATCTCAGAATGCAGACGGGTCAGTGGCTGAGTTAACACCGCGTCTTTTTCCCATCTAGGCGTGCGTCGTTAGTTCAATCCAAAGATATTCAAATACAGAATAGATATGCTATGGTGTCCGTGCAACTGTCGCCGGACTATGCGCTAATTAGCGTAGTTTTCATGCAAAAAGAATTTGTTCATTTCGTTGATTTTTTGAAAATGCGCATTAATATTGGTTAACAATATATTTTGAATCAGGAAAGAATTCGTTCATTTAGTTTAACGTTCGTTTGGTTTATTCGTTAATTATTTGTTCTTTTAGTTTATTTGTTATTTTGTAAACGATATCGGTGACACCCGGAAGCGCAGACCCACATAGTAAAAACAGCAGATAGCACATCTACTTATATTCCAATATCTTTGGTTCAATCCAATTTCAACTCCATCACGAAGAAAGCAATATTTTCGGCTTACCGGGGTGGTAAGTAGTATGATTTTTTTTAGTATTGTCTGTTTATTCATACCCCGGGAGTGTTTGTCATTTTAAAAACAAATATTTTCAACAGTGCCTTTTCTTTTTTTATATTTCTTTGGCATTAACTATGTAACAATTTCTAGACATTTTGTTTTGAAAGTTTCATTTTTTAAGTTTGCTAGTGAATGACACGGGTGTGTCGAAACCGGGAGCAAAAATTTAAAAAATAATTAAGAAACAAATGTACATAGAAAATAAAAAAAATTCAAAACAAAGCATCTTTTCTTACTGATTAATAATGGATACATAATATGGAAAAAGAAATATACTGTCTATATATGTCTTTACTTATTCTGTACAGGCATATAAGTATTTCAATGTTCCTTAGTTCAATGTAGTATGTTACGAGTCACGAGTTGTAAATGACAGTTTTAATAAACTGCAAGTTGACGTATCACAAAAAGTACGGACAAAATGATAAACAAAACTAAGTACAACTGAATAATTGTAATGAGAATTTATGTAGGTAGAGGCAGAGCAATGATATCCATCTCAAGTTAGTGGGAAAAATTGTAGGGTTCATCTCAAATGAAAGATTTTGTTAGAGAACAATTCTTATTTATATTAAACTAAACAAACACATGTAAATACCTTATGCTACCCGGTGAAAACGGAAACAGGTGAGAGAAAGAGAGCTGGACTAAATAATCCGCAAACCCACGCGAGAACTTCTTGGACCAGGTTTGTTAAGTCAAATTGGTAATCCATTAACCAATTTGAAAAAAAGAACCAAATCACTCTTGGTTCTTCTACACGATAGGTCAGTTAAATTAAGTATTTTCATTAAGTTAACATAATTAATTTGTTCAATGGGTATGGAGAGTTTGAAATTAAGGAACCTTAAAAATTTATGTTGAACTTTCTCAATTTATTTTTGATGTGCTTTATAGTATGGAGACCAAATAGTGGAATTGTATTCTAAATTACTTCTTACTAAAGCAGTGAGAATTTTAAATGAATAAAGTGACGTAAAATCTTTTACTGTTCTTAAAATAAATCCCAAACATTTCATAGCCTTATTAGTAACTTCATTAATATGTGGAACAACATGCATACATACTTCCTTTTTATATTTTGTTAAGCACATTTTTATTACTATACCTCAACTAAACCGATCCTCCATCTCACCCTTCCCAATTCCCACCTAAATAACTTGTTTCTTGAAATGTAATTTTTCATTATCATCTCTCAAATTATTTCACTTGTGTATAATACCCACGTGGAAACCTGTGAATGGTATTTACAATTATTGTGACGCAAATACTATAATTCAATGTTATTAATCTAAACCGTTGTTCTCCAAAAGAAAAAAAAAACTTTTTTCTACTTTTTACATTTTTATACACTTGCGAGTCGAACCACGAATAACTGGAAAAGAAGGTCATCACTTCAATAACTGATTGATTTCTTGGCCACAAATTGGAAAACTTCTTTGATTTTTAGTTTTGATTCCAATGACACAAATCATGACGCATATCATCCACTGGTCACTGAATAACATTATTAAATAAAAGCATTTACAAATATGAAAATGGGTCTTGCATCTAATTAATATTTTCTGGCCGGCAGATTGAAAGGTATTTCGCAGAGTCGGAACGGCAGACATGCAGTTGGTTGCTGCGAATTCATCCGAAAATCTCATTACAAAATTGCAGAAGGAATCTTCCATACTTCCCATTATAGTTCTGTACCATCTTTCATCTTTCTTTCAGCTCCATCTTTCCCGGCGTGCGCTACCAACTTCCGTCGACAGCGTCGACAGGCTGTCAAACTAAATAATAAAAATAAATTAAATTAAACAGTACCTACTCGCGTACTTAAACTCACAAAAATTAATACGGTACATAATTTAACATGATTAAAAAGGGTCAAAAATTTTAATGAGAAATCTGTAAATTGCTTCTTATATCTTATATAAATACATTCCGATTTTTCCGTCTGCGATATATATAAGAAACATGCACCGCAGTGGGAAGGATGGACTCATACGTTCGACGCTCCTGAACATATTTACCCCAGATTCCTACCCACCCCTCATACCCTTTTCCTTCCCAGAACTTATTTTCCTTCCCCTTCTTCCTTTCCCTAAAAATACTCTCCACACAGCACCCTCAAAGATCACATCGACCGTGAGGGAATTTGTTTTCTTTAAAAACTAAATTAAAAAAATAATTAATTAAAACATAAAACCAAATAAAATTCCTATTATGCGTGTTACAGTTTATAAAGAAATTATTTAAATAGTTCTTGAAGCATCCAACACTTAAAATTATTCAGTTGTACTTAATTTTGTTTACCATGGTAGGTACTTTTTGTGATACGTCAACTTGCAGTTGATATTAAAACTGTCATTCATAACTCGTAACATACTATATTGAACTAAGGAACTTTGAAATACTTATATGCCTGTAAAAAATAAGTAAAGAGAGTGTATTTCTTTTTCCATGTTATGTATCCATTATTAATCAGTAAGAAAAGACACTTTGTTTAGAAATTTTTTGTAAATTAATTTTCTTTTTAATTTTTGTTCCCGGTTTCGACAAAAATGATGTCATACCAAACATTTAGAGCGTTTAACCAGCCAGCGGACGAACATCCACATTTCGTCGAAAATTGTTCTTCCGATCGTGCAGGGCGGTTACAATGAGAAAGATTAATTATTCTCCGTACCAGCTTTTTAAAATTATAACTCAATATCGAATTTATTTCAATCCAAATTAGCTTTAATTTATACCTTCATCCAAAAATGCTGAAAGGCGTGATGATAAAACTATTAAAATAGTGTACTTTTTGTAGTTATTTTTTTATTATAAGTATTTATCATTTTTTAATAATGTCTAAATTTAATAAGAATGTTAAAAAAATCCGAAATATATTAGTTTGTAAGTGCGCAAATAAATACACAAATGGACCAATTTTCGTCAAGAAACACATGTACGTACATATTTTTTAATGATTTTATTGAAACTAAAATTAAAAATCTAATACATAACTCTGCTAGATAATGTATTGATTTATTTTACTGCATGATTACATTATTTGAAATGGGTGTGGTATAATACAAAAACTTTTTTGAAAATTTAACAAATCTGCCAACGACCTATGGAATAACCTTATTATACTAAAAATTTAAAAAAATTCTAAAAATGTATTACATACGAATGCTAGATAAAAGAACAATCTTTCGAAATCCATTTATAATTTTTTGTGGAAAAGAGTCAATACGTCTAAAAACTTTTTTGAAAATGACGTATTTCCGGCTTTCTCTGGTAATGCCCTCTTAAAGAATATTTTTAAAACTAATACAATTTTCCACTTTTCCCTTTCAATTATCATTCCTCGCACACCCGCGGCAAAAATAAATACATGCATATTAAAAATGTAGCATAAAAGTAACAATATGTAACTCGCCGTAAATACAAAACAGCCGATGTAAAATAAACAAATGTTTCTATTCATTCGGGGCCGTCCAAAAAGATTATTGTATAATTCAAAATATCCATCGGGGACCCGGGGGTTAGATTTTGCGGGAGTCGATTCCGAGTACTACGTATTAAAAGATTTCTCATCAAAAATTAACCAAACGACATGGAAGCATTGGGCCGGGTACTTATCGCCCGGCCCAGACGAAACACAGGGTAGTCGTAAAGATACAATCAATAAAATTTAATTAAAACGTTAGGAAAAACATATTATCATTATATTGCTTATGTAGAACCTTGTTACTCGTATGTTGGGGTATTCTTTACACTTAACACTATTAGTTCTGTTGGGGACTTCTCAATTTCTATTGTTTATTATGGGTTTACGTTTTACAATAATAATGCTGCAAGTCTGATGACCTCTTTACACTACTGAGAGATTGAATCGCTCGCCAGAGCTAAGCCCGCCGGCACCCGCCTACATGGGTACCCCTGTCGGCCATCGATAGAATCACTTTCCCTGCTGACATCTGACGACATCACTTGGGAGCTTTTTCAATACATTAAAAACCTGTAACCGTCGATCTTTCATCATGTTTGGTTAGATATACATATTATATGAATAAGTCTTGATATCTGTTTTATGTGTTATTTGTATGGTTTTCCAGGCAAGATACGAAGTTTGTTACAGGAAACAAATTAATATCACGTAATTTCCCTAAAGGTGTAAATAAATACTTTTGTATGAATGCATTCTAGGTAATCTTCATTTATTTACAGGAACATGAAAGTGAATCAACTCTAATATGTCAGGGCTACCCATCTCATAATTTACAATTTCATGTAAAAAGTTTTTTCTAAACCTTGTGGAAGGGAGCATCGCTCTCGAAACAAATCGGTTTTATAAACATTAAAAGTGGTTAAAATAAAGAAATCTTTCATTTTTAAATAAAAATATAAGATCAAAATTTCTTCTTCTGTCATTTAACTTCAACCATTTCAATGAATGGTTGAAGTTAAATGACGAGTCGTATTCTAGAATGCTTCTAACGAGAGATGTGAACAGAATTTTAATAACTAAATTAATATACTAATAAGGACAACAATGCCTAGGTCACAAGGTGATGTTCATTGAGAGTTCGAAATTAAAAGGAAAAGATATGATTAGGTATTGAAAAAATGGGAAATGGGAGCTACTACTGTCGCTTATTTGATAAATCAAAATGAGAAGGGAGACATCTATTGACAAACTGCTTAATTCTTTTAATGAGCAAAATCTTGATTTCCTCTCTGGATTTTGACACAATTGAAAATATTTTTTAACATAAACAGATATCGTCCACTAGCGCGTTGGAATATTTTGGCTGTTTTTGAAAAGTCACTTCTTACAGGAATTAGAACCCTCCAAATATCGTTAAAATTGCCTAATTTGAACGCCATCAGAACACAAACTAATTTTAAAAAAGGAAAATGTACAGACCTAGAATATTTTCTTCTTCTTGTAGTTGGTTAAAAAAATATGAAAAATCAGTTTATTTTTTGATTAGAAAAATTTGGAATACAAAACTTCGATTTTGATGATTTTATTTAATATTGTCAGTCTGAAATGCAGTGGTCTCTTTCCCTTAGTTTTCGGTAGGGTGGTGATAGCGATAGTGACAGCAAAAGTTTGGTAAAATACCTATTACTCGAATTTCTGGGTAACCGTTTTTCCTCTTAACGTTCCATTCTTAATCTGGTTCATAATTCGTTTATTCGTTAGGTTTTCAGTTTTACAGATTCCATTTATAACATGGTTTATGAAATAAAACAGTTTTACGTATGGTTAAATTATTTAGTTTTAAATTTTTTAATAATTATTTCAGAACCACCGTGTAGCTTGTGTAAGCAAATAATATGAGAAACCCCCGAACACAGGATTACTACAAAATTCCATACACTTGGCTTAATATCGGTTCTGTAAACGGAAACCTTTAAATTTATTATTAGTCTGAAATCATACGAGGGCGATTGTTGGCTGACTGATGAAACAGGGCTGAAATTCTACCTACAAAATATTTCCAAAAATCGGATTAAAATTATTGTGCATTTAGTAATTTCGGAAAAAAATATTATTTACGCATTTTGTTATTTTTTTAATACCTATCATTATTTTTGACGCAAAATAAAAGGTATAAAACCATCCATACCACCACGCGAAATAAATAAATTTGTCTCGATTGCTCGAGATTTCCCAGATATCATTTTTTAAATGAAAAAACAACGCCAACATTAAAAAAAATTATAACTTCGAATTTTAACATTGTTCTAAATTGATAATTTGGTAGAAGGACTTCAAGGAAAATATCTGGCTTCAATTGGCGGAATTCTTCTCATTTATTAACGGCACATGTTACAATAAATTTGTTCCCGACCCGACAAAACACTGAATTTGGTCACTTTGACCACTTTCTAGATAATGCTAGCTGTTTACAGGAGATCCACGTATTAAGAGCGTTTTTAACTAGAAACGCAGGCTATTTATAAATAACATTTTCTAACACCAACAAAAATAAACAAAACACCATTGTGTCAGTAATCGTACGATATATGGCAGAAAGCGAGAAATCTGCTTTATCGTCTAGCATTTAATTTAGTATCGCCTTACGTCGCTAATCTGTAATCTGTACCAACAAAAACAATAAGCTACAAAAATACGTATTTAATGCGCTAGATGGCAGTAGCCTTCACTTTTTGAACAAACATGAAGACATAAAAAATTATTATAGTGCTGTATAGCCAATAAATTAACCTGTATTTTACCGTTTACATTATATTGGTAAGATTTATAAAAAAATCGTTAAGTTTATAATCGCGCAAATCCTGTGTGTTTTTACTTTGAAACTGCAGTGAGGGGTACTTATTCGAGTCAACATAGAATATTTCGAATTCTATATTTGTCTTGATACTTGTATAGAATACTTGTTAATGAAATGTGCATACCTATGGAAAGAGGCTTAATTTTAACTGTAAACAGCTGATCAAAAATTCGGCGGGAAAAAAATATTTTTGAAATTTATTTTTAACATCGTTCTAAAATATTCTTCTTTTACCTATAAATTATAGATGAAGCATTTCAATAGCTTTGTTTTAAAATAAATGGCTGGCGATGGAAATGTTTTAAATAATTACAATAAATGTTTTACGAATGGTAGGAAAATGTGGACCAATTTTGAACCGCTATCAATCGCAGAAAAATAAAAGTGGTCCATTTTTCGACCATCATCGCTCGAGTGGTTAGATAGTCGTTAAAAGGTAAAAAAATCAATAACAATCACACATCTATTTTCAATCGTATTTTAAAAATAATTATACATATGGTTTGACTGAGAAGAATACCCAGGAAGTGGAGTCGACAACTCTTCCAATCGAACCAAATCCCGATTGGACAAGACCCACGTTTATTGAGTAATGTCATCGAATTTCAGAGAAATGCGTATATATACGCAGAATGCATTGTCGGATGTCGGTAAGTGGGCACTAATTAATTTCCACTCCCAAGATTCCGCTTCATTCAATAAACAAGAGTGAAATTCAAATAGATGAAGATAAATGAAACAATTTTACCTTTGATTTGATTTTCCCTCATTTTATATTGGAAAAACAACTCGTATTTTGAAATCAGAATCAAAGAACATTTATGGTGTCTTAATAATAATAATTTTTCTGAGTTCGCAACCATATCATTGAAAATAACCATAGTTTTGAAAAAAATACGGGGATAAATATTCGTCATATTTATCATAAAGGAAAACGCTTAGATAACTTAGAAGCCTTGGAAATAAAAAAAAATCCCTTAAAAGTAATGAATCTATTATCAACTAACAAAAAATATTGTCTTATAGCCCAATCGTGGACATGTTCCCCTACCCACCCACTCTTCATTAATACCTAGCAACGGCTCCACCCCTACCATAATAATACATTGTTCCCATCCACTATTTTGTAACTTTCAAATCAGTATACGTTTGCCCTGAAGAAGGAACGGTCGTTCCGAAACCGTTCGGCTTTGCTCAATTATATAAGTGGTTCAAACAAAGTTAAATTGTTTTTATCTATAATGGATAACCACAAAGTTATAGCTACATTCAAAAGAATCAAATAGATTATTTAAAAACAGTTAATACAGTATTATTATCACATACCAGTATGTGTATCGTTTTTGCACTGGTATACATGATTGTACATGATTATGTAGCTGGTACCCACCTACTTCATTTTTATATGCTTTTCTTCGGTTCTATGCACACATTACATATTTGTTTCATAATATTATTGTATTTGTAGTATAATAATCTATTTTGGTAAATTGTTTATGCCCATCATTAAACCAAGCACCGCATTATTATCATTGAAAATGTTTCAATCTTTAAAAATCGCTTTTAGAAATTTCTTCTCATCGCGATATTATTCCAAAATCACAATGCCTATACGACAAGCGTGGGCTCACTATTGTAAAATCGGTGTTGTTTTCTGTATTGGGCCTAGTGCGATTGTTACCCCCTCGTCACATTACACCCCCGCTGTACGGGGGTGATCTATTGAAAAGTCAAGCTGCTCGCAAACCCGCCGGGAGGATTTTATACGGCCAGTAAGGGGGGGTTACTTTCTTTAGAGTGTATCTTTTGATATGAATTTTTCAATCATACTAATTGGGTTCTTTCACGAAACGATGTTTACAGATTTTTTCGCGATTCTGAAAATCTACTTCAACTTGCGCAACAATGGCGTTGTTTGCTATTCATTATTTCCAGTTCTTTGATTGATATGTAGATATTCTGCTTACGTTTCAAAAGTAAGAGAATTCACTTTAAAAAAATGTTTGTTACCGCATTGTAGAAATATATAAATGTGGTTTGCTTAACTGGCAATTTGAAAAATATAAATAAATAAATAAATAAATGGGGAGAATAGTGCAATCCCACACATTCCATAATGGTTATAATACAAAATATACAAAATATACAAAATATTTGAAGAGAAAAAATAAATAAGAAAAGCAGGAATTGAAAGCGTTCAAAATAGATTTTTAAGGTACCTCAATTTTCGCTCTTTACGATCTCATGTTAGTAATGAAGACTCTGCAAAGTTCTTCAAAATACAAACGTTAACTTGTCGATGAAACATAGCAGATTTGGTAATGTTATTTAAAATTACACATAACTTAATCGATTGTCCTGATCTTCTTCAACGCCTATCATTCCATGTTCCAAATCGCCACAGCAGGCAGTCACTTACCTTTAATCTCCCTATTTGCAAGACCAATAATTCCAAACAGAACTCATTTATCTACAGATCCACACACTCATTTAACTCAAATTATTACCACATTGACATTTTTAACTCAACTTTACGTGACATAAAACGAAAACTCAGCAAGCACCATGACTCAAACTAGAAAGTTCAATCCCTATATATATTCCCGTCCTTTGCCTCTTAATCCTATTCCTATGTTCCTCCTCACTCCCCCCCCCCCCCTTTTTATATTTTGTAACTAAAAAATAACACTTACATATCACACTTTATTATTATAATTATCATCAGTGGAAAGTTCATAATTGGCATAAATAACATCCTATTATTTTATTATTTTGTAATTTATGATCTGCTGTCAACTTTCTCCAAAATAAATAAAATAAAATAAAAATATGATTATAAATGCATGAAACAAAGGTGATAAGATATAAGAAAATAATAAGATAGTAATAATTATTGACTTTTAGAATTCTCTGACCACATTAGGAGCCAGTATTTTTCTCCAGTGTGCATCAATACTGGATGATGGACTGAGGCGGTCTTCCATAACTAGGATATTACCAGAACTGCATATCCTTTCCCTCATTCCTGCCACCCTCCGTGAACATCTGGGAAGCGCTGCAATATCTGGGGAGACCAAACATTATGCGGAAGGCGTTGTTGTACTGAACCCGGAGTCTTTCTATACTACTCTTCTTGTAGTTTGCCCAGAGTTCGCACGTATATATAATCTACAACAAACAAAAATTAATAAACATGTTAAGTAATTCTTATAAAAGAAGGACCTCATTAATTTAGTACTTGAATTTTAATTGTGTTTACAATCGCGAAAAATAACGTATAAACTCACAACACAATCACGCCGGACCGGCCGGAGAACTCAGCTAATAAGGCGGGTGGACACACGAGCCACGAACTCACCCGAAGTCAGCCGAACGATGCGCTATAATTCACAAACGCAGAGTTTCGGTGCGGCCGAAGGTTCAGCAGATTTTCTGCGGAAACCGAAACTGATGCCGAAACTAGATTTTTTGCAGAAACTTGCCAAAACCGAAACCGAACCTTCGGTTGGTCACTAATAAAATCAACTTTGAAAAATAAAATTTTCAAGGCATCGAACGTAACAAGAAGTCTAGCTTCAAACTTGAACAGTTTGTTGCTGTAGTTTCCAGGCAAACTTTACTATTCTAGCAAATGGAGGGATTTTTTTTTTTTTTACAGTGAATACCGCACAAGAATCTCAACTGCTCCCGTCTGGAGCCAGTGAGACTATGGCATCCCCAATTGGGGTATGTTGTGAGGCTGAAGGTAGTGGGGAGGGGAAGGAGGTGGGGAAGAGGAAGGTTGGGAAGTACCTGGCTATTCAGATTTGGTCACCAAACACGGCTAAAGCCATGGACTCATACGTCCGTCACTCCTAGACACATCGACCCATATATTCTACCCATCCTTCACACATTTTTACTTCTCAGAACTTGTTCTCTTTCCTTTCCCTAATAAGACCCTCCACTCAGCATCCCAGGGAATCAATCAGTTTTATTCTTCAGGGACTCCCGTATGGAGCTAATGTAAAAAAAAACACTGTTGTTATTTTTTTGTTATATTGTAGCAAAGTTATTTCAAATGTGCTATGGAGCTTTGAAAAATCTATTTTATTGTCAAATTAAGCCAAGGAAATCATGTTATTTATTCAATTAATTATAATTTTACAATATTAACACCAAAATATTATCAAAAATTCGTCTTCAAATTCGGGCGAAATATTTTTTTTTATACAATCAGCAAAAAATCTGTAAGAATTGATAATTTTCGATTTATTAATATTTTTGTTTGTGTGTAAGTACCTACCTATGTTCGGATAATTATTATTTAATTTTTGCATTTACAGAATATTACAAATTACAATGTAAACGTTTAAAATATTACGTAAGTTTTGTCTAGGTCTTCGCGGCGAATGCGTTTGCCGACCAAATGCGTGCAGGCCGAATCGGAAGAGACTGTTTGGGTGAGACCTATCCTAGACCTCTCAAGCAGCTCCCGACCCATCGCCTTGCACCGCAGTGGGGGGGGTGGATTCATACGTCCGTCACTCCTGGGCACGTACCGTCCCCAGATTCCTATCAATTCCTATACACCCCTTTACTACCCAGAACTTCTTCTCTTTATTTTCTCTAAAAAGACCCTCCACACAGCAGCCCCATAAGCCCCCAATTTTACTCCTCAGCGACTTCTGTGTGGAGCTAATGTGAAAAAACACCCACACACTGTTTTGTTATTTTTTGTAAGATTTGAAAAAACAAATTATAGTCACCCTTTTTGGTGTGTAGGAATATGTACGTAGTTTTAATAGCTTTCAACAGATGTCGTTAGTATAGGTGATATTATCTTGTTTTGAGCTGTCTCAAGAGATGTCAATAAGGGGCCATTCAATTATTACGTAAGACGATTGAGGGGGGAGGGGGGTCGACCATGTCTTATTTTTTTTTACAAGGGAGTGGGAGGGAGTCTCGATAGTTCTTACGTAAGATAACAAAAATGCGCAAAGTTAAAATTATACTTTGAAAACGCGCGGGCAACCACGCAAGTGCCGAGGTTCGCTCGGATGCGTATAGGTAAACGATTTCCATTTCCATGGCAACGGACCCGCGCAAACAAACATTAAAACAAACCAAACGTGTGTTCATTTTTTCCTTTAGATCCTTACGTAATAAATATTAAACAGGGGGGGGGGTCGGCCTATTCTTATTTTTTTCTTATTATAGGGGAGAGGGGGTCGAAAACTAACAAAATTCGTCTTACGTAATAAATGAATGGTCCCTAAAGAAGTACTTTAGAAGAGTGTCAACTCAACTGTCGCCGTTCGTTCGATCGACAGCTGGGCATGTTCAGTGTCGAGTTCATTTGCTTCAGAATCACACAGAGAATCTATTAAAATGGACGTTTGGTACAGTTAAATATTCGTTCGCATACAATAACGTAAATAAACAAAACTTGTAACTTGTCGAACCACGAGCTTAATTGAAGATTTCCGAACATACATCAAGTAATCTGAATCACTGAGACTGAAGAACATTACATCATTTCTGTTAAAATACTTACCTCTTTACTTACTTACAGCATCAGTTTTTTTTCTTTTATAGCTGTGAATATCACCAACTATAAATGAAACATCAATATTAACCAGATTCCTGATCGAATTTAAAATATGTCGAAATATCATGCAAATCTTACAATATAAAAATAAAAGGTAGCCGGTCCTGAAAGTGTCAGGGTTCAATAACAATGTGTAAACACGGCGAGCAAGCGGACTCAATTGACCCCTTGGGACCCGGCCCCAGATACGTACAGCGTATCGTATAGGTTCATGCCACCCGCATAAAAGATTCCATTGAAAAAGGAATGACACGCCAATGACAGACCTGAGTTTGTTGACGTTGAAGAATTTTAAATTCAGAACAGAATAAATAATAAAAATAACAAAGAATAGTTTTTTCGTTGTTGTATTTATAGCTAGGTATGTGATTTTTAGTAGTGCTTAAGTTTTCAATGGTTTTTTTTCACTTTAACTCCACACAGAAGACCCTCAGGAATATTTCCCTCAGGGCCCATGTCATCTTTGGTGATGCTGTGTGGAGGGTCTTTTTGTGGAAAGGAATACCACATTCCTTTCCACAAAAAGACCCTAAGTGAATAAAATATGTTTGTAGGAGGGAGGAAACACTCGGGCCATTGATACGATGCTGATTGTCCTTGTACTTTTACTTTAAATGTAAATAACATTGTTGTTGTTATCCTTATTTTTTTTTAACTATTTATGCTAAAATGCGCGTGCTCTGAACACAGGAACTCCTAGTGAGACAGGCACAGCACAATCACCTATGTAACTTAATAAATAAATATTATAATTGGCTAAAGTTCGGTGTTTGGGAGAAATTCCTAAAAAATAAAACTAGTTATTTTTATACTAATTTGGGGTCGGGGAATCCGAATCTGAAAGAATTATGCGGCGGCAAGCAATATTAACTGAATTACACGACTTTAAAAAAAATTATACACATACAGGAAAATAGCCATTTTGGAAGTATTCTGATTCCTAGAAAATCAAACTAGTTATTTTTATACTAACTATGGGCGGGGGAAACCGAATCTGAAAGAATTAGGCGGCGGCAAGCAATATTAACTGAATTACAAGACTTTGAAATTTTCTATACACACACACATGAAAATATTCATTTCGGAAACATCTTGACACACGTAGTACAAAAATCATAGAAAAACAAGATAACATAGATGTTTTTATCACACAAAATTAAGTGTTGCCATTAAGCAGTAATATCAATAACGTAAAATAACATGTTTATATTTTAAGTACTTATTTTTTATAAATTTTACGCACTTTTGTATCACAAACCATGTTACATAAACCCAGCGTAGCCGCTAAACTACTTGAAAACAGGGATGTTTTTTTGCCGTGACGCGAGCAGGCGGTATAAAGGGGCACAAACCATGTTACACAAACCTGGCGTAGCCGCTAAACTACTTGAAAACAGGGATGGTTTTTTGCCGTGACGCGAGCAGGCGGTATAAAGGGGCACAAACCATGTTACACAAACCTGGCGTAGCCGCTAAACTACTTGAAAACAGGGATGTTTTTTTGCCGTGACGCGAGCAGGCGGTATAAAGGGGCACAAACCATGTTACACAAACCTAGCGTAGCCGCTAAACTACTCGAAAACAGGGATGTTTTTTTGCCGTGACGCGATCAGGTGGTATAAAGGGGCACAATCCATGTTACACAAACCTAGCGTAGCCGCTAAACTACTTGAAAACAGGGATGTTTTTTTGCCGTGACGCGAGCAGGCGGTATAAAGGGGCACAAACCATGTTACACAAACCTAGCGTAGCCGCTAAACTACTTGAAAACAGGGATGTTTTTTTGCCGTGACGCGAGCAGGCGGTATAAAGGGGCACAAACCATGTTACACAAACCTAGCGTTAGGTTAGGTTAGGTTACGTATTTTTAAGACTACGAATTTTCATACTTTTGGTTTAAGAATACGGCCGTTGAGATAGTCGTAATTCATCAGGTTAATGTGAGGAATTATCGTGTCGGAAAGTTTAACTTTATTGATATAGGGATAAATATTTTTGAGAGTTGGTAACACTGCCAGTTGTTTGTGTTATGTGATGAATTATTATGTGAGCAAGTGTCGTGTCGTTTTACGTTATTGATATAGGGATAAATATTTTTGAGAGCTGGTAACACTGCCGGCATATGTTTTTCTACATTTCTTGTTTTTCTATGATTTTCGTACTACGTGTGTCAAGATGTTTCCGAAATTAATATTTTCATGTGTGTGTGTATAGAAAATTTCAAAGTCTTGTAATTCAGTTAATATTGCTTGCCGCCGCCTAATTCTTTCAGATTCGGTTTCCCCCGCCCATAGTTAGTATAAAAATAACTAGTTTGATTTTCTAGGAATCAGAATACTTCCAAAATGGCTATTTTCCTGTATGTGTATAAAAAATTTTAAAGTCGTGTAATTCTGTTAATATTGCTTGCCGCCGCATAATTCTTTCAGATTCGGATTCCCCGACCCCAAATTAGTATAAAAATAACTAGTTTTATTTTTTAGGAATTTCTCCCAAACACCGAACTTTTTCCTTATAATTAAAAAAATTTAAAAAATCATTTTACAGCCGTACTGTTGAACCGTACTCAAGAACGAGTCAAAGAAATTACTCGTTCTCATGTGACAAATGTCAACTGTGTACACATGCTGGGCGCGCGTTTGGCCTGTTTCGTTTGGTGCGAAGGAATCAATGACGCTGATTCCTCGGAGCATCTTCCATTGAAGTACCGGTAGAATAAGGCAGCATTCCCGACGCGACGCCTGTGTTCTAGAGATTGCAATCCGTTTGTTAAGACTGGATCTTAACTATCCATCAATCGGACCCCTCGTTTCTGCAGAGTAAAGGGTATTTTTCAGGTATTTTGGAGCTGCAGACCAGAATTGGGAATAAATTCGGTTTTTGGGGGAAATTCCTAAAAAATAAAACTAGTTATTTTTATACTAATTATGGGCCGGAAAAACCGAATCTGAAAGAATTAGGCGGCGGAAAGCAATATTAACTGAGTTACACGACTTTAAAATTTTTTATACGCGTACAGGAAAATAGCCATTTTGGAAGTATTCTGATTCCTACAAAATCAAACTAATAGTTATTTTTATACTAACTTTGGGCCGAGGAATCCGAATCTGAAAGAATTAGGCGGCGGCAAGCAATATTAACTGAATTACACGACTTTAAAATTTTCAATACACACAAACAAGAAAATATTCATTTCGGTAGCTGAATTTGACTCATTCAGTACAAAATCATAGATAAACAAGAAATCTACGAAAACATGTGCCAGCAGTGTTACCAGCTCTCAAAAATATTAATCCCTATATCAATAACATAAAACACACCTCACATGATAATTTATCACATAACACATTAACCTGAAAATAGATAACAGCAGAAAAACGTACCTTATAAATCGCTCAAGTCTTCTTCGTCCGTATCCTTATCAAATTCGTTTGTTTCGAAAGGTTCCTGACGGATGCGCGGATCATATAAGAGTCCAGCTAAGCGGTAAAACTCCAGAGTAGGATCCTTCAGGCGTTCTTTGCAACTTTTCAGAAACATGTATCGAGCAAGGTTGCCGGGTATATGCGCCTTAACTCTACCAGATGATGAGATGGAAGACTTGGCTGCTCGCCATGATGACTCGATAGCATTTGTATGGGCTCCAGAAACAGGATCCTTGAAAGTTAATGAATGATTCACCGTTTGGTGAACGTACCCTAAGGCTGACAAGCAATCATATGCCTTCCAGCAGTCACTGATAATAGTTGTACCCTTTTCGATCCATTTTTCAATTATGGGAATTAAAGTTTCAGAACTCCGAGACTCGACGGCTACCATAAACACACGGCCGGAACCACGTTCATAGCCGCCAAAGACCCATTGTCTTTCAACATAATGCCCACGATGATATTTCCTCTTACCAAATTTGGATTCGTCAATTTCAACAATCTTACCAGGGCCGCCGATCTTTTCTAAGCGACCGAAGTAAGAAGCAAGTATAACTTCCCGGCAGAAAGAGGACCAGTCTACTAAGGCTTCCTGCGCCAGCTCTAACTGTAAACCAGTAAGCCGTAACGACGCACCTTGCACCCAAAAATTGACAAATCCTAGAATTTTCCAAATTGGCAAATGGGACCTTGCAAAAAACGTCCCGGTTCGAAATCCCACTCTTTTGTTGCAACACTTAGCCTTCTTCTTCTTGTTCAGCGCCGTCTTGCCATAGCAAATCCATCGAAAACCTTCGGTACTAAAAAAAAACCTTTCTTTAACACACTTACACAATAGAATATTCGCAGGTAAAAAAAGCATAACAATAAAAAAAATATCTCACCGATCTTCTTCCGACATCAACTCCAACACTTTCCCACAATCTGGACAATTGTAAGTCCCACTTTCGGGAATAAGACCCCATTCCACTAAGTTTTTTAACATTTCATGTTTGTCGCCACATATCTCTAATATTTTCTTTAAATTTATCATTTTTAGATCCGCCAAAAGACCAATTTGAACAATGAATGAAAACCACAGAAAAAGTAAATTTACCGGAAACTAATATACAGGAACATGTGTTGGCAGTGTTACCAAGTCTCAAAAAATATTTATCCCTATATTTATGAATTACAACTATCTCAACGGCCGTATTCTTAAACCAAAAGTATGAAAATTCGTAATCTTAAAAATGCGTAACCAAACCTAACCTAACGCTAGGTTTGTGTAACATGGTTTGTACCCCTTTATACCGCCTGCTCGCGTCAATTTTAAAAAACATCCCTGTTTTCAAGTAGTTTAACGGCTACGCGAGGTTTGTGTAACATGGTTTGTGCCCCTTTATACCGCCTGCTCACGTCCCTAACCTAACCTAACCTAACCTAGCCTAACGCTAGGTTTGTGTAACATGGTTTGTGCCCCTTTATACCGCCTGCTCGCGTCAATTTAAAAAAACAGCCTACGTTTTCAAGTAGTTTAGCGGCTACGCTAGGTTTGTGTAACATGGTTTGTGCCCCTTTATACCGCCTGCTCGCATCAATTTAAAAAAACAGCCTACGTTTTCAAGTAGTTTAGCGGCTACGCTAGGTTTGTGTAACATGGTTTGTGCCCCTTTATACCGCCTGCTCGCGTCAATTTAAAAAAACAGCCTACGTTTTCAAGTAGTTTAGCGGCTACGCTAGGTTTGTGTAACATGGTTTGTGCCCCTTTATACCGCCTGCTCGCATCAATTTAAAAAAACAGCCTACGTTTTCAAGTAGTTTAGCGGCTACGCTAGGTTTGTGTAACATGGTTTGTGCCCCTTTGTACCGCCTGCTCGCGTCACGGCATAAAAACATCCCTGTTTTCAAGTAGTTTAGCGGCTACGCTAGGTTTGTGTAACATGGTTTGTGCCCCTTTATACCGCCTGCTCGCGTCACGGCAAAAAAACATCCCTGTTTTCAAGTAGTTTAACGGCTACGCTAGGTTTGTGTAACATGGTTTGTGCCCCTTTATACCGCCTGCTCGCGTCACGGCAATAAAACATCCCTGTTTTCAAATAGTTTAGCATCTACGCTGGGTTTATGTAACATGGTTTGTGATACAAAAGTGAGTAAAATTTATAAAGAATAAGTACTTAAAATATAAACGTGTTATTTTACGTTATTGATATTACTGGTTAATGGCAACACTTAATTTTGTGTGGTAAAAACATCTATGTTATCTTGTTTTCTATGGTCTTTGTACTACGTGTGTCAAGTCAAAATCAGCTTGCGAAATGAATATTTTCATGTGCATGTATGGAAAATTTTAAAGTCGTGTAATTCAGTTAATATTGCTTGCCGCCGCCTAATTCTTTCAGATTCGGATTCCCCGGCCCAAAGTTAGTATAAAAATAACTATTAGTTTGATTTTGTAGGAATCAGAATGTTTCCAAAATGGCTATTTTCCTGTATGCGTATAAAAAATTTTAAAGTCGTGTAACTCAGTTAATATTGCTTTCCGCCGCCTAATTCTTTCAGATTCGGTTTTTCCGGCCCATAATTAGTATAAAAATAACTAGTTTTATTTTTTAGGAATTTCCCCCAAAAACCGAACTTTAGCCCAGAATTGGTTGCCAAATTCAACCATGGGGCGCACTTTCGATTTTTCAGCTATAGCCGCTGTGTACTATTTTCTGGATTTAATCAGACAGTTCACATAACGTTTTAATATCCAACCTTTAATTTTAAGTATGTGTCAGTGAGCGTCAAAAGATTGTTAGATTTTGTTTTGTGTTCAAATAAAACCTGTTTTTGTTTTTTTTTTATCCTAGCGTTCTTACATAGGTACCTAAATACTTTTTCATAAATATAAATATCGACACTATATCAAGAAGAGTGTCCCGGTGTCGGTTTGTTTTTTTTTATAAATCTTCAGTTGTTATATTCAGAGATTGATGAAATTTTGCACACTTGACGGTCAAAAAAGGAGGAAGATCACTGTTTACATGAGATATCTAATAACGACCTTCATCCCCTTTCACTTCTCTTAGAGCATTTTGATACTTTTGGTTTAAATTTTGCTCACTTAACGTTAATATTAGGTCCTTACATATGAAATTGGCGTTTTGCCATACTGGCAACTTTGATCTCAAATATCTACTCTTTGGTTGGGAATTCCAAATTCATATTTATACAGCTATTTACTCATGTATTTGTGTTTCGAAAATTACAATTCATTTGTTTTTTCCTTAATTGTTTTTTTTTGTTGCGTCACTTAGTTTACAAAATGGAAAACTTGAAATATCGCGTTATTTACGAGTACGAGTTCCACCGTGGCACCAGTGCTGCAGAAACGACTCGAAGGATTAATGATGTGTATGGCGACGGTGCCGCAAAAGAAAACACAGTGCGTTTTTGGTTCCAACGTTTGCTTTCTGGAAATTTCGACCTGCAGAACAAGCCCCGTGGACGGCCGGAGAACAAAGTTGATAATGAAAAATTGAAGGCTGTTGTGGAAGCGGATCCATCGCAAACCACGTCCGAGTTAGCTGCAGGCTGCGGTATTAGTGGTAAAACTGTTTTAAACAACTTGAAGCAAATTGGGAAGGTGAAATAGCTTGAAAAGTGGGTACCTCACGAATTGAGTGAAGCAAATCAACAAATGCGCGTTAAAACGCTAGACCACACACTGCACAACAGACGGCTACCAAATTAGAGGAGCTTCAATTGGAATGTCTAAGACATCCACCGCACTCTCCGGACCTTGCCCCAACAGATTACAATTTTTTTCGAAATTTGGATAACTCCTTGCAAGGGAAAAAATTCAACTCCGATGGGGCAGTCCAAGCCGCCTTCAAAGATTTTATTGATTCCCGTCCGAATGGATTTTTTAGTAAAGGGATCGATGAACTACCTATGAGATGGCAAAAGTGCATAGATAGCAATGGTACATACTTTGATTAAATAAATATATTATATTAAAAAAAAATCGACTTTATGTTCCTCCCATACAAAACGCCAATTTCATATGTAAGGACATATATAAGTGGAAAATTACTGACCACATCTGATTTCGAAAAAATCTGTGTAAAGCCGTCATGGGCCCGGTTCACCTGGTCACATATAAATATAATTTATAAAACTATATGAAACTAGTTATGATTTGAGATTTTTCGGTCAAAAGTATTATCCTGAATTATGTTGGGTTGTTATACCGTGTTGCGCTATTTCCTTCTATAACCAATGTTTCGGACAGCATGCTATACATCTGCCCTGATGACGAACACTGTAATACTATCCGAAAGATTGACCCAACTCCTCTTCCCCATCTCCTTCCCCACCGACCAGCCTCTAATACATAATTTGTTGATGCCATAATCCCGTTGACTTCGGGCAGTTGAAATTCTTGTGCGAAATTCTCAAAATTAAATTAAATATAGCTTCAAAGTGCGACAGATCTTCAAATTTCCTTCTTCAATAATTAACTGCTTTCGTACACCAAATAATCGGCTTGATATGAAATTGCGTTTTATTTTATTGAACTAGTTGCATTTCCAAATTATTGTTTCATAATGTAATATCAAAATTTAATCCATTTAAAATATGTGTAGATAATATTTTAATACCTCCACCCTAAACATTTTTCTGCATGCACTTATGATCAGAAAAGTAATCGTACAAAACGAGAAAATGTATTTCATATTTATTATCTACGAAAATCCTTCTCGTATTTTTAAGTGCATTGCTTTTAAAACTTTCTAACTAACTTTCATTATATCCTGAATATATCTACTCGTACATTCAACAACATTTACAATTTCAGAGTGGAAAGGAACAATGGCAGACGTCGTTAATACTCGAACATATCACAAAATAACTGTGTTGCAAATATTTGCAATTTCAAGATCCTAATCTTTGGAGCTAAAAAAGGTAACATTAATTTACGTATTTGCAGACGATGATGTAAGAAGAAGATTATGAGCTCTCGAAGAATCAATTAAATGAAGACCTGAAAATGTCTACATCGCTAAAGAATAATATACGAATAAAATGTATGAATATTGGAAAACGAGTAACACAAACAAAAATTGAAATACTGATAGACCGTGAAGCTTTGAAAGACATGTTTGAAGTTAAATATTTGGGAGTAATTCTGGACTTTTTCTCAAAACGCAAAACACATTGTTGAAAAAATAGCCAAAACATGTCTCTATTGGGAAGAATAAGAACATACCTAAACAATTTTCCAGTAAATAGGCATTCAACGCAATCGTTGCACCATGTCAATGATGGATGCAACACGAAACATGTGAAGCTATGAGAATTATACTGAAGAATAATGGATGTGCGAATGTCAAGGAAATGTGGAAGTAGTTGAAGATCTTGCCAATTAATCAAATTATTTACTTTTCTAATTAGTTACGAATAACCTGACGATATTTGAAAATCTCCTACTACCACCACAGTAAGCGGATAATGTTGCTTGTGTCGTGATAGAGGACGTAGCCAGCCGAGGAATCGAATACGCGACTCCTGGGTGGGACCCAATCGCGATTCCTTCTCAGCCACTGACTGGTCAAACTAATTAATGGCCATACATCATCTGAATTTCTGAGAAAATTAAAAACCTTCAACACAAGCATACACATAAGACGGGAAAAGGTAATCAAATATGTCTCCTCCCCTTTAAAAAAAAACTCGAGTCAAAAATCAATAATGTACGGAGCAATCGAGATATTTGGCCAATTAGAATTACTCGTTACCAGAAGAAATTAAATTAGGAGAATATGTAAACAAAGTGATTAATTTACGCAAAAAAATAAATGATTTTTAAATATAAGGATTGCATTATGACGTAGAAATCATAAATAAATAAAAGTCACGCGTTCAAAACCTGGCGTGGGTTAAAAACTGTTAGATACTTCAAGTATTGCCCTTGTGAGGTACCTGAATCCAAAACGAAACTTTGCTCACAATTACTTTGAAAATATTAAAGAAAAACGTAGTTAACTAACTAATTAACTAATCATCACGCCGTTTCTCCGCAGGGGTAGGCAGAGAGGACGGACCGCCAAACAACTCGGTCTTGCACACACTCACTCACATTCATATATACTCTTCTATTATTCTGACTTTTGACATGGCCCGCCTCAAGTATCTGACTTGATCGTGCCGTGTCTTCCTCGGGCGTCCCCGACTTCTTCTACCATTCACATTTGCGTCATATATTCTTTTTACACTACTTTCTTCGTTCATTCGCTCTACGTGCCCAAATTCATTTGTTTAATTTTACTCATTAAGCTTACATCAGTCTCTTTGCGGATATCCACATTTCTCACGGTTTTACCATACACACGCCTCAGGGATCTCATTTCATCTCACATTCCGGAGGTCGCGGGTTCGAACCCGGCATGCGCAAATAAATTTTATTTGATTAATTTGTGTTATTTCACAATTAATTCATTTAAAATAATATATCTATAGTATATTTGCGGCATGTTCCAGAGTGGAAGATACTATCAGTATCGCCCTGGTGTAAGACCACCATTCAGAATTGAAACGTTGCTTGAAAATGGCTTTAGCCGTGTTTAGTGACCAGATCTGAATAGCCAGGTACTTTCCAACCTTCCTCTTCCCCACTTCCTTCCCCTCCCCACTACCTTCAGCCTCACAACATACCCCAATTGGGGATGCCATAGTCTCACTGGCTCCAAACGGGAGCAGTTGAGATTCTTGTGCGGTATTCACTGTAAAAAAAAAAAAAAAAATTCAGTTTACTTTCATCCTTCCTCTGCCAGTTCCATGCCTCACTGCCATACATCAGGGTAGGTACCAGGACTCCATTGTGGACTGCTAGCTTCGCTTCTTTTGACAGTTTTTTATTAGCGCCAACGGCATTCAGCCTCACTATTGATTTTTTCTGCCTCCTCAATAAAACTGTATTACACATATTTCTTAAACTAATTATGCCGTTATCCCATGAGCTCTAGTGATTTGGGAAGAGATATCATGTAAATTAAAAAAGTAGTAGCTCTTTTACGCTAAGTATTTTATTCGTAACTTATAATTACACAATTTCCCCGCAGGGGTAGGCAGAGAGGATAAACCACTACACAACTCTCACTCTTGGCACACACCCCTTGCTTCATTCACGTTCATATATTGTCTCATTCATACCCTTCTATTATTCTGACTTTTGACGTGGCCCGACTCAAATATTTGGTTCACTGGTTCATGCCTTCCCAACCTCGGATGTCTCCGACTCCTTCTATCATTCACTTTCACGTCATATATTCTCCTTACACTACTCCTTTCTTCGTTCATTCACGTGCCTAAACCATCTAACCGCCCCTTTTTTAATCTTACTCGTTCTCCCTACGCTTACTTTCACATGTTAATGAAAACCATCAACAAAATTTGTTTATGAAATTTAAACATTATTTGCTTTACTGTTTAACCCCATTTTGTAGTATGTTGATGGCGAAGCTTGGAAATGTAACAATGCATTTTGAGAATTCATTTAAAGACATCGATATACATGTGTCCGGGGGTAAAGCGCATTGACTTCGGGAGATGATTCTACATGATGGTAGGAGTAAAAAAGATTAACAACTTTTTCCGAAATTCCAACATTTTTTTCCCATACAAAAAGACGTACCTACTAAAAATCCTTAGTGTGAGGTACGATCTTACTTGCTGAGAGCCTGCCGGGCGCCCGACTCGATTGTGATTGGCCCGTATCGTAACAGAGGAAAATAATAAATCTGGCCGCACACGCCGGACTATTTTATCTTTTTACCTCAAAACTACCCCTAAAAGTTGGAATTTCGAAAAAAGTTATTTTTCTTTTTTACTTGTACTATCACGTAGAATCACCTCCCGAAGTTAATGCACTTTACCCCCGGACACCCTGTATATTTAAAGATAATCATAAATTATTTAAAAAATATTCCATATTTGATCAGTATTTCTTTCATACGATATACTACCAACCTTTTTTTAAATATTTTTTCTCTATATGAAGAAATTCAACATATCAGCAATTGATATACATACATATCCCTGACGATCTCCTCACTTATATATACTCAGCTATAATATGTATATAATTCGGGTAGAACAATTTTAGATCCGCTTGTGAAGGTCCAGAAATCCATAATTAGAGTAATTTTGCGTAAACCCTATAGGTATTCTAGCGATCAGCTCTACAAAAACTTTTATGTACTTGATATTCGTCAAAACTATATTAAAAGGATTATTATCCACGTACATAAAAATCTAGATAATATTTAAAAAATTGATCATAAATATATCACAAGAAGTCACACCAGAAAGGATCTTGTGGTCCCAGGGAGCAATACGGCAAAGTATCAAAAAACATGTACATATCTTGGACCAAAAATATATAATAAAATTCCCCTGGAATTAAATATTAAAGCTTGAAAAATGTCCCACGTCAGTTCAATAATAACAAAATGTGATTGGCTTAGTTAGGTAGAGTGGAATCTGAAAAAGTATTTAATAATGTCACTTAAAATTTTACATGGCCTATTAACGGCACATTTAGTAAAAATTTAGTACGTATATTATTTAAATAAAAAAAATAAAAACATTTTTCTTTTCTTTTTCTTTTTTGTTACAGAATAAATTTTCTGGCATCTTTATTAATGTATATTTAATTTAAAAAATTAAAATGAACATTTTGTTAAAAAACTTTTTTTTTTTTTGCATTCTCACCAGCATTTGGTTCCTTAGAACGGGCAATCTGCCTAGCTAGGAACTAATATCGACCCACAAGACATAATAACACTTGTATACATTTTATAGTTATTTTTCAATGTTATTATTATGTTATTTTTGCCATACAAATGTATCAGATGTAATGTTATATATAAAAAAATAATAAAAAAATGTATATGTATGTGCATATGAGTATGTACATATATGCATATATGTATGTGTAGAGTGTGCACACATTTGCAAATATATGTATATGTGTATATTTACATGTAAGTGTGTATGTATGTATTTTCTAATATTTGATCCTCCTTATTTTATGTACGTATTTGTAATATAATTCATTATTATGTATTACAAATTACAATATACTAAGAAAGTTGATATGAATGGTGTGATCACCTTAACTGGAATTGTCACTGTAACCATATTCAAATTGTAAACTAATTATAATAATTATATGCGATGTATTCTGTTGATGAACCAACAAACAAAATAAAAATACAATAATTTGAATATAAATAATCATAGACAACCCATATTTTAACATGTTATAGAACGCCATTCTTTCAAAGTAGTAACAAAAAGCCTTAGTTCTTAAACTTCGAAAGCATTGAATTCACTGGCAGAACCTACACAAGAAGGCGTTGTGTATGTATACCGGGTATGGTTTGTAGGAAGAAGCGGGCTGGGAAATATTAAGTGTAGGTATGCGGATGTTACAGGCAAAGGCTTAAATAAAAAAAAAACCATTCCCATCTCATATCATTATTCAAATTTCAGATAGCTCTCTCTCCTTTGCGCTGCAGTTTGAAATAAAATTCTCCAATACGGAAAAGGACCCGTGCGCCGAAATACAATAATATTTTCTTAAATCTGGAATTTCACAATCAGGCTGAAAAGAATTTTCTCTGGAGAAAGGGGAAAGTTAATAAGTTTCACCTGTTATTTCTTGCAGCTAATCCTGAAAACATTTTAAAGCGTATTTTTATGAGATTATCGCTAAAGAGTCTTTACAGTCCGAAGTCAATGAAAGGGATTGTGACATCCCCAATTGAAAATGCCAGTAAAATGTAAGGTGATTTTTGCGATTAGTTTTTTCTTAATTTTTTTATTTTTATTTATTTATTTATTATAGATAGATACAAAAGAAAGTACAAATTACGTATTAGGAAGCTTTGCCTGTCTAACTAGGAAAGTTTTCTGTTCCAGGACAGACAAATTGACAGGTTTAGTTCATATTATTCCAAGAAATGTACATAATTACATAACAAACAAAAAAATAGAAAAAGTAACCTGGTAGCATATATTTTTATATTCGGATTTACCGAATTAACCTGGTAACGCATAATATTTTCGGATTTACAGTGTATGTGATAAGCAGAGTAGGCAGTAAGTATTGAAAAGTATGAACCAGGTACCTCATAACAAGTTGGATGAATTACTTAGACTTACAACATAAACATAAAGAGTTAATGCTATTATAAATAATATTATAAAGAGATGAAGTTATGTTAGGTTATGTGTTTAAAGTGTGAACTTATAATACATAGTATTATAAGTTCAATAAAAGAACTGTCCGTAATTTTAAATGTAATCCTCATTATTTATCCTCGTGCCATGTTGTATTTTGGTCCTTTTTGTCAATAGTTTTTTTACACCAATTAATCAATTAACCTTTTAAAAATGTTCGTATTTTGTTTTGTTGAAATTGTATCTATAAGCTATGATATCTATGGCCCCAACTGGGACTCAAACCCAGAACCTCTTGTCTTACCGGGACATACGCCTTAGCAATTCGGCTACTGAGACCTCTTATTGAAACGTCACATTTGTCAATCCCATATTTCAAATTTCAGAATTAACAATATTATTATCGACTAATTTTTCCATTTTATTGGCACCTACCATTTTCAAAGGAAATATATTACATTGCTCGGAGTAACCTTCAAAAGTCATAAAAAGAAGTTATTTTTAAATGTTCAATTGTATTGAATCCATTTAATATTTTTATTGTAATCATGGAGAGCATTAGTTTCTATGTTCCCAATGGTTATCCCCGACGGCACATAATGTTTTATCTCCCGGCATGCAGAACTAACTTGCCAATGGTTATGCCAGTCGGGGGAGCAGTCTTCTTGTTAAATAGAATCACTTCGAATATCGATATGTTTAACATCAATGAAGCACAATTCAGACGACAAGCGTTGCTGCTGTTAGTATGATTGTGCTTCATTGAAGTATAAATTGCTTAAATCTGTTTAAATCTTTCTCTTTTAAAACGCTTTGGAATTTTTAATTTAATAATTTTTTAAAAATGAATAAATTGAATTGAACTGAATTGAATTTACCCTTGACAATTATTGTCATTTACAAGTCATTTACGATGTTGAGATTTTTTAAATATCTGTAAAATCTCTTAGCTAACGTGTAAAATAATTTCGCTAATTTTGAACCCAAAGAACATAAAACTATGCAGATTTTATTTAAAAAAAATTAAATAATAAATTTCATGTATTTATTTGAAATCGACGCACAATCTCAGGTACATTATCGGCTCACAGTTATAGTCTCCCGCCAAACCGTGAAGCTAAATAGACTAGCGCTCCTGGCGGCGCATTTTATAACATCCATTGAATTGCTGCGCCGATAGCGGGCGCCATCCAGCGGCGGATCCGGGCACTAACACCACCATCAGTGCCATTTCTACCACCCGCCTTACCTGCTCCCTACCCCCCGCTTCTGCTCCTAGCGTGTATTGCCTTCTATTTGCTACTGCAGCTGGGGGGTGGTGCTGGGTGGACCGGGGGGTATTGCACATAAATAATTAATACACAGGAACTGGAATGATGGGGTTTGAGGTTCAAAACACCCCTTTAGTGTAGGGTGCCGAGGAAAAAAGAAACAAATGGATCGGAAATGTTGAATGTTATTGCGGGAATGAAAGTTGACTTACTTGTGGTAATTAACATTAAGGAAATCCATATACCCTTAGGTTAAAAGTAATTTTTCAAATCAGGATATTGTTCATCTGAATAGCGTAGATACCTGTCAACCTATAATTCAAGCATTAGCACGAAGATTTTATAATGTGAATCTAAAAGACGATCATTACGTAACGCCTTTCTAAATTTATTTAAAAATACTATGGAGATAAACAAGTTTAAAAACACGTCAAAATATGGCTAAACTTGGAGGTAAGGAATTAAAGAAAAAATTAAGTACCTACCTAACACCAACACAACAATCTACAGTCAACAATATGAGAAAATCACCTCAACAAGCATGAAGATAAGATCTACAAGTTAAAGTTGAAAAAATAAACAAACACGAAAATCAACTAAATACAAGAAGATGAGATGTACAAACATGAAGATGAGAAAATAAAAAATATAAATATTTAAATCAAACATAACAACCTAGTGTCTGCAGCTTTACTACACAGGATGAAGATTGCAATGGTGAAGGCTAACCTCCGATATGATACCAGAAGAAGAAGAGATTATTTGAAACTAATTAATGAAGAAAGCAGAACGTAGAAATACGGAAAAGAAAGAAGTTTTGCTAGTAGTTGGTATCTGCAAATTAATATCTCTGGCCAAATCGCAAATTTAGAATTAGTTTCAAGGATTTAAAAAGGGTCGTCACAGTAAGGTTAACCTCTCGTCTGTGTCTCTGGCACCGGCACCTGGAAAAAATAAAGTTTTTTTTAACTGCAATTTTAAGCCTTGCGTATAAAGAAACTATAAGATATACAAGCTCAGAATCGCTTGCACCAATATCAATCTGGAAGTTTTTTTTTTTTTTTGTAGCAACTCTGAATGCTTTCAAATGAACGTTTCTATGACATTTGTGGGTCACTTTAAGCTGTTGTCGATGGCGGAAATAACGATATTTTACATTTTCAAAAGAGTATCAATGTCGTTATTTCTATGAAAACTGCTTTAAATTGTTTTTGAAGTGAAACTTCTATTGCCCCGCTGTGATTTGGATTTCGGATGAAACGGAAATGACGATTACTGCACATGTGACTCATCAACTGCTCATTGGCCGCTTTGATAATGATGTCACTTTTAAAGGTTGAGATATAAAACGGAAATTACGGTAATTAGGTCTGCGCTCATTGGTCGCTTCGATTGTAACCTCACTTTTCAAGTATTGGTTGAGATTGTTTTGGTAAAGTTTCGCTTCTCATCATCATCACTATTGGCTCTACAACTCCTGGTGGGTCTTGGCCTCCTCAAGAGTCTTCCTCCACTCATTTCGGTTTTGTGCCAGCTCTCTCCAGTTTGGAAGCTCCAAGATAGATATGTCTATCTAAAAAGTTTCGCTTCTACCGCGTGTAAACTGCACTCAATATTTTTCATGTTGGGTATGTATTCAGGTTTGTGTAGAAATAATAAATCGGATTACATTTGTATTTACGTATTTTTTGACAATTGTTTCCAAAATGTGAGATTTTTTATTTTTAGTTAGTTAACTATCACGAAATATACCTCAAAAATAAGATATATTATCTGGTAAACAGAAAAAATCGCAAAAAAAAAACAATGACATTATGTTTTTATAGCGGTCTTTGACCAGAATCCATCTAGGTAATTTTTACACCGTTTTCAAAATGTTATCCCACCTTCAATGGGAGACTTTTTAAAAAAGACTTAATCTGTTTCAAATCACCGTATTCTGGATCTGTTGGGTGAGTACTAAACTTGTGAATGTATATATGGATAAAACGCTGTGGGGTAAGTTTGAACACCCTTTCACTAGAGAAAGATGAATCCTCATTGGAAAGTTTTTCATTGAGTGGCGAGCGTCGCGGGAACTATCTTTTGTTGAAGGATTTTTATCGTAATTATTATTTTTTATACGACGCCACACTAAAGTTAACCAGAAACTTTTATGAGTTGTATTTCAGGGACGAAATGTTATATCAGGTTAGATTTACCGTAGCGTATCAGATCTGGTTACTGTTTAGTAACCAGATAACTGTGTAGCTAGAATTGTGCCCACAGCGTGTATTTTTTGCAAAAAATACCTACTAAATAGGGAGACGGAACATAAAAAAGAACAAAACCATAGTGAGACAGGGAAAAGCTTATATTATAATTCTTCTTCTTCTTGTGCCCTGTCCGTTCAACGGACGTTGGCTATCATGTTGGCTATGCAGACTTTATTTACTGCGGCCCGGAACAGCTCCACTGTAGACTAGCCAACCACTGTCTCAAGTTTTTCAGCCACGAGGTTCTCCTTCTTCCAGGGCCCCGTCTTCCGGCAATCTTTCCCTGCATTATGAGATGCAGGATCTCATACTTCTCTGGATGTCTCATCACATGTCCAAGATATTGAAGTTTTCGGATTTTTATAGTTTTAATTACTTCCTTTTCTTTATTCATCCGAACCATAACATCTTCGTTTGTAACCCTGTCCATCCAGCTTATTTTAAGTATTCTTCTGTAGATCTACATCTCGAATGCCTCAAGTCGCCTAATTAGTTCTTCAGTAAGCGTCCATGCTTCCATTCCGTAAAATAATATCGAAAACACGTAGCATTTGACCATTCGCATTCGTAATCCAAAGTTGATATCATGACTGCAGAACATTTTTTTCATGCGGATAAAGGTTGCATGAGCTTGCTCAATGCGGCATTTGATTTCAACTGAAGGATCCCATCTATCATTTACTATATTATAATAGAATGGGACAACATTGGAGAAATGGGAAGGCTGATAGAGATATTGAAAGAAGGGTAAATGCTGGAAACTCCATTAATGGAGGACTGAACAACTTCGGCGCCAACAAAAAAACTGTCCAAAGACGCGAAGCTAGCCGTCCACAATGGAGTGTTCGTACCTATTTTGATGTCTGGCTGGGAGGAATGGAACTGGCAGAGGAAGGATGAAAATACACTGAATGCTGTAGAAATGAGATCCCTTAGGCGTAGATATATATATGAGTGGTAAAACCATGTATGATCATGTAAGAAACGTGGAGACCCGCAAAAAATGCAAGCTGATGTAAGCGTAATGATAATGAGTAAGATTAAGGCTGGTTTTAGTCTCACGCTCACCGTCAGCTCTCATAGATCAGCGCGTAGTTCGTCAGCGCTGAGGCTCAGCCTGCCTCGTTTCAGTATTGTACTGACCGCCTTATTGTACAGACGAAGACCAAAATGCGGAGTGTATTAGTTATTGCTGCTTTGTACTACCTATCCCAAAAAAGATTCGTCACGAAGACGTCCGCTCCGCTCGACACTAGAACGCTCACTGAAAGCAGAGGCGCTCGTGCGATTATCAGCGCCGACAGCTACGCGGTCGCATAGCTTCCTAGAAGTTCATATATCTCGACCATCAGCGCCGACGGTGCGCGTGCGGTCGGCGTAAGACTAAAATCAGCCTAAGAAAGGAACGCTCGGATGGTTTGGGCATGTAGAGCGAATGAAGAGAAAAGGAGTGTAAGGAGAATATATGACGCAAATGTGAATGGTAGAAGTCGAGATACTTGAGTTGGGTCATGTCAAGAGTCAGAATAATAGAAGAGCACATATGAGATGATGTATGAATGTGAACGAGGCAAAGAGTGTATGCCAAGACTTAGTTTAAAGAGACAAAACCCCAAGGGAGAGTTAGTGATTAAGGATGTGGATGTGGTGGACATTTTTGCGTATTTAAATGGAAATACATGTAACCAATTAAATTTAGTGCTGGAGGAATAATTGCCTTGATTGTTCAGAATTTTTCTTTCAGTAGTTGGTGAATATATTTTTTTAAATGTCTGGATGAAAACAGAGTGTTTGCTCATTTAATAATATGTCAAATGACAAAGCGATTGCTCTCAACGAAATCTAAAATCAGAGTTAGAATTTTTATCTTTTGAAAAGCATAAGAATATTTTCCTCTCCGAAAATTTGAAAACACCCGAAAATTTAAAAAAAATTACCGAACTAAAATTACTGATTTAAAAACTTATAATATTTTTTAAGTAGGTAGGTATCATTGCATGTTTTAGAAGATTTTAGAAAAAATTCCTCGAATTGCGGGAACCAAAATTTTATTCATTAATTAATTGTAAGATAAATAAATAAGATCATGAATAGATATGATTTTAGATTTTCACGGCCAAAAGTATTTTTGTTATTTATTTTTGGGGTGTTATGCCGTGTTGCGCTACCTCCTCTTTTAGCCAAAGTTTCGGACAGCGCTACAGTGTCCATCTTCGACATCACCGACATCAGATAAATAAATAAGATCATGAATAGATATGATTTTAGATTTTCACGGCCAAAAGTATTTTTGTTATTTATTTTTGGGGTGTTATGCCGTGTTGCGCTACCTCCTCTTTTAGCCAAAGTTTCGGACAGCGCTACAGTGTCCATCTTCGACATCACCGACGCTGTAACGCTGTCCGAAACGTTGGCTAAAGGAGGAGGTAGCGCAACACGGCATAACACCCCAAAAATAAATAATCATCGACATCACTGAAACTGTAACGCTGTCCGAAACGTTGGCTAAAGAGGAGGTAACGCAACACGGCATAACACATCAAAAATAAATTAGAAAAAAAATGATCATGAAAAGCTTAATGATTTTTCCAGATCCACTCTGGACACTCCCAGTTTTGCCTTGGTATAAAACCACCATTCAGGTTTGCAATGTTGCTTGAAATGGCTTTATCCCTGTTTGGTAACCAGATCTGAACATCTAGTTGCTTCCCCATTTCCTTCCCGTCCCCACTACCATCAGTCTCACAATTGGAGATGCCATAATCTCACTGGCTCCAAGCAGGAGCCGTTGGGACTCTTGGGCGGTATTCACATAAAAAGGTACTTAACGAATAACGGAAGTTTTTGGATGCACGTATAACAATATGAATGTAGGATAAATTTATACCGACATACATAGCATAGGTACCTTACAAATAACGTCATGGTACAAAAAATGCATTCCGTACGTGCCCGCGGGCATTTGAAAAATCATCCATATCCGTTATTTAAAAAATTCCAGCTGTTTACAAAATAATGCCAATGCATTTCAGAAATCTGAAACCGATGTCTGAAAGCCTTTTTCGAACCGTATTTTCTAATAACAGTGAAACGAAAATATTTAAATGTTTTTAATTTATTTTTTATTTTAGTTTATTAATACACCCAACAGGCAGAAGGTTAACATTTAAAAAAATACAAAGAATAAATATTAACCTTCTTATACCTAATGGGTTACAACAGTATGTAAATAAAGTGTATAGGAATATTATTATGTTTTTTTTTTTTTTTACAGTGAATACCGCACAAGAATCTCAACTGCTCCCGTCTGGAGCCAGTGAGACTATGGCATGCCCAATTGGGGTATGTTGTGAGGCTGAAGGTAGTGGGGAGGGGAAGGAGGTGGGGAAGAGGAAGGTTGGGAAGTACCTGGCTATTCAGATCTGGTCACTAAACACGGCTAAAGCCATTTTCAAGCAACGTTTCAATTCTGAATGGTGGTCTTACACCAGGGCGATACTAATAGTATCTTCCACTCTGGAACATGCCGCAAATATACTATATATTATTTTAAATGAATTAATTGTGAAATGTTAAAATTTATTTGCGCATGCCGGGTTAGAAACCCGCGACCTCCGGCATGTGAGTCAAGAGTCTTAGCCACTGGACTACGGAGGTCGTCAAAGTTTCAATGTCCTTCAACAAATGTCGTTAGTGCAGGAGTTATATAGTTTTGAGGTGTCTCAAAAGATGTCAGTAAAGTAGTATTATTTCAAATGACAACTGTCGCCGTTCGTGTCCGATAGACAGCTGGAATTGGTGTTTTTTTTACATTAACTCCACACAGGAGGCCCTGAGGAAAATAACTTCCCTCAGGGTCTATGTCATCTTTGAAGATGCTGTGTGGAGGGTCTTTTTGAGGAAAGGAAGGAGTGAACACGGGTCTTGAAGAGACCCATATTGTAGGAGGGAGGAAACACAGAGGCCGGCAAATCGTTCCACAACCGAACCGTAGAACTCAAGAACGAGTCATAGAAACGACCCGTTCTCATGTGACTTATGTCAACCGTGTACAAATGTTGGGCGCGTGTTTGGCGTGTTTCCCGACTATGCACCGGTGCCAAGGGGATTAATAACGCTAGTTCTTCGGAGCATCTTCCATTGTAATACCGGTAGAACAAGGACAGCATTCCCAACTGACGCCTGTGCTCTAAAGATTGTAGTCCGTCTGTTAAGATGGGACAATCTACCAAACGGAGCGCCCGTTTCTGCACAGTCAAGGGGTTTTTTTTAGGTATTTTGGAGCTCCAGACCAGAGGTGGCTGCCAAATTCAACCGTGGGGCGCACTTGCGATAAATGGTGTGACGCCACTTTGACGACTGATTTTTTTTCCAGGCGTGTAATGAGTCCCCCACTATCATCTCCAGTCACAATAGAGCTCAGAAATTCTCACTTTCTCTTCTTGTAGGTGTTATTCCTTCCGTGAATAAAAAGCGAATCACAGCACGTGGCGGGATATTTTGCCGACTTCTTTCACGCAACTGCACACTACAACGTGAGTTTACGTACCACATCTGCCATGCTCGTTCTGGTCAGGAGACCCTCCTCTACCACTCAGTGTTGCCAACCCTTAAAAAACTAAAAACCACCGCCCATTATGGTCACAATACACTTACTTTCTGAACATGCTTCAGTGCCGAGTCCCCTTGCCTCAGAAATAAACAGAGCATCAATTAGAACGGACGTTTGGTCCAATTAAATATCAATTTTTCACAATTTGGGAGGCTGGAATGGGTACCGCCGCCCCGGGAACCTTAATTGGATAACCAACACCTCGGCCACACTGAACCCCAGATTCCTACCCACCCCTAAAACCTTCTTCCTTCCCAGAACTCTCCCCTCCTTCCTTTCCTTAAAAAAACCCTCCACACAGCATCCCCAAAGATGACATAGGTCTTGAGGGAAATTATTATCCTCATGGCCTCCTGTGTGGAGCTCACGTAAAAAAAAAAAAAAAATTTAAACCAGACAATAAATTAACACGACTCGTAATCTGAAGAACTGCGTATCTTTGGAACTCCCGATCATCTGACAAGTGTTGTTCATCAGAAAAAACCTGGGAAAAAGATGGGTGGTTCAAAAAATTTTAACAATCCATTAAATATTTTAAGTTAATTTTCACGTTCTGCGTGAGTTCTATTCAAAATTAGTCCAGGATAATTTTTATTTTTATTTTGATACAAGTACATTTAATAGTACAGTTTAATAATGTTGGCCTCACTGTATGGCCTACCCGTACTGAGGCCCCCATTTATATACCAGAGTCGATAAAATCTTTATTTTTTTATAAGAAAAACTCCCTTTTATAATTTTTTCAAGGTTAATCCCATCAATGTAATATATCATTGAAGAAGAGGATAACAATAACAATAACTAAACGAAAATATGAAAGAGAACAAGACACACATCGACAGGATTCATTTATCCGAGACGCTATCCAGGATACAAACCAATTCTTAGAATGATTGTTTCCAATAAAAAGGGTAGTTGCCCATAATATGGAAAAATAATGAGTTGAAGATAATATTGTTAAATCTAAAATTTGAAATATGAGACTGACAATTATGACGGTTTGACAGAAGGTGGCAATAACGAAATTGGTTAACGCGCACGTCCCGGTTAGACGAGAGGTCTGGGTTCGAGTCCCAGTTGCGACCATCGTCTTTTTTCTGTGTCTTGTTCTCTTTCATATTTTCGTGTAGATTATTATTGTTATCGTCTTCTTCAATGATAAAATTTTTATTTGTTAATCTATAATCTGGTATATCTTCGAGAATCCACCGAAGACAAGAATTGTATAGGAGAATTAATAATAATAAAATTCAACTGCTTTGTTCTCTACGTATTTCTGCGACATTATTTCTCGATATAATATGATCCACACAGATAAAATATCATCTTATTTGCGACCACATTATTCAATTGACTTGATCTAAATATTAATTCCCCGTATTTGTCCCTCTCTCCCAACCGCCGTATTGAGTCCACATCACGTCCCGGTCCCTACTACGTGCCCCGACCTCCCCTATCGGGCTATTCCCGGCGTCCCACGGGAATATTCGATACTACAATAAAATAAAAGAAAGGAAAGACAATAAATAATGTGCCATTCGTCAACCGGGCGATATTTCTTTCGTCCAAATGATGCGACCCGAAGGCCGAAGACAGAGACTTTATTGGTGTTTCGTTTTTGGATTTTATTTTTGAAGTGCTATATATTTTTCGCATTTGGAATAAATAAGATGCTAAAAGAGGCTAAACTTTTCGTTATTTGTTTTTGGGGTGTTATGCCGTGTTGCGCTACCTCCTTCTTAACCAACGTTTCGGACAGCGTTGCAGTGTCCATCATCATCATGTTCTCTATTTTATGCAGGTGCTTGCAGGTTTTTACAGATGCAATGCCGCCTCATGGAGCCTCATGAATGAGTTTTTCTTTTGTCCTGTTTAATTTATCTTTGTCTTACTAACCTATTTTTTTGCATTTTGTTATTCCTGTTAAGCACTTGCATACTGCTTACTAACAAGGTATGCAAGGACACTGGAGGTCTAAATTCGTTCAAAATAAATAAATTTTGCTTCGTTTAACGAAAAAATTAGAATCTTGAGAGAGCCTTGAAGGAGTAACCATCTGTTACTTATACCAGGGCGAGTAAGAGGTGGATATCCTCCAATGTCCATCATCAGGGCAGATCCGGTAGATGCGTCTGCCGGATCTGCCCTGATGATGGACACTGCAACGCTGTCCGAAACGTTAGCTAAAGAAGGAGGTAGCGCAACACGGCATAACACCCCAAAAACAAATAATGAAAATACTTTTGGCCGTGAAAATCTTAAAAAGTATAAGGCTTAACTTGTTTTAACCACTCAGGCCTATGGTTCCCGGGGCGGCGGAACCTATGCTCGCCTCCCAATTATACATGATTCTAAAAAGCAACAAAAAAATAGGGCGCGAGGCTTAGGAAGGCCTTGAGGTCTGGGTGCGAACGTTACCTTTTAAAGTTAAAAACTCCTCTAGCACCGTTGTCATTTGAAACTCGATGAAACGAAAAATAGCTACACTAAAAAGACAAACATTCACTCTAACTAAATTTAACCTGTGAGAGAATGAGAGAGATATAAAAGGTCTCCTCTTTGTGCGGTGCTTCGTAGCCTCCCCACTCTTGTCTGCTTTAGTTTTCTGAAGGTTTCACTTCTACCGCGTGAGAACTGCAGTTTTTGAAGTGAAATTTCTTTAGCCTCGTTGCGATTTTAAATTTGGATGAAACGGAAGTGCGTCACTAAAATTTATTATTTGACGGATCCTCGGTTCTAATATAATGCGGTAAATTCAGGGCTCCACGCTAGCCCCCGATAGCGTAGTGGCGCAAAGCGCCTGACAAATCTCAGCGGCCAGAGAGACATTCAGTGAACGGAGGCTCGAATTCAATGAAATCCAAAAAAATTATCATTTTTATGTTTGTAAAATCAATATCCAATATTCAAACTACTTTAAAATAAACAGGCAAAAGAAAAGAAAGCGACATCTAGCAACTTTCTAGTTTCACTTCTTCCGCGTGTGAATTACACACTCTGATTTTTTAAATTTTGCTGTATTTTTTTTTTTTTATTTCACGTTATATGTTTATCTTCTTCATTGATATTACATATCTTCTTCTTCAGCGATCAAATTCAAAATTTTTAATTATTATTTTTTAATTTATAAACTAACGTTTAGACAAGATTTTTATGCATAGCACAAAGGGACGCCACCTAGCGAGGGGTTTAACACTAACAATGTCTCTCTCGCAAAAATAAAGTTGGTTGTTTTCAGGTGGAAAAAATATAATAAGCAGTAATTGTTGAATAAAACACTAGTATATATTGAATTATTTGGCGGGTATTTGATAAGCCGCCAAATAATTGGTCAGAGCATCCCATCGGCAATCAGAAGGACACGGGTTCAAGTCCCGTTGGCGGCAAGTATCTTTTCTCGGAAGATTTTTCAATGTAAATGAGTGTTTCAGGCTGACAATTATTGCTTATAATAATTGTCAAAATTTTTAGGTTTTCCTTTGACTCATCGAATAAAAGCCCTTCTTGCAGACAAGGCTTCGGTGATTGGGCGGCTCATTATCCCGCCCTTCCCCCAAACAGATGATGCCTGTCAGACCATGCTAGAAATAATAAAACAATAAAGGAATTGAACCCTCGATTGATTCGCCGGACCACTGAGTGATGATTCTATCCCACTGCTGTCATATTCTACAAGACAATGTTTTACATCCCATTTAGAAATATAAATCAATTGGAATAATAATGATATTGTTCTGCGAATAGATACGTTTTATTATAATTGACTGTGATCATATTATGATTCCAAAATCCCTATACAAAATAATATTCTATTTAATTTTGGTGGTTTTTTCTTGTGGTTTGTGTTCAAAGTTCTAGTTAATTATTATGTAACTAGAACTTTGTATGTAGAACTTGTAAAAAAAAAGTTTGTAGAACTCGAAATTATTATTCAACGAACTTTGTACCGCCTCAGAATCAATAACTGTTGTGTTAACTCATTAGCTGAATTAAATTCTGTTTTTTTATTAATTTAAAAATTACACAATGAAGCAATTATCGAAGCGCAGCTGTCCGTATTTTGTTTTGGTCAGTATCAGAGATGGCGTTGTGTACGGATTTATATGTTTTGTGATTTTCTTACTTTTTCATTTTCTTCCTGGAATTGGGTTTCATTTTATTTATACGTGTGAGGGAGATTTATTATAAAAATTGTATTAAATACGATTTTTTTTCCTTTGGAGGGGTGAACATGCGTTCACCGTTTATCTCGTTTTCGACCATTGACATGGTTGGGTTTCTTCATTTACCGAGAACGCTAAATGCAATGCTAATTGTAAAAGTAAACGATCGAAATTTTAAATTTTCTACGCATTTGACCGTTTACTTTTACAATTAGCATTGCATTTAGCACTCTCGGTAAATGAAGAAACCCACCATGTGTGTAAGAAAGAGGGGCAGCATTACACGTTTAAGAACAAAAGCAAAACAATTGACATTTGACGATTTTGAATTTTTGGAATTCACTCACTATTCAATATTATATTTATCACAATATTTCTGCAGCTCTTTCAAAATATGAGAATTCGTTCCACACAAAATGAATGAGGAAAAGAATTTTCTTCATAATTTTTTTTTTCGTGGCAGAGACAAATCCAGCAAATCAAAGATCATAAAATCGGTCCAGCCGTTCTTGAGTTATAAATGGTGTAACTAACCCGACTTTAACTTTCTAAAAACCACTATACATATAATCAATATTATCAACATGTTTCGAAAACTATGTTTTCTTCAGCAGGATATGATTAAAATTAAAAATAACAAAAGCCAAACATGTATAGACAAATAAGAGTTAGACGTAGAAATATACAAACATATTAAAGAGAGAGGTGATTAATTACTTAAAAATAATTTATTAAATTTAATGGAATCACTTTTGAAGGTTGTATTGCAGTCACAAGTAAAATCACGCATCCTACTTGAGAGTTTCAACATCGATACTCTATTGACAATAAACTATTAATAAATCTAAACTAAGTATGATACTGACGAAGACACAGACTTAATTTTATTTTATTTTTTTAAATTATTTATTAACCAAGATATTACAATATAATATATACAATATACATTTTTTTGGTATATATACCACCTCACTAGGCTGAGCCTGTTCCGAGGTGGCAGGAATTTAAACGAATTTTGATCTTTTAATCTTGGAAGAAAATAAGATTAAAAATAAAAATATTTTAATTGAAATAGATATATATAATAAAAGAAAAATAAAAATAAATGAAAAAAATATACATAAGAAAAATGGAAAAAAATATGAAAGAAACAAATTAAGGACAAAAAAATAATTGAGTAACTTAATTGAGAATAATATTGGTAATTGTGTCATACATCTGCACTGATGATGGACACTGTAACGCTGTCCGAAACGTTGGCTAAAGGAGGAGGTAGCGCAACACGGCATAACACTCCAAAAACAAATAACGAAAAGTTTAGCACCCCAAATATTTATTTATTTATTTACGGACAATTAGTCCAATTAACAATATATCAATAACACGAATAGAAAAAAAAGAGAGATCATAATGAAAGGAGATTACATATAGATGAAGAGCATTGACAAAATACATATAATATAAAAGCACATAGAGAAGATAACTATAAGTAGCTTGAAGAAGGATTTAAAAAGACTTTAAAAAACCACATTGCGTAACGACTGCCGAAAGTCATTTAGGCTTACACCAAAAAATTCAATGCTTTGATTTGTGTTGACAAGTCTCGACATTCTGGATAAAGGAGAATGATATCCATAATTAGTAGAATGTTGATTGAGGAACAGCAATTCATTATTTCGGAGTCTACGGGAAGGAATGTTGAACTGGATGAGTTGTAACAAAGCAGGTGTGTCAGTAATACTGTTGATAATTTTGAAAATGCATTTTAGATCAGAGTCCTTTCTACGTATTTCTAAAGAGGAAATGTTTAAAGTTTGTTCAATTTCATCATACGAGTATTCTCCTCTTTCAAGTCCTAACCTCCAAGCAATTCCTCGTAGGAAGCGATGTTGTACAGATTCGATGTAACAAATGTGGACAGCATAAAAAGGAGACCAAATGACACTAGCATATTCAAGGTGAGGGCGGACCAGCGAACAGTAAAGAGTTTTAAGTGTATTTATATGTTTAAAGTCAGAGGTAATTCTATGAATGAAGCCGAGTAGTTTAAGTGATTTGTTTACGATGTTATTAATGTGATCCCGGAAAGAAAGTTTACAATCCAGAGTGACCCTCTATAAATAACAAAAATACTTTTGGCCGTGAAAATCTAAAATCATATCCTACTATGAATATTATTCATTGGTATATGTACGAGTATATAGCATATACCTACTTTTAATTGCGATCTTATTTACGATTCTAATTTATTTCATGTTTCGATATCTGATGAAGAAATTTTATAATATTATATTTTCCGGATAGCAATTACAGTAAGTTCCTTCACGTACAAATTGGTCGGTCCCATTATAGAAGATGTGCCCAAGCCGACGCTGGTCGATCTTATTGTGTATAAAATATCAAAAGACGAGAAAGAACAGCAGATAGACTTCAATGCCATAAAACCACGATCCCTCTCGCAATATCATATTCCCGTAAAACAATTACACTAAGCACACCTCAGAAATAACATCGCAAACAGTATTAGTCGAATTCTTTCCACACCATTAGGGCTAACGAAAACAAAGCGGATTGTACAAGAATTCAACAACATCCTACTGGTGATTTACAAATTATAGACGATGTGTTGCATCTTGAAATTTGTCGCAAAACTGAGGTTTCACTGCGGTATATTTACGACATCAAGAGGCATCAATAAGAGCTTTGGCTCTCTTAGCTTTTGGCGGGAGGTGGTTTCGCGTTATTTATTCTTAGCTTAGGAATATGTATATATACAGCGTGTTAAGGGACTTATCTGACTCATTATTTGATTAAGTGATTCCTGGCATTATTTGGACTAAAAAATGTAAATGAAATGTTGGTCTCCGGTGACTTTTTCGACGACTTTAAAAAAAAATTTCTTCAATATACAACAAAAAAAATATACATATTTTTAATTTTTAACTTTTAACTTTATGAGTAAAATCTCAAATTATAATATTTAATTAAATGAAGACAATATTAGTGAAACTCAATCGAAAATCTGGAGACAGAAAAATCAGAAAAAGATATTGGCTCCACTGGGACACGAACCCAGGAACCTTTGCTTACATGGCAAGTGCTCTACCAACTGAGCGACGGAACCTATATCCAATTCGGTAACTTTTAACTGTATCATACATGTATTTTTTCATGTTAGCTCCACAAGCGAGGCCTTGAGAAAATAATTCCCTTCAGGGTATTTGTGATCTTTAGGGATGCTGTGTGAAGTGTCTTTTTAGTGAAAGAAAGAGAGAAAGTTCTGGAAAAAAGGTATGTGGCGTGGGTAGGAATCCGGAGGTTAGTTTGTCCAGGAGCGACTGACGCATGAATCTATACTACTGGAGAGGTCAAAAGGTCTCCCTCAATCAGTCTCTCCCGGTCCGGTCTGCTACGCAGTTGGTGGGCAGAAGGTTTTGCCGCCATGAACTCGGGCACTCCTGCAAAGTCACCAAACGTAGCAAACCACTTGGGGTGATCTATGGCAGAGGTGTTGGTTATGCAATAAAAGGTTCCCGAGGCGGCGGGATATATATCCGCCTCCCAAATTGGAAAAATATAATACCTATAAACATATTACTGTTCTCTTCATTTCTTAACACAATGAGGAAATCTATAGTTGGTTATATTTTTAGTGTAATGCGAAAAAAGTATAATATTCAACTGCTGATTTCCCAGAGATTAATACATAAATAAATTGATGAACCAGTGCTAGAGGTTGAATTTTTTTCAATGGAATAGTTTATTTCTCAAAAGTGTGGAAATAAAAGTTGACTTAACTATTTCTGGGAGAACTTTGTGACAATGTTGAGATCTTCGCACTTATAAAATCCTAGAAACCAACCCACAATACAATACAATAATAGGATAATACAACGTGTGGACCATATGAGGGTGAAACGGAGAAAGGAAAGGAACAGGTCTATTGATTGCATTGGGATACGCGCCGCATATGGGCAGTCTCAGAGGCGTTTTATCAAACTACCCTCTGCAAGGCACGATATGGAATACAGCCTCCGGACAGGGGAGGGGGTGGGACCTTAAAGTGGTTGCCGGATAGCATCTTGTCTTCAAAGAAGCTGTTTGACATTATGTACTGGAGGAAATGTAAGGTTTGTAAACTATTACTATTTGATATACAAACTCTGAGGACTTCAAACAAAGCAACTAAACGTCTGAGGAGTATGTAACAAAATTTGAATTATATTAATTAGTTATGTTTTGACTGACCTAACACTTCGGAAGTAAGTGTATTAAAATCTTTTTGTTCTCGATGTGATATTTTTATATGAATATAATTTTATATCAAACTAGCTGGTTCCCGGCATGCGTTGCTAGGCCATTTGATAAATAAATTGTTTCTCCCTGCGTGTCCTTTCCCATTCGTCCCGTTCCCGTTCCCCTTCCTCCTCCCCTTCCTCTCCCGCGTCCCCTTCCCCTCTTGCGTTCACACTCCGTCTCCTCCACCTTTCCTCTCCCCACACCACTCTCCCTCTTCCCCCGTCCCGCGAACCCCCCTCCCCCCTACCACCTCCCGCATTCCATATATTCAGTTCCGGTACATTCAGTTTTCAAACAGCTCGCGTGCCACCTATTGTAATTTTTTTATACAAATATATAAAGCCAGAGCTCACCAGTAGTTTTATACAAACCTTGTCCTGATAATAACGAACACAAAAAAAAGAATTATCCGATTTGGTGCACTCGTTCGGAAGTTATGCGCGAAAATACATTTTGGTGATTCATTTTTATTTATATAGAAGAAGAAGATAGAAGATAGAAGAAGAAGATATTGATAGATAGATTTATGCGATTTTCCATTATTTTGGATGGCTTCATCTTAAAACAATAAATATATTATGAGTAACATTTATTAATATTCTATTTGGGAGGCGGGTTTGGGTACCGCAGCCCCGTAAATTATTTATTGGACAACCAACACCCCTGCCACAGGTCACCCAAGTGACTCGCTCCGTTTGATAACTTAACACGGGTGCCCTGGTTCATGTGGTGAGGTTTGGATTAGGGATACTGGTTGAGGTAGACCTATATTAGATCTCTCCAGTCGGACTTTCTCGACCCATCACATTGCACCGCAGTGGGAGAGATGGATTTATATGTCACATTGACTAATAGATTCCTAACCACCCCTCACACCTTTTTCCTTCCCAGAACTTGCTTTCCTTCATGTCCTAAAAATACCCTCCACGCAGCATCCCCAAGGATAGGCCCTCGCGGATTTTTCTTTCTCTGGGCCTCCTGTTGTGGATCTAATGTAAAAAAATAAATTTTAGAGGGTCACTATCAGACCATAGACATAGATACAATTTATGTCATGGACATTTTTACATAACAGCGATACTGAGAACTGAGAGTATCTTCCACGCTGATGTATTTACCGTGTACATTGTTTGAGGCTAGTCCAATATATGTGCAAACAGTAATTTTTAATTAATTTAATTTTATTGGATTAATTTATTTTGTAAGCTTTTGGTAGTTAACCCCAACATTGTAATATATCATTGAAGAAGATGATAATACTAACAAATCTAAAGGAAAAATGAAAAGAACAAGATACAGAAAAATAAAAAGCTAACGGCCGCAACTGGGAATCGAAATCATAGTCTCTAGTCTTACCGGGACATTACAATCGACATATTGGGACTTACTTATTTTACGTCATTTTGGTCGTTCTTTTATTTCAAATTTAGAATTACCAATACTGTCTTCCACTAATTCTTCCCACATTTTTTTTTACTTATTCAAAAAGTATGTAATATCAAACTGAACGATTCTCGATATCGATGATTTCCTGTGTATAATTATTGTTTGTTTGTTGATTTAGAGAAAATGGAACTTACTTTTTGATTGGTTTTTTGGTTTTTCTTTTTTTTACATTAGCTCCACAAAGGAGGCTCTGAGAAAAATAATTCCCCTCAATGCCTATGTCATGCTTGGGGATGCTGTGTGGAGGGTATTTTTTAGGGAGGGGAAGGAGAGGAAAAAGTAATTATGAGAAGGAAAAAGGTGTGAGGGGTGAGTAGAAATCAGGGGGTCAGTGAATCAAGAAGTGACGGACGAATGAATTCATCCCTTTCTCTGCGGTCCAAATCCTGCTGAGAGTCTCTCTTAATCAGTCTCTCCCGATCCGGCCTGCCACGCAATTGGTGGGCAGACGCATCCGCCACCAAGATCCGGACAAACCTGACCCTATGAACCCGAGCACCCCTGCTAAGTGACCAAACGTAGCGAACCACTTGGGATGTCTTATGGCAGAGGTGTTGGTTATCCAATAAATGGTTCCTGGGGCGTCGGTACCCATATCCGCCTTATTATCTTATAAATAAGTATTTATTTTAATTTTTTAAACTTTATGAGTAAAATCTCAAATCATAATATTTAATTAAATGAAGACAATATTAGCGAAACTCAATCGAAAATCTGGAGACAGAAAAAGATATTGACTATACTGGGACTCGAACCCAGGACCCTTTGCTTACAGGCAAGTGCTCTACCGATTGAGCTACGGATCCATATGAAATTCGTTCGTTACATAATATAATGTTGGTAGTTCTTAGTCGAAGTATGATACAGTTAAAAGTGACCGAATTTGATATGGGTTCCGTAGGTCAATCGGTAGAGCACTTGCCATGTAAGCAAAGGGTCCTGGGTTCGAGTCCCAGCGGAGCCAATATATTTTTCTGATTTTTCTGTCTTCAGATTTTCGATTCAGTTTCGCTAATATTGTCTTCATTTAATTAAATATTATAAATAAGTGTTTGATTCCTGAACAAAATAAAATAATAATAATAAATTCTCCGTTGAAATAAAACCGAATAAAAATCAAACCTAAATCAAAGACGGATATGGATAAAAATATCCGTACTTAATACTCAGGTAGATAGGTATATTGTGTTAAACCTCGATGAGTACTATTTGAATACGAAGAAAATCGGTAAAGGGGAAGTTGCTTGAGGGAGGAGGGGGGAGACTGGGGAGAACGTAGTATTAATAATTGTGTATAAATATTTATTTTGAGAATTTGGTATTCAATTGGGTCGCTAGCCGATTATCAGCTCTGCTGCTTGCTACGCGATGCCTGAGAGGCATTGGCGGGGTGGAGAAAAAATATTTCGTTTTTTCAATTTCTTTTAATTTTTTCGGGTTTCAAGCTGCAGTTAAGTAACAAGAACAAATAATCCCGCGTTTTAATGTTTTCCGCGGTAGGAATATTCGAATCTGGGATGTTTAGATGCAAAATCATTTGAAATAACTGTTACACAGTTGAAGTTGAGATAGTTGAGGTTTTGAAAAGCTTTTAGATTTTAAAATATGTTGGTTTTAAAAATAAATATGACGGCTAGCCTGTCGTGAGATGTTGTCGGAAGTACGTGGTAACAGACCAGTTTAATTTGTTTTTCAAGAGTAATACCGTTATACTCCGTTAAAATACATCACGTACCGAATAAAATCCCATAAGGAAAACTTCGACAAATGGTGGGTTGCTTGGAAATATAACAATCAATTAACATTGTCAGAACAAAAATGTTTACAGCAAAATGATTAGTTTTTCTGAAAAATAGTTATGTGAAAAAGTTCTGATTCCATATTTGTTGTTATTTTCATTTTTTTTTTAAATTTATTTATTTACTACAGATATCTTATAATTTAAATGATTAAAATAAATTATATGTACGAGTACATTACAATACATTAATATGTTTAAAATAATAATGCATTACATCAGATCCTAAATTTAAAAATATAAGTAGAAAATTATTAAGAACACAAATAAACCCCTTAAACAAATTTCTGTCTAGTAGTTTAATCGGATTATAATAGGCCACTTGCATCACATTTTTTAAAAAAAAATTCCGGTTTAGGCAAATATTCTAGGACATTCTGTATTTTTTTTTTTTTTTTAATCGTATTTTTGAAACCCTGGGGATTTTTTGAAAATTTCAATCCGAAAAATCAGACCATTTTTTATAAACCGGAAAGACGAGACATAATTTTATAGGTGTGAAAAAACGATAATTACATAGCCGAAAATAATTTTAAAAAAAAGAACGTTTTCCACACGAATGGCACAGGAGAATAACGAGGCATACCAAAAATATTACATCTCATAAATATTTTTTTCCTTGATCCATCTTATTGATCATAAATCATTATAATGTACAGCGTCTATATTACTAAATTCAATGTAATATACTTGAACTTGTAAATTGTAATAATAATAAGAATATTATAAAATTTTATTTTGTTAAAATCAGCACCATAATCATTATACCTCTAAAACATGTACCGACATCCTCTTCACGTTCTGAAGAGAACCCCGTACCCATTAATTGTACGGGGTTCTCTTCAGAACATCTGTCAAAAAATCAAACCAAATGATAAGTTCGCAGAGAACAAACAATAAATCTAGTGAACGAATTCAAAAATTCGCCTGAAATCAAAGTGATGCCATATAAAAAAATAAATCAGTGTGGAATTTTATAAAATTAATAGGAACATTTTCGGCGACGGGACATTTTCATGTAGTGACGTCACGAGCCCAAATAATGGATTTATTTATTTAAAAATAAAAAAAACTGTACATTTCTAAAAATTTTTACCAACATTTTCGTAATCTTAGTAAAAAACTCTATCCACACGATTTTTTCCAAGTCGTTATGAAGTCCATGCAAGTGGCCTATTATATAAAATAAAAAAATTATAAAGGAATTTCAGAAATCTTTAGGTATTGCTTAGATGATTGGGGGAAAAAGTATAATTTAGTTTCCATAATAATTTCAAAACCAAAGAATTTCAGGTACTGCATCAACATATTATTTCGTCAAATTGATTGGTTAGCGTGTAATGTACATTGGCCCTTCATTGGGGAAACACATACATTACGTACTTAAACGACTTACAAATAATACAGAACAAAGTTATTAAAAAACTCTTCAACCCAGATACACCCATAAAAACTATACCGGGAAATGAACCTTCTGAAAATAAGAGCATTGTACGAATATAACATACGCCTTTTAATCTACAAATTATAAATCGGACTTATAAACAAAAACACAACATTTATAAAAACGTCACAAGTACACGAACATTATACTAGACAACACAATAAATTGTACACAAATACTGTCAAGACTGAATATATAATCTCCTTCCAGATAGCCTAAAAACGGAAAAGAATATAAAACCTTTAAAAAAAACTATTTAAAGTTAAGATGTTAGAACAAAATTCAAAATATTACTACTATACTATACACTAATTTACATTTGTTCTACTATACTATATATGCTCTGTACTTAAGTTAAGAAAGTGAAACATTATATTTCTTTTAACTTAATAATAAAAATAAATTTTTAAAAATCAGTTTCCTTGAGCAAATATCAAGAGCAGTTAGCCATTAATTTATTTTCATTAAAAAAATACAGAAACCACGTAGGTATAACAATAAAAGTTTTCACCTGCTCCACCCGCCTTCAGTGCAAAATCGCCTCCCCGCAAGATCCGCTAGAATTCCCTCTGAAAATACCGATCCCCAGGAGCGGGCACTTATCTATGCATTGGCGCATTATCTGCCCCAAGTTATGCGGAATAATCCCTGGGAAAACACCAAGGCCCGGTGCAAACACCGTCGCGCCACTGCTGGTCCGGAGCCAAACCTCCCACTTAATATCATTGTTCCACTTTTATATATACCTATTTTTTAGATTTTATAAGAAATGGCAGGTCGTTTGGCCAGTGATTTTCAATATTATAAGATTTTTAAAGACATCAACATATTTATGACAAACAAATTTAATTAATCCTGTATCTACTCCGCATTTATTTGAATTCGAATTTCAAAATTGATAATTTTTTAATATTTTCAATAAGATTAGGTGGTTCCATGCCAACTCAAAAGCAAGTCAACCCAATAATTTTTGAAAAATCATTAAAAGCTTTGAAAAAAATAAATTTAAAATAGCCCTTAACCATAACCTAACACCCATTTAATAATTTTTTATCATCACTTTTAATGGCTTTTCTGAGTTGTTTTTTTTTTTCCTTTATTTTTTTCCCATTATACATTTCAAAAGAAATTTTTACAGATTTTTTAAATATATATAACATAAATAATGTAAAAAAGTTAAAAATATATATAAGACAAAAGTAGATAATGGGAACCCACTAAGGCACTGCCTGTGCGTGGGTAATATAAACTAAAGTGCTAAATTACACCAATAAGTTGGCGGTACAAGTAAAAAATGTAATTTTCAATGTGAAGGTTTAAAAATATAGTGACACATAGAATTTAATTGATTTTTTGTTACGCTTTCAAGAAGATAAGTTAAGTTAAGTAAGTCTTGAAGTTACAATAGAATTGTAAAAGTGAATCATGAAGGTTTACATAGAGTTTATAAAAAAGTGTTTCAAAATCTGTATCATTTAGCCATAATTTTAATTCTTTTATGTAAAGTGATATTTTAACTGTCATTTTATTCTGAGTTGTCCGGTCACCGGTTTAAGTATCTTTTTTTCATAATTTATGGCTACATTCACTATATCACAATCAAACCTGATTTGAAAAACACAACGATAATTACCCTTAGAAATACTTCAATGTTATTTTATGTTACATGCTTGGATTCAAATGCGAAATGTGTATTTAAGAAAGACGAATAATCCCGCAAATGTCGTTTGTGTCGTGATGGAGGACTTAACCAGACGAAGAATTGAACTCACGATAACCAGACGCAATTCCATCTCAGCCACTGACCAGCCAAATAATGTTTTCTTTTCCCACACACACATAATATCTTCATTTTATTTTGATCTACGAAAATTCAAAATCTACAATCAAACCTCTCATGCTTGCAGCGCCTATTTATGAAACGAAAACAATATGTTTCGCAATCAAATCTGTAATCTCACATACATCAGAAACTATTTCGCTAAAACCACAATTATTTCTAACATACGCTTCACCCACCACCAGTTGCCACCCCGCTCTCCTCCACACATCCATACGGTACAGTCTATTCATCAAACAATGATCCAATACCGCCATTAGTCAATCCATTACAAGCATGACTGTCCGCTTACCCAAATTGACTGTAGACTCTGCCCCACCCTCCTTTCAGAGATTAATCGACTACATGTTAGTTGGGACAATAAAGATGTTCTTAATTAAGGTGACAGTTTGTGCATTTGTAAAGGTCCATAGATCACTAAGGGCGACCACCCCGCAGGAGGCTGTACAATGGAGAAGCCTTAATGTGGAACTAAAAGCCTTCTTGCTGGGATAGTGGATGCCGGGGTCATATTGAGGATATCTTACATGCTGTAAGATCGCGTGGAATCTTCAGACAATGGATGAATAGAGGTAGAATTGTCGAAGATTCGGGCAAAAGCGTTAATAGAGGTATGCTAATGGACAAACTATGGCTAGTAATGTTCTCAGTTATATACTACGGTGGTGTTAATGCCGTCATATTGTTATAATCATGTGAGGGTGAATGAGATATGATTCGATGTCTTGCTTGATGGCCATGAATCGGAAAATTAGACACATTTCTAGGAAGTGTAGTGAACGTGGTCAAATATTTAAAAATATCTACTTTACTTCAAAATATCACTTAATTAGTAGGCCATAGACAATGCAAATATTGTTTAAAAAAGTCACCAAATTATATCTTTAAACTGCTATTATTTTTAGAAATATCTTAATTAATTAATAAATGCGATTATTTTATAGATTTGAGGTAAGGGAACGTACCCATCTACGTGACCCGTTCAGGGGGGATGGGGATCTTCAAAATACCACGCTTGGTCACAACGAGGGGCTTAGGTTCTTATCACGTAGTCAATCTAGAAATCTACATTAAGTTCTGGTTACAATATATTTTGACATAAGTTTTATTTTGATAATATTTTTTCCACTTGTGATTATAGGTAGGTATGCATGCACTATTACCGTCACGCAGCAAGTGTCGCATTAATAAAGACAAAAATAAGCCAAATATATTTTTTTAACTTTTTGTTAGCAAGAAATGATTAAAAACCATATTTATGAATTACTACGTGAAAACCGTAGTAGGAGGGGGGGTCTTGGATTATACTACACGTGGTCACCGAGGGGGTAGGGGGGGTTAAAAATGCAAAAAGTAGGTCACGTAGTATAGGTACGTTCCCTAAGATAGCTATTTTTTTAACAGTTAATTTTTGAAAGGTTAGAAGCCAAATATAAGGTACTGAATAATGAAAGTGTACATTATATTTATAATAGTTACAATAATAATAAAACATTTATTTTTTAATAGATCTTACATAATAGCTTGTTACACATTTCTACATCAAAATACACAACTTAACAATTTTGACAAAAATGTCTTTGCTCAGCTGTAGCTGGATTTCAGCAGTGCCTCAAATACATGAATACAGGTATTCTTAATAAATAATTATAGTAAAATTCAATAATTCTTTCAATACAAGTATGTTAGAATTTGAAAATAAAACACTTTTGTACTTTCTTCCACTTATTTATTTTCACCAGAACCGTTTCATCCTATTACGGACATTTTCAGGCCAGTCTGAAATCAGTCAGTTTTAATTTCAAATTCTAATACAATGGAATTTCACCACGAATTAACAGTTCAAAAACTAGACTTATTACAAGTATGGTGTTGTGCGGATTTTTATGCAGTCACCAAATATTCGCCGCAGAGCTTCTTGATACACTGCAATGATGTCGATATTCGAATACAGAGGTATTTCATTCCAATTTTGTTGAACAATAGCTGTACCCTCAAATACAGCAGTTTTATGTCTGAAGAGATCAAGTAAATGGTCTCTTTACTTGACCTCTACAGTCCGTCAAACGGATATACAGGAACCTCAAACTGTATATTTCACACGTTTGATGTAACTTCCTTCTGTTCGACATATTCAGTATCCTTTTCCGATAAAAGTAAGATGAGATATTTATATAAGTTCATGAAACGAATATAACAATTCTATTTGCGGACTTTGCGATTGTTACAAACGGTCAAAACTTGCCATAAATGTTCAATTCTTTCACTGTTTCTAATGTTTTTCAATCCCAGTGATTGAGATTACTTCATATGTGTTTGGGGATCTCCAATAATGCTCGAGGTTCGTCGAGATAACAAGTTTACAATGAATATTTAACTGGAACAAACGACCGTTCTAATGAATTTTCTGTATGATTCTGAAGCAAGACAACTCGACACTGAAGTGATGATAACCCAGCTGTTGACAGTATATCATCGGCTATTTCCGTAACCATTCGGGTATTAGACACGAAGGGCGACAGTTGCCACTCTACTAAGGTACTACTACACTGACATCTGTTGAGACATCTCAAAACTACATATTACTACCTATGCTATCGACATCTATTGTCAGGCATTTTTTTTTTACATTGACTCCACACAGGAGGCCTTGAGGAAAACAATTTCCCTCAGGACCTATGTCATCTGGGATGCTGTGTGGAGGGTCTTTTTGAGGAGAGGAAGGAATGAACATTGGTCTTGAAGAGACCCATGTTGTAGGAAGGAGGAAACACAGAGGCCGGCAAATCATTCCACAGCCGAGCTGTTGAACATAAGAACGAGTCGAAGAAACGACCCGTTCTCATGTGACAAATGTCAACCGTGTACAAATGTTGGGCACGCGTTTGACGTGTTTCCCGACTATGCGCCGGTGCCGAAGGGATCAATGATGCTAGTTCCTCGGAGCATCTTCCATTGTAATACCGGTAGAACAAGGATAGCATTCCCACCCGACGCCTGTGCTCTAAAGATTGCAATCCGTCTGTTAAGATGGGAGAATCTATCAAACGGACCGCCCGTTTCTGCACAGGGTCGAGGGTATTTTTCAGGTATTTTGGAGCTCCAGACCAGAGGTGGCTGCCAAATTCAACCGTGAGGCGCACTTGCGATTTGTACAGGGTTAGCAGTTGTGCACTATTAAAGTATCTCCGGGCCCTGTACAGTACGCCCAGTTTCTGGGAGGCTAACTTTACTCTGGCTTCGATGGTGCCCCCATACCTGAGCTGGGGACTTAGGGTTACACCAAGCATATCAATGGAGGGCCTGTTCGGAAGATTGCTTCGGAAGATTGTCCGATGCTCTGTAGGAAACCCGCTTGCACAGCGCGGGTGTAAACTGTGCGCCCTAAAGCAGTGGCGGCTCGAGCACAATTTTGATGGTGGGGATCGATATTTTTTATGTGAATAAATAAATATACTTACATGACAATTTACCTTAAACTCATTATAATTGAAAACATTCAAAATACCTACTCTTTTATATTCATGTACCTATACGAGTAGGTACCTTCATTTTTATGTTTTTTATTTTAATTTCTAAAGTCTAAAGTGAATAATTCATTAATTTTTTCGAAAAAATATTTATTTTTCTCAAAAAAATATTATTCAATTAGTTACGCGCCTTACCAGAAATACAAAAATTAGTACATATATGAATATAAAGCTTAATTAAAAATAACAAATATAATTTAACCAACTTTGGTTTAGATCGCTTTTGAGGTTAATTTTCCACCAGAACGGTTCTATAGAAATAATCCGACCTATATTATTATTTTAATAACAAAATACGTACCACAATAATACCACTTACGCGAATCCCGGTCCGTGCATAGTTCACCTCTTTCAATTTGAACGAAAACAAACTCCAAATTGTCCACAAGGGGATCCTAGAGCTTATCCCCAAGATAACGATACTTTGACTCAAATGCGCATGCGCGAATTCGCGAGATCCGTAAGAAACGTATTCAGTACGAATAAAAAATATTAATTTCAAGTAAAAAATCCCGTGATGTCCCCCAACTGCGCAGAACGGTTTGCGCAGTGCGTATGGCGCATGGCAACTAATAGTTTCGATCTCGAGCTTGCATTCTGCTGAGAAGCGATCTCGAATCTCGATTCGCGACGCGTTAGTACGCAACAAGGAAGGAGCGGTCGCACGTTCGTCCGAGAAAACTTTTGCAATATCGAGCTTAAAAATGTACTGAATTAAAATTATAGATTATGTTTCTGCAAATGTTAATAATTACTTTTATGTTAAGAATTCATGTTCGTGAACATAAAGCATCGAAAAAATTCTCTATAGGTTTCTGAAATATGAAGTGGGGTCTGTCCCCACCGTCCCCTTGAGAAGAACCGCCACTGCCCTAAAGTTTAAGTTTAGGCATTGAAACTACATAATCCTATACACCATTACTAATGGAAACAAATAACTTTGTATACACGCTATTTCATTAAAATTGTCCATCGGTTACGAACTCGTCAATTATTTTATTTAAATGGTTGTGAATACAAAGTTTTTTATTTTCATTAAATTAAAATTACTGTTGAAGAAGCGTTTTTTTGCAAATATTTACCTGGTTTGGATTTCTTTGTTGGGACAGTCTTAATTATGAATATGATATAATTGCAGGTTTTTATAATGAGCTCAATGCACCGCCTCAGTTTGTGTGTTAATCATCATGCAAGTGACATCTATTGTGCACGGTAGGAAGCTTACAATAATTTATGTGCCAGTACCATACAAGGACACACGACCCAACACATACCGCGTACATCGCCAAACAAAATAGTTACCGTCCTTCCTCTTTAATTACTACCAGTGACATCTAGCGAAATTTATCGGCAAAACTCGGCCGCTTACCTTGGGGGGTGCGGGATGGGCTGCGGCCCTCCTGCTCTGACTCCCTCCCCCTCCCCCCACCTGCAGAGGTATTTGGTGTAAATCAAGAGGCGTGGAGCGCTGTAGCGGGAGGTATTCAAAACAAGTCGATTAAAAGCTAAAGTAACCTAACCTAACCTCACTTAATCTTTTTTCACGCTGGTGACGTTTTTAGGTTGTGTTTAACGCTGCCGTGGATTTTTCCACGAGAAAATATTTTATAAGCGTCATTGAGTTTATTTTCAAACGAATGAACCGGATGAACAAAACTATAAATTTTATTATATTACTAGCTGACCCGGCCACGCGTTGCTTTGCTGAACCTTTATAACCACGATAAATTAACTCACACCGCCATCTGGTAATCATTCAAATCAAATCCACACCGCCCGCTTGCGAGCCCGCTCGTCTGTTCTGGATAGAGACACCTTAATCAACTGGTGATATGAAATATACTTTACGACCTATTCTTATACCTTCCAAATATACATTAAAAATTCATAAAAATCGGTCGAGTCCTTTCGGAGGAGTACGACCACAAACACCGTGATACGAGATTTATATACATACTAGCTGATCCGGCGAACTTCGTACCGCCTCAGAATCAAAAACTGTTGTCAACTTGATCTAAATTGTTTCTCCCTGCGTATCCTTTCCCCTCTCGCGTTCCCTCTCCCTCTCCCCACTCCACTTCTCCCCTTCCCCCGTCCCGCTAACCCCCTTTCCTGAGTTCCTTCCCCCCTCCCCCCTCCCCCGGTTCACAGTTCAATATTATACCCCTTACAATATTGCTGCAGTTCTTTCAAAATAGGAGAATTCGTTACATACAAAATGTATGGGGAAAATAATTTTCTTCGGAATGGAACACCCTTTACTTTTAGGGGTATGAAAAATAGATGTTGGTCGATTCTCAGACCTACTAGATAAGCACACAAAACTTCATCAAAATTGGTCCAGCCGTTTCGGAGGAGTATGGTAACAAACACCGTGACACGAGAATTTTATATATTAGAAGATAGATTTTCGTACATTGCTGTTTGAGAACCTAATTTTGTCTTATGGGTACACTTAACATGATCTTTCATAGATGGCGCTAATTTTATTATTTTAATTATTTTAAACACCTTTTGCAGGTTATGCTTTAAAATATTAAAACGAATTATTTGTTTTGCCCGTACATACGAGTATATATGCAACATGAAAATGAATAGTTTTGGGCTCATACGAACTCAATTGTTCCAAGGAAGGCAAACAATTATAATATTGTATCGATGATTCAATCCAATATTTGGAATTCAAAAAATGTTGTGCAAAATATTCATTTATGAATTATAATTTGGTAGGTAAGTACCTTTTAAGTATCTACTTACAAATCAGATATGATTTCAGATGAATATTTGGTTTTGATCTATTAAATAATAGACAATTGGAAACATACACTTTTGGATGCGGGGTCTACCTATACGGAACCATTTGTTCTATCTATAAATGTATGTGTGTATAGAACATTCTTTTTTTACAATAGCTCCACACAGACAGGAGGCCCCTAAGATAAAAATTCCCCTCAGGACCTGTCATCTTTGAGGATACTGTGTATCCAGGAGTGACAGACCAATGATTCCGTCCCTCCCACTGTGGTGTAAGGTGATGTACCGAGCGAGACCTGCTGGAGAAGTCAAAAGGTCTCCCTCAACCAAGCTCCCCTGATCTGGCCTGCCACGCAGTTGATGGGCAGACGCATCCGCCGCCAATACCCAGACAAAACTTACCCCATGAACCCGGAAATCCCTGCTAAGTCACCAAACGTGGCGAATCACTTGGGGCTCCTATGGCAGTGATATTGGTTAATAAATGGTTCCCGAAGCGGCGGTATCCATATCCGTCTCCCAAATTGAGTGGAAAAAATAAATAAAGTAATGTTAAAGTTTATTATTAACTAGCTGGTACCCGGCATGCGTTGCTATGCCATTTAATGAAGAAATTGTTTCTCCCTGCATGTCCTTTCCCATTCGTCCGTTCCCCTCTCGCGTTCCCATTCCGTCTCCTCCACTTTCCCTCTCCCCACTCCACTCCCCCTCCCCTCCCAGGTTCCCCTCCCCCTCTCTGGTTCCCCTCCCCCCTTACTCCCTCCCTCCCGCATTCCATACATTCAGTTTTCCATACATGGCAGCTCGCGTGCCACTAATAGCAATTTTTTTAAACAAATTTTATAATGCCATAGCTCACCAGAAGTTTTATACAAACCTTGTCCTGACAATAACGAACACACAAAAAAAATAATTATCCAATTTGGTGCAGTCGTTCGAAAGTTATGCGCGTACATACATTTCGGCGATTCATTATTATTTATATAGAAGACAGAAGACAGAAGACAGAAGACAGAAGACAGAAGACAGAAGACAGAAGACAGAAGACAGAAGACAGAAGACAGAAGACAGAAGACAGAAGACAGAAGACAGAAGACAGAAGACAGAAGACAGAAGACAGAAGACAGAAGACAGAAGACAGAAGACAGAAGACAGAAGACAGAAGACAGAAGACAGAAGACAGAAGACAGAAGACAGAAGACAGAAGACAGAAGACAGAAGACAGAAGACAGAAGACAGAAGACAGAAGACAGGAGACAGGAGACAGGAGACAGAAGACAGAAGACAGAAGACAGAAGACAGAAGACAGAAGACAGAAGACAGAAGACAGAAGACAGAAGACAGAAGACAGAAGACAGAAGACAGAAGACAGAAGACAGAAGACAGAAGACAGAAGACAGAAGATAGAAGAAATAGATAGATAGATAGATAGATAGATAGATAGATAGATAGATAGATAGATAGATAGATAGATAGATAGATAGATAGATAGATAGATAGATAGATATGTAGATAGATAAATGTTTAATTATTAATGTTTATCTAAATGTTTAATTTTTAAATTTATTAGGTTTTCCAAAGCTAGAATTGAATTCGCAATAAAAAATGGTTTTATTAGTCACTGATAAAAAAATGGACACTGTAAAAAATTGATTTTTGAAGTGCTTGAATCTTGACTGAGATTTGTCCACAATCTAATGAAAGAGATGGATAAGTGTGCTTTGTAGTTATGCAGAACAGTGGATCCGAGTATAAGATTCATTCAGCTAGCAGCCAGTGATGTAGCCTCCGCCGCAATGACGCTTAAACGAAGTTGAACAAACGACACCGCTGATCTATGGACACCGGCGTCGGGACGCCATTATTCCAGCGTCCGCTTGAGGAGGGCACAGATTTTTAAAATGAGTTTGGAGGAGTAGATAGTAGATAGGTGACATACATAAAATATTAATATGTGCGAATACACGTAAAGTGTGGAAGGAAGAGTGGCTAGCAGTCCATGGTAGAGTTCTGACAGCAACCTCGAAATGTCACAGAAACGCAGGTACTCGTACATGCGGTAAAACTATATTTAAACATATTGCAGCAATAAAAAGCCTAATGAAAAAGAATTCGGGGTAATTTTTTATTACAATATGAAATTTCGTCAAAATCACACGAAGGTATGCCCCGATCAAATGAATTATTAAGATTTTAAGTCACATTCAGTAAAAAAAAATACTCCGTCCAAACGAATATTCTGAGTTTATTTTGTAATAACACGATACATGATGATTTCGTACTTTTTTTATTTCTACCCATTCAAACACCAGCTCGGCCCTCCTGCTTTTCTGAAGGAACTGCTTGTTTCACTAGAAAAGGATTCAAGGAAACCAACTGTATTTATGAACAACGGGTTTAAAAAATTATTACCATAACAAACAAACAAACATAACGTCAGTGTATTTACAATAGCTCACAATAACACTCTTCATTGCTGACCAAGAGAGAGAGTGAGAGATCTGCTTGAGCATACAGTAAGTAAGTAATTAAATGACAGTAGGTTTTAGTCAAATTCCGAACCTAGTGCCTTTGAGTTTTTACTCTACAGAGGGCAATTTTGTAATTAGTTTTCATGTATATTTCTTTTTAAATATGCATCAAATAGGTGTTTTCTGCTCTGAGCGAAAAAAATATGGGGCCTCTCAATATCATGAATCAAAGATTTTGTATCAATTGAGTGGAGTGTCATCAATTCTTCCAAACCCCACGAGGAGATAGTGTGAAGATTTTTTAGTAAAATTTATTTTCGTATGTAGCGTACGTACACAGAATTTTTAGAAAACCCTTATCGATGTGATGGTTTTCAGACATGATGGTCATTTCAGGCATGTCGTTCCATTAAAAATATTAAAGATAATAAAGATTATAGAGCATTATTTTTCAAAAGAGAGCTACTAGCCAAAAATGTGTGTATTCTCAGGGTGCCTTATATCGCCACAAAAATAGGTAAAAGTCGTAAAAAACGCTAGGCAAACGTAGTCTAGAGGTCACGAATCCAAGAGCAGAAGTGGTTTATATTTATTTTAATAATTTCAAGAGAAAGAAAAAAAGGTAATCAATGTAAACTGTGACAGATATTTATGCCATTAAATTGTGTTTTTTTAAAGTTAATATATTTCTAACGAACAAAATGCATTTATTAGTATTTTTCACTTATACTTTTTTACAAAGTAATTAACATTTTTTTTTAAACTTATCAATGGAAACTGTAAGAATTTTTTTATAAGCATATTTTTTGCATTTATAATGTAAACCGAATAGTAGAAAGATTCATCTAAAATAGTGATTTAGCATTTAGCTTCACCTTAAAAATGCGCTAATTAAATACTGTTTAAAGCATTAGCATCAACAAACCACCCCGGGTCAGGTTGTAGGGACGGTTGGGATACAAGCGTACCATTGGTCGGTACAAGGTACAACAGAACACGGGTAGCGGGCACAGGGTATAGGCGAACCCGGTACATGTGTACCACTGTGTTCCGACACACCTTGAGTTGCTCATTATCCAACACCAATATATAAAGGTGCCGTGACGTGCGACCAGGAGACGGTTCCACTGTAACGCCACTGTTCTAGATAATTTATATTATTCCAGCTGTAATATATTTTGTATAGTTATTAAGCTCAAATTTTGTGGCTTTCTTTATAGGTATTACATAATAATTTACGTTTACAACTTAACGTTTACTTTTTCTTCCCGAAAGAAATGTTATCAAAAAAGCTATATTTCGTGCATGCAGCTCTTTTAACTGTGCTATTAAGTCATCGATGTTTCCATTTTAAACAAACATTCTTTGCTTTCTTTTTTTTTCTCCAAAAACTTCAAAATTTTTATATTGCACCGCTCAAAATTTTCATTAACCGTTAACTTCGAGTTTTTTATGTGGTGGCCTACTCTGATAATTTGTGTAGTGTCTTTCATCAAGTTTCGTACCATGCTGTAGTCTACATTTCTACATCATCACAATTGCCATCATAATGATGTAGTTGAAAATCCAGAACTCCATTGCATTTACTTGCGTTGATAAGCTTTTGGATTCCACTACGAAATACTTTAAGTAGGAATTTATTTCAGTGCATAAATTCTTGACGAACTACCATGTGTTTTCCTCTTTGTCCAGAATAATGGAGGTAAACAATTATGCCAATTTAGTGGACATCTTCAATTTGTCACTAAATAAATACAAAATGTTGTTATTGAAGCAGTTCAGTTACATGTTCAATAAATACTGCATAATTTTAACTAAAAATAAAAGCCCGAATTCGCACACATAATACACACATCCACACACATCCACACACCCTCACGCGCATTCACACACACACAAACACTCTCACACACCCCTCTCCTTCAATAATTTATTAATTTAATTTAGGTATAATGTATTATTTATCTCACAAAAACATAAGTATATAACAGCGACATGTCATTGGTACCAATGATTGTATTAATTCTATAACTTTGTAACTATTTCCCATTATGTAATAATGTACTGTTTGTTTCTGCAAAATAAAAAATAAAATAAAATAAATAAAAATGATAGTCAGGAAAATAAGTAGTTAATAAAAATGACATATTGAAAAACCAAGAAGTCACATCGAAAATCTTCATAGATGCATACGCTTATGTTTTCAGTCTAACTTTATAATTATTTCAATGAGATGCTAGTAGGTACGAATTTTCAAACTAAGTTTTTCATCTACGTTTTCTTATTCGTAGTAAATCGTGCTATTGTGTACCAGTGGCGACCCGTAAGTTTTCAGTGAGCTAGAGTGCTAAGATTGAAAAATGCGACATTACTCGGCAACGCCAACTTTAAGAGCCGTCAACTAGGTATTGGATGTTGGAATGTCAGATCTCTCAACAATAAAGTAGAGGAGGTAGCGGAAGTGTTAAATGAACAGAATCTGCATATTCTGGCCATAACGGAGACTTGGCATGAAAACAGCGACTCTTTTTCAATAAAGAGACTTCGAGCTTTAGGGTACGCGGTACTAGAAGAAGCCCGACCTAAAGCCACGATTTCTGGGGATGATAGCATCTCTAGCGTAAATCACGGAGGAATAGCGATCTTAGCTCGCCAGGGCCTACGTTTGACAAAGTTGTCACTAGGTACGTACGTAACTTTTGAGTACCTGGGATGCCAAGTTTTTTCAGCGGGAGCATCATTCATTTTATGCACCCTGTACCGACCTGGCTCAAAACAAATTACCTCGGACTTTTTCAATGAACTTTCGTATTTTCTCGAGCGAGTTGTAGGACTTTCCGATACCATTTTTATAACGGGCGATATTAACATACACCTAGAGCGTCCGGATTCACCCAACACCGTAAAATTTTGTGATTTATTAGACTGCTTTGGATGCCATCAATGGGTTAATGCTCCAACTCATGATGCTGGCGGAATTTTGGATATTTTTGTCTCAAAGTTGAGCGGCCCACCTTTGGTAGCGGATAGCGTGGATATAGGGCTATCAGATCATAGGCTAATTCGCGCTGAAATCGATTTTAACCCTCCGAAAATCCCATACGTAACTATCACGTCAAGAGCATGGCGAAGCTTTAACTTTGATGAGTTCCTGTCTGAACTAAAGGCTTCACCACTTTGTACACAAAGCGTTTGGGAAACAGAGTCACCAACCAAACTGACAGAATATTACAACACTTTTCTTTCAACCCTTCTAAATAAATATGCTCCAACTTCAACAAAAACTCGGCGACTGCGAAATTCTGATGACTGGTTTGACGAAGAATGTCGGAGCCAGAAGAGATCAATGCGGAAATTGGAGAGGTCCTACAGACACTCGGGCGTTACTTCACGGGACGATTGGATACGGGCTCAAAAGGAGTACGCATTATTAATTCGCTCGAAAAGATCTGAATATTGGACAAGTAGGATCGATTCAGAGCGTCAAAATCCACGAAGTCTGTGGAACTCTATTAAGACGGTCGTTGCCGATGTACGTGCACAAAATACAACCGACATAGCTCCGGAAATCTTCTCCAAATTTTTTCTTGACAAAATTAAGTCAATACGTGACCTAACAGCCTCCGCCCCACCACCATATTTTACTAAAAGCAATAGCGGAAACTTTTCTGCCTTCAAACCTACAACCATCGAGGAAGTAAAGAAGTTAATACTTACTTCACCGAACAAGCAGTGTTCACTAGATCCCATTCCAACGTGGTTACTGAAGAAGTGTTGCAAGGAAATATCTCCCTTTCTAGTTCATCTTTTCAATAAGTCACTCAGCATGGGTGATTTCCCTAAACCCCTTAAATCAGCTGTTGTAACTCCACTAATAAAAAAACCGCAATTGGACGCTGAAGATCTCTCAAACTACCGACCCGTTTCAAATCTTCCATTAATTTCCAAAATCTTAGAAAAAATCACTGCTTCACAGATAATATATCACTTAAACTCAAATAAATTGCTAACTAAATACCAATCTGCATATAGAAGGTTTCACTCAACGGAAACTGGATTACTACGTGTTTTGTCAGACATAACTCTTGCTATCGAGTCGGGAAAACTGGCACTCCTTTCAGTCTTGGACATGAGTGCCGCTTTTGACACGATCGACCATGATTTTCTTATTAAACGATTAGAAGAATCCTTTGGTTTAAATGGCGGCGTTAAAAGCTGGCTGACATCGTACTTGGGTAACCGTACACAAGCCGTAAAGGTAGGGAAAAACCAATCAAAATATGCAACCCTTTCATCTGGAGTACCCCAGGGGTCTGTTCTGGGCCCACTTCTTTTCATCCTCTTCACAAATGATGTCGCTAAAATAATCGAATCATTTGGCCTTCTATCTCACTGCTACGCTGATGACCAACAAGTTTACTTTTACTGCTTACCAGAGGAAGTAGACAGTCTAAAAACTCGCATAATTGAGTGTCTAGAAGCAATTACCCGCTGGATGACCTCAAATAGATTAAAACTTAATCCGTCAAAGACTGAGTTTCTTTGGACCGCCACAAGCAGACGTCAGCATAACATTGATAACTCCCCAATAAACATTTCAGGAAGTGACATCACTCCAAAGACTTGTATAAAACTATTGGGTGTCAATCTGGACGCTGACTTTTCCCTTAAAACTCAAGTGAACAGAACCGTAAGCACGGGATTTTTACAATTGAGGCAAATTAAAGCAGTAAGGAGAAACCTGCCAACTGAGGCGACTAAATTACTAGTCAATTCGTATGTGGTTTCACGCTTAGATTATTGCAATGGAATATATGCAAGTCTTCCAAAATATCAAGTCAACAAATTACAATCCGTTTTCAACGCTGCGGCAAGACTTATCACCGGCGTATCTAAATATTCCCACATTTCAGAGCATCTCAAAAATCTACACTGGCTTAAATGTCCTGAAAGGATCCAGTTTAAGCTCTGCTGGATGGTATTTAAGTCCCTTAACGGAATGGCTCCGGCTTACTTATCGGAATTGTGTATTCCAGAAAATTCCAATTATCGTCAGTCAACCCTGAGGTCAGCAGCGTCATCAGCTATCGGAAGGTTAAAGGAACCAAAGCGCACACCAGATACTAAGTTCGGTGAGCGCGCTTTCGGAGTGTCAGGACCTAAAGCCTGGAATGGACTGCCATATGACTTAAGAATGATCACAGACGCGGCGGAATTTAGAGCTAGACTTAAAACTCACCTTTTCAGACAGTCGTATCCATAAACTCAAAATCTTTCACCTTCACATTCAATGCCCTCGACACCGTAAATAACTAACCTGTAAAAACGTAGAAAAAAAAGAAAAAAAAAAAATTTCATGAACATTCTCCAGCCCTAAAGAGCCCTAAATATCAACAATACTTTTGCCACTAATCTCTAACAGTCCTAAATTCTCCAGTATTTTAAAATAAATACCAACTCTAGATACTTTTGCAACTAATCTATTCATAAATGTAATACTAGGGAAGCAAATAATGTAAAATCATGCAATGTCCAGTGTGTTAACTGTAATGTCTTCCGCGTGCAAAGCCGTATCTTCTCCATAAACTTTCTAATTAAAGTGTGTTTATCGGAAGTGACCAGCCAGGTAAGTATGTTTCTGTATCCATTTATAAATAGTAAAATTAGTTAGAACCTAAGCATTCCTAATAAATTGTACAGCGCCCTTGAGGTGATTTTTCACAAAAACGGCGCTTTATAAATTATCCAATTATTATTATTATTATTACTGTACTTGCAGCTGAAAATGTTTTTTTTTTCAAAATTTCAACTTTTTGTATGAAGATTTTTCAGTATGTGGATGCGGAGCATCTCTTAACTGAAAGAATCCCGAAGATCTTCATGAAAAAACTTGAAATTTTGAAAAAAAATAATTTTCAGCTACAACAACGTCAATAATATTGTTCAATCTTAGAGCTCTAGCTCACTGAAAACTCACGGACCGCCACTGTAATGTGTACCTACTGAAAAAATGAAAAGTCAATGTATCTTCACAATTTATTGGATAACCAACAACTCTGCCATAGGTCCAAATGGTTGGCTACGTTTGGTGACTTAGCAGGGTGCCTGGGAACATAGGATGCAGTTTTTCCGGGTCTTGGCGGCGGATCGAAAGAGACTGGTTGAGTGAGGTCTTTTGACCCGTCCAGCCAGATTTCCCATCGCCTTAGATCGTAGTTGGAGGGATGGAATTATACATCCATCATTTCTAGACACACTGACCCCCAGATTTCTACCCACTCCTCATACTATTTCTACGACCTCCGTAGTCCAGTGGCTAAGACTCTTGACTCACATTCCGGAGGTCGCGGGTTCGAACCCGGCATGCGCAAATAAATTTTATTTGATTAATTTGTGTTATTTCACAATTAATTCATTTAAAATAATATATAGTATATTTGCGGCATGTTCCAGAGTGGAAGATACTATTAGTATCGCCCTGGTGTAAGACCACCATTCAGAATTGAAACGTTGCTTGAAAATGGCTTTAGCCGTGTTTAGTGACCAGATCTGAATAGCCAGGTACTTCCCAACCTTCCTCTTCCCCACCTCCTTCCCCTCCCCACTACCTTCAGCCTCACAACATACCCCAGTTGGGGATGCCATAGTCTCACTGGCTCCAGACGGGAGCAGTTGAGATTCTTGTGCGGTATTCACTGTAAAAAAAAAAAAAACTATTTCCTTCCTAGAACTTCCTCTCCCTCGTTTTCTTAAAAAGATCTTCTACACACCTAAGATGACATAGGGTCTGATGGAAATTATTTTCTGCATGGCCTCCTCTGTGGAGCTAATAAAGTATGAAAATTTAAAAAAATATCACTAATAATTTAATTTCAGACGAAGTGAATTCCTTGGCGTTGCAACCAACCGCACTCACCTGATGTGTGCTTACTCCTTAGTTAGTCAGCTTTAGCTATCTGCCCCCTAATCCCCTCCCCCCCTGTATCTTCAGAAGATATCACCCCCCTCCCCCTTTCTGCTTACAAACTTCTCAAGAAACACCGCTGGGGGGGCGCACAACTCCCCCCTCCCCCATGGCGCCGGGGGGGATAGCACCCGGATAAGGTATGCTCCACCGGACAATAAGGGATCATGGATTAAAGGGATTTAAAGTAAAAAAAATCTCGCAGGAAAAAATATTTATTAATTGATTAAAAATAATTATTAATAACAAGATTGTGGATGTTCGGGAAATAATGACAGAAGAACACAACAAGCCTTTTTATGGTGTGAACATAGTTGATCTAACTTAATAATCAAACTAACCGTACAATGTACTTAAATGAAAACTATTATTACTTGTTTATTATTTTCTTTTTAATAACTTTTTACTTAACACTATGTACTATTATTTTACACCACTACTGGAAACAATTATTTCTGTGTTGATTATTATCACCTTTGTGATAATTTTTTATAACGTGCTTAAACCATATTACCTACTATAATTGTTTAATAACCACTTGATTCATAATCATATAATCATAAACCACAACTAAATATTTTATATGGAACTTTACTGGCTTAAATTATATTCGCTATTTAACGAACAATTACTTTACACACACCTGTATGCTTCCTAAATAAACATAAATAAAAAAAATAACACAGTCGGGTCGTCCATTAATCACGTGATATTTTTTAGCAACTTTTTAACCCCCCCCCCCCCCCCCCCGTGGTGATATGTGGTGAGGTTTTCGACTAACTCCCCCCCCCAAAATTCACGTGTATTTTTTTTTCTACAAAGAATTTTGAAATTTGCAGAATATTATCACGAAAAATAAATACACGTGATATCTCTTTACACCCCCCCCCCCGGTGATATTTCCTGATTTTTCCCGAACCCGGAACAGGAATTTCCTGGAGAGACCACATTACAAATGAGGAGGTTCTCCAAAGAATCGAAGGAGGAAGGCACCTGCTCAGGACCTTGTCCGAAAGGCGTGCAAGATGGATCGGCCATGTAATACGACAAGAAGGCCTCTTGCATTCCATAATGGAGGGTATGACCGAGGGGACAAACTCTAGGGGACGCCCACGCCGAGAGTACCTGGAGGACCTGCTGGTGGACGTGCGCTGCTTATCATATGCAGACCTCAAAAGAGCCGCACAAGACAGGGAAGAATGGAAGAGGAAACTAAAGGAAATTGCTGCAAACCAATCCCAGGATTGAAACCAGAGAGAGAGAACAAGCTGACTGGGAAGTTTCTAATCTCTTAAATAATATTTTAAAATTTTGATGCAAATATACCTACTTTAGGCTTCTTGCGAGAGAACTAAATTTTTTTCAATTTAGCTAATTTTTGTTGAATATGTGGGTCCATGCAGACACTATAAATTTTGAATTTTCAGCGAAAGATTTTTTTCGATAAAACCTATTTTTTTCATTACCTTTACATAATATAAAATGAAGTCGCTCCCGCTGTCTGTGGGCTTAGATCTTGTAAACTACGCAACGGATTTTTATGCGGTTGTCATCAATAGGTAGAGTGATTCATGAGAAAGGTTTTTAGGTAAATAATTCGTCAAGGTTTTGTGTAAATTGGTGTTCAACAGTGACGGGCGTATGAAAATGATTCCCGCCAAGGCTCAAAGATGCATGGCGATGGATCGAGAGAGAGCAGCTGGAGGAGTCAAAGCGTCTCCCTAAACCGGCCTCTCCCGCCCGCTACGCAGCTGATGATTAGGCACATCAGCCACCAAGACCTGTACATACCTCACCCGATTAACCAGGAATAAAAATATAAACCATAAAAAACAAAAATTAAACAGAATGATAAAATGGACATTTCAAATAAAATACACAAATAATATTTTTTTTAAAACACGCAAAAATGTATTACAGAAGGTGGCAATACCAAAAGTGGTTAACGCGCACGTCCCGGTTAGACGAGAGGCCTGGGTTCGAGTCTCAGTTGCGACCATTGTCTTTTTCTGATTTTCTGTGTCTTGTTCTCTTTCAAATTTTCATTTAGATTATTATTGTTATCTTCGTCTTCAATTATATATTACATTGATGGGAATAACCTTCAAAAGTTATAAAAATAGAGTTTTCCTTGTAAAAAATTGAATATTCATTTAGACTTTTATAAAAAGTCAATAGTTCCATATGAATAAATTCGGATATATTTTTTCGAGAGCTATCCAGGTTATTTATTTTTTTTACATGAATACCGCACAAGAGTCCCAACTGCTCCCGTCTGGAGCCAGTGGGACTATGGCATCCCCAATTGGGGTATGTTGTGAGGCTGAAGGTAGTGGGGAGGGGAAGGAGATAGGGAAGAGGAAGGTGGGAAGTACCTGGCTATTCAGATCTAGTCACCAAACACGGCTAAAGCCATTTCAAGCAACGTTTCAATTCTGAATGGTGGTCTTACACCAGGGCGATACTGAGAGTATCTTCCACTCTGGAACGTGCCGCAAATATACTTTACATTATTTTAAATGAATAAATTGTGAAATACCCAAATTAATCAAATAAAATTTATTTGCCACGCCGGGAATCGATCCCGCGACCTTCAGAATGCTAGTCAAGCGCCTTACCGCTGCAATAGGCCGGCCGTCAAACCGTATAAACGAATTCCTAGAATGATTGTTTCCAATAAAAAGGGTAGTTGCCCATAATATGGAAAAAGAATTAGTTGAAGATAATATTGTTAATTCTAAAATTTAAAATATAAGATTGTCAAATATGACGGTTTGACAGAAGGTGGCAAATGCGAAATTGGTTAACGCACACGTCCCGGAAAGACGAGAGTCTGTGTTCGAGTCCTATTTGCGACCATTGTCTTTTTCTGTTTTTCTGTGTCTTGTTCTCTTTCATATATTCGTTCAGATTAATATTGTTATCTTCTTCTTCAATGATATTATTATTAACTCTTCCCAAAATTGAAATACGTATGAGAAGTTAGTACCTACTTACTTTCTCGATGATAATTAGTATTCCGACCACCCACTAGGCCAGCCCAGTGGCGGCGATATGTGAAGTTTTGCGGGGGCAAGACACTGAACACTCAAGACACACACTATCCTCCCTCGCCCCTATATCCCTCCCTCCCACCTCCCCCTCTGTACACCCCACACCTCTCGACGCCAGCCTCACAAAGGTGCCACCGTGGAGTTGTGCCCGTGGAACGGGCGGGGGCTGTTCAAATTTACACCCCTCATTTGTTTGCGATGACCCCCGACAGGGACCCGGCGATATATCCTGGGCTACGCCACTGGCGAGAATCGCGCTGTAGGGTGTTCGGGGTTGGTTAATTAATCGACTAATTCATGGAAAAATATACATTACTCACGCTGGTAGTTTACCTAAAAACCATTATTTTATTGCAATGATTTACCCCTTTTCATGGTGCCCTCTTATATCAGAGGTTGAATATCATCAGATCAATCTTCACCCTGCAAGAGGCCGCCGTGGTTAAAGAGTAAGACTCTGAGGTGACGGGTTCAAATCCCGCCTTACGGTGATTAATTGTAATCTTATATATAAAAATCTCGTGTCACGGTGTTTGTGGTCGCACTCCTCCGAAACGGCTTGACCGATTTTTATGAAATTTTTTATACATATTTGGTAGGTATGAGAATAGGTTTTGAAGTATATTTCATACCGCTAGGGATTAGGGTGTCCCTACCCAGAAAAAAATTATGTTGTTATGAATTTTTTATTTTTTTTATTTGGTATCAAAAAATACCTATAACCCCAAATTTTAACCCTCCTACCCACATTTTTTAATCGCATTTAGTATGAACAAATTTAACCGTCTTTCGTATTTGATATTTTATTCGGCATCATATTCTCGCGTGGGCAATCCATCGAGCTTATTTGTGTTGGCTAAAGACGGACTGACAAAAAATATCGTACACGCAATTGCTCTTCGAAATTCATATTGATTTTCTTTATTTCATTTTCCTACTTGAGTTGGTGTTTTTTTGCTTTTATGGACGGTCATCGTCTACAGCGCTCCTACTCGCAGATCCGGTAGATGTGTAATTTTTAGTGGTGTAATGTGTGCTTATTTACTTGGAAGCGATACCGTGTCGCTAGCTCCACTAACTTTCACCGGTACAAAATAACTGTGACAAGCAGTGGCTTCTGCCGGATCTGTCCTGATGATGGACACTGCAACGCTGTCCGAAACGTTGGCTAAAGAAGGAGGTAGCGCAACACGGCATAACACCCCAAAAATAATAATTAGAAATTAGCTCTCTATATTGAAAATTCCAAAGGATGCAAAAGCATTTTATTGCTAGTTTTTCTAATAAATTTTATAAATTTAATATGTAATGACTACATTTCTATTATTATTACATGTACATGGATTCGACGTAATGTGGGTACGCGTCAATCTTGCCAGTACGGTAAGATTCTACGCGTGTTTATACCGCTCACCGAACCTTAGCGAATCAGACACGTCCGAGCTCTTCAAACATTTTTTTTTTTTTTTTTTTTTTTTTTTTTTTTTTTTTTTTTTTTTTTTTTTTTTTTTTTTTTTTTTTTTTTTTATTAATTTCAATAACAAGGTTTGTACATACATTTAAGCGACACTATTGATGACCTCTTGCCCCGCTACCCTACGGCAGAGTTTGTGGTCCTGGGGGACTTCAATGTTCATAACGAACCTTGGTTGAAGTTCTCAGGATCAACAGACTCAGCTTGACGCCAAGCGGAATCCTTTGCCCTTTGCTACGGATTGGAGCAAATGGTTCAGGATCCTACAAGGGTTCCTGATGTCCAGACTCACCGTTCCAATCTGTTAGACCTATTTTTAACTACTGTGCCACACGGTTACAGGATTGAAGTCACAGCGCCTTTAGGATCGTCCGACCACTGCCTGGTGACGACATCAATCCCTGTAAACTTCAGACCACCAAACGAGAGGCTGAAGAGAAAAGTGTGGCACTATAGGTCAGCAGATTGGTTCGGTCTGCGGGCACATTTTAATGCTTTTCCGTGGTCAGCTGTCTGTTTTCGGACTTCGGATCCCTCAAGATGTGCCCAGGAAATTGGTGAAGTCATCACATCCGCAATGGATGGCTTCATCCAATCTACTGTTAAGGAAACTGGTGTAGGCTCAAAGCCGTGGTTCAGTCGACAATGCGCTGAAGCAGTGCGACGAAAAAACGCGGCTTACCGAGCCTACAACACATCTAGAACATCCAAAGACAGAACAGCTTACAACAAAATGGCAAAGGAAACCAAGAGAATCATAAATAGGTCAAAATTCGAGCACGACCAGCAGATCAGCAGAAAGCTGACTGCATGCCCGCATGGCAGCAGGCAATTCTGGTCGCTTGCGGGCTCAATAGGTCGCAATTTCTGCAAATCCAGTCTGCCACCTCTTACCAGACCTGACGGCTCACTAGCAAACACCGCCACCGAAAAGGCTAACTTACTAGGTAAAATGTTTGCGGATAACTCAACCCTCGATGACCAAGGTGCTGTCCCGACGTCGGTTCCTCACTGCGGTTTTCGTATGAAAAAGCTGAGGATCCGGCATCGGGAAGTACTCCATGTTTTACGAGGGCTTGATGTTAATAAAGCTAGTGGGCCTGACGGAATACCTGCCCTGGTACTGCAAAGGTGCGCTGCAGAAATAGCTCCAATTTTGACGAAGCTTTTTAAACTGTCCCTGAAGACTGGCTCTGTGCCCTCTGGTTGGAAAAAAGCGGTTATCCATCCTATTCCAAAGAAGGGTGACCGCTCCAACCCGGCCAACTACCGCCCCATTGCGATCACATCAGTTCTGTCTAAGGTGTTGGAACGTGTGATCAACGACAAACTGCTCACATACCTCGAGAAGAACAAAATTATTAACGACCGTCAATACGGATTCCGGCGGAACCGCTCGTGCGGTGATCTTCTCGCGTATGTGACGCATGTTTGGGGGCGATGCCTGGAACGTTTCGGTGAGACCCAAACGGTTGCACTGGACATCTCCAAGGCCTTTGACCGGGTTTGGCACCGAGGACTTGTCAACAAACTGCATTCTTACGGACTTCCCGCATCCTTGTGTACGTGGATTGCCGACTTCTTGAGGGAGAGGTCGATTCAGACGGTAGTCGATGGTTTCACCTCTTCCTCACACTCGATAAATGCTGGCGTCCCGCAGGGATCGGTTCTGTCTCCGACTTTGTTTTTGTTGCACATCAACGACCTTTTGTCATGTGCACCAATTCATTGTTACGCGGATGACAGTACAGTTCATGATAGCTTTTTGTTTGACAAGCCCCCAAAGGGCTCACAAACTCCAACAGCTCGTAAGGCTTTGAAGCAAAGAATGGACGGTTACCTCGAGAGTGTTTTCTCTTGGGGTAAAAATAATCTCGTTGAATTTAATGTTTCAAAGACCCAATCTTGTCTGATTACGTCTAAAAGGGATCGAAATGAAAATCTAGTCTCTTTCAACGGAAGCAATCTTCCGAACAGGCCCTCCATTGATATGCTTGGTGTAACCCTAAGTGACCAGCTCAGGTATGGGGGCTCCATCGAAGCCAGAGTAAAGTTAGCCTCCCAAAAACTGGGCGTACTGTACAGGGCCCGCAGATACTTTAATAGTACACAACTGCTAACCCTGTACAAATCGCAAGTGCGCCCCACGGTTCAATTTGGCAGCCACCTCTGATCTGGAGCTCCAAAATACCTGAAAAATATCCTCGACTCTGTGCAGAAACGGGCGGTCCGTTTGATAGATTCTCGCATCTTAACAGACGGATTGCAATCTTTAGAGCACAGGCGTCGGGTGGGAATGCTATCCCTGTTCTACCGGTATTACAATGGAAGATGCCCCGAGGAACTAGCATCATTGATCCCTTCGGCACCGGTGCATAGTCGGGAAACACGCCAAACGCGTGCCCAACATTTGTACACAGTTGACATTTGTCACATGAGAACGGGTCGTTTCTTCGACTCGTTCTTGTGTTCAACAGCTCGGCTGTGGAATGATTTGCCGGCCTCTGTGTTTCCTCCTTCCTACAACATGGGTCTCTTCAAGACCAATGTTCATTCCTTCCTCTCCTCAAAAAGACCCTCCACACAGCATCCCAGATGACATAGACCCTGAGGGAAATTATTTTCCTCAGGGCCTCCTGTGTGGAGTTAATGTTAAAAAAAAAAAAAAAAGATACATATAATTTGGGTGACCGGACAACTCAGAATCAACTTAACAAAACACCTCATTTGAAAAGTCATTAAAAGGAATGAAAAAAAAAACATTAAAATTGGTTAAATGGGTTACGCCAGGTTGGGTTACGAGCTAATTTTTTTTTCATGGTATTTAATGATTTTTTCAAAGAGGTGTTCAGTTCAGTTGATTCTAAGTTACCATGAAACCATAATTTGGATTATTTTTCTAAAACAGATAGTTTTTACGATTTTTTTTAATATTCATTATAAGCACCACTTAACTGCTAAGCAGTTTGTCAGAATCCATTTTATACTGTTTATTTGTTAGAAAATTTCAAGTGACTACAATACAAGGCATAAAATCTTCTTCTTCCTTGCACTGTCCCAACTCATTATTGCCTAGGTAGGCTGTTGGGGTCGGCTCTTCTCGTTCTCAGGTTGTAATATCTTCTGTTCTGGGTATCGCCTTCATCCAGTACGTTTCTCTGAAGAATTTTGGAACATTGAGTCATCCAGGAGTTCTTCGGTCTTCCTCTGGATGACTGTCGATGAAGCTCCATAGACATTGCCTGCCTCACTGTGTGGTCTGATGGTCTCCGTCTTATGTGTCCGTACCATCTCAACTGTCGTTCTTCCAGCTTACTATTTATGTCTGTGACACCCAGGCTACGACGAATGCGTGAACTTTTGATCTTATCTTTTAGTGATACTCCTGCCGACCATCTAAGCATTCGCATTTCTGCTGTTTCAAGTTGCCTAGTGTAGGAGTTGTGGTGACCAGACAACTCAGAATGAAACCAACTCAGAAGCACCTCAAAAAGGTCATTAAGAGTGATGATAAAAAAAATAAAAAAAATTGCTTAAATAGGTTAAGTTGGGTTAGGGTTACCGGCTATTTTAAAATTATTTTTTCATAGCTTTTAATGTCCTTTCTGAGGTATTTCTGAGTTGGTTTCATTCTGAGTTGCCATGGAACCAGGAGTTGTACATAGTCCAGCATTCGGAGCCATACATTATTGCGGGTCTTACAATAGTCTGGTATATCTTTCCTTTCAGTTTTATAAGCATTTTGGAGTCACACAATATTCCTGTTACAGATCTAAATTTAATCCATCCCACACCTATTCTATGGATGAAATCCTCTGCACATCCTCCGTCTCTGTGGATTAGTGAGCCCAGATTCTTAAATGAATCACAGTTGGCTAATGTTACTCCATCCAGTTGCATCCAAGGGGTTACAGCATTTGTTTCTTCAAATGGTAAATACAAATAACAATATAAGGCATAAAATACATAGGCAGATATATATAACACGGGCAACATACTCATAGGCATATTTATACATAAAAATATACGCTTACGCATACAGTCAATGGATATGCATACAATCAATGGATATGCATACAATCAATGCTATGTATAAATAGGTGCTTAGAAACTATATCAAAATAAAAAATCTTGATCTATTAACCATTTTTCAACTTTTCTTAGTTCAGTGGTGCTTTGATTTGATTCGCTAATACAAAAAGTCTATTTTTTTAACAAAAATCAATTAAGACATCAATTCTTAGTTTGAATTGGGGAATAGCGCCAACATAATAAAATGGGAAAAGTTAATAGAGTAGGAAAATAAATTATATTTTCTATGAAGTAGGTACCTAAATAATAAACCTTAATAGCAAAATAATAAACCGAAATAACAATAAAACAGAAAATAAAATTTAACTAAATAATAAATTTAAATGATCCGTTTATTAAAAAGTGAACAAATCATGTAACAACCTTAATATCTACATTAAATGCTTAATTTTATGTGTCAGATATCTTATGAAAGCAGACACCTACTCGCGTAACGTGTATCACTAAAGGTATAAGCATGTAGTGTGGGACGTAAGCATTCTGGGCCTACCAACTTCTGTACATAAACTACCCAATAATTCCTCCCCCGCCCTGGGAATGGGCGGCCGGCCAAATCTTGGGCGGTACAGGGGGGAGGCTGTATCGGGAGGTGTTGGGAGGGGGGTTGTTTATTAAAGGTATTCATGGAAATTCTGAAGGTATATATGCGGATTAAAATATATATAAAATATTTTTAAACTGAAAATATCTTCACATTTTCGACTACAGTCACACGAAAGTAATATTTTTTTCTTCAATAACAGCGGTCACTATCTGCTACGTATACATTTGCGAACCACGATTTATGATAAAGAATCGTTGAGATTGCATCGTTTTTTCCCATAATTCGTGGTTCGGCTTGCACTTCATTTCTCAACATTGAAATGTTGTGTACATCTTTAGCTATCGGCCGAATGAATTCGGACTGAAATTGAAGGTGAATTGTCATATCAAATCTCTTTTTGAACAAATAATATTACATTTCAGTTCCATGACAGCTCAGAATCTTGCAATTTCAGTACCCCTTTAAAAGCCATTTAAAGTTATGCAAAAAAAGCCCATAACCTAACGTAACCTGTATAACCAATTTTTAATGACCTTTCAAAGGAGGTGTTGAAATTATATGATTTTGAGTTGTCCGGTCACCATAAATTTCATTACATTCTAACAAAGTGACAAAGTAATACTCGGTATCAAAACATTGTGATTTTACTTTAAAATCAGGTATTTTTGTTTTGAAATTTTGATCGCTTAGAAGTATTATAGATGCTTCAATTAAATGCTGTGTGTAGAACATATCTTGGCCTTTAAAAATGCCTTTAAATTTTTTTACAAGTCTTTTAATAAGCCTAGAAAAAAATAAAGTATTAGGTCTATAAAAAAACACTTTCAAGTGCAAACTCTCCTACTTATAAACCCCTCTTCGGATATGGTTTTATTGTTGTTACCAGAACTTCACAAAATAAAATAAAACATGCATTTTCTCGTTGTTATTTTTGACATTGATCAAGACCGCCACCATACGACGAAAGTGGATTTTTAAAGTCAACCTTATGCCATGGGCATAAGAACCATGCCTTTGGCACACCCATTTATCAGTTACGCGGCGTATTATATAGTTATGGGGAATAGATGTCCTAGACTCCGCGTCGCTTGGTTCCGTGAAATCAATTTTAAATTTCCTTGTTATTACAATAAACAATGCGTAAAAGGGGAGTTAATGTTTATTACTTTACGAAATCAACCTTAAAAAAATTCTCAAATACGTTTTCCAACCTTTCCAAAAGCTTTTTCTCAAGTACTTTTAAACCCCTCCCAAAAAGAGGCGTAGATTCCGATTTCGATTTTTCCTGGACTATTGGATCACCTTCAATGGCGCTATCTGCATATATTTAACGGTCAGATATAAATTGCAATATTCTTCCTAAGCCAACTTTCTACAAACAGCCAAACTAATTTCCCCATAAAAATACAACACTTATCGTAGTTTTTCTAACTACGAACAATTACAGTCACATAAAAAAGCTCTAAAACAATTTTCATTTTTTCTAAACGATTATATAGGTTATAATATCCATTACTTAAATAAATATAAAATTCACATTGTATTAACATACCAATGGCAATGGGTGTCACGTCTTAAATCCTTCCTTATTAGGGTTTAAATAAATTAAACAACCCTCACAAAGATCTCCTTTAAATTTATCTCCACCGGGTGGACTTTTGCGCCCACATCTTGTAAGACGAACGAACAGGAGCACAGAAAGTGGACGGGTTAGTAGGTATTCGCGTTCACCACCTTCCGCCGTTAGTAGTTGTTCTCTGATATATATTACGTGTATAGTTCTGGGGAGGGGGTTAGAAGAAAGGGATGACCTCTTTGTAGAGGGAAGCCTTCGGAATATATGTATGTTAGTACAACTTATACCCAGATCTCTGATCTTTAGATGTTAACAACTGTCTAGGAGTCTAGGTTATGTCTGAAGGAGGACCGTAGAAAATCAACTCGTTTGCTAGCATGGGAGAGAATTATCTTTGATGTGCTGAAAAGGGTGTGCATAGAGAATAACATATAAATGTATTCAAAGTTATTTACGAAAGAAATGAACTACTTTTAAACTCTTGGCAAGCCCTTTGTTAAATATTATGAACGTGAGTGGATACCAGATAGGTTAAAATCTTATATATAAAAATCTCGTGTCACGGTGTTTGTGGTTGCACTCCTCCGAAACAGCTTGACCGATTTTTATGAAATTTTTTATGTATATTTTTATGTAGGTAGGTATGAGAATAGGTTTCAAAGTATATTTCATATCGTTAGAGGATTAGGGTGTCCAGAAAGTCTATTTTTTGACAATTTTTTTTATTTAGCATCAAAAAATACCTATAACCCCAAATTTTAACCCTCCCACCTACACCCTCCCATTTTTTAAATGTGATTTTAGTATTTTTGTATGAACAAATTTAATAGTCTTTCGTATTTCAAACAGAACGAAATTATTTATGTTGTTGAATGAGAAATGGCGCTACGTCCGCCTTATCGAACTTTCATCCACACATGCGTAAGACATTCACGAGAAGCATCGCGTCATTTTGATATTTCATTCGGCATCACGTTATCGCGTGGGCAAACCATCGAACTTATTTGTGTTGGCTAAAGACGGACTGACAAAAAATATCGTACACTCAATTGCTCTTCGAAATTCACATTGATTTTCTTTATTTCATATTTTCCTACTTTAGTTGGTGTTTTTTTTATCGTCTACAGCGCTCCATTCCTCTTTCTGTGATAGATCCCATCCCCGTGCACTTACAATACATTCGTTATTTTTTATTTAAAAACCAAAATATTCACTAGAAATAATTTATATGGCAGAACAACGTTTGTCGGGTCAACTAGTATATTATATATTTTTAAATGATAATGTCTTAAGTGGGACATCGGTATTCCCGATTTGTTATATTTCGTGAGGCATTGGGAAATAGGGAGAGGAACAACGATACAGAACAAAAAACGGTTGGAAGTATCTGGCTTTTCAGATCTGGAGACTAAAAATAGGTTAAGCCGTTTAAATGGAGCCTAGTTTTGAATTTTCCGAGTTAAGTCGAAATTGCGAAGCTAAATGATGGTGACAAATACGTTGCAAGCTGAAAATATCTAGATAGAAAAACCTATGCAAAAACGCGTCCCAATGAGGTCTATCACGAACGTTCGATAAAACCCTATATTTATACGATAAATCCTAAATCTATGTTCAGTTATCAATATTTGCGATAATTGATTAGAAATATTCCGATCGATGATTGTTTTGATAAATTTTAGCGTGGCCTCCATAATATCAGTTAAATTTCGGTTAACTATCAAAATACAAATATTTTTCAACAATGTCATTTATGATGCTAAATTACTGTATTATTAATGATCGGAGTTGAACTAGCGAAGCTCTTAGAATTGAAAGTAGTCTTATACGCATGTAAGTTGCGATCAAATAATTCCTTTCGATTTTGGATAAACAAGGTGGTTCTAATATGAATAAACACCTCATTAACTAATTATCTCCCGTTTAGTCTCAAAAAGTGCATGCGAGTGCCTATGTATATTAAAGTTAGTGTTTCAATTCGAAATGGGCTATTTATTAGTATTTTTATTACAAGGAGTTGTTTGACGTTATGGAATGTAATCCATAGATAGATCCGCCAGTATTGCCAGCGTATATCGATTTCTAATTTATTCCCTATAAATATCAATCTGGCCATCAACCGTGCTTGGAAAAATGGTATAAAATCGTTGGTAGTTATCGCCTACCGATCCGATAATCGCAAAGTTTTCGATTTCACTGTGCAGGACCTCCAGTTCGCATAATTCGATAGTTTTATTTGCTTCTTAAGAGGAACGCACGCGCGGCCCATTTCTGCCCGTTTCATATAAATCTTAGATTTGGATTTGAGATCAAAATACCCAATCAAACAAAAAAATTATTTTTGTAATCAAAAGGTATATCAAATATCTAGTTAGGATGTGAGCTACTTTATTTATTTTTGCTTTAAATTATAAGATATAGGCCATTAAATTATTAGAAATGGGCCGCGCATACGTTCCCCTTAAAACACAAATTTGTTTCTCGGTATATCTGAGGGAAACGGACTCCGGTAGCGGCAAAGACAGGATAGAATTGAAAGACGGCAGTTGGTGTTGTGAGTCGAAGTCTTTATTGAGACTACGTAGCGATGGACAATGTAGAGTAGGGTAAGTAGAGTGCAGATAAAAGCGATGTTGATGATGCACTGTCGTGATGATTGATGTAGGTCATGATGCTGTAGCTGTGAAAACCACGGATCTTCAGGTCGCAAGGGCGTTGCTCTACACCGTGGTGGTGGAGCGGAGATGGCGGCGATGACTCCCGTGAGCTGGAGACACCTGCAGCCAGGGAGGAACCTTGTGAGGCGAAGTGAATCTCAGTAATAGCGAGGTGCGAAGTGAATCTCTGGACAGCTGAGACGAGCAGATCCCTGGACAGCAAAATGCAGTGAACCTTTAGTTGCGGGATGATGATTATCTTTTGAGCTGACGGTGCGATGGATTTTTCAAAAGCAGATACTGTAAGAATGGAGAGCGAAAGTGGTCGCTACGTATCCTTTTGTATATGATAACTATTCTGCCTTCGAAGACATTATTGAACAACCCTGAAGCGGTACACGAAGAAAACATTGTGATTGTTGTTTTCATATAACTAATGGGAATTGTACCCCCTAAGCTACTGCCAATAACTTGTCAGCAGTTGATACTATGTGTGATTTACCGCACTGCTATCATTACAATTGTAATACCTTCTCCGACCATAAATAATATCACTAAAAGAAAATTAATTCTCTGAATTTATTTAAGGTAGGAACCGTCTATTAATTCGAATTAACATAATTTGTGTTAATGGGACCATGTCGTTTCGTGGATTTTATAAATATTTGGGTACGTATAATAGGTAATCAAAAAGATTAATTATTCCACGAACAAATGACGTGAAAATTACTACATTTATTTGCTGGCCGCTCCTTGCATATTAACATGCTGACATACATGAAGTATTAGTACAAATAGATTTAGAAATTACAGATTTTTACACGCTTTTCGCGGATTATAGGAAATACCTTTGACATTAAATAGGCATGTTTAAAATAAAGTAATTTTGAACCCGAGGTAATCAGGATGCTTTTAAGAAGACCTTCAGTCCTGCCGGTATCACGTCTTCTCCCGTTCAATTTCTTATTTTCAAGAATACGAGTTACCTAATAGGCGTTACAGATGGTCCGTCTTTTCTAGTGCGTGGATTCGGGATTAAAAAAAGAACGTATTCTGTTTTCGTTACGATTTTTGTGCAATTTAAGATGGCGTACATTACGGGCAACTGTTTATCTGTCATTATCACCGGAGCGCTTTTTAGCACAATATGGCACTATTTAAAATACCTCGGATTGCTTTGCTGCCAATTTTGGCAAAATATCTCTTATTTGTAAGTAATTAAGATGAAGTCATAGTAAATAATGCAAAATCATATATTTTTGTTTTCAAAATTTGATCGCTTAGAAGTATTGTAGATGCTTCAATTAAATACTGCGTGTAGAACATACCTTGGCCCTTAAAAATATCGGTCATTTTTTTTTTTAAGTTTTTTAATAAGCCTATAAAAAAATAAAGTATAAGGTCTAAAAAACACACTTTCAAGTCCAAACTCTCCTATTTATAAATCCCTTTCGGATATGGTTTTATTGTGTAATGTGGCAAATTCAGTTTATTTTATAATAATCGCAAAAAAAGTTGATATTTACACCCAATCTTCCCAAAATAAAATAAAATATGCATTTTCGCGTTGATATTTTACAATACGGCCGCTAGTCGACGAATTCGGTTATTCAAAGTGACCCCTACGGCGTCCACCGAAGAACTACTGTCCACGGCACAGTAGTGAACTAGTGGATCGCCTTAAGTAGAAGTTTACGATTTTATAATATTTTTTTATAAATCCTACGAATGTGTGATAATCGGAAAAAGATAGGTGAATTCATAGGCCATATAGACTCTAATCAATTTGTGTGCCTCCATATTAAAAAATCTGAGGTATAATTTTTTTAATGTGGGCGGAAAATATTCAACCAAATTAGATCACCAAAAAATCTCAAGCAATCGAAGAAAAAAGTTTTAAATTGCGCCGTCGCTCCAGTGGTTAAAGACTTTTTTTTATCTCTCGGCTTGCAGAACTACTCTTGTTGTTAAATAGAATCTCTTCGAATATCGATATGTTGAACATCAATGGAGCACGATTTAAATGGCAAGCTTTATTGCTGTTAGTTTAAATCTGCTTATCTTGTAACCGTTTTAATTCTTTTAGCAATATGAATCCTCAGTTCATGCCCAGCGACAACCATATGATCAATGTAATAAGGGATATCTGAATGAAACAGGGATTCAAGTTAAACATTTATTGTAATGAACAGTTTGCGAGCATGAGACAGTTAACCATTAAGGGCTATATTTATAATTATTTATTGAAAGTCAGGGTGTGATCCAGGGTTCCTTGAAGAGGAATCTCCTGAGATTATGAAATATGCAAGTCACTTCTATAGAAATCAGGATCAGCGATGTATTAACATAATTGACAGAACTAACCTTTAACCAGAATGCCGGGCGCCAAGGCCAGTCTCAATGACATGACCATTAAATATGATATAAACTATCTGAAAACCAGTATAGGAAACTAACGCCAATCGATGCCACCATGCCAGCCGGAGACCAGGTTTTCTGCACCCTCCTGCTACACGTCAAATCCGTCGAGTCACCGCTCTTCCGTCCTCCCTCCAGAGGTCGCCACTGTACTCGTCCGAAGTTAGCAAAACAACTCATAGATTAAAGTGTTTTTGCATTGTCAGCATCCAAAATTATCGGGGTAACATGTTATTCTGTTACAATCTTATCTAAAATATTTTATCTTTTATCTATTTTAAAACCGTTTTTAAATTTTAATTTTGTAATGTTTTTAAAATGAAAAATTGAATTGAATTATCGTAAGTGTAGTAAAAATGTTACATCTTTATGTCGTTTAATGAAAATTATTTTTGTGGTATTATGCCTTGTAAATTATTTTTGGGGTATTACGACTTGTTGGGCTACCTCCTTCTTTATCTAACGTTTTGGACATCGGTAGAGTGTCCATCATCACGACAGATGTCTTCGACGACCTCCGTAGTCCAATGGCTAAGACTCTTGTCTCACATTCCGGAGGTCGCGGGTTCGAACCCGGCATGCGCAAATAAATTTTATTTGATTAATTTGTGTTATTTCACAATTAATTCATTTAAAATAATATATAGTATATTTGCGGCATGTTCCAGAGTGGAAGATACTATTAGTATCGCCCTGGTGTAAGACCACCATTCAGAATTGAAACGTTGCTTGAAAATGGCTTTAGCCGTGTTTAGTGACCAGATCTGAATAGCCAGGTACTTCCCAACCTTCCTCTTCCCCACCTCCTTCCCCTCCCCACTACCTTCAGCCTCACAACATACCCCAATTGGGGATGCCATAGTCTCACTGGCTCCAGACGGGAGCAGTTAAGATTCTTGTGCGGTATTCACTGTAAAAAAAAAAAAAAAGTCATTAGACTCTGACTGCTCTGCCACAGGTGTCATCGTCTTTTTTTTATTAGCTCTTACTTTTTTCTTTTTCTCCTGCCTAGAGGCCCCGAGGAAACTGATTCCTGTCATCTTTGGAGATGCTGTGTGGAGGGTCTTTTTAGGAATGGAAGGAGATGAAGTTCTAGGAAGGAAAAAAGGTGGTAAATCAGGGGTGGGTAATCTGGGGTTTAGTGTGTCCAGGAATGACGGACGTATGATTCTATCCCTCCCACAGCTGTGCAAGGCGACATTCCAAGAGAATCCTGCTGGAGAGGTCCAAAAGCCTCCCTCAACCTGTCTTTTCCGATCCGGTCTGCCATGCGGATGGTGGGCAGACGCCTCCGCCGCCAAGATCCCAACAAATCCTAAATAAGAGATCAAACGATGCTTATTACTAATCAGTACACTTCTTGATGACTTATGTTAATTATTTCTTTTCGAATACGTCAATATTCGCCGAAAATTCTTTGAACATAATAGTGTCAAACAATCTTTTTCTCTGGCATTTCCAACTTCGCGAAAAAGTCTTCAAAATGCACGTCTGCTACGTCATTCGCGATTTTTATAATCATTTAATTAATATTAAGAGGGCACTACCAGAGAAAACCGAAAATACGTCATTTTCAAAAAAGATTTTAGACGTATTGACTCTTTTCCACAAAAAATTATAAATGGATTTCGAAAGATTGTTCTTTTATCTAGCATTCGTATGTAATAAATTTTGAGAATTTTTTTAAATTTTTTGTATAATAAGGTCATTCCATAGGTCGTTGGCAGATTTGTTAAATTTTCAAAAAAGTTTTTGTATTATACCACACCCATTTCAAATAATATAATCATGCAGTAAAATAAATCAATACATTATCTAGCAAACGTATGTTTTAGAATTTTAATTTTAGTTTCAATAAAATCATTAAAAAATATGTACGTACATGTGTTTCTTGACGAAAATTGGTCCATTGGTGTATTTATTTGCGCACTTACAAACTAATATATTTCAGATTTTTTTAACATTCTTATTAAATTTAGACATTATTGAAAAATGATAAATACTTATAATCAAAAAATAACTACAAAAAGTACACTATTTTAATAATTTTATCATCACGCCTTTCAGCATTTTTGGATGAAGGTATAAATTAAAGCTAATTTGGATTGAAATAAATTCGATATACAGTTATAATTTTAAAAAGCTGGTACGGAGAATAATTAATCTTTCTCATTGTAACCGCCTTGCACGATCGGAAGAACAACTTTCGACGAAATGTGGATTTTCGTCCGCTGGCTGGTTAAACGCTCTTAATATCTTTTGGTATATTTGAATTATTTTGGTTTATAATTTTTATAATTTTGGTATACATACCTACGTGAACTCGGGCACCCCTGCTAATTCACCAAACGTGGCGAACCACCGGGGATGACCGATGGTAGAGATGGCAAGATGTTGGTAATCCTATAAATGGTTCCTTGGGTGAAACCCACGCTCGCCTCCTAAGTTGTAATGTTAAACAGATAACATTGTGTAAAGCAACTTGCAATAAATTCCAACGTATTAATTATTAAGGACCTACTTTATTCAGGTAGATACTCCATTGCCATAAATTAATTTAAATCTCTTATTATATCAGGGCGCATCGTTCATCATTAAAATTTATTCTGCCCGAAAGTCGTGTCGTCCGTATTGTTCATACTGTGTAATAATGTAATATGTAATGACCCGACCACGCCCTGCCCGTTCCCTTTTACCATCCCCCTCCCCTATTCGAAGCCATAACGTGACAACATATCAAATTTAACATGTGGTAATAAAAAAATTCCGTTTCCGTGTCATCTATCAGCGGAAATTCCGCCGTTATCCGTTCAATGCAGGGCGAGCTTTACAATGTACGACTTTCCATTTTTTTTAATTTTTACTCTAGTTGAAATTTCTTGGAAATTAGACACTTTTTATGTGAATACCGCACAAGAGTCCCAGCTGCTCTCGTCTGGAGCCAGTGAGACTACGGCATCCCCATTCGGGGTATGTTGTGAGGCTTAAGACAACACTCACCTACCCTAAAATATATTCAACATCTTCACGACGTAAGTAAAGAAGCCATGTATACGAATTGCGACTCGCGACCCGTGTATTGGACGGACCTACTGTCGAATTTGCCTTATCAAAGAAAAGAAGAAGAAAAATAATGTGGGAATCTTAACGACGTAAGTGAAGAATGCGTGTAAACAAATATGCGCCCGCGGCACGGTGCGGCGTATCGGATGGACGTACGGTCGAATTCACCCTAGCAGTCCTGGAGATTCGACTTTTCCGCCGGGTTCATTTTAATTAATTCTGAAGAACGTGTTACTAATATATCTAAATGAGTACCTCCCAAAGTTATTAATTCATCGTCTAGAAAAATAAAATCTGGTGCTCACCGCAAACTTTAGTTGTGCAATGTAGAAAGTACAATTTTTTAAAGGCGTTTTACATTAAAAAAATGATAGCAACGCATCTCTTGTGAGGCATGGAAATAAAAATGATAATTCAATTACGAATTCGCCGAAATAAATTAAAATATGAGCCTCGGGCAAACCCCCGATAAACATGGTTATATCTCGTCTTAAGGTAGGGGGAAGGGAAGGAGTTGGATAAGGGGAGGGTGGGGAAGTACCTGGCTATTCAGATCTGGTCACCAAATGCGGTTTAGGCCTTTTCATGCAATTCAATTCTGAATGTGGTCTTACACCAGGGCGATGCTGATGGTAACATCTACTATGGAACGTGCCGCAAATATACAATATATTATTTTTTTAATGAAATAACACAAATCAATAAAATAAAAGTTTCTTGCGCACACCGGGATGCGTATTTACAATCCCTATCGCGTTTCTGTCGCTTTAAATTTTCAATATCAAAATTTAAATACTTAGAAATAAAATTATTAATTTCTAATATACACATTAGAAAGATTATTTTATCTAGATATTAGAACAATTTTGGTTTTTGCAATGTGATAAAAAATTATCAATGTAGATGTATATTTACAATATATGGGAATGATATTAAAATTTAAATATTTAGAAATAAAATTATTAATTTCTAATATACACATCAGAAAGATTATTTTATCTAGATTTTAGAACAATTTTTGTTTTTGCAATGTGATAAAAAATAACCAATATAGAGGTATATTTAAAATGTAAATTGTCGTTACCGCGACTGAATCGGTATAGGTTTTGTAAATACGCCACCGGGATTTTTTTTTTTTTTTTTAACTTTTCTTTATTCATTAAATTTTTCATTACACACATAGGGGACTTTTCGACCACCATGCTAGGCACATGCCCGTGTTGTGGTGGTCGAAGCGATTCGATTCGAAGTGATTCGAGCCTGCGACCTTCGGATTTCTAGTCAAAAGCCTTTCTCTCCTAATAAAGTAGAGTGGGTTTTCGGCTAACGACCCTTCATGCTGACCACCAAATTCTTATCTGTATTGCGAAATCATGGATTGAATAAAAAAAAATGTAACGAATCTAAAATACACCACCGCTTTATTATTTGTTGATTTTAGATGAAATCATAATATTTGTAATACCTCTTTATTTTCAACAATAAGAAATCATTTTGCTTTCAATTTTTACCTTTTGCTTTATTTAATTATTTTTTGTACTTCATACATGTTACTTTAGAGAGAAATATTTTATTTAGGTTGTTGTACTTACACTATTAATAATTATGTTAATGGCACATGTAGAGCCGATGATATGAAAAAAATGAGCTCTGGAGCTTTGAAATGTAAATTTAACTGTCATTCAACTTAGTCAGAGTGGAAGATACTATTAGTATCGCCCTGGTGTAAGACCACCATTCAGAATTGAAACGTTGCTTGAAAATGGCTTTAGCCGTGTTTAGTGACCAGATCTGAATAGCCAGGTACTTCCCAACCTTCCTCTTCCCCACCTCCTTCCCCTCCCCGCTACCTTCAGCCTCACAACATACCCCAATTGGGGATGCCATAGTCTCACTGGCTCCAGACGGGAGCAGTTGAGATTCTTGTGCGGTATTCACTGTAAAAAAAAAAAAGTCAATAAGCTGGCTGGTACTAGCTGAGGATGCGACGCAAACACGCTCAGAACGGCATCCATTGCCCTGGTTTTCTCAGCAGCTGAATACTGTGCTCCAGTATGGGCCAGAAGCGCCCACACTTCCATGGTCGACGTTCAGCTTAATGCCACAATGCGAACCATCAGCGGAACCTTAAAATCGACTCCTCTTCCTTGGCTCCCCGTACTTGCAAATATAACCCCGCCAAATATCAGGCGAGAGATTGCAACACTGAGGGAATGCAAGAAGGCGCTGCAAAAAAGCGAAATACCCTTGCACGATGATGTCATCTCTCACCCGGCATGCCGCTTAAAGTCTCGAAAACCCTTCTGGACGGAAGGAGAAAGACTCCTTCGAACACCTCTCACCCCAGAAGATAGGTGGAAGCTTGAGTGGCAATTGGCCAACGTCAAAAACGCCCATCTCGTGCAAGACCCCACTGAGAGACAGCCTGGGTTCTCATTGCCTCGCAAACTCTGGACTGCCATCAATAGGATAAAGTGCTCCCATAGCCGTTGTGCTCACATGATGCATAGATGGGGCCTTAAAGAGTCGGCGACGTGTGAATGCGGTGCGGTGCAGATCACCGAACATGTGGTCAACGAATGCCCGCTCCATTCATTCCCCGGCGGGATTGATGAGGTCCACAGGGCAACGCCTGAGGCCCTAGACTGGCTCGCAGACCTAGATGTCCCCTCTGACCCCCACCATATGAAAGAAGAAGAAGAAGAAGAAGAACTGTAATTCAGATTTTCTCGATATACTTTAAACATTTCACACGATATTTGAAGATCGATTTTGTATTTTCACGTTTTAGGAAAGGTATGTTAAAATTTGTTTGTATTTACTTGAATCGTTATGATAATTAATTAGTTCATATCGAGAATCTAAACTGTAACAGATTTCGAAATAAGGCTCGACAATACGAAGTAGTACACATTGTGCATTTACTATAACTCTGTCATTTTTGATCGTTGAATCTTTTTTACTGGTTGAACCGATTGAACACTGACTGTTTCACCCTATTTGAAAAAAATATGAAACATAACGAAATATTGCCACGCTTTCCAGCGACGTATTAGATAATGTAATATTTTGAAGGGCGAGTTTGTTTATTAAGAGTTAATTATTAAAAGCGACACGCGACCATCGGATTTGTCAAGTTGGAAATGGATTATATTTGATGTGAATTAGTCACCATGTTCGCGGGGAGTCGCGGGAACACAAGTTAACTAATGTGCGGACTGGAGTTATGGCGTCGTTTTGTGGGAAATTGAAATAATTAAATGTTATGGTGATTTCTTTTTATTTTTCTACTATGATGGTAGGTATGACAGTTCATGGGGAAGGCTTCTCATTGTTACAAATTCGAAGCTTTAATTAATTTTAAAATCCAATACGAAAATAAACATTCAGAAGGGAAAACGATGAGGTAGGATGTTCATTGGAAAGCATAAAGCTATTCAGACATGGTTATTTATATTTCCCAAATGTTTAACGGTGTTTTAGTTACATACTGAATAAAGACCGTTTAATTTCTGTTTCGAATTCTTACTCCTAAAAATGTGTCTAAAGCCTCAATTACATTCAGCTAGTTTACAAGCTGCTATCTACTAAGTTTAAAAGCGGGTGAATCGGCGAGTGAGATTGTCATGATGACACACAAAAATGTCCAATCGCTCAATAGCGTAGGAAACTGAGGTCGCTGCTAACGCCAGTAGCAAGAATAACGACGACTGCGTGAACTAATTCTGTTAGATCTTTGACAGTCGAAATCAATTGTTTATTGGCAGCCATATTGAAAACATAAATAAACCAATCACGAGCAGGCGTGTAGCGAGTAAAGTTGACGACCTTTCAACTTTTTTCGTAGATTGTCAACAATCTGCTAGTTAGCAAGTAATACGATTACACCGAGCGAGTTTACTAACAGATAGTGGATTTCCCAGATAGTAGCTTGTAAACTAGCTCAATGTAATTGACGCTTAACTGGCTGCGAAATACCTTGCAACGTCGCATTTTAGCAGAATAATACCACGAGATTCCCGTCTTGAAAAAGTTAGGTTATTTCTGACATCTTATTTATAATTGACTGTTACCGCATGATTTTAATAGTAAGAAAATTTCAAATTGTTGTCAGGTTATTCGTAACCCGGAAATATTTTTTTCGGACCATGCATAAAATTTTTTTTTTTGGTAATATTTTTTAATTTGAATACTGCACAAGAGACTCAGCTGCTCCCAACCGTCTGGACCCAGTACGACTATGGCATCCCTTATTGGAAAACGTTGTGGGGCTGGAGATAGTGGAAAGGGGATGGAGATGATGAAAAAGAAGGTGGAGAAGTGTCTGGCTATTCAAATCTGGCCACGAAACACGTCTAAAGCCATTTCGTTTCTGAATAGTGGGATTTCACCAGGGAGATACTAAGAGTATCTACCATTCTGGAACATGCCGCAATTATTTCATTTTTATTATTGTAGAAGGCAATCACTTTGTGGTTTGACATATTTAATAAAAAATTAAATGCTTGTTTGTTTAAAACCACGAGATTTATTAATTAATGAACCGGTTTCGCTTTACTCAAGCATCTTCAGGGTGCAAATTAATACTAAACAAGAAGTACATAATGTGTGCTTATATATAACAAAATTTAGAGGGAGACAACATGATACAAATATAACGAACACATGTCTATGTGGCAAATATAACAAACACATGTATAGACGGCCATAAAATACATTAACATAAGTATTCAAGTAATGGGAAAAACCGAAAGATAATTATGTAGACTAATGGCTTATAATAATAAATTTGGAGAAACAAAGCATCAACTGGCATGGTGGTAAGGAGCCCTGGGAATTCTTTTTAAGGGTTTATTGGAAACAGACCTAATATTGGACTACTTGATATGTCTAATTGATTATTAAGTATATGACTTTTGGTTTATATAAGCACACATTAAGTACTTCTTGTTTAGTATTATTTTGTACCCTGAAGATGCTTGAGTAAAGCGAAACCGGTCGGTTCATAAATTATTGAATCAAGTGGTTTAAAACAAAAAAGTATTTTACTTTAATATTTCATTTTTATTTATTTATCGACATAAAGTTTATTTACGTGCCATTTTTCGATGCCTGTCTCGCTAGGATATACCTGTGTCGAGACAGATGTAGAGATGCATAAATGTACCTGTTGGGTTTTGAATTGATATTGTGCTCAGTACCTACCTGAATGTCATTTTTCGATCCTACCCCCACCAACCATGTCACCTTGCTGAAAAGGGCTTGGAACAATAACAACCAACAGTGTGCACCTACAACTGATCGACTTCTGACATTGGAAGGAACTGGTTTTTCTTTAAGTTTGTGCTCGTCTTTGAATTTGGTAAGTGACTTGGCTTTCCTTACTTCCTTCTAGTTCCAGAGATTTACCAGACACATATAAGCATTCAATTCATTTCGTAATTTTTGTTTATTTAGCAATTTACAGTCCACCATTCGCCTGTTGCATTTGAGGCTGTCATTTCGGACAGTTTCGGATGCAACAGTACCTATATAAACATAGTTATATGAATATTTAAGGTTAAATACATTTTAATATCAATACAATCAAAAATAAAGGTAATTGGAAGTGTGGGGAAATCTCATAAAGAATGTGATCTTACAAATGTTGGAAAAGACGAAGTAAAGTAGTAAATCCTGTCAAATCTAATTATGTAAGTTAGATTTGGCAAGATTCTATTATCTTATTTTATGTGGGTAAAGTTGTGTGTAATTTGTTATTTAAGTCTAAGCGCAGTTAATTTTACAGATTTTTGCAATAGTACGACGTCCTATACTCTTACACTATGTTTATATATTTTTTATAAAGAATTAATTATGAAACAACACAAATTAATTAGATAAAAATTTCTTGCGTTCACTGGGATAAAAACCTGCGACATCGGGAATTGTATTCGAGAGCCTTAAGGCGCCGCTACCCGAATTTCTACCGATTTCTTAACTATCTCCCTTAAACATTTGCAGCCTTACTAAAAAGCCCAGTGAAAATTTTATTCAATTGACAAACGGCCGCGGATGTGAAAACATTACTAATTAAAAAATTGTTCATGGAAAAAAATACACTTGGTTTCACGGCCTGAGGGGGTAGTTTATCTCTGTTTTATCAATGATCTTTGAACGAAATTTGAAATTTTTGCAAAGTATTTTGAATGTTCTATATACTTCTTATTTTTGAAGGTGTCGTAAAAACAAATACCATTTATGAAAACTAGATAAAATTACCTTTTAGATTTGTGTAATTGAAATACACTTTACTTTTTAAAAACTGCCATATATTAAGATTCAAACGCGAAAAAAAATGGATTTTTTTTTACCAAAACATATTTGATGAAAGTGTACAGAAATTTATAAAAAAAAACAAAATTAAAAAAATACTGACCTTTTATATAATGAATTTGGAACGAAACTGCCACCTCACTTTTTCCTCGTGCATACAATAAAAAATAATAAAAAATTTCAAAGTTTTTTATTGCCAAAAAACTAACCTAAAAAAATAATACCGACTTTTATAACAGATTTCTTGCAACTTTAAAACGTTAATTTCATTGATACGTTTAGGTACACATGTATTAGATATTAATATTTAAAAAGAACACCACTTTTATGAAATTCACATAAAATAAAATACTTTAGAGGTAAATTTGAATTTTCATGTTTCACATAAAATACTTATTGACATTTCAATTTTCAAAGTATGATTATGGTTATTATAACTTGACTAAAACTTGTTAAAAACCACAAAAAACACGGTAAATATATCAATTATGCGAATGTAATAGTGAATTAGTCATATTAATAGATATTACGATCAGTTTTGTGTAATATTTCACACACACCCGCGAAGTGAGTTTTTTTTGGCGGTTTTAACGCGATTGACGAGTGCGAAGGCGCTGCCATAGCGGTTCTGTAGGAAAACAAACAATTAAATTGTGTACAGTATAAAAAATTACATTGTTGCCAAACTTGTAAAATACATTTTAAAAACAAATCTTATTAGTAATGTTATTTTATCGTGTTTTAGTGTATTTTTGTTTTATTCATGTTGCTGCAGCAACGCGGGTAATCGGGCGTGCTGTGGTTTTTTAAGTAAGGCTGTTGAAGTTTTTAGGCTCTTTAAAAAATATACGTTATTTTTTAAGATAATATCTAGACGCGTTCCACGCCAAAACGCAAATTATATAAAATTCACTCGATAGAAAAAAATCGCTAAGTATACTCCTAAAATTATTATAACCACGTTTGTTTCAGTAATTTTACAAGTTATAGTTGTGAAAAAATGATTTTGCCGCTTTAAATATTAGCGCGCTCCTCTAACATTCGTAATTACAATCTCTCCATCTTCTTCTTTTTGAGCGCGGGTCCTTATCCACCACGGAGGCCAACAACACATTTTTATGTTATTCATTTTACTTCGGGGTGAAGGTCGGACATCATCACCTGACAACCTGAAACCGTGTTGCCACATTCACACATGTAAATGTTAAAATTAAAATTAAAATTTAATGTCAAATATGTTAAAATTAATACACACATACATACATATTTCTCTATAAAGTCACTTCCGGAGGTTCCCCAAATAAGAAAACGAATTTTACAAATTTCTCATGCACTCCAAATAAATAAGTAAGACTGTACACAACAATTGGTCAGTAATATTATGTGATCTTTATTTTTGTGAAGCAAATACGTCAAATAATTCTGTTAGATACCTCAATCAATGACATCTCTTTCAGAAACCTCTCGGGAAATTGAAGCACCTCCTGCATACGAATCACAAAAACCCCCATACTAGAAACATGTCCTGGGAGACTCTACCGTATTATCTTCTGTGCTCCGGGTAATGACATAATACATTTTTATTATTTTCTATGGGATATTTCCTACATTTTTTATGTGAATACCGCGTAGGAGTCCCAACTGCTCCCAGCAACTTGTCCCAACTTGCTCCCGGTAACTATGGTATCCCCAAATGGGGTATGTTGTAATGCAAGGCTGAAGGTAGTTGGGAAGAGGAAGGTGGAAAAGTACCTGGCTAAATACAGATCTGATCACCAAACTCGGCTAAAGCCACTTAAATTTGGGAGGCGGGAATGGGTACCGCCACCCCGGGAACCTTTATTGGATAACCAACACTTCTGCCATAGGTCACCCCAAGTGGTTCGTTACGTTAAATTTGGTGATTTAGCAGGTATGCCCGGGTTCATGGGGTGAGGTTTGTCTAGGTCTTGGAGGCGGATGAACATGAAGCAACTTTTAAATCCTGAATAGTGATCTTACTCATGGGCGATACTGAGAATCTTCCACGCTGGAGAAAATATATCTGAAATAAAATTTTAAATTATCAATTTATAAAATACACAAATCAATCAAATAAAACTTTACTTGCACACGTCGAGATGTGATCCCGCTACCTCCGGATTGCTAGTCGATAGCCTTGAATATATATGGTATTGGAGAGTATTTGAAAAAAGAGTTGTCATTGAGATAGTGACGTTTTTTGAATAAATTGTATAATTAGACTTAGCTGCATTCCGGGAGAAAACCTAAATGTATATATAGCTGAGCAGCCATCTATTTTTCAGTAGCATCAATGTTACATAAACAAGATCTATAAATATGTAAAGATCTGTTGAGCAAAAATCATTTTTATTATTATTATTGTCATTATTATTAATTCATTATTTGAAATTAAAAAACGTCAAACAACCTTTTTATGGTTTATAGGTAGAGGTAGATATTTAATAACCTTCTTACAAATCTTATGATTTTAGGGAAATTTTTGGTTTTGATTTAAATATGGAGAAAATTAATTTTTTTGGACGCTAGGTTTTACTTACTGTTCACAGAAAATACTCGATAATTATTAATAGGTATGTAAACGTTAATGCGTTATGTATTATTTGATCTTATGAAGTTTTGGAAAAAGTATACAGCTTTGTTTTGATCCAGAACCAAATTTATGTTCGATTATAAAGCGTATTGCGACACTTCAGTTGGACTAGGTTCTAATTGACATTTTTTTCAAAAATTATTTTCCAATGCAAAACCATTTCTTTTGCTCATTTCTGTAACCGAAATATTTTTCAGATCCGTGTAGTGTTGTATTTCCTTAGATACTTGTACGACGAAGTTCTAACGTAAAGTTTTAAAGCATCTTTTGGTTTTACAAGGTTTTAACATCACTTTGAACCTTTTGCAATTGTTATTTTGTTTGTATCTGACAGTTGATCGTTTTTTTGAGTCGCTGTAGTATTTTCATCACTTTATGGATATATCCTATATGGTTCTAACTTCGCCTTACCATGATATGAGGCAGGTGTCAAACTTTTCACAGACGAATTCACATAATCAATTTAATAATTTCTGGTTTTGAAATTTAATCATGAGTGAATTAAAAGTAAAACATTAATTAGAACGTGGTCCCATTTTGGGATGACCATAGAGAAATATAGTTAGAACCTTATGCGTTGAACTATTATGCTCTGGCTGGTTGCATATGGTTCTTTCTGCACTTTTAAGTACGTTCTAAAATGGTAAGTTTATGTTCTATTTAAATATTTTTCAAAATCAGAAATCGGAAAATTGATTATGAGAAATCTTCTTTATTTGTTTATTTATAAGAGACAAACAACTTATAAATACAACAAAATATAGAGATGTATACGTATATATATACAAAGTAAAATTAAATCAAGCTTAAAAGGTCTCCTATGTTGAAGTTACTTGGAGATTGAGTTTTATTATATACTAGCTGGTCCCGGCATGCGTTGCTATGCCATTTAATAAAGAAATTGTTTCTCCTTGAGTGTTCCTCCCTGAGTGTTTCCGTTCTTCCCGTTCCCCTTCCGCCTCCCCTTCTTCTCCTGCTTCCTCTTCCCCTCTCGCGTTCCCACTCCGTCACCTCCACCTTCCCTCTCCCCACTTCCACTTCCCCCCCCTTCCCCCGTCCCACAAACCCCCCTCCCGAGTTCCCCTCCCCCTCACACGTCCCCTTCCCGTCCCGGGTTCCCCTTCCACCTTCCCCGCCTTCCCTCTTCCCTTTCCTACTCCCTCGCCCCGTCAACCATCCTCCCGCGTTCCATATATTCAAGTCCAGTACATTCAGTTTTTAAACAGCCCGTGTGCCACCTTTTACAATTTTTATTCAAATTTCCATTTTTCATGTATATTAAATTTGGTACCTAACATAGGTACCTATTTAAAATATCTAAAATTCTTGATTCGATTCAAACTATTAGGGGAGTACCTACTTTAAATAAATTTATTAAAGATTTTCAAAAATAGAATCCTAATTGAACAATCAATGTTTTGCAAAATGTCATTCTCAAATACGTGAACTGTCAAACGTGCTCATGTTTTCTGAAATTATCCAATTTTCTGGGCAATTTTCTTAATTTTTCTCTCCGTAAGAACCATCCTCGTACTTCAAGGAATATTCTAAAAAAAAAAATAGCGAAATCGGTTCAGCTGCTCTCGAGATTTGCGCTTACCAACACATTTGGCGATTCATTTTTATATTATAGATTAAAATTAATTTTTGGTGAAGAGGAGAGGAAAGGGAAAATAGGGTAAGGATAGGAGATGTTCCCGATACATTCCACACTCTTGTATTAATTTTCATTCGTACGCGTTACTTTTTTTTTTTGGTTTTAGGCAATTCACCCTGAAAAGAGTGCTTTGTGCCGGTAATAGTTAGAGTGGATAAAAAAATTCGGTTAATCTATTAGTAAAATAATAAACCAAATTAAATATTGGACTCATTTAGATCACTAAAACAAATTAAATATTGAATTCATTCAGGTTAATAATCTTACATAAAGCTGTATGAACGCGAGAATTGTTAAGAGATAAAAGGTATGAAATGTTAAGGGGGGACTGGTGTGTGATTTTAATAAGCAGGCGGTATATGTTCTTGAAAGATGAATGGTTTTTACAGTTAAAGAAAACGTGGTCGAGGGTTTCCTCTTCCACACCGCACTGGCAGACCGGATCATCTAAAACTCTAATTCTAGACAAGTGAGATGCAATTGAACAGTGACCAATTCTCATTCTCGAAATACATGAAATGAATCGTTTTGAAAGTTTTTTACCGTGAAACCATGGCTTAGCAGGGATATGGTTTTGAATTCCAGCATAGAAAGATCCAGTTCTTATTTTGGAGACTGCCCAATTTTCTTCCCAGGCACGAGTCATGTTGGATTTAAGAATCGGGAAGACATCGGAGATAGGAATTCTAAAATTTAGTGGGATAGTTCCGGAATCTGAACCAGATTTGGCGAGAAAATCGGCCATCTCATTACCCTCGATACCCAAATGGGCAGGGACCCAGGCCAATATCGTCTCAAACCCAGATTCACTTAGAGAATTGAGAAGATTTTTTATTTTACATATAATATTGTCTTCCGGATAACATAGAATATTTGACCTAATTTTATTTAGAGCACTTAGCGAATCAGTACATAGTAAGGCTCGATGAATGTTGAGAACCTGGATTTGATTTAGCGCTTGTTCAATTGCAAAGCATTCAGCTGTAAATATGGAAGCTTCATTCGGTAATTTATAAGAGAGATTGATGTTGAATTCTGGACTATATATCGATGCTCCACATCTTTTATTTTCAAATTTGGAACCATCAGTGTAAAGGATGGAAAATCCAGGGAATTTTGAAGCCACAATGCTTTTAAAACAATCATCCACATTTTGAAATTTATTTGGGGAAGAAAAAATATTCTTGTGAAAGACTGATGTTATTGTGTTGGGCATAAAAGTGATTGCCTTAAATGGAATATTGTATATAGGGAGATTGGGAACTTCTTGAAGATATTGGAGGGAAGATGATAGAGAATTATATAGTTGAAAACTTTTAATTAGGAGAGGAAAACATTGTTTTTCTCTCAATCTTTTGTTAGAATTCAAATTAACACTTAACCGATTAATACTTTGTTTAATAGGATGATGTGATAAAGATAAAGCCTTGAAAATATATTTATTGGCAAGGAATTGCCTTCTGAAATATAATGGATGCTCCCCACATTCCACCTGAAGCGCATTAATTGGAGAAGACTTCATAGCTCCAATAATCATTCTGAGGGCTTTTGATTGGATTCTTTCCATTTTCTTATCTAAATATTTAGGGAGTGGGTCAAAAAGGAATGAGCCATAATCCAAGTGGCTCCGAACTAGGGAATTATACATTAATTTAAGTGTGGTAGGATGAGATCCCCACCATACTCTGGAAACTGCTCGCATCATATTAAGTCCCTTTTCACACTTTGTAGAAATTATCTGAATGTGTGGAAGCCAAGAAAGTTTATGGTTCAAAAGAAGACCAAGGAATTTGATTTGAGTAGCGGTTTGTAGAGGCACATTATCAAAAGAGATTGAGAAGTGGGGAATTTTTCTTTTGCGCGTGAAAGTCACGACCCTTGTTTTAGATGCCGCCAGATTCATCCCATTTATTAACAACCAGCTTTTAATATATTGTAAAGCCAAATTCATTTCCTTAGCTGCAAGAATAATATTTTTATGTAACAAATATATAAGGATATCATCCGCAAAGTAAAGTCGCTTGATAGAAAAAGGAATTACTGAGTCTAGGTCGCTTATATAAATATTAAACAACAGAGGACTAATAACAGAACCCTGGGGCAAACCTCTCCATAGTTTGCGCCTTAAGCATTTAGAGGAAGACTCAATAATAATGGACCTATCTGAGAGCAAATTAATAATAAATTGGACCAATTTCGGGGGGATTTGTTTTTCAATTAGCTTTTCTTTCAAAACATCCAGTAAAACATCATCGTAAGCTGATGAAAGGTCAAGGAAGGTGGCCAATGTATAAGAATTTAGGGATTGAGAAACTCGGATATCAGTTGTGAACAAACTTAAATTATCCACTGTAGATTTCTTTTTCCGAAAACCATACTGATTTGGTGAGATAATATCTTGACTTTCAACAAACCATTCTAATCTGTTTTTCATCAAACGCTCCGCTACTTTCATCAAACATGATGAAACAGCAATAGGCCTATTAGACGAAATTTCAGATGGATCTTTTCCAGGTTTTAAAAAGGGAATGATTTTTTGAGTTTTCCAATCATCCGGAATTAGTCCTGTTTCAAACATATTATTAATAAGAGATAAGAAATATGCAACCGCCATATCAGAAAATGATTTAATGAAACTATTAAATATTCCATCGGGACCCGGAGCAGAGTCAGAAAGGGATCTTATAACTCGTTTCATCTCATCAATGGAGAAAGGAGCATCTAGCCAGTTAGAATGAGATGGATATGGTTTAATAGAAGGCATTTCTTCACATCCGGCCACCGATGGGGGGGGCTATTTTATCCGCAAATCCTATAAGAATTTCTTCTGATATATGTTTGATTCTCGGCGGAGAATACGATGATCCGAATTTTTTTAAGCTAGACCAAACTGAAGACTGGGGAGTTTCCGGAGACAGATTCTCACAGAACTTCCGCCATCCAGCGCGTTTTTTATTTCTCAAAATTCGTTTGGTTTCTGCCTGGGCTTTTTTAACTGATAAAAAATTTTCTAGTGACATGCACTTACGAAAAGAGGAAATTGCTTTTTTACGAGAGTTGACGGAGCGAGTGCATTCCTCGTCCCACCACGGAGTAGAGTGTTTTATTTTAATGTTCGCATTGTGTTTCGGGATGGATTTTTCTGCTGCATTTATAACCATAGAGGGAAACGTCTCGCATTGCATTCTGATGTCTCCCGGGGACGATTTTGTTAAATTAATAAGGTTATCTAGTTCAGAAGAGAAAGTGCTCCAATTCGCATTTTTTATTCTAAATTTGAGATTATTTTTAACTGGGGGGGGACAAGTGTTAGATTGATGGTGGAATCGGATTATAATTGGGAAATGATCACTAGAGAGGGGATCGTTTAGGATGTCCCAAGAGCATTTAGATGCTAACGAATACGAACAAAGCGATAAATCAACAGCACTTTTCCGTTGATGAGGGGGGGTGAATCTGGTTGGAGATCCGTCATTTAAAAAACATAGGTTATGGGTATCAATAAAATTTAAAAGATTGCGGCCAGAACGATTTGTTATTTTGCTACCCCAAGAAGGGGAATGTGCATTAAAATCTCCAAGGATCATATAAGGGGAACAAATCTGGGTTAAGATTGGTGCCCATTCATTTTCAATAAAAGTTGTAGAGGGAGGAATATATATTGATAAAATTGTGATATCAGATAAGACAGCTGCTGTTATCTGGATATCGTCGGAGGGAGTATGAATATTTATTTGTTTAAACGGGATAGAATTATGTATTATCAGAGCCGAGCCGCCTTTACCATCCGGTCTGTCGTGTCTGAGACAGTAATAACCTGGAATTCTTAAGTGAAAGGAGGGTTTTAACCACGTTTCAGAAATGGCGGCTACTGAAACGTCGTGTTCGTCGAGTAATTGAATTAGGTCAGATTTGTTAGCGAAGAGGCTTCTACTGTTCCACTGAAGGATTTTGTTCAGTTTCGAAGTCATTGGGGAGGCAAGATAATAAAGATTTTATGTAATCGGCAGCGTTGGACGGTACAGTATTGTTGTTTGTAAGGATTGAAATTAAAAGGGTAATTAAAGTTTGTATAAAAGAATTATTATTCATTATTTCGGGGAGAGCAGGAGGGGAAGTATTACCATTAATGGCACACCCATTGGGCGACTGGGATTTGGCATTCCCATTCGGGCTGGCCAAAATATTATTCAATTGTTTTTTATCAAGGTAAGGAGTATATTTTGGGTTGGGTTTGACTGGCTTGAGAATGGTTTTTCTGTGAGAAGATGATGATGAATTTAAAAAGGTGGTTGTTTGGAAAGGAGCTGAGGACGATGTCATCTCTGCGAATGATTTTTTCGCAGGAGAGAATAACTTTGAGGCCTGGAAGTACGAAATGTTGTCGGTAGCCATTTTATGTTTTATGTTCTTCTGTCTTGATAATTCCGGACAGGCTAGACTGACCGCGGTATGTGCACCCGAACAGTTAATGCAAATGGGATCATTGGAAGATTTCGGACATTGATCAAATGGGTGACCTTCTCCGCAAAAGTAACAACGTGGAGGGGAGCGGCATACGGGTTTTGAATGTCCAAACCGGCAGCAATTGAAGCATTGAATAGTTGGGAATTTATAAACATCGACGGGAAGCGAGGTATAATAAATAAAGACACGAGACGGTAGGGATTGCCCTTCAAATGTAATAACGATAGATTGAGAAGGTTTCCAGATCGTGTTTCCATCAGAAGAATCCTTGTAGTTCAGTCGACGTACTTTTAATACTTTCGGGGTTCCGTGGGAATTTTTCAAAGCATCAACAATTTCAGCCTCTGGGATCTCCGCGGGAATTCCTCGCACAAGACCCATTCTCGTTAGGTTAAATGTCGGGATGAACGATTTATATTTATGGGTTGAGAGTGAGTCAATTTTTTTTACAAATCCATTTGCGGAAGCGGCAGTATTAAACTCGATAGATAATTTATATCGCCCTTCCGGTTTAATTGAACCGTTAACAATACCAAGGTTATTATTTTTTGAGTCAAATATAAATTTTCCAAAATCTAAAGGATGAATAAGTTTTCCTTGTTCAGTTCTCTGAACCATAACGATAAAAGGACCGGAAGCGAAGCAGGATAAAGTAAGTCAGTATTTTTTGTATTATCGCTAGTTAAAGTACTTGTCTGGGTCTTACTATTGGTGTTAAGGTCGTTAGATGTCGAGGTTTGTTGAATCGGCGGTATAGATTTAACTTTCGATGGAATGTGAAGACTATGCGATGGTCGCCGTTTACGAGATGGGAGCGTAATAGAAACCTGGCTAGTATTAGAATCCGAATAAGAAAAATCTAATATCGACCCTGGGTCGGGAGGCCTATCTTCGTCTTCCTCCATAATATAAAAAAAAAAACTTAACTTTTAAAAATTAAACTGAAAAAATAATACGCAGTCTATTTCATTGACTGTACAAACAAAAACGGATTAGCCGTAAGTAGGAAAGTAAACAAATAGGTATATGATAAACACAATTAAATGAAATGTAACAATAATATCTTATCTGTATGAGGCTCAGGAACGGGCGAACGGCACTAAGCGTTAGGTAAGGTACACACAACCACTGTTGACCGCGGCTCGAATCGGACTCGACTATCGTGATCTACGCGTTACTTATAATTTTGTATTGTATTAAGCTATTATATTGGGAGGATATCTCAGAACAAGGTAAAGTAAAGTTTAAACTTTTAGCAAACGAAGTGACGATTGGTGTATTAATTTTATTTATCTGCGGGTTGCTTCGATGAACTAGGAATGCGTTTATAAAGTTTATTTGCGTAGTACAAAGTGGTATATTTTAATTGTATATTTATTTAGTTTTTCGGGGCTTTTACATGACTATGCCTGTGTGATAAAAATGTGTCCCATGTCTCTGATGATATGTTTCTTGTATGTTTGTGATATTTTGTTCTTATGATGTCCTATGTGTATGTGATATCGGGTCCCTTCAGTTTTTCCGCTGTGACTGGGGTAATGCGTCTTAAGCCAACACGATATGATATTCCTGTCGCATCCAGTTTGATATATTTGCGGCCCTGGAGTACGAAATCTATTATTATGCTGGCCCTTTAGGAAACAGGGCTGCCAAAAGTTTACTTGGTACACTTACAAGTTTTTTTAACCATCTTATTGAAACAGACATACAACATTTATAAGTAAATCTCTAGGTACTTGAGACGAGCAGATCTTGGATGCGTACCATTACTATCTAATTTACTATATTATAATAAAACGAATATAAAACTTTATTCCACTTAATTTTATTTGACCGTAACCGGTTTCAGCTCGTCAGAACCATCTTCAGACTGGTACAAATAATTCTTAGTCTACGGTTTATATGCACAACATATTGGGGTGGGGGAGGGGGGTGGTCTACAAGGATTGTAGATCTTGACTCACAATCCGGAGGTCGCGGGTTCGAACCCGGCATGCGCAAATAAATTTTATTTGATTAATTTGTGTTATTTCACAATTAATTCATTTAAATAATATATAGTATATTTGCGGCATGTTCCAGAGTGGACGATACTCTCAGTATCGCCCTGGTGTAAGAACACCATTCAGAATTGAAACGTTGCTTGAAAATGGCTTTAGCCGTGTTTGCTGACCAGATCTGAATAGCCAGGTACTTCCCAACCTTCCTCTCCCCCACCTCCTTCCCCTCCCCACTACCTTCAGCCTCACAACATTCCCCAATTGGGGATGCCATAGTCTCACTGGCTCCAGACGGGAGCAGTTGAGATTCTTGTGCGGTATTCACTGTAAAAAAAAAAAGGATTTTAATCAATTATATTAATTATATTTGTTGCTAAGTCGTTTTAGACTGTCGAATTTCTAAATATTTTAATAATTCCAGTAAGCTAATTACCTTGGGTTTGTAGCTCACTTCAATGATGATTAGGGAAAAACCTTACAAGTTATATGAGTTACTAATGATCTAATTTTATTGTCAAATCGTTATTATATTTATAAAGTATTGTATTTTTTTATTGCTTTTTGAAGGGATACATGTTTACGTTGGAGTAGGAATAGTCTAAACTAAATACCTATTCTAATTTCGATATTATTATGAAAATTACACTGCACTAGACCACGCTTCTCCCTCTCCCCAATATGTTGTGTATATAAACCGTAGACTAAGAATTATTTGTACCAGTCTGAAGATGGTTCTAACGAGCTGAAACCGGTTACGGTCAAATAAAATGAAGTGGAATAATGTTTTATATTCGTTTTATTATAATATATTATAATGGAATTCCACCATGAATTATCACTCTCAGAATAGAAATATCTAATTTACCTTATCACAGCGCAAAAACTTATTTACCTGATCTCTGATTTCATGAAATTTGCACAAACTTATTTCTGTTCGAAGTAGGAATCTAGGTTAGCGTAAAGACTTTCAACCTTCAGCCTTGCCATTCCATTTTTTTTATTTTTATTTTTTTATTAAGTTAAAAGAAATATAATATTTCGCTTTGTTAACTTAAGTACAGAGCATATGTAGTACAGGTGTAGTACCAATATTTTTAATTTTGTTCTAACATCTTAAGTTTAAATAGTTTTTTTTTAAAGGTTTTTATATTCTTTTCTGCTGTAAGGTTATCTGGAAGGAGATTATATATGTGAACTCCCTCGTGGCCAATACTTTTTTTGCCACCTTCAGTCTTGACAGTATTTGTATACAATTTATTGTGTTGTCTAGTATAATGTTCGTGTACTTGTGATGTTTTTATTAATGTTGTGTTTGTGTGTATAAGTCCATTTTGTATTTTGTAGATTAAAAGACATATGTTATATTCATACAATGTTCTTATTTTCAAAAGATTCATTTCCTTGTATAGTTTTTTTGTGGGAGTGTCCGCAAAAATTCACGTGTGACAAAGTCATCAAATGGCCATTCAGCGCCATTTACTTTTTTTATATTTGAAAGGTTCTTGTTAAACGCCGATTCTAGGTTCGTTTCAACTTTATATCAGATTGCAATAAGCTGAAAAGTTTAATGGTATAAGAGAACAAAAACTTACACGAATTAAAAACACGAGGTAAGACTTCTGGTAGAACTACCACATTATAACCTATAACAATATATCAAACTCAAAATAAATAAACCTTATTATTTACTGACTTTCGTTAAAAAAATTGTAATAAAATGAATTGTTCAGGAATTTTTGTCATCCCTGACATCAAGAATACAATTTCCGCCCCCCACCCCCCGGGACCCGCGGAGACAGGGATCCGATGAGTTGTCATTAATAACGACAATAGGGATGTATCACTGACAAGATGGCCACTACCGCCCCCAACCCACCCTCGCCACCCAAACTAACCGACCAGTTAGGTGGAATAACTCCGGCCCACATCATGTGGATACTTGGATATACTCATACCTAATACTTCTTGAAGAATCCGAAATTAAAATAAAGTTACACTATAGCGAAATAAAGTGTGTAAAAGTTATTACTATCTTAGTCTCGTGAAAAAAACACGACATTATGTTAGTAAATCTAGTTATTCTGTAAATAACGTTTTCATGAAAAAGGAAAAAGGTACACTTGAAAAATCGTGAAATCTGACATGATTATACATGTCAAAGTTTATTTATTTATTTATTATTTAAACGCCCGTACATGGCTATTACATACATAATACAGGTGTATCGAACATTTACAAACATTGTATATATAGAATAACATACAGTACATACATACGATGCATATTAGTACAACAAATATTTATCATTTTACAAACATATCAGTTACATAAATAACTAGCTATTTTTGCTTTGATGCAAGACGGTGAGGTTTTGAAAATATCTAAAAGGTCTGTATACGTATTGGCAGTTCGGTGAAAACGCGCTAGCGGTGAATGATAGGAATAGTTAGTGCAATGATTGTCACTGTGAAAAAGGTGGTGGAGTTGAGTTGATTTAACAGGGACACGAATATTTATAACACTTAACATTTGAGGGCAGTCTATGAGATTGTTCAGTAATTTAAAAAGTATAAGAATGTCATTAATAGTACGCCGGGTAGAAAGTAGTGGTAGGTTTAGATCAGACATTAATGCATTGTAGCGGATTTCAATTACAGGCTGTCTCAATTTGAATTGAACGTATCGAAGAAATTTTCTTTGTACCCTCTCCAAACGGTGTAAGTTACAGGTATAAATCGGAGACCATACAGGAGATGCATATTCCAGCTGCAATCTTACAAGAGAGCAGTAAAGTAGCTTAATTGACTCAACGTTTTGAAAATGACATTTAATTTCAAAACAAATCCGATTTTATTGAACCAGAGTTACAAAACCTCACGGACAGAACCACTGCCAAAATGAGTATAAAATATTAAGTAGAAATTATGTACCTGATTCACTTGGTCGTGCCATGTCTTCCTCGGGCGTCCGCGACTTCTTCTACAATTTATATTTGCGTCATGTATTCTCCTTACATTCCTTTCCTCGTTAATTCGCTCTACACGCCCAAACCATCTGAGCGTCCTTTTCTTAATCTTACTCATTACGCTTACATCAGCCAAGTTTCTCACATGATCGTACATGATTTTATCACTCATACGCCTCAGTCGTAGTCCAGCGGTAAGGCTCTTGACTCGCACATCGAAGGTCGCGGGATCGAATCCCGGCGTGGCAAATAAATTTTATTTGACTAATTTGTGTTATTTCACAATTTACTCATTTTAAATAATATATAGTATATTTGCGGCACGTTCCAGAATGGAAGATACTCTCAGTATCGCCCTGGTGTAAGACCACCATTCAGAATTGAAAAGTTGCTTGAAATTGAATTAGCCGTGTTTGGTGACCAGATCTGAATAGCCAGGTACTTCCTCACCTTCCTATTCCCTATGTCCTTCCCCTCCCCACTACCTTCAGCCTCACAAAATACCCAAATTGGGTTTGCCATGGTCTCACTGGCTTCAGACGGGAGCAGTTGGGACTATTCTTCGGTATTCATATAAAAAAGGATCTCTTTTCTACAGCATTAAGTCTACTTTCATCCTTCCTCTTTCACTTCCATGCCTCCCTGCCATGCATCAGGATAGGTAGCAGCACTCCATTGTGGACGGCTAGCTTCGCTTCTTTAGACAGTTTTTTGTTGGAGCATTTACCCTTCTTTCAATATTTCTATAAGCGATCCCATCCCTAGTAATCAAATTTTAACTAAATTTGAAGTTTCATCAAAATATCCTTCTAAATTATGGCACTCATCCAACGTCATTATATTTAATACCCCCAACGTGCTAAAACCCTTTATAATGTCTACTCGATAATCTTACAGCACTATCTCTCGAACGTATGTATGTATGTAATGTATGTAAGTAATGTATGCCCTTATTGATCTTCCAAATCGCCGAATAGCCGTCTTATCATTTGTCTTACCGAACATAATATATTAGTTGTTCAGAATACAGAACCCGTAAACTTCCAAGTTGTGTGCTTAGACAAACATTATCACCGAAAGATAGTTGCCCAGAGTTAAAGGGCAGTGTTTGCCCACATAAGTTCTTTCACATTTGGCAGGTTGTTGCCAACTTTGGGCTAATATCCGAGGGCTGTAGCTATAACTATCACGAGTGGGAAGATCTGCCGTAAGTGATTTCATGGGTGGAACATTAACCTTCGAGCTTTTGAATATTTTTTAGCCGACAACATGACTTTTTTTTACATTAGTTGATGGATATCCTTTCAACTAGGGATGGGGGAACCCAGGGCTTTTTTACGATAGCTCCACACAGGAGAATAATTCCCCTCAGGGCCTTTGTCATCTTTGGGGACACTGAGTGGAGGGTCTTGTCAGGAATCCGGGGGTCAGTATGTCAAGGAGTGACGAACGAATCTACTCCTTCCACTGCAGTGCTAGGCGATGTTCCAAGAGAGTCCTGACGAAGAGGTCAAAATATCTCCCTTCACCAGTCTCTCTCTCAATCCAGCCTACCACGCAGTTGGTGGGCAGACGCATCCCTCGCCAAGATCCGGACGAACCTCACCCCATGTGCCCGGGCACCACTGCTAAGTTGCACTTGGTGTGGCCTATGGCAGAGGTGTTGCTTATTCAATAAACAGTTCCCGGGGCGGCAGTATCCAAACTTGGATTTTTTAAATATTTCGGAATATTTTAAATGAACTAAATAATGTTATATTTTATTTTTGAAGATATCATAAAAACAAACATCATGTAAGAAACTAAGATATTCTATAATTCGACTGTATGTGTTGGAAATAATCATTGAATACATTTATAAATAATAAAAAATTTATTATCAAAGGTGAAAAGGCAAAGAAAAAACTTACCGGATCATTTTTTAAATCAAAACATCCACAATTTTGAGAGTTTTCGATATTTTGAAAACACATTCCCTTCGTTTAGGGCAGCGTTTCCTAACCTTTTTCATCCATGCACCCCTAGGAAATCAAGCACAATTTTCAAGGACCCCCTTAATAAAAAAAACAGCACTAAATTTAGGACCATTTATTTTAGTACTACAAATTCAGAAAAACCAAACTTTTTTATAAAAAAAATATGTTAATAATAACGTACAGCATTCACAATATTTAACGATTAATTATTGTGAAAATTGGTTTTCTTTTTTGCAACTAAATTAGTGATATTTGTGTTGATCTTACTACTAAGTTGTTATCTCAAATCGGATTCCACTTGCAATCTGTTTCTGTATTTGTTTTTAAGTTTTTAGTATGTATAAGAGCAGAGATGCCTTTTCACAGAGGCATGTGTAGAAAAGCAATCAATGTTTCAGTGCTTCTTCTGACATTTCCTTATAACCTTTCTTTACATTCATCCAAAATCTAAAGTATTTTTTTTGGAAAATTACGTTTTTAAAGTCCCGCTGTCGCTTTCGCCTTGTACAGTAAGCGTAGCGTTTACGAGACTTTTGGTAGCATTTATTTATTATTGAAATGATCCAGAGATGAGACTGCGGACCCCCATTCATATATTCACGGACCCCCAGGGGTCCGCGGACCACAGGTTACGAAACACTGGTTTAGGGAATCAATAAGAAATCTGTAACTTCACTTTTTATGAAAATTTTAAAAATATATTTTTCTTTAAATACAGAAAAATTTTCAACTGTCGACGTGAAAATCCCCCAATTTATAATCATTCACTTGGACATTTTTTATGATTATATCTGAATATTTGAGACAAGCAACGAAGAATAATTATTTATCTTTCGAACGGCGAATTATCACATGTCTTCGCATTAGATTAAAAAGATTAAAAAAATTCTTTTGTTTTGTATGGATGTTTGGGGTTAGATCTGCTGCTAAGCGACTCTAATGGAATATGATGTCTGTGGCTTGTAAGACTTCCAAGACTTGAAGGGTTAAGTTATATGAACTTTAAATTATTCATCTAATTAGTTATACTTGATACCAGGTATTTTAACAGGCACTTGGAGCCAGGAACTAACAAGATTAGTTTCTTCATCCACAAAATCTTCAAAGTAAGAGGCGTGGAAACCTTTTTTTACATTAACTCCACACAGGTCATCTGAGATGCTGCGTGGAGGGTCTTTTTGAGGAGAAGAAGGAATGAACATTGGTCTTGAAGATGTTGTAGGGAGGAGAAAACAAGGCCGGCAAATTGTTCCACAGCCGAGCTGTTGAACACAAAAACGAGTTGTTGAACACAAAACCTGTTAAATAGTCCAGAACTACACGTGAACCATGAGGTATTCCATCCAATATATCTGAGGATGTCAATAAACGAGGGTCACTGCATGCGCCCATATGAGACGCAGTACAGAATTCTAGATGCCATTGTCCACTAATTTGTTGATTGATTGAGCCAAATATTCACTGGATTGACGATAGACGGCCACCTATTACCAAGATAGCTGGAAAAGCGGCCAAGTTCAATAGAGGACGATGGAACAAATTCTATTTCTGCTGACAATCTTGGAATTCAACGTAGGCAAACCTCAACAGCTGTAATATTTGAACGATGATGTACTTTTACTACATTAGGCGAAATTTTGTTCATTTAGAACAGTTGATATTATTCTGACAAGCTGTCATGTCTCTATGCGTCGGAAAAATTACGTGGTAGCCATCCAGCTGCTGGCGTCATCATAATTCTTCACCATGGTTCGAAGCCACTGCCATAGTTTCACTTCTACATTTTTATCATCAACTGCTAATGTTTTGTAGTGATTCCTATTTGCGTAATATAAAACCCGCCCTGGTATCATAAAGCCAGCGCGGACGGCCTGCTCATAGATTGCATGTAGAAAGCCGAATTTACATTACGAAACTAGTTGCACGCATGTTCCAAATAATTGCGTGACACCAAAAATTTGGTGTTAAGCCGCATTTACATAACGCAACTAGTTGAATACATGTAAAAAAAAATAATTGCATGACACCAAAAAGTTGGTGTAACCTTCAGTAGGTAGGTACCACAGCAACCATGGCACCATAAACATTAAAACCTTTTTCTGCAATGCACAATGTTCTTGTACACAACTCTCACGCAGTTACAAGGAAACACACACGTCCGCTCAATTGAAATAGTTTCGCTACGCTAGTTGCAACACGTTTTTACACTTAGCAATTAGTCGCATAACACTTGTGGCGCCGTAATTTCACGCAATCGCGATTTTTTGGCAAACTACTAATGCATGCATGATGAAATTATATATTTATACCATTGACCTAGTTACATAGTATATCACTTGGTCGAAGGTTTACACCTGAAACTAGCAGTGCAACTAATGTCACGAAACTATCTATACCCAATTTCGCGTTATCCGTATTTACAATTCGTATAATATACAATCCGTAAATCCGTGCTATCGCGATTTTTTGGCAAGCTACTAATGCGTGCAGATGAAATTATATGTTTACACCATTGACCTAGTATATCACTTGTTCGACATCCTCCATTCAGTGTCGTAGTTTCCGCGTTCTTCTCATGTTAATTTACAATCGATAAGAATGTGTATTTGCATTCAATAAATTAATCTCTAATTTCTTTCAATACGTCCCTTCACAAGGTAACAGAGTCATTTACACGATTCTCTGTCATAATATTACACTTTTTTTTTAATATTATATATTTTTTTTATTTTTTATTTACTTATCTATATAAGGTATGTTTACATTACATTATTCGATTCCTGTCTCACTAGCGTATACCTGTGTTGAGACAGGCGATATTTTAACAATCTCATATTACTCGTATATTGATTTAGAACGCAGTTACAAAAAGCAGGTGTATATTCATTGTCGCCTCATCCCTCGCAAAACAAAAATCTATATAAGAAAATAGCCGGTAAATAAAATAATACACTGGCCATAATGCCTCCAGCCAATCTCTTATACACTTCTCACATATCTCTTATACCCAATCGATCTTATTTCCTATGATTTATCACCTCTCCTAGCAATCTTTTCCCACCCTTATTTATTTGGTATACAGGGGGTATAATCTAACTTGTTCTGTGTTAACAAGCAATGGTTTCGGTGCTCGGAGTATTTCGTAAGATCATTGGTGAATGTTAGTTGAGGGAAAGAAGGGAATGAGAGGTAATTCAAATTTCAGGAAATACCCTTTATTTCAATAATTTCAATAAACATAACATGCATTTCGTACATGATCCAAGAAGCGTTGCGCTTGTCGTGCAAACATCAAAGAAGGAAAACACTTGACTTGGGTATTTGGAACTCTTGGAAATGTCTGCTCGTCCATAAACTGTATTTTTAAATACATCCATTAGATTTTTTTTATTATAATATCTTTTTCTGTTTCCAGATTTTCGATTGAGTTTCGCTTATATTGTCTTCATTTAATTAAATACATCTATTTTCATTTCACTTTTGTTTTCTTTATTGAATGAATGTAAGATTGAAGCGGAATCTTGGAAGTGGAAATTAGCCCACTTCACGACATCCTATCGAGCTGGAAGTCGGCAGAAAGTCTCATTGTCGATGACAATGCATTCTACCAACTTTTTATGGCAATCACACACATATACGCGGCAATATTTGCATTTTTCTGAGTTTCTAAGAAATTAAAGCACTTATATTTACGAAATACCACTTCCGTATTTTACCCGATCTGTAGCGCCGTTGAATCCGTTTACTGGGCAGGAAGGTTCAAACTTACCAAACCAAAAAAAAAATTAACGTTTAAAAGACACTTGAAAACAGATGTATTATAGTAGAAAAACTTGATATTTTACAGGTTGATTTTTTAAAAAGGTTCTCAATTACCTGGAGCTCGTGGAACTATGGTGTCCCGTTGTTAAGAAAGATGAGCGTTTCGATTCTAAGGTCGCACAACATGGCGATACTAACGTAATTGTATTACTGGAATGAAGTGCAAATAGGCATTTTTTATTTACCGGTATGCTATTTAATTCATTTGATTTCATGTGTGACCGGTCAGTGGCTGAGTGGGCATCGCGTTTGGATCCCACCAAAGCGTTAAAAATTTGTGAGGAAAATTGGGCTTTTTTTCATGATTTGGTATAGTTAAAAAAGTAGCCGAATAGGTCGAATACCGAATAGCAGCCGAATATTCATGGCATCTCTCAAAACAAAAAAATTAAAACTGTTTTTCTATTGAGCACCCTGTATCAATATTTTCACCCCCTAACCCCTCTGCCGAACCTGTTCTCCGTGAGATCCCTCAGAAGAATGTGTGTACGAGTGCCTTATTATTTATTGTTCTGTCACGAGCAAGGCACGCTGCCAACTGCCGTAGTATCAAGGGCATTCCTGCGATAAATAAAAACACATATCTCATAGTCAACCCACTTATCGAAGGACCCTCAATATAAGATTATTTGTGATAGCGTATGTTGCAAGTTGCGACAATGTTTTTTTTTTTTAAAGTTAGCTCCACACAGGAGGCCCTTGGGAAAACAATTTAAGTAAAGGACTAAGTCATGTTAAAAGGGTATAACCAGACAAAACCGGAAATATGTCATTTTTAAATCAAATTTTAGACGTAAAGACTCTTTTCCACAAAAAAAAAATTATTGATTTCTAAAGCCGGGTGCCTTTTATCTAGTAAAGTTATGTTTTAAATTTTGAGAAAATATGTTTATTTTTAGTACAATAAGGTTTTACCATAGGTCGTTGGCAGATTTGTTAAATTTTCAAACAAATTTTAGTTTTATACAACATACATTTCAAAACACATAATCATGCAGTAAGATAAGTCAATAAATTACTTGGGAAAGCTACTTTTCTTAATTTTAATTTAAGTTCAAATAAAATCATAAAAAAATATCCGCGCCCTTGTTTTGAGACGAAAATACTTCTTTATTTACGGTCTTCCAAACTAATATATTTAAAAAAAATTACATTCTTGTTATGCTTACATTTAATTGAAAAAATATAAATACTTTTGATTAAAAAATAATTACAAAAGTAGATTATTTTAATAGTTTTATCATCACGAGTTTGAGCATTTTTAAATTAGGTATTTATTAAAACCAATTCTGAATGAAATAAAATCGATATTCAGTTATTATGTTCAAATACTGGTATGGAGAATACCTAATTAATCTTCCTCATTGGAACCGCCCTGTACAGTTGCAAGGGAACGATCGTAAGATCATCGTTCGACGAAATTTAAGTTCTCGGCCGCTGGCCATAACAAGGGGAAGTTCTGGGAAGGAGAAGGTATGAGGAATATGAGGATGGGTAGGAATCTGGGGGTAATGAGTAGAGAGATGGGTAGAGAGAGTCCGACAGGAGAGGTCAAAATTCCACCCTTAACCAGTCTCTCTCGAAATGCAGTTGGTGGGCAGACGCATCCACCGCCAAGACCTAGACAAACCTCACCCCACGAATCCCGGCACACCTGCTAAGTCACCAAATGTAACGAACCACGTATTATGTATTAAAACTAACTTTGTTTAAAACCTCATAATATTAATTTGAATATCATAAAAAAATTAAAGTACCTTAATCATGTTAAAATATTGACAGCTATTTCGGCGTTCGAGCCCGTTATCAAAATGTGGTTATATGCTATATGCTTGATTTTATTTACTCCTACCAAGTTTTTATTTGTACGATTTTTTTTTTAATTTACTTTAATAATAGTATAAATGTTTATGTATAAATTTTTCTTGTGATTTTCGACTACCAGAATAGGCTCTTGCCTGTAATATGATTTATTCACATTTCGTTAAAAACTGTATCCATATATGTTTATAAAAATGAATCCCTGTAATAATCCCTGAATTCCATAACTTCAGAACGACTTAACCTATTTCATTATTTTTTTTTAAAGTTTTCTGATACTTTGTAGAAGGTTCTTACGCAAAGAAAAATTAAGAAAATTTGCGCAGAAAATTGAATAATTACAAAAAACTTAACGACTATTTTAACTTCGCACGTTTGACAGTTCGCGCGTTTGATGAAATTGAATTTAGCAGGCAGCTGTTTTTTTGTATTAAAAGAATTCTCTATGGATTTTTTAAATTATAGATATTTTAAATAGGTACCTATTTTAGGGACCAAATTTGATTGATTTTACTTATAATGTATACAAACGGAGATTTGTAATATACGTGAAATTAAAATTTGAATAAAAAAAACATTATAGGTAGCACGCGAGCTATTTGAAAACTGAATATACTGGGACTGAATATATGGAACGCGGGGTTTGTGGGTCGGGGGGGCGGGGGGGCGGGGAGAAGGTGAGCGGGGAGAGGGTAGGCGGGGAAGGTGGAGTGGAGCTAGTAAGTAATATACTTTAAAAATAGATATCTAAAAATATCCGAAGAACCTCAATAAACCCCTACAACAAAATATCACTAGATTATTTTCAATATCTACCATAGATGCCGCATTGTTGCGTTATTGAGAAATATCTCTATCGGATGCCGCTGTTCATTTTTCTTTCTGCGACAAAAACACGTCTCCTTTGTCTGCAGAACAGACAGACAAATCGAAGGACATTTTCTTCCTCTGGATTATTATAGATTGCCCACCTGAAATATGACGGGCATCTTTGGTATGTCTGGGGGTGAATTGTTTCGGCAGAGAATATTTCAATCATTATTGTAACGGACGTGTTGCTCTCCCTCATTGTTAAATTATAAAATGTCTAGCTATGTACAATGCCCCGGTGCAACCAATAAAGCTTGTGTGCCAAGTTTGCACCGGGAGCCATTCTAGCCTCCTATATTTCTCTATGTTATATGTTATACCCCTGAGAAGGGCCATTTTTTCCTGCTCCAAAGGATCAAAGGATCGTTTCCTGCTCCAAAGGATCGGTTCCTGCTCCAAAGGATCGGTTCCTGCTCCGAAGGATCGGTTCCTGCTCCGAAGGATCGGTTCCTGCTCCAAAGGATGGGCCCCTTGGCGGCCCTTTTTAGGGCCTTTTTTCGTCCTGGCCACGAAGTTCAATAATACCGTGCCGCCAGCAACGATCTTTTTCAAAACACATTTTTTCAATTTTAAATGTCTTTTTCTTAATACACAGATGCCCTGGTGACACAAGTAAAAACTTGGTTACCAAGTTGCCACCAGGAGACATCCTAAACTTATTATTTCATCGCCTTCAGGGCTATTTTTCCGGCTACAAAGCCAAAAAACCAGTTTGGGCGTCCCTATTAAGGGCCTTTATATTGGTCAAAAATACACCATATTTTTATATAACTTCGTTTAAACACCCCGTAGGACGCTGAAACTAAGACGTTTCAGTGCAGAGTCCTACGGGGCATCCATAGAGCCATAAATCAACCTTGTGACTCTTAAACTGCCAACGCTATATGCTTTTGCGCACAAATTTTGTACTTAGAAAATTTCCTATCAAAAAAAAAACAGTATTTTTCCATTTTAAAAATCCAGGAACCTCGTAAGACGACGAGACAAACCGGTTTCGGTAGCCAGTCTTACGAGGAACCTGGGGAAAATACTAACTTCTTCACATCACTTTGCAACTTAAATTAAACTCAAATACCTACCAACAAATGGTAAACATTTCCAAAATTGTTCCTAAATTCATTAAACTAAAAATCTACGGGTAAAGAATACCCGTACATACATGTTAGAATTAAGAAATACTTTATAAAAACTATGTTATAACCTATAGAATTATTATTAAATAATGATTTTAATCGACCACTTTCTTGAGCGACACAAGCAAAATGAAGTGCGACAAGAAAGTCGGCGTATTTATACTTACGGGCGAGGTCCAACCCCCCACCCCATAAATGTACCATGTGATCACCTTTTTGCCCAGATCAGGGTATAAAAGGGCGCGTATTTTCTAAATAAAGTTAGTTATTCTTCAACATTCAAACAAGTCTTGTTATTTACTCTACAAGTGGTCCAGACACCTACCTCTGGAAGTCTGCGACCTGCTGCCAGCTGCTGCCTCCTGCCGAAGTTCTGCCTGAACGGGAACCCGGTGCCTACCGCTGCAGTCGGCCCTGACTCGGGGCACTGCCAAGGCACCGCTCAGGCAGAAACTAGGCGCATCCAGGGCCATACCACTGGATGTAGGGAGGCCAGCCAGCCATAATCACCATCATCAGCGTGAGCCAGTGGAAGGCGTGCACAAGACCGGTGCCCCTTATTTTACAGTCTTGTAAAGGCTTGATACGTCTGTTACAAGTGGTCCTTCGAGCCGGATCAGCTGCACGCCTGACACGCCACGCCTGGTGCCACGTCACGCCTGAGATCCCTTGCCTGACGCCACGCTGGACGCTACGCCAGACGCTTCGCCAGACGCTACGCCTGACGCCACGCCTGACGCCACGCCTCATGCCAGGACTGACGCCACGCCTCATGCCAGGACTGACGCCACGCCCCATGTCAGGGCTGATGCCACGCCTGATGCCATGGCCCATGTCAGGGCCGATGCCACGCCTGATGCCACATCACGCCTGATGCCATGCATACACAAGCTCGTGACCCGCCTAGCTCTACAAGTGAGATGGCGCGCTCAACAGAAAAGAGCCACCACCAGCAAGCACTGCCCTCCACATCTATTGAGGACATGGTGCGACGACTACGACGAGAGCTGCGCCGTCAGCAGCAACTTATTGACATGCTGACGGAAACCCTGCAACCACAACAGCATGGAGCAAAAGGGCCGGCACAAAAAAGTGCGACGGGGCCCGCTCTACCTCATCCTACAGGACTGACGCAGCGTGGAGCAAAAGGGCCGGCACACAAAAGTGCGACGGGGCCCGCTCTACCTCATCCTGCAGGACTGACACCGCGTGGAGCAAAAGGGCCGGCACAAAAAAGTGCGACAGGGCCCGCTCTACCGCATGCTGCTACAGGGTTGCCACAACAAGACGCTTCAGGGTTGGCACGTGATAGCCAAGCCCCGCAGTCAAGCAGCCATGGACAACCACCATGGATGCAGCCTCGTCATGCTTCAGGGTTGGCACGTGATAGCCAAGCCCCGCAGCCAAGCAGCCATGACTCAACACGGATGCAGCCTCATCATGCTTCAGGGCCGGCACGCGATAGCCGAGCCCCGCAGCCAAGCAGCCATGATCAAACAAAATGGATGCCACCTGGACCTTCCGGCCCGGTACCGCCCGTACCTCTGCTCGACCAGAGGCAACGTGAAGCCGTACGTGAGATGCCCGTTGGACCTGTGCCTCTGGTGGACCAGAGGTACGCCTCACTGGCGCAGCTAGGGCCTGAAGACCCTCCGCCGCCGCCCCCTCACTACTATGGGGAACCAACATGGCCGGCACGAGATAGCCGAGCCCCGCAGCCAAGCAGCCAAGGCAGTCCAACATGGATGCCACCTGGTCCTGCCGGCCCCGTACCGCCCGCACCTCTGGTGGACCAGAGGCCGCGTACCGCCGTACGAGAGATGCCTGTCGGACCTGTGCCTCTGGTGGACCAGAGGTACGCCTCACTGGCGCAGCTAGGGCCTGAAGACCCTCCGCCGCCGCCCCCTCATTATGGCAGTCCAAGATGGACGCCGCCTGGACCTTCCGGCCCCGTACCGCCCGCACCTCTGGTGGACCAGAGGCCGCGTACCGCCGTACGTGAGATGCCCGTTGGACCGGTGCCTCTGGTAGACCAGAGGTACGCCTCGCTGACGCAGCCAGGGCCTGGAGCCCCCCTGCCGCAGCCCCTCAACTACTATGGCAGCAGTCCCCGATGGATGCCGCCTGGACCTTCCGGCCCCGTACCGCCCGCACCTCTGGTGGACCAGAGGCCGCGTACCGCCGTACGAGAGATGCCTGTCGGACCAGTACCTCTGGTGGACCAGAGGTACGCCTCACCGGCGCAGCCAGGGCCTGAGAGCCCTCCGCCGCCGCCCCCTCATCACAATGAGGGTCAAGGATGGATGCAGCATGGACCTTCCGGCCCCGTACCGCCCGCACCTCTGGTGGACCAGAGGCCGCGTACCGCCGTACGAGAGACGCCCGTTGGACCTGTACCTCTGGTGGACCAGAGGTACGCCTTGCCGGCGCAGCCAGGGCCTGGAGGCCCCCTGCCGCCGCCCCCTTACTACAACGTTGAGGGACCATCATCACACGCCCAGTGGACACCACCTGGGCCATCACAGCCAGTACCGCTGCACAAACAGCAGTACCGACTACCAGCAGCAGCAGCAGCTCCTGCCCAACCTGGTCCTGCCGGCCCCGTACCGCCCGTACCTCCGCTCGAACAGAGGTACCGAGAAGCCGTACGTGAAGAGCCTGCCGAACCTGTACCTCTGGTGGACCAGAGGTATGCACCACCAGCAGCAGCAGAGCCTGCCCAAGCTGGTGCAGTCCTTGAGCCAACCGAACGCTCAGTTCCGGACCAAGGAGAACCTTGGCGACTCCAGGAAATTTGGATGCAGCCTGGACCATCCGGCCCCGTGCCGCCCGTACCTCTGCTCGACAAGAGGCAACGTGAAGCCGCACCGGAGAAGCCCGTTGGAACATATGCATCACTGGCGCAGCTAGGGCCTGAAGACCCTCCGCCGCCGCCCCCTTCCTACAACCCAGGAAGAGCCAGTTTTGCGGCCCCATTAAGGGCCAGTTTTGCGGCCCCAAGAAGGGCCAGTTTTGCGGCCCCGAGAAGGGCCAGTTTCGTGACACCGGACCCTGCCGGATCCGCACCGCTGCCGGAGCAGTTGTATTCATTGCCGTCTGGACCTTCTGGCCCCGGACCGCCCCTACCCCTGCTCTATCAGAGGCAGCCAGCCGACCAGCAGAGAGCATCTGCCGGATCCGCACCGCTGCCAGAGCAGTGGGATTTGTTGCCACCTGGACCTTCTGGCCCCGGGCCGCCCTCACCCGGGCTCCACCGGACAGCCAGCTCTGCACAGTCAGCCGATCAGCAGAGAGCACCTGCTGGATCCGTACCTCTGCGCGAACAGAGATACCAAGCACTGGCCCAGATGGATGACCAACCACATTCCGCTGTCATAACAGTGGTTTTCCTCATCGGCGCAGCGAAGACGAGCCCGCCCTGCCCCAGCAGTATCACTACCACGCTCGTGATGCTTGTTATCGGCGCAGCGAAGACGAGCCCGTCCTGCCCCAGCAGTATCATTACCACGTCAGTAGTGCTCATCATTGCCGCAGCGAAGACGAGCCCGCCCTGCCCCAGCAGTATCACTACCACATTCGTGATACCTGTTATCGGCGCAGCGAAGACGAGCCCGCCCTGCCCCAGCAATGCCACCATCAAAGAAGTGGCGCTCTTCACACGGGGGGAGCCAATCAACCCCAGCAAAAGGAAAAATTTGCTGGCTGTCATGGACCCCGTGATGCTTCACATCAGCCGACCACACGGCCGAGTCCTGGACGACACCCCCGCCGCAGATGGCCGAGAGAGGACAGCCCGAATCCAGACGAGCCCCGCAGTCTACACCCGACCTGCCGTGAAGCCCGCTGGGATCCTGTCGTTCCCGCCTATGCAGCTTCACCTACTCATCGTTCGACACGTCCTGATGACTAGTGCAGACAAGCAGCACGGGGGGAGTGTAACGGACGTGTTGCTCTCCCTCATTGTTAAATTATAAAATGTCTAGCTATGTACAATGCCCCGGTGCAACCAATAAAGCTTGTGTGCCAAGTTTGCACCGGGAGCCATTCTAGCCTCCTATATTTCTCTATGTTATATGTTATACCCCTGAGAAGGGCCATTTTTTCCTGCTCCAAAGGATCAAAGGATCGTTTCCTGCTCCAAAGGATCGGTTCCTGCTCCAAAGGATCGGTTCCTGCTCCGAAGGATCGGTTCCTGCTCCGAAGGATCGGTTCCTGCTCCGAAGGATCGGTTCCTGCTCCAAAGGATGGGCCCCTTGGCGGCCCTTTTTAGGGCCTTTTTTCGTCCTGGCCACGAAGTTCAATAATACCGTGCCGCCAGCAACGATCTTTTTCAAAACACATTTTTTCAATTTTAAATGTCTTTTTCTTAATACACAGATGCCCTGGTGACACAAGTAAAAACTTGGTTACCAAGTTGCCACCAGGAGACATCCTAAACTTATTATTTCATCGCCTTCAGGGCTATTTTTCCGGCTACAAAGCCAAAAAACCAGTTTGGGCGTCCCTATTAAGGGCCTTTATATTGGTCAAAAATACACCATATTTTTATATAACTTCGTTTAAACACCCCGTAGGACGCTGAAACTAAGACGTTTCAGTGCAGAGTCCTACGGGGCATCCATAGAGCCATAAATCAACCTTGTGACTCTTAAACTGCCAACGCTATATGCTTTTGCGCACAAATTTTGTACTTAGAAAATTTCCTATCAAAAAAAAACAGTATTTTTCCATTTTAAAAATCCAGGAACCTCGTAAGACGACGAGACAAACCGGTTTCGGTAGCCAGTCTTACGAGGAACCTGGGGAAAATACTAACTTCTTCACATCACTTTGCAACTTAAATTAAACTCAAATACCTACCAACAAATGGTAAACATTTCCAAAATTGTTCCTAAATTCATTAAACTAAAAATCTACGGGTAAAGAATACCCGTACATACATGTTAGAATTAAGAAATACTTTATAAAAACTATGTTATAACCTATAGAATTATTATTAAATAATGATTTTAATCGACCACTTTCTTGAGCGACACAAGCAAAATGAAGTGCGACAAGAAAGTCGGCGTATTTATACTTACGGGCGAGGTCCAACCCCCCACCCCATAAATGTACCATGTGATCACCTTTTTGCCCAGATCAGGGTATAAAAGGGCGCGTATTTTCTAAATAAAGTTAGTTATTCTTCAACATTCAAACAAGTCTTGTTATTTACTCTACAAGTGGTCCAGACACCTACCTCTGGAAGTCTGCGACCTGCTGCCAGCTGCTGCCTCCTGCCGAAGTTCTGCCTGAACGGGAACCCGGTGCCTACCGCTGCAGTCGGCCCTGACTCGGGGCACTGCCAAGGCACCGCTCAGGCAGAAACTAGGCGCATCCAGGGCCATACCACTGGATGTAGGGAGGCCAGCCAGCCATAATCACCATCATCAGCGTGAGCCAGTGGAAGGCGTGCACAAGACCGGTGCCCCTTATTTTACAGTCTTGTAAAGGCTTGATACGTCTGTTACAATTATGTTGGGGTGTATTATAACTTATGACATTTTTTTTTTTACATGGTAGGTATTATTGTTTGCATTTCAATTTTTAGCCTCACTAGGAAAAGCCTGTGTTGAGGTTAATAATTTTATAAAGTAATAAAATTACATAAAATAAATGGGTATTGAAAGAACAAAGTATATTGTTACATTAACCCCTCAGGCCTCGACCATGTTTTTTCGGAGGCGTCTACTAATATCTACAGGAATTCCAAAAACTGAACAAATCGGACTAATATCGATGAGAACCAAAGTGAGGACGAATATCTACAGCTCAAACTGCTGACTAATATCTATGAGAACCAAAGTGTGGACGAATATCTGCAGCACTGGCAGAAGTCGGATTTGCAATTATGTATAGCATTTTTTAATAACGTAATATTGCGTATGCAGTTTAAAAAACTTAATTTATGTATGTAAAAATCCCTAATATCCGACTATTAGACACATTTAGCTGATTATTAAGGATTTGGGTTTTTGTTTTAACAGCTTTCTTTATTTCGAGTGCTTCTAAATTATTTAGTCTGTTACCATGACCATTTCTATGTCAGTTAGGTTAGGTTAGGTTAGGTTGTGGTGCCGTGTATTTCGAAATAAATAAATAAATAATTATCTTTGTATTATGACCTCCATGTTTGTTCAATAAATTATTGTCCTCGTAAACAGCAAAATACGTAATATTATGCAAAAACATCTTGTACGTAGTTTAAACATTTAAGCCTTTACGAATTAGTAATTACGTAATTGAAGTAATTTATGGTTTTCCGTACAACCTCTTGCTCAGCTGCCCTCTGTAGATATTAGTCCAACCTACGCTTCATATATATATTAGTCACCACTGGGACCGTCATAGATATTCGTCCGACCTTAGTTCTGTAGTTATTAGTCCTCACTCTGAAGTTCATAGATTTTAGTCCAACATATGAGCTATAGATATTCGTCCGACATACAGGCTGTAGATATTAGTATCTGGAGTCGTTTTTTCAGAGGGTCAAAATATTTCCGCTTTACAATAAAATCCAAATAAATGGAGTATTTCTTAACGTATCTGAAAACTAAAAACTGTTTTGGAAAGGTGATGAAGTACACTGTCAAATTGTATAATTCGAAATGAACGTTTTATTTTTGATATATTAAAATTTTTCATGCAAACGTAAAAAATGGCTCACCTTACGTTTTTTCTAACTAAAGTTAACTTTCTAACTAAGTTACTGATAACGAAAAAATATAAAAAACACATACATACATAATTTAGAAGGCAAATTTAATGTATTGTAAACGTTATCGCCAACTACGGCCGGCGTAATCCAGCGGTAAGGCTCTTGACTCGCACACCGAAGGTCGAAGGATCAAATCTCGGCGTCCAAATAAATTTTATGTGATTAATTTGTGTTATTTCACAATTTATTCATTTAAAATAATATATAGTATATTTGCGGCACGTTCCAGAGTGGAAGATAATCTCAGTATCGCCCATCGCCCCAGTGTAAGACCACCATTCAGAATTGAAACGTTGCGCGTTGCTTGAAATGGCGTTAGCCGTGTTTGGTGACCAGATCTGAATAGCCAGTTACTTCCCCACCTTCCTCTTCCCTATTTCTTTCCCCTCCCCACTACCTTCAGCCTCACAACATACCCCGATTGGGGATGCTACAGTCTTACTGGCTTCAGACGGGAGCAGTTGGGACTCTTGTGCGGTATTCATATTAAAAAAAAAAAACAAAACAAAACAAAAACAAAAAATATATTAAACTGCTTTTTTTCACCTCACGTTTCAAGTAATTAATAAGAATTAATAAAAAATTCCAAAAGCTATTTTTTTTTTCAAATTGAGGTCGGAAACTTTGGATTCATAAAGAGGTACATTTTATTTATTAAGCGGTTAATTTTTAGGTTTGAAAATAAAGCGTGTTGTATTTTTTTCAACCGATTAGTTAGATCATATTTTTAACCACAATAGTAAAGGAGGCACCGCGATTTCTATGAGACCTACCTATATGCAAGGGCGGATCCAGGGGGGGGGGGGGGGTCATGGGGTCATGACCCCCCCCTGGGCTGGGTCCAGGACCTAGGTGGACCTACTTTTTACTTGTAACTATCATTATCAAAATTAAATTATAACTTCTTGTGACTTGACCACGACTATGTGACCCCCCCCTGGCGCTATATGACCCCCCCCTGGCGCCAAAGCTGGATCCGCCCTTGCCTATATGTATAAGTTGTTCCGAAAACCGAACAAATAGACCTAAGGGGTTAATGTTTCTTACAAACCATGCTTCTTACAAACAATCCGTGCATATTATGCTATTAATTTAAAAAGAACTGAGATGAAAAGGAAACATATACCTACTATACTTTTAATTTAGAAAGCACAAAGATGAAAAAATATATATTGGCAGTTCTCGGCTATACAATAATTTAACAATATATTTTTTAAAAAGCACAAGGAATTAGATGATTTAATATGTTCTGGAAGGCTATTAAATATAAGTGGAGCCTGATGCAAATAATTTCTAGAAGATATAGTTTGAATTGCCATAAGGTATTTTTAGAGCCAATTCTGGGAGTACGAATTTTCTAATATTCTGCAAAAGTAACATTCAAAAAAGTCTACAAAATCATTTGTGTAATATGTAGCTATTATATTACTGATTATATGAACAATTGTAATGAATGCAGGGATGGAACGGGATTAAAATAACGATGGAGATATTATTAAAATCAGCCCACATTACGAATTTGATTTGAATTTTCTCAAACTAGCATAATTATTGTAATAAGCTTAGTAGGTTCCATAGAATAAAAAAGGACACTAGAAAAACCTTCTGTATAGATTTCAATGGAAACCATGTCGCCAACGATTTGCTACATTTTGGTTCTAAGACCATTTAGTACATTCTGACTCTCTTACACCAACTTGCCAGATATCGTATATCGCTATGCCATTTGAATTTCATGATTCAAATGGCATTGCGATATTCGACATTCCACAACTGCCGACCCTGTACAAAATGCAAGTACGCTGCAGTGTTGAATTTGGTAGCCACCTCGGGTCTGGAGTCCCAAAATATCTGAAAAAACCTTGGCTTATATTATTTGCATAGAAGGGAGAACCGTTTGATAGATTCCCCTCTCTTAACAAGCGAAGTTTCCCTTCTCAAAACACAAACGTCAGGTGAGATGCTCCGAGGAACCAGCGACATTGATCTCTTTGGCATCCGTGCACAGTCGGGAAATAACCCAAACCCGCGCTCAACATGTTTACACGGTTGACAATTGTCACACGAGAACGGGTCGATTCTACGACTCGTACTTGAGTTCACAGCTCGGCTGTAGAAAAATTTGCCTCTGTGTTTCCTCCCTCCTCTAACTTGGGTCTCTTCAGAACCCACGTTCACTCCTTCCTCTCCTCAAAAAGACCCTCCACGCAGCATCTTCAAAGATGGGACACAGGCCCTGAGTTAAATTATTTTCCTCGTGCCTCATGAATTAAACAGGATAGCTGTCAATGGATTAAAAATCTATTTATATTATAATACTAGCTGGTTCCCGACATGCGTTGCTATGCCATTTAATAAAGAAATTGTTTCTCCCTGCGTGTCCTTTCCCATTTGTCGCGTTCCCCTTCCGCCTTCCCTTCGTCTCCCGCATCCCTTTCCCCTCTCGCGTTCCCACTCCGCCTTTTCTCTCCCCAGTCCACTTCCCCCCCGTCCCGGTAACCCCCCTCCCGAGTTCTCCTTCCCCCACCCAGGTTCCCCACCACTTTCCCGGGTTCACCTCCCCTCTCCCTCCCGCATTCCATACATTCAGTCTCAGTACATTCAGTTTTAAAACAGCTCGCGTGCCACTTATTGCAATTTTGTTGTACAAATTTCGAAATGCCAGAGTTCAACCGTAGTTTTATACAAACCTTTTCCTGATCTTAATGAACACAAAAAAAAGGAATGATCCAATTTGGTGCAGTCGTTCGGACGTTATGCGCGTACATACATTTCGGCAATTCATTTTTTATTTATATAGAAGATAGATAGATAGATACTATGTCATAATGAAATTATTTTTCCAATGCTAACCAAAACCAGATCGCGATCCATTCTTCCACTGGATCGCGAATCCCTCTGATCCAAGAGTTGCGACGTGAATAGGGTTGCCATCTGTCCGGCTTTAGCCGGACATGTTTGGCTTTTTTAGGTCGTGTACGGCTAAATATTTATATGTCCGGCCTGTCCGGCTTTTGTTAGGCTTTTTTGGTTTGCGCGGGTTTTGTCTTCCGAACTTCTGAAATTGGCGGAATATTACTTTCAAAGAGTTTTCTCTTTAATAAACACCCAGTGGACCAAGGAACGCAATAAATTGCAAACAATCGCTAAGATGGTGTACAGTGTACACATTGTATAATTTAAAAATGACATGTCAAGGATTTTATTAAATGATTTCCAAAGAAAACGACGTTTTGGATAAAGTAGGTGAAAACGCCAAATGTACAAAATGGTAGATTTTTGTAATTTTTGAATAATGTGGAGAGTCGAGATTTCATTTTAATTTATGTTTTTCGTTTTTTGTCCACAAAGATAAATATGTTTCATTTTATATCTATTTAACGAAAAATTTTAGTCAACTGAATAACCAGAAAAAAAGTTATGTTTTGTTTGTTTGTTTTATAAGTTTAGTATGTCTACAGACAGAAGACTCAATATTTTTTATTTTGTTATGGACATTATATTCTATACAAATGTCAACTGATGACAAGGATAAGACGGATTAATGATTGTTGTTATTAAATTGGTTAATGCGTGATTAATAAACAACTGTAACTTGTAACAGATTTTTTTATTATTATGTATAGTTATGTCCAAAATCATGTACGTACGTCCGGCTTTTAGGGCAAAATGTCCGGCCTTTCAAAGCGCAGAGTCAGGCTTTTTTTATTTTAGAAGATGGCAACCCTAGGCGTGAAACAAGAACGAAGTGTGAAAATATCCATCGCAAATCCCGAATGATGAATATCAACATGGCGACACCAATGAATATCATCGTCACTTTATCAAATTCCCTAATCCCGGGATACATTTTAGAATGATTAATAAATTTATGAAATACCCTCCTCTCCCTCCACCCCCACGGAATATCGTGGATATAAAATTTACATAATCTAATTAAAAGATACCGATTTTATTATAAGGGTGCGAGGAGTAACGGCCCTAGGTGATATTACAGAGCCTTGTTCCCACCCCTATCGGTCTGTGGGCAAACATGTCTTATGCATGAAACGTCGGCAGGAGACCAATATGTCATTAATTAACATCCCTTGAAGATGCGAATAATTCATCAGAAAGGGTTTTTTTACTCAGGTCTTTGATGTTATTAATTTTACGGTTTTTGTCAGTCTAGGTAAGTACCTACATACTACTCACCATTATTCCATAGAATAAGGACGAAAACTAGGGTTGACATGTGGGCGTATTTCGGGAGATAAAAGTCGGAAAGTTCGAAAGTACATTTCAAATTCAGGATGTCAGTACAAATTCAAAATCAAATGGAACGGCGATATACGAAGTGTCAGAGTACGAGAGATGATGGAGCACACAATGTTGATTGGCTGTATCGGTCTTATAGTAACAAGGCAATAGGTCAGTGGCGAAATTCAATTATTTATTGGTATCTGTTCTAATCTAAATTGAATGCATTTCTTTTTTAAGGCATGTGTGCATTATTATTTACGTGTATTAACTTCAACGAGCTAACATGTACCTATGCAAATAGATAATTTATTTTTTTACTAATTATGTGGGTGTTAGAACCGCAGCAACTAGCAAGGATTTCGATCTGCGTTACAGAGAGGTACCTAAAGCCTCGATTACATTGATCGAGTTTACTAGCTATGTACTAGCCGGTAAGTTTAAAGCGGGTGAATCGGCGAGTGAAAGGTCACACAAAACTGTATACTCGTTCAGTAGCGACAGTAGCAGCTAAAATAACAACTACCGCGCGAACCAATTCGGTGGACATTTTGTAAAAAATTTAAACTCGCAGGTAGCGCCACACGCTAACCAGTAGCAAGAATAACGGCTCCCGAGCGAACTAATTCTGACAGTTGTGAAATCAGCTGTTGGTAGGCCGCCATATTGAGCGTACCTACAGTTGACTACCTTTCCACTTTTTTCGTAGATTGTCCACAAAATGCTTGTTAGATAGTAATACGATTACACTGAACGAGTTTACTAACAGATAGTGAATTTACCAGATAGTAGCTTGTAAACACGCTCAATGTAATCGAGGCCTCACCTAAGCTCTTCGGTTTTTTTTTTAAATAAAATCATAACATCAGAGAAGTTGTCGTTGTATAACTACCACCATTCAGTTTCAAAATGTCACTTGAAATCACTTTAGCTAGATTTTAAAAATAGATCTGAGTTTTACCCCCCTCTTTTCCTTATATACCTACATGTGTCCTGTTTTTGTCGTTAGTCACACTTCGTTCGCTGTAGTTTTAAAATCTGTTGCCATTTTATTTTCGAAGAAAACCTATGGTAAATCAAAAACTAAATACTCCAATTAATATTCGTAACGATGACGACATCAATAATAAATTATGCTTCACAATATTTCTTTTGATGAAATGTTTCAAAATAATTCTTCTTCATTATCAATCGCATTATAGAGAGTATGAACGCGTTAACAAAATTAAATTTCGTCAAAATATTATATTTAGAATACCAGAAAAGGTACACAACGTAAAAAAAATGAATAAATTAGTCTAATTAAATACATCTAGGTGGGTAAACTAATATTTTTTAAATTAAAAACAATGTTATCTGTATTTATTTGTTCACGAATCAGCGTCATGTGCCCGTCCGTTGAGTTTTGGAACAAAATTCCCGATTTCCGCAACAAGTTTGAAGCGCGCGAACTTCAGTCCGATCGGTACGTCAAAAGTATGGTCAAAAGTCAAACGCGTTTTATAAACAACTTGAAATCATGACTTCCCGCGCGAATGTTTTTAACTTAAACGAGCATAAAATGTTCGAAGCTATTAAAAAGGGTCTTCCTGAAGGTATAACCAAGACCCAAAATATCATAGACTGTAAAGATGATGTGCTTTTTGTCTGGAATTCGGCTGAGAACTGCATTTTGACGCTGAACATCAAGACGTACGAATTAGAAGAAAATGTGGAATATCAGGTATGTACACGTCAATTTTATTATTTAAACTGTCTTTATTGTGTATTTTCATCTTTAGTTTAACATTTTCCGTAGGTTCTAGAACCTATTTTAGAGTTGTTATGCACAACTGTCAAAAATATGTTTTGAGGTTATGTACCGTTAAGTATCTCTGTAAACCCGTGTAAAGTATTTTCAAATTGTGAAATATGTGAATAATAATTTATTAACGATATAGGTTGATGCAGTACCATATCATTATAACGTATGTCAACAGGTACAAAACGCTTTAGCTCTGTTGTAAGGTGATGTCACTTTTATCGTTGAGTGATTGTTGAAAGGAATTACAAAATACTCAGCAACAAACAGTCTATAATTGAATGCCAATAATTCAGTTTGATGTTCTTAAACTATTGCTTATTCTCACCGAAAAGGGTTTCATACATTATAAATATTTCAGTTATAGGCCGTCGTTGATAAGTCTAATTAATTAGGCTTCTGCTGTCCATTTGAAACTCAAGTATTTATGAATAAGAGTATAGTTGGACCATCTCAAACAGTATTATTTAATGTAAAGTACAGTGTTGCCGTTCGTCGTGAGTTCTATGAGATTGCCCCAGTATATTATTATTAACTCCTTTATGTTAACCACCTAAAGATACAAATGAATTTTACCACGTCATATGTTTTTGTTCTTTATTTGATTAATGTAGCCCGATTCTGCAAAGAGACACCATTAAGGTAAACGTTATAATCTACGCATTCACAGATGGCGCCAATTAAATAATTTTAGGTTTTTAATACTTTTTGCACATTGTGCTTTAAAATATTGAGGTGAATTAATTGTTTGCGCCCGTACATATTTAATATGAATATGAAAAATACAATATTGGATTGAGTCACTGATACAAAATTGAATTTTTCTGCCTTTCTTGAAAGATTCGGGTTTGTTTACGGACTATCGGTTTGTTTATGAACTATTTATTTATATTAAATATGTACGGGCGCAAACAATTTATTCACTTCAATATTTTAAAGCGTAATGTGCAAAAAGTATTAAAAACCTAAAATAATTTAATTGACGCCATCTGTGAATGCTTAGATTATAATGTACGTGACGTTTGACCCTAACTTTTAACAAGTTACACACTTCATGGATTTTTATTACCTACAGTGTTTTTATTGAATTATATGTTTTTTTTTTTGCAAATCAAAGACTGCTTCTAAATAAATTCTTCATTATCATTACATTGTATAAAATGAAATCGCTCAAAATGTATGTGCGCAATAATCTTTTAAACTACGCAACGGATTTTCATGCTGTTTTCACCAATAGATAGAGTGATTGAAGAGGAATGTTTATATGTATAATACATGTAAATTATATTTGAGAAAAGCCGAGAAATTCAAAGAAAACATGCGATTTAAAACGGCTGGCGGGCCGTACTATAGTCACTTTTCAAATTCGTCCTACGGAAGAAATTGGATAATAGATGTCCTAGAAAAAGTAGGTATTTGAGTTTCCCTTTTCAAATATCCAGTGTTGCATTGCAAGCATTTTATAATTAGTGGCGAGTTAATTAGTTAAAAGCCGATTAATTCAAATATTCAATTCAGGCAGCGGGCAGCTGGCAAGCGGGTGGTGTGGATTTTATAAAGATTGGGTAATGGCGTTGTGTTTCGTTAGCCACAGCAACGTGTGGCCGGGTCTGCTAGTATGTGCATATAATAAGAATGTACTAAGTGTATCAATAAGCTGTAATTTAATCTGTATATTGAGTGTGTTTCTTTATTACTTTTTAATAATCCCTTGAGGTGAACTTTTTAATAATTAAGACTGATTAACACGTTGACAGAATGGTGAATGCCAGTTCTTTTGCAACTATATCTACATATATGTATAATAATCTTGGTGGCCTTGATCTTTTTGACTATTGCTTTGTCTTTGTCATACTTATCAATGCCTTTATGGTGATACGCTGGTTCTTTCTATAGACACTCTCAGCGTGCAAAGATATACTTATAAGGGGACTGAACGCAGTCAAGAAGGGTAATGCAGTCCATAGTGAATTTCTTTCTTCAACCCTAACGTATGGCAGTGAGTGAATCAAAAGGTTTTTTAAAAAAAAAGTGCATATTAACCGTTGCCAGCGATCCCCAAAAATTAATGTAAATTGAATGAAGTAAAAGTCATATATTTGGTTATGACCACATGAGTTCCATATCTGTTAGAAAGTTTGGCTCATTTTCTTAGGAATTTCTTAGTATTTTTAGTATTTAGTATAGAATCTTTTAGTATTCTGACTACACGTAGAATGAAGTTAAGGGTAAGACCACCAAATAAAATTCTAAATGTTCCTGTAAACCTGTTATAAAAACTGGGTTTACTAATAATTATGTTTAATCATTGAAGGCCATATTAGCGATGCTCAATAGAAAATTAGAAAAAAAATCGGTCGCATCTAGGAATTGAACCGAGGATCTGGTTCTCTGCTCTACCACAGCTAATTTGACCCTAACCCCCTTGGTCATATTTAACTGTATCATACTTCGACTGCGGACTACCAATATTATCTTCATTTTCTCAATGCATATTTTATGCAAAATTATTAACTAAATGCAATCTAGGTAGTGTCTTGGATAAATGCATCCATTTTTATTTCATGTGCGACATCTATTGACTTTTCTACAAAGTTATGTTGATATTATCTTTGCTCGGTGACATTAAAAACTCCAATAAGATGTGATGATTATATATTGCTTTATAATAACTATACAATGATCTTCATTCTTTGATAGTGTGGTCTATGTTTAATGTGATCATGTGTCCCTTTGGACTTCCAGGAGCCAGCGTTTTTAGGAGAAAATCATGTTATTATGTTAATTTACAGACAGTTCTTTTGCAACTATATCTATATAATAATCTTGGAAGCCTTAGTCTTTTTTACTATTTCTTTGTCTTTGTCATACTTATCAAGACCTTTATGTTGATACGCTGGTTCTTTCTATACACACTCTCAGCATGCAAAGATGTACCTGAGTTCAAAGGCTTGTTGTTTATTTGCCGCTGTTTGAGTGAACTCTGCAACGCTTCTATTCCATGCATTTAGCGGTACCTGTGCTAGAGCTCCTTGGTCTTTTTGACCATTTCCCTGTCTTTGTCATACTTATCAAGACCTTTATGTTGATACGCTGGTTCTTTCTATACACACTCTCAGCATGCAAAGATGTACCTGAGTTCAAAGGCTTGTTGTTTATTTGCCGCTGTTTGAGTGAACTCTGCAACGCTTCTATTCCATGCATTTAGCGGTACCTGTGCTAGAGCTCCTTGGTCTTTTTGACCATTTCCCTGTCTTTGTCATACTTATCAAGACCTTTATGTTGATACGCTGGTTCTTTCTATACACACTCTCAGCATGCAAAGATGTACCTGAGTTCAAAGGCTTGTTGTTTATTTGCCGCTGTTTGAGTGAACTCTGCAACGCTTCTATTCCATGCATTTAGCGGTACCTGTGCTAGAGCTCCTTGGTCTTTTTGACCATTTCCCTGTCTTTGTCATACTTATCAAGACCTTTATGTTGATACGCTGGTTCTTTCTATACACACTCTCAGCATGCAAAGATGTACCTGAGTTCAAAGGCTTGTTGTTTATTTGCCGCTGTTTGAGTGAACTCTGCAACGCTTCTATTCCATGCATTTAGCGGTACCTGTGCTAGAGCTCCTTGGTCTTTTTGACCATTTCCCTGTCTTTGTCATACTTATCAAGACCTTTATGTTGATACGCTGGTTCTTTCTATACACACTCTCAGCATGCAAAGATGTACCTGAGTTCAAAGGCTTGTTGTTTATTTGCCGCTGTTTGAGTGAACTCTGCAACGCTTCTATTCCATGCATTTAGCGGTACCTGTGCTAGAGCTCCTTGGTCTTTTTGACCATTTCCCTGTCTTTGTCATTGTAATATATTGATATAATATATATTTATTTATATTATATTACTTATTATATTATATTACTTATTACTTTACTTGAGCCATGATTTGCACACAAAAAAAAATTACAACAATTCCAAATTTGCTCTAATTCAATATGTAAGTCTTAACTTAAATATGTTGCTGATGATCATCCTTCCATCAGCTCGAAATTAATCATCCAGCCCCGGCTACTGAGATCAGCTTCCAGCAGTTACCAGGAACAGCTCCCTGCCGCTCCTTGTTGCTCCGGTTGCTTCTGGTCAGGATCAGCTCCCTGCTGCTCCTCGATACTCCGCCTGATTCTTGACCCTCTGGTACTCCCCGCTGTAGATTTTCTTTATGAAACTCGGCTCGTTCGGCTCCCCGCCGATTTAACAGTTTCCGTTCGTCACAGCTCTTCCAGTTTCTCTTTTCAGCTCCCCGCTGAAAAACTTCTTTATCTCGCTCTCAAAGACACCCACAATCCGGTTTATGTTGACTGATGACTGTTAAATATCGCAAGACTCCCCGTCCGTACATATTTCACAGTACCGCCATTATCACAAAAATTCTCTCCGAATTTCTTTAAAAAAACATTGTGAATTGTCTTCTTGTCGCGTAAATTCTTTTTAATCCTCGTCGCCACTGTAATATATTGATATAATATATATTTATTAACACTTTTCTTACAATGGAATTATCCGGAATCTTCTTGAAATAAAAGAACCCCGTATGATGCTTCTTTCGGCAGTCCTACCGCAAACAACACTCTAAATTCAAACCATAGACGTGCGCTCCCAGCGCCCGTCTATTAAGGAGGTAGCTACCAGTAGGTACCAGTAGCTACCACAGTCATACTTGTCAAGACTTTTAAGTTAATACGCTGGTTCTTTCTGGGCACTCTCAGCGAACAAAGAGATACCCTGAGTTCAAAGGCTGTTGTTTATTTGCCGCTGTCGAGTGAACTTTGCCACGCTTCTATCCCATGAATTTATTTATTAATCAATGCCCTTTTTTTTTTACATTTTCCTTTTTTAATTTAGCGGCATCTGTGCTAGAGCTCCTTGGTCTTTTTGACTATTTGCCTATCATTCTTGTCACCTACTGTGCGTTGATACAGCGGCTCTTTCTGGGCACACTCAGCGTGCAAAGGTATACCCTGAGTTCAAAGGCTTGTAGTTCATTTGCCGCTGTTTGAGTGATCTCTGCCACGCTTCTATTCCAAGCATTTAGCGGCATCTGTGCTAGAGCTCCTCGGTTTTTTTTTAAATTATTATTTCCCTGTCTTCGTCTTTCGTCTTTACTTTGATCCACTGGTTCTTTCCGGGAACTCTCAGTGTTTAAAGATATACCCTGAGTTAAAAGGCTTGTAGGTTGTTTTGCCTTCTATTATATGTATGCTTCTTTTACACTCTTCTATTACGTGTATTTAGTGGCATCTCTGTTAGAGTTCCTTGACTCTAAACTTAGAGGACGGTACTTTGAAACCTGGTTTGGAAAAATATGTGTTTACAAAGTTATTTGTTTTCATTAAAAAAATAAATAAGAATTATCTATTTGAAATGAGTATTTCTTTTGTTTAATTTTTTAGAGATGTCTGTAATTTTGAAGTTTACTGATGGTGTTTATTCGAAATGTAAATTTCTGATGGTCTCACATTGACAATATTTGTTTTTGAAAGGCAACGATGCCAATGTCCTTCCGAGTAATTTTTTTTTTTTTTGTAAATATTTTCAGTTTCACAAATCCTACAAACCTCTTAGTGTCGCCATTCAAAATATCGATGAAATCGATCGTGTGAAATGACTTTAAGTATGTTTAGTGACCAGATCTTTTGTGTAGTCAAATACTTCCCAAGTCTTTTTTCCGTCTCCTACTCATCCCTTCGCATTTCTCAGATGTGCATGCTATAGTTCTACTGGCTCCGGGCAATGAGAACACTTGTACGGTATGAAAAAAAAGTTGTTTCTAACCAGGAACCACACTGAGTATCCTTCACTATAAAAAGGTTAATATCAATTATTGTTTAGAAAAAGAAGATTATTTCCCTAACATGCTGGAAAAAATAAAATTTATGATTGCTTTAGCTATTCTTCAATTTGGGAGGCAGGTATAGGTACCGCCGCCTCGGGAACCATTTATTGGATAACCAACACCTATGTCATAGGTCACCCCAAGGGGTTCTCTACGTATGGTGACTTAGCAGGGGTGCCCGGGTTCATGGGGTGAGGTTTGTCGGGGTCTTGGCGGCGGATGCGTCTGCTTACCAGCTGGATGGCAGACCGGATCGGGAGAGAATGGTTGAGGGAGTTGGAGGGATGGAGTGGTCACTCCTGGACACACTCCCCCCAGATTCCTACCCACTTCTAATACCTTTTCCTTCCCCTTCCTCTCCTTCCTTTCCTAAAAAAACCCTCCACACGGCATCCTCAAAGAGGAGAATTACTTTCCTCAGGGCCTCCTGTGTGGAGGTAACGTAAAAAAAGCTTTGTTTTGTGACTAGATCAGGAAACTCAGATTTGACGGCCTCCATGGTCGTGGGATTTTGCAATTTATTAATTTAAAATAAAATATTTAGTACCTAAGTATATTTGCACGTTCCGGAGTAAAAGATACTCTCAGTATCGCCCTGGTGTAAGACCACCATTCAGAATTGATGCGTTGCTTAAAATAGCTTTGGCCGTGTTTGGTGACCAGATCTGAATAGCCAGGTACTTCAACATCCTCTTCACCATCTCCTTCCCCTCCCCACTACTTTCATCCTCACAAAATACCTCAATTATTGGGGATGCCTTAGTCGCGCTGGCTCCATTCGGTTGGGAGCAGTTGGGACTCTTGTGCGGTATTCACAAAAAAATAGGTTTCCAAACCCATCTACTTTTCCTCTCCTATTTCTTGCGCCACACAACTTACCCCGATTATTGAGGGAGCCATGACGGCCGGCGTTGTCAAGGATTTTGACTCGCAATCTGAAGGTCGCGGGATCGAATCCCGGTATGGCAAATAAATTTTATTTGATAAATTAGTGTTATTTCACAGTTTTTTTAATTAAAAAAAATATATAGTATATTTGCGGCACGTTCCAGACTGGAAGAAACTCTTAGAATCGCCCTGGTGTAAGACCAATGTTCAGAATTGAAACGTTGCTTGAAATGGCTTTAGCCGTGTTTGGTGACCAGATCTAAATATCCAGGTACTTCTCCACCTTCCTCTTCTTTATCTCCTTCCCCTCCCCACTACCTTTAGCCTCACAACATACCACAGTTATGGATGTCATAGTCTCACTGGGGGATGCCATAGTCTCACTGGCTCCATACGGGAGCGGTGGAGATTCTTGTGCTATATTCATATAAAAAAAACCACCACAATCCTTTTTTCTATTCTTTTTTTAAATGTAACTTTGCTTCGTTCGCCTTCTCGCGCTTATTAGCCCCGGTTTCCCGCTTTAATTCCCGTCTGACAGCGGTTGTCTCCGAGGCCTGTAATTGGCTGTCGCCCACCGGCCGCCATCTTGGAGTTAAATACGAATGATTAATATTAAGAAAGGCGGTAGATGGCACCATTTCACTTTTTCTGATGCAGGCCGCAATGATGGAAATATCCATGGGCTCTCAAGTTATTTTTCATGTTTTAAAAAAATATATATTTCGCCATCATATTTAGACGAGCTTCGGGAGAGAGCATTCACTGGATTCACATAGATTTCAAACATCTCTACCATAGGTCATCCCAAGTGGTTCCCTAGGTTTGGTGACTTAGCAGGGGTGCTTGGGTTCATGGGATGAGGCTTGTCCAGGTCTTGGCGGCAGAAGTCTTGGTGATCGGAAGAGAATGGTTGAGGGGGTCCCTTTGACTTCTCCAACCGTAGGTACTCTCTCAAAACATCGCCTTGCACCGCAGTGGGAGAGATGGATTTTAAACATCCGTCACTCCTGGACACACTGACCCCCAGATTCCTACTTACCCCTAACACCATTTTTTTCCCGGAACTCCCTCCCCTTCCTTCCCTAAAAAGACCCTCAGGTACTTTCCTACCTTCATCTTCGTCGTCTATTTCCCCTTCCCACTATCTTCAGCATTTCAGAGTGCCCTCGTTTGGTGATGCCATAGGTACAATTGCTCCGGGTGGCTAGGAGCAGTTGGCACTCTTGTGCGCGTGATTCACATAAAAAAGTGTGAAAGATCCTCTCAGTAACGACGGCCGGCGTTGTCCAACGGTAAGGCAATCCAAAGGTTGCGGGATCGAATCCCGGCGTGGCACATACATTTTATTTGATTAATTTGTGTTATTTCAGAATTAATTAATTTAAAATAATATCTATGTAGTATATTTGCGGCACGTTCCAGACTGGAAGATACTCTCAGAATAGCCCTGGGGTCCTAGCACACTGAAATCGTTATCTTTACAATATCGAATAGACATGGCATAACAACCGACGATGTTGTACCGAACCGATATTGATAAGCAATGTAAGGTAATAAAAAAGAAATTGTTATACGCTGGCAACACTTGAGGTACTTTCTATGTAGCTGTCACAATGTCTATGGTATCGGAGTTTTAGACCGAGAGCCGATACACAAACCTTACGTCACAAACTTTACGAGTACACGGATGAAACTACTTTAGTGATAATGGACATTTAGTAAGCCTTAAAAACGCTAGTGTGCCGCGCCTCTTGGCAGATTCCGCGCAGTAATGGAACTAGGGAAATTCTTCAATGGGATGGTTTAGAATCTAGATTACAGTTATTCTTTGGTTGCATTCGATGACGTAAAATGACGTAAAATTTACAAATTTCTATCCCAATTTAACACTGGCTGCCTGCGAACGTGCCAGGCTGCCGGTTGGCAGACCTTCTAATTTTCTCATCTACTAATCGACCGTTATCGTATGAAACCTTATTCCCGTTCGTGTACCCGATGACGTAATTTTTTCGAAAAAAAACGAGTGTGCTTTAGACCACACGACTGAAGTAAAATTTCACTAACTTATGCCGGGTACCCGTTGTAAATAATGTTATATAGGATGGAACCATTAAAGTTTACTTGACCCGAGGTTACAGGGGCCTTGCAACGCATGCCGGGTACCCATCCCCATCCCCATCCCGTTCGCCTCACCCGATCACCGTTCGCATAAAATGTATATAATATCCTTTTTCGTAACGCATTCACCAGCTTACCCCCCATGTTGAGTATGCGTAAAGAAGTTTTACTTCAAAAATCGCTCACTATTTCCATGACTGCGTGGAACCTGCCAAGAGGTGTACCGGCAGGCTTACTAAATGTCCATTATCACTATATCACTACAAAGTTGTTTCATCTGTGTACTCGATGACGTGGGTTTGTGTAGCCAGGCTCCCGGTCTATAATAACTGTCAAAATCATCGCAACCCATGAATGTAATAATATGACAACTAACTAATAATCTTCTCTTTTGAACATTTAAAGATCCATTTACATCGAGATTTTGCTGAGATATCATAATAATATTAAATACACATACTTTAATATACGTTGGAAGTCCGCATGTATTTTTTGACAATAAAAAATGAGTTAATTGGACAATGAGATCATTAGCCATAATACGAGATATATTCGTAAGTACGAAACTGTCAAAGAAAACGTCTGAATTCCGATTTAATTCAATCCTGCAATCTTCGATAATCTGCCTCCGTTCATTAATAAACCAGTAATTATGCAGAAAGAATGTCATTATTAATAAAGTTGTGCAGATATATCGCCAGTTAAACAAAGGACAGGGTGATTTACAATCTCGTATCGATAACGAACCGATTGCCCTAGCACGCTTGTACCGTCGATAGGCAGACCGACGTCGAAGGGACATAAATAAGGAATCGACATTCGATCTCACACGATGGCAACACTGGGGATCTGTGAATGAATTTTCGTTTCTTAATTTGAAATATGCTACGTAAAAATGAAAAATACCAATAAATTGACAATTTCGAATTGAAATACGAACTCAAATAAATATTGGCGTTTCGTATGTAGATACTGTTTGAGACTAAACGACATTTTAACAAATTTCGTTTCTCGAAACTGAAAGCAATTAATTGATCGCCTTTTAAATGAATTAACTGAGTCTATGGGTCTCGTATACGATTTCTTTAAATTCTTAGAGTTTTTTAGTTCACCTCTACTCATTAATTAGTCAGTTATTTTGCGTAACAAACGACATTATTTTAAAAAATCTGTACATTGACAGCTTATCTGTCACTCCGGAAGCCACGGTAAAAACGGCGTCTTTTGTCAACCGACTGTCGGAATCGTATGTTCACTGTGCTCGCAAATATCGCTAACTGACCATAGACAATGGATTTATTACATTTCGTATTGATATTGGGGTTTTATCAATCGACTGTGCTACGGTCGCAGCCAAGAATGCATACGATTTGGCGGGGTTTTGTCAATCGTCGGTCGGAATATCCCTTATCGATTGTTGAGCGTGCTAGCACATATTGATACATGACCATAAACGACCGATTATAACGATATCGTATTGATATAGGATTATATCGACCGACCATGCTAGGACCCCTGGTGTAAGACCACTATTCAGAATTGAAACGTTGCCTGAAATGGCTTTAACCGTGTTTGGTGACCAGATCTGAATAGCCAGGTACTTCCCCACCTTCCTCTTCCCTACCTCCTTCCCTCCCCACTACCTTCAGCCTCATAAAATACCCCATTTGGGGATGCCATAGTCTCACTGGCTCCAGACGGGAGCACTTGGGACTCTTGTGCGGTATTCATATAAAAAATAAATAAAAAGTAACGTCGTGGTAAGAGATCACAATTTGAAATGGCTTCAATTGTGTTCTACTGATATATATTACGACAATCTCAATTGAGGCCGGTATGGATACACCTCTGCCAAGGGTCATCCCAAGTGGTTCGCTTCGATTGGCGAATTAGCAGGGGTTTCCGGGTTCATCGAGTGAGGTGTGTTCAGGTTTTGGTGGCGAATGAATTTGCTCACCAGCTGCGTTGCGGGCCGCATCGGGAGAGGTCCACTCCAGCTGCTTTAACCACTTTTTTTACCACTCCAGCTGCTCTCTCTGGAACCATCGCCTTCCACCACAGTTGGAACGATGGATTCATACGCCCGTCACTGCTAAACATACTGACCCCCTATTCCTACCCATCCGTCATACCTTTTTATTTCCTAGATCTTCCTTTCCTTTCTTTCCTTAAAAAAGACCCTCCACTCAGCTAAGATGACATAGGCCCCGAGAGAAATTTGCTTCTGGTGTACTATGTCATGTTACGCTTCCTCTTTCTTTAGCCAACATTGTCAGCGTTTCAGTGTCCATCATCTGAGCAGATTTTAATACCCCAAAAATAAATCATGATGATACTTTTCACCGTGGAAATCTTAAATCGTATCTATCTGTTTTCTCTTAATTTCCTCCCACCTTTATCACCTTCAGGTTCGCAGTTTCCTTTGTTCAAAATTGGCAATTATTTTTAGCATCAGCAATGCTGATTCAGCATGTTGTATCTCCCCGTGAAGAGCAAGGTCAGTGCTTAGAACATAACGAGAATCACGACGGTATTTGTTTTATTATTAAAAAATAAACTTTGGTAATACAAACACATAAAGACCCCGGCCCCAAGCTTTATCGCCCCCTTTCACCGGTAAACGGAGATATTAAATGCATAAAATTAAGTCGCCTCTTCGGTCTTCCCGTCTAACACCTCAAAACCCGGCAAATTTTTTTATTTTTATTTATTTTTTTATTTATTTAATATATAGGTATATAATTGTACAGTGGAGTTTTATAAATTACAAAATATCGGTACAGAAATTATTTTTAAATTGCAATCTCATCAAAGAAGAAGCTAGTTCTTGTGCTTGATGAGCGAGTTACACTAATTATATCTGTAATAGAATAACTAAAATACTGTGCACTTAGGTGAAATTCGAAAAATCTAAATAAAATAGGGATTAGAAAGAAAGAGAAAAACAGGTAATTATTTAGTTAATTATTGCTGATGAAGTGTAGCTTCAGTTTAAGTTTCAGTATATTGATGTCTTTGGTTTTTTTTATTTCAGTGGGAAGGTTGTTGAAAAACTTTATTCCTAAATAGATATAATTGTTTTGCATTAGTTTGGTATAAAATTTTGGTATTTTGATGTTGTCTTCATATCTTTTTGATTGGTGAGTTTCAAATTTTTTGATGATATTATCTTTGTAAATTTGGATAATTGCATTTTTCTTGAAGATATTCTCTACTCGAGGCACCGTGAAATCTGCGAAAAGTGTTTCTGTTGGATAAGTGGAGGGTTTCTTTAGGATTACTTTAATGATTAGTTTCTGGATCACTTTGATCGGGGTTAGTAAATTGTTGTATGACCCCCCCCATCCAATAATTAATTTATAAAAATTACATTTATGCGCCCTCGTATATATTTATTTTCGACAATCGAAATCGACAGTTTTACATTTTTCCAGTTTGTACATATTTGTACAGCCATAATAAAACCAATTATGGATTTCCTCGTTGTGACTTTTATTACCTCTGATTAAACAGCATAATAAAAATTTTGAAATAATAAAATTTATAATAAAGGAGTAGTCTATAATAAAGGAGTATGAGACCAAAAATTTTATATAAGTATGTAATACTAAAATTTACACAAAACATTAAAATATCAATACATTGATAACCGTAAGAAGCCAAGTTGTACATATAAATCAAATCATAACAGAATTATAAGTATAAACGATAGAAACATAAGAAACATAGACACATAACATATCCATGAAACATCAGAGAAATACTCTTTTATGTACCCCTTATATTTGGTAAGTTTGGAATTGAAAATATCCACCTTGGATTATACGCTATTGTAACTATTGCATAGTCTGTTCAGACAAGAATTCTGCATACATTTTGTCTTGCATTGATCCACCCTGAACAGGACAGAAGAGCGTGTGGTACGCGCAGGTACATTAAATTGAATTTTACTTATATGTGTACCTGGGAGGCTCTAGGAGTGCCTATGTCAGTTTTGGTAATTTGATTTAGGTACCAGAAAGTACTCTAAAATATCTTTAGAATTCTTTGAATACCTGTGTCAGGTGATAATTTTCAATCAACAGTCTTCATTGCTGGGCTATTTGAAAATTTGACATAGGGACCTCAAAGTATTAAACCCCGAAATACATGATGTAAATACCGCACAAGAGTTACTACTGCAACCATCCGTCTGGAGCCTGTGGTAGAGCTTTATACGTGCCCGATATTTGTATGGAGACTTGCTCTACCCGTTCTTGGTACAGTACTCTTCCTTATATATCCAATGTATTTTGCCTTGAGTCAGCGATTGCCTTTGCCATCAACATTGTTGTATTTCTGATTGAATCCTCTACCCTTTTGATCTCCGGTTTAGGGGGTTTTACGACGATGTTTTTGAAGTGAAAACTTCTTTAGCACCGTTGTGACTTGAAACTTGATGAAACGAAAAATAGACAAGCACATACGTCTATTTTGGAGGCGTCTACTAATATCTACAGGAATTCCAAAAACTGAAAACATCGAACTAATATCTATGAGAATCAAAGTGTTGACGAATATCTACAGCTCAAACTGTTGATTAATATCTATGAGAACCAAAGTGTTGACGAATATCTACAGCACTGGCAGAGGTTGGATTTGCAATTATGTATAGCATATTGGAATAACGTAATATTGCGTATGCAGTTTAAAAAACTTAATTTATGTAAGTATGTATGTAAAAATCCCTAATATCGGATTATTGGACACATTTAGCTGATTAGTCCAACCTACGCTCTGTAGATATTAGTCAACACTCTGAAGTTCGTAGATATTCGTTCAACATATGAGCTGTAGATATTCGTCCGACATACAGGCTGTAGATATTAGTATCTGGAGTCTCTATTTTAGCCTGCGAAAGAATGAGATAGTATAATCAGTCTCCACTTTGTGCGGTGCTTCGTAACCTTCCCACTCTTGTCTACTTCAGTTTTCTGAAGGTTTCACTTCTACCGCGTTTGGACACTTTTTTATGGTGGGAAGGTCAGAAGGGGATATCTAGGACTGCGAGCCAGTCTAACTTCATCAATCCTGCTGGGGAATTAATGGAGCACGCATTGCCGACTCTTCAAGGCCCCGATCTATGCATCATGTGGGCAAAACGGCCATGGGAGCACCTTTTCCTATTGATGGCGGACCAGAGTTTACGATGCAATGAGAACCCAGACTGTCTCTCATTGGGGTCTTATTTGAGATGGGCATTTCCCACGTTGGTCGATTGCCACTCTAGTTTCCATCTACCTTCTGGTTTAATCGGAGTTTAATGTTTAACCTTCTGGTTTAATCGGTTTAATCTCTTTCCAACGAGAAGGATTTTCGCGACTTCAAGCGGCTTGCCGGATGCAAGACGACATCATCATGCAAAGGTATTACGCATTTTTCAGCTTCTTGTATTCTTGTATTGTGTTGCAATCTCTCACCTGATACCTGGCGGGGTTATGTTTGCAATCACGAGGAGCCAAGGAAGAGGAGTAGATTTTAAGGTAAAGGAGCCGATTTCAATTTTGAAATCTATGGCGGAATGATAAAAAGGGAAGTTTCGGAGCGCATCGGTAAATTTGTATGCATCTAGGGCAAAAATATAGTCACAATTTCGCACTCCGGTGACACTGGTGTGGGTTTTTGGGTAACCGACGAGTTCATCGAAAATCAATTCATCGAAAGCAAATTCATCGAAAATGAGTTCATCGAAAAACAAATCATCAAAAAAAAAAGATTAGGTTAGGTTAGTCTCCTTGTCCAAAGTTTTATTATCAATTTTTTTACATATAAATTTATTGTCAACTTTTATTGACCAAAGCTTTTTTAACTTCCCCATCCGCTCGGCATTTTTCTTAAATATCTACAAAATATTTTTTTCGATGAATTGGTTTTCGATGAACTCGTTTTCGGTAAACTCGTTTTCGATGAACTCGTTTTCGATGAACTCGTTTTCCTTGAATTTGCTTTCGATGAATTGATTTTCGATGAACTCGCCGTGAACCGGGTTTTTTTGATGTTAATTATATAACCAAACCATAACCAAATACAAATATTTTAAAAAACTACAGGCCACCTCAGAACAGGAAATCCTAGTGAGGAGGTCTGTGAAAAAAAAAGAATCTATACTTATTATATACATTATACATACATGTACAAACCTTGTTATTGAAATTAATAATAATAATAATAATAATAATAATAATTGCTTGCCTTTAAAACATGTCGACGTAAGCAAAGCGTGCAAATATTTTGAAATATTTTTTTATGTTGCCTCTTTTAAGAGCGTTTAACCAGCCAGCGGACGAAAATCCACATTTCGTCGAAAGTTGTTCTTCCGATCGTGCAGGGCGGTTACAATGAGAAAGATTAATTATTCTCCGTACCAGCTTTTTTAAATTATAACTCAATATCGAATTTATTTCATTCCAAATTAGCTTTTATTTATACCTTCATCCAAAAATGCTGAAAGGCGTGATGATAAAACTATTAAAATAGTGTACTTTTTGTAGTTATTTTTTGATTATAAGTATTTATCATTTTTCAATAATGTCTAAATTTAATAAGAATGTTAAAAAAATCTGAAATATATTAGTTTGTAAGTGCGCAAATAAATACACAAATGGACCAATTTTCGTCAAGAAACACATGTACGTACATATTTTTTAATGATTTTATTGAAACTAAAATTAAAATTCTAATACATATCTCTGCTAGATAATGTATTGATTTATTTTACTGCATGATTACATTATTTGAAATGGGTGTGGTATAATACAAAAACTTTTTTGAAAATTTAGCAAATCTGCCAACGACCTATGGAATAACCTTATTATACTAAAAATTAAAAAAAATTCTAAAAATTTATTACATATCTTCACTAGATAAAAGAACAATCTTTCGAAATCCATTTATAATTTTTTGTGGAAAAGAGTCAATACGTCTAAAAACTTTTTTGAAAATGACGTATTTCCGGCTTTCTCTGGTAATGCCCTCTTAAGGCTGAACGGGTTGAATTGTAATTTGAATGAATTATTGCAAAAACGTCTTGAAATATGCAACCGTTGCCAAATGCAATTTAAATGGGAATTAATTAATTTTCTTCGTCCTGTTGTCGTGTACATCTACTGTCTACGGAGTAGAAAACAACTACAATTGCCTTCCTTTTTTCTATTAGGTATCATTATAATCTTCATGAAACACACTAATATTGGTTGTGAGTCTATCACTCTGTGAGTGATTTTGACTATGGTTCATTGAACTCGAAATAAGTGTGATTTTCAAAATTAGAACTGGATAGATTAACGAAAGTGGAACATTTGAAAACAGACGTTTTCTTTTGTAATCAATGCAAAAAATTAAACAAATTCACTTTCAACGGCACAATTAAACGAAAAACTTGTCTTGAGATACCCCTATATTTGAATATTAATCATTTAACATCTAGGTACCTTCCTACTTTTTATGTTGATTTCAGATTTTTTTTCGTGTGTGTTTTTTTGCTTTTTCTTTTATTTTAAGATGAAAAATCTAATAAGGGTTTCATTGCATTTTTCTTTTTTATGTGAATGCCGCACAAGAGTCCAAACTGCTCCCGTCTGTAGCCAGTGAGACTATGGCATCCCCAATTGTATGTATGTTGTGAGGCTGAAGCAAGGTGGGGATTCTGATCTGGTCGCCAAATACAGCTAAAGCCATTTCAAGCAACGTTTCAATTCGGAATGGTGATCTTCCACCAGGGCGATACTGAGAATATCACCCACTCTAGGACGTATCGCAATATGCTATATATTATTTTGAATGAATTAATCTTGACATAACACAAATTTATCAAATAAAATTTATTTTCTCACGCCGTGATTTGAACCCGCGACCTTCGTTTTGCTAGTCGAGAGCTTTACTCCTGGAGAATGTACCCTTCTATTTGATGCTCTCAAAAATTACTTATGTATTTTTTTTTAATTATTTGTTTCTTATCCTTTTATTTACATTATATGAAGCACTTGTCCGCAGCATCCTGGAATACAGCTCCATTATTTGGACCCCCTCTGAACAAAACCATATCCTAGAAATAGAAAGAGTACAAAAAAGGTTTATGCGTTACCTGTAAATGAGGGAATATACATACTACCCATTCCTGTATCCATCGTTGTTCTTAACAGGAATTCTCGATCTTAATACCTTAAGAAGCCCGCCGAAAAATATTTTTGGGGAAACATTTTTTTAAGCTGATCTTCGGTACTGTACTGAATCCACCTATGTTGAAGGAGATTAACCTATATGTCCCTAACTCGTATACTCGTGGGAGATCCCACGTACTTTTTTATGCTCCGAAAGCGAGAACTTCTTCCTTTCAGAATGCCCCATTAAATAGAGCAATTCAACTGCTTAAGAGGGCATTACCAGAGAAAGCCGGAAATACGTCATTTTCAAAAAAGTTTTTAGACGTATTGACTCTTTTCCACAAAAAATTGTAAATGGATTTCGAAAGATTGTTCTTTTATCTAGCATAGTTATGTAATAAATTTTTAGATTTTTTTTAAATTTTTAGTATAATAAGGTTATTCCATAGGTCGTTGGCAGATTTGTTAAATTTTCAAAAAAGTTTTTGTATTATACCACACCCATTTCAAATAATGTAATCATGCAGTAAAATAAATCAATACATTATCTAGCAAAGTTATGTATTAAGAATTTAATTTTAGTTTCAATAAAATCATTAAAAAATATGTACGTACATGTGTTTCGTGACGAAAATTGGTCCATTTGTGTATTTATTTGCGCACTTACAAACTAATATATTTCAGATTTTTTTAACATTCTTATTAAATTTAGACATTATTGAAAAATGATAAATACTTATAATCAAAAAATAACTACAAAAAGTACACTATTTTAATAGTTTTATCATCACCCCTTTCAGCATTTTTGGATGAAGGTATAAATTAAAGCTAATTTGGATTGAAATACATTCGATATTGAGTTATAATTTAAAAAAGCTGGTACGGAGAATAATCAATCTTTCTCATTGTAACCGCCCTGCACGATCGGAAGAACAACTTTCGACGAAATGTGGATTTTCGTCCGCTGGCTGGTTAAACGCTCTTAAGGCGATCCACTAGTTCACTACTGTGCCGTGGACAGTAGTTCTTCGGTGGACGCCATAGGGGTCACTTTGAATAACCGAATTCGTCGACTAGCGGCCGTATTGTAAAATATCAACGCGAAAATGCATATTTTATTTTATTTTGGGAAGATTGGGTGTAAATATCAACTTTTTTTGCGATTATTATAAAATAAACTGAATTTGCCACATTACACAATAAAACCATATCCGAAAAGGGGGTTATAAATAGGAGAGTTTGGACTTGAAAGTGTGTTTTTTAGACCTTATACTTTATTTTTTTATAGGCTTATTAAAAAACTTATTAAAAAAATGACCGATATTTTTAAGGGCCAAGGTATGTTCTACACGCAGTATTTAATTAAAGCATCTACAATACTTCTAAGCGTTCAAATTTTCTAAACAAAAACATATGATTTTGCATTATTTACTATGACTTCATCTTAACGATTCTGCATTGAGCATTGACATCTTCAATGTTACCTATAGAGAGTTCAGTAACTATCTTTTGACATATGTCTCAACATAGTGAAACTGCCCCCTTGGACTTTTTTTCTCTTAAATTTTGTAATCTTCTCCGTAATAATTTGGTGTATAACTGTTTTATGGAGAACCTGAAAAAAAAAATAAAAAAATGTATACCAGATATTGCATTACTCAACTTTGCGTTTGTCGTACACACTCGATTGACAAATAGATGCAAAGGTAAGTGATGCCATCTATATTATTAATACGCTAAAAAGCTACTTTTGTAATTCGGTTTCGAATTCAAGAATTCATCAAAGGATGGCGCCACTTATGTGGCAGGTCGCATTATTTCGCCCAGTTTTTTTTTATTATATCACTTTTCTTTTTTTTCCGTGCTCGTCCGTTCCCCTTGTATACAATAACAAATTTCTTGATATTAAGCCTAACCGCAACTTCCTGACTCTCAAGACAGATACCCCAGATTTCTTCCAAATTTACAACAGACAACTTTATTCGGCCATTCGTTAGCGTAAAGTTTATTAATCCAGGGGGCTCCATCGCCGCCCCCGCCCTTCAGGCCCTGCGTAGTTTAGGGCCCCCGTCCGCTATTACTCTGCTCGGGCCGATCGTACGTCTTGAGCCCGAGGAGACGACCCTATTGCCTTGGAGGCGCGGTCAGCACCGCACTACACACCTAAGAATTAGAACATGTCCTTAAATATCCCTTCAACGGCTACAGGGTGTTTTATTTTAAGGTGTTGGTTTGGGCAGGAGAGGTTAAAAAAAATATAGCGTGCAATTCACATGTAGTAAAAGAACTTTCAGAAAACTAAAGTAGACAAGAGTGGGGAGACCACGAAGCACTTTTTTGATCAATGTGAAGAATGATTTTTTTCCATATTTTTGTCGTTGAATTCCAGTGCACCTTTTCCTATACATGGTCATCTTATTAGTAAATTATTATTAGTATATATGCCTGTTGTATTGTGATGATGCGGTGCTGATATCTAACAGTATGGAAGGTCTACAGTCTCTTGTATCAAGGATGAACGAAGTATGTATGAAGAATGAGTTAATGATGAATGTAAGTAAGTCTAAAGTTATGGTGTTTGAAAGAGAGAGTACGAAAACAGTATGTAATATAGTCGTGAATGATGAATACTTGGAGCAGGTGGATGAGTTCGTTTATTTGGGAAGTATGTTTACGGGAGATGGGAAGGCTGATATAGATATTGAAAGAAGGGTGAATGCAGGTAACTCTATTAATGGAGGACTGAACGCCGTTGGCACCAACAAAAAACTGTCAAAGACGCGAAACTAGCCGTCCATAATGGAGTACTGGTACCTACCCTGATGTATGGCAGTGATGCATGGAACTGGCAGAGGAAGGATGAAAGTAGACTGAACGCTGTAGAAATGAGATCCCTGAGGCGTATGTGTGGTAAAACCATGTATGATCGTGTGAGAAATGTGGAAATCCGCAAAGAATGCAAGGCTGATGTAAGCGTAATGAGTAAGATCAAGAAAGGAACGCTCCGATGGTTTGGGCATGTGGAGCGAATGAACGAGGAAAGGAGTGTAAGGAGAATATATGACGCAAATGTGAATGGAAGAAGAAGTCGGGGACGCCCGAGGAAGACATGGCACGACCAAGTGAATCAGATACTTGAGTCGGGCCATGTGAAGAGTCGGAATAATAGAAGAGAATGTATGAGACGATGTATGAATGTGAACGAGGCAAGGAGTGTGTGCCAAGACCGAGTTGTTTGGCGGTCCGTCCTCTCTGCCTACCCCTGCGGGGAAACGGCGTGATGGTTAGTTAGTTAGTTAGTTAGTTATTAGTTATTAAGAAAAGGAAGGAGAGGAAGTTCTGGGAAGGAAAAATGGTATGAGGGGTGGGTAGGAATCTGGGGTCGGTGTATCCAAGGATGACGGATGTATGAATCTATCCTCACCACTGCGGAGCAAGGCAATTTTCCGAGATAGTCCTGCTGGAGAGGTCAAAAGATCTCCCTCAACCAGTTATTTACTGCTACTTTTGGTTACTCAGTAGTGGTGCCCGCGTTCATGGGGTGAATTTGTCTATGTCTTGGCGGCAGATGCATCTACCCACTTACTGCATGGCGGGCCGAAGCGAGACAGTCTGATTAAGGGAGGCCTTTTGGCCTCCAGCCGGACACTCTCGACCCATCGTTTTGCATTGAATTGGAAAGATGGATTCATACGTCTGTTTCTCCTGGACACACTGACCCCCAGATTTCTACCACTCATTTCTTTCCTTAAAAGACCCTCCACACAGCATCCCCTAAGATGACATAGGCCATGAAGGAAATTATTTTCCTCAGAGCCTCCTGCTTGGAGCTAATGTAAAAAATAAAGTTTTGACCGTTTTTAATGTTTTTTAGTTGACCGCAACATCATTTTCCATTTTCGATCAACCTGTATATATCCCTAAGATACCCCGACCATTCCTTCCGTTCTCAAGAAGACTTAGTGCGAAACATATGTTAAGGGCTGTTTATGCCTTAACAGCACCCCGTGAACGGTATTCCAATTTCTGTTGCGTAACTTAACTGCCTGCCCCTTCGGGCTGTCGTAAGTTGCTGGACCCAACAAGTCTGGCTTATTTTACTGGAAAATGTTCGCACACAAGTTGACGGAAGAATGTTGCTTGAAATGTATTATTGTTAATTTAGACATTTGGACGTCGAAACACTCGTCTACACATATATTTACAAATAATAATAATTAATAGGTTTATTTGTCAATAGATTTTTACAAATTAAGTCATCATCATCAAACAGTATTAATAGGCTAGAGACTGTACGGTTGAAATTTAAATGCACTTAAAAAGGCTTAAAATGCAACTCTGACGCCGTGCCGTACGCAAAGCCGTTTTCGTACGCGGAATTTGTATACAAATGTACTTTTATAATATAACCGAATTAAAGCATTGCCAAAAGATGGCGCCACTTACGTTAACGAATCGCGTGACTAGCATCCCCTGGCAGGCGTAAGTACTACGGATTTGTAATGATTATTGTAACTGGCAGTTGTGAATAATAATAATAATACCACGCGGCTATGTATTACTTATGAAGTCATTGCTTGTCGCCGTTACTTTGTCCCGATGACTAGCTATCACTAGATCACGGTTGATCCGAGGAACAGGCTATTTTTGGAACCAGTTCCTATCGGATTTATAAAATGGTCACCAAACTCAAACTGTTCGAAACCAAACCAAACCGCCCGTAGGGCCTAGCAACGAAAACCAGGGTTTTAACTACTAGTCTACTACTACTAGGGTCACTGCTCAGGTATACATTCAGGATTTCTCCCGGGTTTTCAGCAGTAGGTACTTACCACATAATATTTATGCACCAGATTTAAATGTCCGGGTTAAATTTTCCCCAAAAAAGGAAAAACTAAACCCTTTCACACACTTCCCCAAATGATCATCTAGTCAACCCACGCTATGCAATTGCACTATATAAGTATTATAAATACAAAACAATACAAGAACAACATGTCAACCTACTAGAGACCAAATGGGAATATAATTCACCGACTCCAGATATTTTCATATCAGAGGGTTCGGCTCTGTGGCATTTCTAATTGAACCTATTAATCCTACCGATCCCTCAATATAAATATTTAAAAAATCCTTTGTAATCCTACATGTATTTAAAATGACTGATTTTTGCATTTTTATATACAAATTATTTGACAAATCTAATATGCTTAACTTTTGAATCAGATTCCTAGGTATTATGCCAGTGGCCGAAATAACAAATGGCAATATTTTTATAGTCCGAGAATGCCAAATTCTTTTAATCTCATTTCCTAAATCTGTGTATTTTCTTATTTTTTCAGAAATAGTTTTTTGAATATTATATAAAATAAATAATTAAGTTGAAATTAAAATTAAATCATTTAAATCAAAATTGAAATTGAAGCAAATAACATAAAATTTCAAAATAAATAATATAATCATAAACACGAGTAGGTTTTCCTTTCATTGTAAATTCTGTCAATTTAGATGTTGTGGGGTTGACTGTGCAGTCAGCAAACACCCGCAGCAGAGCTTCTTGAAGCACTGCAACGATGTCGATATTTGAATAAGCAGTGATTCTTAATTTATTGTGCATCGGTTCATTTTTTCGAAAATTATTCGAATGAATGCGGTGGAAAGCGACCAAGATGGCCGACCCAAGCACCTTGGAGATGGGGCACCCAGTTGTTTGTTTGATATAGATATCTGATTTAACCGTCATCAAAATCAACATGGTTTTAGTCTAATTCTACACACAATGAGGTTGTCACCTTTTTTTTCTTATTGTGGTAAAAATGTATTATATTTAAAGAATTAATAATGAGAGTAAAATTAGTTTTTAGATATCTCCAAAAATTAAATCTAAATTATGAGCTTTCAAAGTAAACTTGGGTAAAACGTATGCACTTGTGTCACATGGTGTGTGAATTTTAAAATTAACACCGAAACCAAAATTAATTTTCAAGAACGTAATCATAAAGTTATCAAAAAAATCAACCCGTAAAAGTTTTTTTAACTGTCTACTTTTATTCTGTAGCAAATAGTTTTGACTTGCCGAACACCTATTTGCGCCATCATTTCATCCAAGTATATGCGTGAGTTCCAAAAAAATTCGATAGAATGCATTATCATCAATAAATCTGCCAAGTTTCAGCTCGTTAGGATGTCGGGAAGTGGATTAATTTCCACTTCCACGTCACGGAAACAAAATAGAAATTCTAAAAGATTTAAAAAGAGATACATTATCTTGCAGTCGAAAGATCATTAGAAGCATTGTTTTTTTGACCCTTTGTTGGTCTGCAAGGAGCAAATTTGTCTTTCAGCAAGTTCGTCACAACGCTTGCAACTAACTTAGTGAAAATCATTTTTCAAACACTACATTTTCTAAAAAAAAATTTTTTTTAAACACTCTTGCATATATGTATACATACACGCGCCCCAATACAATCCTTGTTACCAGCATTACACCGTGAACTGCTATCCTAGTAAAATCCATTTTTTTATTATTAAATATCGACCTTCTTCTTTGCACTGATATAAAAAAGTAACAAATACTGCGATTTAAAAAATAATGTCGAGAATCGTCTATAGCGGAATCGCCCAATGTCAATGCTGCAGTAACGCCGCTTACAACATTCGTGCTCGATCGATTTGCAAACTGATTGTTTGCAAACACTTTTTCGACCCATCAAAACCGCAATCATTGTCAAACTTTCCTTACAACCAGCAGATGCGTGGTTTGAAACTTATTCCTCAGCTAACCGAAACATCTATCCCCTCCAGTTTGAAGACAGGCGGGTGGGGGGTATTTGCGGTTAACACTTTGCGGTCCTGTTCGACACTTCCGACCCGAAGGGGTTAATCAATTCGCCCTGTACAAGGTGGTCCCGTCTGCCATTGCTGACTAGAACAGGGATACTGAACCTTTGAAGGTTCAGTAACACTTTTAGGACACTTTAATTAAGATAATAATATCTTTACGATTGTGGCATTGACTTCTCTTTTTCTTCTACTGGTGTTTTATTATGTTGTAAGTTAGGCTATCGTCAAGGGAATCTTCATCTTATGAACTGATTATCTATAATCATTTATGCATCACAAATAGAGCTATAAAAATGCTTGGTTTTATATGCAGAACAGCATTTAAAGATTTTAAGTCACTAGAATGTTTGAAAATATTGTACACTTCTTTAGTAAGAAGCCAGGTAGAGTATAATCGCCCATTTGGTCCCCATTGTATAAAATACATTCCGACAATATAGAAAGGGTACAGCACAAATTTTTAAGATTTGTTAACTTTAAGCTGAATATTCCAATTCAAAATATTAACTATGTCCTTTTGATGAAACAACTAAACTTAATTACGCTGTCAGATAGGCGGATCATCTCTGACCTTGTACTATTAAATAAAATCATTAATAATTGCATTGACAACCCTGAAATTCTCGCCAAAATAAAATTTTACGTACCGACCAGAAATACGAGGCAAAGTGCTACCTTCTTCTGTGACAATTTTAAAACAAACTATGAGGCTCATACACCTATAAATAGATTACATCATTTTGGTAATAAATTTGGGAATATTGTAGACATGTTTGCAGATTCTATATTAGTTATAAAAAGAAGTCTTTTTAATTACTTTAATGAAATGTATGATTTTGATTTTAATTAATTTTATTTTTTACTATTATTTTAATCATTATAATTGTGTACTACGTACCTGCCTAACTATTATTATCTACCCTTGTGTGGAGGACGAACAAAGGACACTGATCTGCATCGTCCGGCCACCCGATTGGTCCCTCAGGCACCAATTGGATGCAGACCTTTCCTCAAGCAACTGGCCTCGCTTGCATCAAAAACTAACGATTCATTCTGCTTTAACTCTCGGTCAGGAGTCGCTGGTCTTTAATATTTGTTCGCCCTTCATATTACTTTATTATTGCATATATTTAAATTGGAGATTTATGTGTCTGTTAATAGTGTTAATAAACTTGTAAGTATTGAATCGTCTTGCTTATTCGCTTTGCCATCTACACACTTACACAATAAACACATAACCCCCAAACTTGTAAAAGCCCACTAGGGCGTAAATAAATAAATAAATAAATCACTCTCTTAAATGCAATGCACTTCTCTTCAATGGATCTCCACGTTTCACTCCATTTCAGATCTCAGATTCGTTTGAGTTTCGCCAGTATTGTCTTCATTTAATTAAATACTTTACTACGCGTTTTTGTGATGTGTGTTGATAACTAGTTGAATTACTAGTTATCAACACTTCTTCAGAATCGAACCAATTTAAAAGGAGTTTTGACATCTCCATTCTCTTGTTGAGCAGTATGTGAGTAACATTTTGTCCAATCCATGTTCCAAAACCTAAGTATCTCTAACACATTCATAGTCTAGGAAATGACCTAGAGTTTTTTCAGTTTCAATGTCAAAATATAACGACATCATTTTGACTGTTTCGTACAGTAAAACATTATAAATTATCAATAGAAGTGTACATAAGTTTTTTTAACACTTCCATCGCTGGGTAGGTGAGCGTGGAGGTAGGTTTGAGTGAAAATATACAATACTGCTGGTTCCCGGCATGCGTTGCTATGCCAATTAATATAGAAATTATTTCTCCCTGCGTGTCCTTTCCTACTCGTCCCGTTCCCCTTCCGCCTCCCCTTCCTCTCCCGCGTGCCCTTCGCCCTCGCGTTCCCACACCGCCTTCCCTCTTCCCACTCCCCTCGCCCATTTCCCCCATCCCGCGAACCCTCCTCCCTACTTCTACCCTCCCGCATTCCATTAATTCAGTCCCGGTACATTAAGTCTTCAAACAGCACCTATTGCAATTTTTTATGCATATTTCGTAATTCGTAATGCCAGAGCTCACCAGTAGTTTTATACAAACCTTGTACTGACCATAACGAACACAACAAAAAAAAATTTATCCAATTTGGTGCAGTCGTTCGGAAGTTATGCGCGTACATACATTCCGGCGATTCATTTTTATTTATATATATATAGATATAGATATATAGATAGATAGATAGATAGATATACAGGGTGTCCGGGGGTAAAGTGCATTAACTTCGGGAGGTGATTCTACATGATGGTAAGAGTAAAAAAGATTAACAACTTTTTCCGAAATTCCAAAATATTTTTTTCCATACAAAAAGAAGTACCTGCTAAAAATCCTTAGTGTGAGGTACGACGTTACTTGCTGAGAGCCTGCCGGCACGATTGTGGCAATAATATTTGGTTTTATTTGGCCCGTATCGTAACAGCGGAAAATAATAATGCCGCCCGCACACGCCGGTCTAATTTAACCTTTTTATCACAAAACTACCCCTAAAAGTTGGAATTTCGAAAAAAGTTATTTATCTTTTTTACTTATAATATCGTGTAGAATCACCTCCCGAAGTTAATGCACTTTACCCCCGGACGCCCTGTATAGATTATTTTTCTAATATACCGTAATGTTAAATATAATCAATTTAAGGAAAATATATCGATGCTTCTGTGGTCGAGGAGTTAGGCCTTCGATTAGCGATCCGGAGTAGGTACGCGAGTTCAAATGCCGGCGTGCGCAAGTAAATTTTATTTGATTAATTTGTGTTATTTCACAAATAAATTTTATTAATTTAAAAATAATATAAGGTATATTTACGGCACGTTCCAGAGTAAACGATACTCTCAGTGTCGCCCTGTTGTAAGACCACCATTCAGAATTGAAATGTTGCTTGAAATGACTTTAGCCTAGTTTGGTTACTAGATCTGAATATTCAGGTACTTCCCCACTTTCCTATTCCCCCTACCTTCAGCCTCGCAAGATACCCCAATCGGGGATGCCGTAGTCTAACTGGCTCCAGGCGGTTGTTAGCAGCTGGAATCTACATTAAAAGCTTTATAACCAAACCATTCAGTGCACAACTCCTAGAAGGTATGCAAAATCAAAAGTTTTAATTCCAATTATTACCAAGTTTTAACTTTGATTTAACGTCCCGTCACGCTCGCAAGCAAAAGTTTCGCGTTCCCCTCGCTACACAAACAGGTGTATTTTGCATTGATTGCTTAAAGTTTAATGGGTATTAATGTAGTTTTGGGACGAGAGGTGTTTGCCCGTAGGAACAGTGATTCGACAATGTAAATAGTGACAGTTAAACAGCGCTGTGAGCAGACTGCTCTGGGAAGGTGTGGGCTGTTTCGGTTGTTCAATTTCGTGCTCTGTTCAAACGGAGTTGAGCACTATTCAATATTGCATTATTTTGAGGCGGAAATTTTGACTTGCTTCAAACCCGATGTAAAAATTACATCATCTATCATGCAATCGAGCTTCTGTATATTATGTCAACATCTCTCAAAGCAGGAGGCTTTGAATTTCTCCTTTGGTCTGGTTCTTATTTGTTTGATTAAGAAGATAAGTAAGTGAACTTAAGTTTTAAATATGAGGAAAAGCAAAAGCCGTTTGGTCTTCCAGGAGCCTCGCATTTTATGCAAGAATGGGTTGTATACACGGCCTGTTTTCGTGTGGCAAATATTGGGAAAATCGATTTGCCGGCTTTCATATTTTCTCCTTCCTACATCATGTCGAGATGTTTTTAAGGCAGAGGTTTACTCTTTCCTTTCCTCAAAAAGACCGTTCACACAGCATCCGAAACGATTGCATCGGACCTGAGGTAAACCTGTCTGTGGAGCATATATTATATTTAATATTTTTGTAATAACTTTTGAAAGTTATACCCATCAATGTAATATAACATTGAGGAAGAATATAATACTAATAGATCTAAACTTCTAAACGAAACTTCAAACAGAACAAGACAAATATATCATTGAGGAAGAATATAATACTAATAGATCTAAACTTCTAAACGAAACTTCAAACAGAACAAGACAAATATATCATTGAGGAAGAATATAATACTAATAGATCTAAACTTCTAAACGAAACTTCAAACAGAACAAGACAAATATATCATTGAGGAAGAATATAATACTAATAGATCTAAACTTCTAAACGAAACTTCAAACAGAACAAGACACAGATGAATAAAAAAAAGGTAACGGTCGGAACTGGGAAACATATCCAGGATTTCTGTCTTACCGGGATGGAGAACATACAAAGATTTCTGTCCCAGTAAAACCCGGTAAGATCTTCTTATCGCCTCTTCTTACTAACTTTTTTTATTTAATTGCTTAAAATCTGCAAAAATTAAAAAGTATCCGCATTTTACACAATAATAATATTTAGCTAATACCTCGTTTATTCCTAATAGTTTTCCCCAGTTTCCCCTTAGTCTTAGACACTACCAATACCGCGGTTAGACACATCTCCCCTACGTCCAATCTGTCCATCACTGATAGAGAATAATTTAAATCTAAAGTCTGTTGTGGTCCTTCCAAATCTATTCACCGAGTATTTTAGTGGTGCTTGTATATATTTAAAGTTATTCTTGCTGCTTTCTGGGCTCAATCTCGACCCATATTAAGTTCTTTTTTTAATACTTATTTGTTATGTATTTATATCTATAGGCTACAACTTTTCGAGATCAAAATTAGCGATGAAATAATATGTCAGACTTCCAGCGATTTTTATGCCTATGACCTATATTCTTGGCGATATACGGCATACTGAGAATACTCGTACGTACTTTTCGGCTTGTGGCTTCCTCTTAAGAGCGTTTAACCAGCCAGCGGACGAAAATCCACATTTCGTCGAAAGTTGTTCTTACGATCGTGCAGGGCGGTTAGAATGAGAAAGTTTAATTATTCTCCGTACTTACCAGCTTTTTAAAATTATAACTCGATATCGAATTTATTTCAATCCAAATTAGCTTTAATTTATACCTTCATCCAAAAATGCTGAAAGGCGTGATGATAAAACTGTTAAAATAATGTACTTTTTGTAATTATTTTTTGATTATAAGTATTTATCATTTTTCAATAATGTCTAAATTTAATAAGAATGTTAAAAAAATTCTGAAATATATTAGTTTGTAATTGCGCAAATAAATACACAAATGGACCAATTTTCGTCAAGAAACACATGAACGTACATATTTTTTAATGATTTTATTGAAACTAAAATTCAAATTTAAAAAAAAGCGTTTGCTAGATAATGTATTGATTTATTTTACTGCATGATTATATTATTTGAAATGGGTGTGGTATAATACAAAATCTTTTTTGAAAATTTAACAAATCTGCCAACGACCTATGGAATAACCTTATTATACTAAAAATTTAAAATTTTCTCAAAAATTATTACACGCGAATGCTAGATAAAAGAACAATCTTTCGATATCGATTTATAATTTTTTGTGGAAAAGAGTCAATACGTCTAAAATCTGATTTGAAAATGACATTTCTGGTTTTCTATTAAATAACTGCAGACGAACCCGAGATGGAGATAAGAAAAAATACGTTTTCTTGATTTCATCGCAGTAAAGTTCGAATTAGACACATAATATTATAATGCTTTCAGATGATAATTACATCGACACATTTTATATTTTTTACATTTTCCAGTTATAATTGTCGGCCTCCGCTTTCGATGTTTTCCATACAAACGGATGCGGGATAAGAGTGCCCGAGTGCCCGCGCGATGAGGGCCTCAATGACATGTCGGCCTGCCGTGGCTGGGGGTACCTAGTACCTACCCGCTATACCCACTACCAGCGCTGCGCAGGGCCCATTCACGACTCGAGGGCATCAATTAATACGCCGGATTAATGACGATGATAATTAAATACCCCGACGCGATACTGTACGCGGGAAGCCCTCAATTCTGGGCTTTCTCGCGGCTCTCAACACTGGAAAGTTTTTTTTTATGAATTTTTATTTAATTAATATAATATATATCTACAGGATGCAAGAGCACGTACCTACCCTAAAGATTTTTACCAGTGACCCTGAGTATATTTGCAATATAAAAAGTATAATATGTCGTTTTGCTGTCCAATGATATATACGACGTTTGACAGAAATAGCGTCGGAACATGAAAGTAATGTTAGATTTGTTCTGGAAGTGGAAAAAATGCATGTTTATATACCCAGAAGGCATGGATTGATGTTGGAAAAAAAGTCATATGACATCGCTTGACAGCGTGTTAACTCCACTGCTGCACGTGTAAAATGATCAAGTTCCGTATATTTCGTGTAGCGCCGTGTACGGAAACCAGCATTAAAGAGTGGTATATCTGGAGGGTACTTGAGGTTTCGTCACAATCATGTAGTTCGTAAGTATCTCCATGAACATACCAACGCCATGAGCCTTACCATAACATCTTCATTCGTAACTCTGTCCATCCAGCTTATTTTGAGTATTCTTCTGTAGATCCACATCTTGAATGCCTCATGTCGCCTTATCAGTTCTTGAGTAAGTGTTCATGCTTCCATTCCGTATTATAATATCGAAAACACGTAGCATCTGACCATTCGAAATCTTGCTTGCTTGTCAGCTTATGATAGAAAGCTGAAACCCACCTAGAATCGGCGTTTAAGGGGCACCTTTCAAATGTAACAAATTTAAAAAAATGGCGCTGAATGGTCAATTGATGACAACGTTACATTCGAATTTCTGCGAAACAACTGGACCATAAATAATTTTCTAGTAATTGCATTAGCAATTAACAATTTATTTATTAACGGACTTACGTCCAATTTACAACAAGTATCACGAAATTTGGAAATGAACATTGTAAGGATGATGATGGTACATGAAAGCAAGACAAACAGAGAAAATAGAAGTGTCAAGTCAAGTCAAGACTTTACAACTATTAGAGTAAATGTAAAATATCTTCAATTGTTTAAAGAGCGACAGAAATCATTTAAGCTAATACCAAAAAATCAAGGTCTTGACGTGAGTTGACCAGTCTACACATTCTGGACAGTGGTGAGTTATAACCATAATTAGTCGATTGCTGGTTGAGAAAGAGTAGGTCTTTATTTCTGAGAATCGATTAAACAGTTAATACAATGTGGCGTTTAGCGCCATTTTGAGTGCTAGTAATAATTTTATACACTCAGTAATAAACATTCAAGTTACCTAACACTAACGCCGAGATTTTCGCGTCGTATAAAATCCTGGTGGCATCTACTCTCGTTTCTTCGTACCATATATCGTTGATGCAGCGCAGCAATTAAATCATTTTGCAAATGCACTCGTATTTGTAAAGATTGTTACATGTTCGCGTTCAAGGGGGTGGTGGGGGTTGTGACTGTGTTTTAGAATGGGCGGGGGGAGTGGTGGCGCAGTCATTTATCCCGATATAATTTCACCTGGAAACTCTGAAGAGTTTCAAATTGTGGGAGTGTGTTCGAAGATGAATGAAGGATGCATTGGAGGATGCAGAACACATAAAAATAAAATTATTGTTGTTTATTAAAAATTATTTTCAAAATTAGAGCTGATTGTGTGAAGAATTCAGACTAGCGAAAAAATACCTAGTACCTACCTATAGTGTAATATTTTTATAAAAAAATAATTTTATTGTCATTTTCAACTTTGGATCTTTCATGGCTTTTTACCCCAAAGGAGCGTTCTGGCCAGTGTCAAGGGAATGATTTTGTGAGTGTAATTTTGGGTTAATATTTACAAATTTGGTTTTAATAACAAGAACCTAACTGCATTATACATTTAATAATACTATACAAATAATAATAATATGCTAAATTCTTACAATAAGAGATGATCTTAATTACATATAACACGTGGAAGCAATAGGAAGTTAATGAATATGTTTTTATAATTTATTATGCGTAAAAAAAATACTTAGCACGTTCAGAAAGTAAGTGTGCTGTGACCATAACAGGCGGTGGTTTTTAGTTTTTTGAGGTTTGGCAACACTGAATGGTAGAGGGGGATCTTCTGACCAGAGCAAGCATCGCAGGAACATTGTAGTACGTAAACTCACGTTGTAGTGTCCAGTTGCGTGAAAGATGTCGGCCAAAAATGTGGGAGTAACATGTCGGTTTTTCATAAATAACTAGCTGGTTCCCGGCATGTGTTGCAATGCCATATTAAAAGAAATAAATTGTTTCTCCCTGCATGTCCTTTCCCGTGCGTCTCCGTTCCCCTCCCACATCCCCTACCCTCCCGCGTTCCCCTTCCACCTTCCCCGCCCACCCTCTCCCGCTCCCTCGTCCCGCCAACCCCCCTCCCGCGTTCCATATATTCAGTCCCAGTACATTCAGTTTTCAAACAGCTCGCAATTACAATTTTTTTATTCAAATTTTCGTTTTTCGTATATTACAAATATTCCTTTTTGTATATTATAAGAACAATCAATCAAATTTGGTAGGTACCTAACATAGGTACGTACCTATATAAATTATCTATAATTTTAAAAATACATAGACAATTCTTTTAATACAAATAAAAACAGCTGCCTGCTAAATTCAATTTTATCAAACGCGCGAATTGTCAAACGTGCGAAGTTAAAATAGTCGTTAAGTTTTCTAAAATTATTCAATTTTCTGCGCCATTTTCTTAATTTTTTTTTCCGTAAGAATCTTCTACAAAATATTAGAAAACTTAAAAAAGATGAATGAAATAGTTTAAGTCGTTCTGAAATTATGGCGTGACCAAGGGAAACAGGGATTCATTTATATATTTAATAAAAAATTAATAGATTAAAAATAAATTATTAACAATAGATTAAAAATAAATAATTTTTTAATTAATAAAATATTAATTTTTTTCGTGTTTATCTGTATTTTTATTTTTATGTCGTTTAAATTTATCCCAATCTTCTCGCCCAAAAGTTTATGAGGTCTTAAAACTTACGTCATTGAACATTTAGTCGTACACCTGCAATTATTATAATTATTCCATAGTCGTGGCAATACTGGAGTGCAGTAGGTAGTTGTTTTCAAATTTAGAATCCCCCAGTTCCTAGTTCAAAAGAACAATGCATCGCTTGAGAAAGGCATATTCGAATTATGAAACAATTTAAATCTTTTGTTTGAAAAAAATCAACTTTACAGTTCGACTCTTCGCTTAACTTTGTACCCAGTGGCGTCACTATTGTAGATTTTGTGGATACAAAATATCTAAAATTGAATAAATATATTATATATTTCCTCCTTTAGCCGCCTGAAATTCTAAAAATTATAATACTTTATTAAAATTAAATAGTCATAAATACATTGGGGATTCATAGCCATATATATATTGGTTTATAAATGTGTAAATTCTATATATTCAATTGTAAATGTTTTCTAAAATAGCCTGGAAAGAATCTCCTACTTGTGACATGTGATCTCACTAAAGAAACCACTCATTCACTCTGAATGCAATTATTAATATTTTTGAATGTAGCTATTACTTTGTGGTTATCCATTATAGAATAATGAAATAATTTTACTTTGTATAAACCACTTATTTGATGTGCAAATCCGACCGGTTTCGGAACAAAGAGAAGTCAAAGGGACTCCCTCAACCACTCACAATACTTTACAATAAAAAAATATTATTAATGTTCAGAATATAATTTTTAATGTTTTCAAAAGTTGCCTTGACAGAAGCTCATTCCTACTATGACGTTATATAAATAGACTTGCCATAGTCTCACAAACTCAAGATATAATGTGGCAATTAATCAAAACTCTTTTGTTTTCAGCGATTTTCAATAATTTCTTAATTCAAAAGTTATTCGTGTATGATAAAGATAGACGCTTAAAAGAATATGTGCATATGAACGAAACAAAAGATAGAACGCGGGCGGCATTTTCGTATTCAAAATTCAAAAGTTCCGTCAAATATGTCTCAAGGCCGACTAAAGTAGTAGGCCTGGGCACCAGTCGAATTTTGAGGTGTCAAATAGCTATAATGAACAACGATAGTTTGCACATGGCGTTGATTGTTATTGTATTTGTTATTTCTGCTGATTTTTATGTTGTTTTACCGCAGGCAAGTAAATAAAGAATCATTAGATTATTATTTTAAAAAGTAAATTTTACTTAGCGACGGCATGGCATCGACTTTGTAATTTGGCTGTTGCGCATCCAGACCTGTACTCTAGTAGGCCTTGAGTTCTCTAATGACGCATAAAATCTTTGGGCGGAAAGCAATTGTATTATTTTTATAATCGATAATAATAAGTAATTTGCATGTATTTACAAATGAAATGTTATTCCTTCGCTTTTACGACTGTTTACCGTGTAATGGAAATATTTTCTCATCACACAGGAGGGAATTTTGGAGCTTTTTAATGCAATTTACTTACTAGTAGGACACGACCTTACTCGACGCGTGGCAGTTTAGTACTAAAGTACTAGAAATCGAGTACTCTGCAATTGTCTTGTTGTTGGCTTCCCATTTTGAGATTTCTACCCCGCGTCTAAAGTATGTAACGTCTTTGCATTCCTGTGATATCTTGAACGAAACCATTCTTTTGATAAGAATATTATGAACTAAATATACAATTTGGCTATTCTGAAACGGGTATCCTTCCCAGTTGGACAGACAAAGTATCATTTTGTAATGTATTCTAATATATATGCATATAAAAATAAATAAAAAATACAAAAAATAACTGGCAGTTGTGAATCTACATATAAGCGTCTATATATTATATATGACGTCATTGCCTGTCGCGGTTACTTTGCCCCGGTGACTAGCTGTCACTGGATCCCAGTGGATCCGAGGAACCGGCTAGTTTTGGAACCAGTTACTATTAGATTTATAAAATGGTTTCCAAAACTCAAACTGGGCGAAAGCCAAACCAAAAGCCGCCCGCAGGACCTAGCAACAAAAACCTGCGGAGCTGGTTTTAACTGCTAGTTTTATATCATTAAGTTTTAAAAATTGCTCGGTGGCACTGAAAAATATCGTGATCTGCTTTAGGCTCATTATGCACGGTGTTATTTGAAGTAAAAAATGTAAATGAATTTTTGGTCTCCGGTGACATTTTTGATGTTAAGAGGACATAGGTAGAGAAAACCAGAAATATGTCATTTTCAAAAAAGTTTTTAGACGTATTGACTCTTTTCCACAAAAAATTATAAATGGATTTCGAAAGATTGTTCTTTTATCTAGCATAGTTATGTAATAAATTTTTAGAATTTTTATTTATTTTTAGTATAATAAGGTTATTCCATAGGTCGTTGGCAGATTTGTTAAATTTTCAAAAAAGTTTTTGTATTATACCACACCCATTTCAAATAATATAATCATGCAGTAAAACAAATCAATACATTATCTAGCAAAGTTATGTCTTAGAATTTTAATTTTAGTTTCAATAAAATCATTAAAAAATATGTACGTACATGTGTTTCTTGACGAAAATTGGTCCATTTGTGTATTTATTTGCGCACTTATAAACTAATATATTTCATATTTTTTTACATACTTATTGTGCTAAGACATTATAGACAAATCATAAATAAGTTTGACCGAAAAATAATTTTGGGAAGCATTTAATTTTAATTAATTAACAGCTTCGCATTTCCCGATTTTATCATAGCGCCGAAACACAAAATTTCGCAGTTCATTACGGTCCGAAACGTGGCCAGACGAGGACGTGTCCACGTCGCTCTGAATCACAACAGTTTGAAATAATATTTTGGAAACGAAATTGTAAATACATACGAATTCCTTGTTTCACGTTCGTAAAATCTACAGGGTTGACCGAATTTCATTTACATTGAATATTTTTATGCAAAAAGTTTTATATTTAAAAATAAATGTTTTTATTTGTCCCTTATTATACGATACAAAAAACAAGAGTCCCAAATGCCCCATTTTTTAAAAGTAAAACTTCTTTACGCATGCTCGACACATGGGGTTAACTGGTGAATCGTTACGAAAAGTGGTGATTGTTACGAAAAGTGGTGCTGGTTACAAAAAATGACATGCGAACGGTAATCGATGCGAACAGTGATCAATTTCTAGGCGGGTCGGGCCTTTAGGCTCGCTTGTTATTCGTGTTATTGTTATATTGTTAATGGACTATTTGTCCGTAAATAAATAAATAAATTATATACAGCGGGTACCCGGCATGCGTTGCAAGGCTGGGGATGGGGGATGGGGATGGGGATGGGGATGGGGATGGGGATGGGGATGGGGATGGGGATGGGGATGGGGATGGGGATGGGGATGGGGATGGGGATGGCGATGGGGATGGGGATGGGGATGGGGATGGGGATGGGGATGGGGATGGGGATGGGGATGGGGATGGGGATGGGGATGGGGATGGGGATGGGGATGGGGATGGGGATGGGGATGGGATTTTTTTTTATTGTAAATAATTTTTATGTTTATATCGCACAAGAGTCCAACAGCTCCCAAGGGAGGGAGGTTGAAGAAGAGTTGGGATGAGGTGGAGGGGGTGGCTGAGGGGGGGGGGTAAAGGAGGCGGGGATTGGAGGGAGGGTATGAGGGGGGGTGGTGGTTGAGAGGGGGTGGGCGGGTAGACCTTTTTTATATCCATTTTTCGTATTACAAAAATAACAAACACGAGAATCGAGTATGGGTACCACCACCCCGGGAACCATTTATTAGATAACCAACACGTCTGCCATAGGTCATCCCAAGTGGTTCGCAAGGTTTGGTGACTAGCAGGGGTGCCTGGGTTTATTGGGAAGGTTTGTTTAGGTCTTGGCGGCGGATGCGTCTGCCCACCAGCTGCATGGCAGGTCGGATCTGGAGAAAGTGGTTACGGCGTTATGAAATTATATATACATATATTCTATTATACCATTCACCCGATTACCGTGAAACTTTGTTGATTTGTTTTGCGCACGCTCTCATTTCTCTCAGAATTTTTTAACACAGAAATTTAACTTGGACGTTATTGAAATATTAGAAATAATTTGTGACCAAAAGTATTTTTTTATTTATATAATTCTATTGAATTTGCAACACGCCTTTATCAATATATTATTCTGTATTTTGACGCGCGCAGCGCCAACCAAAACTGTTATTATCTGTGTTTCTGTCTCTGTCGATTCACGGCAGCGAGCGGTCGTGTTGTCCGCGCCGGTCCAGTTTATAACGTTTTAAATTTATTCATCCGCTCAAAATGGGGAGAAAAATACGTGTAGACAAAAGTCTTAGAATATTTGCCTAAACCGGAAATTTTTAAAAAAAAAATGTGATGCAATTGGCCTATTAAACTATTACTAATAAAAAATGTCATTAACGGACTGCGAAAGAGAGGCCAGACATCATGCGCTTGAAATTCCCGTCAAAATGACAGTTTTAATTTGTTATTGTGTAATTCAAATTGTGTTTTTGTTAATAATTTCTGTTCTAATGACTAAGTCACTATTATATTAGTCTATTATCAATATATTTCATATTATTTTCCGTTTTAATCTATTAATAATGCCATTGTGCACACGAATAAATATTTCAAAATGAGACATTTTTTACAATCCAACTGAATATTACTCGGTTAATTTGGTTAAAGTACAATTAAAAAACAAAATATTTAAAAATTATAACAAATTTTTTATTCATGTCTATATTATATCATCTACTTTATACCTACTGTGTTTACGCATTTCATTTGTATATATATTTATGTTTATGTACTTCGATGTACAAATTACAAATAACTGCCTACTACTAATTAAAATTCTGGAAACGAGAATTCAACATCTTCACCTGACCCATACTGTAGCCAGCCCTAGCTCCGCGTGTTATGGTCCTAGTAGATACGCGAAACCAAGCTTGCTGCGGAACGAAATCTAGTTCCAAAAACGTCCGCTCACGACCGCTGATGTGTGAGCGCTATAGTCGGAACCGAAATTATGATTTGCTGGTATGACAGTCTTAACTAAAAACATTAAAAAAAATAATAGGTCTTGGACAGGTCGGCCAGTAGCTCTGCTGAGTTACAAGTGACGACGTGTGAAAGAATTTTTTTGTTTGATTTTGAAAAAAAGTATGAAAAAAAGTGTCACTGGAGACCAAAATTTCATTAACATTTTTTAGTTCTAATAATGCCGGGAATCGCTGGTTAAACTAAGTCAAGTACGTCCCTTAGCACAGAATTACACACAGACGAAATTTAATTAAATGGCATCCACCGGTCAAAAAAGCTAATCTAGTTGAATCTAACCTAACTTTTGTTTTTTACACTGCCAAAATTACACTCGTATGCAACTACACGGAGGGAATTACGCTTACAATTACATCTACTGGAATTACACAGTCATGTAACTAGCAGATGAAAGAAGAAGTCGTAGGATCCCCAGGAAAGCTTTGCTCGAACAAGTTAGTAAAAACGTATGAGTCAAAGTCGGAATAATAAGAAAATATCTATGTTTAATATCGTATTCGCGTAATTCACGATTTACTCAACTTTTCTGTATTAGGATTTTATGTCACCCATTTGAACAAATCTGAATTTTCTCTAAAAAAAGCACATAAACTTTTGAAAAATTGCATTTGAAAGTAAATTAATTGTTTTGATTATATTGGTTTTTCTCTGAGCCCACGGTCCTTATGTACACCCACGTAAAGCTGAATGTAGGCACATAGTATAATGAGAGTCACAGGTAGATCGATCCTAAACGATTCCGAGTAGTGGCGACGTTTTTCTCGAGGACCCGCCACAAGCCGCAGCCGGGGCCAGACGCGGCAAGTAGTTAATTGGATTTCTGCAATTACTATTATTTTGCTCTGAACGACGGATCGCTACTATAAAATGTGAGAATTTAGTGGTGGAAAACGAATTCAAAAGAAGAGAATGAAGGAAAGTGATGTTTACTTAGTTAATATTTCCCTACCAATTATTGAAATTAGTGATAATATTGATAATGAAGTCATGTTCTGTGTCATTGAATAGATTATCCCTAGAAGTTTGGTCAAATGAAATATGGTCAATTCACATAACTTTTTTTATTTATTTATGTCCACACAAACGTATTCTCCAATTTCCTCTTGTTTTTCAACTTCTATAAGAGGTAACTCATAAAAAAAACGTACCGACATCTGTTATTTAAAAAATATTTGCACTAGCTTCAAAATCCAGAGAGGAAATTGGGGACCACGTTTGTGTGGACATAAATAATTAAAAAAACGAGTGTGCTTTAGACCACGACTGAAGTAAAACTTCACTAACTTATAAAATAATATAATAATAATAATAATAATCTTATACAATGAAATAACAACAATATAACTAAAAAAAATACATGCTCTAAGTAGTTTACAAATAGATTACATCAATCAGTACAGAAAAATTAACAAATAGAAAGTAACGTAAGAAAGGTTACACAGGAGTAGTATAGTTATACAGTATTTTTAGTTGTGCATAGCCTGCCTCACTAGGTGAACCTGTATTGAGGCAGAATTTTTGTTAATTGTTTCTCGCAATTTTATCTATGGTGTTTTTTATAAATGTGTAAAGTAGGTTTCCATACAGAAAAAACTTAATTTTAGTTAACATTAGTTGACATTGGTGTGACATGACGTTGGGGTGACATATGACCATGGGGTGACCTATGACCCTGAAATTACCTACGACTGTGAGGTGACCTGAGACCTTGGGGTGACCTACGACCTTGGGGTGTTCTACGACCTTGGGGTGATCTACGACCTTGGAATGACTTGCGACCTTGGGGTGACCTACGACCTTGGGGTGACCTACGACTTGGGGTGACCTATGGTATGGTTATTCAATAAATGATTCCTTGTGCTCGCATTTCTCTCTCTTGTCCGTACAGTAATATACGAAACGTAACTCTCTCTCTTTCTATCTTCACTTACTTATATCTCCCTCTCAACAACAAGCGTGCGTAAACGCCCGACCGTTCCCCTCGCCCAATCACCGTTCGCATCGATCACCGTTCGCATCACACTTTTCGTAACGCATTCACCAGCTTACCCCCCAAGTCGAGCGTGTGTAAAGAAGTTTTACTTCAAAAATTCTTATATGTGAATTGACCACATCAGTTTCGTTTCATCAAACTTCTTGGGATGATAGCAAAACGTACTGACACGCCAGAGATCGATATCTACTCGTATATTATAATAAAAAATATTTGCAGTAGTGTCAAAATCCTTAGAGGAAATCGGGGAATACGTTTGTATGGACAAAACGCCGCCCAGTTCCCTTTGATTATTCTCCTCTCAAAATCGCATTTTCATTCACTCTTCGTCTTCCTTTCCATTATCTTCTAATGTCCTTCCACATTGGCCATTTGTGGACGGGCCGCCTATTGTATGATTATTTAATGGTACTTATGTTTTTGGACGCTTTCGTTTGTCCAAAGTGTCCACCATTGAAAATCTTCGAAAATTAGTGTCATGTCCGCGGATCATTTGACAACGGGAATATCCCGCTTTTCCCCTCGCTACCCATTTGCGCCTCGGACAATGGGCAGGGGAGAGGCGGGCACAATGGATCACACAAAGATGCGAGGACATCCACTTTTGATAATCGCGTCACGCGAGCGTTATTCATTGTACATGGAAACAATTGGCAGGGAATTGAGTGTCAAAGGTGTGAATGGATGAGAGGAAAGTGGAAAAAAATGTTGCAAAAATGCGTACGGGTGGGATATAAATAGCAAACTTTTATATAAGTGTTTCTTACTTTTGTCTTTGGTAAAACCTTTTATAATAAACCAGCTGACCCGACAAACGTTGTTCTGCCATATAATTTTTTTCTAGTGAATGTTTTGGTTGTTAAATAAAAAATAACGAATGTATTGTAAGTGTGTGGGGATGGTATCTATGACAAAAAGAGAAATGGAGCGATGTAGACGATGACTGCCGATAAAAATTAAAAACAACTCCAACTGAAGTAGGAAAATGAAATGAAGAAAATCAATGTGAATTTCGAAGAGCAATTGAGTGTATGATATTTTTGTCAGCCCGTCTTTAGCCAACACAAATAAGCTCGATGGTTTACCCACGCGAGAACATGATGTCGAATGAAATATTAAAGTGACGCGACGCTACTCGTGAATGTCTTGCGTATGTGTGGATGAAAGTTCGATGAGGCGGACGTAGCGCCATCTGTCATTCAACAATCGCGATTAAAAAATGGGAGGGTGGGGGTAGGAGGGTTAAAATTTGGCGTTATGGGTATTTTTTATGCCAAATAAAAAATAAAAAAATTCAACAAAAATTGTCCAAAAAATAGAAAATTTTATTCTGGACAGGGACACCCTAATCACCTAGCGGTATGAAATATATATTTTAAAACCTATTCTCATACCTACCAAATATACATAAAAAAAATTCATAAAAATCGGTCAAGCCGTTTCGCAGGAATGCGACCACAAACACCGTGACACGAGATTTTTATATATACCTAAGATTTATCATGTGGACTGTATGGGCAAAAAGAAACCGGGATGGTAACAATTAAATTGCCAATTAAAATTCATCTGCTCAAATCGTTGGTCTTCTTACTCGACATTTTTTATGAAAAAGTGATTGTTCTTGACTTTTCGAACATTTATGACGGGTTGTTTCAAAAAAATTTACGAATTCATCAAATATTTTAAGTTAATTTTCACTTCTGTGTAAGTTCTATTCAAGTTCTGTGATTATTTCAGTTTTATGAAGCAACTGGCCTATAATGATATAATAACAAAATTTGAATAGAACTTACACAGAACGTGAAAAATTAACTTCAAATATTTGGCGAATTCATCAATTTTTTTGAAATAACCCGTATATTTATGCAAATAGCATCATGGTTTGTGTTGTGCTCCGAAAAATGAAATAATTTTTCTCTTGTTTAACAAATTTTAATTTTTCGATTTGTATTATTGGTAGTGTGTATTTTTGTTTTAAAATCTATTTGCAACTGACCTTTAATGATATATTTACCACTATACATATAATAAGCGATCACGAGAAATAAATAAATTTGCCTCGATTGCTCGAGATTTCCCAGAAGATCATTTTAAAAAATTTTCGCCACCATAAAAAAAATCATACCTTCGAATTTTAACATGGAGATGTAAAAACTTATCACGCTATATAGCCACAGATATTCAAATACAGAAGAGATATGCTATGGTGTCCGCGCAACTGTCGCCGGACCACGCGCTAATTAGCGTAGTTTTCATACAAAAAGAATTTGTTCATTTCGTTGATTTTTTGAAAATGTGCATTAATATTGGTTAACAATATATTTTGAATAAGGAAAGAATTCGTTCATTTAGTTTAACGTTCGTTTGGTTTATTCGTTAATTATTTGTTCTTTTAGTTTATTTTTTAATTGGTAAACAATATCGGCGACACCCGGAAGCGCAGACCCACATAGTAAAAACAGCAGATAGCACATCTACTTATATTTCAATATCTTTGTATATAGCCAATGAATTAACCTGTATTTCACCGATATTTGTAGAATTTATAAAAAAATATATTAAAAAAATTGTTAAGTTTATAACCTTGCGTGTTTTTTTTTTACTTTGAAACTGTCGTGAGGGGTACTTATTCGAGTCAACTTAGAATATTTTCGATTTTTGTATGTTGTCTGTGGTATAATTGATAATGAAAGGTGCATATCTATGGATACAGGACTTAATTTTAACCGTAAACAGCTGATCAAAAATTCAACAGGAAAAAAATATTTTAATAATTTATTTTTAAATAGTCTACGAAGTTTGGGTATGCGACATCTATGGTCATAATAGATGAAGCATTTCAATAGCTTCGTTTTAAAATAAATGGCTGGCCATGGAAATATTTTAAATACTTACAATAAATTGAACGCTATCAACCGCAGAAAAATATAAGAGGCCCATTTTTCGACCATAATCGCTCCAGTGGATAACAGAACTTGAATAGAACTTACACGGAACATGAAAATTAACTTCAAATATTTCACGAAGCCACCAAATTTTTTGAAACAATCTGTTCTCAGTATTTTGAATGTCATTTTGAATGTCGTAGCTGTCACTATCGGTATTTTAATGTTTTTTTTGGTATTTAATTAAATGAAGACAATATTAGCGAAACTCGATCGAAATCTGGAGACAGAAAAATCAGAAAAGATATTGGCTCCGCTGGGACTCGAACCCAGAACCCTTTTCTTACATGGAAACAGCTCTACCGATTAAGCTACGGAGCCCATATTAATTCGGTCACTTTTAACTGTATCATATCGACTAAGAACTACCAACATTATCTTCACTTACCTAACGCACATTTTTTTTTTGGTATTTCGAAGTCCTATTTACCTATGTGACATCTTAAAAAATAGCCAAGTACCTTCTCTTTTTTTGTATTTGTTTTTTTTAGCAGGAAATTATGAAACCCACAGATAATTTGTCCTCCCCGCCATGATTGAAGAAGTGTCCCGAGTGTTATTTGGGGGAAGGCCGGGCGCCGGGCGCCAGGGCACGCGGGGGAGCGCTACTGTTTTCGTGTTTATTATTCCGGGACCGCTGCCCGGGGCGGCCACTCAGGTCATCCATTGTCACAAGAATCAGAGATGCGAAAAATGTGGGACACTGTTTTTTTTATAATTCTGTAGTGGCTTACATTTTTTGCTTCATAATTTCAAAGCTATATATGCCTCATGGAGCTGACATAGTTCCACTAACCCTCAAATCCTTATAAAAAATATCGATTGCTGTTTACACGCGGTGTAAGCGAAACTTTACCAAAACAATCTCAACCAATACTTGAAAAGTGACGTCATATTAAAGCGACTAATGAGCGCAGACTAGCGTAATTTCCGTTTCATATCTCAACCAATAGGAGCCTTTGAAAGTGACATCATAATCAAAGCGGTCAACGAGGGCAGTTGATGCGTCGCAGGTGCAGTAATCGTAATTTCACTTTCTTCCGAAATCCAAATCAAAAATTGTTAAAATCCTACAAGAAATCGAAATACATGTAGTCAGTAGTTAGTCAGCGGTTTGTTGATAATAAAAGAAAGTCTTATAAGACGTTTATTGGTACTGTTTACTCGTTCAAGGTTATGCGTCAAATGGCGCGACTGGACTACCAACTGTCCGCATGTGACAGTTGGGTTTTGACCGGTACCAACATGACAGATACATAACAAGTAGGACCGTGGCATCCCAAATGTTCGATATGCAGTGAGGCAGTTTGCGGTGAGGAGGGGACACCAATGGTGAAGAGGAAGGTTAGGAAGTACCAAGCTTTCTAAATAATAGCAGGCTCCCTCCACACAGCATCCTCAAAGATGTCTTTGGCCCCGAGTGAAATGATTTTTTTCAGGGCCTCCTGTATGGAATTTTTGTAAAAAATTAAATGATGCGAGTAACTTGCCGAAAATATGCTGTATTATTTTTTTACGCAATTGTGAAACAACATAAATGAATTAAATAAAATTTCCTTGCGCACGCCGGTATACGAACCCGCGACCTCCGGATTCCTAGTTAAGACGCCGTTATCCGTATTTCTACCGATTTCTTGCAAACCTCCCTTAAACATTTGAAGTTTTCAAGCTCTTAAAAAAATGTATGTTATTTTTTAAGATAATATCTAGACATTTGACGCGCCGAAACGCAAATTATATAAAATTCCCTCGATAGAAAAAAATCGCAAAGTATGCTCCAAAAATTATTATGAACACGTTTGTTCAGTTATTTTACAAGTTATATGCAATGACGTTATATACTGTAGACGCGTGGTAGAAATCTCTAAGTGGGAAGCCAACAACAAGACAATTGTAGAGTACTCGATTTCTGGTACTTTAGTACTAAACTGCCACGCGTCGAGTAAGTTCGTTTCCTACCAGTAAGTAAATTGCATTAAAAAGCGCCAAAATTCCCTCCTGTGTGGTGAGAAAATGTTTACATTACACGGTAAGCAGTAGTAAAAGCGAAGGAATAACATTTCATTCGTAAATACATGCAAATTACTTATTATTATCGATTATATAAATAATACAATTGCTTTCCGCCCAAAGATTTTATGCGTCATTAGAGAACTCAAGGCCTACTAAAGTACAGGTCTTGATGCGCAAGAGCCAAATTACAAAGTCGATGCCGTCGCTAAGTAAAATTTACTTTTTATAATAATAATGTAATGATTCTTTAGTTACTTGCCTGCGGTAAAACAACATACAAATCAGCAGAAACAACAAATACAATAACAATCGACGCCATTTGCAAACTATCGTTGTTCATTATAGCTTGAAAATTTGACACCTCAAAATTCGACTGGTGCCCAGGCCTCCTACTTTAGTCGGCCTTGAGACAGTATTCGACGGAACTTTTGAATTTTGAATACGAAAATGCCGCCCGCGTTCTATCTTTTGTTTCGTCCATATGCACATATTTTTTAAGCGTCTATCTTTATCATACACGGATAACTTTTAAATTAAGAAATTATTGAAAATCGCTGAAAACAAAAGAGTGTTGATTAATTGCCACATTATATCTTGGGTTTGTGAGACTATGGCAAGTCTATTTATATAACGTCATTGGTTATATGTATGAAAAAATTCACAGTGTTTATTTAAATGCTGTTTAAGACAACCCTCGCGAGATTTTTGCTCTATTTTAAACGATCGTGTTTTATTACAAAAAAATCACAATTTTCGCATCGATTTTGTCACTTTAATACTAGCGCTCTCCTCTAACATTCGTAATTTCATGTCTCTTCATCTTCTTGTGCGCGGTTGCGGGGCCTTAAAAACCTTACTTCTCGACCAGTGCGGTCATCACAGGGTTGACAGCCTTTTATTTTCGTAGAATCCACGTGTCATTAAATTAAAATGACCAACATTGGATTTCTTGTACGTAAATGTGAAACGGAGGACGGCAATTTTATTTTATTTACGAGAATTACTGTTCAATTTTACACACGTGCACAATGCATTAATATTTTCTTCCTATCAAAAAATGTCTCCACGGTTTTATTTTTTAATCTCTTGCAAATTTTCCTCCACCATTCCACCGTCATCAATTTTTCTTTAATCTATCTTTGCAATTGTCCTTACTGCCCCGCGGCCAAATTCTCCTCTCTTTACTCAAGTCTCTTAGGGTAGATGCGGTAGATGCTTCATTCTCCAACAACAATAAAAAATGACCACGAACTCACAAAAAGGAAAAAGCTTTTCAAAAGAACTAAAAATTCTAACAAAAAATTTAAATTGTTCCTTTTTAAAAAGTGCTTCGTGTCACCAATTTCTCCCCCCAAATACTTCCCTGAACATTGTGTATTTTTTTTATGGTTCTGTTTTTGAAAGTCTCAAACCTATCAATACACTTTTGAATTGTATAAGTGTAATTAATAGCTCCTTTTTGCAAGGTGCCATATTTTACTAGCTTTTATTGGATTTGTATTTCCTTCCATCCCGATTCTTCAATAAAGTACAGGGGTATTTTCACCTTTCAAGTGTTATGGGATCAAAGAATTTCTGTATTGTTTCCTTTGGGGTTGTTCGATGGTACTTCGATGGAGGACCACGCCATTTATCAAGAGTTTTCTTCGTGACAATGGCGTCAATCAGGACATATTGTTTTGTTCGTTTGATCTGAGTTCTTACTGCGTTGTGCGAGATTAAAGATTTTGTTCGGTAATTGAGTGCATTACTTCAAATCCTTTGTTGATAAAATGTCTGCGTTCTTCCGGGGAATACGTATTTGACAGCCCCCGTGGCAAATTGGGACGATTTATGGATCTATACATAAGAGAAGTGAGTTAACAACCTACACGGGCAACTAGAATAATATTTTATCTACATGAGTACCGCAAAGCGTCCCAACTGCTCCGAATCGACTGGTGCCAGTGAGACCATGGCATCCCCAATTGGGATATGTTGTGCAGCTGAAGGTAGCGGTGATGGGGAAGTACCTGACTATTTAGATCTGGTCACCAAGCGGAGCTTTTCTTTTTTTTTACCAGAGCTCCACGTATGAGGCCCTGAGGAAAATAATTTCCCTCGGGGCCTATGTCACTTTTGGGGATGCTGTCTGGAGGTTTTTTTTAAAAGAAATTAGGTCTTTGCATAATCATTTTATGCATAAAAAAATCAAAATTCCAAAACTCCCTTTTTTTACATGAACTCCACACAGGAGGCCCTGAGGAAAATAATTTCCCTGAGGGCCTATGTCATCTTTGGGGATGCCGTGTGAAGGGTTTTTTTAAAGAAAGGATGGAGAGGAGAGTTCTAGGAAGGAAAAGAGTTTAAGGAGTGGGCAGGAATCTGGGATTCAGTGCGTCCTGGTCATCCGCCGCCAAGGCCTAGACAAACCTCGCACCACGAACTCGGGCACCCCTGCTAAATCACCAAACGTAGCGAACACCAAGGCAGACGTGTTGATTATCCAATAATGGTTCCTGGGACGGCGGTACCTATTCCGGTCTTCCAAAGAGCTTAAGCGCCCTTGAGGTGATTTTTCACAAAAGCGGCGCTCTATAAATTGTCCAATTATTATTATTATTATTATTAAGCCATTTCAAGCCATTTTTTATCCGCCCGTTTCAACTATTCGACACTAAAAGTGTTTATGACTCTGGAACATTCCGTAAATATGCTTCTGTTATTTTAAATTAATATTTTATGAAATAACATAAATTAATCAAATAAAACTTCTGGATTTGAACCAGTGATATCCGGGTTCTTAGCCGACGATCGTAACCACTCAATCGCGGAGGCCGTCACGTGGTTAATTGAGGCCGTTACCTTTATTTATGTCACGTCACTAAACATAAGTGTAGTTTTTTTCTGACTTATCAAAAAGATGTCATTCGCTTACGAAAATATCTAGTTCAGACTTATCGCAAGAGATGTCACTCGATTCGGGTCCAGCCCCGAACTTTTACGAAGAAAACCGTATGTAGTCCGTAGCGGCAGTCTTGAGCTCGGCTGAGCTTCAGAATCATTTCTAGTATCGATAGGAACGGTCGCTTGTGGCCAAGTAGATATTAAACAATAACGTCAATAAACAAGAGTAATCTCGACCAACCACGAGCTTTATTGAAGATTCATGAATATACTACATCAAGTAATCCCAATCAAAGGGGTTGAGAACATTAAATTTAATTCAGGTTCTCCATAAAACAGTTATACACCAAATCATTACGGAAAAGATTACAAAATATAAAAGAAGAAAAAAAAGTCCAACATTGAAGATGTCGATGCTCAATGCAGAATCGTTAAGCAGTTGAATTACTCTGTTTAATGGCGCATTCTGAAAGGAAGAAGTTCTCGCTTTCGGAGCATAAAAAAAACGTGGGGTCTCCCACGAGTATACGCGATAGAGACATATAGGTTAATCTCCTTTAACGTAGGTGGATTCAGTTCAGTACCGGAGATCAGCTTAAAAAAATGTTTCTCCAAAAATATTTTTCGGCGGGCTTCTAAGGTATTAAGATCGAGCTAAGAACAACAATGGTTACAGGAATGGGTAGTATGTATATTCCCTCATATACAGGTAACGCATAAACCCTTTTTGTACTCTTTCTATTTCTAGGATAAGGTTTTGTTCAGAGGGGTCCCAAATAATGGAGCTGTATTCTAGGATGCTGCGAACAAGTGCTTCATATGTTCTTCATATTGCAATTCCATTAGTAAATGATCTCGCATTACGATTTACGAAGAACAAATCCGAGCATTTTGTTGGCGCGGGAGACAATGTCAGATATGTGGGATTTGAAAGAGAGATTTGTTTCAAAAATCACGCCAAGGTCACGAATCTCGTTTTTGCGTATTAGTATAATTTTATTAATGTGGTATGGGAATAGAAATGTGTCTTTGGACCTTGTAAATGTAAATAACTTAAGCCTTTTAGAGCAATATTTATTCCCTTCCCTATTTTCTTTCCTCTGATTGTGATTCAACCATCACCATCAGTCGTAAGAATGGTTCTGCCCTCAGGCCAGTAAGTACGTGTTTTGTATGGAGTAGCCCTTATAAAACAAATTAATATATAATCACATCCACAAGAATGCCGGTTACACTCAACATACATTCCTCCATTTAACATATAATCCAACAAGCCCGAACAATGGCCGCCCCTTCTTCGTGGGACGTTTCATTACCGGACCGCTGAATAATAAATCCTTCTCGAACCGGACAATCATTCCAACTCGAACCGGACAATCAATCCAACTCGAACCGGACAATTGGCCAGCCCCAAGCTCGCGACAGTGGCGCTGCGACAAAGAGAAGCGGGAGAAGAAGTTGGTGGCGATTATTTACCCCTTGTGGGAATAATGCACAATGGGTCAGGAGTTAGGACCCGAGGTGGGGTGATATGTAAAAAGTAAATAAATTAAGCTTCTTCAATAATCGCAAATTCACTTTGGAAAACATACGTAGATGACATTTTTTGTATATGGACTGTACTAATCGACAATAAAAAAATGTATTAAATTTCATTAATAAATTTAAAAAAATAGCAATTTTGTTTTAGATTTGAGTATTTCTTTTGTCACTAATATATGCTTCCTATAATTTTTAGTATTAATGACTATCTTGAATGGCAAGCATGAATCCTTCTATTTCTGCGCTCAACTCTCCAATACTCAACCACTTGTTTGACAAAAGTTTGTCAACATACGTTTGGTTGAGATAATTGAAGTGTTTTGCGTGAATTATTTTATTTGACCAGGAATCTAATAATTCTAATAATTCCTGGTTAGTATTTATAAGAATGTTTGCATTCTCGTCATCTAAATTTAAAGGTGTAATCTTTCTATCTGCTTTGCAAATTATTTTGTGCATTTCTGAGCTGTTCTTCTAAGAAAAACTTCTAAGCATTTCTTCCTGATTTGTTTTTATTATTTTTATTTTTTATAATTTTTTTATTTCTCTATGTAATATTTTTTTATATCTCGTTTAATATGACAGACTGGGATTGCACTGTCCACCCGCTCATGCTGCACTAAAAACTTAAAATAAATTAAAAATAATTCATTGAAAAAAAATTATCTGTGCACACTGGGATTCGAACTCACGATTCCTGGATTCGCAGTAGACGATCTTTACTGCTCAATCACAGAGATACTCAGAATAACCGGAATGCCATGAATAACGTGAAGGAAAATGCGCTTTTGAATTATTTAAATTAAATTCTGTAGGTAAAACTAAAAGGATTTCGAACTCTGGGTCCATAACCAAGAAACTCACCGCTTTTTAACTATGATCGTCAAATTAATTTATCTTCAAATTAAATTACCTACAAAACCGTAACGCTCACCGTATTAAAATTGCAAAGGCTCCGAATTAGCAGGACATGCATATTTGAAATCAGGCAGAATAATGATACGCAATAACAATACGGTGCGGGATGGATGCACTCTCTCTTATTCACCGGTCAAATAACCCAGTGGGCGCGGGCGGCGTGTTAACCCTTTGACTATCAATAATACACGAGTGGTCCGCCATTATTATTTGCCCGGGATCTCCACACTTCACCGGAGTGGCGGCTCGTGTGTATCTGTGGGAAAGTACGTATTCTTGATGTACATTTGTACATGTATGCTTTTTAGCAGGGGTCGCCAGATTGTACTGTTGAAAATTGCTCTTGCATTATATTATTACTGTTTTTTTTATTAAAACTTCTTTACGCACGCTCGACTTGGGGGGTAAGCTGGTGACTGCGTTACGAAAAAGTGTGATGCGAACGGTAATCGATGCGAACGGTGATCGATGCGAACGGTGATCGATGCGAACGGTGATCGGGCGAGGCGAACGGTCGGGCCTTTCACGCTTGACTTGGGGAGTGATAAGGATAAGGATAAAGATAAGGATAAGGACATGGACAGGGAAAGGGATAAGGATAAGGATAAGAATGACGATATGGATAAGGAGGGTAAGGATAAGAGGGAGATATAAGTTAGTGAAGATTTACTTCAGTCGTATGGTCTAAAGCACGCTCTTTTTTTTTTCTTTTTTCGTTATTTCTCTTATTCTAGGCTTCTAATGTAAGTACCTTCATACTGCTTACTAATTCCGTATTCATGAACATTGGAGGGTTAGAGCCGCTCAAATAAATGTAGATTAGTTCAATAAAATATTAGAGTCTTGACGTGTGTGGTGAAGGAGGAAACCGTATGTTTCCTTATAAAGCCGTTGGGAAAGTGGTGGGGTCCCCTCCAATGTTTGGTAATTATGTTTTTTTGTTATTTTTTTACTCCGGTAGGGCTTGTACGGTACCTTGTAGGTCTCTGGAAGTCTGGAGTCATACCGAGCTCCAAATTTGACTTCTTTCGTCTTCTAAACAAAGGGGTTGTCGCACAGTATTTTTGAAGGTTGTAGTTGCAGATAGATTGACTGCGAATCAATTGGACTGTAAAAATAAAATTGTGGGTTTTCAAAATGACGCAACTCATGTAATATATGAATAGTGGACACTGGAAGGGAATCTGACTCACCTTAATTTCCCATAGCATGTTATTTTGAGGTTCGGTATTACGGCATCGACGGCTCACAAGGTTGAGCATTACACAAATTTCCGTACGAAGCAATGCTAAAAGACCGAGGAGGTGAGAACTGCACGGACTGAGACATCACTTCATGGCATTAATTACTTCAACACACTGATTGCTCCTTGGGAGTTATTATTCCACAATTGCAAATGTTTTCAAATAGGATGAATATGGTATGGAAAATACGTTGGATGGAGGAAGGTAGATATACATCGTTACGTCAACAGGGGGTTATACTCGAATAATACCACAATGTGTTGGACAGGACACCCGGGAGGTAAACGAAAGGCGGGCAGACCTAGACTGAGATGGGAGGATGATGTCAGGAAGGATGCAAGAGGATTACTCCATGTTGCAGATTGGAAGATGACGGCCGACGACAGAGGGCGGTGGAGGCTTATTTTGAAGGAGGCCAAGGCTCGAAATGGGCTGTAGCGCCATTGAAGAAGAAGAAGAAGAAGAAGTTAGATTACTCGTATATTGATGAATTACATATAAAGTAGTTCCGATAAACTTGCAATAAAGATGAACTGGCTGTAAGGCTTTTAGAATTGAATGGTTAAATTTAAGTAATGAATTGATAACATTAGGTTTCAAAGACTTGACATTTTTACTTCTCGTGAAAGCATAGATAATATGATACAATGACAATTTTCTTATATAAAAATGATGATAAAATGTGACACAGCCTTGAAATTGAAAGTATAAGAGTCCATAGACGAAAATGAATCAAAATGAATCTAAATATAAAAATTAAGTTTTAAAAGATATTTTAAATACATATATTATGGTTAAAAAACTTAGGGGTTGATTTAAAAAAATTGAATTAATGTAGGTATTATAATTTTAACATTTTAAGATATTTGAAGTCCCCGGCGTTGCCCGGGCTTTACACAGAGGGTTTAGAAATGTTTTAAAATACTAGTCATGGATTATTTTCTGGACCACATGTAATATTTATTTATTTATAAGTACGTACATGTTATACATAATTAATACATTTACTTGAGAAGTTACATTAGATCACCATAATTTTTTGTTTTAATATTTTTGTACTCCGTGGGATTTTGTTATATAAGGGTTGGTATTCATATTAAAAAAGTCTTACACATGTTTTTGTTTGTCGCTTTGGAATATTGTCTGTTTCCTATAAACTTCTGCCGTTATATTTTTTCGATGTCCTTTTATATCACCAAACCATGCTCTGTCACGACAATAAATTTGGGTGTCTTTGGACACTTTAGAAAGAGGTTGTCCAACACTGCCCTGTTGGACAATACACTGACCGCCCCGTGTAACTCTTGTATTGTTACTACACCCCCTTCACATTCTGCTACCCTTGAATATTCCACCCTGTGCGCACCTACTTCGTGGGAAAATCTGCACAGGGCTGGGATTATTTTATTCAATTTCATTGTCACTGTTATTAATTGATTGGCGTTATTTTCATTATTATTTTTTTTTATTTCGTAATCGATTATCCGGGGGCAATTTTGTGTAGATTAAAGTCAGTATATAAATATTAGGGAGTTTAGAAAAAAAATTGTTTGGAATTTCAAAACTTTAAGTTGATAAAATTTTTCACATATAAGGGGGCATACCTATATTGATTATGTTTCATAACGCTGATGGATACGTATTTGTGTTCCAATTGACCATGCAGATCGGAAGAATCCAGATTTTGGACTTCCGCACATTAAGTGTACTTACCTATACGGTGGACTAAGTCAAGTACCGCAATATCGCCAGTCTGTTAACAACCATCGTAACAAATCGTAACATGACATTTCGCTCTACGTTGAAATGTTATTTCTATCAATCGGAAGCGTGTAATGTGAAGCATTATATCGTCGTCTTTCACTGAATGCTTCATGTGAATCGTTTATTCGTCTCATGACTCAACTTTATCGTGGTTCTAATAACTGAACAATCTTATCGTACGCTTTTGGATACACCTGTGACCGTCGCCGAATGGAGATCAAGCCACGAGACACAACAGTGAGTATTGCTTAATTGTGTATACCGGATCTTGTTTGGTGATCGGGCATAGTTCTTATCGAAGTCCATAAGCGTTTTATTTAGCAAAGAGTAGCGGCGAGGTTATTCTAAAACCCTCGTGCATGGTCACGATTCAAATTACGTGAGCTCAAAGGGGGGGGGGGGGTCCAGAAAAATCTCACGTTACTTGAAAATAATATACGAAGTGGCCCAAATTTATCTCACCAGGAGGGGGGTCTAGATTGGAAGAAAAACTGCTCACGTAATTATTAACGTATGCCCCCTAAAACAAAAATTGGCCAACCAAAAAATATTCCGGTTTCGTGTAAGAGGTCTAAAATGAATCATTTTCTTAAAAAACTTGAGAATTTTTTCTTAAGAAATTGTTGTTGCACATATTTTTAATGTACCTATTATTATTTATCAACGCAAAGAAGACAAGAAAAATCGAGTGCAGTTGACACGCGGTAGAAGTGAAACCTTCACGAATAGGAGCCTTGAAAAGTGAGCTCATAATCAAAGCGGACAATGCCCGCAGCTTGATAGAGCGCGACGCTTCGTAGGTACTGTGCGTAGGTAAAGTTTCTTCTATCTCATTCTCTTACTTGCTAAATCCTATAGATGTATGTGTTTGTCTCTTTTTAGTGTCACTCGTTTCCGTTTCATCGAGTTTCAAATCACAACGGTGCTAAAGAAGTTTCACTTCAATAAATGATTTGTTTTTTTTTACATGAGCTCCACGCAGGAGGCCCCGAAGAAAATAATTTCCATCAGTGGCCTATGTCATCTTTGGGGATGCTGTGTGGAGGGTTTTTTTAGGAAAGGAAGGATATGAAAGTTCTGGGAAGGAAAGGGGTTTATGGGGTGGGTAGGAATCTGGGGTTCAGTGTGTCCTGGCCATCCGCCTCCTAGACCTCAAACCTCACCACATTAACCCGGGTACCCCTGCTAAATCACAAAACGTAGCTAACCACTTGGGGTGACCTATGGCAGAGGGGTTGGTTATCCAATAAAGGTTCCCGGGGCGGCGGTACCCATTTCCGCCTCCCAAATTGTTGATACAAATGAAAAACCAATGTGAATTGTGTGAAGATGGACCATCAAAAACTCTCAAACGGTAAACGTAAAATTTCCACAGCTTCTTCTGTTTGAGATTTCAGGCCAACCCAACAAATTTTAGCCACAAATTCAATTTCGTGTGCTATGAAATTTTGAAACATAAAAATATTGAAACTGTAAAAAAAAGACAAGCAGCCATCGTGTTTCATTTTTGTTCAATAATAACAAAGTTAAGATTGCAGTTTTCCTATTAACAAAATACAAAAAACTAATTTTAAATTCAACCCTGCAAGTCCGGGGCATCAGGCTGTGGGCACCGATCACTTTGACCCCATCCCTCTTACGTTGGCCTCACAATAGAAAAGAGCCAGAGGTCGAGTGGTCCGCCCTGCAGAAATGATTTGGTAATGAGAGGATTGTTTCACTTTAATGATCCCCGCCCTCCTCTCAGGCCCTCTGCAGCCGGCGAACCAACCACCCAACACAAGAGCCAAGTAGAGACGAAGAGTTGACCGGAGTTTTGTTTTGTTATGGGTACTGGGTGAGGCATTATATTTATTTTTTTATTATTGGATAAAAATTACATACAATTGGAATTTATTACCCGCTAAGCTACTGCAAGTAGCTTGTCAGCAGGAGATTAGTTCCACAGATTAGTTACAACCACAAATTAAATAATCATTAACTTTTAATTTTTGAAGTGAAATTTGTTTAGCACCGTTGTGATTTGAAACTCTGATGAAACGGAAATGACGCATTACAGTACCTATGGAACGTCAAACTGCGCTCATTGGCCGCTTTGATTATGATGTCACTTTTAAAGGCTCCCATTGGTTGAGATTGTTTTGGTGAAGTTTCTCTTCTACCGCGTGTGAACTGCACTCGATTTTTTTTTAGATTCCTATTTGCCACGCAGTGGGAATCATTTAAATTTAGTGATTTTAGTGATTTTCTTGGCATCTCACAATGTTAACCTCACGTGGGTATTAAAAAATATTACCTGGCAATTTCAGACATTTACATCTTCTGTTTTTGGTTAGGAAAAATATTTTTGTGTTTTTTACGTTGTCCCTGAGGAAAATAATTTCTCTCGTTGCCTGTGTCAATTTTGGGGATGCTGTGTGCTGAGTAGTTTTAGAGAAATGAGGGAGAAGAATTTCTGGGAAAGAAAAAGGTATGAGGGGTGGTAGGAAGCTGAGGGTCAATGTGTCTAGGAGTGACGGACGTATAAATCCATTCCTCTCACTGCGGTGCAAGGCGATGGATAGAGAGAGTCCGGCTGGAGAGGTCTAGGTTAGGTCCCCTCAGCCAGTCCCTTTTCCTTGCACCCCTAGTTTTTCCAATACATATTATCACCACCTGAGGGAAATTATTTTTCTCAGGGCCTCCTGTGCGGAGCTCATGTAAATAAAATAAAAAAATTCCAGCAAACAGCATTTTTAGTATTTACAGTCCATTTTCAAAAGCATCTGAAGCTATAATTAGTAAGCAGTTTCGGATGCAATAATTTGTGTACCAGCGAAATATGTTGCACTCGTGGAAATTCTAATATATCAATTATTACAGAAATAGTTGCTCTCATGGAAATTTCAATATATCAATTATTACAGAAATATGTTGCACTCATGGAAATTCCAATACTTTAATTATTACAGATTATAAAATTCCAATATATCAATTATTACAGAAATATATTGCACTCATGGAAATTCCAATACATCAATTATTACAGAAATATGTTGCACTCATGGAAATTCCAATATATCAATTATTACAGAAATATGTTGCGCTCGTGGAAATTCCAATATATCAATTATTACGGAAATATGTTGCGCTCATGGAAATTCCAATATATCAATTATTACAGAAATGTGTTGCACTCATGGAAATTCCAATAAATCAATTATAGAAACTTGTGGAATCTAGGTACGGGGAAAAAATGCACACACTGTACAAATATGGCGTATTCCACACACACGGGCTCGGAGTGTCTTGAAGGGTTGAGGACGTTTGAGTAAAGCGCCGGTCATTAAAGGGTCGGCCCAGGACTTGTCCTCTGGCGCTAATGACAAATCAACAATGTCTAATGATTATTTATGGTGAAGGGTGGAATTGGCGATTAATTATTATTACTAACAGTTAAAAACTCGCCTCACAGGTTTTTGCTGCTATGCCCTGTGGGTGGCTTTCGGTTAGGCTTCGCCCAGTTTGAGTGTTTGTGACCGTTTTATAAATCTGATAAGAACTGGTTCCAAAAATAGCCGGTTCCTCGGATCCGCTGTGATGCCTCCGGTGACCCGAGGCTCACATCATTCCCCAGGGTCTTTGGGAGTATCTCCCCCCCCCCTCCACAAACACTTCTTCAAGGGTACTTTTGGGAAACTGGCTAAGGGACGCGGGCGTTTGGGCACGTTGCGACCAGGCCGCTCGCCCGCTCATTCTCGCCGGGACTGCCCCGTGATAGTGGGACAAACTGCCCCCAATATCTTTCTTTTTATATATTTTCTTTGGTTTTAATCATACTTACACCTGTAAATATTTTTCTTTTTATTTATTATTTTACTCAACTAGATGCTGAACCAACAGGCGAACTATTTTTATCTTTTTAATTACTGCAAATGTAAGTATGCATACATTTTACTTTTTTTACTAACAATCATGCATGCAGGGACATTGGAGGGTCTAGATTCGTTTCAAAATAAATGTAGCTTCCTTTTTACAAAAAATTAGAGGTTGACGTGTGCGGCTAAGGAGGTTAAACAATCAGTTTCCTCACACAGCCGTGGGAAAGTGGTGGGTCCCCTCCAATGGATCCGCTGTGATCCAGTGACAGCTAGTCACCTGGACAAAGTAACCGAGACAGTCAATGACGTCATTTGTAATATGTAGCCTCAAGATACTATTATTCATAACCCCAATCTTTCCATATCCGGAGACATATTGTACTTATACCTAGAGGGGGGGGGGGGGCGTCCTCGTGTTAATGTAACTGGCGCCATCCTTTGACGAATTCTTGAACTCGATACAGAATAACAAAAGTAGCTTTTTAGCTTATAAAAAATAAAGAATCGAGTGTGTCTGACAGACGCAAGGCTATTAATACTATTTGATTGTTTTATCGTGTAATAGTGTTTTATTTGGAATTGATTGTAATGATTTGTAATTTGCATTGGTCTGGAAATCTTTTAACAGTATTTTTTCCTTTCTCTTTCAATAATTCTCCATGTGTTTTATGATCATATGAAAGGTATTCGAGCTTGGAAAAATAGATACATTGTCAGTAAATTCAAGAGAGATTTTAAGAACCGCCTTATGTTATGTTAAAAGTAAACGTAATCTTAGAATACAATATTATTAAATACTAATTTCGGTTGGGACTCTGTAACTCTGGGACTCGATATAATATTAATAATAATAATGTTTGTTGAAATTCTTCAAAACAGATCCTGCCTATACTTTCTTTGCTTTCCAGAACTCCCAACAAACCCCGGATATCCTCTTATAGTATACGTGTATGAGATTTCAGATAGTAGCTATATTCCATCAGTCTTACTTATAAGTCTATGGCTATTGAAGCGGGATCATTTCGGATTTTTTCGACACTTATTAACCTCCCCTCTCCTCGCACATATCCCGCCAACCCTAACACAGACTTACCGCATCAGCAGATCAACACCAGTCTCAGATTATATGAGAACTAAAATATCTAGATTGGTCGTTTGTGTCTTACAAAAGCTTTCGACAAAGTATCCCATAAATTATTACTTATGCATTAGGACTGTGAGGTGTAAGTATCCCATAAATTATTACTTATGCATTAGGACTGTGAGGTAAGTTGTTGGATAGGTTATCGAGTTACTTGTCTAAGATAATCTTATTTGTCATAATTAAATATTTCAAATCCATGTTCTTTTATGCAACTGGTGGTCTACCGCAAGGTAGTCATCTCGGTCCCATTATATTCCTTATATTCATAAATGACGCCATAAGTTGTTTTGACGATGTTGAAGTTCTGCTTTTTGCCGATGACATGTGACATGATGACAAAGTGACTGCCTAATCTTTTTTTTACATTAAATTCACACAGGAGGCCCTGAGAAAAATAATTTCATCTGGGATGCTGTGTGGAGGGTCTTTTGAGGAGAGGAAGGAATGAACATTAGTCTTGAAGAGACCGTTGTTGTAGGAAGGAGGAAACACAGAGGCCACGCAGAATCTTACAACCAATTATACAATTCTTGAATTGCTCACAACTTATTCCTCGATATCGATTAATATAAGACGCGAACGTTTTGTCGAACTAAGACCCCGCTATCATTCAAATGTCAAAACCAAATCTTAGAAAGAGCCAATGAAATTAGGGAACTTCGAGTTATGTTTGACAATCAATTAAAATGTCTAAATTACATACAACAAATGACTAACAAATTCTAGAAATCTGGGTTTATAATAACATAAAAGACTTCGATTCTATTAAACTTATAAAAATCGTTTATTTGTCTCTGGTGCACAGCTTGTTCGAATACAATTAAATAGTGTGGTCCCCGTACTATCAAATGCAAATAAGAAATATTGGCTTGTGACTTATTTGATGTCTTCTTTTTCCCCATCTTGTCTAATCAGTGTTTTAGATCTTTTTTTTTTCAAATCCAAAATGAAATCTTCGTGATTCTCGATATAAATCTGATTCACCAATTATAATTAATCGAATTACCTATTAATTTAAATTAATAATGAACTTCAGTCGTTTCAATGTGAGTTTCTAAATTCGCCTTCTTACGAACGGCGAGAAAACACCTTCCCCCTACAATTTGGATTATGGAATCAAAGTGTAGTGAACAAATTATTGACAGTAATTTTCCTCACATTTTGAACGTCAAATATACAAAATTTCATCAAAGATGCACTACTAATTAATCAATGCAATCAAAATCATGTGATTTTGGTTTGAAAATTTGATTTATTAAAAATATTTTAGATTTTGTAGCTTTTGAGATTAACGAATATTTTATGGATTAGATTTTATTAGAAAAAAATACAGTATCAGGCCTATAAAAACTGCTTTTAAGTTCAAAATCTCCCACTAGCGAACCCCTTTTCGGTTATAATGTAGAAAATTAAATTCTTTAAAAAATGAATGTGAAACATTTAAATATAATATGTGTCTAATTTAAACCTTATCGCCATCTATATAAGGAGTGTTATTGTTAGCGGCCTGATCCCGAATTTTACACTTCTTGGTGCATCACCTTAAAGGATGGGAAAAAGCGCCTTCTTCTTGTTCTGAAAGTCATCTACGAAACTTTCGTCAATCTCGAAATAAAACTGGATTTGTATAAACAACAAATCCAGGCCGCCCGCCACAGATACTCTTCCTTATCTTTATCTAACTCAGTAATTATATCCGATGTACGACTATTGCGCGTTTTCTATTAAAATAATTATGGGCAGTTATTACAGATTTTTGGTCTTAATGAAGTGTCAAATTTTATAAATTTTTTGTGTTATTCTCTTTGCAACTAAAGCTCGATAAACGAATTATTTCTATCTAAACGTATTCGAACGCTAAAAACTGTTTTTTAAACTTATTTTGTAGAAACAGTTTTACCCGCCAAATCGCTTTCGCGCCGTTACACATTATAATATTTTTTTAATATTTTTGTATAAAATTGTAAAAAAGAGGGATGACAAAAATGTTTATTATACGTTTATAATTTATTAAAATTTGGAATGCAAAAATAAAAATGTTTCAAAAATGACTCACATGATGTTATTATGTGAAAAGGGTACTAAAATCACGGATTATGTAATGAAAACACTCATTCTATCGTATAAACGTATAATAAACATTTTTGTCACCCCACTTTTTTACAATTTTATACAAAAATATAAAAAAAATATATTACAATGTGTAACGGCGCGTAAGCGATTCGATGGGTGAAAACTGTTTCTACAAAATAAGTTTTTAAAATCTATTTCTATGGACAACTTTAAATAGGGATGTGCATCGTATTTTATTATAGACATTCTGCTTTTTGTTTTATTTCTGTAACTAGAACAGAAACGATTACGATTTCGTAACTTGTTTTCAAGCTAATACAGGCGTCAGCTTGAAAACAAGCTTATTGTACTTGACTGCTTTTGTTATATTGTCATGTAAATAAGCTTAGGGATCTAAGTGGTTAAGTGTGTGTATTTAAAGAGTGTTCCAAATGTTCATGACGGCTTTGAAATATTACTAAGATATTCTCCATTGCAACACTAGTCTTCAGCAGAATTCCAGAAACATTGAACCCCCCACCCACTAATTCGGATATAAGGGATAAACACACACATCCACTCTTCACAAGTCTAGCTTAGTGCCCTTTCATCAATCCTGGTTTATTGCAGCGGATTCTCAGCACCACCCCCGGTCATTTAGTCCCACCCCACCGCCCTGTGTGGCCCCACTGCCCACCGTGGCCCCACTGCCTACTGTGCCCCGTACAGCCCCACATCTCCCAGTGCCGGCGGCCCCACAAACCATATGTCTAGGATACCCCGGGAAATAGCCCCAAATCTACAGATCCACGATCCTAGAGCACTCTTCGGGAGATGGCAGGTTTCGAAAACCTTTTCTGGGAAATAGATATTCTGAATTTCTTACGAGTTTTATTTTTTATTTTAAATACATAAACGGCTATACTGCCTTTTATGCATTTAAAATAAGTTTATTTATTATAAGTTGGGTAACTTTATAATTGAAATAAAGGCTAAATAATTGTTCACTTAAATAATCTATTAAATAGTTGTTCTTTTGGCTTCCCAAGTACATGAGAGAGATAGCAGAGAATTTAAACGATTGTATCAATAGGTCTCGCTCTCTCATAATCCAACTTTTAGCCAGACAACAATTACCGATCTGTACTCGTTGCTCTAATGAATATAATATGTAGACCACGCGCATTTTTTATCCTCGAATATACCATAATACAACTAACACAATATATTTTTCAATATATTTTCCATATAATAAAAATAAAATCGGATATATCTATCCGAGACGCTATCTAAGTTACAAACTAGTTCTTAGAACGATTGTTTCCAATGAAAAAGGTAGTTAGTTACCTATGATATGGAAAAATTAGTCGAAGATAATATGTTTTTATTTATTGATCTATATAAAATTTAGTTACAGGTACTTGTTTGACGTCTGTCACACTAGGATATACATGTGTCGGGTCAGGCGTGCGATTTGTTAATAACGATTTGATTTGTTAATAAAGAACAAGAATAGAACAATAATTTAGAATCGTGGCTCCCTTATCAGGAATAAGAGGTCCTCTTTTCTGATAAGGTGTACATGACCTTAAAGATAATAGTTTGTAAAATCTATAATATGTATAAAAGTAACACGTACACTTTATGTTACAAAATTTTTTTTTAAACTCACAATGAACGGACAGATTATAGGGATTAAAATAAATAAAATAATTATGTGATATATAGAAATAAACAGAATTGTAGAATCTGCCACATCTACCGGATCTGCCGGATCTGCCCTGATGATGGACACTGCAACGATGTCCGAAACGTTGGCTAAAGAAGGAGGTAGCGCAACACGGCATAACACCCCAAAAACAAATAACGAAAATGCTTTTGGCCGTGAAAATCTTAAAAGTTATCAGAATTGTAGAAATTGATAATTTTAAAAGAATTGCGTAGTTGGAGTTATTAGGATAAAATTATAATGGGAAATTGAAATTAAGAATGGAATTGATTAAAATAAGTGAAGTTATTGAATGGTTTTGAAGGATTAAAAAAGTTACAAGAAGAATGGTACAATAATTATTATTTTTTTTTTTTGAAGAAAGACAAACATTCCCGGGTTACGAATAACCCAACAATATTTGAAAATCTCCTACTACCGCCACAGTAAGCCGAAAATGTTGCTTGAGTTGTGATGGAGGACTTAGCCAGTCGAGGAATCGAACACGGAACGCCTGAGTGGGGCCCAAACGCGATGCCCACTCAACCACTGGCCGGTTAGATAATAAAAATATTTAGAATCGTTTCCTGTTTCCTGTTTCCCGTTTTTATTTTTCTAATCTTCTCCGAATCAATTCGCAAACCTCCGGTTGCCTCCCCCGCACATCCCTCCGCCCGGATTGTCTTTTGTTTCCGTTATTTATGGTTGATAAATTTCCCCGGCAGGCCGCGACCGTTCGCCATTTTTAACGGCATTAATATTTGACAGCCGGCCTCCGGACCTTATTATATTTATGGCCCTACCCGCCGTATCAAATAGGCCCCGCGATACTCCGGCCATATTAACCCCGTCGCATCGGTGCGATTTTTCTATTTTTTATTCAACGTGATTTGAGGATTAGCTTTCTGTTTTCGCCGCTAGGAGGCGCGCCGTGTGAAGCGAGGACCCGAACCAGTTTATCAACTTTTGATACGTTTTTATTTCATTATGAGTTCGTGGTTCGCAGGGGGTGGTAATCATTTTCACTCATAACAAGTACATATGCACTTCACATCCAAATTTTTATCACTTAGAATAGAATTTCAAGTTAGAGATACTATGGTATCGAATCTGGAGTGCAAATATTCATTAATCAATGATTATCATGATTATCTTTATGTTAGTCGTTTCTTTAAAAAACAACTCCAAATCTTTCAACTTGTACGTAATAATTAAAATTAACAATTAAACTTGATAATTTCTGCAATTTTGTTTATATTGCATATTCTTTTTTTATGTTAGACTTCTTATCATTTTTACTAATGTATTTTATTTCATATTTATATGCTTTTGTTGTTACATTTTTTTTCATTATATTATATTTTAATTATTGTTTTAGTTTTAAAGTATTTAAAAGTTGTGTTACTTAACTTATAAACAAAGAATGTAAAAGCCCATTAGGGCGTGTAATAAATAAACAAATAAATAATTTATACACACATATTAAGGCGGTACACAATCCTAATAATTTTTTTTTGCTCAAAACTCACATTTTAATCATTTCCGGCGAATTCGTAACTATAATAACTTTTTTATTTCCATGCCGCACGAGGGATGCAAGTTATTTACATTTTAGATTAATTAAAACAGTACCTTATCATTAATATATTTTACGTACAACGATTTTAAAACTTTATAACCCGTTTTTCAACTATAAAGTTAGCGGTAAGCACCAGATTTTATTTTTCTAGACGATGAATTAATAACTTCGGAAGGACAACATGGAGACACATTTTAAATATTTGTAACACGTTCTTCAGAATTAATTAAAATGAACGCGGCGGAAAGGTCTTATTTCCAGGCCTGCTAGGGTGAATTCGACCGTCCGTTCGTCCAATACGCCGTGCCGCGGAGTATATTTGTTCACACGCTTTCTTCACTTACGTCGTTAAGATTCCCACATTATTTTGTCTTCTTCTTCTTTTCTTTGATACGGCAAATTCGACAGTAGGTCCGTCCAATACATGGGTCGCGAGTCGCAATTTGTATACGCGGCGTCTTTACTTAAGTCGTTAAGATTCTGAATATATTTTAGGGTATATATATTGTCATCTTAACACCGTTGAAACAATCCATATAGAATATACCAATACATACAAGACATTCAGGGGGTCAAAATGTTTCTGCTCTGCAATAAAATCTAAATAAATGGAATATTTCTGAACGTATCCAAAAACTAAAAACTGTTTATGAATGGCGATAAAATAGGATTTCAAATTTTATAATTCAAAATAAACATATATTTTTTTAAACATATAATTTTTGCATGCAAACATAAAAAAGACCAGCGATCCGGAGGTCGCGGATTCAAACCCGGCGTGCACAAGTAAATTTTATTTGATTGATTTGTGTTTTCATTTAACACAATATAAGTTATTTTTGCGACACGTTCCAGAGTGGAAGATATCCTAAGCATCGCCCTGGTGTAAGACCACCATTCAGGATCGAAATGTTGCTTATGATGGCTTTAGCCTTTTTTGGTGACTAGATCTGAATAGCCTGGTACTTGCATTAGTCCTTTAGGGATGCTGTGTGGGGGTCTTTTTAGAAAAGGAAGGGAAAGAAAAGGGTACGAGGGGTGGGTAGGAATCTGGGGGTAGGTGTGTCCAGGAGTGACGAACGTATGAATCCATCCCTCCCATTGCGTCGGAAGGCGATGTTCCGAGAGAGTACGGCTGGAGAAGTCAAAGGGATTCCCTCTGCTATTCTATCCGGATCCGACCTGCCGTGCAGCTGGTGGGCAGACGCATCCATCAACAAACCTCGCCCCATAAACCCGGGCACCCCTGCTAAGTCACCAAACATAGCGAACCACGGCAGAGGTGTTGATTATCCAATATATGGTTCCCGGGGCGAAAGTACCCTTACCCGCCTCCCAAATTAAATGCACATTTCTTGAGTTGTTTCTCTTATTCCAAGTCACTTCAGTCGTCAATAATAATTGATCACTTCATTAACCTATTTAAAGGGACGTAGCGGATGCGGATAGAACGCCCTGCTTGGCAATTTGCGGCACTGAGGGTGCTAATCAAGGTGTTGCATCACCCGCCACACCACATAACCTCAATTTCACACGAGACTTCACACGTCTGCACGGCGGCCATGTTGCCTCCCTCACCTTACAGGGATAGCGATAGTTGTGTCAATTATTAAAATTAATTGGCAATGATGTGATTTGTCATTTTATATTATCATCTCAGATGATGGACGCTGTAACGCTGACCGAAACGTTGGCTAAAAATAAGAAAATGCAATACGGCATAAGAACTCAAAAATAATCACGAAAAATCATATCCCTTTTGCCTGATAGTCCTGAGCGTATTTTGGAGTAAAATGTAGATGTCGTTTTGCTGACCGATGATATTTATTTTCAATTATAAACAAAAATATGTTTTAATATACAGATGTCCCCACTGATCACACCGATACACCGGATCTGCCTCGTCTGTACAGTGCTGCTGGATCGAGACGGAGTTTGCATCATGTGACGCGTGTACCCTGTGGCGAAGTACAACTAATGGGAAAAAATGTTTTAATCGAATAATTTCGTATTCTTCTACAACTTTATAATCAACTTACCTTTTCTACTCATCAATATGTACGTACGATTGTTATTTTTTGAGTCGGTGTCGGCGGGAGAGGAGCTGTCAAGTGAACACGCCGGGCCGCGGCTACCTTGGTTGACACCGACTCCAAAAATAACAATCGTACCTACATATTGATGAGTAGAAAAGGTAAGTTGATTATAAAGTTGTAGAAGAACACGAAATTATTTTTTTACTTTTTAATGCATTTTTTGAAGTCGTTTTTTTTGTTTTGTTAAATTTTTTGTTTATTTTTTGATTTTTAGTGAATCTGAAGTACACTAACTAATACTAATTAAGATTCGGCCGAGTATCGTAAATTTGTTCTTCAGAATTGGAGAGTTCCGTTACTTTGTCATGGATCCCATAATCAGAACCTAACCAAACTCTCATCAAACTACCCTTGAAGTACATCCTTTCCAATAAAAAAGAATCATCGAAATCGGTTGGCGTGATATTGAGTTATTCGTCCATTTGTCGCGCACATACTTGATGCAAATATCAGACTTATATGATTTTCTCATGGATGCCATTGTCAGAACTGGACCAAATTAAAATGGGACCACACGGGAAGCACCAGCTTTCAAATAAAAAAAGAATCATCAATATCGGTTCACCCAGTCGAAAGTTCTGAGGTAACAAACATAAAAAAAATAATAAAAAAAATAAATACAGTCGAATTGCCTCCTCCTTTTCGAAGTCGTTTAAAAAAAAGTTCACCGGACAGCAAAATTAAATTTCGAATACGTGCTAATACACCCTGTATCCACTGAGGTGGTTCACGCATTTGTGTTTGGAGATTGCGTATTTGATTCGCTGGCAGTGTAAAACTGTATTGCACTTTTAAATTTATAAAAAATTGGTGCTATTAGTCAAAATCTGGAAATAAGTAGTATTTGTGGAAAATTCATCATTCGTTGATTTGAAAGAACTTTGAAAGCCGTTTTTTCCGGTTCTGTGGCGTTGTACCGACTATTAGTCTGTGCTGATTGTTATTTTTTATGAATATTACAAAATAATTTCTAGGCTCTTGTTAGGAAAAAAATGTACATCGGTTCCTTCTTCCAAATATATTATGGTTCTGACTTTTTGGACTTTTAACACTATGTCGGTAGGTAAAATCGTTATTTTTAACAACGTGAACACTTACCTAGATATTTTACCCAATAATCTCACAGACGTTTAGAGCTCGTTCACATTGAGCATATAAATATAAAAGATCATAGCACGCCACATATCGCTCTCCATACAATCCCTTCAGACCGTTCACACCTGAGCGCTTTATGCGCACATCAACCATAGACAATGCACATCTTACGCCGTAACCGCTCCTGAGGCGATATGCCAACAGTTAAGCGCCCCCCACTCCGACGAAAACAGGAGAGGGGGTCATTTTAATTACGGAGCTGCCAATACCGGTGGGTGACAGATGTCAAGTTCATAGATTCAGTATAAAAAATGCGCACTCCGTGGCCGCTCGCTAATTCAACTGACCCCCTCTCCTACCATAGGAAGAAATATTTTATCTGCACCGTGTGAACGGCACGAAACATAAGCGCTCGCAGTTCAACAGATACCTGCTCGCGGTTATATTACATGTCTGAACGTAACTTTATTTCAACATTATGCCTGTATTTCAAAAAGTCAATCGGTTATGAAAAACACGTCCTTTTGGTTTTTTTGTTTTACTTAATTTTTCTTCGCGTTTTCGTCGGGCATAGGCAATTATATAGTATAGGCAATTATATAGTATAGGCAATTATAGTATAGGCAATTATATAGTCATAGGCAATTATATAGTATAGGTTATTTTATTAATTTTTGAAATAACTTAATGAGTAAAATCACATGTAACATGTAATCATTGAAAACAATCTCAAACGATAATTTTGAAACAGAAAAATCAAAATTTATCTGATTTTTCTCTTTCAAAATTTTCCAAGTCACTATTTGGATTGCATTCAGTTTGGGTAGAAGTTAGCAATCGTACTAAAAGATAGCAGCTAATAAAAATATGTGATAAGGAAAAGAAGATAATATTGATAGTTCTTAGTCGAAATATAATAGAGTTAAATTTGACTGAAGTGGATAAGGTCGAATTAGTTCAGTGGTAGAGCAAAGCCCCGGTAAGTCCAGGGTTCATTTTCTAGATGCAACCAAATCTTTTTCTCTGTTCCAAAATTTTCGTTTTTCAGTCGCTAATATTGTCTAATATAACTGTATAATTAAATAATATATTTTACGTACGTAAGAAGTCGAATTCTTATTTAAAAAAAAAATTATATGAACACCGCACAAGAGTCCCAACTGCTCCCGTCTGGAGCCAGTGAGACTACGGCATCCCCAATTGGGGTATGTTGTGAGGCCGAAGGTAGCGGAGAGGGGAAGGAGGGGAAGAGGAAGGTGGGGAAGTACCTGGCTATTCAGAACTGGTCACCAAACACGGCTAATGCCATTTCAAGCAACGTTTCAATTCTGAATGGTAGTCTTACACCAGGGCGATACTGATAGTATCTTCCACTCTGGAACGTGCCGCAAATATACTTAATATTATTTTTAAATAATAAATTGTGAAATAACACAAATTAACCAAATAAAATTTATTTGCCACGCCGGGATTTGATCCTGCCACCTTCGGATTGCGAGGCAAGAGCCTTACCGCTGGACGACGTCGGCCAAGCTACCTCATTAAGTAAGGAATTCTTACTATAAATGGGCCGCGCTTCCTAATATGAACGGAGTACATGTAAAATATCAGCTCTAATTTCTATTTGTAACTTTATTTTCCTCCCTTATCTAATTCCTTCAATATCGCCTCACCTGTATCGCAACCCCTTCACTTTCCGCCCTTTCTTCACATGGCAACACTCCATATGAATGCAGCGTGTTATTGCATATAACAGTGCACCCACACACAGTGACTGCGCGCTGCACATTCCCCCGCCCCCGTGCCCCCAACACGAACCTGCCCTTACGTCTCTTACACGAGTCTGCGAGCCTTAGAAAGCTCCTAGAGTCGAGTATGTATTTCTAAGATTTTTACGCTTGGAATCGCTAGCTTTCTGCGGCGGTTGATACGTAATTTCAGGGACGTGCCGTGGATCTTGTTGTTTTATTCGCGTTTTTATTTTAATAAAATTAATGACATTGGATGGGAAAACAGGAATAAATTAAACCAACAATAATTTATCACGAGATAATTGGCAGTTTGAAGGAGCCGTCAATAGGGTTAGCTGAGGGAACGTACCCATACTATGTGATCCGTTCAGGGGGGGAGGGGGATCTTCAAAATACCACGCTAGGTCAAAGTGAGGGGCGGGGGGCTTAGGTTTTTATCACGTAGTCAATCTAGAAATCTCGCTTTTTTTTCGAGCTGCACTCAAATTTGGCGCGCAGTGTTTGGCGCATTTTAAACTCATAAATGAAATAAATAAATGTCTTTAGATTCTTGGCCTTTTATTTTTTTTACATTAACTCCACACAGGAGACCCTGAAGAAAAAAAATTCCCTAATGGCCTATGTCATCTTTGAAAATGCTTTGTGGAGGGTTTTTTTGAGGAGAGGAAGAAGTGAACATGGGTCTTGAAGAAACCCACGATTTAGGAGATCGCTGGCAAATCGTTCCACAGCCGAGCTGTTGAATTTAAGAACGAGTTCAGAAATGATCCGTTCTCATGATGTCAACCGTGTACAAATGTTGGGCGCGTGTTTGGCGTGTTTCCCGACTTTGCACCGGTGCTGAGGTGATCAATGACGCTGGTTCCTCGGAGCATCTTCCATTGTACTACCGTTAGAACAAGGATAGCATTCCCACCCGACGCCTGAGCTCTAAAGATTGCAATCCGTCTGTTAAGATGGGAGAATCTATCAAACGGACCGCCCGTTTCTGCACAGAGTCGAGGGTATTCTTCAGGTATTTTGAAGCTCCAGACCAGAGGTGGCTGCCAAATTCAACCGTGGGGCGCACTTGTGATTTGTGCTGGGTTCGCAGTTGTGTACTATTAAAGTATCTGCGGGCCCTGTACAGTACGCCCAGTTTTTGGGAGGCTAACTTTACTCTGGCTTCGATGGAGCCCCCGTACCTGAGCTGGTCACTCAAAGTTACACCAGGCTTGAAACCATATGCACTCCCCACACGGCCACTTCGGAGCGATCGAGTCCCGCGCAACTTCAGGCCACCGCGCAGAAAAGTAAAGACCGATAGGTTTACAACGCAGTTCACTGTTAGACTTTAGACGGAGGTCCAAACACTTTGGAGCTGTTAGGACTCATTTAAAAAATGCTACTGTTTTCTTTTGAGAAATTACTATCAGGAGCGTGTTACAATGAACTACCTAGAACAAAAACCGAAAGATATCAATCTTAATTATTTTCAAAATCACATGCACCTATCATTGCATCATGCACATTCTCGTGACAAATTTATAAACTCTTCTTTTTCTTATTTCTACCATATATACCGTTTAAAAATACCAGAATTATTAAATACTTGATGCGGTAGTTTTGAAAATTAAAAATATATATAATTATATCACGGCACGTCCCTGCAGAATAGAGAGAATAACTGCAACCGCGTGTGTTTTGGTGACACGTGGAAGTGTTTTAATGTTTCAAGCACGTGGAAATCTTTCATACGAATTGAAAATTATTGAAATTTCTACAAATACGCTCGGAGATAAGTGTTGTTAATATTATTTTATTACTTATATTTTTGGTCAAACAATATTCTGAATTTGTAAGTTACCCTTTATACTCGTACACATTTCTTAACAAACGGCATTACATTCCATAATTTATTTCTTACCTCGCAGCACAAAATGTCATTATGAAGTTTTTATTTAACCTTTATAAGTATTCGGGACTACTCCATTCCGAATGTGGGGCATTTTTTGATGTTGAAAGACGTAGGCAAGTTTTTGACAATGGATGTGCACTGATTTGCATTTTCAGAGACGATTTACCATTAGCTGTGATTGCAGTATCATCAGCATATGAGAATAGTTTTCCCGGAATACTTATATTAATTATCTACGTAGGTCATAGGTCATTAGTATAAATTAGGAACAATAATGGACCGATATCGGTTCCCTGTGGAACCCCATGTCTCACAGATGCTGGTTTAGTAATATGCTGATCAAGTTAATAATTTGTTAAAAGTAGCGGACAATTATTTTTAATTGCTGTATTAATGTATTTCAAGCAACGTTTCCATTCTCTTTCAATTCGGAATTTCTGAAAGTATCTAGTATTTTTTAAATAAATACTTGTACGTTTCAAGTTAAACCCCTTCCAAGTTTTCTATATTTGTGTATGTATTTAACACTTGTGAAATACGAGAAGGACACTAATATTACATTAGTTACAAAATTACGTACGAATTCTTCATAGGTAGTAAAATATATTTATATGTTTTGCCCACCTGGAAATCTCACCTGGAGAGCTGTACCTTTTAAATCAGTACGCAAGCGCGCGCTCAAATCACTATCACCTCGTATGTGGACATCCATCAACCGCCTCCCCCCACCAACACTCCCAAACACCCCCAATCCCCCAGAACCACCCCCAACCTCCCGAGCAGTCGTACATTCCAGAAATTGCGTCATTTATTTCTATATAGTCATAATTCACGGGGCGATACTGGCACGTGAGACTCTCGTGAGAGTGAGCTTCGTGGATTTGAAATTTGTAAGAAAGAATGTTGGGATCGTGCACGTTTTAAATTCTTCTAAATTTTAACTATCTACAACATGTATTGTGATTTCATCAATGTATTGTGTCCCAAACACATTACGTTGCCTTCACGAGAAAAGAGAAAAACTATAATAACTATATGATCGCATCGCACCAGTATTGCAAGTTCGTTCTCAATGACAACGTTTGAATTGTACTCCCAGCGCAGTTGTTTTCTATTGTACTTAGGTCATAATCAAATCCAGTTTCAGAATCTTCTATTTTACTTATTCTGTTACCGGTATTTCTGCTCAAATTTATCGTTCTCTGCATTTATCATTTGCTAGTTTTACTTTCGTTAGCATTTTACTTTCAGTAGTTTCCAAAGGTCTTGCAGATTCTCTAAACTCGCGAAATATTGGATAGCATTTTTAACGCACTTTTTAAAATAAAGCCTCGAAATTTTCACAACTTTTCCATAATTCACTGATTTTACTGATTCTATGAACTTCTAACACCCGCGAATTGATTGGCCGCGGGTTGGGCGCCATTGTAGCGGTGGTATTAAATGAAATCCACTTTACGGTAAGCACAATTTGTGTTTATTTTAGAGTAGATAGGTACAATCAATTTGCAAGTATGAAATAGTTCAATAATAGCGAAACAATACAACACTTATGGTGGGTTTCTTCATTTACCGAGAATGCTAAATTTTTTTTTTTTTTTTTTTTTTAATGAAAAGATACATGATTTTTGAAATTCTACGCCAATGAAGAGTACTAGCTCTTGAGCTTGGCGTAGGAGTTATTTTACAGCTAGTTAATTTTTATAACATACATTTTACTTACATTTTCCAATAAATATAAACTATATATAAATATAATATATAAACTACTATTTTTCACTTTTATAACATACATTTTACTTAGTATATACAATAAATATAAACTATGTTGTGATGTTAATTTTTGATATGCTAGGAATTGAAGTTATAACATTTTGGTTGGTGTTGTTATGGTTGTTGATTTTTTTTAAAGATTAATTTGACCTTTTTCTTGAATGTTACGAAATATGTTATTTTTTTAATTTCTTCTGGAAGATTATTAAAATATTTTATGCCTTTGTAAATATAATTGTTGTGCATTTGTTGTGTTGAAAATAGGGGAATTTGGAAGTTAAATTTATGCCTTAATGATGAGTTGAGTCTAAATTTTTTAGTTACATTTTCTTTGAATATTTGTAGTATTGAATCTTTTTTGTAGAGATCTTCAATTTTTGGTACTTCGAAAATTTTGAACAATGATGCTGAAGGGAATGTTGGTGAAATGCTATGCTAATTGTAAAAGTGAACAGTCAAATGCATAGAAATTTTTAAATTTCGATCGTTTATTTTTCAATTAGCATTGCATTTAGCATTCTCGGTAAATGAAGAAACCCACCCTATACCTTCTATTATTGACTCTGGGATGTACTTCACTCATTCTGATTTTGAAACCAGTGCTTTTTTGACCTTATCAAAGGTTAACCTGTCAAAGGCCAGGGTTTTTTACCTTACCTTTTTTAAATTACCTTAAGAACAAGAATGGAGGAAGCTATTCTGAGCTTTTCCTTGGTACAGTTTCTTTATACAAAAAAATTTAAATCGCATCCAAATTATTTGAATTAATATTCTTTTTTGAAATTCGAGTTTCGCGTGCGGGCACGTTCCTGGCCTTTCACAGGTTAAAACGGATAACTGTGAATAACCGGAAATCATTTTCCTTCATTTTACATTGATTTGTAAGACACTCTGTAATCGTCCGTTACTACATACTTATTTCACACCTAGTTTTCGTTTATCGTTACAGATTATTTTTAAATGAATTAGCATTCTAAACTTTTAATGCCATATTGTAGTCGCAATATTCTCTGCGATTCAATTTTTGGACTTTTAATCAATATTTTAAAATCCTTTTCAAGTTGACCCAACTAAGGGAGTAGATAAAGATTGGAATTGTACTTACCCTTGTCTTTTGATATTCTTTTTTATAAGACCGTTCTTATGGCTTCAGTGTTACTGATTCACTGCATAATCACACATAAGACATTTCTTAATTGTAATACGAGATGGTCACTGTCAAGATTTCGTAATTGAGTCGATATTAAAGAGAGAGTTGTTCATTGCACGGGCTTCATTAATGGACAGATTGTTCTAGAATGTATTGTTGATGAAAGTGTTCACACGTAAGTAAATTGGCTACACACTGTTATATAGGAATAGGTGCTTGGATAGGTTGAGGAAGGGAGATGTATATGTATATGCGTCAACAGACAACTTTATATCAAAATCAAACTTTGTTTTTTTTTCTGATTTCTATTTTTCTCAAGGATATATGTGTCTCTTAGTAGGAAGGTGCCACGTATGTGCTACATGTACCGAGATTTAATACGAATACTATTGCCATATGAAAATCGCAGCGGAATTCTGTGGGAAATATTGCCGCATTAAAAGCATTTGTGGCGCAGTAATATTATCTCGAGGCGACCTTCTGCATTTATTGTTATTTGATCAATGTTAGCAGGCTGCGACTGGGGATATACCTACCTACCCCGTAACCACTTCTAAGCAAATTAAATATTAGGTTCATTCTGGGATGTTTTCGTGTAACTCACTGTCTTGGAAGTCATGCCTTATAAATCTGTTGTATCGATTTACCGTCTGGCAAAAATACCTTAAAATACGAGTATCAACTGTTTGTTCGGTTTAAGCTAAGGTACTCCCATTTTAAAATTGTTTAGAACACTGCGAAAGTGGTGCTATGAACATGCGTATCAGCAAGAAATTTGACGTTTCGTGAATTTGACGTACCAATATTACTTTTTAAATAAATAAATTTTTCTTATAAAGTGGCAATATAATCCCATATTTTATTTATTTATTTATATCTATATATATTACAGTTTTTACCTTACATAATATATTTTGAAAAAAATTTTTTTTACATATTAATATTTCATTTCATTATGTTGGGTGTAAGGTAGGTTTGAGAAGGTGAAACTGTTAGTTGGTAATATTATATGTTTCGTGAACACCTCACTAGGAGAACCTGTGCTGAGGTGTTTACGTGTTTATGATTAAGTGTGACAAGTACAGGTATTTATGTGTTGTAGTAGAAAGTTAGTTTTTTTATCTTCTTTTTTTACATTTTAATGATAATTGTACATTGAATATTTAGAAAAAAAATACGTATAAGGTATATATATGTACATATGAATAGTTGGTAAATTCTTGAAAGACATGTTTATTTATTTTATAGTTTGGTTAGGGATTAAAGTATTTTGTATAAAGTGAATATCTTGATTTTTGATCCAGGCTGTGATATGTTTTTTGTGAATGTTTGTAGATGTATTTACAGTTAAGAGTTGTTTCAGAGTAATGGGCATATAATTAAAAAGCTTGGTTGCATAATACTGAAAATGTCTTTGTCCGTGAGTGGTGTGTGTTATCGGTATGTTCAGGGTTATATTTGATAACACATATATTTATATGTGCATAGTTCGTCATTCCACTTAAATGGATATCAATCAAATGGATCCCTATCGTATCTAAATGTATTTCATTCCAATACATTTTCATTATGAACTCGCAATATAATCCTATATCTTATATACATATGTACATCTTTCGTCATTCCACTCCATTCCCGGAGTCTACGTCCGCGCTTCCCATAATTCATTCTGTTCATTTATCAATCAAGTGAGTCCGTATCCTATCAAAATGCATTCTATTCCAATACAATTTCCTTAAGAAGTCGCAATATTTAACCCCACATCTTATGTATACATAGTTCGTCATATCCATTCTCGAAGTCTACATCTGGGCTTCTCATTATCACTTCTGTTCAATTATCAATCAAGTGAATCCGTATCCTATCTAAATTCATTCCAATCCAATACATTTTCCTTATGAAGTCGCAATATATAACCCCACAACTTATATGTCCATAGTTCGTCATATCCATTCCCGGAGTAGCATCCGTGCTTTTCATAATCCCTTCTGTCCATTTATCAATCATATGGATTCGTATCCTGTCTAAATGCATTCCATTCCAATACATTTTCCTTATGACATTGCCCCCACAACTTATATGTCCATAGTTCGTCATATCCATTCCCGGAGTAGCATCCGTGCTTTTCATAATCCCTTCTGTCCATTTATCAATCATATGGATTCGTATCCTGTCTAAATGCATTCCATTCCAATACATTTTCCTTATGACATTGCAATATAATCCCACTTCTTATTTGTACATAGTTCGTCATGTCATAACATTCCCGGAGTCTGCATCCGCGCTTCTCATAATCCCTTCTGTTCATTTATCAATCAAATGGATTCGTATCATATCTAAATGCATTCCATTCCAATACATATTCCTTATTAAGTCGCAATATAATCCCATATCTTATATGTACATCTTTTGTCATTCCACTCCATTCCCGGAGTCCGCGTCCGCGCTTCTCATAATCCCTTCTGTTCATTTATCAATCAAATGGATCCGTATCCTATCTAAATGCATTCCATTCCAATACATATTCCTTATTAAGTCGCAATATAATCCCATATCTTATATGTACATCTTTCGTCATTCCACTCCATTCCCGGAGTCCGCGTCCGCGCTTCTCATAATCCCTTCTGTTCATTTATCAATCAAATGGATCCGTATCCTATCTAAATGCATTCCATTCCAAAACTTTTTCCTTATTAAGTCGCAATATAATCCCATATCTTATATGTACATCTTTCGTCATTCCACTCCATTCCCGGAGTCCGCGTCCGCGCTTCCCATAATCCCTTCTGTTCATTTATCCGGCTCGCTCTGCGACTTTAATAATGAAAGAAGAATTATTTATTGCCGGCCATGGTGTGTGGTGGCTGGGGGTTGTTGGGTGTCGCCAGAGGGCGGATTGGGGGAGGGAAAGGGGTCACTGCAATGTTGTCTCTGGAAAGTAACTGATGTGGACGGTAATCTTTATTATTATTTCTAGATTGATTTTAATTTAGAAAAATGAAACAATTCAACTTTGTTTGAACCACTTATATAATGAATAATGAGTAAATCCGACCGGTTTCAGAACAAACGTTCCTTCTTCAGGACAAGCATATACTAATTTGACAGTTTCGAAATATTGATGGGAACAATGTTTTATTATGGTAGGGGTGGAGCCGTTGCTAGTTATTAATGTAGAGTTGGTGGGTAAGGGAACAAATCCATGATTGGGCTATAAGACAATATTTTTTGTTTGTTGATAATAGATTCATTATTTTTAAGGGATTTTTTTAATTTCCAAGGCTTCTAAGTTATCGAAACGTTTTCCTATCATAAAGGAAAACGTTTAGATAACTTATTTTTAACTTATTTTAGATAACTGTATTTTTTTCATAACTATGGTTATTTTCAATGATATGGTTAGCGGACTCGGAAAAATTATTAGTATTAAGACACCTTAAATGTTCTTTGATTCTGATTTCAAAATTACGAGTTGTTTTTCCAATATAAAATGAGGGACAATCATTGCATTTGAGTTAATATATTCCGGAATTAATCAATTTATTTATTAGTCGACTTTAATTTAATTGTAGATCATTATTTTTATGTTCTAATGTCAATAATATAATATTGTGATAATTGCAGTATTTTTTACGCCTTTTTGGTAAGTGGATATACAATCTACAGTCAACAAAGACGAACTTGAAAATGAGGAAATCAACAACACCTGAAATTGAGGTCTACAGACCTGAAGATTAGGAAATCAAGAAACGAAAAGTGGATGTCTACAAACATGAAGATGAGGAAATTATAAAAACTAACAGGCTTTTACTACGGGCGGCTTTTGTTTGGGCTTCGCCCAGTTAGTGTTGGTGATCATTTTGTAAATCCAATAGGAACTGGTTCCAAAATTAGCCCGTTCCTCGTAACCACTATCAACGTGTCAACCAGTGCTAGTCACCGCGAAAAAGTAACCGGGACGGGCGATGACGTCATATGTAATATACAGCCGCTTGATACAAGTGAGTATTACCATCAATCTTTCGAAATCCGGGAGATACTCCAGGTTCACAAATTCGTAGAACTTATACCTAGGAAGGGCACGTCCCTTTGCGTCTTGCCGACGAAAGTGGCATCATCTCGTAATGAATTCTTGAATTATAAAAGAAATTACAACAGTAGCTTTGTCTGAAAATCCACGTATAGGGATGTTTATATTATGGTGTGACGGGTAAAGCGCGGCGGCATACATGCGTTGGAAGCCGGATTCTTAAATTCAACCACGCAGATGCAAGGCTATTAATAACGTTCGATTATGAATGAACACCAACACGGTAATCTACAGTAAGCCTCGGAAAATGAATCCCTTGTGGAGAAGATTGTAAATATACTATTATATAATGTAGGGTATATTTGATATTTAATAACTGAAAAAAAAAAATAACAGTTAGGTATAAAATTTTAAAAATATATAAATAAACAAGCTGATCCGGCGAACTTCGTACCGCCTCAGAATCAAAACTGTTGTCAACTTATTAGCTGAATTGATCTAAATTGTTTTTCCCTGCGTATACCATACCTTGATCTAAATTGTTTCTCCCTGCGTATCCTTACCCCTCTCGCGTTCCCTCTCCCTCTCCCCACTCCACTTCTCCCCTTCCCCCGTCCCGCTAACCCCCCTTCCTGAGTTCCTTTCCCCCCTCCCCCCCATCCCCCTCCCCCCTCCCCCCTCCCCCCACCCCCTCCCCCTCCCGCCTCCCCCCTCCCCCCTCCCCCTCCCCCGTTCCCCCTCCCCCCTCCCCCCTCCCCCCTCCCCCCCCCCCCCTACCCCTCCACCCTCCCCCCTCCCCCCACCGGTTCACAGTATAATATTATACCCCTTACAATATTGCTACAGTTCTTTCAAAATAGGAGAATTCGTTCCATACAAAATGTATGGGGAAAATAATTTTCTTCGGAGTGGAACACCCTTTACTTTTAGGGGTATGAAAAATAGATGTTGGTCGATTCTCAGACCTACCAGATAAGCACACAAAATTTCATCAAAATTGGTCCAGCCGTTTCGGAGGAGTATGGTAACAAACACCGTGACACGAGAATTTTATATATTAGATAGTAGACGGTAATTTTCCTCTTATTTTGAAATTTAAGAGTGCAAAATTCCATTGCATCGAGAAGTGTAAAAAATCTACTTTAAAGAGGGCAAAAGGGAGGTGGGGTGGTTTTTCGAAATCTCAGACCTACCTTCCTCCTCTTTTGAAGGTCAAATGTGCAAAATGTCATCAATCTCGAAATAAAACTAGATTTATCGAAAAAATAAGGTCACCTAGACAATCTTCTTTTAACGATTCCTGTGCGTATTTCTATTAAAACATGTAAATGTCATTTTGCTGTACGATGCTTCTTTTCCAATTAAAAACCAAAAACATTTTCCCATCACATGTCGCAACTGAGTAGTTGGGTGCAGCCAGCACGGGTCACGTGTTACACACTCCGTCTCGTTATAGTCGCACGCTAACCGAGGAGAGAGAGCGCATATAACCTGTCACGCGTAGAAGTATGTATGACCTGTTATGACATGTGATAAAAACTTTTTTTTATTTTTTATTGAAAAAAATATATCATCGAAAACCAAAATGACCTCTAAGTTTTTTACTCGAAATCTGCTTAGGAATCGCTGGTTAAAATGATTCGGGTACGTTACACCCCGTATGTAAGTGGAAATGTTGACCGGTCAGTAGTTGAGTGGGCATCGCGTTTGGGTCCCACCCAGGCGTTCCGTGTTCGATTCCTCGTCTGGCTAAGTCCTCCAACACGACTCAAGTAAGATTTTCGGCTTACTGTGGTAGTTGTAGGAGATTTTCAAATATTACCGGGTTATTCGTAACACGGGTATGTTTGTCTTTCTTTTTAATAAACAAAAATTTTAACAAAACAAAAAAACGACTTCAAAATATGCACTAAAAAGTAAAAAAATAATTTCGTATTCTTCTACAACTTTATAATCAACTTACCTTTTCTACTCATCAATATGTACGTACGTTTGTTATTTTTGGAGTCGGTGTCGGCGGGAGAGGAGCTGTCAAGTGAACACGCCGGGCCGCGGGTACTTTGGTTGACACCGACTCCAAAAATAACAATCGTACTTACATATTGATGAGTAGAAAAGGTAAGTTGATTACAAAGTTGTAGAAGAATACGAAATTATTTTTTTACTTTTTAGTGCATTTTTTGAAGTCGTTTTTTTGTTTTGTTAAAATTTTTGTTTATTTTTTGATTTTTAGTGAATCTGAAGAACACTAACTAATTCGATTAAGATTCGGCCGAGTATCGTAAATTTGTTCTTCAGAATTGGAGAGTTCCGTTACTTTGTCATGGATCCCATAATCAGAACCTAACCAAACTCTCATCAAACTAGCCTTGAAGTACATCCTTTCCAATAAAAAAAGAATCATCGAAATCGGTTGGCGTGATATTGAGTTATTCGTCCATTTGTCGCGCACATACTTGATGCAAATTTAAGACTTATATGATTTTCTCATGGATTCCATTGTCAGAACTGGACCAAATTAAAATGGGACCACACGGGAAGCACCAGCTTTCAAATAAAAAAAGGTTCATCAATATCGGTTCACCCAGTCAAAAGTTCTGAGGTAACAAACATAAAAAAAAAAAAAAAAAATACAGTCGAATTGAGAACCTCCTCCTTTTCGAAGTCGTTTAAAAATTATAATAAAAATAGAATATAGATAGGTAATTTTATTTAACGCTGTAAGTTTTTGAATCAATTTAATCAAGAATTATCTAGTTTTGCATTGATTTTCTCGTTTATAAAATAGCTGATGATTTTATTGATTTTACTTAAATGTTTAATATTACGAGTAGGTACCTAAATATAATCGCGTCCGAAAATACCAGCGTAGATACGCAGAAGTAAAATATCAAAAACACTTTTCCTGCAAGAAAAAGTTTTTCATCTCCGAATATTTTTTGGCCATACCTACAATCTTCTCAGAGTGAAGGAGCAATGCTTTTACTAAAATATTGTATTAAAAATATTACCGAAACACACATAAATCGGACCAACCACTCAAACACATGTCACGCGTCATATAGTATTCTAAGGAAGAAAAAAACATATCCTAGACCCGAACCATTAATTATTTAGTTCCTCTAGCGGTCGCTAGGAGGAGCTGGATCCGAGCCTTCGTTTTACCAAATATTATGGAGGATTCATGCGAGAATCAGGGATGCCAAATATTTATATAAACCATAAAATCTACAAGAACCTTACAAATTAAACATTATCACGTAAATAATTTATACATTATGTTTTTTGTTTTTGCTTTTGGAATATTTTCCTAATTAAAATCTCAATTTGTAATATTTAATCAACGAAGACAATATCAGTGACTCTCGTACTTAAATTTAAAACAGAAGAGATTCGGTGGCATCTAGGAAATATCACATCTTTCTGAAGGTGATACTTAAAAGAATTCATAATCTTCTCTGTAGTTGGCGCGTGTTTAATTATTTTACGGAAAAAACGCTTTATACAAGTTATGCTTTAAAATATCAAGAAGAATTAATTGTTTGCGCCTCAATGTGAACATGAATAAATAGTTTTATTTCATAAACAAACTAAAAATTTTCAAGAACGACTAACAAATACAATATTTTTTTTTATTGGTGCCCTTTTTTACTCATTTAAAGTACGCTCTAGCGTGTTTAAATCGCACTTTATGGAACGCGCGTTTTTTAAAGTTACCATGGCAACATCAACAAAGCACAACTCGTTCATCTACATCTACTACGTTTTGCTCCTCCATCCATGTTATGAACCTTTCATATTCTTTTTTATAAACGTCTTTGGATTTTTCAGGTATTAACCGCGATTCTGCTTTGGTATTTAAATTATCAATGTTAGAACTCATTTTACAACACACAATAACTAGTAAAAACTGTGATGTTAACTATTAATCTTATGTGACAGATTGCAAATTAATGTTTGTGTTTTTCATTTCCATGACAACAAGATATTGTGATGTCACATCACGAATTCATTAATAGTTCTTATTTCCAAATTTTTAATAATTATATCAATATTTATGTTTTCAAAGTGTACCAATAAAAAAAAAAAGCGTAAAGTCTTCGTGGATAACTGGTCTTTAAAACACTTGCTTTATTTCGAGCACTCGGCTACGCCGTCGTGCTCGAAAAATCGCGCGTGTTTTAAAGACCTGTTTATCCACTTATATTTTAATATACTATTATCGGTGATTCCATCGAATATTGTATTTGTTAGCCATTCTCGAAAGATACGGATTTTTTATGAACTATTTATTCATATTGCGTATGTACGGTCGCAAACAATTATTTCATCTTGATATTTTATAGCATAATTTGTGAAAGGCGTTTTTCCGTAAAATAATTAAACTCTCGCTGTCTATGAAAGATTAGATTATGAATTATTTTTAATATAACCTTAATGCAATAGAATATTTTTTCTACTTTTTATGTTTTTTTCTAATTTTCGTTTTTGAGTCGCTTATATTGTCTTAATTTATTATTTTTTTCCAACTAAAATGTGCACCTACCTTCAGATTGACATCCATCAATGCATACTAGAAGTCGCGTTATTGCCACTGTGGATTTTGTGGGTACTAAAAATCAATGTTTTAAGTAAGTGTTTTGTTCCGATCAATTTCCGATTACGTACTGTTTTCCCAGTTAGTTTTATTGGGCACACAAATTTAATTAATAATTATAATGCCAGGTAGACAGTAGGGAATGCTATCCCGTTCTCGCGGGATCTCGATCTCGCGAGATCTCGTGTCATTTTTCGGGATCAATCCCGAAGCATAATATGACGAGATCCCGTTCGAGATCGACGGGATTGGGCGGCAGTAGTCAGCGTCGCTACACACCACTCGCGAGTGGTGCGCTGTCTGACTGACGGTCGGGCGGGAGTGTCGATCGAAGAAAGAAAACTATCCCAACTATTTACGAATATTAGCGACGGATGACGAGCGGGACAGATAATATAAAACTGTGTCGAGTGAGTGAGAAAGAGATACTTACGTGCGTGCAGGCAGCCATTTGTTTGTTTTAATTGTGCAGCTATGGTCATTATTTTTTTCTTAAATTATGCATTTTTTATTGTTTATGTGAGTTAAATAAACATAATTTTTGGATTCTTACGTTGCTAATACCTTAAAATGTCTAAAAATTTTCAATTCGAATTACTTCAAGAAAGCAGTTAATTTGACTGCTCAATGCAAGTTATGTTAAAAACTGTTCATTATTTAGTAACTAATACTAAAGAATAAAGGTTTTTGTTTTCTTTCAAATAATATATTTTTTTAATTAACGAGATCCCGAAAATTCCGAGATCTCGCGAGATTGTAATTTCTAATCTCGCGAGATCTCGAATTTGCGATCTCGAGTCGAGATTGCATTCCCTAGTAGACAAGACGACGCAATTTCAACATTATTGCGATCGGTGGAAGAAGTATGTCACTAATCCTTCAAGGTCTTTTTAGAACATATGTCTAAAAAAAACTGTCGATTTCGACAGGCGTTATTTTTTTTCTTGTGCGCATATTAGAAATCCCAATTAATAAGAATAAGTAGCCAATAACTCTCTTCCCTCCAATTTTTAAAAGGCGTTTTATTTTATTTTAGCATCTTTTATATTTAAAATTATGCTATGTTTTTTTTTATGTGGCACCCCTGTGTAAACCGAACTGAAATCCCCGACGATATTTCACTCAATGCCGAGTGTCCATCTTTTATGTTTTCTCAGTGGGAGGCAATTTTTCTTTTCGACCTCGGCTACTACCCTGGCCCTGGAAGTTCCTCCTCACCTCCTAGATACATCAGGGCTGTAGTTTGGATTATCTTTTACTTTGCAATTTAAAAAAAAAATACATAAAAAATAACCGCGTTGGGCGCCAATAAACATAAAACATGCTGTAACCTTATTTCGCAATACATTTTTATTTATTACGTATTGTAGAATGTACGATGAACTATCCGCATCCAAATCACTTTTTCAAGGGGTGGTTACATATAAGTTTTTTCTAGTCACCTGTAAAAACACTTTTTGGATATACGTAATTATAATGACAATGAAATAACTTTGTTTACACTTTATTATATATTTTTAGAACCAACAGGTTTCGGTTCATCCTGAACCATCCTCACGGTGAATAAATTATATTAAACAAAGTAATATATCATTGAAGAAAAAGATAATAATAATAATCTAAACGAAAATATGAAAGAAAACAAGACATAGTGAAATAGAAAAAGATAAAGAACTCGAACCCAGAACCTCTCGACTATCCGGGACGTGCATTTTACCAATTCCACCATTGAGCCCCCCCTTTTTTTTAACATGAGCTCCACACAGGAGGCCCTGAGAAAAACTATTTCCTTCAGGGCCTATGTCATCTTTGGGGATGCTGTGTGGAGGGGTTTGTTTAAGGAAAGGAAGGAGAGGAGAGTTCTGGGAAGGAAAAAGGTTCAAGGAGTGGGTAGGAATCTGAGGTTCAGTGTGTCCTGGTCATCCGCCTCCAAGACCTAGACATACCTCACCCCATGAACCCGGGCACCCCTGCTTAATCACCAAACGTAGCGAACCACTTGGGGTGACCTATGGCAGAGGTGTTGGTTATCCAATAAAGGTTCCCGGGGCGGCGGTACCCATTCCCGCCTCCCAAATTGAGCCCTTCTGTCAAACCGTCATAAGAGCCAATCTCATATTTCAAATAATAGAATTAACAATATTATCTTCAATTATTATAAGCAATAATTATCAGCCTGAAACACTCATCTACATTGAAAAAATCTTCCGAGAAAAGATACATGCCGCCAACGAAACTTGAACCCGTTCTGATTGCCGGTCAGGTGCTCTACCACTGAGCTATGTCAGCTTATCTAATACCCGCCAAATAATTCAATATATCCTAGTGTTTCATTCAACAATTACTGCTTATTACATTTTTCCACCTGAAAACAATCAACTTTATTTTTGTGAGAGAAGCATTGTTAGTGCTAAATCTCTCGCTAGGTGGCGACGAGACAAATTATGTCTACATTTTTTGCTTATAATAATTGTTACCCTTTGTGCTACGAAAAAAAATCTTGTCTTAAACGTTAGTTTATCAATTAAAAATAATAATTAATTTTTGGCAAGTTAAAAGTATTTCACCAAAAAATGTGTCTTGTTTTCTTTCATATTTTCGTTTAGATTATTATTATTATCTTCTTCTTCGATGATATATTACATTGATGGGAATAACCTTCAAAGGTTATAAAAATAGAGTTTTTCTTATAAAAATTGAATAAACAAAGTACATGTTTACAGAGTATTTAAATTAAAGTAGTAGAAGGATAAAGAACATCAATATTGGCGGTGGGCGAGGGGGGGGGGGGGGGGGGGGTACCAAAAAGGGCGGGGAAAAGTGGGCGTGGGGAAAGGAGATATGTTAAAAATGGGTCTATTTGCCAAATCTGTTTATTTAGTAAATTGGTTTTATTAAATTTTTTTTTTTTTTTATTTACTTTAAGAGCTTCTGTATTATTAAAAAAGGTCTACGCTTTAATGATCTACATCTTAAACCACAGCGTTAGTCATCACTCATCAGTTAATATGGATATCATCTAAAAATCATGTGCCCGACTCCAATCCTTCTCATCAAATTCCTCACACCAGCCCTTTTCTAAATCTATCTTACCCCCCCCCCCCATTGCTACCCACTCCCACCCGCTGGTGAGTATTCTTTCTCCACACCAGATTTATTATCACCGCGCCGGATGAGTGTGGTTTTTTCGATTTGGGAATACACCCATTAAGTAATTTTGCCTTTTTTTTATATTATCATTTTGTTTGATACATTTGTAAAAAAAAAATTGAAAAAAATCTAGGCTTCCTTGTGGAATAACACTCTCATTTAATAATATGAATAAAATTTTGATTTTATATCGGAATTAGTACTCGTGTACTTTTTTATGTATGTTTATTCAATTTTTAATTTTACAATATTGTGTCACGACACAAGCAACATTTTCCACTTACTGTGATGGTAGTAGGAGATTTTTCGTAACAAGGTTATTCGTAACCCGGGAATGTTTGTTTTTCTCTTAAAAAAAGAAGTTTTTTTATTATTCTTTACTTGCTCTATGTGATATTATAATCAAGAATAACTCCAGATATTGATTTTATTACTGTCTTTGTTTCAGGTAAATACATGCATACAATCTTCCTTACGGTGACTGATACAAATGGAGAATGAAAAAATGTAAGTAACTTTCGACTAAGGAAAACTTTTGTGATAAATTCACAAACGAACGTAGATATTGAGCAGTATTTTTTTTACAGTTACTTAAATTTAAAGGGAAACTATTGCGCTACTTTTAGATGAAGTTTTATTTGACTTAATTACATCCCATTTTAGATTAACGTGTTAAAATCTATATATATATAAAAATCTAAAAATGTTTGTATGTCCGCTATGCGTTGCTAAACCATTCATCCGATTGCGATGAAACTTTGGGTATTTGATGTGTGCATGCCCGCGATGGTTCCTATATATATAATTGTGAGTTCTGGCATTATGAAATTTGTATAAAAAAATTGCAATAGGTTTTTTTTTTTTTTTAAGTTTCTTTATTCTTTAAATGGTTCGTTACATAAATTGGGGATTTTTCGACCACCATACTAGGCACATGCCCGTGTTGTGGTGGTCGACTGTTGTTGAGGTGGCACGCGAGAGGTTTGAAAACTGAGTGTATCGGAACTGAATGTCTACAATACGGGAGTGGGGAGGGGAACTCGGAGGGAGTGGGAACGCCAGAGGGGAAGGAGCCGCGGGAGAGGAAGGAGATGCGGAAGTGAACGGGACGAATGGGAAAGGACACGCAGAGAGGAACAATTTCTTTTTTGAGTGGCTTAACAACGCATGCCGGGAACTCGCTAGTGGTTTTTACTTTCTTGGACGCCGACCACTATTTACATTAACAATTTAACATTACACTAATGGAAAAAACCGAGATGAAGGAGAACATAGTGTATAATACATACATTTGTAGAGCATTGCCACAAAGTAAGACCAAAATTGTACGCGAAGAAGACAATGTTAAGTCAAAGCCTGAACAAGGTTTCAATATTCCAAGAATTTAGTCTGATAATAGAAACGAATATAATGATTTTAGTAACTAGGGTTGAGATTTGTCTAAGTTTCTCTAAGACACTTTTTGACACCTCCAGTCGGACTCTTGAACTATTGCCTTGCACCGCTGTGGGAGGGATGGATTCAAACGTTCGTCACTCCTGAACACATTGACTGCCAGATTCCTATCTACCCCTTATACCCTTTTCCTTCCCAGAACTTCCTCTCCTTCCTTTCCCTAAAAAACCCTCCGCACAGCATCCTCAAAGATTACATAGGCTCTGAGGGATTTTTTCTCAGGACCTCCTGTGTGGAGATAATGTAATAAAAAAAGGATTGACACAAATCATTTAAACTTGAACTAAAAAAAATCTCTTTGGCTTAAGTTGTTAAGTTTCGACATTCTGAACAAAGGATAATGGTATCCATAATCAGAAGAGGATTGGGGATCAGAAATAATTAAATAATTTTGCATAAGTTCAACGCAAGTTTTTGAGGTGTATTAATTTTCGACTTGGAATCCCTTTAGAATCAATAAATTATGACTTTTTATTACACTCATTGAAATTGTCGAAGTTAAGTGACAGAAGAAAAATTTTTGATCTCATATTTTATACAAAATTGTAAATCATCAGTTGGATAGCCCTGATATATTAAAGTTGATTCACTTTCATGTACCTACCATTCGATCAAGTATCCCTAGTATGTATTATTGTGACAATTATACGTCTGTCGCTGGATATAATTCTGTTATAAATAGAATACTCACCATTGGTAATTTTTATGCCAATGTTTATTTATTTATTTATGCCCTAATGTTGCTGATATTTTTAATATTTTCTTATTAAAATACAAGGCTAAACATTTCAGCCTTACGTATTGTAACGAGGTTACTTCATAACAATTTTATTTCATTGTATTCTTTTAAAGTTTTCATTAGTTGTTAGAAAATTTTTCACTTTTTCTCTTATTATGAGAAATTAAAAAAAAAAAACAATCTTTCTTCACTGTACTATGACTGTTTAAATATATTAAATAACACATGTTTGTAAATGGCACTTTGTGCCGTAAATTTTAAATAAATCTTCTATCTTCTATCTTCTATCTATCTATCTATCTTCTTCTATCTTCTATTCTTCTATTCTTCTATGTAAATAAAAATGAATCGCCGAAATGTATGTACGCGCATAACTTCCGAACCACTGCACCAAATTGGATAATCCTTCTTTTTCTGTGTTCGTTATTGTCAGGACAAGGTTTGTATAAAACTACTGGTGTGCTCTGGAACTATGAAATTTGTATAAAAAATTGCAGTACGTGGCACGCGAGCTATTTGAAAAATGAAAGCACAGGGACTGAATGTGTGGAATGTGGGAGGGGGGAGGGGAACTCGGGAAGGTGGTTCGCGGGACGGTGAAGGAGGGGAGTGGATTGGGGAGAGGGAAAGTGGAGGAGACGGAGTGGGAATGCGAGAGGGGAAGGGGAAGGGGACGCGGGAGAGGAAGGAGAGGCGGAAAGGGAACGGGACGAATGGGAAAGGACACGCAGGGAGTAACAATTTCTTTATAAAATGGCATAGCAACGCATGCTGGGAACCAGCTAGTAAATAAATAATTTTTTCACCGTATGTGGTGTGTTTTTATAACAATTTTAAAATAAATTATGGTGTTTAGAAATAAAACTACCACTGGGTTGTTGATACACGTTTAATTATTGACGCTAGGACGGTATGTATCTCGAAAAAAAGTTTATTAAATTTCCTTCAAGTGATTTTCAAAAATACATTTAAAATTTTTGCAGCATCCATAATCGTTTTCCGAACACTCTCTCATAAAAAACTCCGCCTTTTAATTCCCTTTGCAAAGTCAATAACTCAGTTCATGAACTCGAATCCGCGTGTCAAAGTGAACTCGTTTAAAAAATCGTATTTGATTTTTGTGATAATTCCCACCCCTACAGGGCAGGGGTGAAATCTATTGAATGGAGCGCCCGGCTTTTCCGCGAATAAATCATATTTACCCCGTGAGTCTATCGATGACAACTGTTGCATCCCCTATGCTCTGTACCTACGGGTATCTGTACAACCTATACGTATTGAGGTGGCTCGTTTCAAGGGATGCATTTATTGAGTGCAGTCGTTTTTCCGAGGTGTTCACTGCTCATTTTTGATACATCGAAAATGCTTTTGGTAAATTTGTGTTATTGCTGAATTATCTTAGTGACATGTGTTTTGAATGAATGATAATTAATTAAGAATGTTAATTAAGCCTCGGTTCTCCCAATTTCTACCGATTTCTTACAAATCTCCCTTAAACATTTGAAGTTTTTAAGCTCTTAAAAAAATATATGTCATTTTTGAAGATAATATCTAGACATTTATCGTGCCGAAACGCAAATTATAGAAAATTCCCTCGATAGAAAAAAATCACAAAGTATGCTCCAAAAATTATTATTAACACATTTGTTTCAGTTATTTTACAAGTTATATGTATGAAAAAATTCACAATTAAAACTAAAGACAATTATCGCGAGATTTTCGCTCTTTTTTCAATAAACCGTGATTAATTAAATATTTTAACAACAGGCGCTTACGTTTTTTAATTCTAAAGATAATATTCACAGGCCATCTCTATCTAACGTGCGTGTAACCTATGTGCCTTTCAAATATTCGTCATTCGCTGTCCAGACAGCTCGCCATACAGACCTGTCGACCTACGTTTCGTGATTTGTTTAATATACACGTACGTAAATAATAATATTGTTTTGCGAAAATGGTAAGACAATAACAAAAAAGTCGTATTTCTAAGCGTAAACATTATCTCCAAAATCGAGAACGTATTATTTACTATTATGTAATATTTATTTTTAAAATAAATTTTCAATTTATTTGTGTATTATATAACAAAGGTGACAGTTATTGTTTTATTTTTTACAGAATGCGTACTTTGGGAAATAAATCTATTTCCAATGCTTCGGAAACTGAAATTCCCGGCAAGTTTTTAAAAATTAAATTAGGTTTTTTTTAAATGACCATTGAATGCAAAAAGCTTTTATTTTGCTCATATATTAAAATTATAGGACATAATAATTATACATTTTTACGCATCAAACTGCTAACAAAAATCTGCTTTAAAAAATTACCTTGTTTTTTTACAGTAACTCCACACAGGCCCTGAGGATTTTTTTCCCTCAGGGCATATGTCATCTTTGGATATGCTGTGTGGAGGGTGTTTTAATGGAAAGGAAGGAGAGGAAGTTCTGGAAAGGATAAGGTTATAGGGGTGGGTAGGAATTTGAGGGTGAGTGGGTTTGGGTGTGACGGACTTTTGAATCCATCCCTCCCAATGTGGTGCAAGGCGATGTTCCAAAAGAGTTCTGCCTGAGAGGTCGCAAGATCTCCCTCAACCAGTCTCTCCCGATCTGGCCTACCACGCAGCTGGTGGGCAGACACATCCGCCACCAAGATCCAAACCCGGGCACCCCTGCTAAGTCACCAAACGTAGCGAACAACTTGGGGTTATCCAATAAATAGTTTCCGGGGCGGCGGTACCCTTACCCGCGTACCAAATTGTTACGGACAAGGAAATATGTAATTATCATCATACATGTACGTATTATTTTATTACTACCTATTATTAGATGTTCGTTGGATAATAAAACCAAAATGCGTTACATAAATGTAAGTAAATAAAAGTTTCGCTTGTTTACTAAAACCGACTACATTGTTATAAGTAATTACTTTGACCTTTTTACAAATGTTTAATAATTTAGATTCCATCGGTTAACTAGTCCTAGCAAAGCTGTAGTTTGCTGATGTGCACGCGCCTGCCCGCCCGTCCTTCATAAATTTCTTTTCCTGAGGGCTGCCACTTCATAAATTTCTACATAAACTTCGGGAGGTACATGATGGTGAATGTAAAAAAGACAAATAACTTTTTTCTAAATTAAATTTTTTCCCTATACAAAATTATTTTTCCACAGAAGAATATTATTTTTTTCATACAAACAACAAAACTTTTTTACCCGTAACTACCTTAGAACGTTTTGAAAAAAGTTTCGTATCTTTTTTTACGTGTACTGTCGTGCAGAATTACCTCCCGAAGTTTGTGCACTTTACCCCCGGATATAAATAAAGAGCGAAAAGGTGCATGTAGGCAAAAACAGGTTGTGCCAAACTCAGTCAGTGGTTTGATGCACATCCTCCCTTCCCACAAACCAGTGAAATAATGTGAATTTTTGTGGAGTGGAGTCGTCGGAAATGCCACAATAACTTGCTAAGATGCTGTTCAAGTTGGTGAAGATTCATTAAACTAATTGTTTTAGGAACTAAATGATGAAATAATAAATGAAATCCAAGTCCCACAATCTGTTACAAACAAAAGTGGTGTGTCAGTAATAAGATAAAAAATGACGACATTTACTAAAAAACTTAAAATTCCTGTAAATATTTACTGGTTGAAGATTACTTTGCAAATGTATACCTACATATTATCTAAAAGGGAATTAAATTCCTTACAACTTCTTTCAAACAAATTTCTTTCTTTGATAAATATTTTAGACGATATGAAGGAAAGTTTGATGAAAAGTGTGAGGTAAAATGATTTTATTCGAAAATATCTACATTTGTGGAGCGTGTAAGTCAAAAACGGCTGGGATTTCGAAAATAACGTATATAATAAAAGTTGTAGATAATTTTATGAGCTTTCACATATTCTAAAAAAAAATCCTCTGAAATGCACCGTTTCCGAGATATAAGCGTAAATCCAAAAATTGGAACCTTCTCCCCCCCCCCTTCCCTCCCCTAGCTCACCACCTAGACGTCAGGACTTTTAGTAAGTTTATACCCTAAGCACCCTGACCAAGTTTCTGAAGGAATCGCTTAGGTGCACTCTACACCTCCTTTTGGGCCATTCATTTTTTTTTACATGAGCTCCACACAGGAGGCCCTGAGGAACATAATTTCCCTCAGGGCCTATGTCATCTTTATGCTCACCTATGATGCTGTGTGGAGGGTTTTTTTAAGGAAAGGAAGGAGAGGAGAGTTCTGGGAAGGAAAAGGGTTTAAGGGGTGGGTAGGAATCTCGGGTTCAGTTTGTCCTGGTCATTCGCCTCCAAGACCTGGACAAACCTCACTCCATGAACCTGGGCACCCCTGCTAAATCACCAAACGTAGCGAACCACTTGGGGTGACCTATGGCAGAGGTATTAGTTATCCAATAAAGGTTCCCGGGGCGGCGGTACCCATTCCCACCACCAAATTAAAAATTGACTGGACTATAAACAAATATGATTAAAATGTGCACTTTACTTAGTTGAAAATTGAAAAATGGGTCGGGTCAAGATGTCGCGGGTTCAATTCCTCTTTCAATGCACAAGCAACATCTTCCGCTTATTATGATGCTGGTAGGAGATTTTCAAATTGTCAGGTTATTCGTAAACCGGGAATACGAATTACGACTCTTTTTCTTTTAAAAAAAAGTAGTACCCAATAAATAGATAAGCCTCACCCCATGAACCCGGGCACCTCTGTTATCCAATGAATGGTTGCCGGGCGGCAATGGTCGCCTTCCAAATTGATACCTCATCCCATAACCCGGGAACCCCTGCTAAGTCACCAAACATAGCAAACCACTTGGGTGACCTACGGCAGGGGTGTTGGTTATCCAAAAAATGTTTTCCGGGGCGGCGCGGCAGTACCCATCCCGTCCCGTCTCCCAAATTGATAAGAGAAATTAAAGAGAAACAATTATAATAGTAGTTCCGTTATAATAAATAATATAGCTTTGTTTTGTGAACGGTCACTTCTAGTGTACATTACAATTTATAGGTAATCTAACGTAATACATTGAGAAAATAACAGATATTTTCATAAATATTATATGTATTTTAAAATTGTGGCAGCCCTACCCAATATTATCAACTTCTCTGGAAACGAATATTTGAAATGCTTGCCGAGAATTATTAGCCAAGTTCCAAACCAGACCTTTTTTAATAATAATGCGCGCGCTATCTCCTATGGTAAATTTCAAACACTAATTTTAATAATAGCCACGCGCTGCAGATACACCCCCTGTCGAATGCGTTAAAAGTAAATTTCACAACTCGTCCGAAATGGTAATTTTTTGTGCGGAGAACGGGGCCTTAAGTTAATTTCTGTTAAAATTCTGTTCAAGTTCTGTGATTATTACGGTTTTATGAAGCAATTGGTATAGGTATAATGATATAATAACAGAACTTGAATAGAACTTATTTACTAAAAAAAATGTTTAATTATTCAGTTTTTTAGATACAACCCTTTTTTATTGTTTTGATTGGCCTCTGTAAAGTAGTAGTCAACGTATTTGACTTTAGGCACAATTTTTGGTTTTATTTTCTGTTAACAAATTTACATAAAAAGCTTTCCATTGATATGCTTTGTATATCTCTAAGTGACCATCTCAGGCATTTGGGCTCTGTTGAATCCAGAGTCAAGTTAGCCTCTTAGAAGCTGGCTATTTTAATAATACAACTTCAAAACCTGTATAAATCGCAAGTGCTGCAGCCGCCCGTTCGGGAGCCCTAAATACCTGAAAAATTCTTGTCTATGTTCAGGTATTTCAACGGAAGATTCCATTCCTGAGGAACTGATGAATTCAATTCCTGAGGAACTAGCATCATTAATTTCTAATTTGAGCGGCGGGTATGGGTAACGTCGCCCCGCGAACCATCTGTTGGATAACTGACTCTCGTTGGTCACCACGATTGGGTCGCTACGATTGGGTGCTTAATCATTGGGCGGTCACTTATCAGGGGCGCCCGGGTTCATGGGGTGAGGTTTATCTAGGTCTTGGCAGAAATGCGTGTGTCCACCTACTGCGTGGCGGGCCGGATCGGGAGAGACTGAGAGAGACCTCTCCAGCTGGACTCTCTCGATCCATCGCCTTACCATTACCTACAGTGTAGCACCACATTTGGAGGGATGGGTCATACGACCGTCACTCCTGCCTAGCGATTCCGTATTTTTTGTGAGATCGTTATTGGATAACGGACGTTATCTCCTGTCAGATATGTGTGATTTTTATGGCTGTTATTTGCTTTTTCTACGTACAACGTACATTAAATGATTAAATAATCACGCGTACTTGCAGGAATTTGTGTTTAAATCGATTTAAACTAAAATATGTGACAGTACAATTTGGGAGGTGGGAATGGGTACCGCCGCCCCGGGAACCTTTATTGGATAACCAACACCTCTGCCATAGGTCACCCCAAGTGGTTCGCTACGTTTGGTGATTTAGCAGGGGTGCCCGGGTTCATGGGATGAGGTTTGTCTAGGTCTGATGACCAGGACACACTGAACCCCAGATTCCTACCCACCCCTTAAACCCTTTTCCTTCCCAGGACTCTCCTCTCCTTCCTTTCCCAAAAAAACCCTCCACACAGCATCCCCAAAGATGACATAGGCCCTCAGGGAAATTATTTTCCTCAGGGCCTCCTGTGTGAACTTCATGTAAAAAAAAAAGTAAATATATAAAAATCACACAAATCTGACTGGAGATAACTTCCGTTATCCAATAACGATCCCACAAAAAAATACGGAATCGTTAGGCTGGATTCATTGACCCCCAAATTCCTACCCACCCATCCCTCTTACTTTTTCCTTTTCAGAACTTTTTCTCCTCTCTTTCCCTAAAATTCCCCTACGGCATCCCCAAAGATGATATAGGCCATGATGGATTTTTTTCCTCGGGACCTTTTGAGGAAGCATCATTGTGTTTTTCGGTGCCGATGCACAGTCGGAAAAAACGCCAAACGCACGTCCAAAACTTGAACACAGTTAACATAACACAGTTAACATCTCCGTCATCGACAGCATAGACTGTTTTATCTCCCGGCTTGCAGAACTAACTTGCCAATGGTTATGCCAGTAGGGAGAGCTGTCTTGTTGTTAAATAGAATCACTTCGGATATCGATATGTTTAATATCAATGAAGCACAATTCAGACAAAAAGCTTTGTTGTTGTTAGTGTGATTGTGCTTCATTGAAATATAAATTACTTAAACCTGTTTAAATTTTAAATTTTAAATTAATACTCTTTTAAAACGCATTGAAATTTTTTATTTTGTAATGTTTTAAAATTAATAAAGAATTGAATTGAATTGAATTGAACATTTGTCACATGAGAATGGGTCGTTTCTACGCCCCGAGGTCAACAGCTCGGCCGTGAAATGATTTGCCTGCCCCTGTATAGCTACCTCCACCCTCCTTCAACATGGGTCTGCAAAACCAAAGACGACGTAGGCCCTGAGAGAAATCATTTTTCTCAAGGCCTCCTGCATGGAATTAAAGTTTAAAAAATCACGGTCTTGAAATATAATTCTCGTATACATAAATAATCCAGCAGTCTCTCATGTATCCCGTAATCACCACAGATAAATAAATACATAGAAAAATACCTTGCTTAAGCACACATTCAATACCCGCTAGCATATTTTTCTCACTGACAGGGCAGGGAGTGCCTCTATACATCCCACGTACGTCCAACATAAATCCACTGTATTTGCGTGTTTTATTTACCTACGGGTAAAAGAAGAAAAAAACACACGATACGCCGCTGAATCAACACTTTCATTTCCTGTATAGGAGGAGATTAAACGCCGGCGTGGAGATTGCGTGGGAAATAAACCGACCCCGTTCCGCCCCTTATTGCCATTTATCGTGCACGCCAATGGAATGTCGTAGATTAATAATATCAGGATTGATATTTGTTTATTTTTATTTTTATTTTTATTTTTATTTTTATTTTTTTTATTTCATATATTTTTTATTAGTAACAGATATTTGGGTTTTTTTTGGCTACCACACTAGGCTAAGCCCGTGTTGTGGTAGTCGTACATTTAATATTTTAACATTTCAAAAAATATTAAGAAATACTTAAAACTAAAGAGAAAAAAAAGACCATATTTTAAAGAAAAGTAAAAATGAAAATTCAAATTCAAATTTTGAAATACAAAAATTAATAATAAAAATTAAATGTTAAGAACTCAAGTGTTCTGTATAAATTAAAACATATAATTATATAAATCAAAATTAAAAACATATATAAATTTAGTGAAAAACTAAGAGAAAAAAATATTTTTTTTATAAACGATATAAAAAATATAAACGTTTATAAACGAATAATGTTTTATTTATATCTTAATGAGAAAAAATTCAAATTGTAATATTTAATTAAATGAAGACATTAGAAACTCAATAGAAAATCTGAAAACAGAAAAATCAGAAAAAGATACGGTCACATCTAGGACTCAAACCATAGATATTTATTTTTATTTATTTAACGCCCAAAGGGCTTTTACATATTTGGTAGTACAATTCGTTCAAGACAGATGATTTTTAAAATAATAAAAATAAAATTAGATAAAAAAAGCACACAAGTCATAAAAATACAAAAATACAGCGATTTAATAGGTTTACAAAGATCCAGATATGTTTAGGAATAGTATTGTAATAAGTTTTTTATAAGATGAATAAAATTCGCCAACTTTATGTTAAATATGTCAACATCACATAAGTACTGATTTCCCATAGTGTGCAATCGTTGTATCTGAGAGTGGGCAATGTATTTTCGCTTATGAATACTATAGTAGAATAGTGTATTTTGTCGTGTAGTTACCGTCGGTATTCGTAAGTTATTGAGTGGCAGGAGTTCGCAACAGTCAAAAGTATTTTAAATAAAAATGTTAAGTCGTTTATTTTACGTCTGTCTTCTAGTGTGGGTATTTTTAGAACATTTAATAATAAATTATATGTTTAAGTCTTCTAATGGGTCTAATTTAATTTAAAATTTATAAAACGCAGAATTTTTTTTTGCATTCGCTCAATGTTATTAATGTGAATTTTGTAAGATGGAGACCAAACTACCGAGTTATATTCCTTTAGGCTTCTAACTAGAGATACATATAATAATTTAATGGCTGATATTGAAATAAAAGAGATGTGCTGTCCGCAGTTTTTAGGTGGGACTGTGTTTCCTGGTTTCGCCGATATTGTTAAAACTAATGTACACCTTCAAAAAATCAACTAAATGAACGAATTCTTTCCGTATTCAAACTATATTGTTAACCAATACTACTGTACACCTTAAAAAAATCAACTGCTTTCCGTATTCAAATTTATTACTATTTACTACTATTCTCATTAGGAAGTAATCCACCGACAGTCGGGCGGACACCATAGCACATCTCTTGTATTTGAATATCTTTGACTCGAACCCAAAACCTTTTTTTTAAGAGTTTAATTTTAATAAACAGAAAATGTAAAAACCCAGTTAGAAAAAATACGAATTTCGGTTGTATATTTGTCCTACGTAACTCTGATTCAATAATCTCTGGAAGTCAGATTTGCTTTGAATTTAAGTTCATTTTTATAGTTTAAACTGATTAAACGCGCTAACCAGCAAACCAGCGCTAACCAGCGCAGTGGTTAGCGCGTTTGCCCGGAAAGCAAGAGGTCCTGGGTTCGAGTCCCAGAGGTGTCAATATGTTTTTCTGATTTTTCTGTTTCCAGATTTTCGATTGAGTTTCGCTTATATTGTCTTCATTTATTTAAATATTACAATTTGAGGTTTTACTCATAAAGTTAAAATTAAAAATAGGATATACTTTTTCTTTATATATAGGTATTTGGAATCCGACAACATATTTTGGTGCATAATTTTAAATCATAAAATACCTCGAACAGTTAATATATTAACTGACTCATATCATAATTTTATATCTCTTCTTTAGGCAAACATACTTTTGGTACCAAAAACTTAATCATAGTATTTTGGATTGTTTGATTGTAACCTATATTTGTCTTACTCAAGTTTCCCCAAGATGTTATTACGTACCTCATAATAGATTCTTGATCGGTATTGCCTTTGCAAGTTATTTCAATAAATTGAATATTCATTCTAGACTTGTAGAAAAATTCATTAGGTTTCCCATATGTGACAATTTCTAGGTTTCAAATTTATTCGCGTAGAACTTTGTTATCATAGAAACATAGAAAGACAAAAACTAAATAGATAGAAGGAAAAACAGAAATTTGTCAGATGTCAATGGCTGATGGTTAAAAGCACTGTCTCGATAAACAGAGATCCTGGGTTCGATCCCCAGTTGTAACCGTTACCCTTCGTATTTTCAGTGTCATGATTAGTTTGGATTTACTAGTATTATCTTCTTTAATAAGCAAATTACACTCTAAAGCTCTTCTTAAAATTTTCCGGAAAAAGCTCGTCAGTTAATCATCGAGATACCGAAGGAACCGCATAAGCGTTTAGTCAGTATTTTGTATTTTCGTAATAGGTCATCCACGTCGTCACTGTAAACATGTCGCTTTTCGCCAACCTGGATTATTTTCTCCGCGCTGCTGGGTAGTGGGAAAAACACCGTAATGGAAATTAATCATTAGTCCCACATTGTCACCTGGTTTTTACACACCGCCCACTCGCACACACAAACCTTTACACACACTGATGATGTATTTTGGACCTAAGGTAGGTTGTACAATACATATACGACACAGATATATTCGAATGTACAACTTTACTGAATTTATGTGAAAAAATAAATTGAAAAATGTACTGGAAAATAACAATACTTTTTTGTTCTGTTTCGCACGTTTTGAGTTTATCCGAAATACATAAATTCCCTGAAAAAAAAACTCCGACATTGGCGTTCGTGTTTTTTCTTAATTTATCTGTGTACCTACACAGGGTCGGCCCTCGGCCAAACGGCACCTGGCACCATTGGAGTTATTCACTACTTGCCCGTCCTGGTGTAAGTAACAGATGATTGCTCCTTCAAGGCTCTCGAAAGATTCTATTTTTTTTTGTTAAACGAAGCTATATTTATTTATTTTTAATGAATCTAGACTTCCAGTGTCCCTGCATACGTTGTTAGAAAGCAGTATGCAAGGGCTTATTTTCCTTTCTCATTCAAATTAATTCTAACAGATATAAAAAAATAAATGACATATGATTATGTGTACTTGAAATATTAGTTTTTTTTTAGTTTTTTAACTGATAGTTTAGGAAATATTCAACGTCATTTTAAAACGACAGTAGTTCCGAGATCTAAATGACGTAATAATATGAAAATTGACCATGTTCTGCAAAGAATATTCACAAAAAATACACCAATTAAAGACAGTATCATGTCTACTTATCACTTGAAAGTATTATTGATGTGTTATTCTCATCAAAACACGTATAAAAAGAATATAATAATATGTTATCAGATAAAATAGTCATAATATTTGAAACGTGTTATCATATGTGTGCGTTTGATAGTATAACTTCAAACGACCAGTGTCGTTTTGAAATGACACGATACTTTGGGATACTAAAAAAAAATATTTTATCAATGTTTTTGTTGTATATTTTTTCATTATAATATGAAAGAATGTACGTTTTACTGTAAATAAAAACGGAAAAATATATGAAAAAAACATAAAACCTTGTCCGTTTTAATACTGCAATCCCCTCGGATCATAGCTCTTCAAAAGGTGTGATCAACGATTCTTGTTTACGATATGAAGTGTGTACGCAATGCAGCCAACGCAACGAAAAAAAACAATGTTACTAGGAAAGATTACGTTATAGTGAATCGTGTGACGAGTGATGACGTCACACGATTCACTATATATACGGTGGTTTTCGCGGGATGTTGAAAAATTAAAACTTTTACAATTATTTAAAAAATTGGACTGGAGTTCTCTATTAAAACATTTAGGCGTTGAGTTTACATCTGTTACGGCAATTTAAACTTTATTGCTATCTGCAAGGATTACTTGATTTCGCTCGACTCCAAATGTTACACGTCGAGTTGGATCGGTTTTTAAAAATAATATTTGGTCAATTTTCTTCAGAATTTTCGTGCTGTGACCTCTGAACAAACACCCTTGTGGACCTGCCTATTCTTATGTAATGAATCATCCGCCTACAAGTATATCTGCCTTGTGTCACCTTCCATAGTTCATAGTTCATTAATGACTATTTTTTAATCAATTAGATTATAATCCACACATCCATCCCCTATTTCTATTTTTATGGGTGCGCCTGAATACCGCCTGCAGGGATGAACTGGCCAGACTGTCTATGACGTGTCTACTGGGAATTTTCAAGTCCGACCGTAGTACGTTTAACGATTTAAATTCAATAATAATAATCTTCATCATCATTATCATCATTATCATTACATAGTATAAAATGAAGTCGCTCAAAATGTATGTGCGCGTTAATCTTTTAAACTACGCAACGGATTTTCATGCGGTTTTTACCAATAGATAGAGTGATTGAAGAGGAATGTTTATATGTATAATACATGTAATTTATATATATATACATAGTATAAAATAAAGTCGCTCAAAATGTATGTGCGCGTTAATCTTTTAAACTACGCAACGGATTTTTATGCGGTTTTCACCAATAGATAGAGTGATTGAAGAGGAATGTTTATATGTATAATACTTGTAATTTATATATACGTAGTATAAAATGAAGTCGCTCAAAATGTATGTGCGCGTTAATCTTTTAAACTACGCAACGGATTTTCATGCGGTTTTCACCAATAGATAGAGTGATTGAAGAGGAATGTTTATTTGTATAATACATGTAATTTATATATATATACATAGTATAAAATGAAGTCGCTCAAAATGTATGTGCGCGTTAATCTTTTAAACTACGCAACGGATTTTCATGCGGTTTTCACCAATAGATAGAGTGATTGAAGAGGAATGTTTATATTACATGTAATTTATATATACGTAGTATAAAATGAAGTCGCTCAAAATGTATGTGCGCGTTAATCTTTTAAACTACGCAACGGATTTTCATGCGGTTTTCACCAATAGATAGAGTGATTGAAGAGGAATGTTTATTTGTATAATACATGTAATTTATATACATAGTATAAAATGAAGTCGCTCAAAATGTATGTGCGCGTTAATCTTTTAAACTACGCAACGGATTTTCATGCGGTTTTCACCAATAGATAGAGTGATTGAAGAGGAATGTTTATATGTATAATACATGTAATTTATATATATATATATATACATAGTATAAAATGAAGTCGCTCAAAATGTATGTGCGCGTTAATCTTTTAAACTACGCAACGGATTTTCATGCGGTTTTCACCAATAGATAGAGTGATTGAAGAGGAATGTTTATATGTATAATACATGTAATTTATATATACATAGTAAAAAATGAAGTCGCTCAAAATGTATGTGCACGTTAATCTTTTAAACTACGCAACGGATTTTCATGCGGTTTTCACCAATAGATAGAGTGATTGAAGAGGAATGTTTATATTACATGTAATTTATATATACGTAGTATAAAATGAAGTCGCTCAAAATGTATGTGCGCGTTAATCTTTTAAACTACGCAACGGATTTTCATGCGGTTTTCACCAATAGATAGAGTGATTGAAGAGGAATGTTTATTTGTATAATACATGTAATTTATATACATAGTATAAAATGAAGTCGCTCAAAATGTATGTGCGCGTTAATCTTTTAAACTACGCAACGGATTTTCATAAAATTTTCACCAATAGATAGAGTGATTGAAGAGGAATGTTTATATGTATAATACATGTAAATTATATTAGAGAAAAGCCGAGAAAATCAAAGAAAACATATTTTTGTGCGATTTAAAACGGCTGGCGGACCGTACTATAGTCACTTTTGAAATTCGTTCTACGGAAGGAATTGGAAAATAGATGTCCTATAGGAATTGGAAAATATTTGATTTTCCCTTTTCAAATATCCAGTGTTGCATTGCAAGCATTGTATAATTAGTGGCGAGTTAATTAGTTTATATGTTTAATACATGCTTATTATAGTAGAGAAAAGCCGATAAATTCAAATATTCAATTCAGTCAGCGGGCAGCTGGCAAGCGGGTGGTGTGGATTTATTGGGTAATGGCGTTGTGTTTCGTTAGCCACAGCAACGTGTGGCCGGGTCTGCTAGTAATATATAAAACAAAGTCGGGTTAGTTACACCTTTTATAACTCGGAGAACAACTGGTCCGATTTTTACGATCTTTGATTTGTTAGATTTGTCTCCGCCCCGAATAGCAGAATCGCTATTAAAACACCGGAAAAATTGACGAAAAAAAAAAGTTATGAAGAAAATTCTTTTCCTCGTACAATTTGTATGGAATGAAATCTCATATTTTGAAAGAGCTGCAGCAATATTGTGATAAGTATAATATTGATTAATGAGTGAATTCCAACAGTCGAAACGATACAAACGGTAAACGTGTGTCTGCACCCATCCAAAGGAAAGATACAATAATTATAATAAATCTCCCTCACACGTTTAAAGAAAATGAAAAGCATTTTTTTACATCAGCTCCACACAGGAGGCCTTGAGGAAAATATTTTCCCTCAGGACCTATGCCATCTTAGGGGATGCTGTGTGAAGGGCTTTTTTAAGGAAGGGAAGGATAGGAAGTTCTGGGAAGGAAAATGAGGGGTGGGTAAGAATCTGGGATCAGTGTGTCTAGGAGTGATGGACGTATGAATCCATCCCTCCAACTGCAAGGCGATGGGTCGAGTCTAGTCCAGCTGGAAAGGTCAAAAGGCCTCCCTCAACCAGTCTCTCTCGATCCGGCCCACCACGCAGCAGACGCCGCCAAGACCCGGACAAACGTCACCCCATGAACCCGGGCACCCCTGCTAAATCACCAAACTTAGCGAACCACTTGGGGTGACCTTTGGGTGTTGGTCATCCAATAAACGGTTCCCGGGGCGGCGGCACCCACACCCGCCTCCCAAAATCCCGTAAGTAAGTGGAAAAGTTTGAAAATCACAAAAAATATAATACGTACACAACGCCATCTGTTTCATAACGCTGATGGATTTCATACGTAGGTATTTGTGTTCCAATTTACCATGCAGATCTGAGGAATCCAGAAGTTGGACTTCCGCACATTAAGTGTACTTACCTTTACGGTGGACTAAGTCAAGTGCCGCTATATCGCCAGTCTATCAACAACCATCGGAACAAAACGTAACGTGACATTTGGCTCTAGGTTGTAATGTTATTTTCTATCAATCGGAAGCGTGTAATGTGAAGCATTACAATATCGTCGTCTTTACCGAATGCTTCGTGTGAATCGCTTCATCCTATCGTGACTCAAACTACATCGTGGTTATAATAACCGAACAATCTTTTCGTACGCCTTGGATATACCTATGACCGCCGCCGAATGAAAATCAAGCTACGAGACACAACAGTGAGTATTGCTTAATTGTGTATACCGGATCTTGTTTGGTGATTGGGCATAATACTTATCGAAATCCATAAGCGTTTTATTTAGCAAGGAATAACCGCAAGGTTATTTGTAAACCCCCGTGCCATCGTGCACGATTCACCATCTCTAATACTGACAAAAATAAAACACGGACAGTTGCGCATCGATGATTGCTTCACTGTGTAATTTTTAACTAAATAAAAAAAACCGAATTTAATTCAACAGTTATTGATTCTGAGGCGGTACGACGTTCGTCGGGTCAGCTAGTAGTACAATAGTTAACATAATGATTATTGTATTATAGCCGTGTTTGGTGATCAAATTTGAAAAACTAAGTACTTCCCCACCTTCTCTTCCCCTCTATGTCCTTCCCCTCCACATAATTCTCACAATATTCCTTTTCTGTATGTACTTACGTCTATTTATTATGCTAAAAAGTGTTTTTGTAATTTTCTTTACTGTTTTTGCAATGTATTGGTTTTTATACTGTTTTTGGAAATAACTAAATAAATTAAACATACCCGAATTGGGAATCCCATTCCGTAGGCGAGTTACTCCGAAACCGATTGGCATATTGTGCATTATAATATGCGAGCCTGAGGTGTGTAAATAACCCCAGACCCTCTGGGCTTAATACTCAAAGTTATGATTATGAAAATCTACTTGCGCGAACAAAATATCACAAGGAGTAATCCTAAAGAAACCCTCCACTTATCCAACAGAAACGCTTTTTGCAGATTTCACGGTGCCTCGAGTAGAGAATATCTTCAAGAAAAATGCAATTATCCAAATTTACAAAGATAATACCATCAAAAACTTTGAAACTCACCAATCAAAAATATATGAAGACAACATCAAAATACCAAAATTTAATACCAAACTAATGCAAAACAATTATATCTATTTAGGAATAAAGTTTTTCAACAACCTTCCCACCCGAAATAAAAAAAACCAAAGACATCAATATACTGAAACTTACACTGAAGCTACACTTCACTAGCAATAATTAACTAAATAATTACCTGTTTTTCTCTTTCTTTCTAATTCCTATTTTATTTAGATTTTTCGAATTTCACCTAAGTGCACAATATTTTAGTTATTCTATTACAGTTATAATTAGTGTAACTCGCTCATCAAGCACAAGAACTAGCTTCTTCTTTGGTGAGATTGCAATTTTTAAATAATTTCTGTACCGATATTTTGTAATTTATATAACTCCAATGTACAATTATATATCTATGTATTAAATAATAAAAAAAAAACAATGACAATCAGACAACTCCAGGGAAAATAACAGATCCACCAACCTTGTTTTGTAGTTCTATGCAGCTCGGAGGCCTCCGTAATCTTATCCGCTTAAAAGTAATTAGTTGTCAATTAATACACAACTAGTAAGTTTTTCACAATGACAAGAAAATTTTCCATAAAACAGACGATGTCAGTTATTTACTTCTTTGAATTCTATTTTCAAACCATCAGGTGTCTCTGTTATATCCAAAGAATACCTAACTGCCACTTCTGTGATATTAATATATATTTATTTAAATTTTAGAAGAAACCAAATAAACATATAGTAATGCCTAACCATATTGTTATAAATCAACGTGTGCACAAAGTTACAATGATTGTCAGTTTAACAAAGCGTCGATTAGTGGTTAATCTGCTCAATAGCACTTTAGGGGGCATACATTAATTACGTGATCAGTTTTTCTTCCAATCTAGACCCCCCCCCTCCTTGGTGAGATAAATTTTGGCCACTTCATATATTCTTTTTAAGTAACGTGAGACTTTGCTGGACCCCCCCCCCTTTTGAGCTTGCGTAAAAGGCGCCGCTACCCGAATTTCTTACATATCTCCCTTAAACATTTGAAGTTTTTAAACTCTTAAAAAAATATGTTATTTTTGAAGATAATATCTAGACGCTTTCCACGCCGAAACGCAAATTATATAAAATTCCCTCGATAGAAAAAAATCGCAAAGTATGCTCCAAAAATTATTATAAACACGTTTGTTTCTGTTATTTTACAAGTTATAGTTGTGAAAAAATGCACAATGTTTCTTTAAATGATACTTAAGATACCTTTTACGAGATTTTTGCTCTATTTTAAACGAGTCGTGTTTTATTAAACATTTTCACAATTTTCGCATCGATTACGTCGCTTTAAATACTACCTCGTAATTTCGTAATTTAAATAACATTCGTAATTTCATATCTCTCCAGCTTCTTCTTTTTGAGCCCGGTTGCGGCGCCTTAAAGTAAGCCCCCTTACATTAGTAAACCGACCACCATAACATGGGCATGGTGGTCGAAAAGTCCCTAAATTACGTAACCAATGAATAAAGAAAGAAAAAAAATTGAAAATGTGGTTTGTAAAAAATATTTGAAATGAGAACTTGTTTATTCTAATCAGAGATATTGAAATACAAGAGATATGCTATGATGATATACCTAATGGGAATATTTGAATACGGAAAGAATTCGTTCATTTAGTTGATTTTTTTAAGGTACGCAGTAGTATTGGTTAACAATGTCGGCGTCACCAGGAAACACAGTCCCACCCAGTAAAAACTGCGGATAGCACATCTCTTATATTTCAATATCTTTGATTCTAATTATTATTATTTTTACGATGGTATTCATATAGCCGTTTCGCCCCTGTTCTCTCGCTATTAGCCTTTAGCTATAAGGCCACATGTGGCTTGTAATTTTCCCGGAAAAACCTATCATTTATTAGCGATCACCTGAATTTCCCCACTAATTATAGGTGACGCGCCACGTAGCGACCATTACGGATCACAATACATATTGCAAGCTCATTTCATTATATTAATCAGCCGGAAGTATTGTCTATGAATTCAATTTTATTAAGGGCAGACCATGGCATAAGCATTTCGGTATAAAAAGATATATGGGTTTTTCTGTTGACTGTTCGACTGCAAATAGGTACATTTTGGAAGAAAATTTTCCTTTCATTATCTGTGATTTTTTCGAAGAGAAAAATTCTTTAGCACCTTTTATTTGTTTATTTATAAAACACGTGATACATAATTAAGATACATAGAGTAGATATATTAGGCCCTTACATATGAAATTGGCGTTTTGTGTGGGAGGAACATAAAGTCGTTTTTTTTAATATAATATATTTATTTAATCAAAGTATGTACCAATGCTATCTATGCAGTTTTGCCATCTCATAGGTAGTTCATCGATCCCTTTACAAAAAAAACCATTCGGACGGGAATCAATAAAATCTTTGAAGACGGTTTGGACTGCCCCATCGGAGTTGAATTTTTTCCCTTGCAAGAAGTTATCCAAATTTCGAAAAAAATGGTAATCTATTGGGGCAAGGTCTGGAGAGTACCTACGGTGGATGTCTTAGACATTCCAATTGAAGCTCCTCTAATTTGGTAGCCGTCGGTTGTGCAGTGTGTGGTCTAGCGTTCTAACACGCGTTTGTTGATTTGTTTCACTCAATTCGTGAGGTACCCACCTTTCAAGCTTTTTCACCTTCCCAATTTGCTTCAAGTGGATTATAACAGTTTTATCACTAACACCGCAGCCTGCACCTAACTCGGGCGTGGTTTGCGATGGATTCGCTTCCACAATAGCCTTCGATTCTTCATTATCAACTTTGGTTTCCGGCCGTCCACGGGGCTTGTTCTGCAGGTCGAAATTTCCAGAACGAAAACGTTGGAACCAAAAACGCACTGTGTTTTCTTTTGCGGCACCGTCGCCATACACATCATTAATCCTTCGAGCCGTTTCTGCAGCACTGGTGCCACGGTGGAACTCGTACTCGTAAATAACGCGATATTTCAAGTTTTCCATTTTGTAAACTAAGCTACGCAAAGAAAAAAAACAATTAAGGAAAAAACAAATGAATTATAATTTTCGAAACACAAATACATGAGTAAATAGCTGTACAAATTTGAATTTGGAATTCCTAACCAAAGAGAAGATATTTGAGATCAAAGTTGCCAGTACGGCAAAACTCCAATTTCATATGTAAGGACCTAATATTAGATCACGGCTGCCTATTTCATGGTGACCAATGGAGTATTGTTTCTTTATATGAAATATGAAGTCTAGGGTAAACATCTGCATTTAGAATAAATGACGCTAAAAATTGGAAACATTATAATAAAAAGTAGAAAATAGAAAGGAGAAAAGAAGTGATTTAGCATTTGCCCTGGAATCTGCGTGTGTGTCCTAAACTGTTTTTTTTTTAATCTAATAAATTATAGTAGTACATTAAATGAATTCTGTACTAACCCGATTAAGTGACATTATTTCAACTCATTTAAGGTGCCGGTAACCCGGGCGTTTATTAACTCAGCATACTTTAAAAAGCTAACCTATACTTGACGGTTTTGTACATTTATGTGTAAAACCGATTAACCTGTCAAGGGCCAGGGTTTTTTACCTTACCTTTTTTAAATTACCTTAAGAACAAGAATGGAGGAAGCTATTTTAAGCTTTATTTTATGTTTATTTGAATTAATATTCATTTTTGAAATTCGATTCTCGCGCGCCGGCGCGCTCCTGGCAAATGACAGGTTAAGGGATGTTGTTTCTTAAAATAACCCCCAACTGTCATGCCCTGGAATCGGCGTGTGTGTCCTAAACTGTTTTTTAAATCTAATAAATTATAGTAGTTCATTAAATGAATTCTTTACTAACCCGATTAAGTGACATTATTTCAACTCATTTAAGGTGCCGGTAACCCGGGCGTTTATTAACTCAGCATACTTTAAAAAGCTAACCTATACTTGACGGTTTTGTACATTTATTTGTAAAACCGATTAAGGGATGTTGTTTCTTAAAATAACCCTCAACTGTCATGCCCTGGAATCGGCGTGTGTGTCCTAAACTGTTTTTTTTTTAATCTAATAAATTATAGTAGTACATTAAATGATTTTTTTTGTTATTAGTTTTTAGGGTATTATGCCGTGTTGCGCTACCTCCTTCTTTAGCCAAATTCAGCCTTCTTTAGCCAAATTACCTCCTTCTTTAGCAATCGCCGAGCACTTAATCGAAACCGGCCATTACTTTAGATTTGTCCCTGAGGTACTGGGAAGACCCAAAACTCATAGAGCACGCCTGATTACGGAGGCAATTGAAATTCACAAAAATCCTATAAATATTAATAGAGACGACGGAGCTAAGCTCAATAGTTCTTGGTATCCGGTAATTGACGGTTACACCAAGGCTAAACGCAAAAAAACATGTTGAAGTATATTGTAGCGCCAGCTCGTAGAGGAGTGGAGCTGGCGACACGGTATCACTCCTAAGTAGATAAGTACAAAAATCACCCCTATTACAAACTATTACACATCTGCCCTGGTGATGGACACTGCAACGCTGTCCAAAACGTTGGCTAAAGAAGGAGGTAACGCAACACGGCATAATACCCCAAAAACTAATAACAAAAACATTTTTGGCCGTGAAAATCTAAAATCGTATTAAATGAATTCTTTACTAACCCGATTAAGTGACATTATTTCAACTCATTAACTCAGTATACTTTACGGTTTTGTACATTTATTTGTAAAACTTATTGAGGGATGTTGTTTCTTAAAATAACCCTCAAGTGGCATGTACCCTGATATATTTTTAATCTGCAGCAATAAAGATAGAAAACTAGTGCAGGAATGCAAATGAAATTGAAAACTTTCTACAAATCAAGATAATATGACAATCAACCCTATCTGCGCCCTTATTTGAACACGTGGTACGCTGTTCCAATCCTTTAAAAGTCCAAATGGGCCGTAACTAAAGTCCCTTACTGTCTCCTAGGATCACATAAAGAAGAAGAGAAGTAAGGGAGGATTTTCAACACTTTGATGCCGCAGAAATTTACGATAATTCTAATTGACAGCGGCAATGGCAGCGCGGATCAAAGGGTTGGAGAAAGGAATTATTGTCCCATGTGGAGGTACTCGTCTGCCTCGAAATTAGGGATGGAACGAGGCTTTTAATATTACAACACTGTTTTAAAAGGCTACACACTTTTCAAGAAACGACGTACATCTTTTGGCAGCAATAGCTAAGCATCTTTAAACATTGTAACTCATTGATATTTTACAACTTAATACCAGTTTTTAATATTTCTATTTTTGATACTGGCAATTCGTGGAGGAATTCCATTATAATAATTAGAGATGAAACGGATAGTTGTTTGGCCGGATACCGGATATCCGTCGAGCTGCAAGGCCGGATATCTGGCGGCCGGATATTCAGTGAAACAAAGATCGCCTATTTGGCAATATTTCGACATTAACAGTGAAAATAATAAGTTTGCTGTTTGTTTGTTGTGCCGGCTTCAAATTTCTCGTGGTGGTGAAGGGAAAAAAGGCGGATACGTGAGTGTTAGGCTTTTTTTATTTACAGTTAAATTAATAAATTATTATTAGTTGAATAAAATATTAATTAATATGGCTTTTTTGTAACTTTTTCGACTTTAAATAAAAGCCGTCATTATTATAAGCCATTTTATTGATATTTACCTCACAAAGATTAATGTATTGCATTTTATTATAGGAAATTGTCGTAGTTTTTGAATATCTGGTATCCGGCCGGATATTGAGTTACTATCCGGTATCCGGCCGGATAGTAAAATTAGACCGGATACCGGATAGTTACCGGATATCCGTTTCATCTCTAATAATAATATAATAAAACATATTTCCATTTACGTTATTTGTTTTTGGGGTATTATGCCGTGTTGCGCTACCTCCTTCTTTAGCCAACGTTTCGGTCATCGTTGCAGTGTCCATCATTAGGGCAGATCCGGCAAATCCGGTAGATGTGTAAATATATTTCCATTTACTTTATTTTTTACCGTAACCGGTTTCAGACTGTTGGGGGTATTCTAGTCTACAAAAATTAAAATAAAATAAAATTTTCTTCTCATTTCGATAGTTTATATATTCAAGAATACCTCCTTAAAAGGGTTTTTCTAAATTCGAATTATTTTTAAAGTTATCGCCATTTTTGTTCGACCAGTTTTTTTCGAAACGTTTGTCACAAAATCTTAAGTTCTAATTGACCGATTTTCTTGAAAATTGGCATGAATTTTATTTATATAAGTGTAACGGAAATGATTAAAACAATCACTCACTTAGTGATAATAATAAACCATTTTCGTTACACCTACAAAATAAAGGACGCAAACTCAATAAAAACTCCAATAATCATAAAGCTATTTTAATAGACAAACAAATATAATTCGCTCTCCACTTTTAGATATATTCAAACCATGTTAAAATACCTAACTGTGCTATGTAGTAAATCCTTGAGTAATCGTGGGTTTATTCCTGAACATAATTACGACCATTTCAAATTTCAAATATTGATTGTGTTATGAAGTAAACCGATGAATCATCATGGGTTTATTTTATGGAATTAATTATCGACCAGATAACGACCTCCAGTAAAATTTAAACAATGCAGGAATTGGGAAACTTAAACATTAATATTTTCAGTCATTTTTCTTGGAAGTTAATAGGGGGCGCAGGTAATAAAAATAAAAGCAATTCGTTTTTTCATCATAAGCCGTCTATAAATTATATAAATACATCGCCTGTAGGTGGTACAACCACAGTTTGATAATGCCTTCAGAGGGCGAAACAGCTGTAACGCATTTTAATAATTACGGAGCAGAAGCAGAACTTGTTAATAATAAACTCGTTTTATACATTAAATAATAATATGACAAATGACAAATCGGCCATTACTTTGGATTTGTTCCTTAAGTCCTGGGAAGACCCAAAACTTATAGAGCACGCCTAATTACAGAGGCAATTGAAATTCATAAAAATCCTATTAACATTAATAGAGACGATGGAGCTAAGCTCAATAGTTCTTGGTATCCGGTTATTGACGGCTACACCAAAGCTAAATGCAGAAAACCATCTTCAAGTATACTGTAATTCCAGCTCGCAGTGGAGTGGAGCTGGCAACACGGTATTGCTTCGAAGTACTTGAGCACACATTTTACCACTAACATTTACACATCTGCCCTGATGATGGACACTGTAACGCTGTCCGAAACGTTGGCTAAAGGAGGAGGTAGCGTAACACGGCATAACACCCCAAAAACAAACAACAAAAAAAGTATAAAAGTAATAAAAAATAAATCAACTCTAATAATTTAATAAGGCTTAGAACTCACCATTCCTTCGTGGGCATGCACACAACAAATCATCATAGTTTCATCGCAATCGCGTGAATGGTTTAGGTACAGCTTAAGGGACAAACAAAGAAACATTGATTTTTACATAATAATGAATGTACTTTCTTATAAGCTCGAAAATACGTACCTACTAAGCGCCTTTACCAATACAAGTAAAATTGTACGTAAAATTAAGAAAAATTATCAATTAGTTGGGGTGTGCATTTTGCAACCCTTATCTTGCGAGTGGCGTGTTTGCTTCCTGGGAACTACCCCTAGCCCGTATCGGCTGCTGCAGAAGACGGTAAAAAGCCTAATTAAAATATTAATTATCCCCGCTAGGGTGCAGCGGCGGAATACTTATCGGTTATAGGGGAGGGTAACGGAACATAACGACATCTAACGGAATGTAACGAGGACCGTATTGAGACGCAACGGCTGGTCTTCTGTTTCATATCCTTTTATCATAGCAGTATTCTTTTTTTTTCGGGGTGTAACTAGTTAAAGGGCGAAACGTTATCACGTATAAAATCCGTGAAGGATCTCGGTGTGGTCTTTGATCCCGAACTGACATTCTCTGGCCATATATCGCAGCTTACTCAGCCTTGCTACAAACATATTGGGTTCATCATCAGGACTTGTAAGCAGTTTGATAACGAAGAAGCTATGCTAGCATTATTCGATGGCATAATGAGAAGCAAGTTGGAGTACGCGAGCGATGTTTGGACACCAGAAGTACATTGACATGTTAGAGCAAATCCAGAAGAAATTCCTCAGGTATGTTTATATGCAGAAGCATGGAACCTATCCAAGGTTCATGCACCATATTGACTTACTGGAGGAAACTGATTCTGTGAGTCTAGAAACTAGGCGGAAAGCAAGTCTTGCCATTCTGTCTTTCAACATTTGGAACAATTTCATCGGTAGCCCATTTCTCTTGGGATGCTATGATTTATATGTACTAGACCACTACAGCCGAAGTTGACATCATGATTTATTTAAAGTACCGAACGGCAGAACAGACGTCTTGGCAAAGCATAGCATGACGAGGGGAGTGGTGCTGTTTAATGAAATTGCAAAGCATTTGGTTGTAAGTGACTATTCTCTGTATGCCTTAAAACTATTATTGAAGAGTCACTTGCCTAAATGTCGATAGGTAACTAAATTGTATTGTAATTGGAAGTATTCTGTTGTACAATAATTATAAAAAATAAAATAACAAATAAACTACGACAATTCTCGCTAGTTATACCTCCTAAGTATTAGATATATAATTTATAACTGTATCTCTAAGCTTCTTAAAACTGATAAGGTTTGTACTGAATTAATAGATGGGGATCTACTACACATAAGTACCAGTAGCGTACCGTTAGTTTTTGTTGAGTGCTAAGATTGAAAAATTCGCCGTTATTGATGTTTTTGTAGCTGGAAATGAATTTTTTTTTCAAAATTTCAATATCTTTATGAAGATTTTCAGTATTATCTTCATACAAAAAGTTGATACATACACAACCTGAATACAATTCAAAAAGGAATCATTAAGACCATTAGAAAGTACCCATTAGAAGGCCTTCTATTGAAATTTTCAATAGCTTTGACGTATCAAATGTACAACGAATATATGCCAAAAATATATTATTGAAGCTATTTAAAAATACTGAATCGTCTACTAGACCGTATATCCACCACAAAGGATCGAATAAAAATGACATAAATATTCCATTTTATAAAACCACCTTCGGACAACGAAACTACCCTTAATTTGCAACAAAACTCCATAACATCCTTCCCCAAGACATAAAACTAATAAAAAAATTAATGAGAACAAATCCAGAATGAAAATATGACTTAAAGAGGTCAATGAAAACACATTCAATGGGACAATGAGTTTTTTTTTGCTCATCATATTTACTTTTTTTGCTTTCAGCAGTTTGAATTTGAATAAAATTACTTCCTCAAAGATATTATTGATATCCATTCCAAGTTTATGAATGTTTTTTTTTTTTAAATTGAAGATATTATCATATTATCACAGTATCTACACAGACTTTTCAAAAGCTTTCGACAAAGTATAACATAAATTATTACTTAGTAAACTGTATGCCTTAGGACTGAGAGGCAAGTTGTTGGATTGGTTCTCAAGTTATTTGTCTAACAGAATCTTATTTGTTAAAATTAAACATTCTAAATCTAAAGTGGTCTACCGCAAGGGAGTCATTTCGGCCCCATCCTTTTCTTAATATTCATAAATGATATCATAAGTTGTTTCAACGATGTAGAAGTTCTGGTTTTTGCCGATGACATCAAATTATACAAAGAAATTTCCAATATAGGTGACTGCCTAATCCTACAGTTAAACATCGTCAAATTACAAAATTGGTGTGTCGCAAACAACTTATTCCTCAATATCGATAAATGTAAGACACTAACATTTTGTCGAACAAAGACCCCACTATCTTTCAAATACACAATAAATAATAAAATTTTAGAAAAAGTCAAAGAAATTAGGGATCTTGGAGTTGTGTTTGATTCGCAATTAAATTTTATAAATCACATACAACAAATAACTAACAAAGGCATGAAAACACTAGGATTTATAATCAGAACAATCAAAGACTTCGATTCTTTGGAAGTTATAAAAATCGTATATTTGTCACTCGTACGCAGCTTGCTGGAATACAATTCCATAGTTTGGTCCCCATATTATCAAATTCATATAAGAAATATCGAAAGAGTGCAGCACAAATTTTTAAGATTTATTAACTTCAAGTTACACATACCTATTCAACACATTAACTACACATCTTTACTAAATACACTTAAATTGCATTCCTTAGAAAACAGAAGAAAAATAAACGACCTAACTTTTTTGTTTAAAATTATTCACTCCGAATTAGATTGTTGCGAACTCCTGCATCTCATCGACTTTAAGGTACCAACTCGAGCGACAAGGCAAAACATATTATTCTGCAACAATAATTCTCTAACCAACTATCACACACATGCATCAATTTCTCGACTTCACACACTAGGGAACAAATACACCTCAAATATCGATGCATTTAATACAAGTTTACCGTTATTCAAGATATATCTGAACAATATTTTTATGTAGAATATTTTGATATCTAAGGAGCATCACCTAGGGTCTATTGCATATATTTGTGTATTTCTATATTAATCTACAATGTAAAAACTTGTTAACGTTTTCTTTTTATGTATCTTGCATTTTGTCATGTATTATTCATGACATTTAATCAGTCACCTGTAAATTTTGTAATTACTAACATACCTACTAGTTTATTTCTATGTCATTTACAACTTTCTCTTTTATTGTAATGCACTATCATTCCTAAATTTATCTATATGATGTTTACCTACTAGTTATATTTTTATAGTTTATCTTTTTTATTCAAAAAAACTGTCTCTGTATTTAACTTGTCATGTAAAAGCCCATCAGGGCGTTGAAAATTAATAAATAAATAAAAAATAAAAATTTTGTTAATTTTCGTTAATACGTGCTTATTTCAATTTCACGAACCAACTGGCCTATAATGATATAATAACAGAACTTGAATAAAACTTATACCGAACATGAAAAATAACTTCAAAAAGATCAATAGGTCTTCTGTATAAATAAAATCGGATACATTTATCCGAGATACTATCTAGGTTGCAAATCAGTTCCTTGGAGCAGTGGCGTAGCGTGGGTTTCGGCCGCCCGGGGCGGAGGAAAATTTTGCCCCCCCCCCCCTCCCCCAACTTCTACAGGTACTTCTTCCGCAGATTTTCAAGCACTGACCGGGGGGGGGGGGGGGGAAGATATTTTCTATTTTTTAAAGCCGATTTTTATAATTCCATGTGCCGAATACTCTTTCAATAAAATCATGCTTATAAATTCTACTACAAATTTATATAGGTATAACTGCTCTCAGAAATTGAGAGTGGTATACCTGTAATAGAATTTGCATCTTCATCACGCATACATATGGAATGCAACTCAAATGCAAAGCTTCACTGGGTACACGATGTATCGGCAACTTGTTATGTTGATAACACAAAACTGGTTTAAATTAAACTAAATATGCGGTGTATCAAAACTACACTCAGAACAAAAAGATGGTTTTTCTTTGATTCTAGCGGCACTTACATTCTGAACACAAAGCTGGTTTTAATTAAATCTGTATACAGTGAATTGAAACTACACTCAGAACATAAAAAGGATTTTTCTTTGATTCTGCCGGCACTTACATTCAGAACACGAAACCGGTTTTATTTAAATCTGTATGTGGTGAATCAAAACTACACTCAGAACATCGGGGCGTAGAAAAATTTCGCCGCCTACTTATTTGGGTACTTCAAGCGGCGGAGGGGTGGGGGGGGGGGGGTTGTATTCGGAAATCCCATTTTTGTATTACGACCTAATTATATACAAGCCGGATTTTTTAAAATCACATTTGACAAGTATTTTTCAACAAAAATCATGTTTATAAATTCTACTCCAATGTTGATTTATCGATACTGCGTTAGAGTCCCCAAATAATAGTTACACAAGCAACAAACAATTTCTAGAAACAGAAAATTAATAATAAACAGAATTTTATAGCATTATGTAACTCAAATGTAAAACTTCACTCGATGCACGATGAATCTGCAACTCGTTATTTAATTTATCGTTGTATTCTGAACACAAAACCAGTTTGAATGCGGTGAATTAAATCTACACTCAGAACATGAAAATGGTTTTACTTTGATTCTGGCATTAAATAAATAGTCTGCAAAGAGAATTTTATAATAACAGAATGCTTTCCTTCGAAATGTGTCAGCAGATGAATCCAACTGGAATTTTACATTCTGTACTGGTTTAAATTAAATCTGTACCTGGCGAATTTAAACTGCACTCAGAACATGAAAATGGTTTTACTTTGATTTTTGCAGCACATACATAGTCTGCAAATAGACTATTATAACTGAACTTCAAATAAGAGGATGTTTTCCTTTGAAATGTGTCAACATACAAATGAATCCACAACTGGAAATTTACATTCTCAACACAAAAAGGGTTTGAATTAAGTATGTATGCGGCAAATTAAAAGTACACTCAGAACATGATAATGGTTTTTCTCTGATTCTGGCAGCAGGTACAGGATTCAGAGTCTGCAACTAGAATTTTATAACTGAACTTCGAATAAGATAATATTATCCTTTGAATCGTGTCAGCAGATGAATCCTCAAATGGAATTTTACATTCTGAAAATTGGTTTAACCCTTCGAATAATAAGAAAAAATATCTATAAACTTTTACCTCTCAATGTTTTTGCACAAAATTTCCGGTTCTTCCCATGCATTTTAAATGTTCCTTTTTATTGTTTTTTTTTATCCTTTTGCAAAAAACAAAATTGTTCTTAAATCTAGATATAGTAATTTTTCCTGATGTGCTTATTAGAACATTATTGTTTCTAAATATTAAAATTTTGATATTGAAAATGTGGATTGGCTAAAAAATACACGCCTGCGAATATTCGAATTAAAGTACCTAATAGAATAAACTTAAAATTTGAAATACAGATTCCTTTTTTTAAAAAAAAAATGTAATAAAACTGTATCTTAACTATTTATCGCAATCACAAATTTATTTTAATTTAATGTGTGGGACATAATTTCGCAATTTTATTTTAAAATTAAATATGTGGGACAATTTGTGTCTCCTGTGATTAGACGGGTTAAATTAAATCTATATTTGGAGAATTAAAACTACACTCAGAATATGAAAATGGTTTCTCTTTGATATTGGCAGCACATACATAGTCTGCAACTAGAATTTTATAACTGCACTTCGAATAAAATAATGGTCTCTTTCGAAATGTATCAGCAGATGAATACACAAATGAAATTAATTTGTTAATACATTCTGAACACAATTTTGGTTTTAATTAAGAGTGAATCTGTTTGCGAGTTATCAGCTTTAATTATTATTACTTTCATAATATGCGTATGGTTTTCCTACGAATTGCGAAATTTGCAGCTTTAAAAAATATGTAATTATTGATATTTTTAATAAATAATAATAAAAATTGTTTGGATTGGTAAACGAAAGTATCGTAGAATATTTTTAAATAATGATTTGAAATGGTTTAAATTTTTCCAAGTTAATATTATTATTTATTGTGAAATTTGCCGCCCCCCTTAAAAGTGCCGCCCGGGGCGGGCCGCCCCCCCCACGCTACGCCTCTGCCTTGGAGCACGTGTTTCCATTGAAAAAGTTAGCTGCCAATAATATGAAGAAAAAAAAATTAATCGAAGATAATATTGTTAATTCTTAATATGAATTTAATAGACAAAAATAACTTCAAATAAGAAGTCTCTGTGGCTGTATTGATAAAGGCATTCGTCCCGGTAAGATTTTTCTGGGTTTGAGTCCCTGTCGCAACCGTTAGCTTTCTATTTTTCTGTGTCTTTTTCATATTTCGTTTAGATGTTAGTTTTATCTTATTCTTCGCTGATTTATTACATTGATGGGAATAACCTTCAATAGTTGTTATATGAGAGTTATTATATTATTATTCCACCAACCTACAACTAAAACGACTTTTGGACAAAGAAATATGCAATACTCCCTCTTGCAATAAAAACCATTAGAAAAATAACTGACTTCAATAGAAGCATAAAAATATAGATTATGGACATGGGAAGGAAGAATATGGATACAATTTTGCAACCTAACAAAGATTAATTCTTGTATTGTACTTTCTTTTAGATTTAACTTTATAATTTTCCTCTGTAATATTTTAACATAGTTATTTACTTATATTTCAAACAAGAAAATTTGTACTGAGTCGTGCACGATGTCACGGGGGTTTAGAATAACCTTGCGGTTATTCTTTGCTAAATAAAACGTTTATGGATTTCGATAGAATTATGCCCAATCACCAAACAAGATCCGGTACACACAATTAAGCAATACTCACTGTTGTGTCTCGTAGCTTGATCTTCATTCGGCGGCGGTCATAGGTGTATCCAAGGCGTACGAAAAGATTGTTCGGTTATTATAACCACGATGTAGTTTGAGTCACGATAGGATGAAGCGATTCACACGAAGCATTCGGTAAAGACGACGATGTTGTAATGCTTCACATTACACGCTTCCGATTGATAGAAAATAACATTACAACCTAGAGCCAAATGTCACGTTACGTTTTGTTCCGATGGTTGTTGATAGACTGGCGATATAGCGGCACTTGACTTGTCTACCGTATAGGTAAGTACACTTAATGTGCGGAATGTTAATGTGACGACCTCCGTAGTCCAGTGGCTAAGACTCTTGACTCACATTCCGGAGGTCGCGGGTTCGAACCCGGCATGCGCAAATAAATTTTATTTGATTAATTTGTGTTATTTCACAATTAATTCATTTAAAATAATATATAGTATATTTGCCGCATGTTCCAGAGTGGAAGATACTATTATTATCGCCCTGGTGTAAGACCACCATTCAGAATTGAAACGTTGCTTGAAAATGGCTTTAGCCGTGTTTAGTGACCAGATCTGAATAGCCAGGTACTTCCCAACCTTCCTCTTCCCCACCTCCTTCCCCTCCCCACTACCTTCAGCCTCACAACATACCCCATTTGGGGATGCCATAGTCTCACTGGCTCCAGACGGGAGTAGTTGAGATTCTTGTGCGGTATTCACTGTAAAAAAAAAGTCCAACTTCTGGGTTCCTCCGATCTGCATGGTAAGTTGGAACACAAATACCTACGTATGAAATCCATCAGCGTTATGAAACATGTACAATGTGTCCTTAGAACGGGGTACCCCAGTAAGAACACATTTTTCTCTAAAAAACTGTAAAACAAAGAAAAAAATAAGTAGCATCAAAAAAAAATTATAAAAATTTAACTCAGAAAATAAATCAAAATCATCGTAATATAAAATGAACGGAGTACTCAAATAATAAATAATAATTATGCCTATTCATTTTGAAGACTTATCCTTAAATGTCATCATATTACCTTTTCAAGAAATAAAAATAAAACATTATTTAATTATTCTATAAATAGCAACAACATTGCAACAGTCTCAGATATTCGTGATCTTGGAATAACCCTTGATAGTAAACTACAATATAACCTTCATATACAACAAATCACAAATAAAGCTGCTAAAATGTTAGGTTTTATCATGAGAAATACAAAACTTTTTAATAGTATCAACGTCATTAAGCAACTCTACTTTGCCTACGTACGAAGTCATTTGGAGTTTGCGTCAGTTGTTTGGTCTCCATTTTATAAAATCCATACGAACAAAATTGAAGCAATTCAAAACAAATTCCTCAAATATCTTTGTTACAAGTCATATGTAAGATTTAATAATTATGCAGAGGCAGCCTCATACTTTAAAATTGATTCATTGAGTGTACGAAGGCATCATAAGGATGCAATATTCCTGTATAAATTAGTTAACAATAATATTCAATGCCCAGAGTTGCTAAATAAAATTCAATTTAATGTACCTGCGCGTACAACACGCTCTTCTGTCCTGTTCAGGGTTGATCAATGCAAGACAAACTGCAAGCAAAATTCTTGTCTGAACAGACTATGCCATAGTTACAATAGCATATTATCCAAGGTGGACATTTTCAATTCCGAACCTACCAAATATAAGGGGTACATAAAAGAGTATTTCTCTGATGTTCCATGAATATGTTATGTGTCTATGTTTCTATCGTTTATCTTTAATTCTGTTATGATTTGATTTATATGTACAATCTGGCTTCTTATGGTTACCAATGTATTGATATTTTATGTTTTATGTAAATTTTAGTTTTATATACTTAATCTTTTGTTTTATAAAATTTTTGATCTCATACTGCTTTATTATAAATTTATTATTTAATTTTTTTTTATTATGCTGTTAATCAGAGGAAAAGTCACATGGAGGAAATCCATAATTGGTTTTATTTTGGCTATACAAACATGTACAAACTGTAAAAATGTAAACTGTCGATTTCCCGAAAATAAATAAATAAATAAATAAATAAATAATTTCCTTTATTTTAACCCTCAGTAATTATTATAACTGACTTCCATCAAAGTTGTCAAAATAAATAAGATCATTTATTTTCCATCCACCCAAAGACCAAACACATTTGCAGATCCACAATTTGAAACTCTTATCAATCTATTAACCCATCGAGTCCCGCTCCGGTCATTACGGTACCCTTTCGGTCCCACGTAGCGCCAATAAGGCCCGCAAAACAGGGTCATTATAATAGCACCTTGCCCCAATAGTGGGGCTGTATGGGGCTATTGGGGCTAGATGGCACCTTCCTACTTAATGTATAATTTCTAGTAGTCTTAAGATTATGGTGCTGTAAAGAATGCAGCTTTATGATGATTGCACGTGGATAATCACAACCGTTGGGCATATTCAGTGAATAAACTGACGGCCGGCGTAGTCCAGTGGTAAGGCTCTTGACTAGCACTCCGAAGGTCGCGGGATCGAATCCCGGCGTGGCAAATAAATCTTATTTGATTAATTTGCGTTATTTCACAATTTATTAATTTAAAATAATATGTATATATTTGCGGTACACTCCAGAGTGGAAGATACTCTCAGTATCGCCCTGGTGTAAGACCACCATCCAGAATTGAAACGTTGCTTCAAATGGCTTTAGCCGTGTTTGGTGACCAGATCTGAATAGCCACGTTCTTCCCCACCTTCCTCTTCCCTATCTCCTCCGCCTAACCACTAACTTCAGCCTCACAACATACCCCAATTGGGGATGCCATAGTCCCACTGGCTCCAGACGGGAGCAGTTGGGACTCTTGTGCTGTATTCGTGTAAAAAAAAAGAAAAGATAATAATAACTAGCAGTTAAAACTCGCTCCGCACCGCTTACTGCTAGGCCCTGCGGGCGGCTTTTGGTTTGGCTTCGCCAGGTTAGTGCTAGTGGTTATTTTGTAAATCCAATAGGAACTGCTTCCAAAATTAGCCCCTTCCTGGTATCCACTGTCAACGTATCAACCAGTGATGGCAAGTCACCGCGAAAAAGGAAACCGGGACGGACGATGACGTCATATGTAATATACAGCCGCTTGATACCACTGAGTATTACCGTCAATCTTTCGAAATCCGGGAGATACTCCAGGTACACAAATTCGTAGAACTTATACCTAGGAAGGGAAAATCCCATTGCGTCTTGCCGACGTAAGTTGCGTCATCTTGTGACGAATTCTTGAATTAGAAACCGAACAACAATGGTAGCTTCGTCTGAAAATCCACGTACACGGATGTTTACATGGTGCGACCTTTAAGGCGTGACGTCAGACAGGCAATCGAAGTCGGGTTCTGAAATTCAACCACGCAGATCCTAGCCTATTAATACTGTTTGATGTCAGTGTAAAAATATTATAGTAGGATTTTTTTTAATATGTACTTCTAATGACAACTGTATCACTTCAGCGATATTATTTTTGTGTACTTTTGTGTTCTTAATACTCGTATAATACTGATACCTCCTCTGTCACCACTGTATATCTACTTATCTCATGTATCGCTTTAATTTGGGAGGCTGGTATGGGTACCGCCGCCCCGGGAACCATTTAATGTACAACCAACACCCCTGCCACAGGTCACCCCAAGTGGTTTGCTACGTTTCGTGACTTAGCAGGGGTGCCCGGTTTCATGGGATGAGGTTTGTCTAGGTCTTGGTGGCGGATACGTTTGCCCAACCACTGCGTGGCGGGCTGGATCGGAGGAGACTGATTAAGGGAGGCCTTTTGACCTCTCCAGCCGGATTCTCCCGACCCTTCGCCTTGCACCGCAGTGTGAGGAATAGATTCATACATCCGTCAGTCCTGGCCACACTGACCCCCAGATTCCTACCTACCCCTCATACATTTTTCCTTCCCATATCTTCTTCTCCTTCCTTTCCCTTAAAAAACCCTCCACACAGCATCCTCAAAGATGACATAGGCCCCTAGGGAAAATGTTTTCCTCGGTGCCTCCTGTGTGGAGCTAATGTACAAAAAAAATGTCATATCAAAATATGCAGGGTACTGCTTGTTTACAATATTAATCATCATGTAACTACTGTATTTATATTTATTTCCATGTGAATTTTAAATTATGTACGCCATATTTTTAAGAAAAATATATTAAATAACAAAATTTAAATGTAAAGATTTAATGTAACAACATTATTAATTTAGATGAGTTTGTGTATCTGGGTAGTATGTTTACGAGAGAGGGGAAGGCTGAAAGAGATATTGAAAGAAGGGTGAATGCCGGTAACTCCATTAATGGTGGACTGAATGCCGTTGGCGCTTATAAAAAACTGTCAAAAAAAGCGAAGCTAGCAGTCCACAATGGAGTCCTGGTACCTACCCTGATGTATGGCAGTGAGGCATGGAACTGGCAGAGGAAGGATGAAAGTAAACTGAATGCTGTTGAAATGAGATCCCTGAGACGTATTTGTGGTAAAACAATGTATGATCGTGTGAGAAATGTGGATATCCGCAAAGAATGTAAGGCTGATGTAAGCATAATGAGGAAGATTAAGAAAGGGACCCTCAGATGGTTTGGGCATGTAGAGCGAATGAACGAAGGAAGTAGTGTAAGAAGAATATTCGACGCGAATGTGAATGGTAGAAGAAGTCGGGGACGCCCGAGGAAGACATGGCACGATCAAGTGAATCAGATACTTGAGTCGGGTCATGTCAAAAGTCAGAATAATAGAAGAGAATGTATGAGACGATGTATGAATGTGAGTGAGGCAAAGAGTGTGTGCCAAGACCGAGATGTTTGGCGGTCCGTCCTCTCTGCCTACCCCTGCGGGGAAACGGCGTGATGGTTAGTTAGTTAGTTAGTTGGTTATTAATGTATGTATGTACGCATGTGTGTAGTTATATGCATATATTTTTATGTTTATATTTTATCTTTGGTGGTGTGAAAGCTCCATGAAGAAATTTATATTTTCTGTGCGGTAAATAACATTACGCATCCTCTGCAGTTCTTCCATCACTACAGTGCCTACTTGTCCGGCCATTATCGGCCCATTAAAGTGCGGCAGTTAAATGATCCTCTTCGTTTGACCCGTTCAATGCCGGGCGATTCCTGACCCGAAAGACATTTACGACCCGAACTCCCTTTAACAAGCTTCATTTGCGACACCCTGTATTTACATAATGGATACCCGTACCCACTCTGTAGTTGTATATTTGACTACTGTTTGTTGAAAATATCATTAGTTCATAATATATTAGTAGTCTAGTAGTTTTGTGAACAGTCGGCCTTCCGCCAAAAAAATTCTTTCCAGTTTTCTCTTATTTAATAAATCTAAATCGACATTTTCTCTGAAGTTGTAAGAATTATAAGTAGGTACCCAAAAACCCACCTTCTTAATTTTAAGAGTCCAAGGGAGCAAGAGTCCCAACTGCTCCACTCTGGACCCAGGACCCAGTGAGACTATGGCATCCCCAATTATGTTGTGAGGCTGAAGGTAGTGGTGAGTGGAAGGATTTGAGAAAAAGAAAGGTGGGTACTTACCTGGCTATTCAGATCTGGTCACCAAACATTTCAAGCAACGTTACAATTCTGAATGGTGGTCTTACGGCGATACTGGGAGTATCTTCCACTCTGGAACGTGCCGCAAATACACTTTATTATTTTTTATTGATTGTTAAATAACACAAATTAATCAAGTAAAATTTATTTGCGCACGACGGGTTTGAACCCGCAACCTTCGGATTGCGTGTCGAGAATCTTACCCCTCGTCCACTGAGGCATATTTTATGTAACATTATTGTTTTTTACTTTTTCAAATAATAATTTATGAAAAATTTAGATCATATCCAAAGAAATGTCACTATCTCAAAGACAATTTTTTTTTTCAAGCTTTCTTCTGGCAGGTAAGTAGGTACTATAATATTGAAAAAAGCTAAAAAGAAAGCCAAATAAATTTGACGTTTTCGCATTTCAAAAAATGATCTCTTTTAAATTAGCCCCGCACTGGAGGCCTTGAGGAAAAAAATCCCTCAGGGTCTATGTCGTCTTTGGAGATGCTAAGTGGAGGTTCTTTTTATGGAAGGAGGGAAAGTTCCGGGAAGGAAAAAGGTACGGTGGGTGTGTACGAATCTGGAGGTTAATGTGTCCAGGAGTGACGAACGTATAAATCCACCCGCCGACTGCGGTGCAAGGAAAAAGGTTTCCCTCTCTCAAGGAAAAAAGTCTCTCCCGATCCAGTCCGCCACGCAGCAGGTGGGCAAACGCATCCGCCGCCATGATCTAGAATATAGACAAACCTCATCCCATGAACCCGGGCATCCTTGCTAAGTCATCAAACCCTCCCTACGACGAAGGCATCATCTCAATATAAATAAGAGATAGTATAGAGATTAAATAATATAGAGATTCAAAAATGAAAAAAAAAAAAAAAAATCTTGAATTTATAAATTGAAATGTAATGATTGTGATTTCTTTTATATATCTAGGTAAAACTTCGAGAAACTTTGAAATAAGGATTAAAGAGTACATGAAAGCTTTAAATAATAATAGTTTCTCGGAGTTTGCCAACCATTTAATAGAAACTAGTCATACCTTTAATTTTAACAGTGGAATAGAATTAATACATTGTAATGTCAATGGCTTTCAGTTGGATAAATTAGAAATTTTAGAGATTAGAAAGAGTGTTAATGCAAATTTAAATATTATTAATAATCAAAAATTGTTTTTAAATGACCCATTATTAAATCTATTCCCCTTTTAAATTTTGAATTGTTCTATATTGTCCCTCGTTCCTTATACATTATTTTCTTTCAAATTTTATTATTATTTATGTCTATTATTTTTCTCTATTACCTATGTATGTCTATATTTAAAATTAGTTCTGTCAAAACCCTGAGGAAGTCAGCTTTGCTGACGAAACATGTCGGTTTTTTTGGTAATAATTAAGTGGTTAATACAACGTTATTTATTGATTTGAATTTTAATTTGAATAAATAAGAGATTTTAGACTCTTCCTTCCCCAAATAAAATAAAATTTGCAAGTCTTTTAAAATATCCCGTTCTCCACCCCGCAATATTCCTTATAATGTATTTCCGTTCCCAATATTGTTTATTACAGCCGATAGAGCAATATTGACAGTGGCGGGGGCGGCGGTGGGTAATGGGGTGGTTACACCCCTGCTCTCTGTTTTGCCGATCGGAAGCCTCGGGACAGTCATCTGTAGATTAATTTGGATCTTCTCGTAGCAGTGGTGTAGTGTGGCTTATATCGGTAATTTTTTTAATTTTCGTCTAAATATGTCAAAATATCAAATATCACAACTCAAAGATCTTATTTTATTTTATTTTTAATACCATTATGGGTAAGTTATTAATTGGTCTTTGTAATGCTTTCACAATTAGCGATTGGTAACAGTGATATCTTCACATATCTAAATATTCTTTCAGATAAATTAGATTATTCTTAATAACCCATTTACCAGGTTTATGTTGTAAATACGTCAATGTGCAAATACAAATTTCTTGAAAAACTTTTCCTCTTTTACAAAAAGTGGCAATTCTTATTACTTATGTTGTTTACAGATTTTGTTAATTTTATTGTTTCATTGGAAATGAAGTTTATTTCTTGTAGTAGGTAGACATCTTCTCAACTTGAAATATATTTTACTTATTATTTACCTAATATTAAATATTTGCTATGTGCCTCACCTTTATGTTAAATTATTTACATATATTATATAAATATATTTTTTATTGTTGCATTATTGTAGTATTTACATATTGTAGTATTTATTTTTGATTTTTAATCTACGTATGTCTTTTTCAACTCTTGTATTCTATATCTTGCTGTTTTACAAGCTCACTAGAGCTGTCTTTTTCATGTTGTAGTTATACCTGATACTATGTTATATTATGTTAAAGCCGAAAGCCGTTAATATTATAAATAAATAAATAACGACACAGTGTTTTGAGATTGTAAATGACCGTTCTTGACAAATTCTAATCGGTTTCTTTTAGGTGAAAATCGGCAGGCATCACCCAGCAATTAATTGGATTATTGCAGTATTTTGAAATCTACTATTTCGTTCATCAATAATTTTCGGTTATTTCACTCGATTTTAACAATTTTTAAAACAGCCTTTTTTCCGTTTTGTTTACGCCCAACTTATTTATACTTGTCTTTTTTGTTATTACTAAATATTACATGCATTGTAAGCTTACTGTTTGTACGATTCCCAAAAACATTAACTTAACTTCTTCAATATACGCAAATTCACTTTGTAACGTCATTTTAATTGAATAAAAACTAATTTTAGTTTTATTCTGACGAAGAATCCATTGGTTTGGAAACATGTTGTTTATTTTGTTTTTTTTTTATGTGAATACCTCACAAGAGACCCAGCTGCTCCCGTCTGGAGCTATTGAGACTATGACATCCCCAATAGGGGTATAATGTAACGCTGAATGCAGTGGGAAGAGAAAGGATGTGGTGAAAAGGAACGTGATTAAATAAGTGGTGTGTACAAAGTGATTCATTTTCATTTAACATTAAATTTAATTCATTCAAGAAGTCCTCCATCCACACTACCCCTCTGCCCCAAGACAAGAGCCTGTTCCCATAATGGATTGATGATTTATCCGTCGTGTCGTCCTCCCCCGCCCGGGGCTGGAGCTCCCATCGGTTTCCAATTTGCCGACTCAATTTGCATCCGCCGCTTGTGTCGGTCTCCGCGGGCCAAGATCGAATCTAACCGAAGGCCTGGACCAAGTGAATCGATGGAAACTAATTACTAATCTGTTTTGGGAATTATGGTTTGCTTCACACCGGCATTTAATATTTGTAGCCTTAGGTCAAAATATCAAACACGTTGGTATTTTATATTTGTATTAAATGGCAAAAAGTTTGAAATTTGTACCCACTTGAATGATATATCAGCATAACACTTTATGCATCTTGAGTGCAGCGCGCGCTGATATAAATATAGGCTGCGCCATAGAATACACTTCGCGTTGTCTATCGGTACGAACCGGAACATGTGTCAGTGTCACCTGCTCATTCGAAATTGGAAATATTGTCTATTAATTTGTTTTGATTAGCAAATTAAAAAGTATTAATAAGTGTCATAAAAAAACCTGTTGTTTCTTCATTTTTCATAAATTGTTGACACTTTTTATGAAATATGAAAAAGCAATGACGTTGTGCATTACATCTAGACTCGCTATTTTCTCACAAACTCAAGATAGAATGTGGCAAGTAAGAAACACTCTTAATTGAAAAGTTATTCATTTATAATAGAGATAGTTGTGACCGACCGAAGGTTCGGTTTCGTTTTCGGCAAGTTTCGGCAAAAAAATCTAGTTTTGGCATCAGTTTCGGTTTCGGCAGAAAAATCTGCCGCACCGAACCTTCGGCCGCACCGAAACTCTGCAAAAGATCTTAATAAATGATAAATTTAGTCTTAAGAATGATGTGATTGTAAACGAAATTAAAATACTCAATTAATGAGGTCCTTCCTTTATAATGTACATAAGTGTTGATTATTGACAAATTTTTGTTCCAAGACAGTAGTTTTTTTATTTTTATTTTTTTTATTATTATTAAGTTAAAAGAAACATAATGTTTCACTTTCTTAACTTAAATACAGAGCATTTATAATACAGTAGTAAGAAGTAATATTTTTAATTTTTTTCTAACATTTTGAGTTTAAATAGTTTTTGTTTAAAGGTTTTTATATTAGTTTCCATTTTTAGGTGTTCTGGAAGGAGATTATATATATGAACTCCCTCGTGACCAATACTTCTCTTGCCACTTTCAGTCTTGACGGTATTTGTGTACAATTTATTGTGCTGTCTAGTATAATGTTCGTGTACTTGTGATGTTTTTATAAATGTTGTGTTTGTGTGTATAAGTCCATTTTTTATTTTGTAGATTAAAAGACATATGTTATATTCGTATAATGTTCTTATTTTCAAAAGGTTAATTTCCTGTAATAGTTTTTTTGTGGGAGTGTCTGGGTTATAATTGAAGAGTTTTTTAATAACTTTGTTCTGTATTATTTGTAAGTCGTTTAAGTACGTAATGTATGTGTTTCCCCAGATTTCTATTAAATAATTTAGATGGGACTGGATTAAGCTAAAGTATAAGCCCCTCTTTACCTCTGTTGGTAGAAGATGAGCAATTCTACCAAATACACCAATTAATGGGATGATTTTTGTTTTTAGTTTTTTTACGTGTTGTTTAAATGTTAAATGTTTGTCAATATATAAGCCCAGGTATTTTTCGCTATCTAGGATATGTAGTTAACATGCTTGTTAATTTTTAATAGATAACATAAAATATTTTTTTTTGCACGTACTTCAATAATTATTGTTTTTTTTATATCATTTAACATATGTCAACTGTTTGTATAAGTGTAATAAATAAGCCAAATTTCAGTAAACAATAGATTTTTAACATGTCTAAAAAAATTTCGGTTTCGGTTGAAAATCCTGTTTCGGTCTGACACTAAAAGATAGACATTCAAAGAATGTGTATATGAACGACATAGATACAGGACCGGACGTTTTTGTATTTGCGCCGAATACTACATTCTACATCACGGGTGTGACTGAGATGCCAAGAAACGCTTTCTCGCTTACTTTAAGACGAATTCGGAATGCTAAGTGAGACGAATTACTCTCCTAGGTGGTCCTTATACTTAATTGTTGCTACGTTTGCTATCTCACTTTCAAAAATGATTTGCATGTAATTGCGAATTAGATGTTATTCCTTGGCCAGTGTTTGCCGTGTGATAGAAACATTTTCTCATCACACACGAGGGCATTTTGGCGCCTTTTTATTGCAATTAATTTTTAATACCTACTCTGGTAGGACACGACCTTACGCGATGCGTGTCAGTTGAGTACTAAAACTACGAAATCGAAGACAACACAATTGCCTTGTCTTTGGCTTTAAATTTGTGCATTTTTGCCGTTGACACAAAATTCAGAATTTTCACAATATTTTATTTTAAATTTTACGTGATTTCCGTTTATCATAATTAGGTTCCTGTTACACATTTTTCCAGTGTGCGTGTTCCAGAAGGGATACTGCGTGCACACCGTACAAAAATACAATCACGATCTATCATCATCGCTTATCTCTCCTCCACTTGCGTGCCAACACATGAAGACCAGTGAGCACCTTTCAACCCTGCTAATCCGATTATCACAATTCGCAATCGAAGTCCGACAGCCGATGGACTGGCTTCCTCCGTAGGCCATTTGTTTCCAGGTGTTCAGTACTGTTCGGCAAGACTATGTTGTTGATCACGCCTATGGGAGTCACGCCAATAGACGATCTATCAACAAGGTACAAACGATGCTTTGGTAGGTAATTGGGCTAAGTTGGCGAAGGGTATAGCAACCTTCGAACATTATTGAACAAGCCTTTATGAAGGTTGAGCAACATTTGAAGAAAAAAACTTGACGATTGTCAAAATACTTTTCAAATAAAATTATATACAACAAGAACATTCCCAAACATAACACAAGGACATGAAAAGAAATCAGGTTACAAAAAAGGACAAAACGAGTACGCAGAACAGTTTACTGTACAAAGTGATAAGCACGCTACCAGAAACTTTGAAGTGAGCACCAATTGGAAGGATCAAGATGTATTGTAGGAGCTACATCAAACTAGAAAAAACGTAGTTTGCAATATGAAATGTTATAATTAATTAGCAATTTGTAAACTTAAATGTACATATTGCTAAAATAAAATTAGTAAATAAAAAAATTTAAGTTATGAGTTTTAAACTTGTAGATTTATATTATACATTATTTATGCACTCGTGCCCTAGACCTGTGGACCGAGGTTTGTAGAAAATTTTTAAAAAGGTTAGCACAACGAGCCTTATTCGAACAAAAACTCGTTGGGCCGCTTTCGAAATTAAGTAAAACACTGCCACTTATATTGCAGTCAATTCAAATCTCCCAGTGGAACATGGTCTTCAATCGACGTCACGAATTTTTAGCCAATCATCGTTCTACCCCCTCAATGAACTGACCTTCGTGAACGTATTTTCTACGAACCTTGCCTGTGGGACGTGTGGACGGTTCACTGGTGCAAAAATTGCTAAGTCCATAGTACAAGTTATGGACACAAAAACGGATGAAAATATAGAAATCACATCACACTTGTTAATTAATACCTTTCATCTGTTGAAAACTTGTTTTGGTTTTGATGTTGAAAAAATAACTGCAAATGTTTAGATAAATTATTTAATTAAATGAAGACAATATAAACGAAAATCTGGAAACAGAAACATCAGAAAACGATATTGACACCTCTGGGACTTGAACCCACCCCTTTTGCTTTCCGGGCAAACGCGCTAACCACTGCGCCACGGTGTCGATATCAAATTCGGTCATTTTTAACTGTATCATACTTCGACTAAGAACCACCCACATTATCTTCATTTTTTAACGCATATATTATTGGCTACTATTTTTTTATTGTTTTTATTTCTTGCTAGAGCAATCCCGATGAGTTAAATAACTCATTTTAGGACAGGAGGAACATGCAAATCATGGGTGGGAGGAAATAGTTAAAATTTTACTTGGAATTTAGATATTAAAAATATAAGTTTCACATACAATATAGACGAAAAAATAAAAGACAGGTTGAGTAGAACTGAGGGACGATGAGACGGAACGAGAAATAAAAGGCGTTCAGTCGATGTGTGAGTCAGTCGTTTATTGGGCCACGTAGCGTGGGTCGGTAAAGCAGTAACATGATGTATGCAGGGTACCGTAGATGAGATGCTGCAGGCGTGCGGTGTGATGGAGATGGTGCGGTGAAGGTCAGCGAGTTGCTCGACACCATGGCGGTGGAGATGACCTATCTTCCAGGCCGTTGCTCGACGCTTTGAATCGCGGAGATGAACGGTGAGTGGCTCGATGAGCTGAGCCACCAGCAGGTAGTCCTGGCGAGGCGGAGCGTGTTTCCATGGCAGCGAAGCACGGTGAGGCTTCGGGGTGCCATGAAGTGGTGAGCTGATCCCTGGACTGAAGGTGCGTCAAACCTTATAAGTCGCGGGATGGAGCTGTTCTCAGGAGCTGAAGACACGATGGGCCTTGTAGCTGAGACGTGGTGATGGACCTCGGGAAGCTGCCCTGGATGTGTGCCATGCAGGAGCACTTGTGCGATCTGTTACTTGTTGAGATATTGACCGACTGTTGAACTGATACTGACTGAACTAGCGCCGGGTTTAGTCGCTTTATATATGCCAGCGCGACCGGTGGGAGTAATGTTCCATTCGCCGGCAATGTGCACACTGGAAGGTACTCGGTCATACCCGGTGCCGAATATTCAGGCGGCTTATAAACTCCAGACCTTTCTAGGCGGAGGCGATATTATTATCGTCCAGCCGGCACGGCAGGCGAGAAAGTACATCGCGACCGGCATAATATGTAGGTACCTAGGCAAGTACCCGCGCCGCGCGAATATTAGAAGATGTTTCTCGATGTGTCGCCACAGAACAAACAACAATAGAAAACAATTAAAGAAAAAGGAACAAGGTTATACAGATAGCTATCTTTATGTATGATTGCAAGATTCAAACCCGAACTAAATGTTCTCTAGATAGTGCTCTCTAAATACTCGTAAAGTTAAAATAAAAAAATTAGATAAATTACGTTTAGCCTATTATGTTTGACAGATGAGTAATAGAGTTGGTCGGTTTAACCAGATACAAAAAAAACTCTGTGCGCTGCATTCACAAATGTACGGTTTACTTCATGGTTTTCTGATAAAATCACTTGTCCACAGGTACATCCGTCCATATTAAGGGTCGACCGAGATCTCGGTCTCGGCATTCTCGGCTACAAATTCTACCGAGAACTCTGTCTCGGTTCTCGGCGAAAAATCGCCGAGATTCTCGGCCATAACCGAGACCGTTGTAAGTAGGTACGGTATAGGATAATGGGATTCAAATCTACCGCACGCGTTCACATTTGTCACTTGGTGTCAGTGCGTGAGAGAGCTGTCGATTGTGATTGGTCGGCTGGCAGCGAGGCGGGTTTTACTTATAACCATAATGATAATATCTAGACGCCTTCCACGCCGAAACGCAAATTATTTGCAATTCCCTCGATAGAAAAAAAATCGCAAAGTATGCTCCAAAAATTATTTTCAAAACGTTTGCTTCAGTTATTTTACAAGTTGTAATTGTGAAAAAAATTCACAATGTTTCTTTAAATGATGTCGTGTTTTATTAAATATTTTCGATTTTATCGCTTTAAATATTAGCGCGCTCCTCTAACATTCCTAATTACATATTTCTCCATCTTCTTCTTTTTGAGCGCGGATGCGGAGCCTTAAAACAAATAATTATTACATTCTTAAATATACAATATTATGCCAAAATAGCGCATTTTCATTTTTTTCCTCAATTTATCTATTCTCGGTCTCGGCTCTCGGTCTCGGCCGAGATTTTAATTTATTCTCGGTCTCGGTCTCGACCGAGAACGAAAAACATGTCTCGGTCGACCCTTAGTCCATATACATACGACTTGGTCCTATAATCGAAACATTTATGAAATCTCAAAACAAATATGAATCACTTTTCCACCTTATTATAATATGTTGAACAAAGAATCCAGCGAACAGTATTTCCTCACTAATTGTTTACAAACAATTACGCATCTCATTTCCCAATATCATCTATTTACCCTATCCCCCCTTTTATCTCGTGTATTTCTATTTATTGATGTGCCCCGCTAGAATAGCCCCGAGCTTCAGATACTCGCGTACTCCACCGCCCCAGATGTAGGCTCTTATGTGATATCTACCATTATTGTATAGGAACGGATCGTGTTTATTTGTGTGGGTAATATCTTCGGAAACTTTCGTGCGTTGTTCTCGAGACTAATTTGCATTGTTAAAGTACACGTGATCGATAGGTGAACGTGCATAGGTCGGGTGACCTTAATTTTCCCTTTACTGGAAGATTTTTTCAATACACTTTATTTTTGATATTTTGGGATCAAAATTGTAAGCCTACGAACTTCAACTCCAACTTCAACTCTTAGTTGAGAAAGCGAATAATTGAGCGGGATTCGACAGCGGAGCTCCCCTGACGCAAAAATCGCACTGAAGCAGCCACCAAACCGGATCACCGCTCGTTTCTTATCGAAAAGTCTGAGCTACACGTTAGTGCCGCTATATTTTGAGAAATTATGTCCGCGTCGCCGAAAATGAAAATTGTTCACTTTTTCATAAATGTCAATTTTTATCATTTTATTCGTGATTCAAATTTAGGATCTCAATACCTCAGTTTCATGCAAATGGCAGATTAAATATTGTTTTTCCTAGGGCACGTGTCAATTCGTGGCCTGCAATTCCAAGAGGACTGCCATTTGACACCGTGGTAAGCTGCACCAATGGCAATGATAACATTACAAGTAAATTATGAAAATATCCCAGTTACATAACTTAATAAATTATTGTATTTACGGTTCCTCTCCACCTTGCACGATGGTCCTCGCATAGTATCAGGGAAACATGTCGTACTTCCAAGTTCTGGCAGTAAACATCCCCGGGCAAGTTCGCGAGATGTAAGAGGATGTTCATCGCCTATTGTAGCGGCAGAATTTAGGGAAAGTAGTAGCTGACGAGTTACTTTACTCCTCGTGTTTTATGCTCCCCGGATAACATAATCATAACATAGCATCACATTGGAATTTTTTAGAGTAATTTTTTGCAGTTAATTATGAGTTGTCACTTCTCATGTTATCGTGTGATTTATGCGTTCTCTATCAATATCTCTTAGTTATTTGTTTTTGGGGAGTTATGCCGTGTTGCGCTACCTCCTTCTTTTTAGTGGTGAGGTGTGTGCTTATTTACTTCGAAGCGATACCGTGTCGCCAGCTCCACTAACTTTCACCGGTACAAAATAACCGTGATAAGCAGTGGCGTCATTGCCGCGGAACGGAATAGAAAGTTCACTAAATCGTGGTATTTATGCTAGCCGGGGGTAAGTCCGTTTGCGATTGCCGATTTTTTAAATTGTTTTTTTTAAGAAGAAGAAGTTAACACTAATAATCTAAACGACAATACGAAAGAGTAAAATATAAATAAAATCGGATAAATTTATCCGAGACACTATCTAGGTTACAAACCAGTTCTTCGAAATATGGAAAAAAAAGAAGAAGAAAAACAATCGAAGATAATATTGTTAATTCTGAAATTCGAAATATTAGATTGGCCTAATTGGATGGTTCGTCCCAAGTTCTGGGTTCGATTCCCAGTTGCGACCGTTATCTTTTTATTTTTCTGTGTCTTGTTCTCTTTCATTTTTCGTTTATATTATTAGTGATATCTTCTTCCTTAATTATATGTTACATTGTAGGAATAAACTTCAAAAGTTGTAGAAAAAGAGTTGTTCTAATAAAAGGTGATTTTTTCATTTTGAATTTCGACGTCCTCCCTTTTTGAGTGGTTACGATTCCTAGCTACGAATCCGGAGGTCTTAAAGTTTCCCGGTGTAATTAAATCCTGGCGTCAAACAAACCCCTTAATGCTTCTCTTTATACGTGTAGGTAATAGAAGAAAGAAGAAAACTAGCATATAAACTTATTTCTACACAAATTTAAATGGAAACAAATGTTCCGTTTTGCTCGTTTAGCACGCGCTCTTTTCCACGTAGGTACAGTCGGCTGACATCCTCCACCCCATTTTTTAATTTTTTTTTGTTATTAAGTTAGTTTATACTACATTAATATAAACTAATAAGTACAATGTAACACTTCATTTGATAAATTTAAACATTTTTACAGTAAGCATAACATTTCTTTTTAAATACATTCATTCATTCTTAATACTTTCAGGCATTTCATCATACATCTTTAGTCCTTTGTACATTAGGCAGTTCTGTGATTTTGATTTCTTCATTTGTGGCAATCCAACTCTGTGTATATTTCTTGTTTCGTAATTATGAATGTCTCGATTAAAAACAATTTCATCCTTAAAGTATTTTGGCATTTGGTTTTACATAATTTTATGCACAAAAAGAAACACATTAAATAGTAGTCTCTTTTTTATTGGAATCCAATTTGCTCCACTCTCATTTGATTAATCCTTGCGTATTTGCCTTTCCCCAGTATACATCTCATAGCTTTGTTTTGTATAACTTCTAGTTTGTTCAAATTTCCTTCATTGGCCAAATATAACATTGTAGAGCAGTAGTCCAAATGTGGAGCAACGATAGTTTTATAAATGAGCTCCGTAGTGTTTCTATTTAATTTACGTCTTAGTCTTCTAAGAAAATTAACCTTTTTGATACCTTTTTTAGCACATATTCAAAGTTTGCTGTGAATGTCAGTTTTGAGTCGGGTATTACACTTAGGTATTTGATTTCATTTACTTTTCCAATTTTTTTCACCATTAATTTTCAAATTTAACCCTGTGTTACGTGTTTTATTGCATATTTCCATATATCTTGTTTTGTTTACGTTCATCACGTTTGATTATCAAAAAACATTATGTATTGGAAATACACAATCTTTGGTGATGTGTGACGGGTCATTTTTATAGAAAGGAAGCTCTAAGAAGGAAAAAGTCATGAGGGGTGGGTAGAAATCGGAGGATCAATGTGTCGAGGAGTGTCAGGCGTATTAGCCCAGTCAGCCTGTGTTTTTAGATGGAACTAAATAGTATAAAGCTAATTTTTTCCCCATCGACTACTACCATTTAGACAAGTGTTTAGCAAAAAGTCCCCGCCCCTACCCCTCTTGCTTCCCCCCCTGTGCCCCCCCAAACATGAAAAGTGTAAGGGTTTCGTAAATCGCTTCTATCTCGATTACTAAACAACATATCGGATTGAATTTTTTTTTATTCTCTTTGCTGTAACATTGTCTATAATTAATGTCCAGTTAACTTTCGTCGTAACTTTTACCGTTTGTTTGTAATTCGTATGATAAGGTAAAAATTTGCATATTTTTTGGCAAGTTATTTTACTTTTTGTCACATAACTTTTTACGCCGACATTTTATGAAAAAATATTTTCCACAAAAGTTGTAGTCCCTATTATTACCTTTAAAATGATATAAAATAGTACTTACTTTGTTGGAGATCCAGCGAAATTATCATGGCGGGTTCGGTCGAGGTGAGGCCGGCCGGCGCGGCGTTGCAATGCAAATATTGTTGTATAGTGAGAGTGTTTTTTATCTTTAAGGTACACTATTGCATTTTCTATAAATAAAACTAATCGAGTCTCGGTGAAACCTAAATTCCTCACTTTTTAAATTTGTTTCAAATAATAATAAGTATTCAGCGAAAATAGGTATTTTAAATAGTTTTTGGTTTGAAAATGCATGTAATATTTTTAAAGATGTTATTTTAGAAGAAAATAATTGCGGTATCTTAATTTTATGATATCTTAAACTTCCATGAGAAGTTCTTCATTTTCCTCGACTTCAACCAAAGTTAAATTGCTGCATGATCCGCCACAGCTCCCGCACATTTCTGTGCAATCAAGTGATGCTTTAAAGCAGCTACAATTATTTTTGCAAGCCTTTTTGCAGTTGCAGGAAACTAAGTTTATAACTTATTCAGCTGCCGGTGGTTTTTTTGAGTGCACTGGGTACAGCATGTTGTCAGTTAAAATCCATCTCCAGTCCGTAGCGGTGATTTCCTTATCTCCGATCCATTTTTGAAGCAGCACCAGATGTTGGAGGGAGGGATGCCATATTAAATTTGGATTTTAATGTCATTTTTGCAACAGCTTTAAGGTACATTGAATATCTACTGTCATTCAGACATGCAGACCTTGTGCATCCATATAGTTTCAAGACAAAAGCCTCTCCTACCTCTTTGAGAATATTTTTGTCTGCCTGTTTTTCCATAAAACTGTAAAACTTTTGTGCGGAGATCATTTGATGAACTTAGCAATTTGTACGCGTTAATTTTGCCTTTGCCAAATAAATAAGACGTGGTATCACATCCTGTGATAGCATGCAAAAATAATATCACATCCTTCATATCACCAATCTCTTCACGAATCTTGCTGATGTCATACGTTGATGGTGTGCCAGAGGGTTTGTGAAAGAATAGACAACATTTTGACACTGTGGTAGCCCTAACAATAGAACAAAAAGATCAGTATCTTGTCCGACAACAACTACAGGCCTCCCACTTTGAATCTGGGAAACATCTATTGCTCTTCCGACCACTTCAGTATCTGCATCTTCCTCCGCCACAATGGTTGGAATGTTTGCTTCATTAAGCTTTTGAGAGAGCTGTTCAATAAGCTGGCTTTTGTTTTTTGGATTTGCCAAAAATTCATTTTGCTTCACAGAGCACTCCATATTAACGTTGAATTTCATTTCTAGAGATGTTTTTTTACTTCTCCGCATATGTTCGACCCCATTTGTGGTGGGATAGTCAGGATACCCATCGAACACAACATGACTATCTTTCTTATACCGTTTCATTACAGTGTCAACATACTTCTCTATGATGCTGCTATATGTTACTTTGTCAGGCCAAATAACACAAAAGATACCCTCCATCTACTACATATATTTTTGGGGGCAAATTCTCAAAAACTTCGTTGCTAACTGTCCATTTTTCAAATATTTTCATAAAACTTGATTTAGTTCCCTTTCTTATCATTTTATTGTTTTCAAATAAAGACAAAGGGTATGGGCTGAGTTCATAGTTGAAGTATTGTTTGAGATTATTTGTTCCTTGAGACATACAAATAACCCTATTAAACAGCTGATCAGGATTAATTGGCACTTTTTCAGATCTCACATTTATGCCACTTACTACGAGGCCTATAGTTTTAAGTTTATTTTTCCTTTTCAATTTAACATCTGCAAAATTATTTCCTTCGATGTCTTTCAAGCAGTTCATTCCTACATCATACGCTTCATCGCAGTTTACACCCGAACTTATCACTACTAGACCAGAGGATAAAGACATTAAATCTTTGCTCTGTCGGAAAGGATTATGAATACGCAGCCATCCGAGAAATTTACTAATATCTTGCAAGTCCCTTTCTCTTCTACTGCATCTTAGTTCAGTGTGCTGTTCGTTAAACTGAGTCAAGCAGCCAGAGAACTTCTCGAAAGCCTCACAAATTTGTAGGGATCCAGGAGCACAAGCAATGAATTTGGTTAGCGTCCTCTCGCTTAATCCTCGTCCATGAATAAGCCCACCTATGGATTTTGATGATCGCATTAATGTCTGCTCTATGGTCATATCCGTCCAGATACCGGTAAAAAATCCATCTGTACGCCGAACTGTAAAGAAACGTTTATTGACGAACCTTTCGAAGTCTTCATTTGACATTTTCGTTTGTACACTCAACATTTGTTGTAAGTATATTTGTGCGGATTTAGCGTAGAGCAAATGTCCAGCAGCATGGAAATACAGTATCATTTGCTTGACTGTATTAATGTGCAAATTCCAATCGCCGATTCTCTCTGCCAGAATAAAGTCTAGAACCAAATTCACCAATTTAAACTCTCGTAGCCACGGTTTTGAAGTTCTACTAGTTTTAACCAAATCTTCATACACTTCTTCTAGTCTTTTCATTATTTCATTTGTTTTACAATCTCTCATGGCGTCTTCAACAGTTGTTTGTTTGTTTATTGTTTGGTTATTAATATCCTTAAAGTCGTTTGTAATCATTTCTTTAAGAGATGAACAATGAACATTCCTCGAATAGCAGTAATATCAAAGCTGCCTGGGTCATCATGTGAGCTCTATAAGACCTTGCGTAAGCATGTCCTGACATAAGGTGAGGAATCGTTGATTTTCCATAAACAGAGGTACATATTTTTTCGATTCCGCTACCTTCCATAATCTTTCCTAAGCAACCAAGGAAACTCATTAGAAGATGGAATCCGCCTAGTCTGACGATTACTCCAGATATTTCACTTTCTATAGAAGAACTTGCAACAATGTCTACTGCTTTCAGGAAAAGTGGTTGGTCAAATGTCACAATACACGGCTGGCCAGCTAACTTGCTTTTTTTAGAAGCGTAACTAAGGGCAGAGTAAATAGCAGTCGGATTTTCTGGATCTATGCTTATAAAAGGCAAAGCCTGTACATAAGATGGTTCAAAGTTTTGTCTATCATCGTAACAGTTTCGCATGTATCCAGACTATCCAGGTAGTGAAATTGGCACAAAAGCAAAACTACATAACCAAAGCATGTTACGAGCTGAGACTAAGCATTGAGTGGGCATATTTTCAGAAATATTTTCTATTGTTAAGGACTTTAAGCCACTTTTCTCCATTTTAGTATACATTAAAACTGGGACATTGAATTTACCTTCAAAGTCGCATGTCTTGACATGTGGAACTCGGACATCACTCGACACAGGTGTTTTTGGAGTCACAGGATTACAGTAGATCCGAGGAACTGGCTATTTTAGGAGCCAGTTCCTGTTGGATTTACAAAATGGTCACAAACACTCAAACCGGGCGAAGCCGAACTAAAAGCCGCCCGCAGGGCCTAGCAGCAAAGTGAATGACTATTATTTCACGTTCACGATTTCCACTAGTACTACAAAGGGCACAGGATAGGCTAGGATAAGTCGGGATGTGAGGGAACAAGTTCCGACATCAGTGTCGCGGAGAGACGCAGGGATGGTGCGCACCAAGCATTCACGGTTGATATCTGGCGTTTACTAGTACATAAAGTACACATTAAAATATATCATTTTAAAGGTAATAATAGGGACTACAACTTTTGTGGAAAATATTTTTTCATAAAATGTCGGCGTAAAAAGTTATGTGACAAAAAGTAAAATAACTTGCCAAAAAATATGCAAATTTTTACCTTATCATACGAATTACAAACAAACGGTAAAAGTTACGACGAAAGTTAACTGGACATTAATTATAGACAATGTTACAGCAAAGAGAATAAAAAAAAATTCAATCTGATATGTTGTTTAGTAATCGAGATAGAAGCGATTTACGAAACCCTTACACTTTTCATGTTTGGGGGGGCACAGGGGGGGAAGCAAGAGGGGTAGGGGCGGGGACTTTTTGCTAAACACTTGTCTAAATGGTAGTAGTCGATGGGGAAAAAATTAGCTTTATACTATTTAGTTCCTTCAACTGGTGTTCTACGACACAGGCTGATTGGACTATATGAATCCATCCCTCCCACCGCGGTGCAAGACGATGGGTCGAAAAGTTCCGGCTGGCGAGGTAAAAAAAGGTCTCCCTCCGGCAAGACAAAAGACAACCTAACCCCATGAACCTGGACACCCCTGCTAAGTCACCAAACCGAACCACTTGGGGTGTCCTGTGGCACTGGATGAACAATCACATGATGCGCATACCTCATACCTCATTCCAGCAGCACCGTACAGACGAGACAAAACTCGTATTACGTGATCTGTGGCGACGTGTGGTGGATATTTCGTTTTGTTTTTAATTGACGGCCGGCGTGGTCGAGCGGTAAGGCTTGACCCGCAATCCGAAGGTCGCGGGATTGAATCCCGGCGTGAGCAAATATATTTTATTTGATTTTTCACAATTAAATAATTTTAAATGATATTAATTTAAAAGTTATTTCACAATTAATCCATAATGATAATATAGTATATTTGCGCACTTTCCAGAGTGGAAGATTCTCTCAGTATCGTCCTGGTGTTAGACCACCTTTCAGAATTGAAACGTTGCTTGAAATGGCTTTAGCCGTGTTTGGTGACCAGATCTGAATAGCCAGGTACTTCCCTACCTTCCTCTTCCCATATCCTTCCCCTCCCCACAACCGTCAGCCTCACAACATACCCCAATTGGGGATACTATAGTCGCACTGGCTCCAGTTGTGAGCAGCTGGGACTCTGTGAGATGTTCACATAAAATAATATAAAAATTGAAACAAAAAATCATCGGACCGATTTTTTTTGTTTCAATGCTCATAAATCGCTAGCTTAAGTATTTCGGGTACATGCGATACCTATATGTCCTATTACATGAGAATAACCTATATCTTCCTAACGCGTATACTCGTGGGAGATCCCACGCACTTTTTTATGCTCCGAAAGCGAAAGCTTTTTCCTTTCAGAATGCGTCATTAAACAGAGCAATTCAACTGCTTAACGATTCTGCATTGAGCATCGACATCATCAATGTTACCTATAGAGAGTTCAGTAACTATCTCTTGACATACGTCACAACATAGTGAAACTGCCCCCATGGGCTTTTTTTTTCTTCTTTTAAGTTTTGTAGTCTTTTCCGCAATAATTTGGTGTATAACTGTTTTATGGAGAACCTAAAAATAAATAAATAAATACCCTATGTATAATATGAATGAATCAATAAAGCCCCCAATTACTTCGTATAACTGCGGTTGTCTCGTGCCTCTGTCTTTCCGATCCACCCAAGGCTCCCCCCTTGGATAAAGCGCGGCAATTTAAATTTCAACGAGCGGTGATGATGACGGTGCCCGCGCTCACAAAGCAGCAGCGAGCTGCTCTGGAACCCGGCGTTGCCCGTGCCTAGGTGCGTGGGTGATATCCCCACATATTAAAACATTCTGATGATGTTCGCGCATCAAATATCTTCGGTATCGCCGTATTATACACAATGACACCCTTTCCTTAATTCAGGGTTGCCAAAACATTTTATAAAAAAAGAGTTATTGAGTTTCGTCGTTTTCGTAAAATCAGTTTTTTTTTTTACATTAACTCCACACAGGAGGCCCTGAGGAAAATAATTTCCCTGAGGGCCTATGTCATCTGGGATGCTGTGTGGAGGGTCTTTTTGAGGAGAGGAAGGAATGAACATTGGTCTTGAAGAGACCCATGTTGTAGGAAGGAGGAAACACAGAGGCCGGCAAATCATTCCACAGCCGAGCTGTTGAACACAAGAACGAGTCGAAGAAACGACCCGTTCTCATGTGACAAATGTCAACCGTGTACAAATGTTGGGCACGCGTTTGGCGTGTTTCCCGACTATGCACCGGTGCCGAAGGGATCAATGATGCTAGTTCCTCGGAGCATCTTCCATTGTAATACCGGTAGAACAAGGATAGCATTCCCACCCGACGCCTGTGCTCTAAAGATTGCAATCCGTCTGTTAAGATGGGAGAATCTATCAAACGGACCGCCCGTTTCTGCACAGAGTCGAGGGTATTTTTCAGGTATTTTGGAGCTCCAGACCAGAGATGGCTGCCAAATTCAACCGTGGGGCGTACTTGTGATTTGTACAAGGTTAGCAGTTGTGTACTATTAAAGTATCTGCGGGCCCTGTACAGTACGCCCAGTTTTTGGGAGGCTAGCTTTACTCTGGCTTCAATGGAGCCCCCATACCTGAGCTGGTCACTTAGGGTTACACCAAGCAGTTCCTCGCATTGTGACTTGCCATTTTAAATTAAATAAAACAAGTACTTTTTTAAACCACTTATTTTTTTTTTAAACTTTCAATGTTTCCAAAATAGGCCTTCCTTCATCAGTGCCAAAGTTAATTAACAACACGTACTTAAGAATTTGTATAATTAAATCTGATAAATAATCTACCTGATTAATTTATTTAAAAATTTATCCATGTCCTTAAAAAGTACGTACATTTAGTCCTATAATGTGTCTTTACCAATATGTTTTATCGATTTTGTTACGTATTTTATAATTTTAAATTTCAACATTCTATTATAATATTAAGTGATATTATAGCTTTTATTATTTTGCTCTAGCCTTTCATGATAGATTTAGTAACGTTTTAGAACTGTGAACCACTATTCGAAATTATATTTTATTTTTATTAATCAAATCTTAGTTACTCTGTGCATGTTTCTACGACTCGTCCTTAAGTTCATCAGCTCGGCTTTGGTACGATATGCCAGCCTCCGTGTTTCCTCTCTCCTACAATACGGGTATCTTCAACTCATACTCACTCCTCAAAAGAACCTCCGCACAGCATCCCCAACTATGACAGGCCCTGGGAGAAATTATTTTCCTCGAGGCCTCCTTGTGAAGTTATGAAAAAATTGTATTCTTTTTCCCAGAAAAATATTTTGTTAAATTATAAATGTTACAACCACTTTAAACATTTATCGAAAATATTTTTAATAATTTAAACTTTCTACATGTGAATAATTCTTGTTCAATTTGACTTCATTTCTTATATAGATCTTAAAATGTCGCCGTGTGATTGATATTCCAGTCATGGAAATAATAAATTAATTTTTTGTATCACAATTAATTTCCCAGTAAATTGATTTAAACGGCAATAAATCAATTTAGGCACCTTCAACATTGAAATTTAAAATCGTATAAGTCGTCTCGAAGTGGTCTAACCACATTTTGAAAATGTTGTAAGCCGAAACAGCTCTCACGAATAAAAAATCAAAAATTCTTGCAGAACTTAATAAGAATATCATTACATTCAATTTAAACTATATTTTTTAAAATTCAATGAAATTATACACAAATACAATTTCGTAATAATAATCTCGTTTACCATTCATAGAAAATGGTCCCACGTCTTGCTTTTAGGGCAGCCCTGTTCTTAACCCCTTTCGCAACCCTTTCTATATATTTTCCGACGCGCCTACGTAGCCGATTACTACTTTTAGGGAAATTACACCTTAAGTATTTACCCAGATGGCGTTAGAGACCCCTCCCCCTCCCGATACCACCCCCACAACCACCCCCACTTCCCCACCCATCATACAGTCACACACACACGCGCCCGAATTACGTTTCATCTTTCACGCTTGACGATTTTCATTATTCTCACATATTACAATATCTCTTCCTTCGCGATTGTGTCCCCGGTGCGATGACGCCATTTTCCCTTTTTTCAATTCAAATTATTTTTTTCAAAGTTTTTATCCACATTCAGTATTATTTTTACACAGAATAGTAAGATACGGAGTAGTTGAAAGTAACATTGAAGAAAAATGTGGCACATTGTAATATGTATCGCCTTGCACCGCAATGGTAGGGATGGATTCATACGTCCGTCACTCCTGGACACACTGACCCCCAGATTCCTACCCACCCCTAATACCCTTTTCCTTGCCAGAACTTCCTCGCCTTCCTTTCCTAAAAAGACCCTCCACACAGCATCCCCAAGATGACATAGGTCCTGAGGGGAATTATTTTCCTCAGGAGCTCCTGTGTGGAACTTATGTAAAAAATTAAATACCTACCTACTTATCTCACCTTTGACTCCTTGTGACTTTTTCGGTTTTTCTTTTATATTCTCTGTTTTTCATATCGAATCCAAGTGATTATTTTTGAAAAAAAAATATAATTAGATTAGGCTTATTCGTACGTACATCGATATACTATAATAACGATAACCTCTCTCATACCTAATTCCAGTCTAAATAGAGTTATTTCATCATTCTAACTCCTAATTTAGATGTCGTAGTTGTTTTGCTAAGAAGAGATTAATATTTTTTATCAATTTGTTATTTGCGCCACGCGCCTTGAAGCTACCCATGGGGTATATTTTTTCTAAAATATTAATTTCAATTCAATTCAATGCATTGCAAAATTACAATTTCAAAGCATTGTTAAGAGGGCATTACCAGAGAAAACCAGAAATATGTCATTTTCAAAACAGATTTTAGAGTTATTGACTCTTTTCCACAAAAAATTATAAATGGATTTCGAAAGATTGTTCTTTTATCTAGCATTCGTATGTAATAAATTTTGAGAATTTTTTTAAATTTTTAGTATAATAAGGTTATTCCATAGGTCGTTGGCAGATTTGTTAAATTTTTAAAAAAGTTTTTGTATTACACCAGACCCATTTCAAATAATATAATCATGCAGTAAAATAAATCAATACATTATCTAGCAAACGTATGTTTTAGAATTTTAATTTTAGTTTCAATAAAATCATTAAAAAATATGTACGTACATGTGTTTCTTGACGAAAATTGGTCCATTTGTGTATTTATTTGCGCACTTACAAACTAATATATTTCAGATTTTTTTAACATTCGTATTAAATTTAGACATTATTGAAAAATGATAAATACTTATAATCAAAAAATAACTACAAAAAGTACATTATTTTAATAGTTTTATCATCACGCCTTTCAGCATTTTTGGATGAAGGTATAAATTAAAGCTGATTTGGATTGAAATAAATTCGATATTGAGTTATAATTTAAAAAAGCTGGTACGGAGATTAATTAATCTTTCTCATTGTAACCGCCCTGCACGATCGTAAGAACAGCTTTCGACGAAATGTGGATTTTTGTCCGCTGGCTGGTTAAACGCTCTTAAAAGAGAAAAATACTTAAGATGAAATAAACAGATATAGACTAACAGCAACGAAGCTTGCCGTTTGAATTGATGTTAACAACTTCATTGATGTCAAGAACATTGTTATTGTGACAACAGGATAGCTGGTTACAATGATAGATTCATATAGCTGATTTAATTATTAATAATAAAAATCTCGTGGACTTCTACCTAAAATATTGCTAACTGCCTCAAAATCGTGTTTGAAAAACTTCACGAACTTATTGGAAGACAAATAAAGTTGTAAAATTATTATTTACCAATGAAAAATGTCTTTGTTTAAAACCGCTTTATTTGATTTATACCCTTCCTCTGCCCCTCTAAAAGTCTATCTGTGATTGTCTCGGCCTCTCTTAAATGCTTTATCTTTCTCTTTTGTTTACTTTATAATCTTCCTCTGTAATGTAATTTAGTTTATGTAACCTGTTTATTGCACTGATAAAGTTTGAGATCAACCGAAACCGGTCCTTATGTATAAATCAAATAGAGTTGTTTTAAATAAGAATCTTTTTTCATTTGTATAATCCACAAGACACAACGTGTTTGCTTTTTCGATAAATAATTATTTTATTGATTTTTAAATTTTGTGCTTGCATATCTCAAGACGATTTTATACAACGCTTCATGACTTTCCATTCCAATGCGCTAACACTGCGCGCAAGTTTCTCCTTCGAAATAACATGCACACATTCTACAATATCTGCAATTCTGAGTCATCCTTTTATCCCTTCTCCCACCGCAACGTTTGACATCTCGCATCATACGAACGCTTAAAAACCCCCGCTTCTTCTATCACTCCCCCATTAACCCCCCCCCCCCACAGGAAACACTTACCACCCCCATATTCTCTTATCGCCTAGCACAAAGACACTCACTTAATATATCGGCATTCTGGCAACCGTGTTTTTGACTGCGATGTTATTTGACATTGGTTGATAAATTAAATTTGATACGCGAGATTTCTACCCCCCCTTGGATAGGAGGGGGTGGCAGTCCAGGTGGTATTCGCAATTGGGCCCAGCCCTGCCATATAACCAGAGGCGTTGTAGTCTCTGCGAATCAATTTGTGGACTGTGTAAAAAGTTAGGACTTAACAGAAGAAGTGGTTGTGTTGTTTTTGAAGTAAAACTTCTTTACGCACGCTCGACTTGGGGGATAAGCTGGTGAATGCATTGCGGAAAAGTGTGATGCGAACGGTAATCGATGCGAACGGTGATCGATGCGAACGATGATCGGGCGAGGCGAACGGTCGGGCCTTTACGCACGCTTTACTTAGGGAGTGATAAGGATAGGATAAGGATAAGGATGAGGATGAGGATGAGGATGAGGATGAGGATGAGGATGAGGATGAGGATGAGGATGAGGATGAGGATGAGGATAAGGATAAGGATAAGGATAAGGATAAGGATACGGATGAGGATATGGATAAGGATAAGGATAAGGATAAGAATACGGATGAGGATAAAGATGAGGATGAGGATGAGGATGAGGATGAGGATGAGGATGAGGATGAGGATGAGGATACGGATAAGGATGAGGATGAGGATAACGATAACGATGAGGTTAAGGAGGGTAAGGATAAGAGGGAGATATAAGTTAGTGAAGTTTTACTTCAGTCGTGTGGTCTAAAGTCTAAAGCACACCATTTTTTTAAATAAAGCACCCTTTAAGAAATTAAATCCATCGTTTTTATTGTTTTGTTTTTAAAGTTACAAGTTACCCGACACATTGCTTTTTCCCCACTCATCGGACAAAGGTTCAATCAATACTTTATGTTTTCTATGCAAGTTTAGTTAGAGAAGTGTTAATTTTAAGCTAGCGTGGGCTTTTTATAGTTAATTTCTTTGTATATTGAGAAGGGAGGAAGTTAAAAAAAAATGATCACACAATCAGCGACATCTGAAACTACTGGCGCCATCTTTGGCCTAAATGAATAAACTTGTTGATAATAATTATCACTATTTATAATCCATAATTGGTTTGAAACTTAACTAGAGAACTAAACAGACTCTAGTTAGTAATTTTAAATACGATATTGTAAAGGACAGACTTAATATTTGTCTTTTGTTCTGAGATTTCTGTACATGAGGGAGTACGGCTATTAGACTCCTGGCTCTATCCTACCGACTTTCTTCTGGGTATGCTCGGAATGAACCATCTACGTGTCAGAAGGGATGTACACCTTGCTACGCATTTCTTCAGATTGATTCGCGGATGGTTTGAAAACTCAGCTATCTTGGAGAACATTCATTTTTATGTTCCCGATGGTTATCTTCGTCATCGACAGCATAGGCTGTTCTATCTTCCGGCCTGCAGGACTAACTTGCCAATGGTCATTCCGGCCGGGAGAGCAATCTTGCTGTTGAACACAATTAATTCGGATATCGACATATTTAGCGTCAGTGAAGCTGCCTTTAAAAGGCAAGCTCAATTGATGAATTTATATTTAAGTTTAATGTAATACTGTTACAAATATATTTTCAAAACGCATTAAAATTTTAAATTTTAAATAAATTGAATTGAATTGAAATTTTGATTTTTGCTGTGCTTCATAGCCTCCCCACTCTCAAATTCTTTAGTTTTCTGAAATTTTCACTTCTACCGCGTGCTAACTGCACACTCTGTTTTTTTTTTTGTATTGAGGCCGTAATGTTCCTAATTAAAATACTCCTGAGAGACCGCCACTCTGAGTCATGGCACCATGACAACTCAGAATTAACTCAACTCAAAACCTATTCAGGTCATTAGGTAAAAGCTATAATTTTTTATGACCTTTCAAATGAGGTGTTGGAGTTGCATGGTTGCAGTTGTCCCATCACCGAATTGAAACATGTGTTGAAATTTCGACATAGCCAAATATTAAAGCTAACGATAGTTTTTTTAATATTCTGGACGGATTAGCTCAATTGATTCGATTAGATTACCAAATCCAACCCTGACATCTTAAGACAAGATACCTACCCGCGTAGGTGGCATCTCCACCCACCCTCCGTGATTAATATGGGGGGAACCACCCCCAACATCATCCAACATCCTCCAACCCCCCTCCCTAAATCTTTTGAATTCGTGATTAAAGACAGCCGAAGCCAAATCTCGTCCCACTTCTGATTTAGTCCTGACAGATATTAACTTATAATTATTATCAGTATTGATGTTATACAAGACGCAGGCTTATTAAAAATACCTTCCTGGGGTTCTTGCATTTGCTGCTACGAGTGGTTGATTAGTTTTTGAGAGGCTTTGAAGTTTGATGTTTGGTCTTCAATATTTTTTTAAACGTAGGCTCGCTTTTACGGAGTTATTACAAGTGGAACCTGGATGTACGGTTTTTCTATCTCTCTCCTTTTTTGAGAAGAAAATTATAAATTTCCTTGAATTACTTCTACCATTAGTCTATTCTAGCCTTATTCGTTGGATTCGGAAAAAAATATATTTAATTTTTTATAAGAAAAAATCTCTTTTATAACTTTTGAAGGTAATTCCCATTAACGTAATATATCACTGAAGAAGAAGATAATAATAATAATCTAAATGAAAATATGAAAAAGAACAAGACACAGAAAAACACAAAAAAGACAATGGTCGCAACTGGGACTCGAACCCAGACCTCTCGTCTAACCGGGACGTGCGCGTTAACCAATTTAGCTATTGCCACCTTCTGTCAAACCGTCATAATTTTTTCTGTTTTTCTGGGTTTTGTTCTCTTTCATATTTTCGTTTAAAAAATATTTATTTAATTTAATTACCCCTCCGGCCTCGACTCCTTAAGTGGTTCGCTATGTTTGGTGACAGCAGGGGTGCCCGGCTTCATGGGGTGAGGTTTGTCCAAGTTTTGCCGGCGGATGCCTGGCGGTCCAGATCGAAAGAGACTGGTTGAGGGAAGCCTTTTGACCTTTCCAGCCGGACTTTCTCGACATCGCCGCAGTTGGAGGGATGGATTCATAAGTCCGTCACTCCCAGACACACTGACCTCCAGATTCCTACCCACCTCTCATACTATTTTCCTTCCTAGAAATTCTTATCCTTCCCTTCCTTAAAAACACCCTCCACACAGGATCCCCTAAGATGACGTAGGCCTTGAGGGAAATTATTTTCCTCAAAGTCCCCACTTTGTGGAGCTAATGTAAAAAAAATCATGTTCTGTTTTTTTAACATTCTTTAAGTGGTGCTTGACTCCGATGTTAAGAGATTTTTGCATTATTTTTATTGAAAAAATTACAACAGTAGCTTAGCCTATTAATTATAATCGTTTTTTTTTCTCATTCGTATTTACATAATATATCTCCTTTCAAACCATTTTTAGTAATCTTCTACTTCTTATAACGGAAACTCAAAGACTTCATGTAAAGCCATTCAGGACAGAACGTTACTTGAAATTGCTTTATCCGTGTTCAGTGACCAGATCTACATAGCTAGATACTTCCCCACTTTCATCTGACATAAACTCTGAAAGAATCTGCTAAACCTCGCTGGTTGAAGTAATAAATTCGAAATTGTGGAGCATTTCTATTTTAAGATTTAGTTTTCACAATTAACTTCTATTCATCGCTTATAGATTTCCCATTCCTGCACCCCCTAGACTTGTTGAAACACGGATGGGTGGTGTTTCCCACCCCGTGGCCCAGTTTGACTGACAGAACTCCTCCAACACTCAGCCCACCCCCACCCCCACCCCCATTTGCTACCCCCTGTCGTTAAACATTCACACATTTCCAGATAACGTTATGTAACGATTAGCTATTTGGTATTGAAAACAAATTACTCTGATCACATGAATGATAGACTAGATAATGTGGGTAGTGATTGTAGGCTTCGGAGGTTAATAATAATAACGTAGTATTTATGGTGACCGGACAGCTCGGAATGAAACCAACTCTCAGAAAAGTCATTTAGAGTGATGAAAAAAATATGTTAAAAAAATTGGTTAAATAGGTTTCGTTAGGTTAGGGTTATCGGCTATTTTAAAATTATTTTTTTTATAGCTTTTAATGACTTTTCAACGAGGTGTTGAGTTGACTGAAAGATTTTGAAAGAATAAAGGTTGACGAAATTTATTTGTAGTTTTTTTTTACATTCGTTCCACAAAGGAGGCCCTGAGGAAAATAATTCCCCTCAGGGCCTGTGTGTTCTTTGGTGATATTGTGAGGGGGGAAAGGGAGGAAAGGAAGTTCTGAGGGGTGAACGTACATATGAAATCAACCCTTCCACTGCGGTGCAAGGCGACGTTCCGAGAAAATCCTACTGGAGAGATCTAAAGGTCTCCCTCAAACAGTCTCTCCTGATCCGGCCTGTCGCGCAGTAGGTTGGCAAACGCATTCGCCGCCAGGACCTAGACAAAACTCACCCCATGGACCTACTATTATCCAATAAATGGTTCGCCTCTCATTTTTTTCGTACCTTAGTATGTATCGATGTGTGTACCGTTCGTCGCTCTGCAGATAGATGTCTAGTCTGTCTATGGAGGATCCTCTACCAATCCAGCCGTTGGGAAAGCGAGCGTGCCAACATTTAAAAAAAATTATAGCACCGAAACCCTTTATGTTTAACGTGTAATTCTGTCACTGAACGCTAGCTGGCGAATATGTTAGTTTTGTTTTGGAGGTAGCATGAGCACACTAGATGAGCAGTAGTAGTAGTAGTTCAGTATCGTTGGTAGAGGAACCCCCATTGCCTGGCCTCCAAGAAGTCCTGACCTTACTCCTTTGGATTTATTTTTCTGGGGGTTCATTAAAAACATTGTGTACGCAGAAAAGATTCGGGATTTGGATCACCTGCGTGAGCAAATTTCTGCCGTTATCTTGACAGTTACTCCCGAAATGATTGCACGTAGGTACGTGGCAAGAAATCGCCTACAGACTAGACATCTGCAGAGCGATGAACGGTGCACACATCGACACATACTAAGGTACGAAAAAATGTATCTTTTTCCTCACATTTAAAGATCAAAACCATTGAAATATCTCTAATAGTTTTTTTATAACAGTTATTTTAAATGTTGTCCATATTTTTCGATGACCCGTATATAGAAATTGCAATCACCCAACAAGATGACACGTGTATCACCAAGTTAATAACTTATTAACAGTCAGGCTATTTTGAAAACAATAATATAATGTACACATTTCTACTATTCTAGGAAAATAAAGCTTCATATTTCAACGGTACGTGTGACAAACAAAATGGTGTCCCAAAGTATCCAAAGTACCATATTATATAGGAACCATACACAGGCACGATTCCGCGTAAAATAATCACAAAACAGCCAACGATTTAATCTTAAGTGAGTGTAATACAAAACCGTCATCAGATCACGATCACACACATACACACACGCGACTCTTCACCCCTGTACCTATACATACATATCCTTTCAAGTATACCCCCTGTAGTACAGGGGTGGTTGAAACGTCCTGGCGTTCATGTTTGTACTTTTAAATTTCTATCGAATAGTTGTGAAAATTTTGCGTGATATTATGACGAGTATAAATTAAATTAATTATTAATTAAATTGAATTAAATAAATTAGTTCCATGCTACTATATATTGAATTTGATTATTCGACCTGCACAGTGCACAACCTACGTAAACTACACATCCTTAGCTAACCTAACCTCATTATTTTGTGCAATCAAATAACATACAATATATTTCATTATTATTTTAAATACATATAACCTTTGCACATTGACCCGAACTAAGGGTCGACCGAGATTTCGGTCTCGGCATTCTCGGCTACAAATTCTACCGAGAATTCTACCGGTTCTCGGCCATAACCGAAACCGTTTTAAGTAGGTACGGTATAGGATAATGGGATTCAAATCTACACGCGCTTTTTAAGGGATTTTTTTTATTTATTTCTGTGGCGGTCACTTAACCCGCTCTGCGAAGTTTACCGCTGCGCTACTGACGTCCGCCGAACGCACTGGAAACTATGGCATACCTACCTGCAGCGAGTGCCGTAACGTAGTAGAAATAATAATCCGCCACCTACGCGAAAGAGCTAGAACGTCTGGCTGTACCAAACAAGTGCCCGCAGAAAGTTCGAGCGATTTCTCACCTTTGCGTGAATTCACCGCATTACCTACCGTGAGACTAATTACTTGCCACGAGTATATAAGCCGCGCTCGCTTGCTCGGAGCCAGTCAGTCAGTACTTTCCATTCATCGAACAAGGAACACAGTCCGAGCAGGGCAGTAACTCTTTACGTGCCTGCGCCCGGCACGGGCCTCGCGCAGATAGTAGTGAACGCCATTTATCCAGCGTGACCCAGGAACATTCCAGCACCTTCGAGGAACTTCTCCAACTACCATCTCGACATGAGATGTCAGTCAGCATCGTGCAACGAGCAGCAACCACAACCGGCAACGCGCTAGCATCAGCATCCTGCAACGAGCAGCAACCACAACCGGCAACGCGCCAGCATCCAGCATCCTGCAACGAGTAGCAACCACAACCGGCAACGCGCCAGCAACGGTCGACCGCCTGAATCAAGGTCACTTCTACACCGCCATGGTGTAGTGCAACACGCCGGCTCCCTGAAGACCAGTGATCTTCACCGCCGTAGTCTCCTGACCTTCCTTCACTCATCACCACTGTCACTCCCGCATCGACCTTCGCTACGTAGCGCAGCAATAAAGACTGACTCACACATCGACTGACGCCTTTCATTTCTCTCGTCCCGACTCTACCGATACGGCCCGCTCCCTCATTTCCAAGGCTTCTAAGTTATCTAAGCGTTTTCCTTTATGGTTAATACGAAGAATATTAAAAATAATGAATCTATTATCAACAAACAAAAAATGTTATCTTACAGCCCAATCATGGATATGTTCCCGTACCCACCCACTCTTCATTAATCCCTAGCAACGGCTCCACCCCTACCACAATCCTGAGTAATAATACATTGTTCCCACCCACTATTTTGTAATTGTCAAATCAGCATACGTTTGCCATGAGGAAGGAACGGTCGTTCCGGAACCGGTCGGCTTTCAACGAATATTCAAATGGTTCAAACAAAGTAACCTTGTTTCATTTATCTATAATGGATAACCACAAAGTTATAGCTACATTCAAAAGTATATTATTTAATGTATTTTTTAAGCCAATTTTTGGTTTAAATTGTGAAATATTGTACAAAAAATTACAATTTTTTAATAATTATATTTTCGGGGGTTCAACTGACGGGGGCCAGCTATCGAGTCACCAACAAAAATATAGTCGAAATTTTTTATGGCGTATTTACAATCTGCCACGTTTATTTAATTTATTTGTTATATTCTGATTTACGCGTTTGTCTACTATTACATTTTTTTAAATTTCTCATCAAATACCATTCACCCTGTATAAACTCTAATACAATAATACATGTGTACAGTCTTCCTTTCCTCTTTCGAGTTGAAAGAAGAGAGTAAAGGAATGGGAACAAGGAAGAAGGTAAGGGGAAGTATCGTGTATAGAAGAAGAAGAATAGGCGAATTAATTATTGTTAATTTTGAAGAAGGTGACAAGAAGGGGGTTGGGGGGTTTCTGCGTAATTTCGGGGTGGGTTTGGTCATACGTCATAATATGTTACCACGTCAGAAAGGAAGGAAACCAGATATTGTATGAACGAACTATCGTGAAAACTAACTTCAATGTATTATGCGTAGATATATTATATATAATTGGGGTGGAGTATGGTTTTAGTGAGTAGCTACCTAAGTACCGGAATGAAATGTGGGTGTATTTATAAAATATGTTTTTTTAAGAAAAAATATTTCCGGATTACAAAAAACCTGACAATAATTTGAAAATCTTCAGCTACCACCACAGTAAGCGGAAAATGTTGCTCATGGAGGATTTAGCCAGCCGTGGAATTGAACTCACGATGCCTGGGTAGGACTTAGACGCGATGCCAAATCAGCCACTGACCGGCCATATATAATATTACAAATTTTTTTTTAAAATCTATGGATCTCGGTTATTGTTTTTTTTTCTCTTTCGTTCTTGATTTCTACCGTGTTTTTTCGATGTTAATTTGTTTTTTCTTCTTTTTTGCAGGTGAGTAATTCGATGCAGTATGTGTTTTGGTTGATGCAAATTCGGCACAAACAAAGGGTAAGTGCCCTTTTATGTTGCAGATTTTGAACCCGCACCTTCTGGTTCCAAAGAATCAAGGGTGTTGTACATTGTGTAAATGATAATAACCTTTCATTCTAGTTGATACTGACTTTTAGTTTATGTCAACATGACGCCGTTGGTTTTTGGATAAAAGTGGTTTTTTAGGACAACTCTCTATTTAAAACTTTCGAAGGTTATTCCCACCAATTTTTCTTTAATGATCAACTTTTCTTTTGTTTGAATTTCGATTGGATGAATGCATGAAATTGAACCTTGGAATTGGAAATTAACCCACTTCCCAATATTCAATCTAGCTGAAACACGACAAATTATACTCTTTGAATGGTTACACTCATGCACATTGCACACACGCAAATAGATGACATTATATAAAAATATTACAGCAGTTAATAAACGGAATAAATGTCGCTACTATGCATTTAGCATTTGGCTTAGGTGTTAGCGGAGCTGATTCCGGTCCCTGTTGAGAAAGGATTCATCGCCAGTGAAACCGTTTTTTTTTTCAGTTTTAAAAGACGTTTAAAAGTTCACAGCAGTTTAAGAGCCAGTCCCTGGTGAGGAAGTTTCAATCCAATCCACAGTCAATCCAAAAACATATTTGGAATTGGCTACTAGCCTGAAGAGATGGCGCGACTAAGTGGAAAATTGGAAATAGATTTATTGCCTGTTTTTTTTGCCAAAATCACCAATTTATTAAATATTGTTAAAATGTCTAATCTACTGCAATCGGTTTGATTGCTCGTTTCTAAAATTCGTTATCTCTCTATGGTTCTACAAATTAAACATACTAATTTAGGTTGTTGGTGCATGGGTAAGTTGGCAAGTAATGTGAAACATTCCGGCGTCATGTGTAACATTATTCAAGTTCAACGACCTTTGAATCAAAATTGGAACTACTTATTATATAATATATATTATCAGACAAGCGATAAAATGGCTAAGTACCAAAATAATTTTTTTGATTAATGATTCTTTATTCGAATTACGTATTTCTTTTGTTCAAATGCTTAACAGATGCTTAGATGAATTATGATAGTAAATATACGTTTTATCTTGATATGGCGTCATACCTACATAATCAAAGATTTCAATACAATGACTGGTGAGCCGTGACGTCAGCACTAATCAATATATATTATAAAAGAAAGTCCAAAAAAGCGTGCGGAACGCAAAAACTCAGAAACGAGTGCCAGTACGATCAAGAGAGTTATATGGAATGGTAGATCTCTATCCCCCCTAGGGAATAAGGGTATTCGTTTTTACCTAAAGGGCTTGCTTTTGAAGATATAAGGGCTGAAAGTTCTAAGAAGACTAGAAATTTCAAGAAGAGTCTGGAAGATTCCGGAAACTTCTAGAAAATTCGATGAAACTCTGGAATGTTCTGGAAGAAATGGAGGAGTATGTCAGCGAGTCTAGAAGGTTCCGGAAAGTTCAAGAAGGTTCGATAAAGCTGTAGAAATTTCTGAAAGGAGTGGAGGAGTATGTCGGTGTGTCTAGGAGGTTCCAGAAAATTCGAGAAAGTTCTATAAAGCTGTAGGAAGTCCTAGAAGGTTCAATAGGGCTATGCAAAGTTCTGGAAGGAGTGGCGGAGTATGTCGGTAAGTCTAGATGGTTCCAGAAAGTTCTAGAAGGTTCAATAAAGCTGTAAAAAGTTCTGAAAGGTGTGGCGGAGTATGTCGGTGAGTCTAGAAGGTTCTGATAGTTCACGAATGCTTTAGAAAATTGTGGAAGGAGAAAGTTCTAGATGCTTTCAGAAATAATAGGCGGTGAGTCTAGAAGATTCCGGAAGTTCTAGAAGGTTCGATAAAGCCGTACAAAGTTCTGGAAGGTGTGGCGGAGTATGTCGGTGAGTCTAGAAGATTCTGATGGTTCACGAATGCTTTAGAAAATTGTGGAAGGAGAAAGTCCTAGATGCTTTCAGAAATAATAGGCGGTGAGTCTAGAAGATTCCGGAAGTTCTAGAAGGTTCGATAAAGCTTTAGGAAGTCCTAGAAGGTTCGAAAGGGCTGTACAAAGTTCTGAAAGGAGTGGCGGAGTATGTCAGTGACTATAGAAGGTTCCGAAAAGATCTAGAAGGTTCGATAAAGCTATAGAAAATTCTGGAAGGAGTGGCGGAGTATGTGGTGAGTCTAGAAGGTTCCGGAAAGTTCTAGAAGGTTCGATAAAGTTGTAGAAAGTTCTGAAATGAATGGTGGAATATGTCGATGGGTTTAGAAGTTTCCCGAAAGTTCTAGAAGGTTTGATAAAACTGTAGAAAGTTCTAGAAGGTTCCGTAAAGCTCTAAAAAGTTCTGATAGGAGTGGAGGAGTGTGTCGGTTTGTATAGAAGGTCCCGAAAAATTCTAGAAGGTTCGATAATGCTGTACAAAGTTCTGGAAGGGGTGGCGGAGTATGTCGGTGACTATAGAAGGTTCCGAAAAGATCTAGAAGGTTCGATAAAGCTATAGAAAATTCTGGAAGGAGTGTCGGAGTATGTCAGTCCGTCTAGAAGGTTCCGAAAAGTTCTACAAGTTTCGATAAACCTGTAGAAAGTTCTAGAAGGAGTAGCGGAGTACGTCGGTGAGTCTATAAGGTTCCGGAAAATTCCAGAGGATTCGATAAAGTTTCATAAGTTTCGGTAAAGCTGTAAAAAGTTTTGGAAGGAGTGGCGGAATATGTCGGTGGATCTAGAATGTTCCTGAAAGTTCTAAAAGGTTCGATAAATCTGTAGAAAGTTCTGGAAGGCATGATGGAATAAGTCGGTAGGTCTAGAAGGTTCCAGAAAGTTCTATAAGGTTCGATAAGGAATTTGGAAGGAGTGGCGGAGTATGTCGGTGACTATAGAAGGTTCCGAAAAGATCTAGAAGGTTCGATAAAGCTATAGAAAATTCTGGAAGGAGTGACGGAGTATGTCGGTCCGTCTTGAAGGTTCCGAAAACTTCTACAATTTTCGATAAACCTGTAGAAAGTTTTAGAAGGAGTGGTGGAGTATGTCGGTGAGTCTAGAATGTTCCGGAAAGTTCTAAAAGGTTCGATAAAGCTATAGAAAGTTCTGGAAGGAGTTACGGAACACGTCAGTGAGTTTAGAAGGTTCCGGAAAGTTCTACAAGGTTCAGTAAAGCTGTACAAAGTTCTGGGAGGAGTGGCGTGAGTCTAGAAGTTTCCGAAAAGTTCTACAAGGTTCGATAAAGCGGTAGAAAAATCTATAAGTAGTGGTGAAGTATGTCAGTGAGTCTAGAAGGTTCAGAAAAGTTTTAGAATTTTCGATAAATCTAGAAATTTTGGGAAGGAGTGGCGGAGTATGTCGGTGAGTCTACAAATTTCCTGAGTTCTAGACGGTTCGATAAATCGGTAGAAAGTTCTGGAAGGAGTGGCGGAGTACGTCGGTGAGTCTAGAAGGTTCAGAAAAGTTCTAGAAGGTTCGATAAACCTCTAGAAAGTTCTGGAAGGAGCGATGGAGTATGTCTGTGAGTCTAGAAGGTTCTAGATAGTTCTGGAAGGTTCCCTAATGTTCTAGGATGTTATGGAAAGAGAAAGTTTAAGAAGCTTTCTGAAATGAGTGGCGGAGAGTTTCAGTGAGTCTAGAAAGTTCTAGAAGTTTTGGATAATTATATTATTAAAAAAACAATTTGCATGCCGCTAAAACTCAAAGACGAGTCCCGGTACGATAACGGGAGTTATATTGTGTGGTAGCCCTCTATCCTCCATCCATGAAGAAAGTTCCCGTTCTTACCTGAAGGGCTTGCTTTTAAAGATATAAGGGCTGGAAGTTTCGCCCCGTTGAAATTTCTAGAACAGTTAAAAAAATTCCAGAGTATTCTTGAGCATTCCACCACATTCAGAACATCTCGGAACATTCTGGAATGTTCGGGATTAGGATGGAACGTTCAGGAACATACCGGAATAGCCCAGATCATTGTGGAACATTCCAGAACTTTCCTGAATGTGGTGGAATGATCTGGAACATTATTCTGGAACATGTGAAGTGTTTTTTGGGCTACCCATATGGGGTATATAAAGCAAGATCCGTCGTGGATTCGAACGTCAATTCAATCTCACATCAACTCCATGAGCGATGTCGGACACCCCAATCAGAGTATTTGAGAGCATTCCACAAGGTTCCAGAACATCCCGGAACCTTCTGGAAAATTGTGGAATGTTCGAGAATAGGAAATCGGGAACATCAATGTGATACATTCCAGAAAACTCTCGAATGTTTTCCTGAGCGAAGCCGGGTAACCCAGCTAGTCATTCAATAATACCAACTTAACAGTGTGTTTTGACGAGACGTTTAAAAATGCACTTGTTAATATTTTTTAAAACTCTACGTTTAATATTATGAAATAAAACTTATATATTCAGAATCAGCGTTAATTGATCTATATGAACATATTTTTTAAAGCCATAATATTTTTCACTGGAGTACCTTATTGGCACATCGATCTATTATACCTACAGCATCACAAGCAACCTTCTGCGTCTTATATTGCTTATATCCGTTCCATCTCAGCGATTGCGAATTATCAATTATTAAACATCAACATGTATTTTCCCTGTGGGTATCCCCCCCCCTACCATCTAATGGGGGCTGCTAGCGAGGGTCACGTGACACCCGAATCCTCCCCCCTCTACCCCTCTGTACTGTGTCCCATAATCGGAACCACCCCTTCCCCCTATTATAAGAGTGAAGTAAGTGAAATAGATTTGTCACTATTCTGAGATCTGCAGACCACTTTTAAAAATTGTGTATTAAAATATGTTTTTTCAATGCCATTTTAATCTTTTACTGTGTATGAAGGTAAGGTTCAATAAATTTGTATATATGTGTGTATAAATATTTTTTATATTGTAATAATAATAATTATACCCAAGAAACCATAAACCATAGAAAAAATGGGCCTTGAGAGAAATTATTTTGCTCAGGGCCTCCTGTGCGAAGCTGACGTAAAATAAGGCCGACCGTAAAATCAGGCAGATCAGATCATGATGCGCCTAGCTACATCGTGAAGTGCCTGGCGGCAGATCGTGAAGTGCCTGAAGCGCATCATGATCTGGCTGATTTTATAATTGACCTGCGACATTTATACAAAGTTATTTATTCTCATTTAAATTTATATTTACTTTAAAATGTGCATAATAATGTTTTTCTATGTTGCACAGACAAGTGAAAAATCATTATGTTAGTAAATCTATTTTTTTTTTTTACATTAACTCCACACAGAAAGCCCTGAGGAAAATAATTTCCCTCAGGGCCTATGTCATCTGGGATGCTGTGTGGAGGGTCTTTTTGAGGAGAGGAAGGAATGAACATTGGTCTTGAAGAGAGAAGAGTGATAATGTCAACCGTGTACAAATGTTAGGCACGCGTTTGGCGTGTTTCCCGACTATGCACCGGTGCCGAAGGGATCAATGATGCTAGTTCCTCGGAACATCTTCCATTGTAATACCGGTAGAACAAGGATAGCATTCCCACCTGACGCCTGCGAATTTGAATGTGAATTATTGTGAATTATTTCAACCTAAAGATTGCAATCCGTCTGTTAAGATGGGAGAATCTGTCAAACGGACCGCCCGTTTCTGCACAGAGTCGAGGGTTTTTTCAGGTATTTTGGAGCTCCAGACCAGAGTTGGCTGCCAAATTCAACCGTGGGGCGCACTTGTGATTTGTACAGGGTTAGCAGTTGTGTACTATTAAAGTATCTGCGGGCCCTGTACAGTACGCCCAGTTTTTGGGAGGCTAACTTTACTCTGGCTTCGATGGAGCCCTGAGCTGAGCTGGTCACTTAAGGTTACACCAAGCATATCAATGGAGGGCCTGTTCGGAAGATTGCTTCCGTTGAAAGAGACTAGATTTTCATTTCGATCCCTTTTAGACGTAATCAGACAAGATTGGGTCTTTGAAACATTAAATTCAACGAGATTATTTTTATCCCAAGAGAAAACGCACTATGTGGATAGTTAGTAAATAACTCTTTCTTAATAGGTACCTAGATATTTTTGTTGTTTGTTTTTGGGGTGTTATGCCGTGTTGCGCTACCTCCTCCTTTAGCCAACGTTTCGGACAGCGTTACAGTTTCCATCATCAGGGCAGATGTGTAGATGTGTGGCAGGCCTGATGATGGACACTGTAACGCTGTCCGAAACGTTGGCTAAAGGAGGAGGTAGCGCAACACGGCATAACACCCCAAAAATAAATAACAAAAATACTTTTGGCCGTGAAAATGTAAAATCATATCAGGTACCTAGATACTTTAAGTATCTACTGAATAAATTTGTGCAAAGAAATCTGTTAAAAACCTTTATTATTGTTTTTTTTTTATTTATGTATTACACTTCCTTGTGGGCTTTATTATAAAATTTTGCAAGTTATTTGTATCAAAGTAAGTGCTTAAAAATTAAAGCAATAAAGAAAAATATAAAGTATTTTTGAATGTAGCTATTACTTTGTGGTTATCCATTATAGAAAAATGAAATAATTTAACTTTGTATAAACCACTTATTTGATGCGCAAATCCGACCGGTTTCGGAACAAACGTTCCTATCTTAAGATAAAGACCATAAATTGACTAATTCCGGAATATATAAACTCAAATGCAATGATTGTCCCTCATTTTATATTGGAAAAACCACTCGTAATTTTAAACATTTAAGATGTCTTAATAATAATAATTTTTCTGAGTTTGCTAACCATATCATTGAAAATAACCATAGTTTTGAAAAAAATACAGGGATAAATATTCTTCATATTAATAATAAAGGAAAACGTTTAGATAACTTAGAAGCCTTGGAAATTAAAAAATCCCTTAAAAATAATGAATCTATTATTAACAAACAAAAAATATTGTCATATAGCCCAATCATGGATTTGTTCCCCTACCCACCCATTCTACACTAATACCTACCTACCCAATCTACATTATTATCTAGCAACAGCTCCACCCCTACCATAATAAAACATTGTTCGAAACTGTCAAATTAGTATAAGCTTTCCCTGACGAAGGAACGTTTGTTCCGAAACCGGTCGGATTTGCGCATCAAATAAGTGGTTTATACAAAGTTAAATTATTTCATTTTTCAAAAATATAAAGATAATGACAAAAAAGGTTGCAACAAAAACACTAAACAAAATACATAGATAAAAATGTGAACAGAAACTAAGAATCCTCACGCACATATTAAAAGATTCTACAAAACAATATAGTAGAAGCGTAGAAGTTATATTGGCACGAATACATAAGTCTATTTGTGTCTAGAAGAATAAAGTGATAGAGTATATTATGCTGATTAGTTTTAAGATGAAATATATCACCCAGATCAGAATATTTATTTGCAAGACTGTGAAGTTTGCGGAATCGGAGAATTTTGATAAGCCAGCTAGTCAACTAGTTCTGGTGTTATTGAAGTAAAAGGGTAATAAATGTCGGCATGATTTTTTAATTTACATTTTATTATAAAGGTACCCAGTTACTTTATCGATTTTTATTTTTATTGCAATCAGTTAAATTTTTTAATATGTCACATAAATTCAAAACAATTAAGCCGGGTTCTGTAGTTCATTGAACCAGAGTTACAGACGGACACGCAACCGAGCCTAATATTTTTGATAATAAAGGGAATCAATGGTGTACTACATAGTAACAAAAGCTTTCTAAATATAAAAACTGCACTCATGAAATATAGAACATATATTTGTATTGTATATGTATGTATATGTATGTTTATGAATATATATGTTTTTCTTATTTTTTCAAATATATATATATCTTAATATTATCTCAAGAGCTGAACTCAAGACCAATAGGGCGAAGGAGCCTGGGAAGGCCAAGACTAAGATGGAGCGTCAACGTCCTCAAAGACATATCTATCTTGGAGCTTCCAAACTGGAGAGAGCTGGCATAAAACCGAGATGAGTGGAAGAAGACTCTTGAGGAGGCCAAGACCCACCAGGGGTTGTAGAGCCAATAGTGATGATGATGAATATTATCTATCTTAAAGTTTAAAAAAAATTAAAAAGTTTCTACTGCAACACATAAATACTTGTCACATTTAATCATAAACACGTAAACACCTCAGCACAGGTTCTCCTAGTGAGGATTTCACGAAACATGCAAAATTACCCATCCACAGTTTCACCTTCTCAAACCTATCTTACACCCAACATAATTAAATTGCAAAATATATCATATAAAAATGTTTTCAAAATGTGTTATGTGAAAATGTCAACAAATAGGTAAATACTGTAATATATAGAAATAATTAAATAAAAAAATTGTTTAATATTTCTATTAAAGTTAAAATGGGAAATTTCCTAAAACCTACAATATTTCCTGTGATAATAGATATTTTTCATCCCATTTTCCAAATTGTCTATTCCAATAAAAAATAATCGGCCGTTACTAAGTTTAATTGCTACCGACGATTTTAACTCAATCCAACTTAATTAAACAATCACTCCAGGCTGATTTTAATTAGAATTTGAAAAAACGAAGTGTTTTTTTTTTGCTACTTCAATTCAATTTACGTTTTTTACGGCCGTGATCACGGGTCGGGGGCGCGGGGAGAAGGTTGTTCTTATAGACATTTTTTTTATTCCTACCCCTGTCAAAACTTTCTCGGTTTCAGTTTTCTTTAACAGGTGAAAATATCGTACATTCACATAAGTTGATTCTAAATTCTGGCGGTGTTCTAGAACTTTTGATTTTTGTCAATATTTATTCCAAGGCCTCGACGAGGCCTTGGAATAAATATGTATAAATATGGATGTTAAATCAACGATAGCATCTTGAGTGCTCAATTTTTCTCTAAAACCATATTGATGTGCATTTAATATGTTATTTTCTTTCACAAATTTAAACATTTGTTTTTTTACAACTTTTTCAAATATTTTTGCAATGTTTGAAGTGAGAGAAATTGGCCTATAGTTACTGCTTAGACAGGGGTCCCCAGATTTAAAAATTGGGGTAATAATAGTTTTTTTTGTAATTTAAGGGAAAGTTGCCATTAACAAAACTTGTATTTATGATGTGTGCCAAAGGTTTGCAAAGTGAGTTAGAATTTCTTTTAAGTATTTCTACAGAAATATTGTCATAACCAGGGGAAGAATTTCCTTTTAATTCATTAATAGTATCTTTGATTTCATCAGAGTTAGTTCGTTGAAATTGTGTTAGGGTGTTACAAGGAATGGAAGGTGTTGGTAGATTATAATTATCATTATCTCTGTTTTTTATTTTAATTGCTAATTTTTCACCAACTGACCCAAAATAATTGTTTAAGATATTTGCACATTTCAATGGATCTGTGTTGACATTGTAAATTGTGTTATCAATATCTAAGATTTTATTTATATTTGAATTTTTGGGTTTTTTATTGATCATTTCATTAATAGTTTGCCATACCTTTTTATTGTTGTTACCAGCAACAGCGGAATCGTACCGCTTTACCACGACGTGGTAAAGCGGTACGATTATTATGTTTGTCTCGATTCTTCTAATTCTATTTTTTTTTACATGTTTTAGTTCGATTCTCGACAAGGGGTATTATTTTTTTGAAGTAAAACTTCTTTACGCGTGCTTGACTTGGGGAGTGATAAGGATAATGATGAGGATAAAAATAAGGATAAGGATGGTCACCCCAAGGTCGTAGGTCGCCCCAAGGTCGTAGGTCACCCCACGGTCGTAGGTAACCTCAAGGTCGTAGGTCACCCCATGATCATGTGTCACCCCAATATCATATATCACCCCATTGTGAATGTCATATGTTCTTTTATAAGTTATTTAAGTTTTTCTTCAATCGTATGGTCTAAAGCACACTCGTTTTTTTTTTTATTTCAGGTAGTTCTACACTTATTTTATGAAACAATTTAATGTTAATATTTTAATCTAATAATCCTGCTAAACAGTCATTTTATCATGCCAAGGAAACAATATGAGCCCGGTATATCAGCCAGTGCGTATCCTCGCTATGTACGACATTCCTCGCTCCAATTTAAGTGTGCTAAATCTATCGCTCAAGTTTCGCTAAGCCGCAGATTAGTTCTTTTTTTAGACGCCGAGGCTCAAGCAATCGTATGTCAGTTGACATTTACGTAAATAATTTTTAAATACTTCACACCGAAATTTTTGTGGATTGTCTAATTTTACAAGTATACAAGGGTGTCCGGGGTTAAAGTGCATTAACTTCGGGAGGTGATTCTACATGATAGCACAAGTAAAAAAGAGTAATAATTTTTTTCGAAATTCCAACTTTAAGAGGTAGTTTTGATGTAAAAAAAAAAATTAGTCCGGCGTGTGTGGCCAGATTTACTATTTTCCGCTAATACGATACGGGCCAATCACAATCGAGTCGGGCGTCCGGCAGCCTCTCAGCAAGTAAGATCATACCTCACACTACGGATTTTTAGTAGGTACGTCTTTTTGTATGGAATTTCGGAAAAGTTGTTAATCTTTTTTTCCCCTACCATCATGTAGAATCACCTCCCGAAGTTAATGCACTTTACTTCCGGACACCCTGTATAAGACTATTATGTATATTCACCGAGGAATGAGGAATGACGATGTAATTAATTGATTATGGTCAATGGAAAACTGTTTGATAAGGGATTTTAAATGATTCATTGTCAGGACGGTTTCAGCGGTTAATTTCATTAATAGTGCACTGACTCATGCATTCTAATTAAAATTAGAGTACTCGCATATAGCACCATGCTGATGTGGGGAACTTTTTCAAAAATTAACTCGTAAATTAAACCCATCTAGAAATACGTTTATATTCGAAAAACCTTCGTTTTTAAATATCGCGTTTACATAATAAAGAAACATGTTCCTCTAAAATTGATATACAATGCACATAATATTGATGACGTCTAGGCTTTCGACCTATGTAAGGATAATGTTACAAGCTGTGCTAAGCTCGACATTCCAACCAAGCCGAGCTTATAACCAACTGATAAATCGGGCTATAGCCGTCACCCGGGTAAATAGCCACATATTTATGAACTCCGTAAATGATTTGCATAATATGTTTAATGAGCGTTCCTTCCTTACAACATGGGTCTCTTCAAGACCAATGTTCATTCCTTCCTCTCCTCAAAAAGACCCTCCACACAGCATCCCAGATATAGGCCCTGAGAGAAATTATTTTCATCAGAACCTCTTGTGAGGAGTTAATGTAAAAAAAAATTATACAGAATTAATTTTTTTATTATTATTTAGTTTTTAAGCAAGTATTTTTTTAAACGTAAATACCGCACAAGAGTCCAACTTCTCTAAACCGTCTGGAGCCGGTGCGACTATGGCATAAAATGCACAACCCAGAAGTGTTATTGAAGGTGGTAGTAGTATTCGATCAGTTGTTATGAAGTATCGAGAGATCGCCTGTGTGACTTTAAGGAGTGTGATTAAAAGTTAAAAATGTCAAAATGTGAATAGTGTGTAAAAATGATACATGATAAATAAATGAGTTTTGCGTGGAATTGGTGTTGCATTGAGGGAGGCTAAGAATTTTGAGTGATCCGGTTCGTCTGTTGGGAACTCTTGGATTCGTTGTAGGAGTTTCGGGCAATCTACGACGGACTTGGATATTTTCTGCAGAAAGATCTTCCAATGATATCATTTTGAACGCTGCCGAATCTTGGGGATTTCACTGGGGACGATAGCTACGGAAGTGTCGTAGGAAATACCCAAAGACGTGAAACATTAGCCATGTGTTTGCTGGTATCCTAATCGTAATATTCATGACTGACTTGTAAATTAGTTTTTATCTTTTTTTATTCAATTCTTTAGAAAGCCTAGTCACATCACTCCATCTTTTCCCACCCTCGCGCCTTCTTATCTTGTCCTCGGCATTCTTTCATCGCCGATGGATTCTAATCTTCCGGAGTTAATGGCCTTCTTATTTGTCACATCTCAGTGTCAGGCCTGCCCCAACCCACTCCCAAATCACCCCCAACCACCCCAAACCACCCACCACCCACTGTCGCCTCCTCAACCCCTGGAAGATCTGCAATATCTACATGGTAGCCTGGCCTCCTTCCTCATTCCCATCTCCCCCGTCATCGGCCGAGTAATCACATTAATAAAGTGACATCCAAACAGCATCCAGCAGTTGTAAGTATCGGAATTTACAAGAAAGAAGTAATTGCGAGAGTTTGATATTTTTAATGGACATCTTGTCGGAGGAAAGTTTATGTTTTTTTAATGTCGCTTGGAAAATGTACGTTTTTCTGGAATGGTGGTTATTTAATGATTTAAAAAATCGTTATGTATTCTAGAAATATTCCAGTAAATTAGGTGACAGTGCTGAATGTACGGATTACTGAAAACCTTTCATTATTTCTTCTTCTTCTTGTGCCCTGTGCGTTCAACGAACGTTGGCTATGCGGACTATGTTTACTGCGGCCCGGAACAGCTCTACAGTAGACTTGCCAAACAGCCATTATGTTCTCCTTCTTCCAGGGCCCCGACTTCCGGCAGTCTTTCCCTGCATTATGAGATGCAATAACTCGTACTTCTCTGGATGTCTCATCATATGTCCTAGATATTGAAGTTTTCGGATTTATATTGTTTAAATAACTTCTTTTTCTTTATTCATCCGAATCGTGACATCTTTATTCGTAACTCTTTCCATTCATTATTTCACTGGTGTTAAATTTGCGAGGCAGGTTTGGATACCGCCGCTCCGGGAACCATTTATTGGATAACCAACACTCCTGCCATATCTCTCACCCACGTTTGGTGAATAAGCAGGGGTGCCCGGGTACACGGGGCGAGGTTTGTCAAAGTCTTGGAAGACTGGTTGTGGGTGACCTAACCTATTCCACTCCAGCCGGCCTCTGTCGACCTATCGCTTTGCACCGCAGTTGGGGTTATGGATTCATACCTCCGTCACTCCTAACACATTGACCCCCAGATTCCTAACCCTCGTGCCATTTTCCTTCTCAGAAGTTCGTCTCCTTCGTTTCTCTAAAAAGACCATCCAAACAGCATCTCCAAAAATGAGATAGGTATTGAGGGAGCTGAAGCAAAAAAAAAATGGTGTGAAACATGTTCCTAGTAAAAACATGCTGAAAACTGTTTTCGTAAAAAGATATATTTGCATATGAATCTAAAAGCCCTTCATTAACAAGTAATAATAATAATAATAATTGGATAATTTTTAGAGCGCCGTTTTTGTGAAAAATCACCACAATGGCGTATCTGTAGAGTCTTCAATTTAATTATTTATGATCTGTCGAATGGAAGGTTTGAAAAGTTGGATTTATCAGTGATATAAGAAAAAGTCACTGTCATCCGAGGAACGTACTCGTATGTCTAAGGTTGATTCACATAACTATTACCTGTGATTGTGGGTTGATGTAAGGAGTTTGGGCTAAGATTAGTTATGTGATGTTTTTCTTATTGAAATGACGTGATTATTTAATTTATATTAGTGTAAAATCATTGAATAAAGAAGAACACAAGAAATGGCATGTATCTATGCGTGTTTCGTGATCCAAAAGTCTATTTTGGATCACTGTCCATTTTTTTCTTAAATTTCTTATGAAGAACTGTGTTCCGCTATCATTATCATATTCAAATGGAAAGTCGATGTATATATACATTTATATTTTGCGATAGCTCCACACAGAAGGCCCTGAGGAAAAAAATTCCTATGCGTCTTGATGGAGAGTCTTTTTTATGTAAAAGAAATGAGGGGTAGGTAGGAATCTGGGGGTCAATATATCCAGGAGTTACGGACGTATGAATCTATCCATCCCACTGCGCTGCAATGCGATGGGTCGAGAGGGTCCGGCTGGGTACATCTAATTTAGGTCTCCCTAAACCAGTCTCTCCCGATCCGGCCCACAACATATTAGGTGAGCAAACGCATTCGCCACCAAGACCTAGATGTACTTCACCCATGAACCCGGGCGCCCATGTTAAGTCACTAAACTTAAGGGCCCGCAACCCGGATTTGTACCGATTTATTACATATTTCCCTTAATCACGGTAAATTTTAAAGCTCTTAAAAAAATATGTGTTATTCTTGAAGATAATATCTTGACTTTGCCCGCGCCGGAACGCAAATTATATAAAATTCCCTAGATAGAAAAAAAACGCAAAGTATGCTCCAAAAATTATTATTAACACGTTTGTTTCAGTTATTTTACAAGTTATATGTATGAAAAAATTCACAGTGTTTCTTTAAATGCTGTTTAAGATAATGCCCGCGAGATTTTTGCTCTATTTTAAACGAGTCGTGTTTTATTAAACATTTTCGCAATTTTCGCATCGATTTTGTCGCAGTAAATGTTAGCGTTCTCCTCTAACATTCGTAATTTCGTATCTCTCCATCTTGTTCTTTTCGGGCCCGGTTGCAGAGCCTTAACGAACCATTTTGGGTGACATATGGTAGAGGTGTTGGTTATCTAATAATAATGAACATATTTGTAGGTATCATAAATGGTTATAGGAAAGGGAATAAAACGAAAAATAAGATATATACACAGATACATGGCAACATTCAAAACACATTTATCTTTGTATCATTACGTAAAACATTCATAAATTAGAACTCCCTTATTCTTAAACCTCCCTCGAAGAATTCAAAAATTCGACTTTTCTTTAACTACCTGATTACTGTGAAAGTGATATCCGTTTTTTTCTTAAGTTATCCTCCCCCACCTCCTCCCCCTCTCCCACCCCTCCCGACCCGATGGTAAAAAGGTCACCCCACCTCTGGTAATTGAAATGCTTTTAATTTTTCTCATCCCCCGATTCTGTTTTCCATACAAAGTGACTTAATACTGATGACGAAAGAACAGAAAAGGTTGTGCATTACTTTTAGGTGGTAACTGTTAAATGATGTGTTGAGAGAATTTAAATAATAGAGTTTTTTTAATTTATTATCCCAAAACAATCCTAAAAGAAAAGGTTCGCAGAAACAAATAATTTCCATAATTAGTTAGTGGTTTGCTACGTTTGGTGACTTAGCAGGGGTGCCCGGATCACAGGGTGAGGTTTGTGTAGGTCTTGGCGGCGGATGCGTTTGCCCACCTACTTTGTGGCGGACCGGACCGGAAGAGACTGGATTCCTTTTGACGTCTCCTGATGGACTCTCTTGACCCATCGACTTGTATCGCAGTGGGAGGGATGGATTTATACGTCCGTCACTCCTGGACAAATTGACCGCAGATTCCTACAGACCCCTCATACCTTTCTCCTTCCCAGAACTTCCTCTCCTTCCTTTCAATAAAAAACTCCCCATACGGCACCCCCATAGATGTCAGGCCCCAAGAGATTTTTTTTTCCTAAAGGCCTCCTGTGTGGAGCTAATTAAAAAAAAAAAAACATACCAATTGAATGCATATTTGGGAGGCGGGAATGGGTACCGCCGCCCTGGAAACCTTTATTGGATAACCAACACCTCTGCCATAGGTCACACCAAGTGGTTCGCTACGTTTGGTGATTTAGCAGGGGTGCCCGGGTTCATGGGGTGAGGTTTGTCTAGGTCTTGGAGGCGGATGACCAGGACACACTGAACCCCCGATTCCTACCCACCCCTTAAACCCTCTTCTTTCCCAGAACTCTCCCCTCCTTCATTTCCTTTAAAAAAAACCCCCACACAGTATCCCCAAAGATGACCTAGGCCCCGAGGAAAATTATTTTCCTCAGGGTCTCCTGTGAGGAGCTAATGTAAAAAAAAAAACATAAATTGCCACTATGCGCCATTTTGTTTCTTTGACATTTGAAATGTTGATCGCCGATTCTAGGTGCATTTCAGCTTTCTATCAAATCGTAATTAGCTGACAAGCTTAACAACATGATAGTCGTCCTCTTCTGCTGATCTCAATTTGCTCAAAAACTGAAACGGTCCTAGAATCGGCATTCAACGGGAACCTTTCAACTGTCAAAAAAAGCAAATTGACGCGAATAGCCATTTGATGACTTTATAAAACCTGAATTTTTGCGGAACAATTGGGATTAATTTGTGTTTCCATCAGAGATTAACTGATGAATTTTGCCTTCTTCTTCTTCCTTGCACTGTCCCAACTCATTGCCTAGGTAGGCTGTTGGAGTCGGCTCTTCTTGTTCTCAAGCTATATCTTCTTCGGTTCTTGGTATATACTACACATATATTCATCCAGGCCGTTTCTCTGTAATATTTTAAAGCATTGAGTCATTCAGGAGTTCTTTGGTCATAGGCATTGCCTGCTTCACTGTGTGGTCTGGTGGTCTCCGTCTAATGTGCCCATACTATCACAACTGTCGTTCCTCCAGCTTACTGTTTTTGTTGGGATAACAGATGAATTTTACATCATCCAGGAGTTCTTTGGTCTTCCTCTGAACGACTGTCGATGAAACTCCATAGACATTGCCTGCTTTACTGAGTGGTGCCCATACCATCTAAACTGTCATTCCTCCAGCTTACTGTTTATGTTGGGGTAACAGATGAATTTTACATCATCCAGGAGTTCTTTGGTCTTCCTCTGAATGACTGTCGACGAAGCTCCATAGACATTGCCTGCTTTACTGTGTGGTGCCCATACCATCTCAACTGTCGTTCCTCCAGCTTACTGTTTATGTTGTCATAACATGAATTTTACCAATGTACGAAAAACGCCAATAAAAAGTCATCCTCCCCGCTTTTTAATACAAATTTTACGTACAAAGTGACATAATAATACTGTGAAATATTTCAGAATTTTCCATCACGCGGGGTGTGATCCCCACCCTGGCTATTTTTTATTAAGTATCACATTTTTCGGCGCTTCAAATTCGAAAAATCCTTACTAATCATATTTGGAAATTTCTAAGACTTAATGATACGAAAATATGAATATTCGTTATTTAGTCCCTCGATGATTGCGTCACTGAATTTTCGCCCGTGATTTTTTGACGGAATCAAATTATGATTGGGTTTGTTAAAGTATATTATGCGATACAAACCAAATAATAATAATATTTTATATATTCCGAAATATGAAAAGGTTGGTGTAACTCTATACATCTCATTCTTCTTATTTGTGTGCCGTATCAGGTCCCCCCGACGTTCGCGATCACTCTTGAAAATGACTCTGTCTTGCGCTTCTCCACACTTCTAATGCCGGTCCACTCTCGTATATTTCGAAGCCAAGACATTTGTTTCCTGCTCTCGGCGACCCTCTATCTTGCCTTTCAATATTAAATGGAGCAAGTGATACTCTCCTCTCGAAGTATATGACCCAGATATGAAATTTTCCTTATTTATATTATTATTATAATTTTTATTAATATTAGCCATACACATTTTTTGTTCGTACTTGCCAATTGATTTGAGATTTATTGTATTACTTATGTTCTCTATTTTATACAGGTGCTTGCAGGTTTTTACAGATGCAATGCCGACTCATGGAGCCTCATGAATAAGTTTTTCTTTTGCCCTGTTTAATTTATCTTTGTCTTACTAACCTATTTTTTTGCATTTTTTCCTGTTAAGCACTTGCATACTGCTTACTAACAACGTATGCATGGACACTGGAGGTCTAGATTCGTTCAAAATAAATAAATGTAGCTTCGTTTAACAAAAAAAATTAGAATCTTGCGAGAGCCTTGAAGGAGTAACCATCTGTTACTTATACCAGGGCGGGTAAGAGGTAGATAACCTCCACTGATTTTTATTAATGTTAGCAGTTCTCTATCTGCTCTAGCCCGCCTGAGAATTTCTGTGTTGGTGATCATGTCGGTCCATGGGACCTTGAGCATTCTTCGGCGAAGCCACATTTCAAAAGCCTCTAACCTGTTCATGGTGTTTACTTTCAAGGTCCATGTTTCACATCCATACAGCAAGACCGAACACATATAACATTTTAGCATTCTCTGCCTTAGTTTTAAGCTGATATTGTCATTGCAGAAGAGGGATTTCATTTTAATGAACGCAGTTCTTGCTGCTTCAATTCTGCACCTAACCTTTACATCTGGGTGAAGAGTCTCCGTGAGAATACTGCCAAGGTATCTAAATCTTTCCACCTTTTCGACATCGCAACCATTTAACTGTATCACTGATTCAGAGTGATCTAATCGTCCAGATGTCATCCACTTAGTTTTATTGACGTTGATTGTATACATCTCATAAAGATTGTAAATACATACAAGTAATAATAACATAAATTTAAATAAATAAAATAAATAAAATAGAGAAATTAGTTTGTAACCGGTACGTGGGGTATCGATTTAGCTTTTCTTTGAAGCTATTGATCCACCGGATTGAAGATTATTGGATCCAATATCTTTCTCCATGTTACTTCAATACTCGAATCTGAACGCTGACGGAATTTATGATGGGGTCATTTTAAAATGTTAAAAATGCTCGAAAATTTGGAATGTATTTTTAAGATTTTTGATGTTTAATACGTGTATCATCTTTACATAGTACAAAGCAAAGTCGCTCCCGCTGTCTGAACGCTTAGATCTTTTAAACTATGCAACGGATTTTCATGCGGTTTTCACCAGAGATTTATGAGGAAGGTTTATAATAATTTGTCAACGCGTGTCCGGGTCTACTGGTAACATTCTACTAGCAGTAAAAAACCCGCTCCGCAGGTTTTAGCTGCTGGGCGTTGCGGGCGACTTTTAGTACGGCTTCGTTCATTTTGAGTATAGGTAACCATTTTATAAATCCGATAAGAACATTGGAGGGGACCCCACCACTTTCCAACGGCGTTATAAGGAAACATATGGTTTCCTCCTTCAACGCACACGTCAAGACTCTACTTTTTTTTCAACGAAGCTACATTTATTTGAACGACCCTAGACCCTCCAATGTCAATGCATACGGGGTTAGTAAGCAGTATGCAAGTACTTACATTAACATTATACAAAAGATAAATAGAAGTAGCAGCCCGTGGAATAATTCTTCTGAAAGAGATAATAGTGTTAGTAAAAGAAAAAGAAAAAGAAAAATAACGGCTATGACCAGTCGAAGAAACCTTCTGTAAAAATAATTAATGAGAAAAAAACAGTTACATGATTATGTTATAATGTAAGTAATTACTATAATAGCGGAAAGAAAATAAAATATATAAAAAGAAAAGCCAGAGAAAGTATTCCGATAAGAACTGTTCCAAAAATTGCCAGTTCCTCGCATCTAGTGTGATCCAGTGACAGCTAGTCACCGAGTAAGAGTAACCGTGATAGGCAATGACGCCATATGTAAACTCACCATATCCGGAAAGATACTTAAATTCTATAAATCCGTGTAAATACCTAAGGAAGAAACGCCCACATGCGAGCTGCTGATGGAAGTAGCGACATCTTGTGTCGAATTCTTGTATTTGAAACCGAATTATAACAGTATCTTTGTGTGAAATTCAACGTACATTGATGTTATTTCTGGCGCGGCGCGTATCGCATGGCGTCCGACATGCACTCGTAGATGGGTTCTGAAATTCAACCATGCAGACGCTGCGGTAATAATACTGTTCGATTACCACTGTTAGAATACATTTCCGAAGAAGTCAACAAAATTTTATTTTTTTATTTATTTATTTATTTATTATAGATAGAAAAGAATTTACAAATTACAATTAGGAAGCTTTGCCTGTCCAACTAGGAAAGTTTCCCGTTCCAGGACAGACAAATTGACATGTTTAGTTCATATTATACCTGAAACGTACATAATTACCTAACAAAAACAAAAACAAAAAAAAAACAGAAAATTTCATTTTTCTCTGAAGCTAAGGTGTTTAATAAAGAAAATGTATATAAAATATATAAAAATATAAGTACACATACATTTTTTTGTGACAAAGTAGAAAAGGTAATCTGGTAGCATATATTATAATCGGATTTACCGAATTATAATACATTCAGATTTACAAGGTGGAGGAATTACAAGAACAAGATGGAGGAATTACAAAAGATTTACAACATAAAGAAATGAAATTATGTTAGGTTATGTGTTTAGGAGTTTGAACTTTTAATACATCACTTATAGGAGAAACTATATTAAAATTTACAATATTAGATATAATAACGAACGTAATAATCTATATGATTTTTTTTAAGCGATGTAACTACAATGATTTTTGTAACTACAAATTATTTTCACTGATTTAAAACATGTTTTAAGAACAGTATTTTATTTTTAGTACGACAGTATGAATATACACCGCGCTCGTGTCTTGAACTACTCCTGCTAAAATATAAAAACAATAACTATAAATATAGATAGAAATATAAACTATGAATAATAATAAAATAGTACCAAATTTAGTGCTACTTTGGTGAAATTTGTGCATTACTTCGTACGCCATACATGTTGTGTTTACTTATATATTGTACTTTCATTTCTGAATTGGTCTTGGTGGTCTTGGGCAATTCTGAGAGCATCTGCCACTCTGACTGCAAAGTTTAGTTAAGTATGTCGTTTTGTATTAGCTTGTATAGAATTTGTGATAAAAATGATTATTTTCTCTTTATTCTTTCGCCCGATGCGATTATCACCAGCATTGTCTGAGGGTACATTTTCCTTTAAAGAAGACCTGCACACTCTCCCGGCTTTCTTAATTTAAATTCCCAGCTACCGCCGCCTGGCGGACGAGCCGCGAGCTATAAATAATCGAAATTATTGCATTAAAAAATCCATCTAGAAAGTCAAAGCGGCCCATTATGATGCTTAGCCGCGGCGCGAACCCAAACGGCGCAAGCGCCCGCTCGGCGGAAAACTGAACTAAAAATGTTAAAATGCATCTTCAAGACGCGCTGTTTAAAAATTCAATCAGACCTCATCAGAAGTGCAAATTTGTATCTACCACACTAAAAATACTGCGTAGAATTATACAGCTCTTTTTAAAATGAGGAAATTTCATATTGAGACTTATTGGAACACATAAAATCTCCGATCCTGATTTCTCAAGATCAAGTAAGTAAAATTCACACTCCTTTCAAAATGTTTTCATTAACACGAGATACTTTTAAAAATATGCTGAAATTTTCAAGTTTATTTCCTGATTTCACATGTAGAAATAAAAATTATTTATTTATATATTTTCATTAGTAATAATAGATTCATTTTTAAAAAGATGACGTAGGTAACGCTACTGGCTGCTAAACAAGCTGCCACGGGGACCCGGAATTGCCCTCACAAACGTTAGTCGGAGTGACGTCACAAACGCCCTCCGCAGAAACATAACGTTTGGCGGCAAATAAAAAATTACATGTTTTTAAATCGTTATGGAAAATGTCGATAGTCGGTGCATGAGTGATGTGAAATATTGCTGCGTAATGCGTGACATTTTTCAAGTTCAATGAACTTTTAATTTTCAAAATTGTAACTACAAAAATTATATCATTAATATCAGACAAGCAATAAAGTGGGTACGATAATAATTTTACTAACTGTTAAAATTGTAAGGGTCCTTTACTAAATAACTCTTTTACGAGAACTTTCACTTTTATTTTGATCACAGTGTAACATGTTTTAAAATGTAGATATAATAACGGTGATAATACTGAATACACCGGGCCAACACTGGCAGTTGTTTACTATTTAAACTTTGCGTAGGAAAGAAGCAATAATACTCAGATGCTAGCCCTTTTATAGAATAAAAACTGCATACATTTATAGAATAAAAATTACAAACATCTGACGTTTTGCAAGTGTTGACAATATGGCTTCTACCTAACTCGTAGTTAAAACAGGTTGCTACCGATCTACCGAACTCAGCCACTAGCCAAGGTTCGCACCATTTGTTTGAGATATTAAAACATAGGAGTTTGCTCAAGCAACCCATAGATGCCGGTAGCATGTCAATTTTCAACACTAACTATTTATTCAAAATATGTATTTGTTTTTTTCAAACGTTAGACATATGCTTATATGTATGAGATAATAGAGTGAAGATACCTTACTGAGACATCGCCCGTGGTTTACTGAAGTAGGTCCAATTTGGGAGGCAGGTATGGATTTACTTTTTCTTTAATCTTCAGACTTTATGTCCGGGTTAAATCTTCCCCACAGGAAAAACTAAACCCTTTCACACACTTTTCCACAAATGATCATCTAGTCAATTCACGCTCTGCAATTGCACTATATAAGTATAATAAATACAAAACAATACAAGAACAACATGTCAACCTACCAGAGACCAAACGGGAAAATAATTCACCGACTCCAGATATTTTCATATCAGAGGGTTCGGCTCGGTAGAACTCTTAATTGGACCTATATATCTTACTGATCCCTCAATATAAATATTTAAAAAAATCTTTTGTAATCCTACATGTATTTAAAATGACTGATTTTTTTGCATTTTTATATATAAATTCTTTGACAAATCTAATATGCCTAAATTTTGAGTGAGAGACCTAGGTAAATGCCAGTAGCCGAAATAACAAACGGTAATATTTTTATAGTCTGTGAATGCCAAATTCTTTTAATTTAATTTCCTAAACCCGTATATTTTCTTATTTTTTCAGAAACAGATTTTTTAATATTACAGGTATTTGGAATAATGATTAATAATTTTACTTTTTTAATATTGTCTTTTTTTATCATTTTTATTATTATCATATTTTTACAGTAGATAACCTTTTGGTCATTATCTATGTGCTTATTTTTAATTTGTGTATTTGGTCGCACTTTTCTGTGCAAGGGTTCATTTCTTTTCGTCTTGCTGAGCGCTCAAACTCCTTTTGAGTCGTTCCTCTATCGAGTCAGGTAATTTTTCCTCTTTAATATTATGGGAAACCGTTTCGCTCCGGAGGGCGGCATCTCTTTACTCCTGTAATTTTATTTTTTTAAATATAGCATATAATTTTTTACGTCAAAGGCCGCCATTTTTCCTTTATTATCATTTTCGCTTGTTAGAGGAGCTGGGGGATCCTTGCTTCGGGTGTGTTGTATTCTATTATATTTATTTTCTGTCCGGTGAAATATAATAAGAGTTTTAATGGATGCACAGTCGAAGAGGCGAAACGAAATATCAAGTTACGACAACGTTGTTTTGAAAAGTATTATGCAAATCTATCGTATCACATTATTTAGTTATTTTCTTGTTTCATTTCATTCGTAAATTCGTAGCGTAGGTTGTAGAAGCTGCCGAAATGAGGTACCTGAGAGGAGTGGCGGGGGTTACGAAATGGGATCATATGAGAAACTCGACGATCCGAGAAGATCTAAACATTGAACCACTGCTACTCTTCATAGAAAAATCGCAAATGAGGTGGCTTGGGCATGTACTAAGAATGTCTGATGACTTAATTCCGAGGAAGATACTGAGTGCGATTCCAGAGGGTCCAGTGGTCCAGTGGGCCGCCCCAAGCACAGTTGGGCGAGGCGACTCCAGGAACTGTGTGAGGAGAGGATGGGACTGCCATGGATGGAGGCCGAACAAACAGCGCAAGACAGGGACGTATGGAGGAGCCCTTGTCGATGCAATGGGTCCCCGACCCGAATAGGACAAGGGGAAGAAGATGATGATGAGGAGCTTGGTGTTCATAACCCGCCTAGATCGAGTTAATTTTTTAAGTGAAACTTCTTTAGCACCGTCGTGATTTGAAACCTGATGAAGTGAAAAAGCGACGCTAAAAAGAGACAAACACATACATCTGTAGGATTTAGCCTGCGTGAGTATGAGATAGAATAATCGGTCTCCTTTTTGTGCAGTGCTTCGTAAATAATCGGTCTCCTCTTTGTGCGGTGCTTCGTAGCCTCCCCACTCTTATCGACTTTAGTTTTCTGAAGGTTTCACTTTTACCGCGTGTGAACTGCATATTTGTATTTTTATGTGAATACTGTACAAGAGTCCAAACTGCTCCCAACCGTCTGGAGCAGTGAGACTATGGTATCTCCCATCGGGGTATGTTGTAAGGCTAAAGGTAGTGGGAGGGAAAGGAGACGGGGCAGAGAGAGGTGGGGAAATGCCTGACTATTTAGATATGGTCACCAAACATGTCTAAAGCTTTTTCAAGTAACGTTTCAAGTCTGAATGTGGTCTTACATCACGGCGGTACAGAGGGTATTATTCAGAGTGGTATACTGTACAGAGGGTATACTCCAAACAGAACTCATTTATCTACAGATCCACTCATTCATTTAACTTAAATTATTACCACATTGAAATTTTTAACCCAACATTTCGTGACATAAAACGAAAACTCACTAAGCAACATAACTCAAACTAGAATTTTCAATCGCCTTGCATTGCAGTGGGAAGAACGGATTCATACGTCCCTCTTGGACACACCCCTCATACCTTTTCTCTTTCAGAACTTCCTCTCCTTCCTTTCGCGAAAAATATCCTCCACACAGCATCCCCAAAAATGGCATAGGCCCCGGGGGAAATTGTTTTCCTCAGGGTCTCTAATGTGAAGCGAATTAAAAAAAATAATTATAATAACAATAATATTAAAAAGTTCGTAGGTACTATGAACGTATTTGTAATACGTTTGTTGTTATTTCTATAAAAAATAAACACGAATAGTTTTTTATGAGGCATATTTTTGTCATTAGCACACCTTTATTGCGGTTGATTGGATGTTCTAACAGAACATGGCTAAATTTACTTAACGCTAAAAGGTGCACATGAAAAAGGTATGAAAGAGGTACCGTATATGTACGTAGAGTGTAGAGTTACATTATTATAGAATGTTGTACAGTCCGATTATGTATTCTAAATAACCAGAGTCAAGGAGTTGAGGCCCTGAAGTTTCCGTCAAGACCTACCTCATGTTTGGAGATGCTGTGAGGACGGAAACTCCTATCAAAGTGTGGAAAGAACCTGGAGTGACCTCCGTGCGTCGTTATGAAAAATGTTGAGACGATATTTTTTTGTCTTGCACTAATAACCTAGCTTAACTCTAAAATTAATCTAAGTTCTGAGTGTATACATAAATGATGAAAAAGTGCTTACATACCTCCGTAATTAAGAAAATTATGGCCCCAATCTGCCTCTTTTTCGCTTCTAAATTTACATCCCCACGTTTATCTAAAAAAAGATAATGGTTGCATTAATTTTTTCCATTTATCCGATCTTAAAAGCAATAAGCCATTTGCCTCCGGTGAATAATTGCAAAAAATGCCTTAAAGACCATTACCGTTTAATGACGTTTCTAGGTTGCATCTCAATTTTTTCGCCCGTCTCTTTTTCTCGTCGTGGGAAAGACGCAGGAACGCAAGAGAGAGAGATTTAGTCTGGTTCGATAAAACCACCCTTATTGGGTGGTCCGTGTGTAATAAAAATGAGATTAACCCCTATTTCATAGTGGGCGATATTCCAATTTCGATTATCTTTCTTATGAGGCTTTTTCTTTGAGAAATTTGCCAAGTGAGGAGCATGTCAAGAGTAATATTTTTTTGATTTATCACTATAATATACATTTGTCTTGTGTTACATTTCTTTCACCTCTGAAAAGCTTTCACTTTCACCTTAGCAGCCCGTGAAATTTTAAATAACTAATTGTCTAATAATGTAACAACTTGTAAGCTTTTCCACGTCATTTCATAACAATTCTCCTTTCGAAAACAGTCCTAAATTTTCCAATCTTTCGAAATAAATATCGACTCTACTTTTGACACTAATATTCTCATAAACCTAATATTAATGTTGATCAATGTAAAATCACGCAACGTCCAATGTTTTAGTGTCCTCTGCGTTCAAAGTCATATCTTCTCCAAACATAAACTTTCTAATTTAAATGTGTATACCGGAAGTGACCTGCCAGGTAATAATTAAATTAGATAGAGCCTAAGAACCCACAAAAAATTGTACAGGGTCCTTGAGGTGATTTTTCACAAAAACAGCACTCTACAAATTATCAAATTATTACATTATTGAGTATAAATATGGTATATTAGAAATTGTTGTCACTAGCGATTCCTGTTCCAATATGGACTGTATTGCCTGAAGTTTGTTGGTGTTATACTTTTGTTGTCTTACATTTTTTTTATAATTGCCTCGTCTTCATGTTTACTTAGCCCTATTTTTAAGTTGTTTTTTAAATTATCTTCGTGTTATTTTTGTACATGCATATCATGTTTATAATTTCCTCAAATTCCCGTTTACTTATTTTTACCACATTTTGATGTTGTTTTTAAACACATTTTATTTAATTTGTAAGGGAAATAAATATTTTTTTTTGCTTGCAATTTATGGATTTCTGGCCAAAATACGAGTATGCAATTATTTAATTTTGAATTGTTCAGTGGATCTGAGTTTTTTCTCCTTGTAGTTTTGGCTTGATCGTCAGTAAGGTACTTACTATTTTTTAGTAGAGTTTTATAATACAGAATACCTACATTAAAGTTTTCTAAAAATCGTCTAACGGAGTTTTTGAGTGTAATTTTAGGATTTTTTTATGTTTTAATGATCTGCTTCATGTGGGTATTTAAGACATAAATTCTTAAGACTTAAATTGTTGAAATCTCCCCTAGAAACCAGTAAGAGTTTTGCTTAGTTTAAGCTTTTTCTGTCATTAATTTTTAACATTGTCGATAGCGATCCTCGGCTATGAATGCAGATGTTGCTAGTTCAAACCTCTACGTGCATGTTTATTATGTACATAGAATGATTTGGATTATTACTTTAGCACGTTCCCCTCTGCCATTTGCGTTTTTTTCCTGAATGTTTGTCTTAGTCCGACTGGTTCCAGACAGTAGTACCTTGATTTTCAATATGAAAAACTTTATTTTTATATCTAGAGTTCACAATCCTACCTACACTTCTTATCTTCCATTCTAGTAAAACTGCTGTGTTCTAAAAAAAAACAAACTTTGCCATTTTCCATTACCATTTCATGTTCATGGTCATTTTGCTCCCCCTTTTAAGTAGTTCCATGTGACATTGTTGCAAAAATATATGCATGTAAAAAATAATAATAATATAAAAAAACGCCCGGGTTGCCGGCATTAAAAAAAAGAAGAAATGGGGCATAAGAAAATTGAATCTTAAAACTATTACAACACCCCTCATTCCCCGATTTTTTCCTCCTAATGAAATGGTTCATTTGATTTATAGATCGTTAATGCCCCTTCCCACCCCCTCCCCCCTCCCCCCTCCCGCGACCCACCATCCTTATACCAGGAGGGGGGTGAGACGCGCATCGCCTTCGTAGGTAATTATGCATGTAACTGCGTATCTTGTACATACTATTATTCTTCTGCTTAACTGAATTTCCCGGCTTTACTTGGGTATTAATGCGGCCCCTTTGAAATTTTAATTATATAATAGAAAAAATATTTTTCTGATGTCTGAGGCAGTGCAAACATTGAAAAGGTGAGCTCTGGCGTTATGAAATTTTGTAAATATATCCGTAAAATTCAACAGTCAACACTATAAAAACCAGACTGTCCTCTGTATATAATTATTAAAATGCTATTTAAGTTTATTTTTGCTCTGAACGTGAATCCAACCCGCAGTACCCGTATAATTCAGAAGTGTTTTAGAAGGCATATCATTTCATTTTTAAGCATTCTTTTTAAATCATATGAAATATATACGTTTTTTAATATCTTACTAATATTATTTATGTGAAAGTTTGTATGGATGTATGTGTGTTTGTTACTCTTTCACGCAAAAACTACTGAATGGATTTTAATGAAACTTTACAATAATATAGCTCATGCATCAGAATAACATATAGGCTTCAATTTATAAAGCTAGCTAGGAAGGGACGCTGGAGGGGAACGGGAACCCACGGGAAAAGTGATTCAAGGAGATTTCTTTGAATATGGGAACGCATGCCGAGAACCAGCAAGTTTATTATATAAATACTAGCTGATTCTGCAAACGTTGTTCTGCCATATAAATTATTTATAGTGAATATTTTGGTTGTTAAATAAAAAAATAACGAACGAATTCGTTGAGGCGGACGTAGCGCCATCTGTCTTTCAACAAGATAAATAATTTCGTTCTGTTTGAAATACGAACGACGGTTAAATTTGTTTATACAAAAATCGCGATTAAAAAATGGGAGGGTCGCAATTTAAAAAATGGGAGGTTGGGGGTAGGAGGGTGAAAATTTGGGGTTACAGGTATTTTTTAAGCCAAATAAAAAAAAACACAATAAAAAAAATTGTTAATATTTTTTTTTCCTGGATGGGGACACCCTTATCACCTATCGGTATGAAATATACTTTACGACCTATTCTCATACCAAATATACACAAAAAATTTCATAAACATCGGTCGAGCGGTTTCGGAGGAGTGCGACTACAAACACTGTGACACGAGATTTATATCTATACTAGCTGGTACCCGGCATGCGTTGCTGTGCCATTTAATAGAGAAATTGTTTCCCCCTGCGTGTCCTTTCCCATTCGTCCCGTTTCCCTTCCGCCTCTCCTTCCTTTCTCGCGTCCCCTTCCTCTATCGCTTTCCCACTCTCCCTCCCCCACCATCCCTCTCCCCACTTCACTCCCCCCTTCCCACATCCCGTGAACCCCCTTCCCGATTTCCCCTCCTCCCTCCCTGGTTCCCCTCCCCCGTCCTGCGAATCCCCTATCCGAGTTCCCCCCCCCTCCCACATTCCATACATTCATTCCCGGTACATTCAGTTTTAAAACAGCTCGCGTGACACCTATTGCAGTTTTTTTATACAAATTTCATAATGCCAGAACTCTCCAGTAGTTTTATAAAAACCTTGTCCTGACAATAATGAACACATAAAAAAAAGAATTATCCAAATTGGTGCAGTCGTTCGGAAGTTATGCGCGTACATACATTTCGACGATTCATTTTTATTTATATAGATAGATATAGATATATCTATGTATTTTTTAGAATGTATTTGATTTGAATGTATTTTGAATGTATTTTTTCAAGTAGTAATTTTTTTTAATGAATTCAGACTTCCGTATTATCTTTTTATGTAGAAATAAAAATAAAGCACACAACTTGTTCCTGTTGTTAAGAAATTGTCTGTTAAATGTTTTTTATTTTATTTATTTATTTTAATAATGTAAAAGGTACCTTTTTTACTCCTTTTACTCCCAGGTGAACTTTAAACACATTCACATACACAAACACACTCACACGCGAAATAAGCACATGACCTGATAAATTTATAGACCATCTTTTCTATTGTTTTTGTTGTGTGCAAAAAAAGATTTATGAAAAATCCAATATTTTAAACATTGCTTTTGGGGAAATCTTTGAATAGGAATGTAAATGTACACCTAATTAATTGATTTTAAATCCTTTACCTTTTGTTATGTACGTATTCGATTATTTTTTATATATTGTACGTACGTATTCCATGATTGTTAATAGTTTACATATTGTTTCAACGCACAATCTTACAAACCTACAAACTTTGTATTTTATCAAAACGCTTTTGATTATCATAATAATAATTATTCTTCGCCCTCGCCTTGGGAAAATTGATATGGAAATTTTAAGTATATTACCCCCGCAAATGGTAAATGGAAACCCATCGAATGGCTGCAGTTAAAAATAATTTATTAGTTTCGTTTGGAAATTATTATCTGTTTTTAACTTTTTTATGGGCGGAATAAATCTTGCGAGGCGCCATTACTATTAGAGATTCGGAAAAATCGCCCGTTTACCGATATGATTATAAAAGTGCTTCGCTTGTTCCTCGGAAGATTATATTGGGACGTTTTATTTTTTAATTTAAATAGGGTTTCAGTTGTTCACAATTTTGCAAATTTTTTTATCAATCCATTTATTTTTTTCATGAGTCTAGAGACTTGATAATTTCGCATTTGCGATAACACACGTTTTTACCAAATTTTTACCTACACAATAACATTATGCAATTTGGGAGGCGAAAATGGGTACCGCCACCCCGGGAACCTTTATTGGATAACTAACACCTCTGTCATAGGTCACCCCAAGTGGTTCGCTACGTTTGGTGATTTAGCAGTGGTGCCCGGGTTCATGGGGTGAGGTTTGTCTAGGTCTTGGAGGCGGATGACCAGGACACACTGAACCTCAAATTCCTACCCACCCCTTAAACCTTTTTCCGTCCCAGAACTCTCCTCTCTTTCCTTTCCTAAAAAAACCCCTCCACACAGCATCCCCAAAGATGACATAGGCCCTGAAGGAAATAATTTTTCTCAGGGCCTGCGGATCTCATGTAAAAAAAAATTATCCTATTTTATTCAGTTTGGAAGGCGAGTATGGGTACCGCCGCCCCGGCAGCCATTTGTTGAATAACCATCACCTCTGCCGTAGATACCAAGTGGTAACCTGGGCTCATGGGGTGAGGTTTGTCTAGGTCTTGGTTTGCGGATGCTTTAGCCCACCTTCTGCATGGCGAGCCGGATCGGGAGATACTGATAAAGGGAGATCTTAGACTCGCTCGACCCATCGCCTTGTACCGCAGTGGGATAGTTGGATTCATACGCCCGTCGCTCCTGGACACTTTTACCCCTAGATTCCTACCCACTTCTCAAACCCTTTTCCTTCCCAAAAGTTATCTTCTTCCTTTCTCCAAAAAAACCCTCCACACAGCATCCCCAAAGATGACATAGGCCCTAAGGGAAATTATTTTCCTAGGAACCTTCTATGTGAAGTCAATTTAAAAAAGTAATTTTTGAATTATATAAAAAAATTATTTTAACCACTTCCAACTATTTATTTACATAAAATTAATAATCTTCAGAAAACTTTTCCTTCCCAGAACTTCCTCTCCTTCTTTTCCCCATAAAACCCTTCACACAGCATCCCCAAAGATGACACAGACCCTGAGTGAAATTATTTTCTTCAGAATCTCCTGTGTGGAATCAATGTATAAAAGAAGGTATTATAAAAATTTCGAAATTATAAAAAAAAAATTACCACTACCAACTTTTTATTTACATGAAATTTATTAATTTTCGTATCGTATTTTCATTAAAACATAGTCGATTATTTTGCATTCTGTGTAGGTAATAGGTACCCTTTCCAATTTCCCGTTGAAGTTGAAACTTGGGCAGAGGCTGCGCTTTCAGTATGAAGTCCCCCGATATTAAAATTCGAACTTTTATTAAAAGTGGATTAATAATACCGCGTGCTTCGGCCGTGTTATTATCCAAAGAAAAAGCATTAAAAGGTGATTTATTCGGCAAGTTCGAGCCAACAGATTGGATACATTATGGGGGCAACCAACCTGCATAGTAACTTATAGTAAGAGAGTATTGCCAGACATTCAAATTGCCGAGAAAATAATTTAAAAGATGTAGAAAAAGGGGATTACTTTTGTTTCTAGGTATTTACTACAATATTTACACTTATACAAGGTGTACTTGACTTACTTTAATCAGTGATTCCTCACATTATTTGGAGTTTAAAAAAATATATATATTTAAAAGTTACATGATTACAATGAAGTTCCGTTAACCCTACAGGCCTCGACGATATTTTGTCAAACGTCAAAATATTTACGCTTTACAATATAAACCATATTAACGGAATATTTCTATTATATTGGTGATAAAATACGCTTCCAAATTTTATAAATTGAAATAAATATATAATTTTTTAAATATAAAAATTTTGCATGTAAACGTGGCAAAATGACTCACCTTACGTTTTTTCTATCAAAAATTACTAATACCGAAAAAGACATTTTATTAGACAAATGTATTACAAACGTTATTGTCGTCTCCCTTTTTTGTCGTTCCATGTAAAAATAATTAATAAATAAACAAAAATTTTAACAAAACAAAAAAACGACTTCAAAAAATGCACTAAAAAGTAAAAAATAATTTCGTATTCTTCTACAACTTCATAATCAACTTACTTTTTCTAATCATCAAAATGTAGTTATGATTTTTATTTTTGGAGTCGGTGTCAGTCAAGGTAGGTTTGTAACTAAATACATAGTTATAGGTGAGATGTGCTTGTGTCGCACAAGCGACTGGCTGACACCGACTCCAAAAATAATAATCGTACCTACATTTTGATGATTAGAAAAAGTAAGTTGATTATGAAGTTGTAGAAGAATACGAAATTATTTTTTACTTTTTAGTGCATTTTTTGAAGTCGTTTTTTTGTTTTGTTAAAATTTTTGTTTATTTTTTGATTTTTAGTGAATCTGAAGTACACTAACTAATTTGTCTGAATATGGGTAAACCCACTAAACGTGCTGCTCATATAAGACAGACATAATTTGATCATAACGACGTTAGTTTCGTTAATTTGTCACGGATCCGATAATCAAAACCTAACCAAACTCTCATCAAATTACCCTTGAAGTACATCCTTTCCAATAAAAAAAGAATCATCGAAATCGGTTGGCGTGATATTAAGTTATTCGTCCATTTGTCGCGCGCATACTTAATGCAAATTTAAGACTTATATGGTTTTCTCATAGATGCCATTGTCGGAACTGGACCAAATTAAAATGGGACCACACGGGAAGCACCAGCTTTCAAATAAAAAAAGAATCATCAATATCGGTTCACACAGTCAAAAGTTCTGAGGTAACAAACATAAAAAAATATATATATATTATTTTTTATATTTGAATATATAAGGGTGGTATTTTGTCTTTCTAACACTATTTAAATCATATTTCTCACTATGATAGTTAGGGAGAAACAACGATTTCGTTGAGACATGTATAAGTTGTTCCTTAAACAGAACAAATAGACTTTAAAGGTTAAACTGCTATATAGCTAAAGTTATAAATACTGTCAATAAAGGACATAAACTAGATAGGCCAGAATCATTATAAATACCTCAGACACACACTACAAAATATGTGATAAAATCTCTCAACTATGTTGCCTATGGTTCCATGACAGTTCATCCTGCTACAATTCATCCGGTGACAGTTCATCCTGCGACAGTTCATCCTGCCGACAGTTCATCCTGCCGACAGTTCATCCTGCCGATAGTTCATCCCGCCGACAATTCATCCGGCGACAATTCATCCTGACAATTCAACCTAGCCTAACCTAACCTATAAGTATAACCTATAAGTATGCTGTATTTTGTTTTCACGCATGCTTCTTCGGAGAGTCGAAATTATTGTTAGTAAAAATATTTTTACGGCGGATTTCCACTCAAGATGCCTTCAGATATAAGTATATCGATTTTGGTTGTACGGCCGTATATCCTCTTTGCATACTCACTTAATAAAAATCTTCTAAATGATCAGGCAGGATGAACTGTCGGCAGGATGAACTGTCGGCCGGATGAACTGTCGCAGGATGAACTGTCGCCGGATGAACTGTCGCAGGATGAACTGTCGCCGGATGAACTGTCGCCGGATGAATTGTCGCAGGACGAATTGGCGGGTCACCGTTGCCTCTACACTATATAATTATTATATTTTTTAAGTATGTTTAAGGATGAAACTTTGTAATTTTCTTGTCGTGTTCAATTGTGTTGTTTTTTTCTCTTTTCTTTTCCATTTAGTTTTAATCATCCATATCTGTGTAACCTTGTTCCTTTTTTCTTTTATTGTTTTCTATTGTTGTTTGTTCTACTCAACCTGTCTTTTATTTTTTTGTCTAGATTGTATGTAAAACATTTATTTTTAATATCTAAATTCATGTGTAAAATTTAAACTATTTCCTCCCACCCATGATTTGTATGTTCCTCCTGTCCTAAAATGAGTTCTTTAACTCATCGGGATTGCTCTAGCAAGAAATAAAAACAATAAAAAAAAAATTTAAAAAATAACCCACCTAACTAAAAAAGTCGACCCTAACTTAGTAATGAATCAAAAATTAGAAGAATCATATGCTAAATCTCCGCTCCTATATCTATTATAATTTTATCACATGTTCTAAAGTAAAATATGTATTTTATTTATATAACATACATTATAAGATTATTCCTGCTCCAATAAAAAACATCTGTCCCTTTAAAATCTATCAATCAAAAATTCCATGTTATCATTAATTTATAAAGCTCTTAATAGACAATAGTCGCGACAAGAATAAAATGGGTTATTAATAATTCATATTACTTACAAGTTACAAGTAAGGTATAATAATTCTTATCCCAAACTTCATAACTGTTTTTCGCAGACGTTCAAGCCTCAATGTTTATATAAGGCTCTTCCGCGTGATTGAAAAAAATATAGTTGTATCTGAAAAAACATGAGATTCTGGTGAAACAAAAACATGTTCTAAACTTGGCTAATTAGAGTTTTCCCCTGGCGGTGAAAAGCTGCAACTCACAATCATTCCTCATTTTGCGCATACCAGCGACATCTCTTAAATGGTGGAAACAATAACACGATTTTCATCATTCTAACAAATTCTCATGGAATATTTATTATTCGAACATATTTTCAAAGTACTGAATTATTAAACAATAATAATAATAAATTTGGACAACTTATATAGCGCTGTTTTTGCGAAAAATCGCCTCAAGAGCGCTGTACAAATTAACAAGGATTTTACATTAGAATTTACTTAACTTAGGAGGCTAGATAACAACTCGTCTTGCAGCTATCAAGCGCATGGATTATTGAAATTCTAGCCCCCCGATAAATTAAATAAAATATCTTTTTATACGTACGTATTTCAATTTACTTAACTATGTAGGGGGCTAGATAACCACTCGTCTTGCAGCTATCAAGCGCATGGACTGTTGGAATTCTAGCACCCCAATAAATTAAATAAAATATCTTTTTATACGTACGTATTCTAATTTACTTAACTATGTAGGAGGCTAGGTATCAACTCGTCTTGCAGCTATCAAGCGCATGGATTATTGGAATTCTTGCCCCCCAATAATACATTTACCTTCTGTATTTAATAATCTACTTAACGTCCTTAGTCTAACTTAATCTAACTTAATCTACTTAATCTAACTTAACCTAACTTAATCTTACTCACACATACTCAAAACATATATGTATTTAATAAATCTGCAGTTCATAAAAACAATTGCAAAGAAACCATAAAAATAACACGTAATCAACGCTAACGAAAATGTATATATACTCGTAATACACTGTGATAATAAATTGTCACTGTGAACTGTTAATTAATAAAGTTTTTTAATTTTTCATTTATCACTCCATACGTACGGCACAGGTAGAAACCGAAGGGCGCGGGCTCAGTCCCATGACTTCCTAGTCCATGTGCTTAGGGGCGGGGGGCAGGCGCGGGCGGTTGGCAGCGGGGGCAGCTAGGGATGCAGAGATTGCAGAGGTCATCAGTTGGTTTTCTTCTCTGGTGCGTTTCTTAGAAGGCCGCTTCGGTGGCCCACACATATGGTCCACAGTCGTAAATACAGCGACTGCGGGCGTAACAGCGAGCAGCGGGGTTGCAGTAAAGGTGCGGGGGGTGCGCAGGGGTACGGCTATGACACCCAACAACCGAACAAATGACCACATCTGGTAAATGTTCGCTACCGATCCTGGGTTTTAAACACTTCGCATCTAATGAATCACGATAATATCTGCACATATTCTTAAAACTCGTTATACGTCCACACTGCTTACGATAAAATTATTTTGAGTTCACATATGTAATGTTCACAGAGTAATAAACATTATTTGACACTTTTAAGGTCTCAAAATGTTAATTATCCCTCTTATTTAATAAGGGATAACGAGACCGGCCAGAATGCGTCAGGCTGCTCCGAGCGCCTGACGCATTCTAATAATAATAATAATAATAATTGGATAATTTATAAAGCGCCGTTTTTGTGAAAAATCACCTCAAGGGCGCTGTACAATTTATTAGGAATGCTTAATTTCTAACTGATTTTACTATTTACAAATGGATACAGAAATATACTTACCTGGCAGGTCACTTCCGGTAAACACACTTTAATTATAAGTTTATGCTTGGAGAAGATACGGCCTTGCACGCGGAGGACATTACAGTTAACACACTGGACATTGCGTGATTTTACATTATTTGCTACCCTCATCGCTGTTAGTACCTATTACATTTGTGAATAGAAAAGTAGAGGTATTTATTTTAAAATACTGGAGAATTTAGGACTATTGGAGATTAGTGGCAAAAGTATAGTTGGTATTTATTTTAAAATACTGAGGAATTTCGGAATCTTTAGGGCTGGAGAATGTTCATGAAATGACCTTCACAAACGCTTACATATATATATATATATATATATATATTTTTTTTTTTTTTCCATGTTTTTATAGGTTAGTTCTCATTCTAAACATACTAATATCGGTTGTGGGTCTGTCTGTGACTGATTTTAACTCAGGTTCAAAGAACTCAGATTCGTTTTGAATTTGATTGTCATTTTAAAAATTGGAACTGATCGTGTTAGGAATTAAGGCAAACGATAAACGATACCTAAGATGTTATTTTTAAGTTGCTTTTTTAAAATTGGAACTGATGTGTCAAGAATTTAATCAAGCAATAATATATATTTCGTTTTTTGTTTTTGGGGTGTTATGCCGTGTTGCGCTACCTCCTTTAGCCAACGTTTCGGACAGCGTTGCAGCTTCCATCATCAGGGCAGATCCCGCACATCTACCGGATCTGCCCTGATGATGGACACTGCAACCCTGTCCGAAACGTTGGCTAAAGAAGGAGGTAGCTCAACACGGCGTTACACCCCAAAAACAAATAACGAAAATACTTTTGGCTGTGAAAATAGAGCCTAAGATTCATAATAAATTTTAAAGCGCCCTTGAGGTGATTTTTCATAAAAACGGCGATCTAAAAATTATCCAATTATTATTATTATTTCTTTTGTTTATTTTTTTTTAATTTTATTAAGGTTAATCTTGACTAGTAAAGTCCCATTTCGTGATTTTTCAAGATTCTGCGCTTTTCTCATTTTCAAGAAAGCTTTATTTATCAGCTAGGTTAATTAAGGTAATATCCCGTAATTTTAATAAATAATTGCAATAAAATAAATTTAATATTTCATGGAAATGCAAGTGTTTTCGAAGCCATTTTTGAAATGGCTGAATTATCAATATCAAAGGATTATTTTTTGTCAAAATGCAATTTATTAAAGGTTTATAATCCTTTTTAAAATATTATCATTGTTTGATTGTAACTCCCGATGCCGGCAAACCTTTCCTTCGTCGGGTTTGGGGTAACATTTTTACGTGCGGAATAAAAAAACATTGTTTCCTCGGCTATCTATGTAACACCCCTTTTATTAAATTGTAGGATGGAATAACCACGTGCGATTTAGCCACCACCCGATTTCATATTATCTATGTAACCCCTCCTCCCCAAACAACACGTGTCATAGTATGTTTAATAAACAGGGTGTTTGGAAACAATGTGACCTGATGAGTCGCTAAACAGTCAGTTGTGATACTTCAGAAAAAACCAAAAAAATCTGCCTTTTGAGAGTCCTAATCACCTATAAGAATAATAATAATTGGCTAATTTATGTAGTGCCGTTTTCGTGGAAAATCACCTCAAGGGCGCTGTACACAATAAATATATAAAATAATTAATATTACTGGCTTACAACTAAGATTTACAATTACAACTAGTGTCTTACATCTAAGACTTATAGCTACTTATATTACTGGCTTACAACTAAGATTTACAATTATAACTAGTGATTTACATCTAAGACTTATAGCTAGTAACTTATGACTAAGACATATAGATTCTAACCTAAAACTGGTGATTTATTAACACACATATTTACAATTAAGATTAGCGCCAGGAGTAGTAGGAAGTTTTTACATAATATTACAATTCGAGAACACGGGTGCAAAAAGTATAATGAAGGTTAACTGGATTTACGGGAAGGTATAGATATTTTAAATAAATTAATAAATTTAATAGTCGATCTTTACTGCATTAAGGTGATTCATCGCTCAACAGTAAACAGATTGAGGTATCACAATTAACAGATTACATTAAACTATAAACAAAGAGAAAAAAAAACTATTAAAAATTGCAAAGTTTAAATAGAATGATGAATTTATGGAAAGGAGTATCGGAAAAAGTGTGTTTTCAGTTTGGATCTAAATTCCGCTGAGTTGGTTATACATCTCAATTCCATAGGAAGTTTATTCCAAGCTTCAAGGCCGGATCCTGCGAATGCACGATCACCAAACTTAGTGTTAGGATTTCGCTTACGTTCTTTTAACCTTCCAATTGTAGAAGATGTCGCTGATCTAAGAGTTGACTGCCTTAGACCAATATTTTCCGTAATGCATAGTTCAGAGATATAGGGAGGAGCCATTTCATTGATAGATTTAAACCCTATCCAGCATAACTTGTATTGGATCCTTTCAGGACACTTCAGCCAGTGAAGATTTCAATAAACTCCTATACTCCTGCAAATCTCTAACTTTCTCCATTTCGACTTTATACAAAATCTGTCCGGTCCCAGTTAAGCCTCAATTACATTCAGCTTGTTTACAAGCTACTGTCTACTAAGTTTAAAAGCGGATGAATTGGTTAGTGAGATTGTCATGACGACACACGAAACTGTCCACCCGCTCAGCAGCGTAGGAAATTGAGGTCGCTGCTAGCGCCAGTAGCAAGAATGACGCCTACGTGAACTAATTCTGTCAGATCTTTTACAGTCGAAATCAGCTGTTTATTGGTAGCCATATTGAAAACATAAATAAACCAATCACGGGTTAGCGTTTAGCGAGTAAAGTTGATGACCTTTCAAGTTTTTTCGTAGATAGTCAACAATCTGCTAGTTAGCTAGTAATACGATTACACTGAGCGAGTTTACTAACAGATAGTGGATTTCCCAGATAGTAGCTTGTAAACTAGCTCAATGTAATTGACGCTTTAGACAATGTAATCCCCAATTAGGGTATGTGGTGTGGCTGATGGTAGTGGGAGAGCAAATAGTTGAAGAAGAGAAAGGTGGGGAAGTATCTGGCTGTTCATTCTGGTCACCAAACACGGCTACATTTAAAGCAACGTTTCTATTCTGAATGGTGGTCTTTTACCAGGGCGATAATCAAAGTATCATTCACTCTGAAATGTGCCAATGTAAAACAAATTAAACAAATAAATTGTACTTGTGCACGCCGGGATTTAAACCTACTACCTCGGTATTTATACCAAGATTCCTAACCACTCAAATACGGAGGCCGTCCAATGTATTTAATTTCCTATGTCTAACGTCACGTGGAATGGAAAATTGCGTCGCTTAAGTTGTGGTATTAGGAAATATGGTAAAAAAGCAAATTAAATTATCTAATATCATTTTATATCAATTTTCAGTGAGCTGGATGCATTTTTTTGCTCGCCAAATAAATAGCCGATTGGAAAATTTCATCATGTAGTGTATAAAAGTCAAAGTAGCTCTAAAACTGCATTAGCACCCCCCCCCCCCCCCCCCCCAAACACCCATGATATCTATTATCCCAAGGGTTTGCGCTTGCGGTTGCTTCGTTCCTTTCCCATAATTCGTGGTTCGGCTCGCGTCGCAGCATTAGATTCCATTTGAACCGACCATAATTATGCTAATATAATATGTAGCATAATCTATCTTCTATCTATCTATCTATCTATATCTATCTATCTATCTATCTATCTATCTTCTATCTTCTTCTTCTATCTATCTTCTATATAAATAAAAATGAATCGCCGAAATGTATGTACGCGCATAACTTCCGAACGACTGCACCAAATTGGATAATTATTTTTTTCCTGTGTTCGTTATTGTTAGGACAAGGTTTGTATAAAACTACTGGTGAGCTCTGGCATTATGAAATTTCTATAAAAAAATTGCAATAGGTGACATGCGAGCTGTTTGAAAGCTGAATGTACCGGGAATGAATGCATGGAACGCGGGAGGGGGTAAGGGGAGGGGATACGGGGAAGGGGGGAGTGGAGTGGGGCGAGGGAAGGTGGAAGAGGCGGAGAGGGAACGCGAAAGGAAAAGGGGAGGCGGGAGAAAAAGAGGAGGCGGAAGGGGGACGGGACGAATGGGAAAGGACACTCTTTATTAAATGGCATAGCAACGCATGCCGGGAACCAGCTAGTATAATATAAAGCAAAGGTACGAACCACAAAGATTATCGAGATGTCAGTAATAAGTTGGTCGAAAGATGTCAGTAGTAAAATGATGATGTTTTGTATGATCGGTTTTCATTATAAAATGAAGTTTTTGGCTTATAATAAGTAAAAATAATAATAAAAAAACATTTATTTTACAATAGAATCTTTCATATTTACTAATCTTTTTTTCTTTGATTATATGGATTCTATTGCTTATATTCTTTATTTTATAAATACTAAAATGATAGGGAGACCTTTTTTCATCTGTATTAATGTAGTTACTATAGGTTTCATCCTATTTCCAAATCAATGCAAAATTTGGATCAATAAAAAATAACCTAATAAAATCTAGGAATTTCAAACTGGTATTCAAAGTTCAGGACACCGAAGCTCTATATTCAAATATTTTTACACCAACGGTAAATAGTGTTTATATACTTCTTCAAACTTTGCAAAAACATCTTGTCGCGTCGCAAAAATATTGATATAATCAAAACAAATATCTTAGTTTACACCGCTATATTTTATTTACAATATCGACGTGTTTAACATATATTAACATATCGATATTGTTAATAATATAATGGTGTAAACTAAGTATTTTGTTTTGATTATAGTGTTTTTATAGTTGGAATTTAAAATTTCTATTTGAATTAGGTGACGTACCATCTGAAAATCCCTGTATAAAATGTAACATCCACATCTTCTGTCCTCGAATTAAAATTGCAGCGACGTACTCTGCGGATAAAAACGCGAGAAAAAGTAAGCACATGTCACGGGAAATTAAAATAAACAATTAAGGGATGAATTTAAAATATTAATTTTTCTCCGCCGCCCCCTCAGATATAGAAACGAAACGGGTCCAAAGTGGGAGCCTTGTGGGACGCCGCATTTTATTTTATAATAATAATATCGAATAATACGTTATTATGCCGGTCGCGTACGACGTGGGAATGATATGCGAGAACGAAACGACGGCCGTTCAGCGCAGGGAACTGCGAGCTTTAGAAATTCAATTTTATGTAAATAAGTTATTTTAATAAATCTATTCATTTTTAAATCTTGGGAATCCGAAAAGTAAATTTTCACTCTTTGGAAAATTGGTCTACTGTTATTCTAACATGTTCGTTCGATGCGATATAATATTAAATTTGATTTTCGAACACGACTTCGAGTACACATTTTATCGATTACTAAATATTATGCCATTTCCCTGCAGAGGTAGGCATTATTTTCACAAATTATTAACGAATTTTGGCGGAGATCAATTTTTAATAAGGCGTCAAGAGCATGATACACGTGTGTACGTTTTTAAAATGTACGTTCGGTCAAAATAGTTATGAAAACTATTTTTGGCAGTGTTAGTCACAATATCTACAGTTGGTAGAGACAAGCCTAGCGACAAAAATAAACATGAACACGTCTTAACTACGTTACTGTTCTATATTTTATTTTTTTTTACATGAGCTCCACACAGGAGGCCCTGAGGAAAATAATTTCCCTCAGGGCCTATGTCATCTTTGGGGATGCTGTGTGGAGGTTTTTTTTAAGGAAAGGAAGGAGAGGAGAGTTCTGAGAAAGAAAAGGGTTTAAGGGGTGGGTAGGAATCTGGGGTTCAGTATGTCCTGGTCATCCGCCTCCAAGACCTATACAAACCTCACCCCACGAACCCGGGCACCCCTGCTAAATCACCAAACGTAGCGAACCACTTGGGGTGATCTATAGCAGAGGTATTGGTTATTTAATAAAGGTTCCCGGGGCGGCGGTACCCATTCCCGCCTCGCAAATTGTGGACCAATTGATATTTACCAAATACTAAATAATTAAGATCGCCGGAATGATTGGTAGTAGAAATCTCCTTTTTTGGTGAAATGCACAAACTATTGGAACAATGCAGTTGTTTATGGTCCTACCACTGAAAGCTCCATTGTAACCTCATTTTCTGTCATAAATGACTTATCTAACAGAAAGAGAGGTTAAAACGGTTCTCTCAGCGGCATATCTTTATGTTAAATCGTCGGTAGTTGTTAAATCTTGAAATATTTTTTAATTTTTTTCCATTTTCAAATTTTCTTAGTACCTAACACCGTTCTTTAAACGGGCCAATCATTTTGACATTCATAGCAAGCAAATTACAATATACCATCGCAGACCCGTGAAAAATCACGGAATATTTGTAGGATTATAATATATTTCAAAAACAAACATTGTCAATTTTAGAGTCGATCAGAAATGTACCTTTCTACCGTTAGTGAACTTGAAAAATTACGACAGCTATCAAAAATGTAAACAAATGAAATACACATTTAAAATATTAATTAATTATAAATATATTAATTTAATTCAATACAAAAATATATGACACTTCTTAAGATAATATCTTTACATATGAGGAGCCGTTAATTTATGAAATTCCTTCGATAGAAAAAAAATAGCAAAATGTGCTCCGAAAATCGTTAAAAACCCGTTTTGGTCTCTTATTTAGCATGTTATTGGTATGAAAAAATTCACATCATATCTTTAAATGCAACTTGGCCACCTGTCGATAGATTTATGCTCTATTTCAAACGAGTCGTGTTTTACTAAATATTTTCACAATTTTCGCAAAATTATTGTATTTTTTTTTCAATTTTATTCTACTCTCTCTAATATTCATATTTACATAGCCCTTTTAAACCGTCTACAACTATAAATGAAACAATATACCTAATGGTTTCAAACAAAGTAATCTTGGATAAGTTTTAAGATTTACACGGCCAAAAGCATTTTCGTTATTTGTTTTTGGGGTGTTATGCCGTACGATTATTTTGTACTGGTGAAAGTTAGTGGTGCTGGCGACACGGTATCGCTTCGAAGTAAATAAGCACACACTTCACGACTAAAAATTACACATCTACCGGATCTGCCCTGATGATGGACACTGCAACGATGTCCGAAACGTTGGCTAAAGAAGGAGGTAGCGCAACACGGCATAACACCCCAAAAACAAATAACGAAAAGTAATCTTGTTTTATTTAATTAAATTAAAATAATTTTGTTACCTGCCTCGTTCCCACAATCAGTTCCAATTTTGAAAATGATACTTCAATTCAAAGCAAATCCAAGTTCTAGAGTTGATTGAACCGGAGTTTTGGATAGAATCACACATTTTTTCATAAATACAAATTTTCTTTTATGACGAAATCACCACATATCACATACCAAGATTGTAATAAATCCAGCTTTTCTATTACGAGTAGGTATGACGTCTGAACTCCAATAGTGCCAATTTATCAATTTGCGTTTCTCATTTTCCGAGCGGTTTGTCAACCCTTTCCCTGGCTGCTACCTTCGCCGCGAGCCGGCAGCGAACCACCCCATCCCACCCTTCATCTACCCCCTCACCACGGGGTGGCTACCTCCCCCCCTATCCCCCTCGAGCACCACAACCAAGTCGCGTGCGGTGGGAATTTATTTTATTTATTTATCCTCCCGTACTGTACTCGGTCATGTTCCTGCTGTAGAGGAAGAGAACCTTTTGCTCTCGAACCCGTATAGATAATATTGTATTTACATATCATGTGTTTTTATTTTTTATTTATTTATTACATAAGATACATTTATACAGCAAATATAACATAATAATAATATTTCAAAATAACTGTAAATTTTAAAATGTATACAAGTGTTATTATGTCTTGTTTGTCTATATTAGTTCCTAGCTAGGCAGATTGCCCGTTCTAAGGAACCAAATTATGATCGTGAAAAATTCCAAAAATGTATTCTGTACCAAAAACAAAACAAAGTGTTTTTTTTTGTAGATTAAATTCCTATAAGTATACTAAGTTTTTACTGATTGTGCCATTTAATAGTTAACCATGTAAAAGTTTAAGTTTTAAGTGACATTATTTAATAATTTTTCAGACTCAACCCTACCTAAGCCAATCAACCATTTATTTATTATTGAACCGATATTTGTCATTTTGCATGTTTAATGTTTAATTCTGGGTGGATTTTTTTTGTATAATTTCGGTCCCAGATATGTGTTATATTTCATATTTCTAAGATATTTATATTTTAGAGACTTCGAGTGCTATCTCCGTTCACATGATTCCCAATTACGTCTTCTGCGTGGAAACTGCATCTAAATTTCTCTAATAAACAATGTTAATCTCAAGTGACCTACCAGGCGAATATGATCTTGTATATTTTCTGCTATTTTCTAGAGTATAAATGAAAGAACATTTGTATATTTTTACGCAGCATCGCGTTCGTTGTACATTATACTGTATCCTTAACCTAGTGCCTAGTCTTGCCAACAGACGGAAAGCTGATAACAGCCTTCCTGATAACGGCCTTCAACTCTTGATCGGTCACATCAGAAATCCAGAGATTTAAAAAAGGAAAAACATCTTATGTTCCTGACAATTTTTCAAGAGTGCACGTGCACTATAAGAACTAATCTACCATTATTAATAATGCACCTCGGAAAAATGATCGATTAATTGAATTTAAGCCTAATGTCGACATTTTCCACGTGAATATTGTTCAATTCAAATGCTAATAATTATCTAACGAGTATCGACTAATGATGTTATGAACTTATATTTTTGTAAATTAATTAATTAATTAAATTATGTACGTCTGAAACGTAGTTAGTTTTTCATTAACACTAATTGAGAACGTTTATCGAAATTAAGTTGTAGGTTCATCCATCTTCATTTTTGAATAGATTTAAAAAATCTGTCGTACAGGACTTAATTTTTTTATGTTTTGTACGCTAATTTTAGTATATCTTCAAACTGTACATATAAACTTTGTGGCATTATTATTGATTTAATTAAAACAAATAACTTTGTGTACACCGTATATTAAATATATAACTATATTATTATAAACTTCCTGATTTATCAATTTGTTAAAACATACATACATAGTCAATAGTCCAACATCGTTATCGTTAAAAGAAATCGAATGGAATACCTCCAAATATTAATACGGAAACATATGAACTGCTTACCGCGGTTCCAAGAAAGAAACATATTGTCTCGCTTTTCCAAAAATGTAATATATGAATTATTTTATTCGAAGTGTTGAGCACATAAAAGAACAACTTCTCAACAATATTGAAAAAAATTGAAAAAAATTGTCATAAAAAAATTCGGAAAATTCAGCCAGTGGGGCTTGGTTTCTGGAAACCCCTAAAAAAATGTCCTCACGGTAGGCAGGATAACTAATGATAGCTTCATCTGAAATAAAAAAAAAAAAACTTTTGTTTTTCTGTTAGTAGTTAAGTATAAGCTGATAGATGAGATAGATCTATTTAACTGCACGGAACACATGTAGGTACAAGAAGGCTATGCTATCATATTTTTTAATCACTATTAATTTTATTTGTATTATAGATTTTTGCATGTAAATGTATCTCTGGTGTCACTTCCCAATGTAACGTCACAATTAACTGTTATGCATTAACTGTTTTATCATTACTAATATTTTGAATATGAATTTGTGACATGTAAACAGTGTTTATGGCATACTCATGCTGTTTTTATTAAATAAATAAATATGCTGTCCTTGAACGAAGGATTTCTCAAACAATTAAAATTTGAATTTTTGGCAGAGTTGTATGCAAAATAATTCAATTTTTGGTACAATTAAGTATACGCTAATAGCTACATATAAGCCTTGTAAAATTATTTTTAGTCGAAAAAAAATCTTTCGCTTAGGTAGGTACTGGTCAATGTTATTTTGAAGAAGAGTGCCAAATTTCAAGAAGATCGGTGCATTGGTTTCTGAGAATTCGTGCCTACCGACTTCAAAAATGGTGTTTCGAAATAAACGCGATTCAAGTTTCAAATATCCCGGTCTTTCCCAACGGGGCGGGGGATTCGCAAAGGTTCTCTCTCCTAGACTTTTACTCTGACTTGAAACTTTAGCTGAATATTCTAGACATATTGTACTATTAGATAAATGGAAAAAAAAATATTTTCAAATTTTTCGAATCCATTAAAGCCAGTTAATTCTCCTCGATTTCTCAGTTTAATTTTTTTCAAATATAAAAGATAATTCATGAAAACCATCTAGGTTAGGTGCTTACCTAAATTTTGGTAGCTGTCATTCTGAGTGGTTATTGCATTGTTATTTACCATGTAAAGTTAGAGTACGTACCCGTCCACTTTAAAATTTTAACCAATCTTCTTGTTGTGCCTTGTCCGTTCAACGGACGTTGGCTATCATGTTGGCTATGCGGACTTTGTTTACTGCGGCCCGGAACAGCTCCACGGTAGACTGGCCAAACCACTGTCTCAGGTTTTTCAGCCATGAGGTTCTCCTTCTTCCAGGGCCCCGTCTTCCGGCAATCTTTCCCTGCATTATGAGATGCAGGATCTTCTCTGGATGTCTCATCACGTGTCCAAGATATTGAAGTTTTCGGATTTTTATGGTTTTAATAACTTCCTTTTCTTTAACCAATCGCTAAATTTATTTACGCCTGAGTTCGATCCCGCGGAGCATTCTATATTTACGAATCTATGCTTTTGACCATAGTAAATTTTTGTAAGTATGTTTACTGTATTGTTTATTATTTCCAGTGATTAAAATTACTCGAATTGTATTGGAAAACTTTCAAATAAGAACGAGGTTCATTGAAATTACAATTTACTTTATTAACGTTTATCGTAATGTTTACAATTAATCTTTAACTGGACCTGACGTCCTTTCAATATCAGGCTATAAGTTATACTGCGGCTCCGGACTACGTCACTGATGGGGTCTAGCTATGACTTCGGCTGTTATCGTAACCGCTCGTATATTAGACACGAACCTCGATAGATAATACTCTTCTAAAATACTGCCTAACTGACATCTATTGAATAATGTAGAAACTGCATGACTAACCTATACACCACATTGAAGGAATGTGTACCTACCTTTTTCAACGTTTTTCAAACTCTACACATATATTTTTTTATTCAGACCATCCATCTGAACTCTGAACACAAAGTTTCTTTACCCCTCCAGTGTGTGTTTTCAGTAGTAGCGAAATTATTATTATGAGAGAAAAATCACGGTGTTTTGTACGAGTGTCACATACAGTTACCCATCGCGGCGGTCTCTCCTCACCCGCGCGCCTTTCTGCGATCCGCACTGAAGAAGGTTTTTGACGTACCTACTACAAGTAAAAATTTCATGTTCATAATGTGTACTAAGTCTTGTTCGCATGCAGACGTGTAAGTTTTGACGATGAAACCCGTGTTTATTTAATTAGTTTTAATTTGCATCGAATAGTAAATCTCATAATTTTTTCAGCTGTTGGAATTGATTTCACTGTCCTAAGATGAAATTAAGACGGCCTCTGTGGTCACTATTAGTTTAATCTTCACTTGCTATATAATCATTAGGATTATTGTTATTGATTTTTTGAAGTGAAACTCTTTCCTCGTTGTGATTTGAAATTCGTATGAAACGGAAGTGCGTCACTAAAAATTATTATTTAATGGTCCTCGGTTCTAATATAATGCGGTAAATACACGGCTACACGCTCCGATGGCGCAGGGGTATAAAGCGCCTGACTCTCAGCGCCCAGAGAGACATCCAGCGAACGGAGGTTCAAATCCTACCAAATCCTAAAAAAATTAACATTTTTATTTTTATTAAATCAATATCCGATCTTCAAACAACTTTTAAATAAACAGGCAAAAGAAAAGAAAGCTACATGTAGCGTCTTTTTAGTTTCACTTCTACCGCGTATGAATTGCACACTCTGATTTTTTTCATAAGAAAAACTCTCTTTTTATAACTTTGGAAGGTTATTCCCATCAATGTAATATATAATTGAAGAAGAAGATAACAATAATAATCTAAACGAAAATATGAAAGAGAACAAGGCACAGAAAAAGATAATGGTCACAATTGGGATTCGAACCCAGAACCTCTTGTCTAACCAGATTCTAATTCTTAGAATGAATGTTTCAAATAAAAGTGTTGTTGCTTATAATATGGAAAAAAATATTTGAAGATAATATTGTTAATTCTGAAATATGAGATTGACTAAAATGACGGTTTGACAGAAGGTGGCAATTGCGGAATTGGTAAACGGCGAAACATTTTTTATTTAAATTCTTTCTTTACCCAGCCTTAAGGTTGTGACATTTTTTTTTTTATTTACAAAAAGATATATAAATTATAATAAATTTTATACAATAATTAATTACATAATATATGTATTTGATGTACCCTCATAAATAAGCAGGGCTTGTATGTATGGGAGGTTTATCCCGGTTAGATGTGAGGTTCTGAGTTCGAGTCCCAATTGCGACTATTATCTTTTTTCCGTTTTTCTATGTCTTGTTCTCTTTCATATTTTCATTTAGATTATAATTGTTATCTTCTTCTTCAATAGTTATTATTGATTTGGATAAAATTATTTAATACATTTTATTTTGGATGTTCACGGAGGGGCGAGTTCCTGGCTTTGCAGCCCTTATTAGATCCAGGGTAGCAGGAATGAGGGAAAGGATAACCAGCTCTGGAAACATCCTCGTCATGGAAGCCTGCTTCAGTCTATCATCCAGTATTGATGCACACTGGAGAAAAATACTGGCTCCTTACGTGCTCACAGAATCCTGAAAGCTTAATATTATTATTTCTTATGTTTTCCTTTTACTACTATTAGCTTATTATCTTTTTTTGTTTCGTGTACATTCATATCCACCTTCTTTTTCTTTTTTTCCTTTCAAATACTTTGTACATGTATGTGTATATTATACCCTTATGGAATGTGTGGGATTGCACTCTCCTCCCCACATACTGGAATAAACACTTATTTATTTATTTATTTTATTTATTTTCTTTTCACTCCACTGTTACGACATTGTGTCTGTATAATATGATGATATACTTTAACTGTTATAGTACATGCCAAACTTTAATACCGGCCTGATGTTTATACAGAAATCTTCGCAATAGGTGAGTTTAAGGTCTCTCCGCTCACGCCTTTCTCTGTCGCACGTATGTTCCTTCTCTTTCACTTACGGTCATTTTAAAGTCAGTAAAGTAGCTGCGCGAGAATGGATCGTATCAATCAAGGTTAGGTCGGCATCATCTTTGAACTGCACTTACGAGAATAGAAAGATATAAATAATTACATAGATCCTTGTAAATTAATGTAAGTAAATTTTATTTGATGAATTTGCGTTATTTCACAATTTATTAATTTAAAATGATATACAACATATTTTGCGGAACATTCCGGAGTGGTTAATACTTTCAGTGTCGCCTTGGTGAAAGACCACCATTCAGAATTGATTTTGTCGTATTTGGTAACCAGGTCTGAATGTCTCTTCGTAATCTCCTTCCCCTACCACTATCTTCATCCTCACAACATACCATAACTGGGGATGCCACAGTCTCACTTGATCCCAGACATTCGAAAGTAAGTTGGGAGTCTTGTGCGGTACTCGCATAAAACATAAAATGTCATTACTTGTGTTGATTGATTTTTGTGGCAATGAGCTATTTTACGCTTACTTCTACTTTAGACAACGTTTCAGACAGTTCGTGATAATGTTAAATACCCCAAAAATCAATTATTTATTTTTGGCTATGAAAATTTAAATCATCATGCCATTTTTTGGTTGGAAAAGCGAAACAGAGATTGGTTACGTGATTATTTTTTGCATTATTATGCCTTGTTCTTCTTTAACTTTTAACTGCTGACGTGTGTGCCGCTCCGTCACAGCAACAATAATAATATCGAAATACTCCCATCCCCCGCGCGCGACGCATATGCTGCTTCCAGTAGCTTCGAATTTAGTGACGCCAGAGCCGTAAATTTTTAATTTTTAATTTTTTAAATGTTAAATTTCTGTAATTAAATTCATTTAAATTTTTTGCGGGCCTCTCAGACCCATCGTCAGTACTTACGTGACTTTTTAAAAGTTGATTTTTACTATGTAAAAATTAACATAAACTACTTTACAAAAGTTTTATATTTATAGTTTATTCGTTACACTATTGAAATATTATAATATAAGTGATTTCATTGGTTTAATTTAGTTTAATAGATAATACAGACCGATTTCTGATCTCTAAATGATTTTTTCCAAAAATTATTATATTATATCCAAATTGTCAAATATAAGTTACTTAACAATAAAAAAAGTATTTTGTTTTATTTCTTTCAAAGATCCTCTATCAATTCTAACCCTTTACAATGCCTTAATTAGAAGTAAACTTGAATATGGAAGCACTATTTGGAATCCACATTACTGCAAGTATGGAAACATTGTAGAATCAGTTAAAAAAAATGCTAAGACTGTTATCTTTTAAATGTCAATTACATTAACATCTTAGATCATACGACATGCGACTTGAATACTTCAAAATTAATACACTTAAAATCAGAAGGCAGTTGACTGATCTAAAATAATTCACGGCCATCTTGATACTTCATTGTGTCATAGCAACATTAATGTTCCCAATTCCCATTGCTTAAGACGCCATAATATGTTTCACCTGAATACATTTAAAAACAATATCGCCTATTTTAGCCCTCTGACCCAAATGTGTCGACTATATAATAAGATAGAGTGTGCTCAAGTATATGTTTTTGTCGGTGACCCGACAATTCGTCCTGCGACAATTCATTCGGCGACAGTTCATCCTGCGACAGTTCATCCGGCCGACAGTTCATCCTGCCGACAGTTCATCCTGCCAACAGTTCATCCCGCCGACAATTCATCCGGCGACAATTCGTCCTGCCTGATCATTTAGAAGATTTTTATTAAGTATGCAAAGAGGATATACGGCCGTACAACCAAAATCGATATACTTATATCTGAAGGCATCTTGAGTGGAAATCCGCTGTAAAAATATTTTTACTAACAATAATTTCGACTCTCCGAAGGAGCATGCGTGAATAACAAAATACGACATACTTATACTTATAGGTTAGGTTAGGTTAGGTTAGGTTTGTTTGAATTGTCAGGATGAATTGTCGCCGGATGAATTGTCGGCGGGATGTATTGTCGGCAGGATGAACTGTCGGCAGGATGAACTGTCGGCCGGATGAACTGTCGCAAGATGAACTGTCGCCGGATGAATTGTCGCAGGATGAACTGTCGTGGAACCGTTTTTGTCGATAATAATTTATATGGATTAAAAAAAAATGCCCTGCGATTGATTAAATTATTATGTATCATTTGTGTCTCTGATTATGTATCTTATCTTGCCTCTCTTTAATTGTTATTTGAGTAAATTTGAATTTTTTAAATTCTATTTATCTAACTGTTTTTTTTTTGTTGTTTTTTATCTAATTTTTATTTTAACTGTTACAAAATTAATCATTGTATTATTTGGCTAATTGATTGTATATAAATTTTTACTTTACCTTATTTGTATAATTAACTGAGTTTTTATAATGGGTTGTTCTCACATGTGTGTAAAAACGCAGTATAAATAAGTAAAATGAATAAATAAATTTAAATTGTCCAATCTTCTATCTTCTTCTTCTATATAAATAAAAATGAATCGCCGAAATGTATGTTTATTTATTTTATTTTCTTTATTAGGAACATTTACAGGTTTATAACTTTACATGCATTAAAAAATCACAAATTACAATAATTAGGTTATAAACCCAATAACGAATGTTCACATCATGCACCAATAATAATTAAAAAGTCTATAATTATAAAGTTTTTGATTTGTTTAGCTTAATAATATATAGTTAGGAACTAGATATATCTAGGGATAACCTAGCTATACTGTCTAGTATATAAAGATAAAGGTACAGACAAGATAGATAAGATAAAAAACAGAGTAGAAAAATAACTAAATGTATAAACATATATTATAATAATAATGAAAATTGAAAAACACCAGACGTAATGTCGAAAGCGTTATATGTAAATATATATATAAAAATATAAGGAAAAGAAAAATAAAAGGGAAATGAAAGTAAAATATTAAAATAAAGTGTTCCAGTTTTATGTTAGATTGAATAAGTATTTTTAAATAAGATAATTACAAAATAAATTAAAAAAAAAATTAAAAACACCGGACGTGTTTAAAAGTGTAAGGTGGAAAAGTAATATATAAATGTACACATACATACACATATATACATTCTTTTAAACTTTCAGTATAAAAATACATAAAAAAATTCAATACAAAGAATACATAAGAAATTTCGGTATCAATTTCGTTACAATGAATTAAGTTATTTGTTAATTGATGGGTAATTATAAGGCTCCATTAAGTATTTGTCTAAAAGTGCTTAAAGTGCAAGAAAAAATATCGGTATCGATACATTTTTTGTTATAAAGATTGCATGTTCTTAATAGGAAAGAATTTTGCCTGAGACTGGTTGAAGCACTTTCGATATGAAACAATGACTTGTCTCTAGTTTTCTTACTCGGGATTCTAATATTAATTGATGACAAAAGAGCTGGACAGTCAATATGACCACTCAAGACTTTGTATAAGTAAGTCATATCCGCGATGTCTCTCCTACTTCTTAGAGTTTTAAGTCCATAGTGTTTTATAGAGCTGTCTATGTCATAATGACGCACATGTCTCTTAAAGTTCAAGTGATGTACAAATTTTCTTTGTACAGCTTCTATGCGCTTTGTGTGTATATTATACAGCGGATTCCATACAGGAGAAGCATATTCAAGATGACTACGAACGTAGGAGTAATATAATATTTTGAGGGTATGGATATTGGTGAACTCTTTTCCAATACGGAATAAAAATCCTAACATGCTCATGGATTTCTTAACAATAGTATCCACATGTGCCTTAAAAGAAAGTTTATTGTCAATAAGAACACCGAGGTCTCGAATTTGATTGATTTTTTTAAGTGCTTGACTGTTTGTAATATGATAATCATGTTCGATTGTTTTTTGTTTTTTTGTAAAGGTAATAACGTAACATTTGTCGCTATTCAAGTGGAGATAGTTGGCAGTGCAATAAATATTAAGTCTATTAAGATCTTCTTGAAGTTTATAGCAGTCGAAAATAGAGTTGATAGAAATAAATATTTTCATGTCATCAGCAAAGAGCAAAACTTTAGAGTGCTTAAAGCATTTTACAATGTCATTGATAAATATAGTGAAAAGCAATGGTCCCAGATGAGACCCTTGTGGGACACCTGAAGGTACATTGATAATTTCAGAATTAAAACCATTCACTGCTATTATCTGGGAACGTTTGTCAAGATAGGAGACTAGCCATCGGTACAAATCACCATGTATTCCTAAAGCTAATAGTTTTGACAAGAGTAGACTATGGTCGATTCTGTCAAATGCCTTGGAGAAATCTGTATACACTGCGTCAACTTGGATTCGTTTATCCATTGATTTAGAAATAAATTCAGTAAATACAGCAAGATTGGATACAGTTGATCTTTTTTTCATAAAGCCATGTTGATTCTCAGTTATTACAGATTGAACACAGTCATAAAGTTGCTCGTGAACAATTTTTTCAAGGATCTTACTAAAAATAGGTAATTTTGAAATTGGACGATAGTTCTTATGATTCTTCTTACGATAGTATGTACGCGCATAACTTCCGAACGACTGCACCAATTTAGATAATTCTTTTTTTTTGTGTTCGTTATTGTCAGGACAATGTTTGTATAAAACTACTGGTGAGCTCTGGCATTATGAAATTTGTACAAAAAAATGCAATAGGTGGCACGCAAGCTGTTTGAAAACTGAATGTACCGGGACTGAATGTATGGAATGCGGGAGGGGGAGGGAAACTCGGGTAGGGAGGAGGGGATAGGCACCCGGAAGGGGAGGGGAACCTGGAAGGGGGGGGGAAATTGAGAGGAGCGTTCGCGGGACGGGGGAAGGGAGACGGATGGGGAACGGGACGAATGGGAAAGGACGCGCAGGGAGAAATAAATTCTTTATTAAATGGCATAGCAACGCATGCCGGGAACCAGCTAGTAAATAATAATTTGGACATAACACATTTTCATGGATCTCTAATACATAAACATTTAAAGTAACTGGCCGCCCAGGCCCCCACGTCAGAGTATACGTAAAAAAAATCACATCAGCAGTTAAAGGTTAACAGGCGTTAGTGTGCATCATCAGGGAAGATGCGAAGATAATTCAAATTGTAGATATGTATGACGGAATTCAAAACAACTGAAAAGTTTATTTTTGAGTTCAATATCCGTTTCTTATTTTCTTATTATTTTCACTTTAATGTCAAAACTGCTCAAGGGAAGCCGGAACAAGAGTCCCGGCTTTAAACGGGAATTCTACTAGGTAGCATGTAAGGTGGACGATTTGTACAATTCTTTGAATAATTTAACCGCGGCGCGTAGCACACGTCTAAAACAGAGGTTACCGATTTAAACCTGAAATTTTATTTCTCCCTAATACGGCGAAACATTTTTTATTTACATTCTTTCTTTACCCAGCCTTAAGGTTGTGACATCTTGTGGAGGTTTCTGTCGGATTTTACGTCGCTTAATATCTCCGGTAAATCGCACTGAGAAAGCTTAAAAGATTGTTCCGAAATAATTGCATGTGATAAAAAACTACTATAGTCATATTATGTAGCTAGGTAGATTTTTATTCGATGCCTTTCGGTATTAGTAAAAAAGACTCACTGATCATTTAATTGCCTTACTAACTTTTTTCTTATTGTCGTTTGGTGTGTTTACTATTTTAATGCATTCTCGATGCATTGTACATATATAAAAAAAATCAGAATGTGCAATTCACACGCGGTAGAAGCGAAAACTAAAGTAGAGTAAAGGAGTGGCGAAACTACGAAGCACTTTTTTATCATGTGAAAGATGATGTTTTCATTATTTTTGTAGTCGAATTCCATTGCACCTTTTCTTATACATTTGATCATCTTATTAGTATCTATGTTTTCTTCTTCGGAGTCGCTTTCTTTTGTGTTTTCTTTTGCATTTTCATTTTGGAGTGGTTTAAAGATATTGATTTTACTCAAATAATTTATTTTTTTGGATTTCGTAGGATTCGATCCTTTGTCCTTTGAATGTCCAACCGCTGAGGTTCGTCAGGTGCTTTATCCCACTACACCAAAGGAGACTTTTCAGGGGCTGTGATTATATAGAAACCGAGTACCCATGAATTAAATAAATATGAGATTGCTATCTCATTCTTTTGCAGGCTAAATCCTACAGAAGTAAGTGATTGTCTCTTTTTTAGTGTCGCTCGTTTCCATTTCATCGAGTTTCAAATCACAGCGGTGCTGAAGAATTTTTCACTTAAAAAAATGTTTTGAGTTCGTATTCCTTTTTTATGTGAATACCACACACGAGTTTAAACTGTCGTATGGCACCTCCAATTGAGATATTTTGCGAGGCTGAAGAGAGCAGGTGGGGAATGGAGATATGGAGAGATGACGAATGTTGGAAAGTTTGTAATGTAAGTAGTAATTACGGCCTCCGTGGCCGAGGGATAAGGCTCTCATCTAGTAGAGCATCTAGCATCTCTCTAATCGCGGGTTCAAATCCCGGCATGCGCAAATAAATTTTATTTGATGAATTTGTGTTATTTCGCAATTAATTCATTAAAAATAATTTATGGTACAGTTGTGGCCCGTTCCAGAGTGAAAGATACTCTCAGTATTATCGTCCAGGGGTTCTAGCATGGTCGATCGATATAGGTTTTATCGAAAATGTCGGTAACTTGTCATCGCTTCCGAGCACGACTGCAGACCGCTAACGACCAAAAAACAGTTCACAACGACTAAGACTAAGGGATCCTGATTTATTTGACGTGAAATGTTATTTCTTCGTTAGCGGCCTGCAGTCGAGCTCGGGAGTGATTACAAGTTACCGATATTTTCGATAAAACCTATATCGATCGACCATGCTAGGACCCCTGGTGTAACACCACCATTCAGAATCGAAACGTTAATTGAAATAAATATAATATTTATTTTTTAAACCCTCATAGGGCTTTTACGTATAATGCACTACATGTTTTTTTTTAAATTACAATGAAAATAAAGAGTTGACAAACTATAGTTGGAATGAGATTTATGTATATAAAATGTTAATATTTGTCTAGAAGTTCGTGTAGGTACATGTAGATTTATTAATTGCAGGAGTTCAAAACAATCGAATTTAGAGTTAAATAATTTTAATAAAAAGATTAGGTCGTTCATTTTTAGCCTCTTTTCTAAAGTTGGAATATTTAAAATATTCAATAACTTATGTGCTCTAAAGGGGTGCTAAGTTTAAAATTTACGAAACGTAGAAATTTTCTTTGAATTCTTTCAACATTATGAATAAGTTTTTTTTAGAATGGCGACCAGACTATGGAATTATATTCGATTAGGCTTCTAACAAGGGTACAACAGTTTTACGGTTTGTAATGATTCAAAGTTTTTAATTGTTCTTAATATAATTTTATGTCTTTATTTACAATTCCTTTAACGTGGACCGTGATGTTTAGTTTCTCATTCATTTTTACGCCAAGATCTCGCATTTCCGTCACTCGTTCTAAATTTATTTAATATTATGTAGGTACTAAAAAGCGTAAATTGTTCGAAATAACGATCCAGTAATATCCATCCCAAAATTTTTCCCACCCGGCTCTACTTTATCACTCGCTCACAAAAATATATAATAAATACAATAATAATTAACCCCAAAACTACGGGAATTTTTAACAACCGTAAACAGAAGGAAATAAACGAACTATTGCAAACAATGGGTCTCCGGGGTAAAACTGACGTGCCACCGCCAGTCGTATGCATTGCTGGGTCGATTTAAAAATGTTATCATTCGCGAGCTTTTTACGTTGCAAAGTTGGCCATTTTCATAATTTCATTTACCAGGAAATGGATTCAAATGCCTTGAGGGATCAGTTTTCAGTTTCTGAAATGTACCAGGGGAACAGGAACGAGAACAGGTGCATTAGTTTACTTTTCATTTGGACAGATGGATAAAAATGAATTTTATAAAATTGCTGGACGAAGGGATCACACGAAAATTAATTTTATAATGAATTTTTGTTTTTTAAAAGTAACTTGATTGTTAAAGGATGCTGACCTTGAACGCCATTAATAAATAACCCGTTACCAAACTACTTTAAAAAAGTTATATATGTACAACAAGGAGAAGAATCGCAGACATAACACAATGACGAACATTGAAAAAAGCACAAAGCGAATAGGAAAAACAGTTGGAATAAATTGATCAGGATGAAATATTATAATACGGTGCCTCAAACTATAAAGACTTCACCAATTATATTAGGTCCTTACATATGAAATTGGCGTTTTCTCTGGGAGGAACATAAAGTCGATTTTTTTTTAAATATAATATATTTATTTAATCAAAGTATGTACCATTGCTATCTATGCACGTTTGCCATCTCATAGGTAGTCTCTTTACTAAAAAAAACCATTCGGACGGGAATCAATAAAATCTTTGAAGGCGGTTTGGACTGCCCCATCGGAGTTGAATTTTTTCCCTTGCAAGAAGTTATCCACATTTCGAAAAAAATGATAATCTGTTGGGGCAAGGTCCGGATAGTACGGTGGATGTCTTAGACATTCCAATTGAAGCTCCTCTAATTTGGTAGCCGTCTGTTGTGCAGTGTGTGGTCTAGCGTTCTAACGCGCTTTTGTTGAAATTGCTTCACACAATTCGTGAGGTACCCACCTATCAAGCTTTTTCACCTTCCCAATTTGCTTCAAGTGGATTAAAACAGTTTTATCACTAACACCGCAGCCTGCAGCTAACTCGGACGTGGTTTGCGATGGATCCGCTTCCACAATAGCCTTCAATTATTCATTATCAACTTTGGTCTCCGGCCGTCCACTGGGCTTGTTCTGCAGGTCGAAATTTACGGCATGTAGAGCGAATGAACGAGGAAAGGAGTGTAAGGAGAATATATGACGCAAATTTGAATGGAAGAAGAAGTCGGTGACGCCCGAGGAAGACATGGCACGACCAAGTGAATCAGATACTTGAGTCGGGCCATGTGAAGAGTCGGAATAATAGAAGAGCATGTATGAGACGATGTATGAATGTGAACGAGGCAAGGAGTGTGTGCCAAGATCGAGTTGTTTGGCGGTCCGTCCTCTCTGCCTACCCCTGCGGGGAAACGGCGTGATGGTTAGTAAGTAAGTAAGTATAATATTTTTTTTTTAAATTACTCGCGTGATATTTTTATGTGAAAACGGTACTTAATTCGCGGATTATGTAAAAAAAACACTTATCCTCTTGTGTAAATGTATAATAAACATTTTTGTCACCTCACTTTTTTACCATTTTATACAAGAATATTTAATAAAAAATTAACGATGTCCAACGGCGCGTAAACGATTTGACGGATGAAAACTGTTTCTACAAAATAAGTATTTTTTATGTACTTCTATGGACAACTTTTAATAGAAATGTGAAGGTTGATTCAATATGGATCTTCTACTTTTTTAACATTACAATATTAAAGGTTAACCATGTAGTAAAGAAGGCAGATTACTCCGACAGATCAAATAAATACTATTTTTACTTATTTCCTTATAGGCTAAAATATAACAATAAATTTGATGGTGTAAAAACAAAGTCATTGTGTTTTTTTCATATATTTTTCCAAACCATAAAGTGATTAGCACTTTCTACGAAAGTATTGAAATTATTAAATGAAATTATTTCTTCGAGTCAATAAATTCACAGAAAAATATCGCAGATCTCAAATTTTATGCAAAATGATTTCTCCCTTCAAATTATTAAGAAACTCCAAACAATAGATTTCCGGGCATATTAAAAAACAATGCCTTCTTTATAACTTATTATTATTCAATGACTTTTCTTTTTGGAAATTCAATGACAATCCGTCTCGAACTCCGACTTTTTGATTAAGTCGTTGTTCGTCAGAGGTCTCTATTGTTTTCTGGCCCATGATTGGCTGGGATGTTAACTATGTACCTATTTGATGATATAAATTTAGAGAACCACGAAAACTGTGAAAATTGAAATATCGTTCCCACTGATTGGTATTCTTCTCGTTTGCAATATAAGCTGTGCATTTTTCGAAAATCGCAAATATTCACTTATAATGTTTCAACCGAAATTACACATTTACGAAAACTTTGTGTTATTACCGCTTCACAATTAAAGCTCTATAAATGAAACATTCCTGAACGTAGGCGAATAGTAAAAACTGTTTTAGAAAGGTTACAAAATTAACTTTCAAATTCTTATATTACAAATAAATATTAACATTTGTAAATATTAAAATGTTAAAATGACTCACGTGATGTTTTTATGTGAAAACGGTACTAAAATCACAGATTATGTAAACAAAAATACTTATTCTATTGTATAAATGAATAATAAACACTTTTGTCACCTCACTTTTTTATCATTTCATATAAACATATTTAATAAAAATTAACAATGTCGAGCCGCCCGTAGGAAATTTGGCGGGTAAAATGCACGTCGACCGTGTGACTTGACACATTAGGTCTGTTTACGTATTTCTATGGACAACTTGAATAGGGATGTACTGTACAGCTTGATTCACTATCTACTTTTTACTTAAACGCAACCGAATCACTTTATCTCACTTTTTGCCGGCCGGTTTTTAAATGTCAAGCTGTTAATTGAGTATCACTTTAAAAAAATTATTATATCTAAGCTAGACAAAATTTTACGATAATCTCTATTTTTGAAACTGACAATTCACGGTGGAATTCCATTATAATATTATCATCATTACATAGTATAAAATGAAGTCGCTCAAAATGTATGTACGCGTTAATCTTTTAAACTACGCAACGGATTTTCATACGGTTTTCACCAATAGATAGAGTGATTGAAGAGGAATGTTTATATGTATAATACATGTAAATTATATTAGAGAAAAGCCGAGAAATTCAAAGAAAACATATTTTTGTGCGATTTTAAACGGCTGGCGGGCCGTACTATAGTCACTTTTGAAAATCGTTCTACGGAAGAAATTGGAAAATAGATGTCCTAGAGTAAGTAGGTATTTGATTTGAGTTATTTTATTTGATGAAGTCACTCAAAATGTATGTGCGCATAGATCTTTTAAACTACGCAACGGATACTCATGTGATTTTCACCAATAGATAGAGTGATTCAAGAGGAAGGTTTATGTTTATAAAAACATGCTTATTTTAGTAGAGAAAAGTCGAGAATTTCAAATATTCAATTCAGGCAGCGGGCAGCTGGCAAGCGGGTGGTGTGGATTTTATAAAGGTTGGGTAATGGCGTTGTTTTTCGTTAGCCACAGCAACGTGTGGCCGGGTCTGCTAGTATTATAATAAAACAAGTATGAAACTTATTTCCACTTTAAAAAATATTTGGTTAAGAATAATTTGTACCAGTCTCAAGATGGTTTAATAAGCTATAAAAGACCTAAAGCAATCCTCCGCAAGGAGTAGGCAATTAAGTACATATTTTAAATAAAAATACTAATTAAAAAAAATATATAATTTATAATAATTCCTGCATCAAGTCGCAGTATAGTTTAAGTTTCATTTCTCACCACCAAAAATAAAATCCTTCCACGCAAAGTTTCATAAAAAAAATCCATTGTAAATATGCTAGAGTCAGTAAACTCATTGTTTAGGAACTCTGTCAATAAAGAATATCCAAGTCCAAGTCGTAATAAGCTGTAACCGGTTACGGTCAAATAAATTGAAGTGGAAATGAGTTTCATATCTGTTTTATTATAGTATATTATTTATGAAAATCCTTTTCAATGAACTGTAATAATTACGACGCGACAAGCCCTCTGCGATATTTTCGTCACTAGCTGTTCTATGGTTTCCGATGGGGGAGTTAGGGGCGAGACAATCACGCGGACAATGTTTTTATTAAAAAGTTATTCAATTATTGTCCCCACATTTTTTCGCGGAGTTTACGCTTCGATATGTTTGTGAAGCTTTTCAACGGAAATACGGAAAATTATCGCTCATTATAGGGTGTTTATATGTGAAGGACTATATGTTTTATTAGAAGATAATATTCAAGAACCCAGTTTTAGCTCATCATGCTAACACAAATAAAACTATTTCTGAAAAACTCTGATAGTTTTAAGATTCTAACGATCTGATGTTTTATTTTTTGGTATTTTGAACCGCATTGCGCTTCCTCGTCATTGCAAATACGCCGTTAAAAGTGATATATCAAGAATGAGAAGGAAGTACGAGATAGCTCAAAAACCCCAAAGGAAAACAACGTTGAAAAACACATAATTTTTTTTAAACAGTTCCGCTGGGAGGACATTTTGCAAGTATGCATGTTTAGTTACCACCGAAGGGACGTTTGTTTTAGTGGCTTTAATAATAATTAGGAGCTAAAAACCCGCTTTGCAGGTTTTACTACTAAGCCCTGCGGGCGGCTTTTGATTCGGCTTCGCCCAGTTTGTGTTAGTGACCATTTTATAAATCCGATGGGAACTAGTCCAAAATTAGCCGGTTCCTCGGATCCACGGGAATCCAGCGACAGCTAGTCACCGGGACAAAGTAACCGCGACAAGCAATGACGTCATATTCATATTTAATATATAGACGCGTGGTATTGTTATACACAACTGCCAGTTACAATAATAATCATATTATCGTCAATCTCTCCGTATCTGGAGAGATACACGAAGTTACAAATCGAATAGCACTACATCTACCAAGGGTTGCTACAAATCGAGTAGCACTTACGCCTGCCAGGGGTTGCTCCTCATGCCTGCTGTTAACGTAAGTCGCGCGATCTGCATTGCTTTGCTTGGCATTGCTTTAATTCGGTTTAATTGCAAAAGTAGATTTGAAAAACTCCAAACAAACTCCACGTACGAAAACGGTTTTGCGTATAGCAAAACATCAGGGTTGCAATCTTAGCTGGAATCTTAAATTTCAAATAGACAGAAGCCTATTAATAACGTCCGATTTATAAAATGGAAAACATGTAAATTTATTAAAAATATTAATTTTGTTAGGTATTTGTTTAAAAAAACCCGTCTGTCAGATAGCTTCTCAGAGAATTAAAGTATTGATAAACTGCAGTTTCCTCGAGATTCATTCTCCCCGTCTATAATGAACGTAGTTCTTTTTACATTATAAATTAATCAACAAACACCCCCTGTCTTATTACAACACCCGACATGACCACCTCCTCAAAACAGATCTGAGCCTAAGACAATACAATCTTCGATCCCCCACCTCCCCCAACCGCTGAATTCACTTTTGTTCTTGTCATTACACCCCAACCTCTCTCACCCCCAAATCCCACCCCATTCTCATCATCTTATCTTTTGTTTCAAACCCCCACTTTTTCCAATCGACATTGCCTTAAGATCTGCATAATTTTAAAATACTCACAATTTTCGTCTTACTCCTAGTAAAAAAATATTTTCATTTTCTAAATTTAAAAAAATTCCCTTGCCCAATCTTACGTGACTTCTGTGTGGTGCCTTTTCTTAAGCTTACATTTTTTTTCCTCTCGTGTGGTAAATCTGTTTTTTTCTTCTGTCTGCTATTTGTACCCACCTCCCCTTTTGGCGTGTAAGGAAAGCTGTTTTTATTCTTTTGTTTTCATTTATGTCTTGGCCATTTTTCTTTTAGTTTTTTCGCGGACGCCTATCAACGACGAGGGGTCTTCTAATAATTATCCGACGCAAATTAAGAGTGCACTGCTATAGGTTGTGATGGTAGGGTTTTGATTAATGTTAATCTGAAAAGATATATTATTATACATTATAGTGTTATCGGTGCCACTGGAGCGATTTCGGTCGAAAAATGGACCACTTTTATTTTTCTGCGACTGATTTCGGTCCAAAAATGGACCACATTTTCCTACCATTCGTAAAACATTTATTGTAATTATTTAAAGTATTTCCTTGGCCAGCCGTTTATTTTAACACGAAGCTATTGAAATGCTTTATCTATTATGACCATAGATGTCGCAAATCCGAACTTCGTGAACTATTTTAGAACAATGATAAAATTAAAATTTTTAAAATATTTATTTCCTGCCGAATTTTTGAACAGCTGTTTACGGATAAAATTAAGTCCCTTTTCCATAGATATGCACCTTTCATTATCGAGTATATCACAGACAACATACAGAAACCGAAAATATTCTGTTATAAAAAAATTAAACAAACACTTTGTATGTATGTAAGATAATAAATTCGTGGTAAAATACAAAGTGTTTGTTTTATTTTTTATAATAAAATACTAACCACAAAGTAATTGCTTCTTAAGAAAAAAGAAAATATTCTATGTTGACCCGCATGTTGCGCATGGACGCACCGACGAGCAGCTTCAACTCGGTTTTACTGCGACTCCTGGCATCATCGTCCCTCAACTGTACTCCGTACCACTGGGAAGGGGGTCTGTAGCGGCCACTCTACCGCTGCGCCACTGACCTCCACGGAATACGCTAGAAAATACGGCATACCTACCGCTGCAAGGCCGCCTAGGAATAATCCGCCACCTACGCGAAAGAGCTAGAACGTCTGGCTGTACCAAATAAGTGCACGCAGAAAGTTCGAGCGATACCTCGGCTTTGCGTGAGTTCACCTGGCATTACCTACCGTTCTCGAAACTACTTGCCCGACCGGCAGAGTATATAAGCCAGCGCTCGCTCGCTCAGTCTCAGTCAGTCAGTACTTTCCATTCATCGGCCGAACAACACAGTCCGAGCAGTGCAGTAACTCTTTACGTGCCTGCGCCGGGCTCGGGCCCGCGCAGATAGTAGTGTACCACACATATCCAGGGTGACCCAGGAACATCTTCATAACACCTTCGAGGGCTCCATCTCCAACTACCATCTCGACATGAGATGTCAATCAGCATCCTGCAACGAGCAGCAACCACAACCGGCAACGCGCCAGCATCCTCATCGCCTCTCAAGGTTCCTTCCTGCGTCACGTGTGTGCTCCGACCCACTGGACACACAGCCGCCATACCTCGTCAACGCGACGACGGTCAACCGCCTGGACCAAGGTCACTCCTACACCGCCATGGTGTAGTGCAACACGCCTGCGACCACCCTGAAGACCAGTGATCTTCACCGCCGTAGTCTCCTGACCTTCTTCACTCATCATCACGCAGCATCAACACTCACGGCACCACTGTCACTCCGCTCCGCATCGACCTCCGCTACGTAGCGCACCAATAAAGACTGACTCATACATCGACTGACGCCTTTCATTTCTTACGTCCCGACTCTACCGATACGGCCCGCTCCCTCATATGTATCCCTAACGGCAGTTTCAAGCAAAAAACACCCAGGATTCGCGCGATTATAAACTTAACGAGTTTTTAATATATTTTTTTTATAAATCCTACAAATATGAAATAAACCGTAAAATACAGGTTAATTCATTGACAATATAGCACAATAATAAGATTTTGTGTGTCCATGTTAAAATTCGAAGGTATGATTTTTTTATTTCGCGTGATCGCTAGTGGTTAGATAAACTCGAACTCTGCGTATGTAGGTTCGGAAATTAGATGTGTTTGAAAAGGCGATTTCCATGTCTAATGCCCAGATGAAATGTAGATGTAAATAAATTTTATTTGTTTAATTTGTGTATTTAACACTTTATTCATTTAAGATAATATATAGTATATTTGCGGCACGTTCCAGAGTGGAAGATACTATCAGTATCGCCCTGGTGTAAGACCACCATTCAGAATTGAAATGTTGCCTAAAATGGCTTTAACCGTGTTTGGTGACCAGATCTGAATAGCCAGGTCCTTCCCCACCTTCGTCTTCCCTATCTCCTTCCCTCCCCATACCTTTAGCCTCACAACATACCCCAATTGGGGATGCCATAGTCTCACTGGCTCCAGACTGGAGCAGTTGGGACTCTTGTTCGGTATTCATGTACAAGTCATGTTCTCTTCAGTCAATGAGTTTTTTCTACAGGTAATTTAGTGGAGTCTGCTCTAGGAGTTAACAGCATTGATACCCGTGCGTAAACTCGACAGGCAAGAGCGTAACATATCCCCCGTTCACAGTTGATGTTAGCTTCATGACGTTAATATAATAATAACTAACTTCACGAGTTTCTTCTACTCACTCAACCAGCCACCGGCATCAGGTCTTCCTCCATACAATCCGGGCCTCTTCATGACCACCATTTATAAATCCGTTCCTACAATCCCCACCTTAACCCTTCTCACAACTTTGCCCAACTGGGTGGTGACATAATTCCCCTATCTTTATATACCCCTCTTATGAGGTTTCGCATTTAAAAAAAGTATGTAATATATGGTAGTTAATTTAAAAATTTTGTTGAACAAGTTTTTTCATTCCTTTTTTAACAGTCTGATGAAAAAAATCTGTTTCGTTGATTCAAACAACAATGTGCCTAGCATGGTGGTCTAAAAAGCATAAATTCATATTACAAACTATTTAATGAATAAAGAAAACTTTAAAAAAAAATTTAAAAAATCTTTTATCAAGCATTTTTCAAATATGTATCATTTTCACGAAATTGTGTCGATTGACCCTTGAATTCAAATTTGAACATCTTTAATGACGAGATTTTTTTTCGTTAGATCCACACAGGAGGCCTGAGAAAAATAGTTCCCCTCAGAGGGTATGTCATATTCTGGGAGTGCTATGTGGATGGTCTTTCTAGAAAGGGAAGGAGAGGAGGTTCTAGAAGAAGAAGGGCGGTTTGAGGGGTTGGTAGGAGTCGGTGGGTCAGTGTGTCCAGAGGTAACGGATGTATGAATCCCACCCCCCCTCCCCTCACTGCGTTGCACAGTGAAGCTCCGAGAGAGTCCTGCTGGAGAGATAAAAAGGTCTCCCTCGATAGGTGTCTCCCGATCCGACCTTTTACGCGGTTGGTTGGCAGACGCATCCGCCGCCAAGGCCCTGACAAACCTCGGACGAACCCAGGCACCCCTACTTAGTATTTGCCGGTTATCGAAAATTATTGAAAAAAAAATTAGGGTGTGTTATTCTATTCACACGCGGTAGAAGTGAAACCTATAGAAAACTAAAGTAGACAAGAGTGGGGAGGCTACGAAGCACCGCACAAAGAGGATACATTTAGGCTACGAAGCACCGCACAAAGAGGAGATCGATTATACTATCTTATTCTCACGCAGGCAAAATCCTAAGGATGTATATTGTTTTTGTCTGTTTTTAGTGTCGCTATTTTTCGTTTCATCGAGTTTCAAATCACAATGGTGCTGAAGAAGTTTTCACTTCAAAAAATGTCTCATTCTCCGAACTTCTGACTTATCCCTCAAAGCGAAAAACAAAAAATAATACAATAGATGAAATAAAGATTGGAATGAATAATTGAAAATTGCCCATCTTCGCCCGGAGAAACATCCCCTCCTTTATCCCATCCCATCCCCCTTCAGTGCATCCCCCCACTGCGGGAGGAGGAGGACATTCGTCGTTCCGTATTATCAATTATCTTTGGAAGAGGCTTTTGTTCTTTTTAATAAAAGTTTTTTTTTCACAACACGAGTAGCCCCGTTTTGTTTTTCAGCGGAATTGCCTATTTAGATTTTGATTAATTGTAGATTGAATATCAGTTTAACACATCGCCCTTGCCTTGTTGAGAGTCCGTGTTTTTTTGTTATCGGGGTGTTTGTTGTTTTTGATTGTTATTTAATTCTTCATTGTTTTCCTCCCTCTAAGTATGTACTCACCTAAGTTATGCAATAATGAAAATAATTATACGGAGTACTATTTAGTGATATCTTCACATAAGGGCGTTTTAAGTTGATGTTTTTTTATTGGATGTAGTATTTTTTGTGTACAAGTTCTTGGAAATCAAGTGGTTGGGTTTTATTCCTAGGTAGCATTTTCGTACGGCTGATAGCTTAGTGAAGGAATACTTCTGAACAAGGATGAAAAAATTCCTTCAAAATGGTTAAGAAAAAATATTTACCGCTGCAAAGCTGTTTTCTTGATCAGTTATTTAAGTAATATCATTTTTTTCTGAATTCTTCACACATAAGTTCAAATTTTTAAAATGATTAAAATAATTTTCTGTTAAAATATTTTATTGTAGGTAGGTACCTACCTACTTTATCGCTTGACTGAATTCTTGACACAATCGGTTGCAATTTTGAAAATGAAACTAAATTCAAACAAATTTGAGTTCACAGACCGACCCACAGCCTAAATTATTATGTTTGATTAGCGGAAATTTGGAATGCGGTAATAGACAAAATGTTTAATTTTTCTAAAGAGCAAAAGATAGTTTTTTTTCTAAAAATCATATCTGTTGTTTTTTTAAACCTGTAATTATAATTTTTTTATTATTAAAACACATTGAATAGATCTTTTAGAATACCTACTTTATTTATTTTTTAGAATTTTATTTATTTTAAATTTTGCATTTAAAAAATCCTTCTAAAAAGCGCATCTTATTTTCCTAGAAATATTTCGATGACCCAGAACGAAAGAGAAAAAAATCGGATGTGTACGGATTTATATTTTTTGTGATTTTCTTACTTTTCCACTTACTTGCGGGAATTGCATTTCATTTTCTTTATACGTGTGAGGGAGATTTATTATAATTATTGTAGTTTTCCTTTGGAGGGGTGCAGACATACGTTCACCGTTTGTCTCATTTTCGACTAATGACATTTAGTACTTAAAAAAGAGGGGCAGCATTATATGTTTAAGAACAAAAACCAAACAAACAGCGCATTGACCTTTGACTTTTTTCAATTTTTGGAATTCACTAACTATTCAATATTGCTGCATCTCCTTCAAAAGATGAGAATTCGTTTCGGGCAAAATGTATGAGGAAAAGAATTTTCTTTATAATGTTTTTTCGTAAATTTTTCCGAAATTTTAATAGCTATTCTGCTATTCGGGGCGGAGACAAATCCAAAAAATCAAATATAAAAATCGTTCCAGTGGTTCTTGAGTTATAAATGGTGTAACTAACCCGACTTTGTTTTATATATTAAGAAGATTTGATAGTGCACGTTCACATTTCTAAAACCATTGTGAACTTAAATTGACTGATGAGTGATGACTGACTACTCCTTTGTTTTCCACTTGCAAAGGATAGAAATACAAAGTTCTTCTATTAAAGTTAAAATGTTTAATAATAATGATAGTATTTGGATGATTTGTATCGCGCCGTTTTTGTGAAAAATCACATCAATGGCGCTGTACACACTTATAATATATTTCTACAATCCTACTTCCAACTACAAACTAGACAAACCATTATAACAACTTGTGGCTACAAGTTGCATCTACCAGTTCATCGATTACTGTTCGAAACTATATGTACAATGATTTGATCAATGAACGCGATGCTTCGTCAAAATGTACATGTATATTGTTTGTCCTTATTACGATTCAAATTTTTTTGTAACATTCACCAATTTCTCATTTTTCAATCTGTTTACATTTTTAATTAATGTGTTTTAACCCTTCTAGCGCCTACTGCCCACGGAGTCCCCCGCTTTCGGAGTCGAGCGTTTGCTGCTTAACCCACTGTCGACCCTGGCCTGCGCTGCCGGGCCCCAGGGGGCCTGCGTGCTGCGCCTGCCCAGAAAATCTGGGGCCCTGTCCTTGTTCCAGGGAGGCCGATCCACGATCATGTGCAAGTAAGTGGACATTTTTTATATCTTAAGGGGCAGAAGATTACAAAACCTCTCAGTCATGGAAGGAAAACTTTTCGCGAATGCCCTTTGGTAATTAGCAAGTGATTAGAAATTTGGATAAAACCAGGAGTGACGCCTCCCAATCATGGAAAACTGGTAATAAAATAAAATAATGCGCGACAAAATATCTCTGACGAAATATCCTCCGACAAAATATCCCTCGGCATAATATATTCCTAAGACAAAATATCCTACGGACAAAATATCCCCCGACAGGGAAGGAAGGAGATAGAGCAAGGAATTTACAGTTTCGATTTAAATTTTAAATTTGGCGCCGAAAGGTTTTGTTGGGTTAGGTTAGGTTAGAATATTTTGTCCGGGATTTTTGTCGTGGGATGTTTTGTCCGTAGGACCTATTGTGTTTTGGAGTAATATATTTAATATTGACAAAAATAGATAATTACGACGTGTTGAGTAAGTTTAAATTTTCTGTAAAATATAGCAAAAACTTGCAAAATTAAATATTTTGAAAATCTAGAGTTAATATCTCTCTAATTAGGTGTATAATAATCATTGTTATAACCTTTGGAAGGGCATGCCGAACTAGACATTTTGGCGCACAATGGTAGATTTTCAAAAAATTTCTGGACATAAAGTATGCTACCATTATCAATATATCGATATAAGCAATATACACCGTATTCCATGCCCGTACCGTGAAACTTTGGCGGGTGATTATTCATGACAAACTTAGCCAAAAATGTGGACATTTTTTAAGTATTTTCCTAATAAAAAAATTATGGATAATTTCTTATTTTTGTGTAGTTCATAATTATTATTTCTTCGCACTCGGTCAACTGTTCTGTTTAAGATATGAAATGTGAGAGTGGCCATTTTGTTATTCGAACACGAGCATTATTCGCAAAAGTAGAACTACTATTACACTAGACAACTTTTAATACATTTTTTGGTAATTAGGTTGTTTTGTTTATTAGTTTTCGATGAAAGTTTTGCGAAATGAACTTGAAACACGGTTATTTATTTTTGGGGTGTTATGCCGTGTTGCGCTACCTCCTCCTTTAGCCAACGTTTCGGACTGCGTTACAGTGTCCATCATCAGGGCACATCTACTATAAATAACAAAAATACTTTTGGCTGTGAAAATCTAGAATCATATTTTGAAACACGGTGTAATTATGTGTAAATTTTGACAGATTTTCCTTTTGTTTACTTTCCGCAAACATTGTTAAAAAAACGTTCATACATTAATCTCCTTATCTAAAAAGTCCTTCTTTTGTTAGGAATGAATTTCCCTTTTTGACCAGGAGCCATTTTTTTGTTTGTGAAGTGCGGGTGTTTTTTATAACTGTTTGGATTTTTTTCAGTGACATCCTTCTTTGAAATCATACATTATTTTCAGTGAAATCCTTCACATCCTTGTCAACTTCTTCCGATGTAAAACCACATCTATAAATTCTTTTGCGGTTAAGCTAAAAAATATGCGAACTTCATGCAAATGCACCACCGTGCGGCGGGGAAACCGCGCGAAGATTATCGTCTGAGTTTGCACTACTTAATACTTCTAATAACAAGGCGGATATTATTGCCCGCCGAGCGGTGCTCACTGCTCACTGTGCTGCCCGTTATAGCAATACCCTTTCTAATGATTTCGATCTGCCCGTCTTACCAGGGAGGGTAGGTATTTAAAGTGGGAACTTTATAATTTTTCGAATGGATGTTTAGCAATATTTTTAGTAATTAGCTTTATAGGTATGAAATGTTTGCACGTTTTATTTGAAAATCGTCCAAGTAGAATTATGAAATCCGTAATAATTTTTATGCGATTACCGCTCAGTAAATCTCCCAAAGGTCCTAAACCCAACTGCTTCCATCCGTCTGGAGCCAGTGATATTATGGCATTCTCAATTGGGGTATGTTGTGAGGCTGAAGATGATGGGGAGGTAAAGGAGATGTGAAAGAGAGCGGTTGGGAAATACCTGGCTATTCAGATCTGAAACAAACACGGCTAAACCTTTTCTTTTTATATTAGCTCCCCTCAAGGCCTGTCATCTTTGGGGATTCTGTGTGACGGGTCTTTTTAGGAAAAGAAGGAGTGGAAATTCTGGGAAGGAAATGGATAGTAGATAGGAATCTGGGGGTCAGTGTGTCTAGGGTAACGGACGTGTATATCCATCCCTACAAGGCGAGGCCACGCAGTAGGTGGGCTAACGAATCCGTTGCCAAGACCTAGACTCCTGCTTGGTCGCCTCGCGAAGCAAACCACTCGGGGTGACCTATAGCAGGGGTGTTGGTTATTCAATAAATAGTTCCCGGGGGCGGTGGTACCCATATCCGCCTCACAAATTAAAAAAATTGGTTATATTGTAGACTGAAGGCAGGTAAACGCGATAGGAAAGAGGAAGGTTGGGAAATAAGTGGCTATTTCTGAATACCTGGTCACCAAATACGGCTAAACTATTTTGAGTAACGTTTCGATTCTGAATTATGGTCTTTCACCAGGGCGATACTGAAAGTATCTAACACTGGAACGTGCCGCATATATACTCCAGATTATTTTGAATTAATAAATTTCCCAAATTAAGGCGATCCAATCGTCCAGAAAAAAATCGAAATCGGAATTCACGCTCCTTTATGGGAGGAGTTTAAAAATACTTGAGAAAAAGCTTTTGGAAAGGTTTTTACGAATTGTTTATTGTAATAAAACGGAGAATTATAAATTGATTTCACGGAACAAAGCGACGCGGAGCCTAACGTCTGTTCCCCACTCCGTCCGGGGCGTAACTGATAAAAAATGGGCGTAAAAGTATGTAGTCCTTCGGTGGATGGCATAGGGTTCACTTTGAAAAACCCAATTCGTCGGCTAGCGGTCGTATTGTAAAATAACAACGCAATAATGCATATTTTATTTTATTTTGTGGAGTTCGTGCATAAATATAATTTTTTTGTGCGATTATTATAAAAGAAACTGAATTTGCCACATTATACAATAAAACCATATCAGAATAGGGGTTTATAAATAGGAGAGTTTGGACTTGAAAGCATTTTTTAAAGACTTTATACTTTATTTTTTTCTAGGCTTATTAAAAGACTTATAAAAAAATTGACCGATACTTTTAAGGGCCAAAGTATGTTCTACACGCAGTATTTAATTGAAGCATCTTTAATGCTTCTAAGCGATCAAATTTTCGAAACAAAAACATATTTCGTTTTGTTTGTTTTTGTAACTTTATTTAGATGTAAGCAAATTTCATACATCTAGTATTAAAAAACATATAAAATACATAATAAAATAAATAGAGTCATAAAATTATAACGGAAAGAATACAGTTTAAAAAAAAGAAATACGGTTACTCCAGTTAGAAATACAAACAATAGGGTTTAAGACATACAGTTAATACAAATAAATACAATTCATAAATTTTTCTTAATGTATGTAGCACATGTTTTCCGAAAAGTGCCAAGACTTGAGGCTTCCTTTATGGAATTTGGTAGGTTATTATAAAGTTTTTGACCTTTATAAAACACGCTGTTCTGTGTACACGTAAGTTTAGTTTTGGGAAGCCTGAAGTCTCGGCAACTCCTCGTAGGATAATTGTGAATATTTTCATGGTACATAATATTAGTTTGCAGATATTTAGGGAGCATGTTATTTTTAAGTTTGTACATCATTGTTAACGTATTATATATTATATGTTGTTTAGTTGTCATCATATTTAGGTTTTGTAACATAGTTTTAACTCTAGTAAAGATATTACATTTCAGAATCATCCTCATTCCCCTATTTTGTATAACCTGTAGTTTATTATTTTGGGTCTCGTTACATAAGAATAGAACACTAGAACAATAATTTAAATGAGGAGTTACAATAGAATTGTATACAAGGTGCGTTGTCTTGAGATCCAAGTTATTCCTAATCCTTTTTAAGAAGCCAACTTTTTTAGCAATTTTCTTAGATATATAATCGAAGTGTTTGTCGAATTTTAATTTATCGTCTAATATTACACCCAGATATTTAATATTGCTAACCCTTTCTATATTTATGTTATCAATGGTTAGTATTGCATGTTCAGTTCCACCTTGACTATCCATAATCAAAAATTTAGTTTTCATAACATTCAGTTTTAGTTTGTTTATGTTTAACCAAAGCGTTACATTATTTAAGTCATTTTGTATCTCTTCAATGGCATCCTGTAAATTTTTTCTGGCTATATATAACAATGTATCATCAGCAAATAATTTAATGGCACAATGCTTTAAAACTTTAAAAATATCATTTATATATATAATGAATAACAATGGACCTAGGACAGATCCCTGTGGAACGCCTTTGCTAGTATGACGTGGGTCAGATGTTATTCCACCATATTTTGTTACTTGCTTTCTTTCTGATAGATAATCAACAAACCAATTAATTTCTTTACCGTTAATTCCAATATTTCTTAATTTTTTTATTAATCTGTCTCTATCGATTGTTTCAAATGCCCTTTTTAAGTCTAAAAATACTGCAATAATTTTACTGTTTTTATCTCTATAATTTTTCCATTCTTGTATTACATAGTTAATAGCGGTTTCACAAGAAAATTTATTTCTAAAACCCGATTGTTGTCGAACTAATATCTGCTTTGTCTCAATATATTCAGTTAATTGCTCCTTTACAATGTATTCAAGTATTTGTTCATATTTGGGTAAGCAATTTATCGGTCGGAATTCGTCAATTTTTTTTGGGTTATCGATTTTCGGAATAGGAGTTATTACAGATGTCTTCCAAGTTTTGGGAAACACTCCACTATTCAGAGATTCATTGATAATTTTGACCATCGATCCGCCAATAATATTAATGGAGTCTTTGATTATATTTATTGTAATACCGTCTGGAGATTCTTTCGATTTCATGTTACTTAAGACTCTTTTTAAGTATGGTAAATCTATATTTTTAAACTTAAACTCTTCATCGGTGCATACAGGCCTGTCTATGTCTAGTTTGTTAACAGGACATTCGGGAATACTTTCGCTTATAAGATCTATGCTCGAAATAAAGTGCTTGTTAAATTTTGTCGCTATATTCTCAATTTCTTCTTCATTTCCATCTGGGAAATCAATCGATTTTACAACTTCTTTTTGTTTGCCCTGATGATTTTGTATGATTTTTCATTATTTAGTAAGGCTTCATCTTAATCAAATAAATTTTACTTATGTACTCTGGATTCGTAGCCAAGGACGGTAACCACTCAACCACGGTAGGGTTATGTTTTAAAACGATCGTCATATTTATGACGCGCTTGACTCGCTGATGATGTTCTATGATATTATTTCGGTTTACCATTATAAAGGTTATATTCCACATTTTATATTGCTACCTGCACGTAGTGAAATAGCTAAGTCGAAAAATTGGAATTTTGTTAAAAGCCTTCATATAACTAATGCCCTCGACCCTCGACCCCGTCATTAAAGCACAAAAAATAATAATAAAAATAATTCTTAAACTTCCTCTCACTACCAGCACTGATACGATCTTCAATACTTTCAACGTTATGGACATTAAACAGCTCTACGCAAAATCCATCTTAGTTTATTTACATAAAAACAGCAAAATCCTATACAAACAAACACAAATTATACACAATACCCGAGCCAAAAACAAAGAACTTCTCCAAACTCCGTTTTCTAAAACTACCTTTGGACAAAAACACTTTAAACACATAGCTTGCAAACTACACAATACACTACCAGCTACGATTAGACGAACCGAATCAATGACCAAATTCAAACAAGATGTAAAGAAATGGATTATAACCAGGGGTACGTAAATTTCGTTTTTACGAAATAGATGCGATAAAAGCGATATCTGCATTTTATTTGCGATAAAAGCGAAATTTGAAAATTAAATACTTTCGCACCTTTTTACTTTACGTGCTTTCAAATGTTGATCAGACGCGCTAACAATTATTACAACTCTCTTCAAAACAGACAGAGACGGCACGAGTTCTTCTTACTCGAATCCAACAAATGAGTGCTACAAGCACATTGGCAGATTATTTTGTCCATCGGAAGCAGCAAATGTGCCATCTTCTTCCTGTCAATTCAAATTCCATAGTGGAAAGCTTCGCAAAAATTCCGTTTTTCAAAAGTGTACCACAAGAAGAACTAATTGACGGGTACTCTCATTTTCACAGACAATTACTTCGATTGGTCGGCCAAGAAGCTCCTGTGGATGTAATCCAAGTTTTAGTTACATCAAAATCTTGCTACCCTGGGTTTGCAAAAGCAGCTATTCAATGTCTCAATTGCCCTGTCAATAGTGTTGAGGCCGAGAGGTACTTTAGTATCTACAACATTGTCGCAACTGATCGCAGGCAAACAATGAAAGATGAAAATGTAGAAATTACAACAATGCTAGCCTTTAATTAAGTTTTTAACATTGTATTTTTTTTTGCGAAATAAATGCGAAATTTTCTATTTTGAGTTTTTTTAAATGCGAAATCACGATTTTTTAATTGCGAAATTTACGTACCCCTAATTATAACTATTGGACGTCACACTACTGCTAACATCTGTAAAATAGATTACAAATAGACTGAATTACCAACTTACGTATGTCCTTACCCATATTAAAGAAATTAAAATAGTAAAATCCTGTATGTATAATATAACTCCCTATATATATTTAACAGGATTTACTACTTTATTCATCTCTTCCTTCATCTATATAATGCTCTCTTTATGGTATTTACCCATACGTTAAATCATCTTTCTATTTTAATTATTGTATAAATCAGTATGTATTTTACCTTAAATATTCTTATGTTATAATTAAATATTCTTATGTATGATATTCGTTTATGTACCTACGCCTGTCTCAACACAGGTATACCCTAGTGAGACAGGCATCGAATAATGTAATGTAAACATACCTTATATTGATAAATAAATAAAATAAAATAAAAAAAAACTGCAGTGGAAAATTACACAGAACTACTTATTTTTTTATTACAGGTTTGATGAGAATTACAAGATATGATAATGTATATAAATATTTCATCTGTTTGTTCTTAGTCCTCCTCAGTAGGTGGTCCTGTGCTGAGGCCGACTGGTAGATTTCTTTGATTTTCCGTTATTTAGTTTCTATAATTTTTTTAATACATTTTCTAGTATGTCTGCATTAATTTCTTTCACCCATGTTTTGATTTTTTCCTTAAACTTATTTATTTTTTCTATCTTTTTCAAACTTGGGGGAAGGATGTTGTAAAGCTTGGTTGCCAGATATATGTGGTTTCTTTGGCCAAAACTTGTCTTGAATTTTGGAACATCTCGTATATCATTTTTTTAGGCTCTTGTGTCGTGTATCCGAGTTTCATTAGGAGATTTTCTGTTTTTAAAATGATGTATAAGAATATTCTTGGCGTATATTTGTTTTAAATTTAGAATGTCAAAACACTTAAAATATCTTTTGAGGGGGTTCTGATGGGTTATTTTTAGTATGGTTTTTATAATGCTCCTCTGAGCAATATCTAAGTGGTTAATATGATTTGCTGTAGCAGATCCCCATACTAGAATTCCGTACTCAAGACGGGAATGACATAAAGCATAAAATACTAAATAATATGATGTGATGGTCATTTATAATTACAGTAGAGTTTAATATTAATCAAGCTAGTGTATCGTTCGTCCAGTTGATTATCAGACATCTCCAAATACAGTTTTCAGATAAGGGAACGTACCCATACTACGTGACCAACATTTTGCAATTTTTAACCCCCCCCCCCCCTCCCCCGGGTGACCAAAAACCTAAGCCCGCCGCCGCTCATTTGTACCAAGCGTGACATTTTGAAGACCCCCCCCCCCTAAACGTGTCACGTAGTATGGGTACGTTCCCTAATGAGGATGGCTGTATTCTTTTATGTATGTATTATAATGCTCGCCATAAATTAAATATTATTTTCGCCTGTCTGTGTTTTAAAAGTGCTATAAAATAATAAAATAATACCGGGAGGCATAATGATCCGGGACATTTGTACGACATTTTGAAATCTCCTACTAGTAACCCATTTAAAACATTTTTTTTGTTTATTTCACTACAAGTTTTTGTTCATTAATCATTACAATTGATTTTGTTTTGATTGTACCAGATAGAGGATACACCTTTACGTACAACTGCTTGCTTAACTCAAATTTCGGTTTTTCTGAAATGTCTGACTAATCAACTGGATGATCGATAAACACGGATGATGCGGTGTGCAATGCCGTGAAAAGTTTTCGATTTTTTATGTGAACTATTCAGAATGAATTAAAAAAGTATACAATGTGAATGTTTTATTCTTTTACGTGCACACCGCACAGTTGGTTGCAACAATTTTTTTACATGAGCTCCACACAGGAGACCCTGAGGCAAATAACTTCCCGGGTAGGAAACTGGGGCTCAGTGTGTCCCGGTTATCCGCCTCCAAGACCTATAGAAACCTCACCCCCATGAACCTGAGCAGTTCCAAAACCTATACCGGTTCAGTCGCTTTACATTTTCAATATCAAAATTTAAATATTTGGAAATAAAATTATTAATTTATAATATACGTATCAGAAAGATTATTTTATCTAGTTTTCAGAAAAAAAAATTGTTTTAGCAATGTGGTAAAAAATAACCAATGTAGAGGTATATTTAAAATGTAAATTGTCGCTACCGCGACTGAACCGGTATAGGTTTTGGAAATACGCACCCGGGCACCTCTGCTAAATTACCAAATGTAGCGAACCACTTAGGGTGACCTATGGCAGAGGTGTTAGTTATCCAATAATGGTTACTGGGGCGGCAGTACCCATTCCCGCTTCCCAACGGTCCAGAGTCATTGAGACGACTCCAGATACTAATATCTACAGCCTGTATGTCAGTCGAATATCTACAGCTCATATGTTGAACTAATATCTACTAACTTCAGAGTGTTGATTAATATCTACAGAGCTTAGGTTGAACTAATATCTACAGAGCGTGAGTTAGATTAATCAGCTAAATGTGTCCAATAGTCCGATATTAGGAATTTTTACATACATACTTACATAAATTAAGTTTTTTAAACTGCATACGCAATATTACGTTATTCCAATATGCTATACATAATTGCAAATCCAACCTCTGCCAGTGCTGTAGATATTCGTCAACACTTTGGTTCTCATAGATATTAGTCAACAGATATTCGTCAACACTTTGATTCTCATAGATATTAGTACGATTTTTTCAGTTTTTGGAATTCCTGTAGATATTAGTAGACGCCTCCATTGAGACTATAGCATCCACATTTGGGGTATGTTGTGAGGATGGAGGTAGAGAGGGAGATGACGGAAGAGGAAAGTGGGGAAATATCTGGTTATTCAGATTCTTTCATGAAACACGTCAAAGCCATTTCAATTCTGAATGGTGGTCTTCTAGCAGGGCGATACTGAGATTATCTTCCACTCTACAGTTTATTAAGGTAGAGTCTCGCCGGTAACAAGATTAAATAAAATTTGCTTGTTATTCTGATATTTGGATTTTTGCCATCAAATAAGGCAAAAAATATTAAAAGAACTAACTAACTAACCATCACCCGTTTCACCGCAGGGGTAGGCAGAGAGGACGGACCGCCAAACATCTCGGTCTTGGCACATACTCCTTGCCTCGTTCACATTCATACATCGTCTCATACACGCTCTTCTATTATTCTTACTCTTGACATGGCCCGACTCAAGTATCTGATTCACACTTGGTCGTGCCATGTCTTTCTCGGGCGTCCCCGACTTCTTCTACCATTCACATTTGCGTCATATATTCTCCTTACACTCCTTTCCTCGTTAATTCGCTCTGTCATAAAAGGAAATGCCTTTGAATATTTAACTGTAGGTCTGATGAAGACGTGGTGTAACGGGTTACTTGATCTGAAACTGAAAACTAAAAATGTTTCGTTGATCGAGGAATATTCGATTACGAGTACTTACCTCAGCTCATTATTTTTTTCATACAAACGTAAAATCTACGATTGTCAGTTTTGATTTATTATTTACAATACTCCTCTATGCAGTCGGAGGAGTCGCTTTTAACATTTATTTAATGCCCAAAGGGCTTTTACATGTTTGATAGTACAATTAATTCATGACAGATGATTTATAAACAGATACATAAATAATAAAAATAAAATTAGATAAAAAATCACAAAAAGTCATAAAAATACAAAAATACAGCAATTTCATAGGTTTACAAAAATACAGATATGTTTAAGAAGAGTTTTGAAATAAGTTTTTTACAAGATCAACAAAATTCGCCAAGTTTATGTTAAATATGTCAATATCACCTAAGTACTGATTTCCCATAGTGTGAAATCGTTGTATCGGAGAGTGGGCAATGTAGTTCCGCTTATGAATGCTACAGTAGAATAGTGTATTTTTTCGTGTAATTACTCTCGGTATTCGTAAGTTTATGAGTTGCAGTAATTCGCAATAGTCATATTTAGAGTTAAGAATTTTGAATTAAAATGTTAAATCGTTTATTTTACATCTGTCTTCTAGTATGTGTATTTTTTAAATATTTAATAATAAATTATATTTTAAGTCTTCTAGTGGGATATTTAATTTAAAATTTATAAAACGCAGATTTTTTTTTGTATTCGTTCAATGTTATTAATGTGAATTTTATAAGATGGAGACCAAACTACCGAGTTATATTCCATTAGGCTTCTAACTGGAGATACATATAATAATTTAATGGCTTGTATGGAATTAAAGTTTTTTGTTGTTCTTAATACGAAGCCTAGTGTTTTCATATTGCTTACAATTTGGTGGATATGATTGGCGAAACTTAGTTTTTCATCCAAAATAATTCCAAGATCTCTCATTTCCGTGACTCTTTCTAAAGCTGTGTTATTGATGGAATATTCGAATAAAACAGGATTTTTATTTCCGAAGAAAGTCAAGGTTTTGCACTTTTCTACATTTAAGAATAAATTAGTTTGAACGCACCAGTCTTTATGTTAAATATATACAGAAAAAAAATAACAGTCGTTAGTTCCTCTTTTGCCCACTTGTGCAGGTGAGTTTATAGATCTGTATTGAATTAAATTATTAGTTTCCGAAGGAGAGGCGTATCGCACAATGGGCGTTTTCGCAGTTAATAAGACGTGGAATTCAGCTTAAAACTAAAGAGACATTAAGTGTAAATATCCCGACAATGTCGGGATAAACTCGATCCATTTAGCGCGAGCGACCAATGACTCGACTCTGTGAAATTGAGCATTAAAATGAGAGTCTTAGCCATTAGGAAAGTATAAATAATAACTTTGGATTTGGAGTCAGCTCCTCCGTGGTGGAGAGTGTAAACTGTAAAGTATATAAGATACACGGGTGGAAGAAAGGGGGAGCCGCACAGTGCGGCAAAGGGCGTAATTAACGGGAATTAACAAAATGTAGCCAAATTACCTTTTAAATATTTCTTTTAAATATTACCTGAATTGTGCTTAACAAAGCAAAAAATAAACTTACGTACGTTATAATCACTTATGATAAATAAAAAGTTTTGACCATAAGCAAATTCAAATCTTTCAAGAACGGCTAACAAATACAATACTGGATCGAGTCACCGATACAAAATTGGATTTGTCAGCCTTTCTTGAAAAATTTCGGTTTGTTTATGGATAAAACTATTTATTCTGGGATATGATTTTAGATTTTCACGGCCAAAAGTATTTTTGTTATTTGTTTTGGGGTGTTATGCCGTGTTACGCTACCTGCTCCTTTAGCCAACGTTTCGGACAGCGTTACAGTGTCCATCATCAGGGCAGATGTGTAACGCTGTCCGAAACGTTGGCTAAAGGAGGAGGTAGCGTAACACGGCATAACACCCCAAAAACAAACAACAACAAAAAACTATTTATTCTGGTTCACATTGAATATGTACGGGCGCAAACAATGAATTCATCTGAATATTTTGAAGCATAACGTGCAAAAAGTGTTAAAAACCTAAAATAATTTGATTGGCGCCATCTGTGAATGCGTAGATTATAATGTACGTTACGTTTAACCTTAATATCGGCTGCGCAGCCTCATTTATATAAAACTTTATATAAGATGTGAGGCCAAAATGTCCAAACTATTTTTTTTTTTATAATTTAAAACATAAATAAATCAAATAGCTTACTTACATCTCTACTAGATATTTGTTACACTTTTTGATTTTAAAACATACATCGATCGTCCAGTTGATTATTCAGACATCTCCAAATATCGTTATACCTCCCTTTGTTATTTTATAGCATATTTAATGTCTAAAACACAGACTTTTAATTTATTGTGAGCATTCGAATATTGCTTTCCTTGTTATCTCAAAACTTAGATTGGAGTTATCTGAATAATCAACTGGAAGATCGATATATTCAGATTGGTTGGTTATTTTGGACTCAAATCCAAAATTATGTTTTGTACGAAAAAGGAACCACTGTGGTTGATATTTCTATGAAAATACTTATTAATTCTTCTTAGATTTTAACAGGCTGTGCAAATAAATGATTATTTGTAGATTTTGACATTTTCACTTGTTTCACGGTTTGTGAAATGGTTTGGACTTGTAAATAATATTGTTAAAATAATGAAAAAAAGAATGACACCTTTACAATTTGCAGACTAGTTGTTGACAATGTTGTTGGATATCGGTTTTGGTTTGCCATGAAAATAAAATTGGAAACCCTCCATCTATTTTGGAATAAATTACTTTCTACATAGATATAAAGTATCTTCCGGATATTTTGGAAATGGTTACCATTTTTTAAGTTCTTGACGAAATTTCCATAAAATATATAATTTTACGGAATATATAGATACAGAAGAAAACGTAAAGATCTTGATCACATTGCAAATAGCGACAAATATGAGGTTACTTAACTGATAGTCCTGGGAAAATTGATAGAAGTTGTACCTAGTAAAGGAAGACGTGGAACCTAGTGACTAAAAAACCTCCGTGTATGGGAATGTAGTTTATATTATGGGTATTTTGACCTACAGTTAGAGTTTGTCTTCATGTTAAGCAACCTTAACAGAAAAAATGTATTAGTTAATGAAAAGATATTTTTTTGGGTATTGACCGACAATGTATTTATTAATTTATTTCCCTAGACCACTGTGCGACAGGGCGAATCGGCACATCGGGCAAAGTGGGAACAAGCCAGAAAGGCGCGCAAATCTTTGAATTAATTTTACTGCCGAAATATGCAAACGATGCTCAATAATGTATACAAAAGAGTGGCGGGCGGGGAGAGCGGGGCAGGTTCCTTCCAGAACTGTAAGCCGAATGCTTGGGGCAATAACAAACGGAGGGATAGAGTTAAATCTATCTGTGTGGAAGCCGAGGCTCCTACGTCATGTCTGGGCCGAGGGATGCTGCGGATTAATCGGGAGTTGGCGAGCACGTGGTCAGAACTTTACTACAGATTCTTCTGAAGGAGGTGGAATACTAACTTGCTTTTGTCATTGTCATTATCAAAGAATTTTTAAGGTATTTTTCTTATTTCATTCCCTCGACAAATCGAAAGGTGGGTGTTCAATTCGTATTTTCTTACAAATGTTAATGTGTTTAAATTCACTCAAACATTAAGCCGCCGCTACCCGAATTTCTACCGATTTATTACATATCTCCCTTAAACACGTTAAGTTTTAAATCTCTTAATACGAGTATATGTTATTCTTGAAGATAATATCTAGACATTCCCCGCGCTGAAACACAAATTATATAAAATTCCCTCGATAGAAAAAAATCGCAAAGTATTCTTAAAAAATATTATAAACACGTTTGTTTCAGTTATTTTACAAGTTATATGTGTGAAAAAATTCAGTGTTTCTTTAAATTCTGTTTAAGACAACTCCCGCGAAATTTTCGCTCTATTTCAAACGAGTCGTGTTTTATTAAATTTCACAATTTTCGTATCGATTTTGTCGCTTTAAATACTAGCGCGCTCCTCTAGCATTCGTAATTTCATATCTCTCTACCTTTTTTGACCCCGGTTGCGGCGCCTTAAGCCCCGATGTTTCCTGATGTTCTTCAGTACCTGTGTTATCTTTGGATGACACTGGTCCTTTTTTTTATATCATAGCTCCATTCAGGAGGCCCTGAGGAAAATATTTTCCCTCAGGGTCTATGTCATCTTTGGGGATGCTGTGTGGAGGGTCTTTTAAAGGAAATGAAGGAGAGGAAGTTCTGGGGGTCATTGAGTCCAAAAGTGACGGACGTATGAATCCATCCCTCCCAGTGCGGTTCAAGGCTAAAAAGTTCTGCTTGAGAGGTTAAAAGGTCTCCCTCAACCAGTCTCCCGATCCGGCCTGCCACGCAGCCGGTGAACAGACACACCCGCCGCCAAGACCCGGGCAAGCCTCACCCCATGAATCTTCCTGAGACCTTAATTTTTAAGTTATCATTATTTATTTATTGTTTCAGATTTGACACTCGTTGTTTTACAATCCACTTATTAACCTCACTGGGACTAAGTCTGTACCAAGGCTTTTAAGTTTAGTTAGTTGGCAATGTTCAAGTTGGATACTATATCTGCTTTTTTATTATGTGCGTTTTAAAATGTCATTAAAATGCAATTGATGCGTCATAAAAAATGCGCTTAAAAGCCAAAAAACTGTCATCTCCAATCCCTTCTTAATCTTTTAACAACAACCCTTTGCTATAGCCTTATTAATCTGCTAAATGTGCATGTTCATGATTCCTACAGCCGCTGTATTGTATAAATATGCACCGATTGTTACAACTTTAACAATTATTTTCCCCGCCTCTAATACTTCTGTCTGAATGGCCATTAAAATTTCGCCAAAGACACAAAACACCGAGACAATCCATTACGCGTCTTTTTAGGGCGAAACTAATACCAAATTCATATAAATCAAACACATTCTTACCGCTTTTCCATTTACGCATCCGCCATTACATCTTCACGTCGATCCCCAGGGGCAATTAACCACACGTGTTTCTGAGAGATACTTCGAAACATAACTGCCGATGTAGTACCGGTAAATTTTAATTCAAAATAGACTTTCAGCGCGGTGTTTTAATTTTACTGCTGCTTCTATTAGCCCGCGTCTCCCTTGGCTTGCTTCCGATTCTTAAGACTCTCATACACGGATAGTTCTGTCGTCCAACAAGTCGTCGATTTTTAACTATTTGCTTCTACCTGTAAAATAATAACTGTGTAGTTATTTTTTGGGTTCGATGATCTTAACATATCACAAGCACATTAATGAGTCTAGTTTTTGGACTGTTAATTCGTGGTGGAATTCCATTGTATTAGAATTGAAATGAAAACACCTTCGCACTTTGTTCCACTTATTTATTTTCACCGGGACCGGTTTCATCCTACTACGGCCATTTTCAGACTGGTAGTTGAAATTCTTATGCTACGGAATTTATACAAACTTAGGCAGCTCTCTATATTGAGACAATGTTGTGTATGAAACCGGTCGTGGTGAAAATAAATAAGTGGAACAAAGTGCAAAAGTGTTTTAATTTCAATTCTAATACAAGCACATTTAAAATATCCATATATTTGAAATTGTTTGCTGGTGAACAGATTATAGGCTCAACCACCACAATGTTTCGATATTGTGTAAGCATTTCCAGAACGATTCTGAAAATACATAATAGGTACAAATTGTGCATGCTCCAAGCTCGAAGAAAATAATAATCACAAAAAGTGATATTTTATATTTTTATTAATTTTCAAATATAAGTTTTCTTTTGTCGTTTCTTGATACATTAACGATTTATAGTTACTGTGAACTGCACAGCATAACCCCCTAAAATCATTGTTAATTAGAAGAAAATTCAAATGTTCCAAGTTGATTTTTCCTTGTAAAACATAACGAGAATATTTTGATTTCTTCCAAATATGTTAAGATTTCGGTTCGACTGTTATCGAGTTTCACTATCATACATACCAGTCTAATGACGGAGAAGATGGAAAAGTCTGCAAAGGACTTCACTTAATTTTGAATCGAATTTGACTGATTTTAAAGAAATTATAATTTATTGTAGAAAACAATCACCCCGTGTTTTGACATGTTACATATCAAAATCTATATTTGTTTTGTTTGTTTGTTTGTTTGTTTGTTTGTTTGTTTGTTCGTATTTTATGCTTCCGTAATTACTACCGTTCATCCGATTGCGATGAAACTTTGGTGATACGTTGTGCGCATGCCCACAAAGGTTGTGGGCTATATATTATGGTGAGCTCTGGCGTTATGAAGTTTGTATAAATGAAAATGTGTGTATTTCATATATTATGGTGGCATGGAGGAAAAGCAGGATAGGGAGGGGAACTGGGGAGGTGGGGTTCGCGGAAGGGGCGACGAGGAAGGGGAAGGCGGGAAAGGTGGAAGGGGAACGCGGGACGGGAAGCGGACTCGGGAGGTGAACGGGGACGCATGCAGGCAGTGAGAATCAATTTATTTATTTGAATGGCATTGCAAGGCGTGCCGGGTACCAGCTATATTTAATCAAAATAAGTGTTTTATTTGTATTAATAATAATTTGTCACAAGATACTCTACCGTGTCCATAGTGGCTTTGCATCAAAATAACCAAATTCAATATTTATCTAAAGTAGAATTTCAACCCATCTATCGGTTTTTTTTTTACATAATACGTTTTTCATACCGGTCCCCATATGTAAATTATATCAAGACTAGCATGAAAAGTCTTTGCTTTATGTCGATCGTCATTTTCATACTTATGATTTCATATAGATAGTGCCGTTAGAGAATAAAGAATATTTTTTTTTAATTAACACCTTGAGCATAACCGTAGTTCACATGAAAGCATCTGTAATTTGCCTAAACAATACCGAATACAATACGTGAAATTTACAATACCGAATAGTAATACAAATTCACAATCAGTTCTAAAAACATTTGACGATATTTTTTAATTATATTTTTAGTTTAGTTTATAACGTGCAACATTTTCACATGATAAAGTTACGAAATTTTGAGGCGCATCTTCGGACCGGTTCTAGAAAATGGATTTTGGCGCAGACTTATAACAATGAGCTCTATACTTTGTTTAAGGAGCTAAACGTCGCAAAATTTATAAAACTGGGAAGACTTCGGTGGCTGGGTCATGTGGAGACAATGACCGGGCATTAAGCACCAAAGTCCCTGCTGAATTCAAGATCGATAGGGCGAAGGAGCCTGGGAAGACCAAGGTTAAGATGGAGCGACAACGTCCTCAAAGACATATCTATCTTGGAGCTTCTAAACTGGAGAGAGTTGGCACAAAACCGAGATGAGTGAAGGAAGACTCTTAAGGAGGCCAAGACTTACCAGGGGTTGTAGAGCCAATAGTAATGATGATGATGAAAGTTACGAAAACCATGACAGACGACAGATGCCAAATATTGTCCGCCGTACGAAAATCGCCCATGACGGTTTGACCGACTTGTCATCCAGCATGTTTGATAGCCGCTTATTTCATGCACCCACCATTTTATGGCATATTTTCACGATCAATTTCTTAATATCAGGCAGTTTGGTTTAACAATGCGTTCACATTGTTTTAGGATGATCGTCATCTTTACGTCGTGCTTGCCTCACCGAGATGACATATTATAATATAATATATATTATAATGATTACCATTATAAAGGTATCCGCAGACGTTTTATATTGCTTCCTACACGTGCCGAAGTAGCGCAACGCAAGCCGTGTTTAAAGTACCTAACCACTAAAACGGTTAAAAGGGTATCGCGTGGGTAGCTATTTATGTAGAATATTACTTTCTTAGGGCCAGTTGTTTCACAGAATTTGAAAAATTCATCAAAATTCATTTTCAAAATTTGTAATGAAAGTTAATTTTCAAGTTCTATTCGAGTTCTGTCATTATTTCAGTTTTTTCCTGAGGAAAATAACTTCCCTCGGGGCGAATGACATCTTAGGGGTTGCTGTGTAGAGGGTTTTTTTAAGCCATCGCTACCCGAATTTCTACCGATTTCTTACATATCTCCCTTAAATTAAATTAAGTATTTCCTTACTCCCTTAAATTACCTTAAGTTTTAGAGCTCTAAAAAAATATATGTTATTCTTGAAGATAATATCTGGACCTTCCCCGCGCCGAAACGCAAATTATATAAAATTCCCTCGATAGAAAAAAATTGCAAAGTATGTTCCAAAAATTATTATTAACACGTTTGTTTCAGTTATTTTACAAGTTATGTGTTGTATGAAAAAATTCACAGTGTTTCTTTAAATGCTGTTTAAGACAACCCCCGCGAGATTTTTGCTCTATTTTAAATAAGTCTTGTTTTTTTAAACATTTTCACAATTTTCGCATCGATTTTGTCACTTTAAATACTAGCGAACTCCTCTAACATTCGTAATTTCATATCTATCCATCTTCTTCTTTTTGAGCCCGGTTGCGACGCCTTAAGGGATGGAAGTTCTGTGGAAGTAAAAATAATGAGGGATGGGTAAGAATCTTGGGTTAGTGTGTTCAGTAGTGACGGGCGTATGAGTCCATCCCTCCTAGTGCGGTGCAAGGCGATGGGACGGGAGAGATTACAGCTAGGTCTAAGTTAGGTCTCTCTCGACTTGTCTCTCCCGACTCGGCCCGCCACGCAGTAAGTGGGCAAGCGCATCCGTCACCCGAATGAGGTGCCTGCCCCCTAAATTAAGTTACGCTAAGCAACTGGTCCATAATGGTATAATAACAGAACTTAATAGAACCTTCACAGAACTTAAAAAATAACTTAAATATTCAAATTCTGTGAAACAACTGGCCCTTAGTATATAACATTTTTAATCTTAGTAGGAACATACCTATATAAAATTCAACAACCGCTATGTTTACAATGTGATGAAGCTATTTTTGTATCCACATTATTAGTTCCGTTTCTCATAAGCAATATCTCTTGTTTATTTATTTATTTTGACGACCTCGGGGTATGGCTCTCGACTAGCAATCCGGAGGGTGCGTATTCAAATCCTGGCTTGCGCAAGTAAATTTTATTTGATTAAGTTGTGTTATTTTACGATACATTAATTTAAAATAATGGTTTCGTGACATCTCAACAAAGTCGCATTCCAACCCCTTTGAAAAGTCATCAAAAGTTATAAAAAATAATCCACAACCTCACCTAACTTAATTTATTTAACCCGGTTTTTTAGACTCCAGATACTAATATCAACAATCTGTATGTCGGACGAATATCTACAGCTCATATGTTGAACTAATATCTACGAACTTCAGAGTGTTGACTAATATCTACAGAGCTAAGGTCGGACGAATATCAATAACGGTCCCAGTGTTGACTAATATCTACAGAGCGTAGGTTGAACTAATATCTACACAGCGTAGGTTGGACCAATATCTACAGAGGGCAGCTGAGCAAGAGGTTGTACGGAAAAGCATAAATTACTTCAATTACGTAATTACTAATTACGTAAAGGCTTAAACGTATAAAGTACGTACGTACATAAAGTTTTTGCATAATATTACGTATTTTGCTGTTTACGAGGACAATAATTTATTGAACAAACATGGAGGTCAAATACGAAGATATTTATTTATTTCGAAATACACGGCACCACAACCTAACCTAACCTAACTGACATAGAAATGGTCATGGTAACAGACTAAATAATTTAGAAACACTCGAAATAAAGAAAGCTCTTGAAACAAAAACCCAAATCCTTAATATTCAGCTAAATGTGTCCAATAGTCCGATATTAGGGATTTTTACATACATACATACATAAATTAAGTTTTTTAAACTGCATACGCAATATTACGTTATTCCAATTGCTATACATAATTTCAAATCCAACCTCTGCCAGTACTGTAGATATTCGTCAATACTATGGTTCTCATAGATATTAGTAAGCAGTTTGAGCTGTAGATATTCGTACGCACTTTGGTTCTCATAGATATTAGTCCGATTTTTTCAGTTTTTGGAATTCCTGTAGATATTAGTAGACGCCTCCGTTTTTTATCACTTTTAATGACTTTTCGAGTTTTTTTTTAGTTGTCCGGTCACTTAAAATAATATGTAGCGGCACGTTCTAGAGTTATAGATACTATCGCCCTGTAACTACCATTCAGAATTGAAACGTTGCTTGAAATAGCTTTAGCCGTGTTTAGCGATCAGAACCTAGCGATCAGAACTTAGCCTCACAAAATACCTCAATTGGGGATGCCATATTCTCACTGGCTCCAAATGGTTGGGACTAGTTCTCTTCAGCAGGACCCTTGTGCGGTATTCATATAGAAAAATATCTAGATACATTTAATTTTACGTAATGTATTTAATTACGTTTGTCCATACAAATTTATTATTATTATCATTTCAACAACTATGCTAAACAACCCATGGCTGTTTTATGTTTTAATTGGTTATTTTATTTTTATTTTTATTCTATCTCTTCTCTTTTTTTTTCTTCTTTTTTTTTCTACATCACATGTATGTAGGACTATAATATGCAAAACATACATAAGTTACTCAAATGTTTTAATCCTCTTAAGTTACCTATATGTTACCTATGTGTACCTATTTAATTTTTCTTTTTTAAATTAATATTATTTTCTATGCTAAACAAATAACCGTTACTATGTTTTAAACTTTTTTTTAAATTTTATTTTATATTCTTTCTCTTCTTTTTATTTCATCAATTTTATTTTTTTTGTACAAATCATATTCCACATGTTCATACCCATAATATTTTGACTGCCCTAAAACGGGAATACTCCTAGTAGGGCAATAAACAAATTTTAATAAATTATGTAAATAAATGTATATGCTTTTGCTAAATAAACAAATAAATAAAGAAATTAAAAAATCTTAGTAATTTCGTCTGGGATGAGATTTGTTCGTAATCCTTTTTTTTAAACATTTTTCTCAGAGATAACACACACGTTTACTATAATGAATTTCCATGTCAAAAATAGCACTTTTATTTTTTTTTATGTGAATACCGCACAAGAGTCCCAACTGCTCCCGTCTGCAGCCAGTGAGAACATGTCATCCCCATTTGGGGTATGTTGTGTGGCTGAAAGTAGTGGGGATGGGAAGGAGATGGAGAAGAGGAAGGTGGCGAAGATTCCGGCTATTCAGATCTGGTCACCAAACACGGCTAAAGCCATTTTAATCAACGTTTCAATTCTGAATGGTGATCTTACACCAGGGCGATACTGAGAGTACCTTCCAGTCTGGAACGTGCTGCAAATATACTAAATATTATATTAAATGATTTAATTGTGTAATAACACAATTTAATCAAATAAAAATTATTTGGCGCCTAGTATGCTGTCTTTACTCAGATAGATTAAAATATCTATTTTCCAATAAAATTAATTCACAATCTTTATTTCGATAGATCCATACCTATTTTGTAACAATGTCATAATTAATCTATAACCGTTAAAACAATAAATTTACACTTTTTTGCAATATTGATTACACAATCTTCAATTCAATAGATTCAGTCAAATTTCGAATAATTAATACACAATCTTAAGGGCCCCCAACCCGGATTTTTACCGATTTATTACATATTTTCCTTAAGAGCGTTTAACCAGCCAGCGGCCGAAAATCCACATTTCGTCGAAAGTTGTTCTTACGATCGTGCAGGGCGGTTACAACGAGAAAGATTAATTATTCTCCGTACCAGCTTTTTTAAATTATAACTCAATATCGAATTTATTTCAATCCAAATTAGCTTTCATTTATACCTTCATCCAAAAAATGCTGAAAGGCGTGATGATAAAACTATTAAAATAATGTACTTTTTGTAATTATTTTTGATTATAAGTATTTATCATTTTTCAATAATGTCTAAATTTAATAAGAATGTTAAAAAAATCTGAAATATATTAGTTTGTAAGTGCGCAAATAAATACACAAATGGACCAATTTTCGTCAAGAAACACATGTACGTACATATATTTTAATGATTTTATTGAAACTAAAATTAAAATTCTAAAACATGCGTTTGCTAGATAATGTATTGATTTATTTTACTGCATGATTATATTATTTGAAATGGGTGTGGTATAATACAAAATCTTTTTTGAAAATTTATCAAATCTGCCAACGACCTATGGAATAACCTTATTATACTAAAAATTAAAAAAATTTCTCATAATTTATTACATGCGAATGTTAGATTAAAGATCAATCTTTCGAAATCCATGTATAATTTTTTGTGGAAAAGAGTCAATATGTCTAAAATCTGATTTGAAAATGACATATTTCTGGTTTTCTCTGGTAATGCCCTCTTAAAAACGGTAAGTTTTAAAGCTCTTAAAAATATATGTTATTCTTGAAGATAATATCTAGACTTTACCCGCGCCGAAACGCAAATTATATAAAATTCCCTCGATAGAAAAAAATCGCAAAGTATGCTCCAAAAATTATTATTAACACGTTTGTTTCAGTTATTTTACAAGTTATATGTATGAAAAATTTCACAATGTTTCTTTAAATGCTGTTTTAGACAATACCCGCAAGATTTTTGCTCTATTTTAAACGAGTCGTGTTTTATTAAACATTTTCGCAATTTTCGCATCGATTTTCTCGTTGTAAATGTTAGCGCTCTCCTCTAACATTCGTAATTTCTTTTCGGGCCCGGTTGCAGAGCCTTAAATGCAAAAGATTCATCTCAACTTTCCAATAATTCAAACAAAATATTAAATTGTTTAAATTCATACAATATTAGCAATGATTATCGCGAGCATTTGTGAGTTTGTTTACTTTTATCAGTGGTGGTGGATTAGTGGGTGGTATAATCTCCGTCCGCGCAGATTACAGCCCGCGACCGATTATCGTCCGCTCGGGGCGAAAAACAACCAAGCGAATCTTTAGGGGGGCGGGAGAATTTCACTGCCACCCATTTGCTGAGGGTGCATTGGTAAAAGGAGACCAAATTATGGTAAAAATATTGATTTAATTACTATTGGTGCCCTCTCTTATCAAAGATTGGCTATCTTCAAGGTAATCTTCACTTTTCATCCATACAGTGTACTTCCCAGCCTTCCTCTATTTCCCATCCCATTTCTTTTAGCCACACAACATAGTCCCACTTATTCTGGATGACGGGGAGGCACACAACATAGTCCCACTTATTCTGGGGGAGGGAATCTTGTGCGGTGTTCACATAAAATATCTGATATATCGGTTGAGTAGTCTTATGTTTGTCGCTTCTCGTATACTGCTCCAACATTTTGGAGATTTTTTTTTTATCTAGAACAGCCGAGCGATTATTATATATCTTTTGTGGGATCGATATCTCCTTGCGGACGAGATCTCCTGTCAGATTTGTGTGATTTTCTATGGCTGTTATTTGCTTTTTCTATGGGCCGATGTCAGATCTCTACTGTGAGCTGTCACATATTTTAGTTTAGATCGTTTTAAATAGGCGAAGCTGGCCTATTATCCATAGAAAAACCAATAACAGCCATAGAAAATCACACAAATCTGGCAGGAGATCTCGTCCGTCAGGGGATCTCGATCCCACTAAAGATATAGAATCGCTCGGCTGTTTGCTAATGTTGGTCAGTCATTTAATAAAAATGTCATTAGCCATTTTGTGAACATTAGCCCTCGCGCCCAAAAAAGGGAGGCGTCTACTAATATCTACAGGAATTCAAAAAACTGAAAAAATCGAATTAATATCTATGAGAATCAAAGTGTTGACGAATATCTACAGCTCAAACTGTTGACTAATATCTATGAGAACCAAAGTGTTGACGAATATCTACAGTACTGGCAGAGGTTGGATTTGCAATTATGTATAGCATATTGGAATAACGTAATGTTGCGTATGCAGTTTAAAAAACTTAATTTATGTAAGTATGTATGTAAAAATCCCTGATATCGGACTATTGGACACATTTAGCTGATTAGTCCAACCTACGCTATGTAGATATTAGTTCAACCTACGCTCTGTAGATATTAGTCAACACTCTGATGTTCGTAGATATTAGTTCAACATATGAGCTGTAGATATTCGTCAGACATACAGGCTGTAGATATTAGTAACTGGAGTCCAAAAAAGTATTTTTATCATTTTTTCTTAGTTAATGAATTTGCTAATAACAATGCTAATTTATGCATAAATAAACTTGAGGTTGACAATTTGCACGATTATACTTGCTATCAAGTTACCTTTCTAAACATATTATCATTCGGTTTATATAGAATTTCTCTGTTATAACTATTACACCAGTACACATTTCTTTTTATATTTCTTATAACTGTAAATCTTATATATTATTTTTGTCTCATTTATTCTTATTTTGTCCTTAATACTACTGATTACCTCATTTGTGCCACTGTAACTTATAATCTTTAATATCATTGAAATGTAAAAGCCTCTTTATCGCGTTAAATAAAAAAATAAACCACATCCAAAATTTCAGCTGAACTCGTAAGATTTTTTAAGTTTGAATTTATATACCGACCTTCTTTATTATAAATATTGTCACCCCAAGTGGTTGGCTACGTTTGTATCTTAGCAGAGGTGTCTGAGTTCATGGGATTGAGGTTTGACTAGGTCTTGGTGGCAAATGCCGGATCGATAGGTGGTTGAGAAAGACCTCTCTCCAGTCAGACTCTGACCTATCTATCGCATTGTGCCGCAGTGGAAGGGGTGGATTCGTATGTCCATCACTCCTGGACACATTGACTCCAAGAATCCTACCCATTCCTCAAAACTTCTTCATTCCCAGAACTTCCTTTCCCTAAAAAGACCCAAAGATTTTATAGGCCCTGAGGGATTTGTGTTTGATCACCCTGTGCTAATTGTATCTATTTAACTTTTGGAACCTCATATTTTTGCAATGCCTTAGTGTACCGGCGTACCAACATTTCTGATAAAGACGGTGTACTTCTGCATAGGTATCAAAATGAGGTATAGTCATCATCATCATCACTCTTGCTCTACAACCCCTGGTGGGTCTTGGCCTCCTCAAAAGTCTTCCTCACTCATCGCGGTTTTGTACCAGCTCTCTCCAGTTTACAATCTCTAAGGTGGATATATCTTTGAGGACGTTGTCGCTCCATCTTAAACTTGGTCTTCCCAGGCTCCTTCGCCCTGTCGGTCTTGAGTTCAGCAGGGACTTTGGTACTTGATGCTCGGTCATTCTCTCTACATGACCCTGCCACCGAAGTCTCCCCAGTTTTATAAATTTTGTGACGTTTAGATCCTTAAACAGAGTAAAATTAAATTAGGTGTAGTAGGTATTATAAACACCTTTGTCAGCCGTTCGACTCTTGGCCACTGTTTTCAATATTTATAAATTTGAGGATGTGGTTCGTTTTTTCAATCCTTCCATTTCCCCCCGGCCTCCGACAATCCGTTCAGATCTAACTGTCTGCGATTATTGTTTTAATTCCCTCATTGGCAGAAGTAAATAGGAGGAACTCCCTCAATGACAGATAATAAGCGCTGCAAAATGGTGGTATTAATGGAAAACACGATCATTGTCTGTAGCTGCCATTCCTCCCTCCTGTCAATAGGGGTAGACTCAATATGGATTCGGGGGTAAAGTGTAGTCGGATTCTTTCTTACTTTTCTACCGCTCTTATTAATTGTGATGGTTTTATTTTATAATCTGACGTTATTATTAGGCTAGCGACTGTATGCTTGAAATTTAAATACCCGACTTCGAGTACATTTCTGACGACGCGCCTTATGCAGAACCATCTTCGTACTTGAAGTTTGTTAAAAAGCTACTTTTATGATAGAACTGAATTCAAGCAAGTATACAATAATGTCAAAAGATGGCGCCACTTATGTTAACAGCTGGCGTGAGGAACGTCGGCTGGCAGGCACTATTGAATTGAATTTGTAATTTCGTGAATCTCTCCGGGTACGGAGATGTAATTATTATTGTTGTGAATAATAATACCACACTTCTACATATTATATACGACGTCATTGCATGTCGCGGTTACTTTGTTACTAGATCGCCTGAGATTATTTTTCCAGAGGAACCAGCTGTTTTTGGAACCAGTTCCTATCGGATTTATAAAATGGTTACCAACTCTTAAACTGGAAGAAGCCGAAACAAAAGCCGCCCGTAGGGCCTAGCAGCAAAAACATGCGGAGCGTGATTTAAGGGTAAACTTTAAATACTGGTCGTTCATAGATGACAGTAGTTTTATTATTTTAGGAAAAAAACGGAAAAAATTATATATTTGCACCCGTTCATACGCAGTAAGAATATGAATTAATAATTTTGTCCGATTAAAAATCCAATTCTTCCAAGAAAAGCAAGCATTTACAATATTGGATTAAATAACCGATACAAATAAAGTATTTTGTTCCTTTCTGGAAAAATGGGTTTTTGTACGAACAAAAACTATTTATTCATGTTCATTTAGCTTAGGTTATATACTGTCGCAAACAAATAATTTATTTTGATACTTTAAAACATAACTTAACATCACTTGCTGACATATTCACTGCTAGTTACTTTCGCTACAGAATTTCTTTGTATAACATTCTACGTGCGAATAATACATAACACATATTCATGATGATTAATTTAATTGTACCTAATATTTTTAAATTACCTGCGTGGCAACTTTCCCTTATCCCTGTCCTCCCCTTACCCGTCCCAATCCAAATATCTGTTTTGCACCCTATTTTCTTTACAGTTATAATCGCATTTATTTTATTGTTGTGTTTTTATATTTAGGTTTATCACTTGTTGAATCTACACCTGTATTATATATATATATATATATATATATATATATATATATATATATATATATATATATATATGTTATGGTTAAGGTTTTCACGGGTGTAAGATGTAAAACACTTTTCTCGGTTTACCCGCGTAACGTAGTCCTGAGAAGGACTTTTTAACTCCTGACGTTTCGGACAGATCACACTGTCCATCTTCAGAGGCCTTATGTCTTTAGCTTTTGTCTCAAACTGATAGCTTTCGCATGTCTGTTCGGTCCAGAATCCATTGGATTCTGGACCGAATCACCTCTATGAAACCAAAGTTTCCGACTACAATTTGTGTCTAAAATTATATGTTTATTTCGAATTATAAAATTTGAATGCGTATTTCATCACCTTTTAAAAACAGTTTTTAGTTTTCGGGTGCGTTCATAAATATTCTTTTTTTTTTATTTTAGTGCGAAGAGAAATATGCCCGAGGTCTGAGGGGTTAAGTTTACCCTTATCTTCATTGAACTGGTTCGATCACACCTTTTCAATTTTTCACGTTAATTTAGCCTTAGCCTTGGTTTATTCCTTCCTGCGGGGGGCTGATTTTCTCGTTAATTATACACGTAATAAATAGTATTTCCGATCAACCTTACCCAAAGCAATAAATACGGAAGATACACATATGACAATGTTTAAATGCTCTCCATCATAAATGGCCTGATTTGTTTTTAAATAATATGATACTTTTACCAATTTTCAAAGTTTCTATTTCAACAGAACTCCGCTGTTCTTTCTACCCCCAGTCCAAAAATAAAGTTAAATCCGCCCCGCTGAAACCTGCTGTTTTCTGCAATATTGACTTGCGATCTTGGTACTCTTCCAGAAAACTTTTCCCCGGCTCGGGAACAACTTACCTCATGCATTTAATGCCGGCTTTATGGCTGGAATAGTTAATTGTGTAAAATGGACGCATTTATCTGGCTTTTAATGGGAAATTCTATTTATTTGGTGCATTTAAATAATCTTAATCTATGTACTTGTATATATATAAAAATCTCGTGTTACGGTGTTTGTGGTCGCACGCCTCCCAAACGGCTCGACCGATTTTTTAATGTATATTTAAACAGCAGAAATAAGACATGGGAATGAGAGATCTAATGCAATTGCCATTCAGCGTGGAGTACAACAAGGCTGTATCCTGTCACCACTATTGTTTAATCTTTATTCCAACTATGTCTTTAAAAGAGCCCTAAGTAATACTGAGAAGGGTCTGAAGATCAATGGAATTGTCATTAATAACATAAGATACGCAGATGATACTGTATTACTAGCTGACTGTATCGATGACCTCCAAGACCTATTAAATCTTGTTAATAATGCTGGTGAGCAATTGGGCCTAACAATCAACGTCAATAAAACTAAATGGATGACATTTGGACGACTAGATCACTCTGAATCAGTGATACAGTTAATGGTTGCAATATCGAAAAGGTGGAAAGATTTAGATACCTCGGCAGTATTCTCACGGAGACTCTTGACCCAGATGTAGAGGTTAGATGCAGTATTGAAGCAGCAAAACTGCGTTCATTAAAATGAAATCCCTCTTCTGCAATGACAATATCAGCTTAAAACTAAGGCAGAGAATGCTAAAATATTATGTGTGGCAGGTCTTGCTTTATGGATGTGAAACATGGACCTTGAAAGTAAATACCATGAACAGGTTAGAGGCTTTTGAAATGTGGCTTCACCGGAGAATGCTCAAGATCCCAAAGACCGACATGATCACCGACACAGAAATTCTCAGGCGGGCTAGAGCAGATATAGAACTGCTTACATTAATAAAAATCAGGAAAATTTCATATCTGGGTCATATACTTCGAGGGGAGAAGTATCACTTGCTCCGGCACTTGTATACGGCACACAAAGAAGAAGAATGTATATTTGGTAGGTATGAGAATAGGTCGTAAAGTATATTTCATACCGCTAGGTGATTAGGGTGAACCTTTCCAGAATTGTTTTTTTTTTTGCATCAAAAAATACTTATAACCCAGCTAATTTTCACCCTCTAACCCTTACCCTCCCATTTTTCAATCGCAATTTTAGTATTTTTGTATGAACAAATTTAACCGTCGCGTCGTTTGTATTTCAAACAGAACGAAATTATTTATGTTGTTGAATGATAGATGGCGCTAAGTCCGCCTCATCGAACTTGTGGAACAGTCATAATAACTCATAAACTCATTAACTGTTAGGTGAATCAGTCCATTTTTTAACGCAAACTACTCGGAGAGTAAATTATTATTTCGGGTAGTTTTTTTTATTATTTTCTATGCAATTCTGATTTACTCAGGTTTTTTTTTTAAAATCCAAGTCTTACTAACATATAATGTTCTACCATGCCAATACCAAAATATATATAGATTGATATTACTCTGCATACTTTCGTCTAAAATCTTTTTTTTCTAAAATCTTTTCTAAACAAGTACGGAAACACCTAGTGGGGTAATTTGTTGCATATATGAAGTTTTAACAGAGGTGATGGTTATATGAAAGGACCAATCTCAGTGCAACATACTCGCTAATGGGACCCAGCTGAAACAGGTGGACATGTTCAAATACGTTGGGGTCGAATTCTTCAGCGATGGTCTGCAAGACGGAGAAATTGATAAAAGAATAAGTGCGGCAAGCAGTGTATTGCGTCCTCTCTACAGCTCAGTGATAAGAAAAGCCGAGCTCAGCATCAAGACAAAGATGGCAGTGTTTAAAACGGTATACCGCCCGACGTTCACTTACGGCCACCTTAAATGAACGAACACGCTCTCAAAGAGAGAGAGTCCAAGCAGCCGAAATGAGGTACTTGAGAGGAGTGGCAGGGGTTACGAAATGGGATCATATAAGAAACTTGACGATCCGAGATGATCTAAACATTGAACCACTACTACTCTTCATTGAAAAATTGCAACCGAGGTGGCTTGGGCATGTACTAAGAATGTCACATGACCGAATTCCGAGGAAGATACCGAGTGCGATTCCCGAGGGTAGACATCCAGTGGGCCGCCCCAGACACAGTTGGGCGAGGCAACTCCAGAAACTGTGTGAGGATCTTCCATGGACAGAGGCCGAACAATCAGCACAAGACAGGGATGAATGGAGGAGCTTTGTCGATGCAATGGGTCCCCGACCCGAATAGAATAAGGGGAAGAAGATGATGATGATGACATGAAGTTTTTTCATTATCATTCGATATTGAAAGTTAGACCAATACGTTGGTTGCGACAAGGGGAGTCAGGAGTTCATATTTATTTATTTATTTGTTTGTTTACGCCTTGATGGCTTTTACATATAAAATAAATTGTACAGGAGCATTATAACAAGTATGCAGTATCATAAGTATATAGTACATAAAATGATAAACAGAGCTAGAAAGATATAAGTAGGCCTAACATAAGTAGGTATCAGTATTCAAGTAATTGTTTACAAAAGGAGTTCAACCAGCGGATTCGTATTTGGCATAAATATACAAACCACCCACGTATTTGGGCTCATGCTACATTAGATACAATAATTATTGTCACAATATCACCCAAAATGTGATTCCAAATATACTCGAAGCATACCGGTATTGCAGTGGTGTAAAACATTTTTAACGATTAATATAAAAGTATGTAATTTTCTTGTAATTAATTTTTTTTTGTTGTTTATTTATTTCTTTAATTATTTTTTTTTGCTATCATAAATGTACGTATATTTGTTATTATTATTAAAAATAAAAAACAAATAAAAAGTACACAGTAATTACATATATAAATAAGTAAGTAGGTACAATGATTGTAGTTATCATGAATGTAGTTACAGAGCAGTGAGTATTAAGTTTGTTACTGTTAACTATGTGATACATTCAAGAATTTCTACGTTAGTTTGTTATTATCAGGAAAAAATAAAAGGTTCACAGCAATTACATATATGTATAAAGAAGTAAGTAGGTACAATGAAAGTAGTTACAGAGCAATGGGTATTAAATTTGTTACTGTTAACAATCTGTATCATTTAAGGATTTTTGCATCTGCATACATATATGCTTTTTGAAGGAAGCGATGTTTTTATAAAAAAATATATCGACAGAGCAAGTTTCATTACCCACACGATGCAATCTCTGAAGACAAGAGTTAAACATAAAATTAGTGCGAGAAGCAACTACGTTAAATGGAGCATGGAGTCTGGTGTTGTAATTGTTAGGTACTTGATAATTTATCATGTTCACAAGTTCAGGGCTATCCAAATATCCGTTGATAATTTTAAATAACAATAAAACATCACAGATTTTTCTTCGCTGTGACAATTCGGGTAATTTAAGCAATTGCATTAAATAATTATAATTTAAATTTTGTATTGGAATTTTTAATTTGTAATTTATATGCCTTAAAAATTTATGTTGTACTCTTTCAATTTTGTGTGAATGTACATTGTATAATGGCGACCAGAGAGAGGAATTATACTCAAGAATGCTTTTGACTAGTGTTATGTATAGAGTTTTGAGTGTATTAGTATGCATTAGATCTTTGGACGATCTTAACACAAAACCGAGACATTTGAGTGCTTTATTCGTGATTGCATCAATGTGGGGGACGAATGTCATCTTGTTATCAAAAACGACACCCAGATCCTTTATTAATGTTACTGTAGAAAGATTCACATTGTTAATGTGATATTGAAAGAGTATTGGATTTTTATTTCGAGAAAAACTTATAGATTGACATTTGTTAATGTTTAAAAATAAATCATTTATGTTACACCAGTTATATAATCGATCCAAGTTGTTTTGCAATACAAGACAGTCCATTAAATTTCTTATAATAGTGTATATTTTCAAGTCATCAGCAAACAATAGGAAATGGATACCTTCAAAAATTGAAACAATGTCATTGATAAATAGCAAAAAAAGAATAGGACCAAGATGAGAACCTTGGGGTACCCCACTTGAAGCTTCAATTTCATTTGACATATGGTTAGATAGTTTAACGTATAGTTTTCTAGATGTTAAATAGGTCTCAAACCATTTTAGTAGATTTCCTTTTATCCCATATACTTTTAGTTTGTTTAATAAGATTTTTTGGGAAACTTTGTCGAATGCTTTGCTGAAATCGGTGTAAACTGCATCCGTTTGCAATTTTGAGTTTAGATTGTCTGAAATATATTTTTCGTATATAATTAAATTTGTAAGTGTAGATCTTCCGGATATAAATCCATGTTGGTGGGGGGAAATGATTTTACGAGCCTGTAACATAAATTTTGATAGAACTACGGATTCAAACAATTTAGGTATCGCTGATTGTATGCAAATAGGTCTGTAGTTAGAAGCATCCGTTTTATCACCCTTTTTATAGATGGGACTAAGGAAACTGATCTTCCATTTTTGATGGAAAAGGCCTGATGCTAATGACATATTGAATATATTGGTTAAATGACCTTTTAAGCTAGATACACAGTTTTTTAAATAAATTGCTGGTATGGTGTCTGGGCCAGCGGATTTCTGACTATCTAATAGTGTAATTTTACGCTGAACATCGATTTCATCAATAACAAGGTCGTTGAAATCAATAGAAATATTTGAGTTGAATTGAGGTATTTGGTTATTAGATGAGTTTACATCATATACTTCGCCAAAGCATTCGGCAAATAAGTCAGTAATTCCTTGAGGTGTATCAGCAATTTTACCATTGTAGTATATGATAGACGGAATACCAGATTCGTTACTATTAAGATTGTTTGCAAATTTGAATAAATTTTGAGGTTTATTTTGTAACAATTTCTCAATATTTTCCAGGTATTCTTTGTAACAAAATATCGATATGTTTTTCACCCTTTTGCGTAAATTAGAAAAAAGTAGATAGTCATTTGGAGCTCGAGATATTTTGAATGTTTTATGTGCAAGTTTTTTTGACTGGATAGTACAAATTAGCTCTTTGCTAAACCATTTGGGGTAATTAGATGTCCTACATTTTGTAATAGGGACGTACAGTTCAATTGATTTGTTAATTATGCAGTAAAAAGATTCTATTATATCATTGATGTTATTACAATTACTAATGAAGTTTCAGTCTGATTTAGCGAGAAATTCGTTAATCTTAGGATAATCAGCTTTATAAAAATTTGATTTTTCTTTAAAAGACTCTAAATTTAAATTTTGTAGAGATATATGCTTAACAAAAAGTGGTGGGTGGTAGTTATCAATTGTTGAAACATTGTCATTTGCATGTTGTACACTTATATTGCTGGAATTGCTAAAAATTAAGTCTAATAGATTATTGTTGCAGTTATATATAAAGTTCACTTGTCTAAGATTCAGGAAACATGACATTTCTATAAGTTCACGAGAACCATTATTGGACGCGGAATTTGTTCGGGTATTATTGTTGTTAATATCCCAATGAACAGTAGGTTGGTTAAAATCACCTGTAAGGATAAATTTAGCGTCTGGATATTTTCTTCGCAATATTTCTACTTCTTGACAGTAACTAGTATATAGCTGGACATCAGATGAGGGTGGAATGTACGCACAACCAACTATGATTTTTTCACTCTTGTTTGTCACTAAAACAAATAGTTGTTCCACGTTGATGTTTGTACATTTGAGTTTTCTTGAGGTTAATTTAGTGTTAATAGAAATTAGACAGCCACCTCCCCTACTTTTGTTGCTAGTATTAGTATCGCGGTCCATTCGATAGGTGTTATGGGAGTGAAATCCTAACTCACCATTTTTAATATCTGAAGTCAACCATGTCTCAGTGAAGCAGTAAACATCATATTCTAAGGTCGGTAGTTTAATTCTTAGATTATTTAGTTTAGTTTTAAGTCCTCTTACATTTTGGTAATAAATGTTGAGAGATAGTGATGTAGATTTCAGGTTATGGGTCAGTTTTTTGGGGATAGTTTGACAATTGTTGGGATGTTATTAATATACTTTATTGTGATGTCTTGCTCACCGGAAGATTGCCTATTTTTCAGCTCCGTTCTTAAATCATTTAACTGATTCCTTTGCGCAAATGTTTGATCAGGGTACATACGGATGTTATTTTTTAGTGAGTGTTTTTTGCCGTTAGACAAATAATATTTGTTAGACAAATAATTCGTTCATATTATTAAGGACCACCCCATTACTCGCGACGAGGGAATGGGGGCAGGCGCACAGAAGGGGTGAGGAGGTAATTATTGGGATTATGACATTGTTTAAATGGGCACGTAGCTGGTAGATACATAGCCTCCATCTAACTCGCGCCACTAATATTAATGACTAATAATAAGTGGATGAGACTTACGTATCAGAAGCTGCGGAAAGTTGTGTTTTATTCGTGTTATTAGTGACGGAGGAACCTGAATAATCTCTACATATTATAAATTAAAGTCATCCACCGCGTCTGTCTGTCTGTTCGCGATAAACTCAAAAACTACTGAACTGATTTTCATGCGGTTTTCTCCAATAGATAGAGTGATTCATGAGGAAGGTTTAGGTATATAATTTGTCAAGGTTTTGTGTAAATTGGTTGAAATATTAAATGAAAATGTATGTGTGTTGGTGCACGAGCCGGCTGGCAAGCGGGCGGTGTGGATTTGATTTGTATGCAAATTAACAGATGGCGGTTTGAGTTAATTTATCGTGGTTATAAAGGTTGGGTAACCATCCATAGATGGCATTGTATTTTTTTAGCCACAGCAACGCGTTTCCAGGTCAGCTAGTATTTCATACAAGTAGAGAACTGCTTATCCGCACAATGCCATTTAAATTGATTTTTTTGAATGTATACGCCATCTTTGTTTTGACAGTGTAACTTGCGTCTTGAATAAACTAATAAATATTTTTTTACATTAACTCCAAACAGGATGCCATCTTAGAGAAGGTCATATTTGTGGTTGCTGTGTAGAGGGTCTTTTGTGGAAAGGAAATACTGAACTTGGGTCTTTAAGAGAACTCAACAACGAGTCGTGGGGAATTACCCGAACTCTTGTGACTAGTTAATATCAACTGTGCACAAATAAATGTTGGGCACGCGTTTGGCGTGTTTCCCTACTGTGCACTGTGCCGAAGAGACTAGTTCCGCTGAAATACCGGTAGAAGAATTATACTTATGTCTTGAAAATCCGCAAATAAACGCACTTTGTCGAATGAAATTTTTATTTAAATAAAGCACTTAAAGTTTTTTTTTTTGCGCTCTTGGACTTTTACATAAAACTTGAACACAATTGGTCTTACTACACCTACACCTACTGGATTTGCCGGATCTACCCTGATGATGGACACTGCAACGATATCCGAAACGTTGGCTAAAGGAAGTAGCGCAACACGGCATAACACCCTAAAAACAAATAACGAAAAAAAAAAACATTGTTTTTTTTTGTCTTTTTGATCAGTGGACATATATTCGGTCTTTCTTCCTCTATTTTAGCAAGGAGGTGGTTCATTCCTTTTTCAAAAGAGACGATAAGTGTTGTGTCATCTGCATATCGAAGTTTTGAGGTTTTCACTTTAGCCGGAAAGTATTTCGCAACCTCCTGTAAAGTGAATAGACCTTTGCACTACGTAGATATATTTATCTTCACTTAACAAATAAAGAAGTCTTCAAAATGACATCAGATCAGCTTAATGTAAAATAAATACTTGCAATGTATTTTCGTACACCCTGTTCATATGAATATTAGTGTTTTGGCAATTTATCAGGTGTTTTAGCGTCGCTAATCCAATGCGATTTCGTGTATTTATGCTAATGTCGCCCGGAGTAACTTTGCCCCTAGTAAGTAAATTAACTTACTTGACTTCCATATTATTACTATCTATGTGCTGTACAAATTATGTTAGTGCATGTATGTGCGTCATTAATTGTGTGGTTTGTATAATAATTATGTGCTTATTGTATTACCATAATTAATCACCAACACTAGATTATTATATCTATCGTTTTAAGTATACAAAATGAACCCATGGCCACTGGAGCGACAGCGCAATTTAAAACTTTTTTCTCCGATTGCTCGACATTTTTTGGTAGATTTTTTTCCGCCCACATTAAAAAAATCATACCTTCGAATTTTAATATGGAGACAAACAAACTGATTATAGTTCTACATGGCCAATGAATTCACCTATCTTTTGTCTATTATCACATATTCATAGGATTTATAAAAAAATATTTAAAAATCGTAAACTATTACTTAATTACTCACAAATAAGGGAAAATTGCCAAAATTGGCAGCAAAGCAATCCGAGGTGTTTTAAATAGTGCCATATTGTGGAAAAAAGCGCTCCAATGGATAAAAGGTTTTTTTTTAGTGCGTCTTTTTTAATATACCTACCTGTAACGAATCAGGTCCTACGCATCGAACAACTACATAGTTGCGCCGTTATTTCATCAAATTTCAGAGAAATGCGTGTGTGTGTGTGCTTGGTTGACATGAATTGTCATCGACAGACAGTTTATCTGCCGAGTTTCAGCTCGATCGGATTTCGCGAAGTTGGTTAATTTCCACTTCTAAGATTTGCAGTTATTCAAGGAAACAAAATAGAAATTCAGATGTTTTTAAAAAGTATTCAGTTACCTTTTATGTCAAAAAATACTAATTTAGTTAAGCGCGGGTCACATTATGCTGGTTGCCAGCTGCTGCTTACCAGCGGCTGTTAGTAGTACCAGCTAGCAGCGGCGGGCAATCTGGTCACACTACTGTTGCTGCTACTCGCGTCTCGCACTCTCCAGTTAGTCATTCACTATATGTCGTCTGTCGTTTCACGTAAAAAGCTAATTAAGCAGTTGTTGAGAGAGGGTGTCAGGGAACTTAGTTTAGAAATGCTTAACCAGCTTCACCGCAAACAGAGACGATGGTGGGTCAGGCCATGGATACAAAGAATGGAAGAATTAGGGGCATCGTCAAGACTTCTCCAAGAACTGAAAGAAGAGGATCCAGAAACATACAGAAATGTTTTAAGAATGACGGCCCCTCAATTTCAAGAATTGTTAGAATTAGTTGAACCTTTAATTAAAAAACAAGATACAGTATTCAGGAAGGCAATCCCGTGTAAAACGAAGCTAGATATCTCGCAACTGGAGATAGTTTTAGGTCTCTGGCATTATTATTTAGAGTACCACACAACTCAATTTCAGTTTTTTTACCTGTGCTGATAGACGCAATAGTGGTCAGACTGCGCTGCCGGCTGGTGCCAGCGGTCACGTGATTGATTATTCGCCGCTGCCTGCTACCAAAAGTTAAACATGTCCAACTTCGTCAGCCGCTGACAAATACTCGCCGGCTGGCGACGCCAGCGCCGAATTTTGTTGTCACACCAAGCTGATCGACGGCTGGCAGAAGCGGCTTCTTCAACTCGCGGCTGGCAACCAGCATAATGTGACCCGCGCTTTTGTCTGTGATGTGCATTCCTGTGTGAAATATGAAACCCGGTTCAATGAACTCAAATTTTCTTTGAATTCAATTATCATTTTCAAAATTTGGAACTGATTATGAAAAATTCAGATAAGCGGAAAGTAGGTAGGTAACCTATAAAATAATATTTTGACAGAAAATTACTTAAATTACTATTTCAAAATCGAAATTATAATGTCACGTGATTTAATGCGCGCTAATAGGTATCTACGAGTATGTACAATTATATTGACTCTTGTCTTAGGGTTTTGTTTCAGAGATTGAAATAATGACTTCTTTTTTTAACCACACCTAAAAGAGGGAAAAGCCAAATGGAAATAAAACCCTTCCCATTTAGAATGATTCCTTGGTAAAAAAAATCCTTCATTACTCGGTAGGTATTATGTCTCATCAAAAACACACCTATTACATTATTTATGTGAATACAACATTAAGTCTCAACTGCGCCTATCCGCCTGAAGCCTGTGAGACTATGGCATCCCCAATTGGGGCATGTTGTAAGGCTGGGGACGGATATGGGAAGGAGGAAGATGGGGAAGTACCAGGCTATTTAGAACTAGTCAGCAAACTCGGTTAAAGCCATTTCAATTCTGAATGGTGGTATTACACCAGGGCGATTTTGAGAGTATCTTTTACTTTGGAACGTGCCGCAAACACACTTTATAACATTTTTAATTAATTAATTGTGGAATAATAATAATCTGAACGAAAACATAAAAGTGAACAGGACAGAAAAACAGTTTTTTTTCTGTTTAAAAGTTATAAAAGAGAGTTTTTCTTATAAAAAATTGAATATTCATTTAGACTTTTATAAAAAGTCAATAGTTCCATATGAATAAATTCGGATACATTTATCCGAGACGCTATCCAGGATGCGTATTTACAAAACCTATACCGATTCAGTCGCGGTAACGACAATTTACATTTTAAATATACCTCTTTATTGGTTATTTTTTATCACATTGCAAAAACAAAAATTGTTCTATAATCTAGATAAAATAATCTTTCTGATGTGTATATTTGAAATTAATAATTTTATTTCTAAATATTCAAATTTTAATATTATTCCCATATATTGTAAATACACCTCTATATTGATAATTTTTTATCACTTTGCAAAAACAAAAATTGTTCTAAAATCTAGATAAAATAATCTTTACAATGTGTATATTAGAAATTAATAATTTTATTTCTAAACATTTAAATTTTGATATTGAAAATTTAAAGCGACTGAAACGCGGTAGGGATTGTAAATACGCATCCAGGATACTAACCAATTCTTAGAATGATTGTTTCCAATAAAAAGGCTAGCCCATAATATGTAAAAATAATTAATTAGTTGAAGATAATATTGATAATTCTAAAATTTTAAATATGAAATTGACAATTATGACGGTTTGACAGAAGGTGGCAGTAGCGAAATTGGTTATCGCGCAAGTCCCGGTTAGACGAGAAGTCTGGGTTCGAGTCCCAGTTGCGACCATTGTAGTTTTTCTGTGTTCTCTTTCATATTTTCGTTTAGATTATTATTGTTATCTTCGTCTTCAATTAAATAAAATTTATTTGCTCACGCCGGGTTCGAACCCGCGACCTACAGATTGCGAGTCGAGAGTTGTACCTACTCCTCGATCACGGAGGCCGTTTGTAAAGAATTCTCCGAAAAAAGGTTTAAAATTTTGCAAAAAATAAATTTTCCGTTTCCCGTGAAATTATCAAAGTAGGAGTTATCTTGATGCCTACGCGTATATTTTAATTGCTTGTAAATGTTTATATACTGTTCACTTTCTTTCTAAAATCATCATTTTATCTAAATCTTTTTTTTAATATTCAAATTACCATAAATAATATAATATTACGTTGAAGCTCCATAACACATTATTTCCCGAATACTTAAGGTATTTAGCGGCGTCACACCACTCGGCGAGTCATTACCAACCCCCACCCCCCCCCCCCTTATATACAATATACCCCTTTTACAAGCAGCATTGCCCCGGTGGCTGTTTTAGCCCGACTTGCCCCCACCGCCCCTACCCCGCGCCGCCACTGCGCGTTTGCTCCTTTAGGTTTCCGGTATAAATATGACTCCGGTAATTATTGCCTCTCTTATAATGCGATGCACTACTTATTTTGGGATGGGGCACAGTGGCGTAACTAGATATACAAGGCGTTATACCAATAATTAGACGATTTAATAATAGGAAATGATGCTCAGGAAGTTCCACCAGAAAATTATAATTATTGTTGATGTTTATGTGAATGCAGTTTCATAGAGGTTACGATTCCATTGCACGCTCAATATTACTTTTTTTATTTGGTAAAGATTTTTTTTACATTTGCTCCACACTGAAGAAATGGAGAAAAATTTCCCTCAATAATAATAATAATAATTTATAGAGCGCCGTTTTTGTGAAAAATCACCTCAAGGGCGCTTTACAATTTATCATTAATCTTAGGCTCTATCTAATTTTATTATTTACAAACAGATACAGAAACATACTTACCTGCAGGACACTTCCGATAAAACACACTTTATTAAAAAGTTTATGCTTGGGGAAGATACGAATTTGCGCGTGGAGGACATTATATTCAAAACACTGGACATTGCATGACTTTGCCCTTGCTACCTTGATGGGGATGTGAGGGGTGGGTCAATATGTCGATTAGTGACGGACGTATGAATCCCTCATACTGCGGTGCAAGGCGATGGGCGAGAAAGTCCGTTAGAAAGAGATAGGTTTATGTTAGGTCTTCTCGAACAGGCTCCCGAACTAGCCCACCATGCAATGAACCCTATGCTAGGTCACCAAACGTAGCGAACCACTTGGGTTGACATATGGCAGGGGTGTTGGTTTACCAATAAATGGTTCCAAGGGCGGCAGTACCCATTTCCGCCTCTCAATATTTTGATGGGAATGAAGTTGCATTTCGTTTTTCAAGTTATTATTTCGACTTGTAGTAGAAAAAAAATCGCAGCATGAACAATAAAAAATACATCAAACAACTTGTCTCATTTATTGACAATTGCATCTATTTAATCTACGTGTCCCGTGGAGTAAAAATTTACGCAGGTTTTTCTGCTAGTCCTTCGTCCAGTTAGTGTTGGTGATTTTATATTTTATAAATCCAATAGGAACTTGTTTCAAAAGTAGTCCGTTCCTCGGATCCACTGTCATCCAGTGTAGCTAGTCACCGGGACAAAGTAACCGAGACAGAGCAATGACGTCGTATGTAATATATAGCCGCTTGATACAACATGTACTACCGTCAGTCTTTCCATATCCGGATAAATACTAGGTACACATTCACAAATTCGTAGCAATTATACCTAGGAGGAGGCGTCCCCATCCGACCTGCTGACGGAAGTAGCGACATCTTGTGACGAATTCTTGAATTCGAAACAGAATTATAACAGTAGCTTTGTGTGAATTTCCACGTACACGATGTTATTTGTTGCGCGGCGCAGACATGGCGTGGCGTCAGACATGCACTCGAAGCTGGCTTCTAAAATTCAACTACGCAAACATTACCGTATTAATATATCTTATTACTGTTAGTATTAAGAAAATAAATAAGACAACATTTTTTTACGTTTTTAATTATTTTTTAATTATCTACATCTAACGAATTGTACACTTTTGTCTAAAGAAACTTCTTTATTTCAATCACAATTTTTTTTCAACTTCAGTCAGGAAGGTACACGTACCTTAATATTGAAAAAAATCGAATTAGAAAGTCCAAATAAACACAGCGCTTTCACATTTGAGAAAAGTATTTTTACTGTGTCATTAAAACGACCTCCATCTTGAAACGGAACCGGAACGTGCGAACATATTTACAGACAGATGAAATGCAAAACGATCGAGATAAAACAGGACTTCTATAATATTATTATCTATAATATTATTTGTTTATAATATTGGTCATCACTCACAATAAAAAATGAATGGAATGCAGATCCCGCCAATGTCTGGAAATTAAATAAAAAGGCACTTTCTAGATGAGAAAAGTGTGGAAAAGCTGAATAAAACAAAAATTAAGGCGCGCTCGGCAAAATTCAGGGAGATACAACCGTTCAAAGTGTTTAAAATTTCACTTCGCGAGTTGATATTGACAGTCCGCCCGCCATTTTGACATAACCTAATACGCTAAACATGGTTTGTGATACAAAAAAAGTGCCCCTTTATAACGCCTACTCAATTCAAGGCAAGAAAAACATCCCAGTTTTCAAGTGGTTTAGCGGCTACGCTAGGTTTGAGTAACATGGTTTGTGATTCTGGCGTACTATTAATTCTGTATTAGGTCGGGATCCAACATAAGCAATGAAAAAATGGCGAACCGACTGTCAATATCAACTCGCGAAGTGAAATTTTAAATACTTTGAACGGTTGTATCTCCCTCAATTTTGCCGAGCGCGCCTTAATTTATTTTTTATTCATCTTCTCCACACTTTTCTCATCTAAAAAGTGCATTTTTATTAAATTCCCTGACATTGGCGGGATTTGCATTTCACCCAAATGTTTCAATGATGTTACAATGCCAAAGAAATGAGACAAAAAATATTTTTGCGTCTATTAAAGCATTGATTGAATTTTAATACCTACGAAGATACAGTGGTTATCCGTTATATTTAAGATTTTTCTAGCATACGTCTTTGCCCCCAGCGAAGCGCCCCCGATTGCCCCCCTCCCCCCTTCGCAGCCCGCATTATATGACTCGCTGATGTTAATGCCTTTAATCTCTTACTGGTGTTTCGGGTTTTGCCGCTTTGGTTAATACTTAATATTACGCGAAACCGAGTCACCCCCCCCCCCCCTTCACCCTCCCACCCATTTTCAACCCCATGGTGCCACACTTCTCCCTTCCACCCCATTCTTCCCATTTCACCGTACAGTTGTACCTCGATCTTCCCGGTCGCGCGCCCTACAAGTACCGTAAGACGGGGATAAATTGATCATTTTTTTCCATGATTTTATCTTTTTGTTTTTATAGAGAAATTGAAAGTATTTTGTGTATAAAGTTTTATGCGTTAAAAAATCACACATATCTAATCAGAATTTATAACAAATTCACCTTTTCTTTTTTTGTTTTTTTTAAAGTTCGTAATTACGTTTCACCACCTGCTTTGCTTATGTATTTTAAGTTGTTTTGTGCTTGCTGTATAATTCGATCTGAGATTTGTGATTTATTTTTGGTGAATTATGCCGTTTAGCTCTACCTTCTTTAGCCAACGTTTCAGGCCGCATTACAATGTCCATAAGAATATCTCCTTTGTCGGTTTTGACGCACTTTTCACGAGTATGCTTCATTTATGAAGACATTTTTTGTAAGCTTTTTGAACACTGCCTCAAAACGGCATTCTTAGTATTCCAGGGTGAAATCCCATTAATATTAATAAAGACGACGGGGCTAAGCTCAATAGTTCTTGATATGCGATAATTGACGGTTATACCAAAACTAAACGCAGAAAACCATTTTAAATTATGCTGTTATACAAGCTCGTAGAGGATTGGAGCTGACAACATGGTATCGCATCTGCATACATAAGCACACACTTCACCACAATCTTCAATAACACGTCTGCCCTGATGATGGACACTGTTATGCTGTCCGATATTTCTTGTATATAATTTAACTCAATAAGAAAATTTAATCAGAAGAAGATAATATTAAGGTGATTCTTAAAATTCCAAATCTACTCTTTAACGTATGTCGCTAGTTTAATTATTTTAGGTTTGAATACTTTTTGTGAGTTATGCTTTAAAATATTAAGAAGATTAATTGTTTGCGCCATTCTAGACGCAATATCAATAGTTTTGTCCATAAACAAACTCAAATCTTTCAAGAAAGGCTAACAAATACAATATTATATCGGTGAATCAATCCAATATTGTATTCGTTAACTTTTCTTGGAAGATTTTGGTTTGTTTTTGAACAAAAGTATTTATTTTATTCATATCGAGTGTGTACTGAAAAAATCAATTCTTAAAAAATTAAAGCGTAACTTGCAAAAAGTATTTACATCCAATATAATTAAACTCGTACCATCTATGAAAGAGCAGATTTTGATTGTACACTATTATTTCATTCTGTATCACTTTAAACCGCCGCTACCTGAATTTCTACCGATTTCTTAAATATCTCCCTTAAACCTTTGAAGTTTTTAAGCTCTTAAAAAATATATGTTATTTTCAAAGACAAAACACGCCGAAACGCAAATTATATGAAATTCCCTCGATAGAAAAAAATCGCAAAGTATGCTCCGAAAATTATTATTAACACGTTTGTTTCAGTTGTTTTACAAGTAGTTGTGAAAAAATTCACAATTTTTCTTTAAATGATACTTAAGACGCCTTCCACGTGATTTTTGCTCTGTTTAAACGAGTTGTGTTTTATTAAACATTTTTACAATATTCGCATCGATTTTATGGCTTTAAATATTAGCGCGCTCCTCTAACATTCGTAATTACATATCTCTCTATCTTCTTTTATTTGAGCGCGGATGCAGCGCCTTTATACGTGAATCTAAAGGAAACGTGAAAAAGACACACAAAAAGAAAAGATAACGGGCGCAACTGGTATCGTCGTGCTTCATGTTTAGATTTATTCTTCTTCTATAATGATTAATGATTGCATTAGAATTGAAATTAAAACACTTTTGCACTTTCTTCCACTTATTTATTTTCACCAGGACCGGTTTCATCCTACTACGGACATTTTCAGACTGGTGAAACTTTCAGATTTGTAGACAAATGTCCGTAGTAGAATGAAACCGGTCCTGGTGAAAACAAATAAGCGGAAGAGAGTGCAAAAGTGTTTTAATTTCAATTCTAATACAATGGAATTCCACCACGAATTAACAGTTCAAAGACTAGACTCATTAAAATATTGCATTAATTGCATTGTATGACCTTCAAAAGTTATTCCAATAAATTAAACATTAAACATATGTATAACTTATTAAACTTGGTTCTCTTTTCAACACTCCCGACTTAAGTAACCCCGCCTTACGACAATTCGATTCTCCCCGTTTCTCTGTACAGTGCTACCCCGATTCGCCCGGTTTCGCGCGTGGGGTGGATTCGCACTCCCTCAGGGGGTGACCCCGGTAAACCGCGAGTTTTGTTTTTGCATAGACAACGGATTAATGGAACAAGGCGGCTGCAGCACTTCGAGCTAATGATCCAGACGTTCGACAGAATACAGTGCATTGCGGGTAAGATTAAGAAAGGGAGCTTGTGATTGAATCAAAACAAACAAACGCACTTTGAAACCAAGCATTTTACACACACATAATATCACTCTATTTCTGACTGAACGTCCCACTTTCAAATCTAAAAGAGCAATGCATCCGGGGATATTTTCTGTCTTCTGAACTTCTTTTAATTTTTTTTATAATTAAAGTTTTTTTTTCGTATTTATCCAGACGTTTATATCACTCATTATCTAAGTAATATTATTAATATTAAAGTTCCTAGTAGACATTATTTAAAAAATCATAAAACATTTCGTCTTGAGTTATTTTTTTTTTAATTTGAATACCTCACAAGAGTCCCAGCTGCTCCCGTCTGGAGCCAGTGAGTCTATTGCATCCCTAATTGGGGTATGTTGTGAGGTTGAAGGTAGTCGGGAAGAGGTAGGTAAGGAAGTACCTGGCTATTCAGATCTGGTCACCAAACACGGCTAAAGCCATTTCAAGCAACGTTTCAATTCTGAATGGTGGTTCTTACACCAGGGCGATACTAAGAGTATCTTCCACTCTGGAACGTGCCGCAAATATACTATAAATTAATTTTAATAAATTAATCGTGAAATATCACAAATTAATAAAATAAAATTTAATTAGCTGAGACAATATTAGCGAAACTCAATCGAAAATAGAAAAATCAGAAAAAGATATTGACTTCACTGGGACTCGAACCCAGGACCCTTTGCTTACACGACAAGTGCTCTACCAACTGAGCTACGGAACCCATATCAAATTCGCCCCGCCTTGGTTTCTGCCTACACCGATCTTTCATTGACTCTGCCATTGATAGTCCGTGCAACGGGCCGGTGCGCTTCCTTGTTGTTACTCCTTCGTATCTGTTATTATAATAATAATAATATTTGGATAATTTGTATACCGCTGTTTTTGTGAAAAATCACCTCAAGTGTGCTGTAAAAATTAAAAATTCATTTCTACAATGCTCTATCTTACTACTACCTAAAAACTGGATAAATTATTATAACAACTTATAGCTCAGTTGTTAGAGCTGTTGCCATGTAAGCGGAAGGTCCTGGGTTTGTGTCCCAGACGTGCCAATATATTTTTCTATCTCCAAATTTTCTATTGAATTTCGCTAATACTGTGTTAAAGATATATTATCCACTAGCTGGTACACGGCATGCGTTGCTATGCCATTTTATAAAGAAATTGTTTCTCCCTGCGTGTCCTTTCCCATTCGTCCCGTTCACCTTCTTCATCCTCAGCCTCTCCGCGTCCCCATCCCCTCCCGCGTTCCCACTCCTCCTCCACCTTCCCTCTCCTCCCTCTACTCCCCCCTTCCCCGTCCCGCGACCCTCCCGAGTTCCTCACCCCTTCCGGGATTCACCTCCCCCCTCCCGCAGATCCCAATCCCGAGCTCCCCTCCCCCCTCCCCCCTCCCGAGTTCCCCTTCGTCCTCCCAGGTTCCCCTCCCCCTTCTGCATCCCGCGAACATCATTTCCTGAGTTCCCCTCCCCTCCCTCACCCCTCTTCCATCCGCCTCCCCCTCCCGCATTCCATACATTCAGTCCCGGTACATTCAGTTTTCAAACAGTTCGCGTGACAACAATTGCATTTTTTATACAAATTTCATAATGCCAGAGCTCACCAGTATATAAAAACCTTCACGGGCGTGCTCACAACAACTCACCAAAGTTTCATCGCAATGAACGGTTAGCAATATAAAAACCATATACAATATATGGGAAAATGAAATTGTTGTTTTTACTATCTTCCTCGCAACTTTTCCATGTTTTCCAACAGTTTAAACCTTCCTTGGACTATGACAAACATTTCAAAACCAAAATTAGCTAAATCGGCCCAGCCGTTCTCGAGTTTTAGTGAGACAAACGAACATCAATTGATTTTTATATATATATAGATTCTTCCTGAGAATTCCATTCAATGAGGTTTTCGTTTTATCCTTTTAAGTTTTCTTATTTCTGTGTGAATATTAATAAAAACCCCCCCGCCCGTCTTCCCTTGAAATTAATTGTTTGGGGCTAACACCAGACGGGGGGGCATTATTGTATCGCGGGTGCATTTTTCTTATTTGCAAGAATGCATATGATTTCACAAACAGTTAACCGCGCATTCATTATTACGCCATTTTTGGTCTGCGCTTGTTGGCCGCGAAAATCATTTAATGTTCTTGAAAATATCTAGTACCTACCCTATTACAAAATTTAAAATATGGTGAAGTCTTCTTCTTCTTCTTGTGCCCTGCCCGCAACGGACGTTGGCTATGCGGACTTAGTTTACTGCGGCCTGAAACAGCTCCACGGTAGACTGGCCAAACCACTGTCTCAGGTTTTTCAGCCATGAGGTTCTCCTTCTTCCAGGGCCCCGTCTTCCGGCAATCTTTCCCTGCATTATGAGATAACTGCAGGATCTCATACTTCTCTGGATGTCTCATCACATGTCCAAGATATTGAAGTTTTCGGATTTTTATAGTTTTAATTACTTCCTTTTCTTTATTCATCCGAACCATAACATCTTCATTTGTAACCCTGTCCATCCAGCTTATTTTAAGTATTCTTCTGTGGATTCACATCTCGAATGCCACAAATCGCCTAATTAGTTCTTCAGTAAGCATCCATGCTTCCATTCCATAAAATAATATCGAAAACACGTAGCATCTGACCATTCGCATTCTCGTAATCCAAGGTTGAGATCATGACTGCAGAACATTTTTTTCATGCGGATGAAGGTTGCACGTGCTTGCTCAATGCGGCATTTGATTTCAACTGATGGTGAAATAGTAACAACAAATTGTTGACATACTATACCCGTAACAAGACCAAGATAGTTGAAAACACTAAATCGATAATGGTACTGATACACGTGATCATAAATGAGCATGCTTGTGAGCACGGTCATGAATAAACATGCTCAAAGCCAACAATTGTTTCCGTTTTATCAAGTTTCAAATCACAACGGTGCTAAATAAGTTTTTTTCTTAAAAAATATTAAAACTGTGCTCATTCTGTATATTCATTGTTAACTTTTATATACTTCCCTAATGCAATATATTTTAATTTCATATGTTTATGTCAAACCACAAAGTGATTGCTTTTAATGAAAATGTGTCTAAATACCTACTGCCACCTAGAGGCTTCCACCTTTATTATAACCAAACATGGTTTCTCGTGTCTAGGATAAACGAAATATGTATGAAGAATTAGTTAATGATGAATGTAAGTATGTCTAAAGTCATGGTGTTTGAAAGAGAGCGTACGAAAACAGTGTGCAATAGACTCCAGATACTAATATCTACAGCCTGTATGTCGGACGAATATCTACAGCTCATATGTTGAACTAATATCTACGAACTTCAGAGTGTTGACTTATATCTACAGGGCTAAGGTCGGACGAATATCTATGACGGTCCCAGTGTTGACTAATATCTACAGAGCATAGGTTGAACTAATATCTACAGAGCGTAGGTTGGACTAATCAGCTAAAGGTGTCAAATAGTCCGATATTAGGGATTTTTACATACGTACTTACATAAATTAAGTTTTTTAAACTGCATACGCAATATTACGTTGTTCCAATATGCTGTACATAATTGCAAATCCAACCTCTGCCAGTGCTGTAGATATTCGTCAACACTTTGGTTCTCATAGATATTAGTCAACAGTTTGAGCTGTAGATATTCGTCAACACCTTGGTTCTCATAGATATTAGTTCGATTTTTTCAGTTTTTGGAATTCCTGTAGATATTAGTAGATGCCTCCTGTGCAATAAAGTAGTGAATGATGAAAACTTGTAGCAGGTTGATGAGTGTGTGTATCTTGGTGTATGTTTACGAGAGATGGGAAGGCTGATAGAGATATTGAAAGAATGGTAAATGCAGATACTCCATTAATGGAGGACTAAATGTCGTTGACGCTAATAATAAAACTGTCAAAAGAAGCGACGCTAGCAGTCCACAATTGTTAGCTGGTACCTCCCCCGATACATGGCAGTGAGGCACGGAACTGGCAGACGAAGGATGAAAGCAGACTGAATACTGTTGAAATGAGATCCCTGACGCATATGTGTGGTAAAACCATGTATGATCGTGTGAGAAATGTGGAGATTCGCTAATAACGCTGATGTAAGCGTAATGAGTAAGATTAAGAAAGGTTTGGGCATGTAGAGCGAATGAACGGAAAAAGTGGTGTAAGAAGAATATTTGACGTAAAGTGACAAGACAAATGTGAATGGTAGAAGAAGTCGTGGACGCCCTAGGAAGATATGGCACCATCAAATGAAGCATGTACTTGAGACGGGCCATGTCAAGAGTCAGAATAATAGAAGAGTATCTATGTATGAGGCGATGTATGAATGTGAATGAAACGACGTGATGGTTAGTTAGTTGGTTTCAACTCAAAACAACTCTGAATTGTCCCAAATTACCAACAGATTAAATTGTTTTTCGTTTAAGCATCAAAATCTTAGACCCCTGGTCAGTGCCAGAAACCGATCCACCCTTTAACGACCCCTGCTTATCCCCCCCCCCTCTCTCCACCACCCGTCCCTTAATCTACCCCTGCACCCAGCGCGACTGCACTAGATAAATTACATCGAAAAACGTGATCTAATTTCTGATTCGAAGGAATTTAGCCGCTCTTGTCGGCTTGCAGAAAACTCAAGGTAATTTTAAACGTTTGTGATAAGTTTGTCGTGAGATTTTTCAATCATTTTTTTAGATTACTTTTCTTTCTCGACGGTAGTTTTATATTAATATCCCTTACGATATCTGCGGAACCACTGTTGTATCATGTTCGTAGAACTTTCTAACAAATATTACAAGATTTTACAAAAACCATCATTTTGACGCACATGAACAAAATCGTTTCTTTATCTTCTACTACGAGGATAAATGTTTTTCGAGTAGTACTCGTATGAACACCTTGCCTATCAAACGTTGGCGTTCATCAATGCAATCGTTACCCTATAGACTGCTGATTAGAACATCTCTTTGAACATGCACTCTTGCCAGCTTTGTTAGTTTCAGTGTCCATGAGGTGTGATGTATTGCTTTAACCATGGACACGAGAAACCAATTTCTATGACTGAACATTTATTCCATCAATCTTCCCCGTTATCATTTCTGAGTTATCTATAGGCCGTTGTTCCCAATCCTACCTATCCGAAATTTTGGCTCAATGCGTCTTCCCAAAGCAACTCTCCGACCATCAGGCGAATCGAGCGTCACTAAACAAATCACTTAGCTGATCGGAGACTCAAATTGATCTATCGAAGAGTAGGGAACAACGGCGCCGTAAAGCTGCCTCCTCACCATCCAATTTCTAGTGACTGCAGAGGGCGTGGAGTTGAGCGAACTAGCGCTGACTCGTTCTAGCGGCCCTTTAACAAACGAGACAGCGCTAGTTCGCTCAACTCCACGCTCTCTGCAGTCACTGCCGCAGTCACTAGAAATTGGATGGTGAGGAGGGCGCCTTAGTGCTATTTATCGTCTCTCGAGTTAACTACCCTAAACGACCCCCACCTACAAGAAGACATCGCAGTACGCCCATTGCAACCGGCACTTCATCTTGCCTAAAAATAAACTAATAAACCCTACATGTTTATTGATAACAGCTGCATCCAGCCGAGGACCATTACCGGGATGATATACTCTAATCACTATCCCTTAATCGACATACCAACTCGAAGAAAATCATTAATAGACAAACCAACGAACATTTGGATGTACTTAACGCAGCCCTCACGCCGAACAGTCCCAAAATAAAAGACTGGATTACGAAACCCCACGTATCCACGAGCATCGGGACAACAACCCCATTATCAGGATAACATATTGACCCCTTGACATGCAGCACCGAAAATAGGAAGACGACGCCCCCCCACCACGCCAGCAGGGACTATATAAACCCCGACTCTTACTTCCACTAGTTAATCTATTTTGTGCATTGAATCCAAGCACTTGCTTGTTGTATTGCTCACATAATAGTTCCCTTTGAAATTGTACTTATTTTAAGTTGTATTGTGTAATTAAACAATAAAGGATAATTTATCCACAAGTATATTTTTTTAACACTACACGACATCAAAAGTTAACTGGCGCCCAGCACGTGGGTCAATTCGAGGAAGTCTGAAAATTGGCCAAAACTAGGACTCCCTAGATATTTTAATATCTCAACGCGAAAGGACCACACACCAAAAAAATTTGTTAACTTGGCAATGAAGATCGTCGCATCAATACTTCTGTGAGTACATTTTCAATTGATCGTCTATCCCATACGTACGATAGATCCCTTCCCTACCTTATCCAAAAGGTTAGAGAGAAAACTAAATTTTTTAAAGTCACTTTGTATATTTCTATTTTTTTTTACTTTTTTGAAAAATGGCACAGCCAAATGAGAGACCCGCTCCCCAATACGCAGAGTCGATATTGGAGTATAGTGGCTCTCCCCAAGACATCAACTTATTCATAAAATCAGCCAGGGGGTTCATTACTAGAAACGGCAATACACCTAGTAATGTTGAGAAAATAATCTCAAGATTACGTGGCAAAGCACTTCACGTAATTCTCATGTGCGATCATGATAACAATATTGAAACCCTATTAGAAACGCTAAAAAACGAATGTGGGGACAATAAGTCTGTTACATTATTGCAAACCGAACTAATCAACTTCAACCGCGGTCAAAAGGATTTCTCCTCAACGATCCACGAAATCAATCAAATTCTTTTTTCAATTAAAATAAAAATTTCTGATCAATATGGAGGACCTAGTGCCCACATATTGATGGAACCATACAAAGATACAGCAAGAAATACATTGTTGAATCTAATGCCAACGCACATTAAATGCGCAAACTTAACCAAAAATTATGATGCCCTGTGCACGGAAATAAGAATGCTGGAGGCTCATGGCGAGCTCCATCAACGGTCTAAACAAAATCTTGTGTTTCCACAAGCAGGACCATCTAATTTCATGCGGCCAGGACAAAGCCAATCAAATAAACCTTTTACTCGCCCTAACTTTTTTCCACCGCAAACGCAAAATTCGTTCAAACCTCATAATAACTTTAATCATAATAATCATAATCACCTTAACAATTATAATAATAAACCGTGGCATAATAATAACCAAACGCATAAGTACGTACAAAACCGCCCGTGGCAAGGAAATAATAATAATAATTTTAATACGCATCATGCGCGTTCCGGTGATGTCAGTATGAGAACGGCCCCAATGCCCCGACCTCCTAAAGGCCCGGTCATCGACCTCGGCAATGGACGTACGGCACAAGAGCTATTTTATACAGACGGGAATGATCAGGAACGGCCGGATTTGTGGGAAGACCAAGAATCTCCCCGAGAAACCTAGTCCACCTGAATCATATTAACAATGGCCTACCATATGTAGTAGCGCCATTAAATATAAAAATTCTGATTGATACGGGAAGCTCCAAATCATTCATGAATAAAAATGTGTATAATAAATTGTTTCGTGACTGTAGATATATAAATGAAGAGTTCACTGTACAAACAGCACACTCTACGACCACCCATAGAGGTGTCGTCGTGACTCCATTTTGGAAAAGAGTATTCGGCAATAATAATGCTGATATGCGTTTTTATAATTTTGACTTTTCCCACAAATACGATGTGTTAATGGGGATAGATATGTTGAAATTAATGAATGCAACATTAATTTTAAACAACTGTAATAATATTTTAAAAACTCCAACCAGACAAGTTCAGTTGTTCCATGTAATGGATATAAATAGACTTGATGAGTTATTGGAGAAAAATAGAGATTTGTTTTCTGAGGAACTGGTAGCTAATTGCTCACCTCATGTAAAACATGAAATAAAATTAATTAAAGAAGAACCTGTGTATCAACGCGCTTATCGGTTACCGTATGAGCAGAGGCTTGAAGTTGAAAAGCAAGTCGCCCAACTTCTAAAGGATGGAATCATCCGACCAAGCGATTCGCCTTGGGCAAGCCCTGTCCATATAGTCGAAAAAAAAACTCAACCTATTGCCTATATTTCTAGGACACTGTCAAAAACGGAAACTAAATACAATACGACGGAAAAGGAATTGCTTGGTATACTATGGTCCCTCCAGCAATTCCGTCCGTATATTTATGGTAAACATTTTATCATAGAAACGGATCACCAACCGTTAGTATGGTTAACCAAGTTAAAAGAACCAAACGCCAAACTTACTAGGTGGAGACTCAAACTCCAGGAATATGATTATACGATTAGACATAAGCGAGGTTGTAATAACCATGTAGCTGACGCACTTTCAAGAGTCGAAATTCATTATAGTGAGGACGGTGAGGAGCATGATTCATTACGAGTAGAAGCCACCTCGGGCGCCCAGAGTGTCACTGACACCGTGCATAGCAATGTGGATGACCATGAGGGTGGAATCCCAATTCGTAACGAACACCCACCCCCGCGTATGAATAGGATTTTTATTGAACTAAGCGATATTGAGAAGCATAGTTTGAGAGCTAAGGAAAAAGGTACGGACCTTGTATGGTGTATCCCTTTAGAAAATGCAGAAGCAATATTTTTAAAATTGATTAAAACATGTTTAGATAAAGATAAATATGCAGTAATTATAAATAACGATAGATTATATGAGTGTTTAAGCGAATGTTATAGAAAAAATATTGATAAGAACTCATTAAAATTAATACGTTTTACAAATGTTAAGATTGAACCCATAAAATTAGAAGAACAAAAGGAGATAATTCGTTCGACGCATGTCGAGAACCAGCGTCACATGGGTCTAGATGCCCTACTCAGTAAAATAAAACGGACGCACTATTTTAATAATATGCGGACAAAAATAAAAGATTTTTTAAAAAACGTGTATAATATGTCAAAATTCTAAATACGAAAGGCACGAGCCGTCGAAGGACAGTGGCACGTCATTCATACCCTAGATTTAACTAAACTTATTGAACAATCGCAACAACTAGGAATTAATTATGATAAATTTATAAAAAGTAACAATGTGACTTTACCACATGTAGGATTAGAACGTTTGAAATATTTAATAGATCATAATAATCAGATAATTGACAATTTAGTTGTAAATAGATATAAAAGAGGCCTAATAAACGGACTCGGTACAATAATTAAAGGGATTACGGGAAACTTAGATGATAATGATTTAGATAAATTAGTGCAACGAATTGAAACTAACCAAAATATTAATGAAAAGAGAATCTCGTTGAGTTCAAGATCATTAGAGGATTATTACGGTAAACTAAAAAATATTTCACATAACCAAATGGTACTCTGGTCACAAATGAGCCATGATCATTATGAAGATAAGACAGACTTGTTGATTACATATTTAATTTATCAGACGGAAACTATCACCGAATTAATTACTAGAATTACAGAAGCTATCACGTTTGCCTCTCATGGAATGTACCACCCTAGCATTATAAAACCAAAGGTATTTATGGAATCCATTTCACATGTAAATCCTGAACAGCTACCTTCTAAAGATTTTGATATTATTCAACGCTTTTTGCAAGTTAAATTCGTTAAAGTTAAACAAACTTTGCACTTTATTCTCTCTCTAACTTTAGTAGAACGCACCGTCTATATGTATAACGAAATAATTCCCATCATCTCCAAAACTAACAATAAATGTTTCCAACCCCACTTCCTACCGAGACGATTATTGAGAGATGGAAAGCAGATGTATAACGCACACAAGTGCCAAGTTATTACAGACAGCCTCAGCATATGCAACAAAGAACTCAACTCCATCGATGACTGCACAACTACCGTACTAGAAAACCACAGCGAACAGAACTGCAGTCTACGCCAGATTATTTGCCCAGAAGAATATACACACGTCATCGGAGATAACATGATGTATCTATTTCGCAACGAACCAACAGCATTAAAAGCACAATGCCCTCAACATCAACAGAATATAGTAATTTCCAAATCTGTACTTGTAACAAACGACGAGTGCAGTATACAAGGAAGAATTACATGTACTAAAACTACCCATCCTACATGTTGACGAAATACAAGAACCACGCAGAGAACTCGATATCCCTACCACTACGACGGGATTTGAAGGAACTATACACCTAACACTTACCAGCTGCCTGATAATTACGGCCATCGGATATATCCTTTGGAGAAGATATAAACTCTTCACAGTGCGAAGGAGTTTCAATTTTAGGGGGGGAGAGTTAACTACCCTAAACGACCCCCACCTACAAGAAGACATCGCAGTACGCCCATTGCAACCGGCACTTCATCTTGCCTAAAAATAAACTAATAAACCCTACATGTTTATTGATAACAGCTGCATCCAGCCGAGGACCATTACCGGGATGATATACTCTAATCACTATCCCTTAATCGACATACCAACTCGAAGAAAATCATTAATAGACAAACCAACGAACATTTGGATGTACTTAACGCAGCCCTCACGCCGAACAGTCCCAAAATAAAAGACTGGATTACGAAACCCCACGTATCCACGAGCATCGGGACAACAACCCCATTATCAGGATAACATATTGACCCCTTGACATGCAGCACCGAAAATAGGAAGACGACGCCCCCCCACCACGCCAGCAGGGACTATATAAACCCCGACTCTTACTTCCACTAGTTAATCTATTTTGTGCATTGAATCCAAGCACTTGCTTGTTGTATTGCTCACATAATAGTTCCCTTTGAAATTGTACTTATTTTAAGTTGTATTGTGTAATTAAACAATAAAGGATAATTTATCCACAAGTATATTTTTTTAACACTACACGACATCAAAAGTTAACTCTCGTAATGAGAACAAGTTTAATTTTTCTTTATTGTAGTACAGTTTCACAGATGTTGGCCATTCGATAAAGACTTACTGCCATAGTCTTCCTTTCGTTCTGCGGTATTTGGAGATGTGCCTACACATATGGTGTTTAAGAGACGTACCCGATTTAATTTAACCAGTGATTCTTGAGATTATTATGCGTCAAAACATGTTGGACTCGAGTTGAATCTTTTCGAAGTAAAACTTCTTTACGCACGCTCGATGTGGGGGGTAAGCTGGTGAATGCGTTACGAAAAAGTGTATCTATATATATTTTATGCGAAAGGTAATCGATGCGAACGGTGATCGATGCGAACGGTGATGGGGTGAGGCGAACGGTCGGGCCTTTACGCACGTTTGACTTGGGGAGTGATAACGATGAGGATAGGGATAGGGATAGGGATAGGGATAGGGATAGGGATAGGGATAGGGATTGGGATAGGGATAGGGATAGGGATAGGGATAGGGATAGGGATAGGGACAGGGACAGGGACAGGGACAGGGACAGGGACAGGGACAGGGACAGGGACAGGGACAGGGACAGGGACAGGGACAGGGACAGGGACAGGGATAGGGACAGGGACAGGGACAGGGACAGGGACAGGGACAGGGATAGAGATAGGGATAGGGATAGGGATAGCGAAAGGGAAAGCAAAAAGGAAAGGGAAAGGGATGCGGATGGAGATGAGGATGAGGATAAGGATAAGAAAGCTAAGGATAAGAGGGAGATATAAGTTAGTGAAGTTTTACTTCAGTCGTGTGGTCTAAAGTTCTAAACCACACTCGTTTTTTTTTCGTCTAAAAACATTTAAAAACTCAGAGTTGGGGTAGGCAGTTGGGCGGTCATTCGGTTAAGTGTCCAGTGACTACATATAAAAAAATTTTATATTTTTTTCGCCAAATAATGCATGGAATCGCTAGTAAATTAGGCCACTTATGTCTTTTAACGCTATATTGGTATGAATCCTTAAGAGCGTTTAACCAGCCAGCGGACGAAAATCCACATTTCGTCGAAAGTTGTTCTTCCGATCGTGCAGGGCGGTTACAATGAGAAAGATTGATTATTCTCCGTACCAGCTTTTTTAAATTATAACTCAATATCGAATTTATTTCAATCCAAATTAGCTTTAATTTATACCTTCATCCAAAAATGCTGAAAGGCGTGATGATAAAACTATTAAAATAGTGTACTTTTTGTAGTTATTTTTTGATTATAAGTATTTATCATTTTTCAATAATGTCTAAATTTAATAAGAATGTTAAAAAAATCTGAAATATATTAGTTTGTAAGTGCGCAAATAAATACACAAATGGACCAATTTTCGTCAAGAAACACATGTACGTACATATTTTTTAATGATTTTATTGAAACAAAAATTAAATTTCTAATACATAACTTTGCTAGATAATGTATTGATTTATTTTACTGCATGATTACATTATTTGAAATGGGTGTGGTATAATACAAAAACTTTTTTGAAAATTTAACAAATCTGCCAACGACCTATGGAATAACCTTATTATACTAAAAATTAAAAAAAATTCTAAAAATTTATTACATAACTATGCTAGATAAAAGAACAATCTTTCGAAATCCATTTATAATTTTTTGCGGAAAAGAGTCAATACGTCTAAAAACTTTTTTGAAAATGACGTATTTCCGGCTTTCTCTGGTAATGCCCTCTTAATCCAAAGCCTTTTTCTGTTGTGTCAATAGTCCAGATGTCCAAGCCATGCAGAATACAGAAAAAAAACATTACACCTTATATCCTGCGATTTCTCTACGAACGCCATAATATCCATTACTTCATGTAATCTATGCCTTTTTCATTATAATGACATTTTCCCAATTCAAGTTTCGAAATAATTGTTTCAAAAATTAAAGCTTTCAATTAATTTCAAATACGAACAATGTAAAATACTTAAATTGAAAACTTCGAGTCCTCATTTAAATGTGTACTTTAAAGTCCCTGTATTCTGCGACGACCATTTTCGATTAGCAATTATAACGTCAAAGTTCCTTTTAGCCAAAGTAGCCCCATTAATCTGTCATTAATTCCTCTTCCAATACATATAAATTAACTCTCCCTCTCTCTCCCTTAATCCCAACCCTTCCTCTTTGTCTCCCGGCGGTTTACTACCGGATAAAATAAATAAACCAATTTCCCTTTATTTGGGCTTGTCTTCGAGCCGTTCGGGATATTTTATACCCGCAAGCCGATTAACCAGCCTTTTGTATGGGTTTTCTTTTTTAGGGGCGGTTCCTAACATGGTTAGGCGGGAAAGGTTTAAATCGACGAGTGTCGGAACTTTCCGGAAAGAGTGTGAGGTTTTTATAAAGTTGGGCTGTCTTTCATTGCTGATAATAAAAGTGACCGAAATCACACCCTAAACTTCTAATTCGAATATTAACTATGTCAGTCATCAAAATTGCTGATTTCGGTTGTGACTGTGATTGTAACTCTGGTTCTCTTCTAAATTGGAACATACTGTGAGAAGGATTCGGATAAGCGATGACGTTTTTTGCATGTATCAAATAATTTCGGTTGTCTATGCCTTAGTCCTGCAGTCCTGCGTGAAATCTGCTTTTAGTAAAGCAAGCCTTACTTTGGCCACATGGCGAACTCTGAGTAGATGGCTAATTTTGACATAGCTTTTTAATATTATGATGCCTACCTGCCCGAAGAAAGTTTTAAAAATGTGTGTTATTGGGATAGTGACAGGATCAATCTTAGCACTCTAGCTGACTGACAAATCACGGACCGCCACTTATACCTAGGTATTTAAGTACCTACTTACAAATATTAAAATTGCACGGAAAATTTTGGTTTTAATTTCTTAAATTAAATAGGAGAAATTTATAACCATAGTTTTTTTTTTAATTGCGAGGTATACTGTTCATGTAACTATTACTAGTTACTTGTTTCAGTATCAATATCATACCATGGGTCAAAATGGAATTATTTATCTGTAAACAATTAACCCCTTGAACCCCGACCGGCTTAACCTTCTCGTCTTGTTATTGTATCCCGCGCAGTGTCTAGTATTGTCCCTGCGACGTGGCAAGGCTTAATTCCACTAATGCCCTGATCAATCGTAGCGGGTTAAGGGATTATAGTGGACACTTGTGTCGGACACATGTGTGCATCGGGGTTATTAAGACACCCCACTGCCGAGTGTACCCCGCCTGTAAGTGGCTTCATTCTTGATTGGTAAAACGGTAAAGGGTTAAGTCTTAATTCAAGAGTACGATTTTCAATGATCCTCTGTGGGTTAATTTAGAGATTATAAATGTGGCTCAGAGAGGTAGGTAAATATCGCGTGTCCACAATAAAAAAATCGAGTGTGCTTTAGACCACATGACTAAAGTAAAACTACACTAACTTATAAAAGAACATATCACATTGACATTGACATTGGGGTGTCATATGACATTGGGATGACATTTGACCTTGGGGTGACCTATAACCCTGGGGTGACTTATGACCTTGGGGTGACTTATGACCTTGGGGTGACCTATGACCCTGGGGTGACTTACGACCGTGGATTCACTAAGGACCTTGGGGTGACCTACGACCTTGGGGTGACCTACGAACTTGGGGTGACGTACGACCTTGGGGTGACCTACGACCTTGGGGTGACCTACGACCTTGGGGTGAGCATCCTTATCCTTTCTTATCCTTTTCCTTATCCTTATCACTCCCCAAGTCAAGCGTGCGTAAAGGCCCGACCGTTCGCCTCGCCATCGATCACCGTTTGCATCGATTACCGTTCGCATCGATTACCGTTCGCATCGATTACCGATCACATCGATTACCGTTCGCATTACATTTTTCGTAACAATCACCACTTTTCGTAACGCATTCACCATAACGCGTACCCCCCAAGGCGAGCGTGCGTAAAGAAGTTTTACTTCAATAATTGGATAATTTACAAAGCGCCGTTTTTTTTCAAAATCACCTAAAGGGCGCTGTATCGTAAGTCCGTTATCGATGGAAATATAAATAATCAGTCCCCTTTCGGTCTGTGGGCATATATTAATTTAATTCGAAAAAATTGTAAATACATAATGCTTTATCTTTACGGATTACAATTTTTTCAGCTAAACTACACCCCTCCCTTTGAAAAGTCATTAAAAGTGATGTTTTTTTTTTTAAATAGCCCATAAGCTAACCTATTTAACCAAGTTTTTTTATGACTTTTAAAAGAGGGAAAATTGTGAACCTGCATCACATTTGGTGTCCATTTCGTAGTATAACTAATTTGAGCATTCGGTTTAAAAACAATCGAGTCCATAACTGGAATTTTTTAGGTCATTTTTTCAGGAAAACATAGAGAAATCATTTAGCAGCGCAGATATCATTAGTCCCTGCCGGTATTTATTCAAAGTAGTTCGAACGAACAATTTATAACATTTCAGGAGATATGGACTGTCAATAAAATAGTTTATTAATTTAAATTCTGTAACTGCAAGGGCCCCATTCCTCCTCGATTGGAGACTTTCGCAGCGCGTTTCAGATATCGAATCCACGTGATGCATAAATCGTTCTCATTTTTTTTTTATTTGTTCTAGTTATTGCTGATATGGGGCCCAAACAGCAAAAGCGTATTCTAGTATTGTTCGTATAATGCAGTTGAACATCGACGTCATTGCTGAAAAGTTGTTTTTTATCCTTAACCTAACGATAGATTGTGACTTTATAATTATATCTGACCAGATATACTCACCAAACAGAACTAATAACCATACCAAGTAGGTACATATCATATCTAATTTGTTGTGTTTCACTAAGTCTGTGTTGAACATTGTGAGTCCATCTGTAAGCAGCGCCGGATCTGCCATACGTTCAAAAACGTGCAAAAAACCTGGCGCCAACTCCGAAGGGGCGCCGTGAGAAAATAAATATTGTATTAAAAATTTGTTATAATATTCCCTGAATCGTTTAAAAATTACCCATAGTACGAAATAATTATTACGCTCTAGCAACACTTTCCAAAGATACAGACTGCGCACGCATCTGGTTTTAATTCAACGAAATTCAACGATTTACGAATTTATAGTCAGTTACAGAATTTTTTTACAAATTCCATATATTTAGTTTAAACGTAAGATCTATTTTTCCATATATCTTTTACCGTCTTTTACGACGTATGAGTGCGATCCAAATTCATTAACCAATCACAGCGCCGTACTTTTATTCAAGAGAACAAACAAACCGACGGCGCCTTTCAAAATACTTTTGTACGATTTAAGTCTCTAGGAGAAGGGACTTAAAGACCATTTTCTTATGAAATCTTCAGTAAATTCCATTAGCATAAACATCGCACGGTTTGCAACAGAATAGTTTCATCATTGATTTGACAGTTGAAGTTCGTTAAATGTACCTATAATTAATTTCTATTAGATTTGTTATTTTACAGTCAGTAATAATCAGTGTAAGCGTCTTTCGTAAGCCGTTGATACCATAGATAGGTTCGTGTTTGTTCGCTCAACACAGAACACAGGGGAAATGGAAATGCAAGGTACAAATTTGAGGTTATATTAGATTTTTTAATTTATAACTAAACTTCAATTGGTTGTTAGAGGTTGTGGATTGTGGATTACAATGAATAGAACAATAATTAAAAAAAACTTTCAGGCTCGCAGAATCTAAAACTTAGAATTAAAGAGCATAATGACATAAAAAAACTCGTTTCCATTGGGAATTTTTTATTCCAATTTCTCCAGCACCGATAAAAAATGATGTCCTGCGCAATGACGTTACAATGGTCCCGAGCACATCTAAGGGAACGTACCCATACTACGTGACACGTTTAGGGGTTAAGGGGGGGGGGTTTGAAATGTCACGCTCCATACAAATGAGCGGCGGGTTGCTTAGGATTTTGGTCACCGGGGGGGGGGGGGGGGGGGGGGTTAAAAATTGCAAAAAGTTGGTCACGTAGTATGGGTACGTTCCCTAAACAGATATCTATCGCACAAATTCCTCCGGTCGAATTATTAGAAGATAAAAATAACGTCACTGATAGCAGTTTAAATTTAATTCTGTTTTCAGAGCTTGAATTGAAAGATCCCGGATGCTGGCCAAAGTTATCTCAAAATTCCATTATTTTATTAGTTCAGGAAGGTCCTGTACAATTGAAAGGTTTTGATTTTCCTATTACGAACAAGCGTAAATTTAATACTAAGTATTATTACAAGAAACTGCCTAATGGAGAAGAATTACATAGATCGTGGCTTATTTATTCGAAAACTTTAGATAGGGTTACACCTTTACATGTCTTGATTTTATTTGATAAATTAGTGTAAAAAAAAAAAATTAAAAAAAAAAAAAAAAATTGGGGTAAACGAATTTTTAATCAAAATAAAAATGTAGGGGGGGGGGGGGGGACGCCATCGGTACCTACTGCACAGGGCGCTAGATTTCGTAGATCCGGCCCTGTCTGTAAGTATGTACTACCTTCGCTTGTAGATGCGTTGTTTCTAGAGCAATTAATTAAATAACATCCTTCCAAATAAAAGAAACATCCTTCCTCCTCCTATCAAATTTCTCCGATCTAACCCTCTCCCTTTATCCGGAACGTATTAAACCCCTTAAATAACTCCCTTAAATCTAATCAGGATTTATCCCGTATGGGGAGGAACCTGCCCCTGACATCTTGAGATTGGCGACATAAAGTGGTCACTTAGACTCCCGAACCTCTGGTGTTTTATTTCAGGGGTAGAAATGTTATAGCCCCGAAGTAAATCGAACAGGTAATCAAAAATAACACCACGTGATAAAAACAAATATTCTCTCATTGATGTATGACGACCTTATGACCGAGTCATTAAGTTCTTATCTTTGAGTCCAGAGGTTGCAGGTTCGACTCTCAACGTAAACAAATATGTTTTTTTTATCATTGAAGACAATATTATCGACTGTCAATCGAAAATTTGAAACAAAAAAATAAGATACGGTCGCATCTAGGGATTGAACGCAAGACGTTGCTCCGTCCGACCGTATCTTTTTTCTGATTTTTCTGTTACAAATTTTCGATTGAGAGTTGCTAATATTGTCATAAAGCGCTAGCTATACCTGAAATAAAAAGAGGAAGAGGACGCCCCCCTCTGACATGGTGGACCAGCATGGCAAAAATAGCTCAAAATTTCCCCAATCCAACAACCCAAGACCGGTCGTCTTGGCGCAGATTGATTAGGAGAGCCGACCCCACTTAAAGTGGGAAGTGGCAAAGAAAAAGAAGAAGTTGCTAATATTGTCTAAGGATGGGTTGTTTCAAAAAAGTTCTGTGATTATTTCAATTTTATGAATCAATTGGCCTACAATGATATAATAACAGAACTTGATTAGACTTACACAGAACATTAAAATGAACTTTAAAAATTTGATGAATTCTTAATTTTTTTAAAACAACCCGTATTAAACTTTAAAATTTGAGGTTTTACTATAAAGTTTTTCGAAAAATAAATTAAAATGTGTTTCTTAACTAAAATGGTTGATGTTGTGATTTGTTTACTGTGGGAACAAAAATTGTCTTAATAATACAATACACAAAGGAGGTAGACAAAAAAACCAATTAATAATGTTCACAGATAGATTTTTTAAAATATAATACTTCTTGGTACTTAATGAATGCTAAAATGTTGTCTTAATCAAAGTTACAAAGGGTAAAAACTCGTTAATTTAATTAAAGTGCGGTTATAAATAGGGTTTTGCACCTGCTGTTAACCGAGCGGTCCAAAGCATCGGTATCCTAAACATGCGTCACATTTTTTATTCTCTGTTAGTTAAGTCCTAAATCATTGCATGAACAACATTTTACGTTTATAACTATAATGAAGAGAATTGGCTAGACTAGTTTATTCTCGTTATTTGTTTTTTAGGTGTTGTGCCGTGTTGCGCTACCTCCTTCTTTAGCCAACGTTTTGGACATCGTTGCAGTGTCCATCATCAGGGCAGATCCGGTAGATGTGTAATTTTTAGTCGTGAAGTGTGTGCTTATTTACTTCGAAGCGATACCGTGTCGCCAGCACCACTAACTTTCACCAGTACAAAATACTCGTAACAAGCAGTGGCGTCATCGGCGCGGAACGGAATAGAAAGTTCATTAAAACGTGGTATTTATGCTAGCCAGGGGCAAGTCCGTTTGCGAGATGCCGACGGAAGTGGCTCCATCTCTTAATGAAATCTAAAATTAGAAATCACAATGGTAAGAATTTAAGAAAAAATAAAATAAAATAAATAAATTAACAATTGTTAACTTTCACCAGTACAAAATAATCGTGACAAGCAGTGGCGTCGTCGCCGCGGAACGGAATAGAAAGTTCATTAAAACGTGGTATTTATGCTAGTCAGGGGCAAGTCCGTTTACGAGATGCCGACCGAAGTGGCTCCATCTCTTAATTAATTATAAAATTAGAAATCACAATGGTAAGAATTTAAGAAATAGAATTACAATGGTTAAAGCGAATTTAGTCAATATACATCAAAATGGTTTACCACGAGCTCGCATTACTATATACTTAGACATGTTTTTTTTGCTCTATTAATATAAAATGAATTTTACTAGAATTAGAATTACACTGGTTAAAGCGAATTTAGTCAATATAAATTTATAACACAAAAAATGGTTTACCACGAGCTGGCCTTACTGTATACTTAGACATGTTTTTTGCGTTTAGCTTTGGTGTAGCCGTCAATCACCGGATACCAAGAGCTATTGAGCTTAGCTCCGTCGTCTCTGTTAATATTAAAAGGATTTTTGTAGATTTCAATTGCCTCCGTAATTAGGCGTGCTCTATAAGTTTTGGGTCTTCCCAAGACCTCAGGAACAAATCCAAAGTAATGGCCGGTTTCGATTAAGTGCTTAGCGATTGCCGATTTATCAGGGTGGCCGAGTTTGCAAGCACGAAAGTGTTCTGCTATCCTTTTGGAGATCGTCCTCTCTGTTTGGCCTACATAACCTTGTCACATCCGGAACAGCTGAGTTTATACACTCCATCTGCTTCCAGAGGAAACTTAGTCTTTGCAGACCTCAGTAGGTCTTGAATTTTAGTTGTGGCACCGAAGACAGTCTTGATGCTATCTTTTCTCAACAGCCTGGCGATTCTGTCTGTCATATTGTGAACGTAAGGCAGGAAAGCGCAGCCTTTTAACTCTTGTTTAGCTCTGTCTTCATTTGGTGTAGATTTGGCTCTTATGATTTGCCTTGTCTGACTAGCTGGGTAACCGTTGCGTTCCAGTGCATCGGTCAGCTTTGTAAGTTCTGCTCCAATTTTAGTTTCTTCACATATTCTGGTCGCTCGCGTCACCAACGTATGGATAAGTCCTCTCTTCTGCGCTGGGTGGTGATGCGAATCGGCATGTAGATACCGATTTGTGTGCGTTGGTTTTCTATATACAGTGTGTCCTAGGTTACCATCTTCTTTTCGCATCACGTCCACATCTAGAAAAGGCAGGATTTTCGCATCGTTTTCTACTTCCATTGTGAACTTGATTTTACTGTGGAGTGAATTAAGATGATTCAGAAATTCATTCAGTTTCTCTGTTCCATGAGGCCAGATGGCGAAGACATCGTCAACATAACGCCACCATACCTTGGGAACAGCTGAAGCTGTGTCGAGTGCCACTTCTTCAAACTTCTCCATAAAAAAGTTGGCAAGTACTGGCGACAATGGACTGCCCATCGCAACTCCTTCCACTTGCTCAAAAAGTTCACCCTGGAATGCAAAATATCCCGTTTTGAGACAGTGTTCAAAAAGTTTGCAAATGTCGTCCTCATAGATCTCCCTGAGCATTGTCATGGAGTCTTCTAGAGGCACATTTGTAAAAAGGGACACTACATCAAAACTGACTAGGATATCGCCTTCCTCAGTCTTGACCTTTTTTAGCTTACTGATCAGATCTGTGGAGTCCTTGATCCAAGATTCAGTTTTACCAGTTTACATCTGTAGTAGTCTGGAGAGGTATTGGGACAGTTTGTAAGTAGGTGCACCAATAGCACTGACAATCGGTCTCATTGGGATATCCTTTTTGTGTATTTTCGGAAGACCGTATAGGGCAGGAGTTCTGGAGGCTTTTACGAAAAGCCCAGATCGTTCCTCTTTCCTAATACTGGAAGCTTTAACTAGCTCTCTTGTCTTCAGGTCAATCTTATTGGTGGGGTTGTTCTTTATTTTCTTGTAAGTGCCGGCATCGCACAGGAGGTCTTCCATCTTCTTAATGTAGTCTACCGTATTAATCACCACAGTGGCATTACCCTTGTCGGCAGGCAGAACTAAGATGTCCTCATTGGCGCGCAATTCTTTTAGGGCCCAAACTCTCCTTTTGTGATGTTTGGGCGGGGTATTTCAGCCCTTTTCAAAATATGGCAAGTCTCTTATCGTATGTCCTCTGCTTGCGACTCTGACATTTTGTGGACTTTCATCATTGTATGTAGTGCTGTCTCCACACCACATATGATAGATTCCACAGGTATCTTTTTGGGGGCAACTGCGTAGTTCATCCCCTTGGCAAGCACAGAAGTTGCGTCTGGGCTCAGCGCAAGGGACGAAATGTTAATAACAACTTTATTATGATCAAGTTGTTTTCGATCACCTTTTTTGCCTTGATTGAGCCTCTCAAACTTGTGTTTATGCCTCGCATCTGTTGACTGCTTACTTCTTTGTGCTTGTTGGTAAGTCATATTGTCAATTTTCTTCCAGTCTTCTTCGATAAGCATTGCACTTAGATGTAGGTGTAAATCGAAAAGGTCCCGAGATGTTCCATCCAGTTCGCTGCGCACGTTATGGATTCTTTCCCTTAGTAGCGCTGCTTCTGCTCTTTGGAAAACTCTCTCGGCTGATGATGGACACTGCAACGATGTCCGAAACGTCGGCTAAAGAAGGAGGTAGCGCAACACGGCACAACACCACAAAAACAAATAACGAAAATGCTTTTGGCCGTGAAAATCTTAAAACTTATCAGACTAGTTTATTGTTTATTTCTATAATAAACAATAAACAGTGTTAAATCTCAAGTGTCCTCCCAGGTAAATAAGATCCTGTATCTTCAACTTGTACAGAACATAAATAAAACAATATATAATGTACCTACATTTTAACGCAGCATCACGTTCATTGGTCAAATACGATCGACGATTAGTCTTTGAGCTATCGTCGACCAAACTTGTATATCGGGAAGAAATTGTGAAATATGGAGAAAATCGAGTTCCGCGCTATTATAAAGTTCCTTACCAAGCAAGGAAAATCAGTTCAGACCATACTGAAAGAGATATTATGCGTTTAAGGGGACTCTTGTCCAAGTGAAAATATGGTTTACAAGTGGCATACCCTCTTTAGACAAGGCAAGGGTTACTGGAAGACGACCCAAGGCCAGGAAGGCCGATCGAGGTGACCACTCCGGAAATTATTCAAAAAGTCGATAAATAAATATTAAAAGATGCCCGACTAAAGAAGAAACAGCTCGCAGAAATAGTTTGAGTATCAGATACATCCATTTTCAAAATTCTTCATGGCCATCTTGACATGACTAAAATCAGCGCAAAATGGTTGCCGGGAATGCTCGCCGCCTCAAAAACAACAGCGCGTGGAGTGTTCTCGTGCATTTTCGGACATCTGTAGAGAAGACAAAGATGGAGTGTTGGCTCAAATTGTTACTGGTGATGAAATTTCGCTTCATCATTACGAACCTGAGTCTAAACTGTATTTCTATATTAATCTACAATCTTGCATTTTGTCATGTATTATTCATGACATTTAATCAGTCACCTGTAAATTTTGTAATTGCTAACATACCTACTAGTTTATTTCTATGTCATTTACAACTTAGAAACTTTCTCTTTTATTGTAATGCACTATCATTCCTAAATTTATCTGTATGATGTTTACCTACTAGTTATATTTTTATAGTTTATCTTTTTTATTTAAAAAAAAAACTGTCTCTGTATTATAATCTTGTCATGTAAAAGCCCATCAGGGCGTTGAAAATTAATAAATAAATAAATAAATAAACAGGACTCAATGCAGTTGCACAGAAAGGCACACCATCACCAACAAGTTGAAGGTGTCACAATCGGCTGGGAAAATCATGGCGACAGTCTTTTGGGACTCAGAAGGAATCCTGATGATCGATTACAAAGATAAAGGTGTTTCCATAACCGGAGATTGCTATGCTTTAATTCTAGAGCAGTAAAAGGAAGCAATTAAGGAGAAGAGAAGGGGAAAATTGACCAAAGGTGTCCTCCTTCTGCACGACAACGCGCCTGTTCACAAGAGCCGTGTTACGATGGCTGCCCTGCAGAAGGTGGCCTTCGAAATTTTGTCACACCCAATTTACAGTCCTGACTTGGCTCCCAGTGAATATCACCCATTTCCACACATGAAAAAAGAACTTCGTGGGAAAAAGTTTTCAAGTGCTGAAGAAGTGAAGGATGCAATTTCGGCGTATTTTTTAGACAAAGACAAATATTTTTTTTAGGGTATACATTAGTTAACTGAAAGATCCGAAAAATGTATTAGGGTAGCAGGTGAATATATTGAAAAGGAAAAATAATTTTTGATTTTTTTTCCACTCCTTACCCGCCATTCCGCGAACTTAAAAACCCACCCTCATACTCTCGTTGTCATTCTGGTGAACGTTGCTAGAACGTCAAGAATTGAAACGTTGCTTGAAATGGCTTTATCCGTGTTTAGCGACCAGATCTAAATTCATACCCCAATGGGGGCGTAATAGTTCCATTATCTTCGCATAGTTTGAAACTATTGTGCGGTATACACATTTAAAAAAGCATAACCATTATTATTTTATTTAGATTAGATGTTTTCCATTCCCACTTAAAATTAGAACATCAACATAATTACCGCGTTCCTAATTCAAATTCCGCAGTAGTGGTTTCCACCTCATAAATATAAAACTCCCGCCAAAATGGAAACGGAAACCTAAACAACAACGCATCGAATAATTATTAGATCAACTACTACCTACTTTACCGACTGCCCGTTCCGGGGCCTTTCCGGTCAAACCACCATTGTTGTTGTTCTCTCTACTTCCGGTAGATACTGGATCCCATTCCAACCTAAATATTTATTGTATTTGTAAGTCTAAAAATCTACCCCTAGCTGGTTCGTTTAATATTGACGTTCTACCCGAAACAATTATTTCACGGAATAGTGTTGGTAAAGACGATAAAATATGTAGGTACCCATGTGTACGTATGTTTATTTGCGTTTATAACATTCGCACTAGGGTGAAAATTCTATACATTTTTTTTGTTCAAGTTAATTCTTCTCGAGCACCGTTGTGATTTGAAACTTGATGAAACGGAAGCGAGCGACACTAAAAAAAGACAAACACATACATCTATTTAACCTGCGAGAGAAAGAGATAGAATGAAACCTTACCTACGTCGCGCTTTGTCAAGCTGCGCTCATTGGCCGCTTTGATTGTTTGCTCACTTTTCAAGGCTCCTATTAGTTGAGATTGTGTGGGTGAAGGTTTCACTTCTACCGCGTGTGAACTGCTTTTTTTACTATTATATCTACACCAGTTTTTTTCAATGAGTTTTAAACTTTACTCATCTGACAAGCAACCATTTACCATACATTAAGGGAATGGAAAAGACTCTTCGAGATTCTGAAGAGAATTGACATCAAATATAGAGATAGACGAATAATCCAGGCACTATACAAGAATGAGGCCGCTATAATTAGATGTGACAATGATACAAAAGAAGCCAGTATAAGACAAGGGGTGAGACAGGAATGCTCTCTGTCACCTGTTCTTTTTAACGCTTATTTACAAAGTGCGATTGACGACTTGAGAGAGAGAATGAGTCACAGAAAAGGTGTAAAGATACACGGGCAAAAGGTGGATATGATGAGGTTTGCTGACGATATTGCTTTGGTTGCTGAAAGCGAAGAAGAACTGCAAGAGGCCTTAACGACCATGCAAAGCATTCTTCAAAACAATTACAACATGAAGATAAATAAAGACAAAACAAAGCTGCTGACTGTACGCCGAACGCAACATCAGATGAGAGTAGAGATGTCAGGAGTTCCACTAAAGAACACCAAGGAGTTTGTCTACCTCGGGAGCAAAATAACATGGGACGGTCGGTCTAAGAGCGAGGTCGACAGCCGTATACACCAGGCTAGGCTTGCATTCAATAAAAGGTCGAAAATAATAGAATCAAATAATATAGACCTGAAACTGAGAATACTCCTAATCAAGACCTATGTATGGAGTATCTTGATGTACGGCTGCGAAACATGGTGCCTATCCGAAAGAGATAAACGGAGACTAGAGGCTTTTGAGATGTGGTCCTATAGAAGACTACTAGGAATTTCCTGGAGAGACCACATCACAAATGAGGAGGTTCTCCAAAGAATCGAAGGAGGAAGGCACCTGCTCAGGACCTTGTCCGAAAGGCGCGCAAGATGGATCGGCCATGTAATAAGACAAGAAGGCCTCTTGCATGCCATAATAGAGGGTACGACCGAGGGGACAAACGCTAGGGGACGCCCACGCCGAGAGTACCTGGAGAACCTGCTGGTGGACGTGCGCTGCTCATCATATGCAGACTTCAAAAGAGCCGCACAAGACAGGGAAGAGTGGAAGAAACGAATAGATGAAATTGCTGCAAACCAATCTCAGGATTGAAACCAGAGAGAGAGAAGGGATTACATGGGTTTAGAATTTTTGGAAAAAACCTATTTTCTCTATTTATTAAAGTGAAAACTTCTTTAATACCATTGTGATTAGAAACTCGATGACACTAAAAAGAGACAAACATTTATAGGATTTACTCTGCGAGAGAATGAGGTAGTATAGTCGGTCTCCTCTTTGTGTGGTGCTTCGTAGCCTCTCCATTATTCTCTACTTAATTTTTCTGAAGGTTTTACTTCGACGGCGTGTGAATTGCATACTCTGTTTTTTTTTATTTATTTAATGAATAGATTTATTATTTAACATGTAAAAGTGCAACATTTATATAATATTTTATAAAATTGTCATCTAAAACTTTCAAAAGTTCAGCTGGCGAGTCCTGGTTTCCAAGGAACGCTTAAAGAAAGTGTCCTTGCGGTGGTCAATGCTGATAGCTTCATCTAAAATTGAAAAACAATTTCTTCTGTTAGTAGGTTGATATAGCTCGTGCTTGAATTTAAAAAAAAATGAAAATTGAAATTTTGCAAGTACTGACAATTGTACCGTTTTGCCTACAACTCTGCCAAAAATTTAAATTACATTTTTTTTTTAAATCTTTCCTTCAACCACGAGCTTTATACTGTATTAACCTACTAACATTAAAAAAATGGTTTCTTATCAGATGTGTAAAATTTGAAACTCGTTCATTAGTAAAACTGGTGTATGAATGGCCTTATGAATCAAGGTTGATTTGAAGAAATTTCTATCTACTAATAAGTCCCCTTATAGTCTATTTTGCAATGTAATAAATATGTGTGCAGGTCCTACGAGTTAATACATAAATACGTTATCGTCTACTGATCCTACGCAATAAACTTTATTGAATAAAGCAAGGATTAGTATTCTTTGTAATTATTTTTTTTTTTACCTTGGATCTTAAATACAAGTGATTTTAAATGTATTCCGTTTTCATAGTTTAAATGATTTTCAAAGTTTTAATTTTTAAAGCCCGCTAATACTATTGACATCTGGCGGGGTACGCGTGACGTCATACGTACCTCGATTTTGTCGGTTAACAGTGGGGCGCACTCCCACACGTGTCAGTATGAAATCAACAAATGCCAAGATAAATAATTAGCAACAATTAAAAAAATCTCGCGTGTGAGTTCTGCGCCACTAATTAGTCTACAGGACAAGGGGATATTAGAATAAGTAATCTTAGCTGGCTGATTGGTGTATGTGTGGAGGTCATCTTTGCATTATTGGACATACGGAGGGAGACAGCAGGAGATAAGATTGGAGGCATTTTCTTGAGGCGGCTAAGGACTCTTGAGGATCAAGGTAGTAACACCTATAATTGTGATACATTTCCTATTCAATGTTGCCATATCTCACGTATTTTATTTTTTTATATAAGTTAGAAAATTTACAAGACGTATGGTAAGGATGGGTTGTTTAAAAAAAATTAACAATTCATCAAATGTTTTAAGATAATTTTCACGTTCTGTTAACGTTATATTCAAGTTCTGTGATTATTTCATATTTATGAAGCATCTGGCCTATGATGATGTATTAACAGAGCTTGAATAGAACTTACGTAGAACGTGAAAATTAAATTGAAATAAATAAAATGAAAATACATTACCAAAAATCCTATAAATGTTAATAGAGACGACGGAGCTAAGCTCAATAGTTCTTGGTATCCGGTAATTGACGGTTACATCAAGGCTAAACGCAAAAAAACATGTTGAAGTGTATTGTAGCACCAGTTCGTAGAGGAGTGGAGCTGGCGACACGGTATCGCTCCTAAGTAGATAAGTACAAATATCACCCCTAACTATTACACATCTGCCCTGATGATGGGAGCGCAACACGGCATAATACCCCAAAAACTAATAACAAAAAAAGAAAATACTTTGTTTTAAGCTTTATTGTTATTTTTTTTCCGTCTACCGGTTTCGGTACCTCCGTACCATCATCAGGACTGAATATAAAATTTTATATTTATAATTTTATAATTTCTTTTTATTTATTTAAAAAGTCAAGTCACAATGTGTTTGCTTCTTTTGAAAAAAAAAAATTGAAATATTTTATGAATTGTTAATTTTTTTTAAAGAACCCATCCTTTCTGTCAGACTAGGAAATTCCCGTTTTGGGACACTCAAATTAACAATATTTGTTCATAATTTACACATACCTACATTCAAGATATTATTGAATTGAAAAAAAAAAAACAATTGGATTACTCCGTGAATGCCTTGTGCCATTAGAGTGTTCGATAGATAGGTAATAATATAAGATAGGTGTAATGACTAGGGCTATATATACGTCTCATCTCAGAAATTACCTATTGTGCTAATTGGTTGTTTTTTTTCAGAACTCTCTCTATTAAAGTACCGAAGGAATGGGCTGAGCACTATCACATTCGTTTTCATTTTTGACGGCCTCCGTGGTCAAGGGGTAAGGCTCTTGACTCGCAATCCGGATCGAATCCAGGGCGGCGTGCGTAAATAAAGTTAATTTGATTATATTTTTGAATGTAGCTATTACTTTGTGGTTATCCATTATAGAAAAATTAAATAATTTAACTTTGTATAAACCACTTATTTGATGCGCAAATCCGACCGGTTTCGGAACAAACTTATATTCTTCATATTAATAATAAAGGAAAACGTTTAGATAACTTAGAAGCCTTGGAAATTAAAAAATCCCTTAAAAATAATGAATCTATTATTAACAAACAAAAAATATTGTCATATAGCCCAATCATGGATTTGTTCCCCTACCCACCCACTCTACACTAATACCTACCTACCCAATCTACATTATTATCTAGCAACAGCTCCACCCCTACCATAATAAAACATTGTTCGAAACTGTCAAATTAGTATAAGCTTTCCCTGACGAAGGAACGTTTGTTCCGAAACCGGTCGGATTTGCGCATCAAATAAGTGGTTTATACAAAGTTAAATTATTTAATTTTTAATTTGATTAGTTTGTGTTATTCACAATTAATTCATTTAAAACAATATATTACGGGCACGTTCCTGTGTGGAAAATACTCTATCGCTCTGGTTTAAATGGCTTGAGCCGTCTATGGTGACCACATCTAAATAGCCAGATACTTCCTCACCTACCTCTTCCCTATCTTCTACCCCTCCCCACCTTCAGCCTCACGTTTGGGGGTGCCATAATACCCCAATTGGAAATGCCACAGTCTCACTGGCTCCAGGCAGGAGCAGACGGGACTATTGTGAGGTATTTAAAATATATATATATATATATATATATATGAATACCGCACAGTAGTCCCAACTGGTCCGGTCTGAAGCCAGTGAGACTACGGCGTCAATGCCACAGTCTCACTGGCTCCAGGCAGGAGCAGACGGGACTATTGTGAGGTATTTAAAATATATATATATATATATATGAATACCGCACAGTAGTCCCAACTGGTCCGGTCTGAAGCCAGTGAGACTACGGCGTCAATGCCACAGTCTCACTGGCTCCAGGCAGGAGCAGACGGGACTATTGTGAGGTATTTAAAATATATATATATATATATATGAATACCGCACAGTAGTCCCAACTGGTCCGGTCTGAAGCCAGTGAGACTACGGCGTCAATGCCACAGTCTCACTGGCTCCAGGCAGGAGCAGACGGGACTATTGTGAGGTATTTAAAATATATATATATATATATGAATACCGCACAGTAGTCCCAACTGGTCCGGTCTGAAGCCAGTGAGACTACGGCGTCAATGCCACAGTCTCACTGGCTCCAGGCAGGAGCAGACGGGACTATTGTGAGGTATTTAAAATATATATATATATATATATGAATACCGCACAGTAGTCCCAACTGGTCCGGTCTGAAGCCAGTGAGACTACGGCGTCAATGCCACAGTCTCACTGGCTCCAGGCAGGAGCAGACGGGACTATTGTGAGGTATTTAAAATATATATATATATATATGAATACCGCACAGTAGTCCCAACTGGTCCGGTCTGAAGCCAGTGAGACTACGGCGTCAATGCCACAGTCTCACTGGCTCCAGGCAGGAGCAGACGGGACTATTGTGAGGTATTTAAAATATATATATATATATATATGAATACCGCACAGTAGTCCCAACTGGTCCGGTCTGAAGCCAGTGAGACTACGGCGTCAATGCCACAGTCTCACTGGCTCCAGGCAGGAGCAGACGGGACTATTGTGAGGTATTTAAAATATATATATATATATATGAATACCGCACAGTAGTCCCAACTGGTCCGGTCTGAAGCCAGTGAGACTACGGCGTCAATGCCACAGTCTCACTGGCTCCAGGCAGGAGCAGACGGGACTATTGTGAGGTATTTAAAATATATATATATATATATATGAATACCGCACAGTAGTCCCAACTGGTCCGGTCTGAAGCCAGTGAGACTACGGCGTCAATGCCACAGTCTCACTGGCTCCAGGCAGGAGCAGACGGGACTATTGTGAGGTATTTAAAATATATATATATATATATATGAATACCGCACAGTAGTCCCAACTGGTCCGGTCTGAAGCCAGTGAGACTACGGCGTCAATGCCACAGTCTCACTGGCTCCAGGCAGGAGCAGACGGGACTATTGTGAGGTATTTAAAATATATATATATATATATGAATACCGCACAGTAGTCCCAACTGGTCCGGTCTGAAGCCAGTGAGACTACGGCGTCAATGCCACAGTCTCACTGGCTCCAGGCAGGAGCAGACGGGACTATTGTGAGGTATTTAAAATATATATATATATATATATGAATACCGCACAGTAGTCCCAACTGGTCCGGTCTGAAGCCAGTGAGACTACGGCGTCAATGCCACAGTCTCACTGGCTCCAGGCAGGAGCAGACGGGACTATTGTGAGGTATTTAAAATATATATATATATATATATGAATACCGCACAGTAGTCCCAACTGGTCCGGTCTGAAGCCAGTGAGACTACGGCGTCAATGCCACAGTCTCACTGGCTCCAGGCAGGAGCAGACGGGACTATTGTGAGGTATTTAAAATATATATATATATATATATGAATACCGCACAGTAGTCCCAACTGGTCCGGTCTGAAGCCAGTGAGACTACGGCGTCAATGCCACAGTCTCACTGGCTCCAGGCAGGAGCAGACGGGACTATTGTGAGGTATTTAAAATATATATATATATATATATATGAATACCGCACAGTAGTCCCAACTGGTCCGGTCTGAAGCCAGTGAGACTACGGCGTCAATGCCACAGTCTCACTGGCTCCAGGCAGGAGCAGACGGGACTATTGTGAGGTATTTAAAATATATATATATATATATATATGAATACCGCACAGTAGTCCCAACTGGTCCGGTCTGAAGCCAGTGAGACTACGGCGTCAATGCCACAGTCTCACTGGCTCCAGGCAGGAGCAGACGGGACTATTGTGAGGTATTTAAAATATATATATATATATATGAATACCGCACAGTAGTCCCAACTGGTCCGGTCTGAAGCCAGTGAGACTACGGCGTCAATGCCACAGTCTCACTGGCTCCAGGCAGGAGCAGACGGGACTATTGTGAGGTATTTAAAATATATATATATATATATATATGAATACCGCACAGTAGTCCCAACTGGTCCGGTCTGAAGCCAGTGAGACTACGGCGTCAATGCCACAGTCTCACTGGCTCCAGGCAGGAGCAGACGGGACTATTGTGAGGTATTTAAAATATATATATATATATATGAATACCGCACAGTAGTCCCAACTGGTCCGGTCTGAAGCCAGTGAGACTACGGCGTCAATGCCACAGTCTCACTGGCTCCAGGCAGGAGCAGACGGGACTATTGTGAGGTATTTAAAATATATATATATATATATATGAATACCGCACAGTAGTCCCAACTGGTCCGGTCTGAAGCCAGTGAGACTACGGCGTCAATGCCACAGTCTCACTGGCTCCAGGCAGGAGCAGACGGGACTATTGTGAGGTATTTAAAATATATATATATATATATATGAATACCGCACAGTAGTCCCAACTGGTCCGGTCTGAAGCCAGTGAGACTACGGCGTCAATGCCACAGTCTCACTGGCTCCAGGCAGGAGCAGACGGGACTATTGTGAGGTATTTAAAATATATATATATATATATATGAATACCGCACAGTAGTCCCAACTGGTCCGGTCTGAAGCCAGTGAGACTACGGCGTCAATGCCACAGTCTCACTGGCTCCAGGCAGGAGCAGACGGGACTATTGTGAGGTATTTAAAATATATATATATATATATATATATATGAATACCGCACAGTAGTCCCAACTGGTCCGGTCTGAAGCCAGTGAGACTACGGCGTCAATGCCACAGTCTCACTGGCTCCAGGCAGGAGCAGACGGGACTATTGTGAGGTATTTAAAATATATATATATATATAAGAATACCGCACAGTAGTCCCAACTGGTCCGGTCTGAAGCCAGTGAGACTACGGCGTCAATGCCACAGTCTCACTGGCTCCAGGCAGGAGCAGACGGGACTATTGTGAGGTATTTAAAATATATATATATATATATATGAATACCGCACAGTAGTCCCAACTGGTCCGGTCTGAAGCCAGTGAGACTACGGCGTCAATGCCACAGTCTCACTGGCTCCAGGCAGGAGCAGACGGGACTATTGTGAGGTATTTAAAATATATATATATATATATATGAATACCGCACAGTAGTCCCAACTGGTCCGGTCTGAAGCCAGTGAGACTACGGCGTCAATGCCACAGTCTCACTGGCTCCAGGCAGGAGCAGACGGGACTATTGTGAGGTATTTAAAATATATATATATATATATATGAATACCGCACAGTAGTCCCAACTGGTCCGGTCTGAAGCCAGTGAGACTACGGCGTCAATGCCACAGTCTCACTGGCTCCAGGCAGGAGCAGACGGGACTATTGTGAGGTATTTAAAATATATATATATATATATATGAATACCGCACAGTAGTCCCAACTGGTCCGGTCTGAAGCCAGTGAGACTACGGCGTCAATGCCACAGTCTCACTGGCTCCAGGCAGGAGCAGACGGGACTATTGTGAGGTATTTAAAATATATATATATATATATATGAATACCGCACAGTAGTCCCAACTGGTCCGGTCTGAAGCCAGTGAGACTACGGCGTCAATGCCACAGTCTCACTGGCTCCAGGCAGGAGCAGACGGGACTATTGTGAGGTATTTAAAATATATATATATATATATATATGAATACCGCACAGTAGTCCCAACTGGTCCGGTCTGAAGCCAGTGAGACTACGGCGTCAATGCCACAGTCTCACTGGCTCCAGGCAGGAGCAGACGGGACTATTGTGAGGTATTTAAAATATATATATATATATATATATATGAATACCGCACAGTAGTCCCAACTGGTCCGGTCTGAAGCCAGTGAGACTACGGCATCCCCAATTGGGGTATGTTGTGAGGCTGCAGGTAGTGGGGAGGGGAAGGAGATAGGAAAGACGAAGGTGGGGAAGTACCTGGCTATTCAGATCTGGTCACCAAAGACGGCTAATGCAACTAATGCAATTTCAAGCAACGTTTCAATTCTAAATGGTGGTCTTACACCAGGGCGATACTCGCGTAAACGTGTGTTTTTTACTGTCTCTAACAGTAAAAAACCCACCAAAGAAAGACAAAATTTCAAAAAGTTTACTTGTCACTATATAAATAAATATTTCTCCGATCCTTTTTTAAAGTGTGATATAAATTTACCGACCGCTGATAAATCAACACATGAAAAAATAACCTAAAATTCATAAACTTTAAAACATATCATACATACATACATACGAGATTAATATGGCCATTATAACATTCAGAAATACCGTTTTAACTATCAATATCACATCTGTTCTTTTTCAGCATCAAATTTAAATTTGTAATATGCAATTAGTTTTCCGGGTTCTTTCGGTTCTTTTTGCGTTGTGCCCCCCTCTCTCCCTCTTTGCTAGACAAAGGAAATGATAAAATTAATACTGGGAGACGCGATCTCTATATATATTCCATATTATATTCCGTACAGATTCACCCCGGTTTCCCCGAACGGCCGGGCTGGCCGCTAACCTTCTCTCATATGACGGCGCATAAGGGATGAGCTTCAAAAAGGAATAAAAATTCTGAGTGGTGTCCACGAGATTTTCTCACAGCTTGTCGCGTGCATCCCTACTTGTACGTTTGAAAGTTAATAAAACTTGCTGATTCGTGTCGACTCATGTCCAGGTAACGCGATGGTCCGGATAGGTTTGACTATTGTCATGGCTCCGTACTTCGCCGAAGAATTACGCTGACGTCTTTAGATGCTTCCGGGGCAGCCTTTCCGATGCATGGAGAAATTACATTACTTATTTATTTATTTATTTATTTATTTACGGACAATTAGTCCAATTAACAATACATCAATAACACGAATAGAAAAAAAGAGAAATCACAATGAAAGGAGATTACATATAGATGAAGAGCATTGACAAAATACATATAATATAAAAGTACATAGAGAAGATAACTACAAGTAGCTTGAAGATGGATTTAAAAAGACTTCAAAAAACCACATTGCGTAACGACTGCCGAAAGTCATTTAGGCTTACACCAAAAAATTCAATGCTTTGATTTGTGTTGACTAGTCTCGACATTCTGGATAAAGGAGAATGATATCCATAATTAGTAGAATGTTGATTGAGGAACAGCAATTCATTATTTCGGAGTCTACGGGAAGGAATGTTGAACTGGATGAGTTGTAACAAAGCAGGTGTGTCAGTAATACTGTTGATAATTTTGAAAATGCATATTAGATCAGAGTCCTTTCTACGTTTTTCTAAAGAGGAAATGTTTAAAGTTTGTTCAATTTCATCATACGAGTATTCTCCTCTTTCAAGTCCTAACCTCCAAGCAATTCCTCGTAGGAAGCGATGTTGTACAGATTCGATGTAACAAATGTGGACAGCATAAAAAGGAGACCAAATGACACTAGCATATTCAAGGTGAGGGCGGACCAGCGAACAGTAAAGAGATTTAAGTGTATTTATATGTTTAAAGTCAGAGGTAATTCTATGAATGAAGCCGAGTAGTTTAAGTGATTTGTTTACGATGTTATTAATGTGATCCCGGAAAGAAAGTTTACAATCCAGAGTGACCCCAAGGTCCTTGATAGATGTGACAGTGGAGAGACAAACATTATTTAGTTTATAATCAAACTGAATAGGTTTTTTAGTTCTATAAAAGGACAAAATTTTGCATTTATCAACATTAAGTTCCATGCAGTTAATTTTGCACCAATCATTAAATGAGTCAATATCAAGTTGAAAAAGTAAACAATCAAGATGGGATTTAATTATCTTAAGAATCCTATTGTCATCGGTAAAAAGCCAAAAACGTGTGTGAGAAAAAACTTTAATGATATCGTTAATAAAAAGGTTAAAAAAAAAGCGGGGCCAAATGGGCTCCTTGCGGAACGCCGGAAGTTACATCAATGTTAAAGGATTCAAAGTTATTTATTTTAACCCTTTGTTTTCTATTACTCAAGTAAGAGTGAAAGAATGATAACAATGGGTCTCTAATGCCTATAGCATAAAGTTTGGCCATGAGAATACGGTGATTAACTTTGTCGAAGGCTTTGGAGAAGTCAGTGTAGAGGACATCAACCTGAGTGTTGTCTTCTAAGGCTTTAAGAATGGTATTTATAAAGGACAGTAAATTAGTTGTTGTAGATTTCGCCGATCTAAATCCATGCTGTTCCTCGATCAGAACATTTTTGAAAATAGGAGTGATTTTCTTTGTAATTATCGACTCAAATATTTTTGGAATATTAGATATAATTGATATTGGTCTGTAATTTCCAATATTTGACTTGTTTCCAGACTTAAAAATGGGTCGAATAAATGAAATTTTCCATGAGTCAGCAAATGTTCCGGTTGAGAGTGATAAATTATACAACATATAAATTGGGTTAGATAATGAACATTTACATTCTTTTAGCAAGATTTCTGGAATGCCATCAGGTCCAGTACTTTTTTTGTTAGAAAGATTATTTAAGGATTGGTAAACCTCTGCAAGTGAAATTTGGCAATCATTCAAGTCAATATTATACTCATAGTTAAGTGGAGGGATGGTGCATGAAGCATCAGAATATACAGAGGAAAAGTTTTTAGCAAAAAGGTTGGCGATGTCTTGACCATTTGTAGCGTGAGTTTCATGATAAAACATACTTGAAGGGAGATCATTATCTGTACGCTTTTGCGCAACAAATTGCCAGAATTGTTTAGGATTTTTAAGTAATTTTGTCTCAGTAACTTCTACAAAAGATTTATAGCATTTGGCTGATTCGATTTTAGACAGTTCCCTTAATTGAGAAAATTTTTGATAAAATTTTAAGTTGCCAGTTTCTTTAAATATCTTATGAGTTTTCTTTTTTTCAATAATTAACTGCTTAAGTTTCGAGTTAAACCAATTTTGAAACTTGGGTTGAGAGTAACATCCCTTGGGAACAAACAATCTATAGCACGTGTTACACATTCATTAAATTTAAATACGGCGTCATTTATATCAGAATTTAAAAATAGTTTTGTCCAATTAATCAGGGAAAGATATTTATTCATGTTAAAATAGTCACCATTAAGATATTTGTAGTGATACGAAACACTTGGTTTCAAAGATTCAAATTTAAAAAAATTTGTGATGTTAATAGAGAGAGGTGGATGATATTTATCAATAGGTAACAACGAGACATCAGCTTCACATACTATGACATTAGGTATGCTAGTGAAAATTAAGTCCAGGCAAGAACCTAGATTGTTAGTGACTGGATTTACTTGAAACATATTCATAAAGGCAAAAAAATTTACAATTTCAATAGCTTGTTGGGAAAGATTACTAGTAGGAGTTTTGACCCCTTGGTTGTCATTCAGCCACTATATTTTAGGTAAATTATAATCGCCACAAATAAGTAAGGAATCAGCATTTCTAGAGACACGCTCAATTGAAGCAGTATGCGACTTGTAGACTTCTACGGAAGAGGAAGGAGGAATGTAAACACAACCAAGTACAAGCTTTTTGTTACCAAATATAACACCCAGGAACAATTGATCAGAAACATTGTCAGATGTTTCTAGAATATGGCAAGGGTATTTTTTATTTACACATATCATCACTCCACCACCTTTACACTTCACAGAAGAAGTAGAACGGTCACAACGAAAAATGTTGTAGTCAAACAGTCCAAGTTCAGCAGATGAAACATTATCAGAGAGCCATGTTTCGGTAAGAAATAAAAAGTCGTAATGACATACACTGACGTTACAGCGAATAGTGTTCAGTTTTGTATTTAGGCCACGAACGTTTTGGTAGTACGTTGAGAAGGAATTATTCATAGAACGATTCTTCAGGTTCAACCTAAAAAATTTATCCTAGAAAGTTCACGTCTCTCAGCAGCTTGGCGGGCAGGGCATTCTTGAGCTCCAGTTTTGTGGGAAGCCGTTTTTCTGAAGAAAGTGCAGGTGGCGCATAATGGAGATTTCTCCTTTTTGGGGCAGGCATCACGGTTGTGACCAACTTTGGCACAGTGGGCACAGGTGGGTAAATCTGCTTGGCATTTGGAAGCTATGTGGCCATATAATTGACAGTGGCCACATTTCAGGCTGTCTACCCAGTCTCTTACACGGTGTAGCTGCCAGTCAATGGCAAGTTTTGTGCGGGATATTAGAGAGTGACGAACAGATGAAGGGACTCTAAAAATGTGAATGCAGTTACCAGTACGAGGGCCGGATTTGTGAGAGAAAGATATGTTTTCTTTTAAATTTTCTAAAGAGAGACCGGTGTCGTTGGAAGATTGATGATGAATCGCCGAGATAATATCCTCAGACGAAATATCTTGAGGGAGGTCATGTATAGCAATACGAGGGAGGCGAGTTGGGGCGATCGTTGCTTTTAGACCGGCTTCAGATAGAGCTGGAGCATTTGCCAATTTCGTCGCTTCAGCAGAAGTGCTAGGGTGGATTACGCCATTATATGGAATGTAGTTTATTTATTTATCGACGTATATTATCAACTTCATGAACTACGAGTAATTTTATGCCTTGTAATAGAAAAAAATCCTTTATTCAGTGGAATTTCTATCCTTTATTTTGGTAGTGACTACTTCACCACCAGTCCGGGAAATATGCAACCACCGCTCGTCACTCAGTGAATTTTGTTGATATTGGCTTCTTGAGTTCGATCAAAATGCAAATGTAGCAATAGTGCATGTGAAACGATATTCGTTTTGTTGATCTCCTCAGGTTTTATTGATTTTTTTTTAAATCAAAACTAAACGAATTTTTAGTTATTAGGAGTAAGTAGCAATATTTTGTTTAACCTTATTGCAAGGGTTTCTTCTTATTCTGTGTCACCTTTTAATGAACATTCGCTCATTTCAAACACATTTTTTTACATTAGCTGCATATAGGAGGCCGTTAAGAAAATAATTTTCCTCGTCATAATTTTGTTATCTTTAGGGATGTTGTGTGGAGGGTCTTTTTAAGGAATGGAAGGAGAGGAAGTTTTGGAATGGAAAAAGGTATGAGTAGGAATCTGGAGTTCCGTGTGTCCAGGTTATCCGCCGCCAAGACCTAGACAAACCTCAACCCATAAACCCAGACCCCCCCTGCTTAGTCACCAAACGTAGCGAACCACTTTTAGTGAACTATAGATGTGTCGGTTATCCAATAAATGGTTCTTGGGGTGGCGGTTCTCATTCCTGCCTCCCAAATTGAATAATTTGTTACATTTGCTTATAACATGGGTACCTACAACTTTTTATTTCTTGTTTAACGTTTATTATTGTACCTACAACTTTTTATTTCTTCTTTAACATTTATTATTTTCAGTTGATACCGTTCTTTTTATTGTGAACGCATGTTTCAGTTTAATTTCTGGAAATTTTAGGTTGGGGTGCATGAACCTGCGTCATTTAATTGACAACAAATGACGGGGGCTCTAGAATTCCAACCTTGCGTGTTTAAATCCAAAAAAAAAATTGCTGATTTATTTGTATTAATTTATTTATTAAATTTATTTTAATTTATGGCTAAAAGTTAAATATAAGCACCATTTAATAAATCTAATTTATTTAAATACCCCAGTTATGTTACTCTCTATTCCAAATTCAAATCAGAAAGTAAAATGAAAGAAAGAACGATCCGTCGCACCCACTCTCCCCCATTCGTAATGAAATTAAAATAATAGAAAAATGAATCGCGTCCCGAACGGGGAGAGCGGGGGGTGTGTGATTAGTGGGTGAATTCATTTTTCCGGGCACGTAGCGGCGCACACGCGTGCTTGCTCTCACACAGATACCCGCGCTTCCTCCTTGTGCACTATTTTAAATCTTTGGGCAGGGCTGTCAATAGAATTAAACAAATATTTAGAAAAAAACCATTCCTTGCCATTTTATAATGGATAGAGGTTATAACCATCTTTTTCTTCAAAGTGCTAGAAATGAACGGACTCATATTTTTAAGACCTCCGTGGAGTACCCATTATTTATAGAATGAGACGTTTCACGTTCAGCACTTTTAACCCTTTTATGTATTGGTTTTCTCTTCGTGTGCCTCGTTTGGAATGTTTTTTTAAAGAAAAAAATTTACATTTTATGGGTACTGAATATGTTTTATGTATAACTCGTGAAAAATCTCGGGTTATTGGTATATTGTAGGATTGGTGAGCTTTGGGATCATTTCCTTTCAAAAAACTATCAGAAATATATATTTCGAGTGAATACGGTCAACTTGAAAAATTACGATATCTGTCAAAAATTTTAACGAAAATTCTTATGTTAAACATAGAATTATTGAAGGCAATGCAACCACGTGGTGTAAAATTCAAAATCAGGCCGCTAACAATAACAACATAACCTTATACAGGGTGTTAAGGAACGTACTTGACTTATTTTAACCACTGATTCCTGACATTATTTGGAGTAAAATATATAAATGAAATTTTGGTCTCCGGTGACTTTTTTTTTCAAAATTTTTTTCTTCAAAATCAAACAAAAAAAATTCTTCTGCATGTCGTCACTGGTCATTCAGCCGGGTGTCCGACGAACCCCTTTATACCCCGCCTCCAACTGTTCAACAACTACCGTTTTTTTATATTTTTGTAGAAAAAAAAACAACAAAAATGTCACCGGAGATCAAAATTCCATTTACATTTTTTACTCCAAATAAAATCAGGAATCACTGGTTAAAGTAAGTCAAGTACGTCCCTTAACACCCTGTATAGACAAGAAGAAAAAAACATCGCCATGAAGCGTGTTTTATTTTATTTTGGGAAGTTCATGCACAAATATCTAAAAGTTTTACGATCATCTTCTTAAGCACTTTATTTTACATATTATACAATCTAATATATAAAATTCTCGTGTCACGGTGTTTGTTATTATACTCCTCCGAAACGGCTGGACCAATTTTGATGAAATTTTGTGTGCTTATCTGGTATGTCTGAGAATCGACCAACATCTATTTTTCATACCCCTAAAAGTAAAGGGTGTTCCACTCCGAAGAAAATTATTTTCCCCATACATTTTGTATGGAACGAATTCTCCTATTTTGAAAGAACTGCAGCAATATTGTAAGGGGTATAATATAGAACTGTGAACCGGGGGAGGGGAGTGGGGGGAGGGGGGAGGGGGAGGGGGGAGGGGGAGGGGGGAAAGGAACTCCGGAAGGGGGGTTAGCGGGACGGGGGAAGGGGAGAAGTGGAGTGGGGAGAGGGAACGCGAGAGGGGAAAGGATACGCAGGGAGAAACAATTTAGATCAATTCAGCTAATAAGTTGACAACAGTTTTTGATTCTGTGGCGGTACGAAGTTCGCCGGATCAGCTAGTAAAACTATGAAAGTGGTTTGTAAGTAGGAGATTTTTTACTTTAAAGCAGTTATTATAGGCCTACTACTTTCTTTTTTTCTGTGCCTTTAAAATGACTTATTATTTCATCGATTGTTTCAAAGGCCAAGATGACGTGTTCTACTAGCAGTATTTAATTAAAACTTCTAACACATTTCTTAGCGATCGAATTTTCAAACCTAAAACACATGATTTTGCATTAGGTACTTTATCGGTTGTCCGAATCGTATTTTATTTGTTTTTTTTTTTACATGAGCTCCACACAGGAGGCCCTGAGGAAAATAATTTCCCTCAGGGCCTATGTCATCTTTGGGGATGCTGTGTGGAGGGGTTTTGGGGGAAAGGAAGGAGAGGAGAGTTCTGGGAAGGAAAAGGGTTTAAGGGGTGGGTAGGAATCTGGGGTTCAGTGTGTCCTAGTCATCTGCCTCCAGTACCTAGACAAACCTCACCCCATTACTCCAAATAACCTCAAAAATCACTTGTAGGTATGTTTCTTAATACTCTGTAATGTTTTTTTAAGGCAAATTATTTTGAAAATCTAAAATCATTTAAAAAATGTTATAATTAGTTTACATTGTTTCCTGTTATTCTTTTTCCGAATTTCCCCAAATGACGTTTTGCTTTAACCCTTTGGTTATAATTTGAAACCGGCGATACTGACCACTGCAGTGTCTTCCCCCGGCTTCCCCCACAGCTAATGTCTCAACCCTGGGGGAAAATTTTTGGGGATCTCAATGCTTTGAACTGTTTGATGGTTAAATAATTCTCGACGGTTTTCCTATATTTTTTGGCAAATTGAAACCATTTATTTGTGTTTACATTTTCCGAGATTTTCAAATTTAAGTCGATTGTCATAGGTGTATTAATTTGCATCAGGATTGAACTACTTTTTGTTACAAGATGTTGGTAAATAGTTTTTACAGTTACTCTTTTTTAATTTGTGCTTATGGCCGTCGTTATTTGGTTATTTGTCAGATTTAGCTGATGTGTTCACCCGGTGTAGACAGTAGACCGGTCAGAGGCTGAGTTCGTATCGTGTTTGATTAAGTCCTCCATCACGACACAAGCTACATTTTCCACTTACTGTAATGGCAGTAGGAGATTTTCAAAAATTGTCAAGTTATTCTTTGAAGTTGTTCTTTCTTTAAAAAAATTATAGTTTCTGAAAAGGAAGCATTCTGGAAAAATTACTCTTTCTTTACATTAAGAGCGTTTAACCAGCCAGCGGACGAAAATCCACATTTCGTCGAAAGTTGTTCTTACGATCGTGCAGGGCGGTTACAATGAGAAAGATTAATTATTCTCCATACCAGCTTTTTAAAATTATAACTCAATATCGAATTTATTTCAATCCAAATTAGCTTTAATTTATAACTTCATCCAAAAATGCTGAAAGGCGTGATGATAAAACTATTAAAATAATGTACGTTTTGTAACTATATTTTGATTATAAGTATTTAACATTTTTCAATAATGTCTAAATTTAATAAGAATGTAAAAAAAATCTGAAATATATTAGTTTGTAAGTGCGCAAGTAAATACACAAATGGACCAATTTTCGTCGAGAAACACATGTACGTACATATTTTTTAATGATTTTATTGAAACTAAAATTAAAATTCTAAAACATGCGTTTGCTAGATAATGTATTGATTTATTTTACTGCATGATTATATTATTTGAAATGGGTGTGGTATAATACAAAATCTTTTTTGAAAATTTAATAAATCTCCCAACGACCTATGGAATAACCTTATTATACAAAAATTTAAAAATTTTCTCAAAATTCATTACATGCGAATGCTAGATAAAAGAACAATCTTTCGAAATCCATTTATAATTTTTTGTGGAAAAGAGTCTATACGTCTAAAATCTTTTTTGAAAATGACGTATTTCCGGTTTTCTCTGGTAATGCTCTCTTAACTATTTTTCGAAATCGACACATTCGTATTTATTATGTTTTTTTAATGAACAGTATTTTTTTAAATCCTATAATTTTTTTTAAATTCCTGCTTTGTAAAGTTATTTTTACGCGTGACAGCTGTTTCGCCTTCTGTTGGCATTGTCCAAATACGCCTCTGCTAGACGATATGTTCATATCTATTAAGATGAAGCCATACTAAACAATGCAAAATCATACAAAATCATATGTTTTTGTTTTAGAAAATTTGATCGCTTAGAAGTATTATAGATGCTTCAATTAAATTCTGCGTGTAGGTCATATCTTGGCCCTTAAAAATATTGGTAATTTTTTTACAGGTCTTTTAACAAGCCTATAAAAAAATAAAGTATAAGGTCTATAAAAAGCACTTTCAAGTCCAAAATCCCCTATTTATAAACCCCTTTTCGGTTATGGTTTTATTGTATAATGTTGCAAATTCTGTTTCTTTTATAATAATCGCAAAAAAAATTGATATTTACGCCCGAACTTCACAAAATATAATAAAATATGCATTTTCGCGTTGTTATTTTACAATACGACCGGTAGTCGACGAACTTGGTTTTTTAAAGTGAACCTTATACCGTCCACCGAAGTACTACTGACTCGCCACACCCATTTTCAGTCAGTCCTCCCCCGACCGTAGCGGGAACAGACGTTAGGCTCCGCGTCGTTTGGTTTCGTGAAATCAATTTTAAATTTCCGTTTTATTAATAAACAATGCGTAAAATAGGAGTTGATGTTATTTTTTCTCTGAAATACAACCACTAAGAACAGACAGACCAACTCGTTTCACCTGTGGAGACCCCATACTTCGAATAGGTACTAAAACTGACCATTTCTGTTATCGTTTTTTTTTTCGCAACAATGCGGTGACTTGCGCGCATCATTACTCTGTAATGCAACCACTGAGAGCCGGCAGACCAACTTGTTTCATCTGCCGAGACTCAATACTTTGGATGTGTACTAAAACTGACCATTTCTCTGATCGTTTTTTTTTTCGTAACAATGGAGCCTCTTGTAAGCTAAATAACCCGAAGTTGCAACCACTGAGAGCAGGCAGACCGACTTCATTCACATTAGGGGACTATTCTACAAACTATAAAAGTAAATCTAACCGTATCCATGATCGTTATGAAAAATCCCATCACCTCTTAGACTATCTAATAAACCATCAGATTATTCAACCTCTCAACTTTTTCAAGACTTTCAAGTCCCACCTCTAAAAAATACATATATAAAAAATACACTGCTTCAAATACACAAAGACTATTCTAAGAAGTCGCACCACGCCATGGTCCGCGTTGAGAGCAATAGGCAAAACACAGTGGGTCGCTTGTGTACGCCATTAATGCATACCAGTTTTGCACAACACTACTACACGTACAATGGAGTGGTGTGGTTTAATCAACTAGCAATAGAGCTGAGATTAGAACCTGACTACAATAAATTCAAAAATAAATTAAACAATAATATCTTAAATAATTTAGCCACTTAGAACCGCATTTAACCTTAAATTAACAATACTTATTCAAAAATTTATTTTATTTTATTATTTTTTTTTATATTATTTATTTTCTTTACACATTTGATTTATGTAAGTACGTAAATATAATGTACGTGTTATAATTTTTAATTTTAATTTTTTTAATTAAAAATTTTTTTTTCTCTTCCCTTCACACACGAGTAGTTACACTCTCGTAAAGGTTATATATTATATACATATATATGTTTATACTGTTTCTAATCAATGTTGCATGTTAGTATTTAATGATTTGAGTTTAATCCGATTGTAACCTGAAAATGCAATTACTCATGATTATATTACATGTATATGTATATAAAAACTAATAAAAAATAAAAAATCTGATGCCCGGTCCAAGTGCATGTCAATATAGCAACTAAATGAATATTGCCAGTATTTAAAATAAAATTACGAGTAATTCCTACAATGTATTAGGTCCTTACATATGAAATTGGCGTTTTGTATGGGAGGAACATAAAGTCGATTTTTTTAATACCTGTAATATATTTATTTAATCAAAGTATGTACCGATAAGTTTTAAGATTTTCACGGCCAAAAGCATTTTCGTTATTTGTTTTTGGGGTGTTACGCCGTGTTGCGCTACCTCCTTCTTTAGCCAACGTTTCGGACATCGTTGCAGTGTCCGAAACGTTGGCTAAAGAAGGAGGTAGCGCAACGATGCAACGATGTCCGAAACGTTGGCTAAAGAAGGAGGTAGCGCAACACGGCATAACACCCCAAAAACAAATAACGAAAAAGTATGTAGCATTGATATCTATGCACTTTTGCCATCTCATAGGTAGTTCATCGATCCCTTTACTAAAAAACCATTCGGACGGAAATCAATAAAATCTTTGAAAGCGGTTTGGACTGCCCCATTGGAGTTGATTTTTTTCCCTTACAAGAAGTTATCCAAATTTCGATAAAAATGGTAACCTGTTGGGGCAAGCTCCGAAGAGTACGGTGGATGTCTTAGACATTCCAATTGAAGCTCCTCTAATTTGGTAGCCGTCTGTTGTGCAGTGTGTGGTCTAGCGTTCTAACGCGCGTTTGTTGATTTGCTTCACTCAATTCGTGAGGTACCCACCTTTCAAGGTTTTTCACCTTCCCAATTTGCTTCAAGTGGATTAAAACAGTTTTATCACTAACACCGCAGCCTGCAGCCAACTCGGACGTGGTTTACGATGGATCCGCTTCCACAATAGCCTTCAATTCTTCATTATCAACTTTGGTCTCCGGCCGTCCACGGGCTTGTTCTGCAGGTCGAAATTTCCAGAACGAAAACGTTGGAACCAAAAACGCACTGTGTTTTCTTTTGCGGCACCGTCACCATACACATCATTAATCCTTCGAGCCGTTTCTGCAGCACTGGTGCCACGGTGGAACTCGTACTCGTAAATAACGCGATATTTCAAGTTTTCCATTTTGTAAACTAAGTGACGCATAGAAAAAAAACAAATGAAATATAATTTTCGAAACACAAATACATGAGTAAATAGCTGTATAAATTTGAATTTGGAATTCCTAACCAAAGAGAAGATATTTGAAATCAAAGTTGCCAGTACGGCAAAACGCCAATTTCATATGTAAGGACCAATATTTATGTTATATGCTTTTTTTTATTTTTTTATTTATTAAATTACATAATACATTTTGTACAAAAATTTTAGTAGACCCACAAAGCTGTCATATGACAGCTTGTCTGCAGGTTCTAACAATTTAAACATTCTTAATATAATATCTAATAAAATATTAGTAAATACATTTATAGTTTTAAGGAAACATTAGAATAGATCACATAGTAATATTAGATAATTTAACTTACAACCATAAATATATAAATATTTCAATATATCTGCCTAATAACAAGATATGTAGGCAGCTATATTAAGATATTCAAAGATACATGGAGTTTTCGTTCATTAACCATTGTTTTATCATTTTAGGACTTAGTCTCTCATTTTATTCAAATTTTATGTTTTTATTGATTTTATTGAAAATCACTGGTATTAGATATTCAAGAGTACGGCTTCCATATTTATTTAATATTCGAGGAGTTTTTAGGCCCTTTCCTTCTCTATATCTTGTGGTATGTTTGTGTACAAGTAGGTGTTTGTAAGGGCTTTCCCCCATATTATCCATAATAGTAGTGAACCAGTGGAGACCTTTTATTGTAAGTAGGCTCTCTGAGCCATACAATAGTTTTAAGTTATGTCTCTGTTTGTAAATATTTGTTGTGACAATTTTTTTATTATGGCAGTTTGTAAATTTTCAATATATTTAATGTAAGTAGTGCTCGCATGTCCCCAAGTTCGAATACCATATCTAAGGATGGATTCGACCATAGAAAAATATATGAGTTTAAGAGTACAATGAGGCAAAATAAATTTTAATTTGTAAAAGTTGCTAGGTAAGGATCTGAGCTGGTTACAAATTTAGCCACTTGTTTATCCCACTTAAAATTGTTATCAACAATTATTCCCAGATAAGTATATTCATTTGTGAAATCTATTTTAGGGTTATTTAAAATACGTAACCTAAATAATCAGATCAGATAAAGTATCATTTTTCACCATACCTATCACTTCGTTATAAAATATCGCTTACTCCATTCTAGATGTTAAGATATCAAAGCTCCCCTCGCGACCGAAACTTTTGAAATATTTATACGTTCGGACGCCGGAAACTTTTCACTTCTGTCCGGGATTTCTGTATTGAATAATGCAGACGTTGATGCTGTCCGAATAATTATATGTAACTACTGTTTAGTTACTTCCTTCGTATTGTGCGGACTTCGAACCACATCCGGCTTGAGCTGTTATGGAGTTTGAGTCTGTTTTGGATCTCGGACGCTGTCACGGTTCTGAAAGGGTTACTTTTAGATATTTTTATTTTATTTTAAATACATAAGCGGCTATACTGCCTTTTATAAATAAACATATAATAGAGTACAAAAGTAAGAAAAATAATATCATTACATAATAGTAGTTTTAAACTTAAAAATAACATACAATTATTTTATGTATCACAACAAAAAATAACAAAAAAGAACAATGAGAAATATCATCATTTCATTTCAACATATCCATATTGCGTATATAAAGTTACATTATGGAAAAATAATTTTTCAGTGCATGTTTATATTGCGCTAATTTTAAGAAATAAATGTCGCCGATGTTAGCATATTCATTTCCCAAAATGTGTAATCGACTGATTGGTGAGTAATAATGTGATAATGTATGTGTGTTATTATAGTAGAACGGTAGAGTCAGTCTATTGTTAGCGCGACCAGGGCAATGAAATCGTATTAGTTCTATTAAATCAGGGGTATCCAGCACCGAGTGAATTATTTTATATAATATTAATAGATCACAGATTTTTCTGCGATCTGATAAATTTACGAGATTAGTCCAGTTTAATAACAAATTATAGTCCACGGATTCTCTTGGAATACCTAATTTAAAATTAATATACCTAAGGAATCTATGCTGGACTTTTTCAATCGCTTGAACATGGATATTGTAATGTGGAGCCCATATCGTAGAATTATATTCTAAAATGCTTCTCACTAGCGTTTTGTATAAATATTTTCCTTATGATATAATACGTACCTATATATTTTTATGTGAGTACCGCAGAAGAGTCCGAACTGCTGCCAACCGTCTGGAGCCGGTGGTACTGTGGCTTTTCAATAGGTACATGTTGTGAGGCCATGTGGAGGTAGTGGAGAGCGGAAGCAAACGGGGAATAGGTAAATGGGCAAGTGCCTGGTTATTTAGATCTGGTCACCAAATATGGCTAACGCCATTTCAAGCAATTATTTCCATTCTAAATAGTGGTTTTTCACGTTTCTTAAAAGTTTTTGCCAATCTGGAACATACTGCAAATATACAATTTGTGATATAACACAAATTAATCGAAGGAAATTATTGCACACGCCGCGATATGAACCTGCGATTCGTAGCCAAGGAACCTTTCCATTTTAACATTTTTATCACGATACTACTTTGTTACCCACCCTCTATCAGAAACTATTTATTTTTCCTGTAACACTTAACACTTTTTCCAAATCGTTTTTCTAATAAAACATTTGAAAAATCTATAATAAATAGTGTTGCTCTTTCTATTATTTTTTAGAGTAAAATTGAAATCATTTGTAATGATGAAAATAATCTTGCAAGTTAAAAACATTATAAAACATAACATAAAAATTCCTGACCAAAAATATTCAGCAATTTCTTGACATCAGAACGATTTTTCAAAAAAAAAAAAGAAATAATTCAACTTTGTATAAACCACTTATATGATGCGTAAATCCGACCGGTTTCGGAACAAACGTTCCTTCGTCAGGGAAAGCTTATACTAATTTGACAGTTTCGAACAATGTTTCATTATGGTAGGGGTGGAGCCGTTGCTAGTTAATAATGTAGATTGGGTGGTTAGGTATTAGTGTGAGTGGGTGGGTAGGGGAACAAATCCATGATTGGGCTATATGACAATATTTTTTGTTTGTTGATAATAGATTCATTATTTTTAAGGGATTTTTTAATTTCCAAGGCTTCTAAGTTATCTAAACGTTTTCCTTTATGATTAATATGAAGAATATTTATCCCTGTATTTTTTCAAAACTATGGTTATTTTTCATAAATTCCAACTATCGTTCATGAATCAAGTTTTTTTAAATGTAGGTATGTGTAAATTTAACTAACTAACTAACCATCATGCCGTTTCGCTGCAGGGGTGGGCAGAGAGGACGGACCGCCAAACAACTCGATCTCGGCACACACCCCTTGCCTCGTTTATATTCATACATTTAATTGTGAATAAAAACCGTGTAATAATTAATTTTATTATTTATCTCTTATCGAGTTTTGATCCCGCGATATCTGCGCCCAGAACCAAGAAATTTACCGCACATACTCGATCTCGGCACACACTTCTTGCCTCGTTCACATTCATACATTTATGTGAATAAAAATCGTGTAATAATTTATTTTATTTCTTATCTCTTGTCGGGCTTTGAACTCGTGATATCTGCGCCCAGAACCAAGAAACTTACCACACATACTCGATCTCGGCACACACTTCTTGCCTCGTTCACATTCATACATGTATGTGAATAAAAATCGTATAATAATTTATTTTACTTCTTATCTCTTGTCGAGTTTTGAGCTCGTGATATCTGCGCCTAGAACCAAGAAACTTACTTTATTTATTAATTTTATTTTAGTAATTTGTACATTTAAGTTAACAAATTTCTAATTAACTGTAATATTTCATATTGCAAACTAAATTTTGTGTAGTTAATGTAGCTCCTACAATACGTCTTGAACTTTCCAATTATAATATATAACTTCATCTCTTTGTACAGTAAACTGTTCTGCGTATTCGCCTTGTCCTTTTTTTGAAGCCTGATTTCTTTGCACGTCCTTGTGTTATGTCTGTGAATGCCTTGTTGAATATAATTTTATTTGAAAAGTATTTTGGTAAAATGTTGTTAATTATTTTATGTATAAATATCATCGTATTCAGGGTCTGCATCTGTTTCACGGTTAGCCAATTTAGTTCCTTTAACATTTTGTTTACTTTTGAAAATCTATTTCCCCGTAGTATTATTCTCATTGCCCTGTTTTGGAGAATTTTAAACTTATTTTGTTCTCGTTCGTTACATAGGAAAAGGATAGTTGAGCAATTGTTAAAACGTTATACCTTGAAAAAATTACCGCACATAACCTTGGGGTGATTTTTCACAAAAAGGCCCTCTTCAAATTATCCAATTATTATTATTATCACTTGTATTCCGGCCCACGTTTCAATAATATGAAATTTACTTTATTATAACGCTTTGATTTCGAATTAAATTTATCTAAAAACTCGGTGAACCAAAATAACTTCACAGAACAAAACAGCAAGCATCCTTTATAAACATCAATCCTCTTTTGTAGGTTTATACCCAAAATGAAACTTCAAAATCTTCACTTCATCAAGCGCCCCTTTAAGGTCCCTCTTTCCCAGCACCCCTCCCCCCATTTCTTTATGATTCCTCCCCCTCCCCCAATAGGTGATTATTTATTTAGTAATTAATCACCAATAGGCGGGGGCGGCCGCTTGACTCTGTTTATAGAGATTCCTCCCAGAGGTCACCCGATACCTTGGAGAAAGGTTCGCGTCTTGTGGTGTTTAGTCAAGACTCGAACCTCTCAGTGCCAGTGGAGTAGAATGCAGTTTTAATATTTTTACCACAATCACAATAGTTAGTTAGATCCGTGTGTTCTTTAATTATTTATTTAGAAGTTTATATTATATGTTGTTTTATCACTGTTATTGTATATATTTCAATATTAAAACAATTAACAAAATATAATATGATAAAAAAATGTAACAACAAAGCTTGAACAAAGACAAAGAATCCATACATATATAACTTGTGTGAAAATATAAATTATGTGATTTTTACATCTTTACGGAGACAACATACGTATTTCCGACTTGTAAGGTATTTCTATCATGCGCTATGGAGCTTTGAAATATTCATGTAAATGTCCCGAAATATGACGGTTTTGATAAGAAAAAATTGTTTTTCTTGAGCTTAATGTGAAATTTTGAAATAAAACTTTCCTAGTAAGGCGTAAAATTAAAAAAAAAATGTTTTAAGTTTTATGACCTCCATGGCATAGTGGTCAACGCATATTCGATTCCTGCCCAGCACATACACGTGAATATTTCATTTAACACAATATCTAAGCACTTTTTAATCTTGGTATTGTGATGTTAGGAGTTAATTTTGCGAATGCAGAATTTATGTACGGTTCCCTTAAAAAGCCGACTGCGGGGCCTAGCTTCAAATTCCCCGACAACGGGCTTTAATTCAAGATACAAATCTTATTTGTGTATGATTTATTAATCTTTAATATATAAAACAAAGTCGGGTTAGTTACACCATTTATACCTCAAGAACGGCTGGACCGTTTTTTATGATCTTTGGTTTTTTGGATTTGTCTCCGCCCCGAATAGCAGAATAGCTTTTAAAACATCGGAAAAATTCAAGTAAAAAAAAATTATGAAGAAAATTCTTTTTCATATACATTTTGTATGGAACGAATTCTCATATTTTGAAAGAACTGCAAGAATATTGTGATAATATGATAAGTATAATATTGAATAGTGAGTGAATTCTAATAATTCAAAAACGTCAAATATCAATGCGCTGATTGTTTTGCTTTTGTTCTTAAAAATATAAAGCTGCTCTTTTTCTTACACACTAAAGGTCAACAGTTGAAAACGAGACTAACGGTGAACGTACGTCTGTGTACGTCTCCAAAGGAAAAATACAATCATTATAATAAATTTCCCTCACACGTGTAAAGAAGATGAAACGCAATCCCGTAAGTAAATTGAAAAGTAAGAAAATCACAAAAATATAAATCCGTACACAACACCATCTCTGATACTGAAAAAAATAAAACAGGGACAGTTGCGCATGGATAATTGCTTCGTGGTATTATTTCTAAATTAATAAAAAAAAACTGAATTTAATCCAGCTAAAAAGTTAACACAACAGTTTTTGATTCTGGGGCTGTACGAATTTCGCCGGGTCAATTCAATTCAATTTTTATTTCATTTTAAAACATTACAAAATTAAAATTTAAACGCGTTTTAAAAAAGAGAAAATATTAAGATTCAAACAGATGAGCAATTTATACATCAATGAAGCACAAACAGACTAACAGCCACAAAGCTTGATGTTTGAATAGGCCACTAACATTTTAAAGTTTTTTCCGGTTTAGGCAAATATTCTAAGACATTCTGTATTTTTTTAATCGTATTTTTGAAACCCTGGCGATTTTTTGAAAATTTCAATCCGAAAAATCAGACCATTTTTTATAAACCGGAAAGAGGGGACACAATTTTATAAGTGCGAAATAACGATAATTACATAGCCGAAAATCGGGAAAAAGGGCACAGGAGAATAACGAGACACACCAAAAATATTACATCTCATATATATTTTTTTCCTTGATCCATCTTATTGATCATAAGTCATTATAATGTTCAAGGTCTATATTACTAAATCGAATGTAATATACTTGTACTTGTCAATTATAATAATAAAAAGAATATTATAAAATTTGATTTTGTTAAAATCAGCACCTCTAAAACACGTACAGATAGCGTGAAATGTCCGGAGTTCTCTTCATAACATCTGTCAAAAAGTCACACCAAATGATAAGTTCGCAGAGAACAAACAATAAATCTAGTGAACGTTAAATGTCAAATTCAAAAATTCGTCTGAAATCAAAGTGTTGCCATATAAAAAAAATAAATCAGTGTGGAATTTTACAAAATTAATAGGAATATTTTCGGAGACAGGACATTTTCGTGTAGTAACGTCACTGGCCCAAATAACGGATTTATTTATTTCAAAATAAATAAATAAACTGTACATTTCTAAAAAAATTTACTAACATTTTAGTAATCTTAGTAAAAAATCTATCCACACGAGTCGTTATGAAATCCATGCAAGTGGCCTATTGTGTGATGTTAAACATATCGATATTCGAAGTGATTCTATTTAACAACAAGACCGCTCTCCCGATTGGCATAACCATTGGCAAGTTTGTTCTGCAAGCATTATAATAAAACACTCAGCTAGTATTGTTATAAAACACCTTACACAATTTGCGTCGCAGCTTTCTTTGAGGCATTGATAAAAAAATGTCAGATTCTTACTTTTTTACTCTGCCATAAAAAGTGGGCAATTAATATTTTTAATTTACATTTACTATTTTGTCAGTACTCCCCGCCCTTACGACCCCCCGCGGCGGGTTAATTATTCAGTTTTTAATTTCCACCCTCTCCCTAATCTGGTGAAACCGCTAAATCTCGCTACAGTTTGACGAGTCGTAACACCGACCCGTCGCTACTTGCTGCCTGCTACGCTATCTAGCTGCTACCTGATACCTATGCTTCTATCTTGTATCGCTATCTGGCAACATCCATCACAGCCTCCAAGGCTTTGGTCGCTTTCGTGAATCGTGTCCTCTAATTAAATTATTTTTTTTTATTTTTTGTTAAATGTCTTGGATTTGCCACCAACTTTGCTTTTTGTTATTTATTCATAGATGCACGATTTTTTTTTTATTACAAGTTATTTTATTAGTCAGGTAGTCCCACAAAGCTGTCACAAGACAACTTGTCTGCAGGATCCACCGAATAATATCTTATATATAAAAATCTCTTGTCACGGTGTTTGTGGTCGCACTCCTCCGAATCGGTTTGACCGATTTTTATTAAATTTTTTTTGTATATCTTTGGTAGGTATTAGAATAGGTTATAAAGTATTTTTCATACCGCTACGTGATTAGGTGACAAAAAAAAAGTTTTTTTTACAATTTTTTATTTTGTATTTTTTTTTATTTGCCATTAAAAAATACCTATAACCCCAAATTTTAACCCTCCTACCCCAACCCTTCCATTTTTTAATAGCGATATTTGTATTTTTGTATGAACAAATTTAACCGTCTGTCGTATTTCAAACAGAACGAAATTATTTATGTTGTTGAATGACAGATGGCGCTACGTCCGCCTCATCGAACTTTCATCCACACATGCGCAAGATATTCATAAGAAGCGTCGTGTCATTTTGATATTTCATTCGGCATCATGTTTTCGCGTGGGCAAACCATCGAGCTTATTTTTGTTGGCCAAAGACGGACTGAGAAAAAATATCGTACCATCAATTGCTCTTCGAAATTCATGTTGATTTTCTTTATTTCATTTTCCTACTTTAGTTAGTGTTTTTTTTTTGTTTTTATTGCATTTTATATCCCATCCTCACACACTTACAATACATTCGTTATTTTTTATTTAACAACCAAAATATTCACTAGAAATAATTTATGTAGCAGAACAACGTTTGTCGGGTCAGCTAGTATTTAATATAAATACTGCTTATGCGCCCCCAAGTTTGTATTCCAATCTGAGGATGGATTCGCAAAAATATATGAGTTTAATTATACAAAGGGGCAGTAAGATTTTAAATTATAAAAAATACTCGCTATGGATCGCAGCTGATTAGATATTTTGGCTACTTATTTATCAAATTTAAATGTATTGTCTACAATTATCACTATCTACAAATCGATTATTGCTCCACATTTTAACTATTGCTCTACTATCCTTTTTCTATGTAACGAACGAGTACGAAATAAGTTTCAAATTCTCCAAAACAGGGCAATGAGAATAATACTACGGCGAAATAGATTTTAAAAAGTAAACAAAATGTTAAAGGAACTGAATTGGCTAACCGTGAAACAGATGCTGACCTTGAGTACGATGATATTCACACATAAAATAATAAACAACATTTTACCAAAATGTTTTTCAAATAAAATTGTATTCAACAAGGACATTCACAGACATAACACAAGGACGTGCAAAGAAATCAGGCTTCAAAAAAAGGACGAGGCGAATACGCAGAATAGTTTACTGTACAAAGGGATGAAGTTATACAACAAGCTACCAGAAACATTAAAGTCCACACCAATTGGAAAGTTCAAGACGTATTGTATGAGCTACATAAAACTACATAAAATTTAGTTTGCAATATGAAATATTATAATTATTTAGAAATTTGTAAACTTAATTGTACAAATTGCTAAAATAAAATTAATAAATATAAAAAAACTAGCTGGTTCCCGGCATGCGTTGCTATGCCATTTAATAAAGAAACTGTTTCTCCCTGCGTGTCCTATCCCAATCGTCCCCTTCCGCCTCCCCTTCCGTCTCTCCTTCCGCCTCCCCTTCCGCCTCCCCTTCCGCCTCCCCTCCCTCTCCCGCGTCCCCTTCTACTCCGATAGTTTTATATACAAACCTTTTCCTGATAATAACAAACACACAACAAAAAGAACTATCCAATTTGATGCAGTCGTTCGGAAGTTATGCGCGTACATACATTTCGGCGATTCATTTTTATTTATATAGATTTATATAGAAGAAGAAGATAGATACGACCTCCGTAGTCCAGTGGCTAAGACTCTTGACTCACATTCCGGAGGTCGCGGGTTCGAACCCGGCATGCGCAAATAAATTTTATTTGATTAATTTGTGTTATTTCACAATTAATTCATTTAAAATAATATATAGTATATTTGCGGCATGTTCCAGAGTGGAAGATACTATCAGTATCGCCCTGGTGTAAGACCACCATTCAGAATTGAAACGTTGCTTGAAAATGGCTTTAGCCGTGTTTAGTGACCAGATCTGAATAGCCAGGTACTTCCCAACCTTCCTCTTCCCCACCTCCTTCTCCTCCCCACTACCTCCAGCCTCACAACATACCCCAATTGGGGATGCCATAGTCTCACTGGCTCCAGACGGGAGCAGTTGAGATTCTTGTGCGGTATTCACTGTAAAAAAAAAAAAAAAAGATAGATAAATATAAAAATAAAAATAATACTCCCAGATAAAGTTTATTTTTTTGTAAAGTCAATAGTTTCACAATAGCAAACACTCACAATTTTTCTATCTATGTATACATTCAAAATGATGTGGAGTTAGTTTGGGTATGTTCCACATTCCCAAGCTTGGCGATCTTATGTAAGTTGTTTTAACATTAATAATTAGTCCTAATAATGAATATTATATATATATGTAGAATATATAACTGATGTGTATTTTTGCAATCAATAAATTTGCGCAAACTTCAAGCAAAAACTTACACAAAACCTCTTATTTACAAAAAATTACAAGTGTGTACTGTGTGCAGCTCACACGCGGTGGAAGTGAAACCTTCAGAAATTAAAGTAGACAAGAGTGGGAAGGCTACGAAGCACCGCACAAAAAGGAGACCGATTAATCCATCTCATTCTCTCACGGGCTAAATCCTATAGATGTACCTATGTGTTTGTCTCTTTTTAGTGTCGCTTTTTCGTTTCATCGAGTTTCAAATCACAACGGTGCTAAATAAGTTTTCGCTTCAAAAACAGTAAAAGTATGTGTACATACCACAAACTCAAATCATGTCAGACATTCCGTGAATTTGAGTATTTTTTCCCTTTAAATTTTTCTTAAAATATTTGTGAACGTTTGTTTTATATACGTTTATTTTATATATAGACTTTGTGCACTTTCTCTAATTTTTCTACACAAGATAATTTTCTTACGTGTTTTTTCCTTTAAATTTATGTAAAGAAATATTTGTAAAAAAATATTTGTAAAAAAATATTTATCTGCTGCTTTACAGGGTGTCCGGGGTAAAGTGCATTAACTTCGGGAGGTGATTCTACATCATAGTACAAGTAAAAAAGATAAATAATAAGGATAGTTTTGAGATAAAAAGATAAAATTAGTCCGGCGTGTGCGGCCAGATTTATTATTTTCCGCTGATACTATACGGGCCAATCACAATCGAGTCGGGCGCACGGCAGGATCTCAGCAAGTAAGATCGTACCTCACACTAAGGATTTTTAGTAGGTACGTCTTTTTGTATGGGAAAAAAATATTCGAATTTCGGAAAAAGTTGTTAATCTTTTTTACTCCTACCATCATGTAGAATCACCTCCCGAAGTTAATGCACTTTACCCCCGGACACCCTGCATATCTGTTCATCTGTGATAAATAGTTAGGATTCAGGCGAATTCTCCACTTAACGTGTTATATTGTCTTGTTAAATTCTATCTGTACTTGTGTACTGTACTGTATCTACAAAAAAAACATTAAAGCTTTTTTAAAATGCTCTTAATATTGTACATGACAGATTTCTATTATCAAATATTTACACGTCCTTTCTCGTATGAGACTTACGCGTGACCTTCAATGTTTTTTTTTATATCTTTGACTCTTCTCAAATATTTAATTTATGTAAATTTCTAGTTTCTGCTCTAGGTTATAAATAGGAAATCCTTTAAGCTTGATAAGGTTTTTTTTAAATTATAACACGAGTTTTTTCTCATCACTTAAGAGGGCATTACCAGAGAAAACCGGAAATACGTCATTTTCAAAAAAGTTTTTAGACGTATTGACTCTTTTCCACAAAAAATTATAAATGGATTTCGAATGTTTGTTCTTTTATCTAGCATTCGTATGTAATAAATTTTGAGATTTTTTTTTAATTTTTAGTATAATAAGGTTATTCCATAGGTCGTTGGCAGATTTGTTAAATTTTCTAAAAAGTTTTTGTATTATACCACACCCATTTCAAATAATATAATCATGCAGTAAAATAAATCAATACATTATCTAGCAAACGTATGTTTTAGAATGTTAATTTTAGTTTCAATAAAATCATTAAAAAATATGTACGTACATGTGTTTCTTGACGAAAATTGGTCCATTTGTGTATTTATTTGCGCACTTACAAACTAATATATTTCAGATTTTTTTTAACATTTTTATTAAATTTAGACATTATTGAAAAATGATAAATACTTATAATCAAAAAATAACTACAAAAAGTACACTATTTTAATAGTTTTATCATCACGCCTTTCAGCATTTTTGGATGAAGGTATAAATTAAAGCTAATTTGGATTGAAATAACATTGAAATAACATTTGAATCAATACTCATTGATTCAAACTATAAAAGAAAAGAAAAATATCAATTTATAACTGAAAACCGTACTAGACATAAATATATTTTCTCATGCCCAAAATTAAACACTTCCTTTGCACAAAATTATTATACTTATCAAGGAAGACTTATTTTCAACCGATTACCGGATGAAATTAGAAAAATTATTGATAAAATCCAATTAATAAACACTGTTAAAAAATATTTTAAAGATAATATAAAAAAAAAAATCTAAAAAAAAACATGTCGGTTTTATAAACAATAAAAGTGGTAAAAACCAAGTAATTTTATTAATTTCAAACTAAAAAAAAAGTTTCCGACTAATCTAATCTCACGAACAACTACTTATAACTCAGTTTCCAAGTGATACTCTGTTCTTCAAATAAGTTAAATTTTGTATTGTTTTTAGCAACTAATTACATATCACCGAACTTACAACTTATTGTTTTTTACATTCACATTGTAATTTAAGAACTTAAATATAGCATTAAAAATGTACACTACTCTTCCAGACACAAGCTAATGCTTCCATGGAAGAGTGGTATTAACGTATTTTAAAATGAACATGTACGCAATTTACTACATTATCTAAATGTATATTATATTTTGTATGCTAAAATAAATAAATAAAAAAAAAATAAATAAAAAAATAAAAAAAAATTCGATATTGAGTTATAATTTAAAAAAGCTGGTACGGAGAATAATTAATCTTTCTCATTGTAACCGCCCTGCACGATCGGAAGAACAACTTTCGACGCAATTTGGATTTTCGTCCGCTGGCTGGTTTTTTTTTTTTTTTTTTTTTTTACCTGAGCTCCACACAGGAGGCCCTGAGGAAAATAATTTCCCTCAGGGCCTATGTCATCTTTGGGGATGCTGTGTGGAGGGTTTTTTTAAGGAAAGGAAGGAGGAGAGTTCTGGGAAGGAAAAGGGTTTAAGGGATGGGTAGGAATCTGGGGTTCAGTATGTCCTGATCACAGGGCTGGGCAAAATACATGCTTTGATGTAATTGAAATACAAATTACAAAATACTTTTACGCATGTATTTAAAATACGAAATACAAAATACTTTCAAGTCGTGTATTTGAAATACAAAATACAAAATACAGTATTTTAACCATTTTTTAATTTCAAATACAAAATACAAATTACAAAATACAAAATACATTTGGTTTTGGTAGAACCTTTGGTTGCATTAAATTGTCGTAAATACCCTTATCTAAGGTTGCGTTTCCATAGACGCAAAGCTGAGCAGAGTGAAACAGAGACTTCCAAAAATTGACCAATCATATTGCTCAGAAGACACATCTCGTCTCCGCTCCACTTGTAAAGTTTTGTGGTACAGGACTTAGGTGTTGGATAATAATAATAATTATTATAATAACACTAGCTGGTTCCCGGCATGCGTTGCAATGCCACATACAAAGAAATAATTTTTTTATCCCTGCATGTCCTTTCCCGTGCGTCCCCGTTCCCTCCCACATCCCATTCCCCTCCCGCGTTCCTGTGCCACCTTCCCCGCCTACCCTTTCCCCTCTCCCACTCCCCGCCAACCCCCCTCCCGCGTTCCGCACATTCAGTCCCAGTACATTCAGTTTTCAAACAACTCGCGTGCCAGCTATTACAATTTTTTAATAAAATTTTAATTTTTCACATATTACAAATATTCATTTTTGTATATTAAAAGAACAAGCAATCAAATCTGGTACCTAACATAGGTACCTATTTAAAATATTTATAATAAAAAAACCATAGACAATCTTTTGTTACAAAAAAAACAGCTGCCTGCTAAATTCAATTTCATAAAACGCGCGAACTGTCTAACGTGCGAAGTTAAAATAGTTATCAAGTTTTCTGAAATTATCCAATTTTCTGCGTAATTTTCTTAATTTTTCTTTCCGTAATAACCTTCTACAAAGTATTAGAAAACTTTAAAAAAATGAATGAAATAGGTTAAGTCGTTCTGAAGTTATGGCATGACCAAGGGAAACAAGAATTCATTTTTATATACATAGATGTCATTTGTATAGCGCAGTTTTGTGTTATTTCACTTCAAGAGCGCTCTACAGTAATTAAGTCAGTGCTTGATCTAATGCTATGATACAAAAATGTACAATACAAAGCAATGCTAAGTTTAATATAATTTGATATAAAATGTACAATAACAGTGCTATTATAGCACAAGACAATAATAATAACTAGCATGACATAAAAAAATGTACAGTACATTATAAAGCAATGATAAGAAAACTACAAATAATCATTAGTAAGAGTGCTATTGCACAGGACAATAGGACAATAGTACAGAATTCTAGCGTTTTTACTCTACGTATTATCTGTGTTAGTTTATTTTTCATTATCATTATTAAGACCGCTTAATGTATTTGAAAATGTATTTTGAAGCCATGAGTATTTGAAATACAAATTACAAAATACCTCAGCAGCAGGTAATTGAAATACCAAATACAAAATACATTTTTACCAAGTAATTGAAATACAAATACAAAATACGTATTTGTATTTCAAATACGTATTTCAAATACAAGTAATTCAAATACTGCCCAGCCCTGCCTGATCATCCGCCTCCAAGACCTAGACAAACCTCACCCCATGAACCTATTAACGCTCTTAACAATAATATCAATTTAGCTGCTTAAAAAGCATGTCACTTTGCTCTAAAATATTTCATTTATATAAGATATATTTCATGAACTCGATTTTATGCTAGCCACTGGATAAATTCGAGATAACTTTCAAAATTTTCGCGTAAAGTTGACAAATTTCCCATCATTTTATCTCACTAGTTAATTATTTTTCTGTGGTATAATTTGATAGACTTGGGTTTTATCTATTCTTCTCTAGACTGTCGTATAAATATATTATCTTGAGAGTCGGGTCATTGGTCCTTGTATTTTTATTTGATAGATATTTATGTATGTCATTCAAATAAGTAGAGATGTAGAAACGTAAACGTTACTTATGTATTTTAAACCAACAATTTAGTCGTACGCACAAATTAATCAGATAAATCATGTATACGTCGTGTCGGAATTTTTACAATAGCTCCACCAAAGAGACCCTGCAGAAAACAATTTCCCTCAGGGCCTATGTCATGTTTGGAGATGTTGTATGGAGGGTCTTTTAAAGAAAAGGAAGGATAAAAAGTTCTGGAAGGAAAAGGATATGAGGGGTAGAGTGATGGACGGGAATCCATCCCTCTCTCTGCGGTGCAAGGCGATGGGTCGAGAGAGTCCTGTTAGACTGACCAAATGGTCTTCCTCAACCAGTCTCTCCCGATTATGCATTTATTAAAACTGAGTATTTGAATATTTCTCTTTTTGAGACTGACAATTCATGGTGGAATTCCATTATAATATATTATATAATAAAACGAATATAAAACTTTATTCCACTTAATTTATTTGACCGTAACCGGTTTCAGCTCGTTAGAGCCATCTTCAGACTGGTACAAATAATTCTTAGTCTATGGTTTATATACATAACATATGGGGGGGAGAGGGGTGGTCTACAAGGATTTTAATTACGTTTGTTGCTAAGTAGTTTTAGACTGTCGAATTTCTAAATATTTTTGATAATTCCACTAAGTATAAAAAATCCCATAATTCATAAATATAATAACGATTTGACAATAAAATTAGGTCATTAGTAACTCATATTACTTGTAAGGTTTTTCCCTAATCAACATTGAAGTGAGCTACAAACCCAAGGTAAATTAGCTTACTGTAATTACCAAAATATTTAGGTATTCGACATTCTAAAACGACTTAGCAACAAATGTAATTAATATAATTGATTAAAATCCTTGTAGACCACCCCTCTCCCCCTCCCCCATATGTTGTGTTTATAAACCGTAGACTGAGAATTATTTGTACCAGTCTGAAGATGGCTCTAACGAGCTGAAACCGGTTACGGTCAAATACAATTAAGTGGAATAAAGTTTTATATTCGTTATATTATAATATATTATGACTACTACGACCTTATATGCACTTACGTGTTTAGGAACTTCGATGTGTATTTATTTTGCACATAGGAACTTTATTGCTATAGTATGTCATTTCTCTTATAGTTTTACTAATCAAATTTGATCTGATAGTTAATTCGGAGAGTTGGAAATTTTCTATTTCTCATTTGGGCATCTGTCACTAAAAAATTCAGTCCTTGAGAAAATCTTGGTCTTAGAAGTGTACAATCTGGATCCATCCCTTCTCTCTGAGATAACTATTGAATCCCTTAACAGCTTTATTATCGTCTAAATTGCCCCTAGCACTCTCCTCGCAAGACGTGCCTGGACCCTCGGATGAGTGAGGGAGTGTGCTACAATTATGCAACTTGTTGATGTTTCTTGTATTGTTGTTTGTCCTGATTTTGTCACATTTAATGGAAGATGTGGTACAATTTATATATTTTTTCAATCTTCAAATTAACCTTTGAATTGTGTCCTCCTATCGAAGGGGGGTTTTGTTATAAAAAATACATGTTTTTTTTTTGGTTTCAGTGTTTTACATATAACAAATAACTATTTAGGTTTTAGGTTCGGCTAGCTTAAAAATTAAGTTAGGTAAATTAAATATTTGTAAATTATTTAACACCCTTGTGGAGCATACTAATAGCCTCAACAAAGGTTGGCGTTTTCCTTAAGAAATGTAACAAATAATTATTTATGCACGCGGCGTTCTCACTTCAAAAATTATGGTCAAGAATTGCCTAAACTTATATGAAACGTATTCTTTTTCGTACCTGAAGATAATGCCTTCCTACAGTAATACAGGCAGACCATTCATCCATCAGGTGGAGCATTTCATCAATTAATTATGTTGTGAAAGAAAAGATTAAAAATAATTGAACACCAATAAAGAGGCAGAGAACAATTCTTAATTTGAATTATTTTTCTTCCAAAACGGACTAACTGCCATTTGCCGTGCATCCAGGTAATTACCTACTTGATTTTATATCCGTGCGATCCCTGTGGCGTATGTGTGGTAAAACCATGTATGATCGTGTGAGAAATGTGGAAATCCGCAAAGAATGCAAGGCTGATGTAAGCGTAATGAGTAAGATCAAGAAAGGAACGCTCCGATGGTTTGGGCATGTAGAGCGAATGAACGAGGAAAGGAGTGTAAGGAGAATATATGACGCAAATGTGAATGGTAGAGGAAGTCGAGGACGCCCAAGAAAGACATGGCACGACCAAGTGAATCAGATACTCGAGTCGGGCCATGTCAAGAGTCAGAATAATAGAAGAGAATGTATGAGACGTTGTATGAATGTAAACGAGGCAAGGAATGTGTGCCAAGACCGGGATGTTTGGCGGTCCGTCCTCTCTGCCTACCCCTGCGGGGAAACGGCGTGATGGTTAGTTAGTTAGTTAGATTTTATAAATACCTAATTATTATAAATACATATGGTCTGTCAATTTAAGAGTAGAAAATATTAATGATGGAACTACGCAATTTGTATCCTGGCAACACCAATTCAAGTGTCAAATATTATTTTAAAGCGCAATGACACTATGTATATATTGAACACTGTAAATAACATTTTAAAAGACGTTTTTTGTTATGTAAGAAAAAAAAAAGAAAATCGAATAAGCACCGTTGTTTGATACCTACTTAATGACATAAATTCCATTTAATTTGACATAAATTTGAATTTAACAACATGTAGAAAGGAAGAATCACTAATGGTGAGTTTAGTTACACTACTTTTAGATCCGAATGAGTTAAATATTCAAGATCTAAAATTAGAGACATGATCTAAAGCGCGAGCAACGCTAGGTACTTAACCTAGTGTTAAATATATGTGAGCACTTTTAAACTATGCTTTATATTTTATTACAATTAGGCCAGTGCAATTAGCGATTCGCGATCGGAATTTTTCCGGTAGTCCCAATTTTTTTATATGTTTTAAACACTCATCTCGTGATGTAAAATCTGAGGTTTCGACCTTGGGTCACTTGAGCTTTCGCCGCCATTTTGAAAAAACCAGCCGAAATCGCGCCAAAATCTAGTTTTCCTCAAATATCTCATTTCCAATAAAAATTTCGGAACATAAAATTACCTACAATTTTTACTTAAAAAGTTTTCTTGTATCTCTAATAAATATTGAGACATGCAGTCGTAAATATATGTTTAATTTTATAAAAACAGCTAAATTGCTCGACTTGGTTTGGTTTTTTGTGTGTATCTCTTTTCCAGAACAATTTTGTGAAAAAATTATTGATATTAATTTTGTAGAGAATAAAATTTCATAAAAGACCTAAGTTTAAAATTTCATAAAAGACTCAATGAGTATCCAGGTTCTAACACAAAAATTACACAAAAATTGGGTCAAAAATTGAATCAGAAGAAAAGTGTTTTAATCTTATTATTCTTTTACATATCTTTATTATTCTTTTTTTTAAAACAATTATTGTTGTAATAACATGTAAAATACATAACAGCAACATTAACCACCAATGTAATCACAACATACAAATAAAAAAATATTAATTAAGTTACATAGATGCCGTAAAAAAAAGAAAAAAAAGTATTTTCTTTAAATTTATCACTTTTGACTAACGATGAAACTTACGGGCCCCGAACAACTTCAATATAGTCTTCCTTTGTCTCATCAGCCGTATTTGTGGTGACTGGCTCACCAAATTCCTCGTCATCATCATGAACGAAGGCTTCCACAGCACAGAGCTGCCATTACAGTGAATACAGAGTAGGGAACATTTCGAACCCGACTTTCTACATGTGCACTTTCCAGCGCAACCTTTTTTGCATTGGCATGAAATAAAGTTCAGCAACGCCTGAGGTGCAGCCTCCTTCAGCATTGGTACTGGAGTTAGTAACCCAACAGCATCTTTCTTCCATCCCCATTCAGTTGGATCTTTATGGTGACCAAGCCAAGTTTGCACTTGCAAGTATGTTCTTAAAGCATGTTGCTGGACTGCATCTTTGGTGGGTGGTAGCCTGGATATATTGAATTTGTTCTTTTTCACCCCCTTGACAAAAAGAATGTACCTACCTTAAATTTTCCAAATTTGATTTCTCATTGCCGCCATACAAAAGTGCAAAGAATTGTTCGGCAGCCAAAGTGATTGTTTTTCTCTTTGCTTTTGGATCTTGAAATACACGAACAAGTTCATTCACTGAGTGGTTCTTGAGAAGAATATTACAAAATTTGTTTTTGCCTTGACCGAACGGAGCACCAATTGTGTCGCAGCCACTTATGGCATGAATGAATAAAATGTTTTCTACTATTTCAATGTGTTTAAAACATTTGTTGGAGTACAACGCGTTAAGTTTTTTTACCTTTACCGACTTTTTGATAATATACGTTTGAAGGTGAGAGAGCTGTGATGAGTACCAACAGGTCGATATCCTGACCAACGATTATGACTGCAACATGTTGAGATGACAACGAGTTTGCTGTGGTCATTATGAGAACGTCAGCATCCTCTTCAGCTTGTACTGTCGTTATTTGCGATCGTTCAAATGAGGCTCTGAGTAGGGAAATAAAACAGGACTTATTCTTCTCATTTCCCAGAAACTTTTCCTGTGGCCCTTGTGGGTGAGTGGTTTCATAAAACAAAACTTCAGCAGAAGTTGTAACTCTGGCACGCCGTGCTCTTTCCACCCCCTTAGTGCTTTTCTTTTCAACCGAATCTGGGTATCCATCGAATACCACTACCGCATTGGCTCCATAATGATTTTGTACATACCTGACATATTGCTGAAAAACGATTGAAAAAGGTTGTACACGACCTTATACAACTTTGTGCAGTAAATATCCCTCATCAACTACATGTATTTAACTGCCTCCCAGTTCTATGTTATTTGGTAGAGGATTGAACGATGAGTAAAATATGGATTTGGTTCCTTTGCGCATGCCTTCCTCTGAGAAAAGAGATAGTGGGACCGGAGATAGTTCATATTGGAAATATTCTTTAAGTTCAATTTCAGACTTTTTGGCAATACACATACGATAGAATAGCATTAATGGATCTATTGTCACAGTCACACCCTGATTTTTTATGCTGCTGGTCACCGCTGCAAGAGAAACTATCGCATCCTTACATTTTAAGTGTAGGTTTCCAAAGTTCTGGTTGACGACTTTAGACATAGCAAATTTCCCCATCTTTTCAGCCATGTGACAAGGTACTTTGCTATCCCCGACAATGCCACTACTTATAGACATAATCATGTTTGTTTTAGGAAATGGTTCATGGCAAGAAAACCAATCAATGAGAGTTTGAACGTCTTTGTCATCCCTCTTAATTCGTGTAGGCCTCATCTCTACATGTTGCTCTGACGTTCCTGATTCAACTCCACAGAATGACTCAATACCCTCACAAATAGTATGCATATAAACAAATCCAGCAGTCCAACGAAGAATAGAACTGTTTGGGATTCCTCGTCCTTGGGTCAAACCTCCAGATGTTTTCATCGATCTCATCAGAGTTTGTTCGATTGTCATGTCAGACCAAATCCCTGACCAAAATTTATGAGATCGTCGAATCGTAAAGAAACCCTCTTTGGTAAATCTTTCATATTCTATCGGATCCATCTTCTCTTTCAATGTCAACATATCTTGGAGATACAGATGCGCAATTTTGGCATAATTAAAGTGGGCGGCTGCGTGAAAAAAAGGTATCATTTTTTGGACCGTTGCAAGATGGAGCTCCCAATTTCCAGCACGTTCCGATTCAATATACAGCTCAATCAGTGTAGTCATCTGAAAGTACTGAACCCACAGCTGGGAAGTAGGTCCGATTTCTTTTAAAATGTTCAGTACATCAATCAGGGACTGGCGGCTATAGAGTATTTGTGAGAAAAAAAAAACAAATTCCATACAAAAATAACCGATAGAAATAACTTCTAAAATATTATTTTTGTTTATTATTTTTGTTTGTATTTAAAAAGATCTAAATTATATGAAAAAAACTATCTAAGAAACTATACCACACTTTTGGATCTGACGACCTGAATTTAGAACTAAATTTAGCTCTAAAGGAGCAGAGTTGGCAACACTGATGGCCCGTCCTGGAGTGGCTAATTGGCGGCAACTACACGGAACCGCGGGGGAGGGGGGACCTCCACTCTCTTTTATTTGTAATAATATGTTAAAAATATTACAATATATTAAAATGTAATGTAAACAAAAATCGTATAACATGGTAATAAATCGTGATAAATTTTCTGTTTTCACTCCGATATTTGTTTATACTTTATATAAGTAAAAAAAAATTACAAAAAAAAAAAAATTCAAGTCTTTTTAGAAATTTTATTTTCTACAAAATTGATATCAATAATTTTTTCACAAAATTGTACTGGAAAAAAGATACGCACAAAAAACTAAACCAAATCGAGCAATTTACCTGTTTTTATAAAATTATACACATATTTACGACTACATATCTCAATATTTATTAGAGATAGAATAAAACTTTTTAAATAAAAATTGTAGGTAATTTTATGTTCTACTAAACTTGTAAAGCAACTTTAGCCAAAATTTTTATTGGAAACGAGATATTTGAGGAAAACTAGATTTTGGCTCGATTTCGGCTAGTTTTTTCAAAATGGCGGCGAAAGCTCAAGTGACCCAAGGTCGAAAACTCAGATTTTTCATCAGGAGATGAGTGTATAAAACATGTAAAAAAATTGGGACTACCGGAATAATTCCGATCGCGACCCCCTTTTTTGCGCTAATTGCACTGGCCTAAATATCGTTATTCCTAATTATGTTAACACAAAATTGCAAAGGTATAAAATACATATATTCAAACCATTTTTAGATCAGTGGGTATCTATATTGCAATGAAAAAATATGTTATTCACTTTTGTGCCTTTTTATTTTTTTACAATAAAGAAGGTTACACAGCTTTACATTTCCACCATGAGAGTTATATTCTTAGTATCTTTGGTTCCCCTTCTGACCCCCACCATACGAAAGAAGAAGTATCTTTGGTTCTTAGTATTGCCATTTGAACAACAGTGGCGCTCTCCTATGTTTTCTACTCTTATTTGACAAACTGTAGAGGCATGAAACGCAATCTTTGGGGTACTTATTTTAAACTCATACGTAATTATAAACTAGCGGTTGATTAACTTCTTTGTTACAAGCGGCCTTCGTGTGTAAGAGATAGAATTTAGGTATGGTATAACGGATCTATCAGCAGCATGACTCTACGCAATGTATACTGTACCGAGTAGTCTACCAATCCAATATGTATGGTATCGGTCACCAGGGCTTCGTTCAGACCAAAGACCATTTCGCCTGCGCCGCAATTACGCGCCATCGAGTACCGCCGGCTTTACGACGCGTAAACCAAAGCAGGTGCGTAATTTAGCTGGGGTACATACGCACATACCGCTTTTCGTATCCATGGTACATTTTTGATATTACTTGTGTGCTGTGGGTGTACTTTCGGCTGTGTTAACGGTGATCAAATTGTAAAAATGTGGATGCAGCATGATGTTGAAATTTGTTTTTGTGAAATTTAGTTTCATTTTTAAATTTTGTAGAAACTGGTATTTTGCCCTTTGCCATAGGTCACCCCAAGTGGTTCGCTACGTTTGGTGACTTAGTAAGGGTACTCGAATTCATGAGGTGAGGTTGGTCCGTATCTTTGCGGTGGATGCATCTGCCCACCAACTGCGTGGAAGGCCGGATTGGGAGAGTTGAGGGAGACCTGTTAACCTCTCCAGCCGGACTCTCTCGACCCATCGCCTTGCACCGCAGTGGCAGGGATGGATTCATGCGCCCGTCACTCCTAAGCACATTGAACCCCCGACTCCTACCCACATCTCATACCTTTTTACTTCCCAGTACTTTTTACGTCCTCTCCTTCCTTTTCCTAAAAACAACCTCCACACACATCCCCAAAGATGATCCCTGAAGGATTTTTTTTGCTCAGGGCCGTCTGTATCGAGATAATAAAATAAATCTTTTCATATTTCCTTATGTTGCACTTTTCTTGAAGAAAGAATTAATGTTTTCATATTATTCTGACAGTAAAACAATAAATTATCTTTTCTTTGTAGATTTTTCCTAATTTTTTTTTACATTTACAAAATTATGTAAATCAAACATAGTGGCATCTTGTCTTACTTTTGAACAGCCAAAATTCATCTCCATCATTTATTTATTATTTCAATTTGGGAGGCGGGAATGGGTACCGCCGCCCCGGGAACCTTTATTAGATAACCAACACCTCTCATCATCAATCATTCAATGATGGCGGGTGGCTTTAAATAGTTGTGTTATTTTTGAATTTCGATACAGTAAAATATGTTCAAATCTGTTCATGAAGCCAGATCTCAGAGTTAGATAGGTATATAGTTTTTGCTGCTTTAGAACACGGATTTTTCTGCGTTATGTTTCAGTTTAGATTTAGAAACACTTATTTTTTTTAAATCTACTCTTTCGAGATGATGCGGATTTAATTATTTAAAAAAAAAAAATCAAGTTATGCTTTAAAATATTAAGATTAATTAATCGTTTACCCCCGTTGGTGTCGCGAAACTGCGAGTCCACTGTATCTTTTGGCGGTTGAGTGCTGCAGAGCGAAGCCCTACGCAAACCCCGAAAGACCAGTCCCAAAACTACTTGATCTCTAAGTTATATGGGACGATATGCATACACTCGCAAAACCTGATGGATGGTATCTGTCGATGGTTCAGATCTGGGCTTCTGGAAAATAAGATAAGCCCAGATTTGATAAAAGGAAAAAGGACTCACAGTTGCAGATGGTACACTTCACAATCTTAAATTTAATTTTGATATCATAATATTTATTCTACTCAAATGTTATGATATATGCGCCCTGTCTGAGTGTGCCCACTGTCACCACTCAAAGTTAGGCACTTTACATGCAACAACTGCATCAGTCATGGTGACATTTTAGGGATTGGAAAATTAGGTCTTTGGGATATTTTCAGAATTTTGACATTTGCTACCCACCAAGTCTGCGAATGCATACCTAACCAATCCCATACAATAATGCGCGAACACATACGCAATATGCTATGAATTAATAGTTTTTTTTTCACAAAACAAACTAAATTCTCTCAAGAAAAGAATACAAATAAAATATTCGATTGAATCACAATAATGTCAACTGATCCTCTATGTTTCTTCCATCACCAATACGGTTATGTACTCCCTGGTTTTTAAGTGTGCGCGTTTTACGACGCCGCGGAGGTCGAGCGTGCGTGCCCGTTGTTTTTACGACGGGTCTCTTAAACGGGCCGCAGATCACTCATTGGGAGATCCAGCCCAGAGGAGTTGGAGGGAGGAGGATGAAGGAAGAACGGGAAACTTGGCGGCGGGAGTTGAGAGATATTACTAGTACTTGGCCGAGACGTGTTTCTAAAATTAGTGGACCCCTTTTCGTACATCTTATGTTTTGAAATCTTGCTTGATAAGAAGATTTGTTGATACTCACGCGTATCTGCTCAATATCACCCTGACGAGAAATAACTCTTCAGACTTCGAACGTAACGTGAAGCGATTTCTCTATATTTATTGTCCAGATTTTTTTATGTGAATATTACGCAAGAGTCTCAACTGCTTCAAACCAGTGAGACTATGGCGTCCCCAATTGGGGTATGTTGTGAGGCTGATCGTAGTGGAGAGGGGAAGGAGATGGAGTAGAGAAAGGTGGGGCAAGTATCTGGCTATTCAGATCTGGTTTAAGTTAACATTTTTGAAAAAAATAACAAATTTCAACAAACACAAAATATCACTAACAAGCGTACAAAGATAACATAAATTCAGATACAAAATTAAAAAATGGATTAAGAACAAAAAAAACAATTTTACCAAAATTTTAAAACATATGAACGTAACACACAAAACTATTATAAAATACACAACATTTACACACACAATTCATAATATACGCCGATTTTTATTTTAAAAATTTCTTTAGGTACTAACTTTATATATTTTATCAAAATGTATTATGTACTTCATCTTATTAATTTTTAAAGTAAAACTTCTTTACGCACGCTCGACTTGGGGGGTAAGCTGGTGAATGCGTTACGAAAAATTGTGATGTGTTACGAAAAGTGTGATGCGAACGGTAATCGATGCGAACGGTGATCGATGGCGAGGCGAACGGTCGGGCCTTCACACACGCTTTACTGGGGAGTGAGAAGGATAAGGATTAGGATGGTTACCCCAAGATCGTAGGTCACCCCAAGGTCGTAGGTCACCCCAAGGTCGTAGGTCACCCCAAGGACGTGGGTCACCCCAAAGACGTGGGTCACCCCATGGTCATATTTCACCCCAATGTCATATGTCACCCCTAGGTCATAGGTCACCCCGTTCGCTACGTTTAGTAACTTAGCAGGGATACCTGGGTTCATGGGGGGAAGTTTGTCTTGCAGTTTTACTTCAGTCATGTGGTCTAAAGCACACTCGTTTTTAAAATGTGGGCCTCAGCACACGGGTAAGTCACTTAGTGAGGCCAACATTATTAAATTATACTTTAAAATGCAAACTATTGTATCAAATAAAAAAAATCTCTAAAAATAAAACTAATTATTACTGGTCGGTTGATTACTCCCATTTTTCCTTTGCCATAACTACAATTTACGATTTTTGCAGTAATTTTGAGTTCCCCAAAAACTTAAATGGTATCCATCCTTCTAATATTATAAAGGCGTAAGTTTGTATGGATGAATGTATGTTACTCTTTCACGCAAAAACTACTGAAAGGATTTTAATGAAACTTTACAACAATACAGCTCATACATCAGAATAACATAGGGTATAGCTCAGAGCTCTGGCATTATGAAATTTGTATAAAAAAATTGCAATAAGTGGCACGATTAGAGTAAGTTCGGGTAATATGGCCTAGTCGGCCAATATGGCCACTATTATTTTCTCCGACACCAACCAACACTTGTGGTTTATGTATCCGCCATATTGTCAGGCCCCTTCCCTTGACCCCCTCATTAGATTCTTGTGTTGCGGCGAGTGCGCGTTTGTCCGGCGAGTGCGACGATCGAAAAATATCTGATTTGATGTTATTTTGTTGGTAAGTTTCACTCATTACTGTCCCTCAAATAATCATTGTTTTTATATTGCTTATACACAGTTTTGTAGGTAAACTTTTAATTAATGGTGTGGTGACCTTTTTTAAGTACTTAAGTTACTAGTTTTTGGGTTAAAATTTTATTTGTCATAAACGTCTTTGCGGCTATTATGGCCACTAGGTAGGTGGCCAATATGGTCTACCGGGCCATATTGGCCTAACAAAACGTAAATCTTTATAATATGTTTAAATTTTTTTCCTAAAGGCAATGGCTTTACGAAAACCAATTTTACAAAGAAACGCCAAACTTTGTGCAAGGTGTTAATGAAAAAGACAATTGAAGATGTATGAAATAAGAAAATGGGTCATACTAAAAATAAATACAAGTCTTACTAGAAATCTGGAATTGATAGACCTCGCGAGACAAAATCATGCCCACTTATTATCAATTCCTCCACATTCCAGCCACAAAATACAACCACTAAATAAGTCATTCGTGGAACCACTGAAAAAATATGTTTCTGATGAGATAAGATCATGGGTAAGGAACAATTCATGCCCACTAACCCAATATGAAATTATGGAAGTTTTTCGACACGCATATCCACATTCTCAAAGCGGTGAGATACCTGTCGGTGGTTTTCGTGCAACAGGTTTATATCCTGTTAACAGAAATGTTTTTAAAGATCACGATTTTATTGATATGGACAATGAGCCAGAATGTAGAATCACTAATCAAGAAAATATTACACCAAAACCAAAAACTTTAGGTTCTACTCCTGCAATAGAAAATGAATCTGTTGACATGACGTCCACCATAAATGAACCTGATATGAGTCATGAGTTGACGCTGATGAGTTGATACTGCTTCAAGAGACGAGAACAGCACACCACCTGTCCGTTTTGAACAAGTTGTAGTTCCCATTACGAGGTCGCCACAGCCTTCGACTTCAAGAGATCAGTATTTTGATAATGCCGTTCCAATTGTCTCCAATACCAGAAAGAGCACTTAGAAAAACTACTAACCGAGGCAGAAAGGCTGCTACGTCGACATTTCTTACTTCATCCCCGTACAAAATGAATTGCAAGACTCTTTAAAAAAGAAAAAAATTAAATCGAAAAGACTATGTGTAAAGGCAAAGGTCAAAGGTAAAAAGCCAAAGTCAAAATCTAAGGGGGTACAAATGTCTAGCTCGGAGGAAGAAAATGAACCATTGTACGATGACAGTTCTGACGAAAGTCCTTATTTGTTTTATTTTTATTTTTATTTTATTTGATATGGTGGGCAATATGGCACACTTCATTTGTGGCCAATATGGTCCTAGGCCATATTGTCCTACCACATTTTTATTTTAAGATTATTCAAGATTATGTAAAAAGTTTATTATGGTCATGTTTCGAAATCAAATAACCTTAAACTTATAATTATTTTGTACCATTAAGTTCAAAGGACTGATTTAACCAATAAAAGCTGTTTGATCTCAAAAATTTCGTATTTTATTACCAAAAAGGCTTATGGTGTGCCATATTACCCGAACTTACTCTACTATAATTCTTTATTCGATTAAAATTATTATTAGGGGAGTACTTCAAATAAATGCGGGAGAGGGGAGGAGTTGGATAGGGGGAGGGAGGGAGGTGGAGGAGATGGAGTGGGAACCCCCCTTATACCATGCGAGCGAAGCCGCGGGAAAAAGCTTGTAATACATAATTTGAAGATATGACGTAGAAATTCTTATGGTATTGGTATGGTATCAAAATCACTTAATTTTTTTTTCTCCTGAATCTGTCTTTCTCTGTCCGCTTCTCGTTCTTATTCACGACTTTCTTCCTCAACGTATAACTAATTATCTGTGTTAATTTATTTTGTGTCTAATTCGAGAGCTCCTAATTTTTCAAATTTTTATTTAAATTAAATTTATTAACGTTATTATCAATTTCTGCAAGTATTTTAGTATTTATTTTTGTTACAGCTGTTTCGGCTATCAAGGCCATTTTCAAACTGTGGTCAAACTACTTTGAGACGACTCATTTATGCTATTTTAAATGTCAATTTTGAAAGGCGTCTAAATTGATTTATTACCTAACCACTCAGCCACCGAGCTCACTTCTTCCATCCTTACTCCTGTGGCCAACTTAATAACAGCTTCGAGTTGCCGGAAGATTAATGACCCTCTAACACCGCGGCTCTCCGAGGAGATCTTCCGCCAAATATTAATAATACATGAAAAAGTTGGCGAGTAAAATACCATCCAGAAACCATCGTCTGATTTCTCCCGAGGGAGGGCGTAAAGTGTACAACACCCCCCGCCCGGGAGGATGAGGTGGGAGTGCCGTGTAAAAATGCGTTGAATTCTACAGTGATGACTCAAAGGTAAAAATTAAACGTATGTCAAATATATTATGTATGTGGTGCTATTGGACAAGTTAGAGATCAAATAAAATGTAATAATAAATATTTAATTAATACATTGTAATGTCAATGGCTTTCAGTTTGATAAATTAGAAATTTTAGAGATTAGAAAGAGTATTAATGCAAATTTAAATATTATTAATAATCAAAAATTGTTTTTAAATGACCCATTATTAATTCTATTCCCCTTTTATTTTTTAATTGTTCTATATTGCCCCTCGTTCCTTATACATTATTTTCTTTCAAATTTTATTATTGTTTATGTCTATTATTTTTCTCTATTACCTATGTATGTCTATTTTTAAAATTAGTTCTGTCAAAACCCTGAGGAAGTCAGCTTTGCTGACGAAACATGTCGGTTTTTGTAAATAATTAAGTGGTTAATACTCTTGGATGTTGTGTGTTGTGTTGTCCTATTTTATATTTAAATTCATTAGCACTGAACACTTCCTTATCATTCATTTTAATCTCGATGTGTAGAGCCCTTTATATTAAACTTTCGCGTCTATGCCACCTTTTACTCACATATCGCCATAAAATGTTTTATCTAAAACTCTTTGTTGTCTGTGGCGCATAAACTTTCACTTTTCTGTGTCTATAAAATGGCGTGTTTTGACGCTTGTTGTATTCTTCTCTTGAAAACATTCAATCTTACTAACAGTCTCTCTCTATCCTCGTCTAAACTCTGCTTGTTTAGCAAACCGTCTTTCACTTCTGTAACGAATTAGTCTCAATTATTGTCATCAGTCAAGTGTTCAGACAAAATCACTCTGTAAAATTTATTCTTCAGAATAAACAGTGCAAATATCCAGTATACAACACAAGTGTTTTTACTACAAAGGATACCTCAAACTACCCTCACTCGATCATTCATTGTACGGTTCCTCGGTGTGGAACAGAAGGAAGTCGACAACGGCAGCTCAGACTTACAACCTGACTACAGACTCTCTGGAGAGAACCACACCTGGACCTACGCAAATACAACGTTATTTATTAATTTGAAAAAAAAAGTTTTTTTGGGTTCTCTGTGTGATGTAGCTCTTACTAATATCCAGAACTTGGCTGAATTCAAAAGGGCTTTAAAAACCAACTTATGTAAAAAATCATACCTTTCATGGATTTTAACTCATTTTTAAACGACTTCAAAAAGGATGAGGTTCTCAATTCGACTGTATTTTTTTTTATGTTTGTTACCTCAGAACTTTCGACTGGGTGAACCGATATTGATTATTCTTTTTTTATTTGAAAGCTGGTGCTTCCCGTGTGGTCCCATTTTAATTTGGTCCAGTTCTGACAATGGCATCCATGCGAAAACCATATAAAACTTGAATTTGCAATAAGTATGTGCGCAACAAATGGACGAATAACTCAATATCACGCCAACCGATTTCGATGATTCTTTTTTTATTGGAAAGGAGGTACTTTAAGGGTAGTTTGATGAGAGTTTGGTCAGGTTCTGATTATGGGATCCATGACAAAGTAACGAAACTCTTCAATTCTTAGGAGCAAATTAACGATACTCGGCCGAATCTCTTAATTTGACCCTCACGTCGTTATGGTCAAATTATGTCTCTCTCATATGAGCAGCACGTTTAGTAGGTCTACCCATATTCAAACAAATTAGTTAGTGTACTTCAGATTCACTAAAAATCAAAAAATTAACAAAAATTTTAACAAAACGGAAAAACGACTTCAAAAAATGCACTAAAAAGGAAAAAAAATAATTTCGTATTCTTCTACAACTTACTTTTTCTACTCATCAATATGTAGGTACGATTGTTATTTTTAGAGTCGGTGTCAGTCAAGGTAGGTTTGTATTGATGATTAGAAAAAGTAAGTTGATTATGAAGTTGTAGAAGAATACGAAATTATTTTTTTACCTTTTAGTGCATTTTTTTAAGTCGTTTTTTGTTTTGTTAAAATTTTTGTTTTCAATGTACTATAATATGCCATGTTCCTCAAGTTTCCGGTAATCGTTTGGTTTCGATTACCTCCTTTATAGTTTTATGTACACTCTGAATTTGTATTATTTCTAAACGTGAACTGCCTCTTATTATATATAATATTTTAGTTTTAATGATTCTTGTTGAATGGCACCATTATGGTTTATCATTATATATTGTCCTGTGCCAAAATAGCACTCACTATTGTTGTTAATATTGTTCTTTAACTACTGTATATTCTTTGTTTCGCATTATTTCTTCAATTTTTGTAAGGACTCGTAAGGAGAGCTATCGGATTAATTTTATTATAATTAAGCGCGCTTACAGTGAAATATCACAAAACTGCGCTATATAAATACAACGTTATTATTATTATGTAGATTTAAGATTTTCTTGCTTGTACTACGAGTTTCTGGATATCGTGTATAAGTACGTATGTACCTAAACCCTGCTCTGTTATTTTCTGGTACTTAATTATGGTTGATTTTTAATATCTCTACCCGAAAAGCATACGGATGCAAGTCCAAAATTTGAAGACATGAGTTTTTGATGCAGACTTGTAGTAAATTATCATGTTCATCAGTGGCAGAAAGATACAAGTCCTATCATGAAGAAAAATAGGATTTTCAAAAATGTGTAAGGATGCAACAACTATCTTAGAAGCAAAAATAAGTACATGGACTTGCATCTTTATGATTTAGTTACATTTTGATTATTATGACTTAAATCCTACGTATTATGTAATATTATGACTCGAATTATCTATACATTATTAAGCTTTCTCTATGGAAGTAAACAATTTTCAAACATTGACCCTTTCGTAATACACCACATGTTATAACAAAATATTCTACTTCATTTTGAAGCAGAAGGACTCAAGTCCGTGTTTTTGTTTGACTCAAGTCAGTGTTTTTTTTTAAACAATATTTTTAAGGCTTTGCATATAAAATATTTCACAAAACTAATTGATTTAATAATTACTTTTTTATTATCTATCAGCATTGATATCCGAAGAAGTTATAAGAGCGTAGTTACCTACAGAAAAAATAGTTTTTTGGCTCTCCTGAATATTTACCTTTTTGGAGTTGCATTACAGAGAACTTCAATAAAACAATATTCCTTCAATGGCGAATTTCAACTCATTTATTCACTTGTAAGTACATGTTACAATAATAACTTTTCCCAACCTGACAAGCACTAAAACTGGTCATCAGACCATTTACTAGTTAATTCTAGCTGTTTCCAAGAGATAAGAGAGCCTTTACCTAAAGAACTCATTATTTATAAGCATAAAAACCTCACACAAACAAAATAAACAATAATAATACACAATGTAATACGTGATATCAGACTATCAATGTAATACGGTGATACACAGAAATCTGCTTTATCGACCATCATTTCAATCAGTGAAACCATGCGTTGCAAGAAGGGAATCTGCAATAATAAACAAGCTTCGAAATGTTACGCTAGAGGTCAGTAACCTTCGCTTTTTAAACAACTTTCTTGATTCTAAAGTTGGCACAGCCTTTCTTTGTTGACTTCACGCGACTCCAGTTACTAATATCTACAGCCTGTATGTCGGACGAATATCTACAGCTCATATGTTGAACTAATATCTACGAACTTCAGAGTGTTGACTAATTACTACAGAGCGTAGGTTGAACTAATATCTACAGAGCGTAGGTCGGACTAATCAGCTAAAAGTTTCCAATAGTCCGATATCAGGGATTTTTACATACATACTTACATAAATTAAGTTTTTTAAACTGCATACGCAATATTACGTTATTCCAATATGCTATACAGAATTGCAAATCCAACCTCTGCCAGCACTGTAGATATTCGTCAACACTTTGGTTCTAATAGATATTAGTCAACAGTTTGAGCTGTAGATATTCGTCAACACTTTGATTCTCATAGATATTAGTTCGATTTTTTCAGTTTTTGGAATTCCTGTAGATATCAGTAGACGCCTCCCTTCACGCCACTGTTCCTTTGAATCTTACTTTGTCGATATTAGGTATCTCAATAAGTTTATTATTTTAATGCTTTTTATTTTTAACCTAACCGTTTTGTTTATTGCTTCACTGTGAGGTATGTTTTATTTATTCATACTTATGAACCGTGTCAATATAATTATGACTCCTCTTTCGATTTCGGCTTTCATGTCGTTGATATTAACACTTTGGATCGGAAATATTTTCTACCTACAAAACCAGGGTTCGATTGAAGACGTTGCCACGTTTGAGAAACCTTTATAATTCTTTAATTCTCGCACCCTAACAGTGGCTGCCCGATTAAATGGTGGTTTGGGTGTATTTGAAGGAAAATCTTCGCATGAATTAACAATGAACGACATCTCCTCGGGTTAATTACATAACCGGCCGTAAAAACTTTACGACGATGTTAAAACCCGCTCTTTTCCCCTGTCAATATAGCCTATTTACTAATTCACGGTCTAAAGGGGTAGATATTTTGAAATATTAAAATACCAATACGCGAACACGCTTATTATCATCATATTGCCAGTGTTTCCTGCCAATAACACTCTGTTCATATTTGAATTAAAAAATCTCAAAGTCATCTTTCTAGACAGCCTTAATATGGGATTTTGCTTTTGGTCCTTCGACCCGGATTTCTGTGGACTGACCATGGATTTGTACTTCAATTATTTAAGAATAGAATTTGTGTGTAGGTGTCTCCAATCCATTAACCCCCGACGCAAGGAGCGTGTCTGTCTGTGGCATCGTAGCTCCTAAACGAATGGATCGATTATGAAGCGGTTTTTTTGTTTGAAAGCTGAAATGATCGAGATGGTTCTTAGCTACAATTCATGAAAATCTGTTCAGGCGTTTCAAGGTCATCAGCTCTTTTTTGTGTCGGGGGTTACTTAAAATAAAAAAAAATTATACCAACTCTTTTCATTTCGAGCTGTCTTTTGATTTTGTTAGTATGTATTTCTCTTCCTGTGTTCCTTCTAGGCTTTTTTTAAATTTTTAACCCGTTTTTAACCCAATTTTTAACCCGTTTTTCTAGGCTTTTTTGATTTTTAACACGTTTACCCAGATAAAATGGATAAGCTGCAAAACCGTCCAAAACTTATTTCAAGGAGACAAAATGCAAAAATTTCAACAAATCGCGAATTTACCCATTTTTATATATTTTGTGATTAAAAGTCGTCTAAATCCTATATTGTTAAAAAACTACTTCATTACCTTAACTTTTAGAGCACCCAGGAATTCCTAGGGATAATATTTCTTAAAAAATAGCACAAAACTCAGTCAAATGCTTTCTTTTTATTTAATTCGAATCATTGTTTCCAGTTTTTCATTCATATTACAACTTTTTATGTAAATACCGCACAAAGGTCCAAACTACTTCCAACCTGGAGCCAGTGGACTATGGTATCTCGAATTATTGTAGTTGGGAATGTTGTGAAGCTGAAGGTAGTGGGGAGGAAAGTATGTGGATAAGATTAAGATGGAGAAATACTTTGATATTTAGATATGGTCACCAAACACGGCTAAAGCCATTAAATGCAACGATTCAATTTGTTATGTGGTCTTTCAACGGGCGATTCTGAGAGTATTTAGGACGGTACAGAACGTGCCGCAAATATACGTACTGTAAATTATTTTAAGTGAATTAACACTTTACACTACACTTGTCACCCGGTGATTAAACCTCAATAAGCAGTACCTACCACCAATTAACTATTTGGAACACAATATGAAATATTTAGTGTTGAGTAATATTTTATCACTTTCATTTTAACCTATGTACTGGTTTGTTTATAATAAATACATAATTGAAGAAGAAGATAACAATAATAATCTAAACGAAACTATGAAAGAGGCACAGAAAAAAATAATGGTCGCAACTGGGACTCGAACCCAGAACCTCTCTTCTAACCGGGGCGTGCGCGTTTACTGATTCCGCCACTGCCACCTTCTGTCAAACCGTCATATTTGTCAATCTCATATTTCAAATTTTAGAATTAACAATAGTATCTTCAACTAATTATATTATTCAAAATTATATTTTCGTTTAGATTATTATTATCTTCTTCTCAATTATATATTACATTGATGGGAGTAACCTTCAGAAGTTATAAAATGGGAATTTATCGTTTTACTTATAAAAAATTGAATATAAATAAAATTCCTTATGAAACAACACAAATTAATTGTTTGAACCCGTGCCCTCCGAATTGCTAGCCGGGAGTCTTACCCTTGGGCCACAGAGGACTTCTATTTCTTAATATTTTTTCGTACAAACTACCTACACAAATTTTTAAATAACCTTTTAAAATGTAAACACATGATTATATATATATACTTTAAAGCAACTCTGCCATACAGGGGTAGTGTAAATACCTACCCCACTGGGCTGGTGGTAGGGGGCAGGGGTAAGGGGCAGTGGGCAGAATGCGGCCGAGGTGGAATGTTTGATTTTGTAACATCGTTTAATACGTTATTTTTTCATCCTCAAACCCGCGGTAAATTCCCGAAGATAAAACACGTTTTTAAATTGTTGGGATTCGGTCAGAAATACCCACTCTCTGTTTACTCATACTTTTTCAAACGCAGGAATTTTGCAACCCTCGTGTGACTGATAAATTATATTGCACCCCGATTGTATTCATTATTCACAATCTCTTCTTCTTATATCGCATGGTACCTAGTTTATTCTATCTCCTTAAGAAGGTTAGGGAATATTTCCCAAAGATGGTAATTTATTTTTTGATTGAGAAAGATATTTTAATTTAGCTTATCGTGTAATTTTTTAATGAAAATGTATTATAAAAAATTGTCAGCTAAAGTTTTTCGATATCTCCAAAAATGACAAAGTTACGAGCTTTCAACTTAAATAAAACGTATGTCTACACTTGTGTCTGGTGACGTCACACGAGATACAATTCTGTGTTTTCCTAAAATTCGCAGTTGGTTTAGAGGAAATACACATTTAGGGAAAGTTCACACAAAACATAACTATGTGCCACCGAAGGGGTGTGCAGAGAGGATGTACCGTCGAATTACAAAAGTGTAAACTATATTTTCATCTGTATACTGTATGTACTCGTATATATCAACGTATAAAGTACAAAAAAATAACACTTTAAGTAAATTCGTTTGATTTCCTTGCCAACTTATAAATAAGGATGATTTTAAGTTCGAATAATGCGCAAAAACTTACATTTTTATAATAGTTATAATTTCTGTGGGCCAACTTCTGGCGGATCAACTGTCGGTTTGATCACCAAATACTACATTTGTATCGGTGATTCAATCTAATGTTATACTTGCTTGCCTTTCTTGAAAGTTATGAATTTTTATAAGAACAAAACTATTGATTCATATTCATATTGCTTATTTTCAGGCACAAACAAACATTTTATCAATATTTTGCAATGCAACCTGCGAAAAGGGTTTTTTTCCTAAAATAATTAAATTACCGCCATCTATGAAAGAGCATATTATGAATCATTTAAAGTTTTTCATTAAAGAAGAGAACCCCCCTCCCGAATTCCTCTCCCCCTTCCTGCATTCCATACATTCATTCCCGGTACATTCAGTTTTCAAACAGCTCGCGTGCCACCTATTGCATTTTTTTTACACAAATTTCATAATGCCAGAGCTCACCAGTGGTTTTAAACAAACCTGGTCCTGACAATAACGAACACAAAAATAAAAGAATTATCCAATTTGGTGCAGTCGTTCGGAAGTTATGCGCTTACATACATTTCGGCGAGTGATTTTTATCTATATACTAGCTAGTACCCGGCATGCGTTGCTATGCCATTTAATAAATAAATTGTTTCTCCCTGCGTGTCCTTTCCCATTCGTCCTTTTCCCCTTCCTCTTCCGTGTCCCCTTCCCCTCTTGCGTTCTTACTCCAATTCCTCCACCTTCCCTCTACCCACTCCACTCCCCCCCTTCCCCCGTCCCGCAAACCCCCCTCCCGAATTCCCCTCTCCCATCCCAGGTTCCCCTCCCCCCCCGGTATCATTCCTCCCTCCCCCCTCCCGCATTCCATACAATCAGTCCCGGTACATTCATTTTTCAAATAACTTACATGCCACCCACTGCAATTTTTTTATACAAATTTCATAATGCCAGAGCTCAACAGTAGTCTTATACAAACCTTGTCCTGATAATAAGGAACACAACAAAAAAAGAATTATCCAATTTGGTGCAGTCGTTCGGAAGTTATGCGCGTACATACATTTCGGCGATTCATTTTTATTTATATAGATGATAGAAGAAGATAGATAGATAGATATAGTTAGATATTTTTTTAAATTCGGTTGTATCAGGGTTGGTCGCTCCAGGCTTCCGTTTGACCGATTGATAGGGCTTACAGTTAACCCTCTGGGGGTGGGTCAATAGCGCCCCGCTTTGACCTCCAGCGATACCACCTGTGATTTTAACCTGTCGAATAACTCACCCACGCCCCCTGAGTGCTGGCGGATGATAAAAATGTTCTGAAAATATTACTAGAAAATCGTTTAATGTCTAGAAATGATGGTTTAAATCGACCTACGCGCAAACACGTCAGAAAGAAATTTTTATTAGTTATATTTTTGTTTATTTATTATTAATTTTTTAAACTTTATGAGTAAAATCTCAAATTAATTAAAAATTATATTTTTGTATTACGGTTTTTTAATCCTCCGAAACGTAAATTTATAATAATTGTTAGTGCTTAGTGCAGTGGAATCGATGAATGCTTAATATCAAAATCTACATATCTTCTATCTATTCTATCTATCTATCTTCTATCTATCTATCTATCTATTCTATATAAATAAAAATGAATCGCCGAAATGTATGTACGCGCATAACTTCCGAACAACTGCACCAAATTGGATAGTTATTTTTGTTGTGTGTTTGTTATTATCAGGATAAGGTTTGTATAAAACTATTGGCGAGCGCTGGCATTATGAAATTTGTATAAAAAATTTGCAGCAGGTGGCACGCGAGCTGTTTGAAAACTGAATGAAACGGGACTGAATGTATGGAATACGGGAGAGGGGAAGGGAACTCGGGTATGGGGTGCGCTGGGCGGGGAAGGGATGGGAGTGGAATAGGGAGAGGGAAAGGAAGGGGAGGCGGAAGGGGAACGAGATGATTGGGATAGGACACGCAGGGAGAAACAGTTTCTTTATTAAATGGCATAGCAACGCATGCCGGGAACCAGCTAGTATTTAATAAATTCTAACTGAACTATTAATCCGTTTGTTTCTAAAACTTCACTTCGCGTAATTGTATAAACCGTATTAATTTCTTAAGCCTCTATTCCATCTCCTTTGCCGCTTTTTTGTAATACGTTCTTCATAGCTCTACAATCAAACAGTATTAATAGCCTTGCATCTGCGTGGTTGAATTCCAGAACCCAACTTCAATTGCATGTCGGACGCCACGCCTAATGCACCGCGCCACAAATAACATCTGTGTTCGTGAAATTGCAAGCAAAGCTACCATTGTAATTCGGTTTTTAATTCAAGAACTGCCAAAATATGTACTTCTACTTCCGTCAGCAGCTGGCGTATGGACGTTTATTCCCTATGTACTAGGATTTTTAGGCGGCTATATGCAATATACATTACATATTATGGCGTCATTGCCTGTCACGTTTACTTTAACTCGGTAACTAGCTGTCACTGGATCACATCGAATCCGAGGAACTGGCTATTTTGGAACTAGTTCCTATCGGATAAATGGTCACCAACACTCAAACTGGGCGAAGCCGAACTAAAAGCCGCCCGCAGGGCCTATCAGCAAAAACCTCCGAAGCGGGTATACATTGTTGTAATTATTGTTTCATGTTGTCATATTCTATTGTTGTGTATTCTTTTTCTTACAAATTTTTCGCAAAAAATGTATTTTTAAAACTGTTGTAATATACTAAGCATATCTTTTTCGATGTTATATTTAAAAATATTATTATTAAATTTTTTAAATGTTTTATTTATTATGTGCAAGTTCTTCTGTATTATTAGGAAATCTTGTTTGTAAATAAACCTTTTTTCTAAATTAAATAATAAAATATGATTATTTTCACCTTAATATGTTTAAAGTAATATTAAATATGGCACTCCATTATGGCCTCTGACTTAAATTACAGTACACTATCTTAGTATGTAATAAGATGGTCTGCTGCAGTAGACATTTTCGTCTGTAATAATTTATACGGATTTGGAAAAAATTGTTGCTAAAAATATTTACCGCTAATTATATTATGTATTACTTATGTCTTTATTCGTGTCCCTTGCCTCTCTTTGACATTTGTCATTTGAGCGAGCTTTTACATATTTTTGTATTTTCATTTTTATTTGTTTTGTTTTTTAATCTTTATTTAAATACTTTCTACTTAATGTATCTTGTCTGAATAGATTTTTGTAATCGTATGTACCTATTTGTGTATTACCGGGGGTTTTGTAACTGGATTGTTCTTACGTACCTAAACCCCCGGTTTAAATATAGGTGTGAATAAATTATGTCCCTATAATTTAAAAAATGAGTTGGTGTTCCACGAATAAAACTTAAAATTGATAACAATAAACCGAACATATCAGCAATGTTATCTATAGTAATGTTATCTGATTTATTGCTTCTGCACAAAATTATACATGCATCAGTTGATACACCCATCATTTTATCCCAAATTAACATTAACACACCGTCAAGAAATTCAACAAGGAGGATGCAAGATATTTTCTATATATATCTACCTACCACACAAATACAGGATATTTCTCCCCTTTACCACGAACATTAAGACATTATAACACTATACACTGCTCTAATAATGAAATTGACATTTTTAATAACCCATTCAATCACTTCAAAAAATATATTTTACCATCAATCGTATAAAGCTGATATTGTGATGAAGCCCTTTATTCAAAGACAGGAAATATTGTACCTACTAAATCATTGTCCCATCAGCACAGGTGCCAATAATAAATTGTTGGTGATTCTTTTGTACTCTACCTTTTACTCATTCTTGTTCGTCATTCACTTTGCGTATTTACGAGTAGCTAATTATTACTGATATTATTTTTGTTATTTAAATCATCCATGTATATAAATTTTTGGGCTTAATGCCTGTTTTATGTACTTAAATAAAAATAAATAAATAAATATAGTACAACCCGTTAAACTATTTAACAAATTAAAATTAAAACCATTAATATGTCGTTGCTTTTTGTGTGTCATTTAAAGTGTAATGCTTGCTTACATACATACACATGATGCTAGTATATATAAGAGTATAATTACATAAAAGTATGTACAATATTTGCCAATTTTAATATGTGAATAGTTAAATGATAACCCATTTCTGGCGGGAGAAAACAAGGCACCCGTTTGAGAAAATGGAATTTAAAGACGGGTTGTTTCAAAATATTTGACGGTTTCATCAAATATTTTTCACGTCCTCTGTAAGCAAAGATATTGAAATGTAAGTAGATGTGCTATCTGCTGTTTTTACTATGTGGGTCTGCGTTTCCGGGTGTCGCCGATATTGTTTACCAATTAACAAATAATCTAAAAGAACAAATAATTAACGAATAAACCAAACGAACGTTAAACTAAATGAACGAATTCTTTCCTTATTCAAAATATATTGTTAACCAATATTAATGCACATTTTCAAAAAATCAACGAAATGAACAAATTCTTTTTATATGAAAACTACTCTAATTAGGGCGTAGTCCGGCGACAGTTGCGCGGACACCATAGTATATCTCTTCTGTATCTGAATATCTTTGTGTGTAAGTTATGTTCAAGTTCTGTGATTATTTCAGTTTTAAGGAGCAGCTGGCCTGTGATGGCATAATAACAAAAATTGAATAGAACTTACGCAGATCGTGAAAATTAACTTCAAATATATATATTTTTATGTGAATACCGCACTGCTTCCGTCTGGAGCCAGTGAGACTATGGCACTCCCAATTGGGGTATGTTGTGAGGCTGAAGGTAGTGGAGAGGGAAGGAGATAGGGAAGAGGAAGGTGGGGAAGTACCTGGCTATTTAGATCTGGTCACCAAACACGGCGAAAGCCACTTCAGGCAACGTTTCAATTCTGAATGGTGGTCTTACACCAGGGCGATACTGAAAGTATCTTCCACTCTGGAACGTGCCGCAAATATACTATATATTATTTTAAATTAATAAATTGTGAAATACGCAAATTAATCAAATAAAATTTATTTGCCACGCCGGGATTCGATCCCGCGACCTTCGGAATGCGAGCCAAGCGCCTTACCGCTGCACTACGCCGGCCGATGCTTTGAGAAATCCGTCAAATTTTTTGAAACAACCCGTCCTAAATGCTTTAAACCTATGTATGTTTGAAAATAATATGTATATTTCTTTGAATTTTTTTTATATAAAACTCAACACTATCAAATTAGTGTTCAAAACTATAGGCTACTTTCTAATCGGACTCCATTAACTGATGTTAAAATCAGTGTTGACCATATGGTGACATTTTATGTTTATGTACATATTTTATTACAATACAAAAAAATGGTTTTCTCTTCAGTACAAATCATATCAACAAAATTACAATTTGCACATCTCCGGAGGTCGTCATAGTATGTAAATTAAATCCATGAAGAACTCCGTAATATCCTCGACTACGAATCCACAAGTCGCGGGTTCGAATCCCAGCCTTCCTTTTCTCATATCTTTCTCCCCATACTCTCACCCCATACTCTCACTCCCTTCCACATCACAATATACCCCAATCGGGGACGCCATAGTACCACTGGCTCCTGTTAGTTGGGACTCTCGTGCGGCATCTATAAATTTATTTTCATTATCGTCATTATCTGCCTTATCTCTTTCTGATGTCAGTAAATTTCCCGAACTCTTCCGTTCTGCCGAATCGACATTACGCGTCGTCACGTACACTGCGATTTTTAATCCGAACCAGGAAAATGTTTGGAAAATACTGTTGATTCTGCGTTCTGTGAATGAATGTCCGTTCGGCACCCCTAACCTACATTTCACCCCGGGGAGTGCAAAACCGTTTTGCTACACCACTAATTTTTAAAAAAGTTCACCCTGTCAAGGGATACGTAGAATTCTCAATTTATAAATTGAAAGCCGCTCAAATTCTTACGTTTGTTTTAACTTACTTGTTGTATGAGGTAGAAATAATTTTTAAATTCCACATACATGATATTTATACATTACGAGCTTTTGCCCCCGGCTTCGCTCAGATAGTATTAAGGGGTTCCCCCCCCCTTTCTTTCCTCCATACCCGTTACATTCATTTTTCAAACAGCTCGCGTGCCACCTATTAAAACGTAACAATCAAACACGCGCAGTTTCGCATTTATAATATTAGTATAGACATTTATAATTTTTTTATTTTTCACGAGTTTATATCCGTGTTAAATCTTTCCCACAGGAAAAACTAAGCCCTTCCGCACACTTTTCTACAAATAATTATCTAGTCAATTTATGCTATGCAATTGCACTATATAAGTATAATAAATACAAAATAATACTAGAACAACATGTCAAAGAGACCAAATGGGAAAAAAATTCGCCGACTCCAAATATTTTCATGTCAGAAGGTTCGGCTCGGTGGAACTCCTAATTGGACCTATAAATCCTACTGATCCCTCAATGTAAATATTTTAAAAATCTTTTGTAAAGATTAGTATTTTATACATATTTGAATTTTTACTATCAAAGGGATCTCCATAGTAACCTAAATAAATAATTTCATAACGTAAGAACTCATTCATAACGCCTTACCAATATGTACAGCCTATATTAATCGCAAATAATGTAGCTTTCTTGGTGAAAGATTTTTTAAAGTCCATTCAGTATTTGTTGCGCGAAAGAGTAACAAACATCCATACAAACTTTCGCAAACGAATATTAATAGGATAATAGGATTTATATGAAAATAATTCCCCTCAGGGCCTATGTCATTTTTGGGGAATCTGTGTTGAGGGTCTTTTTGGGAAAGGAAGAAAGGGAAGTTCTGGGAAAGAAAAAGGTTTTAGGGGCGAGTAGGAATCTAGGGGTCAGTGTGTCCAGGAGTGACGGACGTGTGAATTCATCCCTCCCACTGCGGTGAAAGAGAGAGTAAAAGAAAGAGTTCCGAGAGAGTACGGCTGGAAAAGTCAAATAAGTACTCGTACCATACTTTACCATAGTATAATCTAGTATTTTTTGTTGTTTTGCTTTTATGTTTTAACTTTATATTTTGGTAATATGTTATCCTTGCATTAAAGCAATGGCGCCACTTACCTTAAGAGGGCATTACCAGAGAAAGCCGGAAATACGTCATTTTCAAAAAAGTTTTTAGACGTATTGACTCTTTCCCACAAAACAATAAATGGATTTCGAAAGATTGTTCTTTTATCTAGCATAGTTATGTAATAAATTTTGAGATTTTTTTTAAATTTTTAGTATAATTAGGTTATTCCATAGGTCGTTGGCAGATTTGTTAAATTTTCAAAAAAGTTTTTGTATTATACCACACCCATTTCAAATATTGTAATCATGCAGTAAAATAAATCAATACATTATATAGCAAAGTTATGTATTAGAATTTTAATTTTAGTTTCAATAAAATCATTAAAAAATATGTACGTACATGTGTTTCTTGACGAAAATTGGTCCATTTGTGTATTTATTTGCGCACTTACAAACTAATATATTTCAGATTTTTTTAACATTCTTATTAAATTTAGACATTATTGAAAAATGATAAATACTCATAATCAAAAAATAATTACAAAAAGTACACTATTTTAATAGTTTTATCATCACGCCTTTCAGCATTTTTGGATGAAGGTATAAATTAAAGCTAATTTGGATTGAAATAAATTCGATATTGAGTTATAATTTAAAAAAGCTGGTACGGAGAATAATTAATCTTTCTCATTGAAACCGCCCTGCACGATCGGAAGAACAACTTTCGACGAAATGTGGATTTTCGTCCGCTGGCTGGTTAAACGCTCTTAACAGTTAGCGTGAGGAGCATCGCCTGAGAGACGTAAATACTGTTGGATTAGTAATTTCGTGAATCTCTCCAAATATGATTATTATTGTAACTGGCCAGTTGTGAATAATAATTTCCCTCGCCATTGCCTGTCGCGGTTACTCTAGCTGTAGCTGTTGGATTTGTAATTTCGTGGATCTCTCCGGATATGGAAAGATTGACAATAATGTGATTATTAATTTAACTGGTGGTTGTGAATAATAATACCACGTCGGTTACTATGTCCCGGTGACTAGCTGTCACTGCATCCCAGTGAATCCGATCAACGGGCTATTTTTGGAATCATTTCCTATCGGATTTACAAAATGGTGGCCAACACTCAAACTGGGCGAAGCCGAACCAAAAGCCGTCCGCAGGGCCTAGCATCAAAAACCTGCGGAGCGGGAACATTATTTTAAAACAAATCGCCAAATGAAAAAAATCATTCGAAAAATGCCAACCCCGATGTAACCAACTAAACGATATACAAACATCGACAAAACGTACGAGAATCAACCCCCGGTGACTTTTTCTGTTCACTGTTTGAACTGTTGTATCGCCAATCAAAGCGGGCGGTTTACACCCCGATCGTGTTTAACCCGTGAGCTGTGTTTGCTTTGGGGTTTTTTTTTAATTCACACGGGTCTTTTCGTACTTTTGCATAATGAAAAGCCGCCGATTTGGCCGGGTTCGGTTAATTAATTGTGTACGCTGATCAACTTAAATTTGCCACGGTTCGAAATTTTTTTATCAGTTTGTTTTGAATTTAGCCGAAATGGAAACCGCGTGTACTTCAGTAGTATTTTTCATTTGTATACTACACTAAAGAGAATTTGTCTCGTTATCTGATATGGCCGAGCTAACACTTAACCTCTAATTATACTAACAACTAATTATACAAACCAGCAGAGAATATGGAGCACCACACAATTCTGTCTCGATGTACTCCTTGCTTCAGTCTCACGAATCCACACTGTTATTCCGACTCCTGTCTTATCCCAAATCAACTATTTGATTTACTTGATCGTGGCATGTCTTCTTCTTATTCCAACCGTCCCGAACTTTTTATTCCAACCATTTATTGCATAACTAACACCCCTGCCAAAGGTCAAGTGGTTCGCTACGTTTGCTGACTTAGCAGGGGTGCCCGAATTCATGGAGTGAGGTTTGTCCTGGTCTTGGCTGCGGGTGCGTTTTCCCACCTACTGCATTGCAGGCCGGATCGAATGACACTGGTTGATATAGACCTTTTGATTTCTCCAGCCGGAATCTCTCAACCCAGCGCCTTGCACCGCAGTGGGAGGAATGGTTTCATTCGTCCGTCACTCCTGGACACATTGACCCCAGTTTCCTACCCACCCCTAATAACCTTTTCCTTCACAGAACTTCCTCTCCTTCCTTTCCTAAAAAAACGCTCCACACAACATCCCCAAAGATGACATAAGCCCTGAGGGGAATTACTTTCCTCAGGGCTTCTGTGGAGCTAATATAAAAAAAATAAGGCGCCTGAAGAATCTTAGCTGCCAGAGACGAATCCAACAAAATATATAATATGCACGGACATATGAATATATCTGGACCTGCCCTAAGTGATAAAAACGTATTATTTCCCCCTCCACATGGCGCCGGCTGTAGCTCCTCCTTGGAACCGGCTCGCTCCATGGGGAGGGGATATAGCCTCGCTTGAATCTAAAATGTGTGACGTCATCATTCTTGCCGTGAACAGCGAGAAGCTGACATCCATACATTTAACGAAATAACGGCAGCTTGTGCTATACAATATATCTACGTATCAATGTACACATAGCGAATGTGGGCGGTACTCCAATGTGCTCGTCGCTGGTTACAGGGGTAAGTAAATTATGAAACATTTGTAAAAGTGTTTTAACTAAACACGGAAACAAAATATTGATATGTGTATTGGCGCGAGTCTTTTTGGGGCGAGCATTTGGCCTTAGCAAATATGTTTTGAACGTGGCAAGCAATTCGCGCTCCCATGTAAAAAGGTCTATTCATTCAAAGCAGATTTTGCTTTTAAGAACTAAATGGTGATATTGTAATGCGAGATGCCTATATACTGTCAGATTGATTGTTCAACGAATGACAGTCATCTTTCCCCTCTTCGCTCTCCATAGTTTGGTTTTACCCCTCATCTGTAACTGCTTGTCTATCCATTTGGATGTCTATGATAATATGTGTTTTTGTAAAATCAATAACCAATCTTCAAACCACTCTAAATGAACAAGCAAAGAAAACACAAAAGAAAGCGACATCTAGCGACTTAGAAGAATAAAACAAAAATACTAATAAATTGACCATTGACCATGTGTATAGGAAAACGTGCACTGGAATTCGACGACAAAGGTGGACAAAATCATCCTTCACATTGATAAAAAAAAGTGCTTCGTAGTTTCCCCACTCTTGTCTACTTTAGTTTTCTGAAGGTTTTACTTTTACTGCGTATGAATTACACACTCAGAATTTTTTTAACTTCTTGGTGTAATAAACATTTTGCAGAAATCTGAATCTGACACTGAAAACTGAGAGCAACGACTTATTTTATATTTCAACCAGTTAGATAAAACAAATTCGATGATCTCAAACAACAGAAATTAATTTGTCTGGTGCAAAAAAAAACGACAATCGTATATTGAGCCCTCACCCCAATAAATGTACACAATTTTCTATCCATCTGTGTATCTTATCCAAATCGCTTTCGTAGCCTACTAGTTTAACTAGAATTCTGTATATACATTTATAATCGCTGCGGATCCTTTCGGCGATAAACTAAATTCCAAAAAACCCAACCATACATCAACCATATCACAACAAAAATACACCCTTAAAGGAAGAAAGAATGATAATAATAATAAAGCGTCCCTCCCACGGCGGTACAGAATCGCCAAACAAATCACTCCGGTCACAAAGGATCAATTAAAAGACATTTTCCCCGGCACGTGTGTGGGTCCTTCCATGTCCTTATTGTGCCGTCGTTGAAAAAGGGATGAAAAAAGGACGAAAAAACCATCCCCTTCCCTTCCTCTTTATTTTTGAACCCCCTCGCTCATTTTAACGGGGGTATTTTAGCCCCCCGCCCCCAAAGGAAGCCTTGTCCCCTAGAAATAATATATCTGGAATTCCTCCTAATTTTTAATCCTTTTGTATGCCGATTTCTATTCGTAAGGCTTCTCAAACTTTTGCCAATATTGATTTAATTTTAAATATTTTGTTGGTCAGTGTTTTGCTTATGTACTCGTATAAATATTTTGCGAAAAATTCAAACTACGTTTTAGTACCTTTTGCCGAGGAAACTTCCAGACGAAACTTGGTCTTTGCAGACCTCAATAGATCTTGTATTTTATTTGTGGTTCCGAAGACAGTCTTTATGCTTTCTTTCCTCAACAGAACATAAGGTAGGAAAGCACAGCCTTTCGATTCTTGTTCAATTCTGTCTTCGTTTGGTGCAGATTTGGCTCTTATTATTTGCCTTGTCTGCCTTGCCGGGTAACCGTTACGCTCCAGTGCATCGGTGAGCTTTGTAAGTTCTGCTCCGATTTTAGGTTCTTCACGTATTCTGGTCGCTCGGGTTACCAATGTGTGTATAAGTCCTCTCTTCTGCGCTGGGTGGTGATGCGAATCAGCATGTAGATACCGGTTTGTGTGCGTTGGTTCCCTATACACTGTGTGACAACTGAGCTACCATCTTATTTTCGCATCACTTCCATATCTAGAAGAGGCATGATTTTATGGTTGTTTTCCAGCTCCATTTCCAACATAATTTTGCTCTGAAGAGAATTAAGATGGTCCTGGAATTCGTTCAGCTTCTCCGATCCATGAGGCCAAATGGCGAAGACATCATCGACATAACGCCACCATACCTTTGGAGCAGCCGAGTGCCACTTCTTCAAACTTCTTCATAAAAAAAAGTTTGCTAGAACTGGCGACAACGGACAGTTAAGTTCACAACGTTAAACTTGATGAATTGTTCAAATTCTGTGAAATAATAATATTGTAAATGTCATTTCGGGGGGGGGGGCAATTGTCGGCGGATCAACTGGGTCACCGTTGTTTCACAGTACTTGGATAAAACGGAACTTGGATAAAACAGAACTTGGGTATTAACCCTTAAACATGATGAATTATGTATAAATAATCTTACCTAAATATACTATTCTATACATGGCAATATTTACTATATATTTTTTCTAGTGTTTTGCCTTAGCATCACATTTGAACTGCCCCTGATTCCCTGAGGTGTGGGAGTTGGCCGGCGGTGGGCGGAGGTGGGTGGCAAGGCTTCACATGTCCTAACATGTCTGCCCCCTTCCTTACCCCCTCTCACTTCCAATCCCCACTCCCACATTCATGCACATTAAGTTATGGAATTGCCATGTTCGCGACGGCGGAGTCTAAAGCTCTCGTTACAAATTGCAAATCATTTGTAAAACGCGCTACGTTTGCCATGCGAAATGTTTAACCAAGATGCTGCTAAACTTATGGAAAATATAATTTAACGTTTTGATATGTTTTATATGCCGTACGTGGAAATGTGATTGCTTGAATGCGGTGTGGTATAAAATCATACACACAAAATCACCTAACGCGGTGAAAAGGGAAAATTATCACTCAATTTTTTTTCATTATTTTTTCTCTTTGTAATTCGTGTTTTCTTCTTTCTTACCTTCTAGCGTCCGGCTTTCGACAATGATTTTCCTCAAAAATCTTAGTAATTTTTTCAGATATTTCTATCAGATTTTTGAAGTGGAACTTCTATAGCACCGCTGTGATTCGGATTTCGGATGAAGCGGAAATGACGATTACTGCACCTGCGACGCATCAGCTGCGCCCATTGAACGCTTTGATTGAGATTTCACTTTTAAATGCTCCTATTGGTTGAGATATGAAACGAAAATTGGAAATTGCGATAGGTCTGGGCTTATTGGTCGCTTTGATTACGACAAAGTATTGGTTGAGATTGCTTTGGTAAAGTTTCGCTTCTACCGCGTGTAAAACTGCACTCGAATTTTTGAAGTAAAACTTCTTTACGCACGCTTGACTTGGGGAGTCAGCTGGTGAATGCGTGACGATAGCGTTACGAAAAGCGAGGCGAACGGTAGTTAGAAGGAAAATATAAGTTAGTGAAGATAGAAAGAGGGTGAGTTACGTTTCGTATAATGCTGTAGGGGCAAGAGAGAGGTGCGAACACACATTTTCTTTCTCTCTTTCTCTCATAGCCAGTTACATTTCGTATATCTAAGACACAGTACAGGCCTATTGTCTGTATCACACTGTAGGAGCAAGATAGAGCAGTGCGCGCGCTCATTTTCTTTCTCGCTTCCTATCGTATAGATAGAGCTAAAGAAGTTTTACTTCAGTCGTGTAGTCTAAAGCACACTCGTTTTTTTTACACTATCTCCACACACCAGAGAAAAAAAATCCATCAAGGTCTCTGTCATCCCTGTGAATGCTATGTGGAGAGTCTTTTCAAGGAAAGGACAGGAAGTTCTGGGAAGGAAAAGGTATGAGATGTGGGTAGGAATCAAGGGGTCAGTGTGTACAAGAGTAACAGACGTACGAGTCCATCCTTCCAGCTGCGGTGCAAGGCGATGGGTCGAGAGAATCCGGCTGGAGAGGTCTAAAGGCCTTCTTCAACCGGTTTCTTTCGATCCGGTTCGCCGTGCAGAAGGCGGGCAGACGCGTCCGCCATTACCTAGACAAACCGCACCCCATGAACCCATGTTAAGCCACCAAAGGCAGCGAACCACTTGGGGCGACATATGGCAGAGGTGTTGGTTATCCAATAAACGTTCTTGGGGCGGCGGTATCCACACTTGCCTCCCAAATTGGCTACAATCAGTGTTTTTATAAAAGTTTATGCATAACAATTTTAATTGCGTTATTATTAAGTTCTGCTAGTATCTTAGATTTTATTATGATTGTTACGGCCTTTTCGGCGTTCAAGACCAATTTTAAGTGTGGTAATGCGTGAGGTACTTAATTTTTTTATTTATTTTTTTATCATGAACCTCTATCCTATTTTTGTTTCTATCGTATTTAAAGTGATTTATTTGTTTTCAAAAAACCGATTTACTCAGAAAACAAACATTTTAACGGTAAGTGCCTCATTCAATTGATTAACTGAGTAAATCGGTTTTTACCAAAGTCCTTAATAAATCACTTTAACCACTGGGACCTATAAGCGTGTGTTCACGATAACACAACATTACCAGGCAAATACGAGGGCTGTCCGTAAAATAAGGTCTCCAAGGTGCTTTTGTCGCGATAAACGATTTTACACGCAATCTTTTAACACTGGCATGTAGCCAGGTTTCCCCTTGCCCAATCCCCACTACGATGCGCCCTCTGTGACTTAGTCTTGGCGTGGCAGCCGTTCGCGCTGTTAACGATTAATTAATTTTATTTGCATCAAATTTTTAAGTTGGCAGATGTATACATATATTTAATACCAAGTCAGCTACAGTTTTTTATTTTTATCTCTTGCAATTTCACGCACCCTGTGGCTGGGTAATTTTCTTTTACCCACGTAATAATATATCATTGATTTCCTAACCACGGTGCGACCATTTGAAAAATGTATTCTATGAAAAAGAGGTTTCGTACTAAGAACACACACGATTAATTTTAAAACCCGGCGGTCAATGGCGTAAAAACCGATAAGGGAGTAAACCGTTAGAGGCGTGCTGCCGATAGCCCCGTCGCGGACTCTCCCTCACTCCAACAAATGACGTAAGAGATAGAAAGAGAGGTTGCACTGGAGCTTTCAGGGGTTTGTCTGTAGTCCGCCGCCCCGTGCGGTTTAAATAAATTACTTCGGCTTTTACGATTTTAATTCCGCGCACACACAATCTAGCATTGACAAGAAAAATTAATGGAAACCCGCTGAAGGGGTGGAGTGGGTGGTGTGGAAAGTTTGGGGAGCGATTCTCCCCCCGGAAAAATACACCATTGTTTCGGGTGTGGGGTGGTGGGTGGTGCGTGGTCCAAGAAAAGAAAATTAACATGGCGACAAGTTGGCCTATGAAATTACGCGGTCAAACATTATCGGCCTTGTGAAAAAGCACGTTATAATTGACATCAATCTTGTCTTATATATTTATAATTTTTCTTTGCCTCGATCCGAATTCTCAGTTGTCTTTGCCAAACTATGCGAGGAGGACAAACCCTTAGTTCACAATTAACCCTTAAGGGCCCGCAACCCGGATTTGTACCGATTTATTACATATTTCCCTTAAACACGGTAAGTTTTAAAGCTCTTAAAAAATATTTTTTATTCTTGAAGATAATATCTAGACTTTGCCCGCGCCGAAACGCAAATTATGTAAAATTCCCTCGATAGAAAAAAATCGCAAAGTATGCTCCAAAAATTATTATTAACACGTTTGTTTCAGTTATTTTACAAGTTATATGTATGAAAAAATTCACAGTGTTTGTTTAAATGCTGTTTAAGATAATGCCCTCGAGATTTTTGCTCTATTTTAAACGAGTCGCGTTTTATTAAACATTTTCGCAATTTTCGCATCGATTTTGTCGCTGTAAATGTTAGCGCTCTCCTCTAACATTCGTAATTTCGTATCTCTCCATCTTCTTCTTTTCGAACCCGGTTGCAGAGCCTTAACACCACTCGCGGGGGAGTAGAGTCCCCCACCAAGCAGGTTATCGCAAATATTTCTTTTATTTTAAGCCTTACGCGCTTGCGGCTCCGTGTATTCTTAGTATCGCCTGAGAGGTCGATACTGAATACCGCCCCGACTGACCTGGGATCTAGGAGCTAGGATCTAGAACCTGTGACCTAGGTCCCCCACGAGTGCAGTTACATAAGAAAAAAAATTGATTACATTTTTATGCATTGGTGACGCGGAAAATGATAGCCTGAATAATGCAAATCTTAGTGACAGTATCTCTGATGCATTTTATGGCAAAAAACAATACAATACAAATGGGGAAAAACCACGTCATCGCGGTCAGGAGTTTGAGCGCATAACATTAGTGTGCATTTGCCTGCCTAAGAGGTCCTGCTCGATCGAAAAATGAGATGATTCCGCTTGAAATTCCTATAAATGTCATATGTTTGTGTAAGAAATGTAATAAACTAGTTTTCTTGGTTTTATTATAATATGTCTTTCATTAATTTTATAAAATAAATCCCAAAAAAAATCTTATTTCTATTTTTATGAAGCTTAAATTTATGGGGGACTTAGGTCTCCCACAACTTAATTTGTATAGGCTGAAAATAGCTAGTGTTGCTAAGGGTTAATTACATCCGGATAACTTTTGTTTTATTTTTTTTTTTTTTTTGGTAGAAAGCAGTCACTTTGTGGTTTGACATATTAATTAAAGGAAAACAATCACTTTGTTTGTAACCACGATTTATTGATTTAATTTTTATTTACCGACCGGTTTCGCTTAATACAAGCATCTTCAGGGTATAAATTAAAACTTTAGTTTTAATTTATACCCTGAAGATGCTTGTATTAAGCGAAACCGGTCGGTAAATAAAAATTAAATCAATAAAACGTGGTTACAAACAAAGTGATTGTTTTCCTTTAATTTTGTTTTATTCTAAAAGAAACTAAGAATTATGGACATATTTTGATAAAATGGACCAGTTATTATTCTCGTATAACAAGTCCAAGTTCATTGAACCATAATGAATCGCCCAAATACAGATCCATAATCTACATTAGTATTTTGAAATTATACTTCAAGAAAATTATTCGGTGGTACATTTTCTCTGCACACCCCTTCGAGGCACTTAGTTATTTTTTGTGAAAGTACATACTTACCCTTCAAAAATTTATCATATTTTCAGACGGTCAAAATATTTCCGCTTTACAATAAAATGCAAATAAATGGAATATTTCTGAATATATCCCAAAACTAAAAACTGTTTTTAAAGGTCATAAAATACGCTTTAAAATTTTATAATTCAAAATGAACACATAATATTTTAAATATAAAAATTTTACATGCAAACACCAAGTTTTAAAAATGTCCCACCTCATGTTTTTTTCTAACTAAAATTATTGATAACGAAAAAAAAATAAAAACATATAAATATTTTATTAGACAAAAATGTATTATAAACGATATTGTCACCTCTCTTTTTTGTCTTTTCATATGAAAATAAATAATAAAAATTCTCAGTTTCAATTTTTTTTTTAAATTTGTGATTCCAAACTTTGGTTTCATTAAGTTGTATATTTTACTTTTTAGTGGTTATTTTTTGGATTAAACTATAAAGCGTGGTGTTTTGCCTTTCTAACACCGTTTATGACATATTTCTCACTCTAATAGTAAGGGAGTTACAGCGATTTATGTGAGACGTATGTGAGCTGGGACAAATATGGACTCCTGCCATTCAAGGGGTTACACAAATATAATATATTGTATTTTCCCTAAATCGAATGCGTTATTGTACATAAGTAGGTATCTACTTATTTTAAAAATGTACATATATTTAACTCGAACCGCAATTGGCCACATTTGATGTTCTTCGCGTATGGAAGTCCCATATTTGCAAGAAGAGCTTTAAAAGATGAAGCAGGTAAAATCGCAAGGGAATTAGTGAGGTGGAGGCTCTTCGAAATGACAGCAGGTACTCGTATGACGTAAGCCATCGTCGCTCATTCTAATAAAAGTAAATACTAAATGCGCTGAGTAAAAAATAATATTTCATGAAAACCAAAAGTCCGAAGCCCGAACTCAAGCAGAGCTCCCTCGTAATCCTGATATTTTTTCGTTATTATTCGTTCGTTATTTTTTTCTGTTATTTTCGAGAAATTTGTGGTTTGATGGTGAACAATTTTTTAAATTTTTAAATCATTATTTGCCATCGTTTCATACGTATTAAAATTTTGCACTACAAAAGGGTTCCCGTCACCAGGATTCAAACCCTGTAACGTCTCTATACCACTGGGCTATCGAAACAACTTTGACACATTGTGTGAACATGTATTTGTACTTGTGTATTTTGGGCGTTCAATTATTTTTGTTTGAAATTTATAAATACTTTGTTTTATTATATCCTTCATAGTGTATGGTTTTTTTTGTATTTGAATCTTCCAGGGTGATAAATACTCTCAGTATCGCCCTGGTGAAAGACCACCATTCAGGATGGAAACTTTGCTTGAAATGACTTTGGCCACGCTTGGTGATCAAATTTGAATACCCAGGTGTTTTACCACACTTATCTTACACATCTTATTCCCCTCTCCACTCCCTTTAACCTCTTACCACAATTGGGAACAGATTTGACTCTTTAAAAAAACTTACTTCAGTAAAATATTTATCATCATCACCATTGGCCCTACAACCCCTGGTGGGTCTTGGCCTCCTCAAGAGTCTTCCTCCACTCATCTCGGTTTTGTGCCAGCTCTCTCCAGTTTAGAAGCTCCAAGATAGATAATAGATATGTCTTTGAGGACGTTGTCACTGCATCTTAATCTTGGTCTTCCCAGACTCCTTCGCCCTATTGGTCTTGAGTTCAGCAGGGACTTTGGTGCTTGATGCTCGGTCATTCTCTTCTTATCCAAGTCTTCCCAGTTATCTTGGTCTTCCAGGCTCCTTCGCCCTATTGGTCTTGAGTGAAAATATTAGGAAAGAAAAACTTAAGGAAAAACAATCCCTCAGGGCCTGTCATCTTTGGGGACGCTGTGTGAGGGGTCTTTTTAGGGAAAGGAAGGAGAGGAAGTTCTGTGAAGGAAGAAGGTGTGAGGGGTGGGTAGGAAGCGGTGACTAGTGTAGGATGTTTCAGATGTCTATTTTAGGTCTCCTCAACAAGACCCTCCTGATCCGGCCCGCTACACAGTAAGTGGGCAAACATATCCGCCACACGTGGTTCCTGGTGCGGCGGTACCCAGAACCTGCCTGTTAACAATCAATTTGGTACTGTTAATGCAAATGCTAAAAACGTGTAAACACAAATTTTAATGCAAAAAAGATACTCTTAATAATCAATGTTAACAAAAAATAAGATACTGTTAATGATAAATTTTAACAAAAAATGTATTGTTAACAGTTTATGTAACAAAAAAGACACTGTTAATAAATCAATGTTAACAAAAACGATACTGTTAATAATCAATGTTAACAAAAACATACTATTAATATTCAATGTTAACAAAAACAATACTGTTAATAATAATCAATAATAATAATAATCAATGATTAAGAACCAACCGCTAGGTAGCGTGCGCACACGTTGTAAGCTCGAACGCGATTGATAATTAAATAATTACGCGATTTTGCTTCCGAGATTAAACAAAATTGGTAGAGTAATGCAATATATCGTTTTTAGTTTTGTGAACTGAAATACGTACGTCAACGGTGTCTAAATCATCGCTAGAGAAAGTGAAAGAAAGTGAACTTGAAAAACGTATGTCAAACGTCAAACGGTACTATTGTTTTTGCTCTAAACAAATAAACACTAGAAACCTTGTGCCTTGTACTGTGAAAAGGAATCAAACCATCAAATCCTTTGCCATCACTTATTAACATATTAACATATTTACATAAATAACTATTCATAAATACTGTGAAAATCATCTACAGTGATGGAATGCAAATCGTGCAAGACCCAAATATATGACAACGAAAATTTATCCTGCATGATATGTAAGCATAATTTTCATTTCATATGTTGTCATATAACCGAAATCAATTTTCGCAAGATGAATAAAAACTATAAACAAAGTTTCAAGTGCCCATCTTGCAAAGAAACTAACAAAACTTCTCAACAAACAATGATAGAGACATCTTCGAACAAAACTCCACAACATAATGAAAATGAACTAACAGAGACATCTGTGAACGAAGCCCTACAACAGAATGAATCACCAGGCGATAATGATAAACTGAATTCAATAATTAATCAATTAAATAAAAACTTCAAAAGTTTCCAGGAGATGTCTCAAAAGATATATTCATTATTCGAAAATTATCAACAAGAAATTAAAATTCAAATTACAAACATAGATAAAAACATAAGTGAAATAAAGCATGTAGTAAAAAAAGTGGAGAATTCTTTAACAAACATTACACCATCAAACAGTAATCAACCGCTCCAGACCCTTAGATGCGAAACAAATCAGCTTCCCATTGTGGAAAAAAACATAAAAATATTGCATCAATCAGTGGATTTCGCAAAACCGCCGCAAGAAAAAAAATCCAAAGTACTCATTTTTGGAGATGAGGGTGGAAGGCAAATGAGACGAAGTATTGAGAAAAATTTAAAAAAAATAGAATGCCAAAGTTATATTTATCCCGGTGCCACTATAGATAAATTAAGTAAAACTATCTTACAGTCGTGTGAAATCCTTACAAAAGAAGATTTTGTAATTATTTTTACTGGGACAAATGAAAAATCGCCACGAAATATAATCAGTCACTTATACTCCATTATTAATAATCTTCAAAATACCAATGTTATTGTGCATTCGGTACCTAAAAATAATTACCTGAATGTTTCAAAACTCAACTGTGAAATAAGATCTCACACTTCTATATTCAAAAATCATTGTCGATTCATCGGGCCAATTTTCTACGACCAAATGAATGAATACGATATATCGAAGTCGATGAGTGTGGTAAGAACAAACATAATTGATATAATTAAGCATAACCACCGGAAAAGGTGCTACAATATCGAGCAGGAAATAAACACCTATGAACCGAAATCTACTTACAATACTACTTATACGCAAACTCCAAAAAACTGGATCCCGATGTTGCCGGAAAAATCACCAATTTAACGGACGAAATTACATCTTATAACAATAAAGAAGAACAACACACCAGTCATATTAAAACATGCTGTTTAAAATCAAAAAAACAACATAAACGGGTAGATGACGTAACTCTCTACAAACAGTTGGGGACAAAAAAAAATCAAACTTCAATTTCATTCCTGTACCTAAATATTAGAAGCCTGAAAGGAAAAGTCGACGAGATCCTGTGCTTATTAAAATCAATTGACTATAAGATCAACATCATACTTATGTCAGAAACTTGGCTCAAAGAAACGGATATACCATTCATCAATATTGAAGGCTATAAACACGAAGCATCCTGCCGACCTGAGGGCATCGGTGGTGGAGTATCCATATTTATTCAAGAAAACTTAGAATATAACTTAATCGATAATATAATAGATCCAGATAACAACTTCCTTTGGATACACTTAAACAAACTAAGCCTAAACATCGGAGTGATATATAAAAAACCGAACACCAATTTTCAAGATTTTCTAGATAAGTTAAACATACAACTGAAAACTCACAAAAGGTCCATATTACTGGGGGATTTTAATATCAACTTACTTGATTCCACAAACACACATACTTGTAAATACACCGAAATCATCAAGTCAAACGATTTCACTATATTGAACAAAATAAACAAATTACATGCAACACGTATTACAGAAAACACCAACACCATTATTGATCACATCATTTCAGACGTAAACCTTTCGTATACTATAACAAACTGTGACACGTCAATATCTGATCACAACCTACTGATTCTTGACATACTTCATACGTACACTAAAAAAAACTCGCAAAAATCCTCTTACAAATGTACAAAAATTGATTATGATAAACTAAAGGAGGATATCCGACAAAACCCCTTTTCTATAAACAATAATGAGGACTCGGAACTGAACTACAATAACTTTGTAAACTATCTGATAAACAAAATTAATTGCAACAGTTCAATAACAATAAAAACAAATAAAACCTGTCTTCCTGATTGGATAACAAAGGACTTATTAAAAATGATTAAAAAAAGAAATAAACTGCACCTAAAAATTAAAAAACAACCCTGTAACCTATCATTAAAAACAGAATATACTAAAATACGTAACGACATAACTATAAAAAAACGAAACTTAAAAAAACAATACTACAGCAGCCTATTTAAAAAATGTGAAAATAATACCAAAAAGACTTGGAACGTAATAAACAGCATCATCAAGAACCAAACAAACACGCAGAGTAAACCATGTACAAAATTAAAGAACGGTAATGAAATCATCACAGAAGACATCAAGATATGCGAATACTTTAATAACTACTTTTGTAATATTGGCGCTTCTTTGGCTGATAATATAATTAACAAATACACACATAAACTGGATGATAAAATTACATTAAAGTATGAAAGTGCGGAATCAATATACTTACAACCCACAACTGAACCCGAAATATTAGCTATTATAAAATCCCTAAAATCAAATGCGAGTGCTGGACATGATCAACTAAAATGTACAACAGTACAAAAACTTGCCCCACTACTAACTCCTACACTAACTAAACTGATTAACCTGAGCCTGAAAGAAGGTCAATTTCCGGACAGTTGTAAAATTGCAAGGGTTATTCCAATATATAAAGGGAGCTTGAAAACTCAAACATCTAACTATAGGCCCATTTCTGTCCTACCGATTCTATCAAAAATATATGAAAGAGTAATATACGATAGGCTAGACAACTTTCTGAAAAAAAAATCTTTTCTATATGCCAAACAATACGGTTTTAGAAAAAAATCTAATACTCTCTCTGCAACTAATGATCTTATAAATAAACTTAGAACTAGCATAGATAATAAAAACTATGTCATAGCAATTCTCGTAGACCTTCAAAAAGCCTTTGACACCGTAAGTCATGAAATACTGATTAAAAAAATAGAAAAAACAGGTGTAACAGGTCCAGCTATCAAACTAATAAAATCCTATCTGTCCAACAGAAAACAATGTGTTAACATAGGAGATAAAAACAGTCAACTCGAGAGTATAAACTACGGAGTTCCACAAGGATCAATACTGGGGCCACTTTTATTCCAAATATACATAAATGACATCTGTCAGCTAAAACTACATGGTGAAATCTTCTTATACGCAGATGACACGGCAATTTTTTACTTCGGCAAAAACTTAGAAAGTCTATTAGAACAATCTCAAACGGATCTTAATGTACTAAACGATTGGCTAATAAAAAATATATTAACAATAAATATTAATAAAACCGGTTACATGATCTTAAGCTCACCTAAAAGAATAATACCTTCGCATAAACCATTACAAATAGAAGAAAGAGACCTACATATCCTAGATAGCGAAAAATACCTGGGTTTATATATTGATAAACATTTAACATTTAAAAAACACGTAGAAAAACTAAAAACAAAAATCATCCCATTAATTGGTGTATTTGGTAGAATTGCTCATCTTCTACCAACAGAGGTAAAGAGGGGCTTATACTTTAGCTTAATCCAGTCCCATCTAAATTATTTAATAGAAATCTGGGGAAACACATACACTACGTACTTAAACGACTTACAAATAATACAGAACAAAGTTATTAAAAAACTCTTCAATTATAACCCAGACACTCCCACAAAAAAACTATACCAGGAAATGAACCTTTTGAAAATAAGAACATTGTACGAATATAACATATGTCTTTTAATCTACAAAATACAAAATGGACTTATACATACAAACACAACATTTATAAAAACATCACAAGTACACGAACATTATACTAGACAACACAATAAATTGTACACAAATACCGTCAAGACTGAAAGTGGCAAGAGAAGTATTGGTCACGAGGGAGTTCATATATATAATCTCCTTCCAGAACACCTAAAAATGGAAACTAATATAAAAACCTTTAAACAAAAACTATTTAAACTGAAAATGTTAGAACAAAATTTTACTTCTTACTAATGTATTATAAATGCTCTGTATCTAAGTTAAGAAAGTGAAATATTATGTTTCTTTTAACTTAATAATAATAAAAAAAAAAAAAAAAAAAATGTTAACAAAAAAGATACCTACTGATAATAATCAATGTTAACAAAAACGATATTGTTAATAATCAATGTTAACAAAAACGATATTATTAATAATCAATGTTAACAAAAACGATACTATTAATAATAAATGTGAACAAAATTAATCAATGTTAACAAAAACTATACTGTTAGTAATCAATGTTAACAAAAACGATACTGATAAATAATTAATCAATCTTAACCAAATCGATACTGTTAATAATCAATCTTAACAAAAGCGATACTGTTGATAATCAATGTCAACAAAAAAGATACTGTTTAACGGCATAAAAAAATATTTACTCGTGCCTGAATTATGAAATACCGTAGACTTTTATAAATCAGATTTTCCACAGTTCTGCCATCAGTTTTGCTTTTGGCCGTTGAATGAATAATTTCATAATTTTGCTCGCCGCTTCGAACCATGTAAGTCCGCTTGAAAAATATTATGATTTTTTTTCATCTGCGCGCATTAATATTTTCCCGTCCGCTAAAACCACCCACACCCACGATAAAAAATACACCCCATCGCCCACACTTAGAAAGTTAGAAATATAAAATTTAAAGTAGGAAAATTGAGTTCATCTGTCTGACAACAAATTTTGTCTAAATTTACTGATTATTGATTTACGTTGGGATCTTTTAAACATTTTTTTAATAAATCGTTGTAATAATTATACTTTGATTTTTACTTAATAAACTACGTTCGATTCGCATTCCGATGGTCGCGGGATCGAATCTGGGCGTGCCCAATTAAATTTTATTTGATTCATTTGTGTTATTTAACAATTAATCATTTTAAATAATATATACTATATTTGCGGCACGTTCCAGAGTGGAAGATACTCTCAATATCGCCCTGGTGTAAGACCGCCATTCAGGATTGAAACATTGCTTGAAATGTCTTTAGCCGTGTTTGGTGACCAGATCTGAATTCCTTCTCCACCCTACTCTTTCCCATTTCCTTTCTTCTCCCCACTACCTTCAGCCTCACAACATACCCCAATTGGGGATGCCATAGTCTTACTGGCTTCAGACGGGAACAGCTGGGACTCTTGTGAGGTATTCACATTATTAAAAAACAAAATTCACTATTAAAAAACTTGTTACAGTGAATTATATTATTTTTATTATATTTTTTATTTCTTACTTTTCTTTGCCCATAGTTATAAAATTATAGAATTTGAATGGAACTTTCACAGAACTTGGCTTTGAAATTTGATGAATAAATTGTTTAAATTCTATGCAAGACCCGTCATTAGATTACGAAACCAAATTTAATCATTACATCACTCTTACACACTTCCTCATTTAAAAAATACAGAATCTCGATTATAATATCGTGTATGAAATATAATAATTTATGTATATGACACATCGTACGTGTGTCCACTCCCCCTTGTCTCCCCAGGGGAGGCTGGGCGGTGTGGTACCGACCGGACCGTCATTAAGACAGAATTCGTATGCATCGCGCATGTTTTTTTATATTTTACATGTGCTGACGACACCATTCTCCCCCTGAGAAGGGGGGTACTGGACTACTAGGCGCACTTTTTTTAATTTTTTTATAAATGTTGTTGTGTTTTTTTTTGGTCACGGATTTTTAAGATGGAGATTAAAAACGCGCATTGGTGTTCGAAAAAGCTGTGCTTTGAAATTCGTTTACATAACGTAATATACTCATATTATGTACATACCTTGTTTTTTCTTATTCTTTCTAAAATTTTTTACTACATGGGCTGACCAAAGTTTTCACCAATCTTTTAAAAATCTATTTTATTATTGAATAATTGTAAAATATGTAGCAAACTCTATTTTCTAAATTTAAATCTTCTGTATAAATAAAAATGAATCGCTGAAATGTATGTATGCGCATAACTTCCGAACGACTGCACCAAATTGGATAATTCTTTTTTTTTGTGTTCGTTATTGTCATGATAAGGTTTGTATAAAACTACTGGTGAGCTCTGACATTATGAAATTTGTATGAAAAAATTGCAATAGGTGGCACGCGAGCTGTTTGCAAACTGAATGTACCGGGACTGATTGTATGGAATGCGGGAGGGTGGAGAGGAGAGGGGAACTCGAAGTAGGGGGGGAGGGGAACCAAGGAGGGGGGGAACTCTGAGAGCCTACATAGGTCCAAATATATTTCTCAACCTTCTTTTCCCCGTCTTCCTCCCCTCCACTTTCCATCAGTCTCACAAAATATCTTTATTAGGGATGCCATAGACCTACCAGCTTTGTGCAGTTTTGTGCGATGTTAACATAAAAATATATTTTTTTTAATATTGTCTTTGGGGATGCTGTGTGGATGTGTGGAGCAGTTGTTAAAAAAATGTAGACACCATTTCGATCGCTTACTGGCTAGAGCAAAGATAGCAATAGGTCTGGAGATCCAACCCTGGTCCCACCGGTCAGTTTTTTTTTATTGTTGCGTTTTTTATAATTCATCAAATCAATCATAAAAATACTAATTTCGATTGTGTGTCTGTCTGTAACTCTGTTGCAGTGATCTCTAGAACTCGGATTTGCTGTGAATTTAAGTTTTATTTTCAAAATTGGAACAGTTTGTTTGCGAAATTCAGACAAGCGATTAAGTACGTGACTACGTACCAACCTATAATATAATATTTTTGACAGAAAATATATATATTTTTTATGAGAATACTGCACAAGAGTCCCAACTGCTCCCAAGCATCTGGAGTCAGTGAGACTATGTCATCCCTAATTGGGGTATGTGTGAGACTGAAGATATTTTGGAGGGGAAGGAGATGGGAAATAGGAATAAGGAGAGATCTGGTCACAAAACACAGCTTAATACATTTCAAGCAACGTTTCAATTCTGAATGATAATCTTGCACCAAGTTGACACTGAGGAGTATCTTCGGCTCTGCAACATTTAAAATGATTAAATTGTGAAATATCACAAATCATTCAAATAAAATTTACTCCTTCCTGAGACCTTCGGATTGCTAGTCGAAAGCCTTACCCTTGACCACGGAGGCCGTCAGTCTTTTAATTGCATTTTCAAAATTTTAACTGATTTGTTGAGAATTCAGACAATCCGGTGATTTTAGACATGTCTGCACTAGTACCTACATAATTTTTTTTATGATTATTAGTATTTAATTTAATTGTTATTTATTATGTGTGCAACGTTGTTCCCGCTCTCCACAGCATAAAATAAAAATGGTGATAATTCCTTCCTTGGTAATACGTTTTTCCCGCGCGCTCCATTTTTAATTTCCATCCAACGCGTCTTGCCACCGCGCGCCTCCCGATCCCAGACGTCATAATAATTATGGGAACTTTTTATACAGGGCCTTACAGCCAGTGTTGGATCCACACATCGGCCATTCCGTTAGTCCGCTCTTTTTATTATTCTGTGATCCATGCAGATACTAGTATTCTTACAATCAAACTGATTAATCAGTTTTGTAAGATTTAAGTAAGAGAAATTATTGTACAATTAATAACTAAATAAACATATTTAAAAAAAAAAAAAATTGAATTTGGCTTTATTGGGGGTTGAATGTGTATTGCTTGTGTAAATCATATAAGCAAGACTTTGTACTTACGGGTTTTTTTAAACAATATTCGACTCCATAATTATGTAAAATTTGATTAAGAAGCAAACACTGGAGCTATTCGCAAGCAGTTGAATCGACGGCAATCGGAAACAGAATGAATTACATTTTATCTGCACCCGTCCGCTGATGGTAAAAAGGTCCGTGTCAACTATTGGAGTAGAGTATCCAATAGAAGGTAATCACGTCATGAAAGTGTTGCGTTGTACGCTTACCACGGATTCTTGCTCAATTGTTTTTTTTTTAAATTATGAATACCGTTAAAAATGTGTGGAAGATTTAAAGTTTATATTTCAGATTCTGATCATTGTACTGAACATATTTAATTTTAATATTTTCATTCATAATTATTAATTCGATAAACACTTTCCGACACGGTTCCAATTGGCTACAACGTCATCATGACACAGAAACTGCCAGTGGCTTGTAAGACGGCTATCACCAACATTGCTCGGCGTGACGTCATCGCCGCCGGATTCACAAATAAAAACGAACGTGTTGTTTTGGTGGCAAATCGAAAATCGAAAATGGCACCTATTTAAATCGTTATAGAAAATGTATACGTCAACAAAAAATAAAATAAAAATACCTGCATTTTTTGGTTTTTAATTTTTCAAATCTTTCCATTTTTTTGTTAGACAATCCACTCAATTTTATTAATGATGCATTTTATGTCTATTCTCGATATTTGTTTCGTTTCTTTATTATTTATTCGTATTTTATCATAATATATTTTCCTTAAAAAGATGATTTTTGTGATAAATTTTTTTAACCCTTTTTTACTATTTGCTTACTCGTATATCTTTTTATCTGAAAAAACCCTTTGCTCTAATGTAATTTAGTATTTTTAGGTTGTAGCGCGCCGTTTTTACGCTTGCCACTACACCATCTCTTTCCCCCGTACAGCGCCATCCTGCTCACCCACCCCTAAGCAAAACAGGATGCGCCGACGCCTTCTGCGCATCTCCCACCCTCGAGCCGCTACATAAACCACACCCCGCAACAGGGAATGGGCTATATAACAGGCTGCGCGCCCTAAATCAGTCAGTTCGTCTGCAGCTCGCTCTTGGCTAGTACGCTCTCTTAGTTGCGCTTCGTCCTCTGGCACGACCCTCTAAGGAGTATTCTACTACCATAAGTAAAGCACCAACCAGACCCCCGACTGCTGCCTTAGTTGCGCTTCGTCCTATGGTACGACCCTCTAAGCAGAACCACAGTCAGCTTTTGTTGTTCCCAAAGCCTAACGGCAAGGTTCCCTCCGATCCCTTGCTCAGTTAATTAGTGAATTGATACATTGTGACTATTTTTACCATATTATGTGATCTGTGAACTTACTTTCTTAAATAAATAACCTTTTACCAACAATTGTGTTATAAGGTTAGATTTTTGTATTCTTACCGAAATAATGCAACAAGTAAATTTTAGAAGCAATCATAATCGATCTAATTCTTCATCCAGTAGATATATTTCCGTAATATAATAATTTTATGAGGACTAAATCTTTTCATCTTAATGTAATATCCGAATCGCGGTATCCGAACATGGTATCTCACTTCTGAGTACGAAAAAACTCAAAACAAATTATTTTTTTGAATAATATAACATATTTTTGAATAATAATTTAACTGAACCTTTAAGTTCATGTGCAACTTGTAAAGCCCCTTACAAGTTGCACAGAGGGCCCTAGAGGCGATTTTCCATAACAAAATCTTATTTTTTACCAAAAACAATTTTCAACAACCAATCCTATAAAAATGGCTGTTGCGTGATCGCCCATTCCTATTTTAGCAATTTTTTTAGCATTTATCCGCCGCTAGACACCTCCCCGCGGCGCCATTACGGGGAATATGTTCAGCCGGCCATCGTATCGCTTAATACATTCTGCAGCGAGCACCGAACACCGAGCGCACTCGCATTGGTGGAGCCCTTCTCCGCCATCCCCGGGGCCGAACTAATTTTTAAATACCTCATCTGCATATCTTAATACTTTACCGACCAAAAATATGGACTTTTGTATTGGACATATGTTATACTTTTTATACTGCTTTAATGAAAGACCAAAGACCTGCCAGAAGAGAAAACGCCTGCCATCCACCCAACTCGTTGGGGCAAGTCGTTTCTCCTTTATCCCCCGGCCATAACTAATATTAAATACCTAGTCTGGTCATCTTTATATCTTAATACGTTACCGACCATAAAGATGGACTTTTGTATTGGGCAAGTGCATTACTCTTAGTGAAGCCTTAGTGAGAGACAGCATATCACCTACAGCATTGTATTGTGGCAGGTCGTTTCTCCTTTATCCCCGGGCCAAACTAATATTTAATACTTCGTCTGTTTATCTGCATATCTTAATACATTGCCGACCAAAAATATGGACTTTTGTATTGGACATATGCTATACTTTAAATATGGCCTTAATGTGCGTATGCTATATTTTAAATATGGCCTTAATGAGAGACCGCCTTCCAACTACAGCGTTGTGGCAGGTCACCTCTCCTCGAAGTCTTCTCATTTCTCCCCCTGGCCGAACTAATATTAATTACCTCATCTATTCATTTGCGTGTCTTAATACGTTACCGACAAAAATAAGTATGGACTTTCGTATCGGATGTTGTGGGGATTGGTTTGTTTATGGTATTGTGTATTTGGTATTTTGTTGACAGGTTGTCTTCTCTCGTCGTCCTAGTACCTTTGATCTTTTTCGTTTTCATTCAAGACGTGTGAGAAGGAAGAGGACGATCGTCAATGACCGCTCTCTTTGATTACTATAGTTTGTATGGTGGATTAAATTTCTTGGTTTTCAGATTTTTCAGCAATTCTGTAGCGCCGTCCTATGATTATTTTTACTAAAACGGCGCTGTATTATTCATATTTCGGGCAATTAAACCAAGAGTTCAAAGGTCAAAGTTTTCATATGTATTGACTTTTGCCTGTTTCGGGTTATTGTAAAAACTTTACATTACCTCTGGCATAATCATTTTATTTAACTTTTTTTAAATTTATTTTCAGATCGCAGTTGCTGGATGAACGCCTATTTATGACACAGTGTGAAATCTACCAGGTGGCGTGGCATCCTGGCTCCAACACTGATTCACATCTTCTCCTTTTGGCCTCCGACAACACCTTCAGGTAAAATTTATTCCTTCGAAGATTCACTCAAACTGTGAAGAGACTACAATGACCTGCTGCAATAATAATTATTATTCTTGCTCTCGAAATTATTCAAGCTTGTGGACTACGTGATGATGGAATTTTAGAGAAAAACCACTTCTGTGTTGCTACTGCAATTTTTCGTATTCTTACAAGTGAAGCTTGTAAACTCACGTGATTTTTTTATAATAGCTCCACACAGGAAGCTCTGAAGAAAAAAAAATCCTTAGGGATGTCATCTTTGGGGATGCTATGTGGAGGGTTTTTTGGGAAAGAAAGGAGAGGAAGTTCTGGGAAGGAAAAAGGTATAAGTGGTGGTAGGAATCTGGGATCATTGTGTCCAAGAGTGTAGATGTATTAATCGATCCCTCCCACTGCGGTGCTAGGCGATGGGTCGAGAGAGTCCGGCTGGAGAGGTCTAGGTTAGGTCTCCCTCAACCAGTCTCTCCCAATCCGGTCCGCCACGCAGTTGGTGGAAAAACGCATTCGCCGCAAAATCCTTCCTCATCTACTTTTACATTCGTAATGAGAGCTTCTAATTTAAAAATTAAATGTAACAACTTCCATTGCCCTGTATTTGGCGGTGAAGTGTTGAAAATCCAAAAATGCTGAAAGGCGTGATGATAAAACTATTAAAATTGTGTACTTTTTGTAATTATTTTTTGATCATAAGTATTTATAATTTTTCAATAATGTCTAAGCAAAATAAATGTGCAAAAAAATGTGAAATAAATTAATTTGTAAGACCGTAAATAGGTAGATAAAATTTCGTCATAAATAAGTATTCGGATATATTTTTTAATGATTTTATTTGAACTAAAATTAAAATTTTGAAACATGCGTTTACTATATAACGGATTGATTTACAATAATGTATGATTACATGATAAGCTGCAACACATGCAACACATGCAAAGCTGACTTCTTCAGGGTTTTGACAGAACTAATTTTATAGACATATATAGGTAATAGAGAAAAATAATCGACATAAACAATAATAAAATTAGAAAGAAAATAATGTTTAAGGAACGAGGGGCAATATAGAACAATTTAAAATTTTAAAAGGGGAATAGATTTAATAATGGTTCATTTAAAAATAATTTTAGATTATTAATAATATTTAAATTTGCATTAACACTCTTTCTAATCTCTAAAATTTCTAATTTATCCAACTGAATGCCATTGACATTACAATGAATTAATTCTATTCCACTGTTAAAATTAAAGGTATGACTAGTTTCTATTAAATGGTTTGGTAAAAAAAAAAAAAAAAATTAAAGGTTTGACTAGTTTCTATTAAATGGTTTAGTAAAAAAAAAAAAAAATTTTTGTTTGAAAATTTAACAAATCTGCCAACGACCTATGGTGTAACCTTATTATACTAAAAATAAACATTTTTACTCAATATTTAAAACATGCCTTTACTAGATAAAATAACAATCTTTCTAAATCAATTTTTATTTTTTTATGGAAAAGAGTCAATACGTCTAAAATTTGATTTAAAAATGACAATCATCCCCTCTTAAGAACTCAGATCAGTTGGTTTTATATTTTATTTGTCTTTTAATAAAATACAACAAATATATTATATTTTGTATGGACTATTATCTTATAACTTTAGGGGTCAATGTCCAATCGACTTAATGGGGTAGCTGCCTCTCAAATATTCATAAAAAAAAACTTTTTTTTCTAATTCCAGACTATATGACGTGTCTTCCATCGCTCGCTGTGTGAGGGTCATACCTTTGGGCAGGCGCTCTGCCCCCTTGCCCGCGCTGCGCCTTGGCCCCGCTCTGGGCGAAGCTACAGTGGGCTTCGCCTTGTCGCCCCCGCGCGCCCCCGTGTGCGAGGGGAGCGCCCGCGAGCTATGGCCCGCGCTGGTGCTGAGGGGGAACGGAGATGTCTGCATGGTTGATGTGGGAATTGATGGGGATAGGTGAGAAAATAAATATAGTTTAAATTATGACAATAAGGACCTTAAGTTGTATCTTCATTTTTAACTGTGTTATGATTGCGTCCTTTTCCTTTACATAATATGAATAAATTCACAACAGATCGTGGTACCGCCCTTGGAAGTAGTTGTTTGGTAGATACAATCAACTTATTGATTTCCAGGAGGTTTCCAGCATATTCTTGATATATTTCGTCCTCAGCTTAAAAAAAGGTTATCCTTTTTTCGACTACACACTGGGCACATTTTCGTGTTATGGTAGTCGAAATTTGATGTAGGTATATTAAGTAATATAAATACACGTCCTTGTACATACAGGGTTTTAAAGTACGTACTTGACTTACTTTATTTAACCAGTGATTTCTCTCATTATTTGAACAAAAAAGTGTAAATGAAATTTTGTACTTCGGTGACGGTTTACATGTTCTTTTTTCTTTCCATTTTTTTCTTTCTTTAAAGTCAAACAAAAAAAAAATCTTCAAAATGTCGTCACTGGTCACTCAGCCGAGTAACCAACCAATTGTTGTTAGTATGATTGTGCTTCATTGAAATATAAATTACTCAAACTTATTTAAATTTTAAATTAATACTCTTTTAAAACGTATTGAAATTTTATTTTGTAATGTTTTGAAATGAATAAATAATTGAATTGAATTGAATTCCACATCCCGCACCTAACTCGCCAATACTCACTGATTTTTTTTATGTTTTTAGTTGAAAACAATAATCTAAAATTTCACCAGAAATCAAAATTTCTTCAAATTTTTTACTCCAAATAATGCCCGAAATCACTGGCTAAAGAAAGTAGTTCCCTTAATATCCTGTATACAAAAATATAAATATAATGAAAAGATGTATAGATATGATTTTAGGTTTTCACGGCCAAAAATTTTATGGTTATTTCCTTTTGGGGTATTATGCCGTGTTGCGCTACCTCCTCCTTTAGCCAACGTTTCGTTTTATCCAAAAGGATATCGGAACACTTTCGAGCATGTAAACTTGGCCACCCTGACAAATCGGCAATCGCCGAGCATTTAATTGAAACCGGCCATTACTTCGGATTTGTTCCTGAAGTCCTGGGAAGACCCAAAACCTATAGAGCACGCTTAATTACAGAGGCAATTGAAATTCATAAAAATCCTATTAACATTAATAGAGACGACGGAGCTAAGCTCAATAGTTCTTGGTATCCGGTAATTGACGGCTACACCAAAGCTAAATACAAAAAACCATCTTGAAGTATACTGTAATGCCAGCCCGCATTGGATTGGTGCTGGCAACACGGTATTGCTTCGAAGTACTTAAGCACACATTTCATCTCTAACATTTACACATCTGCCCTGATGATGGACACTGTAACGCTGTCCGAAACGTTGGCTAAAGGAGGAGGTAGCGCAACACGGCATAATACCCCAAAAGGAAATAACCATAAGATGTATAGATATTTAAATGCATTAAATAAATAAGTGAAAAAACTTATTTTTTTTTTTAACTTTATGAGTAAAGACCGGATTATATGCAACAAAATCAGCCCAAAATATGCATGCAAATATGCAATAAAAATAGCTATAATATGCACGAAAATCCATAAAAAGGGCCAAAATATGCAACATGAAATAATACAGGAAGTCACATCTATCTATCTTCTTCTATCTTCTTCTTCTATATAAATAAAAATGAATCGCCGGAATGTATGTACGCGCATAACTTCCGAACGACTGCACCAAATTGGATAATTCTTTTTGTTTTGTGTTCGTTACTGTCAGAACAAGGTTTGTATAAGTGAGCTCTGGCATTATGAAATTTATATAAAAAAAATTGCAATAGGTGGCACTATTGGCACTATTTCGAGCCGTTTGAAAACCAAATGCACAGGGAATGAATGCAGGGGGGGAGGAGGGAGGGGGAAATCGGGAAAGGAACTCGGGGAGGGGGCTTGCGGAGGGGGAGGGGAACTCGGGAGGGGGGTTCGCGGGACGGGTTAAAGGGGGAAGTGGACTGGGGAGTTGGAAGGTGGAGGAGGCGGAGAGGAATGGAAGGTGGAAGGGTAACGGAATGAATGGGAAAGGACACGCAGGGAGAAACAATTTCTTTGTTAAATGGCATAGCAACGCATGCCGGGACCAGCTAGTTTTTAAATATTTTTACTTTAGTAAGCCATTAGTCAAGGATAACAATCGTATTTTCGAAAATATCAATTAAAAATGTATTTAAAAATGAAATTTACAAATTACCTTTAAAAACGTACATGACTAAGTACTGTTATAAATTTTCTGTAGACAAATTGTGTCTACGATCGTTTAATATATTTTTGTAAGCAGAAAAGAAGCGTTCTGGGACTGGACAGAATTTAAATTTGGGTACGATTTTTTTAACTTATTGTGCCGGGCTAAATGTCACCTGCCCCGTTGATGAAACTATCAATTTGGCGCAAGGGTTATTGTTCAGTAAGTTTTCAAACTTTTCTTTGAGTTTACTCGGGAATAGCTTTGGCAACGAGGAATTCATAAGGCTAATTTTCTTCATAACCTGAATAGATTCATTCAATGCCAATCCATGAGTTTCAAGCGTTTTAACTAGCCGCGGAGCGATCAGTTCAATAGCGGTGCACTTAGCCATCTGACGTTTATAGTGTCACTATGTGAACGATGAACGAGATTGGGCGTAAATATGCAAGATCTCAATTTTTTTGCTAAAATATGCAACTACCGCTGAAAAGGATGTAAATATGCAAATGCATATGCAAATATGCATTTGCATATAATCCGGTCTTTATTTATGAGTAATCTCGACCTGAGTATTTATTAGTATTTGACCGGTCAGTGGTTGAGTGGGCATAGCGCTTGGGTCCCACCCGAGCGTCGCGTGTTCGATTCCTCGGCTGGTTAAGTCCTCCATCATAACACAAGCAACATTTTCGGCTTTCTGTGGTGGTAGTAGGAGATTTTCAAAATTGTTGGGTTATTCGTAACCCGGGAATGTTTGTCTTTCTTTTAAAAAAAAAAAACCTCATATTGTAATATTTAATAATTAAAGCGAATATCTTTTTCTGATTTTTCTGTCTCTAGATTTTCGATAAAGTTTTGTTAATATTGTCTTCGTTTAATTAAATAAATAATACTTGATTATGAAAAAGAGAGTCATAACGAAAATGTAATCATAAATATATAAAGGTAAAGTAATAATAATAATAAAAACATTTATTTGTTAGTTTGATTATTATTAATTGTTACATATTTACGTCATTTATTTATTTATTTATTTACGCCCTTTTACGGGGCTTTTACATAAGTATGAAATTTACAAATTACACTATGATTAAATAATATATAAATACTATTTCTTTAACAAAGAAATATAATAGGTTTTTGCAACGCAATATATGAGTATTTCTCAAAAAAAGTGTACATTTTGGAAAAGTAAAGTGTGCCTAGAAACAGTTCAAAAATTACACATGTTTTTAAATTATCACACAAAAAAAATATGTACCATTTTGTAGAATAAATATTAGGCTTTAAAATAACAAATAATAAACATTACAATAGTGTTAATTCGCAAATATATATAAATTTAAAAAAATAACGATTTTTACCTTTCATACAAAATAAAATTGCCACCCTACCTACTTCATGTGTTTATACTTCATAAAATGCGATAATAACGTTATAATATATGAATTTTTGTAAGTTTTAGGGTCTTAATTAAACGTAGTTTCTGTACAAAGTAAATTTTTTATGGGGTTTCATAGTAAATTAATAATTTATGCACAAAAATGAAAATGAGACATAGTCATTTACTTTTTAGTTACTACTCTTTAGTTACGTTTTATTTCTACTTCCACCGTAATTTCTGAACCCATTTGTTAAATTTTACAAGGGCAACACTAGCTTCTTTCTGGTTGGTTGTTGGTCTGACGTCTCCGCCATAACATTAATTGTTTAAATCAGTAACAAATATATCAGTACTAAACATATTTGGTATGATAATATTGACAAAAAATCACTTCTAAGCTGTTCATTCCGGACCCGGAATATAGCTGTTTTTCAGCAGTGTCTCTAATATACAAATATAATCTTTAAAATAAGGTAGATTTTATACTATAATATACTTATCTTCATTTATTCTTGGTTCCTGAAGGCACGGGCATAGCCAGATTTGATTTAGGGTGGGGCAAAAGATAAAAATCTAGAGTAGGTACCGAAAAAAATAGGCTCTTACAACATACTCATGCTTTAGGCTCTAGGGCAAAGCCCCACTTTGCCCCACCATGCCTACGTCCATGCCTGAAGGACCCACGATGGAAGAGTTCACAGAGGTGGCCTCATCTCTCCTCTCCATTCCTTCACGATAGCGTCTGAACGCATAAGACTTAGCCAGGAATAATTCAATTTCGTTTTCAAATATTTTCAGTCAAACATTTGCAATGTCAATAAACAAACAGCCTTACTAAAAAACTAGTGAAAATTTTTTCAATTGATATACAACCGTGTATGTGAAAACCTTACTAATTAGAAACTTTCAAGGAAAGATTTATAGATACATTGTTTATACAGCCAAATATATTTATCCAATCTATCTATCTACATAAATTAAAATGAATCGCCGAAATGTATGTACGCGCATAACTTTCGAACGACTGCACCAAATTGAATAATTATTTTTTTGTGTGTTCGTTATTGTCAGGACAAGGTTTGTATAAAACTTCTGGTGAGCTCTGGCATTATGAAATTTGTATTAAAAAAATTGCTATTGGTGGCACGCGAGCTGTTTGAAAACTGAATGTATGGAATGCAGGAGGGGGGAAGGGGGAAGAGAACTCGGGTAGGGGGTTCGCGAGAGGGGGGGAGGGGGTCTTGGGAGGGGGGCTCGCGAGACGGAGGAAGGGGGGAGTGGAGTGGGGAGAGGGAAGGTGGAGGAGACGGAGTGGGAACGCGAGAGGGGAAGGACGCAGGAGAAGAAGGGGAGGCGGTAGGAGTACGGGACGAATAGGAAAGGACACGCAGGGAGAAACAATTTCTTTGTTAAACGGCATAGCAACGCATGCCGGGTACCAGCTAGTCTATTATAATATCAGGGTGGCCACAGACCTGGAATACCTGGAAAACCTGGAATCATCAGGGAATTTTACCGAACCTGGAATTATCAGGGAAATGTCAGGGAATTTCGAAAAAATTTTATAATATCAGGGAATTCCAAAAATAAAACTAAATTCGTTATTTTGCGATTTGTGAAACCCCAAAGCTGTGTTTTTGTTACTTTTACTTACGACTTGTGTAACAAAAGATATGCCGACAAAGACAAACTAGATAGGTATTTTTTTATTATTATTTTCGTTAATGCCCTTGCAACACAATCATGTCATCTAGTTGATGTGTGTGTGTGTGTTTTTATTTTGTGTGTTTAGGTATTTTAACATTTAAATCAAGGTTTTTGGTATTTATAAAATTACATTGCATCACTATTTATACCATAGCTTCGTGTAAATACATAAAAAACCTCTTTCTAAACTTTAGTCGAATGCTTATGGTTCAGTTTTCTCTATTATCATATTTTTCTTTGTATTATTTAATGTCCTAACTGCTTACCCAAAGGGTATATTGTTTTAATTATTAATATTCTAAATCTAAACTGTTCGCTAGTATTGTTGTTTGTTTCATGTGATTTTTTGGGAGGAATGCAGATCCCGCCAATGTGGGGGATTTTAATAAAAATGCACTTTCTAGATGAGAAAAGTGTGGAAAAGTTGAATAAAAAAGAAATTAAAGCGCGCTTGGCAAAATTGAGGGAGACACAGCCATTTAAAGAATGAATAAAATGACACTTCGTGAACTTATACTACGCCATTTTGTTACTATTATGTTGGTATCTCAGACTTGCTATTAACGAAGGTTGATACGATTGTAGCCGACTTCATGTGATAGATGCGTAATTATGAAATTTTTCTTGCGGACTTTTTTTCAACGATTTTTTAAACTGTTTTATCACCTTCCAAATTAAAGTAACCTAACCTAAGACTATGCTAAACATGGTTTGTGCCCCTTTATAACGCCTACTCGCGTCAACGCAAGAAAAACATCCCAGTTTTCAAGTAGTTTAGCGGCTACGCCAGGTTTGTGTAACATGATTTATGTAACATGGTTTGTGCCCCTTTATAACGCCTACTCGCGTCAACGCAAGAAAAACATCCCAGTTTTCAAGTAGTTTAGCGGCTACGCCAGGTTTGTGTAACATGGTTTGTGACCATTATTAATTCTGTTTTTCATAATTACGTGTATATCACACGAAGTTAGCTACAATCGTATCAACCTTCGTTTAAAGCAAGTCTGAGATACCAACATAATAGTAACAAAATGGCGTAGTATAAGTTCACGAAGTGTCATTTTATTCATTCTTTAAACGGCTGTATCTCCCTCAATTTTGCCAAGCGCGCCTTAATTTCTTTTTTATTCAACTTTTCTCATCTAGAAAGTGCATTTTTTTTAAAATCCCCCACATTGGCGGGATCTGCATTTCACCCGATTTTTTTTTGTATCTCTTCTAATGTTAATGTTTTTTTGTTTATTTTTCTATTTTTGTACGGTCTTTTCATTTCTTCACAAATTGTCTTCAGGCGAAATATCATAAATTTGTAACAAGTGTATTTTGTGTTTAATAGATTATTGTAATGCAAAGAAGTAATAAATGCTATAGATGACGGAATTCCCTTTATTATTTATTTAACAAAGATATCCCCTTATATCAAATTAAACATATCAGGGAAAAATGTAGAAACTGCCCTGGAAAACCTGGAATTATCAGGGAATTTTGAAATCCGTTTTTTGTGGCCACCCTGAATATCTATTATTGTTTTTTTTTATATTAACTCTACACAGGACGCCCTGAGGGAAATAATTTCCCTCAGGGCCTATGTCATCTGAGATACTATGTGGAGGATCTTTTTGAGAAGAGGAAGGAGTGAACATTGGTCTTGAAAAGACCCATGTTGTAGGAAGGAGAAAACACAGAGGCCGGCAAATCGTTCCACTGCCAAGCTGTTGAACACAAGAACGAGTCGAAGAAGCGACCCGTTCTCATGTGACAAATGTCAACCGTGTACACATGTTGGGCGCGCGTTTGGCGTGTTTCCCAACTATGTACCGGTGCCGAAGGGATCAATGACACTATGACAATGATCAAAAACGCTTGGCTATTAACCAAATAAAATTTAAATTAAAATTAAGAAAACTCCAATATCTTGGTCACTTCATGAGCAAAACAATAAGGGTAGTACATTAAGAATATCTAATAGCTTTGAAAGCTGTAACTTTTGCGATGGCAGTTTTTCCAGGTTGTTCCAGGCTGTAGTCTGTAGGTTCAATATTACTCTGATGATAGTCAACCTTTGATAAATTTTGTAATGTATGAACTTACCCAAATTATGATGTGTTATTAATCAACTTTTTTCGATGTTTCAGTGACATTTCACAAAAGCTGGTGGGTCCCCTGCCCATGTACCCTCCGGCAGACGACAACTATGGAGTGGAGTCCTGCTCCATCATCATGCTGGGGGCGCACCTCGTCTGCGTGGCCACCTGCGGGGGCACTCTGTACCATTGCGTGCTGCTGCCCGATGAGCAGGATAATGAGAAGGTCTGTTCCAATGCTTAATACACATTGCACTTTATCACTTAACGTTGGCCGCCATTTGGTTTGGTTTATCCCTATCCGTAACATCTCTTATGTTCCCTCCAGAGATGTTCTACTCCAGAGACCAGAGATAAACCTATCTATAATATCTCTTATGTTCTCTCCAAAGAGAAATTTTGCTGGTTCTGGGACCTGTATTCTCCAGTATTTTAGGAAGCTTATTGAAAATGAAAATACTTAGGTTCTTGTATTTATTTTTTATATTTTATTTATTATGGAAAATCAACAGTTATTTTTATTTATAATAATATCATTAATAATATACATAAAATCCAATAACAGATTTTCACACAATTAAAAAGTTTAAAAAAAGTAAGGGTCCTGTACCCGTAAGAAGTTAACAAAAATATAACCCTGAAAGTTATTTAAAAAAAAAAAGATATAAAAACACAATATAAACTATAATAAATATGAAATAAGTCATTTATTATAATACTTCTGAGGAAAAATGTCCTTCAAGGCTGAAAGCGAAGCTCCTGAACCCTACATTTATGACTCCTTACATTTACCTTCGGTTACTTTCGACACGACTCGACCAGTACCGGATTATCCCTAAGGCAGAGTAGGCAACTGCCTAGGGGCCCCGCATCGGCTAGGGGCCCCGCGTCCCGAGAAAAAATGACTTACTTCAATTAGTGAGCAAACGAAGTTTCGAAAAAAGTCAGCTATCAAGATGTTTTAATTTTTTTGTTAGGAACATTTACAGGTTAATAACATTAGGTAAACAATAATATACATATTTTTTTGTTTCTATGTATGTGTCCTTTCATGTGTAATAAAAGGTTGTTGTATTGTATTCGTTTTGTTCTTTCGTAATGTAGTAAAAGAACAGATTAATTATTAATAAAATTAAGTTAGAAAAAGGTAAAGTGCAGTGGCGGACTAAGCCCGTCAGAAGCCCGGGGAGGCAAAGTTGAATGAACCCCCCCCCCCCCCCCCCCCCCCTTAGTGAAGTTGATGTAAGTTTACAAGTTTTTTTATTCAGTTCACACGGGCCTCTGACTCTGGGGGGCCTCCAAACGCCTCCATGTTCCCTCTGGAGGCCCCTTCAACCCTCCCCCATGTTCCGTTTGGAGATCCCTTCAACCCCCCCCCCCCCCCCCCCCCCCCGTTAGTCCGCCATTGGTAAAGGGGCCCCGAGACGTGCATTGCCTAGGGGCCCCGACACGGTTAATCCGGCCCTGGACTCGACAACGAGACCATGTGACCCAAAGAGCCCATAGACAACTATAGTCATGTAGGAGCTAAATCATAGACTAATATGATATCACACTATCGGTTCGCATTAGACAGTTGTGAAGAGTATTATTTTTAGAATTTGAAATTAAAACACTTTTGTACTTTCTTCCACTAATTTATATTTCACCAGGACCGGTTTCATCCTATTACGGACATTTTAAGACTGGTCTTGTATAGTCTCTTCAGTGTTGCTGTGTTCGCTGCTTTTTAATGAGTCTAGTAAATATAGATTAGTGGAAGAAAGTACAAAAGTGTTTTAATTTCAAATTCTAATTCAATGGAATTCCACCACGAATTATCAGTGCAAAAACTAGACTCATTAAATGCAGCGAACACAGCAACACTGAAGAGACTATACAAGACCAGTCTGAAATGTCCGTAATAGGATGAAACCGGTCCTAGTGAAATATAAATTAGTGGAAGAAAGTACAAAAGTGTTTTAATTTAAAATTCTAATACAATGGAATTCCACCACGAATTATCAGTGCAAAAACTAGACTCAGTATTCTTTTTGGTTATTAAAACATTATCCCCTAAGCGACATAGGCCATGAGTGTAAAAATTTCCCTGGTATTAGTTTCTGCCATATTTGCCCTCCTCTGTGTTTCCTCTCTCATAAAACGTGCGTTCTTGAAGAACCAGGTTCAATCCTTCTTTTTCTCAAAAAGAATTTCCACAAATCACCTCGAAAGACGACATAAGCCTAGAAGAAAATGATTTACCCTAAGGGCCTCATTTGTGGAGTTTATATGATTATCCAAACAGACATGTTGTCATTTTGTACTTCTCGAGACCAATATTAATATAATTATTTACTTTTTGCAGAGCCTTAACCAGACCTCTTCCCTGCCACCAAAACAATCCCTCTACGTTATTGAAGCCATTGAATTGGATCTTGGTCTGAGTTTAAACGATTCAGACCCTAGTTACTCGTGTCCTATATACCTGACAGCTGTGAGTATAACAATCAGTTTTTTGTTGTTGTTGCATGAACCTTCTTAACTCTCGACAGGCCAAGTTGCAAAACAAAACTTTTGTAACCATGTGGGTCGTCCGACGACCCCACGCAATTTTCTGTCTTATAGGCATTAAAACTATAGAAATTCCAAATACATATTTATATTATCCTTAGGGTAGGGTGGGGCAAAGATCCGCAGTGGGAAATGATCCGCACCGTCAATTTAAAATGATCGCTTAATATTGTCGTGGTTTTAGACACATTTTTATGCTGGCAACATTGATAGAAGACGACTCACAAAAGTTACATGGCGTCCGACCGGCACAACAAAAACAATGAGGTTAGAATTCTTTTTACTTGTTTTGATGTAATAATCCGTAGGTCATCTTCAGTTGAAAATGTAATTTACTATACGCTTTGCTTACTTTTTTACTGGTTCAATTCCATAATTCAGGTTTTGAAAGGCGATCTATGGACAATAATTTGGCCAAATGCGCATTTCTTGTTTTTAGATTAATTTAATTTAAATTAATTAATACCCGCATCTGCGGACGTTTACCCCAAACAGTGGGGCAAAGGTCCGCAAAGGCAAGGTTGTCTACCTTTCCTTTTTTTTCCTAAATGGTGCTTATTTCACTAGTAATAAAATGGTATATTGTAGCACATAAATTAAGATTTCCAGTGAAGCCAAAACCTGCAGGACCTTTTACTTATTGGGTGAGAAAAAAGGTTGAAACCTAAAATTGCGGATTTTTGCCCCACCCTACCCTACAGACTACCTGTAGGCAGGTTTAAAATAATTAAAAATCATTATTTTGATGTATTTTAGAAATAATTATTTTGATGTATTTTAGAAATACCTACTCGTTCATACAATGAGCGTGCGTTCAGCTAGAGTGTTGGCATAATACTAATGTGTTTGTGTTAGTTTTGTGATGTCTCCGCGGCTCGCCCCACCATACCTCATCTGTACGAAGTAGGTAGGTACCATGTTAGCACGCAACTGGGTGAGGTGTCACGTTGCGCACATATTATTTATTACGAATATTACTTTTTAAGAAGTTTTGTTTTTAAAGAGCAATGAGTTATTTTGATATCAACTTTGATAGAATTATTGTCTGATATGGACGAATAATATAACTATATCTTTCATCTAAGCGCCTTTTGGGGATTTTTCGGAACCGGCGAAATATCATTATCAATATATAAATGAAGCGCGCTAAAAAATGGATATATGTATTTTTAAATCCGTAAACATATTTCCGAAATAAATGTATAATAATAACATATATGTATTAAAGCATAATTATACATACATACCATTATCGTATAATTTATCATCCGCTCCTTGAAAGAGGTGTAATAAAATATTTTGTAGGTAATGATTATGTAAGTACCTCTCCTTGTCGGTCGTATTTAATAAAACGTTCAAATTGTCATGTCTTTCATTCAATAAATTCGCACACTATTATTTTTTAGTTATTGTTATTATTGATAGAAATAATCATGTAGGGATAAATGCGCAACGTTACACCTCTCAAAGTTAAAGCAAACCCTTCCCCCCCGCAGCCGCTACTACAGTCGATGCCAGTCACGGCGCGCAAGGGCTAGGTGTATTATACTTACTGACTTATGCATATGGTTTCTGTTTCCGCCACGCAAGTAATTTTTGTTTAGGCAAGGAATATTACCTATTTTTTGACAAAATATTTTTCTTGCGATCTACGATTTTTTTACATTTTTTTTTTAAATGCCAACTTATGTATTAATTCTTTGCGCAGGAATACGTCAAATTTTATCAAAATATTTCAAGTATTTTAGTTGATATAAGGAGGATAGTAATTTTGGGTACTACCTACGGCCCCACTTGGCTGCGGAAGAGTTAATACCAAATATGTTTTAGTATATAAAAAAAGCAGTCGTAAAGGTCAGCTCTATTGGACTGAGGCATTTTGACTCTTTGATTGACATTATCAGTTCAGACAATATCTGCTGGCCTCAAAATAAGTTATCTATCGCTTGGTTGATATTATCGGACACATAGTTCTGACATACACGTTGGTATACTAGTACTTTTGAAGATCCATTAATTCTGGGATGCCAAGTTCCCACCAAATTCAAACACCCCTCTTGTTTCAGCGATAAAATGACATGTTGTGCACCTTTGAACTAGTAACAGCAATTTCAATGATTTTTTTGTAAATTGTTTCATCTTACCAGATAATGTATTTATATATTTGTCAAAAGTGTACATATCTAACATAAAAAGTTTTCAGAATATCTACTTTATCAATTTATAAAAAGTTTAATAAAAAGAGCCAAAGATATTTTTTTACAGTTTTATTAAATTAGCTTAATAACTATCCATCGCAATGAATCTAAAAAAATTTTGTAATGTGACATAAACAAACATCGCAATTTTTAACAGATAAAATAAATATGTTTGCACGTGACGAAATAACAAGGTAGAATAATATTTAGGTACATCATTTCCTTGCCAAACGAATAAAATATATTTTAGTATGCTAGAAGCATTTTTTAAGATTCAAAATACCATAAAATTGAATGAAGTGCGATTGAGCTGCTACCATATCCATTAAGGATATGCCATTAAAGCCTCGATGACACATGGCGAGTTTACAAGCTACTATCTACTAAGCTTAAAAGCGGATAAATCGGCGAGTGAGATTGTCATGATGACACACAAAACTGTCCACTCGCTCAGTAGCGTAGGAAACTGAGGTTGCTGCTAGCGCCAGGAACAAGAATAACGACGCCTGCGTGAACTAATTCTGTGATGTTTGACAGTCGAAATCAGCTGTTAATTGGCAGCCATCTTGAAAAACATAAATATATCAAATCACGAGCAAGCGGAGCAAGCGTGTAGCGAGTAAAGTTGACGACCTTTCAACTTTTTTCATAGATTGTCAACAATCTGCTAGTTAGCAAGTAACACGATGACACTGAGCGAGTTTACTAACAGATAGTGAATTTTCCAGATAGTAGCTTGTAAACTTGCCCTGCCTCATCGACGCTTAAGCATCAAGCAATTAAGAAAAACTTAAATCTATTGTTTGACATTTGGATATGGAAGCCAGTAAATGTGATCCTTTAGAAGTGTAATTATGTGACTACGTTAATGTTAAAGTACTTACACTTAGTAGGGAGATATAAATTTATTTATTTAAATTTTACACTGTTATGATTTCAGGATGAAGGAGTTAGAAACAGATATTTCTGCTCTCACGAGACTGGTGTTCACATTATCACTGTGCCGATTGTTAACCAAATTGAAGCATTCTTTAATGGAGATGATGGTAAGAACCCTACTACAGATTGTACAATAACTAGCGCAGACCCATGAAAAATCACGTATCCGTTGGATGTTTTAATTCTAATTGTGAATAGACAATTAAAATTATTTTCTATTAAAATTATTTTCTATTAAAATATTATATTGTATTATCACAACGACTCACCAGACACTGTACAGACCAATTTTGTTTTTCTTGAGTGTGAATTATTGCCTCAGTCATAGATATTAGAAATAAAGGAGGTACGCCATGGACCATTATTAATATGAAAGCGCACAGAAAAGTGTCACCAACATTTACCCGTACTACTGCAAATTGCATTTATGCACAGCGGGCCCCCGCCTTCGTAAGCACCAACGCATAACCTATAGAGTGAATATGTTTTAATACAAGTGTAGGTTCATTTGGGAGGCGAGGTGCACGGGTTCATGTGGTGAGGTTTGTCAAGATCTTGGCGGCCGATGTGTCTGCCCACCTGCTGCGTGGTGGTCCAGATTGAGAGATATTGGTTGAGGAGGTCTTTTGACCTCTCTAGCCATAATCCCTCGACCCATCGCCTTATACTGCAGTTGAAAGGATGGATTCATTTGTCCGTCTCTCCTGGATTCACTGACTCCAGATCCCTACCCACCTCTCATACCCACTTCTTTCCCAGAACTCCCTCTTCTTCCTTTCCTTAAAAAACCCTCTCCACAACATCCCCTAAGATACATTATTGGCCCTTAGGGAAATTATTTTTCTCAGGGCCTCTTGTGAATGTAAAAAAAAGGTATGTTCGTAAGTATTATAAATTAACTTACAAAATGACTGCCTCTACACAGACTAGCCTAGTGAAGCTTTTTGAAATTAGTTATAAATTTCTTTCAATAGAGTTATATATTATTATATTACATCTTACATAACTGCTTTGTTAGTCCGCTCAGTTCGGTGATAGTTCGGCTACAATTAACGCGTTTTCATGCCATATATCCCTTTGTATCTGTTTTCTATAATATGAGTAGTGTGTAAGTTTCTGATTTATAACATTTTTTTACTAGGCTTATTGCTCTCTCCATTTCTGTCAAGCTACTTAGCATAGATGGCTCTAGTTCTCTAACTGATTTAGTTTACAAAGTTTTCCAAGAGATGTCACTAGTTTATAGGTTCGCCCCTCCAGTTCACAACTGAGGTAATTGTATCGAACGTGACCTATCCAATACGAAGAATGGCCGCTCAAGCATGGCCGTCTGCAGGGCCGTCCAAGGACGAATGAGATCGCGTTCCACATGCTGCGGGTATTTACGTTACCCCCTCCCTGACCATTCGAGGCCAACCGAGTGCCCGTTCTAAACACGTCACCTCCCCCCCCACTCTACTTCTCTAAACTGTACGGCCAGCCAATCAACGAACTTCTTCTTAAATGGCTGGCTAATTATCTGTCTATAAATATTTTGTGTGTGATTAATATTAAATTTACGCGAGTCCTGCCAGAGCTACTTTAAATAAAAATATATAGATTGAAAGGCTGGACTCGCGTCCATACAGTTGTCATAAAATTAAATATGTGAATGTTGTCATTAAATAGATGTAAGGGTTTTTCACACTGATGTCGGGCTAAATACCCACTGGTTAACATTGCACAATTTTTTCTGAAGTTAATAAAAATGCTAGAAAGAAGTGGTTTACACGAGATGGAGCGGAAAAGAGAGTGATGTTGCGTGTATAATCCAAAATTATCATTTAATCCTTATTTAAGAGTACACGAAGCTGCAAAGAAATGCACCAACATTCAAGGGGTAGTTCTGCCAAGCGCGAACCTATGTCACGCACGGCCACGCGGCAGCGTATATATGGAGCGCCAAAATCTGTTCAAGTCAGTCTTATCCGAACTTCAATCGTCGCGCAACATCCTACTCTGACCGCCTCTACCTTCTTGCACCACTTCTTACTACCTGAAAACTGCAATCGCCTTTGACTTTCAACCTTACACTTCCTTGGACTGCTGAATAGACTAGAAACCCAGCACCCATATTTTACAGTCAATATAGAGGACATCAGTCCGATATAGGTAAGTTAGCAGTAAGGTGTCAATACAGAAATTTGAAGAACGTAACAGAGAGGATGTTGGACTCCAAGCCTTCCCACTCACTATTTCCTGATTGTAAGAGTTTCTAATCTAAATAAAGCTTTAGCTAATATAGATAAACAACCATTTACCGTACAAAATGGTTGTTTGTCGGTGGGGGGCATAAGGGGAATGTGTTTTGTCATTTCACAACAAAAATCTGATGTTTGTTTTAAGCGGGGTCCAGAGCTCGTCATTTGTCTCAATTTGTCTTGATAAAATCATTGACAGTCTCACAACAAGTCAATGATTTTATCAAGCTTGTCAATGTTTCGAGTTTAGTTGTGCTTCCCGTGTTCGACGGAAAACATTTCCAAAACACTTCATCCCGGGTGAAACGGGAAGCAGGCGGGAGCCGGCGGGGGGTGTAATTCATTTAATTGACAGGAGCCGCGCGGTGTGGTCGTATTTATGGAAGAACAAACCGAACGACTTTTTGAGGTTATGTGTAATGTATAATGAGCGAGCTTAAATAATCACGAGTTTAAAATATTATTATACTTACGTATAATATTATAATAAATATATTTGATAATATAATTATAATATAGTAACAAATATTAACATAATTATTCGGTATCGAGAAACGCCTGAAATATTCTCCGCGCCGCGCGGGAACGTGGATGCGTAACATGTCTTTGTACAGTAATGTACAGTGCCCTTGAAATGATTTTACACAAAAACGCAAATTTCATAAACAGCCATACATTGTTATTATGTACTTTATTATTATGTTATGTAGGTACTACTTGTCAAATTGTGTTGACCATGCCAACTTGAATAATCAGGAAAGATTTCTGACTAATATCGATTACGGCACGACCTAAAGTTACGAATTTAGAGTGCGTAAATATTTACGTCAAAAACAGAATAATTATAAATATTTGATATTATATTATAATTTTATTATCAAATATATTTATTATAATATTATACGTAGTATAATAATATTTTAAACTCGTGAATATGCCCGCTCATTGCACATAACCACAAAAGTCGGCCGTTCCGTTAATTCTCCCCACACGACCGCATAGCGCGGCATCTGTCAAAAAATGAATCCCCCCCCCCCCCCCCCCCGCCTGCCTTCCCGCTTCACCCGGGATGGAGTGTTTGGGAAATGTTTTCCGTCGAACATGGAAAGCACAACTAAACTCGAAACAACAAAAGTTGAGAATATTTATTGACAAACTTGATAAATTCATTGACTTGTTGTGACAAATGACGAGCTCTGGACCCCGCTTTATGTCATTCCAGAAGACATAGAGATGCTCCTCCCATCCCTCAACCAGCCCAGCTCTGCGGAGTACGTGGTCTGCACCAAGACTGCTAAGTCCACTTCCGTCAACCCTCCGCTGGGCCTCACGGTGTCCTACAGCCCCCACATGGTGTGGTCCCTTCTGGCTCAGGGAGATGTGGTCTGCCGGACCCTGGCATCGGGAGACGCCCAGCTGCTGATGGACAGCCATCATTCCCAGAGGGAGAGGAACAGGGGGGAGCTGTCTGCTTCCTTGAAGGAGGTAATCTATCTTACTACAGATATAGACAGGACAGGATGAAGGAGCCCTGGAAGGCTTAAATTTAGGTGGCCGGACAGTTTGGAGGTGAACATTACATCCTTAGGCATAAGGAACAAACAAAAGGAGTGAAGGCAGAAAGAACTTGTCGTGAGTCGTAATACCCTAAAAAAGGTTGACTATCAATTTTAAAAATAACTTTTTATAAAAATATTGTGTCTGAATTTTTTTATGTTTTGTTTATTACACACGTTTAAAATATCAAAATATAGATTTTTTTTATTTTTTGGGAGTACAAAGAAAAAATTAAAACATGGTATTCAAAGTCACCTTTCGAAGTGGGGCGACTTTAGCTTATTACAAAGGTATGCCAATCCCAAAATATTTGTTATTTTATTTATTTTTTATTTATTACTTTACAATACATAGATACGTTTATATTGATTTCCCTAAAATAAATAAATATAGCAAAAATAATAGCAAAATAATAGCATTTCCGCATAGAGGTTTATTTATAATATCCGGCAATTTACTTCTGTATAATTACAATGTCAACAAAATGTATTTTTGTTAGGAAATACTCATGGGAGAAGAAGGGAGCAGATTCATCTGGGATATAGTTCCTTGCAAGATGAGATCACCATCTGAGATGTAGTTCAATGTGATATTGCGATGGTTTTAAGCGAGTTATATTTACTAGGACTTCGTCCCGCGGCGCTGTTTGTAAACACACTGACGTTTTAGGGAACATAGAGGGGAGAGGGGAAAGGAGCTATTTGTTGCCACAGAATAAATAGTCCATTCCAAAACCACAAAAATAACTCGCCGAGTTATTACCTATAAGCGGCGCGAACACATAATAACTGAAAATATTTAAAATTGAGTTGTGTTATTTTGCCTTGTAGGTTTTTTTTTCATTTTAAATTGAGTTTACTCTAAGGCCTAAGCTACACGAGCGGTTTCCCGCCGCGGGAAACCGCCCGATCCTTACGCAATCGCAGGAAACCGCCCGTGTAGTTTGAACATGGCGGTTACTCGCGGCGGGAGTACCGCTGCATGTGGCGGCGGGAGAACCACTCATGTAGTTTTCGCCATACAACGCTCATAGTAAATTGTGTCTGCTGCAGTTTCCCGCTGCGGGAGAACCACTCGTGTAGTTTGCGCCTAAGTTTTTGCTAAATATGCAATTTTATTTTATTGCGTTATATATCGATAGTTTCTGAAAAACTTTACAATATAAATGACACCAGCTATTACAAACGTTGACAAATTTTTAAAAGTATTTACATTTTATCCTGTCTGATAATATCTGAAAGTAACAGTTTGTTGATTTAAACAACAATTTATTTAATTGTAAATAAAAACCAACTAATTTGTCGCCGTTTTTTCGAAGCGTCATTGTATCCACTTTGCTAAAAAGGAATCAAGAAGCAAGTAATTTCTGAGTGGTTGTAAGGATTATGCAGATACCTGCGATGATCAAAGTCACCCCTGATTCAAAAGGCGCCACATTTTACGATACCGATGATTTTTGGAAGATGGAAAAGCTTACGTGAAAAATATTTGGAAGTAATAGCTAGGACATACCTTTTGCAATAAAACATTTGGAAGTAATAGCTAGGACATACCTTTTGCAATAAAACATTTGGAAGTAATAGCTAGGACATACCTTTTGCAATAAAACATTTGGAAGTAATAGCTAGGACATACCTTTTGCAATAAAACATTTGGAAGTAATAGCTAGGACATACCTTTTGCAATAAAACATTTGGAAGTAATAGCTAGGACATACCTTTTGCAATAAAACATTTGGAAGTAATAGCTAGGACATACCTTTTGCAATAAAACATTTGGAAGTAATAGCTAGGACATACCTTTTGCAATAAAACATTTGGAAGTAATAGCTAGGACATACCTTTTGCAATAAAACATGTGGGCAAATTCCTAATCGGATCATATTTCCCATGAATTATTAATTAGTGCGTATTTTTGTGTTTTTACAATAAATAAATGTAAATTTTGTGCAAAATGTCAAATTGGTGGCGAAAAGTGGATATATTTTTATTGCTTACAAATTGCAGATGCAGAAAGTGCCTTTCAACACCCACATCTGCCAGGTCCTGAAGCACGAACTCTCTCAGCCCATACTGAAGATGGCCCCCCAGACTGAACCTCAACCGCAGGAGTTATTTGAGGTTCGAAATTTTTTTTATAGAAATACTAGTTGAAAACCTCGGCATTGCCTAGGCTTTTCGCAAAGTTTTTCGAAATCAGTGTAGGCAGTAATTATCCTCTTATTTTCAAGTGTGCAAAATTTCATCAAGAAGTATGAAAATTCTGTGACCGGATAACTCAACAAAATGGCACTTCATCATTCCTTCGAAAAGTCATTAAAATAATGAAAAACATAATAAGCCTATTTTTTTGTTTGTTTTTGGGGTGTTATGCCGTGTTACGCTACCTCCTCCTTTAGCCAACGTTTCGGACAGCGTTACAGTGTCCATCATCTGCCCTGATGATGGACACTGTAACGCTGACCGAAACGTTGGCTAAAGGAGGAGGTAGCGTAACACGGCATAACACCCCAAAAACAAACAACAAAAATACTTTTGGCCGTGAAAATCTAAAATCACATAATAAGACTAGGTTTAACCTCTCCACGAGTGAGTTTTGACGAACAAAACTGTATGTGAGGAGTGAATTTTTTTTTGGTTCATTTTTTAAATATTTTTTTATAAATTATCATAAATTGAGTACAAATAATATTATGTTTTGAATTGAAACGTCATCGACATCAAACAACGCAAATAAACCAACATTGAAAAAACATGTCCATACAAAAAAACTGTTACTTTCCTCTTAAAGCTAAGTCACACGATTCATTTATCTTTCATTTTGTGATTTCATTCCGCCTCTTTCCCTCGAAATGAACCGTGTGAACACGAAAGTGAAGAGAAACAGTGCCGAATGAAGCATTCCAACAATGTTGGAATGCTTCCTTCGGCACTGGCAATTTAACATCACGTGATGCGAATGATGTGTGTGAACACTCAGTGAACAGTCTTTCACCCGCGAATTAGTCGGCCGAGAATGTTCTGGCGTGAGGACGAGTAGCCGGAGCTGCTTAGACGTCAAAATGCTCCGTTTAGTTCGCTTTTCGAAATAACTCCTACACGTCTCATAGAAATCGTTGTTTCTCCCTTACTATCAAAGTGAAAAATATGATCTAAACCATAGGTTCCCAACCTTTTTTTGCCCACCGCCCACTTTGAGAATATTTTTTTTCTAGCGCCCCCCAACTCGTATATCGGAAACAGCAATTGTCGTCACGATTATATTTACCACAACGGGGCGGGGGGGGGGGGGGAGAGATAGGATGGGGCAAGATGCGTTTTTTTAATTTTTTAATTGTATATTTTATTTGGTGACCGGCCAACTCAGAATGAAACAAACTCAGCTCCTCATAAAGGTCACTAAAGAGTGATGATTAAAAAAAATGGTTAAGATAGGTAAGGGTTACCGGCAATTTTAAAATTATTTTTTCATTGCTTTCAATGACCTTTCTGAGATGGTTTAATTCTGAGTTGGCATGGAACCGTTCTGAATTATTTTCATTTTTTTTACTTGGGTTTTATTGCTCAGAAAGATTACACTTGTGCAGTAATTCACGTGACACGCTACAGTGGTATTGTAGACCAATTTCCGTGTTTTGACGTCTAACTATCCCTTTATCCTACTTTTCTTTTTCTTTTTAATCTTTTCTGCAATTTTTTAATTTAACATTTTAAAGTTAGTGTTTACTTTTAATTTGTTATAGATTATGATTCCTGAGTATTTAATTTCTTCTACTTCGTCAATATTTTGATTTTCTATATTTAGGGTAGTAATTTCGTTGAGTTTCTTCTCTAATATCATGAATTTACTTTAAGTTACATTTATTTTCAGTTTATTCGAAGAAAAAAAAAACTTTAATATATAATATAAAAGTATTCTTAAAAAAGCGTTTTTTGACAATGCATCTTCGATATTATTTGGTATAATATATAAAAGTGTGTCATCAGCAAAAGTTTGATAGAACAGTACTTTAGGCACTACACTATATCATTAATATATATACTTAATAAATAGGAGCGGTCCCAACACAGATCCTTGAGGAACTCCGAGGTTTACTTGTTATTCTTCAGATATAGCATCTCCAATTTTGTTTCTTTGTTTTCTATTTTTAATTTTATTATTAGTATTTCTCTGTCTATCTTTTCAAAAACACGTCTAAAATCCAAGAACACTACTATTGTGATTTTCATCTGATCCATACTGGTTTTCCATTATGAATATTTGTTGCTAAACCCTGCTGTTTTACAAGAATGTTATTTTTTTCAATAAATTTTCTCATCTGTTCTTTAACTATTCTAGTATTTGTTCATATTTAGGTTATCCGTTTATTTTTCTGAGGTCTTCAAAATTTTTAGCGTTTATTATTTTGGGCACTGATGTTATTATGGAAGTTTTCCACGACTGCGGAAAAATTCCCTTTCACACAGATTAATTTATTAGTGCAACTACTTAAATTTAACTATGCCTATAGTAATTCCAGGCGTCGATGATTTTTGCGTCATCGTATTAAAAATTTTCATTAAATACTCACTGATACCTGAAAATATTATTATTTTCTCTTCTTTCCGATGATTGAGAAGAAGTATCTGTGAATAATTAAATACTCTTATTTATGTTTTCGACACTTCGAGTATTAAATTTGGCTATTTTAGTTTTATCATCTTCAACTCCATCGGGAACCGATCTTCCTTAATGTTTTCCCTCTGTTTGCCACTTATAATTTATTTAAGTGTAGTCCACATTTTTCTTGAATCTCTTTGAGAGGTATGTAACAATTTTTAGCCTTGAATACAAATTTTTGGTATGTTTTATTTCTGTACCTATACATGTTTCTAAGTTTCTTACAGGTTTCTTCTGGAAATTGTATTTTACAGGCCTTATAAGCTGTATCCCTTTGTTTTTTTAGAAGATGTAGGGATTTCGTAGGTATACTATTTATTTGTATGTTTTAATATACTTCTAGCTGGTTCCCGGCATGCGTTGATATACCATTTTTAAAGAAATAAATTGTTTCCCTGTTCCCCTCCCGCATTTCCTTCCCCTCCCGCGTTCCCTTTCCACCTTCCCCGCCTACCCCCTCCCCTCTTCCACTTCCCCGTCCCGCCAATCTCCCTACCGCGTTCCATATAACAGTCCCAGTACATTCAGTTTTCAAACATTTCGCGTGCCTCCTATTACAATTGTTTTATTCAAATTTTCGCTTTTCATTTAAAACAAATATTCATTTTTATATATTATAAGAACAATCAATCAAATTTGGTACCTAACGTAGGTATCTATTTAAAATATCTGTAATTTAAATAATCCATATATAATTCTTTTTTTACAAAAAAAAACGTTAAAAAACACAATTCAATTTCGTCAAACGCGCGAACTGTCAAACGTGTGAAGTTATAATCAATTTTCTGCGCAATTTTCTTAAATTTTCTTTCCGTAAGAACCTTCTACAAAGTATTGGGAAACTTTAAAAAAAAGTGAAATGATGGCGTGACCAAGGGAAACAGGAATTCATTTTATATATAAATACTTGCTGGTCCCGGCATGCGTTGCTATGCCATTTAATAAAGAAATTGTTTCTCCCTGAGTGTCCTTTTCCATTCGTCCCGTTCCCCTTCCGCCTCCCCTTCTTCTCCTGCGTCCTCTTCCCCTCTCGCGTTCCCACTCCGTCACCTCCACCTTCCCTCTCCCCACTCCACTCCCCCCCCCCCCTTCCCCCGTCCCGCAAACCCTTCTCCCGAGTTCTCCTCCCCCCTCCCAGGTTCCCCTCCCCCTCCCAGGTTCCCCCCCCCCCTATCGCCTTCGCCTTCCACCTTCCCCGCCTTTCCTCTTCCCTTTACCGCTCCTTCGTCCCGCCAACCCTCCTCCCGCGTTCCATATATTCAATCCCAGTACATTCAGTTTTTAAATAGCCCGCGTGCCACCTTTACAATTTTTATTAAAATTTCCATTTTTCATGTATATTAAATTTGGTACCTAACATAGGTGCCTATTTAAAATATCTAAAATTCTTGATTCGATTCAAACTATCAGGGGAGTACCTACTATAAATAAATTTATCAACTTAAAGATTTTCAAAAACAGAATTTTATTTAACAATCATTGTTTTGCAAAATGATATTCTCAAACACGCGTACTGTCAAACGTGCGATAGTCGTTTAGGTTAGTAATAGGTTTCTGAAATTATCCAATTTTTGCGCAATTTTCTTAATTTTTCTCTCCGTAAGAACCATCCTCGTACTTCAAGGAATATTCTAAAAAAAGAATTAGCGAAATCGGTTCAGCTGCTCTCGAGATTTGCGCTTACCGACAAATTCAGCGATTCATTTTTATATTATAGATATATTCGTTGTAGGCATTAGTTCATTTACTACTGGTTTCAGGTGTCCTATTAGTTCATCGGCTTTTCTGTCTAAATTTCTTTGGTTATCGCAGATCCACTTTTTGTTTTGTAATGCCGTACACAATTTATCCTTATTATAGTTCCTCTTTATTCCTGTATATATATTATACTTCGTGTTCCCTGAGGCTTCAGGCTATTATATTATCTAATTTTTGTAATAATTGTTTCGTGATCAGATTGATTTTGAATTCTCAAAAAAAAATTCGTAAAAGTCATTTGAAATTACCAAATCAACCATAGTTTTAGAGTTTTTTCATATTCTTGTATAATTTTTGACAAGTTGCTTCCAACCTAGGCAATTTATGATGATTTGTAATCTTGTGCTTTTTGTATTGAATATTAAAATCTCCACAGGTGATTTATTTATTTTCTAATGGCACCATTCTTCAAAAAAATCTAAGAATTTTGTATCATTTTGATTTTGGGAATGATAAATAGCTGCATAGGTTCCCAGCTTAAAATCCTTCATTATCCAGTAGGTATCCAGGTATTATTTTTATCTAGTTCCGCATTTGTTGTGACTTTGTAAGAGATATTGTTTACACACTCACACACATACACTACAGAATTAATGTGATAACTCCACCTGTATGCCCAGGGCCGGATCTACGAAATCTGGCGCCCTGTGCAGTAGGTACCGATGGCGCCCCCCCCCCCCCCTATATTTTTATTTTTATTAAAAATTCGTTCACCCCAATTTTTTTATTTAATTTTTTTTTTACACCAATTTATCAAATAAAATCAAGACATATAAAGGGTGTAACTTTTCCAAGTGACCTGGCGGTAGCTCTCACACTCGTTTTTTTTTAAAGAGAGAATCGCCAGGAGTCCTATACTCTCTGAATCTGTTTCAGCTAGCGGCTTGCTAATTTACAGCAAATTTTGTATATGCATTTACAATGATAATATTGTACAGTAGGTATTGGGATTTACTCACAGGAGAGTCTGGAAATGGTATCTTCCGAACACTTTGCACTTGGTATTAACTTGTTCAAGTCAACAATTGCGATGCGAATCTTATTATTAATAAAACTTAATTGACTTGTATTAACTTTCACGTGAATCGTAAATGATCGGCGTTGGAGCGAAATATTCATCCGTCTTGTACAATGCGTATATCGGAACTCACCGGTAGGTAGGCGGGAGGGGAACCGGGGCAGACAGGATAGCACAATCATTATCACGGAACAATATTCTGGTTCCAAAATACACGCACAATAAATCGCTGAGTGCAGCCAAATTCTAGTTGGCGCTAACAGAATCTATTGGGTAAACATAAAATTATGAACATAAATCTATCCAAATGCTGAAGTGATTTTTCATGTGAATTTAAATTTTGCGTTAAATGATTCCAATCACATAATCCTGAACTAGTTAACGCGCCATTCCTAGATACAGAAAATAATTTGCAACAAAAACAAAAAAACCCTATCTGAAGTTTTCGAATAAATAAGCCGCGATCTATGTAATTCTTCTCCATTAGGCAGTTTCTTGTATTAATACTTAGTATTAAATTTACGCTTGTTCGTAATAGGAAAATAAAAATCTTTCAATTGTACAGGATACTAATAAGAATATAACCTCTAATTTGTACCTTGCATTTCCCCTGTGTTGAGCGAACAAACACCATACAAACACGCTTACACTGACACCGTAAAATAACAAATCAAACAAATCTAATAGATATTAATTATTAACGAACTTCAAAAAATAATATGTCAAACCAATGACGAAACTGTCAACAAGTTGCAACTTGATGCTTGAACAAAGATGCTTTTTTTAATGGAATTTACTGAAGATTTCATAAGAAAATGGTCTTTAACTACCTTCTCCTAGAGACTTAAATCGTACAAAATAAAACAATAGGAGCGTACTTTGAAAGGCGCAAGTCGGTTTGTTTGATACACTAGAAGAAAAATACCGCTCTGTGATTGGTTATTGAATTTGGATCGCACCCATTCGTCGTAAAATATGGTAAAAGATTTGTGGAAAAATAGATCTTACGTTTAAACTAAATATATGGAATTTGTAAAAAAATTCTGTAACTGACTATAAATTCGTAAGCCGTTCATACCAACCTGATGCGTGTGAATTCTGTTTCTTTTGAAAGTGTTGCTAGAGCGTAATAATTATTTCGTACTATGGGTAATTTTTAAACGATTCAGGGAATATTATAACTAAATTTTAATACAATATTTATTTTCTCACGGCGCCCCTTCGGAGTTGGCGCCAGGTTTTTGCACGTTTTTGAACGTATGGCAGATCCGGCGCTGTAATGCCTGCTAAATGAGCCGCATCTAATTGTCGAATAGCCCTGAAATGTTGTTTCATTTTGGTTAATTTCTTCGGTAATACAGGTTTCGCTCATCATCACCAAGTGCAGTTCGTATTCTTTTAGCATGTCTTCGACTTCTTCGATATGTGCTAGTAAACTAGCTATGGGTTTCTCTGGGTCTCCTACCGCCCCCCTGAAAGTCTGAAACGCCCCCCAATTTTCTCTTTGCCTTCTACCGCCCCCCTGAAGGTCTAAAACGCCCCCAAGGGGGCGTTATCCCCCACGTTGGGAACCTATGATCTAAACGGTATTGGAAAGAGAAAATAATTCTCTATATATTCAATATAAAAATTAACCACAAAATAATACGAATGTACACTTTTATAGAACCAAAGTTTCTGATCGAATTTGAAAAAAATTTATGAAACATTGTGAATTTTTTATGAATTATTTTTATATGAAACGACAAAAAAGTGAGGTGACAGAAACGTCTATAATTTATTTGTCTAACAAAATAAGTGTGTTTTTATTTTTTTTTGTTACCAGTAATTTTTGTTGGAATAAACGCAAGGAGAGCCATTTTTTTAACTTTTAAAAGTTTACATTAAAAATTATTCTATTTAAAAAATTACGTGGTTATTTCTAATAATAAATTTTGGAAGCATATTTCATCACCTTTCCAAAACAGTTTTGAGTTTTTGGATACGTTAATAAATATTCCATTTATATGGATTTTATCGCAAGCCGAGGCCTATTTTGGAATAAAAAAATTTTCATGATGCAAAAATACTGGTAGATATCAGTTTTCAGGTTATATTACCATATGTTCATTTTATGGTGCTGAAATTTATTTACTGTTTACAAGAATCGCCAATTACTCGTAATTTAGTTTGACGTTATCGGAAATGTCAATTGAAATCGTAAATATTCCCGAACTTAGCCGTCAGCGCTGGACGAATTCCAATGCGCGCCGCGACTACGCTCGACGACTTCGTAGCGAGAATGTCGAGTGAACTCTTCTTTCGAAGGAACCGTCTGAACACGAGGTGATACGAGAATGGAACATTTCATCGAGTAAACCTTCATCCGAGTGAACCGTGTGACTTCAGCCTTACAACCGCTAAATGACGCAAAAAGAATTTTTAAACTAAAACTGTGAAGTCGGTATTGTAGGTAAGTCTTCCAAAAACTTCAACAAACTATGTGCAGATTAGTACTGGGCGTTGACGATAATTCCATCCAACGCCAACGTCGTTATCGTTGGCGATTTTCAACTGTTGAAAAAAACGTCGACGTTGACGCAACTATAAATTAGGAGATCGACACGATACTAACAAAAAAACAAACAAAAAATATATCAAAATCGTATTAAGGAATCCCTTTTAACGGGTGGTTCCCCGAATCATTGATGTATTATTATTATCACTTATCACTATGCCCCACGCCCCACACACGTAATAATAATCCTATAATAACTTGAAAGTTGAAACTGTTGGAAGACGTTGCGCGTTGGTTTAGGCGTTGAAAATATTACCCTGTTGAAATATTAAAGACGTTGATGATATATTTTGCTTGTCACTGATAAATTCGCTTGTTGCTTGGCGCTACGGATCGGCCGTATTGGACGGGAAAATAAAAAAAATCGTGCAGTAGGTAAGTACATTACCAAAAGACCATGTCTAATTGGGTATAATATCGTTCACGAAGTGTGGTCTCTTGACCCTTTTGATTATATCATTCCAACACCGTTGAAAACAATAGGTACAAAACTTAACTGTTAGGCGACCGGCGTTGATAATTATCAATAGGTTATTTTTTGCTTGTCGTTTATAAATTTGATTGTTCCCTGGCGCTGCGTATCGGCCATATTGGATGGGAAAATAAAAAAAAACGTGCAGTAGGTACGTTCATTACCAAAAGACCTTGTGTAATTGGGTATAATATCGTTCACGAAGTGTGATCTCTTGACCCTTTTGATTATATCATTCCAACACCGTTGAAAACAATAGGTACAAAACTTAGCTGTTAGGCGACCGACATTGACAATTATCAATAGGTTATTTTTTTGCTTGTCGTTGATAAATTTGATTGTCCCCTGGCGCTGCGTATCGGCCGTATTGGATGGGAAAATAAAATAAAAAGTGCAGTTACGTACATTTCCAAAAGACCATTTAAAGTATAGAGTAATGTTGTTCATGAAGTACAAACTCTTAACCCTTTGTATTTATTAGGCAGTTGAATCGTTGACTGCGTTGAATAATATTTGCATGTAGGTATTATATTTCAACTGTTGGCGCTAATCATTTTCAACAACGTTGGACGTTGAAGCAATATAACTATTGTTTCCAACGGCTAGTTATATTTTAATACAGTACTAGTGCAGATGTCAATAGATGCCACTAAAAGTCAAATAGTTTAATTAAATATGACGGCATTTGAATATTGCTGTCATGTAAAGCCGCGGACGAAATGTTTTGGCCATACTCTTCTGAGCATTTTATGCTTCGCCAAACCGTTTCGGCCGTACTCAGAGAGATTAATAGGTTTCATCAGGTGAAGTTATGGGCTATTTTTTTATCACTTTGTGTTGAAATCCCACTTTGTTGAATTATCATGGAATCCAAAATTCTGCTTTGGGTGGGAAAAGTCACCTTCCCTTGTTTTGAATGTCAAGTGTTCAAAATTTCATCAATCTTGGAATAAATCTGTAGATTATAATTGTATAAAAAACAAAGCCATGCCGCCTGCCGCAAATGCTCTTCTTTATTTATTTTTTTGGTTTTATAATTTTAATATTACATTTGATTACAGTAATGACGTATTGCCCATCTCACTAGGTGTGAAATGCCTGTGTTGAGATGGCAATTAACAGAGTGGTTGTTATTTAGGTTTTTGTTTACATAATATGACAATGACAGTTATAAAAATAAAATAAAATCTTTTTTACATTAAACAATTCAAGTATGAATGCAGAAGATTAAGACATAATAATTTTGAAGCAATTAAATTTCAATTTGACAAAGGTATATTTAGGTATTATCATAGGTATATTTAGAAGATAGTTCCACTGGCTCTGCTGGATAGTTGGAACTTTTACATACTTAAAACATGATATCTAAAAAGTACTTAAAAGCGTAGACAATCAGAATATATATATATCCCCGATTTTGCAGTCATGCTTGGTTCATATTCATGACACAGATTTCATACATTACATACATTTGGTTTATTTTTCTTTCTAATCACTTACGAACTCTAAAATCAACAAATTTCGAAGCGAGCTACGAAGATAATCGAGCAACCTCAGACAATGTAATAAAAATGTCTTTAACGAGTCAAACGTTTTTCGCTCACCGGTGAGAGACATTTATTACGACCAAACTCGGCAATCGCTCACCCGTGTCCATGTGTAATATCATCCATACTTGAATGTTTTGCGATAGGATTTAAACCTTTACCTTTAAAAACTGCGTAGAGAATAAAATCAGAATCAGATTGTGCTACTAACGCTATAGAATCTACTTCTTATTTTGTGAATGTGGCCTTCTAACATGTATTTTTCTCATTTCAGCTGCTAACTCACGCAACACACATATTCCGCGAAGAGTTCTTCGTTCGGTTGGAGCGCGCCCGCAAAGAACTGGACCGCCGCGTGTCCACCCTGCGCCTGCTCAAGGGTCACCAGCTGAGAGAGGCGCGCGCCGCGGTGGAGGGGCGGGCGGGGGTACAGCGGGAGGGGGAGCACGTGCGCAACAAATGCAAGCAGGTCACTGAGGTGCAACAGGCACTCAATGAGAGGTGATTTTTTGTCTAGTGATTTTATTAATGGGTCACTTCTTCTTCTTTCGTATGGTGGGGGGTCAGAGGGGGACATCTAGGTCTGCAAGCCAGTCTAGAGCCTCAGGCGTTGCCCTGTGGACCTCATCAATCCTGCCGGGGAATGAACAGAGCGGGCGTTCGTTAACCACATGTTTGGTGGTCTGCACTGCACCGCATTCACACATCGCCGACTCTTTAAGGCCCCATTTATGCATCATGTGAGCACAATGGCTATGGGAGCACCTTATCCTATTGATGGCGGTCCAGAGTTGTCTCTCAGTGGGGTCTTGAACGAGATGGGCGTTTTTGACGTTGGCCGATTGGCACTCAAGCTTCCACTTATCTTCTCGGGTGAGAGGTGTTCGGAGGAGTCTTTCTCCTTCTATCCAGGAGGGTTTTCGAGACTTCAAGCAGCATGCCATGTGAGAAACGACATCATCGTGCAAAGGTATTGCACTTTTTTGCAGTGCCTTCTTGTATTCCCTCAGTGTTGCAATCTCTCGCCTGATATTTGGCAGGGTTATGTTTGCAAGTACGGGGAGCCAAGGAAGAGGAGTCGATTTTAAAGTTCCGCTGATGGTTCGCATTGTGGCATTAAGCTGAACATCAACCATGGAGGTCTGGGCGCTTCTAGTAGGACAGTATTCAGCTGCTGAGAAAACCAGGGCAATGGATGCCGTTCTGAGCGTGTTGGTGTCACATCCCCAGCTAGTACCAGCTAGCTTACTGACTAAGTTTAGTCTTGTCCTGGTTTTTTTGTCTTTCCATTTGTTTCTTGTAATTCAGGCTCCTGTCCAAAGTTACTCCAAGATAGCGGGGATGGGGGTCATGGTAAATATTTTTTCCATCAAACTGAATACAAAGTTTTGCGTTTGCCTGTGAATTACTGAGATGGAAAGCTGTCCCCACTGTTTTCGACCCATTAGGCTTTAGGCGCCAATTGAGGAAAAAATCTTTCCATTGACTAAATGAGTCACTGATATTTTATTAATAGGATGTCTGGTGATTTTATTAATAGGTCACAGTTTCCGTTTTTCAAATTGCCCATGTAACAATTGTTAAATATATACGCAATTTGCAAAACGAAAACTGCAAATTTTTATTCACTCTACATTTTAAGGAAAAAATTCGTAAATCTGTATACCTACATATTTTCAAATACGTATACACACGGTCCGAAATGGCTAATGGTATTATTGTTTTATATAAAAAAAACAGTAAGTGTCTTTATTGACAATGTTGTTAAACAGTGACAACTCTTTAGCCTTCCGAAATCATTATCAAACTGTTTAACTGCATAACTTGTTCTTTAATAAATTAATAATAATGTAAATACAAAAATTTAACCTTAAGTGAATGTGGTTTAACTTAATTAATGAAAAATTTCCTTCCAGATGTAGCAAAGTACTCCGTGCCATTCGCCAGAAACAGAATACCCCTTCCCTGGCAGAGAAGGAAATGACCAATGAGCTGGTGCAAGCCGAGTTCCGCACCAAACAATTCAAACGGGAGCTTGAGAAGATCAAGTACAAGGTCAAGTGCCAGAAGGAGAAGGTAAAGAACTTGGGTGCTCAATTAAATCTTACATTTATTTTTATAGAGGTTTTTTATTTATTTTTTTTTTTATTTAAGGAGAAAACACAGATACAGACAATAATTAACAAAACAATATTACGAACAATAACTTGAGAATTCGCCTGCACCTCAACTATTTCTCACTGATTGACTTGATAAATAAAGATTCAAATACATTTTTCATACATGTTTAAAAATAAGTCATAATTAGTAATGAATTGAAAATTATTTAAAAAGAAGCACATAAAAAGTATAGTGAATGATATATGAGTTTTCTTTTTTCATAGGAAAACACCCTTCAATTTTCTACCAAAAGTGCTATAAGTATCAAAAAATATATCGAAATCTCTAAGGTTGTGATTTTTATTAAACGATTCGCACATTCTTCTGATTGGATCCCTGATACCAGCATTTGTACTTTTCCGGTTAATGTGGAATAAGTCGTTAAGCCTAGTTGTTCTGGGTGGTATTTTAAAATTAATTAGTTTGAGTAAGTCAGGACAGTCGATAACGTTGTTGCAGATTTTATACAGGGTCATTAGGTCAAGGTATGTTCGCCGGTTAGATAGAGTGGAGACGTTATATTTCGAGAGCATAATTGTGTATCCTCGTTTAGGTGCGCTCATTCTGTAATTTAGGCAACGCAGAAATTTCTTTTGGACACTTTCAATATTTTCTTTATAGATACCGTAAAGTGGACTCCATATGGAGGTGCAGTATTCAAGTTCAGAACGGACCAGCGTATAGTAAAGCAGAAGATAGGTTTCAGGTTTTCGAAATACACGGCTGTTTCTGATAACAAAGCCTAGCATGCAGTTAGCTTTATTCACAATGTTTTCAATGTGCGCACCGAAATGAAGTTTGGAATCAAAAATACGCCGAGGTCTCTTATACAGTATACGCGCTCGAGTGAATAATTACCAATATAATAATTTTGTATGATAACGTTTTGATTTTTAGTAAAGCTTATTTGTTTACATTTGTTGTAACTTAGGTAAATTTTGTTCTCATTGCAAAACGCTTACTAAGTCTCTTTGGATGAGCAGACAATCATTTAAATACTTCATTAAATTAAAAGACAATCATTTAAATACTTCTAAATTTCATCTTACTCTCTTTTATTTCTTCCTCCCCCGTCAACATTTTTCCATCTTTCGATTTTATCACTTTTATGCTTTCGCTTTCTGGACCACTCCAGGACCTTTTGACCTCCTTCCATAATGTTTTCTTGGAAGTGGTTTGTCATTTTGATTCCCTCTTCATCTCAGTTAGGTATATTTAATTTAAGGGTATAAGAACCCAAAAAGGTAGGTTTTTAGTTGGACCTAAATTCTGTTAGGTTTGTTATGCATCTTAGTTATGGAGGGAGTTTATTCCAAGCCTTAGATACTCCGAAAGCGCAATCTCCAAACTTAGTATTTGGCTTGCTTAGGCTCTATTAGTCTGCATGTAGCTGATGTTGCTGATCTAAGAGTTGACTGCCTCGGACCTAATTTTTTCCGTCCATAGTTCAGAGATGTAAGGTGGCCATTTCATTGATTGATTTAAACACCATCCAGCACAATTTGAACTGATTTCTTTACTATTTTTATTTTTTTCTTTTTTTAGAGATTTAATAAAATTTGTTAATGTTATTATCGAGTTCTGCTACTATTTTAGAATGTGTTACAGCTGTTTCGACTTGTAAGGTCATTTTCAAACTGTGGTGAAGCCACTTACGGACAACTTATTATTTACAATATTTTAAATGTCAATTTTTGAAGGTGTCTAAATTGATTTATCCAATTTGCAGAGACACTAATTGAGAGAGTGATTATGTGGGATTCGGAATCTTTCCATTTGGTTTCCCTTGCACTAAGTGTAAGGGTTTTCTTAATTGATTTAGAATGACGTTATTGCTATGACTCATTATCAGCAACATATATTTGTTCCCTAAACCGACTGCATATTGTATATGAGTAAACCGGAGAGCCTATATAGGGGATCAACTGTCATGGAATAGTGGATTAGTATACCAAAAAATCATTGTGTAAAACACCCATAAAACTTTGCACTGAGTTTAAAATATCTACCATTCAAAATGATTGGTTTAACTTTGAGTTTATTATTTGTTTGGTTACTGCTTTCCTCTGATTTTGATTTCATCATCGCAGATGATTAAATCAACTCAAAACTGAAAACTACTCAAAACTGTCGAAAGTGAAACAATCTAGTCTCTTTCAACGGAAGCAATCTTCCGAACAGGCCCTCCATTGAAATGCTTGGTGTAACCCTAAGTGCAGGGCCGGATCTACGAAATCTAGCGCCCTGTGCAGTAGGTACCGATGGCGCCCCCCCCCCCCCCTATATTTTTATTTTGATTAAAAATTCGTTTACCCCAATTTTTTTTTTTAATTTAATTTTTTTTTTTACACTAATTTATCAAATAAAATCAAGACATATAAAGGGTTTAACCCTATCTAAAGTTTTCGAATAAATAAGCCACGATCTATGTAATTCTTCTCCATTAGGCAGTTAGTATTAAATTTACACTTGTTCGTAATAGGAAAATCAAAACCTTTCAATTGTACAGGACCTTCCTGAACTAATAAACTAATGGAATTTTGAGATAACTTTGGCCAGCATCCGGGATCTTTCAATTCAAGCTCTGAAAACAGAATTAAATTTAAACTGCTATCAGTAACGTTATTTTTATCTTCTAATAATTCGACCGGAGGAATTTGTGCGATAGATATCTGTTTAGATGTGCTCGGGACCATTGTAACGTCATTGCGCGGGACATCATTTTTTATCGGTGCTGGAGAAATTGGAATTAAAAAATTCCCAATGGAAACGAGTTTTTTTATGTCATTATGCTCTTTAATTCTAAGTTTTAGATTCTGCGAGCCTGAAAGTTTTTTTTAATTATTGTTCTTTTCATTGTAATCCACAATCCACAACCTCTAACAACCAATAGAAATGTAGTTATAAATTAAAAAATCTAATAATATTACCTCAAATTTGTACCTTGCATTTCCATATCCGCTGTGTTCTGTGTTGAGCGAACAAACACAAACGTATCTATGGTATCAATGGCTTACGAAAGACGCTTACACTGATTATTACTGACTGTAAAATAACAAATCTAATAGAAATTAATTATAGGTACATTTAAGGAACTTCAACTGTCAAAACAATGATGAAACTGTTAACAAGTTGCAACCTTGCAAACCGTGCGATGTTAATGCTAATGGAATTTTGAATTTACTGAAGATTTCATAAGAAAATGGTCTTTAACCACATTCTCCTAGAGACTTAAATCGTGCAAAAGCACTTTGAAAGGCGTCGTCGGTTTGTTTGTTCTGTTGAATAAAAGTACGGCGCTGTGATTGGTTAATGAATTTGGATCGCACTCATTCGTCGTAAAAGACAGTAAAAGATATATGGAAAAATAGATCTTACGTTTAAACTAAATATATGGAATTTGTAAAAAAATTCTGTAACTGACTATAAATTCGTAAATCGTTGAATTTCGTTGAATTAAAACCAGATGCGTGCGCAGTCTGTATCTTTGGAAAGTGTTGCTAGAGCGTAATAATTATTTCGTACTATGGGTAATTTTTAAATGATTCAGGGAATATTATAACAAATTTTTAATACAATATTTATTTTCTCACGGCGCCCCTTCGGAGTTGGCGCCAGGTTTTTTGCACGTTTTTGAACGTATGGCAGATCCGGCGCTGCCTAAGTGACCAGCTCAGGTATGGGGGCTCCATCGAAGCCAGAGTAAAGTTAGCCTCCCAAAAACTGGGCGTACTGTACAGGGCCCCTCAGATACTTTAATAGTACACAACTGCTAACCCTGTACAAATCACAAGTGCGCCCCACGGTTGAATTTGGCAGCCACCTCTGGTCTGGAGCTCCAAAATACCTGAAAAATACCCTCGACTCTGTAGAAACGGGCAGTCTGTTCGATAGATTCTCCCATCTTAACAGACGGATTGCAATCTTTAGAACACAGGCGTTGGGTGGGAATGCTATCCTTGTTCTACCGGTATTACAATGGAAGATGCTCCGAGGAACTAGCATCATTGATCCCTTCGGCACCGGTGCATAGTTGGGAAACACGCCAAACGCATGCCCAACATTTGTACACGGTTGACATTTGTCACATGAGAACGGGTCGTTTCTTTGACTCGTTCTTGTGAATAATTTGCCGGCCTCTTGTGTTTCCTCCTTCCTACAACATGGGTCTCTTCAAGACCAATGTTCATTCCTTCCTCTCCTCAAAAAGATCCTCCAGACAGCATCCCAGATGACATAGGCCCTGAGGGAAATTATTTTCCTCAGGGTCTCCTGTGTGGAGTTCATGTAAAAAAAAAAATTGAACTCTTCAAAAGTTCTTTTTTCATTTCAGATGCAAGAATGGGACTCCAACAAGCTGAAGAAGGAAGTGCTGCTGGGTAAAAATCACACTGAGATCATCAAATCTTCTCTGGAAAAACAGTAAGCTGCAATCATTATATGTTTTTTTTTTTTTTTTACATGAGCTCCACACAGGAGGCCCTGAGGAAAATAATTTTCTCAGGGCCTATGTCATCTTTGGGGATGCTGTGTGGAGGGTTTTTTTAGGGAAAGGAAGGAGAGGAGAGGGAAGGAAAAGGGCTTAAGGGGTGGGTAGGAATCTGGGGTTTAGTGTGTCCTGGACATCCGCCTCCAAGACCTAGACAAACCTCACCCCATGAACCCGGGCACCCCTGCTAAATCACCAAACGTAGCAAACCACTTGGGGTGATCTATGGCAGAGGTGTTGGTTATCCAATAAAGGTTCCCTGGGCGGCGGTACCCATTCCCGCCTTCCAAATTGTAGTAATTTGGGAAAGTGTTACGGGTACTGCCATTTATTGGATAACTAACACCCCTGCCGTAGGTCACCCCAAGTGGTTCGCTATGTTTGATAACTTAGCAGGGGTGCCCGGGTTCATGGGGTTGAGGTTTGTCTAGGTCTTGGTGGCGAATGCGTTTGCACACCTAGTGCATGGTGGGTCGGACCGAGGGACACTGGTTGAGGTAGAACTAACCTAGACCTCTCCAGCCGGACTCTTTCGACCCATCGGCTTGCACCTCAGTGGGAGGAATGGATTTTTACATCCGTCACTCCTGGATACATTGTCCCCTAGATCAGCGTTTCCCAAAAGGTGTTCCGCGGAACCCTGGGGTTCCGTAGAAGCATCACAAGGGTTCCGCGTTCCGTTCGGATTGTTGCAAGGATCATTGCAAGGAAAAAACACAAATACTTTTACAGTGAACGACAAAATCTCTTCTCTTAGAAAGAAACTTGTCTTCTGGATAGAACGTGTTGAACAGAAACAGTACCAATTTTTTTCTCTTTTAAACGAGTTTCTGGAAAAAAAGAGTTGAAAGTAACCTCAGATATTGAAAAACGCATTTACGAACATTTGATGGCCCTCAACAAATCTCTGGAAGAGTATTTTCCTGAAAAACACCTGCAGGACATTGACTGGGTACAGAATCCATTCCTAGTTCACAGGAAACGTACAGCAACAGAGTACGAGACTTTCATAGATATCAAATGTTTTTCTTCCTTACAACAAAAGTTTAATTCAGAAAAAACTAATCTGGATGAGTTTTGGATTGGACTTAAAAACGAATATCCAGAAGTCGTCGAGAAGGCTATCACAGTTTTGTTACCGTTTGTGACGCTTACCGGTGTGAAACTGGTTTTTCGGCTAACGCTTACACAAAAAACAAATACAGAAACATACTGGATGCAGCTCCAGATCTTCGTATTCAGCTGTCTGACACAAAGCCTGATTTCAATGCTATTTTAACAAAAAAAATAAAAATATATCACTCTTCACATTAATGTGAGTTTTACACAAAACTTTAGATCTTTCTTTTCAAGGTAAACATGAAAGTATTCAAACTACGAGTTTATCTTTTTCTTATAAAAATAAGGTTCCGCCTAGAAAAGTATGATCGATAAGGGTTCCGGGGCGAAAAAAAATTGGGAAACGCTGCCCTAGATTCCTACCCACTCCTCATACCTTTTCAACTTCCTCTCTTTTCTTTCTCTGTAAAGACCCTCCACACAGCATCCCTAGAGATTAAATAGACCCTAAGGGGAATTATTTACCTCAGAGCCTCATTTTTTTAGGTGAATACCACACAAGAGTCCCAACTGCTCCCGTCTGGGCTTCCTTTGTGGAGATAATGTAAAAAAAACATTTTTTAAATATTGTTCAACAACTTTTTGAACAAAGTTCATATAATTAATATTAAAATTGTATTATATTTAGTGTCCGACCGAAACAGGACTTTCTACCGAAACTGAAACCGAATCTTCGGTATCTGTCTCAGTTTCGGCCGAAACCAAAACTTTTTTAGACATGTTAAAAATCTATTGTTTACTGAAATTTGGCTTAATTTTTACACCTATACAGACAGTTACCATGTGTTAAATGAAATAAAAAACAATAATTGAAGTACCTATGTGAAAAAATTTATTTATTTTTTTATATTAGGTACTGCTATAAAACAAACAAATATTAACAAAACATGTTAACTACTTCTTGGAACAAAAGTTTGTCAATAATCAACACTTAAATTATAAAGGAAGGACCTCATTAATTGAGAATTTTAATTTTAATTACGTTTATAATCACAACATTCTTTATTTCATGTGTTAAATGAAGTTTAAAAAAAAAACTAGAATTGAAGTATGTGGAAAATAATTATTTATTTATTTGATATTACTGCTATAAAAAAACAAACAAAAACTGTAAAAAAATAACACATAAACTCACAACACAATCACATCTGACCGGCCGGCGAACTCAGCTGACGATAGCGGGTGACACACAAGCCACAAACTCACCCGAAGTCAGCCGAACCAAGCGCGATAATTCACAAATGCAGAGTTTCGGTGCGGCCGAAGGTTCGGCAGATTTTCTGCCGAAACCGAAACTGATGCCGAAACTAGATTTTTTTGCCGAAACCAAAACCGAACCTTCGTTCGATCACTAGTTATATTCTCTTCGTCTCTTAATCATAATAATAATTTTTGGATGATTCCTATAGCGCTATTTTCGTGAGAAAATCACTTCAAGGGCGCTTTAATATTTGAATAATTTAATAATAATTCCTTGTGTGGAATATTTGAATTTTCTGATTAAAATATGTAACTGGAATATTAAATTCTTATATTTCTTTCCAGAACTGAGCAGATTAAAGACATCATTCAGCAAGTCAACCACCTGAAGGCAGAACTCAACATTGCTTAAGAAAATTACATTTACCTGCCTGTTCTTTAGATTATCTTCATTATTAATTTTCCTAATTAACTTTGTTTTTAAGAATTACTTATTTCATGTTTACTCTTCAAATGATTGTTGATGATATCTTCTTCTAATGTATTATATTTTCATTAGTTTTTGTTGTAACATCTTCTGTATGAAATTGTCATATTCTTTTCTAATAAAATGAAACATAAAAGTAAATTGTCTTTACTTCTATAATATTCATAGACATCCAAATGGATAGACCAGAAGATACAGGTGAGGGGTAAAACCAAACTATGGGGGGGCGAAGAGGGGAAGATGACTGTGATTAGTTGAAAAATCAATCTGACAGTATATAGGCATCTCGCATTATAATATCACCATTTAGTTCTTAAAAGCAAAATCTGCTTTGAATGAATAGACCTTTTTACATGGGAGCGCGAATTGCTTGCCACGTTAATAAAATATTTGCATAGGCCAAATGTACACCCCAAAAAGTTTGCCCGTTTTCACATAGCAATATTTTGTTGCCGTGTTTAGTTAAGACACTTTTACAAATGTTTCATAATTTACTTACCCCTGTAACCAGCGACGAGCACACTAAGGAAACGCCCACATTCGCTATGTGCACATTGATATGTAGGTATGTTGTATAGCACAAGCTGCCGTTTAAGCGTGTTATTTTGTTAAATGTATAGATGTTAGCTTCGCGCTGCCCACGGCAAGAATGATGACGTCACACATTTTAGATTCAAGCGAGGCTCTATCCCCTCCCCAAGGGGCGAACTGGCGCCAAGGAGGAGCTCCAGCCGGTTCCATGGCGAGGGGGAAATAATACGTTTTTATCACTTAAGACAGGTCCAGATATATTCATATGTCCGTGATAATATTGCAATATATTTAGGTATTTTCAATTATCATGTACCAGGAGCAAATGATTGTGAAAGTAAATAAAAAGGTTGTTCAATTGGTAGAGTAGTTTCACCATTTTGAGATCCTCAGGTACAGAATGTTTCATATCGACCTCGCTCAAAAATACATTAATATATTTAAGAGTACCAATTTGGAACAATGAATATGCCATAAACTAGTCCCAGCGAGAGCACGCACGGATGTCATCGATGTTTATCCTCTTCCTTCGTGCGTTTTGTTAGAAAACGAAAAAGACGGAAGACACTAGAAGGATGACGTCACATCATGATCTCTCGCTGGTACTAATATAACCATCCAGATGCAGAACGGCTGTGGCAATGCAAAATGGTCGCCCTTGTAGTTTCATGGTGTGCTCCGAAAATTATTGTAAACACATTTGTTTCAGTTATTTTACAAGTTATATGTATGAAAAAAATCACAGTGTTTCTTTAAATGCTGTTTTAGACAACCCCAAGAGATTCTTGCTCTATTGTAAAGGAGTCGTGTTTTATTTAACATTTTCACAATTCTCACATCAATTTTATCGTTTTAAATATTAGCGCGCTCTCCCCAACATTCGTAATTACATATCTCTCCATCTTCTTCTTTTTGAGCGGAAATACGGCGCCTTAAGCCATGAAACTTCTTAAGAGGGTTTCACTGTACAGTACAATCTCACTATTCCGGCACTATTAAAAACCAGAGGGTGCCGGATTATTGGAATGTGAAATGTGTGAAATGAATCAAACAAAGCATTTCATAAAGAGAATATACACACTATTAACAACAGGTAAGTACGTACGCACGTGCACATAGATAAGTTTTGAGATTAGACTGCTAGACGACGACGCGGCGATGGAGCGCATAGGCATAGAGGGGCGAGGAAGGCGCGGGCGGAGGGTGTCGGATTATTGAACGTATTCTATTGAAGGTCTATTGAAGTGCCGGATTAGCGAGATTGTACTGTATGTATATTTAAAAGTACTTTTTTTCACATGACTAAAATAAAATTAATGATTCATAATTTTGAAGGAAAACACACAAAAACGATTACCACAAAATAAATTTTCATAGAATCTTGTAAATTAAATACTAGTCCATGATCTTGAACCCTTTCCAAAGCTGTTTCAATCTGGCTGTATTTGTTTTCTTCGGTCTCCGCAGGCCATGATTATTATTTTATATTATTACTAGCTGACCCGACGAACTTCGTACCGCCTCAGAATCAATTACTGTTAAATTAAATTCAGTTGTTTTATTAAGTCAAAAATTACACAATGAAGCAATCATCAATGCACAACTGTCCGTGTTTTGATTTTGTCAGTATCAGAGATGGCATTGTTTATGGATTTATATTTTTTGTGATTTTCTTATTTTTCCACTTAATTACGATAATTTGTGAACCGGGAACCATTTATTGGATAACCAACACCTCTGTCATACGTCACCCATAGGTCACCCTTAGGAATCGCACCTTAAGTGGTTCGCTACAGGGTGACGTTTGTCCGGGTCTTGGCGGCGGATGCGTCTGCCCACCTGCTGCGCGGCGGACCGGATCGAGAGAGACTGGTTGAGGGAGGCCTTTTGACCTTTCCAGCTGGCTCGACCCAACGCCTTGCACCGCAGTTGGAGGGATGGATTCATACGTCCGTCACTACCAAACACACTGACTCCAGATTCCTACCCTCCCCTCATACCTTTTTCCTTCCCAGAACTTCCTATCCTTCCCTTCCTTAAAAAGACCCTCCACACAACATCCCCTAAGATGACACAGGCCCTGAGGAAAATAATTTTCTTTGGGGCCTCATGTGTTGTGAAACTGATGTAAAAAAAACTTTGCTTTTCATTTTGTTTATACGTGTGAGGGTTTTTTATTTTAATGATTGTATCTTTCCTTTGGATGGGTGGAGACATACGTTCACCGTTTGTCTCATTTTCGACTATCGACATTAAGTGTGTAAGAAAGAGAGGCAGCATTATATGTTTAAAAATAAAAACAAAACAATCAGCACATTGACATTTGACGTTTTTGAATTATTGGAACTCACTCACTACTCAATATTTATAGGTTCTTATCATAAAAATGTTAGAAGTCAACTTGAGTACAATTCTCCCATCTGGAATCCACATTATAGTATACATGTACAAGCTGTTGAAAGAATACAAAACAAATTCTTACGTTTTCTAAATTTTAAAATGGGTATTCCAGCAATTATGTTGAACTACAACACTATTTTAAATGATATGAATATGCTCAAATTGTCCGACAGAAGAATTTTCACTGACTTGGTATTTCTATATAAAATTCTAAATGATTTAGTTGATAGTCCGATATTGCTAGAATTGATAAGCTTCCGGATTCCACTACGTAATACCAGAAGTCAGGATTTATTTCAGTGCAGAAATTCTGGAACTAACTACCATATGTATTCCTCTTTGCCCAGAATACTAATGGAGGGAAATAATTATACCAAGTCAGTGGACATCTTCAATTTATCTGACGACCTCCTTAGTCCAGTGGCTAAGACTCTTGACTCACATTCCGGAGGTCGCGGGTTCGAACCCGGCATGCGCAAATAAATTTTATTTGATTAATTTGTGTTATTTCACAATTAATTCTTTTAAAATAATATATAGTATATTTGCGGCATGTTCCAGAGTGGAAGATACTATTAGTATCGCCCTGGTGTAAGACCACCATTCAGAATTGAAACGTTGCTTGAAAATGGCTTTAGCCGTGTTTAGTGACCAGATCTGAATAGCCAGGTACTTCCCAACCTTCCTCTTCCCCACCTCCTTCCCCTCCCCACTACCTTCAGCCTCACAACATACCCCAATTGGGGATGCCATAGTCTCACTGGCTCCAGACGGGAGCAGTTGAGATTCTTGTGCGGTATTCACTGTAAAAAAAAAAAAAAAAAAATCTTTAAACAAATACAAAATACTGTTACTGAGGCAGTTCAGTTATGTACAATAAATACTATATATTGCGTTGCAAAAACCTATTATATTTCTTTGTTAAAGAAATAGTATTTATATATTATTTAATCATAGTGTAATTTGTAAATTTCATACTTATTTAAAAGCCCCGTAAAAGGGCGTAAATAAATAAATAAATAAAATTCCTGCAGCTCTTTCAAAATATGAGAATTCGTTCCGTACAAAATGTATGGGGAAATGAATTTTCTTCATAACTTTCTTTTTCATGAATTTTTGCGATGTTTTAATAGTTATTATGTTATCCGGAGCGGAGACAAATCCAACAAATCAAAGATCATCAAAATCGATCCAGCCGTTCTTGAGTTATAAATAGTGTAACTAACGAGTTATAAATAGTGTAACTAACCCGACTTTGTTTTATATATTAAGATTGAAATTGTATTATTGAATAAGTATAACATTGCGAACTTCCTGTAGTTTTGATCAAAATGTGTCTGTTTGGAAACCTGCACCACTTCAACACTATTAACCGCTATCGTCCAGTCAATGATGTGCCTCGAACCATGGTGAAACTACTCTAATAATAACAAATAACATATTTTGAGTTTTATCGTCAGTACTGTTTTGATGGTTTCTCTTCCCTCCTTTGAAATTTACCGGGAGAAAAGAACTTGAAATATCGATGAACTCCTTCTCCCCCAAACAACAGAGATTCTACCAGGAGAGTAAAGAATGTTGAATAGGTTGAAAGTATCCATCAAGATTGCTATTCTTTCTCAATAACAGAGTAAATCTACCACCAGGAGTAAAGAATGTTTGAAGAGGTAAGTTATGCAGACTTTATTTTAAATCTAATATATTTGAATATGTATGACATTTTCCCTGCATGAGCCTTATGTACGAGGGTAGGTTTTTAAATTCGCGGAATGGGGGGTAAGGAGTGGAAATAAAAATCCAATTTCTTTTCAATGTATTCACCTACTACCCTAATACATTTTTCGGATCTTTCAATTAACTTATGTATACCCTCAAAAAAAATTATTTGTGTTTGTCTAAAAAATATGCCGAAATTGCATCCTTCACTTTGTGATCACTTGAAAACTTTTTCCCACAAAGTTCTTTTTTCAAGTTTGGAAATAGGTAATAATCACTGGGAGCCAGGTCAGGACTGTAAATTGGGTGTGGCAAAATTTTGAAGCCCACTTTCTGCAGGGCAGCCATCGTAACACGGCTCTTGTGAACAGGCGTGTTGTCGTGCAGAAGGAGGACACCTTTGGTCAATTTTCCCCTTTTTTTCTCCTTGATGGCTTCCTTTAATTGCTCTAGAACTGAAGCGTAGTAATCTCCGGTTATGACGACACCATTATCTTTGTAATCGATCAACAAGATTCCTTCTGAGTCCCAAAAGACTGTCGTCATGATTTTCCCAGCCGATTGTGACACCTTAAACTTCTTGGGTGTTGGTGTGCCTTTCTGTGCAACTGCATTGAGTCCTGTTTAGACCCACGAACACTCCACGCGCTGCTGTTTTTGAGGCAGCGTGAGCATTCCCGGCACCCATCTTGCGCTGACTTTAGTCATGTCAAGATGGTCTTGAAGAATTTTGAAAATGGTTGTATCTGATACTCCAACCATTTCTGCGAGCCGTTTCTTATTTAGTCGGACATCTTCTAATATTAATTTTTTGACTTTTTGAATAATTTCCGAATTGGTCACCTCGATCGGCCTTCCTGGCCGTGGGTCGTCTTCAAGTGACTCTCTGCCTTGTTTAAAGAGGATATGTCACGTGTAAACCATAGTTTTACTTGGACAAGTGTGCCCGTAAACGGATGGCATCTCTTTCAGTATGATCAGAACTAACAGTGCGGAACTCAATTTTCTCCATATTCACAATTTCTTCCCAATTGACTTGTTTGGTCGACGATAACTCAAAGACTAATGACCTAATTACGATGAAACCCGGTGTTTATACTAATAATAAGTTGTTCAATTAATACCTAATTCAGCGACACCCCCACTAATTACTTACCTACCCATTCTGCGAACTTTAAAACCTCCCCTCGTATATGAAGATATTTATTTTCTTAAAATTATCAATGTCGACAGTCGACACAGTCAGTCTAAAATAATAACAAAGTTTCCCTTTCCATTCACTCAGAAATTTATTTATTTATTTATTTATTAATTTTCGGGAAATCGACAGTTTATATTTATTTCAGTTTGTACATAGTATTAAATAGCCAAAATAAAACCAATTACGGATTTCCTCCTTGTGACTTTACTTCTACTGAGACAGCATAATAAGAATAAGTAAATTAGTTTTATAAAAAGGAATATGAATCTAAAATTATATAAAACAAAAAATATATATATGTATACTCAAAACATTTTTTTTTAATATAAAATGAAAAATTACAAAACAAAAAAAATCTATCAAAACATTGGTAGCCATGGAGAGAGGTTGTACATATAAATCAAATCACAGAAATACAAACAATAAAAACATAACATTATTCAAGAACCATTAGAGAATATATATACTTACTGTACAATATTTTCTGAAAATATTATTTATTGTTGGTTTTTTTTTTCTTAAACCTATCAGGAGCAAATAAGTGTAAAGAGGTTAAAATTTAAGCTGCTGATCTATTTGCAAAGTAAAAGCGCTGGCACACCAGGAAGTCAAAGGTATAAACCGCCAGTATAGCACCCGTATTTACGTATTTAAAACCGTCTGGCTCGCTGTGCCTTGAAATCCTTAACCCGCATAAAAACTGCCGGTGGATCAGTCGAGCCGACAGTCGTTATACAGCTTTCTCTAATTATTCCGGTTATTTCACCATGCCGGCAATTGATTAGACTGTTTGGCTCACCAATGGATTATCAACGAGAGCCTGCTAGCCAACGAGTAATACTGTTAGCTCACTATCTCGCAAATGAATCAGGCACAATATTTTCTTCAAATATATATTTTTTTTTCTACATAAAACAGGAGTAGGAGTAAAAAAGTGTGTCCCTTCAGTGGCTGATACAGAAAAAACTCAAGGGGGGGGCGCTAAAGATATCTTGAGCTACTTTTAGGTACTTTTTTTTACATTAGCTCCAAACAGAAGGCCCTGAGGAAAATAATTTCCCTTAGAGCCTATTTCATCTTTGGGGATGCTGTATGGAGGGTGTTTTGAAGGAAAGGAAGGAGAGGAAGTTCTGGGAAGGAAAAAGGTATGAGGGTTGGGTAGGAATCTGGGGTTCAGTGTGTCCAGTTCATCCGTTGCCAAGATCTAGACAAACCTCACTCCATGAACCCGGAAACCCCTGCTAAGTCACCAAACATAGCGAACCACTTGGGGTGACCTATGGCAGAGGTGTTGATTATCCAATAAAAGGTTCCTGGGGCGACGGTACCCATTCCCGCCTCCCAAATTACAATTTTATCGTAATAAGAAAAATAATCAAGTCACATGCAAAGTTTAAGAAAGTTTTATTTAAACTGATTAAAAACATCTACAATACAATGCCATCTTATGATATGAAAAGTAACGATTGTGGTTCTCATTTTTCTGCGCCTATTCTTTCTGGCAAATTGGATAAGTACATCGTCAATAGGACAATCAATTTCATGGTGAATGTTCAACAAAACTAAGCCATTAAGTCGATCCTCCTTCATTGTCGACCTCAGCCATGTCTTTGTACGCCGCAATTTTGAAAAACTTCTTTCTACTGTAGTAAAAGATATGGGTAGACAAGCAAATATTTTGTACAGCGTGTGCAAAGTAGGATATTCAGATCTAGGACAAACAGACAACGCTTGCATCACAGAATCACGACCATTAATGACGTTTATGCTCGTTTGCTTGTATTGAGGAATCTCTCCTATAAGTCTCTTTTTAATCACAGAGGGTGATTCTTCTTCAAAGAACGGTAGTTCAGTTAAGCACTGATTCAATTTATGTGCCAGATCATCCCGGCATGTTTCAGTAGTTGTGAGGACAAAAGTATGTTGAATTTTAAATGATAAATATTTTCCTCAGCAAAACGTTCTCTCATGCCAGTCGTAACATGGCCCAGTGTTGGAATAAAAATATTTATTTTCCAATATGTCACAGCATCATCATTATTATCACAGTTTTCTTTGGGTCTTTGTCTGCCTGTAAGTTAGGGCTGCGTATTTATCTTTTTTTTTTCTTCAGTGAGGCAAAACGAGATAGATCTTTGTAGTTCGTATAGCGCTATCGACTACTTTCTTTGGATCAAAAACTACTCGATAATACCACTCCCCCATTGACAAAACCATAACCTACACAACCATGAAAACCACAACTCACCCAATATCCACGGACAAAACCAAATAACTTCACAACCATGAAAACTACTAATAACTAGACAACTAGCCAATATCATCTGTAGCCGGGCCAGCAGACGCGTTGCCGTCGTTGCCCACCACGTTAAGTTATGGAGAAATAACTAAATAACCAAATAACCATTTTATAATTATTTTTTTAGATACCAATAACCAGTTGGTTATGTTATTGAAAATCTGTTCAGGGAATTGGTATATTTATGCTGTTCAGTCTGGCCAGTTACCCAAGACTAGAACGAATAGCCTGCGGCCCGCAAGGGGGGGGCGCGCGCCCCCTGTGACCCCCCCCTTTATCCGCCACTGTGTCCCTTTAAATAAATAAGCAATTTAAAATTTCCATTGGTCTTGTGTTTGATGTTTTTCCTTCAATAACAGAGCAAATCAACCAGGAGCACAGAATTTACTGACAGGTTAAAATATCAATATTGTCAATCCAATTTGCCCAGCAGTGTTCCTACATTTTATAGATGTCATCTGGATATTTGTGTTTTTTTCATAAACTACTTATTATCTTAATAAGTCAACTACGTCTCACACGTCATCATTACATAGTATAAAATGAAGTTGCTCAAAATGTATATGCGCTTATATCTTTTAAACTACACAACGGATTTTCATGCAGCTTTCACCAATAGATAGAGTGATTCAAGGGGAAGGTTTATATGTATAATACATGCTTATTATAGGTATATAGTAGAGAAAAGCCGAGAAATTCAAATATTCAATTCAGGCAGGAAGGTCGGGTAATGACATTGTGTTTCGTTAGCCACAGCAACGTGTAGCCGGGTCTGCTAGTTACATATATATGGTAATGCTGTAGGTAGCTTGAAAACAAGCTTATGGTTAAAATGTGTTGTTTTATTTTCCACCTACAGCAAGAGTATGAGAAAAAAAAGTGTGTTTAGATAATACCCTTGACTCTATGCAGAAACGGGCGTTTGTCTGATAGATTCTCCTAATTTAACAGACGGATTAATTTTTAAAAGCACAGGCGTCGGATGGGAATGCTATCCTTGTTCTACCGGTATTTCAATGGAAGATGCTCCGAGGAACTAGCGTCATTGATCCCTTTGGCATCGGTGCATAGTTGGGAAACACGCCAAATGCGTGCCTAACATTTGTACACGGTTGACATTTGTCACATGAGAACAGGTCGCTTCTTCGACTCGTTCTTGTGTTCAACGGCTCGGCAGTGGAACGATTTGCTGGCCTTTGAGTTTCCTCCTTCCTATAACATGAGTCTCTTCAAAACCAATGTTCATTCATTCGTCTCCTCAAAAAGACCCTCCACACAGCATCCCAGATGACATAGGCACTGAGGGAAATCATTTTCCTCAGGGCCTTCCTGTGTGGAGTTAATATAAAAAAAATAATAATAAATAAGTAAATTACTAGATATTTGACTTCCAAATTTCCATTTGGGCCCTGTTGTTTGGTGTTTTTTCCTTCAATAACAAAGCAAATCCACCAGGAGCACAGAATGTACCGACAGGTTAAATTTTCCCAGTAGTGTTCATACATTTTATAGATGTCATCGTACATGTTTTAAATGTGTTTTTTCATAAACTACTTATTTTCTTCAAATATTATTGTTTTATTTTATACCTCCAACAAGGGTAGGAATAAATAAATGTGTCTAGGTAAAATAAGTAATTTACTAAATAAATATTGACATCCAATTTCGATTTAGCCTGTGTTTGGTTTTTTTTTTCCTTCGATAGCAGAGCAAATCCACCAGGAGCACAGAATGTATGAATAGGTTAAAATATTGATATTATCAATCCAATTTGTCCAGCAGTACAATTTATAAATGTTATCTGGATATTTTTGGAACGAAAACTTCTTTAGCACCATTGTGATTTGAAACCCGATGAAACAAAAAATAGCGACACTAAAAAGAGACAAACACATACATCTGCAAGATTTAGCTTGCTTGCTGTGCCTCTCTATGTGCGGTGCTTTGTAGCCCATTAGCCTCCTCTTCGTACTGTGCTTCGTAGCCTCCCCATACTTGTCTACTTTAGTTTTCTGAAGGTTTTACTTCTACCTCACACAACTGAACTGCACACTTTAATTTTTTTTAAATGTTTTTTTTCATAAACTTACTTCAATTTTATTTGCTACCCACAGCGGTAGGAATGAATAAACAGAGCAAATCCACCAGGAGCACAGAATGTAAGAATAGGTTAAAATATCGATATTGTCATTCCAATTTGTCCAGCAGTTTTCCTCTATAGAGATGACCATCTAGTATTTTTTTGTGAGTTTTTGTATTTTCTTTAAACATATTGTTTTATTTTAAACCTACTTTTATTTATAAGTGCTTCTAGATAAATAAGTAATTTACAATATTGACATCCAAATTTCGATTTGGCTGTATGGTTTTTTTCCTCCAAAAACAAAGCAAATCCACCAGGAGCACAGAATGTATGAATAGGTTAACTTTTTCCACGCGATCGTAACAACAGTTGATACGGCAAAGCCATGCCTCACACGCGCCCGTATCAGCCCTTGTTACGCTAACTTCGACTGCCGATATCACAGCGCTACTATGTCACAGTATTTTTTCCCGCTCGCTAGGATATTCGTGTAACTATCACGATGCTGACATCTTCAGGCATATTTCGAAAGTAAATTTCGTAAAAAACATATAATCAAGTGAATGTGTCCTTGTGCCTTTGAATGCTAAATAGTTCTCAATTTACTCCACAGATGGCGATAGTAGTTTGCGCAGGCGCATCCATGCAATTCCGACTGACCAAATTGGACAAGCGTCGATAACATTTATTATCGAGATCGCGCGTATTCGCACACGTTTGTTTATGTTGTGAAACTGTGATTTTGAATTTACATAAAAATTTTATTAATTTTAGTGTCATCAGAAGTTTTAGAACTTGTTTATACGAATTAATAATAATAAGTGATTGAGGTACCACTTGTGTCTATCAACGCAGTGTCCTGAGTACAAGCACGCGGATAAATGGCGCCGTCTTTAAGATAACATGGGGACGCTTTTTACGTTTTTTGTTTTTTATAAACATCTAGGAGTGTTTACAGACGACGATTTGGTTTCAAATTGTAGATAATAATCTCATCTGTTTATATAGTATGATAAATCATGCCATAATATGCTGTAATTTGACATAAAATTGGATGGATAGGTATTTGAAATATGACATATACATGTACCGCATATGGGTATTGAAAAAACGGAGTAGTTCAACGCGGGGAAAAGGTTAAAATATTGATATTGTCAATCCAATTTGTACAGCAGTGTTCCTACATTTAATAAATGTTATCTGGATATTTTTTTTAATGTGTTTTTATCTACAATTTCATCAACTACTTACTTACTCCACATTTTTTTAAATTGAAGACCAGAGCTATGTCTGGGAGCCGGTGGAACTTTATCATCACTAGTTTTGTGGTATTTAGTAACTTGTAGGGGGAAGAATGAATGTAACAAGAAGCAATGAATGAATGAATAATGAAAATCATGACATTGTTTTATTTTTGTTTTTATTAAAAAGCTTTTCATATACATAATATCATACAGGATGTTTAACTTAAACAGCCGTTACATCTATCACCAAAAATAATGAATATTTAAATGTTTTTCATTTGCCCCGTAAGGGAGTCTGACTACTCAATGTAAAACTTAATATTATTACAATCGAAATAGGAATTTTTTTTTTCTCATTTTTGTAATTTTATTTTTAATTTCATTCGGAATTTATTCGTGGAATAACGAAAAATATATTATGGAAAAATTTGAGAATTATATTATATTTACAACATAATATCGTACATTTTTAAAATAACGATCAAATATCACATGATTTTCATAAAAGCTCAAGTAAAATTCATGGATTTTTACCCAATTTTTTCCATAAATTTCAACACAGGCATATTGCTCAAATTTGTAAATGCTTACAATTAAATGCATTTTAATTTAATAGGTTTATTATTCACATTATTTATTAGTGAAATATGATAGTGTTTAGCGCATGTTTTCAAGCAATTGTTAAATATTATCTCCATGGATGTTTTTTTCAAGCAAGCAAAGATGATTGTGAAATGTATTTTTATAAATGTCGATTCCAAATCATTTTGCATTGTTTTCCCAACAAAACTTATTGAATATATTTGAAATATCAAATAGTCTCTTATTTTAAAGTGGAAATGTAGGAAGAATCCAAATATAAAATCTACTGTTAAGGCTAGGATTAGACTCGTAAATTTTTTCCTGTAAATCGCTCTTGTAAGCGATTTATTGCCAAATTACCAATGTAAATGACACCAAAAGTCACTTAACGTAATTTATAGCAAGTTACAGAACTTATTCTTTCGGAAGTTTTTTGACAGGTCTAATCGCGCCCGCGCAAATTTCTAGCCTTCTTACAGCTTATAAAATCAGTTTGATAAGATAAGAAACTTGCCATAAGAAATAGTTCCGAAATGCGTCGTTGCCGCCGTTGCGAATGTCAAAAATTAAAAGCCAATTGTTTTCGTAGGATTTTTTTTCTACAAAACTAGTATTTATTTCCACTTATTTAAGTTTTCTGGAAAATAAGCATCCTTCTATTCAATTATCGGTCCAATCCCTTCCAATCTTAATGTTTCTGTTTTTAACATTTACGTTGTTTGAAATTTTGAATTCGAAGTCGGTTGCTGTCAGCAGATGTCAGGTAGCTGTCATTTGGATGAAACGAAATTAATTGTCGCCTTTGACGGCACAAAAGTGCGTGGAGAATTGTTAAATTAAAGCCAGAATCTATTTCAATACTTTATTTGGGCCTTTTCGTCTTTATTGACGAAATCGCCTAAATTTGACAGTAGCGGGTCGTTGTTGACAGGAAGCCATCTTACCGCAAATAAATTTAGAGATGTAAACGGTCGCATGAGCATTTACACAGGTCGAACTTCCGAACAACTTCCGTGATCATTAATTACCAAAAGTCGGATGCATATGTGAACGCTCCTGTGAGTGACCTGTCAAAATCTTATGTAATCCGTAAATTTTAATTACGAGTCTAACCCCAGCCTAACACTTATTGCTTATTGGAAGTTGAAATATGTCATTTTATTTTATCCCTTTGTATTTATATTCATATAAAATGGATATGTCAATACCGTAGATTACACAGTTAATGCTAGTCAAATATTAAAAACAGACTGTTGTGTGTGTAAATGTGCAAAAACATTTACATAAAGGAATTCGAAAAGTATATCGACATACTTGTTATTTTATTCTAATGCGCGGGTCACATTATGCTGGTTGCCAGCCGCGAGTTGAAGAAGCCGCTTCTGCCAGCCGTCGATCAGCTTGGTGTGACAACAAAATCCGGCACTGGCGTCGCCAGCCGGCGAGTATTTGTCAGCGGCTGACAAAGTTGGACATGTTTAACTTTTGGTAGCAGGCAGCGGCGAATAATCAATCACGTGACCGCTGGCACCAGCCGGCAGCGCAGTCTGACCACTATTGCGTCTATCAGCAACGAGAAAGCACGTGTTTTTTTTTATGAAGTTGTTTAGTTGTGACTATTTTATAATTTGTAATTTTTAATTGATATAATTAAAGTTATTTATAATGTCTGAGTTAAAGTGGACTGCGAAACAAATAATACCCACCCACCATCGTCTCTGTTTGCGGTGAAGCTGGTTAAGCATTTCTAAACTAAGTTCCCTGACACCATCTCTCAACAACTGCTTAATTAGCTTTTTACGTGAAACGACAGATGACATATAGTGAATGACTAACTGGAGAGTGCGAGACGCGGATAGCAGCAACAGTAGGGTGACCAGATTGTCCGCCGCTGCTAGCTGGTACTACTACCAGCCGCTGGTAAGCAGCAGCTGGCAACCAGCATAATGTGACCCGCGCTTAAGACTTTTTTATTTCTAAGTTTAGTTTTCTGGTACAAAAATATGTTTTCAAAAAAGTCAGTCTTTTGGTAATTAATTCAGTTGTCATGCTATTTTTCAAAATGGAATGATTCCTATAAGAATGAATTTGAGTTTCAAAATTACAATTCTTTTATACTTAATTCTTCTTTAATAAATAAATACTTCTTTTAATAAACACAGTATTATTTATTATGATGAATTTTGTCATATTAGGTGCCATTTTTTGGCAATGGAATGAAACAATTGTATTTTAAAGAACAATTGTAAACATGAATTTCAGTTAACAATTTCCCACAAATCCACAGTCAAAATACCCTTTCAGTGGAAAGTCTTTTTACTCGGTTACACTTAAAACTAGTTACATTTAAAGGAGGAGAAAAAAACAATTATTACAACAATAATAATTAAAAATAAATGGTAAAATTAATTGAGCGTCCCGCTGCGTTTAAAAATCCCGCAGCGGTGAGTTACTCGTTATAAAAAGTATTGGCATTTCAGTATGAAATAATCAGTGGTCGACAAGCGGGCCCCAGAACATCCGGGAAACCCGCTTCTCATCTTCGGTAAAGAAGAAATCGTTGCCCAGCTTCACGAACTCCTTCATAGACAGGGAGCCATCCTGAAACAAAGAGAAACAAACCATTTTTAAAATGCTATTTAATTGATTGATATCACATAATCATTACAACCCAGTGTTGCCAGTACTGAAAGAAAGTGTGGCAAGTCGAATAAAAAGGGCAAATGTAGGGAATAAACACACGTCAAATGGTAATAAAAAAGGACGAAAAAGATAGCTCTCTTATGATGGATTCCAGGCATCGATGGAAACAAAATATAATTTTTATTGGCAGGTAAAATTATTTTATTTTATTGATTGATACCACATTATCCAGGACACAGATGGAAGAATAACCAAGTAGGTGTTTCAACTTCTGACGGCATTATCAATCAAACTGTCAACAGAAAACTGCCTTCAGAAGGTGAAACGCATAATAATAATTACATAGCACAACTTGTTTATAAATAAACTGTTTTTATAAATTGATCAATAATATTATCAAAAATGTAAAATAAACAAAATGGAAATGCTACAAATTAAACATGATAACAATAAATAAGAAAAACAATTAGCATACGTAATATGTATATATATATATTTTTTTTTTTTCAATGTTAAATTTTATTTTTTATAAATAATCGGAAACGGTTTACATATACAGGGTGTCCGGTGGCAGAATTAGGATTTAAAACTTAAATAAAAAATAAACTGCTTATGATATACATTTATTTCAATAACTGTTACAAAGAGGAGAAGTGCGGATTTTATTTCTTAAAAATTATTTCGTCTAAATGTAGACCATCACGTCGGATACACTCTTGGAATCTGGTCTCAGTATTTCGTGCCACTCACTGGAGAAGTGACATCGGGATACCATTAACTTCGCGAATGATATTTTCTTTTAGTGCAGAGATGGTCGCGGGGGCAGTTTCATATTTTTTACTTTTGAGGTACCCCCACAGAAAAAAAGTTCATAGGAGTGAGATCTGGTGACCCCCTTGGCCAGGGGATGTCACCGAAACGGCTAATCATTTTTTTAGGGAACAAATCACAAAGTAGCGCCATCGTCTCTCTAGCAGTATGAGGCGTGGGCCATCTTGCTGGAACCATGCGTGTGAATTGGAGGCAGGATGTTCTCTCATTTTTGGCAAAAAATAATGGTTAAGCATGCCCCGATAAGAAACCCCGTTCACAGTAATGGCTTGCCTTCGATGATTTTCAAAAAAATAAGGTCCGATTATTCCACAGCTAGACAATGCACACCAAACCGTCACTTTGGGACTGTGAAGTGGCTGTTGATGTTTTAAATGTGGGTTCTGTTCTTTAGGTGACCAATAACCACAATTCTGCTTATTTACACTTCCATTTAAATGAAAATGGGCTTCATCACTCCAAAAGTTAGTGTTTACCGTACGAAATCGCTCTAACATTGTCTCATAGGAAATTTTACGTAAATTGTAATTATTAGGTTTAACCACTCATTTGCCGCTCGTGCGCCGGCGTGTCCTGATTTTGACACGCGATTTTGACCCTTATGTATAAAGAAAGTGTATGAAGAACACGGTCAGAATCGCTTGCTCTATTATCGCTCTTTACCATAGAGAAAACCGCAATTCGCTTGGTGACTCCATATAATTTATATTAATGATTTACCGGAGCGCGGGAACGTGCGCAGTTCTTGCGCATGCGCGGGAAAAATTCTTTGGTCTTCAACTTTGACCTTTCTATGTACGAAATTTCTCAAGGACGCTGTCAGAATCGCCGGACATTGGGTGTCATGGCTGCCGCTTTTTGCGAACGCTAATTGGTTACAACCAACCCCATTTACTCGCGGCATTCAACGAGTTAAGCGCTTGCACAATTTGAATCTTAAAAGGATGAAATTTAAGGTCCTTCTTCAATATTTCGTGCACAATAGTTTTTGGAAGCCCTAGGATAGCCGCTCTCTTGCGCACGGACTGACGCGGATTATCGCTCAAATTGTTCGTGACGAGTTCGATGTTTTAATTTGTTCTAGACGTCCTCCTGGGCCCCGGCCGTGAGTCGTTTGCTGCCGAACATGTTGCCCGGAACCTCCGGACACATGATCGAATCAAATCTTTACTTGGGGCATCACGTAAACGTCGAATACTGTAACACATACTAAATCTTTGACGCGCAATTGCATACGAATCGTTAGCCTTGAAATAGGCTCCGATTACGAACGCACGCTACTCTCCTGCCCACTGTGACATCGTGACAGATCGTGATTAAATAATCCGCATGAACGACAAAGCTAACGCGCCCCCCTCCCCGCTCGTCCGCTTAGCCGTTACAGAGAAATTCGAAATTTAAAACCTAATTCTGCCACAGGACACCCTGTGTGAGCACTTAGGCCATAGACCCATTCTACTATCTCCCATTTTACCTCATTCCTTTGACAGTAACCCAGTACCTTTTATAAAGTTCACCAGGATTGTCATTGGAAATGAAGCTATATCTTCTGGTTTGACAATGTGTCTTCCCAGGTCTCATTTCCCCTCTTCACTCCTCCTCGGTTCCCTGAAGGCCCCACGACAGAAGAAGGCTTCATCTCTCCTCTCCACTCCTTAGTACCCCGAAGGCTCCACCTCCCCTTGGTTCCCCAAATGCCCCACAAGGGGAGAGTCCACTCCACCTCGGTTCCCTGAGGGCACCAGGAGGGGAGAGAACTTCATCTCTCCTCCTTGGTTCCTTATAGGCCCCACAGAGGAAGAGTTCACCAAGATGGCCTCATTCTGTTGTTCGCTGACGATCTAAAATTATTTCTTCTAATAAGAAATATTGAGGACTGCGTGCGCCTTCAAGCTAATGTTGATAACATTTCAGAATGGAGTCAACAAAACCAGCTTCATTTCAATGTCTCGAAATGCGTTGTTCTGACTTTTACCAGAGCATTTAGTCTCACCTACCACAGGTACACTATGCTCGGTCATAATCTCAACCGAGTTTCGAATATAAAGGATCTTGGGATTATGCATGAAAATAAGCTGACATTTCGTCCTCATATCGAAGGGGTTTGCCAGTCGGCCTTAAAAATGTTAGGGTTGGTTCTCCGAACTGTCAGAGTTTTTCGGGATACCCGTGCTCTGAGGATTTTATACTTCTCCCTAGTCCGCAGTAGGCTGGAGAGTGGTTCGCTTATCTGGAATCCTCATGAGGTGGGATGCTCCCTCATGTTGGAGAGGGTTCAAAAAAAGTTTCTAAGATTTCTCTACATGAGGGAGTACGGCCACTATCCATGGCTCTACCCGACGAACTTTCTTCTGGGCATGCTGAGACTCCACTCCCTGCAGCTCAGAAGGGAGGGGTACGCTGCTACCCACTTATTCAGACTGCTGCGTGGCTATATTGAGAATTCAGCCATTCTGGAGCGCGTGAGTCTCTATGTTCCGGATGACTATCTTAGACAATGCCAGCATAGATTATTCTATCTTCCTGCCTGTAGAACTAACCTGCCAAAGGTTCTCCCGGTAGGAAGGAGTATATTGCTCCTGAACCAAATCTCCTCCGAGATTGATATGTTTGGCGTCAGTGAGGAGAGGTTCAAAAGTGAAATTCTTTTGAATCTTGAAAGAGTCTCTCCTCATTGACGAGATCTTTCACCACTGCCTGAAATTTTTTTGAAAAAAATTTTTTTTTTATTTTTTTGAAATCGATTTATTTCTTGATGTTTCTTTTTTATGTATAAATATTTGTAAAAAAAATTTTTTTTTGTACACTATTTATATGTATAACGTAATTTCTTATATGTATTAAAACAAAATTTGTAATGTGTAAGAAATTAATAAAAACATATTATTATTATTATTATTTCTCCTCTTCACTCCTACATGGTTCCTCGAAGGTCCCACATGGGAAGAGGACATCATCTCTCCACTTCACTCCTCCTTGCAGGTGGAGTGATGGCTATTGCAGGTTTGTGTTTCCATTCCCTGAGTGACGGGTTCGCCACACTCCCTACGCTATATGTTAAATATTACAAAGATATTGTTTATATTGTCCTTCACGCTATGAGTTCACCTGTGTTGTGGAAGAGACATTTTTCAATGGTAAATTACTTAACTCGTTGAATGCCGCGAGTAAATGGGGTTGGTTGTAACCAATTAGCGTTCGCAAAAAGCGGCAGCCATGACACCCAATGTCCCGCGATTCTGACAGCGTCCTTGAGAAATTTCGTACATAGAAAGGTCAAAGTTCAAAACCAAAGAATTTTTCCCGCGCATGCGCAAGAACTGCGCACGCTCCCGCGCTCCGGTAAATCATTAATATAAATTATATGGAGTCACCAATCTAATTGCGGTTTTCTCTATGGTAAAGAGCGATAATAGAGCAAGCGATTCTGACCGTGTTCTTCATACACTTTCTTTATACATAAGGGTCAAAATCGCGTGTCAAAATCAGGACACGCCGGCGCACGAGCGGCAAATCACAGGTTAATAATATCAAAAGTGGACTTAGTGATGGTATTTTTTATTTAGTTTTATTTATTAGCGTTATAAACTATTTTTATAAATTCATATATGACACTGATAAGAATATTTATGTCGTTGACCAATAAAATTACGACAAATTGAAATTTAGAACCATAATACAAAAATACACAACAATACCTACCTGATATAAACAATTTTGATAAAGTGCATCTTCTTACTTAAATCTACAAAAAGTGTGTAAGAAATAGAAATATTTAAAATTATTATTTTATTTTTTTTTTTATTGTGAAAAACGGTTAACATATATATCTAATTACATTTCACAATTTTTAGTTAATAGTGTAATACATTAATTATATAGGTACATTAATAATGACAGGTACTAAAGAATACCTTTATTTCGCTCTTGAAATGATTGTAGTTCGATTGAAAAATGTCAATTTCAGAAGAAAGGTTTAATAGTGAGGTCATTCTCCCCAGAGGCATAACCATTGGTAGGTTGGTCCTGCCTCTAGGAAAAGTAAAAAGTCTGTGTTGCCTTGCTCTGGTGAAGTTATCGGGGACATAAAGTGAAATCCTTTCCAGGACATCAGGATTACAAATGTGCCCGTTTAGCAGCTTGTGTGCTACTAGTACCATTGCAATTTTTCTCCTAACGTCGAGACGATTTAGTCCCAGCATTCCCGCGAGAAAATCAGAGGGATACAACAAAGGGTAGTACCCAAACTCTCGCATGTACAGGTACCCCGCATGAACTTTTTTTTTCAACATCATTTGCGTATAGGGCATCTTCGGGTTCCCATATTACTGATCCACTTTCGAGAATGCTGCGAACCAGAGTGAAGTAGAGCATTTTTATGACTGCTGTGTTGGAAAAAGATTTTACGTTGCAGATTACAAAGCCTAGCATTCGCATAGCAGAGTTGCACACCGAATCAATAATAATACAAGATAATACAAGATGCAATTATAATACAAGATCTAAGTTATAAACAGTTATAAACATAATAAATGTGTCTTTTAGGTAGAAAGAAAACATGTAATTGTACATACAGTGCAAAATGGTTAAATAATATTGGAAAAATCCAGAAGAGGATATTTTTTAGAAAGCATTAAATTTCGTAGAAACCATTTTGAATAAAAAAACAACAATCATTTATCATTTTGATGAGTCACTAAATAATATCAATCGCCACTTGTTGCCTTGTTTTTGTCTTTGTTCACTTGGCTATAGAATTTGCAATGCAAACAATTGTATCCTTCCTTTTTTCAAACACTAAACAGAGCGTATTTAGTTCTACCTTGTTCAAATAACAGCCTATGAGGATAAACAACAGGTGTCACTTTATTGTCAACTTTAACTAAATTAAATAAAAAAAACGATTTTACTCCAAAACAATAATATCTATAATAATATTACAATCAGCAAGCAAAATTTGATGCCTGTATGATTTTAGTCATAATGAAAATTCTGTAATTTGTATAAATCAGGGCAAGATAGAGTTTCAAAGTGGAAAATACTCTCTGATACCCATGGACATATGAATATATCTGGACCTGCCCTAAGTGATAAAAGCGTATTATTTCCCCCTTCCCATACCGGTTCCATGGAGCTGGCTGGGCTTACGAGAGCCTAAAAAATGTGACGTCATCATTCTTGTCCTGACCAGCGCCAAGCTCACATCGTACATTTAACGAAATAACATGGCAAAATGAGAGCTTGTGCTATACCTACGTGCTATACCCTAAAATATGTCTTTATTTTTTATTTTAACATCTTTCCCCTCTTCGTCCTCCATAGTTTCGTTTTACCCCTCATCTGTATCTTCTCGTCTATTAAATTTGGATGTCTATGCTGTTACTGCACAAAGCATCAACTATAGCATACGACATTCCCAATTTATTGGGGTTTGTTGTAAGGCTGAAGGGTGTGGGGAAGGGCAGGAGATGGAGAGAAGGAAGGTTGGGAAGTACCTAACCAATTGTATTTGATCACAAAGCATAGCATAAGTCATTTGAAGAAACATTTAGATTCTGAACGGGTTCTTTCAGCCAGGGTGATACTGAGAGTGTCTACCGCTCAGATATACCGCTTTAAATTATTTGGCCGTGTTTAGAGAGCAGATCTGCATAACCATGAACTTTCTAACATGTATCTTCCGATTTAAATCTTCCTTTGGGCCCACAAACATTCCCTAAATGGAGATGCCCCGAGCTCTGGGACTATTGTACAATAAATATTACATTAAAAAATACATTTCACCTTTTCAAATTTAAATGAAAGATGGGATCCTTCGTTCAAATCAAATGCCGCATTGAGCAAGATTGTGCAACTTTTATCCGCTTGAAAAAGATGTTCTGCATTCATGATCTTAGCCTTGGATCATGAATGCGAATGGTCAGATGCTACGTGTTTTTGGTATTATTTGATGGAATGGAAGCGTGGACGCAGAACTGAAAAGGCGACTTGAGGCATTCGAGATGTGGATCTACAGAATAAAACTCAAAATAAGCTGGATGGATTGAGTTACGAATGAAGATGTTATGGTTCAGTTGAATAAAGAAAAAGAAGTTATTAAAACAATAAAAATCCGAAAACTTCAATATCTAGGACATCATATGACGAGACATCCAGAGAAGTAGGAGATCTTGTATCTCATAATGCAGGGAAAGATTACCGGAAGACGGGGCCATGGAAGAAGGAGAACCTCATGGCTGAAAAACCTGAGACAGTGGTTTGGCCAGTCTACTGTAGAGCTGTTCCGGACCGCAGTAAACAAAGTTCGCATAGCCAAGGACACGAGAAGATAGATAGACCTTTTCAATGCAATCTATCAGATCTAGCGACATGTTTTGACACAATGTACATAGTTTAGAGAAAATACATGCATCACATATGCAACATGTGCACAAGAGAATAGCTGCCGGTGGATCACATACGAGACAGATGCGTAGATCGGTTTAAAAAGGGAAAAGAAAATAAGACCATCAGAGGACAGATATTCTGGTAGGTGATTGTAGGCGTAACAGATTGAAAGTAGAATGATGTATAATGGGTAAGGTAAAGAAAGGTGCTCACCATGTTCTTGTCGATGATAGCGAAGGACACAGCAGCCGTTTCGTCGCTCAAACCAAGACAATTGAAGAACAGTTTGAATTCAGTCACAGAAATAGATCCAGACTTGTCCTTGTCTACAGCCTGCAAATTAAACAAATACAGATCAGTTATGGTTGTTGATAACACTAAAATAGTACCTACGTTATATATTATGGGATTAACTTGTTGAACATGGGATGGTATTTCGAATCCACATGAATTTTACCTTGATGAGTTCTGGACAAATATCGATATAAAAACAAAGCAATTGTAATATTTAATTAAATGAAGACAATATTAGCGAAACTCAATCGAAATCTGGAGACAGAAAAATCAGAAAAGATATTGGCTCCGCTGGGACTCGAACCCAGAACCCTTTTCTTACATGGAAACAGCTCTACCGATTAAGCTACGGAGCCCATATTAATTCGGTCACTTTTAACTGTATCATACTTCGACTAAGAACTACCAACATTATCTTCACTTACTTAACGCACATATTATTGGCTGCTATCTTTATATTAATATGGGCTCCGTAGCTTAATCGGTAGAGCTGTTTCCATGTAAGAAAAGGGTTCTGGGTTCGAGTCCCAGCGGAGCCAATATCTTTTCTGATTTTTCTGTCCCCAGATTTCGATTGAGTTTCGCTAATATTGTCTTCATTTAATTAAATATTATAATTTGAGATTTTACTCATAAAGTTTAAAAAATTAATAATAAACAAAGCAATTGTTTTTTTGCGATTGTTTTCTGTTTACCAGATAATATGTGTATCTTATTCTTCATGTAACTTGATAAGGGGCCATCCACAAATTACGTCACCCTTTAAGGTGAGGGGGGGGTCAAAATTGTAAAATATGTGACATCAACGGGGTTCTCACAATAGTGACGCTGTGCGACAGGGACGGGGGGGGGGGGGTCAAAAATAATGAAATTCGTGTGACGTAATTTATGGATGGCCCCTAATATCGTAAGAAGTTTTTCCAGAACAGCTAACTAACTAAAAAAATATTTTAAAAATCTCCCATTCTTGCACAAGCAACATTCCCACTACATCATATAATGTTGTCAGTAGGAGGAAATCATATTGTATTGTCAGGTTATTTGCAACACTGAATTTTGGTCTCTCTTTTAAAAAAAGCTTTGTATAGTTTTTAAATTTACCTTGAACAAGTACGGCAGGAACTTGCCAACACGTTTCTTCAGGCTCTTGTCGGCGAGCACGTGGCTCATATCGGCCAGATACTGCTCCACGGTCACCAGGTTGTAGGGAGTGATCTCTCCCCACTGCTCTTCCCAGGTCACCTGCCAGCGAACAGAAAGCAATGTTGTAGAACTAGGTCTACTACTAAGTCAAAGTAAGTAGTCAAATTCTAGTAAACAAGTTTATAGATATGTTAGAACATTTACTTAAAGAAGTTTATAGATGCCAAGTGAACTATTAGTATAGAAGTTTACAGACGCTAGGTCGACTACTACGTCGCCTTAGTTCGTATTTGTCCAACAGACCATTAGAAAATTTTACAACAGGAGAAGGTTTTCTTTCATTATTTCAATGAAACATTATGAAAGGTGTTTAAGATAAAGCTATTTCCGTATAGGTAAAGGTCTCATTACTTTAAATAATTCTTAGTTAAGTGATTTTTCATTGTTAAGTGATTAATCATTTTTAAAATTTTATTTTTAATTTTAAAGTGGAGAAAGTTTATAAAAGCAAGGTCAACAACTACCAGTATAGTTTACAGATGTTAGGTCAACTACCAGTAAAAAAGTTTACAGATACTAGTCAACTGCTAGTAAAGAAGTTTAGAGATGCTAGGTCTATACCAGTAAAAAAGTTTACAGATGCTGGGTCAAGTGCCAGTAAAGAAGTATTAGGTATAAGTAGTTGTTAGGTTAGGTTAAAGAAGTTTACAGATGCTAGTAAGGGCGGATCCAGGATTTTTTTCTGGGGGGGCACAATGGGCGGACGGGCAAAAAAATCAACAATTACTGTTAGGTTTTTTTTCTGTGGGGGGGCACAAGGGGCGGACGGGCAAAAAAATCGACAATTACTGTCAGGATTTTTTTCTGGGGGGGGGGCACAAGGGGCGGACGGGCAAAAAATTCAACAATTACTGTTAGAAATAAACTTGAAGTATTATACTTCAAGTTTATTTCTACAAGTTCAAATATGTATAGGAAGGTTTATGAGGGGTGCCAAAACAATAGAAAAATTAAATTTTTAATAAAGACAGTTTTCCGTACTTTGATGGAATCTCCACAGTACACAAAAATACGGTCTGGGGGCAAATGCCCCCCCTAAATCCGCCCTTGGATGCTAGTATTTTTTGACGACCTCCGTAGTCCAGTGGGTAAGACTCTTGACTCACAGTCCGGAGGTCGCGGGTTCAAACCCGGCATGTGCAAATAAATTTTATTGGATTAATTTGTGTTATTTCACAATTAATTCATTTAAAATAATATATAGTATATTTGCGGCACGTTCCAGAGTGGAAGATACTATCAGTATCGCCCTGGTGTAAGACCACCATTCCGAATTGAAACGTTGCTTGAAAATGGCTTTAGCCGTGTTTGGTGACCAGATCTGAATAGCCAGGTGCTTCCCAACCTTCCTCTCCCCCACCTCCTTCCCCTCCCCACTACCTTCAGCCTCACAACACACCCCAATTGGGGATGCCATAGTCTCACTGGCTCCAGACGGGAGCAGTTGAGATTCTTGTGCGGTTATTCACTGTAAAAAAAAAAAATAGTCAACTACTAGAGAGAAGTTTATAGATGCCAGGTTAACTGGGACCTAGAACAATGATTCAAATTAGAAAGGTGGAAATGGATATGTTTCTGCTATACAACACTGTCTTGGCACACGCTCCATGCTTTATTCACATTCAATCATCTTCTCATAAATACTTTTCTATTACCATGACTCTTTATATGACCCTACAATAGCTAGAAGGGTAAACTAAAACACTTTCTAGGATTGGAATGAGAGGATGAGATCAGGGGACGCCCCATTCACATTTAAAAAAATAACAAGATAAGAAAGAGAGGTATGTATTAGTTTTCCATTTCTTTCTATACAGATAATTTATGAATGTGTGTTAATTTCTAGGTAACTATGTCTTCAAAGATAAAAATATGATGCAATTTAAAGTATTATTGTTTTTATTTAATTATCTTTCATTAATTCTTTGCGTCGTAGTTGAAACTGCTGACCAAATGCAGATGCATGTGTTATTGTTTCCATTTTAAATGCATATCAAACAAAGATTGTGCTGCTACATTTTAAAATAATAATAATTAAAGAATTGTCTGCAGATATTGGCAATATCATGTTATGTTTACCATTTCTGGAGAAATATAACACGGTTTCAACACTAATACATTCATATAGTTGTACACCTGTCTTAAACTTGTTCATTGCTTAAACCATGGGTGGCCAACCTTTTCAGCAGCCGGGCCAGATTTTAGAAATTAGATTTCCTACCGGGCCGCACAACAAAATTTCTTTGATTATTCAAAGATAACAGGAAATATATTGTTTTTTCAAAGATGATATAACCAAAATAAGAATCAAACATAGGTATTTATTAGATTAGAGTTGGGCAATACAAAAAAAGTAAACAAAATATAATAAATTTTAGTGAGACGTGTGATTTTGTTTGTCAGAACTAAGTGCATCAATGTTGATAACCCTTGATGTTGTTGCTACAGTACGCAAACAGTTTTCCAAATGCTCATCAGTGATCATGTTCTCATTTGGGATTTAATATGCTTCATTCGACAAAAAATCTGTTCACACGTTAAGTCTTCAAATAGCGAAATCATCGATAGAGAGCATGTTTGTAAAATTCAGGATATTTCTCCTTGTCCAAATATGTTTGTAAAACTCTTCCAAACCAACCTGATTGAATTTCTCCTTTAACTGTGATTGTTTTGTTAACACGTATATGTCGTATATACCATAGAAGAACTTGTCATGATAGTCGAATCAATGTACTGAGATATGATACGAACTACGCATGTTGGAATGTTCTTTTGGTGGTTTTATGTACACTAAAAGAAAAAAAAGTATGCATATGCTCCGCGGACCACAAGTAGACAAACAGCGGGCCGCATGCGGCCCGCGGGCCGCGGTTTGGCCACCCTTGGCTTAAACGAAGTATATTAACGAAATTCTGATTTAAAAAAGCTAACCACGTCCAATGCAAGCATAAGTTTCCATAGAAAATGATGCAAAAATTGAATATTTTCGAGGAAATAATTTTATTCTAAATTATATGATTTGATATCTGATACTTACCGCGAATGCAACTCAAATCGAAGCATAAGTCAGCTTTATTACTATGCTTTTTCAGTACAAAATAACACATATTCTATATAAATGAAACAATTCAACTTTGTTTGAACCACTTATATAATGAGTAAATCCGACCGGTTTCTAATTGTATACTAATTTGACAGTTTCGAAATATGGAAACAATGTTTTATTATGGTAGGGGTGGATCCGTTGTTAGTTATTAATGTAGAGTGTGTGGGTAGTTATTAATGTAGAGTGGGTGGGTAGGGGAACAAATCCATGATTGGGCTATAAGACAATATTTTTGGTTTGTTGATAATAGATTCATTATTTTTAAGGGATTTTTTTTAATTTCCAAGGCTTCTAAGTTATCGAAACATTGAATTGTTTCATTTATCTATAATGGATAACCACAAAGTTACTTCATTCAAAACTACATATTCTATAACTTAGGGAACGTACCCATACTACGTGACACTTTCAGGGGGGGGGGGTCTTCAAAAGGTCACGCTCCATACAAATGGGCGGCGGGTTCCTTAGGATTTTGGTCACCGGGGGGGGGGAGGGGGGGGTTAAAAATTGCAAAAAGTTGGTCACGTAGTTTGGGTACGTTCCCTTACTGGATCACATATTTACTATCAATACATTAAAGTACATTAACCCGTCTGCTTGGTTCAATATATTCGCACCTCACAATCCGAAGTCTAGATTTCGCGCGTAAATTCTGAAACCGTCGCTTTGGATCGAGATTGTAAAATATCTATGCAAGATAGCTTTCATATTTCAAAGACAATAAGAAGCATTATTTTGTTCTCTTTCTGGTTAAAAGAAAAATACATATGTTTGCATGAGAGGAAGAGAAATATATAGCTTTTAAAATGTAAGGTCGCTTGGGACGTTTTTGGTCTTATGAAAGAATAAGGCGATTACGTGTTTTGTGATGTATTTATTCCTAAACAAGCAGACGGGTTAAAGTACTGTATCACATATTTACTATCAATACATTAAAGTATTAAGTGCTCCGTATCAATATCAATTGTCAATAGTTTCATCAATTTATGTCTTTGATAAGTTTGCAAATTTTTTTTTTACATTAACAACACGAAAGAGGAGGAGGTGCTATCTCCTTCGAGGAGGCCCTGAGCAAAATAATTTTCCTCAGGACTTATAGTCATCTTTTGGGATGCTGTGAAGGGTCTTTTTTATGGAAAGGGAGGAGTGAATGTGGGTCTTGAAGAGACCCATGTTGTAGGAGGGAGGAAACACAGAAGTCGGCAAAAAGTTCCACAGCTGAGCTGTTCAAGAACGAGTCAACAAGCGACCCGTTTTTATGGTTTATTGAGGCAATTAAGGCGATTGACAATAGAGACTTCCCATTGATGGGGAAATGATGATTCCATCTAGAAAAATCCAAAGATTTTTGCCAGATGTCCACAAAAAATCTGGGGTGAAGGTATTAAAGGTAGGTAAGAGTCGATTGACATTCTGTCAATTACACTTCAATGCACACCGTCAATAAAGTAAGCACATTGACAACATTGACAATGATTTGGATGAATAAAGAAAAGGAAGAAATTAAAACTATAAAAATCCGAAAACCTCAATATCTTGGACATGTGATGAGACATCCAGAGAATGCTTGATCTTGCATCTCATAATGCAGGGAAAGATTGCCGGAAGACGGGGCCCTGGAAGAAGGAGAACCTCATGGCTGAAAAACCTGAGTTAGTGGTTTGGCCAGTCTACCGTGGAGCTGTTCCGGGCCGCAGTAAACAAAGTCCACATAGCCAACATGATAGCCAACGTCCATTGAACGGACAGGGCAGAAGAAGAAGAAGAAGATTGACAACTGACCCCATAAGATTTGTTCTACAAAATTGATATATTCAATATTTTTCTTCATGTATCTAAAGAATGGCACAGGTCGGTGAAATGTATTCATTAAGAGGTAATAGCACCGGTGAGAAATCTCGACGGTAGGTATTTTAAAAAATTCTCGCTATCGCACCGCGCTCAAATAAGAACTAGCTATCGATGTGTTGGTGAGACCACGTGAGTGTTTGGCTTGTACACCCTCTCGCCCCCTTTGCGTCTCATGCCTACCGTCTTTCGCCTCATACCGCCATATCCAATATTCTGTTTAGATAAAGCATGTTTCGACTTATTTCGTCGCTAATGAAGTTTTTGAATCGGCCTTGCGGTGTGACAGAAAAAGGGCCCATTATTTTTAAACGCACGAGGTCTGCTATTGTCGGTTATTTATAAATATCGTCGATAGGTATTGTAACAATGTCTTCTGTTCACGCTTATTACCGACAAATTACGAATTATTTTACTAGAACTCTATGTAGGTTAGTAGTTTTAAAGTTTTCACTGTATTTGCGTTTATAAATATGCAGTCAAACCAACTACATCGAATTATTATATACATACATATGATTATTCTCTATGATACATTAGTTATTATTGAAAATTAGTATTAACCTCTCAGGCCTCGGGCCTGTTTTTCGAAAAGTCAAAATATTTCCGCTTTCCAATAAATTCCAAATAACTTTAATATTTGTGAACGCATCCGAAAACTAAAAACTGTTTTTGAAAGATGATGAAATACGCTTTCAAATTTTATAATTCGAAATAAACATATAATTTTGTTTTTATTTTATTAATAACTAGCAGACCCGGCCACACGTTGCTGTGGCTAACGAAACACAACGCCATTTACCCAACCTTTATAAAATCCACACCATCCGCTCGCCAGCTGCCCGCTGCGCGCTGCCCTTTGCCTAAATTGAATATTTGAATTTCTTGGCTTTTCTCTACTATAATAAGCATTTATTATACACATAAACCTTCCTCTTAAATCACTCTATCTATTGGTGAAAACCGCATGAAAATCTGTTGCGTAGTTTAAAAGATTTATGCGCACATACATTTTGAGCGACTTCATTTTATACTATGTAATGATGATGATACCACAAAACTTAAATTTCTACTCATATAATTTGGCACTTACCTATCTTATTAAAAAAAAAACTCAAAAATGCATATGCAACAAAAATGTATTTTTGACCGATTATCTCTATCTCTACATATTATAAAGTCCCCCGCGCCATCTGTCTGTCTATTCGCGATAAACTCGAAAACTACTGAACGGATTTTCCTGCGGTTTTCACCAATATACAGAGTATTTCGTGAGGAAGGTTTAAGTATGCAATTTGTCAATGATTTGTGTAAATTGGTTGAAACATAACGATAATTGTTAGAAGTGTCGGAAATAAGTCCAGCCGCCTGGTAGCTTTCATCGAAAACGCTGCACAATCCTTTTGGGATATAACCAGGGCTGGGCAAAATACATGCTTTGCTGTAATTGAAATACAAATTACAAAATACTTTTTCGCATGTATTTAAAATACGAAATACAAAATACTTTCAAGTCATGTATTTGAAATACAAAATACAAAATACAGTATTTTAACCATTTTTTTCTTTCAAATACAAAATACAAATTACAAAATACAAAATACATTTGGTTTTGGTAGAACCTTTGGTTGCAATAAATTGTCATAAATGCCCTTATCTAAGGGTGCGTTTAAATAGAAGCAATGTTGAGCAGAGTGAAACAGAGACGTGCAAAAATTGACCAATCATATTGCTCAAAAGACACATCTCATCTCCGCTTCACTTGTAAAATTTGTGGTAAAGGACTCAGGTGTTAGGTAATATAATAATAATATATTATTATTATAACACGACATTTGTATAGCGCTATTTTGTTTTATTTCTAGTGACCGACCGAAGGTTCGGTTTCGGTTTCGTCAAGGTTCGGTAAAAAAATCTAGTTTCGGCATCAGTTTCGGTTTCGGCAGAAAATCTGCCGAACCTTCGGCCGCACCGAAACTCTGCATTTGTGAATTATCGCGTGCCGTTTGACTGACTTCCGGTGAGTTCGTGGCTCGTGTGTCATCCACCATCATCAACTGAGTTCGCTGGCCGGTCCGGCGTGCTTGTATTGTGAGTTTATGTAATCACAAACTTCAATTATTTTTATTTATTTCATTCTAATTTTAATTTTATTTAACAAGTGTAAATAAAAATTAAAATCTAATCTCCTTCAACGGAAGCGATCTTCTGAATAGTCCCTCCTTTGATGTGCTTGGTGTAAGGCCCTCCGTTCATGGAGATACTTACAATCTTCGTAATTGTGACGAAACCACAAGTACCCTGTTGATATACATACTACTTTTTAATGCTAGTCTCCGTACACGGCGCTATCCGAAATATACTATATAGTCACATGAGAACGGGTCGTTTCTATGACTCATTCTTGAGTTCAACAGCTCGGCTGTGGAACCCGGCCTCTATGTTTCCTCCCTCCTTCCTCTCCCCAAAAAGACCCTCCATACAGCATCTTCAAAGATGACATACGCCCTGAGGGAAATTATTTTTCTCTGGGTCTCTCATGTGGAGTTAATGTAAAAAAATGTTGTGATTGTAAACGCAATTAAAATTATAGTACTCAATTTATGAGGTCCTTACTTTATAGTGAATAAAAGTGTAAAAAATAAGCCGAATTTCAGTAAACAATAGATTTTTAACATGTCTAAAAAAGTTTCGGTTTCGGTTTCGGCCGAAACTGAGAAAGATATCGAATATTCGGTTTCGTTTTCGGTAGAAAATCCTGTTTCGGTCGGACACTAGTTATTTCACTTCAAGTGCGCTCTACTGTAATTAACTTAAAAATAGTTTAGTATTCAGTCAAATTATTCCTATAGTGCTTGATCTAATACTATGACACAAAAATGTACAATACAAAGCAATGACAAGCATTACATAATATGATACAAATATGATAGAAAATGTACAATAACAGTGCTATTATAGCACAGGACGTGTTGCCAACTCTAAATATTAACACACATAACATATAGCTCTGGATTCTAGCGTTTTTAGTCTACGTATTATCTATGTCAGTTTATTTTTCATTATCATTATTAAGATCGCTAAATGTATTTGAAAATGTATTTTGAAGCCATAAGTATTTGAAATACAAATTACAAAATACCTCAGCCCCATGTATTTGAAATACCAATTACAAAATACATTTTTAGGAAGTAATTGAAATACAAATACAAAATACGTATTTGTATTTCAAATACGTATTTCAATTACAAGTATTTCAAATACTGCCCAGCCCTGGATATAACAAAACAATTAATGGTGGGATATTCCTCTTTTATAGATCTACAAAAAAGTCCGCGAAGGCATATATCTATCTTTTACGGATAGCTTACTATACACATTATATCTAAAATGCAATTGATAAGAATAATAAGATAAGAAGATAGAATGCGTATAGTAAAAGATAGATATATGCCATCGCGGACTTTTTTGTAGATCTATCAAAGAGGAATATCCCACCAAGCGTTGTTTTGTTATATCCCAAAAGGATTAGGCAGCGTTTTCGATGAAAGCTACCAGGCGGCTGGAATTTTTCCGACACTTCTAACAATTATCGTTATGTTTCAACCAATTTACACAAATCCTTGACAAATTACATACGTAAACCTTCCTCACGAAACACTCTATCTATTGGTGAAAACCGCATGAAAATCCGTTCAGTAGTTTTCGAGTTTATCGCGAACAGACAGACAGAAAGACGGCGCGGGGGACTTTACTTTATAATATGTAGAGATAAAAAAGGTTTAAAAATAGCCCACCTTAAGTTTTTTTCTAATTAAAATTACGATAACGAAAAAGATAAAAGCACTTACATATTTTATTAGACAATTAAATCTAAATGGATTTATTGTGTTGTGTGTATCATACGTGTGAGTTGACATGTTTGTAAATAATAATGTTTAAAATGTTAGATATATCGCTTGCTGAGGTTTGATTTGTACTCCTGTATTTTTGAGTTTCTTTAAGCAGTAAATACAAAAAAGGATGTGTTAGTTCGTTCAAAATTCAATCAAAAATGTTGGTCTTTTACCTATAGATAGATTTACCTACACATTTTTTTTAAATATTTATTACAGTCAGTTTGAAATAAAGGAAACAAATATATAATTTTTTTAAACTTCAAAACTTTTTATTTTTATTTTCAACTTTATAAAACCTTAAATTGTAATATTTAATTACATGAAGACAATATTAGCGAAACTTCAACCCAAGGCTTCAGGCCCAACTTCATAGTACAAAAAAAAGTGCAAAAATCACTTACTTCGCAATTTTTGCAATAAAATAAAAGCACTTAGAAAAAAAACCAACAACGCTAAAGGCTTTGTACCAGTTCACATAAGGAAAAAGGTTGAAGCAAACGTTTTACGTATGAGAAAAGCTATAGTTTGAGCAGTAAATTACAGAAAAGAGCAAGAAAACACGGCACAAAGTGATAAAGTAAAAAATCTGAAAATGGACAAAAAAATGCCGCAAACCATGTTTTTGGTGATCATACAAAATGTTCGTCATACTATTGCAAGTCGGAGAAGTATACTAATGATCCAAATTTAGTAAGCGATCTTCAAGATTGTGGAACAGGACTGATATTCAACAATTATTGTCGTCTCTAATAGCAAATGCAGAAAGTCTTATTATTAACGTGACAAATAACACTGTGGAGCAATTCAACAACGTTATAGCCAAATTTATAGGCGGAAAAAGAGCAAATTTTACAAAAATGGGATAACTTCAGCAGTTGAGCTTCTTGAGCAGTAACTTCGTGGAATAGTGAAATGACAACCCATTCACGAATACAAAAAAAATCCAAGGCCACAGTCCTGGCAACTACACGAAGCATTTTATTGAAAGAAAACGACGTTCGAAGGAGACAATACAGAGGTGTCGAAAAATAAAACTAAGGTATTACGAAAACACGACAGAAAAGAGAAAAAAAGTTGCAGGGCCTGATGAAAATTATGGTCAATTGGAATTAGATCCAGATATGCCAGCTGAATTATTTGAAACGATAAAGAGGAATTTTTCAAAGAATTATCTCCATCGAATAAGGATGAACTCGAAAGGAATACGGTGGGCCAAAGCAATAATAATTTGTGGACAATTGAAAGGCGTAAGCGGCTTACAGCTTCTAACTTTGGACAAAAATATGTAAGCTACGGCCAAAAACTTCAGTTGCGAGAGTATTAAACTCGCTACTGTACTCGCCATTTAAAGGAAATATGGCCACAAATTATGGGAAAGAAAATGAAAACCAAGCAATTGAGCAATTTACAAAAGAAACAAAATTAGAGGTATTCGCCTGTGGACTATTTATCGATGAAAACAAAAACTTTTTAGCGGCAAGTCCGGATGGCCTTTTTGGCAAGGATTCTATAATTGAAGTGAAATGCCCATATAGTATAGTAAATATGTCACCAGAAGAAGGATTTGAACAAAAAAAATTGATAACTGTAAAATTGAAGACAATGCTTCAACATTAAAACGGAATCACAATTACTTCTACCAAGTACAAGGCCAGTTACACATTACTCGTCGTAAATACTGTTATTTTGTCGTGTGGAGTCCTAAAGGTTTGCCGTATGAAAAAATTGAAAGGGACGATTCAATCTGGCAAAAAATTGAACCACTGTTAGAAAAACTTCTACCACCAATGCCTTTTACCAGAAACAATTGACGGTCGCATATCAAGAAATTTACCGGCGAGAGAAAGATCTAAATCATAAATTGTTTAAAATTCATTGTATAGTGGTAAAAAATTTTGTACAATAAAGTGTTTACAAACAAAAAATTTCAATTAATCACTGAAGGCAATGTAAGCGACTCTCAACTAAAAATTTGAAACAGATTTTTTTTAAAAACATAAACCTCACATTGGAGGCACCGAGGAAAAATAATCGCTCAGGGACTTTGTTGGAGAAGTTGTTGGACATCATTGGAGAAGCTGTGTGGAGGGTATTTTTAGGATAAGGAAGGAAAGGAAGTTTTGGGTAGGGAAAAGGTAGGTAAAAGTATGAAATGATGGTGGAGAGTCCAGCTGTAGAGATCAAAAGATCTTCCTCTTCCAGTTTCTCCCAATCCGGCCCGCCACGCAGTAAGTGGACAAAATTATCCGCCACCAAAACCCATGCAGACCTCATCCGTGAACCCGGGAACCCAGGCTCTGTCACCAAACATAGAGGACCACTTGCGGTGACCAAGTGGCGGGGGTGTTGGTTATCCAATAAATGGTTCCCGGGGCGATGGTACCTAAAACGCCTCCCAAATTGAAAATTTATTATAGTACTTGACATAAAAAAATTTAATTTTGCACAATTTTAGTATGAAAGCTCGGTCAGTATTGGTATACCGCGATGAGTCACTAAACAGAAAAAAAACGAATAAAAAATATCGATTACTCGGGCAAGGACAACACTAGTCTACCGATAAAATTCTTTACATCACTACTTCGCATTATATGTATGTATTTGTCAAAACCCACGTTCCCCGGCCCCCCTCAGGAGAAATGAGCGAAAGGGACACCTGCACGTCGGGCCGAAAATACCTAAATAAAATCTTCGAAATCGATGTTTTGTATTCCCCATTTTTCTTCTCCAAAACTGGACGGATTTAAAAATTTTTTTTCACTAACTGTATTAAAAGAAAATATTCTATGTCGGTACGTTTTGCTTTTTTTCAAAATACATTGTTTAGTTTGTATACTGAACGTTTTTTGACGGCGTTTAAATTAGGCAATTTTATTCATTTTTGGAAGGTCGTAACTTCTATGAGAAGTAAATTATCAAAAAAAACAAAACGTACCGACACGCTAGTGGTCAATATCTATATTATGTAAAAAAAAATTTTGCTCTAGGGTCAAAATCCAGAGAGATAAACGGGGAATACGTTTGTATAGAAAAGCGCAGCTAGTATTTCCTCTTAATAAAATGTATAAATATAGGGTGATATCATTATAATTGTACATATTACAATGATGTCACCCTACAACTCTGTTTCGAAAACAAATCAATAATAATTGTTCAGCTGTTCTGAAAAAATATTTGTTCAGAATTTTGCATTCTGGATTCAGAACAAAGTCAAAAGCGGTTATTGTTCAAATAAGTAATCATGCATATTTGCAAAGTTGTCATTTTTAACTTGGGACCTTATTCTGTCAAAAAAAAAGTTTTGATATATCGAGGTTGTTGGGGATTAGAGTAATCACAGATTTACAAATAAAATACTGATGATTTTATTTGCGGTTTTCAATGCAATCTTTTTGTAAAATAAGACATTAAGATAGTTTAATTTTAGGAAAATCAATTGATAAAGTACAGAATGAAGTATTTGCTAATAAAATGGTGAAAGGAATGGAGGCTAGCAGCAGTGGCGTAGCGAGGGGGGGGCGGTGGGGACGGACCGCCCCGGGTGTCACCCAAAGGGGGGTGCCACTCGACCAAGATATTGCATATATGTAACCAAGATATTGCATACACATGAACACGGTCTGTTATTTATATTTTCGTAACTCCATGGCTCCCTGTGGAGTGCCCCAAATTTTATAGGCGGTCGGTCTTTTATAGGCGGAATAGCCTATATTCTGAAATTGGGGTGACATCCGCCCCGGGTGCCACCAACGCTAGCTACACCACTGGCTAGCAGTCCACAAGTTATGATGCCAACCCTGGTGTGTGGCTACTTTGAGGTATAAAACTGACAAAAGAAAGACTTAATATGGTGAAATGATATCCCTGAGATACTTAAAGCCATTTAGTGCCTCCGTTCACGGAGATACTTACAAGCTACTCGATCCTCGTGCGTGTATCATACGCGCCGATCGTAAGTACCCCCCGTACTATTTAGCTGGTGCCCGTTCACGGCGCTACGCGGTGGCCGTCGGTTTCCAATCAGTATCACAATACCGACAGTGCTGATCGCACGCGACGGTCGCATCATTTTTGTCTGATACTTATTCGTTTGACGTTTGACAGAATGGCGTCGGAACATGAAAGTAATGTTAGATTTGTTCTGGAAGTGGAAAAAATGCATGTTTACATAACTATACTTTACCAGAATACGTAAGAAACGATTTAGTGGAGAAGGCATGGATTGATGTTGGAAAAAAAATCATATGACATCGCATGACAGCGTATTCACTCCACGGCTGCACGTGAAAAATGATCAAGTTCAGTATATTTCGGATAGCGCCATGTACGGAGACTAGCATTAAAAAGTGGTATATCAGCAGGGTACTTGTGGTTTCGTCACAATTACGTAGATTGTAAGTATCTCCATGAACGGAGGGCCTTACAGTTAAGACCCGTTTAGTTGCGTAGCGAGTATATTAGTAACTAAACGCATCCAAACACCACATTTTTAGTAGAATAGTAGCTTATTCAGCTCTTTAGTAGAGTTAATCCATTTCGTTCTATTTTTTCGGGTCAGTAGTGCCCCCCAACACGCGTCTCTGAGCACCGACATGCGCAAACTCATCATTTTAGTAGAGTTCATTAGTAGACGCAGATGTGTCGTCCCATTGGAGCGAAGATGCTAATCGAAAATTATTTATTTTTCTGCTATTAATCTCTATCCGAATCCATTGTCTATTTATCGTCATCACTAATTTATTCTTCCATTTCTTTAAAAATAAGCATTACAAACAGCTTAAATAGTATTTATTTTGTTGCGTTGCAACCCGTCATCTTGCAACCGCCGCTCACTAATGTTCTCTACTCGACCGCAATGCGAACGCTTTTCGGCCAGTCAAGTAGCGAGTTACTCGCTACTCGACTAAACTACTTGCCAAGTGCAAACAAGCCATTACAGAGAAAACGCTTTCAATTTTTTAAGGGTCCTATTGAAATAAACTATAAATTCGAATACAGAAAAAAGGTACATTCATATAAATGTTAAATATCCTAAAAAAGATATATATTTCACATAAGTAATGTGTTTATATAAAAATGCCGAGACTCCTAAACGCTTGGCTTTCCAGGATATTTTGTTAGCCAGGATATTTTGCCCATACATCGTATGAAATCTCGGAAAGAATACTTTTGAAGTAATTTTTTATGTATTTATTTCGAACTATCGTTTATTTTATTTACCGAAACACATTCTTTGAACGATAAACTATCGATAAAAATAACATTCCTTGATGAATTAATAGGTTTATCGAAGTTTTTGTGATCAAACATCGACTGACTTTGACAACTCGTTGGGGGGTAAAATGCGACCGAAAAACTCCACAGATAAATTATTTCAAAATACTCTGGTCTTGCCAGGTGAATAAAACTTTTAGCGGTATCGGGAATACTGTTGGCGCAAGCGATTCTGACCTTGTTCTTGATACAGTTTCCTTATACATAAGGGTCAAAATCGCATCCAATTTTTTTTGTTTTTTTTTTTTAAATTTTGCCGTATCACCGGTGCACGAGCGGCCGGGAATGGGTTGATGCATTTTTAGCAAAAAATTTTTTCAACTTTACTCAAATTTGTTTTATCTTTCTTGAAGAGCAAGCACTTTTTTCACTGTAAAAAGTTTTAAAAAATATGCGCGCATAGTAGTATAAAAAAAGATTAATACGGTAAAAGGATGCATGGAGGAACGATCGATGCGCTCTGTTTTCGCGAGCTCTCGCAACATTTATTCTCTTTGGAGCGGCGCGGTGAGAGGTGATTGGTTTTCAACCAGGTACCTTTCAGCTTTATCTTATCATTAAAGATTTTGTTGCTCTTTTAAGAGAAATTTTATTTTGTAAACAACCAGAATACAGAGAATACATGTTATTACATAATATCAAGGTGATAATTACATGTATTGATGTGGTTCATATAATTAAGCCATGTGCTGATAACAGAACTTAAAAAATAAACACAGTAACATAAACACAACTTACTGGGGTCATTGCTATCACAATTTACATTGATAGCAAGCTATATTTGAGATTAAAAGCAATAGCAAACTATTCCTTAAAAAAAATTGTGCGCAAAACATTAATCTGTCGTCTGCTGCCAATTAAAATGTATCACCATATCTCAAAATTAATGCATTTCATAATGAATTAATGGAGTAAGATCCATTTTTTTAATTGCATTTGTAGATAATAAAGGATTTATGGATGCAAAAGTATCTTCATAACAATGAGTTTTGATGTTAATTGAGAAAAAATTATAATTTATTATAAGTTGGTTATTATGCAACAGATAATAGGTATTGCCAGAAGCATTGTTCGCAATGCAAAAGCAGGTTATCGTCAGAGTATTGGTAAGTTATTGTTTTGTTCACATTTATATTCATGCTAGACGGTTTTGGCTTGTTGACTTGAAAGCATGCTTGTCGTTGCGTCCAATGTTCGAGCAGGTCGACACAAGACACTCAGTTAAATCTTAATTTCTGTCGAACATCGAGCAAGAATTAGGATTTTCGTACTCGAGTCTTTTTTGAACAAAAGAGCATCAAGCGAGATGGTACACACGTACGAATGAGCGTAAAACCATCTAAATGGTCTCCAGATACTAATATCTACAGCCTGTATGTCGGACGAATATCTACAGCTCATATGTTGAACTAATATCTACGAACTTCAGAGTGTTGACTAATATCTACAGAGGGTCAGACGAATATCTATGACGGTCCCAGTGTTGACTAATATCTACAGAGCGTAGGTTGAACTAATATCTACAGAGCGTAGGTTGGACAAATCAGCTAAATGTGTCCAATAGTCCGATATTAGGGATTTTTACATACATACTTACATAAATTAAGTTTTTTAAACTGCATACTAATAATTCATTTAATATTACGTTAAGTATTCCAATATGCTATACATAATTGCAAATCCAACCTCTGCCAGTGCTGTAGATATTAGTCAACACTTTGGTTCTCATAGATATTAGTCAGCAGTTTGAGCTGTAGATATTCGTCAACACTTTGGTTCTCATAGATATTAGTCAGCAGTTTGAGCTGTAGATATTCGTCAACACTCTGGTTCTCATAGATATTAGTTCGATTTTTTCAGTTTTTGGAATTCCTGTAGATATTAGTAGACGCCTCCTCTAAATGAATGGGAGTGGGTACTTCAAGAATTACAGTCCTCGAGTCTTTTTTTCATCGAACCTTTTGCTCGATATCAAACCAAAGAGCATTGAGCGAGATGGTATACATGTTGAGATGTGTTTGAATGAGTGTAAAACCATCTAAAATTTAGATGGGCATGGGTACTTCAAGTACTACATCCTGGAGTCTTTTTCGCATCGAACAAAAGAGCATCGAGCGAGATGGTACACACATTAAGACATTTTTGATTAAGCGTAAAACCGTCTAAATGAATGAGCGTGGGTACTTCAAGAATTGCGGCTTAAAGTACCCACGCGTTTGCTCGATATCGAATTAAAAAGTAATCGAGCGATATGGTACAAACGTTGAGACGTTGTTACGTTACAAAAGATAAAGAATAGACCCCCTTATTCCTGGTGCGAGGAGCTAGTGAATTGGCCCCCAGTGCACAGTTCGCCGTACCGCCCCTCTCCGCCCCCCTCTCCGCACGCGGAGGTCCGTGGCCCCAGTGCCGAACGGCACCCGGCATTCATTCCCCGGCTGGTCGCAGGCTTGACAACAGTGATTGCGCTAGTGCGCTGTTCGAGAACCTAAAAACTCGGGATTGTTTCTATAATGTGTGTTGTGCACGAGAAGGCTCCAGCCCACAGTAGCCTGTCTGACGACTACCTCATATCCTGCTTTGTGAGTAAAATGAATCTTTGTCCCCTCTGGTGTGTTACATCCCGCGTTTAAATTCACTAATACGTGTGGAGAATAGAGTAGAGAGAGAAGTTCCCCGCCATGTTAGAAATTCTATACCTAGCAAGTACCCATGTGTAGTTTGCCGAGGCTGGCAATTGTAAAACCCTGTCTCCTTCTAAATGAATAAACCCTTTACGTGCAAAACTGTGTTCTGATTGACGAAAGAGACCTGGAGATTGTGAGGAAAGAAGGAGGAGGAATTCACAAGCGAACCACAACACTCGCCTTGGTTTTAAGAGGAACCTTGCTTGCTGCCGGCTCTGAGCTAGTTCTGTTGGCCTATGTATTGCGTGTCCTTTCCAGGTTATTTTTTACGTATTTGAATGAGAGTAAAACCGTCTAAATGAATGAGCGAAACATAGCTTTCTATACTTAAGGCGTCCAACTTTAACGAAATATAATAGTATCAATATTGATTGTTAACGAAGTCCTAATAGAAAATATGGAAAATATCGCAATACTTCTGTAACTTGTGCTCACTTTTTTGTTAATGATATAGTAAGGGAGATTTCTGCGAGATCTATATGAGTTGTTCCGAACAACGAATAAATGAGCCTGGGGTGTTAAGAGCGTTTAACCAGCCAGCGGACGAAAATCCACATTTCGTCAAAAGTTGTTCTTACGATCGTGCAGGGCGGTTACAATGAGAAAGATTAATTATTCTCCGTACCAGCTTTTTTAAATTATAACTCAATATCGAATTTATTTCAATCCAAATTAGCTTTAATTTATACCTTCATCCAAAAATGCTGAAAGGCGTGATGATAAAACTATTAAAATAATGTACTTTTTGTAGTTATTTTTTTATTATAAGTATTTATCATTTTTCAATAATGTCTAAATTCAATAAGAATGTTAAAAAAATCTGAAATATATTAGTTTGTAAGTGCGCAAATAAATACACAAACGGACCAATTTTCGTCAAGAAACACATGTACGTACATATTTTTTAATAATTTTATTGAAACTAAAATTAAAATTCTAAAACATACGTTTGCTAGATAATGTATTGATTTATTTTACTGCATGATTTTATTATTTGAAATGGGTGTGGTATAATACAAAAACTTTTTTGAAAATTGAACAAATCTGCCAACGACCTATGGAATAACCTGATTATACTAAAAATTTTAAAAATTCTCAAAATTTATTACATACGATTGCTAGATAAAAGAACAATCTTTCGAAATCCATTTATAATTTTTTGTGGAAAAGAGTCAATATGTCTAAAATCTTTTTTGAAAATGACGTATTTCCGGTTTTCTCTGGTAATGCCCTCTTAAGTTGAATTAATACACCTACATCATATTTCCCTTGTTTCGAAATCATATTTAATCTTGTTACTATTATGTGATGTTCGCCGAAAGATTGTGTTTTTTTATATAAATACCTCACAAGAGTCCCAGCTGCTCCCGTCTGGAGCCAGTGAGTCTATTGCATCCCCAATTGAGGTATGTTGTGAGGCTGAAGGTAGTGGGGAAAGGAAGGAGATGGGGAAGAGTGAGGTAGGGAAGTACCTGGCTATTCAGATCTGGTCACCAAACACGGCTAAAGCCATTTCAAGCAACGTTTCAGTTCTGAATGGTGGTCCTACACCAGGGCGATACAAAGAGTATCTTCCATTCTAGAAACATGCCGCAAATATACTACATATTATTTTAAATGAATTAATCATTGAGGTATATAAATAGAGAAGCAAACTTCATTACCGTGCGTCAAAAAAAGCGTAACCACTCTACAACCGCAACGACGGTGCTTTGAAACCACCAAGCACTTTAAAGTAAACATATATTTGTCTCACTTGCACAAGTCGCGAGAACTATACCGCCAGCGGCGCGCCGCTAAGATTAGACAAAGACAGAAACACAAACCTGCGATTGCGGTTTGATGTTGCCTACAATTTGAAATTTTACCCAACATAAACAATAAAATGTAGTTTTTTTTAACGTTAGATTGTAATAAAATAAAATAATTAAAATTATTTTAAATATGAGTTTTTATTATATGACTAAAAGAAAGCACAACTAATGAAATAATTAAGACATTTTTTGTTCCAATATTTTTAATTGTACCAAAAGTATATAATACTCAAACGGAAAGTGTTTCAAAAGTGTTTTCAAAGTTCTTTTCTCAATCAATCGAGTTATTTCCACCCACTTCTCATGGCGTGCTACATCTTTATGGTACCATGCAAAATTATTATCAAAATAAAATACGTAAAAAAATATAATTACTAGATTATTATTTTATAAACTAAAATAAGTTTTAATTAATTATTTTGTACGAAGATTAAAACATAATTTGTATTATTTTTCCAAAATATTTTAATGTGGTTACCTCCATAGTAACTTATTCCATAAATTATGTCTTCTCCCATTATTATGGGAAAATCAAAAAGACTTTTTAGTGGCAACACTGAACCTGTATTAGAGTATTTGACATTTTATTTAAATTTCTGCGTTTTTTAATTAAATATGAATATGTAAACAATAAAATTACGTTTGGAAAGTAATTCCGCTTGCTTTATTATGTTTTCCTGAGCTTGAATCGCATTCCTTCACGATGCATTTAACCATTTTTGATCGCGTACCGCCCGGTTCAACTCGGTCGGCGTCTCAGTGAGCACTGAACTGACGTTTCCTGGGCATCTGCTTTTGGACATATGTACAGTGGCAATGCTTTGGAGCGGTCATTAGTCATCTATGTATATATATCAATGGAATTAATCATGAAATAACACAAATTAATCAAATAAAATTTATTTGCCCACGCAGGGATTTGATCCCGTGACCTTCGGATTGCGAGTCAAAAGCCTTACTGCTAGACCACGCTGGCCGAAATTCTAAATAACCACAAATATTCAATTAACCAAAACTAAGAACCTAAAAACCAATTTCATGCATTTCTTCCAACTCCCCCGATGTCAATACTTGTTTCTTATTTTAATTAAGTCGAAGCAAAGTGTTATTTCAATAATTTGGTAGTATTTACAAGTAAGTGAAGTACAGAAATTTAACAAAATTTTACTCATCGTGACTTGAAAAATATTACTCAACATAAAGTCGGAATCCTGACGGATTGCACAAATCAATTGCACAGACTTAGAAAGACTGAGAAGAATCAAGCAATCAACTCACCCTGACAACATCCTTGAACTCCTGCGCCTGCTCATCATCCAGATGCCCCAGATCCTGGAATCTCTGGGCCAGCAATTGGAAGTCATCGTAGCTGAAAACTCCGTCATTGTTCACATCCAGAAGGCTGTGGAAGGTACGCATCTTGCGCCTCCAAAATTCCGACTGGAAACAAAAATAAAGAAAAAATAATATAAAAATCATTCTCTATAAATTATATATTGGTCTATGCAATAAAATAATACAGAGTGTAGGTATTTAAAATAAATTATTACTGATAAGAACAAAAATATGCTGCATTTTGTAAAAATAATTTCCTCAAAATAGCCGCCATTCGCCGCTGGCATTCCTCAAATCAGGCCCTAATATTTTCGAAAACTTTTTGACTAAAATCTCGGGGTATGTTGACCATTTCTTGGTGGATGTTTTCCTTTAATTAGATTATATTCACTTGTTTATTTACGTAGACTCAACTTGTAAGATATAATAATACCTATATATCCATACACAAATATATCCCATAAAAAAAAGGTCAGCTGGGCACTGATTAATACTCTGTAATTGGTGATGCGATCGAAATAGGTGCCATGCATCATTGTTTTGTAAAACAGAACAAAGCCATTGTTTTTGTAAAAATGTTTTACCCAGAAAGCGCGTTGCTCTCCCGTAAAGCGGTCCTTTGTGACTAAATTTCCAAGTAGCGAGGAGCCACGCATAAGTGACCCCGTTCTCCCCCCCCCTTTCGGAATCCCCGCTAGCACGATTACAAATGTTTATGGCCCACAATTATACAACCCATAATATTTCTGTATCATCAGAAAAATCAAAAGATTTAAATACAGTGCTACATGCATAATTTGCCGAGAAATGAGGACACTTGTCGTTTATGACATAACTAGAGTAAGTGTGGTTGCAATTGTGTAATATTAATATATAACGTTAGTACACGTCTATGCCAATGTCAACTTGTATGTGTAGCACTGTAATTTCTTGGAATATAAATTTTGTAATCCATTTTAACTTATTTTTATAAATGTGCAGAATAACTGTAGTTAAAATAACTAACTGTAGTTAAAATAGTTAAAATATATATTTCAATATCTTCCATCTATTATTTAAAGGACAGTGTCTGTGGTGGACATTAGGCAGGCGGCATGGATTTAATTTTTATACAAATCTTCAGTTTGTTTCCAGTCTTATTAAAACATTGTAAAACACAGTGTGACCTATTTTGTTCTACAATCAAATTTATACAAACATTTTAAGCAAATATCTGCCGAAATACAAGCATTTAACATTATTTAGTGCTAGACAAGTCAAGGTGAGTTCGTACTTAAAAAATCTCACTCCCATGAGGCTAGTGTTTACAAAGTGTGATATTAAATCATTTCACACAATAAAAAGGAACAAAGATGATGTTCTACAAGTTGACATGTCCTTTCAATTGATGAGACCTTTTAAGTTAGTGTAACAGTTTTAGAAGGAGCTATTTAATGAATATAGTATGTTGTTTGATTTTGAAATTTGCACAATCAAGGTGGACCACTAAAAAACAAGAAATACTAGGTTGAGAGGTTTTTATGGGTTTGATTACTTCAATTGTACTAGAAGGATTCTTGATTATGGATTCTATATTATTAGGATGGATTTGATTATGATAGCTTGAAAGTGAACCAATTATGAACCTTTTTCATTTCAGAATAGTTATGTGGTATAACATTTTTTATAACAGTACCTAGTTGAACATTGAAAAAAATACCCTATCCTCAATCGGTTATGTATTTTAAAATGATCAACGCACTAAAAAGTGATATGGCTTTGAAAAGAAAACTATGTAAAATAGATTATGTTAGGTTAAATTACGGGCTATTTTTTTAAAATTTTAATGGGCTTTGTAATCATAGTGTCACTTTTCGAAGGTGTGTTTATTTGCTGTTGTGTTGAGTTGTCGTGGAACCGAAGCTAAATGGCCCAACTGCTAAAACCACCGCCATCTTTATTTTACAAGCCGTGCTGTAGACTTGGCGGGAAATCAAATTTCAAAGTAAAGAGGCCTATTTCCCCAAGAAGCAAAACATCATTCCAGCTCTGATTTTAAAGGTTCTAATAGAAAATGTTGATTTCAATTGAAGTGAAGTCATGGTGTTTGTTTTCCAAATAATGATATTATTATTATTATATTTCATATTTAATTAATTTTAGAATTTCATGGATAAATAGTAAAAGAATTATTTGTGGAAGTATATGTTTTATTACAATATAAACAAAACAATTATTTTCAATACATTATCAGCCTTACTAATAACAAAACTCCTTAACGAGCGGTCAACTGCATATTTGTTGCTTGCGCGGTGCACTGTGTTTTTACGTCTTTACTAATAACACAATCACGTATTTTATGATTTTTATGTTGGTCCCTTGAATCTCACATAGATCTGCGCAGGCGCGCGGCCATCTTGTTTTATAAGCTTCGCGGTAAAACAATGTTTGACAATATTTGCAGTTAATTTTTATGTTTTTGGAGATAATTTTCGTTTAAATGATCAATTCACTGTGATATTAGTGTATTCAACATAATTACCAATGCTGGCGTTACTTTTTTTCAGTTTTAGTCCTTTAAATATTGTTTTGTTGATGATTTAGTTTCGTTAACGATAGGTTTTAGGTTATTTCTGAATTTTTTTTAACGACTTTTATGCGTGAATTTAATAAAACTTCCATAAAAGTAATATTATTTAGTAATGTAAAAGCCTCATGCATGTGTAAATATAAACAAATTCGGGAAATCGACGTATTAATTGCGTAAAAATGAATCCAAGATGTCAGATTTTTTCAGTTATTTTTTCGGAATTATTATTATATTTTTTTATCCTTTTTAATTGTATGAACGAGATAAAAAGTGAAGTGGCAGTTTTCTTCCAAATTCATAAAGTAAGAGGTGTGTATTTTTTAAATTTTGAATTTTCCAAAATTTTTCGACCATTTAATAGAATATGTTTATAGTCAGCTGTTTTTTTTTCAAATTTTTTCATGTTGAAACTTAAAATACTGCAATTTTCAAAAACGATCGTATATTTCAGATACAAAAATCTAAAAGTCAATTCTATCTAGTTTCTATAAAGGTATTTGCTTTTACAACATCTTCAAAAATAAGAAATATACAAGACATTTTAAATATGTTGAAAAAATTCCAAACTTCTTTCGGACATCAATCGTAAAAACAGAGATAAACTACCCCCTCAGGCCGTGTAAACAATGTGTATTTTTTTCAATGAACAATTTTTTAATTAGTAATGTTTTCACATCCGCGGCCGTTTGTCAATTGAATAAAATTTTCACGGGGTTTTTTAGTAAGGCTGTATATGTATATGGGTAGGAAGTAGGAACATTGAAGGGGACCCACCACACAAATATCTGAGGTCCTCAGGTACAAACTAATTACAAATATGTTTTAAGTTTTCTTGTATTACTTTTTTATTTGAAGAAATACGATTGTAATATTCACTAATAAATATATTACGTATTTTCAAAACAAATACAATAAATTTGGGAGGCGGAAATGGGTACCGCCGCCCAGGGAACCTTTATTGGATAACCAACACCTCTGCCATAGGTCACCCCAAGTGGTTCGCTACGTTTGGTGATTTAGATTTGTCTAGGTCTTGGAGGCAGATGACCAGGACACACTGAACCCCAGATTCCTACCCACACCTTAAGCTCTTTTCCTTCCCAGAACTCTCCTCTCCTTCCTTTCCTTAACAAACCCTCCACACAGCATCCCCAAAGATGACATAGGCCCTGAGGGAAATTATTTTATTCAGGGCCTCCTGTGTGGAGCTCATGTAAAAAAAAAATCAAATTTAACTTTGAAAACAAATCAACAATCAAGTTGAAACGAAGTGTCATTTCCAAGTGCCCACTATAAACTGTATAAACGTGGCGGCTTATGGATTAATTACTCCATTATTCTCTCAGAAGGCTCTACACATGTTATTACATAGTACAATAATTATGTAGATTATATTATATTATATAGTAAATTACACAATTTGTAATTAGAATCGTTACAGCTCCAAAGCTAAGCCATCATCCGCCATTATGAAAAATTGTTGAAAGCATTATTATTCATTATTACTACGTTAAAACCGTAAATATATTTAAAATGTCTTATCTTAACGATCGTATATCACCACCAACGTATTGTTTTACAAAAAGAAGAATAAATATTGCAGAAACGTGATGAAAAATGTTAAAAAAAACTGCTCAACCAGTAGCACACACTCTCCGGGCGCCTACAATTTCCATACTGGCGCATAGAAAAAAGCTATCACGAAGTCCCAAAAACAGGACTCTTTGAATGTCAGTTGGTTTTCTACAGCACGGCCTGTAAATAAAGATGGCGGTGCTAAAACGCACAATCAATGAAATTTGATGACCTCCGTAGTCCAGTGGGTAAGACTCTTAACTCACAATCCGGAGGTCGCGGGTTCGAACCCGGCATGCGCAAATAAATTTTATTTGATTAATTTGTGTTTTCACAATTAATTCATTTAAAATAATATATAGTATATTTGCGGCATGTTCCAGAGTGGAAGATACTATCAGTATCGCCCTGGTGTAAGACCACCATTCAGAATTGAAACGTTGCTTGAAAATGGCTTTAGCCGTGTTTAGTGACCAGATCTGAATAGCCAGGTACTTCCCAAGCTTCCCCTTCCCCACCTCCTTCCCCTCCCCACTACCTTCAGCCTCACAACATACCCCAATTGGGGATGCCATAGTCTCACTGGCTCCAGACGGGAGCAGTTGAGATTCTTGTGCGGTATTCACTGTAAAAAAAAAAAAAAAACAATGAATTTACCAAAAATCAAAGTGGTCACACTATGAGTCTATCAAACATTGAAGCGGTCACATATTCAAAATAATTGAATAGTAGTCTAGTGAAAGTAAACAATCTAACTGCGAAAAAGTGCGATCAAACATTAAAGCGGTCAAACAGTGAATTTATCAAACATCAAAGTGGCCAAACAGTAAATTTATCAAACATCAAAGTGGTCAAACACTGAATTTATCAAACATCAAAGTGGCCAAACAGTAAATTTATCAAACATCAAAGAGGTCACACAGTGAAACCACTCAAATATAAGGTGAGCAACCACAAATTATTGAAATGGTCACATGGTGAGAATAATATGAAACATCAAAGTGGCGACACAGTGATTCTACAAAACACCAAAGTGGTTACACAGTAAACCTATCAAACATTAATGTGGCCACACAGTGAATCTATCAAATATTAATCTATCAAATAGTGAAAACATCAAATATTACACCATGAAACCAGCCAAATACAAGGTGAGCAACCATAAAACGTCGAAATGTTCACATCGTGAAAATATATGAAACATCAAAGTGGTCAATTGTTATTTCCACATTACGCATTTCAATAGAAAACGGGTAAAACGGAACAGTGACAAAACAGAACGGTGACAAAACAGAACTGTGTTAAAACAGAACAGTGAAAAAAAGAACAGCGACAAAACAGAACAGTGACTAAACAGAACATGTTAAAATTTTGTTTGTTATTTTCATTTTTTTTCGACGTTTTGTTTTGTCCAGTTCCGTTTTGTCATGGAACAAATATCAATCAACACGAGTAACAAAAAGTTGTTTTACTTACCCTTTCCCTCCCCTTGCACTCCGTATCAGAGTCCGAGTCCGAATCCGACTCAGGCTCCTTTTCCTTCTTCCTGCGTTCGTCCTTCTCAGCAGTCTTGCTGTAGTGACGGCGCAGGATCGCGTAGTTCGCGGGGGCGCTCGTCGACAGTCCCTTTTCGCTGCCGCTGCTCGCGCTGTTGCGGCGCAGCCTGGTCATGTCGATGGGGCACGAGTCGCCCGTGCAGCGCCGGGTGTTGGTGGGGAAGCTTTGCTATAAAAAAAAAAATGGTTAAAAAATTTTCAAAATATCTAAAAGTTTTTTGGGTTCTTCGTGTGATTTATATTCATCCGAGGACTTATAGTAGGACTTATATGTAGGAGCCTTACACCCCTTATTTAACTCTGTATTATAAGTAAAATATATTTTTAATAATATATACTTAGATACATCTATTTTCTAAGGTCTTCAAAATTAAAAAAAGGTTCGGCTAAGGTTTGAACCTTCCTACCCAGTGATCGGAATCAAACGCGCTACCAACTCTATTTTCAAATAGTCGCTAGTCTATTATAAAATGGATTAGTTCTTCTTTATCACTTTTATCAGATGTCATAAAAGAAAAATTAATTACGCAATGAATTTAATTTTCTATTTTCAACTAAAAGCTGTTGGGTCCTTTTAAATCAAGCAGTCAAAAAGAAAGTAAGTAATCCATCATCATCATTCATCAAACAGTACTAATAGCCTAGAGACTGTACTGTTGAAATTTAAAAAATCCGGCTAAGAATGCAACACTTACTCAAAAACATTTTCGTACGTGGAGATTGTGTACAAATTTAATTTTGTAATATAACCGAATTAAGCAATGCCAAAAGATGACGCCACTTACGTTAACAGCTAGCTTGAGGAGCATCGCCTGGCAGGCGTAATTACTACTGGATTTGTAATTTCGTGAATCTCTCCGGATATGGAGAGATTGACGATAATATGATTATTGTTGTAACTGGCAGTTGGGAATAATAATACCAAACACCTGTTTTTTTTAAAAAAGAAAGACGAACATTCCCGGGTTACGAATAACCCGACGATATTTGAAAATCAAATATTGTCGGGTTAGGGAACATATCCAATACCCATACTACGTGACCAACTTTTTGCAATTTTTAACCCTCCCCCCCGGTGACCAAAAACCTAAGCAACCCACCGCTCATTTGTACCAAGCGTGGTATTTTAAAGACATTTTGAAACAGGTCACGTAGTATGGGTACGTTCCCTTACCACTACAGTTAGCCGAAAATGATTCTTGAGTCATGATGGAGGACTTAGACAGCCGAGGGATCGAACAAAGAATGCCTGGGTGGGACCCAAACGCGATGCCCACTCAACCACTGACCGGTCAAAACGTTATTTATAACGTCATTGCATGCCGCGGTTCCCGGTGACTAGCTGTCACTGGATCCCAGTGGACCCGAGGAACCGGCTATTTTTGGAACCAGTTCCTATCGGATTTATAAAATGGTCACCAACCCTCAAACTGGTCGAAGCCGAACCAGAAAACCGCCCGCAGGGCCTAGCAGCAAAAAACTTTAACTTAGAATAGAAGTTCTTAACTGCTAGTTACCTAATAACATAAATGTAGAAAAAAAAATTGTTTCATAGGATTTCGTTTTTTTGCACAGATTTATTATTGTCGACGTGTATTGTTTGCGACTCGTTAATCTATTGGTTGAACTCTATAGAAGATATTATTTTTCAAACAATTTAATAAAAATCTGGAAAGTTCTTGTTTGATCCAGTTATTGGCAGAAACGAGCTCATTTATTAATAATATAATAATATAATAATAATATTTATTTCGCATAAAATTAAACAATGAAACATATGTGGAAACTTTGACTAGCCAACTAGGAATGGATCCTGTTTTAGGCCAGTCGAATTGACAAATTTAGTTCATATCATAATTTCATATTACATTGATAAATTATATAAACATATTATAATTACAATATATTTCATATTACATTGATAAATTATATAAACATATTATTATTACAATAAGATAAGAAATTTAGTTGATGTTTTATTCAAATGGGGATACGCTGTTTTCATCTTCATAAACAAGCAACTACGAAAATAATTTACCATAACCATCACACCATTTCCCCCCGCGTGGGTAGGCAGAGAGGATAGACCGCAATACAATTCTGTCTTGGCACACACACACACACACTACTTTACCTCTAATCGCACAGGAGGCGTCTACTACAAGCAGAAAACACCAAGCTTCACGCAGAAATGCGTGATCTTAACACGCGCGTATCGCATGTGGAACAGTTAGCCAGGGAGAATAACCTTGAAATTCAGTGTGTACCTGAGAATAGATCTGAGAACTTGGTATCTATTGTCAAACAACTTGGTACCGTAATTTCCCGCCCGATTGCTGAGTCTGAAATACTTAACCTTCATCGGGTCCCTAAGGTCAAACCTGAATCCAACCGACCCAAGTCAATAATAGTAAAGCTCCCAAGCGTGAGAATAAAGAATGAAGTCCTGGCTGCAGTTGCCAATTATAACAAAAAAAACAAAATGAATAAACTAAACTCGGAACACCTTGGCATCGACGGCGCGAAGTCACCAATTTACGTCAGCGAACACCTCTCCCCCGCTAATAAAGTCCTGCACGCAGCTACAAGGATAAAAGCCAAGGAAACTAATCATAAATACGTATGGATACGTAATGGTCGCATCCTAGTACGTAAAGATGACAACTCTGCGCGCGTGGTGTGGATCCGTGATCATAACTCCCTGGTTTCTCTCACCTGATTTTCTTCCACAAGTTAGTTGATTTTCTAGAACTCACTTCTCTGCTTTGTTTTTTACCCTTATATAATGTTTAATATTTATTATCAAAATGTAACCGGACTGCGTTCCAAAACCAATATATTCTACTTAAATATGACTAATAATGATTATGATATCATTATGATAACTGAATCATGGCTTGTGGAAAGCATTGCCGATGAGGAATTATTTGATAATCGTTATGTAGTATTTAGAAGAGATCGTATAGATAATAAAAGAGGAGGGGGTGTGATTATTGCGTTTAAGAAACACCTGACAGTTGTAGAGCGGAAAGATTGGCAATCAACAGCTGAGGACCTGTGGGTGACTCTTATAACTAAAAATTCTAAAAGGATCAATTTGTGTTGTGTTTATATTCCACCTGGAGTCAATCACACACGTAACGTTTATGAATTTATGGACACACTTTGTGATCTTCGGGCTCTTCATCATGATGATAATTTTCTTATAGCGGGAGATTTTAATCTACCTCAAATAGACTGGTCTATTAGTAACGAAAATAGTATGAAAATAATAAATAGTCACCACTCAGAAATAATTTCCAAAATCTCTGACACTCTGTGTTTTACTGATCTTTCACAATATTGTACTTTTCCGAACAACAGGCACAAATTTTTAGATCTTGTTTTTAGTTCTTTTCCTGTTATCGTAGCACACACCTCTCAACATCTAATACCTGAATGTAAACATCACAATTCAATCACTATTAATATGAATATAGAGTTAGACATACCCATGGTAAATAACACTAGAACCATTAATCTCTTTAAAAAAGCTAATTACGAAATCATAAACAATATCCTCAGCAATGTCGATTGGGATGTAGAATTTTTAAACTTATCTACCAATAAAGCTATTAACCGTTTTTATGATATTTTACATGAAATTATTCAAATTTACGTTCCATCTAAAAAAGTTCAGGTCAATAACTCATATCCTTACTGGTATAGCCCGGCTTTAATAAAATTAACTAAGGAAAAATACAAGGTATTTAAAAAGTGGAAAAAATGGTCTAATCCTTTGGATTATCAAGAATTCTGTGTTCTGCGAACGAGACAAAAAAAAATGTCTAATGAATGTCATAGACAATTTATAACAAATGCTGAACTCAAAATATCTCATGACCCAAAGAATTTCTGGTCTTATGTTAAAAGTAAAAGAAATAGTTCAGGGTTACCCAATACTATGAAACTAGAGAATACAACTGCTAACAATCCTTTAGATATATGTAACATGTTTTCGAAACACTTCGCCTCTACTTATAATTATAATGTAACTCCCAAAACATCAACTAATATTCCCCAAGCAAACAATGGTATAAACATTTGTTCTATTTCAGTTTCCAAGGAAAAAATAGAAAAAATAATTAATAACATCTCTTGGTCATTGGGCGAAGGTTTCGATAAAATACCATCTCATTTTATAAAAATGTGCGTCAAAGAAATATCGATGCCTCTAGTACTGCTTTTTCAATTATCTTTGAAAGAATGCGTCTTTCCAGACCAATGGAAATGTGCGCTCATTACGCCAGTATTCAAATCTGGGTCTAAAAACGACGCTAAGAACTATCGTCCAATTTCAAAATTACCTATTTTTAGTAAGATCCTTGAAAGAATTGTTCATGAGCAACTTTATGACTGTGTTCAATCTGTAATAACTGAGAATCAACATGGCTTTATGAAAAAAAGATCAACTGTATCCAATCTTGCTGTATTTACTGAATTTATTTCTAAATCAATGGATAAACGAATTCAAGTTGACGCAGTGTATACAGATTTCTCCAAGGCATTTGACAGAATCGACCATAGTCTACTCTTGTCAAAACTATTAGCTTTAGGAATACATGGTGATTTGTACCGATGGCTAGTCTCCTATCTTGACAAACGTTCCCAGATAATAGCAGTGAATGGTTTTAATTCTGAAATTATCAATGTACCTTCAGGTGTCCCACAAGGGTCTCATCTGGGACCATTGCTTTTCACTATATTTATCAATGACATTGTAAAATGCTTTAAGCACTCTAAAGTTTTGCTCTTTGCTGATGACATGAAAATATTTATTTCTATCAACTCTATTTTTGACTGCTATAAACTTCAAGAAGATCTTAATAGACTTAATATTTATTGCACTGCCAACTATCTCCACTTGAATAGCGACAAATGTTACGTTATTACCTTTACAAAAAAACAAAAAACAATCGAACATGATTATCATATTACAAACAGTCAAGCACTTAAAAAAATCAATCAAATTCGAGACCTCGGTGTTCTTATTGACAATAAACTTTCTTTTAAGGCACATGTGGATACTATTGTTAAGAAATCCATGAGCATGTTAGGATTTTTATTCCGTATTGGAAAAGAGTTCACCAATATCCATACCCTCAAAATATTATATTACTCCTACGTTCGTAGTCATCTTGAATATGCTTCTCCTGTATGGAATCCGCTGTATAATATATACACAAAGCGCATAGAAGCTGTACAAAGAAAATTTGTACATCACTTGAACTTTAAGAGACATGTGCGTCATTATGACATAGACAGCTCTATAAAACACTATGGACTTAAAACTCTAAGAAGTAGGAGAGACATCGCGGATATGACTTACTTATACAAAGTCTTGAGTGGTCATATTGACTGTCCAGCTCTTTTGTCATCAATTAATATTAGAATCCTGAGTAAGAAAACTAGAGACAAGTCATTGTTTCATATCGAAAGTGCTTCAACCAGTCTCAGGCAAAATTCTTTCCTATTAAGAACATGCAATCTTTATAACAAAAAATGTATTGATACCGATATTTTTTCTTGCACTTTAAGCACTTTTAGACAAATACTTAATGGAGCCTTATAATTACCCATCAATTAACAAATAACTTAATTCATTGTAACGAAATTGATACCGTAATTTCTTATGTATTCTTTGTATTGAATTTTTTTATGTATTTTTATACTGAAAGTTTAAAAGAATGTATATATGTGTATGTATGTGTACATTTATATATTACTTTTCCACCTTACACTTTTAAACACGTCCGGTGTTTTTAATTTTTTTTTAAATTTAATTTGTAATTATCTTATTTAAAAATACTTATTCAATCTAACATAAAACTGGAACACTTTATTTTAATATTTTACTTTCATTTCCCTTTTATTTTTCTTTTCCTTATATTTTTATATATATATTTACATATAACGCTTTCGACATTACGTCTGGTGTTTTTCAATTTTCATTATTATTATAATATATGTTTATACATTTAGTTATTTTTCTACTCTGTTTTTTATCTTATCTTATCTTGTCTGTATCTTTATCTTTATATACTAGACAGTATAGCTAGGTTATCCCTAGACATATCTAGTTCCTAACTATATATTATTAAGCTAAACAAAAAAAAACTTTATAATTATAGACTTTTTAATTATTATTGGTGCATGATGTGAACATTCGTTATTGGGTTTATAACCTAATTATTGTAATTTGTGATTTTTTAATGCATGTAAAGTTATAAACCTGTAAATGTTCCTAATAAAGAAAATAAAGAAAATAAAAAAATAAATAAAATACTAATATCTACAGGAATTCCAAAAAACTGAAAAAATCGAACTAATATCAACGAGAATCAAAGTGAGTCTAGTTTTTGCACTGATAATTCGTGAGGTTGGATTTGCAATTATGTATAGCATATTGGAATAACGTAATATTGCGTATGCAGTTTAAAAAACTTAATTTATGTAAGGTATGTATGTAAAAATCCCTAATATCGGACTATTGGACACATTTAGCTGATTAGTCCAACCTACGCTCTGTAGATATTAGTTCAACCTACGCTCTGTAGATATTAGTCAACACTCTGAAGTTCGTAGATATTAGTTGAACATATATGAGCTGTAGATATTCGTCCGACATACAGGCTGTAGATATTAGTATCTGGCCCTCTAGCATGGTCGATCGATATAGGTTTTATCGAAAATGTCGGTAACTTGCGATCGCTCCCGAGCACGACTGCAGGCCGCTAACGAATAAACAAGAGTTTACGTCCAATATATTAGGAACCCCTAGTCATTGTGAACTATTGTTTGTTCGTTAGCGGTCTGCAGTCGTGCTCGGGAGCGATGGCAAGTTACCGACATTTTCGATAAAACCTATATCGATCGACCATGCTAGGACCCCTGGAGTCATCGCACATTGTCTCCTACGATAACAGGCAAGAGGAAAATATCGGTAACGTAAAGCTACGGCGTATTGCGAAAATAGAAAATAAACGGTAGGTAAGGCGGGAAAACTTCGAAGATTGTTGCGAAAATTTCTAATCAAATTTATAGCGCCATTGCTGTGCCCTAAGTACTATCATTATTCAAACTTTCAAATTGAAAAACAAAATCTTGATTCATATTCTGGGCGTAATAATTTGTACGGTGCTTTTTTCGTCCACCTTTCATTGGATGCGTCTACCAATATCTACAGGAATTCCAAAAACTGAACAAATCGGACTTATGAGAACCAAAGTGAGGACGAATATCTACAGCTCAAACTGCTGACTAATATCTATGAGAACCAAAGTGTGGACGAACATCTAGAGCACTAGGTTAGGTTAGTTATTACGTAAGTGAAGTAATTTATGCCTTTCCTTACAACCTCTTGCTCAGCTGCCCTCCATAGAAATTAGTCACCACTGGGACCGTCATAGATATTCGTCCGACCTTAGCTCTGTAGATATTAGTCCTCACTCTGAAGATCATAGATATTAGTCCAACTATGAGCTGTAGATATTCGTCCGACATACAGGCTGTAGATATTAGTATCTGGAGTCCTTTCATTTGGGTAGTCTTTTCATTTGAATTCGAGATGAAAAACGACATGATCTATTTTGGTAACGATTTTCGTACAGTTTAAGATGGCGGGTATTATTTTTGACATCTCTGCCGTATGGGCGCTATTATAATTCTCGCGGTTACGGCACGACGACCCCACAAAACATGCAAAAAACGTACGTTCCTTATCACAATAATGCTGCGGTTCTTTCTTACACACTAAATAATAGCGAGACAAACAATTATTGTCTGCTTCCTCCAAAAGAAAAAAAAAAACATTTTCTTGCATCTCGCTCGCATCAAGGAAATGAGTTGCCGCGTGCCGTTGCAGTCGTCGTGACGTTACCTTGGGAATTATACGTGCTACCTATTAAAGCGTAACAATCAAACACACGCAGTTTCGCATTTATAATATTAGTATAGATTTCGCATTTATAATTTTAACTATCAAAGGGATCTCTACAGTAACCTAAACAAATAACAAAATGACAGCGCACGTTAAATAATTACTTATATTTTACCAAGCAACGCTTTGCTTTTCGTCTAGACAAAACGTATAATAAATAATTTCATAACGCCAGAGCTTACCAATATATACAGCCTATATTACTCGCATATAATGTAGCTTTCTATTAGTGACCTTGTTCTACCGGTATTACAATGGAAAATGCTCCGAGGAACTAGCGCCATTGATCCCTTAGGCACCGGTGCATAGTCGGGAAACACATTTCCACGTCGGGACATTAGTCACATGAGAACGGGTCATTTCTGCGACTCGTTCTTGAGTTCAAAGGCTCGGCTGTCGAACGATTTGCCGGCCTCTGTGTTTCCTCCCTCCTACAACATGGGTCTCTTCAAGATCCATGTTCACTCCTTTCTTTCCTCAAAAAGACCCTCCACACAGAATCTTCAAAGATGACATAGGCCCTGAGGGAAATTATTATCCTCAGGGCCTCTTGTGTAGATGTAAAAAAAAATGTAAAAAAAAAAAAAGTGAAAGAATTTTTGAAGTCCATTCGGTATTTTTTGCGTGAAAGAGTAACAAACATACATCCATGCAAACTTTCGCCTTTATAATATTATAATAGGATAATGGAAATGTTGAATGCGTATTTCATTTAAAACACCATATCTAATTTATGTATTTATTACTGATTGTGACCATGTATTAGTGTGCGATATCGTGAATTTGGCTTGCGTTTCTGGTCTCACTATGTTGCTTTCGTGTATTGTGACAATTTGATGAAAATGTTACATTTGAAATCAATGTTACATTTGAAATCAATGTTACATTTGAAATCAATGTTATTTTTGAGATCAAGTGATCATGTTCAAGGTGATGCCATATTTGACGATTTAACAGGGTTTTGAAATATTATTTCTTCTCTAAAGGCAAGCAACTAACCATCAGTATGAAAATAATGATCGTGTAATAAAGGTAAAAAAAATCACATGGGTCGATGTAGTTTCCATCTAGGAAACGGTATGAAAAAAAACATCGTGTAAAACGCTCATAAGGGAAAGAGATAGGAATAGGGATGTGACTTTTACATGAATAATCGATTCTTTTTCTTAGCATGAAAAGGATTAAATTAGGAATAATCGATTTTTCTTTCAAAATTAGTCGTAATAATCGATTTTTCTTGAATATATGTTATATTAATCGATTTTTCTTCAAATTTGTCAAATTAAAATAAAGGCGTAAAATATCTTTAATCACTTGTCTGATTACGTCTAAAAGGGATCGAAATGAAAATCTAGTCTCTTTCAACGGAAGCAATCTCCCGAACAGGCCCTCCATTGATATGCTTGGTGTAACCCTAAGTGACCAGCTCAGGTATGGGGGCTCTATCGAAGCTAGAGCAAAGTTAGCCTCACAGAAACTGGGCGTGCTGTATAGGGCCCGCAGATACTTTAATAGTGCACAACTGCTAACCCTATACAAATCACAAGTGCGCCCCACGGTTGAATTTGGCAGCCACCTCTGGTCTGGAGCTCCAAAATACCTGAAAAATACCCTCGACTCTGTGCAGAAACGGGCGGTCCGTTTGATAGATTCTCCCATCTTAACAGACGGACTGCAATCTTTAGAGCACAGGCGTCGGGTGGGAATGCTATCTTTGTTCTACCGGTATTACAATGGAAGATGCTCCGAGGAACTAGCATCATTGATCCCTTCGGCACCGGTGCATAGTCGGGAAACACGCCAAACGCGTGCCCAAAATTTGTACACGGTTGACATTTGTCACATGAGAACGGGTCGTTTCTTCGACTCGTTCTTATGTTCAACAGCTCGGCTGTGGAATTATTTGCCGGCCTCTGTGTTTCCTCCTTCCTACAACATAGGTCTCTTCAAGACCAATGTTCATTCCTTCCTCTCCTCAAAAAGACCCTCCACACAGCATCCCAGATGACATAGGCCCTGAGGGAAATTATTTTCCTCAAGGCCTCCTGTGTGGAGTTAATGTAAAAAAAAAAAAATCACAGTTTTATTAGGTATTTAAAAAATATTCAACAGAAATTATAAGTTTTGAAATGATCAACCGAAATTAAAAGTTTTTGTAAATAATCAACACAACTAGCAAATTGTTCGTTGACTTCATCTAGTGACAAGTTTGATTAGAAACTTCAACGGCGGCGTTGTGCAGCGGTAAGGCGCTTGACTCGCATTCCGAAGGTCGCGGGATCGAATCCCGGCGTGGCAAATAAATTTTGTTTGATTCATCTGTGTATTTCACAATTTATTCATTTAAAATAATATATAGTATATTTGCGGCACGTTCCAGAGTGGAAGATACTTTCAGTATCGCCCTGGTGTAAGACCACCATTCAGAATTGAAACGTTGCTTGAAATGGCTTTAGCCGTGTTTGGTGACCAGATCTGAATAGCCAGGTACTTCCCCACCTTCCTCTTCCCTATCTCCTTCCCCTCCCCACTACCTTCAGCCTCACAACATACCCCAATTGGGGATGCCATAGTCCCACTGGCTCCAGACGGGAGCAGTTGGGACTCTTGTGCGGTATTCATGTAAAAAAAAAAAAACTAAACTGCTTTCAAAGCCCAAAAAAATGTGTCATAGTTGACGCACAGATGGCGTTAATGACATGTTTTGTTTATAAACATCATAGAGGATCGCGCTCCGGATTCCGGACTAATGACTAAGCGTAGCAGGACTGCAAGGAAAATATCGGCAAAAAAATTACTAATTAATCGATTTTTTAGAAAGTTAAAATTAGAGATGAAACGGATAGTTGTTTGGCCGAATATCCGGCGAGCTGCGATGCCGAATGGCCGGATATCCGGCGGCCTGATATCCGGCTCATTATCTCGTTGCATGTCGTGACGAGTTTAGCTCCACACAAGTGCGGCGAACGCGGTCAGATCAATTCGGGAGGTTTCGGTTGCCATCGTGAGTACTCGTGAGAGAACGTGAAAATATTCTCTTTGATAAGAAGAAGAACAAGAGGTATATTATGGTGCTTCAATGTCAGTATTTAATCATTCCATAATCTCTGTGTTTTCTACGATTTTTAGTTTACTGTAATGGTGATTGTGATTAGACTGATTAGTTAATCATGTTAATTTAAGTTTTCGCACTCTGCGAGGTTTTTGTAAGTTTTCACTAAAAGTTTTTAGTTTAGATATTTACTATTTATGTATTTATCATTGGAGTGAATATCTGAGAAGAAAATTTTAGTTTTTTGGAAGGCCTTATGGCTTTTTTGTAACTTTTTCGACTTTAATTAAAAGCCGTCATAATTATAAGCCAATTTATTGATATTTACCTCACAAAGATCAATGTATTACATTTTATTATAGGAAATTGTCGTAGTTTATGAATATCCGGTATCCGGCCGGATGTTGAGTTACTGTCCGGTATTCGGACGGATAGTAATTTTAGGCCGGGAGGCCGGATACCGGATAGTTACCGGATATCCGTTTCATCTCTAGTTAAAATCGCTTAATAAAATCGATTTTTGTTGGAGAAAAATCGATTTGTTTCATAATTTTTCACATCCCTATTTAGGAAAATATGAAACATGGAAGTTACCGGATATCGCTAAGTCGAACATTTCAATAAACGTTTCAATTTGCGCATGTTGGTCTTTCACAGGGGCGATACTGCTGATATCTTATGTTATTAAATCCACTTTTAACCTTTTGGGAAAAAACAAAGGCAACATTAGTCATCCAAAATGAATCATTCCTAATCTAATTAAAAATCAAAAGTAATATCATTGTAGATTCGTTTTTTGAACGAATAACTGAATATATTATTTAGACACGTGTGAGATTGTTATTGTATAGTATACGCAAATACAAATACATACACGGAAATGCTAACCCGCCAACCAAAGGTTTCACAATTGAACATTATTGATATAACCCACTATTTCAACATTGTGTCCAAGGCCACCGTAACCAATCCGAAGGTCGCGAGTTCAAATCCCGAAACAATCAATTTTATTGGCTGTAGTGTTCTGTAGTTTTATACACACACTAACATATTCTCCGATTCACCTTTGATGGAGATTACTTCTTGAAATAATAGATTCTCATAGACATCCATTTTATCCAAATTTAATAGACGAGAAGATACAGATGAGGGGTAAAATCAAACTATGGGGGAAGAAGAGGGGAAAGACGACTATGATTCGTTAAAAAATCAACCTGACAGTATACAGACATCTCCCATTATAATATCACCATTTAGTTCTTAAAAGCGAAATCTGCTTTTGAATGAATAGATATTTTTTACATAAGAGCGCGAATTGCTCGCCACGTTATTAACATATTTGCGAAGTCCAAATACGGCAAAGTAAAGTTCGCCACTTTTCACAGACGAATATTTTGTTGCCGTATTTAGTTAAGACATTTACAAATGTTTCATAATTTACTTACCCCTGTAACCATCGACGAGCACACTGGAGAACTGCCCAAATTCGTTATGATCGACATATTTTAGGGTATATTGTATAGCACAAGTTAACATTTTTGCTGTGTTATTTCGTAAAATGTACGATCAGAGATCGACGCTGGTCCGGACAAGAATGATGACGTCACATTTTTTAGATTCAAGCGAGGCTCTCGTAAGTCCAGCCGGTTCCATGGAACCGGTATGGCAAGGGGGAAATAATACGCTTTTATCACTAAGGGCAGGTCTATATATATATTCATATGTATGTAGATTCTTGATATTTATCTGGTTTTATTAAATACTTTGCGTATTAGGCGTAATTCGCACGAGACTTTAAAAAACGCCGCGTTAAAACTCGGCGTTGGCGCTTTTATAACGTTCTCGATATGATTGTTCATACTGAACACCTTCTCTGAGCTCCTCGACCCTCTGTTGCTCATCACAGATACTAAGCTACCTGCCATCTAGCGGAATCTAAGGATAGTTCTTATCACTGCCATCTATTCTAAAAGCCGGAAGCTTTTAGATACACTACATAGAAATCAGAATGAATAGACCAGAAGATACAGATGAGGGGTAAAACCAAACTATGGGGGGCGAAGAGAGGAAAGATACTGTGATTCGTTAAAAAAAATCAATCTGACAGTATATAGGCATCTCGCATTATAATATCACCATTAAGTTCTTAAAAGCAAAATCTGCTTTGAATGAATAGACCTTTTTACATGGGAGCGCGAATTGCTTGCCACGTTAATAACATATTTGCTAAGGCCAAATGCTTGCCCCGAAAAAATTCGCACCAATTCACATAGCGGGGGGGGGGGGTTAAAAAATGCAAAAAGTTGGTCACGTAGTATGGGTACGTTCCCTAAGTAGATAAATACAAACATCATCCCTAACTATTACACATCTGCCCTGATGATGGACACTGCAACGCTGTCCGAAACGTTGGCTAAAGAAGGAGGTAGCGTAACACGGCACAATACCCCAAAAACTAATAACAAAAATACTCTTGGCCGTGAAAATCTAAAATCGTATCTTTTTTGTTGTTGTTATAAATCTTGCAAATTTTGTTTAATAAAGATATATTATTATTAATAAAATCCCAATGAAGCCTAATGTACCCCTAAATATATTTGTCCCCCTTAATAATAATTGCGGTCTGAAGGGGTTAACATTAAAACAGCAAGCGGGCCACGTGGTAAAAGTCTATTAATTGGCCACCCGAAAACAGTACGGCTGCCACGTGTTGCCCGCCAATTGGTAAAATCGTTAAATCATACATTGAAAGTGTGGGCCACACTAATAAAAACGCACACACGCACATCAACGATACAATACATTTACAATGACCATAAATATGTATACCCAACAATATCAGCAGCTATCCCGAATCAAAAATAAGTGACCGCCACTTGTAACAGGGTCAATGAGATGCCGAGCTGTTCCCTTAGTGAATAATTTACTGACCGTGAATCAAAAAGGCGACACTCTTTGTCATTCACATCAATCACATCCATTGCAATCATATATATTTTATATAGTCCTGCAGCTGAAAGATCAGGAGTAACCTCTCTTTTTGATACATGCTTCATTTATGAGAAAGAGGGAGAGGTTATATCGTAGCTATCAGCGAATTGTCTCTGGACAGGTACACCTATTCGGTTTTTATATTCAGTTTATTTGAAGTAAAAACTAACTTCTTTAACACCGTCGTTACTTGAAACTCGATGAAACGCAAAAGCGACACTAAAAAGAGACAAACACATACATCTATAGGATTTAGCCTGCGACAGAATGAGAAAGAATAATCGGTCTCCTCTTTGTGCGGTGCTTTGTAACCTGCCACTTTTGTTTACTTGAGTTTTCTGAAGGTTTCACTTCTGCCGGGTGTGAACTGCATACATGTTTTTTGTCAATTGATTCAATAAAAATTATATTTAGTGTATTTGCGGCATGTTCCAGAGTGGAAGATACTCTCAGTATCGACCTGGTGTAAGACTGTCGTTCAGCGTCATTCGAAACTTTGCTTGAAATGGCTTCAGCCGTATTTGGTGACCAGATCTGAATAGCCAGACACTTCCACACATTACTCTTCTCCAACTCCTGCCCCTCCCCACTACCTTCAGTCTCACAACATACCCCAATCGGGGATGTCATAGTCTCACTAGCTCCAAGCTGGATCCGGATGGTTGGAAACAGTTGCGACTCTTGTGCAGTATTAACATTTTAAAAGTTCATAATAAAATCACAGTTTCTTGACCAAAACAATTTTTAATAAGTATCCAGTTTTCTTTGATTTGTGCCGAGAAACTGTGAAGAAATCATCGAAAGACTGATGTAAATCCTGTAAATAGAAACTGCGATGGACTAGCCACTAAAGGATTACAAATGACAGAAAACCGAAAATCATGACCAAGTGAGTGCCCCAGTAAAAGCAACCTAGAGACACACAGAGGAAGGAGGACTGACTGCGTGGAAGAGATCTTGAAAGAGCTGAAAGAGAACCCCAGGATGTGAATAACGGAGGACTGAAGGAAAAATAATGATGGAATATTGAGAACATTATTTGTGGAGAAGGTCAAATCCCATATATTCCATAACCAAAATAAAATAAACCAGAAAGGGCAATGCAACAAAGAATTATAGCTGATGAAGACCACCATACTCCATATAAAAGAACGCTACAAATATAATGGTAGAGATATCTAGACAATTTGGTCCATCGAGCCGAATGTTTTCAGAAGCGTTATACTGTAGGCTGTAGGAAATTAATAAACAAAAAATTTAACAAAACAAAAAAAACGAACGGTGTCGGCGGGAGAGGAACTGTCAAGTGAGCACGCCGGGCCGTGGGTACTTTGGTTGACACCGACTCCAAAAATAACAATCGTACCTACATATTGATGAGTAGAAAAGGTAAGTTGATTATAAAGTTGTAGAAGAAAACGAAATTATTTTTTTTACTTTTTAGTGCATTTTTTGAAGTCGTTTTTTTGTTTTATTAAAATTTTTGTTAATTTTTTGATTTTTAGTGAATCTGAAGTACACTAACTAATTCGATTAAGATTCGGCTGAGTATCGTAAATTTGTTCTTCAGAATTGGAGAGTTTCGTTACTTTGTCATGGATCCCATAATCAGAACCTAACCAAACTCTCATCAAACTACCCTTGAAGTACATCCTTTCCAATAAAAAAAGAATCATCGAAATCGGTTGGCTGGATATTGAGTTATTCGTCCATTTGTCGCACACATACTTGATGCAAATTTAAGACTTATATGATTTTCTCATGGATGCCATTGTCAGAACTGGACCAAATTAAAATGGGACCACACGGGAAGCACCAGCTTTCAAATAAAAAAAAGAATCATCAATATCGGTTCACCCAGTCGAAAGTTCTGAGGTAACAAACATAAAAAAAAAATACAGTCGAATTGACAACCTCCTCCTTTTCGAAGTCGTTTAAAAAGATAAGTACTAAAAATATTGCATTCTTAGGCATAAATCGTAACCAAAAGTCAACAATATTGTGGCATATTCTGTTTGCCATAAAGCGTAATTTTTGGTAAATGTAAATATGTACTTTTAGGACAGTTTTAAGATGTAAATTATAACCCATGTCAACCGTATGAAGATGAAGCTATGAATTTACAATGACTGTCTTATTAATATTATGGGCACAATTTCATATATAAACACAGAATCTCATGAAAAACATAGATAATAGATAGTGTTAAATATATCTACAATTAAAATAACTAGGGCAGACCATGAAAATTCACGGGATAATATTATAGTTGTACGATTTGTGAAGCTGAAAGCATTTATAAAAAAATATTTGCTTCAGGATCGTTGCCTTTCAAAATACGATCAGAACCTTTCGTTAAGAAACTTGAAACATTACACCTGTCAAAAATTTTAACAAAAGAAATACACATTTCACACACAGAATTATTAAAAATAAAATTATTTTGGTACTCGTAACTACTGTCCGAATCGTTCCCACAATCGATTCCAATTTTGAAAATCCAAGCCAATCCCAGTCCTAGAGTTCATTGAACCCGGGTTACACACAAACACAAACGAAAAATTTAATTAATATTATATACCTGCATACATAGTATATTTGCAGTACTCTTCAGACCGGTGGATACTCTCAATATCGATCTGGTGAAAGACCATTAAACATAACCAAAATGCTTTTTTTTAATAGGCAATTCACCCTAAAAAGAGTGTTTCACGGTTGCTAGAAATGGCGTTAGACATTTTTAGTGACCAACCGAGCGATTCTATATCTTTTGTAGAATCGAGATAGAAAACGGGCGAGATCTCCTGTCAGATTTGTGTGATTTTCTAAGGCTGTGATTTGCTTTTCCTATGGACAGATGTCAGATTTCAACTGTAACTGTCACAATCGGCGAAGCTGGCCTGATACCCATAGAAAAAGCAATTGACAGCCATATAAAATCACACAAATCTGACAGATCTCACAAAATCACACAAAAAGGGATCCCACAAAAGGTATAGAATCGCTCGGCAGATCTCAAAACTAGATACTTCCCAACCTTATGCTTACAATACATGACATATTTTTTTCAGCCCGATTCCAATTAGAGACCAAAGTCAACATTTTTGCTTTACGCGATCGCCATTTTCATCTATATTTTCATATCCACATTTCAGTTGGCATCACAGCAAACAGCATGGGTTCATGTGTTGTTTGCAGTGATGACAATTGAAATCGTAGATATGAAAATAGGGATGAAAATAGCGATCGCGTAAAGCGAAAAATGTTGACTTTGGTCTCTAATTGGAATCGGGCTGAAAAAAGATGTCGTGCATTGTAGGCATTATGGCCTCTTATTTCAGCCCGATTCCAATTAGACACAAAAGTCAACATTTTTCGCTCTACGCGATCGCTATTTTCATATCTACGATTTCAGTTGGCATCACAGCAAACAGCATGGTGCATGTGTTGTTTGCAGTGATGACAATGTGTATTATAGGCATAACAAGAGTGGAACCCAAGAGTGGGACTATAGAATCACTGAAATAGAGATTGAGATTTCAGTAGAAATATTATTATAAAATTAGATCAAAAACCGACACTAATCAAATACGTCAATGATTTATCAGCAATAAACAATATTATGGATAATAATATATTGTTTACTTATAGGTGGATGCATGGCGCGACCAAGTCTATGCAGTAAAATCTAATTATATCGTCTATAATTTTCAATCGACAGCAAAAATGAATGGTGACATATTATAATAACAGATAACAGTGTTTAATGTCAACAATGATAACACGGTTTGGTGTTGTTCTTGGATTTATAACAGATCTTAGGCAACGAGTTATGGCCGTTATACACGACATCTTTTTTCAGCCCGATTCCAATTAGACACAAAAGTCAACATTTCTCGCTCTACGCGATCGCTATTTTAATCTCTATATTCATATCTACGATTTCAGTTGGCATCACAGAAAACAGCATGGTTCATGAGTTGTTTGCAGAGATGACTATTGAAACCGTAGATATGAAAATAGAGATGAAAATAGCGATCACGTAGAGCGAGAAATGTTGAATTTTTTGTCTAATTGGAATCGGGCTGAAAAAAGATGTCGTGTATAACGGCCATAAGGTAGCAATAATCGGTCATGTAATCTTGTACGTAATACAAAATCTATTTTTGTTATGATAACAGGGTGTTTGGTAGTTTACCGGCAACATTTTGAAAAATTAAAAAAAATGATCTTCCATGTTTTCCAGAGTTGTATTTTTTTTTTACATGAATATCTCACAGAGTCCCAACTGTTCCCATCTGGAGCCAGTGGGATTATGGCATCCCCAATTGGGGTATGTTGTGAGGCTGAAGGCTGATTTTGACTGGACACCCAGGTGGAAAGAGAAAAGTGGGAAGACCCAGACTGAGGTGGGAAGACGAAGTAAGAGGGAATGCAGCACAGCTTCTCCAGGTGCCAAATTGGAAGTCAGCCGCTGAGGACAGGAGGAGTTGGAGGCGATTGTTGCAGGAGGCCAAAGCTCGAAATGGGCTGTAGCGCCATCGAAGAAGAAGTGAGGCTGAAGGTAGTGTGGAGGGGAAGGAGATAGGGAAGAGGAAGGTGAGGAAGTACCTGGCTATTCAGATCTGGTCACCAAACACGGCTAATGCCATTTCAAGCAACGTTTCAATTCTGAATGGTGGTCTTACACCAGGGCGTTACTGAGAGCATCTTCCACTCTGGAACGTGCCGCAAATATACTATATAATATTATTTTAAATGAATAAATTGTGAAATAACACAAATTAATCAAATAAAATTTATTTGCCACGCCGGGATTCGAATTCCCGCGACCTTCGGAGTTGTAGTCAAGACCATTACCGCAGGACTACGCCGGCCGTCAGAAAAACAAAGGGAAACATCTTAGTAATAAGCTAGATTAGGTTAGGACAGTTTATGTTAACAAAAAAAATCGAGTGCAGTTCACACGCGGTAGAAGTGAAACCTTCACCACACAATAACAACCAAAAAAATGAGCTCATTATCGATACGGCCAATGCCGTTAGGTTTCCTCCTCTCTCATTCTCTCGCAGGCGAAATCCTATAGATGTAACTATGTGTTCGTCTTTTTTGTGTCGTTTTCGCTTCCCCGAATTTCAATCACACTAAAGAAGTTTCAATTAAAAAAATCAGAGTGTGCAATTCACACGCGGTAGAAGTGAAACCTTCAGAAAACTAGATAGTGATATCAACAGTTTCTTTGAACACCCTGTATGATGACGTGATGTTAATTCGTTCACAATATTATTGCTATATGCGAATTGACCTCCTTTGTTGAAAAGGACTCTGGCGCGCGGCGGTGCCTAATCGGTGCAAGCATGACGGAATCGTATGTAAATAAATACATATGGTGCCGCGCCATATGGATCTGCAATCCGCAATATGAGTGTTCCACATGTATGGAGTGCAAAATAAAAACATGGATCGTGACATAAAAGAAAATAAATTTTGAAGTGTTTTTTTTTCAACACGAACAGCATGCAAGGGACGGGTACTAGTGTGCCTCAACCGTCATCACATCACATTTCAACCCAATCTCCTCTAGCATCTAATCTTGTAGTTTATCTGTGTAAAATTTAAAAAACGTTTATTAGTAAGGTCCTAAATCTGTTGAACGTCACTGGATTGTTCCATTTTTATCATAAATTGGATACATTATTTTCAAGTAGCCTACCACATACCTGCGCATAAAATAAATATGTTTGCTTTTTGCAGCGTAACGAAATGCGTTACATTGCAGTCTAAAATATCCTATTTTATTTTACGGCACCTGTGTGTCGGAAAAGTATGTTTATGTTTTATTTATTTAAATAAACACATTCTACAAAACAAATTTGCTAAACTTCTTAGATACCATTTAGATTCCTGCATACAAATTTTCATTAAATCTATTACGTGTTAGGTCTAGTTGTAATAACTAATAACCCTCGTCACATTTTAAATTGTCATAAAATTGGCAATCAGCGATATTTGGAATTGATCAGTCATTTAGAAGAAGCAAGAAGAGACAAGATAAGCATAGAAAAGACAAGACACCAGAAAGAAACCAGACGAGACAAAAAGAAACAAGAAGAAGCAAAAAGAGACTTGGCCGTTATACACGACATCTTTTTTCAGCCGATTTCAATTGGACACAAAAGTCAACATTTCTCGCTCTACACGATCGCTGTTTTCATCTCTATTTTCATATCTACGATTTCAATTGTCATCACTGCAAACAACACATGAACCACGCTGTTTGCTCTGATGCCAACTGAAATCGTAGATATGAAAATAGAGATGAAAATAGCGATCGCGTAGAGCGAAAAATGTTGACTTTTGTGTCTAATTGGAATCGGGCTGAAAAAAGATGTCGTGTATAACGGCCAATAAAGAGGCAAGAAAAGCCAACAACAGCCAAGAAGTGGTAAGAAAATCCAAGAAGAGCAAAAAATAGACAAGAAGATTTAAGAAGGGCCGAGAAGAGGCAAGAAGAAGGAAGCTATAAAGAAAGAAACAACAAAGTTCATCCAATTCCTTTATTCTTTCCCATCCATAGAGATATACTATGGGATTATACTAAATTCCAAAATTAGCTTTTGGGTTGTTGCCAGGTACGCCGGTCGATCAAACTCCAAACTCCTTCCTATCCTCATAGCACATATTCCGAGTCCTAACAAATCAGCGTCCCCTGTCGCTCCGGGAAACGTGGTACAATCGCATCCTATCGAATACCACCAATCAAAAACGAAACGTTGCTCGAAATGGCTTTAGCAGGTAGTAATAGCTAGCTACTTTCCAAACTTTATCTTCCTCATCTCCTTTCCTTTCCCACTCCGTTCAGTCTCAAAACATACCTACCCCAATTGGAGAGGTATGTTAGTACCTACCTAATGCAAATTGCACAACGCAGCTGCTGTTCTAAAAACAATGCAGTTCCCACCTTTAACTTCCTGTAAATAAAACGATAACTCTTTCTCTTGAATATCAAATGACCGTAAACACAAGGGTCTAATTTCAAGGTTAACCCAACACCCGTACAAAACACTCCCATACTTGGAACACTCTGTTTACAAACAACCCTATTTTTAGCATAACCTTGGACGAAGGGCAACTCACAAAACCCACCACAAACCTAAACTTCAACTTCCGCAGAGACCAAACTGTGCTTTGTTCACAGAAGGTAAAATAATCACGATTGTTCAATTTCACCCTACAGGAATTGCGTTCTGAAACTGCATTACTAATGCGTTCAGAACATTGGTACACAAAAACACGAAATTGAAGGTAAAATAAAGGCAATCCTCAAAAAGGGATGGGGTAATTCAAGGTAGCATTTATAAGCAGATCCTCATAAAAGTGAGCTTTTTGCACGTGGTTGCAACTTGTCCGATACAAGTTTGATTAATACAGGAGTTTTGAAGGTCGAAATTTAAGGTATGTTGTAAAAAGGAATAGGGCATCTTAATGTAGTGTTGTAAGCATAAGGCTATTAAAACTGGTTTTTAGTGCGTGGTTTGCAACTTGCCTAAAACTTTGCATTTTTCCAGTCCGATTGATGCAGGAGTTTTTGAAGGTCAATAATTCGTGGCAACAAATCAAGGAAAGTGAGGTTGTTTTTAGAAAGGGTTGAACTAAAACATGCAGTAGAATTCGATTCACTTATTGATGATTGTGCTTTTTTTACTCGGTGGTGCAGAAGTTTTATAAAATAGGATATGTTCAGGAAGCGCCCCAGACGCATTGTTGCCAAACTCCCCAAGGTTAAAATTGTTATGCAATGTTCGTAGGTGTGTTGGTTTGGTACCTATTTACTTGGATCTCCCCTTTTATTGGCGAATTGCACTCTGTAATATCGTGTAAGGGAAGCGAAGTTGCCAGGTTTACTCGAACTTTTTCTGTCTAGGGGTGACATTGAATTAGTACCTACTTTCAGAAACGTGGGGGAAACTTTTACCTTGAAAATGTATACAGAATTTATTTCCGGCTCGCTACAGGAAGAAACCTTGAACTTTACTGTCCCGTCGTAAAGTAATATACGGTGTGTAACAACACGTAACCCAAGGATTTTAACCAGCGATTCCTGTGCATATTTGGAGTGAGAAATGTAGATGTCATTTTGCTATCCGATGATGTTTTTTTTTAAATTAAAAATATCTAATAAAAATATTTTTTCATCACACGTCGCAACAGAGTAGTTCGGTGACTTGATAAGCACACCGTCTCGGTCCAGCAGCATGGTAACACACGAAATAGCGCGCGATATAGTTGTTTGGCGGTCCGTCTTCTCTGCCTAACCCTGCGGCGAAACGGCGTGATGGTTAGTTAGTTAGTCAAAATATTTCCGCTTTGCAATAAAATCCAAACAAACGGAATATTTCTGGGGTATGATTTTAGATTTTCACGGCCAAAAGTATTTTTGTTATTTGTTTTTCGGGTGTTATGCCGTGTTACGCTACCTCCTCCTTTAGCCAACGTTTCGGACAGCGTTACAGTGTTTACACATCTGCCCTGATGATGGACACTGTAACGCTGTCCGAAACGTTGGTTAAAGGAGGAGGTAGCGCAACACGGCATAACACCCCAAAAAACGTATTTGTTCATGTTATTACAGGAATATTTCTGAATGAAACCGAAAACTAAAAATTGTTCTTGAAAGATGTTGAAATGCACATTCAAATTTTATAATTCGAAATAAACGTATAATTTTTGAAAAATAAAAGTTTTATTAAAAATAGTTCACCTCACGTTTTTCTAACTAAAATTATTGAAAAGAAAAAATAAATAAAAACTAGTACTTATTTTATTAAGAAAATGTATTATAAACGTTATCTTTAACTCATTTTTTGTCGTTTCATGTAAAAATAATTAATAAAAATATTCTCAAAGTTTTCTTTTCCAATTGCGGTACACTTATGGTTAATTTTTAGATTTGTATATAAAAGATGGTGTTTTCTCTTTCTAACATCGTTTAGTTCGAATTTCTAAGTTTGATAGTAAGGGAGGTACAAAGGTTTCTATGAGACCTATATGAGTTGTTCCAAAAAGCGAACAAATTAGTCTTTCGAGTTTAGTTATTTAATTAGTTCGAGTCAAATATGCAAAGTCGTCCCTTACGTAGTCACATTATCATCTTATAAGGAAACAATGGATGAGTCAATACAATATACAATACACATTGTAAAACCATAAGAATTTTCATTGAAGCAATAGGCATAAGAAATAATATTGACATAATATTCAGTAGGTATTTTAAACATGACAAGGATAAAAGGTTTATTGAACTCATTTAGTTTAAGCTTATTTGACTCATCCTTTGTTTCTTTCCAACAAAAATGAATTTGGTTAATACGAGGGCTGTCCGTAAAATAAGGTCTCCAAGGTGATTTTACCTGAGATCCGAGAAAACTGTCGTGTAGCCTGGTTTTCCTTCGCTAAATCCCCAAAACGCAACGCTGCACTCTCTGCGACACTTAGTCTCGGCGTGGCAGCCGTTCGCGATGAAGCTTCCGCTTGCCGCACCCGCCAGGTGTGAATTACGCTCTATAATTAGATTTTTGTGCGAAGAACAAAACCCCGGTAGAAATTCATTCTCAGCTACTTGAAGTGCACGGAAAACAGTGTATGAGTGCGAAAACGTTATTTCAAAGCCTTTAATGATTTCTTAAGATTCTACTACCAACCACAACGCTTAATAATTACTAATAATAAATTTACAATAATTAATACGAATACCACGAGGTGTTTTAATAAAGTTTATGAATCAATTAATTTTCTAACCGGTTTTGCGGCTCAATGTACATACTTATGCAAGAAGAGGACATCAAAATGACATCCACATTTTTTACTCCAAATATGCTCAAGTATCGGATGTTAAAATCCTTTGGGTACGTGCGGTGACCCCTGTATATTGTAATAATTAAGTGCATCTTTCCACATAAACCAAAGTGGCAAATTCTACAAAATATGGCAATAGAATAATACTTAGGCGAAATAGATTTTCAAAAGGAGATAAATTGGCAGACAGTGAAACAGACATTTCCAGATCTACTACTACACGTTCAAAAATGTGCAAAAACCTGGTGCCAACCAACTTCAAAGTGAAAAAATAAATACATATTTGTTGGACAGCGTTGCAGTGTCCGAAACGTTGGCAAAAGAAGGAGGTAGCGCAACACGGCATAACCCCCCAAAAACAAATAACGAAAATACTTTTGACCGTGAAAATCTAAAACCGTATCAGAGCTTTCCATCAGTTTCCGCAACCAAAGTTTCTCGTTTACGGGCCCCCTTGATGTTCATAGACAATAGACTTTTCTAAAAAAAATAAGTTTATGCATTTATTGTGCATATTATAATAACAATGTTTTTTTACAGATTCTTTGCAAGTGAGCGATAACATTTCAATTATAAAAAACCCAAGTTAAAAAGTTATTCAAATAAAATAAAAATATATTAAAAAAAAACAGAAGAAATCTTATTTGTATTATTTCAATGCATGTACTGATTCAGTGGCGGATACAGAAAAAAACTCAAGGGGGGGGCGCTAAAGATATAAGAAAACTAAAAAGTAGACAACGGGGAGAATACGAAAACCGCACAAAGAGGAAACCGACTATATGATTTTCGCAGCCACCTCTGGTCTGGAGAACCAAAGTCCGCTTTATAGATTCTCCCATCTTAACAGACGGATTGCAATCTTTAGAACACAGGCGTCGGGTGGGAATGCTATCCTTATTCTACCGGTATCACAATGGCAGATGCTCCGAGGAACTAGCGTCATTGATCCCTTCGGCACCGGTGCATAGTCGGGAAACACGCCAAACGCGTGCCCAACATTTGTACACGGTTGACATTTGTCACATGAGAACGGATCGTTTCTTCGACTCCACACGGGAGGCCCTGAGGAAAATGACATCCCTCGGGGCCTATGTCATCTGGGATGCTGTGTGGAGGATCTTTTTGAGGAGAGGACCGACTACGCACTAGGGTACCAACCCTGATGTATGGCAGTGAAGCATGAAACTGGCAGAGGAAGGACTAAATGCTATAGAAAGCCATGTATGATAGTGTGAGAAAAATATGAAAATAATGCAAGGCTGATACAAGCGTAATAAGTAAGATTAAGAAAGGGACGCTTAGATGGTTTAGACATGTAGAGCGAAAGATTGAAGAAAGATTTTCTTGTATTTAGGGTGGCCAAGGGGGGGGCGCGCGCCCCCCGCGCCCCCCCTCCCCTGTATCCGCCACTGTACCGATTACATACCTAACAGATCATGCTTGTAGATTGATAGTGCTTCATTACATAACAACGCTTATTCGTGGTTTCGTGGATATTGTTTTGTTTGTTCCTATCAGTTATCTGAGTAACTCGCGATAATAATATATTATCTCAATAATAATGTTTGTGGCCTCATTTTGGTAGCATCAAAATATGCCTACCACGTGTGGGTGTCACGTGTGGTTACTCGGAGGCGGTGCGTGGATTTTTTGTACGTAGTTTTCAAAATCACTAAGTAATTTAAGTTCATTAAAAAATGACAACTGTTAACTATAGACTATTTAAACTCGGGCAAAGAATGAAATGGTGACCTCACCATTTGCCTTAAAAAATAGCAGAAAAACTCTCGAATTTATTTATTTACGGACAAATAGTCCAATTAACAATATAACAATAATATAACACGAATAGAAAAAAAGAGAGATCACAATGAAAGGAGATTACATATAGATGAAGAGCATAGACAAAATACATATAATATAAAAGTACATAGAGAAGATAACTATGAGTAGCTTGAAGATGGATTTAAAAAGGATTGGATTAAAAAAGGGATGGATTTAAAAAACCACATTGCGTAACGACTGCCGAAAGTCATTTAGGCTTACACCAAAAAATTCAATGCTTTGATTTGCGTTGACAAGTCTCGACATTCTGGATAGAGGAGAATGATATCCATAATTAGTACAATGTTGATTGAGGAACAGCAATTCATTATTTCGGAGTCTACGGGAAGGAATGTTGAACTGGATGAGTTGTAACAAAGCAGGTGTGTCAGTAATACTGTTGATAATTTTGAAAATGCATATTAGATCAGAGTCCTTTCTACGTTTTTCTAAAGAGGAAATGTTTAAAGTTTGTTCAATTTCATCATACGAGTATTCTCCTCTTTCAAGTCCTAACCTCCAAGCAATTCCTCGTAGCTCGTAGGAAGCGATGTCGAATGGTAAGGTTATGATATTTGAACAGGTTTTAATGTCTGGATTCTCTAGTCTAGTGCAACGCGATCATTTAATTTTTTTAATTGTTAACTTTACCCCAAAAATATACCATATATGAATAAACTCGTTTGAAAGTAATTTCAGAAAGATATAAAAAGTATTTATACTTTATATTATAAATTTGTTTACACCATGAAGCAAGGCTAAGATCTAAAAATGAATTGTTGACATTTGGTTTAAAATAATAATACTCGTAAACATTTACACCATTTTATAGGCAACCTTCATTCAATATTATCAGGTTAGATATTTCTGTCTACGTGCCGAAGCACACGTGGATATTTAATATACCTACCTACTCCACCAATGGCTACGTGCAAGTTTAAGTTCGTGGGTTGGTACACGTGGGGCAACTGTCTCGAAGATAAATGACAGGTGAATAATTTTGCCTGGAGAAAGGGGTTATAATTTTCAAAATTGAATGTAAATGAGGAACTCCAGTGAAAAATATTATGAATTTAAAAAAATATGTTCATATAGACCAATAAACGATGATTCTGAATATATAAGTTTTATTTCATAATATTAAACGTAGAATTCTTAAAAAAATATTAAAAAGTGCATTTTTAAACCTCTCGTCAAAACACACTGTAAAGTTGGTATTACTGAATGGTTAGTGCTGACGTCACGCGTCACCAGTCATTGTATTGAAATCTTTGATTATGTAGGTATGACATAAGCCATCAGTATTAACAACATTTCATGTTATTCGTTATTTCATACGAATAACATGAAATAAATATATATATAAATATAGCTCTATTAGAGAGATTTAGTTGTTGTGTTTATTGAAACAATATTTAAGCCTCAATAATTCAGTATCAAAAATAGAGGTATCTCTATTAGTTCATCTCTATTATTTAAAATATTGAAAAACTACTGCACAAAAAAATAGTAATGCTACTTCAAGGGAGAATGCTTCGAATAACGGTATTAAAAATGGCGGCAGTTGATCAGCTGATTGCCCAATCCCATAGTAATTTTTCAGGAGTTATGACGTCACACGATTCACCGTACATACGGTGGTTTTAGGGGGAACTTGAAAAATTAAAACTTTGGCAATTATTCTAACTATTAAAACCAACTCTAAAAATAAAAATAAAAATGCAGTTATTTAAGTTAGAAGGTCATTATTCATTAAAAAAAATAAAAAAATTTGGACTGGAGTTCTCTATTACACGTTCAATGTAAACTTAATGCATTTTGATACAAATGCACTCGAATACAAAGAAGTGCAATGTAGTATATGAATTTCGGAGAAATTTTGTGTTGCATTTTTATTTTGATTGAAGGGTGCATTTTTTTAATTGTACCGTAAAAAAGGTCGAATTGCACGAAGCCAGTGTGGAGAGGGGGACTGTGGTGTAAAGAATTTTGGGAATGTTTTGAGGGTAAATGAAAGAGGGATCGAAAGGTATGTACGTACCTGGAAATATAACAGTAGATTGATGAATAGATGAAGTTTTGATTGATTTTGGGTACAGAAATATTGTTTGAAAGGAATTTCATTTCAAATTGAAGAGGGTGTTAAGGGACATGCTTGGATTACTTTGATGTTCGTCCTTTAACACCCTTTATATTATAAAAAAATACCTGTTTATCTATCCAAAATTTTTGATTTTGTGATAAATTTTTCGTTATTGAATGTAAAAGTATATAAAGCTTCCGTCCGTTTATTTTAAGTTTTGAGAGTCATTTTTCTATCACACAAATTTCTGAAACTTTTCACAGCGCGATATCTTTTAATAATTAAAAAAGAATCATTTTAGTTAACTCGTGTCATAAAAGCATAGTTTTGTTTTAACAGCTGTTAAATGTCAAATTTTATATTTCTTGTCTCTTGTGATAAAAACATCATAGATCCGTTTGCGTTTGTCAGGAAAATAAGATTATTACTACAACTTTTTAGTGCGTAAATTTTGGGTGTACATCATTTAGTAAACATTTCTAATGAGGATATTAATTAATTGAGAGATCCGGCGCTAAAAACCAATGCGTAAAATTGTTTGTCGCACAACCAACACCATATCAATTTGGGAGGCGGTATCGGTACCGGTAGGGGGTCATTTTAATTACGGAGCTGCCTAACCCGTTTAATCACAGGAGACCAGATTTGTCCCAACGCACATAGGTCTCACATAAGACGCCGTAACTCCCTTACTATCATAGTTAGAAATATATTCTAATCGGTGTTAGAAAGGAAAAACATCATTCTTTATATTCCAATCTAAAAAATAGCCACCAAAAAAGTAAAATATGCACTTTTATGTACACAAAGTATTGAATCTCAAATTAAAAAAAGAATTTGAAACTTTGGGAATTATTTAAAAAAAAATTTCATAGAGCGACAAAAAATTGAGTTTACAATATGTGTTTGTTATATATTTGTCTAATAAAATGTGCATGCGTTTTTATTTTTTTTTTTATTATCAGTAACTTTAGTTAGAAACAACATAAGGTGAGCCATTTTGAAAACTTTTTTATGTTTGTATGCAAAAATTTTATAATTTAAAAAAATATATATTTTTAGAATTCTATAATTTGAAAGCGTATTTCATCACCTTTCTAAAACAGTTTTTGGTTTTTGAATGTGTTCAGAAATATTCCAAATATTTGCATTTTATTGTAAAGCGAAAATATTTTGACCATCCGAAAAAAAAGCCAAATTTTTGAAGGGCTAAACTAAAAGAAATGGCATTTTGTGGCAGCTCTCTAATTCATCTGACCACCATACGAAGAAATATTTGATAGAGTCGTGTGACGGTACAACACATATAATAAGCGCTCGCGGTTCAACAGATATCTGCGCTTTTATTTTTTTTATTTGCGTGTGGCTGATACTTAAAGTAATGTATTTAGGAGAATCAAGTTGCTAGGTAGGTACGTTGTGAAAGAAGGTATCAAATTCCTATTCCGCGTCGGGTTTGTTTACACTTTTATCAGCGTGCAACAACATGCAGTCTCTACTTGCAACATTCCACCTCGTGCACATTCTACCCATTCTATCTATTCTACCTGCCTGAAAACAGTTAGTGCGGTATAGTATTATCCATGGTATGCAGTATGCACCCACCCACCTTTGTCTATAAATAGCCGGATAAACAATGTAAATATGAATAGCATTGAAAGTAACCGCAAACCACGCAGCAGACGTAAACACTGCAAATAGTAAACAACACGTGATTCACGGAAATAAGCACTATGCACTGTTGTAATATTGTTGTTAGAATTCATGGTAATTATTTACAGGAAGTGACCTATTGCACTTTATTTATGTTTATATTAGACGTATCATGCCCGGCGTTGCTAGGAAAACTAGTTTTTTAAGGATCCGCTACTCGAATTTCTACCGATTTCTTGCATATCCCCCCTTAAATATTTGAAGTTTTTAAGCTCTTAAATATCTATACATTCCCCACACCGAAACGCAAATTATACGAAATTCCCTCGATAAAAAAAAATCTCAAAGTATGCTCCGAAAATAATTTTTTTCAAGTCTGTTTCAGTTATTTTAAAAGTTATATGTACGAAAAAATTCGCAATATTTCTTTAAATTGTACTTGACACAGCCCCCACGAGATTTTTGCTCTATTTTAAACGAATCGTGTTTTATTAAACAATTTTACAATTTTCGCATCGATTTTTTCGCTGTAAATGTTAGCGCTCTCCTCTAACATTCGTAATTTCGTATCTCTCCATCTTCTTCTTTTCGAGCCCGGTTGCGGAGCCTTAAGGGGCTGTCATTGGGCCAAAAATATGCTTCGATTCCCAACATGAACGGGATAGATATTATTTGACGATTTGACACTAAAAAATGTATTTAATGTCAATCTTAACAGAACCTGAGTTTTACCATATAAAAGAAACGGAAGATTTAAGGGGGGCATACATTAATTATGTGAGCAGTTTTTCTTCCAATCTAGACCCCCCTTTGGTGAGATAAATTTGGGCCACTTAGTATATTCTTTTCAAGTAACTTTTCAATAACGTAAAATGAGAGTCTTTTTGTGTGTTCAATTTTTTCAATAAGAAAAACATTTTAAGATTTTCACGGCCAAAAGTATTTTCGTTATTTGTTTTAGGGGTGTTATCCATCATCAGGGCAGATCCGGTAGATGTGTAATTTTTAGTGGTGAAATGTGTGCTTATTTACTTCGAAGCGATACCGTGTCGCCAGCTCCACTAACTTTCACCGGTACAAAATAACCGTGACAAGCAGTGATGGATACAGCAACGTGGGCTAAAGAAGGAGGTAGCGCAACGAAAAAAGAAAAACATTGTTTAAACTTAGATAAAGTCAGCTGATAATTACTCATTTTGTTTTGAAGAGTTTTAATTTCAATGTACATTTGCTACTTTATATATAAACTAGCAGACCCGGACACACGTTGCTATGGCTAACAAAACTCAACGCTATCTACTGACAATGCCATTAACCAACCTTTATAACCAACGCCATCAGTTAATTTGCATACATGTCAAATGCACACCGCCCACTTGCCAGCCCGCTTCTTTTATTTGGATATTATATACCTAAACCTTCCTAATGAATCCTCTATCTATTGGTGAAAACCGCATGAAAATCCGTTGCGTAGTTTAAAAGATCTAAGCGTACAGACAGCGGGAGCGATTTTGCTTTACACTATGTAAAATTATTATAATGTAACAAATGTATGTAGGTACATTGAAAATTAAAACTCTTCAAAACAAAATGTATGGAAATTGTTACATAGTTAAAGTCGAAGAAATACAAAAAATTGGTAATTACTCGTTACTCATAAAAACGCACGTCGTCGGTACCTAGTGTCGCCTTGGGGAATGGCCTACTAACGAAATAATAATAAATAATATTAATCCATGTGCATTCAAAACAACAATGGTAGTCAGTCAACAGTGAACACACCGACTCACAGACGATAAGGAAACCTTGGGCCGCAACCTCGCCAAGTAGCGTATGGATCGATTTACAGATTCTAAATACCAAATAGTGATTGCAAATATGTTTCGATCGTCGAAATTCTGACTCAGAAATAATCTCTGCATATTATAAATTAAAGTACTCCGCCGCGTCTGTATCTTCGCGATAAACTCAAAAACTACTGAACGGATTTTCATGCGGTTTTCACCAATAGATAGAGTGATTGACGAGGAAGGTTTAGGTGTATAATTTGTCAAGGTTTTGTGTAAATTGGTTGAAATGCATAATATAGGCTTTTAGTTCCCCTCCTCCCCCTCCCCTTCCCACCCATCCCAGTTTCCCTTTTCCCCCTCCCCTCCGCACCCTTCCGAGTTCCCCATTTTCCCCCTCCCCTAAGCACCCTTCCGAGTTCCCCTTTTCCCCTTCCCCCCTCCCTTAACCCCCTCCACCCACCCCCTTTGTTTCGAAATAATCCCTCATTTTTTAATGTGAATATTCCATAAGAATCCCGACCCCGTGAGGCTCAAGGCAGTAAGGAAATGAAGGAGATGTGGAGGAGGAAGGTTGGGAAGTACCCTGCTATTCAGATCTGGTCATCAAACGAGAGTATATCAAGCAACGTTTCCATTGTGGTCATTCACCAGAGTGACAGTAAGATCACTAATTCATAACCGAAATGTTGCTTAAGAGGGCATTACCAGAGAAAGCCGGAAATACGTCATTTTCAAAAAAGTTTTTAGACGTATTGACTCTTTTCCACAAAAAATTATAAATGGATTTCGAAAGATTGTTCTTTTATCTAGCATAGTTATGTAATAAATTTTTAGAATTTTTTTTAATTTTTAGTATAATAAGGTTATTCCATAGGTCGTTGGCAGATTTGTTAAATTTTCAAAAAAGTTTTTGTATTATACCACACCCATTTCAAATAATGTAATCATGCAGTAAAATAAATCAATACATTATCTAGCAAAGTTATGTATTAGAATTTTAATTTTAGTTTCAATAAACTCATTAAAAAATATGTACGTACATGTGTTTCTTGACGAAAATTGGTCCATTTGTGTATTTATTTGCGCACTTACAAACTAATATATTTCAGATTTTTTTAACATTCTTATTAAAATTAGACATTATTGAAAAATGATAAATACTTATAATCAAAAAATAACTACAAAAAGTACACTATTTTAATAGTTTTATCATCACGCCTTTCAGCGTTTTTGGATGAAGGTATAAATTAAAGCTAATTTGGATTGAAATAAATTCGATATTGAGTTATAATTTAAAAAAGCTGGTACGGAGAATAATCAATCTTTCTCATTGTAACCGCCCTGCACGATCGGAAGAACAACTTTCGACGAAATGTGGATTTTCGTCCGCTGGCTGGTTAAACGCTCTTAAAATGGAACTATCCATTTTTAGCGACTAGATCAAAATATAACAAGGTACATCCCAATCTTTCCCTTTCCCAACTCCTTCCTCCCCCACTTCGATCAGCCTTACAACGGAGGCGTCTACTAATATCTACAGGAATTCCAGAAACTGAAAAAATCGAACTAATATCTACGAGAACCAAAGTGTTGACGAATATCTACAGCTCAAACTGCTGACTAATATCTATGCGAACCAAAGTGTTGACGAATATCTACAGCACTGGCAGAGGTTGGATTTGCAATTATGTATAGCATATTGGAAAAACGTAATATAATAATAAAAATACTATATGATATAATGTTATGTCAAATTCATATTATTCTTATAATTAAATTATAATATGTAAATGAAATCCTCAGCACGGGAGATCCCAGTGAGGATATCATTATCTCTATTTGTTATTAAGAAATGAAGACAATAAATCATTATTATTATTATTATTATTATATTGCGTATGCACTCTAAAAAACTTAATTTATGCAAGTACGTATGTAAAAATCCCTAATATCGGACTATTGGACACATTTAGCTGATTAGTCCAACCTACGCTCTGTAGATATTAGTTCAACCTACGCTCTGTAGATATTAGTTCAACATATGAGCTGTAGATATTCGTCCGATATACAGGCTGTAGATATTAGTAACTGGAGTCCTTACCTTACAACATACACCAGTCTGGTTATGCTATAGTAGCCTGTGGACAGTTGGACTTTTGTGCAGTAATCATATAATAAACGACATGCAAAAAAAAATCATTTTCAAATTAATGGAGTCCTATTTTTAAAACTGACGCCACAACCTAAGCCGATTACATAATTTCGATTCGAATAATTTCAGACCATCGCTATTCGGCTCAAACTAACTAATATATTTGATAGAAATAACTTCTAAGTGCCTACCTTCCAAAACAAGCTCAAAATTTAAATGGAATTAACAGCCTAGTTATCTATAAGTCTATAAAAGTAGTTTATACATACGTTTATCTTAATCCAACTTCTAACGAGATGTGCCTACAGGTAATCCATATTATAATTTATATTTTTATCTTGAAATACTATCTCATAAAACCAACTATTAGGATTAATCAGTAAACTATCTTTATCTACAGATAAATTATTTGCAAATTTACGAAAATAAAAATGCTAACTTGGTTTTGGCCCTCATAGTAGGTAGTTTTATTGAAATTTAATGGTTTTTTTATTTTTATTTTTTTTAAATTTATTGAGTTAGTTTATACTACATGAATATAAACTAATAAGCACATTGTAACATTTCATTTGATAAATTTAAATATTTTTACAGTAATCATAACATTTCTTTTTAAATACATTCATTCTTTCTTCATTCTTCATACTTTCAGGCATTTCATCATACATCTTTAGTCCTCTGTACATTAGGCAGTTCTGTGATTTTGATTTCTTCATTTGTGGCAATCGAACTCTGTTTGTATTTCTTGTTTCGTAATTATGAATGTCTCTATTAAAAACAATTTCATCCTTAAAGTATTTTGGCATTGGTTTTTCATAATTTTATGCACAAAAATTAACACATTAAATAGTAGTCTCTTTTTTATTGGAATCCAATTTAGCTCCTCTCTCATTTGATTAATCCTTGCGTATTTGCCTTTCCCCAGTATATATCTCATAGCTTTGTTTTGTATGACTTCTAGTTTGTTCAAACTTCCTTCATTAGCCAAATATAACATTGTAGAGCAGTAGTCCAAATGTGGAGCAACGATAGTTTTATAAATAAGCTCCGTAGTGTTTCTATTTAATTTACGTCTTAGTTTTCTAATAGCCCGTCCAGACTCTCGGCGAGAAGCCCCGAGAACACCCGAGAAGCGAGAATGTGAGGAGTTTCTCGCATTCTCTTTCTCGGGCTCGGCTGTTCTCCGATCGTTGTCGGTAAATTTGGCCGCTTCAAAGGATTTCTCGTGCGAGAAGCAAGAAGGCTACTACACTCGCGTTTTGTCTCAGTGTTGTTTAGTGAGCGGTTGAGAGTAGACGTGCGATATATTTTTGTTTTTGTTCGAAAATTTTGTTTCTTTGTATAAAAAATCAACAAGAGTTGTAATTTATAGAATATTTTCAATCTGATCCGGTGTTATGGGATGCAAAACATCGAATTACAAAAGTTTGAACCACGATGCGTGGAACAGACTTGGAGAAATAATGGAGATGAAAGTACCTGAACTCAAAAAGAAAAAAGATTCCCTTTTTGCTAGTTAACGGAAATATAGAAAAATGGTGAATGATTCCTCCAAATCGGGTGCTGGTGAAAATTTAATTTATAAACCTATATGGTTTGCATATGACGCTCTGGATTCCTTTCTAAATCAAGGGCTAACTACAACGTTCAACGTCACAACGTTCACAAAATTATAATATGCCAAGGCGCACAGAGCCAAACCTGCTGCATTTTGAATATCGTCTGTGATGTCGTCCATACCGGATGGGAAACAGATCACGAGTGAGAAAAATGAGAGTGTGGATAAGTGCTTGTTCTCGCGAGAAGTCTCGGTGAGAAATTCTCGCCGAGACTTCTCGCCGTGAGTCTGGAATCGCCTTAAGAAAATTTACCTTTTTTGATACCTTTTTTAGTACAATACGCAAAATCAACCTACGTTTATCAAATATTTATTACGCTCTCTCCCTCACGGCAATGATCCAAACTGTCTTCAGAGTCCGAAAGCATTTTACTAGGCGACCTAGTGCCTTCTCGTTTATTGAATGGCGCGTAAAGAGACAGAAGCCATGATATTGGGACATTTGATGAATTGACCCAACCAATCAAAGTGCGTGAGAAAGAAAGCTTCCATTTAGGACGTTAGAAGTCACGACTTGCCGCTGCCCGCTATCTCGCAGTGCATTTCAAATACATTAGAATAATACCAGTTGTTTCGATTTGCATAATATTTCATAATATTATGTTTTACTGTCGTCTTCTAATTATGGGAGGTTATTGACCAATTGCCCTGAGGGAAGGACCGCCACTGTTTACGGTACTTCAATTTATTCTATTATGCTCCATTGTAATAATACTTAAATGAACCAGGTTTATGTTATTAGTTGAACAATTGCATTTTGTTCAAGGTAATCTTGTCGTTTACTTTAATCGTATTCATATTTATAGCCACCAAGGTTTTAGGTGACTTTATGCAATAATCTTACATATACAGCTTCTTGGTATGAGATGAATCTGCTGTAGAATTAAAAACAATTTATATAATCTGAGTATGGATAGTTACCGCGGATAGGTGCGATGGTAGGCGCGAAGCCATTTATTTATCTTTTTAAATTTTATTATTCGATGCTAATGTTGAGGGGTAGCTATATAACCAATAGGAATGCTTCCGCGATATAGCTATTTTTCTCAAGAACGCCGTTAAATTAATCAGCATAAATCCCTACTAAAATCAGTTTTGCATGGAAAGCAAACAGAGAACAAATAGATTTACTAAACAATTCAACTTTTTTAACGGGCGAACCTGTCGGCAGGAAATATAACTGAGGTCGAATTTCTTCGTCGGTGAGAGATTTAATTATAGTTTTAGCCGTTTGGATGCACTGATAACCCTGCATCAGTGTTTTGAATGAAACCTCGTCCTTAATCGGGACACGATTTGGGCACGGTCCCTTGCGAGCGATAATGGTCTCTGCGGTCGGTTAAACTCGAGGAGCGAAGAGGTCGTTTTGGCGTATCAGCATTGTCTTAAAATGCTTCAAGCGAAAGCGAACCTTAAGGTGGTTGATACGTAAAGGGCAGAGTGATCGTTTTTCGCATCAAGGAAAAAGTGAGTTGTCGAAAAAAATAAACAATACAATAATAGCTGCATCGTTCGCTACTACACTAACCCCTTCCGCGGACTCTTGCACTAAAGCAATCCCTAATGTGAGGTCTTTGGGGGTTGATCACGCCGGGGTCACCATTTTATGAGAGGTATGATGTATGGTTTGCGTAAAAATCAAATAAGCATTTAACACTGTACTTAGTTTATTATAACAATTTATATCCGTGCCATAATAAATATATAAAAGAGGGGGAGCGAACAAGTAGCGATTTGCAGAGCTGTTATGTCTTCGGCAGTCTGGAACAGAATGGTTCCTATTAATTTGTCCCGGCAGACGGTGACTATGCGCAAATGTTGAGGGATGATCGCTATTGGCGTGTGAGGAATCAATAGGAATGCTTTCACGATTTAAAATAGCTGCATCGTTCGCTACCACAGTAACTATTATTGAAACGTACTGGAAGGTTTTTAGTTAGCCCTTCATAATTATAGCAACATTTTTCGCATATCAATGATAATGGTAATAGGCAGTGGCGGCTCGTGACTTTTGGGTGTGCTAGAATGCTTATATTTAAAAAATGGCATCATGGATGTTGTCGTATGCGAAAAATATACATATTTTTTTTAAATCCTTGTAGATTTTTCAGGAAAACCAAACTGAAACTTTCTGAAATTTTTCATACAAAAAACTGATTTTCAAAAAAAAAAAAATTTTTTTTTCGGCTACAACGACATCAATAATGCCATTTTTTAATATCAGCACTCTAGCACACCCAAAAGTCACGAGCCGCCACTGGTAATAGGAGAAATTGACATATTGTCAGTTTATTCGTAACTTGTAAATAATTGTCTTTCTTTCTAAAACCACGTTTTTTTACTGCAATATTTATTCTATTTTAATTTTCGATTCATTCCTGGGCCGGCTAGTAGGCAATTTCAGAAAAATGCGTGAGTGTGCATTAAGGTAAGTGCGAAGTTAACTAAGTTGATAGAATGCAATGTCATCGACAACGAGTCAGTCTACCCAAGATTTGCATTCAATCAAGAAAACAAATTGGAAATTAATTAATTGGGACACGTTCAAAAGCTGAACAGCTAACATATTTGAAAATTAATGTCACACGGGGATATTATGAAATAAATCGTGAATTTGACAGATTTTTTTTAGTTTTTAGTTAAATTAGGTGGTGTAACACTACTAATAAACGAAAAAAAAATATTTTGGTTTAGAAATTATCCCTTACAAATATTAAATAATTAAATACTGCGAGTAGAACACGTATTTGCTTTAGAAATAATCTAGTATTTTTGAAGTGAAAACTTCTTTAGCACCTTTGTGATTTGAACCTCAAAAAGCGACATTAAAAGAGTCAAACACATACATCTACAGGATTTAGCCTGCGAATGAAATAGAAAAATCGGTCTCCTCTTTGTGCGGTGCGACGTAGCCTCTCCACTCTTGTCTAATGTTTTCTGACGATTTCACTTCTACCGCGTAGGAACTGCGCACGTATAATTTTTTATTAGTCTTTTTTTCATTTTAAGAACGAGTCGTAGAAACGACCCGCGTTTTAAAACTCTCCAGACTTTCAAAATAAATATTAACTCAACTTTGGCAAATCTTCTTATAAATATAAATGTAAAACCAACAGTGATGAGGGTAGCAAAGGTAAAGTCATGCAATGTCCAGTGTTTTTAATATAATGTCCTTCACGTGCAAAGTCGTATCTTCCCCAAGCATAAACTTTCTTATAAAGTGTGTTTTATCGGAAGTGTCCTGCAGGTAAGTATGTTTCTGTATCTATTGTAAATAATAAAATTAGATAGAGCCTAAGATTCATAATAAATTGTAAAGCGCCCTTGAGGTGATTTTTCACAAAAACGGCGCTCTACAAATTATCCAATTATTATTATTATTTAATATGACAAATGTGCACTGTGTACAAACGTTAGGCGAACTTTTTAATTAATTTTCTCTAAATAAATAAATGCAGTTACCTATGTATTCGCATTATATTTCGTTATCCTATTGCAACTCTGGCATTTAGTGAAATACCTAATCTTCTGTTCTAATCTATGTTACAAGGGCATGGTACTGCTTGCATATTAATTGTAAAAATGTTTACGTTATAAATAAGACACAGTGTTATTGTTATTTATAATTAGTAAATAGGAAAGATGGTGGAAAATACTATTAAAACAAATAATTAATAATACGGAAGGAAGATGCTAATATTATTAATAATATTATAAATAGAAGAACGTGCATTTTAAAACCGATTCCCCGTCATAATAGATGATATTCTTAGAATACGTCATTGTGCAACCATATTTGTGATTAATTTTACTGGAACGAGTTGCGTTGGTAAAACAATCAACAACGTCTGGAACTCTGGATTCGTAAATACAACCAGACAAACGCATCACGAGGTCAACAGTGCAGGTTCGTCACCGCGGAATATTGAGCTGTGGCCTTCTGCACCGCACGTACGATATTGTCGATTAATTGACACAAACACGAATAACGTCATTGGTTTGTACTGGAATCGATAATATACATAATAACGTGTATTTGATATGGACGGGAAGGACAGACGGGAAAAACGTCATATAAAAAGTTCAAGGGATCTTTTCATTTTAATCACCAGTCAGTTTGTTGACAATAGATTTTATGGGTGAATCGTAAATGGACATAGAATATAAATTCTATTCCTAGATATATATTAAACAGACTTCAAAACTCGTTTTATGTTGGCAGCTGGGATAGCAAATAGCAAACCAGGAGCTGTATGTAACACAGAGTAATCGATAACTTTACAATATCGGATCGACAGGCGTAACTTCCGATGATTTTATATCGATGTCCCGAGCACGGTTTCACCGTTGACAACCGAACCGATATTGACAGAAAATAAATTAGAAATCGATATACGATGAAGAGCACTGAAGTTATTTTCTATGAATTGTTCTGTCCTCAGCAAGCGCTAATTAATACGAAACGTTTCTAAATATAATTATACTAGCTGATCCAACAAACGTTGTTCTAGTGAATATTTTGGTTGTTAAATAAAAAAAAACGAATGTATTGTAAGTGTATGTATGACAGAAAGAGGAATGGAGCGCTGTAGACGATGACTGCCGATAAAAACAAAAAAACATCAACTAAAGTAGGAAAATGAAATAAAGAAATCAATATGAAGAGCAATCCGTCCGTCTTTAGCTGACACAAATAAGCTCGATGGTTTGCCCAAGCGAGAACATGATGCCTAATGAAATATCAAAATGGCGTGACGCTTCTCGTGAATGTCTTGCGCATGTATGGATGAAAGTTCGATGAAGCGGACGTAGCGCCATCTGTCATTCAACAACATAACTAAGTTCTTTCTGTTTGAAATACGAAAGACGGTTTAATTTGTTTATACAAAAATACTAAAATCGCGATTAAAAAATGGGAGGGTGGGGGTAGGCGGGTTCAACATTGGAATTATAGGTATTTTTTGATGCCTAATAAAAGAAAATTTGCAAAATAAAAAAATAAAAAATTCTGGATAGGGACACACTAATCACCCAGCGGTATGAAATATACTTTAAAACCTATTCTCATACGTACCAAATATACATTCAAAATTTCAGATGAATCGGTCAAGCCGTTTCGGAGGAGTGCTACCACAAACACCGAGACACGAGATTTTTATATATAAGATTGATAGCGGAAATGTTAAATGATGTAAAGGACAATAAATCCAAAAACGAGTAAAATATGTAATATTTCTCCGCTTGTTTTCTCTTTCGATCTGCGCCGTTGAAATATTTCTAGGAAAATAAGTTAATTTACGACGTGCACTTTTAACAGGATCTTGAAGTGTAAACTTCTTTAGCACCGTTGTGATTTGAAACTCGGTGAAACGAAAAAGCGACATTAAAAAGATACAATCAAACATCTATAGGATTTAGCCTGCGAGAAAATGAGATAGAATAATCGGTCTCCTCTTTGTGCGGTGCTTCGTAGCCTTCCCATTCTCGTTTACTTTAGTTTTCCGAAGGTTTTACTTCTACCGTGTGTGAATTGCACACTTTGAATTTTTTTCTGAAGTTAAAACTTCTATAGCACAGCTGTGATTTAAAACTCGGTGAAACAAAAAAGCGACACTTAAAAGATACAAACACATACACATCTATAATCTATAGGATTTAGCTAGCGAGAGAACGATATAGTATCTATAATTGGTCTCCTCTTTGTGCGGTGCTTCGTGGCATTCCCACTCTCGTCTATTTCATTTTTATGAAGGTTTCACTGCTACTACGAAAATTAAAAATAAATTAAATAATGTTAGTAAATAAATTTACAAATAATATTAAGTAATCTGAAAGATCTATTCAACGTAATTTTATAATAAAAAATCATAATTACGTGTCAACAGGATATATGATTTAAAAAAAAAACTTTCATATGACTCTCCAGAAAAACATTTAGTTCTTTACAGTATTTCAAACTTTCGTGATCGATATGATATAGTTACATGGTTCCATGCCAACTCAGAAAGATCATTAAAAGCTATGAAAATATAATAATAGCAGGTAACCCTAAACTAACTTGACCTATTTAATCAATTTTTTAAATATTTTTTATCATCACTCTTAATTACCTTTCTGCGGTGCTTCTGAGTTGTCCGGGGACCGATATACATTGTTTCAAAATTTTTAAAATCTCCCACAATTCTGGCTTAATCTGTGCTGCGAACCTGCATATGCATAGCACTTACCACTTAATTACGAAAAGCTCGTGATAGATACATCGGATCTACATAAATTAATAAATCACTTAAACTAAATCTGAAACGTGGAGTTAGCACAGTTCAAATTTATGCAATAAAAATGTAAGTTTTCTCTTAAGACAATATCATCTGAGAGCTTTCCATTTTGATTGCACCGGTTTTGGAATGACGAGTACATGATCACGTATACACCACAATGATGAGTGGTAAGTACGTATTATCTGTAATGCAAACAGTACAGATGTATTAAGTAACTACTTGGGTGATAATCATACCGCGTGGCTGTACGCACGTGCGTGGAATAGGTACCTACACGCGGTGCGTGGAGTATCACGCGTGGCCGGAGAATTTAGGCAGCGTGGTTGTAGCATTGCATCAGGTGGAGAGTGGGAAAAACAAGACGTGACTATTTTAACGTTGCAGTGAGATGTTTGACCAATTCGCGATATACTATAAGAAGGTAACTGCGTGCCTTTTAATGCGTTATGCCCTAGGACCCAAGTCGGAATATTAACGCAGGTCATTGGCACCCATTGGCACCATTCGCACAGAAGGCTCGGAGTAAAAAAAATTACACGTGTGTAGTTCACACGTGGTAGAAGTGAAACCTTCAGAAAACTAAAGTAGACAAGAGTGGTGAGATCACGAAGCACTTTTTTTTATCAATGTGAAGAACGATTTTTTCCATATTTTTGTCGTCGAATTCCAGTGCACCTTTTGCTAAACATTTGGTAATCTTATTTAGTATTTGTATTTTCTTCTTCGGAGTCGCTAGATGTCGCTTACTTTAATGTTTTCTTTGCCTGTTCATTTTGAACTTTATTTAGCGGAGACTTTATTTAGCGGATTTATCGAATTATATTGAAACCTAATCTACCTGTGAAATAAATAAATAGTTTATTGCTATCTCATTCTCACGCATGCTAAATCCTTTGCATGTATGTTTTTGTCTCTTTTTAGTGTCGCTATTTTTCGTTTCATCGGGTTTCAAATTTTCACTTGAAAAATTCCCGCATGTCATCTTAGGGGATGCTGTGTGGAGGGTATTTTTGTAGAGAGGAAGGATATGATGTTCTGGAAAGGAAAAAAGGTGTGGGTGGATATAAATCTCGGGGTTATCAATGGCGTATGTTGTAAGGCTGAAGAGGGGAAGGAGATGTGGAAGCGGTAGGTGGCAACGTATACTGGCTATTCAGATCTGGTCAACGTTCCGCCAAAGTATTATCACTTTAGAACGTTGAGATCAAGAAAGATAATAGGTATTGTATTGATATTTTGCATTTAATTCAAAATTCCGAAAATACAGACTTGTAAATCAACAAGATAATCCAATAAATAAGCCAACAGAACTATTTTCAATTTTTAGCGGATTAGACATTGTTCTTCGGGACCGTCGATACTATACATTATTTTTTAATTACTAAATTGTGAAATAACAAAAACATTTGAACCCGCGACCATCAGATTCGAAGCTTAGGATCGTTACTACTCAATCATGGAGGCCGTCATTGAAAACTAAACTAACTAACGTCAATCTCAAATCGAGTATGGTATCATAGCCTGGGGAGGAGCAAACGCTGCCGCCATTGATCCGATCTCTAAAGCCCAGAAACTAATTATAAAGATTATTCTAAAACTACCAATCACAGTTCGGATGAAATCTTTAGGAGAATCGGTGTTTTGGACATTAGGCAACTTTATGCCAAAAATATACTAATTTATCTATTCAAACATAGAACTGTTTTTGACAATATCCAAACTGTTCGTGATACGAGAACCAAAGGGCAAAATCTCTTACTTATCCCTTTCGCCAAAACAACGTTTGGTCAAAGAAACTTCAGGTACTTTGCAACAAAACTTTATAATACACTTCCACTGGCCATTAGACAGCACACTAATCAAGTAAAATACAAAACAGATACCAAGTTTTGGATCACTACCAAAGACAGATCTTATATCAACAATATTTTTAGAACCTCCTAATGCATATTAACCCATTGATACGATGCTGACTGTCCTTGTACTTTTACTTTAAATGTAAATAACATTGTTGTTGTTATCCTTTATAAACTATTTTAAACTATTTATGTTAAAATGCGCCTGCTCTCAACACAGGAACTCCTAGTGAGGCAGGCACAGCACAATTACCTATGTAGCATAAAAAAATAAAGATTATAAGAAAATAAAAATTTAAAAAAAAAAAAAACATAACGCAGTTTCCCCGCAGGGGTAGCCAGAGAGAACGTACCGCCAAACAACTCGGTCTTGGCACACACTCCTTACCTCGTTCAAATTCATACACCGTCTGATACATGTTCTTCTATTATTCTGACTCTTGACAAGGCCCGACTCAAGAATCGGATTCACTTGGTCGTGCCACTTCTTCTACCATTCACATTTGCGTATATACATTCATATATTCTCCTTATACTCCTTTCCTTTGCATGCCCAAACCATATGTGCGTCCTTTCTTGATCTTACTCATTACGCCTACATTAGCCTTGCATTATTTGCGGATCTCCACGTTTCTCACACGATCATATATGGTTTTTGCCATACATAAGCCTTGGAGATCTCATTTCTACAGCATTTAGTCTACTTTCATCCTACCTCTGCCAGTTCCATGCCTCACTGCCATACGTCAGGGTATGTACCAGCATTCCTTTATGGACGGCTAGCTTCGCTTCTTTGAACAGTTTTTTGTTGGAGCCAACAGCGTTCAGTCTTCCATTAATGAAGTTACCTGCATTTACCACTCTTTCAATATCTCTATCAGCCTCCCAACTCTCGTAAACATACTTCCCAAATACACAAAATCATCCACCTGCTTCAAGTCATCATTCACAATTATATACAATAAATAATGTTTCAAGATAACTTTGGCTGTGATTCGATAAAAGCGCTCAATTTACTATGACAAAACAAGTCCTACAAAAAGAAGAGGTCAATTAAATCTGTAATGTCAATAAGCAAAGGAATTAACCCATTTAATCCTTTATGTTTCGATGCAATAATAATTTAACTAAGCATAATTTAATTACTGCACGACAATAATTCTGTCACAAGTAACAACTGGTCCAACGTGTCAATCATGGTTAAATTTTATTGTGTCTTCGTAGACATTATTTAAGTCACAAAACAAGTCTAACCCGTTTAATCGACTCCAGATACAAATATCTACAGCCTGTATGTTTGACGAATATCTACAGCTCATATGTTGAACTAATATCTACGAACTTCAGAGTGTTGACTAATATCTACAGAGTGTAGGTTGAACTAATATCTACAGAGCGTAGGTTGGACTAATCAGCTAAATGTGTCCAATAGTCCGATATTAGGGATTTTTACATACATACTTACATAAATTAAGTTTTTTAAACTGCGTACGCAATATTACGTTATTCCAATATGCTATACATAATTGCAAATCCAACCTCTGACAGTACTGTAGATATTCGTCAACACTTTGGTTCTCATAGATATTAATCAACAGTTTGAGCTGTAGATATTCGTCAACACTTTGATTCCCATAGATATTAGTTCGATTTTTTCAGTTCTTGGAATTCCTGTAGATATTAGTAGACGCCTCCGTTTAATCACAGATTAGACCATATTTTGTCCCAGCTCATATAGGTCTCATATAAATAGCTGTAACTCCCTTACCATCATAGTGAGAAATATGTTATAAATGGTATTAAAAAGGCAAAACATCACGCTTTATACTCAAATCTAAAAAAAAACTCAAAAATTAAAATGTACACTTTTATGAATAAAAAGTTTTGAAAAAAAAAATTGAAACATTTGTAGTACGTTTATCTAATAAAATACGTACGTGTTTTTTTATTTTTGTTGCGTTACCAGTAATTTTAGTTAGTAAAAACGTAAGGTGAGCCATTTTTAAAACAAATTTTAATATTTCAAATATTAAGTTTATTTCTAATTATAAAATTTTAAAGCGTGTTTTCTATTTTATTTTAATTTTCGGATACATTAACAAACATTCCATTTATTCGATGAATGACGGCCGGTGTGGTCGAGGGGTAAGGCTCTTGACTCGCAATCCGAAGGTCGCGGGATCGAATCCCGACGTGGGCAAATAAATTTAATTTGTATTATTTACAATTCATTCGTTTTAAAATAATGTATAGTATATTTACAACACGTTCTAAAGTGGAAGATACTCGCAGTATTGCCCTGGTGTAAGACCACCATTCAGAATTGAAACGTTGCTTGAAATGGCTTTAGCCGTGTTTGGTGACCTTATCTGAATAGCCAGGTACTTCCCCGCCTTACTCTTCTCCATATCCTTTCCCTCCCCACTTCCTTCAGCCTCACAACATACCCCAATTAGAGATGTCATAGTCTCCCTGGTTCCAGACGGGAGCAGCTGGGACTGTTGTGAGGTATTCATATAATCTTTACATAGTATAAAATGAAGTCGCTCCCGCTGTATGTGCGCTAAGATCTTTTAAACTACGCAACGGATTTTCATGCAGTTTTCACCAATAGATGCGAGTGATAAGAGGAAGGTTTGTATGTATAATAGTATAATATTATAGTAGAGAAAATTCGAGAAATTCAAAGATTCAATGCAAATTAACAGATGGCGTTGGTTATGGTGGTTGGGTAAGCCACAGCAACGTGTGGCCGGGTCTGCTAGTAATATAATAAAATTAAAATAAATCGATAATATAATAAAAATAAATCGATTTTATTGCAAAGAGGAAATATTTTTGCCTCTGACAAAACACGCCCGATTTTTGAAAGGTTAAGTAAATAATAACAGGTCCATCGTGTCCATGGTTCATTTTTGTTGTGTTTACGTAGACATTATTTACGTCACAAAACATGTCTAAGGACGATTAGGTAGGTACTTGACTAATTATATTATTATTTAGTACTTTGTTTAGACTACACGCATGCGTTGATGCACGACCACAAAGTAATGTAGGTCACGTAAACAACGAACAACGGGAGGTCAAAGAACTTCAAAATCAGTATGTTTTAACTTTCACTGTTTGAGCAATTGAGATATCGAATGTTGATATAAACGTATACTTACTGCTGGAGCTATTTGGAGACACGTATACGTCGTATACCAAAAGAAACACTTTGCTCTGTTCAGATTGGGAGTTAAAAGCGCTGCCGGCAATTTTTCAAGTGAAAACTTCTTTGGCACCGTTGTGATTTGAAATTCGATGAAACGGAAAAGAGTGACACTAAAAAGAGATAAACACATACATCTATAGGATTAAGCCTGCAAGAGAATGATATAGTATAATCTGTCTTTTCTTTGTGTGGTGCTTCGTAGCCTCCTAGTCGCTTTTCCGTAATTATTGTCTCCTTTAGTTTTCTGAAGGTTTCACTTCTACCGCGTGTGAATAGACACTTTGATTTTTTTTTAATTAGCTCCACACAGGAGGTCCTGAACAATTTCTCTCGGGGTTTATGTCATATTTGGGGATGCTGTGTGAAGGGTATTTTTAGGGAAAGGAAGGAAAAAGGTATGTGAGTTGGGTAGGAATCTGAGGGTCAATGTGTCCAGGGGTAACGGACGTATGATTCCAACTCTCCCACTGCAGTGCAAGGCGAGTCCTGCTAGCGAGATCAAAAGGTCTCAACCCTTAACTAGCCTCTCCTGATCCGGCTTGCCACACGGTTGTTGGCCAGACACATTCACCGCCAAGACCTGGACAATAAACCTCACCCCAAAAACCCTGGCACCCCTGTTAAGTCACCAAACGCAGCGAACCACTTGGCAGAGGTGTTGATTCGAATACTTAATGCGCGGCGGTGTCCATACCCGCCTCTCTAAACTAAACAGAGATACTACTTTTAAAATACATAACCTTACAGTTTTTATATTGTAAAAAGAGAAAAACATTACCGGGTTCGAGTTAAAACTGAAAATATTTGAACTCCTACTTCCATCACTATAATCTGAAAATGTTGCTTGTCCCATGATGAAGGACTTAAACTATAAAGTGTTGAACCCGCGACACCTGGGTGAGAACCCGAGGCATTTATAATACTAACCAGTAGAATTATAGGTAAGAATGTATATGTTAAAATTCATATTAAAATTAAAACGCTGTCATTGACTTAACCAGTCTGATCATAATTGCTTGATTAAATTGCTTCGCTGGAATGATAAAGGCGTGTCTATAAGGTCTGCGTTTAAACAGTAAAATTAATACCAGGCATAATGAAAGAGAATTATACTGAGCATGTGTTAACTAATAACGTTTCTAACAGATGTTTCACACATTGTACGAATACCTTAGTACATTTTAATACCAACAACCATATTCTTTGATGAAGCATAAATACTGTGGTTAATTACTAAACAAAAGGTACTCGAAGCAAACAACTGATAGAATTGATAGAAGACAAAACATGAAAACGATACAAAAAAAGCATTTTATCACTGAAAAAAAGACACAAATAGCAATGGAAGACATGAACACATAGGTTATAGGTACCACAGACACATATTAATAAAAAAATAACTGCGAAAATACCAAAACGACGAACTAGCATAATCAAAAGACAGTGATCTGTTTCATTCGCGTTTCTTTTTCTCGAGTTTTTCTATTTACCATGTTGAATAGGTACTCGAAGCCAAAAACTGATAGAATTGATAGAAGACAAAACATGAAAACGATACAAAAAAAGCATGTTATCACTGAAAAAAAAAAACACAAATAGCAATGGAATTGGACATAAAAAAAACACAAATAGCAATGGAATTGGACATAAATTGGACATAGGTTATAGGTACCACAGACAAATATTAATATAAAATAACTTCGAAAATACCAAAACGACGAACTAGCATAATCAAAAGGCAAGTGATCTGTTTCATTCGCGTTTCCTTTTCTCGAGTTTTTCTATTTACCATGTTGAATAGGTACTCGAAGCAAACAACTGATAGAATTGATAGAAGACAAAACATGAAAACGATACAAAAAAAGCATGTTATCACTGAAAAAAAGACACAAATAGCAATGAAAGACATGAACTAATATAGGTTATAGGTACCACAGACAAATATTAATATAAAATAACTTCGAAAATACCAAAACGACGAACTAGCATAATCAAAAGGCAGTGATCTGTTTCATTCGCGTTTCTTTTTCTCGAGTTTTTCTATTTACCATGTTGAATATCGGCTGCATGACACGACACGTCGGAAAGGAAACCTGGCTAAACGATGCACACTGTGTATGATTAACCCCCCTCACAATCCTGGCACCCTGGAGACAAAAATTAGAAAAATATTAAAAAGTCTAGAAAATTTTGATAAAAGTCGAGAAAAAATTAATAAAAATATAAAAGTTTGTCTAGAATTTGCATGAAGAGGTAAAGACAACATCACTAATTCATAAAAAAATATAACATTGCAAAATAAAACAATAAAAGTCGAGAAAAAATTAATAAAGTCGAGAAAGTTTTAAGAATGTCTTGAATTTGTTGTAAACCTGGAAAATGAGAGAACATGAACTAATATATAAGAACAACCACATAACAAAATAATATACACAAGTTTCATAATAAATTATAACAGAAACGAAATTTTAATCCGTGTTCAAAGTCATAATTTTAGGATTTCTGTACCTTTGAAAAAAATTCATATATAATAATCATGTAATAAGCCACCATAAATAGCACCAATTTGCATTTTAAATTTAACGAGAGTGGTTACTCCTCGCTAAATAAAAAACCAAACATTTTATACCAGTTATCGTCATTATTTAATGATTGCGCGACGAAGAGAATTTACATACGAAATACTAAACTATAAATAACCAAGTAGATATCATTTGCCTAAAGAACTCCGCGTACAATCGTACTCCCAATGATGTTAAATTGATATGTCGGAATAATCAGTTGGTAAAACAGTTTGGACCTATATTCAGTCGTGAAGTCACTATCAGTAAACCACAAAATGGCTTCAGCTGGTGCTAAATATTAATATAATAGCTGGTACCCGGCATGCGTTGCTATGCCATTTAATAAAGAAATTGTTTCTCCCTGCGTGTCCTTTCCCATTCAACCCGTTCCCCTTCCTTTCCCGCATCCCTTTCCCCTCTCGCGTTCCCACTCCGCCTTCTCCACCTTCCCTCTTCCCACTCTACCCCCCTCTTCCCCCCTCCTCCCGAGTTTCCCACCCCCTCCTCCCGCGATGATCCCCCTACCCGAGTTCCCCTCCCGCATTCCACACATTCAGTTTTCAAATAGCTCTCTTGACATCTATTGCAATTTTTTATACAACTTTCATAATGCCAGAGCTCACCAGTAGTTTTATACAAACCTTGTCCTGACAATAACGAACACAACAAAAAAAGAATTATCCAATTTGGTGCAGTGGATAGATAGATAGATAGACAGATAGATTATTGTAATGTTTACTCGATTTATTATTGTTATACTAGGAAATCACAATCACAGAAAAACATAACCAAATTGCGTCTATTTTTAAATTCACCAGAGAAATGATTTCCCCCAAATAGATCTTCAAAACATTAAATTCGACGGGGATATTCTTACATCTCTTAACTCTATCTATGTAACCGTTCATTCTATGCTTTAAAGGGGCAAAAACAGGGACTTTGGTATTTATAGTGAAACAATGAATTGGCACACACGACAAAAGGTCGTTGATCTGAAGCAAAAACAAATATGGAGACAGAACCGATCCCTGTGGGACGCCAATATTTATTGAACACGAGAAAGAGGTGTAGCGGGTTTAGCAGATAATGCGAAAATATTAGAATTACCTACGAGTTTGACCAACGAATCACATTAGTATTAAAATACCAAATCAGTTTTTAAATTAACATTTAGAATTATGTAAAAAATATATATTATTAGTCCAATGTCACGATTCAGGTCTTTTGGCCCTTCAAGAATCAGTTGTTTAATCCGAGTTTACCACTGCCGCCAGTCAGTCAAAATTAGAAAAAAAACTCAGAACCGTTCCACTTAAATGGAAGACCTAAATTAAAAACTTGCAAAAGTAAAGAAAAGAAATAAGAACATCAACTAATTTAAATTCTAGAATTAGGTACCTACCTACTATCTATATCTATCTATCTATCTATCTATCTATCTATCTATCTATCTTCTATCTATCTATCTATCTATCTATCTATCTATCTTCTATCTATCTATATAAATAAAAATGAATCGCCGAAATGTATGTACGCGCATAACTTCCGAACGACTGCACCAAATTGGATAATTATTTTTTTTCGTGTTCGTTATTGTCAGGACAAGGTTTGTATGAAACTATTGGTGAGCTCTGGCATTATGAAATTTCTATAAAAAAAAATTGCAATAGGTAGCACGCGAGCTGTTTGAAAACTGAATGTACCGGGAATGAATGTATGGAATGCGGGAGTGAGGAAGTGGGAGGGGGAGGGGAACTCGGGAAGAGAGTTCGCGGGACGGGGGAAGAGGGAAGTGGAGTGGGGAGAAGGAAGGTGGAGGAGGCGGAGCGGGAACGGAACGAATGGGAAAGGACACGCAGGGAGAAACAAATTCTTAATAAATGGCATGGCAACACATCATGCCGGGTACCAGTTAGTTTCTAATAAAGGACTCACACTAATAAAAGGCAAAAATAGTTCCAATATCTACATATTGGACACAAATACTTTATTTTAAAAACCGCCATTTAATGTTATAATAAAACTAATAATCCATAATGTTGTACCTACAATACAATAAGCGTCACGTAATAACGTGTTTACAAGTTTGTTTTCTTTTAAAACTTGTTGAGTGATCAATTCTATTAAAGGAATGCAATTTTTATTCAACATTTCTATTTGTAGAACTTCAAGCCTTGTTTATAACAACTATAACCTCAAAATGGTATTCTCGTCACCGTGACCGGTTCTTAACCTCAAATTCCTGAAGTAAACAAACAACAACACGATACGTTTTGACATAGTTATTATATCTTAAGAAGAACTAAAGACACCAAGTTTTTTTTTAATTATTTGGCTGTCAATTTTTATTTTATTATGTTTCTTAAAAGTTCTAGTTTTTATGTTGTGAGTAGGTACTTGCAAATGGGAAAATCCATGGAAATGTGATGTAAGAGGCAACTTTCTTGATGTTTTTAAAAATCAATAAAAAGCCCCAAAATTTTTAATGTTAGGATGATTTGCCACCCTTTCTCCTAATCATTAGGGGGCATACATTAATTACGTGAGCAGTTTTTCTTTCAATCTAGACCCCTCCCTAGGTGGGATAAATTTGGGCCACTTCGTATATTCTTTTCAAGTAACGTGAGATTTTGCTGGACCTCCCCCCATTTTGAGCTAACGTAATTAATGTATGCCCATTACTTAAGTTTCAAACGTATAATTCAAACCTAATGGCATGTTTACACCATGACATTGTTTAGGATAGTGGTAAGTTGTAACTAAACTGTTCACTTAATTTTAAGTGACCACGTGTAAACAGTGTGTTTAGTGGTAAGTGGCCACTTTTTAAGGCATTCGTTTAGTTACCACTTACAACTGTTCTAAACACTGTCTTCATGTAAGCCGGCCTGAGTCTACGAATTTATTTTGCACTTTTATCCCCAGTATTTACAGTTGGACCCCATCGACCACAAGGGCCCGCAACCCGGATTTGTACCGATTTCTTACATATTTCCCTTAAACACGGTAAGTTTTAAAGATCTTAAAAATATATGTTATTCTTGAAGATAATATCTAGACTTTGATGCCCGCGCCGAAACGCAAATTACATAAAATTCCCTCGATAGAAAAAATAGCAAAGCATGCTCCAAAAATTATTAACACGTTTGTTTCAGTTATTTTACAAGTTATATGTATAAAAAAATTCACAGTGTTTCATTAAATGCTGTTTAAGATAATGCCCGCGAGAGTTTTGCTCTATTTTTAACGATTCGTGTTTTATTAAACATTTTCGCAATTTTCGCATCGATTTTGTCGCTGTAAATGTTAGCGCTCTCCTCTAACATTCGTAATTTCTAATCTCTCTATCTTCTTCTTTTCGGGCCCGGTTGCAGAGCCTTAAGCGTGTTATACTATTTAGTGAACATTATCATTAATTACCGGAAAGATGATTTCTTTTACGTTGTGAGTATGATTCAGCTAATTATTCGCGCTTTTTAATGGCTTGGTTTTTCGGTGGTTAATGATTCAATTGTTGTCCTTCCGCCATTTTGGGAAAGTATTGTTGCAAATTGTTGTTGTTGTTGTTATTTTGACCCCAATGGCTAAACCGTCTAACGGGCGTTTGTTTACGTTTCAGATTTCATTGACCTGCTGGCTGTTGCAATGCTCGATTTTGCGGTCAAAACAACAACTGGCCGTTTACAGGGTATACAAAATAGTTTGTTGAACCTACGGAAATGTTAAGGCCAAAGTTGTTGTTCGATGGACAGGATGGAAATTGCATCCTGTCTTTCTTTTGTTTATGTTAAAATTTCCCAGACAAATTAATTTTGGATTGAAACACAAATGTGTTTTTTTATATATCACTTTTTATCATCACAAGTGTTTTAGTTCTCATCCTGGTCCAAATCTGAATTTTATTTTTCCTTGTAATGGGTACAAAAAACATAATCTTTTATGTGTCCCATGCGGAATGGTTTTGTTTTTTAATACAAGTCTACAATTTATTTCGAGATTGATGAAATTTTGTACACTTAACCTTCCAAAAACGAGGAAGGTCACTGTTAACATGAGATTTCGAAAAACCACCCCATCCCTTTTCCCTCCCCTTAAAGCAGAATAAAGCCCGCTGGATGCATCATAAATAATGTGCAGTGTTTTAGAAATTAATCTATCTACGTTTTTTCATACGACAGGTTATTACTTCATATTACTTTGCTTATTTCAATACTCTTCCGAATTGAACATTTAAAACAATTATAATAAAAAATAATGTCTTGTTTTCTGACAGTTCAAAAGAAAAAGTTACCAAAACTCGGACGTTGCAAAATACTGGGTGAGCTGCATATACTATAAAATATTTAACATAGGGGTCAATTTCACACCCTCAGAGTTCACCGTCCAACAGTTTTTACCGATGCATCCAGCGATTGTGTGCTTTATTTAAAAATGTAACTAATTTTGAATAAATGTTCACTCTCTTGTGGTAAATAATGGAGAGATTAATAACCCTTTTGCGAACAAAACCCGAGCATCTTGTGGTCTGCATAAATGACTCATGTCTGACGCAGTGAGGGATTGAACCCCAGACCTGTTTCCAAATGAAAGTTACCACCCACTCGGTCAAAGAACCCACAATAATATATCAAATACTTTTTTGAGCGTGTGATATTTTACCTGAATCCAGGACAAAGAATTTTTTTAAAGAATGACTAACAGAATGGCAGCGACAAACTGACTGAGATAAACTGACAGACAAATTTACAAAAACTAAAATAATATAAGACTCAATTCTTGGACTGTAACTAAACCTTGTTCAGGCTTTGACTTTAGATTTAAACATTATTTCCCTTATGTACATTTTTGTCTTACATATTTGTTATCGCTCTATTCGTGTATGGTGATCTCCTTTCGCTTTCATCTATGTTTTTTTCCATTCGTATGGTGACGTCGTGGACAATTGGTACATAAAATAATTAATAAATAAGGACAAACAGACTGAGTTAGATTGACAGTTAAACTGACAATCGAACAACCAAACTGTCAGGAGCCCGGAATAGAAACACAGTTCTATGACTAAAACATTCTCGAGATTCGGCATTATAAGCACGTTTTCGTATGTTTTACATATCATTATGGTGTGCCCAAATTGTCCAAGGTAGCATTATTTGCGCTTTTTGATTTTATTATCGATTTCCTTATCTTTGGACGTCTTAACATGACCTCTCAGGGTGGCCACAAAAAACGGATTTCAAAATTCCCTGATAATTCCAGGTTTTCCAGGGCAGTTTCTACATTTTTCCCTGATATGTTTAATTTTATATAAGGGAACGTACCCATACTACATGACCTCTTCAGGGGGGGAGGGGTCCTCAAAATACCACGCTTGGTACAAATGAGCGGCGGGGGCTTAGGTTTTTGGTCACCGGTGGAGGGGGGGGGGGTGTTACAAATTGCAAAAAATTGGTCACGTAGTACGGGTACGTTCCCTAGGGGGTTATCGTTTGTTAAATAAATAATAAAGGGAATTTATGAAATTTCGCCTGAAGACAATTTGTGAAGAAATAAAAAGACCAGACAAAAATAAACAAAAAAAACATTAACATTAGAAGAGATACAAAAAAATATCACACGAAACAAGCAACAATACTAGGGAACAGTTTAGATTAAGAATATTAATAATTTAACAATATAGGTACCCTTTGGGTAAGCAGTTAGGACATTAAATAATACAAAGAAAAATATGGTAATAGAGGAAACTGAACCATAAGCATTCGACTAAAGTTTAGAAAGAGGTTTATTATATATTTACACGAAGCTATGGTATAAATAGTGATGCAATGTAATTTTATAAACACTAAAAACCTTGATTTAAATGTTAAAATACCTACACACAAAATAAAAACACACACACACACATCAACAAGATGACATGATTGTGTTGCAAGAGCATTAATTAAAATAAAAAAATACCTATCTAGTTTGTCTTTGTCGGCATATCTTTTGTTACCCAAGTCGCAAGTAAAAGTAATAAATCACAATTTTGGGGTTTCACAAATCGCAAAATAACGAATTTAGTTTTATTTTTGGAATTCCCTGATATTATAAAATTTTTTCGGAATTCCCTGACATTTCCCTGATAATTCCAGGTTCGGTAAAATTCCCTGATAATTCCAGGTTTTCCAGGTATTCCAGGTCTGTGGCCACCCTGCCTCTTACTTGAATAAATCGGTGTTTTCGGGTAATCCAAGGCCAAAAGCCTTTAATTTTTTCTCCATGTTCATAATTGTACGACCTCAACCATACAAAAAATGGCATCAATTCAATCTATTTCTGAAATATTGCAACTCTAAAAAAAGTAAGAATTACAGAAAATGCCGAAAGTTTACTATTATTGCCTACGAATATTCGCGATGTTCGTTCCGATTCGTCGACCACAAGTAGTGCGGAAACTGCCTAGTCTGCATATTAATTCATTCATTTGTTAAAAATGTTTTGTCGAGGCGTGGGTGCCTAACCAGCCGAGGGTGACTGTAAACAAGAGACAAGTACTTGATAAAAACAAGGTGGGAACGAAATGCAGAGAAATTAAACCACAACAGCTCGCATAAACAGGTTTTTAGCCTATTCAAAGCTGAGAGCAACATGGCCCGCCCGTTCGCAAACTTGTTTTTTTTTACAATAACACAGTAAACATAGTAAAGTTATATAATCATACCGTCATAATTTCCACACTCAAATGGGTATATCTGGGCACATAGCACGACTAACGAAAAACGGTAGGAATTTCAAGGTATTATAATATTTTAAATTGCTGCTGCACCTTTGTGCATGAAAATTCTACTGCTGTCGAAATTTTGATATGTTGGAGTACCGCAGGGTCTGAGATATGGTCCAGCACTAATTAGTATAAAAATAGATATGATTCTGCTAAGATATCTTAGGAAGGAATGAGATATTTACGGCTTTCTTGGTTGGAAAAGAGAAACAAATATCAACCACTGTTGAAGTGTGTTTACGACTAAAGGAAAAGTTACCAGCGTAGAACGGGTGAAAGCCGACAAAAATCCGTAAAACTCATTTGAAGAATGACACCAAAAAACTGGACGCCAAAAGGCTTAAGAATAAATCAGACCAAGAACTTTAAAATATAAAAATTAGGTAGATACTGAAAGAAAAAACATACAGTAGATGCACAACAACTTAGTAGATCAAATTTACATAACTATGCAATAATAATGTTCTCATAGCACATTGAAACGATCTTCAACAGCAAATGATAATTATTTCCCAGAATTAGAGCGCAAGATCCACGAATCACACTTGTACAAATAAATTACAGTGCAAGCTATGTAACGTTTTAAAAGTCATTAGCTCTAATCCGAGTCGTCAATAAAATTGGAAAATTATCTATTAATATTTCACCACGTAATTAATTTATGAAATTATCTTATATTGCATGGTGAAAAGGGGAGATTAGTAGGTACTAAATTACATCTTATAACCTTGCTAATCATTCATCCGATTGCGATGAAACTTTGGGGATTTGATGATTTCTATATATAATAGAGAGCTCTGGCATCATGAAATTATGCATTGCTAAACCGTTCATCTAATTGCGATGAAACTTTGGTAAGTTGTTGTGAGCACGCCCGCGAAGGTTTCTGTATATACCGGTGAGCTCTGGCATTATGAAATTTGTATAAAAAAATTGCAATAGGTGACACGCGAGCTGTTTGAAAACTGAATGTACAGGGACTGAATGTATGGAATGCGGAAGGGGGGTTCGCGGAACGGTGGAAGCGGGAGCGGAGAGGGGGGAGAGGGAAGGTGGAGAGGAACGCGTGAGGGGAGGAAGAGACGGAAGGGGAACAGGACGAATGGGAAAGGACACGCAGGGAGAAACAATTTCTTGGCTAGTCTTAAATAAATGTATTATTTTGCCTGAACTTACTAAGCTTAATTATTTATTTCCTTCACTCGTTTTTTCAGTGTATGAACATTTTTAATATGTATGAACACATTAAATTTAGCAGTGTTCCTCAAGTGTTGTGAAGCCATTTTGTTAAGTTCACTAAACTTTAACATAAATGACATCTTTACAGGCAGCGCCCGTATGAAATCAAAAGTCACGTCGGTAAAAAATAAGCCATAAAAAAGTTGCGACATCGAAAGTATTGCTTTGTCGTTTAATGTTTTTTTTTTTTTATTTATTTTATAAATTTTTTACAGATATTATTAATTTATTGGAAACGCCGGTAATTTGTAAAATTATAAGAATTCTACCTTTAATACAATTTATTCAAGTATGAAGGAAAGATAAAAGTTTGTTGTTAGCGTGTCTGTCTGCCCGAGGTAAGGTCAATTTTCCCTTATTGAAGATGAAATTGATCAACTTAGGCCGAAAGGTTTTATATAAATTCAGTGAGTGTCAAATCAGCTTTATTTCAAATTGACGAGTTCTAGGCATTTTCTGTTCATTGGAATAATACTATAATAAGGGTATGAATAATAAACAAAAATTTTAACAAAACAAAAAAACGACTTCAAAAAATGCACTAAAAAGTAAAAAAATAATTTCGTATTCTTCTACAACTTTATAATCAACTTTCTACTCATCAATATGTACGTACGATTGTTATTTTTGGAGTCGGTGTCGGCGGGAGAGGAGCTGTCAAGTGAACACGCCGGGCCGCGGGTACCTTGGTTGACACCGACTCCAAAAATAACAATCGTACCTACATATTGATGAGTAGAAAAGGCAAGTTGATTATAAAGTTGTAGAAGAATACGAAATTATTTTTTTACTTTTTAGTGCATTTTTTGAAGTCGTTTTTTTGTTATGTTAAAATTTTTGTTTATTTTTTGATTTTTAGTGAATCTGAAGTACACTAACTAATTCGATTAAGATTCGGCCGAGTATCGTAAATTTGTTCTTCAGAATTGGAGAGTTCCGTTACTTTGTCATGGATACCATAATCAGAACCTAACCAAACTCTCATCAAACTACCCTTGAAGTACATCCTTTCCAATAAAAAAAGAATCATCGAAATCGGTTGGCGTGATATAGAGTTATTCGTCCATTTGTCGCGCACATACTTGATGCAAATTTAAGACTTATATGATTTTCTCATGGATGCCATTGTCAGAACTGGACCAAATTAAAATGGGACCACACGGGAAGCACTAGCTTTCAAATAAAAAAAGAATCATCAATATCGGTTCACCCATTCAAAAGTTCTGAGGTAACAAAAATAAAAAACAAAAATTAAAAAAAAAAAAAAAAAATTTAAAAAAAAATTAAAAAAATACAGTCGAATTGAGAACCTCCTCCTTTTCGAAGTCGTTTAAAAATAAAACTTATTTCGGTTGTGCCTCGTCTGTTGTAACTTCAGTTCAATGATCTCTAGAACTTTGCTTTAAAATTCAATTTCATTTTCAAAATTGGAAATGTTTGATTGGAGAATTCAATGAAGTATTTACCTATAATATAATCAGTTGAATGTAAAATTATTTCAATTGAAATTAAAACTTTCCCATCTAGAAGCGAAAAAATGGTTCCACTTTTTGACCTCTAGTTAGTTCGATTTGACCTCCAACGATCTAACGCCGAACGACCGGAAACTACCAGATCCAGTACCCGCGCACTGTTACGTGGTAAAAGTGGAACACAAACAAAAGTGAGACACTAGTGAGCAATTTTTACCGGGTCTGTCCTAGTACCTATTATATTATTAAACCACAAATGTGTGGTTTATAAACATAATAAACCAAAGATGAGTACAAGATTCGACCTTATAGTTGTTGTGAATTTAACAAATAACCGGAAATAATGACAAAAACAATGCGGTTAATAGATGGACAAAATATCTATACGAATAGCGGTTGGAATTATAAAAATCAAAAGGTATTGTAATATTTTAGATTGCTGCTGCAAGTTTGTGCCTGAAAATTCTACTGTACGAAATTGTGATATTTTGGAGTACTGCAGGGTCGGAGATATGGCCTAGCACTAAATAGTATAAAAAGACGTATGATTCTGCTAAGATCTCAGGAATCGAGAAAGAGTAATAAAAGAATTTGTGTTTAAATAAAGACACGGGAAGGGCCGCCGACAGAGGGAGTAAAACTGGGAAAGACATAGGTATTCCACTCAAGGCAGACTATAAATACAATTAATTTATTTTCTTGCTTTTTTCTTGGATAACCAACAAACACCCCTGTCGTAGGTTGCCAACACAAGTGATTCGTTTGATAACTTAGCAGAGGTGCCCGGGTTCATAAGTGGTTTTTTAGGTCTTTGCGACGGATGCGTTTGCCCACCTATTGAATGGTGGGCCGGATCGGAAGAGACTGGTTGAGGGAGACCTTTTGAACTCTCCAGCCGGACTCTCCTGACCCATCGCCTTGCACCACAGTGGGAGGGATGGATTCATACGAACAGAACTTCCTCTCATTCCTTTCCTTAAAAAGACCCTCCATACAGCATCTTCAAAGTTGACATTGGCCCAGAAGGATTTTTTTTCTCAAATAAAATGTAAATGATATTAACTTTAAATCAAAATTACATTTCAAAAAATGTGACCGAGACACAATGATGTAGAATACTGGTACCAAATGAACGAAACCTTGACATCAGAGGCAAGAGAACCCCGCAATCAATTTGATCGTTTGTCTGAAGCAGCAGTCTCAGACGGTGAGCCTTGGCGTCATGAAATTTGCACAACTTTTTCTGAATGGAAAGACAATGTAACCGTTGTCACATCGTTACATCAGCAATAACAATATTAGAGTGGTGGTCATATATTTTTTCTTGGTTTTCAATTAAAATTTCAGACGAAACCGGGCAACAAAGCTATTTTATCATGGACATAACAATTTCGTCTACCTAGTTCTGTATTATTTGTCGCGTTTTAAATTGAAGCGAATTAATTCAACGATGGCAATTTATTGCTATCGACTCTTGATACCCTGTTAACCTATACTAATAGATTACGTCGAGGGTAGAACTAACATTACTTGAATGTATTTGAACTTCACGTACTGCCATCCAAAAAACGTTTCATATGAACATAGAACTCGAAGAAATTACATAAATGTGATGTTGTAATAATCGTGAAAAAAGGTGACCTCTGGCCAACGAAACGTTGTGTATTTTTATGTTTTTATTTAAGAGATGAATTTTACTTAAAACGTATAGGTAGGTATATCATACCCACAAAGGATTTTATTGACAAGTGTGAGGAGTGTTCAAAGAAAAATTGAGGTTTTTATGTTTGAAATTTACCTGCATTTCTAAAACCCAGTTGATTTGCAGAAATTCATGCGAGACAAAGTCATAATTTGATGTTTGAAGTTGAAGCTTCTTTAGTACCGTTGTATTTTAAAATACGATGAAATGAAAATAGCGACAAAAACATAGACCTATAGAATTCAGCTTGCGAGATAATGAGATAGTATAATCGGTCTCCTATTTGTGCGGTGCTTCGTTGCCTCCCACTATTGTCTACTTTAGTTTTCTGAAGATTTCTATGTGTTTCTGTTTTTTTTTCTACTACCGCGTGTGAATTGCACACTGTTTTTTTTTAAACATGTGATAGGTCCCGTTAAACGCTGATTCTAGGTGCGTTTTAGCTTTGTATCAAATTCCAATCCGCTGACATGATAGTTGTTCTCTTCAGACGGTTACAATTTGATCAAAAGCAGAAATGGACAAAGAATCGGAATTCAAGCTATGACGTTACATACTATTAGACGAGGGGTAGAAATCTCAAAGTGAAGACAAGAACAAGACAATTGCACCGATTTCGATATCTAGTACTTTAGTACTAAACTGCTACGCGTCGAGTAAGGTTGGACGCAACAGCTAAATTTCTGTTGCTAAGTAAACTTTACTGTTTTAAAGTAGACTAATCAGCCTAAACACTCTGTTTATTTGTTTGCGGTAAAACAACACATAAATCAGTAGTTCCAACGAGTATTGATGACAATCACCACCATTTGAAAACTGTCGTTTCCCCGTTTGTATTTATTGTATTTTTCGACATATCAAACTCCGATAGGCAGCCGGACCTTTTATTCTAGTGGGCCTCAAGAAAAGGAGACAGCGAACGTTCCATCAAAAAGTGACAAGCAATACGCCGCCCGCTTATATATCCATGTCATTTATGCACACATATTATTTGATTGTCTATCTTTATCACACAGGAATAAACTTTTGAATTAAGAAATTATACTGAAAATCGCTGAAAACAAAAGAGTGTTCCTTACTTTCCACATTATATTGTGAGTATATGAGACTATGGCGAGTCTATTTATTTTATATAACGTCATTGCATTCAAGTGTCAAAAAAAGGCGCTGAATGGTCGTTTGATGACAATATTAAATTTTATTTTCTGTGAAACATCCCGTCCTAAATAGTTTTTCTTATTGTAAATAGTGTAGATACAATTGAAAAAATTCTAACCAACAATAGGAACATAAAATAGGTTGTTTCAAAAAATTTTAACAATTCATCCAATATTTGATGTTAGGACGGGTTGTTTAAAAAAATTTGACGGATTCATCAAATATTTGAATTTAATTTTCGCGTTCTGTATAAGTTCTGTTCAAGTTCTGTTATTATAACATTATAGGCCAGTTGCTTCATAAAACTGAAATAATCACAGAACTTGTATAGAACTTACACAGAACGTGAAAACTGACTTCAAATACCTATTTGATGAATCCCACAATTTTTTTGAAACAACCCGTCCTTAATTTTCAATTTTTCATCTGTGATTATTTCAGTTTCAAATATTTGATTAATTTTAAAATTTTTTGAAACAACCCCATCTTAGTCTTATTTTGTGACGACGGAGACCTGTATGGAAATTATATTAATATCGCATAGGTATGTATGTAGGTACCTATGTAGCCTAACCATAATTCGATAACGCCTTCATAAGGCGAAACAGCTGTCACCTGTAATAATAATTAATAATTACACAACAGAACTTGTTTGTAAGTAAGATGGTTTTATAATTTGAATAATAATATTATTGAATGTATAAAGGAAAAAAAAATAAATGGAGTTCCACAAATAAACCTTGATAACAATAAAAGTACGAAAAAAAGGTTAGGTTGACGTAGAATTTAGGCTTAAATTTATTAGATATTACTTATACATATGTATACCTAGGTATGTAACACATTTGTTATTGTTGATAATGATTGTAAATTCATCACAGAATACGTCCGATTTTGAATTTTATTGCTGTCGTTTCTGTTTGCCAAAAAATGTTAACAATTTTGTAGGTAATCTTAAAACCGCTATCAGGCACATGATTGTAAAAAAACACTAGGTACATCGAAATAAACAAGTTTCTGACACCAAAATAAAAGCACGAATTAAAACATCTACCTAGGTCTAACAACAGTTTTCGAGATCGAAAATACCGTTTGTTTTTAAAGAAATATAAAATATAATACCTAACAATGTTTTGTTGTCTAAAAACAACGAGATTTTGTTGATCGATTTCTAAATTGTACCCTAGCAAATTCATACCGCGATGTTTTTTTTAAACGGTACGTACTTACGTACGTACCCAGGGTCGTACCCTACCTAGGTACTTCGATATAAATTGATTCGTTTATTTTGTAGATCCAAAATAGGGATGTCGAAAGTGAAAAAAATATCGATATATCGATGTATCGATATTTATTAAAATATCAATATCGACGTCGATATATCGAGGAAAAAATATCGATATATCGGTCAAATTTTCAAGAGATTTTGCGTTTTAAAAATAATAGTGTATTCAGCTCAATATTATCAATAGTAATTTTTACACACAATGTGCTTTTTTTAATGTACAAAAAATCTCAATAAAAATTAAGTTATTTTTATCAGTATTCATTTTTATTAGGTAATAATTACAAAAACTAAAATGCTGTCTTTTAACTTACATATATGTAAACTGAGACGAAGTTTAAGTTTAACATAAAAAGGTGTTTGGAACAAGGTATAGTCAATAATCATAGACAATTGGGAACCAACACATAGGAGTGGCTTAGAAAAAAATGGCGAAAAATAGCATACATTTCTGTGTATGTACCTACACACATGAGATAGTAAATATTAGTGATCACAAATACTAATGCAAAGACAATAGATTTGTAAGCTATTAATAGTTAAAATTTCAACCGCCAGATGTCATGATCCAATACTGTTACTTTTTCCGTTCGTTACTATACGGTTTTGGATTCTAGTGACTTTAAAAACATAAATTTAAAAAAAATATTTTTTTTGATACAATTTTCGATATTGGATATTTTGTATCGATATATCGGATCAAAATATATCGGCTAAAAATATCGATATACTGAATTAAAAATATCGATATATCGATACTTTTTCAACAAGCCTAATCCAAAACCGGCATTGGTGTGATCAACTTTTAGGAAATATATTAAAATTAATGCTGACGATTGCATTCCGACATAAATTGCATATTCATCCTCGGCGATGATTACATTTGGCAAAGTCGTCATTAGACAATGTTTTTTTAATAATCTAATTATATTTTCACTATACCTAGGTACATAGATCCAAATATTATTTAAAAGGCCTCGATTAGGTACATTGTTGTAGATAATAATATGTTTATCGTGACAAAAAAACTGGCGCCCACCGATATCTCAATCAAAATAAATTGTCATACAAATGGAATTTGTGCAAATGGATGCTTGCTAAAACGTCTTCCTTATACCTATTATATTAACATTATTATTTGAATATTGTTGAATCTAAATATTCAAAGTAGGTAGGTACTGCACAATTATTTTGCGTGAGATACAATCGTACAATTCGATACACCATCGGGATTCAAAAGTCAACAAAATACGAAATTTGAATTGCAGATTTTTCGTATTATTATTGTAAGCGTTCAATTCGCCTGGGGAATACTTAATGAATTATCCTTCCATATTTTAAATCAAATCACGTAGAGATATGTTTACGTTTTTCACAAATTTGTAATGTACTTAGCTACGTATTTAATATTTGAAAATAACAGTAGGTACACGGTACACAGTGTTGCGAAGTTTTATGCATGTTTTACGTCAAAATCTTATGGGATTCTAATTAAATTTTGTTAAACGTTCATAATGGATAAAGTCAGTGTGTTATTGTAAAAACACGATTAGAAAGGTCCAATTGTCAAATTTATTCGAATAAAGGTCACCGATTGTGCAAATTCGACCAAATATGCGACTTAATTCGTGTTTTGCTGACTAAAAAAATATTATTGTTGCTTTCAAAACTCGAAAAATACAACAAGAAACCTACTACACGTATTTTTTATATTTTTATTAAATTGGAGAATAACTTGTACACCTGTTTCAAATAAACTATCTTTATCTTTTTGTTTATTCACAAGGAACGAAATAATATCAACTAATAAAAGCGTGGTCAAAACACATGCAAGCAAGAGATGGCGGTTTTTCAAAAATTTAATTTGGCTGCGTTGTTTACCAACAACGCAGTCATTATGATCATTGTGTGGCTTGAAGCAAATTAGAGTATTTTTGGGTATTATGATTTTTATGAATGTACCTAGGTACCTACTTGGTAAGAACTAAATTTAAATTCAATATTGTTAAGTCATATTGGTAAACAATGTTTCCAAGATGTGGTTTGAAGTTTGGGTACTTTGCGAGTGGTAAATAGGTTAATGATAAATTATTTTAATATATTTATTACCTTTATTGGTGTCTCAGCAGAATTATTGGAGACATTGTTGGCTACAACGCCGGTCACCGCCGTGCTCCGTTCAATCGCCGCGCTAAATGACGCACGTCCGAACCGCAGAAGAGAAAACGCCATTTTTCGGCTTTGACTGAGTTCTAAAGCCTTAATAATATTAAATATCACTTAAAAATACAATAATACTTGTCGGTTTAGATGTAGTTATGTTTTTAACAGTGTAGAGTTCGGCCGGCACGGTTAATTTGGCCTATCTAACACTATTCTCGCGTTAAATACACTTCACAGCGTTCACACCATACGACAGACGAAAGACTTTTGAGCCGAGTCGAGTTGGCCGATCGTAAACAAACCAGCCGCTACCACCGGACCTCTTTCTCCCTCCATTATCGGAAGACGTTTTGGGGGGAACAACTTTGTACGCACGTCGCGATCGATTCTTGTTGGATTCAAACCAAATAGTAATTATTTACCAGTGGATAAAGCCCGATACCTTGGTATCTCACAAAAAAGATCCCTAGGACTTTACCGCCGGAGTTTAGTGCGCCTGCCACTGAGCTACACCGTTTTGGAGTCGGTGGTTATTGTATTTTATATTGTGAGAATGTGTCTGAGGTAGGTATTTGAACTCGATCAATGTGCTTATGAAAACTTCAACGGTTCAAAACAACAAAGGGATCCCTTCCATTTACAACAATCCGAAACTATGCAAAGATAATCATACTGTACTATCAGACATTTATAATTATAAGTAACTTATAATTAAATGCAATTATATTTCTTTGTTAAAACCACTCATGTATTTTATTAACGCCGACCAGTTTCAGAACGACCGTTCCTTCCTCAGGGCAAATATGTAAACTTATAATTACTTAGGAACATTATTTATGAAACCGCGTTTTATGTACTTAACTTATTTTCCTATTCATATTTTATTGATTTATGCAAAAAAATGCAAATATTTTTTTCTGGGGGAAAGTACCTATCTACCTAGGGGTGGTCCATTAATCACGTGAGGCTCGAAAGGGGGGGGGGGGGTTCGGGAAAAATCACGAAATATCACCGGGGGGGGGGGGGTATAATGAGATATCACGTGTATTTATTTTTCGTGATAATATTCTGAAAATTTCATAATACTTTGTACTAAAAAAAATACACGTGATTTTGGGGGGGGGGGGGGGTTAGTCCAAAACCCCACCACATATCACCACGGGGGGGGAGGGTAAAAAGTTGCTAAAAAACATCACGTGATTAATGGACGACCCCCTACTTAATAATATTTTTCTAGTTGAACAATTTATTTCCATTTCAGTGGAAATCTGCATTTTTCATAACAAAAATTTGCCTTTTTTATATTTTATCTTGTATTGATCTTACAGGCTGAAATCAATTTCGAATATTATATATTATCCTACCTTTATATTTACAGGTTATTTAATAAATTTTGATCTGTTATCTTGTGGTGACGTAATTTTTGAAACCTTTTACAACCTACATGTACAAATACAGTAAAAACGACCTTTTTTTAAATTATTTATTTACAAAAAGATGCATGAATTATAATATATTTTTTACAATAATTAATTACATAATACATGTATTTGATGTACCCCCATAAATAAGCATTTTATACATTAACTTCACGCAGGAGGCCCTAAGGAAAATAATTTCCCTCAGGGCCTATGTCATCTGGGATGCTGTGTGGAGGGTCTTTTTGAGGAGAGGAAGGAATGAACATTGGTCTTGAAGAGATTCATGTTGTAGGAAGGAGGAAACACAGATTACTGTTAAAAATAAATAACCTTTTTTAAACCTAACATATTTTTAACAATAGCAATCGTAGATAGGTACTCTGTTAATATTTATATCTCTTATAAACATGATTATACTGTTAATACATTCATCTAATCTAATGTATTAACAGTAGGTACAGTAATTTATTAAGTTTTGCGGACATTTTAGTGTATTGCACTGTGCATTAAAAAAAATTACCTACGCTCGCCGCTTCTACGCACGTACAAAGTAAAGAATGGCAAAATAATCCTGCTTCGATATCGGTGTCCCTCTTGAACTTACACGATAAAGCGCCGATCACTTATTTCCGTCTCATCTGTCATATCCTGGCGAGAGCTTTACTGCCCCTCTTAATGTTATTCGGGTCATATATCAAAAGGGACAAAGTATAAGCTCTCTCCGACAGAAATCAGACCTACATTCAAAAGAACATTTTTAATTAATCGCAGATTGTGAATTCTAAGTTAAATGTATCGGTTGGCAATGTTTTTTAGTAGGCACTTTTTTGATGTTGTGTTGGGTAGAGACGAAATTAAGAGGAAACCGTGCGGCGTTTTGTCCAATAATCTAATAAACTAATAACTAATTCCCCAATTTCCTCTCTCGATTTTAACATGAGTCCTAATATTTTAATAGTATATTAAAATATAAGTGGATAAACAGGTCTTTAAAACACGCGCGATTTTTCGAGCATGACGGCGAAATAAAGCAAGTGTTTTAAAGACCAGTTATCCACGAATACTTTACGCTATTTTTTTTTATTGGTACACTTTGAAAACATAAATATTGATATTATTATTAAAAATTTGGAAATAAGAACTATTAATGAATTCGTGATGTGACATCACAATATCTTGTTGTCATGGAAATGAAAAACACAAACATTAATTTGCAATCTGTCACATAAGATTAATAGTTGACATCACAGTTTTTACTAGTTATTGTGTGTTGTAAAATGAGTTCTAACATTGATAATTTAAATACCAAAGCAGAATCGCGGTTAATACCTGAAAAATCCAAAGACGTTTATAAAAAAGAATATGAAAGGTTCATAACATGGATGGAGGAGCAAAACGTAGTAGATGTAGATGAACGAGTTGTGCTTTGTTGATGTTGCCATGGTAACTTTAAAAAACGCGCGTTCCATAAAATGCGATTTAAACACGCTAGAGCGTACTTTAAATGAGTAAAAAAGGGCACCAATAAAAAAAAATATACTATAGATATCGACCACTAGCGTGTCAGTATATTTTGTTTTTTTATTTGAATTATGGCTCTCCAAAAATCGTTAAAAATGCCTGCAGCGTGGCGGACCGGATCGAGAGACTGTTGAGGGAGGTCTTTTGGCCTTTCCAGCCGGACTCTCTCAACCCATCGCCTTGCACCGCAGTTGGAGGGATGGATTCATACGTCTGTCACTCCCGGACGCGTATTTACAATCTCTACCTCGTTTCAGTCGCGCTACCGACTGAAACGCGGTAGGGATTGTAATCATAAATCACCTTACAAACACTACCGCGTTCCTTAAAAAGACCCTTTACACAGCGTCCCCTAAGGGGGCGTTCAAGTATTACGTAACGCAATTTTTGAAGATTTTTGACCCCCCCCCCTCCCCCCCTGTAACGCGCCGTATCTTTTTTCTGTACCCTTCCCCCCCTAAACGTTACGTAACGCTCAAGTGACAATTTTTACCTGAAAGTCACAATTAAGTTGGGCAAAGTACTGGAAAGTCGCATAAATACCTTTTTTTTGTTTTAATCGCGTTTGCGGTAATAAATAATTAAAGAGATTTCGAGAACTAAAAGGGTTGCCTACTTGGAGGATTTTAATTCCCTAGTTTTTTTTATATAATAATAGAAAAACATGTTACGTAACGCGTTGTTCGAACCCCCCCCCCTCCCCTCCTCGTAAAGCACAGTAACGTTTCACAAGACCCAACCCCCCAAGTGCGTTACGATTACGTAACGCACTTGTTGGGGGGGGGGGGGGGGGTATTTTTTTTACATGAGCTCCACACAGGAGGCCCCGAGGAAAATAATTTCCCTCAGGGCCTATGTCATCTTTGGGGATGCTGTGTGGAGAGTTTTATTTTAAGGAAAGGAAGGAGGGGAGAATTCTGGGAAGGAAAAGGGTTTAAGGGGTTTGTAGGAATCTGGGGTTAAGTATGTCCTGGTCATCCGCCTCCAAGACCTAGACAAGATCTCACCACATGTACCCGGGCACCCCTGCTAAATCACCAAACGTAGCGAACCGCTTGGGGTGACATGCAGAGGTGGTGGTTATCCAATAAAGGTCCCGGGGTATTTATTAACTTGAACGGCCCCTAAGATGACATAGGTCCTGAGGGAAATTATTTTCCTCAGGGCCTCTCGTCACTCGTGTGGAGCTAATGTAAAAAAAATGCCAATAACAGACGTTCAGTACACAAACGACACATTGTATTTTAAAAAAATCAAAAGGTGCAGGCATGGAATATTTTCGTATTATTATTTTCAACAAAAATCTTAAAAAATGGCTCAATTTTGGAGGGCAAAGATGGAGGGCACAAAACTTCGATTTTAACGATTTTATTTAGAATTTATCAGCCTAAGGTGCAGTTTCCCCTTTCGCTCAGTACTCAGAGGGGTAACAGCGACAGTGACAGCAATGGTTTTATAAAATACCTATTATTAAAATTTTTCAGCGACCGTGTTTCCTCTTACTTAATTGTACGCGAAAAACCGTGTTTCTTGCATAAGTAGATAGTTAATTAAGACAAGTTATTAATTTATTCTAATCGTGTGTTGCGTATTACCATACACGGTGTCCGGAAACTAGTGGTAAAAGTGGGAAACTGGGGAACCTACATAACATAGAGAACTGTTTTTTCACATTCTCTTGCTTCAAATTGAGAAAATAGATGGTGCAAATACTACTGTTGTATTTTCCGGAAATATTATGTTCGAGTGGGTACTATTCTCTTTTATCTTTGCAATATTGAGAAAGGGAGGAGTAGGGGGCTTAAACCCCCCCATCGAACCTAATCCCCCCTCCCATCGAACCCTTACCCCTCGAACCCCCCTCCCCCCCCTAACTCCCCTTTATAAACGCTCTTGGGCAAAGGTATTTAGTAAACGAAAAATAGCCATATATTATATCAAATGCTTGTTCGATTTATTCACCCAAACACACACGACAGAACCATTCCCATCTTAATTATTTGGTATGTATGGTTTTCGATAAAATTTTCACGAATGTTAAAATTTTTGTTTTAACTGTTCATTATAAAATGGATATATAGATTAGGCGCATCATTAATACAAAATTCTAAAGAGAGATTTTGTCCAGGCCCGGACTTAGAGGCCGGGGCCCTAGGCTAGGGCACTTACAGAGTCTAGGCCTCCCCTAAGGGGTATTGTGTAGCGCCCTAGAGGTGATATTCTCACGAAAACGACATTATGAAAAAGTATACGGTAATACCAGCTTATAGTGGAGTGGAGCTGGCGACACGGTATCGCTTCCAAGTACATAAGCACACATTTCACCACTAACAATAACACATCTGTCCTGATGATGGACACTGTAACTACGTCCGAAACGTTGGCTAAAGGAGGAGGTAGCGCAACATGGCATAAAACCCTAAAAATAAACAACAAAAAAAGGTTTGCAAAGCCGTATCTTCTCCAAGCATAAACTTTCTAATTAAAGTGTGTTTATCGGAAATGATCTGCCAGGTAAGTAAGGGAACGTACCCAAACTACGTGACCAACTTTTTGCAATTTTTAACCCCCCCCCCCCCCCCCCCGGTGACCAAAATCCTAAGCAACCCGCCGCTCATTTGTATGGAGCGTGACCTTTTGAAGACCCCCCCCCCCTAAAAGTGTCACGTAGTATGGGTACGTTCCCTAATTAGATAGAATTCTAAATAAATTGTACAGCGCCCTTGAGGTGATTTTTCACAAAAACGGAGCTCATAAAATTATCCAATTATTATTATTATTATTGTTATTAGTCCTTCTAATAAAAGATTACAATGTTGACTTATTTTGCGCCTGTAATGCTACACGCATAACAAAATGTTATGCGTGTTGCGTAACTTTTATTTGTAGGCGTAGTTGAGCGATTGAATGCTGTTGGCCGTTTTGCACCATCTCTTTTTTCAGCCCGATTCCAATTAGAGACCAGTTGGCATCACAGCAAACAGCATGGTTCATGTGTTGTTTGCAGTAATGACCATTGAAATCGTAGATATAAAAATAGAGATGAAAATAGCGATCGCGTAAAGCGAAAAATGTTGACTTTGGTCTCTAATTGGAAACAAGAGGAAAAAAGAGATGGCGTGTATATAAGATATATTATATGGATTATTCTGCACATTACTCGGCACAATCTACAAGAAATAATAATATAAACTAAGGGAAAACGAATATGAATCCGTGCCGACTAATGAAGAGCTTGAATAAATTATCAAAGCGATAGAGCCAATGAAAGTTATGGGTTTAGTGTGCAGGTAAAAACAAAGGCAGGGCGCTTCTATGGGTGAACGATGTTTAATGGTTCGTATCCCTTGTTTCTATTGTTTATGACAATGATTCAAGACCAATGATCCATTTAATTTCCATTCATTGTAAATATTAAAAATATTATTTAACACACGAAATTAACATTTATTATATATATATACATATATTAATAATATAACCAGTAAAGCAATGCAAATGTCGGGATTATTTATCTTACGGATTTCGAATGATAAAACTGTCAAATTACTACACTTCTCTTGTTAGAAGTAAACTAGAATTTATCTCCACCATTTGGAATCCTTACCTGAAAATTCCCTTGAGCGTGTCCACCATAAATTCTTACGTCATATTAATTTAAAATTTGAAACTATTGGGACTCGATACATTAAAAGAAAGAATAATTTGTTCTGACTTATTTTATTTATTAAAAGTTGTTAATAATTTGTTGAACTCCCCTGAACTTCATTCGTTAATATTATGTTTTCATGTACCGAGTAGATCAGTTGGTCACAAATTACCTTACTATTGTAACAATACAAGATCAAATGCTGAATTATATTCCATAATAAATCGCCTGCACATGCTTGCTAATAAATATGTTGTTGATGATGTGATAAATATTGAAAGATTATCAACATATAATCATTATTTAATTAAAACTGTTTTATTTTCAATTTATTTTTATTACGTACTTTACATAGTTATTTTTTTAGTTCAAAATATCTTCTATATATGTATATGAGGTTTTCTTTTTCTTCATATTTGTATTTATAATAGCTTAATATTTGTACTTTAAGCTGTCACTTCAATATGTACTTTTTAATTTTTTGTCATATGATTTTTTTTCTTAACAATATCTATTCTTTATCCATTTCAAATTATTGTAATTGTAATGTACACTATGTAAAGGTTAATATTAAGAAAGAACAAGTAACACTCAACTTAAATGATATCGGCTCACGGCAAGCGTCCACGCGTCTTCTCTATGCGGTCGGTCGCCCAGTGCCAGTACCGTCCTACGTCCCACAACTCCGCGCGCGCACTCCCTGAGACGACAGAGTTATTCACAACTATACATGGCGTCGCCCGAGTTCTTAATTGTGCAAACTACCATTTTATCGAAAATGAGTTTTAAATGCAATCATGTTAAGGATAAAATTTCGCATCGTTAGATAAATAAAAAATAGTTTTACGAGCCATATACAATTAATTACAAGCTTTTTAAAATGTCAATGTCCACAACAATATTCTAAAAGTGAGTTCTTAATTAGTTAAACTCCTTCTTAGTTCAATCTCATTTGCCGCGAAATAAAATTTGCGGGCTAGATTAGTCAAACTCCACCAATCGACCAATCACAGCACGCCTATCCACGATACCGCGCCGCCATGTTGTTTGTTTACTTCACACTGTTTTTGTTATTGTGGAGTGTTACGCGGAAGCAAAAGGCATTTAATTGTATTACAAGTGAGTTTTTGAATAACGAAATTAAAACAAAATGTCTAAAACTATTGACAAAAGATCATACATACGCAGCAGTGCTGAAATAGAGCGGTTAGTATTAGTTTTAAGTATCTTTATCAATGACGTTTCAGTTTTGTTTTATAAATGGCAAGGAACTTTGTAATACAGGGTGTTCGTTTTTCGGTTTTAACTCAGATTCTCCTTTCCAAGAATTTTTATTGTCGAAATCAGTTTTGTTGACTGTCATTTCATATTAAAGCTAGAAGTTCGATTCGAAATTGTCAGTTTATCCGTATTTGTATGAAGCCTTTGTTTGACATTTAAGAATTAGTCCAGTTATTAGGCAGTTTGTTGATATAAATTCTGGTGGAGTTCTGATTTTTTTCCTCGTTTATGTGTTATCCGAGTTTCGCTAACAAAAATATGGTTGGGATTTGAGTTTTAGCTAAAGAACATGATAAGAGAAGAGTTTTTTCCAGGATTTTTATTATAACTCAAAAACTAATGACTTTGTGAAAAATATTTTATTATTTATGAATTACGCTGCTTTTTTTTACATGAATATCGCACAACAGTCCCAACTGCTCCCGTCTGGAGCCAGTGGGACTACGGCATCCCCAATTGGGGTATGTTGTGAGGCTGTAGGTAACGGGGAGGGGAAGGAGATAGGGAAGAGGAAGGTGGGGAAGTACCTGGCTATTCAGATCTGGTCACCAAACACGGCAGAAGCCATTTCAAGCAACGTTTCAATTCTGAATGGTGGTCTTACACCACGGAGATACTGAGAGTATCTTCCACTCTGGAACGTGCCGCAAATATACTATATATTATTTTAAATTAATAAATTGTGAAATACACAAATTAATCAAATAAAATTTATTTGCCACGCCGGGATTCGATCCCGCAGAATAGGTTTAAAAGTATATTTCATACCGCTAGGTGATTAGGGTGCCCTATCCAGAAAAATAATTTCTATATTTGTATGTGTCTCTCAGTATTTCTAAAATCTCTATTCTTGACAATGCATATTTTTTTTTTAAATATGTTGTATTTTTTTTAAGCATCTAATATCTATGTAAAATGTACTTATTTATTTATTTTTATTTATTTAAACGCCCATAGGACTTTTACATAGAATGCAGTACTTTTTTTTTAATTACAGTGAAAAGAATGAGTTTACAAAATACAAGTAACATAATTTATGTTAAAAACAAAATATAGGTTACATAAAATATAAGCGTTAACAAAATACAGGTAACATAAAATATAAGAAACAAAATATAGGAGTTGAAATAAAGTAGGTAATGTTTAAAATTGTTGTTCACGTTAGTTTATGGGATAGGTAGAAATACATAGTAGTTGGTACATATGGCGTTTGAAGTTTGCTAAGTTCAAATAATTGTCAAATATATCCATATTGTTTAAGTATTTGTTACCAAGACTATGTAAACGTTGTATTGAAGGATGTAAATCATAGTTCGAATGAGATGTACGTTTATAAACTGTCAATGTTTGTCTAGTTGTTCGTGTAGGTACATGTAGATTTATTAATTGCAGGGGTTCACAACTGTCGAATTTCGAGTTTAATAATTTTAATAAAAAGGTTAGGTCGTTTATTTTTCGTCTGTTTTCTAATGTTTGAATATTTAAAGTATACATTAACGACGGGTAATTTATGTGCTCTAAAGGGATATTAAGTTTAAAATTTATAAAACGTAGAAATTTTCTTTGAATTCTTTCAATAGTATTAATATGAATTTTGTAGAAGGGCGACCAGACTGTGGAGTTATATTCTCAACTCAACTTGTTTATTTTTAGAAAAAGACTCCAATATATAGTTTTGAAAGAGTAATAAATTTGTTGAAGTTGATTTACCTCTAATGAAGCCATGTTATTTGTCATTTATTATCTCCGTTAACGTGTGATATATTTAATTAAAAACTAGAGATTCAAAGATTTTGGGTAATACAGATTGTATGCATATAGGTCGATAGTTTGAAATGTCAGTCTCATCGCCTTTTTGAAATATTGGGATAATATAGCTGGATTTCCAGTAGACAGGAAAACGTCCAGAAGATAGTAGCTGGTTAAAGAGAATGGGTTTAGACAATATAGAGGAGCAATGTTTTAGGAAAATTGGCGGGATGGAGTCTGAGCCTGCAGATTTGTTGATGTCTAAGGAACATAGTTTCTTTTTGCAAGATTCTTCTGTTATGTTGCAGTCTGTTAAATGTATGTTTTTTTTAAATGTGTATGAAGGAATTTTTTCTTCTAGAGTTTCCTCATCGTAAACATTTTTAAAGAAATCTGAGAAAAGATTTACGATATCTTGTGTGCTGTTGGCACATTTGTCGTCCATAGGCATTTATGGTGGATAATTTGTGCTATCGTTGTTTAGTGTTTTGATAAATTTACAGAGATTACTTGAGTGCAAAGCTGTGTTTTCGATAAAGTTTATATATGTTTCATAACAGATTTTAGAAAGATCTTTGCATTGTTTTCTAGTTTCACTGAAAATTGCATAGTCGATTATCGATCGAGTTTCTTTGAATTTTTTATAAAGTTTTTTTTTTGTTGAAGTGAGGCTTTTAGTTCTGGCGAGAAATAAGTTGGATATGTATGTGTTTTAGGAGTATATAGTGGTACATATGATTTTATGGTGCTAGACAATATTGAATATAAATTATCGAAGGATTTGTCAATATTCACGTCCGATAAAAAAAGATCAGTCGACACGGGAAAGATGATAGTTTATAGATTAAAAATCTGCACGTTTGTAGTTGAGAGTTTCTTCAATGTGTTTTGGTTTGACGCTACACATTTAGCTTAATATAAAGAGCATTGTATATAAAGTTATGTTGGAAAAGATTTTAAAAAAATTGTCATATCTAAAATCTCACGTGCACGATCATTTCGCCTTCATTTGCAACTAAACCATTATCACTTGATTTCCATTTTAGGTTAGGGAGGTTGTAATCCCCAAGAATAATAATTTTAAAGTTAGGGTATTTGCAGAGTAGATCTTCAACGTCTTCGCTGTGGCTTCGGTAGATTAGAGCATCAGATAGTGTATTATGTTCCAGCGTATTATTTTTTGTTTTGAGTTTTCTTGATAAATTTTTTTTTTAAATTGAAATTAGCACTCCGCCGCTCCTTGTTTTGGAACTGGATTAAGAGTTTCTATCTAAATGAAATTGCAAACCACTTGGATGTAAATGACTGTTATTTATATGCCTTAAAATATTATTGAAGAATCATTTGCCTAAATGCTGATAGGGTTACTAAATTGTGCTATAATTGGAATTATTCTGTTGTACAATAATAATAAAACATAGAAAAAATGTACGTCCAAAATATACTAGGCGGAATATTTTATTTTACAACAATAATTTCGCTATGAAGATGTAAATAATGAATGAGAAAACATTTTATTTTATTTTGATTTTCTTGTGTTTTTTTTTATTGTTCATATTCTACAAGCATACAACTAGTAATTAAGAAAAAATTAACGTGTTTTGATTTTTTAAAATTTTTTTGTTCCTCGTTAGTATTTGAATTGTACCTACGAGTTCTCTTAAGTCATCCATGTGGAATTAGCATTAGATATATGCTTTTTATTATCTTGATTTTATGCTGTATTGGTATATTTTGTTATCTTTTTTATTTATGTTATACTGTTGTTATAAATGAAATTTGTATTTGAAATGTAAAAGCCCAATGGGTCGTCAATAAATAAATAAATATTGTATGCATATTAGGCACCTCGTTTAGATAAGATTATCCCCAGGCCTATATCATCTTTAAATATGCTGTTGTGGAATCTTTGGAAAGGAAGGAGAAGAAGTTCTTGGAAAGAAAAAGGCACCAGGGGTGTGTAGGAATTTTATGGTCAGTGTGTCCATGAGTGACGGACGTATGAACAAATTCCTTTTCCACTGCGGTGCAAGGCGATGGCGATGTATCGAGAGAGTCCAGCTAGAGAGAACATAGGGTCTGCCTCAAGCGGTCTTTTGCGATCCGGTCCGCCACGCAGCTGATGGGCAGTCGATGTCGCCACCAAGGCTTGGACAAACTTCACCTCATGAACGCGAGCTCCCATATTAAGTCATCTTTAAGAATATAAAGAAAATAATTTTTTTAAATACAGACTGATTTCAGAACAGTTTTTTTCTAGGATTACATAATTTGTAGAGGGCGTGATCTAAAAAAACTTAGATATCGCACAAAACTCTCATTTGGGGGTGGGTATTACGGTGAACCGACAGTTTACCCCCAGCAGTTGGCCCCCCGAAGTTATAATTATTATTAAAAAAATAAATTATAAGTTGGTATGAATGTCGAACGAATTTATTTAGAGTCAATTTTTAACCTATTCGCTGGTGCATAAGTACGGTTCCACGACAATTGATTCGGCGACAATTGGCCGCCGACAGTTGGCCGGCCGATAGTTGATCCCTCTGTCAATTGATCACTCGGAGAGTTGATCCCCTAAAAGATTATTTCTTCAAGAAAGAGGATATTTGGCCGTACAACCAAAGTCAATATACTTATATCTGCAGGCGTCTTGAGTGAAAATCCGTTATACAAATATTGTTACTAACAATAATTCCGACTCCCCGAAGGAGCATGTAGTGACGCTGTACGGCTGAAAACAAAATACGACACACAAAAAACTCAAAAAAACTGCTAAAGGTTACTACTTGCATATTATAATATAACTTATTTTATCTGAATACCACGCAGGATTCCCAACTGCTCCCAACCGTCTGGAGCCAGTGAGTCTATGGCATCCCAAATTTTGGCATGTTGTGAGGCTGAGGGTAGGGGGGGGGGGAGGAGATGGGAAAATGTTCCTGGCTATTCAGATCTAGTCTCCAAGCATGGTTAAAGCCATTCAAGTAACGTTTCAATTTTGAATTATGGTGTTACACCAAGGTAACATACCAAAATATGGGATGCATAGTCTCACTGGTCACTAAACAAAGTCTGTTCCGATGTGACTGTCCAAAAAAGGGAATTTCTACTAGTTGAACAGAGGAAACATTTCACAATTTTTTTTTAATTTCATTATTTTAATATTTGATACATTTGATTACAGTAATGACATATTGCCTACCTCACTAGGTGTGAAACGCCTTTGTTGAGATGGCAATTGACAGAGTGGTTGTTAGCTAGGTTTTTGTTACCATAATATTATGAAAATGACAGTTAAAAAAAATAATTGAGCCTAGCTACTTCTGAAGTGCCTGGCGGCAGATCGTGAATAGCCCAGTCAACCTGGGTTTTTAGATGGAAAAAAATAGTATAAAGCTATTTTTTTTCCCATCGACTACTACCATTTAGACAAGTGTTTTGTCAAAAGTCCCCGCCCCTACCTCCCTTGCTTCCCCCCCTGTGCCCCACCAAACATGAAAAGTGTAAGGGTTTTGTAAATCGCTTCTATCTCGATTACTAAACAACATATCGGATTGCAATTTTTTTTATTCTTTTAAAAATAATATTGTCTATAATTAATTTACAGTTAACTTTCGTTGTAACTTCAACAGTTTGTTTGTAATTCGTATGAAAAGGTAAAAAAGTGTATATTTTTTTGCACTTAATTTTACTTTTTGTCGCAGAACTTTTTACGCCGAAATTTTATGAAAAAATGTTTCATACAAAAGTTGTAGCTCCTATTATTACCTTTAAAATGATATAAAATAATACTTACTTTTTTGAGATCCAGCGAGATACAGCCGGTGTAATGCAGAATGCGTACTCTTCCAATGGCGGGTTCGGTCGAGGTGGGGCCGGCCGGCGCGCCGGCGCACAGTGGGCTGAAAATCGCCTTTCATAGACGTAGAGACTTGAATTTTTAAGGGTCTTTTTTTTTGCTAGAAATGGATTCTGCTGATCATTACTATGCTATAAAATTTCGTATGAAGCAATTGCGTGTACAAATGAAGGAGTTATCATTTTTTTAAGAAAAATTTGTATGGCACTGACATTAAAAATGAGGATATCTCTGGAATAATAAGGGTGGCCATTACAATCTTACACACAGATATACTACTATTTATTTGTATTTTTTATTTGTACGTACGTACTTCGTATTGTGACGCAACGTGCGATTTTTTTTTTAAATCTTCAAGGTTGAACAAATTTTTTTTATATTGATGATTCATTTTAATGCTTAAATGCATTATCATCCTCTTCTACAATATTTATCATGATTACTGATTAATAATCAATGTTGAAGCACCCGTTTCCGTACATTACTTTGACCAGAACTGTCAAATATGCCAATGATGCCAATATGGCGGAGTAACTCTAGAGAAACTATCGGTTTTCGGAAAGTAAGTACAAAAGTTATTTTTTCAAAATTTCATTTTTCAAAAAGTCCTCTGCGCCATCTGAGGATCATATGTGAAAAAAAAATTTAAAAATGTTTTTCAACAGCCATTTATTTCTTCATATCAACATTTAGTAATATAGGGTTTACGAAATTCGAAAAAAAATATTTTCGACCTCTTTCACTCCAGGCTAATGTTGGCATAGTGGGTAACGATATGGCGGATTCCTTGGCAAAACAAGGAGCGTCCAATCATATTGTTACACTCGAAAACCAAATTCCCCTATCTGACATTTTTTCCATTATCAAAGATAGATCCCGCAATGTTTGAGCAGAGTATTGGAACATTACTAGTCTCCAAGGGTGCCTCAATCAACTCTATCCCATCAACACAGGCATGTGCCTAGTATGGTGGTCGAAAAATCCCCAATTCATGTAACGAACAATTCAAAGAATAAAGAAATAAAGAAAAAAAAACCGTGGTTTAAAAAATTCCCCCATTTTTCCAAAAAAGAAACTTCCTCACTTATCGAATGAGAATTGGAAATTGTTCTGTTCCTTCCCACCTTTTTAAAATTCACATCCTTGACTCCCCAGATTGTACATTCTGTGGTCTAGATGTGGGAACTTTAGATCACTTATTTTTTGGTTGACCCTCTCTAAATAAATATCCTCTCTTCTATCAAGCGTTATCAAGAGTCAGAATAAGAGCATGTATGAGACGATGTATGAATGTGCATGAGGCAAGGAGTGTATGCCAAGACCGAGTTGTTTGGCGGTCCTACCCCTGCCTACCCCTGCGGGGAAGCGGCGTGATGGTTAGTTAGACAAATTATTATGTAATGAATTAATTAATATTCTAACCTTTTTTCGTCAAAAATATCAATGCATAAAGTACGGCGTCTTGTTTTTTACATCTTCAACCAGGAGGCCCTGAGGAAAAAACATCCTTCAGGGCCTATGTCATCTGTGGGGAAGCTGTGTGGAGGATCTTCTTAGTTTTTTTTTATTTTAATGAAAAGACAAATAACTTTGTTTCCATCACTTTTATTTGTACACAATCTACATGTTTCGTGAACGATGTTCACATCATCAGGATCAAATGTATACTAAACTTAAAAATTAAACATAGATCACATATGGGACGGAGGGGTAGGAGGAAGGAGAAGGGGTAAGATTGAGGGGACTTTATTAAAATTGGGGATTTCAAAGTCATTAGCAGGGAAAGACCGGTTAAGTGGGAAAAGGTTCAAAAGAGGGTTTTTAAAAATTTGTTGCTTATTAATTATGTCTGCTTTATTATTTACATTTTTCCTAATTTCTAAAATCTCCAAATTATTTATCTGTGATGCCTTATAACCCGTATGTAATATTTTAAGTCCATGGTTTTTGTCAAAATTATGATAATTTTTTATTAAAGATCTGCGAACTCAGATTCGCTATTGCCATTTATTGCCCTCAGATGTTCTTTAACCCTTACTTCAAGGTTTCTATTTGTTCTACCTATATAAAAGTAATTACAGTCTTTACAAATGAGTTTATAAACGCCCGATTTTTTTTGTTTTAACGTCGCTATTTTTGTTGTTAAGGTTAAGGATGAACTTTTAAATTTATTATTGGTATAAAATGCTGGTTGTATAGTACCGGGAATATTTTTACTAATTATTTTTGATATATTATTATTAACAAATAGAATTCTACGCCATTGATTATTTACTTGTTTAGAAAAAGGGTAAATACATAGTTTTAAGAATTTCTGTTTATTCTTTTTATTTATTGGTTGATCTATTAATTTAGCAGAATAACCATTATTAACTGTTATTTATTTAATAATATATATATTTTTTTATTTATTTTTTTTATTTTTTTTTATTTTTTTTAAATTTTTTTTTATTTTTTAATTTTTTAATTTTTTTTAATTTATTTATTTTTTAATTTTTTTTTTTTTTTGTAATTAATTCCAAAGTGTAATTCGGAACAGACAAAGGAATTGTAATTAATCATAGAGTGATCCGAAAGGATCTTTTTAGGGAAAGGAAGTAAATACTGTTCTAGGAAGTTGGGTAGGAATGTCGTAATGTGTCCTGGACCCAAACCACGGTCGATTGTATCGTTTTTGGTAAATTCTCATTATTCCCTACGATGACTGCAAATCGCCAACGAATAAATGACAGTTCACAATTACTAAGTGTTCTTAATAAATTCGACGTTTGTACGTTAGGGATCTGCAGTTGTCCTAGGGAACGATTAAAATTTACCGAAAGTTATCGATGCAATCCTTATCGATCGACCGTGCTAGGGGTCCAGGAGTGACGGACGTATGAATTCATCCTTCCCGCTGCAGTGCAAGACGATGGGTAGAAAGATTTCGGAGGTCGAAAGGTCTCCCTCAACGCGGTCTCTTCCGATCAGACACGCCAAGCAGAAGGTGGCAGACGCATCCACTGCCAAGATCTAGACAAACCTCACGCCATGAACCCAATTTCTACGAACCATGTGACCTACCCGCCTCTGAAATCGTCTAAACAGTTAGTTAAATAGAAAAGAATTTTTAGGCGTTTGAATAATTAAATTCGTGGTTCGCTACGTTTGGTGATTTAGCAGGATTGCCCAGGTTCATGGGGTGAGGTTTGTCTAGGTCTTGGAGGCGGAATCCCAGATTCCCACCCACCCCTTAAGCCCCTTTCCTTCCTTTCATTAAAAAAAAACTCCACACAGCATCCCTAAAGATGACATAGGCCCTGAGGGATATTATTTTCCTCGGGGCCTCCTGTGAGGAGCTCATGCAAAAAAAAAATTAAAAATGATGTACTGTTTAAGGCGGGTACAGATTGCTGTAACGTAACATGCAATGTAACATGAAAGGAACATTTCATAAGTGTGGACGCAGCGCGCGCACGAACCGAGCATTTATCTACTCGCAGCTGTTCCCGGCATGCGCGCGGTGAACATAGCTCAGTCTGCCGAGAACAAGTTCTCCATTGTTCGGGCGCGTTCTGCCGTATAGACATATTATAAACAACATGTCCACACTAACGCTCCGCGAACATTACGTGATACATTGCGGCAATGTGGACGGCAAATTATTTCATGGCGTGTTACATTGCATGTTACGTTACAGCAGCAATCTGTACGCGGCTTTAGGTTTATTTTTATTTTTTTTTATTTTGTTTATTTGGGAGACCAACAGTTTACATTAACAACAAAGTATATAATAATTGAGTACAATAATTGAACCATTTACAGGTTTCCACATGAGTATTGTATACAAGTGTGTAGTGAATTCAGAGATATTTACTAATAAAAAATTACATTTCAAGAGACGAGTTATTTAGGTGGGAATAGGAAAGGGGTAGGATGGGGGGGGGATTGGTTAAGTTGAGGTATAGTAATAAAAATATGCGTGACAAAAAATTAAAAGAGAAAAAAAAGGAAGTTTATAGAGCGGTGGTTGTATTAGAGGGTATCTATAAGTATTGTTATTGTAGAGTATCGAGAGAGCGTCTGTGTGATTTTAAGGAGTGTGGTGCAGAGTTAAAAATGTCCAATTGTGTATAGTGTGTGTTGAAAGTGTTGGATGCACGATAGATGAAAGAGTTCTGCTTAGAATTAGTGTTGCACCGAGGGAGGCTAAGAATCATGTCTGATCTTGTTCGTCTGTTAGGAACTCAGTTTTTTTTTCAGTTTCCGTGCCGGCAACCCGGGCGTTTATTTATTTTTCTTTTATTTACATAGTTTTACTTTACCCACCTCACTAGACATAGTCTGTTCCGAGGTAGGTAAAATTCGTAATTCGAGGTAGGTAAAAACTCGTATCTGTATTCGTTCTAGGAGGTCTGGACAATCTACGATGGATCTGGCTATTTTTTGAAGAAAAAGTACATCGGCCGAGCTTCTTCGAACTTCTAATGATAGTATATTGAAGTATGCGGCTGAATCTTGGTGACTTAGGTGTGGGCGGTAGCTGCGAAAATGTAAGTATCGTAGAAAACGATTTTGAACACGTTCTAGATTTTCCACATATGATTTGTATTGCGGATTCCAAACTTGTGATGCGTATTTTAGTAAGCTACGGACATAAGCAAAATATAGGGTTTTCATTGTTCTAAAGTTATTGAATATTTTCAAGTCCTAAGAATGAATCCTAACATTTTTAACACAGTTCTCAATTTCAATTATTACAAGACTAAAATCAATTGACAGTTCGTTTCAAAGCCTGGAATGTAAAACCAAAACGTTAAATGCTATTTTCATGAATGTTTCAGCATTAATTTGTAAGTATTGTAATTTGTAAGTAATTGGTAAGTATTTATTACCAGAATATCGAATTATCAAAATACACACCGCACACTGCTTTGGAAATAAATAACATATTGGTCAAAATCTCATTATAAACGTATGGCGATTTATAATTTAAGTTTTTATGGGAATTACGATAAGATTTTCTTTAATTTGCGTTAGTGTGTACATATGGATTGTTTTTTACGTAAATCGAAATACAAATTGAAAATCATTTATTTCACTTGCGGTTGGCTTCAACAATATAATCAAAATAAAACCGTTTAATTTTAAAAGTACTTAATCAAAGGTAAATTTAATAATGCCAGTATTTTTTACATTCTCAAACTATCTAACTTTCATGCAATAAAAAACTTAAATTCTTGCCGAATTTAATAATAACATTATTAAGTTTAATAAAAAAAAATCACAATACGAAACAAAAAACCATTTACTGACATTTTTAACAAGAGATCGAACAACTTTTAAAATAGATATAATCGTCTCAAGCATTTTAAATTCTACGAATTTAATTATTTTCTATTATAGAACAATAGAGTCATCTATCGAAACAATCTAAAACTACACAATGAGAATGTTTGTAAAGCAATATTTTTTCAAGTTATTTCGTAGTTTTTCACATAATATCTCTACGTACGAGGCATGTTCAGAAAGTAAGTATGGGGTCGTCCATTAATCACGTGAGGCTCCAAAGGGGGGGGGGGGGGGTAAGTATGGGGTCGTCCATTAATCACGTGAGACTCCAAAGGGGGGGGGGGGGGGGCAAAAATCACGAAATATCACGAGGGGGGGGGGAAAGTATTTCAAAATACTTTGTACAAAAAAAAATACACGTGATTTTGGGGGGGGGGGGGGGGGGTTAGTCTGAAACCTCACCACATATCACCAAGGGGGGGGGGGGGTTAAAATTTTGCTAAAAAAACATCACGTGGTTAATGGACGACCCCTATACTGAATTTTATTTTATTTTTGAAAAAGTGTATTTGAAAAAAAAATTACAGGATATTGTTGATACACTTGTTGAATATTTTTCCAAATAATCGTCATCCCGTTCAATGCATGTGGTGCCGTGGCACAAGTTTCTTTATGTCCTCTTCGAAGAATTCTCCCGCCAGCCCCTCCCCCATTTCAGAACCACTTTCTGCACCTGCTCGTCGGTTGAAAATTTATTTTCATCCATATATTTCTTCAGGAAGGTGAAAAGATGATAATTTGAAGACGCCAAGGCAGTTCAAAACATTTCAACCAAACAGTCCAAGAGCGTATTCGTGGCAAAGGCTCTGTGAAGACGGACGTTTTCGAGAAACAAGCACACTTCTCTGGTCAGCATTCCCCTCCTTTTGTGTTGAATGCTCCTTTTTAGTTTTTTAGGGTATTAAAATATTGTTGAGCATTGATGGTATGAACCTGGAGCAGAAATTCGTCCAAAATGATGCTTTTTCGGTCCCAAAACACTGAGGCCATTATTTTTTGCCCGAAATTGTGGTCCTCAATCCTTAGGCAGATGTGGAATTGGTGTGGCGCCACTTTGACGACTGTTTTTCTTTCCCAGGCGTGTAATGAGTCACCCATTATCGTCTCCAGTTACAATAAAGGTCTGAAATCCTTACTTTTTTTCTTGTAGGTATTATTCCTTCCATGAGTAGAAAGCGGATCACAGCACTTGGCGGGATTTTTTACCGACATCTTTCATGCAACTGGACACTACAACGTGAATGTTCCTGCGGTGCTCGCTCTGGTCAAGAGATCCTCTTCTACCACTCAGTGTCGCCAACCCTCAAAAAACTAAAAACCACCGCCCTTTATGGTCACAGTACACTTAGTTTCTGAACATGCTAAGTATTATAAATATCTTCAGTGGTGTCCTCTGCCGCGTCTGCCTGTTCGCGATAAACTCAACTCTTCAGCTTAACGGATTTTCAAATAGTGAACGGATTTTCATGCGGTTTTCACTACTAGATAAAATGATTCATGAGGAAGTTTTAAGTACATATATTATCAAGATTTTGTGAATATTATGTGAAATATATAATATATAAAGGAGAATATCTCTGTGTGATGGACGAGCGGGCTGGCAAGCGGGTTTAATTTAATTTGTATGTTGATTTCGAAAACTCAGCCCGGGCATCGCCGGGGACTTCAGCTTTATATATTTTATTATATTTAATATCTGTGTATATATATATTTTTTTCTTATACATATATATTTTTATCTTCTAAATAACCAATGTACAATAACCATTCAAATAAAAAAATTAACATAAATTAAAAAAACTTTCTACTACAACACATAAATACTTGTAACACATAATCATAAATAAACACGTAAACACCTCAGCACAGGTTCTCCTAGTGAGGTGTTCACGAAACATACCACAATACGCTGATTACTTTTCAACGGTCTTTACAACTGAATTTCCAACTCCAGATGTTAATAATATGGTAGATCCTCTTAACAATACATCAATATTCTCAATCAGAATAAATGAAGAAATCACCTTTAAATATCTCTCAAGCATAGATATTAAAAAAGGACCAGGAATAGACAGGCTGCCCGGGATTTTTATACGCAACTGCAGTAAATATATCTGCGTTCCGGTTTGCGCCATCTACAAAAAATCACTGACAGAAGGATCGTTTCCTCTCAAATGGAAATCAGCCGTTATCACACCAATCTTTAAGACTGGTGATAAGCATGATGTTAAAAATTACCGTCCAATTTCCCAACTTCTTATTCTAATTAAGTTATTAATAAGTTATTAATTATCAACATTGCATATCACATTATGACAATGTTTAGTGTATGTATAAATTAAATATGTTTATGGTTAATATGCTGTTATATGTTTATGTTGTTGCCACGCTGACGCGTTTGGGATTATTTCATGTATTGTTTTAACTAATCTGTGGAACTAATCTCGTGCTGACAAGCTGCTTGCAGTAGCTTAGCGGGTATAAATTCCCATTGTTTGTAACTTTTATACAATAATAAAAAAAATAAATTGTTACGAACGTCCATTACCAGCATTTCAACCGAACCTGCTCTTTTACCCAACCCAACCGAGGGAAAAACATCTGAAGAGCTGCAAAAAAAACTGACCTCTATCCTAGACCCCAAGAAGGATGGTTTCCAAGTGGTGAAAACCCGCAAAATTAGAGGCGTAGGTATTGCCTTGCAGACCACCTCACCCTACGGCCTGTCCAATATCAAAAAAGTTGCAGAAAAATTAACGGCTGAAGGTATAAGAATGGTCACTCCTCAAGGTAGGTTACCAAAGATAGTAATCTACGATGTACCCAAGGGAGAACCAGAGTCCGACATACCCCTCTTCAGTGAGATATTCGATAACAACATATTAGGTAAGTGTAATCTCACAAAAGAAGACCACCTCCGTACGATGAGAAGAGTCTCTTTCTTTGGCAAAAGAGATAGCGGCACCATGAATATGGTTATTACTTGCCACCCGGAGGCCAGAAAGATTCTCATTGACAGCAGTCTGTGTTTTCTTGGATAGAATGCGTGTAGAGCTCGCGATTACCTCGGGGCTAAGCGTTACTTTAAATGTCATCAATATTCTGATTGATTCTGCAAGAGACAAATAAATCAATTTCATAGTTTTCATAGGCACATAACATTTTATTTTATGAAGTCTACCTACAATAAATCGAAGGCGCTTACAAAGTTTGGCTATGTTTACATCCCACTTCATGTTACAATCTAACCTCCTAGATACACATAGTCGTTAACCAGTTCGATACTTGTACATGAACAGGGCTGTGTGATGTTGTTGTGAATGCAATCGAAAGAGTGAGATATGATTACAGGTGTCTCGTTGTACTTGGCGTGTGGTGACCTTATATGCATCATTTTTTGTTTTTTTGGAATTGATTAGTAGACCATAATCATGTGACCACTTTAATAAGGAAATAAAATCTAGCTGCAATAATTTCATTGCAATAGACAAATTTTCATGGGATATGACAAGTGCAGTATTATCAGCGTATACAAAATATTTAACAAAAGAAAATATTTTTGTCATAAGAGATACTTCTTCTTCTTCTTTGTGTGCCGTATCAGGTCCCCCCGACGTTGGCGATCACTCTTGAGAATGTCTCTCTGTCTTGCGCTGCCCGGAATAGCTCCTCCACACTTCTAATGCCGGTCCACTCTCGTATATTACGCAGCCAAGACATTTGTTTCCTACCAGGCGAATCGAAGGCGATCTTGCCTTTTAATATTAAATGGAGCAAGTGATACTTCTCCCCTCGAAGTATATGACCTGGTATGAAATTTTCCTGATTTTGATTAATGTAAGCAGTTCTCTATCTACTCTAGCCCGCCTGAGAATTTTTGTGTTGGTGATCATGTCGGTCCATGGGACCTTGAGCATTCTCCGGTGAAGCCACATTTCAAAAGCCTCTAACCTGTTCATGGTATTTACTTTCAAGGTCCATGTTTCACATCCATAGAGCAAGACCGACCACACATAACATTTTAGCATTCTCTGTCTTAGTATAAGAGATACAAAGACAATATAAAGTGTTTGTCCCAAAATTGACCCTTGCGGAACTCCAGTCTTGACATTTTTTATTTCACTAAATTTATCAGATATTTTTACCTTGATTTGGCGGTTAGTTAAGAAGTTTTTGAATAGTTTGAGTACGTTTCCTCTTACCCCTACTGCCTCCAAAATATTTAATAATTTCATCGTATCTATAGTATCAAATGCCTTTGAATTGTCTATGAACCGTACCAAAACATGTTTTTTGTTATTCAATTCGTTATTTATATAGTTAGAAAAATCCTGGAGTAACATTTCGGTACTTTTTTTTTGGAAACCATATTGATTGGGATCTATTAAAGAAAAGCAATCAGAATATTTAGTCAGTTTTAATGATATGTATTTCTCGAGAATCTTTTCTTTAGCGGGTAATATACTAATCGGTCTATAGTTTCCTACATCAGTATGGTTTTCCACTTTTGTAAACAGGTCTGACAATACTACACTTGAGTTCATCTGGTATTACTGCTTGTGTTAAAATTGTGTTAATCAGATGAGTTAAGATAGGGCCTAAGACAGTGATGGGCAAAGTACGGCCCGCGGGCCAGATCCGGCCCGCACAAGTATTTAATCCGGCCCGCCGACGATCTTTCGAAATTATAATTATACCTATTATATACTATTAATTTCGAGGGATCATCGGGGTCAAAATATAAATAGGCGTTGAAGAAACTTCACACAGAATTTGAAACCAGGTTCAAGATTTTAAGAATATTCAGTCATCGCTTGATGTTTTTCAATGCCGTTTAATGTGGACCCGGAGAATTTCCCTGCAGAATTGCAGTTAGAAATTGTTGAAATGCAGTGCTGCCCCCATTTAAAACAATTGTTCTTAAATTCCGAAAAATTTGATTTTTACAGAACACTGCCGAAAACTGAATATTCACGACCAGAATATAATAGCGATGTTTGGATCGTCGTATGTCTGCGAACAGAGTTTTTCGACCATGAAATTGCGGAGAAACTCAGCCAGAAATCGATTAAAACTGATGAGCTGCGGAAAAACTCAGTCAGAAATCGATTAAAACTGATGAGCACCTTTTCTCGCTGCTAAAGGTTACTTCGTCACAACTCAAACCTGCATTGGAAGACATTATCGCCAATCAAAAATAATTTCAAATGTCTCACACACCTACCATAGCAATAGCAAGCCTACGAATAAAAGTTAAATTATTGTAATCTGTATCTTATATTAGCGTTCGTGTGTAAAGATTTATAATTAAAATATAGATTTTAAAACAAAATGCATATTGACTATACTCTTGGCCCTCCTCTTAAATTTCTTAAAACTTTCTGGCCCCCCATGAAGAAAGTTTGCCCACCACTGGCCTAAAATATCTATGTTTCTTTTAATGTCAAACATTCGAATATTGTCTATGCCGGGAGACTTTGAATTTTTGAGAAGTTTCGCTATGCTCACTATGTCTGCGAGTGACGCTCGTGGTATGTAAAAGCTATGTTGTGATTCTAGTGGGATGATATTTGACGCTCTAAAATCACATTTATATACCATTGAAGAAATGCTGTCTGCTGTCTGAAAAACAGTTATTTTTTTTTTATTATTTCATAAAATTTTTATTAGTTACAGATATTTGTTTTTTTTGGCTACCATACTAGGCTCATGTCCGTGTTATGGTAGTAGTACAATTAATATTTTAAATACGATTTAATAAATACTATTTTATTAAAACAGATGATTAAATATACTAAATAAAAATTAAGAAATACTTAAAAGTAAGTGAAAAATAAAGAGAAAAAAAATATCATATTTTAAAGAAAAGTAGAAATAAAAATGAAAAATCAAATTTTAAAATACCAAAAATAATAATAAAGATAAAATGTTAAGAACTCAAGTGTTCTATACAAATATATAAATTAAAACATGTAAGTATATAAATTAAAATAAAAAAATATATATATATTTTGTGAAAAAACTAAGAGAAAAAAAATAACAACATTTTAAAGAAAAATAGAAATAAAAATGGAAATTAAAATTTTGAAATGCAAAAATTAATAATTAAAATGTAGTGTTAAGAACTCATGAATTCTTTAAAGTACGCTCGTCAACTTTCGAAAATCGAATGTTGTACACGTGTTATAAAAAGAGAATTAGAATTACTTGACTTTATGTCAGTACTCAGAGCATTATATATTTTAGGAGCGATGAGTCAGAATTGTCGTTGAGCGAATGAGGTATTAGTTTTTGCGATCACGCAACCCAGGTTTGATAAAAAGCGGGTGTGTGCTTGTTGTTGTGGAGCGATTAGTAGATTATTTTTTCGTATATAACAAATGCTTGTTTTAGTAAATAGCTGTCGAATATCTAAAACCCTGATTTTTGCAAAGAGTTCATTTGAGGGATGAGTAGGTTGACATTTGAATATAATTCTCAGAATTAGTTTTTGAACTAAAATAAATGGTCTAATAATGGTTTCAGCACAACCACCCCATCCCACTATACCGTATGTTGCTATGGATTGGAAAAGGGCATAGTATACGCTTCTTAGGTCTGTAAATTTAAGATAGACCTAAGGGAGCATAATATATGGCAGAGTTTACGAAGTTTTTTTACTGTGTCACCGATGTGAGCTTCCCAAATATTTAACTACTTTTGATGATTTGAGGGTCGAACACGTACAATTAATATTAGATGTGGTTTCTGGTTTGTCTAAATTGAGTGGACACGAGTGGATGATTGGTTTAGGGCAGTTGTTGGGTATATTGTATTTGCGTATGGAAAATGTCATATATTGTGTTTTGTCGATGTTAAGTGTGAGGAGGTTTGTATCAAGCCAATGCTTTATTTTTATTAGAGGATTATTAGTTTTGTTAATAACTAATTGCCATGTTTCATCTTCGAATATTAAGACCGTGTCATCAGCAAATGATAATATTTTTCCACCAATATTCATGGCACATAGTTAGTTGATGTATATAAGAAATTAATAAAGTTGGTCCTAGTATGCTACCTTGGATTATACCACAGGACACAGATAGTTTATTGCTTATATGTATTTTGTCAGAATGGATGAGAGTTTGTTGTGTTCGGTTTGATAGATAGTTTTCAAACCATGTGTAGGCTACTTCAGTTATTCCAATTTGCTGCAGTTTTTTTGTAGTAATGGATGTGAGACCGTACCAAATGCTTTTGCGAGATCGAGAAAAACAGCAAGTGGTTTGCGACCAATGTCAAGATTATAGAAAACGATCTTTGTGAGGGCGGCTAATGCATCTGAAGTACTTCTACCTTTGCGAAAGCCGTATTGACTGTCAGATAATATTTTGTTATCTTCGAGAAACTTACGGAGTCTATTTTTCACCGCTTTTTCTACAACTTTAGATATTATGCTTAATAAGGATATCGGTCGGTAGTTATTTACAAATAATTTGTCTCCCGCTTTAAAGATTGGAATTAATGTGGCCTGTTTTAGGGAGCTAGGAAAAATGCCAGTTTTGAAGCTTAAGTTGATTATGTGTTTAAGAGGGGATGTGATGTAATTTTTAATATGTTTGATTATTTTTGTCGAGATATGATCAATTCCCGTGGAGTTACTGTTTTTAAGAGATGCTATTAATCCTATAATTTCAAGTTCAGTGGTGGGAGTGAAGTGAAACTGGTTATAGCTCAGATTATTGATAGGTATATTATTTGCAAGATCTTTCTCTGAGACGCTGTTTTTGTCTAAAATTTTTTTTGCTAAGTTGGGTCCAATGTTAGAGAAAAATTGATTGAAATGGTTAGATATTTTTTCAGGGTCAGAATTTACATGTATTGTTTGGTCTTCGATATTAATTTTAACAATAGGTGTGTCAGTTTTATTAATGTTGGCTATAACTTTTATGATATTCCAAATTTTTTTATCATCGGTAGCTTCGTTGATTTTTTTTTTGTAATAATCCCTTTTAACATTGTCAATTATTTTTTTACAGTTGTTTCTATAACGTTTGTAGAATATGAGAGATGCATAGTCACTGTGGTTTTTCCTACAGAAGTTGTGAATCGTATCACGCTTTCTGATAAATTGGAGAATACCAGTAGTGATCCATGGTTTGAGTTTTGTGTCCGATCGTTTTATTTTACTTTTTGTATATGATGTTGCATTGGCCAAGTGGTTATGTAAAGAATTTACAAACAATTCGCATGCAGAGGTGGTATCAGTACAAGCATAAATAAGTTCCCAGTTTTCTTTCGATACAAGATTTAGGAGAGTTTCATAAGAAATCTTTTCTTAGGGTTGATTATTTTGGGGTGGTTTAAGAGTTTTTTGTTGATGGAAGTAATGATTGCATAATGGTCTGTAATAGTTGACTGATGTACAATGGATTTATTTTCTAGTTTACTCTCAACAAAGACATGATCTATACAACTACTATCGTTTGAGTCTGATTCTCTTGTTGGAGCGGTGACAGTTGGCAGATATCCTAATAACGTTAATATATTTAGGTATTCACTGACCTGAGGATGCATTTTATTGATTATGTTTATGTTAAGGACACCAATTAAATATGTGTTTTGGCAGTTAATATATGTTTGCTATGTTTGTTAATATATCTTACAGCGAATGTAAGAATGGGGTTATATTATGTGTGTTCGGAGATCTGTATATGGTAAGGATAGTAATGAAGTTATCAACTTGATAACTTATAAATAAAAATTATAATTATAAAGTTTGCAAATTGGTTTGTCACAATTTCCATAGATTGGTCTTTTAGCATATATCTAGTTATTACATCATCACAGTTACTCTTTGTCCTACGTCCTATATTTTATTTATTTCATCCCAGGTCTTTTTAATGTCTGAAAAATGATTTTTAAATCTATCATTATAAAATGCAGTTTTATTTTTGATAATTAATTTGGTAACAAAATTACGAAAGGATTTATATTGTTTTTCATAAGTTGTATTTTTTTGGTGAGTTTTTACATCGTTTGAATAAATAATCTTTTTTTTAATGTGTAATAAAATATCATTGGTCATCCATTCTTTTATTATCCAAGGTCTAGCTTTAGGTTTGACATCTATAATTATAGATGTTAATCTACTATTTTCATACAATTCATTAAATTTGCTTTTAATTTACAACATGCATTCCGACGCAATAAGTGTGAATATGGATTTTGGGAATTCGCGATGGAATGAAAAATGGAAGAACAGGACCCGTAATTGGAACAAAATTACAGGTGGGAAACTTCCTTTGGTTGATATTTCAGTGTTCCTAAAGTATGTTATTTAAATTGTATTTTAATCTGTGTTGTAAATGTTTCCGTTATCAGAACATATTTATCCACCCGGAATCTAATAATTGACATTTACAGTGCATTTACATTCCGACGCAATAAGTGTGAATATGGATTTTGGGAATTCGCGATCGAATGAAAAATGGAAGAACAGGACCCGTAATTGGAACAAAATTACAGGTGGGAAACTTCCTTTGGTTGATATTTCAGTGTTCCTAAAGTAGGTATGTTATTTAAGTTGTATTTTAATCGGTGTTGAACATGTTTCCGTTTTCAGAACATATTTATCCACCCGGAATCCAATAATTGGCGCAGTCGAACATCACGATTACATCTTAAAAAGGTATACATGTTTTCTATATTGCATCGGCCTATCTCATTAATTTAATCTTCCCCAATTTCCTCTCTGGATTTTGACAAAAGTGCTTATGTTTTTTTTTTATTATATAAAATAGATTTTAACAATTAGCATTTCATTTGCTTTTTTCATAAGTTACACTTATAGGAGTTAGGTTTGCTAAAATACCTATTATTCAAGTATGATTTTAGATTTTCACGGCAATAAGTATTAAAGAGATTTTTTGGGGGTATTGTGCCGTTTTACACATCAACCCTGATGATAGGAACAACACATTTATCACTACGCTTGCACTTTCTGTTCTTATTTTTAGCATTTTTTTAATATTTTTATCAGTATTAATAAATGTATTCCTATTTTTCAGTGGAATCTGAACCGACAAAACTTAACTTGTTTACAATATAACATTTTATATCCACATCCCAATACATTTGCTTCTGTTTCTGGAGATGGTTAGATGAGGTTAAGGGAAATACTATCAGTCATTGTGCATGATGCAGAGGTAATTATTATTTTTATTACTTACTTTCATTTTACAAAAATTAATAACGTCAGACAAACTTAATACATTTGAGTAGGTTTCTTTATATAAGTAAGTAGGTATCCTAGAACTTGGTTTAATATAAGAGTCATCATAAATTAAAAGACATGGGAAGAAATGTAACTACATACATACATAGATATGTACTATAATACATGTACACAAATAAAATAAAAATTCCATTTTTTAACTAATTTCCATAAGTGAACCAATGTAGTTTTTATAAAATATAACATCTTAATATTTTTGTTTTTTTGTTTTGAAGAGTTTTAATTTTCAATGTAAATTTGTTACATTAATTTTAATGATTTCAGGAAAAATATGATGAACTAAACTAAACTAAACTCCAAAGTAATAAATATTATACATATTTGAGCCCCGAATGAAACATCAAACATCTTATGTAAACTAATGTCTCCATGGACCTTGGTTATATTTTGGCAATATGATAAATTTATTTTAGACCTGACGAAAGATATAATAGGTACGTTAAGTAATTTATCTTTAAAACAATGTCTTCATGTGGCAATTTGCTACAGAAATATGACCTGCTTACATTGTATTCTTGTTTAAAATATTGCTAACAACCTGGCAGCGGCTACATGGTGTCAGAGTTGCGCTCGGGGACTACGCCCCGTATAGGAACCAGAACCTCGCTGGGCCCGGGTGCCACCAGGAGGGCGGCACCACAGGGCGGGCTCCGACCTACCTTGCAGGCGGCTAGCTCGAACCAACGGCAAGCAGGGGAGACCCTCGTCATCAGGGTGGTGTGGTCGCCGGTAGGCTGTTTGGAATGTTTTACATGGGGGGAAATACTGGCCGTGATCACCCTCGAACAATCTCCTCAATAAAAGAACGGTATTTAGGTAAAACAAACAAAATGTATTGTGAGAAAACACAGAAATACAGGGTTAAAAGGCAGTTCCTGGCTAGAATGTCCCTACACGGTAAGTCTCTCAACCTGTCCTTTCTGGGGTCGTCATTGCTCAGGTAAAATCGCGAGGGCAAATAGAACACATTAATTTAAGGGGGCTTACTGCGATGGAGGCGGCAGGTCCAATCCTCGTCCGCAGCAGAGGGGATCTCGTTCCAACAGGAGTCTCCAGGTGAAACGTCCCACACACGTAAACATTGTCACTGTACTTTAAATTACGCCTCGGCCTTGTCTGCCGTAGCATCTAGAACACGCATTTGCGTATTAAATTCCCGACGCCATATTGCGTCGCGGATGACTCGGGCCACAAAGGTGCCCTGCGGAGAGAATTTCTCCTTAACAAAACAATCGACTGTTCGCGGAGCGCTCTGCCTAGGAAGTGTCGAGAGTCGGCGGCTTCGCCGACCGTTGCTCGCATTTGGCTCCACTAGCGCGCGCGGCGCGCTTGCGGCGAAAGAGCGAAACTGTAGTCTGTGCAGTGGCGTGGGTGAATAATTAGTAGGGGCTTATTTGTGCATCGTAACACCTCCCGCCGCGCTCGGAAAAAAAGCGACGTGGCAATGGAGCAATAGGGCAAAAACCCTCTACGTTACCCACGGGAGTTGAAGGAGAGATTGTAGACCAGAGAGAGAGCTGACTAACAACTAAAAACTAGCTTATGCCATGGGCTAGGTACAATGTTGGTCAGGGTAGGGAGGGGGGTACATAAAATATGAGGAACAGGCAGTTATCACAAGGAGGGGTGAAACAACATACATATTTATGCAATTGAAAGAACAAAAACAAGGTTATGAAAATGTGAAACAAAGACAAAAATGTGAAAATGCGAAAACAAGGACAAAAATTACGAAAATGTGACTCTACGGTTTCATTGGTCTGGAAGCTAAATTTGCGGTGCGTAGATTTGTTTTTTTTTGTTTCGATGGTTTGCGGAAAGTTTCGAAGAATTGCGAAGAAAACGAGGGTTCACAGACTCTAAAGATTACCTTATCACTGTAACTGACCCATTTGAGATAACACTCAAGAGTACACTAGCATTCAGCGAATACTGTAGAGTCAAGGTATTAATGGTTTACACATGACATTGTGTGCGTCACTGCGTGACAGAGCAAGATACGGCAAAACTGGCTTGGTAGCGAGAGCAGGAACAAAACCCAGGGGCTAGCGTGCCCAAAGGTAGTCCAGAGTGTCATTGTATAGTGGGACAACTCGGCTCGCAATGGTGCAACCAGACAACATACATAAGGCGGTATGGTCTGTGCTTTCAGGAACAAATATGTAGAAAGTGGCGGCGGGGGACCTCCGTAATCACAGCGAAGGCTGCCAGGAAGTGAAGCTCAGCTCGGCTGCCGATGGGGACATCCTTCTGGGCTTCTTTTTTAAATCCGGGAGAAATTATTATTAAAAGAGCAAGATTCTTGACATTTACCTGCCTAGAGACCAATGGACAAAAAGGGTTTGGAGAGAAACAAAATGTGTTCAGAAAAAAGAAACGAGGTTTTTTGACGATTGCAGACCCAGAGAGAACGGTAGAGAGTGAGAGATTCCTAACTAGTTTACAATGACATGTTCCGAATGTTATCCTTTGCTAGGATAACCTGGCGTTTGCCGAGAGACAAAAAACTTGGATGAAAAACAACCGGCCTTTCTTGGCCTATGTTAACATAAGATGGTAACATTTTTCGTAGAATTTCAAAGAACAAGGCAAGAAGTCGTGAACAAGTCACGGCAAAGCAGAGAAACTGATTCATGAATAGAGGTTGTCAAAGAGACAGACGATACGCCAAGTGCATACCGTACTTATCCAACATTCATGAATGTGCTTCTATACGACAATGATGAGGATGATGAGACATACGTAGAGAGTGAGGGAGAAAGCCTGTTGATAACCGGCCTGTTACCGATTCGAACTCCAAGTGAGGTCGAAATATGGTCAACAACAGATTTTCCACTTCATAACATATACCTGAGAACATGGGGATGGGGAAAGGAAAAGGACAGGAGTTGAGTGACGAAACCTGCTAGAGACTGGACTAATTTCCAATTCAAACTCCATGTGAGAATGAAACATAATCAACCAGCAGATTTCCTAACTCTTTACATTAACCAAAATGGATATATTAAAAAAAGTGAGATGAGCATGAACATGAGAATAGACGAAATACCAAAAGGCTAGTCTTTCGCGTGTATGACGAAAGATTAGGGGTCACTTAAAACTTCTCCTTGATTGTGAGAAAAGATAGACCCTCGCTCCAATTTCACAATCCTGGGATTTCTTTTATTCGTTTCCCAGCCGACGAGTTTGGTGGTTTTTTGTGCCCATTCGATTAACTCCCACGGCACTATGCCCCATAGCTGACAGTGAAGCTGACAAGCTAGTCCTTTTGAGATAGTAGATATTCCTGGGCTTCTTTCCTTTAGAGAAAGAAGTGGCAAAACAGGAAGTCCACGGGCATTGTCGTTGAACAATTGCAAAAAGGTTGTGGACTATTTTTTTTTAGTACGCACAAAAGGGTTGATATTATTTCGTTCGCACGAATCATGGTGAGTATTGTAACGTCTTCACGTTTGGTGCACAAATTATATAAGTACACAATTATAAACAAACAAGGCGGTTCTCATGCCAAATTTAATGACACACGACCAAAAGGGGCGGTACTCATGTCCAATTAAAGACACACGACCAACTCAATAACAAGAGCATAAGTGATTATAACGAACTTCTCGTATCATGGTGGATATTTTAAGGATCTCTCCTATGATGGTGGATATTGTGAGGATCTCTCCTGTGGTGGTGGGTGCATTTAAATATAACACAATAAATGATAACAGTATTTGTTTAAACACTGCTCTTAAAGATTTGTTAGATAGACTAACTCCGTAGCCGAGTAAAATTCTGCTTACACCAAGCAAAACAAGACAGACCTATAGTAGTTTTACATACTGTCGGAGGTAGCAATCTTCATTGAGAAGAACAAAAGGGACCAATTGAGGTTTTACATGCCTTCTGTATAGCTACAAGTGAACCGTGTGATTTGCGATTTTTTAGTCGCAAACCCTTTGTTTAAGTGGCAGAACATGGGATGCCTGAAGTTGTAGAACGATGATCAGACCACACGTTGCTGATTTACGTAATGTTACAATTATTTGCGTTCGGGAACCAGGATGACCATGAGGTTTTATTAACCTGTCCCATAGGACTGAAACGTATAATACAAGACATACGTGACGTGACAGTAAGGATATCGCTAAGACACAAAAGACCGGATTGTTCGGTTTTACATACTTTGGTCGAAACGAGTAAGAATAGATTTGTTTATGCAAATCTACAGACCCTTTCTTGGTTTTTTTTTTTTTTAATATATGCAATTTCCAAAATGGATGTGTCAAAATCCAATTTCGGGTAAAAATGAGCACGGGTAGGACGCCATCAATTTTTTAAAGAAAAAAGATTGAAAAACTATATGTACATTAGGGGTGACTGTGTAAGTGACCACACTTTTATACTTGAGACCAATGTTGGGTTTTACATACTCAAGATAAACCAAAAACAAGAAAACAGCAATATTTTACCAGGGTAGGTAGAATGGTAGGTTGCAGGAATAATTAACTGGTTCCGAGTCGGGATTTAACACTTTGGAATTTACAAAATCCGATTCCTAGGAACGACCGCCGAAGGGCAATTGTTAATTATTTTAACCTTTACGAGAAAAAATTGGAAACAGTAAAGAACAGGGGCAATAACAGGCTTGAGTTGGGGTTTTTACACTCTGGATTTACAAAACCCGAACAAACAGAAACCTACGCCGTTGACCGATGTTGATTGCCTTGCAATTATAACGAGAAGCGTGACATTGTTTCCATCACGACATGTTGATAACAAAACAAAAAAACAAAAAAATTACATGGCATGAAAAGACGGAGCAAAACAGGCCTGCACATTGCGTAGTGTAGGGGATGAGAAACAACAGTTGGGCTCATGACTTCCCAAGCATTATGACTCGGAGGTGCCTCTGTTCAGAGGTGATCAGTCTCGGAACAGGTGAAAAAAGGAAAAAACAAAAACACAGCACAATGTCGTGAAAGAAAGAAAGTTAGAGTAAAAACAACATATGAAAATGCATTTAAAAAGGTTTTTTTTAAGAATATATATATCGTTTTGTCAACGAAAGAGTGGACATGTAATTGACACTTTACACGTCTAATATATGCATATTTATTTATTTACAAACAATGTCAAGAGATCGCTCGGAAGCTGACTCGAGACCTGCCTCACGCTTGAGGACTTGTGCCACAACTCCATGACTCGGGGTGTAACTCTTGTAAGGTATGCACGCTGCGAGGGAGGTAGTGATACTTATTGAATTAATTTGTGGTTCCGTCGATAGTGGGAGTGATGTCGGTTATCTCCTCACTTCCGGACTTTACGATGTCTTTAATATGGTAATTACTGACATGTTTGCCAGAGGTGTCGGACAAAGAGTAGACTAAGTCCGATATTTTTCTTACGACCTTAGCCTTGACAAAACGGGGGGCCAATTTAGCAGAGAAGTACAGAGCTCATTGGCTTGCTTGCAACACACTGAAGAAATATTCAAGGTCTGATTAAAATATTTAATGTGGGATAACCAATCAGTCCATTCCTTAGACCTTGATACGGAATGTATACCTGAGAGGTTGCCATTTAGTTTTTTGGCTTCTTAGAGAAGTAGTTGGGTGGTGGTTTAGAAAAATCCACTGGGGGTTTGGCATTGCTAGTATCTTGCAGCCTATCCATGTTATATTTGGATCTCTTGAAAATTTCGCGTAATTCATCGCGAGGGGGGGAGCGGTCCTTAGAGCGGTGCCTCTTGAAGGTCCTGGGCTCTCTAGGTTCCCGTAATTTGGCTTGCTTAAAACAGGTATCAGCTAGGTGGCCTATTTTCTTGCAGAAGAAGCAAATTTTTTTGTTGTCATATTCCGGTTTTAATTCCGAAGAACGACTTGGCACAGTTATGTTGGTTGAAGACGCTTGGGTATTCTTCCTGTCTTGGTAAGATTCTAGGAGTGTGCATACTTCGCTTAATTGAGCCAGTGACGTGATTTTCTGTGAGGTGATAATATTCTCGTATTTGTAGAGAAGACCATCAGTTATGACTGGTAGTAGTTCAGCTTCAGGGATCGGGAGAGAAAGTTTGATATTGATGGATTCGGCCCTTTCTATAAACGTTGCCACCGTTTCGTTTACTAACTGTTTAATAGATAAATAGTTTTATTCGGTGTTGTGCTTCAGTTTTGCCGAAACTAGAAATTAAAGCTGATCTGAGCTTATTCCAATCCTTGCATTTTAATTTTTGAATGCGGTGCCAAGGGATTAACTCCGGAGAAATGAGTTCTATGAAATTTTTTCGTAGAACGTCAAGCGGGATGCTCTTAATTGATGCTGTTTCTTCGATTCGATCAATGAAATTCATTACATTAGAAACACCGTTATATTTGATTTTCCAAGAGGAAAGATCGTGGACTTTTCCTTGTGTCGCGATGGGTACAATATCTTGTTTCATTTTGACAAGTAGCTACGGCTCTTTATTTGTCACCGTGACTTCTGTATCCTTGGTGATGGTACATGGATTTTCTTCAATTGTTGATGCAAGGTTTATTTTCTTGACGAACTTTTTGTTGAACAAAAATGCATACGCTCTTAATGCAGATTTCGACTTGTTTTCCAACGAAAGACCTCTGTCTTTTAGAACAGATAGGAGGTTGGCTTTAGATAAACTGTGGACGTTGGGAATAATACCCAAGTCCGATGACATAACCGTTCGGCTGGCTTCCATTGTGGTGTTGTTTAAAACCGTGCTCCTTGGAGAAGAGAAGAAAGAAAAAAAAATTTCCGAAATTTCCCAAGTCCAGGAATTTTCAAATTTTTGGCCAGGGGTTCCCCTAGGGAAACAAGAAATTTAATTTTTGTAGTGCACTTTTGTTCACTTGTCACTAACTGCACTGAAAACTGGGAAAACTTCCAAAATGGCACTTCCCAATAAAATGAAAAAAGAACACTAATTTTCCGAGGAGAAAATCACTTAAATGCGGCTATTATTTGAGCACACCACTAGTTTATTTCATTTAGACAACACTTTTTTAATGAAGCACTGTTATTTGGCGTTTGATAATCACCACTGTCACTTTGACGTTTGATAATCACAACTGTCACCTTGACGTTTGATGATCACTTATTTTGTATAAAAACAGAAAAAAGAACTTAATGTACCTGTATAAGCACTGGGAAAAAGGTAAGTTATTAATTAGACAGCATTATGGATTTATGAAAGAGGCAACTTGAAATTGCTTGGGCCAATTGAGTGATGTACTGGAAGGTTCCCGCTAGAGGCTACCTTTGTTATATAACATAGGAACTCCTTTTTGCTGCGTCAACGAATGATGTGTACAGACGATGTGCTTATAGAGGTACTATTGTTGTATTCCGTAATTATTTTAGTTGCGAAAACAGACAAAACAAGAATTTCCAAGCAATACATACGAGAATGTTTGATTCATATCTCTGCGTATCAGTGATTTACAAGTTCTACCGCAGGGCGGCAGTAACACACCAACTGCGCACGAATTCTGCGCACAGGGCAATGTTTGAAAATGGCGGGCGGCGCAAATTATGATGCAATGTTGATACAATTTTCGACAGGGGTTTTTATGAATTTTGTAGCTTCCGCACGTAATAGGTACAATATTTTGAACCGTAATAGTTAGTATTACAGAATAACATAATTTACAATAATAGAATATCGATGAATATTCCGTAAGTACATGCTAGAAGCCACAAAATTTGCCATTAAAGAGATTTCTTATAGCTCGAGAATCTTGCTCGAGGTCATCACAGTGCCAGTTAGGGTAAAAAAATCCAAAAAAAGGCCTCCACGTTATAGCGTCAGTGCTAACACAACGTGGGGGAAAAGATGGGGAGAAAAAAAAATGCCCCAGAGTTGGCGCGCCAGTGCTAACAACCTGGCAGCGGCTACATGGTGTCAGAGTTGCGCTCGGGGACTACGCCCCGTATAGGAACCAGAACCTCGCTGGGCCCGGGTGCCACCAGGAGGGCGGCACCACAGGGCGGGCTCCGACCTACCTTGCAGGCGGCTAGCTCGAACCAACGGCAAGCAGGGGAGACCCTCGTCATCAGGGTGGTGTGGTCGCCGGTAGGCTGTTTGGAATGTTTTACATGGGGGGAAATACTGGCCGTGATCACCCTCGAACAATCTCCTCAATAAAAGAACGGTATTTAGGTAAAACAAACAAAATTTATTGTGAGAAAACACAGAAATACAAGGTTAAAAGGCAGTTCCTGGCTAGAATGTCCCTACACGGTAAGTCTCTCAACCTGTCCTTTCTGGGGTCGTCATTGCTCAGGTAAAATCGCGAGGGCAAATAGAACACATTAATTTAAGGGGGCTTACTGCGATGGAGGCGGCAGGTCCAATCCTCGTCCGCAGCAGAGGGGATCTCGTTCCAACAGGAGTCTCCAGGTGAAACGTCCCACACACATAAACATTGTCACTGTACTTTAAATTACGCCTCGGCCTTGTCTGCCGTAGCATCTAGAACACGCATTTGCGTATTAAATTCCCGACGCCATATTGCGTCGCGGATGACTCGGGCCACAAAGGTGCCCTGCGGAGAGAATTTCTCCTTAACAAAACAATCGACTGTTCGCGGAGCGCTCTGCCTAGGAAGTGTCGAGAGTCGGCGGCTTCGCCGACCGTTGCTCGCATTTGGCTCCACTAGCGCGCGCGGCGCGCTTACGGCGAAAGAGCGAAACTGTAGTCTGTGCAGTGGCGTGGGTGAATAATTAGTAGGGGCTTATTTGTGCATCGTAACAATATGTACATGTAATTCTGAGTTTTTCATTTTTCTGTTATAAAATGAAATTTTTTTAAATTCAGTAGTTTTGTAGGAATGTATGTTTTGTAGGTATTTCCTGTTTGTATTTCATGTTTTTAATAAAATTATCATGTAATTACGAGTTTTATTTTTAAAATAATACTTAAGGCTAATAATTTGGGTGGTACTGGGTAGGCCCCGAAAGAAAATTATATTGTCTATGGTCGCACCTTTTTTGTTGTCGCTTACTCTATCTTCTTCTATGGTGTGTGACGTCACAAATCCCCGTCATCATCGTCATCAGTCGAAAAATTATTGCATTTTGATGGTGAAATAGTGACAAATTTTTCTCGAACAAAAGCCCGAAGTTTTCGCTCTAGTGGGTGGTTTGGTATATTTATGAGTCGGGCGTCGCGTCGGTAGCGTTTAACATCATATTTTCAGAGTGCTTTATTAGATTTCTGGCTACGGCCTTGATTATCAGATAAGCCTTGATTGCACTTGCAGCCAATGCACTATATAAGCCAAATATTTCTCACTCTCCTCAGTTATTTTCGTAAGCAACATGAGATTCCTAGGAGTTCTTGGAGTGTTCTTCTGCGCTGTGGCCCTTGCCAAGGTACATTAAACAATTAGTATTACGCACAAACTTTAAATTTAAAAAAAAATCATTCTAAAAGCTGGCGTTTTTTTCCAGACATTATTATTTTTTTTCCTTGGCGAAGACTCCTTGCTGCAGTCACCTTCATGCATCTAAATTTCTAATAATTATTGAAAAGATATCTTATTTTGAAACGTAATATTGTTAAAAAAGCTTTGTCAATAAATAATACTAAAACAAATAAACTAAACTGTAATTCATTTGAAGTTTTCTTTTTGACACAAACAGTTCTCTGATTATTTACGCGATGACACAACTTTTGTGAAAAGTTGTCGTGTACTGTTTATTTGTTTTGTTATTGTTTATTTGTTTTATGTATGTAAATACGATCTGCTAATTGGTCACCTCTGGCTGCGGTGCAAACAAAGATATCCAAATACAGAAGAGATATGCTATGGTGTCCGCGCAACTGTCGCCGGAGACTACGCGCTAATTAGCGTAGTTTTCATACAAAAAGAATTTGTTCATTTCGTTGATTTTTTGAAAATGTGCATTAAAATTGGTTAACAATATATTTTGAATAAGGAAAGAATTCGTTCATTTAGTTTAACGTTCGTTTGGTTTATTCGTTAATTATTTGTTCTTTTAGTTTATTTGTTAATTGGTAAACAATATCGGCGACACCCGGAAGCGCAGACCCACATAGTAAAAACAGCAGATAGCACATCTACTTATATTTCAATATCTTTGGGTGCAAACGATCCTTCAAGCATGATATTTTAGCATGTTACTAAGGTTTATAGTTGATTTTGTATATATTTATTTCATAATTATAACATTTATTACATAAATCGGTTTGTTTCTGATTAGGGCTACAGGGAGTTCGGGATCACCACCCCCGAAGAGCTGAAGTCGGAATCTGGGCGTGAGTTTTAAAATAATAATAACCGAAAATTATCTTTCGTGTTTCAACCAATCCGTATCCCGAAATTTTTTAACCAATTTTTATTTACTGAAATGTTCAAAGTGTTACACTTCGTTGCTTCCACCGCAAAATTACCTAACTGCAAAAATGTACTTTTACAGGAAAGTGAAAAAACCTCCCCATTTTAAAATTAGACAATTTTTGTTATTTTAAAAAAACACGTATCTCATGAATATTTTTTTCATTATTTTTTATTTGGACAAAATATATATTTTTTAAATAGTGTAGTGGTAGTGTTAGATAAGGATTTTTGCTTTGAAAAAATTTGTCACTTATGGAATTTTGCACGTAAAATTTACTACCTAGTAGTATTTCCAGAACAGAATATTTACACAATATTCGTTTAATAATACTAAAGTGACAAAAATAAAATAAATCAAAAACAAGATAAACAAAAAAATTTAGAACGTAGACGAATTCGGTCTATTAAAAAATAATCATTGATGATTTATTTATTTTTGTATTACAGATTGTGTGTCCATTTACAATACACATGTGGCACAAACTACACATTTACAATACACATGTGGCACAAACTACACATTTATGGGTAAATAAAAGAAACGTTAACTAGTAACATGAGAAACATGCTTATTTATAGCGGGTAATTTAACGAATCTTGAATTCTTCAAGGCTACTTCTTGTAGATGTTAACAGTTCTACGACGAGCCAGAAAGTCCGTTCTGCTATGTGGGATTTATAGAAGATCGTGGTACCGTCCCTGGCTGTAGTTGTTCGGCACATACAACTTATTAAATTCCAGGAGGCATGGGCTATCTATTAAATTATTAATGATTTTGTAAGCCGTTACTGCAAGGGCCCCACTCGTTGCAGTAATAGCGTAAAAAATAACGATGTTCTTTAACATTTAAAATAATATGAATGAAAAAGTTTATCATAAAACTCCCAACTGAATTTCAGAAGGACACTTTTCAAATCCTGGAGGTGTTTGAATTTTTCTGGTTTAATTTTTATCTTTCTCTTATACAGCGTTGGTTGAAACTGGTGGCTTTAATAATGGCTTCCACGAATCATTATAATTAAGTTTAAAGTTAAGTCTACCAGCCAAATATTGCAAACATCTTAAATCTGCTGCTGTTGGGTCACCTCTTCTATGTCATTAACATCTTCATAATTCAAAAAATATTCGTACTTAAATACTGAATTATAAAGGGTTGAATAATTCTAGCTTCATGCAAAGAAGCTAGACACTCCCACATAATTGGTTGGTAAGTAGATTTCCTTATTTTTAAGTTTTCGTTTAACAAAAAATTTATGATGGCAACCATCTACTTCCATTTGGGTATGACCCTTTTCTAAATAGTTATGAACTATATCCATATTTATGTGAATGAAACTTAATCTAAGTAGTGCGTTTGAAAGAGTTGTGTTTTTGTTTTGATAGCCACAACCATCTGTGTACAAAACTATTTTTTTTGGGTGTTTGCTGCTATGTTGCTATGTATGATTCTAAAAATTTATTTACACAAGTATTGTAGAAAATTTATTGGCTGTCAACCCCCCCCCCCCCCCCCAAAGTTCACTTTGGGTGGTAAATTCAATTTTAAATTACAATTTCGGAGTTGGAATGCAGCACCAACACAATACGTCAAATCTCTCAAGTTAAAATGGCAGTTAGATAATTTTGCAGGCACAAATGAGGAGCTGTCAGATAGGTAATTTAGTATTTGAATTTTATTTTAAAAACCATATTTTTGTTAGTTGTATAATTTTGTATGGACGTAAGGGTCATAATTGCAGAGAAAATTGCATCATTAGTCCAAAAAGAGAAAATTGTCAGTTAGGTAATTTTGCGGTGAAAGCAACGACTTTATATAATTACAGTCATATAACTTATTTACCTTGAGATCTATAAATAGTAATTTATTAATTCAAATAAAACAAAGAGTATTTTTTTAATCTAATGTATAATGTCACGCCTCAAGGTATTTGCTTCGTTGGAATAGAAAAAAAAATATTTTAAAATTATTTAAATAAAATATACAATGTTTTTATTCCTAGGAAGCAAATACTTGGAGGGGTGACATTTTATATTAAAGGAAAAATACACTGTATAATACACCACATTTATTTGAATTGATAAATGATAGCCTACCAGGTTTCGCTTAGCTCAACTGAGTATTAACCTGGGTTCGATTCCCAGAGGTGCCAAAATCTTTTTCTGATCTCCAAAGTTTCGATTGAGTTTTGCTAATATTGTCTTCAAAATAAGCCCTGACAAATTATTAATTGATATAAGCGAAACCTGGTTGGCTATCATTTATTAATTAAATTAAAAGTGTTGTATTACAAGGTGTGTTTTTTCATAAAATATGAAATATAAAATTACGACGAAAAAATAAATAGCACAACGAAACATTTTCTAAATCAAAACGGGTTTGTTTTCAGTGTGATAGAAATTTATATTTCTGATAGGAAAAGCTGCCTAAAATAAATCTAAAATAATGCTACAATAAAGACTATCATCATTTTCTTGATCGATATAACACGCGTCTAGTTTGGTGATCGCGAAAGCCGTTATTACATGAAATTGGTGTTTTTATTTTACAAAAAATCCTTCCCGAAATGAGTTTTATTAAACTCATTGGGACTAATGTATTATGGCAAGGTACTGTTTAATGTACAATTTATTTTATGTACTGGCAATTTTGAATGCTGGTCACACCGGAAAGACTTGATGTAGTTCCAAATGCTACCGCAAAATCATTCATTTATGCTATTACCACGCTAGATTTGGTGATAACGCTCGCAAATGTTTAAAACCATGCAAATTTTTCTCCAATTCATCGGGATAGGGGAATCTCGCAATAGGGACTTGCGAAATTCCCACAAACAACTGCCGTCTCTTTATATTCGACGTTGAGACTCTCCAGAAGTTTCTTGTTGACACAGGCGCAGATATCTCAGTTATTCCGAGAACTTTTAAGATAGCGAAGACCTGCATAACATCCGACACATATCCCACCAATCTATATGGAGCCAATGGTACACCCATTAAAACATTCGGCACGCGTACTGTAGAGCTAAATTTCGGCCTGCGACGAACGATGAAATGGCGATTCATCATAGCCGATGTCTCCAGACCCATTCTCGGTGCGGATTTCCTTCATCATTATAATCTTACGGTCAATCTTAAACAAGCTATTCTCTCGGACTCATCAACTGGACTAAGGATTCGAGGAACTACTTACAGAGGACCCTCATCCGGAATATCTACTATATCCTCCTCACAAAAATATAGAGATATTTATCAGCAAATACCCAGGCTTGACGCGACCAGACATGAAGAACCTGGACATAGTGAAACATTCTGTGACACACTGTATAGAGACGAAAGATCCACCTGTCACAGAAAGTGCACGTCGCCTAGCCCCAGCCCTTCTTGAAGCAGCTAAGAAAGAGTTTAAATTTCTCATGGAACAAGGGATTTGCCGGCCGTCCAAAAGCAATTGGGTGAGCCCCCTACATATGGTCAAGAAACCAAACGGTGAATGGCGTCCGTGTGGAGACTACAGACGACTTAATGCAAAGACCATCCCAGATAAATACCCAATTCCCCAACTTAAAGACTTCGCACACAAACTTTCAAAAGCGAAAATCTTCACCACACTAGACATGACCAGAGCCTACCACCAAATACCCGTAGAACCCGAAGACATACCAAAAACCGCCATTATTACTCCCTTCGGTTTATACGAATTCACATCCATGCAGTTCGGTTTAACGAATGCAGCTCAAACCTTCCAGCGGTTCATGCACGCTGTGACACGAGACTTGGAATTCTGTTTTGTGTATCTGGACGACATCCTAATAGCATCGGAAAACGAAGATGAACACAGAAGGCATTTGGACGCACTTTTCCAACGCCTCGCCGACAACGGTTTGGTAATCAATCTTAGTAAATGTCAATTTGGTCTACCAACCGTCAACTTTATTGGTCATATAATCACACCTGAGGGTTGTTGCATAACTACGGGCTCGAACCGCCTTGTTACGAACAGGTACAAATTAATAATCACCATGATTAGGACACAACAACAATGGTTCAATTTAAATACTTACAGAAACCAAATTATAATACAAACCTCCGGCTAGCGTCCCTCAGGGATATCGTGTTTTCAGTTCGTTTGGGATTTGATTCAAAACGACTGTCGCTTTATTGTTGGAATAATTATATATATAGGGTTTTAATAAATGAAAAGATCTCTTGTCGCTTTTAAATAATTGGTGAATTTATTAGTGACTCGACGCTTCTAGGAAAAGCTTTTAATCTCTTTGTGAACTCAAGGTTAATGATTTTAACATATAATGAAAGGGATAAATGGAAAACACAAAAATAAATAATATTACGTACGTTACAATGTCACGGGCAGCATCGGGATCCACACTGAGTTGATTTGAATATCAAATTTAACTATATTTTAAATTACGTGTCCCAACCAAATGTTGGAACCAAAAAAGGGTCTGCAATATGCACCAAGAACCGTCCCTCACCACAGTTAAACCCAGAAGAAAGCGCCAGGGCTCTCCGCCCCGTCGAAAGGGCTGCTCGGCCCCCTCCCGAAATCCGGGCCAATCAAAACGTTTCGCAAATGTTGCCAACTTTTGGCAACTGGTATAAAATATTTAGTACCTGATGACGGAAATAATCATACAGGGGTGGGAAGTTATAATTCAAGAACTGTTAATTCAATGTTACTTCATAACACATCCCCGAAAACACCAGCAAAAAACCGCAGTCGTAACGAAGGTTTTTTGAATCTACCCTTCAAAGAATTCCCTCAATACACTTTACAAAAAAAATCGTTCACATAGAGATTCAGCATTAAAAACCTAGGCAAAAAGTTGTACAGTTTACAATAAGTTATATAGTTTACAATACACATAAAGTATCAAATAGACAGCAAAATCAACACGTCGAAGTGGCCTGGCAGGAACTTCGTGGCACGCAGTTTTCTAGGCAGCGCAAGTCAGTGTGTAATGTCCATCAGGGCGTCTAGAGTAATAGTCAGGATCCTCAGCAGGAGAGAAGTGTCAACATGAAATAAAATTACAAAATTATTAGAAAAGTACAAACACTTAGGCATCAAGACACTTAGAGTAAACAAAATTATCTGAACAGTAATTGTATAAGCAACAAGAGATCAAAGCGTAAGGTAACTAACTCCACATTAGATGTCGTGATGTATGCATTGGCGTATGTCGTAGAACACAAAGCACATTCAACCCCCTTTTAAAGAACAGGTAATGGCTCAGTGAAGTCAGTGTCCACTTTTTAACAGTACGGATCACTGGTTAACGACATATTAAAACAAAACAGATAATAAAACAGACAACATAAAATCAAAGTCCTTTAGTGACCCACATAGTGTCAGAAATCTTATAAGATTCCGACGTAGGTATAATCAGGACAACAGCTGAAAAAAAAAACTTAGCGCTAATTGGAACACCGCAGTGATCCCCCTTAAAATTAAAACTTCCCATTAGAAATAATGAGTCCTTCTTACTTAAGGCCACCAATATTTCCGGAACACACATTAATAATACCTCAAGTTTTATCACATTCACTGTAATATAATTGTCGTCGATTTATTGCGTTTTAAGGCAATGTTTAAAGTTATTGTACCTAGTCAGCGCATTATAGTATTTTTTAATGATGACAACAATAATAATAATGAAAGATATCATAAAATAGTATCGCTTTTCCACTTCATTTACGCGGGCTATGCCACGGGGCGCCATCTTGTTTTTTTTTGTACGAGTTAAACAAGACAAACTCAAATCAAAATAACGAGGGTATCAATGACCCGCGTTACTCTCACCAGAGTACTGCAATGTTCATAATATTAGGTAATTGTTACCATAAAATACAATAAAAGTATTGTATGATATAGTTGAATAGTAAAAAATGTGAAGTGTTTTTATCAATCCGGTTAATTACTCCGAAAAGATATAATGTAGGTGTGTGTTTTTATCAATCCGGTTAATTACTCCGAAAAGATATAATGTAGGTGTGTGTGTACACACTATTTCAAAAGCGTCCCTTCAAAACAGTGCTGCGTGTTGAATGTATGTGTGGATGTGTGTAGTGTAAATTTCATAATACGTTGATTTCTCCGGGTCTTACAAAACCATGTGAATTTATTAATCAAAACACGGTTCACGTCGCTTAGCGCGAAACTCTACTCCAACAAATAAATTTAAAAATTATTAGGAGAATTTTCCACTTGGCTAATGGCTAATCCTAGATGGATTCCATCTTGATTTTCTTTCAAAAAAAATTCTAATTGGTATGGGCCAACATTCTAGTTGAATTCCATCTTGCTCTTCTTGCATCAACTTATCAAATATCTGTAATAAGTTCGCTTCTTATCACCATTCTGAATAATAACATTCAGGTCCATTAATGCCTATTGATATCGTATGCAATCAATCTTCCCCGTTAGTTGAATAAATCTAGACACTTGTTATATCCTGAGAAAAATCTCGAAATCCAACGTAATAGATAATCGAACCCACATCTCTTCTCTGTAAAATAATTAATTAATAGTAATACCTATACATTAATATTAACAGATACCGATTATATTCATCTATAAAAAAAATAGCTATCGTACTTCCGTTTTCATAGACTTCGTTGTCGTATCAATTTGAGGTTGCGGGCATGGGTACCGCTGCCCCTGAACTATCTATTGTATAACCAGCGCCTCAGTTATAAATAATCCTGTTAAGAGATTCGCCATGTTTGGTATCGCTTTATTCGCTACAAGTGCCCGAGTCCATGGGATAAGGTCGGACTGGGTCTAGACTACCTGCCGCATGGCAGGACGGATCGCGAGGAACCGCAATTTGGAGAGAGGAATTCCTATGCCTATCACTCCTGGACGCTGACCACCATATTCCGATCAGCCCTTCATACCTCTTTCCTTCCTCTCCTTCCTTTCCTTAAAAAGACCCTCCACGTAGCATCCCCTAAGATGACATAAGTACTAAAGGAAATTATTTTCCTCAGTGTCTCCTGTGTGAAGCTTATTTTACTAAACATATTTATCTAATCGTTAATAGGTTTCTACTCTTCGTTAGAGAGATCGGCATGGATACGGAGATATATAATTTCGCAAGGAATCGAACCCGCGACGAAGTAAGGTGATTACGTCGGTGTGTTATGCATTATAATTATTCCAGATTCGAACTGGTAGGTATTTATATCCTATAAGGAAGGCAGTATCATTGAACACTAAAAATTATATCTCACTGGCAAATCAATTCGAGAATTGAACTCGATTAAATTTTATTGCTGTCGTTATTTTAACTGTTAAAATCTATTTTTAAATAGGTAATCACTATTTTACCATTCTAAATCATCAGCTCATTTCAACGAAGATAACGCTAACATATGGTCTCAACACACTCTGAGACTGGTCAATTTCTGTTTTCAAACTAATGGCCGTTATTCTAAAAATAATCGCATCTATTTGCCACTATTTCATAAAGGGAAGGTAATATCGTTAAATACCTACTAAAAATATCTCCACGCTGCACAAACAAAGGTGCCTGCTTTCCCATATTTCAAATAAATGTGTATCGTCTGCAAATAAAGGAACATTCCCAAAAGTGCATTTGTCAGGACAATCCTGGTAGACAATAGAGCTATTGTCTTCGAAGGAGCCCAAAATAACCATTGTCCATCGGCCGACTCGTCAAGAAATATTTTAACGAAACTTAATCTATTGTCATCCGTCATCCCTTGCCATAAATCGACCCTACGAAAGGTACCTGCTCTTAGGTGCCTGCATCCGGACCGTTTACAGCGGTTGACGGCTTTTTGTAGGATTTTTAACGCGTACGTCTTCATATTATTCAAAATGTGTTTAAAATATATTTAAACATGTCGAACAAATTTAAATCTTAGGTCTCACAATTTATTGGCGAGCTATGCGAGCTGCATTTACTAAAGGAAAATTTGTTAAAGAACTGACTGACAAATAACCACCACGCCGTTTTTTTTTTGCAGAAGTTCACAATATGCAGTCATCAAATATGTCTAAAGCCATTTCAAGCATATTTAAACTTTAGGTTATTTAAAACCAAAATAAATGACGTCGCATCAAAGCCAAGTCAATAATATTATTTCACTCCCGAATTGCTGACTAAAATAACTTAGACCTTAAATAGCTTAGGCGAAGCACATGATTCGATTGTTAAACACGTGTGGATTTCCACGCGGTGACTTCGATTAATTTTTAAAAGGCTACCAGCGGTCTAAAAAACGTGCTGTTTTCAAAATGGCGGCATTTGAAAAATGTGTAGACGCGGCCTTCAAGATAACGGCATTTAAAACGCGGGGGTTTTAACACAATTCTTATTTACCTATACATTTAAATGGGAAAAATGATTATTATATACATACATATTTTATAGTACATACATCACGAAAAACAGCGTGGAGTTATGAAAAAAAAATCAAAGAAAGCGACAATTCATAATGAACCAAATCTAGCCCCGAGTTGGTTGCGACAGTGTTGCATAACTACGGGCTCGAACCGCCTTGTTACGAACAGGTACAAATTAATAATCACCATGATTAGGACACAACAACAATGGTTCAATTTAAATACTTACAGAAACCAAATTATAATACAAACCTCCGGCTAGCGTCCCTCAGGGATATCGTGTTTTCAGTTCGTTTGGGATTTGATTCAAAACGACTGTCGCTTTATTGTTGGAATAATTATATATATATAGGGTTTTAATAAATGAAAAGATCTCTTGTCGCTTTTAAATAATTGGTGAATTTATTAGTGACTCGACGCTTCTAGGAAAAGCTTTTAATCTCTTTGTGAACTCAAGGTTAATGATTTTAACATATAATGAAAGGGATAAATGGAAAACACAAAAATAAATAATATTACGTACGTTACAATGTCACGGGCAGCATCGGGATCCACACTGAGTTGATTTGAATATCAAATTTAACTATATTTTAAATTACGTGTCCCAACCAAATGTTGGAACCAAAAAAGGGTCTGCAATATGCACCAAGAACCGTCCCTCACCACAGTTAAACCCAGAAGAAAGCGCCAGGGCTCTCCGCCCCGTCGAAAGGGCTGCTCGGCCCCCTCCCGAAATCCGGGCCAATCAAAACGTTTCGCAAATGTTGCCAACTTTTGGCAACTGGTATAAAATATTTAGTACCTGATGACGGAAATAATCATACAGGGGTGGGAAGTTATAATTCAAGAAAGTACTTCATAACAGGGTATGTGCCCCATCAAAGAGAAAGTTACAGCAATTACGGAATTTCCTTTGCCGAAAACCGCAAAGGACCTCAGACGCTTTCTGGGAATGCTGAACTATTATCGTAAATTTCTACCAAACTCAATCAGCACCCAATCAAAACTTTTTGACCTAATAACCGGTTATAAAAAGAACGACAAGCGCACACTGACCTGGACTCCGGAACTAACAGCCGCGTTCGACGAATGCAAACATCATCTCGCAACTGCTACTCTACTAGTGCATCCGGACCCAGAGGCCAAGGTCGCCATTATGGTTGATGCCTCTGACATCGCTATAGGAGCATCACTTCAACAAAATAAAGGAAACACATGGCAACCTTTAGGATTTTTCTCCCGGAAGTTCACAGCGGCACAAGCGGAAGTATAGTACCTTCGATCGTGAACTCACTGGTGTCTACGAGGCGATTAAATTTTTTCGAAACAACATCGAAGGTCGTGTATTCACAATCTACACAGACCATAAACCAATCACCTTCGCATTCAGCAAAAAGCGAGCCTCCAGCTCTCCACGCCAAGAGAGACAATTGGATTACATTGCGCAATTTACTACAGACATCAGACACATTCCCGGACATGAGAACACCGTAGCAGACACCCTTTCTCTCATAGAAGAAATATCAAGTCCTTCTGTTATTGACTATGGACAAATGGGACAAGAACAGAGTCACGACGACGAACTTACTCACTAAGTCAATTGAGGACTCTTCCCTTGTTCTACGTCAAATGATAACCCCTGGCACTGACTCATCCGTATGGTGTGACATATCCACCGGACATGTCAGACCCTTCGTACCGAAGACGATGAGGACTCAAGTGATGGAATGCATCCATTCCGTATGCCACCCAGGTATATTAGGATCCACCAACACAATGAAAAGGAGATTTGTCTGGCCCAACATGGCTAGAGACATTAAAATTTTTGTAAAGCAATGCATCGCTTGTCAAAAATCCAAAATCTCCCGACATACAGTTGCACCCACAGCAACGTACTTGCTACCAGAGGACCGTTTCCGCAACATCCATATTGATTTGGTCGGACCTCTACCAGTGTGCAGTGAACATCAATACCTACTCACTATAATGATAGATTTACCCGCTGGCCAGAAGCAGTTCCACTGAAGGATATGACAGCAGAGACTGTCGCTACTGCCCTGATCTCCCACTGGATCGCCCATCATGGTGTTCCAGAAACCATCACAACAGATCAAGGACGTCAGTTTGAATCTCATCTTTTCAAGAAACTGACAGAAAAATTCGGCATTAAACATTCAAGGACCACCGCATATCATCCTCAGACAAACGGCATGATAGAAAGGTGGCACCGCACGCTGAAATCATCATTAATGGCTTACGAAGATCAGAACTGGTTACAAAATCTCCATCTAATCATGCTAGGTTTGAGAACTACAGTTCGGGAAGACCTCAAAAGCTCACCTGCCGAATTGACTTATGGTAGGACGTTAAGGTTACCCAGCGACTTCTTCGCAACAATGCCACGCGAGGAGCCTGACACATATGTCGGCCGCCTGCAACGAAGATTTGAAGACATTTGACCTACTCCTGCCAACGCACATGGTACTGGAAAATTCTTCGTGCACAAGGACCTCCCAACTTCCACCCACGTCTTCCTCCGAAACGACGCTGGACGGAAACCACTCCAAGAACCTTATGATGGTCCATACAAGGTAGAAGAAAGGGACGCAAAAATGTACGTTATTAACGTAAAAGGAAAGCCCAAAAGAGTTTCCATTGACAGGCTGAAACCCGCTTTCCTTCCCGCTGAAATTGAGGTACCTATCTCCACATCTGTCGCAAAACCTCCACCTGTACCAGTAAAAATGACTACAACTAGGTCTGGTCGGACAGTTCGTTTCACAGACAGATACCAGTCTGCATAGACATAGAGAATAAATGGCATATATTTTTTAAAAGTATAATTCATTATATTTCATGCAAATATTTACAAACATGTCAAAATCAAAAGCACATCTTTCAACAGGATTTTATTATTTTATTTTTTTTATTTATTTTCAACCAATTTCCTAGAGTATACAAATTTTCATTAATTTTTGAGCTCTAAGTTAATTAATTTACAATGTTGTGATGTACATACAAATCTATTCTCACCGAGAAAATTCATAACCATGTTTTTATATTAGTTATTAAGAAAATATTTTTATACTCCTTGTTCATAGAGACGTGACGCCGTATTATTTTTCCACATTTTGCATGTGACCCCTATATACCACCTCTCTACAAACATAGGACGTACGTTATACATATGTACTAGTTATTATTTTTCCGTGTACTTAAAAATAGCGATGACATCTGTAAGAACACGTCGAAGATAATTTATATGTTTTTAATTTTTCCAAAGCGCTGCGTGAATTGAAATCACCCGCTAAATTATGTTTTATTCATTTCTTGTAAACTTTTTGTAAAAATCGAAACGACGTTGAACAAACTTTACATTGTATAACAAACTTTCCACGTCTAAATGTTTCACAAGAAGTTACACTTGTTTATAAACGATCCAGTTCATCAGTATGACATTTTCAAATATTCTACGCAGAAAACAGTAACATTTTGTTTAATTCACAAGATTTTCTGTATTATTTTTGTTTTAATTGTGTTTACGAGTAATCTAATTATTGTACCAGAGGATACGCATTTACATATGTATATGTAACTGTATACTATAAATTATATAAATTTCAATACAAAGTGTAATATAAATTTCAATTTTACAAAACTCCATTATGTCAGTACAAAATTTTAAATATTTATTCATAATGTTATAATTTTACATAGCTCTTAATAATATTTGTTCAAATATGCAACGACCTTATAGTGTTTACATGCTTTGCCATATCAGATTGCTAGTTTACATATTTTATTTTTTTCAGCAATCGACCTAAATTTTCTTTTGTTTTCCCGCACTCTAATGCTGGGGGGGAGGTATATGGCAAGGTACTGTTTAATGTACAATTTATTTTATGTACTGGCAATTTTGAATGCTGGTCACACCGGAAAGACTTGATGTAGTTCCAAATGCTACCGCAAAATCATTCCGTGCCGAATTGTCCTGGTGTGTACAGCTATCAGATTTAGCCCTGCAACTTTCTGATATTTAATATTGTGTCGCGATTGTGTTTGACTATTACAATAAAAAGAGAATCTATTAAAACCTTCTAATCATTTATTTAACTCCCGTGACACGTATGGAAGTGTTGATTTGGTAAGATTAACACCTTTCCCATAGTATTATAAATTTTATGTAATAATTTTGCAATAAATTATCTCTACTAAAAATAATAAATAATAATAATAACTCTAAGATACAATTGGCGATTGGCTACATCTTTCTAAGGGTTCGCTTCCAAAAAAGTGCAGCGATTTATATTCAAAATGATTTACAAAGTTAAATCAAACATATAAATCCACGCTCATATATGGACGTGTCTTTATAAAATTTCAGACCCAAAACCAGCTTGAATTTAAACATACATTTTCTACGAAACTTGCTCGAACCTTGCTACGAACCTTGCTACGAAACTCCAATGTTGTTATTTCCAGTTGCCATAATAAACCGTTCATTTCCCCAGCTGAGCGCATCATCCAGGGCTCTCCCGCCGCCGCCAACCAGTTCCCTTACCAGGGATACCTGCTCATCACCAAGATGGAAAAGAGGATAAGTTGCGGAGCTTCCCTCATCAGCACCCGCTGGGCCATCACCGCCGCCCATTGTCTGCAGGGGTAAATACAGACTATTCATTTCATTACCTATCAATCTTCTAATGACTTTCAAAATTGACTCACTTCCTAAAAATTCAATTTGTGTAGAACAGTAATTAGGTATGAAAAAATTGACCTTCTTGTGCTATAAAGAGTCCTGTTAAAAACTGCTGTTTTTCTTTCGGAACGTTGTAGACAATATCTATTTTTTATAATACATACAGTCGCAAAACCTAGACCAGGGATAGACGTCGACCTCATTCCTATCAATCTAATCATAATATAAAATTTCTACAAACCATAACTCAATAGAAAAAAATAATTACATTAACATGATGACGCACCTCAATTATAAATGTTGTATTAATAGTAACACTCGAGAAATTAAAAACCAAACCCCATCATGTATAGATCATATCTGGTGTTATATACATTTAAATGAAATAAAAAATATTAAATTCTCTGTTTGGAAAACCAATATAACTGACCACTACGCGTGTCTTATATTACATGAGACAAATAAAAACTAAACACGAAACCCAAATTAAATCTTCCATATTCCCAAGTAGACTATAAATTATTAGAAAAATCATTAATTGCTGAAAAATGGGAAGAAGTTTTAAAAAATAAATGCGTCAACCAAAGTGCCTTACTGTTTGATAACACTTTAACTAAACACGTTTAAGAAGCAACAAAAACAACACAGATCGTCCCCAATTCAAAAACAAGGAAAATTAAACTCTGGATTACTCTAGGATTAATAAAAGCCATTAGAAAAAAAAACTTTATAAAATAACACAAAGGCCACTAGTTAACCCGTCTGCTTGTTTAGGAATAAATACATCCCAAAACACGTAATCGCGTTATACTTTCATAAGACCAAAAACGTCCCGAGTGACCTTACATTTTAAAAGCTATATATCTCTCTTCCTCTCATGCAAACATGTATTTTTCTTTTAACCAGAAAGAGTTTTTGAAATATGAAAGCTATCTTGCATAAATATTTTACAATCTCGATCCAAAGTGACGGTTTCAGAATTTAAGCGCGAAACCGAGGCTTCCTGATTATGAAGTGCGAATGTATCGAACCAAGCAGACGGGTTAATAATAAAATTGTACTATATTATAAAAAGTATAAAAATATATTAACTACTCTAATTAGAAAAACGAAAAACGATTATTACTCAAAAATTTATACAGAAGCTAAAGACAATAATAAAAAAATATGGTCAACAATAAATGAAATAATAAATTTAAAAAAAAAATGTAAGCACATATCGGAGATATCAGTTGGGAAATTAATTTATAACGTACAAAATGACAAAAAATGTTGTAATATTTTAAATAACTATTTTAATAACGTTGGAAAAAACCTGGCAAAATCCATAAATACGACTAATATATAAAATCCACAACAAATAACACAATGTCAAATAAATGAATTTCACCCAGTCACAGAAGCCGATATTGACAAAACTATTTCGGAACTAAAGGGAGGTTCTGCCCCCGGCTTTGATAACATAGATGCTAAGACAATAAAAGCGATGAAAACATACTTAAGTTCTTCCCATAACACATATAATAAATCTAAGTCTAGCAAGTGGCGAATTTCCCAATAATTATAAAAGAGCAATTATAACTCCTATTTATAAAACAGGCTGTCGTAAAGATCCACAAAATTACCGCCCGATTTCCCTTCTATCAAACATATCAAAAATATTATGAGAAAATTGTAAAAAAACAAATTTGGACATTCTTAGAAAAAAACAAAATAATTAATGATAACCAATTCGGCTTAAAAAAAATACAAGTACTCATGTCGCGATAGCAAAAATAACCAACTATTTATATATGGCCCTAGATTCCGCTAAAAAACGTATCGAAATATTTATAGACCTGAAAAAAGCTTTCGACAGCATATCACATAAAAAATTAATAAATAAATTAAATAAGGGATGCATGGACCAGATTTTCTCCTTGCGTATGCTTACTGAGAAGTTTCTGGCGAAAAACCAGAAACTTTTCTGCGCAATTGTAGATCTACAAAAAGGATACGACCGAGTCGACAGGAAAAAGCTATGGAAGGTTTTGTCCAAGTATGGAGTGAATACAAACCTCATACAGGCAATTGCGTCTCTGTACGAGGGAAGCGTTGCGTGTCTTAGGGTGAACGGTGGTTTTATGGGGTGGTTTGACATCACAAAAGGGGTCAAGCAAGGCTGCGTAATGTCACCATGGTTATTCAATCTACACATGGATAATTGTATGCAAGAAATGAAAGAGGTGGGATTGGGCGCGAAATTGAGTAATCTGAAAGTATGTTGCCTGTTGTATGCTGATGATGCGGTGCTGATTTCTAACACTATGGTACTATGGAAGATCTACAGTCTCTCGTATCTAGGATGATGGAAGTATGTATGAAGAATGAGTTAATGATGAATGTAAGTAAGTCTAAAGTCATGGTGTTTGAAAGAGAGAGTACGAAAACAGTATGCAACATAGTTGTGAATGATGAATACTTGGAGCAGGTGGATGAGTTTGTGTACCTGGGTAGTATGTTTACGAGAGATGGGAAGGCTGAAAGAGATATTGCAAGAAGGGTGAATGCCGGTAACTCCATTAATGGTGGACTGAATGCTGTTGGCGCTAATAAAAAACTGTCAAAAAAGCGAAGCTAGCAGTCCACAATGGAGTCCTGGTACCTACCCTAATGTATGGCAGTGAGGCATGGAACTGGCAGAGGAAGGATGAAAGCAAACTGAAGGCTGTTGAAATGACATAATGCCCTGAGACGTATGTGTGGTAAAACAATGAATGATCGTGTGAGAAATGTGGATATCCGCAAAGAATGTAAGGCTGATGTAAGCATAATGAGTAAGATTAAGAAAGGGACCCTCAGATGGTTTGAGCATGTAGAGCGAATGAACGAAGGAAGTAGTGTAAGAAGAATATACGACGCGAATGTGAATGGTAGAAGAAGTCGGTGACGCCCGAGGAAGACATGGCACGATCAAGTGAATCAGATACTTGAGTCGGGTCATGTCAAAAGTCAGAATAATAGAAGAGAATGTATGAGACGATGTATGAATGTGAGTGAGGCAAAGAGTGTGTGCCAAAACCGAGTTGTTTGGCGGTCCGTCCTCTCTGCCTACCCCTGCGGGGAAACGGCGTGATGGTTAGTTAGTTAGTTAGTTAGACCTCAACAAGTAAAATTACTCAATCAAGTCAGCGATTCAAAATATAGCGACTTTTCAATACCCCAAGGTACAGTTTTGGGACCACTGTTATTTATTATATATGTCAATGATATATTCCATATTTCCAAATATGGAGACATTGTCTCGTACGCTGACGATACAGTCCCACTAAAAGCAAACACATGGTATGAATTAAATAAAATGGCAAATACAGATATCAAAGCACTAAAATTATGGTTTGATAAAAACCTGTTGACTTTAAATTCTAAAAAAAAACCTATTATTTACCATTTTTCATTAAAAAACAAGAAACACCTAAAGAAACAAATATAATAATCCACTCTGTGACAAATACAGAAAACCACAAATGCAATATATTATGAACAAACATAGAAAGCAAGACCGATATTAAGTACCTGGGCATAATAATAGACCAGCGTTTAAAATGGTCCCCACACATAAATATTCTGAAACAGAATAAGGAAACTAACATATATATTTAGATGCTTAAGAGATATTTTAAATGAAAAATTACTTAGAACCACATACTTCGCTTTCTGTCAATCATTTATACAATACGGCATTATAGGATTGGGCGGTACATATAAAAATCAAACACAAACAATTTACATATCACAAAAAAACTAATAATAAAAACAATTTAAAAAAAACTGTTACTCAAACAATTTAAGGTCAGAAAATTAAGTGCATTATACTTTTATCATGCAAAATTACAAATTTATAAAGATAATATTCAAAATAAAGTTGCACCCTTTAAAAATAACAGAAATCTTAGACAAACGTCAACACTTCCTACTCCAAAATGTAAAAAAAACAATAGGTCAGTTAAATCATAAATATCTCTGAGTTAAATTTTTTAATTCACCACCGAAAAAAAATCAGAAACATGAACAGTAACATAAAAAAATTTAAAACTCAGCTTAAAAATTATACTGAAAATTTAAACTGAATTAAAAAAAATAAACCAATATAATAACACCCCCCATACACACAAGCCCTGCTTATTTATGGGGGGCAAATCAAATACATATATTATGTAATTAATTATTGTATTAAATTTATTGTAATTTACGTATCTTTTAATAAATAAATAAATTTAAAAAAAATTATAATAATAGGTTTAGAAATTGAATCAAATTCAAAATTGTTTCACATAAATTCAATTTTGTTATTTTTTTAAATTCGAAAATTCCCTTTCAAACGCTGATTCTAGGTGAGTTTCAGCATTTTGTCAAATTGTATTAAGCTGACAAGCTCAACATGATAGTAAGTTGTTCTCATCTGCTCACCAGATTTAAATGTCCGGGTTAAATTTCCCCACAGGAAAAACTAAACCCTTTCACACACTTCCCCAAATGATCATCTAGTCAACCCACGCTATGCCATTGCACTATATAAGTATTATAAATACAAGAACAACATGTCAACCTACTAGAGAACAAATGGGAATATAATTCACCGACTCCAGATATTTTCATATCAGAGGGTTCGGCTCTGTGGCATTTCTAATTGAACCTATAAATCCTACTGATCCCTCAATATAAATATTTAAAAAATCTTTTGTAATCCTACATGTATTTAAAATTACTGATTTTTGCATTTTTATATACAAATTCTTTGACAAATCTAATATGCTTAAATTTTTAATCAGATTCCTAGGTATTATGCCAGTGGCCGAAATAATAAATGGTAATATTTTTTTATAGTCCGAGAATGCCAAATTCTTTTAATCTCATTTCCTAAATCTGTGTATTTTCTTATTTTTTCAGAAATAGTTTTTTGAATATTACAGGAATTTGGAATAGCTACATCAATGATATAAGTTATTTTTTTAATTTTGTCATGTAAAACTATATCAGGTCTATTATGACTAATTGTTCTGTCTGTTAGTATAGTTTTATCATAATATATTTTATAAAATTCATTTTCTAAAAATGAATTTGGTTCATATTCATAATATGGTACTATATTACGGCAGTCAATCAAGTTATGTTTAATTACCAAACTTTGGTGAATTATTTTTAAAACCTGATTGTGCCTAAATGTATACTCGGACGGCGCTAATATAGAACATCCCGATATAATATGTTCTATAGTTTCGGGAAAAGCCAAACATTTTCTACATAAATCATCAATTTGATTTATATCTTTGATTATATGCTTTCTATAATTTTTAGTATTAATGACTCTATCTTGAATGGCAAGCATAAATCCTTCTATTTCTGCGCTCAACTCTCCAATACTCAACCATTTGTTTGACGAAAGTTTGTCAACATACGTTTGGTTGAGATAATTGAAGTGTTTTGCGTGAATAATTTTATTTGACCAGGAATCTAATAATTCCTGGTTAGTATTTATAAGAATGTTGGCATTCTCGTCATATAAATTTAAAGGTGTAATATTTCTATCTGCCTTGCAAATTATTTTGTGCATTTCTGAGCAAATTATTATTATTATTTTTTTTTAAATTTTTTTTATTGTACAACAGATTTTTTATCCAATTACTGTACAATTTTCTCATTTTGACAGTCTTAACACCTAGGAAGATGATTATTATACAAAAAAAATCTTAAGGCTATCTAAAGAAGAGTTATATATATCTAGTGTTTCCGATATTTCGTTCAACAGCACCATTCCTCTTGTCATGCTATGCTGTGCTAGAACATCTGTTCTGCCGTATGGTATTTTGAACAAGTCGTGTCGACGACTACGGCTGAAATTTTCAGGCACGTATAAGCCATAACATTCCAAGAGGAATGGGCTGTCAATACGATTATGGATTATTTTAAAACTAAGAATTGCAAGATTTGCATAACGTCTAGTTTTCAAGCTAAATCTATTTGTTGCCTCAAGTAATTCCATAAGGTGCATGAATCTCGGGTACGTTCCATTCATCCGCATATAGACATACCTAAGGAACTTTTTCTGAATTTGTTCTAGCATATTAATATATTTAGCTTGGTGCGGAGTCCACACACCACTAGCATACTCCAGCTTACTTCTTATGACTCCATCGAACATGGCTATCATTGCATCTGGGTCATCAAATTGCTTACATATTCTGATGATGAAACCCAGGAGTTTGTAGCACGCTGAAGTGAGCCGTGATATATGATCCGAGAATGTCAGTTTGGGATCAAAGACGATACCGAGATCTTTAAAGCTATTGACTCGGCATAATGTTTTCCCTTTAATATTGTATTCAAAAACTATGGGCTTCTGGGAGCGGGTATATGTCATAGTAACACATTTTTTTATATTGAATTCTTATTTGTTTTTTTACTGACCATTCTGCAATAGCATCAAGGTCAGATTGCATTTTTAAGCAGTCATAGTAACAGATTATTTCCATCAAAAGTTTGAGGTCATCTGCAAATAGAAGACATTTGCAATATTTTACACAAACCTGGATGTCATCTATAAGTATAAGGAACAGCAAAGGACCAAGGTTTGAACCTTAAGGAATACCTGATAACGCCGGGAATTGTTTAGATTCACGTCCATTTATTATTACATATTGACTTCTGGCTTTTAAATAGGACGCGAAGAATATAAGTGTTTGTTGATCGAAACCAAGTTTGTACATTTTAAGTAGTAAAATATCATGATCAACTCGATCAAAAGCCTTGGCAAAATCCGTATACACTACATCTGTTTGGTGTCTCGAGTCCAGTCCGACGGCCACCAATCGCGAAAATGTTAACAAATTTGAAACCGTGGATTTTCTTGGCATGAAACCGTGTTGGTTTTCTCCTAGAAATGGCATAATTTGGTGATGTAATTTCTTGTAAATAATCATTTCAAATATTTTTGGTATAGTACAGCTACTGGTCTGTAATTCCTTATATCAGACTTGTCTCCAGCCTTGAAAATTGGGCTTACACGCGTGAGTTTCCAAGAATGAGGGAAACAACCAGTCGATATACTAAGATTAAATATATAGCTCAGCGGTTGACAAATGGTTTTTGACGTATGAGCAATTATATTAGGGGGTATTCCGTCTGGGCCTGCAGCCTTGTCGAGCTTTAAAGTTCGAGTACAGGAGTCTACTTCCTCTGGACAGGTTAGCTCAAGACCGATTTTGCCAATATTCCAGGGCCTCTCGGTTCGAGTAAAGTCTAGATTTAGTTGAGGAGCTATCTGGCTGTACACTGATTTGAAATAATCGGAAAATTTTTGGCTTACTATTTCGGGATCGGAAAAAGTTCCCTTCTATCACTCAAGTTAATTTGGGTATGTGGATTTGCTTTTTGGGATTTAATAAAATCCCAAAAACATTTGACATCATCTTTGATCCCATACTGAACTTTTTCTAAATACTGACGCTTTGCAATTGCTATATCTTTTTTAAGCTCGGATCGCATCGCAGAGAATAACAAGTAATCCGATTGATTCTTGTGCAGTTTATATCTTCTGCGGTGCGATTCTTTGCTTTTTAATTTATGTATAATTTTTTTAGAGAACCACGCCGGATAATTTTCATTTTTACATAATTTTTTCCTAATGGGAACACATATTTCAAAAATACTGAATAATACATTGTTTAAGTACGCAACTGCGTCATTTGCTTCCGATATAGTATGTAGGTAGTTCCAATCAAATTCTGAGAGTATGTCGCATATTAACTGCATATCTGCTCGCTTGAACTGGAACTGATGGTTAGAGGTTGATACTAGTGGCGGGCGAGTAGCGCTGTTCCGCAGCTGACGCCGGTTACATTTTGTCCTGGTTAATTTAGTATGTATAGCTAAGGTCGGATGAAATTTATCTTCGTTGACTAAGGGTTCATCAAATCGACTTACGTCGCAACTAGTCGTGTTACTTAGTACTAGATCAAGTATATTGTCAAAATGATTTTTAATTTCATTTTCTTGTTTGAGGTTATTGGAGTTCAAGAAATATAAGTGCTCTAACATAACCTCTTCGGGTTTGTTATTTAAATTGAAATCCCCAATTATAAGGACGTTTCGGTCTTTTAAAATTCTTGATTGACATTCCTGATCAATATAATCGTAGAAAGTTGTCCGATTCTCTGAGTCATTGGTGCAATAAAAGTATACAACACAAATATAGTATATTTGTTATTATTGTTGGTATTTAACGGGGACCTTTCAACGGTAAAAAAAAAAACAAAATGCGCTGAATGGATGTTTGATGAGAATGTTACATTAGAATTTCGATGGAACATATCGTCCGGAATATTATCTATTTATTTATTTTTTTATTAATTTTTATTTATTTATAATACAAAAGAAAGTACAAATAACATATTAGGCAGCTTTGTCTGTCCAACTAGGAAAGTTTCCCGTTCCAGGACAGACAAATTGACAGGTTTTTTTTATTTTTTTATTTATTACATAAGATACATTTATACAGCAAATATAACATAATATTAATATTTCAAAATAACTGTAAATATTAAAATGTATACAAGTGTTATTATGTCTTGTTTGTCTATATTAGTTCCTAGCTAGGCAGATTGCCCGTTCTAAGGAACCAAATGCTGGTGAAAAATGCCAAAAATATATTCTGTACCAAAAAAAAAACAGTGTTTTTTTTTTTTGTTTTAGATTAAATACCTATAAGTATACTAAGATTTTACTGGTAGTGTATTTTCTTATTTTTAGATTAAATACCTATAAGTATACTAAGATTTTACTGGTTGTGCCATTTAATAGTTAACCATGTAAAAGTTTAAGTTTTAAGTGACATTATTTAATAATTTTTCAGACTCAACCCTACCTAAGCCAATCAACTATTTATTTATTATTGAACCGATAGATGTCATTTTGCATGTTTTAATGTTTAATTCTGGGGGGATTTTATTGTATAATTTCGGTCCCAGATATGTATGTGTCATTTGGAACTTCGACGTATTGCTCCCTGGGACCACAAGATCCTTTCTGGTGTGACTTCTTGTGATGTATTTATGATCTATTTTATTAAGTTTTTCTAGTTTTTTGTGTACGTGGATAATAACCCTTTTTATGTAGTTTTGGCGAACATCAAGTACATTAAATTTTTTGTAGAGCTGATCGCTAGAAAACCTATAGGGTTTGCGCATAATGACTCTAATTATGGATTTCTGGGCCTTCACTAGAGGATCTAAAATTGTTCTACATGACGCTCCCCAACCAATACAACCATACGTTAAGATGGGGTTGCATAATCCGAAATATATTTTTCTTAGGTCTTGCTGTTTGATTATATTTCGTAATACAAAGAATATGTGAATCAATTTTCTCACCCTTATTGTGAGGTTGTCGATGTGATATTTCCACTTAAGGTGATTGTCTATAATAACGCCTAGATATTTGATGTTTTTCACACTTTCCAAAACTTCACAATTGCAGATAGAATCAGTATTATCGGAATTACAGTTACGCTTATGTGTTTTTATTGTGTGTGATGTACTAGGTTGTCCTTTTATAGTTGAGCTGAATCTTATGTATTTAGTTTTTGCTATATTTAATGTAAGTAGATTTTTGTCAAGCCATTGTTTTATTGCTTTGATTCCACTTTCAGCATGTTTATGTATTTGAGTCCAGTCGTCTCCTTCAAATATAGCTACCGTATCGTCAGCGAATGTAATAATTTTTCCGCCTACTTTTAGCTCGCATAACTCATTTATGTAGATTATAAATAGAAGAGGTCCCAATGTGCTTCCCTGCGGTACCCCAAAGTTAGTCTCTAGTGATTTACTCACTGTTTTGCCCATTTTGAGTTGCTGGCTTCTACCCGTTAAGTAACTCTTTAACCATTCGTAGGGCATACCTACAATGCCAATATTTTTTAATCTTTTGTGGAGTAATTTATGAGAAATTGTATCAAAAGCCTTGGCTAAGTCTAAGAACAGTGCAATGTTTTTCTTTCCGCGATCTATATTTCCAGAAATATGTTCTGTAAGTTGCGCTATCGCGTCGTCCGTTCCCCTCCCCGGCCGAAAGCCGAACTGATTTTTGCTTAAAAGTTTTCGGCTCTCTACATAGTTACTTAATCTGTTTTTAAAATTTTTTTCTATAATTTTTGAGATAGCACTCAACAGGGATATTGGCCTATAATTACCCACTTGGTTTTTGGGTCCATTTTTGTAGATTGGTACTACTAAAGACTTTTTAAGATGGTCGGGGAGAACCCCTAAAGTAAAACTTTTATTAAAAATGTTCGATAAAGGTGATGCAATATTGTGTTTAATAATTTTTAGTATATGTGTGTTAAGACCGTCGGGACCTTTCGAATGTGTATTGTTAAGATTGTCAATAATTTTTAAAACCTCTTCTTTTGTCGTAGGTGAGAATTGAAATGAAAAAGAATTGTGTTTTGTTTCTATTGCAGATGCCAGTGAATCTTCAGTTTCCTTGGTGATACTTAAGATGTTTTCCGCAAGGTTAGACCCAACCGTTGTAAAATATTGGTTAGTGTGGCAAGCAATTATTTCCGAATCAGTGGTGGCTGTGTTTCCAATTAGGAGTTCGGTAATATTAGGGTCAATTTTATGTTTAGTATTGGTAATTTGTTTAACGATGTTCCACATGTTTTTACTAGATGGATCTTGGTCGAGTTGATGCTTATAGTACCGTTCTTTTGCCTTACGCATAACATCTTTACAAATGTTATGATACCTACGGTAATTCTCTTGTTTAAGAGTGTTTTGTGGGTCTTTGGTCGCCACTTTGTGTAAATGATTTCTTTTGTGTATAGCTTTTATAATACCACTGCTAATCCAAGGAGTAAGTTGTATTTTTTATGTGCAATGAGTTTCTCTTTTGAATTTTGTGTTATATGCATGTTGATTTTGTTAATAAATAAGTTGAGTGCGTTGTTAACATCAGTCACTCCATATACATCTGTCCATGTTTCATCATTTAGATCCCTAATTAATCCCTCATAGCAGATGGTTGATGTAAACTGATTATATTTTACTTGCTTTTTGAGAGATATGTTTGGAATGCTTATTGCTGTTGTATAGTGATCAGTTATTGTATTGTGTATAACAAATGCATTGGAAGCCATAATATTTCTGGTATTTATGTGATCTAAACATGACATGTTATTATTTTGAACCCTGGTAGGAAGTGTAATATTTATTGCGACGTTGTTTTCTGCCATGGCGCACATGTAATCGTGACATTGTCGGTGTATAATTCCAAATGTGTTAATATTTATATCTCCTATCACTATTTGTTGTTTAAAATCACTACATTTTTTGAGTTCAGATATGAGATTATCCAGAAATGGATGTATGTCGTGGAATGATGGTGATCTGTAAATGGCTAAAATACATAGATATCCATTAATTACTATTTTCAGACAATTTGATTGACTGATACAAATTTCTTGAACTCGAGAGTGGATGTCATCGCGAATGTACGTTACGACTCCACTGTTTTGATTTAATTGTTTTATTGTATGATATTCATGATATCCTGTAATTTGTTTTGCGAGATATGAGTCATTCAGTCTGCATTCTGTAAGGATTATTATATGAAATCTCGCAGTCGACTTAATGCTATCTAAAAATAAAAGAAAGTCATCAAGATTTTCCATTGTACGGATATTTTGATGTATAATGTTAATTTTGTTACTCCAATTAAATTCTTTGAGTTCATCAATTTCTTCTATGATAAATTCATTGTTTGGCTCTCCTATGTTATCTACTTCCATATATGCGTTTAAACCCATTTTTTTATTTATATTATTAAATGTTATCTTAGGATCGCTGAGTTTTACGCCTGTATTTAAAATTACAAAGGGGGTGATTAGACAATATAAATATTTTAATTTAAGAAGTTTGGTATTTGTTGATGGAGATAATGCTAGTGTTTGGTTCAAAATGAGCGGTATTAATAATAGTTTGAAATACTTTGTGTATAATATGGTGATAAATGGGATGATATGATAGTGATCTTGATGTTTGGTGCTTGCTGTATGAAATAATAATAATAGTATAATAGAAAAAACAGTACCTTCTAGTAATTTAATGTCCGTTAGCTTTTGCTCCGAATCTATCAGTATCGGCCTCGAATTATCATCCCTTTTTGCAAAAATTCTCCCAGCCTTTGTCCAGACATACCTATAGCTGTGTTCCCGTGCTAACTGCCTGGCCAGGAACCATAATCGTTTAGCTTGAGAAGTTAGGTGTTCAGAAACATATATTGGGGTTTTGGGACCTGACATACCTATAACACTTGTATTCATTTTTTCCTCTATATTTTCACTTTGATTAAATTTTTTTATTGCAGAGTGCAAATGTTCTTTATGTGTTACTGAAGTTAGTTTCACAATAACTGTCCGTGGTTTGCTATCCCTGGCTTGAGTAGGTTTTTCTCTTCGCGTAACTCGGTAGATTTCTTCGATGTCCTTTGATCCTAGACTGCAGTTTGTTGTTTTGCTTATATTATATATAATGTCTTTTAAGTTATCTGGTGTTTCATCTTGAGTTTCAGGAATTCCGCGAAATTCTAGGGACTTTAAGTTTACTTCCCTATTTTTCTGTTCCGCGTCAGTCTCCAATGCCCGGATGCGGCTTTGTAAATCAGTGTGGACTTTCTTCTGTGATATTTCAACATCATTTATGCGTTTTCTCAGTTCGTCGTGTTGATCCGATATGAATTGTATTGATTTTATAATTTCTTTCTTTTGTGACATGATCAATTCATATTTTTGGGCATATTTGTCAAATTTTTCCTCAACAAAATTCATAAGAGCTGTTTTAAAGTTATTTAATTCCATTTTGAATAGATCGGAGGTCAACAGGTTTTGGATTCCGCCATCTATGGATGAAGTTTGTAAGTTTTCTGTGCCGTTAGACTGGGCGTTTGCAGATTTTGATGTTTGTATTGTCTGTTTAGCATGTTGAACGATAGATGGCTCTTGATCATTTGTTACCTCAAACAAAGGTTTGGTTTTGTCATTTTTTATATTTTTTGGGCACTTTTTGCATCTCCACTGTGTATTCCTAGCGCCACGGCGTGGGTTATCCACTATCTCTGCGCATTTAAGATGGTAGTTATTATTACAAACACTACAAGAAATAAATTCAGATGGACTGTCAATATTTTTATCACATAAAATGCAATGTGTATTCATGTTGATTTTTAAATAAACAAGTGATTTCGAGATGGATATTTTGCTTATATGTTGTTGATAGTGGTAGTTTCACTTAAGTTTTTTAAGGAAGGCACTTTTTGTTATTTTATATAGCACGGTTTCATTAGTGGTAAATCAACAAGCACAAATCTTTTAACTTTCACAGAGTACCTCCAGAATAATTTGGATAACCGAATACAAGTGGACACTATCTATACCGACTTTAGTAAGGCGTTTGACAGGGTCGATCACTCTATCTTATTAAACAAGCTCTTAGAGATTGGTATTCACGGCAATCTTTATCGTTGGCTCTCTTCGTATATCTCCAATCGTAGCCAAATAGTAGTGGTTGCTGGATTTAAATCAGATTCTGTTGCTGTTACATCAGGAGTTCCTCAAGGCAGCCTGTTGGGACCATTATTATTTAACATCTATATCAATGATGTTGGTAACTGTTTTCTAAACTCCCAAACTATCCTGTATGCAGATGACATGAAAATATTTTCACCTATAAACTCAATCGAGGACTGTCAGAAGCTGCAAGATGATTTGCTACGCTTGAGCACGTATTGTAATGCCCATTGCCTGGAAATAAATATTTCTAAGTGCTTCATCGTGCGCTTTACTAGAAATAAAAACGTATTAATCCATGAATACTCAATTAATCATGTACCGTTGTCTATCAAATTCGAAAGTAAGGACCTTGGGGTTATACTTGATAGTAAACTGAATTTCAACAAACATATCGACCATATAGTCACTAATGCATCTTCTATGCTTGGTTTCATAATCCGCTCCTGTAAACAATTTAAAGACCTTAATACTTTCAAAACACTGTATTTCTCATATGTTCGTAGTATCCTTGAATACGCATCTCAGGTGTGGAACCCAGGCTATGCAGTGCACAAAAATAGAATTGAAAGCGTTCAAAATAGATTTTTAAGATACCTCAATTTCCGCTCTTTTCGATCTCATGTTAGTAATGAAGACTCTGCAAAGTTCTTCAAAATACAAACGCTAACTTGTCGAAGAAACATAGCAGATTCGGTAATGTTATTTAAAATTACACATAACTTAATCGATTGTCCTGATCTTCTTCAACGCCTATCATTCCATGTTCCAAATCGCAACAGCAGGCAGTCACTTACCTTTAATCTCCCTATTTGCAAGACCAATTCCAAACAGAACTCATTTATCTACAGATCCACACACTCATTTAACTCAAATTATTACCACATTGACATTTTTAACTCAACTTTACGTGACATAAAACGAAAACTCAGCAAGCACCATGACTCAAACTAGAAAGTTCAATCCCTATATATATTCCCGTCCTTTGCCTCTTAATCCTATTCCTATGTTCCTCCTCCCTCCCCCCCCCTTTTTATATTTTGTAACTAAAAAATAAAACTTACATATCACACTTTATTATTATAACTATCATCAGTGGAAAGTTCATAATTGGCATAAATAACATCCTATTATTTTATTATATTATAATTTCTGATTTGCTGTCAACTTTCTCCAAAATAAATAAAAAAAAAAAAAAATAATAAAATATCGATTGACTCGTTTAGAAAGTATTGACAGTTTGTGAAAGTTTTTAATAAAGACAAAAACACTGAAAATAGGCCACTTCGCAGGTTTAGTTCATATTATTCCAATAAATGTACCTACATAATAGAAAAAGTAAAAGTAAGTAAATAACGATTTACACCAGCGATTCTTAACCTCGGGTCGCGACCCAAATTCGGGTCGCGAGAGGTATTGGGTTGGGTCGCGGAAATCGTATTTTCGTGGAGACCATGCCTATCTTTTTAGAACATTTGAGATAACTTGAAAATGAAATGGAAAGATATATTCCTCAAAATGTCCATATCGTGAAATACAGTTGGGTAAGAAATCCATTTGAAGTAGATGTAATGGGCGTTGAAAACGATTCAGCTGGATTACAAGAAGAATTGCTCGAAATGCAAGGTGATGCACTTTTAAAAGAGAGATTTGCCAGAACGAGTCTCACAAAATTTTGGGCACAATTAGCTGGGAAGCCTGTTCTGAGCAATGATGCTGAAAAAGCCCTGCTACCTTTCCCAACTACTTATTTATGTGAAGCAAGATTTTCATGCCTTGCTGTTATGAAGAATAAGTACAGGAATAGGTTGAATCCTCAGCATGACATGTGGTGTGCACTTTCTATAAACATAACTCCACGTATACATGATCTTTGCTCAAAAATACTACACCAGGGTAGTCACTAATTATTTTGATGTAAATTTTTTAACTGATAACTGATTTTAATACAGAACATTTAAATAAAGTTGTTTATTTCTAATTACAACTACATCCTATAAATTTTATAGGATGTAGTTGTAATTTTATGGTATAAAATTACATAATATATCATTTTAGTACCTGTCACTGGAAAATAAAATAAAAAATTAGATTTGGGTCGCCTACTTCAAATATATTCGTACTTTGGGTCGCCAGCCAAAAAGGTTAAGAACCACTGATTTACAACATAAAGAGTTATTGCTATTATAAACAATATTATAAAGATATGAAGTTATGTTGGGTTATGTGTTTGAAGTGTGAACCTATAGATACTACATAGTACATTTATAAGAGAAACTATATTAAAATTTACAAAATCAGATAGAATAAATATCAAAATATAAATATAAATATCTAAAATATCAATTTGTATTAAGCGGGCGTCTTGAAAAATTTGTCAATTTCTTGCGTTCTGTGTAGACTATTATTTGTTTTTTTTTTTACATGCTTACCACACAAGAGTCCCAACTGCTCCCGCTTGGAGCCAGTGGGACTATGGCATCCCCAATTGGGGTATGTTGTGAGGCTGAAGGCAGTGGGGAGGGGAAGGAGATAGGGAAGAGGAAGGTGGGGAAGTACCTGGCTATTCAGATCTGCTCACCAAACACGGCAGAAGCCATTTCAAGCAACGTTTCAATTCTGAATGGTGGTCTTACACCAGGGCGATACTGAGAGTATCTTCCACTCTGGAATGTGCCGCAAATACACTATATATTATTTTAAATGAATAAATTGTGAAATACTTACACAAATTAATCAAATAAAATTTATTTACCACGCCGGGATTCGATCCCGCGACCATCGGAATGCTAGTCAAGCGCCTTACCGCTGCACTAAGACTGTTGCTGTTCTTTTAAAACTTTGCAAACATCACACAATCAATTTGTTGCACAGTTGTGGTTGGTTGGTTGGTTCCAAACTTTTTCGAAATTGTATTTAATCATAAAACAAAGAATACCAGAGGTGCTACCTTTCATACAAATTTGAATGGAAACAAATTATTCGTTTTCAACCCCCCAGAGTTCCATATCACTTACAATCGCTAGAAATCGTAAATTTCCATCTCATTTGAATTTCGAGAGCACAGTTTTGAGCAGAGTTTTGTACGCATCATATTATGACAAAATTGGGACTTTAATAATTGGATCATGAAACATGCGAAATTACAATTCTTCGCACGTATCCATTTGAATGTTGAATTTATTGAATTTGTTATTTATGAAGCAGGCAAATCACTGAAACCAGCAACTTATTTTAAGTTTTGTTTAATTCTCCAGAGCTATCTTTGCTCAGCTGTTCCTGGGACACATCAGCTTTGCCAGCTCCCCCATCAAGGTCGCCTCCAACAAATTGCGCGTGCACCCCAACTACAACCGCAAAAACTTCAACAACGACATCGCCCTTCTTGGATGGGACTGGGATGTCCCTCTGGGAGGTAATTACTAAATATTTTGCTACTATGACGGAATTGAACAGTGACGAAACAGAACAACCAAGAAGAGAAAACAAAAAAAAACAACGAAACTCACCTATTTTTTGTACTTCTTGGGCATTATGTATATAAAAATTTCTGGACATTTTCTTTTAAAGAGTTTTTTTTCACGTGTACATACTTTACTTAATTTTTATTTATATGCTACCATCGACACATAAGTGTAATTCACTAGCAATCTTAATTCGATTTTTTAAAGTTAATATAGCTAGTGAAAGACACTTATATGTCGAAAACATATCAGTGTCGAATGTACCGAAACTGAATGTATTTTATTTTTATTTTTTTTATTTGTTTATCTTAAAATTGCTACATATTTATAGTTTTACTGGTCTTCCATTAAAGCCTTAGCTTGTGGATGGAAGAAGAGTCGACATTTCATATATTATGTACAAATACAGTCACGTGTACAGTTAATACAATGCAGTTAATACATTTCATATAAGTACAATTACTATTTACTATAGTCATGTATTTCAATATATATGTAGGTGCGGTTACAGACACATGGCAATCAGACCCGTTAACTAAAATATGCAAACATATATGTATTCAGTAAGAAGAAAAACAAGTATGATTTTTAGTGTGACATTCTCTAAAATACTTTTTGATGGAGTTCAACAATTGAACTTTGTTCCTAACGCTTCTGATTTCAATTGGTAGGTTATTGAAAAAGAATTTTCCTTGGTGAGTATAATGGTGTTGGGCAAAAGAAGTGTTTAATTTGGGGCACACAAATACATGTTTAAGTCTAGTACGATTTTCAGTTATGAATGCGTATTTATCTTTTTCTTTTGTAATTTGTACAATTGAATTTTTTATAAACAAGTTTTTAAATGTTGGAACTTTGAATTCTTCGAATATGCGATCAGTTGGGAAGTCTGGAGGTTTTTTTAGTATAATTTTTATTATTAGTTTTTGAACAATTTCTATGGGGGTCAGACTAGTTTTGTAAGCTGCTCCCCAACTGATAACGGCATTCTGAAGAATAGACTGTACTAATGCGTAGTATATTGAGTATAGATTTTTCGTTGATAAGAAGTTTCTTATCCGTAAGAATATATGAATTAACTTCCTAACTCTTTTTATTGTACGGCCGATGTGATCTTTCCATTTTAGGTTTTTATCTATGATTATTCCAAGATATGAAACTTTATCCGCTATTTTCAGAAGTGAACATTTTTGTTGGCAGTGATTAGTATCGTGTTGTGTGAGAGAATGATTATGTAAGAATATTTGAAGATTTGGAGGTACAATGTTAGTGTTAATTTCGAAAGGAATGACGTATGTTTTATCACTATTTAACGACAAGAGGCTATTGTCAAACCATATTTTTAGATTATTTATGTCTTCTGTAGCTTTTAGATAAATTTTTTCCCAAGTTTTTTCTTTTATTAAAAGAACTGTATCATCGGCGTAAGAGATGATTTGGCCATGCAATGGTTGAATAAATATGTCGTTTACATACAAAATGAACAGTATTGGTCCAAGCACGGTGCCCTGTGGGATACCAAAATTTGATGTTTCTTGGTTTTAGTTTGGTCATTTATTTTAACAAATTGTGCACGATTGTTCAAATAACTTTCTATCCATTGAACGGCTTTATCATTGATGTTATTTAATTTCAGTTTTTTGATAAGCTTTGCGTGTGAGATACTATCGAATGCTTTTCTTAGGTCTATGAATATTCCTGCGCATTTATTTCCTTCATCAAGTGCAGAGTATATAAATGATGTTACATTTGCTATTGCATCTTGTGTGCTTTTTGTTTTTAAGAATCCGAATTGATGGGAATGTAATATTTTATTGTTTTCTAGAAAATCAACAACCCTTTTTTTCACAATCTTTTCAAATATTTTTGCTTGAATCATGCACGGGGCATGGGGATGAGGGTAACCTTACGGATACCCTAGCTAAGACGCTAATGGATTTCGTTGAGTTATGCCCAACCACCAAACAAGAAAAGGTATATCACAATTAAGTAGTACTCACGGTAGTTGTCTTCTGGCTTGGTGATAGTCATAGATGTCCATAGCGCTCGATATTGTTCTATTTGATTGTTAAACGATAGAAATTGAGTCCCGTCAAGTTCACACAAAGTATACGAAGAAAACGATAAGGTTTACACTTTATGTAACGATATGTTAGATAACACTTCGGCGTGGTGCAAAAATGTCACGATACGGTCGGGGGTTAGCAACGGACTGACTTGTTGACGATAAAGCGCTTGTCACCTGTTGACCGTGTAGTTAGGGACCCTTATTGTGCGGAATTCCCAAGTCTGGGTTCCTGCCGATCTCGTATGACAATCGGAGCACAAAACGAAAGAAATCCATCGGCGTTATGAAACATTCCGCCCACCAAAATACAGCAAATTGTATTTTAAAGAAAAGTTGAACGTTAAGCGAAACGCAGAATGCCATGAAATGTAACGTCGATGAAAAGAAGACGAAGCAGAAGAACTAGTTTTAAACGATAACTAGATGTAGATAAACTAGACGAAAAGAAACTAAATGATACGATTAACATAGACGTAAAAAGAATAAAACGAACCGCGAAACGATGATGATTAGTCACATTGCCTAGGCAATGGACACGATTAGGTGAATGGTCTTGTAAGAGAAGATCCATTCAAAGTACGAAGCGTAACGATAGCACAAGATTTTTAATAATGATTCTAATCACTTGCTCCGTAGAGAGTGATGTCCAATGTTTGGTTAAAGATAGAATACGAATTTCGAAATGGTTAAGTAGAAAATCCGAACGACGAGAGGCTTTGTTATGAAAGTTGTGTACGAATAGATAACAGTAAGCAGTAAGACGTTGGAGTTTCCGAATACGATATAATTTGTTTAATAAAAGTTTAGCAGAATATATCATGTTGGACTAATGACGATTGAACTCGTTCTTCAGAGTGGAGTTCAGTTTTGTTAAAATGGCCATCTGAGATGGGCCAAGAGTCGTTTGGCTGGACAAACCCGGAGGGCTCCGCCCACCATAACACGTTACGGATAAGAACGGCCTGAGAATGGCCACGTGAAGCGATATCCGATGGATTATCAACCGATGATGCTTGACGCCGATGATTAGATACGATAACTGTCAAGAGCGATAATTGGTCGGTGTAACGATTCCCGTGACGAGTATCATCGGGTGAATCATCCGGTGGCCTCCACTTCCATCCCAATACCCTGAGAGTAAGAAAATGATCAACATTCTTGAAGATTACATCAGTGAGATAGTAGCCCGGCGGTAAGTTTCGGTAGGCGCGAAGTTTTGGTTTGCTACAATCCGACTTTTGCAGTTCAAGTTGACCTCGTTTGGTATATTCGATAACTTCGGATTGCGTTTGTTGAGCTTGTTCCACACTGGAACAGCCGACGACGATTGAATCGATATTTGAATCCGAAGTGATCGCGTATCGTGTGAGTGATAATTCGTAACCATTATTTTCTGTCAACGATCTGACAATACGGTAGGACAGAATAAAGGCAGAGATATCAGAAGTCACAGGGTGTAATGGGTAATCCGGGGTAGATTCCGATAATTGATGACGCCAAAATATTCTTTGGAACGCGCGATTTGGCTCTTGTGGGCATATTTGGCGATACATTTGCCGTACTTCAGCAATGAACACCACAGATGGCGAACGAAAGTTTTGCAGAAGTTCATCAATGTTCGTTTGGAACTTGGGAACGATAAAGAAAGCATCATTTGACGATGATTCATTCACCTCCGTCACCAAGGCATCGAAGACCATTCGCAACATAGTGGTAACGGTACCCGGACGAAGAATGCAATGACAAAGTATGTGATGCATTTCCTTGAGTAAATCTTTTCCAGGAACACGTGTCATGTGACCACTGTGCAAGTAGTCAGTCATGAAAGCGAAGTACGGTTCACGTAAACTGAGCTTTAATGTCTGTTTACGTTCGAGTGAAAGGATGATGCGCGAAGAGACTTCGCGCGAACCTGGGGAAGCGATATGCTTATCCTTTTCGCCAAAAGGTAAGGCTACGATGAATTGTCCCGAAGGGTCACGTGAGTTATTAGTGTGATGGACCTGCTCATCACGTTGTTCTTCAGGAGTGAGATGTGAAGACTGAGGGAATGTGTCAAACTCTCTCAGTTTCTTGACCTTTTCAGAAAGACGGTACTGGTTGGTTTCGATAAATTGACTAGAAAAGTCACGTGAGCGATAAATGCGATACACTTGGTCACGACGTTGTTTAGTGGGCTGTGAAGACTGAGGAAATATGTCCAACTCCCTCAGTCTCTTGACTTCTTCTGGAAGACGATACTGGTTGGTTTCGATGAAGGAGTTTGTTTGACGATCGGTAGTAAAACCAACCGAATCCAGAGGAAGCCAACCGAATGGTGAATTGATAGCTGAAGGCTGGTGAAGATCACCCGTTAATTGGGGTCTCGATAAAGATGGCAAGATCTCAACATCTCGAAGTAGGTCAGTCGCTCCTGTGTCAGTTGTCAGTTTGTGACAGTCAGAGTCGGCATGAAGTATGTCTTGGAACAGATGACAAGATAACTGGTCGAATTGAATCGTTGGCGATGGAAGTAACTTCGTGTTGAAGGTAGTTTGTCCCCTAACATCGACATCGAAATTAGTGACGCCTGACGCGGTTGTAGAAGATTGGCCTAAGCCACGGATTTTCTGAGAGCTGACTGGACGCTCGGCAGTGCGATTGGATATGAAGTGTGCTTGACTGTCTGAATCGGTCAACCCACGAAACGTTTGAAAACTGCCGGAGGGATCACGATTGCTAATATGAGCAGTAGGCAAACGTACGATGGATCTGACACCGAAGTTAGCGAGGAAAAGAACTGGAGGATCTGAAATAGAAGCTCCTTGAATGGCAAACGTGGTAGGTCGTTCGTACTCCTCTTCAGCAGAAATGTTGTCTTCCCTATGAAGAAGAGTGTGGTGCTTACGATGACATTTCTGACAATCAAACACAGATTTGCAATTCGTGAGAGAATGAGAAGGCGTGAGACAATTCAGGCACCAACGGTGTACCTTGGCGAATTGAGCACGTTCCTGAACCGATTTAAGTGCAAATGATTTGCACTTAGCGATATGGTGAGTACTCTTGCAAAACGCGCACTTTGAAGTGAACGCAGTCAAGGACCCTTTGATTTCAGGTTTTGCCTTATTCATGTCACAAGTAAACGATGACGTTTGTTTTATGACAGCTTGATCATGAAATGTTGAAAAGTTTTGGTTTGGTAAGATAATGTTCGCGGGCTCCGATTCGAAAGATTGATTCGTTAATTCCTTGTGAATTACGACGATTTTGAAATAAACATTATCAAAAGCTACGCGAACTTGATTTTCAATGTCCTTGTTTGCCTCATCTAAAGCTAAGATATCAGCGTGAACGGTTTCAAAATCATTAACAATTTTTTGCAACCTCGTATAATACGCTAAAAATAATGGGTAATTGGTTGCATCTTGCAAAACGCTTTGACCGACCTCATACACCTTGTTTATTCTGCTAATGGCAACGTTCCGTCTTCTACGCAAGCCTTGTAAAGTACTAGCCATTTTTTAACAATAAACAAACGTACAAACGAAATAATCAGGAAAATGTAATGAAATAAATAAATAGAATTCGATATTATTTAAATACCCGGTAGGTCGTTAACAATTAAGAACTAGGTAACCTAATTCTACGATTCACTGTTTGAAATTCGTTTTTTGAAATGACATTTCAATTTTCGTAATATTTCATAGCATTCTTTCGTTCTGCCAAAGAAAGAATTTATTATGAGAATTTATATTAAAGGTTCGCTGGTCTCGGCACCATTGAATCATGCACGGGGCATGGGGATGAGGGTAACCTTACGGATACCCTAGCTAAGACGCTAATGGATTTCGTTGAGTTATGCCCAACCACCAAACAAGAAAAGGTATATCACAATTAAGTAGTACTCACGGTAGTTGTCTTCTGGCTTGGTGATAGTCATAGATGTCCATAGCGCTCGATATTGTTCTATTTGATTGTTAAACGATAGAAATTGAGTCCCGTCAAGTTCACACAAAGTATACGAAGAAAACGATAAGGTTTACACTTTATGTAACGATATGTTAGATAACACTTCGGCGTGGTGCAAAAATGTCACGATACGGTCGGGGGTTAGCAACGGACTGACTTGTTGACGATAAAGCGCTTGTCACCTGTTGACCGTGTAGTTAGGGACCCTTATTGTGCGGAATTCCCAAGTCTGGGTTCCTGCCGATCTCGTATGACAATCGGAGCACAAAACGAAAGAAATCCATCGGCGTTATGAAACATTGCTATATTCGATATTAGTGATATCGGTCGATAATTTGAAACATTTTGCGGGTCGCCGGTTTTAAAGATAGGGAATATTATAGATTTTTTATAATTTGTTGGGAATATGCCTTCAGTCAGACGTTTAAGGTGGTTTAGTGGTTTCAGTAGATACATTTTCATTTCTTTAAGAATTTTCACAGAAATGTGGTCAAAACCTGGAGAGGATCCGTCTTTCATGCCTTCTATTACAAGTTTTATTTCAGTTTCAGTAGTTTTTTTTAAAGTGGATAGTGTATTTTGTTTTTGTGTATTAGTTGTTATAGGTTTAGGTGTGTGTACAGATTTAGAGATTTTTTCAGCGAGATTATTTCCTACTTTAGAGAAATAAGAATTAAAAATGTTTGCTGTTAGTTTTGGGTCTTTGGATGCATCTATGATATTATTTTCATGTTTTAAATATTTTATAGAATTATTTTTTTTCTTATTTTCAATCGCATAATTTACCGTTTTCCAAATAACTTTTAGATTGTTTTCTGAAGTAGAGATTATTTTTTTAAAGCAGTCGTCTTTACTTTTTTTAATTAAAGATGTTAATTTATTTCTATATTTTTTGAGAACTATCTTAGCATTTTCATCATGTGGATTTTTAATTGTATTTTTATATAGCCTCTCTTTTTCTCTAATAGATTTTATTAGGCCACAAGTGATCCAAGGTTTTATACGTCTGAATTTTGAATTCGTGTATAATGAGACCTCTGTTGTGGAGGTTTCAATATGATCCATAAGTTGTTTTTCAAACATATTTGAGCATTGTTCGACATCGTTAGATTGTAGTATCGTACACCAAGTTTCTGCTTTCAATTTTTCCTCTAAAATGGCAATATTTGTGGTTTTTTTAATAGTAATTAGAGCCTTAATTTGTGATTTTATTTCACTATCATACAATAATAAGCAAGTGTGGTGGTCAGTAATATTCGTTTGCCAAACCATTGTTTTGATTTTATATAGGTTTTGTAATTTTATGTTTACCCAAATATGATCTAAGCAAGACGATTTTTGTCCTTGCATTTCTCTAGTATTTTTGTTTATGCATGATTTAAAATCTAATTCAGTCATACAATTTAGGAACTCATTTTTGAAAATATTTTCTGATTTTTCGTTAGTGTTAATATTAAAATCACCCGCGATAAAACAGGTTTTATTTTTAAGCGGTAGTAAGATATTTTTCATTTGAGTTATAAAATGTGAAATATTTGATTCGTGTGTTCTGTAAATGGCAATTATGTGATAAATATATTTATCGAGTTTAATTTCTATTTGAATACAGTTAGTCAGTAATATTGGGTGTTCTAAAATCGTGACAATACTGAATTTGGTGTGAACAAATATTGCGATTCCACTATTTTTATTAATATTTATTTTAGTTGGGATGTATGTATAGTTAGGAAGCTGAAAAGCTGGTGACTCATCATTTGTAAATGTCTCTGTTAATATTATACAGTCTGGTTGTAATATTAGGTTATTGATTTTAATAATAAATTCATCAAAATTTTGAAAAATACTACGAATATTTTGGTGTAATATGAATAAACCGTTAAATTTGTGTGGGAAAAATTCATTACAAGTCTCTGTGCTTGCACATTCGTATTCATGGATTTTGTAGAAATTTTCTAATTGGCTAGCTATGAAATCATCCATTTAAAATTAATTGAGTTGAGAGTTTCTATGGATATTACATCTTTATACTGAGTCGTAATAGTTTTTGGTTTTGCTATCTTTAATATACAATTTTTCCAATTGTAAGATGTAATGTTTGGTAGATGATCGGTTTGGAGATTTTTTAGTTTAGTTTGGTTAGAATTAGAGCGTTTCATGCATTCGGGGGAACGCGGCCGATCTAGAGATTTACATATCCAATATTCTTTACATTTATTCTGATGCTGATTTATAATTATTTTATAATATAATATTAAAAGTTTACATAATATCATAATAAAAGTGATTATACTATAAGAAATCCTAATATAATAAGGACACAGGAAATATATTTGTTGTTCGCGGGACATATTAATTGTTTGTATTTCATTATGTTGATGTTCAGGAAATGACATTTCTGTTCGGTTGAGAGCGCTAATATCGTGGGAATGAGTAGATAGTCACAGTTTTGAAAGAGCCAATTCGGAATCTATGAGGATTGGTCGTGAATTGTCATCTTTTTTTATAAATATTAGTCCGGCTTTTGTCCAAACGTATTTGTACTTACAATTACAATCAGCTGCGAACTGTCACGTTAGATACCACAGTCGTTTGGCGTGCGGAGTCAGGAGTTCACTAACATAGATTGGCGAACGGGGACCCGATAATCCTATTACGACATTATTCAGTTTATCAATGTTTTGTTCACAGGATCTGTTGTATGTTTTTATAGCGTTATGTAGTTGTTCTATTAACGACGTTGAATTAAAACGAATTATTACTGTCCTGGATTTCATGGTTGGAGGAATATTTTTATTTCGTGGAGTGACTCTATATATATTTTCTATGTCGCTGGTGTTGAGCTGGCAGTTCACTGTTTTGCTGACGTTGAAGATGATGTCCTTCAGGGATTGAGTCGTTTCTTCTTTAAATTCCGGGATACCCCTAAATTCTAGACAAGTGTTATTTGATTCTCTGTTTTTCCTTTCTTGATCTCTCTCGATTTCGGTGATTCTTCTTTCTAATTCTTCATTTAGTTTAATCTCGGTGTTTTGCAATCTTGGTCCATTTTATAGGAATCATTTTGAATTGATTTTATTGTTGATTGTAGGGAAGACACTTCTTGTTCCAGTCGATCGACTTTGCTCAACGTTTGTTCAATTGCTTCGAATCTTTTTGTGAATTCATCTAATTTCGAATTCTTAAAGTCAACGGATTTTTTTATTTCTGCCATGTCTTCCTTCACTTGACTGTTAAGAGTTTTTAGGGAGGCGAGTTCAGATGAAATTTTTTTAATTTCAATCATCACGTCTTCTATGGAATTGTTTGAAATAGCCGTTGATTGAGGTGAGGTCTTACAGGTTGGACAGCGCCACGTTCTTCTTTTTTCATTGTTTGCTTTGCGAAATGTGGTTTCTGTTGTTCCTCCGCAATATATAGAATGCGGAAGAGGGGAGGGAGCAAGGAGGAGGGGGGAGGGGAACTCAGGTATGGGGTTCGTGAGAGGGGGGGTGGGAGGGCAAACTCGGAAGGGGGATTCGCGGGACGGGGAAGGAGTGAAATGGGGAAAGGGAAGGTGGAGGAAGTGAAGTGGGAATGCGAGAGGAGAAGGGGACGCGGGAGATGAAGGGGAGGGGGGGGGGGGGGGGGAAGGGGAACCGGACGAATGGGAAAGGATATGCAGGGAGAATCAATTTATTGCTTTGAATGGTATTGCAACGCATGCCGGGTACCAGCTAGTTTATTATAATTGTAGGATTGATAATTGCGTGTTAGCTAAATAGCGCAGACCCTTGAAAAATCGCGTTATCCAACTTAATTTTGAACACTGAGTAATTTAAAGCAAAGAAAATACCCATTTGAAATGATTTTCTGGTTAAAACATTATTACATTTTAAGGAACGATTGTTTCAGTTCTTTACTCATCAGTTAAAATTTTGAAATTGACCAAATTTCATAAAATCCAAGATCATTGAAGCATAGTTACCATCGCAGCCACACAACTGAAATTAGTATTTTTTATTGTAATCTCTACAACTTATCTGATTCAAAAAAGGCAAAATTGTAATGAATGATATTCTGAACATTTGCATTCAACTAACTAACTAACTAACTAACCATCACGCCGTTTCCCCGCAGGGGTAGGCAGAGAGGACGGACCGCCAAACATCCCGGTCTTGGCACACATTCCTTGCCTCGTTTACATTCATGCAACGTCTCATACATTCTCTTCTATTATTCTGACTCTTGACATGGCCCGACTCAAGTATCTGATTCACTTGGTCGTGCCATGTCTTTCTTGGGCGTCCTCGACTTCTTCTACCATTCACATTTGCGTCATATATTCTCCTTACACTCCTTTCCTCGTTCATTCGCTCTACATGCCCAAACCATCGGAGCGTTCCTTTCTTGATCTTACTCATCACGCTTACATCAGCCTTGCATTCTTTGCGGATTTCCACATTTCTCACACGATCATACATGGTTTTACCACACATACGCCTCAGGGATCTCATTTCTACAGCGTTCAGTCTACTTTCATCCTTCCTCTGCCAGTTCCATGCCTCACTGCCATACATCAGGGTAGGTACCAGTACTCCATTATGGACGGCTAGTTTCGCGTCTTTGGACAGTTTTTTGTTGCTGCCAACGGCGTTCAGTCCTCCATTAATAGAGTTACCTGCATTCACCCTTCTTTCAATATCTCTATAAGCCTTCCCATCTCTCGTAAGGGCATTTGCATTCAAACCATCAATAATAAGAAAATTTTCATATTATGAACATTGTTGTAGCTGTGGAATTGTAATGATTGGACGAATCCTTCTTAATATTTGATTTTTTTTTTCTTCCAGCTAAAATCTGGCCGATTGCCCTTGCCAAGGACCCCAACGCAAACTACGCCGGAGAGACCGTCACCGCCAGTGGATTCGGATTCATCGCCGACAGTAAGAAATGCTACACCAATTTTTTTCCCTAACAGAAAAGTCACAATCTATACTAACGCAGTTACACAAATAAATCAAATACCATCCTTTCGCATCATCAAAGATGGCATTTCACTTCCGAAGAGCTGATAGACTTTCTGGTTCTGTTATGCACGCAGCGTTGTTTACTTGATTACTGTGGTTTACTTCTTCCTTTGCATCCTTTACATCACATCAGCGAGTGGAAACTTTGTTGTATAAATGTCAAACTCACCAGAAATGTTTTACACCTTTCGTATTTTCTTTGTAGACGGCCCCGTCTCCCCCACCCTGAGATACGTCCAAATGAAGGTTATCACCAACGCTGTCTGCAAACGGACCTTCGGCTCCGCGGTCATTCCCTCCACCATCTGCGCTGTTGGTATCAGGAGCCTTGCCCAGGGAACGTGCTTCGTAAGTACCTCTTTGCTAACACAATCGCTCTAGGTATCACAACCTCTTTTGGTCACACAATCATAATGAATTCGTGTTTGTCTTGTAGGGAGACTCCGGCGGCCCATTGACCCTGGGAAACGGAACCAGCGCCATCCTCGTGGGAGTCACCAGCTTCGGCAGCGGCTTAGGATGCTCCTGGAGAGATCCATCTGCCTTCGTCAGGCCCAACCATTTCGTGCCCTGGATCAACTTCGTCACCGGACTGAGGTTCGATAAGGACTAAGTCACTCGCCCCTCTGAAGTCGGGTCAAGTCAAGTCATCTCTTGACCCATAACCTATGCTTTACTTTCCAAATCATCAGTTGGATATTTTTGTTCAAATAAAAATTTTCAATAGTTTATTTATTTAGTAATAGTTTTCGAGTTTTAATCAATTTTTTTATGTTTACAATGTGTAACGGACGTGTCCGCACCCTCCAAACATCTTTCATCAAGATTCATCGTTGGTGGCATCCTTTACATTTCGAGGTCATTTTTTGGAAATTTTGCTGAAATTTCTGGCCTCGAAATGCTAATGTACCGTGCCGCCAGCGACTGAGTTTGGTGAAAGATATTTTTCTTTAGGTACAAATCGTTACTTAATTATAATTATGTAAAATAATGCCTTCTTTTATGTACAATGCCCCGGTGCAACAAATAAAGCTTGCGTGCCAGGTTGCCACCGGGAGACATTCTAAACTCTCATTATTTACAAATTATTTTATGATTATTCCGCCTCTAAGGCGACCAGGCTGCCTTGCCTCCTTTTTTATTTTTAATTATGACCCCAAGGAAGGGCCATTATCCTGGCTCGAAGCAAAGGCCAGTATTATGACCCCGAGGAAGGGCCATTAAACTGGCTCTAAGCAAAGGCCATTATCATGACCCCAAGAAGGGCCATTTTTCTGGCTCAAAGGAAGAGTCAGCTCCGCCAAGCAGATTGCTTTTCCTCCCTTTCCGCACTCAGCTGCCTTGCCACTAACAAAGTAGCAGGCTGCCGCTCCGCTTTTTAGCCCAACAGGGAATATTTATCCCGCCATCAAGGCAACCTTGCCTCCTTTTCCACTAGGAAGAGAGCCTGCTTGCCACCAACAGGCAAGCAGACTGCCTTGCCTCCTCCTCTGCCAGGAAGACGGACGGCCTTGCCTAATTTTTTATTATTTAGCCCACGAAGCCCACGAGGCCCACGAAGGCAAATATTTAGCCCACAAAGCCCACGAGGCCCACGAGGGCAAATATGAAGCCCACGAAGGCAAATATTCCGCCTCACAGGAGGCCGGCAATATTTAGCAGAACCCCCTCCACATTTTGTATAAAACAATGCCCGATCGCCGTCGGGTTCAACTAACCCAATAAATATGCCGATTTTTCAAATAAATGTTATTCAGTTCACCTCTACTCAACAAACTCGACTTGTTATTATTTACTCTTCGGAAGTCCTTTCTACAGACACCTACCTCTGGAAGTCTGTCAGCTGCTGCCTCCTGCTGAAGTTCTGCCTGAACGAGAACCCGGTGCCTACCGCTGCAGTCGGCCCTGACTCCGGGCACTGCCAAGGCACCGCTCAGGCAGAAACTAGGCGCATCCAGGGCCATTACCACTGGATGTAGGGAGGCCAGCCAGCTTTAATCTCCATCATCAGCGTGAACCTCTGGAAGGCGTGCACGAGATCGATCCCTTTTTTATAGTTCTTGTGACGACGCTGATACGTCTGTTACACAATGTATTGACATTAAATGGATCATTGAAGATACTTATCGGTCTTATATTATTGTCATAGTCAATAGAAACAACGGAGACTTTCCACGAAACATCGTTCACCAACGGAAGCGCCACGTCTTTGTTTCTACCTGCACACTAAAACCGTATCTCCGATTGGCACTGCCACCTTAATAGTTCATGCAGTTTGGTCGAGTTCTTCAATAGTCGATTCAATCTGATTCCCTCGGCCTTTTTGAATTGATTCCTTCTATTCATTCCTTTAATTCCAAAAAAAAAAAAAAAATATACATATAAATAAAAAAATAAATAAAAAAATAAATAGATAAAAAAATAAAAAAAAAATAAAAAAAATGAAATAAAAAATAAATAAATAAAAGAATAAAAAAATAAATAATATAAATAAAATAATAATAATGAAAAACTAGAATGAATGGGGAGAGACTACGAAACACCGTATAGGAGACCGGGAGGCTACGAAGCACCGCACAAAGAGGAGACTGATAGGATGCCAAGCACCGCACAAAGAGGAGACCGATTATTCTATCTCATTAACTCGCAGGCTAAAACCTACAGATTAATGTGTTTGTCTCTTTTTTTAGTGTCGCTTTTTCGTTTCATTTCAAATCACAATAATTGGGGAGGCTACAAAGTACCGCTAAATCCTATTGATGTATGTGTTTGTCTTTTTTTAGTATCGTTATTTTTCGTATTTAAAATGTATTTAGAGCCAGCAACCTTTAAAATAAACAGTTTTTGTTTCACCCCTAAAGTTTTACTTATTTTATTTATTAAACTTAAAGTATTTTATGACAGCTGACAACAACTGATTGGCCTTATAATATATGCAAATTTACATATTACATCTACCCAAGATCTACGGTACTTGTATTCCGATATCTTTCATACGTGCCTGTATCGAACGTGTCGTAGGAATACGTGTGCATTGAACGAGTGCGCGAAAGCGTATTACAATCCTGGAAATTCAAGATTGGAATTTACGCTCCCACAGAGTACCATGCCGCTAGCACGACAATCGGAGTGCTGCTATTGGCTAGCGGAATAATGTGCATGTGGTGCCCCTTCCAAATGATTTGTCTACAACGCAATTATGTCCTTTAACTAACTAATCGATTGAAAACATAAATGAAATTGATAATGAATACATGCGGCAGCCTCATTGGACTGGAAAACACATCTGAATAACCACCTAATGCTTCCACAAGGGACTCCAGACAGCAATGATCAACGCCAAGGAATTGGATGACTATTTACGTCACCCCCACCATGACCAGCCGAGCCACTATTGGTCAATTCTGAACAAAGGAAAAATCTGAATCGTAAATATTTACGACAGCGAATTCATCTTCCGAAAAATTTGGAGCTCAATTTCGAGAAATTGGGAATAATTTGGATCAAGAAATAAACATCATCACCTAAAAATAAGTATATGCTACAAAAACAACCCAAAAACTGACGTCTATCAGTGATTGTTGCACTTTAAGAAAAATATTTACTGTTTAAAATTGTACCTTATATCACATATGTATACTTGTACCTTTTCTTGTAAACACAATAAAAATGATGTGAGGCTTTGGTATCCTGAGTTGGTAAAATCATGGCAAAAACTCATAATTTTAACACAGCTGACTTCCAATCGTAGCGACCAGGGAAATTACCTAAAACAAGTACCTTAGAAAAATTAAGGAGGTTCTGTCCCCCAAAAGTCCGACCTGAGTTTGCCCTATAAAAATAGAAGTCAAACCAGTAGGAAGTCAGTTCAAAACTATCAGCCAAGAAGAAATAATACTCAAGATACCAACAGTCTCCAAGTTCAAACCTCTTTTCAAGTGTTTTAATCAGTCTTCAATTGTAAAAATGTATCTAAGTATATTTCTGAAAAAAATTTAATTTAATTTTATATCTTTAATTATAAAAATGTAACTATTAAATCACTATAATAAGATCTTTAATGTAAAGAACCCGTTAGACAGCTAAAAAGTAGTTTATCGGGACTTTTTGTCTTATATTTGTAAAATGTATAAAATAAAAAAAAAAAAAAAAAATAAAAAATAAAAGTTTACCTCTCCCAGTATCCCAGTAACCTAAAATCCTAAAAACCCCAGTCTCCCACAGTCTCCAAAGTGAAAAATATTTATTTTAATCCAGTACTCAAATCAGTTTTGCCATTATACCTAGAAGCATTTTTTTGTCAAAGTAGTAAATTCATTTAAAAGACCAGTGGCGTTCCAAAATCCGCTGGCGTACCAAACTCCATTGGCGTGTCATTATGGCCAGCTCCCTATTATATTTAGTTTATGTACAAATGTCTAGTACATTTGGTCCTTCGAGTCGGATCTACACATAACACGCCTTCAGTCTTACCCAGTGGAAATGCCGTCTCTACGCAGTGGCCGTAAGACCCCGACATCTTCCGAAATATCGCTGTCTAAACCTAACGCCCCGGGAACAAGCCGAAACATACCAGTGGCACCCCGTCGGACCCCGGGCCCACGCACCGTAGACACCGATGAGACGCCATCCAGCGGAACCCGCCACGATCTATCTGGTGCGAACCCTGTCAGGAACCCTGACCTCATCACTCTTGACCAACCTGCTCCAGAATGTGTCGCCGAGAGCCTCCACGGATCCAACAGTAAAAGCAGCGAAACAATTTCTGAATCAACTGAAGACTCCCTGCGATTGCTGCGCCGTGAGATGCGCATTCGGGACAGACGTCACGCCAAGCAGACAGCCAATCTGCTCGCAGCCCTGAACGCTGCAACACGCCAAGCAGTCAGCCAACCTACCCAGGAGCCCGCACCAACCAGCCCGACCCTGCGAGCCAACCTCGGTCAGGTAGTAATTCAAACCCAGGCACCAACCGGTCCGTCTACGAACGAGTTCGCAACGAGATATGCCACTCGAGTACACACGTCAGACGGCCCGTCTACCGGAGAGTTTGCAACGAGATATGCAACAACTCAAGTGCACGCACCAACCGGCTCTACTAATGAGTTCGCAACGAGATATGCCACTCAAGTACATAAGCCAGCCGAAGAGTTTGCAACGAGATATGCAACTACTCAAATGCATGCACCAACCGGCCCTTCTACTAATGAGTTTGCAACGAGATATGCCACTCAAGTTCACAAGCCGGCCGAAGAGTTTGCAACGAGATATGCAACTACTCAAATGGTCACACCAGCCGGTCAGTCTACCAATGAATTTGCTGAAACCGATCCAACCGATACGCCGCCGCCGCCCCCCAACAGTACACACTACTGACGGGCCCTGCAAAGAACATCCCTACGGCCGAATACAGCCATATCGGACCCGAGCGCCCACTTTACAACACAGCAGGGTACCAGCATCAGCCAGCCTCCTCCGGCCAGGATTCCCCATTATTTACACCACCGCACACAGCCAATCAGACAGCACGGCACACCCGAGAATGGTTGCAGCATGGCAACGACCCCACTGGCCCAGATCGCTTCGGTTATGGCAGAGGCGCTCCGCTCTTCCAGAACGCAAGATAGCCCCCGCACATTAGAAGATGATTCAAGAATGGCTGCCCTCATCGCCAGGCAATCCACAGCAAAAGATTTGCCTACCTTCTCCGGAGACCCCCTCGAGTGGCCCACCTGGAAGGCACAGTACGCTCAATCCACCGCTACCTGCCAAATGACTCCGAGCGAAAATCTCATTCGGCTGCAGCGCGCCCTCAAAGGAAAGGCACGAGATACCGTGGGTCCCCTACTAATGGATCCTGCACAAGTCCCAGAGATCATCAGCGTCCTCGAGCAGCGATACGGCAGCGCTAACTCCATAGCAAAATTTATGCTAGACAAGGTTAAAAAAACTACCTTACCTCACGACCGAGGTATCACTCGAGGACCTGGCAGATTTCTCCGGGACGGTACAAAACCTGGTGGCATCTCTCCGGATCCTGAAAACCAAAGGTTATCTCACCAATCCTGCATTACTGAATGACGTCACTGACAAAATGCCGAGTTCCCTGCGGCTGGCATGGCTAATCGAGATCCGCAAACAACACGCTCCGGCCACCATAACCCAGCTCGCTGTCTTTCTGAAAGAGGTTTCAAATGTAATTCCAAACAGTGAGATGGTGGACCACATACGATCTCGACCACGCCATGAACAAATACATGCCGGGTACCAGGAGGAAGAAGAGAGTGATCGCATGCGACTTCTACCGAGCCTTGAGCAAATACATGCCGGACATCAAGAAGAAATCAGGGATAGCCCAAAAGAAAAGATCGCCCCCATAAAACGCAAAGTAAACGAAGAACATACTTACCCTGGACCGAGCCGAAAAAGAAAATCAATCTCTCCCAACGAGTGAGACTAAGAATACGAGGTGCAGGCAACAGTAATACATTCCACATATCTGCCAGCACAATAAGCAACCTCAACCTGTCGGAGCAACAGAGGTTGGAAGGAAGGTCGGTCGTCCCGAAGCTGCTAATAGGCCAAGATAACGCTCACCTGATCGTGTCAAGGGAAGTTCGTGAATGCAATGATACTACGCGAATAGCATCACGCACCGCACTAGGATGGATCGCTCATGGGGGAGTCAACCCCAGAGATAATAACACGACCACCACTTTGGCACTACAACCAGAAACGGCCGCAGACATACAGTTGAAGGAGCTAGTAAAAACCAATGTAGGGGCGTGTAAATAGCCCCTGACACGAGGGAGTTACTACCCTATGTAAATTAACGAAAATTGAATTCTTCCCTATGTGACACAAAAACAGTTGACCCAGCAATTCCAACCAAAGTGAAACAAAACAATACTCACTCAGAGAATGCAGCTCATTGGCGATGTCCAACACAAAAGACACTTCTTTTCATTAAAAAAATATCAAGGCGGTATTGCATAATCTTAACAGATGTTTCGCACAGCAAGGAAGTTTCAACAATGAATAAATTTGCATATTAATGATACGTGCCAAATTTTGTACAACAATAATTCAAGTATTAGATGAATTATTCTTATGACTGACCAGGAGAGACATCTCTTGGCCTTTTACTGACACTCCCGTCAGAAGTAATTGCCTGATTCACAAAGGTAAGGAAACGCATGAATATACTGCATCTCAAGCCACATAGGTAAATTCAATACAATACAAAAACCATAGATGGCGCCCTCATGGTCTCATAGCATAAATTATTAATTGATTAAGAAAATGGATACAAATATATTTATGGCGCGTATCCATATTCCCCGCCTTGGAAGTTCGTAGAGCTTACAAAAGAAAGAGTATAAAAATACAAATGAAACAAGAAATGAAATAGAAATAAAGTGACTGTATTCACTGGTAATATTAAGGAATGACACGCATTGGAAATTCGCAGAATCTCACAAAATAAAGAAAAATAACTAAAAATACAATATAATAAAGTTCAATTGACCAAGATAACGGATATTAAGTAATGCCATGTCTGGGTCAGAGATCATTGAAACAATGACTAAAATCAAAAAATAAATAAATAAAAATAAACAAAAATAGATAAAATATAAAATTATTGCGTTGGAATGGGATATAATTTGACAACCGGACGTTTAAAAGAACCAAATCGTGTCTTTACCGTCGCAACGCGAACAATTTTATCCATTCCGGGATGGATTTCAGTTATCACGCCTAAAGGCCAATTTAACGGAGGGGAATCTTCCTGTCCCACTAGTACGACAGTTCCGATATCAATCGGATGATCAGAAGTAGTCCACTTCTGCCTGACTTGCAAGGTGTGCAGATACTCTGAACGCCACTTCTTCCAGAAGGACTGAACCATGCTGTCTAATAATTGCTTACGCTGAGTCAAATTGATTTTACCGTCTGCCAGGACAGAAGCAGGCAAGTACTGCAATGGTGTCGACATTAAAAAATGCGCAGGCGTAAGGACTTCTGGATAAGGGTCAGAAGACATAACTGTAAGTGGACGCGAATTCATTATGCACTCAATTTGAACTAGCACAGTCTGTAACTCCTCATAGGTGAGAAGCTGAGTTCCAATCACACGGTACAAGTGTGTCTTCATGCTCTTTATGTTCGACTCCCACATACCCCCAAAATGAGGCGCGCGTGGTGGAATCATTTTCCACTCTATACGACGCTTAGCGAGTTCGCGCTTTAATGAGGGCTCATATTCAGATTCAACCAAAAACTTGTAGAGGTCATCTAATTGTGCCTTCGCACCCACAAAATTAGTACCATTATCTGAATACAAGCATGTTACCGGGCCACGCCGAGAAATAAAACGGCTGAAAGCAGCCAGGAAAGCATTTGAAGTTAAGTCAGAGACCAACTCAATATGAATAGCCTTGGTCACAAGGCATACGAATAGACAAATATATGCCTTTTGAGAATGTTGTCCTCTCCGACGAGTCAGCGTAATACGGAGGGGACCTGCGTAATCTACACCGGTATGTACGAAGGCCTTTGCTTCTGCAACACGATATGACGGTAAATCTGCCATCTTCGGTGTAGGATGCGATGGATTTAAGCGGAAGCAACAATTGCATTTCCGCACCATCGCCCTAATAACAGTCCTAGCATCTAATATCCAATAGCGTTGACGTAAGATAGACATAAGAAGTCCTGGGCCTGTATGACAGTTCACGACATGAAAGTGAGCGATGATCAGATCGATAACACAGTCATGTTTGGGAAGTAAAACCGGATGTTTAACCTCAAAAGGTAAATCCGATTTAGAAAGCCGCCCCCCAATACGTAACAGATTATCTCCATCAAGAAATAGAGATAAACTCTGAAGTCTTTTGGAATGAAATTTGCCTTCCTGGAGTGCAGCAATATCTCCTGCAAAATGAATACTCTGCACAGCACGAATCACAGCCTTTTCAGCAGTCATAAGATTATTGACCGTTCCAGAGGAAAGTGATATCTTTTTTATGAATCGGAGGACATAAACAACAATCCTTAGTAGTTTATCCCAAGTGGATATACGCTGAGCCAGTTCACTCAGGACCGATTTTTCACCCTGAAATGTTGCAATGAGCACATTAGCTTTGTGTTCAGGCATTTCACCAGTATTGGTAGGGTGAAACGGTTTTAATGGCCATTCCAAAGGTGGGCTGCGAATCCATGATGGGCCGTTCCACCATAAATCATGTGAAACGAGTTGGGAAGGAAGCATGCCACGAGAAAGGCAGTCGCTCGGGTTTTCACTACCAGCAACATGGTAAAAGTTCTCTGGAGACAAATTTTCTTGGCACTGAGCTACGCGATTACTAACAAACACCGACCAGCGATGCGGTGAAGAATGTATCCAAGAGAGCGCAACGGTAGAATCGGAAAACGCATATGTTCCTGCAATAGGAAGACGCTCAGAATAATTATCTTGAACCGTCCGTATTAATTTGGACATCAATACTGCGGCACAGAGCTCCAAACGAGCGAGGGTCGTCACTTTGGTGGGAGAAAACTTTGATTTTGCGCACAACAATCTCACTGTAATTTTCCCAAACAGATCAGTGGTGTGCAAATAAATCACACAGCCGTAACCATTCATGCTTGCATCGCAGAAAGCAACAACGAGCACCGTAATGTCTTTCAGGACACCAACATGGCGAGGGATTTTCATCATTGAAATTAGAGGAAATTCCTGTGTAAGCGCCGAAAACTGACGAATAACGCTATCAGGGGGTGTATCATCCCAACCAATGTTGCACAGCCATAGCTCTTTGATAAGTAATTTAGCGTACAGAATGACAGGGGCGACCAAGCCGAGGACATCAAATAAGCGGGTGACTATGGAGAGTATGCTCCGCTTTGTGCACTTCTCCTGAACATAAGATGTCGTAAAGAAGAAGCTGTCATCAGCTGGTTCCCACGACAGGCCCAACACCTTAGAGGTATTGTTAGAACCAACAGTGAAGTCTACTGGGCTGCGGTGAGAATCCGGGAGGTTCTCAAGTACAACTTGAGAATTACTAGTCCATTTTACTAAATCAAAGGCACCGGACTTAAACAACGAGATTAATTCTCGAGAAAGACGTATGGCGCTGGGCTCATCTGCAATAGAATAGACCAGGTCGTCCATATACAGCTTGGACTCTGCCACTTTGGCAGCGTCCGGGTAATGTGGTCTCATATCCTGGGCCAACTGGCGAACCGTCCGCATTGCTAAGTACGGACTTGCCGTCAAGCCGAAAGGAACTCGATTGAACTGAAAAGTTCGTATGAGACCATTATTTGAGAATCGAAATAAGATCCTCAGGTATCTGCGATGCTTGCTAGGAACTTCAATCTGTAAATACATTTGCTTTATATCCGCAGTCATAGCGATGGGAAAAAGACGAAAGTCAAGCAAAAGCAGAAACAAATCGGCTTGCAAATTGGGACCAGTATGAATAATATCATTCAGTGACAGCCCTGTGTGTGTTTTAGCACTAGCATCGAGCACAATACGAGGCATTGGTTTGTCTGGACGAGTGACAGCATGATGTGGGATGTAATATCCATCTTCTGTGATATCAGACTCTGAGACTTCTGATAGGTAATTATTTTCAATATATTCATTGATAACCTTGTTATAATTCTCCTGCAAAGCAGGGGAATGTTTAAATTTTCGCTCCAATGCCAAAAATCGGCGTTGGGCAGTAGTACGAGAATTACCCAATTGTCTTGGATCTTTACAGAAAGGTAAAGCAACAGAATATCTACCATCATCAGTGCGAGAAATTGATGAAGTAAAGAGATTCTCACATTCTGTCTCCTCCGGACTTAGAAATTTTATATTAGGTATCTCTTCTAACAGCCAAAATTTTTGCACTAAATCATTCAGTGCGAGTGCCGAAAATGATGTGTTTGTGTTGAGCACATTATTGGGGTAATCACCCATCAACACGAAACCGAAAGCGGTCGATAACGCGGGGGGTGCACTAGTACCCGATTCAACCCTGTTCCCTAAATAAATATATGGGAACAGTTGCGCACCGATGACGACATCCACGCATCCAGGAATATTCCACGTTAAGTCTGCGAGAGGTATGCCCTCTAAGTACCTCATGTCACCCTTGGCTATATAGTGATTAGGTAATTGGTCGGTGATACTGTCAACGACAAGCGCATGTATATTATATTTATTCTCTGGGTATACGCGAGACTCAATATCCAAATACACGTAACCGAAAATTGGTCGAGACGTTGATCCAATTCCTTTGACAAACGAATTACTCAAAGGAATTATTGGTAAATTCAGCGTCTTACAACAATCGACCGTAATCAAATTATTTTGAGAGCCATTATCAATTAGGCACCGAACAATAACTTTATTTCCGTTTTTAAGCTTCGCGTATACTTGTGCGGTCGAAAGTAAAATAGAAGAGTTCGGTGTTACTTTGGCACAAAGCGAACACGAAGGATTGACATTCGCGGTCCCCTCCACTTGCTTATCACCAATGCCAGTTCCATTGATGCTGGATGACACTGGAGGGGGGACTGACGGTTCTTCACTGGTAGGTACTTGCGACGTATGTACATGAGTATTGGTTTTCATATTATTCACACTGCCGAAATGTAAGAATGTATGATGACGTTTATTGCACAAATCACAAACTAACCCCGATTTGCATGACTTGATTGTATGTGAACCACTAAGGCAATTTACACAGGCATTTTTCGATTTTATAAATTCAAATCGAGCCTGTGGGGAACTCATACATTTAAACTTTGAGCAAACGTTGACTAGATGATCAGTTTTGTTACACAGAATACATCCTTTCGGCGGAGCTGGGAAGCGCGGAATATTCGCATTACTCGCGACGAACGATTTAGTATTATTTGATCGGGAGGACGAAATGGGATGCGTTTTATTTACGACACCATGCGAGTTACTCGTTCGTTCTAAAATCTTTACTTGATCTTGTACAAACGAAACTAACTCATTATAAGAAGGAATTTCTTTATTACGAACTGTCAGCTCAAAGTTCTGAGCCGTCTGTGAATCAATTTTTCTTACCGCGCAGTGAAACAAAATAAAATCAGTTAAATCTTCAATACCTAACTGCTTTAATGCCGACACTGACGAAGAATATCTTTCAATGAAAGAATTGAGACTGGCAGATGTATTCGTGCAGTTTTTCGCATCGAGAATATTATTTAAATAATGTGTTCCTAGTGTACGTTTATCTTGATATTTTTTAACTAAACTCTCCCAAATGATCTGATATGTATCACCCGAAGGCACAATGCCTGCGGTTATGTTCAAAGCCCAGTGTGTGAGTTTTCCGACTAAGTACTGCACACGCTGCGAGTCAGTTAGCTGTCTATTATTATGGATATTGGCTTTAAATGACTCAAAAAATTTCGACCAGCTTTCATTCTTACCATCGAAGGTTGGAAGATATATTGCAGGAAGATTAATCATACACGGCTCCCGCGACTTATTTTGTGACGTCAGTGATTCTCTTACAGAAGTTTTCATATTCGATCTAGTTCGTTTGACCTTCAAAAAAAGATCATCAAAAGCATTTAAAGCTTGAAAATCTGGTTTAAATTCTGGATTTAAAGTTAACTGACGATCATTGATGCTATCTATAATATTTTCAAATTGACTTCGCATTTGATCAATCATCTCTGACTGAGCCATAAACACTTCATTATTTCTTGACTCAAAATTAGATATATTATTTGTTGCATTATACAGATCGTTCATACGAAAAAAAAAGATTTTCCTTTTTTGCGGTTAAAAGAATAAGCGATCTGTCTTGAGCCTCATCAAAACCCTCCTCCGTAATTCTTGGCATTTTTTATATATGCGAAAAGATTACCACAAAATTTTACAATAATGTTACAATGTTAATAATTAATTAATAATAATGTTGCGAATAATTATCCAAAATTACGACAATTCTGCGAACAATGTTAACAATTAATTAATAATAATAATGTTGCGAATAATTATCCAAAATTACGATAATTCTGCGAACATCCAAATATGTCATCCAAAAGCAAAAAACAAGACCAGCTATAGTTCTCAAAAAATGAGAGGTACTTCAAATTTACCAAAAAAAAATACGTAAATTCGAACATCCATGTAATATCAGCTATAATCTCGAATTGAATGAATAATCCGGCTCGAAGGACCATTAAATATGTAGGGGCGTGTAAATAGCCCCTGACACGAGGGAGTTACTACCCTATGTAAATTAACGAAAATTGAATTCTTCCCTATGTGACACAAAAACAGTTGACCCAGCAATTCCAACCAAAGTGAAACAAAACAATACTCACTCAGAGAATGCAGCTCATTGGCGATGTCCAACACAAAAGACACTTCTTTTCATTAAAAAAATATCAAGGCGGTATTGCATAACCCCCCCCTGGCTTTTTCGTTTCATCGAATTGGGGGGGTCTCTCCTTCCATCAAGGGGAAGTTTCCCTTTAACCGCTAAAAAAATATTCCTAAGCAGTCGCCCCCACGCGGCATATTTTGTTTCTAATATTATTTTCATGACTAAAGTCAGCCGCCGCGCGGTGTGAGCCACTTGATGAAATGACTTAGGTCAGCCGCCGCGGGGAAACGGTTCAGATGTTTCGCACAGCAAGGAAGTTTCAACAATGAATAAATTTGCATATTAATGATACGTGCCAAATTTTGAACAACAATAATTCAAGTATTAGATGAATTATTCTTATGACTGACCAGGAGAGACATCTCTTGGCCTTTTACTGACACTCCCGTCAGAAGTAATTGCCTGATTCACAAAGGTAAGGAAACGCATGAATATACTGCATCTCAAGCCACATAGGTAAATTCAATACAATACAAAAACCATAGATGGCGCCCTCATGGTCTCATAGCATAAATTATTAATTGATTAAGAAAATGGATACAAATATATTTATGGCGCGTATCCAACCAACTTCGCCATCGACTCCCTCGGAGTAACATCAGCCACCAGAGTCAATGCAAGCGAACAACAGGCAATTGCACTTATGAATGCAACTACCCGTTCTCTTCCTGTAGGAAGGTGGGAAACCGGTCTACTATGGCGCAATCCAGAAGCCACGCTGCCTGATAATCGGCAGTGTGCGCTGAAACGACTTCTGTCCCTGGAGAAAAAGCTAGAAAAAGACAAAAATCTAGCAGTGGCCTACAATGATAAAATAAATCAACTTATCAACAAAGGCTATGCCAAAAAGTTATCAAGCCATGAAGCTTCCACCACCACACCTCGCAAATGGTACCTGCCCCACTTTGCAGTAATCAACCCAAATAAGCCAGGAAAAATCATGACCTGACAGGATGACCTGACACTAGAAGTCAAACCTCACTACGTTGGTCTTGTGTCCACCAGGGGCGAAGCACTCTCAGCAGTAGAGCGGTTCTCCTCATGGCACCGGCTGATTCGCTCCACAGCTTGGATCCTCCGATTTATCAGACGATGCAAGATGGGGCCCAATAAACCAGTAGAAGGCCCACTACTAGCCGAGGAGATAAAAGCAGCAGAACACATATGGATCAAAAGGTCCCAGGAAAACGTTTTCACAACTGATCTACACATCATCCGACAAGGTCAAAAACTGCCTGCTGGCAGCCGCCTCAACTCCCTGAACCCCTTCTTTGGACCAGATGACCTACTACGAATGGGGACCCGACTACAAGCCTTGAAAAGAACAAAGAGTGTGGCCCGAACTCCCATAATAATGGACGGCGACGAACCCTACACTCGACTTCTGATCACTACCACAAAAAGGCGGATCATCCTAGTACTGAGAAAACAGTAGCAGAAATACGCAATCATTTCTTCATAATACCTACGACTACGCACAACAAGCAGGAAGATTTATAAATAACAAACCAGCAATAGTAAATGTCTCAAAAAACCAAAATCCACCATTGGATATGGCCTAACTAACAGAAAATGCCGGACGAAATTTTTTTTTTATTTTTTTTTATTGTAATATAAAAAAATATGAGATACATATATATATACATATTTTACAAAATTTTATATTAAAGGTCGTATTTAGTCATGTATACCTTATCAGAAAAGAGGAGCTCTTGTGCCTGATAATGCCTGATAATGCCCTGATAAAATCAAAATCTATTATCAAAATACACGAGGACTTCGTACAAAACTACATGACCTTAAAGTAACGGTACCTTTACACGCACATGATATATTTATCCTTACTGAAACATGGCTCGTTCCAGAAATAAAATCTCCTGAACTTGGTTTCACAAACCACAAGATATTTCGGTGTGACAGAAACCCTCAATCTAGTACCAAATCCAGAGGAGGCGGAGTTTTGATTGCACTTAGGGAAAATATAACAGTGAAAAAACTAAAAACGCAAAATACCTCATTGGAGCAATTATTTGTACAAATTGTCACTCCCATGGAAAAAATCATCATTGGAACTGTATACATACCACCAAACTCCGACATCCAAACCTACAAGAAACATTGCGAAGACATCGAATTTTTTATGTCAAAAAATCCTACATCAAAAATAATTATTGTCGGCGATTATAATCTTCCCAATTTGAAATGGAACTCTAGTGACAATGGTTACATTACTAACGAAAGTTCTAACGACCCAGCACGTGAAGTGATAGATATGATAAACCATTTAAATTTCAAACAGCTATAAATTGTGTGTTGAAATGTCAGACGATCAGCTCATTCCGGCGGATAATTATCATCCCCCCTTACACATTACAGTAAATATGTACACGAACAATCCACCACTGAAACAAACAACACTCAACTTCAAAAACGCTGATTACGATTCTATTAACTACCAACTCACTAATACAGATTGGACTTTCTTGACCACTAACAGTGATATAGAACAAATACTAGAAAAACTCTATGAAACATTTTCTGAAAATATAAAATCTCATGTCCCCTCGTATACACCAAAACACAGAACAGATCCAATTTGGTTCTCCACAGATCTTATACTCTTACTGAAACAAAAAAAAACAGCTACACAAAATTTTTAAACTGACTCACCAAATCAACTCAAACTTCTCAGAAACAAGAAAGAAATGTAAAACAATATCGAAACTGTGCTATAAAGCACACATCACCTCCGTTGAGAAAACTGCGCTAGGAACAAAGAATCTTTGGAATTTTGTTAAAAAATTAAACAATGAAAGTAAAGACTACCCCCCCACAATGCATTATGATGGCAAAATAGCCAATAGCACCTTTGATATTGTTAATTTGTTTGCGGATCATTTCCAAAGTGTATACGAAGGCGAAATATCAGATAACAACGTACCATCATACACATTTCAAAACACAATACATCTACATAATTGCCTCATAACACAGGAATCATGCTTAAATAAAATCATTTCACTTGACCCTAACAAATCTGCAGGCCCAGATAACATCCCACCAATATTTTTCAAACAATGCGCATCTGCAATATCAGGTCCACTCACCGCACTATTTAACCACCTACTTTCTTCTGGACATTTTCCAACCTGTTAGAAATCTAGTTATATTACCCCGATTCTCAAAAAAGGTGACGACACAGACATTAAAAACTACCGTCCTATATGCATACAATCAGCACTCCCGAAAATCTTTGAATCCCTTGTTCTCGATTTAATTTATCCATCAATATTAAAAGTAATTGATAAAAACCAACACGGATTCGTTTCTGGTAGGTCAACTGCTACTAACCTGTTACTTTACCATAACTATATTACAGAATCATTTACAAAAAAAAAACAAGTTGACAGTATCTACACAGATTTTTCAAAAGCTTTTGACAAAGTATCACATAAATTATTACTTAGTAAACTGTATGCCTTAGGACTGAGAGGCAAGTTGTTGGATTGGTTCTCAAGTTATTTGTCTAACAGAATCTTATTTGCTAAAATTAAAAATTCTAAATCTAAGTTATTATATGCAACCAGTGGTCTACCGCAAGGCAGTCATCTCGGCCCCATCCTTTTCTTAATATTCATAAATGATATCATAAGTTGTTTCGACGATGTAGAAGTTCTGCTTTTTGCCGATGACATCAAATTATACAAAGAAATATCTAAAATAGGTGACTGCCAAATCCTACAGTCAAACATCGTAAAATTACAAAATTGGTGTGTCGCAAACAACTTATTTCTCAAAAAAGGAGACAAGCATAATATTGAAAATTACAGACCAATCTCTAAGTTAAATGTAATGGGTAAACTTTTTGAAAAAATTGTTTTTGATATCATTTTTCCTTGCATACGACCACACATAATTTCGATCAACACGGTTTTTTCACCAAAAAATCAACAGAAACTAATCTATGTGAGTTTGTTCACACAGTCCTTGTTGCTATGGATAACGGATATCAAGTCGATGTAGTCTACACAGACTACTCCAAAGCCTTTGATAAAATCCCACACAGCATCTTAATTGAGAAACTCGAAGCAATGGGTATACATGGTGACCTCCTTCGTTGGTTAGCCTCTTATCTCGACAATCGTACGCAAGCTGTAACTGTACAAGGATTCTGCTCTAGTTTCGTCCCCGTAACCTCAGGAGTTCCCCAAGGATCTCATCTTGGCCCCCTCTTATTCAATATTTTTTTGAATGACGTTAACAAAACTATCCGTAACTCTCAACTGTACCTATACGCAGATGACAAAAAGATTGTCAAAATCATTAAGTCTAAGATGGATTGTCTTGAGCTCCAGAATGACCTTGACTCTCTGGTTAATGTATATTGTCTAGAAAATTGCCTTATTTTGAATGCAGATAAATGTAGTGTTATATCTTATTCCCGAAAGAAACACACAATATTATATCCCTACATTATTAAGAACAATATTTTAAACAGAGTAAATGTAATAAGAGATCTTGGAGTTCTATTAGATAGTAAGCTTCTTTTTCAATCTCACGTCGAGCATATCACGTCGAAGGCTTTGAAAATGTTGGAATTTATTCTTAGAGTAAGTTCAGCTTTCAAAAATACACAAACATTTAAGACTCTCTACATATCCTATGTTAGAAGCTACCTGGAGTATGCTTCTACAGTGTGGAACCCTCATTGTTTTACATATAAAGCAAATATAGAAAGAGTTCAGAAAAAGTTTATGAAATATGTCTCTTATCGCGTGCGAAATGATGAAAACTATGTCCCCGTAAACCTTAAATCTCTTGATCAACGCCGAGATATCAGAGACCTATTAATGCTCTATAAGATTATTCATAACTTCATTGATAGCCCGTACTTACTGCAAAATATTTATTTCAGATGTCCATTAAGAGTTACTCGATCTCCAGACACCTTTTGTGTCCCTAAGAGCAAGACAAATTATCTTGAAAATGTATTTGTAAGAAGAAGCTGTAGCACATTTAACAGATTATGCCCAAATATCGATGTGTTTAATACAAACCTTGATAAATTCACAGCATGCATAAAAAAATAACACTATTGAATGCCACATGTTTAACTAATAACTTAATATTTCATTGATTTCTGTATTTCTCTTTTTATTCTTAGTATCACCACATTTTCTCTCCTATTTTTAGCAGTTCGAATTCAAATAAAATCACTTCCTGAAACATATTATTGATATCCATCAAAATTTAAATGTAAATTGAAATGTAGGTATTGTGCATTTTTGCATTATGGTTCTAAATTTAAATTAATTTGTCGTTATTTTATTGGTCTATGACATACTTATTTTTATCACTGTCATTTATGAATTTTGTACAGACTGTTTATAACGCTAATAAATAAAATAAAAATAAAATAAATATCGATAAATGTAAGACACCAACATTTTGTCGAACAAAGACCCCACTATCTTTCAAATACACAATAGATAATAAAATTTTAGAAAAATTCAAAGAAATTAGGGATCTTGGAGTTGTGTTTGATACGCAATTAAATTTATAAACCACATACAACAAATAACTAACAAAGGCATGAAAACACTAGGATTTATAATCAGAACAATCAAAGACTTCGATTCGTTGGAAGTTATAAAAATCGTATATTTGTCACTCGTACGCAGCTTGCTGGAATACAATTCCATAGTTTGGTCCCCATATTATGAAGTTCATATAAGAAATATCGAAAGAGAGCAGCACAAATTTTTAAGATTTATTAACTTCAAGTTACACATACCTATTCAACACATTAACTACACATCTTTACTAAATACACTTAAATTGCATTCCTTAGAAAACAGAAGACAAATAAACGACCTAACTTTTTTGTTTAAAATTATTCACTCCGAATTAGATTGTTGCGAACTTCTGCATCTCATTGACTTTAAGGTACCAACTCGAGCGACAAGGCAAAACATATTATTCTGCAACAATAATTCTCTAACTAACTATCACACACATGCATCAATTTCTCGACTACACACACTAGGCAACAAATACACCTCAAATATCGATGTATTTAATACAAGTTTACCGTTATTCAAGAAATATCTGAACAATATTTTTATGTAGAATATTTTGATATCTAAGGAGCATCATCTAGGGTCTATTGCATATATTTGTGTATTTCTATATTAATCCACAATGTACAAACTTGTTAACGTTTTCTTTTTATGTATGTTGCATTTTGTCATGTATTATTCATGACATTTAATCAATCACCTGTAATTTTTTTAAATTACTAATATACCTACTAGTTTATTTCTATGCCATTTACAACTTAGAAACATTCTCTTTTATTATAATGCACTATCTTTCCTAAATTTATCTGTATACCTACCGTTCATATGATGTTTACTAGTTATATTTTTATAGTTTATCTTTTTTGGATTAGTTTTATCTTTTTTATTTAAAAAAAAACTGTCTCTGTATTATAAACTTATAATATAATAGCCCATCAGGGCGTTGAAAATTAATAAATAAATAAAATAAATAAAGAAAACGCACGCCTGCCCCACTTGCTTCATATGCTAGCAATAGCTAGATAATATCCGAAATGGTTTAATGGGGAAATCATTCACCTCATACGAGAAAAAACTAAAATGCACCATCTTTGGAAAAAAACAAAATCCGAACATGCCTTAGCTAACTTTAAAACTTTGCGAAAATCAATCAAACGGTTAATTGGTCAGGCCTACACTGACTTTACACGTGAGGCCGAGAACAGTATAATAACAGACCCAACTCGATTTTGGTCTTACACTAACGATAAACGCCGCGGCTGTGACAAACTTAACCACATGGACTACAAAGACAATAAATATGATGGATCTTCTGAGATCGCCGCAGGTTTCGCACACTATTTTCAATCAGTATTTAGCGACAATATCCCCAAACTTGACATATCCTCTATAGCTTCATCGTCATTTAATTCTTTACCTGTACAAATTCATGAAATTAACGATGACGATATTATTACAGCTTTCCATAAGCTAAAACCTAAATACTCCGTCGGCCCAGATTGTATTCCACCTATAATCCTCAAAAGATATGCAAGTTATTTTATTCAACCTCTAAAACATATTTTTAACCTATCACTTCGCAAAAATATCTTTCCGGAAATGTGGAAACTAACGAAAGTAACGCCTGTACACAAAAAAGGAAAAAAGTCAGAAATAGATAATTACAGGCCTGTAGCTGTGTTGTCAGCACCCGCAAAACTTTTAGAAACCATAATTTATTCACAGATATATAACCAAACAAAACACGCACTCACCGAAAATCAGCACGGATTTCGTCCCACACTGTCACCTTCAACGAATCTTATGAATCTCACCACCTATATTAATAATTCATTCGAAAATTTTGTACATGTTGATGTGATTTATACAGACTTCGAGAAAATATTTGATAAAGTCGACCATGATATTAACTAACTAACTCTAACTCCGGGATTCCCCAGGGATCGAATCTAGGACCCCTTCTCTTTCTCTTATTCATCAATGACATTGGCAACACCATAAACCACTCAAAATATCTCCTTTTTGCTGACGATATAAAACTTTTCAAAGCAATCAAAAGTTACATCGATTCCATTCTTCTGCAGAACGATCTTGATTATCTTGTCAAATGGTCGGAACTGAACAACTTACCCTTCAGCATTCAGAAATGCAGTGTCGTTACATTTACAAGATCCAAAGATACATTCCTGTTCCCCTACCACATTAATAAACATAAATTAACACGTAAAAATGAGATTCGAGACCTTGGCGTAATTTTTGAAGCAAATCTCTCTTTCAAATCCCATATATCTGATATTGTCTCCCGTGCCAACAAAATGCTTGGATTTGTTCTTCGTAATTCAAGATCATTTACCAACGGAATCGCAATCCGAAGAACGTATGAAGCACTTGTTCGCAGTATCTTGGAATATAGCTCCATTATTTGGGCCCCTTCTGAGCAAAACCATATTCTCGAAATAGAAAAAGTACAAAAGAGATTCATGCGTTACCTATATATGAGATAATATATGTACTACCCTTTCCTGTATCCATCCTTATTCTTAGCAGGAATGCTCGATCTTAATACATTAGAAGCCCGCCGAAAAATATTTTTAGGAAAACATTTTTTTAAGATAATCTCTGGAACTATACATAATCTACCTATTTTGAAAGAAATTAACTTATATGTCCCAGACAAGTATACTCGTGAAAGGTCCCATACCCTTTTTTATGCTCCAAAAGCGAGGACTTCTGCCTATCAGAACGCGCCAGTCAACAGAGCGACTGAACTGCTCAACGAGTCTGCATTGACCATTGACATTTTTAACGTAGCTTACAGGCAGTTTAACAATTATCTTTTGACGTATGTCACAAAGTAGTGAAACTGACCTGTTTATGTGTTTTGCTATACTTTTTGTCGAATTTGTAATCTTCTCCATAATGTATTGGTGAATAACCGTTTTACGGAGAACATGAAAAATAAATAAATAAATATGACGCAGCAAACCGACTCCACCTCTGATGGGCGCATTACCACCACCCCGCCTGATGCATCACGTCCGCCCATTCACACACTGCGGGCTTGACTATTTCGGCCCTATGGCTATCACGGTCGGTAGGCATCGATAAAAACGATATGGAGCCATCTTCACCTGCTTCTAGACACGCGCCATTCACCTAAAACTAGCCGCTTCACTGACTGCTGACTCGGCCATCATGGCCCTACAAAGAATGACCGCCCGCAGAGGACAACCAGCAGCCGTATACTCGGATAACGGGACAAACTTTCACGGAGCTGACACCGAGATGAGGGACGCCCTGCTGTCAATAAGTCAAGACGCCAGAATGATTGACGCAATAGCTACCCAGGGCATCGAGTGGCACTTCAAACCACCACTAAGTCCGCACATGGGGGGAGCTTGGGAAAGATTAGTACGATCAGTAAAGAAAGCCCTAAGCGCTACACTAAAGGAAAGATCACCAAAAGAAGAAACGCTACGCACCGCACTTGCAGAAGCTGAGTTTGTGGTAAATAATCGTCCACTCACCCACATTTCAGTTGACCCACGTGATGAAGAACCTCTAACACCCAACCACTTTTTGCTAGGGTCAGCCGGGAAGCGCCCCCAATTATCCTTCTACGACAAAAAAGAAGAGGAAACATGCCCACGCCGCCAGTGGCGCATCGGACAACAACTTGCAGACACCTTCTGGAGGCGATGGCTGCGGGAATACTTACCTACCATGGCTGTCCGGCAAAAATGGCACCATACAACTACACCAATTAAGAAGGATGACCTAGTGATCATCATGGACCCAGCACTGCCTCGAAACAGTTGGCCACGTGGCCATATCATCGAAGCAATACCTGCAGCTGATGGACAATTCAAAACTGCCCGGATCCAAACCAGCACTGGGATATACGTAAGGCCGGCAGTCAAAATCGCTGTCATTCTGCCTGCCACGCCAGCAACTGATGAAACTGTACCCTCTGCGAAGACACCCGATTCAAAACTAAGACATCGGAAAACGACACGCCCGACGAAGTAGCTGAGCACAGTCGAGACTACACTGAGGGGAGTGTATCGAACGTGTCGTAGGAATACGTGTGCATTGAACGAGTGCGCGAAAGCGTATTACAACCCTGGAAATTCAAGATTGGAATTTACGCTCCCACAGAGTACCATGCCGCTAGCACGACAATCTGAGTACTGCTATTGGCTAGCGGAATAGTGCATGTGGTGCCCCTTCCAAATGATTTGTCTACAACGCAATTATGTCCTTTAACTAACTAATCAATTGAAAACATAAATAAAATTGATAATGAATAAATGCGGCAGCCTCATTGGACTGGAAAACACATCTGAATAACCACCTAATGCTTCCACAAGGGACTCCAGACAGCAATGATCAACGCCAAGGAATTGGATGACTATTTACGTCACCCCCACCATGCGACCAGCCGAGCCACTATTGGTCAATTCTGAACAAAGGAAAAATCTGAATCGTAAATATTTACGACAGCGAATTCATCTTCCGAAAAATTTGGAGCTCAATTTCGAGAAATTGGGAATAATTTGGATCCAGAAATAAACATCATCACCTAAAAATGAGTATATGCTACAAAAACAACCCAAAAACTGACGTCTATCAGTGATTGTTGCACTTTAAGAAAATATTTACTGTTTAAAATTGTACCTTATATCACATATGTATACTTGTACCTTTTCTTGTAAACACAATAAAAATGATGTGAGGCTTTGGTATCCTGAGTTGGTAAAATCATGGCAAAAACTATCACACATAATTTTAACACAGCTGACTTCCAATCGTAGCGACCAGGGAAATTACCTAAAACAAGTACCTTAGAAAAATTAAGGAGGTTCTGTCCCCCAAAAGTCCGACCTGAGTTTGCCCTATAAAAATAGAAGTCAAACCGGTAGGAAGTCAGTTCAAAACTATCAGCCAAGAAGAAATAATACTCAAGATACCAACAGTCTCCAAGTTCAAACCTCTTTTCAAGTGTTTTAATCAGTCTTCAATTGTAAAAATGTATCTAAGTATATTTCTGAAAAAAATTTAATTTAATTTTATATCTTTAATTATAAAAATGTAACTATTAAATCACTATAATAAGATCTTTAATGTAAAGAACCCGTTAGACAAATTGCTAAAAAGTAGTTTATCGGGACTCTTTGTCTTATATTTGTAAAATGTATAAAATAAATAAATAAAAAAAAAATAAAAAATAAAAGTTTACCTCTCCCAGTATCCCAGTAACCTAAAATCCTAAAAACCCCAGTCTTTACCCTCAACCCCAGTTTATTCTATCATAATTTATATATATATATATATTATGATAGAATAAACAAGACGCATTTGGAACACTACCGGAAGATACATTATATCGTTTTATTCCGTACCAGACGTGGGCAAAATTGAATGACCGAATTAAATGAATAAATCCAATCTTTTGACACACTTGATCTGATTTTCAATTTCAAAAGGAATTGATTCTTCATTCCTTACCTTTGGCCTTGTATCGTACGATTTTTAACGGCAACATAAATGTTTAATTTCCATTTATTTTACTGTTAAATTATTTCAATGAATAATGTGTTCCGTAAACGATTTAAATATTATAATGTTTCATAGGCATTTAAATATTATTCAATGGGCGGTGCGCCGCGAAGTTGTCGACGGTATTGTGAACGACTCGTATCCCGGCCGGCCGCCGTTCTAAAAACCCGTAGATCAAAACGCGGCCGCGATTCAGCCGAATTGTCGGAGCGTCCCTTTCACGCAAGGAATTAATCATTTGTCGTAGTCAATAGTCCTGAGATTGTCCTAAAGTCCCCGCGCGTCCCGTCCCGTCCGCGTCCCAGGTACTCGAAGCTAGTCTGTCGCTATCGGAAATTGTCCGAAGCGCTTTATTCACGAATTAAAACTAAAGTCTTTTTCACTTGTGACGTTATTGTCTCTAGTTAGTCATAACCCAGACATAACGTCAGATATCATCGTCTTACATCGTTCCATGTCAATCTCGGCTCGGGTCTATCCGAAACGCAGCTCGCGAGTTGATCAAGTCACTGTGGGGTAAGACACAAGACACTAGTCAAAAGTTACTAATTCATTTCTCAATGCCGGCCCTTAATCCCTCCGTGCGGTTCACCAATTCCTCGGCGGGCCGAGCCTTCAATTTCATTACATAGTTAGCCGAAAACTTTCCGAACATCGCGGCATCGGCCAGAAAAGTGAGAAGCAAAAAGAGTGCACTTGTTATCGTTTTTTTGGCACTGTACTATACGTTTGTACATAAACTAAATATAATAGGGAGCTGGCCACAATGACACGCCAATGGAGTTTGGTACGCCAGTGGATTTTGGAACGCCACTGGTCTTTTAAATGAATTTACTACTTTGACAAAAAAATGCTTCTAGGTATAATGGCAAAACTGATTTGAGTACTGGATTAAAATAAATATTTTTCACTTTGGAGACTGTGGGAGACTGGGGTTTTTAGGATTTTAGGTTACTGGGATACTGGGAGGGGTAAACTGAATCTAAGACTGATTAAAACACTTGAAAAGAGGTTTGAACTTGGAGACTGTTGGTATCTTGAGTATTATTTCTTCTTGGCTGATAGTTTTGAACTGACTTCCTACCGGTTTGACTTCTATTTTTATAGGGCAAACTCAGGTCGGACTTTTGGGGGACAGAACCTCCTTAATTTTTCTAAGGTACTTGTTTTAGGTAATTTCCCTGGTCGCTACGATTGGAAGTCAGCTGTGTTAAAATTATGTGTGATAGTTTTTGCCATGATTTTACCAACTCAGGATACCAAAGCCTCACATCATTTTTATTGTGTTTACAAGAAAAGGTACAAGTATACATATGTGATATAAGGTACAATTTTAAACAGTAAATATTTTTCTTAAAGTGCAACAATCACTGATAGACGTCAGTTTTTGGGTTGTTTTTGTAGCATATACTCATTTTTAGGTGATGATGTTTATTTCTTGATCCAAATTATTCCCAATTTCTCGAAATTGAGCTCCAAATTTTTCGGAAGATGAATTCGCTGTCGTAAATATTTACGATTCAGATTTTTCCTTTGTTCAGAATTGACCAATAGTGGCTCGGCTGGTCGCATGGTGGGGGTGACGTAAATAGTCATCCAATTCCTTGGCGTTGATCATTGCTGTCTGGAGTCCCTTGTGGAAGCATTAGGTGGTTATTCAGATGTGTTTTCCAGTCCAATGAGGCTGCCGCATTTATTCATTATCAATTTTATTTATGTTTTCAATTGATTAGTTAGTTAAAGGACATAATTGCGTTGTAGACAAATCATTTGGAAGGGGCACCACATGCACTATTCCGCTAGCCAATAGCAGTACTCAGATTGTCGTGCTAGCGGCATGGTACTCTGTGGGAGCGTAAATTCCAATCTTGAATTTTCAGGGTTGTAATACGCTTTCGCGCACTCGTTCAATGCACACGTATTCCTACGACACGTTCGATACACTCCCCTCAGTGTAGTCTCGACTGTGCTCAGCTACTTCGTCGGGCGTGTCCTTTTCCGATGTCTTAGTTTTGAATCGGGTGTCTTCGCAGAGGGTACAGTTTCATCAGTTGCTGGCGTGGCAGGCAGAATGACGGCGATTTTGACTGCCGGCCTTACGTATATCCCAGTGCTGGTTTGGATCCGGGCAGTTTTGAATTGTCCATCAGCTGCAGGTATTGCTTCGATGATATGGCCACGTGGCCAACTGTTTCGAGGCAGTGCTGGGTCCATGATGATCACTAGGTCATCCTTCTTAATTGGTGTAGTTGTATGGTGCCATTTTTGCCGGACAGCCATGGTAGGTAAGTATTCCCGCAGCCATCGCCTCCAGAAGGTGTCTGCAAGTTGTTGTCCGATGCGCCACTGGCGGCGTGGGCATGTTTCCTCTTTTTTTTTGTCGTAGAAGGATAATTGGGGGCGCTTCCCGGCTGACCCTAGCAAAAAGTGGTTGGGTGTTAGAGGTTCTTCATCACGTGGGTCAACTGAAATGTGGGTGAGTGGACGATTATTTACCACAAACTCAGCTTCTGCAAGTGCGGTGCGTAGCGTTTCTTCTTTTGGTGATCTTTCCTTTAGTGTAGCGCTTAGGGCTTTCTTTACTGATCGTACTAATCTTTCCCAAGCTCCCCCCATGTGCGGACTTAGTGGTGGTTTGAAGTGCCACTCGATGCCCTGGGTAGCTATTGCGTCAATCATTCTGGCGTCTTGACTTATTGACAGCAGGGCTCCCTCATCTCGGTGTCAGCTCCGTGAAAGTTTGTCCCGTTATCCGAGTATACGGCTGCTGGTTGTCCTCTGCGGGCGGTCATTCTTTGTAGGGCCATGATGGCCGAGTCAGCAGTCAGTGAAGCGGCTAGTTTTAGGTGAATGGCGCGTGTCTAGAAGCAGGTGAAGATGGCTCCATATCGTTTTTATCGATGCCTACCGACCGTGATAGCCATAGGGCCGAAATAGTCAAGCCCGCAGTGTGTGAATGGGCGGACGTGATGCATCAGGCGGGGTGGTGGTAATGCGCCCATCAGAGGTGGAGTCGGTTTGCTGCGTCATATTTATTTATTTATTTTTCATGTTCTCCGTAAAATGGTTATTCACCAATACATTATGGAGAAGATTACAAATTCGACAAAAAGTATAGCAAAACACATAAACAGGTCAGTTTCACTACTTTGTGACATACGTCAAAAGATAATTGTTAAACTGCCTGTAAGTTACGTTAAAAATGTCAATGGTCAATGCAGACTCGTTGAGCAGTTCAGTCGCTCTGTTGACTGGCGCGTTCTGATAGGCAGAAGTCCTCGCTTTTGGAGCATAAAAAAGGGTATGGGACCTTTCACGAGTATACTTGTCTGGGACATATAAGTTAATTTCTTTCAAAATAGGTAGATTATGTATAGTTCCAGAGATTATCTTAAAAAAATGTTTTCCTAAAAATATTTTTCGGCGGGCTTCTAATGTATTAAGATCGAGCATTCCTGCTAAGAATAAGGATGGATACAGGAAAGGGTAGTACATATATTATCTCATATATAGGTAACGCATGAATCTCTTTTGTACTTTTTCTATTTCGAGAATATGGTTTTGCTCAGAAGGGGCCCAAATAATGGAGCTATATTCCAAGATACTGCGAACAAGTGCTTCATACGTTCTTCGGATTGCGATTCCGTTGGTAAATGATCTTGAATTACGAAGAACAAATCCAAGCATTTTGTTGGCACGGGAGACAATATCAGATATGGATATCAATATCGTTTATCTAATTTATCTAATTTGGTTTATGCCGAAAATGATGTTTTTACGGCGTTTTAAGTGGAGAACTTTAATCTGGAAGGTGAAAGAAAGCGCGGAAAGCAATAAAAATTGAATAAGTAATTAATTTGTAATTGCGTTAAGTAAAATTTCACTTCGCCAATCAACACTATTGACAGCCCACCCGCCATCTATAATGTTGGTATCCCTGACCTGATGCAAACAACAGCTAGACTGTAGCCGACTTCGTGAGATACATGAGGCGCGTAATTATGAAATTTGTCTAGCGGGCTTTTTTTCAACGATTTTTTAAACTGTCTTCCACCTTCCAAATTAAAGTAACCTAACCTAAGACTACGCTAAACATGGTTTGTGCCCCTTTATAACGCCTACTCGCGTCAACACAAGAAAAACATCCCAGTTTTCAAATAGTTTAGTGGCTACGCTAGGTTTGTGTAACATGGTTTGTGATTCTGGCGTACAATCTCACAAGACGAAAGCTAATTTTAATTTTACGTAATCGAAATTTAGAATGAAATATTTTCCACTGTGCATATTAACCGTTGCCAGCGATCTCCAAAAATTACCATTATTAATTCTGTTTTTCATAATTACGCGCCTTATTATATATCCCACGAAGTCGGCTACAATCGTATTCGTTTATATCAAGTCTGAGATACCAACATTACAACAGTAACAAAATGGCGTAGTATCAGTTCACGAAGTGTCATTTTATTCATTCTTTTAACGGCTGTATCTGCCTCAATTTTGTCGAGCGCACCTTAATTTCTTTTTTATTCAACTTCTCCACACTTTTCTCATCTAGAAAGTGCATTTTTATTAAATTCCCTGACATTGGCGGGATCTGCATTTTAGCCCTAATTTAGCATAATTATTCAATGGAAATGTTTAAAAAGTTATGGTGAATACTCAAAATAAAATGCTTGTGTTTATTGTTTTAGGCTACCATGTGTGTGTATTTACATATTCTTCCTTGTTCATTATATCTTAAGGCTAAATTATTATAATATCAACACAGATACGTTAGTAATGGAATACTAAATTGGAATAGGGACGTTCCGATACTAGTAAATACGAGTAGGTACTCGATACTTTTGATTCGATACCAAGTACTAATAGCATCGAATCAATCTTGCGATACTTACTCGGTATCGAAACAAAAGTACTTAGTATCGAATTATCGCGTGTGACGTGTCTCGCGTCTTTCGGTCTAGGCTCGGGTGAAGTCGGACGGGTTCCGACTTCACCCGAGCCGAGACCGGGGGAGCCGCCATTTCACGCTAGAGATGTTCCGAAACCATCAAAGTATCGATACCTACTCATATCATAGTACTCAAATCAAAATGAAAAAAAAAATGAAAAAAATGTATTAAAAAATGATGAAAATGATGAGACGATGTATGAATGTGAGTGAGGCAAAGAGTGTGTGCCAAGACCGAGTTGTTTGGCGGTCCGTCCTCTCTGCCTACCCCTGCGGGAAACGGCGTGATGGTTGGTTAGTTAACATTTGTTCCAAGCGAGTGCTTATTTTCCAAAGCCGGAGCAACAATGTCGCAAACAAGGAACAGATTGTCTCCAAAATACCTGGAGCAGTTACTGTTTTGGGCAAGATTGATGCTAAAGAGTTTTTTGCTGAATGTACTTTCAAATAAAAGATAATTTTTGTTAATTAAATAAAAAAATTGTTAATTAATGACTTTACTTTTAATTTTTGCCCTAACTGTCCTTTAACATTTGCCTCGTTATTTCCTTCATTAAAAAAAATCTAAAAGTATCGATACATTATGAGTATTTGTATGAGTAAGTATCGAAAAATGATTTGAGTACTATGATATGAGTAGGTATCGATACTTTGATGGTATCGGAACATCCCTAAATTGGAATATTTTTAAAATTATAGTAAAAACCCAACAAACTATAAAATAATAATATAGGCAAATAAAAAATGTCATCTACAATATTGCTATTCTACTTTACTTGTTTGCAAAGCTATTTATGACATCATCAAAGTCCAAGTTTCTGGCCAGACCATTTTCTACGGGCCTACGAGTGTCATTGGCTTTTATTAGTCAAAAATCCGGATCCCGTGAGTCCGTCCCGGGCCCCAAGTTTCAGACTTGACCAACGTGCCCTCTCGGCGGCCCTGCCTGAGGGTCCATTTCTTAATCTACTTATTACGCTTTCATCAGTCATACATGGTCATACAACACGCATGGTTCTCGAGTCTTGTATTCTTTGCGGATACCCACATTTCTCACACAATCATACATGGTTTTACAACACGCACGCCTCAGGGGTCTCATTTCAACAGCATTCAGTTCCGTGCCTCACTGACACATCAGGGTAGGTACCAGCACTCTATTATAATACTGATGGCACACTAAACTCACTTTTCAGGGATGGTGTCATTGATAAGCGTTTAGTCGCTACACCTTGAAATTCCGATTCACAAGGAAGTGGGGGGTCTTCCACCGTCACCTATAAAGATATAATTATTCCATATTATTGTGGGAAGAATAATTGGCTAACAGTTGGGGGGGTCAAGTTCCATACTCATAGCGGGTAAATGATTTCTCCGCTTTCAACACGAATTGTGCTTATAGAATAAGCCTTTTAAAAGGAGTGCCTATTTTTAATAATTAATCATAAATAAATAGAATCTGCATCCTTGGACCTCAAAAGGTGTGGAATGGGTATCATTCTCAGTTCGAAGAATCATATCCAACTTAATATTTATGTTTAAAATTGTAAATGAACATTTTTGAATTTCATATAGGTACTTAATTAACAATGATTTTGTGACATGTAATAAGTGATTATGGTATATTTATACTGTTGCTATTAAATAAATAATAAAACCTACTTACTTTGTGATTTTATCCATTTTTATTTCGTTTTTCACTGCAACTCAAATAACCTGAACTCAAAACTTGCTTTTAAAGACGTCAAAGTGGTTTATTTATTTATGCGTTGACAATGAGGATGCGCGTGCGCGCGGAACTGTATAGTGTTAACATGCAGTGTGACCAGATTTCATTTTACGAATCTACTGCTTGTGTAGGTTAAAAACTACAAAAATTCTACCAAAAGAGAACTAAAAAAAACTAAAAATCTATTACATTTTTTCGCTGTTGTGTTACAGCGAAGAAGCATATTCGTTCTCTTCATTATAACGATATAACAATAAAATGAACAAAGAAAACAGCATAAATTGGAGAAAATCAATGTTTATTACCTACTTAAATTTAAAATCTACAGAAATATAGGTTTTTTAAGAACTGTGATCGAGTTATGGTTTTTCTTCTTTGTGTTGGGTACTAATGCGTAACTCGAAAGTATTCAAAAAATCTTAACAAGAGTAATCATTAAATTAACTAGAAATTACATAGCCCATATTAACGTAAGTAAGGGAACGTACATATACTACGTGACTTGTTCGGGGGGGGGGGGGGGGGGTCTTCAAAATACCACGCTTCGTACAAATGAGCGGCGGGTTGCTTAGGTTTTTGGTCACCGGGGGGGGGGGGGGGGGGTTAAAAATTGGTCACGTAGTGTGGGTACGTTCCCTAACTTGCATACCGTCACCTCCTTTCATATTTTTTATATGCTTTGATGTAGCCATGTGTTCCTTCAAAGACGCCACTCGACTTAGTACTTCACAGTTGCATGCTTTAATTTAGATTTACATAACTAATTTTTGAATGAGAGATCTTGCTCCCATTCATTACGATATCCTTGTGTATATTTACGTTTCTTTATAAAAACTTTCAAAAAAGGAATTCCCACTAATCCATCACACTCTATGCTCACGGCACGAATGGTTACGAAAATAATGAAAATTAAAGACAAACCTACCTAATCAATTTTCTTCAATACATGTAGGATTCCGCCAACAGCTTTCTCTCTCGAATAATTAATATTAGAAAGAGATTGTTACAATCCATTCGATGAAAAGGGGAATACAGGGGTTTTTTCGATAGGTTTGCCATATGAAGGCAAAAAAAGTACAAGAATAGTTAAAAAGCGTGAATTCTACCAAAATATACCAAATAATTTTTACCTACTAGATACTGTTACCGGTACCTCGAAATCTACAAAAAAGTAGAAATCTACTAAATCTGGTCACACTGTTGACATGCGTAAAAATAATGGTGTGTTTGTTTTTATCAACATACATCAAATACAAGAAAAATTCGAAGCCATTTTGGTGGCAACACTGGGTGTCCAGGAGTGATGGACGGATGTATCCATCCCTCCCACTACGGCGCATGGCGTTATTTCGAGAAAATCCATCTGGAAATATCAAAAGGTCGCCTTCAAGATTAAGATTTGGGAGGTGGGTATGGGTACCGCCGCCCCGGTAACCGTTTTTTGGATAACCAATACCTCTGTCATAGGTCACCCCAAGTGGTTCGATACGTTTGGTGACTTAGCAGGGGTGCCCAGGTTCATGGGGTGAGGAATGTCCGGGTATTGGCGGCGGATGCATCAGCCCACCAGCTGCATGGCAGGCCGGATTGGGAGAGAGTGTTGAGGAGTCCCTTTGACTTTTTCCAGCCGTACTCTCTCGGAACATAGCCTTGCACCGCAGTGGAAGTGATAGATTCCTGGACACACCGACCTCCAGATTCCTACCCACCCTTTATTCCTTTTCCTTTGGGGTCGTCTAATAATCACGTGATGTTTTTTAGCAACTTTTTAACCCCCTCCCCCCCGGTGATATGTGGTGAGGTTTAAGACTACCCCCCCTCCCATACCCAAAATCACGTGTATTTTTTTTAGTACAAAGTATTTTGAAATTTTCAGAATATTATCACGAAAAATAAATACACGTGATATCTCATTATCCCCCCCCCCCCCACGTGATGTTTCGTGTTTTTTTCCGAACCCCCTCCCCTTTCGAGCCTCATGTGATTAATAGATGACCCCCAAGATGAAACTGTTAATCCTCTTAAAGTAAAAATTAATGCTACGTACAGATGCTAACCCGCGACCTCCGGATTCTTAGTCGAAGTTCGTAATGGCGTACATATAAGTAATAAAAACAGTTTTCGAAGATTAAGTACATCCGTTCAAACTGTTCATCCTCTTAAGTAGAAATGAATATACTTGTATATAATATACGTGTGCTAACGGTCAAAATCAAAATCAAAATCAAATTCAAAACCAAAATCCAAATTAAATCTAAAACAAAAATACATTAAAAAAACGAACTATAAGAACGTACCTACAAGTACCTACGAAAAGTTCGACAGACCGGCACCTTTGTTGGCGGTCTTTGTTGTTTGCATTGCGCACAGTTCGCGGTCAAAACGTGGCAAATAAGAACGTACCTACGATTACCTACTAAAAGGAGCAGAAAAGTTCGACAGACCGGCAGCATCCCTATATACATATATGGAGATCAACAAATAAAAACGTGTAAAATGTATATGTCACCGATAAATGGGCGTGGCTTAGAGGTAAATCTCGATGACAAAAGTAGATCCACATGGATCAGGATTTGTATGCCAGCTTCGGTAACAGATCTACAAATCCGGCCAGATCAACAAACCCAAACGGATCAACAAAAAACTGGTGTACCGTCGCGCAAAATCAACATAGTACGAGAGGAGATAAATATATATATATATTAGCTCCACACTAGAGACCCTAAGGAAAAAAATTCCCCTCAGGCCCTTTGTCATCTTTGGGGATGGTGTGTAGGGGATATTTTTAGAAAAGGAAGTTCTGGGAAGGATAAAGGAATGAGGGAGGGGGGGGGGGGTAGGAATCAGGCGGTCAGTGTATCCAGGAATGACGGACGTATGAATCTTTCACATTTGGGAGGCGGGATTGGGTACCGCCGCCCCAGGAACCTCTATTGAATAACCAACACCTTTGCCACAGGTCACCCCAAGTGGTTCGCTAAGCTTGGTGATTTAGCAGGGGGCCCGGGTTCATGGGGTGAGGTTTGTCTAGGTATTGCAGGCGGTTGACTAGGACACACTGAACCCCAGATTCCTACCCACCCTTAAAACCCTTTTCCTTCCCAGAAGTCTCCTCTCCTTCCTTTCCCCCAAAAAAACCCTCCACATAGCATCCCCAAAGATGACATAGGCCCTGAGGGAAATTATTTTCTTCAGGGCTTCCAGTATGGAGCTCAAGTAGAAAAAAAAACTCCCACTGCGGTGCAAGGCAATGTTCCGAGAGAGTCCTGCTGGAGAGGCCAAAAGGTCTACCACGCAGTTGGTGGGCAGACACATCCGTCGAAAAGATCCGGACAAACACTTACTCACTTTGCAACCGGTGTGCATAAATGGATATCTGAAAAGGGGCGAAATTTCTTTAAGGAACATATGAACCTGAATCACCAGTAAATAATTTAAATAACTTGTATATTACAGAACAATATATTTCTCTTTCATATTCATCATTAAAAAATATTTAACACCACTGACATGTTTCTTATACTCAGTATTTATTACGAAAAATATTGTGAAAATGATTCCATATTTGAGTACATATTTTTAGCCTTAGCTCAAACGTGGATTTAGACAAAAACTTCTGATATATATCTATATACCTATGTTACCATAACACGCACATGCAAATCGCTCATCAATATATAACTTATCCCTACTCTCTTACCAAATAGTAGGTACTTTCTTTGATTTTATATTGTATTTGTATTTTTTTGCAAACACACTACTTGTACTTAATGTACTTGTATTTTTATTACATTTTAATAGAATTTTAATTACATAAATGTACTTGTATTTTTTTATTTTTTTTTGATACATGCTTCTGTTATATACTTATTTTTAATTCAATAATACGTATTTTCTTTCATATACTTTTCATATTATTTTAAATTTTTCTGTTTTTCCATACTTATTCTTTATATTCATATATCTTAAACTTATGTAGATATTTTGCATTATTTTTAATTCCTTTATACATCATACTTGTTTTAGATGTATAAATTATTTTATTTTATTTTTATATTATTTTGTTTTTCATTCAACTTATTTTTAATTTGTATCATTATACTTAACATAAAATTGGCCACTACAACACGGGCATGTGCCTAGTGTGATGGCCAAAAAATTATCCATTTACTGTAATGTATAAACTTTACTGAATAAAGAACATTAAAAAAAAGAAAAAAAAAATCACTCCATGAACTTGGGCACTCCTGCTAAATCACCAAACGCAGCGAACCGCGTAAATTAACCCATGGAAGGGGTGTTTGTAATCCGATATGTGGTGCCAGGGGCGGCGGTACCCCTATCCACCTACAAAATTGACTAGTTAACTGTTATAATTTCTGTAAAAGTCGATTTTTTTTCTATGACTTAAAATTTAAAGAAAAATTGTGATACTAGCCAAAATTGTGACATGGGTTATTTTATGAATGCACCGATAAAATATTACATAGATTAAACGAAGTAATCCGTCAGAGATAAGTTAATTACATCTATCGGATGTACATTTATCTTTAATACAAAAAACCCATGATTTACCTGATTTGTATTTGAAATGGCTCCCTTGCCTTGAGGAAAATATTGATATTCAACTAAGGTCACTATTTTAATCAAATTTCAAAATGTCGATAGAACCTTCGTAAAGCGACGTTTCCTGGGATTTTTATGTTTTACAAATAAAAACAAATCACGAAAAAAAGTTCTGCTGTGTTGATAATTAATGCCTTCAGAAAGCGAATGTGTTTAGCACTTTGGAAGGCGGGAATGGGTACAATCGCTACATTTGGTGACTTAGCAGGGGTGCCCGGGTTCATAGGATGCGGTTTGTCTGGATCTGGCGGCGGATGACCAGGACACACTGAACAATAGATTCCTACCCACCTCTCTTAACTTTTTCCTTCCCAACTTTTTTCCCATCCTAACTTTTTTCTTCCTCTCCTTCCTTTCCATAAAAAGTCTCTCCATACAGCATTCCCAAAGATGAAATAGGCTCTTATTATTTATTTTTTCAAGGCCTCCAGTGTGGAACTAAGTTAAAAAAGCGAAAGAATAATTCTCTCACAAGTAAAAATAATTTCACAGAGCCGGTAAGGCTATGGCATCACCAAATGGGGTATATTGTGAGGTTAAAGGTAGTGGAGAGGAGAAAAGGAAAGTGGGGAAGTATCTGGCTGTTCTGACGTGGTCACCCAACACGGTTAAAGCCATTTCAAGCAGTGGCGGCGTAGGGTAGATTGGCACCCGGGGCGGGTTTGTATTGAACACCCTACATAAAATAAAACACCAAATACTAAACATGCTTACGAGATTTCATTTTACTAAAATATTCGATCACAATATCAAGATTGTTTTCCCTGTCTCTTTCAATTGGTAACATAGAAAAATTGATTATTCGCGCTTGGCTCATTGTGGACCTTAAATAAGATTTTATTAACCCGTCTAATCACAGGAGACCCAAGTTGTCCCAAAACATCATATGCCGTTATAATAACAGGAGACCCAGATTGTCCCAGAGCGATAGTGCATTATTAAAAGTTAGATATCTCTCTTCCTGTCATGCGAATATTTGTGATTTCTTTTATGTTAGAAACGGAATGAAATAATGCTTCTCATTGTCTTAGAATTATATGAGCTAGGTTTTTCAGATATTTTACAAACCCGATCAAAAGTGACGGTTTAATTTTTCGCCAATTTGTGACGTATCACACATTTAATTTTAAAATAAAATTATATGAAAGTGATAAAAAGCGAGGTGACAGTTTTATTACAAATTTTATTTAGAAAAGAAGTCTGTATTTTAAATTTGAAGTTTATTCTATTTTAATTACTTTAATTCGAATATTCGCAGGTTTGCATTTTTTAGCCAATTTAAATTTCCAATATTAAAGTTTTAATATTTAGAAACAAAAATTTTGATTTCTAATAAATACACCGGAAAGATTATTTTATCTAGATTTTAGAACAATTTTTGTTTTTGCAAAAGCGTTAAAAAACCAATAAATAGGAGCATTTAAAATGCATGGGAAGACCCAGGAATTTTGCGCGCAAACCTTGATAGGCAAAATTTGACAGAAAATTATTTTCTTATTATTCGAAGGGTTAAGGAGACAGAAAAGATATTGGCACCTCTGGGACTCGAACGCAGGACCTTCCGTTTACACGGAAACAGCTCTACCAACTGAGCTAAGGTGTCTATATCCAATTCGGTCACATTTAACTGTATCATTCTTCGACTAAGAACTACCAACTTTATCTTCATTTTCTTAACGCACATATTATTGGCTGCTACCTTTATATATGATTGCATGATTCAAACCCGAACTAAATGCTATCTACAAGGGCGGATCCAGGATTTTTTTCTGGGGGGGGGGGGGGTACATGGGGCGGACGGGCAAAAAAAATCAATAATTACTGTTAGGATTTTTTCTGGAGCGGGGGGAGGGGGGGGGCACAAGCGGCGGACGCGCAAAAAATCAACAATTACTGTTAGATTTTTTTCTGGGCGGGTGCAAGGGGCGGAAATGCAAAAAATCAACTATTACTGTTAGAAATAAACTTAAGAATCATATTTCAAGTTTATTTATACAAGTTCAAGTATGTATAGGAAGGTTTTTGAAAGTGTCAAAACACTTTAAAATGGTTTTTAAAATGTTTAAAAAATACAGTTTTAGCTTCTAAGTATGTACTGTAATGGAATCTCCACAGTACACAAAAATGCCGTCTGGGGGGGGGGGGGGGCACGTGCCCCCGTGCCCCCCCCCCCCTCACCCCTAATTCCGCCCTTGGCTATCTAGATAGTGTCTGGATAAATTATTAATTAGCTCAGTTAGTAGAGCTGTTGCCATGTAAGCAGAAGGTCCTGGGTTCAAGTCCCAGAGGTGCCAATAACTTTTTCTGATTTTTCTGTCTCCAGATTTTCGATTGAGTTTCGCTAATTTCTTCTTTCAACGCCTGCTTTGCCGGTGTTGGGATCACACATCTCTTTGAGTGTTGATACAAGCTCCTCAAAATGATTCTTCAGTTTTAGAAAGGAAATTAGAATTATATTCGAAAAAAATATATATAGTTGCGACGCATTTCAAAATATGATAATGTAAGTAGCCAGATACAATAGTACGTAGTTATTTATTGAAATGCCTTTACAGCGGGAGATTTTGTGCGCATTCTTTGTCTGTACGAGTGGGTTGTCGTTGTCACCCCTCGGGGCTTGGCACCCGGGGCGTACCGCCCCCTCCGCCCCCCCCTTACGCCGCCACTGATTTCAAGCAACGTTTCAATTCCGAGTGGTGGTCTTACACCACACTATGAATTAATACATATTTTTAAATGTATGAACTTGTAAAATAACACAAATCTATCAAATAAAATTAATTTGCGCACGCAACGATTTAAATCAACATCTTCCGGATTGCTAGTCGAGAGCCTTGCCCCGCGACCACAGAGGCCGTCAAAACTTAAATAGATATTGAACAAAAATTTCTATTTTGAATATGTAACAGAAAATCTTCAAATTAAAAGGAAATTCTACAAATTAAACTTGCGAACAAAAATGCGATATTTGAATTAAAAGTTTTACAACAGATTATTTTTTTATTATTACATAAAATTTTTATAATTACATAAATGTGTAAATTCTGACTATGCAATTGTAAATGTTCTCTAAAATGGCCTGGAAAGAATCTCCTACTTGTGATCTCACTAAAGAAAACACTCATAGAACATTAATAAATGCATTCACTCTGAATGCATTTATTTATGTTCTCCAAATTGACCTTGAAAAAAATCACATCTTTGCGATTCTTTTAAAGACATAAAGAAACCATCCCTTAATTATATACAATTCTTAATGTTCTCAAAATTGGCTTGACAGAAGCAAATTCCCGTGATATCTTGAACGAAACCATTCCTTTGTTAAGAATATGATGAACTAAATATACAATTTGGCTGTCCTGAAACGGGCATTCTGCCCAGTTGGACAGACAAAGTTTCACATTGTAATGTATTGTAATATATATGCATATGTAAATAAAATAAATAAAATAAAAAATGTAAAAACCAAAATAATATTAACAAAAGTCCAAAATTATAAAGAACACGATTAAAAACTGAAATGAAAAAAAAAGTTTTATAGTATTTTATTAGTTTTTTTTTGTGTTTAACAGTCGTAACTCTTTTAAGTACTACGTACATATAGGAATGATCTTGTGAGCTGGTGTAACTAAAGTAAGTATTTTTTTTTTAATTTCCGTTTTTTAATAGCTTGGTCTTTTATTTAGATCTGACTTCCCAACCTTCCTCATCCCCACAATCTTCCCTTGCCCCCCTACTTTCAGCCTCACAACATTCCCCAATTAGGGATTCCATGATCTCACTGATGGTTGGTATTTGCGGTACTCACGGTATTTGCGTAAAAAAAGATGCTCGACGTTGGGAGCTGAAACGATACCTTCTGTAAACTTCGTCGAAGCTTTGCAGTATGAATAACATGCAGTTTATATAATACAGGTCATCCTATGGAGATGAGCTGATGTCCTAAAGATGATATTACTGGCCTCGGTCGAGTGAGAGTCACCAGATAAGTTAACCATGGAGAAATTTGAGAGAAATCTGTACACACATCTCGACACCAATAGGCTTATCACGAAGAAAAATAAGTGAAAATAAGGTGGAAATAAGAAGAAAAGATGATGAGAAAAAGAAAAGCAGATTTAAAAAAATTGAAAAAGTAAATGAGATGAAAATAACATTAAAAACTATAAAAATTACAAGAATTCAATTCAAGTTAGAGGTGGGAGAAAATAATTGCGATTCCAGAGGGTAGAAGTTCAGTGGGGATGTCCTAGACACAGTTGGGCGAGACAACTCCAAAACTGTGTGAGGAGAGGATGGGACTGCCATGGACGGAGGCCGAACAATCAGTGCAAGACAGAGACGAATGGATGAACCTTGTCGATGTAGTGGATCCCCGGCCCGAATAGGATAAGGGGAAAAAGATGGTGATGATGATGGAAAAAGAGAAAATAAGATAAAAAGAAGAAAAGATGAATGGAAGAAAAATGGATGATACACAACTAAGACAGTAAGAAGAAAAAGAGGAAAAGAAGAAAGGTAGAAGAAACTGGCTAGATATTGTTGAATTCACGTCCACGTAGGTAATATATTTGCGGCTAACAGAAATAACTTCAACTTTTCCATATTAACTGGAGATATCAATATAAACATAAATGAAAATAACAAAAGAACAAACTGTATAAATGAATACTTAGATTGTTTGTCATGTGCAGGTTATCAGTCATATATAAACTCACCAACAAGAGAAAATCTGAATAATTCTACGACTCTAGATCACATATTTATTAAACACACAAACACGTTAAAACTACTTCCTCAACTCTAAAAACAAACATTACTGACCACTACCCAACATTTTACGGGCACAACATCTTAAACTCAAATTTAAAAGAATATTCTGATTCTGTTGAAAAAAATTATATTAATTACCTACGTCATACTAAACAATCTACTTCAATCAGAAAAATGGGACAATATACTATCAACAGATAACCCATATTCAGCGTTAGAATTATTTTACAAAACCATACAATATTACGTTTCGAAATACACTAATAAAATTGTTATCACTAAGAGAAAATATAAAAAAAATTAAACTGTGGATCACTGTAGGACTAATAGTCTCCATTAAACAAAGAGATAAACTGTACAGAGAGCTGTTAAATTATCAAAAAGCCCGTCAAAAAAATAATGTAAGAATAATGTCTGTTCGGGCAAATCTATACCTACACACCCATGTATTCCTCCCGTCTTACCTACCCATCCTGATATATCCATCTTGCCATTGTCACCGGTTCAAGATTGATTCCTAACCGCGAAATCAGTGCAATTTCAACACCGCGCGGTATTGGCAGCCAAATACTTTGGTCTCGTAGCTTTATAGTCGAAACCCGGATCCGCGCAAGATACGTGTTTTCAACGGTGGAGTTTTCTTGAGTGCATGAGTGTGGGACCCCCGGGACGTCACCAGCAAGGTAGGGTCTTTTTGTTTTCGGTGGACATCCCATTTTTTCCCCTTCATCCTTTCATTCCAACAGTGGTAGGTAGAGATTCCGAACTCCGCGGAAGAAAAGATACAGCTTCCAACAGCTATCGAAACAATGTCTTTTATGAAAACTAAATATTTAATGTACAGAAATTTACTCAATAGGTTAATAAGAAGTTGTAAAAAGAAATACTTTTGTGAGCACATTGATAATGCAAAAAATGATACTAAAAAAAATGGAATATAATTAACGAAATAATGAACAAAAAAAAATAGTATCAACTGATGTGAATGAGATTAAAATAAACAACAATATTATTACTGACAAATCGACCATTGCAGAAAATTTTAACAACTTCTTTACAAATGTAGTAGATCAAGTACTTGAATTTTCTAGTAAATTGATAATACAACGCCCGTAGACTCATCTTTGCATTCAATCTCAACTTACGACACAATTAACTCCTTAGAATATTTTTCACCCATCACAACAAATGAAATTGATAAATACATTGACGGTCTTAAATCAACAAATTCTACAAGAATGGACGGTTTATCAGGTAACACACTTAAAAAAATTATCAATATATTTTAACTCCTTTACTACATATCTTTAATATTTACTTTGGTCTCCGTAAACTATTTATACTGCAAACTATGAAATATATCTATAAAAACAGAAACAAATTCGAAAAACACGAAAACAGAACCAACATTAGAAATAATAATGTATTTTATACCCCTCAAACAAACACAAAACAAATGCAAACTCACAGTAGTTTTATTGGACCTCGCACTTTTAACCTTTTACCAAAAAATATCCAAGTTGCAACTAAACTTCCGCATTACATAAAAGAGTTAAAAATATGGCTGAACCATACAGATGTAAAAACTCTATTTATTTAATTTTACATCAGTTTATGTTCCTCACAAACTTTACACTTATTATTACACTTATAACTGTTATTACACTATACACTTATTATTACCTTGTACACTATTGAACACACTTTTTGTACAAACTGTTTAAACAAATTTTAATAATGTTTTTGCCTCATATACCACTGTTTGTTTTTTTATAGGTACTAAAATAAAATATATTTAACTATAATATTACCCACGCACAGGCTACGCCTTAGTGGGTTCCCATTATTTTTATTATATCTAAAATATGTAACTATAAAATGTAAAATTGGGAAAAATAAAGGGTTTAAAAAAAAAAAAAACTTATCACAAAAAAGCCAAATATACTAACACGCTAGTGATCGATTGTCGATATCTATATTATATCTAAAAATATTAGGACTAATGTCAAAATCCAGAGAGGAAATTGGGGAATGGACAAACCGCCGCACGGTTTCCACTCAATTTCGTCTCTACCCAAAACAACATAAAAAAGTGCCAACTAAAAAACATTGCCAACCGATATATTCATGGGATGTCTATGGATATATTTTATTTTAACTTAGTACTCACAATCCGCGATTAATTAAAAAATGTTATTTGTTCATATGTAGCGGATACTTTGTGATGTGACATTATTAATTTAAAATAAAACAATAACTTTGTAAAAACCCAAACACACATAAAATTTTATACAACAGTCCACCACCTCATAATAATAATATACCAAGTAATAATAATCAACCTTATCAATGGCGTAGAATCCTGTACATCAATAATTTTTCTCAAAAAAGTGTTAAAAATCTCCCATCAGAAATCAAACCAGCATTTTACACTAATAATAATTTAGGCAAACTTTTAATGAACGGTAAGGATAAGGAAGATAATCTATCTCACTCGGGAATTAATTCACTTCAATGCAGCGACTGCCCAGTTTTTTATATTGGTAAAACAGCGCGCAATATAAACACCCGTGTCAAAGAACATCTTAGATGTTTACACAGCTCTGGATTTTCAGAATTTGCAAACAACTTGATCGAAATAGACCATAAATTTGACAAAAACGCCGGCGCCAAACTTATTCATAAAAACAATATCGGTATAAGGTTGGACAATTTAGAGGCACTTGAACTTAGGAAAGCCATAAACACTAATAGTATGGTAGTTAATAACCAACTAAATTTAAATAAAAGTCCCATACTAAGATTCTTCCCTATTGATAAAGAACACGTTCGTTCCCTTCCCAATTCTCCATCTATGCCTCCTTCCTCCTCCTCCACTTGACGAGTCCGGCCCATTTTTGGTAAATTATATATATATTATAACACACATGTAACCTAATGTTAGTAGAGTATTATACTGATGAAGCTACGGTTGTAGCGAAACCCGGTCGGCATAAAGTATAAATAATAAAAGTGGTGTTTACAAAGTTATTGTTTTATTTTAAATTAAAAAATGTTATTTTGAATGTAGGACTGATTTCCGACGGAGGGAGCTTATTCTTTGTCCCGTTTGATAATTTTATTTTATCAAAATATTAGAACTAATAATGGATGCGCAAGCATACATTTCCTTGGCTAACGACGCCATTAATGCATTAACTAACATCGTGATGGATCCAAACAACAAATTTACCAAGGAGCATATAGCAAAAATAATGCCTAAAACAAACAATATTCTTAGCTCCATTGGTCAAATAGCAGTGAGAATGGCAACTCTCGAAGGTGAATTGTCAGTCTACAAAAATATTCCTGCTACGACAACCAACCTTCCCTCACACTTGCAAACAAAAAACGTTTGTGAAATTATTGCTGAGATCAATGAACAAAATTATAGAGAAAAAAAAAAATTATAATTTGTAATATTACTGAAAGTGAAGCTTTAACCCAAAAAGATATTACGAATAGTGATACCACCAGCGTTAAAAAAAATATTTCTGACTTGGACAAATCTACAAATTCTCTAAAACTGAAAATATACAAAATCGGTAAAAATTATAATTATAAACCGAGGGGAATCAAAGTTGAGTTCCCCGAGCCAAAATGGCCTAAAATCTTACTCCACAAAAAACACTCACTAAAAAATAACATCCGTATGAACCCGGAATCAGTTAAATGATTTAAAAACGGAACTGAAAAAATAGGCAATATTCAGGTGAACAAGACATCACAATTAAATATATTAATAACATCCCAACAATTGTCAAATTATCACCAAAAAACTGACTCAAAACCTGAAATCTACATCACTATCTCTAAACATTTATTACCAAATGTAAGAAAACTCAAAACTAAACTAAATAATTAAAGAATTAAACTACCGACCTTAGAATATGATGTTTACTGCTTCACTGAGACATAGTTGATCCCAGATATTAAAAATGGTGAGTTAGGATTTCACTCCCATAACACCTATCGAATGGACCGCGATACTAATACTAGCAACACCAATATCTTTGACTAGCAACGAAAGTAGGGTAGGTGGCTGTCTAATTTCAATCAACACTAAATTAACCCCAAGAAAACTCAAATGTGCAAATATCAACGTGGAACAACTATTTGTTTTATTGACAAACAAAAGTGAAAAAAATATAGTTGTTTGTGCGTACATTCCACCCTCATCTGTTGTCCAGCTATATACTAGTTACTGTCAAGAAGTAGAAATATTGCGAAGAAAATATCCGGAAGCTGTATGGTTATTTCCTTTTGGGGTATTATGCCGTGTTGCGCTACCTCCTCCTTTAGCCAACGTTTCGGTCAGCGTTACAGTGTCCATCATCAGGGCAGATGTGTAAATGTTAGAGATGAAATGTGTGCTTAAGTACTTCAAAGCAATGCCGTGTTGCTAGCACCAATCCACTGCGGGCTGGCATTACAGTATACTTCAAGATGGTTTTTTGCATTTAGCTTTGGTGTAGCCGTCAATTACCGGATACCAAGAACTATTGAGCTTAGCTCCGTCGTCTTTATTAATGTTAATAGGATTTTTATGAATTTCAATTGCCTCTGTAATTAAGCGTGCAATTAAGTGAGGTTTTGGGTCTACCCAGGACTTCAGGAACAAATCCGAAGTAATGGCCGGTTTCAATCAAATGCTCGGCGATTGCCGATTTGTCAGGGTGGCCAAGTTTACATGCTCGAAAGTGTTCCGATATCCTTTTGGAGATCGTCCGCTCTGTCTGGCCAACATAGACCTTATCACATCCGGAACAGCTGAGTTTATATACTCCATCTGTTTCCAGAGGAAACTTGGTCTTTGCAGACCTCAGTAGGTCTTGTATTTTGGTCGTGGTTCCGAAGACAGTCTTGATGCTTTCTTTCCTCAACAGTCTGGCAATTCTGTCTGTCACATTGTGAACATAAGGTAGGAACGCACAGCCTTTAGACTCTTGTTCAATTCTGTCTTCGTTTAGTGTAGATTTGGCTCTTATTATTTGCCTTGTCTGCCTTGCCGGGTAACCGTTACGCTCCAGTGCATCGGTGAGCTTAGTAAGTTCCGCTCCGATTTTTGTTTCTTCATATATTCTGGTCGCTCGGGTTACCAGCGTATGGATAAGTCCTCTCTTCTGCGCTGGGTGGTGATGCGAATCAGCATGTAGATACCGATTCGTATGAGTTGGTTTCCTATACACTGTGTGTCCTAGGCTACCATCTTCTTTTCGAATCACTTCCACATCTAGAAAAGGCAGGAGTTTGTGGTTATTTTCCAACTCCATTGTGAACTTAATTTTACTGTGAAGTGAGTTCAGATGGTCTAGGAATTCGTTCAGTTTCTCTATTCCATGAGGCCAAATAGCGAAAACATCATCGACATAACGCCACCATACCTTTGGAACAGCCGAAGCTGTGTCAAGTGCCACTTCTTCAAACTTCTCCATAAAGAAGTTAGCTAGAACTGGCGACAACGGTCTGCCCATCGCAACTCCTTCCACTTGCTCAAAAAGCTCACCCTGAAATGCAAAATATCCTGTTTTGAGACAGTGTTCAAAAAGTTTGCAAATGTCTTCCTCATATATCTCCCTGAGCATTGTCATGAAGTCTTCTAGAGGCACACTCGTAAAAAGAGAAACTACGTCAAAACTGACAAGAATATCTCTTTCATCAGTCTTAACCTTCTTAAGTTTACTGATCAGATCTGTGGAATCATTAATCCACGATTCAGTTTTTCCAGTTTGCATCTGCAGTAGTCTAGATTTCTAGATAGGTATTGGGACAGTTTGTAAGTAGGTGCACCAATAGCACTGACAATCGGTCTCATTGGTATATCCTTTTTGTGAATTTTCGGAAGACCGTATAGGGCAGGAGTTCTGGAGGCTTTTACGAAAAGCCCAGATCGATCCTCTTTCCTAATACTGGAAGCTTTAACTAGCTCTCTTGTCTTCAAGTCAATCTTATTGGTGGGGTAGTTTTTAATCTTCTTGTAAGTGCCGGCATCGCACAGGAGGTCTTCCATCTTTTTGATGTAGTCTACCGTATTAATCACCATAGTGGCATTACCTTTGTCGGCAGGCAGAACTAAGATTTCCTCATTGGCGCGCAATTCTTTTAAGGCCATAAACTCTCCTTTTGTGATGTTTGGGCGGGGTATTTTGGCCCTTTTCAAAATATGGCAAGTCTCTTGTCGTATATCTTCTGCTTGGGTCTCTGACATTTTATGGACTTTCATCATTGAATGTAGTGCTGTCTCTACACCACATACGATAGATTCCACAGGTATCTTTTTGGGGGCAACTGCATAATTCATCCCCTTGGCAAGCACAGAAGTCGCCTGTGGGCTCAACGCAAGGGACGAAATGTTAATAACAACTTTATTTTGATCAAGCTGTTTTCGATCACCTTTTTTATCTTGGTTGAGCCTCTCGAATTTTTGTTTCTGTCTCGCATCTGTTGACTGCTTACTTCTCTGTGCTTGTTGGTAAGTCTATTTTTCTATCCGGAAGCTAATTTTATCCTTACAGGTGACTTTAATCAACCTACTGTTGATTAAAGTCACTAACTACATTCATAGTACCTACTTACTTATTTATATATGTAATTGCTGTGTACCTTTTATTGTTTTCATAATAATAACAAACGTACGTATATTTATGATAGCAAAAAAATAAATAAAATAAAAATTTAATTACAAGAAAATTACCTACTTTTATATTAATCGTTAAAAAATGTTTTACACCACTGCAATACCGGTATGCTTCGAGTATGTTTGGAATCATATTTTGTGATATTGTGACAATCCCAGATCCCAGAACCCAGATCTTTTATTAATATTACCGTAGAAAGATTCACATTGTTAATGTGATATTGAAAGAGTATTGAATTTTTATTTCGAGAAAAACTTATAGATTAACATTTGTTTATGTTTAAAAATAAATCATTTATGTTACACCAATTATATAATCGATCCAAGTTATTTTGGAATGCAAGACAGTCCATTAAATTTCTTATTATAGTGTAACTTTCAAATATTGAAACAATGTCATTGATAAATAACAAAAAAAGAATAGGACCTAGATGAGAACCTTGAGGCACCTCACTTGAAGCTTCAATTTCATTTGATATGTGGTTAGATAGTTTAGCGTATACTTTTCTAGATGCTAAATAGGTCTCAATCCATTTTAGTACATTTCCTTTTATCCCTTATACAATTAGTGTAATTTTACGCTGAACATCGATTTCGTTTTTGTTTCATCTGTTCGTTTTTGTACCGTCCTTCTCCCCATATAAGGGGTTGGACCCTGGACCGTGTCCCCGCCTACGTACCATGGCCGGTCATCTAGAACTGGTGGAGCTGCACCTGTTTGCCGCGCCACACCCCGTGACATGAAGAGGCTGGGGAGAAGGCTGAACGACATCCGAAAGCTGTCCGTCCCGCCTCCGGCGACCCGACGCTTCTCTCCCTAGGGTCTTCTTCATGTTTTCCACTTACTGTCGTCTAGGCACCACCGGCTAGCTGGCTTAAGGACGACGCTGCCGGTTGTGGGGAGGCCGGACAATCAGCCTCCTTCACTGTCTCGGGGACTGCCGGCAGCCAGGTTGCGGTGACACCGGTTCTTATCTGTATGTATGTTATTTTACTTGTTTCCTTCTTTTTAACGTACAGTGCTCGGTGCCGCCCGCCGGATTATGTATGGTCATGTCTCCCGCTGTCATGAGCTAATTACTCATGACGGCTGCTGTCATTTTGATTACTTTATTTTTTTGTTGATGTTACTAACAACTTGTTCGACTGTCCATGAGGCTCACTGCTTTTGCATTGACACCTCCATGGGCTTTAGAATTGTAGAGATTGACCATTACAGTACAGTCCTGTAGGCGCGCCCGCATACCGCCACCTAACACAGTATGAGGGGACATTGAAGGTCTAGATTCGTTACATTAAAAGTAGAGCCATTTATTCAAAAAAATTAGATTCTTGCGAGAACTCCGAAGGGGCGACCATAAGTTGCCTATACCGGGGTGGGACAGTGGTGGGTACTTCAATGAACATCGATTTCATCAATAACAAGGTCGTTAAAATCAATAGAAATATTCGAGTTGAATTGAGGTATTTGGTTATTGAATGAGTTTACATCATATACTTCGCCAAAACATTCAGCAAATAAGTCAGTTATTCCTTGAGGTGTATCAGCAATTTTACCATTGTAGTATATGATAGACGGAATACCAGATTCATTACGATTTCGATATGTTTTTCACCCTTTTGCGTAATTTAGAAAAAAGTAGATAGTCATTCGGAGCTCGAGATATTTTAAATGTTTTATGTACAAGTTTTTTTAACTGGATAGTACAAATCAGCTCTTTGCTTAACCATTTGGGGTAGTTAGATGTCCTACATTTTGTAATAGGGACGTACAGTTTAATTCATTTGTTAATTATGTAGTAAAAAGATTCTATTATATCATTAATGTTATTACAATTACTAATGAAGTTCCAGTCTGATTTGGCAAGTAACTCATTAATCTTAGGATAATCAGCTATATAAAAATTTGATTTTTCTTTAAAATACTCTAAATTTAAATTTTGTAGAGATATATGCTTATCAAAAAGTGGTGGGTGGTAGTTATTAATTGTTGAAACATTGTCATTTGCATGTTGTACACTTATATTGCTGGAATTGCTAAAAATTAAGTCTAATAGATTATTGTTGCAGTTATATATAAAGTTCACTTGTCTAAGATTTAGGAAACATGACATTTCTATAAATTCACGAGAACCATAATTGGGACGTGGAATTTGTGCGAGTATTATTGTTGTTAATATCCCAATGAACAGTAGGTTGATTAATGTCACCTGTAAGGATAAATTTAGTGTCCGGATATTTTCTTCGCAATATTTATACTTCTTGACAGTAACTAGTATATAGCTGGACATCAGATGAGGGTGGAATGTACGCAAAACCAGCTATAATTTTTTCACTTTTATTTGTCACTAAAACAAATAGTTGTTCCACGTTGATATTTGCACATTTGAGTTTTCTTGAGGTTAATTTAGCGCTAATAGAAATTAGACAGCCACCTCCCCTACTTTTGTTGCTAGTATTAGTATCGCGGTCCATTCGATAGGTGTTATGGGAGTGAAATCCTAACTCACCATTTTTAATATCTGGGGTCAACCATGTTTCAGTGAAGCAGTAAACATCATATTCTAAGGTCGGCAGTTTAATTCTTAAATTATTTAGTTTAGTTTTAAGTCCTCTTACATTTTGGTAATAAATGTTGAAAGATAGTGATGTAAATTTCAGGTTTTGGATCAGTTTTTTGGGGATAATTTGGCAATTATTGGGATGTTATTAATATATTTAATTATGGTGTCTTGCTCACCTGAAGATTGCCTATTTTTCAGTTCCGTTCATAAATCATTTAATTGATTCCTTTGCGCAAGTGATAGATCTGGGTACAAACGGATGTTATTTTTTACTGAGTGTTTTTTGCCGAGTAAGATTTTAGGCCATTTTGACTCGGGGAACTCAACTTTGATTCCCCTTGGTATATAATTATTTTTTTTACCGATTCTGTATATTATTGTTAATGATGTGATAAATATTGAAAGATTATCAACATACACAAATTATTTAATTAAAGCTGTTTGTCAGCGCTTCTCAGTTGGATTATAATCAAATATACTTTGAATGTTTATATTCTTCATCAATGTTTACTTCTGGAATTTTTAAATTTATTTTTATTACGTACTTTACATAGTTATTTTTTTAGTTCAAAATATCTTCAATAACTGTATATGAGGTTTTCTTTTTCTTCATATTTGTATTTATAATAGCTTACTATTTGTACTTTACGCTATCACTTCAATATGTACTCCTTAATTTTTTGTCATATGAATTTTTTTTCTTCACTATGTATATTCTGTATCCGTTTCAAATTATTGTAATTCCTATGTAAAAGCCATTAATCGGCGTTAATTCATAAAAAAATAAAAAAATAAATATCAAAATAATAATTAAGACTCGAAAAAACGATTGAAAATTTTTATTTACACAAAAATATCCAACAATTAATTTGGAAAGTACGGCATAGGTTATGGATCAAGAGATATGACTTGACTTGACCCGACTTCAGGGTGCGAGTGACTTATTCATCGAACCTCAGTCCGGTGACGGAGTTGATCCAGGACACGAAGTGGTTGGGCCTGACGAAGCCAGATGGAGCGCTGGAGGAGCATCCTGCGCTGCTGACGAAGCTGACGACTCCCACGAGGGTGGCGCTGGTTCCGCTACCGATGATCAATGGGCCGCCGGAGTCTCCCTACAAGACAAACACGTATTCATTATGATTGTGTGACCAAGAGAGGTTGTGATACCAAGAGCGATTGTGTTAGCAAAGAGGTACTTACGCTGCACACTCCCTGGGCAGAGCTGGTGATACCAGCAGCGCAGACGGTGGAGGGAATGATGATGGAGCCAAAGGTCTGTTGGCAGACGGCATTGGTGATAACCCTCAGGTCGACGTATCTCAGGGTGGAGGAGGTGGGACCGTCTACAAAGAAAATTCAAAACATGTAAAAATGGATTTCTGATGAGTTTGCCATTTATGCAACGAAGATTCCACTCGCTGATGTAAAGGGTATAAAGGAAGAAGTAAACCATGCAAGCAATTTGGGAACAGCTAAAGGCCGCCTAAGACAGTACTTCATGTATAGCACAACCAAAATCCTGCCGGCTCTTCGGATGTGAAAAGCCATCATTGATGAGGCGAAAGCTCTTCAAAAGCGTGGTTTTCGTATTTGGTTAATGGGTATGTTATTTGATTTATTCATGTAACTGAGTTAGGGAAAAGATGTTGGGCTTACTGTTGGCGGTGTATCCGAATCCACTGGCGGTGACGGTCTCTCCGGCGTAGTTCGCGTTGGGGTCCTTGGAAAGGGCAATTGGCCTGATGTTAGCTGGAAGAAAGAAAAAATCAAATATAAGTAACAGTTCGTGCAGTCATTAGTTTTGCAGATGACATAGTCCTTCTCTTCCATCGTCGTGGGAGACTGTATACGAAAAAAGCTGAAAAAGGGATGAATCGGGTAAAACTACGACTTGATTCAAATTCAGTAACATTCAGTGATACAAATACTAAATATATTAAATTCTAAATCCACAACAAACAGACAGATAACTTCAATACATACCTAAACATAAAAATTCATAAAGACTGTTAATGCGTGAACTAAGAAATTCTCTGCAATTGCCCAAAATTGAATGAAATACAAACAATAAAATACCTTGGAATAATTATTGATCAAAACTTAAATTGGAACCCCAAGTGGAAAATGTGAGAAACAAATTACAAAAAACTAACCTATTGTTTCAAAACAATAAGAAACATTTTAGATAAAGAACAGTTTATTAAAATTTAACATTACAAAAGATATTCTAATGTACCCATTGAAAAACCAGATCAAATACCTTATTTTATATACAACCTTTCAAATCGAAATACGCACAAAATTCCTTGCTCGGGCGTATCTGCAAATCTTATAATGCCTTAAGCGATATTGACATTTTCCACTGTACCCTTAAATCGTTTAAAATCAAATTAACCTTACTATGTACCTTACTTAAAAATATTACTTCTCTTTTGTTTAGTATTCTCTTTTTAATCATTTTTCACACACACTATGTACTTTATTACTTTTAATTAATTTCTAGCTTTTATAAATATTATAAATGGAACTTAAGTGGTTTAAATCAAGTTCTATATTTTATGTTCAATTATTTTTTTCTAAAACTGTATGTTTCCTAAATAAACTAAAATAAAAAATAAAAAAAAATAAACTAACTTTACACAAACTTGGGCCGATTCACAAGATCCACATTACAACATACATTCCACCAACCTACAACTAAAACGACTTTTGGATGAAGAAATATGCTAAAATACTTCTCTATAGAATTATTTAATACACTCCGTCTTGCAAAAAAAAACCATTAAAAAAATTACCGACTTCAAAAGAAGCATTAAGATATGGATTATGGACATGGGGTGGAAGAATATGGATTCAATTTTGCAACCTAACAAAGATTAATGCTTGTATTGCAGGACTTTCTTTTAGATATAACTTTATAATTTTCCTATTGCAATATTTTAACATAGGAATTTACTTATATTTCAAACACAAATGTGGCCTTAGAACGGGGTAACCCAGTAAGGACACATTTTTCTACAAAATTATAAACAAACAGAAAAAAATTACAATTCCGCAGCTACAACAATGTTCATAATATGAAATATTAACATTATCATATTATCATTGTTGGTTTGAACACAAATATTCACAATATCCTAAATTACAATTTTGCTTTTATGAATCAGATAAATTGTAGTGATTACAATTAAAAATACTAATATGAGTTGTTTGCCTGTGATCATAACTCTATTCCAATGATCTTGGATTTGTTTTTGATAATTTTAAAAATTTTAGCTGATGTGACAAGAATTCAGACAATCGAATAATCAAATAAAGCAGACCGTGATTAATAAAAAAAACTGGTTTGGTTGGGTTAGTTAGGTTGGGTTCGTTGTTTGATTTTTTTTCTCCGTTGTTTTGTGTCGTCACTGTTGAATTCCGACATGGAAGCAAGATATTTAGTAAACTTACCTCCCAGAGGGACATCGCTGCTCCATCCCAGGAGGGCGATATCGTTGTTGAGGGTGTTGGAGTTGTAGTTGGGGTGCACGTGCAGGTTGGTGGAGGTGACCACGACGGGGGAGCTGGCAATGGCAATGTTTCCCAGGGACAGCTGAGCAGAGACGGCTCTGGAGAAAAAAAAATACTCAAAATCAGTGATTTCGCTGGCTTCACTGGTTTCGGTGATTTGCCTTCAACACCTATAACCAATACAATAAATTCAACTAATATGTACGAAGAATAATTGTAATAAAGAGTTTAGGAAATGTTTTTTTAAAAATTGGTAACGAGAAGATTTACCCAATTTGGGCCTAAAATTCCGTACAAAACTGTGCTTTCGATATTAAAATGGGATGGAGATATACGATTTCTGGCGAGTGTAAGCGAAGATGAGATACTGGGGGAGTTGAAAAAATGGAACATTTGCTTCCATTCAAATATGTATGGAAGGCATTCTAGTGTTGTATTCTTTATTCTGTGGTTGAAAACAATTTCGAAAAGATTTTAAAACAGTTTTAAATATGGAACCAAGCAACCACGAATGTACAACAAAATGGTTCTGTGATGTTTGAAAAGCTTTAAGAGAACAGCAATAGTCTTCAATAAAAAAATGAACTACTCAGAAGTAGTTCAGCTCCACCCAAAAGTCAGTAGTTCAGCTCCACCCAAATTGAATTTTTGGAATGCCAGTCAATTTTGAAAATTGTTACGATTGGAAGAGTGATAGATATTGAAATGAATAATCTGTATTTACCCCTGCAGACAATGACCAGCGGTGATGGCCCAGCGGGCGCTGATGAGGGAAGCTCCGCACTGGATCCTGCTGCCTCCGCTCAGGGTGATGAGCAGGTATCCCTGATGAGGGAACTGGTTGGCAACGGCGGGAGAGCCCTGGATGATGCGGTCGGCTGGGGAAATGAAACTTTTATTATGGCAACTGGAAAACAAGTTTACAGTTTTCGTGTCTGAAATTTTAGAAAGACATGACCGTGTTTATGAGCGGAGCTGTACGTATATGTTTGATTTTAACTTTGTAAGTTAATGTCAATTTTGTAAAATAACTTCAGGACACCAGACTAGGCATGTACTCATTGAGGCGGGTCTTTAAAAGAAGTTATTTTTAAATTATAGGAGCGATGAAAGGGTGCCAAATAGGTACAAAACGATGTGTTTAAAATTTTTAAATTTCTGATACGATCTTTTTCCTCCGGATTCACTTCAAAGTTTTGAAAATTTTCATTTTAAGGGGTTATTTCTATTGTATTATAAAGTTACTATGAATCCTTTAAACCATATTTTTGTAATCTTTCTTAGCAAATGTATTATAATTATATTTACGAAATCATTTACAAAAAGTCCCAAGATTGAGTCTTGCAAAATAATGCCGAAATTTGAGAGTAAGAAGGATTTTGCTGGTATTTGAATACACTGTCTTGAGATAATTTGAATTATATTCATATATTTTTTTTAATAAATAAATCAAAATATTCTCTCTTTTTCGCGTTTTATTGAAAAATAGTTCATTTGTAGTGGTTTATCTAACATTTTTTCAGGTTTAACAAGGGTGGGTTTTTCTCTATTATGTGAAATTTCAAAGTCAATCCAGAGGAAGAAAATGTATCCAAATATTATTAAAAAAATAATGTGATTTCATATCTTCATTTAACACCCTTTTATCACTATTAGACAAATCAAAACAAGATTTTTTTCCCATACAATCGTGACCCACCGTAGTGCCCGTACTGCCTAAGTTATAGCGGTCAAAGCAATGGTGATAGAGCTGTTAAATATGTATTTTTCTTGAAAAATAAAATTACAGTAGTATGATGTAAAATTTTCGGAAGCCACAGTACTTTTTCATTGTATTAAAAATCTCTATTTCTAAAAGGAAAAGCAGCCTTGAGAATTTATGGGTCTTAAAATAAATAAGTTTACACAGTTGTATGACAGAAATGGTTCAAATAGATCTATAATAATTTAGATATGTCAGTATATTAAAATTGGTTAAAAAATTAAGTCACGGGTTGATTGAAAAAGGAAAGAAAATGTCCAGTTATTATAAAACTTACACCAAGATTCCAACTGCAGCTCTTCGGGGGTGGTGATCCCGAACTCCTTGTAGCCCTAATAAAACAAACAGATTTATATAATAAATGTTATAATCATGGAAAAAATAAATGAAACCTAAACCACAAGACCTTGGAAATATGCCAAAATATCATGGTGGAAGGATCTTTTGCACCGCGGCCAAAGGCGACCAATCGGCCGATATTGCATTCAATACACAATGCCGAAAAATACAAATAAGCAAAACACAACAATTTCACAAAAGTTGTGTCATCACATAAATATTCAGAGTACAGCTTGTGTCAAAAAGAAAACATCAAACGAGTAACAATTTATTGTATTGTTTGTCGACCAAGTTTTTTAACAATTTTACGTTACAAAATAAGTAATTTTTTCAACAATTATAAGAAAATTCATATGCATGATACGGTCAATCCCCTATGCCCACCCTTGTTAGTTAGTATAAAACCTGAATGTTTAGTTAAGGATAATCTCAAGTTAAAAAATAAAGTTTATGATAAATAAGAAATATTTTTAAATGTCCAGAAAAAAAGGCCAGTTTCCAAAAATATATATATAAATTTGTAAGTTTTATATGTAATATTAATTGTTTAATGTACCTTGGCAAGGGCTACAGCGCAGAAGAACACTCCGAGAACTGCTAGGAACCTCATGTTGCTTACGAAAAGTAACTGAGGAGTGTGAGAAATATTTGGCTTATATAGTGCCAATGGGACTATCATCACGGCTTATCTGATAGTGGGATATTCCTTGTTTGATTGAGTGGCCAGAAAAGTGTTTTGCGAATTTAATCTGTTCTATTGAAATTATATTATTATCTATCTTCACAAAACTATAATTAAATACTCGTGTATTACCTATGTACCTGGATGTGAATTCAACAAAATCTAGCCAGTTTCTTCGATCATTATTCTTCTCATCTGTTTATATTTTTTTCTTCTTACTGTCTTAGTTTTGTAACATCCATTTTTATTCCATTCATCTTTTCTTCTTTTTATCTTATTTTCTTTTCTTCCATCATCATCATCTTCTTCTTCCCTTTATCCTGTTCGGGCCGGGGACCCACTGCATCGACAAGGCCCCTACATTCGTCCCTGTCTTGTTCGTCTGCTGATTGTTCGGCCTCCTCCATGGCAGTCCCATTCTCTTCTCACACAGTTTTGGAGTTGTCTAGTCCAACTGGACTTCTACCCTCCGGAATCGTAATTCTTTTCTTCCATCATCTTTTAATATGGTGTTGAAATTTGAATTTAATTCTTGTAATTTTTATTGTTTTGTGTGTTACTTTTATCTCATTTACTTCTATTTTTTTATGTCTGCTTTTCTTTTTCTTATCGTATTTTTTCTTCTTTCGACCTTCTTTTCACCCTTTTTTCTTCGTGATATTGGTGTCGAGATGTGTATACAGATTTCTCTCAAATTTCTCCATGGTTAACTTATCTGGTGACTGTCACTCAACCGAGGCCAGAAATGTCATCTTTAGGACATCAGCTCAACTCATCTCCATTGGATGACCTCTGTTGCATAAACTGCATGTTATGCATACTGCAAAGCTTTGACGAAGTTAATAGAAGGTACCGTTTCAGCTCCCATGATAGACGCCGAGCATCTTTTTTTACGTGAATAACGCACAAGAGTCCCAGCTGCTCCCATCATCAATGAGACTATGGCATCCCTAATTGATGAATGTTGTGAAGGCTGAAGGTAGGGGACAAGGGAAGGTTATGGGGGTGAGGAAGGTTGGGAAGTCAGATCTAAGTAAAAGACCAAGCTATTTAAAAACGGAAATTAAAATACCTACTTTTGTTACACCACCTCATAAAATCATTCCTATATGTACGTAGTACTTCAAAGAGTTTCGACTATTAAACACGAAAGAAAAAAATAACTAATATAAACAAAAATTTTAACAAAACAAATAAACAAAAATTTTAACAAAACAAAAAAACGACTTCAAAAAATGCACTAAAAAGTAAAAAAATAATTTCGTATTCTTCTACAACTTTATAATCAACTTACCTTTTCTACTCATCAATATGTACGTACGATTGTTATTTTTGGAGTCGGTGTCGGCGGGAGAGGAGCTGTCAAGTGAACACGCCGGGCCGCGGTTACCTTGGTTGACACCGACTCCAAAAATAACAATCGTACCTACATATTGATGAGTAGAAAAGGTAAGTTGATTATAAAGTTGTAGAAGAATACGAAATTATTTTTTTACTTTTTAGTGCATTTTTTGAAGTCGTTTTTTTGTTTTGTTAAAATTTTTGTTTATTTTTTGATTTTTAGTGAATCTGAAGTACACTAACTAATTCGATTAAGATTCGGCCGAGTATCGTAAATTTGTTCTTCAGAATTGGAGAGTTCCGTTACTTTGTCATGGATCCCATAATCAGAACCTAACCAAACTCTCATCAAACTACCCTTGAAGTACATCCTTTCCAATAAAAAAAGAACCATCGAAATCGGTTGGCGTGATATTGAGTTATTCGTCCATTTGTCGCGCACATACTTGATGCAAATTTAAGACTTATATGATTTTCTCATGGATGCCATTGTCAGAACGACTTTTGTTAATATAATTATGGTTTTTACATATTTTATGTAATGCTTTAAATTTTTTTCCTGTTGTAATACTTTTAATTCAAATATCGCATTTTTGTTTGTTTCACACAATGTCGAAACGATGCCATATACCTAAAAATACCCTTAGTAATAATAACTGTAACGGCTGTTCGACGGCCGGCATAGTCCAGCGGTGAGGCTCTTGACTAGCACTCCGAAGGTCGCGGGATCGAATCCCGGCGTGGTAAATAAATTTTATTTAATTAATTTGTGTTATTTCACAATTTGTTATTTTAAAATAATATATTGTATTTTTGCGGCAAGTTCCAGAGTGGAAGATACTCTCAGTATCGCCCTGGTGTAAGACCACCATTCAGAATTGAAACGTTGCTTGAAATGGCTTTAGCCGTGTTTGGTGACCAGATCTGAATAGCCAGGTACAATCTCCACCTTCCTCTTCTCTATCTCCTTCCCCTCCCCACTACCTTCAGCCTCACAACATACCCCAATTGGGGATGCCATAATCCCACTAGCTCCAGACGGGAGCAGTTGGAACTCTTGAGCGGTATTTATGTAAAAAAAATATGTAACCAACTATATCAACTTTAATTTGAAGAATCTTCTTTTAATTTAAAGATTTTCGGTTATATATTACAAAATAGAAATACACGTTCAATATCTATTTTTAAAACAAGTTTCGACGGCCTCTGTTGTCGAGGGGCAAGGCTCTCGTCTAGCAAACCGGAAGATGTCGGTTAAAATTATGGCGTGCTCAAATAAATTTTATTTGTGTTATTTAACAATTTCATTCATTTAAAAATATGCATAAATTCACAGAATCAGGCCTGGTGTTAGACCAGCAATCAGAATGGAAACGTTGCTTGAAATGGCTGACCACATCAGAATAGCCAGATACTCCCCCACTTTCCTTTTCTGCTCTCCACTACCTATAAGCCGCCGCTACCCGAATTTCTACCGATTTCTTAGATATCTCCCTTAAACATTTGAAGTTATGTTATTTTTGAAGATAATATCTATACGCGTTACACGCCGAAATGCAAATTATATAAAATTCCCTCCTTAGAAAAAAATCGCAAAATATGCTCCGAAAATTATTATAAACACGTTTTTTTCAGTTATTTTACAAGTTATAGTTGTGAATAAAATCACAATGTTTCTTTAAATGATACTTAAGATGCCTTCCACGAGATATTTTCACTATTATAAACGAGTCGTGTTTTATTAAACATTTTCACAATTTTCGCATCGATTTTATCGTTTTAAATATTAGCGCGCTCCTCTAACATTCTTAATTACATATATCTCCATCTTCTTCTTTTTGAGCACGGATGCGGCGCCTTAACCTCACAACATACCGTAAGTGAGAGAATTATTCTTTCGCCTTTTTTTACATTAGCTCCACACAGAAGGCCTTGAGAAAAATAATTTCCCTCAGGGCCTATGTAATCTTTGGGAAGGCTGTGTGGAGGATCTTTTAAGGAAAGGAAGGAGAGGAAGTAAAAAGTTAGGGGGGGAAAAGTTGGGAAGGAAAAAGGTAAGAGGGGTGATCTAGATAAACCACACCCTATGAACCCGGGCACCCCTGCTAAGACACCAAACGTAGCGATTGGGGTGTCCTACGGCAGAGGTATTGGTTATCTAATAAATGGTTCCCGGGGCAGCGGTACCCATTCCCGCCTCCAAAAGTGCTAAACCCATTCGCCTTCTGAAGGCATTAATTATCAACACAGCAAAACTTTTTTTCGTCATTTGTTTCTGGGGTGTTATGCCGTGTTGTGCTACCTCCTTTTTAGTCAACGTTTCGAACAGCGTTGCAGTTTCCATCATCTGGGTAGATGTGTGATGATGGACAGAAAAAGACAGTAAAACATAAAAAAAGCCCTGGAAAAGTCGCTTTAGAAGGTTCTATCGACATTTAAATAACATGGGACGGTCGGTCTAAGAGCGAGGTCGACAGCCGTATACACCAGGCTAGGCTTGCATTCAATAAAAGGTCGAAAATAATATAATCGAATAATATAGACCTGAAACTGAGAATACTCCTCATCAAGACCTATATATGGAGTATCTTGATGTACTGCTGCGAAACATGGTGCCTATCCGAAAGAGATAAACGGAGACTAGAGGCATTTGAGATGTGGTCCTATAGAAGACTATAAGGAATTTCCTGGAGAGACCAAATCACAAATGAGGAGGTTCTCCAAAGAATCGAAGGAGGAAGGCACCTGCTCAGGACCTTGTCCGAAAGGCGCGCAAGATGGATCGGCCATGTAATAAGACAAGAAGGCCTCTTGCATGCCATAATGTTATGGAGGGTATGACCGAGGGGACAAACGCTAGGGGATGCCCACGCCGAGAGTACCTGGAGGACCTGCTGGTGGACGTGCGCTGCTCATCATATGCAGACTTCAAAAGAGCCACACAAGACAGGGAAGAGTGGAAGAAACGTATAGATGAAATTGCTGCAAACCAATCCCACGATTGAAACCAGAGAGAGAGATCGACATTTTGAAATTATTAAAATAGTGACCTTAGTTGAATATCAATATTTTCCCGAAGGCAAAAGGGAGCAATAATTTCAAATATCAAATCAGGTAAATCGTGGGTTTTTTGTATTAACGATAAACGTACATCCGATAAATGTAATTAACTTATCTCTGACGGATTACTTCGTTTAATCTATGTAATATTTTATCGGTGCGTTCATAAAATAACCCATGTCACAATTTTGGCTAAAAAAAGATCCAATTTTACAGAAATTATAAGAGTTAACTAGTCAATTTGGAAGGTGGATATGGGTACCCCTGCGATTATAAACACCTCTTCCATGGGTTACTCTACGTGGGTCGCTGCGTTTGGTGATTTAGAAGGAGTGATCGGGTTCATGGAGTGAGGTTTGTCCGGATCTTTTCGACGGATGTGTCTGCCCATCAACTGCGTGGTAGACCTTTTGGCCTCTCTAGCAGGACTCTCTCTGAATATTGCCATGCACCGCAGTAGGAGGAAAAGATTCATCCCTCATACCTTTTTACTTCCCAGAATTTATTTTCCTAAAAACACCCTCCATACATCATGCCCAAAGATGACGTAGGCCCTGAGGGGAATTATTTTCCTTAGGGCCTCCTGTGTTGAGCGAATGGAAAAAAATGTAATTTGATTTTATCTCAGTCTAATAATAGAATGAACAGGTCACGTTTGAAACACAACCGAAAGATATATATCATTTTATTCCGCACACTATTCTGCACAATGTATAAGACAAAGATGATAGAAACGAAGGAGATACAGATATGTCAGATATGATTATTGAAGAGCTCGACCAAATTGCATGGACTATCAAAGCGGCGGAGCCAATGGAAGATATGGTTTTAGGGTGCAGGTAGAAATAAAGACGTGACGTCTGTGGGTGAACGATGTTTCGTGGCACGTCTCCCTTGTTTCTATTGTCAATGACAATAATACAAGACCGATAAGTATCTGCAATGATCCATGTAATGTCCATACATTGTTAATATCTAAAAATTATTTAAAACTCGAAAGAACTATTGAAAAATTTTATTTGCACAAAAATATCCAACAGATAATTTGGAAAGTAAGGCGTAGGTTACGGGTCAAGAGATGATTTGACTTGATCCGATTTCAGAGGGGCGAGTGATTTAGTCCTCATCGAACCTCAGTCCGGTGACGGAGTTGATCCAGGACACGAAGTGGTTGGGCCTGACGAAGCCAGATGGAGCGCTGGAGGAGCATCCTGCGCTGCTGACGAAGCTGACGACTCCCACGAGGGTGGCGCTGGTTCCGCTTCCGATGATCAATGGGCCGCCGGAGTCTCCCTACAAGACAAACACGAATTCGATATGATTGTGTTACCAAAAGAGGTTGTGATACCTACAGCGATTGTGTTAGCAAAGAGGTACTTACGCTGCACACTCCCTGGGCAGAGCTGGTGATACCAGCAGCGCAGACGGTGGAGGCAATGATGATGGAGCCGAAGGTCTGTTGGCAGACGGCGTTGGTGATAACCCTCAGTTGGACGTATCTCAGGGTGGGGGAGGTGGGGCCATCTGCAAAGAAAATACAAAACATGTTAGTGTGTTTGACATTTATGCAACAAAGGTTCTACTCGCTGATGTTAAGGATATAAAGGAAGATGGTAAACCGCGTCCAAAAATCTGGTATCAGCTAAAGGCCGACGCTTCATGGATAACAGAACCAGAAAGTCTATCAGCTCTTCGGAAGTGAATTGCCATTTTTGATGTGGTGAAAAGTATTGTCATCGATGTTTCGATATGGTCATATGGACTCTTTAAAAGTATGATCATCGATGTATTAGGTTCACGGGCATGGTATTTGACTTATTTGTGTAACTGAGTTAGTATAGATTGTGACTTTTCTGTGAGGGAAAAAAAATTGGTGTAGCATTTCTTACTGTTGGCGGTGTATCCGAATCCACTGGCGGTAACGGTCTCTCCAGCGTAGTTTGCGTTGGGGTCCTTGGAAAGGGCAATCGGCCTGATGTTAGCTGGAAGAAAGAAAAAAATCAAATATTAAGAAGGATTCGTGCAGTCATTACAATTCCACACCTACAACAATGTTCATAATATAAAAAAATCGCATTATTGATGGTTTGAATGCAAATGTTCAGAATATCATAAACTACAATTTTGCCATTTTTTGAATCAGATATGTTGTAGAGATTACAATCAAAAATACTAATTTCAGTTGTGTGGCTGCGATTGTAACTACGCTTCAATGAACTTGGATTTTATGAAATTTGGTCAATTTCAAAATTTGAACCGATGTGTCAAGAATTCAAACAATCGTACCTTAAAATATTATTATGTTTTAACGAGAAAATCATTTGAAATGGGTATTTCCTTTTCTTTAAACTTTTCAGTATTCAAAATGAAGTTGGATACCGCGATTTTTCAACGGTCTGCGCTATTTAGCTAACAAGAAATTATCAATCCTACAATTATAATACAACGTAATTTTTCACGGGTCAGCGCTATTATGTAATAATCATATGATGTTAGTTACTAAATAAAATAGAGAACGATTAATAAAAATAATAGGTTTGATTGGGTTACGTTAGGTGAGTTTCGTTTTGAAGAGTTTTATTTCATATGCATATGTTACTTCATTTTTATTTATCTGCTACAGCTTTTGACAAATCCGTGTGATTCACAAGCAATATCAAAACATTTAAAATTCGTTAAGATTGCTAGTGAATGACATTTATGTGTCGATGGTAGCACATGAATTAAAATTAAGTAAAGTGTGTACAGGTGAAATAAAATTCTTTAAAAAAAATTGTACAAAAATTGTTACATAGTTAACGCCCAAGAGACACAAAAAATAGGTGAGTTTCGTTGTTTGTTTTTTTTTCTCTTCTTGATTGTTCTGTTTCGTCATTGTTCAATTCCGTCAGAGTAGCAAAATATTTAGTAATTACCTCCCAGAGGGACATCGCTGTTCCATCCCAGAAGGGCGATGTCGTTGTTGAGGGTGTTGGAGTTGTAGTTGGGGTGCACGCGCAAGTTGGTGGAGGTGACCACGACGGGGGAGCTGGCAATGGCAATGTTTCCAAGGGACAGCTGAGCAGAGGTGGCTCTGGAGGAATAAACAAACACTTAAAATAAGTGGCTGGTTTCGGTGATTTTCCTGCATCATAAATAACAAATTCAATAAAATGATACGTACAAAGAATTGTAATTTCGCGTGTTTCATGATCCAATTATTAAAGTCCCAATTTGGGCATCATATGATGCGTACAAAACTGTGCTTTCGAAATTCAAATGAGATGGAAATTTACGATTTCTGGCGATTGTAAGTGAGATGGAACTCTGGGGGGTTGAAAACGGAAAATTTGTTTCAATTCAAATATGTATGAAAGGCAGCACTTCTAGTGGTTTATTCTTTGTTTTATGATTAAATACAATTTCTAAAAAGTTTTGAACCAATCAACCACGACTGTGCCACAAAACAACAATCTTCAATCAAATAATGGTCTACTCAGAACACAAGAAATTGACAACCTTTTCAAGACGGCTGCTTAATACAAATTGATTTTTTTGAAAATATTCCGGACGGGATGTTCCATCGAATTTCTAATGTAACATTCTCATCAAACAGCAATTCAGCGCCATTTGTTTTTTTTTTACAGTTGAAAGGTCCCCGTTAAATACCAATTCTAAGTCCATTTCAGCTTTTGAAAAAAATGTGATAAGCAGAAGAGGACAAGTTACTATCATGTTGAGCTTGTCAGCTTAATACAATTTGACAAAATGATGAAACTCAACTAGAATCAGCATTTAAAAGGGACTTTTCGAATGTAAAAAAAATAACAAAATTGAATTTCTGTGAAACAATTTCGAATTTGATTCAATTTCTGAACTTATTACTTATTATGATGAGATTGATAGGAATGAGGTCGACCTGCATTCTAATAAGAAACATTTACTTTTTAACCTGTCAAGGGCCAGGGTTTTTTACCTTACCTTTTTTAAATTACCTTAATAACAAGAATGGAGGAAGCTATTTTAAGCTTTATTTTATGTTATAAATTAATGGAATAAAATTTAAAATCGCATCCAAATTATTTGAATTAATATTCTTTTTTGAAATTCCAGTCTCGCGCGCGGGCGCGTTCCTGGCCTTTGAAAGGTTAAAAGGACTCTTCATAGGACAAGAAGGTCAATTTTTTCATACCTGATTGCTGTTCCACACAAATTGAATTTTTAGAAAGTGAGTCAATTTTGAAAGTCATTAGAAGATTGATATGTAATGAAATGAATAGTCTGTATTTACCCCTGCAGACAATGGGCGGCGGTGATGGCCCAGCGGGTGCTGATGAGGGAAGCTCCGCACTGGATCCTGCTGCCTCCGCTCAGGGTGATGAGCAGGTATCCCTGGTGAGGGAATTGGTTGGCGACAGCGGGAGAGCCCTGGATGATGCGGTCGGCTGCGGAAAATAAACGGTTATTATGGCAACTGGAAATAACAACATTGGAGTTTCGTAGCAAGGTTCGTAGAAAATGTATGTTTAAATTCAAGCTGTTTTTGGGTCTGAAAATTTATAAAGACACGTCTGTATATGAGCGTGGATTTATATGTTTGATTTAACTTTGTAAATCGTTTTGAATATCCCTGCACTTTTTTTGGAAGCGAAGCCTTAGAAGGATGTAGCCAATCGCCAATTGTGTCTTATATTTAACGCCAATTTTATATAATAAGTTAACATTTTAGGCTTTCACAATCACCAAACTAGACGTATGCCTGTGTTATAGCCATCAAGAAAATGATGACCTAGCCTTTATTAGCATTATCTTAGATTTTTTTAGGAAGCTTTTCCTATTAGAAATATAAATTTCAAACACAATGAAAAAAAAACCGTATTGCTTTGGGAAATGTTGCGTGGTGCCATTTATTTTTTCGTCGTAATTTTATTTTTCAAGAACAATATTTATTTATAATGTTATATTTCTTATTTTATGAAAAAAACACACTTTGTAACACAAAACTTTTTAATTTAATTAATAAATGACAGCCAACCAGATTTCACTTATACGAATTAATAATTTGTCAGGGCTTATTTTTTGAAGACAATATTAGCGAAATTCAATCGAAAATTTGGAGACAGAAAATCAGAAAAAGATACTGGCACTTCTGGGACTCGAACCCAGGTTAATACTCAGCTTGAGCTAAGCGAAACCTGGTTGGCTATCATTTATCAATTCAAATAAATGTAGTGTATTACACAGTGTGTTTTTCCTTTAATATATAATGTCACACCCCAAAGTATTTGCTTCCTTGGAATATAAACAAAGTATATTTTATTTAATTAATTTTAAAACATGCCTTTTTTTATTCCAAGGAAGCAAATACCTTGAGGCGTGACATTATACATTAAATAATAATAATGTAATACACAACTGTTATTTGAATGAATAAATTACTATTTATAGGTCTCAAGTTAAATAAGTTATCTGACAGAAATAGCTTAGTTAGATGTGAAACACTTTGAACACTTCAGTAAAAAAAATTGTTTCAAAAATTTCATGATACGGATTGGTTGAAACATGAAAGATAATTTTCAGTTATTATTATTTTAAAACTTACGCCCAGATTCCAACTGCAGCTCTTCGGGGGTGGTGATCCCGAACTCCTTGTAGCCCTAATCAGAAACAAACAGATTTAAGTAATAAATATTATAATTATGAAATGAATATATACAAAATCAACTAAACACCTTATAGTAACATGCTAAAATATCATGGTTGAAGGATATTTTGCACTGCAGCCAGAGGCGACCAATTGGCCGATCGTATTACATACACAAAACAAATAAACAATACACGACAACTTTTCACAAAAGTTGTGTCATCACATAAATATTCAGAAAACGGCTTGTGTCAAAAATAAAACTTCAAACTAATTACAATTCGTTGTGTAATTTGTTGGCAACGCTTTTTAACAATATTAAATTTAAAAATAAGCTATCTTTTCAACAATTATTAGAAATTTATATGCTTGAAAGTGACTGCAGCAAGGAGTCTTTGCCAAAATCTAGTTGTTTAATCAAAAAATATATAATAATGTCCAGAAAAAGGCCGGTGGCACCAATTTAAAAAAATTAAAATTTTAAAGTTTTTACGTAATATTAATTGTTTAATGTACCTTGGCAAGGGCCACAGCGCAGAAGAACACTCCAAGAACTGCTAGGAATCTCATGTTGCTTACAAAAAGTAACTGAGGAGAGTGAGAAATATTTGGCTTATATAGTGCATTGGCTGCAAGTGCAATCAAAGCTTATCTGATAATGGGATTCCTTATTTGATTGAGTGGTCAGATGATTTACGAATTTAATCTATTTTAATGAAATTACACACCTATCGAAACAAAATATATTAAAATAACATTTTAATACGTGGTTGTGATCAACAATATCTAGCCCATTTTTATGTCCTTTCTTCTTCTCATCTTTTTATTTCTTTTTCTTCTCACTTTCTTAGTTTTGTATCATCCAATTTTCTTCCATTCGTCTTTTCTTACTTTATCTAATTATATTTTCATATTTTTTCCATCATCTTTTATTATGGTGTCGACATTTGAACATACTTATCCATTGTTTTCCTCTGCTTTTCTTTCTTTCTTATTGTTTCTGCCTTCTTTTCACTTACTTTTCTTTACGATAAGCCTAATGGTGACAGGTATTCGCATGGTCAATTATCTGTGACCCTCACTCAACCGAAGCCAGTAATATCATCTTTAGGATGTCAGCCCAGCTCATCTCATCTCCAATATGCATGTTAAGCATACAGCAATGTTTCGACGAAGTTTACATTCACAGTTTCAGTTCCCGTAATATGCGCCGACCATCGTTTCTTACGTGTGTACCGCACAAGAGTTCCAGCTGCTCCTAAACGGTTGGAGCTCTGGAGCCAGGGAGACTATGGCATCTGCAATTGGGGTGTATTGTAAGACTGAAGGTAGTGGGGAAGGGAAGGAGATGGTGAAGAGCAAGATAAGGAAGAGATCGGGTTATTAAATTTTTTTCATAAAATAAAATCATTTAATAAAATAATTGCTTTCGTTACACCACCTCACAAGATCGCTACTGTGTGAACAACAAAAAAGAGTTACGACTATTGAAAATGAAAGCAAAAAAAACATATCATTGAAGAAGAAGATAACAATAATAATCTAAATTAAAATATGAAAGAGAACAAGATACAGAAAAACAGAAAAAGACAATGGTCGCAACTGGGACTCGAACCCAGACCTCTCGTCTAACCGGGACGTGCGCGTTAACCAATTTCGCTATTGCCGCCTTCTGTCGAACCGTCACATTTGTCAATCTCGTATTGCATATCTTAGAATTAACAATATTATCTTCAACAAATTATTTATTTTTCCATTTTACGGGCAACTACCCTTTTTATTGGAAACAACCATTCTAAGAATTGGTTTGTAACCTGGATAGCATCTCGGATAAATGAATCCAAGTTTATCTTTTCTGTGTTTCGTCTTTTTCTGTTTTGTTCTGTATCTTGTTCTCTTTCATATTTTCGTTTAGATTATTATTGTTATCTTCTTCTTCAATGATATATTTATATATTACATTGATGGGAATAACCTTCAAAAGTTGTGAAAAGAGAGTTTTTCTCATAAAAAAAAGAACTTACTTATGACTTTACTTTTATTTCAATTATCTAATATATAAAATTCTCGTGTCACGGTGTTTGTTACCATACTCCTCCGAAACGGCTGGACCAATTTTGATGAAATTTTGTGTGCTTATCTGGTAGGTCTGAGAATTGACCAACATCTATTTTTCATACCCCTAAAAGTAAAGGGTGTTCCACTCCGAAGAAAATTATTTTCCCAATACATTTTGTATGGAACGAATTCTCCTATTTTGAAAGAACTGCAGCAATATTGTAAGGGGTATAATATTGAACTGTGAACCGGGGGAGGGGGGAGGGGGGAAAGGAACTCAGGAGGGGGGGTTAGCGGGACGGGGGAAGGGGAGAAGTGGAGTGGGGAGAGGGAGAGCGAACGCGAGAGGGGAAAGGATACGCAGGAAGAAACAATTTAGATCAATTCAGCTAATAAGTTGACAACAGTTTTTGATTCTGAGGCGGTACGAAGTTCGCCGGATCAGCTAGTTTTTTTATACTTTTCTTAGTAGTTTTTGAGTTTTGTCAATATTGTTTTGGTGTTTACACGTTTTATATAATACTTTTATTTAAAAACGATATTATTTGTTATAATGCATCTTACATCAAAGCAAGGATGCGATATACATAATAATACCCATATTAAAAATATATATTTATTGTTATCAGTTTAATTTGTAGAACTCCATTATAACTTTTCAGATTTTATTTTATAATATATTCAATACAGCCACCAGACATGGATGCTAAATGAACGAACACGCTCTAGAGTCCAAGCTGCCGAAATGAGGTACTTGAGAGGAGTGGCAGGGGTTACGAAATGGGATCATATAAGAAACTCCACGATCCGAGATGATCTAAATATTGAACCACTGCTACTCTTCACAGAAAAATCGCAACTGAGAGGGCTTGGGCATGTACTAAGAATGTCTGCTGACCGAATTCCGAGGAAGATACTGAGTGCGATTCCAGAGGGTAGACTTCCAGTGGGCCGCCCCAGACACACTTGGTCGAGGCAACTCCAGAAACTGTGTGAGAAGAGGATGGGTCTACCATGGACAGAAGCCGAACAATCAACACAAGACAGGGACGTATGGAGGAGCCTTGTCGATGCAATGGGTTCCCGACCCGAATAGGACAAGGGGAAGAAGATGATGATGATGGTATTCAATAATAGGTATTATTATTCAATACCTAAATAAAAAGCCATTTATTTATAAGCTCCTCTCCTGTGTTATTATAATTACACGTGAGAGAATTGTTCGTTCGCCTTCTGGACCACTAGCATGGTCGATCGATAAGGATCGTATCGATAACTTTTGGTAACATCTCACCTTTTCCTAGGACAACTGCAGATCGCTAACGTGCAAACAATTGTTGAAGTCGAATATATTAAGAGCTCTTAGTCATTGTGAACTGTTATTTATTTGTTGGCGATTTGCAGTCATGCTAGGGAACAATGATAAGTTACCGAAAGTTATCGATACAATCCTTATCGATTCACCGTGCAAAGAGTCCAGAAGGCATTAAATGTAATATTAGGTCCTTACATATGAAATTGGCGTTTTGTATGGGAGGAACATAAAGTCGATTTTTTTAAATATAATATATTTATTTAATCAAAGTATGTACCATTGCTATCTATGCACTTTTGCCATCTCATAGGTAGTTCATCGATCCCTTTACTAAAAAAACCATTCGGACGGGAATCAATAAAATATTTGAAGACGGTTTCGACTGCCCCATCGGAGTTGAATTTTTTCTCTTGCAAGAAGTTAGGGAACGTACCCATACTACGTGACACTTTTAGGGGGGGGGGTCTTCAAAAGGTCACGCTCCATACAAATGAGCGGCGGGTTGCTTAGGATTTTGGTCACCGGGGGGGGGGGGGGGGGGTTGAAAATTGCAAAAAGTTGGTCACGTAGTTTGGGTACGTTCCCTTATCCAAATTTCCAAAAAAGGTAATCTGTTGGGGCAAGGTCCGGAGAGTACGGTGGATGTCCAATTGAAGCTCCTCTAATTTTGGTAGCCATCTGTTGTGCAGTGTGTGGTCTAGCGTTGTCATGAAGCAGCAGTGGCCTAGAGCAGAGCGATTAACCAGCCTCGGTTGTTTAGCAGCTAGCTTTTCCATCATGGTTTGCAGTTGCTGACAATAGACATCTGCCATAATCGTCTGACCAGATTTAAGAAAGCTGTAGTGAAAAAAAAAAAAAAAAACAAAACAATAAAACAAAAAAAAACACAACTGTGTTACACATCATTAATCCTTCGAGCCGTTTCTGCAGCACTGGTGCCACGGTGGAACGTAAAGAAAAAAACAATTAAGGAAAAAACAAATGAATTATAATTTTCGAAACACAAATACATGAGTAAATAACTGTATAAATTTGAATTTGGAATGCCTAACCAAAGAGAAGATATTTGAGATCAAATTTGCCAGTACGTCAAAACGCCAATTTCATATGTAAGGACCTAATATTAACCCTGCCGAACTTTTTTTTCGTTATTTGTTTTTGGGGTGTTATGCCGCGTTGCGCTACCTCCTTCTTTAGCCAACGTTTCGGACAGCGTTGCAGTGTCCATCATCAGGGCAGATCCGGTAGATGTGTCTATTGGATCTGCCGGATCTGCCCTGATGATGGACACTGCAACGCCGTCCGAAACGTTGGCTAAAGAAGGAGGTAGCGCAACGCGGCATAACACCCCAAAAACAAATAACGAAAATACTTTTGGCCGTGAAAATCTAAAAACGTATCACAGCAGAACTTGTTTATAAAAATATAACCAACTTTAAAATAACAATCTCTTGTCCTTGTTATGATAATTTTCGAACTAATTGTAGTTTGTATTTTCGATCTACCAAACGACCACAAGTAGATTATTTTAATAATATTCTCAATAAATATTAATCGTGTTCAGCTGTACGCAGTGGCGTAGCTAGGGGGGGGGGGGGGGCGGTGATGGTGGCCCGATGGGGGGTGACACCCGACCCTGGAAAAAGTTTACGAATGTAGGATATTACCACAAAAATTGATCACATGAACACGGTTTGTTATTTATATTTTCTTAGCTCTATGGCTCGGTCGGTCCGGGATTCCCCAAATATTCAGTTGTTTTTATTTTCGTTCCTAGCTCTAACTATTGCTCGGTTAGGGATTCTCCTGAATTATTCCTTGCTTATCTCCTGTGTCATTCTCATTTCTTTCGTACATCGTGACTGACGTAGGCTTGTTGAAAAAGTATCGATTTATCGATATTTTTAATTCAATATATCGATATTTTTAGCCAATATATTTTGATCCGATATATCGATACAAAATATCCAATATCGAAAATTGTATCAAAAACGATATTTTTTTAAATTTATGTATTTAAAGTCACTAGAATCCAAAACCGTATAGGAACGAACGGAAAAAAGTAACTGTATTGGCTCATGACATCTGGCGGTTGAAATTTTAACTATTAATAGCTTACAAATCTATTGTCTTTGCACCAATAATATCTCATGTGTGTAGGCACATACATAGAAATGTATGCTATTTTTCGCCATTTTTTTCTAAGCCACTCCTTTGTGTTGGTTCCCAATTGTCTATGATTATTGACTGTACCTTATTCCAAACACGAAGTCCTTTTTGACAAATTAATACGCCAATAGAATTTTACTGAGACGCGTACAAACTTTGTATGCGTCTCAGTTTACATTTAAGTTAGAAGACAGCTTTTTAGTTTTTGATATTTTTGTAATTATTACGTAATAAAAATGAATAGTGATAAAAATACCTTCATTTTTATTGAGATTTTTGTACATTAAAAAAAGCAAATTATGTACAAAAATTACTATTAATAATATTGAGCTGAATACACTATTATTTTAAAAACGCAAAATCTCTTGAAAATTTGACCGATATATCGATATTTTTTCCTCGATATATCGACGTCGATATTGATATTTTAATAAATATCGAAACATCGATATTTTTTTTCACTTTCCACATCCCTAGACTGACGTGAACTCGTAAAAGGTATTATTGCCTATATATGTGTATTTAAAAATGTTTTAAGACGTCTTTGTTTACACGTTTGACTAGCTAGTAATGTTTTTGTTTTTTTGTGAAGTCAAAATTCGCTTTTGAATTTCTCAAAGTCAACTTTAATTGAGGGGGGGGGGGGGGGTGACACCACGCTCTTTCTTGGGGTGACATCACGCTCTTTCTTGGGGTGACACCACGTTATCCGCACTGGGTGCCACCCGTGATAGCTACGCCACTGGCTGTATGTTCAGTGTCATCACTCCATGTTTTTCACAATTCATCTTTTCCTGATAATAAATAGATGTACAAACAGCAAACATTACAATATAAATAAAGACCTAAATATGTCGCTTCACGAAGGTTCTTTCAATCAGAACATTTTGAAATTTTAATAAAAATCTTGACCTTAAGTTGAATATCTCAATTTTCCCCAAGGCAAGGGCTCAATTTCAAACAAATCGGTAGTTTTTTAATTGACTTCGTAATCATCCAATAAATGTTATTAACTTATCTCTGACGCATTACGTTGATTAATCTACGTAATATTTTATTGGTGCATTCCAAAGATATTGAAATATAAGTAGAGTGCTAACTGCTGCTTCTGGGTGTCGCCGATATTGTTTACCAATTAACAAATAAACTAAAAGAACAAATAATTAACGAATAAACCAAACGAACGTTAAACTAAATGAACGAATTCTTATTCAAAATATATTGTTAACCAATTGTTTAAATTTAAACCCAGGATTCAAACCAATTATGGAGTTAAGAGTTACCATCAAGGGTTGGATTGCGATCAAAGGGTTGTCTGATTTGTTCGTCAGATGTCTCTAATAGAATCATTTATTTTTGTCTCTTTCTCCCACAACAGACAAGGTAAGTAAGTACCTTTATAAAAAGGCTTGCATCGGTGAAATTAACTTACTTCTTTACAAAAACTTGCACTAAGAATTTAAAATACCACTGAACCCTTGTCCGTTGGGTGGGGAAAAGTTATTGTCGTCAGTTGTAACTATTCAATCATAACAATAAAAATCAAGAAATTAAGTTACAAAAAAAAGTGCTTCATTTATAAAAAAACAGTCTAACTAAAAGATTTCTCCTGAGTGAAGACCTACATTTTTACACCAATATTAATGCACATTTTCAAAAAATCAACGAAATGAACAAATTCTTTTGTATGAAAACTACGCTAATTAGCACGTAGTCCGGCGACAGTTGCGCGGACACCATAGCACATCTCTCTGTATTTGAATATCTTTGGTGCATTCATAAAATAACCCTTGTTACAATTTTTGCTAATATCGCAAACACAACTATTAATAAACAAAATTAGATATTTAAATTTTGAATTTTGATTTAAGCTCGTTTAACCAACCAGCGGTCGAAAATCCACATTTCGTCGAAAGTTGTTCTTAGGATCGTGCAAGGTGGTTACGATTAATTATTCTCCATACCAGCTTTTTAAAATTATAACTCAATATTGATTTTATTTCATTCCACATTTGCTTTAATTTATACCCACATCAAAAAATGCTGAAAGGCGTGATGATAAAACAATTAAAATAATGTATGTTTTGTAATTATTTTTTGATTATAAGTATTTATCATTTTTCAATAATGTCTAAGTTAAATAAGAATGTTAAAAAAATCTGAAATATATAGGTGCGTAAGTGCGCAAATAAATACACAAACGGACCAATTTTCGTCAAGAAATACATGCACGAATGTATTTTTTAATGATTTTATTTAAACTAAAATTAAAATTCTAAAACATGCGATACCCAGAAAATGCATTAATTTATTTTACTGCATGATTATATGATATGAAGTGGGTGTGGTATAATACAAAATCTTTTTTGAAAATTTAACAAATCTGCCAACGACCTATGGTATAACATTATTATACTAAAAATAAACATTTTTTCTCCAAATTTAAAACATGCGAATGCTAGATAAAAGAACAATCTTTCGAAATCCATTTATATTTTTTTGTGGAAAAGAGTCAATGCGACCAAAATATGCAAATATTACCTCTAAAGTAAATTATTTTCTACTGTATTTAGTACTGCTGATATAAAGGGTCCTAAGGGACGTACTTGATTCCTTGTAATATTTGGAGTAAAAAATGTAAGAGAAATTTTTGTCTGTAGTGATTTTTTGGTGATTTTCGTTGTTCTTAACTAAACACAAAAAAATCCATGGGTATTGGATAGTTAGGGGCGGAGTAAGGAAATGTGGCGGAAGAATTTTTTTCGTTGATTTCTCGAATGACATAAAAACGGTGCCCGGAGACGAAAACTTCATTTACATTTTTTACTCCAAATAATGTCTGGAATCACTAGTTAAAGTAAGTCAAGTACATCCCAACACATTGTATAATTATATACACACCAATATTTGAAAATACAATTTCGTCCATACGCACTCCCGTTTTCTTCTTCTTCGTGTCCCTTCGATTATGCGATTTTTGCGCTGCCCTGAATAGCTCCTCCATACTTCTAATGCCAGTCCGCTCTCGTACATTTCGCAGCCAAGACATTTATCTCCTACCAGGCCCTCGGCGACCTTCCTTTATCGAAAGAATAAAAAATATAGATGTTCACATGTAGCAAACACTGTGCCAGTATATATAATTATAATAATCACAATAAAATAATTTTGTTTCTTCTGGGATAGATGTATACAACAAACAAATGGGATAGGTCTACGCCTTAATAATCAAGAACCTTTCGAAATAAAAAAAATCTAGATTCGAAGGGCGTAGCCTTAATAACCTAGAAGCTTTAGAAAGTTAAAAAAATCATTAAAAATAAATAAAACCAATTTACTTAATAAGTAGTCAGACTTGTCAATCAGCCCCATTTTTTAACATATTTCCCTTCCCCACACCTACTTTTACCCCATCCCTCTTTACCCCATCCCATCGCATCTCCCCTCGCCCGCCACTGAAATTGATGTTCTATCACCCTCTTCTACTTTTCATTTATATGCTCTATAACTTTATATTTTTATAATTTAAAAAAATATATAAAACTTTCTATTTTATTTAATATATTTTATTCACCCCTGATGAAGGTTCAGGTTGAATCGAAACCGGTCGGTTGAAGATAGGTATATAATGAAGTGGAATTTAAACAAAGTTTCTCAGAAAATCGCTTAGGCTATTTTAAAAGTCTGGGGATGATTGAAAATCATACGAAATTAAAACATATTTTCGTTGAGAACTTTACACTCCCCTTCCAAACTTAGAACATAACGAAGGATTAAGTCAAAATAATAATATTTCTTACGGAGTTCTCTTAATATTTTGTATTAAATCTAAAATATTTAAAATGATTTAATTCATAAGTAATTAATTTCATTCACTCGTAAATAAGAAATCAATTGGTAAACGAGATTAAAAGAAAATTTAAAAAAAAAACACCGGTAAATATAGCATTTTTAGGTATTGTGGTGTAAAACTATTGTAGGTTGGGTATCATTGAGCTTTCAATGTCACCGATTCTGTGACCGACATATCAATTATTTTGAGATTCCTGCCCAGATAATGTGAAGTAGTAAAGAGAAACACAGATAACAACGAATATAAATAATTGAACCATTTGGTTGACTAACCATAGTTAGCACCATGAAGTTCTTGGTTTTGTTTGCTTTATTCGTGGCTTCAGCCTCTGCTTTCCAGGTACTAAAGTTGTACTTAATTTATACATATAATAGAGAATAATAATTTAACCACCTTTCAAAATGTCTGCAATGTTATTTGAGCGAGAAATTTAAAGATTTAGTATTTCAACCCAACACCCTGCCTTTTTTATTCACATTTTTTGGCTTTGATCGACTCATTGCCTCTTTTCCATCTATTCATTTTCTTATGTTGGAAGAGAGTTGGTGGAGATCATTATAGGATGCTGAAGTTATTCAGACAGTCGATGGCATCGCCATTATATACTCGTATATGCTTGGTTCAGCATAGATGTGTCTATGGGCAATTGATGAACGGGGCATTCTTCTACAATGTCCTGATGGTTTGAATATATCCACATTCACATATTTATTCTGAATCCTTTGGGATCTAATCCCGTCTATTCAATATTTTATAAATTAGGCCGATCTGCCATTTTAGCCATCTGAATCTTTTTGAGTAATCCTTCCATATCGGGTTGGCAGTAACCTTTGTTTCCATTATCTCCAGTTTTCCATCAACAATCTTTGTTTTTATAGCTTGTTTTCCTCATTTCGGTTTTAAGTTTTGTTTAAAAATAAATGTTTTTTCTGCTGTATATATAATTAAGATCACATTCTTTATTATTAAATAGAATGATGCAGTATGGAGCCTCAAACTTTTCACTTACTTTCTGTCGAAGTTGTTTAAACCGCTGAGGGTTTTTCAGTGTATCATGTTGTCTTTATTTTTCCATAGGATAAGTCTCAGCACAGGATTGCTACCCCCGAGCAGATGAGGGATATGCTCGGTGAGTTACGAAATCATTTGAATATATTCAGAATGAATACAAACGGTTTTGAATCCAACCCCCCCTCTAATATCTATCTGTTAATTCATATTTTCAAAATCTCAGTGTAAAACTATCTTTAGTGCAAAAATAAATAAATATTCCTGATGAAGAATATAATTAGGGTTTAAATTTAAACTTCTACAGTGATTATGATATGACCAAAATCACGTATTTTTTTTAACAAAACGTACCGATAATATACGAGTATGTTTATTATTACAAAAAGAGTTTGCACCTGAATACATGTAACATAGTTGTGTTTCTGATGAAAATGGTTATTTTTAGTTGAGCGTATCGTCCAGGGGTGGCCAGCTGTGAACGGGCAGTTCCCCCACCAGGCTTACCTCATCACCACCGACTACAGCGGATTCAGTTACGAATGCGGAGGCTCTCTTATCAGGAATAGATGGGTCTTGACTGCCGGACATTGCCTTTACAAGTAAACCTACTTCATACATTCAAAAAACTATATTCACTTATTCACTTATGTACCGGTGAAAGTGTCAGATGGGTCATGATAGTCAAAAATTGCCAATAACAGTTAGTACTTTTTATTCATACAAAAAAACTATCCTGGAACTAATTCACTACTTCCCTGGCGAAAGACAAGCACAGGCTCTGGAAAAGGGGATTTGTATGTAATGTAATATCTCTTCTAGACTGCCTCATGTACCAATGGCTGCCTTTACTAGTTACACCAAGGCTAAAAGATGATTCCGTATCACACATGTCACGGAGTGGGAAAAATGTTCTCCTCTGAGCCTGGTGCCTAGACATCCAGTCCTCAAGGCTTCTTATCCCGCTCCATTCCTTTTTACGCGGCCAATGTAGTCAACCCCGGATGGCCTTTGGCTCGCTTTCAATTCTACTACCACCTGATTCTCATCATGCGCATTGATTCAATAGCTGTGATGACAAATGGACCACAATTTACCGTCATGTTTTATTGAATTTCAGTCGCGCCAAGGCTCAGGTTCACCTGGGAAACGTGGCGTACGCATCTTCTCCAATCAAGATTACCTCCACCAACTTGTATGCTTCTTCCTCCATCGAGATCACCTCCACCAACTTGTACATTCACCCCGGCTACAACTCAGCCAATCTGAACAATGACATTGCCCTCATCGATCTCGGCCGGAACGTAACCACAACCGGTAGGAAACCAACCAACAACAGAGACATTCCTTATTGTAATACCTGATTACAGACAGATTTTTTATATTTGCAAACATTCCTTGATCTGTAGGCGTGGAAACCAGAACCTGCCAATATTATCCTGATTCGTAAACTTACTTCAAGCAATTTATAAATTGATGATTACTAAATTGATGGCAGAACATATGTCGTGAAGAAAATTTGCCACTATATGATACTACACTAATTTATTGTTATTATTACTTCTAGTGTCTTACTCGCATTTTGACACCTCTTAGAACCATTTGCCACATTTTCGTTACTGGTCAAGTCAAAACTCTAATTATATCTAACGATTTATACAGAGTTCTAAATATTATACTCGATTCCAATGTTCCTAAATATGTACATCGTAATAACAATCTCAATTGCCTATATCAAATCAATTTTACAGCAATGCCAACTACAAGGAATCCATTAATAGTTAAGTGTGTCAAGTGCCAAGATACTCGTATGAACTAAAAACTAAAAGATAATTCCCCTTGCAGCTGATATTAAGCCAGTCAGGATTGTCAACTCACAGAGCGACCTCCACACCGGAAAGGTCGCCATCGTCAGCGGATTTGGACATACCTCTGACTGTAAGTATTTTGGAGTTCTGTGTACTTTCTTAAGGATCTAAATTGTTTCTTATTATGAAGATTAATACATTTTCTGGTAAAATACAGGCAAGATATCCCCAGATCACCAAACTCTTCGTAGGTATGTACATTATGTATGGAACGAATTGATCATAATATATATAAGGGATAACAATACAAACCCGACAGACCTTACCCACGATTGGACTAAAAAGTATTTTCCATCTTGTATTTAAAAGAAATCTCTTTTCTGTTAAAAACATCACTCAAAAATCATTCGCGTGTTATGAGTTTTTTCACAACACCAAGGTCTAAAACTATTGGCCAGCTCACGGCATTCCTCAAAGCGTACAAGAATTTCTTATCCATCCTACTTTCCTTCTTGTTTTTGTTCACTAGTCTTCATAGTAATCCATCTTTGGACATATTCCATATCAAAATCTCCTTTTGGTGACTCCCACTCATCTTAATTTGGCAGTTATCTTTAGACCGTCAGTTTCACAAACTCAAAATCTGACAAATGAGATGTTTTATTTATGGCTTAACATTAAATAATACTTGTCGTTTAGCGGACGTCGCATCTTCAATCCTAAACTTCGTGAACCTGACCATCATCACCAACTCTGTGTGCGCCCAGTCCTACGGCAGTAGAGTCGTCATCAACTCCACCATCTGCGGAGACGGAATCCTTAGTGGAGCCCAGGGATCTTGCAGCGTAAGTCATCTAACCTTTTAACTTATCACCATCAACGTCTTAATTATCTACTCTTGCACCCATTGCGCCATGGCACCTCCGGTCAGCAGGTCCAGTCTTTCATCGTAAAGCCCCTGTGGCTGTTTTCCCCAGCTTGGTCTGGAAAAAGCAGCGAATGTCGATCAAAAGAAAGATCGTATTTTTGTCTTTATTTCTGGGTTAACCAACCAAATCTTCACTTAATCAGTTCACAGCATTTTTTAAATTTTACCTCTCAATCAGATTTTTCAATGTGACCATCCAATTTAAAAGAGTGAATAGTTTGTGTTTATTTCGAGATACTTTGAAATTGGTCTCCAAAGTCTCCAAAGATCGAATTATTTCATTCTATTTCTGATTATTCTGACGCACCATAAAAGTTTTTTTAACCTTAACTTTTTTATATTTTCCTAAATTCAGATTAGAATACGGTTCAGGAAACCTAATTAGACCTACAACATTTGTTTCCTATTTACGATCATAATTTTCATGCTGATTTCTTCTTGTACACTCCCCACAAGTTGAAGAAATTAGAAGAACAAGCAACATAAAGCGTTTCAAATATCAATATATCTGATTTGTTTTTGTCTTCTCCAGGGTGACAGCGGTGGCCCACTGATCCTTCGTGGAGCCAGCGAGGATACCCTCATTGGAGTCGTCAGCTTCGGAAGCAGCGCTGGTTGCACCGCCGACGTGCCATCCGGTTTCGTTAGGCCCAACTTCTTCACCTCTTGGATTACCTCGGTCTCTGGCATCATCTTCACCAGTTAAACTCGATTCCTGGAAACACAATAACAAAAATAAGATGTTAATGCTTTAAGCGCCTCTTTATCTGTATCCGGTACTACATTTTACAGACGCAAAATGAACGTGGTGATTTATTGTACCCATCTGAAAGACAATTAATAAAATATTTTTACTTGCACCCAACCTTACCAGGCAATTTCATTTTTTCATCCATTTTAAGGATACCTCAGGTTTTGTAACTGAACTCAATTCATTAATATTGTAAAGTTAACGTACGTAACTTAGAACGTTGCAATAGACTTGCCACTATATTATACTGGATAGTATAATACAGGTGTAGTGGCAATATTATAAATATTCATTTTTTTCGGTTTATGAATACGCTGATAATAATTTAACAGCCTACTACTGCAGCATTTTGAATGTAAATTGCATTTAGAGGAGACAAAATTGATCTTCCTTTTTTTTAATAGAGACCAAACATCAGAAAACACATTTCCAAAAATTTGATTTTGGTTAATTTGTAGTCGAGCTGATAACAACAATAATTCCATTTTTTATTTTAATTTATAAAATACATGTTACATATATTAGACATTTACGTAGATTAGATACATTAAATCACCATACTAGGCGGCTGCCTGTTTCATGGTGACCAATAAAGGATAGTTATTTTGAGTGACGTCTGGTGTAAACATATGGTACTAGTATGTAATGATGTTAAAAATTGGTAAAGTTATAATAAAAATAGAAAAGAGAAAAAGAAGTACGTAAAATAAACATGTAAATAAAATAAACCTATAAACATATGGCACTAGTAGGAATGTAATGATGTTGAAAATTGTTAAAGTTATAATAAAAAATTGAAAAGAGAAAAAGAAGTGCGTAAGGATAAGATTATGAATATGTACTTATCAATATTTTAAATTTTATATTTATTTTTATATATGTGCGAGCATTCGATATACAGGTGCACACATCCATACACACACAAACATACACACACCCACCTATATGCACCTACATTCATATATTTATTTATTGTTTTTATTTATCTATCTATATAAGGTATGTTTACATTACATTATTCAATGCCTGTCTCACTAAGGTATACCTGTGTTGAGACAGGCGTAGAGGTACATAAATGAGTATCATACATAAGAATATTTAATTTTTTATTTTTTATTATTTCATAAATGATTAAATGTTACATTTTTGGCCATTTTTGACTACTATACTAGGCTATTGCCCGTGTTGTGGTAGTCATACATGTAATATAATTTTATATAAACAGATAATAAAATACAAGAAGAGAAAAGAAAAAAATAACATATTTAGGGATAAATAAAACTAAAAACAGATAAAAATATAAGAATTGCAAGTTTTCTAAGAAATAAAGAAAATTTAAATAAGATGAAATAAACATTGGTGAGCATTATTCTTCTTGAAATAAAAATAGAAATAAAATTTGGTAAGTAATCTTCTGCACGAGAGTACATGTTTGTAGTCATTTTTGATATTCGTTCTATGAAAGAAATTGGAAAGAGTGTTAGAGAAAGTAATTTTTTGTTTGATTTTTTTTTAAAATAAAGTTAAAGTAATTGATTAATTAAATTTGTAATATTTTTTTAATTAATATTAATATTATTTGTTTTTTATTGTAATATTAAGCTCTCATGTATTGTTTGAAGAAATCTCTTCCCTTTTCAAATATCCAATGATTTAAACGGGATTTAAAGACAGATTTAGAATTATGTGACTTTATATCGACACTCAAAGCATTATACATTTTAGGAGCGATGTACCAGAATTGTCGTTGAGCATTATAACATAAGAATATTTAAGGTAAGATACATACTGATTTATACAATTCAAACAGAAAGATGATTTAAATTAAGGGTTAATACCATTAAGAGAGCATTATATAGGTGAAGGAAGAGATGAATAAAGTAGTAAATCCTGTAAAAATATACAGGTATGTACGCATTAAATTAATTATATGTGAATTATTAGTTGCTATAGATATATCATTTACTTTTCTTTAGATTTTATTTTTCCACAGTTCTTGGGCTCTCTCAGAGAAGCACGTAGGCTATTCTAAAGTTGCAGCGACGATTTTAAATCACATGAGATTAAAACATATTTTGATTAAGAAGTTAACCACCTCCCCCCTCCAAACTTAAAAGATAACAAAGGATTAAGTCAATATTTCTTATGAAATTCTCCTATTATTTTGTATTAAATCAGGCGATCCGAGATAACACAATTAGATAATATTTAAATAGATAAAACAAGAATGATTGTTGTATAACTTCTGTATGACAATACAAATAAATTAATCACGTTCACTCATAAAGAAAAAATCAATTTGTAAACATGATTAAAAATAAGTTGACGTGAGTACGTTTATGACGTTTTATCAGATATTTTAAAAATACAACTGATAGGGTAAACCTATGCTTGATAAATGTTTTGATAAGGATTAGAAATGATGTAACAGAATACGAGTAAATATATTATTATTTTTTATAGGTTTTAATCCGTGAGATTAGTCGTGCAGACGAGTGGATTTGTGCAGGTCGAAAACTCCAAATCCCTAGGGTTTAAATGGTTTTAAAAAAATGACTATGCTGCCCATCTAATATTATATTTACCGTCTAAAAGTACCAAACTTTGGTTTTTTGTTGTGTGAGTACCTCACAAGAGTCCAATTGCTCCCGTCTGAAACCATGTCAAACTATGACATCCCCAATAAGGAACTCCAGTCCAATTTTTTATAATGAATAATGAATTTCTAACTTAAACAACTGCATATTTATTTTTATTTTTAGAGTTTTTTTTACATTAACTCCACACAGGAGGCCTTAAGAAAAACATTTTCCCTCGGGGCCTATGTCATCTGGGATGCTGTGTTAGTTTTAGATAATGGTTAAAATAATTGTCAAAGTTCTAATTTTTTCAAGATCCCCGAAAACCACCGTATGTATGGTGAATCGTGTGACGTCATCACTCACCAAAAGTTTGTTTTATTTTCAACAGGTGTTGTAATGACATACAAAATGTTGTATGACAGTTATATGGAAGAAGCTATGAAACTATTCAATAAGTAAAAACATTATTAGGGTGGAATTATTAATTTATTATATAATATTTATTATGTTATTATATTTTTCAATATTATTACGGAAGAGTGGTATAAAAATTCTTTGAAATTATTATTTATTTAGCTTTACGAATCGAAAAATAGAAAAACGAAGCAGCCGTAGGCAACGTGGTAAGATACGGCGCCGGATCAGCTGTTCGACGTCCGCCATTTTGGAATTTGGAGTTCGTGGCCGTGGAAGTAGGATTACGATTTTTTGGTACATTTTAAAGTTTTTTAATATTTTAAATAATAGAGATAAACTAATAAAGATACCTCTATTTTTTACTGAATTATTTAGGCCTAAATAATGTTTCACAATAACCACAACAACTAAATCTCTATAAACAGTATGAATAACATGAAATACTGTTAATATCAATGGCTTGGGTCATATATTTCAATACAAAGACTGGAAAATTATGGTGAGCAGCACTAAACATTCGATAATACCAACTTGATATTGTGTTTTAATGACATGATTAAATGAACATATTTTTTTAAAGCCATAATATTTTTCATTGAAGTTCCTTATTGGGGTATGTTGTGAGACTGAAGGTTGTGGTGAGGATGTGAAAAAGGTAGTGGTAGGGAGAGGAAGATGGGGAAGTACCTGGCAATTCAGTTCTGCTTACCAAACATGGCTAAAGCCATTCCAAACAACGTTTCAATTACACGGGTACGTGCCTAGCATCGTCGAAAAATCCACAAATTATGTAACTATCAAAGCAATGAATAAAGAAAATTTACAAAAGAAATCTGAAAGTGGTCTTACACCAGGGCGATAATGAGAGTATCTTCCACTCTATTATGAATAGGTTATGATCATATGCAGGGTATGAAGGGACGTATTTGACTTACTTTAGTAATTCCTGACATTAGGTGTAAAGAAATGTAAATGAAATTTTGGTCTCCGGTAATTTATTTTGAGGTTTTGTTTTAATTTTTTAAATCAAAACAAAAACAACCAAATTCTCTCACATGTTGTCACTAAGTCTGGTAACTCAGACGAGTAACCACCCAACCCCTCATTCCGATCCTTACTGTCCAATACCTACTGATTTTTTAAATAATTTGTGTTGAAAAAACATCAAAAATGTCACCGGAGTTCAAAATTTCATATACAATACAAGTTCCAGAATGCGAAATTACATATTTAATCACAAGAAAATAATTAGTCGTAACATTCATAAATATATTCGTGTAATTTATCCTTTTAAAATGTGCCATCAAAATATTATTTTCCCACGGTTTTTCACATATGTCATGCTGAAATAGAACCTATAAATATTTACGACAGCCCCAACAAGAAGGGTTTGAGAATGGTTTGCTGTCGGCATATGTGACCCAACCTAATAAAAGGAACCTCTGTAGTAATAAAATTCGTAATTTTTCTATCATGTCCCTTAAGGCGACCCAGTAGTCCAGGAAAAAATCGAAATGGGAACTCACGCCTTTTTATGGGAGGAGTTTAAAAATACTTATAAAAAGCTTTTGGAAAGGTTGGAAAAGGATTTGAGAATTTTATTTTACTGGTGATTTCATAAAGGCCATTACATTAATGATTTTTTTACGCATTGATTATTGTAATAAAACAGAGTTTTAAAATTAATTTCACGGAACAAAGCGACGCGGAGCCTAACGTCCGTTCCCCGCTCCGTCCGGAGCATAAATATACTAACCCCTAGATCGATCACTTCGGGCTTTTTCCTCCTAGCGGTTTCGTCACCAACTTAACCAGACCCCCCCCCCCCTCGCCCTTCCCGCACCTGCCAGCACTAATAGACTAAAGATAGAGGAAACTTATTTGTCTACCATAGACAATATAATCGCTCTCGACCTACTTCATTAGCCCAATAAATTATTTAAGAACAAAATTATTGGAATCAGAAAATGTTACATTAGACAAATGAAACACTCTGAGAACATCTTTAAATATGTTTATTTTCAGTAAAGACAATTGATAATAAATAACACATAAGACAATTGATAATAAAACATAACACAAAAACTAAGGTAACCTAACCTCAAATTAATTTACGGACGAATGCTGAATATTGATGTCCTGAATGTTGATGTACTGGTTCTGATCCTGGTCATCTTGTAGATACTCCACTGACCAGCTCTCTTCACCTTCACCGTCAGACTCCCATTTGACATCGGAAATGTCTCCTTCCAGTGCAATAGTTATTTCTTCATGTGACAAACCTCTAACAGCCATCTATAAAAATGATAACAATATGTTATATATAGTCTACCGGAAAACATTAAAATAAATTAATACATCTTGAAAGAATCAAATTAAAATACGTAAAACAATACTAAACGCCAAAACAAGATCTCCATAAAAAACCATCCACCAGTGCTCCACCACAGGAACATGAACGCTTTTAGCGAAAACAAAATGAAAAACCAATGTTTTTGAATGGAAATCATATTTATCGATCAGATAAAACATCTATATACAGTATAATAATTATTTTCAACAGAAAAATGCTATATCTTACCTTGTTAAGCAGAAAACCAAGACCGTTAAATGCTGTCAAAAACGCCATTCGAAATAGAAATATTTTGTGTTGCCAGTACGCGATTTGTTATATACCTTATAAAACATATCTTTCACAAGCGATACGCAAAGTACGGGGCTGTTTGTTTCATAAAATCAAGAGATTTTAATTTTCATCCATCAAATGACCTGACTACCTCCGTAGTCCAGTGGGTAAGACTCTTGACTCACGATCCGGAGATTGGGGTTCGAACCCGGCATGCGCAAGTAAATTTTATTTGATTAATTTGTGTTATTTCATAATTAATTCATTTAAAATAATATATAGTATATTTGCGGCATGTTCCAGAGTGGAAGATACTATCAGTATCGCCCTGGTGTAAGACCACCATTCAGAATTGAAACGTTGCTTGAAAATGGCTTTAGCCGTGTTTGGTGACCAGATCTGAATAGCCAGGTACTTCCCAACCCTCCTCTTCCCCACCTCCTTCCCCTCCTCACTACCTTCAGCCTCACAACATACCTAATTTGGGGAATGCCATAGTCTCACTGGCTTCAGACGGGAGCAGTTGAGATTCTTGTGCGGTATTCACTGTAAAAAAAAATCCTTTTCTTCAAGATCTTGTGATATATTTAGAAAATCAAAACCAAAACACATTGAAGCTGTATGCATCAGATGTTCTCGGAAATTAAAAAAAAAAAATCTACAACTTCAAGAGTCCACCAATTTTTCCAATAGAGAACTCCAGTACATTTTTTTAATTCTTTTTAATAAATAATGACCTTCTAACTTAAATAACTGCATATTTATTTTTATTTTTAAAGTTAGTTATAATAGTTAAAATAATTGTTAAAGTTTTAATTTTTCAAGACCCCTCCGAAAACCACCGATGTATGGTGAATCGTGTGTCGTCATCACTCCTGAAAAATTAGTATAGGATTGGGCAATCAGCTGATCTACTGCCGCCATTTTGAATTCCGTTCTTCGAAGTATTCTCCCTAGAAATAGCATTACTATTTTTTTTGTACAGTAGTTTTTTTAACATTTTCAATAATAGAGATAATCTAATAAGAGATGCCTTATAAACACAACAACTAAATATCTATAAACAGTATAAAATAACGAATAACATGAAATGTTGTTAGTACTGATGGCTTATGTCATACCTACATAATCAAAGTTTCAATACAATGACTGGTGACGCGTGACGTCAGCACTAACCATTTCAGTAATACCAACTTTACAGTGTGTTTTGACGAGAGGTTTAAAAATGCACTTTTTAATAATTTTTTAAGAACTCTACGTTTAATATTATGAAATAAAACTTATATATTCAGAATCAGCGTTCATTGGTCTGTATGAACATATTTTTTTAAATCCATAATATTTTTCACTGGAGTTCCTTATTGTGAAGGCACAAGTCGTTGCAGCAAGTTTTTGTACAATAAAAATAAATCCTCAAATAAGAAGTGTGCGAGTGCTCCGTGTATACGATGTAATAAAAATTTAAAAAAATATATGGAATCACAAAACCCCCAAAAATACCACAAAAAATACCCCAAAACACCTATTAAACCAGTAAAAAAATCCCATCTCACTTATTTTACCCCTAAGTTGGCAACCCTGAGCGAGAGATGGTGAAAATCAAAATTACAAACCTATCTTTACAGCTCCATCTATGAAACTTTATCTATGTGTGACAGCACTTTTACGTCACGGACCACGGTTGAAAAATTTGAACGAAGTGATACGCCCCTGGTCCGGAGGCAAACTGATAAAAAACGGGCGTGACAAGTTACGAGTATGTAGTCCTTCCGTGGGCGGCATAGAGTTCACTTTGAAAATACAAATTCGTCTACTGCCGGCTGTATTGTAAAATAACAACGCGAAAATGCATATTTTATTTTATTTTGTGAACATTTTGTAAATATCAATTTTTTACGATTTTTATAAAAATAACTGAATTTGCCACATTAAACAATAAAACCATATCCGAAAAGGGGCTTATAAATAGGAGAGTTTGCACTTGAAAGTGTTTTTTTATAGACCTTATACTTTATTTTTTTATAGGCTTATTAAAAGACTTATAAAAAAACTGACCGATATTTTTAAGGACCAAGATATGTTCTACACGCAGTATTTAATAAAAGCATCTGTAAAGATTATTAACTAACTAACTAACCATCACGCCGTTTCCCCGCAGGGGTAGGCAGAGAGGACGGACCGCCAAACAACTCGGTCTTGGCACACACTCTTTGCCTCACTCACATTCATACATCGTCTCATACATACTCTTCTATTATTCTGACTTTTGACATGGCCCGTCTCAAGTATCTGATTCACTTGATCGTGCCATGTCTTCCTCGGGCGTCCCCGACTTTTTCTACCATTCACATTTGCATCATATATTCTTTTTACACTACTTTCTTCGCACATTCGCTCTACGTGCCCAAACCATCTGAGGGTCCCTTTCTTAATTTTGCTCATTATACTTACATCAGCCTTACATTCTTTGCGGATATCCACATTTCTAACACGATCATACATGGTTTTACCACACATACGTCTCAGGGATCTCATTTCAACAGCATTCAGTTTACTTTCATCCTTCCTCTGCCAGTTCCATGCCTCACTGCCATACATCAGGGTAGGTACCAGGACTCCATTGTGGACTGCTAGCTTCGCTTTTTTTTGACAGTTTTTTTATTAGCGCCAACGGCATTCAGTCCTCCATTAATGGAGTTACCGGCATTTACCCTTCTTTATCTTTATTATTATCTTTATCTATTATTATCTTCTAAGCGAGCCAAATTTCAAAAATAATGATTTTGCATTATTTAGCATGGCTTCATCTTTAATGTTAAGATGCAGTTTTCTTGAAGTGGCCATGGCGGCCGACTTTTTAGGTAATGGTTTTATTGTTTTGTGTAAGCGCGTACGTATTAAATTTCAGCTCCCACCATGTCTCAGTTCCCACCAATTTCAGTTCCATGTACCATTTTAATTTTTATTTGTAGATTTACTTTAAATATAGCGAAGTTGATAATGCAGGGATAGTTAGGGAACGTACCCATACTACGTGACCTGTTCAGGGGGGGGGGGTCTTCAAAATACCACGCTTGGTACAAATGAGCGGCGGGTTGCTTAGGTTTTTGGTCACCGGGGGGGGGGGGGGGGGATTACAAAAAGTTGGTCACGTAGTATGGGTACGTTCCCTTATGTAAGTTTGTTTGTAAGTTTGAACTGTAGAACTGTTTGAACTTCCCTGTAGTTGAACTAGAGCTGGGAGGTACATTTGTGTACCTACAGTTGAATATTTAAAGATTGACGGTAGATAGATTGAGGGAAATAAGATCTTCATCTTTGTCAGTGTGGTGTGATCGTGGATATCACCTAAGCAAAGGGAAAATAGACCCTTTGCATTTGTATTTTATTTTATTTAAATCAAATTGTGCTTAAGAGGGCATTGCCAGAGAAAACCAGAAATATGTCATTTTCAAATCAGATTTTAGACGTATTGACTCTTTTCCACAAAAAATTATAAATGGATTTCGAAAGATTGTTCTTTTATCTAGCATTCGCATGTAATAAATTTTGAGAATTTTTTTTTTTTTTAGTATAATAAGGTTATTCCATAGGTCGTTGGCAGATTTGTTAAATTTTCAAAAAAGATTTTGTATTATACCACACCCATTTCCAATAATATAATCATGCAGTAAAATAAATCAATACATTATCTAGCAAACGCATATTTTAGAATTTTAATTTTAGTTTCAATAAAATCATTAAAAAATATGTACGTACATGTGTTTCTGGACGAAAATTGGTCCATTTGTGTATTTATTTGCGCACTTAAAAACTAATATATTTCAGATTTTTTTAACATTCTTATTAAATTTAGACATTATTGAAATTGACAAATACTTATAATCAAAAAATAACTACAAAAAGTACATTATTTTAATAGTTTTATCAACACGCCTTTTAGCATTTTTGGATGAAGGTATAAATTAAAGCTAATTTGAATTGAAATAAATTCGATATTGCGTTAAAATTTTAAAAAGCTGGTACGGAGAATAATTAATCTTTCTCATTGTAACGGCCCTGCACGATCGTAAGAACAACTTTCGACGAAATGTGGATTTTCGTCCCCTGGCTGGTTAAACGCTCTTAAGAAGAAGAAGTGTTTTCCTGCCTTCCGTCCTGGTGTTCTGTGTCACGATAGTCAAAAAATCAATGGTTAAAGTACTCGTAGATACAGCAATAGATACATTCCTTAACAACCCCAAAAACCATTATTAGTATAGGTATGTAAATATATAAGTATTGGTTTAATGTTTTGCAATTATAAGCAAAATAAGCAGTTGAAAATTTTCAATGTTCACATTTTATTAGATTAGGTTTAACATCTACGCTTAAAAATTGATTGTAATTTTAAATAGGATATATGTATATACAAAAAGTTTGCACACGGCTTAGAGCCGTAGTGAGTAAACTTTAAAGACTAAAGTTATTTGTTCCACAATGCGCTTAGATAGTACATCTATCGTTGGCGGTATCCTTAATAAGATATGGAATAACTACATGGGGACATTAAAAAAATCTTCTTTTAGTGCAGAATGTACAATATTCCCTGGTGAAATTATTACTAAATAAAGCTGAACATAAACAAAGAATGATATACCAAAATCATTACTATATAACTCTGTAAATTTATTATCTGTTCGTGCTATATTGTGGCATAAAATTGCGAGTCAGCATAAATCGCAATGTGAATATAGTAAAATAGTTTACAATATAAAACACATATAAATTTGTTGTAGACCACTTTTATTTTATACACACTACCGGTTTCGGAAGCACCCTTCCTTCGTCAGGAGAAAGTAATAATATTCTCCTGACGAAGGAAGGGTGCTTCCGAAACCGGTAGAGTGTGTATAAAATAAAAGTGGTCTACAACAAATTTATATGTGTTTTATATTGTAAATTATGGCGAGCCACAAAGTTAATGCTTTTTACAAATAAGTACAATAGTTATTTACAACTTCATAAAACAAGACTTGTAATTCCCAGATACCTAAATACATACGGTCAAAGAGCTGTAGGATACCTTGTTCCAATATTTTACATTTTATCCGATTTAATAAAAAGCTGTGAATTGATTTTCAAAAGGAAATATATGCCAAAAATGTTTAAGTGAAAGAACTTTTTTGTACCAATCTATTTTTCTGAAGCTTTTCCTCTTAATATTTTTCTGTTCTTTATTATTTATAAATGCTATAAACATTTTTTTTCCAAAGATATATGTATATATAATGTAATAATAAATAAAAATATAAATAAATAAGTGTTTATTCCAGTATGTGGGGAGGAGAGTGCAATCCCACACATTCCATAAGGGTATAATAAACGCATACATGTACAAAGTATTTGAAAGGAAAAAAAGATAAAGAAGGTGGATATGAATGTACACGAAACAAAAAAAGATAATAAGCTAATAGTAGTAAAAGGAAAACAAAAGAAATAATAATATTAAGCTTTCAAGATTCTGTGAGCACGTAAGGAGCCAGTATTTTTCTCCAGTGAGTATCAATACTGGATGATGGACTGAGGCTGGCTTCCATGACGAGGATGTTTCCAGAGCTGGTTATCCTTTCCCTCATTCCTGCCACCCTGGATCTAATAAGGGCTGCAAGCCAGGAACTCGCCCCTCCGTGAACATCCGGGAAGCGCTGCAATATCTGGGGAGACCAAACATTATGCGGAAGGCGTTGTTGTACTGAACCCGAAGTCTTTCTTTACTACTCTTCTTGTAGTTTGCCCAGAGTTCACACGTATACAGTGTTGCGCAGAAGGAAAGGAAGAGCGTCCTTTTTACAGCAGTACTGCAAAGGCGGAATCTTCTACTGAGCATGTTTGCTTTTACACTGAGAGCTCTTCTTTGCCTATCGATGTCGTCACCGTCCATCAGATTACTGGTGATTATGTGTCCAAGGTATTAAGTTCCTTCAGTCACCTGCAGGTTCACACCATTCAGGGTAGCTGGAGGAATATTTTTTGGTCCTTGTCCATATCTTACGACCAGTAGAGCCGTTTTAGTGGGGTTGTATTGCATGTTTGTTTCTTCAGCAAACTCTTCGCAGATCTTTAAAAGAATTCGTAGGCCCCTTATGGATGGTGCCATCAATACCATGTCGTCCGTGTAACTGATGTTGTTCAGAAACTGTCCTCCAATTTGGCAGCCTACCCCTGCATTGTTTAGCCTGTCGGTGAGTTCGTTCATGTACAGGTTGAACAATATCGGGGACATGCATCCTCCCTGTCTAACGCCGCTCTTCAGGAGGAAAGGTTCGGAGGGTTCATCTTTCCACCTTACTAAGTTCTCCTGCTGTCTATGTCACAAGTCGAGGATATGTATCACCGCCGGTGATATGCCTCTTTCCCTGAGTTTATCCCATAGTAGAGGGTGAGAAACCCTGTCGAAGGCCTTGCTCAGATCTAGAAAACATGCATACGTGGTGGTCTTTTTATTCCTGTAGTATTCCAGGGTTCTTTTCACAGTAAATATAGCAGTATCGGTAGACATTTGCTTTTTGAAGCCCATTTGGTTGTCCTTAGTTTCCAAGCTGGGACCGATCTGGTTTAGTAGTAGATGTTCGAATAATCGTGCGATGGTGGTGGCAATTGAAATCGGTCTGTAGCTACCCTGGGAGGTAGAGTCCAACGATTTTGATTTGAGAATGGGTGTTATTATTGTTCTTGTCATGTCAGTTGGTAGGTATCCATTTAATCCATAATAATTGTATATATAATTTTATGTACAAGCTTTTATTTCTAAAAAGATAATCTTAAAATAATCCGTTGACAAACTGTACCAGCTTCAATTTTTAAAAAGATAATCTTAAAAGAAACTGTTGACAAACTGACATAAATGAAATAAACTGATATAAATGAAACAATTTAACTTTGTTTGAACCACTTAGGGAACGTACCCATACTACGTGACACGTTTAGGGGGGGGGGGGTCTTCAAAAGGTCACGCTCCATACAAATGAGCGGCAGGTTGCTTAGGATTTTGGTCACCGGGGGGGGGGGGGGGGGGGGCTTAAAAATTGCAAAAAGTTGGTCACGTAGTTTGGGTACGTTCCCTTATATATTTGAGTTAATCCGACCGGTTTCGCAACGACCGTTCCTTCTTCAGGGCAAGCGTATACTAATTTGACAGTTTCGAAATATGGATGGGAACAATGTATTTTTTATTTATTTATTTATTTATTTATTTATCTATAAAAGGTATGTTTACATTACATTATTCGATGCCTGTCTCACTAGGGTATACCTGTGTTGAGACAGGCGTAGAGGTACATAAATGAGTATCATACATAAGAATATTTAATTATAACATAAGGCTGGGATTACACTCGTAAATTTTTTCCTGTAAATCGCTCTTGTAAGCGATTACCAATGTAAACGACACCAAAAGCCACTTAACGTAATTTATAGCAAGTTACAGAACTTATTCTTTCGGAAGTTTTTTGACAGGTCTAATCGCGCCCGCGCGAATTTCCAGCCTTCTTACAGCTTATAAAATCAGTTTGATAAGCTAAGATACTTCCGCAAGAAATAGTTCCGAAATGCGCCGCGCACCGTTGCGAAATGTCAAAAATTAAAAGACAATTGTTTTCATTGGATTTTTTTTCTACAAAACTAGTATTTATTTCCACTTATTTAAGTTTTCTGGAAAATGAGCATCCTTCTATTCAATTATCGGTCCAATCCTTTCCAATTTAATGTTTTTGTTTTTAACATTTACGTATTTGAAATTTTGAATTCGAAGTCGGTTGCTGTCAGCAGATGTCAGGTAGCTGTCATTCGGATGAAACGAAATTAATTGCCGCCTTTGATGGCACAAAAGTGTGTGGAGAATTGTTTAATTAAAGCCACAATCTATTTCAATACTTTATTTGGGCCTTTTCGTCTTTATTGACAAAATCGCGTAAATTTGACAGTAGCAGGTCGTTGTTGACAGGAAGCCATCTTACTGCAAATAAATTTACAGATGTAAACGGTCGCATGAGCATTTACACAGGTCGAACTTCCGAACAACTTCCGTGATCATTAATTACCAAAAGTCGGATGCATATGTGAACGCTCCTGTGAAAATGTAACCTGTAAAAATCTTATGTAATCCGTAAATTTTAATTACGAGTGTAACCCCCGCCTAAGAATATTTAAGGTAAGATACACACTGATTTATACAATTCAAACAGAAAGATGATTTATATTGAGGGTTAAAACCATAAAGAGAGCATTATATAGGTGAAGGAAGAGATGAATAAAGTAGTAAATCCTATCGAATCTATATAGGGGGATTATGGTAGGGGTGGAGCTGTTGCTAGATATTAATAAAGAGTGGGTGGGTAGGGGAACATACCAATTGTTTCATTTATCTATAATGGATAACCACAAAGTTATGACTACATTCAAAAGTATATGATATAAATCAGTTTAACGGGACTTGATATAACAAAAATGTTAATAAATAATGGAGGAATTAATAAAAAAAGTGGATAATTAACATGAAATGTCTCGTATTCCCTAATTAAATAAATTTCAATATCCCTATAAAAGTCTCAATAACCCTAATGGTTGAATTACAAATCCTCAATGCAGCCTTATAATGTACGGAAAAATAAAATTGTCTTGTAAGGTTGGGGGTAAGTAAAAATATTTTATTAAATGACTTTCAGATGTGTACAATAAATGATAATGATCTTTTTGTGTCTATCAAAAATAAAATATTGGATAAATATACTCGGATATCAAACATTCATATCTTCTGTTTGTTATTCTGTTTCGAGGGATCCAGTTTAACTGAAGTTGATGCCAGAGACAGAGGTAATCCAGGAGGTGAAGAAGTTGGGCCTAACGAAAGCGGATGGCACGTTGGCGCTGCAACCAGCGCTGCTTCCGAAGCTGACGAGGCCGATGAGAGTATCCTCGCTGGCTCCACGGAGGATCAGTGGGCCACCGCTGTCACCCTGGAGAAGACAAAAACAAATCAGATATATTGATATTGCAATGCTTCATGATGGTGGGAAGCGTGAAAAAGGTAATCAGTTTATGATTGTAATTATGAAACTCGGTGGTGTAGGTCTGATCAGGTTCCCTGAACTGAATTCTAATCAGAATTTTGAGGAGTGTAGAAAAGGAAAAGATAAAAAAAAAATTCTACGGTACGTCAGAAAAACTAGAAGTATAATTAATCAATTTGAACCTTTGGATATTGAATTAGCTTGAAATAGACACCGAAATAGTTCACTCATTTAAATTGGATAGTGGAAGGAGAATAATCTGATTGATTGAGTGATGTAGACAAAATTCCCAAATACTGTATTCTATACCGTGAACTGATTAAGTGAATATGTGGAAGGTAAACCCAGAAAGCCAAACAAAAGCACGATCTATTGATAGATAGATAAAACAATAGCACGATCGACATCAGCTACTTTTCCCAGACCAAGCTAGGGAAAACAACTACAGAGGCTCTGCGATGAAAGTCTGGACTTGCTGGACCAAGTGGTGCAATGAGTGCAAGGGAAGAAAACGATGAAAATGGTGATGATAAGTTTTGAAGAGGTAAGATGACTTACGTAGCAAGATCCCTGGGCTCCGCTGAGGATTCCGTATCCGCAGATGGTGGAATTGATGATGTAACTGCTGCCGTAGGTCTGTTCGCACACGGAGTTGGCAATAATAGTCAGGTTCACGAAGTTTAGGGTTTGGGAAGCGGAGCCGGCTGAAATGTACGAATCATTTAATATTAAGCCTTGCTTAAATTGGACTTCATAAACAATTCATTCGTCGGACTTTGAGTTTGTTTGGGAAAAAGAAAGATTCGGATGAGATAGTCACCAAGTCTCGATAAACCTGGAGGTTTTGAGGTGGACTTTATGAATAACTTATGAATAAAAATAGGAGGGACAGTAGGGTTTATAAGAAATACTTGTACAGTCTGAAGAATGCCGTGGGCTGACAAATAGTTCTAGACCTTGGTACCTATTGTAAAAAAAAAAACATAATACGTAAAAGAATTTTCAGTGGTGTTTTGTAATAAAAAAGTATTTTTGAAATGCAAATTGTAAACTACTTTTCACTCCAAATATGCATTGGATTCACTGGGAAAGGTCTGTCGGGTAAGTATGTTTACCCCTTATATATATTATGATCAAATCATTCCAAATAGTTTTTTAAATACCTAACTTGAGTATGGTATATTTATAAATTTCCAGAAACTTTATTAACCTCCATAATAAGAAAATATTTGGAATTCCAATATACTTGTACAATATACTTATGATCGGTCAGTGGTGGCCATAGCGCTTGGATCCCACCTGGGCGTCGCGTGTTCGATTCCTCGGCTGGCTAAGTCCTCCATCACAACATAATCAACATTTTCGGCTTTCTGTGGTGGTAGTAGGAGATTTTCAAACATTGTTGGGTTATTCGTAACCCGGGAATGTTTATCTATCTTTTAAAAAAAAAACTTACAGTTGGAGGTAGATCCAAATCCGCTGACGATGGCGACCTTTCCGGTGTGGAGATCGCTCTGTGAGTTTACGATCCTGATTGGCTTAATGTTAGCTGCAAGGGAATTATCTTTTAGTTTCTTGTTTACATCTTGGCACTTGACACACGTTATAACTATTTAAACCTGTGTGGTTACGCCGATACACATACCTACTCATACACATACCTACATAGCACGCATACATACTGTCACTGCTTGGGATTGGTATTAATTATTGTTGCAAGTTCCTTTGTCCTACCTATTCCCAATTGCCTACCCGTCAATCTTACCCACAATCTTATTCAGTCTGCAATAAACTCCCGTCCCAAGATAACCACTTTGCTCTGCTCCCGGTTACCGCCATTAAAATAACTGCGCCGTGTACTATAAAATAAACCAACTCACGACTATTGCTGTTTTGTGCCTGGAGAGAGAAAGCAGATGAGTGCATTGCCAGCTTACAAATTCTTGCATCCTTTTGGTGAGCCCTTCCTTTCTCTGCCACATGTATTTTTATCATTTCAGGCAGTGATAGGAACACAAAATCAAGGTCCTTCGCCAGTCATTCTTTTACACAAGCATATAAATACACTCTCACAACATAAATACCATTCACTGTGTAACACACATCTATAAAAGATGAAGGATCATTAAGCTTGGTATATTTCGTGATATCGCTCGCAGTACATTTCCAATGAGAATATATGGCGAACGATACGCTGAAACAGGCCAAGCCAAATGATCTTTTATAGGTATGTGTGACACAAGCATAGTGGTTTCCTCGTAGGAGGCATTGCTCTGCTTTAAAAATGATATGAAATGGTCAATTTAGATTGTTATCGCGGTGTTCACACTTAAGCACATTGAAATCGAGTCCGATATTTACAATGCTTAGATTCTGTGAGTACAAAGCGGTAGATATTAGTTGTTCAGAAAATTTGGCAAATAGTTCTAAGAGGTGTCAAAATGTGAGTTAGACTCTTAAAATTATAATAATAAATTAGCGTAAAGTTATACAGTGATGAATTTTCTTTTCGAGATGTGTTCTGTCATCAATTTAGTTACGCAAAAGTTTACAAATTGCATGCAGTACATCCTGAAAAGAAGCTCGTTAATGAGAAAAATATTTTCCCTAATTTTTAACGATTGACTGGCAGGTTAGGTGCCTAAACAAATCAAGGGCAGTTTGAAAACATGAAAATCTATCGGTGATATTACGACGAGGAAAATATCTGTGTTAATGTTAGTTTCCTACCGGTTGTAGAGACGGTCTGGCCGAGATCGATGAGGCCAATGTCGTTGTTAAAGTTGCTTGGGTTGTAGCTGGGGTGAAAGTACAGTTTGCGGGAGGTGATCTTGATGGGAGAAGAAGCGTACACTATATCTCCCAAGTAAACCTGAACCGTGACGCGCCTGAAATTCAATAAACATGAGAGTAAATTGTGGTTTATATAGTATCACAGCTATTAAGTTGATACACACGATGAGAATCAAATGGCAGCGGAAATCATCAAAAAGCCAACCGAGGAGGACTGACCGTGCTGAAGAGTAGTAGAGCAGGATAGGAATTTCATAGGATTAGAGCTAAATGACTAGAGAACATGGTCAGTGATGAATTTTTAATTTATCGAGGTAGCCAATTCCAACTTCACGATCCGGAATCATCGATTAGTGCTTCTTAGTGTTAGTGTTAAAGGCCGCTATGAGACGTGAATGGACAATACACACAAATCACTTATCCAGAGCCTTTGCCCTTTCTTTCACCAGGAGAGCAGTGAGTTACTTCCATTTGTTTGTTTGAATGAAACAGGTTTACCGTTGTTAGCTGTGATCATCTAATATGACCAATCTGACAGACTAAGAGAGCCCCATTGCATAAACCTATGGTGAACATTCAGCAGGATAAAAGTGAATAGTGTTTTTGGAATGGATGAAGGAGGTTTACCGGTAAAGACAATGACAGGCAGTCACGACCCATCTATCGCTAATGAGGGAACCTCCGCAAGTGACGCTGGTTCCGGCGCTGTCGGTGGCGATGAGGAAGGCCTGGTGGGGGAATTGTCCGTCAACGGCTGGCCAGCCTTGGATGATGCGCTCAGCTAAAAAATAACAATTTTCATCAGAAAATATTGAATTGTAAGCATTTGTCACAACTAAGTTACATTTACTCATGTGGAAACTTGTATTGTTATAATAAACATATATAATCGGCATGTTCACATTAAAAAAGTATACTGTGAATTTGGCTCTATTCAATCAACATAGAAATTTCAATTATTTTTCTCCTAATTTTATTCTTCTTCATGAGCATTGATTTATTTTAAAAGTTTTTTTTTAAGTTTAGGATATAACATAACAGATAGGTATTATAAGGCAATTTTGACTCAAAATCGTTCGTTTTTATTGTGAACATATTTGAAAATTGGAATAAAAGGTAATGGTAGGAAAAGGTTTTTTTTTCAAATGATTGATTGGCTAGATTTCCTAACTCACCGAGCAAATCCCTCATCTGCTCGGGGGTGGCAATCCCGTGCAGAGGCTCATCCTGAGAAAAAAACAAAGACAAAATAATGCATTGATGAAAATCCTAAGCAATTAAACAACATCGACATTAACTTAATGAAAGATTCTGGGTAAAAACTTCATCGTTGTATTTTTAATAATGTTTTATAGTTAACACTTGATGGATGCAAAGCTTTAATGAAAGAAACATTATTAAACGACGTTAAAACTAAAATTAAATCTCTAGACAAAAACAAGAAGGCCGGACCTGACAATGTACATCCCAATATCCTTATTAATTGCGTCGATTCACTTGCTGAGCCGATTTGTATATTGTTTAACCAGTCCTTCGACACAAGTTGCTTCCCTGACATTTGGAAACGTTCTTATCTAACACCTATATTAAAAAAGGGCAATAAAAGTAATATCACTAACTATAGACCTATATATAAGCTATCTGTAATCCCGAAACTCTTCGAAAAGCTATTACTTGATCAAATTTCCCCATGTATTAACCATCTCATTGTTCCGAATTAACATGGATTTTTGTCAGGCAGGTCAACTCTAACAAATCTTTCGTTATGTGAAAACTATGTATCAAACGCATTAGCTAACAGAACTCAAGTCGATTCGATATATACGGATTTTATCAAGGCATTCGACAAAGCATGCCATAAAATTCTACTAGTTAAGCTACGTAATCTAGGTATTGATGGAAAACTTTTAGACTGGTTTGCAAGCTATCTATCTGATAGAGTACTACTTGTAAAAAATAATTTGTTCCTTTCCAATCAATTTATAGCTACCAGTGGTGTACCACAAGGGTCTCATTTAGGCCCAATTTTATTTTTACTGTTTATAAATGATATTGTTGATATATTTGATAAAGATGTAAACGTGTTGCTTTTTGCAGATGATTTGAAAATTTTTTAAATAATTAAAACGGCCGAAGATTGTATCTGTCTACAAAATAATTTAAACAAGTAAATTAATTGGTGTTCTCTTAAAAAACTTTTTCTGAACATAAATAAGTGTCATTCAATAAGATTTTACAGAATAAGTCAACCAATAACCAAACCATCCGTAACATCCTCAACATAAACGACATTAAGAAAGTGTACTACGCTATATGTCAATCACAAATAGAGTACGGGATAACTGGATGGGGATCTGCCTTGAGCACTCACATGGACCGGCTCAATATAGCCCCAAAAGGAGTACTAAAGACAATTTTGAAATTACCGGTTAGAACTCCGACAGAAGAATTGTTTCAAAGCATTCAAGTCTACAACATACAAAAACTTTATGCAAAAAATATTTTATTTAAAATAAAAAAAAAACATATCAGAATACTCCACCGTCCAACATAGATACACAACCAGGGCAATAAACCAAAATATTCTAGCTACAGCCAGTTTGAAAACATCTTTTGGACAAAGAAATATGAAATTCAATGCGACAAAACTATACAACGCTCTACCAACTCAAACAAAAAAATAACAGAAATAAATAAATTTACAACAAAAGTAAAAATATGGTTGAGAGAACAAAGTGAAAATGAACTATCTAATACTGAAGACCATGTAAAGACAACTGGATACTAAATAATACCATAATATAATATAATTTATAAATACATTATGTACAAATTTTGCTATAGATACTAAAAAAAAAATAAATAATAATTCATCCGTATGTACTTAACAACTCTCCTCTTACCTCTGTCGAAGAAATTAATGACCTGGGCATAATTTTCGACTCAAAATTAAACTTTATATCCCATATAAACACAATCACTAATAAAGGAATAAAAATGCTACCTCTGCTACCAGAGGTTTTAGAAATATTTCAACTGTAAAAATTTTGTATACATCCTTAGTGCGTATTCAAGTCGAATATAACTCCTCGATCTGGTCCCCCCACTTTAAATTACATTCAGATACAGTCAAAAAAATTCAACACAAATTTCTAAGACATATAAATTTTAAACTCGGTATTCCCATTGAAAACATAAATTATAACTACTTGATGAAAGAATTAAATTTATTAAATCTCTCAGATCGAAGAATTATATCCGACTAAATATTTATGTTCAAAATTGTAAATGGTAAAATAGACAGTCCTGATTTAACTAAGCTCATCGAATTTCATATACCCAGTAGAGCAACTCGCTCCAAAATCTTGTTTCAATGTAACAACAACAGGACTGAGTACACGAAACACTCGCTTTTACCTAGATTACATGAAGTTAGTAATAGATACGCAGATGTGGCGGATCTATTTAACTATACGGAAGCTAGGTACAACAACGAAGAAGATTGTATCGTTTATCAGTTTTCCAGAGGCACATTTTTGCTAAATAAGTGACCGTCTGAATAACCTTAGCATTCTATCTTGACCTCAACCAACTCTTCCCCATAACAAGAAGAATTAAAGGCAAAGAGGCAATGAGTAGATCAAAGCCAAAAAGGTAGGGTGTTGCATTGAAATACTAAATCTTTAAATTTCTCGCTCAAATAGCAGTACAGAGATTATGAAAGGTGATAAAACTATCGTCCTCTATGTTAATTATAAATTAATTGCATCTTAAGTACCTGGAAAGCGGAGGCTGAAGCCACGAACAAAGCGAGCAAAACCAAGAACTTCATCGTGATAACTGTGACTAATCAACCAAATAGTTTAATTATTTATACTCATTTTTATCTGTGTTTATCATTACTGCTTTACATTATCTGTGCAGGAATCACAAAATAATTTATATGCAGGCCTTAAAACCTATACAGTCTCGCAGAATCGGTGTCACTGGGCTTCGTGTACCTACTAAAGTTTTGCACCGCGGTTCGTATGAAATGTGTTCATAATTTGCCGTTATTTTTTTGGTAAGATCCTTTGATCTGAATCAAGGGGTTCAGTTATATATGTAAAGTCAAAATATGCTTGCTTCTGGGTATATGTAATATACGAAATATATTCCATTTAAATTTGAATCCTGTAGTGTCAGTTAGAATGCAATTATCAATTGTCACCTGTTTTGTTTTTCTACTATTTGATTTAAAATATGAGATTTTGTTAGAAGAAACCATTCAATGGAAAGTGATATAAATAAACATAAATGTCGTTTTTTTGTTAAAAAAAACTTTGCAACACAAGTGTTTTATTTACAAATTAATAGAAACGAATTGAACCTCTCAACTTATTATAAAACGACATTTCGTTTTAAACCAAAAATGGAGAAACTTCAATTCGAATTCACGCTATTACCTGGAGGCGATGGCAGGTCAAATATTATTAGCATTACAAAAATTTTCACATGTGATGAAAAAGTGTTTACAATACCAGAAATGCTACAATCCGCCAGCCATCATGAGGAGACAATAAAAAGTGGTGCTTTTGGAAAAATAAAAAAAATGTTTGAAAAAAAGATACCAGGTTAGAAGAGTCTGAGTAACCATGACAAAAAAAACATATGTTGACGAAGATAGAAACCTACAGTTCGGAGACCAATACCTCGAAGTATTAAAAAGTGTACAAGTACATCAAAAAGAAGATGCATTGGGAAAATTGGTTGAAAAGTTAATGGAAGACAAGCAACAGAGCTTAAAAAATATTGCTGAGAAGTTTGTTATAGAAAAATTTTGTACTAAAAATACAAATGCAAGCCAGTAGATAGAAGTGTTTGAAAAAGAATGTTTGCGGTTTGATGTGACCATGGATGGAAAAAAAATAGAAATACTCAGATTGTTCATGGATAAATCTTGTATAGACTGGTACAGTTCCATGATTATAAAACTAACAATGAACTCAGAGTGGTCAACATGGAAAAACAAATTCTGTGAATCATTTGCAAATAAAGGATGGAACCCTGTCACATACGCACTATCATTTAGATACAAAGATGGTTCTCTGTTGGATTATGCTATGAGAAAAAAAATTCTATTGGATATGAGAAGATCAATTGAAACCGGTACTTTGATAGATCTTGTTGCTTCCGGACTACCAGAATTCATACTAACCAGATCGATAGAGAAGGATTACAAGATACCGTAGATTTGTTTAATGAAGTAAACAAGTATGAACATAAGGTCAACAAAAAAAGATTTTTGAATAAGAAAACATTTGGAAGTGCAGAACATTATAAAAATGGGGGTAAAAATCCATGTAAAATTTGTGAAAAATTGAATAAGGGCATTCGTTATGTAATGGTCCGCCACTCTTGGCTTTTGACACCAATTGTGATGAACCCTACCTAGCTGATTTACTTTTCTAAGCTTCTACCTCGTAGTTCAAATCTCGTAGCCCCTGTCTCGTAGCCACGCTCATAATTCTACCCTTATGTCCTACTGATCATACCACTAGGTATGATGGCCTGACTTAACCCTCCTTCCGGTTTGTTTCTACCTCAGGCTCGTGATTTTCAAACCCCTATACCTTTATAATCTAGCTAAACCTACCCTATCTTCTTAAATCCCTGCGATTTTCTCACAGTAATCAAGATTTAAGATTTTAGTTCACATTATTTCTATAATCTGCGTTGTGTAATTTTTTATTTTAGATTTTACATCTGTTTGCATACTTAATATGCACATATATGTAGAGAAGATAATGCATAACGTATGGTAACCCCTAGATTCCTTTAGAGAAAGGGTGAGAATTTTCCGATCAATTTATTTATTATTATTTTAGAATATTTAAACGAGTTTGATAAACTATCCCCGCCCTAAACTTTGTGCCTATTTGATTTCCGTAGGAATTTAGTTTGTTTATTTAATTCTTCCTATCACCCCCGCTACATCAATAACATAAACAACAGTTAATAAATTACATCATTTTAAGAAAGAAAACCTTACCTTACCAGTGTAGGATGTTCGTACTCGAGAGTCCGGTTTTCTCAATTGAAGTTCTTGCCTGCAGCTTCTCCTAACATAATGTGTTTGTATTCATGGTTAGTATTCGCGAAATTGTTGGGATAGTAAGGATGGATGGATATGGGGAGGGGGATAATATGTTTGCTGAAAAGTCGGCTCCTCCGCTAACCAAGTGAAAACCGATGAACAACAATTACAAACCGAATTCTCCCAGTACGTTTGCTAGACTTATCCTTAAATCCGAGTTTTACTCTCTTCGACGAGCGTCTCATGCTATGAAAGGGGCCCTTCACGCCAGCAGGGGGAATACCGAGTCTTCATGCCGTTTTTCTGTCCCACTCCGACTTCCGACACCTCCGGATTGAATTTAACTCTACTGAGTCTAGAAGGGGTAATTCATGTCTTCCCTTATCATGTCTCTATCCGTTAAATGTGGCACGCAGCTGTTTTAGGCGAATCCATACTCCCACGTGACTAGCTATTAGCAATACGCTCCCCCACCTCTGACTAGCTGACATAAAACGCACCTTATGAGCCTTATGTTTGCTTTCAGGTTTGACAAGAGCTTACGGTATGCAAATAACCTGTAGTTTTAAATGCCGCGCCTGCGTATTATCCGCATACGTCTCTACCTCTCCCCGCATGCCCCATCTCGACAATACCGTCACAGGATTTAAAATTTTCCTCTCGGACAAAGTTCTCACTACCCTTCCGATCAGCACATAATTGCATACAGCAGCCTTGAAATCTATATGCGTGAGCAAATTCAGGATTTAGGACTGTATGAGTATTTGAACACCAGTGTTTTTTAAATGAGGTCACTAGCTCCTCGTGTGTTAGGTATTTAGGATTTTTGGGTATTTATGGGTTCTTGGATACCTACTTGCTATAAGAAAGATTTAAAATGAGGTAAATCAAGTTGTCATTGAATCAATGACCTCCTGAATAATTGTGATGAGCTCTCTTTGAGTTTGAAGCTAGTCGAGGTACTTTACTTTGTGAAATTTTGCATGCTAAAACAATGCTACCTATTGGCGATCGCTCTAGTATAATCAGTTGTTTAGAATTGAGTGAATTTAACGTCGATTTTACTTTCACATATTGGGCGAAGTTTCCGTCGTAAGCTATGATTGATAAACCTGCCCCTTGACTTTTGTATTTTTGTTTTGTTTATTCGTTGGTGGAATCTAGGTGACCGTGTCATTGAACTCTAATCGAAATTTTAGATACACAATCGAAGGTCATATAACATACCCTAATCTCGTCAGTGAAAGGATTAGGTAGGTATTAGTTATACCTATCAATTGGCTATTCCCATTGATTTTAGCGTTACGTATTTCATTTCTCATGGTTATTTGTTTATTTAATTTATGTGTTGTCGTTAATTATTTTCCCTCGTCTTATTATTGTCTTTATTTGTAATTTTAGAATATGGAGCGCATTGCACTGCACTTTCCCTACACACATTCTGGAATAAATTATTATTATTATTATACAAGTAAATACCTTAAATTGTTTGAGAGGCACATTTCTATTCACATCGTGTAATACCTAATTACATTGTGCCAATAGATGATTACCTCCAATGAACGAATGAACGATAATGAATAGATACCTACATCATATTTTTATGGTTTATTTGTTTACACTTCACATAGGTGACCTTCGGTATACTGACCTACTTTGGAGATTGTTTATTTCTACGGTCATTGTCCTTTTGAAACACGATTCAATGTTTAACTAATTCTTTTATATTTTACTTGTCCTAGCTTTGCGCAAACATTGGTCGTTTAAGTAGGTACTTTGCTAACCTAAGAGGTATCTGGATGACTTAGCTTCAACTAAGGTATAGTTTGCTTGACCTACATAGTTCTGAGAAATATAGGTATTTCGGTTACGAATCAAACTGATATCGTATGTCGCCTATCCTTATACGCGCTTATGTAAACAATAGACCTACCTAACTAAAACAAGTACTTATATAACCTAATTTATAAGTAGGTATTTGTTTGTTTGACCTAATTTTGAGACGCATGTATACTCCCGCACACGAAATATAGAATAAAGAGCTTCCACGATAGTCATTTATTACGTTCTATGCGCCTCGATTCGTTTTATATGAGTTATAATAAATTAGCGTATTTACCTAACTGAAGAGAATACCTACATATGTAGACTAATTCTAGAATAGATATTTCCTGGTTGACTTGCTTTCGAGCTGGTGGGCATTGCTATCCTGCGTGGAAAAATAACATAATCTTTTAATTAGTAGCAGCGTGTTAGTGACAAAACTCCAAAGCTCCGATTGATTTATTGGTGATGCACGCTCGTCCCTTTCTTCTTTGTCTCTGAAAATAATTAATAATTGGTTTTATCTTACCGCCCTCGATCGATTACAATTTTTTCCAGTCGGGACTTTCATAACTTCGACATTGTGATCGAGGTTTTCCCCTTTTTCGTTTCCTAGCTAATGGATTCCTATCGGCCCTTTTTGAGAAAAGACTCTGATGATGAAAAAAACTCTTCAAATATCTGTCTATTTAAGATTCACTTCGGTATTTCGCTTAGTTCCTCAACCTCGTATTAACTACTGTTTTATTTCATTCGCCTTCGAGGGGTGATTCATCAAATAACAAATCAGATGTTTAATTTTATTGTCCGGAATTAGGTAAATTATTATTTATTCTCAATATTTTAATATCACTTTAGAATTAATAACCGTAGATACGCACGTTTTCCAAGTGTACGAATTATTATCACTACTGTTTATTACAATTTCGTTATTCAATTCACAAAGAATTTTCAACCGCCTTATTATTGAACCACTGTCGTTTAAACGTGACTCGAACAATTTGTTATTGTTATTTATTTTACCTATGTCATGTTATTTAAAGTAAAGTTAAAGTTTTAATTATTATATCACCTATAGTTAATTTTAAAATCGCGTGTTATATTTTCTTTTATCCGGTAATTTGATTTATTTTAAGACACTGGATTTTTGTTAAATGTTATAAAACCACTAAATATAAGTTGTAAGAAAGAACCCCGAATGTCATTTAATTCTTATTTACTGACTTTAAACACTTTCGTTATAAAACACCCGAACTTTCACGAAGTATTATTTTAAAGCACTTTATCGGACTTTTATTTCTCAATTTTAAGAGGAAAATAAAACACTGAATTTACTATTTTTGCAAACACTTGTAGACATTTCAACTTTACTAGTAGTCTTCCACGACCACTCTTATAACCGTGCACTTTACGTTTTTTCTTGATCCCGTACTTCCCGTTGTTTCGTCCGAACTCTCCCCCAATCTCCCAACGAATTCCCCTTCTTTATCAAACCATGGTGTTTTAAAGACTTCTTAGAGCTCTCTTTTCATAGAAAAATGACTCCTGATCGCCCAGACTTTCATAGGAAAAGGACCAAATTTGGTTCCTCCGTATATGACCTTTTGTCAAATCTCTGTTAATCTCCTATCTCATGCCTTAGAGCCAAATTTGTCTACTATCTCCCTCTCGTAGAAAATCACATAAATTTTCTCATTGACATGTATCTATAATAAAAATTTCATGTACTTGCTCGTAATTCATTGTTAATGCTCACAATATAAAAAGTAATGGTTTTATTTTAGAGTAAATATTCGTATTTAACTTGTATAATTTTGTTTAGGTCGTTTCGTGTTAATGATGCCCTTAATTGCTTGAAATCATGTTCTATAAATTTATTTGGATTAAGTCATATCAACAAAGTGATAGCCAACCTTTTTTCTCTAGTCAAACGGTTAGCGATTCCTTCGACGGTTCACGCGTATTTCCCAGTGTCAGGCTACGTTAAGCATCTTTTCCTGTGATTTGATTTAATTGTAGAGTGACCAAAATGTACCGTGGCCTTTGACATGCCATATTTTCAATATCCTGTTTATCGTGAATAGTGTTGTAAGATCAGAGTAATCCTTATACCGGTACCTATTAAAGTCAATTTAAGTAGTTCCAATTAGTTTTCTTTTGAGATATTTGGCTCTAATAACTTCGTTTCACCATTCCATTTCCATATCAATAGGTTTTCCCACTTTTCCAGGTTATTATCTTCAGTTTGTGAAATTTTCCGAGATTCTACCCGTTTTTTGTGATCATTCCAGATCGGTTTTAATTAAATCGACCCCTGGGACCATTCATGTTACGTTTTCCGTGCCCTTATTGATGATTTTTCATTTATTTATTTTCAACATTCCCGTCTAAGATTTTTTGTGTTTCCGTTTAAAACTTTAGGTACCCAAAACCCCCAGTTCCCGATCGCGTCTTATGTAAACACGACCCGGAGTCAATAATCTTTCAACTCTTTGTCCTCAGTATTGTTTTTAATACAGTTCATTCAACCTAAGTTCCTGTGAGAATTAATTCAAGGCCACCCAAAATGATCAAAGTCCACTCTCTTATTGGTAGAATTAAAACTTCCTTTGTTCTCGATATAACTATGATATGGGGTTCCCTCGCTCCAGTCTCTATGCAGATCTCTGTAATAGCTCCCAACTGCTCGGACAGATGTCGCCGAATGTACCATTTTCTCTACATAATATTTAGAGGGAAAAAAAATTTCTTGTAGGCTTCTCGTAGGTTGAAGGTTGGCATTCATCACAGTTACCACCCTGAAGACCACAGACCACCAAACAAAAGAGGATGAAAAATTTAAGAGAAATGCCACTAAACATGTAAAAAATTCAGTGATAGAGACTGAGTTAAATGAAAATGATCAAAAAAACTAATAGCAACACCATTAATAAATGTCAAACTATTACTAAATGATAAATTTAAAATATACGGAATTTATGATTCGGGTTCAAATGTTTCTCTAATTAATTCAAAGTTATTGAAACTAAAAGGAAAAGGAAACAATTTGAATGAAGCAAATTTAGTAACGATTAATGGTGTCAAAAAGACGTATAGTTTGACAATTGTTATAAAAATGTTAATAAAAAATAAAGGAATTAATAAAATAAGTAGATAATAAACATGAAATGTCTCGTATTCGCTCATTAAATAAATTTCAATATCCTTATAAAAGTCTCAATAACCCTAATTCCCTTGTATATGAATGTTATCTTCACAGTAAATGGTTGAGTTAACTTCACAATAAATGGTTGAATTACAAATCCTAATTGCAGTCTTATAATGTACGAAAAAATAAAATTGTCTTTTGAGGTTGGGGGCAAGTAAAAATATTTTATTAAATGACTTTCAGATGTGTAAAATAAATGACAATGATCATTTTGTATCTATCAGAAATAAAGTATTGGATATACTCGGATATAAAACATTAATATCTTCTTTTTGTTATTCTGTTTCCAGGAATCCAGTTTAACTGAAGTTGATGCCAGAGACAGAGGTAATCCAGGATGTGAAGAAGTTGGGCCTAACGAAACCGGATGGCACGTTGGCGGTGCAACCAGCGCTGCTTCCGAAGCTGACGATGCCGATGAGGGTATCCTCGCTGGCTCCACGGAGTATCAGTGGGCCACCGCTGTCACCCTGGAGAAGACAAAAACAAATCAGATATATTGATATTTTCAATGCTTCATGAAGCATGGTTTCTAATTTCTATAATTGTGGGGAGCGTGAAAAAGGAAATTAGATTATGATAGAATTATGAAACTCAGTGTTGTAGGTCTCATCAGGTTTCCTGAACTGGATTTTAATCAGAATTTTGAGGAGTGTAGAATCGGAAAAGATAATTTAAATACTTCAACGGTACGTCAGAAAAACTAGAAGTAAAATTAATCAATTCGAACCTTTGGATATTAAATTAGCTTGAAATATACATCGAAATAGTCCACTCGTTTAAATTGGATAGTGGAATGAGAATAAACTTAGAAACTGAGCTTACCAATATATACAGGGTGTCCGGGGGTAAAATGCATTAACTTCAGGAGGTAATTCTACATGATATTGTTCCAACTTTTAGGGGTAGTTTTGTGGTAAAAACGTAAAATTTGACCGGCGTGCGCAGCCAGCTTTATTATTTTCCAACGTTACGATACGGGCCAGTCACCACCATTTATTGTTGCCACGATCGCGCCCGGCAGGCTCCCGGCAAGTAAGATCGTACCTCATACTTTTTTTTAGTAAATAGATCTTTTTGTATGGGAAAAAAAATGTCGGAATTTCGAAAAAAGTTATTAATCTTTTTTACTCCTACCATCATCTAGAATCACCTCCCGAAGTTAATGCACTTTACCCCCGGACACCCTGTATATAGCCTATAGATCTCGCAAATAATGTAGCTTTCTATTAGTGAAAGAATTTTTAAAATCTATTCAGCAGTTTTTGCGTGAAAGAGTAACAAACATACATCCATACAAACTTTCGCCTTTATAATATTAGTAGGATTATTTCAATATCTTTCTTCTTTATAAATAAAAATGAATCCCCGAAATGTATATACGCGCATAACTTCCGAACGACTGCACCAAATTGGATAATTCTTTTATTTTTGTATTCTTTATTTTCAGGACAAGGTTTGTATAAAACTACTGGTGAGCTCTGGCTTCATGAAATTTGTATAAAAAAATTGCAATAGGTGGCACGCGAGCTGTTTGAAAACAGAATGTACGGAATGCGGAGCGGTGATGGGGGAGGGGGAACTCGGGAGGGGGGTTCACGGGAAAGGGGGAGTGGAGTGGGGAGAGGAAAGGTTGAGGAGGCGGAGTGGGAACGCGAGAGGGGAAGGGGACCCGGGAGAAGAAGGGAAGGTGGAAGGGAACGGGACAAATGGGAGAGGACACGCAGGGAGAAACAATTTCTTTATTAAATGGCATTGCAACGCATGCCGGGAACCGGCTAGTGCTTGATAAAGTTGAGTTTCGTGTCAAACCAAATACCTAAATCATTAATTTCCTAGACATATGCTAACGACATATTTTTTAATGGAATAATCGAAAAAATGGATTCTTTTTTCGATAAAACCTAATAATTTGACATTTGCTTATGTTAAAGGCGGAAACACACTTGTGTGGTGTGGTGTGTCGTGGCGCGCCAGAAGCCCATCGGTTTCATACATTTATTATGGTTAGAGACATATTTGTAGGTTGTGGCGTGTCGACAACCGACGACGATGATTGGTTAATTTGTAGTCACGACACACCACACCACACAAGTGTGCCAGTGCCTGTTGCAAGCAGTTATCATGACACCATGTAATAAATCTCAACAAGTTATTTGACAATAAATGGCATTCATTAATGTTTCTGATTGCTTTCAATATTTTCAGGTCGTCTGCAAACATTAATACTTGAACATCATTGAAAATATATAACACATCATTAACAAATAATAAAAATAGGATTGGACCTAAATGTGACCCCTGGGGAACACCACTCGTAGCAGTGAATTTGTATTGTATATTCTTTATATAAAATCGCATCAAGACGGTATATAGCTTATGACTCAAGCTACAAGCAAGTATTGTAAACCATCAAAATGCTTGACACTCGCAAAAAACTACACTACGTGCTTGATTTGACAAGCCCCCAAAGGGCTCACAAACTCCAATGGCTCGGAGGTCTTTGAACCAAAGAATGAAGGGTACCTCGAGAGTATTTTCTCTTGGGGTAAAAATAAACTCTCTGAATTTAATGTTTCAATAACCCATTCACGTCTGATTAGGTCTAAAAGGGATTGAAATGAAAGCTTAGTCTCCTTCCATGGAAGCAATGCCCTGAATAGGCTCTCCATTGATTTGTTTGGTGATACTATAAGTGACCAGCTCAGATATGGGGGCTCCATCGAAGTCAGAGTAAAGTTAGCCTCTCAAAAACTGAGCGTACTGTACAGGTCCGCAGATACTTTAATAGTACACAACTGCCAACCCTGCAAAAATTGCAAGTGCGCCTCACGGTTGAATTTTGCAGCCACCTCTGGTTTCGACCTTCAAAATGCCTGAAAAAAACCCTGGACACTGTGCAGAAACGGACGGTCCGTTTGATAGATTCTCCCATCTTAACAAACGGATGGCAATCTTTAGAGCACAGAAATGCTATCCTTGTTCTAGCGGTATTTCTATGGAAGGTGTTGAGAAGGAACTAGCGTCATTTCATTGATCCCTTCGGCACTAGTGCATATTCGGGAAACACGTCAAACGCGCACCCAACAATTTTCGTACTTAGGCCCTAAATTGCTTAATCTTATTCCCGATGCTTGGAAATCAAAAAGTGATAGCATTCTGCGTAATCTGGTAAATGATTGGCTTCTGGTCTTGGGGACAACTGAATGCGAAAATATGTTAAACAACAGCCATTAAATTTTCCTTTTTGTTGACATTCATATATACTGGTATTATATTGGTATTTCTTACCTTTATATTATTTTTATACAGTTTAAGTTTAAAAACTACAAAAAAAAAATTATTAACATTTTTTTTTCTCTACTTTCTTTTTTCTTTTTTAATCCATTATTTTTTTTCTTACCCATTTTTTGATTTTCGAGTTGATTAATTCATCAAAATCAATACTAAAATTTCTTGAATTGGTTGAAGTAAGTGCTAATAAAAAAATTAAAAAACACTTTTTTATTTTTCTTTTGGAATGTTCTTGTTATTTCTCTTCTCTGTATTTTATTTTCTATTGATAAATACATAATTTACACTTATAAGTAACTTCTTGTATCTACCATTAAAACCTTAATATTATTTATCAAGTGTTATATTTAACAATTATTATAAGCAATAATTATCAGCCTGAAACACTCATCCACATTGAAAAATCTTCCGAGAAAAGATACATGACGCCAACGGGACCGATACATACATGAGGCCAACATGACGCCAACGGGACCGAGAAAAGATACATGTCCCGTTGGCGTCATGTATCTTTTCTCGGAAGATTTTTCAATGTGGATGAGTGTTTCAGGCTGATAATTATTGCTTATAATAATTGTTACCCTTTGTGCTATGCATAAAAAATCTTGTCTTAAAAACGTTAGTTTTACAATTAAAAATAATAATTAATATTTGACAAGTTTAAGTATTTCCCCAATAAATGAAGACATAATTTGTCTCGACGCCACCTAGCGAGGGATTTAACACTTACAATGTTTCTCTCGCAAAAATAAAGTTGGTTGTTTTCAGGTGGAAAAAAAAAAAAAAAAAAAAAAAAAAAAAAAAAAAAAAAAAAAAAATATATATATATATATATAATAAGCAGTAATTGTTGAATGAAACACTAGCATATATTAAATCATTTGGCGGGTACGAGATAAGCCGCCATAGCTCAGTGGTCAGAGCAATCGACCGGCAATCGAGAGGACACGGGTTCACGTCCCGTTGGCGTCATGTATCTTTTCTCGGAAGATTTTTCAATGTGGATGAGTGTTTCAGGCTGATAATTATTGCTTATAATAATTGTTACCCTTTGTGCTATGCATAAAAAATCTTGTCTTAAAAAACATTAGTTTTACAATTAAAAATAATAATTAATATTTGACAAGTTTAAGTATTTCCCCAATAAATGAAGACATAATTTGTCTCGACGCCACCTAGCGAGGGATTTAACACTTACAATGTTTCTCTCGCAAAAATAAAGTTGGTTGTTTTCAGGTGGAAAAAATATAATAAGCAGTAATTGTTGAATGAAACACTAGCATATATTGAATCATTTGGCGGGTACGAGATAAGCCGCCATAGCTCAGTGGTCAGAGCAATCGACCGGCAATCGAGAGGACACGGGTTCATGTCCCGTTGGCGTCATGTATCTTTTCTCGGAAGATTTTTCAATGTGGATGAGTGTTTCAGGCTGATAATTATTGCTTATAATAATTGTTACCCTTTGTGCTATGCATAAAAAATCTTGTCTTAAAAAACATTAGTTTTACAATTAAAAATAATAATTAATATTTGACAAGTTTAAGTATTTCCCCAATAAATGAAGACATAATTTGTCTCGACGCCACCTAGCGAGGGATTTAACACTTACAATGTTTCTCTCGCAAAAATAAAGTTGGTTGTTTTCAGGTGGAAAAAATATAATAAGCAGTAATTGTTGAATGAAACACTAGCATATATTGAATCATTTGGCGGGTACGAGATAAGCCGCCATAGCTCAGTGGTCAGAGCAATCGACCGGCAATCGAGAGGACACGGGTTCACGTCCCGTTGGCGTCATGTATCTTTTCTCGGAAGATTTTTCAATGTGGATGAGTGTTTCAGGCTGATAATTATTGCTTATAATAATTGTTACCCTTTGTGCTATGCATAAAAAATCTTGTCTTAAAAAACATTAGTTTTACAATTAAAAATAATAATGTTATATTTAAGTTTAAGACAATATTATAGTCAAGACACTATTTATATGTAAAATATCTGTTCATTTTGACTGTTCTAAAACGGGCAAATTGCCTAGTTGGACAGCCAAAGCTCATTATAACAATGTAATATGTAATGTTTCTCAAAATAAATAAATAAAAAACATACGTATATGGTTGACATTTGTCATATGAGAACGGGGCGCTTCTTCGACTCGTTCTTGAGTTTAACAGCTCGGCTGTGGAACTATTTGCCGGCCTCTGCGTTTTCTCTATTCTATGAATCTCTTCAAGACAAATATTTAGAATGACCCCGAGGTTACAGAAAGTGTCTGCATATCTACCCATACTAAATATACACTCTTGTATTGATAACCAGTTCATATAATTTCTTATTTGGTTGGTGTCATAGTTTATTTGGCAAGTCTAGAACAGGGTCCACTTTCATGTGTGTCGGCCGTGGAAACCAATCTTATTAGGGACTTTTAACTCCAAACAGGAGGCACTGAGGAAAACAATTTCCCTCAAGGCCTATGTCATCCTTAAGGCGCCGCTACCCGAATTTCTTCCGATTTCTTATATATCTCCCTTAAATATTTTAAGTTTTCAAGCTCTTAAAAATATATATATGTATTATTCTTGAAGATAATATCTAGATATTCCCCGCACCGAATTATATAATATTCCCTCGATAAAAAAAAAATCGCAAAGTATGCTCCAAAAATTATTATAAACACGTCTGTTTAAGTTATTTTACTAGTTATGTGTATGCAAAAATTCATAGTATTTCTTTAAATGCTGTTTAAGAAAACTCCCTCGAGATTTTCGCCCTATTTTAAACGAGTCGTGTTTTATTAAATATTTTTTCAATTTTCGCATCGATTTTGTCGCTTTAAATACTAGCGCGCTTCTCTAACATTCGTTATTTCATATCTCTCCATCTTCTTCTTTTTGAGCCCGGTTGCGGCACCTTAACCCTTAACCCAACTTACCTTCATGATGATTACTGATAACAATGATGATTACTGCACCTGCGAAGCATCGACTGCGCTCATTGACTGCTTTGATTATGATGTCACTTTTAAAGGTTTCTATTGGTTGAGATATGAAACGGAAATTACGCTGGTCTGCGCTCATTAGTCGCTTTGATTATGATGTCACTCTGAAAGGCTCCTATTGGTTGAGATATGAAACGGAAATTACGGTGGTCTGCGCTCATTGGTCTGTTTGATTATGATCTCACTTTTCAAGTATACATAGGGTGAGATTGTTTTGGCAGTGTCGCTTCTACCGCGTGTAAACTACAATCGATTTTGTTGGTTTTTGTTGACTTATTATGAAAACAAAAATCTTAAAAATTAGAAAAACATAAGACATGTTCCACTTGCCAGCCTAAAAAGAAACGTTAAACAGTGTTTATATGTTTCGCATGTAAAAACCCGATTTGCATTGAAGGCAGTTAAAAAATGTGCTTTGATTGCCGCCGCAACTTGTAAAAGTTGTGGGTTGTGATTTTTTAATAATCCTTCCTTATTTGTGCCAAAAATTATTTTAATTATTTTTGGATTATAAAACGAACTTTTTTATAATATATATTTTTTTAAATTTATTTATTTAACTCTCAGAGGGCTTTTACATGTTTGTTCGTACAATTAATTCATGACAGATGATTTTTAAACAGATAAATTAATAATACAAATAAAATTAGATTAAAAATGCACACAAGTCATAAAAATACAAAAATACTGCAATTTGATAGATTTGCAAAAAATTGAGATATGTTTAGGAGTAGTTTCGCAATGAATCCACAAAATTTGCCAAATTTATGTTAAAAATGTCAACATCACCTAAGTACTGATTTCCCATATTGGAGAGTGAGCAATGTAGTTCCGCTTATGAATGCTGCAGTAGAATAGTGTATTTTGTCGTGTAGTTACTGTCGGTATTCGTAAGTTTATGAGTTGCAGGAGTTAGCAACAGTCGAACTTAGAGTTAAGTATTCTGAATAAAAATGTAAAGTCGTTCATTTTACGTCTGTCATCTAGTGTGTGTATTTTTAGAATATTTAATAATAAATTATACTTTAAGTCTTCTAGTGGGATATTTAATTTAAAATTTATAAAATATAAATTTATCTAATATCCCGCACAAAACTTGCCATTGACTGGCAGCTACACCGTGTAAGAGACTGGGTAGACAGCCTGAAATGTGGCCACTGTCAATTATATGGCCACATAGCTTCCAAATGCCAAGCAGATTTACCCACCTGTGCCCACTGTGCCAAAGTTGGTCACAACCGTGATACCTGCCCCAAAAAGGAGAAATCTCCATTATGCGCCACCTGCACTTTCTTCAGAAAAACGGCTTCCCACAAAACTGGAGCTCAAGAATGCCCTGCCCGCCAAGCTGCTGAGAGACGTGAACTTTCTAGGATAAATTTTTTAGGTTGAACCTGAAGAATCGTTCTATGAATAATTCCTTCTCAACGTACTACCAAAACGTTCGTGGCCTAAATACAAAACTGAACACTATTCGCTGTAACGTCAGTGTATGTCATTACGAATTTTTTTTTTCTTACCGAAACATGGCTCTCTGATAATGTCTCATCTGCTGAACTTGGACTACTTGACTACAACATTTTTCGTTGTGACCGTTCTACTTCTTCTGTGAAGTGTAAAGGTGGTGGAGTGATGATATGTGTAAATAAAAAATACCCTTGCCATATTCTAGAAACATCTGACAATGTTTCTGATCAATTGTTCCTATGTGTTATATTTGGTACCAAAAAGTTTGTACTTGGTTGTGTTTACATTCCTCCTTCCTCTTCCGTAGAAGTCTACAAGTCGCATACTGCTTCAATTGAGCGTGTCTCTAGAAATGCTGATTCCTTACTTATTTGTGGCGATTATAATTTACCTAAAATATTGTGGCTGAATGACAACCAAGGGGTCAAAACTCCTACTAGTAATCTTTCCCAACAAGCTATTGAAATTGTAAATTTTTTTGCCTTTATGAATATGTTTCAAGTAAATCCATCACTAACAATCTAGGTTCTTGCCTGGACTTAATTTTCACTAGCATACCTAATGTCATAGTATGTGAAGCTGATGTCTCGTTGTTACCTATTGATAAATATCATCCACCTCTCTCTATTAACATCACAAATTTTTTTAAATTTGAATCTTTGAAACCAAGTGTTTCGTATCACTACAAATATCTTAATGGTGACTATTCTAACATGAACAAATATCTTTCCCTGATTAATTGGACAAAACTATTTTTAAATTCTGATATAAATGACGCCGTATTTAAATTTAATGAATGTGTAACTCGTGCTATAGATTTGTTTGTTCCCAAGGGATGTTACTCTCAACCGAAGTTTCCAAATTGGTTTAGCTTGAAACTTAAGCAGTTAATTATTGAAAAAAAGAAAACTCATAAGATATTTAAAGAAACTGGCAACTTAAAATTTTATCAAAAATTTTCTCAATTAAGGGAACTGTCTAAAATCGAATCAGCCAAATGCTATAAATCTTTTGTAGAAGTTACTGAGACAAAATTACTTAAAAATCCTAAACAATTCTGGCAATTTGTCGCGCAAAAGCGTACAGATAATGATCTCCCTTCAAGTATGTTTTATCATGAAACTCACGCTACAAATGGTCACGACATCGCCAACCTTTTTGCTAAACACCTTTCCTCTGTATATTCTGATGCTTCATGCACCATCCCTCCACTTAACTATGAGTATAATATTGACTTGAATGATTGCCAAATTTCACTTGCAGAGGTTTATCAATCCTTAAATAATCTTTCTAACAAAAAAAGTACTGGACCTGATGGCATTCCAGAAATCTTGCTAAAAGAATGTAAATGTTCATTATCTAACCCAATTTATATGTTGTACAATTTATCACTCTCAACCGGAACATTTGCTGACTCATGGAAAATTTCATTTATTCGACCCATTTTTAAGTCTGGAAACAAGTCAAATATTGGAAATTACAGAACAATATCAATAATATCTAATATTCCAAAAATATTTGAGTCGATAATTACAAAGAAAATCACTCCTATTTTCAAAAATGTTCTGATCGAGGAACAGCATGGATTTAGATCGGCGAAATCTACAACAACTAATTTACTGTCCTTTATAAATACCATTCTTAAAGCCTTAGAAGACAACACTCAGGTTGATGTCCTCTAAACTGACTTCTCCAAAGCCTTCGACAAAGTTAATCACCGTATTCTCATGGCCAAACTTTATGCTATAGGCATTAGAGACCCATTGTTATCATTCTTTCACTCTTACTTGAGTAATAGAAAACAAAGGGTTAAAATAAATAACTTTGAATCCTTTAACATTGATGTAACTTCCGGCGTTCCGCAAGGAGCCCATTTGGCCCCACTTCTTTTTAACCTTTTTATTAACGATATCATTAAAGTTTTTTCTCACACACGTTTTTGGCTTTTTGCCGATGACAATAAGATTCTTAAGATAATTAAATCCCATCTTGATTGTTTACTTTTTCAACTTGATATTGACTCATTTAATGATTGGTGCAAAATTAACTGCATGGAACTTAATGTTGATAAATGTAAAATTTTGTCCTTTTATAGAACTAAAAAACCTATTCAGTTTGATTATAAACTAAATAATGTTTGTCTCTCCACTGTCACATCTATCAAGAACCTTGGGGTCACTCTGGATTGTAAACTTTCTTTCCGGGATCACATTAATAACATCGTAAACAAATCACTTAATCTACTCGGCTTCATTCATAGAATTACCTCAGACTTTAAACATATAAATACACTTAAATCTCTTTACTGTTCGCTGGTCCGCCCTCACCTTGAATATGCTAGTGTCATTTGGTCTCCTTTTTATGCTGTCCACATTTGTTACATCGAATCTGTACAACATCGCTTCCTACGAGGAATTGCTTGGAGGTTAGGACTTGAAAGAGGAGAATACTCGTATGACGAAATTGAACAAACTTTAAACATTTCCTCTTTAGAAAAACGTAGAAAGGACTCTGATCTAATATGCATTTTCAAAATTATCAACAGTATTACTGACACACCTGCTTTGTTACAACTCATCCAGTTCAACATTCCTTCCCGTAGACTCCGAAATAATGAATTGCTGTTCCTCAATCAACATTCTACTAATTATGGATATCATTCTCCTTTATCCAGAATGTCGAGACTAGTCAACACAAATCAAAGCATTGAATTTTTTGGTGTAAGCCTAAATGACTTTCGGCAGTCGTTACGCAATGTGGTTTTTTAAAGTCTTTTTAAATCCATCTTCAAGCTACTTGTAGTTATCTTCTCTGTGTACTTTTATATTATATGTATTTTGTCAATGCTCTTCATCTATATGTAATCTCCTTTCATTGTGATTTCTCTTTTTTTTCTATTCGTGTTATTGATATATTGTTAATTGGACTAATTGTCCGTAAATAAATAAATAAATAAATAAAACGCAGAATTTTTTTGTATTCACTCAATATTTTTAATGTGAATTTTGTAAGATGGAGACCAAACTACCGAGTTATATTCCATTAGGCTTCTAACTAGAGATGCATATAATAATTTAACGGCTTGAATGGAATTAAAGTTTTTAGTTCTCAGTGGTGGCCAGCCCTAAGGTGCGGCGGTGCAACGCACTCCCAAAATTTCTGCCAATCTAAAAATTCCCGATCACCGATAAACATACTATATTTCCGACACACCTCATCACTAATCACAATACACACTTTGGTTATAATGCATACATAATATAGGTGTCTATATTATTGCTCGCGTAACAGATACTGAGATAACAGAAGCAGAACGTTTTGTTCCTATATTCAGGCCGGTATGTAGTGCGTTTGCCAAAGCGATCACAGAATCGAGGAGAATCCTTACATAATTCTCCACGAGCCAGAATCGTAGGTAGGTATAAATCCTTTGCAAATTTAAACAACCCGTGGACGGCGATCCGAGAATTTCCACCATGTCAAAAGGACTGTTTGTTCAGTAGCATCTTAATTGGGGACGCGGTCGTGTCATTTTATTATTGATATTGTGTGTTTAAATTAAGATTTACTCATTTTTAGTCAATGTTCCGCTCAGCATCGACCATTTCTTATCTCTAGAGCCATCGATATATTAACTATAGATAAGCCCTCCCATACCCAACTCCAATCTCAAAGTGACGCCACCTTTACGAGAAATTTCATAATTATTACAACTACCGAATTCCGTTGCATCTCTTGCGTGACGTAGTTGTTTTACTAGGAAGAAATTAAACATGTTTTATCAATATTGTTACTTTTCTCGATACGCTGCCTCGAATTCATAAGTTATGTACATATTTTTTAGATATTCATATAACTGATTAAATTTTTAATAATAAAGTCCGTGATAGCCCGTACCTAAAATATTTCCAACTGCCTGAAATTTGTGTTTTAAAAATGATCTTCACAAAGCTAGTAATTCTATTACCGCGAACTGGCTGGAAAACAAATTAGTTCCATGCAGACCAACTAAAGAAACAAACCAAAGCTTCTTGCGATCTTTTGACTGTGAGATAATAATCTTTCTTTTTGATAAATGTTTTCGTTAACCAATATTTTTAGTTCCGGTGTCATTTTTAAGACCTATGTACACGCCCTGTCTAGATATAGTTGGTCGAAGTCTACAGCGCATCAACCAACATAAACAATGAAACCCGTTGTGACAGGTCGCAGGTCAATACGCCATTGTTATTAGTTTTTTTGGATGAGTCGGGAAGAGTAAAAAATGAGTTCCATTATTAATGTTGATTTTATAAAAAAACAATGCGCTGAACTTTGAAAAAACGATTAGAAATTAAAAATAGTGGCCCACCACGGCCCATTTTATTTATTAAACAAGAATGCAAGTTAAAAACAAAAGAGATAACGGAGAATCGACCTAACCTACAAATAGGCAAGATTTTTTTTCATAATTAAATTCTTTTTAATTAGAGTAGGTATATGTACAAGATTTTTAGCGCACTACCGATTTTTGTGAGCACCAGCCGCCACTGGTTGTTCTTAATACCTTTTCATACCTTTATTCACAATTTGGTGGATATGATTGACGAAACTTAGTTTTCATCCAAAATAATTTCAAGATCTCTCATTTCTATGACTCTATAGCTGTGTTATTGATGGAATATTCGAATAAAACAGGATTTTTATTTCTGAAGTTCTTGCACTTTTCCTCGTTTAGGAATGCATTATTTTGAACGTACCAATCTTTAAACTTACCTACTTATATTTGACTGTAGTATTAACTTATCGTACACAAGTAAAACTACAAAGTTATAGTAATTATTCTCACTCTGATCTCAGATTTTTAAAGTTTCGTAAATTTTTTCCTAAAAAAAGTATATGAATATATTTAAGTGTTAAGTTTTTATAAGTTAATACATACTTAGATACTCTTACTTTTATAACTTTTTATGAATTAAAATATAATGAAAATACAGATTTGACTTTAATTTATTGTAAAAATTTAATACATGATTATCAAAAATGGAAAATAGGCAAGAGGTCTTCTGGGTACCTAGTATGGTCGATCGTTATAGGTTTTATCGAAAATGTCGGTAACTTGTCCATCGCTCCCAAGCACGACTGCAGGCCGCTAAGGAAAAAATAAAAGTTCACGTCAAATAAATTAGAAACCCTTAGTCGTGGTGAACTGTTGTTTGTTCGTTAGCGGCCTGCAATCGTGTTCGGGAACGATGACAAGTTACCGACATTTTCGATAAAACCTATATCGATCGACCATGCTAGGTACCCAGGACCGACGTCAGGTGGTAATGCAACTGAAAAGTACGCCAGGTGGCTAAGGGTTAAGATGCCGTGTAGAGAGTTTCCCCGAGGAAAGGAAGCAGTGAACCTCGGTCTTGAAGAGATCCATGTTGTAGGAGGGAAGAAACACAGAGGTCGGCAAATCATTCAGTGCTGAAACGTTCAACTAAAAATCCGTTCTCGTGTTACAAATGTCAACCGTGTACATATGTTGGGCACGCGTTTGGCGTGCTTCCCGACGCTTCGGTGCCGAATGGATCAACGAAGCCAGTTCATCGCATTGTAATACCAGTAAAATAAGGACAGCATTACTAACTGACGCCCGTGCTATGATGTGGGTGCAGGGCCGGATCTACGAAATCTAGCGCCCTGTGCAGTAGGTACCGATGGCGCCCCCCCCCCTACATTTTTATTTTGATTAAAAATTCGTTTACCCCAATTTTTTTTTTTTATTTAATTTTTTTTTTTTACACTAATTTATCAAATAAAATCAAGACATATAAAGGGTGTAACCCTATCTAAAGTTTTCGAATAAATAAGCCACGATCTATGTAATTCTTCTCCATTAGGCAGTTTCTTGTAATAATACTTAGTATTAAATTTACGCTTGTTCGTAATAGGAAAATCAAAACCTTTCAATTTTACAGGACCTTCCTGAACTAATAATCTAATGGAATTTTGAGATAACTTTGGCCAGCATCCGGGATCTTTCAATTCAAGCTCTGAAAACAGAATTAAATTTAAACTGCTATTAGTAACGTTATTTTCATCTTCTAATAATTCGACCGGAGGAATTTGTGCGATAGATATCTGTTTAGATGTGCTCGGGACCATTGTAACGTCATTGCGCGGGACATCATTTTTTATCGGTGCTGGAGAAATTGGAATTAAAAAATTCCCAATGGAAACGAGTTTTTTTATGTCATTATGCTCTTTAATTCTAAGTTTTAGATTCTGCGAGCCTGAAAGTTTTTTTTAATTATTGTTCTATTCATTGTAATCCACAATCCACAACCTCTAACAACCAATAGAAATGTAGTTATAAATTAAAAAAATCTAATAATATAACCTCAAATTTGTACCTTGCATTTCCATTTCCCCTGTGTTCTGTGTTGAGCGAACAAACACGAACGTATCTATGGTATCAACGGCTTACGAAGGACGCTTACACTGATTATTACTGACTGTAAAATAACAAATCTATAAGAAATTAATTATAGGTACATTTAAGGAAACTTCAACTGTCAAAAAAATGATGAAACTGTTAACAAGTTGTAACCTTGCAAACCGTGCGATGTTTATGCTAATGGAATTTTGAATTTACTGAAGATTTCATAAGAAAATGGTCTTTAACCACATTCTCCTAGAGACTTAAATCGTACAAAAGCACTTTGAAGGGCGCCGTCGGTTTGTTTGTTCGCTTGAATAAAAGTACGGCGCTGTGATTGGTTAATGAATTTGGATCGCACTCATTCGTCGTAAAAGACAGTAAAAGATATATGGAAAAATAGATCTTACGTTTAAACTAAATATATGGAATTTGTAAAAAAATTCTGTAACTGACTATAAATTCGTAAATCGTTGAATTTCGTTGAATTAAAACCAGATGCGTGCGCAGTCTGTATCTTTGGAAAGTGTTGCTAGAGCGTAATAATTATTTCGTACTATGGGTAATTTTTAAACGATTCAGGGAATATTATAACAAATTTTTAATACAATATTTATTTTCTCACGGCGCCCCTTCGGAGTTGGCACCAGGTTTTTTGCACGTTTTTGAACGTATGGCAGATCCGGCGCTGTGTGGGTGGCGGGTATGGGTACCGCCGCCTCCAGAACTGTTTATTCGATAACCAACACCCCTGCCATAGATCATCTCAAGTGATTGGCTACGTTAGTTGACTAAGCAGGGGTGCCTGGGTTCATGTGATGAGGTTTGTCTAGGTCTTGGCGGTGAATGCGGTTGCTCATCTTTTACGAGTCAGGCTGGATCGGGAGAGAGTGATTGAGTAAGAACTAAACTAGACCTCTCCAGCCGGACTCTCGAATCATCGCATTGCACCGCAATGGGAGGAATGGATTTATATGTCCACCACTCCTGGACATATTGACGCCCAGATTCCTACCCACCCCTCAAACCCCTTATCCTTCCCAGATTTTCCTCTCCCTCCTTTCCCTTCCACCTCAGGAACCTCCACATTGCAACCCCAAAGATGACATGCGGATTTTATTTCCCCAGGGCCTCCTGTGTGGAGCTAATGTAAAAAATGCTCTACACTTTCCGACATCCATTACTTCCGGACCACCATATATTTGTTATACGGAGATCGGTATATGGTTTGAATTTAACGGAAAGAGTAAAATAATATGATGTAGGCAGCTGTACTATGATAAGTTGTATCGAAGTTCAGTAAATAGTTACATCATTTGTCCAATAGATGGCAGTAATAAAGTCGTCACTTCATTTGTATTGGGTTCTATTAACTTCACTTCACAACATCTTCACAACTTTCACAAGGTTCTGAGATTTGAGGTGTCAAAGTTTGCAAAGATATGCACTCATTATTTATTTACCTATTTCCCATTTTGAGGTTGAATCTTGTAAAAAGTATTTAATAGAACATATTTTAGAGGAAAGTATTTAAATTGGGCGTATACTGTATACTCACCATTTTAGAACATTCCTCAACTTGCAAATAGAGTCATATGTATGTTTTTATTATATTCTTACCAAAGACGATTGATTCAAAAAGTTCACTTAAACGATATACCTACTGTCAATTGTAAGTAATTGATACTAAATGATAAAAAATGTTGATATTAAGTATGTCAATTGAATAGCCCTTAGTTAAAGTCATGTGGGATTTTGATTACAAAATGTGTGGGATTTGAAAACCCTAACAATAAAAACAACAGCGAAAGGAAAAGGTTGGATTTGGACAAAATAACTAAGTCTGGAGAAATAAAATCTGTCACTTTATTTTTAATTTAAAACAAACTGGTTCAGTACAATGACCGTACTTATTAAAACTAGAACACATACTTACTACTTTTTTGCACAATTTTTTAAAATATCTTATTTTTATTATTGTTCATCGCTAGAACAATCAATTTAAAATTTCCACAATGAAAACAAGTATTCATAATTACATAGTTAAATATCAGAATTTAAAAAAATATATATTAATAAATAAATCATTATTTGTTAGAAGGACAAAGGTGGGACGAACAAGATTTCCAGATTTACTAATTAAAATTCTAAACTGTTGTGAAGTGGTCTAAATGATCTTTCACCACGCCATGGCGATACTAACAGTATCTAGCACTCTAATGGCACGAAACGGTTGAGATTTATGATGATAAATCACAATAAAATATGCTGAATATTTACAAACTTTAACATGAAAAAGACTTCCATACAAGACAGAAAGAAAACATAAAACTTATTTATTTATTTATAAGTAGGTATATGTAACATAATTAATATAATTCTTCTCAAAAACCAGTTTCGTTTTATAAAGTCACTCAGCACACAAGATGCTATTGCTAATGTAACCTCATACGTCAACGAATCATTGGATAAATGTGAAAAATGTGCCGGTATATTTATTGATCTCAGAAAAGCCTTCGATAGTATATCCCATGAGATTCTACTAAAAAAACTGAACAATATAGGTATAAAAGACAATGCCATTAAATGGATTTCGAACTACCTAAAAAATCGACCGCAAGTCGTTTGGAATCCCGCAAGGTACAGTAATCGGACCAATCCTTTTCACCGTGTAATGTTAATGACATTTTTTTTCAACCACTACATGACCAAATTACTTCATATGCCGATGATACGGTACTAATAATTAGCGATAAAACTTGGGAAAAGGTAACATTTAAAGCCACCGAAGACATAAATTGTTTAAAGAATTTCTTCGAGGTAAATTTACTATCACTAAATGGTAATAAAACATTTGTAATTCTATTTGCAATACACAAAAATGATACCCCTAAAAACATTGATATCACCATCCATGATAATTCCAAAACACATAGTAAAAATTATTGTATCCAAAACTGCATAATATTAAAAACAACAAACACTATCAAATATTTGGGAGTTATTATCGATAAAAATTTAAAATGGAAGGAACAAATTTGTCAAGTTGTAAAAAAAATTAGAAAATTGATTTATATATTTTTAAGAATCAGAAATTTTTCATCTATAAAAAACTTATATCTAATATATTACGCTTTGGTTCAATCAACTTTACAATATGCTATCATTAGCTGGGGATCCGCATACAAAACTAATCTTTCCCCAATTGAAGTTGTGCAGAGGCTAATAATTAAAATCATATTAAAAAAACCTTCTGACTACCCAACGGATCAATTATTTAAGGAATTCCAAGTACCATCTTTCAAAGATCTATACAATAGAAGTGCATTGATTCAAATTATAAAAGAAAAAGAAAAGTATCAATTTATAACTGAAAACCGTACTAGACATAAATATATTTTTTCATGCCCAAAATTACACACTTCCTTCGCACAAAATTATTATATTTATCAAAGAAGACTTATTTTCAACCGATTACCGGATGAAATTAGAAAAATTAATGATAAAATCCAATTAGTTAACACTGTTAAAAAATATTTTAAAGATAATTTAAAAAAAAAAAAAAGTTTCCGACTAATCTAATCTCAAGAATAACTTATAACTCAGTTTCCAAGTGATACTCCGTTCTTCAAATAAGTTAAATTTTGTTTTGTTTTTAACAACTAATTACAATAATTCTAGATACATTATCCTAATAGTAAAATTGTTTATTAGTAGATAAATACTTATAATTACATATCAGCGAACTTACAACTTATTGTTTTTTACATTCACATTGTAATTTAAGAACTTATAACATAATATAGCATTAAAAAATGTACACTACTTTTCCAGACACAAGCTAATGCTAATGGAAGAGTGGTATTAACATAATATTTGAACATGAACATGTACCCAAATTATTACATCATCTAAATGTACATTATATTTTATATCTAAAAAAACAAAAAATACCTTTACTTGAGAAGATACATTAGATCACCATACTAGGCAGCTGCCTGTTTAATGGTGACCAATGGAGGATAATTATTTCGAAATGAAGTCTAGTAAGTGTAAACATATTTAAGTAAAATTATAAAAAAAATTAGAAAATTGGTAGAAATGTTTCCAATAATTCACAAATTGCCAAAGTTGCCCCGAAAATTAACATAAATAAATAAGGTAGCTGTTATGTATGTACATAAGTACACATACATACATACATGCACACATATATATATATACTTACATAAACGTGTATTTATGCATACCCACACATACATGTATATTCATGTATACACACATATACATACATATACATACACATACATTAATTAATGAATGAAATAAAAATACAGAATATAAAGTTTATTGTATAAAGGAATTCAAATACATGGCTTAGTTCCTAGTGACATTAAAACGTACCTAGTTTGAGAATATTCGACGAAAAAAGCAAAAATTACCTGTTTATATTAGACCACACGAAGTGGATCTGTTTTAAAAGTAATAAATTAATTAAATTGAAAAATATTCAGCAAATTAATAATTAATAAATCACCTCGTGATGTTACATTAATACATTCCTATATCTACATTTATTTATTTACTTCTGCTGGTTTCATGACAAATGATATCACTTATGTGTGAACATTGAACAATTCAGTTACAATAACTCTGTTAGAACACAGAATAGTTATCTACATAAAAATACTAAAACTCAGTAAAGGGTACATAATCAAACGCTTTTAATTTAAGTGCTATTTCCAACATTTAAAATGCTTGTTATGAAGAATTCAGTATTATAGAAGAGTTAAAGTATGTACCCATAAGAAGTATAATATTTTAAAAGAATAATATTGTTTTCACTAATTTAATTAATTAAATTGCCGGCAACCCGGGCAGTCAATAGGATTAAAGATGATGTTAATGTTAGCAAGTTACACGCCTCACTAGACGATGTCTGTTCTGAGACAAAAAAATGATGTTACAAAAAAATGATGTTACAAAAAAATAATATTAAAATATTATTAAAAAAGAAAAATAGCGCTCCTATATAAAATTTACATGAGATAAAGGTATATAAAATGTCTTCCCAAAGGATAGATGTGTGTACACCTTTATATATATTATATTTTAATTGTCATTTTCAAAAATAGAACTGATAATGTCCCGGGATTTTTAACGGGTTAGGTTAGGGCAAGTATATAGACATTAATGGTTATTGCAAATATATTTCAAAAATCCTTAACATGGATTATAACATTAAAGAAGGAAAAATAACGAAAAGAAGAACTAATGACATTTTTTCTCAGTCGCTGGTTAGACAGACAGAGGGATCTGACGCCCACACCACACTCTCCGCCCTGGGTATGTAGGAGGACTGGCGGACAGAGGGAGCTTAGGGCCACACTACACTCTCCAACCAGGGAATGGAGGAGGACAGGCGGACAGAGGTAGCTTAGGGCCACACCACACTCTCCACCCTGGGATTGTAGGAGGACAAGCGGACAGAGGTTAGGGGATGTAGGAGGACAGGCGGAGAGAGGGAGCTTAGGGCCACCTGGCCACACCACACTCTCCACCCAGGGGATGTAGGAGGACAGGCGGAGAGGGGGTACTTAGGGCCACACCACACTCTCCACTCCACCCAGGGGATGTATGAGGACAGGCGGAGAGAGGGAGTTTAGGGCCACACCACACTCTCCACCCAGGGGATGTAGGAGGACACGCGAAGGTAGAGATCCGTACAGGTGGATATCTCATCCTTGACATCCAAGGGGAGCCCCACCAGCAGCTGCGTGCACTCACCAGACTTGGGTCCTTTGCTGGCTGTGAGGAAGTTTAGATAGTCGCTCTGCAATGCGCATATTAGAGTCAGTCATTACGGAAAGTAAGAAATATCTTTGTGCAGATTGTAGCTCTTGGCTGCACGGCACAAGAGCCCTTGTCATAGTCATGGGACTACACCAATACACAAACTAGCCATCAAATAACTATCTACTAAGGGACAGGTGTTTCTATGTTCTTAGCGTCTGTTTGTGCTGTTGTCAGACGTGACGGTTAAACCAACTGGGCCTTATTACACTCTTTTACATCAAATAATAATCATTACAAATTACTAACTTCATTTCAATTAATTCATGTGTGCATTTGATAAAACAAAGGTTTTAATAAAATATATAATTATCACTAAGAAAATATCACAATATTAAACTATTTATTTTAATAATGTTCGAATAAATCAGAATAAAGAAATTCTTGATTATGTAATGGCTACTATATCGTCGGGCTTTTCGGGGTAAGAGGGGACTACTGGAGGGTGTTCCAAACTAAAATATCAGTGTGCATAAATAAATTAAAATGTAGCTCTTTTAAAGCTAGATTTGTCAAAAACCAAAATATTCGAATTCACGGTGTCCGGAAAATTGTTGTACAAACGGGAAACTTGTAAATCCACATCAAATAGACAAATGGTGGCACCAAACTAAATACTGTTTCTCAGTTTGAACATTTTTTTTTGCTGTGTTATATATGTATAGGCAAACATATGTGACCAGTTGGGTAAAGATAAGTTGTCATGTTGTTTTCTTCTTGAAAATATAATACGTAATGTCTGTCCTGTTGTTTTCTTGAATATAATAAATAATAAAATTTATATTCTATATTTTGGGGGCTCGTCCGGGATTGCAGGGAACAGTCAAATAAAATAAGACGAAAGACGGATTATTTGGAAAAGAAATTAAAGACGTGAAGTGTTTTCGTTCGGACTTTGTAAGTGCGCTGCGTGGAAACAATGGTTGATGAAGTTATCGACAATGTGGCGCGGGGTGTTTACGCGATGGAGGACCAACTCACACCGATGAGGGTTCTAGAGCTCAAAATGGAGCTCAGGAAGAGACATCTGCGAACTACTGGTTATAAGCGTGAACTAATTTAACGTCTACGAGCGGCTCTTCTGGTCGAACGAGAAGGTTTTGAAGACGAAGAAGACGATGATTTATTTATTTATTTATTTATTGAGTTAGTTTCCACTACATGAATATAAACTAATTAGCACAATGTAACATTTCATTTGATAAATTTAAATATTATATAACATTTCTTTTTAAATAGATTCATTCTTACTTCATTCTTCATACTTTCAGGCCTTTCACCATACATCTTTATTCCTCTGTACATTAGGTAGTTCTGTGATTTTGATTTCTTCATTTATGGCAATCGAACTCTGTTTATATTTCTTGTTTCGTAATTATGAATATCTCTATTAAAAACAATTTCATCCTTAAAGTATTTTGGCATTTGGTTTTTTATAATTTTATGCACAAAAATTAACATATAAAATAGTAGTCTCTTTTTTATTGGAATCCAATTTAGCTCCGCTCTCATTTGATTAACCCTTGCGTATTTGCCTTTCCCCAGTATACATCTCATAGCTTTGTTTTGTATAACTTCTAGTTTGTTCAAATTTCCTTCATTGGCCAAATATGTTACCCGTCATAAATTACCCGTCGTTGATGAATACTTTAAATATTCCAACATTAGAAAACCGACGAAAAATAAACGACCTAACTTTTTTATTAAAATTATTAAACTCTAAATTCGACAGTTGTGAACTCCTGCAATTAATAAATCTACATGTACCTACACGAACAACTAGACAAACATTGACATTTTATATACGTACATCTCATTCGAACTATGATTTACATTCTCCAATACAACGTTTGCATAGTCTTGGTAACAAATACTTAAACAATCTGGATGTATTTGACAATAATTTGAACTTAGCAAACTTCAAACGCCATATGTGCCTACTATTTATTTCTACCTATCCCATAAACTAATGAGAACAACAATTTTAAACATTACCTACTTTATGTCAACTACTATATTTTATGGACTATATTTTGTTTCTTATATTTTATGTTACCTGTATTTTGCTAACGCTTATATTTTATGTAACCTAATTTTTTTTTTTTTTTTAACCCTTATATTTTTTCTAACCTATATTTTGTTTTTAACAAATATTATGTTACTTGTATTGTATATTGTATTTTGTAAACCCATTATTTACACTGTAATTAAAAAAAATGTACTGCATTCTATGTAAAAGCCCTATGGGCGTTTAAATAAAAGAAATAAAAATAAATAAATAACATTGTAGAGCAGTAGTCCAAATGTGGAGCAACGATAGTTTTATAGATAAGCTCCGTAGTGTTTCTATTTAATTTACGTTTTAGTTTTCTAAGAAAATGTACCTTTTTTGATACCTTTTTTAGCACATATTCAAAGTTTGCTGTGAAATTCAGTTTTAAGTCAAGTATTAAACCCAGGTATTTGATTTAATTTACTTTTCCAATTTTTTCACCATTAATTGTCAAATTTAACCCTGTTTTACGTGTTTTATTGCCTATTTCCATATATTTTGTTTTGTTTACGTTCAGTTTCAACTTGTTTAATTTCAGCCATTTTGCTATATTTTGTAGGTCTTCATTTATTTTGTTAATTGCTTCTATGTAATCTTCACACGAAATATAGATAAAGGTATCGTCTGCAAATAGTCTAATTTTGCAATGTTTAATAGTTTTGATAATATCATTTATGTAAATTGTAAATAGAATTGGACCTAATACCGACCCTTGCGGAACAGCAAGGTTGTTTTCTATCGGTTCTGATTCTGAGCTTTCAACTTTCGTTACCTGTTTTCTTTTATGGAGATATTCTTTGAATAGATTCAGAGCTACGTCACAAAGACCTGTCTTCTGGTTTTTCCAATAGTATTTTCCTTTCTATCGTTTCAAATGCTCTTTTAAAATCTAAGAATGCTGCAATGGTGATTTTTTTTGTCTGTTTCTTTCTTCCATGTATCAATCACTATGTTTATCGCCGCTTCGCAAGAGTCGTTGTTCCGGAATCTTGACTGCTCCTCACACATGTGACATGTTTTTCCAAATATTCAACGAGTTGTTTTTTATTACAATTTCTAGTACCTGTTCGTATTTTGGTAACATATTTATTGGTCTAAATTCTTCACATTTTCTGGTATTAACAACTTTCGGAATCGGGATCACAGTAGATGTTTTCCATGTGTTTGGAAATTTTCCACTTCTTAATGATTCATTTATTATATCCAGTAGATGAGGTCCTATCACTGGCATTGCATCTCTCAAAACTGTAAAACTTATTCCATCTGGACTCGCTTTTGATTTGGTGCTGTTAAGAATCTGTAAAAGATATGTTTCATCAATCTCTTTAAACACAAGTTTTTCTCGGTTTAGCTGAACATTTCTCACGCAGATGTCTTTCTTCAGTATTGGTATACTCTGATACAATTCTATTATGCTGTTTACGAAATATCCGTTGAAGCAGTTCTGTATGGTACCCTGTATCTGATGTGGGAAGTCAATGTAGTATTTCATCTCTTTATCTTCGGTTTGTAGTAATCCTTTTATGATTTTCCACATTTTTAAGTGTCTCCTTTTTCAGACATAATTTTGTTTATGAAGTAATCGTTCTTACAAATTTTCAATTGTTTTGTGTATTTATTTCTCATATTTTTTAATGCTTTCCAGTCTTCAGAGTTTCTTGAGATGATGATGCAGATGCAAAACAATGCAGACGACGACGATAAAGATGAAAACCAGGAGATCGACCCTCTCCAGGATGATGAGGATGACCGATGAACTCCGTTTGTTGGCTGACCCAGAGTTCCTCAGCAACGCGTGTTGTTAAAGTTCAGAGACGTGGAGGAAACTCTAAAGAAATTCAACGTCGACGACCACACCGATGTGCGATGGTGGTTGGAGAAATTTGAAGAAATAGCTATGCTGTGCGAGTGGAACAATGTTCAAAAAGTCGCGTACGCCAAGTTATTATTAGAAGGTTCCGCGGAATTGTTCGTGGAGTATGCAACTTGTAGCAGAACGTGGGCGAAACTAAAGAAGGCGCTAACGGAAGAGTTCGAGCAAACGGTTGATAGTTTACAAGTGCACCGAGAACTTACGAAACAGAAAAAGAGAACAGATGAAACGCTCCAAGCACAAATGTACAAGATAGTGCAGATTGCCTCTCAAGCCAATCTCGTGGTGCGCGTGGTTATCCAATATATTATCGAGGGTATCCCTGACAAAGCTTTCAACAAAACAATTATATACGGGGCTCAAACAATTAAGCAGCTAAAAGAGCGATTCAGTCAATACGAAAGCACGAAACGTGAAGCTATAAAAACGAAAGTGAAGACAATAGATACGGATGCTTCTTAGATCTGAGCAAAGCGTTCGACAGGGTCTGTCATAAAACCTTATGGGAGAAATTGAAAGCTAGAAATATACCTACTATGTATATCAACACACTATCCCGATGGCACTCTCAGCAGGAAAACGTTGTACGGTGGGCAATTACGTACTCCCAACCGATATATTTGCGATCAGGAGTAAGGCAAGGAGGGTGTATGTCCCCAATCCTGTTCAATGTATACATGGACGAATTATCAAATCGCCTGGACACCAGGGCGGGCTGTCGTATTAATAAACTATGCCTAAATCACATAAGCTATGCGGACGACATGATTCTCCTAGCTCCGTCGATCAAGGGGTTGAGAACATTATTAAAAATCTGTGAAGAATATGCAAATGACCACAACATGATGTACAACCCCAAGAAGACGGAACTAATCGCATTCCACCATGGAAAAAATCCCGAGAAAATGCTCCCTGTAAAACTTAATGAGGAAAACATAAACGCATCTAAGAATGTAAAATACTTGGGACACATTATTACTGAAGACCTCTCGGATGACGGTGATATTGAACGACAGCGGCGAAGTATCAGTATACTGTCTAATATGATTGCTCGAAGATTCTTCAAATGCAGTAACAATGTAAAAAAAACATTGTTCAATGCATTTTGCACTAACCTATATACATGTGAAACATGGTGTCACTACCGAACCAGCTCAATAGAACGACTCCGGATCCAATATAATGATGCTTGCAGAATTATATTTGGATATAGAAGATACAGCAGCGCATCTTCAATGTTTACGGAGCTAGGACTACACGGATTCGCCGGTCTAATGAGACACCGGGTCACTGGAGCCAGGATGCGGCTAATGGCTTCCGATAACACAGTGGTGATCGCAGCCTTCCAGCACCAAGCGCCACTCCTGAGCGAGCGCTGGGCGCGAGCGCACTCCAGACCACGTCCTACATTATAACTGATTATTTATTTTATTTTATTTCTATAATCGCTTATGTTTTTTATATTTGTTTGTTTCTTTTTTTTTTCTTTTCTTTTCTATTTCTTTTTTACTTTATCTGTTGTGTAAATATGTACAACTTTATGGGACGTGTGGGATTGCACTATCCTCCCCACATCCTGGAATTAATATTATTATTATTATTTATTACATATGCACCAGATTTAAATGTCAAGGTTAAATATTCCCCAAAAAAAAAAAAAAAAAAAAAAAAAAAAAAAAAAAAAAAAAAAAAAAAAAAAAAAAGTAACAACTAAACCCTTTCCCACACTTCCCCAAATGATCATCTAGTCAACCCACGCTATGCAATTGCACTATATAAGTATTTTCATATCAGAGGGTTCGGCTCTGTGGCATTTCTAATTGAACCTATAAATCCTACCGATCCCTCAATATAAATATTTAAAAAAAATATGAATGAATGAAAACATTATTATTATAATAGAGAAAAATGACAAATTAAGAAAAATCGACGGCAGAAATAAAAAGAAAAAATAATGACGTGAAGTCAACAAAACCAGCAGTAAAACGATGTTTAAATTGTGGTGACGACAAACATGTAAGCTCAGCCTGCCCTGATCAGGGTAGAGGCAGAAAGTGTTTCAAGTGCAATGGTTTCGGACATATTGCATCCGAATGTCAAGGAAAACCAAAGGATGTCTACGTAATATCACGACCAAGGAAGGAGAAATATCAGAAGATTGTGACAATTAATGACTGTAAGAGTTTAGTTTTAGTTGATACAGGTAGCGATTTAACATTGATACGTAAGAGTAAATGCAAGCGAATTGGAGTGAAAAAACCAGGTATGTTTTCAGGGTCTAGGGTTTGGTATGAATTCAACTATAGGTGAGTTTACCGCTAGCATAAGAGTGGCCAATGATGAATTTACTGTCACCTATCATGTTGTACCTGACATAATGTTGAAGCATCCTATTATCCTTGGTACAGATTTTTTGGATCAAGTCAAAATTCGCGTACGACACGAGGAAGTTAGTTTTTGAAGTTAAATAACGATAGTTGCGTTGACGTGAACGATCCGGAAGCATTTCACTTTTTTCCGGATTAATCTAATTAATGAAGCCAACGAAGTAGATTTTTCTCATAGCACAGAAAACAATTATCAGGGAAAAACTAGAAAGATTATCACAAATTACGAACCTAACAAAACGGAGGATGTCGGGATAAAAGCGGAAATAATATTAAAATTAGACGAACTGGTTGTTTCGCGACCGCGACGCGCAGTAAAATGAAAGTTCGAACATGTGGACAGAGAAGGGCATCATCCGACCCTCAAATTCGGAGTACGCGAGTTCGATCGTTCTCGTGAGAAAGAAAGATTGGTCAGTTCAGTTTTGCTTAGATTTTTGTAAATTAAATATAACGGATTGTCAAGCTTTTACAGACACAATGAAAAAAGAGAAATTGTGCCTACCAGTAGATAGATGGGCTTTATTATTGAAATATTTCAATGAAGAAATTCATCATAGACCTGAAAAAAGTATGTTGCATGTAGACGCGTTAAGTAGAAGTCCATTACCATCAGTTTTAATTGAGCGTGAGGAAGATGATGGAATTTCTGCATGTATAAGAAGTGCGCAAGAAAGAGATGATGATAAAAAAAAATGTATGCGAGAAAAGGTGTGATAGAGTGAATGAGTATGTAGTGCAGAATATATTAGTTTATACAGATTTAAACAGTGAATTGTTAATTGTAGCACCTAAGTGTTTGCAATATCAAATAATAAGACGAGCGCATGAGAAGGGACATATTGGTGTAAATAAAACTGAAGAAATTCTCAAGAAGGACTTTTGGTTATATTCGACAAAGTCGACCGATGCAGCTGATGTACTTAATCGATTGCGAAATGAGTCAGCTGTTCTTGGAAATCCTAAGAGGATCATTTTCGACAGAGGATCATTTACGATTTCAAACAGTACTACATAGAAGAGAATTTTCAACGTTCACTCATTTGCAACGGGTTTACCGCGAGGAAATGGCTAAGTCGAAAGAATACACCTTAAAGAAGATTTAAATTTACCTGAGCTGTTAGAGGATGAATGGGCTACTCGATTCGTCGAGGACTGAGAAGAATTACGAAGAGAAGTCAAAAAACAAATTGAGACAACACAGGAAGGAAACCGTGAAATTTGAGGGTTTAATAAAAGCGGAAACCAGCGAGGAGTTACCAGGCCGCGGACTTGGTGGCCATTCAACGAACACAGTTCGGCCTTGGTTTAAAATTAAAGGGTAAATTCTTGGGGCTGTATCGTGTTACAAAAACCTTGAGAAACGTGCATTATTTAGTCGAGCAAGTTGGAGAACATGAAGGATCGCAGACTACATCTACTTCAGCCAACCATGTGAAAATTTAGGCTATGCAGCCCGAATATAACAATAGTTACGACGAGCGCTAGTCCAGTGACGACATCTGAGGGCAGATGTCATAGCAGGATGGCCGAATGTAGAGGCAAAAATATGTGGCCAGTTGGGTACCTACTCGGGGAAGTAGTGAAGCAGACCTAGGTAGTTAAGAATAGAGTAATAAAGCTTTTTCAAAATTAGAATTAGGTTTAGATTGTTAAAAACAAAAGATAAGTTGTCATGTTTTCTTCTTGAAAATATAATACGTAATGTCTGTCTTGTTGTTTTCTTGAATATAATAAATAATAAAATTTATATTCTACATATATTTTTTGACAACTGAAGAGTTATAAAACTTTAGGAGCCGGGTCACACTTTGACGTATTTTAAAATAGCTGGTATTAACCCCCTGATGACCGATTTTTTTTAATCTTTGGACTTTGATCGGAAAATGAAAATCCAAATGAAGAAATGTTATTTCAGAAAATAAATTCAAATGTGATGTAGATTTACAAATTTCTCGCTTGTACTATAATTTTCCGGACACCCTTTATAAAACGAGATTATTTATGCATTAAACCGCTTACTCGTTAATACGGAATATTTTTTATTCAAACAGTTATATTTAGCTTTATTATTACGAAAATTGAGTATTTATGTCGGGGGAGGCCAAAAAACATGCATTTAACATGTATTAAAATAATTACACAAACCCGCTAGACAAACCCTGCGTAGCCAAACAAACCTTTCAAAAACGTAGGCTGTTTTTTAAAGTAAAGATAACATACACAAGCCCGCTAGACAAACCCTGCTCTATTGTCTATTAGTTAAAAAAGAAACATTCCGTATTATCCGTGCATCAAACTTCGACAATACGAACATTCCGTATTATCCGTGAGGTGGACTTACTGCATATTTACCAAAACGAGTGATATCTTCCCGATGAAAACATTAATTAACTCTGCAATTAAAAAATAAATTTGCTAATAATGAATTTCCGTCATTAAAAAAAGAATTGAACATTTTTCTTGTGTAAATATCGCACAAGAGTTCCAATTGATCCCATCCGTTTGTAGCCGGTGACACTATGGCATCCCCAAATGTAATATTTTGTATGAATGAAAGTAGTGTTAAGGGGAAAGGGATGAGAAAGAGGAAGGTGTGGAAGTACCTTGCTATTCAGATCTAGTTACCAAACATGGCTAAAACCATTTCAAGCAACGTTTCAACCCTGAATTGTGGTCTTTCACCGAGGCGAAACTTAGATTGTATTTCACTATAACACGAACAAAAACTATTCAAATAAAATTTATTTGCACATGCCGAGATTTGAACAAGCGACCTCAGGATTGCTAGTCAAGAGCAACTGTTATTATACTTTGCCACTAAATGAACCAATACAACAAGATATCATTTAATTATTATGTTATTATAAAGGGAATTCAAAATAACATTATTCTATGCAAAGTATTTAATTAAATAAGAAATGGGAATTATTGGGAAATTGAAATAGAATAAATGAATGATTTAACAAAATGAGAGAATAGCCCGCAAGGCCCATCGAGCAGTGCATTCAATTCCTTAATAGTTGCGCTAATAAAATTAACTTCTGTTACTTACACAGAATCTGCCACTGGTGGTGGCACACAGGTGACTGTCCGTCACTCCACCCGGTGCGCCCCAACTGCCAGGAGGGAACTTTCTACGACACTCTTCTTGAGAGACGAGGGTCGCTGGGTCCTGCAGCAACATATACACAGGAACAATAACAATTAATTATTATACATATTTTGAATTTACTTTCGTACTTATGACATGCTGGAGGCTAAAAATTACATTCATAAATATCAAATACATAAAAAATAAGGGCCTCAGGGCCTATGTCATCTTTGGGAATGCTGTGTAAAGAGGTTTTTTAAGGAAAGGAAGGAGTGGAGAGTTATGGGAAGGAAAAGGATTTAAGGGGTGGATAGGAATCTGGGGTTCAGTGTGTCCTAGTCATCCGCCTCCAAGACCTAGACAAACCTCACTCCATGAACCCGGGTACCCCTGCTAAGTCACCGAACGTAGTGAACAACTTGGGGTGATCTATAGCAGAGGTGTTGGTTATCCAATAAATGGTTCCATGGGCCGCGGTACCCATACCCAACTCCCAAATAGAACAAAACATTTAAACTTTAAAATAATTTAAAAAATTCACAATACCGCTATTATCATTTTGATTTGTGTATTACACAATGTCAAAAATTAAATATTTTTTCGCATTTAGAAAGATTTAAAAAATATAAATAGGTATTAATAGTAGCTAACTTCTATATACATATTAAAATACTCGTAGAATTATTGTGAATACCACACATTAGTTCCAATTCCCCAATAATCTCGGAGCCTGCAGGACCATGGCATCCCCAATTAGTTTAAAATTAAATATAAATCTAACAACAGTCCATTTTGCGTATGGGTACCGCCGCCCCGGAAACAATTATTGAGTAACCAACACCTCAGCCAAGGGTCACCCCAAGTGATTTGCTACGTTTGGTGATTTAGCAGGGATGCCTGGGAGCATGGGTGAGGTTTGTTCGGGTCTTGGCCGCGGATGCGTCTGCCCATCAGCTGTATGGCAATCTGGATCGAGAGAGACTGGTTGAGAGAGATCTTTTGACCTCTCCAGCAGGACTCTCTCGGAACATTGCCTTGCACCACAGTGGTGAGGATAGATTCATTCGTCCGTCATTCTTGGATACATCGACCCCAGATTCCTACCCATCACTCATACCTTTTTTCCTTCCCAGAACTTCCTCTCCTTCCTTCTACTGTAAAGGAAATAATATTTTCCCTGGTATTCACAACTGACACAGAAAAAGCACCGCAGGTCAAACATTTTCTAGGTGGGAGAGTAAACCAATAAATGCTTTCATTTTTATTTTTAGTAAAGTCTTTTCCCGACAATATTTAGACGGAAATCCTTTAGCATTTTCATAAATTGAAATCTTTTTGGGATGTTAAAATGGAAACCTTAAAAGTATATCAGATTCCCACTGGCAACAGGCGTCGTGAGTTCAACCCTCAAATAGCTAAGTTCTCCATCAATGCACGAGCAACATTTTTCCGCTTTAATGCAAATGTGAAATATTTTTTTTCTGAGTCCTGTGCCCTCAATGTGTTATCACAGTATCACCGAAGATCATAAAATATACCCTTCGGAACATAATTCCTATCTCCTCCTCCTGTGTGGAGTGAATTCCTACCGAGGTAGGGCCCCTAGGACGGGGCCTCCTTGGCCTAGGCGGAAGTCCGGCCCTGACCGAGATAGGGGCCCTAGGATGGGGCCTCCCGAGCCTAGGCGGAAGTCCGACCATGACTGAGGTAGGGACCCTAGGACGGGCCCTCCTGGGCCTAGGCGGAAGTCCGGCCCTGACTGAGGTAGGGACCCTTGGACGGGGCCTCCCGGGTCTAGGCGGAAGTCTGGCGCTGACCGAGATAGGGGCCCTAGGATGGGGCCTCCTGAGCCTAGGCGGAAGTCCGACCATGACTGAGGTAGGGACCCTAGGACGGGGCCTCCCGAGCCTAGGCGGAAGTCTGTACCTGCCACTATACGTGTTACCTTTTTTTTTATTCATAAACGGAAGGTTCAGTCGTATTTCTTATGGTAGGTTCCTATTAATCATATTACGGTAAATATGATGAAAATTATAATGGGTGGATGATTTGGGTGTGGGTGGTGAAGGAAGAGGGGGGGGGGTATGTTGAGAACATTTTTGGACTTGTAGTAAGGTTGCGGTGACACCAGTTCTACTCTGTATATATACATTATTTTTCTTTTGTTTCTTTTTCTTTTGTGTACAGTGCCCAGTGCTGCCCGCCGGATTGTGTGTGGTCTTTCGCTGTCATGAGCTGATTACTCAGCAGCTGTCATTTTGGATTACTTTATTTTTTATTTGTTTGTTGATGTTATTGACAACTAGTTTGACTGTCTATGAGGCTCACTGCTTTTGCATTGACACCTCCATGGACTTTAGCATTGTAGAGATTGACCATTACAGTACAGTCCTGTAGGCGCGCCCGCATACCGCCACCTAAAAGCACCTAACACAGCCTGAGGGGACATTGAAGGTCTAGATTCGTTACATTAAATGTAGAGCCGTTTATTCAAAAAAATTAGATTCTTGCGAGAATTCCGAAGTGCCGACCATAAGTTGCCTATACCGGGGTGGGACAGTGGTGGGTACTTCAATGCATGGCGGGCTGGATCATGAGACTGGTTGAGGGAGACCTTTTGACCTTTCCACCTAGACTCTTGACCCATGGCCTTGCACAGAGGGATGGATTGATAAGTCCGTAACTCCTCGATACACTGACCCCCAGATTCCTACCCATCCCTCATACCTTTTTCCTTCCCATAACATCCTATCCTTTACTTCCTTAAAAGACTCACAACACATCATCCCCTAAGATAATAGACGTCCGGAGGGAAATTATTATCTTCAAGGCCTTTTGTGTGGAGCTAATGTAAAAAAAAAAACACCTCATACTTCACAGGTGGGACACCTCAGCATCTTATTTCAGTATTTAAGTACCTCATACAAATTCATTCTGAAATGGTGTCCTACCCAACACTAATCGCAAGCTTCATATTTATTGTATTGTTATTATATTGGACCAATGATGGTAAACTCACCCTAATATCGAAGACGCCCCACCTAGACAGTGCCAGTCCTCCCACTCCCAGAGAGTCTTGGGCCGTGTGCAGACAGACAGGCCGATACCTCCTACTGAAGGGGATCCTGAAATACCACCACAGAGTTACTCTATCATTCATTATATTATTTAATATAAGTAGTTAGGTAGGTCACTACTGCCCGGAGCCAGGGAAACTATAATAATAATGTATTATTGTAATGTATGCATTATACCTAGGTCTCTGATTCAAAATTTAGGCATATTAGATTTGTCAAAGAATTTATATATAAAAATGCAAAAATCGGTCATTTTAAATACATGTAGGATTACAAAAGATTTTTTAAATATTTATATTGAGGGATCACTAGGATTTATAGGTTCAATTAGGAATTCCACAGAGCCGAACCCTCTGATATGAAAATATCTGGAGTCGGTGAATTATTTTCCCATTTGGTCTCTGGTAGGTTGACATGTTGTTCTTGTATTGTTTTGTATTTATAATACTTATATAGTGCAATTGCATAGCGTGGATTAACTAGATGATCATTTGGGGAAGTGTGTGAAAGGGTTTAGTTTTTTTCTGTGGGGAAAATTTAACCCGGACATTTAAATGTGGTGCGTTTATATTATAATAATGGTCTTTATTCCAGAATGTGGGGAGGTGAGTGCAATCCCACACATCCTATATAGTGTGTAAGTACATACATAAAACAGATAGATATTTATAAAATATAGTAATAAGAACAAAATAAAATAAAAATATAAGTAAAAAATAAATAAAAAAAATCAGTCTGGGGTTATGGGAGCCAGTGTCTTCCTCCAATGTTCTTTTAAGCTCGATCCTGAAGTCAAACGGGATTCTATTATGAGAATATTTCTGGAGTGGTTTATAATTTCCCTCAGTCCTGCAATCCTGGTTCTTATTAGAGCTTTATATCCTGGAACTCGCCTTCTGTAAACAGTGAGGAGGCACTGCAGTGTCTGGGGAGTTCAAACATCAGACGGTAAGCATTGTTATATTGCACCCGAAGCCTTTCCATGGTTCTTTTTTTGAAGGTTGCCCAAAGCTCGCATGTGTACAGGGTAGTGCAGAAGGCTAGGAATAGCGTCCTTCTTACCTGTGGCCTGCATAGCCGAAATCTTCTGCTGAGCATGTTGCATTTTATGCTCAGTACGCGCCTCTGCCTATCAATACCTTCATCATCTGTTAATTTATTGTTGATGATATGTCCTAGATATTTGGTAGATTCTACTGTTTTTAGGAGTTCACCGTTCTAAAAGGCGGGGGGGGGGGGGGGATATTTTTTTGGGCCTTCCCCGTGTTTTATGATCAACAGTGCTGTTTTTTTCGCATTATAGATCATGTGCGAATTCTTCACAGATCTTCAGGAGGATTCGTAATCCCCTTATTGACGGTGCCATCAGAACCATATCATCTGCGTAGCTCATGTTGTTGATACATTGACCTCCGATGAGGCAGCCCACTCCAGCATTGTTCAGCCTGTGGGTTAGTTCATCCATGTATATGTTAAACAGTTCTGGGGACATACATCCTCCCTGTCTGACCCCGCTTTTCAGGAAATAAGGTACTGGAAATCCATCTTTCCACTTTACAAGGTTTTCCTGTTGACGGTGCCAAGTTTCGAGGATTTTTACCACTTTTTAAGGTATACCTCTTTCTTTTAATTTTTTCCATATTAGGGGGTGAGAAACTCGGTCAAAAGCCTTACTTAGGTCCGCAAAGCATGCATAGGTTGATGTTTTCTTCTTCCTGTAGTATTTCAACGTCCGTTTTACCCAAAAAATAGCTATAATAGATTCCGTAGAGCACTCCTCTTGAAGCCCATCTGATTATCGTTCGTTTTCAAATGGGATCCGACTTGATCCAAGAGAACTCGTTCAAATATACGGGCAATAGCCGTGGCGATGGATATTGGTCTGTAGTTGTCTTTTAAAGTTATGTCTGAGAGTTTCGATTTAATTATCGGTATTATAATTGTTTTTATCATGTCTTTAGGTAGATAGCCACACTTTAAGATATCGGTGAATAGTGTTGCCATTAGTTCCATAACCGCTGCCCCTGCATGTTTGAAGTGTTTAGTGCTTAAGCCGTCATGCCCTGCAGACGTTCCAGATTTCATGTTACTAATGGCTGATTTTATCATGTTAGCTGTGAAAATGGGATCGATATCATCATGGGCAGTCAAATGCGTTTCATTTGAGTCGATAGTCGGCGTGGTAGTTGTGAAGTGTTCTTTATAAATGTTTGCGATTACTTCCGGGTTCGATTCTCCGTGTATGTTGCATGAGATTTTGCAGCGCATGTTTAATAGTTTATTAGACTTATTCCAAAATTTTTTGAAGTCCCGATTTTCAAAATCCTCTGCTATTTTATCCATCTGAAGTTGAGTCGAGTTCTTTTGGCATTATTTAAGTGCAGTTTTAAAGGCAGCACGCTTTGCCTTTCTCTCCTCTGCGGTCTCCCATTCATTATCCTTGTGTGCAATGCTTGCCTGGATTCATTGTATTTATTGGCTACAAGTTCGTTCCACCAACATACTTGCTTGTGTTTTTGAATAGTACGCTTAGTAACTACAGAGATGGCACTACTTCGTAGGGCTTCTACTATACTCCCAAAGAGGTATTTTATTTCGGCGTGAACAGGGTTGCCACCGTTCTCAGGAAATGTGTATTTTGGTTTAACTTCGACGAGATAGGTTTGCGAGCACGAGTTGTATTTTCCGATATCACGTATATTCTTCGGATTCCATAATGCTGGATCCCTTAATACAGATATAAACACTTCCATTTTCGCCAATCCCACCGTTTGTAAGGTCAGCTCGAGAGGCCGGTGATCTGTCTAATCTATATCGTAGTTTATTTTTATATCGGTAATGTGCTTCAAAATATTTTTGCAACTAGACAGTAGTCTAACCATCTAGTGGAGCGTCACTGATATATGTGTAGGTATTCACAGGTAAAATTTTGATGTCCGTACATACATATTCAAATTCTTGACAAAAAGATAGTAGTTCCATTCCAAAAAGCGAGTCGGGATGAGCGTTGAAATCTCCGATTATAATTGTATTAATATAATTTTTATCATCAATTATTGCTTGTAGGGAGGCAAGGCAGTTAGAATATTCCTCAAACCGTGCACTTGTCAGTTGAGCAAGTCGGCATGTAAATTATAAAAATTCTTAATGTTTCAGTAATCAAACTAACCTCGATTCCGGCCATCCGACAATTATGCATCGGGATTGCGGTAACCCTTAGATTTTGTCAATAGATTATTCCCACGGAGAGGCCTTCCAATATAAGATATTCACAGTAGAGGTTCCCAAACTGTTGAAGTCCGGGTGAATATGAGATAGAAAGTCAATATCTGTAGGGAGTAACCAAGTTTCTTGGACTACTATAATATCATGTAATTCGCAGAGATCATGTATACATTTTTCAGAACTGCGAATCGATCTGCAGTTCACGGATATAATTCTCTAACTATGGCATTCGCTATTTGGGATATATTATGAGACTGATAGGGTTATAACTGTAACTGTTTTTTTTTTTTTTTACATTAACTCCTATAATTTCCTCAGGGCCTATATCATCTGAGATGCTGTGTGGAGGGACTTTTTGAGGAGAGGACGGAATGAACATTGGTCTTGAAGAGACGCATGTGTAGAAAAGAGGAAATACAGAGGCCGGCTTGTGTTTACAACCGAACTGTTGAACACAAGAACGAGTGACATATGTCACGCGTTTGGCGTATTTCCCGACTATGCACCGGTGCTAAGGGGATCAATGACGCTAGTTTTTCGGAGCATCTTACATTGAAATATCGATAGAACAAGGATAGCATTCCCACGCGACGCCTGTACTCTAAAGTTTGCAATCCGTTTGTTAAGTTAGGATAAACTATCAAACGGACCGTTCGTTTCTGTACAGAGCCGAGGGTTTTTTTCAGGTGTTTTAGGCTCTAGACCAGAGGTGGCTGCCAAATTCAATCGTGGAGCGCAATCGTGGGGCGTTGTATATTACTTAAGTATCTGCGGGCCTTTTTTTCAGGTGTTTGAGGCTCTAGACCAGAGGTGGCTGCCAAATTCAATCGTGGAGCGCAATAGTGGGGCGTTGTGTATTACCAAAGTACATGCGGGTCCTGTACAGTACGCCCATTATTTCAGCCCAGAGTGGCTATTCATATCTGATCATCAAACACGGCTAAAGCCATTTCAAATAATGTTTCGATTCTGAATAATGTTCTTTCCCATCTCAAATAACAGCTTGCAATCTTTAGAGCACAGACGTCAGGTGGGAATGCTATCCCTGTTCTACCGGTATTTTAATAGAAGATGCTCTGAGGAAACATGGTCATTGATCCCATCCGCACTGGTGGATAGTCGGGAACTACGCCAAATGCCCGCGCCACATGAGAACGGGTCGATTCTTCGACGTATTTTGATAAATTATATCTGTATATAATAAGTGGTGTAACAGCATGTACTCGAGGAGGAGTAAAAATTATAAATGTTATTTTGCTGTCCGACGATATTTTTTTTCAATTAAGAAAATGACTACTATTTTTTGTACTCTAAATATGCTCAGGAATCACTTACTTGTTAAAATCCTTCGGGTACGCGCTGTTACACCCTGTTTAGACTTATGCAATTCTAATCAATTATAAAAATGCTCACAATAAGATTTGAACCGGCGAGCTCCACCACTACTACTGGAGGTCATCAAAATTATTATGTTAATGAGTAATTTATTATTGATGTTTGTGATGCTTACGGTCTGTCCATCTCCACAAGAACTATATCGTTAGTTCCTACAACACCAGTGCTGTTCCCGGGGATGTACTGGGGATGGCGAACTGTTCTGTTGGGGGAGAATATCACCTCTGGAGGGGGGGTGATATCCCGAGCAGGGTCCCTGCAACCAATCAACATTCAATCATTTTACTGGAATTAGTAACCGAACACGGTTTACAATATAATAATTGGCCATTTGCAAAAACATTGTTGTATTTTCAATAAGAAATTGTAATAAAAATATTTATTTTATTTGGCGTTGTTTTATGCAGATTATACAGTCATCGATTAAACAACTTCCTCTCCTGCTTCGTCCCCAACTTTCAATTTTTCAAATAAAATGGACCCTTGAAAAATATTCATCAACATTTTCTAATATTCATTAATTACTAATAAACATAAACTTCTCATTGTTAATAAAATGAAAATAGCGCACAAGCGTCCCAACTGCTCTTATTTGAAGCCAGTAAGACTACGGTATCCCCAATTAGAGTATGTTGTAAGGCTGAAGAAAGAGGGGAGGGGAAGGAGATGTGTAAGAGGAAGATGGGGAAGTACCTGGGTATTCAGATATAGTCACCAAAACACGGCTAAAGCTATTACATAGCAGAGCTTGTTTATAAATAAATTGTTTTTATAAATTATATAATAATATCTTACTATTATTATAAAGGCGAAAGTTTGTATGGATGTACGTATGTTTGTTATTCTTTCGCGCAAAAACTACTGAATGGATTTTAATGAAAATATAGCTCATACATCATGAGTTTTTCTTTTGCCTTGTTAAATCATATTTGTGTTTACTAACCTATTATTGCATACTGCTTACTAACAACGTATGAAGCGACTCTGAAACAGTAAATAACACGTGAAAACGTGTATGTACATTGTACATTATTACATAATACTCTTTAAAAACAAAACAAAATATTTAGCTGTGCGAACAGGACTGCCGGGTCCGTCCTGAAACACCCTGTATATCTATAGCTGAGGGAACAGGACTGCCGGGTCCGTCCTGAAACACCCTGTATATCTATAGCTGAGGGAACAGGACTGCCGGGTCCGTCCTGAAACACCCTGTATATATATAGCTGTGGGAACAGGACTGCCAGGTCCGTCCTGAAATACCCTGTTCCAGAGGGGAAGATACTCTCAGCATCACCCTGGTGTAAGACCACCATTCAGAACTGAAATGGCTTTAATCGTGTTTGATGGATAAGAGGCCCTATCCCTCAGGGCCTATTTCATCTTTGGGGATGCTGTGTGGAGGGTCTTTTTAATGAAAGGAAGGACAAAAAGTTCTGGGAAGGAAAAGGGTGTGAGGGGTGGGTAGGAATCTGGGGTTCAGTGTGTTCAGGTCATCGACCGCCAAAACAAACCTCGCCCCAAGAACCAGGGCATCCCTGCTAAGTCACCAAACATAGCAAACCACTTTCGGTGACCTGTGGCAGAGGTCATATATTTGTTATCCAATAAATAGTTCCCGGGGCGACGGTACCCATCCGCTTCCCAAATTGTAATTGTTTGGTGACTAGATCTGAATAGCCAGGTACTTCCCAACCATCCTCTTCCCCATCTCCTTCCCTTCCACACTTACCTCCAGCCTCACAACATACCCCCATAGTCTCCCTGGCTCCAGAGGGGAGCAGATGAGACTCTTGTGGGGTAACTGCAAGTTACTAGTGGAACTTACAACAGCAGCTCGTCCCAGTATTTTGCTGTGGTAAGGAGCCAGCGCTCACTTATCAGGTAGACTCCTGTCCCCGCCACCCTGTGAGACACAAATCCCTGGAAAATACACAATATTATATAATAATAATAATAATAATATTTATTTCGCATAAAATTATACAATGAAACATAAGTGGAAACTTTGACTAGCCAACTAGGAATGGATCCTGTTTTAGGCCAGTCAAATTGACAAATTTAGTTCATATCATAATTTCATATTACATTGATAAATTATATAAACATATTATTTATTGAATGAAACAAGTGTTACGATTAAATTCCTCGTAGAAGTTTTTGTTAATAACTACAATTTTGAACTCATAAAAAAAAGAATAAGCGAAGAGAAAAAAACAATGTCTTAAAGTACAGATTTAGTATCGAATGCTTGCTTAACAATAGATAAATGTTTGGACATGTGAATCGCTTGCAAAAATTGAGAATCGAGACCAGCTTCAAGTGTGATGACAAAATCCATATTATAATTAAAGTGGATGTTTAAACATGATTACAAAAAATAATTATAATTAACGTGAGGACGTATCCCTCAACTTTACGAGCGGGTAAAGAAACTCAAAAAGAATGTGACTCGAAAAGGATGCAGCAAATGAATAAAAACAATTTGTATATAAATATGTCTTAAGTTAAGGGAACGTACCCATACTACGTGACACTTTTAGGGGGGGGGGGGGGGTCTTCAAAATGTCACGCTCCATACAAATGAGCGGCGGGTTGCTTAGGATTTTGGTCACCGGGGGGGGGGGGGGGTTAAAAATTGCAAAAAGTTGGTCACGTAGTATGGGTACGTTCCCTAATGTATAAATAGTGACATGAGAAAGTGTATATATAATTACTATGTTGTAATAATATTATACTATATTAAAAAGTTTAAATTATCTTTAATATCAATAATAATAACTATTTTTGTTACAAATTAATAATCATTTTGTTCATAACTAGCACAGACCCGTGAATAATCACGGGATAGTCATAGAGGCGCCATTGCGTACTAATATCTCGTAGAAACGTGTTCCACTAGCATTACTCACGTAGAAGTATGCGGGAACCGGATCCGGTAGATTTTAGGCGTTTGACCAATGGAAGCGTTGGAGGTAAAATTGTTATAATGGGAAGTATAAAAGTGAAAGTACATCAATGGGTATATACTGAAATCGCGACAAATCAGTTCCAATTTAAAAAATGGCAATTGAAATAATTTTCTGTTTAAAAAATAAATATAATTCAATTTGGTAGGCGGGTATGGGTACCGCCGCCCTGGGACTATTTATTGGATAACCAACACCTCTGCCGTAGGTCACCCCAAGTGGTTCTCTACGTTTGGTGACTTATCAGGGTTGCCCGGGTTCATGGGGTTAGGTTTGTCCAGGTCTTGGCGGCTGATGCGTCTGCCCACCTGCCGTGTGTGTGGTGGGCAGGATCGGGAGAGACTGTTTGTGGAAGGTCTTTTATCCTTTCCAGCCGGGATCTCTCGACCCATCGCCTTGCGCCGCGTTTGGAGGCATGGATTCATAAGTCAGTCACTCCTTGACATACTGACCCCCAGATTCCTACCCAACCGTCGTACCTATTTCCTTCCCAAATATTCCTCTCCTTCCTTTCCTTAAAAAACTCTCAACACAGCATCACCTAAAACGACATGTGGAGTTAATGTATAAAAACAATATATTGTCTCAATTTGCCAAACAAACCAATTGACACATTTATTCATAGCAAAAGTTCATTGAACCGGAGTTACAGACAGACAAATCTCCCCAGAGCGTTTATTAAGAGGAAATACTAGCGGCGTTTTTCCATACAAACGTATTCCCCGTTTATCTCTCTGGATTTTGACCCTAGAGCAAAATTTTTTTTTACATAATATAGATATTGACCACTAGCGTGTCGGTACGTTTTGTTTTTTTTGATAATTTACTTCTTATAGAAGTTAGGACCTTCCAAAAATGAATAAAATTGCCTAATTTAAACGCCGTCAAAAAACGTTCAGTATACAAACTAAACAATGTATTTTGAAAAAAAGCAAAACGTACCGACATAGAATATTTTCTTTTAATACAGTTAGTGAAAAAAAAAATTAAAATCGGTCCAGTTTTGGAGAAGAAAAATAGGGAATACAAAACATCGATTTCGAAGATTTTATTTAGGTATTTTCGGCCCGACGTGCAGGTGTCCCTTTCGCTCAGTTCTCCTGGGGGGGCCGGGGAACGAGGGTTTTGACAAATACATATAAAGCGAAGTAGTGATGTAACGAATTTTATCGGTAGACTAGTGTTGTCCTTGCCCGAGTAATCGATATTTTTTATTCGTTTTTTTTTTCTGTTCAGTGACTCATCGCGGTATACCAATACTGACCGAGCTTTCATACTAAAATTGTGCAAAATTAAAATTGTTTATGTCAAGTACTATAATAAATTTTTAATTTGGGAGGCGTTATAGGTACCATCGCCCCGGGAACCATTTATTGGATAACCAACACCCCCGCCACTTGGTCACCCCAAGTGGTCCGCTATGTTTGGTGACTGAGCATGGGTTCCCGGGTTCACAGGTAAGGTCTGCATGGGTTTTGGTGGCGGATGATTTTGTCCACTTACTGCGTGGCGGGCCGGATTGGGAGAAACTGGAAGTGGGAGATCTTTTGATCTCTACAGCCGGACTCTCTCCACCATCATTTCATACTTTTACCTACCCAGAAATTCCTCTCCTTCCTTTCATTAAAAATAACCTCTACACAGCTTCTCCAATGACTTTGCTATACTATAAGGGTATTTAACTTAAAAATAATTTTTATATTTCATTTTATATGTATAATTGCATTTTGTGATATTTTTAAGTAATTAATCACCTCTCCCTTTAATATTTTGTCTATAATTCTCATATGCCTATACTTGTTTGTCTTTTAATATTAATCTTATCCTGACGAAGAGAACACTCTTTTTTCGAAATATGTTGATAATATTGATTACATAAAGCTGTTTTTACAAAGTTATTTGTTCTCATTTAACTAAAAATGACGCCACAAAGATTGGACCCATTTGCAGCATTTCAAGCTGGGTCGCCATAACCAATTCGTTTGTGCAATTTCAATCAATGCATTCAGTTTTTTAAACATTTGTGGTCAAAAACATCCAAGTAGTGTAGTTTTGTAGCTCTAGCACATATGAAGCTGTATGACTTTTGCACTTCCAGAAATAAAACCTTTTTAGTATAATTATTATTTTGCATATATCCAATTGTATATCCGCATATACATTATTTGGCTTAATATAGTAACTATGTTATTTTCCACATCAAGTATATAATAAATAGATGCAAGAATGTTTTTTTTCGATAAATTAATAACGTATAAAAAAATATATATATATATATTTATTCTCAAAACTCTTGAGAAAATATCGTCGTTGCATTCACAAAATATCCCATGTGAGGTTTTCGACCAAATTTTTTTTTTGTTTACACCTTTTGATTCACCACGGTTTCCTAAATAATCTGACAAATATATCCCATTTTTCAAAAATTCATCTTTGTAATCATTTTAGAGGCAACTCTGACCATTACTTAAAAATGTTACTTAAAAATATACTACATATACTACAGAAATATAAAAAAATATAAAATTATAAAATTAAATCCCTATATACTACAGAAATATAAAAAAAATATAAAACTATAAAATTAAAAGGAGAAAAAAAGTCTTTTTGTGTGCAAGAAATCGTATTATTTTTTTAACTCAAATTTGTCGCAAATAAATTAAAATTACCCAAAGAAATGTTTTTTTAATAATATACACACAGCATCCCCAAAAATGACCTAGGCCCTCAGAGAAATTATTTTCCTCAGGGCCTCCTGTGTGGAGCTCATATAAAAAAAATAAATAATAATCTCAACAATCTAAAAAGAGTATACTATGCACTAATCCAGTCATTAATTCAATATGGAATTATTGCATGGGGGGGGGGGTCATACAACAATATTCTAACCCCGATCAAAGTAATCCAGAAACTAATCATTAAAGTAATCCTAAAGAAACCCTCCACTTATCCAACAGAAACGCTTTTCGCAGATTTCACGGTGCCTCGAGTAGAGAATATCTTCAAGAAAAATGCAATTACCCAAATTTACAAAGATAATATCATCAAAAAATTTTAAACTAAAATCAAAAAGATATGAAGATAACATCAAAATACCAAAATTTAATACCAAACTAATGCAAAACAATTACATCTATTTAGGAATAAAGTTTTTCAACAACCTTCCCATTGAAATAAAAAAAACCAAAGACATCAATAAACTGAAACTCAAACTTCATCAGGAATAATTAACTAAATAATTATAGAATAATGAAATAATTTTACTTTGTATAAACCACTTAATTGATGTGCAAATCCGACCGGTTTCGGAACAAACGTTCCTTCGTCAGGGAAAGCAAAATTAGTTAAAGCTTTCCCTGACGAAGGAACGTTTGTTCCGAAACCGGTCGGATTTGCACATCAATTAAGTGGTTTATACAAAGTAAAATTATTTCATTATTCTATAATGGATAACCACAAAGTAATAGCTACATTCAAAAAAAAAAAAAAAAAAAAAAAACTAAATAATTACCTGTTTTTCACATTCTTTCTATTTATTATTAATCTATATTCACCTCTATTTTATTTAGATTTTTCGAATTTCTCCCAAGTGCACAATATTTTAGTATGTAACCGTATCCTATGTATGTACACCATATGTAATTTATATAACTCCACTCTACAATTATACATCTATATTAAATATTAAAATATATATATTTTCTTCAATATTAACTCAGTAGGTAAAGCAAAAATATTTTTTTAATATTTCTATTTAACTGTCAAAAAATTACCAAAAAATTAAGTTGCATCCAAAATCATACGAAATTAATTTTTTTAAGACCAATATTTCGTAATTTGAAACAAAAATAAATAAAATAAAACATATTTATCAGCACAAGATATTTTCTCTACCTTTTGCTAAAAAAATACATTTTCAGTTTATTTGGGTGTTTTGGTCACAAATCCAAATTTACCCCCCCCCCCCCCCCCCCCCTCGGCTATTTGTTAGCTTTGGGAACAACTCATATCGATCTTGTGTCTCCCTTACTATTATGTTGAGAAATAAGTTTTAAACGGTGTTCGAAAGAGAAAGAGAAAATATCAAACTTTATATTCAAATTCAAAAGTTAACCACAAAATAATTGAATTGTACACCTTTATAAAACCAAAGTTTATGAAACTTATGGAATTTTGTATCTATTAATTATTTTTACATGAAACAATAAAAAAGTGAGGTGACGGAAATGTTAACAATACATTTGTGTAATAAATATGTACGTGTTTTTATTTTTTTCGTTATCAGTAATTTTAGTTAGAAAAAACGTAAGATGAGTCATTTTAAAAAAATTTATGTGTGCGTTCAAAATTTTTATATTTGAAAAGCAAAGGTTTATTTCGGATTTCAAAATTTAAAAGCGTATTTCATCGCCTTTCAAAAACAATTTTTAGTTTTCGGATACTATCAGAAATATTCCATTTATTTGGATTTTATTGCAAAGCGGAAATATTTCGACCTTATGAAAAAATATGCCCGAGGCCTGAGGGATATGGGTCCTATGAGAAAGGTCAAGTTGCCTTTCCTACGTTTGCTACACAAAATATCATATGTGCATAAAAAGTGCGCACAAAAATCCTGAATGCAAAATTTAAGAAAAAATTGTCGGTTTTAATAAAAAAATGTATATTAAGCCCACTTGTTTTCACCCAAACATGGTATCAAAAATAACTCTACAATTAATGAAAATAAATAAAAATATGGGTCCCCAATTTTTTTTTTCGGTTTTTTTTTATTATGTATCCTAATATTCTAAAATACCCACAGGATATTTTGTGCGCGCAACAACGATACGTAGCTATAATAGCATATTCATAGGACGCTTACAATAGGACGCCCCTGCGAGCGGTCTTGTCTCTACACATTTGCAGATTGGAACATGCGTGGTCGGCAGAAATAATAATTCGACACGGGTGAAGCGCGTGGCCCACACACACAAGGCCTGCATTCACTCACACATCTATAGCGCGATTCTGACTACTGTCAGAGAGTGAAATAAAAGAGATTTTTTAAAATACCTATTCATAAATGTTCGCAGCGACCAGCAGCGCTCTTAAGCAATAGATGAACTTTATAAATATTTGGATTGCTTGTCGGGAGCCTTGCCACTCGACCACGGAGGCTATCAAAACTATCAATCTATTAATGACTGTTACAAGCCGAGTGGAAAGTTGTGGGTGGATGAGATGTATCCTCCATCTCTGCAGAAGCTTCCAATAATAAAAATAGTGATTATTCAAATATTGTATATTTTGTAACAAGGAACCGGTTGTCTGTCTTAAAAAAAAGATTCTGGATAAATAATTAATTCCTGTCACTTTGTAAGGTAGGCGCAGGAATTTATCACACCACATCACGCACATCATCACAGACAACGAAAATAGCATGATTATAGGAGATTTCAATGCGGATCCGAGGTCACTTTTTGGCCGTGAACTTGCACAGTTCTGTACAGAAAATAACTATATATACACTGATATTGTGCATTTAAGCTCTGATACATTTACCTATGTAAGCGACGACACCCACGGAACCACCAGATGGCTTGATCACTGTATTATGACACAGGGGTTGAATCGTGCAGTGAGGAGCATAAAAATCACAGCCAATGCGACGTGGTCAGATCATCTCCCACTAACTAGTCAAGATTCTTACCCACTGGACTAGTGGGTAAGACTCTTGACTCACAATCCGGAGGTCGCGGGTTCGAACCCGGCATGCGCAACTAAATTTTATATGATTAATTAGTGTTATTTCACAATTAATTCATTTAAAATAATATATAGTATATTAGCGGCACGTTCCAGAGTGGAAGATACTATCAGTATCGTCCTGGTGTAAGACCACCATTCAGAATTGAAACGTTGCTTGAAAATGGCTTTAGCCGTGTTTGGTGACCAGATCTGAATAGCCAGGTACTTACCAATCGTCCTCTTCCCCACCTTCTTCCCCTCCCCACTGCACCTTCAGCCTCACAACATACCCCAATTGGGGATGCCATAGTCTCACTGGCTCCAGACGGGAGCAGTTGAAAATCTTGTGCGGTATTCAATGTAAAAAAAAAAAAACTGTGGAAATAGATTTAAATCTAACCCCCATTATTTCCAACAGACAGAATCGATCAAAGGATTTTGGAAAATGGACGACGAAATCCGAAAATGATATTAAAACTTACAACGCCCTGGCCGATAAACTACTGTTAAAAATGAAACCCCCAGATGCCGTAAGATGTCAAAGACTTAACTGTGATAACGAAACTCATAAACTTGAACTAGATTCTCTCTACGGTAATATTGTCCATATACTAAGAAACTCCGCCATAAAAGCATTCAGAAGGAAAGGACCCAAAAAAATGTATGACATTGTTCCTGGGTGGAATAATGAAATCTCCACTTTGTACCGCCATTCAAGACATGCATTCCTTTGCTGGGTTCAAGCCGGAAGGCCCACGGAAGGCCGTTTCGCAGACGAAAGTAAAACTAGTAAGAAATCTTTTAAAATTGCTCTCTGAAAATGTCAACACTCGGAAAACAAAGCACGAATGGATAGCATAGCTACGTCTATGCATAACAGAGATTTCAGAAAGTTTTGACAAAAAATCGAGAGAGACTGGTTGAGGGAAGCCTTTTGACCTTTCTAGCCGGATTCTCTCGACCAATGGTAAAAGGTAAAGGTAAAAGGTCAATTCCGGTCGAGGCAATGGCCTTGCACCGCGGTTGGAGGGATGGATTCACTCCCGGATACACTGACCTCCAGATTCCTACCCACCTCTCATGCCTTTTTCCTTCCCATAACTTCCTATCCTACCCTTCCTTAAAAAGACCCTCCACACAGCATCCCCTAAGATGAACTTAGGTACTGAGTGGAGCTTACGTAAACAAAATGCGTTTCATTTCGGAGATTTACTGTTATTGTAATTTTCCTTTGGAGGGGTGCAGAGACATACATTCACCGTTTGTCTCATCTTCGACTATTGACATTTAGTGTGTAAGAAAGAGGGGCAGCGTTATATGATTAAAAACAAAAGCAAAACAATCAGCGCATTGACATTTGACGTTTTTGAATTTTTGGAATTCACGCACAGTTAAATATTATACCTATCACATTATTGCTGCAGTTCTTTTGAAATATGAGAATTCGTTCTATACAAAATGTATGAAAAAATAATGTTCTTCATTACTTTCTTTTTTGTGAATTTTTGCGATGTTTTAATAGTTATTCTGTTATCTGGGGCGAAGACAAATCCAACAAATCAAAGATCATCAAAATTGGTCCAGCCGATCTCGAGTTATAAAAAGTGTAACTAACCCGACTTTGTTTTATATATTACGATTTGTACAAGTAATTGACTCACAAAGCGCTGAATCTCCAAACCACTGGGATTAGTAAGGAGGGCCACCAGGTACTGTGGGCTCTGCTCCTCTGGGTTGGGTCCGCAGAGGTTCCCCCTAATCCAGCTGGATCCGTTCTGCTGGCACGGGTACAGCCTCTCGTGGAGATCGACACAATCTGCAAACAGTGAGCATACATGTTATGAAGCGATTTTATTTTATTTTTGACTGGTCTGTGGTTGAGTGGGCATAGCGCTTGGGTCCCACCCGAGTGTCGCGTGTTCGATTCCTCGGCTGGCTAAGTCCTCCATCACAACACAAGCAACATTTTCGGCTTTCTGTGGTGGTAGTAGGAGATTTTCAAACATTGTTGGGTTATTCGTAACCCGGGAATGTTTGTCTTTCTTTTTAAAAAAAAAAAAAAAAATTATCGTGTAGTTAGGTACTATTTTAATGGATTTTAGTTGAGTATGTTGGCCGGGCTGGAGAGTTTTGTTCGGCGCGGCGATAGAGGGCGTTTTACCGTTTCCGCACTCTCGTTTGGGCAGCGATTTTGTGCGGGACGCTGTTCAAATAACGGTCCCTTAAAATTTAAATTTTTTGGGAATAATGTGAGTTCAATCCGAGTTTTTGGCGTCGGCATTCGGGGGAAGAAAACACGTCGTGTTTTTATATGTAAAGTTCAGAAGATTCATCCGCGTAAAATGCGAGTTCTCGCTTTGGGCAAAAAGTAGCCCACGAGTGTAATGGCGTTTGAAAGTGAAACGCTATTGTACATCAATATCCCTGGCATCAGTTTTAATAATACGCCCCGCCCGTGATTGCTTGCAGCGCATTTACCGAATTCCCCTCCGGGGTTTATTTATGAATTTAACGCGGAAACCCGCCAAGCCAAACAACGCTCCGCCGCCATTGCTGATGAGCCTTACTTTCATTATTTGAGGAGAGTCGGGGGTACTCTCTCCTTTCTCCGAGGGTGCAGGACGATCATCCCTTCTATGCGATCGCTGTGGAGGTCGCTTGTCCAAGCTGATCCGCAGATATTAGGATTTCCTTTGTCACCAGGAGGAGGCTATGATTTCACACGACATCGGGTATACGGCAGCAGAAAATATATCTAGATTAGCTAGGCTAGCATAGTATACGCAAATGGTCCCGGGGTGAGTCCTTACCTATTATTTTTATAATGTTTATCAGTACAATACAGTGTTCATATTATCTACCCTACCACTTGTTTTTATTGTAGAGAATCCCTGTACAAGCCTTTTCAGGAATGCTATAACATTAATGGCCCATGCTCTGAGATTTGAGTATCGTGTCCACCACATTTTGACATACTCTGACGTGTAGTTTGAGTTCGGCGTCCAAGATTTTCAGTGAAGGAAATCAAAGTTAACTTGCGGTTAACCTGTGCCTGACAATGGCACACAATTACATGATGACTTAGTCATGGCCTCTTGTAACATACACTGTAACTGATAAGTGTAGTTCTATCATTTACAATACCTTTTAATTACACGTCACTAAGTGACATTTGACTTAACATACGTTATTTTTTTTTATATATATATATATATTTTTTTTTAAATTTTAAATACATAAATATCTATACTGCCTTTTATAAATAAACATATAATAGAGTAAAAAAGTAAGAAAAATTATATCATCACATAATAGTAGCTTAAACTTAAAAATAACATACAATTATTTTGTGTATCACAACAAAAATAACAAAAAAGAACAATGAGAAATATCGTCATTTCATTTCAACATGTCCATATTGCGTATATAAAGTTTCATTATGGAAAAATAATTTTTGAGTGCATGTTTATATTGCGCTAATTTTAAGTAATAAATGTCGCCGATGGTAGCATATTCATTTCCCAAAATGTGTAATCGACTGATTGGTGAGTAATAATGTGATAATGTATTGTGTTATTATAGTAGAACGTTAGAGTCAGTCTATTGTAAGCGCGACCAGGGCAATGAAATAGTATTAGTTCTATTAAATCAGGGGTATCCAGGACCGAGTGAATTATTTTATATAATATTAATAGATCACAGATTTTTCTGCGATCTGATAAATTTACGAGATTAGTCCAGTTTAATAACAAATTATAGTCCACGGATTCTCTTGGAATACCTAATTTAAAATTAATATACCTAAGGAATATATTATGCTGGACTTTTTCAATCGCTTGAATATGGATATTGTAATGTGGAGCCCAAATCGTAGAATTATATTCTAAAATGCTTCTCACTAGCGTTATGTATAAAATGCGAATAGTATCAATGTTACAAAATTGTTTGGTTATTCTAATAATAAATCCTAAAATCTTCATTGCTCTATTAATAATATTATTTATATGGCTAATAAATGTAAGTTTTGAGTTAAAAATAATACCTAGATCATTTATTGTTTCTACTGAGTTTAATATAATTTTGTCAAGATTGTATTCATAAATGGTCGGTTTCTTTATTTTATAAAATCTTATTATTTGACATTTACTAATGTTAAGTGCCAATTTATTGCATATACACCAATTAAACCAAAAAGTTGTTTAATTTTTTTGTAAAATTATGCAATCAGAAATATTTTTAATTTTTTTATACAATTTTAAATCATCAGCAAATAACAGGTATATAATTTGAGAGGCGGGAATGGGTACCGCCGCCCTGGGAACCTTTATTGGACAACCAACAACTCTTCCATAGTCACCCCAAGTGGTTTACGCTCGCAACGTTTGGTGATTTAGCAGGGGGGGCCCAGGTTTAAGGGGTGAGGTTTGTCTAGGTCTTGGAGGCGGATGGCCAGGACACACTGAACTCCAGATTTCTACCCACCCCTTAAACCCTTTTCCTTCCCAAAACTACTTCCTTTCCTTAAAAAAACCAGCATCCCCAAAGATGACAAAAACCCTGAGGGAAATGTTTTTCCTCGGGGGCTCCTGTGTGGGGCTCATGTAGAATATAATATATTTTTCGCCGGAATTATATTTATTTATTCATTTGTTTTATTATACGCCCAGAGGGCTTTTACATAAATAATAAAGGCAGTACATCTTTAACATGAGAAGGAAATAATATAAATAAAATTACAATAAAAATAAAAAAGTACATCAGTTAAATCGAAATATAAGCAACAAAAACTGAAATTACAGTAAGACATAATTACGATAAGTTACGATAAAAAAATATATACATGATATAAAAATACAAACAACAAAAATTTTAAAGTAAGGTGATCAGAGGTTTACAAAATTGCAACATTAACCATGTCTAATAAAACGTAAGTATTAGTTTCGCAAAGTGGCAAACCGCTACATCGATGGTACCTCTGCAAGTTGCAGGGGTTCAGAACTCCAATTTGGATTTTAATATTATAGTGAAAATTAAATATGTATATATATTTTAATATACCTAAATAATACTACAAGTTTTGGTGGTTTATAATACATATTACAATGATTTTACTAAGACATTACATTTAATTACATTAATAGGATAGGTAGAGATAGTTTAGCAAATTTGACAATGAACGAGTAGTTTATTAAATTTACCAAAGAATTCCTTAGTGAGTACTTGTATCACGGATAAATGATTTCATTATTTCATTTTTAAATTGTGTCAGTGACATATTCCATACATCCATGTGCGAATACATATTGCCCAAGTGTTGGATTCTGTGTAGTGGTATATTGAATTGTGCCCTGGTCGTAGTATTACCACAGTAAAATGGTAGTACTGACCTTGTGTTTCTCGCCGGCACATTAAAATTTATGAGCGCCAAGAATTCAGGGCTGTCAATAGGCCACTTGCATGGACTTGATAACGACTTGGAAAAAATCGTGTGGATAGAGTTTTTTACTAAGATTACGAAAATGTTAGTAAAAAGTTATAGAAATGTACAGTTTTTTTTATTTCTAAATAAATAAATCCATTATTTGGGCTCGTGACGTCACTACATGAAAATGTCCCGTTGCCGAAAATGTTCCTATTAATTTTATAAAATTCCACACTGATTTATTTTTTTATATGGCATCACTTTGATTTCAGGCGAATTTTTGAATTCGTTCACTAGATTTACTGTTTGTTCTCTGCGAACTTATCATTTGGTTTGATTTTTTGACAGATGTTCTGAAGAGAACCCCGTACAATTAATGGCTACGGGGTTCTCTTCAGAACGTGAAGAGGATGTCGGTACATGTTTTAGAGCTATAATGATTATGGTGCTGATTTTAACAAAATAAAATTTTATAATATTCTTATTATTATTACAATTTACAAGTTCAAGTATATTACATTGAATTTAGTAATATAGACGCTGTACATTATAATGATTTATGATCAATAAGATGGATCAAGGAAAAAAATATTTATGAGATGTAATATTTTTGGTATGCCTCGTTATTCTCCTGTGCCATTCGTGTGGAAAACGTTCTTTTTTTTTTAAATGATTTTCGGCTATGTAATTATCGTTTTTTCACACCTATAAAATTATGTCCCGTCTTTTCGGTTTATAAAAAATGGTCTGATTTTTCGTATTGAAATTTTCAAAAAATCCCCAGGGTTTCAAAAACACGATTAAAAAAAAAAAAAAAAATACAGAATGTCTTAGAATATTTTCCTAAACCGGAAAAAAATTTAAAAAAATGTGATGCAAGTGGCCTATTGTATTACGTAAGATTTTAAATAAAAAAAACTAGATCGAAAATATTTCTTCTATCACTCAAGTTTAATAGATTAGATAATCGCAATAGATAAGTGTAGTTCAATTGTTTTTTTGGTATTTTCAGTTTATAATTTAAAAAGCTTGGGATTTTTTTTTGTATTCTTTCTATTGTTTGAGAATGCACGTCATAGTGAGGAGACCATACAGTTGAGTTATATTCAACCTGACTCCTCACTAGTGACGTGTATAGAAGGTTTAATTTTTTAACGTTGGTAAAATCTTTAGCCACTCTTAGTACAAAACCTAACATTTTTAAACCCTTCTTTGAGATATTTTCAATGTGTGGTATGAAGCTAAGTTTGGTGTCGAAAGTAACACCTAAGTCATTAATTTCGGAAACAGATTCGAGAATGAAGTTATTGATTGTGTAATTAAAAAGAATTGGATTTTTTTATTTTAAAAAATCTCATTGTTATGCATTTATTAACATTAAGGTATAGCTTGTTATCGCTACACCACTCGACTAATTTGGACAAGTTTGCTGAGAGAATATAACAGTCGTCCAGGCTTCGAATTGCTTTATAAAGTTTCAAATCATCTGCGAACATAAGTACGTCGATATCTTTAAATATGTTACAAATGTCATTCACAAAAAAGATAAATAATATAGGTCCGATATGGGAATCTTGCGGAACACCACTGGATGCAAAAAAACATATGATGATTCCCCATTTAATTTTACACTAAGTTTTCTGTTTGAAAGATAGCTTATAAACCAATGCAACATATTACCACGAACTCCAGCATTAAACAGTTTTTCTACAAGAATAGCGTGACAAACCTTGTCGAACGCCTTGCTGAAGTCTGTGAAGATTGAGTCAACTTGAGAAATTTTGATACAGAATGTGGTTAGTTAGTGTTGTTGTTAGTGTTAGTTAGTGTTAATTATAATTCCTTTGTTTTCTTTGTGAGGATAATTTTTATATTTTATAACTAATCCTTAAAGTCCAAGGCCTCTGACATTTTGCAACGTTTGTCTCAAATTAAAAGAACTTACTCCATTATTTTTATTATTTTTAAGTTTACTTTGTAAAACTCCACCATTGTCTTTTTCTATTTTTCTGTGTCTTATTCTCTTTCATATTTTCGTTTAGATTATTATTGTTTTCTTATTCTGCAATAAATAATATTTCCTTTATGAAAACAGTTTACTTATTAACAAGCTCTGTTGTATAATTATTACTACGCGTGACAGCTGTTTACAGTTGGATAGTGATAGTCTACAGAAGGCGAAACAGCTGTCATAATAATTACGCACCAGAACTTGTTTATAAATAAACTGATTTTATAAATGAAATAATTTAAATGTATATATTTTATATTAAATGTGTAATTATCTCACAAGAGTCCCAGCTGCTCCCGCCTGGAGCCAGTGAGACTATGGCATCTCCAATTGGGGTATGTTACGAGGCTGAAGGTAGTGAGGAGGGGAAGGAGACTGAGAAAAGGAAGGTGGGGAAGTAACTTCAGGAAGTAAAAGTGACTATAGAGATCTTGTCATCAAATACGGCAAAAGACATTTCAAGCAACGTTTCAAATCAGAATGGTGGTTTTACACCAGGGCGATACTGAGAGTATCTTGTGCTCAGGAATGTGTCGCAAATTTACTATATATTATTTTGAATTAATTAATTGTGAAATAACACAAATAAAGCGATCTTCGGATTGCGAGTCAAGAGCCTTACCTATCGACCACGATCGGCATGTATGAAAGAAAGGAAAAATTATTTCACAATAAAATACTGTTCTTGAAAGCAGATGAAAGAGTCCTTCAGATTTTACAAATGAACAAATGCAATTATAAATATTTGGAAAAATAAAGATCAAGTGTTATGGTTTAATATACTATTTTCCACAAAACTTAAAAACATATTTAATCAGACAAAGGTATTCTAAAAGTTTTCGTCACTTAATTTTTTCACTTTCAATTCATTGTCGACGGATCAACTGTCAGGGAACCGTTTAAATAATATTTCTCACAATAATAAAAAATTAGCTAGTATAATTTTAATGAAATCGTGTAATGTTGGGAGATACGAGAATATCAGAGGGCTATTTGTTGCAGCCTGTCAAGAGTCGATCGATCTGAGTCTAAAAAAATTGAGGTAGATCGCCAGCAGTTCAAGTTTGAGCACCTCTGGCCTTGATAATGTAATATAATGTATTGTGTCACAAACGCAAGTCCACGCTGGCCAACATTAGCATTACAAGCTCCCTCCTCTAATGGAGTATGCTGTGTATGTGACACGATCCTACGATGACCATGACCTTGAAATCTAAGTTTGGCTGAAAAGCATTTAAGGGAATACCATACGTCCAAAACTGGATGCCAGAAGGCTCATAAAGAAGAATAAGAAGAAGTGACAAATGCAAGAATTCTATTTTTTTATATAAGCTCCACACATGAGGTCCTGGGGAAAATAATTCCCCTCAGGGCCTAAATCATCTTTCAGGAAGCTGTGTGAAGGGTATTTTTAAGTAAGGAAATTCTGGGAAGGAAAAGGGTAAAGAGATGGATAGGAATCCGGGGTTCAGCGTGTTCAGGAGTGACGGAAGTATGAATCCATCTGTCCAACAGTTGTGGTGATGAGAGGTCAAAAAGGTATCCCTCAACCAGTCTCTCCCATTCCGGCCGCGTATTTACGTATCTGTGTTCAGTAGGAGGCAGTGCTCCTTCGAAACCCACATAGTTTTGTAACGCTATTTCTCCTTCCAAACTCGTGATCATTACGAGGCACGCATTCTATAATCATGTAGGTACGGTTTGTTACGCTAATTCTCTTTCCAAACCTACGTACAATACAAAGCAAGCGTCTTCCAATCGTGCACGGGTTTATTATTAATGACTATGCGCATTGATTGAGCACAACAGACCCGCGTTTGTTTCAAAGCATTTTTTTATGTGATCGATGGGCATTAAAACGCAGTCTTTTTAAATTATATTTTTTTATTATTTATTATTTATTAAGGCCCTAGTGGGTTTTACATGAATAATTTGTAATTGTAAGGCAACATGTATATATGATAAAATTTAGTTCAAATCAGCAAAAGACTAATGATTCAATAAACAAAAGTACTATAACTGTACAATATACTCACACATACACCAACCCTGGTAATTAATAAATATATATGTGTGATGTAGGATTAAAGTAGATAAGATGGAGGGGAATTTCACACTCTCAACAAAAAACTGGTTTAAATTAAATCTGTATGCGGTGTATTAAAACTACACTCAGAACATGAAAATGGTTTTTCTTTGATTTTGGCAGTACATAAATAGTCTGCAATTAGAATTTTATAACTAAATGTCGAATAAGAGAATGTTTTCCTTCAAAAGGTGTCAGCATGTCAGATGAATCCGCAACTGGAATTTGACATTCTGATCACAAAACTGGTTTTAAATTAAAAGTGAAGCTTCTTACGACTCACCAGCTTTAATTAGTATTACTTTTATAATATGCGTATGGTTTTCCTATGAATTATGAATTTTGAAGAATGGTTTGAAATGGACTTTTACTCCACTCGAAATATTATAACGATTTTCTTCGAAATGCGCCTGCAGATTAATCCGCTACTGAAATTTTGAGAGATCATTCGGAATATGAAACCGGTTTTAGCGTAAGACTTAATCTGTAGTCCTCAGCTTTAATTTATACTAAATTGATAAAAAATAAACAGGCATGAAAAATGGGCGGTCATAGTGAGGCCTAATTGATGATCAACTAAAACAAAAACTGTCAATTGATCTACTTACATCGGCAAATTTTTCTGGATATCAACTCAAAAAGCACTTGCGATCACCGTTTGAGCACCCCTGATCTAGGCAATAAGTCATCTCAAATGTGAACATTATTATTAGTGCCAGAATAAAAACAGTACAATGCAACTTACAGTCGTGTGCCTTTGAACCCGTCTTCTGCTGGCTAACAGCTAAAGGAGGCAGAGGCGGGCAGATCTCCCAAGACTCCACGCAGCAGATTTTGGTAGCAGAGGCCAAGCAGAACTGGAGAAAAGGGACACTCTTGTATTATAATACTTCAATTTAGAATTCTTAAATCATTTTGTTTTAACTAATTTACATTTCGTCGCAAGAAAGCAATACTGCTGTAAGAGCCAAAAACCAAATTGTTCACCAGAGCCAAAAAACTTTTCAGATTTTAGAAAAAAATTCGTAACTTTTAAACCAGTGGTTACAGAATTGCCATTTTTAAAATGCTTAGCTGAAAAAATATGATCTATCAAATAGTAATATTTAAATCTTTAATAAGTGAAGGGGGACAATGTTTTTGGCTCTTGCGGCAGTTGATTTTTTTTTGTGTACGCCAAAAATGCTGTAAACACCGCTGCTAATGTATGAATATTGAAAAATTAACTTTATTTTCAGCTGCATAAATGGCTGTAAGAGCCAAAGTATTTCAATATTAAAATTTCGAATAGCTGTAAATGTGTGTAGCTATTTTTTTAGGTAAATTCGTTCGGTTTACAACATACAGCAAAAAATGTGTTTGAAATGAAAACGATGTAAATGTAATTGACAATCTTTATTTGAACCTGTCCTCATCCCATTCTAGGTTTCGAAATATCATCTCCAGGAATGCCAAAAATAGTTTGGGAGAGATAGGATTACCTTGTCGGTCACCTCGCTCTATGGGGAATTCTTCGCTTGTTTTCTTCAGTCTAACTTGTGCTGTACTTCTAGAGTATATATTCCTCAATATTCTTATGTATTTGTGTTGTATTCCCTGACTATGTGAGGCTTCCCAGATGTAATTGTGCTCCAAGAAGTCAAAGGCTTTATTAAAATCTACAAACCCTAAGTAGTAGGATTTATTGTATTCATTGTATTTTTTGTAAAATTTGTCTCACGTCATGAATATGATCGATTGTTGAGAACTTGCTTCGGAAACCAACATACTCTTTTGGTTGGTTTTCATCGAGTACTGTAGTAATTCGTGATAATATAATTTTTGAGAAGACCTTATAGACATTGGGCATAAACTGATGGAGCGATAGTTTCCGATTTCTTCTTTATTTCCTTTTTTATGTAACAGTATTATCGTTGATTTTATCCAGTCCTCTGGAATAATTTCGATCTCTAGAATCTCGTTAAATAAGTCTGTTAGTATTGGAGCAATCGCTGGTGTAGTAGATTTAAGTAGTTCGTTGGTAATTTGATCAGATCCAGGTGTTTTGTTTGTTTTTGTGTATTTATTGCTTTAATCGTTTCTTCTTTCAATATTTTCGGGATAGACTCAGAATCCATTAAACTAAGTCTCTCTGCGGCCGCTCAATTATCTATAGAAGTCAGTTGCTACTTTCAGTATTTCAGGTCTTTTTCTTGTGTTAGTTTTATTCTTAGTCTCTACCCTTAGCATCCATTGACTTTTTTCTTTTAACTCTTTAATAGCTTTTTTTATCCCGCCAGTTTTGTTTATATGTTTTTGTAGTGTTTGCTGTCTCTTTGTTTTCCTATCTTTTTTTATCCCGCCAGTTTTGTTAATATGTTTTTGTAGTGTTTGCTGTCTCTTTGTTTTCCTATCTTTTCTTATACTTTCGTTTATTTTCTTTCTGATATTTCTTATTTTGTTTCTCTTCTCTTTATTATTTTCCTTTATTTGTAATAGTTTTTTCTTTTCTTCTAGTAGCTGCTGAGTCTTTGTAAAGTTTGTGATTTTATTTACTTTTCTAGTTTCTGTTTAGTATTTTCAAAGTTTTTTTTTCATATTTCTCTTGAATAGATATGTTTTTTTCTCCGATTATGTTTATTAATGTTTCCAGGTTAGTAATAAGATTTTCGTTATTTCCAGTACACATCAAGACCGATTTATCATTTTGCCATCTCCTGTTCTTTTTTATAGGCTTTCCTATTTGTGTGGCACGAACCATTCTGTGATCTGAATTAAAATTTAAATGCTGTATCACTGAAATGTTTTGAAAGCTTTAATATTATTGGTCATAATAAAATCTATTTCGTTTTTGTAGAGACTATTTGGGGAAATCCACGTCCATCTTTTTAATTCTTTTTTCTTGTGCTGAATGCTAAGTTTGTTTGTTAAAGCGAAAGTGACTATCCTTGCACCATTTTTACTTTTTTTGCCGTCCATATTCGTTTTGTCCATATTTGCCAATTGTGTATTCTTCTCCATCATCGCATGTTCCAATCTGGCCGTTAAAATCTCCCATCACAATGATTTCTTTGTATGTGTTTTGTATGGTTGTTTGCAAATCTTGGTAGCACTTTTCTATCTTTACTATATCTTCTTTTTTATTTGATTCTGTAGGTGAATATGCTTGAATTATTGACCATTTTTCCTCTTTGCTAACCGGTAGTAATATGTTTAAGATTGCTGTTCTTTCTGCGACTCCTTTAATTTCAATTATTTTATCCGCTAGTCTCTTTTTAATTAAGAAGCCCACTCCGTATTGCCCCGGCGCGGGCGTTGCGCCTATATGGTGTAAAATGTAATTTCCGTAGTCTTCCGATATGGCCGTTTCAAGTTCTTGAAGTCTCTTTGGTGTCCTTAACGATCTTGAGTTAAATGTTGCTATATGTGTATCTGAAGTTCTTTTGTTTATCTTTAAATGGTCTTTGTCATTTTCCCTTACGAGGACCAGTCGGCTTGGGGGAGGTAGTCGCGATAAAATAGTCGCGAATGGTTAGTGTACGGGTTGGAGGGTGGAAATCGACGTTAAGCATGAAGGCCGCCCGTATTGCTATGTGGGGTAATTCACCATCCTCTTTTTAATCAGATAACGTATTTTAATAAAAAAACAAATGCTCGCAAGATGTATAAAACTCGGCTAACTTATCGCATATGTAGCGACCGTTTATTGGTCGAGTATCGAATAGTTAATTTGGACTTTATAAACAAAACAAAAATCTTCAATCAAAAATACGCATTACCCTATGAAGAAGCAATCAAGAGAATGGTGAATGAAGACCTATGAATAATATTATAATATATATGTATACTCGTAAATAATAGTTTAAGTGAAATTGTATATCGTATGTGTGCGTTTAAACATTGGTGTTCCCGGAGCTGGTAATGGATCCATCGCCTGACTTATTCTAATATGAGGTAATTGTCCGAACTAGCGCTCACCCACATAGTTGAAGTGGTAACTTATCTGGTAATATTGTACCTGTGGCGAAATTTGAAGGTCAGCCTCTTTCCTTGCAGCCAGGCACTCGGAGAACTCCCGGCACACCCCGGTTCTCCCATTCACTATGCAGCCTTCTGCAAGAAGACAAACATACAACTTACATTAAGGAATGGGTAACTAAATAATGCATAGATAAATAAATTTATAGGTGCAGGTGTTTTCCAGTTACCGTAGCTTAAGCCGTGCTGTGGCAGCAAGTATACTTCAGTTGTTAGTTACAGAGATAGTATTAAAGAAATTTATTGCTACAAGTGTTCTCTAGTTTCTACGCTAGCTTGGCAACTTAGCCACTTAATACTGTTAAGGGAACGTACCCATACTACGTGACCAACTTTTGGCAATTTTTAACCCCCCCCCCCCCCCGGTGACCAAAAACCTATGCAACCCGCCGCTCATTTGTATCAAGCTTGACATTTTGAAGACCCCCCCCCCCCCTAAACGTGTCACGTAGTATGAGTACGTTCCCTAAGTTACTTACAACCATGAGGGCCGTCTGTTTCAACGGTTGCTAGAGTAAAAGCAAGAGAGAAATAAATTGCTACTGTTTAAATAATAAATGCGTTTTTCAATCAATTTAACTGCCTGTTTTACGTCATTTTAAGCTTTCGCTTTTACTTTCTGAAAACCGACTGTTAAGATAAAGTTAGGCCCGGCGCAAATTTAACCCAATCCAACCTACGCACAGCACAACCTACGCACAGCACAACCTTTGCATAGCACACGGGTGGATTATTTTATAGAACATGGTTGGTTTCAGTCGGAGTAGCGCATATTAAACTCATTCCACGGCCAGTCCAGACTCCGGCTGTGTCGGGCGTAGAGCGTGGATACATTGTGCTTGCAACATAGTTTCGTGGATCGTGGGTCCCTATTTCTGTCTGTGTAAGCCCTGGCGCAAATTGAGCCCAGTCCACGCACGTCCACGCACAGCACCGCGTGACCGAAACCCAGCATACGTACACGTTTTTTTAATAGTAGCGCATATTTAACACAGCCCACACCCACACCATACCCAACCCACTTCTCGAAGTATGCAAGATGACAGCAAGGCAACAACTTCTTGTCGATTTACAATCTGAGTCTGAGGATGACGAAAGATTCATATTGCACCTACTCAGCAAAAAAATAAAAAAAAGAAAAACGAATATTTACGAAAAAGAGAGGGTCATGGAGAGTTTAAGATATCCAGTGAAGTTCCAGATGGTGTGTTTAAAGAATCGTTTAGGTTAAACAGAAGTCAGTTTAATGAGGTTCATGAAATAATTAAAAAGGATATCACTCGTCGAGGGTGTAACGCACAAAAGCCTATTGGAAGTGAAGAAAAACTAGCAGTATGTTGTAACATTTGCTGCTAGCGTCGTGAGCGATTCGCAAATTTCGCATGATTTGGTTGGCAGCATTGCACTCCGAAGGGGCGGCAGATGTTTCGAGATGCTTCGGGAAAAGTTCGGGCGCTTCAGTTGACGGCAGTACCACAGATCGAGCAGGTGTTTTTGTGTGACGGGCTGTTATATTGCTGGACTCAAGACATTTTGGATCACGAGAAGTGAGATTTAAATTACTCATATTATTAACAGTTCGAGATTGTGCTTTATAGATTATTTTTAGGGATTACTGATTCATAAATATGTTACGTTTTACGTCACAGGCGCCCATCAGTAATTTTCTTATGTCGTTACAATATAATTTCTTTCTTATTGACACGTGTCGAGAAACTTCAAACATTTACAGCTGGGTACGATACATCGTAACCAGTCACCCCTGATGATTATTTCCGTTGTTTAACTTAGAGTCTCATAGCTAATCATTATAATATGTTCCAAGGGCAGGGTTTGATTTTTTTATAATAAATTATACATTGTTCCCAAACCTACTTATTATTGCTACCTAACCTCATGGCTTGCTTGCTGGCTTTGTATGTGATTATTTATTCTATTCATGGATGGATGACCAGGTTTGGAGGGTATGAATTACAAGTAAGTATTTAACGTCACATTGGCGCGCTTCGGCTGAACCTGTCTATGTTTGTTTTTTCTCGCACGTGTTCGCGGTAGTGTTGTTCACGATTATCAAATGGTTTTTACATCTCGATCTGTTATTAATTTGATTCTCACTTTTCCTTGGGTTTATAACAGCCCGTCCCACGACTAACTTGCCGATCTGATATTTTTAATACATAGTTTCACACAGTTTTTTTGCCTTGGTTTCCGTCAACTCATCGGCGTTATTACGCTTTTAACTCATTTTTGCTGTTCAGTTCGCTGGCAGCATACATTATTTATTATTTTCCTAGAATTGGTGATTGCATGTGCATTGTCATTTTTCATGTCGTGTTGTTGCATGTATTCTAATAATTTTCTTTCTACCCTACAATCGAGAAATAGGTTATGGATGAAGGAGTAGTTACAAGAAGTAGAACAGCGGCAAAATTCATCATGGCGAAACAGGATGATACACCGGCGGGGTCCGGTTCAGCTTTGTCAATTCCGTCACTTCCGTCGTTTCCGGTTCACAAGTGGAACCTCACCTTTGATGGCTCTGCGGATGTCAGAAATTTCTTAGAACGGGTAGAAGAACTTGCTGTCGCTAGAAACGTAAGTTATGCTTCTCTTTTTTCTTCTGCAGTCGAATTGTTTTCAGGGCAGGCGCTACTATGGTTCAGAGTAAACCGCTCCGCTTTCTCATCTTGGGCGGACATTGTGGTTGCGTTAAAAAACGAATTTGAGCTTTTAGACCATGAAAAGAGGTTATTGGCACAAATAAGATTGACGTTTCAAGGTCAGAAAGAGAATTTTAGTTCTTTTATCACTCGTGTTCAATTGCTGAATAATCGTTTGTCCACTAGGTTGCCGGATGATGAGATCCTAGACATTTTGAGGAGTAATATGTTGCCAAGATATATTCAGAAACTTTCTCTTTCGGAGATCCCTGATTTGTTAACCTTAAAAAAATTAGGTAGGATGATTGAGTTGGCCGACAGCCGTTCAAACGACAGATCAAACACTAGTAATTCTCATCCTATTAATTATTCTAGTAACAAAGTTAATCAGAGGAATCACAGTAAATCTAATTTTTCTAGAAATAACTTTTCTGGTAATAGAGGCAATGAGAGGTATTCGAATGATTTACATTTGTCTAGGAACAACCATGCTGGCAATAGTAATAATAACAGAGATTGCAACAATTTGAATTTTTCTAGAAACAATTATTCTAACAATAGAGATGGTTATGTAAATTCTGCCGATCCTAATTTCAACTTCAGGAATAACCGTCGTGATTTTTCGAATGTTTTGCATAACCCGTCAAATGTGAATTCTAGGGAGGTGCACTGCTTTCGCTGCGGGCGTCCGGGGGTCAAGGCTCCTCTCTGCGGCTGCCGTCCTCAAAAAAACTGATGGCCCGTGAGGTCCTGTCGGTGGGCGCTATGACGTCTGCGTTTGCCGAGATTACTTCACGGGAATGGGTTTTGTGGCTGGATACCGTAAGAGATTTTTATAAGAATTTAAGGACTTCGAAGGAGGTGCGAGCGGCCAACAGGGACGGCCGTCCTTACATCTCTTTCCAAGTTTTGAGCACAGGCTACTCTGGTCTTCTAGACTCTGGGTCGCACGTTTCGATTTTAGGAAATAACTTTCATCGTAAATTTTTAGATTTAGGTTTCAATTTGTCAAAATTGGATTCTGATTTCGCTCTAGTATCGGCGACTGGTCATTCGGTTACCTGTTCTTACAAAATAGCTCTCCCGGTGCGTTTTGAAAATGTTGTTAGAACGTTCAATTTTGTTATTATGCCAGACATTAAATCTGACATTATTCTGGGTTGTGACTTTTGGAAAGTTTTCAACATCTGTCCTAAGATCTCAAAATTAATGTCTTGTAATGATTCTGTTAGTAGTGTTCGAGCATCGAATAGTATTGGGCTGGATAGTGAGAAAAATTTATCTCAATCCCAACGCTCCGTCTTGAACGTTGTAGTTCAGGAGTACATGGATTACTCAGGAGATCGGTTAGGCAGGACAGGGTTAGAACATCATGTCATAGACACGGGTGATGTGCCTCCTATCAAACAAAGGGTTTATCCCATTTCTCCGCACTTACTTCCGGAAGTACATAGGGAGCTTGACAGACTCCTAGAGTTAGGTGTGGTAGAACCGAGCAACAGCTCGTGGAATAATCCCATTGTTCTGGTACCTAAGAAAAATGGCACATTCAGGCTATGCCTCGACAGCAGACGCTTAAACGCCGTCTCGAAACGCGACGCCTACAATTTACCGTTAATCTCAGACATTCTCAATAGCTTGGGTGGTGCTCGTTTTCTATCAACTTTGGACTTAAATGATGCCTTTTTCCAAATTCCGCTAGACGAAAAGTCTAAGGAGAAAACCGCGTTCACGATACCCAAGCGAGGGTTGTTTCATTTCGTCACAATGCCGTTCGGTTTACATGGTGCTAGCTCCCGGATGATGCGGCTGATGGATAAAGTGTTAGGGCCTGAATTTGATGGCAAAGTCTTTTGTTACTTAGATGACATCATCATTATTAGTTCATCTTTCGAAGAACATATTTATCTCTTGAGGAAGGTTAAACAGAGACTACAGGCCGCCGGTCTTACGATTAATGTGCAGAAATCCGTTTTCTGCAGGGACTCACTCAAATACCTAGGTTTTGTCATTGATGATAAAGGTCTCCGCACAGATCCGGATAAAGTCAAGGCAATTGTTGATTTTCCGACCCCTTCGTCACAAAAGAGCTTACGTAGATTCATTGGGGTACTCTCGTGGTATAAGAGATTCATTTTCAATTTTTCTAGCATTGCTTCACCTTTGTATAATTTAACAAAGAAAGAATTCGCGGGTAAGAAATTTGTGTGGAATGATCAAGCGCAATTAGCATTCTCAAAACTTAAAAACATTCTTGTATCCGCTCCGGTTCTCGCATGTCCTGATTTCAAGAAACCATTCACGATTAGCGTAGATGCTTCAAATGTAGGGCTCGGAGCATGTCTTTCACAAATGGATGATAAGGGGTTAGAACACCCTATTTCTTTCATTTCAAGAACACTTTCTGCTCAAGAGAGGAACCACTCTACCACAGAAAGAGAGTTAAATGCTATGATTTTCGCGTTGGAAAAATTCAGGGGTTATATTGAGGGTTCGCCTATTCCGGTAAAGATTATAACAGACCACTACAGCCTGAAGTGGTTGACCAGCTTAAAATCGCCTTCAGGACGGCTCGCGCGCTGGGCAGTCAGGTTACAACAGTTCAATTTTGAAATTATTCATAGAAACGGTAAGGACAATGTAATTCCTGACGCGTTATCACGGGATCCTTTACAGGTTAATACGATCAGTCAAAATTTTTCTACTTCGGACCAAATGTTTCATCGCTAACTTGGGCCATCTTGGGTCAACAGTTTTGGAAGAAATTAATAGCAAAAGAAGCTGAATTTGAGATTCCAGACCAGATATTTCATCTCTACCTTGGGCCATCTTGGGTCATCAGTTATTGAATGCATCATAATTGGAGAGAAGCTGCATAGATTGATGCGTCGTTCTGTTCATCGCATTATGTCATGGCTTCAGTATTGCAGTACGGTGGTCACCGCTTCTTCCATGAGGTACATTATATGGATTGGGAGTACTTCTATCACCAGGATCCTTCCGGCTGACAATCCTTATATTTTGGCTTCTTCCATGACTAACATTTACGGCCAAGGCTCACATAGTATGCAGTTCTCTTCAGGAAGTGACACATGGACCTCTTGATTTCCAGGAGGAAATATTTTCTTCTTGGTGGAGGGGTAATGTAACATTTGCTGCTAGCGTCGTGAGCGATTCGCAAATTTCGCATGATTTGGTTGGCAGCATTGCACTCCGAAGGGGCGGCAGATGTTTCGAGATGCTTCGGGAAAAGTTCGGGCGCTTCAGTTGACGGCAGTACCACAGATCGAGCAGGTGTTTTTGTGTGACGGGCTGTTATATTGCTGGACTCAAGACATTTTGGATCACGAGAAGTGAGATTTAAATTACTCATATTATTAACAGTTCGAGATTGTGCTTTATAGATTATTTTTAGGGATTACTGATTCATAAATATGTTACGTTTTACGTCACAGGCGCCCATCAGTAATTTTCTTATGTCGTTACAATATAATTTCTTTCTTATTGACACGTGTCGAGAAACTTCAAACATTTACAGCTGGGTACGATACATCGTAACCAGTCACCCCTGATGATTATTTCCGTTGTTTAACTTAGAGTCTCATAGCTAATCATTATAATATGTTCCAAGGGCAGGGTTTGATTTTTTTATAATAAATTATACATTGTTCCCAAACCTACTTATTATTGCTACCTAACCTCATGGCTTGCTTGCTGGCTTTGTATGTGATTATTTATTCTATTCATGGATGGATGACCAGGTTTGGAGGGTATGAATTACAAGTAAGTATTTAACGTCACAATGTCTGAGGTAAATGTTTAAAACTAGGGACACACGATCCACAAAACTGTGTCGAAAGCACAACACGCCCACGCGTGACGATGCTTGTGACTGGACTGGCCGTGGAATGTGTTTAATATGCGCCGCTCCAACAGAAACCATGTTCTACAAAATAACTACGCGTGTGCTGTGCGAGAACTGTGCGTGGACTGGCCGTAATTTGCGCCGGGCCTAAACATTGCTTTTGTTACTAGAACATGGAAAAATGAATTTAAATGGTTAGAAGCTTTCCTGTGATATATGATTCGACTCATGAAGATTACTAGAGCAAAACTGAAGGATGATTTGTTCGATAAGATAGCCAAAGAATTAATTTACGTTTAATATAGTATAAGTATTATGTATAAATTGATATCAGTATATAATATAGGTATAGTAAATTATACTGATATCATACATAGATAGTATGATATATTATATTTAAATTTGGGAGGCGGGAATGGGTACCGCCGCCCCAGGAACCTTTATTGGATAACCAACACCTGTGCCATAGGTCACCCCAAGTGGTTCGCTACGTTTGGTGATTTAGCAGGAGTGTCCGGGTTCATACAGTGAGGTTTGTTTAGGCCTTGGAGGCGGATGACCGAGACACACTCAACCCCAGATTTCTACCCACCCGTTAAACCCTTTTCCTTCCCAGAACTCTCCTCTCCTTATAAAAACCCTCGACTCAGCGCATCCCCAAAGATGACTTAGGCCCTGAGGAAAATTATGTTAAACATTTCCCTATTGAGTAAGCGCTCAATAAACACTCAATAAGCGCTAATAGTTAAAATAAGTTATTCAGTAACCGGAATTGAAAAATATTGCTTTTGAGTGGTCATTTTCTTCACTTTGACACGCGAAATGTCGTTTTTCAAAGATCGCCATCTTTTTAATTACGACGGCAAATACGCACTTTTAGGAAAAACCACACTGTGGGAAATATTAACTGAAATTATTTTCCTCAGAGACTCCTGTATAAAGCTCAAATTAAAAAAAAAACTGGAATTTCACCGGAAAACTTAAACTCTCCACGACTCTCTTTTTCGTGAAAAAAATCATTCGTTTAACTTCTTTTACTTTTTTTGCCGAGTAGGTGCAACATGATAAATCTCAGATTCAGATTCTAAATCGACAATAAGTTGCTGCCTTGCTACCATCTTGCATGCTACGAGAAGTGAGGGAGGGTATGGCGTGGGTGTGGGCTGTGTTAAATACGCGTTACTATTAAAAAACATGTATGTGGGCTGGCTTTCGGCCACGCGAGTGCTGTGCGTAGGCTGGGTTAAATTTGCGCCGGGCCTTACTGACACATTTGACAGTTACGTTGGAGAAATGGTACGAAATTGCGAGCCTCAACGTGAAAATGATGATAATGACGATGAATTCCTCATCCAATATGTCTTGCAGCGAAAACTGCGATATTTGGACCCCGTGTTAATAATGTGATTATTTTAATTTTTGGGGCGACATTGCATGTCGAAAAAATCTTGCTGTTGAACAGAATCGACACATTTAGAATTAGTGAGGCTGCCTTTTAAAGACAAGCTGAAAATTCCAGTATCGTTTGTATACCTACTGTTTGTTTAACCCCTATAACGCAGTTTAAATTTAGTAAATATCTCAATGCCAAATATAATATTGAAAATAATATTTGAAATAAAAGGCAACTTCTACAATAGCAACATTTTTACGTCGCAATTTTCATTGAAAGGATTGAAATACATTAAAAACATCTAAAACCTACTCCTAGCTCTACACAGTGCAAACTGTAGTACACCTCAAGGTAGGTAGTCATTATTCCACTGGACTGCAAATATAGCCAGCTGCGTTATAGGATTGTACAACGAAGGAATTTTAAAAACGTAATGCCGTGTTGCGCTATCTCCTTCTTTAGCCAACGTTTCGGTCAGCGTTAGAGTGTCCATCATCAGGGCAGATGTGATTCACCAGCCCTATTAGGAAGGATTGCATTTCATTGCCCTGAACGCAATACCAGATCGAATACCTTATTTTAAATCGAAATACGCACAAAATTTATTGCTCGGGCGTTTCTGCAAATCTTACTTTGCACTAAGAGATAATTATATTTTCCACTCTACCCTAGAAACGTTTTAAATCAAAATAACCTCACTATGATTGTTTATTTATTATTTTTATTGATTAGGCTTAAGGAAGAGGTAGCACAACACGGCTTAACACCCCAAAAATAAATAGAGGAGGTAAGAAGAGATAAGAGTGGGGAGGCTGAGAAGCACCGCACAAAGAGTAGACCGATTGTACTATCTCACTCTCTCACAGGCTAAATCCTATTGATGTATGTGTTTGTCTCTTTTTAGTATCGCTATTTTTCGTTTAATCGAGTTTCAAATCAGAACAGTGCTAAAGAATTCTTCATTTCAAAAATGGTCAGAAATTTAATTTTGTTCTAATGTCTATTTTGACCGGACTATAAAAATTCCGAAACAAAATTAGCATCTCTTTCTCTCGGGTCTTTCAAATCAGAAACATATTGCAAGTGTAATCCTATTTGAGATTACAGCTTAGTAGTAACATCAACCTGAATATCGCTAAATTAGTTGCAAAAAAGCAACACCAACCTTCACTTCAGAAAACTAAAGTAGACAAGAGTGGGGAGGCTAAGAAGCACCGCACAAAGACGAGACCGATTATACTATCTCACTCTCTCACAGGCTAAATCCTATTGATGTATGTGTTAATGCGTTTGTCTCTTTTTAGTGTCGCTATTTTTCGTAATGGTCAGAAATTTAATTTTGTTCTAGTGTCTATCTTGACCGGCCTATAAAAAATCCGAAACAAAATTAGCATCTTTCTCTCGGGTCAATCCACATGTGCCATTAGTGTCGGACCGCTGCAGTGCCGAAACGGTGCGTTTGTCGTATGGCGCAAAAACGGTCATTTGTTTTCATGTAAAGTGCACGGAGCGGCAACCATGCGGCGTCGGTACCGAGAACGCTCGACGACAGGACGGCAACGTCGCAAGCTCCACGTGTTCATTTCGCTGTTGAATAGTGCGGTGACAAGACGTGAGAGCTAATTTCTTCGAATTTTCATGTTTATTGTTTGCTTAAAATGGATGATATGAACGTGGAAGAATTTATGTAGGTAGTCTTTCTTCAGCTGATATTAGTATGTCTGAATATGGTTTCTTGCCGTTGAATTTTAGTTTTAACTAATTCAAGTAATTCATAGAAACATTCTCTAGACATTCTTACATAAAAAATAAAATCGTTTGGATCTTGTTTTAACTTAGGGTAAAGATTATGAAATCACCAAAATTACATGTTAATGAAAACATCGGTGATGCTCTTATACGGGGGCGTCGTTTTTGTTTCTGTTTTTGTTGGATGTTTTTCAACAAGAGCACTAACAGTAATGTTACTTCGTCAGAGTCCATGGCTTAACTGATGTCAAATGAATTTAAAACATCAAACGACCCACGTCTAAACATCACTAGCATACAAACGCACGGCAGTCAGATACGCTTTCAATTTAGGAGTTTGGTATAGGACTGCTACCGTACTGCAGCGGGTTATAACAAGCGGCAGCGGTCCGACACGAAACGTCTAAATTGAAAGATCCCTTAGCTAATGGCGGCGCATGGGCTCTCCACACCCACACGACACTGCCTGCAAAGAGCATGAGTTTGAGCGAACTAGCGTTGTCTCGTTTGTTAAACTACGGCTAGAACGAGACGCATGCAGGGTCTCTCTGCGTCTGAGTCCCTGCAATGCACGAGTGAGGGAATACCCGATTTTGTTTACGTATGGCATGCGTGTGATTTCGTGAAGTTTTGACATTTATCGAATTGCTAACAACATTTTGCGTCAATTTAACATTCAAACAAAGTACGTGTGAATTATATTGAAATTTACACGGTTATTATAGACATTCCTCTCATAACCGTAATGAATCTGTGGTTCCTTCAAGATGGTGTTTAACCCCACTTTCGTACAAGTTCGAATAGCCTCTGTGCTCTGTGCTAACTATGCTAAGGTGATAATTTTAAACAATTTTTGTGATGATGTGTGCTTTGGATTGCAAAAGGATCGTTGCTACATAATGTAAGTACCTAAGTACCTTCCTGTGCTTATAATAAGTAGGTAATCCATAAGCCACCGCATTTTTAAGCAGATTCAAAAATCATTTCAAAAATTCCTACAAGAAACAACTATTTACGTACACAAAATAGGTTATAAGGTTCTCAGTTTAGTTAAATTAAGTAATTCACACGTATTTAGTTTGAAACAAAACATCGCAAATGTCAAATACAATAATAATAATACGGCGGCAATTGAGACATTTTTATAAGGGTAATTTTGAACTTTGAACGAAAATATTTTAAGTGTAGCGTAATATGGCGGCTCTTGGATTATTAATACCCTATAATGTCTTTAACCATAAATAGCAGAATTTTTTTTTTATTATTATGATTTTTTTTTTAAATGTAAAAATGGTCATATCGAAAAACTATATGTTTATTTGGGTACTCTATGTGATGTAGATTCCCCAGTTTCCCGCTTGTACCACGAGTTTTCGGACACTGTGTATTATGAGCTTTTACATATTCTAAAAAAAATTTCCTCTGCGTCGCACCGAGATATAAGCGGAAAACCAAAAATTGGGACCTTCTCCCCCCCCCCCCTCCCCCATAGCTCACCACCTAGATGTCAGGACTTTTAGTATATTTACACCCCAAGCACCCTGAGCAAGTTTCTGATGGAATCCCTTAGGTTCATGCACACGCACTCTACACCTCCTTCCTTGACTGGACTAGTATTCCTTTTTTCGCTCTAAATGTGTCCAATTTGTAGGTCAATCTTGATACATTGGTCAATAGACATTATTTAGAGTAAAAAATGCAAATGAAATTTTGGTGTCCGGTGACTTTTTTGGAGACTTTTTAAAAAAAATTTCTTCAAAACAAACAATTTTTTTTTCTTCCGCGTGTCGTTACTGGTCACTCAGCCAAGTAACCGACCAACCCCTAACCCCTCCTCCAACTATTCAACGTCTACCATTTTTTTATGATTTTGTAGGAAAAAAAAACCTCAAAGATGTCACCAGAGACAAAAATTTTATTTACATTTTTTACTCCAAATATTGTCAGGAATCACTGGTTATAGTAAGTCAAGTACGTCCCTTAACACCCTGTATATATATAAATGAAAATATATTTGCTTCCATCTATGTTTGTATGTATGCTATGCATTGCTAAACCATTCATCCGATTGCGAAAAAACTTCTGGGATTGATGTGCGCATGCCCGCGATTCTTGCTATGTGCAACAGTGAGCATCATGAAGTTATGCGTTGCTAACAGTTCATCAGATTGCGATAAAACTTGGGGATTTTATGTGTGCCCGCCAGCGATGGTTTCTATATATACTGAGCTCTGGCTTTATGAAATTTGCATTAAAAAATTGCAAAAGGTGGCACGCGAGCTCTTTGAAAACTGAATGTACCGGGAATGAATGTATGGAATGCGGAAAGGGAGATGATAACCCAAGAGGTGGAGGGGAATTCGGTAGGGGTTCGCGGGAGGGTGGAGGGGGAAGGGGGGTGGAGGGGAAGGGGAAGGGGAAGGGGGAAGGGAGAGGCAGATCCGGGATGGGGAGGGGAACTTGGGAGGGGGGGAGAGCAGGTAGAGGAAAGGCGGAGATGGCGGAGTGGGAACGCGAAAGGGGAACGGGACGAATGGGCAAGGATACGCAGGAAGAAAAAATTTCTTTACAAGTAAAAAATAATTATACACTCCGGAATAAACAGATTTCGATTTCACGATACATCCAAAAAATGAAGTTGGAGAGATTTATAGAAGGAACTCTGCATATGAAGGCAAAACATGATAAGTCACAAATCTGTATGTTTTAGCCATGTTTTAGCTTAATCATATTAAAATTAAAATAAAATTTAACATTTAATCAGACATATCTACTATTGATGCAAGCAAAGTCTTCCATTAGGTGATAGCCATACGTGAGTGGACAGGACGGGAGTGAAGTGAATGCTAATAGTGACTTCGAATTTACCTCACCGGCTATATCTGTCATTTTAGTATGTTCAAAGTAAACAGCGATAGAAGAAAAGTTTAAATTTTTCGTAAAAAAACTAACGGCCACAACTTCAACAAAAAAACATTGATCTTAATAAAAAAAAATGTTTCTTGATTTATCCCTTTTGCATTCCTAAACCATTCATTCGATTGCGTTGCGATGAAACTTTGGGGATTTGATGTGCGCTTACTCGGGTTGATTTGGAAATATAATGCTGAGCTCTGGCATCAAGGGCGGATCCAGGATTTTTTTCTGGGGGGGGCACAAGGGGCGGACGGGCGAAAAAATCATCTATTACTGTTAGAATTTGTTTCTGAACGGGGGGGGGGGGGGGGGCAAAAGGGGCGGACGGGCAAAAAAATCAACAATTACAGTTAGGATTTTTTCCTGAGAGGGGGGGGGGGCACAAGGGGTTGACGGGTAAAATATCAACAATTACTGTTAGGTTTTTTTTCTGCGGGGGGCACAAGGGGCGGACGATCAAAAAATCAACAATTGCTGTTAGGATTTTTTTCTGGGGGGCACAAGGGGCGGACGCCATATCATACTTCAAGTTTATTTCTACAAGTTCAAGTATGTATCTATAGGAAGGTTTATGAAAGTGTCAAAACAATCGAAAAATTAAATTAATGTTTAATAAAGACAGTTTTAGCTTCTAACTATGTACTGTGATGGAATCTCCACAGTACACAAAAATACCGTCTGGGGGGGGGGGGGGGGGGGGGACGGGCCCCCGTGCCCCCCCCCCCCTAAATCCGCTACTGTCTGGCATTATATATTTTTTCTTGTACTATTCATCTAATTCCGATGAAACTTTAAAACTCTTGGTGAAGGTTTCTATATATAAACTGGTGAGCGATAACGTTATTAAATTTGTAAAAAAATTGCAATGGGTGACGCGCGAGGCGTTTGAAAAATGAGTGTATTTTATAGTAGAAGGGGATATAAATAAGAGGAACGTTTGGAAAACCGTTTCTTTATTTAAGTGGCATTGCAAAGTATACTGGGAACTTGTTGGTTAGTTATATATTGCAATTTCAACATTCAGGAAATTAGATTTACCTCTCAGTAGATTTTCATCCATTTGTGTAGTCAGCCACATTCGATGTTTGTATATATCTGTATAGAGAGCGAAAACGTTAGCCAGGCAGGGAAAACTATGATTTCTGGACGACGGCGCGTTGCTCACAATACCGCGCAGGAACCAGCGCTGGGGACCCGCGCTTATGTTCTGCAGCGGAAACACCAGCCCGCCCCCGCTGTCTCCCTGGCACACAGCTGTTCCTGAAAGGGAATGAAAATATTAGTTATACAATCAATAATTTCCGCATAGCTGCCGATACGTGAGGCCAATATGCTGTAACTTAAATATTCTCCTCTCCTGTCTACCACACGGCAACGACATTGTAATGGGAAAACAGCGTACCTGCCGTGAGGTTGTTCTGGCAGAATACTGTTCTTTAAGCTACATTGTTCTGCCATTACAGAAGTATTTTTTTGTCGTTACCGTATTGTACCTTCTCAATTCTTTGGGAAGTAACTGTTAAAAATACTATTAAAGACATCTATGGTATGGTCACTGTAGTTAATTGATTTATGTCATTGATTTTAATTATCTATTGAATTATTAAGAAATAGCGAAGACTGGGGACATCTATGTACCTTTATTGTGTTTAATTAAGGTGAGTTACTGATAAGCAGTTTAATATTCCCCATTACTGTTAGAGGTCTCCAGTTACCTGCTTGCGCGCTGTCGTAATTGTTGTTAGGTGTTTTTATCAGGGAAATTTTCATGTTTTATTGGTATAAAAAGGCTGGTTCCCTAAAAACACTCGCTCTCGCATTAACCAAGCCCTAGTGGAAAGTTTGTTTAAACCACAAGTAGGGATCGGGCTAAAATTTTTTATAAAGTGTTGATCAAATATTGTCATAAAAAGTTTATTGTAAATAAAAAGGACTCAAGATTCAAAAGTGTTTACAATATAAAAAAAGTCCATTACACCCGATCACGAAAAGAAGTTATTAACAGTAACCACAGTAAACAAATAATATAAGTTCATATTATGTAACTGTAGTATTTTGAAAATACACTTAGTTTTGATTGATAACAAAAGATGTCGTTAGGCTTCTCTCAAGTTCCGATAGATGCCGCCTGGGGTGTCAAGCCGGCAATGGCTGCAACTAGCCAATTCGTAATCATTTAAGATCGGTCGTGTGACCCTGAAGTATAATAGATTGTAAACACGTAAACTCAATAATAAATCCGATTGTGACAAGGACCAATTTTATTTAGGAAACTAAACTTTATACACACTAGATCACCCAATGCCAAGGCAAAGTTTATTACACCCGAAATAAAAACACATTCTTCAGATTACATGTTGTTATGCATGTATTGGGTGAATATGAAAATATTGAACTGATGATAGAATATGATAGTTTAGATGTTATTATTGACTGTACTTTCGAATGGAATTTACAAATAAATAAAGTTCGAGATCTGTTGTTTGTATTTTATATAAGTTAAAATTTTATTTTACAGCTGAATCTATTATAAGGTTTGGAGTTACAGCTTAGGGACTTTCCTGTAAAACAAATGTTAATCGCGTTCAATCAGTTCAAAATTTGTTAGTTTAATTATTAGCTTATAAAAGATTTTACGAACAAAAGTATATTGTATTGTAAGTATAAAAGTATCGAAGTCAAACTTATAGTCATGGCCACGGAAATAGATTCAGTATTTCAGAAAGTTTAAGGTTATTTGCATAAAGGATGGTCAAAAAAAGGTTGTGATAGCTTGTTGCAGAAATTTTGGATGAAAAAAGGAGCTATCTGTAGTCAATGATTGATTATTTTGGCAGAACAGAAATAATGTTATATTTTGCATTAGTCAGAAGTACACTGGAATATGCTTCGCCAATTTCGAACCCGCAATAAAAAATATACATAGATAGCATAGAACATATTCAAAACAAATTTATAAAATATCTTACCTTCAAATTCAACAATAACTTTGAATGCACATTTCAAACTTTGCAACAAAGGCGAGCAATAGCTGATTTGACATTTATACATAAAATTTTAAATAATAACATTGACTGTACCAAAGATATTCAAATACAGAAGAGATATGTTATGGTGTCCGCGCAACTGTCGCCGGACTACGCGCTAATTAGCGTAGTTTTCATACAAAAAGAATTTGTTCATTTCGTTGATTTTTTGAAAATGTGCATTAATATTGGTTAACAATATATTTTGAATAAGGAAAGAATTCGTTCATTTAGTTTAATGTTCGTTTGGTTTATTCGTTATTTATTTGTTCTTCTAGTTTATTTGTTAATTGGTGAACAATATCGGCGACACCCGGAAGCGCAGACCCACGTAGTAAGAACAGCAGATAACACATCTACTTACATTTCAAATATCTTTGGACTGTACCCAACTTCTTTCCCTAGGTAATTTTAACATACCATTAAGACGTACACGCCATAGAGAACTATTCCACACGCGTAATTATAAGTCAAATGCAGCATTTAATTCGCCAATCAATTGTGCTCTTCGTATGTTCAATATTGTTGGTCAAAATTCTAACATCGACATTTTCTCCGATTTAGTGACCAAATTTAAAAAGAGCATCGTATCAATAATATAATTTACACACACATACACCTTCCCACTACATACATCACCCGGTAATTACTTAAAACGCATTCCATAAAAAAAACCCTATAATGAAACACATAATAGGTACCCACCATGTAATATACTTATTAATTGTAAATTTTTTAACCAAAGTATCTAATGTACTGTTTGTTTCTATTAATAAATAAAATAAAAATAAAATAAAATAATATAGAACAGAGTAGCCATCCATTCTTTGGCATTTCCAAACATGACAAGGGCCCTGAGGTGAATTATTTTTCGCGGGGTTTGAATTATTCTCCTGTGCTGAGCTAATATAAAAAAGTAAAAAGAGGCGATATTGATAGTGGCATTATTCATGGCATTACCGTTAGTGAGCCCCGCGCATATCTTATCTGGTGTAAAGTATGACTTGAAGCCGTACGGCAGCTTGTCCAGGCACTTGTCACGCGCCACCACCGGGACCCCCAGGAAGTTGAGGCTGTCTGAGGGGGTGCCCGACTCCGTGAGCCCCCAGCCCGCCACCTGCAATCATCACAATCACAATCACAATCATCACAAGGACAAAACAAGATATAGCTCACGCTGTACAAATCTCAAGTACGTTGAAGCCCTAAAATAAATGACAAACCTTCTCGATTCTGTACAAAGCAGGTGTTTGATTGTCGGTTGTTAACAGAACAATTGCGGTAATTGTTCGGAACAAACGAAATAACAGAAAGCTGTTCACAAGTTCAAGGTTTTATATCAAGTGACGCGACAGATCTGCCAAATATCAGCATGTGACAGCTGATGTATTACTATTATTACCACCAATATAACATCCTTTCCTTCTTCCATTTTTTAAAATTTTTATTTATATCAAACCAAATAACAACGACAAAAAAACATTTGTAAGACGTTTATTGACACTGTTCGCAAGTTCAAGGTTGTATATCAAATGACGCGACAGATCTGCCAAATATCAGCATGTGACAGCTGATATTTGGCAGCTACCTACGATATAATATAAAATGATATTTCATTAAATTATTACCAACATAACATCCTTTCCAACTTCTTTATTTTTATTTATATCAAACCAAATAATGACAAAAAACTAAAGAATAATCACTGTGACTAAATCGTGCAAGGGATTTCACAACTCTATCAGGCCTAGTTAAAACATAATTTTTTCCACTAATGCTGTGTAAAGATTTAATGACAATTTTATGTTCCTGACTTCTAAAGTCTTGCCATTCATTGGAATTCTTATAACATGATTTTGACTTTTAAGACACATTTTTAATTTGATGAACATGAACCTTTTTACCTCTCCTCCGATTAATTGAATTAAATACACCCATGAACTTAATCAGTTCTCTGAAACCATTTCATAGGACCTTTCACATGTGTTAAATAGACCAAAACATTATCATTTCCCTTAAACGTTCGATAAAATTAATCAAAAATTATTACTTAAAAAACTTTGGTCATTAGGTATATACGTTGTAATTTATTTCGTCGGGTTACATCCTATTTATTTATTTATTTATTTATTTTTCCATGTTCTCCGTAAAACGGTTATTCACCAATACATTATGAAGAAGATTACAAATTAGACAAAAATTATAGCAAAACACATAAAAAGGTCAGTTTCACTACTTTGTGACATACGTCAAAAGATAATTGTTAAACTGCCTGTAGGTTACGTTAAAAATGTCACTGTTCAATGCAGACTCGTTGAGCAGTTCAGTCGCTCTGTTGACTGGCGCGTTCTGATAGGCAGAAGTCCTCGCTTTTGGAGCATAAAAAAGGGTATGGGACCTTCACGAGTATACTTGTCTGGGACATATAAGTTAATTTCTTTCAAAATAGGTGGATACATACTCAAGAGATCACAGGCAGTAGCAATAAAGGGCTTCGAATCAGATTTCAGTGAAATTTCCTCTGGGATCCAACAGGGTTCTTATCTCGGACCATTGTTTTTCATTTTATGTATCAATGATTTGGTCAATGTTGTTAAATACTCTGAAATAGAATTATTTATTGATGATGCCAAGCTATACAAGCCAATAAAAAGTCTGAAATTTGATTGGAAGCCCTTTATTTCTACTGCCTGTGATCTCTTGAGTATATAAGATGTAACCCAACGAAATAAATTATCACGTATACCAAAGTTTTTTTGAGTAATAGTTTTTATTAATTTTATCAAATGCTTTGGCAAAGTCTGTATATATGATATCTACTTGAGTGCGGTTGTTCATGTGATCGACAATGAATTCAGTAAGAAGAATGAGGTTACTTTCCACTATTTGTAAAACCATGTTGCTTTGTTGTAATGATGTGATTCGGTTGTGGACTTAGATATTTGTAAACAATTTTTTCCATTAACTTACTAAATATATTGTTAGTTTTGAAATCGACCGATAGTTTTTAACATTATTTTTTTCATCATTTTTGTGGATTGGTGTTACATAGGCTCTCTTCCATATTTCAGGTACCGTGCCTTCGTTCATTGATTTATTATATATAATATAATGCAGAGAAGTTCTGCAAGTGTTTCCGCGCAATTAACTATAAAGTATGAGGGAATGTCATGACACCCTGCGCTTGTGTTGATGTCAAGAACTTTTATTTCTTTTAAGACTATTTCTCGCGTGAATTTAACTGTGGTGATATTTATATTATTTGTGTTTTCTGGTATATCTAATGTTGGTAGGTTATTATCATTTATGAAAACTGATTGGAAATAATCCACGAAAATATTGCATATGTCTTGGCCATTATCTGCTTTTTTGTCATCTAGGTGGATCGTCCTTGGAAGAGACGATTGTGTTTTTTCATGTTATTGAAATGATTCCAGGATATCATTAGGATTATCATTCATGATACTTTCAGCAGTATGTATATAATTAATGTAGAGTCGTTGTGCAATTCGTTTTTTATAAATATATATTTTTTTTCTTTAATTAATTTTATGAGAGATGACGTATACCATGTTCGATAATTACAGATTTTAGCCGGTTTAGTTGGTACATAATTTATTTTAATATTGTTCAATATGTTATAGAAGGCGTCAGGTGCAGGTTGAGTATTCAGATGGTTAAGTTTATGATCTCAATCAATTTCATTTAATTTTGTGTTTATTATTGAATAATTCGCTTTTCTAAACAGTAATATTTGATTTGCGTTAGTTTTCAGGTTTTTTGTTTATTTTTTTAAAAGGAATTGAAATTAGCAATGTTTTATGCTAAACATCTTCTGGTACTAATGAGATATTATTGTGCGTAATTTTCAGTACTATGTTGCTCACAGCTAAGTCAAGAATGCGATTTTTTACACTATTACTGAGAGTTATATTGTTTCAGATTATTAAATGATAAAAATTCTTTAAAGTTCAAATGGGCGGGGTTTAATAAATTGATTGGTTCACTATATGGTGTTATGTTTTTATTGTTTATATTTCTGTTATGATTTGATTAATATGTACAACCTCTCTCCATGGCTACCAATGTATTGATAGATTTTTTTAAATATTGTTTAAAGTACATATTTTTGGTTTTTGTTTTATATCAATTTTGGATTCATATTCCTTTTTTATAAAATTAATTTACTTATTCTTATTATGCTATATCAGTAGAAGTAAAGACACAAAAATAAAAAAAATAAGTAAAATCTTTCAATGCATTTTCACTTGATTGTTTGACATTTTACTGATCGTTTACTTTTATTATCATGATTTTATTCTGACAAAATATGTAGTGGTGTAGTTGGCTCATATGAAAATATTTTAGCCATTGGAGATACACCCGTGATAGAAGTGGGAGTGGAATGATAACTATACAGAGAATCTATAGAAAATATTTTAGCCATTGGAGATACACCCGTGATAGAAGTGGGAGTGGAATGATAACTATACAGAGAATCTATAGAAAATATTTTAGCCATTGGAGATACACCCGTGATAGAAGTGGGAGTGGAATGATAACTATACAGAGAATCTATAGAAAATATTTTAGCCATTGGAGATACACCCGTGATAGAAGTAGGAGTGGAATGATAACTATACAGACAATCTATAGGACGTTGAGCTGACGACAAAAATTTTGAATTTTTCGAAAATATGAATTTAATTATTTTTTTTAAAGTTTAAACAGACCGTTCTGCTAATCTATTGGACTCTGGATTATGATGTGGAGAAAATAATAATTTAATTTATTTTTCTCTACAAAAAATAGAAAATTCTTTGCATGAAAATAAAGGACCATTATCACAAACAATAGTTTTCGGAAAAGCGAATCTGAAAAAACTTCCCTTTATTTAGATAAAAACTCCGAATATTTAGTATTTTTCATGTAAAAACATTTTACCCACTTTGAATATGAGTTGCAAACTAATAAGTATTTAGAACCTTTTAAATCCAAAAAATCCAAAAGAACTCTTTCTCATGGACTTTCAGCAATAGGCCAACTATGAATACATTCTTGTTAGCATTTTGTACAGACTGACACATTTCACATATAGAAATAACATCTTCAATATCTTGATTCATACCTAACCACCACACATATGAACGGGCAAGAATGTTTGATCTGACTATACCAGGATGACCATAATGTATTAAAATTAAGACTTTGGACTTAAGAGATTCTGGTACTTAATACAATTCTGTCACCAAATAAAATACATTTTCCTATGAGCGAAAGTAAATTTTTAAACTTGAAATATTTTTCAATTTCTGGACTCGATGTGTTTTCAAACCAACCGATTGAAACATATTTTATGACAATATAATGTTTCATGTTTTTTAGAATGGCTTTCAACTTCTGAGAATGGAATTAAAGGTGTTGAAATATTAAAAAAATTACTTTCCTCATTATAGAATTGTCGTTTATTTACTGAATTTGACTTGACTTTGACTTTCAAGACGACTAAGCTCTTGGCATACTTCTGCACGAAGTGCGTAAGGAACTTCATATGCTTTGTGGAAAACAGGAGTAGCATTATTTTTTTAACTTAAATTCACAGAAAATTCTTTATTTTATTTATTTATCTGCGTTTTTACAGGTTGTTTGCACACATGTGAGAACAACCCAGTTATAAAAACTCAGTTAATTATATTAGGTCCTTACATATGAAATTGGCGTTTTGCCGTACTGGCAACTTTGATCTCAAATATCTTCTCTTTGGTTAGGAATTCCAAATTCAAATTTATACAGCTACTTATATATTTGTGTTTCAAAAATTACTTACTTACTCATGTATTTGTGTTTCAAAAATTACTTACTTACTCATGTATTTGTGTTTCAAAAATTACAGTTCAATTGTTTTTTCCTTAATTGTTTTTTTTTTCTTTGCGTCACTTAGTTTACAAAATGGAAAACTTGAAATATCGCGTTATTTACGAGTACGAGTTCCACCGTGGCACCAGTGCTGCAGAAACGGCTCGAAGGATTAATGATGTGTATGAAAAGAAAACACAGTGCGTTTTTGGTTCCAACGTTTTCGTTCTGGAAATTTCGACCTGCAGAACAAGCCCCGTGGACGGCCGGAGACCAAAGTTGATAATGAAGAATTGAAGGCTATTATGTAAGCGGATCCATCGCAAACTACGTCCGAGTTACTTAGCTGCAGGCTGCGGTTTTAGTGATAAAACTGTTTTAATCCACTTGAAGCAAATTGGGAAGGTGAAAAAGCTTGAATGAAGCAAATCAACAAACGCGCGTTGACTGCTGCGTTGCATTACTCAACCGGCACAATAATGAAGGGATTTTAAATCGAATCATACCTGTGATGAAAAGTGGATCCTGTACGATAATCGGAAGCGCTCATCGCAATGACTGAACCCTGCCGAACCAGCCAAATCATGCCCCAAAAGAAAATTGACTCCAAAAAAGTTACTTGTGAGCGTTTGGTGGACTAGTGCTGGTGTCGTTTACTACAGCTTTCTTAAATCTGGCTGGACGATTATGGCAGATGTCTATTGTCAGCAACTGCAAACCATGATGGAAAAGCTAGCTGCTAAATAACCGAGGCTGGTTAATCGCTCTAGGCTGTTTAATCGCGCTGCTTCATGACAACGCTAGACCACACACTGCACAACAGACGGCTACCAAATTAGAGGAGCTTCAATTGGAATGTTTAAGACATCCATCGTACTTTACGGACCTTGTCCCAACAGATTACCATTTTTTTTCAAAATTTGGATAACTTCTTGCAAGGGAAAAAATTCAACTCCGATGGGGCAGTCCGCCTTCAAAGATTTTATTGATTCCCGTCCGAATGGTTATTTTAGTAAAGGGATCGATGAACTACCTAGGAGATGGCAAAAGTGCATAGATAGCAATAGTATATACTTTGATTATAAATATATTATATTAAAAAAATCGACTTTATGTTCCTCCCATACTAAACGCCAATGTCATATGTAAGGACCTAACATAAATAAGATAAAGTAAAAACTTATATTCAATCAATTAGCCAAATAATACAATAAGTAATTAATTTTGGAACAGTTAAAATAAAAATTAGATAAAATAAATCAAAAAACAGTTAGACATATTATAGAATTTAAAAAAATTCAACGTTTACTCAAATAACAATTAAAATTTAACTTGTAAATCAATTACTTTAAGAGGTAAATCGTTATTATTATTCGAAAAATAATTTTTATATTCTTGTGACAATCTTTTGGCAACAAACAAATTACCATAGAATTGACTTAATTGACAAGCTTTGAAAATTTTTATTTACATTTTGTAACTTATTAAGGTCGATGAACTTCCTGTGTCAATCGTGAAAGATATTTTGATACCATTTACAAATAAATAATTTTTTGCTGTGGCAGACACTGACATATTTAACACATTTGTATTATTGACACATTTTACGTGATTGATAATTATTGATTTTGCACTTGAACCAAATTTCAACGTATGACCGTAAATATTATACTTGTAACATTTCCACTTACTTGACGGACATAACTCTAGTTGATGTAGTTATAAAACACCTCTCGCAACTTTTCCTGGACCCTTGACGTGATGGAGATAACGGCTGTCTTGATGACCTTCGTAGTGATTTTTATAATGACTTTAACTTTTGACACTGGTTCATTATTACACTTCCTCCGGGTGTAGGCAGTTGTCCAACCCGCAGCGTCTCCATGTGGTCACTACTCTTTTGGATTGACAGCTACACCCCCCACTAAGTGTACGTGAGACAATGTACTATATCTATTGCATAGATACAAACACTACAACCTTGAATTCCTTTGACCAAGATGCATTCGCCTACTTGGACTATACTGACGTAAAGAGCGATTTTTTGAGACATCATCATCTTCTTCCCCTTGTCCTATAAATACTATTTATTTTTATTATGTAGTTGCTTTGCGGCTTATCCTTCAGAAAGTGCATTCATAGAAAATACCTACAGAGTTGCCGGTGAGTAATGCTTTCTTATTTATTTCCTGTCAATATCGGATCAGCTGTCAACAATGAAACCATGCTCGGTATATCGACATAAAATCGTCGGAAGTTACGCTTTTCGATCCGACGATCTAAAGTTATCGATTTCTCCATGCAGACTGCGCTCCATGTCGGAAAACGTGAACGACGTCAGTAGTTGGATTAAATGGGAGAGTGACCTTGCCAGTTGTCTTCCATTCAATGTGATACTGAGACTCTCCACTAGACGTGGGCAAAATGATTCCCAGGAGTGAATAGATCCCGTCTAATTCCCCCGGCCTTTTGAATTGATTCCTTCTATTCATTCCTTTAATTCAATTAATTCCAAAAAAAAAAAAAAAAAAAAACACTAGAGTGAATGGGGAGACTACGAAACACCGCAGCACCGCACAAAGAGGAGACTGATAGGCTACCAAGCACCGCACAAAGAGGAGACCGATTATTCTATCTCACTACCTCGCAGGCTAAAACCTATAGATTAATATGTTTGTCTCTTTTTAGTGTCGCTTTTTCGTTTCATTTCAAATCACAATAAGTGGGGAGGCTACGAAGCACCACACAAAGAGAGGACCGATTATTCTATCTCATTATCTAAATCCTATACTTAGATGTATATGTTTGTCTTTTTTTAGTATCGTTATTTTTCGTATGTAAAATGTATTTATATCTAGCAATTAAATCTTTAAATTAAACAGTTTTTTGTTTCACCCCTAAAGTTTTACTTATTTTATTTATTAAACTTAAAAGTATTTTATGACAGCTGACAACAGCTGATCGGCCTTATAATATATGCAAATTTACATATTACATCTACCCAAGATCCACGTCTAAAAGTAGGTAGGTACTTGTATTCCAATATCTTTCAACGTGCCAAAAAAACGATTACAAGTGCACTATTTTTGCTTCTCAATTTTCTAGCCGATGCCGCGATGTTCGGATTCAATGTCGAAAGTTTTCGGCTAACTATGTAATGAAATTGAAGGCTTGGCCCGCCGAGGAATTGGTGAACCGCTGCGCTCGGACGGATTAAGGGCCGGCACTGAGCAATGAATTAGTAACTTTTGACTAGTGTCTTGTGTCTTACCCCGCAGAGACTCGCGAGGAGCTGCGTTTCGGATACACTCGAGCCGAGATTGACGTGAATCGATGGCGATGTAAGACGATGACATCTGACGTCATTTCTAAGTCTGAGGTTAACTAGAGACAACAACGTCACAAGTGAAAAAGACTTTTAGTTTTAATTCCTGAATAAAACGCTTCGGACAATTTCCGATAGCGACAGACTAGCTACGAGTACCTGGGACGCGGACGGGACGGGACGCGCGGGGACCTTAGGACAATCTCAGGACATTGACTACGACAAATGATTAATTCCTTGCGTGAAAGGGACGCTTATTATATATAATTGACGCTTATTATATATAATATAATTCGGCTGAATCGCGGCTGCGTTTTGATCTACGGGTTTTTAGAACGGCGGCCGGCGATAGCGGGATACGAGTCGTTCACAATACCGTCGACAACTTCGCGGCGCGCCGCCCATTGAATAATATTTAAATACGGTATTTAATATATTTTAAAAATACCTATGAAACAGTATAATATTTAAATCGTTTACGGAACACATTATTCATTGAAATAATTTAACAGTAAAATAAATGGAAATTAAACATTTATGTTGCCGTTAAAAATCGTACGATACAAGGCCAAAGGTAAGGAATGAGGAATCAATTCCTTTTGAAATTGAGAATCAGATCAAGTGTGTCACAAGATTGAATTTATTCATTTAATTCGGTCATTCAATTTTGCCCATGTCTACTCTCCACACTTATTAGATAAGATATCCAAGGTTCATGCACCATATTGACTTAATTGAGGAAACTGATTCTGTGAGTCTAGAAACTAGACGGAAAGCAAGTCTTGTTTTTTTGTCTTTCAAAATTTGGAACAATTTCATCGATAGCCCATTTCTCTTGGGATGCTATGATTTATATGTACCAGACCACTACAGCCGAAGTCGACATCATGACTTATTTAAAGTACCGAACGGCAGAACAGACGTCTTGGCAAAGCATAGCATGACGAGGGGAGTGGTGCTGTTAAATGAAATTGCAAACCATTTGGATGTAAGTGACTGTTCATTATATGCCTTAAAAATATTATTCAAGAGTCACTTGCCTAAATGCTGATAGGGTAACTAAATTGTACTGTAATTGGAATTTTCCTGTTGTACAATAATAATAATAAAAATAAAATAAAAATAAGATAATTACCTTGCCCACATTGCCCGGGCTGGTCTGGTTGATGTACAGGTCCATGTCTGTCTGGTCCAGGCAGACTGCGCGCACCGTGTCGGAGAAGGTGAACCTTGTCGTTAGGTAGATAATGGAGATATCATCTACAAAATTTCGGATACTTGCTCCATAATCTTCTCCTAAACGTATTTCACGCATCTGGAACGTTATTTATTAGCGTTATAAACAGTCTGTACAAATTTATATATGACGTCGATAATAATATGTATATCATTGACCAATAAAATAACGACAAATTGAAATTTAGAACCATAATACAAAAATACACAATACCTATACCTGATATAAACAATTCTGATAAAGTACATCTTCTTACTTAAATCTACAAAAGTATTTTATCTTCATACTTAAATCTACAAAAGTAATAAATGAAAATTTTCAAGGGTTTACATTTAAATTTTAAATTTTAATTTTAATATCTTTCAGGAATTGATTTTATTTGAATTCAAACTGCTAAAAGTAGGAGAGAAAATGTGGTTATACTAAAAATAAAAAAAAGAGAAATACAGAAATCAATGAAATATTAAGATATTAGTTAAACATGTGGCATTCAATAGTGTTATTTTTTTATGCATGCTGTGAATTAATTTGCGATGAATGGTAACCTTCAACCTACGAGAGAGCCTACGAGGAAATTTTTGTCCCCAAATATTACGAAGAAAAGCGCTGCTCAGTGACTTCTGTATAATCAAATTCAAAATATACCCAAAGATAAAGAAGAAATGAACTTGGTAAAAAGGCTAAGTGGCGAGGTAATAAAGAGTTGTGTTAGATTAAACACAGGTGGTGTTAAAATCAATATTTATCGGGGAATTCCAAAGGCGTAATAATAAATACCAGAATTAAAACAACCAGTCAAATTACAGGAAAAGCAATTAAAATTGTACTGCGCCAATCAGCAAGAAGAAGGATATTCCCATTATGGGGACAAAGGACTTGGACTTCGGACAGATCAATTAATAATACATATATATATATATTTTTTTTTTAAAGAAAGACAAACATTCCCGGGTTACGAATAACCCAACAATGTTTGAAAATCTCCTACTACCACCACAGAAAGCCGAAAAATGTTGCTTGTGTTGTGATGGAGGACTTAGCCAGCCGAGGAATTGAACACGCGACGCCCGGATGGGATCCAAGCGCTATGCCCACTCAACCACTGACCAGTCGTATACATAATGAATGGTTAATATATTGTTCCCATAGAAATCAAGGGTTAATGTACGGAGGCATAAACAACGGACTATTCAGGGACATTCGTCCGATGAACCTAGAAACGAATGTAAATATTGGGTATATTAAGGAGGTCGTAAACCTTAGATATTGAAGAGATGGAAGCCTTTTAAGTTGCGGAAGAGAACACGTGAATAACGATGGAAATTTTATAAATGATATATATTCAATAGGACGATGCGGAAAACATAGGATACGCTAATGAGAGAATTTTTAACTATATTATGACTACTTATAATGGTCGGGGAAGTCAAATTCGAGGAAAACGTAGGAAGGGAAAATGAAAATGTTTAAAATAATGAAAAATTATTGCTATCAATTTCAGGTAATTAGGAAAAACGATTTTGAGAAGAAAATTTAATAAAAATTGATGGTTGCGTCGGAGATGTCAACCGTAGAAAAGGGTGGCTGGGATGTAGTAATGCAATTCCAAGGGATATAAAATTGGTATTGTTATGTGCCTAGGGTCGAGTGGCAATACTGGACACATTACGGTTGATTAGGTTCAACAGAAGGATTCGTTTCACGTCATTCGATATGATGAGTGTATCATAGAGTTGAAGGAGATTACTTATTAGGCGCGAAAATGGTTGTCGAGCCCACATGTGATTTATTTTTATAAACAAACGAAATGTTGAAAATTTTAAGAACAATGGAAATTTGAACATAATTTTTGTTTATAGAGAGAGAAATAATCATTAAAAGGGCGATAAAAATTAACACGAGGCTTACGAGATGTATATATTGAGAAGAGTAGATACAAATTAATTACCCACAGATAAAAAAAGGATTTATGACAAGTACATGAAATTTTTAACGTAAACAGATTTTGAAATGTGAGAATCAGAAAAATAAAATAGAAGCTAAAACGAAAGATGGGAGTTTTTCCTGGGCGTGGAAATAAGTTTGACAGATAAAAAATATATATTAAAAAGGAAATGAAACTTTAGCATGCGGGTAAAATTATGACATGAGAAGCAAACGTCAAATTTAAATAATGGATGATGTGTTTAGGATGGGGGGGGGGGGGGGGGAAACGCAAAACCAACATAACAGGAAAATCTAGGTAGAGAAATGGAAAACTCAAATTAACGTTATAATTAGAGAAGGTAAGGTCTCAAAATATAGTTACTTATGAACAACGAAGGAAAAATCGTTAAGAGTAGTTGCGAAAACACCATAACTGGAAGGAAATTCAGGTGGAAAAATGGAAAAGTCAAATAAGCCAAATAAATAGTGAAAATACGGTTCTGAGACATAATCGCTAATGTATGCAAGGAAAAAAGGGGGAACTTCCGTGAAAAACAGTGAAGAAAAGTTCGCGTTTAAAACTAGGAGATGGGAAAATCTACGTTATGCGAATGAGAGCTCATTGATGAGAAAAAAAATAATAAAACCATGTTTATAGGTTATATTTTGAGAACAAAAGACATGGAAAAAAGTGGGCAAACTAGCGGGAACTTACTAGTTCGGAGCTTAAAACTGTTGAGAAGCAAGACAACATAAGAGGAGGCCAAAGCTGGGATGAAAATAGGAATCGAAAAGACTTATGTCTATGTCTGTACAAGGAATAACGAGATGCTATTTTCGAAAATTTTCGAGTTGTTAAAGGTTATATCTTTTAATCAATGGATTTTTTATTTTTATTTAATTTCCCTATCTCCTTCCCCTCCCCACTACCTTCAGCCTCACAACATACCCCAATTAGGGATGCCATAGTCCTACTGGCTCCAGACGGAGCAGTTGGGACTCTTGTGCGGTATTCAAGTAAAAAAATAATACAATTAGGCCCTTTTGGAGCTGTACGGGGTATAAAATATTTCAGTTGTCTCAAATACGTCGCGCGTGTCGTGAGAATCACTTTGTTAATTTATTAATAGTCTGGACTCAGTAGAGTTAAATTCAATCTGGAGGAGACGGAAGCCGGAGTAAGACAGAAAAACGGCATGAAGACTTGGTATTCTCCCATCTGGCGTAAAGTGCCCTTTTCGGATTAACTGTTGTTTTATGTTATCGATATAGCGGTGATAGAAATAATTAAATAAACAAAACAAATTCCGAGAAAATTAAGTAGACACGAAGTCTAGGGCAGGGTTAGTTTATCAAACAGAGTCGCGCAGTTCATTTATCGTTCATTTCGTGATTTCATTCCGCCTCTTTCCCTCGAAATGACCCTTCTGAACACGCGATGAAACGAAAGTGACGAGAGACAGTGCCGAATGAAGCATTCCAACAATCTTGGATATCGGTGTTCACTCGCAACCGGAATTAACATCACGATTCACGATATGACATCGTGACACGAATGATGTGTGTGAACAGTCTTTTAGTAGGGCATCACTTTCACTCACACCATTACTTTGCAGTGCATCACTTTCACTCGCACCATTACTTAGCAGCGTACCACTTTTACTCACACCATTACTTAGCAGTGCACCACCTTCACTCATCATTACTTAGCGTGCACCACCTTTTAATCACACCAGTGATTTATACCTTATGGCCTTCTCTTTTCACATATAAAAATAAAATGATATATGGAAAGGGATTAATGAAGCTGTTTAGAAATAGCTTTCAGCCGATAGCTGAGGGATCAAACACGCGACACTATCGTCACATGTTCTATTCCTCGGCTTGCTAAGTCCTCTATCACGACACCAACAACATTTTCGGCTTAGGAGATTTTCGAACAATGTTGGGTTATTCGTAACCAGGGAATGTGTGGCTTTCTTAAAAACAAAAATAATAAAGATCTAGTTGAAATTAACCTTAAAAAACCAACAAACCTCCGACTGCTGTCTGCCTGTATCTGTAGAATCCCAGGAAGAAAGGCGGACTCCTCCAACTATTCGATAGTCCGCCACGTGGACCTGGTGACTGTGAGCACGGTTGGAAAAGCAATGCGCGGCTACAAAACAAAGTTAGCTTTTAATGGACATGTGTGGGTATCTAATTCCAGTAATTCAAGAGGACTCCTCCAACTATTCGAAAGTCCGCTAGGTGGACCTGGTGGCTGTGAGCACGGTCAGAGAAGCAGTACGCGGTATGATCACTTATGATTGGCAGGTGGCGCAGAGGACTTGAAATTTTGAAAAAAATGATCGGTTCTTGAAAATTTTAAAATATTTAGCCGAATATTTTCAACAACTTTTACTTTATTATCTGCATTAAAATATAAAGAATAACATAATATATTTTTTTAAAATAATTTCAGCCTTCAGTCATGTCATCTGCATATAGGGTAGCTCCCTGAAAGAGGAAAAGTGTGGTTTTGTTTCGATTTTTGGCATTTTTTTCTCGATTTTATTCTTGCTCGATTGTATTCAGTGACCAGCTTCACACCTCTCTCCATAGCCTGGGAATGACGGGGAAAATTTTCAATAAGGATATTTATATCTTCGCTCATGATTTTCGCATAATTCACCGTCACCGTATTTTTTGTGAATGGTGGCTCGAATATTTGTTCTGTTTTCCAGTCTATAAAATCGTAATAATCGTTGACTTCGAGGTGTATTTTTGAAGTCACGAATGTTCTAATTTCCTTCCCCTTTTTTGTCGGGCTTTCAGAATTTTGCTTACTGTAAATTTTTTTTATGGTGTCTTTCATCTTGCAGCATCGCTAATAAAATATTTTCAGAATGTGTTTCATTCAATTATTCGCAATTGTTTTCAGCTCACATTTTAAATAGAAGCATCTTTTTATCAACCTAAGGACACGTTTCGGACCATCTTTACATGAAAGTTTTGTTTTTATGGTAAACCATGTTGGCACGTACATTTTTATCACAAATTAATTTATTAGATCTTGATTGCTGCCTGATAATTTACCGCTATTATTCGAGGTCTCTGCAGTCAATGCAGTATCTGGTGAGGGGTTCAGTGGTTTCTTTACAATCTGTTTTGAAGTAATTTATTTTACCTCATCAGTCATTATTGCCTACGCTCCAAAGCCTTGGTTGCCACCATATATTTTGAGCCGATATACATTTTGTGGCTACCTCTCTGTTCATGTCGGAATTCTAGCTCCTTTTTGTGTATTTTTAATAAACATTTACAAAAATCGATACAAACGCACCAGCATACAGCAATGTGAAAGAGTTTGAATTTATTGCATCGTCATAAAATTCAGTTTTCTTTATAGATATTTGACATTTATTTAAGTGTTTGTACTTGTGATAATATCGGGTTAGTCTGTTTACAATAAATTTGACGTTGAGTTAGAATAGAAATAGACGCTTTATTCTATAACGTAACAAGATCAATTGCAATTATTTCACATGTCTTTCACAAAAGGATCTTTTCCATTGGATAACCATTGCAAGTCATTTATAATCCACAAACAATACAGGGTGCGGCAGGGAAACTTGCTGATTTGAATTGGATGCCGACGAGCGAGGTGTAGTCAGAAAGGGGTGAGGAGGGTCTCATTAGAAAGAGGGGGTCCTGAAGTTTTGTTACACTATAAGCCAGTTGTCGTCATGCGTTGGAAAAAGGAACAGCGTGCGTTTGCCTACTTTTCTAACGGTCATTCGGTGGTCCTATCTCCTTGAGGGGTAACGTACCGTGGCCGGCGCGCTCCCCCGATTTGGCACACTGCGATTTTTTATGGGGATATCTCAAATCCATCGTTTATAATGACAAACCCCGGACCCTGCAACACCTGAAGGACAACATCCGCCAAGCCATAACCAACATTACCGTCGATATGCTCGAAAGAGTGGAGCGAAACTTCAAATCTAGGGTAGATCAGTATCATTAATGAGGGCCGCCATTTGAAACAAAAATTCAGAATGTGTACTACACGGTACAAAAAGAATTAAATCGATATATAAAGTACTTTTCCTTTTATTGACTTTTCAAATGAGCAAGTTTCCCTGCCGCACCCTGTACTTCATTATATCGGAATAAGTTGGTAACATATTGTTTATAAATTTTTCTTGGCTACCAAACACAGAACACGATGAATTTTGTATTGTTTTAGGCATTTTACGAACAAATCACAATCATGTTTTTGCGACTATTCCAAAGAATGCGCGCTCCACACTGATATCTGTCTGATTACGTCTAAAAGGGATCGAAACGCAAATCTTGTATCTTATAACGGTAGCAATCTTCCGAACAGGCCCTCCATTGATATGCTAGGTGTAACCCTGAGTAACCAGCTCAGGTATAGGGGATCCATCGAAGCCAGAGTAAAGTTAGCCTCCCAAAAACTGGGCGTACTGTACAGGGCCCGCAGATACTTTAATAGTACACAACTGCTAACCCTGTCCAAATCACAAGTGCGCCCCACGGTTGAATTTGGCAGCTACCTCTGGTTTGGAGCTCCAAAATACCCTCGACTCTGTGCAGAAACGGACGGTCCGCTTAATAGATTATCTTATGTTAACAGACGGATTGCATTTTTTTGAGCACAGGCGTCGGGTGAGAATGCTATCCTTGTTCTTCCAATGGAAGATGCTCCGAGGAACTAGCGTCATTGATCCCTTCGGCACCGTTGCATAGTCGGGAAACACGCCAAATGCATTCCCAACATTTGTCACATGAGAACGGGACTCGTTATAGAACGAGCTTTCAACAGCTTTCAACAGCTCGGCTGTGGAATGATTTGCCGGCCTCTGTGTTTCCTCCTTCCTACAACATGGGTCTCTTCAAGACCAATGTTCATTCATTCCTCTTCTCAAAAAGACCCTCCACACAGCATCCCAGATGACATAGGCCCTGAGGGAAATTATTTTCCTGAGGGCCTCCTGTGTGGAGTTAATGTAAAAAAATCTTTGCACCTCCAAAGAAGGGGCCCTAAAAATGTGTTTAAAATTACTTTCCAAGTTCAGCGTCTTCAATTTGTACCATCTTGGCACCTAGCTGGACCCTTGTTTTAAAATATTTGTCAAAAAAGGAACGTTGGGGTCCTTAGCCCGTGCTTTGGTTAAAGGAAGTCTCAGAACTCACCGCTTATGACCAAATTACTCCGCACCAAGCTGCCGCCGCATATCAGCTCGAACTGGTTATTTGCTTCTTTGTGGAAGATGGCCACGTGCCACGGGAACTGATTTGCTTTTACTCCTCCCAGTCCCCCCCTCACGAGGGGCGTTGAATCAACCGCTTCCAATCCGCACTCTGGAAATATAAAGACATCATCATTATTTCTGTTATTACACTTCGAGCATCCCTGCTTAGTAACAACTAAACATTGATGAAGAATGCTGTGAACATTTCTAATTGGAGTGTTAATATAGTTGTTTTGAACTACCTTTGTTTCTTGGTGTGTATAGTAATTAAGAATTTGTTTTATGGTATATATTGTGTTAGCATCGGCGACGCCCAAGGCCGGCGGAGGAATGAATGCGGGGTGCCGTTCGGCTTCGGGCCACGGACTGCGCGTGCGGGGAGGGGGGGCGGAGAGGGGCGGTGCGGCGAGTTAGTGCACTGGGGTCAATTCGCTAGCTCCTCGCACGGAACCCAATTCCGTAAGTTTCGTGACGTAACAATTGTTACAAATTACCCATCTGGTCACCAAAATAATATTGTTATTTCTTACTTTCCGCATATAATATTTTAGTGTTTTCAATGTAGTGTTTTGTATTTTAGTGATTTTTTTGTATTTTAGTGATTTGTGTGTAAATGCACCACTCAAATTTATAAATTTAACCTCAATACAGGCTCCTAGTCCTAGTGAGGTTAATATTTTTGTATGTAAAAAAAAATAAGAACACATGTATGGTGAGAAATCTATATATATAAATATATATAAATAAATATAAATATATGTTCATCCAAACGGTATTTTTCAACTTTAATTATTGTTAACACTCTGTAAATGTATCAAACAATAAATAAATAAATCATCATCCACTCTACACCATCATACATCGTGTAACTCTAAGGCCCTACGGTCATGGGAAAGCCGAACTAAACGTAAAAGTTTTTTTTTTTAAATTTAAAATATACATACATATAACAGATTTACATACGGAAAATATAGGTTCTTAAAAATAATCAACATATATTATAAAAGAAAGTACAAAAAAATGTGCGGTACGCAAAAACTCAGTAACGAGTGCCGGTACGATCAAGAGAGTTATATGGTATGGTAGATCTCTATCCCCCCTAGGGAATAAGGGTATTCGTTTTTACCTAAAGGGCTTGCTTTTGAAGATATAAGGGCTGAAAGTTATAAGAATACTCTAGAAACTTCAAGAAGAGTCTGAACGATTCCGGAAACTTCTAGAAAATTCGATAAGACTCTGGAATGTTCTGGAAGAAATAGAGGAGTATGTCAGCGAGTCTAGAAAGTTCCGGAAAGTTCAAGAAGGTTCGATACAGCTGTAGAAAGTTCTGAAAGGAGTGGAGGAGTGTGTCGGTGTATCTAGAAAGTTCCGGAAAATTCTAGAAGGTTCCATAAAGCTTTAAGAAGTCCTAGAAGGTTTGATAGGGCTGTAAAAAGTTCTGGAAGGAGTGGCGGTGAGTCTAAAAGATACCGGAAGTTCTAGAAGTTTCTATAAAGCTAGAAAAGGTTCTGGAAGGATTGGCGGAATAAGTCGGTGAGTCTAGAAGGTTCCGGTAAGTTCTAGAAGGTTCGATAAAGCTGTACAAAGTTCTGAAAGGAATGGTGGAATATGTCGGTGGGTTTAAGTTTCCGGAAAGTTCTAGAAGGTTCGATAAAACTGTAGAAAGTTCTAGAAGGTTCTGTAAAGCTGTAGAAAGTTCTGATAAGAGTGGAGGAGTGTGTCGGTGTGTCTAGAAGGGCCCGAATAATTCTAAAAGGTTCCATAAAGCTGTAGAAAGTACTGGAAGGTGTGGCAGAGTATGTCGGTGAGTCTAGAAGGTTCCTTAAAGTTCTAGAAGGTTTGATAAAGCTGTAGAAAGTTCTAATAGGTTCCATAAGACTGTACAAAATTCTGGAAGGAGTGGCGGAGTAAGTCGGTGAGTCCAGAAGGTTCCGGAAAGTTCTAGAAGGTTCGATAAAACTGTAGAAGTTCTAGAAGGTTCCTTAAAGCTGTAGAAAGTTTATTTTTCGGGTATTTTATTTTATTATATTTATTTTATTTTTTTTATTTTATTTCGGGTATTTTACCCCAAATATTCCCCAACATTCTTTGAGGCTTCACTGAGTGGTTGGCTAAGGGACACGGAAGCTAAGTGTAGTTTATGATCAGACTGAAAGCCATTCAAATTTTTTGTTGGTACTTGCCAATTGATTTGAGATTTATTGTATTACTTATGTTCTCTATTTTATGCAGGTGCTTGCGGGTTTTTACAGATGCAATGCCGCCTCATGGAGCCTCATGAATGAGTTTTTCTTTTTCCCTGTTTAATTTATCTTTGTCTTACTAACCTATTTTTTGCATTTTGTTTTTCCTGTTAAGCACTTGCATACTGCTTACTAACAACGTATGCATGGACACTGGAGGTCTAGATTCGTTCAAAATAAATAAATGTAGCTTCGTTTAACAAAAAAAATTAGAATCTTGCGAGAGCCTTGAAGGAGTAACCATCAGTGACTTATACCAGGGCGGGTAAGAGGTGGATTACCTCCACTGTAGAAAGTTCTGATAGGAGTGGAGGAGTGTGTCGGTGTGTCTAAAAGGTCCCGAAAAATTCAAGAAGTTTCCATAAAGCTGTAGGAAGTTCTGGAAGGTGTGGCGGAGTATGTGGGTGAGTCTAGAAGGTTCCGGAAAGTTCTAGAAGGTTCGATAAAGTTGTACAAATTTCTGAAAGGAATGTTGGAATATGTCAGTGGGATTGAAAGTTTCCGGAATGTTCAAGAAGGTTCGATAAAACTGCAGAAGTTCTAGAAGGTTCCGTAAAGCTGTAGAAAGTTCTGATAGGAGTGGAGGAGTGTGTCGGTGTGTCTAGAAGGTCCCGAAAAATTCTAGAAGTTTCCATAAAGCTGTAGGAAGTTCTGCAAGGAGTGGCGGGGTATGTCGGTGAGTCTAGATGGTTCCGGAAAGTTCTAGAAGGTTCCATAAAACTGTAGAAAGTTCTAGATGGTTCCGTAAAGCTGTAGAAAGTTCTTATAGGAGTGGAGGAGTGTGTCGGTGTGTCTAGAAAGTTCCGAAAAGTTCTAGAAGGTTTTATAAAGCTGTAGAAAGTTCTAAAAGGTTCCATAAGGTTGTACAAAGTTCTGCAAGGAGTGGCGGAGTATGTCGGTGAGTCTAGAAGGTTCCGGAAAGTTCTAGAAGGTTTGATAAAACTGTAGAAAGTTCTAGATGGTTCCGTAAAGCTGTAGAAAGTTCTTATAGAAGTGGAGGAGTGTGTCGGTGTGTCTAGAAGGTCCCGAAAAATTCTAGAATGTTCCATAAAGCTGTAGGAAGTCCTAGAAGGTTCGATAGGGCTGTACAAAGTTCTGAAAGGAGTGGCGAAGTATGTAGGTGAATATAGAAGGTTCCGAAAAGATCTAAATAGATCGCTAAATCTATAGAAAATTTTGGAAGGTGTGGCGGAGTATGTCGGTGTGTCTAGAAGGTTCCGAAAAGTTCTACCAGGTTCGATAAAGCTGTAGAAAGTTCTAAAAGGAGTGGCGGAGTATGTCGGTGAGTCCAGAAGGTTCCGAAAAGTTCTAGAAGGCTCGATATAGTTCTAGAACACTTCTGAATGTTGTGGAATGATCTGGAACATTATTCTGTAATATTTGAAGTTTTTTTATGGGGCTCCCCATATGGGGTATATAAAGCAAGATCCGTCGTGGATTCGAACAATCTCACATCAACTTTCAATTCAATCCCACATCAACTCCCTGAGCGAAACCGGACATCGCGATCGACCGGTCGATCCCGATTGACCGTTTGGGCATCCCTGTCCTAGAGTAAGTAGGTATTTTATTTTAACTTTTCAAATATCCAGTGTTACATTGCAAGATTTGCAAGCATTGTATAATTAGTGGTGATCGCTCGAATTGCACTACATAGTACAAAATTAAGTCGCTCAAAATGTATGTGCGCATAGATCTTTTAAACTACGAAACAGATTTTCATGCGGTTTTCACCAATAGATAGAGTGATTCAAGGGAAAGGTTTATATGTATTATACATGCTTATTATAGTAGAGAAAAGCCGAGAAATTCAAATATTCATTTCAGGCAGCGGGCAGCTGGCAAGCGGGTGGTGAGGATTTTACAAAGGTTGGGTAATGGCGTTGTGTTTCGTTAGCCACAGCAACTTTTGGCCGGGTCTGCTAGTAATAAATAAATAAAATAAAAATGTTAAAGATTCCGAATCCAGTATTGCTGTGTGTGACAAACTCATAATTTTGTGAAAATACAACAGTTCTTTTGGGAACCGCCGTTTTATTAATTCAAAGATATTACGGGTCAGGTACAGACAATACGTGCGCTAATCGATAGCGGCTCCCAAAGGGATATTGTTACGCGTAAATGCTGTTCACGTTTGAATCTTACGGTACAATCATCTCCCAGCACTTATGTCACGGGAATAGGCGACGTAAGAAATCTAACAAAAGTATGACTTGTCTCAAACTGTTCTCCCAATATAACGACGCTCACTCGTATATGATTCAACCGTATGTGGTAGAAAGTATCACTAGCGGACCGTTATCACTACCGTTAAGAGGGCATTACCAGAGAAAACCGGAAATACGTCATTTTCAAAAAAGTTTTTAGACGTATTGACTCTTTTCCACAAAAAATTATAAATGGATTTCGAAAGATTGTTCTTTTAACTAGCATTCGTATGTAATAAATTTTTAGAATTTTTTTTAATTTTTAGTATAATAAGGTTATTCCATAGGTCGTTGGCAGATTTGTTAAATTTTCAAAAAAGTTTTTATATTATACCACACCCATTTCAAATAATGTAATCATGCAGTAAAATAAATCAATACATTATCTAGCAGAGTTATGTATTAGAATTTTAATTTTAGTTTCAATAAAATCATTAAAAAATATGTACGTACATGTGTTTCTTGACGAAAATTGGTCCATTTGTGTATTTATTTGCGCACTTACAAACTAATATATTTCAGATTTTTTTTACATTCTTATTAAATTTAGACATTATTGAAAAATAATAAATACTTATAATCAAAAAATAACTACAAAAAGTACACTATTTTAATAGTTTTATCATCACGCCTTTCAGCATTTTTGGATGAAGGTATAAATTAAAGCTAATTTGGATTGAAATAAATTCGATATTGAGTTATAATTTAAAAAAGCTGGTACGGAGAATAATTAATCTTTCTCATTGTAACCGCCCTGCACGATCGGAAGAACAACTTTCGACGAAATGTGGATTTTCGTCCGCTGGCTGGTTAAACGCTCTTAAAATAAACCGCGCTTCATTATCGTATCTCGACAATTTACCCTTAGCAGATAAAACTTTCTGTATGCCTGGTGAGATTGATATTATTTTGGGATGTAACATGTTTGTTCGCATTTTAAAGGCTAACAAAATATAAGGTCCCCCTGGTCAACCGTTTGCAATTAAAACTACTTTAGGGTATTTAATTTTAGGCACTACTCCGACGATGACTGACACCCCAAGTAACAACGCCACGCAATCATTTTGTACGTTCGCAGAAAACAAGGATTTTTCTCTTGCACGATTCTTTGAATTGGAAGACATTCCGGACAAGAAGTTTTTTACGCCTGATGAACAAGAATGTGAGGAACAATTCAAGCTCACAACTTCTCCTGATACGACAGGTCGTTATATCGTCGCGCTACTTACTTTTCAAATTTTATGCCTATGTAAAGTGTAGCGGCATGCGGCGGCTTGTCCATATATATATATATTTTTTAGTTGAAAATTATTTAATTTAAAAAATTAATAAATGTATTTAATAAAATAAGTTTAAACCGTAGTTCTGAAACGCGTCGAACGTAGCCTTGAATCCAGGTATTCAACTATTTAAGTAACTTACAATATTATATATATATATACTTATTTTTTTTTTTGTGAATACCGCACAAGAATCTCAACTGCTCCCGTCTGGAGTCAGTGAGACTATGGCATCCCCAATTGGGGTATGTTGTGAGGCTAAAGGTAGTGGGGAGGGGAAGGAGGTGGGGAAGAGGAAGGTTGGGAAGTACCTGGCTATTCAGATCTGGTCACTAAACACGGCTAAAGCCATTTTCAAGTAACGTTTCAATTCTGAATGGTGGTCTTACACCAGGGCGATACTAATAGTATCTTCCACTCTGGAACATGCCGCAAATATACTATATATTATTTTTAAATGAATTAATTGTGAAATAACACAAATTAATCAAATAAAATTTATTTGCGCATGCCGGGTTCGAACCCGCGACCTCCGGAATGTGAGTCAAGAGTCTTAGCCACTGGACTACGGAGGTCGTCAAGACCACGAGAGTGCAGGCCGCGGTTTTAATATCCCTATGACATCCCGTTATTCCGTTAAAACACGTGAATACCGCACAAGAGTCCCAACTGCTCCCGTCTGGAGCCAGTGGGACTATTACACCCCCATTGGGGTATGTTGTGAGACTGAAGGTAGTGGGGGAGGGGAGGGAGTTAAGGAAGATGAAGGTGGGGAAGTACCTGACTCTTCAGATCTGGTCACTAAACACGGCTAAAGCCATTTCAAGTAACGTTTCAATTCTTCCACTCTAATGGCCGTAAAATAAAATGAAAAAAGAAAAACCAAAATATTTTTAAAAATATTACATATTGTTTTTTTTTGTAGGTATCTACTTTATACCTACTGTGTTTCTGTATCTAGGTATGTCTACGTACTTTGAGACACAAATTATAAATAACTACTACTAATTAAAATTCTGGAAGCGAGAATTCAACATCTCTATCTGAACCACACTGTAGGCCCAGCTTCGCGTGAACTAGTAGGTACGTGAAACCCGGCTTGCAGCGGAACAAAATCTAGTTCCAAAAACGTCCGCTCGCGAGTGCTGATGTGTGAGCGCTAGAGTCAGAATCGGAATTATGATTTGCTGGTATGACAGCCTTAAGGGAAATACTGCTCTACCAAGGTGGTTGAAAGGAAACACAAAGGCCTTTAATTTAGATGAATATTTTCTACATCAATATTATCAAACATTGTGTGTAGATACTTCCTGGAAGAACATTTAGGAGGGAAAACATCCCAAATCATAAATATAAAGGAAAAATTATCATCATTTTTATCAAATGACGGCTTCCGTGGTCGAGGGATAAATTTCTCAACTAGCGATTCAGAGGTCGCGGGTTCAAATTTCGACTTGCGCAAGTAAATTTTATTTGATTGATTTATGTTATTTCACAATTTATTAATTATAAATAATATAAAGAGTACATTCGCGGCACTTACCGACATAATAGATACTCTCAGTATCGCCCTGGTATATGACGGCCATGTCGAAATGAAACATTGCTTGAAATAGCTTTATCAGTGTTTGGTGATCAGTTCGAAATAGGAAGGTACTTCCTCACCTTCCTATTTTCCATCTTCTCCCCACCTCTACTACCCTTAGCCTCACAACAATTCCCATTTGGGGATGCCATAGCCTCACTCGTTCCAGACGGCTCACAGAAGATTATTTACGGAAACTACTGGGAAACAATTAAAAAGTGAGGTTAAAATAATTATATTTGAGTACTCTTATACCTAAATAATACTGAGTTTTTAAATTGGACAAATTTCTTGTTGAAACACTACACGGAGGCGTGGGCACGCTTTCAAACACGGCGTTGTCCGTATTCAGTCGACGAACGCCACGGAAGGACTTAACGATACGCCCTAATCGGATAGCTGCAGTGTGTGTGTTTCGAAGTTTTGTTGTAAGAATCGTCATGGAAAATATAGCTGGAGATATTAACATAAACATATAAAATTCGGAAGTTTGTTTTAATAAAATGTTCATCGATGATGAATTCAACGGTCGCACAAGCTATAACTTTATTTTTATTTACACTTGCACTCACCACGCGATGGAAGAGTTGTAAATATGTAGAGAAATATTTTCTGCGCAAACATAGCTAATGGCTACAAGATGAAATTATTACCAAAAACAAGGACCTACCCAGTTCTAGTAACCATTCAGAGCCAGCCAAGGCGGCTGGGCGACCGGCAAAACCTTTTGAACTAAGTAGCGAAAAACCTAAACGGCAAAAAGGATGTTCGTTTATTAAATATCGTTATTTGGAGGAAATTTTTTTGTAACAGAAATTATATTGCAATCATCGTGAAAAAGAGACGCAGAAAAGGTATTGAAAGCCATTACCTATTCTCCAACACGAGCTACAAGAATGAAGAGGGTTTTTAACTTTTCATCCAAAAAATATTTCATCTTATACCTACTCCGGAAAAGGCATTAATAGGCATTGATGAGCAGGGGATAAAAAGTTTTGCAATTATTATACAAGTGTCATCCTGTGGGTATGACGAAAACACTTTTAACTATTTTAATTATTTTGTAAAGAGACTGTATAGCCAAATATTTTATATTTTATTTTTTAACACCGTATACATATATTATATATTTTCCAATGCGTACCTCAATAAATACTATTCCTACAAATATTTGAAAACATGTATTACGAGTATTATTATCTATTATAGTATTGTCATCTGTTTCATAAATCCATCGTATGAGGGGGTATTCTAGTCTAGAAAAAAAAAATATTTCGATAGTTTAGATAACTTAAAAAGGATTTTTCGAAATTCGAATTATTTTAAAAGTTAATGCCATTTTAGAGTCGTGACAATTCGACAATTTATACGGAATCTAGATAGAATAGAAATAGAAAACGCGTTTTTCTCGTAACTCATTTTTTCGAAACGTTTGTCACGAAATCTCAAGTTCTAATCAACCGATTTTCTTGAAATTTAGCATGAATTTTTTTTATATATCTTGCTGTGATAAGAATTAAGCAAAAATTTAAAATTTTAATTTTTATTATTTTTAAAATTTCGTAAAAGTTAACTATAACTATAACTGAAAAACGTTATTTTTTTAATAGCCGCCATTTTGCATGAATAATGTTTTTTTTTTATTTTTCCTGGTTTCTACCATAATGACAAAGAATATATTTGTACTGATAAAGAATATACCCTTATTTTATTTTTCAAATGACCAGAACGGTTGGAATCGTGACAAGATGGAAACGCTCTTTTTTCCCACCTCTACTTAACAGCGTGTAACTTCGTAAAATGTTGGTATATATATATTTTTTAATTCTTTTTTTGAATTTTTAAAATACAAATAAATATATATTGTAAAAAAATGTATACTTAAAATATTAATGTTTTTTTTTTTTAAACGCCCGAAATTGGGCTTCTAGACTAGAATACCCCCTTAATATGCACGTACATGTACCCAAGGTTTTATAAATAATGCTAAATTAACATATATTTTATAAAAACCGTATAAACTTTAATTTAAAACCATAAAATTTTTGTTTCCCGCTAGAATCGCTAAATAATCCACTGTGGCGGCTGTGGGCAGTTGAGACTCTTGTCCGGTAATCACATAAATAAAGTAGATGATGACATTAGCGGTGCATTATGCAGTCAGTAGGTACTCTGATTAAGCTCCTTGACATTGTTACGATACACAAATACGCCCCTGCAAATTACTCGGCCCCTCCTCCTAAGTTGTAGCGCACGCCACTGCGCAAACTACAGTTTCACTCCCTCTCCGCTAGCTTGCCGGCGCGCTACCGGCGGCGGAACCCAAGACCGTCGGTAGCGAGCCACCAACCGCCACTTCCCTGCAACTCCCGGTCTAGTACGCACGCCTAATGTGAGAATCGCTCCGCGCCCATTCCAGAAAGTTCCACGCGGAAGCATGGAACCTGTTTTTGCTAAATGATACACTAGGACACCAAGAATGGCCGAATTCCTTCCCGACACGGAAGATACAAGAGTCCAAACGCTCACTGTGAGTACCCAAGCTGTTATATTCCCCCATATTTGCGTGTGTTCGCAGTAAATTCACCGCGGAGATAAATAGCCCTTCCAGAGAGATTATAGGGACAGATTCCTCCATTTTAGATATAACTGTTGTTGCTACCCTGAATTACTCTGTATGCATTATTGTGATATTGTGTTTACGCAGATGTTTTACCCAATATAACTGTTGTTTACCCTGGTTACTGGTTTCACTGCCTTCCCCCAGCCCGTAGAAATTTGAGCTTTATTTCAGGGAAGCCACACACACGCCTCACAGATCCTACCACCCTGGTGGTGAGGGCCTCTCCCGCTCTGCTGACTAAAACCTGAGCTAGTCTGTCGGCAGAATGTTGGGACCCCCATGGAGGTCTGCTAACAACATATATAATAAATCCATTATCTAGACTACCTTTTCTCCATTCTGGAGAACTCTGTGGCAATATTATAGTAAATTTTCCTCATCCAATTTTTTCATAAAATTGAAAATATTCCGAGAAAATTAATAACGAGCGGTCCTTTATAATAAGGTTGCGCGTAGCCTAATAGACTGATTTTATGAAATAAGTAGCGAGTTCTCGGCGTGCGTTGCAATGCCACGTTTCTCACGCGCCACTTATTGCAAAAATTTTATATGAATTTATAACGCAAGAGCTCACCGGTGTATTTAGAAACCTTCGCGGGCGTATGCACAACAACTCAACAAAGTTTCATCGCAATCGGATGAATAGTATAGAAAATATTCATAACGCCAGAGCTCACTATTTTATATAAAACAATCGCGGGCACGGGCACACACCGTATGGTATCTTCAATTGGGGTATGATATAAAGCTGAACGAAAGATGGAATGGGGAGGAAGTACCTGGTAAGCTGATCTGGTCACCAAATACGGCTAAAGCCATTTAAAAAACGTTTCAATTCTAAATGGTGGTCTCAGACCAGAGTGATACTGAGAGTATCTTCTTTTCTGGAACGTGAAATAACGGACATAACATGAACGTTGTAAAATAACACAAAATTCAATCAAATAAATAGTCCATACAATTATTTAAATTAAAAATTTGTACAAGTGTTATTATGTCTTGTGAGCTTCGATCAATTATGTACTTGGTCGAAGCTTGTGAGGCAGGTATTTATTAGTTCCTAGATAGGTAGCGGGCAAATTGCCCTTTCCAAGTAACCAAAGACTCGTGAAAATGTGTACAAGTGTTATTATGTCTTGTGAGCTTCGATCAATTATGTACTTGGTCGAAGCTTGTGAGGCAGATATTTATTAGTTCCTAGATAGGTAGCGGGCAGATTGCCCTTTCCGAGTAACCAAAGACTCATGAAATTGTGTACAAGTGTTATTATCTCTTGTAAGCTTCGATCAATTATCTACTAGGTCGAAGCTTGTGAGGCAGATATTTATTAATTTCTAGATAGGTGGCGGGCAGATTGCCCTTTCTAAGTAACCAAAGACACATGAAAATGCCAATTAATTAGGCTGAAAAATGTATGTTTTTAATTAAACTCTTTTCTTAGTTTTTACTAAATGTGTCATTTATAGGGATATGAATACATTTTTTAGGGAAACGTATGCGCGGCCCATTTCTGCCCGTTTCATACAAATCTTTGATTTGGATTTGAGATCAAAATACCCAACCAAACTGAAAAATTATTTTTGAAATCAAAAGGCATACCTATTAAATATCTAGTTAGGATGTGAGCTACTTTATTTAGTTTTGCTTTAAATTATAAGATATAGGCCATTAAAGATTTGAATGGCCTATATCTTCCGCGCAGTGTACACGGAGCGTTTAGTGTGGACGGCTTGTTCGTGTCTGTACTGCAGAATGCGCGCGAACAATGGAGGACTTGTTCTCAGCAGACTGAGCTACGTTCACCGCGCGCATGCCGGGAACAGCTGTGAGTAGGTACATGCTCGGTTCGTGCGCTGCTTGCTGCGTCCACACTTATGAAATGTTCCTTTCATGTTACATTGCATGTTACATTACAGCAATCTGTACCCGGCTTGTTGTTACGAATAACGAAATACTCACAATTCGATAATTTTTTTGTTCTTTTTTAAATATATCACGCTTCATTAAATAGTTTTGCTAACGCGCTTCATTAAAAATGTAGTTTTTTTTTAATATAAGCACACTTTAATGCGAAACATTTGTATTTTCATTATTTTCACAAAACATCTTCTTTTGAACGCTTTCTCCGGAGTCTTAAAACACATTTCCCACCTCGTTTAGAATGAAATTAAAACAGTTTTACAAAAATCATTCTGAAGTTTCATTAACACCGTAAAAAATGTATTTCTCTTTGTAAAGTTTAGTGGCATTCCTTATGTAGGTGCAGGATGCACAGTGGGGTTTTATTTCTCTTTGTAAAGTTTAGCGGCGTTCCTTATGCAGGTGCGGATTGCGCAATGGGGTTTTATTTCTCTTTGTAAAGTTTAATGGCATTCCTTATGTAGGTGCAGGATGCGCAGTGGGATTTTATTTCTCTTTGTAAAGTTTAGTGGCATTCCTTATGTAGGTGCAGGATGCGCAGTGGGATTTTATTTCTCTTTGTAAAGTTTAGTGGCATTCCTTATGTAGGTGCAGGATGTGCAGTGGGGTTTTATTTCTCTTTGAAAAGTTTAGTGGCATTCCTTATGTAGGTACAGGATACACAGTGGGGTTTTATTTCTCTTTGTAAAGTTTAGCGGCGTTCCTTATGCAGGTGCGGGTTGCGCAATGGCGTTTTATTTCTATTTGTAAAGTTTAATGGCATTCCTTATGTAGGTGCAGGATGCGCAGTGGGGTTTTATTTCTCTTTGTAAAGTTTAGTAGCATTCCTTATGTAGGTACAGGATACACAGTGGGGTTTTATTTCTCTTTGTAAAGTTTAGTGGCATTCCTTATGTAGGTACAAGATACACAGTGGGGTTTTATTTCTCTTTGTAAAGTTTAGCGGCGTTTCTTATGCAGGTGCGGGTTGCGCAATGGCGTTTTATTTCTATTTGTAAAGTTTAATGGCATTCCTTATGTAGGTGCAGGATGCGCAGTGGGGTTTTATTTCTCTTTGTAAAGTTTAGTGGCATTCCTTATGTAGGTACAGGATACACAGTGGGGTTTTATTTCTCTTTGTAAAGTTTAGTGGCATTCCTTATGTAGGTACAGGGTACACAGTGGGGTTTTATTTCTCTTTGTAAAGTTTAGTGGCATTCCTTATGTAGGTGCAGGATGTGCAGTGGGGTTTTATTTCTCTTTGAAAAGTTTAGTGGCATTCCTTATGTACGTACAGGATACACAGTGGGGTTTTATTTCTCTTTGTAAAGTTTAGCGGCGTTCCTTATGCAGGTGCGGGTTGCGCAATGGCGTTTTATTTCTATTTGTAAAGTTTAATGGCATTCCTTATGTAGGTGCAGGATGCGCAGTGGGGTTTTATTTCTCTTTGTAAAGTTTAGTGGCATTCCTTATGTAGGTACAGGATACACAGTGGGGTTTTATTTCTCTTTGTAAAGTTTAGTGGCATTCCTTATGTAGGTACAGGATACACAGTGGGGTTTTATTTCTCTTTGTAAAGTTTAGCGGCGTTTCTTATGCAGGTGCGGGTTGCGCAATGGCGTTTTATTTCTATTTGTAAAGTTTAATGGCATTCCTTATGTAGGTGCAGGATGCGCAGTGGGGTTTTATTTCTCTTTGTAAAGTTTAGTGGCATTCCTTATGTAGGTACAGGATACACAGTGGGGTTTTATTTCTCTTTGTAAAGTTTAGTGGCATTCCTTATGTAGGTACAGGGTACACAGTGGGGTTTTATTTCTCTTTGTAAAGTTTAGCGGCGTTCCTTATGCAGGTTAGAGGTGGGTAAGTTCTGCATTTTTCCGGAAGCCTCCGAGACTTGCTTCCTTTTAAAAGTACACGAGTTCTAGGAGCAGGTCCCGAGTCCGAGTTCTTAGGTGCGGACTGGGCACTGGGTATTGTTGCGGCGCACCGAAACGGGACGCACGGGTTCAAAGAACTCGGAACCAGGACCTACTCGTAGAACCCACACGAGAACTCAGAACCCCGGGGTCGGACAAGACCCGTACGAGAACAAGGACCCGTCACCCGTGCAATGTAGGTACATTCAATGTATCTACACTGCACGGTCTTTTATTGAGAATTTAAATAAGTAAATTAATAAGCTGTAATGCTTTACTATAAACTATTATTTTATAATGCACGTCACCCGTTGATTAACGATACCAGATAAGACGCTCTAATTAAAAACTACTCCGTGCCTAGCCGAAGGGGTCACGCACGTGTGTGTCGATCAACGAACAGCGATCGAATGAACGCCCAGCGCCCAGCTCGTGACGTGACTCAAGGGGAAGTGTCATAGTTGGCCGGCCGCGGGTAGCGGGGAGTGTCGGGAACTCACCGAGACCCGCGACTCATGAGTGGAATGGTGAGTGACGCCGGACCGTGGATCGCGGAGCAAGCCGGCGCGGCGGCTACGGGGTGAGTCAGGAATGTAGTAGTTCGCGGCGTTCGCGCGAGTTCGGGAGTGGGCGAAATGAATGGATTGTGTCGCGATTCACGTAGCTTGGAACAAGGCGCTTGGGTTTAAAGGAACCCGGGACTTGTATTCGAGTGCGGTTTTCGCGCTTCGGCGTTGAGTTGCTCGGACCGCCGGATTACCGCCGGATTTATTTGGATGCGGAGAGTACTGGGACTGGGCCGGGTTCTCTGGGAGTAGTCGATTTGAAAAAGGAGTGGGAGTAGGAACCGCTTCCCGCAAAGGAGCGGATCACATGAGCCCATTCCAGCTGAACTGACACATCGCTAATGCAGGTGCGGGTTGCGCAATGGCGTTTTATTTCTATTTGTAAAGTTTAATGGCATTCCTTATGTAGGTGCAGGATGTGCAGTGGGGTTTTATTTCTCTTTGTAAAGTTTAGTGGCATTCCTTATGCAGGTGCAGGATGCGCAGTGTGGTTTCTTCCTCTCGACATTCCTAGTAGCTGATGTCCTGTCATCAACACAAGCAAGTTAGTAGCTGATGTCCTGTCATCAATACACGCAAGTTAGTAGCTGATGTCCTGTCATTAACACAAGCAAACTAGTAGCTGATGTCCTGTCATCAACACAAGCAAGCTAGTAGCTGATGTCCTGTCATCAACACAAGCAAGCTAGGCGCTCTCCGCTAGAGATACACGAAAAGTAACTCATTCGGTACTGAAATAACTATACACAACCAGAAGTAATCGGAACTTTTGATACGATTACTTTTCACGAATACTTTTTTACTGATTACTCGGTTACTATTTGTGCCGCTGGGGCCTAGAGCCTAGAGCCTAGAGCTGGCTGTTCAAGGCATGATCAAGGAACATTGCTAGTATATCAAACCACGAGGTAAAAAATAATCCAGGAAAAAATAATAATAACTACTCCGTGGTATTTGATGTAATACATTCCTACCAATTAATACTTAGTACTTATCCGAGTTTTTAGACAATAGGTATGTAATGCGAATTTCCAACGATTAACAAATTATGAAACATGATTTTTTTATTATAATCATAAAAAAATGGTTTTGTGATAATCATTTATAATTTCTTTTTTCTCCTTCACCAGATTTAAATGTCCGGGTTAAATTTTCCCCCAAAAAAAAAAAAAAAAAGAAGGAAAAACTAAACCCTTTCATACACTTCCCCAAATGATCATCTAGTGAATCCACGTTATGCAATTGCACTATATAAGTATTATAAATACAAAACAATACAAGAACAACATGTCAACCTACTAGAGACCAAATGGGAATATAATTCACCGACTCCAGATATTTTCGTATCAGAGGGTTCGGCTCTGTGGCATTTCTAATTGAACCTATAAATCCTACTGATCCCTCAATATAAATATTTAAAAAATCTTTTGTAATCCTACATGTATTTAAAATTACTGCTTTTTGCATTTTTATATACAAATTCTTTGACAAATCTAATATGCTTAAATTTTGAATCAGATTCCTAGGTATTATGCCAGTGGCCGAAATAACAAATGGTAATATTTTTATAGTCCGAGAATGCCAAATTCTTTTAATCTCATTTCCTAAATCTGTGTATTTTCTAATTTTTTCAGAAACAGTTTTTTGAATATTACAGGAATTTGGAATAAAATTAATAATTTAATAATTTCTAGTGAGTTTATACAAAAATATAAAAACAATACGCGTTTGATTGTCTCATAAATGAATGAGTTGGTTGGAAGAAATTGCCGTTGGAAGAAATTGTTCGAAGAAAATTATAGGTACAATATGTGATGTTACAGAGAGCAAATAAATAATAAATAAAGTATGAACATAATGCCACTAGATTATAATAGTATTTTATTTTTAAACGAAACCCTTCAAAACATTGTGCCGACCCATAAATATCTAACCAGTATTAACCGAGGACTCTGATACTTCGAAGTATCCAGTGCAAACAAAGAAAAAATCAAACGTCAAAATGTGACAAGTAACGATTTGTGATTTGTATCTATTATAAAAGTACCCGTCGGGACTTGGAACCAAAAGTAGTACATGAAAAAAAAATAAAAGTAGTATAATCAAAGTATCGAAAGTATTTAGAAGTAGGTACCCACTACCCGTTAACGATGTTATATCCAAGTAGCACGTAAGTCATCAAAATATTCACTAACGACAATATAATACCGATTTACGTGAATTACACTCTCTGTTCAAATGAACTTTGAACTCTGAATACTACGCACATCGAGGAACTACATTGATGTAATAATATCTTAATGTCGTGTTGCCCGGCAGACTAGCTAAATATGAAGCAAGACCGGCCCGTGGCAGGGGTCAAAAGGACGTGCGCAGTTGATATGAAGCTGCGCGACCGCTTGAAGGTAAGCAAGTTACGAGTATGGCTTGCATTCCACACTTTTTTTAAATCTCCTGGTATTGCGGGAGGATTCAGAATTGTTTATTGGATAACCGACACCTCTGCCGTAGTTCAGCCCGAGTGGTTTTCTTTGTTTGATGGCTTAGCGGGGGTGCCCGGGTTCATAGGGTGAAGTTTGACTTTGTCTTAAGGAAGGATAAATCTGCCCACCAGCTGCATTGCAGGCCGGATCAAGAGACCTATAAAGGGAGACTTTTGACCTCTCTAATAGAACTAACTCAGAACATCGCCTTGCAACACAATGATAGGGATGGATTCATTCCATCCGTCACTTGAATACACTGACCCTCAGATTCCTACCCACCCCTCATAACTTTTCCCTTCCCAGAAATTCGTCTCTTTTCTTTACTCAAAAGATCCTTTGCACAGTATCCCCATAGATGCCATCCCTTGAGGGGAATTATTTTCATCAGGGCCTCCTGTGTGGAGCCAAAGTAAAAAAACAAAAATTGTATTACCATTCTCTCCTTCTTAGGTTGTTCTATGAGTTTCCAGACACCATGTATAGTACCTGTATTTGCGGCCTAATCCTGAGTAAGTGTTAGATACTTTCCGTATCGCTCTAGTGAAAGACCTCTTTCAGAATCGAAACGTTGCTTGAAATAGCTTTGGCCGCGTTAAGTAGCCAGATTAAAATCGCCAGATAGCTACTTCCCAAACCTGATCATCCCCATCATGACCCGTTCCCAAGTCTTACAATATACTTCCATTGAGGATGCCATAGTCTCACTATCTGTTCACAGGAATTGGGACTCGTGTCGTATTCACATAAATAAAGTGGATGATGACTAATAATAATAATAATAATAATAAAACGTTTATTTGTTATAGAGAATACATCAATACAAAGAAGCTTTGACTGTCCAACTAGGAAGGTCTCCCGTTCTAGGACAGTCAAATGACAAACATTTTGATAGGCGTAAATTTAATTTAGAAATTACCAATTTGGGACACAAATCAACAAATCATCGCCAAAAAACTTTATCTTATTTACTAAAGTTCAGGCAAAAATATTTAATTATTTATAATGTATGCATAATTTAATTATTTACTAATTTAGTTATTATTAATTATTTATAATTATGCACAAGTGTCCTTTACGTACATGTTTTTTTTTCAATATAGAAAAAAGAAAGAAATATAAAATTATAAGTTTACTTGTAAATAAACCAAAAGAAAAATAATACATAAGAAAAATAATACCTATTAATTATAAATAAACCAAAAGAAAAATAATACATATTAATACAAAGTTATTGAAAGCAGTGAAGAAGAAGCAAACAGAAAATACTTGTATATGGTGACCTTGTTAAAAAAAACGTACTGCTAAATTGTTTAATTAGTACAGCTTTATACTTCAGTAGAGGCATACAAAAAATATCAGAATCGTTAGCATAAAAGGTTTTCAAAAATGTTTAAAGTGTTTTCCAATCGTACTTTAAAGAACTTAATCATCCATTACAATAAACTAAATCCGAAAGAAGCCTCGTAAGCAAAACATCTTACACAAATGCAGACTCTCAGTTAATTTTACAAAAGATTCTCAATTAATTTGTTAATTAATTTTTAATTTTACTATGCTATTTGTTTATGTGACATTATGGTATATTATGCAATCATAATCTTGCATTCATTAATAGATGACCTTTTGCAAAATCAATATTATATTACATTTTCCTCGTCTTGCTTTTATGTAGACATTGCAAACAGCCTGACGATTTAATAACCTTCAAGAGGACTTAAATATTTCTGTATGAATAATTTTACCGGTTACGAAAATATGTTTTTCCAGTGTTTTTAAATTATTATTTTTAGCCACATTTCGCACCAAGTTATGAATCAAATTAAAATTAGTCAGGTTGCTTGTGCGTTGTACATATGTCTGGTAATGTTACCGTGAAAACAAGCTTATGGGTAGGAGTGGTTAATAATTTTCAATTTGGGAGTCGGATATGACCGACACCTCTGCCGTAGGTTATCCTAAGAACGGTTAGCTACGTTTCGTGACTTAGCAGGGTTGCCCAAATGCATGGGGTGAGATTTATCTAGGTCTTGGCTACGAATGCGTCTTCCCACCTTCTGCATGGAGGAGAGACTGGTTGAAAAAGGCCTTTTGACTAGTCCAGCCGGACTCCATCGCCTTGCGACATAGTTAAGGGGATGGATTCATATGTCTATTAGTCCTGGAGGCTAGTACATTTTTCTTTCCCAAAAGTTCCTCTCCTTTCTTTTCACACAGCGTTTCCTAGAAAACATAGACCTGAGGGATTTTATTCTCCTCGGGACCTCCCGCGTGAAGATAATGTAAAAAATATAAAAAAACAGTTTCGTAATAATTATTTTGAAGTTTCATTATCATCTTCCAAATTAAAGTTTGAATCTTACGCACAGCGGTGTGTGACTAAGTCTGATGACATTGGTGTCATATCTCTATCTCTGGTTGCCCGGCAGACCAGCACAATATAATACAGTACTAGCAGTAGCGTAGCGAGGGGGGGGGGCGGACCGCCCCGGGTGCCACCCACAGAGGGGTGCCACTAGACCAAGATATTACTCTACCAGGAGATTGTAGATTGTACTGAATTTGCTCATTTTAATCTTTTCAAGTACATTTTGATTAATGTGATTTTAGGTAAGGAAGTAAACTTATAAGAGCCTTACAATTATAATACTTCCTGGGAATTTTCATGGACCTGAAGGAGTTCTGATAGCGCCGATCTGTAGAGTCACAAAATAATAACTCTCAGTTCCCGTGACAATTTGTTCTATTTCCTATCAACCTCTCCTACTTGTACCACAGCAACGTAAAGCAATAATGTTACCTTCACTTCTTGCGTGTTCATGTTTTTTAATTAATCTTCAGTATACACTTGTTATCTATTTAATTTTACTATTGTTATGGCTGCTACTAGTTTGTTATATAAAACCAAAGATATTGAAATTTGAATATCTTTGTATAAAACTAACAGATAAAAACTCTTGCTGCTAGGCATTGCCAGCGGACTTGTAATGGACTTCACCCAATTTGGTAAAGTTCACGACTCAAATTTTCGATTTTTATAACAGCCGGATTTTTGGAAAAATAATATCAGGTGATCCTGTAGAAACAAAATCAGCGGGAAAAAAAAACGTGACATGAATATCGTCGTACATGAAGCTGGGTTCAAAAGAAATTTTTTTTATCTTCAATTTTTATATTTACAAAACGTTTTGTTTGGAAAGACATTTATGTTTTTGATTTTTTTTATTTGAAGTTTGGAAACTTAATAAAATAATTCTATTAAGAATCAACTTCTTCAGGGAAGAGCAGGAAATTAGCCAGGAAAATTTTAAATGACCTTTTTAACGTTTTGTGAAGTTCAAAAATTTTTCATTAAGGAAATTTTTTATATTTCTGATTAAAAACAAAGTACTTAACCGTTTTATTGAATTTGAATGCCAGCTTATTATATGTTTGAAATTTATGTATTAGAAATTTTAAATTATTATTTTAGAAAAATAGAACATAGAATATAATTTATTAGGGCATAAATTTATTTGAATTTAGAAATCATTTATTAAGAGATAAATTTATTGGAATTAACAATATAGTTTATTAATTTTAGAATAAAATTTATTAAGGGGTTACATACTCGTGTGTCAGGAGATCAGGAAAAGCATTTTTTTTTTACGTATGTAATAAATACATACCTAAAATGAAGCAATCAAAAGTGAAATATTTAAGTAATATATTTTTTTTATATTTTCACTCAAAAATTTTAAATATTCAGCAGGAGAGACCTGGTTTCCAGAGACCCCTTAACAAAGTGATAGAAAAAATGACTAGAGAATAAAGACAGCTTCATTTGAAATAGAAAAACAGTTTATATTTCTGTTACTATAGCTCGTACTTGAACGAAAGATTTAAAAAAAAATAAAAACGAAATAAAAAAGACTATACTACTAAAAATTGTACTGTTTTGCATACAACTCTGACAAAAGGGTTTCTTTCAAAGCAGTTTCTGAAAGCAGTTTTTACAACAAATTTCATCCAAACTCTGAATCAGTCAGAATATTCTGCCTTAAAAAAGATTTTTCTAGTTTAGGGGGCGTTCAAGTATTACGTAACGCAATTTTTGAAGATTTTTGACCCCCCCCCCTACCCCCCTCCCCCCACGTAACGCGCCGTAAAGTTTTTTTCCGTTCCCTCCCCTCCCCCAAACATTACGTAACGCCCAAGTAACAATTTTTACCTGAAAGTCTCAATTAATTTGCGCAAAGTGCTGGAAAGTCGCTTAAATACCTTTTTGTTGTTTTAATCGCGTTTGCGGTAATAAATAAAACAAGAGATTTCGAGAACGAAAAGGATTGCAAACATGGAAGATTTCAATTCCCTGGTTTTTTTTTTATCTAAATAAAGAAAAATGTGTTACTTAACGTGTTGTTCGAACCCCCTCTCGTAACGCACAGTAACGTTTCACAAGACCCCCCTCCCCCCCAAGTGCGTTAAGTAATACTTAAACGGCCCCTTATCCGCTTTATATTGTAGTACCTAACCAGTAATATATGCATCGAATAAAGGTGCAATTATATAATGCGTAACGTAGGCACTTACCGCTCTCAAACTCGTCGGCCGCGAAACACAGCACCGCAAAAACTAAAAATAGTAGTTGATTAAACATTTTAGCAACTTTTTGGCTTAATACACTTCGGTAACTTGATTTTATTGAATAACCAATTCAAGGAGCCGACAGCGTTTATATACTGCAAAGACGGAGCGCAACTTAGGGTGGGCATACATTGAGACATCGGTTGTGCAGCATGTTCAGCGCAGCGTAGTTCAGGATTTTGTGTTTGTATGGAAGTGTATGGAGCGACATACATTAAGACGCAGACATGTGCGACGCAGAAACGCTACTGCCCTGCGCCTGAACGGCATACACTGAGACATCGGTCGTACAGCATATTGTTGGTTTGTTTGTTTGTTTGTTTGCTTGTATGTTGGTTGATTTGTTTATTTGTTGGTTTATTTATTGGTTTGTTTGTTTGTTGATTTGTTTGTTGGTTTGTTTGTTAGTTTGTTTGTTGGTTTTTTGTTGGTTTTTTGGTTTGTTTGTTTGTTTGTATGTTTCTTTGTTGGTTTGTTTGTTGGTTTGTTTGTTTTTTTGTTTGTTAGTTTGTGTTTTTGGTTGGTTGATTAATTTGTTTGTTTGTTGGTTTGTTTGTTGGTTTGTTTGTTGGTTTGTTTGTGGTTTGTTTGATTGTTTGTTTTTTTTTTTTACATGAGCTCCACACGGAGAGACCCTGAGGAAAATAATTTCCCTTAGGGCCTATGTCATCTTTGGGGATGCTGTGTGGAGGGTTTTTTAAGGAAAAGAAGAAGAGGAGAGTTCTGGGAAGGAAAAGGGTTTAAGGGGTGGGTAGGAATCTGGGGTTCAGTATGTCCTGGTCATCCGCCTCCAAGACCCAGACAAATCTCACCCCATGAACCCGGGCACCCCTGCTAAATCACCAAACGTAGCGAACCACCTGGGATGACCTATGTCAGAGGTGTTGATTATCCAATAAAGGTTCACGGGGCGGCGGTACCCATTCCCGCCTCCCAAATTGTTGATTTGTTTGTTTGTTTGTTTATTTGTTGGATTGTTTGTTGGTTTGTTTGTTTGTTTATTAGTTGGTTTGTTTGTTTGTTGGTTTATTTGTTTTTGGTTTGTTTGTTGATTTGATGGATTGTTGGTTTGTTTGTTTGTTTGTTGGTTGGTTTATTTGTTTGTTGATTTGTTGGTTTGTTTGTTGGTTTGTTTGTTTGTTTATTGGTTTATTTGTTGGTTTGTTTGTTTTTTTTGTTGGTTTATTTATTTGTTGGTTTGTTTGTTTGTTTACTTGTTTGTTTGTTTGTTTGTTGGTTTGTTTGTTGGTTTTTTTTGTTTGCTTTTTTGTTGGTTTGATCGTTAGTTTGTTGGTTTATTTGTTTGATTATTTTTAGATTGTTGGTCGGTTTGTTTGTTGATTTATTTATTTGTTTGTTAATTTGTTGGTTTGTTTGTTGGTTTGTTTGATTGTTGATTTGTTTCTTTTTGTTTTTTTTGTAAAATTTCATATGTACGACCTTTAAGCTTTGAACTTGCTTTAAAATTGAGCTTTAAGCTATAAGCTTTAAGCTTTGAGGCTTATATATTACGTATGCTGTCATTGCCCGTCCCCGTTGCTTTATCCCTATATACTAGCTGTTGCATCCGAAACTGTCCGAAATGACAGCCTCAAATGCAACAGGCGAATGGTGGACTGTAAATTGCTAAATAAACAAAAATTACGAAATGAATTGAATGCTTATATGTGTCTGGTAAATCTCTGGAACTAGAAGGAAGTAAGGAAAGCCAAGTCACTTACCAAATTCGAAGACGAGCACAAACTTAAAGAAAAACCAGTTCCTTCCAATGTCACAAGTCGATCAGTTGTAGGTGCTCACTGCTGGTTGTTATTGTTCCAAGCCTTTTTTCAGCAAGGTGACATGGTTGGTGGGGGTAGGATCAAAAATGACATTCAGGTAGGTACTGAGCACAATATCAATTCAAAACCCAACATTCCCGCCCCCGAGAAGAGATTGAAATCTCTTATCTACGACCGATGGTAAATCACACATTTCCGAATACTGACAACAAATAAATGAATTTAATAACAACCTATTATTAACAAAACGACAAACAATTATTCAATCTTTTTGCAACGAACAACTTAACGAAATTAAAAAAAAAAAATGTAAGAAACATAAGTCTAAAATAAAACTAAAATTAATCCATAAGGAATATGTTCCTAAGATAAGTTATTGAAGACCTATCTTTCATAGCAACTGACACCGCGGTAAAACGAACAAAAAGTAAGGAGAAAATAAAGACGACAAATATAAAACTTAAAATAAACTTATGAGTAAAATGTTTCAAAGTGGTAATGGATAAAGTTTGACAACTGGCCGACGAAATGTTCCTTGTGCAGTTTTAACTGTCACAACCCGTACGATTTGATCAGGACCCGGATGACATTCCTCGATGCGTCCCAGTGGCCAGTGCATGGATGGAATTTTTCCATCATTTAATAACACCAAATCTCCAACATTAAGATTAGGTGATGAAGTTATCCACTTTCCACGTTGTTGAAGGGTGTGCAAATATTCTTTTCTCCATCGATTCCAAAATGCCTGAGTTATTTTTTGCAACAATTGCCAACGTGATAATCTATTCATCGGTACTTCAGACCAATCAGGTTCCGGAACCGATGTAAGAGGAGCCCCTATCAAAAAATGACCAGGCGTCAATGCTTCAAGTTCAGATGGATCAGAAGACAATTGAGATAATGGACGAGAGGCGATATGGATATGTTGCAAACGCCCACCACCTCTGAATAAACCAACCGAATTCAAAAAATGTATAATCATTCGAATGTGAGACACAGTTTGACAAATTTTGCCTGTAACTGGGTGAAAATGCACATGTTGCACTTTCAAAATCCATAATTTTAGAGATGAATGCAACTCCTCGACGGTTAATATTCCGAATATACGATCCTCTTTCTTTTTTCGAATGTTAACAGCAAATCTCAAAATCCATGCTGTAACACGTTGCAATCTTGTTAATGAAGAAAATCTATTTAACGTCTCCTCATTCCACGAATTAGTTGAATCAATACATGAAGATTGTTGGCCTTTAGCTCAGGAACAACATCAAGTTTTACACTGGAAGAATGGAACAATGACCACTCATCGACGGGTGATAGCATCCAAGGAGGCTCCCTCCACCATAACTCTGTATTGACTAACTGATCAGGCAAAAGTCCTCTGCTAGATACGTCAACTGGGTTCAAATGAGTATGTATATGAAACCATTTAATCAAAGAATTAACTTCATTGATTTGTCCTATTCGATTGGCAACAAAGGTTTGCAAATTATATGTAGGTGTATGAATCCATGATAAGACTATTGTAGAATCCGTAAATGTGAACACTTTATCAATATGTAAAGTTGTACCGAATGATTTCAAAACATAATCCAAAAGTCGAGCGAGCAACAAAGCACCACATAATTCTAAACGTGGAATAGAAAGAGTTTTCACAGGAGCCACGTTTGACTTGGCAACCAAAAGTCTAATGTTAAATTCTTGCTTCGAATGTTGGGACCGAATGTACACAACACAAGCATAACCCTTTTCGGATGCATCTGCAAATCCCACTAATTGATATGTATTATCACTACTCTCCCCTATGTAACGCGGAATTTGAATATTGGCTAAAGTTGAAAATGACGATACTATTGCCGTCCAATGAGATTGAACCTCGACAGGAACTGGATCGTCCCAGTTCAATCCAAGCTTCCACAACTGTTGTAACAAACATTTAGCCAAAAACGTGACGGGGGAAATCCATCCAAGGGGATCAAAAATCTTTGCAATTGTTGATAAGATTGACCTTTTAGAAAATATTATTTGTGATGTTTTTACTCGATACGAGAACGAATCGATTTGCGAATCCCAAACAATACCTAAAATCTTAATGTTATTGGCATGATCTAAATCAATTTCTATAGGTGCTTCCTGGTGTGAGATTGGAATATCAGAAAGCAGTTCACGACAATTACTCGACCACTTGCTCAATTCAAAACCGCCAAGAATAAGTAGTTCCACCAAGTCTCGCTGCAATTTACGTGCCGATTCAAGTGTGGATGCTCCAGTTAAAATATCGTCAACGTACGTATTTTCTAATAAAACTTTTGATGCTGTCGAAAATTTGGCATCTGCATCCGATGCGAGTTGATGTAAAGTACATATAAACGGTGCGGAAGCTTTTCCGTACGTAACAGTTTGCAGTTCAAATTCTTTGATCATTTGTTCCGGAGATTCACGCCATAAAATATGTTGATAGGATCTATCCTCTGGTCGAACCAATATTTGTCTATACATTTTGCAAATATCTGTTGTAAAGACAATTTTATGCGTTCTGAAATTGGAAATTAACTTCACAATACCTTGTTGAAGTTTAGGTCCTACTAAAAGTATATCATTTAACGACTGGTTAGAAGATGTTTTTGAACTTGCGTCAAAAACAACTCTAAGTTTTTTAATGGATCCAGTATCCTTAATCACACAATGATGAGGAATGAAATATTTTCCAGTCGAAACTGATGAACTTGTCACATCTATCATGTGGCCCAAAGATTCATATTCTCTCATGAATTGAATGTAATCAGATTTTATAACTGGATGCCTAGAGAAACGACGCTCGAGGTGATGCAGACGAGATACTGCCGAATGATATGAATCACCAAGAGCCGATTTAATTTCCCTGAATGGAAGTGGAACAACGTAACGTCCCGCATCATTTCTATAATGCTGCGTTGAAAATATTTCCTCACAAAGCAACTCTTCTGTAGATAACGGTGAAGGATGATTTGGAAGGTCTTCGATTTCATAAGGTGTCTTCACATTAGTTTCAATCGATGAATCTAATATTGTCAAAAACGAATTAATAGGAGATGTGCTGTGATCGACATTTCCCATTAAAATCCAACCAAAAGCTGTGTTCAAAGCTATCGGTTCATTCGCTTTTCCTACCACCTGCCCCGAACGAAGTACTGACGAAAACATTCCAGCACCCAATAAAATATCTATTGCAGAGGGCTTATCGAAATTTGGATCTGCCAAAGTTAAATTTCTCAAATGATCCCAGTCTCCCCGACGAATGGGAGAACTAGGCAACTGTGCACAAATGCTTGATAACACGACGAAATCCGCATCAAAAAGCTCATTCGAACATAGAGGACGGATCCGACACTTGACCAGTCCCTTCTGCGCGATGGCCGACAACTGTCCAATTCCTCGAATAGGAATTTGTTTATTAGAACAGTCGAGGCCCAAACGAATTGCACAATCATTTGAAATAAAATTTGCCTGACTGGCACAATCCAATAATACACGAACCTTGTGAAAATGACCCTTTTTATCACGTGCTTCTACGATGGCCGTAGCTAACAAAACTGATGATTGGCTAGAGCTCGATAAAACGTTGGGATTGTTAAGCCTTTCCGAATGAGGTGTGGTTGCCGCGATGGCCGATACGATTGGGTCGATTGTCTCAGGTGGCGAATCGAGTACTTCTTGTCTAGAAGTGTTATCGAAATTGTTGCTGTTTGACGCCTGTACTTGCCTATTTACGTCACGAGAAAAATGCAACAAAGAATGATGATTTTTATGGCACTGAAAACAATTAAAACGCGACGAACAGTTCTTGACCAAATGCTGAGCGGAAAGACAATTCTGACACAATTTATATTTCTTCACAACATCAAATCTAGCAAGTGGTTGTAGCTTTAAAAATTGGTCACACTTTGAGAGAAAATGTCCACCTTTGCATATTAAACACACCGACTTTTGTGTACTGACAAAAGAATTTAATAAGCGATTTGTTTTTGCTTTTGGCGCTTCATTTTTCACACCGTACCCATGAACCGATTCATAAATTTTAGATTGTGATTCTAAAAATGACAATAATTGTGAAAATGATGGAATTTCCTCCTTATGACCTATTAACTCGAAGTTAGTTCTTATGTCATCAGGAGTTTTCTTCAAAACGATATGTAGTAATAAAAATGACCACTGATCTGTTGGAAAATGTAACGCTTCTAATGCCTGAATATTTTCCTTCAAAACATTAACGACAGATCTAAGCGAATCCTTTTTAATTATGGGGCATGAGATAATGTTCTCTATGTGTCTGTCCGCAATTATCCGTTTGTTATGAAAACGATCTCTCAACAAATTGTAAGCAATTGGATAATTGATTGCGGAAACAGGAAGATGCTTTATAATTTTCAACGCGTCACCCGATAGTGCTCCTAACAAATAATGTAATTTATGTATGTCACTTAGAGATTCATTATCATGAATAATTGCATCATACGTATTTATAAAGTTTATCCATTCAGTAATTCCACCCGAAAAAGTTGGCAAACTAATTTTAGGAAGTGAAAAACCGTGACTATTTGATGTTTTTATAGAATCTTCCTTTGGTGGAAAAACTGCTAGATAATTCGTATGAATTTCAAAATACATGTTCATAAAAGATTTATATTTATTTTCCAAATCTGTTAATTTTAACTCCTCACTTTTTGACGTTTCTAGAATAATATAAGATTCAACAAAATCATCCCTTTGCTTTTCAATATCCTTAATTCTAACCAGTAAATTATTTCTATCTAATAAATTACCAGAAACAACTGCTCTGATCGATGAATCATGAATCTCCCGGAGACCTAGAATGGCCAATTTATTGCGAACACTAGCAGAAGCAGCCATTTTGATAATATTTGAAAATAGAAATTCAACAAACGAAAAATGTGAAATTTACCACGAAATTTAACCCCTTTTGAAGGTGACAATGTGCCCAATTCGAAAGCCGAAATGCCAGGAATATTAGGAACACAGGATCAAGGTTATTGGAAAAACACATACAAGCATTCAACTCCAAAATGCTCACGAAATCTGGCACGATTGGACCAATATGTTGCATCCGAAACTGTCCGAAATGACAGCCTCAAATGCAACAGGCGAATGGTGGACTGTAAATTGCTAAATAAACAAAAATTACGAAATGAATTGAATGCTTATATGTGTCTGGTAAATCTCTGGAACTAGAAGGAAGTAAGGAAAGCCAAGTCACTTACCAAATTCGAAGACGAGCACAAACTTAAAGAAAAACCAGTTCCTTCCAATGTCACAAGTCGATCAGTTGTAGGTGCTCACTGCTGGTTGTTATTGTTCCAAGCCTTTTTTCAGCAAGGTGACATGGTTGGTGGGGGTAGGATCAAAAATGACATTCAGGTAGGTACTGAGCACAATATCAATTCAAAACCCAACACTAGCTATCACTGGATCATATTGGATCCGAGGAATGGGTTATTTTTTTAACCAGTTTCTATCGGATTTATAAAATGGTCACCAACACTCTAACTTGGCTTAGCCGAACCAAAAGCCGCCCCGAGGGCCTAGCAGCAAAAACCTGCGGAGCGGGTTTTTAACTGCTTGTGTAATATAAATAGATATTTTTTTTGTACGTTTCAAGTGATAAGTCTAATATATAACCTATATACACTATTTACCAGCGTTAAATAAAAATAAAAAATCATGTAAAAAAACTTATTTTATCCGAATACCGTCTGGAGCCAGTAAGACTATGGAATCCCCAACTTTGGTATGTTGTGAGGCTGAAGGCAGTGAGGAGGGGAAAGACATGTGGAAAAAATACCTGGCTATTCAGATCTAGTCACCAAACAGGCTAAAGCCATTTCAAGTGATAAGTCTTATATATAATCTATATACACCAGGGTTTCCCAAACTTTTTCTGCAATGGAGCACTTTGCAAACCCGTAAATTTTAACGGAACACTTGGCTTATTTATTGGTTGGGTGTAAAGCACTCTTTTTAGGGTGAATTGCCTATTTAAAAAGATTCCTAATATTAAAACCCTCGCTGTTTTCTTGGATCTAGCCAAAGCCTTTGATACTGTCTCTCACCGCATACTTTTGAAGAAACTCCTTCAGATAGGAATAAAAGGTACTCCCCTCAAATGGTTTGAGAACTATCTAACAAATAGGTCGCAATCGTCTCTTGTAAATTCTGCTAAGGAATACAGAAGTACAAGTTTACCAATCACGTACGGTGTGCCTCAAGGCACTGTATTAGGCCCACTTCTCTTTCTAATATATATTAACACTTTATGTAACTTGGAAATTGATGGAACTATAATATCTTTTGCCGATGATACGGTAATCATCTTTGAAGCTGAAAATTGGAACTCAACTATGGAAAAAGCAAATAAGGGCCTTAATAAAGTAAAACATTGGTTAGACGACAACCTTCTGACTCTTAATATTGACAAAACAAAATATTTACTTTTCTCCATACGTAAAGTCACTCCTCAAAACTGTCCTAATCTTATCATTCACTCATGTTCACAGAACCATATTCCCCTACGCTTCCTTACAATAATTGCTCATGTACCAACCTAAAAAAATCCGACCAAATTAAATATCTGGGGATTGTTATAGATGACCAACTGCGTTGGGAGGACCATGTCAATTTCACAACAAAAAGACTCCGCAAATTGTGCTATATATTTCTCTCTCTCAGATCAATCCTGAACCTTCAAACAATGAGATGCATATATTTTGCACTATTCCAATCAATAGCCACATACGGTATCGTGGGATGGGGAGGCTGTGCAGCGTCAATTATATATCCCATGATCTTAATTCAAAAGCTGCTACTAAGGATTATATTAAAATGTCACCCATCAGAGCCACTTTTTAAAAAATTCGCAATCCTAGACATTAGACAATTATACGTTAAGACAATTCTCATACACATAAGGAAAAATGATTTAACACTCAAAACTCAACAAAATATTTACACTCGCTATTCATCACACCAAAAATGCAAAATTCCTCTAACAAAAACAGCTTTCGCCCAACGACAGTAGTTCTCTTACATCGCGCCTAAAATGTTCAACTTACTGAGTAGTGATATTAAGACATCGAAAAGTGATGATCTTTATGCTATTAATATACAGAACTGGTTATTTACTCAGGGAAGGAAATATTATAAAGAATGCCTTACATCTTAAAACTGATCTTATTTTTTCATATTTCTCGAGTAAAAAATCTGATCTCTAAATTAATTCTCAACCAAAACTTTATACTACGCTGATGCTTTTTTAATATTTTTTGACATTATTCATCCATTTCATATGCTGCCTAGGAATACTTGCTGTTGTTTTTTTTTTTTTGGGGTCTAAGACTATCATTGTTCATCTGTATAGATGATTTATATATTAATTCTTATTTTTGTTTCTATTATCATTAAAATATTATTATTTGTTACTTTAATTTTTATTTGTTATTCTATTTTATTTATTTATACAAGATTCATCTAGTTTAACTCCTTTCCTGTACGTGATCATGTACCTAATACTAGTATGAATATTTTCCTTAATATGTATGCTATATGTTTGTACTTTCATCTACATATATATGGATGATTATTAATATTATATACTTAATATAACATCTTATGAATCTCGACTACCATAATACGGGTATTTGCCTAGCTTGGTAGTCGAAATACCATGTAAAACAATCCTGTAATAAACAAAAAGAATAAAGAAAAAAATAAAAAAATAAAAAATATATATATATAAACATAAATAAATTATTAAACACATTATTTATTTAGTACTTATATGTACAAACAAACAAAACATGGAATATAAACTAAAAATTGAAATAAATTAAGTACCTAAGCGGCCAACCACAAATTACGTCACAAGGATTTCATTATTTTTTTTACCCCACCTCCGTCTCTGTGACACATTGTCACATTTGTGAAACCCCTCCCCCTAGGGTGACGTCACATTTTTTGCAATTTTACATCTAAAATAATTTTACATAAAAATAATCAAAACAGTAATTCAAAGTTGATGCCCCCCCCCCCGTACCCCTTGTCATACAATGTCACACTTCTCTACTCCCCCCCCCCCCCCTTAAGGTGTGACGTAATGTATGGATGGCCCCTAATGACTTTGACGATTGATTTTAAGTCCGCGAATCCTGAGATCAGGCACAATAATGGTTAGTTGGATTCTAATATCTTTTGTCGTATTGATCCTATTCGTTTTTACATTGTTACGTAAAAAGAGGCGTAGGATGCCAAATGTTATGTTGCTAGCATGTTTCAAAAGAAAACGCGATGAATCCACCTGTGAACTTTTCTACTAGTCGTAGTAGAGCGCCAAATTCTGTAGAAAAACAGAATATATCCACACTTGCATTCGAAATGCTTTCCTTCTGGATAGTAGGAGAGCATTTTTCGTAGAATGCGTGGGCACTGTGACATTTCCATCCGTACTTACCATTAGGGAATTGAGTTACATTATAAATAACAACCAGAGTATTTTTGTGATTTGAATCAACATTCACTATATTATTAAATAAATCATTCAACATGGGACATCACAGACTTATTACAAGGCGAACAAAACAATACTATGTCTCACCCTTTTTGCGACCTAGACCTTCTTAAGCTATATAAACTGCCTAAGAGTATGCGTAGCCTGCATACAGCACGTGGCGGAGCTAGGAGCTAGGCGTTCCGTCCAGCATCCAACAGGATGCCTGATGCAATCCGTCCGACGACGTGATGCCAAACCCATTTAGGAGCATCCGGAAGGCGAGAGATGCGCTGGTGAACGGCCTAAGCTTGGCCAGCAGTACGAGGCCCGTCCCACGAAGCCGTCATACCCAAATCGATGATTTTATTCAGGATCCGGTGACAATCCAGAGTGCGGAACGGTCCCACCGTAGCGGTGTGTTAAAATATTCCGTTCCATGTGTGTTGAACGGTTCAGCCGGGCGTCGAAAGATTCGCCCATGAGAACAGCGGATGTTTCGGCTTAAATTGCGGAAAACGAATAAATATTCATTACTGTGACCTGCGATCACTAACGGGATTCCATTAACTCCGTACGATGGCAAATTAACGCTTGATGGGTCGGATTATCTGCGTTTATTACTTTTGTCACACGCGGTGCCGTTTGGCCATTGATACGCCCGAAACTTGGTTTTTCGGAAATAACAATTCGAGCATTTTCGAGCGAGTTACTCCGTCCAGTATTAATTACACCATTATTAAATATTCCAATTGACTGTCCCCGCAAAACGGCTTATCCCGTTCCGTTTTACGTCGAGAGTGAGTTCCACAGAAAAAGCCCTTCCGCTCAGTGCTGTCAACTTGCTGAATCTCAACTGCTCCCGTCTGGAGCCAGTGAGACTATGGCATCCCCAATTGGGGTATGTTGTGAGGCTGAAGGTAGAGGGGAGGGGAAGAGGAAGGTTGGGAAGTACCTGGCTATTCAGATCTGGTCACCAAACACGGCTAAAGCCATTTTCAAGCAACGTTTCAATTCTGAATGGTGGTTGTTTCTACTATCGTGGTACGAGAACACAACAGAATGGAGTTGGCAGGAAAACACTTCTTTTTCGTCTTCTTCTTCAGCACACTTTATTTAATGTAATAAATACAGTATTAAAAGAGGGTCTATCTACCCTCACTCGGGTGGTCCACGACCACACCACACTGACAAATATCGAAGTCTCTACTTCGATCTCTCTATTGTCAGTTTTCCAATACTGAACCGTAGGTATAACTCGTACCTACCAGCTTCAGTATAATTACACAATTGAAGGCACACAGCATGTACCTTCTAGTTTTACCCTACTAGCAAAACTAACGCAAAGGGCCTATCTTCCCTCTGCGCAACTGAAGATACACCTCGTATATCTTCCAGTTCAACCGCCATAACAAGACTGACCTCTCTGTTCCAAAATCACAATACTTAAAGGAAATCATACAAAAGGAGCAAAAAGCGAGACAAAACATTTGAACCGCTCCCACATCTGGATTTTAAAATCCCGCAATAAAACAATTGTCAAAGTCGGCCCAAAAGGGCCACCCATAAAATTAAGTACATCATACAATACTGAAATGGAGAAATGGGGGAAACTAACATTAAAAATTCCCAGATCTCAAATTCTTAAATTTAACCCCCAATAAAACAATAAAATTACTTTTAAAAGTGTGCCAAAAAGGGGCACATCAATAAAGATACATCTTAAACCCAAGGGATTAAGTTCCTTTAGTCCGGGTCATAAAAGAACCGCCAGCACCCTTTCTATTTTGGCGGCTGCAATAAACATTCATGTGTTCTATTTGAACTGTACAGGTAAACAAACCTACTTAAAATAAACAATTTAAGAAATTAACCCTTTATTCCTTATCGGTAAAGGAATGTCCCCATACAATATCAGGCCGAATACATTTATTTCTATAGGTTGGGAGCTTACTTGAAAAACCCAAGGAAGAATTTTATTTGCAAAGGTGAAAATACGTTTAACTAAAATGACTAAAATAACACGAATGATACGACTAATTTTTATTACTTAAAGCGAAATGGATAAATCGCATTCTGGAACAAACAGTGGTCTTACACCAGGGCGATACTGATAGTATCTTCCACTCTGGAACATGCCGCAAATACACTATATATTATTTTAAATGAATTAATTGTGAAATAACACAAATTAATCAAATAAAATTTATTTGCGCATGCCGGGTTCGAACCCGCGACGTCCGGATTGTGAGTCAAGAGTCTTACCCACTGGACTACGGAGGTTGTCCGTCGTCCTTCTACATGAATTATTTCCTCTATTTTTCCTTCGTTACCTGGACTAACACATCAAGCTCACACCCGCTTTTCATCAAACCTGGGTTGCGTGCTCCCAAAAACTAAAAGGAAGCTCAGGCATTGCTGGTTAAAGTCTGCTGGGTCCGGCCTGAAACACCCTGTATACCTATAATAACATTTATAATAACGTTTTTTAAGTAAATTTTAGTATTGTAGCGGTTGTAATTCAATAAAATCAATCCACATCTTTCTTCTGTAAACACAATGAGTCTTTATTGGGTACAATCAACTTACAAGTAGGCAGTTTAATATGATCGTAAAACAGTGGCGTAACAGTACACAATATACAGTTCAGTCAATGAATGGTCCAAAAGGAGGTGTAGAGTGCGTGAGCAGGGACCTAAGCGATTCCTTCAGAAACTTTTTCAGGATGCTTAGGGTGTGAACGTTCTAAAAGTCCTGACGTCTAGGTTGTGAATTAGGGGGGGAGGGGGGGGGGGGGACAAATTTCTGGTTTCCGCTTATATTTCGAAAACGGTGCGTCGCAGAGGAAATTGTTTTAGAATAAGTATAAGCTTAAAAATTAACTACAATTTTTATTCCATGCGTAATTTTCGAAATCCAAGCGTTTTTGAGTTACACGCCCCAAAAAAGAGACATTTTCGTAAAAAAATATTTACCTCACATTTTTCATAAAACATTCCTTCATATCATCTAAAATATTCACGAAAAAATTTTTTTTTTGAAACATTATTTTATTTAAATAATTATTAATTTAATTAAGTGAAAGGTCAATTATTTATAGAACACAGCGAACTCTCTGCATTGCAATTATAATCAAACAAGTAATGAGTTTACGCTTAAATTCTGATCGTTGAGGTGCTTTTGGGTAGACAATATTTATTTAAATGGAAACTGATGAAACGAAAAAGCGACACTAAAAGAGACAAACATATTTATCTTTAAAATTTAGCCCGCAAGAGATTGAGATAGAATAATCGGTTTCCTCTTTGTTCGGTGCTTCGTACACTCCCCACCCTTGTCTACTTTAATTTTCTGAAGGTTTCACTTCAGTTGTGAACTGAACACATGCAATTTTTTTCCGTCTGATGCATAAACGAATAAATCATAAGGTTTTCCGATGCGTGAGCGGTCCACGTACAGCTGTCCTTGTGAGAATCACGGATTTTTTAAATTTATCCTCCGCTATCTCTTGCCGCTACTATGTCTTCTTTACAATCGTTCTCCCAGCTCCCCCTCGTCCTCCACCCTGTGTGTCCTTACTAAGAGTGGCTGGTTGCACAGTGTGTTCGTGCGCAGCACTGGTAAATTATATCGCCTAAAATTACTTTATAATATCTTACCGAAAAATATAAAATCTATGAATCTCATTAAAAATATCACCTACCAATATAATGCCTAATATAATATGAATCAGGGAGAGCAAATTCTCATAGTTCCGCGCGAAGTTGTCTTGTCGGGTGTGCAGGCCGATTGCAAGCGGAACGAATTATGTTTTTGTATCGAATATCCCAAATATCGCCAGCGCGCAACGCCAGCCATATGAATGAAAAATTAAGCTATATTGGTGTGCCACAAGGGCGGCCTTTATCATACAAACTTAAATTTAGATTTGAGGCAAAAATACTTAACCAAACTGAATAATTCTTTTTTTAATCAAAAGGTACAGCAAATTCCTAAATTTTACGTATATTTGCTTTTTAATTGATTAGTGATTTAAATTATAAAAAGTAGATCATTAAGGAATTCAATTTTTTTACAGGTAACTTTGACAATTTTGTCCACGTGCTGTTTATACATTATTTATAAATACTGTTTGTATACTGTTTATAATGAAATATAAAACTAAGTAACTAACCATCACGTCATTTCCCCTCAAGGGTAGGCAGAGAGGACGGACAGCCAAACAACTCGGTTTTGGCACACATTCTTTGCCTCATTCACATTCATACATCGTCCCATACATTCTCTTCTATTATTCCGATTTTTGACATGGCCCGACTCAAGTATCTGATTCACTTGATCGTGCCATGTCTTCCTCGGGCGTCCTCAACTTCTTCTACCATTCACATTTGTGTCGTATATTCTTCTTACACTATTTTCAAATTGATTTTATTTTATGAAATATAAAATAAAATAAATTAAACGTTGTAAAAAAAAGAGTTTTTTGGGTTGAAATTTAAGATTTATTTACGAAAAATTAGTGTGGTGTTTTCATTTTCTTAGTACAGAAAAAAAGATCTGTACAAAAAAATTAAAATTTTAATTAAAAAGCGATATGTAGAAGTTTTCGCCCTACGAAAACAACTAAGAATAGACCTTCTCTCTAAATAAGACGAGTGGAATTATTTTTACCTAATGTTGCTTAGTAATCGTTATCTCATAGGTACGGATTATCAGTAAACCATCACATTTTCAGGGCAGCGGCCGCCACGGGTCCTTACCAATGCATCCTGTTCCCACTCCAGTTCCCATCCCGCGTCCCTTTTTCCTCTCCAGCATTTCCCTTCCATCTTCCCTCCCCCCCGCGATCCAACCCACCAGAATTCCCTTCCCCTCCCGCGTTCCCCTTCCTTCCTGTGATTTTGCCTCTTATAACAAATCAACAAAATGAGATAAAACAAAAACATTTTGGAAGCCAGGATTTAAAACAAATTAAATTCATAACAGAAAAGTTACTCGTGACATGTTTTATTTATTCAGCGCCAAATTAAATACGTCCACTTTTGTTATCACTTAGGACACGGCAATTTTTAATTAACGACACAAATTTTTAATTTTTAAAGAAACGAAAAATGCAATCTTACCTATTTTTAGACAGCTTATCGGTTTTAGCGAGCGAGGCCTCGAGTATGTCGTCAACAATAAAAGTTAATTGGCTTATTGATAAACAGTGGAGGTAATCCACCTCTTACCCGCCCTGGTATAAGTAACTGATGGTTACTCCTTCAAGGCTCTCGCAAGATTCTAATTTTTTTGATTAAACGAAGCTACATTTATTTATTTTGAACGAATCTAGACCTCCAGTGTCCATGCATACGTTGTTAGTAAGCAGTATGCAAGTGCTTAACAGGATAAATAAAATGCAAAAAATAGGTTAGCAAGACAAAGATAAATTAAACAGGGCAAAAGAAAAACTCATTCATGAGACTCCATGACGCGGAATTGCATCTGTAAAAAACCTGCAAGCACCTGTATAAAATAGAGAACATAAGAAATACAATAAATCTCAAATCAATTGGCAAGTACCAACAAAAAATGTAAATGGCTTTCGGTCTGACCATAAACTACACTTAGCTTCCGTGTCCCTTAGCCAACCACTCAGTGAAGCCTCAAAGAATGTTAACTGAATATTTGGGGTAAAATACCCGAAGACTAAAAGAAAATTCAGCGTTGGGTAGTCAGAGGCAGGACAAAGGACAGTCAAGGTCGTGTGATCAAACCTCAAGCCTGCACTTGTCATTGGGGGAGGCGCAGATAGATTTGAGAAGGATCTGCAAAATTAATAATGTAACTAAAGATGAAGCAGGGACGAGGTCCAGCACACCCCCATACGGGGATAGGGAAAAAAAATAAAAATTATTGATAAGTCATCTCGGTGCAGTCTATATTGGAGACTATAGATCTGCTGATCCCGTACAAATCACAAGGGCGCCACATTTTTTAATTTGGCAGCCGCTTCTAGACTGGGCCCTAAAATACTTAAAAAACGAGCAGAAATGAGCGGTCGGTTTGATAGAATGCAAAACATACGGATTGCAACAATTTTTCCTCGGTTCGTACGACATCTCTGGGGATGCTGTATGGTGGATGTTTTAGGAGATAGGAGGGAGTGAACATGGGTCTTGAAGAGATCCGTGTTGTTGGAAGGAGGAAACACAGAAGACGGCAAATAGTTCCATAACCTAGCTGTTGAATTCAAGAACGAATCATAGAAACGTCCCATACTCATTTGATACAAATGTCATTTGGCGTGTTTCCCGACTGACTGGTGCTGAAAGAATCATTGACGCTAGTTCCTCGGAGCATCATCCATTGAAATACCGGTAGAACAAGGACAGCATTCCCACCCGACGCCTGTGCTCTAAAGATTGCAATCCTTTTGGTTCAGACAGGAGAATCTATCAACAACTTCCCGTTTCTGCACAAAATCGAGAATTTTTTTAATGTATTTTGGGACTCCAAATCAGAGGTGGCTACCAAATTCAACAATGGGTTGCACTTTTGATTTGTACAATATTAGTAGTTGTGTACTAAGTGCAGTATCTGCGGGCCCTGTACAGTACGCCCAGCTTCTGAGAGTCTTAACTTTTCGATGGAGCCCCCCCCACATTGCCTGTTCAAGCCATAATTTTGTTTACAGTTTGTTTTCGATTGATCCACTTTGAATAGGATACATAAACATGTGGAGCGTTATATTATATTAATAATAGCTGTGGTACCCGGCTTCGCTCGGGGAGTTGATATGAGATGGAACTGACGTTCCAAACCACAACGGATCTTGCTTTATATCCTCCTACCACTTTTAGTGGCCCAAAATTTATAGAACCCACCCATACAAAAGGCTTTAATGTTCCAGAACATTCCACAACATTCTAGAGTGTTCTGAAATGTTCCACAATGATGTTCCCAATTCCATATTCCCAAACAATCCACAACATTCCAGATGTTTCGGAATTTCTGGAATGTCTAGAATACTCTCAAATGTTCTAGATTGTTCTGAAAAATTTGACACGGGTAATTGCTGTTGGCATAGCATAGGTTCCGTTAACATGAGCTCTCATCCTTTTAGGGACCTGCGTGGGATAGAAAGAAGGCTACTATCTGGATACATATAAAAGAACAAAATGCAAAATGCAAATTATTGTAGTATTAACCTTGCAGTTTTTGTATTGTGTATATGCAAACAATGATGTAAACTCAAATAAAGTTTTTGCTGTATAGAAACCTACATTATACTTTTATAAAAAACCATAGATAAAATTGTAAGAAACATTTAACAAAAAAATCTGCCTCAATACAGGTTCAACCTAGTGAGGCAGGCTATGAACAACTAAAAATATTGTATAATTATGCTACTTGTGCATAACCGTTCTTACATTACTTTCTATTTGTTATTTTTTTTGTACTGATGTAATCTACATTGAATGTGTACTTTTTTTGTTGTAATGTTGCCAATTTAATTAAATAAAGATATATATATTATTATTATTATTAAATAAAAGAACAAAATGTACTTGTAATTATTGTCAAGCAAAACATGATCCACATCAATACCTTTAATTGTAACTTCAAAAGGTGAAGGTGAGAGAGAGAGATATATTCATTATTTTAGTCACTCCCTTGGCAGATTCCACCCCACAAGATCATGCTTCAAAAGGCAGATCGTCCCAGCTGTACGTCTCCAGCACTGAGCTCAGTCCATGTGAGCTCCATAACTAACCCTGGATACTGCAGGTCATGATACACAGACTCCCGCATCATTCCAAGCGCCAATCAATAATCATTCTCAGATCAAACTGCAAATGAAATGCCCTTAGCCTCGCTGACCTTTGACCAAAACATCGATTTATGAAGCAATCAGGATTCCTAATCTCGATCGATTGATTGCCGCAACATTACGAGCGTCAAACAATAATTCTTCCCAGAACATAGTGTAGATGCATGCATTTGATCTCTCCGGCTTGTTGAACAAAAACACGGACTATATAAAGCAACTATTCTGTTACGAGGGAAAGTCGCTGCCATCGCTGACGGAGAAATTTTCACAATCATTTAGCAAACTCTTCACAAATCAAACTTCCGAAAATTGATTGTTATGTCGTGGCGTAGCACTTATAATGGTCCAAATACAGTTTCTTCTTTAAACAGTGGAGAAACGTAACGGCAACTTGAATATATCAAACACGCTTTTGCCTTCATCTCCACGCGTCACCTCATTTGAAAAGTCTCAAAAAAACGTCTCCCGCCATCTTGCCCTCTCCGAACCGTCCCAGTGCCGCCAAACTTTTTTTTTCAGTCAAAATTCGCGGTATTACTAATCAGTAAATTAATATTACTAATCCTGAGTGAGTACCGACTGAATAACCTCCATGGAAATAATTTCTAGAACACTAGGCAAAACTACCAGCACTTATATCTTCAAAAGCACCCTCTTCAGGTAAGAAGAGGAGCCTTCTTCGTGGATGGGGGGCTACCACACCATATGACTCCCTTGATCGTACCGGGACTCGTTTCTGAGTTTTAGTGGCATGCATATTGTAGTACAATTTATTTTTAATATATACGTATTATTGTTGACTTATGTACAGGAATAATGCATCTATGTGACGTCCCCATACACTAAATTGGTCAAATGTAATGTATGAAACTGCCTCTGCCTAGTTATTAAATGTTACAAATGATCTGTATGTAATAAAAATGTTTTAAGAATTTGTATGGAATTTGATTATGAGAATACACGTTTATATTTTCTGTCTCACTACATTCAACTTTTTTTCCTTTTAAATGTTTAAGGGAACGTACCCATACTACGTGACACGTTTAGGGGGGGGGTCTTCAAAATGTCACGCTCCATACAAATGAGCGGCGGGTTGCTTAGGATTTTGGTCACCGGGGGGGGGGGTTAAAAATTGCAAAAAGTTGGTCACGTAGTATGGGTACGTTCCCTAATCTGAATAATTGTATTTCCCTCTTTTTATGTTTACTTATGTTGTTATGAAGCGGCGATTTTATTTTAATAGTTAAGTACTTGTCTAGTTGAGATATTGACTGATAACTTTGGCGGCACTTTTGGGACAATCTTGTCCATGGGGAAAAAAGAGAGGGGTGGAGCCTTTTACTCTAGTTTTGGGAGCGTCGGTGCGGCCGCTGTCAAAATAACAGTCACAATAATTTAAAGATAATATGTGCTAGACCGTTCGGAATACTGTGATGGAAGTCATACGGGCAAAGTAAATGGCGTGTCATTATTTTTAAAACGTTTCAACGTAATCATTCGCGTAAAACGCGAGATTTTCTTGACGGGCTGATGGAAGCCCTCATGTAAAAATGCCAGTTGGCTTGTGTATTATGAGTGATAAATGCTTAAAAAATAAATGATGAAATCAAAATTGAATATAAGACAAACAGAACAACAGGTGTGCTCAACGTCTTTGCACGCGTCCACACAGAAGGGAATCAGACAGCAGCCGAACACGCACCTGAAAAAATCATTACAGCATCATGAGCATCACTTACACTAGCTCAATTTCTATTATATTATTACAGCAATAAAGCCAACATATTATTAAATAAGAATATATCAATTTTGGGGGATTTCAATTTGAATAATAAACCCGAAGACGTCTTAACTGATTTTTCATACTTTACAAGCTCAAATGGACTGACTCAGTACAATAAAGTGAAGAACAGTAGCGACAATATCCTTGATCTTATCCTTAGCAACATTAATATGTGTGACGTGACGAGAAGCGAGGAACCATTGGTGAGTGAAGACCAGCATCACCCGACGCTGGACATATCCGCGCGACTATCAAGAACGGTTCGGTGCAGACGACGATGCCGCCAAAACGTTCGCCGCGTCCCCCCCGGGCCCCCGCCTTCGTTCCTCAATTATAATTTCTATCAATTTAAGAGCGCTGCCGGTCGCTGCGAACATTTATGAATAGGTATTTTAAAAAATCTCTTTTATTTCACTCTCTGACAGTAGTCAGAATCGCGCTATAGATGTGTGAGTGAATGCAGGCCTTGTGTGTGTGGGCCACGCGCTTCACCCGTGTCGAATTATTATTTCTGCCGACCACGCATGTTCCAATCTGCAAATGTGTAGAGACAAGACCGCTCGCAGGGGCGTCCTATTGTAAGCGTCCTATGAATATGCTATTATAGCTACTTATCGTTGTTGCGCGCACAAAATATCCTGTGGGTATTCTAGAATATTAGGATACATAATAAAAAAAAACCGAAAAAAAAAAATTGGGGACCCATATTTTTATTTATTTTCATTAATTGTAGAGTTATTTTTGATACCATGTTTGGGTGAAAACAAGTGGGCTTAATATACATTTTTTTATTAAAACCGACAATTTTTTCTTAAATTTTGCATTCAGGATTTTTGTGCGCACTTTTTATGCACATATGATATTTTGTGTAGCAAACGTAGGAAAGGCAACTTGACCTTTCTCATAGGACCCATATCCCTCAGGCCTCGGGCATATTTTTTCATAAGGTCGAAATATTTCCGCTTTGCAATAAAATCCAAATAAATGGAATATTTCTGATAGTATCCGAAAACTAAAAATTGTTTTTGAAAGGCGATGAAATACGCTTTTAAATTTTGAAATCCGAAATAAACCTTTGCTTTTCGAATATAAAAATTTTGAACGCACACATAATTTTTTTTAAAATGACTCATCTTACGTTTTTTCTAACTAAAATTACTGATAACGAAAAAAATAAAAACACGTACATATTTATTACACAAATGTATTGTTAACATTTCCGTCACCTCACTTTTTTATTGTTTCATGTAAAAATAATTAATAGATACAAAATTCCATAAGTTTCATAAACTTTGGTTTTATAAAGGTGTACAATTCCATTATTTTGTGGTTAACTTTTGAATTTGAATATAAAGTTTGATATTTTCTCTTTCTCTTTCGAACACCGTTTAAAACTTATTTCTCAACATAATAGTAAGGGAGACACAAGATCGATATGAGTTGTTCCCAAAGCTAACAAATAGCCGAGGGGGGGGGGGGGGGGGTTAAATTTGGATTTGTGACCAAAACACCCAAATAAATTGAAAATGTATTTTTTTAGCAAAAGGTAGAGAAAATATCTTGTGCTGATAAATATGTTTTATTTTATTTATTTTTGTTTCAAATTACGAAATATTGGTCTCAAAAAAATGAATTTCGTATGATTTTGGATGCAACTTAATTTTTTGGTAATTTTTTGACAGTTAAATAGAAATATTAAAAAAATATTTTTGCTTTACCTACTGAGTTAATATTGAAGAAAATATATATATTTTAATATTTAATATAGATGTATAATTGTACAGTGGAGTTATATAAATTACATATGGTGTACATACATAGGATACGGTTACATACTAAAATATTGTGCACTTGGGAGAAATTCGAAAAATCTAAATAAAATAGAGGTGAATATAGATTAATAATAAATAGAAAGAATGAGAAAAACAGGTAATTATTTAGTTAATTATTCCTGATGAAGTTTGAGTTTCAGTTTATTGATGTCTTTGGTTTTTTTTATTTCAATGGGAAGGTTGTTGAAAAACTTTATTCCTAAATAGATGTAATTGTTTTGCATTAGTTTGGTATTAAATTTTGGTATTTTGATGTTATCTTCATATCTTTTTGATTTTAGTTTAAAATTTTTTGATGATATTATCTTTGTAAATTTGGGTAATTGCATTTTTCTTGAAGATATTCTCTACTCGAGGCACCGTGAAATCTGCGAAAAGCGTTTCTGTTGGATAAGTGGAGGGTTTCTTTAGGATTTTTTTTATTTATTTATTTATTGTTTCTTTACACTGTAGGTAAAAATGTATACAATACAATTTGTTACCTCACTAGGACAAGCCTGTGTTGAGGTTAACAATAATTATACAAGTTAACAAAATAACACAAAATTATACAGATTTTGAAAGAACAATATTGTTGTATTTCTTACAGATTGAGATTATGGGTACCCAGTACCCACTAAACTGATGGCGCTAGGTAGTACATTAATGTAGACTTTTAGGGTGACCATAGTTTTGAGATCTGATTCAAAATAAAATAAAGTATTTTTTTGTTTTGTTTTTAAGATTAAGTTGTAAATTATTAGGATTACTTTAATGATTAGTTTCTGGATTACTTTGATCGGGGTTAGAATATTGTTGTATGACCCCCCCCCCCCCATGCAATAATTCCATATTGAATTAATGACTGGATTAGTGCATAGTATACTCTTTTTAGATTGTTGAGATTATTATTATTTTTTTATATGAGCTCCACACAGGAGGCCCTGAGGAAAATAATTTCTCTGAGGGCCTAGGTCATCTTTGGGGATGCTGTGTGTATATTATTAAAAAAACATTTCTTTGGGTAATTTTAATTTATGTGCGACAAATTTGAGTTAAAAAAATAATACGAATTCTTGCACACAAAAAGACTTTTTTTCTCATTTTAATTTTATAATTTATATTTTTTTTATATTTCTGTAGTATATAGGGATTTAATTTAATAATTTTATATTTTTTTATATTTCTGTAGTATATGTAGTATATTTTTTTAAATAATTACCATTAATTACAAGTAATGGTCAGAGTTGCCTCTAAAATGATTAAAAAGATGAATTTTTGAAAAATGGGATATATTTGTCAGATTATTTAGGAAACCGTGGTGAATCAAATGGTGTAAACAAAAAAAAAATTGGTCGAAAACCTCACATGGGATATTTTGTGAATGCAACGACGATATTTTCTCAAGAGTTTTGAGAATAAATATATATATATTTTTTTTTTTATACGTTATTAATTTATCAAAAAAAACATTCTTGCATCTATTTATTATATACTTGATGTGGAAAATAACATAGTTACTATATTAAGCCAAATAATGTATATGCGGATATACAATTGGATATATGCATAATAATAATTATACCATAATAAAAAGTCATACAGCTTCATATGTGCTAGAGCTACAAAACTACACTACTTGGATGTTTTTGACCACAAATGTTTAAAAAACTGGCGTAAAAGTACTAATGACGTGTAAGCCCATAGAAGGGTTCTCGAGAAACACAGAAATGCATTGATTGAAATTGCACAAACGAATTGGTTATGGCGACCCAGCTTGAAATGCTGCAAATGGGTCCAATCTTTGTGGCGTCATTTTTAGTTAAATAAGAACAAATAACTTTGTAAAAACAGCTTTATGTAATCAATATTATCAACATATTTCGAAAACGGAGTATTCTCTTCGTCAGGATAAGATTAATATTAAAAGACAAACAAGTATAGGCATATGAGAATTATAGACAAAATATTAAAGGGAGAGATGATTAATTACTTAAAAATATCACAAAATGCAATTATACATATAAAATGAAATATAAAAATTATTTTTAAGTTAAATACCCTTATAGTATAGCAAAGTCATTGGAGAAGCTGTGTAGAGGATATTTTTAATGAAAGGAAGGAAAGGAATTTCTGGGTAGGTAAAAGTATGAAATGATGGTGGAGAGAGTCCGGCTGTAGAGATCAAAAGATCTCCCACTTCCAGTTTCTCCCAATTCGGCCCGCCACGCAGTAAGTGGACAAAATCATCCGCCACCAAAACCCATGCAGACCTTACCCGTGAACCCGGGAACCCATGCTCAGTCACCAAACATAGCGGACCACTTGGGGTGACCAAGTGGCGGGGGTGTTGGTATCCAATAAATGGTTCCCGGGGCGATGGTACCTATAACGCCTCCCAAATTAAAAATTTATTATAGTACTTGACATAAACAATTTTAATTTTGCACAATTTTAGTATGAAAGCTCGGTCAGTATTGGTATACCGCGATGAGTCACTGAACAGAAAAAAAAACGAATAAAAAATATCGATTACTCGGGCAAGGACAACACTAGTCTACCGATAAAATTCGTTACATCACTACTTCGCTTTATATGTATTTGTCAACACCCTCGTTCCCCGGCCCCCCCAGGAGAACTGAGCGAAAGGGACACCTGCACGTCGGGCCGAAAATACCTAAATAAAATCTTCGAAATCGATGTTTTGTATTCCCCATTTTTCTTCTCCAAAACTGGACCGATTTTAAATTTTTTTTTCACTAACTGTATTAAAAGAAAATATTCTATGTCGATACGTTTTGCTTTTTTTCAAAATACATTGTTTAGTTTGTATACTGAACGTTTTTTGACGGCGTTTAAATTAGGCAATTTTATTCATTTTTGGAAGGTCCTAACTTCTATAAGAAGTAAATTATCAAAAAAAGCAAAACGTACCGACACGCTAGTGGTCGATATCTATATTATGTAAAAAAAAATTTTGCTCTAGGGTCAAAATCCAGAGAGATAAACGGGGAATACGTTTGTATGGAAAAACGCAGCTAGTATTTCCTCTTAATGATAAGCGAGCAAACATAGAACTGTGCAATAATATTCTATCGCACTTTGATTGGACATTTTTGTACACCATAAAGTCGGTGGACGAAGCAGTGAAATATTTATATAATGTATTGTTCAGTGTTTTTGAATTATGTATACCTATTAAGAAACCCAACATCACAAACGATGTATATCCGATATGGTTCAATAAGAGTATTATAGATAAATTGAAAAGAAAGGAAACGCTCCGGAAAAGATATCTATTGCACAAAAAGCAATCCGATTATCTGACATTTTCAGCGAGTAGATCCGAGCTAAAATATGAAATAAATTTTGCTAAAAAACAATACATGAAAAATGTTCAGAATGGGATCAAAGACGATATAAAGTTTTTCTGGGATTATATTAGGTCACAAAAAGTTAACCCAACCTCAACAACATGCTTGACTGAGGAAGTCGTAACTTTTACTAACCCTGACACAATTGCTAATAAGTTTGCTGACTATTTTCATTCCGTTTATAGTCAAGTAACCCCGAAACTTGAAACCAATTTCCCAACAGCATCACCCTGGAACGTTGGAGATATCTCACTCGGATTGACCAACATCCAGGAAATAGAAGCCTGTATCCGGAATATGCGACCTGACAAGGCTACTGGTCCGGACAGTATTCCTCCTTCGATAATTATAAAAATCTCTCCAAATATCTGTGTATCCCTTGCTTACATATTTAATCTCTACATCATGTCATCCAACTTTCCACAGTGTTGGAAATTAATGAGGGTCAGCCCTATTCACAAAACCGATGAAAAGACTGATGTCCGAAATTATAGACCAGTTGCAGTACTATCAACAATTCCAAAAATTTTTGATATGATTATCTGTGATAAAATCAGTCCGCAAATCGCGCCTTTCTTACGAGAAAATCAACATGGCTTCTTACCGAGGAAATCAACGGTAACCAACTTACTCTCTTTTTCTCGACGGGTAGCAAAAGGCCTAGACTGTAGGCATCAGACGGACGTAATCTACATGGATTTCGCAAAGGCATTTGACCGAGTAGATCACGACGTTCTATTAAGAAAGATGCACAAAATAGGTTTTAATCAACCCTTACTGATATTTTTTGCGTCATATTTAAAAGATAGAAGCCAGTATGTAAATGTAAATGGATACGACTCCCATGAGTTCGTAGCTCTGTCAGGAATTCCTCAAGGATCGAATCTAGGTCCCATGTTATTCCTTATTCTAATAGATGACATTCAGGACTGCATACGTCATAGCTCATGTCTCCTATTCGCGGATGACATGAAACTGATGATGGAGATCGAATCAGATGACGATTATTCCAAACTGCAGGCAGACCTCGATTCAATCATGAAATGGTCGTTAGAAAATAAACTTAATTTCAATATAAAAAAAATGCGTCGTTATGACTTATAGTCGTTCACAAAATCCATTATTATACCTATATAGAATGAATGGAGAAGTATTAACACGCGTAAATATCATCAAGGATCTTGGGGTGACCTTTGATCCCAGGCTAACATTTTCAAATCATATAGTAAAGCTTACTTCGGCTTGCTCCAAAATGCTTGGTTTTGTAATTAGAACTTGCAAGCAATTCAGTAACATAGAAGCAATGACCGCCATGTTCAACGGAGTGGTCAGAAGCAAGCTGGAGTACGCTAGTACTGTCTGGATACCATATCAACTTAAATACATAAATATGATTGAACAAATTCAAAAAAAATTCCTAAGGTATGTTTACATGCGATCTTACGGAATATATCCGAAATTCATGCATCACGTGGAACTGCTAAAGGAGACAAATTATCAAAGCCTGGAGACCAGGCGTAATGCCGGACTCATGGTATTCGAATTGAAGTTAATAAAAAACCTTATTGATTGCCCATATCTCCTGTCATGCTGTGGCTTATTCGCTCCTGACAAATACTGTCGAACTCGTAGCCACGCCCTATTCTACATACCGCAGGGTCGGACAGATGTCATGGCTCAACACAGCATGACAAGAGGTATGGCATTGCTTAATGCCCTACCAGCGGATATAGATGTGTTTGATATCACCGTACCATGTTTTAAAAAAACTATATACATGTCTTGTTAGTTGTAAGAAAATTGTACCGTAATTGGACTCACCTGTCTGTCGTACAATTAAAAAAAAAAAAAAAAAAAAAAAAAAGCATCATCAGCATTACTTACACCAGCTCACTTTCTATAATATTATTACAGCATCATCAGCATTACTTATACTAGCTCACTATCTATTATATTATTTCTAAAAGTCTACTAAATATTACATTCACAAATGCTTTATTTCGCAAGTGGTATCGCTGGTGGTATCTGATAATTTTCGTGCAAAATATTAGAAGGTCGTTCCTTGCCATTTGATAGCGCCAATCAACTTATTTATACTATTTTTATTTAGTTATTTAGTTATTATACACTAATTTATTATACTCCATGGTACAACTTGCCTATAATAATGTATTTATATATATATACGTACGAGGAAAACTTCCAAGGCGTGAATACATAATTAATTTATGCTAAATATTTTTTTCGCGATGAAATCATCCATGAAGGTGAACATGTTTAATTTTGCGGGTGAAATGCAGATCCGGGCACCACTTGGAAATTTAATAAAAATGCACTTTCTAGATGAGAAAAGTGTGGAAAAGTTGAATAAAAAAGAAATTAAGGCGCGCTCGGCAAAATTGAGGGAGATACAACCGTTCAAAGTATTTAAAAATTCACTTCGCGAACTGATATTGACAGTTCGTTCGCCATGTTTTCATTGCTTATATTGGATCCCAGACCTAATACAGAATTAATAGTACGCCAAAATCACAAACCATATTACACAAACCTAGCGTAGCCGCTAAACCACTTGAAAACTGGGATGTTTTTTTGCCGTGACGCGAGCAGGCGCTACGAAGGGGGCACTTTCTTTTCTATCACAAACCATGTTTAGCGTATTAGGTTATAAAAAAAATGGCGGGCAGACGCGGGCGAACTGTCAATATTACTTTGTAAAGTGAAATTTTAAATACTTTGAACGGTTGTATCTCCCTCAATTTTGCCGAGCGCGCCTTAATTTTTGTTTTATTCTGCTTTTCCACACTTTTCTCATCTAGAAAGTGCCTTTTTATTAAATTTCCAAGTGGTGCCCGGATCTGCATTCCTCCCAATTTTGCTAATTTGTAAACAAGATTGTCATTTTTTTCTGTTCCGGAATTGATGAAGTAAGCTATCTACAACAAATTCCTACGACGAAGAAATCTAAATATGGATTGTAACTCGTAACTATAATACCTTTATGTAATATTAGTAAGATTTTTATAACTCCGTTTTTGTGAAGAATCACCTCAAGGTACAAATTATAACAATACAACAATAATAATTATCACAGTGATCACATATTTTTTTGCTCCACAAAAATTAACAGTGTACATTGATTTAACGAGTCTCTTTAGTGATTTTTAATTACGATTACATTACCACAATCAAAAGTAACATTGTGTAATTATAGTTGCAGCTGTCAACCGGTAAATGTTTACAATTTAACTAAAAATCTCAACTGTCACCCGAGTACTATAGACACATATTTACACACGTCAAAACAACGTCATAGGCAACTCAGATACAGGGTTGTCACCACTATATTTTACAAAGTTAAAAAAAAAAAAAAACAAACTATTAAGATGAGTGCTACCGATGCACTTTCGTACATAAATAAGGCGAAGGAAGAAATAAGTACATTGTACACTAGCATTACTGATCCAGGGTTGAAACTAACTAAAGATCAGATGACTAAATTACTCAACAAACTTTCAAATCTCTCTGGCACCATGCTGGACGTTGGTGTCAAAGTTGGAATCCTCGAGGGACAGGTTAAGTCCTATGAACACATGGTCTCTTCAAAAGTGTTAGAACCAAACTCATCACATGAATCCCCAAATTCAACAAACTTATCAATGTGCGAAGCTGCTGATGAGCTCGAGGAGAGGAAAAAAAGGTCGAAAAACTTAATTATTTTCAACTTCCCTGAAAGCTTGGCCGGTTCCCAAATCGACAAAATTACTGATGATACGACGAGAATATCAACCACACTAACAACTCTTAACCCAACCATCACACAAGCCAACATTACGACCTTTCGCCTGGGGATCAAAAAACCGGACAAATCCAGACCTCTAAAAGTTATACTTGACAATCCCACCCAAGCCATAGACATATTGAGGAAAAAAAACAACATAACTGAGTACCCTGGAATTAAAATTTATTCCGACCAAACTCCAGCCCAAAGGAACTATCTCGCCAATTTACGACTAACCCTAGACCAAAGAACTCAAAACGGTGAAACAGGACTTACAATCAAATACAAAAATAATAAACCTACTATTGTAAATACTAATCCATAAAACTAAAACCTATCATGTGTTATTATCAGAATATCAGAGGCTGCCGCACCAAACTTAATGAGCTAAGATCGTCGATTCCAATCCATCCCTTTCATATATATTTCCTGACTGAAACTTGGTTGGATCCGTCCTTTAATACAGAAAAACTAGGCTTCACTTCTCACAATACCTACCGCTTTGATAGAAGTACCACTACCAGCACCAAATCAAGAGGAGGAGGTGTAATAATATCTGTCACAAAATCTATAACTTCATCCAGATTAAAATGCAAACACAAAAATATAGAACAACTTTACGTACTACTCAAGACGAACCAAGGAAAAATTATTCTTGGATGTGTTTACATTCCACCCGGATCAAATTCACAAGTTTATGAAAACCACATTGATGATGTAGAGGCCCTCAAGCTCAAATATCCGGATGCTAGAATGCCGCTAACCGGTGACTACAATATTTCAAACAATATAGACTGGGTTACCATATGTAATAATCCAACAATTCATGCTAACATATCTGCTAATGCTCGTGAAATTATAAATATGTCTAATTTCCTTGGTCTTAAACAAATTAATCATGTATATAATTCTAATCACCACCTATTAGACCTTGCATTTAGTAGTGATCCTTCAGTAAAACTAAGTAAATCCATAGACTCTCTTCTCCCCATAGATTCCCACCATCCTCCCTTAAACATTACCATTTTGAACAACTTTCATAATACTCACTCTAACACTGTACCCAATTGTTCTTATAATTTTGCCAAAGCAGATTATCCATTGATAATAAAATACTTAGAAAGTGCAGATTGGTCCTTTTTAGATAGAAACACAAATGTTAATCAAAACCTAGAATCTTTTTACTCCATCATCAACATGGCTATTGTAAAATACGTACCCTCTATTCAAGTAATACCATCAAAGTTCCCCAAATGGTTTAATAATGACTTAAAGCAATTAACAAAAAACAAAAAAATCTGGCACAAAAACTTCAAAGAGAGCAACTCTATCTCAGACTACAAAATATTCCATAAATATAGAACCGACTACAAAATACTCGCCAGAAAACTATATCAAACATACATACTAAACACAGAAAAGTCTATTTTTTCTGATACCAAAAACTTTTTTACACACATAAACTCACTAAGAAAAAATAAACCCAGCATACCTACTCACATGTATTTCGAAGGGAAAAGCAGCAGTGATACTAATGACATTGTTAATTTCTTTGCTGACTTCTTCAAAAATGTGTACGATAAGGATATCCTAATGTTCAACTTCCATCCTTTCATCCGAAGAAATCGGTCCACATTCCCGCTTTACATATAAATGTTCCGGATGTTATATGCAAAATAAAATCACTCGACATAAAGAAAAAAGCGGGTCCTGACAAAGTTAGTCCTGCTTTTCTAATTAACTGTGTATCGATACTAGCCAAGCCACTATGTCAATTATTTAACCAATCACTTAATTCTGGCTGCTTCCCCGAATTATGGAAAAACTGTTATCTCACACCTGTATTTAAGAAGGGTGATATCCACGATGTCACTAATTACCGACCCATTTGCATGCTCTCAACTATCCCCAAACTGTTTGAAAAACTTATCCTTGACAGAATCTCCATACATATTAATAACATCATTGTACCTAACCAACATGGCTTTATGCCGGGCAGATCCACCCTAACAAATCTCTCACTGTACGAACAATTTATTGTATGCTCACTTGAAAATAAAACCCAAGTAGATTCAATATATACAGACTTTGTCAAAGCGTTTGACAAAGTTAACCATGAAATTCTTCTCAACAAACTTAGTAAAATGGGAATAGAGGGTAAACTATTAGAATGGATAAAGAGTTACTTAACCAGTAGAATTCTCCAAGTAAAAAACAACTCTTACCTATCACACAAATTCATGGCTACTAGCGGTGTACCTCAAGGGTCACATTTAGGCACAATACTGTTCCTACTTTTTATAAATGATATCATCACTGTTTTTGATAATAATGTTGAAGTGTTGCTTTTCGCAGACGACTTAAAACTATTCAAACTTATTAAAACAATAAATGACTGTATTCACATTCAATTAAATTTAAATAAACTACAAGACTGGTGTAAAACTAATAAACTTTATCTGAATATAAGTAAATGTCAGATAATAAGGTTTTTCAGGACAAATCAACCCATTAACTATCAATATAAAATTAATAATGTTTCCCTCACCTCTGTCAGTGAGATTAACGATCTTGGTATTATTTTCGATTCCAAATTTAACTTTCTTCCACAAATAACTACAGTAACCAATAAAGGATTAAAAATGCTAGGTTTCATTCTTCGAAATGGCAGAGACTTTCATAATATCTCTACATTAAAAATCCTATATTCCTCTCTAGTTCGAAGTCAAGTCGAATATAATTCTTCTATTTGGTCCCCTCACTACAAAATCCACTCCGATTCCATTGAAAAAATTCAGCATAAATTCTTAAGATTCATTAACTATAAACTTGGTCTACCAATAGAATCAATAAATTACAATCACTTGTTGAAAGAATTAAACTTACTCAAACTTTCAGATAGAAGACTTATTTCCGACTTGACTTTTATTTTTAAAATTGTTAATGGTATTATAGACAGTCCTGAATTATTAAACCTAATTACCTTCCACATACCTACTAGAATTACTCGATCCAAAATTTAATTTATTTTTAATTACAACAAAAATATCAGGACTGAGTCATTTAGATACTCGCTTATACCTAGATTGCATGCAGTTGGCAATGCTTTCTCAGAAGTAGTAGATGTGTTCAACTGCACTGAATACAGCTAGAAGAAGGCTATAATATCATACCTCAACCACATTAATTAATGTTAGGTATAAAACTATTCGTCTGCACAGCGTCTATATCATACTCTATAGATTCCAAACTACTTACTTCATTTATATCAACTATCAGACAGACTAGTAAATGTATAATTTTTTGTCAAAATTATTAAATATTTTTAAACCAAGGATTTATTATTGATTATCTAACTGACAGCCCTGAAAAGCAGAACTAATTAGCAGTACTTTTAGTGTCATAGTCATTTCAAACTGCAGTAATTTCAACTGAAGGTAACAATAATATCATTATACTAAGTTACTCCATTTTAGCCAAATCCTAGAATCCAACAATATGTACAAATAAAAGTAAAGTAGGTATATTATACTTGATGTTGAGAATTATTCTAAGTCACCTTTATTTACATATTTTTACTCTGCATAAACATTTTTGTATCCTATTACTAAATTTTAGTTTTTATCATACATATGTACTTTGTCTAATGTACATTTTTATCGTTGTAATTACCCTCCTGTGAACCACTGTGTATCATGTATCACTGTATTGTAATAGCCATTTTATGGCGTTGAAATAAATAAATATATTTAATTTTAGCGAAACGAAATTGAAATTTTGAAACAGAAATATCAGAACAAGATACGTTCACATCTGGGACTCGAACCAGGACCTATGACTTGCCGGTTCAGTGCTCTGTTACCGCGCGTGTAAGGTAGTGAGTGCTGTGAGTGAGGCGGCAACCAAATATTAAGAGGGCCTCCGACTACGAATAATTATGCCGCCACGTAAGGGGCCGAAGACCGAAAGGTCTCCCGGCCAAGGGGAAACATTAAATATCGGGGAACAATTGAAAATATTGTCCCTGAATATTGAGGGAACATCTCTCTCAAAGGTGGACTTTTTAGTAAAAATACTCAACGACAAAAACATTGATATCCTGCTTCTCCAGGAGACCCATATCGCAGAAAACGACTCACCACGTTTGGATATCCCCGGATATCTCCTAGTGGCAGTGCGGGGACACCCAAAACATGGCCTTGCGACCTACATTAGGCCGGAGCTGCAGAATATTACCCGAAAAATCACGGATGGATTTCACGCAATCGGTATTCAGGTTGGAAAACTAGCAATATTTAACATCTACAAACCTCCAAATGAAGTATGGCAGACACCAGCACTCCCTCCACACAATCACCCGGCGGTGTACGTGGGAGATTTCAACAGCCACCACTTCCTATGGGGCTACTCAACGACCGATAAAGCTGGAGAACAAATCACCGATTGGGCATCAGCACAGGATTGCCAACTTATTTACGATGCTAAACAAAAGGGGACATTCTTTTCTGCGCGATGGCGTCGTGAATACACGCCCGACTTGTGTTTTGTCTCTAAAGCGCCGGACGGAAAACCTGTGAGGGCCTCGAGAACTGTACTGAATAATTTCCCACATAGCCAACACAGGCCAGTCATGCTAAACATAGGTATACAGATTCCATTAATCTCCAGTAACCCGATGCCACGGTGGAATTTAAGACGGGCAAAATGGCGAGAGTTTTCGGAATATGTTGACAGGGTTGTGGATAACATACCATCAAAGCCGAATTTCTACGACCGATTTTCGAACCTTTTGTTTGTAGCTGCGAAGAAATTCATCCCTAGAGGTTACAGAAAAGTGTATATCCCAACATGGAGCTCAGAAAGCAAACGCCTTCTAGCTGAATACGAGAGGAATAACGACCCAGACACTGCTTCTGATCTTCTCCAGTCTCTGGATGACGGGCGCATGAACAGGTGGAACGAACTAATGGAAGAAATGAGTTTCGAACACTCGAGCAGAAAAGCATGGCAAACACTCAGGCGACTCGGAGCTGCAAATCAGCCAATTAAGACAACCCCCAAAGTGTCCCCAAATGCTGTTGCTCACCAACTACTCCGCAGTTCAAAAACGACAACAAGGTCTAACATAAGCCACCAGATCAAAAAATCTCTGAAAGCGGCGCGGCTAAAATGGCCGGTGAACCCTAATGATGTGGTCGCCGTTACAGCTGATGATGTAGACATCGCCCTCATTTCAACAAAAGCTGGGAAAGCAGCTGGATGCGACGGAATTCTTCCAGACTTTTTGAAACATGCTGGGCCACGGACAAAGTTATGGATCGCAAAACTGTTAACTGAAATTTTTAAAACTGGAGTAATTCCAAATATCTGGAAAAAAACTAAAGTTATTGCGATCCTCAAACCCAACAAGCCACCAGAAGATCCAAACAGCTATCGGCCCATCTCGCTTTTAAGTACCATGTATAAACTCCTAGAGCGAGTGGTGCTCCGCAGACTTACCCCAATTCTGGAGAAAGTGGTTCCACAAGAGCAAGCTGGCTTCAGACCAGGCCGTAACTGCTGTGACCAGGTGCTAGCTCTGACAACACACATCGAATCTGGATTCCAGAAACGGCTTAAGACTGCGGCAGCGTTCATTGATCTCTCTGCGGCTTACGACACGGTGTGGCACAAAGGCCTCCTTGTCAAGCTCTACGACACCATAGAGGATGGCAACACAGTACGACTTATTGAGCAACTACTAACTGGCCGTACTTTCAGGGTTTTTCTAGGAGGGCTAAAAAGCAAAAAAATGCACCTGAATAATGGCCTTGCCCAAGGCTCAGTGCTGGCCCCATCACTCTTCAATATCTATACTCGAGATCTTCCTCACACTGAAGGCAGAAAATTTGCTTACGCAGATGACTTCGCCATCACAGTCCAAGCCAAAACCCTCAATGCAGCAGAAGAGATCCTTAATTCTGACCTCAAGGCTATGGAAGAATTTTTCCTCAATTGGCGACTAAAGCCAAATGGGTCGAAAACAGTTGTGACAGCTTTCCATCTCAGTAATTCACAAGCAAACGCAAAACTCTGTGTTCAGTTTGATGGAAAAAATATTTACCATGACCCCCATCCCCGCTATCTTGGAATAACTTTGGACAGGAGCCTGAATTACCGGAAACACATGGAAAAAGTGGGCAAAAAAACCAGGACAAGACTAAGCTTAGTCAATAAGCTGGCTGGTACTAGCTGGGGATGCGACGCCAACACGCTCAGAACGGCATCCATTGCCCTGGTTTTCTCAGCAGCTGAATACTGTGCTCCAGTATGGGCCAGAAGCGCCCACACTTCCATGGTCGACGTTCAGCTTAATGCCACAATGCGAACCATCAGCGGAACCTTAAAATCGACTCCTCTTCCTTGGCTCCCCGTACTTGCAAATATAACCCCGCCAAATATCAGGCGAGAGATTGCAACACTGAGGGAATACAAGAAGGCGCTGCAAAAAAGCGAAATACCCTTGCACGATGATGTCGTTTCTCACCCGGCATGCCGCTTAAAGTCTCGAAATCCCTTCTGGACGGAAGGAGAAAGACTCCTTCGAACACCTCTCACCCCAGAAGATAGGTGGAAGCTTGAGTGGCAATCAGCTAACGTCAAAAACGCCGATCTCGTGCAAGACCCCACTGAGAGACAGCCTGGGTTCTCATTGCCTCGCAAACTCTGGATTGCCATCAATAGAATAAGGTGCTCCCATAGCCGTTGTGCTCACATGATGCATAGATGGGGCCTTAAAGAGTCGGCGACGTGTGAATGCGGTGCGGTGCAGACCACCGAACATGTAGTCAACGAATGCCAGCTCCATTCATTCCCCGGCGGGATTTATGAGGTCCACAGGGCAACGCCTGAGGCCCTAGACTGGCTCGCAGACCTAGATGTCCCCCTCTGACCCCCCACCATACGAAAGAAGAAGAAGAAGTGCTCTACCAACTGAGCAATGTGTCCTTATCCGATCTGGTCATATTTAACTGTTTCATAAACTACTAATTTATTTAATTCATTTTCTTAACGAAAAACTTTATTGGCTGCTGTATTTATGTGTGATTGCAAGATTCAACCAAAACTAAATGCTATCCAGATGGTGTCTTGGAAAAATTTAAACATTTTTTATTAACATGCGACATCTATTGACTTTTTTCGGTTGAGTTTCGCTAATATTATCTTCATTAGTTAAATACATATTACAATTTGAGGTTTTACTAATTACTTTTTCAAACTTCGCAAAATTACTTTGTGGCATCATTAATTATATAATGAATAACAGATCACTTTGTATAAACCACTATATTATAAACAATATCTACACGTTTCGATAACAATGTTATCTTCATCAGGATATGTTAAAATAAAGAAAAATAAATGACAAACAAGTATAGATAAATTAGAATAAACTATAACATAGAAAAAATATTAAAAAGTAGAGGTGATTAATTACTTACAAATCATAAAAATAGTTATACAAAATTAAATATAAAAATTATTTAAGGAAAATTAAAATTGCATTTAGATAATAAAAAACTTTTAAGAACAAATAATAAAAATAATTAGTCTAAATCAAAAAATCAATAATTATAATTAATTGTAAGTATTAACCGAAAACCTGAGACAGTGGTTTGGCCAGTCTACCGTGGAGCTGTTCCGGGCCGCAGTAAATAAATTCCGCATAGCCAACATGATAGCCAACGTCCGTTGAACGGACAAGGCACAAGAAGAAGAAGAAGTAAGTATTAATAAGAAAATAAATTTAAAAGATGGCTATTTTTAAAAAATGTTTTGTTATTTTTAATATTTAATTTACTTTTAATGCTTTTTCTAATTTCTAAAATTTCTAAATTATCCAATTGTATGCCCGTAGTGTTAGTATGTAAAATTTTCAGACCTGTATTAATATCAAAAGAATGACTTGTTTCCAAAATATGGTTGGCAAATTCAGAATAATTATTATTATTTAAACATCTTATATGTTCCTTAACTCTAATGTTAAAATTTCTAGAAGTTTTTCCATTATAAAAAAGTTACAATCATTACAAATTAATTTATAAACCCCAGATTTGTTCAAAAAATCACATTTATCCTTATTATTTAATATATAATATTTTAATTTGTTATTTGTATAAAAAGCTGGCTGTACATTATTTGGCATGTTTTTAATTATTAAATTTGAAATGTTATTATTTAAAAATAAAAATTTTCTCCAATTATTATCATTTTCAACAACGTGTGGATAAACAAAAGATCTAAAAAACTTTTTCTTATATTTTTTGTTTAACATATTGTCTATTAATTTTGAATTATAACCGTTATTAATTGCAATTTGTTTAATAGTGTTTAATTCTGTTTTAAAATTACTCAAAGATAAGGGAACATTAATTAATCTACTTAGCAAGGTATGAAAAGCTGCTAATTTTTGTGAATATGGATGATTAGATGTTTCATGTTATTAGTTTAAAAATAAATACTTATAAAATATTTCTACAATCTTACTTCTACCTACAGGGTAGACAAACCACTATAACAACTTATGGCTAAAGATTACATCCACCGGTTTATCCATCACCATCACTAATACACAACTACATGTACCATGTATTTGACCATATCTGGAATTCACACCATTTCAAATATTAAAAAACCATTGAATCCAAAAAAAAATCCGATAGCTGTTATTATTAAACTAGCTGGTTCCCGGCATGCGTTGCTATGCCATTTTATAAAGAAATTGTTACTCCCTGCGTGTCCTTTCCCATTCGTCCCGTTCCCTTTCTGCCTCCCCTTCCTCTCCCGCGTCCCCTTCCCCTCTCGCATTCCCACTCCGTCTCCTCCACTTTCCCTCTCCCCACTCCACTCCCCCCCCCCCCTCTTCCATCCCACGAACCCCCTTCCCGAGTTCCCCTCCCCCCTTCCGCATTCCACACATTCAGTCCCTGTACATTCATTTTTCAAACAGCTCGCGGGCCACGTATTGCAATGTTTTATACAAATTTCATAATTCCAGAGCACACCAGTAGTTTTATACAAACCTTGTCCTGACAATAACGAACACAGAAAAAAAAGAATTATCCAATTTGGTGCAGTGGTTCGGAAGTTATGCGCGTACATACATTTCGGCAATTCATTTTTATTTATATAGAAGAAGATAGATAGAAGATAGATTTCGTTTGTCGAATTCTTGGCAGCGAAAGCCTTTGCCGCATCGGAAGAGACTGGTTGAGGGAGATCTAAACTAGAACTCTCCAGCCGGGCTCTTTTTTTATAGTGATACCTCACAAGAGTCTCAGCTATTCCCGTCTGGAGCCAGTGAGACTATGGCATCCCCAATTGGGGTATGTTGTGAGGCTGAAGGTAGTGGGGAGGGGAAGGAGATAGGGAAGAGGAAAGTGGGGAAGTTATTCAAATCTGGTCAGCAAACACGGCTAATTCCATTTCAAGTAACGTTTCAATTCTGAATGGTGGTCTTACTTACACCAGGACGATACTGAGAGTATCTTCCACTCTGAAACGTGCTGCATAATACTATATATTATTTTTAATGAATAAATTGTAAAATAACACAAATTAATCAAATAACATTTATTTGAATTCTGGTCAAGAGCCTTACCGCTGGACTTACGCTGGCCGTCAAATCTGCCTTGTAAAGATTGATTCACACGTCCATCATTCCTGACGATGACCTCGTCACCTCATTTTGAGAAGATTCTAACATCGCTTTACCGTGTTCAGAGATTTAAGGTACCAAAGTTTGCAAAGACGATTTCTTAATATCTTTTTTTAAAGACCTCACAATAGTCCTAGCTGCTCCCGTTTGGAGCCAGTGAGACTATGGAAAGGAGATGGGGGAGAGGAAGTACCTGGTAATAGGTACCTGGCTATTCAGATCTGGTCACCAAACACGGCTAATGCCATTCCAAACAAATTCTGAATAGTGTTCTTACACCAGGGCGAAACTGAGAGTATCTTTCGCTCTGGAACGTGCCGCAAATATACTATATGTAAATAAACATTGTACATTGTCGTCATTTTTCAGACATTAACACAAATTAAAGACTTAGGCATCACTTTTCAATCAAATCTTTCATTTGTTAACCACATAACAGAAATCTTTAATAAGGGCTTAAAAATGTTGGGATTTATAACTAGGCTTACTAGAAATTTTAACAATATAAAGTGTATTAAACTGTTATATTTTGCCTATGTTAGAAGTCAACTTGAGTACAATTCTCCCGTCTGGAATCCACATTATAGTATACATGTTCAAGCTATTGAAAGAATTCAAAACAAATTCTTACGTTTTCTAAATTTTAAAATGGGTATTCCAGCTAATATGTTGAACCACAACACTATTTTAAATGATTTGAATATGCTCAAATTGTCCGACTGAAGAATTTTCTCTGACTTGGTATTTCTATATAAAATTCTAAATGATTTGGTTGATAGTCCGGTATTGTTAGAATTGATAAGCTTCCGGATTCCACAACGTAATACTAGAAGTCAAGATTTATTTCAGTGTAGAAATTCTGGAACTAACTACCATATGTATTCTTCTTTGCCCAGAATACTAATGGAGGGAAACAATTATACCAAGTCAGTGGACATCTTCAATTTATGTTTAAACAAATATAAAATATTGTTACTGAAACAGTTCAGTTATGTACATTGAATGCTTTGTATTTTCTTATTATTCATATGTAATGTAAAAGCCCCGAAAAAGGGCGTTAATAAATAAATAAATAAATAAATTTTTCTTAACGCACACATTATTGGCTATATTACATAGTATAGGTTCCTGGGTTCGAGACCCAGAGGTTCCAATATCTTTTTGTGATTTTTCTGTCTCCACATTTGCGATTGAGTTTCGCTAATATTGTCTTCATTTAATTAAATATTGTTTGAGATTTTACTCATAAAGTTAAAAATAAAATTAAATATTCATCCCAGACTTGCAGAAAAGTCAAAAGATGTCGCGATCTTGCCAAAAAATCTGTCGAAAGAATCTTGCAATCATATATAAAGAGCAGCCAATAATATAATCGTGCGTTAAGAAAAATTAAGATAATGTAGTGGTAGTTGTTAGTCGAAATCTGATACAAGTGACCGAATTGCATACAGACACCTTAGCTCAGTACCTAGTTGCTATTTAAGCAAAGGGTCCTGGGTTCGAGTCCCAGAGGTACCAATATATTTTTCTGATTTTTCAGTCTTCAGATTTTCGGTTGAGTTTCGCTATATATATATATATATATATATATATATATATATATATATATATATGTAGGACGCATGGAATGGGGTCAGTTTTTGGAGCGAGCCTATACATCGGGGACAGTTGCATGCTTTGGGGACAGGCCCAAAGTATCACTACAAAAATGTCCCCAAAGTATCTTTTTCCATTATATATGCAACGCATGCATTGGAGCCATTTTTAAAATTATGTACACCGCATACTTTGGGCCATAGATTACAAAATACTTAACAGATGTCAGTATCGTTTCGTTTTCAGATTTTGAAATTTTCGATTGGAATATTGTACTCTGATCACCGCGTATAACTTCAAAAATATATAAAAGATGTCTCTTTCGAATCGTTCATACATTCCGAAATATTCGACTGGAAAAAATATATTTTTACCTTTTACAAAATTTGTAATATAATATTTTGAAAAGATTTTGACAATTTTAATAAATAAAAATATTGTTTACATAAGATTATAATTAATTTAAATTAATAAAAAATAAAAAAAAAATGCCCAAACCAGGTTTTGAACCCGAGAACTTTCGATCCGCAGTCAAGTGTTCTACCGAATAGCCAAGGAGAACCTCCTTTAAACTGTCGGATTATATCTATTTAAACACTCGATGACTTTCTGAAATTTCTTAATGCCATTATTTTGTTCTACGTTTGAAATGTGGTATGTAAAAGCTACATTTGCGATAAACGTGCATTTCGTAAATTTAACGCCAAAACGTACTCAGGGCCTATGTCATCTTTGGGGACGCTGTGTAGGGGTCCTTACAGGGAAAGGAAGGAGAGGAAGTTCTGGGAATTTACGGCTAAAATAATGTAGTGCACGTGGCGGGCCGGATCGAGAGAGACTGGTTGAGGGAGATGATTTATGGATACCGCCGCCCCGGGAACCACTTTTTGGATAACCAACACCTTCGTCATATGTTACTGAAGTGGTTCGCTACGTTTGTTGACTTAGCAGGGTAGCTCGGGTTCATGGCGTGAGGTTTGTACACGTGGCGGTCCGGATCGAGAGAGACTGGTTGAGGGCGATGATTTATGAATACCGCCGCCCCGGGAACCATTTATTGGATAATCAAGACCTTCGCCATAGGCCATTAAAGTGGTTCGCTACGTTCGGTGACTTAGCAGGGGTGCTCTTGTTCGTGGCTTGCGATTTGTTTGGATCTTGGCGGTGGTTCGTGTTGCGGGCATAATCAATGGTTGCGGGTCGGATCGAGAGAGAATGGCTGAGGGAGATGATTGATCGATACCGCCGCCCCGGGAACCACTTATTTGATAACCAACACCTTCGCCAAAGTGATCGCTACGTCTGGTGACTTAGCAGGCGTGCTCGGTTCATTGAGTGAGGTTTGTTCGGATTTGGAGGCGCACTATGGAATGGTTCCGAACAAGGCCGTATTATAAATCGAAAACTGTACTTTATTTGTCAGATATACCTATAGCGGTTTTAAGATAAATGATTGATTGAAAATTTTATCCGTTGGAATATTTTTGTTTGTTTTGTAGTTTATAAATAATATCAAAAAATAAAAATAAGAAATATAAAGTTTTGTTTGTTTATAATCACCACACAAAATTTTATTTTTTAAGATACGAAACAAACCTAGGAACTAGTATTAAATTGATTGCACAGCGCCCTTGAGGTGATTTGTCACAAAAACGGCAACAAAACAGATTCAAGCAGCTATTCTCGTATTTTACAATTCTCTCCATTTTACAAGTCTCCGCTAATTTGAATGAACTCAACAAAAGGGTGCTTCTCGTTCGCATGGCAATATACTCAAGCTTAAAATGAATGTGCTTGTTTTATTAGCTTTACCAATATATTCTCTCCCCGCGTGTCAGTGCGTATGCCTCTCTCCCCTCGCCTTGCGTCCGGCCGTCTATGAAATGTGCACCTGCGAGCACACTAATACTAGCAGTGTGACCAGATTTAGTTGTTTTCTACTTTTTTGGTAGATTTCGAGGTACCGGTAACAGTATCTAGTAAGTAAAAATTATTTGGTATATTTTGGTAGAATTCACGCTTTTCAACTATTCTGGCAATTTTTTGCCTTCATATGGCAAGCCTGTCGAAAAAACGCGGGGTATTTCCCTTTTCATCGAATGGATTGTAACTATCTCTTTCTAATATTAATTATTCGAGAGGGAAAGCTGTTGAGGGAATCCCACATGTATTGAAAAAAAATGATTAGGTAGGTTTGTCTTTAATTTTCATTCTTTCCGTAACCATTCGTGCCGTGAGCATAGAGTGTGATAGATTAGTGGGAATTACTTTTTTGAAATTTTTTATAATGAAACGTAAATATACACAAGGATATCGTGGTGAATGGGAGCAAGATCCCTCATTCAAAAGTTTGTTAAATCTAAAGTAAACACTACGAGTACCCATTGTAAAGCATACAACTGTGAAGTACTAAGTAGTGACGTCTTTTAAGGAACACATGGCTACATCAAAACATATAAGAAATATAAAAGGATGTGACGGTATGCAAATTACTTACGTTAATATGTGTTATGTAATTTCTAGTTAATTTAATGATTACTCTTGTTAAGACTTTTTTTTTAATACTTTCGAGTTACGCAGTAGTACCCAACATAAAGAAGAAGAACCATAACTCGATCACAATTTAAAAAAAAAAAACTATATTTCTGTAGATTTTAATTTTAAGTAATAAACATTTCTCTAATTTATGGTGTTTTCTTTGTTCATTTTATTGTTTTATCGTTATAATCAAGAGAACAATAATAATTATGCTTCTTCGTTGTAACACAACAGCGAAAAAATGTACCTAATAGATTTTAAGTATTTTCTAGTTCTCTTTTGGTAGAATTTAGTATTTTTTAACCTCCACAAACAGTAGATTCGTAAAATGAAATCTGGTCACACTGAATACTAGTAAACAATAGGTCTGCTCCCCGTTTCGCCGCGAGCGGCGGCGGCGTGCGGGACGGAGAAGGCATTGAGTTAACCTCGTCAAATTGAAACGCAAGTGTAAATTTATATATAATCATAGAGATATACAATAGAGGCGCCATGCCTTACAAATATATTCGAAATTCGTGTTCATCTCAGGCCTGCGGGAGGGGTAGTTCGACACTTTCCGTTATCTACCGAACTGGCACGAATGCGATTGCAAAGCAGGGGTTTACAGACTTTTCAAGTAGAGGGCCGCATACAACGACATCAAAGTTCATCAATTATATTAATCAATCTAGTTATTTTTTACTGTTGCAGCGCCTATTTTTGGTAAACTTTCGAAATCACTGGTTACGCTTAATGCAAATATTTTTTAGAAAAATCTTTATATTCACCTAAATTACTATAAAAGAAAAAAAAATGCGATGGAAAATATTGCATTTAAAGTTTCAATTACGAGTATGACATCGCGCCATTCGCGGTCGCGAGTTCTGGAACGAGTTTCAGCACATAAATAACCCTTTATATATAAACAGGCTGGAACACAACCATAATACTCGTTTTAACTTTAATGAAAGACTAATTGTACCTAAACATACAAATAAATATGGACAAAGAACGTTAAATTACATGATTCCCAGTTGTTTAAATATGCTTCCAGCTGAAATTAAAAACTGTACCCAAAACAAACAATTGGTGAACTTACTGAAGACTTGGCTTACGGAAAGAACTAATTTGTATTAGCTTACAATAACTAAAGACTTTAAAATTGTTATTCATGTTTTCATAATTTTTCTTTTATCTAAGTATATTTCTGTAAAAAAATTATTTTATTTTATATCTATAATTGTAAAAATGTATCTAAGTATATTTCTGTAAATTTTTTTATTTAATTTTATATCTTAAATTGTAAAAATGTAACTATTAAATCACTATAATAAGATCTTTAATGTAAAGAACCCGTTAGACAAACTACTAAAAAGTAGTTTATCGGGACTATTTGTCTTATATTTGTAAAATGTATAAAATATAATGCTCTGAAGCCGGGTATTGAAACATTTAAGGGACTTACAATAGACTCCACACCGAGCGCGAGCCGTCATGTAAATATACCTGCAAAAATGTACAAGAATGCAGGTGTCCTTAGACTGAGGGCACAGCGTAGTAAGGACTTGAACGTTCAACAGTCTGAATAGTCCGTTCCATACATTGCACGAACGCCTTTTACACATACGCTTACCAGATGTATTTCAAATGACCAACACGACACGATGGTTTTTGGTCCACTAAATGCGTGAAATAGAGAATTGGAGGTACTACCTTCAAATCCGTCGAACCAATTTATTCACTTAATGTCTCATCTATATATAATTGATAAACGTCGTTTCTCACCCAATATGTTTGGGCATTTTAGGGGTAAAGGGGGACTGGGACGTGTGTTTCAAACTCAATTTTTGTTTTTAAAACTTTTGATATTACCGGTGTCTAATTTTGTTTTTAAATTTTGGATGGGTTTTGATGGTTTAGTGTTTGATGATTACGATATTTGACTACGAATCTGGAGGTCGCGGGTTCAAATTACTAAATGTGTGTAATATTGCACAAAATCTTCTCACGTAAAAAGAACCGAGTGCCGTTCGGCAACAATTTCAGACGCTTTCCACTGGATGTATTGTAAATTACCTAGGTAGTTCGCGAGGGATTCCAACAAACACTGCTAGGCACCTATCTCCTAGGCTTGATCACGCGGGGCTCGCATGATAGACTCAAATTCTTGATGTTCAAATTGTTGGAACATTAAATTATGTTTGTCAAATAATTCTTATTTATTTATTGTTTGAAACATTTACAGAGTGTTAACAAATTATTGCATTAATATTATTACGTTGGAATATGAACTGATATTAACACTCCAATTAGAAATGTTCACAGCATGCGTAATTAAGGTTTAGTTGTTGCTAGACGGAGATGCTAGTAGTGAAAAGAAAACAGAAATAATCATAATAAAAAAGAAATATAAGACATGAAATTTAAAACATGGTTCTGTTTCTCAAATTTTAGGTAGGTGTATTGTATATAGGTAATTGATATTATCAAGTGTTTGGTGCCTTAGCAGGAATGCCCGAGTTCATGGGGTGAAGTTTGTTTAGGTCTTTGCAGCGGATACGTTTGCCCTCTACTGCCCGGCGAGCCTGGTTGAGTAGACCTTTTATATCTCTCCAGTAGGAGTCTCTCGATCCGTCACCTTGCACTACAGTGGAAGGAATGGATTCATACGTCCATCACTCCTATACACATTGACCCCCAGATTTGTACCTAGTAGTAAACTTGTTACCTGAGTACCTAGTAAGAACCGATTGCCTAGTAGAAAGTGTATTGTGATTCCTATCTCTTCGGTAACAGTTTACATATATCGTACATAATTTGACACGTAAATAATAGAAACAAAGGAGATATGGCATGGAAGCTTGCCGAATACCGTCGAGCTTCGGCAAAGCTGCAAGGGTTATGTAGGTATATTTGCGAAGTTCGAAATTTGTTTTGTGACCAGATCTGAATAGCCAGGTACTTCCGCACATTCCTCTTCCCATCTCCTTCCCCTCCCCACTGCCTTTAGCCTCACAACATACCACAATTGAAGATGACGTAGTAGCACTTCGGCTCATCTAGAAACGAAAAAAGGAACCGACAAGCAGGAAACACCCCTGCTAAGTCACCAAGCAGCTACCCACTTGGGGTGACCTATGGCCGAAGAGTAATCTAAATAAGGGCCTGTCCGCACAGCGATATTTCACCGCGCGTTTTTTTTCGCAACATTCTGTGACACATGGGATCTTATAGGGCTATCCGCACTGGCAGTAAAAAAATCGCGCGAAAAAAAATTCTGTGGTTTGATGCAAATTGAACGCGATTAGGTGCGGATTTATTTCCGCGCGAATATTTAGTGAAGTATGAAATAGTATGGCTATGACTGCACTGCGGAATAAAATTCGCGCGTTTCACATCAGTTGGACTAACTAGTTGTATTAAATTATCAAATGATTTTTTTGTCATTCTGTATTAACCAAAAAAAATTTTATTGTATTTTCGCAGCTCTTGATGTTTTATAAAAAACAAATCCTTTCATAGGTCTGGTCTCAATGATGTAAATGAGTGAATCCAATGTTCATGACATATTTTCATACGTCTGTTACGCCGCCGTAGTATTAGACAAATTAAAAAAATTTACACGTGCGTCTTAGCCAAGAACTATATACCTATTATTATACTGACAAAAATCGCACGAAATTTTATTCGAAGTGCGTACCTACTAGTTGTAATTCCGATCGCGGAATATATTACGCGAGAATTAAAAACGCGCGGTGAAATATCGCTCTGCGGACAGGCTCTTATGTTATTGAGTATTGTTTCAGAACTATATTGTTACTGACTCGTCCTTTTTTTACAAGAACCTACAAAATTTACCGTCCAAAACCATTGTGTGTTCAGCTTCCTCCGACCGGAAAAAGAATATCATATTTCACAAAAACGTTGTAACTAAAGACATTTCAACTAATTTGTTAAAAAAGTGTTAAATATACCTACATAACTCAATTACTAAATAATTAGTATAAATAATTTAATTATAGATTGTTAAAATATCTTTCACACAAATTTAATTTGAAGGCCTTGTAGTATAGGAATAAAATAGACAGATGTGTTGAAATCTTCAAACGCAATTTTCGCATCGCGCTTACATGGGTTTGTTCCAACACCGCAGCGATGGTCTTCATAAATACTATATCGTCGGCCTACTAGCAAAGTCCACTAAGTCACGTTTTTTCATGAAATGACTTGAGTATGAGGTCTTATGTAAAAAATCGTCCTCTTTCGATTGGCATACTCCATTAAGTCGTATATTTAATCGTTTTCGATTTAAACGTATTTTTAAATTCACACTAAGTCATAAATCCGATATTATTGGCAAGCAAAACACATTAAGTCAGACATTATACTCTACATGTCAATAATACATCGATTTAGATCGTCAAAATACAAGCAAAATCCACTAAGTAGCCTTGTTAAGTGTGATTGTTCCTCCTGTAGGTACAAGTGTACAGATTTGTTTAGTTTGGATGACAGAATCAATATCTGTAGAGGAGATTGGGAATTGGTTTTCTGCGAGAGACAGAAAGAATTTATTTTACGCCAAGTTACAAAATCTTTACCAAAAATGCACAAACCCCGCAAAGATGATGCAAAGTTACGTACAAACTCAAAACAATATTATTTTGATAGAAATACAGTAAAAATTCGAGTGTGCTAAATGTTTTTTTGCAAAACTCTCTGCATATCAAACGTTTCTGTTATAACGGCTTTTAAAGGAAATTTTATTAATAACGATATTCGATGGCAAAGGGCTCCATCTAACAAAACCGACGACGTTAGAATTTTAAAAGTGAAGCAACATATTGAAAGTTTTCCTTCAGTAGAGACGCACTATACACGGAAATCCAATAGATAAATCCAAAGAGGCAATATTTAGATTCCAAACTAAGCATTGCAAAAATGCATTCCCTGTATGAAGGGAAGTGTACAGAAGACGGTGATGACAATCCTGTTAGTCTTATAACTTACCGAAGAATATTCTGCCAGAACTATTTCTTGTCCTTCAAGTCGAAGAAAGATCAATGCGTCACCTGTACAGTATACAACAAGGCAGGTGCCCCAGAAAAGGAAACCCTTGACGATAACTATCAACAACACAAAAACCGAAAATCTGCATCCATGAAAGCCAAAGACGAAGATAAGAAAAGAGCTATTGAGAATTCTACTTTCATGTCTATAACATGTGACTTTCAAAGTGTTTTGCAATTACCTTGCTCCCAGGTGAGCTTACTTTATTATTTGCGGAAGTTAAATAAAGTCTCTGTTACCTTTGGACAGAAAATAACGGGAAAAAGGGTAGTTGTGAAATTGGAACATGCATGGCCCTTTATTTAAAACAACTCCCACTGCAAATCAATGAAGTATCCATATTTTCAGATACTTGTGGTGGACAAAATAGAAATGCACAAATTTCCGCGCTATTCCTGCATTTCGTCCAAAACACTTCCATTGTGTTATTGAACAAAAATTTTTTGAAAGCGGTCATTCATTTATATAAGTATAACTCAATGCATAGTGCACTTGAAAACAAAACAAAACATTTGGATATTTTTAGTGTGCACGAATGGATCAACGTTTTTAAAATGACTCGATCTTACAAACCAAAAAATAAAAAGCCTCCATATGAAACTAAAGAAGTTTTATTTACAGATTTTTTAGATCTGAAAAAATTGGTTGAAATGACAATAAAAAAAAAGGTTGATGAGGATTCCAACATTGTCAAATGGCTAAAAGTTGAATGCTTCCGATATCAGAAAAAACTACCAAACGTTATAGAATATCGATATGACTATTCCAGTGATTACAAGAGGATTTCTGTTGCCTCTCTTTCACGACCAATTAGAAATAAAATAACACGTGCACAGATCGAAGAGCAAAGCAATGTTAGAATAACAAAGCTTTATACAAAGCCCATTCCAAAATCCTGTTAAAACTATGTAAGACCAATATTTTTCCACCAGCCTTACATAACTGGTATGAAAATATACCATTTTAATTTTTATTTTTATTATATAATCAATAATATTATTATTAAATTAATGAAAACAGCTTATTTTTAAACAAGTTCTGCTGTGTAATTATTGTTACGCGTGATATAATATTATTGATTATATAATAAAAAAATAAAAATTAAAATGGAGTTCTACAAATTAAACTTGATAACAATAAATAAAATATACCATGTTTAAGTAGCATCAAAAATGTAGCTCCCGAGCCCAGCTTTTCTGATTCGAATGCTGAAGATGAGTAGACTCAACCGTCCTACACATCTACACGTATCTCTCTCTCTGGTTTCAATCCTGGGATTGGTTTGCAATAATTTCCTGTATTCGTCTCTTCCACTCTTCCCTGTCTTGGGCGGCTCTTTTGAAGTCTGCATATGATGAGCAGCGCACGTCCACCAGCAGGTCCTCCAAGTACTCTCGGCGTGGGCGTCCCCTAGAGTTTGTCCCCTCGGCCATACCCTCCATTATGGCATGCAAGAGACCTTTTTGTCGTATTACATGGCCGATCCATCTTGCACGCCTTTCGGACAACGTCCTGAGCAGGTGCCTTGCTCCTTCGATTCTTTGGAGAACCTCCTTATTTATATTGTGGTCTCTCCAGGAAATTCCTAATAGTATTCTATATGATCACCTCTCAAAAGCCTCTAGTCTCCGTTTATCTCTTTCGGATAGGCACCATGTTTCGCAGCCGTACATCAAGATACTCCATACACAGGTCTTGATGAAGAGTATTACACGTATACGTATCAGTACTACACGTATACGCATCCCTTAAAAGCAGTTTTTTATTATTATAAAATACTATAAACGTGTCTTTCAGTAAACACCAATTATGATTGGTAATTATTATTATTTTTATTTGTAATAAAAAATATTAAAATTTTTATTGCATTATTGGTTTTCATATTTGTTTATTTCAACTTTATATTATAAACACTGCTTATTTTTACGTTGATTCATATTTTTATAATCTTTTTTATTTCATATAAACACACACATTGTTTATTTTTACAGATATTTGTCATAATATCTTTTATGTGATTATTATTATCATAAATATTTCTTTTGTAGCTTTAAATATCCGCATTTCAGTAGGTACCAACAAAAATGTGTAATTATTATTATTTTAATAAAAAAAAAACAACCTAAAATAAACTTTTGTCTTATTTAGAAATTATTATAAGAAATAATAATTTTAATTAAAATAATCTTAAAGCTATTTTGCAGCATTACGGTCAACAATTTGACAGTAATCTTAATAAGCAAAGCACACTAACTCATTGTTGACCGGTAAAAACCACTAAGTCCGGCTCATTTTTTTGTAAACCTTTGATTAGAGACTAATATTGTGTATTGATAAGGTTCTTAAGGGTTCATTCTAAATTATAGGGTATTTAAAAAAATCATTTTGAAGATATTCATCCACTTGCAGCCTTTCCAAAATTGCTAAATATTGAAATGCGATTATCTCAGGATTGTGTTTTAGTGACTTAGTGGACTTTGCTAGTAGGCCGACGATATTGTCTCGTCCGCGCGCTGCCCCCCCTTTCCCCGCGAATCCGTACCTCACACCGCTGGTGGCTGGTGGCTGGTGGTTTGAGCCGCATTCGGATACTTGTTCTGTCTTGCAGAGTTTTTTCCGCAACTAATTATTCACATTCAAGCTTACAATCAAGGTTCGGAACTCAAAAGTGCGTCTATTTGATCTACATAAATATTTCGATCTCGCCTGACATTGTGATTTAAATAATTGTCAACTTAGACAAATTTTCGGCAAATAAAAACATTAATAGAAAGCTGAATTTTGAAATACACGCTCATTATGGCATTTCCCATTGAACATACTTAGAGTCCCCATGGATAGCTGTTGCGCTCGAGCCGCCATCTTGGAAAAAGGGTACACTCAGGTGCTCTTTTGCCTATATCTCGCTAACTATAACTGATACGAAAACTTGTTTAAGGAAAAAAAATATAGCTTACTAAATTGCCTATAAAAAAACATAGAAATATTTATTGTATCTCTAAAACTTTAGCTGTAATCAGACGTTGAATAGCAAAATCATTTATATTTTTACCCTCAATTTGATTTTTTTTTTATTTTTACACACTTTAAAATCGGTAAAATATATATGTTTTTATTTTTTTCTCTGGAACTACCAATAGAAAAAGAGAGAAAGAAAGAAGAGACAAACATTCAAGTAGCCAGAGAGAGAAAGAGAGAGACAGACAGGCAGATAGAGAAAGTAGGGAGAGAAATTATATGGCTGATCCGAAGGCCTATATCTCGGCAACTATAACTGATAAGAAAAAACTGTCCAGGTAAAAATATAGCTTATTAAATTGCCTATAAAAAAACTCTGAAACATTTTTTTGTATATCCAATATCTTAGCTGTAATCCGACGTTGAAAAGCGAAATTACTTATATTTTGCCCTGAATTTGCTTTTATTTTGTTTTTATACACTGTAAAATCGGTAAACCATATTTTTTTAAATTTTGCAGCTTCATGACATAAAGTATATGTATATATTTGTAGTTTCAGGGAAAAAAATTAAATTATATATTTTACCGGTTTTACAGTGCATAAAAACAAAATAAAAGCAAATTCAGGGCTAAAATATAAATAATTTTACTCAACGTCGGATTACATCTAAAGTATATACGAGATATAAGAGACTGCTGAAACGTTTTTTATAGGCAATTTAATAAGCTATATTTTTATTTGAACATTTTTTTGTATCAGTTATAGTTGTCGAGATATAGGCCTTCGGACCCGCCATATAATGCATCTCCCTTCTCTCTTTCTCTCTGCCTGTCTGACTGTCTGTCTATCTCTCTCTCTCTGGCTGCTTGTATGTTTGTCTCTCCCTTCTTTCTCTCTCTCTCACTCTGTTTGTTGTTTCAGGGACAAAAATTAAAAAAATAAATTTTACCGATTTTTCAGTGTACAAATAAAGAAAAAAACAAATTCATTGCAAAAATATAAATACTTTTGCTATTTAACGTCTGATTACTGCTAAATTATTGGAGATACAAAAATTTTATCCATATGAAAATATTTTATATCACTCATAGTTAAATAGTTCAAGGATTGATAATTTAGGTAAACTAGAAAAAAAACATGTAAATTTTGGACTGAAATTAAAAAGAGTGTGCTTTATACCACACGATTGAAGTAAAACTTCACTAACTTATGTCTCACTCTCAACTTCCGTTCGCCTCGCCCGACCGTTCGCCTCGCCCGACCGTTCACCTCACCAAAAAGATAAATAATACGTATTTCGGACGCATGGTGTTGTATTTCTCCGCAATTATTGTACTTACCGTGGTGACAGAGCCGCCCCGCGCAAGCTCTGCTCGGCAACTGAGCTAACTGAGATGGTCAGTGCGCTACGTTGCGAAATAAAAAAAGAGCAATTCTTGCGTATCGTGTACGTCTTTAAGGCGGCCCCTAGACGATCAATTTATATTGCTCAATATTTCGAATTGTGCAATATTATTGACCGTTTAGGGTTAATATTGAAGATTGCTCAATGATTGAACAAAAGTTTGAGCGGGTTTAATTTTTATTGCACCATATTATTTTTCCATTGCATTGTAGGGTCAGTATTGCACAATATTTTTTTTAATTTTTCATTTTATCAACTCGAAAAAATTGAGCAGTTCGTTTATTGTTCAATATAATTGATCGTTTTATTGTGCAATGTAATTGATCGTTTGGATTCCAAGCGCCTATCAATCTTATTGTACAATAAAATATATAAAATACATTGTACAATAAGATTGCATATACAATAATACAATGAAATATATTGTACAATAAGATTGAAAGGCGCTTAGAATCCAAACGATAAATTATATTGCACAATAAAACAATCAATTATATTGCACAATAAACGAACTACTCAATGTTTTCTAGTTGATAAAATGAAAAATTAAAAAAATATTGTGCAATAAAAATTAAATTCGCTCATACTTTTGTTCAATTATTGAGCAATATTCAATATTAACCCTAAATGGACAATAATATTGCAGAATTCGTAATATTGAGCAATATAATTGATCGTCTAGGGGCCGCCTAAGACAAAAAAAAGTTTTTTCGAATTTACACATCTACGTTTTTATTGCAGCAGGACTTGGAGGATAGTGCAGTGCAATCCCAGTCTGCCATATTACATAAACAATAATATTTTATAGAGTAAATAAAAATTTAAAAGAAATAAAATATGATTATTACGTATTAGGTATTAGGTGGGTAGGTACCTAATGAAAACAATAAATGAAAATAAATTTCGAACAAACGTACCTACATAACAAAAAAATAAGCATAAAATTAAAAATAAAATTAAACAAAAATTAAACAGAAATTAGAAAAAAAAAATATTTGTAAAATTCATTTTACATACAAAATAAAAAAAAAATAAAACAACAAACAAATCTCAGTATTAGACATTATCAAAGAACAGCACACAGCTACACATATTTAAAAATTAATCTTCATTGGATTTATGGATTCATACACCTTATCCATACCTTCAATGTTTGAGAACCAAAAATGCTAGCCGTAACAACGAATCAAAACATTTCTTCCATTGAGATTTTCAATGCATTCTTCACACTTTCGAACATCCCATAAAACACAAATTTAATACATCAAATTCGCTTCGCACCTCTCCCCGCCGCCCGCCACGCCGCTGTTTACTTCACGGGCAGCTACAGCTAGCCGCGCCGATCGGCTTGCTTGTCCCCCGTGCGACTAACCCCTTACCTCCCTGTTATATACAGACTCGAGTGTAGGCTTGGGATATTTGCAATGATGCGCGATTTGGCGAGATGAACATTTATTGTAACATATTGGCTATAGTACGTCCTATCTAACGTGCTGGCGGTAGGAAAAGAGAGTGAGGAGAGGCCTGCATCTCCTTTTATATGCGGGATCACCTGTCTCGCTCTTGTATGGCCGGAAACAGGTGTGCCACCCTAAAACCTCTCTCACATCCTCCCCTACTTAAACGGGAGAATCCTGGCTACATAAGTGATACCTATAGCTACATATTTCATACAATATATTTTATATTTCATATTTCACATTTAAAATTAACACATTACATTAAAAATTAACAAAACATTTGTTTTTGTTCTTTCTGTTTCCCTTCTGTCCATTTCTGTCCATTTCGACTGCGAAGTGCTGTCACCTGGGCCGAAGCCTTCCTTGCCATGGGTTAGACCTGAAACATGGAGAAACAGAATTAGAGACACTTCTATTACGTAACATACCGGAGAGATCTAATTCGTCCGTCGACAATTCCAACGTGTCAGACGCGAATTCCTGGTTATCTTCCTCCTGCCATGAAACATGTAATTCCTTTAGCTGGTCTAAATGTCTTTTCCACACCATATTAGACTTGTTAATTTTTATGAAATATATTTTACTACCTTTTTTATCCACAATAACCCCAGGGACCCATAACCTATTACCCTGAGATCTGAAATCTCTAGTCATTACTTTCTGACCTATATTAAAACCTGATTTAACTCTACCCTTATATTGTCTTTTCTGATTGTTTTGGCTCTGAGTAACCTTTTTTATTACTTTGTTTCGTCGAGTAGAACCTGAACTACCCGTTCTATCCTCAATTTTCCTTGGAATCAGAGAGTCAAATACTGTTCTAATTTTTCTACCCATTAATAATACAGATGGCTCACATCCTGTTGTTGCGTGAACTGTATTCCTATAGTCTGCTAAAAAGTTACCTAACTTTTCTTTATAATCTGAAGGAAATCCATTATGTTTACAAATTTTTTTAAGGAAATTTTTACAAGTCTTTACTGTAGCTTCAGCTTGCCCGTTGCTACTAGGGTGATTGACTGGACTAGTGATATGTTCTATCCCATTTTTCTTACAAAAATTTTCAAAATCCTCAGAACAAAAACACGTACCATTATCACTAACTAAAGTTGCTGGAAAACCAAATTGCGAAAATAATCTATGAAGTATTTCGATATTTTCTTTTGAAGACAGACTGTTTACTTCCAGACACTCAATCCACTTTGAAGAAGAGTCTACCACCACTAAAAAATTTTTGTTATACAAACTACCATGATCAATATGTACCCTGAACCATACTTCAGGTTCATATGGCCACACTGCTAAAGAACTCTTTTGTGATTCTGGTTTAATTTCTAAACAATCTCTACAATTTTCCGTTATTTTCTCCAAATCTTGATTAATTTTTGGCCACCAGACAAAGCTTTTTGCAATACCTTTAGTCTTAAAAACCCCTAAGTGAGATCTATGTAACATCTTTAAAACCTCTTGTCTTAAAGACTCAGGTACAACAACCCTATGTTGATATAAAACACACCCATTTATCAAAGACAATTCTAACCTTTTTTCCCAAAAAATTCTAATAAAGTTACCACTTTGTGCCTTTTTTACTGATGCTGGCCAACCTTCGATAAGAAAATTTTTTACTTGACCTAACACATCATCCTTTTCGGTTTCGCTTTTTATCACGTCTAAAGACAAATTAAACCCATTATTCTCGAAATAATTAATGTAATCAGACTCTATCTCATCTTCACAGCTAACCTTTTCAATCGGACACCTGCTCAGAAAGTCTGAACAATTATTTTTCGATTTTACATATTCAATTTTAAAATTAAACGAACCTAACATAATAGCATATCTCTGTAACCTTGACGCGGCAATCTTAGGTACTTCTTTATTTTCACCTAAAATTCTCACTAACGGCTGATTATCCACAGCTAAAATAAATTCTCTGCCGTACAAATATTGATAAAACTTCTTAATTCCAAAAATAATTGCTGTTGCTTCAATATCTAGAATAGAATAATTCTTTTCCGCTTTAGTTAAAGTTCTGCTTGCGAACCCAATCGGTCTTTCTACGCCATTTTGAAACCTATGAAGTAATGTTGCTGCTACCCCATTAAAACTACCATCTGTGACAAGTTTCACAGGTATATTTTCGTCAAAATGCGTTAAAATCCTATCCGAAGTTAATATTCTTTTAATTATCGCAAAACTATTTTCTTGTTCCGTACCCCATTGAAACTTAACATCTTTTTTAAGTAATTCGTATAATGGTGACAATATATTTGCCATATTTGGAATAAAATTACGATAATAACTAATCATACCTAATAAACTTCTTAAATTATTTAAATCACTAGGTGCTGGTGCATTTAAAATGGCTTCTTTATTCCGTTCACACGGTTGAATCCCTTGTTCACTTATTTTATAACCTAAAAACTCAATAACTTTTAAATTGAATTGTCACTATTAAATTGAATTGTCACTATTCACTGTTAGATTACAATGTTTCAACCTTTCTAACACGACACATACGTTTTTCTCTAAATCGTCTTCGTCTTCCCCTATCACGATAATATCATCCAAATAAAACGTCATGTTCTGTAATCCTGACAAACAATTTGCCATTGCCTTTGCAAATATAGCTGGCGCGGGAGATAACCCGTACACTAACCGCTTATACTGAAACAATCCTAAATGGGTATTGATTGTTGTAAAACGCCTACACTCCTTTTTTAAAACAAATTGACTATACGCCGATTTAAGATCGATTTTTGCAAAAACTTTCCCACCATTTACTTTCGTTAATAGCTCCTCTATCCTAGGTAATGGATATTTGTCAACTAATAACTGATTATTCACTGTCGATTTATAATCACCACATAATCTAATACTACCGTTTTTCTTAATTACTGGAACAATTGGACTTGCAAACTCACTAAACTGAACTTGTTCTATAATACCGTCTGACAGTAAACTATCTAACTCCCTTTCGACTTTTTCTTTCAAAGCGAACGGCATAACTCTGTGATTACGAAATATCGGAATAGCGGTCTCTTTTAAAGTTAAATTCACTTCGTACTTATTAAATTTTCCTAGTTTATCCGTAAAAACTTCCGGGAATTTTTTTACTAATCGCTGCTTCAAAGTATTCTGTTTTATACTGTTTACGATTCCGTTAATCCCGACGTTAAAAAGATTCATAAAATCACGCCCCACTATCGATAACGAAGCACTTGTGACAACAACAAATTTCAAATTGTGACACTGACCGTTAAATTCCACTTGTGGCGTAATTGTACCTACCACTTTCACGAGCGTATTGTCAAAACCCCGTAGACTAATGTCTTCGTGCACTAGCTTGATTCTACTGAATTTACTGAAATAACACTCCTTGGAAATTACGCAACAAGATGCTCCAGAATCTACCATGAATTTACTCTTGATCCCGTCTAGTGAAACTTCAATAAAAAATGGTTCGACACTATTAACTTCACCCAACTTTGTGTCCGACAACAAAGTATTCACACTCTTACGTGTTGAGGAACGCTTGCACTGTTTTGCGAGATGACCCTTCGTACTGCAAATTTTACATAAATAATTTTTATATCTACATTCCGTCGCGATGTGATTATTGTGACCACAAACGGTACAATTTTGTTTCACAGCGTTCGCTGGCGACTGTGACCGTGCCCTGTTGCTATGCCCGAAACGCTTCACGTCTCTGTCTTTCACACGCGAATTATTAAAAGAGAGTCGACCGGCCTTGAGCTGTACATTAGCGTAAACCGTATTATCAACCCGGGACTGCGCTTGAGTTGAAGCTACGAGGTCAATGCACTCGGCGACTTGTAAACATTTTTCGAACGAGTATAATTCACCCTCGAGAAATAATTTTTCCCTTACCTTTCCTGGTTTACAACCCAAAACAAAGAAATCCCTTAAATTTACTGATAAACTATTCCCAAATTTGCAATTAGTAGAAAGAGACTTTAACCGCACTGCAAACTCACGGATTGATTCGTCATTTCTTTGTTTAGCACTGTAAAACTTAGATCTCTCTTCAAAAAAACATTTCGTTGAACAACAATACTCATCAAGTTTAGATATCAAATCTTCTAACTTAATATCTGTTACCTTTTTAGGAATGCACAAATTAACCAATAAGGAAAAACAATCATCTTTCAATGCATTCAGGAAAATAGCCCTTTTTTTATCATCCGATGCAAACTTTTCATCATTCACGAGGAGAAATTGTTCGAGGCGGACTTTGAAGTTCTCCCAGTTCCCGTCACGCAAACTGAAGGACTCCAATCCTCGAAACTCCATGTTTCCAATGCCCAGAAGGTACACAAATAGAGAGAAAGAAAACAGAAAAAACAAAAACTTCCCAATGAGGCTTCTTCTTCTGCAGTCTGCTCCCTGGACCCTGCTCTGGAAACTGCTCCTTGACCCTTGGTGACTTGATGGCTCCTTCCAGACCCGTAACACAGTAACACCTGGTAACACCGATCCTTTGACCCTCGGTGCTGCTGCCACTTGACGCTCCTGGACCCTCCCGTGCTTCCCCCTTCCGAGAAGCTGGCTGGCTCCAGTGTCTTCTACTTCACTCCTTGCAGTGAAGTTTACTTGGATTCCGGTCCGGCCTTTTTTACCGACCCGAAAATAATATGTTACAACCGCTAATTTTTTGTGCCAAATTTTGCGCGTTGATTCTTTTTACGATTTCGTGAGCTGCCACTGTTATGTGCAGTCTTATCGTATTCCGTAGGCTGCGCCACTGTTATATACAGACTCGAGTGTAGGCTTGGGATATTTGCAATGATGCGCGATTTGGCGAGATGAACATTTATTGTAACATATTGGCTATAGTACGTCCTATCTAACGTGCTGGCGGTAGGAAAAGAGAGTGAGGAGAGGCCTGCATCTCCTTTTATATGCGGGATCACCTGTCTCGCTCTTGTATGGCCGGAAACAGGTGTGCCACCCTAAAACCTCTCTCACCTTACCCCGCGGGCTCACAGTTTATTCAAAAGTCACGTGAAATCTGCGTGCGATCTAAATTAATTAAAAAATATAGGTTGCAGTTAAAAAAATTGTTGGATCTTTGCAGAAATCGTTTTAATATAGGTATCCTATCAACTTGACGTAAAAAAATTGAACAGAGGATTTTTCCGGAGCGATATTTTTGAGAGATGTCAAAAAATCATGTTCCAAAAGAAAAAAATGTTGGATCTCTTGATTAAATAAAGCAAACACCAATATAAAGACACTCCGTGATCAAAAATTGGAGAGAGGAATTTTCCCGGCAACAGTAGAATTAAAAAACAAATCTCTTAGAATTAAAAAACAAATCAAATCTCTCAAAAAAACACTTTCCCAACAAAAATATTGTTGGATTTCTATGTAATCAGGTCGATATTAATTAATACTACCAAGATGTGAAGAGTTTTCCAAAGAAATACTTTTCCAGCGAGAGTTATAATTTTTTTTCAGTTTTTGCTAAAAATAATAAATAAAGTCGCTAACGGCGCTAAAGAAATTTCTCTTAAAAATAAATATCTCGGGTTACGAATAACCTGTCGCTATTTTGAAACCTCCTACTGCCAGCACTATAGCAGTAGATGATGGTTGATTGTTCAGTGATGGAGAACGAAGAAAGCCGAGGAATCGAAATCTCGACGGGCGATGACTGGGCGGGAACCAATGGCATTATACAAATGATTAAATTAACTGACAATAAAATCCATCAGATTGTTCCACGCTTGAAAAGTACAAATTCATACTTCCATCGATAAATTTTAATAAAATAAAATTCATTCTCTGATTTCCTATTATCTTCGCCAGTGAATTCAAAAGAATAACACTCAAAATACTTTTACTTACCTGCAAATCGTTTATTAAAAATAAATTACAAAAATGACTCAACAGGGGGTTACGAAAACAATTAAAACCCATGGTTAATTAGTTGATCTCTGAATGGATAAAAAAATAGAAAAGGGACACATAAAATCTTTTATAAAAAAAATTCGAGTGTAGTTTACACGCGGTAGAAGCGAAACATTACCAAAACGATCTCAACCAATACTTGAAAAGTTAGGTCATAATCAAAGCGATGAATGAGCGCAGACCAGCGTAATTTCTGTTTCATATCGCAACCAATAGGAGCCTTTAAAAGTGACATCATAATCAAAGCGATCAATAAGCGCAGTCGATGCGTCGCAGGTGCAGTAATCATCATTTCCGAAATCCAAATTAGCAGGTTTATCACTCATAATGATTTAATGATTAAGACGACGCGCGACGAAAACACTTCTCATAAAACCTGAACAAAATATAATAAATAACAAAATATAATTAGACCTTTTGACCTCTCCAGCAGACTCTCTCGGTACATCGCCTTGTATCGCAGTGGGAGGGATAGATTCATACATACGATCCGGCCTGCCACGCAGCTGGTGAGCAGACACATCCGCCACCAAGACCCGTATAAACCCCACCCTGTGAACTCGGACAGCCCTGCTTAGTCAGCAAACGTAGCGAATCACTTGGGGTAACCTATGGTAGAGGTGTTGGTTATGCAATAATTGGTTCACGGGGTGGCGGTGCCCATGCCGGTCTACAAAATTGAAAATATTATATTAAAAATATTTCAAAACATATTTATTACCTACTTGTTTGGTAGGTACCTGTTAATTCTGCTCTAGATTATCTTGTTTGTTGGCATAAGTGCAAACTTTAAAACAAGCATTTAAAATTGAAACAATAATTGCGTAGGTACCTACCTACCTACCTTAGAGTACCTAAGTTCGAAATTAGCTCATCCATTTGTGCAAAAAACTCGCCTGACGTTGCACGCGGCTTCATGATAGATAGAGCACTTTGTTACTAGGGCTGTCGCAAATTAAAAAAAAACCGTTGGATAATTCATTTACGTACTTATTTAAAAGCAAATTCAATACTTTTTTTACAGTTTGTAGGAACAGTGTTATCTAATATTGAGAAAAAAAAACCCAAATCCAAAGTAAACTAATATTATTAATCAAATTATTATTAGTATATTATAGTATAGATATTTTATTATATAGAAACACTGTATACTTATGATTTCGTGAAAAAAATTTATGTTTAAGACTTTTTAGGATTATAAATAATTAATATTTCAGATACCAGTCTTAGAGTCTCATTGATACAGCGTATGTAGTGTTTAAGTTTAAACAGTAGGGTAGAGTGGGGACGATTGAAACAGGTTATGATTGAAAAATCTCAATTTACTCGAAAACTATAATATCTAAGAGTGTGATACAACACTCGAAACTCTGTCAGGTCTGTTGGGAAGTTTCTACAAAAGCGCACTAGCCGGCGAGTGACTCAATCGTGAGTAGCGGACATTATTCGATTTCGCACTAAAAAGTAAATATTTAAGACATTTTTGTTTATCTTTTAACTCATTTTACTTTCGCAGCTCGACGAAATGTTGTATTACATTCTCTCCTTTATCTATTTTTGAATTTTTATAATGAATTTGCGTGGCGTTAATTTCTATTTAAAAGGCTTATTTTTGGCTTTGAAGCAAAAAATGCAGCGTAGGGATGTTTGAAACAACTTGTATGGGGGGATGATTGCAACGTTTCAATCATAACCATGTTTCAATCGTCCACACTGAGAGAAAATTTAAAAGTTATAATAGAAAAAGGTCTGAACTTCAAATCATTAAGTCTTCCCATTATATCTTGAAACTGGATGATGATTTATTGATTTTTTTACATTTATAACTAAAAAAATCTACGTTAATAGTAGATATACATTGTTTTATCAATTATGTAAATACAAAAGTTAACAACAGAGAAAAAATATACACATGAACAGTAGGTAATATTTAAATATTAGAGATTTATAGTTATAAGTTTAGGTTACACGTAACCGGCCTCACTGGACTAGCCTGTTTTGAGGCTAGTTCTTTGTAATTACCTACGAACACTCCCATACTTGTTTTAAAGTGAGTGCACCCGTAAAGGCCCTATCCTCTCTTAATTTTTTTTTAAATAATAAAATTATTGAATCATTTGTGATGGGTAGGTACCTATTCTTGAAATTGTTTATATTCTGTATTTCTGACACGATTTTGGTTAAAATTTTTTCCAGGTGCACTGGAATCCGACGACAAAAATATGAAAAAAAAATCCTTCACATTGATAAAAAAAGTGCTTCGTAGTCTCCCCATTCTTGCCTACTTTAGTTTTCTGTATGTTTCACTTCTACCGCATGTGAATTGCACATTCAGCTTTTTCTTTTACTTTAATAGATACTAATTAATTGTTTGATGGATGTTAATACCCCTTAAACGAATATTTAAAGTTTTTTGTTCTAAAATATTGCGATATTTTGTATAATGATTTACATCGCAAACCACAAATTCAATTAATTTCTATTTTTTCGACTTCTTAAAGTTGCTGAATTTTACACAGAAAAAATTCTCTCAAGTCAGAGGTAAATTTAACATTGTTATGATTATAATTGAATCGTTAACTTTTAATTCTTTTAATTTTTTTAAATATATATTTTTTTATTTATCTATATAAGGTATGTTTACATTACATTATTCGATGCCTGTCTCACTAGGGTATACCTATATTGAGACAGGCGTAGAGGTACATAAAACAGTTTGATTGAAACAGTTTGATGGTTTTAACAAGCACTTTTGTATGAACGCGAAAAACTTATATTTAATACCGTTCTATTCTGCTCCAGGATAATATTGCAGTAAAACTATGTTAAATATGCCAAATACTCATGGTTATTGTAACTAAGAGCACTTAAATACAATTAATAAAAAATATATTTAAAGTTTTTCGTTTCAAAGACTTTTACGTTCATGGTTTTTAAAATATTTGCGATAAGTACTTGAATACTTGGGATAAATACTTGAAAATAAGATAGTCAACTGAGTTAATTTGGTTTAAATAAACCACGGAAGCTTTATTGAATATCGATTTATAATAAATAACCATTCGATTACACAGCCCTGCAAATGGCATGTAATCTGACACTCGCTTACAAAATTAATTCATAATATTTTGTGATGTCAACGTCATGCGATTATCCACTCTATAATGTAGTATTATACAGTTCATTATCGGCCAAAAATGCGACACATGGATGAGTTAGAGAAATTATTTTTCAGCAACCGGATGTGAAAGGTAGGTAGGTAGCTATTTTGGTCCTACAATGTAGCACGTTTGAAATTAAATGTAACATCTTGCAAACATTTTTTAATTAATGAAGACAATATTAGCGAAACTCCATCGAAAATCTGTAACACAAAAAGATAAACCCGCTCCACAGGTTTTTGCTGCAAGGCACTGCGGGCGGCTTTTATTTCGGATTCGCCCAGTTTAAGTGTTGGTGACCATTTTATAAATCCGGTAGAACCTTTTCCAAAAATAGACAGTTCTTTATCCACTTCCATACAAAGTTTCATCGCAATCGGATGAATGGTTTAGCAACGCATAGGCCCCATGCAGATATACTATATACAAACCCAGAAACAAACACATTTTGATTTTTATATAAATAGATAAATATGCCCAAAGACTTTCACAAGAACAGAGGCACAATTTGACATTAACGTGAAATTGACTGACTTGCGCCATCTTAGGTATTTTGGTAGCCACTTATGGTCTGGAGCCCCAAAGAACCTGAAAAAAACCCTCGACTCTTTCTCGATAGTTTCTCCCGTCTTAATAAACGGATCGCCATCTTAATAAATGGATTGCCATCGGGTGGGAATGCTATTCTTGTTCTACCGGTATTTCAATGGAAGATGCTCCGAGGAAAGCGTCATTGATCCCCTCGGCACCGGTGCATAGTCGGGAAACATGCCAAACGCTCGCCCAACGTATTTAAACGGTTGACATTTGTCACATGAGAACGGGTCGCTTCTAAGGCTCGTTCTTGAGTTCGACAGCCGGATGTAAAACGGTTTGCCGGCCTCTGTGTTTCTTCCTTCCTACAACATCGGTCTCTTTAAGACCCATGTTCACTCCTTCCTTTCCTCAAATAGACCCTTTACTCCAGTATAAGTATTTTAGTAACTAAACGTATCCGAATACCATATATTTACTTTTCAGTAACACGCTACTCAACTTAATTACCCACCCAATCAGAACGGGCAGAACGCCGTTACACTTACGGGCATTACACTTTTTTCTTAAGAGGAATATAAACGCTAGAAATATGTCGAATCTCATGCCTGCAAAATTTTAAAGTCGAGCGTCTTTTTGCACGAGGCTAGTAAGCGAAAAAGTGGTTTTTATTTATTTTGTGCATAATTTTATAAGAACGAAAAAAAGTTAGAACATAGATAAAGTCAAATATAGTCTTAGCCGTAAAGGGGTATTTTTTTTTAAATTGTTACTTACATTACTTCATAGTTAAGTCATGAGAAAACATTTTTTTTAGCGGTTTACGCTTATATTTTTTGGTACGTAAATAATAATTTTATTGTAATTCCAATACCTAGATAAAGTAGTTAAAGCTTCAATTTATCCGTAGCATATTTTTTGATGTTCATACTGTAAGCCGATTCGTCGTAAAGATTAATCAAAATAGTATCTAAATAGGATTTCACGTATATATTCATCTTAAACCGTATTTTTTTTTTAGAAAGATGTTTATATACATAGATAACCAGGAAAATTTCTGTATACTTAACTCAAAAATGCATTTTAAGTTGTGTCACGCGATTGCCAAGCTGCGATATATCGAGATTAGAGAGAATCGCACACACACACACACACACTATAGTGACTCGTTCGCGAATTCTAGTCTTGTTTCTTCTTCGCAACGGGGTTAGTATATTTATGTTCAGAATCTATCTTGATATATTCAGTTTAAATATTTATAAAAAATTACAGTAAAATTATTATTTTATATATCTTATATTTTTCTTTTTCCTTTCAATTGTACTCTGTTCAGCTGAAATAAACTTCTATTTTTATTAAATTATTGACTTAGTTAACAAGGGATTGACGACAACTCGACTAAGTGACAATTCAACACCCCTTTAAAAATACATAAAAAATAAAATGAGGAATATTTGCGACGCGTTCCAGAGTGGAAGATACTCTCAGTACTGCCCTGTTGTAAGAGCACCATTTAGAATTAAATCTTTGGTTGAAATGGCTTTAGCAGTTTTTGGTGACCAGATCTGAACAGTCAGGTACTACCCTACCTTCCGCTTCCCCATCTCCTTCTCCTACCCACTACCTTCAGCCTCACAACATGTCAGTAATTCGCATTGTAAATTTAAATAAATATTATATGAATTTGCACACATCATTTTTTTAATTTATTAAAATTTATTATTTTTAAATTGGCATCATTTTATGCGTTGTGTATATTATATTACCTATGTACAAACGGTAGTTTTTTTCCAAACATTAGGCGTATGCCTAGCGTGGAGGTCGATAAACTATTAACAAATGAAATAAAGATATAAAGAATAAATGAAAAAAATGACTTGAGAAAGAATCTTGACATTATTTATCATCATAATACATATCTAAGTTTAATGAATTCTCACCGCCTAAAAATCTAATATTATGAGTGTCATCTAGCGACAAAATTCTTATTACCTGTGTCTTAATACAATAGAAGTTTCCTACTTACCCTGTGTTCTAAAGTATGCTTTAACGAATTCTCACCGCGTAAAAATCTAATATTATGAGTGTCATCTAGCGACAAATTTATTATTACCTGTGTCTTATTCCAATAGAAGTTTCCTACTTACCCTGTGTTCTAAAGTATGCTTTAGGTATATGGAATACCTCTTTGTGTAAGGCATTCTTTGAGGCCACGACGTCAGATTATATATAAGGCATATTTTGAGGACAGTCCTCAAACTATCGTGTATATCGAATAGCCAGATGTCTTCAAATCATGCGGTAAATATATGTTTTGATATATATTTAAAACGGAACATCCTAGCCGTATATAGCTGTAAGGGGGTAGTTTTTAAGGGCGGTTTAAACAAAATGGCGCAAAAAAAAAAAGTATATATAAATGGGCTCAAAGTATGCATTACACAAATATATATATATATATATATATAAAAACACTGCACTACAGGATTCAAATTTAAATGGAATATATTATATATATATATATATATATATAAATGGAATATATTATATATATATATATATATATATATATATATAATATATTCCATTTAAATTTGAATCCTGTAGTGCAGTGTTTTTCAACCTGTGGGTCGCGACCCCCTGGGGTGTCGCGAAGCTTCTACAAAGGGGGTCGCAGGGGGTCCAAAGTAAAATTTAAAAAAAAAACAATAAAGCTCAAAAATATTTTTATTATGAAAATATTAATTATAGGACATTTTGAAGTTAACATGAAATTTAAATTTTAAAAATTTCTATGGGTCAAAAATCCGTTAAGTCTCATACACATTAATGTGAAGGTTGCGGTTGTTTTTCGTCAATCAATTTCTGCCATCGCGGATCTGTTTTTGCAACATTTAGAATTAAGTCGTTTTCTAAATTTAATCGATTCCTCTGTTTGTTTTTTATTTGGGCCATTGACGAAAACGTCAACTCGCACAAGTAAGAGGTGGCAAATGGAATCAAGCACTTCAAAGCTTCTGTGGTCAATTCTGGGTATTCTAATTTTCTTTTTAACCAAAAGTTATCCAATTTAACAGACTTACAGACTTGAATTCCAAGTGCAACATTCCAGTGGTCTTGAGTCGGCATCGGCCCGGCCTGTACGTTGTACGAATGGGCGATAGCTCTACCTACTATTCCTTGGAGACGTTTGGCGAATTAGTTTGACACCAATTTCCCTGACATGTCCGAAAATTTAGCGGTCTGTCAGAGAAATTGGACATTGTCAGGAATTTTGAAAAATATTAGAAAAAATTATAGAATTTTTTGGGCAATGGAATTCACAGGATTACGGATTTCCTGACAGAATCAAATAGAATGCCAAAACATGATTATACAGGCGAAATTGCCCTGAAAAATTCACAAGCTGAAATTCTCTAGCCACCCTCCTGTTGGTGTACACTGGGTGTCATTTCATCCAATTTGTGATTCCTGAATTTCTCTAGCTACCCCCCCCCCCCCCCCCCCCAGGAACCATAGTATAGTCGTCAAAGATAAATTGCAGGTGAAGGGTAGGGGGTCGCGAAATATTTTTACATAATAAGGGGGTCGTGCCGTGAAAAAGGTTGAAAAACGCTGCTGTAGTGGAATGCAATTATCAATTGTCACCTGTTTTGTTTTTCTATTATTTGATTTAAAATTTGAGATTTTGTTAGAAGAAACTATTCAAAGGAAAGTGATGTAAATAAACATAAATGTCGTTTTTTTGTTAAAAAAACTTTGTAACACAAGTTTTTTTTTTTTTTTTTTTTACAGTGAATACCGCACAAGAATCTCTACTGCTCCCGTCTGGAGCCAGTGAGACTATGGCATCCCCAATTGGGGTATGTTGTGAGGCTGAAGGTAGTGGGGAGGGGAAGGAGGTGGGGAAGAGGAAGGTTGGGAAGTACCTGGCTATTCAGATCTGGTCACTAAACACGGCTAAAGCCATTTTCAAGCAACGTTTCAATTCTGAATGGTGGTCTTACACCAGGGCGATACTGATAGTATCTTCCACTCTGGAACATGCCGCAAATATACTATATATTATTTTTAAATTAATTAATTGTGAAATAACACAAATTAATCAAATAAAATTTATTTGCGCATGCCGGGTTCGAACCCGCGACCTCCGGAATGTGAGTCAAGAGTCTTAGCCACTGGACTACGGAGGTCGTGTTTTATTTTGTCAAGTGTTTTATTTATAAATTAATAGAAAGGAATTGAACCTCTCAACTTATTATAAAACGACATTTCGTTTTAAACCATAAATGGAGAAACTTCAATTCGAATTTACGCTATTACCTGGAGGCGATTCTTAGTCGAAGTATGATACAGTTAAAAATGACCGAATTGGATATCGGCACGGTGGCGCAGTGGTTAGCGCGTTTGCCCGGAAAGCAAGAGGCCCTGGGTTCAAATCCCAGCGGTGTTCATATCTTTTTCTGATTTTTCTGTTCTTAGATTTTCGACTGACTTTCGCTTATATTGTCTTCGTTTAATTAAATATCACAATTTGAGGTTTTACTCATAAAGTTAAAATAAAAAATAAAAATATTAATTTATCGATAAGCCGCCGCATTTTTATGCACAGATTACGGTAATTATACTTCATTTCAACAATTATTATAAGAAACAACTATTTACGAACACAAAATAGGTTATTAGGTTCTTAGTTTAGGTAAATTAAGTAATTCATGCTTTTTTAGTTTGAAACGAAACTTCGCAAATGTCAAATCCATCCAAAAAATCATGGCCGTAATGGAGATGGTAATTTTTAAACTTTGAATGATAATCGTATTTTAATGTATATTTTCCCGTCTATCTCGACTGAAACCGGTTGTCCTTGTGGTACGATAAGTTTAAAAGTAGTTTAATTTTCAAATTGTATGCCTATTTAAAGTGTCGATAATTTACCAAAAAGTTTACAAGTACATCAAAAAGAAGATGCATTAGGAAAATTGATTGAAAAGTAAATGGAAGATAAGCAACAGAGCTTAACAAATATTGCTGAGATGTTTGTTATAGAAAAATTCTGTACTAAAAATACAAATGCAAGCCAGTGGATAGAAGTGTTTGAAAAAGAATGTTTGATGTGACCATGGATGGAAAAAATAGAAATACTCAGATTGTTCATGGATAAATCTTGTATAGACTGGTACAGTTCCATAATTATAAAACTATCAATGAACACTAAAGTGGTCAACATGGAAAAACAAATTCTGTGATTCATTAGCAAACAAAGGATGGAACCCTGCCACATACGCACTATCATTCAGATACAAAGGTGGTTCTCTGTTGGATTATGCTATGAGAAAAAAAAAACTTCTATTGGATATGTGAATATGATATATCAATTGACACCGGTACTTTGATAGATCTTGTTGCTTCCGGACTACCAGAATTCATACTTAACCAGATCGATAGAGAAGGATTACAAGATACTGTGTTTAATGAAGTAAACAAGTATCATGAATAAGGTCAACAAAAAAAGATTTTTGAATAAGAGAACATTATAAAAATGGGGGTAAAAATCCATGTAAAATTTGTGAAAAATTGAATAAGGGCATTCGTTACCACCCTGAAGCTACATGCTGGTTCAAAACAAAGGAGGATGAAAATTTTAAGAGAAATGCCACTAAACATGTAAACAATTTAGTGATAGAGACTGAGTTAAATGAAAATGATTAAAAAACTAATAGTAACACCATTAATAAAAGTCAAACTATTACTAAATCATAAATTAAAAATATACGGAATTTATGATTCGGGTTCAAATGTTTCTCTAATTAATTCTAAGTTATTGAAACTAAAAGGAAACAATTTGAATGAAGCAAATTTGGTAACGATTAATGGTGTCAAAAAAACGTGTAGTTTGACAATTGTTATAAAAAATGTTAATAAATAATAAAGGAATAAATAAAATAAGTGGATAATAAACATGAAATGTCTCGTATTTGCTAATTAAATAAATTTCAATATCCTCATAAAAGTCTCAATAACCCTAATTCCCTTGTATATTAATGTTATATTCACAATAAATGGTTGAGTTAACTTTACAATAAATGGTTGAATTAAAAATCCTTATTGCAGTCTTATAATGTACGAAAAAATAAAATTGTCTTTTGGGGTTGGGGGCAAGTAAAAATATTTTATTAAATGACTTTCAGATGTGTAAAATAAATGACAATGATCATTTTGTATCTATCAGAAATAAAGTATTGGATATACTCGGATATAAAACATTAATATCTTCTTTTTGTTATTATGTTTCCAGGAATCCAGTTTAACTGAAGTTGATGCCAGAGACAGAGGTAATCCAGGATGTGAAGAAGTTGGGCCTAACGAAACCGGATGGCACGTTGGCGGTGCAACCAGCGCTGCTTCCGAAGCTGACGATGCCGATGAGGATATCCTCGCTGGCTCCACGGAGGATCAGTGGGCCACCGCTGTCACCCTGGAGAAGACAAAAACAAATTAGATACATTGATATTTGCAATGCTTCATAAAGCATGGTGTCTAATTTCTATAAATTGTGGGGAGCGTGAAAAAGGAAATCAGATTATGATAGAATTATGAAACTCAGTGGTGTAGGTCTGATCAGGTTACCTGAACTGAATTCTAATCAGAATTTTGAGGAGTGTAGAATCGGAAAAGATAATTTAAATACTTCAACCGTACGTCAGAAAAACTAGAAGTAAAATTAATCAATTCGAACCTTTGGATATTAAATTAGCTTGAAATAGACATCGAAATAGTCCACTCGTTTAAATTGGATAGTGGAATGAGAATAAACTGATTGATAGAGTGAAGTAGGCGAAATTCCCAAACACTGTATTCTACACCGTGAACTGATTAAGTGAAGATCGGGATGGTTTACCCAGAAAAAAAACAAAAGGACGATCTATCGATAGATAGATAAAGCAATAGCACGATCGACATCAGCTACTTTCCCCAGACCAAGCTGAGGGAAACAACTACAGAGGCTCTGCGATGAAAGACTGGACCTGCTGGACCAAGTGGTGCAATGGGTGCAAGGGAAGAAAACGATGAAAATGGTGATGATAAGTTTTGAAGAGGTAAGATTACTTACGCTGCAAGATCCCTGGGCTCCGCTGAGGATTCCGTTTCCGCAGATAGTGGAGCTGATGATGACACTGCTGCCGTAGGTCTGGGCGCACACGGAGTTGGCAATGATGGTCAGGTTCACGAAGTTCAGGGTTTGGGACACGGAGCCGGCTAAAAGACAAGAATCATTTAATGTTAAGCCATACATAAATTGGACTTCATAAACATTTCATTCATTGGACTTTGAGTTTGATTGGGAAAAAGAAAGATTCGGATGATATAATCAACAAGTCTCGGTAAACCTGGAGATTTTGAGGTGGACTTTGTCCAAATCTGGATTACTAAAGACTTATGCATAAAAATCGAAGAAATAGTAGGGTTTATAAGAAATACTAGTACAGTTTGAGAAATGCTGTGAGCTGGCAAATAGTTCTAGACCTTGGTATTGTAAAAAAACCCATAGCATGTGAAAGAAATTTCAGTGGTGTTTTTGAACAGAAAAAACTTTTTTGAAATTCAAATTGAAAACTACTTTTCTAATAGTCCAAATATGCTTAGGATTCACTGGGTAAGGTTTGTCGGGTATGTGTGGTTACCCCGTATATATATATATATGTTATGATCAAATCATTCCAAATAACTACCATGAGTATGATGGTATATGTATATTTAAGTTACCAGAAACTTTATTAATCTTCATAATAAGAAAAGATTTGGATCTGTACGAAAATATACGGAAATCCAATATACTTACAGTTGGAGGTAAGTCCAAATCCGCTGACGATGGAGACCTTTCCGGTGTGGAGATCGCTCTGTGAGTTGACAATCCTGATTGGCCTAATGTTAGCTGCAAGGGGAATTATCTTTTAGTTTCTTGTTTACATCTTGCCACTTGACACACGTAATAACTATTTAGATCTGTGTAACACACATCTATAAAAGATGATTGTTCATTTAGCTTGGCATATTTTGTCATATCGCTCGCTGTACATTCCCAATGGGAATATATGGCGAGCGATACGCTAAAATAGGCCAAGCCAAATGATCTTTATCTTTTATAGCTGTGTTACCAAGCCTAATGGTTTCCTCGTAGGAGGCATTGATCTGTTTTAAAAAATGATAAGATATGGGCAATTTAGATTGTTAGCGCGGTGTACACACAGTACATTGAAATTGAGTCCGAAATTTACAATGCTTAGATTCCGTGTATGCAACGCGGTATATATTAGTTGATCAGAAAATTTGGCAAAGGTTCTAAGAGGTGTCAAAATTTGAGTTAGACTCTTAAAATTATAATAATAAATTAGCGTAAAGTTATACAGTGATGAATTTTCTTTTCGAGATGTGTTCTGCCATCAATTTAGTTACGCAACAGTTTACAAATTGCACGCAGTAAATTCTGAAAAGTAAGCTCGTTAATGAGAAAAATATTTTCCCTAATTTTTAACGAATGACTGGTAGGTTATAGTTTCCATGCCTAAACAAATCAAGGGCAGTTTGAAAACATGAAAATCTATCTGTGATATTTTGATTAGGAAAATATCTGTGTTTAGTTTGGTTTCCTACCGGTTGAGGTGACGGTCTGGCCGAGATCGATGAGGGCAATGTCGTTGTTCAGGTTGCTTGGGTTGTAGCTGGGGTGAACGTACAGGTTACGGGAGGTGATCTTGATGGGGGAAGAAGCGTATGCTATACTTCCCAAGTGAACCTGAACCGAGACGCGCCTGAAATTCAATAAAACATGATAGTTAATTGTGGTACATATAGCATCATAGCTATTAAGTTGATACACTCGATGAGAATCAGATGTCAGTGGAAGTTAAATCGCGCAAATAGCCAACCGAGGAGGACTGACTGCACTGAAGAGTAAGGAATTTCATAGAATTAGAGCTAAATGACTAGAGAACATGGTCAGTGATGAATATTAAATTTATTGAGAAGGCCAATTCCCACTTCACGATCTGGAATAATCGATTAGTTCTCATTAGTGTGAGTGTTAAAGGCCTCGATTAGAATATGAGACAGTGAAAAGACACTACACACAAATCCCTTTTCCAGAGCCTTTGCTTTTTCTTTTACCAGGAGAGCAGTGAGTTACTTCCATTTATTTGTGTGAATGAAACAGGTTTACTGTTGTTGGCAGTGATCATCTAATACGCCCAATCTGACAGACTACGAGAGCCCCATTGCATGAACCTATGGTGGACTTTCACCAGGTTAAAAGTGAGTAGAGTTTTTGGAATGGATGAAGGAGGTTTACTGGTAAAGACAATGTGCGGCAGTCACGACCCATCTGTTGCTGATGAGGGAAGCTCCACAAGCGGCGCTGCTTCCGGCGCTGTTGCTGGCGATGAGGAAGGCCTGGTGGGGGAATTGTCCATTGACGGCTGGCCAGCCCTGGATGATGCGCTCAGCTAAAAAATAACAATTTTCATCAGAAAATATTGGATTGTAAGCATTTGCCACTACTAAGTTACATTTACTCAGGTGCAAATTTGAATTATTATAATAAACATAGAGTATATAATCGGCATGTTCATCAAAAGAATATGGTGAATTTGGCTCTATTTCCATCAATATAGAAGTTTCAATTTCTCTCGTAGTTTTATGCTTCTTCATGAGCATTGATTTATTTTTGCGTTGACTATACTTTTACACTAAGTTTAGGATATAATATAACAGATAGGCAATATGGCAATTTTGGCTCAAAATCGTTCGTTTTTATTGTGAACATATGTATATTTGAAAATTGGAAAAAGGTATTGGTATGAAAATATATGTATTTTTTTAAATGATTGATTGGCTAGATTTCCTAACTTACCGAGCATATCCCTCATCTGCTCGGGGGTGGCAATCCCGTGCAGAGGCTCATCCTGTGGAAAAACAAAGACAAAATAATGCATTGATTAAAATCCCCTGCAGTTTAAACAAAATCGACAGAAGTAAATGAAAGATTCTGGGTAAAAACTGCATCGTTGTATTTTTAATCATGTTTCATGGTTTACACTTGATGGATGAAAAGTTTTAACGAAAGAAACATTAGAAAAATTATACAAACAGTGATTATAATTACATAGCAGAATGAATGTGTATGTTTGACTAAAGCTAAAACAGAATTATGGAAAATACGTTGTAAAGAAAAAAAGATTGTTGGTGCAACACTGAAGACAAAGGAAAGAGAAGTTGCCAGAAACGAGAGGAGGAGGAAGTTCTGCAAACGATTCAGAGGGATAACATGGCAGATATAAGAATTCTGAATTGTGTGAATGTGGACATATTCAAACAACGAAGAAGATTGTCCCGTTTATCAGTTTCTCTGAGGCACATCTTTGCTAAACCAAGGGACCGTCTGAATAACCTCAGCATTCTACCTTGACCTCCACTAACTCTTCTCCATAACAAGAAGAACAATATCAGGCAAAGGGGCAATGAGTAGATCAAAGCCAAAAAGGTATGGTGTTGATTTGAAATACTAAATCTTTAAATTTCTCGCTCAAATAGCAGTACATAGATTATGAAAGGTGGTAAAACTGTCGTCCTCTATTATGATTATAAATTAATTGCGTCTTAAGTACCTGGAAAGCGGAGGCTGAAGCCACGAATAAAGCGAACAAAACCAAGAACTTCATGGTGATAACTGTGGCTAATCAACCAAATAGTTTAATTATTTATACTCATTTTTATCTGTGTTTATCTTTACTGCCTTACATTATCTGTGCAGGAATCACGAAATAATTTATATGCAGGCCTTAAAATCTATAGTCTCGCAGAATCGGTGTCACTGGGATTTCTTGTACCCATAAAAGTTTTGCACCACGGTTCATATGAAATGAATAAGAACTATAGTTACTTCGACTATTATTTTTTTATTTCATTTAACACGTGTTAACTGTCTGTACAAGTGTAAAAAATAAGCCAAGTTTCAGTAAACAGATTTTTAACACGTCTAAAAAAGTTTTGGTTTCGGTTTCTTCTGAACTTATCTTCTCATGATGTCGTTTCTATACCGATACATGATCCTTATTATTTTCCATTGAAAATAACAACTATAACAACAATAACAACATGCATAAAAAATATGGATATATAATATATATTTTTAATGGTTTTTTCAATATCAAAAGCGATAAATCTGTACTCAGATCTTGATTATCAACTGAAATACTACCAGTACGAAACGATTGATGATAGTGTTAAAATCTAAATTTCCACAGTATTTCCAAACATTCATCTTGTCTCATTCTATAGCTCCGCAGGTTTTGCTGCTAGGCCCTGCGGATGGCTTTTGGTTCGGTTTCGCCCATTTTGAGTGTTGGTACTGTTGATGACCATTTTATAAATCCGATAGGAACTGGTTCCAAAAATAGGCGATTCCTCGGATCCACTGTGATCCAGCGACATCTAGTCACCGGGACAAAGTAACCGCGACAGGCAATGACGTCTTATGTAATATATGGCCGCGTGGTATTATTATTCACAACTGCCAGTTACAATAATAATTAAAAATAATAATAATAATTACTCCTGCCAGTGGATGCTAATCACGTGGTCTGTTTCGTAAGTGGTGCCACCTTTTGGCATTGCTTTAATTCGGTTCTATTACAAAAGTACATTTGTGTACAAACTCCACGTACGAAAACGGTTTCGCGTACGGCGCGGCGTCAGAGTTGTATTCTTAGCCAGATTCTTAAATTTCAACCGTACATCTCTAGCCTATTAATACTGTTCATTATGCAATACGAAAATAATAAGTGATGACTAGAGACCGGAGAAAACCCAAAGCATGTTTTTTAATTTTTTTTTTCTTTTTTTGACGTGATTAGTGTAACTTTTACATTTTTCCGGTAAAAATGCAATTTCTAATAGTAAATTACCTTATTATCTGTATAAAAAAGTGTTTCTTAGCTCCAACACGTTTAATTCAATCCAACATTTGAAAATTTCTTTTGTAAACCCTTGAATTTTTGTCAAGCACTTAAGTGCACATTTTTGTGGTAATTTGCATTTTCCGCGGTAATTACGTTAGTAATAATAGTAATTACGTTAGTAATAATAGTAATTACGTTGTTTAATTAAGATGAACAAAGTGGTGAGTATGATATTTTGCATTTGTATTGCGGTGGCTTGAGAGAAAATCTTTATGGTAAGGTCGGCCTGCACGAGAGTGTTTTAGAATAACCGGTAGCGCTGACTCGTCCCGGCTCTTCTGTGGCGCATCAAAGCTGCGAAATCATGCACCTTTCCCTCCACGAACATTTGAGAGGCGCTGCATCGCCAAGGTAGGCCGAACAGCGCCCTATACACGTGATTACCCTGTACTCGGAATGTACTCATGACGCCGTGTGTGTATTTAGTCCATAGTTCGCTAGTGTAAAATCTCATGCGGTATGTCTGGAATACTTCTTCACTGGAGGACTGTACCTGTTGAATTTCCTGGCGAGCGTAATGATCGTGATTCTGGCGTATAGTACGGAAAAATATAGCAATTGAAAGCGAGAAGAAAGGACTATAAAGTGAGTGAACGAATTGTCTCTTCTTCATTACCTGTTACTCAAGATAAGAGGTACATTATTTTTTAATTGATAAACTAATGCTTAAGACAACATTTTTATGCACGGCGCAAAGGGTAACAATTATTATAAGTAATAATTATTAGCCTGAAACACTCATCTACATTGAAAAAGCTCCCGAGAAAAGATACATGCCACCGACGGGACTTGAACTCCTGTCCTTCTTATTTCCGGTCAACTGCTCTGTCCACTGAGCTACGTCGGCTTATCTCCTACCCGCCAAATAATTCAATATATACTAGTGTTTCATTCAACAATTACTGCTTATTACATTTTTCCACCTGCAAACAACCAACTTTATTTTATATGAGAAAGGCATTGTAAGTGCTAAATCTCCCACTAGGTGGCGTCGAGATGTGTACATTTTTTGGTGAAACGCTTTTTTAACACGTCAAATATTAATAATGATTTTTTAATTGATAAACTAATGTTTATTGCAGTTAGAAAAATGTAATAAGCAGTAATTTTTGAATGAAACACTAGAATATATTTAATTATTTGGCGGGTGGGAGATAAGCTGGCGTAAGTTGACCGGAAATCAGAAGGACGCGCGTTCGAGTCCCGTCGGCGACATGTATCTTTTCTCGGGAGATTTTTTCAATGTAGATGAGTGTTTCAGACTAATAATTATTACTTATAAAGCCGCGTACAGATTGCTGTAACGTAACACGCAATGAAAGAATTTGCCGTCCACATTGCCGCAATGTATCATGCAATGTAACAGAATTCCCATAGTGTGGACGCCTTGCGCGCACGAACCGCGCACACTCCGCGCGCGAACAGAGCATTTCAACTCGTGCGCGCCGCAATCCACAAAGCTTCGGTTTTTTCGCCAATTAGTGTGGACGGGTTGTTTGTGTCTGTACATCAGAACGCGCGCGAACAATGGAGAACTTGTTCCCGGCAGACTGAGCTATGTTCGCTGCGCGCATGTTGGAAACAGATGTGAGTAGGTTCATGTTCGGTTCGTGCGCGCGCTGCGTCCACACTTATGAAATGTTCCTTTCATGTTACATTGCATGTTACGTTACAGCAAGCTGTACCCGCCTTAATAATTGTAATAGGTACATTGTGATAATTACAATCGTTTACTATTATTCCGCCATCACAATTCAAAGTATTATTTTTCATGAATGACTTTTTAAATATAAAGTATAGTTGTAAAATTACTCTTGTACCGAGAAGGACTATAGGTAATCGTGTTGGTGTAACATCATGATTATCTCATCTTCATGATTGTTGATTTCCTCATCTACAAGTTTGTTGTTCCTCATTTTAATGTTTGTTAATTTCGTCGTCTTCCTGTTTATTGATTTTATCTATCAACAATGGCAGATGACCTTAGGAAGCAGGACCGTGTTTTTTTACCATACTGGGATACAATACATGCCTTTTTTAAAAGATGGACCAAAACTTTGGAAATGGACGGAGATTATATTGAAAAGTGACAAATTAATCGTCAATAGTGTGGTTTTCGACCTATGTAATTGCATTTTGTATTTCTTGACAATCAAAGGAGAAAAAAATTGGGGTCATTACTTTTTGACAGACCCTCATAATTATTACATATGAATAATTATATTTGTATTATATGTATTGTTACGTTACAAAAGATAAGGAATAGACCCCCTTATTCCTGTTGCGAGGAGCTAGTGAATTGGCCCCCAGTGCACAGCTCGCCGTACCGCCCCCTCTCCGCCCCCCCTCTCCGCACGCGGAGGTCCGTGGCCCCAGTGCCGAACAGCACCCGGCATTCATTCCCCGGCTGGTCGCGGGCTTGACAACAGTGATTGCGCTAGTGCGCTGTTCGAGAACCTAAAAACTCGTGATTGTTTCTATATTGTGTTTTGTGCACGAGAAGGCTCCAGCCCACCGGTAGCCCGTCGGACGGCTACCTCATATCCTGCTTTGTGAGTAAAATGAACCTTTGCCTCCTTTTGTGTGCTACATCCTGCGTTTAAATTCACTAATACGTATTGAGAGTTGAGAAGAGAGAAGTTCCCCGCCATGTCAGAATTCTATACCTAGCAAGTACCCATGTGTAGTTTGCCGAGGCTGGCAATTGTAAAACCCTGTCTCCTTCTAAATGAATAAACCCTTTACATGCAAAACTGTGTTCTGATTGAGGAAAGAGACCTGGAGATTGTGAGGAAAGAAGGAGGAGGAATTCACAAGCGAACCACAACACTCGCCTTGGTTTTAAGAGGAACCTTGCTTGCTGCCGGCTCTGAGCTAGTTCTGTTGGCCTATGTATTGCGTGTCCTTTCCAGGTTTTGGTTTAGCAAATGGCCGTATAAGCGGCAATGCTAACAGTATACACTGTTTGTTTCTTACAAATAAATAAATAATTATTATAATGACACGGACATTTCAATAAATTTAATATAATGTTTCTCCCATTCATTACACAAATCAAGAAAGTAAAATTCTTAAAATAAACCAAGAATTAAAAACCATCTTTATGAAGATTTGAATGATTAAAAATTAGTAAATGTGATTTATTACGGAAAATCCATGTCATAAGTAAATAATCAGATTAAAATATATATTTTAAACTTATCTATAAGCACTTAAGCCTATAAAGAAATTTTTCTTTGCCGAAAATCATGTGCATATTCTGACACTGATATTTTCCTTCTCATCCCCAAATTATTTCATATGATACTGGAAAACTAAAATATATTATAGATTAACTACGAACTTTCTACACCTGGCGCATCTTATTTTATAGGCCACTTGCATGGATTTCATAACGACTTGGAAAAAATCGTGTAGATAGATTTTTATACTAAGATTACGAAAATGTTAGTAAAGATTTTTAGAAATGTACAGTTTTTTTTATTTTTAAATAAATAAATCCATTATTTCGGCCCGTGACGTCACTACATGAAAATGTCGCGTCTCCAAAAATGTTCCGATTAATTTTGTAAAATTCCACACTGATTTTTTTTATATGGTAATACTTTGATTTCAGGCGAATTTTTGAATTTGACATTTAACGTTCACTAGATTTATTGTTTGTTCTCTGCGAACTTATCATTTGTTTTGACTTTTTGACAGATGTTATGAAGAGAAACCCGTACATTTTACGATGTCTTCACGTGTTTAGAGGTATAATGGTTGTGGTGCTGATTTTAACAAAATCAAATTTTATAATATTCTTATTATTATTGTAATTTACAAGTACAAGTACGAGTATATTACATTTGATTTAGTAATATAGACGTTGAACATTATAAATATTTATGATCAATAAGATGGATCAAGGTAAAAAATATTTATGAGATGTAATATTTTTGGTATGCCTCGTTATTCTCCTGTGTCCTTTCTCGGATTTTCGGCTATGTAATTATCGTTTTTTCTCTAAAATTATGTCTCGTCTTTCCGGTTTATAAAAAATGGTCTGATTTTTCGGATTGAAATTTTCAAAAAATCGCCAGGGTTTCAAAAATACGATTAAAAAAAAATACAGGATGTCTTTGAATATTTGTCTAAATCGGATTTTTTTTAAATGTGATGCAAGTGGCCTCTTGTGTGTATTAATTGCATTGATTAAAACCTGTGATCCCTGAACATAGATTAAGAGGACTTTCATACATTTTTATGAATTATCTGTTATTTGTGGATTGAAAACCATTACTATTTTTTTTTGGAATAATGTAAAAATATTGATTTAACAGAACATGCAAGTAAGGTAAAACATTTGCAGCCTTACTACAAAAACGTGAATATTTTGGAGGCAATTTGGGAGGCGGATGTGGATACCGCCACCCCGGGAACCATTTATTGGATGACCAACACCTCTGCCATAGGTCACCTCAAGCGGTTCGCTACGTTTGGAGACTTAGTAGGGGTGCCCGAGTTCAAGGGGTGAGGTTGGTCCGGTTCTTGGTTGCGTCTACCCACAGGCTGCATGGTAAGCCAAATCGGGAGAGAATGGTTGAGGGAGTCCCTTTGCCTTCTCCAGCCGTACTCTCTCGGAACATCGCCTTGCACCGCAGTGGGAGGGATGGATTCATACGTCCGTCACTCCTGGACACACTGACCCCCAGATTCCTACCCACCCCTCATACCCTTTTTCTTCCCCGAACTTTCGGAACTGAGGGAAATTATTTTCCTCAGGGCCTCCTGTGTGTAGCTAATATTAACAAAAAAATCATTGACATGTACCTACGTGAAAACCTTACTAATTAGAAATTGAAAAAAAAATAGTCCATGAAAAGACATATATGTCACAGGCTGATTGTAAGATATCGTGAAGTTCCTGAGGCGCATCATGATCTGACTGATTTTGCGATCGGCCTACGACAGATACCTACATTGCTTTGAAACCCAATACCCCTGGATTATCTCATTTTATTTATATAATAAGATATATTTACAGGTATTTAATTATCATATTTTATTAATATAAAAACAAACATTTTTATTAGTAAGATGATTAAAATAAGAAAAATGATCTTTAAATATTCCGTACATTTTCAACAGTTTCCTCGTTTGTGGAAATACCCCATTGGTTAAAATTACAAAACATAACATCGAAATGGAAATGAATTTGGCGCGAATTAAAAATTTAGAGCTAGGAGCGGCGTTTAAGCGGTAGAGCGGATTAGACTGAAATTTTTGTTAAATGAAAATATGTTTGTAAAGTTTGAAAAAATGAAATTTTTGTCTTTCACCAAGGTTTCGGAAATATTAGGCATCACATTCTAGGTAGGCTTTACAAAACCGGCGAGACTCTACACTCAACTATTTATGGATACTATGTTATGAAGCAATTCTTAAAAATGTATTATTCCGTCAAGTACTTTAAAAAAATGATAATGTTGGCGACACTCTCAGGATTTTTGGTGTCTAGGCGAGGCGCGAGAGGGCGTTGTTCCGGTTCCGCACACTTTGATTTCGAAGCGAGAAGAGCGGCCCGCTTTGGAATCGACGAGTCACACATTGCGAGTAAAATGAGCTAATTGTACGAAAAAGAATTTAAGAAAGTATACGCGGGCGACAATGGATTTTTAGTGAAATCTTATTAATGGTTTTCAAAGAAAAACCCTCAAAAATCGCGAGTGAGATCGTGTTTAATCGAGTCGGGAATAATTCGGCGGCATGTTATTGTGGCCGGGGCTCACAAAGAGTAATCGGGAGTGAGCAGAGCCATCCTGTCGGTAACAAGTAGTGTACGCTGGCAATAATCATTTTCCCGCGGCCGACAATCCCGTGGTGCTCGCCATTTTTGGAGAGCTCGCGCCGTAAAGGAGTAAGAGTGTCGCCACCATTTGCAATAGGACCGATAGTCAGGAGAGGTTCATGGGTCCCCACCATCGGTGATCGTTCGGCTTCAGAGCCGAGGCCAGGAGAGGAAGCAGGAGGATCGGCATCCCGCGGAGGGTCATAGGATTCCGCCTGCCACAGTCGAGCGGGGTTTTACCGATTGATGGAGAGAGTTTGGGCCTCCCAATCGGTAGAAATTCACACCAGGCGTCTCCGGGAGAGGCCACAAGGGCCTCCAACTCGCAGCTGCAGTCCGGGAGGGGGTAAATTGGTAGATAGTTAGAATTAGGTTGATTCAAGGTCCCGGGTGAGTCCTTTTTATATGTCATTTATTAACAGTTATTCCTTTAAACAATATACTATGCTTATGTTCATTTAAAAGTGGGTTTTAATGGCAATAGCCCAACACCCCACTCCTTTCCAGGGATGATACATTAGGAATGCCCACGCCGTGAAGGGTGAGTCTCATGCTTGCCGCAGATTGACATTCTTCGACTGTATAGTCGAAGATTGGCGTCCAAGGTTCCATCCGAATCAAAGTTGATTTGGGGTGAGCGGAGGTGAGATGAAGTATTTGATTGGCATCTGCGCCTTACAGATTTTCAATACTTCGTTTGTATGGAAACACTATGATATGAAACAAAAATACGATTACTTTATAACAATGGCGCCTCAAGCGTTTGTTTTGGGCTCGATTTTGTAACATTCCTGGATTGTTCTTTTGTCGTCCGTGGTGTACACAGGGTAGTATAATTATGCTTTGTATAATATTCATCTGTTCAGCCGAATTTCCTGTTTGCATTTACTCGCATGTTCATTGAAACGCAATGTTATTGTATTCCATAACCTAAAATGCATTGTCACTTTCATTTTGTATGTTTAAAGCATAGAAATCGGCCATAGACAATGGAAAATGTGCTACATAGAGCTACATAATTTTTTTTCATTTCGGAATCAATCAGTGCTTGCTGCTACAAGAATACCTCGGATTGTCTATGACGGTTTCTTGTTGACATTTTTACCTATGGCTTGGGCTAATGTCAAAACACAGCTGTGTTTACATGTTAAAATACCTGATAGCCGAAAACAAATCAATTTATTTTGTGTTTAAATAGTAATGGAGGGTTATTATTGAAGATTATTCAATTGTTTAAAATATTTATTGAGATTTTTAATGACAATGCGAGTGATTTGTTTTTGCTTCGAGTGGAAAATTTGTCTAAAGCCCTGTCAAAACCTACTGTAATTATACTTGTAAAATGTTTATTTACTAATGTCTAACTGACGTTTTAAATTTTCATTTAAATGAGCTACTTACATATTAATTTAAATGAAAAATTTTTTTTTTTTTTAAATGAGCTACTTACATATTAAGTTAAATGAAATTTTTTTTTATGAGCTACTTACATATTAATTTAACGGAAAAAAAATATTAATTTAAATGGGCAACATACACATTTAAAAAAAAAAAAAGAATATAGCAATAACAACAACACCGTACAATTACAACGTACATTAGCAGCAATAACAATAACAACAACATCAAAAACAAAGAATATAGTAATTTTATTTTCTTTTCTTCTATTTCCTTTCAATTGTATTTTCGTGTCAAGCTTTTTACATTACCGTTACAATGTCTACTCCGATTCCAAATGTAAATAATGCATCCAAGGATGATCTTATAAAGGAATTAACTTCACGATCCATCGAACCGGAGGGCACCGCCCAAGCGTTGCGTTCACGAGCGCGCGCCTATAACAAAACTATGAAGAAATCATTAAATGTGGTTCTGGAGGAAAGTGATTCGGATCTAGATTCTGACAATGAAACAGAGGAGAAGGTCACGGTTATTAAACATACCAAGGTTATTTATAAAGACTCATCATCGCGGGGGCTTACAAATTGGGATGTCAAGTACGATGGTAAAAGCTGCGTGAGAGATTTTCTGCTTTTGGTCGAAGAGCGTTGTAGGACACGCAACATTTCTCATAAAGACTTAGTTAAATCTTTCAGTGAAATTTTAGACGGGTTAGCACTTCTATGGTATAGGTCAATTTATAGTCCAGACTTAGAATGGGATGACCTATCCAGCTTATTAATAAAACAATTTGAGGGACAGGATAGGCAATTAGATCTGGAAAATGAGATTCTAAATTATAAACAGCCCAAGGGAATGTCAGTTTTAGAATTCACTTTGAGACTTAAAGCGCTTAACAATAAATTGGATTGTAAAATTCCTGAGGTTAAACTTTTGCGGATAGCCATGAAAGCATTGTTGCCTATGTATGCTAACTTGATGTCATCCAGAGATTTTAGTTCGTTTGAGGAACTTACGAGGTGCGCTGCTAAACTCGAGTCGTACACTGAGGCCTCAACGTCCTCAGCAATTCCAAAATTAGTAGACACTCAATATAAGTCCGGTAACTTTAAAAAATTTAATTCGTTCTCCAATAGTTACAATAAGCCTTTCAATAATACAAACAATTACAAGACATTCAATAATAATAACAATAATAATAATTTTAACCCTTCTAGGAATTCTAAACCTACGGCGAACAATATGAATAATTTTTCTAAACAGGATACAATAAATCAACAAAATAAATCTCTTGTTTGTACTTACTGCAAAATCAAAGGTCATTCAATAACAAATTGTTGGAAAAAAGATAGCGATAATAGGAAACCACATGTTAGTAGTATTAACAATAAGAAATATACTAAAGATCCAAAAAACTAGAAACGAGTCAATCTTACCGCGCCCCTTCTTGTGCACAAAGAAAGAGGGAGTGGAAGCGTTGGCTCCGCCTAGTGCAACAATTCCTTTCTAGCCCGTCTCCTCAAGCGGTGGACGCACTGCCACAGGAGAAGGATAGTACAGAGGATGAGCGTCCTTATGCCGACATTTTTGTTCTAAATAATAATTATAAAGCATTGCTAGACAGTGGTGCTTCTTTGTCATGTTTAGGGGGGGATAGTTATAAGATATTTTTAGATTTAGGAGTAGAATTAGTTAAAGTAGATTATAGCGTTACAACAGCTGACGGCTCGAGTCAGTCTGTTCTGGGTACTATAACTTTGCCGGTGACGTACAATACAATCACAAGGCAGGTTGTCTTTTACGTCATTCCATCATTATTACCTAATTTTATTTTGGGGGTCAACTTTTGGAAGCAGTTTCGAATCGCACCGGAACTGTTTCCAGACGTGCACGAACCTGACCATGCGGGTCACATTAATGAATTACGAGCAATTCGCCCTGCTTCTTCATTATCGGTTTCCGAAAGCAGAGCTCTTTCGAAAATTGTTAGTAAATTTGACTCTATTTCCTATGGAAAAAAAGGTTTGGGTTTAACACATTTAGTGAAGCATAAAATCATTACAACTGGTCCTCCGATTAAGCAGCGCTACTATCCTCTGTCTCCGGCTAGACAACGTCAACTCGACGCGGAAGTGGACGAGATGCTCAGTTTAGGAGTAATCCGCCCCTCTCGATCGCCTTGGTCTAGTCCCGTGATTATAGTACAAAAGAAGGATGGTACGGGGAGATTTTGCCTCGACTCCAGAAAATTAAATAACGTAACGATCAGAGACAGTTACCCATTACCTCATATCGCACGGATCTTAGACAAACTGGGTGGCGCAAGATACGTATCTTCAATAGATTTGAGTAAGGCGTTTTGGCAGGTAGCGCTGGATAAAGACTCCTGCGAGAAAACAGCATTCGTCGTTCCGGGCCGTGGACTCTTCGAATTTACTCGTATGCCGTTTGGGTTAAAAAATGCACCCAGTGAACTCCAAAGACTGGCTGACGCCTTGTTTGGACCAGAATTTGATGATAACGCCTTCTGTTATCTAGACGATTTAATTTTAATTTCGGAGGATTTTGATTCTCACATTAAACTACTTAACAAAGTTTTTGAAAGACTGAGAGATGCGGGCCTCACTATAAATCAAAAAAAATCGGAGTTCTGTAGATCAGAGCTTAAGTACTTGGGATACTTAGTAGATTCACAGGGACTTCGCACAGATCCGGTGAAAATTGAAAGCATAAAGGATTTTCCAATTCCAAAAAACGCGAAAGGAATCCGAGCTTTCTTTGGCCTTTCAGGGTATTTTAGACGTTTTATCAAAGGCTTCTCGAGTATAGCCGCTCCATTGACGAAGCTTACTGGTTCAAAGAACGGTGTCAGTAACTTCAAATGGACACCAGAAGCTGAAAAAGCTTTTAACGATTTAAAACAAGCCCTTATAAGTGCTCCGGTTTTAAGCTGCCCAAACTTTTCAGAACCGTTCGCGATACATTGCGACGCAAGCTCCGTAGGAGTGGGGGGTGTCCTAATACAGAATATAGACGGTGCCGAACACCCGATTGCGTACTATTCACGTTGCCTTAACACTCACGAACGCAACTACGGAATTACGGAGCGTGAACTTTTGGCAGTGCTGGATTCAGTAACGCACTTTAGACCCTACATTGAAGGAGCTCATTTTACGGTAGTTACTGACCACTCAAGCTTGAAATGGCTAGGGTCCTTGTCTAACCCTAGTGGCCGTCTTGCACGGTGGAGCTCTCGCCTTTCGCAATTTTCTTTTGACGTTGTTCATCGCAAAGGGACACAGCATGTTGTTCCAGACGTACTCTCACGAATGGACCTTGCCGTATTATCAGGTGTGGACATTGATAATACAAAGGATACGTGGTATTTGAAAGCTTGGAAAGGATGCAAAGAATTCGCACAACGATTCCAGAACTTTCAAATACGTAATAATGAATTGTTCCGACACACAAAGACTCGTCTAGCTCTGTGCGAGGATACTGCCTGGAAAAAAGTAGTTCCGCAAGAAGGTAGACAGGCAATTCTATCTAATTTACACGAATCTTCGCGAGCTTGTCATCCTGGGGTATTCAAAACCTACAAAAAGGTGCAATTGCGTTACTATTGGCCTAATATGTACAAGGATGTTAAGCAATTTGTTAATCGTTGTACAGTCTGTAAGGCCCACAAAATAAGTACAGCCCCACCTAACGGAATCTCCTCAAACCCAAAAAAGGTCACAAGACCCATGCAAATGTTGTCGATAGATTTAGTAGGTCCTTTACCTAGGAGTTACTCAGGTTTTACCGTAATCCTATCATGTGTAGACGTTTTTTCTAAATTTACATGGCTATTTCCGCTGCGCAATGGCACCGCGAGAAGCATAATAAAAATCTTAGAAGAAAACATCTTTCTTGTTCACGGCGTACCACGAACTATCGTCTGTGATAATAGTCGTCAATTTGTTTCGAAAGAATTTAAAGAATTACTTAACAGATGAATTTATTTAGGTTTTGTTAGTTGTAAGTTTTGTATCCTGAGATACACGGACTTGTCCGCTCTCTATCTCCGTGTGTTTCAGGCATACTTTCTTTTTGTTAGTTGTAAGTTTTGTATCCTGAGATACACGGACTTGTCCGCTCTCTATCTCCGTGTGTTTCAGGCATACTTTCTTTCTGTTAGTTGTAAGTTTTGTATCATGGGATGCACGGACATATCCGCTCTCTATCTCCGTGTATTTCATGTATATCATTTTTAACTATGTGCATAGATGTTATATGCCGTTTTTTTTTATGTTTGTACTTACTTAGTAAATACAGAGATACCAGTGTAGTAACTCTTTGTTTTCAAAGTGGATTCGAAATAAAGAATTTAGTTATTCACCTGGAGTGCATTGACACTATTAGACTTAGTTTCATCATTAAGGTTACATAACTTATTACTAAACTTGGGAGTAAATACAATTTTTGTTTTGTTTTCATAGTAAAATATTTAACTATTATTTTTACTCTTTAAACATGGGCTGCATCAGCTAAGCCTCTACTTTTGAAAAAGCGTTTTAATTCTATTAACACTTTATAATACAAAAAAAAAAATGTTTTGACACTGGTTATGTACTCTTTATTTATAAGATTTTAGAAAACTTATAATGTGGGACGATGTGGTTCTAAATATCCTTCCACATTTTAAGCCAATGTTGGAAATAGTTATATATATATTTGTACAGAATTAAAATGTATACTATTAGTATTGTCCTAAGAGACTTGTACCATTGATATTTTGTACGATATGGATGAACAACGGTTTATAGGGAAAGCCTTAAAATATTGTTCTGTAATTACTGAAACGTCTTCTATTCTTAAATCAACACTCAACTAATTATGGATACTATTCACCGCTGTCCAGATGTACAGACTGGTAAACTTAAGACAAGATCAATTACAACTAATAACGGCCGTTGTTCCCAATCGTACTGATCAAATGTTGAGCCGAAGTTTTGGCTCAACAATGCGCTCTCCCCAATGCAACGCTTCGATCAACAGGCGAATCGAGGGCTACTAAACAAATCACTGAGCTAATCTGAGACTCACGGCCGCTGTTCCCAATCCTATTAATCAACATCTAAGCTGAAACTAAGGCTCAATACTGCTTAAGCATCGCTTAATCTAAGGAAACCGGACGCGTGGATTAAGCTCGACTGAGCAAAGCAAAGTTATAAAAAATGTCAACAGAGCGGCGCCAACGCCACGAGGTTTTATTAAATTAATAATATAACATAATTACGAGGTTTGACACTTTTTGTAACTTAGTTTTGCTCAGTCGAGCTTAATCCACGCGTCCGGCTTCCTTAGATTAGCGATGCTTAAGCAGTGTTGAGACTTAGTTTTGACTTAGCAGTTGATTAGTATGATTGGGAACAGCGGCCGTCAGAATCATCGATCCAAAAGTTTAGAACAAGGGCCGTAACTCCTGACTTCAATTTGACAGATTAATTTTTGTGCCCGAAAACTGTTGTATTAAGTTCCTACTTTCTTTCTTCCTCTTAAAAAATTACATTAATGCGTCGGTGTAATAATAAATATACTCTTATCCTACCGGCTGCGCCACTGTTATATTCAGACTCGGAGTGTAGGCTAGGTCTTTTAGTAATGATACGCGTTTGGCGAGATGAATATTTATTATACTTATTGGCTATTGTAACGTCCTATCTAATGTGCTGGCGGTAGGAAAAGAGAGCGACGAGATGTCTGCATCTCCTTTTATAGTGAGATCACCTGTCTCGCTCTTGCATCTACGGAAACAGGTGTGCCACCCCAAAAACCTCTCTCACAAATTATATTCTGAGCGAATTGTCGCTGTTGATTGTTGGGTTTTAAAGAGATGAATAAAAAATATATCAGAAAGCTGTTTTATTAAGTGTACAAAATTATATCTTTTAGAAAGGTAGTACTCTAATTAAGTACATAAATATCGGAGCATTCTGTAATGCTAACGGTTAAAGATCTGAAGAGGTTTCAAACATCGATTTCTTAACCTGCTGGTTTAATATTATCTCTTGATTAACTGGTGAAGTTAATTCCAGAGACAGAGGTGATCCAGGAGGTGAAGAAGTTGGGCCTGATGAATCCGGATGGCACGTTGGAGCTGCAACCAGTGCTGCCTCCGAAGCTGACGATGCCGATGAGGATATCTTCGCTGGCTCCACTGAGGATCAGTGGTCCACCGCTGTCACCCTGGAGAAAACAAAACAACAAAACAAATCACATTTATAGAATAATCGCCAATTTTATTTTTTCACCCTTATAAGTAAGCAAATGCTTTGTAGCTCATACATTACGGCATCAAACACCAGACGATGTTGTCTACAGTTCCAAAGGATAGTTTATCAGGGCCACGACAAACAAAAATTTTTCCAAAATATGGAAAAATAGGGTTTTTAGTTTTGGGTGTGGATAGAGTTCAGTCAGAAAGAGTGCTAAATGTAAGCCGCAAAGGAAAATGATGGAAAGGTTCTCAAGCTTATTCACATAAGGCAAAGTAAATTGTATGCACTCTCGTAGATATTTTACGAGATAATTTTCAAAGGAGGGTAGAAACGTTAACCTACGTTGCAAGATCCCTGGGCTCCGCTGAGGATTCCATTTCCGCAGATGGTGGAGTTGATGACGACAATGTCGCCAAAGGTCTGGGCACACACGGAGTTCTCGATGATAGTCAAGTTCACGAAGTTCAGGCTGGGGGAGACGGAGCCGACTAAAAGAAGAATAACATAATTTATTGTCATTGTACTACCTACTTCCCTGCAACTCGAACTCATCCCTTTCTATATCCCTCCCCTAGACTCAAAAATAATTAACTGTTCTTTAGCAATCAACACTCGACTAATTGCGGATATTATTCACAATTGTCCAGAATGTGCAGACTGGTCAACTCAACACAAGACCTTGATTTGTTTTTGTTTAAGTCAACACGAGTCATTAAACAAGTCAAGAAATTTTAAAATTGTTATGACTTCTAGGTCTTAACGTGACTTTTCACTTCCATTTTCTTATGTTTATTTATGTCTGTATTTTTATTTGCTCGTGTTTCACCTATATTTTGCATTCTTCTTCTATTTCGTGTTATTTATCACGTAAATCCATTAAAAATTAATAATAATAACAATGTCTTAATCCTCTCTTCTATCAAGCGTTATCGAAAATTGCTCCATTCAACATTTCATCTCTTCTAAGTCTAAACTCAACTCCAATCTTCCATATAATTCTGAAATTTGCTCATTTAAATAAAATTAATATATAAATTTACCTTTCTTTCTCTGTAATAAATAATGGCCTAGAGCACCCTTGAAGGGTGAAAGCCAGAAATAATTGAAAAAAAACAATGTCTCAAATATCAACCTCAGAACTAAGCATTGTTTGAATGAGGAATGGTTTAAACCACAAAGTGCACTGTAGGAGCTAAGCACTATAAACTAATTCCTCGAGGGTATTACTTAAAAAGAAGATTTGTAAAAAGATTCCAAAATACTTACAGTCGGAGGTAAGTCCGAATCCGCTGACGATGGAAACCTTTCCGACGTAAGCGTCGCTCTGGGAGTTGACAATCCTAATTGGACGAACGTCGGCTGTAAAGGAACGTAGTTATATATAAGTTTCTAGCGTATTAAGGATGAGATATCTCTGTTGAGAACCATTATCAATCGATCAAAAATATCAATAACTTGATATGTTTGTATTGATTGAGTGGTTGATATCTTACCTGACGTGGGGACATCCTTGCCGAGGTCGATCAGGGCGATGTCATTGTTCAAGTTGATTGGGTTGTAGCTGGGGTGAACGAAAACGTTGCGGGTGGTAATCCTGATGGGTGAAGAAGCGTACACTATATTTCCCAAGTGAACCTGGGCCTGAACTCGTCTGGAAAACAAGAAAAATACGGCGATAGAAAACAAACACACTCAATCAAAAATGGAGATGAATCATAGACATATGAATATTAATGTCTATGAGATGAATCCAAGAAAGAACCATCGTAAGAATTAGTGTTCGTCGCTTTAGTTCGTATTTGTCCAACAGACCATTAGAAAATTTTTCAGGAGGAGAAGGTTTTCTTTAATTATTTCAATAAAATATTATGACAGGTGTTTAAGATAAAGCTATTTCCGTAAAGGTAAAGGTCCAATTAGTTTAAATAGTTCTTAGTTAAGGGATTAACTATCATTTTTCATACTTTGTTTTTAATTTTAAAGTGGAGATTGAACAAAAACTAAAATGGTCTGTTGGACAAATAAGAACTGAGGCGACGTGTTGACACAATCCGATAGGGGATTTGTATTCGGGTTTGCGAAGACTTTCGAGCTAAGCCAAATTGCTCAGTAGGGAACTCACTCGAATTGCGAGCAGTAGTCTCAAGATGATCAGACAGTGTCTATCGTTTGAACAGGTCATCCATTCTGTGGATTATTCATTCTTGTATCCATAAACTGAATAAATTATTAATATAGGTATATATATTTTTTTTAAATTATGTATTATTTTTAATAATATGTTTTACATGGTACAATTATAATTTTACATCTTAGGTTTTTTTACTATTCTTCCATTGAAAGCATTTGCTTGTATATGAAAGGGGAGTGTACATAAATGACGTTATTAGTTAGTACTGAAATAATTCATTGTTAATATATATATATATATATATATATATATATATATATATATATATACATATATGTGTGGGCTGCAGTTTTTATTTTGATAATAGTATGTATTTAAAAAAGAAAGAATGTTATGGAAAACTAAGGATATTTGTAAGATTAATTAAGTGACAGTAGTTTTTTTTTCAAGAATATTTTTAAAATGTTTCTTGACAGAGAGCAGTGTTCGGGTTTTATCATTAATGCTTCTGATTTCTTCTGGTAGACGATTGAAAAAAGTTCTTCCCTGGTAAGTGTAATGATGTTGTGCAAAAGACGTATTTAGTTTTCGGCATAGAAAAACACGTTTAAGTCGAGTTCTGTTTTCATTTAAAAATAGATATTTATCTTTTTCTTTTATAATTTGAATTAATGAATTTTTAATATATAAATCTTTAAATATGGGCACTTCAAATTCTTAAAACAGGCGTTCTGTTGGGTAGTCCAAGGATTTTTTAATATAATTTTAATAATTGTTCTTTGTACAATTTCTAAATGGTTTTGTAATTTGAACTACGGGTCAACTTAAGGATTATCCAGATTATCCTGAATTATATACAATCGGTTCCAAATCACCCCTTGTATTCCTTCGATACCGCCAGAAAAGCAAGTAGCTACTATAAAAATATACATATTTTGCTCCTTCCGGACCGATGCAGGCCGCCGGATTCGGGGTGAGCGTGCAGAAGGAATGACATAATTCGCTTCCCCAAAGCAGCTACGCTCTTTTGCGGGAAAGGGTCAAAGGAATATACGAAGCGATAGTGACTGAAAGTATATTCGCTTGTCAATAACTCACTCCAGCAATTAATTACTTAAATGCAAATAACAATAATATGCAAAACAGTGATGTCATAAAAAGGGTTGATCCTTTGATAGTATGACCCGAATGTACTCATTTCACATATGTAATGTTGCCCTGTTGTTTGCTTAATTATTTAATTGGTAATTTGGAGCGTTTCAAGGCACGTTGTGTGCTAAAGTGTACGAAACTATGGACGAAGGCTTACTAGTATACGCAATTTCGGCTGTCCACTGCGTATCAGAGACAAAATCGCGAGGTAAGCGAGAACCATTCAATCTCGATTACCTCCATGCAACGGAACTCCAGGATATATTGGTAAGTGAGTGAAGAAGACTTACTGGTAAATGCAATGTCCGGCAGTCACGACCCATTTGGTGCTGATGAGGGAGCCTCCGCAAGCATAGCTGTTTCCGGCGTTGTCGGAGGTGATGAGGAAGGCCTGGTGAGGGAACTGGCCGTTCACGGCTGCCCATCCCTGGATGATGCGCTCAGCTAAACGAGAAATGTTGATTTCAGTCATCAATCATTCATTGCTTGAATTATAAAGTGGATGCAGCAGATTTTCGAAACCCGAAACGTTACAAATTTACAGGCAGATGAAATGCTAAACGGTCGAAGTAAAACAGGACCTCGCTCAGTCATGATACAGATTTAAAAATATAAAAATACTTTCATTAAGTAACTTACTAAGCATATCCCTCATCCGCTCGGGGGTGGCGATCCCGTGCAGGAGCTCACCCTGTGGAAAAATAATGACAAATAATGATACAGTCCAGTCAATAAATGGTCCAAAAGAAGGTGCGTGAGCAGGTACCTAAGCGATTCCTATGTGCTAAGGGTGTAAACATACCAAAAATCCTGACGTCTAGGTGGAGAGCTAAAGAGGGGGGGGGGGAGGGGGTGCATCTCGAAAACGATGCATCGCAGGGGAAACTTTTATTCTATACGTGATTTTCGAATTCCCAACCGTTTTTGAGTTACACGTTCCACAAAAGTAGATATTTTTGAAAAATGTCATTATTCATCAAACATTCCTTCATATCGTCTAAAATATTCATTAGAGAAAGAATTTTTTTTTTGTGTTGAGATACCTCCTTTTTGTCCTCCTCCTAGTGTCTATCATCAGGGCAGAAGTGTTAGTTTTAAAAGTTTTAATTTTTTGATGGCCGCCAAAACGCCCACGACGTCATAAGGAATCATGTGACGTCATCAGTCACAGTCACCAATACTTTCTTTTTTGGTAAATTTTGTTAATTCAGGATATAAAATTTTATTCAATTAATATATTTTAGAAACAGCCAATGCAGTAATGCCAACATAACGGTATGTTTTAATGTGATTTTTATTCACCTTTGAACCATGATTCATAAATTCTACTATGGTAATATATTTAAAAACCTATACATTCAGAATCAGCGTTTGTTAAACTATTGAATTTATTTATTGATTAACGCCATTTTACGGGGCTTGTTCACACCTTTTATTGTTACATGTGGTTCTTTCTAAATACCTATTGTGTGCCCTCCGCCATAATTAGTTCAGTTGAATTCGCCTCGCCGCAAGGCACACAAGTCCTAAGAACCGCACCGCTTTTACAGTTAAATACAGTTAATAATCAAACCGCAAACAGAACTCTTAAATCTCGCAGCTATTCGCAAGTACCATCGCCACGCGTCATCCATTCTCGCTTAGTATTTTCGCGATCAAACGTTCATTCCCAATCGCCATTCCCTTCCAAAATCTCTCCCAAACTAACATACCTACCTTTCCAGTGAACACTGAACGAAGAGGGAAGCATTCTGGGTAAGTGCGATTAAAATATAATAAAATAAGTAGATAAGAACCGCATACAGTCCACAACATACCGCAGCAATTGATCCCTCGATCCATTGAGAGGTATCATTTGCTACCCGCCGCAACAGGGCTTTTACATATGAATGGTAAAAAATATTCACTATACATAACTGAACTGCCTCAGTAACAATATTTGTTTAAAGATAAATTGAATGTCCACTAACTTGGTTTAATTGTTTCCTTCATAGTATTCTGGGCAAAAAGTAGTTAGTCCCAGAATTTCTGCACTGAAATAAATCCTGACTTCTAGTATTACGTAGTGGTTCCGGAAGCTTATCAATAAGCAATATTCTAGCAATACCGGACTATCAACTAAATCATTTAGAATTTTATATAGAAATACCAAGTCAGTGAAAATTCTTCTTGACATTCTGAGCATGTTCTATTATTCTTGTTCATATTATTTACATAACAGAGTATGTAGTTCAACATAATTTATACCAATATAATGTCGAAAGCAGATTCTATTCGTTTACAAACCGATATCGACGGAATCGTAGAATGGAGTAATCGGAATAAACTCTATTTTAACAGCGGAAAGTGTATTATTATGGGATATACAAGGGCAGGGCTCTATATTATAACTACAAAATGTCTGGTACCTCGTTAAAACATATTTCACAAATGAGGGATTTAGGAATCAATTTTGACACACGCCTGACATTCCGTTCTCATATCGATTCGGTATGCAACTCTGCGATGCGAATGCTAGGCTTTGTAATCTGCAACGCAAAATCTTTTTCCAACACAGCAGTCATAAAAATGCTCTACTTCACTCTGGTTCGCAGCATTCTCGAGAGTGGATCAGTAATATGGGGACCCGAAGATGCCCTCTACTCAAATGATGTTGAAAAGGTGCAAAAAAACTTCATGCGGTACCTGTACATGCGAGAGTTTGGGTACTACCCTTTGTTGTATCCCTCTGATTTTCTCGCGGGAATGCTGGGACTAAATCGTCTCGACGTTAGGCGAAAAATTGCAATGGTGCTAGTAGCACACAAGCTGCTAAACGGGCACATTAGCAATCCTGATGTTCTGGAAAGGATTTCACTTTATGTCCCCGATAACTTCACCAGAGCAAGGCAACACAGACTTTTTACTTTTCCTAGAGGCAGGACCAACCTACCAATGGTCATGCCTCTGGGGAGAATGACCTCACTATTAAACCTTTCTTCTGAAATTGACATTTTTCAATCGAACTACAATCATTTCAAGAGCGAAATAAAGGTATTCTTTAGCACTTATTATTATTATTATTCTTATTAATGTACCTATATAATTAATGTATTACACAATAAAAAAAAATAAAAAATAATTGCTGGAATACCCATTTCAAAATTTAGAAAACTTAAGAATTTATTTTGTATTCTTTCAACAGCTTGTACATACAGTATATTATGATGTGTGTTCCAGACGGGAGAATTGTACTCAAGTTGACTTCTAACATAGGCAAAATATAACAGTTTAATACACTTTATATTACTAAAATTTCTAGTTAGTCTTGTTATAAATCCCAACATTTTTAAGCCCTTATTAGAGATTTCTGTTTTGTGGTTAACAAACGAAAGATTTGATTGAAAAGTGACGCCTAAGTCTTTAATTTGTGCTAAGGGACCTTACCCATTCTACGTGACCAACTTTTTGCAATTTTTAACCCCCCCCCCCCCCCCCCCCCCCGGTGACCAAAAACCTAAGCAACCCGCCGCTCATTTGTATCAAGCGTGGTATTTTGAAGACCCCACCCCCCCTGAATAGGTCACGTAGTATGGGTACGTTCCCTAATGTATCAAGAGCATTGTTATGAATGTAGTAATTACAGATCACTGTTTTTTTATTCGAGAAAATCTAATTATTTGATATTTTGAAATATTTGACGGCCGGCGTGGTCTAGCGGTAAGGCTCTTGACTCGCAATCCGAAGGTCGCGGGATCGAATCCCGGCGTGGGCGAATAAATTGTATTTGAATAATTTGTATTATTTCACAATTGATTAATTTTAAACAACGTATAGAATATTTGCCCCACGTTCCAGAGTGGAAGATCCTCGTAGTATCGCCCTGGTGTAAGACCACCATTCAGAATTGAAACGTTATTTGAAATGGCGTTAGCCGTGTTCGGTGACCAGATCTGAATAGCCAGGTAATTCCCCACCTTCCTCTTCCCCATCTCCTTCTCCTTCCAACTACCTTCAGCCTCACAACATACCCCAATTGGGGATGCCATAGTCTCACTGGCTCCAGACGGGAGCAGCTGAGACTCTTGTGAGGTATTACAATAACAAAAAAAATTAAGTAAAGTCTATTTTCATTACACCAAATTAATAATTTGTTGATATTATTTTCAGGAATGTTGCAATGGTGAATATTTTTTGAATAATTAAAAAAAAAAAATTGAATTTACCATATTGAAGCCAAAATATTTTCCAATTTCACTGGAGTTACAAAGTTAACAAAGTTCCCTATTCTATTATCCGGCTGGCGGTGGCAAAACGAAAAATTCCAGGGCCGCTCATTATTAAAGGCAAAACAATTAAATTAACGTTATTTAACTGGTAAAATTTGTTTTATGGGGCCAACAGATTTAGCTATAAAAGATTATATTTAATTTATTTCAGCATGTCGCTCGCCATGCCATTCCCAATGGGATGTACGAATTATGTTGGAATTTCGAAAAAGGGTATTTATCTTTTTTACTTGTACTCTCATACAGATTCACCTCTCGAAGTTTGTCCACTTATCCCCGGACACCCTGCATTATTACACTGAATTTCAATTTGACTGACCATGCAAGATGCTTTGACCGATAGGAAATATCGATTTTTGTCGATATTGGTATTGAATAAAGATATTTGAAACACGTATTGAACGCAAGACAGAGTTTGTATGGAAATATTATCACAAATGCAAATTATGCTTTTTTTGCTAAAGCCTCAATTATATTGAGCGAGTTTACACGCTACTATCTACTAAGTTTAAAAGCGGGTGAATCGGCGAGTGAGTTTGTCATGATGACACACAAAACTTTCCACTCGCTCAGTAGCGAACTACCTAACGACGCCCGCGTGAACTAATTCTGTCAGATGTTTGACAGTCGAAATCAGCTGTTTATTAGCCGCCATATTGAAAACATAAATAAACCAATCAAGAGTAAGCGTGTAGCAAGTAAGGTTGACGACCTTTCAACTTTTTTCGTAGATAGTCAACAATCTGCTAGTTAGCAAGTAACACGATTACACTGAGCGAGTTTACTAAAAGATAGTTAATTTCCCAGATAATTGAGGCTTTTGATGCCAATAAGGTTTTTCTAAATACCGAACGTTAAAAATTATTGACGAGAAAAAATATTGAAAGTGAACGAATATTGAAAGTGAATAAATTTTAACCCCTCCGAAAATCGCCCTTAAGATGTCTCAAACGAAATGACATTTTACGAAAACTTTTTGTTATTACCGCTTCACAATTAAAGCTCTATAAATGAAACATTTCTGAACGTAGCCGAATAGTAAAAACTGTTTTAGAAAGGTTACAAAATAAGCTTTCAAATTTTTATATTACAAATAAATATTAAAATTTAAAACGCAAACATTAAAAATAGGTAAAAAAGACTCACATGGTGTTTTTATGTGGAAACGATACTAAAATCACAGATTATGTAAACAACAATACTTATTCTATTGTATAATTGTGTAATAAACACTTTTGTCACCTCTCTTTTTTATCATTTCATATACAAATATTTAATAAAAATTAACGATATCGAGCGCGGTTGAGCCGCCGGTAGTAAATTTGGGCGTGTAAATATTTTTTTTTTTTTTTTACAGTGAATACCGCACAAGAATCTCAACTGCTCCCGTCTGGAGCCAGTGAGACTATGGCATCCCCAATTGGGGTATGTTGTGAGGCTGAAGGTAGTGGGGAGGGGAAGGAGGTGGGGAAGAGGAAGGTTGGGAAGTACCTGGCTATTCAGATCTGGTCACTAAACACGGCTAAAGCCATTTTCAAGCAACGTTTCAATTCTGAATGGTGGTCTTACACCAGGGCGATACTGATAGTATCTTCCACTCTGGAACATGCCGCAAATATACTATATATTATTTTAAATGAATTAATTGTGAAATAACACAAATTAATCAAATAAAATTTATTTGCGCATGCCGGGTTCGAACCCGCGACCTCCGGATTGTGAGTCAAGAGTCTTACCCACTGGACTACGGAGGTCGCCGTAGTTGTGTCAACTACGCGACTGACAGCTTATCCTGTTATGTATTTCTATGGACAACTTGAATAGAGATGTACAGCTTGATCTACTATCGACCTTTCACTTTTTGTTTTAGGGATGTAACTAAAACAATAACGGAGTTGGAACGATTTCTATGGAGACACGCGCTGACGTATAAACACGCTTATTGTACTTGACTGCTGTCGTATTTTTAACGCATATATCTGCTTAAGTTGCGGAGGGGAAGGAATATGTTGGAAATGAACGAACATATTGAAGGTGAAGGATTATTTAAAAGAAACAAATACTGAAAGTGAAGAAATATTAAAAGGGAAGAAATATAGGAAGTGGGGAAATGTTAAAAGAAAAGCTGTTTTGAAAGTGAAGAAATATATAAAGTGAGTACCTGGAGGGGGAGAGCTACGGCCGAAGCCACGAACAAGGCGAACAGAACGAAGAACTTCATGGTGCTGACTGTACCTCATCAAACAAATGGTTTATTTATATTAATTTGTTATCTGCGCTTATCGTGTCCGCGTCGCATTATTTAGGCTAGAATCATAAATTAATTTTGGTTCCATGGCAGTTGATCCGGCAACAATTGACCCCCTGACAGATGGCCCCCTGACAGTTGATCCTACGATATTTGACATCCCAACAGTTGACCCCCCAACAGTTGATCCCCAAAAGTTGACCCTCCCCCCCCGACAGTGGAGGTAATCCACCTCTTACCTGGTATAAGTAGCAGATGGTTACTCCTTCAAGGCTCTCGCAAGGACTCTTTGAAATAACGAATCTACATTTAAGTTTGAACGAATCTAGACCTCCAGTGTCCCTGCAAACGGTGTTAGGAAGCAGTATGCAAGTGCTTACATAATATACAAAATGCGAAAAATATAAAGTAAATCAGGGATAAACTAAATTTAAAAAATACCAGAAAAACATAAAAGGCGGCTGCTCGCAGGGTAATGGCAGTAAAAACTAAATGATTTTTTTCTCCACATTTTTCGATAACCTTTGATGAATTGCCATCAATTTAGTTATGGAAAAATATAAAAATTGCACGCAGTAAATTCTGAAAATGTAAGCTCGCGAATCCGGAAAACATTTCTCGATTTATTAACGATTGACTGGCAGGCACTTCTAAACAAATCAAGGATAGTTTAAAAATGTAAAAAATCTTTTTGTTAGTTGTTTTTGGGGTGTTATGGCGTGTTGCGCTACCTCCTTCTTTATAAATTATTTTTACTTATCCACTTATATCACAATTATTATTACGTTTATTACTATGTTTATTGTAAATTTAAAATCCAAATGGGTTATCTATGAAACTCACTACCCCTGATTAGTCATATTTTGTTTATGTACCAATATATATGTTTAACATAGATAATAGAAACAAGGAAGAAGAGCGGCGCCCTGCCTTTATTTCTTCCTACACTTTAAACACATTTTAAATTGTCTGTAGGGCGGTTGTCAGCACGTTTCATATATTCACAAAATCCTAAAACGATCCTTTAAAATATTCCTTAATATAAATTAATTACATTATTAAATCTTGTTATGCTAATCCCAGCGAAAGGTCGTACGTGACGTCATCGTTCTAGTATTTTCTGTCTTTTTCGATTTCATACAAGACGTTGTGAGAAAGAAGAGAACATTCATCGATTGTGTACATACGAGCTTTCGCTGGGACTAGTTTACGTGTGCTTTATATTTGGTGTTAATATTTTTCTTATGATATTATGATATGATATTCCCTTCTCGAAAATGACAATAAGCGCTTTGAATGCATAAGTTTATTATAAAAATGCATATTCAATTATGAATGTGATTCCTGACATTTTCCGGTGACGTTTGTGTTGTTGTTTTTCAATAAAAAACATGAAGAAATTAATAGGTATTAGACATAATTATTAGACACTAGCTGGTCCCGGCATGCGTTGCTATGCCATTTAAAAATGAAATTGTTTCTCCCTGAGTGTCCTTTCCCATTCGTCCCGTTCCCCTTCCGCCTCCCCTTCTTCTCCTGCGTCCTCTTCCCCTCTCGCGTTCCCACTCCGTCACCTCCACCTTCCCTATCCCCACTCCACTCCCCCCCCCCCCTTCCCCCCGTCCCGCGAACCCCTCTCCCGAGTTCCCCTCCCTCCTCCCAGGTCCCCCTCCCCCTCCCCCCTCCCAGGTTCCCCTCCCCCCCCTTGGTTTCCTTCTCCCATCTCTCCCTCCCTCCCGCTTTCCATAGCAATAGCCGCTTCCTCGCGTGCCACAAATAGCAATTTTTTATACAAATTTCATAATGCCAGAGCTCACTTGAAGTTTTGTAAAAACCTTGTCCTGACAATTACAAACACACAAAAAAAATTATTATCCAATTTGGTGCAGTCGTTCCGAAGTTATGCGCTTAGTAACACATGCAGCGATTCATTTTTATATTATAGATAATTAGACATATTGATATGATTTAGATTAAGTGGCGATAAAGCAGATTAGACAGATTGGAATTTTTTGTCTATAACAAAGGTTTCGAAAATATGCAATAATTGGAAAGAGTACCTATTTTATGGAATGCACCTTCAAGAAAATCAATCACGTGCTACGTAGGGACTACGAAACCGGCGAGACTAACCAACAACTTCAGTTTGACGGGTTGATTTTGTGCCCGAAACGTGTTGAATTGATATTAATTACCAACCTTTTTCTTCCTCCTGAAAAAATTATACTTATGAGTTGGTGTAATATTATTATACTCGTTGAGTTTTAAAAGCATGCATAAATAAAATAGTTGTACATTAGAAAACTGATTTATTGAGTGTACAAAAAAAATTTAACTTTCAGAAAAATAGTATTTAAATTAAGTACATTAGTATCGGAGAATTCTGCAATGCTAATGGGTAAAGATTGATTTCGTCATCTACTGAATTCATATTATCTCTTGTTTAACTAGTGAAGTTAATTCCAGAGATAGAGGTGATCCAGGAGGTGAAGAAGTTGGGCCTGACGAATCCGGATGGAACGTTGGCGGTGCAACCAGCGCTGCTTCCGAAGCTGACGATGCCAATGAGGGTATCCTCGGTGGCTCCACTGAGGATCAGTGGCCCACCGCTGTCACCCTGGAGAAGACAAAATAAATCACATTTATAGAACCATATCAATATTTTATTTTTTCACCCCTATAAGTAAGCAATTTGCTACATTATTAGGGCAGCTACCAAGTGTTTTCAAATATTAACAGACTTTTAGGGGGATTTAAAAGTGGAAAAAAGTTCGAAATAAATACCAACTGTCCGTAAATTTGGTCGCATCAAAAGACGAAAAGCTGTAAAAAGGGGTTAAATAAGCAATAAAAAGATTGCAAACAAATTCAATACATGTTAAAATTGGGTATTTAATTTTGGGTGTCGACCAAGTGTCGATAGTGTTGAACCAGAAAGAGTACTAAATGTAAACTTTTATTTGATGGATAGGTTTTCAGATTTATTCGCATAAGGGACCATTCATAAGATGATTTAGGGGGGGAGGGGGGTCGACCACGTCTTATTTTTCTTACAAGGGGGTGGGAGGGAGTCTCGATAGTTCTTACGTAAGATCACAAAAATGCGCAAAGTTAAAATTATACTTTGAAAAAGCGCGGGCAACCGCGCGAGTGCCGAGGTTCACTCGGATGCGTAGGTATAGGTAAACGATTTCAATTTCCATGGCAACGGTCGAAAACTACCAAAATTCGTCTTACGTAATAAATGAATGGTCCCTAAGGAAAAGTGAATTGAATACACTCTCGAAGATATTTTACGAGATAGTTGTCAAGAGAGAGGAGGAAAGTTAACTTACGCTGCAAGTGCCCTGTGCTCCGCTGATGATTCCGTTTCCGCATATGGTGGAGCTGATAATGACGCTGTTGCCGTAGGTCTGTGCGCACACGGAGTTGGCGATGATAGTCAGGTTCACGAAGTTAAGGCTGGGGGAGATGGGACCGGCTAAAATAAAATTAACATAATTGTCATTTAAGGTACTACTTACTGTATTACCACTCATCTATTTCAATATCCCTCAATTAGAACGAAAAAAACGAACTGCTCTTCCTAATTATTGGTACTATTCCCCATTATCCAGAATATGCAGTCTGGTCAACTGGTGTAAGTCAAAACGATTTTTATCTGTCACTAAGCAAGCGAAGAAATTTTACAATTATTATGGCTTCTGGCAAGGACATGACTTCACTTGTCACTTCTATTTTCTAATGTTTGTTTATGTCTTGCTTGTATTTCACTTATATTTTACATTTTTCTTCTATTTATTTCGTGATTCTTATTTTGTAAATTGGACGTATGTCCATTAATGAAAAGAAAAATACCAAGGTCACAAATAGAACGCCGACGTAAAAACCTCGGCATTGTTTGAATGTGCAATGGTTTAAAGTTTAAACCATGAAGTGCATTGCAGAAGCTATACACTATTATATACGAGTTGTATGACAATGCGCCGGATGCCACTGAGTGGTTGAAGAACGTAAGATTCACCTCCCTAAAAATGAGATCACTAAAAAGTTTCCAAAATACTTACTGTTGGCGGTAAGTCCAAATCCGCTGACGATGGAAACCTTTCCGACGTGAGCGTCGCTCTGGGAGTTGACAATCCTGATTGGACGAACATAAGCTGCAAAGGAACATAGTTATATATTAGTTTATAGAACACTGAGGATGAGATATCTTTATTGAGAATTATTTTCAATTACCAATCACATATGAAAGTGGCTGTCCTTATTATTTCACGCCGTTTCGGTATTTTAAATATTTTGCATTTCGGATGTCCAAGCTATTGCTGTATTGATTGAGTGGGTATCCTACCTGATACGGGGACATCCTGGCCGAGGTCAATCAGGGCGATGTCGTTGTTCAGGTTGCTTGGGTTGTAGCTGGGGTGAACAAACAAGTTGCGGGAGGTGATCTTGATGGGAGAAGAAGCGAACATTACATGTCCCAAATGAACCTGAGCCTGGTCTAACCTGGGAAACAAGAAAAATACAGTCAGTGAAAATAAACATACCCAAACAACATGGATTTGCGGTTAAGAAAGAACCATCGTAAGAGAGCGTAGTATTGGCACAAACCGATTGAGGAATTGTTCCTGGGTACGAGTGAGTGAAGAAGACTTACTGGTAAAGGCAATGTCCGGCAGTCACGACCCATCTGGTGCTGATGAGGGAGCCTCCGCAAGCATAGCTGTTTCCGACGTTGTCGGAGGTGATGAGGAAGGCCTGGTGGGGAAACTGACCGATCACGGCTGCCCATCCCTGGATGATACGCTCAACTAAACGAGAAAGATTGACATCAATCATCAATCATCCATGTACAGGTTACGCTGGGTGACTGGCGAACATTGAAACAGCGGCGAATGAAAAGTGGCAAGTTGAGACAATAAAATACTATAAAATATAGTCAGAATCCTAAAACCACCGACTAAGTGATGAATGCCAGTATATTGAACGAACCAACAACGGTCGAATTTGCCCTAGCAGGTCTAGAAAATGGATATTTCTGAAGGGTACATTTTATTTGATTCTGATAAACATATTTCAAAATCTCAGATGTTTTCGACTGAATACCTCGAGAAGTAACTAATTCACCTTCCAAAAATTAAAACCTGGTGCTTACCGGTAATTTTATAGATGAAAAACATTTTAGATAATTTTCGAACCGTAAATATTTTAATGGTAAGTTACTGATTTTATTATTCTTAAATATGTATATATGGCTTTCATCCAGGTGCATCTGTTTTTAAAAATACTAGTTTCGAATTTGTCGGAAATAATTGGATTGTGAGTCTCGGGCAAACCCCATAGCTAAAGATAAAGATATAAGATAAAGGCATGGCAAAGAAAAATGTGGTATAGTTGCAGTTAGTTTGAAAATATGGAGTTAAAGCTTGTTTAGAGTAGTTCATAAAAAGAGATAAGAGGGTTCAATTTCAAGTTTCAGGTTTAATTCAAATATATTTCTCTACCTAGCCGCGTAGCTGGAAGAAAATAAAACAAACATTTGGTGTTAATATTTACAACGAGCAAAGGACTTTTCGCCAAATAGACCAGGAAATTTATGAAAACCGCCCTTTTGAGGAGTACGTAATCCACGGAAATTATCTATGTTTGCACCACTCGAATTAAATAATGGATTCATATAAGTTGATGCCACGTACTTTCAAAACTGTACATTTATATATCATTTTCTTCAAACTGTATGTCTGGGTTAAATCTTCCCCATAGGAAAAACTAAGTCCTTTCACACACTTTGCCACAAATGATCATCTAGTCAATTCATGCTATGCAATTGCACTATATAAGTATAATAAATACAAAACAATACAAGAACAGCATGTCAACCTATCAGAGACCAAATGGGAAAATAATTCACCGACTCCAGATATTTTATATCAGAGGGTTCGGCTCGGTAGAACTCCTAATTGGACCTATAAATCCTACTGATCCCTCAATACAAATACTTAAAAAAACTTTTGAAATCCGACATGTACTCAAAATTATTTTTGCATTTTTATATAGAAATTCTTGGACAAATCTTATAGCAATTCTATTTATAGAAATTCTTGGACAAATCTAGCTCTCTCATTCAAAATTTAGGCATATTTGCCTAAATTTTGAATGAGAGAGCTAGGTATAATGCAAGTAATATTTTTATAGTCTGAGAATGCCAACTTCTTTTTATCTCATTTCCTAAATCTGTATATTTTCTTATTTTTTCAGAAACAGGTATTTGAATATTACAGGAATTTGGAATAGGGACATCATTGATGTAAGTTAATTTTTTTAAATTTTGTCATGTAAAACTATATCAGGTCTATTATGCCTAATTGTTCTGTCTGTTAGTGTGGTTTTATAATAATATATTTTATAAAATTCATTTTCTAAAAATGAATCTGGTTCTTATTCATAATATGGTACTATATTACGGCAGTCAATCAAGTTATGTTTAATTACCAAACTTTGGTGAATTATTTTTAAAACCTAATATTAGTTATATTATTTTTGGTTATTAATTTTTATACATTTAGTAACGTGTAATATATTCAGGAGTTATTACATTTTCAGGTTACAATCGGATTAAACTCAAATCATTAAATACTAATAAGATTGATCAGAAACTGTAAAAGCATATACATATAATATATAACCTTTAAGAGAGTATAACTATTCGTGTGTAAAGGGAAAAAAAGAAATTTACGTACTTAAATATGCATACACACATGCATATTAACGTACTTAAATAAATCAAATATATAAAAAAATACTTAAAATATATATATATTTTTTAAGTATTGTTAATTAATTGTTAATGTGATTCTAGGTAGCTAAATTATTTAAGATATTATTGTTTAATTTATTTTTGAATTTATTGTAGTCAGGTTCTAATCTCAGCTCTATTGCCAGTTGATTAAACCACACCACTCCATTGTTCATGTAGTAGTGTTGTGCAAAACTGGTATGCATTAATGACGTACATAAGCGACCCACTGTATTTTGCCTATTGCTCTCAACGCGTACCATGGCGTGGTGTGACTTCTTAGAATAATCTTTGTGTATTTGAAGCAGCGTATTTTTTATATTTGTTCATATGAAGCGTATACTTTGTGATGTGACATTTGCGTTGACAAGTCTCGACATTCTGGATAAGGGAGAATGGTATCCATAATTAGTAGAATGTTGAACTTACCAAGCATATCCCTCATCTGCTCGGGGGTGGCGATCCCGTGCAGGGGCTCATCATTCTGTGGAAAAATAAGGAAAAATAAAGATGGGGAAAATTTTTGCTGGCGAAACGTTGCAAGAATACCAAAAACTGCGATCTTGCTGAAACTCGAACGAAGCAGGGTAAAGTAAAAAAATACCATAATGAGAAGAGTTGCTGTCAACGGGTTATATTTACCAAAACTGCGTCTCACTAAATTGACAATACAATTTTTACTAATTGTAACAGACGTCTCTTGAAGCATTTGCCAGATCTTGTTTCCGTGAAAAATCACAGCTGGTCGCCGCACGTGTTCCTTTAAAATATTATTGCCTACCGCCTATTCAGAGAAGAGTAAACAACATATTGATCAAGTCGATTCTTGCGAAATGTTACATAAAAGGCTGCACGTGTTATTCAACAACTAAAGCACTTAGCAACCAAAACGCCTTGCATTATATTGATGATAAATCTTGCATTTTTAAGCAGGTGCGTTCGTCCACCTGGGGAAATCAGGTCAACTCAGGCAAGAAAACAATACGCATGTCCAAACCAGTTTGTTATTAAAAAACGAAACTTAACATACCGGACACCTGGGGTAATCAAGATAAACAACAGATGCAGAAATGAAAACATGTTTACGTTTTTCTTCAAAACAGGTGTACGCAAAATTTAGTATAAAAACCGTCTGAAAATAAATATTTCATGTCATTACCCGAAAGGTCTTTGAGTCGTTATTTATTAACCATCTCCCGAAACTGAAGTGACGATTGCAGTCCAGCGCCCTATTGTTTATAGTATTTGTATGGAACAGATAAGTGGTCTCATACACTAATGACCCAACAAACAAAACATTTTCCAAAGTTATGTTTGAAATAACTTTTTTGAAGATGGATTTTAATGTTTATTTTTATTTATTTAGTACAGATAACATACAGGGTGGCGCAGATGGATCGGGTGGTTTTAAAATTCTTGTCAAACTGTCAATTTTAAAGGTATTGGATTGAAATAAAGTGCAAAACGTGTAGTAATAATGGAAATTTATTAACAAAAAATTTGTAAAGTTAGTTTTTAAAAATTACATCCATCAAATGCCCTCCTTCTCGAGCGACGCATTCTTGGAGTCGGGAGAATCTTCTGGAGAATCAGGAGAATCTTCTGAAATCGGGAGAATCTTCTGGACCACCATGATTTTATAGAGATGGAATTTCAGTTCTTTGTTAAGAATCCTTTGAAGGCTCCGACGTGACATTCCAAGAGCTTGAGCACGATGTCTCGTTGATCGACGTGGGCTCGTAATGACATCGCGTCTCACACGCTCCACGTTCTCAGGCGTTCTTATTGTTCGAGGTCTAGACGTCCATTTTGGAGCACATGAACCAGTAATGCAGAAATTATGCACCCAACTCAATATTGTGTCTCGCTTAGGAACACTACCGCGAGGTGGGATGTTGAAACGCCGGCGAAAGGCACGCGTCACAGCAACAATTGACTCGTTATTGCGTATAAACTCTTCCACTGCGAAAACACGATGCTCAACGGACCACGTAGCCATTGCGACTGACTGCCAGTCTGCAACTGAAACTTCCCGTCCCCCCCACCACAGCACGAAGACCGCCGAACACCTGGCTGCCCCACTCCAGACGTACAGTCCACTTCAAAACCACCCGATCCATCTGCGCCACCCTATATTTGATAATTTAAATGCTTTGGCCGTCCAACTAGGAAGAATTTCCCGTTTTAGGAGAGGCAGTTAGTTTAAATGTTCGTGCAAATATTAGAAGTTGATGATGGCAAGGTTGTTATTTATTTTCAATTCATTTAAAAATAATGTAACGTATCATGCTCGTATATAATGTGATTTTTGCGGCAGAGCAGAGATCAGAGCTCAGGATAATGGGTCATGTAGTTATCTGTCAGGTAAGTAGGTTTTCAGAAAAATAAAAGAAGATGAACTTTATAAAAATGTATTGAATCCAAACCAAAAAGCAACATGAAAGTGTAAAAACTTCATACCAAAGTAACAAAAGAACATAGTAAAATACACATACCAGATGGACTCTTGGGTTATGCTAATCTAACTAAAATTTACTCTGGATGACGACCGCACACTTGCTTTGTGGAGGGAAACGGTTATGGGACGAAACTCCTAGTCTCAACAACCGGGAATGGCGCAGAATCCGGGGAACCTAGGTCATCCTTCTGTGTAGGGAGAATGCCGCTAAATCTCCAAGGAGCGGCTGCAGCCTCAGGCTGACTCAACAATCTCCATCCGAAGGCACGTGGGCCATCCAGTCTCCAAATCTTAAGAATTTTGGAAGATCAATACGTAATCCGTGACTTCGCGACGCGGGGTCAAAAAGGCATATTATACCAGCCACAAAACCGGGACAATCACTTTGTAATTTCACTCCAAAAACATTTCTATACTTGGCCAACCGCCAACACCGGTAAAAAGTGGGACTTTCACATCATCCACTATAAATAACACCGTACACGAACCTCTCGTGTTACGTGAAAACACCCCGCGCCCTTTTAAGTTTTAAATCAACTTAGATTCTCATGATTAAACGAAAATTTAAACACCTTGATGGTGAGTGACTAATTTCCGCCACAGTGCCCTTCTGCCGCGGGAGGAAGTGACCATAAACAAAAAAGAACCTCTCTCTTTTCCAAAAATTACCAGTGTCCAAAAAACATCATAGACAAAATAACCACCTAAGCAAGAACTGCATTAGTCACATAATTATTTATGTGACAATAATGATTCCAAAAACTAAACACAAAAGAATTAACCACGTAAGTCTATAGCCACTAGTGTTGAGTACCTCATACAAGAGGCTCCTCAAATGTCCCATACAAACACGTAAAAGTCCCCCCACCTCACAATATGTATTTGAACCAACTCTTTTTCTTTGTATTACTACAAATATGAAGGGGGGACAAATATGAAGGAGGGACAAACATGAGGTGTGAGGTGATTTGTTTTGTTGGACTACATTCATTTCATGTACGGGATAAATATGAGGTGAGGTGTGAGGTGGTTGGTGTATTGGACTACATGTCATGTCACGTTGTCACGTACGGGACAAATATGAGGTGAGGTGTGAGGTGGTTGATGTATTAAACTACATGTCATGTCACGCATAGTTTGGGACAAATGTATGAGGTGGTGAGGCGTGAAGTGTTTGTATATTCTATGACATTTTTGTATTAGAACCGTGAGGTGGTGATGGGGTAAGCCAATTCATATATTGTGAATACCGCAGAAGCGTCCCAACTGCTCCAAATTTTTTATTTTTATTTTTATTTTTATTCTAAATTATTGTTAAGTGAATACCGCACAAGAGTACCAACTGCTCGAAAAAATTAAAAAAAAAAAAATTATTGTAAATTATTGTTATGCGAATAAACAAAACAATAATTTATGAGCACAAAAGTCCCAACTGCTCCAAAAAAATTTTTTTTTAATATTTTTTATTGTAAATTATTGTTATGTGAATACACAAAACAATAATTTATGAGCACAAGAGTCCCAACTGCTCCAAAAAAATTTTTTTTTGAATTTTTTTTTTATTGTAAATTATTGTTATGTGAATATACCTAACAATAATTTATGAGCACAAGAGCCCCAACTGCTTAAATTTTTATTTTTTTCAAAATATTTTTTATTGTATGTTATATGTTATGTAAATACCGCACGAGGGAGGATAAGGCAGTGTTGAGATGAGGTGGAGGGGGTTGCTGAGGAGGGGGAGGGATAAGAGGGGGGGGTGCAGGGGGGGGATCAGAGGGGGGTTGCAGGGAGGGGATCAGAGGTGGTGAAGGTGGGGAGGGGTAGGCCTTTTTTATCCTTTTTTCGTATTACAAAAATAACAGACACGGGAGGCGGGTATGGGTACCGCCACCCCGGTATTTATTAGAAAACCAACACCTCTGAACCAAGAAAATCAAGCTGAAGTGGTTTATTCATTAAGGTACAGAATAATATTACACTGAATTACCATTTGATTGACTTTACGAGAAGTTTTGAGCCATAGAGAATACCGATTTTTGCTGATATTGGTTCTGAGAAACGGGCAGTTTGTATTGAAATATTATCATAAGGTAAAAATATTTTTTTTTACTTAGATGCCAGTAAGCGTTTTCAAAATATTGAAAGTGAAAAATTATTAAATGAGAAAAAATATTGAAAGTGAAAAAATATCAAATGAAAAATTTTTATATTAAATGGGAAGATGTACTGAATGTGAAGAAATATCGAAAGCGAAGAAATATTAAAGGGGAATAAATATTGGAGCTGAAGAAAAATATTGAAAATGAAGGATTACTAAAAGGAAAGAAATGTTGAAAGTCAAGATATTGAGAGTGAAGAAATAATAAAAGTGAAGAAATGTTAAACGGGAAGAAACCTAGAAAGTGAGAAAATACTGAAAGCTAAAAAATACCTGGAGGGGGAGGGCTACGGCCGAAGCCACGAACAAAGCGAACAGAACGATGAACTTCATGGTGCTGACTGTACCTAAATCAAACAAATTAATAGTTTGTTTATTTATATTATTTTTTTATCTGCGCTTATCGTTTCCGCGTTGTATTATCTATGGAAGAATCATAAATCATATTTAATTCAAGCCGTGTACTGAAAGGACTTACGAGGTTTTCTTGCACCTACAAACGATTGGCACCACGAAGTCCAATATGTGCAGATTATACAGTAATACTAACATACATGTAAATGAAGCAACAGAGATGTGTCATGAAACATATATAAAAATGACTGCAAATCGCTACTACACACAGAGGCGCCAATACACGAAAAGCAGCGCAGTATCAAAATTTTGGATTCACCACAATTTGAGAGTCCGAATAGTTTGGTCATGGCTCAACTCTTCCATGCCATATGTCCCATTGTTTCTAATATTCATGATGCCATGCGAGGATGTTGGATTTTCAACGATCATATGTTAGTTGTATGACTTTACTTCAAGCAAGAAGATATCGGGCAGCTCTTGCTATGGCTCTTTATATACCTCTTTTCAATAAACATTTTTTTTGGCTAATTTGAATTTGAATGACTTTAATATTTTAACGTACGTGAACAGGCAAGTACCGACTTTACACGCTTGCTTTGGTAATTTAATTTTGCATTTATCATCCTAAAAATTTATAAATATATTGTAACACTGGTTTTGTTAAATTAAATTATTAATGATTCAAACACAAGTTGGCGTAACTAGCAGTTCGAATCAAGGGCGGCTGGTTGCACAGTGTGTTCGTGTGCAGCTCTGGTAAATTATATCACCAAAAATTACTTTATAATATCTTACTGAAAAATATAAAATCTATGAATCTCATTAAAAATATCACCTACCAATATAATGCCAAATATGAATGTTTATCAAGGAGAGTGAATTCTCAAAGTTCCGAGCGAAGTTGCCCATTCCCGTGTGCAGACTGATTGCAAGCGGAACGAATTATGTATCCCAAACATTGCTGGCGCGCAACGCGCCGGCCATATGTATGAAAAATTGAGTTATCGGCGTGTGCCACACGGATGACTGGGCGGCCTTTATCATACATATCAGGCAAAAATACCTAACCAAACTGAATAATTTTTTTTTAATCAAAAGCTATAGCAAATACCCAAATTTTACATATGTTTCCTTTTTTATGTGTTTTAAATTATAAAATGCAGATTATTAAGGAATTCAATTTTTTCATAGGTAATAAACCTTCACAATTTTGCGCACGTACTGCTTATACATTGTTTATAAATACTGTTTGTTTACTGTTTGTAATGAAATACAAAATAAAATAAATTAAACATTGTAAAAAAAAAGAGTGTTTTGGGTTAAAATTTAAGATTTATTTACGAAAAATTTATGTTGTGTTTTTATTTTTTTAGTACTGAAAACAGATCTGTACAAATTTTTTAAATTTTAATTGAAAAGCGATATGTAGAAGTTTTCGCCCTTCGAAAACAGCTTAGAATAGACCTTCACTTCAAATAAGATTAGTGGAATTATTCTTACCTAATATTGCTTGGTTATCGTTATCTCATAGGTACGGACAATCAGTGATCCACCACATTTTCAGGGCAGCGGCCACCACTAGTTCGAATAGGGGTGAGTCTTTCTTCCATGGATAGGCGGAAGTCGTGTTGTGATTGCATCCAAAAGCCCTTCATCTTCTTCTATTCCTGCTAGGCTGCTAATCGCGCCCCATTCATTGCTCGCCATGTACAATTAGGTGGGCGTTACAAAAGCATATTTTCCTTTGAATTTTCTTTAATAATCGTCATTTAGTCCAGTAAACGAATGGTCCAAAAGGAGGTGTAGAGTGCGTGAGCAGGAACCTAAGCGATTCTTTCAGGACTTGTTTAGGGTGCTTAGGGTGTGAACATACTAAAAGTCCTGACGTCTAGGTGGTGAGCTAGGGGGGGGGAGGGGGGGGGGGAAGGTCCCGATTTTCGGGTTTCCGTTTATATCTCAAAAACGGTGCGTCGCAGAGGAAAACTTTTTAAGAATAAGTAAAAGCTCATAAAATTATCTACAACTTTTATTCTATACGTAATTTTGGAAATCCCAACCGTTTTTGAGTTATACGCTCCACAAATGTCAATATTTTCGAAAAAAATCATTTTACCTCACATTTTTCATCAAACATTCCTTCATATCGTCTAAAATATTCATCCAAGAAAGACATTCATTTGAAAGAAGTTGTAAACAATTTAATTACCTTTTAGAATATATATACATATGTAAATAAAACTCCAACCAGTAAATATTTACAGCAATTTTAAGTTTTTTCGTAAAATGTCATTTTCAGAAAAAGCTGTTTTTTCTTACCAAATTATTAAGACGGGTTTTTTCTTCATGGGAAATTCCTTATTAATTTTTGCACGCAAGATAGCAGGTAAGTTGTTCTCGAACAGATGATTAGTGGAATTCATTTGATAATCATTATTATTGTGATGGGTGATTAGGTTAGTCGTCGGAGATGCTACAATAACGTGCTACGATGCTGTTCGAGTTGGTAAAAAAGGCAATGAATGCGATAGTGGGCTTGACATTCTCAGACATCAAGTTGTCCCGCAAACTTTGGGCATTCCCAATGTCTTCTGTCAGCTCGTCGATAAAAATTCACGATGAAAAGGTTGCAGTTGAATGAAAGTGGGATGCGAAAGACAACTAAATCTGTTCTGTATAGCTTATTCGAGCCTACCAAAAAAACTGTTCTACTGTCTCAGATGAACATAGTTGTGGACGGAGGATTTCTACTACACAGAGTAATTTGACAAAAAGATGCCTCCGTTACCGCAATTTGTGATCGTTATATCACCTATGTCTATCACCACTATCCTGGAATGACTCGCACTGTCGTATTTGATGGGTACGTAAACCCATCCAATAGTACGAAATCATAAGAACAGATGCGATGATACAGACTGAGAAGGTCAACCGACATCAATTTGACATGGAACAAATCAATACCCGTTAAACAGGAAGATTTTTTATCCAATCCTACCAACAAATTAACTTCATCTCCTTACTACAGACAAAGTTTCGGGAGAATGGGATACAGACTCTTCAGGCCACCGATGATGCTGACGACCTTATCGTTAAGATTGCTGTGGAATTATTCTTTCACAACTCTGTGGCTGTCTTTGGTGAGAATGTGGACCTCACTGTCCTTTTGATTGCTTCCACTCCTCCCACCTAAGATATTCTGCTGCTGAAACCCGGACGAGGAAAAACCAAAACAATGGCACTGTCCACGCAAGAGATGCAGCATCGTGGATTTGAACACATCATATTTTTACATTCATTTACCGGATGCTATACAACGTCTGCAACTTTCAGGAGAAGCAAGGTGGGCTTTTCAAAATTGTATTTAGAGACAAAAATGATCAAGCAAGCGGCAATGATCTTTTACAACCCCTCCTCCACTCACGACGAGGTTGAAGAAGCTGGAAATAAATGCTTCCTGAAATGGTATGCGGCGCCAAAAAGACAGACCTCCCTTAACCAGTACCGCTTCCAGTCATTCACAAGGTCCATGGCATATATAAAGCCTGATATCAGCTCCCTCCCTCCAACAGAGAGTGCAGCTAAACAGCATTCCCGGTGGACATACCACCAAGTTCAGCAGTGGCTCGGAATTGAGCTGCCCCCTGAAGAATGGGGGTGGAAACACGAAGGAGACACCCTGGTGCCAATTACAACAGAAGATCCTCCAGCACCGGAGGTCCTTCTGAAAATGATATTTTGCCGCTGCATCAAGGATTGTGCAATTGGCAAATGTGGATGCCGAAAAGCAATGCTGACCTGTTCTGCAGCGTGCCTTCACTGCAAAGGGAGATGCTTCAATAGCGTGCCTGTTGCCGAGGACGACGATGAAAACGACGTAGAGCCCTTTCAGCAAGAACCATCCACCACTAAGAATGACGATGCCATGGATGAACGACGCTTGCCAGGACCCTCACGTCCAAAGAGGATATGATAACGTGAATCCATATAAAGTTGAGAGTGTAACATGATGTTATTGAGAACAGTGCCAAGGGAAATGGGGCCAACTCATACTCAAAGAATTTCATCAAATCCTCATCTGATCGTTTGCTTATACATATCCGCTGAAACAGCAATGTTGCGTCAACTGCAACCTTTTCATCGTGAATTTTTATCGACGAGCTGACAGAAGACATTGGGAATGCCCGAAGTTTGCGGGACAACTTGATGTCTGAGAATGTCAAGCCCACTATCGCATTCATTGCCTTTTTTACCAACTCGAACAGCATCGTAGCACGTTATTGTAGCATCTCCGACGACTAACCTAATCACCCATCACAATAATAATGATTATCAAATGAATTCCACTAATCATCTGTTCGAGAACAACTTACCTGCTATCTTGCGTGCAAAAATTAATAAGGAATTTCCCATGAAGAAAAAACCCGTCTTAATAATTTGGTAAGAAAAAACAGCTTTTTCTGAAAATGACATTTTACGAAAAAACTTAAAATTGCTGTAAATATTTACTGGTTGGAGTTTTATTTACATATGTATATATATTCTAAAAGGTAATTAAATTGTTTACAACTTCTTTCAAATGAATGTCTTTCTTGGATGAATATTTTAGACGATATGAAGGAATGTTTGATGAAAAATTTGAGGTAAAATGATTTTTTTTCGAAAATATTGACATTTGTGGAGCGTATAACTCAAAAACGGTTGGGATTTCCAAAATTACGTATAGAATAAAAGTTGTAGATAATTTTATGAGCTTTTACTTATTCTTAAAAAGTTTTCCTCTGCGACGCACCGTTTTTGAGATATAAACGGAAACCCGAAAATCGGGACCTTCCCCCCCCCCCTCCCCCCCCCTAGCTCACCACCTAGACGTCAGGACTTTTAGTATGTTCACACCCTAAGCACCCTAAACAAGTCCTGAAAGAATCGCTTAGGTTCCTGCTCACGCACTCTACAACTCCTTCCTTTACTGGACTAATTGATTATTTGATGCATAAACGTATTTATTAAAATTAAAATTAAATGAATATTGTTAGGCATCAAAATATGTTTAGTTTTTTTATTATTTGATCTCGATTATAAAACAAAAACTAGTTTAAGTTTAATAAGGATTAATAGTTTAATAAGGATTAAAGAACATATGAAATCATTAAACAATAACAGTTTCTCGGAGTTTGCCAACCATCTGGTGGAAACCAGTCACACCTTTGACTTCAATAGTGGAATAGAATTAATGCTTTGTAATGTCAACGGCATTCAGTTGGATAAACTAGAAATTTTAGAAATCCGAAAGGGTGTTAATGCGAATTTGAATATTACTAATAACCAAAAATTGTTCTTAAATGACCCAATATTAAATTTTTATTTTAATTTTAATTTTTAATAATTTGTGTAAATTGTCTCCCATTGCCCCTCTCTTCTCTACCCACTTTCATATTTTCATTGATACCATTGTCTATGTCCATTCTTTTTCAATTAACACCATTGTCTACGTCTATTATTTATAATTAGTATCAATAAAAAAACCCTGGAAGAAGTGAGCATTGCTCACGAAACATGTTGGTTTTGTAAACAATAAAAGTGGTAAAAACGAAGTAATTTATTAATTTAAATTTAAAAAAAACTAGTTTTTTTAACAAAAATGGTATTAAGGCGATCTCTGTGGGCTATTCGTGACACTAAATTGTATTGTGCGCGCAATCTGCATAATGACTACAACTGGGCCATAGATGTCGCTGAAGTATCCTTTTGGACGAACAATTTAATTAATTGAATTATTTAATTTTGTTATTGTAACTTCCGTCCGTCACTCATAGCAGTGTGCCGGACATGAGTGACGGACGTATTATATTATCCCTTCAACTGCGGTACAAGGCGATGGGTCTTGACAGAGAGGAGAGGTCAAAAGGCCTCCCTCAACTGATCTCTCTCTTGATTCGGCCCGCCACGCATCATATGGACAGACAGAAAAACCTCACCCCATTATTAACCCGGGCACCCCTTCTAAGTCACAAAACATGTATTGATATTTTATGTTTTATGTAAATTTTAGTTTTATATACTTAATCTTTTGTTTTATAAAATTTTTGATCTCATACTGCTTTATTATAAATTTATTATTTAATTTTTTTTATTATGCTGTTAATCAGAGGTAAAGTCACATGGAGGAAATCCATAATTGGTTTTATTTTGGCTATACAAACATGTACAAACTGTAAAAATGTAAACTGTCGATTTCCCGAAAATAAATAAATAAATAAATAAAACCCACTTGGGGTGACCTATAGCAGAGATGTTGGTTGCCAACATTTGCTCTTATTATATGTAGACACTGGAACGCTACCAGAAACGTTGGCTAAAGAGGGAGGAATCGCAACAAGGCATAATAACTTAAAAAATAATCACGATACGAAAACTGATTAAAACGGTGTACGCCTGAAGATTTGCAAGATTAAAACTTAGAAAAAGTGAATTATTGAGATAATTCCGAATCATATGTATCTATATAATCATAATATATTTAGGTACATTTTATAGAGAATCCTAATCAATAAGTACCTACTTAAGCTAATCGAACAGTATTCATACGCTGACGTCTGTCGTACACCCCCGATTCACACATATATACAGTGGCGTAGCTAGCATGGGTGGCACCCGGCGACCGTGTTCATGTGTATGCAATATCTTGTTTGAGTGGCACCCCCCTTCGGGTTGCACCCGGAGCGGTCACCCCCCCCCCGCTACGCCACTGCATAGATACATACGGAAGTGTTCCCATCTATATTATTAATACGCTAAAAAAGCTACTTTTGTAATTCGGTTTCGAATTCAAGAATTCGTCAAAGGATGGCGCCACTTACGTTAACAGATCGTTTGAGGACGTGCCCCCTCCCTAGGTATAAGTACTACGGATTTGTAGAATTTGAGTATCTCACCGGATATGGAAAGATTGACGGTAATACTTCGAGTTGTGAATAATAGTATCATGCGGCTATATATTACATATGACGTAATTGCCTGCAGCGGTTACTTTGTCCCGGTAACTAGCTGTCACTGGATCACAGTGAATGAGTGAATCCGCGGAACCGGATATTTTTGGAACCAGTTCCTATCGGATTTATAAAATGGTCATTAATATTCAAACTGGGCGAAGCCGAATTAAAAGCCGCGCACCGGGCCTAGCAGCAAACACGGAGGGGGTAGAGGGTGGGGGGGGAGGGAGCTAGGGGAGGGAGAGGGGGGAGGGAAGGAAGGGGAAAGGGGAAGGATGGATGGCAGGGGGTGGGGGGAGGGGGTTGATGGAGAGGAGTGGTGTGGGGAGAGGGAATGTGGAGAGGTAGGGGGTGGGGGGAGGAATGGGTGGAGGGAGAGGGGGGTTGATGGATGAGTGGAGTGGGGTTAGAGAAAGTGGAGGGGGTGGAAGTGGGGGGAGGGATGGGTGGAGGGGGAGAGGGAAGGTGGAGGAGGCGGAGTGGGAATCCCCTAATACTCTGCGAGCGAAGCCGCGGGAAAAAGCTAGTAATATAATAAAACAAATATGAATCGTATTTCCTCTTTAATTAATATGACCGTAACAGGTTTCAACTTATTAAAGCCATCTTCAGACTGGTACAAATTATTCTTAACCTTCGGTTTACATATATAACACATGGAGGAGGGGTGGTCTAGACGGATTTCAATCAATTATTTATATGGATTTTCTTACATTTGTTACTAAGTCGTCTTTGATTGCCGAATGTCTAATTATTTTGGTTCTTCCCAATAGACTTAATTACCTTGGTAATAACCTAAAGTAAAAAAGTGGAAAAAATTAATTAATTTTATTCACTAAATGATTTCACTAAATGTTTGTTTTTCAGACATGTTGATTAGGGGTTGTGATCACTCGTTGCAGACTACGTTTTCAGGACAGATCATGGGGTCCAGGAAAAGGCATTTTTCTGAAATCCCCATGTTAAATGAAGCATATCATTGATGCTTCGTAATCAGTTATTTGACGATATACTTGTTGGATGGGTTTTCTTACATTTGTTACTAAGTCGTCTTTGACTGTCGAATTTGAAATTATTTTGGTTATTCCCAGTAGGCTTAATTACCTTGGTAATAACCTTTTTTATATGAATACCGCATAAGAGTCCCAACTGCTCCCGTCTGAAGCCAGTTAGACTATGGCATCCCCAATTAGGGTATGTTGTGAGGCTGAAGGTAATGGGGAGGGGAAGGAGATAGGGAAGAGGAAGGTGGGGAAGTACCTATTCAGATCTGGTCACCAAACACGGCTAATGCCATTTCAAGGAACGTTTCAACTCTGAGTGGTGGTCTTACACCAGGGCTATACTGAGAGTTTCTTCCAACGTGCCGCAAATATATTATATATTATTTTTAAATGAATAAATTGTGAAATAACACAAATTAATCAAATAAAATTTATTCGCCACGTCGTTATTCGATCCTGCGACCTTCGGTGTGCGAGTGAAAAACCATTATTAACTAACTAACTAACCATGTCTTGTAAGATTGTAGGTAGCTTGAAAACCAGCTAATGGGTCCGAGTGCTTTTAAATATAAATTAATACCATTGTTCGCGCTTTTATTGTTGCATGTGGTTCTTTAGAACTACCGATTGATTGCCCTCTGCTATAATCAGTAGAGTTGAATTCGCCTCACCGCAAGGGACACAAGTCCTATACCGCACCGCTTTACACTTGAATAATCGAGCCGCAAACGTGATTCTAAAGCCGCAGCTATTATCGAGTACCATCGCCACGCGTCACTTACTCTCGCTAATGATTTCGCGATCAATTAATTGTTCATTCCCAGTCACCATTCCTTCCAAAATCTCCCATACTAACATACCTACCTTCCCAGTGAACACAAAATCTAAGAGGGAAGCAGTCTGGGTAAGTGAGATAAAATATAATAAAATAGATAAGAACCACGTATACAGTCCACAACATGCCGCAGCATTTGATCCCTCGATCTTGAGAGGGATCATTTGCTACCCGCCGCAACAACCATTTTTAAATCTTGTTTGCTAATCCCAGCGAGGAGTAGTAGGTGACATCGTCTTTCTAGTATTTTATATTCCATGTGTTATGTATATGATGTGTGAGAAAGAAGAGAACGATCGTCGATTGTGTACATACGAGCTTTCGCTGTGTCTGGTTTACATATGCTTTGTATAATAAATACTACGTTATCTACAATAATTTTGTGTTAATATTTTTCTATGATATTCCCTTCTCCAATGACAATAAACACTTAAAATACATAGCTTATTGTAAAAATGCGTATTAAATAATGTACGTGACTCCTGACGTTCTCCGGTGACATTTGTGTTGTTTTTTTTAAACATTAAGAAATCAGTAGGTATTAGACATGACACATGAAATTGTCCAAATTTGAATTGAATTTGGAATCGAATTCAAAATATGGAGAAGGTACGGAGTCTGACCGATAGAGCGAATTAGACTGAAATTTTTGTCAATTATGACAAAGGTTTCGGAAATATACAATGATTGGAAAGAGTTTATAATGAATAAGTTTAAGGTGAAGCCACATTTCAAAAGCCTCTAACCTGTTCATGGTATTTACTTTCAAGGTCCATGTTTCATACAGCAAGACCAACCACACATAACATTTTAGCATTCTCTGCCTTAGTTTTAAGCTGATATTGCCATTGCAGATGAGGGATCTCATTTTAATGAACGCAGTTCTTGCTGCTTCAATTCTGCACCTAACCTCTACATCTGGGTCAAGAGTCTCCGTGAGAATACTGCCGAGGTATCTAAATCTTTCCTTTATTATATACCTTAAATTTAATATGTTAAACATTGATAATAGAAACAAGGGAGAAGGACGGCGCCCTTATTTATTTCTACCTACTTCAAACACAACTTTAATTAGCTCCGCAGATTTGTTGTAGTGCATATTTAGGCAAATCAAACACGTTCTAGATAGGGACTACGAAACCGGCGAAACAAATCAATAATTCTTAACTTTAGTTTAACAGGTTGATTTTGTGCCCGAAACGTATTGTATTGGTATTAATTACCTACTTTTTCTTCCTCCTGAAAAAATTATATTTATACGTCGATATTATACACGTATATTTAAACGTATATATTATATACAACTTATAAATTCATACGTATATATATATATACGACGTATAAATTTACACGTATATTTATACGTCGATATTATACACGTATGGATATACTCTCCGCGAATTTTCGGTGTTGATTGTTGGGTTTTAAAAGCACGAATAAATAAAATAGTTATATATTAGAAAACTGATTTATTAACTGTACAAAAAATACAAAATATCACTTTGCATCTTTCAGAAAGATAGTACTTAAATTAAGGACAATAGTATCGGAGCATTCTGCAATGCTATCGGGTAAAGATCTTGAGATGTATCAAACATCGATTTCTTCATCTTCTGGTTTCATATTATCTCTTGTTTAACTGGTGAAGTTAATTCCAGAGATAGAGGTGATCCATGAGGTGAAGAAGTTGGGCCTGACGAAACCGGATGGCACGTTAGCGGTGCAACCAGCGCTGCTTCCGAAGCTGACGACGCCGATGAGGGTATCCTCGGTGGATCCACGGAGGATCAGTGGGCCACCGCTGTCACCCTGGAGAAGGCAAACAATAACATTTATAGAATAATCTCAATACTTTATTTCTTCGCTGTTATAAGTAAGTAAATGCTTCGCTGCTCATATATTTCATCATCATACACCAGATGATGTCGTCTAAAATTCTAGTTTAGTAATAAAAAACCACATTGTTATAGCAGCTTCCAAGAGTTTTCCAATGTTACCTCATAGGGAGATTGAATTCCGATCAATTAGAATGAGTGCTAAATGTAAACATCCATTTGATGGAAAGGTTCTCAACCTTATTCACATAAGGCAAAGTGAATTGTATGCATTCTCGTAGATATTTTACGACATGGTTTAGAAAGGCGAGGTGGAAAGTTAACTTACGCTGCAAGATCCCTGGGCTCCGCTGAGGATTCCATTTCCGCAGATGGTGGAGCTGATGATGACACTGTTGCCGTAGGTTTGTGCGCACACTGTGTTGGCGATGATGGTCAAGTTCACGTAATTCAGGCTGGGGGAAATGGAGCCGGCTAAAAGAAAATTAACATAATTGTCATTAAATGAACTACCTACTTTCATCATTCCTTTTGATATCCCCCCTAAGACTCAAAAATAATGAACTGCTCTTCATCAATACTATTCACCACTTCGACCAAGCAAGCCTTTCTTTGGTCGAAAATTTACCATTATCCAGAATGTGTAGGCTGGTCAACTCAAGACAAGATCTTGATTTCATTTGGTGTATGTCAAAATGATTTTTATCTGTTACTAAGCGAGCGAAGACATTTTATAATTGTTGTGGCCTCTAGCGAGGTCTTGACTTGACTTGTTAATTCTATTTTCTTATGTTTATTTATGTCTTTATTTTGATTTGGTTGTTTCACTTAAAATTTACATTCTTACTTATTATGTGTTATTTATTTGTAAAATAATTTCATTAATGGATTTAACATCATATACGAGTTCCTCGAGGACATGACAAAGCTGCACGATTTAACGCCGGATGCCACTGAGCGTTGAAGAACGTAAGATTCTCCTCCCTAAAAATGAGACCAGTAAAAAGCTTCCAAAATACTTACAGTTGGAGGTAAGTCCGAATCCGCTGACGATGGAAACCTTTCCGACGTGAGCGTCGCTCTGGGAGTTGACAATCCTGATTGGACGAACATTAGCTGCAAAGTAACATAGTTACATATTAGTTTATAGCACACTGAGGTTGATAGTTGATATATAGGATTTCACTCCCATAACACCTATCGAATGGACCGCGATACTAATACTAGCAACAAAAGTAGGGGAGGTGGCTGTCTAATTTCTATTAACACTAAATTAACCTCAAGAAAACTCAAATGTGCAAATATCAACGTGGAACAACTATTTGTTTTAGTGACAAACAAAAGTGAAAAAAATATAGTTGGTTGTGCTTACATTCCACCCTCATCTGATGTCCAGCTATATACTAGTTACTGTCAAGAAGTAGAAATATTGCGAAGAAAATATCCAGACGCTAAATTTATCCTTACAGGTGATTTTAATCAACCTACTGTTCATTGGGATATTAACAACAATAATACTCGCACTAATTCCACGTCCAATAATGGTTCTCGTGAACTTATAGAAATGTCATGTTTCCTAAATCTTAGATAAGTGAACTTTATATATAACTGCAACAATAATCTATTAGACTTAATTTTTAGCAATTCCAGCAATATAAGTGTGCAACATGCAAATGACAATGTTTCAACAATTGATAACTACCACCCACCACTTTTTGTTAAGCACATATCTCTTCAAAATTTAAATTTAGAGCCTTTTAAAGAAAAATCAAATTTTTATAAAGCTGATTATCCTAAGATTAACGAGTTTCTCGCTAAATCAGACTGGAACTTCATTAGTAATTGTAATAACATCAATGATATAATAGAATCTTTTTACTGTATAATTAACAAATCAATTGAACTGTACGTCCCTATTACAAAATGTAGGACATCTAATTACCCCAAACGGTTTAGCAAAGAGCTAATTTTTACCATCCAGTCAAAAAAACTTGCACATAAAACATTCAAAATATCTCGAGCTCCAAATGACTTTCTACTTTTTTCTAATTTACGCAAAAGGGTGAAAAACATATCGATCTCTTGTTACAAAAAATACCTGGAAAATATTTAGAAATCGTTACGAAATAAACCTCAAATTTATTCAAATTTGCAAACTATCTGAATAGTAATGAATCTGGTATTCCGTCTATCATATACTACAATGGTAAAATTGCTGATACACCTCAAGGAATTACTGACTTATTTGCCGAATGCTTTGGCGAAGTATATGATGTAAACTCATCTAATAACCAAATACCTCAATTCAACTCAAATATTTCTATTGATTTTAATGACCTTGTTATTGATGAAATCGATGTTCAGCGTAAAATTACACTATTAGATAGTCAAAAATCCGCTGGCCCAGACACCATACCAGCAATTTATTTAAAAAACTGTGTATCTAGCTTAAAAGGTCATTTAACCAATATATCATTAGCATCAGGCCTTTTCCCTCAAAAATGGAAGATCAGTTTCCTTAGTCCCATCTATAAAAAGGGTGATAAAACGGATGCTTCTAACTACAGACCTATTTGCATACAATCAGCGATACCTAAATTGTTTGAATCCGTAGTTCTATCAAAATTTTTATTACAGGCTCGTAAAATCATTTCCCCCCACCAACATGGATTTATATCCGGAAGATCTACACTAACAAACTTAGTTATATACGAAAAATATATTTCAGACAATCTAAATTCAAAATTGCAAATGGATGCAGTTTACACAGATTTCAGCAAAGCATTCGACAAAGTTTCCCAAAAAATCTTATTAAACAAACTTAAAGTATATGGGATAAAAGGAAATCTACTAAAATGGTTTGAGACCTATTTAACATCTAGAAAACTATACGTTTAACTATCTAACCATATGTCAAACGAAATTGAAGCTTCAAGTGGGGTGCCCCAAGGTTCTCATCTAGGTCCTATTCTTTTTTTGCTATTTATTAATGACATTGTTTCAATATTTGAAGGTATCCATTTCCTATTGTTTGCTGATGACTTGAAAATATACACTATTATAAGAAATTTAATGGACTGTCATGTATTGCAAAACAACTTGGATCGATTATATAATTGATGTAACATAAATGATTTATTTTTAATCATTAACAAATGTCAATCTATAAGTTTTTCTCGAAATAAAAATCCAATACTCTTTCAATATCACATTAACAATGTGAATCTTTCTACAGTAACATTAATAAAGGATCTGGGTGTCGTTTTTGATAACAAGATGACATTTGTCCCCCACATTGATGCAATCACGAATAAAGCACTTAAATGTCTCGGTTTTGTGTTAAGATCGTCCAAAGATCTAATGCATACAAATACACTCAAAACTCTATACAAAACGCTAGTCAGAAGTATTCTTGAGTATAATCCCTCTCTCTGGTCGCCATTATACAATGTGCATTCACACAAAATTGAAAGAGTACAACATAAATTTTTAAGGCATATAAATTACAAATTAAAAATTCCAATTGAAAATTTAAATTATAATTATTTAATGCAATTGCTTAAATTACCCGAATTGTCACAGCGAAGAAAAATCTGTGATGTTTTATTATTATTTAAAATTATCAACGAATATTTGGATAGCCCTGAACTTGTGAACATGATAAATTATCAAGTACCTAACAATTACAACACCAGACTCTATGCTCCATTTAACGTAGTTGCTTCTCGCACTAATTTTATGTTCAACTCTTGTCTTCAGAGATTGCATCGTGTGGGGAATGAAACTTGCTCTGTCGATATATTTTTTTATAAAAACATCGCTTCCTTCAAAAAGCGTATATGTATGCAGATGCAAAAATCCTTAAATGTACCAGATTGTTAAAAGTAACAAATTTAATACCCATTGCTCTGTAACTACTTTCATAGTAATTAAAGGAAAACAATCAATTTGTTTTTAACCACGATTTATTGATTTAATTTTTATTTACCGACCGGTTTCGCTTAATACAAGCATCTTCAGGGTATAAATTAAAACTTTTTTAATTTATACCCTGAAGATGCTTGTATTAAGCGAAACCGGTCGGTAAATAAAAATTAAATCAATAAATCGTGGTTACAAACAAAGTGAGTGTTTTCCTTAAATTAATATGTCAAACCACAAAGTGACTGCTTTCTACCAAAATAAAAAAAATACTTTCATAGTATCTACTTACTTCTTTATACATATATGTAATTGCTGTGTACCTTTTATTTTATTTTTTTCCTGACAAACTAATGTAAAAATCCTTAAACGTTTCACATTGTTAACAGTAACAAACTTAATACCCACTGCTCTGTAACTACATTCATGATAACTACATTCATAGTACCTACTTACTTATTTACATATGTAATTACTGTTTACCTTTTCTTTTTTTTCGCTTTTTCATAATAATAACAAACATACGTACATTTATGATAGCAAAAAAATTATAATTAAAAAAAATAAATAAATAAAAATAATTAATTACAAGAAAATTACCTACTTTTATATTAATCGTTAAAAATGTTTTACACCACTGCAATACCGGTATGCTTCAAGTATATTTGGAATCACATTTTGTGTGATATTGTGACAATAATTATTGAATATGATGTAGCGTGAGCCCAAATACGAATCCGCTGGTTGAACTCCTTTGTAAACAATTACTTGAATATTAATACCTACTTATGTTAAGCCTACTTATATCTTTCTAGCTCTGTTTATCATTTTATGTACCATATACTTATGATACTGCATACTTGTTATAATGCTCCTGTACAATTTATTTTATATGTAAAAGCCATCAAGGCGTAAACTAACAAAAAAATAAAATAAATAAATAAATATCTATAATGAGAATCATTATCGATCAACAGTACGTCATACTAAAGGTGGCAGTCCTTATTATGCCAATTCAAATATTTCACATTTTCAACAACCGAAGAATTTCTGTATTGATTGAGTGGTTGATGTCCTACCTGATGTGGGGACATCCTGGCCGAGGTCGATCAGGGCGATATCGTTGTTCAGGTTGCTTGGGTTGTAGCTGGGGTGAACGAACACGTTGCGGGAGGTGATCCTGATGGGAGAAGAAGCGTACACTACATCTCCCAAGTGAACCTGAGCCTGGACTAACCTGGAAAACAAGAAAAATACAGTCAGTGAAAATAACATACCCAAACAACATGGATTTGCGGTTAAGAAAGAACCATCGTAAGAGAGAGTAGTATTGGCACAAACCGATTGAGGAGTTGTACCCAGGTACGAGTGAGTGAAGAAGACTTACTGGTAAAGGCAATGTCCGGCAGTCACGACCCATCTGGTGCTGATGAGGGAGCCTCCGCAAGCATAGCTGTTTCCGGCGTTGTCGGAGGTGATGAGGAAGGCCTGGTGAGGGAACTGGCCATTAATGGCTGCCCATCCCTGGATGATACGCTCAACTAAAAGAAAAAGTTTTACGTCAGTTATTATTGTTATCAATCATTTATGAACAGTTACGCTGGGTAACTGGCGAACAGCACAAAACGGCAACAGAACAGAATGAAAAGTGACAACTACTTGAGAATATACTCTAAAATAAAGTCAGAATCTTAACCGTGTCGAACCGTAAGTGAAGAAAGCCGGTATATTAACCAGATCCACGACGAATTTGCCCTAGCAGGTCTAGAAAATGGATCTTTCCGAAGGTTTAATTTTAATTTATTCTGACGAACATCTTACTAGAATCTCAGATGTTAAAAACTGAATACCCCGAGAAGTTGCTAATTCATCGTCAAAAATTAAAATCTTAATATTACTCCCCTAATTAGTTGAAAAACGTTTTAGAAATTTTCCGAACCGATTTATCTTAAATATTTTATTTGAAAGCTACTGCTTTTATTAATCTTAAATACAAATTACTTACAACTCGGGTGCATCTGTTTTAAAAAATATATGTAGTTACGATTTCGTCGGAAATAAGTAAAATGTAGACCCCGGGCAAACCCTCGATAAAGGCGTAACAAATAAAGATGTGGTATCCAGAAGCAGTTACTTGGAAAATATAGAGTTAAAGTTTGTTGTTAAAAAAGAGTTAAGAGATGAACCAACTCAAATACAACCTAAGCGTATAGAACTAAGAAGAGAATAAAACAAAGATTTTATTTTAAATACCAATTATTTGCAACGGGCAAAAGACCTTCCGTTAAATAGACCAGTGGGCCTAGTCACTAATTTTTGTAAACCTCCGTTTCATGAAGTTACGGGTTTAGCTACGTCACATACCCGTTGTTGTTGTTATTTAAGTTGGCGAATCTGTCAAAATACGGGTATGTGACGTAGCTAAACCCGTAACTTCATGAAACGGAGGTTTACAAAAATTAGTGACTAGGCCCCCAGAGAATTTATGAAAACAGCACTTTTGATGAGCACATAAAACACATAAATTTTCCATGTTTGCACCACTGGCATTATTAATTGGTTAATATTAGTTTATGCCACGTACGAGTACTTTAAAAACTGTGGATTTACATTTTTTAAATTTATATTTAAACATTATATGTACTATTGTACATTTATTTATGATAAATACGTTATATTGATAGTTCTGTGAATAGTAGTACAAAAAGTATGTTTTCTCTTATTTAAGTAATAAATTTAAAAAATCCCCTCAAATCATAAGTTTGTAAGTAGGTACTTAAATACCTTACTACTTAATTATACATCGTATAATATTATATGTCGCATTTAAAAAAATCTAAATAAGGAATTATACAATCTGTCCAAAGAAACGTCACAATTTCAGCGACATTTTTTTTCAAAATTTCTTTCTTCTTTATTAAACTTTTTTTTTCACTTTCCACAGTGTTGAAAAGCTCAGTCAAAGTTAGCCATCTAGTGAAGGTAAGACTTGCTTGAATAATAAAGTGGATGCAGCAGAAATTCGAAACCCGAAATGTAAAATACGAACAAATTAACAGGCAGAAGAAATGCTAAAGGGTCGACTTACGGATATGCTAAACAGGACTACGCTCAGTCAATAGTATATGATAAAGGTTTAAAAATATAAAAATCCTTTCATTAAGTAACATACCAAGCATATCCCTCATCTGCTCGGGGGTGGCGATCCCGTGCAGGGGCTCATCTTCCTGTGGAAAATAACGAAAAATAAAGGTAGGGAAAATTTTCGCAGGCGAAAGTTGCAAGAATACCAAAGACTGTGATCTTGGAAAGCTGTATTGATACTCGAACGAAGCAGGATAGTAAGAGAAGCATAGCCAATAAGTCACTGTAAAGAAAATATCATAATGCGGAGTTGTATCTATATGTATATTATATAAAAAAAATTTCGTGCCACGGTTTTTGTGGTCGCACTCCTCCGAAACAGCTGGACCGATTTTTATGAATTTTTTTATGTATATTTAAAGAATATTTCATACCGCTAGGTGATCAGGGTGTCCCTAAAATCCTTCCATTTTTTGACAAATTTATTTTTTTTGTTTTTTTTTGTATCATAAAATATTTATAACCCCCAATTTTCACCCTCCTACCTCCACCCTTCCATTTTTTAATCGCGATTTTAGTATATTTGAATGAACAATACGTCGTTCGGATTTCAAACAGAACGAAATTATTTATGTTGTTGAATGACAGATGGCGCTACGGCCGCCTCATCGAACTTTCATCCGCACATAGAAATAATTTATATGGCAGAACAACAAGTTTGCCGGGTGAGCTAGGTGGTTTATAAATACTACAGCTGCGTCTAACTAAATTGACTATTTGAAATTATTACTCTAATGAGACAATAAACAAAACTCTTTCTAATGTTATGATTTCAAATAACTTTGTTGAAGATATTGTTATGTTGTTTATTTACGTACGTACAAAAAACATAATTGACAAATAAAATGCTTTGGCTTTCCAACAAGGAAGAATTTCTTGTTTTAGGACAGTCAGTTTGATGCAAATATTAAAATTTGTTGTTGGCATGGTTTAAACAATAATAATTTAGAAAAACTAAACACAACACTATTACACTGAATTACAATTTGATTGACTTTGAAAGAGATTTTGACCGATAGAGAATACCAATTTTTGTTGATATTGGTTCTGAAAATTGGACAGAGTTCGTATGGAAATATTATCACAAATGCAAAAATATATTTTTGCTTAGATGCCAGTAAGCGTTTTATAAATATTGAAAGTGAAAAATTATTGAACCAGAAGAAATATTGAATGAGAAGAAATATTAAAAGTGAACAAATATTAAAAGGGAAGAATCATGGAAAGCGAGGAAACATTGAAAGAATAGATGTATTGAAAGTGAAGAAATATTAAAATTGAAGTACCTGGAGGGGGAGGGCTACGGCCGAAGCCACGAACAAAGCGAACAGAACGAAGAACTTCATGGTGCTGACTGTACCCAATCAAAAAAATTATTTGTTTATTTATATTAATTTGTTATCTGCACTTAGCGTTTCCGCGTAACTTATCTATGCCGGAATCGTAAATTATATTTAATTTAAGCCTTATACTAGGAGGACTTACGAGGCTTTCTAGCACATACAAACGGTTTGCACCGCCAAGTTTAATATGTGCTGGTTATACAGAAATTCTAACATCCATAGGTAACGGAAGCAAGAGTTATTATTTAGTATGAAACTCTGGGCAAACACGTGTCTCCAACATCATTCACTCATATTATATTGCAAATCGCTACTACACACAGAGGCGCCTACACCCCAAACCCAATGTCAAAATTTTGGATTCACCAATTTAAGAGTCCGAATAGTTTGGTCATGGCTCGGCTCTTCCATGCCATATATCCCATTGTTTCTAACATTCATGATGCCATGCGATATGTTAGTTGTATAATTTTTCAGGCACCACATCCGCGCTCAACAGCTGTTACGCGCCAGTGTTGCACGGTGTGATTTTGCAGTTTATATACCGATTCCTCGAACGATAATGTTTCCAAGCGCGCCAAAAATTTCAATATGAAGTAAAATTCTTTCTTTTTTTTTTAATTATTAAATTTTGACCTTTTTCTTTGCACTGATATCAAAAAAGTAATAAATACTGCGATTTAAAAATTACTGTCGAGAATCGTCTACAGCGGAATCGCCCTTTTGTGATTGCATCCAAAAACAATTCATCTTCTTCTATTTTATGCTAGGCTGCCAATTGATAACTTTGCTGGCCATATTTTTCTTTGAATTTTTTTTTAACACTCGTCACATGTATCACGCGTAGTACTTATTTATTGTAATCTATTTATTTTGATTAAAATCTCTGATATAAATTAATAAAGCACATACAGATATAATTTGAGAATTTCACGGCCATCATCTTTGACATCTCTGAGACATCTTTATTTTTTTGCATTAGCACCCCACAGGAGGGTCCGTCGAATATAATATCCATGTCGCCTTTGGGGATGCTGTGTAGAGGATCTTTTTTAAGGTAAGAAAGGCGAAGAAGTTCTGGGAAGGAAGAAGGTATGAGCGGTGGGTAGAAATCTGGGGGTCAGTGTGTCCAGAAGTGACGAATGTATGAATCCAACCCTCCAACTGCGATGCAAGGCGATGAATCGAGAAAGAGGAGAGATCAAAAGACCTCCCTCAACTAATCACTCTCGATTCGGCCCGTCACGCATCCGCCGATAAGACCCAAAAAAACCTAAACCCATGAACCCGGGAACAAACTCAAACAAGTCAAAAAACGTAGTGAACCACTTCGAGTGACCTACAGCAGAAGTGTTGGTTGCCAACATTTGCCCTTATGATGGACATTAACGCTACCCGAAACGTTAACTACAGGACATTACACCCAAAAATTAATAACGATACGTAAATCATCATCATCTTCACTATTGGCTCTACAACCCTTGGTGGGTCTTGGTGGGTCCTCAAGAATCTTCCTCCACTCATCTCGGTTTTGTGCCAGATCTCTCCAGTTTAGAAGCTCCAAGATAGATATGTCTTTGAGGACGTTGTCGCTTCATCTTAGTCTTGGTCTTCCCAGGCTCCTTCGTCCTATTGGTCTTGAGTTCAGCAGGGACTTTGGTGCTTGATGCTCGCACATGACCTCTCTCCACATGACCCAGCCACCGAAGTCTTCCCAGTTTTATAAATTTCGCGACGATACGTAAATACACGATGAAATATAATATTACAACATAACAACAACAAAAACTTTTTCTACGGTACTCAAAAAAAATCAAGAAAGTAAAAATCTCAAAATAAACACGTGAAAACTGATCAAAACGGTGTTCGCGTGAAGATTGGTGAGATTAAAACCTTAACAAAAGTGAATTATTGGGGTAATTCCGAATCACAAGTATCTATATAATCGTAATATATTTAGGTATATTTCATAGATAATCTTAATCAATAAGTACCTACTTAAGCTAATCATAGTATTAATCAAGCATTGTTGTCTATCATTATTTCTGCAAGATTACGGCGATTGGTTTTTGGTGATGCAATTTGATTTTATTTATTTTTTTACTATTTTTTAGAAAAGAATAATATATGTTCTTACTGAGGTACTCCGTTCTAACGTCACATTGTACATGTTTACGTGTTTGAATTATAAATTGTAAGTAATTACCTATGTTAAAATATTACAAGAGGAAAATTATAAAGTTATATTTAGAAGAAAGCACAATACAAGCATTAATTTTTGTTAGGTTGCAAAATTGAATTCATATTCTTCCTTCCCATGTCCAAAATTCATATCTTAATGCTTCTTTTGAAGTCAGTTATTTTTTTAATGGTTTTTATTGCAAGAGGGAGTATATTGTATAATTGCATAGAGAATTATTGCATATTTCTTTGTCCAATAGTCGTTTTAGTTGTAGGTTGGCGGAATGTATGTTGTAGTGTAAATCTTGCGAATCGGCCTGAGTTTGTTCTGTGTAAAGTTATCCTAGTTTTTGAAAGCGTAAATTAGAATATCTTTTGTATATAATTGTTTCTCTGACATCAAATTCAGAACTTTAAAAACGTAGTCTGTAGGAGTTCTGATGGGGACTCTTAAGTATAATTTTCAAAATTGCCCTTTGTGCTATGAGGACTATGTATGACATATACTAATACACGACATACTTCGATTCAGAGAACCTATACCAAGAAAATTAATTTGTCCATTAGTTTTGAGACTTATTGGTTTTGTTTTCGTTATTTTTTTTTTTAAATTTTGTTTCTGTGGGTTTCGATTTCTCTGTCCTTCGTAGGCCTGGCCTTACCTCGCACAGCATCTGGAGTTTCTTCTCTCAACTTTGCTTGGGGTAGACCAATGGACGTGTTCCTTCTGGGAGCCGACTCAGAATTTTTCGAGTTCGGACTTCTGGCATTCTTAGGCCCCTTATCCACATAGTATCCGATACTCGACGATTCAAGTATCTTAACGACTACCGCTTGTGCGGAGGTTCGTACACAGACACACTTTGCAGACATTTTGTAACCGAGCCCTTCCCCGGAATAATGTTGTATCCAACAAAACTATCAATGTTGAGTTATTGATGGAATAATGTTGTATCCAACAAAACTATCAATGTTGAGTTATTGATGGAATAATGTTGTATCCAACAAACTATCAATGTTGAGTTATTGATGGAATAATGTTGGGCACATTAATAAGCATTTTTTAAGGTAGGGACTATGGTAATGAACATTTTTTTAGGGCTGTGGCAGCATTTCAAAGTTTGGTTTGTGAAAGAATGTTGTACAATGCCATTTATCGAAATCACGGAGCATGGTTTAATTCATGGGAATAAATGGAGAAAACGAATGTCTTTGGCCTCAACTAGAAAGACTTCAAAGCCAAGAATTTGAAGAAAGCAGGAAAGTAAAATTTTTAATAAAAATATTATTAAGGCTGGTTTTTAGTCGTGGAAACAGTTTTGTGGAATAATGTTGTATGTTGATTCCAAGAAAATATCTTGAATGAAAATGATTTCATTTATTCATATCGTTTTGTTTTTGCTTTTTAAGCTTAATAGTATTGTGTACATTTATCTTAGAAGAGCGTGTTGCTTTCTGTAAGGTACGAAGAGTAAAAAAACGAGTGTGCTTTAGACCATACGACTGAAGTAAAACTTCACTAACTTATATCTCCCAACTTTTCATAACGCTCTCGTCACGCATTCACCAGCGTACTCCCCAAATCAAGCGTGCGTAAAGGCCCGACCGTTCGCCTCACCCGATCACACTTTTTGTAACGCTCTTGTCACGTATTCACCAGCTTACTTTCCAAATCAAGCGTGCGTAAAGAAGTTTTACTTCAAAAATATTTTGTGGAATTACGTTGTATGTTAATTTTTTTTGTACTATACAACATTATTCCACGAATTCAGCATAAATTCTAGTATTAAACTCTAATTTAATTGCCTTCCTAGGCGACTTTTCATTTAAAACTCTTAAGAATTGCATGTTTTATGTATTTTATATATTATGTTTTGTCAATTTTTTTTTGGAACAAGAATATTAACTATAACGTGTTTGTTGGGATATAACATTCTTCCGGGCAAGGGATCACTTCTGCCACTCAACTTATTGGGTGTATGAACAGTAGTGTACAAAAACATGTTTTTTTAAAACATAATAATTTACAATTCTCATTAACGCCATTTTTTAATATTTTTTGCGTGTTTATCTCAAATTGGCTAATTTAAAAATTCAGCAATAAATTAAGATTTTTATTTCTTTAGATAGGTAATTGAATGAATTTGTCAATTTGATTTCTGATAACTTTTATTTATCTTCTCATTATCTGGGTTTTTGATTTTTTGGTAAAAACCCAAAAACTGACGGTTTTGCTTATTCAGCACGAAATAAACGTGGCCTAATACTTAAATAATAAATATTTATTTATTAATTAGCTGATTCCGGCATGCGTTGCTATGCCATATAATAAAGAAATTGTTTCTCCCTGAGTGTTCTTTCCCATTCGTCCCGTTCTCCTTCCGCCTCCCCTTCTTCTCCTGCGTCCTCTTCCCTTCGCGCGTTCCCACTCCGTCACCTCCACCTTCCCTCTCCCCACTCCACCCCCCCCCCCCTTCCCCCATCCTGCGAACCCCCCTCCCGAGTTCCCCTCCCCCCCACTCCACTCCCCCCCCCTTCCTCCGTCCCGCGAACCCCCCTCCCGAGTTCCCCTCCCTCCTCCCAGGTCCCCCTCTCCCTCCCAGGTTCCCCTCCCCCTCCCTGGTTTCCCTCCCCCATCTCTCCCTCCCTCCCGCTTTCCATAGCAATAGCCGCTTCCTCGCGTGTTACCAATAGCAATTTGTTTATACAAATTTCATAATGCCAGAGCTCACCGAAAGTTTTATAAAAATCTTGTCCTGACAATAACGAACACATAAAAAAAAGAATTATCCAATTTGGTGCAGTCGTTCGAAAGTTATGCGCTTAGCAACACATTCAGCGATTCATTTTTTTATACAAGAAGATTACATACTTAATTAATAGTGCGCTGCTTTATAAGCAATGTTTGTCTAAAGAAGCAGATTGTTTATTTCATCACAACGTGTTGGTTGCAGTACTCTGACTGTCATTTAAAAATAATACATTTGTATTTGGGTATGGGTACCGCCGCCCTGGGAACCATTTACTGGCTAACCGACACATCTGCCATAGGTGGCTTAGCAGGGGTCCAGGGTTTATTTATTTATTTATTTACGGACAATTAGTCCAATTAACAATATATCAATAACACGAATAGAAAAAAAAGAGAAATCACAATAATAATAATAATAATAATAATAATAATAATAATGTTTATTCCAGGATGTGGGGAGGATAGTGCAATCCCACACGTCCCATAAAGTTGTACATATTTACACAACAGATAAAGTAAAAAAAAAAAAAAATAAATAGAACAAACAAATGTAAAAGACATAAGCGATAATAGAAATAAAATAAATAATCAATTATAATGTAGGACGTGGTCTGGAGTGAGCTCGGGCCCAGCGCTCGCTCAGGCGTGGCGCTTGGTGCTGGAAGGCTGCGATCACCACTGTGTTATCGGAAGCCATTAGCCGCATCCTGGCTCCAGTGACCCGGTGTCTCATCAGACCGGCGAATCCGTGTAGTCCTAGCTCCGTAAACATTGAAGATGCGCTGCTGTATCTTCTGTATCCAAATATAATTCTGCAAGCATCATTATATTGGATCCGGAGTCGTTCTATTGAGTTGGTACGGTAGTGACACCATGTTTCACATGTATATAGGTTAGTGCAAAATGCATTGAACAATGTTTTTTTTACAGTGTTACTGCATTTGAAGAATCTTCGGGCAATCATATTAGACAGTATACTGATACTTCTCCGCTGTCGTTCAATATCACCGTCATCCGAGAGGTCTTCAGTAATAATGTGTCCCAAGTATTTTACATTCTTAGATGCGTTTATGTTTTCCTCATTAAGTTTTACAGGGAGCATTGTCTCGGGATTTTTTCCATGGTGGAATGCAATTAGTTCCGTCTTCTTGGGGTTGTACATCATGTTGTGGTCATTTGCATATTCTTCACAGATTTTTAATAATGTTCTCAACCCCTTGATCGACGGAGCTAGGAGAATCATGTCGTCCGCATAACTTATGTGATTTAGGCATAAATTATTAATACGACAGCCCGCCCTGGTGTCCAGGCGATTTGATAATTCGTCCATGTATACATTGAACAGGATTGGGGACATACACCCTCCTTGCCTTACTCCTGATCGCAAATATATCGGTTGGGAGTACGTACTTGCCCACCGTACAACGTTTTCCTGCTGAGAGTGCCATCGGGATAGTGTGTTGATATACATAGTAGGTATATTTCTAGCTTTCAACTTCTCCCATAAGGTTTTATGACAGACCCTGTCGAACGCTTTGCTCAGATCTAAGAAGCATCCGTATACAGTAGTTTTTCGTTTCTTGTAATATTCTATTATTTGCTTAGCGGAGTATATTGCCATATTAGTGGATAATCTGTACTTAAAGCCCATCTGATTGTGTTTAGAATTGAGTTTACCTTCTATTTCAATCAGAATTACCCTTTCAAATAGTCTTGCAATTATGGTTGCCAGGGATATTGGCCGGTAGTTGCTGGAGTTGGTCATATCGGGCTTTCCTGATTTCAGGATCGGGGTTATAATGGTTTTCGTCATTGCACTCGACATTTCACAATCTCCTTTCATTGCACAATGAAAGGAGATTACATATAGATGAAGAGCATTGACAAAATACATTTAATATAAAAGTTCACAGAGAAGATAACTACAAGTAGCTTGAAGATGGATTTAAAAAGACTTTAAAAAACCACATTGCGTAACGACTGCCGAAAGTCATTTAGGCTTACACCAAAAAATTCAATGCTTTGATTTGTGTTGACTAGTCTCGACATTCTGGATAAAGGAGAATGATATCCATAATTAGTAGAATGTTGATTGAGGAACAGCAATTCATTATTTCGGAGTCTACGGGAAGGAATGTTGAACTGGATGAGTTGTAACAAAGCAGGTGTGTCAGTAATACTGTTGATAATTTTGAAAATGCATATTAGATCAGAGTCCTTTCTACGTTTTTCTAAAGAGGAAATGTTTAAAGTTTGTTCAATTTCATCATACGAGTATTCTCCTCTTTCAAGTCCTAACCTCCAAGCAATTCCTCGTAGGAAGCGATGTTGTACAGATTCGATGTAACAAATGTGGACATCATAAAAAGGAGACCAAATGACACTAGCATATTCAAGGTGAGGGCGGACCAGCGAACAGTAAAGAGATTTAAGTGTATTTATATGTTTAAAGTCAGAGGTAATTCTATGAATGAAGCCGAGTAGTTTAAGTGATTTGTTTACGATGTTATTAATGTGATCCCGGAAAGAAAGTTTACAATCCAGAGTGACCCCAAGGTCCTTGATAGATGTGACAGTGGAGAGACAAACATTATTTAGTTTATAATCAAACTGAATAGGTTTTTTAGTTCTATAAAAGGACAAAATTTTGCATTTATCAACATTAAGTTCCATGCAGTTAATTTTGCACCAATCATTAAATGAGTCAATATCAAGTTGAAAAAGTAAACAATCAAGATGGGATTTAATTATCTTAAGAATCCTATTGTCATCGGTAAAAAGCCAAAAACGTGTGTGAGAAAAAACTTTAATGATATCGTTAATAAAAAAGTTAAAAAGAAGCGGGGCCAAATGGGCTCCTTGCGGAACGCCGGAAGTTACATCAATGTTAAAGGATTCAAAGTTATTTATTTTAACCCTTTGTTTTCTATTACTCAAGTAAGAGTGAAAGAATGATAACAATGGGTCTCTAATGCCTATAGCATAAAGTTTGGCCATGAGAATACGGTGATTAACTTTGTCGAAGGCTTTGGAGAAGTCAGTGTAGAGGACATCAGCCTGAGTGTTGTCTTCTAAGGCTTTAAGAATGGTATTTATAAAGGACAGTAAATTAGTTGTTGTAGATTTCGCCGATCTAAATCCATGCTGTTCCTCGATCAGAACATTTTTGAAAATAGGAGTGATTTTCTTTGTAATTATCGACTCAAATATTTTTGGAATATTAGATATAATTGATATTGGTCTGTAATTTCCAATATTTGACTTGTTTCCAGACTTAAAAATGGGTCGAATAAATGAAATTTTCCATTAGTCAGCAAATGTTCCGGTTGAGAGTGATAAATTGTACAACATATAAATTGGGTTAGATAATGAACATTTACATTCTTTTAGCAAGATTTCTGGAATGCCATCAGGTCCAGTACTTTTTTTGTTAGAAAGATTATTTAAGGATTGATAAACCTCTGCAAGTGAAATTTGGCAATCATTCAAGTCAATATTATTATTATTATTATTATGGGGTGAGATTAGTCCGTATCTTGGCGGCGAATGAATCTGCCCACCAACTGCATGGCAGACCAGATCGAGCGAGACTGGTTCAGCAGGACTCTCTCGAAACATCGCCTTGCATTGCAATGCGAGGGATAGATTCTTTCGTCAATTACTCCTAAAAGTACTGACAACCAGATTCCTATCACCCCTAATATCTTTTTCCTTCCCAGAACTTCCTCTCCTTCCTTTCTTAATAAGATCCTCTACAGAGCATCCCCAAAGATGACTTAGGCCCTGAGGGGAATTATTTTCCTCAGGGCCTCCTGTGTGGAGCTAATGTAAAAAAATTACGTAAGTGAACGGTAAAATTAATAAAAATTACATAACATTATGTTTTTATTTTCATGCCCAAAAGTATTTTCGTTTTTTTTTTATTATTTATTTTTGGGGTGTTATGTCATGTGTTGTTTGGCCTGACCACTTCCACTTCAGCTTTTTTATTGTTTTTATGACATCTTTTGTTCTTGTTTTTTCTTAAGTGGTCAGGCCACACAATCAGTGGAAGTGAAAAATGGTCCAAATTAGTCATTAATTGGTTCACAAGTGACAAGAAGAGAAAACGGGGTAGACTTATTTAGACGGTGAGTTGACGACATCAAAGCTGTAGCGGGTGGTACATGGACAAGAGTTGCTAATGGTAGAGAGAAATGGCGGCAGTTGAAGGAGGCCTTTGTCAACTAGTGACATACAGACAGGGAGTCGATGCATGATAAATGTCATATTAATAATTTACTGTCTGTGTTTGGTTCTGAAACAGTTTTTAAAAACTAAATTCATTTTCCCAAGTTCTTAATTGTTCATTTATTCCTTTGTCTTCCTCCTTTCCTTAAAGTCCCTTCAAAATGAAAAGAAGAAGATGTGTTCATACCTACGTGGAACCCATCTACAATATTGCCACCAAAGTTTTAAATTACCTTGCATTACAGTGAATGAAGCCATCAAAGGTAGGGATTTATTCCTTCATTTATTCCTGTGATTTAGTTTCAAAACGCTGTCAATTGTCTTGTACTAGCAAAATTCAGATTTACAGTTCACATCTTTCTCGTGTCACGGCATCGGTTGTGACATTTTTTGGTCCTTCGAACCGGATTTACAATATTATTTTAAATGCTATATTATTATTACTATTATGTCGTGTGCGCTACATCCTTCTTAGCCAACGTTTCAAACAGCGTTACAGTGTCCATCGTCAGGGCAGACAGAAGGACGTTGCATAACACGGCATAACACCGCAAAAAAAATAACAAAAAAACGTAACATTATGTACAAGAAAATTTAAATTGGACTTCAAAAAATAAAATATGAATAATATACACATTAACCCTTGTAATTGCGGTGGCCTAAGAGAAACATATATGATGCCGGGGCGCGTTGTGTCACTGGTCTACAGTCAGAATGAGAGTACTTTCAGATTTCCTGAGCGCTGATACGTTCCGAAAAGATATTGATTCACAACAACATTATTCGTCAGCAGGGAATTTATTATTCTGCGACAACGAATTCCAGGAATTTCACAAAATCATCAACAACTATATTTTTCGAAAAACATATTTGTAGGTAAAATAAACATTAGATAGGCAAAATTACGTTTAAGTTACTGGAATAAGCACCTTTTAAGATTTAGATAAATGGATTATGTGGAATATGAGGAAGTATGTAATATTTATTACACATTAAAATGATAACGCATAAATTGACAAGTTAAAACTAGATATTGATATCTATTTGTTTTTTGATTAGTCAAAAAATAAGTACCGGTAAATAAGCATCAAGTACTTATTCATAAGCGGATTAGTGACAATACTCTTTTAAAGTTTTTTAAAATAGGATTTGGAAGTGACTCAAAGAATCAGTGGAATCGTTGTCCATTCTTGGAGGGAGCAGACATGTTTTTCGAATTCAATTTTTCGAAATCAATTGTTCGACATCAAGACATATTTTTCGAATTTTTTTTTTTTTTTTTTAATAAAAACGTACATATATTACCTATCATTCATCAGTTTTTTGGTTACCCAATTAGTAGAGAAATTTTCTCGGGTCTAACTGGAGAGCTAGTCTATGTACTTAAGCTGGTTCCATGACAGTTCATCCTGCGACAATTCATCCGGCGACAGTTCATCCTGCGACAGTTCATCCGGCCGACAGTTCATCCTGCCGACAGTTCATCCTGCCGACAGTTCATCCCGCCGACAATTCATCCGGCGACAGTTCATCCTGCCTGATCATTTAGAAGATTTTTTCTTCAAGTAAGTATGCAAAGAGGATGTACGGCCGTACAACCTAACCTAACCTAACCTAATCTAACCTAACCTAACCTAACCTAACCTAATCTAACCTAACCTAACCTAACCTAACCTAACCAAACCTAACCTAACCTAACCTATTTAGTAAAAATATTTTTACAGCGGATTTCCACTCAAGATGCCTTCAGATATAAGTATATCGATTTTGGTTGTACGGCCGTATATCCTCTTTGCATACTTACTTAATAAAAATCTTCTAAATGATCAGGCAGTTGTCGGCGGGATGAACTGTCGGCAGGATGAACTGTCGGCAGGATGAACTGTCGGCCGGATGAACTGTCGCAGGATGGACTGTCGCCGGATGAATTGTCGCAGGACGAATTGTCGGGTCACCACTTAAGCTATATGTATAATATCTGGAAATGCTTATAGATATTATAGATATTACAAAATATTGTACAATAAGAAAAATACATATAATTATAGAAATAGAATATCAACAAAATATTAGCAACAGAATATATTTGAAAATCATCGATACAAATCGGTCAATCTGTTGCTTATCTGTAAAAATACAACGTAAGTTTTTTTTTTTAATTTAAAATAGTTTTTCTCACTTTTTATTGCATCGGGTAAATCGTTAAATAGTTTTGGGCCTACTTATTCATAATGGTATTGTGCAGCTGTCATCTTGCATCTAGGTACATATATTTTCCCAGATGTTCTAAGGTCTTATACTTCGTATTGAGGACACTTCAGATTCTTTAAAAACTGTTAAAAATAGCATTTTTTTAGATAGTTTTGATACCGGTAGGACCTTAAATTTTTCAATAAGTTCGCTGGTTGGGAAAATTCTTGGTTTTTTTTTAAATAACTTTGATGATCATTTTTTGCGTAGTTATTATCGGATACAGTTATTCTTATAGATGCTTCCCCATGCGATTATGCCACACTGCAACACTGACTCTAAGAGATCAAAGTAAACCATTTTAATATTTGAAAGATTTTGGATATTTCTTAATCGTATAAAAATGTAAGTAAGTTTATTCTTTTGACACAGTTTTCGACATGTTTCTTAAATTTCATGTAACTTTCTATAGTGATCCCTAGATATTTGACATCTGGGGTTTTTTCAGGGTTCTACATACATCGACATTCTCCTCCTTTACACGAACGACTGTGCACTATCACTCCAATATTGGATCATTAAGGTAAAAAGGTATATAATATGATGTTTTTTTCTACATTAAAACTAAGTAAGTTATCATCAAGCCATTCCTTCAATGTGTTAATGTCAGCATTCGCAGCTATATTCACTTCTGTTCATGTTACTCCTTCGATTATGAATGAGATGACACTTCCATTAAGAGGGACACTGAACATGTCATTAACATATGAAAGGAAAAGTATAGGCCCGATTACCGTGCCTTGTGGAATTCCATATTCAGAAGACAAGGGTTTACTTAATGAATTATTTAGTTTAACGTATGGTTCTCTATTTTTTAAGTAACTCTGGAACCAAGATAAAGTTTTGTCTTACAGTCCAATTTTCTCTAGTTTACGCTGGAATCATGTTTTGAGTAGTTTTGGGTCAATAATTGATGAATACTGTATACTGTAATCCTGAGCCCAAATACGAATCTGCTTTTGAACATCTTTGTACAACTTATTTATTGAATACTTATACCTACTTGTGTTGTGCCTGCTTATTTTTTTTTTTTACATGAGCTCCACACAGGAGGCCCTGAGGAAAATTATTTCCCTCAGGGCCTATGTCATCTTTGAGGATGCCAGGTGGAGGGTTTTTTTAAGGAAAGGAAGGAGAGGAGAGTTCTGGGAAGGAAAAGGGTTTAAGGGGTGGGTAGGAATCTGGGGTTCAGCATGTCCTGGTCATCCGCCTCCAAGACCTAGACAAACCTCACCCCATGCTTATGTCTTTAATGCTCAGTTTATTATTTATGTACTAAATACTTGTTATGATGCTCCTGTACAATTTACCAATGTTACATGAAAAAGCCTTCAAGGCGTAAATAAATACATAAATGTCATTGATGCTTTTTAATCAGATTTTCGACGATATAATCCAAGCCGGGGTTTTATGGATAAACTGTGGAAAACTTTATGTGATTGATTGAGTAATATAGAATGCATAATAAATTAATGGTCAATGTGGTTAATTTAAAAATTAATTCATTAACAACTAATGCCCGCTGGAAAAATACATTAATTCCTATCAGCTCTCAAGTAGTCTCCTGTTTGTCTCTTGATTACGATCTGATCTTTATCAATTCATTTTGTATTTGGACTGCCACGCTTATTTTTGAAAAAAAAAACCAACATCAATTAAGCGTATCTTTACGACGCAAGTCATTGTTAATTATTAATATATTTGATAAATGATTTCTATTTAAAGACAAGTTCTTAAAGCAAGATAACAATATTGGAAATTTATTAAATTGTTATTATTTTGATAAATATCTAATATTTGGAAGTATTGCCTGTGTCTTATTATTTATAAATTGTATAGATATCAGATACGTTTTAAGATTTTCACGGCCAAAAGTATTTTCGTTATTTGTTTTTGGGGTGTTATGCCGTGTTGCGCTACCTCCTTCTTTAGCCAACGTTTCGGACAGCATTGCAGTGTCCATCATCACGGCAGATCCGGTAGATGTGTAATATTTAGTGGTGAAATGTGTGCTTATTTACAGTCACCGGTACAAAATAACCGTGATAAGTAGTGGCGTCATTGCCGTGGAGCGGAATAGAAAGTTCACTAAATCGTGGTTAATCGTTAGTGAACTTTCTATTCCGCTCCGCGGCAATCACGTCACTACTTATCACGGTTATTTTGTACCGGTGACTGTAGTGGAGCTGGCGACACGGTATCGCTTCCAAGTAAATAAGCGTACATTTCACCACTAAATATTACACATCTATCGGATCTGCCCTGATGATGGTCAATGCAACGCTGTCCGAAAAGTTGGCTAAAGAAGGAGGTAGCGCAACACAACACCCCAAAAACAAATAACGAAAATGTATAGATATCTCTCACGGAAATGTGATGGGTAACTCTAAAAAAATATGTAGCACTATCGAAAAATATACCTACACTACCGAAATTATAACTGAAATTAAATTACACATGCAAGAAATTTACAAAAGTTTACCTAAAATTATTCAAGTTCTATTTTTTTCTTTGTTTAAATATTGTGAGTGTTTAAATTGTTAGCTAAATACATCGTATTTGATAAAAAAAAAACATAAGAAAGGAATCTCAAATCGTTGCATCTTCAACATCCGCTAAATTTTTGGTCAGTTGATGTTTTAGAGAATTTAAACAATTCATCTAGCCAATGTTTTTATTTATTTATTTGTCTACATAAAGTATGTTTACATTCCGTTTTTCGATGCCTGCGTCGTTGAGGTGCATAAATGTATATCATAGTTACAAGAATATTTCAGGTTAAATACTTATTGATTTCAATGCAATTAAAACAGAAAGGTGATTGAAGTATGGGAAAATCCCATAAGAGAGTTTTCTTATAATAAGGAACTCCAGTGAAAAATATTATGGCTTAAAAAAAAAGGTCTTATAGACTATGGACTAATAAACGCTGAGTCTGAATATATTAGTTTTGTTTAATAATATTAAACACAGAGTTTTAAAAAAACTATTAAAAAGCCCATTTTTAATCGGGTCCTAGAAACACGCCGTCAAGTTCATAGTATTAAAATGTTTAGTGGTTACGTCACTGCTCATCGTGTCGTGACGTCACCGTAAAGTCATTGTACGGGAATGTAGGTATGACACAAGCCATCGTATTAATTTATTCCTTTATTTACATACTGTTTATAGAGATTTAGTTGTAGTGTTTATTGAAACATTATTTAGGCCTAATTTTTTTTTATTTTATTTATTTATTTATCTGTAATAAAATATATTTACAATGGTTTTATTTATATGCCTGTCTCACTAGATGAATATAGTAGTTACAAGGATATTTCAGGTAAAATAGATATTATGAATAGAATTAAAACAGAAGGGTGATTGGAAGGGTGGTAAATCTTTTAAAGAGAGTTATTTTATAAATGTTGGAGATGGAGTAATGAAATAAATTCTGCCTAATCTATTTAAAGGTTAAATTTGACAGGATTCCATTATTTTCATTTATTTTATATGGGTTAGGTTGTATGTGAATAGTTATTTCTGTCTATGTGTGATTTATTTTACAGATATTTGTGATAGTGTGGCATCCAATACTTATAATCCATTTTTTAATATCTTGTTTGAATTTTGTAAAGGAGTCACTTTGTCTGATCGTAGTTGGTAGTGTAGTATTGTATAGTTTGCAAGCTCTGTATTTAGAGTGTCTTTGCCCGAAGGTGGTTTTGAAAAAAGGAGTTTGGAGAAGTAAAATAATTCAGTTTCAATAAACAAAAATTTTAACAAAACAAAAAAACGACTTCAAAAAATGCACTAAAAAGTAAAAAAATAATTTCATATTCTTCTACAACTTTATAATCAACTTACCTTTTCTACTCATCAATATGTAGGTGCGATTGTTATTTTTGGAGTCGGTGTCGGCGGGAGAGGAGCTGTCAAGTGAACACGCCGGGCCGCGGGTACCTTGGTTGACACCGACTCCAAAAATAACAATCGTACCTACATATTGATGAGTAGAAAAGGTAAGTTGATTATAAAGTTGTAGAAGAATATGAAATTATTTTTTTACTTTTTAGTGCATTTTTTGAAGTCGTTTTTTTGTTTTGTTAAAATTTTTGTTTATTTTTTGATTTTTAGTGAATCTGAAGTACACAACTAATTCGATTAAGATTCGGCCGAGTATCGTAAATTTGTTCTTCAGAATTGGAGAGTTCCGTTACTTTGTCATGGATTTCATAATCAGAACCTAACCAAACTCTCATCAAACTATCCTTGAAGTACAGTTTGGCAAGAAAGTGTAGAAAATAAATGATGGCGCTGCGATCGTTTTCTAGTTTTAAATGGCAACACCAAGATGGCTCATAAGACAAAGAACGTATGTTTTAAAAAAACACTTCTGGCAAAATGCATATTTCATAGCGTATTTGTATTTTCAAAAAATTTGCACAAAAAACTGTAATTTAATAGAAGCAAAATAAAACAAAACAAGTTTTAAGTGGGCTTTTATTCCGATATAAAAACGTAGGTACTTAAAAATTTAAGTCTATTAATTCAACACCCGACATGTAATTATTGTCTTCGTCCTCGTGTGATTCTTCTTCTTCCGTATCTTCATCTTCATCTTTTTTTTTTTTTTTTACAGTGAATACCGCACAAGAATCTCAACTGCTCCCGTCTGGAGCCAGTGAGACTATGGCATCCCCAATTGGGGTATGTTGTGAGGCTGAAGGTAGTGGGGAGGGGAAGGAGGTGGGGAAGAGGAAGGTTGGGAAGTACCTGGCTATTCAGATCTGGTCACTAAACACGGCTAAAGCCATTTTCAAGCAACGTTTCAATTCTGAATGGTGGTCTTACACCAGGGCGATACTAATAGTATCTTCCACTCTATATTATTTTAAATGAATTAATTGTGAAATAACACAAATTAATCTGTTAAGATTTCAGGTACTGAAATATTAATATTTGTGATTGTCACCCTAATGGTTGTGGCAACATTTTTTTTGTGTTGGCAATTGCCAGGGCGATTTCGTATTGCCACGGATTTTTTGATTCCTTCTTCTCTTGTTACCATCCGTCTTGGGCGGGTCGTTTTTGGGCAAAACGTCTGCTGCCAGGTTTTCACTTCATGTGGGTTATAAAACCGCGGAGAGAGATAGCATCATTGGGCTCACCGTACATGAGCTACCCTACGGGTCCTTTATTGTTTCAATAAAGACCAATTATTCAAGAGCTGGAGTTATTATTGAAGAGTTACTCCAGCCACACTTCCCTTGGAATCTGGTGTTACCACGCCGGATTGCTTTGTCAGGAGAGCGGAAGTTGAGATCCTGAACATTGGTCATTCGAGCCGGATGATCATTATTGGATTGACCCATTCAAGCTGGGTGATCATTATTTGGATTGATCCATTTGAGACGGAAGATCATTATTTGGAGTGGCCCAGTCAGGCCTCATCATCATCGGGAGTGGTCCAGTCGGCGTCCTCATCACCATCATTGGATTGATCAAGCGAGCCTCATCACGACGCTCGCATGCACAGCAAATCAGGTTGTAGCCTTCCTTTCATTGTCCTTTCAAATTCCATTTAAAAAGCTAAAAATCTGTGTAGATGCCACATTATTTCGTATTGATTATATCGAATTATATTCGGGTGTTCATAATCAGATGCTTTCAATATAGCATAAATTTTGTTGGTGATAATAATTTTTATTGTTGTATTCAGTCTGCCGAATAACTTTGCTTTTGCCTACCTACATTTCTAGCCACGCGGTTGCAAGTTTCGTCTTTGTATGCTATAGTATTGTGAGTGGTTTCTCTATGATCCAAAGTATATTATTTATGGTATTATTCATTGTTGTTTACGTCAAACTGTCGCGTTGTGTATTGTGTATTCAGTTTTTAAATCAAGTTAGTGTTATTTCGTTTGTAAAAAATGGAACTCGACAAGTTGATTAAACGGCGCGGGGTTTTGAAAGGTTCATTAACGAGATTCGAAACCTATTTAAGCAACGAAAATGATATTACACCTAGCGTGTTGTCAACGAGGTTGGACGCCATTAAACCTTCTCTGATAGAATTCTCCAAAATTCAGCTGGAGATTGATTTATTGAACAAATCAGAAGATAATGACGCGAGGGATAATTTTGAAGGTACATATTTTAATGTAATTGCATTAGGACAGGAAATGTTATCAAAATTTAAGAAGATTGAAAATGTCCCAAATATCTCAGTAAATTTACCACCAATCTCTATACCAGTGTTTTCAGGTGACAACCATAAATGGTTGACTTTTAAAAATTCGTTCATTGCCTTAATTCATGATAACAGTAAATTAAATAATGTTCAGAAATTTCATTACCTTATTAGTTATGTGTCCGGAGAGGCACTTGATTTGATTAGTTCTCTAGAAATAACCGGGGATAATTATAGTGCAGCTTGGACAATGCTTATTTCGAGATACGAAAATGTCCGACTTATAGCAAATAGACATTTGAATTTCTTATTTAGTTTTACACCGTTAAAACGACAGAATCATCATGAATTACGGAATTTAATTGATCAAGCAAACATTCATTTGAGAGCTTTACACAACCTTAAGCTACCAACCGAACATTGGGATACTTTAATTATTCATATTCTAACCTCAAAGTTAGATAATCACACACGTAGCCTTTGGGAATCATTAGAATGCGACGAAGTTTATCCTACGTTCGTGCAGTTTAGCAATTTTATTTCACAAAGGTCTCAGATCCTGGAAACTATCCAAGGTGATATTGGTGGAATGCAACAGAAATCGGAACCAGTTGCAACAAAAGCAAAGTTTTTTAATTTTAAGGAAAAGAAGTCTACAAACAAGGTTACGTTAGCGTCGAGCAACGTTAATTGTATGCTGTGTAATGACAGTCATTTCATTTATTCTTGCAAAATATTTGTTAACAAAGAACCAGCGGCACGAAGAAAGCTCGTTTCAGAGAACAATTTATGTTATAACTGCCTAAAACCGGGGCACCTTTCAAAGTTGTGCAGGTGGAAGGAAAAATGCAGTGTTTGTGATCGAAAACATCACACTCTGTTACATATCAATACTGATAATGTACAAGCGGGTACTTCAACTGGCAAGGGTCAGTCGGAGGCACCAGTAAATTTAGCATGTCATAGTGACATGAACGGGCGGGAAATTTTACTATCTACCATAATAGTAAAAATAGAAGACGCGTATGGTGGAACACACAAAATACGCGCACTTTTGGATTCGGGTTCAATGTCTAATTTTATTACAAAGGATACTTGTAAAAGATTAAATTTGCATTGTACAAAGTTGAATATACCTGTTTCAGGTTTGCATAATAATTTAATTCATGTAAAGGAAACAGTTGACATTAAATTTAAATCATTATGTTCTCAATACCGGGATGAAATATCTTGTTTGGTATTAGATGAGATTTCTTGCAATCTTCCACAGACCTTGATTAATCCAAAAATGTTGAACATTCCAGACGGCATCCAGTTAGCTGATCCGCAGTTTTACCAGCCAGCTGCTATTGATATGCTGATCGGAGCAGAGATATTCTGGCAGGTGGTTCGTACGGATCAGATACAGTTAGGAAAGGATAAACCTACATTGCATCGAACGGAGCTAGGCTGGATAATATCAGGAGCTGTACAGAGGCGTCAAAATACGAGGCCAGTTAAAGTTTGTCATATTTCATTAAATTCTTTGCAGAATCAAATAGAAAGGTTTTGGAAGGTTGAAGAAATTGAAAATAGTAAGCATCACTCTCTGGAAGATAGTGAATGTGAAAAGATTTTCAAAGGCACGCATAAACGCGATGCAAATGGTAGATTTGTAGTGAACTTACCATTTAAATCTAACCTATCTCAATTAGGAGATTCATTTAGTATTGCTAAAAGTAGATTGGTGTCAATGGAAAGGAAATTCTTAAGACAACCTAGTTTAAAGGAACAATACTCGGAATTTATTGATGAGTATCTTGCGTTAGGTCACATGACTGAATGTGAACCTCCAATACGTGATGAAACTACTTATTATTTACCACATCACGCTGTATTTAAAGAATCAAGCACAACTACTAAAATTCGTGTTGTTTTTGACGGGTCGGCTAAACCCGCTCGAGGGATTTCTTTGAATCGCGCTCTAATGATTGGGCCCACCATTCAAAATGATATATTTTGCCACTTGGTATTTTTCAGAAAACATCAATATGCAGTCACTGCAGATATTGCAAAAATGTACCGCCAAATTAATATCAACCCGGAACACAGAAATTACCAACGTATATTATGGAGAAAGGATGCGGAGGATTGTTCGAAACACTATACGCTAAACACGGTGACATATGGTTTGGCTCCTTCGCCTTATTTAGCAATACGTTGTCTGCATCAGCTAGGTAATGACGTTTCATTTACTCATCCATTAGCTAGTAAATCCCTTAAGGAAAATTTTTATGTAGATGATTTTCTTTCTGGTAGTGACTCCATTGATACTTGTCACTTGCTTAAATCACAAATCATTAATGCGCTTGCTACAGCAGGCATGGAGATTAGAAAATGGAGGTCTAATGCGCCCTCGATTAATGATTCTAAAGATAATTTAGAATTATTGCCAAATGAATCCAATGAAGCTAAGATTCTCGGATTAATATGGGACACCAAACTTGATGAGTTTACCTATCAGGTAGAAAGCATAGACTCAAAGTTAGAAGTAACAAAACGTCAAGTTTTATCATTAATTTCAAAAGTGTTTGACCCTTTAGGACTGGTAGGCCCAGTAATCATTGTCGGTAAGATAATTATGCAGAGATTGTGGAAGCTAAAAACATCCTGGGATGACAAGCTACCCAATGACCTTTTATTGGCCTGGCAGATTTACACGCTGAGTCTCGGTAAAGCAAATCATATTCGGGTACCGAGGAAAATTTTCTGCTTTAATAAAAAATCTTTTAGAAATAGGGAAATATTTAATAATTATTCTTCATTAAGACGACTGAGGCGCGTAGTTGCTTATATGTTACGTTTCATACATAACTGTTCTAAACGAAGACCGATGCGGGTCGACGAGCTTTCTGTAAGCGAACTGGAACATGCCATGCATGTATTGATTTTGAACGCTCAGCGATTCGCATTTCATGATGAAATAGTTTCTGTGAGTAATGGAAGATTTGTATCTAGGCAGAGCAAAGTAAAGGCACTAAATCCTTTTATGCAGGATGGGTTGTTGTGTGTTGGAGGTCGACTATCACAATCCGATATTACCTCAGCCTCTCAAAAACATCCAATTTTGTTACCACAAAATCATAAGTTGACTGACTTAATAATAACCCGTCTGCATTATGAGAATTTACATTTAGGATGTAATGCTCTGCTCGCATTACTGCGTTTACGTTTTTGGCCAATATATGGTAAAAACGCAGTGAAGCGAGCACTGCATAAATGTATTGTATGTTTCCGAGTCCGTCCGCGCAAGTGTCGCCAGCTCATGGGTGACCTTCCTGCTGACCGATTCCGAATCCATAGACCATTTTATGTAACCAGCATAGATTTTGCAGGTTCAATTTTAATTAAGTCTGGTTTAACCAGAAATGCTAAGAGTGTAAAATCTTACATATGTTTATTTATTTGTTTTTCAACGAAGGCAATTCACCTAGAATTAGTGACTAATTTAACTTCAATGGCATTTATGAATGCATTGAAAAGATTTATAGCTAGGAGGGGTAAACCCTCACGACTCTTTACTGATAACTTTACAGGTAGTTATAGGGAACTTACTGAACTATTTGATTTTTTGAAGGCATCTGATAAAGAAATCCATAATTTTTTGGCCCAGCAGAATATTAGCTGGAGCTTCTTGCCTCCCCGCTCACCGCATCACGGGGGACTTTGGGAAAGTGCAGTTAAAATGACCAAGTTGCATTTAAAAAAAGCAATGCGGTCAACTGTTTTGACATACGAAGGAATGAATACCATACTAATACAGATTGAGGCTTGTTTAAATTCCCGTCCTCTGACTCCATTAACATCAGATCCAAATGACTTAAACGCCCTCACTCCGTCACACTTCGTCGCTTCAGTTCGTATTTGTCCAACAGACCATTTTAGTTTTTGTTTAATCTCCACTTTGAACTTAAAAATATGGTATAAAAAACGATAGTTAATCACTAAACTAAGAATTATTTAAATTAATGAAACCTTTACCTTTACGGAAATGGTTTTATCTTATACCTATCATAATGTTTCATTGAAATAATGAAAGAAAACCTTTTCCTCGTCTAAAATTTTCTAATGGTCTGTTGGACAAATACGAACTAAGGCGACGACTTCCTTATTGGCGACAACCTGTTAGCATTGCCTGAGCTTGATATCCATCATCTGCCTACAAACAGGCTTAATATTTACCAAAAGATGTCTACCGTTGTTCAATCTTTTTGGCACAGATGGAGCCGGGAATACCTAGCAGAATTGCAGAACCGAGTCAAATGGCAAGAAGGACGTCAACGCAGTTTACAGCCTGGTGACATGGTCATCATCAAAGACAACCAGCTACCTCCGCAGTACTGGAGGATGGCGCGAGTGACGGAGATCCACCCTGGCCAAGACGGACGCGTCCGCGTCGTCTCCTTGAGGACGGCCAGAGGTGTCACCAAAAGAGCCGTGACACAGCTCTGTCTACTTCCCATGGAGGATGCTTCCTCCAACCTGGATTAAGAACCAATTACAACGCTAAAAGTGATGTGATGTGTAAATCAAAGTGCCGTCAGGCTCATCAGTGCCAAGTGTTAAACCATTTTCACATAAGTGGGTGCAGCGCACCAGAAGGTTCTACGTTATTAAACTTTCATTTTTTAATGTCAAGTCTGACATAGGGTTATATACTTAGTTATAAGTTTTTTGTTATTATTTTGATATCCATATATTGAATATTGTTTATTTTGTATGTGAACTCGTTGGGTAAATTCTGAGTACCAATGTTGCAATCTCTAATATATTATTTTATGAAAAACGACTATTCCTTAATACTCGTTTTGGGCGGGAATATGTTAAGATTTCAGGTACTGAAATATTAATATTTGTGATTGTCACCCTAATGGTTGTGGCAACATTTTTTTTGTGTTGGCAATTGCCAGGGCGATTTCGTATTGCCACGGATTTTTTGATTCCTTCTTCTCTTGTTACCATCCGTCTTGGGCGGGTCGTTTTTGGGCAAAACGTCTGCTGCCAGGTTTTCACTTCATGTGGGTTATAAAACCGCGGAGAGAGATAGCATCATTGGGCTCACCGTACATGAGCTACCCTACGGGTCTTTTATTGTTTCAATAAAGACCAATTATTCAAGAGCTGGAGTTATTATTGAAGAGTTACTCCAGCCACACTTCCCTTGGAATCTGGTGTTACCACGCCGGATTGCTTTGTCAGGAGAGCGGAAGTTGAGATCCTGAACATAATCAAATAAAATTTATTTGCGCATGCCGGGTTCGAACCCGCGACCTCCGGAATGTGAGTCAAGAGTCTTAGCCACTGGACTACGGAGGTCGTCAACGCAGTTCATCGATATCATCATATATATTACTGCCTCATGCATAATATTCTGCATCAATTTTCATCACGTATTTGCAACAATTTTTCCAATCATCAGCACTTATGCTATTACATAATGCCCATTTTCCGTTTTCCCGGTGTTTCAAATTTTCCATCTGCCTTTTCCCCTTCCTTGACAATTCGTCTTACCGTTGATTCAGATTTACCTGTGTGTGAAAAATCATTAAAATTATTATTATGTAGGGGAGTTTTAAAAACACACACTAGATTATATTCACTGGGAAAGAAAGAAAGAGAAAACGAGAAAAAGGTAACTTTTCTACGAGTTTAATATTATTTTTTTTATTGAGTTATTTCCTTTTTCTTGTGGCCGCATATTAACTGTCAAAATGAAGTGTCAAAATCAGATTTTTTTACCATAACCTCAAATCAGATTGTAATGGTTATTATCGCTCGAAAATTGGCATAAATCTTGTAATACTAATGACATTTATTAAACAAACTATACTACGTACCAGTCATTTCTGCAGTTCGTTTGCAAACATCTTCTAAATTAACCTGTCAAGGGCCAGGGTTTTTTGGAAAATTTTTTGGAAATTACCTTAAGAACAAGAATGGAGGAAGCTATTCTGACTTTTTCCTTAGTACAGTTTCTTTATACAAAAAATTTAAAATCGCATCCAAATTATTTGAATCAATATTCTTTTTTGAAATTTGATCCGCCCGCATATACGCGTTCCTGGCCTGTCACAGGTTAAAAAGAAGCTTCTTCGCGTGACACTCGGCTAGGCAGCGTTGAAAAACGCAGAATATAACCCCTCTTGTATCACTATGTAATAATTTATTCATTTTAATTAAATTCAGGCAAACAATGAATAAAAATATTATCAAATCAGCGATATTCTACTCAGATTTAAGACAATAAATCAACCGTAACACGTTGATACACACAATATGATAACACATAATATGACAGCTATAGGAAACGTCATATAATTCGGTGTTGCCATAGTAATGAACACGTTTAGTTCCAATTGAATTAATTTCTACACTTTCTTGCCAAACTATACATCCTTTCCAATAAAAAAGAATCATCGAAATCGGTTGGCGTGATATTGAGTTATTCGTCCATTTGTCGCGCACATACTTGATGCAAATTTAAGACTTATATAATTTTCTCATGAATGCCATTGTCAGAACTGGACCAAATTAAAATGGGACCACACGGGAAGCACCAGCTTTCAAATAAAAAAAGAATCATCAATATCGGTTCACCCAGTCGAAAGTTCTGAGGTAACAAACATAAACTCCTCCTTTTCGAAGTCGTTTAAAAATAAAGGTATGTCTTACTAGTTTATCTCATTCAAAAACTACTGCATACAAAAAATAGTAATGCCACTTCTAGGGTGAATACTTCGAACACCGAATTTCAAAATGGTGGCAGTTGATCAGTTAATTGCCCGATCTTATAGTGACTTTTCAGGAGTGATGACGTCACGTGATTCACTACGCATACGGTGGTTTTCGGGGATCTTGAAAAATTGAATCTTTGACAATTATTTTAACTATTAAAACTAACTTTAAAAATATATGCAGTTATTTAAGTTAGAAGGTTCATTATACATAATTTTTTTTTTGTAAAAATTGGACTGGTGTTCTCTATTGTAGTAAGTGATGAAGTAAAGTAGTAAATCCTGTCAATTCCACGGGAAAGAAGAAGATGGAGAGATACGAAATTACGAATGTTAGAGGAGAGCGCTAACATGTACAGCGACAAAATCGATGCGTAAATTGCGAAAATGTTTAATAAAACACGACTCGTTTAAAATAGAGCAAAAATCCCGCGGGCATTATCTTAAACAGCATTTAAAGAAACACTGTGAATTTTTTCATACATATAACTTGTAAAATAACTGAAACAAACGTGTTAATAATAATTTTTGGAGCATACTTTGCGATTTGTTTCTATCGAGGGAATTTTATACAATTTGCGTTTCGGCGCGGGCAAAGTCTAGAAATTATCTTCAAGAATAACATATATTTTTCAAGAGCTTTAAAACTTACCGTGTTTAAGGGAAATATGTAATAAATCGGTACAAAACCGGGTTGCGGGCCCTTAATGGCGTTAGATTTATGTTGGTTCAAGTTCTGTGAAAGATCCGTTCAAGTTCTGTTGTTCATGTGCATGGTCGGAAAGTATACCTGTATTACAATAATTTAGCATATTTTCACATTAGCTCCTCACAGGAGGCCCTGAGGAAAAAATCCCTTGGGGCCTATGTCATCTTTGGCGACACAGTGTGGTCGTTTTAGGGAAAGGAAAGGGGGGAGGGTCTGTAAAGGAAAAGGGTATGAGGGGTGGGTTGGAATATGGGGGTCAGTGTGACGGATGTATGAATCTAATCCTCCAACTGCAGTGCAAGGCAATGGGTCAAGATAGTGTGGCTGGAGAGGACAAAAGACCTCCCTCAGTCAGTCTCCTCGATCCGGCATACCTCGCAATAGGTGGGCAGATGCATCCGCCACCAAGACCCGGACAAACCACACCCCATGCCAAAAAATGCAGAAATACTTTATTAAAATATAAATACAAAAAAATATGGAATGCTGCACTTCAATGCACGTTGTGATTGTGTACGTACTTATCAAAATATTAAGTGCATATAAATCAGTAATCAGTACAAATCCTTATGCAATAAATAATAAATATGCATCACCTGCACCCGATAATATATTACGTAGTTATCCGTCGGGTAAAGTAGTGACATTTTTGCCACGAAACCTCTGGTTCCGTGTTCCGTGCCAACTTTACAAAGATGCATTTCAACACCTCTTTTAAAAGTCATTAAAAGTCATTAAAAGAAAAAAAAAAACATAACGTAACCGATTTCTTACATATCTCTCTTAAACATTTGCAGCCTTACTAAAAAACCAGTGAAAATTTTATTCAATAAGGAACTCCAGTGAAAAATATTATGGCTTTAAAAAATATGTTCATATAGACCAAGAAACGCTGATTCTGAATATATAAGTTTTATTTCATAATATTAAACGAAGAGTTTTTAAACAATTATTAAAAAGTGCATTTTTAAATCTCTCCTCAAAACACAGCGTTAAGTTGGCATTACTGAAATGGTGAGTGGTGACGTCACTGCTAACCTGTCACCTGGTGGTAGCGTGTATTGTATTGTTTTGACATTTGAAAATTGATACGTATGCAATTCAACATTTCGTGTTTTTGGTTTATTTTCATACTGTTTATAGAGATTTAGATAAATAATAGTTATTGTGTTTATTGAAACATAATTTAGGCCCTCAACAATTTACGAAAAGGGCTATATTTGCGGACAATCTGCAATAAATTTTGTCTATTTGAGGTTAAAGTCGTGTCATATTTGACATTTGATTTATGTATTTTCAAATTATTTTTATTATAGGGCTTTTTATACAAGTTGTTACACAATCGTCATGATCAGTGTATTATAAATACCAGTGTTTCTGTATGTGTTACACATAAAACAATGTACCTACAAAGTAACGCCTGACACAAAACACGATGTCACATGTATTTGCAATGAAAGAGATGATTTGTTGTTTTTATATTGCACTTTGATTAAATACAATACTAACTATCAAAATAAAAATAAAAATGCAGTTATTTAAGTTTGAAGGTATTCATTAAAAAAATAAAAAAAATTGGACTGGAGTTCTCTAATGACAAACGGCCGCGTATGTGAAAACATTACTAATTAAAAAAATTGTTCATTGAAAGAAATACACATTGTTTACACGGCCTGAGAGGATAGTTTATCTCTGTTTTAACGATTGATGTCCGAACGAAACTAGGAAGTATTTTGAATGTTCTATATATTTCTTATTTTTGAAGGTGTCGTAAAAACAAATACCATTTATGAAAACTAGATAAAATTTCCTTTTATTTTTGTGTATTTGAAATACGCTTTAGTTTTAAAAAACTGCCATATTTTAAGATTCATACGCATTACGCGACGAACGTTCCGCCCTTAATCTCAAAAGTGACCTCCCAATCGACATCCAGGAATTAATCTCTACAAAAAACAATCTTCGCCGACACTGGCACAGAAACCGAAATCCCTCAGTCAAAAAAACTATCAATAGAATTCAAGCACTTATTAGAAAGAAACTTTCCGAGCTTTCACACTCCACCTGGAACAAAAAAATTCAAAATATAAATCCACAGGATGGCTCCCTATGGAAATTATGCAAATCTCTCCAAACTACCCCATCCCCAAACCATCCCATTCATACCGAAAACGGCCTCATATTTGACGATCAAGGTAAATCGGAGGCGTTTGCCGATAATCTTGAGTTTCAATTTAGCCCCAGCTCCAAGCACGCCGACCCAGTCCATATAGCAAATGTCAACCATCAAATAGACATAATTTTCGACTCCCTTCCCGGAACAAATGTACATTTCACCACCCCATCAGAAGTCCGAAGGGCCATAAAACACCGCAGCAACAAAAAAGCTCCTGGTCCAGATGGCATAACAAACTTTGCCCTTAAAGCCCTCCCCCCTAAAAGCATTCTCGCCATTGTGAGCCTCATAAATTCCGCACTCAGACTGCGTTATTTTCCCAAAAGTTGGAAACACGCGCACGTCATTCACATCCCAAAACCTGGGAAGGACCCGAAATTCTGTGAGAACCATCGTCCCATCAGTCTTCTCTCAAATGTTGGTAAAATATTCGAACAAATTCTCCTTACTCGGCTCTTAAAGCACATTCACGAGGTGAAAACCCTCCCTGATGAACAACATGGCTTCAGATCTCAACACTCAACCCTTCATCAACTACTCAGAGTTTCCGAACTGATTCTAGGCGGCTTCAACTCCCAACGGTCCACTGGCGCCATTTTCCTGGACATAGCCAAAGCCTTCGACAAAGTGGGGTCGAACGGACTGCTTCTCAAATTGCACAACATTGACATCGATCCCCAACTCCTCGGTATCTTAAAATCATTTCTTCGGCACCGGACTTTTCAAGTAAAGATCCGAGATGCACTCTCAACTCCCAGATTCATGACAGCAGGCGTCCCGCAAGGGTCCCTGCTTTCCCCCACCCTCTTCAATATCTACATACACGATATACCACTCACGGAGAACCAACATTCGTATAAAGCCTTGTACGCTGACGACACCGCCATTATGGTTCGATACAGTTCTCCCAGGATGATCACACTTCGCTTACAACACAACATAAACATACTCCAAGACTTTTATAACAAATGGCGTATAGACGTGAACCCTTCCAAGAGCGCTGCTATTTTCTTCTCGCGAAGAAAGGTTCGCAGCACTCCTAAAGGTCACGTTTCCATGTACGGCCAAGCAATACCCTGGCAAAACAACGTTAAATACCTTGGAGTCACACTCGATAAAAAACTCACATGGCACACACACATCAAACATACAATTAAAAAAACCAAAAACGCTGCCGCATCCCTTTACCCGCTTTTAAATTATAATAGTCAAACGTCACTACAGAACAAAATTCTTATTTACAAATCAAAATTGCGACCCATCATGACTTACGCCGCCCCAATTTGGGCCACAAGCAATACTAAGAGTCTAGAAACCTTCCAAAATGTCTTGCTTAGAAGATTCACCAAAAGCCCTTGGTTCGTCCGAAATAGCATTATTAATTCAGGCACGAAAATTCCTCCACTTAAAAAACACATAATAGATCTAGCCAAAACATTTTTCTCCAAACTTGCTTCAAATTCAAACCCAAGCATCTCATGTCTCGGGCAATCAAGTCCCGATGACAATCTCCTCCACCGCCTGCCCATTTCCATCCTTCATCCACCTTGATGCGCGGGCTATAATAAAATTTACCTTTGTTCTCTTATATAAAAGATAAATAAATAATTATATATATTTATTATGGTATACATATTTGTTGCATATGAATACATACATGCATGGGTGTATGTAAAAATGTCTGTATGTGTGTGTTTATCTATACAAAATGTATACCACTCACAGATAAACAAACCATCAAAAAAAATTATTAATGTCCTTCATCTTGCCCAAGGTAGCCCGAACATCGGGCAAAAAAAAAAAATCCATCAGGTGACATTACTACAGTTTGCAAGACAAAGGGGTTAATTTCTCCCTGTAACTTGCCAAAAACCAATATATAATATATTGCATAGTACAGATAAGCCAGCATTTACAATTCAGAGACATAAAGCACTATCAAGTCTTTTTGATCTTAAGCTACTCTTCAAAATCTTAAATCAACATGAGGTTAATGACAGTAATCAATTACTAGTTTGTATGGTGGTTCTTTCATAGGTAGGCAAAGTTTTTATCCACATTACCATAAATCGAACCATATTTGTAAAGTTTAAGGCTGATCGACGCATAATAATTTCTGCATATACAATAAATTAAAATCTAGTCCATACCATTTTTTTAGAAATTATTCTTTTATAACCTTTAGATATAGATTTACCTTAAAAAATATGCGTCCAGTTTTATTAATATTTTAACAAAAAATAATTCTTCTACTGGCCACTTAGTCGATTAACCAACCAACCCCTCACCCCGACCCTAACCGTCCAATATTTAGAGATTTTTTATGTTTCTAATTGAAAAAAACCTAAAAAATCTCAACGGAAACTAAAATTTCGTTTACATTTTTTACTCCAAATAGTGTCGGTAATAAAAATCATTCAATAAGCGAATTTATTTCTCAAAGATGGGTGCGAGAAAGAATGAAATATGTCGAGTAAGAAGAAGGTATGACATTTATCAAGAAGTTAAGAAGAAGGATGATTTTCGACTTCTGACTCTTTTTTTTTTGTAATATCAGAAAAGGTCCAAAGTTTTTGTAATATGAGAGAATTGTACGCGATCTCAAGAACTCGAGAACGTACAACATGGACTTACTTAGCGGCTCTCACCTTCCAAAGTTATTAAAATAATGATAAAATACGTTAATTTATTGTGATTTTTGCTAAGTAACCCTCTTTTCTGTTTAGGACACGAGGAGTTATTTATTTTATTTTATTTAAGGAGAAATCACAGATACAGACAATAATTAACAAAACAATATTATGAACAATAACTTGAGAATTCGCCTGCACCCCAACTATTGATTGACTTGATAAATAAAGATTTTCAAATAATTTTTTATGCATGTTTAAAATTAAGTCATAATTAACCCATTCATGACGAACTATTTTTTTCTCGAATTTCGTGGTGAAATTTCACAGGGGGGTTGGTTTTGGAGGTAGAAACCGGACATTTTTCTCAGAATTTAAAAAAATGGTTTCTTCACCCCCCCAGGAAGCTAGAGAAGGGTGAGTTCCATATGGCACTTTCGGCAAATAACTAGTCGGAAATTTATTCCCTAAAGACCCCACGAGGGAAGAATCAATCAAAAAAATTCATCTCTCATCTCCACTCCTAAGTTCCCCGAAGACTCCACAACTGATAGATCTCCTCTCTTTGGTTCCTTAAAGGCCTTACAAGGGAAGAGTCCACTCCACCTTGGTTCCCCGAGGACCCCAGGAGGGAATAGGACTTCTTCACTCCTCCGTGGTTCCCTAAAGACCCCACTAGGGAAGAGCTCAAAGAGGTGGCCTCATTTCTCCTCTTCACTCCTACGTGGTTTCCTGAAGGCCCCACATGGGATCTCTCCACTTCACTCCTCCTTGGCTCCCCGAAGGCCCCACGCCCGAAGAGTGCACTTCCCCTTGGTTCCCTGAAAGACCCACAAGAGGAGAGGTCATGGAGTTGACCTCAGCTCTCCTCTCTATGGCTTCTCCTCCTAGTTTCTCCTGCAGGCCCCGTGAAAAAAGTCCAGAGAGGTGGCCTCAGCACTAATTTTCCCAAAGGCCCCTAGTTTTTTAATGGTCCAATGAAATCTTTGAAAAATTACATTTTATGTATAGTGAGATCTGCCGAAAGATCCATATGGAACCAAAAATCATAACTTCTAATTCACAGTACTCATTTTAATATAATAAAGATTATTTTTCTAACAAAATGTTTGTAAATAGGCAGAGAATTTCATTCTCTACAAATCATATTCAGTTTTGGAGAAAAAAATCAAATCTACTATATAAATTTAATGGATTACTTACTTCACTTGTTTTGAAATTTTCTAAAAATAGTACTTTTTTTCTAACTCAATAAAGACACGTCTGTCCACGTCGGCACACACAAACGAACTGAACGCAACCAAGACAAACGTGTTTATACATGCCTGTAGACTATATTAAACTGTATTTGGCACTGCTATTTCAACATATCGGCATGATGTGACTAAATGAATGCCAATACTTTTTCGAGTTCCATATGGAACCTTCGTCATGAATGGGTTAATAATGAATCGAAAATTAATTAAAAAGAAGCACATAAAAAGTATAGTGAATGATATATGAGTTTTCTTTTTTTAAAGGCAAACAGCCTTCAATTTTCTACCAAAAGTGCTGTAAGTATCAAAAAATATATCGAAATCCTCAAGGTTGTGATTTTTATTAAACAATTCGTACATTCTTCTGATTGGATCCCCGACACCAGCATTTGTACGTGTCCGGTTAATGTGGAATAAGTCGTTAAGCCTAGCTGTTCTGGGTGGCATTTTAAAATTAATTCGTGTGAGTAAGTCAGGACAGTCGATAACGTTGTTGCAGATTTTATACAGGGTCATTAGGTCAAGGTATGTTCGCCGGTTAGATAGAGTGGAGACGTTATATTCCGAGAGCATAATTGTGTATCCCCGTTTAGGTGCGCTCTTTCTGTAATTGAGGCAACACAGAAATTTCTTCTGGACACTTTCAATATTTTCTTTATAGATACCGTAAAGTGGAGGTGTAGTATTCAAGTTGAGAACGGACCAGAGTATAGTAAAGCAGAAGGTAGGTTTCAGGTTTTCGAAATACACGGCTGTTTCTGATAACAAAGCCTAGCATGCAGCTAGCTCAAGACTTTCACAGAAGAACTGTCTTTAAGTAAGTTCATATTATACGAGTACATTACTAGCTGGCTCCCGGCATGCGTTGTAATGCCATATTCAAAGAAATAAATTGTTTCTCCCTGCATGTCCTTTCCCGTGCGTCCCCGTTCCGTCCCGTATCACCTTCCCCTCTCGCGTAGCTCTTCCACCTTCCCCACCTACCCAATCCCCTCTCCCGCTCCGCCGCCCCGCCAAACCCCCTCCCGCGTTCCACATATTCAGTCCCAGTACATTCAGTTCATTTCAGTTATTTCAATTTTTTTATTCAAATTTTAATTTTTCATGTATTACAAAAATTCATTTTTGTATATTATAAGAACAATCAATCAAAATTGGTACCTAACATAGGTACTTATTTAAAATATCTGTAATTTAAAAACTCTATAGACAATTCTTTTGGTACAAACAAAAAAATAGCCGTCTGCTAAATTCACATTCATCAAACGTGCGAAATGTCAAACGTGCAAAGTTAAAAAAATCGTTAAGTTTTCTGAAATTATCCAATTTTCTGCGCAATTTTCTTAATTTTTCTTTACGTAAGAACCTTCTACAAAGTTTTAGAAAATTTAAAAAAAAAGGTGAATAAAATAGGTAAAGTCGTTCTGAAGTTATGGCGTGACCAAGGGAAACACGGATTCATTTTTATATGTATAGACTAATCACTAATCAATAAAGTAACCGGACTCCAGAGTATCATCGCAGTATGCAAAAATCACTATCTACCTACGAATAAAAAATGTTACGATGTAATATCAGTGACACTTCAAACTTCAAAACAACGTCTTATCTAAATATGAACTAACTACTTTATTCAGGGAACTCGTTATACGGATAGATTGAGGATTAGTTAGACAAATAAAAACAGATAATACTTCAATGTCGGATGAATAGTGATAATACGAATAAATAGTCTTATTGCTGATATATAACTACTATTATATTATAAAACAAATAAATATAAACGCTCCACTAGGAACACATCTACAAGCAATAAAACTACCAAATTATATAATTCAACCACACCGCTGCAAAAGAAATAATCATCCGGCGTACCACAGGGCTCCCATTTAGGTCCTACCTTAATCTTGCAAGGCGCTTAATTTGAGAGAAAAAAACTTAAAAAATTCCTTTTTTGTGGTCGTTTATATTAAAAATACACAATCAAATTGGAAGATAAAAAAATGCTATTTTATTAATCAAATGCAAAACAGGCGTTAGATAAGGCAGTTGATATTAATATATATATACAGCATAAAACATTTCGAACTTTAGTTCCTTCTCAAAAATAACATGAGATTCCTAGCAGTTTTCATTGTATTAATCTGTGCTGTAACTCTTTCGCAGGTATCTAATCCCTTTTTTATCTATATCCCTACCGATATATTTATGTAAAGCCATGGTTATATTGTCTCAAATCTTACATTCCATATCTTAATACTCAAGATAGTATTAATTTGTACGGATTTTCAGTCAAATTCGTTTTAACCAGCTAACTTAAAAAAACAACTTTTTCTGCTCTTGGAGAAGAGAATATAATTATTAATAACATATTGACCGAATGTAAAATATGTTTCCTTTGCCAATTGCGGCATTGATTTATTAAATCAAAAATATATACGTTTTAGGTTGTTCTGTGCGTAATTTGTTGTGATGACTTTCTCAGAAAACCTTTTATTTATAGGGTTACCCAAAGTTCGGGAGAATTCCAAAGGGGCCGATATTCAGTAAGTATAAATCTTCTTCTTGGTGTGCCGTATCAGGTCCCCCTCTCGTTGGCGATCACTCTGAAAAATGACTCTATCTTGCGCTGCCCGGAATAGCTCCTCCACACTTCTAATGCCGGTCCACTCTCGTAGATTTCGCAGCCAAGACATTTGTCTCCTTCCAGGTCCTCGGCGACCCTCTATCTTAACTTTCAATATTAATTATATACTAAGTACAAATAGGCAAGTCAAATGGATTACAAACATTAAAAAGTGTAGTAGAAATAGAAGGTGGCAATAGCGAAATTGGTTAACGCGGACGTCCCGGTTAGACGAGATGTTTGGGTTTGAGTCCCAGTTGCGACCATTGTCTTTTTTCTCTTTTTCTCTTTCATATTTTCGTTTAGATTATTATTGTTATCTTTTTCTTCAATGATGTATTTCATTACAAAGTGTTCAATTTACACAGCGATTTTTTTTATTATTTTATAATTAAAATAAATGGTCAACCTCACATAATGCCGTTTTCTGATAAAGTCATTTCAAGGGCGCTTAAACTTGTGAATGATCTTGTAATAAATACACCTTCTACATAACAAAACACGGCGTCTCTGTTTTGACTAATAACTCTTATCTAGTCGAGCGACAGATCGATTAAACTTTGGTAAAAAAAATTTGGTCCAATTTTGGACCGCTGTCAATCGCAGTAAAATAAAAGCGGTGCATATTTTGAGCTTAGTCGCTCCAATGGTTGTAACCGGGAACGGGCGTACACGAAGGCCAGGAGGCCAACGTCCGTTTGTTATCCCCTCATAATATTAAAATTTCATGGTTCCCCGTACCTTAAACTACCGATATCTATCGAATGAGTCTATAACCTCTAAGATATATCTGCACTAGAGCCATCTACACCTTGAGCTCGAACTATCACAGTAAGTGAATTAGAAGTCTTATTTTTGGAGTATTTCGGCGATCTGTTATTGAAATAATATATCAATAAGAAATCGCTTGTTTTCTGCTAAAAACATATTCATTTTTAATGAAACGCGTGCAATATTTTTGTCCAGACAGGTTGGGGGAGATCTTTCCAGCCGAAATTTCTCGATTCGTCACCTTGCACCGCAGTGGGAGGGATGGATTCATACGTCCGTCACTCCTGGACCCACTGACCCCCTGATTTCTACCCACCCAACAAACCTTTCAGAATTTCATCTCCTTCATTTACTTTAAAAGACCCTCCACACTTCATCTTCAAAGATGACATAGGCCCCGAGGGAAAATATTTTCCTCAAGGCCTCCTGTGAGGAGTTATTGTAAAAAAATATATTAAACAAGAAAACAGAAGTGAAAATCAGGTACTTACCTACATGCATTTTAAAACACCATTTCGTTTCGGGATTCAATCCTTCTTTTTCGATCGTTTCTTCATTACTCAAGATAGATCGTCAATCTCACTCCAATTTCTACAATTTCCACTCCTCGCGGTCCTTTGCTGCATGAAGAGCCGATGAGCCGCGAACTTTCCGGACGCCTGCGGCATTAAACAATTAGAAATTAACAATCATAATATTTGTGCAGATGCCCGCGTTATCGATGGTATCCCAGCTGAAGAAAATCAGTTTCCTCACCAGGCGTACCTGATAGTCTTCCTCTGGGCTGGAGGGATCCACGCTTGCGGTGGTTCCCTCATCGGCAGCCGTTGGGTCATCACTTCTGCACGCTGTGTCAATGGGTGAGCTAATCTACTACTGTACATTTTTGGTATTCTTACTTATAGGTTATTATTGGTAATTTTCTTCCAACTCCAATCATAAAAAAAATCCGTACAACTTCATACACTCAATACTTACTGAACAAGAACCTTTCACGAATGAACGTCATGTTACGGTCGGTTTGTTCGGTCTGTTCACAAAATATTATTTAATTAGATTTTCATAAAATTCATAGAAATCTTTCTCTTTTTAAAAATCCTGAATGACTGAATGTGTAACGCATCACTTGACCTATTTCATAATTTAATTCCTCCATTCCTGCGATAGATTTTGGTCCAAACATAGACCACATTTTCCTACCATTCGTAAAACATTTATTGTAATTATTTAATACATTTTCTTGGCCAGCATTTATTTTTAAAACGAAGCTATTGAAATGATTTATCTATTATGACCATAGATGTCGCAAATCCGAACTTCGTAGACTATTTTAGAACGATGTTAAAGATAAATTTTTAAAATATTTTTTTCCGCCGAATTTTAGATCAACTGTTTAAGGTTAAAATTAAGGACTCCAGTTACTAATATCTACAGCCTGTATGTCGGACGAATATCTACAGCTCATATGTTGAACTAATATCTACGAACTTCAGAGTGTTGACTAATATCTACAGAGCGTAGGTCGAACTAATATCTACAGAGCGTAGGTTGGACTAATCAGCTAAATGTGTCCAATAGTCCGATATCAGGGATTTTTACATACATACTTACGTAAATTAAGTTTTTTAAACTGCATACGCAATATTACGTTATTCCAATATGCTATACATAATTGAAAATCCAACCTCTGCCAGTACTGTAGATATTCGTCAACACTTTGGTTCTCATAGATATAAGTCAACAGTTTGAGCTGTAGATATTCGTCAACACTTTGATTCTCATAGATCTTAATTCGATTTTTTCAGTTTTTGGAATTCCTGTAGATATTAGTTGACGCCTCCAAAATTAAGTCCCTTTTCCATAGATATGTACTTTCATTATCAAGTATACCACAGACAACATACAGAAATCGAAAATATTCTACGTTGACTCGAATAAGTATCCCTCACGGCAGTTTCAAGTTAAAAACACACAGGATTCGCACATTTATAAACTTTACGATTTTTTAATATTTTTTTTATAAGTCCTACAAATATGAGATAAACAGAAAAATACAGGGTAATTCATTGGCTTTAAAGAACTATAATAAGCTTTTATGTCTCCATGTTAAAATTAGAAGGTATGATTTTTTTTATGTTGTCGAAAAATTTTAAAAATGACCTGGGAAACCTCGAGCAGTCGATAGATCACTCCAGGTTCGATACGTATGTTGACTAAATATAAATATAGCGATAAACATTGCGTCTGCAAACAAAAATGTGGAAGTCCATGCCCCCATTTCGAATGTTTGATTCATTCACAAATTACGTTTTTTTTTTTACTTTATCTTTCAAAATACGTAATTCCACCTAAAAAATAATTATAAAATTCTCAACTTAAAATTAAAAATATAATTCCTACCGTTGATTCGTGTTCAAAATTGCGGACAAAAATTGTGATAGGGAATCAGAAATAAAGTTTCTTTTAAACAACTGGTCTACTCGTATACATTGAAATAAGATTTTTTTTTTATTTTTTTTATTAATAATTTTTTTTTTGGTTACATACATAAAAATATTACAAAAAAACATTTCTTTTGATAAGAAGTAAAAAAAAAAAAATAAAATATGTAGCTTAACGATAAACAATAATACAATTTAACAACAAAAAAAAGATATTACAATATTATACATATATGTATGGTAACAAAAAAAATCCCACATAGGCATCGCCAGTTCGTGGGTATACTTAAGTTTTTTTTTAATGCAGTTAAGATACAACATAGCAAATTAAACTTTAAATTAGTAAATTGAAACATAATTATGTTTTAACATATTTATAGAACAAATAATTCCGTATTTAAAAAAACAAAAGTTAAGAAAAAAAAATATGTAGGTATATATGAAAAACATAAAAATTAGGGATTTGTAAAGTTATAACAGGTAAGATGTTATAGCAGGTAGGTTTTTGTGTCATTTGTAGTTATCCAAGTCTTTATTAATTTTTTGTATATGCTGTAAGAGGATATGTTTTTAGATTTAATTTCTATAGTCTGATACAGTGCATTATAGATTTTTGGTGCAATGAAAAAAGCATGTCTTTGCGCAAGCCTAGTTTTGCAAAGGGGAACCTCAAATGCATTATTTACTCTACTGCTGGAGCGTTTTTCGTTTTTTGTAAAATATACATTTCGTGAAAATATATATTTCAGACATTGCATACAGATAATAATGGATCTTTACATGATACTCGAATATCTACCAAGTTATTTCACTTTTATGTTGTACAATTTGAAAATGTGAGATTGAATTTTGCTCTGAACTCAGATGAGCTGTAGATCTTTCGGAAATGTGAAGGAATTTGTTCCAAACTGTTGGGTCTGCTACCGTACAAGTCCGATCTCTGAAATTGGTATTGGGATTGCGCATAGGTACTGAAAGTCTACCGATGGTTGTTAAGATGTTGATCGAAGATTTGTTCGCCAAATATTAATATCGTTTGGAATACACAGTTCCGACAAGAAGGATGGCACCGTGTTTACATTGCTTTAAAAACCATCCAGCAGAGTTTGAATTGGATTCTCTCAGAACACTTAAACCATTAAAGGTTCCGCAGGTGTTGTAATGTATATGGGAATATTCGGAAACGCTGGTTATCACCCTTACTGCAACATGTCATGTATTGCTTTAAAAACCATCCAGCAGAGTTTGAATTTGGATTCTCTTAGGACACTTAAGCCAATGAAGGTTCCGCAGATGTTGTAATATGTGGGAATACTTGGAAACGCCGGTTATCACCCTTGCTGCAACATGTCATGTATTGCTTTAAAAACCATCCAGCAGAGTTTCAATTGGATTCTCTCGGGACACTTGAACCATTGAAGGTTCCGCAGATGTTGTAATATGTGGGAATACTTGGAAACGCCGGTTATCACCCTTGCTCCAACATGTCATGTATTGCTTTAAAAACCATCCAGCAGAGTTTGAATTGGGTTCTCTCAGGACACTTAAACCATTGAAGGTTCCGCAGATGTTGTAATATGTGAGAATACTTGGAAACGCCGGTTATCACCCTTGCTCCAACATGTCATGTATTGCTTTAAAAACCATCCAGCAGAGTTTGAATTGGATTCTCTCAGGATACTTAAGCCAATAAAGGTTCCGCAGATGTTGTAAGTTGTAATATGTGGGAATATTTGGAAACGTTGCGGCCTGAAGTAATGAGAGGAGATTTGTCTAATATTGACTGGCGCTTTTTTATTGCTGTCCATAAAAAATCTTTTTTGGTTGGATTTAGACTGTTATGGCAGCGATGCCTATAACAGTGATATCGTTTAATCTGTCTTTCTCATTCGATGCACAGCAGAAGCAAGTATTCAGGTACACTGATCGTCAGCGTAGTCACATTCTGAAAGTCTTCAAAAGTTTGGATCTTTAATAATATTATTAATACATCGATCAAAGGAATGAACGTTTAATTTTTGGCGGTTATTTTTTTCAGGGCCTACACAGTCATTGTTTACATGGGAGGAACAGAACTTGGAGAGATACCAGTCGATTTGACCACCCACGACACGTACGTCCATCCTTTTTTCGACTCCGGTACCCTCAGTAACGATATTGGCCTCGTTGAACTTCCCGAGGATGCCCCACTTGGAGGTAAGCCAAAACAATTTAAATTATACTAGCTGGGGTACCTAGCTTCGCTCAGGGTGTTAATACGAGATTGAACTGACGTTTGAACCCACGACGGATCTTACTTTATAAACCCCTACCGATGGGTTGCCCCACCCATACAAAAAAGCCTTCGAATGGACGACTGGTTCCAGAAAATTCCACAACATTCAAGAGTGTTCTGGAATGTTCCACAATGATGTTCCCGATTCCCTATTTCCGAACATTTCACAACGTACCAAAATGTTCCGGGATGGTCTGGATTGCTCTCGAATACTGTCGAATATTCTGAACTGTTCTAGAAATTTCTAGAAGTCGAAACTTCCAGCCATTATATCTTCAAAAGTACGCCCTTCAGGTAGAAAACGGAACCTTTGTCATGGAAAGGGGATAGAGGGCTACCACGCCATACAACTGCCTTGATCGTACCGGGACTCGTTTCTGCGTTTTAGCGGGACACACACTTTTGAACCCTAACTTTTATTATATCTATTGATTGAGATAGAGAGACCTATGAAGGACAACTTTCTCAAATTACGATAACCATACGAATAACCCGAAAATATTTTAAATCTCTCTACTACAATTATTAAAAATGTTAATGCTTGGGTTTAAAACCGGTGATTTGGGCCACCCGGTCACAAATCGGATTGTAAAGAGCAGTGAACAGGTTGTTGGATGAACAATTAAGAACACTGTTTGAAAAAGCTTCAATCATATCAGAATAGAGCCACACCATAGCCCTGGGCGCCCCAAATGAATAAGGTTATCCCAACTCCACAAAGATTCTGAAACCCCCTTATTCAAAAAAATATCTTAAGTCTCGCGGAAACATTTTATGTGGGAATTCCTAACCATGAAAACGCGTCCATAAACTGCTTCGCCTGTACGACGAAAACACACGTACCACACATAAAAAACCATAATAAATTATCCGTAAAGATTAACCTCTCCTTATTGCAGCCATGTCCCCTTGCAAATATTTTTTAACAAACAACAAAATAAACCATTTTTTCAATAACTATATATTATAAATTCACGATGAAAGAGAAAGGGGCCTTTTTGGCCCGGAGCTCCGTATGCCATTATTTCAAAAAGTCAATTTGGAACATTAGCAGACCAAAATAGTTTTCTCAGACCTACCTACACATCTAACCTTTTTTTTAAATCTCATTTCAGATAACGTAAGGCCGATTGCCCTCGACAGGGATCTTTTTTCGTATGAAGGTCAGATCGCAACCGCGAGTGGTTATGGATACACCGACAATGGTAAGTTTTTGCTTGAGAGAAGTCTTTTCTTGAGATTCGATTTTGGAATTCACTCACTATTCAATATTCTGCTGCTCTTTCAAAAGATGGAGAATTCGTTCCATACAAAATGTATGAGGAAAAGAATTTTCTTTATAATATTTTTTTCGTGAATTTTTCCGATGTTTTAATAGCTATTCTGCTTTTCGGGGCGGAGACAAATCCAACAAATCAAAGATCATAAAACTCAGTCCAGCTGTTCTTGAGTTGTTAATAGTGTAACTAACCCGTCTTTGTTTTGTATATATTATATTAATTATTAAAATAAACACAAATTTTAACAAAACAAAAAAACGACTTCAAAAAATGCACTAAAAAGTAAAAAAAATAATTTCGTATTCTTCTACAACTTTATAATCAACTTACCTTTTCTACTCATCAATATGTACGTACGATTGTTATTTTTGGAGTCGGTGTCGGCGGGAGAGGAGCTGTCAAGTGAACACGCCGGGCCGCGGGTACCTTGGTTGACACCGACTCCAAAAATAACAATCGTACCTACATATTGATGAGTAGAAAAGGTAAGTTGATTATAAAGTTGTAGAAGAATACGAAATTATTTTTTTTACTTTTTAGTGCATTTTTTGAAGTCGTTTTTTTTTGTTTTGTTAAAATTTGTGTTTATTTTTTGATTTTTAGTGAATCTGAAGTACACTAACTAATTCGATTAAGATTCGGCCGAGTATCGTAAATTTGTTCTTCAGAATTGGAGAATTCCGTTACTTTGTCATGGATCCCATAATCACAACCTAACCAAACTCTCATCAAACTACCCTTGAAGTACATCCTTTCCAATAAAAAAAGAATCATCGAAATCGGTTGGCGTGATATTGAGTTATTCGTCCATTTGTCGCGCACATACTTGATGCAAATTTAAGACTTATATGATTTTCTCATGGATTCCATTGTCAGAACTGGACCAAATTAAAATGGGACCATACGGGAAGCACCAGCTTTCAAATAAAAAAAGAATCATCAATATCGGTTCACCCAGTCGAAAGTTCTGAAGTAACAAACATAAAAAAAAAAAAAAAAAAAAAAAATACAGTCGAATTGAGAACCTCCTCCTTTTCGAAGTCGTTTAATAAGATTACTAGCTCTTCAAATAATCCAATTTTTTTGTATAATAATCTTCCCAAATGTTTAGAACTTTAAAATAAGAAATCTTTGTTAAAGTGGTGTTGGTTATCTAATAAATGGCGGCGGTACCCATACCCGCCACTCAAATTGAAATTGTTATTTTTTCTCCCAGGTGGCCCAGTATCTCCTAACTTGAACTTTATCGACGGCATGATCATCTCGAACGATGAATGCGCAGCATCTTTCGGTACCTTCATCACCCCTTCCTCCATCTGTATAGTTGGTATTGAAAGCCCCTCCCAGGGAATGTGCAACGTAAGCATTTTGAAATTATTAATGAACATCATCGAAACTAATCAACGTGAACATCAGCATTCGTTCAAAATCTTGGCATAGAGTTAGGGCCTTCGCTCATGCAGAAACTGAAAAAAAAAAGTTGGCGACTCAATCGCTATCCACTACAGGAAAGGAACCTGCGAATTTCATTGGCGGTCCGCACACAAGCAACTTGTTAAAGACCAGTTGTCAAGTCACAGTGCTAGTCGCATTTCAGTTGCCAAGTTGACAGGTCGCCATGGTAGCGCCTCCCGACCTGTCAAGTTTTCGAGTAATTTGCTATACAGGGTGTCCGGGGGTAAAGTGCATTAACTTCGGGAGGTGATTCTACATGATGGTGGGAGTAAAAAAGATTAACAACTTTTTTCGAAATTCCGACATTTTTTTTCCCATACAAAAAGATCTACCTACTAAAAATCCTTAGTGTGAGGTACGATATTACTTGCTGGGAGCCTGCCGGGCACTATCGTGGCAACAATAAATGGTGGTGATTGGCCCGTATCGTAACAGCGGAAAATAATAAAGCTGATCTAATTTTATCTTTTTACCACAAAACTACCCCTAAAAGTTGGAATTTCGAAAAAAGTTATTCATCTTTTTTACTTGTACTATCATGTAGAATCACCTACCAAAGTTAATGCACACCCTGTATGTCAGAGCAAGAAAATATCGATTTTGTTCAAAAGGTTGATTAAGTTATTATTATACATTATTAGGGTTGATAATTGATAAATTATTAATACATTTTGTTTATGTCAAACAAGCAGATAATTAATTACTGAAGTCTTAGTGCCTCCGTTCACGGAGATACTTACGAGATACTCGATCCTCGTGCGCGTATCATACGCGCCGATCGTAAGTACCCCCCATACGATTTTGCTGGTGCCCGTTGACGGCGCTACGCGGTGGCTGTCGGTTCCCAATCAGTATCACGATACCGACAGTGCTGATCGCACGCGACGCTCGCATCATTTGTGCCTGATACTTATTCGTTTGACGTTTGACAGAAATGGCGTCGGAACATGAAAGTAATGTTAGATTTGTTCTGGAAGTGGAAAAAATGCATGTTTACATAACTATACTTTACAAGAATACGTAAGAAACGATTTAGTGGAGAAGACATGGATTGAAGTTATATGACATCGCATGACAGCGTGTTCACTCCACGGCTGCACGTGAAAAATGATCAAATTCAGTACATTTCGGATAGCGCCGTGTACGGAGACTAGCATTATTATAAAGTGGTATGTCAGCAGGGTACTTGTGGTTTCGTCACAATTACGTAGATTGTAAGTATCTCCATGAACGGAGGGCCTTAAAGTTAAGTTGAATTGAGTCGCCAACCAGTTTTCTGTTTCTCCATGAGCGAAGGCCCTTACGGTAGCAGAGCGATGGATTGTCAATTTGAACTGTTCCAATAAAATATACATAGTTAGTTAATTTTTATAATGTCGTTAAATAGACAGAACACTCTCAAGCCGAATCTTGATACTTTAAAATCTATCTTGAACTAAGCAAAAGCTAGTTGTAAATGTTTCGACGATCTTGGTAAAACCTTGCTAACTTGAAACATGGTACCGCTTTGTTCATGTCACATACACAAATATTTCTGTTTTTAATGCTGACAATTCGTGGTGAAATCCCATATAATAATATAGTGAAACAAATTCAAACTTTCTTCCATTTAATTATTATAATATTATTATTTTGATACATTATAAGTATTACATTTTACTGTCCGATTGAATGATGTTGGCTTCACTGGTGTTGAGGCCCATATTTTTAGTACAGAAATATTAGGTCCTTACATATGAGGATGGGAGGACCATAAAGTCGATTGTTTTTAATATAATATATTTATTTAATCAAAGTATGTACCATTGCTATCTATGCACTTTTGCCATCTCATAGGTCCCTTCACTAAAAAATTCCTTTACTAAAAAAACCATTCAGACGGGAATCAATAAAATCTTTGAAGGCGGTTTGGACTGCCCCATCGGAATTGATTTTTTTTCCTTACAAGAAGTTATCCAAATTACGAAAAAAATGATAATCTGTTGGGGCAAGGTCCGTAGAGTACGGTGGATGTCTTACACATTCCAATTCAAGCTCCTCTAATTTGGTACCCGTCTGTTGTGCAGTGTGTGGTCTAGCGGTCAACGCGCGTTTATTGATTTGCTTCACTCAATTCGTGATGTACCCACCTTTCAAGATTTTTCATCTTCCCAATTTGCTTCAAGTGGATTAAAACAGTTTTATCACTAACACCGCAGCCTGGAGCTAACTCGGACGTGGTTTGCGATGGATCCGCTTCCACAATAGCCTTCAATTCTCCATTATCAACTTTAGTCTCCGGCCATCCACGGGGCTTGTTCTGCAGGTCGAAATTTCCAGAACGAAAACGTTGGAACCAAAAACGCACTGTGTTTTCTATTGCGGCACCGTCGCCATACACATCATTAATGCTTCGTGCCGTTTCTGCAGCACTGGTGCCACGGTGGAACTCATACTCGTAAATAACGCGATATTTCAAGTTATCCATTTTGTAAACTAAGTGACGCAAAGAAAAAAACATTTAAGGAAAAAACAAATGAATTATAATTTTCGAAACACAAATACATGAGTAAATAGCTGTATAAATTTGAATTTGGAATTCCTAACCAAAGAGAAGATATTTGAGATCAAAGTTGCCAGTACGGCAAAACGCCAATTTCATATGTAAGGACCTAATATTTATAATACATTCTGAAAAAATATATAAAGTTAGTAATGAAAAAATAACATTAAAATCGGCATATATTATTATTTACGTGTTTATGAATGATTTGTTTTTATAATTGTTTTGGGTTTTGTGTGCATATTTTTTATTTTTTATGTTATAAAATAATGGTAATATTTATATTATTAATCCAGCAAAGATTTTTCTTCGGTATTGAAAAAACCGAGCAAAAAGCGAATGATGACCAGAGCTGCACTTGCAAGACAAAACCAATGCGAGGCATAGACAATAAAAAATCTACAGAGCAAACGAGAAAAATCACACAATATCCCAATCCAATTCCTTTGGTTTATATGACTGTTGAAATAATTGTTCTCTTCTAGGGTGATATTGGTGGCCCACTGGTTTTGGGAAGCGGAGACGACATGACCCTCATTGGAGTCTCCAGCTTTGTTAGTGGCACTGGATGCTCCTCCGACTACCCATCAAGTTTCACCAGGACCAGCCACTTTGTAGACTGGATCAACGAGATCACCGGACTTTAAGGTTTTGTCAGTTTATGTCACACTTTTTGACGATTTTACACAAATAAAACTTATGTTCTAACAAATGGGAGTTTTATTGCTTAACATGAGAACATTTTGCTTATTTAAAATTTACGGCAAAAAGTTCAATTTACAAACATGTTTGTATTAAATATTTTTTTAACAGTTGTAATAATTGAAGAAAGAAAAGTTTTTTTTAAATTATACATAATAGAAAAAAAAAAAGAAAATTAATTAATAACAATTAAATGAAAGCGATTTAGACATTAATTTAATGAAACACAATAAAATCAAAAAAACAATCAAAGCAAAAAATTAGATAATTTAGAAGCACTAGAAATCAGAAAATCCCTAAATAATAATGCTAGTATTTTGAATAACCAAATTAATTTATCAATTTTCAGTCCCATTCTAAATATTTTTCCAATTAACCCCTCTGTTCTTTCCGGAAATCCCGCAATTACCCCCACCCCTTTGCTCACCTCCCACTCAAACACCTAACATTCTGTATCATAGTTTAGTTATAATATTCTCCTGACGAAGGAAGGGTGCTTCTGAAACCGGTAGAGTGTTTTAAAATAAAAGTGGTCTTAAACAAATTTATGTGTTTTTTAATTGTAAATTATTAATGATTTTTTTTATCCACCGTCAAAAAACGCCCGAATTTCGGGCTTATAGTCTAGACCCTCTTAAACGACGGCTTTGTGGTGGGTTTCTTCATTTACCGAGAATGCTTAATGCAATGCTAATTGTAAAAGTAAACGGTCGAATGCATAGAAAATTTTAAATTTCGATCGTTTATTTTTACAATTAGCATTGCATTTAGCATTCTCGGTAAATGAAGAAACCCACCCTAGTGTCCGTTCCACAGGATTTGACGGAGAAGGAAATGTAGCAATGCAGCATATCATCGCTGATGTGATTACTTCTCCCACCTCGCGTGTTGTACGTACTTAAAAATAAATGATAACACGTTAATCCGATTGTTGCTTTATCATAAAATTTGCTTGCTTTATCATAAAATAATCTGCGAGATTACATAATATTATTCATCGCTAATAATATTAGTTAATCTGATAAAATATTGCAATATAAATGACATTATAAATAATTAAGATTTACATTTATATTATTATTGTTATTTTTTATCATTTTAAATCTTACTTAAGATCTGCACGTATATATGGATATGAATTTACTGATGATTTTATTGTAGGTACGTTTATCTTTGAAAAAGAAAATAATGTTCGAACGAAGAAGTTGAAATCATTGTTTGGTGTTTTTGTTTTTGAATATTTATTTATTAGATGTAAGCAAATTTTTCATGCATCTAGCAGGAAAAATATAAAAAATACAATTTAAAAGAGACAGTTACATTTACAAATAGATTTGAAAAATACATTGTGTAGGGGCGTGTAAATAGTCCCTGACACGAGGGAGATGACTACCCTATGTAAATTAACGAAAATTGAATTCTTCCCTATGTGACACAAAAACAGTTGACCCAGCAATTCCAAAATCTCAAGTGAAAACAGAACAATACTCACTCAGAGAATGCAGCTCTTGTACGATATCCAGCTCAAAAGACACTTCTTTTCACTCAAAATATCAAGGCGGTATTGCATAATCTTAACAGATGTTTCGCACAGCAAGGAAGTTTCAACAATGAAAAAAAATAAATCTGCCCATCAATAATATGTGCCAAATCCTAGGCACAACAATAATTCACTCACTGGGTGAACCATTTAATAATGACTGACCAGGAGTGACATCTGTTGGTTTTGACTCACACTCCCGTCGGAAGCAATTGCCTGATTCACAGAGGTAAGGAAATGCATGAATATACTGAATCTCAAGCCACATAGGTAAATTCAATACAATACAAAAACCATAGATGGCGCCCTCATGGTCTCATAGCATAAATTATTAATTGATTAAGAAAATGGATACAAATATATTTATGGCGCGTATCCACATTGAAAAACAGATAACTTGGTTTAAGGTGAACTTGGTACTAGTGAATATGTTCGTATTCAAATCAAAAATTATTTTTTACATATAAAGCACATGTCCTACGAAAAGTGTTAAGGCTTGAGACTTCCTTTACGGCATTTGGTAGGTTATTTTTAAGTTATTGCCTTTTATAAAACGTGCTGTTTTGTGTGCACGAAAGTTTGGTTTTGGGAAGCCTAAAATCTCTGCGTCTACATTTTCACGCAATATTACTTTGCAGGTAATTTATTTTTGTCACCTATTATTTTTAAGCCTGTACATCATTGTTAACGTATTATATATTCATGTCCTCCTGTTTTGCATTACCTGTAGTTATTGTTTTGGGCTTCGTTACATAAGAATAAAACACTAGAGCAATAATTTAAATGCGACAATAGAATTGTAAACAAGGCGCGTTGTTTTGAGATCCAAATTATTTCTGATCCTTTTTAGGAATCCAACTTTTTTAGATGTGATTTCCAATGCTGCTATAATTTTGTTTTGAAATGAGTATATGCTTTGTTCCTACCGGGATGTCATTTATCCAATTCATACCTCTCTCTAACTATGAAATTCCTGGAAATTTGGAACAATTTCAAGAAACATTCGATTGCTTTCATTTTTGAAACTGAAGCAGGATTGGAATTAGCTTGGAAGCAAGTTGTTGGTGTTTTTTTGTACACAATCTCATTCTTAATTAAAAAGAAAGATTTTGACCGTCTCGGAAGTACATAATATTATTGTTTTTGTACTCATTTGTTTTGTTGTGGCGATGGTATACATTGGTATATTCCTTCACAGAGATACACTAGTGTATCCCTTCACAGAGATACAGTGGTAAGCGATTGATTATCCCTTTTCCTTGCGTCCCTTATTTTTCCTACATAACATTATCACCCAATTCCAGCAAACGCTATTTCGTCTTGTTTCATTTTTAGTATTTACAGTCCATTCCGCGTGCGTCTGAAGCTGTAATTCGAAGGCAGTTTTTGATGAAAATGTTGAACACGTATTACCAAACCTTTTTTCTTTTCCAAAATGTTTAATGGTGTTTTGTCCCTCCACCGCAAACATTTTATTATTTCATTTATTCGAGTGGACCACACGGAAAAGTTCGCTGGTCTTAATGAAATGGGCTCGCGGGCTGAGGGTTGAGTATACTGACAATAAGAGAATCAATTTGGAAAACCTATGAAAAGTTATGCATAAAAGATTATTTTCAAGATGTTGGTATTCATAGAATTTGAAAACTAATAAAATATTCAGATATTTGCGGGAAACTACATAAAATAAAAATTGCACGAGAAAACTATTTTTATATTATTATTTGGTTCACATGGTTAAGCAATTCATTTCCACATTAATGAGTTATCATTTCTAGAGTACTTTCATCCTTCTTCTGCGCAGGCTGCCATTGATTAGCGGTTTGTGTTTTGTTCAATAATTATTGTTGCTAAATTCTACCCTTTCCAATGCCGGCTTACCGCCAATCCAGTGCCGTTTGGGTTTAAAATAACCATAAAAAAAACAAAAAGTTCAGTAAAAAATCATACTATATAAGTGTATGATTATGTATAAATCAAATAAGCATTAATACTTTCCTTACAGGTAAGTAATGCTTATTATTATCAATTTTGTTTATTATTATCAAAGTTTGTTTCAAAAATTACATCTGTAGAGTCACGTGGGGTAACCGTACGCAATTTTTGCATTGGGATTTTTGTATTAAAAAGCTTTAGGTATTTTACTCATTTTTTGTTTATTATTATGATTGATCATTAAGGCATCTCAAACAAACATAAAACCCTCATATGGTTCATAGATTAAAAATTTATATAAAAAGTTTACATGCGTGTCGATTGCGTACACTTACCCCATGAGCGGGGTAAGTATTCGCATACCGTAGGGTAAGTGCTTAAATCAGATTTGTGGTTATCTTTATTAGAATTATCACTTAGCACCCGTGTAACTAACAATATTTCACCAAAAATTATCATAGATTATCACACATGAATTAAGGAACGCACGGGCGCGACACAGGCACGACCTTGTCGGAAACATCACTGCGAACACTTACACTCCGCGCACGGTTAACCCACGTGACTCTACCATAATTTTCATTTGAGCAACTACAATTTGTGCGATTTTCGAGCTGTTAGATCGGCGGCAATCAGGAACAGAGCGGTTCTTCTTTTTCGTTCAACGTCGGCTGTAAACTAGATGATGAGAAAACCCATGATCACTATTGGCGTGCGAGGGGCCAATAGGAATGAATTCGCGAGACGAAATTTCTGCGTTTGCCACCGCAACCTACTTTGCTACAGTTCTCAAAAACCGAATTATAATGGCTATAATTGTATTGAAGGCTTCTTCGAAGCAACAAGGCTCTTTACGGAACTGGATCAGAAAGTGCTGTGAAGTTAAAATCATCCTGGTGCATAACTTCTACTGTTTCAATTCAAAATCACTCAGCAATATTTGTGCAATCTTAGCCATGATATTGAATATCTATGTAATTTTTATCTCGTGAACTGCACGATTATAACTAAATTGGTGGTCACAGTTATAAATACCTGAAAGAAACCAAAAAAATGTAAACATAATATCGAAATAAAACAGTAATGAAGGAGAATCAAAGATTTAAAAAATATTTGAGAATTTGAATGACATTTAAATTTTAGTTAAATATTGTCAATTTTAGTTGAAACAAAAGTAAATAATATTGTTCGGCACTTACTCCTGCCAAGAATGTCCGGTCAATAGCGAAAATTTTAACTCCAGTAAATTGTATTGGTTTGTCCTTCAGTTGTCGGAGGCAGAATTTTATTTTACCCCGGAGTTCAATATCACGCACAAATGTCAGCAATCTTGCCAGCTTTGTTCTGCTCTGTTTGGCCTAGGAAAGCACATAAAATATTATTTACGATACATGCAGATAATATTGTGCATAACTTTCGGAACTAACAGATTCGTTATAAATTTCTAATTGCAACAACAATATGCGATGGTGGGGACAGTCACCATAACCAGTCTTCTAGTGGATGGTTTGGTATATTTAAGGTCTTCTAACAGCTGTCTTGAAGACGCGTTGCATGCAACATAATTGTTAAGTTTTCAGGTCTCTTCAGTAGAAAGAACACTCCGGATAATAAATTGTTTAAATTTATTCGCAATAAAACATTTACATGATGACTTGGACCTTTTAAATTCTACCCAGATGATCACCGGCTCGTCCCCATGTTAATTTGAAAGGTTCTTTGTCCCGATCATAAATATATCAAACCTGGTCCCGATTACGAATTAGAAATAAGGTAATTTGATAGAGCCCTAGCGTATTTATGAAACGTGGGGTCGAAAAAACTAATACCACAAAAATGAAATGTTTACGGTAGAGCTTTTAATACCACTATTAATTACCATCTAAGCAAGACAACTGCATTCTCACATAACAAGTGAGAGAAATGACAGCAGGGTTTAGTCAAGCTCCAATCCTAATACCTTTGAATTTTACCCTATAGACAACATATATAGCAACAGTAGTTATTTTAAGCATTTTGCTTTCCTAAGGGCCATTAACCAGCCAGCAGCGACCGAGTATTCCATTTCATCGAAAGAAGTTCTTACGATCGTACAGGGCGGTTCTAATGAGAAAGATCAATTATTCTCCCTACCAGCTTTTTTAAAATAATAACTCAATATCGATTTTATTTCATTCAAAAATTGCTTTAATTTATACCTACATTCAAAAATGCTGAAAATGATGATAAAACTATTCAAATTACGTAATTATTTTTTGATCATGTCTAAGCAAAATGTAAATTTACTCTATTTAGTGCTTATAAATACTGTTGACAACTTTTTGACAAGTCCCCTTTGTTTAGGTACATCTTTTTTATTCTCAATAATCCTATCTAAATTTTATGTTCTCTGTTATTATAACATTGATTTTTTTTTGTATAGTAACAGTAGTTTAGTAACACATAATAGTATCCTTCACCTAAATACTTGCTACTTTGTTAAATGTTCATTTCTACTTTGTTATTATTGATAATCTCCTGCGTACCACTGTATACTTATAATACCATGTACTCACTTCAATGTAAAGGCCATGCTATGGCGTTTAAATAAATAAATAAAATAATAATAATAATAATAAGTTATTTATTTCAGCCGAACAGAGCAGTGGGTGCAATACTCTGTCTGCCATAAAAAAGTATACATTACATAAAATGGATTTACATACTATAAAAAGAAAAAATAAAATAATATAAAAAGATTTAAAAAGAAACATATATACACATATTTAGTACTTGTATATCTACTACGGGGGCTTCAGATGAATTCTCCATGTTTGGTGAAGAGGCGCGCCCTGCCACTGGACCACGGCCTGGACGAGAGTGTTCTCCGATCTTTGGTAGCGCTGTCTCACCCCGGCTATTCTGTGGCGCATTAAAGCGGCGAACCCATGTACCCTTCCTTCTGCGAACATCTGCGAGGCACTGCATCGCCAAGGTAGGCCGAATAGCGCGCTATATGCGTTATTGTATTATACTCGAAGTGTGTTCATGACGCCTTGTGAGTATCTTGTCCATAGTTCGCCGGTGTAAAAGCTCATGCAGTAGCTCTGGAATATTTGCTTCTTCACCGGAGAACTGCACCTGTTGAATCTCCTGGCGAGCATGTTGGCTCGCACGCTTAGTACTCTTCTTTGGCGTTCTATGTCATTTTTATCATTTAGGTCATCAGTGACGACATGCCCTAAATATTTTATTTCACTGCAGATTGTGAAAAAAATCTTAAATATATAAGACCGTAAATAATTAGGCAAACTGAAGTATTTTCGTCACGAAACACGTGCGCGGATCTTTTTTAAATGATTTTATATAAACTAAAATTTAAATTCTGAAAAGTAGCTTTCCCAGATAATTCATTGATTTATTTTACTGCATATGATTTGAAATATATATATTTTTTACATTAACTTCACACAGGAGGCCTCGAGGAAAATAATTTTCCTCAGTGCCTATGTCATCTGGGATGCTGGATGGAGAGTCTTTTTGAGGATAGGAAAATCTTTATCCATTTTAATTAATATGCGACGTCTTTTGACTTTTCTGCAAGTCAATGATGAATATTTTTATTTTTATTTCACTCTTTGTTTTACTCATAAAGTTAAAATAAAAATAAAAATTTTCATCCTAGACTTACAGAAAAGTCAGTAGATGTCGAATATTAATAAAATGGATAAAGATTTATCAAGACACTATCTAGAGAGCATTTAGTTCGGGTTTGAATCTTGCAATCACACATAAAAGATAGGAGCCAATTGAAGATAATGTGAGTGCTTCTTAGTCGAAGTATGATAGAGTTAAAAATGACCGAATTTGATATCGACATCTTGGCGCAGTGGTTAGGGCGATTGCCCGGAAAGCGAGAGGTCCTGGGTTCGAGTCCCAGAGGTGCCAATATCTTTTTCTAATTTTTCTGTTTCCAGATTTTCGATTGAGTTTCGCTTATATTGCCTTCGTTTAATTAAATATAATATAATGTTTGGTGAACTTACAATGTCGGAGACTTGGTAACAAGATTCAGCTATCATAAAGATTTGCATCACGGTTCCAAGACAATCGAGGACTTGTAAAATCATGTCTTGGGGCAAATAAGAGTCTGTAAAACGAAAAAAATAAGGCTTTTAAAAACATTCAGAAAGATACTCAGGCAGGCGAGTTGTGGATACATCAGTACCTAATACCTATCAAGATCAAGTTTATAGTGACCAATTAATTATCAGTAGAGTACCATATATCACCGTTCGTGTCTCAAACAGTCTAATATAACATTGTAAATATTCACGATAACCAAATAAACAAACTAGTATCCAATCGAACCTTAAACTTATTGAAGATACCCAACACATCTCAAGACGTCCAATATTGGAAGTTAAAAGAAAAAACGACTTGGGAAACTAGTTAGTACAGAATTATAAATTGTACCTGTAAAGGATATCATGATGTAAAAACTGAGAATGAGGTCCATGATGATGGCAATGATCACCGTAAACATGACAGGTCCGTATTTATCTTCTACAAGGTGAGCAGCATCATTGAGAAGAAGCCTTCCAGTCATCAACGCTGATATAGACTCGTTTACGTCATCAGAAATATCTAAAAATATATTATAAAAATAAATAAAACACTTTGTATTTAACCACGAATTTATTATATTACATATCGACCGGTTTCGCTTACATCAAGCTTCTACTGAAGAAGCTTGATGTAAGCGAAACCGGTCGATATGTAATATAATAAATTTGTGGTTAAATAAAAAGTGTTTTATTTATTTTTATAATATAATGTCTAACCACAAAGTAATCGCTTCTTATGAAAAAAAAAAAAAATAAATAAATAAAATAAAAATAAAAATATATTTTTGAATGTAGCCATAACTTTGTGGTTATCCATTAAAGAAAAATGAAACAATTCAACTCTGTATAAACCACTTATATAATGCGTAAATCCTACCGGTAAAATAAAAATAAAAATTGTATATTAATAATTTTGTATATTAATTATATTCGGTGAATTATATTCCCATTTGGTCTCTAGTAGGTTGACATGTTGTTCTTGTATTATTTTGTATTTATAATACTTATATAGTGCAATTGCATAGCGTGGGTTGACTAGATGATCATTTTGGGAAGTGTGTGAAAGGGTTTAGTTTTTCCTGTGGGGAAAATTTAACCCGGACATTTAAATCTGGTGCGTAAAAAATTTTTCAGTTCAATGTTGCAAAAATCTCCCTTCTAACATTAAACCAGTTTTTTATACAAGAAATAGTATCGGTAATTTTTTGAGAAATACTAAAGATAAAGACCATAAATTGACTAATTCCGGAATATATAAACTCAAATGCAATGATTGTCCCTCATTTTATATTGGAAAAACAACTCGTAATTTTGAAATCAGAATCAAAGAACATTTAATTTATCTTAATAATAATAATTTTTCCTGAGTTCGCTAACCATATCATTGAAAAAAACCATAGTTTAGAAAAAAATACAGGGATAAATATTCTTCATATTAATCATAAAGGAAAACGTTTAGATAACTTAGAAGCCTTGGAAAATAAAAAAATCCCTTAAAAATAATGAATCTATTATCAACAAACAAAATATTTTGTCTTATAGCCCAATCATGGATTTGTTCCCCTACCCACCCACTCACACTAATACCTACCCACCTAATCTACATTAATAACTAGCAACGGCTCCACCCCTACCATAATAAAACATTGTTCGAAACTGTCAAATTAGTATAAGCTTTCCCTGAAGAAGGAAGTTTGTTCCGAAACCGGTAGGATTTACGCATTATATAAGTGGTTTATACAAAGTTGAATTGTTTCATTTATCTAAAAATATGATTAGGTGGGTTTCTACTTGGGGAAAGCTGACAAAATTAATAAATAAATATGTTAAAATTTTAATATAATTAATATTGCACTGCCGAACAACAAGATGAGTTCGTGTCATGTTTCCAATTATCGTCTTTTGTGGAGGTCCTGAGGAAAATAATTTCCTTCAGGGCCAATGTCAACTTAGGGGATTGGAGGTTATCCACCATTTACCTGCCCTGGTAAGTAACACATGGTTATTCCTTTAAGACGCTCTCAAGGACTCTAATTTTTTTGAATGAACGAACCTACATTTAATTTTCAACCTGTCCCTGCATACGTTGTTAGCAAGCAGTATGCAAGTGCTTATCGGGAAATCTAGATACAATAAGTGTTAGTATGACTATAGACAAGACAATGGGACAGGTTGGTGATAGTCCACGAGGAGGCAAGCGCTGGGTGATTGTATCCAGCGTATCCTGCAAGCACCTGTAGGGAGGAAGACACAGTACATAAACAATAAAGGTATAGCGCTGGAAAACGGGTTGGATTCCTCTCCAATCGATTGGCAGTCCCAGCAAGAATGCGCATGACATTACATCTGGCCGTAAACCACACTCCGCTTCCGCGCCCCTTAGCCGGTTCCTCGGTGGTGCCACAAAGAAAAGTAAATGGGAGATTGGGGGATAATGCCCGACGACCCTAAGGAATTCAACATTGAGAAGCCGGAGGCAGGGCGAAGGAGAGCCGAGGTTTTTTGAACTTTGGGCATGCAGTTTGGAGGGTATTTCTTAGAGGGTACTTCAAAGAAAAGAAGGAGTGAACCTGTATAGGAGGGGGAAACCACAAATGCCGGCAAATCGTTCCACAGCCGAGCTGTTGAAATCAAGAACATATCATAGAAATGACGCGTACCTACTCGCGCATTTGACCTTAATTTTGATATGTTCAAATGCTGCGTGTTTCCCGACTGTGCACCGGTGCCGAAAGAATCAATGGTGCTAGTTCCTCGAATCATCTTACAATGTAATACCGGTAGGACAAGGACAGCATTCCTGCCCCACACCAGCTAAATATTGCAAGATTGCAATCTACCAAAATTTTTTTACATTAACTCCACACAGGAGACCCCGAGGAAAATAATTTCCCTAGGGCCTATGTCATCTGAGATGCTGTGTGGAGGGTCTTTTTGAGGAGAGAAAGGAATGAACTTTGGGCTTGAAGAGACCCATCTTGTAGGAAGGAGGAAACACAGAGGCGGGCAAATCGTTCCACAGCCTAGCTGTTGGATACAAGAACGAGTTGAAGAAGCGACCCGTTCTCACGTGACAAATGTAAAACGTGTACATGTGTTGGGCACGCGTTTGGCGTGTTCCCCGACTATGCACCGGTGCCAAAGGGATCAATGACGCTAGTTCCTCGGAGCATCTTCCATTGAAATACCGGTAGAACAAGGATAGCATTCCCACCCGACACCTGTGCTCTAAAGATTGCAATCCGCCTGTTAAATTAGTAGAATCTATCAGACGGACCGCCCGAATCTGCACAGAGTCTAGGGTTTTTTTTCAGGAATTTTGGGGCTCCAGAATAGAGATGGCTGCCAAATTCAACCGATTTGTACAGTTAGCAGTTGTGTATTATTAAAGTATCTGCGGGCCCTGTACAGTACGCCCAGTTTTTGAGAGGCTAACTTAACTCTGGCTTCGATGGAGCCCCCAAATCTGAGCTGGTCACTTAGAGTTACACCAAGCATATCAAAGTAGGGCCTGTTTGGAAGATTGCTTCCGTTGAAGGAGACTAGATTTTCATATCGATCCCTTTTAGACCTAATCAGACATGATTGGGTCTATGAAATATTAAATTTAACGAGATTATTTTTACCCCAAGAGAAAACACTCTCGAGGTAACCGTATTATTGTAAACTAACCACAATATGAATCAGTTTGAAACTTCCTTACCAAATAAAGATGAATGGCACTAGACTTGCAAAAAATTAAAAAAAACAATGGTAGTGACGGCCGGCGTAGTCCAGCCGTAAGGCTCTTGACTAGCATTCCGAAGGTCGCGGGATCGAATCCCGGCGTGGCAAATAAATTTTATTTGATTAATTTGTGTTATTTCACAATTCATTCAATTAAAAAACAAAAAAAATAATATATAGTATATAGTATGTTTGCAGCACGTTCCAGAGTGGAAGATACTATCAGTATCGCCCTGGTGTAAGACCATCATTCAGAATTGAAACGTTACTTGAAATGGCATTTGCCGTGTTTGGTGACCAGATCTGAATAGCCAGGTACTTCGCCACCTTCCTCTTCCCTATCTACTTCCCCTCCCCACTACCTACAGCCTCACAACATACCCCAATTGGGGATGCCATAGTCTCACTGGCTCCAGACGGGAGCAGCTGAGACTCTTGTGAGGTATCAGTATAAAAAAATAAATAAAAAAAGTGAAATATATAATATATAATAGATGTGGGTGAGGTTTGTCCGGGTCTTGGCGGCGTATACGTCTGCCCACCAGCTGCATGGTTTCATACGTCTGTCCCCAGATTCCTACGCATCCCTAATACCCGTTTCCTTCCCAGAACTTCCGCTCCTTTCTTTCCTAAAAAAACCCTCCACACAGCAACCCAAAGATGACTTAGGCCCTGAGGGGAATTATTTTCCTCAGGGCCTCCTGTGTGGAGCTAATGTAAAAAGATATATTAGCATTAGATTATTTTATGATAAAATTTTACCACTCAGTTTTTTGGGTTGATCCAATGAATTCCTTACACTGCTTCCCATTTTATTTGCAGTGCTTACGTTCAGTAAGCCAGTTTTCCCTGAAAAGAGATAATCAAGTAAGGTAGTTCAAATTTTGGCATTATAAAGCAATGGTACTGGGCCGTGGACCAAATGGTACAGGGTCGCGCAAGGGCCTGCTTAAAAATTAAAATTACGTAAAAAAATATTTGTAAAAAATTACATAATTATCGCACGTTAGTATTAATATTTTTTCTAAAAGATTTTTCTCCGCAGTGAGTCAGCACGTGGATTTTAAATTGTCTTTTTCGAGAACACGAATAGTCGCAGTCGGAACATGATAAAGTTTTTTCTCCACTGTGAGACTATGAGACGGTTTGTGGACTTTTAAATGTTTCCTTTGAGAACATGAATAGTTGCAGTCAGAACATGAAAATGGTTTTTCTCCACTTGAGTAAACTTGTGGGTTTTCAAAGTCTTCTTTCTAGCACACAAATAATTGCAATCGGAACATGCAAAAGGTTTTTCTCAACTGTGAAACGGCTTGTGGACTTTTAAATGTTCCTTTCGAGAATATGAATAGTTGCAGTTTCTTATTTTCTGGTTGTAGATTAAAACGACTTCCCGCAATCACTCTTAAATTAAAATCAGTTTCGAGAAAAGCTTTAAATTCGAGGTGCACACCAGAAAAAAATCATCTGCTTGATCTGTGTGTTCTTTAAGCTTGTCCATCATCACGGCAGATGCTCAGATGATGAACACTGCAAGACAGTTCGAAACTATTGCTGAATGATGAGAAAGTGCAATACTCCAAAAGTCAAACAACTTCACTGTTGGCCTTGAAATTTTTATACAATGCTTGGTGATTCAATAATATATTGTGTTCATCGTGTTGAAAGGCTCGTCTCTGTTAATCTATTTAATATCTGATTTAAATAACAATTAAGCCAATTAATCAATACGATAAACTCACGAATTCGGTAATAACCCACGATTAAAATTTAAACATCAATAATAATCAATAACAAAAGAAAAGATTAGATAGGTAACTAATCTGCAAGCACTCTAAATATAGAAGTCTCGTGCTTAAATGTTCTTCCAAATAAATATTTTTTGAACGTGACAGGATTCATTTGTTCTTTAAAATGGAATGAGTGCTTTTATTATTACCGTGACGATTCACGGTTACGGTACCATGACGGCATTAAAAAGGCAATAAATATACGTTCCTTCACAATAATGCTGCAGCTCTTTCAATAGATGACACTTGGATAGACGGTAATTGTAAATTCCTGAAGAAAACCGCAGATGTCAAATATCTAGGTATCACTATGTCGATAACTATGTTAAAAGAATTAGAAAACTAACTTACATATTTATACGATTAATAAATATCCTAAAACTATCAAATATTCAAATGGTTTACTTCGCTCTTGTACAGTCAGTGTTGCAGTATGGCATAATGGCATGGGGGAGCATCTATAAGACTAATTTGTATCCGATGGTAATAACTAATAACACAAAAAAAGATCATTAAAGTTCTTCTTAAAAATACAAGAGCTTTTCCAGCCAGTGAACTTTTTGATAAATTTAAGGTCCTGTCGGTTTTAAAACTATTTGAAAAAATGCCATTCTAAAAGTTTTTAAGGAATCTGAAGTGTAAGACCTAGAACATATATGTACCTAGATGCAACACGACAGCTGCACAACACCATTATGAATATGTGGGTCCTAAGCGATTTACCTGATTTACTAAAAAGTGAGATCAACTATTTAAATAAATAAAAACTTACGTAACATTTTCACAGATAACAAACAGATTGACTTATTCTATCGATGATTTCCAGATATCTGATGCTAGATATATATATAGATATATGTATATTCTGATGCTAATATTCTGTTGCAGCGAGTATTATTATATGTAAAACATATATAATATGTACATATTTCCTATAAAACTTAAAGGAAAGATATACCAGACTATTGTAAGACCCGCAATAATGTATGGCTCCGAATGCTGGACTATGTACAACTCCTACTCTAGTCAACTCGAAACAGCAGAAATGCGAATGCTTAGATGGTCGGCAGTAGTATCACTAAAAGATAAGATCAAAATGTTCACGCATTCGTGGTAGCCTGAGTGTTACAGACATAAATAGTAAGCTGGAGGAACGACAGTTGAGATGGTATGGACACATAAGATGGAGACCATCAGACCACACAGTGAGGCAGGCAATGTCTATGGAGCTTCATCGACAGTCATCCAGAGGAAGACCGAAGAACTCCTGGATGACTCAATGCTCCAAAATTCTTCAGAGAAACGGCCTGGATGAAGGCGATACTCAGAACAGAAGAAATTACAACATGAGAACGAGAAGAGCCGACCCTAACAGCCTACCTAGGCAATGAGTTGGGACAGCGCAAGGAAGAAGAAGAACAGTATTATTATATGTATTTTTTTCATTATTTGTCCAATAATTTGTAATATTTTGGAGTAAATCTGAAAGTATTATTTTCTATTTTTGTAACTATAGATAGTAATCTTTTTAATTATTTTGTGATTAACTTTTGGATTTGAATATAAAGCTTGGTATTTTCTATTTCTAAGACCGCTTAGATTACATTTATCAATGTAACAGTGAGGGAGACACAACGATTTATATGAGACCTATATGAGTAGTTCCCAAAAGCGAAGAAATTAGCCTGAACGGTTAGTAAAAAAAAAAAATACCAATATATCCAACGTACCTACATTGAATGTGCACGTGATAGGAATACGTGTTCCCCATTATGTGACCAAGTTTTCTAGATGTTTTCTGTGGTCTTACCAACATGGCGTCCTGAAACTAGTGGTAGGCACACGCAAATTCGAAAAGAGAAAAAAAGGTTTTAAAAAAATACCAATATCGAAAAAAAAGGTTTTTGGTTCACCACATACCCGCTTGCAGTTGCCGGACTGCTTTTAGTTGGTGACCCGACAGCTGATCCCCCGACAGTTCATCCTCCGAAATTATCTATCTATCTATATAAATAAAAATGAATCGCCGAAATGTATGTACGCGCATAACTTCCGAACGACTGCACCAAATCGGATATTTTTTTGTTTGTTCGTTATTGTCAGGACAAGGTTTGTATAAAACTACTATTGAGCTCTGATATTATGAAATTTGTATAAAAAAAATTACAATAGGTGGCACGCGAGCTGTTTGAAAACTGAATGTACCGGGACTAAATGTATGGAATGCGGGAGGTGGGAGGGTGGAGGGGGGTTCGTGGGTGGGAGGGTGGAGGGGGAATGTTTGTCTTTCTTTAAAAAAAAAAATTTTAATAAAGAAATTGTTTCTCCCTGCGTGTCCTTTCCCATTCGTCCTGTTCCCGTTCCCCTTCCTCTTCTCCTTCCTCTCCCGCGTCCCCTTCCCCTCTTGCGTTCACACTCCGTCTCCTCCACCTTTCCTCTCCACACTCCTCTTTCCCTTCCCCTTTCGGAGACGGAGTGTGAACGCAAGAGGGGAAGGGGACGCGGGAGAGGAAGGAGAAGAGGAAGGGGAACGGGAACAGGACGAATGGGAAAGGACACGCAGGGAGAAACAATTTCTTTATTAATTTTTTTTTTTAAAGAAAGACAAACATTCCCGGGTTACGAATAACCCAACAATGTTTGAAAATCTCCTACTACCACCACAGAAAGCCGAAAATGTTGCTTGTGTTGTGATGAAGGACTTAGCCAGTCGAGGAATCGAACACGCGACGCTCGGGTGGGACCCAAGCGCTATGCCCACTCAACCACTGACCAGTCAATCGATATATAATTATCATATATATAATATATAATATATATAATTATTATATATATTATTTCCCACTTTTCCCACGGTTCCCACTCCGCCTCCTCCCCTATCCCCCTAAACCCTCCCACTCCCCCTCCCTCCCCATCTCCCCCCTACCCCCTCCTTATCTCTCTCCCTCCTCCCCCCCCTTCCTTCTCCCCCTCTCACCTATTCCCTCCCCCTCCCCCTCGCCATATCCGCTACATTCACTTTTCAAACAGCTCGCATGCCATCTAAAACGTAGCAATCAAATACGCAGTGGGCCCATAGAAGGGGGCCCTTTACAAAAACAAATTCCTACGTGGTGCTGTGGACACAAAATTTTCGAACAGTTTTAACTCGGTACATGCAAATCGGATGTATAGTTTTTTTTTAATATGTTGTTAACCAGGTTGAAAAACATGTTAAAAAAGTTTCGAGAAAAACGCATTCAAAGTCTTGCCGAAAGATATTTCAACATACGAACTGTTTAAACGGTTTCACATAAAATGCAGTATCTCCGTCAATTTTTCGAATTTCTTTAAAACACTTGGTGAGAGCATCTTAACAAATGTATCTTTCAGAAAATGAAATAAAAAATTATATATTTTTTTAACAGTGTCCTGAAGCTTTAATGCCTTGTTTAGGTTTTGATCAAGGGAACATGGAGGCGTTTGGGGACCCCCTGGACCATAGGCCCGGTGCGGACCTGTAGCGGCTCTGTAGCTACACAGTGGAGTAAGCTTACACTGCTCAGGGTAAAAATGTTTACTCATCATCATAATGTTTCTCGACAGCTGTTATGATTTTTTTACGGTAGCAACACTGCTCCAAAGCTAAAAAACGCGACCAATTTAGCATTTCGCGGCGTGTTGCCAACTTCACGTTTATTCATACGTCAACACGCGTCAACACAACGTTGACTTTGGTAAATCTATATTTAGACACCTAAAATTTCCTTCCGTGAGTGCCGAAAATGGATCGTACCTTTTTTAAACCTTTTCCGTGGCCGTGGTGCACGAATGCTGCGAATACGGTCAATATTTGCCAAAGCTCCGTTCAAAATGTCAAGATTCTCATAAAAGTTCGCCATTTCGTCAGTTACAACGCACGGGGTACTGTGTTAACCCTGGTGATCGGGTGGTTTAAATTCTGACAGCTACTACATCTCCCGGTACAGCGACTCGGTAAAAACACGCGCATGTGCGCGATTAACCCACCATGTTGAGTAACAATTTCACCTAACCCGCTCTTGCTCCGAGGTGTAATCTTATTTTGCGATGATGAGTAAGGCTGATTGTGTTATACTTAAACACAGGAATTAATTGTAAAATTTTAATATAAAAGCCCACTAGGGCGTTAATGAATAATATATAAATATAGACATTGTTTAAAATATTTACCGAATGCTGCAAATGAATTCGTAGTCTTCCTTGAATTGGCAAAAGAACGGATATCTCCACGTCTATTATCAAGCGCACTGATGACACCATTTTCATCTAAAAATAACGCATTTCGTTTCGTCACAAATATATTCAAATTATTAATATGTAAGTGTAATAAGAAAAGTGTCACCAAGTGGTCTAAGTGAAAATGCAACCCCTTAATAAGTGTATGATTAGATACTGTAAATATTTTAAACAATAATTATGTTAAAAAAACAAATAAACACTACACATATCAATATTTGTATCACCTATAATGAATCACAACAACGAGAAAACCTCAGCACGAGTTTTTCTAGTAAAGTGTTGATAGTATACTTTTCCATTCTCAGTATCACCTTTATAACAATCCCACCTTACACTCCACACTACAAACAAACCAACTACGTTAATGCTAATCTTGATTATCATAAATATTACTATGTAAAATCATTTGATTACGCTAAAATTTAGGTGAGACTTAGGAGACTTGGTGTCCTCAGGTATTATCTCTGTTTTTTTTTTACATTAGCTCCACACAGGAGGCCCTGAGGAAAATATTTCCCCTCAGGGCCTATGTCTTCTTTGGGGATGCGATGAGAGTAACTTCCACTGTGGAACGTGCCGCAAATATACCAGGTATTATTTTAAATGAATTAATTGTGAAATCACACAACTTCAAATAAAATTTATTTGCCACGATGGGATTCGATCCCTTGACCTTCGGATTACGAGTCAAGAGCCTTTTCCCAAACCACGCCGGTCGTCAATTCATACATCCGTTATTCCTGGACACACTGACCCACACCCACCCCTCATACCTATTTTCTTTCCAGAACATCCTCTCCTTTATTTCTCTAAAAAGGCCCTTCACACAGCATCCCCGAAGATGACAAATAATAATAAGAAATTTAATTTCGTAAGGCAACTGTCGGGTAAATACTCCTTTATTACTTTCCCGCTGACACTAATAATACAATTATTTTCAGTAAAAAATAAGACTTTTAATCAACGAAAACATCATAAATTAAGTCTACCCAATCCCAGGATCAAGTCTAATCAATTCCAGAATCAAGTCTACCCAATCCTAGAATCAAGTTTGCCCAATCCCAGGATCAAGTCTACCTATTCCTGCGATCAAGTCTACCCAATCCCAGGATCAAGTCTACGCAATCCCAGGATCAAGTCTACCCAATCCCAGAATCATGTCTACCTATTCCTACGATCAAGTCTACCCAATCCCAGGATCAGTCTCCCCAATCCCAGGATCAAGTCTACCCAATCCCAAGATCAAGTCTGCCGATGCCGGGATGGAATGATGTAGTACCGCGATGATGATGATTCTCTTACGTTACCTTATGTTGATTGGTCTTACCGTAAATCCAATTCGGTGTACTCATCTGCTGGATGATTATTTCAAGAGAATTATTAACTCGGTTGAGTCGATGTTTCAGGTCATAAACTATTTTACTGTATTGAACATTCAGCAGCAAAATTATCAGACGAATCCACACAATGTAAGTTATTATACAGAAGAGTATATCTGCAAAACAACAAAATTTCTAATGTATTTTGAAATTCGTAATGTCTTCTATTTTTCTCTACAGAGAATATCGTGATATGGTACGTGCTGGGATTTGTATTCTCCAGTTCTTATATATGGATGCTTATTAGATTCCTAATAACACAGTGACTATTTATTGACGTATTGTAAATATACAAAGCATGTTCAGAAAGTAAGTGTACTGATTTTTTATATATTTTTGAAAAAGTGTATTAGAAAAAAAAAATAAGAACTACCAACATTATCTTGTTCTGTCATCATTATCCTTGGTAGTTCTTAGTCGAAGTATGATACAGTTAAAAGTGACCGAATTTGATATGGGTTCCGTAGCTAAGTTGGTAGAGAGCTTGCCATGTAAGCAAAGGGTCCTGGGTTCCAGTCCTAGGGGAGCCAATATCTTTTTCTAATTTCTCTGTCTCCAGATTTTCGATTAAGTATCGCTAATATTGTATTCATTTAATTAAATATTATAATTTGAGATTTTACTCATAAAGATAAAAATTAAAAATAAATATTCACCCTAGACTTGCAGAAAAGTCAATAGATGTCACGTATCACGTATTTTATTGCGTATTGCGCATGTATTAATGAATTAAAAATAAAATGGATAAAAATGTATCCAGACACTATCTAGATTGCATTTAGTTCGAGTTGAATGTTGCAATCATATATAAAGATAGCAGCTAAAAATATGTGCGTTAAGAAAATGAAGATAATGTTGGTAGTTCTTAGTCGAAGTATGATACAGTTAAAAGTGACCGAATTTGATATGGGTTCCGTAGCTAAGTTAGTAGAGCGCTTGCCATGTAAGCAAAGGGTCCTGGATTCCAGTCCCAGGGGAGCCAATATATTTTTCTGATTTTTCTGTCTCTAGGTTTTCGATTGAGTTTCGCTAATATTGTCTTCATTTATTTAAATATTATAATTTGAGATTTTACTCATAAAGTTAAAAAATAGTAATTACAATTTGAAGTTTTGCTCATAAAGTTAAAAAATAAAAGTAAATTAAATAACTTATGGTACAACTGCAGAAATCTAAAAAATACTGCAACTTCCTAACTTAACCGATTACGCATATAATTGATGTTAGCACCGAATGTGGAATATTCCCGTCAAACTATAAAAAAAGTCATTATAATCCCATTATATAAATCCGGAGATTCAAAAGATGTAAACAATCACCGCCCAATATCTCTAGTATCCAACATTGCAAATATATACGAAAAAGAAATAAAAATAACCAAATTGTTGATTATTTGAATAACCAAAAATGTACTAACCCTAGTCAATATGGTTTCAGAGATAAACTTAGTACAAAAGATGCAATTGCAAAATTAACCAAGCTTATTTATAAAATATTAGATAGAGGTAAAAAACGTTTAAGTATACTCATTGACCTCAGTAACGCTTTTGATAGTGTCTCACATTTAAAATTAATTCATAAACTAAATAATATAGGAATAACAGGCAAACCTAAAACATGGGTAGAAAAGTTATCTCTATCAAAGAACACAGCAGGTGAAAGTAAACAACGGACTAAGTGAAATAGAAAATATAGATTTCGGAATTCCACAAGGAACTGTATTAGGCCCTTTACTATTCATAGTGAATATAAATGAACTTGTTGAACTCCCAATCATTGAAAACATTATATGTTATGCGGATGATACATCGATAACTACTGAAGGAAATTCTTGGAAAGAGGTCGAAGTATCAGCTAATAATGCAATAAATATATCGTAAAACTATGGTTTGACGAAAACTTATTGGCACTAATGGCACTAAATGTCGAAAAAACCCATTTCCTACCTTATAGCCTAACAGGGAATAACCAAATATAAACGTAAACATAAAAATTCACGAAAGAAATTGCCTTCTTAGAATCACACCGTGTAACTCAAACTGTATACACATAATGAAGAATAATTGGTCTCCTCTTTGTGAGGTGCTTCGTAGCCTCCCCACCCTTGTCTTTTTTACGTTAGTTCCACATAGGAGGCCCTGAGGAAAATAATTCCAATCAAGGCCTATGTCATCTTTGGTAGGTGGTTCTAGGAAGGAAAGGGGTATTAGGGGTGGGTAGGAATCTGGGGGTTAGTGTGTCCAGGAATAATGGACGTATGAATACATCCCTCCCACTGCGGGGCAAGGCGATGTTCCGAGAGAGTACGGCTGGAGAAATCAAAGGGACTCCCTCAATCATTCTCTCCCGATTCGACCTGCCATGCAGCTGGTGGACAGACGCATCCGTTGCCAAGACTCGGACAAACCTCACCCCATGAACCCGGGCACCCCTGCTAAGTCACCAAACGTAGCGAACCATTTGGGGTGACCTATGCCAGAAGTGTTGGTTATCCAATAAATGGTTCCCGGGACGGTGGTACCCATACCCACCTCCCAAACTGTCTACTTTAGTTTTGTGAAGGTTTCAATTCTGCCACGTGTGAACTGCAGACTTGTAATTCTTTGATTCCGAGAAAAAAGCATCCATTAGTTTTCATTTTGCTTTCACAGATAAAAAAAATCAGGGTGTGCAATTCGCACGCGGTACAAGTGAAACCTTCAGAAAACTAAAGTAGTCAAGAGTGGGGAGGCTACGAAGCACAGCACAAAGAGGAGACCGATTATACTATCTCAGTCTCTCGCAGGCTAAATCCATAGATGTAGGTGTTTGTCACTTTTTAGTGTCGTCGTTTCATCGAGTTTCAAATCACAACGGTGCTAAAGAAGTTTTCAGTTCAAAAAAGCAGTTAAATTTTGACCCACCTATAATATTGTCCTCAGTTTCAATAGATCCTATGACCGCCAATACGGCATCAGTGACCAGCATACCAAACCAATATATTATCAGCAGGATAACCAATACATTGTAAGTTTTGTGGTTTTCATGAGAGTTCTTTGGAAGCCATGTCAAGTAGGAATCACACTGAAATCAAAAGCGCGTAAAATAGATTGAAAATCTTATGGAGCATGAGACCAATGAAATACCAAAAATCTTTAACCAATCTGCTACAGCAATTCATATTAACCACTTAGATATTGCTCAGAAGAGCATTATAAAAACCATACTAAAATTACCCATCAGAACCCCCTCAAAAGATATTTTTAAGTGTTTTGACATTCTAAATTTAAAACAAACATATTTTTTTTTTTTTTTTTTTTTTTTTTATTTATTGCAACATTTATTATAATTACAATTTTACAACAAATATATAATTTTTTTTTTACAGGTATTTTTTTTTACTACCCTTCCATTTAAAGCATTTGCTTGTGTATGGAAGGGGAGTGTACATAAATGCTATTAGTTATTAGTTATAAGTTAGTACTTAAATAATTAATTGTATATAAATATATGTGAGCTGCAGTATTTGTTTGATAATGGTGTGAATTTTTTTTAAAAAAGAAAGAATGTAATGGAAAACTAAGGATATTTGTAAGATTAACTGACAGTAATTTTTTTCTTACGAATATTTTTAAAATGTCTCTTGACAGAGAGCAGTATTCGGGTTTTATCATTAATGCTTCTGATTTCTTCTGGTAGACGATTGAAAAAAGTTCTTCCCTGGTAAGTATAATGATGCTGTGCAAAAGACGTATTTAGTTTTGGGCATAGAAAAACATGTTTAAGTCGAGTTCTGTTTTCATTTAAAAATGGATATCTTTTTCCTTTATAATTTGAATCAATGAATTTTTAATATATAAATCTTTAAATGTGGGTACTTGAAATTCTTCAAACAGGCGTTCTGTTGGGTAGTCTAAGGATTTTTTTAATATAATTTTAATAATTGTCCTTTGTACAATTTCTATTGGAAGAAGGTTACATTTATACGCGGATCCCCAACTAATAATAGCGTATTGTAGAGTGGATTGAACTAAGGCATAGTAGATTAAATATAGATTTTTTATCGACAGAAAATTTCTAATTCTTAAAAATATATATATTAATTTTCTGATTTTGTTTACTACTTGACATATTTGTTCCTTCCATTTCAGATTTTTGTCGATAATTACTCCGAGATATTTAATTTTATTTGTTGTTTTTAATATTGTACAGTTTGATTTGCAATAATTTTGGCTATGAATTTTAGTATTATCGTGTATGACAATGTTAAAATTTTTGGGAGCATCGTTTGGATGGATTGCAAATGGAATTACAAATGTCTTTTCACTATTTAGTGATAGTAAATTAGTGTCGAAAAAATTCTTAAGCGTGTTGATGTCTTCTGTGGCCTTTAATTCTACATTTTCCCAAGTCTTTTCACTTATTATTAATACTGTATCGTCGGCGTATGATGTAATTTGACCATTTAAATGTTGAAAAAAAATATCATTTACATATATGGTAAAAAAAATTGGTCCAAGCACTGTACCTTGCGGGATTCCAAAGCTTGAAATCTCTTGATCACTATTAACATGATTGATTTTTACCACTTGAGGGCGGTTTTTTAAGTAGTTTGTGATCCATTTAATCGCGTTGCCTTTAATGCCAATATCATTTAATTTTTTTAATAGCATCTCATGGGATATGCTATCGAATGCCTTTCTGAGGTCAATAAATATACCCGCACATTTTTTACCTTTATCTAATGATTCGTAAATGTATGAAGTTACGTTAGCAATGGCATCTTGTGTGCTGAGCGATTTAATAAAACCAAACTGGTTTTTGTGTAGTATTTTATTACTATCTAGGAAATTTACCAATTGTTTTTTTACTATTTTTTCAAATATCTTTCCTATGTTAGAAATTAGACAAATTGGGCGATAATTCGTTACTTGTTGCGGATCACCAGATTTGTAAATAGGTGAGATTATTGTGTTTTTGTAATTCATTGGAAATATTCCTTTCGTTAAACTCAAGTTTATTAAATGAGTGATGGGTTTTATTAAGTAAGATTTCATAGATTTTAACATTTGTGCCGTAATAGAATCAAAACCGGGAGACGAACCTCCTTTCATATTTTCTATTATTTTTAAGATTTCACATTCTGTTGTTATTTCAAATGTTAAAAGTATATTACGTTTCTGTAATTTTTTATTTTTTTGTTTTTCTGGGTTAGAAGGCTTATGAATATTTTTCGCAAGATTTTTTCCAACATTTGCAAAGAAGGAATTAAATATGTTTGCACATTGTTTAGGCTGTAAATTGGCATCTATAATTTTTTTATCATGTTCGATGTACTTAATATTTTGTGTTTTTTTTGTATTGTCTATGGCCAAATTCACAGTTTTCCACATTTGTTTATGGTTATTTTCTGAAGATAATATTTTATTTTTAAAGAACTCTTCCTTACTTTTTTTAATATAAGATGTTAATTTATTTTTATATTTTTTATAAAAAATATATGCTTTTTCATCATGGGGATTTTTTAAAGTTGTTTTATAAAGTTTTTCTTTGTTTCTGATAGATATTATAAGTCCTTTGGTAATCCAAGGTTTTAAACATCTTAATTTTGATTTTATGTGTATTATTATTTCAGTTGTCGAATTTTTAATGTGTTGTGACAGGATTTTTTCAAAGTTTTTCGAACATATTTCGGTATCATCACTCTTTAAAACATTGTTCCAATTTTCCATTTTTAGTTTTTCAGAGAGAATAGTCATGTCTATTGTTGATTTTTGGGGTACTAAATTATGTTTTTTATGTTTAATATTATTATTATACAGAAGTAAGCATGAATGATGATCAGTTATGTTAGTTTTCCAAACAATTGATTTTAGTTTGTGAAGATCTTTAATGTTTACGTTTGCCCAAATGTGATCTAAACAAGATGGAGTATGTTCTTTTATTTCTCTAGTATTTTTATTTATGCAAGATATGAAATTTTGTTCAGTCATACAATTGACGTATTCAGTTTTGTTACTATTTTCTATTTTTTCATTAATGTTCACATTAAAATCACCCACCACGAAGCAGAGTTTATTTTTTAATTTTAATAATATGTATTTGAGGTCATTAATATACGTAATAATACTTGAGCCATGCGTTCTATAGATAGCTATTAAATGATATATTGATTTGCCGAGTTTGAAATGTACTTCGATGCAGTTTACCAAATGTATTGGGTGTTCTATAATGTTAACAATACTAAATTTATTATTTGCAAATATTATTATTCCCGAATTTTTGTTGATATCTACTTTGGTAGAAATATAATTGTACTCCGGTAAGTGATAAGACGGTGACTCAGCGTTTGTAAATGTTTCAGTTAACACTATGAAGTCCGGCTTTTTAATTAAATTATTTATTTTTAGAATTAGTTCATCTAAATTTTTCTTAATGCTACGGATGTTTATGTGCATAATAATTATATCATTGATGTTTTTAGAAATAATTTTGTTACATGAATCAGTACAAATACATTCATATTCTTGAATTTTAATATTTAATTCTAATTCGCTATTTAAGAAATCATCCATTTAATTAATGTATTTTGCAAAATTATATATAATTTTTTATTTTTTTTTTTATTCAATGTCGTAGTTTATTCTTTCTTTGGCTAATTTAAGCATGTAAGAACGGAACTTACATGTTTCGCTGTTTGTTCGGTGGTCTATTTCATTCATTTTACTGTTGAAGGAGTTTATTTCTTTCTTCTTGTTAGCTGAGTGACAGTTAGCGCATTTGGGCGGCAGTTCCAGGGATTTACACTCGGAGATGGGATGATCTTCTGAACAGTGCTTGCATGTTGGTTTATTCATTTTATTGTAGCATTTTTGTGCTGTGTGTCCGAATCTTTGACAATGGAAACATTGGGTAAGAACGTTACAATCGGTTACATAGATTCTCATGAATCCTAGATGAATTTTTTTTCTATTTATAAGATGTAGTCTCAATTCTGGATTTGTTTGGAGAATTAAGTTTTTGCTGTTAGTTTTTTTGTTCGTAATGATGGCTTTAACTTGTAATATATTTTTATCTTGGTATTTTTCACATATCATTTTGATGTCGTTGTTTTGTTCAATTATGTCTTCTAAGAATTCTTTTTCGGTATAGTCTTTGTCAAGTCCTTTGAATATTACGCATGGATCCGTTTTCATAAGTACCTCCGCTATTATGGTTTTGTCGACTTCATTTATCTTTTCTTTTAATTTTTTTGCGTCTTCTTTTTCTGGGCATGTTATTATAATGTTTTTTTTTGTTTTTTTAAATTCACTTACTCGAATTCCCAACTGCGATATTTTGATTTTTTGTATTTTCTCTTTTATTTTTTCAGTGTCTTCTTCTTTTAAGCTTTTTATAATTATAGTAAATCGTTTTTCTTGTGTTTGTGGTATTAAGTTTTTTACTGCCGAAGAGTAAGAAAATAAGTTTTTTTGTGTTTGGTTTTTTTTCTTAAATTTCACATTTTTCTTGTAATTTAGCTAATTCTATTGCCATGTGGGATATCATTTCCATGATGTTATTTATTTCTTTCATCATTTTTGATTTGGTTTCTTTAGTAAGTTTATTTTCTTCTATGATTGTATGTAAGTCACTTATGTTTTGTTTCGCCTTAGTGATAAGATTTTTAAAATGATGCCAAGAATATTCTTATACATCATTTTAAAAACAGAAATCTCCTAATGAAACTCGGATACATGACAAAAGAGCCTCAAAAAAGGGTATACGCATGGACATATGAATATATCTGGACCTGCCCTAAGTGATAAAAGCGTATTATTTCCCCCTCCTATTTCGCCGGTTCCATGGAGCCAGCTCGGCTTACGAGAGCGTCGCTTGAATCTAAAAATGTGACGTCATCATTCTTGTCCTGACCAGCGCGCTGGTCACATCGCACATTTTACGAACAAAATATAAAAATTGTGCTATACATTATACCCTAATATATGTGAACGTAGCGAATGTGGGCGTTTCTCCAGTGAGCTCGTCGCTGGTTACAGGGGTAAGTAAATTATGAAACATTTGTAAAAGTGTCTTAACTAAACACGGCAACAAAATATTCCCGTGTGAAAAAGGGCGAACTTTCCTTTGCCGATTTCGATTACGCAAATATGATAATAACGTGGCGGGCAATTCGCGCTCACATCTAAAAAGGTCTATTCATTCAAAAGCAGATTTTGCTTTTAAGAACTAAATGGTGATATTATAATGCGAGATGCCTATATACTGTCAGATTGATTTTTTAAGGAATCACAGTCATCTTTCCCCTCTTTACCCTCCATAGTTTGGTTTTACCCCTCATCTGTTTTATTTATTCCTCATTCCCGCCTCCCATAATTTGGGAGGCGGGAATGGGTACCGCCGCCCCGGGAACCTTTATTGGATAACCAACACCTCTGCCATAGGACACCCACAGTTGTTCGCTACGTTTGGTGATTTAGCAGGGGTGCCCGGGTTCATGGGGGTGAGGTTTGTCTAGGTCTTGGAGGCGAATGACCAGGACATACTGAACCCAAGATTCCTACCCACCCCTTAAACCCTTTTCCTTCCCAGAACTCTCCTCTCCTTCCTTTCCTTAAAAAAACCTCCACACAGCATCATAGGTGAGCATAAAGATGACATAGGCCCTGAGGGAAATTATGTTCCTCAGGGTCTCCTGTGTGGAGCTCATGTAAAAAAAAAAAATCTGTATCTTCTGGTCTATTAAATTTGATTGTCTATGGGTATACAAGATGTTCCAAAATTCAAGACAAGTTTTGGCCAAAGAAACCACATATATCTGGCAACCAAACTTTACAACATCCTTCCTCCAAGTTTGAAAAAGATAAATAAGTTTAAGGAAAAAATCAAAACATGGGTGAAAGAAATTAATGCAGACATAATAGAGAATGTATTAAAAACGTCATAGAAACTAAATAACGGAAAATCAAAGAAATCTACCAGTCCGCCCAGCACAGGACCACCTAGTGAGGAGGACTAAGAACAAACAGATGAAATATTTATATACATTATCATATCTTGTAATTCTCATCAAACCTGTAATTAAATAGTCACTAATAAAAAATAAAAATAAAAAATTTAAAAATTAAAAATATCTCTCAATAGAAAATTTTACCCAAAATACTTCTTAACTAAAATTATATTCAACGACATTCACAGACATAACACAAGGACGTGCAAGGAAATCAGGCTTCAAAAAAAGGACAAGGCGAATACGTAAAACAGTTTACTGTACAAGGGGATGAAGTTATATAACACGCTACCAGAAACTTCCACACCAAATGGAAAGTTCAAGATGTATTGTAGGATCTACATAAAACTACATAAAATTTAGTTTGCAATATGAAATATTATGATTAATTAGAAATTATAAAAATTAAATGTACAAATTACTGAAATAAAAAAAAAACAATAAATAAATTTTCTAATAGCAATAGAATCATGTAGTTTCTTTTGACATAATTTTGAGTTAATATTTGCTCTACGGAAGACGTTTCACCTTTTCTGTAAGAGTCATGTACTCGATCATACATGTGGCATGGTGGGGACCTCTGATAATGCCAATAGCTGCTGCCAAAATATTTGCACTAAAAATTCCAACAAACATCTTCGGATTTACAACGGAAAGAGCTCCGAAGATGGATTTAAGTTCAGGTTTCTTCAACAGATAGAAGACGACAACAGCACCTGAAATCACAAAAAACATTAACCTCTTCAGTAATCATTAAAAAATAAAAACTCCTTTTTTTAACAAAAAAATGAATCACGTAATTCAAAGAAAAAGAAAAAAAAACTTCTGGTAAAGCTTGCCCGATTTTATACATAATAGCCGCCCTAGTTACACCGAGTAACACCGAAGCAACCTACACCTTTCCAAGCAAGTAAATTAGCTCACAATATGTCCTCGAAATTTCCAACACTCCGGTTTAATTTTCTAAATCCACTGGAGCGACAGCGCAATTTAAAACTTTTTTCTCCGATTGCTCGACATTTTTTGGTAATCATTTAGAAAAAATATCTGCCCACATTAAATAAATCATATTCCGAATTTTAACTGAGACTTCCAAACTGATTATAGTTCTATGTAGCCAATGAACTAACTATCTTTTGTTGATTAACACATATTCGTAGGATTAATAAAAAAAATATTATAAAATCGTAAACTTCAACTTAATTACTTACAAATAAGGGAAAATTTGTCAAAATTGGCAGCAAAGCAATCCGAGGTATTTTAAATAGTGCCATATTGTGGCAAAAAGCGCTTCATTGGTTAAATCCCATTTCCCTATAGAAAGACTAATAGAAAATGGGATCCATTTCAAGAATTAAGGATTCGAACTGATATGTCCAGGAGCATTTTCAATAAGATGAAAAAACCCTTATGCAATTTTGACATTAAGTAGATTTAGGATAGTTCATTATTATGTTTTCTTTATTCTTCATTATGACATTGACACTAAACCCTGAGGAAATGGAAGACCGAAGCTTTTGAAAAATGGATACATACAAGTGCATCCTCAAAATTTGGTAACCAATTAACAATTGACCGAAGTTTCGGTTTTCAGCCAATAAATTAATTTGGTCCACGGTTTCGGTTTCAACCTAGAATTAGCCTAAATTTCGGCATAGCTGAAATCTGCATTCGTGATTTGTCTGATCATGTTCGTTTATTCTCGGGTATGTGAGTGTAGGTGTAGAATAACTAAACATTATGTCAAAATATAGTTAGATAAAAGTTCGTCGCCCGAGTTCTTAATTGTCCAAACTACCATTTGCGTATTTTACAGGAGGAGGTTTTCTTTGATTATTTCAATAAAACATTATGATAGGTGTGTAAGACGAAGCTATTTACGTAAAGGTAAAGGTCTCATAAGTTGAAATAATTCTTAATAAGATGACTTATTATCGTTTTTGATACTTTATTTTTAATTTTAAAATGGAGATTGAGCAAGAATGCAAAATCAAAATTATTCTTATGGAGATTGACCACACTCAAATGGAGATAGAGCAAATTCTACATAAATATTTTCCGTGCTTAATTGTGCAAACGACCATCTCAAGTTATATACAGGATGAGTTTATTTTCAATATATCAATTTTTGATATCGACAATTCGTGGTGGGATATATATATATATAAAACTTATTAATTAACTAACTTGTCTGTCCCTCATTATTTTCTATTCCATTTAACCGATTGTGATGAAACTTTGGGTAGTTATTGTGCGCTTGCAAACTAAAACTTCTATGTGTAATGGTGAGCTCTGACTTTATGAAATTTGCACACATATTCCCTTATTATTTTCTGTACCATTCATCCGATTCCGATGATACTTTCATGAGATGTTTTACACATGCCCGCGAAGGTTTCAATATATAATGGTGAGTTCTGGTGTTATCAAATTTGCAATTAAGTGAGTTCTGGTGTTATTAAATTTTCTTTCATTATTTCCTAAACTATTCATCCGATTGCGATGAAACTTTGGTGGGGTATTGTGCGCACGCCTGCAAAAATTTCTAAATATAATGATGAGCTCTGGCGTTATGTAATTTTCATAAAAATTACCTTATTATTTTCTGCGCTTCCGGTGAAACTTTGGTGCGTTTTTGTACGAACTGCAGCGAAGGTCTCTATATGTAATGGTCAGATCTGGGGTTATGAAATTTGCTTAAAATTCCATTATTATTTCATGTACTATTGAACCGATTGTAATGAAACTTTGGTAAGTCGTTGTGCGCATGCACATGAAGGTTTCTACATATAAAAGTGAGCTTTGGCTTTATGCAATTTGCACATAAATCCCCTTTTTATTTTCTATTCCATTCTTCAGATTCCGATGAAACTTTCGTGAGTTGTTTTACGCACGCCCGCTAAGGTTTCTACGAGTATATATAATGGTGAGTTCTGGCGTTGTAAAATCAATGCATCCCGCATTATTACCATTCATCAGATTGCGATGAAACTTTGGTGAGATATTGTGCGCACGCCTGCGAAAGTTTCTATATATAATGGTGAGCTCTGGCGTTTTGTAATTTGCATAAAAATTACCTTATTATTCTCTACGTAAGTTGTTGTACGCACGGCAGCGAAGGTCTCCATACGTAATGTTGAGTTCTGGCTTTATGAAATTAGCATTAATTATCTTAATATTTCCTACACAATTTAACCGATTGTGGTGAAACTTTGGTCAGCTGAAACCGCGAAGGTTTCTATGTATAATGGTGAGCTCAGACATAATGATATTAATAAAAAAAATACATTAGGTGGCTCGCGAGTAGAATGAAAAATGTGTGTATTTTACAAAGTTAAGCGGTAGGGGGAAGAGGGGGGGGTGGGGAATCCGGGAGGGAGGAAGGAAGGAACGAAGTGGGGGGAGTCGCGGGAGTGAAACAAGGGAGGGGCGATGGGGAAAGTGGAAGAGGGAGGGGTTGGAAGGTGTAAGGGGAACGCTGAAGGGACCGTGGAAGGGGAACGGGGCGGGAATGGACGTGCAGCGATAATTATTAAAAAAAATACCAAAGCTATAATTGAAACACATTAAAATTTGTTAAAAATTTATTGAAATGCTTTTTCGTGAAAAAATACAAACAATCTGAGAATAAGGCAGAGGGAACGCCTGAGGGGAACAGGGCGGGAACGGGAACGCTTTGAAAAGGTCATGCAAAGATAATTAAAAAAAATATAATAAAACTATAATGAAACACATTATAAATTTATTGATTTTTTTTGTGAGAAAAATAAAAATAAATTAATAAATTAATTTCTGTATTTCACAATTTATTCATTTAAAATAATATATAGTATATTTGCGGCACGTTCCAGAGTGGAAGATACTCTCAGTATCGCCCTGGTGTAAGACCACCATTCAGAATTGAAACGTTGCTAGAAATGGCTTCTGCCGTGTTTGGTGACCAGATCTGAATAGCCAGGTACTTCCCCACCTTCCTCTTCCCTATCTCCTTCCCCTCCCCACTACCTTCAGCCTCACAACATGCACTGGCTCTAGACGGGAGCAGTTGGGACTCTTGTGCGGTATTCATGTAAAAAAGCGGCGTGATTCAAAAATAATAAATAATAAGTTTTTGAGTTATAATAAAAATTCTGGAAAAACTGTTCTTTTTTTCATATTCTTTAGCTAAAACTCAAATCCCAACCATATTTTTGTTGACGAAACTCGGATTCGTAATCAGCACCCCACAACACATAAACGAGGAAAAAATCAGAACTGCACCAGAATTTATATCAACAAACTGCCTAATGACTGGATTAATTCTTAAATGACAAACAAAGGCTTCATACAAATACGGATAAACTGACAATTTCGAATCGAACTTATAACTTTAAAATAAAATGACAGTCAACAAAACTGATTTCGACAATAAAAACTCTCGGAAAGGAGAATCTGAGTTAAAACCGAAAAATGAACACGCTGTATTACAAAATTCCTTGCCATTTATAAAACAAAACTGAAACGTCATTGATAAAGATACTTAAAACTATTACTAACCGCTCTATTTCAGCACTGCTGCGTATGTATGATCTTTTGTCAATAGTTTTAGACATTTTGTTGTAATTTCGTTATTCAAAAACTCACTTGAAATACAATTAAATGCCTTTTGCTTCCGCGTAACACACCACAATAACAAAAACAATGTGAAGTAAACAAACAACATGGCGGCGCGGTATCGTAGATCGGCGTGCTGTGATTGGTCGATTGGTGGAGTTTGACTAATCTAGCCCGCAAATTTTATTTCGCGGCAAATGAGATTGAACTAAGAAGGAGTTTAACTAATTAAGAACTCACTTTTAGAATATTGGTGTGGACATTGACATTTTAAAAAGCTTGTAATTAATTATATATGGCTCGTAAAACAATTTTTTATTTATCTAACGACGCGAAATTTTATCCTTAACATTGTTGCATTTAAAACTCATTTTCGATAAAATGGTAGTTTGCACAATTAAGAACTCGGGCGACGAGTTGTCTTAGATCATGGTTTAAAGAGTTTTTATTCGTAATTTATCGTTAAAAAATGGATATTGTATGGCTATTTCCTAACATAAGTAGATACTATTATAGACTGATTAGTTTGCTATAATCAGTAGTTCTAAGATTTTTGCAAATCGTTTAAAGTTACCACCACCAATTGTTACACGACGACGAACCCAAAAGCGCTGAAAATAAACCAATTTTCTCATTAAACTGACATCTTTTAGGTTACTACGTTTTTTTTTTTTTTTTAAATTATAACTTTAATGAATTCTTACAATTTTAACAATACGACCTACACAATCCGGAGTGTAGAGGCTTTTTAAACTTATTTTGTCGGTTTTGGCCGAAACTAGAACACACGCCGAAATTCAGCCCAAACTAGAACACAACTCAAAATTCGGTTTCGGTCTCTACCGAAACTAGGACTCATTAAATTGACGTTTTTTATTTTATTGTGAATTTTATTTCAGTAACTTTGATGAACTCTTACAGTTTTGACAATAAAACCGACACACACCAGGGTTTATAGTGTTTTTTTTTACTTATTATTATAAGTTTCGGTTTCGTTTTCGACCGAAACTAAAACACACGTCGAAATTCAGTTTCAGTTTCTGCCGTAACTAGATCCCAAGTCGAAATTCGGCTTCGGTTTCTTTGAAATTAAAAGCAATTCGAAAATCGGTTTCGGTTTCGGCTGAAAATCTTGTTTCGGTCTGTCACTATAACCAATTCATAGGAATTGCATCTAATAGTAAAAAAATGTTGAATTGGGCTTTAAACTTCAAAATCTTCATCACAATACACGATGAGAAGCGACAAATATAAGATTACCAAAATGATAAAACAGGAAAGATTATTGGAGGACTTGGCGGAATCATAAATAATCAAATTCCTTACTCTGATTATTATTAAATATTGTATGTTCATACTTGTAAAACCCACGAGAACGATTATTCCAACATAGAACCAATTTTTTGACACTCTCAGGTTGACGTATGACAGATTTCCTTTGGTACGGTAGGAACTGATGCTCACTGGAGCTAATAACATGAGCCGGTGCATTTGGAGAAATAAAAAATTGAATGTCGTCATGGCGAAACCACCGCCATCTTTATCACGAAAAAATGGTGCTACCTTGGCGCTGGTATTTTTCAAAATTTTAATCATATTTTCAATTTTATAAGTGTATCACACCCTGAAACGCACAGAAATTAATGGAAAATGATAGAAAAATAATAACATTTTTAAAATGAACAATTGTTTATTCAATCAGATTAGCTAAGTGTCTAGTAAGAATAAAATACATTAATCAAACGAATCCAGGTATTTGTAATCAAAAACTGAGCTTCATTAATCATTTGTAATGATGAGTTTGGTTAATGACCCATTTATATGTAATTATTCGTTAAAACAATATAATAATGAGCACACAACATTTTTAGTCGATCAAGAATTAGATTATGAATACTACTAGGTGAACCGCATTTTTTCTGCAGCAAAAAAAATCGTTTTACAAAAATACCTCATTGTTATGTTTAAGGTCTCTGCCCACTACACCGTTCCATACCATGACCGTACTATGAACGTATCAGCCATGAAATAAACACGCTACGCGCTACTATGCCCACTAGAACGTGCTAACACCGTATTATACCCGTACGTAACGGGTATGGTGACCATATGATACCCGTATACACCGCGGTTAGTGTCCGTACCATCCTCGTTCAATAGGTGCACGGTGCCTGTTCTATCGGTGCCCGTTATATCATTTCGTCTGTGTGTTCGTGTCGGACTGACGCGTCAGGAGAAGCATAGTGTCATATCATTAAAATTCCTGGATATAAACACGAAAAATGAACACAAATCACGAACTAACGGAGTGGCAACGAGGTTAGAACGGGGATCATACATTCTAAGACCGTCGCGTGCCATGCATAGAGCGGACCGACACCTGCAAAATATTTTCATCGAGAATTCGCCGTCAGTCCGGTCATGGTATGCGACGGTGTTGGTCGGTGACGGAACGGGCTAGTGGGCAGCGTTTCATACTGATCGATACAAAGAATATTTTTTTTGCATGCGCCGCTACGGTTACGGTCATGGTTTGGAACGGTGTAGTGGGCAGAGACCTTAACTCCTTCGGGTAGGAGCCCTATGGATAATTTGTTTTTATATTATTTTACGTCTTAAATTGATTCCCTAGAAAATAGAAGAAAAATGAAACTTTGTAATTTTCTTGTCATGTTCTCTTCTGTCTTGTTTCTTTTTCTCTCCTTTTCTTTTCCATTGATCTGTAATCATCCATATTTTTATAGCCTTGTTCTTTTTTTCTTTATTTGTTTTCTATTTTTAGTTTGTTTCTACTTAACCTGTCTTTTATTTTTCTTCTATACCGTATGTGAAACTTATATTTTGAATATCAAAATACCTATGCAAAATTGTAACTCTTTTCTCCCACCTATTAATTGTGAGTTCCTCCCATCTAAAAAATGAGTTCTGTAACTCACCGGGATTGCCCAAATAAGAAATAAAAACCAAAAATAAATAAATTGTTCACTCCGAATTAGACTATTGTGAATTCCTGGATGTCATCGACTTCAAAGTACCAAATCGAGCAACTAGACAAAATATGTTATTCCACAACAATAATTCCGGGACTATCTATCACACACATGCACCTATTTCTCGATTTCGCACACTTGAAAACAAATTCACCTCAAATATCGACATTTAATAAAAATTTACCAGTTTTTAAGAGATACCTGAATGATACGAGGGTGGTCTGAAAAGTTTCCGACCTGAACATGAAGATGGTAACACTCGTCAAAAAAAGCTAGCGATTGTAGTTGTGCATCTTTTGACAGATACTCACCAAAGTTTCGGCCATTTCGGATGCGCCGTTTTTAGTTGACAGTCGTTTAAGTGAATCGTTGTGTGTGTTTTTGTGAAAATTTACAAATTTAATAACAGCTCGATACTCAATTTTTTCCATTGTCCCAAAAACACCCATATCTACTCGCTCAAACGACTGTCAAGTCAACTAAAAACTGCGCGTCCAAAATTGCTCAACTACATTCACTAGCTTTTATTGACGAGTGCTGCCATCTTCATGTTCAGGTCGGAAACTTTTCAGACCATCCTCGTATTTTTAAAAAGCATTTTTTCTTATAATTAACGAGCATCGCATATAGGAGCTTATTGCATATATTTTTATATTCTTTCTGTTTATCTATCCCCCTTGCGGGTGTTTGAGACTTTCAGGGGGGGGGGGGGGGCAATAGAAGACCCAGATAAAATTAGGGGCCGTTGAGATGGCATAGTAAGGGCGGTTGGGCAGGTAAAAAAAATATGGTCTAAAAAAAACAAAAAACATGGTAATCACGTACCACTAAAGCAAAGTAAACTTTAATATTGGTTAAGTTTTGTTATTGTGAGTATTATAATAATTTTTAACCCGTGTGCAAAAATTCACATATTTCGGTAGTTTGAAAAGTGGACGAAAATTGAACTGAAAGATTCCATTACATTTAGATCTACATTAAATTGGATGATATAAATTTTTTTAATGTGTAATGTTATCATCTTACGTGTATTATTATTATTAAGAGTTGACACTATATCATGAATACAAAAAGGAAGGAGGTAGCAACCCGGTACTTAAAATAATTGCTTTTTACTTGCTAAAAAAAAAAAATCAATATATATTTTTTTTTCTGACCATCTGCCCTGATGATGGACACTGCAACGCTGTCCGAAACGTTGGCTAAAGAAGGAGGTAGCGTAACACGGCATAATACCCCAAAAACTAAAAAAAAAAAAATTTTGGCCGTGAAAATCTAAAATCGTATCCAATATATATTTTAATCGAAATAATGATTTCGTGACAGTTGATCCCCCCCCCACCCCCATAAGTAAAAAATGGGGAGCTATAGGAAAAAAATCTCAAAGTGGGCTAAATAAGGTTGAGAACCATAGACATCAGAATTCAATAGGCCAGAACATACAGATGAGAGCTATAACAAAACTATGGGGGGCGAAGAGAGGAAAAATGACTGTGATTCGTTAAAAAATCAATCTGATAGTATATAGGCATCTCGCATTATAATATCACCATTTAGTTCTTAAAAGCAAAATCTGCTTTGAATGAATAGACCTTTTTACATGGGAGCGCGAATTGCTTGCCACGTTCAAAACATATTTGCTAAGGCCAAATGCTCGCCCCAAAAAGACTCGCGCCAGTACACATATCAATATTTTGATGCCGTGTTTAGTTAAGACACTTTTACAAATGTTTCATAATTTACTTACCCCTGTAACCAGCGACGATCACACTGGAGAACCGCCCACATCCGCTATGTCCATATAATATGTGAGTGAAATGTATAGCACAAGCTACCGTTTTTGGCGTGTTATTTCGAAAAATGTATGGATGTTACTTCCGCGCTGTTCAGGACAAGAATGATGACGTCACATATTTTAGATTCAAGCGAGGTTTTCTCCCCTTCCCCATGGTGCGAGCTGGGTCCAAGGCGGAGCTCTAGCCGGCTCCATGGGGAGGGGGAAATAATACGTTTTTATCACTTAGGGCAGGTCCAGATATATTCATATGTCCGTGTTGAGAACAGTGGCGGGCGGTAGTCAAAATATGTGGGGGTTCACCAGAGTCATTAAGGTAGACAATAAATATAGGAAAGGTGCATACCTAGTTCTTTAAAACGGAAACATATACAACACAGTTTCAAATTCCAATTTAAACAAAAATTAAAAAAAAAAAAAACTTTAGGTACACTGAAATAACAACCAAAGGAAGTTTCTCACCTGTGCTTTTGTTCCAATTACGGGTCTGTTTTTCCAATTTTCATTCGAACGCGAATTCCCAAAATTCATATTCGTAGTTATTGCTTCGGAAATGTAAATGTTGCACCCACGTAAATGTCAAACGAAAATAAACCAGAGAAATGCAACAAAAAATTAAAAATTCCTATTGGTTGATGTAGTAGCCGGGGACCATAAACAAACAAAAGTGGATTTATGATTTTTTATATCACACAAAGATTCGGTTGACATTTTGGATCGGAGTTATGACCGCCTGCTGACAACTAATCAGCTAATCACTCATTTTCATTATATAGTGACATGCTTTGACTTGAAGAGAAGAACACGCGGAACATTCGTTAAAAATAATAGCTCTGCTGTTAAATTGAAGACAAAATGTGGACAAAAACATACATGTAAACGTTCTTGTTTAACACGACACTATATGAACCGCTCCTTTCGATGTGGGGGTAAAATTCGGAACGGCGTTCGGGCTTTCGTAAAATTTGCAAAGAACCGTATGTACCAACGGTTTTGACTGTTCACGGGATTTGCTCACCAAGTAGTAAGATACTGGAACGCTATCGACAACGAACTGCTATGAAGATGGGCGCAAGGGCCGGCTCTCGTCGCTCTGAAAGATAGCACGTATAATAGGTACCTACCTACCTACTGTACGAGATCTTGAGAAAATATTATAATAATTTATAACCGAACCGCGTTTCGTATTATGATCTTCAATTTTTGTGGGTTGTGCGGCGATCGGGAGCTCTCATGACCTAGCCGCCACTGGTTGAGAACCAAAGAACCATTGATAAACTTATGAACACTATCTTATTTTTTTTATGCAATCTGCAATTGAAAAACTGGTAGCTGTTTTTTTATTTTTTTTTCTTATATGTATATTATTTTCACTTAAATGCACATTTATCTACCATATACTATGATTGTCATTTCTTTAAGTTTTTATTTAAACATTTTGTCTCTGTTTCATAATCATGTAAAAGTCCATCGGGACGTTGAAAATTATTAAATAAAATAAAATAAATTGTTAATGCGTACAATTTCTGAAGTATCCAGAAAAGTGACAATTTATGATCTTATGAACTCATTTTCTATCGGAGGCTCCTGGCGTCAATGTTTTAAAAAATCGGTTCGCTCACAAACGTAAAGTAATCTATTGATGAAGTAGTCCCAGAACAGAAGATACATAAAATAAATAATAATAAGTGGTACACAAAAGAACTACGCAAAATGCAGCACGATAGAGATACATTTTACAAAAGAGCACGCCTTACTAATAATACTATGGATTGGGATAACTACAAAAAAGCGAGAAACGAATACTCCAAAGACATAAAAAGAACGCATAATGAGTACATAAAAAATAAAATTAACTCAGAAGAAGGGGATCCCAAAAAAATTTGGAAAAGCATAAAAGAATTAGTACATGGCGAAAACAAAGACGACATAAAAATTGTAAACTTCCCAAAAGAGATAAACGAAGAAAACATGGCTAATAGCTTTAATAAATATTTTATTGAAAGCATCACTCAAATCAACAAATTAATACCCAACATTGTTTCTAACCCCATAAATGAAAATAACGACTCAAACAAAGAATTATTGGTCTTCAGAAGAATAAATGCAGAATATTTATTTAAAGTCTTAAATGAAATTAAATCAAAGAATAGTTCAGATGGATTAACTATTAGTATAATAAGGGATGCTTTTCCAGTAATTGGATCTACACTATTAAATATTATTAATGAGACCATTGAAGAAGGAAAATTTCCACAGTCATGGAAACAATCTACCATTATACCGGTTCCGAAGGTTAAAAATACCAGAAAATGTGAAGAATTTCGACCAATCAACACCTTACCAAAATATGAGCAGATTCTTGAAGTGATAATAAAAGAACAAATTTTACAATACCTAGATAAACACAATATTCTATGCCAAGAGCAATCAGGATTCAGATCTAATAACTCGTGTGAAACAGCATTAAACGTAATTGTCGAAGAATGGAAGGAAGGAATGAATAGTAATAAATTTATCTTAGCAATATTTTTAGACTTTCAAAGGGCATTCGAAACCATAGATCGAGAAATCTTAATAAGAAACTTAAAGAAATTGGTTTCTCATCTATAGCCATTAAATTAATAGAAGAGTATTTGAAAGACAGAAAACAGATAACAAAAATAAATAATCAATTCTCAAAACCAATGGAAAATAAATTAGGAGTACCGCAGGGATCGGTCCTTGGACCCCTATTGTTCATACTCTATATTAATGACATGGTGAAAATATTTTCAAAATGCAAAGTACGACTTTTTGCCGATGATACACTTATATACTTAATTGGAGATAACTATGAAGAACTAATAAATATTTTAAATAATGAACTAGATGATGTATCAAGATGGCTAAAAATAAATAAGCTTAAATTAAATACAAAAAAAACCAAATGTATGGTGATTGGATATAAGAAGACATCCAGTGAAAGCAAAATTAAAATTGATGGTGAAATTATTGAAAATGTTTCTGAAATGAAATACTTAGGAGTCATATTAGATCCCAAACTAAACTTCAATAGACATGCCGAATATACCCACAAGAAAATTGGCAAAAAGATATCTTTTTTGGGAAGAATTCGGCCTAAAATTTCCAGAAAAACCGCCATCACCATTTACAATTCAATTATTGTTCCACACTTCAACTACTGTTCAAGTATCCTTTTCCTTTGTAATGAAAGAGAACAGAATAAATTTCAAATTCTCGAAAACAGAGCAATGCGAATAATACTCCGAAGAAATAGATTTTCAAAAATAATTAAAATGTTAAAGGAACTTAATTGGTTAACAGTGAAACAAATACTGACCTTGAACACGTTGATATTTATTCACAAAATATTAAACAACATGTTACCAAAATACTTCACAAATAAAATCGTATACAATAAGGACATTCACAGACATTACACAAGGACTTGCAAGGAAATAAGATTAAACAAAAAGGACAAAACGAATACGCAAAACAGTCTGCTGTACAAAGGAATTAAGTTATATAACACACTACCAGAAACTCTTAAGTCCTCACCAATTGAAAAGTTCAAGATGGATTGTAGGAGCTACATAAAACAAAAACAAAAAATTTTGTGATTTCAAAAAATTTTGTGAATTTAAAATATTATAATTAAAAAAACTGCAATATGAAATATTATAATCAATTAGAAATTTGTAAACTTAAATGTACAAATTACTAAAATAAAATTCAAATAAAAAAAAAAAATTTAAAAAAAAGTAAAATCGAGCATGACAACAAAATTATTGTGATAGCGTGTTTTGTTTAAGAAACCTTTTAATCAATTGCACTACTTCAATTACATAAACATCTCTTTCATAAAAAATAATATCCCACCATTAAATATTAACACAAGAAATTGTCATGCTGGTGGACTAACTGTACCACTCGTACGAAATACGAGTACAACAGCATAGTATCACTGTTAGCCCAGTCATTCCGTAGTTTTACCTTGCAAAAGGTTATGTAGTAGTGATTTTGATATATGTTGTTAAGATTGGGACTCTAAAGAAAAAAAAAAGCTTTCGACCTCGGGAGGGTCGAGCTCAATCCGCCATCTTGGATTGAAGGTCCCAAAATTTGGTTTTTTCAAAATAATTATAGAAATGGTTGATTTTACAACCAAGTTGTCTAAGGCGAACTTAAAGAAAACTAAAGTACGTACATTTTATGTAAAATGTTTTTTTTTGTAAGTCTAATAGGTAATGAGTTACAGCGGAAGAAAGAAGACAATTTTGACAAAAAATTGTAAAACTCAAGTTTTTTTGATAAATTTTTGTAAGAACATATTACAAAATATCATTTTAACGTATTCCCACAAATAATATACTTATATAGCATCATCCGTGTGCTCGATGACGTTGATTGACGTTGTTATAGTGGGCTCCTAGTCTATAGCTGACTTGGCAACACTGATTGAGTCCTGGTTACTGGACGATGCCTGGACGCTCGGTCACTGACGGTCAGTGACAGCGTACTCGCCCTGTGGACTTTAGGAATGATATCTTTGCATAACGTTTGTGACGCCATTGAGGAATATAGTAACGTTAATCTACATACATGCGAGCAACATATCGATATGAGAACTTCCCGTATCACTCGAGACGATCAAGACTTGAAAAAGCTGTTGGATTGGTTTTCTCAGCATTCTCCCTTCCCCGAAATCAATTCACTTCTTTCTATTAGTACTGGAATTGTCGGGAATGAAAAGATTAATTGTCATTTATCCAGAGAAATAGGTACCGAGAGGATGTCGAACATGGTTACCAGGTATACAAATTTTGAATCTATTAAATTCAAACGTAAGGACAAAGTTATTCCATTGGTAGCAGTCAACAGCAGCATCAAGATCGGCGAAACAACTATTTCCATCAACCCGCTAATGTTGTTCCAGAGAATGTGTATTTTGAAGAAATCCGACGAAGAATTGAAGGATTACCTTAAATTCGAACTCGCCCCATTTCCTTTGTCGCTTTTTTCTGAAGAAGGAATGCGCAAAGGTACGAAATCATAATTTTATGGTGTTTTTGAACAACTTCCAGAAGGCGTGCAACTTCAAGGTAGCAAAATTAATGTTGTGGATGCAGGATACCTTTTACATAAAGTTGTATGGAATCGTAATGATTTTTTTGGGTCAATTTGCGAGAAGTACGTTCACTATGTAAGACATCACTATGGATCACATGCAGTTATTGTTTTCGATGGATATCCGCTAGATGATGGTGAAAAAAATACAAAAATCGCAGAAAGACTTCGCCGATCGAAGAAGCAGATGTTCTTTTCGATGGAACAATGCCAGTTCAAGTTTCACAAGAACGTTTTTTAGCCAATGAAAATAACAAAGTCCATCGGATTTCGATGCTTACAAAGCAATTTATACAGGCTGATTTTACAGTTAAGCAGGCTGAAGAAGATGCTGATGAGTTGATTGTCAATACTGCGATTTCCTTGTGTTCATCATTTGACGCAGTATTCGTTATTGGCGAAGACGTTGATCTCCTAGTTCTGCTAACAGCATTGGCACCATCCGAAAGTAGTATATATCTTCGCAAACCCGGGAGAGGCAAAACTTTTGAAAGACTGTATTCCGCGAATAGTGTGAAATACAAAGAAGCGGCTGAGAATATTCTGTTTCTCCATGCCTTTAGTGGCTGCGATACAACATCGTCCTTCTTCAACCAAGGAAAAACAAAATTTTGTTCACTTGTACAGAACAACATAAGACTCAATGCCATGATAGGAATCTTCAAACAACATGATGCAAAACCAGAAGACATAGCAGATGCAGGAACACGCTTTCTTGTTGCTTTGTAGGTACGGGGGTGACATGGATAAGGATACCTTGGAAGAAGTCCGCTACCAACGTTTCGCAAAGTCAACAACAAAAAGCAAATTCAATCTTGCCTCTTTGCCACCAACGAACGACGCTGCACGGTACCATGCATGCATGTGGCTGCAGGAAAGCTGGATTGAATTGTTCTATTGTGTGTGGGTGCTGTAATGGTCAAACCTGCCGAAATTCGCCAGAGGTTCATATCGATGTCGAGGAAGAAGATGAAGAGATTTTGTCAATGGAAGCCCAGAATCTCAGTACCACAGGCAATGAATTAGATGATGACATTGATGAAGACTGTTATTAAGATGTCGATATCATTACGCAATAGCCAATATATAAAATAATTTCGAAATCTACCATCGCTGGTATATCTGTGGAGTAGACCTACAGGGGATACCACAATAAAAAAATGCGCCATGTTCTCTACCTCGTGGTGGTGTGGAAATGAGTTAACAAAATTATTATAATTATATGATAAAAAATATATAATATAATTATGTATAAAATGGTCACCAACACTAAGTGGGCGAAGCCAAACCAAAAGCTGCCTACAGGGCCTAGCAGTAAAACCCTACGGAGCGGGTTTTTAACAGCTAGTTATGTAATGAATAACCCGAAAAAATAACACAAATTGGGAAAATCATAATTTTTTAGAAAAATATTCACATTTCCGCCACTGTAACTCGTTACCTATTAGACTTCCAAAAATAACTTCATACATAAAATGTACGTAATTTAGTTTTCTTCAAGTTCGCCTTGAACAACTTGGTTGTAAAATCAACCATTTCATAATTATTTAGAAAAAACCGAATTTTGGGACCTTCAATCCAAGATGGAGGATCGAGCTCGACCCTCCCGAGGTCGAAAACTGTTTTTTATTTTTAGAGTCCCAATCTTAACAACATATATCAAAATCGCTACTACATGACCTTTTGCAAGCTAAAGACCTTTTTTATCCCCCACTGACTGGGCTATAACTGCACATCGTAATAATGATCAACTGTCATATACAAAATAGAGAGCGTAAGTGATGTTAGAACCTTGTGAAATAAATGGAGCTTGATTTTAAAATATCTTCATACAGGTGTTTATAGAAATACAGCACAGATGGTTGAGATGCACTAAATTGAGCTTGATTTTAAAATAACTTCATACAGGTGTTTATGGAAATATAGCACAAATGTTTGATATGCAATAAATGGAGCTTAATTTTAAAAGAACTTCATACAGGTGTTTATGGAAATACAGTAAAGATAGTTGAGATGCACTAAATGGAGCTTGATTTAAAAATATCTTCATAGAGATGTTTATGGAAATACAGCACATGCGTTTCACACACCTAGTAACGAAGGAACTTTTCGACGCGGCTGAGTTCCAACCCTAAATTCGGAGTGGTAAAAGAAAAACAAAAAAATATATATTCTAAAATAATATGATTACATACTTAATACCTCAGGCACGCCTCATACATCATTACAATTGCCTGGCCGTGTTGTAGGTAGCTTGAAAACAAGCTATGGAAAAATTATCAGGAAAAATACTGAAAAGACTTCCTCCTGCTCCTCCTCCTCCTGCTCCTGCTCCTCCTCCTCCTGCTCCTCCTCCTCCTGCTCCTCCTCCTCATGCTCCTCCTCATGCTCCCCCTCCTTCTGCTCCTCCTGCTCTTCCTCCTCCTCCTCTTGCACCTCCTCCTCCTTCTCCTCCTCCTCCTGCTCGTCCTCCTCGTCCTCTCATACTCCTAATGCTCCTCCTCCTCCGGCTCCTCCTCCTGCTCCTCCTCCTCCAGCTTCTGCTTCTACTCCTCCTGCTCGTCTTCCTACTGCTCCTCCTCCTCCTGCACCACCTCCTCCTTCTACTGCTCCTCCTGCCTCTCCTACTCCTGCTCCTCATCCTTCTGCTCCTCCTGTCTCACCTCCTCCTGCTCCTCCTCCTTCTGCTCCTCCACCTACTCCTCCTCCTACTTCTCCTCCTACTGCTCCTCCTGTCTTTCCTCCTCCTCCTCCTGCACCTCCTTCTCCTGATCCTCCTCCTCCTTCTCCTTCTCATGCTCCTTCTCCTCATGCTCCTCCCCCTTCTCCTCCTCCTCTTCTTAGGAAAACGACTGAAAAATTTATCAGGAAAATACTGAAAAGACCTCCTCCTGCAACTCCAATTGCAATTGTTGATAGCAACCCCTTGATATACGAACAAAAAAAAAACACGAAAATTATAACAAAAAAAAATAATAAAATCTTGTAGCACTACCATATAAGTTTTACTTTTTCTTCGACATTTTATGTTTTGCTTATCATTTCTACATCTTATCTGAATTATTTAATTATTTTATATATTATCTTACAAAATTATGCTATCTCTTATTATGAATATATTGTCTTCTTTATTGTCATCTAAAATGATTAAATAATTATATTAATTGTCTAATTAATTTTAGATTAGAAATTCACATTGGAAATGAATAATTGTTATTTTATTATCGAAGAAAGCAAACACTTTGTGGCTTGACATTGTACAAAGAAAAGGGTTATTTGTTTAAAACCACTTTCTATTACTTATACCAGTTTATATGTTTACCCTTATGGAGGTTGAAATCAAACGAAACCAAAAGATGTTTACCTATAAATAAAATAAAGTTGTTTAAAACAAAGTAGTTTTTCCATTTGTAAAACTTACAATAGAGTTTTTTAAAATCGGTTCAGTTTTGGGGGATAAAAAATGGGAAAAACAAAACCTTGATTTTGAAGATTTTATTTAGGTATTCAGTCTGAGGTGCATTTCCTTTCGCTTAATATTCGGGGAGGTAAAAGCGACAGTGACAACAACGGTTTGGTAAAATTTCTATTTTTCAGATTTCTCGGCGACCGGGTTTGCTCTTAACCCCCTTAATCCCTCGGGACCCCCTTAATCCGGAGGCATTGTTCCCTGTAAAGATGACTCTCTGCCACCTCAACCCTCAGAGCTTAGTTCGATAAGAATACCTTCAATGAAGGTTTTACTGGTGAGAACTAACCTCAGAGAAGAGAGTGCACCGGAAGGATGATATACATTATTATTATAAAATAGATACATCATTAAATATTTTTGTAATATCATTTATAAACAAGGTAAACAAGATTGGACCAAGGTGTGAACCCTGTGGAACTCCACTTGTTGCATAATTTTTTTCCGAAAGGAAGGATTTTATTTTAACAATTTGTTGTCTACCACTAAGATAGCTCTCAAACCAATATAATGTGTTGCCACATATATCAAGCTTTCCTAATTTACATTTGGAGATTATGTTCCTATGGAGATTAAAAAAAACAAATAATTATCTGGCTTACCTACATAGTAACGAAGATAAACATTTTTTTAATGAACAGTAGGCCATGATACAACACTTTCCCTATCATTTGCACACAGAACACACTAGTAAGGGTCAAGGCCTTTTATGATCCATGCATTATTTTAATGAGCTTATTTAATCATATTATGTTTAACCCTTTCGATATTGTGTTTTTTAATACACAAAACACGGTACGATAGCGATGCCTTAGTATTTTTGTGTACTTGACGACACAAACTGAGGCGGGCACATACAAGTCCTTCTATCTTCTCTTGTATACGACCAAGCTTTGTGTTGGCATTTAAACGTTTACCATGGACACTTCCAAATCTTCTAAATAAATAAAAATGAATCGCCGAAATGTATGTACGCACATAACTTCCGAACAACTGCACCAAATTGGATAATTATTTTTTTGGGTGTTCGTTATTATCAGGACAAGGTTTGTATAAAACTACTGGTGAGCTCTGGCGTTATGAAATTTGTATAATAAAATTACAATAAGTAGCGCGTGAGCTGTTTAAAAACTGAATGTACCGGGAATGAATATATGGAAAGCGTGAGGTTGGAGGGGGGAGGGTAACTCGGGTAGGGGGTTTACTCGGAAGAGGAATGGGACGAATGTGAAAGGACACACAAGTTCTTTATTAATTGGCGTAGCAACGCATGCCGGGTACCAGCTAGTAATTGAAATATATTCCAAAAGATCATCGGCTGCCATTGCTTGAATGTTTGCAAAAGATTTTACAAAGTTTGTAAATTTTTTTATAGACTTATATTTCTATTTTCTACTAAATGAAAAAAAGTGAAGTGACAATAACCTTTATAAGGTATGTATTTGTTTTTTTTTTATCGTTTTTTTAGTTTTGTATATAGTGTATATATAAAAAGCAAAAACAATCGGTAAGCGACAAAACAAACAAAAAAAACTTCTTTTTTTTTTAAATAAAAACCAATATTTTTAATTGAACCATATAAGTTTATGTTCTTAAAACCTGAAAGATTATTTGGGATACGTTCAAAAACAGCGTATCTATTAGAAAATTAATGTCAACCGGGAACATTCCTAAATCAATCGTGAATCCGATAGAACGTTTTTTTTACAATAGCTTCATGCACCTCCCAGATTATGTCATCTTTGAGAATACTGCATGGAGGGTATTTTTGAGTAAAGGAAGGAGAATAAGTCCTCAAGTTCGGAAAAGGATATTAAGAATGGCTAGAAATCTGGATGTCAATGTGTTCAGGTGTGACGGATGTATGAATCCATCTCTCTCAATGCGGTGCAAGACGATGTGTCGAGAGAGTCCGGCTGGAGAGGTCTAGGTCTCTCTCAACCAGTCTCTCCCGATCCGGCCCACTTTGCAGTAGGTGGACAAACGCATTCGCAACCAAGACCTAGGCAAACCTTACCCCATGAACTCGGACACACCTACTAAATCACCAAACGTAGCGAACCACAAAATCTCAGAATACCCCGGGGGTTAAACTAATACGTGGCAACTCCTCATTCGTTTTGTGATTGAGATAAAAGACCTCTTGATAAAGTTGCCAGATTAGTTATTATTATTGTCTAATAAATCAAATGCATATTATCTGATAAGCCACTCGATTGATTGTAATAATACCTCTTTCATATAAAAGGCAACAAAACCAATTCAAAGGTAGTTACTTCGCAGAAAGCAACATGAGGTTCCTTGCCGTTATTGGTGTACTAGTGTGTGTGGTGGCCCTTGCACAGGTAAACACATTGTACTATTATTAATTTCAAGTAGATACATAGGTACATAAAATTTATTTTAAAGTTAAAAAATGTTTTTAATAATGAATTTCAAATCCATTAGAAGCAAATTAGTTAGAAGCCTAATGGAATATAACTCGATAGTTTGGTCTCCATCTTACAAAACTCACATTAATAACATGTTAAAAAATGTTTTTAATAATGAATTTCAAATCCATTAGAAGCAAATTAGTTAGAAGCCTAATGGAATATAACTCGATAGTTTGGTCTCCATCTTACAAAATTCACATTAATAACATTGAGCGAATACAAAAAAACTGCGTTTTATAAATTTTAAATTAAATTTTCCATTAGAAGACTTAAAATATAATTTATTATTAAATTTTCTAAAAATACACACACTAGAAGACAGACGTGAAATAAACGACTTAACATTTTTATTCAAAACACTTAACTCTAAATTTTACTGTTGCGAACTCGTGCCACTCATTAACTTACGAATCTTTCGCTTTTAACATACGATTGTATGATTTAAATGATGTATTTCTTTGTCATCAAAGCCATTTACTACTAACATTCAAGGGGTAATTTTTTCTTTTGAATTCTATTTGATTGTGAGCCAAATATTTTTTTTAATAATCCGTTCAGCTTCGCAAATTCAACAATAAATTACTCGTAAATATCCTGTGATTTTTCACGGGTCTGCGCTATTTTCTCTGAAACTTGAAAGTTATTTTATTTCCACAAATAACTTATGTCGTATTTTATTATGTTTGTAGTGTTGTTATGAATTTTAATTGAAATTGGCTTTGTAAATGGGCAAGAAGCCTTTTTTGAGAAATCTTTGAACTCTTTTTCATATTATATGGTGATAAAAGCATTATGAAATAATGCTGTTTAAAAGTAGTTTGATTCGAGATACGATTGAAAGGACAGTCACTCCTGAACCCCTAGCATATTCGATCGATAAGGATTGATAGGATAACTTTCGGTAATTTGTCATCGTTCACTAGCACGATTGCAGATCGCTAAAGAATAAGTAACAGTTCACAATGATTGTTCTTAATATATTCGACGTCAACTTTTGTTTGTCCGTTAGCGATCTGCAATTGCCCTAGGGAACGATGAGAAGTTACCGAAAGTTATCGATACAATCCTTATCGATCGACCGTGCTAGGGGGCCAGAAGTTTATTTTTAATTGATAGTTTTTTTTTGTTTTTTCTTTTGCATAGCTTGGGGTGAAGGGCTGCAAGGGTTTTATTGGCTGAGGCTAGGGTTTCATTGATGTGCTTTTTTCCAAGATAATCTAGTGTCGGGGGTTACTCAGAGTTATTTAAAACCTTTTTTCCAAGGGACGTTTTTTTTCCAAACAAGTGGATGTTAGGTGACCTTTTAGAAACGCTGGCGGCGCTTTTGGAGGGATTTGTACTAATTCGCAATTGCTTAAAGGAAAATTTTAGTTTAGATGCATGGGATTGAACTTGACTGGTAACTTTATTTATATTTACCATTAGTCTTACTCTTTTTATATTATATTATGGTAAAAGTACTACGAAATAACGGTGTTTAAATACTATTTGGTTCGAGATACGACTTAAAGGACAGCTACTTCTGATCCACAAAGAAGATCATACTCCTACAATATTTCCCTGAAAACTCCTCAAAAGGTTATAAAACTATCAATTACATTTAGTTACAGCATACTTATACTCTTTTTCTTTCTGTTCAGGGCTTCAAGCTCTTCGGCATCACCACCCCCGAGAAGATGCCCAAGGGTAAGTTAAATACTGCGAAAAAATATTAATACAATTTCTTATTTATATTTTTATTTTCACATTTTATCTTTCGACTGAATTAAATTTATTTATTTATTTATATCTATATATTACAGTTTACACCATATTATTAACATTTTTACAAATGTAATATATTTTTGAAAACATTTTTACAAATTAATATTACAATTCATTATGTTGGGTGTAAGGTAGGTTTGAGAAGGTGAAACTGTTGGTTGGTAATATTGTATGTTTCGTGAACACCTCACTAGGAGAACCTGTGCTGAGGTGTTTACGTGTTTATGATTTAGTGTGACAAGTACAAGTATTTATGTGTTGTAGTAGAAAGTTAGTTTTTTTTTTACATTTTAATGGTAATTGTACATAGATTATTTAGAAGGAAAAAAAATAAAGTATATATATATAATACGTGTACAAATGAATAGTTGGTAATTTCTTGAAGGACATGTTTATTTATTTTACACTTTTTATATTTTGGTTATGTTTGGTTAGGGATTAAAATATTTTGAATAAAGTGAATATCTTGATTTTTGATCCAGGCTGTTTTTTGTGAATGTTTGTAGATGTATTTGCAGTTAGTAGTTGTTTCAGAGTAATGGGCATATAATTAAAAAGTTTGGTTGCATAATACTGAAAATGTCTTTGTCCGTGTGTGGTGTGTTTTATCGGTATGTTCAGGGTTATATTTGTTAAGGACCTGGTTTTTATTATTGTTGCAAAGAACGATTTAAAAATAAATGTAGCTTCAATTGAAAAGAACGATTCTAAAATAAATATAGATTCAGTTGAAAAAAACGATCCTTACGAGTGTGCTACTTACCTGACCATGTTAAAAAAAGTTTTAACAAACAATACGATTTTATGTTCGCTTTACCAAGCTTATTTTAAATATATAAATGTTAAATAGAAGAATACGACTTTATTTAATTATTTTTTTTACATGTTAATAATATAAGTATGAATGCAGGATTATAAAGGACACACTTGACTTACTTTAACCAGTAATTCCTGATATTATATGATATGATATGATAGTAATAAATGGAAATGAAATTTTGGTTTCCGATTTATTTTTTCGATTTTTTAATGAATTAATTGTGTAACAACACAAATTAATATTGTAAAATATACTTGCGCATTTCGGGATTTTAACCCGCGACCTCCGGATTCCAAGTCGGGAGCCTTACTCCTCGACCACGGAGGCTTTATTACTATTTGTTTCATTGATTTTACTGTCAACTTTGTAAACCAGCGGCTATAAAGAAATCGTAAGGTTTTGATGATTTTTTTAATAAAATTTGTAACATAGTAAAACTAAAAAACCGTTTTCAAAGATTAGGAATCCTTTTACAATTCGGACGGTAGAAAACTAGAACACTATAAAAAATAATTGCAAAAGTCGTGAATGACAGACGAAACTTTTTAAATGACGAATTTATAAATTGCACCTATAATTCGGAATCGAAGGTACGCGATTAATATGAACAGATTTGAGAGGACTCAAAAATGTAGATAGATTAACAGGCTATAAATAAATTTATTATTAATCAATTATTTATTGCTCTTGGCCTTGAAAATCATAATCTCTTAAATCTGTTAGATAGAAAAGAATCCATTGCTTGATTACATCTGCAAGATTTTGGATAATACATTAAAAAATAAGCTCCGAGATAATATAAGAATATGTCAATATTATTTCTGGATTATTATACACCATTTCACGGATTAGAGATAAGTCTTATATTATACCCATATAAAACCTGAATATTTCCTATCTTACCCACTAACTCCTGAGATTTAGTTTCCTTGATGATGCCATTCCACTTTCAACTTGTATTTTGTTCATATGCTCCAAATTACGAAGAGTGCTTACTGTGATAAGAGTACTTAGGGAACGTACCCATACTACGTGACCAAATTTTTGCAATTTTTAACCCCCCCCCCCCCCCCGCTCATTTGTACCAAGCGTGACATTTTGAAGACCCCCCCCCCCTAAACGTGTCACGTACGGGTACGTTCCCTTAGCTCCTAGACTAAGCTAGTAAAAATAATGAAATATTCTGGATTAAATTAATTATTTATTATTATTGAATTAAATCTTTATTGGACATAAATTTCTGAGTTTAAGAAGCCTTAATCGTGCAAATCTTCCACATCCACTTTTGAAGTGCCATTCCATTTTGTTCCCTGCAATAATTCTCTCCGGGTTGTCCATGAAACATTTACTCGGTATGCCTAAAGGCCTTCTATTGGTACCTAATTCTTTGCTCGTACATCGTCAATGGTTGTGTCTTACAGCATTCCTAAAAAAAGAGAATCCTTCACATTTTTCGATTTAATTCTTTATAATATTTTTTTGACTTTGCTTGCTTTGTCGAAGCAATCATTCTAAACAATAAAATTATATTAACGGCATCCCTTAAATGTATCAAGTATGCATGTTTTACTAGTCAAAAATCTGAAAATAATCAGGTAATTTCTGAACATAACATCTTAAAGAGTAAAAAAAATACCTTCTGATTCTACCAAAACGACCATTACCAGAGTAAGTTTAAAATGTGTGTCCCAAATCATAATAAATGGATTACACTGCACTTATTCTTACAACCAAATTCCAGGAATGACATTTTCTTACAAGGTCGTTTTGAATTCCATTTCGAGAAATTGTTTGAAAAAAATCGAAATAACATATATTTTCTAAACGTCCCCGCATAGTTTATTCCACACACAACGACAAAATTTATATAAAATATACATTTAAAACAAAACAAACAAGCGTAAAACATAATCAAAAATATAATCATGAAAGAATACCTACCTGTTTTATTAAATAATACTTAATACCATTAAGAAATTAATTCACGCCTACAAATACGGTTAGATTATGAATAAAGATTTAAAGCACGAAAAAGAGAGATAAGAAGATAATTAATAATTACATACTCACAAGATTAATTCAATGTGATAATTTTTTAATCCATTTACCTACATTAAAAGGGATATTGTTTTATCGAAAATACATAAATAATATGTTAATCTGCTTGTTTATATTTATTGATAATATTTTATTTTTATAAATCCTACTCTTCTAATTGCAGTCTATTTTACTATTCTATTGCTTTGCACCTTCGTAAAATTATAAGTCAGAAAATCTGTTTGAATTTTAGATGTCACACTGTAGTAGATATTCAATGAATACTTCACATCGAAAATTTATTGGTCAATGCAGCGTTTTTTTAGATGTCTACAACGTAAATATTATAAAAAATTAGCTGAGGCTTTTGATAAATTCTTCTTCTTACATTATTGTTTGAGCTTATATGTTGTGTTCAACAAATAATAAAGATTTTAAGCATTTAACTAACATACACTATAATAGCATAAAACTTTATATTTTCTTCAATCTCTAACAATTCAAACTAATCATTTGAAATATTTGGAAAATTTAACCATATCAGTTTTCAGTTCAAGTTTTGAGTATTTGTAAATTTGACTAATATTCCGGTCAAGATAGACTTTCAAGCTTAGAATAATTTGCACAGAGTTGAAAATTGGTACGAATCTTGGGAACACTATTATAAATGAAATGTGGAAAGTCCCTTTCGATCTGACAATTGCAAAAAAATTTATTCAAGGTCAAAGTTTGCAAATACGGGTTTTTTGCAATTTTTAGCCAAACTGTAAGTCTTATCATAAAATAGGTCAGACAAAAATTGTAGATCATGCAATTACCTATAAAAATTGTTATTATACTTTTTTTCTAAGCATAACTATTTTTGAGATATAGCGATTCGAATAGTTGAAAATATTGTGTTTTTCATAATGTTATGCGTCCGTTTCCGCGCCACCTATGAGGTAGTGCGTTGTTTTAGCGCGTTTTTCAACGTGGTTTGCCGGTAGGCCTATTCCACGAACTATTGTAGTCCTATTTAATGAAATAATATTGTATTACTTAAATAAAAAATGGTACTATTGGAAATAGTGATAGCGGTGTGAATTACGAGTAATTGGGGAAAACTATTAATCGGATTGATAATTATCTAATGGAACTTCTAGTGTAATGTCTTCATCTTCTTCTGTTCTAACAGCGATGCATAAGACAAAGATAGTTTGTTTTCTTTGGTTTAAAACTGTACTGTTTTTAGATTCGCGCATCATCCAGGGATGGCCAGCTGCCAACGATCAGTTCCCTCACCAGGGATATCTGTTCATCACCTTCGATAATGGATACGCCGCATGCGGTGCCTCCATCATTAGCAACCGTTGGGCTATCACTGCTGCCCATTGCCTGCAGGGGTATGTATTTTTTTTTTTTTTTTTTTTAAATTTAAAAGAAAGACAAACATTCCCGGGTTACGAATAACCCAACAATGTTTGAAAATCTCCTACTACCACCACAGAAAGCCGAAAATGTTGCTTGTGTTGTGATGGAGGACTTAGCCAGCCGAGGAATCGAACACGCGACGCCCGGATGGGATCCAAGCGCTATGCCCACTCAACCACTGACCAGTCGCATAAATAAATATATATAAATCTGTTACTCTTTCAAACGAATTTAAAAAAGTCTAAGAGTCATTAATTAACGTTATACTTTCTAAACACTTTAAATTTCATTTGCAAACTTTAAAATACGAACATTAACCACATTATTTAGAATTTCTTTCATGAAAAGCAAGAATAGAACTGGACCCTAATAAAATCCTTGGTGAACACCACTAGTAACAATCAATTTATTAAAAATGCCATCAATTTTAATAGACATTTCTATTTTTAGCAAATAACTAATACACATTGTATCAATCAAAGTCTTATTAATTTTCTATTAATTATTATAGAGCCCGGGAAGCTGAGATCAGGCTCGGAAGCGCAGACAACAACCAGTCTCCAGTCAGGATGACCTCCAATAACATCCACGTCCACTGGGACGTTGATGTTGCCCTTCTTGGACTTCCCTATGATGCGCCAATCTCAAGTAAACCAAATTCTAAAGAGCAACCATTCACACCCATTAATTACCAAATGATTTGGTAGCGCTTATCAAGACGATCACCTCGTAATTGTTTTATAATGATCTTATGCAGCATAAAACCACAACCAACCAGACAAGAAATAGTCGCTTAAAAATATTCCCTGGATTTGCAATAAAACATGATTATCTTGGTTCATATCGCAGTAGCTTTTAGAAAAATTGGTATGTTATGCAATTAGTGAATTAGGTATGTTATTAATTCCTCTGTTATTTTATTTCAGATACTCTTAGGCCAATCAACTTCGCCAGGGATCCTGGACAGACCTATGACGGTTACACCGTAACCGCCAGTGGATACGGATTGACTAGCGATGGTAAATCTTTGTTTAATAGTTATTGACCTTTTAGTTGCTCTTCCTGAACGCCTGTCTGTGATCTGTAACTTGCAGAATAGAAAACAGAGTATCGGATGATAAATTATCCTATCCAATCAACGGAACATTCAACGTAATTTACTAGCTTAAATAGGAGAGGGGGAACTTGTAGAAAAAAAACTCATCCCTAATAATACTTTAATTTTAGGGAAAAAAATATTTTTAAAGAAAAAAAAATTCCTAACAATATTTTAATTCCTCCCACTTCCATCACACAAAATACGACGCCTGGGTGCGAAGCCAACGCTTTTGACTATTAGGATGCAAACATGTGAAGTAACGCATTTTATTCCTTTTAGGTGGATCTACATCTGCGACCCTAAACTTCGTCAACCTCCGCGCCATCTCTAACAACGAGTGCGCTGGATACTACGGAGGAATTATCGTTCCTTCCATCATTTGCACACGCGGATTGGACAACCCCGCCCAGGGAGTGTGCAGCGTAAGAACTTTTATATATTTTCGTTGTATAATAGCGTACTTTAACAAATTTATCTGAAAATTAACATAACAGCAAAATGCACAACTAAGAAAAGGAACTCTGATTACTTTGGAAGTCAAAATACTTTCGATTTATTGTACGTCGTTCACCAGGTCATTTGAAGGAATGATATTAAATATTCCCTTGCCAAATTTGTCAGCACTGTGTTGAGTTGCATTAGTATTTTTAATTGCTTTGACTATGTACATCAATAATAGAATATGTTCCAAATGAGATCCTTGTGGCACACCTTAAGAAGTTGAATAAGCCTATATAACTGACTGAACAAATCGTCATTTATCTAGGAAAACAATTGCTTTTGTTACTGAGTTACTGAAGTTAAATTTACTTTGTTCTTCCAGGGAGACAGCGGTGGCCCACTGGTCATCGGAGGTGGAACTGATATGCTCCTCATCGGAGTAACAAGCTTCGTCAGCAGTGCCGGATGCGCCTCCGACGGTCCATCTGGATTCGCCAGGCCCAACCACGTGGTCGATTGGATCAACCAGGTCACCGGACTGTAAAGTGGAGTCACCCGGTACCTTGAGGCTGACTTCAGCCAGCAAATAATTTGGATTTTTCGCAGAAATAAATTTTTACAATTTTCATTTGCCTTTTACTGACCTGATTACCAAATATCTTCACATACAAATGACTAGACACTGACAACCACGATGACCGTCGATCTTACTCAAACAAGTGTGTTTTTTACCTTACAAAAACTTGCTGCTATTCTGCACTGGGTGGATTGTGCAGTATCAAATCTGCAAAGTAATAGTAACAGTTAAAGCGTGATTCAAGGTGGTCGCTGCATCATCTGCATTCAGTGCTAATTAGGTAAGGGGAGATCTGAGACACTCAGATACAGCCACAACAAAGACATTAGATGACTTTTGTGTTCTGCCCTAGAAGCTGGCTAGTCGATGGCGTAGAAAGGCGGCACATGAGTGCACCTTTCCTTTGATGAACATTTTAGAGTCATTGCAGAACCTTGGAGGTTGCCTAAAGGCGACGTAATTATACAATTGAACCCGTAAAATTGTCGTTTTTCATCCTTATTTGCTCTACTAGATCATACCATCAAGATTTTTAGTGTGGGGTAAAACACTGGGGATGTAAGTTCTTTGTATTTAAGATTAATAAAAACAATACCTTAACATTAATATATTTTACGTACAACGATTTTAAAACTTTGTATTCCGTTTTTCAACTACAAAGTTAGCGGTAAGCACCAGATTTTATTTTTCTAGACGATGAATTAATTACTTCGGGAGTGTGACATGGGGACACATTTTAAGTATTTGTAACGCGTTCTTCAGAATTAATTAAAATGAACGCGCCGGAAAGGTCGAATCTCCAGGTCTGCTAGGGTGAATTCGACCGTACGGACATCCAATACGCCGTGCCGTGGGTGCATATTTGTTTACACGCTGTCTTCACTTATGTCGTTAAGATTCCCACATTATTTGTCTTCTTCTTGTTTTCTTTGATAGAGCAAATTCGACAAGGTCTGTCCAACAAACGGGTCGCGAGTGACTATTTGTATACACGGCTTCTTTACTTACGTCGTTAAGATTCTGAATACAAATTTAAGGGTATATTGTCGTCTTAAAGGAGAATATAAAAGGAATCGGGAAAGCGCGAGGAATACACGGCACGATCAAGTGAATCAGATTCTACAGAATAATAGAAGAGTATAAGACAATGAATGAATGTGAATGAGGCAAGGAATGTGTACCAAGACCGAGTTGTTTGGCGATCCGTCTTTTCTGCCTACCCCTGCGGAAAAACCATGTGATGGTTAGTTAGTTATTTTTACAGTATCCATCCCGATCACGTGAACACCTTGCGCATTTCGAGTAGGTACCTATATAAGCTTAATAATTATTAATTAAACGTTATTCAAATAAATACGTGCCAATCTCTTGCTCTTTTTCAGATTTAGATAAAGACTTAAACTATATGATTGGTATTAAATATATTCTGCAATAAATTATATGCATATTATCAGATAACCAACTTTCTTATATAAGTGACGGTGTCCTATTCATAATAAGTTACTTTTTAAAAAGCAGCATGAGGGTCCTAGGTGTTATCGGTGTAATTTTCGGTGTAATTTCCCTTACACAGGTAAGGACGTTTTACTTTTTTTTTTTAAATAAATAGCTATATGAAATAATGTAATTTTGTTTCGTTGGCACGAAATCTAAAGCGAAGAGTCTAAAGTCTAAAGCCTCGATTACAGCGAGCTTACAAGCTGGTAGCTTGTAAACTTCCATATTCACTATCTGCTAGTAAACTCCTTCGGTGTAAAATCTGCTAGTTAGCTAGTAATATGACTACACTGAGCGAGTTCACCAGCAGACAGTGACACCGGCTAGTAGCTTGTAAACTCGCTCAATGTAATCGAGGCTTTTAGCGAAGAGTATAAAGCAGGGGTACCTAACCCAAATAGTTTCGTAGATTTAATAACATGTTACTGAACTTGGGTAGGCCAATTTGGGGGAGGGGGATATTACTGTTTACATACTGATGATTTGGTGGTTCAAAAATGCTATAATTGTGAAACCGCGATATTCAATGCTAGAAGACATAATCTGACTATACATGCGCCTATGTGTGACCTTTGCACTCACCCTCCACTTATTAAAATACTGGTGGGAATTGGTTGAGTCCCAAAAACTTTTTTCAAATCTGATTTTCAGGATTGATCTTTTTTTCTTTTTTTAAGGGTTAAAAAATCTTTTGGGGCAGGTCTACGCTTCCACGAATTTAAAAATTCTTTAAACCTAAGAGTATGGTATAATCATAGTTCCATGCTTTAAACTCTCTCGTATAACAAATTTCCGGTTATATTTAGGTACTGGTAAATATTTTGAAGTATCAAGAGAGAGCAATGCTGTTTAAATCGTGATGCATTCTAAGGTTTTGCAGCTTAAACCCTCTGCATTAAACCCAGCCCCGGATCTAGGGAGGGGGGGGTGGTCGCAAACCCGGGCACTTGCCCCTTCGTGGGCGCCAAAATCGTAATTTACATGTTTGATTGAAAAAAAACTTTATTCCAAAGCGCCTGGCATCCAGCGCACTTTGATCTATCGAAATATTCATTTGACTAGCAGACCCGGTCACACGTTGCTGTGGTTAACAACACACAACGCCACGCCATTATTCAACCTTTATAACCAAAGCCATCTGTTAAATCAAATCCACACCGCCGCTGCCCGCTGCCGCTTGGCCAGATATATTATTATATTTCAACCAATTTACACAAAACCTTGACAAAATAAATACCTAAAAACCTTCCTCATAAATCACTCTATCTATTGGTGAAAACTGCATGAAAAACCGTTGCATAGTTTAAAAGATCTAAGCGCACAGACAGCGGGAGCGACTTCATTTTATACTACCTATGTAAAGATTTTAAAATGCACATTTTGTTTTTGAACGCATCCTCAGTCGATTACGCGTGCATAGTGTGCGCCATAGGTTCTCAACATTAGCTATAACATCCCCTTGTGGGCGTTTGAGACTTTGAGGGGGGCAGTAGAAGACACTGAAAAAATTAGGGGGCGTTGAGATGGCACGGCGAGGGCCTGGGCAAGTAAAAAAATAGGGTCTAAAAGAGTTATTATTAAGAATTGACACTATATCCCCCACCCCCTCCCCCCAGAGGGCGCCACTAACAAGTTTCTGCCCCGGTTTGAAAAAGGCATAGGTCTGAGGCTAAATAGACCCCCACAGTTGGCTAAATGACAAATCTTTAGATACATCGAGAAAACTGGGCCTAAGACGCACAACATGTTACAAAATTTTTCATAAAAGTACTCACTAGACTTGACGCGTCTCTGGCATTTTCTCGACGTTCACAGAATTTACAGAATTTAATTTTACAATAATAAACTAATCGTATATCGCCTTTCCCATCTTTGTAGGGTTTCAAGCTGTCTGCAGGCACCACTACCCCAGAGAAGCTACCTCTAAGTAAGTAATAAACAATTTAAAAAATAAATCTTTCTCTGACAATACTTGGGACATTATAAGAATCTTTGAAATAAAAAGAAACTACCGTTATTAGAGAATTTTCCTTATTAGGGATTAAAATAAAGCGGTTTTCAGAGGAACGCATCATCCAGGGTTTGCCAGCTGTCGACCTCCAGTTCCCTCACCACGGATATCTCCTCGTAACCCTCGAGAGTGGAGCAATGCAGGCTTGCGGAGCTTCCCTCATCGCTAACCGTTGGGCCCTCACTGCAGCACACTGTGTTGAGGGGTAAACATTAAGCTTTAATTTCATTACACCTCGGACATTGGAGGTAATCCAATACTTACCCGCTGTGGTATAAGTAACAGATGGTCACTCCTTCAAGGTTCTCGCAAGGATTCTAATTTTTTTTAATGAACGAATCTACATTTAATTTAGAATGAATCTAGACCTCCATTATCCCTGCGTACATCCCTGCTACTCCTAGGACAAGCGATTTCAACACTCATGGAAAACAAAAAAGCGCTGCAAAATACAGATAAGGGAACGTACCTATACTACGTGACACGTTTAGGGGGGGAGGGGTCTTCAAAATGTCACGCTCGGTACAAATGAGCGGCGGGTTGCTTAGGGTTTTGGTCACCGGGGGGGGGGGGGGGGAGGGGGGGGTTAAAAATTGCAAAAAGTTGGTCACGTAGTATGGGTACGTTCCCTAATACAGATTGGCATTTTCATTCGTTCTAACTGAAGCCACCTAGTCGAAAAGTAATGACTTCTGACCGTCATTTATGTTAAGCCCATTGTTCGATCCCTTCTCAGATGTTTTCTTAAAAATGGTGAGCAAGTTGGATATGTCTGGAAGCGGCTGTATGCTGTGCATGTATGCCTGAAATCCTGAAAACAATTCTGGAATTTCTGGGAATTCATTAACATTAAAACATAATTTTAAACAGCAATAATAGTTTTGGCCCCAAACGAGAATCATGAGGAACGCCACGTCGCTATGGTAGGGTCGGTAGGGAAAATTAATGTGTTTTATAATATGCCATTCATTTTAACAGACTTGTTTAACAAAATAACTAAAACCATTTGTACAGAAAAGAACATAATTTTTTAAAGAATATTCGTATAATAAGTATCAATGCGTCATTAATATAGTTTGATGTTAATTATTGCAGAGCCGATTTTGTCGAGATCTACCTCGGAAGTAACGATATCAATGCAACTCCAGTCAGGATGACTACCCCGGACATCCAACTCCACCCTGAATTTGATCTAGCCCTTATTGGCCTTCCAGGGAGTGCCATAATTGGAGGTAAACTAAATCCACAGAACAAACTTTTCATCACACATCAAATAATCTGTTTGCCAAAATAACAAACAAATCCTTCTTGGACTTCCATGGAATGCACCAAATTCACAGGATCACGTTTTTATCTTTTTCTGTAAAAATAATTCTCCAACAACGTGTGTTTTACAGTACTCTTATGCACCATGTATCGTGACTGAGCTACCCAGTCTTAGAATCCCATTATTCGGGACGCAATAAAACGCTTTCATATTTTCTCAGCCTCGTGCTGCATGGCACGTATTTTACTTAAAATTAACAAAGTTTGTAAATAATTAAAGTCTCACTGCATTTCAGGCACCATCAAAACAGTCAACATCTCCAGAGATCCCCTAGAGACCTATGAAGGTCAGCTCGCAACCGCCAGTGGATACGGATACATCGCAGATGGTAAATATTTGCTTCATAGTTACTTACTTACTTTTGAGTCAGGCATCTGCCTGTGTTCTATTAGTAACTATTTACATTTATTTGATTGGGGTCCTACAATGTTCAGAGCACTCAGGCCATCGACCTACAAGATATTATGCTTTCTTCAAAGCTTCACATTATTCCCCTCCCTTAAAAAAGTTCACCGGTTTTTTTTAGAATTGCTAGGGTATTTAGTGATGACTCGTGGTTCTATAACATGGCTTCCTAAGTATCTGAGCCTTCTTCTTGTCATGGCAGAAAATTGGCAACATTTGGTGTTTCTTCATTTTCCTATGAATATAGGTGCTTTTCAAAAGCTGCCTATTTCTCTTGAGGTGACCTGTCACTAATTTAATTTTTGACTTCTTCTTTCAGGTGGTCCAACATCTAGTACGTTGAACTATGTCAGCCTTCGAGTTATCTCCAATGCGGAATGTGCCAACTACTACGGACCCATCATAGTTCCTTCCACCATTTGCACGGTTGGATTTGACAATCCCACCCAGGGAGTGTGCAGCGTAAGATCAATTAACTCTACATGCAAGCTAACGCAATTGTCGTACGGAACGTACTGTGGCATCTGGCAAACAAATCAACTGTAGGACAATAGTCACCGATGCGTTGGAATGATCAAATATAAAGTGCATTCTGAACGATGTCGGTGTTCTTGGCTCTCCACGAAGTGCAGATCTACGAGGAGTGCAGAAGCCTTATCCACCAGGGAAATTGGAGTGGGGGTCATGATCCACAACATTGAGGATCATGAAAATATTTACCGCATCTTTTTCTAGTGATGAATTTATTTTGAAAATCCTCACGTTTTGTTTCATCTATTATGAAATGTCTTCTAATTTTCCAGGGTGACAGCGGCGGCCCACTAGTCGTAGGCAGTGGAGATGACATGACCCTCATCGGGGTGACTAGCTTCGTTAGTAGCGCTGGATGCTCCTCAGATGGTCCCTCTGGCTTCGTCAGGCCCAGTCACTTCGTATCCTGGTTACACTCGATCGCTGGAATTTAGTGTGGGGTCACCTTGAGGGATGATTCCGGTTCTATTTTAGAATAAGGAATTGTTCTTAACCAGAAAATTAGCGACCTTCTGACTGTCATCCGAGAGAAGTGGAATGGTAGTTAACGAAAAAGGCGTTCATTTTAAGGTTAAAGACTATTTTAAGGTTAAGGTTAAGGTTATTCCTTATCATTTAGTAGAACCAGAATCTCCCCTCTGGTGTTCTAAGGCTAACGGAGTGTCTTTAATCTTTTGTATACTAACTGCAATAAAACTTCACAGTAGTGTTCACTTGTGTTTTAAACAATTATATAATTAATAATGACAACGTACCTTATATCCTGTTCCCAAAGTTTTTCCTGAGACCAAAACGACTAAAATTGTTATAATAAAATTATTTATTTATTTATTTGTTTGAAAGTAAAACATTTTAAAAGAAACCCTCCACACAGCATCCTCAAAGATGACATAGGCCCTGAGGGAAATTATTTTCCTCAGGGCCTCCTGTGTGGGACTCATGTAAAAAAAAAAAAAGTGTTTTTTTTTAAGGTCATAACTAATGATGTACGATGATGTACAACAACGAATTACTGTTCTGGCGAAATCAGTCACATTAAATTTAAATTTAAGGTCACGAATAATTATTTTTAATTAAAAAATATTATATTTCAACATATTTACATATTAGGTAGGTCAAAATTATTTTTTTTACATTGACTTTAAACAGGAGGCCCTGATGAAATTCTCATCTGGGCCTATGTCATCTTTGAGGTTGCTGTGTGGAGGGTCTTTTTTAGGAAAGGAAGGAGAGGAAGTTCTGGAAAGGAAAAGGGTATTAGGGGTGGGTAGGAAACTGGGAGTTAGTGTGTCCAGGAGTGACGGACGTATGAATCCATTCCTCCCATGGCGGTGCAAGGCGATGCTCGGAGAGAGTACGGCTGGAGAAGTCAAAGATACTCCCTCAACCATTCTCTCCCGATCCGAACTGAACAATTAATCTGAGTTTACCTGTTAAGTCACCAAATGTAGCGAACCACTTTGGGTGACCTACGGCAGAAGTGTTGGTTATCCAATAAAAGGTTCCCGGGGCGGCGGTACCCATCCTCGCCTCCCAAATATCAATGTTTTACTAATTAATAACTCACAAATAATTGCCAAAGAATGAAAAGGGTCGCGCAGCCGCTTCTCATATTTATAAGCGTAGACAAAATTTTTTGATACTGAAGTACAGGACAAATTATTTTGAAATTTTTAATGAATATGTTTATTTTTTCTCCGAATTATTCTAGGCACCCCCAGTGGCGTAGCTAGCATTGGTGGCACCCGGGGCGGATAACGTGATGCCTCCCCCCCCCCCCCCTCCCCCATTAAAGTTGACTTTGAGAAATTCAAAACGCAATTTCCGACTTCATAAAAAATAAAAACATTACTACCTAGTCGAATGTGCAGAAAATTGGTCCGTCCTGGGGGGGGGGGGGGACGTTAGAGAATTTCAGGGATACCTCCATAAATATAGGCTATTTTCGCCCATAAAAAGATAGTCAGAAACAAAATTCTCCCGTTTCGGGACACTCCACGGATAGAGCTACGAAAATATAAATAAAAAACCGTGTTCAATATTTTTGTGACAATATCCTTCGTAATTTTTTGTCACCCCCATCGGGTGGACCGCCCTCCTCTAGCTACACCACTGGTCATCCCCATGGTTTGTTTCTCTTTGAAGAACTGGTTCTAAAAAGAAAACATTTAGGACCGGTTCCATATCGGTCCCCCGTAACTTGAAATTGCAGTGACAACTGACAACATAATATTAGGTTCCAATCATCTCTAGTTTTGGGGTTTCGAGCTACGTCACGAGCCGATGTGTTTTTTCGAGAAATGTTGTATGAGCGAACCCTGTACATTCTAGGTAACTTGGGATTAGGATTAGCCCAAGGTTCTTAGAAAATTATGTTTTCTAATAACCTCGCGATTGTGATTTTTTTTCATAGGTAGGTAGGTAAGTACGCGAAGTGCGGTGTTAAAATGTATGGTTTGTAATGTATTGACTAGTATATTTATGGTATTGACTTTCTAGCATAGAAGCGATGGTTGGTTTATGGTACAAGCAACAAGCATAGACAAAATACAAAATTCCAAAACCATGTTTTGACGTTTGTGTTTGTAAATTTCGGTACGAATATTGGGCATGTTCCTTCAAGAATATACTTAATTTGTGAAGAAACAATTATTGGATTGTCATAAAAATACGATTGTTAAATTATTAACATCCTGTGGCCTAATCACTATCAGAAGAACTAATTCCACTCACACGGAAATATAACCTAAAATAAACATACTCCGTCAGATATTCAGTGTTAGAATAGTGCGTAAAACGGTTTTAAAATGTTTGTCCGGCCGAAGCCCGGTGATAAAGAAGAAGATATTCTTGCTATGCAAGAGGCCTACATGGCCGAAAAGGAAAAAAATAAGGAGTTTGAACCATCTGCTAAAGTTGTCAACTTGAGGAAACACAAAACTGATGTCACAAAACCGGTTCAGAGTTCACCAAAACAGTCAAAATTTGCCGAAAGCAAAGGATTAAGAAAGGATGGTAAAGTAACATTCAGCGATAGTCCGACCATATTCGGGGAAGAAGCTGAACAAAATGGTAGTCTCCCAATTGAAAAAGCTCTGCAAGATGATAAAGTGTACTATCCAGAAGTTATGCCTTTCGTTATGGGTGACATTGTCGAAAAGAACACTAATTTGATTGAATCTCCAATGCAAAACATGTGTACTTCTAATTCTAGCGGTTTTCCAGCTGTTAGAAAAAGAGACAAAACAGTTTCATCAGGATCTAAGAGCATATTTGCACAACAAATGAAAAAGAAAAACAAGATGGAAGTCGATGAGCCGTTGCCTAAAAATGATTTAATCAGTGATGTAGTTGTTAAAATGGAGATAGCTTCTTCGCCTTATCCCGAGCAGAGTGTAATTTTGCAAGGTGAAGACGCAGCGAGCATCCATAACGAAAACACAGCACTGCTTGACGGCATGTCTGAAAAAGAAATAATGGAAGAAAGGGAAAAGCTTTGTCAAATGCTGGACCCTGGCTTGTTGGAATACATTAAGTCTCTGAGGAAAAAGGATAAGAAACCAACATTAGACGTAAAACCTAAACTTGAAATCCAATCCCCTCCGGAAACGGTAAAAACTGAAGTCTTAAATATAGATCTAGCAGACAACGATGTGATGACGCATCCCAATCTTCAAAATTGGATCCATTTCGACACCCTTGAACGAGACAAACTGCAATGGATTAAAAATATGGAAGCTTTTGATAGCAAACACTCGGACAAGCCTTACGAAGCCAGATTCGACTTCAAAGGTTATCTTTTACCATATTCCATGGACTACACTGAGGATACTAAGACACTCTTCCACCACGGAGAAGATGCTCACAGGCCTGGCTATTCCTTGAGTGAACTATTTCAGCTCAGTCGTTCAACTGTTACTCAACAAAGAGTGTTAGCTCTCAATTCCATCGCTGGCATTCTCGAATACTACAGCCTCGGTATCTACAAAGGTGTTATTAACGTGCCGATAACTAAAATATTCTTTGTTTTGCGCTTTGCATTAGATGAAAATATAACAGTCGTTTTGGAACCAACGTTAAAAGCTTTAAGAAATTTGTTTTACAACAGAGTAGACGAGGCTTGTCTGGATTTCTTGCTCGGTTCTGAAAATGGATTGCTTCAACCGAGATTAATATCGAAAAAGTTTGAAAATGAAGACACAGATTCTGATGTGTCTGAATTAAAAGATTTTCATCTTGTTGATTTGGATTTAGTTAGTGGAGCAATTAGAACAGATATGCTTACAAGAATCCGATACATCCTCAATACTGTTAAGCCGACGGCTTCTAGCGTGGAATACTGTTTAGAAATCCTAACTAGAATAGCCCGTGGTACTTTAGAAAATGCCGATACTTTATCTAATGTCGACGGGTTGCTGGAATACATCATTGTAAACTATATTCCTAAGTTTATTTCAACCGCTACCACGTCCAAAACTGACACTGACAATTGCAAAATTATATTGTGTGCTTTAAAACTTGTAAGAATTCTGGTGTGTCAGTCGAAGAAGACTGCCGAACGATGCTATTCTGAATTTAATATTACCGATTGTCTTTTAAATTATATTGGCAACACCGTAGCCGAGAATATTCTCATTTTGAAGATTCAAATTGAAACATTATACCTTTGGTCATCGCTTTTAACTTATGGAATAGGTCTGAATGAGCTTATGGATTTAACCAGTGTACTCCACAAGGTTCTCGATAATCATATCAGGGGTACAGATATGAAGTTATCTTATCCTGTTGTAATGCATTCACATGCTGCGGCCCTGATTACGTTACTGACAAATGCAAGATTGGCTGCGTCGCATGTATCAGTGTCTCATTTTGATCATATTAAAGAATTCCACCATTTAATTGTGTTAGGAGCTCAGAAATGGACATCTCAAGTGACATCCTTGGAGAATTTCACGGCAGGACACTTAAAATCACTATCAGCATTATTGATTTATTTAAACATAACCCTTCAATTGGATGCAGAGAAAGTAAAAGGCAGTGTCGATATTTTGAATACTAGTATGAAAAGAATGATCAACTCTGATGGATTTTCAAAGATTACAGCCAAAATGGTTGATTGTTCAAATCTGCTTTCGGCAAATGACGACATAACAAATGAAAAGGATAAAATGGAATCTAGCATTCCTGGACTGGAAAGTTCTGTTATCAGTAATTCTCAGAATTTGCAACCTACCATAACGGCTTTATCGCCAATCAGTTTCATATCTTCACTTTCCAAATACATTTACACATCCAAAAATAAAGACCTTGCAATTTGTTTTATCCAGCAAAAGAATATCTTTCATTACATAAAGAAAATAAGCTTTTCGAAACAATTGAATCTGTCCGACAACTGGTTTTCAAAAGTAGAATTAGATATTTTATGCAACTGCATATGTTTTTCAGCTTCTCTTGATTTCTCCGATGTAGAAAAAGAACTAATCTACAATTTTGCTTTCAAACTTACTTACATTCTTAGTCCGGAGTATAGAAATCAGCTGGAAGTAATATTGAAGCAGATCGTCTTCAATAAGAAGTGGTTTACGACCGATCGTCTTTTGCGAAACTTGAATATATCTGAAACAGATAACATTCTAAATCATTTGGATGCTATCTTCCAATGTTACGCTAATGTTCTTCGATTGAATTACAAAGATGAAACCTCATCCTTGACGGTTTCGGATTGGGATCAGAAAATATTACCGAGAGATTGGATGTTCCTGCCAATTCTCGGGTTGTACACAAAGAGCCAAGATCCTGAAGACCCCAGCATTCCTAAAGAGTTCCTAAAGACAAAAGAAGAACTCATTAAAAACGTTGTTATTTGTTCGTTAGAATGGATTTTAGTGTCGGAGCTTTATTTCCCTGAAATAACAAATGAAATCGGTTTAACCGACAGATTTTGCCGATTGTCTTGTGTATTTCTATGTGATAATTCATTGTTCTTAGACGTAGCTATCAAACCTCTGTTGCACAAATGCATTAAGATCATTTTCGACATTGAAAATAGTTCTTCTTCAAATAAGCTTAATTTCGACAAGAGTTTACTAGGCATAAACAATTTCCAAGACCTCTACACGCAGTTAGTCGACCAGTTTCAAGCTGTTAGCTATGGAGACCCAACGTTTGCTGCTTGCATTTTGGTACCTTTGGCTCAACAGCACAATATTAAATGGAGGAAGTTAGTCTGGTCGGAATACGCAGCCTGTTTGAGGGCTCTGGATTGCCCGGAAGAACTGTTGTGTTACAAAATGGAGAATTATCTTAACCCTGCTGAACTAGATTTTTCTCTCCTAAAGTCATACCATCGAGCTTTGATCAGTAATCTGTTACGACAGGGCACAATTGCATATAAAATAGCTAAAAGCCATGTGGACTATGCTCAGAGTAGGCAAAAAGCCAGAAACAGTAGTTAAATAACTACTTTTATTTGTTTTATTAAATATTATGCTTAGGTACCTACTTAAAATGTTGTGCTACGATGTTGACTTATTTTTATGTTTTTTTTTTATCTTACCCTTCTATTATGTTTATCTATGAGAACAAATTGTGTTAATTTTGTTTTAATCTTAGTTTGTTAATCTGTGAGAACGAATTGTGTTCATTTTGTATTAATCTTTCAAATGGTTTAGCAATAAATAAAATTAAATGAATAATAACCTCAACACAGGCTTGTCCTAGTGAGGTAACAAATTGTATTGTAAACATTTTTACCTACAGTGTAAAGAAACAATAAAAAAATAAAAATACCGACGCTGTTCTTATTTTCACCTGTAATAAAAATAATTTCGTAGAGATAAAATAATATTAATTTTTCACAATCTAATCTTTTGTAAAGTTGCTCTTTAGAATTAAATTATCTGAGGGTCGTAAAAATTTATCGTATTTTTTGTCATTGGATTGATCTAATCGTTTTGAAATAAATTAATTTTCCAATACATAAAACTTATCGACATTCGATTATTAATTTGTTATTAGTAGACTTTATTGCAAAACGTTTGGCGCTATTTTTTCAAATTTGGCACTCCGCCATATTTACTGAAGAAATAAACGAATCACAAAAGACTATCCGAAATTATAATTTTAGAATTCCCCTCAGAGGCGGCATCCCCGTAGCAGAGTGCGCAATCGCTTTAAAATCGGTCTCCAAAAAGAATACAGTTAAGTTTCGGTCACCGAACAGAAAGGTTCAAACATTCTCTACCGCATGGATAATTTTACTAACAATAATTTGAACGTTTTGCTATTCAATTGTTGTTTTACCTGATCGTTTATCAAATATTTCTTTCGGTGAAGACAATCCTTTAGTCAAGTCGTTTGACTGATACTGATATGTGAGGTTAGAAGTCTCGCCGAAATAATACGAGACGTCAGATCCACAATTAAACTTTATTTATATACTATTTTGAGTAATTACACAAATCGGAAACATGGGTGACGAAGAGACTACGAAATTGTGTACCAATTGGCAAGTATTGATGTGTTTTTATCCTTTTCTTAATCTGTTAAACTGCAATAAAAAAATTAGCCACAATTTTCATAGAACTGATTTGATGACGGTTGTTTATTTCCAATTGTTTTTATTTAGATATTTTGTGTTTACTAGTATTTATTTAATCATGTGTATCCCAAGCATGTGTGTTAGTATTTTAAACATCGCAAAAATGTAGAAATTAATTTTTTATTCTGTTGTTTTGTGCGAGCAATTTTTCGCAAATTTGTGTGTGACGATGTTCTCGTGAAGGTTTCTAGGAATTCAGTTGCTTTAACATATTATCTTATCGAATTATATTTGTAAAATTTCATCGATTCTTTCAATGAACAACGTTAATGTACCTATGTGCCTTTCAAATATTTTCGTGCACTTCTATGTAATACCTACCCATTTTTTTGATATGCCAGTTTTTGCGTTCATTTTTCTTAATTTTTATGTCCTCAAAAATGAAAAATCATGTATACATGTGTGTATGTATTATTGTAATATTGTTTATGATTTTGACCCATGAAACATCTGTTTGCAACTATAATATTGTAGAGTATTTAATTTAATGAAATTATAGCCGTATTCTTTAGCGAAGTATAGTTTAAAGCTAATAATAGTAAATAGGAAATATTTATTATGAATTTTTGTAAAGGTCTATACTTTTGTTTGATCCTAAGCTCTATGCTCACACAATCTGTCAATATTTGATATTCTACTTTCATCTTTTGAAGTAAAAACTTCTTTAGCACTATTGTGATTTGAAACTCAATGAAACGAAAAATAGTGACACTAAAAAGAGCCAAACACGTACATCTATAGGATTTAGATGGATTTAGCCTGCGATAGAATGAGATGGATTAATCAGTATCCTCTTTGTGCGGTGCTTCGTAGCCTCCCCACTCTTGTTTACTTTAGTTTTCTGAAGGTTTAACTTCGGGAGGAATGCAGATCCCGCCAATGTCTGGAAATTAAATAAAAAGGCACTTTCTAGATGAGAAAAGTGTGGAATAGCTGAATAAAACAAAAATTAAGGCGCGCTCGGCAAAATTCAGGGAGATACAACCGTTCAAAGTATTTAAAATTTCACTTCGCAAATTGATATTGACAGTCCGCCCGCCATTTTTTTTATAACCTAATACTCTAAACATGGTATGTGATACAAAAAAAGTGCCCCTTTATAACGCCTATTCGCGTCAAGGCAAGAAAAACATCCCAGTTTTCAAGTGGTTTAGCGGCTACGCTAGGTTTGAGTAACATGGTTTGTGATTCTGGCGTACTATTAATTCTGTATTAGGTCTGGGATCCAACATAAGCAGTGAAAAAATGTCGAACGAACTGTCAATATCAGTTCGCGAAGTGAAATTTTAAATACTTTGAACGGTTGTATCTCCCTCAATTTTGCCGAGCGCGCCTTAATTTATTTTTTATTCATCTTCTCCACACTTTTCTCATCTAAAAAGTGCCTTTTTATTAGATTCCCAGACATTGGCGGGATCTGCATTTCAACCTTAACTTCTACCCAATGACGTTTTATAAATAGACTTGCCATTGTCTCACAAACTCAAGATATAATGTGGCAAGTAAATAACACTTTTTGTTTTCAACGGTTTTCAGTAATTTCTTAATTCAAAAAAGGCGAATGAATAACATTTCATTTGTAAGTACACGCAAATTACTTAATATTATTATAAATATTACAATTAATTTTCATGTTTCCCGCTCACGGTTTTACACTTCATTAGAGAAAATTCAAGTCCTACTAAAGTAAAGGGTCTGGACGCGCAACAGCCAAATTTCTGTTGCTAAGTAAACTTCACTGTTTTAAAGTAGACTAATCAGCCTAAACACTCTGTTTATTTGTTTGCTTGCGGTAAAACAACACATAAATCAGTAGTTTTAACAAGTATTGATGACAATCGCCACCATTTGAAAACTGTCGTTGCCCTATTGTATTTATTGTATAGCTCGACATATCAAACTCCGACAGGCAGCCGGACCTTTTATTCTAGTGGGCCTCAAGAAAAGGAGACAGCGAACGTTCCATCAAAAAGTGACAAGCAATACGCCGCCCGCTCATATATCCATGTCATTCATACACACACATTATTTGATTGTCTATCTTTATCAAACAGGAATAAACTTTTGAATTAAGAAATTATACTGAAAATCGTTGAAAACAAAAGAGTGTTCCTTACTTTCCACATTATATTGTGAGTATATGAGACTATGGTGAGTCTATTTATTTATATAACGTCATTGATTATTACGCAGTCAAAAGATCACAAGAAACATTGTTTTTGAAGTGAAAACTTCTTTAGTACCGTTGTGATTTAAAACTTGATAAAACGATAAAGCGACACTAAAAAGGGCCAACCCTTACATCTATAGGATTTAGCCCGCGAATGAGATATTACAATTGATCTCCTCTCTCGTTGTGCGGTGCTTCGTAGCCTATCGGTCTCCTCTTTGTGAGGTGCTTCTTAGCTTCCCCTCTCTTGTCTACTTCCACCACATGTGAATTGCACACTCTGTTTTATTTGGTCTGCAAGGACCAAATTTTTCTCCCGAGATATTATGCTTTCGAAACGAGGCGACGGTTTGGTTATAAAATTACTGGTGGATGGGCCGAATTATTTGACCGAATTTGTAAGACACGCCATTTCTAGAGTTAATATATTGATTGTTACTGTTCTTCCTCTGCCAATTTCATGCCTCACTGCAACACTTGGGGCTGGTATCAGAACTCCATTGCGGACTGCTAGCCCTGCTTCATTTGACAACTTTATCATCTTATTAGATTAAGATTTGGATCTTTTTAATGGAAGACTGTCATTTGTATATTTTTTTCATTACGACTGAACAATCCAATATGGGCTGTTATCGGGTTAGGGACCAAGTAAATTGTTTTTAAATTATTTAAAATAATTATTTTTGTTACAAACACGGACATATGAATATATCTGGACCTGCCCTAAGTGATAATTCATTCGAAAATTTTGTACATGTTGATGTGATTTATACAGACTTGGAGAAAGCATTTGATAAAGTCGACCATGATATTTTATTAAAAAAATTAAGTGACATCGGATTCTCTCAGAATTTCCTCGCTTTTGTGGCTAGCTACTTACGCAATCGTCGTCAGTATGTCAGTTACGGACACCATCTCTCTCACGAATACAAAACTAACTCCGGGATTCCCCAGGGATCGAATCTAGGACCCCTTCTCTTTCTCTTATTCATCAATGACATTGGCAACACCATAAACCACTCAAAATATCTCCTTTTTGCTGACGATATAAAACTTTTCAAAGCAATCAAAAGTTACATCGATTCCATTCTTCTGCAGAACGATCTTGATTCTCTTGTCAAATGGTCGGAACTGAACAACTTACCCTTCAGCATTCAGAAATGCAGTGTCGTTACATTTACAAGATCCAAAGATACATTCCTGTTCCCCTACCACATTAATGAACATGAATTGACACGTAAAAGTGAGATTCGAGACCTTGGCGTAATTTTTGAAGCAAGTCTCTCTTTCGAATCCCATATATCTGATATTGTCTCCCGTGCCAACAAAATGCTTGGATTTGTTCTTCGTAATTCAAGATCATTTACCAATGGAATCGCAATCCGAAGAACGTATGAAGCACTTGTTCGCAGTATCTTTGAATATAGCTCCATTATTTGGGCCCCTTCTGAGCAAAACCATATTCTCGAAATAGAAAAAGTACAAAAGAGATTCATGCGTTACCTATATATGAGAGAATATATGTACTACCCTTTCCTGTATCCATCCTTATTCTTAGCAGGAATGCTCGATCTTAATACATTAGAAGCCCGCCGAAAAATATTTTTAGGAAAACATTTTTTTAAGATAATCTCTGGAACTATACATAATCCACCTATTTTGAAAGAAATTAACTTATATGTCCCAGACAAGTATACTCGTGGAAGGTCCCATACCCTTTTTTATGCTCCAAAAGCGAGGACTTCTGCCTATCAGAACGCGCCAGTCAACAGAGCGACTGAACTGCTCAACGAGTCTGCATTGACCATTGACATTTTTAATGTAACCTACAGGCAGTTTAACAATTATCTTTTGACGTATGTCACAAAGTAGTGAAACTGACCTTTTTATGTATTTTGCTATATTTTTTGTCAAATTTGTAATCTTCTCCATAATGTATTGGTGAATAACCGTTTTACGGAGAACATGAAAAAATAAATAAATAAATAAAAACGTATTATTTCCCCCGCCACATGGTGCCGGCTAGAGCTCCTCCTTGGAACCGGCTCGCTCCATGGGGAGGGGATAGAGCCTCGCTTGAATCTAAAATGTGTGACGTCATCATTCTTGCCGTGAACAGCGAGAAGCTAACATCCATACATTTAACAAAATAACACGCCAAAACGATAGCTTGTGCTATACAACATATCTACATATCAATGTGCACATAGCGAATGTGGGCGGTTCTCCAGTGTGCTCGTCGCTGGTTACAGGGGTAAGTAAATTATGAAACATTTGTAAAAGTGTTTTAACTAAACACGGCAACAAAATATTGCTATGTGTATTGGGGCGAGTCTTTTTCGGGCGAGCATTTGGCCTTAGCAAATATGTTATTAACGTGGCAAGCAATTCGCGCTCCCATGTAAAAAGGTCTATTCATTCAAAGCAGATTTTGCTTTTAAGATCTAAATGGTGATATTGTAATGCGAGATGCCTATATACTGTCAGATTGATTGTTAAACGAATCACAGTCATCTTTCCCCTCTTCGCCCTCCATAGTTTGGTTTTACCCCTCATCTGTAACTTCTTGTCTATCCATTTGGATGTCTATGGTTACAAATCATTAGTACTGTTGGCTGCCTGTGGCCTGTTTTTTGGCATTAAATCTTTATCAGCTGTTGTACAACTTGTCATGTATTTTGTGGGGTAATTACTACAACTAAGTAACTCTGAAATCAGTTTTGTTGGGAAATTGAATTATAAGATGGAATCAATCTGATAAATTGATTGTTGTATGTTTATACTGATTAGTATGGTTACTTCGTAGATTTGTGCGTTGAAATGAAAAAACAACTTAATAATACACCACACTTTATTTGAATTAATAAAATTAACAGTCAACCATGTTTCGCTTAGCTCAAGCTTCCTCAGGGCTTATTCAGGGTGGCCACAGACCTGGAAATCCTGGAAATCCTGGAAAACCTGGAATTATCAGGGAATTTTACCGAACCTGGAATTATCAGGGAAATGTCAGGGAATTTCAAAAAAAATTTATAATATCAGGGAATTCCAAAAATAAAACTAAATTCGTTATTTTGCGATTTGTGAAACCCCAAAGTTGTGTTTTATTATTTTATCGAAGGAAGCAAATACTTTGTGGTGTGACATTATACATTAAATGAAAAAACACCACTTTTTATTCGAATTAATAATTAACAGCCAACTAGATGAAGCTTGAGCTAAATAAGCCCCGGTGAAGCTTGAGCTAAGCGAAACCTGCTTGGCTGTTAAATATTAATTTGAATAAAAAGTGGTGTTTTACAAAGTGTGTTTTATTACTTTTACTTGCGACGTGTGGTACTGTGTAACAAAAGATATTCCGACAAAGACTAACTAGATAGGTAGGTATTTTTTTATTATTATTTTCGTAAATGCCCATGTGATATTTTTTTAGTATATCATCTAATGTTAATGTTTTTTGTTTATTTGTCTATTTTTGTCTGGTCTTTTCATTTCTTCACAAATTGTCTTCAGGCGAAATATCATAAATTTGTAACTAGTGTATTTTGTTTTTTAATAGATTATTGTGATGCAAAGAAATAATAAATGCTATAGATGACGGAATTCCCTTTATTATTTATTTAACAAACGATATCCCCTTATATCAAATTAAACATATCAGGGAAAAATGTAGAAACCGGCCTGGAAAACCTGGAATTATCAGGGAATTTTGAAATCGTTTTTTTGTGGCCACCCTGTTATTATATTAACTCAGTTAAATTAATTTAATGTTAATTTAACCATTAGTGGAATTGAGGCACACATACAAAATATTTGGGTGAAATGCAGATCCCGCCAATATGGGGGATTTTAATAAAAATGCACTTTCTAGATGAGAAAAGTGTGGAAAAGTTGAATAAAAAAGAAATTAAGGTGCGCTTGGCAAAATTGAGGGAGATACAGCCGTTTAAAGAATGAATAAAATGACACTTCGTGAACTTATACTACGCCATTTTGTTACTATTATGTTGGTATCTCAGACTTGCTATAAACGAAGGTTGATACGATTGTAGCCAACTTCGTGTGATATTTAATAAGGCGCGTAATTATGAAAAACAGAATTAATAATGGTCACAAACCATGTTACACAAACCTGGCGTAGCCGCTAAACTACTTGAAAACTGGGATGTCTTTCTTGCGTTGACGCGAGTAGGCGTTATAAAGGGGCACAAACCATGTTACATAAACCATGTTACACAAACCTAGCGTAGCCGCTAAACTATTTGAAAACTGGGATGTTTTTCTTGCGTTGACGCGAGTAGGCGTTATAAAGGGGCACAAACCATGTTACACAAACCATGTTTAGCGTAGTCTTAGGTTAGGTTACTTTAATTTGGAAGGTGATAAACAGTTTAAAAAATCGTTGAAAAAAAGTCTGCAAAAAACAAATTTCATAATTACGCGCCTCATCTATCACATGAAGTCGGCTACAATCGTATCTAGGCTCTTGGTTTTATCAGGTCAGGGATACCAACATATTAGTGTCAAATGGCCAGGGATTCTTCTTCTTCTTCTTTCGTATGGTGGGGGGTCAGAGGGGGACATCTAGGTCTGCGAGCCAGTCTAGGGCCTCAGGCGTTGCCCTGTCGACCTCATAAATCCCGCCGGGGAATGAATGGAGCGGGCATTCGTTGACCACATGTTCGGTGGTCTGTACCGCACCGCATTCACACGTCGCCGACTCTTTAAGGCCCCATCTATGCATCATGTGAGCACAACGGCTATGGGAGCACCTTATTCTATTGATGGCAGTCCAGAGTTTGCGAGGCAATGAGAACCCAGGCTGTCTCTCAGTGGGGTCTTGCACGAGATCGGCGTTTTTGACGTTGGCTGATTGCCACTCAAGCTTCCACCTATCTTCTCGGGTGAGAGGTGTTCGAAGGAGTCTTTCTCCTTCCGTCCAGAAGGGTTTTCGAGACTTTAAGCGGCATGCCGGGTGAGAAACGACATCATCGTGCAAGGGTATTTCGCTTTTTTGCAGCGCCTTCTTGTATTCCCTCAGTGTGGGGTTGGATGGATGAATGGGATGGCCAGGGATACCAACATATTAGTGTCAAAATGGCTGACAGTATCGGTTCATGAAGTGACATTTTATTCATACTTTAAACGGCTGTATCTCCCTCAATTTTGCCGAGCGCACCTTAATTTCTTTTTTATTCAACTTTTCCACACTTTTCTCATCTAGAAAGTGCATTTTTATTAAAATCCCCCTCATTGGCGGGATCTGCATTCCTCCCAAATATTTATTTCCTAGAGTAGCAGTGAGCTTTTTAAAAAACACATTGAAGTAACTAATACTCTCATTTGCCCAAAACTTCATTAAAAATTTGAATTAAAGCTGCCAAAAACTTCATAAAAATTTGAATTAAAGCTGCCAAAAACTTCATAAAAATTTGAATTAAAGCTGCCAAAAACTTCATAAAAATATGAATTAAAGCTGCCAAAAACTTCATAAAAAATTGAATTAAAGCTGCCAAAAACTTCATAAAAATTTTAATTAAAGCTTATAACACAATTGTTGGTAAAAGGTTATTTATTTAAAGTAAGTTCACAGATCACATAATATGGTAAAAATAGTCTCAATGTATCAATTCACTAATTAACTGAGCAAGGGATCGGAGGGAACCTTGCCGTTAGGCTTTGGGAACAACAAAACTGACTGTGGTTCTGCTTAGAGGGTCGTACCATAGGACGAAGCGCAACTAAGGCAGCAGTCGGGGGTCTGGTTGGTGCTTTACTTATGGTAGTAGAATACTCCTTAGAGGGTCGTGCCAGAGGACGAAGCGCAACTAAGAGAGCGTACTAGCCAAGAGCGAGCTGCAGACGAACTGACTGATTTAGGGCGCGCAGCCTGTTATATAGCCCATTCCTTGTTGCGGGGTGTGGTTTATGTAGCGGCTCGAGGGTGGGAGATGCGCAGAAGGCGTCGGCGCATCCTGGTTTGCTTAGGGGTGGGTGAGCAGGATGGCGCTGTACGGGGGAAAGAGATGGTGTAGTGGCAAGCGTAAAAACGGCGCGCTACAAGCTGCCAAAAACTTCATAAAAATTTGAATAACATGATATTTACCGACACCACGGAGGCCGACTGAAATGATTTTAAATGGCTGTCATCCCATACGACGAAAGCAAATTTTCATTTTACAATTGTATTTTTGCCCCCAATGGAAATAGTTATCTTTTATAGTAATTAAGATTGGAATAAGTATTGGAATAAATATTCGATTCTGATAATATAATAAAACGAGATTCAAGATGCCTGGTCTACAAAATTCTTACATCTATGGTCGCTCGCCACACCGGCACCCATCATGGGAAACGGGTGCTGATTATTGAATCTTTTTTGAAAAAGTAACGGGTAGTTCACGATCGCCCCAAACAACAACAAAATGGTGCTGATGGGTCACTTAATGACAATGTTTCATTTGAATATCTGCGAAACACCCCAACCCACTGAATAGGTAATGCATTTCTTGTAGATTTGATGCCGCCACTGACTAAATACCTTTTGGCTCAATGTTTCATTTGAATATCTGCGAAACACCCCAACCCACTGAATAGGTAATGCATTTCTTGTAGATTTGATGCCGCCACTGACTAAATACCTTTTGGCTCTAGCCCATTTAGCATGCGCCCTTTATCTCTTACATTTCTCTGACCATTATATATTGCCATCTCATTTTAATCTCTTAACTACTGGAGACACATTTTCCTACCATTTGTAAAACATTTATTGTAATTATTTAAAATATTTCCTTGGCCAGCCATTTATTTTAAAACCAAGCTATTGAAATGCTTTATCTATTATGACCATAGATCTTGCAAATCCGAACTTAGTAGACCATTTTAGAACGATGTTAAAAATAAATTTTTAAAATATTTTTTTACCGCTTAATTTTTGATCAGCTGTTTACCGTTAAAATTAAGTAATTTTTTCCATAGATATGCACCTTTCATTATCAAGTATACCACAGACAACATACAGAAATCGAAAATATTCTATGTTGACTCAAATAAGTACCCCTCACGGCAGTTTCAAATTATAAAACATGCAGGATTCGCGCGGTTATAAACTTAACGATTTTTTTATAAATCCTACAAATATGAGATAAACGGTAGAATACAAGTTAATTCATTGGCTATGTAGCACTAAAAGGGGGCATACATTAATTACGTGAGCTCAAAACGGGGGGGGGGGGGGGGGTCCAGCAAAATTTCACGTTACTTGAAAAGAATATACGAAGTGGCCTAAATTTATCTCACTAGGGGGGGGGGGGGGGGGGTCTAAATTGGAAGAAAAGCTGCTCACATTATTAAAGTATGCCCCCTAATAAGTTTTTATGTCTCCATGTTAAAATTAGAGGCAGGATGTTTTTAATGTGGGCGAAAAATTTTAAAAATGATCTTCTGGAAAATCTCGAGCAATCAAAGCAAATTTATTTATTTCGCTTAGTCGCTCCAGTGGATAATGATGATGAAACACAGTTCTGTATTTGAAATTTTAGGCCTGATCTGGACAGACTTTTGATCCACGAAACACGCCCACAAAGCATTTCTTGTGTTCATTATGGTACGCCTCAACCTAACTTTTTTTTTTTTAGTAACTATATATTTATTATTTTTTACATTTTTATATGAAACATGTTAGGTATATATATATATATATAAAATAGAAAATATATTCGTAGTCCTCCTCACTAGGAGATCCTGTGCTTAGGGGGACTATGCTTTGGATAAGTTTTCAGCGACTTCTATGGTTTAACTTCATGGTTTGGATAAGGTTTTCCAGAAACTTCTATGACGATGTTTTAAGTATAGTAGTAAGTTCATTTTCCGATAGTTCTTTCAGCCAACATTTAATGTCCTTAATGAGGCTATTTTTTGTTTTAATTTGTTTGATAATAAGTGGGAGTTTGTTATATAACTTTACTGCTGAAAATTCAGAACTTCTTTGCCCAAATGAAGAGTTACACTTTGGTGTATTAAGTATGCCTGTTTGTTTGGCTCTGGTTTTATGAGCATGTGAGGTGTCTGCCTCTGAATCATTTTTGTGGTGATGTACTAGAATGTTTTTGGCATAGATTTTCTGTATTCTTGGAACAACAAACTGTTTAAAAATTTCTGTTGTTGACGTCCTTATGGGGACCTTTCAGTTCAGAGTTACCTTAAGTTGTTTTATGTGATTTTTTTTTTTTTTTTTACAGTGAATACCGCACAAGAATCTCAACTGCTCCCGTCTGGAGCCAGTGAGACTATGGCATCCCCAATTGGGGTATGTTGTGAGGCTGAAGGTAGTGGGGAGGGGAAGGAGGTGGGGAAGAGGAAGGTTGGGAAGTACCTGGCTATTCAGATCTGGTCACTAAACACGGCTAAAGCCATTTTCAAGCAACGTTTCAATTCTGAATGGTGGTCTTACACCAGGGCGATACTGATAGTATCTTCCACTCTGGAACATGCCGCAAATATACTATATATTATTTTAAATTAATTAATTGTGAAATAACACAAATTAATCAAATAAAATTTATTTGCGCATGCCGGGTTCGAACCCGCGACCTCCGGAATGTGAGTCAAGAATCTTAGCCACTGGACTACGGAGGAGATTAGATGCTGCTGAGCCCCATCCTATTACTCCATATTCCAATCGAGAGTGGCATAAAGCATAATATACTCTCTTTAAATCCCTCATCGACAAGATGTTTCGTCATTTTTTAAAGAAGTAGATGAGTTTTGTTAGCTTTTTTCAGGTAAGATCAATGTGTGAATTCCACTGTAGTTTTTCATCAATTTCAATCCCAAGATATTCAATACTTTTTGTTTGGGTTATAGACGGGCAGGAACATTGTGGAAAAGTATTTTGACATTCATGTAATTTGAGGGTATGCTCATTAATTGGTTGTCCTCTTTTGTTTTTGGAGAAAGTTAGATATTTAGTTTTATTAACCGGTCACGAACTTAAGCAGATATATGCATTAGAAATACGATAGCAGTCAAGTACAATAAGCGTGTTTATACCGTCAACGCGTGTGTCTCCATAGAAACCGTTGTAACTCCGTTATTCTTTTAGTGACATCCCTAAAACAAAAAGTAAAAGGTCGATAGTGGAACAAGCTGTACATCCCTATTCAAGTTGTCCATAGAAATACATAACAAGAATATTCTGTCATTCGCGCAATCTGACACATCATTTTTCCCGCCAAATTCGGACCGGCGGCTCGACATTGTTAATTTTTATTAAATATTTTTATATGAAATGATAAAAAAGTGAGGTGACAAAAGTGTTTATTATACATTTATTCAATAGAATAAGTATTGTTGTTTACATAATCTGTGATTTTAGTACCGTTTTCATATAAAAATATCACATGAGTCATTTTTACATTTTTTTAATGTTTGCATTCTAAATTTTAATATTTACAAAAGTTAATATTTATTTGTAACATAATAATTCGAAAGCTTATTTTGTAACCTTTCTAAAACAGTTTTTACTATACGGCTACATTCAGAAATGTTTCATTTAAGTATAGAGCTTTAATTGTGAAGCAATAATAACACAAAGTTTTCGTAAAATGTCATTTTGTTTGAGACATCTCAAGCGAATATTCACGAAAATTCGGAGGGGTTAACATTTAATGTAAGTTAGTTTACTTTTAGCCAGTTTTGAAGTACAGCCAGGCCAACTAAGTTCAGTAATACGAATGACCTCTTCTGAAATAATGTTTCCACATAAAGAATAAGTTTGCAGAAAGTTTCATGTTAATGCCCAGTTATTTTTGAAGACATGAGTCAGAAATTTTCTAGAATAATCATACGTGATTATTTCCAGACATTTCCTGTAAACTTTGGTTTTATTCCAGTATCCTCCTTTAATCTGGTGGTAACCTTTAAAAGTCATTGTTAGTATTATAATCATTATTTTATTATCACAGGAAGAAATTTATTTTAGGAATATAATCATTTTTTATGTAATTTTGTGATAATAATACAAAAATACTTCTGGATTACACAAGAAAAGAATTACATATACTAATCCGATCGTCCTAAAAGCCGTTCATGAAAATCTTCCGGCTAAAGTTCGGTTTACTGGCGAGAGTCCTAGATAAATTTTTTTTCTTTTTTTATACTAATTATGAGCCGGAAAATCCGAATCTGAAAGAATTAGGCGTCGGCAAGCAATATTAACTGAATTACACGACTTTAAAATTTTCTATAAACACAAAGGAAAACACATCATTTTGAATGTATTGACATAACAAGTCATAGAAAAACAAGAAAGATGTTACACCACATAAAATTAAGTGTTGCCATTAAGCAATAATATCAATAACACTTTCTTTTCTATCACAAACCATGTTACACAAACCTAGCGTAGCCGCTAAACTACTTGAAAACTGGGATGTTTTTTTGCCGTGACTCGAGTAGGCGCTACGAAGGGGGCACTTTCTTTTCTATCACAAACCATGTACATTGATATTGGTGACCGGTGTACTGCTTATATTATTGATAATGGCAACACTTAATTTTATGTGGTGTAACATCTTTCTTGTTTTTCTATGATTTGTTGTGTCAACGCATTAAAAATGACGTTTTTTCCTTAGTGTTTATAGAAAATTTTAAAGTTGTGTAATTCAGTTAATATTGCTTGCCGACGCCTAATTCTTTCAGATTCGGATTTTCCGGCCCATAATTAGTATAAAAAAAAAAAAATTATCTAGGACTATCTCCCGTAAACCGAATTTTATCCGAAAAGAATTACATATACTAATCCGATCATCCTAAAAGCCGTTCATGAAAATCTTCCTTCTCACGTCTTGTATGAAACGAAAAAGACAGAAGATACTAAAATGTCGAATGTCTTTAACTCTCCCGCAGCCACCTGGGCCGAAAATAGATGCCAAAATTACTATCCTTATATCAACTTAATTGGCCGTTCAAGTATTACGTAACGCATTTGGGAGGGGAGGGGGGTCTTGTGAAACGTTACTGTGCGTTACGAGGGGAGGGGGGGTTCAAACAATGCGTTACGTAACATGTTTTTCTTTACTTGGATAAAAAAAATAGGGAATTAAAATCTTCCAAGTTGGCAACCCTTTTCGTTCTTGTTTTATTTATTACCGCAAACGCGATTAAAACAAGAAAAAAAGGTATTTAAGCGACTTTTCAGTACTTTGCGCAACTTAATTTCAGGTAAAAATTGTCACTTGGGCGTTACGAAACGTTTAGGGGGGGAGGGTATGGAAAAACGTTACGGCGCGTTACATGGGGGGGAGGGGGGGGTCAAAAATCTTCAAAAATTGCATTACGTAATACTTGAAATACCCCCTTAAAGACATGAAATATATCTTTAGTGTTTTAGGTATTCCTGTGTAAAGGATTTATACATAATGTGCCGTTAAAAATAATTTGAAAAAATCGTTGATCTCAGGAAAGAATATTTTGTCAAATATAGGTAATATTCCCTTTCCAATAAATGGACAAATAACACAAAAAAAAGAAAAAGGGATATCTATGGTTTAAATGCCCATACAACAAAAGAAAATCATGGTGTCGTCGACCGACCCACTTGGTTACGGACGTTATGTTGGCATCTTGGCTTGTCGAGAGTTAATCATATTCCTGACATTTCGCGAATGTATGTTTCTTTCGAATTGTAGAATTATTATGGTATTCCCAGTTATAAAAACCAGCATAAAACATTAAATGCTTTATTTCATGAAACACACACTATGGTATTAAAATAAGCAAAGCATGAGGTAGACATTTAACCCGACATTTGCCGCTCGTGCACCGGTGTGTCATGAGATTTTACACGCGATTTTGACCCTTATGTATAAAGAAAGTGTATGAAGAACACGGTCAGAATCGCTTGCTCTATTATCGGCAATGCGCCTAGTCGCTCCAAATAATTTATATTAATAATTTACCAGAGCGCGGGGATGTGCGCAGTTCTTGCGCATGCGCGGGAAAAATTCCTTTATCTACGATTTTGACCCTTCTGTGTACAAAATTTGTCAAGGACAGTGTCAGAATCGCTGGACACGAAATGTCATTTCTGCCGCGTCATAATTTATGCGTCTTACTCGACTAAAACATCGTAAAACCTATCAATTTACGTAATTAACGCAAATAATGTTATTTTGGTAGATAGTTTATTGTGTTGTGAACGTGTTTCAGTCAATAAAATATACAATAGCTCAAAATTAATCCACAAAACATTCAATTCAAATTCAAGGTCGTGAAATTTCCTGTTGTTCCCCGGCATTCAACGAGTTAACTTTAACTATCTGAAGTTCCCGGCGATGGGCTTTACACAGGGTTTTCGTAATCAAATGACCTTCCTCTCGTTTTGAAGGTCACATGGGCAAAATTTCGTCAACCTCGGCATAAAACTGTATTGCATAAAACTCAAATCCACACCGCCCACTTGCCAGCCCACATACAGACATTCTCCTTTACATTTCAACCAATTTACACCAAACCTTGACAAATCATATACCCAAACCTTCCTCATGAATCACTCGGTCTATTGGTGAAAACCGCATGAAAATCCATTCATTAGTTTTTGAGTTTATCGCGAACAGACAAACAGACTTGGCGAAGGACTTCAATTTATAATATGTAGAGATTACGTACTTATTCGTTAATAATTTACTGTAATATTAATATATGATATTATCATTATAAAATATAAAGGTTCCTGTCTGGGATGACTTACTTTTAGATTTGTAATTTGTAAACACTTTGAATTCATGAAATGAAATGATAAAGTGACCAACCATTTTGAATATTGGAATTTTTAGAGCACTTGAAAAAATTAATATACCCACCTCTTGTTTTCTTTTTGTGGAAATGTTTTTTAATGAATTTTTTGTTTATTATTTGTGTAACTAATAAAATTTTATTTCATTACAACTTTATGTTTATATACATATTCATAATTATTTCTCTAGACATTCATCTTCGACTGAACAAGTAAATATTGTGCTTAAAAATTAATAAAATTCTTGTTCTAACTCAGGTTTTTATTTCGATTCCAAAATTTATTAATGTATGCATACAAATAAAATGTTATACATCTGATGTATACAGCAGTGGCGGTCTGTAAGTTTTCAGTGAGCTAGAGTGCTAGTGCTAAGATTTATTAAAAATATGACCTTATTGATGTTGTATCTGAAAACGATTTTTTTTTTTCAAAATTTCAAATTTTTGTGTGAAGACATACTGAAATGTAGATGTGGTGCATCCCCAACTGAAAGAATTCTGAAAATCTTCATACACAATATAGAAATTATGAAATAAAATAAAATTCATTTTCAACTGCAACAATATCGATAACGTTGAATTTTTCAATCTTAACACTCTAGCTGACTGAAAACTCACGGACCGCCAATGGTATATTCAGATTGAATTCTCGTTAAATCAGTTCCAATTTTGGAAATAAAATCCAAGTTGAAATAATTATCTGTGAAAAATATTATATTATAGGTAGGTACTTTATCGGTTGTCTGAATTCTGCGAATAAACAGTTTGAATTTTGAAAATCAGACTTAAATAAAAATAAATCCAACTTCTAGAGATCCAGAGTTGCGCAGGATGGACAAGCAACTGAAATTAGTATTTTTAGTTCAAAAATATAATAAAAATAATTGTCTTGTAAATACAAGGGTATGCTGAAAATTAATGCACACATGCTTGTAGAATACGAACAAAAACAAATAACAAGATCGGGCAAAAACTTAAATATCATATATTTATTTTTCAACATAGTTGCCGTTAACCTTTTAAATGCCAGTATGTAGGAGAGTAGCTGTGAACAGCAGGCCATGAATTTTTAATCAAAATAGATCATTTTTAAATCTTATTTTTATAAATTAAAAACATTACACCTTGAAAGGATATTTAACCGCTAGAATGCCGTTCGTGCACCGGTGTGTTTGAGATTTTACACGCGATTTTGACCCTTATGTATAAAGAAAGTGTATGAAGAACACGGTCAGAATCGCTTGCTCTATTATCGCCCTTTACCATAGAGAAAACCGCAATGCGCCTGGTCACTCCAAATAATTTATATTAATAATTTACCGGAGCGCGGGAATGTGCGCAGTTCTTGCGCATGCGCGGGAAAAATTCCTTTGTCTCCGATTTTGACCTTTCTATTGTACAAAATTTCTCAAGGACACTGTCAGAATCGCTGGACACGAAATGTCATTGGGTGTCATGGATGCCGCTTTTTGCGAACGCTAATTGGTGGACAACCAACCCCAACTACCCCTGCAAACGTGAGGTTAAATGACTTAGCAAAATTCTTGAAAAAAAAAAAAAAAGTTAAAAAAAAAAATTTAAAAATAAAATCTTGCTCAAAGAATAGCGAGATAACTCGCTATTTTTCTATGGCCGGCCTGCTGGGCACGGCCAAGAATGCGAGAAATCTCGCTCTTGGCACAGAAACGGTTAAGGCTAACATATTTCTCCCAACGTGTAATAAGTTTTTTTCATTCCGTCACTGAGAAATTCTTCCGAAATTTCTTGCATCGAGGACTGGATAGCTGCTTTAACCTCATAGTCCGAGGTGTAATGATTACCCTTGAAGTCTCTCTTGAGCAGAGGAAAAAAATAAAAATCAGAAGGCGCAAGTTTGGGGGAGTAGGGAGGGTGTGGAATCGGTTCAAATTTCAAAGGTTTCGCAGAGCCTTTGCAGCGACGCTGTTTGTTTTCATCTGTGAGACGGCGTGGTACCCAATCGTGCATAGATTTTACGGGATTCCAATTGTCCAATAATGAAGCCAATACATTCCTTGGATATTCCAATATGATTTGAGATACGCTTTTTCGCCGGTCATTTTGAATCAAATCTTCGACGAGTTTGCGATGTTTATTCATCTGTGGCAGTGATCAGACATCCAAAGCTTGTTTCATCAGCATTTATGACTTTTCCAGGATCACAGATTTACAGTAGACCTATCAACATCATTGTCACCAAAAATATCCTTTAAATGACGATGAATCTCATATGGAAACAAATTAACAACAATTAAAAATTCGATAACGGCACACTGTTTAACTCAAGTTGACATATCACTAGAACACGTCTCCATACTTCCGCTTCTCAAAATACATTGGATGTATTCAATGACCTCAAATCTGCGCATGCGTATAGAGGGGGAATGTCACTTCCACATTCCACCTGGTGCGCTTCTGAATGTCATTTTTTTCGTGCTGTACGAGCATGTGTGCATTTCTTTCAGACTACCCTCGTATTGTAGGTAGGTATTTAATCTCTTTTGTACATATTTGAAAAATTTTATAATTTGATATTTTTCACACCACACAACACATTATAAATGCTAAAATTTTGAAAATCTTACACTTACACGCACAAGGAAATTATATTGTTTAATTATAATCTTTAGGACTCTTTATCCATGCATTGTCCTGGGGCAGCCTAGTCGGCTCAATGGAAAAGCAATCTCTCTACCAAGTTCTTAAAATCCAAGGTAAAAGATATCCTACAACAGTGAAAATTCGCACATTTCATAGTATTCAAAATAACTACCTACTTCTTATTTCATTTAATTGCCATGAAAAAAAAACACTTAAAAATAATGATTTTGTTTATAATATTGTTTTGTAATAATTGTATTTGTGGAATTAAACACCAACAGCCTTACTAATAATAAAAAAAAACACTTCCCAACTGTTAAACGTTAACTGTTTTAGTTACACATTGAATAAAGACTGTACATGCTCAGATTCAATTTGGTACTAATAAAAAATGTCTTTAACTGTGCTTCGGAAGAGCTGGCAACGTCACATTTACAGATTGACGTGTGAAATTCCCGTCTTAAAAAAATGGGGTTATTTCGGACACATTATTTTTTTACTGTTAACGGCTGGATTTAATATGAATTCTATGATATTTTTTAATAACATAAATTTCTTTTGTAGATAAATTTAAATCCTAGAAATCCAGCACAAACAATGAATTGAAAATATCTTTTTTTTTTATTATTCTCTCTGAATTAATATTATTATTGTGACAGTTTTCTTGCAGATTCCCTAAATAAAAAGGTGTTTTCTAAATTTCGTATTTTCTACAATGTTTGAAATTAAAATATTCCAATTTATAAATATTAAAGTACATTTCCAATGGTTTAAAAAATACATATATTAGGTAATTTTATCTAGTTTTTAAAATGGTATTTGTTTTTACAGCATCTTCAAAAAGAAGAAATATATAGCACATTTAAAATACCTAAGAAATACTTATTTTAGTTTTAATTAGAAGTTGATACAGCACATAAACAACCCTCTTTGGCTGTTTAGACAATGTATAAATCTTTCCATGAACTATTTTGTGTCAAGCATTTCTGTTAGTAAGATTTTTACATACACGGTTGTTTATCAATTGTGTAAAATATTTACAACAATAATTAGTAAGGCTGTTAATATTAATGTTTGTACGCATGTAACTGCATGCTATTAAAACACACACAACATTAAATTTAATTTTGTGTAATGTACACAACAAAATATCATTCTCACAATTCTCATGTTTTTTGTAAACTTTACACAGATGGCCCAGATTTTTTTTCATCTTAGGGCCTGTGTCATTTTCAGGGTGCTGTGTGTAGGAATTAAAGTTCATTAAAATACTTTCTTAAAAGTTTCTTTCAAAGGAAAATATGAAATAGCCTTTTTCAAATGCAAAATTTGGCACGCTTTTTATAATTGTTTTTGTGCAATCATCAAAATGATTTGTCCAGTTTGAACATCATGTAAAATTATTATTGTATATTTTTTAATCTGCAGGTAGGATTACAATATTGTTATGATTAACTTCTTAAACGCAGATGCTAAATTTTCGCCTTGCACCAGCTGATTCTATTTTCGTAATAACTTACGGGTGAAATGCAGATCCTGCCAATGTCTGGGAATTTAATAAAAAGGCACTTTCTAGATGAGAAAAGTGTGGAGAAGATGAATAAAAAAAAAATTAAGGCGCGCTCGGCAAAATTGAGGGAGATACAGCCGTTTAAAGTATAAATAAAATTTCACTTCGTGAACCGATACTACGCCATTTTGTCACTGTTATGTTGATTCACCTTAATTACATTAGGCAACTATTTGCATTGGGGGAAGTGGAAAATATTTCATTCTTAATTTCGATTACGTAAAATTAAAATTAGCTTTCGTCTTGTGAGATTGTACGCCAGAATCACAAACCATGTTACACAAACCTAGCGTAGCCGCTAAAATACTTGAAAACTGGGATGTTTTTCTTGCCTTGATGCGAGTAGGCGTTATAAAGGGGCACTTTCTTTTGAATCACAAACCATGTTACACAAACCTAGCGTAGCCGCTAAACTACTTGAAAACTGGGATGTTTTTCTTGGCTTGGCGCGAGTACGCGTTATAAAGGGGCACTTTCTTTTCTTAGGTTAGTGACAAAATGGCGGGCAGACTGAAAGTATCGGTTCGCGAAGTGAAATTTTATTTATACTTTGAACGGCTGTATCTCCCTCAATTTTGCCGAGCGCGCCTTAATTTTTTTTTATTCAGCTTCTCCACACTTTTCTCATCTAGAAAGTGCCTTTTTATTAAATTTCCAGACATTGGCAGGATCTGCATTCCTCCCTAACTTACTTCTTTTTTGTAAAATTACATTTTTGTATCGTCATGCCAGATAATTTATTTATAAAAATAGTAAATAATCTACCATAAGTAGAATTTTTTCCTTGTATCCAAGGATATGCTGGTTAATACATTTATCAGAATGTTATGATTACTGAAATATTTTCAATATTAGCAACCAACAAAAAACTTATACTTGATGGATTATAAATGATTTAGAATAGAGAGTTTATTACATTACCTATATTTATTTGGATTAATCTGTAAAGATATTTTTTTCTTTAAGAGAACACATGAGTTGATGTGGACAAAGTATATTATATTGACTTTGACAAAGTAGATTCTTTTACAATTTATTGCTCAGATGATATTAGGAAGTAAAAGGAATTAAAATACTGTCCGGTTATTCTTAAACCAGTAATTTTGGTCTCTATTTAACCACTTAACGTGTTTACACGACAATATAACAATAGCAGTCAAGTACAATAAGGGTGTTTTCACGCTAACGCGTGTGTTCCCACAGAAATCATTATAACTCTGTTATTGTTCTAGTGACAACCCTAAAACAAAAAGTAGAAGATCCATATTGAATCAAACTTCAAATCTCTATTCAAAGTTGTCCATAGAAGTACATAAAAAAGACTTATTTTGTGGAAACAGCTTTCACCCACCAAATTGCCCACGGGCCGTTAGACATTGTTAATTTTTTTTATTAAATATTATTGTATGAAATGGTAATAAGGTGAGGTGACAAAATTGTTTATTATACATTTATACAATAGAATAAGTGTTTTTTTTTACATAATCCATGATTTTAGTACTGTTTTCACATAAAAACATCACATGAGTCATTTTTACAATTCATGACCTTTCAAAAACAGTTTTTTGTATTCGGCTATGTTCAGAAATGTTTCATTTATAGAGCTTTAATAGCGAAGCGGAAATAACACAAAGTTTTTATAAATCTGACAGTTCGTTTAAGACAAAAACCTTGCATAATTGCAAAATACCTGAGTGGTTAAAAAAAAGAAGATAAAGTTAGTTGGATATTACTTTGGAATATATGATTTTTTTTTCCTAATAAAAGTTGGTCTAAAATGGTGAACTCAGCCTTCAAGAGAATTTAAAAAAAAAGATAATTTCTTACAAATTATTATTTGAAAACTGCTTTTTATGTATTTTTTGCTCACATGATTTTACTCAGTTTTCAGCTCTTCTAATCAAAATTTTAAAATAAAAGTTGTAATAACAGGGTGTGTAATGATGGTTTAATTAACAACATTACTGGCATGTCTACCATAAGACCAGCAACCTCAAGAATGGATTGTCATTGTCAAAATGTATTATACTATCCAACTGACAAATATGCCAATTTTTTTTTTCTGTATTATTTCCTAATACTCGATGGTACTTGATTGCAGCCAAAGGGACATCCCGGCGCCCAATTTCACCATCCACTCGGTCCACTGCATGAGGAACATCACCGTCTGCCCCAACTGCAAGGAGCCCGTTCCCACTGTAGACATGAAGACTCATCTGGCTCACGGTAAGCTCAAATATAGTCTACAATTGCTGAAAACACTTCTACCAACACGAAACTTGGTCAAAAATGGACTTTTTCAAGGAATTCTCCTTAACTTATTGAATGCCCGAGGAACAACATGGAAATTTCACGACCTTGAATTTGAATTGGATGTTTTTTGGATTAATTTTGAGCTATCGTATATTTTATTGACCGAAACACATTCCTAGAACAATAAACTATGTACCAAAACAACATTACTTGTGTTAATTACGTAAATTGATAGGTTTTACGATGTTTTCGTCAAATAACATGACCGAAAGAACAGCGGCAAATCTGACATTTTGATGTCAAGATAAAAATTATTTTAAAATATTCTGGGATTGCAAGGTGAATGAAATCTTTACCCATCCCATGGGGAATGTTGGCGCAAGCGATTCTGACCCTGTCCTTATACAAATTTTGTACATAGAAGGGTCAGAATCGCAGAAAAACGTATTTTTTCCCCGCGCATGCGCACAAACTGCGCACATCCCCGCGCTCTGACAAATTAAATATAAATTATTCCGAGTGACTAGGCACATTGCAGTAAATGCATTGCAGTAAATTCGCTATGGTAAAGGACGATAGTAGAGCAAGCGTTTCTGACCTTGTTCTTCATACACTTTCTTTATGCATAAGGGTCAAAATTGCATTTTAAAGTGCCGCGGCCACCGGGTGATAAACGGTAAACTAGAGGTTAACCCGTAAAGTCTAGTTGTTCGGTTTTCAGAACAACTCATTCTCTCTTTTATGTTGGAGATAGACGTGTGCTTGGTGTTAAAATTTAAAACCATGAAAATGGCGACCTCAACGCTATTTCTCCACCCCTGATTTAAAATATGTGGTCTCTTGCTAGGAACAATTTTAATGTCCCATATTGTTGCTGATTCAAATAAAAGTAAGTTTTTTTTTTATAAATTCGCATTTTATTTCAGTATAGTTCTACCTCAATCACAGAATGACTTGTTTAGTTATTTCACACATACATATATGTCACACTCGTATGTTGTCACTGGTCACTCAGCCGAGTAACCGACCAACCCCTAACCCCGCCTCCCAACTGTCCAACACCTACCATTTTTTTATGTTTTTGTAGAAAAAAAAAAAACATCAAAAATGTCACCGGAGACCAAAATTTATTTACATTTTTTACTCCAAATAATGGGTAAAGTAAGTCAAGTACGTTCCTTAACACCCTGTATATAGAAATCATCGCGGGCATGCATACATCAAATCCCCAAAGTTTCATCACAATCGGACGAATGGTTTAGCAAAGCATAGACATCTCATATATTCACATTCTCATATATATACAATATACACCCAAGCAAGCATATTTTGATTTTTATATTTAAAGAAGCATCTCTGAACAGGCTGACAGTTTCAACACAAGCGCCATCTGGATGCACAATAAAAACCTGCATTATCGACATTTAGCCTGTTGGTAAATAAAACAGATTAAGACAGGTAGAGGGCAGTAACTTACCATTCATATAAAATTATACACTAATTAAAATATTTTATTTCCAGTGCCGTGCAAGCAATGTGGCGAGAAGATGCAGTCGTGCGACATGGCAGCGCATCAGACGGACGCGTGTTCCCAGACGGCCGTGCAGTGCCCCCACTGCGAGCTGTCCCTCGGCCGTGCGCTGATGGGCGACCACGAGGTGTACTGCGGGGCGCGCACGGAGCGCTGCACCGACTGCGGAGAGCTCGTCATGGTCAAGTACAGGGCCCTGCACGAGGACTCCAATCACGGCTTCCTCAAGCTGGATGATGGTGAGCATCTAATTTCCACAAGCAACGAGAGTGGAAGATATATCCATCGTCCAGTTGATTTTTTTTTTATAGTAATACCTCACAAGAGTGTCAGCTGCTCCCGTCTGGAGCCAGTGAGACTATGGCATCCCCAATTGGAGTATGTTGTGAGGCTGAGGTAGTGAGGAGGGGAAGGAGATGGGAAGAGGAAGGTGGGGAAGTACCTGGCTATTCAGATCTGGTCACCAAACACGGCTAACGCCATTTCAAGCAAAGTTTCAATTTTGAATGGTGGTCTTACACCAGGGCGATACTGAGAGTATCTTTCGCTCTGGAACGTGCCGCAAATATACTGTACAATATTTTAAAAGAATTAATTGTAAATACCGCCAATTATTCAAATAAAATTTATTTGTCTATGCCGGGATTTGATCCCACGACCTTCGGGTTGCGAGTCAAGAGCCTTACCGCTATCCCACGCCGGCCGTCAGTCATCTCCAGTTACTAAGTTTTGAGATAATTCTTTTTCTTCTTCAATGGCACTACAGCCCATTTCGAGCCTTGGCCTCTTTCAAGATAAGCCTCCACCGCCCTCTGTCCTCGGCCGTCGTCTTCCAATCTGCAACATGGAGTAGTCCTCTTGCATCCTTCCTGACATCATCCTCCCATCTCAGCCTAGGTGTACCCGCCTTTCCTCCCGAGTGTCCTGTTAAAACTTTCTTCGATACTCGTGTACTTGGCATTCGGTGCACATTCGGTTTTGAGATAATAAGGAAAGCAAAATTCGAATGCTCACTATGAATCAAATATTATTTTAAAATGTCTGTTTTTTTACATATTAAATATGATGTAAGATTACACCGGGAGGCATAAAGGTCCGGTACATTAGTATGATATTTTAAAATTTCCAATTACTAATGACCCAGGAAACATCAACATTTTGTTTAATTCACTATAAGTTTTTCTGCATTGTAATTGATTTGGTGCTGTTCAAGAGTAATCTGAGTATTGTACCAGATAGAGACACATTTAAAATTTCCAATTACTAATGACCCAGGAAACATCAACATTTTGTTTAATTCACTATAAGTTTTTCTGCATTGTAATTGATTTGGTGCTGTTCAAGAGTAATCTGAGTATTGTACCAGATAGAGACACTTTTACATATAACTGCATACTCCACTCAAATTTAGGTTTTTCGGAGATGTCAACTAGACGATCGATATCCCGGTATCACCTTGGTGAAGAACAATCATTCAAAATCGAAGGGTTTTTTGCAATGGGTTTAGCCATGTTTTTTTACCAGATCTCAATCAGGCGCGGCCGGTGCCTTAAATTTTTGGTGGTTCACCGATTTCATCAAAAACGTAATGTATGTAATTTATATAAATGCACTATCTTACTTATTTATAGAGAAGATCAATTCTTCGATCCTTTTGCCGAGCGAAGACTTCAACCACCCAATTTTATTTGCAAACAGAGACAGATATGATACGATTTTAGATTTTCACGGCCAAAAATTATTTTGTTATTAGTTTTTGGGGTATTACGTGTTGCGCTACCTCCTTCTTTAGCCAACGTTTCGGACAGCGTTGCAGTGTCCATCATCAGGGCAGATGTGTCTGAAACGTTGGCTAAAGAAGGAGGTAGCGCAACACGGCATAATACCCCAAAAAATAATAACAAAAGAGACAGATATACTCACCTGACAAATTTGTTATCCGATAAACACATTTATATTAGTTTATGCTTGGAAGATACGACTTTGCAAGCGGGGATACTGCATTAAAAAATTTCAGAAATCATAAATTATTTGCTATTTTACCCTATGGTTCATTTCTTTTTATATTGGGTATATCTATTAGTATTAGAGGATTAGTGGCAAAGAAGAGAAGGTATTTATTTTGAAAGACCTTCGGATATTAATTAATATCACAATAATTAACACAAGCACAAGCAATTTTAATTTGCAGCGTAGGATGCAAACGGTGTCGAGTGTTTAGTTTACTGACCCAATGAGCGTCGATATGAAGTTTGCAATAAGTAAAAAAAACGCACACAAATAAAAGGTTACTTTCTGCAAAAAAAAGCAAATAATAAAGTCAATGCCAAGTATGTAAATCCGTAGCACTCTATCACAAGCTGACACGTGACCCGTTGACCCGAGGTTGCATTTTACAAGAGAAATATTATGCTTTTACTTAAATACTACAATTCAAACCCTACATTGCTCGAGCCGTACTTCGGAATTCTTGGTTTCTTCGTTCGGAAATCTCCGCTGTCCGTGCGCCGCACTGTCGGGTGTATTTTTCTTGATACGTTTTGTCAAAACCACGGTCCGGAGATGTTTCGTATGGGCTGCATATAAAATAATATTTAGCCAAACGGGGCGCTTATGTCTAACGCGCAGATTGATATGTACCTCGGTTTCTCGTTCCTAGCCAGTGTTAACCGCGCGGGTGGAGTGTTTTGCCGTATTTATCTACAATATTCTTACATTTAGTACGTTATTAATTGCAATTTTAAAGATTTTTTTTAATGCTTTGTTTAATTTTATAATTAAAAACACTAAGTAAGATTACGATGAGCTGTAAATTGTTTTTCAACTTTGTTGGCGGTTCGTTGCACGAGTGCACTAAGGGACCGGCCGCGCCTGATCTCAATAGACAGGTACTTCCCAACCTTCCTCTTCTCCATAACCTCCCCTTTCCCACTCCATTGAGCCTTACAACATACCCCAATTGTGAATGTCAAGATCCCACTAAAGGGAGCAGTTGGGACTTTTGTGCTGAATTCAAATCAATAATATCAGATCTTCTAAACATTTTTTTTTTATGTATTTATTTTATACACTTTATAAATATAAAAGTCAAAAAGTCCCCATAAACTACTTTTTAGTAGTTTGTCTAACGGGTTCTTTACATTAAAGATCTTATTATAGTGAGTTAATAGTTACATTTTTACAATTATATGAAATAAAATTTTAAAATTTATAGAAATATAGAGAAAAGAAAAATTATGAAAACATTGTAAGTCCTTTAAAAGTGGTACAAAAACTAATCATTAAAGTAATTTAAAAAAAACAACCAACATTCCCTTCAGCATCATTGTTCAAAATTTTCGAAGTACCAAAAATTGAAGACCTCTATAAAAAGATTCAATACTACAAATATTCAAAGAAAATGTAATTAAAAAATTTAAACTCAAGTCATCATTAAAGCATAAATTTAACATCCAAATTCCTCTATTTTCAACACAACAAATGCACAATAATTATATTTACATAGGCATAAAATATTTTAATAGTCTTCCCAAGAAATAAAAAAAATAACAAATTTCGTATCATTCAAGAAAAAAGGTCAAATTAATCTTAAAAAAAAATCAACAACTATAACATCACCAATCAAAATTTATAACTTCATTTCATGTCATATCAAAAAATTATTAACATCACAACATAGTTGATATTTATTGTGTACTGTAAGTAAAATGTATTTTATAAAAATAAAATAATTGTAAAATAACTCCTACGCCAAGCTCAAGAGCTAGTACTCTTCATTGCCGTTGAAATTTATTAAAACATTTTTTTTTTATTAAATAAATAACAATTTTTAAGTCTTTAGAATAATATGTCATTGTAAGCTAATACAAATTAATTCTTTCCGTAAGCCAAGTCTTCAGTAAATTCACCAATTGTTTGTTTTGGGCACAGTTTTTAATTTCAGCCGGTAACATTTAAACAACTGGGAATCATGTAATTTAACGTTCTTTGTCCATATTTATTTGTGTGCTTAAGTAAATTAGTCCTTCATTAAAGTTAAAACGAGTATTATGGTTGTGTTCCAGCCTGTTTATATACAAAGGATTATTTATGTTGAAATGTAATTATTTATGTTGAAATGTAATTATTTATGTTGAAATGGATTATTTATGTTGAAATGTAATTTTGTACCACAGAATTGCTCTCACTGAAAGAATTTTGAGACTCTGGAATATTATGCCTTTCTTTGTATAAATTTGAAATATTGAAAATCGTTTTCTTGGCTAATTTATTGGCTTTGTTTTGTTGATTTAATCGTCTGTATTTTCGGAATTTTTAATGAATAAAACTAAAAAAAAACACTATATTTCTTGATCTCAAAAACAGTAACAATGCAGAAACTAAACTTTAAACAACTCTACTGCAAAACCACAAAAAAAAGAAACCTTTCATTGTTCTTCGGGACCGTTGCAATATTTATTTTGTCACTTAGTTATGCATATTATTTGTTTTGGTTTCTTTTTTCTTTTATTCATTCATTAATTATGAAGATATTATGGTTCGGATGAATAAAGAAAAAGAAGTTATTAAAACAATAAAAATCCGAAAACTTCAATATCTTGGACATGTGATGAGACATCCAGAGAAGTACAAAACCTTGCATCTCATAATGCAGGGAAAGATTGCCAGAAGTCGGGGTCCTGGAAGAAGGAGAACATCATGGCTGAAAAATCTGAGATAGTGGTTTGGATAGTCTACTGTAGAGCTGTTCTGGACCGTAGTAATGATAGTCAACGTCCGTTGAATGGACAGGGTACAAGAAGAAGATTCATTCACTCAATAATCAATAAAACCTTATTGCTTTCAGAACCCGGTCCTCAGGCTTCGTGGAAGGCCCCCGCCCGCCCTACTCCCGCACCAAGCTACCCCAAATCCAGGATCAGCAAGCCGCAGATCCGGGGCTATGAATACTTCGATAGCATGGCCCCCATCTCCCCCACGAAGACCTCTTCTAATCAGGGCCGGCAGCCCATCTCCTGGGCGGAGGTCGACCGGGACGAAGTCGGCAGTCGCAGGGCAGACAACCCGTCTGCCGCAACTCACTTCACGGCCAAGCGCACAAACGACATGCCGCAGCTGAATTCGGCCAGCGGGGACTTCGCTGCTGGTGATAGTCACAAAGAGTCTGTTAAGCAGGCTATTATAAGGTATGGACAGATTTAGAACCCGACTCGAGTATCTCATCCACTTGATTGAGCCATTTCTTCCCATTGTGTCTTTGGTGAGGATAACTTCTTCCATCAAATTTTCCTACATGTCTGAACAATTTAAGCCTTCATTTCTTAATCTTGTTCATTCTTTTTTTTTACATTAACTCCACACGGGAGACCATGAGGAAAATATTTTCTTTTTGAGGAGAGGAAGAAGTGAACATGGATCTTGAGGTGACCCATGATGTAGGAGGGAGGAAACACAGCCGAGTTGTTGAACTCGAGAACAAGTCGTACAAGCGACCCATTCTCATGTGACAAATGCCAACCGTGTACATATGTGTACATATGCTTGTTTGGCTTGTTTCCCGACTATGCATCGGTGCAAAAGGGATTAATGATGCTAGTTCCTCGAAACATCTTCCATTGTAATACCGATAGAATAAAGACAGCATACATACCTTGAGTCTTTTTCTAAAGATTGCAATCGGCTTGTTAACCCGTCAAAAGCCGTAAAAAACCAGGAAAAATACGGAAATTTCGTAACAAAACACGATTTTGAATTTTGAATTGAATGTTTTGTGGATTAATTTTGAGCTATCGTATGTTTTATTGACCGAAACACATTCCTAGAACAATAAACTATGTACCAAAACAACATTTCTTGCGTTAATTACGTAAATTGATAGGTTTTACGATGTTTTCGTCAAGAACACGCATCGGCTTTGACAGATAAAATTTGCGGCAAATTTGACATTTTGGTGTCACAGATAAAATCATTTAAAAACTTTCTGGGGTTGCCAGGTGAATGAAATTTCTCCCTAGAACATGGGTAAACGTTGGCGCAAGCGATTCTGACCTTGTCTTTCATACTAATTCTGTACATAGAAGGGTCAAAATCGCAAACATGTTTTGTTCGAATTTTTTTCGCGCGCATGTGCACAATACGCGAGTCTCCGGCAATACAATATCTAAATGTAATACAATATCTTTCACCAAAAGCACTAACCCCCTAACATTCCCATATAAAATAAACGGAGTTGAATTAAAAAGGTGTAGTGAAGTAAGGGACTTAGGAATAATAATGGACTCCGGAATGTCTTTCCGATCACACATAAATTCCATTTGTGACAGGGCCTACAAACTCCTAGGATTCATTGTAAGAGTGACTAAACCATTCAGATCACCACATGTAATCAAGATATTATATTTTTCTTTTGTTCGCTCCATACTAGAATTTGGATCAGTGATTTGGAATCCCCAATACAAAGTCAATATTGAAAGGTTAGAAAGAATCCAAAAAAAATTTTTGAAATACTTAGACTTTAAATCGTTCCGAATATCAGAACATGTAAAAGATTCCTTAGCATTCCATAAAATTACATCACTAGAAGAGAGAAGAAATATATCCGACCAGAAATTTTTATACAAAATCATCAACAACGCTGTTGACAGCAACTATCTTCTGGAAAACATCCATTTCCACTGTCCAGTACGTAATACAAGAACAAACAAACTATTCCACATCCCACAATCAAAAACTAACTACTCACAACATACATTTCTGAAAAGGACGTGCACAAAATATAACAATATCCTTTCAGACGCTGATATTTTCCATTTGTCCTCAGTTCAATTCACAAAATATGTAACGGAGAAGATCAAAACAGATTGTTGATCGTAAATCCTGCTGTGTGCCTTATTTTATTGTTTTTCTCTTATTATGTTGGTTTCATCTGATTTTCGTATGAATTATTATGTTGGTTTCATCTGATTTTATTATGTTGGTTTCATCTGATTTTCTGTAATCTAGTTAGGTATTATGTATGTATAACTTCTTATATTAATGAGTTTTTTGTTTTTCTTTAAATTCTATATTCTCAAATGTGGAAACTTCACTGGTTCATGCAAATTTGTCAAATGTAATTATTTAATAAAATATGTACAACTGTTTGTTTCCCAAATAAAGTAAAATAAAATAAAATAAAATAAAATAACGGGTTAAGATGGGGGATTCAATCAAACAGACCGGCGGTTGCTGCATAGAGTCTAGGGTTTTTTCAGGTGTTTTGGGGGCCCATACCACAGAGGTGGTTGCCAAATTTAACAGTGGGGTGCACTTGCGATTTGGCAGGGTCGGCAGTTGTATACTATTAAAGCATCTGCGGGCTGAGAGGCTAATTTGACTCTGGCTTCGATGGAGCCCCTTTGCCTGAACTGGTCACTTAGAGTTACACCAAGCATAACAATGGAAGGCCTGTTGGGAAGATTGCTTCCATTGAAGGAGACTAGATTACAACCTTTCTATTGGACTCTCACATTCTTTCCATGTCTCCTCATTCATAATATGGTTGTCCAAAGTTTCACATTCTTTAGATTAGCTATTATTTTTTTTTTTTTTTTTTTTTTTTTTTTTTTTCATATATTTTTTATTAGTAACAGATATTTGGGTTTTTTTTGGCTACCACACTAGGCTAAGCCCGTGTTGTGGTAGTCGTACATTTAATATTTTAACATTTCAAAAAATATTAAGAAATACTTAAAACTAAAGAAAAAAAAAGACCATATTTTAAAGAAAAGTAAAAATGAAAATTCAAATTCAAATTTTGAAATACAAAAATTAATAATAAAAATTAAATGTTAAGATCTCAAGTGTTCTGTATAAATTAAAACATATAATTATATAAATCAAAATTAAAAACATATATAAATTTAGTGAAAAACTAAGAGAAAAAAATAACAACATTTTAAAGTAAAATAGAAATACAAATGGAAATTAAAATTTTGAAATGCAAAAATTAATAATTAAAATGTAGTGTAACTCATGAATTCTTTAAAGTGCGTTCGTCCCCTTTCAAAAATCCAATGTTGTACACGTGTTATAAAAAGAGAATTAGAATTACTTGACTTTATGTCAGTACTCAGAGCATTATATATTTTAGGAGCGATGAACCAGAATTGTCGTTGAGCGAATGAGGTGTTAGTTTTTGGGACCACGCAAATGATTATTATTATTATTGTTACGTTATTAAGTAATTTTTTTTCTATTTCAGGCCTTCAACCTCAAAGGGTGCAATAAAAAAATACCAAGCTCCCCAACCTCCAAATGGTGGGAAAAAACAGAAAGAAGCCAAACCTAAAAGCCCTCCTGAGACAAAACAGGACTCTTTGGCCAACTATAGCGTCAACAGTCCACCCCCATTTACGCACATTCGAGACGTCCCGATGTACAGCGCGTTGCTTCGCGAACAGAATCAAACCCGCCAAAGGGAAGAACTTAACGCGTACAACCTTCAACACGGCATTCCGCCCGTGCTGAATCCCGCACAGAAACTCGACAAACTGCGAAAAATGAGCGCGCTCCAAAACTCAGAAATGGAAAGTGACGGCAAACACAACAAAAAGAATAAAAAACCCGCCGTAAATGCATCGAACCCTAGCGAATTTGCTTTCACACCAATGTCGCCAGAAGAACTGAATAAAAGACTGCTGAACAGAAATGACAGAAGCGATAATGTCAGTAACGGCGAATTGTCGAATCCCCGGGGATCAGCTAGGCAAGGAGGTGAGAATGGCAGTGCGGAGAATCATTACGAGACTATCGACTATTCTCCGACTCTTTGGGACAGTCCATCGCCGGCCGGCACACCTGACGATGTTCCGATAGCGACCCGCCCGCAGCCAGTAGATAGGTTTATGGAAATTAAGAATGATCTCAGAAGTCTGAGGAAAGAGCTGAAAGAGGTATGTATTGTAATAAAATGTCATTTTATTGTTTTCTTTGTTCTATTTTTGAAGTGAAAACTTCTTTAGCACCGTTGTGATTTGAAACTCGATGAAACGGAAGCGAATGACACTAAAAAGAGACAAACACATACATCTTTAGGATTTAGCCTGTGAGAGAATGGGATAGCAATAAAATATTTATTTTATTCATGGATACTCGGTTCCAATATAATACAATAAATCCATGGTTCCACGCAAGTCCCCCTTAGTGTAGTGCTATAAGGCGCCTGATGAATCTTTGCAGACATTCCAGCCGACCGTGTGTTGGCTTTATCAAAAATATCTTTTTATTTTCATGTAAAATCGAGCAAATTTCCTTCCGTGTTGTAAAATTCAGCTGCTAATTTTTATAAATCTCTGTTGTTTTGTCCCATAACACTGGTCTATTTTTCACTAAAGTGATATGTCAAGCAACCATATTCAAAAAAAAAAAATTGCAAACTAACTAACCATCACGCCGTTTCGTAGCAGAGGAAGGCACTTTGCTCATTCACATTCATTCATCGTCTCATCCATAATCTTCTGTTATTCTGACTCTTGACATAGCCCCACTCAAGTATTTGATTCACTTGGTATTGCCTTGTCTTCCTTGGGCTTTCCGGACTTCTCCAATTCACTTTTGTGTCATATTGTACTGTCTTTGCTCATTCGCTCTATGTGCCCAAACTGTTGAAGCACCCTGTTCTTAAGAGGAAATACTAGCTGCGTTTTTCCATACAAACGTATTCCCCGTTTATCTCTCTGGATTTTGACCCTAGAGCAAAAATTTTTTTTACATAATATAGATATCGACCACTAGCGTGTCGGTACGTTTTGCTTTTTTTGATAATTTACTTCTTATAGAAGTTAGGACCATCCAAACATGAATAAAAATGCCTAATTTAAAAGCCGTCAAAAAACGTTCAGTATACAAACTAAACAATGTATTTTGAAAAAAAACAAAACGTACCGACATAGAATATTTTCTTCTAATACAGTTTGTGAAAAAAAAAATTAAAATCGGTCCAGTTTTGGAGAAAAAAAATGGGGAATACAAAACATCGATTTCGAAGATTTTATTTAGGTATTTTCGGCCCGATGTGCAGGTGTCCCTTTCGCTCAGTTCCCTTGAGGGGGGCGGGGAACGAGGGTTTTGACAAATACATACAAAGCGAAGTAGTGATGTAACAAATTTTATCGGTAGACTAGTGTTGTCCTTCCCCGAGTGATCGATATTTTTTATTCGTTTTTTTCTGTTTAGTGACTTATCGCGGTATACCAATACTGATCGAGCTTTCATACTAAAATTGAGCCAAATTAAAATTATTTATATCAAGTACTATAATAAATCAAACCATATATTGGATAACCATTACCCCCGCCACTTGTTCACCCCAAGTGGTCCGCTATGTTTAGTGACTGAGCCTGGATTCCCGGGTTCACGGGTGAGGTCTGCATGGGTTTTGGTGGCGGATAATTTTGTCCACTTACTGCGTGGCGGGCCGGATTGGGAGAAACTGGAAGAGGGAGATCTTTTGATCTCTACAGCCGGACTCTCCACCATCATTTCATACTTTTACCTACCTTTTCCCTACCCAGAACTTCCTTTCCTTCCTTATCCTAAAAATACCCTCCACACAGCTTCTCCAATGATGTCCAACAACTTCTCCAACAAAGTCCCTGAGTGATTATTTTTCCTCGGTGCCTCCAATGTGGGGTTTATGTTTAAAAAAAAAATCTGTTTCAAATTTTCGGTTGAGAGTCGCTTACATTGCCTTCAGTGATTAATTGAAATTTTTTGTTTGTAAACGCTTTATTGTACAAAATTTTTAATTTTTTACAACTAGACAATGAATTTTAAACAATTTATGATTTATATCTTTCTCTCGCTGGTAAATTTCTTGGTATGCGACCGTCAATTATTTCTGGTAAAAGGCATTGGAGGTAGAAGTTTTCTAACAGTGGTTCAATTTTTTGCCAGATTGAATCGTCCCTTTCAATTTTTTCATACAGCAAACCTTTAGGACTCCACACGACAAAATAACAGTATTTACGACGAGTAACGTGTAACTGGCCTTGGACTTGGTAGAAGTAATTGTGATTCCGTTTTAATGTTAAAGCATTGTCTTCAATTTTACAGTAATCAATTTTTTTTTGTTCAATTCCTTCTTCTGGTGACATATTTGCTATTCTATATGGGCATTTCACTTCAATTATAGAATCTTTGCCAATAAGGCCATCCGGACTTGCCGCTAAAAAGTTTTTGTTTTCATCGACAAATAGTCCACAGGCGAATACCTCTAACTTTGTTTCTTTTGTAAATTGCTCAATTGCTTGGTTTTCATTTTCTTTCCCATAATTTGTGGCCGTATTTCCTTTAAATGGCGAGTACAGTAACGAGTTTAATACTCTCGTAACTGAAGTTTTTGGCCGTAACTTACATATTTGTCCAAAGTTGGAAGCTGTTAGCCTCTTACGCCTTTCAATTGCCCACAAATTATTATTGCTTTGGCCCACCGTATTCCGTTCGAGTTCTTCCTTATTAGATGGAGATAATTCTTTGAGAAATTCTTCTTTTTTCGTTTCAAATAATTCAGGTGGCATATCTGGTTCTAATTCCAATTGACCATAATTTTCATCAGGCCCTGTAACTTTTTTTCTCTTTTCTGTCGTGTTTTCATTATACCTTAGTTTTCTTTTTCGACACCTCTGTGTTGTCTCATTCGAACGTCGTTTTCTTTCGATAAAATGCTTTGTGTAGTTGCCAGGACTGTGGCCTTGGATTTTTTTTGTATACGGGAATGGGTTGCCATTTCACTATTCCACGAAGTTACTGCTCCAAAACATCTTGCTTGGTATGATCCCCTTTTTGTAAAATTTACTCTTTTTCCGCCTATAAATTTGGCAATAACGTTGTTGAATTGCTCCACAGTGTTATTTGTCACGTTAATAATAAGACTTTCCGCATTTGCTATAAGAGACGACAATAATTGTTGAATATCAGTCCATATTCCACAATCTTGAAGATCGCTTAGTAAATTTGGATCATTAGTGTACTTCTCCGACTTGCAATAGTATGACGAACATTTTGTATGATCACCAAAAACATGGTTTGCGGCATTTTTTATGTCCATTTTCAGATTTTTTACTTTATCACTTTGTGGCGTGTTTTCTTGCTCTTTTCTGTAATTTACTGCTCCAACTATAGCTTTTCTCATTCGTAAAACGTTTGCTTCAACCTTTTTCCTTATTTGAACTGGTACAAAGCCTTTAGCGTTGTTGGTTTTTTTTCCAAGTACTTTTATTTTGTTGCAAAAATTGCGAAGTAAGTGATTTTTGCACTCTATTTTTTGTACTATGAAGTTCGGCCCATATGGCATTTGCTGCAAAATTTTTTTCATGATGCTGGAGTCGCCATCTCCAATTAGTTTATTGAATTTCAATCCATGCATTTCAATGCTTCTCGAGAACCCTTCTGCTATAATGTGGGCTTCCATGGCATTAGCACTGTCACGCCAGTTTTTGAAGCACCTATGCTCAGATGCTTCTACTTGTAGTTTTGTAGCTCTAGCACATATGCAGCAGTACGAGTTTCGCACTCCCAGAAATAAAACCTTTTTAGTTCGCAGTCCAACTATGCATCCCGCACCAGATGAGGAGCTAAATCCACTTTTATATGATCTCTTTGCCCAAGAACCATCTGCAACTACCGTCACCAAAGGGTACCCTCCCTCGTCTACGTCACCATTTAAAATTGCAAGCCTTTTTTCTTCTTCACCAGCTGCGATCATTTCTTCTAAGGCACATTCTTCAAGTGTTAGCGCTAAACATTGTTCTATGTTCTTGTAAGTTGAAGGATTCATATTTGGCATATTCAATACCCCACAAATTTCGTTCCATTGTGAATATCCATTTCCTGTACATACTACTCCTTCGACGACAGCAGTATTTACGGACACTTTCAGTTTCGGGTCTTCGGAATGTACATATTCTATTTTCTTGCACATTTTGCACTCGAAAACATATTGGCTTAGAAAACCATTTCGTCGTTCCTTCACAAATTTTAAATCGGAAAATGTGCAGTTGGTGTGTTCGTGCTTTATATTTGAAATTTCTGAAAACAAATATTTTATATCAACAATTCTGCGACCTTCGTGAATATGGGTTTCATCAATATGGTCTGGTTTCAACAGAAAATCATCAAGCGTTGTTGGCGATGAAGAACTTGCGTTTTCTTCTATATTTGAAGAAAATGATTCATCCCTCGAAGGTTCACGCATTTGTGAAGATGTATCTAAGTTTCTAGCAGCATCGTTGATGACATCCATATCCCTGTAAATAAAAAGTAATAATAATTAAATTACTTATTTTCGTTGTACTTATAAGACAGAATTTTTTCGAGTTCCATATGCGAAGGAATCAATAGAGCCCATTTGTTCTCATCAAAATGTAATGCTTTATATCTTCTGTTCTTTTTCAAGTCTCGGTTACGCATGCTACATACAGGCTTCTCATAACATAAACCATTAGGAGGGTTCAGTAGTGAGAGGAAAACAGGAAAACTATATTTCTCGTACTTACCTAGAGATCGAACGCGGTGCAACATGAATCTGTCGTTTGATAATAATAATCGGTTTTTTTCGTCTAGTAGACGAAAATAAACGATCTTTGTTTCCATTTCTTTTACCCATTATTTATCTGTAAGAAAAAGATATCACATTTTTTTAGTAGAAGTTAGATAATAGTAGCTGATTTTATATCACACACATACGAGGATCTTATGCTGCGTATAAAATTGTGAACCGAGGCGCGAATTGTGTAGTACTTGCACATTACTTAGGCTAATTTGTTTGCTTTTTGAAATAACTCATATAGGTCTCATAGAAATCGTTGTGTCTCCCTTACTACCATGGTTAGAAAAATGATCTGTTAGAAAGAGAAAACAACCAGAACATAATTAAAACTTAAAACAAAATAATTATAACCTTTTATGAAACCAAAGCTTCCGATTAATATTTGAAAAAAAAAATAAGAAACTGGGAATTTTGTGTTAATTTTTTGACATGAAGCGAAAAAAAAGTGAGTTGACGGTAACATTTATTTAATTATGTTTACTTTTTATTACACGCCCGTAGGGTTTTTGCAGACATTTACATACATTTATAATGCATATCGTTTGCTCAGGATTGGTTTGTACTAAGTCCACAAAAACACGTACTGAGAAATAAAAGTTTTGAATTAAATGAAGACTATATTAGCGAAACTCAATTGAAAAGCTGGAGACAATCTATGTCGAGTTCCGCTAATATTGTCTTCGTGTAATTAAATATTACAAATTAAGGTTTTATTTATAAAGTTGAAAATAAAAATAAAAAGTTTTGAAGTTTAAAAATATTATATATTTGTTTCCTTTATTTCAAACTGACTGTAATAAATATTTAAAAAAATATGTAGGTAAATCTATCTATAGGTAATAGACCAACATTTTTGGTTGAATTTTGAACGAACTAACACATCCTTTTTTGTATTTACTGCTTAAAGAAACTCAAAAATACAGGAGTACAAATCAAACCTCAGCAAGCGATATATCTAACGTTTTAAACATTATTTTTTACAAACATGTCAACTCACACGTATAATACACACAACACAATAAATCCATTTAGATTTAATTGTCTAATAAAATATGTACGTGCTTTTATCTTTTTGTTGTCGTAATTTTAATTAGAAAAAACGTAAGGTGGGCTATTTTTAAACATTTTTTATTATTAATAAAAATAAAAAAATTATATGTTTATTTCGAATTATGCAATTTGAAAGCGTATTTCATCATCTTTCAAAAGCGGTTTTTAGTTTTCGGATGCGTTCGCAAATATTAAAGTTATTTGGAATTTATTGGAAAGTGGAAATATTTTTACTTTTCGAAAAACAGGCCCGAGGCCTGAGAGGTTAATACTAATTTTCAATAATAACTAATGTATCATAGAGAATAATCATATATATATAATAATTCGATCTAGTTGGTTTGACTGCATATTTATAAACGCTAATACAGTGAAAACTTTAAAACTACTAACCTACATACAGTTCTAGTAAAATAATACGTAATATGTCGGTAATCTACATACATTATAAAATATTTTAGTAAGACCCTGTATAGAGGGGTAAGTATACACTTTTCACACTGACATTCATCATAAATTTATGAATAGTTTAGTAGGTAGGTACTCACCGATATCCTAACTGTGTAATTCGTGACAAAATATTGGAGTGATGCAGCTAATGGTGAAATCGATCTCTAAACAACCACAAACATTGGGATCAGGACAAAACTTATATTTATCTCTCTGATATTCTCGCAACTTTGTTGTTTCAAATTACTTAACCAATAGGTACAGCATGCGTGATGCTTTACTTGTAGTATAACAATATAAATGAATGATGAGCGCAGAAGACATCTATTATATAGGAATACTTACGTTCAAGTCCCGACTCTACTTGACTTATTTGGTGCAGGAAATAATGAACTCTAGCAGGCAGACACCAGTCTATACACACGCTCAAGTCAAGACGCGATTGAAGATGCGCTAATCAGCAAGAAGCCACCTGTCTGAAGCGCTCATGTTGCAACGCGATTTATTTGGAAGAGTAGATATTATAACAAAACCCTGTAACAATCTGATACTGGACTTCGTCGTAACAAAGGTTGACCACCACAACACGGGCATGTACCTAGCATGGTGGTCGAAAAATCCTCAACTTATGTTAGGGAACGTACCCATACTACGTGACCAATTTTTTGCAATTTTTAACCCCCGTCCCCCCGGTGACCAAAATCCTTAGCAAACCGCCGCTCATTTGTACCAAGCGTGACATTTTGAAGACCCCCCCCCCCCCCCCCCGAAGAGATCACGTAGTATAGGTACGTTCCCTAATAATTAACGATGCAATGAATAAATAAAAAAAAATAAAAAAATCTATCTTTGAAAAGATGCCATGTGCATGGTTATAACAAAACACTGTAGGAAAAGTTGCAGCGTTTACTCATGACATTTTCTATTATTTTCGAGTTTTATTTTATTTCTTGCCACCTACTTGGTCACACCCGGTAAGGCGACAAACACACAAGACTCAGCATTACCGCGCGAAAACGTACACACGAGCTTCACACACTCACATATCTACTACGCGATGCTACTATAGATGTGTGAGTATTTGATCGAAGCGTGAACAGAAGACATTGTTACAAATGACCGGCATAGTAAACCTCGTGCGTTTAAAAATAATGCGCCCTCTTTCTGTCTATGGAGAGCGGTACATCCTAAATAAGTCGAAACATGCCTTGTCCAAACCTGAGGCTACAAGCTACAAGCATGAGTGGACTGTGGAGGCGTAAGACGGTAGGCAAGAAACGCAGAGGGGGCGAGAAGGTGTACTAGCCAAACACTCACGTGGTCACCCACACATCGAGAGCTAGTTCTTTTTCGAGCGCGGTGCGACAGCGATAATTTTTGAAAATACCTACCGTCGAGATTTCGCACCGGTGGTATTACCTCTTAATCATATTCATTATGCTTACACAATGCTTAACCTCTGGGAGGCCAGGCCATTTCACGAAAATTCACTAAAAAAGCACCACTTTGAATTTTGATTTGAATGTTCTGTGGATTAATTTTGAGCTATCGTATATTATATTGACTGAAACACGTTCCTAGAAGAATAAACTATGTACCAAAACAACATTACTTGCATTATTTATGTAAATTAATAGGTTTTACGATGTTTTAGTCGAGGAACACGCATAAATTGCGACGGGTAAATTCGTGGCAAAATCTGACGTTTCTAAGTCACAGATAAAATCGTTTAAAAATATTCTGATGTTGCAAGGTGAATGAAACTTTTACGCATCTCATAGAGTAATGTTGGCGCAAGCGATTCTGACCCTATTCTTCATACAAATTCTGTACATAGAAGGGCCAAAATCGCAGACAAAAAGTTTTTGGTCGATAATTTTATTCAAATTTTCGAATTATTTTCTCGCGCATGCGCATAAGACGCGCCCGCCCGCGCGCTAACGGCCACTTAGAGGTTAATGACAAAATGCTGAAGAATCGAAGCTAACAGTCCACAATGGAATGCTGATACCATCCCTCGTACTCTGTCTCTCTCTTTTTTTTTTTTTACATTAACTCCACACAGGAGGCCCTGAGGAAAATAATTTCCCTCGGGGCCTATGTCATCTGGGATGCTGTGTGGAGGATCTTTTTGAGGAGAGGAAGGAATGAACATTGGTCTTGAAGAGACCCATGTTGTAGGAAGGAGGAAACACAGAGGCCGGCAAATCATTCCACAGCCGAGCTCTTGAACACAAGAACGAGTCGAAGAAACGACCCGTTCTCATGTGACAAATGTCAACCGTGTACAAATGTTGGGCACGCGTTAGGCGTGTTTCCCGACTATGCACCGGTGCCGAAGGGATCAATGATGCTAGTTCCTCGGAGCATCTTCCATTGTAATACCGGTAGAACAAGGATAGCATTCTGGTTTCAATCCTGGGATTAGTTTGCAGCAATTTCTTCTATTCTTCTCTTCCATTCTTCCCTGTCTTGTGCGGCTCTTTTGAAGTCTGCATACGATGAGCAGCGCACGTCCACCAGCAGGTCCTCCAGGTACTCTTGGGTTGGGCGTCCCCTACAATTTGTCCCCTCGGTCATACCCTCCATTATGGCGTGCAAGAGGCCTTGTCGTATTACATGGCTGATCCATCTTGCATGCCTTTCGGACAAGATCCTGAGCAGGTGCCTTGCTCCTTCGATTCTTTGGAGAACCTCCTCATTTGTAATGTGGTCTCTCCAGGAAATTCCTAATAGTCTTCTATAAGACCACATCTCAAAAGCCTCTAGTCTCCGTTTATCTCTTTTGGATAGGCACCATGTTTCGCATCCATACATCAAGATACTCCATACATAGGTCTTGATGAGGAGTATTCTCAGTTTTAGGTCTATATTATAATAATCTGAAATAAGAATTTTAGTAACTATGTATATTTTGTAGGTGTCCTCTCCTCTAGAGGTGAAGAAAGCCCCCGGCCAAAGCAGTGCGGAGCCCCCCACCAACAGGCAGCCCGTGTTCAAGGGCTCCAACAGGGGGGGCGCCACACGCGGAGATAACCTGCAGCTCAATCTGCCTGTGCATAACCTGGGCAATGTGCCCAGGGATCAGAACACCAGGTAAGATAGTCATTCTTCCATCAGGTAGTGGATTTGTTCACCTATTTGTGGCCGATAAACCTGCAGATTTTTGGAAACACATTCGACAGTTGCTAGAATACCCAAAGGACTAACAATAATACCCAAAGGACTAACAATAAAGCATTAGACGAACTTCTAAGTGATGCCGACAGATGCCAGCAGGGAAAATGCTTCTAGTTCTGCGAGTCTAGTTCTGGCCAGCCTACCGCCCAGATTCAATTAGCCACCAGTACAGACAGGTCGTGTGACTTGTAGCATAATTATTGTAAACACCTAAACTCAAATAAACCAGTTTGTTATCAAGAACCTAAAGTATTGAGAAGTTCCCCCACAGAACTAATAGTGTTTAAATGTAAATTATACCAAATATTACAATAACCCAACCTGTCGCGGTGTACAAGCTTGGCGCTCAAATCTAGGCACATGACGGACTACTGAACTTTACTTGCGAATATCGGCAAATTGTTTAGCTTTATTTTGTGCTTTCAACTAGTAAAAATAATGGCAGATTATAGTAGTCGTCGGATAATCGAGCAGGAGATACTGTTAACTTATGACTTCCTGTTGTTTGCAGAAACAAGCAATGGAACCTGCCCAGGAACGGGGCCGCCGCCCACAATACCAGGATGGGCGCCAACTTTGTAAAACTCCCCTGCGAGTACTGCCAGCAATTGGTGCTGTCGGATCAGCTGTTGGACCATGAGGTACGTTGGCACTTTCATCATTTCAGCTAAGTCAGTACTGAAGACCTCTGTGGCAGAGCAATAAGGATCCCGATTGTAAGTGGCTGTCACATATGTGATCCTTCAGCAGCTATTCTCGTATATAGATTTCGCATAATATGTATCGCTAATTCACATTATGTCAAAACATGTCGCATAATGGGATATGTAGCGTTGTAAAGGTTAAAGAAGTGCAGAGTTCCTACATTGGATGTGCTAAGTCAAATACAGTCTGTCAAATAAGAGTAGAAAACATAGGAGGGCGCCACTGTCGTTCAAATGGCAAAACTGAAAATATAATCATGGTGTTAATCTAAAGCTGTGTAACCTACATTTTAATTAAAAATTGAAAAGGCATAAAAGTTAAAAAAATATTTTTTCATTCCCCTGATCTCAAATTAGAATTGCATATAGGTATATTATTATTATATCTTTACAATTTTATGTTAACCCCTCCGAAAATCGCCATTTAAGCACTTAAACTGTCTCTAACGAAATGAGATTTTACGAAAACTTTTTGTTATTACCGCTTCACAATTAAAGCTCTATAAATAAAACATTTCTGAATGTAGCCGAATAGTAAAAACGGTTTTAGAAAGGTTACAAAATAAGCTTTCAAATTATTGTATTACAAATAAATATTAGCATTTGTAAATATTAAAATTTAGAACGCAAACATTAAAAATAGATTAAAAATGACTCACATGATGTTTTTATGTGAAAACAGTACTAAAATCACAGATTATGTAAACAACAATACTTATTCTATTGTATTTATGTGTAATAAACACTTTTGTCACCTCACTTTTTTATCATTTCATATAAAAATATTTAAAAAAATTTAAAATGTGCAGCGCGGTGGAGCCGCCGGTAGTAAATTTGCGCGGGTAAATATTTTTGTCAATTACGCGACTGACAGCTGATTCCTGTTATGTATTTCTATGGACAACTTGAATAGGGATGTACAGCTTGATCTACTATCGACCGTTCACTTTTTGGGAAAAAATTCGGTTTATGGGGGATGGTCCAAAAAATATATATTTTTTTTTTATACTAATTATGGGCCGGAAAATCCGAATCTGAAAGAATTAGGCGGCGGCAAGCAATATTAACTGAGTTACACGACTTTAAAAATTTTTATACACACACAGGAAAATAGCCATTTTGGAAGCATTTTGATTCCTAGAAAATCAAACTAGTTATTTTTATACTAACTATGGGCCGGGGAATCCGAATCTGAAAGAATTAGGCGGCGGCAAGCAATATTAACTGAATTACACGACTTTAAAATTTTCTATACACACACACATGAAAATAGTCATTTCGGAAACATTTTGACACACGAAGTACGAAAATCATAGAAAAACAAGAAATTTACTAAAACATGTGCCGGCAGAACCAGCTCTCAAAAATATTTATCCCTATATTATGAATTACGACTATCTCAACGGCCGTATTCTTAAACCAAAAGTATGAAAATTCGTAGTCTTAAAAATGCGTAACCTAACCTAACCTAACGCTAGGTTTGTGTAACATGGTTTGTGCCCCTTTATACCGCCTGCTCGCGTCACGGCAAAAAAACATCCCTGTTTTCAAGTAGTTTAGCGGCTACGCTAGGTTTGTGTAACATGGTTTGTGCCCCTTTATACCGCCTGCTCGCGTCACGGCAAAAAACATCCCTGTTTTCAAGTAGTTTAACGGCTACGCTAGGTTTGTGTAACATGGTTTGTGCCCCTTTATACCGCCTGCTCGCGTCACGGCAAAAAACATCCCTGTTTTCAAGTAGTTTAGCAGCTACGCTGGGTTTATGTAACATGGTTTGTGATACAAAAGTGAGTAAAATTTATAAAAAATAAGTACTTAAAATATAAACATGTTATTTTACGTTATTGATATTACTGCTTAATGGCAACACTTAATTTTGTGTGGTAAAAACATCTATGTTATCTTGTTTTTCTATGATCTTTGTACTACGTGTGTCAAAATGCTTCCGAAATGAATATTTTCATGTGTGTGTGTATAGAAAATTTTAAAGTCGTGTAATTCAGTAAATATTGCTTGCCGCCGCCTAATTCTTTCAGATTCGGATTCCCCGGCCCATAGTTAGTATAAAGATAACTAGTTTGATTTTCTAGGAATCAAAATGCTTCCAAAATGGCTATTTTCCTGTATGTGTATAAAAATTTTTAAAGTCGTGTAATTCAGTTAATATTGCTTGCCGCCGCCTAATTCTTTCAGATTCGGATTTTCCAGCCCATAATTAGTATAAAAATAACTAGTTTTATTTTTTAGGAATTTCCCCCCATAAACCGAACTTTAGCCACTTTTTGTTTTAGGGATGTAACTAAAACAATAACGGAGTTGGAACGATTTCTATGGAGACACACGCGCTGACGTATAAACACGCTTATTGTACTTGACTGCTGTCGTATTTTTAACGCATATATCGGCTGAAGTTGCGGAGGGGTTAACATAATGAAAAATAACGATATTGTAATAAAATATAAAACACGCTTTAGAAATTGCTCACATTTATTTAATATCAGCTTAAGTACCTACTAGCGTTGTCCAGGCTTTAGATCATGTCTCTAATTTTAGATCTGAATATATTTAACTCATTCAGATCTAAAAGTAGTGTAACTAAACTCACCATTATTCTTCCTTTCTACCTACTGTTAAATTCAAATTTATGTTAAATTAAATGGAAGCCAATCACTTTGTAGAACACAATTTAATCAAATTTATGTCATTAAGTAGGTACCTTAACCTGTCAAAGGCCAGGCCATTTCACGAAAATTCACTAAAAAAGCACCACTTTGAATTTTGAATTGAATGTTCTGTGGATTAATTTTGAGCTATCGTATATTATATTGACTGAAAACGTTCCTAGAAGAATAAACTATGTACCAAAACAACATTACTTGCATTATTTACGTAAATTAATAGGTTTTACGATGTTTTAGTCGAGGGACACGCATAAACTGCGACGGGTTAATTCGCGGCAAAATCTGACGTTTACGAAGTCACAGATAAAATCGTTTAAAAATATTCTGGTGTTGCAAGGTGAATGAAACTTTTACGCGTCTCATATATTAAGGTTGGCGCAAGCGATTCTGGCTCTGTTCTTCATACAAATTCTGTATATATAAGGGCCAAAATCGCAGACAAAAAGTTTTTGGTCGATAATTTTATTCAAATTTTCGAATTATTTTCTCGCGCGCCCGCACGTCTCCGGCCACATAGAGGTTAATAACAGTGCTTCCTCGATTTTTTTTTTTTTTTTGGAACAAAAAAATGTATTTTTAAATGTGTATACGGTGTTCTGCATTTTCAGTGTGATTGCACTGAATATTTGACAGGTAAATTAGTGTTGCCAGCCTACAAATTTTGTAGTTCAATTTTTTATATTTTCTACTCTTATTTGACAGACTCTATGTTGTGTCATTAAGTTGTCAAAATTTTTAGGACATTAATATTCTTTGATAAAATCCTTATCATATCTGTTTACTGTTCATATAATACTATAATATCATGTTACACTATCCATATGTGAGGCTGATGCAATTAATGTTAATGAATTTTCAGTCTTATCATATTGTCCTTTGTTCAAATCCATGAGGAGATAAATGTGATCACCTCTTTTAAAATAATTACACCTATTGAATCAATGTGGGAAATTTAATGTAAAATATTGCCCAATAAATAGAGAAGTGACTGGTACAAGCTTTATTCTTAACCTGTCAAAGGCCGGCAAATTCCAGGAAAAATACGGAAATTTCGTAACAAAACACGATTTTGAATTTTGAATTGAATGTTTTGTGGATTAATTTTGAGTTATCGTATATTTTATTGACCGAAACACATTCCCAGAACAATAAACTATGTACCAAAACAACATTACTTGCGTTAATTACGTAAATTAATAGGTTTTACGATGTTTTAGTCGAGGAACATGCATCAACTTTGACAGCTAAAATTTGCGGCAAATCTGACATTCTTATGTCACAGATAAAATCGATTAAAAATATTCTGGGGTTGCAAGGTGAATGAAATTTTTACCCATCTTATGGGGTAATGTTGGCGCAAGCGATTCTGACCGTGTTCTTCATACAAATTCTGTATAGAAGGGTCAAAATCTGCGCGCATACGAGCGTCTCCGGCCGATTAGAGGTTAATAGTGATGGGCGAGCCGCTTTACTAGGTCCCGTTCAATGTAAAGATCCGGTTCAGTGACCCGGCTCGATTGAACGACGGTCCGTGAAAGAATTAGTTCACCTCTCCCCACCCCACCCGCGCTTCCTCGGCCCTCCTTAATACTTCATTCAAAAGGGAATCGCAATGTATTGGGATTCCCCTTTGTTAGAATGAAAAAAAATCGAGAAATACTTTGGTAGAGTTTTGGTACGAAACGTCGGTAAAGAAATGTCAGTACGGTAATCGTATGCACATCTCTGATCACTTTTGTTAGTTTTGTACCTGGGATACATAATTTCATATTTTTTTTAATTATTATTGCTGACTTGTAACTAGTTTTAATTTAAATTTTCATGATGTCATCAAGAAAAAAGAGTGATATTTAAATCATTTTTCTGTTGCCACTAATAATAAAGCCAAATGCGCAAACTGTTCACAAACAATTAGTACAAGTGCTGGTTTGACTGGAAATCTTTCTAGGCATGTGAAATCGAAGCACCCCACTGTTAAAATCCTGCAAAATGTCACAAATCAAAGAATGTCCACAGCATGCGCGCGGCTGACTGGAATGACACTTCCACGGGTCAGTCGGCTCTCCGGATCACCCGCTCACTCGTTCACAAAGATCCGCAAACCATCCGCATCCATTTTTAAAATGATTCCACTTAAACTATCGCTACATAAAAATTTTCTTTTAAACGTTTATTTATGTTGAGAAAATATATTTTGTGTTTAACTGTTAATTTGATAAAACATTTTTTTTATTTTCCAGCAAAAATGTAAGAACACAGACAAGAAACAAACCACGGAACAGAAGGCTTTCTTGAGATTCCTGGCCAATGAGAACATAGTCAACGGAATGGAGAGCAACGCCTGGTCACGCGATCCCACCCAAAGCGATTGGACTAACACCCCCAACTCTGAAAACACCCGAAGCGACGTTGCCATATCTCCCGAAAGCCCGATTTTCAATACCGACAATTGGGGCTATCCTAAAAGCGACGATGCCCATTGGGGCGGCAACCTGCGAGCCAAAGTAGACAATCCTTCGGCCAACTTCGCCAAAGTGGAAAATGTCAGAGACGTCGCTAGAATCAACAATCCCAGGTTTAATAATGCCAGAGTGGCTAATTCCAAAGCGGCAAATCTCGTGACGGAGAATTCTAGGGTGGACGATGGCGCGATGGTTAACAATCCTCGGCTGGCCAACGAGTGGCCGGACAATGACCGGTTACAAGTAAAGTCTCCGGAGAGCGGCCGGGTCCAAGACGCTAGGACTAATAATTTGAGGACGGTACGACCAGAAGAGAAAGTGGACAATTCGTGGATCAATGTGGCACAGCTGGAAGCCTATGAAAGACACTCTCCCACACCGCTAGATGACTTAGGGTAAATATATATATTTTTTAAACTTTCAAACAATGTACATAAATAAATTTAGCCTTGTATGAACACCTTTCTGTCAGTCAGATGGCCTCTGATCTTCTTCATACCTAATTTCTTGTAGTATTTTCAGTTGTTATTAACCTGTCAAAGGCCCGCAAATTCCAGGAAAAATACGAAAATTTCGTAACAAAACACGATTTTGAATTGAATGTTTTGTTGATTAATTTTGAGCTATCGTATATTATATTGACTGAAACACGTTCCTAGAACCATAAACTATGTACCAAAACAACATTACTTGGTTTTACAATGTTTCAGTCGAGGAACACGCGTCAATATTAACCTGTCAAAGGCCAAGTACTCGAATATGCGGGCCTACATTGCGCATGCGCGAGAAAATAATTCAAATATTTGAAATAAATTGTCTGTGAAAAACTTTTGGTCTGCGATTTTGACCCTCATATGTACGAATTTGTATGAAAAACAGTGTCCAAATCGCTTGCGCCATCATTATTCTAGGTAGTGTTAAAGATTTCACTCGAATTGCCACACTGGATTATTTTTAAGACGATTTCTTCTATGACGATGCGCTGTCAGATTTTGCCGCGGAATTAACGGTCGCAATTACTGCGTGTATCGCGAATAAAACGTCGTAAAACCTATTAATTTACGTAAAAAATGCAAGTAATGTGGTTTTAGTGGATAGTTTATTGTGTTGTGAACGTGTTGCAGTCAATAAAATATACCATAGCTTAAAATTTATCAACAAAACATTCAATTCAAAATTCAAAGTGGTGGTTTTTTAGTGTAGTTCCGCGAATTTCTGCAAAATGTTCCGGCTTTTGACCGGTTAACAGGTTAAATTTGCAGCAAAATTGACATTTCGATTCCACAGATAAAAATCATTTAAAAATAATCTGGTGTCGCCAGGTGAATGAAACTAGTGGCTCTATCATCAATGATGTTGGCGCAAGCGATTCTGACCTTGTTTTCATACAAATTCTGTACATAGAAGGGTCAAAATCGCAGACAAACACTTTTATTTCAAAATATTTTTTTGCGCATGCGCAAAATCGGCGCATATGAGCGTTTCCGGCCGATTACAGGTTAATATGCAAATATAGTTTTTTTTTTATGTTGAAACTTATTGTTTCAGAATGGACAATGGCGATTTGAATGATGTCATGATACCCTGTGAATTCTGCAATATTATGGTTTCTGCTAATGATTTTGTTACCCACGAGGTTGGTATATATTTGATTTATTTATTTTAGGTATTTTAATTTAATTATTTCATTCTACATCTGCTAAACTATCGCTAACACTACAATTTTGCCGTGCTACTTACATAAGTCACTTATAAGTATTTTAATTGATTTCTCTTTTCAGACCGGCTGCAATCCCCTCGCTACGAGCATCCTTCCCCCCAAAGACCGCCAGAACCGCAACGCCATAGACAACGTCCACGCTGCCCCTCCCAATACTCCAGACGGCCACCCGGCGCCACGTGTTAAGAACAACGCCGCCCGCACGCCTCGCCACCTCGCCCAGATGCAACCGAACCAGGACCGCCAGCGAATCGAGCGGATGAACCAGCACATGGACGAAGTCCGTCAAAACGTCATCGTCAACAGCCCCGAAGAAGCGATGGGACCGTATAACTTTGACGAATTTGAAGTCAAACTGCCGTGTGAGTTCTGCATGTCACTCATTCCCGCCAGTGATTTAATGAACCATCAGGAGATATGCTTTGCCGATTGATTTAACACATGTAATGTGAAATTATTTTGATACGACTTTATGGTTAAATTATCGTTTGAGTTTTGCATGTCACTCATTCCCGCCAGTGACCTAATGAACCATATTGATTTAATCAAAGTAATCTGTAATGACTTTTACAACTTTAAGGTCAAATTTTGCTGTTTGAGTTCTGCATGTCACTTATTCCCCCAAGTGACCTAATGAACCTTTATGAATGAGATTTGCCAATTTATTTAATGACAATTAGTGTTAAGTTTATTCTTAAGTGAGATTTGATTTCTACTTTATTATTATTTGTTTCCATAAATTTTATTTTTTCAAGTTTAGCTCTCTTATTGAATGAGTACAAATGATTGTTCCAATTTGAAGCGGAAGGAAATTTTTTGAGTTGTGATTTTCACTTTTGAATGTGAACCCTTAAATTGCGTTTAAAATGCTTTCATATTTTTTAATTTCATACATGTAATTTAAGACAATATTCTAATATCATCGCCTCCTGTATAAAGGCCTATTGAAGACACTTTTAGCCAAGATAGCCGCCAATTTTATTCAAACATAATTTCCCACATGTAAAATATTTGTTTCTTAATCTCATTCTCAATTCAGCACAAGTGGATCATTCTGTATGTGTTAGATAAACTATTGCAATGTTTTGATTCCAATGGTATTAAAAGTTGTGGAGAAGTTACTGTATTTATTGTTAATAAAAACTGAATAGTTTGAGTGAAACAAGGCTCAAATTTGTATGAATGTTTACGAAATTCGAACAAGATGCTCATGTGTATATGTACTGCTAAAGGCACTGTTTGTTGTTTGGCCTGGGTGGAGGGGGTGATGATTATTATTGATTATTTATATCTTAAAATTAACATAAACTGAATACACGGCTGTTTCATACGCGATCCGTCGACAGCTATCCCCTTTGTCACTTGTCGTTTATCCATGAATCTTGTGAAATTTCACTAAAACACATATCGTCACTTTGATTGGACAGGATTCTAACTTCACCTTACCTTGTTCTGAGATATACAGGGTTATCGAAAAATAATGACACCATTTAAAATAATTATTATAAAAAAACTATTAGAGGTGATTCAAAGGTTTTGATCTTAAAAAGTGCGGAAAAAGATAAAAAAACATTTGTACCTTAGTATGTTTCGATGTGTGTACCGTTCGTCGCTCTGCAGAGGTCTAGTCTGTAGTCGACTTCTTGCCACATAAGCGTGCATGCTAACATTTTAAAAAATTATAGCACCGAAACCCTTTACGTTAAATATGTAATCCTGTCACTGAACGCTTGTGAATGTAAGTTTTGTTTTGGAGGTGGCGTGATCTTGCTAAATGCGCAGTAGCCAACGCTCTGCAGTACTCTGAAATATACTAAGGTACGAAAAAAAAAATCTTTTTCCGCACATTTGATCAAAACTATAGAATTACCTTTGATAGTTTTTTTTATAACAGTTATTTTAAATGTTGTCATTATTTTTCCAAAGTTTGTAAAGATGATTTCTTGTAATCTATTTACCGATTTATGATTTTGAGGATGATTCTTGAAAGTGTTTTAGTTTAACACATTTTAAAATAAAATAGTATTATATTTAGAACATACCTAAATGTACAGATAGAACCACATGCAACCAGCTAGAACATAATTATTTATTGCATATTTTTGCATACATTTTCCTAATACCATTCCAAGATAGGGCAAAGTTATAATTAAATAGTTTCCTTCAAAATATGTTTAAATTAAAAATATTTTACATAAGATTGAACCTCAAAATCAGAAATTGTTAAATATAATTCGTCTTTGCAAACTTTGACACCTCAGAACACGGTAAGGCAAAGTTAGAACCCCGTCCAACTAAAGTGACAAGCTACAATGTGTCTCGTGAAAACGAGCAACTGTCGGATACAAACGAAGTGGCAATTGCGAAAAGTTCAGTGATGTTAGAACCTTGTAAAATAAATGGAAGCTTTAAAAACTTTACGTTAGAACTTTGTCATACAAGTATCATAAGGTCATTTTTGAAAAAAATGTCAGTCAAAAGTCCAACTGAGTTAACAGTATGTAAACATGGGATAAATTGTGTTTAAACAGCCAGCATCATTGTAAAGGTTAAAAAAGTAACATTACAATTATTTTTATTTTATTATTTTCCTTTTGTAGCCATTACCAAGCTGTATTGCATATTTAGAAAAGTTTAGGCTTTATTTATTACGATAATACAAACCAGTTTGATCAACAAGTTTTAGGACCGGCCACCAAGTGGCGCTGCCAGTCACCTGGTTGAAATTTTTTTTTTTTTGTCAGGTCATCTAACATCTGTCATTGACACTTCCCTCCAAATTTCAGCATCATAGCTTGACATTTGTAAAAGTTACGCTGTACTGAGTACCTTTACCTTTGTGCGTGTTTTCGATTTTTTACAAGATTGAAAATGGCATCAATTTTTCACCATGATAACGCACCGTCCCACAATGCGATCCTTATCTGTGAGATTTTGACCAAAAATAAATGTGTAATTCTGTCACTGAACGCTGGTGAATGTAAGTTTTGTTTTGGAGGTGGCGTGTTTTTTTTTAGAGATATGCAGATTCAAAATGAAAAAAAAAACGCATTAAAATAATGTTAATGTCTATGATATTGGCTTTATTGAATAGATAATTTTACGCCATTATTGTTTAATTATGATTTCGGGTGCATGAGCGCCACGGCTAGCTCAAATGAAGCGCAATCGTGAAATCCAATTTTCAACAACTTTATCGAGCAACTGGGGCTATATATCGGCAATAACACGGCGAATGTTGACTTCCAAATGGTCTAACGTCTCTAGTTTATCAGAATAGACTAGTGACTTTTATCCCCAAAGAAAGTAATCTAATGGTATGAGATTACACGATCGTTGAGGTCAGTTCACAGTTCTGTTATGTGAAATTATGCGCTCACCAAATGTTTCCAGCGATAAACTAAATAAATGAATACAATAAAATAAATTTACATAATTTGCAAGCGCTTTTCTGACGTCAGTCTATTCATGATGAAATGGCAAAACGTACTAACTACAAATCAACTGTCAAATTGACAGTCTGTGGAGACAATGTTGCCAGTTTAACCGGTAACGTGCCGGAGACGCGCCGGCGCGCGTGTCATATGCGCAGGCGCAAGAAAATAATTCAAATATTTGAATAATATTGTCTAGAAAAACTTTTGGTCTGCGATTTTGACCCTTATATGTACGAATTTGTATGAAGAACAGTGTCAAAATCGCTTGCGCCATCATTACTCTAGGTAGTGTTAAAAATTTCACTCGACTTGTCACACTGGAATATTTTTAAAACGATTTCTTTTGTGACAATGCGCTGTCAGATTTGCCGCGAAATTAACGGTCGCGAAATGATCGCAATGTATGTATGTCGCGAATAAAACGTCGTAAAACCTATTAATTTACGTAATAAATGCAAGTAATGTGATTTTAGTAGATAGTTTATTGTGTTGTGAACGTGTTTCAGTCAATAAAATATACAATAGCTCAAAATTTATCAACAAAACATTCAATTCAAAATTCAAAGTTGTGGTTTTTTGTACCTTGTATGGTGGCCTGTGACTTGTTAAAAATTAAACCTCTAAAAAACATTATCCTTTACTATCCAGCAGCTTTCAAATTCACCTGATCTGGCTCCCTGCGACTTTTTCCTGTTCAACCGTTTTAAAAAACAGCTTCGCGGAATGCGTTACAACTAGAGATGAAACGGATAGTTGTTTGGCCGGATACCGGATATCCGGCAAGCTGCGAGGCCGGATGGCCGGATATTCGGCCTATTGTCTCGTTGCCTGTCGTGACGAGTTTAGCGCCGCACACAAATCATTTGTTGTTTATAGTGAGAGGCTGTTTTCCGAAGCTGGCCTGGTTTACGAAGCATGTTGCCTGCGAACGCTGAAAATTTAGTCTTTATTCACCATAATTTACCACTTGTTAATTTTGAATATTAATTCAAAATATTCTCTTTGATAAGAAGAAGAACAAGAGGTATATTATGGTACTTCAATGTCAGTATTTAATCATTTCAATAATCTCTGTGTTTTTTTACGATTTTTAGTTCACTACAATGGTGATTGTGATTAGTTAATCATGTTAATTTAAGTTTTCGCTATTCTGCGAGGTTTTTCTGCAAGTTTTTAGTTTAGATATTTACTATTTATGTATTTATCATTAGAGTGAATATCTCAGAAGAAAATTTTAGTTTTTTGGTAGGCCTTATGGCTTTTTTGTAACTTTTTCGACTTTAACCTTTTCCCCGCGTTGAACTACTCCGTTTTTTCAATACCCATATGCGGTACATGTTTTCAAATACCTATCCATCCAATTTTATGTCAAATTACAGCATATTATGGCATGATTTATCATACATACTATATAAACAGATGAGATTATTATCTACAATTTGAAACCAAATCGTCGTCTGTAAACACACCTAGATGTTTATAAAAACAAAAACATTAAATTCCATACAAAAACTTACCCATGTTAACTTAAAGGCGGCGCCATTTATCCGCGTGCTTGTACTCAGGACACTGCGTCGATAGACACAAGTGGTACCTCAATCACTTATTATTATTAATTCGTATAAACAAGTTCTAAAACTCAACACTTAAAAATAACACGAAACGAATAGATTTTGTCATAAATATAATAAATATTGTTTTAATTATCAAAATCACAGTTTCACAACACAAACAAATGTTTAGAATACGCGCGATCTCGACAATAAATGTTTTCGACGCTTGTCCAATATGGCGCTTGTCCAATACTGCGAATTACTACTAGCGCCATCTGTCGAGTAAATTGTGAAGTATGACACTCAAAGGCACGAGGACACATTCACTTGATTATAGATGTTCCTTACGAAATACAATTTTAGTTTCGAAATATGCCTGAAGATGTCAGCATCGTGATAGTTACACGAATGTCCTAGCGAGCGGGAAAAAAAACTGTGACATAGGAGCGCTGTGATATCGGCAGCCGAAGTTAGCGTAACAAGGGCTGATACGGGCGCGTGTGAGGCATGGCTTTTTGCCGTATCAACTGTTGATACGATCGCGTGGAAAAAGTTAAATAAAAGCCGTCATAATTATAAGCCATTTTATTGATATTTACCTTACAAAGATTAATGTATTGCATTTTATTATATGAAATTGTTGTAGTTTATGAATATCCAATATTGAGTTACTATCCGGTATCCGGCCGGATAGTTACCGGATATCCGTTTCATCTCTAGTTACAACACCCGGAAGCGGGGATGTCATGAAAAAATCGAAAACGGCTCTGATGGATATACTGTAAATTGAGTACCAGCAGTGTTTCAAAGATTAGATCTAGCGCATGCGTAAGTGCGTTGCAGTTGACAGGGAGTACTTTATAGAGGACCATATCAATTTTTATGAATATTTGTATTTTTATTTATGAATAAAGTTCTAAAACTTTTTGATCAATCTGGTATATTCTGACTGTTACTTATAAAGAAAATTGATGGAAGAATGGAACTGTGGTTTGGGAGAAGCGAAACTGACTAGATATTAGGATAAAATAATTGTTATTGTGTGTACTTTAAATATAATCCTTATTTCTGATGCCAAGCATCTATTATTATTGGTTTTAATAAATAATATATACTAATAGATTAATAAACACATGTAATCATTCTGAATAGATGAATGTACTTGATTATACACGTCCGCTAGAAAAACTGTTTTAAAATAATGTAAGAATTTAGAATTCTAGAAAAATTTTGGTTTTTCATTTCCAATTTTGCTTTCCTTCACTTACAAATTAAATTCTGTTAATTTCAAATTTTATATCCGTCATTTGTTATTTGTTTGCGGTAGGTTTTATTTTTGGTAAATATTTCACTAACCGCCTCACTTTTATTAGGCACAAATTTTGAAAATTACCCTATGTTTCAACTTAATTACTACAAAAAAACAACTAATTAATTACGTTTGGATAGACAGTAAAAGATGCATTAAAATTCCATTTTTATTCTTCAATTAAATCAAGGTTCAAAATTTCTCATATAAAACGATCCCTTTGCCGCCATTTTGTTTTTTTTCTATGGATTGACATTCGCAAAGTTTCATTTCAACCTAAATATGCATAAATTACTTAGAAAACCCAAAATAAGATCCTAATAACCTATTTTGTGCATATAAATAGTTTTTAATTAAATGCAGACAATATTAGCGAAACTCAATCGAAAATCTACAGACAGAAAAAACAGAAAAAGATATTGGCACTTCTGGGACTCGAACCCAGGACCTTCTGGCAACAGCTCTACCAAGTGAGCTAAGGTGTCTATATCCAATTCTGTCATTTTTAACTGTACCATACTTCGACTAAGAACTACCAATGCACAAATTATTGGCTGCTATCTTTATATATGATTGTAAAATTTAATCCCGAACTAAATGCTATGTAGATAGTGTCGGGATAAATTTTTATCCATTTTATATTTTTTTAATATGCGATGTCTATTGATGAAGTAAAAAAAATGTATTAAAATTTATACAGACACCATCTAGATAGCATCTAGTTCGGGTTTAAATCTTGCAATCATATATAAAGATAGCAGCCAATAATATGTGCGTTACGGAATTGAAGATAATGTTGGTAGTTCTTAGTCGAAGTATGATACAGTTAAAAGTGACGGAATTGGATATAGACACCTTAGCTCAATTGGTAGAGCTGTTACCAGAAGGTCCTGGGTTCAAGTCCCAGAGGTGCCAATATCTTTTTCTGATTTTTCTGTCTTCAGATTTTCGATGGAGTTTCGCTAATATTGTGTTCATTTAATTAAATATTACAAATTGAGGTTTTACTCACAAAGTTAATAATAAATATAAATAGTTGTTTCTTGTAGTAATTGTTGAAATAAAGTGCAATTTTCATAATCAATGCCTAAAAGTGCGGCCATTAGGGGAATAATTACCTTATTTTTAATAATTGTGTTTTGTATTGATAAAAGTATTAATGATTGGACATTATGGTATTTGTGTTGTAAACAATTACTATGCAAAATGCTAGCTAGACACAATGGTAGCAAAGATATGAATACGATATTATATATTGCCTATTATTTTCTCTCATGTAATAAAGGGTATTTCATCATCATCATCATCTGTGGCTCTACAACCCAGGTCGGGTCTTGGCCTCCAGCAGAGCCTGCCTCCATGACTGTCGGTGTTGTGCTGCGTTGCGCCAGTTTCGGATGCCGATGGTGCTTGCATCCTTCACCACTCCATCCAGCCATCGAAGCTTTGGTCTTCCAACTCTTCTCCGGCCCCCAGGTGCACCATCCATAATTCGCTTTGGAATATCTCCTTCGCTCATTCTCTGGATATGTCCAGCCCACCTGAGTCTTCCAGTTTTGATTTCCTTGGAGATATTAGGGTCCTCGTAAAGATCGTATAGCTCCTGGTTGTATCTGATACGCCATTCTCCATTATCACAGACTGGGCCGTAAATCCTTCGCAGCACCTTCCTTTCAAAACTTTCTAGGGCTCCTTCATCACCCTTACTGATTGTCCAGCATTCCGAACCATACATAAGAACAGGTCGTATAAGGGTCTTGTAAAGCAGGACTTTAGTTCTTCTGGTAAGGTGGCGAGATTTCATATGCTTCTGTAGCCCAAAGTAGTATCGATTTGCAGCTACTATTCTTCTTTTGATTTCGCTGGATACATTGTTGTCATTTGTCACCATAGTACCGAGATATACAAACTCGTTGACAGTTTCAAATGTATAATTATCTATCTGTATACTTGGTGGTTTCTGGCGTCCATGTACGGGCATATATTTTGTCTTCCCCTCGTTGATGACCAATCCCATGTTCCTTGCCGACGTAGCTAAGCTTTTAAACGCCGATTTTAGTTCATATTCTGAGCGTGCGATGATATCTATATCGTCAGCATAAGCAAGGAGCTGAACAGAATTGTTAAAAATATGTAATAAAGGGTATTTCATCACTTCTGGGTAATCTGTTGAGTAACTATTCATCAAGTAACTTTAGTCAAAAGATTAACGTGGCGCTGAAAAAAGGCATTTTCCTGACGTGTACACAAGCGTTAATCAGTGGTGGTGAAACAGATAATATATGCCACCCGACGAATAGCACTTATCGGCGGTTTACTCAGGGGTGATGTAATAATAAAACCTTTGGTTGAAGAATTAAGGGTCGCAAGAAATACTGACTATATAATTTCTATGAAGGAAGGAAACCAAACTTATTTTTTATGTTTAATGGTATTAAATAATCAAATGAAAAATGATAATTAAAAGCACTTGTTTTTTTTTCAACAAAAAGATTTTTGTTTCAATTTAAGTACTTGTGAAAAAAAGTTTTCAATTTTTATTTCCGAAAAAAAAAAAAGAAATTCAAATCCTAGTTTTAGAACTTTTATTTGGTTCCGCTATTCTACTTAAATTAAAATTGTTTATCTCTGAATAAAAATACTTTTTTTTAAATATACCTATTTGAATTTGATTTTTGTTTTCAAGAATGAAAGCAAATCTTGAAAGTGGAAATTAACCCACTTCCCGACATCTGATCGAGCTTAAACTTGGCAGATAGACTCGTTGTCGATGAAAATGCATTTTATCAACTTTTTGTGGCGCTCACGCACACACAAGCATTTCTCTGAAATTGGCTACTAACTAGCCCAAGAGATGGCCTGATTATAGTAAAAAAAATTATTTTTATTAGGGTTGATTTAAAAAAAATTATGGTAGTAAAATAAAATGACTGCACCGGACTGATATTTGGCACTGTTGATAAACTATTATCATTTTTCTATGAACCTCGGTAAAACACGGTAGAAATTTTTTAGATTTGATTGGGCTTTAACTTTCTTCATTTCGTTTAGATTTTAAGTTAATGCTTTTATCGTGTCACAAAATTTTCACTGTAATTTATTAGTGAGAACGAAGTTTCTGAAAATGGTAACAATTTTTGTTAGGATATATATGCCTTACAGAAAACTGCCAATTTATCTTTCTGTATGGCTAGCTTTACACTCGTAAGTTTTTTTCCCGTAAATCGCTCACGTAAGCGATTCATGGCCAAATTACCAATGAAAACGACACCAAAAGTCACTTATCGTAATTTATAGCGAGTTACAGAAGCTGTTCCTTCGCGAGTACTTCCAGCCTTCTCACAGCTTATAAAATCGGTTTGATAAGCCGAGAGACTCGCTGCAAGAAATTGTACCAAAATACGCCATTGCGAGATGTCAAAAATTAAAAGACAGTTGTTTACGTACGATTTTTTTCCTATAAAACCAGTATTTATTTACAATTATATAAGTTTTCTAAAAATGAGCATCCTTCTATTCAATTATATCGTTCTAATCCTTTCTAATCTCAATGTTTCTGTTTTTAACATTACGTATTTGAATTCAAAGTCGCTTGCTATCAGGTCATCGGATAAAATGAAAGAACTCCATTAATTTTCGCCTTTGACGGCACAAAAGCGCTTGGAGAATTGTTTAATTAAAGCCAAATTCTATTTCAAAACTTTATTTAGGCATTTTCGTCTTTATTGATAAAATCGTGTAAATTTGACGGTAGCAGGATCGTTGTTGACAGGAAGCCATCTTACCGCAAATAAATTTACAGATGTAAACTGTCGCATAAGCATTTACACAGGTTGAACTTCCGTGAGCATTAATTACCACATGTCGGATGCATATGTAAAAACGCACTTGTCAAAAACTTATGTTAAGCCGTAAATTTTACTTATGAGTGTAAAGCTAGCCTAAGTCATGTTTATCACTAAGTTAATATAAATATGTGTTCATTTAATAATCTAGTTTTAATGTTAAATCTTGTGTTTATTAAGTCTATTTCAGTCATTATTGGTGGGGAAAAAAAATTCCCATAAAAAAATTGTTTTGTGGAATGTGTTAAAAAATGATCCGTTGTCGAGTTTTATGGCCTTATTATATCCATGACATAATTTAAAAAAAAAAATAATTTTACCTCGCAAAAGTTCAATCTGTTCCCAGCTGTTGGGAGCCAGTGAGACTATGCTCCCCATGTGGGGTATGTTGTGAGAGTGGGGAAGGAAAAGAGATTGGAAAGAGGAAGGTGGGGAAGTATCTGACTATTGAAATCTGGTCACTTTTTTTTATTGATTTAAAATTCATACTACCTATAGTAGTTTGTTCACCCCTCTTATTTCCTCTTTTTTTTATATTTAATCCGGGCCTCTCTATCGGCCGTTGTTCCCAACATTTCGATTGACCAATCTGAGTCTTCCACCAGCTAAGCGATTTGTAAGTATTTTAAAGGTAACGCTCGATTCTCGTTGTTCCCAAATAGTTTATCGTTGATTATCATATGTGACCCCGCCCAAAATAGCACAAAAAAAAAATTTCGAGGTTAAATTAATATTTAACCTCAAGTTGACTTGAGTTGATTTTAGTTGATTTGAGTTGACTTAAGTTCATTTGAATTGGCTTGAGTTGGCTTGAGTTGACTCGAGTTTGCTTGAGTTGACTTGAGTTGGCTTGAGTTGGCTTGAGTTGGCTTGAAATGGCTTGAGTTGAGTTGACTTGAGTTCATTATAGTTGGCTTGAGTTGACTTGATTTAACTTGAATTGATTTTAGTTGATTTGAGTTGACTTGAGTTCATTTGAACTGGCTAGAGTTGGCTTGAGTTGACTCGAGTTTGCTTGAGTTGACTTGGCTTGAGATGGCTTGAATTGGCTTGAGTTGAGTTGACTTGATTTGATTTTTAGTTGATTTGAGTTGACTTGAGTTCATTTGAATTGGCTTGTGTTGGATTGAGTTGGCTTGAGTTGACTTGAGATGACTTGATTTGACTTGAGTTGATTTTAGTTGATTTGAGATTGAGCGATGCTTGTGTGTTGGAAAGAGCGTAGTTGTGCATTTGAGCAGTGTTGAGCTTTGAGCTTTGGCTTAGCAGTTGATTAGTAGGATTGGGAGCAGCGGCTGTAAGACCGACATCAACAAATCCCTTCCCACAGCTCCTTCCTTAACTTACTAAAAATTTTCAATGTTAAAAATACCTTTATTTGGACGTACGTAGGTACATAATAAGACAATGATAGATTATTATTATTATGTATAGAGAATTCATGCCTTTGCTCATGTTAGAGCTATTTTTTCATTTATTTTTCTATTGTTTACTTCAATATTTTACTATCGTTATAATTTAATGTTTTCTTTTTATTCCAGTAATATTATGAATACTTTATATAATTATTATAATCAAGGTCTACTTAAAATAATTTAACATTAAGATGACAAATACATATTCAATAGATTTTTACAATTATTTAGTAGGCGGGTACAATAATTATAATAGTTTGTTAAAGTAATAATAAATAATGTTATTTTAAAACAGCAGTAGAATGTCAACAATACTTATCAATTTTCGACATTAAAATAAACCATTGGTTGTTTTATGATATTTCAAATACTAAGTGATAATATTCTGTCAAATTAAATTTTGATGTAATGCTTTCGGGTTAGTTTAACAACAACATAATAGGTTTTTTTTATGTGTAATATAAACTATTGTGTAGCGTTTATTACTCAACACCGTTGATTTTCAATAATACATTTACATTTTCCGAATACACCTTTTTTTTTGTCTAAATGTTGTGTTGATTATCATTGGGTTCTTTAGAATTGGTTTTATTAGCTTGGTTATTATTTTGGAATAAAGAACACACGAAATGCCATGTTTCACCATGATTATAAAATTCAAATGGGATGACGGTACCTATACAATGTCAGACAAGTAGTGTAGAAGATACAAAGCTTGTGGTAAATGGTATAGATCCAAAATTTACTATGTCTCATTTATTTTTTCATCGAGGTAATTTATTTTCATTCATATTTGTGATTTATGTTCTTTATTCTATGAGTATCATGATTATTTGTATTGGGTTCAATATAATTGAGGTTCTTAGCTTGGATATTAGGATGATTGGTATTGGATTCATTAAAATTGGGATTATTAGCTTGGGTATTATGATGATTGGCATTGGATTCATTAAAATTGGTATTAGCTTGGGTATTATGATGATTGGCATTGGGTTCATTAAAATTGGGATTATTAACTTGGGTATTATGATGATTGGCATTGAATTCATTAAAATTGAGATTATTAGCTTGGGTATTATGATGATTGGCATTGAATTCATTAAAATTGGGATTATTAGCTTGGTATTATGATGATTGGCATTGGGTTCATTAAAATTGGTATTAGCTTGGGTATTATGATGATTGGCATTGGGTTCATTAAAATTGGGATTATTAGCTTGGGTATTATGATGATTGGCATTGAATTCATTAAAATTGAGATTATTAGCTTGGGTATTATTATGATTGGCATTGAATTCATTAAAATTGGGATTATTAGCTTGGTATTATGATGATTGGCATTGGGTTAATTAAAATTGGTGTTATTAGCTCGAGTATTATGATAATTGGCATTGGGTTCAGACTAATAGTCTGACTATGTCGATTTGCCTTTAATTCAATAGAATTGGTGTTATTAGCTTAGATATTATCATTTTCAACATTGAGCTTATTAAAATTGGGGTTATTAGCCTAAATGTTATGATTGGCAATGGGTTCGTTAGATTTAGGTGATCGAGTTTGCCATTGATTGCATTATATGTAGTAATTGATTGACATTGAGATTATTGGTATTCAGAAAATTGGCATTCATCTCACTGTAAATATTGGCATTCATTGGAGAGTGATTCAATGATTTTACTAGCACTCTGGTGATAGATATTCTACTGTATCAGACATTATTATTAAATGATTTTCATGAGAGTTTTCTTTAGAATATGTTTAATGTTAATTGTTGTAAATCTTCGTACTATATTATTATACTTGGAAGCACTTTTGATGTAATCAACTTATGTGTATTTCAACATTGTTGTGGATATTATTACGTGCATTTTTTAACTACCCAAATAAAACTTTGTGTTTCTAAACCAACGTCTTGTCATTAATCCATCTCCTTAATTTAGTCAGTGTGAACTGTTTGTTCATTGGCATATATAATTTCCCTCGGTGCCTATGTCATCTTTGGGGATGCTGTGTGGGTCTTTTTGAGGAATGGAAGGAGTGAACCTGTATTTAAAGAGACCCATTTCCCGACTGCATTAGTGTCGACGGCCAGCGATGTCTAGTGGTAAGGCTTTTGACTCGCAATCCGAAGGTCGCGGGATCGAATCCCGGCGTGGGTAAACAAATTTTATTTGTGTTATTTCGCAATTAATCCATTTAAAATAATGTGTAGTATATTTGCGCCACGCTCCAGAGTGGAAGATACTCTCAGTATCGCCCTGGTGTAAGACCACCATTCAGAATTGAAACGTTGCTTGAAATGGCGTTAGCCGTGTTTGGTAACCAGATCTGAATAGCCAGGTACTTCCCCACCTTCCTCTGCCCCATCTCCTTCCCCTTCCCACTACCTTCAGCCTCACAACACACCCCGATTGGAGATGCCATAGTCTCACTGGCTGCAGATGGGAGCAGCTGAGACTCTTGTGAGGTATTACTATAAAAATAAAGTGTTGAAGGGTTCAATGACGCTGGTTCCGTGGAGCATCTTTGTTTAAAATACCGGTAAAACAAGAAAAGCATTCCCACCCGACCGCGACGCCAATACTTCAAAGATTACAATCCATTTGTTAAGATAGGAGATCTATCAAATGAACTGCCCATTTCTGCACAGAGTCGAGGGTTTTTTGCAGGTATTTTGGGACTCCAGACCAGAAATGGCATTCTAATGTTCGGTGCACTTGCGATGTACAGGTTTAGCAGTTGTGTACTATTAAACAGTCTGCAATCCCTGTACAGTAAGCCCAGCTTTATTTGTAGTAGTCTGTAGGAATAGGGTTTTAATTAGTGTCCGACCGAAACAGAACTTTTCACCAAAACCGAATCTTCGGTGTCTTTCTCAGTTTTGGCCGAAACCGAAACTTTTTTAGATATGTTAAAAATCGATTGTTTACTGTTATTTGGCTTATTTTTTTACACTTATTCAGACAGTTTTTATTCTAACTGGGAGAATGTTGTGAAGTCTTGTCGCAAGGTAACTCAAGTTTCGTTCACCAAAAGCAATATTCGTTACAGGAATTTGTAGTATTCGTTATTTGTTGTTTTTTTTTTTTAACAGGTGTTAAATTAAATAAATAAAAAAAACAATAATTGAAGTATGTGAAAAAGTAATATTTTTTTTATATTACTTCTATAAAACAAATAAAATTTATTAAAAATAACAAAACATGTTAACTACTTCTTGGAACTTCTCATTATCGAAACCGAAAATGGTGCCAAAACTTGCCGAAACCGAACCTTCGGTCGGTCACTAGTTTTAATGGTTAGAGCAGCGGCTCTTAACCTGGGTTCGATCGAACCCCAGGGGTTCGGTGAGTCAGTCTCGCGGGTTCGGCGGAGGTCAAGACACACCCCGACTCATATGATTCAGTTCGATTTCCGATTAAGAAGAGTTCGGTGAATGCACGTATGAATCTGGTGGGGGTCAGTACCTTCAACAAGGTTAAGAACCACCGCATTAGAGATTACGCAATTAGATTTAGGTCCTCGGGCTAATTTAATCGCTTTTGGGTACAGCTCATATAGGTCACATAAAAATCGTCTCTCCCTTACTGCCATGGTAAGAAATATGATCTAAACGGCGTTAGAAAGAGGAAACACTGTATATTCAAATCTAAATGTTAACCACAGAAAATTTAAAATGTTCAACTCCATGAAACCAAAGTTTCCGATCGCAGTTTGAAAAAAAAGTGAATCTTCGAATTTTTTATTAATTATTTTTACGTTACGAAAAAAAGTGAAGTAATAATAACATTTATTTTTTTTTTTTACATTTGCCTAATAAAATGTGTGTGTTTTTTTCATTAGTAATTATAGACAGAAAAATATAAGGTGAGCTATTTTGATGTTTGCACTAAAAATTTATATTTAATAAAATATACTTAGGATTATTTCTAATCATAAAATTTGAAAACATGTTTTATAACCTTTCGAAAACAGTTTTTGGTTTTCGCATACATTCAGAAATATTCTATTTTATTAGGATTTTTTTTCTTCTTCTTCTTCTTCTTCAATGGCGCTACAGCCCAATTCGAGCCTTGGCCTCCTTCAAAATAAGCCTCCACCGCCCTCTGTCCTCGGCCGTCGTCTTCCAATCTGCAACATGGAGTAATCCTCTTGCATCCTTCCTGACATCATCCTCCCATCTCAGTCTAGGTCTGCCCGCCTTTCGTTTACCTCCCGGGTGTCCTGTCAGAACCTTCTTCGGTACTCGTGTGCTTGGCATTCGGTGCACATGTCCGGCCCATCTTAATCTTTGGAGTCTTAAATGGGTGGAGAGTCTGGGAGCTTGGTAAATATCATAGAGCTCATTATTGTGGCGGATTCTCCATGCCTCTCCCTCTCGCACCGCTCCTAAGATTCTTCGAAGTACCTTTCTTTCGAAGATGTCCAGCCGTTCCGCTGACTTTGCTGTCAGTGTTCCCGCCTCACATCCATAGGCCAAGACCGTTCTGATAATTGTTTTATATAAGGTTATTTTGGTTTTCCTATGGACGTTTCGGGATTTGAACACTGGCAGCAACGCGAAGTAAGTTTTGTTAGCGGCTGTAATGCGCTTTCTTACTTCTACTGGGTCTTCATTGTCCTGCGTTATGATGGAGCCCAGGTAGGTAAACTCTTCGACCACTTCGAAATTATAATTGTCTTTGAATTTCACTTTGTCTTTTATTCTGCGGTGAGGGGTTCTGGTTTGCATCATGATTTTTGTTTTATTTTCATTGATTTGCAAACCCACCTCTCTTGCCGCAGTCTCCAAAGGGTCAAACACTTCTCTTACAGCCTGTAGGGATCTTCCGACAATGTTAAGGTCATCTGCGTAGCCAACTATTTGATTGCTTCTGTAGCAGATGTTTGAGTCGGTACTGATCATTGTCTTCCTCACGACGTGCTCCAGTACAATATTGAAAAGGGTGGGTGCTAAGCCATCACCTTGTTTCAGCCCCTGGGAAACGTTAAAATCCTCCGTTGTTTCACCTCCTATCCTTACTCGACACCGTGATCCGACCATTGTTGCTTTTACAAGCTTGACTATTTTGGGCGGTATTCCAAAATTGAGGAGTATTTCATATATTTTCTCCCTATCTATACTGTCATACGCCTGTTTGAAGTCAACAAATAGTTGATATATATCTATATCGAATTCCCAGCATTTTGTCAGGATTTGTCGAGTAGTGAAGAGTTGATCAGTGGTGGATCTCCCCCTCCTGAACCCTGCCTGATATTCTCCTAGTAAGTTTTCTGAGTAATATTCTAGTCTTTCTTTCAAAATCATTGTGAAAATTTTATACGCTGTACAAAGTAACGATATTCCTCTATGATTTTCACACTTCAATTTGTCTCCCTTTTTATGTATGGGGCATATTATGCTAGTTTTCCATTCTTCTGGTACTCTTTCAGCGGTCCATATTTTCACAATGAGATTGTGTAGCAGGTTCTTCAGTTGTTCGTTTCCATATTTATAGAGCTCTGCAGGGATATTATCTCCTCCCGGAGTTTTATTGTTTTTCAGTTTCTTTAGGGCAGCCCTTATTTCTGCCATTGATGGCGCTCTCGTTGTTTCATCACTATTTAGCTCGTCCGGAATGTGAGTTGGTTCGACTGTCAGGTTGTTATTGGGATTTAAGAGCTGTTGAAAATATTCTTTCCACCTAGTCTTGATCTTTTCCTTATCTCCTATTATGTCTCCATTATTATCTCTGCACAGAGATGTGTTGGGTTTGAAGCCCTTTTTAAATACATTGACGCCTTTATATGCCTCACGTGGATTGTTATTTGCAAAGTCATGTTCCATTTTCAACAATATGTTGTTAAAATACAATCTCTTCTTTCTTTTAATTAAATGGTTAGCATCTCTTCGTGCTTGTTCGTAGGCTTGTCTTTTTGCTCTAGTTCCTCTTTCTATACATAATTTTTTTAGAACATTTTTCTTGCAGACGCTCTGTATGCACTCCTCATCGAACCAGGGATTTCTAGCCTGTCTTGGTCTATTTCCAATGCCTGATTCCGCCGCTGTCAGCAGTGCATTTCTCAGATTGGTCCAATCCTCTTCTAAATCATTTGGGGAGAGCGGATCACTCAGTTGGTTTGGTAGGTTTGTTGACAATGAGTCATGATATCTTTCCAATCCTTCTGGTGTTTTAAGAGCATCGATGTTTAGCTTTGGGATACTTGGCTGATTAGACCTTTTATCCCTTGCTATTCTGCATCTATAGGATGCTACTACCAAATAGTGATCCGAATCACAGTTAGCTCCTCTGTAGCTTCTTACATTTGTGATACTGGTCGCCCCTCTTCTTTCAATTAGGATATGGTCTATTTGGTTATGGTATCTGCCGCCAGGTGATGTCCATGTCCATTTATATATATTCTTCCGTGGGAACTGTGTTGATGCTATTATCATATTCCTTGATTCTGCAAAGTCAATCACTCTTGATCCATTGTTATTGCTTTCCGTATGAAGACTGTTTTTTCCTGTAACCTGCTGGTGTGCCGGATCCTGACCAATTTTTGCATTAAGGTCTCCAATTACCATTTTTATATCATTGGATGGTATGGTGTCATATATCTGTTCCAGTTTATGATAGAAAGTATCCTTAGTTACTTCATCTTTGTCTTCTGTCTCAGCGTGGACATTTACGATGGAAATGTTAAAGAATTTAGTTTTTATACGAAGTATACATATTCTTTCGTTTACAGCCCTAAAACCAATTACTTGGTTTTTTAATCTTTGGTTAACGATGAAGGCTACTCCGAACTCATGGTATTTTTCGTTGCCACTGTGCATTATTGTATGCGTTCTAGTATCAAAGGTATCAGTGCCTGTCCATCTTGTTTCCTGCACTGCTAATATATCTACTTTGTACTTTTCCATTTCACCAATTACTTCTCTGAGGGCCCCACCTCTGTACATCGTTCTTACATTCCATGTTGCCATTCTCAAGTCCATATTTCGATTGCCATGTTGTCTGCCGGGTATTTTCGCTGTCCGAGGCTTAGTTTCCGGTTTCGTAATAATGCTATTTTTACAGGGAGTGGTTATTAGCCACTCGCCCAACCCCTTACTGGAGGCGAGGGTTTTTCTGTAGGGGTTTTCCTTCCCTTAGCTGGGAGGTTCTGGTTTTATGGCGCCAGAGTTTCGCCATTCGCCCCCCCTCCGTCGGCTATGAACCCGAATATGGAAGGGACGTCCCACACCGGCGATCACATTGCCCAGGGGTCGCGGGGCCATGACGACCGCTCGTGGACGCCGGAGAGTTGGACTTGTTGGTAGTGCTGCTGATGCAGCAACGTCCTTTGTGGCATTTTTTGAGGCGCACACCATCCAGCTTGATGTGTCCCACCACGACCTACCAACCCTTCGACCCCCAGGATTTTTTTTCTAAATGGAAATAATCTGACCATTTGACAAAATTTGCTCAGGGCCTGAGGGTTTAAGGTGAATAACACATACTTAGGTGGTGTTTACTTGCGTGGTTAGGTACAAAGGGCGGATCCAGCTTTGGCGCCAGGGGGGGGGGGTCACATACCGCCAGGGGGGGGTCACATAGTCGTGGTCAAGTCACTAGAAGTTATAATTTAATTTTGATAATAATAGATACAAGTAAAAAGTAGGTCCACCTAGGTCCTGGACCCAGCCCAGGGGGGGGGGGTCATGACCCCCATGACCCCCCCCTGGATCCGCCCTTGTAGGTACTGTTTTTGGTACTTACGTAATTAGGTACTGGTGCATATTAAATAAACACTTCTGATAGCCTTTTGTCTTGCTTATGCCTGCTTATTTTTTTATAATGTGAATACCTCATAAGAGTCCCAACTGCTCCCGATTGGGGTATATTGTGAGGCTGAAAGTTTGAGAAGAGGAAGGTGGGTAAGTACCTGGCTATTCAGATCTGGTCACCAAACACGGCTAAAGCCATTTCAAGCACCGTTTCTCTTATTGAATAAATCAAAACCAACATTTTTTTTGAAATCATAAGATTTGTAAGTAGGCACTTAAATACCTACCTTTTTTAAACCACTGGAGCGCTTTTTGCCTCAATATGGCATTATTTAAAATACCTCGGATTGCTTTCCTGCCAATTTTGGCAAATTTTTCCTTATTTGTGTTTACGATTCTATAATATTTTTATATATAAATCCTACGAACATGTGATAATCGACAAAAGATAGATGAATTCATTGGCTATATAGAACTATAATCAGTTTGTATGTCTCCATATTTTTTTTTCTTCAAAATCAAACAATTTTTTTTTCTTCCGCATGTCGTCACTGGTCACTAAGCCGAGTAACAGACCAACCCCCTACCCCGCCTCCAACTGTCCAAAGCCTACCTTTTTTTGTTTTTGTAGAAAAATAAAATAAAAAATTTCATCGGAGACTAAAATTTCATTTACATTTTTTACTCCTAATAATGTCAGGAATCACTGGTTAAAGTATGTCAAGTACGTCCCTTAACACCCCGCATATGACATCTTTTGTATTTGGCGGTTGGATAGCTCCAGAAGATGAATCGTGGCCATCAACTTCATGAATCCGTTTTAGTCGCGCGGGGTGTTACACATCCCCAAACGAGCTCTTCAAGCACAACCACACAAAACCACACAACCGAGCACCGCTCGCGATTGATTTACGAAGGTCACACGATTACACGAAGCTACTATGAGAACTAGCGCGATAAATTCAAATTTGATAAAGTTAGGCTTTCAAACACGGTCTGGGGTGTTTTGCACCCCATGCGAGTAATTAAGGGTTAATATTACACAAGGTATATTATATTATAGGAGGGAAAAATTCAGAAGACAATCATTTATGCATCATTCAAAATTAAAACGCAGTAATTCAAAACATATTTTTAATCAGTCTTTCGTAATTTGTCATTTTCGTAAATCTATATCATCACCAGTCGCTTTTCTTCCACTATAATAAAAAGCCTTCCCACCCCTGCATGTCTACAACCATACAACATTTGTTTTACATAACACTTCCTCCACTCCGTTCCTTTCTTATTATTTTTTTCTCACAACCAATTTTGCCACTTTATCATTTCTGGCAAATTACCCTGATTTTCGACCCCTGGAACCAGAACATAGAAAACTTCGTTTGTTTTAGCGAATTTACACGGTGTCCGGAAACTCGTAATACAACCGGCAAACTGGTAAACCACCACAGTGAACTCAAGTTTTTTTTTTGGGTATTTTGATTTTTTTTTAATTTTTTCGACAACTAAAGATTAAAAAAGAATGCTTCGAAGCATTTTAAATAACTTTAAATAACTGAAATTAAACCACTAGCCTAGCGACCATATTTTTATTGATCTGAAAAAAGCGTTTTCCGATTTATTTTTGAATTATTCAAAAATTCAAACCAAAAAAAGTTATACTTAGGACGGGTTGTTTCAAAAAATTTTAACAAAACATCAAATTTCAAAGCCAAAATTCAAAGTCTCTGAAAGGTCTGTTCAAATTCCCCTTATTATTTCAACATGGACCGGTTGCTTCACAGAATTGAAATATTAATAGAACTTTTACAGAACTTGAATTTTAACTTTGAAATTGATGAATTGTTCAAATTCTAAGAAACAACCCGTTCTAAAAAATGAACTCCAAATTTTTTGTAAGTATAATATGCACATTTGTTATTTACAAAATTATACACATTTCCACTTGTGCTAAGAGTTTTCCGGACACCATCTTTATATTTTCTTAATTAACAAGATAGCAAGTTAAATATAATTATGACATTATTATTAATTTGTTTATTCTGTTTCGAAAAACCATAGTGTTCAGCAATTTTTACACTCGTCTCTAGATCTCGTAGCAATCAAAAAGCAAATGGTTTAATCACGTGAAAATCTTTCTGCTTTGTCTTCTTACTAAACTGTATCGTTTACAATCGGTTTCCAGATTTATCTAGTTTAAAATCCATCCGACCCAGCCTATGCAAAGAATTCAAAAATAAATTTTAACTACAGACAATAATAATCGTGTATAAAATATTACTAGGAAACTCATTTTGCATACGTGTATATAATGCAACTCACAAATCAGCGACATGTTCCTCGCATTTCAAGGTGTTTCTACAGTAAAAGAACGTAATTCATAAAAAAATGTTTTCATCCATTTGAATCCTAGAAGATACTTTTAAAATACTTTGAAGCAATTGCCATCCTTGCATTTTAATTCTCACCGACAACAGACAAAGATTATCGTCAGAAACATTGGAAAACCGATAACATCTTTACAAAAAATCTTCCTTCTAGCAGATTTCAATGATCTGTTACGGCAATTTTTAACTTGTCATCGTCATCAAATTGCTATTCAGCGCCATTTTGTTTTATTTTTTGACGTTTTAAAGGTCCACCGTCGATTCTAGTTGCGTTTCAGCTTTCAATAGTGTCTTCTTCTGCTGATCACAATCTGTTCATACGCTGATACGGACTTTAGAATCGGCGTTCAGCGGAGACCTATCAACTGTAAAAAAAAGAATTGGCGCTGAATAGCCATTTGATGAAAATGTTACAATTGAATGTCTGCGAACCCATACGAATTAGTTAAGGTAAATATTCATTCAATACAGTTCGTCCAAAGACCATTCTTAGTTCAGTTTCAATTTTCTAACCGACATCTAAAATCTTTGTATCCAAAATTTTAAAAGACCATAAAGTGCCAATTTAGAAAAACCAACATTTTGAAATTGTTTTCACTGAACAAGCTGTTACAAAATAATACCATAGTTCGGTCTTAAATAATGTTCTACTATATTATTTTTAAATTAAAAGCAACACATGTAATAGTCCTGAGGACACCTGGGCACTGAAATTTGAAGTTTGGGACAGTTGGAAAGCTTTGCACAGCGACAGCTCGATCTGTACTGACGAGTTTCTAAATATTTCCTATAGGTCGGCTCCAATTGTTCTGCCGAACCGTAATACTTCTTCGAGTGGTGCTTTGGCTTTCCGTACTTGTTTAAAATATAGGGCGAAGAGCCTCCTTTAGGGTAGTATACTTCTGGTCTTGCGAGATCATTTTCTTGTGGAGTGCTGATTTGTGTGGATGCTTCGTTTTGTTCGGTCGTTTCGGGAGTGACAGCTTCGCTTGTGTCAAATCTTACTTCGCTCTCGTTGTTTTGGTCAGCGTAATCATCTGTTGCTTCTGTTGGAATTGCTTTTCCGTTGGTATTTTCACCACTTCTTGGAGTTCTGACGACTTCTTGTACTGGTATTTTTACATATTCTGGGCTCGTTTCAACTTCCTTAATGTTAATTTTTCCTTCTTCTTGACTCCTTTCAACTTCTTTAATGTTGATTTTATCTTCTTCCTGACTTCTTCCGACTTCTTGGAGGGGTGTTTTGATGGCTTCTGGTGTTTTGCTGGTAGAGTGTGGGTGGATTGGTGTTTGCTTGATCTGTAGTGGTATGTTCTCTATCCTGGATGTTCTAGGGGCACCTGGAGACTTAGTTGATTGGACGTTTCTGTGTATCAATGGCTTTATCTGAACGTAAGTGACCGCGGAGTTGTCCTCCGCCCTGCTGAGGCCAGCTGAAGATGAAATATCGATGAATTGGAGTAGAAGGCAAACAGCAATTAATCTGTGGAAGAATGTCAACATTATATTATCTTGGTCATAAATAAAATCTAACTAAATTCGAATGTCTGCGCTTAATTTTTGGTTTAAAAAAAATGACCCGCCTAGAAATGTTTAACAATGAATAAGTATACTTAAACCGATTTCACATGAAAGGTGCAGAGTTAGTTAAGTATAGTTTTTGCAAATTAAACATATTCATAAATCGACACTACGTTATTGTATTCTTGGAGGAAATTTTTCAATTTGTTAGTGACCAAGCTTTTTCAAAAGGGAGGGGGGGGGGGGTGACACCACGTTATTCGCCCCGGGTGCCACCCATGCTAGCTACGCCGCTGTCTAAGCACTAGTTAAAAGTTACGTCGTAAGTGAGGTAAGTAGGTACCTACCTACTTAATCTTTACATAGTATAAAATGAAGTCACTCCTGCTGTCTGTGCGCTAAGATCCAATAGATAAAGTGATTCATGAGGAAGGTTTTTAGGTACATAATTTGTCAAGGTTTTGTGTGAATTAGGGAACGGGCTGGCAAGCCGGCGTTGTAGATTTAATTTAACCGATGGCGTTGGATATAAAGGTTGGGTAATGGCGTTGCATTGTGTTTCGTTAGCTACAGCAACCTGTCGCTGGGTCTACTAGTATTATATAAACTAGAAGTGAAAAACTTCGCCAAATATGTATGCTTTATGTAAGGATGTGATTGTTTCCTCGCGTGACTGTGTGTAGTCTAGGACCTAGAATATTTCCTTCGGTGACCAGACAATTGATCCCCCGAATCAATAATTATTATAAAATTATAATTTTTTGTGCGCTATTTACTAATTTCAGGCCTAAAATTGAATTAGAAATACCTTTAATAATAAATTGGTGCCTATTGATATCAAAAGAATTTATTTTTAGTGTCAATTTTTTGTACTTATACGCTGGTATATAGGTGCAATATATGGTCTAGTAGTTTTATCCTTGATGTATTTGGTTGAAAATATGTTTTATACTTTTTTTATTTGGCGGTAAATTCTCTGCTCACACCTTCGGGGACACTTGTGTCGATACATATTATTTTTTTTTGTTGTGCATTACAGATTAATATAATCCTATTACAATACACATAACATATACATGAGAAAAAAAATTACAAAAATACATATTTTAGAGTCCTTGCCTAAAATTATTCTTGAAACCTTCAAGACTAATGTTGAAAATGTCAAGAGACCTAGAAATATCATTTAGCAGCACCATACCTCTTGTCATGCTATGTTGGGCCACAACGTCTGTTCTGCCATGAGGGATATAGAGCAAGTCATGGTGGCGACCCTGGCAGTAGTTGTTCGGTACGAACAATTTATAGCATTCTAAGAGGTATGGGCTGTCAATGTAATAGTTTATAATTTTGAAAGCTGTGACTGTTAGGGTCTCATTCCTTCTAGAATGGAGACTTTCGAAGCCCGTTTCAGATAGCAAATCTAGATGATGCATAAATCGCGGGTATTCACCATGCATTCTCTTATAAAGATACCTTAGAAACTTTTTTTGGATTTGTTCTAATAAATCTATGTATTTTTGCTGGTATGGGGCCCAAACAGCAGAAGCGTATTCTAATTTTGATCGTAAAATGCAGTTAAACATTGATGTCATTGCTTCGGGCTTGGAAAATTGTATACTTATTCTTATCACAAATCCAAGAAGTTTGTAACACGATGATGTCAACTCCACTATATGATCTGAAAAAGTAAGTTTGGGATCGAATGTAACCCCGAGGTCCTTGATGAATTTTACTGATGACAATATTTCATTATTTAATTTATAATCAAATTTAATCGGATTTTTAGAACGCGTATAGGTCATGGTGACAGATTTTTTTACATTAAAGAAAAGTTTATTCTCATCTGCCCATGAAGATATTGCGTCTAAATCAAGTTGTAACTTAAAACAATCTTGAATGTCGCGTATCGTCCTGAGCAGTTTGAGATCGTCAGCATATTAAATATAAAATCATATTAAACTCGCCAAAGTCCTCAACCAACCATTTTTTAGATACGTTTTGAGATTTTCACGGCCAAAAGTATTTTCGTTATTTATTTTTGAGGTGTTATGCCGTGTTGCGCTACCTCCCTTCTTTAGCCAACTTTTCGGACAGCGTTGCAGTATCCATCAGAAAAAATTACACATCTTCACTAAAAATTTAAATAAAAGAAATAAAAATTTCACATAAGGATACATTAGGTACCTACCAATAAAATGCAGTGTTTTATCATATTTTTTACAATATGAAATAAAGAAAACAGAAAAAATCAAATCAAATCTTTTTCTACTGCCATCCAAATTTAAATTGAGACAATGATAATATTTTGGACGTGCATGATTCTATGGTGATTTGAGTTTACATTGATTTGTGATTTTTTTTTTACATTAACTCCACAGGAGGCCTTGAGGAAAATAATTTTCCTCAGGGCCTATGTCATCTGGGATGCTGTGTGGAGGGTCTTTTTGAGGAGAGGAAGGAATGAACATGGGTCTTGAAGAGACCTATGTTGTAGGAAGGAGGAAACACAGAGGCCGGCAAATCATTCCACAGCCGAGCTGTTGAACATAAGAACGAGTCGAAAAAACGACCCGTTCTCATGTGACAAATGTCAACCGTGTACAAATGTTGGGCACGCGTTTGGCGTGTTTACCAACTATGCGCCGGTGCCGAAGGGATCAATGATGCTAGTTCCTCGGAGCATCTTCCATTGTAATACCGGTAGAACAAGGATAGCATTCCACCCTGTGCCTGTGCTCTAAAGATTGCAATCCGTCTGTTAAGATGGGAGAATCTATCAAACGGACCGCCCGTTTCACACAGAGTCGAGGTTATTTTTCAGGTATTTTGGAGCTCCAGACCAGAGATGGCTGCCAAATTCAACCGTGGGACGCACTTGCGATTTGTACAGGGTTAGCAGTTGTGCACTATTAAAGTATCTGCGGGCCCTATACAGTACGCCCTGTTTCTGGGAGGCTAACTTTACTCTGGCTTCGATAGAGCCCCCATACCTGAGCTGGTCACTTAGGGTTACACCAAACATATCAATGGAGGGCCTGTTCGGAAGATTGCTTCCGTTGAAAGAGACTAGATTTTCATTTCGATCCCTTTTAGACGTAATCAGACAAGATTGGGTCTTTGAAACATTAAATTCAACGAGATTATTTTTACCCCAAGAGAAAACACTCTCGAGGTAACCGTCCATTCTTTGCTTCAAAGCCCTACGAGCTGTTGGAGTTTGTGAGCCCTTTGGGGGCTTTTCAAACAAAAAGCTATCATGAACTGTACTGTCATCCGCCTAACAGTGAATTGGTGCACATGACAAAAGGTCGTTGATGTGCAACAAAAACAAAGTCGGAGACAGAACCGATCCCTGCGGGACGCCAGCATTTATCGAGTGTGGGGAAGAGGTGAAACCATCGACTACCGTCTGAATCGACCTCTCCCTCAAGAAGTCGGCAATCCAAGTACACAAGGATGCGGGAAGTCCGTAAGAATGCAGTTTGTTGACAAGTCCTCGGTTCCAAACCCGGTCAAAGGCCTTGGAGATGTCCAGTGCAACCGTTGGATATTTTGAAAAAATTTCAACCGTTGCAATACTTAGTATTTTGAATAAATCAATGATTCTATTGTAGTTTGAATTTAGATTGATTTGTAATATTTTGAAATTAGGTGAATAAAGCGTTGATCATTTGAATTTAGAATATGGACAGAACTATGGTGAATAAATCATTGATTCTATGGCAGGTATGATTTGAGATTTTTACGGCCAAAAGAGTCACAAAAGCACAAGAGTCCCAACTGCTTAATTTTTTTTGTTTTATTCTAAATATTTTTTATTGTAAATTATGTATTGATAGGTGAATACCGCACAACAGTACCAACTGTGCCAAAAAAAAAAAATTTTTTAATATATTTTTATTTTAAATTATTGTTATATGTTATGTAAATACCGCACAAGAGTCCAAACAGCTCCCAAGGGAGGGAGCATGAGGCAGTGTTGAGATGAGGTGGAGGGGGTTGCTGAGGAGGGGGAGGGATAAGAGGGGTGGTGCAGGGGGGGGGGATCAGAGGGGGGGGGGGTGCAGGGAGGGGATCAGAGGTGGTGAAGGTGGGGAGGGGGTAGGCCTTTTTATATCCATTCTTCGTATTACAAAAATAACTGACACGGGAGGCGGGTATGGGTACCGCCAGCCCGGTATTTATTAGAAAATCAACACCTCTGAACCAAGAAAATCAAGCTGAAGGAAAAAAACCAGCCACCCCCCCCCCACCCCCCCCGTAAGCGAAAATATTTTGTAACACCTCACCTCAACACCTCATTTCAATATTTGAGTACCTCATACAAACTCATCCTGATATCGGTGTCCTACCCAACACTACACTAATGATGGACACTGTAATGTTATCCGAATCGTTAGCTAAAGAAGGAGGTAGCACAACACGGCGCATAATACCCTAAAAATAAGTCACGATGAATCTACGTTCATTAGAATTTAGTTTGATTCAATGATATGAAAAACAAAGTTTTATATTGTCTGTGCACTAATGATGGATACTGTAATGCTGTCGGAATCGTTAGCTAAAGTAGGAGGTAGCACAACACGGCATAATACCCTAAAAATAAATCGCGAAAAAAAGTATGGTAATTTGGATTTAGATTGATTCAATGATATTTTGAAGTTAGATGAATAAAACAATAATAATAATAATAATCTTTATTTCAGGATATGGGGAGGATAGTGCAATCCCACACGTCCCATATAGTTATACATATTTATATATTTACACAGTAAAGAAATAAGAACATAAATAGAAAATAAAAATAATAGTAATAAAATTAATAATAACAAAAATAAATTATAATAATATTATTATAATTTATAATAATATTAATAATATTTAATATTATATTATTTATAATATTATTAATATTATTGGCATTCTCGGACTATAAAAATATTACCATTTGTTATTTCGGCCACTGGCATAATACCTAGGAATCTGATTCAAAATTTAAGCATATTAGATTTGTAAAAGAATTTGTATATAAAAATGCAAAAATCAGTAATTTTAAATACATGTAGGATTACAAAAGATTTTTTAAATATTTATATTGAGGGATCAGTAGGATTTATAGGTTCAATTAGAAATGCCACAGAGCCGAACCCTCTGATATGAAAATATCTGGAGTCGGTGAATTATATTCCCATTTGATGTCTAGTAGGTTGACATGTTGTTCTTGTATTATTTTGTATTTATAATACTTATATAGTGCAATTGCATAGCGTGGGTTGACTAGATGATCATTTGGGGAAGTGTGTGAAAGGGTTTAGTTTTTCATGTGGGGAAAATTTAACCCAGACATTTTAATCTGGTGCGTAAAAAATCAATTATTATTACAATGTTTTACATTGTGCGTGATTGCACATCTGCACTGATGATGGACACTGTAATGCTGTCGGAAACGTTGGCTAAAGAAAGAGGTAGCCCCTAAATACCCTAAAAATAAATCGCGCTGATTCTATGGTAATTCGAATTAGATTGTTTCCGTGATATATTGAACATAGGTGAATAAAACAATGTTTCACATTGTCTGTGAATACACATCTGCCCTGATGATGGACACTGTAATGCTGTCCAAAACGTTGATTAAAGAAGTCGATAGCAACACGGTATAATACCCCAAAAATAAATTAACTATAGTACTTTTGTCAGCGAAAATCTCAAATCATGTCTACCATAGAATCATTATAATTAATCACTTCCATAGTCCAAAATAACATACTACGATTCATTCTAAATTCAAATGACAAAAGCTTAAGTTAAAAATATCACAAGTCAATCTAAATTCTAAATTCAAATTACCACAGAAATATTGATTTATTCACCTAAGTTCGAAATAACGTACACAAATTCATTCAAAATTCAAATGACCAAATCTATTCACCTAAGTTCAAAATATCAAATATCACAAATCAATCCACATTAATATTATTCGAATCACATGAAATACTTAGGAATAACAATAGACAAAAACCTAAACTGGAAAGATCAAATCAACTTTACCGTTAACAAAATACGGAAATTAATTTTATATTCTTGAAAATCTGAAACTTTCTCTCATTGGAAAATCTAACATCAGTCTACCATGAGCAAAATTTTTTAATTCATTATCAGAAAAAATTAGAAACATGAATACCAATATAAAAAATTTTAAAACTCACCTCAAAAATTATACTGAAAACTTAAACTGAATGATATTAAAAAAGCAATACAATAACACCCCCCCATACACACAAGCCTTGCTTAATTATGGGGGTACATCAAATATTCTACTATGTAATTAATTACTGTATAAAAATTATTTGTAATTTATGTACCTTCTATTACTAATAAAAAAAAAATTAAAAAAAAAAAATAAAATATATATATATATAGTACAATCAAATCTCCAATACGCTGTAGTAAGCTGGGAAGCTGCATACAAAACAAATCTACCCCCTGTTGAAATTGTGCCGCGTCTAATTATAAAAATTATATTTAAAAAAAACAAGAGATTATCTAGTCCGAAAAAAAATAATAATTCAAATAATAAATAAATAAATAAATTACAGCTTTTTAACTGAAAGTCGTACTCGTCAAAAACATATATTTCCAACACAAAAATGTAACACCTCATTTGCACAACATCATTACACACATCTAGGAAAAATATATGCTTCAATAGCCTACCCGAAAAGATAACAATCGAAGACGATACATGCCTACTAAAAGAAATTAAAGAGCAATTCAATGTAAAAATAACAAAACGATGAAATTATCTTCAGAGCGTTTAACCAGCCAGCGGACGAAAATCCACATTTCGTCGAAAGTTGTTCTTCCGATCGTGCAGGGCGGTTACAATGAGAAAGGTTAATTATTCTCCGTACCAGCTTTTTAAAATAATAACTCAATATCGAATTTATTTCAATCCAAATAAGCTTTCATTTATACCTTCATCCAAAAATGCTGAAAGGCGAGATGATAAAACTATTAAAATAGTGTACTTTTTGTAGTTATTTTGATTATAAGTATTTATAATTTTTTAATAATGTCTAAATTTATTAAGAATGTTAAAAAAATCTGAAATATATTAGTTTGTAAGTGCGCAAATAAATACACAAATGGACCAATTTTCGTCAAGAAACACATGTACGTACATATTTTTTAATGGTTTTATTGAAACTAAAATTAAAATTCTAAAACATGCGTTTGCTAGATAATGTATTGAATTATTTTACTGCATGATTAAATTATTTGAAATGGGTGTGGTATAATACAAAAACTTTTTTGAAAATTTAACAAATCTGCCAACGACCTATGGAATAACCTTATTATACTAAAAATTTAAAAAAATTCTCAAAATTTATTACATTCGAATGCTAGATAAAAGAACAATCTTTCGAAATCCATTTATAATTTTTTGTGGAAAAGAGTCAACACGTCTAAAATCTTTTTTGAAAATGACGTATTTCCGGTTTTCTCTGGTAATGCCCTCTTCATAACTTATATAACTTTTAAATTTGTTTATTTTTTAAGGTTCCTTAAATCATAATTAATTATAAGAAACAAAATATACTTTTCATTCCGATTCTCGTCCCTCTTCTAATCACAAGCGTCCGCTTCTATAGAAGAGAAACATTTAAAAAATCAATCGAAATTTAAATGTCCATAGAATCAATGCTTTATTAATGCACGGCTAAAATATTATCAGTGTAAATCACGATGATTCTATGGTTATTTGAATTTAGATTGATTTCATGATGTATTGAACTTAGTTGAATAAGTTAATATTTACAGCGATTTGAATGACGTACAAAGCGTTAGTTCTACGGTAATTTTGAGTAAAGTTCAATGAATGTTCTTACCCCTTCATTTTGTCGGTTCTTAACACTATCACCACTTGTTCCCTGCGCTAAAGTAGGAGCTACACCTCGCCAGTGCGTTGGACGGGCCCTATTTATAACCTATTTAAACGTCCAACAGCCGTCCCAGCGAGGAAACGGGTTGGATAATCTATGTGCGAAGAACGCGCAGAAGAAGAAGAAAGATGGGCTCTCATCCTTACGTAGTGTGGGTGCTTGCTAGGGGTACTTGCAAACTTGCAGGGGCAGAGCCGGGAAAGGATTTCTGGCGGTTAGCACACCAATTTATCATCAATCTATTAGCTGTCCATGACGTTGCCCGGGATTTACGCATAGTTTTTCGAATCGGATGTAGTTAGGGAACGTGCCCATACTACGTGACCCGTTCAGGGGGGGGTCTTCAAAATACCACGCTTGGTACAAATGAGTGCAAATAACTTAACTTAAAAGGGCACGTTGAAAGTGTTTAATGGTAGGTAAAGAATAAGTAAAATATATTTCAAGTTGAGAAGATACTACAGGAAACAAATCTTATTTCCAACTAGCAGACCCGGCCACACGTTACTGTGGCTAACGAAACACAACGCCATTACCCAACTTTATAAAATCCACACCACCCGCTTGCCAGCTGCCCGCTGCCCGCTGCCTGAATTGAATATTTGAATTGCTCGTGTATTATATATATATATATATATCCTGCTACATTTGTTACGTCCACCCCCTGAAATCTCCATAGCATTGTTGCGTCCACCGACTTACGGCGTCCGATATACGGACGCAACAATGTTTTGACTTCAAAATTGGCCAGATTGATGCTTACCCCATGTAGAATCATTTGGCAAAAATTGTCATGGAAGCAAAAAATCTCTCAGAATGTCTGGAATCGTATATTGAACGTTTGATCATTTGCCGATAGGTTCGCTACACGAAGTATATTTTGAGCAGTGTATATTTTCATAAATATTGGCGGTCCTCATGCGTCCACGCAAATATATTATTTTTAAGACATAATGACGGTAGCGTTGCGTCTACACAGTTGGTCATTCTTGCGTCCATGCAGCAATATTATTTTTAAGACATAACGACGGTCGTGCTGCGTCTACACAGTTGGTCCTTATTACGTCCACGCAGCAATATTATTTTTAAGACATATCAGCGGCCGTGCTGCGTCTACACAGTTGGTCCTTATTGCGTCCACGCAGCAATATTATTTTTAAGACATAACAACGGCCGTGCTGCGTCTAGACAGTTGGTCCTTCGTGCGTCCACTCAGCAATTTAATTTTTAAGACATAACGACGGTTGTGCTGCATCTTCACAGTTGGTCCTTCTCGCGTCCATGCAGAAATATTATTTTTAAGACATACCAATGGCCGTGCTGCGTTTAGACAGTTGGTCCTTCTTGCGTCTACGCAGCAATATTATTTTTAAGCCATAACTAACCTGCCAACTTATGGAGGCATTCACTTTCTGCCGACATATTGGAATGCTTTGAACCAAGAATAGCGGCAATACAAGTAACTGTAAACAGCGACAAAATATTAATTTTTTCAATTTATGCATATGCCGACAAATAAACCAGAAAATCTTGAGGAATTTATAAACTGCATGGGTAAGGTAAACGCAATAATCAATGAAAGGAACTCGTCGAGTGCGATTATTATGGGCGATTGCAATGCAGATCCCAAAAGTCTGTTCGGCCGAGAACTGAAAAAGTTCTGCGAAGAGTTTAACGATTAATACAAAGCTGATGAACTGTGATTCTTTTACATATGTGAGTGATACCCATAGCACCACAAGCTGGTTAGATCACTGCGTCGTCACAAAAGCACTGGGAAACGCTATAAATAGCGTAAATGTACAATTCGATGCAGTGTGGTCTGATCTCTTGCCAATGATTATAAATCTTAACCTTCAATTTTTACCAGCCTTTGTGTAGATTACGTTATATAATTCGAAGCGCTATGCAAATCATTAAAATATTATTATTAATATTTTTAGAAGTTTGAGTGAATATTTTGTATACATATTATATTCTGGATGCAGGAGTGTGACAGTATTGTTTGCTTAAAATGTATAATTATAATTTCATAACGCGCCGGTTCGCGCCATTATCACTACAGCGTGTTCTTAGTTCTGAATGGCGATCGGCATCATTGTAAATGAACCCATTGTTGCCAAATCTGACGATTTAATTCATCGAGGACTTAAACAATACATAACAATATATCTAATATCTACTCGTGAATGGCCAAGAGGACGCAATACTATCGTTGTTATGACTGTGACTGTGAAAATGTGAGCGGGGGGACACAGCACGACCGTCGTTGTGACTAAAAGTAATATGACACAGAATAGACACAGACCATCGTTATGATTTAAAAATAATATTGCTGCGTGGACGCAAGAACGACCAACTGTGTAGACGCAACACGACCGTCGCTATGTCTTAAAAATAATATTGCTGCGTGATAATAGCGTGATGATAGCGTGATACTAGCGTGATAATAGCGTAGACGCAAGAAGGACCAACTGTGTAGACGCAGCACAACCGTCGTTATGTCTTAAAAATAATATTGCCGCGTGAACTCAAGAAGGACTAACTGTGTAGACTCAGCAGCACCATCGTTATAATAATAAGAATATTATTTTATTCCAGAATGTATGCAGGGGTAGTGCAATGCATTAGGGATTTAAAAAGAATAACTGAATAAATGTATTTAAAAGGTACTTTGTCCTTTTATATTCATTTTGTATAAAAAATCACTTTCAAATATTTTCCAGTTTACATCTAATAAATTTCATTATTCTCGATATGGCATGAAACTCGGTTGAGACTATTAAATTCTGAACTTCCGATGAGTTCGAGGTCATCACTTTCTGTTACTTGTTACTGTTTTTGTTTGTTTATTGTATCGAAATGGGGGATTTGGCCCCACTGTGCGACGGTCGTGCTGCATCTACACGGTAATTTTCACAATCACTGTCATATCTTCACAGTCACTGCAACTGTGAAGCTTTGGAATGTGTGAAAAACATCAAATATTTAGGTGTTATTATAGACAATCATCTTAAGTGAAAATATCAAATCGACAACTTTTCAATAAGGGTAAGAAAATTGATTCACATATTCTTTGCATTACGAAATATAATTAAATAACAGACCTAAGAAAAATATATTTCGGATTGTGCAACCCCATCTTAACGTATGGTTGTATTGGTTGGGGGTTAACAATTTTGGGTCTGCTTGTGAAGGGCCAGAAATCCATAAATAGAGTCATTATATCGCGTCCATTGGTCAAAACATTGCACATATAATTTCGTATCAGTGATCAATGAACCGGTGGATGCAATTTTTAGACATACATTGTTTTTAATTGTCTAGTTTCTAGTTTGTCTAGATATTAGAAATATATTATAAGTTTGTACAGCGCCCTTGAGGTAATTTTTCACAAAAAAGTACGCTTTATAAATCAAATTATTATTATTATTATTATTTTGCGTACAAGTTCTCTAGCGATCAGCTGTAAAAAAAATTGATGCAAAAAGGGTTAGGTATTATCCGCGTACACAAAAAATCTAGAAAATATTAATAAAATTGATCATAAATATCACAAGAAGTCACACCAGAAATGATGTCGTAGTCTCAGGGTGAATACGGCAAAGTGTCAAAAGACATATACATATCTGGGACTGAAATGATATAATAAAATCCCCCCAAATTAAATATTAAAACATGCAAATTGTCCAACATCGCATCGGTTCAATTAAATAACTAAATGGCTGATTGCCTTTGGCAGGGTGGAGTCTGAAATACTATTAAATAATGTTAATTAAAAGTTTACATGGTTACCTAATAATGGTATATTTAGTAAAAACTTAGTATCATCATCATCACTCTTGGCTCTACAACCCCTGGTGGCTCTTGGCCTCCTCAAGAGTCTTCCTCCACTCATCACGGTTTTGTGCCAGCTCTCTCCAGTTTACTATCTCCGAGGTGGATATATCTTTGAAAAAAAAAACAAAAAAGCATTTTTTACAGAATAAATTTTGGCACTCCGTTAACGGCACATTTAATAAAAAAATTAGAGTAGGTTAATTTTTAGAAGAAGAAAAAACAACATTTTTTTACAGAATAAATTTTTGGCATTTACACCAGCATTTAGTTCCTTATAACGGGCAGTCTGCCTAGCTAGGAACTAATATCAACCTGCGTGATATAATAACACTTGTACACATTTTTAATATTTACAGTTATTTTGCAACTTTATTACTAGATGTTATTTTTGCTACTTATATGTATTTAATGTAATGAAATAAATAAAAAAATGTCTGTAAAGCTAGAAATTCTTTTAGTGATGAGTAACAGCATGCTAAGTGTGAATGGCGTTTGGCATCGTTGTAAATATACCTATTGTTGGCAAATCTCAAACTCAAAAATACATAACAATAATATAGATATCTACTATCTACTCGCAAATGGCCACAAGGAAGCAATATTATCGTCGTTATGACTGTAGACCAAGAGCTACTTTACACTTTCAAAAATATGGGAGCTGATGATGTGCAGGGCTGATGCCTGCTAGATTATGGTTATTATACTTATGCTATGACTATGACTCATATATATCTAAAGTCATAACGACGATAGTATTGCGTCCTAGTGGCCATTCGCGAGTAGGTAGTGGATACCTATAATATTATTGTTATTTATTGTTTGAGCCCTTGATGAATGAAATCGCCAGATTTGGCAACGATGGGTATATTTACAACGATGCCAAACGCCATTCAGAACTAAGAAACGTCTGCGCGGGTGGACATTCTCATAAGATTTTTTTAGAGTGGGCGGTAAATTAGTGTCCCGGCCTAAAAACGTTCAACCGCGCACTATAAGGGCGCGAACCGGTGCATTGTGAAAAGATACATTTTGAATAAGGGCAAACAAAACTGTCACACTCCTGCGCCCAGTAGGCACGTGTGTATACAAAATATTCATTTAAACTTCTAACAATATTTATTATTAATAGGATTTGGCATATTTATGGACAGTTTGTTGTGAGTTTCTGGGGTAAGGTGATCTTGCGCCCTTTTGCTTTGTTTATGTTGTGACAATATACAAAATCACAATATATAATAGTGATAATATTATATTATGCCATACCTACCTTTTGGTTGAAAAAAAATCGAAATAACAAACTAAATTTTGTATTAAACAGGCCGCGCAGATGTTCCTTTTTTTAAAGAACAGTAGTAAAAAAGTTAAGATAGGTACTTCTCATTTTTCAATAGGTACTCGTACTAACTTGGAGCAGGTGGTTGAGTTTGTGCATCCGGGTAGTATGTTTACGAGATGGTAAGGCTGATAGAGGTATTGAAAGAGGGGTAAATGCCGGTAACTCTATTAATGGAAGCTACGTTTGGTGACTTAGCAACGGGTTTATGGGGGGAGGAGTGATTGGCGGCGTATTTTTACTATTTTTTTTTACATTAACTCCACACAGGAGGCCCTGAGGAAAATAAATTTCCTTAGGGCGTATGTCATCTTTGAAGATGCTGTGTGGAGGGTCTTTTTGAGGAAAGGAAGGAGTGAACATGGGTCTTGAATAGACCCATGTTGTAGGAGGGATGAAATACAGAGGCCGGCAAATCGTTTTGTTTTGTTTTGCGTCGAAAATACATCAGTTTGTCTATTTATTTACGGTCTTACAAACAAATATATTTAAGTTTTTTTTTACATTCTTTTTTTGCTTTGACGTAAAAATTAAATTAGAGTGCATGAGGTGAAACAAACCTATCTTAAGAAAACGGTAAGCAGCTTACAAGGAATGTACACTCGGAAGCCGAAATAAATAATTTAGTATGCACGTGAAACCTTTATTAGAAAAAAATAGGAATATGCGGAAGACGTAAAAATAAATGTATTGTGTAAGGACGTGAAAAATATATTAAAAGCGGTATAAGAAATACAATAAATATACACTCGGACGCACAAAATACTTTATTCAGTATGGACGTGGAACGTTTATTAGAAAAGTTAGACGCAAAAATTAAATTAGAGTGAAGGGACGTGAAACCTATACTAAAAGAAACCTACAATATACAAAAAATATACACCCGGACGTTAGTATGTACGTGACGCAAGAACTGTATGAAAGTATAATAAATATCAAATCCTGAATTATTATGAATATTAAAAAATTATGATATTAGCGATTATTGTGAGCATTATAAAAGGCAATATTCACAAAAACAATTTAAAAAAAATAACTAGAAGTGATGGACGCCCAAAGACGGATTTACGCACGGACGCAATAAGTGTAGTGGGACCTATATATATATATATATATATATATATATATATATATATATATATATATATATATATACATATATATATACCTTCCTCTTGAATCACTCTATCTATTGGTGAAAACCGCATGAAAATCCGTTGCATAGTTTAAAAGAGTAAGATGAAAACACATCCGACACATTTAACAATTATCGTTATATTTCAACCTACTTACACAAAACCGTGAAAAATTAAATATGATATTATTTTCATAATATTATTAAGCTGACCCGGCCACGCGTTGCTGTGGCTAATAAAACACATAAGTCATCTACTGGATGGTTGTCCAACCTTTATAACTACCGCCGTATTTGAGTTTATCGCGAAGAGACAGACATATGCCGCGGAGGACTTTTATTTATAATGGTGTGAAAGATTATAATAACATGCATGAAATGCTTGAGGTAACTAACGTATTTAAATTAATAAGGATTAATACTGTATCCGTCTAAATAACTTTTCAATTACCGCAATGTACGTGACCATTTTTTTTTAAGATATAATGGGTATAGCATGCTATCCGTAAAAGGTAGATATATGCCATCGCTGACTTTTTTGTAGATCTATAAAAGAGGAATATCCCACCATTAATTGTTTTATTATATCTCAAATGGATTAGGCAGCGTTTTCGATGAAAGCTACCAGGCGGCTCGATTTTTTCCGACGCTTCTAACAATTATCGTGATGTTTCAACCAATTTACACAAATCCTTGACAAATTACATACCTAAACCTTCCTCACAAAACACTCTATCTATTGGTGAAAACCGCATGAAAATCCGTTTAGTAGTTTTCGAGTTTATCGCGAACAGACAGACATACAGACAGACAGACAGAATGACGGCGCGGGGGACTTTACTTTATAATATGTAGAGATGAAACAAAAAAAAAAGAAAATTATGTCAATGAACACATATTTTTAATAAGTCGTTCGTTACGCAAAATTACCTACTGGCTTATTAATGAACGGAATTGAACCAACGAAGCTCTTAGAATTGAAAGAAGTCGTACACGCAGTGAGTTGAATCTGTTCGCACCAATGACGCTCAATTGGTTCGAACTTGGAGAGCCGAAAGTTGTTCACGTAACAAGTTGTGAATAAAACCGTCAATAACTAATTATCTCCCATTTTAGTGTCAAAAAGGAAATGTGGACTGCCAATGTATATTTAGGTTGGTATTTCAGATCAACAATTATTATTAATATGTTTACGTAATTTTTTGCACATAAAAAATACCTCCAGTATGGCCAGCGCATATCGGTTTCTTATTTATTCCCTGTCAATATCGGTTCGGCTGTCAACAGTTAAACCGTGATCGGGAAATCGATATAAAATTATCGGAAGATACGCCTATTTCTCTGTGCTAGGCCCCCAGAAGCTGGGAACGCCGTTGTAATAAGCCCGCAAATACTTTAGTACCCAACCCAATACCTACACAACCAATTTCCACATTTAACACATTCTGCTTTTAAGTGATGGGAAAAGTGGATTGGGTAGTTTTTTTTTTTTTTTTAACTCCACGCAGGAGGCCCTGAGGAAAATTATTTCCCTCAGGGCCTATGTCATCTGGGATGCTGTGTGGAGGGTCTTTTTGAGGAGAGGAATGAATGAACATTGGTCTTGAAGAGACCCATGTTGTAGAAAGGAGGAAACACAGAGGCCGGCAAATCATTCCACAGCCGAGCTGTTGAACACAAGAACGAGTCGAAGAAACGACCCGTTCTCGTGTAGAAAATCTCAACCGTGTACAAATGTTGGGCACGCGTTTGGCGTGTTTCCCGACTATGCACCGGTGCCGAAAGGATCAATGATGCTAGTTCCTCGGAGCATCTTCCATTGTAATACCGGTAGAACAAGGATAGCATTCCCACCCGACGCCTGTGCTCTAAAGATTGCCATCCGTCTGTTAAGATGGGAGAATCTATCAAACGGACCGCCCGTTTCTGCACATAGTCGAGGGTATTTTTCAGGTATTTTGGAGCTCCAGACCAGAGGTGGCTGCCAAATTCAACCGTGGGGCGCACTTGTGATTTGTACAGGGTTAGCAGTTGTGTACTATTAAAGTATCTGCGGGCCCTGTACAGTACGCCCAGTTTCTGTGAGGCTAACTTTATTCTGGCTTCGATGGAGCCCCCATACCTGAGCTGGTCACTTAGGGTTACACCAAGCATATCAATGGAGGGCCTGTTCGGAAGATTGCTTCCGTTGAAAGAGACTAGATTTTCATTTCGATCCCTTTTAGACGTAATCAGACAAGATTGGGTCTTTGAAACATTAAATTCAACGAGTAAATCTCATGTAGACAGTATTTTTCCTCTTATTTTGAACATCAGGTGTGCAAAATTTCATCAAAACGTGTTAAAAATCAGCAAAAGGTGTAGAAAATGGAGATGGTGGTTGTTTTTTGAAATTTCATAGAACCTTTCCATTCGTCAAGTGTGCAAAAATTTCATCAATCTCGGAATAAAACTGTAGATTTGTATACAGATCAAATCAATGCCGCCCTCCTCAGACAATCAACTTTATATATTAGATAGAAGATAGAGAATAAAGTGTATTATGCTTTTCAAAAGCACATGATTTGGAAATGAATATCGTTTCAAAATGAAATATTAAATTAAGTTTAAATTAATAAATTACTTCGTTTTTACCACTTTTATTATTTACAAAACCAACATGTTTCGTGAGCAGTGCTCACTTCTTCAGGGTTTTTTATTAAATTAAGTCTTAAGACACCAAACACCGAAGGAATAAATAATACGTAATATTGATATGTATTATATTTCCTCCAAGGTGCCTACTTAAAATTGACAATAGTTTTTTTGTCGATTTTGGTGGCCGAGATTGTTCATATAAGTCAATAATTACCCTTTTATTACCCTTCTACTTCAATAACACCAGGACATTAGCTTACCAAAATTCTCCGTTTCCGAGACTTCAGTCTCGGAATCGGAAATAAATATTCTAATCTAGATGATATATTTCTTCTTAAAACTAATCAGTATAAATTTTGTATATTCTATTCTAGGCACAAATCATAATTTCTTCAATTTTTGTTTATATTGAATATGAGACTTCTTATCATTTTTACATAATATGTGTTTTTATTTTATTATTTGTTTTGTTGTTTCATTGTATTGTATATTTTCTTTTCTCATTGACTTATATTTTCTTCATTGTTTGTTACTCAACTGATAAATTATAATGTAAAAGCCCATCAGGGCGTGTAATAAATAAATAAATTAATAAATAATTGACAAGAGTTTTTCTGTCGATTTTAGTGTCTGAGATTTTCAATGGTTCAAGTCAATAATAATTGACAATAATGTTAATGGCATTCAGTTGGATAAATTAGAAATTTTAGAAATCCGAAGAGTGTTAATGCGAATTTGAATATTATTAATAACCAAAAATTGTTCTTAAATGACCCAATATTAAACCTGTTCCCTTTGTAAATTGTCTCCCATTGCCCCTCTCTCCTCTACCCACTCTCATATTTTCATTGATACCATTGTCTATGTCCATTCTTTTTCAATTGACACCATTGTCTACGTCTATTATTTATAATTAGTATCAATAAAAAAAACCCTGAAGAAGTGAGCATTGCTCACGAAACATGTTGGTTTTGTAAACAATAAAAGTGGTAAAAAAGAAGTAATTTATTAATTTAAATTGACAATAGTTTTTCTGTCGATTTTAGTGTCCGAGATTTTCACTGGCCAAGTTTATACATTGCTATTATAGGAGGGTGTGTGATTGAAGTGCAAGGAGTAACATAATGGGAGTGTGAATGGTAGAAGATGTCATGGACGCTCGAGGAAGATATGACACAAGATAGTTCTGACCATTATTCTGATAACAGAAGGTCATCAAGGTCGAATGATGTAAGAAGCGTGGGGAGGAATGCAGATCCGGGCACAGTTTGGAAATTTAATAAAAAGGCACTTTCTAGATGAGAAAAGTGTGGAAAAGCTGAATAAAACAAAAATTAAGGCGCGCTCGGCAAAATTGAGGGAGATACAACCGTTCAAAGTATTTAAAATTTCACTTTACAAACTGATATTGACAGTCCGCCCGCCATTTTTTTTATAACCTAATACGCTAAACATGGTTTGTGATACAAAAAAAGTGCCCCTTTACTAACGCCTGCTCGCGTCACGGCAAGAAAAACATCCCAGTTTTCAAGTGGTTTAGCGGCTACGCTAGGTTTGTGTAACATGGTTTGTGATTCTGGCGTACTATTAATTGTATTAGGTCTGGGATCCAACATACCTACGCAGTGAAAACATGGCGAACGAACAACGAACTGTCAATATCAGTTCGCGAAGTGAATTTTTAAATACTTTGAACGGTTGTATCTCCCTCAATTTTGCCGAGCGCGCCTTAATTTATTTTTTATTCATCTTCTCCACACTTTTCTCATCTAGAAAGTGCCTTTTTATTAAATTTCCAAACTGTGCCCGGATCTGCATTTCACCCGAAGCGTGTGCCAAGCTGTGTTGTTTGGCGGTCCATCCTCTCTGCCTATCCCTGCGGGAAAACCATCGTTAGTTAGGGTTTCGTTCATTGCCCTTTGGCCCCTCCCTCATCCTGGCACTGGCGGAAGGAAGAAGAGAAAGAAGCGGAAACTCACTTCTTCTCTTTCTGCTGTCAGGTAGGTAGTATTTACATTTGATTGATAAACAACCAACATCTTCATGTACATAATATATCCTGTTCACATGGCGTTCCAAAATGTCTGTATATGCCTGGAAATAACATGATGCTTCCACTGGAGCGATCACGCGAAATAAAAAAAATTGCCTCGATTGCTCGAGATTTCCCAAAAGATCATTTTTTAAATTTTTCGCTAACATTAAAAAATTCATGCCTTCGAATTTTAACATGGAGACATAAATACTTATTATAGTGCTATACAGCCAATGAATTAACCTGTATTTTATCTGATATTGATAACAGTTTATCTCATATTTGTAGGATTTTTAAAAAATATATTAAAAATCGTAAAGTTTATAACCGCGCGAATCCTGCATGTTTTTTTTTTTTACTTTGAAACTGCCGTGAGGGGTACTTATTCGAGTCAATATAGAATATTTTCGATTCCTGTATGTTGTACGTGACATGCTACTTGATAATGAAAGGTGCATATCTATGGAACAAGGAATTAATTTTAACCGTAAACATCTGATCGAAACTTCGGCGGAAAAAAATATTTCAAAAAATTATTTTTAACATCGCTCTAAAATAGTCTACGAAGTTCGGATTTGCTACGTTTTTTATGGTCATAATAGATAAAGCATTTCAATAGCTTCGTTTTAAAATAAATGCCTGGTCATGGAAATGTTTTAAATAATTATAATAAATGTTTTACGAATGGTTGAAAAATGTGATCCAATTTTGCACCGTTGTCATTAGCAGAATAATAAAAGTGGTCCGTTTTTCGCTCCAGTAGTTAGTTATTTTTTTTATTTTAATGACAATATAAGATATAGTTAAATTACAAAATAAGTAAAAATCACGGACATATGAATATATCTGGACCTGCCCTAAGTGATAAAAACGTATTATTTCCCCCTCCACATGGCGCCGGCTGGTGCTCCTCCTTGGAACCGGCTCGCTCCATGAAGAGGGGATAGAGCCTCGCTTGAATCTAAAATGTATGACGTCATCATTCTTGCCGTGAAGAACGAGAAGCTAACATCCATACATTTAACGAAATAACGGCAGCTTGTGCTATACAATATATCTACATATCAATGTGTACATAGCGAATGTGGGCGGTTCTCCAATGTGCTCGTCGCTGGTTACAGGGGTAAGTAAATTATGAAACATTTGTAAAAGTGTTTTAACTAAACACGGCAACAAAATATTGCTACGTGTATTGGGGCGAGTCTTTTTGGGGCGAGCATTTGGCCTTAGCAAATAGGTTATGAACGTGGCAAGCAATTCGCGCCCATGTAAAAAGGTCTATTCATTCAAAGCAGATTTTGCTTTTAAGAACTAAATGGTGATATTGTAATGCGAGATGCCTATATACTGTCAGATTGATTGTTCAACGAATCACAGTCATCTTTCCCCTCTTCGCCCTCCATAGTTTGGTTTTACCCCTCACCTGTAACTTCTTGTCTATCCATTTGGATGTCTATGGTAAAATCCAATTAAAGTGGTTTGTTTACAGTCCTCCTCACTAGGTATTCCTGTTCCGAGGCGGACTGTATGTTGCTGAATGGGTGTGGATTTTTATTTCCTCATCTTCTAGTTTCTTGATTTTCACAAAATAAACAATAAATAAAATAAAAGTATTTATTTTTGTTGTCTGCAGGTTATATTGTGGTTACTTCATAATTTTAATGATTTCCTCATCTTCCTGTTTACTTAACCATAATTTGATGTGTTTTTTAAACATTTGTATCTCCATGGTGTTCTTAATTTCAATTGGAAGGGCATTATATAATTTTGTAGCATGGAAATTATGTTTTTTCTGGCCAAAAGATGTAATTATTCAATATTTTTGATTTTCTCCTCTAAAACTCCTTTACAACTAATTCGTCGGTAAATAAACTTGAACTTGATTTGTGATGACTTGCTTCTGACGTTTCCCGGATTGTAAACGTGTCAAAATACAAATGATGACTATTTCAGCTGGCTAACTAATCAACTGACTGTGGCAGGATATCTAATAGGCAATAAAGATGAAGCTGTTAGTTACAGATATACACATATATTATATACTAACCGGACAGATCAATTTCTGCTAGGGGTTTTTTTATAAAGCTACTTTACTTTTATATAGACTTCGTGGGCTTAGTAAAATAACACTACTGAACGAAGGGTTTGGATTAATCCTATTATTATTATTAATATTATAAAGGAACGTTTGTATGTTTGTTTCTCTTTCACGCAAAACATACTAAATGGACTTTAAAAATTCTTTCATTAAAAGAAAGCTACATTATTTGCGAGTACTATAGGCTATATATATTGGTAAGCTGTGGCGTTGTGAATAAGCTCTGTTGTTATGAAATTATTTATTATACGTTTATTGTCCAGACGAAAAGCAAAGCGTTGCTAAGTAATTGTTTTATGTGCGCTGTCATTTTGTTATTTATTTAGGTTACATATAGTTAAAATTTACTGCGCGTGTTTGATTGTAACGTTTTAATAGGTGGCACGCGAGTTGTTTGAAAAATGAATGTAACGGGTTTAGGGGGGGGGGGGGGGGGGTTGCGCGTGCGAAGCCCGGGGCAAAAGCTGGTGCATAATAAACGTTTAAAAAATGCTTAAACTCAAATAATATATTTTTTTAAAGAAATGCATGCAAATGTTCCCGTGTTACAACAACCTGATAATATTTGAAAATCTCCTACTTCCACCTTTTTCCTACCACAGAAAGCGGAAAATGTTGCTTGTGTCATGATGAGGGAAGCCTGGGTGGAACGCGATGCCAACTCAGCCACCGACCGGTCGTCAATTATGTTATTTTATATTTATGATATAAAATATTAAATTTATAAAATATAATATATAATATATTTATGATATAGTTTAGCAGTTTTTCAATTATTTTCAAATACACGCTTGAAGGAATTCAATGATTGGAGACAGTTATGTGAGACATTCAATTTTGGAGGCGAGTATGGGTACCGCCGCCCCGACAACCATTTAGTGGATAACCAACACCCCTACCCTAGGTCGCCCCAAGTGGTTCAATACTTAGTTTCGTAACTTAGTAGGGGTGCCCGGGTTCAGAGTTTTTCTAAATCTTTGCGGCCAATGCGTTTGCCTACTCCACGGCGGGCCGGATCGGTAAAGACTGGTTGAGGGAGACCTATTGACTTCTCCAGTTGGACTCTCTCGACCTCGACCCTCTCGCCTTGCACCGCAGTGGGAGGGATAGATTCATTCGCCCGTCACTCCTGGACACATTGACCTACAGATTCCTACCTACTCCTCATACCTTTTTCCTTCCGAGAACTTTCTCTCTTTCCTTTCCATTACAAGACCTTCCACACAGCATTCCTAAAGATAACAAAGGTTCTGAGGCTTTTTTTTTCATCAGGACCTCCTGCGTTGAGCTAATGTAAAAATAAAAAAGACGTGGAAAACCTCCAAATCGACCTCTTGAAAAACAGCTTTTGTACTGTTAATACGCTTTTGTATTTCTAACTGCCTCTGATTTACTAAATCCTAACTCATTTATATAATGCAGTTCAAAATAGTTTTTTCTTGTTTTTTTTTTATACATGACAGACAATTTTGTATAACAATTTATTGTCACAGACTTTTTAATAATTAAAAATATATAATTTCATATGCCACGAACCTAGTTAAAACCGAGTCGCCAAACTCGGCAGTTATTATAGGGCGCATTTGCAATTTGTACATGCTAAATTTATTTCTTGCTTATATGACCGGTATTTCAGTTGCATTTTAAACTCGGCTCAGGCGATAGCAAATTGATGAACGTAAATATCTCTCAAGCCGGGCTTAAAAGGAATATAAACGCTAGAAATATTTCGAATCTCATGCCTGCAAAATTTTAAAATCGAGCGTCTTTTTGCACGAGGCTAGTAAGCGAAAAAGTGGTTTTTATTTATTTTGTGCATAATTTTATAAGAACGAAAAAAAGTTAGAACATAGATAAAGTTAAAAATAGTCTTAGCCGTAAAGGGGTATTTTTTAAAAATTGTTACTTACATTACTTCATAGTTAAGTCATGAGAAAACATTTTTTTTAGTAGTTTACGCTTATATTTTTTGTTACGTAAATAATAAATTTATTGTAATTCCAACACATAGATAAAGTAGTTAAAGCTTCAATTTATCCGTAGTATATTTTTTGATGTTCATACTGTAAGCCGATTCGTCGTAAAGATGAATCAAAATATTATCTAAATAGGATTTCACGTATATATTCATCTTACATAACCACATTTATCCGGGGTTTGCCCGAGGCTCACATTTTAATTTATTTCGGTGAATTCGTGATTGAATTAATAAAAACAGTACGTTGCAATCATTTTTTTATCGTACAACGCCTTTAAAAAATTATAATACGTTGTAAAACTAAAGTTAGCGGTGAGCACCAGATTTTATTTTTCTAGACGATGAATTAATAACTTCGGGAGGTATTCATTTAGAAACATCTTAAACATTAGTAACACGTTCTTCAGAATTAATTATAATGAACCCGGCGGAAAGGTCGAATCTCCAGGCCTGCTAAGGTGAATTCGTTAGTGGGGTACTTAGGTAATTCGTACGTCCGTCCAATACGCCGTGCAGCGGGCGCATATTTGTTTACACGCTTTCTTCACTTACGTCGTTAAGATTCCCACATTATTTTTTCTTCTTCTTCTTTTCTTTGATAGGGTAAATTCGACAGTAGGTCCGTCCAATACACGGGTCGCGAGTCGCAATTTTTATACACGGCTTTTTTACTTACGTTGTTAAGATTCTGAATATATTTTAGGATATATTGTCGTCTTAAACTCAGCTCGGACGATATTTACGTCAGGAAACCTAAAGCTGGGTCCACACACGTTCTTTTGTCCGTTCCGTTCCTCCGTTCCGTACCTCCGTTCCGTATCAAAAACTCTGGACGCAAGTAAAAATAGCCCGTACCTCCGTAACGTCGCTGCGATCATCGGCATCCGCGTGTTCATTCCAGTGACAGAGCGTCCAGACTGGCGCATACCCGTATCGTATCGCCTTTGAACGGGCCGAATAAACCGACTCCCGATGGATCGGGGCGTACCTCTACCCGTAACGTACCTCCGTAGCAAATTGACGTAAATATCGTAAATAAACCGAGCTTAAGACGATGTATGTGAAATCATATTTTGATACAATTTAGATTAATCTTTACAACGAATCGTTTTACATTATGAACATCAAAAAATATGCAACGGATAAAGCTTTTACCATATTTTGTACGTATTGGAGTTACAATAAAATTATTATTTACGTAACAAAAAATATAAGCGCAAACTACCAAAAAAAATGTTTTTTCATGACTGAACTATGAAGTAATAGAAGAAACAATTTTAAAAAAATACCCCTTATGGCTAAGACTATTTTTGAGGTTTTCCATGTTCTAACTTTTTTTCGTTCTTATAAAATTATGGATAAAATAAATAAAAACCACTTTTTCGCTTACTAGCCTCATGCAAAAAGACGCTCGATTTTAAAATTTTGCAGGCATGAGATTCGAAATATTTCTTGCGTTTATATTCCTCAAGACGAAGCTATACGTGAAATCATATTTTGATACAATTTAGATTAATCTTTACCACGAATCGGTTAACATTATGAACATCAAAAAATATGTTACGGATAAATTAAAGCTCTAAATCTTTTGTATGTATTGCAAATTTCAGTAAAATTATTATTTACGTAACAAAAAAAAAGCCTTAACTAATAAAAAAATGTTTCTTCATGACTTAATTATGAAGTAATGTAAGAAACATTTTTTTTTAAATATCCCTTTATGGCTAAGACTATTTTTGACGGTTCGTATGATCTAACTTTTTTTCATGCCTATAATATTATGCAGAATATAAATAAAAATCACTTGGGCGCTCACTTGCCAGTTGCAAATAAGACACTCGATTTTAAATTATGAAGGCGTGAGAATCGAAATATTTCTAGCGTTTATATAAGAAGCCATAAGTTAAAAATATATCATAGTGTGCCTTATATCGGCTAGAATGTGGGTAATAGGCATAAAATTCGCTTGCCAATCGACACAGGCCACGCTTTCGAGAGCAAAAGTGGTTTTTATTTATTTTGTGATAAATTTTATAAGAAAGAAAAATGTTAACCAATGGAAACTGTCAGAAATAATTTTAGTTATAAAATCGTATTTTTTAAGGAGATTTGTAATGAAAAGAGTACATTTTTAGTAGGCCCTGAGGAAAATAAATCCCCTCAGGGCCTATGTCATCCTTGGGGATGCTGTGTAGAGGGTCTTTTTAGGAAAGGAAGGAGAGGAAGTTCTGGGAAGGAAAAGGGTATTATTGGGGGTCGGTAGGAATCTGGGAGTCAGTGTGTCCAGGAGTGTCGGACGTATGAATCCATCCATCCCACTACGGTGCAAGGCGATGTTCCGAGAGAGTACGGCTGGTGAAGTCAAAGGGACTCTCTCAACCATTCTCTCCCGATCCGGCCTGCCATGCAGCTGGTGAGCAGACGCATCCGCCGCCAATACCCGGACAAACTTCACCCCATGAACCCGGGCACCTTGAATAAGTTGGTGATTAAATTTCATGTTAAGGTCCCGCAACCGGGCTCAAAAAGAAGAAGATGGAAAGATTGAAAGATGTGAAATTACGAATGTTAGAGGAGAGCGCTAACATTTAAAGCGTCAAAATCGATGCGAAAATTGCGAAAATGTTTAATAAAACACGACTCGTTTAAAATAGAGCAAAAATCTTGTGGAAGGCTTTTTAAGTATCATTTAAAGAAACACTGTGATTTTTTCACAAATATATTTAAATTTATAAGATAATAGAAACAGACTTGTTTTTAATAATTTTTGGAGCATTCTTTGCGATTTTTTTCTATCGAGGGAATTTCATATAATTTGCGTTTCGGCGTGGGCAGCATCTAGACATTATATTAAAAAATAACATTTTTTTTTTTTAAGAGCTTAAAAACTTCAAATGTTTAAGGGAGATATGTAAGAAATCGGTAGAAATGCGGGTAGCGCCGCCTTATGGAACACTTATTATTATCGGCCAGGGCGCTAGGTGATTTCACGGTTTTATTCGCTTATCAATTAAAGCTATAAAAAGGATGTAAACGCAGTCTTCACATTAATAATAGCTATTAGAAAAGACAAGTTCCCGCTGTTATTATCTCACTTATTTATTTTTTAGTGAACATTAAAATGAATAGAGCCTATTTATATATTGTAGGAGCTACATAAAACAAAAACAAAAAATTTTGTGATTTCAAAAAATTTTGTGAATTTAAAATATTACAATTAAAAAAACTGCAATATGAAATATTATAATCAATTAGAAATTTGTAAACTTAAATGTACAAATTACTAAAATAAAATTCGAATAAAAAAAATAAAAATAAATAAATAAAAAAATTACAAGACATGGCGGGCTGTGAATAAATTGCACTCACTGAACACTCTATTATTTTTATTAACCCAACTAAAGTACAGTTTTTCAAATAAGAGTAGAAAACATAGGAGGGCGTCACTGATGTTCAAATGGCAATACTAAAAATATAACTCATGGTGGAAATGTAAAGCTGTGTGTGTAACCTACCTTTTTTATAAAATAATTAAAAAGGCATAAAAATGATTTTTTTGTTCATTGCAATATAGATACCCACTGATCTGAAAATTAGAATTGCGTATAGTTATATTATAGGTACCTTTGCAATTTTATTCTAACATACCTAATGATTCTTCCTTTCTACTGTTATGATACACAAAGACGCCACCCCTGCAAATCACTAGGCTACTCCCCTGTAGAGACAAACAGTTTCGCTTTCTCTCCGCTAGCGCGCCGCGCGCTGACGGCGGTTGAACGCCAGCCGCCGGCGGCGATTCTTCCCCAGACAGCGCTGCGAGTGCCCGTGTAGCGTGAACCATTCCGATCGGTTCCGGAATATTCCAGAAGACCGCCATGACGGTGCCCGTCCATAGTGACTGGCGGGAATGCCAAGTACGGCTAAATTCCTTTCACCTCACCAATCTCCAAGCCACCAACCTGCTGCAGTGAGTAACCTGAGCCATTTAATTCCTCTTTATTGCGTGTGTTCCTTTCAAATTCAACGCGTAGATAAATGACCGCCCCCAGAGAGATTTTAGGGCCAAATTCACCCGAATTAGATAGGATTATTAATGCTACCCTGTACTAACTTTGCCTGCATTATGTATCATTGTTGTTTATGAAAGAATTCTACCCAATACACCTGATATTTACCGTAGCCAACTTGTTTCATTGTCTCCCCCAGCCCGTAGGATTTGAGCTTATTTCAGGGATGCCACACAAACGCCTCAGAGATCCTACAACCCAGGTGATGACAGTCTCCTCCGCTCTGCTGACCATTCTGAGCTAGTTTGTCGGCAGAAGGTAGGCACCTCAGGTAGGTGTACCTAACACTACCTACTATCAAATTCAAATTTATATTAAATTAAAAAAAAAATTTAAAAGAAAGAGAAACATTCCCGGGTTACGATAACCCAACAATATTAGAAAATCTCCTACTACCACCACAGAAAGCCGAAAATGTTGCTTGTGTTGTGATGGAGGACTTAGCCAGCCGAGGAATCGAACACGCGACGCCCAGGTGGGACCAAGCGCTATGCCGACTCAACCACTGACCGGTCAAATGAAAGCTAATCACTTTGTAAAACACCATTTTATCAAATTTATGTCATCAAGTAGGTACCTTAACAACAGTGCTTCTTCGATTTATTTTTTTTTCTTAATGAACAAAAAATGCTTTTTAAAATTTACAGTGTTTTATACTTTCATTGTCATTGCGCTTTAAAATAATACTTGAAAGTTAAATTGGTGTGCCAGACTACAAATTTTGTAGTTCCATTTTTAATATTTTCTTCTCTTAATTGATATATATATAAGTAATTTGACAACTATTCAATTTGAAAATGGATCGCAACGGCGTTATTGCAAGAATTTTCATCTCTGGAAATGCGTAGGTTAAAATACACCAAAAATCTAATTTGTTATAAATGATGGAAAATAAATACCAAACCAAACGGTTTTATTCTACGCTCGGCATACGTCGTTGTACATGTTTTTAAACTCGATACAAAAAATGCATCACACTTAAGAATTATTACACGTTTGCTCGTAAATAAACATAGGTAGTACTTACCTACATTAATGGCAAAGTTGAATTACCTCTGCGTATAGAACCGGTACTGCGGAACGGGTGGCATCTTCTCACTCAAGGATGACGGCTGACTGGTGACTGTAGTAACTAGTGGTCATTGTGACCATTGTGATCAGTGACCAGTGAAGGAGAGACAATGCTGATTTATTATCACACAATCCCGCGGTGCATCGTCTCTGCGGTCACTTACATTGTGTGTGAGATGCTAATTATCATACCGTTCATTTCCTTACCATTCCTTACCATTCCTAACTATCCCTTACCATTCTTTACTATTCCATATCGTCCATTCCATTCCTTACGATCCCTTACCATTCATTACCATTCCTTACCATTTCTTACCATTCCATTCCGTACGATCCCTTACCATTCCTTACAATTTCCTACCATTCTTTACCATTTCATTCCTTACGATCCCTTACCATTCATTACCATTCCTTACCATTTCTTACCATTCCATTCCGTACGATCCCTTACCATTCCTTACCATTCCTTACAATTTCCTACCATTCTTTACCATTTCATTCCTTACGATCCCTTACCATTCATTACCATTCTTTACCATTCCATTCCTTACGATCCCTTACCATTCATTACCATTCCTTACCATTCCTACCATTCCTTACCATTTCTTACCATTCTTTACCATTCCATACCGTCCATTCCATTCCATACGATCCCTTACTATTCATTACCATTCCTACCATCCCTTACCATTTCTTACCATTCTTTACCATTCCATATCGTCCATTCCATTCCTTACGATCCCTTACCATTCATTACCATTCCTTACCATTTCTTACCATTCCATTCCGTACGATCCCTTACCATTCCTTACCATTCCTTACAATTTCCTACCATTCTTTACCATTTCATTCCTTACGATCCCTTACCATTCATTACCATTCTTTACCATTTCATTCCTTACGATCCCTTACCATTCATTACCATTCTTTACCATTCCATTCCTTACGATCCCTTACCATTCATTACCATTCCTTACCATTCCTACCATTCCTTACAATTTCCTACCATTCTTTACCATTTCATTCCTTACGATCCCTTACCATTCATTACCATTCTTTACCATTCCATTCCTTACGATCCCTTACCATTCATTACCATTCCTTACCATTCCTACCATTCCTTACCATTTCTTACCATTCTTTACCATTCCATACCGTCCATTCCATTCCATACAATCCCTTACTATTCATTACCATTCCTACCATCCCTTACCATTTCTTACCATTCTTTACCATTCCATATCGTCCATTCCATTCCTTACGATCCCTTACCATTCATTACCATTCCTTACCATTTCTTACCATTCCATTCCGTACGATCCCTTACCATTCCTTACCATTCCTTACAATTTCCTACCATTCTTTACCATTTCATTCCTTACGATCCCTTACCATTCATTACCATTCCTTACCATTCCTACCATTCCTTACCATTTCTTACCATTCTTTACCATTCCATTCCTTACGATCCCTTACCATTCATTACCATTCCTTACCATTCCTACCATTCCTTACCATTTCTTACCATTCTTTACCATTCCATACCGTCCATTCCATTCCATACGATCCCTTACTATTCATTGCCATTCCTACCATCCCTTACCATTTCTTACCATTCTTTACCATTCTATATCGTCCATTCCATTCCTTACGATCCCTTACCATTTGTAATGTCCACTACTACTGCTGTCTTCGTGATGGCAGTTACCAGATTGGATATGTGGACCAACAATTATATGGGCGAATATTGGTGTAGGTAGTACACTAGTAAAGATGTAACTGGTTACTGTAGGTATTTATTAGGAGAGCTGCCAAATGCAAAAGAGCACGAATCTAGCATACATCGCCTTATATAGATTCGCGCAAGCACTCTATCTCGCTTGCACTCATACAATAACATACAGACATTACACCCCCACACTTAAACAATAATTACATGATATTTATATTTCAACCTAACTTATATAATCTTAAATTTCTACATATTTTATTATATTTTATTAACATATATATTTTCTCTCATGTAATTATACAAACTTATTTTTTTTGTTTTTAAACTCTTTTTTTTTTCATATCACTTTGGATAGCGTGGGCGAGGTTGTGGTCTGGAACGCAGTCTCCCTTCCCATGGTGGCTGCGATCTGCAAAGAACAGGGGAATTAGTATTGGTCCTGTCCACGTCTGAGAGTGGACCAAAGTCCAACACATTATCAGAATAGTCACTCTCCCCCCACCTAACCTTTCTATCAGAAAGCTGATCGTGGTGTCTTTTCCAAACCTGGCCTGTTGAATGTATCTTAACCAAATAGGTTCTACTCCCTAATCTTTTGATAATAGTACCCAAAATCCAATTATTCTTTTTACTTCTAAAGTCTTTGGTCAAAACTTTTGATCCCAAATCAAAGAATTTTTTAAATTTTCTTCCCCGGTAATATTTTTTTTGACTGTTTTGACTCGCTACCATTTTATTTTTCACTTTATCATCAATTTTTTTAAAATCACTACACTTGTCATTATTCATTTTCGGAACAACCGTGTTAAAAATTGAACGAATTTTTCTACCTAACATCAATACACTAGGTTCAATTCCCGTACATAATGAAGGTGTATTCCTAATATCGATTAAAAATGACAATAATTTATCGTCCAGATCTCTTGGAAATCTGTTGTTCACTAATATTTTTTTTTTTAAATTTTTAACTGTTTTGACAGCATTTTCAGCCAAGCCATTTGAAGCTGGGTGCTGAACTGCTGACGTCATATGTTCAATATTAAATTCACGACAAAATTCCTGAAATAAAGCTGACGTGAAAGCTGTTCCATTATCACTAACAATTTTCTCCGGTATACCAAAGTTAGAAAACATTTTCTTTAATATTTTGATTGCACTAACTGAGTCTACCGTTGGTACTATTTGACAATCAACCCACTTTGTAGTAGCGTCTACTACCACAAAAAAATTTAAATTACCGAACGGACCTAGATGGTCTATGTGAATACGATTCCAAACTAAATTATTCACTGGCCAACTCGCCAATTGTACTTTGGACGGAGTAGGTAAACATACTGCACACCTAGTACACTGTTTTACCTCCTTCTCTATATCAGCATTTATACCTAACCAGAAAAAATAATTTCTTGCTAAACTTTTCGATTTCACAATACCCAGGTGCGAACGGTGAATAAATTTTAAAACTGATTCTTTTAACTCCACTGGTACTACCAGTTTACTATCATAAAACAAACATGCATCATGAGTTGATAACTTATCTCTAATATGCCAAAATTTTAATAAATCAGAATTTAAGTTTTTTTTTTCAGGCCACCCTGTATTCACATAATTTACAATCTCTGAAATAACTAAATCCTTACCCGAACTCCGTTTAAATATTTCCGGATTTATTTCCGTTTCCACAGAAATATTATTTAACCGTTCTATTTCCAAACTATCGATATCGGCATCGTTAATTATATCTAAGAAATAATGATTATCCTCGTATTCCTCTATATTATTATTACTCCGTTGCATCGGTAATCTTGACAAAAAATCCGCTTTATTGTCGTCCGATTTGATATACTCAATCGTATAATCAAACGTCTGCAGGATCAGGGCATAACGTTGCAATCGGTTTACTGCTAGAATAGGTACCTGCTTATTTGTATCTAGAATATGTACAAGTGGTTTATTGTCGCAAGACAGAATGAACCTATTTCCATACAAATATTGAAAGAATCTTTTTAAACCGAATACGATTGCGCACGCTTCTTTATCCAAAATCGAATATTTCCGTTCGGTTTCCGATAAAGTCCTACTTGCAAATGCAATTGGGCGTTCTATACCGTTATCATACTTGTGACAAAGCATTGCCGATATCCCGATATTGCTGGCGTCCGTGATGAGTTTCAAAGGGATACTGGGATTGAAGTGAACTAGAATTTTTTCCGACATTAATTGTTTTTTAACAAAATTGAAAGCATCACTACATTCTTCTGACCACACAAATACGGTTCCCTTTTTCAATAAATTATAGAGTGGCGACAGAGTGTCTGATATATTCCGTACAAACATTCTATAATACGAGATTACTCCCAACAAACTTCTTAATTCTGACACATTCCTCGGGACTGCCAAATTTCTAATCGCTTCTACTTTACTCTCTAACGGCATTATGCCTTCCTGTGAGATTTTAAAACCTAAGTATTCAATTTCCGGTACATAAAAATAACATTTTTGGTCATTTACGGTCAGACCATGATCATTTAATTTCTTAATTACCGCGTCACATACCGAATTTAATTCTTCTTTCGAATTACCAAATAATAATATATCGTCTAAAAATACACGCACATTTTTTAAACCACCGACTATAGTAGCTATGACTTGCATAAAAATCGCCGGGCTCGTCGTAAGCCCAAATGGTAACACTTTATAAGCAAATAGACCTATGTGAGTTGAAATAACACATAGTTTTTTTTTAACTTTCATTCAAAGCAATCTGGGAAAAAGCATTTTTTAAATCAATTTTTGCGAAGTGTTTCGCGCCATTTAACGAAGAAATTAAATCTTCCACTCTAGGTAACGGAAACTTTAAAGGTGCTAACATTGGATTCAAAGTGTTTTTGAAATCTGTACAAATCCTAATCGTACCATCTTTTTTTTTAACAATAACAATTGGACTTGCCATTTCACTAATTTCAACTTTCTCAATAACGTCGTCGTCCACCATTTTTAGCAATTCCTTTTCCACTAGCTCCCGCAAACAATACGGAATGGGTCTCGGGTTAACGAACCTTGGTTTAAAATCTGACTTAACCTCAATATTAGCTTCGTAATTTTTTAATCTACCCGGTTTATCCGAAAACACGTTAGGGTATTTTAATTTTAACAACTCGCGAATATTAATATCTGCAACACTTTTTTTAACCAGATTAATTCCGTGCAAGGTAATATCAAAACACTTAAGAAATTTCCTACCCACAATACACGAACTTCCATTATTGATTATTATAAATTCGGTCGGTACGCATTTATTTTTAAATTCCACGTTACAAATAATTTTACCCAAAACATTTAGAGATTTATTATCATAACCGAATAACTTAATATCACACACCATTAATTTCTTTTCACTAAAATATCTATTAAACATTTCATATGGTAACGCATTTATACTGGCACCCGTATCTACCATAACCTGTAACATAATATTATCTACACATACATTTAAAAGCAATGGATCACAGTTATTAATTATCTCCTTGTGAAACAGTATTTACCACATTATCAGCGCGCTTCGTATAATGCGAGCGGTATTTACCACTTGATTTGTTTTTACAAGTCGAGCTAGCGTGCCCCACCTTCTTACAAAAATGACATTGTAACTTATTGTTGTGCCAACAATCTTTTTGCACATGATTATTTTTACCACAAATGAAACATGACATATTATTATTTATCTTACGGGGTGATTTACTACGCACTTTGCCATCCTTATAACGGCTTACCTGCCTAGATTTATCGAAGTTATTAACTGAATTTAAATTCGACTTTGTACTTTCCATATTTAAAACATGTTCCCTCGTAGAAGCCAAGTTAATGCATTCTACAAAAGATTTGTTCAAGCCCTCCATAAAAAGTTTGTGCCTCATTTTCTCATTGAACACGCCAATAATAAATATATCTTTCAAACACGATTCTAATCTTGCTTCAAAGTTACATGACAAACTAATATTTTTAAGCTTCGCGGCAAACTCTTTAATAGATTCATTAGCCGATTGTTTACATTTATAGAATATTTCCCGTGATTCATAAATATTGTGTATGGGCTTACAATGGGAATCTAGTAGTTTACACAAATCCTCAAATGAGGTTTCCGACACTTTTTTTGGAAAACACAAATCGCTTAACAATGAAAAGGTATCTTCGGTGAGATTATTCAGAAGGAACGCTCTTTTACGTTCTGGCGACAAAATTTTCTCATCATATAATATGAGCGCTTGGTCCAGTCTCTCCTTGAACAGGGACCACACTCCTGTCTTATGACAGAATGCCCCCAGACTTTTACAAATCGCCTCCATCGGGAATAAGAGCTGAAACAAATTTTGATTAGAAAACTTATCTCAGCGCTTCCGGGTGAATCCGCTCCAGAACCGACCTCGCCGCTCCAAAGTGACTCCCCACACAGCTTCCGGATCTCCGTCACCAGCCGTCTCTTTCGACCGCTGATCGCCCGTGTCCGTCTCCCTGCAGCTACAGAATCCAGCCCTTTGTCCGGTCCCGCTTGAATAGCTGCAGCGACAGAATCTGAGCCCTTGCCCCAGATTCCGGCTCCTTCCGCAGATGGTTGTCTTGTCTCTTGTCACCGTCTTCTTCTTCCTGCATGCAATGCTAACATGCCAACGCCAAATGCTCCCTCAATATTCTGCGGATGCAGGCTCTAATGCTCGTCTTAGATTGTAGACACATGAGGTGGCGTCTTCTTCCATGCAACAATTTTTTCCTATTGTCGCACACTGCGCTCTTCCTTAATCTTCACTTCATTTAATTTTCGCCTTCAGGTTCTTTAATTTCCGTGGCTGCACCAGTTGTAATGTCCACTACTACTGCTGTCTTCGTGATGGCAGTTACCAGATTGGATATGTGGACCAACAATTATATGGGCGAATATTGGTGTAGGTAGTACACTAGTAAAGATGTAACTGGTTACTGTAGGTATTTATTAGGAGAGCTGCCAAATGCAAAAGAGCACGAATCTAGCATACATCGCCTTATATAGATTCGCGCAAGCACTCTATCTCGCTTGCACTCATACAATAACATACAGACATTACACCATTCATTACCATTCCTTACCATTCCTACCATTCCTTACCATTTCTTACCATTCTTTACCATTCTATATCGTCCATTCCATTCCTTACGATCCCTTACCATTCATTACCATTCCTTACCATTCCTTACCATTCCTACCATCCCTTACCATTTCTTACCATTCTTTACCATTCTATATCGTCCATTCCATTCCTTACGATCCCTTACCATTCATTACCATTCCTTACCATTTCTTACCATTCCATTCCGTACGATCCCTTACCATTCCTTACCATTCCTTACAATTTCCTACCATTCTTTACCATTTCATTCCTTACGATCCCTTACCATTCATTACCATTCCTTACCATTCCTACCATTCCTTACCATTTCTTACCATTCTTTACCATTCCATACCGTCCATTCCATTCCATACGATCCCTTACTATTCATTACCATTCCTTACCATTCCTTACAATTTCCTACCATTCTTTACCATTTCATTCCTTACGATCCCTTACCATTCATTACCATTCCTTACCATTCCTACCATTCCTTACCATTTCTTACCATTCTTTACCATTCCATTCCTTACGATCCCTTACCATTCATTACCATTCCTTACCATTCCTACCATCCCTTACCATTTCTTACCATTCTTTACCATTCCATACCGTCCATTCCATTCCATACGATCCCTTACTATTCATTACCATTCCTACCATCCCTTACCATTTCTTACCATTCTTTACCATTCCATATCGTCCATTCCATTCCTTACGATCCCTTACCATTCATTACCATTCCTTACCATTTCTTACCATTCCATTCCGTACGATCCCTTACCATTCCTTACCATTCCTTACAATTTCCTACCATTCTTTACCATTTCATTCCTTACGATCCCTTACCATTCATTACCATTCCTTACCATTCCTACCATTCCTTACCATTTCTTACCATTCTTTACCATTACATTCCTTACGATCCCTTACCATTCATTACCATTCCTTACCATTCCTACCATTCCTTACCATTTCTTACCATTCTTTACCATTCCATTCCTTACGATCCCTTACCATTCATTACCATTCCTTACCATTCCTACCATTCCTTACCATTTCTTACCATTCTTTACCATTCCATACCGTCCATTCCATTCCACACGATCCCTTACTATTCATTACCATTCCTACCATCCCTTACCATTTCTTACCATTCTTTACCATTCTATATCGTCCATTCCATTCCATACGATCCCTTACCATTCATTACCATTCCTTACCATTCCTACCATTCCTTACCATTTCTTACCATTCTTTACCATTCCATACCGTCCATTCCATTCCATACGATCCCTTACCATTCATTACCATTTCTACCATCCCTTACCATTTCTTACCATTCTTTACCATTCCATATCGTCCATTCCATTCCTTATGAACCCTTACCATCCATTACCATTCCTTACCATTCCTACCTTTCCTTACCATTTCTTACCATTCTTTACCATTCCATATCGTCCATTCCATTCCTTATGAACCCTTACCATCCACTACCATTCCTTACCATTCCTACCTTTCCTTACCATTTCTTACCATTCTTTACCATTCCATATCGTCCATTCCATTCCTTATGAACCCTTACCATCCATTACCATTCCTTACCATTCCTACCTTTCCTTACCATTTCTTACCATTCTTTACCATTCCATACCGTCCATTCCATTCCATACGATCCCTTACCATTCATTGCCATTCCTACCATCCCTTACCATTTCTTACCATTCTTTACCATTCCATATCGTCCATTCCATTCCTTACGATCCCTTACCATTCATTACCATTCCTTACCATTCCTACCATTCCTTACCATTTCTTACCATTCTTTACCATTCCATACCGTCCATTCCATTCCATACGATCCCTTACCATTCATTACCATTTCTACCATCCCTTACCATTTCTTACCATTCTTTACCATTCCATATCGTCCATTCCATTCCTTATGAACCCTTACCATCCATTACCATCCCTTACCATTCCTACCTTTCCTTACCATTTCTTACCATTCTTTACCATTCCATACCGTCCATTCCTTTCCATACGATCCCTTACCATTCATTATCATTCCTACCATCCCTTACCATTTCTTACCATTCTTTACCATTCCATATCGTCCATTCCATTCCTTACCATTCCTTACAATTTCCTACCATTCTTTACCATTTCATTCCTTACGATCCCTTACCATTCATTACCATTCCTACCATTCCTTACTATTTCTTACCATTCTTTACCATTCCATATCGTCCATTCCATTCCTTACGAACCCTTACCATCCATTACCATTCCTTACCATTCCTACCATTCCTTACCATTTCTTACCATTCTTTACCATTCCATATCGTCCATTCCATTCCTTACCATTCCTTACAATTTCCTACCATTCTTTACCATTTCATTCCTTACGATCCCTTACCATTCATTACCATTCCTACCATTCCTTACCATTTCTTACCATTCTTTACCATTCCATATCGTCCATTCCATTCCTTACGAACCCTTACCATCCATTACCATTCCTTACCATTCCTACCATTCCTTACCATTTCTTACCATTCTTTACCATTCCATACCGTCCAACCATTCATTGCCATTCCTACCATCCCTTACCATTTCTTACCATTCTTTACCATTCCATATCGTCCATTCCATTCTTTACGATCCCTTACTACTCATTAACATTCCTTACCATTCTTTACCATTTCTTACCATTCTTTACCATTCCATCCCTTTCCTCACCATCCCTTTTTTTACAATAGATCCACACAGGAGGCCCTGAGGAAAACAATTTCCATCGGGGCCTATGTCATCTTTGGGGATGCTGTGTTGAGGGTATTTTTAGGTCAAGAGTGTCCGGCTGGAGAAACCAAAAGATCTCCCTCAACCAGTCCCATCCGTTCCGGCCCGCCTCGCAGTAGGTGAAAAACCTCTACTCATGAACCCGTGCACCCCTGCTAAGTCACCACACGTAGCGAACCACTTGACCTATGGCAGGGGTGTTGGTTGTCCAATAAATAGTTCCCGGGGCGGCGGTATTCATACCCGCCTCCCAAATTGCCATACCATTCATTATCTTTCCTCACCATTCCTGACTATTCCTCGCCACCCCATACCATTTCTTACCATTCATTACCATCCCTTACCGTTCTCTTACCATTCGTTACCATTCCTTACCATTCCTTACCATTCATTACCATCCCTTACCGTTCTCTTACCATTAATTACCATTCCTTACCATTCCTCACCATGCCTATTCATTTCTTACCATCCCTTACCGTTGTCTTACCATTAATTACCATTCCTTACCATTGCTCACCATGCCTCACCATTCATTACGATACGTTACTTACCATTCCTTACGATACCTTACCATTCTTTCCTTTCCATCCCTAACTATTCCTTATTATTTCTTCCCATCCTTTACCATTCCTTACCACTACAATACAGTCTTTACCGCTTACAGTATACCTACATCAGTGCAATAAACGCTGGTTTATAATAACATCGACTCTATCTTTCATCGTAGAGCAAGCAGAACAAGATTGCAGCAATGCAAAATGAAACATTTATCACTGTGGAGTATCGGTATATCGAGTGGTATCTTATATAGATTGGCCTCACCTTCGTGGTAAAGGTAAAGATGTCCAAGGTAAGTACACTTGAATCCATCGATTCAATTACTATTATTTTTATTTTAAAAATGAATTAAAAGAGTAAAATCCCATATTGTAATATTTAATCATTGAAGACAATATTGACGAAAAATGTGAAACAGAAAACTCAGAAAAAAATCGCATCTACAGGAATTGAACCTACTCCAAGTCAAGTGATGGCTGGTGTTCTTGTGGCATTTATGAAAATTGACTTTGGTGTTTCCTGGTCTAGCTAGACAATTAGGGGGCATACATTAATTACGTGAGCTCAAAAGGAGGGTGGGGGGGTCCAGCAAAATCTCACGTTACTTGAAAATATACTAATATACGAAGTGGCCCAAATTTATCTCACCAAGGGGGGGGGGGGGGTCTAGATTGGAAGAAAAACTGCTCACGTAATTAATATATGCCCCCTTACGACGTTTGGCAGCGTTCTCATCTGTGACCCCATTAGTAACCTAACCCATTGTGCCCCCGATTCAAAATTTGGCTTTCGGTCTACATATCTATCTATGTATTTATATACCTATCTAATCTATCCCTCCCACTGCGGTGCAAGGCAATTTTCTGAGAGAGTCCTACTGGAGAGGTCCGGATCTTGACGGCATCCGCCGACACACCCTTACACCCAATATTTTATTTATTTATTTGTTGACTCTCCAACAGAATATATCACATATAATTATAACATCAGTTAACAATTTTAATATGGTTACAGTGATAATTCCAATGAGAGGTGACCACACCATTCATCACAACATTCTTAATTAGTTGTAATACATAATAATAAATTAAAGTACATACATAAAACAAGAAGAATCAATAATTACAAAATATATTCACACATGAACATATACATACATTTATACACATTTTACAGGTCTAGGTGAGGAGATCATCAGGTATGTGTAAGTATAAGTTCCTTCTGAAGGTAGGAATTGAGTTTGAAAATACATCTAAGTCTTCATGTTTGCAATATTTATTGTATAACCGAGTCATTCTCGAGGTTGGTTTGAATAAACTTGTATTAATACGGTAAGTATCGATTCAAAAGGTTTCAAGGTTTCTCGTGAATTTTGGCCTTATATTAAGATTAATTAAATATGAAATCTGAAATGTGCCTTCTTTTGACAAGTGAGACTTCTCTAAAGTGAGTGAGTATTTCAGCATAGTTATCTAAATTCCGATGTACTCCAGATTTGTAAGCTAGTATTTTTAAGTATTTTTTTGAACAGACTCCACTTTATTGCTATGAATTTCATAGTGTGGGGACCAAATCACATTGCCATACTCTAAGATACTTCTTACATATGAGTAGTACAAGATTCTGAAGCTACTGGGATTCTTGAACGATTTGGTAATTCTAGTGATAAAACCGAGCATTCTATTGGCTTGATTGACAATGTGTTGGTAATGGTTTCTGAACGTCAGCTTCGAGTCAAGAAAGATTCCCCCCGTATGAACCCATGCTAAGTCACCAAACCAAGCGAACCACTCGGGGTGACCTACGGCAGTTATCCAATCTGTAGTATCAATATCGCGGCGAAACACAGTAATTACTCACAACGATGCATTGCTTGCATACGGAATTTTATAGATTTGCAAAATTACAGTTAATTCTAAGTTGATAATATGTGTTATTCGCGTCAACCCTAATTGGACGACTTTTTAATTTTTTATGTGAATACCTCACAAGAGTCCCTGCTGCTTTCGCCTGGAGCTAGTGAGACTGTGGCATTCCCAATTAGGGTATGTTCATATGTTGTAAGGCTGAAGGCAATGGGGAGAGGAAGGAAATGGTGATATTGAAGGTGGGGAAGTACCTGACTATTCAGATCTGAAGAGTTATTCTCTATCTTGGAATCGTGGAATCGTTATCGAGATAACGGACGTGATCAGATTTGTGTGATTTATTTGCTGTTTCCATGTACAGCGTACATTAAATGAATAAATAATCTTGCGTACTTGCAAGAATTCGTGTTTAAAATAATATAAACTAAAATATTTGATAGTAAATATGTAAAAATCACACAAATCTGACAGGAGATCACGTCCGTTATCTCGATAACGATCCCACAAAAGATATAGAATCACTATACTGGTCCCTAAACACGGCTAAAGCCATTGCAAGCAAGCATTTGAATGGTGGTCTTACACCAGGGCGATACTGGGAGCATTTTCCTCTGGAACATGCCGCAAATGCAGTGTATATTATTTTTAATGAATTAACTGTGAAATAACACAAATTAACCAAATAAAATTTATTTGCGCACGCTGGGATTCGACAGCCTTCAGAGTCAAGAGCCTTACCCCTCGACCACAGAGGCCAGTCAATCGCCATTATTATGGCTATTAAATTAAAAACTAGTTACATAATATTATTATCTCAAAGATAATTATTCTTTTCTAGCAGACCCGGACACACGTTGCTGTGGCTAACGTAACACAACGCCGCGCCATTATCCAACCTTTATAACCAATGTCATCTGTTAAGACGCCGTTACCCGAATTTCTACCGATTTCTTGCAAACTTCCCTTAAACATTTGAAGTTTTTAAGCTCTTAAAAATATATGTTATTTTTGTAGATAATATCTAGACATTCGTCTTGCCGAAACGCAAATTATATAAAATTCTCTCAATAGAAAAAAATCGCAAAGTACGCTCCAAAATTTTTTATAAACACGTTTGTTTCAGTGATTTAACAAGTTATATGTATGAAAAAGTGCAGTTTAAGACAACCCTCGCGAGATTTTTGCTCTATTTTAAACGAGTCACGTTTTGTTAAACATTTTCACAATTTTCGCATCGATTTTGACACTTTAAATACTAGCACTCTACTCTAACATTCGTAATGTCATATCTCTCCATCTTCTTCTTTTTGTGCGCGGTTGCGAGGCCTTAAAATCCACACCTCCCGCATGCCAACCCGCTTCCCGCAGCACGCTTGCCAGCTAGCTCCCTTTATTTATATATTTCATTAATTTACACAAAACCTTGATAAATTATATACTTAAAAACCTTCCTTATGAATCACTCTATCTATTGGTGAAAACCGCATTAAAATCCTTTGCGTAGTTTAAAAGATCTAAGCTCACAGAGAGAGTGACTTCATTTTATACTATGTAAAGATGCAACAACGCCGCTTTACAAGCTATGAAAAATATAAAATTTGTGTTCTTTTAACCCTCGACCCGTCGCGTGGGGTCTTTAAAAGCCCGGGTTTTACAGAAATGCTAATTACGTTCATTTTAAATGTTCCCACTGATTTCTTACTTTAGGTAGCTTCCTAAAAGGGACTATACTTGACGCAAGCGCCGGGAAAATTTAGTTTGCGCATGTGCGATGTGAGATACAGACTTGTGTTTCGGCGTGAGGCTAAAAAAAATCAACAAAATACCATGAAAAATCAAGTTTATATGTTTTTTTATTGTATTTTGTTGATTTTTTTGTTGTAATAATAATAAGTCTATATCAACCTCAAATAGTTATGAGTTTGATGGAAATTGGTAAGATTTTTTTTTTAAGTTTTCTATTAAAAAATATGATTCAAAATTTCAAAAAAATGATCCTTGTTGATTTTTAAGCTCTTGCATTGAAAATAAACAACTAATTTTTAACATTTCTTTTTATTTCAAAGCAAACATTATCACCTGACTGTAATCAGTTAAAATAACTTATAAAATGTATGCTACAACAACAATTAAATCACATTTATTTTGGGGTCCTAAGCGACCCCAGGCGACACCTCGCGTTACAAAAAAGGCGCGACGGGCGGAGGGTTAAAAACAGCCTCTCTTACAAAGGGGCAGTACAACGTTGGATAGTCAATTAAACTTGTTTACCGATGGTGGATAAACATACCCATCAACCTAACAGATGTTCAAGATCATGTCTGTGTAACTCTTGATGGTCTGTTTGTTATCAATCCATCTCGGCTATCTCGGTTAAATGCAACTTGCACTTGAGTTATGTAAAGTTTAACGTCAGAGCATTTAAGGTGATCACGGACATATGAATATATCCAGCGCCGGATCTGCCATACGTTCAAAAACGTGCAAAAAACCTGGCGCCAACTCCGAAGGGGCGCCGTGAGAAAAAAAATATTGTATTAAAAATTTGTTATAATATTCCCTGAATCGTTTAAAAATTACCCATAGTACGAAATAATTATTACGCTCTAGCAACACTTCCAAAGATACAGACTGCGCACGCATCTGGTTTGAATTCAACGAAATTCAACGATTTACGAATTTATAGTCAGTTACAGAATTTTTTTACAAATTCCATATATTTAGTTTAAACGTAAGATCTATTTTTCCATATATCTTTTACCGTCTTTTACGACGAATGAGTGCGATCCAAATTCATTAACCAATCACAGGGCCGTACTTTTATTCAAGAGAACAAACAAACCGACGGCGCCTTTCAAAATGCTTTTGTACGATTTAAGTCTCTAGGAGAAGGGAGTTAAAGACCATTTTCTTATGAAATCTTCAGTAAATTCAAAATTCCATTAGCATAAACATCGCACGGTTTGCAAGGTTGCAACTTGTTAACAGTTTCATCATTGATTTGACAGTTGAAGTTCGTTAAATGTACCTATAATTAATTTCTAATAGATTTGTTATTTTACAGTCAGTAATAATCAGTGTAAGCGTCTTTCGTAAGCCGTTGATACCATAGATACGTTCGTGTTTGTTCGCTCAACACAGAACACAGGGGAAATCATGGGGAAATGGAAATGCAAGGTACAAATTTGAGGTTATTAGATTTTTTAATTTATAACTAAATTTCTATTGGTTGTTAGAGGTTGTGGATTGTGGATTACAATGAGTAGAACAATAATTAAAAAAAAAACTTTCAGGCTCGCAGAATCTAAAACTTAGAATTAAAGAGCATAATGACATAAAAAAACTCGTTTCCATTCGGAATTTTTTTATTCCAATTTCTCCAGCACCGATAAAAAATGATGTCCCGCGCAATGACGTTACAATGGTCCCGAGCACATCTAAACAGATATCTATCGCACAAATTCCTCCGGTCGAATTATTAGAAGATAAAAATAACGTTACTGTTAGCAGTTTAAATTTAATTCTGCTTTCAGAGCTTGAATTGAAAGATCCCGGATGCTGGCCAAAGTTATCTCAAAATTCCATTAGTTTATTAGTTCAGGAAGGTCCTGTACAATTGAAAGGTTTTGATTTTCCTATTACGAACAAGCGTAATTTTAATACTAAGTATTATTACAAGAAACTGCCTAATGGAGAAGAATTACATAGATCGTGGCTTATTTATTCGAAAACTTTAGATAGGGTTACACCCTTTATATGTCTTGATTTTATTTGATAAATTAGTGTAAAAAAAAAAATTTTATTAAAAAAAAAAATTGGGGTGAACGAATTTTTAATCAAAATAAAAATGTAGGGGGGGGGGGCGCCATCGGTACCTACTGCACAGGGCGCTAAATTTCGTAGATCCGGCCCTGAATATATCTGGACCTGCCCTAAGTGATAAAAACGTATTATTTCCGCCTCCCCGTGGAGCCGGCTAGAGCTCCGCCTTGGAGCCAGCTCGCTCCGTGGGGAGGGGAGAGAACCTCGCTTGAATCTAAAATATGTGACGTCATCATTCTTGTCGTGACCAGCGCGGAACTAACATTCATATATTTTACGAAATAACACGCCAAAAACGGTTGCTTGTGCTATACATTTATACATCCACATATTATTGGACATAGCGAATGTGGGCGGTTCTCCAGTGTGCTCGTCGCTGGTTACTGGGGTAAGTAAATTATGAAACATTTGTAAAAGTGTCTTAACTAAACACGGCAACAAAATATTGCTATGTGAATGGGGGCGAATCTTTTCGGGGCGAGCATTTGGCCTTAGCAAATATGTTATTAACGTGGCAAGCAATTCGCCCTCCCATGTAAAAAGGTCTATTAATTAAAAGCAGATTTTGCTTTTAAGAACTAAATGGTGATATTATAATGCGAGATGCCTACATACTGTCAGATTGATTTTTTAATGAATTACAGTCATTTTTCCTCTCTTCGCCCCCATAGTTTGGTTTTACCCCTCATCTGTATGTTCTGGTCTATTGAATTCTGATGTCTATGAAGGTGATGCATTTCTAAGTAATGAAATAACTTTTTTTTAAATTTACATTAGCTACACGCAAGAGTCCCCGAGGAAAATAATCCCCCTAAGGGCCTATGTCTTCTTTGGAGATGCTTTGTGGAGGACTTTTTAGGGAAAAGAAGGAGAGGAAGTTCTGGGAAAGAAAAGGGTGAGGGGTGGGTCAGTGTGTCCAGGAATGAGGGACGTATGAATCCATCCCTCCCACTGCGATGCGAGAGAGTTCAAAAGATCTCCCTCGACCAGTCTCTCCCGATCCGGTCCGCCACGCAGTAGGTGAGGAAATGCATTTCAGCGCCCTTGAGGTGATTATTCACGAAAACGGCGCTGTATAAATTAGCCAAATATTATTATTATTCGCCGCAAAAGATCCGGACAAACCTCACCCCATTAACCCGGGCACCCCTGCTAAGTCACAAACCTAGCGAACCACTTGGGGTGACCAATGGCGAAAGTATTAATTAACCAATAAATAATTCCCGGGGAGGCGATACCCATACCCGCATACCGAATTTTGTTTTTGGTTTGAAAATCGGTCGTTTACAAATATTTTAGATACTTTAAATATAGAACACATATTTGCTTTTGAACTAATTTAGAATTCTTTTTTGGTTAGTCTCTTTATAAGCCCAGAAAAAAATTAAGTATCCGACATTGGAAAAAAAAAATACCTCAGGAAAAATAAGAGAGCCGATATCTGCATCCACTAGTTGGTATCCGCCCGGGTAGGGTTCCCAGATCAAAAAATCAAAATCCCGGTGAAAATTCCTGACATTTAATAAAAATTCCGGACTTTCGAAAGTTACGAAATTAAAAAAGATATTCTCTTATATATTTGCGATGCAGGCACAAAATGCCAATGTTGAAAAGGTCTTTTAATGGTCAAAAGAAAGGAACAGGCTTTCTGTAGAGTCTGTCAAGTCGATTATTTATTTATTTATCCATAACAAAGTATATGTACATTGTGTTTTTTTATGCCTTCTCACTAGGATATACCGGTGTCGTCTGTGAATTTAAAAAATATGACTTTTTTATTTATTTTTATTTTATTTTATTTATTAGCGTTGTAAACAGTCTGTACAAAATTCATAAATGACAGTGATAATAATATGTATGTCATAGACCAATAAAATTACGACAAATTGAAATTTAGAACCATATTACAAAAATCCACAATACCTATACCTCCCCCTAGCATGGTCGATCGATATAAGTTTTATCGAAAATAGCGGCCTGCAGTCGTGCTCGGGAGCGATGGCAAGTTACCGACACTTTCGATTAAATCTATATCGATCGACCATGCTAGGAACATAAACAATTCTGAATTAAGTGTATCTTCTTACTTAAATTTACAAAAAGTAATTAACTGAAAATTTTCGAGGGTTTACATTTAAATTTCGATGGATATCAATAATATATTTCAGGAAGTGATTTTATTTGAATTCGAACTGCTAAAAGTAGGAGAGAAAATGTGGTGATACTAAAAATAAAAAAGAGAAATACAGAAATACAGAAATCAATGAAATATTAAGTTATTAGTTAAACATATGGCATTCAATAGTATTATTTTTTATGCATGCTGTGAATTTATCAAGGTTTGTATTAAACACTCGATATTTGGGCATAATCTGTTAAATGTGCTACAGCTTCTTCTTATAAATACATTTTCAAGATAATTTGTGTTGCTCTTAGGGATATAAAAGGTGTCTGGAAATCGAGTAACTCTTAATGGACATCTGAAACTGACTTGCGAAATGTTCTACAAAACTATTATTAAAGATTCGAAAGTGTTGAACAATATTTCTGGTAGCATTAAATATCAGAAGTGATGTTTTTACTTTGATTTGTAATAAAAATAATTTGGTTTAATCAATCTCCACTAAATTATAGAAATTCCGGACTGTTTATGATTCTCCCCGCATTCCGGACAAAGAAATATATTTCCGGACTTGTCCAGATAATTCCGGACGTATGGCAACCCTAGCCCCGGGTGCCACCCTTGCTACGCTTCTGCTGCTAACTCAATTCTCATAAAGAATTACAAAATTATAAAAACAAACCGACATAGCTTCTTATTTCTCTTAACACTAAAAATAGCCACTGAGGGAAATTATTTTCCTTGGGGCCTTTTGTGTGGAGCAATGTAAAAAAAGGTTCGGCTCGCATGTGCATACGCGGCCTAATTAATAAATTCTGTAAAATCACACCACTGTCACATATCGTCGCATTAATTCGTAGACTGCGTAAATCCAAATTTTTCGAAAATACGTTTTTAATGCCATCTGGTGTTAAAATAAGTCCCGCATCGACTAGTAAAACTCGTAAATTAAAAAAAATAATTAACTTTTTAGACAAACACAAATTAGGAAACTGCTTAACACCATGGTGCAGATTTTTACTCGCGAATACTTCGAAACTCCTTAATTCCACATTTTTATTTACCATTTCAGGTCTTATTATTTAACTTCAATTTCAAAATTATTCGTATTATTAGTATTGTGCTGTTATGCTTTGTGTACTAAGTACTATTATATTTATCCTGTTATTCTTACACACTGAGACTAAATATAAAAGTCAATTAGGATTTTACTGAGTAATTCATAAAATAAATATTGCAGTTCTGTATTGTTGTGTTTTATTTTTTTAATGTAAAATTCCTATCTCCCAAGTCTTCTGCTAGTGTTCATAAAATTGTTCGCAGAAAAGTACGTAGGTATCTTTGTAAAATACGTATCTCCATTCTCGGTTTTTATGTAAACTTCCTAACTCCGATTTGAAATAGAAAGCTTTAACTTACAAAAGTTAAATGATTAAAAATGAATTTTGAAATATATTATATTTTCGGAACATAAATAAAAACAACGACACGTCTTTCATTTTTTTTCACTACGAGGTTTTTTGTGCCTCCTGTAAAATTTTACATTTGGTGGTTACGCATTCTACGAATTAATGCGACGATATGTACTTATCTATGCGAGTAGGAAATGTTGCCAAACCACAACCTTTGTATATTATCAGCAAACTCATGTAGAGACTTTGTGTGAACAAGACATTTGATGAAACTGGTGAAAACCGACTCGAATAAATCCACAGTAACAGAGTGAAATTTGCTGTCAATCCATAGTTATTGACAATCTACATTTGTCCGAACAGTATTTTTTTAAGATGTAACATAAAATATGTGTTGAATTTTTATTTTAACACACCTCAGGCTAATTTATTCGCTTTTCGGAACAACTCATTTAGGTATCATAGAAATCATTGTGTCTCCCTTACTATCGTGGTTAGAAGTATGATCTACATGCTTTATATTCAAATATTAAAGTTAACCACAAAATAATTAAAATGTAAACCTTTATAATACTTAAATGAAACTTTGGGAATTTTTATTAATTACTAGCTGACCATCTAAATTATTTCTAGTGAATATTTTGGTTGTTAAATAAAAAATAACGAATGTGAAGTGTAAGTGTGTGGGAATGGGATCTATGGCAGAAAGAGGAATGGAGCGCTGTAGACGATGAACGCCGATAAAAGCTAAAAAAAAACACCAACTAAAGTAGGAAAATGAAATAAAGATAATCAATTTGAATTTCGAAGAGCAATTGAGTGTACGATATTTTTTGTCAGTCCGTCTTTAGCCAACACAAATAAGCTCGATGGTTTGCCCACGCGAGAACATGATGCCGAAAGAAATATCAAAATGACGCGACGCTTCTCGTGAATGTCTTGCGCGTGTGTGGATGAAAGTTCGATGAGGCGGACGTAGCGCCATCTGTCATTCAACAACTTAAATAAATTCGTTCTGTTTGAAATACGAAGGACGATTAATTTTGTTAAAACAAAAACACCGAAATCGGAATTAAAAAATGGGAGGGCGGGGGTAGGACGGTTAAAATTTGGGGTTATGGGTATTTTTTGATGCCAAAAAAAAAATAAAACAAAAACAAAAAATTGTCAAATTTTTTTTTCTGGGTAGGGACACCCAAATAACCTAGCCTACCAAAGATCCATAAAAAATTTCATAAAAATCGGTCAAGCCGTTTCGGAGGAGTGCGACCACAAACACCGTGACACGAGATTTTTATATATAAGATTTTTATATGAAACGACAGAAATGTGACTTGACGATAATGTTTATTATACATGTTTCTTATAAAATATGCATATCGATATTTTTATTTTTTCTTTATCGGTAATTTTAGTTGTAATAATCCAGAAACCAAGTTTTAAACATTTCCTATGCAATGCACAGACAACTCACATAGACGTATATAGAAACAAAAATTTATTTTTATATGTAAAGACTTTCAGCTGCACCAATCCTACAATTATAACATCCCGTGATTTTTCACGGGTCTGCGCCAGTGATATAATACGACATGGACAATTATTTACACTGCAGTTTCTTCCCACTCATAATTCCATCTTGTGCAAGTTACAGGTAAATATTATGTCCAATTTACGGCGAGCAGAACAACATTACTCAAACGGCCGCGCCTCACTGCCTATATATACGGATAGCGCAGGTGTAGGTTATGTACAGGTATATACAAAAGGATTTCAAGGTTCCATGGTAACGCATCTAGATTATTGGAGACGCCCCTGGTAGTGAACTTGATTTTGCACGAGCAGGGTCGGATCAAATAAGAGTCCAAGATGAAAATTCAATAAATTTGATAGAAATTTTCAAAATATAGAGCGAATTGAAGACTTTGTCTTGCTCACACTATTTGCGTTTTTACTCCTGGTCTCTGTTATTCTGACTCCAACTACCTTTTTAATCATAACATATTTTCCTGGGCGTCCTCCAATAGGTACCTACTCAGAGATGCATAAACTGATGTTCGTGGGCGACGGCGACAATTTTAGAAGGCTCGGTAAATGTGATCGTGGAGATGATGCCAATTAAAATAATAATTAAAAATCAGTTCTATAAATTTCACGAAGACTATGGCCCATAAAATAATAGATCTCTGATTCATCTAGAAAAGGTAAGCAATGAAAAGCTTTTTAATACAATTTACTGAAAAATTGATTTGGTATTATTAAATATGTAAATTAATTAGGCGACTTGAGGCATTCGAGATGTGGATCTACAGAAGAATACTTAAAATAAGCTGGATGGACAGGGTCACAAATGAAGATGTTATGGTTCGGATGAATAAAGAAAAGGAAGTTATTAAAACCATAAAAATCCGAAAACTTCAATATCTTGGACACGTGATGAGACACCCAGAGAAGTATGAGATCCTGCATCTCATAATGCAGGGAAAGATTGCCGGAAGACGGGGCCCTGGAAGAAGGAGAACCTCATGGCTGAAAAACCTGAGACAGTGGTTTGGCCAGTCTACCGTGGAGCTGTTCCGGGCCGCAGTAAACAAAGTCCGCATAGCCAACATGATAGCCAACGTCCGTTGAACGGATAAGGCACAACAAGAAGAAGAAATTAAGTATTAAAAGTCACGATATCCACTGCAACGTTTTTGGCCGCATTTTGGCCAATTTAAAAATTCCCTCGAGCGTTTTCTGGCCAAAATATGGCCAATTTGAAGAGATATTTTAAAACATTTATTGAAATTATTTCAAAAGTTCCCGCGCGTTGTAAACTTTAAAGATAACTTAGTATTTGATATGTCTCACATCTCTTTGGAATTATTTGTTATGGGCATTAATTTCATGAACTTTTGATGGTGTTGTAGATCAGTGGTTCTTAACCTGGGTTTGATCGAACCCCAGGGGTTCGGTGAGTCAGTCTCGCTGGTTCGGCGGAGGTCAAGACGCACCCCCGACTCATATAATTCGGTTTGATTTCCAATTAAGAAGGGTTCGGTGAATGCGCATATGAAACTGGTGGGGGTCAGTATCTTCAAAAAGTTTAAAAACCACTGTTATAGATAGTATTGTGAAACCGGCAAATATAAACTTCAAAATAATTGATTTATGGAAAAATGGTCAGTAGCTGAGTTGGCAAATGCGTAGTGAGTTCAATTCCTCGTCCGGCTAGGAATTCCATCCTCTTTAATAAAATTACTTTTAGTAGGCATTTATCGTCTTTGATTGTTCTTATCTTTTCGGGCAGGCTATTGAAGTATTTTTCCCTAGATATGTGTCACAGTACAATCAACATCTACCTCTTATAATGTTGGCAGTAGGAGATTTTCAAAGTCTTCAGGTTAATCGTAACCCGGGAATGTTTGTCTTTCTTTTAAACCTAAAATTTTAAATGGAGGAGTGTATCCTAACTTTATTTTCTTAATGCGGTGCTGACTTCGGGCCTAATTACTGAAGGAAAATGATAATGGCAAAATAAAAATACGCCAGGACGCAGGGGTGGCAAAGGAAATTGGATTAGCAACAAAAAACAAGAAAACTTTGTGTATAGCCCGGAAAACCTTGGGGATTTCAGCTTGTACCTATTATGATAAAATTAAAGTACCTGCGTACCAGACAGGGCGAGCATTTCAACAATAGTAGTAGTCAGTTTATTTGGGAGGTGGGTATGAGTACCGCCGCCCCGGGAACCTTTATTGGATAACCAACACCTCTGCCATAGATCACCCCAAGTGGTTTGCTACGTTTGGTGATTTTCATTTCATGGGGTGAGGTGTGTCTACGTCTTGGAGGTGGAAGACCAGGACACACTGAACCCCAGATTCCTACCCACCCCTTAAATCCTTTTCCTTCCCAGAACGCTCCTCTCCTTCTTTTCCTTAAAAAAAACCTCCATTCAGCATTCCTAAAGATATAGGCCCTGAGGGGAATCATTTAACTCAGGGCCTCCTGTGTGGAGCTCATGTGAAAAAAAGGTACTCTTAGAGATTTACAACATTTCAAAACCTAACAATTTTTTTTCTTCTACATGTCATCACAGGTCACTCAGCCGAGTAACCAAACAAACCCTCACTCCGACTCTAACTGTCCAAAACCTTAGATTTTTTATGTTTTGAGTCGAAAAAAAAACATAAAAAATGTCATCGAAAACTAAAATTTCGTTAACATTTTTTACTCCAAAAAATATTTTTTTATTTATTTATTAACGGTATAAATATACCATAAATACATATTACATGTCACAAAATATTTGTTGTAGGTACTTAAGAAATAATTTAAAAAAAGAGTTATAAATTAATTGTGGCATTTGATTAAGAAATGACACAAAGAGCTACAATTACATTCAATACTATAGTATAAATAAAATTAATATTGATTGAAAATATATGACAGAATAGCCTTTTTGTACCTAGCTTCCGTGCAGTTAAATAGATCCGCCACATCTGCGTATCTATTACTAACTTCATGTAATCTAAGTAAAAGTGAGTGTACGTTAAGAAATGACACAAAGAGCTACAATTACATTCAATACTATAGTATAAATAAAATTAATATTGATTGAAAATATATGACAGAATAGCCTTTTTGTACCTAGCTTCCGTGCAGTTAAATAGATCCGCCACATCTGCGTATCTATTACTAACTTCATGTAATCTAAGTAAAAGTGAGTGTACGTTAAGAAATGACACAAAGAGCTACAATTACATTCAATACTATAGTATAAATAAAATTAATATTGATTGAAAATATATGACAGAATAGCCTTTTTGTACCTAGCTTCCGTGCAGTTAAATAGATCCGCCACATCTGCGTATCTATTACTAACTTCATGTAATCTAAGTAAAAGTGAGTGTACGTTAAGAAATGACACAAAGAGCTACAATTACATTCAATACTATAGTATAAATAAAATTAATATTGATTGAAAATATATGACAGAATAGCCTTTTTGTACCTAGCTTCCGTGCAGTTAAATAGATCCGCCACATCTGCGTATCTATTACTAACTTCATGTAATCTAGGTAAAAGCGAGTGTTTCGTGTACTCAGTCCGGTTGTTGTTACAATGAAACAAGATTTTGGAGCGAGTTGCTCTAGTGGGTATATGAAATTCGATGAGCTTAGTTAAATCAGGACTGTCTATTCTACCATTTACAATTTTGAACATAAATATTAAGTCGGATATAATTCTTCGATCTGAGAGTTTTAATATATTTAATTCTTTCATTAAGTAATTATAATTTATGTTTTCAATGGGAATACCGAGTTTAAAATTTATATATCTTAGGAATTTGTGTTGAATTTTTTCGATTGTATCTGAATGTAATTTAAAATGGGGAGACCAGATCGAGGAGTTATATTCGACTTGACTACGTACTAAGGATGTATACAAATTTTTTAATGTAGAAATATTCCTAAAACCTCTGGAATTTCTAAGAATGAAGCCAAGCATTTTTATTCCTTTATTAGTGATTGTGTTTATATGGGATATAAAGTTTAATTTCGAGTCGAAAATTATGCCCAGGCAGCGCTGGGCAGTATTTGAATTACTTGTAATTGAAATACGTATTTGAAATACAAATACGTATTTTGTATTTGTATTTCAATTACTTCCTGAAAATGTATTTTGTAATTTGTATTTCAATTACCTGCTGCTGAGGTATTTTGTAATTTGTATTTCAAATACTTATGGCTTCAAAATACATTTTCAAATACATTTAGCGATCTTAAAAATGATAATGAAAAATAAACTGACATAGATAATACATAGACTAAAAACGCTAGAATCCTGTACTATTGTTCTGTGCTATAGCACTCTTACTAATGATTATTTGTAGTTTTCTTATCATTGCTTTATAATGTACTGTACATTTTTTTTATGTCATGCTAGTTATTATTTTTGTCATATGCTGTAATAGCACTATTATTGTAAAATTTGTATCAAATTATATTAAACTTGTCATTGCTTTGTATTGTGCATTTTTGTATCATAGTATTAGATCAAGCACTATAGGAATAATTTGACTGAATACTAGATTATTTTTAAGTTAATTGCTGTAGAGCGCACTTGAAGTGAAATAACATAAAACTGCGCTACACAAATGTCATCTATGTATAGATATAAAAATTAATCCTTGTTTCCCTTGGTCACGCCATAACTTCTGAACGACTTTACCTATTTCATTCATTTTTTTTAAAGTTTTCTAATACTTTGAAGAAGGTTCTTACGGAAAGAAAAATTAAGAAAATTACGCAGAAAATTGGATAATTTAAGAAAACTTGACGACTATTTAAACTTCGCAACAGTTCACGCGTGTGATGAAATTGAATTTAGCAGGCAGCAATTTTTTTTTGTAACAAAAGAATTGTCCATGAATTTTTAATTATAGATATTTTAAATAGGTACCCATGTTAGGTACCAGATTTGATTGATTGTTCTTATAATATACAAAAATGAATGTTTGTAATATGTGAAAAATGAAAATTTGAATAAAAAAATTGTAATAGCTAGCACGCGAGTTGTTTGAAAATTGAATGTACTGGGACTGAATATATGGAACGCGGGAGAGGGGTTGGCGGGACGGGGGAGCGGGAGAGGGGCGAAGGTAGGCGGGGAAGAAGATACAAGGGGAACGCGGGGGGGGAGGGGAAGGGGATGCGGGAGGGGAACGGGGAACGGGGACGCAGGGGAAAAGACATGCGGGGATAAACAATTTATTTATTTGAATAAGGCTTTGCAACGCAAACCGGGAACCAGCTAGTGTTATTATAATTATAATTATTATTATCTAACACCTAAGTCCTGTACCACAAAACTTTACAAATGGAGCGGAGACTAGATGTGTCTTCTGAGCAATATGATTGGTCAATTTTTGCACGTCCACTCTGCTCAGCTTTGCTTCCATGGAAACGTACCCTTAGATAAGGGCACTTACGACAATTTATTGCAACCAACGGTTCTACCAAAACCAAATTTTTTTTGTATTTTGTAATTTGTATTTTGTATTTGAAATTAAAATATGGTTAAAATACTGTATTTTGTATTTTGTATTTCAAATACACAACTTGAAAGTATTTTGTATTTCGTATTTTAAATACATGCGAAAAAGTATTTTGTAATTTGTATTTCAATTACAGCAAAGCATGTATTTTGCCCAGCCCTGTGCCCAGGTCATTAATTTCTTCAATATCTTTCTTTAATATCAGGAATCACTGATTAAAGTAAGCCAAGTACGTCAGTTAACACCCTGTATGTATGTCGATAGTCCAGTTGATTAGTCAGACATCTCCAAATACCAAGTTTTAAGATAATGAGGAAAGCAATATTCGAATGCTCACCATAAATTAAATATAATTCACGCGTGTCTGTGTTTCACATATTACATGATATGAAATAATATCGGGAAGCCTAACGGTCCGGTACATTAATATGACATTTTGAAATAGCTACTAATAACCCAGAAAATGTATTTTTTATTTTTATTTTACAACAAGTTTTTGTGCCTCGTAATTGACTAGGTAATGTTTATGAGTAATCTGAGTATTGTACCAGATAGAGGGTACACTTTTACATATTTAACTGCATAACCAACTCAAATTTCTGTTTTTCAGAGGTGTCTGACTAATCAATCGGACAATCGATGTACATAGTATTAGGTAGGTAGGTAGGTATACTATTAGGGAAGACAATCAACACTGTCGATAGCAGAAATTTTTCATCTCTACGTAAAGTTGGTTTCAAAGATTATAGCATACGATACACAGATTATTAAATATATTAAAATCACTGTTGTCGACCACCCAATAATAACAAGCGAAGATGCATCTGCCTGAGATTCAGTTGGGATGCAGCCCGTCGTGGTCCACTGCAAGGACACCCCAAGGCCGGTGTCCGACCCGATGTGGATCTTCAAGCCCCGCAAAACAATGCAAAAAAAGTGACTGCATTATGCAGGCAGGTTGCTTGCCCTGTAATAATTGAGTTCCCACAGGTTCTTTGCGAGGTACTCTTTCTGCAGTGTGCATTGTTTTAGTTTTTATGTTTTATAGCACATGGCAGTGTTTGTTAACCTGTTGAACGTTGGATGCTATTTCGAAAAACCGCGGGAAAATTACCTTGATGAGTTCTGGTCAAATATCGATATAAAATCAAAGCGATTATTTATTTTGCGATTGTGTTCTGTTTACCAGATAATATATCTTACTAGCTGACCCGCCCACACGTTTGCTGTGGCTAATAAAACAACGTTATCCAACCTTTAAAACCACCGCCGTCTTTGAGTTTATCGCGAAGAGACAGACAGATGCCGCGGAGGACTTTAATTTATAATACATAGAGATGGTGTGAAAGATTATAATAATGTGCATGAAATGCTTGGGGTAACTAACGTATTTAAGTTAATAAGAATTAATACTGTATCCGTCTAAATAACTTTTCAATAATTACTGCAATGTAAGTGACCATTTTTTTAGAAGATAGAATGGGTATAGTAAGCTATCCGTAAAAGATGGATATATGCCTTCGCGGACTTTTTTGTAGATCTATAAAAGAGGCATATCCCACCATGCATTGTTTTGTTATATCCCAAAAGGATTAGGCAGCGTTTTCGATGAAAGCTACCAGGCGGCTTGACCAAAGGTTGTTAGTCTAATTTAACCAATGCAGTAATTGGGGAAACTTTGAAAGGGTAATAGCTATTATTATTTTCCGTTATTTTACTCAGAAATTAATAAGAGCGTGGGTAGTAAAAAAATGAATAATTTTTCATTCATAAATATCTTTCTAGAGATGATATAGAAGTATCGTCTGTAAGTGGTATAACCAAAGTTTGATAATGCCTTACGATGGCGAAACAGCTGTCACTCGTAATAATGATAGCGGAACTTGTTTATAAATAAACTGTTTTTATAACAATTATTATAAGCAATAATTATTAGCCTGAAACACTCATCTACATTGAAAAATCTCCCGAGAAAAGATACATGTCGCCGACGGGACTCGAACCCGAGTCCTTCTGATTTCCGGTCAACTGCTCTTATCCACTGAGCTACGTCGGCTTATCTCCTGCCCACCAAATAATTCAATATATACTGGTGTTTCATTCAACAATTACTGCTAAGGGGTCGTCCATTAATCACGTGAGGCTCGAAAGGGGGGGGGGGGGGTTTCGGAAAAAAACGCGAAATATCACGACGGGGGGGGGGGGGGGTATAATGAGATATCACGTGTATTTATTTTTCGTGACAATATTCTGAAAATTTCAAAATACTTTGTACTAAAAAAATACACGTGATTTCGGTGGGGGGGGGGTTAGTCTAAAACCTCACCACATATCACCAGGGGGGGGGGGTTAAAAAGTTGCTAAAAAAACATCACAATGGACGACCCCTAATTACATTTTTCCACCTGCAAATAACCAACTTTATTTTATATGAGAAAGGCATTGTAAGTGCTAAATCTCCCACTACGTAGCGTCGAGAAAAAATTATGTCTACATTTTTTGGTTTAATACTTTAACTCGTCAAATATTAAATATATATATATATTTTTTTAATTGATAAACTAATGTTTAAGACAAGATTTTTATGCATAGCACAAAGGGTAACAATTATTATAAGCAATAATTATTAGCCTGAAACACTCATTTACATTGAAAAATCTCCCGAGAAAAGATACATGCCGCCGACGGGACTCGAACCCGTTTTTCATAAATTAAATAATAATATTATTGAATAGGTATATGAAAGAACAAAAAAAAACTCTGCATGATTCACATTTTTAGATATAACACAGTTAATCTTTTTTCTTTATCTGGAATAAATCGGATATGGATGCTAGAAGATAGGAATTACTCGTATGTATGCGTGTAAATGCCTCCGTAGTCCAGTGGCTAAGACTCTTGACTCACATTCCGGAGGTCGCGGGTTCGAACCCGGCATGCGCAAATAAATTTTATTTGATTAATTTGTGTTATTTCATAATTAATTCATTTAAAATAATATATAGTATATTTGCGGCATGTTCCAGAGTGGAAGATACTATTAGTATCGCCCTGGTGTAAGACCACCATTCAAAATTGAAACGTTGCTTGAAAATGGCTTTAGCCGTGTTTAGTGACCAGATCTGAATAGCCAGGTACTTCCCAACCTTCCTCTTCCCCACCTCCTTCCCCTCCCCACTACCTTCAGCCTCACAACATACCCCAATTGGGGATGCCATAGTCTCACTGGCTCCAGACGGGAGCAGTTGAGATTCTTGTGCGGTATTCACTGTAAAAAAAAAAAAAGGCGATAAATAAAAATAAATAATAACTCGTTTAATTACACTGTCTACGGGAACCTTGTAAACATATTTCATGGCAGGGATATTTTTTGCTTATTTTTAACAATTAACTATGTAAGCCGGTGACTCGAGATAAGTGTAACAGAGAGCAGAAAAGGCGAATTTAAACTGGGTTTGTAAGTAAACGGGTGCGGAACATCCAGGAAATATTGTATGAAAACATGTAAACACGAGACTTGCCAATTAATAGCAAACTGGCTGTTATCGCAACATCTGTCACTCAACACGAACAAAACTCAAATTCTAAAATTTTGTCCAGTGCAAGCTACACCTATAAACATAAATGTAAACTTTAATAATAATAATAATATTATATGCAAGCTACACCTATAAACATAAATGTAAACTTTAATAATAATAATAATATTATCGAAACTTCCCAAACTTGTTCACTGCTGGGAATACAACTAGATGCAAATATAAACTGGAAAGAACATGTATCAAAAATAGTAGCAAAAATCAGTAGCTTTTCTTTTGTTTTACGTACACTGAGAAAAATATTAAACACCGAATCGGTAATAGCCGCATACTGTGGTTATAAAACCCAATAAACGCCAAAGATGTTTTTATCATCCAAAAGAGATACATAATAAGAAAAATTACAAACTCTGCTCATTTGGATTCATGTAGACCTATGTTTAAAAATCTGAAAATTCTGACAGTCACAGACATATATAATATATAATGGAGTTATGCATGTTAGTGCGATCATCCACAGACAAGTTCTCACAAAAAAACTCAACACATAAATACGCTACAAGATTCACAGAAAACTTAAATCAAATTAATACCAAAAGCAAACCAAACAATATTCCAAAAAGGACCATACTACATGGCCATAAAAGAATACAACAACCTTCCACATAACATTAAACAAATACAAGATACACACCAATTCAAAACGTCACTAAACACTTTCCTTGTAAAAAAATGTCATTACACCTTAGGAAACGTACCCATACTACGTGACCCGTTTAGGGAGAGGGGGATCTTCAAAATACCACGCTTGGTCGGTGGTAGGTTTTTATCACGTAGTCAATCTAGAAATCTTTTTATATTTTTTCCACAAACTTTTAAATATTTTTTCCAATTGTAATTATTATAAATATGCATGCACTCTTGCCGTCACGCAGCAAGCGCCGTATTAATAAAGACAAATATAAGCCAAATATTTTTTTTTAAACTTTTTGTTAGCAATAAATGATTCTAAGCCATATTTATGATTTACTACGTGAAAACTGTAGAGGAGGGGTCTTGGAATATACTACTCGTGGTCACCGAGGGGGGGGGGGTTAAAAATTGCAAAAAGTGGGTCACGTAGGAGTACGTTCCCTTAAGTGCACACCTCACATAAATGAAACACCTATTTTTGTATTTCTATTGGTATATTTGTATTTTTTTATTTGTACGAACATTATAATATTCTTCTTTGTATAAACCGTATAAACATTATAATATCTATAAGATGTATGTGGTTATATTTTTTGTGCATTATTTACCAATTCCAAATCTAAAATCGACTTCAAAAATAACTTTAATACGGTATGGATATCAGTGGACAAGTAGTTTTATCATTGATTCATTTGAATGAAAATGTGTTTTATACTTTTGTTATCCTCTCTGCATACCCTTCGGCACATTTAGTTATATTTTGTGCAAGTATTTTCCCTAAACCGACTGCCAATTTGCAGCCCCGGATCTGATGGGGGGCAAGCCGGGGCCCATGCCCCGGGCGGCAAGTTCAGAGGGCGGCCAAACTCAACTTTGACCACGGAATAAATAATAGTACAAGTAGAGAAATTTCACGGCCATATTAACTCGAATGATACCCAGAGCCCTGAGTGAGACGTGCTGCACGAACATTTATTATTCGCGAGGCGCGTAGGCATAGTTCAAAATACGCACCCGACCCGCTCGCCCGCAGGAACCACAGATCGCGGCAGCACGCGTCTGCTCTGGTTACCGTGCGTGCGAAAGAGATGAAGCTATATTCGAAAACTCCCTCGTCGATCTCTCTCCACGACAGTGTTTTGTTTTAAAAATGTGTCAAAAGTGTGTTGTTTATTTTTACTCTTTAGTACTTGTTGATCAACCGAAGGTACAATACTGATGTCATTAGTGTCGCATCAATAAATCTATCACAGTTCATCGATCGCTTTTCTGGGTAAGTATTTTATATAACTATCTTATGCTTTTTAAGTTACTATATTTATTTTTTAAACTCAATTTAATACGTGCAATCACTTACGTCGTCAATTCGTCATTATTCAAACTTACTTAAAATTTTTACGTCGTTATGCGTGTCATGATTTGTTTATTACACGATGGCAGCCATCATATGACTGAGAAGTAAAACAGCCTTTTTATTTCAGCTTTTATTTAAACACAATGCAATGTAGCAGTTTAAAACGAATAAGCAGCCAGCAAGATAAATTTCAGTTGTGATTTCATCTGCTGAAGCATTTTGATGGAAACCATTCTCGTGTTCAAAGTGCAGTTTTAAAATTCTGGTTGCAGACTATATGCAGCCAGAATTTAAGGAAAACCATTTGCATGTTCTGGGTGTAGCTATAATTAAATTTCTTAAGTAGTTACAGTAAAACCAGTTCTTTGATTCGAATATAACCCACCCCCCCCCCCCCCAGCAAGGTTAAAATAAATATAGATACCTAAGTGGGCGGGGGCGGCATTTTTCAGTTTTTGCCCCGCCTAAAAAAAAACGAAGATCCGGGGCTGCCAATTTGTATAAAAGTATGCCGACGGTTCAACTGTCGGGGTATCAACTATCATGGAACCCTCGTCTCGGAGGGTAAAGCAGGCACTTCAGGTAACTTCACAGACGATAGCTTTTCACGTAGTACAGGTAAAATAGAATTTGATTGAAATTTAAAAAAATCGTACATTTACGAAAATTTGGTCATATATTCATATTGGTAGTGAAATGTGCAGAGGTCGCCCAAAATAGTGTTTGAACACCTCTCTAGGGGGAGGAATGATTTTTGAAAAATACATGTTTACAAACTAGGTCGAATGGGGGGGCGTCGCGTTGTTACTATATTTTCATTTGTGCTGAGTCGAACGAGATTACTAGCAAGTCGTTAGAATTAATATTTCGTCAAATAAGACAGGTTTTCAGTAAAGAAACGTAAAAATAAAAGAAAATAAGAAGGGTCTTGTTTGTTCCAGAATGCGATTTATCCATTTCGCTTTAAGTAATAAAAATTAGTCGTATCATTCGTGTTATTTTAGTCATTTTAGTTAAACGTATTTTCACCTTTGCAAATAAAATTCTTCCTTGGGTTTTTCAAGTAAGCTCCCAACCTATAGAAATAAATGTATTCGGCCTGATATTATATGGGGATATTCCTTTACCGATAAGGAACAAAAGTTTTATTCCTTAAATTGTTTACTTTTAAGTAGGTTTGTTTACCTGTACAGTTCAAATAGAACACACGAATGTTTATTGCAGCCACCAAAATAGAAAACGCGGTTCTTTTATGACCCAAACCAAAGGAACTTAATCCCTTAGGTTTAAAATGTATCTATATTGGTGTGCCCATTTTGGCAACCTTTTAAAAGTAATTTTAGTGTTTTATTGGGGGTTAAATTTAAGAATTTGAGATCTGGGAATTTTTAATGTTAGTCCATTTCTCCATTTCAGTATTGTATGATAGTTTTATTGGTGGCCCTTTTGCCGACTCCAGGGCAATTGTTTTATTGCGGGATTTTAAAATTCAATTTAAGAGCCGCTCAAATATTGTGTCCCACCATTTTTATACCTTTTTGTATTAGTGTATTTTTGCTTTAAATATGGTGATTTTTAGAACAGAGAGTTAGTCTCGCTAGTAGAGTGAACCGAGAAGGTACACGCTGTGTGCCTTCAATTGTGTAATTGTACTGAAGCTGGTAGGTACGAGTTATACCTACGGTTCAGTACTGGAAAACTGACAAGAGAGAGATCGAAGTAGAGACTTCGATATTTGTCAGTGTGGTGTGGTCGTGGACCCTCTTGTAATAAATATATTTGTTGCATTGAATAAATTGTGAAGAAGAAGAAAAAAAAAATAAGTGTTTTCCTGACAACTCCATACTGTTGTGCTCTCGTACCACGATAGTAGAAACAGGTCTTAAAACACCTAGAGGGGTGTTTCATCACTTTTTTGGGACGAACTCTGCAGAGTTTCAATTCTACTCCCAATAAGAATGTTTATATAAGAAAGTTTTCATGAATGAGTAAATGTTGTTATTTATTTTGTACATTTTACCGGTTTACTGCTCAGGATTCTTAAAGGTCTCGGTTTGAGGGTCGTTACGGTGAATGACTCCACCTGGGTGCCTGGTCGTCCTTTGTACAGAGATCATGCTCTTGACCTAAATAATAAAAAGTGACCTGAATAAGAACAATAAGAAACCTCAATAAGAACAAATCTCACTTGTTCTCATGCTGCCGACATTGATCCTTTAGGGTGGTATTATTGAAATAACATTTGAGTTTCGATATTCGATGGCTACAGCTAAATTATTACGAGTGTATAACGCCTTTGTCAGACCACTCTATGTGCGCAGTATATTTTCGTAGCCTGGCATATTTCAGCATTTCGCTCGCATTGATACCCATTCTTATTATACGTATACAAGACGAGCTTAAAAAAATATTTGGTAACCACATAACAGAAACCTATAGTTAGGGCTTACAAATGTTGAGATTTATAACTAGAAAATTGAACTATTCGAAATCTAGGGCATTTTGGGAAACTAGGAGTGCTGAGGCCCCCTCTGTGGACTTCCTTCCTGGGGCCTATAGGAGGAACCAAGAGGAGTAGATCTGAGGCCACCTTCATGAACTCTTCCTTTATGGGGCCTTCAGGGAATCGAGGGGGAGGGCACTCTTCCAGCGCGGGGCCTTTGGGGAACCAAGGAGGAGTGAAACGGAGGGATAATGTCCTGTTCCCGTGTGGGGCCTTCAGGGAACCATGTAGGAGTGAAGAAGAGAGATAAAGTCCTTTTCCTTCCTGGGGCCTTCGGGGAACCAAGGTGGAGTGGACTCTTCCCTTGTGTGAGGTGAACTCTCCATCGTGGAGCCTTCGGGGAACTAAATAGAGAGGAGAGATGAAGCCCTCTTCTCTCGTGGGGCCTTCAGGAAACCAAGGAGGAGTAAAGAGTGAAAACGAGACCTGGGAAGACACATTGTCGAACCAGAAGATATGACTTAATTTCCAATGACAATCCTGGTGAACTTTATAAAAGGGACTGGGTTACTGTCAAAGGAATGAGGTTTAAAATGGGAGATAGCACAATGGGCCTATGGCCTAAGTGCTCACGGGAACTATATAATGTAAACCGTCTCCGCTCAAAAAAAAATGTATGTATTATAAAAATGACGTATTTATTCCCTTTTGCCCAGAATATTAATGGGGGGAAATAATTATACCAAGTCAGTGGACATCTTCAATTTATCACTAAACAAATTAAAAGAAGTTGAGTTAGTTATTGAGGCAGTCAGTTACATAAAAAAGTACTATTATACATGTAAAATTCCCTAAAAGGCACGTTAGTAAATAAAAGGTGGAAGGAACAACCAATATAAACATAAAACACCATGTAGAGCCTGACGACTTGGCCTGCTAACAAAATCTCGACATAAAATTCAAGATAAGTTAAACGGAAAACGTAGGAAGTGGAGAATGGTATACCTACATCTAGAGAAAAAGGTTCTCATTAGGACTGCTTTGGTGCAATATCATCTCCGTAAAGTTCACGATGCTATGACATGTATATGAAGGAAATCGTAGAACGTAGAAGAAATATATGTATTTATTTTTTATTTGATTTATTTACGCCTATTTAGGCTTTTACATATATATAACAATAAAAAAAAAACAATAAAATTTAATGTTGATACATATCATCTCTTCATAGATTTTAAGGCTGCCTATGACACGGTAAATAGAGAAAGACTGTACAGAGCCTTGGATGAATTTAATATCCCAAGAAAACTGGTAAACTTAGTAAGGCTCACAATGTCTAATGTTGAGTGCCGAGTCAGAATACAACAGGATCTGTCAGACACCCTAAAGACCTTCAATGGACTAAGACAAAGAGATGCACTTGCCTGCATTTTATTCAATTTAGCCCTGGAAAAGGCCATCCGAAATGCAGGTATACAAACCACAAGCCATATTTTTAACAAGTCTGTTCAGCTCCTTGCTTATGCTGACGATATAGATATCATCGCACGCTCAGAATATGAACTAAAATCGGCGTTTAAAATTAAAAGCTTAGCTACGTCGGCAAGGAACATGGGATTGGTCATCAACGAGGGGAAGACAAAATATATGCCCGTACATGGACGCCAGAAACCACCAAGTATACAGATAGATAATTATACATTTGAAACTGTCAACGAGTTTGTATATCTCGGTACTATGGTGACAAATGACAACAATGTATCCAGCGAAATCAAAAGAAGAATAGTAGCTGCAAATCGATACTACTTTGGGCTACAGAAGCATATGAAATCTCGCCACCTTACCAGAAGAACTAAAGTCCTGCTTTACAAGACCCTTATACGACCTGTTCTTATGTATGGTTCGGAATGCTGGACAATCAGTAAGGGTGATGAAGGAGCCCTAGAAAGTTTTGAAAGGAAGGTGCTGCGAAGGATTTACGGCCCAGTCTGTGATAATGGAGAATGGCGTATCAGATACAACCAGGAGCTATACGATCTTTACGAGGACCCTAATATCTCCAAGGAAATCAAAACTGGAAGACTCAGGTGGGCTGGACATATCCAGAGAATGAGCGAAGGAGATATCCCAAAGCGAATTATGGATGGTGCACCTGGGGGTCGGAGAAGAGTTGGAAGACCAAAGCTTCGATGGCTGGATGGAGTGGTGAAGGATGCAAGCACCATCGGCATCCGAAACTGGCGCAACGCAGCACAACACCGACAGTCATGGAGGCAGGCTCTGCTGGAGGCCAAGACCCGACCTGGGTTGTAGAGCCACAGATGATGATGATGATGATGATGATGATAACAATATTTACGCAATTATACTAGTAAATAGTGCAAGAAACGACTGTTTAAAACACTTGCACAAAAAAAAAATTCATGTAAAAATATTATTGATTTGATCCACACGGTTTGCAGGTATAAAATATAAAAAATCTATAATAGTTTTTTTTCTTTCAGCCGATAAAATACTGTTAATGTGTTAGTCAATTTAAATAGCTACATATACCTATCAAAATATTCTCCTACTTGATGAAAAAACTTCAATAAGGTATGCTTATATATTAAAATTGATGTACTAAATCAGTGATAGGCAAAGTACGGCCCGCGGGCCAGATCCGGCCCGCAAAAGGATTTAATCCGGCCCGCCGACGATCTTTCGAAATTATAAGTATATCTATTATATTCTACTATAATTTAGAAGGATCGTCAGGGTCAAAATATAATTATCGCGGGCTATTATAGCCAGAACAGAGAAATGGTCTGAATTCCAGGTCTTGGAAAACAAAGATTGACGATTTTGCATATTTTACCGATTTGCTCGAACACTATAATAAATTAAATAAAATATTGCAAGGAAGGAACCAATTTTTAGATGAAGCTCGGGGTTGTCTGAAATCATTTATAAATCAGCTTTTTCTGTTTTATAACTGCATTGAGAAGAATGATTTAACTCACTCTCCGCGCTTAGAATCCGTGGCACCAGTGGGTGAGAACAAACTGAAAGAATTCAGTCAGGCGTTGAAGAAACTTCACACAGAATTTGAAACTAGGTTTCAAGATTTTAAGAGTATTCAGTCATCGCTTGATGTTTTTTCAATTTCGTTCAATGTGGACCCGGAGAGTGTCCCTGCAGAATTGCAGTTAGAAATATTGTTGAAATGCAGTGCAGCCCCCATTTAAAACAACTGCTCTTAAATTCCGAAAAAATTGATTTTTATAGAACACTGCCGAAAACTGAATATCCAAAGATAATTGGTCATAAGAAAATAATAGCGATGTTTGGGTCATCGTATGTCTGCGAACAGACTTTTTCGACCAAGAAATCGATTAACTGATGAGAACCTTTTCTCGCTGCTAAAGGTTACTTTGTTGCAGCTCAAACCTGCATTTGAAGACATTATGGCCAATCAAAAACAATTTCATATGTCTCACACACCTACCATAGCAGTAAATAAAGCCTTCGAATAAAAGTTAAATAATTGAATCTGTAACTTATATTAGCGTTTGTGTGTAAAGTTTTATAATTAAAATATAGATTTTAAAACAAAATGCATTTTGGCTATACTCCTGGCCCTCCTCAGAAATTTCTTAATACTTTCGACCCCCCATGAAGAAAGTTTGCCCACCATTGTACTAAATACATCAACAACATCGGAGTTTATGAAGTACCTAGAAATACATACATCCTACATCCCATCCCAAAAGCTATTATATCATAACTTTTATAACTTTTTAATCTCTCTAAATTAATACACACCAGTGAAAACCTATTATTGGTTCAATAACATATACATATGTAAATACACCTAAGTAAATAATGTAACTGTTGGTTTTCCAAAATAAATAAATAAAAAATATTTCAGTAAAAACTCAATTGTATTATTTTATTTTTAATTTATTATTATTTATTTTTTTATTTACGGTAGATAGACCTCAAAAGAATGCTCCTTTTCGCGCAGTGCAAAGACAAGGATATATTGGGCAGCGTTGTGAGTGGCCTTAGAAAGGGAATTACTATTATTTATTTTAAATTATGTGGATATCTTTGGGGATGCTGTGTGGAGGATCTTTTAAGTAAAAGTTCTGGGAAGTAAAAAGGTATGAGCGGTAAGTAGGACCCAGAAGATAAGTGTGTCGTGCCGGACGTATGAATCCATCCCTCTCACTGCGGACAAGGCGATGGGTCGACGTAGTCTGGCTGGAGAGATAAAAAGGTCTCTCCCAGGAGATGGGCAAACGCATGTGCCGCCAAGACCTGGACAAATCTCACCCTGCGAACCCGTGCACCCCTGCTAAGTTGCCAAACTTAGCAAACTACTCGGGTTGAACTATGGCAGGGGTGTTGGTTATCCAATCAATGATTCCGTATCCATAGTTGCCTCCCAAATTGAATTTATTTAAAAAACGGATAGAAGAAACGACCTGTTCTCACGAAGCCAATATCTATTGTAAACGGGTGTTCCGCTCGCGACATTGAAATACCTATAGCATAGATTCACCATGCCTCCATTGCGTGTGTGCATTAGAGACAGACCAGAGACAAACTTACAAATATAAAAACTCCGACGGTAAACACAAGCTTTGGGAACACAATCAAAAAGACACCATAAGTGCCACGCTATAAAAACTTTCAATAGTCTTTCGCTTGAAACAAAAATTGAGGAAAACCAAAATAAATTCAGATACAGAATTTAAAAAATGGATTGTGGAACAAAAAGACAATATTACCAAAATTTTATAACATAAAAGAATAAACCATATATTCGTAACACATAAAACCATTATAAAACACACTGTCATTCACAAACCCACAACTCAGAATATATGTCGATTTTAATTGTTTTTTTTTTTTAATTTTAACTTTGATTTTATTTAATTTCATTGCCAACTTTTTTAATATCTCTTTTTTGATACAATATTTTACATTTTATAGTATAAGTTAATAATGTGGACTTCACTGGGTGGCTTACCCGTGCTGAGGCCACCATTTTATAATACAAAATTTAAAGGGATGAAATACATAAAACATTTTCGTAAAATATTAAAAAATTATAAAACATAAAATAATTATGAAAAGTAGATAATTTTTTTTATCAAAATGTGTTATGAACTTCATCGCATTAAATTTTTGTATTATAAAATGGGGGCCTCAGCACGGGTAAGCCACCCAGTGAGGTCAACATTATTAAATTTACTATAAAATGTAAAATATTGTATCAAAATAAAATAAAAAAGTGATGGCAATCGGTCTGTTGTCAGCGAATTGTCAATAAGACGTACACTCTCTTTTGCATAGAATCAATTAGGTTTATCAGATATTTTGGGGCTCCAGTGGCAGCCAACGCAAGACCAACTGCTTTTTAGTTCGGCAGCTGACGTGATGATGTCTAATCTCAATTAGGCGAAGAAGTAGAAGAAGCTGTCTGATGTATCCAGCGAGGTATTGTTGCCCTTCGCTAGGCAGCTTGCAATATCTAACACGAAAGCAAGGCGCCTGACGATGAGCCGCAACTCTCGCTGACTTCAACTCCCGACCAACCGTGCCGCCACCGCTCACTTCCGTGCTCCTGGTATTTTTTCAATTTTAGATGGTGTTCAAATAAATTAATGTTTTTTTTTGCAAAATCTGAAAGCATGGTTAAAAAACAAACCTATTTTATGGCGATTTCCGGGTAAGATTGTTGGAATACGCCACATTTTTACTTAGAAACTTACGTGACTGGATGATTTGTTCTGATTTGCAGTCTGCCCGATGAAGATTGCCACAATGACAGGCTACCTCGAATAGGAAAGGGTACTGAAGAAAGAGATTGGTTTTTGGTTTCACGCGACAACGCCCTAATGTGAAATTTTCCTCAAAGTGTTGAAAATGTAATTAATGAATACAGGAAAAACTCGTGAGTAGCACTTAAATAAAGGAAAGCCTTTTTTTGTTGGCATGAAAGTAATGAGTTTCGAAGTCGCGAAAACCGTAAAAAACTTATCAAAGTAAAACAGTTAATTCTTCTTAGGGGTTTTTATTCAGTCAAGACAGTCAGTCTAGGTAGTCCAATCAATGAAAATATTATAACGTACACGCTGTATAGAAAATTAAATTAAGAGATTTTTTAATAAGTCCTGGTTAGGGGCAGATTTATCTGATGCAGGACTAGGGCTCCCAAATTACGTAAATTTCACAACAAAAAATGTACCAATTACATCATCTTGAGGATGCTTTACAAACGCTATAATGCATTTGAGCACCGTGCAAAAGATTTTACTTAAAAATATGTATGCATAAACACATAATAATTATTCCTAGAACACCTTTACAGATTCTAATAACTAATAAAATATTTGATATCTGCAACTAAGAAAGAAAATTAGAAGGGGCCCAAACTATTGAGCAACCACATATTAAAAAGAATACCAATTTAAATATTCTCAAGAAAGATTTAAATATAATTTTAAAACAAACCGCAAATTGATTCCCAAAATAGAAAGAATCTGAATTCAAACGAATCTAGCATATGGACCACGTATTACAAAATGTGGTTTGCTGACCAGAAGAAAAAAGCTACCAGAAAGATCATTGCAGATATAGAACGATCCGTGGAAGGCAAAAATGACAAACTATAGGAATTTTTTAAAGATAGGAAGAAGCCCAACAACGGATAGATAAAGATTAAATGAGATATTATTCTAACGTTAGGAAATTGTTTTGTGGAAATTCGCACAATAGTTAAAACTCAAAAAGGCAAAATAAAAGTGGGTTGGGGCACCGTTTTCACTAGTTGTTCGAATCGAACATGTCTCAGAATAAATAGCACTAACTTGAAATAATTAATGACTGAATTTAATTTCAAAATCACAATTGTAACGGTAGTCCAAGATGACATTTACCCACTGCAGGATAATTCCAGACTGGCAGAACCGAAAGGGCGACGGATATTTATAAATTCATAAAACTGACCACAAATGGTTGCAGGATATTTTTATCATGAAGCATTTGCAGATAAGAGGCTGACCACAGTTTTTGGTCGACACTGTTGTGTGAAATAATGACGTGTTGTTTAACAAATGGCATTGCTTTGTTCAAAGTGGGAATCGGCTATTTATTTAAAGATAGTGGGTATTCGCAAAGAGTTAAGAAGGATAATGCATTCCAATATTAGATAAGGGACGTGAGGAAGGAGGCTGTGATGTGGAAATTGTGGTAGATAACTAAGTCCATATTTCTGATAGTTTGTTAACTAGATTTATTACCAATTTTTAATATGTGTTTATTAACGACCTTTTTAGAAGCTTTTAAATGACTAGTGAAAAATATACATCAATGAAATGCATCAGTAACAGCATTTTGTATTTGTTTAGTTATAAATTGAAGATGTCCACTGACTTCGTACAATTATTTCCCTCCGTTAGTATTCTAGGCAAAGGGGAAAACTCAAATAAAACTGAACTTCTGGTATTGCGTGGTGGAATCTGATACCTTAAGCAATTCTGGACTATCAACTAAATCATTTAAAATATTTAAATATATAAACTTATCATTTAAAATTTTATACAGAAATATCAATCAGTGATATTCGTTCTTTCTGACAATCTCACCAATTCATACCATTTAAAAGAGTTCAACAAAATTGCTGGAATACCCATTTTAAAACTAAGAAAACGTTTTTATTTATTTTGTATTCTTTCGATAGCTTGTACAAGCATATCATAATGTGTATGTGGGTTCCATTATAGGGAACGTACCCATACTACGTGACCAACTTTTTGCAATTTTTAACCCCCCCCCCCCCCCGGTGACCAAAATCCTAAGCAACCCGCCGCTCATTTGTATGGAGCGTGACATTTTGAAGACCCCCCCCCCCCCTAAACGTGTCACGTAGTATGGGTACGTTCCCATATGTTGGCTAACGTAGGGGTTTTTTGTTGAGTGGTCAATAATTAAGAAATTGTACTCCAGTTTTGGGTAAGATCATCGTATAAAGTCCGTTCTTGTCGTGTATCACATAAAAAATATATTCGGTGGAGTTATTGCAGGAGACCTTTTTTTAAACGACTTCAAAAAGGAGGAGGTTCTCAATTCGACTGTATTTTTTTTTTTTTTTTTTTTTTTTTTATGTTTGTTACGCCAGAACTTTTGACTGGGTGAACCGATATTGATGATTCTTTTTTTATTTCAAAGCTGATGCTTCCCGTGTGGTCCCATTTTAATTTGGTCCAGTTCCGACAATAGCATCCATGAGAAAACCATATAAGTCTTAAATTTGCATAAGTATGTGTGCGACAAATGGACGAATAACTCAATATCACGCCAACCGATTTCGATGATTCTTTTTTTATTGGAAAGGATGTACTTCAAGGGTAATTTAATGAGAGTTTGGTTAGGTTCTGATTATCGGATCCATGACAAATTAACGAAACTCGGCCGAATCTCTTAATTTGACCTTAACGTCGCTATGGTCAAATTATGTCTGTCTCATATGAGCAGTACGTTTAGTAGGTTTACCCATATTCAGACAAATTAGTTAGTGTACTTCAGATTCACTAAAAATCAAAAAATAAAAAAAAATTTAACAAAACAAAAAACGACTTCAAAAAATGCACTAAAAAGTAAAAAAATAATTTCGTATTCTTCTACAACTTCATAATCAACTTACTTTTTCTAATCATCAATATGTAGGTACGATTGTTTTTTTGGAGTCGGTGTCAGCAAAGGTACCCGGCCCGGCGGGTTCACTTGACAGCTCCCCGCGCCGCCGCGGCTCCGCTCTCGCCTCTCGCCTCGTCAATTCGCTTGTGCGATACAAGCACACCTCACCTATAACTATGTATGTAGTTACAAACCTACCTTGACTGACACCGACTCCGAAAGTAACAATCGTACCTACATATTGATGATAAGAAAAAGTAAGTTGATTATGAAGTTGTAGAAGAATACGAAATTATTTTTTTTACTTTTTAGTGCATTTTTTGAAGTCGTTTTTTGTTTTGTTAAAATTTTTGTTTATTAAACGACTTCGAAAAGGAGGAGGTTCTCAATTCGACTGTATTTTTTTTTATGTTTGTTACCTCAGAACTTTCGACTGGGTGAACCGATATTGATGATTATTTTTTTATTTGAAAGCTGGTGCTTCCCGTGTGGTCCCATTTTAATTTGGTTCAGTTCTGACAATGGCATCCATGAGAAAATCATATAAGTCTTAAATTTGCATCAAGTATGTGCGCGACAAATGGACGAATAACTCAATATCACGCCAACCGATTTCGATGATTCTTTTTTTATTGGAAAGGATGTACTTCATGGGTAGTTTGATGAGAGTTTGGTTTGATTCTGATTATGGGATCAATGACAAAGTAACGGAACTCTCCAACTCTTAATAGCAAATTAACGATACTCGGCCGAATCTTAATCGAATTAGTTAGCGTACTTCAGATAGGCTGACACCGACTCCAAAAATAACACTCGTACCTACATATTGATGAGTAGAAAAAGTAAGTTGATTATAAAGTTGTAGAAGGACACGAAATTATTTTTTTACTTTTTAGTGCATTTTTTGAAGTCGTTTTTTTGTTTTGTTAAAATTTTTGTTTATTGTATTATGAATTTGTCCTATATATAAATAACAACATCTAAATATCGAAACCAACACCTTGCCCAGTAAAACCAATCTTGCAAAAGAATTGTTCAGCATTAGGAAATGCTAGGATATTTATTTTAGCTAATTACCAATACCTGGTGACTGAGGAGGCGTTTCTAACCTAGTATTTTTTTTTTTTTTTTAATTGTACAACAGATTTTTTATCCAATTACTGTACAATTTTCTCATTTTGACAGTCTTTAACACCTAGGAAGATGATTATTATACAAAAAAATCTTGTCTAAAGAAGAGTTATATATATCTAGTGTTTCCGATATTTCGTTCAACAGCACCATTCCTCTTGTCATGCTATGCTGTGCTAGAACATCTGTTCTGCCGTATGGTATTTTGAACAAGTCGTGTCGACGACTACGGCTGAAATTTTCAAGCACGTATAAGCCATAACATTCCAAGAGGAATGGGCTGTCAATACGATTATGGATTATGTTAAAACTAAGAATTGCAAGATTTGCATAACGTCTAGTTTCCAAGCTAAATCTATCTGTTGCCTCAAGTAATTCCATATGGTGCATGAATCTCGGGTACGTTCCATTCATCCGCATATAGACATACCTAAGGAACTTTTTCTGAATTTGTTCTAGCATATTAATATATTTAGCTTGGTGCGGAGTCCACACACCACTAGCATACTCCAGCTTACTTCTTATGACTCCATCGAACATGGCTATCATTGCATCTGGGTCATCAAATTGCTTACATATTCTGATGATGAAACCCAGGAGTTTGTAGCACGCTGGAGTGAGCCGTGATATATGATCCGAGAATGTCAGTTTGGGATCAAAGACGATACCGAGATCTTTAAAGCTATTGACTCGGCATAATGTTTTCCCTTTAATGTTGTATTAAAAAACTATGGGCTTCTGGGAGCGGGTATATGTCATAGTTACACATTTTTTTATATTGAATTCTAATTTGTTTTTTACTGACCATTCTGCAATAGCATCAAGGTCAGATTGCATTTTTAAGCAGTCATAGTAACAGATTATTTCCATCAAAAGTTTGAGGTCATCTGCAAATAGAAGACATTTGCAATATTTTACACAAACCTGGATGTCATCTATAAGTATAAGGAACAGCAAAGGACCAAGGTTTGAACCTTGGGGAATACCTGATAACGTCGGGAATTGTTTAGATTCATGTCCATTTATTATTACATATTGACTTCTGGCTTTTAAATAGGACGCGAAGAATATAAGTGTTTGTTGATCGAAACCAAGTTTGTACATTTTAAGAAATAAAATATCATGATCAACTCGATCAAAAGCCTTGGCAAAATCCGTATACACTACATCTGTTTGGTGTCTCGAGTCCAGTCCGACGGCCACCAATCGCGAAAATGTTAACAAATTTGAAACCGTGGATTTTCTTGGCATGAAACCGTGTTGGTTTTCTCCTAGAAATGGCATAATTTGGTGATGTAATTTCTTGTAAATAATCATTTCAAACAGTTTTTAGTTTAACCAAAACTAATTTGTTTGTCTAAATAATAACTGCCAGAAATGGTTGATTACTGCCTATCTAGAATGAAGAGGGATGAAAAGTACAGGATTATCTAACAGGAAATCCAGAAAAAGTTTCATGACTTTTGTGGTAAAGGAACAGCAGTTATTGTACCTTGTGACGAAGCTTATATGACTGGTACGGGTGTAGTTCCAAGCTGCAGCCTAAAAGGTGGTACTGATGATATTTAACCTCCGATAGGAGAGAGAATTAAGATATGTTCTTTTATCAAAAATACTAATTTCGATTGTGTGTCTGTCTGTGTTTGTAATTCTTGTACAATGAACTCGGATTTGTTTTGAATATAGCTGTTATTTTCAAATTCGGAACTGACTGTGTCAAGAATTCATATAAGCGATAAAATACCTAATATTTTGAAATGTATTTTAGTGTTTTAGAATTTGTATATTTTGTATTTTATAAATTGAGAAGTAAAGTCAAATTTCGTGATTTTTCAAGGATCCATGTTTTTAGCCAACATGCAATTATCAATCCTATTATTATTCCAATCCTAATTACACTGGTAATTCAAGGGGAACGGCTGCGCGGGCTTTTTCATACAAAACCTAATTTTGGATTTGAGGCCAAAAAACCAAACTGGAAAATTATTTTTTTAACCAATAGGTACAGCAAATATCTAGTAAGGATGTGTGTTTCTCTATTTTTTTAATTGTAAAATCTAAGTTCCAAAGAAATCTTTTTTTATGATTTTAGAGGCAATTTTGACAATTATTCGTGTGTTAATAATAATTACGTAAAAATCATTTTGTATTTAGATACCTACTATAGATGTATGACGAAATATAAAATAATTAAAAAATATAAAAGAATCATGTTCATGGGCGAAAATTCAAATTACAAACGTCTGATTTGTATCGATAACACAAATTTTTCGTACATAAATTAAAATTTCTATAAAAAAAATGAAAAATTGATTTTTTTTAATTACCTATATTTCATGTTTAAAGCAAAAATAAAAATCAGAGGGAGCAACTCACACACTCTATAAGTGAACCCATCGGAAAATTAAAGTAGACAAGAGTGGGAAGGCTACGAAGCACCGCAGAAAGATGAGACCGATCATGCTATCTCATTCTCTCGCAGGCTAAATCCTATAGATGTACGTGTTTGTCTCTTTTTAGTGCTACTAGTTTTTCGTTTTATCAAGGTTTAAATCACAACGGTGCTAATAAGTTTTCACTTCAATAAATTACCACATGTCCGTACTAGATATTTGAAATACCTTTTGATTTAATAAATATTACTCAGTTTGGTTGGATATTCTTTCCTCAAATTCAAAATTAAGTTATATATGAAAAGGCAGCGCAGTCGTTTCTCAACAGGGTATAAGCAGAGAAACCCGGAAATATGTCATTTTTAAATCAGATTTTAGATATATTGACTCTTTTCCACAAAAAATTATAAATTGTTTTCGAAAGATTATTCTTTTAAGGCTGTCATACCAGCAAATCATAATTTCGATTCCGACTGCACCGCTCACACATCAGCCGTTGCAAGCGGACGTTTTTGGAACTAGATTTCGTTCCGCTAGAAGCCGGGTTTCACGTACCTATAGTTCACGCGAAGCTGGACCTACAGTATGGTTCAGATAAAGATGTTGAATTCTCGCTTCCAGAATTTTAATAAGTAGTAGTTATTTGTAATTTGGGTATTGAAGTGCGTAGACATAAATAGATACATAAACACAGTAGGTATAAAGTAGATACCTACACAAAAAAACAATTTGTTATATTTTTTTAATATTTTGGTTTTTGTTTTTTCATTTTATTTTACGGCCATTAGAGTGGAAGAATTGACTGTTTGACAGTGATTGTTTAGTGACCAGATCTGAAAAGTCAGGTACTTCCCCACCTCCATCTTCCCTAACTCCTTCCCCTCCCCCACTACCTTCAGCCTTACAACATACCCCAATTGGGGGTGATAGTCCCACTGGCTCCAGACGGGAGCAGTTGGGACTCTTGTGCGGTATTCATGAAAAAAAGAGTACCTAATATTCAGTTGGATTGTAAAAAATATCTCATTTTGAAATATTTATTCGTGTGCATAATTTTTAATTTTATATTTATGTGAATACCGCACAAGAGACCCAAATGCTCCCGTCTGGAGCCAGTGAGACTATGACATGACTATGGGGTATAGTATGAGGCAGAAGGTGGTGGGGAAGGGCAGGAGATGGGGAAGAGGAAGCGAAGAATTACTTGGCTATTCAGATCTGGTCACCAAACACGGCCAAAGTAATTTTTAGCAACGTTTCAATTCTGAATGGTGGTCTTACACCAGGGCGATACTAAAGTATCTTCCACTCTGGAACGTGACGCAAATATATTATTTTTATATGAAATAACCCAAATTAGTCAAACAAAATTTATTTGCCCACGCCGGGATTCGATCCCACGACCTTCGGATTGCGAGTCAAGAGCCTTACCTCTTGACCACGCCGGCCGTCAATAAATAGTATCAGTAATTTGGAAGGCGGGTATGGGTACCGCCGTCCCGGGAACCATGTATTGGATTATCAACACCGTACGGGTAGCCCGGGTTCATGGGGCGAGGTTTGTCAGGATCTCGGCGGCGGTGGAATCTGCCCCACCAACTACGTAGAAGGCCGGATCGGGAGAGACCTTTTTTTACAATCGCTCGACACATTGCCTATCTCTTCTTTGGGGATGCTGTGTGAAGGTTCGTTTCAGGGAAAGGGAGGAGAGGATCTTCTGAGAAGGAAAGGGTATTAGGGGTGGGTAGAAATGTGGGGGTCAGCGTGTCCAGGAGAGCGGATGTATGAATCCATCCCTCCCACTGCGGTGCAAAGCGATGTTCGGAGAGAGTAAGGCTGGAGAAGTCAAAGGGACTCCCTCAACCACTTTCTCTAGATCCAACCTGCCATGCAGCTGGTGCGCAGACGCATCCGCCGCCAAGACCTGAAAAAACTTCACCCCATGAACCCAGGCACCCCTGCTAGTCACCAAACGTTGCGAACCACTAAGGATGACCTACGGCAGACGTGTTGGTTATCAAAAAAATGGTTCCCGGGGCGGTGGTACCCATACCCGATTCTCATGTTTGTTATTTTTGTAATACGAAAAATGGATATAAAAAAGCCTACCCCCCATCCCTTTCAACCCCCTCCCCCTCTCACCCCACAACCTCTAACCACCCTCCACCCCCCCGCCTCTTTTACCCCCCCCCCCCCTATATAAAAATCAATTGCTGTTTGTTAGTTTCACTAAAACTCGAGAACGGCTGGGCCGATTTAGCTGATTTTGGTTTTGAAATGTTTGTCGTAGTCCAGGAAAGGTTTAAACGTTGAGAAAATATGGAAAAGTTGCGAGGAAGATAGTAAAATCAACAATTTAATTCTCCCATATAAACTGTTCTACATACTTTCCTGTGAATTGCTAACCGTTCATCCGATTGCGATGAAACTTTGGTGAGTTGTTGTGAGCACGCCCGCAAAGTAGTCCAGTCAATAAATGCTCCAAAAGGAGGTGTAGAGTGCGTGAGCAGGGACCTAAGCGATTCCTCCAGAAACTTGTTTAGGGTGCTTAGGGTGTGAACATACTAAAAGTCCTGACGTCTTGGTTGTGAGCTAGGGGGAAGGGGGGGAGGGGGAGGTCCAAATTTTCGGGTTTCCGCTTATATCTCAAAAACGGTGCGTCACACATGAAAATTTCCTAAGGATAAGTAAAAAAAGCTCATAAAATTATCTACAACTTTTATTCTTTACGTAATTTTCGAAATCACGTCCATTTTTGACTTACACGCTCCACAAATGTAGATATTTTTGAAAAAAATTATTTTACCTCACATTTTTCATCAAACATTCCTTCATATCGTCTAAAATATTCATCAAAGAAAGAAATTTATTTATAAGAAGTTGTAATAAATTTAATTCCCTTTTAGAATATATATACATATGCAAATAAGTCTCCAACCAGTAAATATTTACAGCAATTTTAAGGTTTTGCGTAAAATGTCGTCATTTTCAGAAAAAGCTGTTTTTATCTTATTACTGACACACCGACGTGCAACGACGATTATGCGACGCTCTTTTAGTAAGGCGTATGATCAGATATGACCATGGAAACCACATTGATGCTATCATTCAAAAGCCGAGAAGGCATAACAGGAGGCAGAGGTATTTTGCACAATGTACTAGAAGTGGTTAGTTGGTATGAGCGCAACTCATGAGATCTGCACTTCCCTTGAAGAGTATTGTGGAGTCTTCACGTCCAGTAACAACACAAGGACCTCGGACAAGCCCACCGAAGTAAAGATGCAGCAGACATTTTCAAACTCAGTCAGTGGTTTGATGCACATCCTCCCTTCCCACAAGCCAATGAAATAATGTCAATTCCCAATGTCTTCTGTCAGCTCGTCGATAAAAAATCACGATGAAAAGGTTGCAGTTGACCCAACATTTCTGTTTCACCGGATGTGTATAAGCAAACGATCAGATGAGGATTTGAAGAAATTCTTTTGAGTATGAGTTGGCCCCATTTCCCTTGGCACTGTTCAATGAAGGTGGGATGTGGAAGACAACTAAATCTGTCCTGTACAGCTTATTCGAGCCTACCAAAAAACTGGTCTACTGTCTCAGGTGAACATAGTTGTGGACGGAAAATTTCTACTACACAGAGTAATTTGGCAAAAAGATGCCTTCCTTGTCACAATTTGTGATCGTTACATCAACTACGTCAACCACCACTATCCTGGATGACTCACACTGTGGTATTTGATTGGTACCCAAACCCAGCCAACGGTACAAAATCACAATAACAGATGCGATGATACAGACTGAGAAGGTCAGCTGACATCAATTTGACTTGGAACACTTCAATACCCGTTAAAAAGGAAGATTTGTTATCCAATCCTACCAACAAAAGTAACTTCATCTCTTTACTACAGACGAAGCTTCGGGAGAATGGGATACAGACTCTTCAGGACATGATGCTGACTTCCTTGTTGTGAAGATTGCTGTGGAACATTCCTCTCACAGTTTTGTGAGAAGCTTTCACTTCCTTTTGATTGCTTCCACTCCTCCCACCCAAGATATTCTGCTGCTGACAACGGACGAGGGAAAACCAAAACAATGTCACTGTCCATCCAAAAGATGCAGCACCGTGCATTTGAACACATCCTGTTCTTACATTCATTTACCGGCTGCGACACAACATCTGCAACTTTCAGGAGAAGCAAGGTGGGCTTCTCAAAATTGTACTTGGAGTCAGAATTCATCAAGCAAGCGGCAATGATCTTTATAACCCCTCCTCTACTCACGGCGAGGTTGAAGAGGCTGGAAATAAATGTTTCCTGAAATGGTATGCGGCGCCAAAAAGACAGACCTTCCTTAACCAGTACCGCTTTTAGTCGTTCACAGGGTTGGTGGCAAATATGAAGCCTGACATCAGCTCCCTCCCTCCAACAGAGAACGCAGTTAAACAGCATTCCCAGTGCACCGATTGAGCTGCCCCCTGAATAATGGGGGTGGAAACATGAAGGAGAGACCCTGATGCCAAATACAACAAAAGATCCACCAGCGCCGGAGGTCCTTCTAAATATGATATTTTGCCGCTGCACCAGGGATTGTGCAATTGGCAAATGTGGATGCCGAAAAGCAATGCTGACCTGTTCTGCAGCGTGTCTCCGAGTCTCCTGCCAAGGGAGATGCCTCAATAGCGTGCCTGTTGCCGAGGACGACAATGACGACGACATAGAGCCCATTCAGCAAGAACCATCCAATACTGAGGATGAAGATGCCATGGATGAACAACGCTTGCGAGGACCCCCACGTCCAAGGAGGATGAGAATGTAACATGATGTTATTGAGAACAGTGATAACAATGAGATCTATAATTTTATGTGCTTAATGTAACGAAATAGAATAAACATTATGATTATAAAATACAATTATGTATTTTTCAAGTAATATGATTTTTACCTATTTTATTTAATAACTGGTTTTAAAGTGTGGTCACACATATTATTAGGCGAACGAACAAGTGTTGTGTGTCAGTAATAAGATAAAAACAGCTCTTTCTGAAAATGACAACATTTTACGAAAAAACTTCAAATTGCTGTAAATGTTGAACGGTTGAAGATAAATTTACATATGTCTATATATTCTAAAAGAAAATTAAATTCTTTACAACTTCTTTCGAATAAATTTTTTTCTTTGATGAATATTTTAGACGATATGAAGGAATGTTTGATGAAAAATGTGAGGTAAAATGATTTTTTTCGAAAATATCTACATTTGTGGAGCGAATAACTCGAAAATGGCTGGGATTTCGAAAATTACGTATAGAATAAAAGTTGTAGATAATTTTATCAGCTTTTACTAATTATCAAAAAATTTTCCTCTGCGGCGCACCGTTTTTGAGATATAAGCGGAAACCCGAAAATTGGGACCTCCCCCTCCCCCTCCCCCCCCTAGCTCACCACCTAGACGTCAGGATTTTTAGTATGTTCACATCCTAAGCACCCTAAACAAGTTTCTGAAGGAATCGCTTAGGTCCCTGCTCACGCACTCTACACCCCCTTCCTTGACTGGACTAAAGGTTTCTGTATATACTGGTGAGCTCTGGCATTATGAAATTTGTATATAAAATTGCAATTGGTGCCACGCAAACTGTTTGAAAACTGAATGTACCGGGAGTGAATGTATGGAATGCGGGAGGAGGTGGCGGATGGGAGAGGGGTGAAGGATGAGGGAGGGAAGGGGAGGGGGACAAGGGAGGGGAACTCGGGAGAGGGGGCCCGCGGGATGGGTTGGGGAGGGGAACCCGGGAGGTGGGAGGGGAACTCGGGAGGGGGGAGAGGAAAACGGGTGGGGGTTTAAGGGATAGGGGAAGCGGGCGAGGGGAGTGAGGAGAGGGGAAGGGGACGTTGGAGAGGAAGGGGAGGCAGAAGGGGAACGGGACGAATGGGAAAGGACACGAGCTCTGGCATCATGAAATTTGTATAATAAAATTGCAATAAGTGGCACACGAGCTGTATGAAAACTGAATGTATCGGGAATGAATGTATGGAATGCAGGAGGGGGGAGGGGAACCCGGGAGGGTGGAGGGGAACTCGGGAGGGGAGAGGGGAATTCGAGAGGGGGATCCGCGGGAGGGAGGAGGTGATTATGGGAGGGGGGAGGGGAACTCGGGAGGGGGGATCGCGGGACGGAAAAGGGGGGGAGTAGAGTGAGGAGAAGGAAGGTGGAGGAGGAGTGGGAACGCGAAAGGGGAAGGGGACGCGGGAGAGGAAGGGGAGGTGGAAGGTGAACGGGACGAATGGGAAAGGACGCGCAGGGAGAAACAATTTCGTTATTAAATGGCAAAGGTTGGTACCCGGCATATATATAAATGCTAATAAATGAAAATGAATCGCCGAAATGTATGTACGCGCATAACTTCCGAACGACTACACCAAATTGGATAATTCTTTTTTTGTTGTGTTTGTTATTGCCAGGACAAGGTTTGTATATAACTACTGGTGAGCTCTGGCATTATAAAATGTGTATACTAAAAATTCAATGGGTGGCACGTGAGCTGTTTGAAAACTAAATGTACCAGAACTGAATGTATGGAATGCGGGAGGGGGGATAGGAACTTGGGTATTGGTGCCGCGGGTGGAAAGGGACGGGAACCAGGGAGGGGGAGGGGAACCTGGGAGGGGGGAAGGGAATTCGTGAGGGGAGTTGGCGGGACGGGGGAAGAGGAGTGGAGTGGGGAGTCGGAAGGTGGAGGAGGCGGAGTGGGAACGTTTGAGGGGAAGGGGACGCGGGAGAGGAAGGGGAAGCGGAAGGTGAACGGGACGAATGGGAAAGGACACGCAGGGAGAAACAATTTTTTGTTGAACGGCATAGCAACGCATGCCGGGCACCAGCTAGTATATAAATGAAAATGAATCGCCGAAATCTATGTACGCGCATAACTTCCGAACCCATGCATGCCGGGTACCCGCTGTATATAATTTATTTATTTATTTATTTACGGACAAATAGTCCATTAACAATATAACAATAACACGAATAACAAGCGAGCCTAAAGGCCCGACCCGCCTAGCAATTGATCACTGTTCGCATCGATTACCGTTCGCATGTCATTTTTTGTAACCAGCACCACTTTTCGTAACAATCACCACTTTTCGTAACGATTCACCAGTTAACCCCATGTGTCGAGCATGCGTAAAGAAGTTTTACTTTAAAAAAATGGGGCATTTGGGACTCTTGTTTTTTGTATCGTATAATAAGGGACAAATAAAAACATTTATTTTTAAATATAAAACTTTTTGCATAAAAATATTCAATGAAAATGAAATTCGGTCAACCCTGTAGATTTTACGAACGTGAAACAAGGAATTCGTATGTATTTACATTTCGTTTCCAAAATATTATTTCAAACTGTTGTAATTCAGAGCGACGCGGACACGTCCTCGTCTGGCCACGTTTCGGACCGTAATGAACTGCGAAATTTTGTGTTTCGGCGCTATGATAAAATCGTCAAATGCGAAGCTGTTAATTAATTAAAATTAAATGCTTCCCAAAATTATTTTTCGGTCAAACTTATTTATGATTTGTCAATAATGTCTTAGCACAATAAGTATGTAAAAAAATATGAAATATATTAGTTTATAAGTGCGCAAATAAATACACAAATGGACCAATTTTCGTCAAGAAACACATGTACGTACATATTTTTTAATGATTTTATTGAAACTAAAATTAAAATTCTAATACATAACTTTGCTAGATAATGTATTGATTTATTTCACTGCATGATTACATTATTTGAAATGGGTGTGGTATAATACAAAAACTTTTTTGAAAATTTAACAAATCTGCCAACGACCTATGGAATAACCTTATTATACTAAAAATTAAAAAAAATCTAAAAATTTATTACATAACTATGCTAGATAAAAGAACAATCTTTCGAAATCCATTTATAATTTTTTGTGGAAAAGAGTCAATACGTCTAAAAACTTTTTTGAAAATGACATATTTCTGGGTTTCTCTACCTATGTCCTCTTAACCAGTAAACGCATGTTTTAAATTTTGAGAAAAATGTTTATTTTTAATATTATGAGGTTGTATAATAGGTCGTTGGCAGATTTGTTAAATTTTCAAACAAAATTTTGTATTATACAAGACCCATTTCAAATCATATAATCGTGCAGTAAAATAAATCAATAAATTATCTGGTAAACGCATGTTTCAGCATTTTAATTTTAGTTTAAATAAAATCACACAAAAAAAGATCCGCGTACGTGTTTTGTGACGAAAATACTTCAGTTCATCTATTTATTTAAGGTCTTACAAACTAATATATTTAAGATTTTTTTGACATTCTTATCTTGCTTAGACATCATTGAAAAATTATAAATACTTATGATCAAAAAATAATTACAAAAAGTACACAATTTTAACACTTTTATCATCACGCCTTTCAGCATTTGGATGTAGGTATAAATTAAAGCAAATTTGGAATGGAATAAAATCGATATTGAGTTATAATTTTTAAAAGCTGGTACGGAGAATAATTAATCTTTCTCATTGAAATCGTCCTGTACGATCGTAAGAACATCTTTCGACGAAATGTGGATTTTCGGCCACTGGCTGGTTAAGAGCGTTTAACCAGCCAGCAGACGAAAATCCACATTTCGTCGAAAGTTGTTCTTACGATTGTGCAGGGCGGTTACAATGAGAAAGATTAATTATTCTCCGTACCAGCTTTTTAAAATTATAACTCAATATCGATTTTATTTTAATCCATATTAGCTTTAATTTATACCTTCATCCAAAAATGCTGAAAGGCGTGATGATAAAACTATTAAAATTATGTACTTTTTGTAATTATTTTTTGATTATAAGTATTTATCATTTTTCAATAATGTCTAAATTTAATAAGAATGTTAAAAAAATCTGAAATATATTAGTTTGTAAGTGCGCAAATAAATACGCAAATGGACCAATTTTCGTCAAGAAACACATGTACGTACATATTTTTTAATGATTTTATTGAAACTAAAATTAAAATTGTAAAACGTGCGTTTGCTAGATAATGTATTGATTTATTTTACTGCATGATTATATTATTTGAAATGGGTGTGGTATAATACAAAATCTTTTTTGAAAATTTAACAAATCTGCCAAATACCTATGGAATAACCTTATTATACTAAAAATTTAAAAAAATTCTCAAAATTTATTACATGCGAATGCTAGATAAAAAAAGAACAATCTTTCGAAATCCATTTATAATTTTTTGTGGAAAAGAGTCAATACGTCTAAAATCTGATTTGAAAATGACATATTTCTGGTTTTCTCTGGTAATGTCCTCTTAAACGCTTTTAACAGAAGGAAGCCAGTTTTGTTATTAAAAAGTATAGCAGTGAAAAACAGCGTGGTTTGATGACGGGAGGGGGGATTTTATGTCCCGCTACTAGTGTTTATACTCGCTATATTTTTCATGAACGTATATACGGCTCTAAAATGCCAGTTCAGCGGGTATGAAAACCCGACAGGAAGTGGACTTACCACAATCACAGCCGAGTGGTGCCACCGATAGCGCAGCTGACAGGATGTTGCCACTTGATAAATGGACATATTTCATTATTCAAATGTAACTACATAATTCTAGTAGAATGGATACAACGATTTGGCGAAAAAAAGATGCACAGATTTATGCGCATCCAGATGTGTTCATCCAAGGACGTAGCTATAGCAATCACGTTAGGGGGGGGGGGGGTCGACCCTAGGGGAGGTACAATCCTGGGGGGGAGGAGGACCGGGAGTGGTTGGAAAATGTAATAGAAAGTTTTTTGGGACCTTTAGGTACTTAAACCTTAGTTAGGAAAACCCACATTTCGTCGAAAGATGTTCTTACGATCGTACAGAGCGGTTCCAATGATAAAAATTAATTATTCTTCGTATCAGCTTTTTAAAATTATAACTCAATATCGATTTTATTTCATTCCAAATTTGCTTTAATTTATACCTATATCCAAAAATGCTGAAAGGTGTGATGATAAAACTATTAAGTACTTTTTGTAATTATTTTTTGATCATAAGTATTTATCATTTTTTCAATAATGTGTAATCAAAACCAGAATGTAAAATATATTAATTTGTAAGACCGTAAATAGAGAGACAAAATAGAGAAATTTTCGTCATAAATAAGTATTCGTATATTTTTGTAATGATTTTATTTGAACTAAAATTAAAATATTGAAACACGCGTTTACTAGTTAACGTATTGATTTACAAAATTTATTATTACATTGTATGAAATATGTCTTGTAAAATAATATTTTTCGTTTGAAAATTTAACAAATTTGCCAATGGTAAAAACTTATGCAAAAAATAAACATTTTTTCTCAAAATTTAAAACCTGCGTTTACTAGATAAAAGAACAATCTTTCGAAATCATGTGATATTTTTTTGTGGAAAAGAGTCAATAAGTCTGAAATTTGATTTAAAAATGACATATTTCCGGTTTTCTCTGGTTATACCCTCTTAATACAAGTTATTGTTTACATAAAAAATACGGTGAAAATAATATTGAATAAAATAAAATACTTTTTGTTTAAAACCACGAGATTTATTAATTTATGAACCGACCGGTTTCGCTTTACTCAAGCATCTTCAGGGTACAAATTAATACAGTATTACAGTACAGTATAGAAAAAAAAGGAGAGAAAGTTCTGGGAAGGAAAGGGATATAAGGGGTGGTTGGGAAACTGGGATTCAAAGTATCCAGGAGTAACGGACAAATGAATCAATTCCTCACTCTGCGATGCAAGGCGTTGGGTCGAGAGAGCCCTGGCGGAGAGGTCTAGGTTAGGTCTCCCTTAACCAGTACCTCCCGATCCGGATAAATGCATTCGCTGCCAAGACCTAGACAAAACTCACGCCATGAACCCTGGCTAAATCACTAAACATTTGGGGTGACCTATAGCAGGAATGTTGGATATTCAAATGATATCAGGTTCGGCGGTACCTATATTCACCTTCTAAATTATATACACAATCCTGATTGTGTTGCTCAACGTCTACTACAACGAAATTTCTTTTTTTTTTTTAAATGTTTAATTTTAATTAGAGCATGATGAATTTGACAGATTTTTTTTAATTTATGATAATACTGAAGAGAGCCTTTAAAACGTTGATTTTTAAAGTCTCCGTAGTCTAAGGGTAAGGCTCTTGAATCGCAATTCGAAGGTCACGGGATCGATTCCCGGCGTGAGCAAATAAATTTATTGGATTAATTTGTGTAATTTCACAATTAATTCAATTAAAATAATAGATGTATAATGTATTTGTGGCACGTCCCAGAGTGAAAGATACTGTTAGTATCGCCCTGGTGTAAGACCACCATTCAGAATTAAAACGTTGCTTGAAATGGCTTTAGCCGTGTTTGGTGATCAGAGCTGAATAGTTAGATACTTCCTCACCTTCCTCACCCCATTCTACTTCTATCCCCACTACCTTCAGCCTTTACAACATACCCACAATCGGGAATGCCATAGTCTCACTGGCTCCAGACGGGAGCAGCTGGGACACTTGTGAGGTATTCACATAAAAAAACATTTTACCAACATTCACTTTGAAAGCTCATAACATCGTTATTTTTGGTGATATAATAAACTAATTTTACTGATGTTAATAAATCTTTAAAACTTTTTTATCAAAATAAAATAAAAAAGGTGACAATTGCATTGTAGGAACTATACCTAAATATTAAAAACAACGTCGGAAAATATAATTAAAAATTTTAATGTTTTTCCAAGCAACAACTGCATGATAAACTAAAAAAAAAATACATGAGTGCAGTTCATACGCGGTAGAAGTGAAACCTTCAGAAAACTAAAGTAGACAAGAGTGGGGAGGCTACGAAGCACCGCACAAAGAGGTGACCAATTATACTTTCTAATTCTCTCGCATGCTAAATCCTATAGATGTATGTTTTTGTCGCTTTTTACAGACGCTATTTTTCGTTTCATCCAGTTTCAAATCCCAACGGTGTTAAGGAAGTTTTCACATCAAAAATTAGAATGTGCAATTCACACGCGGTAGAAGTGAAACCTTCAGAAAACTAAAGGAGACAAGAGTAGGGAGACTACGAAGCACCGCACAAAGTGGAGACCGATTATTACGAAGCACCGCACAAAGAGGAGACCGATTATACTATAATCTCATTTTCATTCAGGCTAAATCCTATAGCTATAGATGTGTGATTTTGTTTCTTTTTAGTGTCGCTATCTTTCGTTTCATAGAGTTTCAAATCACAACGGTAGAGTAGACAAGAATGGGAAGACCACGAAGCGCCGCTTAAAGAGGAGACCGATTATACTATAATCACATTTTCTCGCAAGCTAAATCCTATAGCTATAGATATATGAGTTTGTCTCTTTTTAGTGTCACCATTGTTCGTTTCAGCGAGTTTCAAATCACAACGGTGCTAAAGAAGTTTTCGCTTCAAAAACCTGATCTTCAAAAAGTTCGTTAGAATGAATAATTTTCACCAGAAACCCATATACTTGTATTTCGATAAAGCTATTTATGGGTTGTAATTTGATAAACTATGAAATAATAATTACATGAATATTTTTTTCTTCAGAATAAGTGGTGAGCTCACTGGAAATCCCGAGAATTCTGCTGAACGTCAGAAAATTATTGTTTGGATAAAAATCAATGGGAATTAAATAATAATACGACCACAAGCAGCAGATACGAATCATAATAACATGACATCCCGTTTTATTTTTTTTAATCGTATTTTTGAAACACTGGCGATTTTTTAAAAATTTCAATCCGAAAAATTAGACCATTTTTTTATAAACCGGAAAAACGGGACTAATTTTATAGGTGCGAAAAAACGATAATTAGATAGCTGAAAACCATTTTAAAAAAAGAACGTTTTCCACAAGAAAAGGGCACAGGAGAATAACGAGGCATACCAAAAATATTACATCTCATAAATATTTTTTTCCTTGATCCATCTTATTGATCATAAATCATTATAATGTTCAACGTCTATACAGGGTGTCCGGGGCTAAAGTGCATTAACTTCGGGAGGTGATTCTACATGATGGTAGGAGTAAAAAAGATTAACAACTTTTTCCGAAAATCCTAAAAATTTTTTTCCCATACAAAAAGACGTACCTACTAAAAATCCGTAGTGTGAGGTACGATCTTACTTGCTGAGAGCCTGCCGGGCGCCCGACTCGATTGTTATTGGCCCGAATCGTAACAGCGGAAAATAATAAATCTGGCCGCACACGCCGGACTAATTTTATCTTTTTACCTCAAAACTACCCCTAAAAGTTGGAATTTCGAAAAAAGTTATGTATCTTTTTTACTTGTACTATCATGTAGAATCACCTCCCGAAGTTAATGCAATTTACCCCCGGACACCCGTATTACTAAATCCAATGTAATATACTTGTACTTTTAAATTATAATAATATTATAAAACTTGATTTTGTTAAAATCAGCACCACTACCATTATACCTCTAAAACACGTACGGATAGCGTAAAATGTACGGGGTTCTCTTCATAACATCTGTCAAAGAGTCAAACCAAATGATAAGTTCGCAGATAACAAACAATAAATCTAGTGAACGTTAAATGTCAAATTCAAAAATTCGCCTGAAATCAAAGTGATAAATAAGCCATAAAAAAAAATCAGTATGGAATTTTACAAAATTAATAGGAACTTTTTTCCGAGACGGGATATTTTCATATAGTGACGTCATGGGCCCAAATAATGGATTTATTTATTTGAAAGTAAAAAAAAACTTTATTTTCAAATAAATAAATCCAAAAAAGTCGTTATGAAATCCCTGCAAGTGGCCTATTGTAAATCGTTACTTGAAATTGCTTTGGTCGTGTGTAGTAACCAAACTCATTGCTAGGCACTTTCCCAAATTCCCCTTTACAGTCTCCTTCCCCTCCCTACACAACCACCTAGAGCTGATACTCTCAGTATCGCGTTGGTGACATAACCACATTCTAATGCTTAAAGTTGTTGCTCGATTTTTTTACACCCGTCAGCACGTTTAGGAATAAATACACCCCAAAACACGAAATCGCGTTATTCTTTCATGAGACCAAAAACGTCCCAGAGCGACCTTACATTTTAAAAGCTTTATATCTCTCTTCCTCTCATGCAAACATAGGTATTTTTCTTTTAACCAGAAAGAAAACGAAATAATGCTTCTTATTGTCTTTGAAATATGAAAGCTATCTTGAATAGATATTTTACAATCTCGATCCAAATTGACTGTTTCAGAATTTACGCGTGAAACCGAGGTTTCCTGATTGTGAGGTGCGAATATATTGAACCAAGCAGACGGGTTAATCAAACACAGGAGGCCCTGAGGTAAATAATTTCCCTAAGGGCCTATAACGTATTTGGGGATGCTGTGCGGAGGGTCTGTTTAAGGAAATTTAGGAGAGGAGGTTCCGGAAAGGAACAAGGTATGGGGGGTGGGTAGGAATCTGGGATATATATCACGATATATCACGCTGCGGTGCAAGATGATGGGTCAAGATAGACCAGATGGAGAGGTCAAAGGGTCTCCCCGAACCAGTCTTTCCCGATCCGGCTCGCCACGTAACTGGTTGTGAAAACGCCTCACCCGGTGAACCTGCCAAGTCACCAAACCAAACGTGGCAAACCACGTGGTGTGACCTATGGCAGAAGTGTTGTTAATCCAATAAGGGGATATTTATTTATTACCTAAGACAAATTTTGCTAGTTTTCGACCCCCTCCCCCCTATTATAAGAAAAAATAAGAATAGGCCGACCCCCTCCCCCCTGTTTAATATTTATTACGTAAGAATCTAAAGGAAAAAATGAACAATTTTTAGAAATGTTTATTTGTACTTACAAAGATACTAATAATTTTAACTTTGCGCATTTTTGTGATCTTACGTAAGAACTATCGAGACTCCCTCCCACCCTCTTGTAAGAAAAAATATGACATGGTCGACCCCCCTCCCCCCTAAATCGTCTTACGTAAAAAATTAATGGCCCCTAAATGGTTCCTAAGACGGCGGTACCCATACCCGTCTCTGAAGTTAGTGTGATTTTAGTTGTGTTTACTGACTAGATCTGAATTATCAGGTACTTTCCAGCTATCTTATAGCCCCTCTCCTTACCCTCTCCAATTCCTTGAGCCTTACTATATCACAATAGGGGATGCAATAGTCCCATTAGTTCCTGGAAATTTGGATCTATGTGCCGAAGGTATTCAATAAAATTAAACAAAAAAGTTTTGAAATTATTGTGTTCTTGTAATCATAACATCCTAGTTTCACTACCCGACTTTGCATGTTATATACTTTTGTTATTTCATATCATTATCTCATCATTATTACATAGTATAAAATGAAGTCGCTCAAAATGTATGTGCGCGTTAATCTTTTAAACTACGCAACGGATTTTCATACGGTTTTCACCAATAGTATAGAGTGATTGAAGAGGAAAGTTTATGTATAATACATGTAAATTATATTATAAAAAAGCCGAGAAATTCAAAGAAAACATATTTTTGTGCGATTTAAAACGGCTGGCGGGCCGTACTATAGTCACTTTTGAAATTCCTTCTACGGAAGAAATTAGAAAATAGATGTCCTCGAGTAAGTAGGAATTTGATTTTCCCTTTTCAAATATCCAGTGATGCATTGCAAGCATTGTATAATTAGTGGCGATCGCTCGAATTGCATTATTATTACATAGTATAAAATGAATTGGCACAAAATGTATGTGCGCATAGATCTTTTAAACTACGAAACAGATTTTCATGCGGTTTTCACCAATAGATAGAGTGATTCAATGGAAAGGTTTATATGTATAATACATGCTTATTATGGTAGAGAAAAGCCAAGAAATTCAAATATTCAATTCAGGCGCGGGCAGCGGGCAGCTGGCAAGCGGGTGGTGTGGATTTTATACAGGTTGGGTAATGGCGTTGTGTTTCGTTAGCCACGGCAACGTGTAGCCGGGTCTGCTAGTTCCCTTATAAACGAATATAGCAAAATAAAACAGAAAACAAGAAATCGTAATTCAAAAGTCTGACCAATTAGATCTTACATTTCCAACAGAAAACTGAGTTTCATCATCATTATTCAAATGGGATGGCGACATACGTTATCAAGCGAGAATAAGAGAGATCGAGCGCGTGTTAAATGCGCTAGAAAAAAGGCACTAAATCAGTGGCAACATTCGTGTACATTCAAATCTACATTGAAGGCATTTCTAGTGTATCCAATTAGTTCTCAAAAATCAAAATAATAATTTATTACATTTAGTTTCCTAGGAGGTTTAGACGACAACATTATTTTTTCAAACGAATTAAAAAAAAGCGAAAATTGGACATATCTACTTATTTTTATAGGTACTGTTAAAATATACCTATACTCCAAAGCTCTACTTACTGACATTAGAAACACGCAAACCAAAAGTTATTTTTATTTTACATTAGCTCCACACAGGAGGCCCCTAGGAAAATGATTCTCTCAGGACCTATGTCATCTTTGGTGATGCTGTGTGGAGGGTCTTTTTAGGAAAAGGAAGGTGAGGAAGTGCTGGGAAGGAAAAAGGTTAGAGGGGTGTGTAGGAATCTAGGGGTCAGTGTGTGTCCAGAAACGACGGACGAATAGTCGGGAAACACGCCAAACACGCGCCCAACATTTGTACACGGTTGACATTAGTCACATGGGAACGGGTCATTTCTATGACTCGTTCTTGAGTTCAACGGCTCGGCTGTGGAACGATTTGCCGGCCTCTGTGTTTCCTCCCTCCTGCAACATGGGTCTCTTCAAGACCCGTGTTCACTCCTTCCTTTCCTCAAAAAGACCCTCCACACAGCATCTTCAAAGATGACATAGGCCCTGAGGGAAGTTATTTTCCTCCGGGCCTCCTGTGTGGAGTTGATGTGAAAAAAAAAAGAATGAATTCATTCCTTTCACTGCGGTCTAAATTCTGCTGAGAGTCCTGCTGGAGAGGTCAAAAGATCTCCCCAACCAGTCTCTCTCGATCCGGCCTGCCATGCAGTTAGTGAGCAGACGCATCCGCCGCCAAGATCCGGACAAAACTGACCCCCATGAACCCGGGCACCCAAGTCACCAAACGTAGCGAATCACTTGGCAGTGACCTATGGCTGTGACCTATGGCTGTGACCTATGGCTGTGACCTATGGCAGAGGTGTTGGTTATCCAAAAATGGTTCCCGGGGCGGCGGTACCCATACCCGCCTCTCAAACATAATTTTTTTATGCCTACTGTGTATATACGTTTACTATCAGAATGAAAGATACTCTCAGTATCGCCCTGGTGTAAGACCACCATTCAGAATTGAAACGTGGCCTGAAATGGCTTTAGCCGTGTTTGGTGATCAGATCTGAATAGCCAGGTACTTCCCTACCTTCCTCTTCCCTATCTCCTTCCCTCCCCACTACCTTCAGCCTCACAACATACCCCAATTGGGGATGCCATAGTCTCGCTGGTTCCAGACGGGAGCAGTTGGTACTCTTGTGCGGTATTCATGTAAAAAAAAAAAAAACTATCTATTGCGTGTGCGTACATTTGACTAAGTTTCACTTGCATTTTTTCTTATCATTTATCACTATGCCTTTTTGTCAAATTAAATTTAATTGCTTCAAAATTATTCTTGTTTCTTCCACATTCATGCTTGAATTGTATAATTTTAAAAAATACTGATTTTACTGATGTCATTTTCATAATATTATATAAACAAAAACCTACCTAACAACACTCATGTTGCCATCTCATAACATGCGTTTCATACCTAGTGAGATTAGTAATGCGTCATTGTCATTACTGTAATCAAATGAAAATTATTAAAATAATGAAATAAAAAGTAATCAAAAAAGCTCCGCAGATATCAAATAATGGCCCCCACATTGTGAGTTTTAAGGAAAAAATCGTTATCTACTCTTTTATAGATGACGCACATTTAATTATTTTAGGAAAAAATACTTTCTGCACATAGACATCCAAATGGATAGACAAGCAGTTACAGATGAGGGGTAAAACCAAACTATGGAGAGCAAAGGGGGGAAAGATGACTGTCATTCGTTGAACAATCAATCTGACAGTATATAGGCATCTCGCATTACAATATCACCATTTAGTTCTTAAAAGCAAAATCTGCTTTGAATGAATAGACCTTTTTACATGGGAGCGCGAATTGCTTGCCACGTTCAAAACTTATTTGCTAAGGCCAAATGCTCGCCCCAAAAAGACTCGCGCCAATACACATATCAATATTTTCTTGCCGTGTTTAGTTAAAACACTTTTACAAATGTTTCATAATTTACTTACCCCTGTAACCAGCGACGAGCACATTGGAGTACCGCCCACATTCGCTATGTGCATATTGATACTTAGATATATTGTATAGCACAAGCTGCCGTTATTTCGTTAAATGTATGGATGTCAGCTTCTCGCTGTTCACGGCAAGAATGATGACGTCACACATTTTAGATTCAAGCGAGGCTATATCCCCTCCCCATGGAGCGAGCCGGTTCCAAGGAGAGCTACAGCCGGCGCCATGTGGAGGGGGAAATAATACGTTTTTATCACTTAGGGCAGGTCCAGATATATTCATATGTCCGTGTTTCTGCAGAAATAATAAATGTATTATAACCAGATTTAAATGTCCGGGTTAAATCTTCCCCACAGGAAAAATTAAACCCTTCCACACACTTTTCCACAAATGATCATCTAGTCAATTCACGCTACGCAATTGCACTATATAAGTATAATAAATACAAAACAATACAAGAACAACATGTCAACCTGCCAGAGACCGAATGGGAAAATAATTCACCGACTCCAGATATTTTCATATCAGAGGGTTCTGCTCGGTAGAACTCCTAATTTTATTTTTTTTTTTTTTTTTATTTCATACATTTCTTATTAGTAACAGATATTTGTTTTTTTTGGCTACCACACTAGGCTAAGCCCGTGTTGTGGTAGTCGTACATTTAATATTTTAACATTTCAAAAAATATTAAGAAATACTTAAAACTAAAGAGAAAAAAAAAGATCATATTTTAAAGAAAAGTAGAAATAAAAATGAAAATTCAAATTCAAATTTTGAAATACAAAAATTAATAATAAAGATTAAATGTTAAGAACTCAAGTGTTCTGTATAAATTAAAACATATAAGTATATAAATCAAAATTAAAAACATAAATAAATTTAGTGAAAAACTAAGAGAAAAAAATAACAACATTTTAAAGAAAAATAGAAATAAAAATGGAAATTAAAATTTTGAAATGCAAAAATTAATAATTAAAATATAGTGTTAGAACTCATGAATTCTTTAAAGTACGTTCGTCCCCTTTCAAAAATCCAATGTTGTACACGTGTTATAAAAAGAGAATTAGAATTACTTGACTTTATGTCAGTACTCAGAGCATTATATATTTTAGGAGCGATGAACCAGAATTGTCGTTGAGCGAATGAGGTGTTAGTTTTTGGGACCACGCAACCTATGAATGGATTGATGAATATTGGACCTATGAATCCTATTGATCACTCAATATAAATATTTAAAAAATCTTTTGTAATCCTACATGTATTTAAAATGACTGATTTTTCATTTTTATGTATATATAAATTCTTTGACAAATCTAATGTGCCTCAATTTTGAATGAGAGGGCTGGGTATAATTCCAGTAGCGGAAATAACAAATGGTAATATTTTTATAGTCTGAGAATGCCAAATTTTTTGAATCTGATTTCCTAAATCTGTATATTTTCTTCTTTTTTTTCAGAAATAGAATTATTAGATAATATTACAGAAATTTGGAGTAGCGAGCGACATCAATGATATAAGTTATTTTTTTAGGTATTATTATTATATCAAAACATTTCTTGAAATTAATTTAGCCGTATTTTTGGTACTAGTTCAGAAAAGCTGAGTACTTCCCAACCTTCCTCCTCCCGATCCCCTTAAATTCCCCACTCCCTACAAACCCACAACAAACTCCAATGGTGTATGCCAGAGATAATTGGGACTGCGGTATTCAAATAAAAATAATATTTTGTTAAACACGACTTATAAGAAACTGCACGTATTTTTTTATAACGGTTTTATCGAGGTATTTATAATCAGTTGAGGTGAGTACATACCTACCAATAATAACATGTAATATTTTTATCATTCGCCTTTTTAAAAAGGAAACTCAGGTTCGACCACAACCTAACAAACAGAACCACATCCTAAGATAAACATTCTGAATTTCTTTAAAATATGTTAATTAACCTCACTTTTTGTAGGCAGTAATCAACCGCACACACCTATATACCTACATTTAATATTGTTACGAATAGGTTTATAACGTAATATATTAAAATTTTATATTTATATACATAAGCTTACCTATCTACTAAGAAGGTAGGTTACATTGTTACATACAATGTTCTACACGTCTATAATGGGAGGCGTCTACTAATATCTACAGGAATTCCAAAAAACTGAAAAAATCAAACTAATATCTATGAGAATCAAAGTGTTGACGAATATCTACAGCTCAAACTGTTGATTAATATCTATGAGAACCAAAGTGTTGACGAATATCTACAGCACTGGCAGAGGTTGTATTTGCAATTATGTATAGCATATTGGAATAACGTAATATTGCGTATGCAGTTGAAAAAACTTAATTTAAATGTAAGTATGTATGTAAAAATCCCTAATATCGGACTATTGGACACATTTAGCTGATTAGTCCAACCTACGCTCTGTAGATATTAGTTCAACCTACGCTCTGTAGATATTAGTCAACACTCTGAAGTTCGTAGATATTAGTTCAACATATGAGCTGTAGATATTCGTCCGACATACAGGCTGTAGATATTAGTATCTGGAGTCCTATAATGTGCAAAGTTATTTGTCAATCAAACAAAGCTTTTTCGATAGACGCCACTACATTATAAAATCAAGGCTATTTATGTCACAAAAACGTGCTGTAGGTATGTACTGATTTTTTTAAAATTGTTAGGTTCATTCAAAAATATGCGAATAATTATTTTTTAATGTAATGAATTTATGGGTGTACCTTTTTTTATAGTAGCGCCACACAGGAGGCTCTGAGGAAAATAATTCAGGGCCTATATCATCTGGGGATGCTGTGTGGAGGGTCTTTTAAAGGAAAGGAAGGAGAGGAAGTAGTGGGAACGAAAAGGGTACTAGGGGTGGGTAGGAATCTGGGGGTCAGTGTTTCCAGGAGTGACGGAGTATGAATCCATCCCTCCAACCGCGGTGCAAGGGATGGGACGAGAGAGTCCGGCGCGAGAAATCAAAAGGTTTCCCTTAACCTTTCTCTCCCGATCCGACCTACCATGGTGGGCAGATGCATCCACCGTCAAGACCCGGACAAACCTCACCCCATGAACCCGGGCACCCCAGCTAAGTCACCAAACGTAGCGAAGAGGTGTTGGTTATCCAAAAAATGATACAATATGTAATGTTATTTGTCAATCAAACACTGCTTTATCGATAGACTGGTGTCTATCGATAATCGGTCTTCATTGTTATATTATAAAATTGGGCTTCATTCGTGTCAAATGTGCATCAGTTTTTCAAAATTACTTGGTTCATTCAAAGGAGATGGGAATAATGATTTTGAAACTAAATGAATGCTGTTGAAATGAGATCCCTGAGACGTATGTGTGGTAAAACCATGTATGATCGTGTTCGAAATGTGGATATCCGCAAAGAATGTAAGGCTGGTGTAAGTATAATAAGCAAAATTAAGAAAGGGACCCTCAGATGGTTTGGGCACGTAGAGGGAATGAACGAAGAAAGTAGTGTTAAAAGAATATATGATGCAAATGTGAATGGTAGAAGAAGTCGGGGACGCCCGAGGAAGACATGGCACGATCAAGTTAATCAGATACTTGAGACGGGCCATGTCAAAAGTCAGAATAATAGAAGAGTATGTATGAGACGATGTATGAATGTGAGTGAGGCAAAGAGTGTGTGCCAAGACCGAGTTGTTTGGCGGTCCGTCCTCTTTGCCTACCCCTGCGGGGAAACGGCGTGATGGTTAGTTAGTTAGTTAGTTGTAACGAATTTATGTTAGGTACCTAATCTACTCTGTTTTAGCAGTTTTTAATAAGAATTTAAAAGTACCAACATACTTTTTCAATTTTTAAAGCGCATGTAGTAACATAGGAAGGTACTTTGGAAAAATAAGGCGATTGGTACATATTTACAATTATTTGATTAGTAGAACATTTATTCTTGCGTTTTACAGTTTTTTATGCAATGTTTATTTATGTATGTATTTAGGTACCTACTTAAACGCACACATTAAAATTTTCAAAAATTTACCGCCGAATTTTGGTAATTAAATATCATAGATAGGTTATTATATTATGTTGTGCTGTAAATTAAAGATTAAAGTAAAATTAATTAAAAAAATATTAAGTAAAGATTCAAAATAATTAAAATAATTAGTGGCGAACAATTTTTTACTAAATAATAGTTGGATGTAATTAGAAAAATCATTTCGAATTCTAGTGCAATGACGTCTATTACTATAAATCATCAAACACATCTAATAATTTTCGTTGTGGGTCTGTTTGGCAGTGATTATAAACTCTAGTTCAAGGAACCTAGATATATTTTGAATTTAAATGTAATTTTTAAAATGTGAAATCATTGTACTAATAATTCAGATAAGTACCTAATAAAGTAGATATCTATCTATAATAAAAGTGTGCGGAAATTTAGTATTATAAGCGGGAAGCTTGTGGCCCTCTAGCTAAATTAGGAGCTTAAGATGAATATATACGTGAAATCCTATTTAGATACTATTTTGATTTATCTTTACGACGAATCGGTTTACAGTATGAACATCAAAAAATATGCTACGGATGAATCGAAGCTTTTACCAGCTTTTCTATGTATTGGAATTATAATAAAATTATTATTTACGTAACAAAAAATATAAGCGTTAACCACAAAAAAAAATATTTTTTCATGACTTAACTATGAAGTAATTAATACAAGAAACAATTTAAAAAAAATACCCCTTTATGGCTAAGATTATTTTTGAGGTTTTCCATGTTCTAAATTTTTTTCGTTCTTATAAAATTATGCACAAAATAAATAAAAACCACTTTTTCGCTTACTAGCCTCGTGCAAAAAGACGCTCGATTTTAAAATTTTGCAGGCATGAGATTCGAAATATTTCTAGCGTTTATATTTCTCTTAGTATCCGTCGAAGCGTACACCCCTTCAAAGGTTTTTTTTAATCCTTTAGTTGAAAATACCTTATCATGTGGCATCTTAGACGACTGAATACTACGTAGGTATCTAAATATTAAATAAATAATTAAAGCCTAACTAATAAAATGACATCTTCAAACTTTGCAAAATAACTTTGTGGTATCATTTTTCATATAATGAATAAAAAATCACTTTGTTTAAACCACTATTTTTAAACAATATCAACATGTTTCGACAACAATGTTGTCTTCATCAGAATATGTTATTATAGTAACATATCCTGATGAAGACAACATTGTTGTCAAAACATGTTGATATTGTTTAAAAATAGTGGTTTAAAGAAAGTGATTTTTTATTCATTAAATAAAATAACACTTCACAACGGTTAAACGATATTTTTTTATAGATTCAATTAATACTTTACAAGATCGGTTTTGAATTCATAACAATATAAACAAAAATTTTAACAAAACAAAAAAACGACTTCAAAAATGCACTAAAAAGTAAAAAAATAATTTCGTATTCTTCTACAACTTTATAAGCAACTTACTTTTTCTACCCATCAATATGTAGGTACGGTTGTTATTTTTGTAGTCAGTGTCAGCCAAGGTAGGTTTGTAACTACATAGGTACATAGTTATAGGTGAGATGTGCTTGTATAGCACGAGCGACTTGACGAGGCGAGAGGCGGGAGGGGTGCTGTCAACTGAACACGCCGCCGGGCCGGGTACCTTTGCTGACACCGACTCCAAAAATAACAATCGTACCTACATATTGATGAGTAGAAAAAGTAACTTGATTAAGTTGTAGAAGAATACGAAATTATTTTTTTACTTTTTAGTGCATTTTTGAAGTCGTTTTTTTGTTTTGTTAAAATTTTTGTTTATTTTTTGATTTTTAGTGAATCTAAAGTACACTAATTTGTCTGAATATGGGTAGACCTACTAAACGTGCTGCTCATATGAGAGAGACAAAATTTGACCATAACGATGTTACGGTCAAATTAAGAGATTCGACCGAGTATCGTTAATTTGCTCCTAAGAATTGAAGAGTTCTGTTACTTTGTCATGGATCCCATAATCAAAATCTAACCAAATTCTCATCAAACTACCCTTGAAGTACATCCTTTCCAATAAAAAAGAATATTCGTCCATTTGTCGCGCGCATATTAATGCAAATTTAAGACTTATAAATAAGGTTTTCGCATGGATGCCATTGTCAGAACTAGTACAAATTAAAATGGGACCACACGGGAAGCACCAGCTTTCAAAAAAAAAAGAATCATCAATATCGGTTCTCCCAGTCAAAAGTTCTGAGGTAACAAACATAAAAAATAATAATAATAAATGAAAAAAAATACAGTCGAATTGAGAACCTCCTCCTTTTTGAAGTAGTTTAAAAATAGAATATTTTTAACTGAGCTGCAAAGAGCTGGCAACGTCGCGTTTTAGCAGATTGACACGTGAGATTTCCATCTTGAAAAAATAGGTCCTTTCTTAAAATATTATTTTTGCGTGAATTTTATAAAATTCATGAAAGTGATAGGTATTTTAACATAAATGTCTTATGCATATGTTGGTAAATACAAATTCAAGAAATCAACATCTATATTGCGCTAAAAATTCATCCAAAATCTCAAATTTTTATTTTTCGCTGGGTATTATTATTATATCATTTTCTTTTTCATGTAAGCGAAACCAAAAGTGAAGTGACAGTTTTCTTGCAGATTCCCAAAATTTTTAATTTTTTTTTTAATCAGTATTTTCTACAACTTTTTGGCGTTCGGAGTAAAAAATAGGTATACATGTTTCTTTCAACTTTCTTCATTATTGAAGTTAAAATATTCCATTTTATTATTACAAATATTTTTTTTTATTTATTTACAAAAAGATACATAAATTATAATATATTTTTTACAATAATTAATTACATAATACATCTATTTGATGTAACCCCATAAATAAGCAGGGCTTGTGTGTATGGGGGGTGTTATTATATTGGTTCAATTTATTATTTTTTATTCAGTTCAATATTTCAGTATAAGTTTTAAGCTGAGTTTTAAATTTTTTTATATTACTGTTCATGTTTCTGATTTTTTCAGGTAGTGAATTAAAAAATTTACCTCCGAGATATTTATGATTTAACTGTCCTATTGTTTTTTTTACATTTTGGAATAGGAAGCATTGATGTTTGTCTAAGATTTCTGATATTTTTGAAGGGTGCAACTTTATTTTGAATATTATCTTTATAAATTTGTAATGTTGCGTGATAAAAGTATAATGCACTTAATTTTCTGACCTTAAATTGTTTGAATAACAGTTCTGATGAATATGAGTAGGGTTTTTTTAAATTGTTTTTATTATTAGTTTTTGTGATATGTAAATTGTTTGTGTTTGATTTGTATATGTACCGCCCCATCCTATAATGCCATATTGTATAATTGATTGACAGAAAGCGAAGTATGTGGTTCTAAGTAATTTTTCGCTTAAAATATCTCTTAAGCATCTAAATATATATGTTTATATCCATATGTATTTCAAATATAAAATTTTTATCTAGTTTCTAAAAAGGATTTTTTACGATATCTTTAAACAGAAGAAATATATAGCATACTAGCTGACCCGACAAACGTTGTTCTGCCATATACATTATTTCTAGTGAATATTTTGGTTGTTAAATAAAACAATAACGAATGTATTGTAAATGTATGGGGATGGGATCTATGACAGAAAGAGGATGGAGCGCTGTAGACGATGACCGCCGATAAAAACAAAAATACACCAACTAAAGTAGGAAAATGAAATAAATAAAATCAATATGAATTTTAAAGAGCAATTGAGTTTACGATATTAACACAAATAAGCTCGATGGTTTGCACACGCGAGAACATAATGCCGCATGAAATGTGAAAATGACGCGACGCGTGAATGTCTTGCGCATGTGTAGATGAAAGTTCAATGAGGCGGACGTAGCGCCATCTGTCATTCAACAGCATAAATAATTTCGTTCTGTTTGAAATACGAAAGACGGTTAAATTTGTTCATACAAAATACTAAAATCGTGATTAAAAATGGGAGGGTGGGGGTAGGAGGGTTTGGGTCATATGTATTTTTTTATGCAAATAAAAAATTTAAAAAAATATTGTTAAAAAAATAGTTTTTTCTGGGTAGGGACGTTCTAATCACCTAGTGGTATGAAATATACTTTAAAACCTATTCTCATACCTGCCAAATATACATAAAAAAATTCATAAAAATCTACCACATACACCGTGACACGAAATTTTAATATACATATAAGATTTAAAATACCTTGGAAATATTCCGAAATTCGGTTAGAAATTTCAAGATACAATTGCGAACATAAGCGCAATCCGAGCTACGAATTATGGGAATGGAACGAAGCAACCGCAAACGGCGTTTCGCGTCGTTTGCCGTTGCTTCGTCTCTTGCTCGAAAAAAATATTTAAATTAAATGTTAGGGTAGCAAACCTGCATTTTCGATTTTTTGCCGTTTACGGCGTAAATCTCCGACAGATCCTTTTCGACTGATACATTTCGCAAAACTTTTATATAGATTTGATTGATGGTGTGAAAGAACTTAATATTGTTCTGATTAAACTATAAACAATTTTTTTTATACTAGATACTACTAAACTGTCGTTTCACAAAAAAATTAAAAATATCAATTTTGGAACTTTATTTAAGCATTTTTTTTGGCACTAGAATAACAGAACTGTAACAGATGTAGGTAAGTAGGAACCTAAAATATTATTGTTGATTTAGTTAATTAACAGTTGTTTTAACAATAGTAGAAAGATTATAACTTGAAGTGACAACAATAGCACTGATATCAGACTGAGTAACTGAAAGAGATAATGCCACCAGTTTAACCATACGCTTATGAAAATAAACAATCGTTTGAAAAGTTAACATTAACAGAAGGGCCTAAATTTTATTATAAATCTCAATTTTAAGAAAATTAATAATTAATCTCAAGAACTAAAGGATTTTTAAATTTAATATAGTTTGACATGCTCATACCTGTGCGGCGGCCAAAATCGAAACTATTGAAAGAACTGTTTATTTCACAAAGCACTCTTTTTAGGGTGAATTGCCTACTTAAAAAAAACGTTTATTTTAATTAATAATTATGCGTACAAAACAAAATATTGAGTTTTGTTTTTGGGTACATATGTATTAAGAAAATTAACAATTAGATTTCTATGTGTAATCCAAATTAATAATTAGGTCCCTAGTCCCTACATGTAATCCAAATTAACAATTAGGTAGTTACCTATATGTGAGCCAAATTAACAACTAGGTACCTATATGCAGGGCTGGGCAGTATTTAAATTACTTATAATTGAAATACGTATTTGAAATGCAGCTTTGATGCTTTAGGTTTGTTCATGGTGCCTTTCTCCATGCTAAAAAGCTTGTGGCAAGCAAACTGTTTTCGCTCGAATACGCGCTGTCACTTTATGACGTTTTCATTGCCGGTGGGAGCGATCCGGCAACATACGACTACCCACATTTTCAAATACAGGTTCAAATACCTTGGGGTCGAATTCTCCAGCGATGGTCGGCAAGACGGAGAAATTGATAGAAGAATCTCTCCTCTCTACAGCTCAGTGATAAGGAAAGCCGAGCTGAGCATCAAAACAAAGATGGCAGTGTTTAAAACTGTATACCGCCCGACGCTCACTTACGGCCACCAGACATGGATGCTAAATGAACGAACACGCTCTAGAGTCCAAGCTGCCGAAATGAGGTACTTGGGAGGAGTGGCAGGGGTTACGAAATGGGATCATATAAGAAACTCCACGATCCGAGATGATCTAAACATTGAACCACTGCTACTCTTCGTAGAAAAATCGCAACTGAGGTGGCTTGGGCATGTACTAAGAATGTCTGATGAACGAATTCCGAGGAAGATACTGAGTGCGATTCCAGAGGGTAGACGTCCAGTGGGCCGCCCCAGACACAGTTGGGCGAGGTAACTCCAGAAACTGTGTGAGGAGAGGATGGGGCTACCATGGACAGAGGCCGAACAATCAGCACAAGACAGGGACATAAATATGGAGGAGCCTTGTCGATGCAATGGGTCCCCGACCCGAATAGGATAAGGGGAAGAAGATGATGATGATGATTTGAAATGCAAATACGTATTTTGTATTTGTATTTCAATTACTTCCTAAAATGTATTTTGTAATTTGTATTTCAATTACCTGCTGCTGGGGTATTTTGTAATTTGTATATCAATTACTTATGGCTTCAAAATACATTTTCAAATACATTAATCGAAAAATTAACTGACATAGATAATACATAACTAAAAATACATAGACTAAAAACGCTAGAATCCTGTACTATTGTCCTATTATCCTGTGCTATAACACTCTTACTATTGATTATTTGTAGTTCTCTCATCATTGCTTTATAATGTACTGTACATTTTTTTTGTCATGCTAGTTATTATTATTGTGCTGTGCTATAATAGCACTGTTATTGTACATTTTGTTTCATATTATAATATTATACTTGTCATTGCTTTCTATTGTACACTTTTGTATCATAGTATTAGATCAAGCACTATATAGCAATAATTTGACTGAATACTAGATTATTTTAAAGTTAATTTCTGTAGAGCGCACTTGAAGTGAAATAACACAAAACTGCGCTATACGTATGTAATGTAATGTCATCTACGTATATAAAAATGAATCCTTGTTTCCCTTATTAATCCTTCGAGCCGTTTCTGCAGCACTGGCCCCACGGTGGAACTCTTACTCGTAAATAACGCGATATTTCAAGTTTTTCATTTTGTAAACTAAGTGACGCAAAGAAAAAAAACAATTAAGGAAAAAAGAAATGAATTATAATTTTCGAAACACAAATACATGAGTAAACAGCTGTATAAATTTGAATTTGGAATTCCTAACCAAAGAGAAGATATTTGAGATCAAAGTTGCCAAATTCATATGTAAGGACCTAATATTTGATGAAATGTTTTGAAACAACCCGTCCTTAATCTGTTTTAACGGTAGGTACCGATCAATAGTTTGTGAAAATACTCGATTTTTTTAATTAACAAGTTTTGAAATTACCATTGCTACACACTCGTGCCTTATGATTCGTCACCATAAACATTTAAAGGGTAAAAAAATGTGAAGATTATTCCATCTGGAGGACAAGTGTCTACACTTTACTTTTTACATTTCAGGCCGCCACATGTCGCAGTTTCAAGTCATGTCATCATGGATTGAATGAACTCTCGTCATTACAACCAGCACCAACCAACCTCTTGTCATTGCAACATTACAACCTGCACTTCATTATTGCAAGAGTTGGTGACGCCCCAGGAAGATGTGGCATGATCAACTTTTTTTTGAAGTGAACTTCTTTAGCACCGTTGTGATTTGAGACTCGATGAAACGAAAAATAGCGACACTAAAAAAAGGCAAGCACATACATTTGTGTATAGGATTTAGCCTGCGAGAGAATGAGATAGTATAATCGGTCTCCTCTTTGTGCGGTGATTCGTAGCCTATCGGTCACCTATATGTGTAGTGCTTCGTAGCCTCCCCTTCGTCTACTTTAGATTTCTGAAGGTTTCACTTTTACCCGTGTGAATTGCACACTCCCTGAGGAAAAAAAATCCCTCAGGGCCTGTGTCATCTTTGGGGATGCTGTGTGAAGGGTTTTTTTAAGGAAAGGAAGAAGATGAGAGTTCTGGGAAGGAAAGAGGTTTGAAGAGTGGGTAAGAATCTAGAGTTCAGTGTGTCCATGTCAACCGCCGCCAAGACCTAGATTAACCTCACTCCATGAACCCGGGCACCCTTTCTAAATCACCAAACGTAGCTAACCACTCGGAGTGACCTATGGCAGAGGTGTTGGTTATTCAATAAAGGGTTCCCGAGGCGGCGGTACCCATTCCCGCCTCCCAAATTGACATTAATAGATAATTCTTCTCTTGTCTCAACAAGAGAAGAAATAACAAATGACCACATATTTGGTTTTTGTAAATGAAGCACAAGAGTCCCAACTGAAAGGGCAGTGGGACTGTGACATCCATAATTAAGATATGTTGTAAGGCTGTAGGTGGGTGAGGGAGGGAGGTTGGCAAGTTCCTGGGTATTCAGATCCGGTCACGTTCTATTCTGAATTGTGGACTTTACAAGGGATACTGACAGTAGATGCTCTCTGGTTGTTATTATTCATATTATTATTGTAGAAGGAGTCGGTGAAGTCCCAGGAAGGGATGGCACGATCAAGTTAATCAAATACTTGAGGCGATTTTTTTTTTTTAAAGAAAGACAAACATTCCCGGGTTACGAATAACCCAACAATGTTTGAAATCTCCTACTACCAACACAGAAAGCCGAAAAATGTTGCTTGTGTTGTGATGGAGGACTTAGCCAGCCGAGGAATTGAACACGCGACGCCCGGTTGGGATCCAAGCGTTATGCCCACTCAACCACTGACCAGTCGATGACTAGTTGTATCGAGATATGGAACAGCAGATAAAAACTGAGTTGTGCCCTTGAGGTGATTTTTCACAAAAACGGCGCTATACGAATTATCCAATTACTATTATTATGGCGTTCCTAAATTTTGAATTATTGTAAGACTGAAAGTAGGTACCTACTATATTTATAAATGAATGTGCATTGTCATCGTTTTACGTGTCTCTGTTGGGGTAAGATTCTTTCAAAAATACCTTTTGTTTAATTGGAAAGGATGACGTAAACGTAATTGCTAAATATTAATATCACAGTGGTATGTATGACTAGAGATATGAATGTGAATAAGGAGTGTGTGCCAAGACAGTTTGGTAAGTTAAGATAGAGGAATCTGTCAAACGGGTCGCCCGTTTCTTTTTTTTACATTAGCTCCATACCGGAGACCGTGAGGAAAATAATTCAGGGTACCTAGCATGGTCGATCGATATAGGTTTTATCGAAAATATCGGGAACTTGTCATTGCTCCCGAGCACAACTGCAGACCGCTAACGAACAAACAACAGTTTACAGCGACTAAGGGTTCCTAATTTATTTAACGTGAACTATTATTTGTTCGTTAGCGGTTAGCGTTAGTCGTGCGCGGGAGCGACAAGTTACCGACATTTTCGATAAAACCTATGTCGATCCACCATGCTAGGTACCCTGGGCCTATGTCATCTTTGGTCTTTTTAGGAAAGGAAAGAGAGGAAGTACTGGGAAGGAAAAAGGTATGAGGGGTGTGTAGGAATCTGGGGATAAGTGTGTCCAGAAGTAACGGGTATATGAATCATATAATAACGGGTATATCTCTCCTACTGCGGTGCAAGGTTATAGGTATTCCAAGAGATTCCTGTTGGAGAGGTCAAAAAATCTTCCTCAACCAGTCTCTCCAGATTCAGCCTGCCACGCAGTTAGTGGGCGGACGCATCTGCCGCCAACATCCGGACAAACCTTACCCCATGAACCCGGGCACCCCTGCTAAACGTAGCGAATCACTCGGGGTGACCAGTGGCAGAGGTGTTGGTTATCCAATAAATGGTTCCCGGGGCGGCGTTATCCATACCCACCCCCCCAAATTGTGAAATTGTTTCTGCATAGAGTCAAGGGTTTTTTCGCGAAAAAGTATAATTTTTGGAACCAGAGATGGTGATAATTACCAAAGTTGGCATTAAAATTAGAAAAAAAAAATTTACCTACATATATCTTGAAATTTAAAAAAAAATCAAAAACTTCCTGCAGGTCGACAATATATATTAGCCATACATTCATTCAGTTCAAATAAATATCATTAAGTTCATTCGCTATTTCAGCCTTTTAGTATGAAACATGTCGTGCGTTCCTCTTAAGAGGAACGCCTGCGCCGTATTTTTTACAATAAACAGAAATTTGGAGTTGAGGCTCAAAATACCCGACAATCTGGATAATTATTTTTTAATTAAAAGATATAGCATCTAGTAAGTGTATTATGCGCCACTTTGTTTATTTGTTTTTTAAATTATAAAATGTTGTTCATTAGAATTCAATTTTTCATGATTTTAGAGGCAACTTTGGCAATTATTTGTGAGTTAATGACAATTATTAAAAAAATATATTTCATTCTAATAAATGAAACAATTTAACTTTGTTTGAACCGTTTTTATAATGAGTAAATCCGACCGGTTTCGGAACAACCGTTCCTTCTTCAGGGAAAGCGTATATCTACTAATTTGACATTTTCAAAATATGGATGGGAACAATGTTTTATTATGGTAGGGGTGGAGCCGTTGCTAGATATTAATGTAGAGTGGGTGGGTAGGTATTAATGTAGAAAATCAAAAGTATATATATTTTATTCTGTTTACTATATAAATATAATTATAAAAGGCATTTTAATGGGCATAAATTTAAATTACAAACGATTGATTTACATTGGAACACAAGTCCGTCATACATACAAATTATAATTTGTACCGAAAAAAGTCTTTTTACGACGTTTTACTTTTTATTTTATTTTTCTTTATGTACCCACAGTGGGTAGGGAATTATTTTTTTTTATAATTTCGTCAACTAATTGGAAATTGCCTCTAAAATCTCTTTCTTTGGCCAATATGTCAAATAAATAAAATATCGCAAATCCGTACTAGATACTTGCTACAACTTTTTTTATCTCACATCTAAATTTAAGTTTTATATGAAAAAGATATTAGGCCAAAATACATGACCGTGTAGCAAATATTTAGCTCGATATGTGCCACTTATTTGTGTTTTAAATTATAAAATATGGGCCATTAAAGAAATTAAAAAATTAATGATTTTAGAGAAGACTTTTACAATGTTTTGTGAGTATATGTTTTTTTTAATCTTGCTAATCTACTATTTAAATAGAATGAATTATAAAATCTAAAAATAAAACATTGAAAAAAAACGTTCTTTGGTCGAATTTAAAAATTCATATACCTACGAAAAAGTTGTCTTCCAACGTAAATCAGTCGTTTGTTATTTAATTTAATTCGATCAAAATGTTTTTTTAATAATGAATATTTTTTATTTAATTATGTTTACATAGTAGGTAAGGCAAAAATATTTTTTTAAATAATTATATTACAAAAGCCTCTAAAATCGTGAAAAATCGATTTATTTGATAGCCCATACTTAATAATTTGAAACATCAATACATAAAGTAGCCCATATCCGTACTAGATATTTGCTATACTTTTGATTAAAAAAATAATGTTTAAATTTTTTAAGTATTTCGGCCTCAAACCCAAATTTAAGTTTTGAATGAAAAAAGCCGCGGGTCCGTTCCTCTTAAGCATTTCTCTAATAACTAGAATAAAACACCTACATAAAGTATTGAAAAAACGCTAATTTGGCAGCCGTGAATAAAAAAAACATATCTAGGGTCATGGTAAGAATATATAAAACCAACAAATCAATAACAACATAAATGATGTATTTGCAACATTAAAAAAATACAGAGGAATGGAATTAAAAAAAATTACAATAATACTTCTTGAATAAGTGAAATAAATTTATTAATTAGTGCGAATTTGTCAATCATCTAGTGAAAGCAAAGCTGAAATCTAAGCCTATAATATAATATCTAAGACATTTTACTTTAAGCTCTATTCTGCTATTTTCTAGCTTATCTTGGTTCTATGAACTGAGTCATTCTTCTAATATATTTACCCATTGGTTTCGTGGTAGCTGGAACTTAATATTATATATTTTAAAACAATTTAACCACACATTAGAAAGTTCGACCACGTTTCCTCTTAATAATGTCACATCAAAAATATGTTATCGTTTCTTAATGTCGATAATTTTGTTAATTTAATGTTTATATAGTCGAATAGTATCATTAAATTTAAAAAAATGTAATCGTATCACTTAAAAAATTGAACACTTCAATCCGGTCTTCTATATCTTAAGTCATTTTCTTTAGGTTTTCTCTCTTAGATACATTTTTCATGTTCCTTTCTTTTAATAATTTATCACTTTTATTTTTCCGATAGTTGCCTCCGTGGTCGAGGGGTAAGGCTCTCTATTAGCTATCCAAAGATCACGGATTCAAATCCCGGCATGCGCAAATAAATTTAATTTGATTCACAATTTATTAATTTAAATAGCATGTTTGCGGCACGTTCCAGAGTGTAAGATACTTTCAGTATCGCTCTGGTGTAAGACCACCATTCAGATTCGTTGTTTGAAATGGCTTTAGCTTTGATTGGTGACCACATCTGAACAGCCAAGTACTTCCCCATCTTTGTCTTCTCCATCGGTTTTCATTGCCAATACCTTCAGCCTTACAACATACCCCAATTGGGAATGCCATAGTCTCACTGGCTCCAGATGGTTGGGAACAGTTGGAACTCTTGTACAGTATTCACGTAAAAAAATAAGTTCTAAATTGTGGAGATCTTTTATATTTATTTAATTTTCCAATGGCTTTCCATTTAATTCGAAGCTTCATGTTTATTCTCCCAATTCAATATGTACAAAAGTTTTGATGGCTTCTCACAATCTGCAAATAAACAAAAAATAGATTAGAATCACACATTTTATTTTTTGTCAAATGTCAGCATTCAGGGCAATAATAAACACATAAAATTTAATCAGTTTCAGAAGGCGGTAGATACTCTCAGCATCGCCCAGCCGTAAGAACACCATTCAGAATCGAAACATTACCTAAAATGGTTTTAGTTAGGTTTGGTGAACAGATCTGAATAGCTAGGTACTTTCCAGCCTTCTTCTTTCCCCACTTTTTTCATCCTCACAACATATTCAATTGAGGAAGTCATAACTGGCTCCTTAAACTTGGGCGCAGTTGCGACTCTTTTGTGATATTCACATAAAATTATTATTATTTCAAAAGAGTCTTGACAGATTACAGCAAGACCACTGAATAAACACTGCAATAATAACTTCAAGTAATACTCAACTATTATTACTATTAAATCAGATATTTATCTCACTATAATATTCTACAACTACTAAAATAATCCATTCAACTTGCGCAAAATGTACGTACCTTTAGTTCTGGATTTCAAACATTGATTCGATCTCGAAAATTCGTGTGAATTGCAAACGTCATGACAAAGAACATGTTCATATGATGAAGACATTTTATTATGAATCTCTATTATTTATTATTTTATCAATCCCAATAACGTTTTTCTCACAAGTGGGAACATTTCTTGTGCCAATTTGATCGAAAATACGGGTTATATAAATAGTATGCACTAAAATCCAACTTGACGTATAAATAATTATTTGGAATTGTATAATAAAATTCAAGTTCGCGCATGGGGTGTGTGTGCTGTGGTAATGGTAGAAAACTGTAATTCGATTACCAAGGGATGATTTTTAAAAATAAAAATATATCAATTTTAAGGTTAAAATCTTATTTTTCACAAGCATAAAAATATTTATAAAATGCTGAATAATATTTAAATCCCTATGTTCGATGATTATAAGTGATAAATATCGCGGAATATTTAGCATCGTTTTATTACTGCCATCTATTGGTGAAAAATAGCAAACGCATTGCTTTGTAGGATCGTCTCAACTTATGAAAAAGTATTTCCATGAAAACTTCATAGATGTCAATAGTGTATAATTTTATTAGGAAATTAATAAATAAATTGCCGGCAAATTGAATCGCATTCTCTGCAGTTAGGTATTTTAGGAAATGCTACTTGTCAGTGTTGTCAGGCGCATGGTTTTTGCCACGTTTCACGTTTGCATGGGTTTTTGGATCTTTTATAATTTGTAGTATTTACACTTGCACTGTTTTTTGAAAATACCAAAAATATGTAATTTTGAGTGAGGAATTTAGTTTTTGTACTTTAGTACGAGTTCACAATGTCTTTATCTAATTGCTATCTTTGTCAATTAATAATATGAAATCATATTTAAATTAAATGAATGTTTCATTTTGCACTACTACTGTAAAATGTAAAACATTTAATTATTGGATTGTGGGAGAATTTCTTTTCCCTCTTCGGTCGAAGCCATCTTCTCATAGATTTGAAAAATATATATATTTGTGTTTTTTTATATTATTATAAGGAGATCTTCAAACTTAACTCGATAACACTAAAATCCTTTTATATATGTAGGTATATCTACTTTTCAGATATTTTTTTTGTCAAAACATTATTTTTTCCTATTATTTAAAGAAAAATTATATTTCTTTATAAAACATTAAAGATTTATTACTTAGGTGACGTTGTTTTCTTATTTAATTTCTCAATAAAATAAAAACATAGGTTTCTTGGTGATCGGACAATTCGAATCTTGCGACTTCAACACCTCGATTGAAAAGTCATTAAAAGTGATATAAAAAAATACTATTAATGACTTTTCAAAGGGGTATTGAAATGCCACTTTGTTGAGTTGGCATGTAACCGTTTTTTACCCCTTAATTTTTTTTTATTCGTACAATCATGGCATCACTACTATCTACTTGTAATAAACTCGACCGCCGCGATCCGATAAACAGCGAGAGATAAATTTATTTTTAATATTCCGAAAAAAAAATTACTTCTGAAGAAAAAATGACTTAAATGCACGTCGTAAAAGATGCCTTTATCCTAGAAATATTTCGACAAAGCATCTCAAAAGAAATAAACAAACGAAGAAAATTACATATTTACCTCATTTTTGAATTTATTGTCCTTTTGAGCATTTCAAATTTCCGTGATCAAACTACTTTGTGTAATGTTACCAGTAAACAATTGATATGAATAAAGGGACACCGGAAAATAATATATGATATATTACTGTAAAAGCGGTAAATCTTAAGATTTTCCCGTAAATCCTAAGATTTAGCAACTTTTAATGTTGGTAAATCCTAAGATTTATCCGTAAAACCTAAGATTTACCAATTTACGGGCTTTTACAAAGTAGAACAAAGCACGTAAACAAAAACAATGAATAACTGAAAACAAGGAATTGGCTTGACAACATCAACTTCTTACGCTTGGTTTTTGGTTTTCCCACTTCATGAGTCACGAGAGAAAGCATAGTGAAAGAAACGATTCAGTTAAAAAGCTGTGAGATAGGTACTACTAGGTAGGTACTAGGCTCCGGATTCAGAGTTCTAGGGTTCTTTACCCGGAGTGCACAATAAATTTAAAACAATTTGTATGAGTCATATTTAGTTTTTTTTTACATTAGCTCTGAGGGAGCTGGACTCTGGGTGTCGGTAGAGACGGGAGACGAAATGAAAAGCAGTCGGTCGATGCAGTGAGTGAAGCAAGGATCATACTGAGCAGACGCAACGCCACGCAACGTTCCTGTACCGTTCAAGGAAGGATCATACTGAGCAGACGCAACGCCACGCAACGCGACGCAACGTTCCTGTCCCGTTCACACTGGCCGACGTACGTACGCGTCGCTGTACCACGTGACAAGGGGTCTCTGGTTGTGCGCAGGCGCGTTTGATTTGACACATTTGACATTTATTTTTTAGGTTATGTTTATGTGATTCTCTTCTCAGCAGATGACAGCTTTGCCATGTCTTGAAAGTGAATTTGAAGATGATTTGCTACGATTATTATTATTAAATCAATATTCTCGTAAAAAGAAAAAAGTGAGAAGTATTTGGGTCCACAACATTAACAAACAAAGACAAATGTTTGGAGAGTTCCATACTTTAGTAAAGGAACTAGAATCTGATGACGGACGATTCTTCATGTACTTCCGTATGAGTAAAGTGGTATTTGAAGAGCTTCACAGCATAATTGAATATGACATAAAAAAAGAAAACACGAAAGTCTATTCGGATCAGAGAAAGACTGGCAGTGTGTCTATGTCATGTTTGATTGTCATTCATTATAGGGGTATAATATTGAAAGTCATGCCATGAATGGCTGAAATTTCCTCCCAAGCTGCACTGCGTGTATGCAGAATCTCTATAATCCTGTAATTTGATTTTATAAATAACTTCGTGCCGTCCAGTTTCAATGAACTGTTCGTCATCCATTTTTTAATAATATCTGTCAAAAAAACAACCACAGATATTGCGAAACATAACGTTAGATGCTCAGATAACACCAAAAAGATGTAAAATCATCTCGTAGTAGGCGTGACCATACCCCCTCCACCTTCCACATGGCCCACGCCGATCTGGCTGTGGCAGATCAACGTCGCGTAGGGGGCGTCGGTTTGCATTGCGTGGAGCTAGTCTGATTCTAAAGCATCCGTTTCCATAGAAAATGTGTGGATGGTAAGCAGTCCAGATATGGAAATGGTGACGTCTACCCACGTGGCGTGGCGTTGCGTGGGCTTAGTGTGGCTTTACCTTCACACTGGCCAGACGTACGTACGCGTCGCTGTGACCACGTGACAAGGGGTCTCTGGTTGTGCGCAGGCGCGTTTGATTTGACACATTTGACATTTATTTTTTAGGTTATGTTTATGTGATTCTCTTCTCAGCAGATGACAGCTTTGCCATATCTTGAAAGTGAATTTGAAGATGATTTGCTACGATTATTATTGTTAAATCAATATTCTCGTAAAAAGAAAAAAGCGAGAAGTATTTGGGTCCACAACATTAACAAACAAAGACAAATGTTTGGAGAGTTCTATACTTTAGTAAAGGAACTAGAATCTGATGACGGACGATTCTTCATGTACTTCCGTATGAGTAAAGTGGTATTTGAAGAGCTTCACAGCATAATTGAATATGACATAAAAAAAGAAAACACACATCTTCGAAAGTCAATTGGGACCAGAGAAAGACTGGTAGTGTGTCTAAAGTTTGATTGACATTCATTATAGGGGTATAATATTGAAAATCATGCCATGAATGGCTGAAATTTCTTCCTAAGTTGCACTGCGTATGCAGAATCTCTATAATCCTGTAATTTGATTTTATAAATAACTTCGTGCCGTCTAAAAGCTTCAATAAACTGTTCGTCATCCATTTTTTAATAATATCTGTCAAAAAACAACCATAGATATTGCGAAACATAACGTTAGATGCTCAGATAACACCAAAAAGATGTAAAATCATCTCGTAGTAGGCGTGACCATACCCCCTCCACCTTCCACATGGCCCACGCCGATCTGGCTGTGGCAGATCAACGTCGCGTAGGGGGCGTCGGTTTGCGTTGCGTGGAGCTAGTCTGATTCTAAAGCACCCGTTTCCATAGAAAATGTGTGGATGGTAAGCAGTCCAGATATGGAAATGGTGACGTCTACCCACGTGGCGTGGCGTTGCGTGGGCTTAGTGTGGTTTTACCTTAAGTCTGTATTGTGCTACGTGGGTGGTTTGGTATATTTATGTGTGCTACGTTGCGATATTCAATGAGCCAGGGGTGTAGACGGATGAGTAGACAGTGACGGTGCGCCGTAAGATGTAAGGGAACGTACCCATACGTGACACGTTTAGGGGGGGGGTTGTTTTTGGTCATCGGAGGGGGGGGGGGGGTTAAAAATTTCAAAAAGTTGGTCACGCAATATGGGTACGTTCCCTAATGTTGGTCAGGCTGCAGTGGTGAACCCGCTACGCAGTAGGTGGACAAACGCATTGGCTAGATCTAGACAAACCTCACTCCACGAATCCGGGCGCTCTTGCTAAGTCACCAAACCTAGCCCCGGATCTAGGGGGAGCGCAAACCGGGGCGCCTGCCCCGGGCGACAGTTTTAGGGGGCGCAAAAATCGTTATTTATATGTTTGATAAAAAAAAAATATTTACAAAGCGCCTGGCATCCAGCGCATATTGTTCTATCGATTATTCATTTGATTTTAAAATGCCCATTTGGTTTTTGAACACAACCTAAGTTGAATTATGAACGTATCCTTAGTCGATTTTGAACGCGTGCATAGTGTATGTCACCGGTTCCCAACGTGAGCGACAACGCCCCCTTGTGGGCGTTGGAGACTTTCGGGGGGACAGAAGAAGACCCAGATAAAATTAGGAGGCGTCGAGATGGCTCAGTGAGGGCATGGGCAGGTAAAAAAATGGTTTAAGATGAAGCCATACTAAATAATGCAAAATCATATGTTTTGAAAATTTGATGGCTTAGAAGTATTATAGATGCTTCAATTAAGTACTGCGTGTAGAACACACCTTGGCCCTTAAAAATATCGGTCATTTCTTTTAATACGCCTATAAAAAAATAAAGTATAAGGCCTATAAAAAACACTTTCAAGTCCAAAGTCTCCTATTCGGATTTGGTTTTGTTGTATAATATGGCAAATTTAGTTTCTTTTATAATAATCGCAAAAAAATTGATATTTATGCTCGAACTTCACAAATATGCAAAATAAAATATGCATTTTCTCGTTGTTATTTTTGACATCAATCAATACGGCCCGCACTCTACGAATTTGGATTCTTGAAGTGACCCTTATGGCATGGGCACAAGAACCATGCACTGGGCTCAACCCATTTCGTATCAGTCACGCCCCGACCGGAGCGGGAGATGCACGCGGTACTCCGCGTCGTTTAGTTTCGTGAAATTAATTTTAAATTTCCGTTTTCTTACAATAAACAATGCGTAAAAAAGGAATTAATATGTTTTACAGGCCTGTACGAAATCAACCTCTTCTCATTCTCATATACCTTTTCCAACCTTTCCAAAAGCTTTTTCTCAAGTATTTTTAAACTCCTCCCATAAAGGGCATGAATTACGATTACGATTTTTTCCTGAACTATTGGATCGCCTTAAAAGATACAACAAGAAACACGCTAATCACGTACTAATAAAGCAAACTAAACTTTAATATTGGTTAATTTTTGCTATTGTGTGTGTGCGAAAATTCACATATTTCGGTACTTCGGATAGAAGATAAAAATTGAACTGAAAGATTACATTACATTCAGATCTACATTAAATTGGGTGATATGAAAATATTTATTCAACAATATTATCATCTTGCTTGTGTTATTATTAAAGAATTGACACTGTGTCATAAATAGATACATGAAGAAAGAAGGTAGCAACCCGGTACTTAAAATAAAATAAAAACTAAAAGGAATAACTAATAATTTAATGTATCGAATTATTGATTCCGTGACAGATGAGCCCCCTCCCCCCCCCCCCCCCTTCCTATTTACTTCACTATAAAATTTTACTGGGCGATCAATGTTTATCAGTCTATTTTATTTTAACTTGTATTCAGTTTCATATAATGTAATCTTAAAGATGTAGGTACATTTATAAGGCTGACAGAGTACTCACTGCTCTATTCAGCTGAAATAAACCAACTTTATTGTTATCTTAATACATAAAACAAAGTCGGGTTAGTTACACCATTTATAACTCGCGAACGGCTGGACCGATTTTTTTATTATCTTTGATTTGTTGGATTTGTCTCCGCCCGAATAGCAGAATAGCTTTTAAAACATTGGAAAAATTATGAAGAAAATTCTTTTCGTCACACGTTTTGTATGAAACGAATTCTCATCTTTTGAAAGAGCTGCAGCAACATTGTAATAAATATAATATTGAATAGTGAGTGAATTCCAAAAATTCTAAAATGTCAAATGTCAATGCGCTAATTGTATAGCTTTTGTTCTTACACATATGGGTAATGCTGCCCCTCTTTCTTACACACAATAGCCTTTTCTAAAAAAAACCACAACACGCCCGATAACCCGTGTTGCTGCAGCAACATGAATAAAACAAAACTACACTAAAACACGATAACATTACTAATAAGGTTTGTTCTTAAAATGTATTTTAAATCTGGCAACAATGTAATTTTTATAGTCTAAGTACTAAATTGTTTGTTTTCCTTCATAACCGCTAAGTGGCGGCGCCTGCGCATTCGTTGTTCGCGCTCATTCATAAATGAACTTTCGCGCTGGAAGCGCGAAACAATTTCGCTTCGCGGATGTGATTTTAAAATGTAATTTTATCTAGTTTTCATAAATGGTATTTGTTTTTACGACACCTTCAAAAATAAGAAATATATAGAACATTCAAAATACTTCGGAAAAATTCCAAATTTCGTTCGAACATCAATCGTTAAAACAGAGATAAACTACCTTCTCAGGCCGTGTAAACAATGTGTATTTCTTTCAATGAACAAATATTATTTTAAATTAGTAATGTTTTCACGTCCGCGGCCATTTGTCAATTGAATAAATTTTCACTGGGTTTTTTAGTAAGGCTGATGTTAATAGTCGAAAATGAGACAAACGGTGAACGTAGTATATCTGCACCCCTTCAAAGGAAAAATACAATAATTATAATAAATCTCCCTCACACGTATAAAGAAAATGAAAAGCAATTCCCTTTAAGTAAGTGGAAAACTAAGAAAATCACTAAAAATATAAATTCGTACACAACGCCATCTCTTATACTAACAAAAACAAAACACAGACAGTTGCGCATCGATAAAAAATATAAATCCGTACACAACGCCATCTCTGATACTGACAAAAAAAACGCGGACAGTTGCACCGATCATTGCTTTATTGTGTAATTTTTAACTTAATAAAAAAACTGAATTTAATTCAGCTAATAAGTTAACACGACAGTTATTGATTCTGAGGCGATACGAAATTCGCCGGGTCAGCTAGTTATTTATAAAAGCCCTACGGGCATATAAAAGAGTAAAATATAAATCAATAGATTCGTAGTTCCTACACAACAAATAAAATAAATAAATAAAAATCTATGAGATACCGCCGTCCCACTGAAAAAAACGAAACACGCAGCTAACCAGTTCTAAAAAACTTGCAGATTAACATTTCGATAAAAATCAGATTGACGAATGAATAAGATATTATCAAAAGCTTCTCACGGGTAAGACGTGAGACCGGTCATGTGACTCGGTTCCTTCGTGTTACAAAAACAAAGTCAGGTGACTTGGGAGTTTTTTTGGTATTTTTTGCCGGGCCTTTATTATTCATACCATCGTGGCATCGCACTGACATTCGAATTGTTAGATTAGCTGGGCAAGAATACGAATTTGATTTTTTAGTAGAATTTTATTTATTTGTATACAAGCTGGGGTACCCGGCTTCGCTTAGGGAGTTGATATGAGATTGAACTGACGTTCGAACCCATGACGAATCTTGCTTTATGTCCCTCTACCAATGGGTAGCCCCACCATACAAAAAAGGCTTCGAATGGTCCACAATGTTCCAGAACATTCCAGAATATTCCGGAATGTTGTTGAGTGCTCTCAAATACTCTCGAATTTTCTGGACTGTTCTAGAAATTTCTAGAGGGTGAAACTTCCAGCCCTTATTTCTTCAAAAGCATGCCCTTCAGGTAAAAACGGAATCTTCTTCATGGATGGGGGATAGAGGGCTACCACGCCATATAACTCCCTTGATCGTACCGGGACTCGTTTCTGAGTTTTAGCAGGACGCACACTTTCATACACTTTACTTTATAATATATATTTATTACGTCATAGCCTAATAGTTCAGCCAAAGTGGTCCAAAAGGAGGTGTAGAGTGCGTGATTCCTTCAGAAACTTGTTCAGGGTGCTTAGGGTATGACCGTACCAAAATTCCGGTAAAAAATACTGTAAACGTTGACTGGTTGATTAATTTGCATTTGTATATATAGTCTGAAAGGTAATTCAATTCTTTCAAATAAATTTCTTTCTCTGATAAATATTTTAGATGATATGAATGAATGTTTGATGAAAAATGTGAGGTAAAGTGATTTTTTCGGAAATATCTACTTTTGTGGAGCGTGTAACTCAAAAACGGCGAATTCGAAACGTGTAAAATAAATGTTGTAGATAATTTTATAAGCTTTTATTTATCTTACAAAAATTTCCTCTGCGACGCACCGTTTTTAAACTAATAATTACTAAACCTAAACAATCGTAAGCAGAGAGTTCAAATTTAAAATATTGACGAAAAAATTATGCAGTACATGGTAGAATCCCAACGGAGAACTATTAACAAGGGTGTGCCACAAGGAAGCATTCTTGGGTCTCTCCTCTTCCTTATGTACATAAACGAACTTCCGATTATTGCTGGCACAGAATGTTTAATGTTTGCTGATGACACTGCTTTGTTATTTGAATGTACTGGAGACGTTGACGAGTTTAATAAACATTTTAACGAGACTTGTCAATCAATAGCAAACTGACTGTTATTACAAAATCTGTCACTTAACACAAACAAAGCTGAAGTTCTAAAATTTTGTCCAGTATAAGCTACATCTATAAACATAAATGTCAACTTTAATAACCACAAAGCACTCTCTTTAGGGTGAATTGAGGCAATTGAAAACGGTCCTGGGTTCGAGTCCCAGAGGTGCAAATATCTTCTTCTGATTATTTTGTTTCCAGATTTTTTATTGAGTTTCGCTAATATTGTCTTCATTTAATTAAATATTACAATTTGTTAAAAAAAATACAAAGTTAAAAAAATAAAGTAAAGAGCCCGTAATACTACTTGTAAAATAAAATAAAGTAAATTCAAGGTGTCCGGAAACTCATAGTACCTATAAGCGGGTTACTGGTAAATCTACATCATATTTGGAGTAGATTTTGAAGTATAACTTTTTTTGATTTAAAGCTTTCGTATTCGCGTAAATCAAGTCCGAATTTGGAATTTTTTAAGTCAAATTTATAGAAAAATCGATCGCTCGGTGGTCAATATTAGCTGTTTCATATCTTTTCAACTGAGTCGAAGCCAAAACCCTGCTCCAAAAGATTCTTAACCTTTTAATTGCCGAAAAAATTGGAAAAATATATTTTTTTTAAATCGAAATACTCCGACCTAAATTTTTTTTTATGTCTCTGTGTGAAGTAGATTCAACAGTTTCCCGCTTGTACTTCGAGTTTTTGGACACCATGGATGATACAAGGTGTCTCAAAAGAAAGTTTAAATTTAGTGGATGAATTTAAAAAAAGTAAGCGTTCCATTGAAAAAATGTTTATTAAATTTATTTCGACACTGACTCAAAAAAAAAAACAATCGTACCTACACACTGATGAGTAGAAAAAGTAAGTTTATTATTAAGCTGTAGAAGAATTCGATTTTTTTATGCATTTTTCAAGTCGTTTTTTTGTTTTGTTAAAATTTTTGTTTATTTTTTGATTTTTAGTGAATCTGAAGTAATTGGTCTGAATATGGGTAGACCTATAACGACGTTACTGTAGGTGACTCAAAGATCCGTATAGCATATAAAAGATCCGGCCGAGTATCGTTAATTTACTCTTAAGAATTGAAGATTTGCGTTACTTTGTCATGGATCCCATAATCAAAACCCAGCCAAGCTCTCATCAAACTACCCTTGAAGTAGATCCTTTCAAGTAAAAAAAGAATCATCGAAATCGGTTGTCGTGATATTGAGTTATTCGTCATACTTAATGCAAATTTAAGATTTATATGATTTTCTCATGGATGCCAATGTCAGAACTGGACCAAATTGAAATGGGACTACACGGAAAGCACCAGCTTTCTAATAAAAAAGAATTATCAATATCGATTCGCCCAGTCGAAACTTCTGAGGTAAAAAAAATAATAAAAATAAATACAGTCGAATTGAGAACCTCCTCCTTTTTGAAGTCGTTTAAAAACAAATTATATTTTCGTGTCTTCAATTTATCATTAAAAATTTTGACCACTTAAAGTTGGTAATCAGACCATCGTGCATCGCACCGGCTCCGGACAGGACAAAAAATCCCAAAGAGAACATTAGACAATCGGCAAAGCTAGTTTTTTGCGCACATATTTTTAATTATTAATATTATATTATTATTAACAGTTGCAGATATACCTATATATCTTACAGTCATATGTCGGTGAAAGTCTACTTGAGACACGTGACAAAAATCATTTTGGAATTCACATTCAAATTCGAAATGTCAGAGTTTTTTTTACATTTTATATATTCTGCACAAAAGTCCCAACAGACAGGAGCCAGTTGTAGGTACTAAGGCATTCCAAATTGAGAAGTATTATTAGGATGAATGGAGTAGGAGTGGAAGGAGGTGGGAAAGAGGAAGGATGGGAAATACCTGTTTATTCAGATACGCAATAGGGGCCCATTCATTTATTACGTAAGACGATTTAGGGGGGAGGGGGGTCAACCTTGTCTTAGTTTTTCTTACAAGGGAGTGGGAGGGAGTCTCGATAGTTCTTACGTAAGATCACAAAAATGCGCAAAGTTAAAATTATACATTGAAAAAGCGCGGGCAACCGAGCGAGTGCCGAGGTTCGCTCGGATGCGTATAGGTAAACGATTTCCATTTCCATTTCAAACAAACATTAAAACAAACCAAACGTGTATTCATTTTTTTCTTTACATTCTTACGTAATAAATATTAAACAGGGGGGAGGGGGTCGGCCTATTCTTATTTTATAATAGGGGAGGAAAGAAAAATTTTCAGGCGCATCTTCGGACCGGTTGTAGAAAATGGATTTTGGCGCAGACATTATAACAATGAGCTCTATACTCTGTTTAAGGAGCTAAACGTCGCAAAATTTATAAAATTGGGAAGACTTCGGTGGCTGGGTCATGTGAAGTTCCTGCTGAACTCAAGACCAATAGGGTGAAGGAGCCTGGGAAGACCAAGACTAAGATGGAGCGACAACGTCCTCAAAGACATATCTATCTTGGAGCTTCTAAACTGGAGAGAGCTGGCACAAAATCGAGATGAGTGGAGGAAGATTCTTGATGAGGCCAATACCCACCAGGGGTTGTAGAGCCAATAGTGATGATGATGATGAAAAGGGGGGGAGGGGGTCGAAAACTAGTAAAATTCGTCTTACGTAATAAATTAATGGCCCCATACCAGACTGAATACCGTGTTTATATGATGTATACAACATTTCAAATCGTAAATACGCACAAACTGCTTGCTCGAGCGTATCTGAAAATTTTACAATGCCCTAAAAAGAGATATTGATATTTTACACTGTACCCTCGAAAAGTTTAAAATCAAATTAACCTTACAATAAACTTAAATCAAAACTATTAATCCGGCATTGTTTATTTTTTCTTTGTAATCATTTTTTTATTATACTTTGTAATATTATAACTTTTAATAACTTGCTTACCCACTAGACTATCGAAGGCCCGCACCGACGCGCGAATTTACCGCATTATATTAGAACAGATGGCCCTTCCAATAATAAATTTTAGTGACGCATTTTCGTTTTATCCGAATTTCAAATCACTAACGGGGCAAAAGAAGTTCATAAAAAACGGACACCTAACTTTGTTGTTAAAGCCATTTCTAGCCCAGTTTTAATTCTGAATGTTGTAATTCACCAGGGCGATACTGATAATATCTACCACAATGTGCAATAATCAATGCGAATGACTACCATAGCTATTTTTTTGCCCTGAATTAAAATGTAAAAAACGTTACCATAAGTTACCATTATATATTACAGTGACCCAATTGTAAGGTGCAAAAAAAACTACATTAAATTTTTACATTTATACGACTGGTTAATGTTTTTGCATCTAAAAACTGTTCTCGATTGAAATTGAAATTGGCCTATCATTTAGCGAAAAATCAACGACCACAAACACAAGATTATAATAAGACACGCAGGCCAAATCGGTCCGTTTTTTTACATACAAAATGTATCAGTCCCCTATAATTTGGGAGCAGTTATATGCAGGTCTGTATTGGTAGTTGGCCTACCGAAATTATAATCATTATATGTAAAACAAAGTCGGGTTAGTTACACCATTTAAAACTCGAGAATGGCTGAACCGAAATTATAATCTTAATATACCTATGTAAAACAAAAGTCGGGTTAGTTACACCATTTATAACTCGAGCATGGCTGAACCGATTTTTATGATCTTTGATTTGTTGGATTTGTCTCCGCCCCGAATAGCATAATAGCTACTAAAACATCGGAAAAAAATTTATTAATAAAATTATTTTCTTCATACATTTTGTATGGAACGAATTCTTATCTTTTTAGCAATATTGTGATAAGTAAAGACCGGATTATATGCAAATGCATATTTGCATATAAAATTGCATATTTAGACCCTTTTCAGCGGTAGTTGCATATTTTAGCAAAAAATTTGAGATCTTGCATATTTACGCTCGATCTCGTTCATCGATCAGATACCTCACATAGTGACACTATAAAAGTCAGATATCTAAGCGCACGGCTAGCGAACTGATCGCTCCGAGCCCGCCTCCTCTTCGCCTTAATATAAAAACGCTTGAAACTCATGGATTGGCGTTGAATGAATCTATTTAGATTATGAAGAAAATTCGCCTTATGAATTCCTCGTCGCCAAAACTATTCTCGGGTAAACTCAAAGAAAAGTTTGAAAACTTACTGAACAATAACCCAGGGTTGGAACCCTTGTGCCAAATTGATAGCTTCCTCAATGGGGCAGGTGAAATTTTGCCCGGCACAATAAGTTCAAAAATCGCACCCAAATTTAAATTCGTAGTAGAACGCTCCTTTTCCGCTTACAATAATATGTTTAACGATCGTAGACACAATTTGTCTACAAAACATATAAAACAGTACTTAGTACGTTTTTAAAGGTAAATTGTAAATTTCATTGTTAAATACATTTTGTAATTGATATTTTCGAAAATACGATTGTTATCGTTGAGAACTAATAGCTTACTAAAATAAAAAAATATTTAAAAATACGACTTCCTGTATTATTTCATGTTGCATATTTTGGCCCTTTTTATGGATTTTCGTGCATATTTTAGGTATTTTTATTGCATATTTGCATGCATATTTTGGGCTGTTTTTGTTGCATATAATCCGGTCTTTAGTGATAAGTATAATATTGAATAGTGAGTCAATTTCAGAAATTCAATAAAGTCAAATTTCAATGCGTTGATTGTTTTGCTTTTGTTCTTAAATATATAATGCTGCCCCTCTTTCTTACACATTAAATGTCAACAGTCGAAAATGAGACAAACGGTGTATGTCTGCACCCCTCTAAAGGAAAAACACAATAATTGTAATAAATCTCCCTCACACGTAGAAAGAAAATGAAACGCATATTCCCGTAAGTAAGTTGCGCATCGATAATTGTTTCGTTGTGTAATTTTTAACCCACTAAAAAAATAATTTAATTCAGCTAATAAGTTAAAACAACAGCTATCGATTCTGAGGCGGTACGAAGTTCGCCAGGTCAGCTAGTTATTATTAAATCATAATTTTGTGTTCATTATTTACCAATTCCAAACCTAAAATCGTCTTCAAAAATTATTTCGACACCGATTTTCGAACAAATTTTTTGCATTCAAATTTGAGGTTAATGTAGACTCCCGAATTTTACAGTTTGATATTTTATAGGTAAAATAGTCTTTTGTTATGTGTTTTACTTTTGTTAAAAATGTGCGTTTCTTCTTTATATATTGTTTTATATACATACCATAGGCGGATTTAGGGGGGGGGGCACGGGGACACGAGCCCCCCCCAGACGGTATTTTTGTGTACTGTGGAGATTCCATCACAGTTCATACTTAGAAGCAGAAACTTTCTTTATTAAACACTAGCTGACCCGGCCACGCGTTGCTGTGGCTAATAAAACACTTTGTAAAATCCAACCTTTGTAAAAACCGCCGTCTTTGAGTTTATCGCGAAGAGATAGACAGATGCCGCGGAGGACTTTAATTTATAATACGTAGAGATGGTGTGAAAGATTATAATAATGTGAATGAAATTCTTGGGATAACTAACGTATTTAAGTTAATAAGGATTAATACTGTATCCGTCTAAATAACTTTCCAATTATCCCATTCTACGTGACCATTTTTTTAGAAGAATGGGTATAGTAAGCTATCCGTAAAAGATTCATGTATGCCATCGCGGACTTTTTTGTAGATCTGTAAAAGAGGAATATCCCACCATGCATTGTTTTGTTATATCTCAAATGGATTAGGCAGTGTTTTTGAATCTCCCAGGCGCGGCTTGATTTTTTCCGACACTTCTAACAATTATCGTTATGTTTCAACCAATTTACACAAATCCTTGACAAATTATATACCTAACCTTCCTCACAAAACACTCTATCTATTGGTGAAAACCGCATGAAAATCCATTCTGTAGTTTTCGAATTTTTAATTTATCTTCATTATTAGGCAGAAAAAGAGAAAAGATTGGCTATGGTGGAGGTTCATCTGGCAGATATTGAGCAATCAGCCCTGCTAAACAGTATTGAAATAAGCGGCCTTAAATTACAGGAAAACATACCCCCAGCCCATACTGTAAGCCAGATCGCTGAGCTCGCAGGCGTTACCTTATCACCAGAGGACACCTTTAAAATTACGACTTCCAAACCAAACAACCAAAAAAAATCACAATTAATTTTGTAGACAATAAAAAAGTCCACATTATGTTAGCTGCTAAGCATAGCGATCCGATTAAAAAATTCAACGGGGAAGGAGCCCAATACGTCTATTTAAATGCGGCATTAACCCAGTACTACAAAAACTTACATTGGAACACCAAACAAAGAGCCCTAGAAAAAGAATATAGATATGTTTGGGTAAAATCAGGAAGAATTCTTGTAAGAAAAACTAAAGAATCCAAGGTTGTCGAAATAAGACATCTCAACGATATACCTATTAAGATGATTTAAAAAATAAAATAAAACCATATACACACTCCATCTACTCTATATCTTTATAATGGCCTCTTTCACAACGGAACCACTTGAAAAACTGATACCTGAACCAATAATCACCACAAATACCTGCATGTTAAACCGTGTACTCCAGGACAAGTTACCGATCCTGAACATAATTCATCAAAACATTCGAAGCATTAACAAAAACTTTGAGGATTTCACTATGCTGATAAATGAATTAAATTTGGTACCTGGCTTATTAATCCTTACAGAATGTTGGATAAATTCCTCAACATATGTGCATAAAAACATCAACAACTACAAAGTCTTCAATACTAAACTTCACAAACATCAAAACGACGGAGTAATTGTATATTGTAAAAATAAGATAGAATGCAAAATAGAAGAAATCGAACTACAAGACGCAAACTGTTTGAAAATAAAACTCGATCAAGATATATGCATCTTCGCTATCTACAGATCGCCTTCAACTACAAATTTATCACCATTTCTTGGATCACTAGACTCCATACTACTTCAAGAACGAAACATCAGGAACCTGTTCATTATTGGGGACATCAACATTAATATACTGGATACTGGAAGGCAACATCCACAAACACAGGAGTACCAATTACTCCTCCTCTCCCACGGGATGTCTGCCGCCATAAGGGAACCAACAAGAGTGGATCACAAAATGAATAAATCAATCCCCTCGCAAACTTGCATTGACCACATAATGACAAAAACAAATAAAAACTACTCCACAATCATACATCAATCCACCATCACTGATCACTACACTTTAATTCTTAACATTCATGCAAAGAAAAATCGACCATTGACTCAAAATTTAACGTGGAATAGACATGTTATAGACTACATAAAACTAAAAAAATCACTACAAACTGAAACCTGGGAGTCAATATATAATGCTGAAGACCTAGAAGTTGCTTGGAAAATATTTGTTGAACACTTGCAATTAAAAATACAAAACCACACTTCAATAAAAACTTACACATATTCACACAATAAAATTATCAAAAAAGCTTGGATCACACCTGGCCTACTTAAATGTATAAGAAAAAGAGACAAGATCCATCAGCAAGTAAAAAACAATCCTTATGACCTTTCCCTTAAACTATTTTACAAAAACTATAGAAACATCTGCTTCAATCTCACTAAATCGGCTAAACAAAATTACTACAGATCTAAAATAGATCAATCCAATAATAATCCAAAACTTATCTGGCAAATAATTAAAGAAATCACCTACACAGATCAAAACAAAACAAACCCATTGGAAGAAATCAACACAGATAACGGTACACTCTCGCTCAACAAAAACGTACATAAACTAATTAACTACACTAACAACTTTTTTGCAAACATAGGCTCGAATTTAGCCAACAAAATAACCAAACCTCAACACTTTAACCCGAACATAAACAAACACCCAAATCCACAAAGGATTAAATTTGCTCTAAAACAAATCACTAAACAAGAACTAACTCTAATGTTATCTAAATTCAAACCAACATCTTCATCTGGTAGTGATGAAATCACAATGAAAACAATAAAATTCTTACAAGATGAAATTACCGAACCGATACTCTTTCTAATAAATAAATCTATCACGGAAAGCAAATTTCCATCTCAACTCAAAATAGGGACTATTACACCAATCTTTAAATCAGGAAATCGTAAAGATATCAATAACTACAGACCAATCACAATTCTAAACACATTATCTAAAATCTTAGAAATAACAGTTAAAACTCAACTCGTCGACTACCTAGAATCAAATAAACTATTATCACCAAAACAATTTGGTTTCAGAAAAAATCTAGGAACATCTAACGCCATAGCCTTAGTAATTGAATATATTAAAAATTCTCTAGACTCACATAAAAAATGCATTGGCATATTTCTCGACCTTTCTAAAGCCTTCGACACAATAAATCACTCACATCTTTTTGAAAAACTAGAGAACATAGGGACTACTGATAATGAACTGATATTTTTTAAAAGTTACATGGGAAATAGAAAGCAAACTGTGAAACTTAATAACATAATCAGTGAGTGTATTGATATCAAATTCGGGGTGCCGCAAGGAAGTATTCTGGGTCCGATTCTGTTCCTTATTTACATTAATGATCTATGCCACATAGAATGTGAAGGAGAAATCATCAGTTTTGCGGATGATACTGTTCTCCTAATAAATGGGAATAATTGGACAGAAACATTTAAGAAAGCAGAAGACACACTTAATAGGATTAAAAAATGGCTAGACTACTATTCACTTACACTTAATGCTAATAAAACCAAATTCATCACTTTTAAAATAAAAAATAAGAAAAACTCTGAAGAAAACCTGAACGTGAAAATCCATAGCCCGCATCACTTAAATGAGAATTGTGATTGTCCCTCATTAGAAAACGTTGACCATATAACGTATCTGGGTCTAAAAATTGACCAAAACTTAAAATGGACCGAACACATTACGTATTTAAATAATAAAATTAAAAAACTAAGTTATTTTTTCAAAACTATCAGGAATGTCCTCATTAAAAAAGACTTAATCAAGATTTACATGGCTCTCTGCCAATCACTGTTAGAATACGGTATTATCGGATGGGGCAGTGCAAATAAAAACATACTAAATCCACTAATTAAAACTCAAAAAGCTATAATGAAAATTATACTGAAAGTTCCTGTAAGAACTAGCACTGACGAAATCTTCAACAATCTTAACATCATGTCAATTAAACAACTATATTCTAAAACTATACTCATTTACATTCATAAGTACAAAACCCAAGAAATAACAACTAATACGTACATTAGAAACACCAGATCTCATGGTCAAAAACTTATCCAACAAGTAACTACTAACACAACATTTGGGCAAAAAAGCTTCTTATATTATGGCATTAAACTTTACAATAAAATACCACTCTCACTCAAAAACCTCAACATTATAACATTTAAATTTCAAATAAAAAGCTGGATACTAAATATAGGGAGATCAGAAATAGAAAATATACTGATATCAAATACAGACTAAAACCAAATCTAGTAATCTGAATTATAAAAAAAAACCACTATCTTATTTACTTTATAATTATTTAAAAAAATACTACATGATATATGTTATGTCTAATTCATATCAATTTCTTATAATTAAATTATAATATGTAAATGAAATCCTCAGCACGGGAGATCCCAGTGAGGATATCATTATCTCTACTGTTACTAAGAAATGAAGACAAATCATTATTATTATTTTTTTTACGCACCAGATTTAAATGTCCGGGTTAAATTTTCCCCCCAAAAAAAAAAAAAAAAAAAAAAAAAAAAAAAAAAAAAAAAAAAAAAAAAAAAAAAAAAAAAAAAAAAAAAAAAAAAAGAAGGAAAAACTAAACCCTTTCATACACTTCCCCAAATGATCATCTAGTGAATCCACGTTATGCAATTGCACTATATAAGTATTATAAATACAAAACAATACAAGAACAACATGTCAACCTACTAGAGACCAAATGGGAATATAATTCACCGACTCCAGATATTTTCATATCAGAGGGTTCGGCTCTGTGGCATTTCTAATTGAACCTATAAATCCTACTGATCCCTCAATATAAATATTTAAAAAATCTTTTGTAATCCTACATGTATTTAAAATTACTGCTTTTTGCATTTTTATATACAAATTCTTTGACAAATCTAATATGCTTAAATTTTGAATCAGATTCCTAGGTATTATGCCAGTGGCCGAAATATCAAATGGTAATATTTTTATAGTCCGAGAATGCCAAATTCTTTTAATCTCATTTCCTAAATCTGTGTATTTTCTAATTTTTTCAGAAACAGTTTTTTGAATATTACAGGAATTTGGAATAGCTACATCAATGATATAAGTTATTTTTTTAATTTTGTCATGTAAAACTATATCAGGTCTATTATGACTAATTGTTCTGTCTGTTAGTATAGTTTTATCATAATATATTTTATAAAATTCATTTTCTATAAATGAATTTGGTTCATATTCATAATAAGGTACTACATTACGGCAATCAATCAAGTTATGTTTAATTACCAAACTTTGGTGAATTATTTTTAAAACCTGATTGTGCCTAAATGTATACTCAGAAGGCGCTAATATAGAACATCCCGATATAATATGTTCTATAGTTTCGGGAAAAGCCAAACATTTTCTACATAAATCATCAATTTGATTTATATCTTTGATTATATGCTTTCTATAATTTTTAGTATTAATGACTCTATCTTGAATGGCAAGCATAAATCCTTCTATTTCTGCGCTCAACTCTCCAATACTCAACCATTTGTTTGACGAAAGTTTGTCAACATACGTTTGGTTAAGATAATTGAAGTGTTTTGCGTGAATAATTTTATTTGACCAGGAATCTAATAATTCCTGGTTAGTATTTATAAGAATGTTGGCATTCTCGTCATATAAATTTAAAGGTGTAATATTTCTATCTGCCTTGCAAATTATTTTGTGCATTTCTGAGCTATTAGCTTTCCTATGGAAAAAAATTATTATTATTATTATTATTCACTGTAGAACGCAAATCTGCTGTACCAAATACCAATACGAATGTTATCAGTTATCATTATCTGTCTCTCGCTGGTCATCAGTGCGGTTTGCACCTGAGGTAGCTCGTGGCCCATTTGATTGACTTCGACGATCTACGTCAGCTCGTCTTTTCCTTGGCATATTAAAACAGTAAATATAGTTCTCACGCACTGACAAACTGATGATAGAAGATTTTTAATGGTAACAGAATGACAGGTAACGTTTGACAGTATGACAATATGACAATCAGAATTCTTTTTTTTTGCATTCCAATTCTAGATTACGTTGTGCTTCTGAAAGTTGGTAGAACAGTAGAACTGTTTATATGAGAAAATGAAATTTTTGTTTTTACTATCTTCCTCACAATTTTTTCATATTATCTCACTGTTTAAACATTTCCTGGACTACGACAAACATTTCAAAACCAAAATCACCTAAATCGGCCCAGCCGTTCTCAAGTTTTAGCGAGACAAACGAACACCAATTGATAAGAATAATAAGATAAGAAGATAGAATGGGTATCGTAAGCTATCCGGAAAAGATAGATATATGCCTTCCCGAACTTTTTTGTAGATCTATAAAGGAGAAATATCCCACCATTAATTGTTTTGTTATGTCCCTAAAGGATTAGGCAACGTTTTCGATGAAAGCTACCAGGCGGCTGGACTTTTTCCGACACTTCTAACAATTGTCGTTATGTTTCAATCAATTTACACAAATCCTTGACAAATTACAAACCTAAGCCTTCCCCACGAAACACGATATCTATTGGTGAAAACCGCATGAAAATCCGTTCAGTAGTTTTCAAGAACAGACAGACAGACAGACAGATGGCGCGGGGGACTTTACTTTCTAATATGTAGAGATGTAGAGATTAAAAAAAAAATTCAGTTAGATTTTTAATTTTTTTTCTTTAATATAACATTTTGTCAATATTTTGAAGACCTCTCTTAGTCTTCTGTCTCATTCACGCACTCAATTTTCATATTATGACATTTAAAAAAAAATCCATTTGATTTTTTTTTTAATTTTCTTTCATACAAACCTTGTCCTGACAATAACAAACACAACAAAAAAATAATCATCCAATTTGGTGCAGTCGTTCGTAAGTTATGCGCGTACACACATTTCAGCGATTCATTTTTATTTATATATATATATATATATATACTAGCTGTTTCCCGGCATGCGTTGCTATGCCATTTAATAATTAAAAATTTTCTTCCTGCGTGTCCTTTTCCATTTGTTCCGTTCCCCTTCCGCCTCCCCTTCCTCTCCCGCGTCCACTTCCCCTCTCGCGTTCCCACTCCGCCTCCTCAACCTTCCCTTTCCCCACTCTACTCCTTCTTTCACCCGTCCTGCGAACCCCCCTCCCGAGTTCCCCCTCTCCCCTCCCCCGTCCCCGCTCCCGCTTTCCATACATTTAGTCCCGATACATTTAGTTTTAAAACAGCTCGCGTGCCACCTATTGCAATTTTTTTATACAAATTTCATAATGCCAGAGCTCACCAATAGTTTTATACAAACCTTGTCCTGACAATAACGAACACAACAATAAAAGAATTATCCAATTTGGTGCAGTCGTTCGGAAGTTATGCGCGTACATACATTTCGGGGATTCATTTTTATTTATAGAGAAGATAGATAGATAGATAGAAGAAGAAAGATAGAAGATAGATAGATTTAATTTTTCTATTGTTTTGACACTTTCAAAAAATCCTCCTATAAAAATCCTGAATTGTTGATTTTTTTGCCCGTCCGCCCCTTGTGCCCCCCCCAGAAACAAATCCTGGATCCGCCCCTGATACATACAATAACATTTAACAAAATCTCTTCTTTTATAGAAAAATTAAATAATACGAAAAACCAAGCATCTCTCCAAAAAAACAATATTTAATTTCTTTTGAATATTTTGTAGAATCATATCCTTTCACTTTTTTAATGCGAATACCGCACAAGAGTCCCAACTGCTCCCTACCATCTGGAACCAGTGAGACTGTGGAATCCCCAATTGGGGTACCTATGTTGTAAGGCTGAAGGTAGTGGAAATTGGAAGGAGATGGGGAAGAGAGAGGTAGTAAAGTACCTGCCTATTCAAATCTGGTCACCAAACACGGCTAAAGCCACTTCAAGCAACATTTCAATTTTGAATGGTGGTCTTACACCGGGGCGACACTGAAAGTATCCTCCAATGACCAACGTGCCGCAAACGCACTTTGTAGGTATTATTTTTAATTGCTATGGCTAACGAAACACAACGCCATCTACTAGAGGGTTACCCAACCTTTATAACCACGATAAATTAACTCATACCGCCATAAGTTAATTTGCTCGTCCACCACATACAGACATTCTCATATTTCAACCAATTTACACAAAACCTTGACAAATTATGTATCTAAACCTTCCACATTAATCACTCTATCTATTAGTGAAAACCGCATGAAATTCCATTCATTAGTTTTTGAGCTTATCGCGAAGAGACAGACCGACGCAGCGGAGGACTTTAATTTGTATTATGTAGAGATGATCAAATTGTGAAATAACACAAATTGATCAATTAAAATTTACTTGCGTAAGCCGCGACCTCCTAACAGAGGGCCTTACCCCTCTAGGCCACGGAGCCCGTTGTTTGATGATGTATTTTTTTTAATTAATTTTTTTCATTTGAACCATTTTGGTGCTTTTTTCTATGCATGCATATTATGCAGGTGAATTTTCTGCCATTTGTTCTTGGCACAGTATTCCAATCAAGTCTTCCGAAAAACTCTGTGCACACACTGAGCTGTATATTAATAAAAATGTTTTATTGCTGTTGATTCGTGACTTAAAATCGTCAAATGAAAACGTTAAAAAATAATTACCTTGCAACGAAACCATAAAGTAACGTTAATACCTACTTGTTCAAATACTTCCTACAGTTGTTTGTTTTGTGGTTTCGAATAAATAATACCTACTAAGATGAATATCAGTTTATTCTGTTCTGACAAGGTGAGTTCTTATTTCATATCTTATCAGATTTCCATGAAAGTTTATATACTTACTAGCTGAAGTCTCCGGCGATGCCCGGGCTTTACACAGAGTTTTAGAAATCAAATGTGGACAGTGGAGGTTATCCACCTCTTACCCGCCCTGGTATAAGTAACTGATGGTTACTCGTTGTTCTCTATTTTATGCATGTGCTTGCAGGTTTTTTACAGATGCAATGCCGCCTCATGGAGCCTCATGAATGAGTTTTTTTCTTTTGCCTTGTTTAATTTATCTTTGTCTTACTAACCTATTTTGTGCATTTTGTTTTCCTGTTAAGCACTTGCATACTGCTTACTAACAACGTATGCATGGACACTGGAGGTCTAGATTCGTTGAAAATAAATAAATGTAGCTTCGTTTAACAAAAAAAATTAGAATCTTGCGAGAGCCTTGAAGGAGTAACCATCAGTTACTTATACCAGGGCGGGTAAGAGGTGGATTACCTCCACTGATGGTTACTCGTAAGTTCAGTTCTAGCTCTCAGCCAGACAAGCCACGTTAATTTCACTCCCGTTATTTTCAAAATTAAAAATACTTGCTGGTCACTTACAACAAAAATTTTTGCACCATCAGGTGCGTCTCCCAAAGGGCAACCTGCCCTCAGTTTCAGTTTTTTTAATTTTAGTGTTTTTTAGTAACTTTTATAGTGATAAAGTGTAAAAAACCAAACTTTTTGCCGCTAAGGGTGGATGTTTGTACATCCACCAAAATAAAATACTTTCATAGTGTGTATACTAGTGTCCCCCACAGACCATTAAAACAATTTTATCGAAAAGACGATTTTTTAGTGTTTAATTTTACTTTTTAGTGAAAAAACTGTGTTTTGACGTATAAACTGTGCTTAAACTTTATCTTTTAGTGAAAAAACTAACGTCATTAGACGGGTAATAAAATTCCGCGTTGTTTAATACCCGGTTCGTCTAGTTCTGTGTAAGTTTTGTGCCTCTAAATCCGATTTGCGCAAAAAACACGTGGTGAACGCAGTGCTCTTTGGTAGTAGGTACATTTGTTGTTCAGGTACTCACCGAAACTCTTGAACCGTGACTTTTTTCGGATCCCTAAGGGGATCGTGGTGCCTCGACTTTGTGTATTCGTAACTTTTTCCGGATCCCTAAGGCGAGTGTGGTGATTTCAATTAGTGCTGTGACTTACCCCCCCCCTCCAGCTCAGACCCCCAACCCCCCCAACCCTCCCAACCCCCCCAACCCCCCCAACCCCCCCAACCCCCCCAACCCCCCCAACCCCCCCAACCCCCCCAACCCCCCCAACCCCCCCCCCAACCTCCCCCCCAACCCCCCCCAAACCCCCCCCAACCCCACCCCCAATCCCCCCCAACCCCCCTAACCCCCCCAAGCCCCCCAACCCCATATTTCGAAGAGCTGTTCCCAAGAAAAGGAAACCTGCCGCCACTGCGCCGCTGTGGGTCATGGCTCATCATCCGACGGGTGACATGGACTGTCCGGCCCAAAAGGCAGCGGTGGAGGCAGCCTTCCGGATGACGGACTATGGCTCATCTTAATCCCCTCTCCCTAGGTCAGGTCAACCTTCAGCGATCCCGGATGGCCACACTGGAAGTACTGAAGGTCATGACTGACCTCAACATTGACATTATGCTTATTCAGGAGCAGTACACCCGGGAAGGTAAGACCAGTGGCGGCTCGTGACCTTTGTGTGTGCTAGAGTGCTGATATTACAAAAAATGGAATTAATGATGTTGTTGTAGCCGAAAAAATTATTTTTTTTTTTTTTTGAAAATTTGTTTTTTGTATGAAAAATTTCAGAAAGTTTCAGTTTGGCCGTGCGCCGCACGGATTTCCTGAAAAATCTTCATACAAAAACCGATTTTGAAAAAAAAAAAAAAAAATTTTTTCGTCTACGATAACATCCATAATGCCATTTTTTTAGTAATAACCCCCTAGCACACCCAAAAGTCACGAGCCGCCACTGGGTAAGACCCCCATTAATTTTCCGGGTGCGGTACTCGAAGTTGGCCGCTCACCTGGGGCGGGTGTCCTGGTCAACACTTCGTTGATCAGTCCCCTCCTTCTGGCTGGTCTTTCTGATGAATACCAAACCTGTGTATGTATTAGATTTGGCGACACTGAGATCTTCTTGATCTCAGTTTACTTTAAATTTGGGAATCCGGTAGGACCCCACATCTTGAGTCAGACGCGCGCGCTCAACGCGCTTAAAGGCCGTAACATAGTTATCGGAGGTGACTTTAATGCACGCTCACCATTATGGTTCGACACTAGCGATTGTAGAACGGAGCGATCAGACGCCGTTGAGGACTTGATTGCTGCGCAAGGTCTTAGTATCATTAACGAACAGAGTTCATTTTGTACCTTCTCGAGCATACATGGTAAGAGCAACATTGATCTAACTCTCTGCTCTGGATCTGTTGCGACCAGGATTTCAAAGTGGGTAGTCCATGAGTGCGCAATAAATTCGGATCATAGATTGATTACTTATACGGTTGGTGTCAGGAAAACAGAAGCTCCAAGATCCTCCTGGAACTTCAACACCACTAGGGCGAATTGGGATCACTTTGGGGAATCGCTACGAGATACTTTAAGGGATTTTCACCACGTAGCTGCTACTGATCCGGATAATTTGGGGAATTTTTTCAACAGGGCGGTTGTATCTGCTGCCAACTCATCTTTGGGAAGATCAAACCCGAAGACGAGTATTAGAACGCCGTGGTGGTCACCTGAGCTGACTTCGCTCAAGGGGGCCTTCAAGAGGGCCTACAGGGCGCTTGGGCTGTCCAGGAGTGGCAACTGTACGGAGGAGGAGACAGTTGCGCTTCAGGCGAGCTTGAGATCCGCCAGGTCGGCCTTCAAACGGGCCGTCCTTCGAGCGAAACGAGCTGCTTGGCATAATTGGGTCAAAGATGTGGGTAACGCCAACCCGTGGGAAATCCACAGTGCTATTGGAAAATCCGGGAAAGGATCTGACCGGTATTTGTCTACAATAATTGGGAAATCAGATGGGAGGAACGCTGAGACTGTGGACGTGGCCTCCACTCTCAAGACACTTCTGGGCGAGTTAGTTCCTTTAGACTCAGTAGTTGGGGAAAGTGACCACCATAAACAGATTAGAAATCTGTCACGGCTACCACCTAGGGACCTTGCCCAAGAGGATAACTTCATTAGAGTCACTAAAGCGGAAATTGATGTTATAATAAAGGGATTAGGTCCTAAGAAGGCATCAGGGCATGATAGGCTCAATGGCGTGATTGCGAAGCAAGTCTGGGTCCACGCCAAGGAGGAGCTCTTCCAGGTGATGGACACGTGCCTGAGGAGGGGAGTTTTCCCCTCCGAGTGGAAGCGTTGCGTGCTCCGGATCATACCAAAGGGGAACGGAAAACCACTGACCGACATCAAGGCGTATCGGCCAATTACCCTCCTCCCTGTACTTGGCAAAATCTTGGAGAAACTGTTACGAGAGCGACTTCGGCAAACCCTGTCTCCGGCCAGTGACCTGCAGTTCGGCTTCGTCCCCGGTAGATCCACGGTGCACGCCCTGTCGTATGCGCTTGAATGGGTGAAGGCTTGCCCAAAGAGGTATGTAGTTGCAATCTTCCTCGACATCACTGGTGCCTTCGATCACGCGTGGTGGGCAATGATACGTACAAAGGTGAAAAACAGGCAGTGTTCCAACTTATTGTTCAAAGCCATCGATGACTACCTTTCTGATTGTACCATTACGATCAGTTTCGGTGACTTTTGTATCCAGAGGGAAGCAGACATGGGATGCCCGCAGGGCTCCATCCTTGGACCTGACTTGTGGAACATCTCCTTTGATGACTCCTCCAGGTTACCCTTGCCTGAAGGATGTATCGCTGTCGACTACGCTGATGATAAGTTGTATCTGGTCGCTGGGGACAGTAGAAAGGAAGTGGAGAGCAAAGGCAGTGAAGGTTTGCAGATGTTCCTGGACTGGGGTGAAAGAAACAAGATGACCTTCGCTCCCCATAAGACCAAGGGCCTCCTGATGAAGGGCCGTCTCAGTAGAGAAAGAAATCCTACCATCAGAATGGGAGATTCTAACATCCGGTTTTTTGAAACAGTGAAATACTTAGGCGTCACACTAGATCGATCGTCCTCTTTTCTGGCTCACGTCAAAGAAGTATCCAGCAAGGCTCAGGCTCTCTTCTTGAAGCTGAGGAGACTCTCCACAGCTGAGTGGGGATTGCGTAATCCGGTTCTGCGAACGCTATATAGGTGCGTATACGTGGCGCAAGTCTCGTATGCCGCCTCTGTGTGGGAACACCGCCTGGACAACTCGCTCATTCTCTTAGCTCTCAGGCGAGGCCAACGAACCCCCTTGCTGGCACTCTCTGGTGCGTATAGAACCGTGGCTTCGGACGCTTTACCCGTTTTGGCTGGCATTTTGCCAATCGATCTGGAAATCAGGGAAGTGCTTACCAAGCAGAAGTTAACCAGAGGAACCCCGGCCACTCTCGTTACTTCATTACTCTCGTCTAGGCACCACCGGCTAGCTGGCTTACGGACGACGCTGCCGGTTGTCGGGAGGCCGGACAATCAGCCTCCTTCACTGTCTCGGGGACCGCCGGTAGCCAGTTTGCGGTAACATCAGTTCTACTCTGTACAAATGTTATTTTACTTTTGTTGCTTTTTTTATGAACAGTGCTCGGTGCCGCCCGCTGGATTGCGTATGGTCTTTCGCTGTCATGAGCTGATTACTCATGATGGCTGCTGTCTATTTTGTTCATTTTACTTTTTTATGTCGATGTTACTAACCACTTATTTGACTGTCCACGAGGCTCACTGCTTTGGCGGTGACTACCTCCATGGGCTTTAGAATTGTAGAAATGACCATTACAGGTCCTGTAGGCGCGACCGCATACCGCCACCTAACACAGTATGAGGGGACATTGAAGGTCTAGATTCGTTACATTAAATGTAGAGCCGTTTATTCAAAAAAATTAGATTCTTGTGAGAACCCCGAAGGGGCGACCATAAGTTGCCTATACCGGGGTGGGACAGTGGTGGGTACTTCAATGATGGTTACTCCTTCAAGGCTCTCGCTAGATTCTAATTTTTTTCTTAAACGAAGCTACGTTTATTTATTTTGAACGAATCTAGACCTCCAGTGTCCTTGCATACGCTGTTAGTAAGCAGTATGCAAGTGCTTAACAGGAAAAATAAAATGCAAAAAATAGGTTATTAAGACAAAGATAAATTAAACAGGGCAAAAGAAAAACTCATTCATGAGGCTCCACAAGGCGGCATTGCATCTGTAAAAACCTGCAAGCACCTGCATAAAATGGAGAACATAAGTAATACAATAAATCTCAAATCAATTGGCAAGTACCAATAAAAAATGTGTATGGCTTTCGGTCTGATCATAAACCACACTTAGCTTCCGTGTCCCTTAGCCAACCACTCAGTGAAGCCTCAAAGAATGTTAACTGAATATTTGGGGTAAAATACCCGAAGACAAAAAATGGACAGTGACAGTGACTAAATCAAATGTGGACAGTGATCTTCCTCGTTTTGAAGGTCACATGTGCGAAATTTCATCAACCTCGGCAGAAAACTTTAGATTTCCACACAAATTTGGGAGGCGGGAATGGGTACCGCCGCCCCGGGAATCTTTATTGGATAACCAACACCTTTGCCATAGGTCACCCCAAGTGGTTCGCTACGTTTGGTGATTTAGCAGGGGTGCCCAGGTTCATGGGGTGGGGTTTGTCTACGTCTTGGAGGCGGACGACCAGGACACACTGAACCCCAGATCTACCCACCCCTTAAACCCTTTTCCTTCCCATAACTCTCCTCTCCTTCCTTTCCAAAAAAAACCATCCACACAGCATCCCCAAAGATGACATAGGCCCTGAGGGAAATTATTTTCCTCAGGGCCTCCTGTGTGGAACTCAGGTAAAAAAAAAAAATCAAATCCACACCGCCCGCTGCCAGTCCGCTCGTCCACCACAATATATTATATATTTCAAACAATTTACAAACCTTGACAAATCATTTACCTAAGGCCGGTTACAGTGCACGACCGACGGTCAGTGCGTACGGTCGGTCCTATCGATACGCATACGTACGGTCGGTTCTGACGATCGCATACCACCGACCGACCGTCGCCGTCGGTGCGTACCGTCAGTTCACGCTGATTGGTTTAATTATGTGCTTGACCAACAAGCTGACCGGACGTCGTACGCGAAATGGACGCGTTTACGAATAGTTTAATTGCTGCATATTATCTTCGTAGACGTATTAGGAACAGAAGACATAGATATCACGTAAACCCGATCGTCGCCCAAAGAACTGTCTAGCTCGTCAGTCGACCGATGTTCCGCATGCGCACGCGCTCAACCGACGATTCTCGTACGCACTGCGTCGCGATATACGCATGCGTACGGTCGGTCCTGCACTGAACGATTTATGAATTTTCATACAAACGACAAGCGCGACCGACGTACGCACCGACCGTCGGTCGTACACTGCAACCGGCCTTAGCCTTCCTCATGAATCACTTTATCTATTGGTGAAAACCGCATTTAAATCCGTTCAGTAGTTTTTGAGTTTATCGCGAACAGACAGACAGACAAACTCCACCCTCGCTCCTCCCCCTCCCCCAACCCCCTTCCCCTCCCCCCCCCCCCCCTCCCCCATCTTTCCCTCCCTTCCGCTTTCCATACATTCAGTTTTCAAACCTCGCGTGCCACCAATAGCAATTTTTCTATACAAATTTCATAATGCCAGAGCTCACCGGAAGTTTTATAAAAAACAAACCATTCCATACATTCAGTTTTTAAACCTCGCATGCCACCAATAGAAATTTTTCTATACAAATTTCATAATGCCAGAGCTCACTGGAAGTTTTATAAAAACCTTGTCCTGACAATAACGAACCCACAAAAAAAAGAATTATCCAATTTGGTGCAGTCGTTCGAAAGTTATGCGCTTAGCAACACATTCAGCGATTCATTTTTATACATATATGTAATAGATTTAAATTGCAATATAAAGGCTTATATTTTGGTTTTGCATCTTACTCGAAATGTAAAGTTTGTATGTATTGTCAACAAACTTATTGATATTACCAATATCGCAATTTAATCTACGTTAAAAATATATCAGTAAAATACATTGAACGCAAAAACGATTAATTGTGAATCGACCTAACGTAAGTATCATTCCAACGCGTAACGAAGAAATAATAGTGATTAGATAATTGTTTGACAAGTCGTGGGAAAATCATACTTAAGAGCGTTTAACCAGCCAGCGGCCGAAAATCCACGTTTCGTCGAAAGATGTTCTTACGATCATACAGGGCGGTTACAATGAGAAAGATTAATTATTTTCCATACCAGCTTCTTAAAATTAAAACTGAATATCGATTTTATTTCATTCCAAATTTGTTTTAATTTATTCCTACATCCAAAAATGCTGAAAGGAGTGATGATAAAACTATTAAAATATTGTACTTTTTGTAATTATTTTTTGGTTATAAGTATTTATCATTTTTCAATAAAGTCTAAGTTAAATAAGAATGTTAAAAAAATCTGAAATATATTAGTTTGTAAGTGCGCAAATAAATACACAAATGGACCAATTTTCGTCAAGAAACACATGTACGTATATATTTTTTAATGATTTTATTTAAACTAAAATTAAAATTCTAAAACACGCGATACCCAGATAATATATTGATTTATTTTGCTGCATGATTATATGATTTGAAATGGGTGTGGTATAATACAAAATCTTTTTTGAAAATTTAACAAATCTGATAACGATCTATGGTGTAACCTTATTATACTAAAAATAAACATTTTTTCACAAAATTTAAAACATGCGAATGCTAGATAAAAGAACAATCTTTCGAAATCCATTTATAATTTTTTTGTGGAAAAGAGTCAACACGTCTAAAATCCAACACGTCAAAAAAATGAGATATTTATGGTTGTCTCTGGTAATACCCTCTTAAGATAAACGCTTTCTTTCTCACAATTTGACTCGGCTCGCGTGTGTATACGCATCATTAAGAAGATAAACATAATTATTGTATTGTATAACTACCTACCCATTGTTGGATATTATTACCCATATAGGTACTGCATACGTGAGTGCTTACCTTTCAGGCCCGAATTGGACCTTTCAACAGCAACTGATGTTTTTGAAATTAAAACTTCTTTAGCATCGTTGTGATTGAAACTCGATGAAACAAAAACGAACGACACTAAAAAGTAACAAACACATACGTCTATAGGCTTTAACCTGCGAGAGAATAAGATTGCAATAAAATATTAATTGAATTCACGGGTACTCGATTCCAATATAGTACGATAAATCCACGGTCTCACCCAAGTTTTCTTTGGTATGGTGGTGTAAAGCGTCTGACGACCCTCCAAACATTTTGCGGACCAAGGATCTCTTATAAAACCAAAAAAAATATATTTTGTACAGCCAATATCCAATGTTCAAACCACTCCAAAATGAACAGGCAAAGAAAACACAAAAGGAAGCGACTCCGAAGAAGAAAACACAAATACTGATAAGATGACCAAATGTATAGGAAAAGGTGCACTGGAATTCGACGACAAAAATATGGAAAAAATCATTATTCACGTTGATGAAAAAAGTGCTTCGTAGTCTCCCCACTCTTGTCTACTTTAGTTTTCTGAAGGTTTCATTTTTACCGCGTGTGAATTGCACACTCTGATTTTTTTATCTTTCTAATACTATAAAGAGGAAAGATTTGATTGTTTGTTTGCTTTGAATAGGCTCCGAAACTACTGAACCGATTTGAAAAATTCTTTCACCAATAGAAAGCTACATTATCAGCGAATAACATGGGCTGTATATTATAGTAAGCTCTGGCGTTATGAAATTTTTTTTAAATGAAAATGTGTGTATTTCATATATTTTAGCGGCAGGGACGAAAGGCAGGGGGAAGGTGGGGTTTGCGGAGAGTGAAGACACGAGGGAGGGGGAAGGCGGCGAAGGTGGAAGGAAACGGGGATGCACGGGAAAGGAGTATAAGTTTATACCCATCAACCGTTTGGGAAGAATATAATAAATTTAAACGAAACGTGAAACAGAACAAGACTCAGAAAATAAAAAAGTAACTGTCGTAACTGGAAATCAAACCCAGGATTTATGTCTTGCAGGGAAGATGCTAACCACTCCGCCATTGTTAATTCTGCACAGTTGCTTCTGTCTGTAATTTTTAACTGTTTTCATTGCTGTTAAAAAAGAGTGTCAGCATAGATTTACACCAAGTTGCGTTGAATTGTCAACCAGGAAAGCGTGTTCCAAAAACACAGTTTACTTGAGTTTAACCATGAAAATGTATGTTTCCGCTGAAATTATTTCACAATTTTCGAGAAAATTCTTTTCTACCAACTCCCAGAGGCGAAGCTGATATACGAATAATTGCTATCTTCGAAATGAGTTTATTAATTTTTATTTTATTTTTTTATTTATTTATTTATTTATTATTAAGTTAAAAGAAATACATATTTCGCTTTCTTAAGTACAGAGCATATGTAGTTCAGGTGTAGTAGTAATATTTTTAATTTTGTTCCAACATCTTAAGTTTAAATAGTTTTTTTTAAGGTTTTTGTATTCTTTTCCGCTTTAAGGTTATCTGGAAGGAGATTATATATGTGAACTCCCTCGTGGCCAATATTTTTCTTGCCACTTTCAGTCCTGACAGTATTTGTATACAATTTATTGTGTTGTCTAGTATAATGTTCGTGTACTTGTGATGTTTTTATAAATGTTGTGTTTGCGTGTATAAGTCCAGTTTGTATTTTGTAGATTAAAAGACATATGTTATATTCATAAAATGTTCTTATTTTCAAAAGATTCATTTCCTGGTATAGTTTTTTTGTGGGAGTGTCTGGGTTAGAGTTGAAGAGTTTTTTAATAACTTTGTTTTGTATTATTTGTAATTCGTTTAAGTATGTAATGTATGTGTTTTCCCATATTTCTATTAAATAATTTAGGTGGGACTGTATTAAGCTAAAGTATAAGCCTCTCTTTACCTCTGTTGGTAGAAGATGAGCAATTCTACCAAATACACCAATTAATGGGATGATTTTTGTTTTTAGTTTTTCTACATGTTGTTTAAATGTCAGATGTTTATCAATATATAAGCCCAGATATTTTTCGCTATCTAGAATATGTAGAATATCTAGAATATGTTTCTTCTATTTGTAATGGTTTATGCGATGGGACTTGCCAACTGAGACTGAAGAGCAATTGAGACTTGCCAACGTATTAGTTTATTATAAATTTATGTGAACAACGCACAAGACACCTGGTGTGAAAACTGCGACTCCACTGTTAATTGGCGGTAAATGCTGCAGAGCAAAGCTTATGCAGCCCTCGAAGGACCAGTCCCGAAACTACGTGAAATCGCTAAGTTATATGGGACGATTAAATAGCATACACTCGCAAAACCTGATGGATAGTCAGTCGATAGTTCAGATCTGTGCTTTTGGAAAATTAGAGAAGCACAGATTGGAATAAGGAAAATAGGACTCACCGTTGCAGATGGGGCCTCGCTGATCTCCAGTTTTGGTGCACACTTCTCACTGTTTTATTTAAAAATCGCAATATTCTTACAGTAAGAGGTTACGACACATGCGCCCTGTCTGAGATGTTATTTTGTACTGAGCAGGAAAGCACACTGTCACCTCTCCAAAGTTGAGTATTTCTTGCAACAATTTTTATGGTGACATTTGGGAAGGAAAGATTAGGTAGGTGGGATAAATTCAGGATTTTTACATATCTACCCACCAAGTGTGCGAATGCAATACCCAATTAATCCCATATAAAAACGCGCGAACAACACCTATCTGTCCAAAACCAGTGGATCTATTTTTATTTATTGTTATCAATTTTAATTTGTAGAATTCGATTTATGAAAACAGTTTATTTGTAAGCAAGTTCTGCTGCGTAATTATTATTAAACGTGACAGCTGTTTCGCCTTTAGAGGCATCATCAAGCTGTAAGTTGACAGTTTGATTAATGCCTTCAGAAGACGAAACAACTGTCCCACGTAATTAAAGTTACACATAATTATAAAAACCATTTATTTGTAAATAAGTAGTATTATTATTACTACGAGCGACAGCTATTTTGTTTTCTGGAGGTATTATCATATTGTAAATAGGGGGCACCAAAGATATTCAAATACAGAAGAGATATACTATGGTGTCTGCGCAACTTTGACGACCTCCGTAGTCCAGTGGCTAAGACTCTTGACTCACATTCCGGAGGTCGCGGGTTCGAACCCGGCATGCGCAAATAAATTTTATATGATTAATTTGTGTTATTTCACAATTAATTCACTTAAAATAATATATAGTATATTTGCGGCATGTTCCAGAGTGGAAGATACTATTAGTATCGCCCTGGTGTAAGACCACCATTCAGAATTGAAACGTTGCTTGAAAATGGCTTTAGCTGTGTTTAGTGACCAGATCTGAATAGCCAGGTACTTCCCAACCTTCCTCTTCCCCACCTCCTTCCCCTCCCCACTACCTTCAGCCTCACAACATACCCCAATTGGGGATGCCATTGTCTCACTGGCTCCAGACGGGAGCAGTTGAGATTCTTGTGCGGTATTCACTGTAAAAAAAAAACAAAAAAATCCGGCGACTACGCTAATTAGCGCGTAGTCGCCGGACTACGCGCTAATTAGCGTAGTTTTCATACAAAAAGAATTTGTTCATTTCGTTGATTTTTTGAAAATGTGAATTAATATTGGTTAACAATATATTTTGAATAAGGAAAGAATTCGTTCATTTAGTTTAACGTTCGTTTGGTTTATTCGTTAATTATTTGTTCTTTTAGTTTATTTGTTAATTGGTAAACAATATCGGCGACACCCGGAAGCGCAGTCCCACATAGTAAAAACAGCAGGTAGCACTTTTACTTATATTTCAATATCTTTGGGGGGCACTCATTAATTACGTGAGCTCAAAAGGGGGGGGGGGGGGGGGGTTCAGCAAAATCTCACGTTACTTGAAAAGAATTTACGAAGTGGCCCAAATTTATCTCACCAAGGGGAGGGGAGGGGTCTAGATTGGAAAAAATCTGTTCACATAAAACCTTTTATAGATTATTTATTTGTGTATAAATAAAACCTTTTATTTATACACAAATCAAAGCATTGAATTTTTTGGAGTAAGCCTAAATGACTTTCGACAGTCGTTACGCAATGTGGTTTTTTAAAGTCTTTTTAAATCCATCTTCAAGCTATTTGTAGTTATCTTATCTTAGTACTTTTATATTATATGTATTTTGTCAATGCTCTTCATCTATATGTAATCTCCTTTCATTGTGATCTCTCTTTTTTTTCTATTGGTGTTATTGATATATTGTTAATTGGACTAATTGTCCGTAAATAAATAAATAAATAGTAATTACAAATAAAAGAGTTGGGACTAATATAGTTTTTGAATTAGTGGTATTTGTATGGGACATTATTTCTAATGCATCTATTCACTCGGTTGTCACTCGGGCGCCTTCGTCACTCTGCGGCCGTGTTCCCCTGCCGCGCTAGGCTCGCCAGTGCCACGCATTATGTGACCACGGACGCTTGTCGATTTTTTACGGCCAGGTAAGTGTGAAGTTATATGTTTGTTATAATCAAACCTGTTTCATTTATAGCTAACGTTATCAATTTTGAGTATCTGTGCCTATAATTTCATTACAAGTTAGATGAAGGATATCATTTTATTCAATTTCAAGATGACGGTATTCGGGTAATCAGAGCTTATTGGGCAGTAAGTAAGAGCTTATTTGGCTAAAACTAAGTAGCTCCCATTACACATATGGGAATTCATAGGCTCTCATTTCCCGCAAAGTCAAATGCCTAATAATGTAAAGTTGACGCTGTGATTACACGATAATCAAATAAGTAAGGATTTAGTTTCTAATAAAAAGTTCCTAATCTATAAATTTGCCTTTTATTGAACTTTTTCCTTAGTAGGCTCCAATTCCCCCCAGATCCCCTACGCAAAACTAATTGCCAGAATTAAGAGTCCTAGAGCTCAGGCCCAACTAGTTTCACAGTAGATCCGGCCCTGCATATTCCAAGTAGGTAACAGTTATAGGTCACACAAAGCAATATCGCATCGCATTGTTGCAATTCGTAACTCAACACGCGAATTGTGACTTGTGCAATTTGCTTAGGTCAGCGAATAAAATCACCCGTTAAGTTAATAGATTGTTCCTGCACCTTGTGCCACTCAGAGGCAAACTGGCACCGGGTTTTAAGAATACAGTATTATTGATTATTTTTTTTTAATTAGAATTTTTTTGTAAATAATAAAAAAAAAAAACGTTTTTTATTTTTTATAAAATAGAAAAGCTGTTATAAATGTGCATATACGAGTATCCTATTTCCTATTTTTTCTATTAATATTATAAAGGCGAAAGTTTGTATGGATGTCTGGATGTATCTATGTTTGTTTCTCTTTCACGCAAAACTACTGAATGGATTTAAAAAAATCTTTCACTAATAGGAAGGTACATTATTTGCGAGTGCTATAGGCGATATATATTAGCAAGCTGTGGCATTATGAAATTATTTATTATACGTTCATTTTCCAGACGAAAAGCAAAGCGTTGCTAAGTAATTGTTTGACGTGCGCTGTCATTTTGTTATTTGTTTAGGTTAATATGGAGATCCCTTTGATAGTTAAAATTTATTGCGTGTGTTTGTACAATAGGTGGCACGCGAGCTGTTTGAAAAATGAATGTAACGAGTATGGAGGGGGCGGGTGAGGGGGTTGGTGAGGGGGTAGGGGTAAGGCGGTGAGGGGGGAGGTGGCAGTAGCACGTGCGAAGCCGGGGGGCAAAAGCTAAAACATATTATTTAAAAAAAAACAGTTCGAGAAAAAAATCGAGGTATAAGCATATGAATTTAACCAATTATGCAGTGTACCCAGCGTCCGAATGATTGTAGAAACAAATCAAATGCTGTTAATGAGCTGAAATCGTCGATTTTATTGTTGGTGCAAAATAACACATTAATTGGTGCGTTTTATAAAAAAATTAAAGTTAATAAAAAACCAGATCACATTCACATGAAACTGTACCTTAAATGTATGTAAATTTGAAAATGTCCACAATTTATTAAAAATTAAAGTTTTTAATTATTTTCATTTTTCATATTCTCATTTATACATTGCAATTGCTAAGGCATTTTTCACATTACGTTTTTGTTTTACAAAAAAAAAATTTTTGAACTGTTGTTAAAAATAACATTTGAGGGTTGTTCCCATCAATGTACAAGTGTTGTCCGAGAATTAAAGACCGTCCTAAATTTAAAAATCGGGAAAAGTTTATATTTACAAAAAAAACCCACGACGTTTTAGATACATATTACCATTATTTTTCGACGTAGTCCCCATTGCGATCGATGCACTTGTTGAGCCATGGCACAAGATCCTTGATTCCCTTATCGTAGAACTCAATAATGCAATCACCTCTCCCTCCGCGTCCTCGTCGGTCTCCAAAGGTTTTCCGACCCAATGTTGCCTTAGGTGAAGAAGAAGATGCAGTTCATGTCAGTTTTGATTCCGGGAGTAGGTGGTGAACGCATGTTTCAACTTAAAAAAGCTTCACCTTGGTTGGAAAACGGTTCGAAGAGTTCCGAGCGCTTTCCATACAATTTTGCTCCTCAGCACTTTGTGAAACCAATGAGCAAGCAATTTGCATACCCCTTTTTTCCCTCAAAACTATTTGTGTGGTAGACTTACTCACGTCTCGTCTGACGATATCATTACTGGGATCAAAATTACGAGTTTACGAACTTCAACAGGGCGGACTCCCTTATACGAGTAGTTGAGAAAGCGAAGAATTGAGCGCACCACGCAGGCGGCGGGATTTGACAGCGGAGCATCCATCTCAAGCGGGAGCAACGATCGCACTGAAGCAGCTACCAAGCCGGATCACCGCTCATTCTTTAGGGACGAGTCTCAGCTACATGCTAGTGCCTCCATATTTTGAGAAACAATGTCCGCGTCGCTGAAAATGAGGAAAGTACCTACTTTAATTCTTGAGCTATCTTTCATTTCATCGAGTTTCAAATCACAACGGTGCTAAAAAAGTTTTCACTTCAAAAAGAAGATCGATAGATCTCCAAGTCTCAAAAAGACTTTCCTCAAGGTGCTGTAAAATTGGCTCAAGATGCCATGCTATTCCATCCAGTTAATTATTCACACAATTTAGTTAAAATGATGAAGCTATTTTATTTGAGACTCGCCAAATCAAAGGTTAAAATTTTACGCGTTTAAAAAAAACCATATTAAATTTTCCGTGAAATTCGACAACAATGAAGACTCATTTGTTATAATAACACTAATGAGGTAACTACATACCATAATTCGTACAAAATACACATCGTAATATTATATTATTACCTTTGCGCTATTGTTTGGGATCAAAAAAAAGTTTAGTAATTTATTTTTCAAGTTCGTACATACCTACTGGTACTTCAGTATCATTATTCTGAATTATCCAAAAGTTTAAATAAACAAAAATTTTAACAAAACAAAAAAACGACTTCAAAAAATGCACTAAAAAGTAAAAAAATAATTTCGTATTCTTCTACAACCTTATAATCAACTTACCTTTTCTACTCATCAATATGTACGTACGATTGTTATTTTTGGAGTCGGTGTCGGTGGGAGAGGAGCTGTCAAGTGAACACGCCGGGCCGCGGGTACCTTGGTTGAACAGGGTTGACAGCTCCTCTCCTGAACTTGGTTGACAGCTCCTCTCCCGCCGACACCGACTCCAAAAATAACAATCGTACCTAAATATTGATGAGTAGAAAAGGTAAGTTGATTATAAAGTTGTAGAAGAATACGAAATTATTTTTTTACTTTTTAGTGCATTTTTTAAGTCTGTTTTATGTTTTGTTAAAATTTTTGTTTATTTTTTGATTTTTAGTGAATCTGAAGTACACTAACTAATTCGATTAAGATTCGGCCGAGTATCGTAAATTTGTTCTTCAGAATTGGAGAGTTCCGTTACTTTGTCATGGATCCCGTAATCAGAACCTCACCAAACTCTCATCAAACTACCATTGAAGTACATCCTTTCCAATAAAAAAAGAATCATCGAAATCGGTTCGCGTGATATTGAGTTATTCGTCCATTTGTCGCGCACATACTTGATGCAAATTTAAGACTTATATGATTTTCTCATGGATGCCATTGTCAGAACTAGACCTAATTAAAATGGGACCACACGGGAAGCACCAGCTTTCAAATAAAAAAAGAATCATCAATATCGGTTCACCCAGTCGAAAGTTCTGAGGTAACAAACTTAAAAAAAAATAAATAAAAAATACCTTCGAATTGAGAACCTCTTCCTTTTCGAAGTCGCCAAATATCACGCCAACCGATTTCGATGATTCTTCTTTTTAAACGACTTCAAAAAGGAGGAGGTTCTCAATTCGACTGTATTTTTTTTATTTTTTTTATGTTTGTTACCTCAGAACTTTCGACTGGGTGAACCTCAGAACAATTCGCGCTCCCATGTAAAAAGGTCTATTCATTCAAAGCAGATTTTGCTTTTAAGAACTAAATGGTGATATTATGATGCGAAATGCCTATATTCTGTCAGATTGATTTTTTAACGAATCACGGTCTCTTCTTCCTCTCTTCGCCCCCCATAGTTTGGTTTTACCCCTCATCTGCATCTTCTGGTCTATTGATTTGGATGTCTATGGGGGTACGCAATAACGTGGCACGCATGTAGAATCACTGGTTAAAATACCTGAAGTCATGTAACACTCTGTATAAAATTGCATTACTTAATTGGATTTGTGTGACTTGATTGTTAAAATCATGTAATAATTAGAGTGTTAAAAATTACAAATGAAACACATCTTTCATTACACGTGTAAAAAATATAGATAGAGGGTACGGGGAACAACAAATTTGTAGTGAGAGACAAGGGGTACGCCGCGCCGGCTCAAAAAGGTTGAAGAACACTGGTCTATACTTTAGACTCTATAGGATTAGCCTGCGAGAGATTGATATAGAATAACCCCCCTTGAGAGGTGCTTTGTAGCCTAGCTGCCTCCTCTTTGTGCGGTGCTTCGTAGCCTCCCCACTCTTGCCTGCTTCAGTTTTCTGAAGGTTTCAGTTCTACCGCTTGCGAATTGCACACTCTATTTTAATTTATATTAAATTAAAATTTAAAAAAAAAATTACGAGATCTTGTACAGGCTTTTTTAAAAAGAGACATACATATACACCTATAGGATATAGCCTGCGAAAGAATGAGATAATATAATAATCGGTCTTATCTTTGCGGGGTGTTTTGAAGCTTATCGGTCTCCTCTTTGTGCGGTGCTTCGTAGCCTCCCTACTCTTGTCTACTTTAGTTTTCTGAAGGTTTCGCTTCTACCACGTGTGAATTGTACACTATGATTTTTTTTATTTTGATTTGAAACTCGTTGAAACGGAAACGAGTGACACTAAAAAGATACAAACACATACGTCTTTAGGATTTAGCCTGCGAGAGAATGAGTTAGAATGAAACCTTACCTACGAAGCGTCGCGCTCTGTCAATGTCAGCGCATTGGCCGCTTTAATTATGAGCTCACTTTTCAAGGCTCCTATTGGTTGAGATTGTGTGGGTGAAGGGTTTCACTTCTTCCGCGTGAACTGCACTCGTTTTTTTTTCATTCCTCTCCCTCCCCCTTCCTTCCCAGTCAAGACTCATTGATTATGTTTTCTGACTGCTTTTTGAGTCTTAAATCCGCCCCTGCTTCGAGCCCATCCCTGTCACGAGGATCGTATTTCTTCGAATGGCGATAAACATCCTTGCCTCTTGACCTTTTGAAACATCGACAGTCGGGGTCATCTCCTTTGTCTCGAAATAAATATATAGTTACCTCTCTTTGCCAGGTTCAGACAACAGGTTCCATAACTCCGAGCAGTTGCCCTCTTGTGCAAAACTAACATTTAAGTCTCGATTACATTGACCGAGTTTACAAACTATCTACTAGACTAGCCGATAAGTTTAAAAGCGGGCAAATCGGCGAGTGCGATTGTAATGATGACACACAAAACGTTCCACTCGCTCAGTAGCGAACTAGCTAGCGAAAACCTGAGCTAAAATAAACAAAAATTTTAACAAAACAAAAAAACGACTTCAAAAAAGCACTAAAAAGTAAAAAAATAATTTCGTATTCTTCTACAACTTAATAATCAACTTAATTTTTCTACTCATCAATATGTAGGTACGATTGTTATTTTTGGAGTCGGTGTCAGCCAACGTGATGATATTGAGTTATTCGTCCATTTGTCGCGCACATACTTAATGCAAATTTAAGACTTATATGGTTTTCTCATGGATGCCATTATCGGAACTAAACCAAATTAAAATGGGACCACACGGGAAGCACCAGCTTTCAAATAAAAAAAGAATCATCAATATCGGTTCACCCAGTCGAAAGTTCTGAGGTAACAAACATAAAAAAAATAAAAAAAATACAGTCGAATTGAGAACCTCCTCCTTTTTGAAGTCGTTTAAAAAGAAGAATCATCGAAATCGGTTGGCGTGATATTTGGCGACTTCGAAAAGGAAGAGGTTCTCAATTCGAAGGTATTTTTTATTTATTTTTTTTTAAGTTTGTTACCTCAGAACTTTCGACTGGGTGAACCGATATTGATGATTCTTTTTTTATTTGAAAGCTGGTGCTTCCCGTGTGGTCCCATTTTAATTAGGTCTAGTTCTGACAATGGCATCCATGAGAAAATCATATAAGTCTTAAATTTGCATCAAGTATGTGCGCGACAAATGGACGAATAACTCAATATCATCACGTTGGCTGACACCGACTCCAAAAATAACAATCGTACCTACATATTGATGAGTAGAAAAATTAAGTTGATTATTAAGTTGTAGAAGAATACGAAATTATTTTTTTACTTTTTAGTGCTTTTTTGAAGTCGTTTTTTTGTTTTGTTAAAATTTTTGTTTATTTTAGCTCAGGTTTTCGCTAGCTAGTTCGCTACTGAGCGAGTGGAACGTTTTGTGTGTCATCATTACAATCGCACTCGCCGATTTGCCCGCTTTTAAACTTATCGGCTAGTCTAGTAGATAGTTTGTAAACTCGGTCAATGTAATCGAGACTTAAATGTTAGTTTTGCACAAGAGGGCAACTGCTCGGAGTTATGGAACCTGTTGTCTGAACCTGGCAAAGAGAGGTAACTATATATTTATTTCGAGACAAAGGAGATGACCCCGACTGTCGATGTTTCAAAAGGTCAAGAGGCAAGGATGTTTATCGCCATTCGAAGAAATACGATCCTCGTGACAGGGATGGGCTCGAAGCAGGGGCGGATTTAAGACTCAAAAAGCAGTCAGAAAACATAATCAATGAGTCTTGACTGGGAAGGAAGGGGGAGGGAGAGGAATGAAAAAAAAACGAGTGCAGTTCACGCGGAAGAAGTGAAACCCTTCACCCACACAATCTCAACCAATAGGAGCCTTGAAAAGTGAGCTCATAATTAAAGCGGCCAATGCGCTGACATTGACAGAGCGCGACGCTTCGTAGGTAAGGTTTCATTCTAACTCATTCTCTCGCAGGCTAAATCCTAAAGACGTATGTGTTTGTATCTTTTTAGTGTCACTCGTTTCCGTTTCAACGAGTTTCAAATCAAAATAAAAAAAATCATAGTGTACAATTCACACGTGGTAGAAGCGAAACCTTCAGAAAACTAAAGTAGACAAGAGTAGGGAGGCTACGAAGCACCGCACAAAGAGGAGACCGATAAGCTTCAAAACACCCCGCAAAGATAAGACCGATTATTATATTATCTCATTCTTTCGCAGGCTATATCCTATAGGTGTATATGTATGTCTCTTTTTAAAAAAGCCTGTACAAGATCTCGTAATTTTTTTTTTAAATTTTAATTTAATATAAATTAAAATAGAGTGTGCAATTCGCAAGCGGTAGAACTGAAACCTTCAGAAAACTGAAGCAGGCAAGAGTGGGGAGGCTACGAAGCACCGCACAAAGAGGAGGCAGCTAGGCTACAAAGCACCTCTCAAGGGGGGTTATTCTATATCAATCTCTCGCAGGCTAATCCTATAGAGTCTAAAGTATAGACCAGTGTTCTTCAACCTTTTTGAGCCGGCGCGGCGTACCCCTTGTCTCTCACTACAAATTTGTTGTTCCCCGTACCCTCTATCTATATTTTTTACACGTGTAATGAAAGATGTGTTTCATTTGTAATTTTTAACACTCTAATTATTACATGATTTTAACAATCAAGTCACACAAATCCAATTAAGTAATGCAATTTTATACAGAGTGTTACATGACTTCAGGTATTTTAACCAGTGATTCTACATGCGTGCCACGTTATTGCGTACCCCCATAGACATCCAAATCAATAGACCAGAAGATGCAGATGAGGGGTAAAACCAAACTATGGGGGGCGAAGAGAGGAAGAAGAGACCGTGATTCGTTAAAAAATCAATCTGACAGAATATAGGCATTTCGCATCATAATATCACCATTTAGTTCTTAAAAGCAAAATCTGCTTTGAATGAATAGACCTTTTTACATGGGAGCGCGAATTGCTTGCCACGTTAATAACATATTTTCGAAGGCCAAATGCTCCCCCCGAAAAGATTCGCCCCCATTCACATAGCAATATTTTGTTGCCGTGTTTAGTTAAGACACTTTTACAAATGTTTCATAATTTCCTTGCCCCTGTAACCAGCGACGAGCATACTGGAGAACCGCCCACATTCGTTAGGTCCAATAATATGTGGGTATAAATGTATTGCACAAGCTACCGTTTTTGGCGTGTTATTTCGTAAAATATATGAACGTTAGTTCCGCGCTGGTCACGACAAGAATGATGACGTCATATATTTTAGATTCAAGCGAGGTTCTCTCCCCTCCCCATGGAGCGAGCTGGCTCCAAGGCGGAGCTCTAGCCGGCTCCATGGGGAGGGGGAAATAATACGTTTTTATCACTTAGGGCAGGTCCAGATATATTCATATGTCCGCGCGTACCCCCAATTTGGCTTCGCGTACCCTCCGGGGTACCACGTGTTGAAAACCACTGGTATAGAAGGTATGTATGTGTTTTTTCTTTTCAGTGTCGTTTTTTCGCTTTATTGAGTTTCAAATCACAACGATGCTAAAGAAGTTTTCACTTCAAAAACGGAATGAAGCAACCGTAAGCGGCGTTTTTGCCGTTTGCGGTAACTTCGTTTCTTTCCCATAATTCGTTGTTCGGCTCGCCTGTGATTACGCAGCCGAAGGAAACGCCTTGTCTAATCCTAGCAGGAACCTACCGTTAAACATTTACATAACGATTCTCATTAATATCAGAAACCGAATAATTATTTATTGTAGTATTTTGTTAATGAAATCATGTTTCTAGCAACGGCTCCCGAAACCATTAACAGGTTAAATGACCCGGTCATTAGCGACAAACAGATTAACAACCTGTTTGATGTGTAATAAAAATTATCAAACAGGAAATAGAAATAAATGGAGGAATTGGATGATAAATTTAAATATTTGTGTTTTATATTTATTTCTATACTAACTAAGAGGAATGAGAGAGCACTGGACGTTTTTGAAAGAAAAATTTTGAGGCGCATCTTCGGACCGGTTCTAGAAAATGGATTTTGGCGCAGACGCTATAACAATGAGCTCTATACCTTGTTTAAGGAGCTAAACGTCGCAAAATTTATAAAATTGGGAAGACTTCGGTGGCTGGGTCATGTGGAGAGAATGACCGAGCATCAAGCACCAAAGTCCCTGCTGAACTCAAGACCAATAGGGCGAAGGAGCCTGGGAAGGCCAAGACTAAGATGGTGCGACAACATCCTCAAAGACATCTATCTTGGAGCTTCCAAACTGGAGAGAGCTGGCACAAAACCGAGATGAGTGGAGGAAGACTCTTGAGGAGGCCAAGACCCACCAGGGGTTGTAGAGCCAATAGTGATGATGATGATGATGATGATATTTATTTCTAGTAGAAGTGTTTGCATGGTGCAACACAATGTACATCATTTATAAAAAAATCAGAGTGTTCACTTCACACGCGGTAGAAGTGAAGCCTTCAGAAAAGTAAAGTAGGCAAGAGTGGAGTGGCCACGAATGGTGTTGGGTAGGACATGACATTAGGATGAGTTACATGAGGTACTCAAATACTAAAATGAGGTGTTGAGGTGTCTCACCTGTGGGAAGCCGAATCAAAAGCCGCCCGCAGGGCCTAGCAGAAAAACTGTGGAGCGGTTTTTTAACTACTAGTATATGTTTATTGTTTTACGTTAGCTCCACACAGGAGGCCCTGAGGAAAATAATTCCCCTCAGAGCCTATGTTATCTTTAGGGATGCTGTGGACGTATTAATCCATGCCTCCAGCGGTGCAAGGCGATGTTCCGAGAGAATAAGGCTGGAGAAGTCAAAAGGGGACTCCCTCAACCACTCTCTCCGGATTCGGCACGCAGCTGGTGGGCAGACGCATCCGCCGCCAAGACCTGGACAAACCTAATAATTTACAATAAAAAAAATATAAAACAAAAAAAATTGGAGCAGTTGGGAGTCTTGTGCGGCATTCACGTAATAAGGATTTACAATAAAAAAAATAAAAATTGGGGCAGTTATAAAAAATATTTTAAAAAAAAATGTTTTTGGAACAGTTGGGACTCTTGTGCGGTATTCACATAACAATAATTTAGGATAAAAAATATTTAAAAACAAAACAAAAAAAAATTCACCTCGCCATCTTACACCTCACGGATCTAATACAAAAATGTCATGCAATACAAGAATCACCTCACCTCACCACCTCATACATTTGTCCCATACGATACGTGACGTGACATGTAGTTCAATACACCAACCACCTCACACCTCACCTCATATTTGCCGCAATGACATTTGTAGTCCAATACACCAACCACCTCACACCTCACCTCATATTTGTCGCAATGACATTTGTAGTCCAATACACCAACCACCTCTCACCTCACCTCATATTAATTTGTCTCAAAGGCGACATGACATGAATGTAGTCCAAAACACCAACCACCTCAGATCTTATATTTTTCCCATACGTGACAACGTGACATGACATTTGTAGTAATACAAAGAAAAAGAGTTGGTACAAATACATTTTGTGAGGTGGGGGGACATTTTACGTTTTTGTATGCGATATTTGAGGTGCCTCTTGTATGAGGTACTCAACACTAGCTGTAACCGACGTGTTGCTCTCCCTCATTTATTAATTTTAATTTTATATGTTTTACTTATGTACAATGCCCCGGTGCAACCAAATAAAGCTTGTGTGCCAAGTTTGCACCGGGAGACATTCTAGAATCCTATAATTTTAATAATTTAACAATTAATACTTTATTTATGATTATTTACGCCTCCAAAGGCAACCAGGCTGACTAGCCTCCTTTTTAGTTATGGCCCTAAGAAGGGCCGTTTTATCGGCTCCGAAGGAAGCAGCTACTCCGCTAAGCGGACTGCCTTCCCTCCCTTGCTGCTCTGCCGTTATGGCTCAGCAGGAAGCGGCTGCTCTACCAAGCAGGCTGCTTTACCTCCCGTTTTTGGCGGCCCCAACAAGGGCCTTTTTGGGCTCTCAGTCGGCTTTACCGTGCCGCCAGCAACGATCTTTTTCAAACACATTTTTTTCAATTTTAAATGTCTTTTTCTTAATACACAGATGCCCTGGTGACACAAGTAAAAACTTGGTTACCAAGTTGCCACCAGGAGACATCCTAAACTTATTATTTCATCGCCTTCAGGGCTATTTTTCCGGCTACAAAGCCAAAAAACCAATTTGGGCGTCCCTATTAAGGGCCTTTATATTGGTCAAAAATACACCATATTTTAATATAACTTCGTTTAAACACCCCGTAGGACGCTGAAACTAAGACGTTTCAGTGCAGAGTCCTACGGGGCATCCATAGAGCCATAAATAAACATTGTAACTCTTAAACTGCCAGCGCTATCAGCACTTGAGCAGATTTTCGAGACTCTAGCATCATTTCACTTTTTCTCCATTTTAAAAATCCCAGGACCTCGTAAGGCGACGAAACCAAAAGGTTTCGATAGCCAGGCTTACGGGGGACCTGGGAAAAATATTAACTTCTTTGTAACTATTCAAACACTTTGTTAAAAAACAAATACCTACCGACAAAAAGTCAAACTTCCTTAAAATCAACCCAAACTCAGCAAACAAAAATTCTACGGATAGAGAATATCCGTAGAACCACTCTAGTTTTAAGGAAAACATTGTAAATACATTAACCTGACCTGTATAATTAATTTAAGAAACCAATTTTAGACGACCACTTTCAAGCAAGTGTTTGCCAAAATGGGTGGCCCACAGAAAGGCAGACCTTATATAGGTAAAGGGCTAGGTAAAACCTCCCACCACAAAAATGTACCACGTGACAGGTTTTGTCACGGAAATCGGGTATATAAACCCGGCCATTTCTCATAATAAATCAGTTCTTCCATCAACGTCAACTCGTGTTATTATTTCCTTCTGGGAAAAGTTATTATCATCCGCTGCCTCCCGCCGACCTCTGCCTAGACTTTGCTCCTGGTGCCATCAGTCTCCTCCAGAAAGCCGGCCCTACTTCAGGCAACCGCCACGCACCAGGACTGGGCAGAGGAGTAGGCACATCCAGTGTCCTCAACTCATCAGGCACTGGGTGCAAGGGAGGTCAGTATTTTATTATTTCAACCATTTCATCCTGGTCGTGTACTGAAACCGGTACCCTTTTTTTACAGTCTTGTACAGGCTTGATACGTCTGGTACAAGTGGTCCTTCGAGCCGGATCCGCTGCACGACTCCAGGATGTCTCCGCCCGCCCTACGATCGAAGAAGACGACGCAAGACGATGGACCTTCATCACCCCCTGCTGAGCCCCCGGCTGCTGCTCCGGACGCCGGAGACGAGCCCCTGGGCGTGCCTGACGTCTCCCCTGACGCCACGCCCCGGCCCTCATCCAGCACTACCCCGGTGACGAGCTCCGCAGAGGACAGCGATGAGGGGCCTCCACCCTCCACAGCCACGGAGGATACGGTGCGCCGGCTGCGACGACAGCTGCGCCACCAAGGGAAGCAGATACAACAGCTGATGGCAGCCTTGAACGCGCCTCAGCATGCTGCACCAGGGCTGACACAACCCAGTACTTCAGGGCTGCCACAACGCAGTACTTCAGGGCTGGCACAACACAACGCTCCTGAGCCGGCACGAGATAGCCGAGCCCCGCAGCCAAGCAGCCAAGGATGTCCATCATGGATGCCGCCTGGACCTTCCGGCCCCGTGCCGCCTGCACCTCTGGTGGACCAGAGGCCGAGCAGTGCCGTACGAGGGATGCCGGCCGGACCTGTGCCTCTGGTGGACCAGAGGTACGCCTCACCGGCGCAGCCAGGGCCTGGAGGCCCTCCGCCGCCGCCCCCTCATCATCATCATGAGGGTCAAGGATGGATGCAGCCTAGGCCTTCAGGCCCCGTGCCGCCTGCACCTCTGGTGGACCAGAGGCCGAGCAGCGCCGTACGCGAGATGCCTGTCGGACCTGTGCCTCTGGTGGACCAGAGGTACGCCTCACCGGCGCAGCCAGGGCCTGGAGGCCCTCCGCCGCCGCCCCCTCATCACAATGAGGGTCAAGGATGGGTGCAGCCTGGACCTTCCGGCCCCGTGCCGCCTGCACCTCTGGTGGACCAGAGGCCGAGCAGCGCCGTACGCGAGATGCCTGTCCAACCTGTGCCTCTGGTGGACCAGAGGTACGCCTCACCGGCGCAGCCAGGGCCTGAAGGCCCTCCGCCGCCCCCTTACTACCACATTGAGGGACCATCTGCATACGCCCAGTGGGCGCATCATGAACCGGCGCAGCCTGATGACCAGATTCCATCCGCTGCCAGTCCGAGCTCCGGCCTGCCGCTATTCCCACCGCAACCAAGTGCTGAGGAGACGGCCCGCCAAACCAGAGCTTGGGTCCAGCAGACGGACAACCCGATGGCCCAGTTCACCAACGCGCTCACAGAGGCCATCAGAGCTTCAAGGGCTCAGGACAGCCCTCATCCCACAATCATCGCCAGACTACACCAGTGAGCCCTGTATTGCTAGCATTCATAATATTGAAATCAACCAGCATCACATACAGAAACAACTTGAAAATTTAGATCCCAATAAAGGCGCAGGCCCAGATAAAATTCCCCCTTTCTTCATAAGCAAATGTGCGCGCAGCCTTTCTAAACCATTATTCATAATTTTTAGTCGCTCCCTTAATGAGGGAATTGTGCCAAACACTTGGAAAACTGCATTTGTAACTCCCATTTTCAAGAACGGCCAAAAATCTGACGTTGAAAATTATAGGCCCATATCAAAGCTCTGCATTTTCAGTAAGGTTTTCGAAAAAATTGTGTACGACCAGATGTTTACAGCCTTGAGATCGTCACTTAACAACAATCAACATGGATTTATGAGAGGAAAATCTACAACCACTAACCTAACGGCATTTGTCGAAATCTTACAAGACAATATGGACCAGCGCGTACAGGTAGATGCAATATATACAGACTATAGCAAAGCCTTTGATTTAGTAATCCATGATGTCTTGTTGACTAAACTTTCACTAATCGGCGTACACGGAGATCTCCTCAGATGGCTCTCGTCGTATTTGAAAAATCGCAGCCAAGCAGTAGTCGTCGGTGGCTATAAATCAAATTGGGTAACCGTACCGTCAGGAGTACCCCAAGGGTCATTATTGGGACCATTGCTCTTCAACATATACATTAATGACATTGGAAAATGTTTTCTTTACTCCAGAACGTTATTATACGCAGACGACATGAAAATATTCTCTCCTGTTACAAGTATCACTGACTGTATTCGCGTACAAGAAGATTTAAATCGCCTAAATAGCTACTGTACACAACACAACCTTCAAATAAATGTTAAAAAATGCGGCGTCATCAGCTTTACCCGAAACAAAAATCCCATTTCTTTTGGTTATTCCCTTAACGGCACAGTACTTAAAAAAATGATGGAGGCCAAAGATCTGGGAGTAGTGCTAGACCCGAAATTACTTTTTGACCGACATATCGAATCCATAGTTGCAAAAGCTTCCAAGGTACTTGGCTTCATACTCAGAACCTGCAAACACTTTAAAAAGGTAAACACTATGAAAATGCTGTACTTTGCGTATGTACGCAGTTCTCTGGAGTACGCTTCTCAAGTCTGGAATCCCAGGTACACAACATACATAGAAAGGATTGAGAAAATACAAAATCGTTTTCTACGATACCTTGATTTTCGGGGATATCGTCCTCATCTAAGTAATGTGGAGTCAGCCACGTTTTTCAAAATCTCGTCACTAGAAAATCGTAGAAATTCTGCAGACGTAATATTCTTGCAAAAGATAGCCACCTCTGCGATAGATTGCCCGGAATTACTTGAAAGAATTCAATTAAGAGTGCCCACCAGACAAACTAGACTAAATCACACACTTAACACTCCTCGATGCAACACTAACTCTAAACAAAACACATTCATTAACCGCGCTTCACACTTTTTTAACAATTCATACAATGAATTCGACTTATTCAACACAGCACCCCAAATTCTAAAAAAAATAAACAATAAATAACTTCTAAACATATACAAACTATTATACTTCTATACAAATAACTTATTCACTCCGAGAATAGATCCGTCCCCTTCCCCTCCCGCCCACCATCCCATCCCAATAAGCTATTATAACTATTATAACTTTTATTACTTTTATTACTTTTTAATCTCTCTAATTAATACACACCAGTGAAAACCTATTATTGGTTCAATAACATATACACATGTAAATACACCTAAGTAAATAATGTAACTGTTGGTTTTCCAAATAAAATAAAATAAAAATAAAATAAAATAAAATAAAAAATTGAGGATGACCCCCGGATGGCTGCTCTCATCGCCAGGCAGTCGATGGCCAAGGACCTGCCTCCCTTCTCTGGGGACCCGCTGGAGTGGCCCACCTGGAGGGCGCAGTACAACCAATCAACTGCTACCTGCCGGATGACTAGCAGTGAAAACCTCATCCGACTGCAGCGGGCCCTCAAAGGGAAGGCCCGAGACGCCGTGGGACCCCTCCTGATGGACCCCACTCAGGTACCTGAGATCCTTGACGTGCTGGAGCAGCGCTACGGAGGGACGACGTCACTGGCCGCCCTGATGTTGGACAAGGCCAAGCGGCTCCCACAGATGACAGCAGAGGCCTCACTGGAGGACATAGCAGACTTTTCGGGCACGGTGCAGAACCTGGTGGCATCACTTCGCTCCCTCAACAACGATGGATACCTGACCAACCCGGCGCTCCTCAGCGACATCGCGGGGAAGATGCCGTGCACGATGCGGCTGGCGTGGCTGATGGAGGTGCGGCACTACAACGCACCAGCTACGATCTGCCAGTACGCCGCATTCCTGAAGGCCATCGCGAACGCCATCACCAAATCGGGTATGGTCGACCCCGCGAGGTCTAGACCACGTCGTGAACAGTCGTTCGCCACGACTGAACAATTCGGACGCAGAAGTGAAAGTTTGTCGCGAAAGTCACCACAATATGACAGTCGAAAAGTACCTACCGAAAGTTTGTCGCGAAAGTCACCACAATATGACCGTTCACAAAAAGTAAAAAATGAAAGTGCGCGAAAGTCACCACAATATGACTCGAACAATCGTAACGCGAACCCTAGCGAAAGTACAAATCGCGACGGGTGCCTACAGTGTGGCGAAAGAGGCCATCTGCTCCGAGACTGCCGTGAGTTCGTCGGAAAGGACGTGAAGCTGCGCTGGGAAACGGTGAAAAGCTCCCGACTCTGCCGCGTGTGCTTGGAGAGACATGCAACAAAAGCATGCAAAACTCGCGACTGGTGCGGCATCGGAGACTGCCGTTCTCCCCATCACAAGCTGCTTCACGACCCCACGTACGTGAGAAGCCCCGCAACAGCCAACGTCCACCACATGTGACGCCAGGCCGACGGCGCCGTGCTCAAGGTGGTGCCAGTGGTGCTGACAGGCCCCGCTGAGCAGATCACCGCCTACGCGCTGCTGGACGAGGGATCAACGATAACGCTGATCGACACCTCAGCAGCAGAACAGATTGGCGCTTATGGACCCATACAAGGACTACGACTCCACGGGGCCAAGGGCATGTGCTCATCAGATCACCTGTCGCGCCGCGTGCAGGTCACACTGCGCGGCGCCGGTATAAGCACCGACTACCACATCAAGGCGAGCACGGTGAAAGGCCTCAGCCTTCCTGAGCAGAGGATCCCTGGCGGGTATATCACCCCCACCATTCTCATTGGGCAGGACAACGCACACCTCATTGTATCGAGGGAGGTGCACGAAGCCCGCGACTCTACGCGAATATTGTCACGGACTGCCCTGGGGTGGATAACTCATGGAGGAGGGACTCCTTCTACCAATGAAGGCCCCATCACCACTCTGGCCCTGCACGCTGAGAGCCACAAGGATGACCTGCTGAGCGACCTTATTCGTGCGAACTTCGCCATAGATTCACTGGGAATCACTTCAGCCTCCCGTGAAACCGCACATGTTGTACGTGCCAACCAGCTGATGGAGGACACCACCCGGCAGATGACTACCGGCAGATGGGAGACCGGCCTATTATGGAAGGCTGACAAAATCACGCTGCCCGACAACAGACAATGTGCGCTGAAGAGGCTGTGGTCCCTCGAACGAAAACTACTGAAGGAGGACGACCTCGCAGTGGCGTATCGAGACAAGATCAACCGACTAATATCACAAGGCCACGCGCGAGAACTCACAGCACGAGAGGCGGCGAAAGACTCCGCCCGCAAGTGGTACTTGCCGCACTTCGCCGTGGTGAACCCCAACAAGCCGGGGAAGATCCGCGTCGTGTTTGACGCTGCCAGCCGCTGCCGAGGAACCTCCCTCAACGATCAACTGCTGACGGGACCCGACCTGCTGACGTCCTTACTTGGGAACATCCTCCGGTTTCGAGAGGGAAAAATAGCTCTCGCCGCCGACATAAAGGAGATGTTCCTGCAAGTCAAAATAAAGACTGAGGACCAGCTGTCACAACTGTTCCTGTGGCGACCGACGCCTCAACAAGAGCCTCGCACCTATATGATGACGTCTATGATGTTCGGCGCTACCTGTTCTCCAAGCAGTGCCCAGTACGTGCGAAACCGGGTGGCCCTAGAAAATACCGAGCGCTTCCCAGCTGCTGCAGACGCCATCCAACATAAATTTTACATGGATGACTACTTGGACGCGGTGGACTCCATCAGTGAAGCCACTAGCCTCGCAAAAGACGTGGCGACAGTCCTATCATCAGGAGGTTTTCATCTCACAAACTGGGCCTCAAATAATCCAGCGGTGATGGCCACCATCCCGCCTGAAGACCGCGCCCGATCAGCCATACGCATCAGCAGCGGAGAAGCAGAGACCGAACGAATCCTCGGCCTACTATGGGACCCGGTGACTGACTGTTTCCTGTACGCCTTCAGGGACACCGCCGAGCCAGAACTGGTCAGCAGCCCTACGAAACGTCAGCTGCTCAGTATTGTCATGAAAATTTTTGATCCTGTGGGGTTTGTGGCATGCCTCACAGTCAGATCCAAGATGCTGCTCCAAGATGTCTGGAGGTCGAGCATCGGATGGGACGACACCATCAAACCCGAGCACAACGTGAGATGGCTGGACTGGCTGGGACTCCTCCAAAGCTGCGGAGTCGCCATACCTAGGCGCTGCCTACGAAGCAAACACAGCAGCGTCACGCTCCATCTGTTTTGCGACGCGTCGGAACAAGCATGCTGCGCGGTCGCCTACCACACGGAGGAAGTCAACGGAGAAACTACAGCAACCTTCTTGGCCAGTAAATGCAAGGTGGCCCCCCTGAAGCCGCTCTCCATACCCCGCCTTGAGCTCCAATCAGCGCTCATGGCCGCCAGACTAGCAGCAACCCTAAAAAAGGAGTGTCGCAGCAACATTGCGCGAACGGTGTTCTGGACAGACTCTACGACGGTGCTGTGCTGGCTTCGTACGGACCCACGTACCTACTCTACCTTTGTGGCCAACCGGCTTGGCGAGATCGATGAGCTCTCTCGCATTGACGACTGGAGATGGGTCCCCACCAAACTAAACCCTGCTGACATCGGCACCCGCGACGTCGAGGTTCCCGATCTATCACCGGCGGGACATTGGCCGAGGCAAAATGGCCGCGCGAAAGGTCCAGACTTCCCCAGCCAGATGACAACACCCTTGAAGTGAAGGCCCAATATGTCGGGCTCACCTCAACCACGGCAGATGCGCTTCCAGAGATAAGCCGCTTCTCCTCTTGGCACCGACTCATCAGAGCCACCGCCTGGGTCCACCGCTTCATAGGCCGATGCCGTGCGGGACCCCACAAACCATTGGACGGACACCTGCGGCCCGAGGAGACCCGTGAAGCGGAACTCCGGTGGGTGAAAGCAGCCCAAGAAGACGCATTCAGCAGTGAATTGAGTGCTCTTCACCAAGGAACCCCCGTACCCAACAACAGCCGGCTCAGATCGCTGAACCCCTTCCTGGGACCCGATGGACTGCTGCGAATGGACTCCAGAATACGAGCCACCAGCAGAATCTCCCGAGATGTGCGGACGCCCATAATCTTAGATGGAGACCACGCCTACACACGGCTCCTAGTCAACCACCATCATCAGAAGGCGGACCACCCAAGTACTGAGAGGACAATGGCGGAGGTACGAGGCAGCTACTTCGTGCTGCGACTGCGGACAAACATACGTCGCATCACTCACCACTGCCCCACCTGCAAGATGCGTAGAAGCAAGCCTGCCCCACCACTGATGGGACCCTTGCCACCATCACGGCTCGCCCACCATGTCCCCGCTTTCACAAACTGCGGGTTGGACTACTTCGGGCCCATGGACATCACTGTCGGCAGACGAAGGGAGAAGCGATACGGAGCCCTCTTCACCTGCCTGTCCACGCGCGCTATTCACCTCGAGCTGGCAACTTCCCTGTCTGCCGACTCTGCTATCATGGCCCTCCAACGCATGACGGCACGCCGAGGTCAACCAAAGACAATCTTCTCGGACAACGGGACCAACTTCCACGGAGCGGACAACGAGTTAAGGGACGCCCTGAACTCGCTCAAAGATGACGCCCGGATGAGGGATCATCTGACATCGCACGGGATCGACTGGCAATTCATCCCGCCAATGTCTCCTCACATGGGGGGAGCATGGGAGCGCCTGGTGCGGTCAGTCAAACACGCGCTGCAAGCCATACTGAAGGAGAGGGCCCCCAAAGAAGAGACCCTGAGGACAGCACTGGCTGAAGCTGAGTGGACCGTCAACAACCGTCCTCTCACGCACATCTCCGTAGACCCGAGAGACGAGGAGCCCCTCACTCCCAACCACTTTCTGCTGGGAGCAGCAGGCAACCGGCCCCAGCTCTCGCTGTATGACAAGCAGGAGGAGGAGGTATGCCTCCGCCGCCAGTGGCGCATCAGTCAGCAGCTAGCTGACATGTTCTGGAGGCGTTGGCTCCGCGAATACGTCCCCACCTTGGCCACCCGACAGAAGTGGCACCACCCCGTCAACCCAATTAAGAAGGGCGACCTGGTGGTCATCATGGACCCCGCGATGCCCCGCAACAGCTGGCCTCGCAGCCGAGTCCTGGACGCTACCCCTGCTGCAGACGGCGAGGTGAGGACCGCCCGCATCCAGACGAGCACCGGAGTCTACGTTCGACCTGCCGTGAAGCTTGCTGTGATCCTGCCGGCCCCGCCTACTGATGCGACCCCTACTGACCGACCTTCAACACGTCGTGAAGACTAGTGCAGCGTAGCTACACGGGGGGAGTGTAACCGACGTGTTGCTCTCCCTCATTTATTAATTTTAATTTTATATGTTTTACTTATGTACAATGCCCCGGTGCAACCAAATAAAGCTTGTGTGCCAAGTTTGCACCGGGAGACATTCTAGAATCCTATAATTTTAATAATTTAACAATTAATACTTTATTTATGATTATTTACGCCTCCAAAGGCAACCAGGCTGACTAGCCTCCTTTTTAGTTATGGCCCTAAGAAGGGCCGTTTTATCGGCTCCGAAGGAAGCAGCTACTCCGCTAAGCGGACTGCCTTCCCTCCCTTGCTGCTCTGCCGTTATGGCTCAGCAGGAAGCGGCTGCTCTACCAAGCAGGCTGCTTTACCTCCCGTTTTTGGCGGCCCCAACAAGGGCCTTTTTGGGCTCTCAGTCGGCTTTACCGTGCCGCCAGCAACGATCTTTTTCAAACACATTTTTTTCAATTTTAAATGTCTTTTTCTTAATACACAGATGCCCTGGTGACACAAGTAAAAACTTGGTTACCAAGTTGCCACCAGGAGACATCCTAAACTTATTATTTCATCGCCTTCAGGGCTATTTTTCCGGCTACAAAGCCAAAAAACCAATTTGGGCGTCCCTATTAAGGGCCTTTATATTGGTCAAAAATACACCATATTTTAATATAACTTCGTTTAAACACCCCGTAGGACGCTGAAACTAAGACGTTTCAGTGCAGAGTCCTACGGGGCATCCATAGAGCCATAAATAAACATTGTAACTCTTAAACTGCCAGCGCTATCAGCACTTGAGCAGATTTTCGAGACTCTAGCATCATTTCACTTTTTCTCCATTTTAAAAATCCCAGGACCTCGTAAGGCGACGAAACCAAAAGGTTTCGATAGCCAGGCTTACGGGGGACCTGGGAAAAATATTAACTTCTTTGTAACTATTCAAACACTTTGTTAAAAAACAAATACCTACCGACAAAAAGTCAAACTTCCTTAAAATCAACCCAAACTCAGCAAACAAAAATTCTACGGATAGAGAATATCCGTAGAACCACTCTAGTTTTAAGGAAAACATTGTAAATACATTAACCTGACCTGTATAATTAATTTAAGAAACCAATTTTAGACGACCACTTTCAAGCAAGTGTTTGCCAAAATGGGTGGCCCACAGAAAGGCACACCTTATATAGGTAAAGGGCTAGGTAAAACCTCCCACCACAAAAATGTACCACGTGACAGGTTTTGTCACGGAAATCGGGTATATAAACCCGGCCATTTCTCATAATAAATCAGTTCTTCCATCAACGTCAACTCGTGTTATTATTTCCTTCTGGGAAAAGTTATTATCATCCGCTGCCTCCCGCCGACCTCTGCCTAGACTTTGCTCCTGGTGCCATCAGTCTCCTCCAGAAAGCCGGCCCTACTTCAGGCAACCGCCACGCACCAGGACTGGGCAGAGGAGTAGGCACATCCAGTGTCCTCAACTCATCAGGCACTGGGTGCAAGGGAGGTCAGTATTTTATTATTTCAACCATTTCATCCTGGTCGTGTACTGAAACCGGTACCCTTTTTTTACAGTCTTGTACAGGCTTGATACGTCTGGTACACTAGCTACGAAGCACCGCACAAAGAGACGATTATACTATCTCATTCTCTCGCAGGCTACATCCTATAGAGCAGTTGCTCTTAAGGCTCTGCAACCGGGCCCGAAAAGAAGAAGATGGTGAGATACGAAATTTCGAATGTTAGTGGAGAGCGCTAACATTTACAGCAACAAAATCGATGCGAAAATTGCGAAAATGTTTAATAAAACACGACTCTTTTAAAATAGAGCAAAAATCTCGCGGACATTATCTTAAATAGCATTTAAATTAAATAAAATTTAAATTTTACTGTGAATTTTTTCATACATATAACTTGTAAAATAACTGAAACAAACGTGTTAATAATAATTTTTGGAGCATACTTTGCGATTTTTTTCTATCGAGAGAATTTTATATAATTTGCATTTCGGCGCGGGCAAAGTCTAGATATTATCTTCAAGAATAACATATATTTTTTAAGAGCTTTAAAACTTACCGTGTTTAAGGGAAATATGTAATAAATCGGTACAAATCCTGGTTGCGGGCCCTTAACTTGGGTTCGATCGAACCCCAGGAGTTCGGTGAGGCAGTCTCGCGGGTTCGGCGGAGGTCAAGACGCACCCCGACTCATATGATTCGGTTAGATTTCAAATTAAGGAGAGTTCGGTGAATGCGCATATGAAACTGGCGGGGGTCAGTACCTCCTACCCACCCCATAAACCCTTTTCCTTTACAGAACTCTCCTCTCCTTCCTTTCCTTAAAAAACCCTCCACACAGCAACCCAAAGATGTGTGGAGCACATGTAAAAAAAAAATTAGGTTAAATTAAATATTTTCTGAATACTCACTGGTACTCACTACAAGTACAAGTACTTTTCAACCTTCGTCTTCTCATCTTCTTACTCTTTCTAATTCCTTTAGCATTAGCATCACGAACTTCTCCAAATTAAAGATTCGCCGGATAATTACGCCGGATATTTGCTGTACCAAACCTACTGATATAAAAAAATGTGTATTTTTATTCTTATTTTTATAATTTTTTTTTAATGTAATTTTGGGTGAAATGCAGATCCCGCCAATGTCAGGGAATTTAATAAAAATGCACTTTTTAGATGAGAAAAGTGTGGAGAAGATGAATAAAAAATAAATTAAGGCGCGCTCGGCAAAAATGAGGGAGATACAGCCGTTCAAAGTATTTAAAATTTCACTTCGCGTACTGATATTGACAGTCGTTCGCCATTTTTTCACTGTTTATGTTGGATCCCAGACCTAATACAGAATTAATAGTACGCCAGAATCACAAACCATGTTAATCAAACTTAGCGTAGCCGCTAAACCACTTGAAAACTGGGATGTTTTTCTTGCCTTGACGTGAGTAGGCGTTATAAAGGGGCACTTTTTTGTATCACAAACCATGTTTAGCGTATTAGGTTAAAACAAAATGGCGGGCGGACTGTCATATATAATATCAGTACGCGAAGTGAAATTTTAAATACTTTGAACGGTTGTATCTCCCTCAATTTTGCCGAGCGCGCCCTAATTTTTGTTTTATTCAGCTTTTCCACACTTTTCTCATCTAGAAAGTGCCTTTTTATTTAATTTCCAGACATTGGCGGGATCTGCATTCCTCCCGTAATTTTTTATATATTTTTTTATTTTTACAATTTTTATTCCCATTTGAATAAAATTATATCATTTGTAATTTCACCTTATACACGTAATTGTAATCCGTTAAACATTTCGTAACAGTATCTGTGGCAGTAGCGACTATATTACTCGTGTATATCAGGTAATTACGTTGAATAAATAGCCTTTATTTACTTTATTTTACTTGTCTTTGCCTTTCGGTGTTCACGTCTTATCTGTCAGTACGTCAGACGTCAGTCAGTGGGCATTTACGTGCTACCGGATGTCATAATAATAGTTTGGTAATATTCCATTTACATTTTGCAAAACAACGAAAGCAAAACGAAAATCGGAGCTTGTAACTAAAGAGAGTTTTTGAGAGTTTTTTGCAAATAGTTCATTCAATTTTTAAATTTTGTTTTTTAAGGGGGTATTCTAGTATAGAAAAAATATCTTCTCCTATTTCCATAGTTTAGATATTCAAAAATATCTCCTTGAAAGGATTATTCGCAATTCGACTTATTTTAAAAGTTATAACTAGGGCTCGGATAAATATGTATTAAAATTTTCAAAATATAATAATATAATATGGACTAAAAAATGTAAAATATGGAATATAAAATAAGAATATCTTTCATATTAAACAATGTTTAATATGAAAGATATTTAATTTAATTTGGTAGGCGGGTATGGGTACCGCCGCCCTGGGAACCATTTATTGGATGACCAACACCTCTGCCACAGGTCACCCCAAGTGGTTCGCTACGTTTGGTGACTTAGCAGGGGTGCCCGGGTTCTTGGGGTAATGTTTGTCCAGGTCTTGATGGCGGGTGCGTCGGCCCACCTTCTGCGTGGCGGGCCGGATTGGGAGATGCGGGTTGAGGGAGACCCTTTACAACCGGTTACCGCTGTCCGGGCCGCTCGGTAGTACAGGGGCCCGACCCTCAGGCTCACGACTGAGGGTGGGCTGCCCCATCAACGAGTGCAAAAACCCCGCCGCTGCTGTTGTGCCGGTTCGTGACCGGAGGGGACCCAGCAGTAGCGTTTGGGGCGCATTGGGCGACCTCTCCAGCCGGACTCTCCCTGCCCATCGCCTTGCACCGCAGTGGGTGGGTTGGATACATACGTCCGTCACTCCTGGAAACTCTGAACCCCAGCATCCTACCCACCCCTTATACCTTTTCCCTCCCAGACCTTCCTTCCTCTCATATCAAAAAAAACAAAAAACCAAAAATTAAAATCATGAACTTGCAACCTACAATAATTAACGTCATTACAGCGGCGAGACGTAGGCGTCCCCGGTGCGGGCCAAAACTGTTGGTGAATTACACCAACATTCGCGGCCTGCACACCAATTTAAACTCTGTCCACCACCACTTTTTTTCTCAACGCCCAAACCTTCTCTTCCTGTCTGAAACTCAGATAGCTGAGCCTGTAGACACCTCCTATCTGGACTGCCCGGGCTTCACCCTCGCAGGCAAGTTCAGACCTAAAGGAGGTGTCTGTCTCTATAGTCGAGCTGACGTCAACTGTGTGCGACTGTTGAATCTGGAAAACTCCAGATTCGACGTAATGTGGGTACGCGTCAATCTTGCCAGTACGGTAAGATTCTACGCGTGTTTATACCGCTCACCGAACCTGAGCGAATCAGACACGTCCGAGCTCTTCAAACACTTAAGCGACACTATTGATGACCTCTTGCCCCGCTACCCTACGGCAGAGTTTGTGGTCCTGGGGGACTTCAATGTTCATAACGAACCTTGGTTGAAGTTCTCAAGATCAACAGACTCGGCTGGACGCCAAGCGGAATCCTTTGCCCTTTGCTACGGATTGGAGCAAATGTTTCAGGAGCCTACAAGGGTTCCTGATGTCCAGACTCACCGTTCCAATCTGTTAGACCTATTTTTAACTACTGTGCCACACGGTTACAGGATTGAAGTCACAGCGCCTTTAGGATCGTCCGACCACTGCCTGGTGACGACATCAATCCCTGTAAACTTCAGACCACCAAACGAGAGGCTGAAGAGAAAAGTGTGGCACTATAGGTCAGGAGATTGGTTCGGTCTGCGGGCACATTTTAATGCTTTTCCGTGGTCAGCTGTCTGTTTTCGGACCTCGGATCCCTCAAGATGTGCCCAGGAAATTGGTGAAGTCATCACATCCGCGATGGATGGCTTCATCAAATCTACTGTTAAGGAAACTGGTGTAGGCTCAAAGCCGTGGTTCAGTCGACAATGCGCTGAAGCAGTGCGACGAAAAAACGCGGCTTACCGAGCCTACAACACATCTAGAACATCCGAAGACAGAACAGCTTACAACAAAATGGCAAAGGAAACCAAGAGAATCATAAATAGGTCAAAATTCGAGCACGACCAGCAGATCAGCAGAAAGCTGACTGCATGCCCGCATGGCAGCAGGCAATTCTGGTCACTTGCGGGCTCAATAGGTCGCAATTTCTGCAAATCCAGTCTGCCACCTCTTACCAGACCTGACGGCTCACTAGCAAACACCGCCACCGAAAAGGCTAACTTACTAGGTAAAATGTTTGCGGATAACTCAACCCTCGATGACCAAGGTGCTGTCCCGACGTCGGTTCCTCACTGCGGTTTTCATATGAAAAAGCTGAGGATCCGGCATCGGGAAGTACTCCATGTTTTACGAGGGCTTGATGTTAATAAAGCTAGTGGGCCCGACGGAATACCTGCCCTGGTATTGCAGAAGTGCGCTGCAGAATTAGCTCCAATTTTGACGAAGCTTTTTAAACTGTCCCTGAAGACTGGCTCTGTGCCCTCTGGTTGGAAAAAAGCGGTTATCCATCCTATTCCAAAGAAGGGTGACCGCTCCAACCCGGCCAACTACCGCCCCATAGCGATCACATCAGTTCTGTCTAAGGTGATGGAACGTGTGATCAACGACAAACTGCTCACATACCTCGAGAAGAACAAAATTATCAACGACCGTCAATACGGATTCCGGCGGAACCGCTCGTGCGGTGATATTCTCGCGTATGTGACGCATGTTTGGGGGCGATGCCTGGAACGTTTCGGTGAGACCCAAACGGTTGCACTGGACATCTCCAAGGCCTTTGACCGGGTTTGGCACCGAGGACTTGTCAACAAACTGCTTTCTTACGGACTTCCCGCATCCTTGTGTACGTGGATTGCCGACTTCTTGAGGGGGAGGTCGATTCAGACGGTAGTCGATGGTTTCACCTCTTCCTCACACTCGATAAATGCTGGCGTCCCGCAGGGATCGGTTCTGTCTCCAACTTTGTTTTTGTTGCACATCAACGACCTTTTGTCATGTGCACCAATTCACTGTTATGCGGATGACAGTACAGTTCATGATAGCTTTTTGTTTCACAAGCCCCCAAAGGGCTCACAAACTCCAACAGCTCGTAGGGCTTTGAAGCAAAGAATGGACGGCTACCTCGAAAGTGTTTTCTCTTGGGGTAAAAATAATCTCGTTGAATTTAATGTTTCAAAGACCCAATCTTGTCTGATTACGTCCAAAAGGGATCGAAATGAAAATCTAGTCTCTTTCAACGGAAGCAATCTTCCGAACAGGCCCTCCATTGATATGCTTGGTGTAACCCTAAGTGACCAGCTCAGGTATGGGGGCTCCATTGAAGCCAGAGTAAGGCTAGCCTCCCAAAAACTGGGCGTACTGTACAGGGCCCGCAGATACTTTAATAGTACACAACTGCTAACCTTGTACAAATCACAAGTACGCCCCACGGTTGAATTTGGCAGCCATCTCTGGTCTGGAGCTCCAAAATACCTGAAAAATACCCTCGACTCTGTGCAGAAACGGGCGGTCCGTTTGATAGATTCTCCCATCTTAACAGACGGATTGCAATCTTTAGAGCACAGGCGTCGAGTGGGAATGCTATCCTTGTTCTACCGGTATTACAATGGAAGATGCTCCGAGGAACTAGCATCATTGATCCCTTCGGCACCGGTGCATAGTCGGGAAACACGCCAAACGCGTGCCCAACATTTGTACACGGTTGACATTTGTCACATGAGAACGGGTCGTTTCTTCGACTCGTTCTTGTGTTCAACAGCTCGGCTGTGGAATGATTTGCCGGCCTCTGTGTTTCCTCCTTCCTACAACATGGGTCTCTTCAAGACCAATGTTCATTCCTTCCTCTCCTCAAAAAGACCCTCCACACAGCATCCCAGATGACATAGGCCCTGAGGGAAATTATTTTCCTCAGGGCCTCCTGTGTGGAGTTAATGTAAAAAAAAAAAAAAAAATGTTTATTGTGAAAAATTACTATGCAGTAACAGTTACATTAAAAAAAATTATAAGAATTTAGTGAAATGTTCAGGTAATTCAAATAAAAAAAAGAATTTTATTCATCTTCCTCTAAATCTGTCTTATTAAATTGATTGCAGTTCACAATCACATGCGTTTTAAATTATCGAAATTAAAACTTTGTCGATTTGGTCTAAATATAGCCTTATATTGGCTGAAAGATCGTTCCACGTCACATGATGTAATGGGAGCGTACTTAAAGACGCCTAGTTCCGAAATTGTGTAAGGCACATCTGCAGTACCCTCAAAGTTTCCGCTCAGAACTTTATTAATTGATTTTAGGGTATCAAATCCTTTATTTTCGTCTAAAATATGCTTTACTTGAAACGCAAAAGTTATTTATCCTTGGGCATTTTGAAATTAAACTGATAGGTACCTAGACAGTAGTAGTAAGTGACTTGAGTACGTAAAAATAAAAAGACGCGCAAGCAACAGCAAGCAAGTAGAGGAAGAGAATCAAAAATCGACGAATAATACGCTAGAGCAGGGTTTCCCAAACTTTTTCTGCAATGGAACACTTTGCAAACCCGTAAATTTTAACGGAACCCTTAGGTTATTTTTAGGTTGTGTAATTTCTAAAAGTAAAAACTGAAAATATTGTTATTAAACATATTATTCTTTTAGTATATAAAAAATAGAATGTAAACAAAATAAAATGGAATAAATAAAGCACCTAATGACTTTGACGATTTTGAGTCCGTGAAATACATATTTTCTTAATGTCAGACAAAATATTGGTAAGTCGGATTCTAATGCTTTGTGGCGTCGAGCCTGTTACTGCACTTTGACTTGATTGCAGCATAATTAGAAAATCCCGCTTCTCATAAATAGGTTGTAAAAACGGAAGTAAAACAATAATTGCTTGTTTAGATAAATTGGGGTACTCTTCTGACAAACTCACACAGAAATCATTGAAAGGCTGTTCTTTGTATTTTTATTTCAAGTCAGAGTTACTAATGAAATAACCTGTATATAGATCCTTACTAATATTTAATTTTATGTATAGGATACTGCCGTCATGGATCGACCCACGGTGCCCCTCTTGACAAAATCAAGGAGGATACTGTGCTTCGACTCTTGCCGACAGAAGAGCACTTATCCTAAAAATGGGAACACCTCAGCACAGGTTCGCCTAGTGAGGTGTTCACAAAACACTACTTTTAACCAATTTACATACAGTTACAGATCAATAACATTTTTCTTATTTTTTATTATACTGAAACTTATTATTTATGTACTTAAACCAATGTAATAATCTGTTAAGTGTATGTTTGCGAATAGAAATAAATAAATAAATAAATAAATCAATTAGAATGTCATTCCCATTTGCGCTAAGGCCTACTGATTTAGCTGTCGCAGAAAATTGATTCCGAAACCAGGAATCATCCTTACCAGTTTTCGAAAAATATGGAAAATGAATTGTTTTCAAGTTATGTACGTATTCTTAGAATTCTTTGGAAACCTCTTCAAATACTTAAAAATTTAATTAATTCAAACATTCGTGTATGATTGCCGTGGTCTAGGGGTAAGGCTCTTGACTCACAATCCGAAGGTCGCGAGATCAAATCACGGAGTGCGAAAATAAATTTTATTTGATTAATTTGTGTTATTTTACAATTAATTCATATAAAAATAATATTTAGTATATTTGCAGCACGTTCTACAGTGGAAGATACTCTCAGTATCGCCCTGGCGCAAGACTCAGAATTGAAACGTTACTTGAAATAGCCGTGTTTGGTCACCAGATCTGAATAGCCAGGTACTTCCCAATACTCATCTTCTCCATCTCCTTTCCCTACTTAACTTAACTTAGCCTCTTAACTTACCCCAATTTGGAAGCCGTTGTCTCACTTGCTCCAAACGGTAGCAGTTGGGACACTTGAGAGGTATTCACATAAAAAAATATATAAGACAAAATAAAAAAGACAAATCAAAATGATTGGAATGAACTGATAAAATCCAAAAATGTAATTTTTTTCATTTTTCAATCAAAATTTACGGCACCATGCGCGTTTATAGTTCGACTAATTGTAAGGATGTAGTAAGACTGATTGATTTTTACATTTCTGTTATTTCAGGTACTTAAAGTCGATTTCGAAAAAAACATGGTTGGGTTCCTTGGGAACTGAAATTTCGTGAAACACATGCAGATCCGTTATTCCGTTGTTATTGTTTCCACATCGCACAGACTTTCTTATTATTGACTCTCATCAAAGTATTACACAGCACAGTTATAAATTTCAGAGATTTTGTTTTGTTTGTAAAATGAAGATTTACTGCAATAACAGCATAAACGGCTCTATAAACTTCCAAAAAACTTAGTCTCTGAACTTGGAAGGGTTTAGTTCTAGTGCCTAACTTAAAAACTAATTTCTTGTGAATAATTTCAGTAGTGTTGAAATATGATTATGTGACAAATCGTCGCGGAACCCCTGTTCAGGTTTCGCGGAACCCTAGGGTTCCGCGGAACACAGTTTGGGAAACCCTGCGCTAGAGAAATGAAACACACGCGGCCATGTGGTGGCGAGAATGCAAACACGTAAAATTATATCAATTTTTGTGAACTAACTCATGTTTTATGATATAAAAATCGAAAATATGGATGATTGTGATATTTTTTGTAAAATATGAAAAAATATAATATAAAATGGAAAAATATGGAAAATTGAAACTAGTTTTTCACAATCTATATATGATAATCTAGGTAGAGAACACACACGAGACCGAAAATTATGTAAATTAAAAATATGTATTTTTAATCCGGGCCCTAGTTATAACCATTTTAGTGTCGCGGTTTAGACGGAATCTAACTAGAATCTAAATTGAACAAAACTTTTTTTTATTTGTTACATTGGGTGAATTGAAAGAAATTTCAATGTTATATTTTATGAATTACTAGATGACCAGACGAACTTCGAACCGCCTCAGAATCAATAACTGTTGTGTTCACTTATTAGCTGAATCAAATTAAGTTTTTTTTTTAATGTTAAAAATTACACAATGAAGCTATTATATTATCGATGCGCAACTGTCCGTGTTTTGTTTTTGTCAGTATCAGAGATTGCTTTGTTTACGGATTTATATTTTTTGTGATTTTCTTACTTTCCACTTACTTACGGGAACCGCGTTTCATTTTCTTTATACGTATGAGGGAGATTTATTATAATTATTGTATTTTTCCTTTGGAGGGGTGCAGACATACGTTCACCGTTTGTCTCATTTTCGACCATTGGCATTTAAGTGTAAGAAAGAGGGGCAGCATTATATGTTTCAGAACAAAAGCAAAACAATCAGCGCATTAACATTTGACGTTTTGAATTTTTGGAATTCACTCACTATTAAATATTATATATCACAATATTGCTGCAGCTCTTTCAAAAGATGAGAATTCGATCCATACAAAATGTATGAGGAAAAGAATTTTCTTCATAATTTTTTTTCGTGAATTTTTCAGATGTTTTAATTGCTATTCTGCTATTCGGGGCGGATACAAATCCAACAAATAAAATATCATAAAAATCGGTCCAGCCGTTCTTGAGTTATAAATGGTGTAACTTACCCGACATTGCTTTATTTATTAACATTATTTTTAAGGGGGTATTCTAGTCTACAAGCCCGAATTTCGGGCGTTTTTTGATGGTCGATAAAAAGATTTTAACTACACCATATTTTTATAATTTATTTTTTAAGAATTAACAAAAAAAAATACATATATATATATTTCACGAAGTTACACGCTGTTGAAAAAAAGAGCCTCCATCTTGTCATGATTTCCACCCTTCTAGTCTTCTGAAAAATAAAAAAAGGTAGATTCTTTATAAGTAAAAATGTCTATTATGGTAGGAACCACAAAAATTTATTTTTTCTTAATGGCGGCTACTCAAAAAAAATTTGCATTTTAATTTTTTTTTTAAAGAATTCAGAAATTTTTCGAAATTTAAAAAAAAGAAAAATTCCAAAATTTGAATTTTGATTGGTTTCTACCACAAAGGGATGAGAAAGTACATGCCAAATTTCAAGAAAATCAGTCACTTGACATTGTGTGACAAACGTTTCGAAAAAAGTGGTTTCTAGAAAAACTCGGCTAATGTTTTGTTCTATTTAGATTCTAGTTAGATTCTGTCTAAACCTGTCGAATTGCCACGGCACTAAAAAGACAATAACGCTAAAATAATTCGAATTTAGAAAAATCCTTTTAAGGAGATATTCTCGAATATCTAAACTAATGTAATACGAAAAAAAATAAAACTCCGATGATAAATGCAAGCTTTGGACAAAGACACCACAAATACAAGTTCCAACAGCTTTCAATAAATTTTCACTCGATACAAAAATATACACGCAATTCACAATACCATTACAATACACACATCATTACTATTTATTATTTTATTACTTATTTTATTATCCTAACAATGAATATAAAAAAAAACAGGATACATGATTTTAAGTTCAAACCGTAAAATAATTCCTCCACATGTACCATTAAAAATTGAAAATAACGATTTGCAAATCCTGAAACAGGAAAAATATCTTGGGCTGTGCATCGATAAGCATTTAACTTTTAAACAACACATTCAAAATGTAAAAGATAAAATCACACCCTTAATTAGCGTTTTTAGCCGGTTATCATATCTATTACCAATTAGATTAAAAAAAAGTTTATACTATAGTCTCGTACACTCACACCTAAATTACCTGATTGAAATCTGGGGAAATGCGTATGAAACATACATCAATGAATTACAGGTAATTCAAAATAAGATAATCCAAAAATATTTCACTACGAATCCAAAACATCCACAAAAAAATTATATTTGGAAACAAAACTGCTAACATTAAGAAAACTATACGAGTACAATATATGTGTCCTTATATACAAAATAAATAATAAACTCATACATACAAACACAGAATTCATTAAAACGTCCCAAGTACACAAACATTTTACACGATAACATACGTTTAAACACCATTCATACTAACTACGGTAAGCAATCAATTAGTTACGAGGGGGGCAATTTATATAATTGCCTTCCAGATGATATCAAAAACGAAAAAAGTGTGTGCAAATTCAAAAAAAAATTGTTTATGTTTATTCACAAAAAACAAAGTAGTGATAGTGGATAATATCGTATGGTAATATAATATCATGTAAATGTTAGTATTACAATCTAATGTAGGGAACGTACCCATACTACGTGACCAACTTTTTACAATTTTTAACCCCCCCCCCCCCCCCCCCCGGTGACCAAAATCCTAAGCAACCCGCTGCTCATTTGTATGGAGCGTGACATTTTGAAGACCCCCCCCCCCTAAAAGTGTCACGTAGTATGGGTACGTTCCCTAATCTAAGGTTATGAAATGTAAAAACTGTGTAATGTAAAAACTATGTAATGTAATGTAAAAAGTACATAATTCAATATTCTAGTTAAGTAAGTGAAAATGTTATTTTCTTTATTACTGGAATAAAAACTTATGAAAAAAAATACATAATAACGTACCTCACAATATTTACCGATTTAAAAATAAAATAATAGTCATTATATATGCCTGCCTTTTCATATATATTTTTTTTCATTAAAATTTAATATTTTAATCTATTTTTATATTAAAATTGGCGGCTCACCACAGGTTAAGCACCCAGTGATCAGTCACGTTATCAAATAATGTTTTTAAATTTGTAAAGTTATTGTAGCAAATTAAACAATGTTTCTAGACTTCTCTGGTTCGATATAAATATGAAGAAAAAATCGTCTAAATGGTAATTAACATTATAAGTAAATGCTTGATAACAATGCATTCTCACCACATGGTTTAAAAATGAATCCATTGCTTGTTTTGTAATATTTAATAATGTATTCAACTCGTAAATTTCCGTAGTGACATTTGTCGATATTTGAATATTCTGTCACACCTTTATACTAGTCTCATTGTTAACTAGAGATTTGGCAATACATTTAAATTAGATTCAGTTATTGGCCAAAAAATACAATACTAAATTATCATTTGACATAAATATTCATCACATGACATGCAGTAGAAAAAAGGTTATTGCCGTGACAATGGTAACAGGACAACTCAGAATGAACTAAATTCAACACCTCCTTTGAAAAGTCACTAAAAGCGATGAAAAAATTATCGTTCGACCGAAACAGGACTTTCTATCGAAACCGAAACCGAATCTTTGTTATCTGTCTCAGTTTCGGCTGACACCGAAACTTTTTTAGACAAATCTATTGTTTACTGAAATTTGACTTATTTTTTTCATACAGTTAAATAAAATAAACATATTGAAGACAGTTAACACGTGTTAAATTAAATAAAAAAAATAATAATTGAAGTATGTGACAAAAAAATAAAAATAATGATTTATTGTCTTCATTTCTTAGTAACAAGTAGAGATAATGATATCCTCACTGGGATCCCCCGTGCTGAGGATTTCATTTACATATTATAATTTAATTATAAGAAATTAATATGAATTAGACATACCTAACATATATCATGTAATATATTTTTTAAATAATTATAAAGTAAATAAGATAGTGTTTTTTTTTAATAATTCAGTTCACTAGATTTGGTTTTAGTCTGTATTTGTTATCAGTATATTTTCTATTTCTGATCTCCCTATATTTAGTATCGAGCTTTTTATTTGAAATTTAAATGTTATAATGTTGAGGTTTTTGAGTGAGAGTGGTATTTTATTGTAGACTTTAATGCCATAATAAAAGAAGCTTTTTTGCTCAAATGTTGAGTTAGTAGTTACTTGTTGGATATGTTTTTGACCATGAGATCTAGTGTTTCTAATGTACGTGTTAGTTGGTATTTCTTGGGTTTTGTACTTATGAATGTAAATGAGTTAAGTTTTAGAATATAGTTGTTTAATTGACGTGATGTTAAGATTGTTGAAGATTTCGTCAGTGCTAGTTCTTATAGGAACTTTCAATATAATTTTCATTATGGTTTTTTGAGTTTTAATTAGTGGATTTAGTATGTTTTTATTTGCACTGCCCCATCCGATAATACCGTATTCTAACAGTGATTGGCAGAGAGCCATGTAAATCTTGATTAACTCTTTTCAATTGATGACATTCCTGATAGTTTTGAAAAAATAACTTATTTTTTTAATTTTATTATTTAAATAGGTTATGTATTCGGTCCATTTTAAGTTTCGGTCAATTTTTAGACTCAGATTCGTTATATGGTCATCGTTTCCTAATGAGGGACAGTTACAATTCTCATTTAAGTGATGCGGGCTATGAATTTTCAAGTTCAGTTTTTCTTCAGAGTTTTTATTTTGAAAGTGATGAATTTGGTTTTATTGGCACTAAGTGTAAGTGAATGGTAGTCTAGTCATTTTTTAATCCTATTAAGTATGTCTTCTGCTCTCTTAAATGTTTCTGTCCAATTATTTCCATTTATTACTGCTATGAAACAAACAAAAATTATAAAAATTAACTACATCGTGGAACAAATATTTGTCAAAAACCAACTCTTACATTATAAAAGAAGGGCCTCATTAAATGAGTATTTTAATTGTAATTGCGTCTACAATAACAACATTCTTATGACACCGTTAAATGAAATTAAAACAGTAATTGAAGTTCGTGAAAAAATATTATTTTTTTTATATTACTGCCAATATTAAACAAATTTAAAAAAAAAAAATAACAAACATGTCAACTGTCTTGGAAAAAACTTTTGTCAATAATGAACACTTACATTATAAAGCTAGGTCCACACATGTTCTTTTGTCCGTTCCGTTCCTCCGTTCCGTATCAAAAACTCTGGACGCAAGTAAAAATAGCCCGTACCTCCGTAACGTCGCTGCGATCATCGGCATCGTCGCGTGTTCAACATTCCAGAGAGAACGACCTGCGCATGCCGCGATTGCGTCCAGACTGGCGCATACCCGTATCGTATCGCCTTTGAACGGGCCGAATAAACCGACTCCCGATGGATCGGGGCGTACGTCTACCCGTATCGTCCCGCCGTAATACCGTACCGTTCCGAACGGGCGTCCAAACTAGCGTTCTTGATCGCGACGCTGATACGGAACGGAGGAACGGAACGTACAAAAGAACATGTGTAGACCCAGCTTAACGGATGAGTATTTTAATAGCCACGAACTCACCCGAAGTCAGCCGAACGACGCGCGATAATTTGCGAACGCAGAGTTTTGGTGCGGCCGAAGGTTCGGCTGATTTTCTGCCCAAACCGAAACTGGTGCCTAAACTAGATTTTTTTGCCGAAACTTGCCGAACCGAACCTTCAGTCGGTCACTAAAAAAATATATAAAAAATTTGGTTAAATGGGTTACGTTGGGTTAGGTTATGAGCTATTTTATTTATTTTTTCATGTTTTTAATGACTTTTCGAAGAGGTGTTGAGTTGAGTAAATTCTGTGTTGACACAGAACCGATTTGAACACCTGGATCTTCCACTAACTGGGTTACTGCTCTTACCACTCAGCTTTCGCGGTTATCTTTGTACTGAATTCCCATCAAAATAATGGTGGCTCAACACTAGATTCCTCAACAGTTGCCCCCCGAAAATTGCCCCCCCCCCCCCCCCGACAGCTGCCCCCCCAAAATTAAAATTACCATTAAAAAAAATTTTAAACCAAAAATCGACTTCAAAAATACCATTAATAATAAATTGGCATGTATATCAAACTAATTTATTGAGTGTCAAATTTTTGTACTATAGCAGTGTTTCCCAAAGTGGTACGGATCCCCAGGCTGATCCCAGGCAGAATGATTCTGGGGGTCCGTGGAAAATTAAAACTGAGTTGGGGGTCTCTGAACAACGTCAGGGGGTACGCGCAAGGTTTAAAATAAAATAAAAAAAATTGTCACACTATTTTATTAATTTAGAAGTTATGTTATGTTACTAATGCCAATCAATATAATACACTCCAGGTGAAGTGCATACAACAAATTTTTCTAGTCTTGGACAAAAAAAATGTTTTCAGTTTCCAAATCTAGATTTGTTTGCTTATTGCCATCACTTAATGGTACTTAAAGGGGGGGGGGGAGGGATCCGTGGGCCAAAAGAGTTTGGGAACCACTGTTTTATAGTTTGGTTATTCTGCGGCACATACTCTGCGCACGCCCCTTCGATGACGCTGTGTTATATTTAGAGTATGCAGAACAACCGTATTTTCCCTAAACCGACTGTATATTGTATTTAAGTACACCGGGGGCGGGTTGTCGGGGAATCAACTGTCATGGAATCGGTTTATGTAGTAGTATAACTTTTCTTTTTTTCAACATTCGATTTTTGGTATATCGTGTTCGAACGGTCGGGGTCAGGTCGTCAAGCCTAACTCGGGCCATTGGATTTTTCCGCAAGATTCTACTCCTTCTCAAGAGGCAAAGTCAATCAGAGATGAGACGATGAGACGAGAATAGAGGGACGAAGTATGGTAAAGCAAGTAAGCATAATGGGCTTCCAAGGGTTAAGTCGACCAAGGATTCTTGCCATATTAAACAAATGAAAAATGGACTTTAAGGGACTAGCAGGTAAATAGCCTTATTTTGGACAGTTAAATGACAACTGGAGCTAAAATAACGTTAACCTAACAATTCCGGTCAAAAAGTGAGTGTGAGTGAGTCCAGGAGTGACGGACGAATGAATCCATCTCTCCAACTGGAGTGCAAGGCGATGGGACGAAATACATAATATATAACCTGGCTCGACACAGGTATACCCTAGTGAGACAGGCATCGAATAACTTAATGTAAACATACCTTATATAGAAAAATAAATAAATACCCCACGCTATTCTGCCATGTGATATTTACAGCAGATCGTGGTGCCGACCTTGCAGTAGTCGTTAGGTACAAACAATTTAAATCACCGCCCGAGGAATGGACTATCAAATTATAATTATTAATAATTCTTCATATTTTTGAATGTAGCTATTACTTTGTGGTTATCCATTATAGAAAAATGAAATAATTCAACTTTGTATAAACCACTTATTTGATGCGCAAATCCGACCGGTTTCGGAACAAACGTTCCTTCGTCAGGGAAAGCTTATACTAATTTGACAGTTTCGAACAATGTTTTATTATGGTAGGGGTGGAGCCGTTGCTAGTTAATAATGTAGATTGGTTGGGTAGGTATTAATAATTTAATAATTTAGAATAATAATAATTTTTCTGAGTTTGTTAACCATATCATTGAAAATAACCATAGTTTTGAAAAAAATACAGGGATAAATATTCTTCATATTAATCACAAAGGAAAACGTTTAGATAACTTAGAAGCCTTAACTTGGAAATTAAAAAATCCCTTAAAAATAATGAATCTATTATCAACAAACAAAAAATATTGTCATATAGCCCAATCATGGATTTGTTCCCCTACCCACCCACTCTACACTAATACCTACCCACCCAATCTACATTATTAACTAGCAACGGCTCCACCCCCACCATAATAAAACATTGTTCGAAACTGTCAAATTAGTATAAGCTTTCCCTGACGAAGGAACGTTTGTTCCGAAACCGGTCGGATTTGCGCATCATATGAGTGGTTTATACAAAGTTGAATTATTTCATTTTTTTAATAATTCTTCCTCTAATGCCCTCTTCTATCACAGGTTGTATATTTATAAGGACATCCTGAAATTATTTTCATCCTCACTAAAATTCTCGTAAAAGAGGTTGCCATAGATTCACTGGCTCCGGGCAACGGAACTATTGTTCTGTATCTCATTAAAAATTAGATCCAACCGTTAAATCAATTTCTGCAGAAGTTAATGTACTTACCGGTTATTAGCTGAGTGTAAAAAGCAACCGATGTTCATTCCTCTGCTAGCTAAGTCCTTCATCATTGCACAAGGAACATGTTTTCACTATTCGTATTATGATGGCAATTGGAGGATTTCAAATGTTGTTCGGTTTTTCGTACCTTGGTAATGTCTGTCAAAAAGTTAAGAGGGCATTACCAGAGAAAATCAGAAATATGTCATTTTCAAATCAGATTTTAGACGTATTGACTGTTTTCCACAAAAAATTATAAATGGATTTCGAAAGATTGTTCTTTTATCTAGCATTCGCATGTAATAAATTTTTAGAAAATTTTTTAACTTTTAGTATAATAAGGTTATTCCATAGGTCGTTGGCAGATTTGTTAAATTTTCAAAAAAGATTTTGTATTGTACCACACCCATTTCAAATAATATAATCATGCAGTAAAATAAATCAATACATTATCTAGCAAACGCACGTTTTAGAATTTTAATTTTAGTTTCAATAAAATCATTAAAAAATATGTACGTACATGTGTTTCTTGACGAAAATTGGTCCATTTGTGTATTTATTTGCGCACTTACAAACTAATATATTTCAGTTTTTTTTAAAATTCTTATTAAATTTAGACATTATTGAAAAATGATAAATACTTATAATTCAAAAAATAACTACAAAAAGTACATTATTTTAATAGTTTTATCATCACGCCTTTCTGCATTTTTGGATGAAGGTATAAATTAAAGCTAATTTGAATTGAAATAAATTCGATACTGAGTTATAATTTAAAAAAGCTGGTACGGAGAATAATTAATCTTTCTCATTGTAACCGCCCTGCACGATCGTAAGAACAACTTTCGACGAAATGTGGATTTTCGTCCACTGGCTGGTTAAACGCTCTTAAAAGTAAGTAATTATTGTAGTATGTACTTTCCTAAAATAGTTATTTTCTTCAATGTTTTCGTTTAACCACAGCAAAATCAATTACCTGTATCAAGTGTGTCTAGTCCATTTAAAAATCTATGTATTGTTCATTGATTTCCGTGTTCTTATGTAAAAATAATTTTCCTTTAATGTATAATATTGTCCTTCCCGAAATGAGTTTTATTAAACTCATTGGGAGTAATGTATTATAAAAACCCGTGAAAATCATGAGAGAGTCTAAATTTTTGACAAATCAGTTCCAATTTTTAAAATGAACTCAGAATGAAACCAACTCGGAACCACCTCAGAAAGGTCATTAAGAGTGATGATAAAAAAATATTAAAAAAATTTGGTTTAATAGGTTAAGTTAGGATAGGGTTACCGGCAAAGATATTCAAGTTACCGGCTATTTTAAAATTATTTTTTCATAGTTTTTAATGACCTTTCTGAGGTGTTTCTGAGTTGGTTTCGTTCTGAGTTGGCATGGAACCAAAACATTATATTATAGGTAGGTACTGTATCGCTTGTGTAAATTCTTTACACAATCAGTTTTAATTTTGAAAATGACGCTGAAATTGTAAGCAAACTGAGATCATTGAACCATATTTCACGCTGGAATAACTAACGCGCAGCACAGACCATCGAAATTACTATGTTTGATGTTAGGTAGGTACTAACGCTTGACAGAATAGTTCAATCAGTTCCAATTTTGAAAATGACAGTTAACTTCCAAACAAATTTGAGTTCATTGATCGTGATAATTTCACGCAGGAAGCACATGACAGACAAAAAACTATTCTGCGTTTTAATTATAATTATTGTTAATGAAGTGAAAAATTCTTTAGCACTTGTTTAGCAGCAGTTGTGATTTGAAACTCGATGAAACGAAAAAGTGTCACTAAAAAGAGACAAACACATACATCTATAGGATTTAGCCTCTGAGAGAATGAGATAAAATAATCGTTCTCCTCTTTGTGCGGTGTTGCGCAAATAATCTCCTTTTTTATATATAAATACCGCACAATGGATGCTCCCGTCAGGAGCCAGTGAGACTATGGCATCCCCAATTGGGGTATGTTGTGAGGGAGGAAGAAGATTGGGAAGAGAAAGGTGGGGACTTCCCCACCTTTTGGGAAGTACCTGGCTATTCAGATCTGGTTATCAAACACGGCTAAAGCCATTTCAAGCAACATTTCAATTCTGAATGGTGGTCTTACACCAGGGCGATACTGAGAGTATCTTCCACTCTGGAACGTGGCGCTAATACTCTATATAGATATTATATTAAATGAATAAATTGTGAAATAACACATATTAATCAAATAAGGGAACGTACCCATACTACGTGACCAACTTTTTGCATTTTTAACCCCCCCCCCCCCCCCCCCCGGTGACCAAAATCCTAAGCAACCCGCCGCTCATTTGTATGGAGCGTGACATTTTGAAGACCCCCCCCCCTAAACGTGTCACATAGTATGGGTACGTTCCCTAACATTTATTTGCCACGCCGGGATTCAATCCAGCGACCTTCGGATTGCGAGTCAAGAGCCTTAACGCTCGACCACACCGTCCGTTATCGTGTGGTTCTTCGTAGCCTCCCCACTCTTATCTACTTTAGTTTTCTTCACTTTTCTTTTTTTAGTTTTCTTTCCACTTCTACCGCGTGTGAACTGCACACAGCCAAAAATTGTTCATAAATTGAATTTCACAACAGATGCCATGGTAAATCCATTAAAATCCCCATACAAATTCGCCATTGACCCGCCCGGCCCTGGCATTATATACGCAGGTTATTTATTTTATTATCTCGACTTCCAAAGTAACCAGCTCCGCCTCTCCAAGACACCCCGACACTCCAACACCACCAGCCAGAACTAGTCACTAGTTAGTGTCGACTCAAACCGCTTTTGGAGCGGTTGTCCATTCAAACGAAATAACGTTACGATATTACATTATACGGAATCAATCTCATTTACGATCGCGAACACGATATAATCTACAAAACCACGCCGTGTTATTATTATTTGTTGAAATATTTAATCACGAACAATGTATTGTAGCGATATCAATTATTGATTAAATAACTACTGTGTTTTGTGTGAAACAATTTTGTTTTAAACAATAACGAATTTGATTGCGAATTTTCTTTTTTTTTGGATCAGAAAATGAAAACTTAACGAAAATTTAGTGAAAGTTAAACATTTTAACGTGTAAATAATCTCGGTAATTATTTAATGTGGATATAATGAACAATAAATGAATTGTTATAGTGGACAATTTTCTTTCAACACAATCAATATAATGATTTGACAGTAGTTTTTTTTAACACGTATATTAATTTCTCGTGAAAAGTGCATAATTTTAATTAATTTCTAGCGAAAAGTGCACAATTTTAATTAATTTCTCGTGAAAAGTGCACAATTTTAATTAATTTCTAGCGAAAAGTGCACAATTTTAATTAATTTCTCGTGAAAAGTGCACAATTTTAATTGATTTCTATTCGTTACTGAGGAAAATTATACTTATTTCATCTGTCATAATAGTAAGTTGACAACAGTTGTCTAAAATATTGAACATCAATTGTACTTAGTGTTAAAACAACGTGTGAAAATATTGAATATTTAATGAGAGTGGACAATTCTATAAACTCCGGTCAAATAGCGTTCAAAATAAGTAATATATAACGGAATACATTTAGAATTAATAAGAGTGAACTTTTGTTAATGTGCTGTTTAAATTTTGTGTGAAAACATTACATATTAAGTAATAATGAACATTTTTCCACAAACCACGGCCATTGGCACTGTAGAAAATTGATATAATTTATTAATAATCATTTGACAGCAGTTTTCAAGTGAACGTGAATCTCAATCAGAACCTCTTATTTGAACAATTGTTTTAACAATACATTGATTAAACAAACAAACATTACATTGTACTCCATAGTTGAACGTGTCAGTACTTTTTGTGTTGGTACTTTTTATGCCAATACTTTTTAGTGTTTGTAATGTGAGTGTGTCAGCTGTCAACAAGAAGTCAGAAAGGTAAATATAACATGGTACATATTATTATTAACAATATTTTTGCAATAAAGATGTCTCATTTATTGAGGTTTCTGTAGCAGTCACGTGAATTGATGACGCTTCGGGTTTTATTATATTTAAGCAGTTATTTTGGGTGGCATACCTGTCAAAGACAGATTGAAAGTGACGTTTCGTATAATATAACAACAAAGTATACCTATTATGTACAAAACTATTACAAACGTGTTTATAAGGCAAACATTATTTCCAAATGATTTTAGAATTTCGTAAAACTCTCAATGATGGCTATTTAGAGCGAAATAAAAAAAAGGAGTTTATTCCCGGATTAATTAAGTTGCTGGATTATTATAACCACATGATAATACATCTGAAAAGTTTTTTAATCATTACAAAAACTCTTCAAAACTGTCAAAAATGTCAAAATATGAGAATGACGTTTTGCAAAACAATTATATATATTTTTTTTTATTTTTCTTTATTCATTGCCTTGAATGGTTACATCATTTGTGGATTTTTCGACCACCATGCAAGGCTCATGCCCGTGGTATGGTTGTTAGATTAGGGAGCGTACCCATACTACGTGACCCACTTTTTGCAATTTTTAACTCCCCCCCCCCCCTCGGTGACCACGTGTAGTATATTCCAAGACCCCCCTCCCCCTACAGTTTTCACGTAGTAAATCATAAATATGATTTTGAACCATTTCTTGCTAACAGAAAGTTTAAAAAGAATTATTTGTCTTATATTTGTCTTTATCAGTACGGCGCTTGTTGCGTTACGTCAAGAGTGCATGCATACCTATAATTAAAAGTGGAAAAAATATTAAAAAGCTAGTGGAAAAATATAAAAAGATTTCTAGATTGACTACGTGATACAAACCTAACCCCCCCGCCCCCCATTGTGACAAAGCGTGGTATTTTGAAGACCCCCCCCTACATGGGTTACGTAGTATGGGGATGTTCCCTTAGCCCCTTAGCGTCCTTCAGGTGATTTTTCACAAAAACGGCGCTCTACAAATTATCTAATTATTATTATTATTACAAAAATTGTTAAATCAAAATTCTATTTTTGAAACTCTTTAAATTAATGAATTTATTTGGAGTGCTCGCCTAATGACTTGAATCGAATCAAGAAATAAAGATATTTTAAATAGGTACCTATGATAGGTACAAAGTTTGATTTATTGTTCTTATAATATACAAAAATGAATATTTGTAATATATGAAAAATGAAAATTTGAATAAAAAATTGTAATAGGTGGCACGAGAGCTGTTTGAAAACTCAATGTACTGGGACTGAATATATGGAACGCGGGATGGGATGGTTGGCGGGAAGGGGGGGCGGGAAAGGGGGGAGGGAAGGCGGGAGAGGAACGGAGACGCACGGGAAAGGACCTGCAGGGAGAAACAATTTATTTATTTAAATATGGCATTGCAACGCATGCCGGGAACCTGCCAGTCTACTATATTAACCTAATTTAGATAATTTAATGCAACGGTCATCATGTCGAAAAGCATATATCTGGGACTTAGGTGCCTATGTCAATTTTTTAAATCGCTTTCAAATGAAGATAGTTTATCGATTTCTTGGCGTAAAAAAACGATTAATCTATAGTTTTACTTCTTTAGTGAAGTCACATTTTCATCAATTTACTCGTAATTCACCTGACATTGACATTAATAGCAATCAAATAAGAGACGTTTTTGAGCATTTCCTTGTACCTAAATCAAATTATTAAAACTGGGGACCGGACGCGTATTTACAAAACCTATACCGATTCAGTCGCGGTAACGACAATTTACATTTTAAATATACCTCTATATTGGTTATTTTTTATCACATTGCAAAAACAAAAATTGTTCGAAAATCTAGATAAAATAATCTTTCCAATGTGTATATTAGAAATTAATATTTTTATTTCTAAATATTTTAATTTTGATATTGAACATTTAAAGCGACTGAAACGCGGTAGGGATTGTAAATACGCGGACCGGACGCGTATGTTATATGTTATTTTTTTATCACTTTGCAAAAACAAAAATTGTTCTAAAATCTCGATAAAATAATCTTTCCAATTTGTATATGTAAAAATTAATCATTTTATTTCTAAACATTTAAATTTCGATATTATTACCATATATTTTAAATACATCTGTATATCGGTTATTTTTTTATCACTTTGCATAAACAAAAATTGTTTTATAAATCTAGATAAGATAATCTTTCCAATGTGTATCTCTCTCTCTCTGGTTTCAATCCTGGGATTGGTTTGCAGCAATTTCATCTATTCGTTTCTTCCACTCTTCCCTGTCTTGTGCGGCTCTTTTGAATTCTGCATATGATGAGCAGCGCACGTCCACCAGCAGGTCCTCCAGGTACTCTCGCGTGGGCGTCCCCTAGCGTTTGTCCCCTCGGTCATACCCTCCATTATGGCATGCAAGAGGCCTTCTTGTCTTATTGCATGGCCGATCCATCTTGCGCGCCTTTCGGACAAGGTCCTGAGCAGGTGCCTTCCTCCTTCGATTCTTTGGAGAACCTCCTCATTTGTGATGTGGTCTCTCCAGGAAATTCCTAGTAGTCTTCTATAGGACCACATCTCAAAAGCCTCTAGTCTCCGTTTATCTCTTTCGGATAGGCACCATGTTTCTCAGCCGTACATCAAGATACTCCATACATAGGTCTTGATGAGGAGTATTCTCAGTTTCAGGTCTATATTATTTGATTCTATTATTTTCGACCTTTTATTGAATGCAAGCCTAGCCTGGTGTATACGGCTGTCGACCTCGCTCTTAGACCGACCGTCCCATGTAATAATTTTAATTTTAAATATTTAAATTTTGATATTAAAAATGCAAATTGTCGCTACCGCGAGTGAACCGGTATAGGTTTTGGAAATACGCAGCCCGGGCATCGCCGGGGACTTCAACTAGTTCCGTTATAAGTTGTTATTGTTAGCGATCCAAGTCCCTATATTAGACAAATTTTCCTGTTGTTAAATTAATAACATACTCATAGAAACAAATTAATACTTTGTATTGACACAGTAACACAGTTCAATAACAAACAACAAAACATTGGATAATTATATACACTCAGAGCCTCACTAATAGAGGTATTTTAAATTGTACCCAACTGATAAATAATAACATCTTATGTGTGCGTTGTGTTACGTGTATATTTTCATGCATCAGTTTTATAAAAATTTCCAACAAACCTAAAAACAAAATATTTCCGCTTATTAGTTATTTCATACTGTTTATAGAGATTTAGTTGTTGTGTTTATTGAAACATTATTAAGGCCTAAATAATTCAGTATCAAAAATAGAGGTATCTCTATTAGTTTATATCTATTATTTAAAATATTGAAAAACTTTAAACTATACGAAAAAATCGTATAATATGCTATATCATAATGCTACCTACTCGAAATCCAAAATGGCCGTCATCGATCAGCTGATCGGCGCCGCATCTTATTTACCTATAATTGTGCAGGTGAAGCTTCGTTTTCGATAATATTGATTTTAAAAGCAAAAAAAATAATAATTTCAAACAATTTTTAAACCACTCTCCCGTAATAAGATTGAAAAATATAATAATATAATTAAAATAAAACAGGGTGGCGCAAAACTACCGTTTATTTTGAATCTTATTGTAATGTGTAATAAGATTCAAACCATATCGGTAGTTTTGTGTTACTCTTTATAATAAATAAATAATTCCTCCTAAATAAAGCTTTAACTTATCGAATAGTATCATACTTTCTTATATTTTGTCATACAAAATGAACACCTCTTGAAAATAAAAATAACTTATACGTAGTGACTGATGACGTCACACGATTCACTACACATACGGTGGTTTTTGGGGGATCTTGAAAAATTAAAACTTTGACAATTATTTTAACTATTAAAAACTCTAAAAAAATGTGCAGTTATTTTAGTTAGAAGGTCATTATTCATTAAATAAATGGACTGGAGTTCTCTATTTGTTTACTTTAAACTTTGGTGGTGAAACATGCTTCCAAATTTTATAATTCGAAATAAACAAATAATATTTTTTCCAAATTTTGAATGCAAGCAAACATAAGAAAGTTTAAAAAATGGCTCATCTTACGTTTTTTCTAACCAAAATTACTGAAAACGAAAGAAAATAAAAACATACACATATTTTATTAGGCATACATATTATAAACGTTATCGTCAACTCACTTTTTTGTCGTTTCATGTAAATTTAATTAATAAAAAATTCCCAAAGTTCTACAATTTTTTTTTTCAAATTGTGATCCAAATCTTTGGTTTCGAAAAAGGGTACATTTACTACTATTCTGGTTAAATTTTGCATTTAAGAGCGTTTAACCAGCCAGCTGACAAAAATCCACATTTCGTCGAAAGTTGTTCTTGCGATCGTGCAGGGCGGTTACAATGAGAAAGATTAATTATTCTCCGTACCAGCATTTTTAAATTTTAACTCAATATCGAATTTATTTCAATTCAAATTAGCTTTAATTTATATCTTCATCCAAAAATGCTGAAAGGCGTGATCATAAAACTATTAAAATAATGTACTTTTTGTAGTTATTTTTTGATTATAAGTATTTATCATTTTTCAATAATGTCTAAATTTAATAAAAATGTTAAAAAAATCTGAAATATATTAGTTTGTAAGTGCGCAAATAAATACACAAATGGACCAATTTTCGTCAAGAAACATATGTACGTACATATTTTTTAATGATTTTATTGAAACTAAAATTAAAATTCTAAAACATGCGTTTGCTAGATAATATATTGATTTATTTTACTGCATTATTATATTATTTGAAATGGGTGTGGTATAATACAAAATCTTTTTTGAAAATTTAACAAATCTGCCAACGACCTATGGAATAACCTTATTATACTTAAAATTAAAAAAAATTCTCAAAATTTATTACACGCGAATGCTAGATAAAAGATCAATCTTTCGAAATCCATTTATATTTTTTTGTGGAAAAGAGTCAATACGTCTAAAATCTGATTTGAAAATGACATATTTCTGGTTTTCTCTGGTAATGCCCTCTTAAATATAAAGCGTGGTATTTTCTCTTTATAACACAACTTAGATCAAATTTCTGACCATGAGAGTAAGGGAGACACAACGATTTCTATGAGACCTATGAGAGTTGTTCCAAAAACCGGACAAATAAGCCTCAGAGGTTGATACTAAACTTAGATTGTAATAATATTTTTTTATGATTGTTAATTTTTTTAAAGTTTTTTTAACACTTCAATGACTAAAAATAATTAAAATAGTTTTATATTTCAATTAAATCGTAATAAAAACACTTTCGATTAAGTATTCAATTTGGGAGGCGGGTATGGGTACCGTCGCCCCGGATAACCAACACCTCTGCCGTAGGTCACCCAAGTGGTTTGCTACGTTTGGTGCTTAGCCGCATGGCAGGCCGGATCGACAGAGAATGGTTGAGAGAGTCCCTTTGACTTCTACAGCCGTACTCTCTCGGAACGTCGCCTTACACCTCAGTGGGAGGGATGGATTCATACGTCCGTCACTCCTGAATACACTGACCCTCAGATTCCTATCCACCACTCATGCCTTTTTCCTTCCCAGAATTTCCTCTCCTCTCTTTCCTAAAAAGACCCTACACACAGCATCTCCAAAGACGTCACAGGCCCTGAGGGGAATTATTTTCCTCAGGGACTCCTGTGTGGAGCTAATGCAAAAAAAATATAACAGAGTGCGTAATTCATACGCGGTAGTAGTGAAACCCTCAGAAAACTATAGTAGACAAGAGTGGAAGGCTAAAAAACACCGCACAAAGAGGAGACCGAAAGGCTAAAAACCACCGCACAAGGAAGAGACCGATAGGCTAAAAAGCACCACACAAAGAGAAGACCGATTATTATTTTTTTTTACATGAATACCGCACAAGAGTCCAAACTACTCCAGTCTGGAGCCAGTGAGACTATGGCATCCCCAATTGGGGTATGTTGTGAGGCTGAAGGTAGTGGGGAGGGAAGGAAATAGGGAAGAGGAAGGTGGGGAAGTACCTGGCTATTCAGATCTGGTCACCAAACACGGCGAAAGCCACTTCAGGCAACGTTTCTATTCTGAATGGTGGTCTTACACCAGGGCGATACTGAGAGTATCTTGCACACTGGAACGTGCCGCAAATATACTATATATTATTTTAAATGAAATAAATTATGAAATACACAAATTAATCAAATAAAATTTATTTGCCACGCCGGGATTCGATCCCGCGACCTTCGGAATGCGAATCAAGCGCCTTACCGCAGCACTACGCTTGCCGTCAAATTATACTATCTCATTATCTCGAATGAGTGTTTGTGTCATTTTAGTGTCGCTATTTTTCGTTTCATCGAGTTTTAAATCACAACGGTGCTAACGAAGTTTTCGCTTAAAAAAATTGTGGTATTTGTATCTATTTTGAACCATAAACATTTCTACTAAAATTGTTTAGCGTCCCCCTTCACACTGCCACCGATTAATTAATTCAGTTGACCACATCAGTGAGTCACTTAGTTTAGATATGCGTAAGGTCGTCTGGAAAAATGTTACCTACCCAAAAACCTATTTTTCAATTAATGGCCGTCGTTTAATTTTGATTCCGTTGTGATGGTTTTTTACAATTTCTTGTAATAAATTGCAGAATATACATAATGTTACGTGAGTTAATCTGACTCATAATAAAATAAATGGTTCATTATTTAACCAAGGGCAATGCCATTCGACACTTCGATTATTCAATCAGGGACACGTCAATACGTATAATTTTTCAACGTGCATTGTAGGTCAGTAGTATAATAATTATATTATTATTCATGTACAAATCGACTTTCCCAACAAACATTATCGACTTAAGAAATAATTAAATTTTCGTTCGTACGTTTTTATTATTTTTGAAAGCAGGAAATATATGGCGTTGTTTTAATACTTTGCTTAAGAGCGTTTAACCAGCCAGCGGACGAAAATCCACATTTCGTCGAAAGTTGTTCTTACGATCGTGCAGGGCGGTTACAGTGAGAAAGATTAATTATTCTCCGTAGCAGCTTTTTTAAATTACAACTCAATATCGAATTTATTTCAATCCAAATTAGCTTTAATTTATGCCTTCATCCGAAAATGCTGAAAGGCGTGATGATAAAACTATTAAAATAATGTACTTTTTGTAATTATTTTTTGATTATAAGTATTTATCGTTTTTCAATAATGTCTAAATTTAATAAGAATGTTAAAAAAAATCTGAAATATATTTTATTTTGTAAGTGCGCAAATAAATACACAAATGGACCAATTTTCGTCAAGAAACACATGTACGTACATATTTTTTAATGATTTTATTGAAACCAAAATTAAAATTCTAAAACATGCGTTTGCTAGATAATGTGTCGATTTATTTTATTGCATAATTATATTATTTGAAATGGGTGTGGTATAATACAAAATCTTTTTTGAAAATTTAACAAATCTTCCAACGACCTATGGAATAACGGTATTTAAAGTGACAAAATCGATGCGAAATTTTGTGAAAATGTTTAATAAAACACGACTCATTTAAAATAGAGCAAAAATCTCGCGAGGGTTGTCTTAAACAGCATTTAAAGAAACACTGTGAATTTTTCATTCCTGTAACTTGTAAAATAACTGAAAAAACGTGTTTATAATAATTTTTGGAGCATACTTTGCGATTTTTTTCTATCGAGGGAATTTTATATAATTTGCGTTTCGGCGCGACAAATGTCTAGATATTATCTTCAAAAATAACATACATTTTTTTAAGAGCTTAAAACTTCAAATTTTTAAGGGAGGTTTGCAAGAAATCGGTAGAAATTCGGGTAACGGCGTCTTAAAGAGGAATATAAACGCTAGAAATATTTCGATATTCGTGAAGGCATGATTCTCATGAAGGTATGTTGTAACTTTTTTTCATTCTTAAAAAACTATGCACAAAATAAATAAAAACCACTTTTTCGGTTACTTGCCTCTTGCAAAATTGACACTCGATTTTAAATTCTTAAGGCAAAATTTAAAATCGAGTGTCAATTTTGCAAGAGGCAAGTAACCGAAAAGGTGATTTTTATTTATTTTGTGCATAATTTTATAAGAATGAAAAAAAGTTACAACATACAAAACCTCGAAAATAGCCTAGAGGGGTAGGTATTCTTTAAAAATTGTTTCTTACATTACTTCATAGTTAAGTCATGAAAAAACTTTTTTTTAGTTCGGTTCGTCCGGTTTGAGTGATTGTGACCATTATATAAATCCGATAGGAACTGGTTCCTAAAATAGCCGGTTCCTCGGATCCAGTGACAGCTAGTCACCGTTGGTGACTCACCGAGACAAAGAAACAGTGTCAAAGTAACCGTGTCAAAGTAACCGAGACACGCTCACGCATGTGTAATTTATAACAACTTCGTCAAGTATTGCCGTCAATCTTCCAAATCCGGAAGGATACTTAAAATATATAAATTCGTAGCAGTTAGGCTGAATTTAGTCTCACGCTGACCGCACGCGCACCGTCGGCGCTGATGGTCGAGATATATGAACTTCTAGGAAGCGTTTTTGAATGACGCGTACGGCCGCGTAGCCATCAGCGCTGACCACTTTGTACGCGTCGCGCGTCGGCGCCACGTAGCTGTCGGCGCTGACGATTGCACGAGCGCCTCTGCTTTCAGTGAGCGTTCTAGTGTCGAGCGGAGCGGACGTCGTCAGCGTGTACAGTCATGGCGAATCGCGAAATGGATACCGGTCGAGTTATCGACGAGATACGCCTGAGGATTTTGGTCTTCATCTGTACAGTAAGGCGGTCAGTACGATACTGAAACGAGCCACGCTGAGCCTCAGCGCTGACGAACTACGCGCTGACGGTGAGCGTGAGACTAAATTCAGCCTTATACCTAGGGGAGATACATTCACGTGCGAGCTGCTGACGGAAGTAGTGACATCTTGTGTCGAATACTTGAATTTTAAACCGAATTATAACAGTAGCTTTGTGTGAAATTTCTGACTTGCACCCGTGGCTGGGTTCTGAAATTCAACCACACACATGCTAGCCTATTAATACTGTTTGGTGATGATGATTGAGGATGATGATACAATATAACTTCCATTACAATTTTGCACATTGCAAAGCAGGTTTGTGTTCCTTTGAGTGTGACAGTTTCAACTGAAAGTCTTCTAATTAATTATTCTACCAAATTTCCTGAAATCGGTTTCTCGCTTAGAAATATAACAATACATTATAACACAAGTCCAACTAACAAAATAAATATCGAAAAAATTCCATTCTACAACACATAATATAGATTATAAAATAAGTAAAAAGTATTTTCGCGTCAATGTAATTTTATTGCAATATAAACATTATATAATTTATTGCGCGTTCACAATAAATCACGATTTGAAACATAAAAAATATGGAAACCTGCTTTATTAAGAGCGTTTAACCAGCCAGCGGACGAAAATCCACATTTCGTCAAAAGTTGTTCTTCCGATCGTGCAGGGCGGTTACAATGAGAAAGATTGATTATTCTCCGTACCAGCTTTTTTAAATTATAACTCAATATCGAATTTATTTCAATCCAAATTAGCTTTAATTTATACCTTCATCCAAAAATGCTGAAAGGCGTGATGATAAAACTATTAAAATAGTGTACTTTTTGTAGTTATTTTTTGATTGTAAGTATTTATCATTTTTCAATAATGTCTAAATTTAATAAGAATGTTATAAAATCTGAAATATATTAGTTTGTAAGTGCGCAAATAAATACACAAATGGACCAATTTTCGTCAAGAAACACATGTACGTACATATTTTTTAATGATTTTATTGAAACTAAAATTAAAATTCTAATACATAACTTTGCTAGATAATGTATTGATTTATTTTACTGCATGATTACATTATTTGAAATGGGTGTGGTATAATACAAAAACTTTTTTGAAAATTTAACAAATCTGCCAACGACCTATGGAATAACCTTATTATACTAAAAATTAAAAAAAATTCTAAAAATTTATTACATAACTATGCTAGATAAAAGAACAATCTTTCGAAATCCATTTATAATTTTTTGTGGAAAAGAGTCAACACGTCTAAAAACTTTTTTGAAAATTACGTATTTCCGGCTTTCTCTGGTAATGCCCTCTTAAACGATTTCGAATTTTATATACGTACATAAAATAAAAATGATCAGAGCACAGACTTTCAAATCAATTCGGTATGTTCTCTCATTCTAGCTTTTTAGCGTTTTATTATACAGATGACTTTTACTTGGTGCAAATTATAGAAAAAGTTCTCACAAACACAAAAAACAACTCGTCCATCTAGCTTCTAAAATTTGTAATATTCTCCATGATAATTTGAAAACCGTTACCCGTAATCATTCTATAAAATGGGTACCGCCGCCCCGGGAAACTTTATTGTATAACCAACACCTCTGCAATAGGTCACCCCAAGTGATTCGCTACGTTTGGTGATTTAGCAGGAGTGCCCGGGTTCAAGGGGTGTGGTTTGTCGAGGTCTTGGAGGCGGATGACCAGGACATACTGAACCCAAGATTCCTACCCACCCCTTAAACCCTTTTCCTTCCCAGAACTCTCCTCTCCTTCCTTTCCTTAAAAAAAACCCTCCACACAGCATCATAGGTTAGCATAAAAATTACATAGGCCCTGAGGGAAATTATGTTCCTCAGGGCCTCCTGTGTGGAGCTCATGTAAAAAAAAATACAATAACAAAAAATATATATGCTAAAAAGTCACACATTCAATATGAACAAAAATTGCAGAAATTATTTAAGTCTAATTGTTTCTAGACTTAAAAAATAATTGTAATTAGCAATACGTATACTGATTACTAAGCGTAGGGAGTGTGGCGAACCCATCCTAGTGCATCCAATGTTTTTAGTTAAGTTAAGTACATAATTTAGTCTTTTTAAACAAAACTAAATTTGCCATAGACATTTTTGTTGTAAAATCAACCGTTGGTGAATTATTTTGAACAAACCAAATTTTGGCACCTTCAATCCAAGATGGCGGCTCGAGCTCGACCCTCCCAAGGTCAAAAACTTTCTTTTCTTCTTTAGAGTCCCAATCTAAACAACATATATCAAAATCGCTATTACATGACCTTTTGCAAGGTCAAACTCCCCATTGACTGGACTATTTTCAATTTGGTTAATTATTTTGGCCTCAATTCCAAATTAAAGTTTTATACAAAAAAGGCCGCTCTTAAACACCCTTCATATAATATGCCTCACATTCCTTATCTAATGTATTCATTGTATTCAATATTTTCTCATGAACAATGTAATAAATCAATCTAAATGTGTGACAAATTTATTATAGTGTAACAATTTAATCTGCAAACTTCCTCCATCATAACTTATAACACAGGGACAAGCCTAGCATGACAGTAAAAGTAATACAAAAATATTAATTGTGGAACTGTAAAATAATTATTAAAATAAAACAATTTTAATTGCTGATTAGGTTAAGTTATAGGTGATGCAAATTTATTTCAAACTGTTTAATTTTTTAATTTTACTAAACAAAAGAAAAGCCGTTGTAAGCAAAACTTCGAATTGTTATTTTGTAGCGCGCCGTTTTTACGCTTGCCACTACACCATCTCTTTTCCCCGTACAGTGCCATCCTGCTCACCCACCCCTGAGCAAACCAGGATGCGCCGACGCCTTCTGCGCATCTCCCACCCTCGAGCCGCTACATAAACCACACCCCGCAACAAGGAATGGGCTATATAACAGGCTGCGCGCCCTAAATTAGTCAGTTCGTCTGCAGCTCGCTCTTGGCTAGTACGCTCTCTTAGTTGCGCTTCGTCCTCTGGCACGACCCTCTAAGGAGTATTCTACTACCATAAGTAAAGCACCAACCAGACCCCCGACTGCTGCCTTAGTTGCGCTTCGTCCTATGGTACGACCCTCTAAGCAGAACCACAGTCAGCTTTTGTTGTTCCCAAAGCCTAACGGCAAGGTTCCCTCCGATCCCTTGCTCAGTTAATTAGTGAATTGATACATTGTGACTATTTTTACCATATTATGTGATTTGTGAACTTACTTTCTTAAATAAATAACCTTTTACCAACAATTGTGTTATAATTTTTAATTAAATGAAGACAATATTAGCGTAACTCAATCGAAAATCTGGAGACAGAAATATCAGTAAAAGATATAGGCACATCTGGGACTCGAACCCAGGATCAATACAAGATAAATTTTTATCCATTTTTATTTTTATTGCGCAATTTAAGGTTTTACTCATGAAGTTAATTTGGGAGGCGGGAATGGGTACAGCCGCCCCGGGAACCTTTATTGGATAACCAACACCTCTGCCATAGGACACTTCAAGTGGTTCGCTACGTTTGGTGATTTAGCAGGGGTGCCCGGGTTCACGGGGTGAGGTTTATCTAGGTCTTGGGGGCAGATGACCAGGACACACTGAACCCCAGATTTCTACCCACTCCTTAAACCCTTTTCCTTCCCAGAACTCTCCTCTCCTTCCTTTCCTTAAAAAATCCTCCACACAGCATCCCTAAAGATGACATAGGCCCTGAGGGAAATTATTTTCCTCAGGGCCTCCTGTGTGGAGCTCGTGTAAAAAAAAAAAAAGTTAAAAATAAAAATACAGGGTAAAGTGCATTAACTTCGGGAGGTGATTCTACATTATGGTAGGAGTAAAAAATTAATAACTTTTTCTGAAATTCCACCTTTTTTCCCATAAAAATCCTCAGTGTAAGGTAAAATTTACTCGATAAAGTTGCTGTTAGCTTGCCGGGCGCGATTGTTACAACTTTGCTGGGTAGTAATAATGCTGCCCGCACACGCCGGTCTAATTTTATCTTTTTACCACAAAACTACCCTTAAAAGTTGGAATTTCGAAAAAGTTTTTACTCATTCTAGCATGTAGAATCACCTCCCGGAGTTAATGCACTTAACCCCCGGACACCATGTATATATTCATCCCATATAAAAAATTATCTACACACTATGTAGTTAGCATTTAGTTCGGGTTTGAATCTTGCAATCATACATAAAGATAGCAGCCAATAAAATATGCGTTAAGAAAATGAAGATAATGTTTGTAGTTCTTAGTCAAAGTATTTATTTATTTATACGGAGTTTTACAGATGTTTGCACTTACGTGAGAACAATCCAGTTATAAAACTCAGTTATTACACAAAAACAAAAATCTACAATTACGAAAAACAAAAACATCGCATATAAAAATACAGAATTACATACAAGCTCACTCAAGTAACACATTATAATGAGTGGGAAGAGACATAAGAAATATGCTTAGCATGCATAGAGAGACAATTGACACAATATGATTAACTTTATTTTGAACCTGTACAAGTTATTTATCGACGAAAATATCTACTTAAGAGGGCATTACCAGAGAAAGCCGGAAATACGTCATTTTCAAAAAAGTTTTTAGACGTATTGACTCTTTTCCACAAAAAATTATAAATGGATTTCGAAAGATTGTTCTTTTATCTAGCATAGTTATGTAATAAATTTTTAGAATTTTTTTAAATTTTTAGTATAATAAGGTTATTCCATAGGTCGTTGGCAGATTTGTTAAATTTTCAAAAAAGTTTTTGTATTATACCACACCCATTTCAAATAATGTAATCATGCAGTAAAATAAATCAATACATTATCTAGCAAAGTTATGTATTAGAATTTTAATTTTAGTTTCAATAAAATCATTAAAAAATATGTACGTACATGTGTTTCTTGACGAAAATTGGTCCATTTGTGTATTTATTTGCGCACTTACAAACTAATATATTTCAGATTTTTTTAACATTCTTATTAAATTTAGACATTATTGAAAAATGATAAATACTTATAATCAAAAAATAACTACAAAAAGTACACTATTTTAATAGTTTTATCATCACGCCTTTCAACATTTTTGGATGAAGGTATAAATTAAAGCTAATTTGGATTGAAATAAATTCGATATTGAGTTATAATTTAAAAAAGCTGGTACGGAGAATAATCAATCTTTGTCATTGTAACCGCCCTGCAAGATCGGAAGAACAACTTTCGACGAAATGTGGATTTTCGTCCGCTGGCTGGTTAAACGCTCTTAATACTTCAGGACACTCTATCTTGTTATATAGTCGACACATCTGGGCCAGAGGACTAAAGTAGGCGATATTATTTTTAATTGTATTCGTGTGAAAAATGTTGTGGCGTCTTAAACAATGGGAATTGGGGACATTTATTTCAATATACTGCTAAGACGTAATGTAGTATCAAGATGGCCGTGAATAATTTTATGTAAACATATATCAGATCAGTCAATTACCTTCTAGTTTTAGGTATGATATATTAAAATAAATACAGTTAAAATGACCGAATCGGATAGGAACACATTAGCTCAATTGGTAGAGTTGCAGCCCGGAAAGCCGAAGGTCCTGGGTTCGAGTCCCAGATGTGACAATATCTTTTTCTAATTTTTCTGTTTCTCAATTTTCCATTGAGTTTCGCAAAAATTGTATTTATTTCAATAAAAAGAAAAGCCGTTATAGCCTTTGGTTGAGTGGAGATAACATGTAATATTTTTATTATAAAGTATATTTAACGCTTTTATTTTGGTCAGGAAAGTCGTAAAAATCGAAAGAAAGTCACAAAACGGTACCGCGTCGTACCACCGAAGTTCTTTTATAAATGTATATCTAACCCAGTTTAACGATAGGCAGAATTAAACCTTCGCTAAATAAAAAAGATGTCACGGCAATTTGCTGAATTTAATTCCGAGTGCGATTAATTCTTTCATACACCTGGTGAACAAAGATAAAAAAGGCAGAATATGTATTAAACTATTAAAGTACATATAACATTTCAATAAAATGTGAACAGTCTTTAGAACAAATAATTTGATGTGTTCTTTAGTGTCAATTCTTGGTGCAATGAGTTTAAAATAATTGTCATTTACTCACAAATATTAGGCCCTTACTTATGAAATTGGCGTTTTGGGGTACTGGCAACTTTGAGCTCAAATATCTTCTCTTTGGTTAGGAATTCCAAATTCAAATTTATACAGCTATTTACTCGTGTATTTGTGTTTCGAAAATTATAATTCATTAGTTTATTCCTTAATTTTTTTTTCTTTGCGTCACTTAGTTTACAAAATGGAAAACTTGAAATATCGCGTTATATACGAGTACGAGTTCCACCGTGGCACCAGTGCTGCAGAAACGGCTCGATGGATTAATGATGTGTATGGCGACGGTGCCGCAAAAGAAAACACGGTGCGTTTTTGGTTCCTACGTTTTCGTTATGGAAATTTCGACCTGCAGAACAAGCCCCGTGGACGGCCGGAGATCAAAGTTGATATTGAAAAATTGATGGCTATTGTGGAAGCGGATCCATCGCAAACCACGTCCGAGTTAGCTGCAGGCTGCGGTGTTAGTGATAAAACTGTATTAATCCACTTGAAGCAAATTGGGAAGGGGGAAAAGCTTGAAAGGTGGGTACCTCACGAATTGAGTGAAGCAAATGAATAAACGCGCGTTAGAACGCTAGACCACACACTGCATAACAGTCGGCTACCAAATTAGAGGAGCTTCAATAGGAATGTCTAAGACATCCACCGTACACTCCGGGCCTTGCCGCAACAGATTACCATTTTTTTCGAAATTTGGATAACTTCTTGCAAGGGAAAAAATTCAACTCCGATGGGGCAGTCCAAACCGCCTTCAAAGATTTTATTGATTCCCGTCCGAGTGGTTTTTTTAGTAAAGGGATCGATGAACTACCTATGAGATGGCAAAAGTGCATAGATAGCAATGGTACATACTTTGATTAAATAAATATATTATATTTAAAACAAATCTAATTTATGTTACTCCCATACACAACGCCAATTTCATATGTAAGGACCTAATAATTGCCGTTGTCTCTAAAATCATGAAACATTAAAACCTTTAATCGACTATATCTTATCATTTAAAGCAAAATTAAATAAAATGGCGAACACCCGAACTAGATATTTTATATAACTTTTGATTACAATAATAATTTTTCAGTTTGGTTGGGCATTTTGATCTCAAATTCAAAATGATTTACTTGTATGAAATGGACCGAAGTGACGACCGGCGTGGTCAAGCGATAAGGTTCTTGACTCGCAATCCGAAGGTCGCGGGATCGAATCCCGGCGTGGCAAATAAATTTTATTTGATTAATTTGTGTTATTCCACAAATCATTTATTTAAAATAACATATGGTATATTTGCGGCACGTTTCAGAGTGGAAGAAATTCTCAGTATAGCCCTGCTGTAAAACCACAATTCAGAATTGAAACGTTGCTTTAAATTGCTTTTAACCGTATTTAGTGACCAGATCTGAATAACCAGGTACTTCCCTACCTCCGTCTTCCCCATCTCCTTCCATTCCCCACTAACTTCAGCCTCACAACATACCCGAATCGGGAATGCCATAGTCTCACTGCTTCAGACGGGAGCAGTTGGGACTCTTGTGCGGTATTCATATAAAAAAATTAAAAAAAAGACTAGGGTGATATTTTAAAATTCAGTTCATTGAAGAAAGGTGGAATAATTATAGAGCATTTTTTTCTTTATTAGTTAAATAAAATATCATTTTATCGAATTTTTGTGGAATCTATTATATTTGTTTACAGTAGGTAGGACATTAAAAAATGTGATCTAAACTTGTCTTTTATTTTAAACTTAACATTGTGTTGTTATTTGTATTTTTGTCATGATTGAATTAAAGTAATTAAAGTTAATTAGGAATTAATAACGTTAAGTTTCAAAGACTTTTGCTTCTCCCGAAAGCAAAGACAAAATGATACCAGACAATTTGGTTGTATAAAATGGTAACCTACGAGTTCATCGAAAATCAATTCATCGAAAGCAAATTCATCGACAACGAGTTCATCGAAAATCAATTCATCGAACGATCAATTCATCGAATCGCCAATTCATCGACAAACATTTTTTTGTAGCTATTAGAGCTGTCAAAATTAAATACCCAAAAAGGTCTGTTTAACTGAGTTAAATGTGTTTAGCATCTGTCAGTTTCGTATTGACAATGTAAAATTTATAGGTTATCTCTTCGATTTCCGATTGTCTGATATTGCAAAAAATGGATATCTAAGGAACGGTGACCAGACAACTCATAATGAAACCAACTCATGAACAACTCAGAAAGGTCATTACGAGTGATGATAAAAAATATTTAAAAATTGGTTAAATACGTTAAGTTAGGTAAGGTTAGGTTAGTTTAGGTTGACCAATGCTTTTTTAACTTCTCGGTCCGCTCGGCATTTCTCTCAAATATCAACAAAATATATTTTTGAATGAATTGGCGATTCGATGAATTGATCATTCGATGAATTGGTTTTCGATGAATTGATTTTCGATGAATTGGTTTTCGATGAACTCGTTTTCGATGAATTTGCTTTCGATGAATTGATTTTCGATGAATTCGTTTTCGATGAACTCGTCGTGAACCGTATAAAAATGAAGATAAAATGTGTCACAGACGTGAAATTTAAAGTAAAAGAGTCCATGGACGGAAATGATGAAATTATTTTAAAGGTATAAAATTAAACAGAACGACACAACACTCAAAAATGGTTACTTCAATTATTTCCCCTATATCTCTATCTCTACATATTATAAATTAAAGTCCTCCGTGTCGTCTATCTGTCTGTCTGTTCGCGATAAACTCGAAAACTACTGAACGGATTTTCATGCGGTTTTCACCAATAGATAGAGTGTTTTGTGAGGAAGGTTTAAGTATACAATTTGTCAAGGATTTGTGTAAATTGGTTGAAACATAACGATAATTGTTGGGAGTGTCGGAAAAAGTCAAGCGGCCTGGTAGCTTTCATCGAAAACACTGCCTTATCCCTTTGAGATATAACAAAATAATGCATGGTGGGATATTCCTCTTTTATAGATCTACAAAAAAGTCCGCGAAGGCATATATCTATCTCTTACGGATATCTTACTATACTTATACTATCTTCTAAAAAAATGGTCAAGTACATTGCGGTAATTGCAAAGTTATTCAGACGGATACTGTATTAATCCTTATTAACTTAAATACGTTAGTTACCCCAAGCATTTCATGCACATTATAATAATCTTTCGCATCGTCTCTACGTATTATAAATTAAAGTCCTCCGCGCCGCCTGTCTGTCTTTTCGCGATAAACTCAAAGACGGCGGTGGTTATAAAGGATGGGTATTTTTTGCAACAGCAATGCGTGGCCGGGTCAGCTAGTTTTTATTATATTGAGGTTTATAAGCTTCAATACGTTAATCCTAATAAATTCTCTGCCAATGTTAAAAAAATACATCTTTTTTCCTTTATTATGAATTATGTTCATATGTTTTAGACTGGTATATTGTTTGGTTAAGTAATAAAAATAAAATATCTATGAAGATTAACCTGGTTCAACCCAAATTTTATTGCGACGTGAAAGGTCAAGCAGAAGTCAAATTAAAAAAAAACAGACAAAAGTCAGAGAATGGTATTCTGTTTTTTTGTTATAAATAATAAAATGCCACCGAATGGTTGTTTATCAACAATAAATTATGGTAATATATTATTATAAAAAAACGTAATTGTTTCCAATACGGCCTTTACAATGTTGAAATAAAAATCTTGCCTGTTTATATAAAAGGATACAATTTTATGTTTTTGTGAAATCTATCATTAGATTCAACTGGGCGTTGACGATAATTCCATCCAACGCCAACGTCGTTATCGTTGGCGATTTTCAACTGTTGAAAATATCTGTTGAAAATAACGTCGACGTTGACGCAACTATAAATTAGGAGATCGACACGATACTAACAAAAAAACAAACAAAAAATATATCAAAATCGTATTAAGGAATCCCTTTTAACGGGTGGTTCCCCGAATCATTGATGTATTATTATTATCACTTATCACTATGCCCCACGCCCCACACACGTAATAATAATCCTATAATAACGTTGAAAGTTGAAACTGTTGGAAGACGTTGCGCGTTGGTTTAGGCGTTGAAAATATTACCCTGTTGAAATATTAAAGACGTTGACGATATATTTTGCTTGTCACTGATAAATTTGCTTGTTGCTTGGCGCTACGGATCGGCCGTATTGGACGGGAAAATAAAAAAAATCGTGCAGTAGGTAAGTACATTACCAAAAGACCATGTCTAATTGGGTATAATATCGTTCACGAAGTGTGATCTCTTGACCCTTTTGATCATATCATTCCAACACCGTTGAAAACAATAGGGCGACCGGCGCACTATGTGTAAAAACCCATTCTAGCTCCACTTTAATGCAAAAATGGGTTATTTCAAATCGTTTTGAAATTTTCAGAATTGCATTGTTAAATATCCCAGGTAGATAAAACTGCCCGTTATTTTTATTTTTGTGACATGTGGGGTAGGTTTGGGGGCAGGTAAAGTCTATTGTATGCGTACGGGAGCGCTGCACTACAGTAATCAGTCTGTTTTGAGCGTTCGCGTTGAATGGTTGTGATTAGTTTGTGTGAACATTTATTATTATTCTTTGAAATGGAGACGACAAATCAAGGTATGGATTATTTTTTTTCCTAGTGTTTGATCATTTTTATTTGCTAGATTTGATGTCAGATTTAATTAAAAAAAACTAAGAACAATATTTATTCATTTATATGGTTTCAAAAGATTACATGACCTTAAAGTTAGGTTTAGTGTGTTTCCGCGTAGATAAAATAATGTAATCGTAAGGTTAACTTATCCTCAATATCAATGGGATAAATTTTTTTTGCGTCTTTTTGCGTCTTTTTAGAATTTTTTCATATTTCAGGGAGGCAGCCATCAATTTCCAACCGGACGATTTTCGATATTTGGTTACGAAATCCAAAGGAAGACCGAACAAACATTGTATTACGTCATGTTATTCAACATTTTGGTTTTGTGGATTTAGCTGCTGATAATTTAAAATCACTTAAATATTCAATTAGTAAAGTGACCTGTGCAATTGGGATACGTTGGAAGAAAAGTCACAGAAATGTAAAAAGGTTTCTTAATACCAATTCCGTTTGGCTCGACAGACACATTAACTTGAGTGAAAGTGTTTATGGTTCAATACCTTCTAGTAGTAACTCGACGTTAAACGTTACAAGTGCTTCCAGACGCGGTCGTCCGAAAAAACTTTTTACGGATTGTACCCAAAAAACAAGGGCAAAAAAACTTTTAAAAGTCGTTCAGTCCTCTAGCGAAATAGAAATATCCATGGCGGCTCAATCGTCTCTACGGGCTTCTGGTAAAAACGATGCTGCTTACATTGCGGGTACACTATTTTCAAGATCACCGCGATATGCCACAAAAATTAAAAAAAATAGTAATCCGTGTGTAACACAGACAACATTGACGGCAAATCAAGCTCTGTCTTTGATTGTTAATGCAAAGTTGACTACTAATCAATATAAACTTATTAGGAAGCAGGCAAGAGAACTAAATAGTCCACTATATCCGCCTTATTATTTAGTGAAAAATGCTAAAGCCGCTTGTTATCCTGACCCTGGTGATATTGTCGTAACAGAAACCTACGCTGAGGTAAAATTGCAAGCATTACTAAATCACACGGCTAACCGCATTGCTTGCTCTCAAGAAGAAGTAATCGATTCACAATTATCAAGACAATCATTTGACTCGCTGACTCTAATTTCTAAGTGGGGGTGTGACGGTAGTTCTAGCCAAAGCACATACAAGCAGAAATTTTCGGAGGGGGGTGAATATAGTGACGAACATTTATTCAGTGTTTCATTTGTACCACTACAACTTGTTAGTGATCATAATGTCATTATTTGGCAAAACCCAAGGCCATCATCTACACGATATTGTCGGCCAATAAAGTTCGTATTTGCAAAAGAAACTGATAAGTTAATTGAAGACGAAACGAGTAACATAAATTTGCAAATAAAAGCTCTTGCGCCTTCAAATTTAATAGTTAATGGCAAGGAAATTGAAGTTAAGCATTCATTATTGTTCACAATGGTTGACGGTAAAATATGCAATACTTTAACAGCTTACAAATCTTCGCAGAGGTGCTACGTATGTGGGGCATCACCCAAACAGATGAATAATATGGAAATGGTATCCAAAATTTCTCCAGATCCTAGTACATATTCATTCGGATTGTCACCATTGCATGCGTGGATTCGTTGTTTTGAGTGTTTGCTTCATATTTCCTATAAATTAGACGTGAAGAAATGGCAGGCGAGAGATGCCGAAAGTAAAGAAAATGTAAAAAAAAGAAAATCAGATATACAAAAAAAATTTAAGAGTGAAATGGGTCTCCTTGTTGATATGCCAAAACAAGGAACTGGCAATACCAATGACGGCAATACGGCAAGAAGGTTTTTTAGAAACGCTGAGCAAACAGCAATAATTACAGGTTTAGATGAAGAATTGATCAAACGGTTCAGAATAATTTTGGAAACATTAAATAGTGGATTTACCATAGATGCTGATGCATTTGGGAAATATGCAGAGAGAACGCAAAAACTTTATATCGATTTGTACCCCTGGTATTATATGCCGGCAAGTGTACACAAGATTTTGGTACACGGGAAGGAAATTATTGCAACTTCTATACTGCCCATTGGACAATTATCAGAAGAAGCACAAGAAGCCAGGAATAAGGATAATAGACGGTTCAGGGAGTTATATACAAGAAAGACTTCCCGGATTGCAACGAATACCGACTTGTTGCATATATTGCTCATCTCATCAGATCCACTTATATCCAGTTTGCGGAAATTACCGAATAGAAAAGGTACCAAATTCTTACCGGATGTTTTGGCCTTGCTGTCAACTCCATCCGCTCCTTTAACATCAGCTCCAGAGACTACTTTATCAGAAGTAAGTGATGTATACGAATCTGATTGATGAACTTTTTAAGAAAAATGATTATGGAGTAGAGTGAGTTTTTAAAAAAATAACAAAATATTCAAACATTGTGTTATTTTGTACAGTATTAAGTGGTGCCTACCTAGGTACTTTTTAATTACATTTTTTTCATTTAATTACTTCCTCATTTAATTACCTTTAAAACTATGTAAGATGCAAAGCTGTAAATACCGTGTATTATGCATTTGATAATGGAGTTGAGGGAATAATTATTAATAAGAAGACATCAAAATATTCCACCACTTCTTATTCTTCGTAAAGTTTTAAAATTGATGTCTAAGTATGTATTATTTTTTTAAATACTTTTGAGTTTGATTATCTTCAAAATAACATAAAAAACAAACTAATAAGTACGATATCTTATTTACAAATGTTAATGAAGTAGACGTAAGAATTATTATTTAAGAGACATCAACGCATTCCAACATGTATTAATTCGTACAGAATTTAAATTGAAGAGTCTCTACGTATATATTTTTTTTTAATTATATGATTTTTGTAAACTATTCCTTGTTTAATTACCTTCAAAATGACGTATTTTGCAATGCTGTAAGTATAATATCTTGTTTACAAATGATAAAAGAGCTGAATAATGAATAAAGTGGAGCTAGATTGAGAAATTACACATAGTGCGGCGTTGATAATTATCAATAGGTTATTTTTTGCTTGTCGTTTATAAATTTGATTGTTCCCTGGCGCTGCGTATCGGCCATATTGGATGGGAAAATAAAAAAAAAACGTGCAGTAGGTACGTTCATTACCAAAAGACCATGTCTAATTGGGTATAATATCGTTCACGAAGTGTGATCTCTTGACCCTTTTGATTATATCATTCCAACACCGTTGAAAACAATAGGTACAAAACTTAGCTGTTGACCGACATTGACAATTATCAATAGGTTATTTTTTTGCTTGTCGTTGATAAATTTGATTGTCCCCTGGCGCTGCGTATCGGCCGTATTGGATGGGAAAATAAAATAAAAAGTGCAGTAGTTACGTACATTTCCAAAAGACCATTTAAAATATCGAGTAATGTTGTTCACGAAGTACAAACTCTTAACCCTTTTTATTTATTAGGCAGTTGAATCGTTGACTGCGTTGAATAATATTCGCATGTAGGTATTATATTTCAACTGTTGGCGCTAATTATTTTCAACAGCGTTGGACGTTGAAGCAATATAATTATTGTTTCCAACGGCTAGTTATATTTTAATACAGTACTAGATTCAACTTCGGTTTCTATCAAATGGCTTTCAAACACAAGATAATATGTGCAAGGAAGAAACACCCTCATGTTTTCAATAAATTCTTAATTAAAAAATTATTCATGTACGGTAAGGACAGACATTCAAGGAATGTGTGTGCGTATGAACGACATAAATATAGGACCGAACGGCGTTTTCGTATTTGCGCCGAATAATACATTCTATATCACGCGTGTGACTGAGATGCCAAGATGCTTGCTTGCTTACACTAAGACGAATGCGGAATATGAGACGACCTTCACTGTTCTTGATTTTCCTTCTTGTACATGCTGCTAAGTTTGCTATCTCACTTTCTCTGATGGCGCTAAAAATCTTTGGTAAACTATCGAAATAATTGTATTTTTCATGATAATAAATAATTTGCGTGAATTTACGAATTATTTTTTTTACATGAGCTTCACACAGGAGGCCCTGAGGAAAATAATTTCCCACAGGACCTATGACATCTTTGGAGATGCTGTGTGGAGGTTTTTTCTTAAGGAAAGAAAGGAGAGGAAGGAAAAGGGTTTAAAGGGTGGAATTTGGGAGGCGGGAATATTGAATGACATGTTATTCCTAGGCTTTTACTTGATTTTGCCGGGTAATGAAAACACCTTCTCATCACAACGAAGGCATTTTGGTGCTTTTTTAATGCAATTTACTTACCGAATACCCTACGTGACGCGTGGCAGTTGAGAACACCTACTAAAACTACGAAATCGTAGACAATACAATTGCCTTGTCTTTGACTTACCACTTTGATATTTCTACCACGCGTCTTTATATTACACATAACGTCATTGTCTATTGCTAATTCATTCTCATGAATTTGAAACTGATGTGAATTTAATTCATTCAAAAAAGCTGGAATTAACGAACGAACGAAACTTATAAATTCATTTAGGGTGAACGAACTATCTATTTTTAACCCCTTTGTTCGCTTTTGGGAACACTTCGTATGGTCTGGTAGAAATCGTGTATCTCCCTTATTTTCATGGTAAGAAACACGATCTTAACAGTGTTAGAAAGAGAAAACACCACGCTTTATAATCAAATTAAGAATTTAACCGTAGAAGAATTAAAACGTACACGTCTGTGAAACCAAAGGTTTCGCTATTTGAAGAAAATTGTGAAACTTCGTGATTTAAAAAAAATAAATTATATGAAACGTGAGGTGACAATAACGTTTGTCTAATAAAATATACGTGTTTTTATTTTGTTTATCAATAATTTTAATTACAAAAAACGTAAATGGAGCCGGTTTACTTTGCAATCACGATTTTAATATTTCAAAAATGATGTATTTATTTCTAACTAGCTGGTTCCCGGCTTGCGTTGCTCGTTCCATTTAATAAAGAAATTGTTTCTCCCTGAGTGTCCTTTCCCATTCGTCCCGTTCCCCTTCCGCCTCCCCTTCTTCTCCTGCGTCCTCTTCCCCTCTCGCGTTCCCACTCCGTCACCTCCACCTCCCCTCTTCCCACTCCACTCCCCCCCCCCTTCCCCCGTCCCGCGAACCACCCTCCCAAGTTCCCCTCCCCCCTCCCAGGTCCCCCTCCCACCTCCCAGATTCCCCTCCCCCTCCCTCCCGCCTTCCTCAATTTCAGTTTTCAAACCTCGCGTGCCACCAATAGCAATTTGTTATACAAATTTCATGATGCCAGAGCTCACCGGAAGTTTTATAAAAACCTTGTCCTGACAATAACGAACACACAAAAAAAATAATTATCCAATTTGGTGCAGTCGTTCGAAAGTTATGCGCTTCATTTTTACAACACATTCAGCGATTCATTTTTATATTATAGATAAAGCTAATATCATTTTTATATCATCATCATCATTACATAGTATAAAATGAAGTCACTCAAAATGTATGTGCGCGTTAATCTTTTAAACTATGCAATGGATTTTCATACGGTTTTCACCAATAGATAGAGTGATTGAAGAGGAATGTTTATATGTATAATACATGTAAATTATAGATAGAGTGATTGAAGAGGAATGTTTGTATGTATAATACATGTAAATTATAGATAGAGTGATTGAAGAGGAATGTTTATATGTATAATACATGTAAATTATAGATAGAGTGATTGAAGAGGAATGTTTATATGTATAATACATGTAAATTATAGATAGAGTGATTGAAGAGGAATGTTTATATGTATAATACATATAAATTATAGATAGAGTGATTGAAGAGGAATGTTTATATGTAAAATGCATGTAAATTATAATCTCTGAAAGCGGCGCGGCTAAAATGGCCGGTGAACCCTAACGATGTGGTCGCCGTTACAGCTGATGATGTAGACATCGCCCTCACTTCAACAAAAGCTGGGAAAGCAGCTGGATGCGACGGAGTTCTTCCAGACTTTTTGAAACATGCTGGGCCACGGACAAAGTTATGGATCGCAAAACTGTTTACTGAAATTTTTAAAACTGGAGTAATTCCAAATATCTGGAAAAAAACTAAAGTTATTGCGATCCTCAAAACCAACAAGCCACCAGAAGATCCAAACAGCTATCGGCCCATCTCGCTTTTAAGTACCATGTATAAACTCCTAGAGCGAGTGGTGCTCCGCAGACTTACCCCAATTCTGGAGAAAGTGGTTCCACAAGAGCAAGCTGGCTTCAGACCAGGTCGTAACTGCTGTGACCAGGTGCTAGCTCTGACAACACACATCGAATCTGGATTCCAGAAACGGCTTAAGACTGCGGCAGCGTTCATTGATCTCTCTGCGGCTTACGACACGGTGTGGCACAAAGGCCTCCTTGTCAAGCTCTACGACACCATAGAGGATGGCAACACAGTACGACTTATTGAGCAACTACTAACTGGCCGTACTTTCAGGGTTTTTCTAGGAGGGCTAAAAAGCAAAAAAATGCACCTGAATAATGGCCTTGCCCAAGGCTCAGTGCTGGCCCCATCACTCTTCAATATCTATACCCGAGATCTTCCTCACACTGAAGGCAGAAAATTTGCTTACGCAGATGACTTCGCCATCACAGTCCAAGCCAAAACCCTCAATGCAGCAGAAGAGATCCTTAATTCTGACCTCAAGGCTATGGAAGAATTTTTCCTCAATTGGCGACTAAAGCCAAATGGGTCGAAAACAGTTGTGACAGCTTTCCATCTCAGTAATTCACAGGCAAACGCAAAACTCTGTGTTCAGTTTGATGGAAAAAATATTTACCAAGACCCCCATCCCCGCTATCTTGGAATAACTTTGGACAGGAGCCTGAATTACCGGAAACACATGGAAACAATGGGCAAAAAAACCAGGACAAGACTAAACTTAGTCAATAAGCTGGCTGGTACTAGCTGGGGATGCGACGCCAACACGCTCAGAACGGCATCCATTGCCCTGGTTTTCTCAGCAGCTGAATACTGTGCTCCAGTATGGGCCAGAAGCGCCCACACTTCCATGGTCGACGTTCAGCTTAATGCCACAATGCGAACCATCAGCGGAACCTTAAAATCGACTCCTCTTCCTTGGCTCCCCGTACTTGCAAATATAACCCCGCCAAATATCAGGCGAGAGATTGCAACACTGAGGGAATACAAGAAGGCGCTGCAAAAAAGCGAAATACCCTTGCACGATGATGTCGTTTCTCACCCGGCATGCCGCTTAAAGTCTCGAAAACCCTTCTGGACGGAAGGAGAAAGACTCCTTCGAACACCTCTCACCCCAGAAGATAGGTGGAAGCTTGAGTGGCAATCAGCCAACGTCAAAAACGCCGATCTCGTGCAAGACCCCACTGAGAGACAGCCTGGGTTCTCATTGCCTCGCAAACTCTGGACTGCCATCAATAGAATAAGGTGCTCCCATAGCCGTTGTGCGCAAATGACGCATAGATGGGGCCTTAAAGAGTCGGCGACGTGTGAATGCGGTGCGGTGCAGACCACCGAACATGTGGTCAACGAATGCCCGCTCCATTCATTCCCCGGCGGGATTTATGAGGTCCACAGGGCAACGCCTGAGGCCCTAGACTGGCTCGCAGACCTAGATGTCCCCCTCTGACCCCCCACCATACGAAAGAAGATGTAAATTATAGATAGAGTGATTGAAGAGGAACGTTTATATGTATAATACATGTAAATTATAGATAGAGTGATTGAAGAGGAATGTTTATATGTATAATACATGTAAATTATAGATAGAGTGATTGAAGAGGAATGTTTATATGTATAATACATGTAAATTATATTAGAGAAAAGCCGAGAAATTCAAAGAAAACATATTTTTGTGCGATTTAAAACGGCTGGCGGGCCGTACTATAGTCACTTTTGAGATTCGTTCTACGGAAAAAATTGGAAAATAGATGTCCTAGAGTAAGTAGGTATTTGATTTTCCCCTTTCAAATATCCAGTGTTGCATTGCAAGCATTGTATAATTAGTGGCGAATTAATTAGTTTATACGTATAATACATGCTTATTATAGTAGAGAAAAGCCGATAAATTCAAATATTCAATTCATGCAGCGGGCAGCGGGCAGCTGGCAAGCGGGTGGTGTGGATTTTATAAAGATTGGGTAATGGCGTTGTGTTTGCATTTTTTGTTTGCACAGCAACGTGTGGTCGTGTCTGCTAGTTATAGATAAAGCTAATATAATCACCTTTTAAAAACAGTTTTTACTTTTGGGAACTGTTTGTTATATAAAAAAAAAATGTATCCATAACTTCAACCAAGCGACGCCACTGACTGCAAAGTTAACCATGTCAAGTCGTACCACATATTACACTAAATAGATTTTTGGTGTAATAATGTAATTTTACCTTACAATGACCTTTCCAAAATGTTTCGTGCATACCTAAGTATTTATTTTAGTTAAAAGCTTTCAGCTCTTAGCCAGGACCGTATCTCTTGGGTGCATTAAATTATCAATAATGTTTTACAATAAAAGCTATGCGTAAACAGTATCTAAGTTTATCAGATAAAATCGATAGCGATATTCTGATAAAAGGAGAAAATATCATCAGTAATTTAATATTGCTAGCTGGTGTGAAATAAATAAATTATTCCTAAACGTAAAAAAATGTTTCCACATGTGTTTTTACCGTTCACGGATTCCAATATCTACATCGTATTTAATTAAAAATAATGAAATTGCATTAGTACCATTTATCAAAGACCTTGGTGTTATTTTTGACCGGAAACTTACATTTGATCGTCACTGTGAAACAATTTCCAATACGGCCATGCAAATTCTAGGTTTTGTAATACGTAACACAAGGATTTTTCAAAACATTGAGTCAATTAAGCTACTTTACTGCTCTCTTGTAAGATCGCAGCTGGAATATGCATCTCCTGTATGGTCTCCGATTTATACCTGTAACTTACACCGTTTGGAGAGAGTACAAAGAAAATTTCTTCGATACGTTCAATTCAAATTGAGACAGCCTGTAATTGAAATCCGCTACAATGCATTAATGTCTGATCTAAACCTACCACTACTTTCTACCCGGCGTACTATTAATGACATTCTTATACTTTTTAAATTACTGAACAATCTCATAGACTGCCCTCAAATGTTAAGTATTATAAATATTCGTGTCCCTGTTAAACCAACTCGACTCCACCACCTTTTCCACAGTGACAATCATAGCACTAACTATTCCTATCATTCACCGCTAGTGCGTTTTCACCGAACTGCCAATACGTATACAGACCTTTTCGATATTTTCAAAACCTCACCGTCTTGCATCAAAGCAAAAATAACTAGTTATTTATATAACTTATATGTTTGTTAAATGATAAATATTTGTTGTACTAATATGCATCGTATGTATGTACTGTATGTTATTCTATGTATATATAATGTTTGTAAATGTTCGATACACTTGTATTATGTATGTAATAGCCCTATGTACGGGCGTTTAAATAATAAATAAATAAATAAATAATGGTGTCGTTTTATTAACAAAATAAGGAAGTACTATTTATTGGATTAATTTATTAACCAGCAATAGACATTTACTTATTGTGATTTAAAACTCGATGTAACGAAAAATAGCGAGTCGTACGTGTATAGCATTCAGCCCGCGAAAGAATGAGATTGTATAATCGGTCTCCTCTTTGTGTGGTGCTTCGTAGCCTATCAGTCTCCTCCTTGTGCGGTGCATAGTAGCCTTCTAACTCTTGTCTACTTTAGTTTTATGAAGGTTTCACTTCTACCACGAGTGTGTTTTTGATTCTGTTCCTGGAGCATGGTCGATCGACTAAAACCCTATTTCAGACAGTTATCAATATTTGCGAGTACGGTATATGATTGTTAACACATATTCCGACTGACGATTGATAAATTTTAGTATCGATTAACTATCGATAAGTTTCGATTAAATATAAATGTAGACATACTTTATAATCTTGTCGTTCGTTAGGCAAAAATACTGGCTTGGAACGTATTGAATTAACGAAGCTCTTAGAATGAAAGAAGTCGTATATGCTAACAATCTATTTAATTCGTTCGATCTTAGAGAAACGTAAATAGTTTAAATATGAATAAAGACCTCACTAACTAATTAACTCCCGTTTAGTGTCAAAAGGTAAATGCGGCCTACCCAAAGATATTCAAATACAGAGAGATATGCTATGGTGTCCGCGCAACTGTCGCCGGACTACGCGCTAATTAGCGTAGTTTTCATACAAAAAGAATTTGTTCATTGCGTTGATTTTTTGAAAATGTGCAATAATATTGGTGGATACGCGCCATAAATATATTTGGATCCATTTTCTTAATCAATTAATAATTTATGCTATGAGACCATGAGGGCGTCATCTATGGTTTTTGTATTGTATTGAATTTACCTACGTGACTTGAAATTCAGTATATTCATGCATTTCCTTACCTCTGTGAATCAGGCAATTACTTCCGACGGGAGTGTGAGTAAAAACCAAGAGATGTCTCTCCTAGTCAGTCATAAGAATAATTCATCCCATAATTGAATTATTGTTGTACAAGATTTTTTGGCACGTATTATTAATATGCAAATTTATTCATTGTTGAAACTTCCTTGCTGTGCGAAACATTTGTTAAGATTATGCAATACCGCCTTGATATTTTTTCATGAAAAGAAGTGTCTTTTGTGTTGGACATCGTGCATGAGCTGCATTCTCTGAGTGAGTATTGTTTGTTTTCACTTTGGATTTTGGAATTGCTGGGTCAACTGTTTTTTGTGTCACATAGGGAAGAATTCAATTTTCGTTAATTTACATAGGGTAGTCATTCCCTCGTGTCAGGGGCTATTTACACGCCCCTACAATTGGTTAACAATATATTTTGAATAAGGAAAGAATTCGTTCATTTAGTTTAACGTTCGTTTGGTTTATTCGTTAATTATTTGTTCTTTTAGTTTATTTGTTAATTGGTAAACAATATCGGCGACATCCGGAAGCGCAGACCCACATAGTAAAAACAGCAGATAGCACATCTACTTATATTTCAATATCTTTGGGCCTACCAATGCATATTTAGGATAGTATTTTAATTTAACATTGTCAATTTAATAATATTTTACGTACTGCTTGCCGTCTAACATTTCGTGATGTTAATTCATAAAAAAACGAGCGTGCTTTAGACCACACGACTGAAGTAAAATTTCATTAACTTATAATATAAAAGAAGAGAGAAAGAAAATGTGCGCGCGCACTGCTCTTTCTTGCTCCTGCAGTGTGATGCAGACAACAGGCCTGCACTGTGTCTTAGATATACGAAACTTAACTGGCTATGAGAGAAAGAGAGAAAGAAAATGTGTGCTCGCACATCTCTTTCTTGCCCCTACAGTAATATACGAAACGTAACTCTCTCTCTTTCTTTTTTTTGTATTTCTTGGGCATTAACTATGTAACAATTTCTAGACATTTTGTTTTTTGAAGAGTTTTATTAAATGTACATTTGTTACTTAAATTTAATTTTTCCGCGACCGGTTTCGATACAACCGTATCATTCACGAGCAGAATTAAAACTAACTTAAAAATTAAATGCAAGTACCAAAGATTAATTAGGTGGGAGTAGTGGGAGGGATGATTTTGGGGGGAGGGGGAAAGCGGTGGGAAGAGTCAATATTACACGGAAACATGGTTAGTAGAGGAGATTTTCAAGGGGCTATTATTTTATTCACTAAATTAATTTAAAAAAAAACCAAAAAAAAAACCAAAAAAACAAAAAAAAAAAACAAAAAAAAAAAAAAAAAAAAAAAAATAAATCTAAAATTAATTTAGTGAATAAAATAATAGCCCCTTGCAAATCTCCTCTACTAACCATGTTTCCGTGTAATGTTAACTCCTCCCACCGCTTTCCCCCTCCCCCCAAAATCATCCCTCCCACTACTCCCACCTAATTAATCTTTGGTACTTGCATTTAATTTTTAAGTTAGTTTTAATTCTGCTCGTGAATGATACGGTTGTATCGAAACCGGTCGCGGAAAAATTAAATTTAAGTAACAAATGTACATTTAATAAAACTCTTTAAAAAACAAAAAACTCTCTCTTTCTATCTTCACTAACTTATATCTCCCTCTCAACTTCCGTTCGCCTCGCCCGATCACATTTTTCGTAACGCTCTCGTCACGCATTCACCAGCTTACTCCCCAAATCAAGCGTGCGTAAATAAGTTTTACTTCAAAAATATCTTTATTTTTGCCAGCTATTGATTTCTTACTATTCCCTATCAATAACGGGTCGGCTGTCAACGGTGGAAGCGTACTCAAAACATCGGAGTTAAAATCGTCGGAAGTTATCGATACGATATCGTAAAAATTATCGATTTTACCATGCTAGAGTTCCAGGGGTCCTAGCATAGTCAATCGATATAGGTTTTAGGACTGCAGACCGCTAACGAACAAACAATAGTTCACAATGACTAGGGGTTCCTAATATATTTGACGTAAACTGTTGTTTATTCTTTAGCGGCCTGCAGTCGTGCTCGGGAGCGATCGCAAGTTACCGACATTTTCGATAAAACCTATATCGATCGACCATGCTAGGGGGCCTGGGAACCTAAAATCCATTGGTAAGAAAATGCAACACAATAACAAGGTTTGTGGTTTTTGATTTTATTTTGCATGTTTTGCTTTTTGGGACAAGAACCTGCTTTCAGGTATAAAATGAATATCCATCACCTCTAATTTGAACACATTATTATGTACGTATCTTCGATGGCTGAAATGTGTTTGTTAAAACTTAGGGGGTATTTCACCATCCTCCTCACAGATTTATCCATACTATGTCATACATTTTAGATTAATTAAAAACGATTTTATTGGTTACCTTGGTTGACACCGACTCCAAAAATAACAATCGTACCTGCATATTGATGAGTAGAAAAGGTAAGTTGATTATAAGTAGAAGAATACGAAATTATTTTTTTACTTTTTAGTGCATTTTTTGAAGTCGTTTTTTGTTTTGTTAAAATTTTTGTTTATTTTTTGATTTTTAGTGAATCTGAAGTACACTAACTAATTCGATTAAGATTCGGCCGAGTATCGTAAATTTGTTCTTCAGAATTGGAGAGTTCCGTTACTTTGTCATGGATCCCATAATCAGAACCTAACCAAACTCTCATCAAACTACCCTTGAAGTACATCCTTTCCAATAAAAAAAGAATCATTGAAATCGGTTGGCGTGATATTGAGTTATTCGTCCATTTGTCGCGCACATACTTGATGCAAATTTAAGACTTATATGATTTTCTCATGGATGCCATTATCAGAACTGGACCAAATTAAAATGGGACTACACGGGAAGCACCAGCTTTCAAATAAAAAAAGAATCATCAATATCGGTTCACCCAGTCGAAAGTTCTGAGGTAACAAACATAAAAAAAAAATTAAAAAAATACAGTCGAATTGAGAACCTCCCCCTTTTCGAAGTCGTTTAAAAAGTCTGAGTTTACTATCCGGTACGTGGCTATTTATAGGATAATAAGTTAACCGAGTTTTTTTACCTGTTGCGAGTAGGTATTTATTTGTTTATTTATTTAAAGTTCGTTATCGTATAGTTAAGCTATCAGGAGGATGGTGAATTACCCCATTAATCTTTTAAATAAGTGCAGGTTTTGTAATTCGAAGGGTGCTGTTGTATTTATGCTTGGTATACAGGGTGTTAAAGGGCGTTCTTGAATTAAGTTAAACAGTGATTGCTGACATTATTTGAAGTAAAAAATGTGTCTGAAATTTTAATCCCGATAACTTTAAAAAAAAAATTTACTTCAAAACAAAGCGAAAAATTCTTTCACATGTCATCACTGATCACCGTGTAACCGCCCGGCCCCTCACCCCGACACTACCTGTCCAATAGCAACTGATTACATTTACATTTTTTACTCCAAATAATGTCATGGAAGTAGTAAGCTCTCGAAAAGAAGAAGAAGGGGAGAAATGTATATCCGAATGTTCGAGGGAGTACGGTAATATTAAAATTCTATCTATCTTCTATCTATCTATCTATCTATCTATCTATCTATATATCTTCTATCTTCTTCTTCTATATATATATATATATATATATATATAGAAGAAGAAGATATATATATATATATATATAGAAGAAGAAGATATAAATAAAAATGAATCGCTGAAATGTATGTACGCGCATAACTTCCGAACAACTGCACCAAAATGGATAATTCTTTTTTTGTTGTGTTCATTATTGTCAGTACAAGGTTCGTATAAAGAAACGGGGAGCTCTGGCGTAATGAATCTATGTATATAAATAAAATTGAATCGCCGAAATGTATGTACGCGCATAACTTCCGAACGACTGCACCAAAATCGATTATTCTTTTTTTGTTGTGTTCATTATTGTCAGTACAAGGTTCGTATAAAGAAACGGGGAGTTCTGGCGTAATGAAATTTGTATAAAAAATTGCAATAGGTGGTACGCGAGATGTTATAAAACTGAATGTACCGGGACTGAATGTATGGAACGCGGGAGAGGGGAGGGGAACTCGTAAGGGGTGAGGGGACCTCGGGAGGGGGGTTCGCGGGACGAAGCGGGCGAGGGGAATAGGGAGAGGGAAGGCGAAGTGGGAACGCGAGAGGGGAAGGGGACGCGGGAAAGGAAGAGGAGGCGGAAGGGGAACGGGATGAAAGGGAAAGGACACGCAGGGAGAAACAATTCATTTATTAAATGGCATAGCAACGCATGCCGGGCACCAGCTAGTTTGTAATATTTTTCGGAGCATACTTTGCAATTTTTTCTATCCAGGGAATTTCATATAATTAGCGTTTCGGCGTGGCAAATGTTATCTTCAAAATATTATCTTCCGTATTATCTTCAAAAATAACATTTTTTTTTAGAAACTTAACGACTTAAGGCCCGCAACCGCGCACAAAAAGAAGAAGATGGAGAGATATGAAATTACAAATGTTAGAGGAGCGCGGTAGTATTAAAAGTGACAAAATCGATGCGAAAATTGTGAAAATGTTTAATAAAACACGGCTCGTTTAAAATAGAGCAAAAATCTCTCGGGGGTTTCCATAAACAGCATTTAAATAAACACTGTGAATTTTTTCATTCATGTAACTTGTAAAAAACTGAAACAAACGTGTTTATAATAATTTTTGGAACATACTTTGCGATTTTTTTCTATCGAGGGAATTTTATTTAATTTGACGAATGTCTAGATATTATCTTCAAAAATAACATATCTTTTTTCAAGAGCTAAAAAACTTCAAATGTTTAAGGGAGGTTTGCAAGAAATCGGTAGAAATTCGGGTAGCGGCGTCTTAAAGTGTTCAAGAGAAATATATTTTTAAAAAAAACTAATTTTTAAATAATTAATTTTCAAAAAATTTCGTATTTCTAAATTCCCCAAAAAAAATATAATAAATTTTTTTTTTAAATTAAAATAAAAAAATTGCAAATTTAAAATACAATATAAGTTAACTAGTAAAGAATGGCTCTTTATAAACGAGTCCGTGTGAAAGAATCCGAGATTCTTGAATCACAATTCAGTGGCGTAGCGTGCCTTGGAGGGGCCCCGAATCAAAATTAGTTGGCCCCCCAACTAATTTATAAAATAATGTTTAGATAAATTAAAAATATATATACGTTAAATAACGTACGATACGTAAGGTAACGAGTATTTGGTCAATAATTCGGAATTTATATTTTTTTGTAGGCGACATAACCTAAAAATCTTAAAGTGCTAAAATATCTATTGTCACAGCATTATGTGAAAAATGGCTTTGAGAGTAATAATCAACTACTAATGAAGAATATCATAACAAAATTCTTATTATAACACGGTACAATACGTGATTTCAAAAAATAATTCACCCTTCGCTACTGGTAGATAAATAGGTAGTAGGTACTTACCATTGCAATCTAAATCACTCACAGAAGCGGATTGCTGAAAAAAATGAAAAATTTTGGACATTTTTTTTATAACCTCCTCCCTTTTCTGTTTACTTTTTCTTTTCATAGCTGAAATAGAAATGAAAAGAAAATGAAAATGAAAAATGAAAAGAGATTATCCCAGTGGAGCACTGGGATAATCTCTTTTCATTTCACTCATTATTTTCACAAATCAAACTAATTTTAACCAATAAATAATCAGAAGATCAAGATTGTATTGTATTACAATGTAATAAATAACGTTTGAACCGGAATGTAATAAAACGCGTAAATATTGCACTCCGTTCACTCCGTTGTTTCTCATTATAAACGGGGAATACCGCAATAATCGATGTAGAATGTTGCCAACTTTTGTGCGCACGCTTGAAGTGAAAACTATAGGCACGTATGACAAGTTTTTTGTATGTTTTTTTCACGGGAAGCACGAGATTAAGTGACATTGTGGATAACATTTTACTAATTTTTGCTTATTTTGGGGGCCCCTGTAGCCCCGGGGCCCCGTATCATTGATACGGCTGATACGGCGGTAGCTACGCTACTGAATCACATATGCAAGCTTCACGAAAAGGCGGACGATTTGCCTTCGCTAGTAACAACTAGGACCTTAAAACCAATGCCAGGGTCAATAAATTTGTGTCTAGTGTTAACTTTTTTTTCTCTCGTTCTTCGTAAGTAGGTCTAATTTATTGGTGTAACTATTACAGAGCCAGTTTAGCTGGAAATGACTACGCGATGACTGCATCGATTACCTCAAAACCATTACAAGGTAAAAGGTACAAAAAAGTCAAGAACGAGGCTGGTTTTTGCCTTATGGTGTGTAGAATTGAGGAAACGCTTATTTAACCTGACAACTGGACACAAGTATGATAATATTATATAAACATTTTACGTAATTTTTTAAAATGTAATTTATCTTAACTGAACACCTTGAAATAACTTAGATTAAAATTTAGCTAGAGATTTTTTAAGATGAAGCCATACTAAATAATGCAAAATCATATGTTTTTGTTTTGAAAATTTGATTGCTTAGAAGTATTATAGATGCTTCAATTAAATACTAAGTGTAGAAAATACCTTGGCCCTTAAAAATGTCGGTCAGTTTTTTTATAAATCTTTTAATAAGCCTAGAAAAAAATAAAGTATAAGGTCTATAAAAAACACTTTCAAGTCCAAATTCTCCTATTTATAAACCCCTTTTCGGATATGGTTTTATTGTTTAATGTTGCAAATTCAGTTATTTTTATAATAATCGCAAAAAAAATTGATATTTACGCCCGAAGTTCACAAAATAAAACAAAATATGCATTTTCGCGTTGTTATTTTACAATACGGCCGGCAGCAGACGAATTTGGATTTTCAAAGTGAACTCTATGCCGCCCACCGAAGGGCTACATAACTTGTCACGCCCGTTTTTTTATCAGTTCGCCCCCGGAAGGAGCGGGGAACGTTAGTTAAGCTCGGCGTCAGCTTTGTTCCGTGAAATCAATTTTAAAATTCTGTTTTATTTCAATAAACAATGCGTAAAAAATGAGTAAATGTTTTTTACAGGCCTTTACGAAATCAACCTGTAAAAAAATTCTCAAATACCTTTTCTAACCTTTCCAAAAGCTTTTTTCTCAAGTATTTTTAAACTCCTCCCATAAAAGGGCGTGAATTCCGATTTCGGTTTTTTCCTGGACTATTGGATCGCCTTAAAATTTAAGTATGAGGCCGAAAACTAGGAGCTAAAACTCTCAAACGATGAGCTCTGGCCTCGTGAAATAAGCAGAGATTTTTCTGTTTGGTTTTTATAGGCCAACGCATCCTTTTTTAGAGCGTTAAATTATTTCTATTACGACCTACACATGCATATTTTCAACGCGAGTGACACGTCTGGGTTTCAACTTTCGATACCGTACTATATTATATATTATTATTAGAAAAATATTTATCAAACCATGTCTTAATAAGGTGTCTTGACATATATTTTTTTAAATTAACTTTTTGATCTATTTATTAATGTCAGACATTTCCGTGCCTTTTATCCTAGAAAATCCAGATGGAAAAGGCTTTGGTCTATCGAGTGCTTTAGAAAATTAACGTTCGGTGCAAATTTAACGAGGCTCACAGTTCGCAATTATTTTTAAAAGTAATTGTTGATTTTTTTGCCCGTCCGCCCCTTGTGCCCCTCACAGAAAAAAATCCTGGATCCGCCCTTGTAGTAGCAAATGAATATTTTACCCTGATACCTACCTACGTGCATACGAACAAACATTTTTTTTAAATTTTTTTTTTATTAGTAATAGAAGGTACATAAATTACAAATAAATTTTATACAGTAATTAATTACATAGTAGAATATTTGATGTACCCCCATAATTAAGCAAGGCTTGTGTGTATGGGAGGTGTTATTGCATTGCTTTTTTTATATCATTCAGTTTAAGTTTTCAGTATAATTTTTGAGGTGAGTTTTAAAATTTTTTATATTGGTATTCATGTTTCTAATTTTTTCTGGAAATGAATTAAAAAATTTTGCTCCGAGATATTTATGACTCAATTATCCAATTTTTTTTTTACATTTTGGAGTGGGAAGTATTGATGTTTGTCTAAGACTTCTGTTATTTTTAATGGGTGCAACTTGATTTTTAATATTATCTTTTTAAAAATTTGTAATGTTGCATGATAAAAGTATAATGCACTTAATTTTCTGACCTTAAATTGTTTGAATAAAAGTTCTGACGAATATGAGTAGGGTTTTTTTAAAATTGTTTTTATTATTAGTTTTTGTGATATGTAAATTGTTTGTGTTTGATTTTTATATGTACCGCCCCATCCTATAATGCCGTATTGTATAATTGATTGACAGAAAGCGAAGTATGTGGTTCTAAGTAATTTTTCGTTTAAAATATCGTAACGTTTCGTTTAAACATCTAAATACATACATGTATTGTATAAAATGGTGACCAGCCAATTCAGAATAATACCAACTCAGAAACACATCAGAAAGGTCATTAAGAGTGATGATAAAAAATATAAAAAAATGATTAAATAGATTAATTTAGGTTAGGGTTACCGGCTATTTTAAAATAATTTTTTCGTAGCTTTTAATGATCTTTCTGAGGTGTTTCTGAGTTGGCATGGAACCGTGTAAAATATTATGCATTAGACAAAAGAGTAATTCGGAAGCTTAAAATCTTATTTTAGCATGGTTTAAAAGTGATTCTTTTCGTATGTTGTTTTCCTTGGAATAAATAATTTGCATTGTGAATGGCACAAAAGAAAAGAAAAAATATCTTCGTAACGTGTTTCGACAGAGTCAGTAATATTATGCATGCTTGTAATAACACTAATAACAACAGATGCGGGATTCGTGGGTGTTGAGAGAATGTTTCTGGTGTTTATTATTATTATTGCAACTGGCAACACATGAATATTATTGCAAATGCCTCCCAAATGTCAACCATTTATTGGATAACCAACACCTCTGCCATAGGTCACCCCAAGAGATTCGCTTCGTTTGGTGATGTAGGAGGTGTGTTCGGATTCGTGGGGTAGATGCATCTGCCCACCAGTTGCTTGGAGCCGGATCGGGAGACCGGTTGAGGGACACCTAATCTAGTGCTCTCGAGCCGGACTCTTTCCACCCATTGCCTTGAACCGTAGCGGGAGGGAAGGATTAATACGTTCTTTACTCCTAGAGACACTGACCCCCCATACCTTATCCTTTCCCAGAACTTGATATCCTCAAAAGACCCTCCACACAGCATACCCAAAGATGATATAGGTTCTCAAGGGAATTAGTTTCCTCGAGGCATCCTGCGTGAATCCAATGTAAAAAAATATTATACCTGAAAGTTAATTTCTTGATCCTGGTGAATTTGGCGTATAAAGTAAAAATGTCTTACAGTAGGTTTTATCTGATCATAACAATAACAGTTGGACGAAATCACGTTGTTCTACTGGTAATCCAATGGAAGATGCCCCGAAGAACTAGCGTCATTGATACCTTCGGCACCGGTGCACAGTCGGGAAACACGTCAAACGCTCGCCCAATATTTGTACACAGTTAACATTTGTGACATAATAACGAGTCGTACGTGAGTTCAAAAGGTCGGCTGTAGAACGATTCGACCTCAGTGTTTCCTCCCTCCTATAAAATGTGTCTCTGCAAGATCCAGTTTCACTTCTTCCTTTCCGCAAAAAGACCTTCCACACACTAACCCCAAAGATGACATCGGCCCTGAGGGGAAATTATTTTCCTCAGAGCCTCCTGCGTGGAGTTAATGTAAAAAAAAAAAACTACTTAAGAGGGCATTACCAGAGAAAGCCGGAAATACGCCATTTTCAAAAAAGTTTTTAGACGTATTAACTCTTTTCCACAAAAAATTATAAATGGATTTCGAAAGATTGTTCTTTTATCTAGCATTCGCATGTAATAAATTTTGAAGAAATTTTTTAATTTTTAGTATAATAAGGTTATTCCATAGGTCGTTGGCAGATTTGTTAAATTTTCAAAAAAGTTTTTGTACTATACCACACCCATTTCAAATAATGTAATCATGCAGTAAAATAAATCAATACATTATCTAGCAAAGTTATGTATTAGAATTTTAATTTTAGTTTCAATAAAATCATTAAAAAATATGTACGTACATGTGTTTCTTGACGAAAATTGGTCCATTTGTGTATTTATTTGCGCACTTACAAACTAATATATTTCAGATTTTTTTAACATTCTTATTAAATTTAGACATTACTGAAAAATGATAAATACTTATAATCAAAAAATAACTACAAAAAGTACACTATTTTAATAGTTTTATCATCACGCCTTTCAGCATTTTTGGATGAAGGTATAAATTAAAGCTAATTTGGATTGAAATAAATTCGATATTGAGTTATAATTTTAAAAAGCTGGTACGGAGAATAATCCATCTTTCTCATTATAACCGCCCTGCACGATCGGAAGAACAACTTTCGACGAAATGTGGATTTTCGTCCGCTGGCTGGTTAAACGCTCTTAAGAAATGCCGTACGCCCGCGCCGGTAAACTTACAATACAGAACATTAACAAAACAAAACACATTTAAAAATTTATATAAGCCACTTTAACTGTTTGAGATTAGGCTAGTTTTTTCATCGTTCATCGCTGTTTAAAAGTACTCTATTTTGTCACTTTTCTGTTATAAAACCGATTTGCTCGTTATGTGACTCGGTCGCACACTCGGGCGAAATGCTGATTCTAGCTTGAATAAATAAATAAATAAATAAATTAAAACTTGTGGCAGGGTATTTATATAAGACAATAGTCTTTAGGCGTTTTTCAGTTTATTTGTCTTATATATGGTTCACAGCTTATAGTTAAAACAGAGTACAGAACAGTTTTAGCACAAAGTAAAGTCACTTACAGCCTTACTAAAAAAAAAACACAGCACGCCCGATTACCCGTGTTGCTGCAGCAACATGAATAAAACAAAAATACACTAAAACACGATAACATTACCAATAAGATTTGGTCTTAAAACGTACTGTAAATCCGGCAACCACGCATATTTAAGTACTAAATTGTTTGTTTTCCTTCATAACCGCTAGGTTGCGCGGCGGCGCGGCGCCTGCGCATTCGTGTTCGCGGTCGAAAAAGACGCTGGAAGCGCGAAATGATTTCTGTGTGTCCAATATTACGTATGTGATGGTTAATTTCTATTAATATGAATAATTTACTCTTATATTTATATCATTGATATATTTACCGTGTGTTGTGTGGTTTTTCATAAGTTTTAGTCAAGTTATAAAACAATAATTGTACTTTGAAAATTGAAGTGTCAAAAACTTTTTTTTATGATACATGAGAATTCAAATTTACATTTAAAGGTTTTATTTTATGATAATTTTATGACAGTGGTGTTTTTTTTTAAATAATATTATCTAATACATGTGTGGGTAAATGCATCAAAGTAATTAACGTCTTTAGAGATGCAAGAAATCTGATTTAAAAGACGGTATAATTTATAGGTTAGTTTTTTAGCAATAAAAAAAACTTTGACATTTTTTATTATTTTTTTATTGTATGCCCGAGGAAAAAGTGAGGTGATAGTTTCCTTCCAAATTTATTACATAAAAGGACTGTGTTTTTGAAATTTTGTTTTTTTCTTAATTTCTCTACGTTTTAGTCAAAAAAACTTTGGTAAGAATTTTTTTTCCATTTATTTCCGAGTTTGAATCTTAAAATATGTCAGTTTTTGAAAACTAAACTGTATTTAAAATATACAAATCTAAAAGGTAATTTTATCTAGTTTTCATAAATGGTATTTGTTTTTACGACACCTTAAAAAATAAGAAATATATAGAACATTCAAAATACTACGGAAAAAATACAAATATCGTTCGGACATTAAAGGTTAAAACAGAGATAAACTACCCTCTCAGGCCGTGGAAACCACGTGTATTTCTTTCAATGAACAAATTTTTAATTAGTAATGTTTTCACATCCGCGGCCGTTTGTCAATTGAATAAAATTTTCACTAGGTTTTTTAGTAAGGCTGTTAGAGTTTAAACAATGTTCACTATTGTCCTCGCTAAACACTTTGCGTAATACCCCCATCATAGGACCGGCGGTCTCTTAGTTGGGTTAAGGTTTCCTGGCAAGTAATGTCCACTAGGGCGCTGTTACTTGAATTCCCAAGGAGGACCCAGAGGGCTCTCTCGACTTGGATTAGTTAACCGTTTACCTCTCGGTTTAGTTAACCGAGCACTGACCACTAGGATGCTGTTGCTTAGTTTAACCAGGAGACCGGCTACTCTGATTTCATGGTGACCCGACAATTCGTCCTGCGACAATTCATCCGGCGACAGTTCATCCTGCGACAGTTCATCCGGCCGACAGTTCATCCTGTCGACAGTTCATCCTGCCGACAGTTCATCCCGCCGACAATTCATCCGGCGACAATTCATCCTGCCTGATCATTTAGAAGATTTTTATTAAGTAAGTATGCAAAGAGGATAACCAAAATCGATATACTGATATCTGAAGGCATCTTGAGTGGAAATCCGCTGTAAAAATATTTTTACTAAATAGGTTAGGTTAGGTTAGGTTAGGTTAGTTTAGGTTAGGTTAGGTTAGGTTAGGTTAGGTTAGGTTGTACGGCCGTATATCCTCTTTGCATACTTACTTGAAGAAAAAATCTTCTAAATGATCAGGCAGGATGAATTGTCGCCGGATGAATTGTCGGCGGGATGAACTGTCGGCAGGATGAACTGTCGGCCGGATGAACTGTCGCAGGATGAACTGTCGCCGGATGAATTGTCGCAGGATGAACTGTCATGGAACCGATTTCATATAGGCCTGCACTGTATTATATACCCCTTAGGGCAGGGTAGTGCCAGCTGGCGACGGAGGGGAGGGGGTAGCTCGGCCAATGGGCTCTTCGCGGCCGGGTGGCGAGGCGAAAGTTACCAAGCGCTACAAACTTGTGTTACATTAAATCATGCATAAAATTAGTAATTTTTTCCCAACATCTTTAGCTTTTCAGAAACCTTTAGGCACGTGTAACAGTTGCATTTCTTTATAATTGCTCTACACATAAAATAATTCTTATAACTTTAACGAGAATCATTTTATAAATAAGATGCACGCATGGTTTGATTTGATAACAGAAGCAATAAGAATTCGCTAAGAAATAGTTTTGTGATACTCTGTTTTCTCTGACTACTGATGCGGTGAAATGTATGCTTGCATTAGTGTATGACAGTAGAATATTTATTAATAAGGAAAAGTTAAATCATTAAATTAAACATGTTTCAAAGGGTTTTTTTTAATATTAGTAATAATAGTTTAGTCCTGAATGTATTCAGGTGTAGTTAGTAAAGCCATACATTCCATACTTTGAAATAACTTCCCCACTTCCCTCTCCCCCATCTCCTTCCCCTCCCCACTACCTTCAGCCTCACAACATACCCCAATTGGGGATGCCATAGTCTCACTGGCTCCAGACGGTAGCATCTGGAACTCTTGTGAAGTATTCACATAAAAAAAAATTTAAAAAAATAAATTAGGCAAATAAAGAGAGAAAGAATTTGGACAAAGTAACAATACATAGGTTGATAAAATAAAACAGAAAAAAGATATTAAAAGCGTTTAACCAGCCAGCGGCTGAAAATCCACATTTCGTCGAAAGTTGTTCTTACGATCGTGCAGGGCGGTTACAATGAGAAAGATTAATTATTCTCCGTGCCAGCTTTTTAAAATTATAACTCAATATCCATTTTATTTCATTCCAAATTTGCTTTAATTTATACCTACCTATATCCAAAAATGCTGAAAGGCCTAATGACAAAACAATTAAAATAATGTACTTTATGTAATTGTTTTTTGATTATAAATATTTATAATTTTTCAGAAATGTCTAAGTTTTAAATAAGAATGTTAAAAAAATCTGAAATATTATATATTAGTTTGAAAGTGCGCAAATAAATACACAAACGGACCATTTTTCGTCAAAAAACACATGTACACATATATTTTTTAATGATTTTATTTAAACTAAAATTAAAATCTAAAACATGCGATACCCAGATAATGTATTGATTTATTTTACTGCATGATTATATGATTTGAAATGGGTGTGGATAATACAATTTTTTTATTGAAAATTTAACAAATCTGCCAACGACCTATGGTATAACCTTGTTATAATAAAAACAAACATTTTTTCTCAAAATTTAAAACATGCGAATGCTAGATAAAAGAACAATCTTTCGAAATCCATTTATAATTTTTTGTGGAAAAGAGTCAACACGTCCAAAATCTGATTTAAAAATGACATATTTCTGGTTTTCTCTTTCCCTCTTAATGCGAAAAATAAGTGAAAATTTTTAAAATGTACTCTGAAAAATTACATTCGGCCTTCCTAGAAAATTTCCGTAGCGCTGCAGTATCGCGGTAGGCGAAATGACTTTAGCTATACATATTTTTAATTGTTTTTCTATACTCATTGCATTGTTAGGGGGCATTAACCAGCTAGCGGCCGAGAATTCATATTTCGTCGAAAGATGTTCTTACGATCACACCGGGCGGTTCCAATAAGAAAGATTAATTATTCTCCGTACCAACTTTTTGAAATAATAACTCAATACCGATTTTATTTCATTCAAAATTTGGTGTAATTATACCTAAGTACATTAAAAAATGCTCAAAGGCGTGATGATAAAACCATTAAAATTATGTACTCCATGTAATGAATTTTTGATCATAAGTATTTATAATTTTCCAATAATGTCTAAGCAAAATAAGAAAGATAAAAAAATCTTAAATATATTAGTTTGTAAGACAGTAAATAAATAGACAAACTGAAGTATTTCGATTTTGTTTAAACTAAAATTAAAATTGTGAAACATAGCTTTCCCAGATAATTTATTGATTTATTTTACTGCATGATTATATGATTTGAAATGTGTGTTGTATTATATGTATATGGTATATATGTCACTGTAAAAGCCCGAACTACGGTAAATCCTAAGATTTTCCAGTAAATCCTAAGATTTACCAACTCTTAATGGTAAAAGTCAGAACCGTTCTATAATCGTCGTTCACCAACCTAACCTAACCTAACCTAACATGTACTAAATTCTAATGGTAAAAGCCCGAAAAAATCGTTAATAATAATTAAATAAGAAACGATTTTTTCGGGCTTTTACCTTTAGAATTTAGTACATGTTAGGTTAGGTTAGGTTAGGTTAGGTTGGTGAACGATGATTATAGAACGGTTCGGACTTTTACCATTAAGAGTTGGTAAATCTTAGGATTTACCGGAAAATCTTAGGATTTACCAATATTCGGGCTTTTACATCAAATTTTGTTTGAAAATTTAACAAATCTGCCAACGACCAACGGTAAAACCTTATTGTACTAAAAATTATCAAATTTTCTCAAAATTTAAAACATAGCTTTACTAGATAAAAGAACAGTCTTTCGAAATCAATTTATAATTTTTTTGTGGAAAAGAGTCGATAGTCTACAATTTGATTTAAACATGACATATTTCCGGTTTTGTCTGGTTATTCCCTCATAATGATACAATTGGAGGATTTTTCGATCACCATGCACTTACTTGCCCGTGTTGTGGTGGTCAATATATATGAAGGTACTAAAATTTTCTGTCTAATTGGCACACTCATTACCACTGCATCATGGTATTAAATTGCATTTTGATGTATTTAAATGCATTTAATTGCATTTTGGCGCCATCCACTGACAATAACGCCATACAAACTTCGGTTATCGAAAAATATTTTCAAGAAGACGATTATTTAATGAAAACATCTTCAGTCTACAGGAAACAAATTAATAAAACAACATATTCATTGTTCTTCTTAAGCGATGTAGAACATGTGTAACAAAAGAAATACTTCAATACCTGTAAAATAACTTATCCGGTATGTATTTAATCGGCAAGTCATTGTTTTCCGAAATTTGAGAAAACTTAAGACGTGAAATATTCACACGTTTTATGAGATAATGTTTTTTGGTTGAATTTTTGCATAACAATGAACAATGTATCTCTGCGCGATATTTGCAAGGTCGTTGCATATTTTTTACGATGATTATTTATTCACGTCAGACGCCTCGAATTACGCTTTATTGTGATTTATTTTTGGGGTTTTATACTGTGTCGTACTACTTCTTTCTTTTGTCAATGTATCGGTATCCATTATCAGGGCATACATTATAAAGTGGTGTTCAGACACGGCTATAAACCGCTTTTAACTTTAAAAGTGAAAGTAAAAGTTAAACAAAAGGCCGTTAATGTAGTTAAATTTCACCAAAATACGTTTTTCAATCAATTTGACTGCTTGTTGTACGTTACTTTTAATTTTTTTACATACTTTCCGAAAACCGATAGTTACTCTAGAGTTACTCCGCCATACTGGCATCATCGGCATATTTGACAGTTCTGGTCGAAGTAATGTACGAAAATGAGTGCTTCAACATTGATTATTAATTAGTAATCATGATAAATATTGTAGAAGAGGATGATAATGCATTTAAGCATTAAAATGAATCATCAACATAAAAAAGTTTTTTTTAACTTTGAAGATTTAAAAAAACAAAATCGCACGTTGCACCACAATACGAAGTATGTCAAAAAATTACAAATAAATAGTAGTATATCTGTGTGTAAGGATGGAATGGCCAACCTTATGATTCCAGAGATATCCTCATTTTTAATATCAGTGCCATACAAATTTTTCTTAAAAAAAATGATAACTCTTCATGTAAACACGCAATTTCTTCATACGAAATTTTATAGCATAGTAATGATCAGCAGAATCCAGAGAATGGTTATCACGCGCCGTCCCGGGAATCATTCATTGGATAACCAACACCTCTACCCTAAGTGGTTCGCTTTGTTTGGTTACTTAGCAGGAGTACCCAGGTTCAGGGGATGATTGTTATGAGTCTTGGCGGTGGATGAGTCTGATCACCTACTGCGTGGCGGGCCGGGAGAGACCGGTTTGGGGAGATCGTTTGACCTCTATACTCGATTCATCGTCTTGCACCGCAGCGGGGTGGATGGATTCATACATCCGTCACTCCTGGACACGCTGACACCCAGAATCCTACCCACCACTTATCCTTTCACCTTCGTAGAACGTCCTCTCCTTCCTTTCCTTAAAAAGATCTTTCACGAAGCATGCCCTGAGATGACATAATAGACCCCGGTGGAAAGCTAATTGGCCTACTTAAGGCTCTGCAACCGGGCCCGAAAAGAAGAAGATGGAGAGATACGAAATTACGAATGTTAGAGGAGAACGCTAACATTTACAGCGACAAAATCGTTGCGAAAATTGCGAAAATGTTTAATAAAACACGACTCGTTTAAAATGGAGCAAAAATCTCGCGGGCATTATCTTAAACAGCATTTAAAGAAACACTGTGAAATTTTTCATACATATAACTTGTAAAATAACTGAAACAAACGTGTTAATAATAATTTTTGGAGCATACTTTGCGATTTTTTTCTATCGAGGGAATTTTATATAATTTGCATTTCGGCGCGGGCAAAGTCTAGATATTATCTTCAAGAATAACATATATTTTTTAAGAGCTTTAAAACTTACCGTGTTTAAGGGAAATATGTAATAAATCGGTACAAATCTGGTTTGCGGGCCCTTATCAAATTCACAACAAAGTATTTGGTCTCTAACTAATCTTCTTTGACGGCCGACGTGGTCGCGGGGTAAGGCTCTTGACTCGCAATCCGAAGATCGCGGGATCGAATCCCGGCGTGGGAAAATAAATTTTATTTGATCAATTTATGTTATTTCACAATTAATTCATTAAAAATAATATAGAGTATATTTGCGGCTCGCTCCAGAGTGGAAGATACTCTCAGTATCATCCTGGTGTAAGAGCACCATTCAGAATTGAAACGTTGCTTGAAATGGCTTTAGCCGTGTTTTGTGAGCAGATCTGAACAGCCAGGTACTTCCCTGCCGTCCTCTTCTCCATCTCCTTACCCTACCCAGTATCTTCAGTCATACAACATACCCCAATCGGGATGCCATAGTCTCGATGACTTCAGACGGGAACAGATGGGACTCTTGTGAAGTATTCACATTTAAAAAAAAAGTCCTCAGGCTTTCATATGCTGCGACAATATTCTTTCAGGCAGTCCTAGTCACATCATCCTCGGTCTTCCCGTTAGTCACTTCTACTGGGACTCCCATTTAGTCATGGTTTTTGGTGTCCTGTTATTTGTCATTCTTTTCACATGATTAGCCAATAGGCCACTTGCATCACATTTTTTAATTTTTTTTCCGGCTTAGGCAAATATTCTAAAACATTCTGTATTTTTTTTATCGTATTTTTGAAACCCTGGCGATTTTTTGATAATTTCAATCCGAAAAATCAGACCATTTTTTATAAACCGGAAAGACGGGACATAATTTTATAGGTGCGAAAAAACGATAATTACATAGCCGAAAATCATTTTTAAAAAAAGAACGTTTTCCACACGAGTGACACAGGAGAATAACGAGGCATACCAAAAATATTAAATCTCGTAAATATTTTTTTCCTTGCTCCATCTTATTTATTTATTTATTTATTTATTGTGAAAAACAGTTAACATGTATATCCAATTACATTTCACAATTTTTAGTTAATAGTGTAAACTAAAGAATACCTTTATTTCGCTCTTGAAATGATTGAAGTTCGATCGAAAAATGTCAATTTCAGAAGAAAGGTTTAATAGTGAGGTCATTCTCCCCAGAGGCATAACCATTGGTAGGTTGGTCCTGCCTATAGGAAAAGTAAAAAGTCTGTGTTGCCTTGCTCTGGTGAAGTTATCGGGGACATAAAGTGAAATCCTTTCCAGGACATCAGGATTACAAATGTGCCCGTTTAGCAGCATGTGTGCTACTAGTACCATTGCAATTTTTCTCCTAACGTCGAGACGATTTAGTCCCAGCATTCCCGCGAGAAAATCAGAGGGATACAACAAAGGGTAGTACCCAAACTCTCGCATGTACAGGTACCGCATGAACTTTTTTTGCAATAATGTTATAAATCATTAAAATGTTAAAGTTCTATATTACTAAATCAAATGTAATATACTTTTACATGTAAATTATAATAATAATAAGAATATTATAAAATTTGATTTTGTTAAAATCCGCACCATTATCATTATACCTCTGACAACGTAAAATGTATGGAGTTCTCTTTATTACATCTGTCAAAAAATTAAAATAAAAAAATAAAAAACTGGATATGTAAATAATTTTAAAAATATGTAACTTACTTTAATAAATGGCCAAGATCACCCTTAATGGGTGAAAGCCAAAAAAATAATTAAAAAATAAATAAAAATCAAACCAAATGGTAAGTTTTTTTTATTATTTATTTGGCTTTCACCCATTAAGGGTGATCTTGGCCATTTATTAAAGTAAGTTACATATTTTTTAAATTATTTACATTTCCAGTTTTTTTTTTTTTTTTGTAAATTAGTAACATTATCAATTTTTAAAAATTAATTACATTTTCAGATTTTTTTAAAATTAGGTACATTATCAGTTTTTTTTAAATTAGTTACATTTTCATATTTTTTTAAAATTAGATACATTTTCAGTTTTTTACATGGAATAGATAAATTAAATAGATAGTTGAAAAGAATACACTCAGAAAGAAGTACTTGGAAAGGCCAACAAGAAACAAAGATAGGCGTACGAACAAGCGAGAAAAGAAACAAATAAGCTGATAAGGGGAAAGAAAAAAAATTTCCTGAATGATATTCTGCTGAAAATGGAACAGGACTTTGTTAATAATAATAGCAGAGAAGCATATAGGGGAGTAAACTTCTTCAAGAAGGGTTTCAAACCGAATACAACAATAGTGTTGTATTCGGTTTGAAATTTTGTTGTATTGGATATAATTTGTTGTATTCGGATATAATTGAACCATCAACGTCTTTGCATAGGCAAAGACGTTGATGGTTCAATTATATCCGATATGGAACGAATTAAAACCGTGTGGAAAAATTACTTCTATAAACTTCTCAACCCTAATAGCGATCTGAGAAGCCACCCTACTAACATCCCCACTGAATCAAGTAATGAAGAATCAGCGAATCCACCAACAATGCCAGAAATAAATGCTGCACTAAAGAAACTTAAAAACAACAAATCACGTGGGAAAGACAACCTGCCGGCAGAGTTGTTCAAATATGGAAATGAGCACAGAAATCTGCTACATAAGTTAATAAAAAAATTATGGGCCTTGGAAAAAATCCCAGAGGAATGGCAAATAAGCATAATATGCCCAATTCATAAAAAAGGTGACAAGCTAAAATGCGAAAATCATAGAGGCATATCACTTCTATGCACAGCATATAAGATCTACACCATGATACTGAAACAAAGAATTGATAAGTACGCAGAAAACCTACTGGGAGAGTATCAGGCAGGCTTCCGCACCGGTAGATCCACAACAGACCAACTGCTCACCGTCAGGCAGATCTTGGCAAAGTGCTGGGAGTTTGATATAGACATACACCAACTATTCATAGATTTCAAGCAAGCATATGATAGCATAGATCGGGAGTGTCTATATGACATACTACTTCAATTCCAGATTCCACCTAAATTGGTTAGGCTCATCAAAGCCACAATGTCAGACTCAAGATGTCAGGTCAAAATAGATGGGGAACTGTCGGAAGAATTCACAGTATCGCAGGGACTAAAACAGGGGGACGGTCTGGCTCCCACTCTCTTCAACATTGTGCTCGAACATGTGATAAGAAAAACGCTAATAGACACTGGCTCCAATATTTGTTTCAAGAGCAGTCAAGTTGTCGGATATGCGGATGACATTAACATTGTCGGAAGATCAATTTCAGCCATTAAGGAGGTCTTCGATCCTTTAGAAACAGCGGCACGGGAAGTAGGACTGCAGGTTAATGTCAACAAAACGAAAATGATGATACAGAGCAGGAACCCTTCACACAGAAGAAGAAGTAGTGCACAATTCAAAGACAACTACTTATACGAAGTGGTCGACCAATTTGCCTACCTGGGCTCCAGTCTGACAGAGAATAATGAGGATCCAGCAGAAATCAGAAGGAGAATCACAGCAGCCAACAAAACATACTTCTCTTTGCTGCCAGTGTTTAAGTCACGTAGTGTCCACAGAAAAACCAAAATAACCATATATAAGACCATTGTTAGAACTGTATTGGCATATGGATGTGAGGCGCTGACACTGACGGTAAAGATGGCTGAAATGCTGGATACTTTTGAAAGAAAAGTGCTGAGAAGAATATGTGGACCCGTGAAAGAGGGTGAGGAGTGGCGCATCCGGCACAATACAGAATTGTATGATATATATAAGGCACCTAGCATCTCAACACATATGAGACTCCTCAGGCTGAGATGGGCTGGGCATGTACAGAGAATGCCGGATACACGCGTCCCAAAAAGAATTTTGACTGGACACCCAGGTGGAAAGAGAAAAGTGGGAAGACCCAGACTGAGGTGGGAAGACGAAGTAAGAGGGGATGCAGCACAGCTTCTCCAGGTACAAAATTGGAAGTCAGCCGCTGAGGACAGGAGGAGTTGGAGGCGACTGTTGCAGGAGGCCAAAGCTCGATATGGGCTGTAGCGCCATCGAAGAAAAGATAAATTAAATTAGCAAATATAGACAATGGGCCAGACAAATATTCATATGATTATACAAGTTGTACTAACGTACAGAGTTGGCATTAGTAGAAATCACAAAATTGTAGAGTTGGAAGATGTACAGGTTCCCAAAAATATGAACCTATACAACTGTACATACAGAGTAACACACAGAGTTGGCATTAATAGTAATTACAAAATTGAAGAGTAGGAAGATGTACAGGTTCCTAAAAATAGGAACTTGTACATATTCCATACTTCCATTTTCATACAGAGTAACATACAGAGTAACACACTGAGTTGGTATTAATAGTCATTACATAATTGTTGAGTAGGAAGATGTACAGATTCCCAAAAAAAGAAACCTGTACATAATAACACTGCAAGAAACAAATGTATACGTATAGTATTTTTTTTAAGGATGTATATGAAACAGATATCCCTGATGAAGACATTCCAAACTTTGAGTCAGATATAAATTTACAACTATCTCAGATACATATTGAAATTAAAGAAATTGCAGCATGTATCAAACTACTGGAACCTAAATCGTGCTCAGGGCCAGATAAAATTCCCCCCGCATTTCTAAAAAACTGTGGGGGTAGTGTCTCTTACCCTCTGTACCTACTATTTAATCAATCACTTTTAACAGGCAAGTTCCCATAAATATGGAAAAATAGCTTTCTCACTCCAATATTTAAAAGCGGAGACAAGTCTTTAGTTGAGAATTACAGACCAATATGCATACAATCATCAATACCAAAAAATTTTGAAAAGTTAATTCTTCAAAAAATATGTTCTTGCATAAAATTTAATATCTCATCATTTCAACATGGTTTTATCTCTGGACGATCTACCTTAACTAACCTTACATTGTATGAACATTTTATCTCTGGTGCTCTTGCTAATAGAGAACAAGTTGACTCAATTTACACGGATTTTAGTAAAGCCTTTGATAAGGTTTGCATTAAAATTCTTATAAATAAATTGTCTAAACTAGGAATAAGTGGTAATTTATTATTATGGATCAAGAATTATTTATCAAAACGTGTACTAACTGTCTGTATTAAAGAACACTTGTCTTACGAATTTGAAGCCACTAGCGGTGTGCCTCAGGGTTCGCACCTTGGTTCAATATTGTTTATACTATTCATAAACGATGTCACCTCCATATTCACTGATGTTAACATATTATTATTTGCTGATGACATGAAAATATATAAAATCATAAAAAATGTATACGACTGCTTGTCCCTTCAATCCAATTTTATAAAATTCGTAGAATGGTGTACCATTAACAAACCTACACTTAACATTAAAAAATGTCAAATCATGAGTTTCTTTAGAATTAAAAACCCTATCAAATATAGTTATTCTTTTAACAATCAGAGTTTATTGTCAGTACCAGTAATAAGGGACCTTGGAATAACCTTTGACTCTAAACTACTATTTACCAACCACATTGATATAATAACTGGTAAAGCAATGAAAATGCTGGGCTTCATTGTAAGAATTTGTAAAGATTTCAAAAATATCCAAACATTCAAAATACTGTATACAACTCTGGTTAGGAGTCATTTAGAATACAATTCCCCCATATGGAACCCTTTCTACAAAAGCCACTCAAACTCCATTGAAAGAATCCAACGCAAATTTCTCAGATCAATTAATTTCAAATTAGGTATTCCCGCGGTTGACATAAACTATGAATCTTTATTACAAAAAATGCGACTCTTATCGTTAAAAGACAGAAGAATACTCAATGATCTAATTTTTTTATTTAAAATAAACAATAACTGGTTTGACTCCCCTGAATTAATCTCATTAATAAATTACCATGTACCTTGTAGACCGACTCGACTCAAAACACCTTTCCATTGTGACAATACTATGACGAACGCAGAACAAAACTCAACCATAAATCGCTTGCATATTTTAGGCAATGAATATGCTAATATCAATCACGCCGCCGGTAATCTGGCATCATACAAAAGATGGGTTAAACTAAATTTGTTTGCTAGTACCACGTAAATATAATAGATCATGTAAACATAATATGAATACCAGTACTTCACTCTAAAACTATTAATGCACTAGAAATCATAGGTACTTGTCAAATTTATCATATCGGTTAACATAATCCAGTATTTATTAGTTTTATATTTTATTTTTAAATCTTTGTAGGTATTTTACATTTTATTGTTTTATTTCTCTTTTTAAATTTTTATTTTAACTTTTACATAATAATTTATAGTTTGTATTTTAATACTTTATATTTTATACTATTCACTTTATAATTTACTTTTATACAGTACTTATTACCTTACTTTTTACCTTTTTTATTAAATTTTACCAACATTATACTGTTATTCTTCATGTTGTTATAATATTAAAAGTATGTCAATTATATTAATGGCACGTGTTGTGCCGTTTATGTGTAAATAAATAAATAAATAAAGAGAAAGAAATGTGATTGATGCTTAAATATTGAGGCCATTTTTGTAAATAAACGCAGAGAACAAAAAATAAATCTAGTGAACGTTAAATGTCAAATTCAAAAATTCGCCTAAAATCAAAGTGATGCCATATAAAAAAAAAACAGTGTGGAATTTTATAAAATTAATAGGAACATTTTCGGAGACGGGACATTTTCATGTAGTGACGTCACGAGCCCAAATAATGGATTTATTTATAAAAAAATAAAAAAAACTGCGCATTTCTAAAAATTTTTACTAACGTTTTCGTAATCTTAGTAAAAAAAATCTATCCACACGATTTTTTCCAAGTCGTTATGAAGTCCATGCAAGTGGCCTACACTACGTTTCTTTTATCCGCACATTTTCAGCATTCATAAAATTCACACCAGCGACATTAAAATGTGTCAAACAGTTTCTGTGTCAAACTGTGGTAAATTTTTTCCAACGTGAAAGGTTCCCAATATGATGACTTCAATACATTTCGTATTTTTCCTCATAGCCATTGACGGAATTACAACTTGTAAACATAAAATACCAGATTTTTCTGGATTGATGACGCACATTTTTGGTCGATACATTATGTTTCAATTTGGAAGCCGGGTATTTTTTTTTGCGTTAGTTCCACACAGAAGGCCCTGAGGAAAATAATTTTCCTCTGGGCCTATGTCATCTTAGGGGATGCTGTGTAGCGGGTCTTTTTAAGGAAGGGACGGATAGGAAGTTCTGGTAAGGAAAAGGGTATGAGGGGTCGGTAGGAATCTGGGGGCGAGTGTATCCAGGAGTGACGGACGTATCAATCCATTATTCCAACAGCGGTGCAAGGCGATGGGTCGAGAGTCCGGCTGGAAAAGTCAAAAGGCCTCCCTTAACCAGTCTCTCTCGATCGGGCCGGGGACAGACGCATCCGCCGCTAAGACCTGGACAAACCTCACCCCATGAACCCGGGCACCCCCGCTAAGTCACCAAACGTAGCGAACCACTTGGGGTGACCTATGGCAGAGGTGTTGGTTATCCAATAAATGGTTCCCGGGGCGGCGGTCCCCATACCCGCCTCCCAAATTGTAAATTGTATGGGTATCGCCATCATGACTAAGTGGAGTTGTGACTGAGCAGGGGTGCCTGGGTTCATGAGGTGAGGTTTATCTAGGCCTTGACGGCGGGTGCGTCTATCTACCTTCTGCGTGGCGAGCAGGATCGAGAGAGACTGGTTGAGGGAGGCCTTTGACTTCTCCAGCTGGTCTCTCTTGACCCATAGCCTTGCACCATATTTGAAGATATAGTTCATACGTTCGTCGCTCTTGGAAACACTAGCCCCTAGATTCCTACCAACCCCTCATACCATTTACCTTCCAAGAACTTCCTCTCCTGCCTTCCCCCAAAGATGGTGTTAAAGGTCCTGAGTGCAATTATTTTTCCCAGGACCTTCTTTGTTAAATGTGAGTTAATGTAAAAAAAAAACTAGTCACTAGTCACTTTGTCACTGTGTTTGTGGTCGCACTCCTCCGAAACGGCTTAACTGATTTATATGAAATTTTTTATGTTCATTTTGTAGGTATGAGAACAGGTTTTTAAAGTATATTTCATACCACTCGGTGATTAGGATGTCTCTATCCAGAAAAAAAAATCTTTTTTTCTGACAATTTTTTTTTGTATTTTTTTTTTTATTTGGCATTAAAAAATACATATAACCCCAAATTTTGGCTGTCCTACCCCCACCCTCCAATTTTTGATCGCGATTTTAGTATTTTGGGATGAACAAATTTAACCGTCGTCGTTCGTATTTCAAACAGAACGAAATTATTTATGTTGTTGAATGACTGATGGCGCTACGTCCGCCTCATCGAACTTTCATCCACACATAAAAATAACGTATATGGCAGAAAAACGTTTGCCTGGTCAGCTGGTCTTCCTATAAATCTTGATTTCAAAATATAACCTTGGAATAGGTAAAACTATAGTCAACAATTTATAAATTTAAAAAAAAAAACTGCAATTAAATCTAATCGATTGCCGTTTTCAAAATAATGAATGAACTTTCACAGCACTTGAATTTAAACTTTGAAATTTTATGAACCGTTCAAATTCTGTGAAATAATCCGTCCTAATATTAAACATTTGTTTAAACAATCTTTCAATTTAATCAATTATGAAAATAACCAACGAAAACATTTATACATCATCTTGACTTCTATTGGTTGGTCAAGGTGTTGTGTATACTAAGTATCTACGGTTCACTGTACATCCCCCGACATTTAGCCCCACGGCACAATACTATGCAACACGCAGTCGGTTTAGGAAAAATATGGTATACCTACTTACACATAAAATAACAAAGTGCCCCCGAAGGGATGTGCATATATGATGTACCTGCGAAATGCGAATAACAAAAAAAACATATTTTCATTCAAATGATCAAGGATTTAACTACGGTATATGTATTATGTATACCAGCGTATAAGCACAAACAAATTGGTTTTTTTTTTTTTTTTTTTTTTTTTTTTTTTTTTATTTCATACAATTTTTGAAAATACACTTTTATGTTTTTTTCTTGATTACCATACTAGGCTAATGCCCGTGTTAAGGTAATCATACATGATATAAATTATACAATGTGTGAACTAGAACAAAATATAGGTTTGAAATAGAAATTATAAGATATTAGAAACAAGAGAAAAAAAAAAGATAAAAATATTTAAGGTAAAATATAACAAGATATATGTATATGTATGCACATACAAATACATACAAACACACATACATACATATATATACATACATATATATATATATATATATATATATATACATCCCGCTATCATTGCTGCGTCCTTTCATCAGATCGACATTACTGCGTCTATCTGAAGGACTTAATTTTACATAGTTTTAATTAAAGTATATACTAGCTTTTAAGTGTTTGATTGTAGCTAGGTATTTATATTTTTGAAAATAATGATTTTAAAAATATACAAAACGAAAAAAACGCCCTTCAAAGTTCCACCAATCCGAACTCCTTTCATATTCAATGCAGTGAGGCATCCTGCGTATATTTTCTTCAATTTGGTCCACAACGTAGCGTCCAATTATATATTCATTTTCATGTTGACGACAAACCAACGTCTTGCGACGTTGCCGCTTATTTGTTCAAGTTTTTGGTTGGACGACTCCGCATCACGACAGTAATTACCATATAAGGACTTTATTACTACAACGCGATAATCAGTAGGTATATTTTGCGACCTATTATTTAAAAAGAAACCGTAGTCTTCCGAAAGATTCAATTTGGGAGGCGGGTATGGTACCGCTGCCCTGGGAACCCATTAGGATAATCTTGCCATTAACACCTCTGCCATAGGTCACCCCAAGTGGTTCGCTACGTTTGGTAACTTAGCAGGGGTGCCCTATAATATTCTATGCTCATATGGTGGGGTTTATCTGGTTCTTGGCGGCGGGTGCGTTTACCCGCCAGCTGCATAACAGGCCGGATCGGGAGAGAATGTTTGAGGGATTGGTTGGTTGATTCTCCAGCCGTACTCTCTCGGAACATCACCTTGCACCGCAGTGGGAGGGATGGATTCATACGTCCCTCACTTCTGGACACACTCCCCCAGATTCCTACCCACCCCTGGTATACCTTTCTTTCCCAGAACTTCCTCTCTTTCTTCACCTAAAAAGTCTCTCCAAAGAGCATCGCCAAAGATGGCATAGGCCCTGAGGAAAATTATTTTAATGATGAATGAAGAATTAAATTATAATTATATTAATGCTTATCATATAAATGCTGTCACCCCAAGGGGTTCGCTACGTTTGTTGACTGAGGTTTATCCAGGTTTTGGTGACCGATGCGTCTGCCCACCTGCTGCGTGGTGGGTATAATGGAGAGAGACTGGTTGAGGGTGGTCTTTTATTCTCTCCAGCCATAATCTCTCGATACATGGCCTTGCAACGCAGTGGGAGGATTGGATTCATACGTCCTGGACACCTACCTCAGGGCTTCCTGTGGAAATTCCTCCTGCCCCCCCTGGCTAATGTAAAAATAATCTTTATTTAAAAATGAATGTTTATGTACCTAAAGCATTCATACGATTACGATGATAATTTGGAGATTTGTCGTGCGCATGCCCGCGATGGTTTCTGTGGTGAGCTCTAGCGCTGTGAAATTATTTCTTTTGGCATTCATCCGATAGCGATGAAATTTTTCTATATATAATAGTGAGCTCTGGCGTTATGAAATTTGTATAAAAAATTACAATTAGTGGCGTGCGAGTTGTTTGAAATGTATGTTTTTCATTTAGTTTCGCTTCAAGGAGTGATGGAGGGAGGGGAAGGGGAAGGGGAAATTTGGGATTGGGAATATCAACGAGGGACGAGTTCGCGGAAGGGGAGAAAGCAGGGAAGATGGGAAGGTGGAAAGGAACGTAAGAGGGGTGGGGGTCGCGAGAATGTAACGAGGGCGCATGGGAAAGGACACACATGAGAGGGTGAGGGTAAGGGATGCAGGACGAGGGATGGCAGAGGGAGGGATTGCAAAGGTGACATAGTAATGGTAGGGTATAGAAGGGAGTAAATTGGAAATGGGAACCTTTCCGAAATTCCAAAAATGTTTTAAAGATTGGAAGGCTAAAACAGTATTTAAAATATACAGTAAATGTATTTTTATTGTACAACGAACGAAAGGAGATGCTGAGAATTAGTACAAGGAGAATCTAGAAAATTTAAAGGAATCGTGACCTGTAATATGGAAGTGATTTCACTTTTTTTTATATGAGCACCGCGCAAGAGTCTTGAACTACTCCCGTCTGGTCCAGTTAGACTATGGCATCTCCAATTGGAGTATGCTGTGAGGCTGAAGGTAGTGAGGATGGGAAGGAGATGGGAAAGAGGAAGGTGGGAAAGTACTTGGCTATTCTGATCTGGTCACCATACACGCTAAAGCCATTGCAAGCAACGTTATACCAGGGCGATACTGAGAGTATCTTCCGCTCTGGAACGTGCCGAAAATATACTTTACCTACTCGTATTATACGATATTGCCAATATCTTTTTCTGATTTTTCTGTTTCCAGATTTTCGAATGAGTTTCGCTAATATTGTCTTCAATTATTATAAGCAATAATTGTCAGCATTCATTTACATTGAAAAATCTTCCAAGAAAAGATACTTGCCGCCAACGGGAATTGAACCCGTGTCCTTCTGATTGCCAGTCGGATGCTCTGACCACTGAGCTATGGCGGCTTATCAAATACCCGCCAAATAATTCAATATATACTGGTGTTTCATTCAACAATTACTGCTTATTATATTTTTTCTTTTCCACCCTTTGTGCTATGCATAAAAATCTTGTCTAAACGTTAGTTTGTAAATTAATAAATAATAATTAATATTGTCTTCATTTAAATATATATTTAATAAAAGTTTTCTTTATTCATTGAATTATTTTTTACATGTTTGAGGATATTTCGTTTCATCTTTGAGGATTTTTCGATCAACATGGCATGTTGATCGAAAAAGATAGCAAGATTTTAATATGTTGGTCGAAATATCTACATATTCATATTTAAATGTTATAATTTGAGGGCTCATAAAGTTAAAAATAAAAACATAGGTAAGGATATTTTTTTTTAATTTTAAGAAAGACAAACATTCCCTGGTTACGAAAAACCAGACAATATTTGAAAATATCTTACTTTTTTACATTAGCTCCATACAGAAGGCTCTGAGGAAAAAAGAATTCCATCAGGGTCTGTCATCTTTGGAGATGTTGTATGGAGGGTCTTTTTAGGGAAAGGAAGGAGTGGAAGTTTTGGAAATGAAAAGGGTATTAGGGATGAGTAGGAATCGGGGTTTAGTGTGCCCAGGAATGACGGACGTATGAATCCATGCCTCCCACTGCGGTGTAACGTGATATTCCCAGAGAGTACGGCTGGAGAAGTTAAAGGAACTCCCTCAACCATTCTCTCGCGATCCGGCCTGCCATGCAGCTGGTGGGCAGGCGCATCCGCTACCAAGACTCGGATAAACCTCACCCTATGAACCCAGGCACCCCTACCAAGTTACCAAACGTAGCGAACCACTTAGGGTGACCTATGGCAGAGGTGTTGGTTATCCAATAAATGATTCCCTGGGCGGCGGTACCCATTCCCGCCTCTAATAGATATTATTAGGCAAAGTATTGTCCCTTTGCAAATTATAGTGCAGTGCACTAGCATAATAAAATACGATATTAAGTGCACAATATCAATATAAAGATAACCTTCTCTTTTTAATTTGGGTCCAAGATCTTTCCCACATTACGATTTTTAATTGTTATAGGAAAAAAAAATTATATTGATATTGATATGTATAAAAAAAATGTTGAATCTGAAGATATAAAATGTAAATTTTAAATGTAAAAAATCTATATGTAACTAAAATATAAGCACCTGTTGAAAAGTCAATTCAATTGGCTTAGCAGGACTTGTTTGTTGATTTTAATATGTATATCTATTCTTTCGTAAAAAAAAAAAAGTAAAAACTTCTTTAGGACCGTTGTGATTTGAAAATCGATGAAACGAAAAATAGTAAGCAGAAATTGTTGCTTGTGTCGAGATGGAGGATTTAGCCACAGATGAACTGAACATACAACTCCTGAGTGGGATCCAAACTCGGCCATTGACCGGTCGAATGTACTGCTCTGCTGGTCATACATGTGAAGAAAACACCAAAACACCATATCATTTTTATCGGCGTCGACTTATCGTAACTTAAAACAAAAAAGTCCAAGCCACAATAAATAAATGTTCCACTATTATGTGATAAGCGTCCTCGGGACAGCTGATGCATTCATAACCTACATCTCAAGTGCTCATATAAACAAACTGCCTCGTAAATCGTTCTAAATTCTTTCCGAACCACAATTGATGCCCATTATGTGATAATTATTTATCTTAATCAAGTTATTTCATTTTTATTGTTTATTTTTCTATGAGTCATTGAACATTCAACAGTCTACCATTACATTCATGGAATTCTCGTGTCACAATAAGATTGGCATTATTTTGCTTTTGCTTAAAGATGAAAAAAATTGAATTAGTTACATAAAATTAAATTAACATTGTATAAAATCTCAAAATTTTTCAATGAAGGAACCCAAACGATTTTTTTTTATCATAAAAAAGGCATAAAAGCTTATAAAAATGTTAAAAGGGTATAAAACCTCTCAAAAACTGGGCGTTACTTTACAGGGCCCGCAAATACTTTAATAGTATACAACTGCTAAACCTGTACAAATTACACGTGTGCCCCAAGGTTGAATTTGGCAGCCACCTCTGGTCTGAAGCTCCAAAATACCTGAAAAATACCCTCGACTCTGGGAAAAAACGGGCGGTCCGTTTGATAGATTCTCCCATCTTAACAAACGGGTTGCAATAGAGCACAGGCGTCGGGTGGGAATGCTATCCTTGTTCTAACGGTATTACAATGGAAGATGCTTCGAAGAATTTGCATAATTGACCCTTTCGGCACCGGTGCATAGTCGGGAAACACGCCAAACGCGTGCCCTACATTTGTACACGATTGACATTTGTCACACGAGAACGAGTCGCTTCTTCGACTCGTTCTTGTGTTCAACAGCTCGGCTATGGAATGATTTGCCGGCCTCTGTGTTTCTCCTTCTTACAACATGGGTCTCTTCAAGACAAATATTCATTCCTTCCTCTCCTCGAAAAGACCCTCCACATAGCATCCCAGATGATATAGGCCCTGAGGGAAATTATTTTCCTCAGGGCCTCCTGTGTGCAGATAATGAAAAAAAAAATAATAAAAGATGAGCAAAAATGCATGTATAATAATTTTTTTTAAATAAAGTAAATAAGTAAAGTAAGTAGCGACAACGGCGTAGTCTGGGGGTAGGGCTCTTGACTCGCAATAACGCTAGCGGGATCAATCCGGGCGTGGGCAAATACATTTTATTTTACGAATTTGTGTTATTTCACAATTAATTCATTAACAATAATATATATCTAGTATATTTGCGGCACGTTCCAGAGTGGAAGATACTCTCAGTATCGCCCTTGTGTAAGACCACCATTCAAAATAAATGAATTGAAATGGCTTTAGCCGTGTTTAGTGACTAGATCTGAAAAGCCAGGTAAAGCAAGCCCACCTTTCTATTCACCATCTCCTTCCCCTCCCCACTAGCTTTATCCTCACAACATACCCCAAATCGGGCATGCCATAGTCTCACTGCCTCCAGACGGGAGAAGCTGAGGCTCTTGTGAGGAATTTACATAAAAAAGCGTTTATTCGCAAATTGGTTATGCTAGTCTTTTTTTATTTATCAGTCATGTGTTGAATTTTTTTAATATAATCATTAAGTAAAAAAAATATCTTTAATCCACAGTAATTATGAGTATTTTCTAATGTCATTAAAATCAATATAGAATTACATAAATGCTTATCAAATCTATCATGTTTGACAGTAGGTATCTTTTCAAATTATAGTTAACTAATGCATTCTCGTCACGGGAGAAACAATTTGAAGGTTCTTTTATGGACGTTAAAGCAAAAATATGCATTATATTCTTTTAGGACGAAAAAAGGAAAACATAAAAAAGGGAAAGCATAAAACGGTATAAGTAAATAAATAAAATAACATGCCGCCGCTAATAAATAAATAGTGTTAAGCAATAGCTAACAATCACGCCTCCTAACGTTTCCTCGCAGGAGTAGGCAGAGACCGCCAAAGAACTAGGTATTGGCATATATTTCTTTTCCTCATTCACAATTCACATTCATAATCGCTCTTCTGTTTTTCTGACTTTTGACTTGGCCTGACTCAAGAATTTGTTTAACATGATCATGCCGTGTCTTCCTCGGGCATATTTACTACTCTAGAACAAGCTGCAAATAAGTACTACATATTATTTTTAATGAATTCATACATTATGAAATAACACAAAAAACGCCCCCACCCTTAGTAATAATACATTGTACCAACGGAGGCGTCTACTAATATCTACAGGAATTCCAAATACTGAAAAAATCGAACTAATATCTATGAGAATCAAAGTGTTGACGAATATCTACAGCTCAAACTGTTGACTAATATCTATGGGAACCAAAGTGTTGACGAATATCTACAGCACTGGCAGAGGTTGGATTTGCAATTATGTATAGCATATTGGAATAACGTAATATTGCGTATGCAGTTTAAAAAACTTAATTTATGTAAGTATGTACGTAAAAATTCCTAATATCGGACTATTGGACACATTTATCTGATAAGTCCAACCTACGCTCTGTAGATATTAGTTCAACCTACGCTCTGTAGATATTAATCAACACTCTGAAGTTCGTAGATATTAGTTCAACATACGAGCTGTAGATATTCGTCAAACACACAGGCTGTAGATATTAGTATCTGGAGTCGTACCAACCCACTGTTTTGTAATTGTCAAGTCATTATATGTATGCCATGAGGAAGAAACGGTCGTTTCGAAACCGGTCGGCGTTAATAAAATATATAAGTTGTTCTAACGAAGTTATATTGTTTAATTTATAAATAAAATAATACTTGCGCACTCCGGGATTTGAACCTATAACTCTAGACCACGGAGGCCGCAATTCATGACTTTAAAGTAACTTCTGTTTTCTTGCTCGTCTAAATTAACTAGAACCAGGACATCTCTTCTTTCCGTTCCATCTGATTACTTACTACACTACAAAAAATAGTCATCTATATTTTTTTGTTGGTTAATATCGCCAAATTTTTGGTAGTTTTTTTTTTAATTTTCCTTCGGCCTTTTCATAAATGTGCAATTGTAGTCTCTGAAGATCTGGACATTTTCAGTTTAGTAATATGCATTTTAAATTAGCGCTGACATTTTTGGGGATGCGTGTGGAGGGTCTTTTTAGGAAAGGAAGTTCTGGGCAAGAAAAGCGAATGAAGGTTGGGTAGGTTAATCTGGGGGTTAGTGTGTCCAGGAGTGACGGATTTATGAGTCCATCCCTCCCACTTCGGTGCAAGGCGATGTTCCGAGAAAAAACGGCTGAAGAAGTCAGAAGTCAGAAAGAATGGTTCCCTCAACCATTCTCTCCCGTTCCGGCCTGCCATACACATGGTGGGCAGAAGCATCCAACGCCAAGACCCGGGCAAACCCTACCCCATAAACTCGGGCACCCCTGCTAAGTCACCAAATGTAGCGAATCACTTGGGGTGACCTACGGCAAAAGTGTAGGTTATCCAATAAATGGTTTCCGGGGCGGCGGTATCCATGTCTGCCTCTCAAATTGAAATTGAAAAGTCAGAAGAACTAAACGAAACCAAAAGAAAAATTCCACTTCTAGTAAATTATTTTACGCAATTTCGTCTTTATTTTTAGATATAAGCATGGATGCTGTGATTGAATATTAGTTTCAATGAATTTCAATTCACTTTGCGAGTAAGAAGTAAAATCATTACTTTAAAAAAATGCAGCTTTGGTCAATTCAATATCAGCAAAAAAACTATTATTTAATGCGTAAACAACGACGATATTGTTGCAACATTGTCTTGGTGAAATTGAAATATTAATTACACACGTTTGACAAAGATCCATCCTTATTGGAATCATATTTGGCGCCAATTTTGAATAGGTAATGTAGCTGAATTTCAATGTAATCTTACGTAGCAATGTGCGATATTTAAGTATGATTGCTTTGTTTTCGCAGAGAACAGAAGAAACGCTGTTAAAAAGCGATGTTGCCAAATGTAGGAGTTGCGATACGCGAGTCAATAAAAGCCAATCAAAAAGTATATTTTGATAAAAATATACGCTGGTCTACTGCAGCGCCGCGGCTTGCCGCTCGGTGACAAAGCACTGAACTAAAATAGCATATTTCAGTTGATTTAGGTACCAATACCGCGTCTGGCTTATTTTCGTTTTTGGACTGTATGAGGGTACAGGAGTGGGGAAAAATTGAAATTACATGTGTTCAATCCTGCGTCCGTATACCGGACGCAGAATGACGGTTGGACGCAGGATTGAATGAAAGTGGACCATTAGAAGACGCAGCAATGATAGCGGGATGTATATATACACTTACATACACATACACATATATACATATATATATAATTATAAAAAAGAAAATGTTTGAAAGAAGTTAAAAATAAAATACTATATAAAATATAAATAAAAAATAAAATACTAAAATATAAACTTATAACTATATAAAATACTAAAATATAACTATATAAAAATATAAAATACTAAGAAGTAAGATTTAAATATGTTAATCTATAATTTTTTTTTTTTTTTTATGAAAGCTAAATTTTTTTTCTGGAGGTTTGTCAAGGTAGGTAATTAATCACCTAGAAGAGTATATATTTAGGTTAGATTAGATTTCAGTGAAGTCAGGTTAGAAAAAGATGTGAAGTATGATATTTTATTTAGTTAATTTAATTATTTTCTTATCCTTTATAATGGTTAGGAAGTCAGATATTCTTTAAAGAAATCTCGTCCCCGTTTGATAGCCATATACCAGCTTGTTTATCAAACGTATTTTTTAAGTCGATTTTAGGTTTGAAATTGTTAAACGATATATAATGAAAACAAAGGCGTTATTGTGTTTCTCTGTAAAACAAAAGCTTTATTAATAATACGTATTTACAACTCTTAAAAATTACATAATCGGTTAAAAGAAAGGTTCACTTACCTGTAAAACAAAAGAAACAACATTTAATGCCCTTATTTCAGGTTTCTTTATCTTAATATATAAAACAAAGTCGGGTTAGTTACACTATTTATATCTCGAGATCGGCTGGACCGATTTTAATGATCTTTGATTTGTTGGATTTGTCTCCGCCCCGGATAACATAATAATTATTAAAACATCGCATAAATTCACGAAAAAGAAAGTTATGAAGAATATCTTTTTCATACATTTTGTATGGAACGAATTCTCATATTTTGAAAGAACTGCAGCCATATTGTAATAGGTATAATATTTAACTGTGCGTGAATTCCAAAAATTCAAATACGTCAAATGTCAATGCGCTAATTGTTTTGCTTTTGTTCTTAATCATATAATGCTGCCCCTCTTTCTTACACACTAAATGTCAATAGTCGAAAATGTGACAAACGGTGAACGTGTGTCTCTGCACCCCTCCAAAGAAAAATACAATATCAATAAATCTCTGAAATGAAACGCATTTTTTTACGTAAGCTCTCCTCAGGACCTATGTCATCTTAGGGGATGCTGTGCGGAGGGTCTTTTAAGGAAGGGTTGAGAGAATCCGGCTGGAAAGGTCAAAAGGTCTCCCTCAACCAATCTATCTCGATCCGGCCCGTCACGCAGAATGTGGGCAGACGCATCCGCCACCAAGCCCCGCACAAAAGTCACCCCATGAACCCGGGCCCCCCTACTAACTCACCAAACATAGAGAACCACTTGGGGTGACCTATGGCAGAGGTCTTGGTTATCCAATAAATGGTTCCCGGGGCGGCGGCACCCGTACCCACTTCCTTTCAAAAATTCCCGTAAGTAAGTGGAAAAGTAATAAAACCACAAAAAATATAAATCCGTACACAACGCCATCTCTGTTACTGACAAAAACAAAACACGGACAGTTGGGCATCGATTATTGCTACATTGTGTAATTTTAAACTTAATAAAAAAACTAAATTTAATTCAACGGTTATTGATTCTGAGGCGGTACGAAGTTCGTCGGGTCAGCTAGTATAATAATAAATAAGATAATTAGATAATATTTTGAGGATGTTTTTTATGCAATAATTCTGACAGTTATATTTAAATAATTCGATTCTATTGTAAACAGTGTTGTCAGCAGTGATATCTAGTGGGCCACTAACTAACTCGGTACTTACTCAGTGACGCAGCAAATACAAGCTTAAGGAAAGCACTCATTAGTGGTTTTCTTTACAATTACAATCTATCTATCTTCTATCTATCTATCTTCTATAAATTCTATATAAACATAAATGAATCGCCGAAATGTTTGTACGCGCATAACTTCCGAACGACTGCACCAAATTGGATAATTATTTTTTTGTGTGTTCATTATTGTCAGGACAAGGTTTGTATAAAACTACTGGTGAGCTCTGGCATTATGAAATTTGTATAAAAAAATGCAATAGGTGGCACGCGAGCTGTTTGAAAACTGAATATACCGGAATTGAGAGTATGGAATGCCGGAGGGGGTTTCGCTGGACGAAGGAAGGGGGAGTGGAGTGGGGAGAGGGAAGGTGGAGGAGGCGGACTAGGAACACAAAAGTGGAAGGGGACGCGGCAGAGAAGGGGAAGCGGAAGGGAAGAATGGGAAATGACACGCAGGGAGATAGAATTTATTTATTAAATGGATTAGCAACGCATGCCGGGAACCAGCTAGTTTCAAATAAATATCATTTCGGGGGACCAACTGTTGAGGGATCAACTATCGGGTCACCGTATCTGTACGTTTTTGGAGGTTTATAATCTTATTTGGGTCTAAAATTACTACTTTTCAACGTCATTCCATAAAATATTTATTGCCGAAAAATCCAGTAATTTCACTACTCATAAATATATTGATTCTCTGAACAACCGTTTTAATACGATTACGTAAGAAATCAGATACTATAATATCTTTTCATGTATTGGAAATTCATTCATGGTCGCTTTGATTTCAAAATACTTGACATACACTCTTGAATAAAAATATAATCTGAGACCAGGTGTAGAGAACCAATATCTGACACTGTGTCATAAATATTATAAAATCAAAAATTAATTAGTGATATTGAAAGCACATTCATCACTTCAACCAAAGTTCACCGCACGCAGTATCATTTAATTTTAGTGATATTGAAATCACATTCATCACTTCAACCAAAGTTTCAATTTGGTGACATTGAAATCACATTCATCACTTCAACCATGGTTCACCACACGCAGTATCGTTTAAATTTGGTGAAATTAAAGTCACATTCATCACTTCAACTAAAGTTCACCGCACGCCGTATCATTTAATTTTAGTGATATTGAAATCACATTAATCACTTAAACCAAAGTTCACCGCCCGCAGTATCTATCGTTACAATTTGGTGACATTGAAATCACATTCATCACTTTAACCATAGTTCACCACACGCAATATCGTTTAAATTTGGTGAAATTAAAGTCACATTCATCACTTCAACCAAAGTTCACCGCACGCAGTATCATTTAATTTTAGTGATATTGAAATCACATTAATCACTTAAACCAAAGTTCACCGCACGCAGTAGTAATATCTGTCGTTTAAATTTCGAACACAAAAACGCCCCACAATCACTGAAATCACTGAAATCACTTTCAACACTTCATCCAAAGTTCGTCGCACGCAAAACCGTTTAAATTTAGTGACTTTGAAATCACATTCAACACTTCAACCATAGTTCACCGCTCGCAATATTGTTTAAATTTGGTGAAATTAAAGTCACATTCATCACTTCAACCAAAGTTCACCGCACGCAGTATCATTTAATTTTAGTGATATTGAAATCACATTAATCACTTAAACCAAAGTTCACCGCATGCAATATAGGTTACATATTGTGACATTGAAATCACATTAATCACTTAAACCAAAGTTCACCGCACGCCGTACCGTTTAAATTTAGTGACGTTAAACACATTCATCACTTCAACTAAAGTTCACCGCACGCAGTAGTAATATCTATCGTTTAAATTTCGAACACAAAAATGCCCCGCGTCCCATTGGCTTTCAATTACTGCAAAGGCCCTACACTCTACAGTCATAGTGAGTTGTCTATAACATAAGTTCATTGCCATAGCAGGAAAAACAACATTTTATTCAGTTTACTACTGCTCAAGTAGTAAGATAATAATTTGACGTGTTACGGAAATGGATTCCTAATGATCCGTTACCGGAAATATAAAATAAATTGATTAGATTTCGTCAGCGGTTCTATCGAATCGATGCTCTTTTCGGGCCTTTTTGATTTAATAAACTCATTTTCGTTACCAACACTACAGTTATGCTTGGTTACATTTTGAAATTAGACTGACAAAAAGTTCGCCTAAATTTCACTACCAAAATTACACATGGAAACAATTTAACAATTTCTTATTTTTTGTGTTTCCTTTTTAGTATTAAAATTGCATGCCGGACAGGTTTTTATTGAAAAAAGTCAACCTTTTTTCAAAAATTCTCTTAAAAATGAAAGGTTTTTGAAGTGAAAACTTCTCTAGCACCATTGTGATTTGAAACTTGATGAAACGGAAACGAGCGACATGAAAAAGAGATAAACACATACATATATATCATTTAGCCTGCGAGAAAATGAGAGAGCAATAAAATATTCATTGAATTCACGGGTACTCGGTTTCAATATAATAAGATAAATTCACAGCCCCACGCAAGTCTTCTTTGGTGTAATGGTTTACAGCGCCTGACGAACCTCAGCGGCCAGACATTTAATCCTATGAAATCCAAAAAAAAACAAAAAATATATTGTGTAAAATAATATCCAATCTTTAAACTACTTCAAAATGAACAGGCAAAATAAAACACATAAGAAAGCGACATCTAGCGACTCCAAAGTCGCTAGATGTCGCTTTAGAAGAAAATACAAATTACTAATAAGATGACCGAATGAATAGGAAAAGGTGCACTGGAATTTGACGAGAAAAATATGGAAAAAAAACATCTTTTACATTGATAAAAAATTGCTTCGTAGTCTCCCACCCTTGTCTACTTCAGTTTCTGAAGGTTTCACTTCTACTGCGTGCCCAAGCTCTAATTTTTTTACTATAATATTTTCGAAAGTTTTTTTTATTATTATTTATTAACCAAGATAATAATACAGTATGTACAATGTACATTTTTTGGTATATACCACCTCACCAGGCTGAGCCTTTTCCGAGGTGGCAGGAATTTAAACTTTTTTATGTTTAAAAGAAAGTCTTTTAAATTTTAGAAAAAAATGGTTGGATGGAGGATTTAACCTTTCTTCCCGGGGACTGGTGTTAACGACACTACCAACTGATCCAAAGCCCAATTGGACAGGCACTACATTTTTATTTCGTGTATTAACTGCGGTAATGTCATCCAATTCCAGACAAACGCGTGTATATGTCCGCGTGAGTGTGCGTGATTGCCACCAAAAGTCGATAGAATGCAATGTCATAGACAAAGATGCTACCTGCCGATTTTCAGCTCGATCGGATGTCGGGGTGTAGGTTTATTTCCACTTCCATTATTCCACTTCATTCATTCATAAAACGAAGTCGAAATTAAAATAGATGAATTTTAAAAAATAAGTTATGTTTGATCGTTCTATCTTTCAGGTACGAATATTTTGAATATTTGATTGGCACATACTCATTTCTTATTTGAAAAGACGCAACAGTTGGGATGGAAAAATTAAAGCCATAGTTAAAATTGGTTGTTAAACGTGTTTGACTTGATCATTTGATTTTGAAATTTCGTTTAATTCATTCATTTGATCGTGGACTGGTTCACCTCAAAGCTTAAAGCTCCGAGTTTAGCATAAAGCTCATAGCTTAAAGCTCAAAGGATAGCTTAACGCTCAAAGCTTAAAGTTCCAAGGTTAGCATAAACCTCAAAACTTGCTCCGAGTTTAGCTTAAAGCCAAAGCTTAAAGCTCCCGGCTTAGCTCAAAGATCAAAGCTTAAAGCTCCGAGGTTAGCATAAAGCTCAATGCATAAAGCTCTGAGGTTAGTAAAAAGCTTGAAACTACGAGGTTAGCATAAAGCTCAAAACTTAAGGCTCTAAGGTTGGTTTAAAGCTCAAAGCTTAAAACTGCCAAATCAGTTTAAAGCTGCGAAGTTGGCTTAAAGCTTAAAGCTCCGAGGTAAGCATAAAACTTAAAGTTTAAAGTTCCGAGGTTAGCATAAAGCTCAAAGCGTATAGCTCCGAGGTTAGCTTAAAGCTCCCAGCTTAGCTTAAAGCCCAAAGCTTAAAGCTCCGAGGTTAGCATAAAGCTCAAAGCTTAAAGCTCTAAGTTTAGCTTAAAGCTCAAAGCTTATAGCTTTGAGTTCGGCTTAAAGCTCAAAGCTCGAGGTTAGCATAAAGCTCAATGCATAAAGCTCTGAGGTTAGTAAAAAGCTTGAAACTACGAGGTTAGCGTAAAGCTCAAAACTTAAAGCTCTAAGGTTGGTTAAAAGCTCAAAGCTTAAAACTGCCAAATCAGTTTAAAGCTGCGAAGTTGGCTTAAAGCTTAAAGCTCCGAGGTAAGCATAAAACTTAAAGTTTAAAGTTCCGAGGTTAGCATAAAGCTCAAAGCGTATAGCTCCAAGGTTAGCTTAAAGCTCCCAACTTAGCTTAAAGCCCAAAGCTTAAAGCTCCGAGGTTAGCATAAAGCTCTAAGTTTAGCTTAAAGCTCAAAGCTTATAGCTCTGAGTTCAGCTTAAAGCTCAAAGCTCGAGGTTAGGATAAAGCTCAATATATAAAGCTCTGAGGTTAGTAAAAAGCTTGAAACTACGAGGTTAGCATAGAGCTCTTAACTTAAAGTTCTAAGGTTGGCTAAAAGCTCAAAGCTTAAAACTCCCAAATAAGTTTAAAGCTGCGAAGTTGGCTTAAAGCTCAAAGCTTAAAGCTCCGAGGTTATCATAAAGCTTAAAGTTTAAACTTCCGAGATTAGCATATAGCTCAAAGCGTATAGCTCCGAGTTTAGCTTAAAGCTCCCAGCTTAGCTTAAAGTCCAAAGCTTAAAGCTCCGAGGTTAGCATAAATCTCAAAGCTTAAAGCTCTAAGTTTAGCTTAAAGCTCAAAGCTTATAGTCTGAGTTCAGCTTAAAGCTCAAAGCTCGAGGTTAGCATAAAGCTCAATACATAAAGCTCTGAGGTTAGTAAAAGCTTGAAACTATGAGGTTAGCATAGACCTCAAACCTAAAGCTCTAAGGTTGATTAAAAGATCAAAGCTTAAACTCCCAAATAAGTTTAAAGCTGCGAAGTTGGCTTAAAGCTCAAAGCTTAAAGCTCCGAGGTTAGCATAAAGCTTAAAGTTTAAAGTTCCGAAGTTAGCACAAAGCTCAAAGCGTATAGCTCCCAGCTTAGCTTAAAGCCTAAAGTTAAAGCTCCGAGGTTAGCATAAAGCTCAAAGCTTAAAGCTCTAAGGTTAGCTCAAAGCTCAAAGCTTAAAGATCTAAGGTTAGCTCAAAGCTCAAAGCTTAAAGCTCTAAGGTTAGCTCAAAGCTCAAAGCTTAAAGCTCTAAGGTTAGCTCAAAGCTCAAGGCTTAAAGCTCTAAGGTTAGCTCAAAGCTCAAAGCTTAAAGCTCTAAGGTTAGCTCAAAGCTCAAAGCTAAAAGCTCTAAGGTTAGCTCAAAGCTCAAAGCTTAAAGCTCTAAGGTTAGCTTAAAGCTCAAAGCTTAAAGCTCCTAGGCTAGCTTAAATTCGGTTTCGATTTACTCGAAAATGAATGTTGAAATATTAAAAAATTATGCCACGAAATGGACTAAAAGTGCAGTTTTCCCACTTGAATCACAAGATCCGGATTTCGTACATTATCAAAAATGTTAATTTTTTATGCCCCATGTTTCTCTGTGGGTAAGACCTCGTCTAGATGTAAACATTATTATAAATATGCAAATATATAAATAAACAAAACAACATTTTAACAAAATCTCGTGACCGGCGCGTCGGATGAGTCACCTGTGCCCGCCAGGTCCACCGGGCTCTGGTCACGCGCTCCGTTTCCGAAAAAACTAGTTGAGACGTATCAACTGCTAATCTCACATCCCACGGTGGGGTTTTCCCACGAATTTATAGTAACATGATTATGGTAATGCCGTTGGCGGATATTGTAGCAAGTCCTATGTTTATACCGCTGATAACTCCATTGAAGGCCTTTTACTGCAGGAGAGTAAGCAGAGAGGACGGACTGCCAGACAACTCGAAGAACTATTCCACGGGCTGCCACATTTATTTCTCTTTTGTATTTTGTTAATGTAAGTACTTGCATACTGCTTACTAACTTCGTATGCATGGACATTGGGGGGTCTAGAGTCGTTCAAAAAACGTAGCTTCGTTCAATAAAAAATAGAGTCTTGACGTGTACGGTGGAGGAGGAAACCATATTATGTTTCCTTATAACGCCGTTGGGAAAGTGGTGGAGTCCACTCCAATGCCAGACAACTCGGTCTTGACACATACTCCTTGCCTCGTTCACATTCATACATCGTATTTATTATTTATTTATTTTAATCTTGAGTTACATGCATTTTTATTTAACTTTAAAAATCTTAATTTTAGGGTCTTGTCTAGGCTCTTTCTATAATTTTCAGTAAAATAGTTTTTACATTGGCTCTGCACAGGAGGCCCTGAGGAAAATAATTTCCCTCTGTATGCAGAGTCTTTTGTGGTGGTGGATGCTTTGTGGAGGGTCTTTTTAAAGACAGGAAGGAGAGGAAATTTTGGGAATGAAAGGGGTACGAGGGGTGGTAGAAATCTGTGGATCAGTGTATCCAGGAGTGTTAATCCATCCCTCCCACTGCGGTGCGGTGCATGGCGATGGTCGAGATAGTTCTGCAGGAGAGGTGAAAAGGTCTGCCTCAACCAGTAGGTATTAGTATATCGCACATCCGTAGAAAAGCGTCGTCAAAAAAGTTAATAATAATAACAAATGAGTGAATGACGAACAAGCAGGCTCGTCGAAAAGAGATACGCGACGAAGAAGAGTGACATCTTGCGGAGATGGAGTTATTTAACTTAGATACGGTTTTCGTAGGACATCACAATCAATTTTTTCATAAGAAAAACTCTTTTTATAACTTTTAAAGGTTATTTCCATCAATTTAATGTATCACTGAAGAAGAATATAGCAATGATACTCTAAATGAAAATATGAAAGAGAACAAGACACAGAAAAAAAGAAAAAGATAATGGTCGCAACTGGGACTCGAACCCAGACCTCTCGTCTAACCGGGACGTGCGCGTTAACCAATTTCGCCATTGCCACCTTCAGTCAAACCATCATATTTGTCAATCTCATATTTCAAATTTTAGAATTTACAATATTATCTTCAACCAATTCTTTTTTCCATATTGTAGGCAACTACCTACCCTTTTTATTGGAAACAATCATTCTAAGAATTGGTTCGTAACCTGGATAGCGTCTCGGATAAATGTACCCGAATTTATTCATAGGAAACTACATTGACTTTTTATAAAAGTCTAAATGAATATTCAATTATTTTATAAGAAAAACTCTCTTTTTGTAACTTTTGAAGATTATTCCCATCAATGTAATATACGAGTATCATTGAAGAAGACGATAACAATAATAATATAAACGACAATATGAAAGAGAACAAGAAACAGAAAAATAGAAGATAATGATCGCAAATGGGACTCGAACGCAGACCTCTCGAATGTTTGTTTAGAATGATTATTTTCAATAAAAAAGGGTAGTTGCCCATAATATGGAAAAAAGAATTAGTTGAAGATAATATATTTGATTCTAAAATTAGAATTACGAGATATACAAATATGACGGTTTGACAGAAGCTGGTGGCAATGGCGAAATTTGTTAACGCGCACGTCGCGGTTGCGTATTTACAATTCCTACCGCGTTTCAGTCGCTTTAAATTTTCAATATCAAAATTTAAATATTTAGAAATAAAATTATTCATTTCTAATATACACATTTGAAAGATTATTTTATCTAGATTTTAGAACAATTTTTGTTTTTGCAAAGTGATAAAAAATTATCAATATAGAGGTGTATTGACAATATATGGGAATAATATTAAAATTTAAATATTTAGAAATAAAATTATTCATTTCTAATATACAAATCCGAAAGATTATTTTATCTAGATTTTAGAACAATTTTTGTTTTTGCAATGTGATAAAAAATAACCAATATAGAGGTATATTTAAAATGTAAATTGTCGTTACCGCGACTGAATCGGTATAGGTTTTGTAAATACGCGTCCCGGTTAGAGGAGAGTAAATAAATTCGGATATATTTATCCGAGAGGCTATCTAGGTTACAAACCAATTCTTAGAATGATTGCTTCCAATAAAAAGGATAGGTGTCCATAATATGGAAAAAAAGAATTAAGTTGAAGATAATATTGTTAATTCTAAAATTTGAAATATGAGATTGACAAATATGACAGTTTGACGGAAGGTGACAATGGCGAAATTGGTTAACACGCACTTCCCGGTTAGACGAGAGGTCTGGGTTCGAGTCCCAGTTGCGACCATTATCTTTTTCTTTTTTTCTGTCTTGTTTTCTTTTATATTTTCATTTAGATTATTATTGTTATCTTCTTCAAAGATATAAATCAATTCACTTTACTTTTCAAAGATAAAACGTAAAATAGAAAATATTGATTTTTGACACTTTTCAAAGGGATGTGCGATATGACTGAAGTTAGACTTAGCTTACATAAAGCATTTATGTTTATACATAAATGCTTTATGTAAGCTAAGTACCTAGGTACCAAAGAGATTGGAAATATGTAAGTTAATTAGATACCTGTCGATAGCATTATGTAATGGCATATATTAATTAAACCAGAAAATAATAATATTCAAGGCCCATAGTAATAAATTCTTGTTTTTTCCCCATGTCATTATTCGAACAACTTTAGCCAAAACAATGAAAAAACCCGCCGCGAAAACATATTTTTGACGAGACAGTAAAAAATAACACCATGTTCGAATCACGTGATGGTTGTAAAACGCCGGTCATGCGAACGCCGATTATACGAACGCCAGTTATTCGTTATACCGGTTATTCGAACACGAGAAAGAATCAAATTAATTTATTTGACGTAGGTAGAATTTATTTCTTACATTAAAGCCATCTGAATAGGATATAAGACATTTAAAAAATATGATCGGACAACTCAGAAAGAATTCAACTCAACACCTCCTTTAAAAGTCATTAAAAGTGATTAAAACAAATTGGTTACATAGGTTACGTTAGGTTAGGTTTAGGTTTTTACATTTTTTTGTAGCTTTTAATGAAAGCAATGCCAAAACATGGCGCCACTTACGTTAACAACTGGCATGTGGAGCATCCCCTGGCAGGCGTAAATACTACTCGATCTGTAACTTTGTGAATCTCTCCAGATATGGAGAGTTTACTTTGTCCCGGTGATTAGCTATCACTGGATCCCAGATCTGAAGAACCGGCTAATTTTGGAACCAGTTCCTATTGGATTTATAAAATGGTCACCAACGCTCAAACTGGGGGAAGCCGATTCAAAAGCCGCTCGCAGGGCCTAGCAGCAAAAACTGTGGAGCGGTTTTTTAACTGTTGGTATATGTGTATTGTTTTACGTTAGCTCCACACAGGAGGCCCCGAGGAAAATAATCCCCCGCAGGGCGTTTGTCATCTTTGGGGATGCAGTACATAGGGTCGTTTTATGAATGGAAGGAGAGGAATTCTGGGAAGGAAAATGGTATGAGCGGTTTGTAGGAATCTGGGGCAGTGCCTCCAGTAGTAATGGACGTATGAATCCATCCCTCCCAAGATTTTCCGAGAGAGTTCTGCTGGAGAAATAAAAAGGTCTCCCTTAAGCAGTCTTCCCCGAATAATAATCCGCAATCAAGTAGAGTAATTTTAAAAATCTATGTCTAATAAAAGTGCAGCGGTTACGGGAATATTTTACCTAAGCAGTAATACTGTACCCGAGAAGCATACGGACGCAAGTCCAAAATTTGAAGAAATGATTTTGACTTGAAGTAAATTATCATGTTTATCACTGGCAGAAAGATATAGGTCCTATCATGAAGAAAAATAGAATACCTCTGATGCAACAACTATCTTAGAAGCAGAAAGATATACATGGACTTGCATCTTTATGATTTAGTTGCATTTCGAGTATTATGACTCAAATCATACGTATTATGACCAGGGCCGGATTAAACATGTCGGGGCCCCTAGGCAATCCACGTCTCGGGGCCCCGTTACCAATGGCGGACTAGGGGTAGGAGGGGGGGGGGGGGGGGGGGGGGTTGAAGGGGCCTCCAAACGCCTCCTTTTACCCTTGATCAAATCCTTAACAAGGCTTTAAGGGGGGGGGGGGTAAGGTTTAAAAACTTTTTAAATAACACCCCAAAAACAAATAAAGAAAAAAGCATCTTTGTTATTTATTTTTGGGGTGTTATGCCGTGTTGCGCTACCTCCTCCTTTAGCCAACGTTTCGGACAGCGTTAAAGTATCCATCATCACACATCTGCTCTGAACTACCCTACACTGTAACGCTGTCCGAAACGTTGGCTAAAGGAGGAGGTAGCGCAACACGGCATAACACCCAAAAAAAAAAAAAAAAAAACACAAACGGCACCTTCAATCATTTCAGATACTAAGTGCAAAAATAGAAGGAAAGAAAAGTAAAATACAACTATTTTTATGTATTTGTTTTAATTATAGACTTATTATTTTTTATTTGTGCATGATGTGAACATTAGTTATTTATTGGGTTATAACTTAATTATTATAATTTGTTGTTTTCTTTAATGCGGTAGGTACCTAATGTTATTAACCTGTAAATGTTCCTAATAATAAAAAATTAAAACATCTTGAAAGCTGACTTTTTCCGAAACTTCATTGCTCACTAATTAAAGCAAGTCATTTTTTCTCGGGACGCGGGGCCCCTAGCCGATGCGGGGCCCCTAGGCAGTTGCCTACTCTGCCTTAGGGATAATCCGGTACTGATTATGACTCAAAATATGCATTACTATGAAAGAAGACAATTTTCAAACATAATATACCACATGTCATAACAAAATATTCACTTCATTTTGAAGCAGAAGGACTCAAGTCTGTGTTTTTGTTTGACCCAAGTCACCTTTTTTTTAAACAATATTTTAAAGGCTTTGTACATAAAATATTTCGTTTTATTTGCTCGTTTTTAAAACAAAACTAATTGTTATATGTTTTTGGGGTGTTGTGCCGTGTTGCGCTACCTCCTTCTTTAGCCAACGTTTCGGACATCGTTGCAGTGTCCATCATCAGGGCGCATCCGGCAGATCCGGTAGATGTGTAATTTTAGTCGTGAAGTGTGTGCTTATTTACTTCGAAGCGATACCGTGTCGCCAGCAGCACTGACTTTCACCAGTACAACATACTCGTGACAAGCAGTGGCGTCATCGCCGCGGAACGGAATAGAAAGTTCATTAAAACGTGGTATTTATGCTAGCCAGGGGAAAGTCCGTTTGCGAGATGCCGACGGAAGTGGCTCCATCTCTTAATGAAATCTAAAATTAGAAATCACAATGGTAAGAATTTAAGAAAAAATAAAATAAAATAAAAATTACAATTGTTAACTTTCACCAGTACAAAATAATCGTGACAAGCAGTGGCGTCGTCGCCGCGGAACGGAATAGAAAGTTCATTAAAACGTGGTATTTATGCTAGTCAGGGGCAAGTCCGTTTGCGAGATGCCGACCGAAGTGGCTCCATCTCTTAAAGTAAGGCCAGCTCGTGGTAAACCATTTTTTTTTTTTGTGTTATAACTTTATATTGACTAAATTCGCTTTAACCAGTGTAATTCTAATTCTAGTAAAATTCATTTAATATTAATAGAGCAAAAAAAAAAAAAAAAAACCATGTCTAAGTATATAGTAATGCGAGCTCGTGGTAAACCATTTTGATTTATATTGACTAAATTGGCTTTAACCATTGTAATTCTATTTCTTAAATTCTTACCATTGTGATTTCTAATTTTAGAATTCATTAAGAGATGGAGCCACTTCGGTCGGCATCTCGCAAACGGACTTGCCCCTGACTAGCATAAATACCACGTTTTAATGAACTTTCTATTCCGTTCCGCGGCGACGACGCCACTGCTTGTCACGATTATTTTGTACTGGTGAAAGTTATCAATTGTAATTTTTATTTTATTTTATTTTTTCTTAAATTCTTACCATTGTGATTTCTAATTTTAGATTTCATTAAGAGATGGAGCCACTTCCGTCGGCATCTCGCAAACGGACTTTCCCCTGGCTAGCATAAATACCACGTTTTAATGAACTTTCTATTCCGTTCCGCGGCGATGACGCCACTGCTTGTCACGAGTATTTTGTACTGGTGAAAGTCAGTGCTGCTGGCGACACGGTATCGCTTCGAAGTAAATAAGCACACACTTCACGACTAAAATTACACATCTACCGGATCTGCCCTGATGATGGACACTGCAACAGTGTTGCCAACTCAGTGGAATTTCCACTAGATCTGGTGGTTTAGACTTACCATTTAGCGGAGAAATTTTGGTTTTAGTGGCTAGTGGATTTTCTAGTGGCTTTGGTTGTTTCAGTTAGTGGTATTAGCGCCTCCCACACGCGAGACCGAGTCCCGCGCCACTTCAGGCCGCCGCGCAGAAAAGTTAGGACCAATAGGTCGAAGTGTGCGTGTGAAAGGCACTATTGTATGAAATTCAACCATTAGCACGATATACCTTTAGGGATCGTTCGCATGCAAGCGCATCCCAGTATAAGCGTAGATTTTATTTTATGTATAGGCAACACTCAGGGCTTTCGAAAATTGTTTCTGGATTTCTTCTTCTTAAATGAAAAAAAATATTTTTTTTTAAATTTAATTGAAAAAGATATTAAAGATTTTCATGTGACTAAAAATGCTAATCTAAAACACCAAACTCATACGTGGATACTCAACAAAGGCGTTGTATACTGCGGGCAGATAATTTATACCATATAACAACACACTAGACTGTATCTTTCTCTTTTCCTCTCAAATATTTGTTATTATTTCTAAATTTCTTGGTATTCTTATCTAATCATTTTTAATTTTTATATTTCTTATTAATTGTATAAATATTTTTTATATTTCTCAACTTTTTTCATTTTCTTTTTCTTTCATTCTATTTATCTTTTCATATATAAATTAAAAAATTTATCTTATTCTTTTTCTACAAGATTAAGTAATCAAAATTTGACTAAATTCCTGCCACCTCGGAACAGGCTCAGCCTAGTGAGGTGGTGTTTACCAAAAACAAAAAATATGTATTATACTTCAAACTGTAGAAAAAAAAAAACAAAAATGTATTTGTGCTTATCTTGGTTAATAAATAGTAAAAAAAAAAAATAATTTTGATAACATACATTGGTTGGACAGGGATTGGTTTATTTATGATTACAGACTTCATTTGTATGACATAGTTCGGAGTTTGCGTTAGACGTATTAGGTACCTACTTGTTTTGAATTAGGTAATGGAGTATTTATTTTGAAAAATTAATATGCCACCATAGCCTATATTTGTGGATAAATCTGAAATACTCTAGCCACCCCCCCCCCCCCCCCCCCCCCCAGGATGGACCAATTTCCCTGGGTATTATGGGTATTAGTGGTTTTCTGGTGGGTTTAGGTACCACAAATTGTGGATTGGTCAAAATAAAGTTGGCAACACTGCACTGCAACGATGTCCGAAACGTTGGCTAAAGAAGGAGGTAGCGCAACACCGCACAACACCCCAAAAACATATAACGAAAATGCTTTTGGCCGTGAAAATCTTAAAACTTAACCAAAACTAATTGATTTAATAATTACTTTTTTGTTATTTATCAGCTTGGATATCCGAAGAAGTTATGAGACCGTAGTTAGAGAAAAAATAGTTTTTTGGCTCTCCTAAACATTTACCTTTTTGGACTTGCATCCATATGCTTCTCGGGTACAGAATTATATCATAAATTCTTTTTTTTTAAATCGATATACTCAGAACGAAAAAACAAGATTTTTAAATAAACGAAGACAATATAAGCGAAACTCAATCGAAAATCTGGAAACAGAAAAATCAGAAAAACATATTGACACCTCTGGGACTCGAACCCAGGACCTCTTGCTTTCCGGGCAAACGCGCTAACCACTGCGCCACGGTGTCGATATGAAATTCGGTCATGTTTAACTGTACCATACTTCGACTAAGAACCACCTACATTATCTTCATTTTCTTTAACGCATATAATATTATTGGCAACTATCTTTATGTATGATTGCAAGATTCAAACCCGAACTAAATGCACTCTAGCTCAAGGGGTTAGCGCGTTTGCCCGGAAAGCAAGAGGTCCTGGGTTCGAGTCCCAGAGGTGTCAATATGTTTTTCTGATTTTTCTGTTTCCAGATTTTCGATTGAGTTTCGCTTATATTGTCTTCATTTATTTAAATATTACAATTTGAGATTTTAATAAAAAATAAAAAAACAAGATTTTTAGATGTTTGAAGTAGATTCATCGATTTTCCCGCTTTACTACGAGTTTCCGATCACCATGGTATTTATCAGTTATTTAGATCAAAGGGAGCGTGTTTTTATTACGCCGAACCACAACATTAAATTAAACAAAGTCTGATTTCGTAATTAATTTCAGCCGTGCAAGAAAAAAATTGTGGTATCTTAAATAGCGCCGGTGCCTAATTTTATTATATTTTTAGATAACAAACAGATTTTACGTAAATTTGTACCAACATTGAATAAGATCACTTTAAAATTTAGGATATAGAATCCGTTACTTCCATTTCGAAACTATATTGGTGAAAACATTGTGAAAGTGGGACATAAAAGTAACGGAATGGAGTGCATAAAAAACACGAACAAGCTTTGGCGAAAACGTCCACAATCGATACTTTATATATGAGATAAGGACTTACAATGTTGGGATTCATAACTAGGCTAATAGTTGCGGAGGATGATTGAATACTCCCCTAGGGGGTATTTCACCAACTTCCTCATAGATTATCCATATGATAACGTACATTAAATAAACACGATTTATCTATTAAAAAGTCTGTCTTATTCCATACTATTATGAACGGTTAACCTAACTTATCCTGTAATCGAGCTCCTCGTATGACTTCTTTCGTTTTCCAAAACAAGGGGGTTGATCGCAGTAATGTTAATCTAGATTATCCATATGATAACGTACATTAATTAAACACGGTTTATCTATTAAAAAGTCTGTCTTATTCCGTACTATTATGAACGGTTAACCTAACTTATCCTGTAATCGAGCTCCTCGTATGACTTCTTTCATTTTCCAAAACAAGGGGGTTGATCGCCGTAATGTTAATCTAGATTATCCATCTGATAACGTACATTAATTAAACACGGTTTATCTATTAAAAAGTCTGTCTTATTCCATACTATTATGAACGGTTAACCTAACTTATCCTGTAATCGAGCTCCTCGTATGACTTCTTTCGTTTTCCAAAACAAGGGGGTTGATCGCAGTAATGTTAATCTAGATTATCCATATGATAACGTACATTAATTAAACAACGGTTTATCTATTAAAAAGTCTGTCTTATTCCATACTATTATGAACGGTTAACCTAACTTATTCTGTAATCGAGCTCCTCGTATGACTTCTTTCATTTTCCAAAACAAGGGGGTTGATCGCAGTAATGTTGAGGTTATGAATGAAACAGTTGAAAGGTTATGAATTGGTTATGAATGAACAGAATGACTCATAGTTATGAATGAACAGAAGTTGAAAGGTTATGAATGAACAGAATTAAACGGAATGAAACACTTGTATTAAATTACTGGTATATTTGTTAATTGCGTATAAATAGTTTAGATTAACTTGCAATAAAGGTGAAATGATTTTAGATACAAACTACAAGACTTTTAGAAATGTAATGAATGAATTTTTGCAAGGAATCAACGATAAGAGGTTTGAGAGCCATTTTAACCAGCGCAGCGGCCGAGAATTTTAATTTCGTCGAACGATGATCTTGCGATCGTATCCTTGCAACTGTACAGAGCGGTTCCGATGAGAAAGATTAATTATTCTTCGTACCGGCATTTTAACATAAAAACTCAAAATCGATTTTATTTATTTCAAAATTTGCTTTGACATTCAAAAATGCTCAAACTCGTGATGATAATTAAAATTCCTTTTTGTAATTATTTTTTGATTAAGTATTTATTATTTTTTAATGACGTCTAAGCAAAATAAGAATGTAATTTTTTTAAAATGTTTAGTTTATAAGACCGTAAATAAATAGACAAACTGAAGTATTTTCGTCACAAAACACGAGTGCGGATTTTTTTAATGATTTTATTTGAACTTAAATTAAAATTCGGAAAAATAGCTTACCCAAATAATTTATGATTTATTTTACTATGATAATATTATGATTTGAAATGTGTGTTGTATAATACAAAATTTTGTTTGAAAATTTAACAAATCTGCCAACGACCTACGGTAAAACCTTATTAAACGACTTCGAAAAGGAGGAGGTTCTCAACTCGACTGTATTTTTTTTTTTTTTTTTTTTTTTATGTTTGTTACCTCAGAACTTTCGACTGAGTGAACCTATATATTGATGATTCTTTTTTTATTTGAAAGCTGGTGCTTCCCGTGTGGTCCCATTTTAATTTGGTTCAATTCTGACAATGGCATCCATGAGAAAATCATATAAGTCTTAAATTTGCATCAAGTATGTGCGCGACAAATGGACGAATAACTCAATATCACGCCAACCGATTTCGATGATTCTTTTTTTATTGGAAAGGATGTACTTCAAGGGTAGTTTGATGAGAGTTTGGTTAGGTTCTGATTATGGGATCCATGACAAAGTAACGGAACTCTCCAATTCTGAAGAACAAATTTACGATACTCGGCCGAATCTTAATCGAATTAGTTAGTGTACTTCAGATTCACTAAAAATCAAAAAATAAACAAAAATTTTAACAAAACAAAAAAACGACGAAAAAATGCACTAAAAAGTAAAAAAATAATTTCGTATTCTTCTACAACTTTATAATCAACTTACCTTTTCTACTCATCAATATGTAGGTACGATTGTTATTTTTGGAGTCGGTGTCAACTAAGGTACCCGCGGCCCGGCGTGTTCACTTGACAGCTCCTCTCCCGCCGACACCGACTCCAAAAATAACAATCGTACGTACATATTGATGAGTAGAAAACGTAAGTTGATTATAAAGTTGTAGAAGAATACGAAATTATTTTTTTACTTTTTAGTGCATTTTTTGAAGTCGTTTTTTTGTTTTGTTAAAAATTTTTTTTACTAAAAATAAACATATTTTTTCGAAATTCAAAACATAGCTTTACTGGATAAAAGAACAATCTTTCGAAATCAATTTATAATTTTTTGTGGAAAAGAGTCAATACGTCTAAAATTTTGATTTAAAAATTACATATTTCCGGTTTAGATTTTTTCTGGTTATTTCCTCTTGATGGCTTGAAGGTGGCGACCAACGCAAGCAGCTATTTTGACTAGCAAAATCATTCCTATTGGCTCCTCGCACGCCAATAGCGATCTCACCATAGACATCCAAATGGATAGACAAGCAGTTACAGATGAGGGGTAAAACCAAACTATGGAGGGCGAAGAGGGGAAAGATGACTGTCATTCGTTGAACAATCAATCTGACAGTATATAGGCATCTCGCATTACAATATCACCATTTAGTTCTTAAAAGCAAAATCTGCTTTGAATGAATAGACCTTTTTACGTGGGAGCGCGAATTGCTTGCCACGTTCAAAACTTATTTGCTAAGGCCAAATGCTCGCCCCCAAAAAGACTCGCGCCAATACACATATCAATATTTTCTTGCCGTGTTTAGTTAAAACACTTTTACAAATGTTTCATAATTTACTTACCCCTGTAACCAGCGACGAGCACATTGGAGTACCGCCCACATTCGCTATATGCATATTGATAGGTAGATATATTGTATAGCACAAGCTGCCGTTATTTCGTTAAATGTATGGATGTCAGCTTCTCGCTGTTCACGGCAAGAATGATGACGTCACACATTTTAGATTCAAGCGAGGCTATATCCCCTCCCCATGGAGCGAGCCGGTTCCAAGGAGGAGCTACAGCCGGCGCCATGTGGAGGGGGAAATAATACGTTTTTATCACTTAGGGCAGGTCCAGATATATTCATATGTCCGTGGATCTCACAATATTTTCATCTAGTTACCGACAGCCGGCGGCGAACGAAATAAGAAGTACCATTCTGTTCCTAATTGCCGACAACGCGACAGCTCGAAAATCGATACGTGTTCGCTCACACTGTTCCTACACGAATATTGTGAAAACATAAATTATGGTACGGATGTAATTGTTATAATAAATTTGTTAGTAAAGTGCTAACATAGCACATTTGCTTCTTGTGAAAGCATAGACAAAATGACAATTTTTTTTGTATAAAAATTAAGATAAAATGTTACACAAAACTGAAAGTAAGAGTCCATAGACGGAAATAAATCAAGATGAATTTAAATCTTTTTTTAAATTTTTTACATTAGCTCCACATAGGATGCCTCATCTAAAGGCCTCATCTTTGGGGATGTTGTGCGGAGGGTCTTTTTAAGAAAGGAAGGAGTGGAAGTTCTGGGAAGGAAAAGGGTATTAGGAGTGGGTAGGAATCTGGGGGTTAGGGTGACCAGGAGTATCGGACGTATGAATCCATCCCTCCGACTGCGGTGAAAGCGATGTGACAAACCTCAACCCATGAACCCGGGCACCCTTGCTAAGTCACCAAACGTAGAAAACCACTTGGGATGACCTATGGCAGAGGTTATCCAATAAATGATTCCGTGGCGGCGGTACCCATACCCGCCTCTCGAATTGAAAAAAATTAAAAAGATGTGGAGACATTTTTTTTTGTATAAAGATTAAGAGGGCATTACCAGAGAAAACCGGAAATACGTCATTTTCAAAAAAGGTTTTAGACGTATTGACTCTTTTCCACAAAAAATTATAAATGTATTTCGAAAGATTGTTCTTTTCTCTAGCATTCGTAGGTAATAAATTTTGAGAATTTTTTAAAATTTTTATTATAGTAAGGTTATTCCATAGGTCGTTGGCAGATTTGTTAAATTTTCAAAAAAGTTTTTGTACTATACCACACCCATTTCAAATAATATAATCATGCAGTAAAATAAATCAATACATTTTCTAGCAAACGTATGTATTAGAATTTTAATTTTACTTTCAATAAAATCATTAAAATATATGTACGTACATGTGTTTCTTGACGAAAATTGGTCCATTTGTGTATTTATTTGCGCACTTACAAACTAATATATTTCAGATTTTTTTAACATTCTTATTAAATTTAGACATTATTGAAAAATGATAAATACTTATAATCAAAAAATAACTACAAAAAGTACACTATTTTAATAGTTTTATCATCACGCCTTTCAGCATTTTTGGATGAAGGTATAAATTAAAGCTAATTTGGATTGAAATAAATTCGATATTGAGTTATAATTTTAAAAAGCTGGTACGGAGAATAATTAATCTTTCTCATTGTAACCGCCCTGCACGATCGGAAGAACAACTTTCGACGAAATGTGGATTTTCGTCCGCTGGCTGGTTAAACGCTCTTAAGATAAAATGTGACACAGACGTTAAATTGAAAGTAAAAGAGTCCACAGACGGAAATGAATCAAGATGAATTTAAATATAAAATGATAGGTTGAAAAATTAAATTAAATATTTCAAATATGACCACACAACACTCAACATTACTAACAAACCGACGATTATATTTAAGACCATCCAATCAATATCATACAGATAATCGCAGGATAATCGTGCAGTTAACCTCAAAGTTATCTACAACCTGTCGTTATGATGTATTGGAAACGTAATGTTTATTATTGAATCATTATTATGCACGTTTAATGATTACATAACTCATGCTAATGTATTCATTATAATGGTATGAACAGTTCTTGTAGGAGTTGGTGAAAGGGAATTTCGATGGAGTGATATTATTTGTAGGAGATGACGAGATATTTTCAAATGAATTTGTATTGAGGTATCATTGAAGAAGAAGTTAACAATAATAATCTAAACGAAAATATGAAAGAGAGCAAGACACAGAAAACAGAAAAAAGACGATGGTCGCAACTGGGACTCGAACCCAGACCTCTCGTCTAACCGGGAAGTGCGTGTTAACCAATTTCGCCATTGCCACCTTTTGCCAAACCGTCATATTTGTCAATCTCATATTTCAAATTTTAGAATGTAACAAAATTATCTTCGACTAATTCTTTTTTTCCATATTATGGACACCTATCCTTTTTATTGGAAACAATCATTCTAAGAATTGGTTTGTAACATAGATAGCGTCTCAGATAAATATATCCGAATTTATTCATTGGGAACTATTGACTTTTTACAAAAGTCTAAATGAATATTCAATTTTTTTTAAGAAAAACTCTCTTTCATAACTTTTGAAGGTTATTCCCATCAACGTAATATATCATTGAAGAAGAAGATAACAATAATAATCTAAACGAAAATATGAAAGAGAACAAGACGCAGAAAACAGAAAAAAGACAATGGTCGCAACTGGGACTCGAACCCAGGCCTCTCGTCTAACTGGGGCGTGTGCGTTAACCAATTTCGCTATTGCTTCCTTCTGTCAAACCGTCATAATAGTCAATATAATTTTGAGCAATAGCGAAATTGGTTAACGCGCACGTCCCGGTTAGACGAGAGGTCTGGGTTCGAGTCCCAGTTGCGACCATTGTCTTTTTTCTGTTTTCTGTGTTTTGTTCTCTTTCATATTTTCGTTTAGATTATTATTGTTATCCTCTTCTTCAGTGATATATTACGTTGATGGGAAAAACCTTCAAAAGTTATAAAAGAGAGTTTTTCTTATAAAAAATTGTATTGAGGCTTTTATCAGGGGCTCCACACAGTGAAATCGATAAGTTAAAAATAATAAAAAAAATCGTTGACCGGGCTCGCAAATGTTGATAACTGACCATGGATTTGGTCAATATCGTATAGATATGGGTTTTTATCGATCGTTCATGCTAGACCTCCTGAATACGTTAAAAAATATTAAACTCACAGGTGAAATAGAATTTGTGTAGCAAGTCTTTGAGAACAACATTTTTCAGATTTTTACTCTCTTAACCTCATTGCGCGTCCATTATCTCCGTTTACATTCTTATAAATATATTATAATATTTTAATAAAAGCGTTATGTGCTGTTTATCAGTGGCGTAACAACCGCTCGAACGGCCTCGGCAGTCGCTGGGGCTCGAAGCCATTGGCCCCTCAACTCAGACTTAGCCACCTACTACACAAATATAAATATTGTGTATACTTTTCAAAAAATTTGTTATGAATTTCACGGTCATCTCGAATTCACAATCAGTTAGCTGTTTATATTTGTATCCATATCATATGCAACTAACTATCTTTTTCATTGGAAACAATCGTTCTAAGAACTTGTTTGTAACCATAGATAGATGTCTCGGATAAATCAGAAGATATAGCAGTGCATCGACAATTTTTACGGAACTAGGATTGCACGGATTCGCCGGTCTAGTGAGACACGACTCCAGATACTAATATCTACAGCCTGTATGTCGGACGAATATCTACAGCTCATATGTTGAACTAATATCTGCGAACTTCAGAGTGTTGACTAATATCTACAGAGCTAAGGTCGGACGAATATCTATGACGGTCGCAGTGTTGACTAATATCTACAGAGCGTAGGTTGAACTAATATCTACAGAGCGTAGGTTGGACTAATCAGCTAAATGTGTCCAATAGTCCGATATTAGGGATTTTTACATACATACTTACATAAATTAAGTTTTTTAAACTGCGTACGCAATATTACGTTATTCCAATATGCTATACATAATTGCAAATCCAACCTCTGCCAGTGCTGTAGATATTCGTCAACACTTTGGTTCTCATAGATATTCGTCAGCAGTTTGAGCTGTAGATATTCGTCAACACTTTGGTTCTCATAGATATTAGTCAACAGTTTGAGCTGTAGATATTCGTCAACACTTTGGTTCTCATAGATATTAATTCGATTTTTTCAGTTTTTGGAATTCCTGTAGATATTAGTAGACGCCTCCGTGAGACACCGGGTCGCTGGAGCCAGGATGCGGCTAAGCGCCACTCCTGAGTGAGCGATGGGCCCGAGCCCACTCAAGACCACGCCCTGAATAATAATGGATTATTTATTTTTATTATTATTAATTTTTTGTCTATTTGTGTTCTTGTTTCTTTACGGTGTAAATATATAAATATGTATAACTATATGGGACGTGTGGTATTGCACTATCCTCCACACATCCTGGAATAAAGAATTATTATTAAACACATATTAATATATAGATATCTATGGAAAAATTAGTCTAGAATAATATTGTTAATTCTAAATTTTAAAAATATGAGATTGACAATTATGACGGTTTGACGGAAAGTGGCAGTTTGACGGCCGGCGTAGTCCAGCGGTAAGGCTCTTGACTAGCACTCTGTAGGTCGCGGGATCGAATCCCGGCGTGGCAAATAAATTTTATTTGATTAATGTGTGTTATTTCACAATTAATTCATTTAAAATAGTATATAGTATATTTGCGCACGTTCCAGAGTGGAAGATACTCTCAGTATCGCCCTGGTGTAAGACCACCATTCAAAATTGAAACGTTGCTTGAAATGGCTTTAGCCGTGTTTGGTGACCAGATCTGAATAGCCAGGTACTTCCCCACCCTCCTCTTCCCTATTTCCTTCCCCTCCCCACTACCTTCGGCCTCACAACATACCCCAATTGGGGATGCCATAGTCCCACTGGCTCCAGACGGGAGCAGTTGGGACTCTTGTGCGGTATTCATGTAAAAAAAAATGGCTTAATTGGTAAAAGCGCACGTCCCGGTTAGATAAGAGGTGCTGGGTTTGAGTTCCAGTTGCGATCATTATTTTTTCATATTTTTCTGTGTCTTCTTCTCTTTCATATTTTCGTTTAAATTATTAGTGTTATCTTCTTCTTCAATAATATAAATAATCATCCAATATATACATTTATCTCCACAAGGGGCGTATGATGTCCTCGGGGACGCTTGTGGAAAGAGGTTTTTTTAGGGAAGGAAGTTCTGGAAACGAAAGAAGTATGAGGTGTAGGTAGGGATCCGGGGGGTCAATCCAGGAGTTTCCATCGAAAAGGTATGAGGATTGGGAAGGACTCTGTGGGTCATTGTGACTTGGAGTATAGACCTGACGGACGTATGAATCCATCCCTCCTGTTGCGGTGCAAGGCGATGGTTCGAAAGAGTCCGGCTGGAGAGGTCTAGATAAGTCTCACTCAACCAGTCTCTCTAGATCATTTATTAACCTATTAACCCGGGCACCCCTGCTAAGTCATCAAACGTAGCGAACCACTTGGAGTGACCTATGACAGGGTGAATCCAATGAATGGTTCCCGGGGCGACGCACAGTGATTCGTTTCATACAAGCTAGACGCTAATAAGTCACTTTTGAATTTCCAAACAATGGCGTCATGGCGACATTACCAGATAGACTGGATATTAAATGCATGCTTAATTTGGGTGATTAGTGCACGCATTGACTCATACCAGAGGCCTAAAGTCAAATAATGTGTTTTGAAATTATCATTTGCATTTATTCGCACTTCGCAGCTCGACGTTTAAAATTGTGTAGGTACTAATTTTGAAAGGTGTTTTTTTTCGGTTCTGTAAAATGGTGGCTACTTTGGAAGGTATGTTTTAATTTTTTTTTCTAATACTTTAGAGTAAATAATTTCAGTTGTTTTTTAAATAATAAATAAGTTTTGTGTTTTTTTTTGCCTAAAAAATATTAAATTTCTAACTTCTCGAGGGTTTATCTCAGAGAGTATATATCAAAATCGCACGATAATTTTCTTTTTTTTAAATAGTGCAACTAATATTCTTTTCATATCAGTTTCGATATTAATCCACACGAATCCACATTATTATTATTTTTTCATTTTACAGGAACCACATACGAGATTTCCAGGCTGGAATTGTTCGTGACATGGAAGAGTTTGCCGAAGAAAGAAAGGCTTGAAGGAAAGCTTATCAAAAATTTAAGTAGATTTGAACTTGATAAGCTCAGTGCAAGTGGTGAAAAAAAGTTGAAAAACCAAATAAGGCTATATCTTTGAATGTAAGCAGAAAATGGACCTTAATTTTAGCAATTTATTCCACTCAAAATACACTTTTTTACTTTTTACATATAATTGTTTTATTGTAAACCTCAAACCTCAAAACAGTTGAATCAATAAAAGATTTAGGAATTATATTTGACAACAAACTAACATTCAATCCATACATTAAATACATTGTGTGTAAATCAAATAAATTACTTGGTTTTATTGTAAGATCAACCAAACTGTTTAAGAATTCTAACAGTCTAATAATTCTATTCAATTCCTTAATCCGAAGTGTTCTTGAGTACGGGTCAACAGTCTGGAATCCACATTATATTACACAGATATCTAGACTCGAATCAGTCCAAAGAAAATTTACACGGATTTTGTCTTACCGATCAGGTGTCTATCATCTTCTAGACGGGTACGAACAAAGACTTAGACATTTCAAATTAGAAAGTCTGGTTAAAAGACGAAACATAAATGACCTCTTAATGCTATATAAAATTGTGAATAATCGTGTAGACAGTAACTTAGTCAACCAAATCAAGTTATACGCCAGACCCAAATCTACCAGAAACCTAAACATATTTTGGACTGAAATTTTTTCCAATAATACTGGATATTTTAATCCTATGTCCAGAATATGTCGATCATACAATGATCTTGTTAAAATACACACTTTCATAGATATTTTTCTAAATAATGTAACATGTTTCAAAAATATCTCCACGATTTGTGCACCTAAAAAAAAAAAAAAAAATTTTTTGTTGTTTTATTACATCTCAGGAAATACTTCATAAATATTGTATACTTATAATGTATTTCAATTTTGTATTTAGTTTTTTGTTTTTGTTTTTAAAGTTATGTATAAATAATACTTGCATTGTTTTTCATGTGTTTGCTTCAGTAAAAATTCAAATGTGATTACTGCAGACACATTAGTCTAGGGATATTTATATTTGAATTTTAATTTATTATATTTAACCCACAAAAATGTTTTATAAATATCCTGTTTGTGTCTCAAATAAATAAAAATAAAAAATACTATATAACACATTATTTTTAAAAAAAAAAAAAAAAACGAAAGGAAAAAAAATCATTTTTAACACTGATTCTCATAAAATTAGTGTTAACTACACCTCAATAGAGGGTTAAAAAAAATTAATAATGTGTAAGAATTTTTAGCGTCTAGCATGTATGAAACGAATCACTGTGCGGCGTTACCCATACCCGCCTCCCAAATTGAGTTATTATGTTTAAACAAGATCGGCAGTCATCTTGGCTGAGAGTAAAGACTTCTTCACAGGCGATGACGGGGGCCAGTAGCCAGTAAGTTGGTTAAGTCGCTACGCCACTGTATGCAGCCTCGATCTCATTAGTCTTGATATAACCTGAAGGTTATAAACTATTTAAAATTTAGTTTTGTAGGGTGAGGCCTGCGGAAGGTTGAGGAATACCCACGTATTGATATAACTAGTCATAAACCAATAATTTCCACGTTTTGAATCTAACTGTATTGATTTTTTTTGATGTTGCGAACCTGTTTTTTTACGGAAACTGGATGACACCAACGTTCATATTTTTGTTTTTTTTAAAGAAAGGCAAACATTCCCGGGTTACGAATAACCCAATAATGTTTGAAAATCTCCTACTGTCACTACAGAAAGCCGAAAATGTTGCTTGTGTTGTGATGGAGGACTTAGCCAGTCGAGGAATCGAACATGCGACGCTCGGGTGGGACCCAAGCGCTATGCCCACTCAACCACTGACCAGACAATGTTTTGTTATACAGGATGTTAAGGGACGTACTCGAATTACTTTAAACAGTGATTCGTGACATTATTTGGAGTTGCAAACGTAAATGATGATGTTACTAATTGTTGATGTTTTCTATAAAAACATTAAAAAAAATAAGTTGGTGGTGGGGTGAGGGGTTGACGAGAAGTGGAAGAATTTTTATTTGTTTGATTTTGAGGAAAAAAAATGAAAAAAACGTCAAAAAATTAACAGGAGAAAAAAATAGGTATCATTTTCAATTTGGGAGGCGGAAATGGGTACCGCCGCCCCGGGAACCTTTATTGGATTACCAACACCTCTACCATAGGTCACCCCAAGTGGATCGCTACGTTTGGTGATTTAGCAGGGGTGCCCGGGTTCATGGGGTGAGGTTTGTCCAGGTCTTGGAGGCGGATGATCTGGACACACTGAACCCCAAATTCCTACCCACCCCTTAAACCCTTTTCCTTCCCAGAACTCTCCTCTCCTTCCTTTCCTTAAAAAAACCCTCCACATAGCATCCCTGAAGATGACATAGGCCCTGAGGGAAATTATTTTCCACAGGGTCTCCTGTGTGGAGCTCATGTAAAAAAAAAATCATTTACATTTTTTACTCCAAATAATGTTAGAAATCACTGGTTAAATTAATTAAAGTACTTCTCTTAATTTCCTGTATAACAATACATTTCAAACGAACGTTTGGGTCATCCAGTTTCCGTAAAAAAATAGGTCAAGTACTTCCCATAACATACTGTATACATTTTCTACGAACCTTGGGACGCATCATCGAAAATAATACCTACCTAGTTCAAACACTGGTACACAAATTGCCAATATTCGAATTTTGAAAAAATAGTAAAACCATTATTAAATGTGACAAAAAGATTAAGCTTCCAATATTGCTTTGATCTCTACTAGTAGATCTTTAGTTGGAAATCCGTATTTACAGAAACTGGATGACAAAGTCACCGATTATATCAAGTTCAACAAGTGGTGCATGTGACAACGATCGTAAATTAGTGTTTAATGTGACAAATTAATGCGGAAAATCATATAGAATAACTGACCGGTTGATCTGCCAATGAACTGTAAGTATTTGAAGATTGTTAGGCTAGCTTTACACTCATAAGTAAAATTTACGACTTACGGAAGTTTTTGAGAATTTACTCACAGAAGCGTTTATGTATGTATGCATCAGACTTGTGGTAATTAATACTCACGGAAGTTTTTCGGAAGTTCAACTTGTGCAAGTGCTCGTAGCGACGATTGCAACCGTTTAAATATGTAAATTTATTTGCGGTTAGATGGCTTCCTGTCAACAACTATCTGCTTCTGTCAAATTTACGCGATTTTATCGATAAAGACGAAAAGGCCCAAAATAAAGTGATGAAACAAAATTTTGCTTGATTTAAACAATTCGCCACTCGCTTTTGTGTCGATATTAATGGAGTCCTTTCATTTTATCCGAATGACAGCTACCTGACAGAAACCGACTTCGAATTCAAATACGTAATATTATGAACAGAAACATTGAGGTTAGAAAGGATGGGACCGACAATTAAATAGAAGGATGCTCATTTTTAGAAAACTTTTTTCCACCTGAAAAATAAATTATATTTCTTCTGTTTTTGGAATCAGAAAAGTTTATTTACGTCTAAATTTGTAGTCATGCGTAGTGCTAATTGCGTGAGCAGTTTTCTTCCAATCTAGACCCCCCCCCCTTGGTGAGATAAATTAGGGCCACTTCGTATATTCTTTTCAAGTAACGTGAGATTTTGCTGGACCCCTCCCCCCATTTTGAGCTCTTAATGTATGCCCCCTAATATGATTTTCATCTAGTGTTATTTTGCACTTTTTTTTTTACATGAGCTCCACACAGGAGGCCCTCAGGAAAATAATTTCCCTCAGGGCCTATGTCATCTTTGGGGATGCTGTGTGGAGGGTTTAAAAACTTAAAATAAGTTTAAATAAATATAAATAAGTATTAATAAATATTAGCTTTACATGAAAAAAAATTCTACGTAAACAACTATCTTTTAATTTTTGACAACTCGCACTATTTCTTACGGCAAGTCTCTCAACTTATCAAACTGAATTGATAAGCTGTGAGAATGTTGAAAGTTCGCGCGGATACGATTGTCGAGACCTGTCAAAAAACTTCTGGAAGAACAACTTCTGTAACTTGCTATAAATTATGTTAAGCGACTTTTGGTGTCGTTTACATTGGTAATTTGGCCACAAATCGCTAAGTGAGCGACTTACGGGAAAAAATTTACGAGTGTAAAGGCAGTCTTATGTTTGAAACCCGTTGTTAGAGAAACTGGTTGATATCGCAAATTTTATCAAAATGGTGTACCTACGTACCTATGCTCGTATCTCATTATTAATTATGACAAATAAATGCGGAAAAGGTTATAAAATAACTTAACTATTGAAATGTCAATAAATAGTTTAAATATTCACCATGAACCACTTTCGCATGATTCGCCATTTTGCCGGTAGATGGCATTGAACGCTTTTATTTCCCGCGTACTTTTGACAGTTACGCGCTTGAAAAAAGGTGTTTTGCGTATTACCTGTTAGCGGCGGCTTATCAATGGGTTTAAAATCGCTTAAACCTGTTTCCAACTAACGCTTTATACGGACGGAGCAATAAAAACAATGAAAAACTCGTTTTCCTCCATCTTTGAGCATTTCGCAAAGAGAGCGTTGGGAACTGGTAACGTGGCTTGAAGCAGTTAATGCAAGACTACAAGCATACTACAAGTCACGAGAATGTCCTCAAAATATTGTGTAGGTACTCGCCCGAGGCATTTAACTCTTACCTGCACAGTTTATTGTTTATTTGCAGTTCTGTATCTGATTTTTGCATATTTTGTCAGGACCGAATTGTTATATTTTTTCCATCATCAAAGATAGATCCCGCAATGTTTGGACAGAGTATTGGAACATTGCTAGTCAATCCAAGGGTGCCTGCTACGCCTCAATACAAAGGACTATCCCATCAAAACCGTGGTTTCAAAAATTCCCCCATTTTTCCAAAATTTATTATTCGAATGAGAATCGGACATTGTTCCGTTCCTTCTCACCTTTTTAAAATTCACATCCTTGACTCCCCAGATTGTACATTCTGTGGTCGAGACGTGGGAACATTAGATCACATATTTTTTGGTTGTCCCTCTATAAATAAATATCCTCTCTTCTACCTCCATTCAACATTTCATCTCTTCTAAGTCCGACTCCAATCTTCCAATTAATTCAGAAATTGCTCATTTAAATAAAATTAATATATTATTTCATCTTTCCTTTCTCTGTAATTTTAAATAATGGCCTAGAACACCCTTGAAGGGTGGAAGCCAGAAATAATTGAAAAAATATACATATATCATAGACCCTTTGCATTATAATATGCGAGCCTTAGGTGTGTAAATAACCCCAGACCCTCTGGGCTTAATACCCAAGAAATTATGATTATGAAAAAACTCTACTTGCACGAACAAATATATCACAAATGGCACAAAAGAGAAACTCCAGGGAAAATAACAAATCCACCAACCTTGTTTTTGTAGATCTTGAAGTGTGGAGGCCTCCTTAATGTCATCCAATCAACAATTAAATGCAGTCAATGCAATCCTTGGGTGACTCATAAGTTTTTACAAGAGATGAAATTTGTCAATCAATACACAAACTCATAGTTTTTCACAATGCATGAAAATTTTCCAAAACAAACAGTGTCAGTAATTTTCTTGTTTTAGAATCTATTTTTGAAAAACAATCCATTTCGGTGTCTTTGTTAATTCCAAGGAGAGAGTAAGTACATTGCAATGCGTAACCACCCTTTTTATATACATATAGGTGATAAAAGAATACCTACCTTCAAGCAGAACATTCGTGAAACATGATTTCGGGACACACTGATCTGATATACACCATGTCCGGAAACTCGTAATATAAACGGCACTCGTAATACAATCCACGGCACATAGAGAACCCAAAAACACTTGTGATTTGAAACTCGATGTAACAAAAAATAGCGACACTAAAAAGAGACAAAATCATACATTTATAGAATTTAGCCTGCGAGAGAATGAAATATGAAATAGTATAATCGGTCTCGTAGTGCGGTGCTTCGTAGCCTCCCCACTCTTGTCTACTTTAGATTTCTGAAGGTTTCACTTTTACCGCGTGTGAATTGCACTTTTTTTTCATTAATGCCAAAACAAAAAAGTTACGATAAATTTCTTTATTTTTTGTGGTTTGCAAAGCGTTCGTATAAACTCAGCTTTACAATTATTATTATTTCGTCCCTGTCGGTCAGCAATTTTATTAGAGATTTGAAATGTGAAGGTGACAATTTTGTTTTTCGAACACGTGCGTTACTCGCAAATGTAAAGTTTAATTTTTATAACTTTTTTTTGGTAATTGTTTTGTTTAAAAACCTTATCAGTATGTTATTTATTAATTTTTTTTTTTGTAATTTGTACATTTAAGTTTACAAATTTCTAATTAATTATAATATTTCATATTGCAAACTAAATTTTATGTAGTTTTATGTAGCTCCTACAATACGTCTTGAACTTTCCAATTGGTGTAGATTTTAAAGTGTCAGGTAGCGTTTCTGTTATATAACTTCACCCCATTTGTACAGTAAACTGTTCTACGTATTCGCCTTGTCCTTTTTTTGAAGCCTGATTTCCTTGCACGTCCTTGTGTTATGTCTGTGAATGTCCTTGTTGAATATAATTTTATTTGAGAAGTATTTTGGTAAAATGTTGTTAATTATTTTACGTATAAATATCATCGTATTCAAGGTCAGCATCTGTTTCACGGTTAGCCAATTCAGGTCCTTTAACATTTTGTTTACTTTTGAAAATCTATTTCGCCGTAGTATTATTCTTATTGCCCTGTTTTGGAGAATTTGAAACTAATTTTGTTCTCGTTCGTTACATAGGAAAAGGATAGTACCCGGCATGCGTTGCTATGCCATTTAATAAATTGTTTCTCCCTGCGTACCCTTTCCCATTCGTCCCGTTCCCCTTCCGCCTCCCCTTCCTCTCCAGCGTCCCCTTGCCCTCTCGCGTTCCCACTCCGCCTCCTCCACCTTCCCTCTCCCACTCCACTCCCCCTTTCCCCGTCCGCGAACCCTCCTCCCCCCAACTCCCGCGAACCCCCTACCCGAGTTCCCCTCTCCCCTCACGCATTCCATACATTCAGTCCTCGTACATTCAGTTTTCAAACAGCTCGCGTGCCACCTATTGCAATGTTTTTTATACAAATTTCATAATGCCAGAGCTCACCAGCAGTATTATACAAACCTTGTCCTGACAATAACTAACACAAAGCAAAAAGAATTATCCAATTTGGTGCAGTAGTTGGCAAGTTATGCGCGTACATACATTTCGGCGATTCATTTTTATTTATATAGATAGATAGATAGATAGAAGATAGATAGATAGAAGATAGATAGATAGATAGATAGAAGATAGATAGATGTGGAGCAATAATTGATTTGTAGATAGTGATTGCAGTTTTACTAAATAGTTTTTGCCAAATTCTTCCAAAAAAAGATATTTTTTCCCCAATTTTCTTTTGTGTATATTCAGCATGCTTGTTGAATGTTATGATGACTCTCATAACTAACCCAATGAGCATGGAAAACGGTGTATAAGTTGACCAAAGTATTTTTTCCTAACAATATGTTATTTGTGTATCTTCACAGCGACTTACTTAATTTTACTTATGTTCATTTTCCTTTCGCATAGTTACAGATTCAAAAGTTAAACATTTTCTTTTAGTTTTTATCCTAACCCGGCCCTGTTATGATCAGAATAAGAATAATGGCACATTTTTTTTGCTAATAAAAATTTATAACATATTTTATTTCGTTAATAAATAAATATTCGTTTTCAAGGTCAGTCCTATAAAAAGACCGTAATAATTTTATTATTCATATAAATTATTTCTTTGTGTGAGATTTTTGCAATCGAATTGAACGCATTTTTTATTGTGCAACGGTTTTTATGCGTTGACACAAAAAATGCAGAATTAAGTAGATACTCGTATATAATATTTTTTATGTATTTTAAATAGCTAGTCATTAAATACCATTGCAGGTTTCGTAATACATATTTCAGTTGTGTTGTCCGCTGAAGTTTTACTTGAATTGTGAAACATTGGTACTAGGGCAGTCCGTAAAATAAGGTCTGGAAGGCGCTGCGGTCGCGAGGAATGATTTTACGCGGAATCCTACAACACTGGCGTGTAGCCTGGTTTTCCCTTGTCAAATCCCCACCACGTTGCACCCTCTGTGACGCTTAGTCTCGGCGTGGCAACCATTCGCGATGGAGCTTCCACTCGCCGCACCGACTCCAGATACTAATATCTACAGCCTGTATGTCGGACGAATATCTACAGCTTATATGTTGAACTAATATTTACGAACTTCAGAGTGTTGACTAATATCTACAGAGCGTAGGTTGAACTAATATCTATAAAGCGTAGGTTGGACTAATCAGCTAAATGTGTCCAATAGTTCGATATTAGGGATTTTTACATACATACTCACATAAATTAAGTTTTTTAAACTGCATACGCAATATTACGTTATTCCAATATGCTATACATAATTGCAAATCCAACCTCTGCCAGTGCTGTAGATATTCGTCAACACTTTGTTTTTCATAGATATTAGTCAGCAGTTTGAGCTGTAGATATTCAACACTTTGGTTCTCATAGATATTAGTCAACAGTTTGAGCTGTAGATATTCGTCAACACTTTGGTTCTCATAGATATTAGTTCGATTTTTTTCAGTTTTTGGAATTCCTGTAGATATTAGTAGACGCCTCCGCCGCACCGCCTGCAATTCGTTTTCAAACTTTGCTTCAGAATGATGCCACTGGGATTGTTCCTTTGTCTCTGGGGTCGTGTAGTGTTTCCGGGTCTCGTCCCCAGTCACAATTGAGTTCAAGAATTCTTCGCCATGTTGTCGTAGCACTCAAGGAATCTGAGGGCAGCTTCAACCCGTTGTTGTTTGTGATCTTCGGTAAGCATTTTGGGACCCACCTTGGGCAGACTTTGTGGTTTCCCAATTTTTTTGTCAAAATCTTGTCAATAGTGGTCTTACTGACATCAGGGATCATATCACAGAGCTCCTGAACCGTCACCGGTCGATTTGCAATCATTGTTTTTTCCACTTTGGCAATTTTTTTCATCTGAAACCGATGGCAGTTCGGCACGCTTTTAAATTCTCTGCACCATTTGCGCACATTTTCGCACTCATACACTGTTTTCCGTACACTTAAAATAGCTGAGAATGAATTTCTACCGGGGTTTTGTGCTTGGCACAAAAAATCTATTTATAGAGATAAAATTAATTCACACCTAGCGGGTGCGGCGAGCGGAAGCTTAATCGCGAACGGCTGCCACGCCGAGACTAAGTGTTGCAGAGAGTTCAGCTTTGTGGGGATTTGGCGTAGGGAAACCAGGCTACACGCCAATTTCCCTGATCTCGCGTAAAATTGTTCCTCGCGACCTCAGCACCTTGGAGACCTTGCAGCCCTCGTACATTAAATTACGAAAAAAATATGTAAAATAATTGAGGGAAAATAATATGCATATCACAAACTGATAGTATCTGGTATAAATAATATGCATATCACAAACTGATAGTATCTGGTATTATAATGCTAATATCTGTTGCATTGTTGTAAACGGTAGTGGCGCCCTCTGTTATTCTGAAAAAGAACCGTTAAAGTTTTCAAACAACATCCCCGACGAAAAAATGTCATAAAGAAAATTTACAAAACTTGGAATTACTAGGTTTTAAAAACTTTTATTTTAACTTCTTGACCCATTTTCCAACTTTCCAGGAAGAAATTTTTCAGATTTTTTCGGGGACCAAATCAAAAAGATAAATGTTTTGACAAAAATTTTCTCGACCCATTTCCAGTCAATTTTCCAAACATTTGCTTTTTTCCAATTTTCTCGGAAGAGTTTTTGTCAGAATGGCGAGGTATTCAAAGTACCTAATTGTTTAAGTGCGTGGTAAGATAAACCAAAAATAATATTTAAATTAATAAATTACTTCGTTTTTACCACTTTTATTGTTTACAAAACCAACATGTTTCGTGAGCAATGCTCACTTCTTCGGGGTTTTCTATTGATACTCCACTTGAGTATCAATAAAAAAACACTGAAGAAGTGAGCATTGCTCACGAAACATGTTGGTTTTGTAAACAATAAAAGTGGTAAAAACGAAGTAATTTATTAATTTAAATCAAAATGGTTCTACAAAATAAGTTTGCTGTGTTAGAAGAAAAAATAATATTGAATAGTTGACGCATACCCGGCGTTGCTCGGTGTTATGAATGGCTTGGAGTAAAGTTTCGAGGTCGTGAATTCGCACGAAAAAACTGGTAGTAGTTTTAATGTCGGAAAAATACGATTATTAAGAATTCTAAAAATTTTTCCGAAAATCTTCCCCCCTCGGAATTGCGCCGACGAAACTCAGGTTTTGTCTGTATAAAGTTTCATTATTATTGTATCACAATGTTGACGAAATTAAAATAAAATTTAGTCCCTCAACTTTTAAAAATCCATACGGAAAATGGCTGAAATCGGTTAATCAATGGCAATGGATGATAGAAATGATTGTTTCGTTTATTTTTTTTTTGGGGTGTTATGCCATGCTGCGCTTCTTTAACTCCTTATTTATCCAACGTTTCCTTTACAGTAACCATCGTCAGGCAGATGTGATGATGGACACTGTAACGCTGTCCGAAACGTTGGTTAAGAAGTAGGTAGTGCAACACGGTATAACACCCCAAAAATAAATAACGAAAATACTTTTGGCCGTGAAAATCTTAAATCATGTCCGGCAGAAATGATGATTTAATTCTGTACTAGCAGATCCGGCCACACGTTGCTGTGGCTAACGAAACACAATGCCATCTACTGACAACGCCATTACCCAACCTTTATAACCAACGCCATCTGTTAATTTGCATACATATCAAATCCACACCGCCCGCTTGCCAGCCCGCTCCCTTTATGTCTTATTTATTTCAACGATTTATACAAAACCTTGACAAATTACATACCTAACCCTTCCGCATGAGTCACTCTATCTGTTGGTGAAAACTGCATGAAAATCCGTTGCGTAGTTTAAAAGATCTAAGCGTATAGACAGCGGGAGCTAATTTGCTTTATACTATGTAAAGATATTACGGACTATGTAATTGCAGAATTTTGTGAATCAAAAACATCTAAGTTAGGACATCATCTTATTACTTGTAATGTCATAGTTTGGAACAAAAAATACATTTTTAATTGTACGGCAGACTGTTTGAAGATACAATCGAGTCATATTTAACTTTTTTGTGATATGCAGCTTTTTTATAACACAGGTAAAATGTTTATCAGATGCGTTCGCGGATGTATTCTTGCACTTTGTTAGAATACAATATCATTAGCGACGAGATGCTAAAATTTTACCCAGTGTTTGTAAATATTAAAAGCGGTTAATCAAGAATAAAAAACGTATCAACTTCCATTCAAAATACAGCATCTGTTGAAAAAACGTAGGCTTTTTGTAACTAGTGACTTCACATAACAACTATAGATTTGGTGCAGATTTGTGAGACCTGAAAAATTAAAACTTTGCAAAATTATTAAAAACTAACTATTGTAAAAAAAGTTAGGACTTAACAGAAGAAGAAGTGGTTGAGTTGTTTTTTAAATAAAGCACCCTTTGAAAAATTAAATCCATCATTTTTATTGCTATGTTTTTAAAGTTACAGAGACATAACGGACAAAGGTTTAATCAATACTTTATGTTTTCAATGCAAGTTTAGTAAGAGAATTGTTAATTTTTAGCCAGCGTGGTCTTTTATTGTTAAATTCCTTTGTATATTGAGAAGGAAGTTCAAAAAATGGTCACACGTCACACAACAGCGACATCTGAAATTACTAGCGCCATCTTTGGTCTAAATGAATAAACTTGTTGATAATGATTATCACAATAATTTGTAATCCATAATTGGTTTGAAACTTAACTAGAAAACAAAACAACTATGACAATAAAAAGATATATACTAGTATTTAAGTTAGAAGGTCTATTGAATAGAAAAAAAATATAATAAAAAGGGATAGGAGTTCCTTACTTCGGTGGTGTTTTTTCTTGAGTTCTGATTGTCAGAAAATTTTAATGGGAGTTTGTTACTTAGTAGAAATTGGTTTTCATTCGTCCAATGAACGAAATTATATGACATATTACGCAGGCATCCACAAATGGTTTTTACTTCACCTTAGAAGATGCTGTGTGGAGGGTCTTTTTGAGAAGAGTACGGAGTGAACATGGGTCAAAAGGGTCTCTTGAAGACTCATGTTGTGGGAAAGAGGAAACACAGAAAAAGATAATAGAGGAAACACAGAGGCCGGCGTCAACCGAGCTGTTGATCTCAAGAACGAGTCGTAGCGACCTGTTCTCATGTGACAAATGTTAACCGTGTACATATGTCGGGCGCGCGTTTGGAGTGTTTCCCGGCTATGCACCGGTGCCGAAAGGATCAATGACGCCAGTTCCTCAGAGCATCTTCCGTTGAAACACCGGTAGAACAAGGACAGCATTCCCATATGACTAGGGTAACCATTTAGAAAATTTAAAAGTCCTGGCAAAAAGCCTGACAGTCCAAAAAAAGTCCGGACATTTTAATCACACTACACACGACCTCCGTAGTCCAGTGGGTAAGACTCTTGACTCACAATCCGGAGGTCGCGGGTTCGAACCCGGCATGCGCAAATAAATTTTATTTGATTAATTTGTGTTATTTCACAATTAATTCATTTAAAATAATATATAGTATATTTGCGGCATGTTCCAGAGTAGAAGATACTAACAGTATCGCCCTGGTGTAAGACCACCATTCAGAATTGAAACGTTGCTTGAAAATGGCTTTAGCCGTGTTTGGTGACCAGATCTGAATAACCAGGACTTCCCAACCTTCCTCTTCCCCACCTCCTTCCCCTCCCCACTACCTTCAGCCTCATAACATACCCCAATTGGGGATGCCATAGTCTCACTGGCTCTAGACGGGAGCAGTTAAGATTCTTGTGCGGTATTCACTGTAAAAAAAAAAAAAAATAAAATAAAAAAAATAAAAATAAAAATAAAAATAAAAATAAAAATAAAAATAAAAATAAAAATAAAAATAAAAATAAAAATAAAAATAAAAATAAAAATAAAAATAAAAATAAAAAAATAAAAATAAAAATAAAAATCCCACAATCCAAATATCAGGTACGCACTTCATAACGGTATGAACTTGGTAGAGAACGGTCGCTCGGGTCACGGATGGCGGTTGCGAGGTGCAACTGCAATTAAAATTTATTGTTTGATCTCCTTGAGTTGATTGTTAAAGAAGATTTGTATTTTGTTTTTAGATGAGTGGGAAATTAATAAAAATTAAAGACTTATTTTATGTTACTTATGTAAGTTTTATTACTCATATTCCATCTAAACCAAAAAATCCGGACAAATTAAAGGACCGGACAAAAAGCTAGAAGTCCGGACATGTCTGGATTAATCCGGACGGATGGTAACCCTACACCTGACGCCAGTCAAAAGATTGCAATCCGTTTGTTAAGAAGGAGAATCTATCAAACGGACCACCCGTTTCTGCATAGAGTAGAGGTTTTTTCAGGTATTTTGGGGCACCAGAGGTGGCTGCCAAATTCAACCGTGGGGCTACAGGGTGACCAGTTATGCACTAATAAAGTATCTGCGGGCACTGTACCAGTTTTTGAGAGGTTAATTTAACTCTAGCTTCGATGGAGCCCCGTACCTGATTTGGTCAATTATGGCTACACCAAGCATATCAATGTATAATTGGATAGAAAAATGATTAGGTACCCATGTGGTAAGTAAATTTTTGCACATATTTTAATAATTGCTGTTGTACACACAAAGGGGCAAATCTCTACTCGCCAATCAGGGAACTTTTCTAAATTGGACAAAACCCATCAAAAAGCCGCCCGCAGGGCCTTGCACCAAAGAGCTTATATAATTAGAGGCGCTACTGCGTACTAATATCTCGTCGAAACGTGTTCCATTATTAGACCGGATTTTGTAGTTTTCGGTCTTTGGTAAGGCCAAATCGTACTAATTGGACGTACTACCTACTAAAGTGAAATCTGTTTTTTTTTTGCTGCTTGTAACATCTAAATATTTTTTGTACTTATTAATATTAGGTAATAATAAGAAAATACAAGTAATTGAAACATAGAAACGCAGGCGGTACTTTCAATAGATAACACGATTAAAACAATGAAAATATCATATTTTTAAGCATGACAGAAAACAACTGCTCGTGGTGTAGTACCTACTCAAGTGATGCTAAGGGGGTATTTACATATATTGAAAAAGAGCTTGCTTTATAGTAGTAGGTATAGTTAGAGAGAGATCTAGTAAAAAGTTCTTTAGCACCGTTGTGATTTGAAACTCGATGAAACAAAAATAGCGACACTAAAAAGAGACCAACACATACTTATATAGGATTTAGCCTGCGAGTGAATGAGATAGTATAATCGGTCTCCTCTTTGTACGGTGCTATATAGCCTATCGGTCTCCTCTTTGTGCAGTGCTTCGTAACCTCTCCACTCTTGTCTACTTTAGTTTGCGTGAACTGCACACACTGATTTTTTTTTATTAACTCCAGACAGAAGAACCCAAGGAAAATAATTTCCCTCTAGACCTATGTCATCTTTGCGGACGCTGTGTTGAGAGTCTTTTTGAGGGGGGGGAGTGAACAAGGATTTTGAATGGACCCATGATGTAGTAGAAAGAAAACATGGGTGGCGGCAAATCTATCATTTCTGCACAGAATCAATGGTTTTTTTTTAATGTGTTGGGGCTCCAGTACACAGGTGACTGCCAAATTCAACAATGGGGCACACTTGTGATTTGTACAGGGTCAGCAGTTGTGTACAGCCCCGTGCAACAGCAGGAACTCCTAGTATCTTTTCATAGGAGACGCGTGAGAAAAAAAGAGGACGATCGTCTATGACATACTGACGACATCTCTCTGTAACTACTATCTACATAGCTATAAAATATCATGTTAAATGAGGCTTTAAAATCTACCTAATAAATAAATACTAGGTAGATACTGTACCAACATAGATAACGGAGCGTTATAAAATATACGAAATCTGGTAATTGTATTTACCGTAATACATAAGAAAGGTCTTTAGTGGTATTTACAAATGTCACGGGCTGTGAAAATGTTCAGATTTGTGGTAAAAATGTCTAGAATGAAATATTTAAGTTTGCTTAAAAATATGAAAAATTTATTATGGAAGGCGGGAAAGTACTTCATAAATTAAAAATAAATCATTTATATCATCAATCATCTATCTAAAGTTGGACACGGTGTACGGAAAATCATAGTACAAACGGGAAAAAATAGTTTTGGGTTATGTATGTGACGTAGATTCACCAGTTTTCCACATGGGGTACGAGTTTTCCGACACCGCATATTTATAAAGGAAAGTCCGGCTTCGAAAGACATAGCTCAGTGGGTAAGAGCAGTTGACCGGAAATCAGAACGACGCGGGTTCGAGTCCCGTCGGTGGCATTTTCGGGAGATTTTTTCAATGTAGATGAGTGTTTCAAGCAAATAATTAATACTTATAATAACTTTTCAAAGTGTTCTGATTTGTACGGTTACCTTCTACGCCATATCTCAAATATCCTTGAATTCCTTCCCAAATATCGGTATAGAGAATTCAACTGTCCACACCGGTGATAATGCGAAATTATACACCAATATTTACACACGCACGAAATAATACAGGTGTGAATATCATAATATACCCAACAATATCTACACACGGATGAAATTATACAGGCGTGAATATCATATCTTCTTCATCTTCTTCAATGGCGCTACAGCCCAATTCGAGCCTTGGCCTCCTTCAAAATAAGCCTCCACCGCCCTCTGTCCTCGGCCGTCTTCTTCCAATCTGCAACCTGGAGTAATCCTCTTGCATCCTTCCTGACATCATCCTCCCATCTCAGTCTAGGTCTGCCCGCCTTTCGTTTACCTCCCGGGTGTCCTGTCAGAACCTTCTTCGGTACTCGTGTGCTTGGCATTCGGTGCACATGTCCGGCCCATCTTAATCTTTGGAGTCTTAAATGGGTGGAGAGTCTGGGAGCTTGGTAAATATCATAGAGCTCATTATTGTGGCGGATTCTCCATGCCTCTCCCTCTCGCATCGCTCCTAAGATTCTTCGAAGTACCTTTCTTTCGAAGATGTCCAGCCGTTCCGCTGACTTTGCTGTCAGTGTTCCCGCCTCACATCCATAGGCCAAGACCGTTCTGATAATTGTTTTATATAAGGTTATTTTGGTTTTCCTATGGACGTTTCGGGATTTTAACACTGGCAGCAACGCGAAGTAAGTTTTGTTAGCGGCTGTAATGCGCTTTCTTACTTCTACTGGGTCTTCATTGTCCTGCGTTATGATGGAGCCCAGGTAGGTAAACTCTTCGACCACTTCGAAATTATAATTGTCTTTGAATTTCACTTTGTCTTTTATTCTGCGGTGAGGGGTTCTGGTTTGCATCATGATTTTTGTTTTATTTTCATTGATTTGCAAACCCACCTCTCTTGCCGCAGTCTCCAAAGGGTCAAACACTTCTCTTACAGCCTGTAGGGATCTTCCGACAATGTTAAGGTCATCTGCGTAGCCAACTATTTGATTGCTTCTGTTGCAGATGTTTGAGTCGGTACTGATCATTGTCTTCCTCACGACGTGCTCCAGTACAATATTGAAAAGGGTGGGTGCTAAGCCATCACCTTGTTTCAGCCCCTGGGAAACGTTAAAATCCTCCGTTGTTTCACCTCCTATCCTTACTCGACACCGTGATCCGACCATTGTTGCTTTTACAAGCTTGACTATTTTGGGCGGTATTCCAAAATTGAGGAGTATTTCATATATTTTCTCCCTATCTATACTGTCATACGCCTGTTTGAAGTCAACAAATAGTTGATATATATCTATATCGAATTCCCAGCATTTTGTCAGGATTTGTCGAGTAGTGAAGAGTTGATCAGTGGTGGATCTCCCCCTCCTGAACCCTGCCTGATATTCTCCTAGTAAGTTTTCTGAGTAATATTCTAGTCTTTCTTTCAAAATCATTGTGAAAATTTTATACGCTGTACAAAGTAACGATATTCCTCTGTGATTTTCACACTTCAATTTGTCTCCCTTTTTATGTGTGGGGCATATTATGTTAGTTTTCCATTCTTCTGGTACTCTTTCAGCGGTCCATATTTTCACAATGAGATTGTGTAGCAGGTTCTTCAGTTGTTCGTTTCCATATTTATAGAGCTCTGCAGGGATATTATCTCCTCCCGGAGTTTTATTGTTTTTCAGTTTCTTTAGGGCAGCCCTTATTTCTGCCATTGATGGCGCTCTCGTTGTTTCATCACTATTTAGCTCGTCCGGAATGTGAGTTGGTTCGACTGTCAGGTTGTTATTGGGATTTAAGAGCTGTTGAAAATATTCTTTCCACCTAGTCTTGATCTTTTCCTTATCTCCTATTATGTCTCCATTACTATCTCTGCACAGAGATGTGTTGGGTTTGAAGCCCTTTTTAAATACATTGACGCCTTTATATGCCTCACGTGGATTGTTATTTGCAAAGTTATGTTCCATTTTCAACAATATGTTGTTAAAATACAATCTCTTCTTTCTTTTAATTAAATGGTTAGCATCTCTTCGTGCTTGTTCGTAGGCTTGTCTTTTTGCTCTAGTTCCTCTTTCTATACATAATTTTTTTTTTAGAACATTTTTCTTGCAGACGCTCTGTATGCACTCCTCATCGAACCAGGGATTTCTAGCCTGTCTTAGTCTATTTCCAATGCCTGATTCCGCCGCTGTCAGCAGTGCATTTCTCAGATTGGTCCAATCCTCTTCTAAATCATTTGGGGAGAGCGGATCACTCAGTTGGTTTGGTAGGTTTGTTGACAATGAGTCATGATATCTTTCCAATCCTTCTGGTGTTTTAAGAGCATCGATGTTTAGCTTTGGGATACTTGGCTGATTAGACCTTTTATCCCTTGCTATTCTGCATCTATAGGATGCTACTACCAAATAGTGATCCGAATCACAGTTAGCTCCTCTGTAGCTTCTTACATTTGTGATACTGGTCGCCCCTCTTCTTTCAATTAGGATATGGTCTATTTGGTTATGGTATCTGCCGCCAGGTGATGTCCATGTCCATTTATATATATTCTTCCGTGGGAACTGTGTTGATGCTATTATCATATTCCTTGATTCTGCAAAGTCAATCACTCTTGATCCATTGTTATTGCTTTCCGTATGAAGACTGTTTTTTCCTGTAACCTGCTGGTGTGCCGGATCCTGACCAATTTTTGCATTAAGGTCTCCAATTACCATTTTTATATCACTGGATGGTATGGTGTCATATATCTGTTCCAGTTTATGATAGAAAGTATCCTTAGTTACTTCATCTTTGTCTTCTGTCTCAGCGTGGACATTTACGATGGAAATGTTAAAGAATTTAGTTTTTATACGAAGTATACATATTCTTTCGTTTACAGCCCTAAAACCAATTACTTGGTTTTTTAATCTTTGGTTAACGATGAAGGCTACTCCGAACTCATGGTATTTTTCGTTGCCACTGTGCATTATTGTATGCGTTCTAGTATCAAAGGTATCAGTGCCTGTCCATCTTGTTTCCTGCACTGCTAATATATCTACTTTGTACTTTTCCATTTCACCAAGTACTTCTCTGAGGGCCCCACCTCTGTACATCGTTCTTACATTCCATGTTGCCATTCTCAAGTCCATATTTCGATTGCCATGTTGTCTGCCGGGTATTTTCGCTGTCCGAGGCTTAGTTTCCGGTTTCGTAATATTTTTATGCTATTTTTACGCTAATATTTCGTATGCTATTTTTACAGGGAGTGGTTATTAGCCACTCGCCCAACCCCTTACTGGAGGCGAGGGTTTTTCTATAGGGGTTTTCCTTCTCTTAACTGGGAGGTTCTGGTTTTATGGCGCCAGAGTTTCGCCATTCGCCCCCCCTCCGTCGGCTATGAACCCGAAGATGGAAGGGACGTCCCACAATAATGAATGAATATCATATAACCACTAATATTTACACACGCGATAATAATATTAAGAATATCATATACCCACCAATATTTACACACGGACGAAATTATACAGGCGTGAACATCATATACCTACACACCAATATTATACATGACGGAATTAAACATGATGAGAATAATTACACCTACTGTAATTGCACAGCATGTAAAAAATCTGCTACTTTTTACACTATATTTATAAAGTTTGTGCCAAATATTACATTCACGTTGGAAAAAATAAAAGTTGGGTTAGGTTTTTTGACGTGTAATTCTGGCATTGTGAACGATGTATGAAATTCACACCTGTAATTTCGACCTGCAACCGCCCACAACCCACCTGATGCAAATCTCAGAGTGCAACACTACTTTGTTGCATTAATGCCTGCATATCTATACCTATTTAGGTTGGTTATGTTGGCAGCATGGGCGTGCTTAATATACTTTCATAGTAATCGATTGATTACCTGCAGCTTATCGATTCAAACACAACGAGTTAAATAAATCAATGACTTCAAATCACATTAAAGGTACTTCAGGTATAAATCAAAACAAGAAAATAAAGTAACGTAGATATGACTAAATAATTTTTTTTTAACGAAACAATAAAACTACTTTAAAAAATGCACTAAAAAGTTAAAAAAATAATTTCGTATTCTTCTACAACTTAATAATCAACTTACTTTTTCTACTTATCAATATGTAGGTACGATTGTTATTTTTGGAGTCGGTGTCAGCCAAGGTACCCGGCCCGGCGTGTTCACTTGACAGCTCCCCTCGTCAAGTCGCGCGTGCAACTCAAGCACATCTCACCTATATCTATGTATGTAGTTACAAACCTACCTTGGCGGTTGGCGTGATATTGAGTTATTCGTCCATTTGTCGCGAACATACTTAATGCAAATTTAAGACTTATATGGTTTTCTTGCCATTGTCAGAACTGGACCAAATTGAAATGGGACCACATGGGAAGCACCAGCTTTCAAATAAAAAAGAATCATCAATATTGGTTCACCCAGTCGAAAGTTCTGAGGTAACAAACATAAAAATAAAAAAAATAAATTTAAAAATACTGTCGAATTGAGAACCTCCTCCTTTTTGAAGTCCTTTAAAAAGTACAGGTTGTTCGTCCTTATTGTTCAAAAGGTTTCACATATTTGCTTACCGTGCGGTAGAAGGTGTCTCAAAAAACTAATTATATACCTATATACAAATAACTAACCTTATAGATATAGATACAGAGTATCAGGAGAAGGATAATTATAGGGTTTATTTTAGTGACTGACCGAAGGTTCGGTTTCGGTTTCGGCAAGTTTCGGCAAAAAAATCTAGTTTCTGCATCAGTTTCGGTTTCAGCAGAAAATCTGCCGAACCATCCGCCGCACCGAAACTCTGCGTTTGTGAATTATCGCGCGTCGTTCGGCTGACTTCGGGTGAGTTCGTGGCTCGTTATTTGATTTAACAAGTATAATAACAATGTTGTGATTGTAAACGTTATTAAAATTAAAACACTCAATTAATGAGGTCCTTCCTTTATAATGTTGATTATTGACAAATTTTTGTTCCAAGAAGTGTTAACATGTTTGTTAATTTTTAAAAATTTTGTTTGTTTAAAGCAGTAATATCAAAAAAAAATTAAAATTTTCACATACTTACATTGTTGTTTTTTATTTCATTTAACACGTCTAGTGTAATAATAATAGAATCAAATAATATAGACCTGAAACTGAGAATACTCCTCATCAAGACCTATGTATGGAGTATCTTGATGTACGGCTGCGAAACATGGTGCCTATCCGAAAGAGATAAACGGAGACTAGAGGCTTTTGAGATGTGGTCCTATAGAAGACTATTAGGAATTTCCTGGAGAGACCACATAACAAATGAAGAGGTTCTCCAAAGAATCGAAGGAGGAAGGCACCTGCTCAGGACCTTGTCCGAAAGGCGCGCAAGATGGATCGGCCATGTAATAAGACAAGAAGGCCTCTTGCATGCCATAATGGAGGGTATGACCGAGGGGACAAACGCTAGGGGACGCCCACGCCGAGAGTACCTGGAGGACCTGCTGGTGGACGTGCGCTGCTCATCATATGCAGACTTCAAAAGAGCCGCACAAGACAGGGAAGAGTGGAAGAAACGAATAGATGACATTGCTGCAAACCAATCTCAGGATTGAAACCAGAGAGAGGAGAGAGAGTGTTGAATGTAGAACGTAATGATTGTAAACGCAATTAAAATTAAAATACTCAATTAATGAGATCCTTCCTTTATAATGTTAGTGTTGATTATTAGCAAATTTTTGTTCCAAGAAGTAGTTAACATGTTTTGATAATTTTTATAATTTTGGTTTGTTTTATAGCAGTAACACTTTTTGTTTTTTCACATATGTACTTCAATTATTGTTTGTTTTTTTTATTATTTAACTGAACACTTGTTAAATGTATGTAGGTATAAAAGCCAAATTTCAGTAAACAATAGATTTTTAACATGTCTAAAAAACTTTCGGTTTCGGCCGAAACTGAGACAGATACCGAGATTCGGATTCGGTTTCGGTAGAAAGTCCTGTTTCGGTCGGACACTAGTTAATTTGTTATAATATTGTTACCAAGTTTAAAAATAATTTTACATTTGAAGCCGATAGGCTGCGTAGCACCTCACAAAGAGGACACCGATTAGTCTATCTCATTCTTTCGCTAAATGGTTAATGTACTTAAGTGTTTGTCTCTTTTTAGTGTCACTCGTTTCTGTTTCATCGAGTTTCAAATCACAACGGTGCTAGAGAAGTTTTCACTACAAAAACCCGAGTTGCGCGCGCATCCTTTGCAGGAAACTTTTCCTCGATGTTTGGCTCAGTAAGCAGAAAATTGACAGTTTAAAATATTTCCAACGCAACTCTCCGAACAACAGACGGATCGAGCGTTATTAAACAAATGGCCTAGATCAGTGGATTTCTGTATGCGTACCTTACGCTAACAGTATGAGAAGTATTTCACTTGAAGTTAGATAAAATTTACCCTACTTCAGGCATCCATTTCTGTCGGTGTCTCTTCAGCATCAAACACCCATAAGAACTAACGTCACTCTTTTCTCTCCATACAATAACTGGGGTAAATTTAAATAATGTTGCCAGCTGAAAATCTTCTTCTTCTTGTGCCCTGTCCGTTCAACGGACTTTGTTTACTGCGGCCCGGAACAGCTCCACGGTAGACTGGCCAAACCACTGTCTCAGGTTTTTCAGCCATGAGGTTCTCTTTCTTCCAGGGACCCGTCTTCCGGCAATCTTTCCCTGCATTATGAGATGCAGGATCTCATACTTCTCTGGATGTCTCATCACATGTCCAAGATATTGAAGTTTTCGAATTTTTATAGTTTTAATTACTTCCTTTTCTTTATTCATCCGAACCATAACATCTTCGTTTGTAACGCTGTTCTTTCAGCTTATTTTAAGTATTCTTCTGTAGATCCACATCTCGAATGCCTCAAGTCGCCTAATTAGTTCTTCAGTAAGCGTCCATGCTTCCATTCCGTAAAATAACATCGAAAACACGTAGCATCTGACCATTCGCATTCGTAATCCAAAGATCATCACTGCAGAACATTTTTTTCATGCGGATAAAGGTTGCACGAGCTTGCTCAATGCGGCCTTTGATTTCAACTGAAGGATCCCATCTATCATTTACATTGCAGCCCAAGTATACAATACTCTGTACCTTCTCTAGTTTTGTTCTAGCAATATAAAGATTTTCATCCAATGCGTTATTTTTGCTTATGAGCAAGTTGAAAATATCACGAATAAATTTATGTGGATGTGTACGCTAGGGATGTCGAAAGTGAAAAAAAATATCGATATATCGATGTATCGATATTTATTAAAATATGAATATCGACGTCGATATATCGAGGAAAAAATATCGATATATCGACATATCTGTCAAATTTTCAAGAGATTTTGCGTTTTTAAAATAATAGTGTATTCAGCTCAATATTATCAATAGTAATTTTTGTACACAATTTGCTTTTTTTAATGTACAAAAATGTCAATAAAAATGAAGGTATTTATATCACTATTCATTTTTATTACGTAATAATTACAAAAATATCAAAAACTAAAAAGCTGTCTTGTAACTTATATGTAAACTGAGACGCATTCAAAATATGTATGCGTCTCAGTTTTCAATTTGGGAGGCGGGAATGAGTACCGCCGCCCCGGGAACCTTTATTGGATAACCAACACCTCTGCCATAGGTCACCCCAAGTGATTCGCTACGTTTGGTGATTTAGAAGGGGTGCCCGGGTTCAAGGGGTGAGGTTTGTCTGGTCTTGGAGGCGGATGACCAGGACATACTGAACCTCAGATTCCTACCCACCCCTTAAACCCTTTTCCTTCCCAGAACTCTCCTCTCCTTTCTTTCCCTAAAAAAACCCTCCACACAGCATCCTCAAAGATGACATAGACCCTGAGGGAAATTATTTTCCTCAGGGCCTCCTGTGTGGAGCTCATGTAAAAAAAAAAAAGTAACATTCTATTGGCGTATTAATCTGTCATAAAGGACTTCGTGTTTGGAACAAGGTATAGTCAATAATCATAGACAATTGGGAACCAACAAATAGGAGTGGCTTAGAAAAAAATGGCGAAAATAGCAATTTCTATGTATGTACCTACATACATGAGATGGTATTGGTGATCACAATTACTAATGCAAAGACAATAGATTTGTAAGCTATTAATAGTTAAAATTTCAACCGCCAGATGTCATGACCCAATCAAGTTACTTTTTTACGTTCGTTCCTATACGGTTTTGGATTCTAGTGATTTTAAATACATAAATTTAAAAAAATATCGTTTTTGATACAATTTTCGATATTGGATATTTTGTATCGATATATCGGTACAAAATATATCGGCTAAAAATATCGATATATTGAATTAAAAATATCTATATATCGATACTTTTTCAACAAGCCTAGTGTACGCAATAACCTACAGAGTTTATAACCTCAAAGTGCAGGTTTTCTGTAAATTTCAATGAGCCCATGCTTCAAAACACCAATGCAAACAATTCAGCATTCATTGCCTTTTTGTTCATTTTACTACTGTTTATTAATTTCAATGTAACCTTCCATTCATTCTGTGTACCAATACAATGAATGGATTGCGAAATTGAATTTTAATGTGTTTCCCGCCACCCGTGTGGAAAATTGTGATATACTAGTCCCAGAGAGAGGTCGTATCCATCGATGATCGTCCTAAAAGACGTTCACGAAGAGCTTCCTTCTCACACTTCTTGTATGAAAACGAAATAGACTGAAGATATATATTTTACTTGCTTTTTCCCGCGGCTTCGCTCACATGGTATTAGGGGGATTCCCAATCCGCCTCCTCCACCCTCCCTCCCTTCCCCCTCCCTTCCCCCCTCCACCCTCCCGCATTTAATGGAAGTACTCCCCTAATAATTTGAATTGAATAAAGAATTATAGATATCTTACCAATCGTGCCACCTGTTGCAATTTTTTTATACAAATTTCACAATGCCAGAGCTCTGAGCTATATAGGTATATAGCCTATATGTTATTCTTATTTTTTATTTTATTTATTTTATTTTACTTTATTTGGGAAACAAACAGTTGTACATATTTTATTAAATAATTACATTTGACAAATTTGCATGAACCAGTGAAGTTTCCACATTTGAGAATATAGAATTTAAAGAAAAAACAAAAAACTCATTAATATAAGAAGTTATACAAACATAATACCTAACTAGATTACAGAAAATCAGATGAAACCAACATAATAAAATCAGATGAAACCAACATAATAATTCATACGAAAATCAGATGAAACCAACATAATAAGAGAAAAACAATAAAATAAGGCACACAGCAGGATTCACGATCAACAATCTGTTTTGATCTTCTCCGTTACATATTTTGTGAATTGAACTGAGGACAAATGGAAAATATCATATTCTGATGTATGAGCTCAGTAGCGGATTTATTTCAGACGGTATTTTTGTGTACTGTGGAGATTCCATCACAGTACATAGTTAGAAGCTAAAACTGTCTTTATTAAACTATTATTAAATTTTTCGATTGTATTGACACTAAACTTTCATAAACCTTCCTATAGATACATACTTGAACTTGTAGAAATAAACTTGAAATATGATACTTACTTCAAGTTTATTTCTAACAGTAATTATTGATTGTTTTGCCCGTCCGCCCCTTTTGCCCCCCCCCCCCCCCCCCCCAGAAACAAATTCTAACAGTAATAGTTGATTTTTTCGCCCGTCCGCCCCTTGTGCCCCCCACAGAAAAAAATCCTGGATCCGCCCTTGTATGAGCTATATTATTGTAAAGTTTCATTAACATCCATTCAGTGGTTTTTGCGTGAAAGAGTAACAAACATACATACATCCATACATCAATACAAACTTTCGCCTTTATAATATTAGTAGGATGTCAATACCGTACAAGAGTCCCAACACTCCCAGAGTGAGACTCTGGCATCCCCAATTGGAGTACCTAAGTGACATTTTGTATGTTTTTTTTCAACTTAAAACATTAAAAAAATCTGTAGGTATTGGACAGATAGGGTGTGTGGGTTTGGATGGTTACTCGGTTGAACTACCAGTGATGTCATGTGGAAGGTATTTTTGGTATCGTTTTGAAGAAAAAAAGTTTTTAAAAAAACGTCGTGGGGTCTGGGCGATGCTATCAAAGCTTTAAAAAAAGAGAAAAAAATCGTGTTAGAAGTCAGCTTCCAATATTATAAAAATATTAGCACTACCAAAATAAAAATACGTGTTTAGTTTTGAGAAGAATCCATGACATTATTGACAATAATTTATTACGTTGTTTTCGTGTTTTTAAATAAATGCATAGATATTGTATTGCGTAGGTGTAGTATATTTTATTTTGTGTTGATTTGCAATATTGAGGCTTAAAACTGACGATATTTAAAAAATTGTAAATTTCAAGTTCCTTATTTTATCGGAATTTTTTTTTTTCATTTTTACACTATTATTATTCTAGCGCAGACTAGTGAAAAGAAAATTCACGGGATATTATAATTTCAATTTTGAAAATATTATCGGTTGAAACAAATACATGCAATTATTGGATGTCTATTGTTGGAAATACATAATTAATTTGTATAAATTTGTTCAAACGGTTCAAATTTTGAAAATGACATTTAAATTCAAAGCAAATCCGTGATACAGAGTTCATTGAACCGGAGTTACAGACGGACAACGGGGTGAATAAATGGTATTAACTAATAATGATATGATTTTAGATTTCACCAAAATATTTTCTTTATTTGTTTAGGGGGTGTTAAGCCGTGTTGCGCTACCTCCTTTAGCCAACGTTTCGGACAATGTTACAGTGTCCATCGTCAGGGACCAGGGTAGATGTGCATGTGTGCTGCACATATCTGATGATGGCTACAGAAGGAGATACCGCAACACGGCAAAACACCCCAAAAACGAATAACAAAAAAATGTTTTAATAATATCCAACACAATGTCAATATCAATTTCTAAATAAACCTAGGAGATCATAAATATTAATATAATAGTTTGACTGATGTTAACTAGAGGGGTTAAAATAATTAATTAATTATTTTAACCCCTCTAGTTAACATCAGTCAAACTATTTTACAGACTAATAATAAAAACACCAACCAATAAAAGGTTGATGTCAATGCTAATTTAGTTTGTCTTTCTGACAATAGATGACACTCCAACTAACTAATCATCACACATTTTAAAAACATGGAATTTTATTTCACCTTGAGGTATTTCAATAACATTTTACCAAATCAAGGACGTTTGTTTTTTTACAAAACCTAATGTACTTTGTTAAATAAGTCATTTCAGCCCTGGTATTCGCTTTTTTTATTTCTTGTTTAATCTTCCATGCTTAGGACGGTGACCAGACAACTCGGAATGAAATCAACTCAGAAGAACCTCAGAAAGGTTATTAAGAGTGATGATAAAAAAATACAAAAAATTGGTTAAATAGGTTAAGTTAGGTTAGGGTTACTGGCTATTTTAAAATTATTTTTCATAGCCTTTTAATGAACTATCTGAGGTGTTTCGGAGTTGATTTCATTCTGAGTTGGCATGGAACCGCTTAGGACTTATCTATGGCTTCCCACGGGACCGAAATTTTTTTTAAATAAATTATCTCCCTTCTTTTAGAAAACATACCGCACCATTCTGAGATCTGTGTTATACCTTTACATAATATGTTTTGTCCTGAATGCATAATATGATCAAGCGGTGCTTAAAGTGTTTTAGTCTTTTTCATAAGTTTTCTTGTGTCCAGCTTTGAACGGGTTTCCTTCAAATATTAATTTTGCTGATCCCTGAGGACTCTCATCTATTCGAATCTGATAGTATTCTTCAAGTGTTCGGCCAATCTCAACTGTGCACGACCAACCAACGAAATTGTCTCCTACAATTAAAGTTCATCTTATTTACAAATGTACCATATAGATAGATTTTTTTAGAATTTTTGGAAAATTTTGAATAGTACAGACGTCTTATATTACAAGCTCAATTTGGGTACAGCCGCCCTGGGAACCATTTGTTGGATAACCAACATCTCTGTCAAAGGTCACCCCAAGTGGTTTGCCACGTTTGGCGACTTTAGGAGGTGCCCAGGTTCATTGGGTGAGATGTGTACAGGTCTTGCGTCTGCTCACCAGCTACGTGGTGGACCAGATTGGGAGGTCAGTTTGGGGAGACGTTTTGACCACCCCAGCTGCTCTCTCTCGACAGCTTGCACCGCATTTAGAGGGATGCATTCATACGTCCATCACTGCTGACCCACACTGATCGCAGACTCCTACCCATACCTCATACTTTTTTCTTCCCAGACTTCCTCTCCTTACTTTCCTTAAAAAGACCCTCCACACAGCATCCCCTAAAATTACATAGGTCCTGAGGGAAATTACTTTCCTCAGGGCCTCCTGTGTGGAGCCAAAGTAAAAAAAAAAATCTAAATGTTGATATTTGCAATAATAATTTGCGATAATAAACACAATATACAAACGAAAGAGCAAACTTCCTTCCATATTGGATAATCCAGGTGTCGATTGAAACAAAATACACAGAGGTTTAATTGGCAGGTTAAATTATTTTATTCAATAATATAACAGAGGTACATATTTATATTTTAACAATAACATGCTTAAATTAATATAGATTGAACCATGTATAATAGGTTCAAATTTGTTTACTTAACACTTGACTTGTATATTTAACACATTGGCAGATATTTTCGGGTAAAGTAAGGTTTGTGATTTGACACATGGTGTTGACACGTTTTTTGTGAATTCAATGAAAATCAGTAATATAAAACATGATTTGACACATGGTGTTGACACGTGGGTGCGATACTATCAGGTACAGAAGTGTTCACATTGTGATACAAATAGATAGGCTACATACTACTCCTATACAAAAGTTGACTTCCCTGTCTGCTGTGTCATATCGCAACCCTGACTAAAAGACATATATGTACGTTGCGTCATATCACATATCCCCTAAAACGTAATAACAAAAACGTTTTGGAGAGATGTGATATGATGTGATTTCTTTATTAACCTAAAAGTGTTAATAACGAAAATGAATAAGGAACATAGAATAATATTATGGAATGGAATAATATAAAAATTTGTCACCATTAATAAGACGTATGTGTTCTACTACGCATATAAATGTGAATTCAAGATCAAAAAATAACACAACGCTGAATAAGGAGTTAATAATGTAAAACAAACTTAAAAATCTTGTTTACTTGTGTGAAATAAAATCACAGGGGTTGAGAGTGATAGGGTAGGTCAATATAGACTAGGAAAATGTAGAGGGTAGATCATAAGTTAGAAAAGGGTCACCACAAATGAGGTTGTGATGCAGTAAGGGATATCACAAATGAGATCGTGATGCAGCAAGGTACATCACAAATGAGGTCGTGACACAGTGAGGGAGATCACTAATGAGGTTGTGATGCAGTAAGGGACGTCACAAATGAGGTTGTGATGCAGTAAGGGATATCACAAATGAGGTTGTAATGCAGTAAGGGACATCACAAATGAGGTTGTGGCGCAGTAAGGGACATCACAAATGAGGTTGTGACGCAGTAAGGGACATCACAAATGAGTTTGTTTCACAGTAAGAGACATCACAAATGAGGTTGTGACGCAGTAAGGGACATCACAAATGAGATTGTAACGCAGTAAGGGATATCACAAATGAGGTTGTGATGCAGTAAGGGACATCACAAATGGTGGTTGTCAAATATGCAGATTATTTTTAAAGAAAGACAAACCAAATTCCCTGGTTACAAATAACCTGAAAATATTTGAAAACCTCTAACTACCATCATCAAAAGTGGAAAATGTTGCTTGTGTGATGATCGAGGACTTATTTAGCAGAAATAAGAACTCCGGGTGGGAACCCGGCACATTTGTCCATTCGGCTACTATTTGGTCAACTATTTACAAATTATGGTGTAACAGTACAAACATTAAATAACCCTTTCAAATCGACATAAAGATTAACCACTCAGACCAATAAGCTTGTTTTCACGATAATATAACATTACCAGGGGGCCAAGTCTCTATCTTTTATTGTTTACTAACAGCGTGTTACTTAACATTAATTACGTCACAAACACGTATTTTGACCTTAACGCTATTTTTTGTAGTCTCTATTATTTCGTAATGCGGAATTTTGTGACGTAATTAATGTTAAGTAACAGGCACACTAACAATAAAAGATAGAGACTTGGCCCCCAGACATATGTAAAATGTTTGGGGCATACCTGACTTATTAAATACAAACGTATTATTATGTTTTAAACCAATTAAAGCATTAAATTTATTTATCAATTAGGTCTTGTACTTGGATGTAATTGTGAAAAATAACAAATTTATGTAATGCAAAAAGTACAAAATATAATTTTTCATTTTATATACAGATTTAAGTATTTAAAAATACTAATTTTGCTTAGAAGCTAGGCCCTGCTGGCAGCTTTTAATTGGGCTGTGTCCAAAATTGACAATATTAAGACACTTGTTTATTCCACAAAATTTAGATTTTAAACATCAATTTTCTTTTATCTTCCTCGAAATGTTATACATAATAAGATACCTACACATAGGTAGGATTTGTGCATTGAATTGCCTTAGCACAACAAACCACAACATTCCTTGTATTGGGGATGACAAAGTCCCCTTGGCTCTAGCATTTAGAATTTTTGTGCAATATCACATAAAAATTTAAAAGTGCTAATTTTGATCTACAATTCAAAATCTATTAAAATCTAAAAATCTATTCAAATCTAAAAATCTATTCAAATCTAAAAATCTATTCAAATCTAAAAATCTATTCAAATCTAAAAAGGCCCTACAAAGTATTGCTTGTATTGTAAGTGAGATCTTAAAATCTAATACATCGTTAGGCTTACTTTTACCTCGGAGAGCTTGCGGCGGTGAAAAGTTAAAATGTGCAATATTTATTGAATAGTACATAACCCCTCAGGCCTCGGCCATATTCTGTCAAAATATTTTCACTTTGCAATAAAATCCAAATAAATTGAATATTTCCTAATGTATCCGAAAACTAAAAACTATTTTTGAAAGGTGATGAAATATGCTTTCAAATTTTATTATTAGAAATAAAAATGTAATTTATTGAGCATAAAATTTTTGAATGAAAACATACAAGTTTAAAAAATGGCTCACCTTATGTTTTTTCTAACTTAGGGAACGTACCCATACTACGTGACACTTTTAGGGGGGGGGGGGGGTCTTCAAAAGGTCACGCTCCATACAAATGAGCGGCGGGTTCCTTAGGATTTTGGTCACCGGGGGGGGGGGGGGGGGGGGGGGTTAAAAATTGCAAAAAGTTGGTCACGTAGTTTGGGTACGTTCCCTTATATTACTGATAATGAAAAATATAAAAACACACATATATTATTTTTAAGTGTCTTATAAACGTTATCGTCACCTATCTTTTTTGTCATTTCATGTAAAAATAAATTTTTTTTTTCAAATGCGGTCGGAAACTTTGATTTCATAAAGATTAAGCAAAAATGAATTATTTTGTGGTTAACTTTTAGAATTTAATATAAAGTGTGTTTTTTCTCTTTCTTTTATTGTTTAGATAGTATTTCTCACTATAATTGTAAGGGAGATGCAAAAATTTCTATGAGACCTATATGAGTTGTTCCCAAAATTGAACAAATTAGCCTCAGAGTTTAATAATCCGTAGTTTCTGATTTCACAACTATAAGTATCGGTGGACAAATTTTACCTTCCAACAAATTTGTAAAAAATGTTCAAGAAAGAAAATTTTTTTGTCACTATCGCTTGCAAAACAATTTATATAAGAATATAAATATACTTTTTAATATGCTAGTAGCTTTATAATATTGTTGAAGTAAAACAGTAGACTAACAAGCACTGTGTAAAACGAATTATATGTACTATCGTAAGAAATGAAATTGTGAGAAATTGAAATTGTGAGATTATGAGTTTTGTCAAAACATATATGTATAGAGTCGAGAACACACAGTATATGTATTTCACAGATGTAGATAGAATGTTATTAGGATAAATTACTCTAGAAATCAGTGATATATCAATTCTTACTTTGATTTCATCAATAATTTCAGCAATCATCAATCAATCTATATAATATATAATAAAATCTGTAATAAAAGCAATTTTGCGATACGCGCTGAGATAAAATGATTTGATTAAGTGGGTTTTTTCCTCCTAAAAAACACTTGATTACACTTGCACTTTGCTTTATTTGCATTACCATAATAGCTGATAAAAGCCTCCAAACATCACTGGAAAATTTTCAATTAGATTATTGATTAACAACTTCTAAATACACACTAAAAAATTCTTAAGTGCGTCTCCGAGTACCCGTTGTGTACTGAATGGTTTAAAAATCAAATAAATAATTTTGTATTGAAAGTTGAGTTTCCATAAAAATAAGATTAATACATATAAGCAATGTTAACCAAAGAACTTTGCTTTGAATATTTCACAGAATAAAGCATAAATGTAAGATAGGACAGATCTACCAAAGATTAAATTTTTTCCAAAAAATGACATGCATACATTTTTTATTACTATGGTTACAAAGGCTCTAGCTGCGTAGCGTATTCGGAACTACATACTTTAAGTAAGGCCGTCGTCCCATAGGTCAGTAAGGAATCAACATACACTGAGTGCAGTAAGACCGTGCGCAGAAAAGTAAATTTCGCTAAATTAAGGTAACAGTCTGATGCGCAGTCATTGTGGAACTTTTCTCACAGGGTCATAAACCACTCGGTTTATGTCGATTCCTTACCGACCATGGGACCACGTTCTAAACATCTGAACATTGAAACTACCCCTAATTCAATTCTATAATTAACTAATTGGAAGTTACTTGACGGTATTGAAACGGTCGCCATTTTACCACCGTCACTCCTATGTTTTAATTTTTTAAATAACTTCATAAGGGATCGTCCATTAATCACGTGATGTTTTTTAACAACTTTTTAACCCTCCCCCCGTGGTGAGGTTTTAGACTACTCCCCCCCCCCCCTCCCCCCCAAAATCACGTGTATTTTTTTTAGTACAAAGTATTTTTAAATTTTCAGAATATTATCACTGTGGCGACACATCATTATTATCTTCGCGCTCAAAAGAAGATAAGAGAAACATCTCCTAATATCCGCGCCCATGGGCAAACCTACTTGCCTAGGTACCTTCGTACCTATACTGGCCGCGATGTACTTTCTCGCCTCCCGTGCCAGCCCGACGTTAATAATATCGCCCTCGCCTAGAAAGGTCTCGAGACAGCACCGTACAATATCTGTACGGCGCCGAATATTCTCGAAGTGGCTCGTATTACCTACCGCGAGGTAGTTACTCTACCGCGGCTATATAAGCAGCCGATCGCTCGCCCGCTGCAGTTCAGTCCAGTTCAGTCTCACACTTACAGTCGGCCAACATCTCAGCATGTAACGATCTCTGCATGGCATCGCTACGCTCCAGGGCAGCTTCCTCGAGGTCCATCACCACGTCTCAGCTACAAGGCCCATCGTGTCTTCAGCTCCTGAGAACAGCTACATCCCGCGACTTATAAGGATTGACGCACCTTCAGCCAAGGGATCAGCTCACCACTTCATGGCACCCCGAAGCCCCACCGTGCTTCGCTGCCATGGAAACGCGCTCCGCCTCGCCAGGACTACCTGCTGGTGGCTCAGCTCACCGAGCCACACACCGTTCATCTCCGCGATTCAAAGCGTCGAGCAACGGCCTGGAAGATAGGTCATCTCCACCGCCATGGTGTCGAGCAACTCGCTGACCTTCACCACACCATCTCCACCTCCGTACGCCTGCAGCATCATCTACGGCACTCCGCATTACCTCATGTTACCGACCACCGACCATCTGCTACGTAGCCCAATAAATGACTGACTCACTACTTCGACATGACGCCTTTCATTTCAGTCTCCCGCTCCCTCATCACGAAAAATAAATACATGTGATATCGCATTTTACCCCCCCCCCCTGGTGATATTTCGTGATTTTTTCCGAACCCCCCCCCCCCCCTTCGAGCCTCACGTGATTAATGGACGACCCCTAAGTAGTTAATTAACAGTTTACTTAGAGGTGGTGAAATATCCCCTAACACAAGAAAATAATGTGTAATATAACAGTCTTCTAAAATTCTACTATAAAATGCAGATTGTCACATTGACTGACATCACAAAACTGACAAAATATTTGGCATTTTTAGCTATAAACAAAATCAAGAGTGTGCAATTCACATGCAGTAGAAGCGAAACCTTCAGAAATAGATGTACTTGTTTGTCTCTTTTTAGTGTGGCTATTTTTCATTTCATCAGGTTTCAAATTACAACAGTGATAAAGATGTTTTCACTTAAAAATTATCTTAACAACATAAAACACTGCAAATCTTTTTTAGCCATCCTCACAAATTTACTGAAATGTTGACTTTGTCATGAAAAAATATTTTTTTAAATACATCTTTCAAACATTATGTTGTCTTTATTCAATATAGTAAAAAGCACTGATTTCAGGTAAAGGTATACCACTGGTAACTTAGTTGAAACCTATCCCTCGTTTCCATAAATGACGCATGTATCAAAAAGCGACGTTTCTATTTTATTTCTGATACATGCATTGTTCATGAAAAAATGGGAAAGGTTTCAAAAGAGCCCCCAATGTTAAGACCATAGGTACAATAAACTTTTAAATCTACAGCCTTACAATTTTCAATTGAGGGGTTTCTTTTCGAAGTACTTCCGATAGGACATGTCCATGAGGTGATCCACTGTCCTGTCAATTGGTTTGATGATGACAGGAATAGACAGGAGGCCTACGGCTGTGGCGATCAGCTTTCTCTGCTTACCTGGAAGCTTTGTCCCTTTGTCGAGAGCGTATCGAACACCGGCGCACATTCTGAAAAGATTAAAAAAAACACATGTTAATACCAAATACGTAAAAGTTTTTTTTTTTTAAGAATTACTTTCATTTACCAAATAAAGAATAGACAAGGCAGGTCGTATAAGCCTGAAAATTGACTCCTAAATCAATTTTAATTTGTTTCACAGCATATTTATGAAAAAGTGCACGCATTGTATCGCAGTATTTAGATCACCCTCTGCATTGCATTTTACCTTTTGCTGATCTACAATGGTGCTAATTAGTCTACCAACCGTGCTAAGAGAGTACTTTTTTTCTATCACAAAAATAACCCACTTCCTAATATTTTATAGGGTACCTATCGTAGACATTATTTTTGGAAATGTAATCAGCTACCTAATTTTCAGTGAGCTAGAAGTAAAGGTTGACAAATATGACTGAATTAACATTGTTGTAGCTGAAAATTAAATTTTTTGTTTTTTTTTTCAAAATTTCAATTTTTTTCAATTCTTTCAGTCAAGGAATGCGCCGTTTCCACATACTGAAAGATGTTCATACAAAAAGTTGAAATTTTGAAAAAAAAAATCATTTTCAACAGCTACAACATCAGTATTGTTGTATTTTTCAATCTTAGCACTCTAGCTCAATGAAAACTCATGGACCGCCACTGATACCTATCTATAAATTCAAAAAATATGTTTACCTTACAGATAGTTTGAGGACAGCATACTAACAAATGTAAAAAAAATTAAATGTATTACATTTATTGCAAGCAAAAGTTTCTGACGTCATACTACCACATACAATTACAGCAACATTTTCGCGACACATGACGTTTCGCAAACGACTTTAGAAGCTTGTACAAGTCTACACCAAGCTGGATTGTCAAGTTCATCTCCAAATCTTGTGTCGCTATGCTGTTCAGGATTCCCATTGGCTGATAAATGAACAAACTACATTATGGGATTTAAATGACTTTGTGCTATCCTTTATGTTGTGGGGAACGTGAAATTATATTATCTAGGCTTTTGAAGCGAGGCAGCGGAATTCGATGGGTAGTTATAATATAGAATTACCTTAGATGATGTTATTTTTACATTTTTACAACAGAGGCCTAATCTGTTGTTTTTTATATATCAATGATTAGCTAGGTACAGATAACATTTTAATTCCTTCTACTGCCTTCAATTTAAGTAAAAATCTTGATTTACATCAAATAACAAACCAAGGAAACAATAGATAAATTTATATATATTTTTTTTTAAGCCGCATTTTTCCTCTAAGGAAGCTTATAACTACGATACGGATGAATTAAAAATAATAAACCTTGAAATCCACTCTGTCGAAAATATGCACTAAAAACCTTGAAATGTGCACGAAAATAAAGCAAAAATGATATTTTTTTCATGTTTACTATAGTATTTTCATTATCTTTAATGTGACTATAAGTCAATGTTTTTTGGCAATAATCATTAACCATTGTTGGCAAGTTTTTTTTTTAACATTAGCTCCACAAAGGAGACCCTGGGAAAAAAAATCGCTCATGGCCTGTGTTATTTATTTTTATTTTATTTTTTATTATTATTGTACAACAGAATAATTCCAATTAGAGTACAATTTAGTTACCCTATCAGCATTTAGGCAAGTGACTCTTCAATAATGTTTTTAAGGCATAAAAAGGACAGTCACTTACATCCAATGGTTTGCGATTTCATTTAACAGCACCACTCCCCTCGTTATGCTATGCTTTGCCAAGACGTCTGTTATGAAGTTCGGTACTTTAAATAAGTCATGATGTCGACTTCGGCTGTAGTGGTCTGGTACATATAAATCATAGCATCCCAAGAGAAATGGGCTATTGATGAAATTGTTCCAAATTTTGAAAGACAGAATAGCAAGACTTGCTTTCCTTCTAGTTTATAGGCTAGGTTATCTTTGGGGATGCTGGGTGGAGGGTCTTTTTAGAGAAAGGAAGGACAAAGGGGAGGAAAAAGGGGTGGGTAGGAATCCGCGGGTCAATGTGTCCAGCCTAGCGATTCCGTATTTTTTGTGAGATCGTTATTGGATAATGGACATTATCTTCTGTCAGATTTATGTGATTTTTATGTCACATATTTTAGTTTAGATCGATTTAAACATTATTTACTCATTTAATGTACGTTGTACATAGAAAACGCAAATAACAGCCATAAAAATCACACAAATCTGACAGGAGATTACGTCTGTTATCCAATAACGATCTCACAAAAAATACGGAATAGCTAGGCAGGAGTGACAGATGTATGGATCCATCCCTCCCACTGGGGTGACCTTTGGCAGGGATGTTGGTACCCATATGCGCCTTCCAAATTGAGATTAATTTGTATGCTGTTGATGTTACTGGACAGTACATATTATATAATTGAACGTAGGCACATTTGTTATTGATGCATTTAAATACAGATGTGGCGACCTCTTTAATAGTGTTTGATACTTAAGTTCATCGCAATAAATTTTATCCACATTCTGTTATCAGTTTCTGCGTTGAATTTTGAATTTGCTTAAAATATGGTCTTATTGAAGATGTCCTAACTATGGGTAGACATTTCACGAGCAATAATTATTGAAGAATAATAACAATAATGTATTCTTGACAAACCTATTAATGGTGAATCCGGGAATGACTACTGAAGCAAACGTCTGCCAGATCAAAGTGTCCCCCGCTGCGATGAGCATCTTGCAATTTGACCCGGTGTCCTGTTAAACAAACATAATCAGAAATATCATAAAACTGCGAAAATCTTCACTTCAGACAACCAAATAAAATACTTTTTCATTTGAAGTTAATTTTACAACCCAATTTCACTATACATAACCAATATTCAATGTTTTTGGCCAATTTAAAAAAACCTCGAGCGTTCGCTGACCAAAAATAGGCCAATAAGGAACTCCAGTGCAATACTTTAATTTTTTTTAATGAATAATGAATGACCTTCTAACTTAAATAAATGCGTATTTATTTATATTTTTAGAGTTAGTTTTAATAGTTAAAATAATTGTCAAAGTTTTAATTTTTCAAGATCCCCCTGAAAACTACCGTATATGTAGTGAATCGTGTGACATCTTCACTCCCGAAAAGTTTTTTTTTTTTTTATAAAAGCGGAGACGGTTTACCATTGGTTCCCGTGAGTACTTAGGCCATGGGCCCATTGTACTTTCTCCCATTTTACCTCAATCCTTTAACAATAACCCAGTCCCTTTAATAAAGTTCACCAGAGTTGTTATCGGATATGTGGCTAGGTCTTCTGGTTCTACAACATGTCTCCCCAGGTATCTGAGCCTAATTCCCACCAGGGCAGGACATTGGCACCATAAGTGAATTGGAGTCTCTTCATCCTCTTCATCCTCTTCACATTTTCTACATCTACTGGTGCTTTCCACTCCCAATAGCTGCATGTTTTTCCTGAGATGGCAGTGTCCCGTTAGTAGGCCTACCAGTTCCCTCAGCGAGTTTCTGTCCATATCGAGTAGTTTCCTGGTCCGTCTGGGGTCGGGTCCGTTTATGAGTACTTTGGAATGTCTCATTCCGGGTGCCCTCTCCCATTCCTTCCAGTGCTGGGATTTGACCCACCTCTCGATATGTAATTTGGTGTGGCAAGCTGCTACTCCTACGGCCGGCTCAGATCCCGCAAGTGGTGCTTTCGCCCCTTTCCTTGCTAGTTCGTCAGCCCGCTCGTTGCCCTCAATACCCTTATGTCCTGGTACCCATATCAGGGTTATTTTATTGACGGTAGCGAGTTCTGTAAGAACGGTTCTACATTCCATCACCAGTCTGGAGTCGCATCGGTTACTTTCCAGTGCCATAAGGGCTGCCTGGCTATCAGAACAAATAGTTATGTTCTTATTCCCGTACCCAATACGTATATTCTCCTGTGCGCAGGCCAAGATGGCTTTCATCTCAGCCTGAAACTCAGTGCAGTGTATTCCTAGAGGTATACTTAGTTCCCTCTTGGAACCCTGTAAACATACCCCAGCCCCCGTTCCTTCCTCCATTTTGGACCCATCTGTGAACCAGATTAGTTACTATAAGATCGTTAAGACCCATCTGTGAACCAGATTAGTTACTATAAGATCGCCCGAAAAGTTACTATAAGATCGGGCAATCAGCTGTTCAACTGGCGCCATTTTGAAATTCAGAGTTGGAATTATTCTCCCTAGAGTAGCATCACTATTTTTTTTGTGCAGAATTTTTTGAATATTTTCAATATTAGAGATAAACTAATAAGAGATACCTTTATTTTTGAAACTGAAATATTTAGACCTAAATAATGTTTTAATAAACACAACAACTAAATCTCTATAAACAGTAAATAAGCTAATAAGATGAAACATTGTTAATACAATGGCTTGTGTCATACCTACATTCCCATACAATGACTTCACCACTAAACATTTCAATAATACCAACTTGACGGCATGTTTCTACGACCCGATTAAAAATGGACTCTTTAATAATTTTTTTAAAACTCTGCGTTTAATATTATTAAATAAAACTTGTATATTCAGAATCAGCGTTTATTGGTCTATATGAACATATTTTTTTAAAGCTATAATATTTTTCACTGGAGTTCCTTATTTGAAGAGATATTTTAATTCCATTTGCAATACACAAAAATGATACCCCTAAAAACATTGACATCATCATCCATGATAATTCCAAAACACATAGTAAAAATTATTGTATCCAAAACTGCACAATATTAAAAACAACAAACACAATCAAATATTTAGGAGTCATTATCGATAAAAATTTGAAATGGAAGGAACAAATTTGTCAAGGTGTAAAAAAAATTAGAAAATTGATTTATATATTTTTAAGAATCAGAAATTTTTTATCTGTAAAAAACTTATATCTAATATATTACGCTTTGGTTCAATCAACTTTACAATATGCTATCATTAGCTGGGGATCCGCATACAAAACTAATCTTTCCCCAATTGAAGTTGTGCAGAGGCTAATAATTAAAATCATATTGAAAAAACTTTCTGACTACCCAACGGATCAATTATTTAAGGAATTCCAAGTACCATCTTTCAAAGATCTATACAATAGAAATGCATTGATTCAAACTATAAAAGAAAAAGAAAAATATCAATTTATAACTGAAAACCGTACTAGACATAAATATATTTTCTCATGCCCAAAATTAAACACTTCCTTTGCACAAAATTATTATACTTTTCAAGGAAGACTTATTTTCAACCGATTACCGGATGAAATTAGAAAAATTAATGATAAAATCCAATTAATAAACACTGTTAAAAAATATTTTAACCTTTTCCACGCGATCGTAACAACAGTTGATACGGCAAAAGCCATGCCTCACACGCGCCCGTATCAGCCCTTGTTACGCTAACTTCGACTGACAATATAACAGCGCTACTATGTCACAGTATTTTTTCCCGCTCGCTAGAATATTCGTGTAACTATCACGATGCTGACATATTCAGGCATATTTTGAAAGTAAATTTTTTTTTCGTAAAAAACATCTATAATCAAGTGAATGTGTCCTCGTGCCTCGTGGTACTTGAAATATGACATATACATACCGCGTATGGGTATTGAAAAAACGGAGTAGATCAACGCGGGTAAAAAGTTAAAGATAATATAAAAAAAAAAAAAATCTAAAAAAAAAGTTTCCGACTAATCTAATCTCAAGAACAACTACTTATAACTCAGTTTCTAAGTGATACTCTGTTCTTCAAATAAGTTAAATTTTGTATTGTTTTTAGCAACTATGTAATTACATATCACAGAACTTACAACTTATTGTTTTTTACATTCACATTGTAATTTAAGAACTTAAATATAGCATTAAAAATGTACACTACTCTTCCAGACACAAGCTAATGCTTCCATGGAAGAGTGGTATTAACGTATTTTAAAATGAACATGTACGCAAATTACTACATTATCTAAATGTATATTATATTTTATATGCTAAAATAAATAAAAAATAAAAAAAATAAAAAAAATAAATAAAATAAAATAAAATAAAAAAAAATTAAAAATAAAAAAAAACATTTCACAAATTATTTCAAAAGTTCTGGCATTTTCATAACTTCGATATTAACATAGCCAACTTATTAGTTTCACAGTTTATCCAATAGGTGTCTCACATATCTAGTATAACATCATAATCAAAATGAAACTTCGCAGTCACAAATTAGTTTTTTCATAACGGTTTAATGTCGCATTCAAAATTTAAATATTTATTTCACTCAAATTCTATGTCAATGTGTTCATTATTTTATTGACTTCTCTGCTTATTTAATGTTATTCAAAGTTTAATTAAATGAATAATAATACCACAATTTGAGGTTTTAATCATAAAGTTTAAAAAAATAAAAATATTATTTCAAAGTCCTGGAATTTAAAATAATGTGTGAAAGTGAAATTTTATTTGTAACTTTAAAAAAAAATTGTTTTTCAGAACAGCATGTGTTTTAACATTGAATCACAGGTTTAATAAAGTGAAATGTGCAGTTTTTAATATTAATTGAGTTAGAGTAACAAAGAAAAATATACAAATTTTATAATTCTAGGATCATTTTAGTCTGATTAATTACAATTGAAAAATAATGTGAAGTGAAAAGAAAAAAGGTAAAATTGATAACGCAGCGGAACGCTCCAAATAGAATCTTAAATTCGTTGGTTTTATAAAATAGAAATTGATTATTGGCAATGCGTTAACCTAATCTAATATATGCACATATGGTATATCTAATTACTTATGGTTGCATTCAACAATCGAATATAACAACCTTCTTCTTCGATGGCGCTACAGCCCATATCGAGCTTTGGCCTCCTGCAACAGTCGCCTCCAACTCCTCCGGTCCTCAGCGGCTGACTTCCAATTTGGTACCTGGAGAAGCTGTGCTGCATCCCCTCTTACTTCGTCTTCCCACCTCAGTCTGGGTCTTCCCACTTTTCTCTTTCCACCTGGGTGTCCAGTCAAAATTCTTTTTGGGACGCGTGTATCCGGCATTCTCTGTACATGCCCAGCCCATCTCAGCCTGAGGAGTCTCATATGTGTTGAGATGCTAGGTGCCTTATATATAACAACCACTAATTTAAATTTTGAATCATTTGCACAATCTCACTTGTTTGAAATTTTGGGTCAGAGGTTCATCTTTTGGCATAGATGAAGCTTTTATAAGCATTGAAAGGTCAAAATGGAATTAAAATTAAATATTTAATTATTGAAGACAATATTAACCATTGAAGACAGAAAAATATTCTGGGAATTGAACCCTACATCTTTCTCAGCTAATTCGACCATTTTAACTTCCACAATTTATAACTGAATCATAACTGAATCATTTGACTGAATCATTTGACTAAGACTACTGACATTATCTTCATTTTTTTAATGCATATTTTTCCAAATTAACCCCTTCAGTAATCATTAAAAAAAATGGAAAAAAAATTAGAGTAATCTCAGGCATGCACATTTTCGCACATAATATCCACCAGAGTATACTCGGGCGTGGTCCTTAAGCGGTTAAATGTTTTATATTCTATACCACCTTTGGTCTGGAGCCCCAAAATACCTGAAAAAACCCTCGATCCGTTTGATAGATTGCAATCTTTAGAGCACAGGCGTCAGGTGGGAATGCTGTCCTTGTTCTAACGGTATTACAGTGGAAGATGATCCGAGGAACTAGCGTAATTGATCCACGGCACCTCTGCATAGTCGGGAAACACGCCAAACATGCGCCCAACATATGTACACGGTTGACATTTGTCACATGAGAACGGGTCGTTTCCACGACTCGTTCTTTAGTACAAAAGCTCGGCTGTAGAACGACTTGCCGGCCTCTGTGTTTCCTCCTTCCTACAACAAGACCCTCCACACAGCATCTTCAAGGATGACATAGGCCCTGAGCCTGAGGGAAATTATTTTCCTCAGGGCTTGGCATGTAAATTGGCAATAAGTTGAAATATGAGAGGCAAGACATATGGGCCTATGACTTAAGTACTTAGGAATAGTGCATATTTTGTAGAAGCTATGCAGACTTGTCTAACACTTACCCAGTTTTGATAGGTAAAAGAAACCATTAATAGTTAAAAAAAATAACTTTCAGTTTAAACAAATACCGTAGAATAGTTATAATATCTCCAACTACTGACATTTTCCTTACACTCTGATGCTAGTATGCTACACTACCTCCGGCACGAGTTGTGAGACTTGGTTTTCTTTCATACATTTTAATGGATTTTATATCATGCTACACAAACGCCTCTATGGGCCAGAGTTGCCAGCCAATACAAGTAAAATACTGCCAACATTTTACTGGAGTTGGGCATATTATTAATATTCTAGGGTATTTGGTCTAAGTCAGTCCTCGGCTAAATAAATATAAGATATGAAACTATGACTTACATTTTTTGCCCGCTTTGCCTTGTCGAATGTATCAGCCAGAACGTATCCGCAGGCCACCACGTAGCTGAGGTGGACGTAGCGGTCGCTGACCACCTTGCGGAAGGACTCTCCCACCTCGTTGGCGTACCCTGCAGGACAAGGAAGAGCAGAGATGGATCTTTTCAGTGACGAGTTTATCAAGGCGGACGAGACAACACAGCCGGGGTGAGTTAATACCTTTATATATTCTATTTTTAAGAATACTGATTTTAATCAGTGACCCGACGTTGATAAATATAATAAAAAAAAATTTTTTTTGCTTCATTTACCAATTTCAAACCAAAAATCGATTTCAAAATTTCAAAAATACCTTTAATAATAAATTGGTAAGAGTATCAAAGAAATTTATTTTACAGTGTCGATTTTTAGACAATTATTTTTTTCCTTGATGCATTTGAATGAAAATATATGTTTTATAGTTTTGATATTCGGCGGTACATCCTCTCTGCACACCCCTTTGGGGAAACTTCTTCTTCTTCTTTGTGTGCCGTATCAGGACCCCCGCGACGTTGGCGATCACTCTTGAAAATTGTAACGTAATTATTTTCATGGTAAGTATTCAATCGGTACCTACTTGCTCAGAAGGAGTATTATTAATTTCGGGTGCAGTTGGAACGATTGATAACAAATTCAAATTGCCGGAACGTTGTTCGATAGTTTGTTTGAAAAAAAAAAAACGATTAGAAGGGCGACGTGATGACATAACGATGGATTGGTCGGAAGTTTTATTTTGTAAGGAGTTTTGATACTCCTAAATGATTGTGTAAATTTGCAATATTATGCGTGTAACAGACGTGATGCCTTTACGAGACTGTTAAATAGTACCGGGTCGCGGTACACGCAGGATGTTGATTGTTTTTTCGAGGCGAGGAAAACTTTTATTGTGATGATCACGAGATATCGAGTTACCTATGTAATATTACAATCTAATGGAAGTGTTTATGATGTCTGTGTGCCTGGTACCTAAGGTTGGTGTTCTTGTGCTTAGAACTGAGATTCTTGTGCCACGTACAATCCAATATCACCGAGGACAACTTTGGTGAAGACTGCAGGCACTTCTTAAATCACATTTACGGTCTAGAACTGCGGTTTATATCCTTTCAATGCTCAGAGATGGCCATCGGACGCATTGTGACGCCTTTGTGGCTGGACTGGAATCTTGGATGCTTCACGGTGTCATGGGCTTGCGAAGCGGCAGCTCTGGGGCTCTTCTCCAGCTATCTGGAGCCCTTGTCGCTGAGGTTAGAAGAGGTGCGCCATTTTAACTATGGCAAGCTACGAATGATCATTTGGAGTGGATTCTACTAAAATAACTGAATTATCTCTCTCTCTCTCTCTCTCTACATTTTTTTGAGTTTACAATGGTATTTATGTAGATTATGTTTTTGCTTGTCAATAATAACAAGTACATTTTGTTTAATGTGAGTTCTTTTATTTACATCAGATAGTAGCTTTCTTTTTATCCCACGCAGGACCCTGAGATGATGATGAGAGCTCATGCAAACGGAATTTCTCTGCTAACTGAGAAAGGTACGTGTCAAAATGTATCTCTGTCTTGCGCTGCCCGGAATAGCTCCTCCACACTTCTAATGCCGGTCCACTCTCGTATATTTCGCAGCCAAGACATTTGTCTCCTACGAGGCTCTCGGCAACCCTCTATCTTGCCTTGCAATATAAAAACAATAATAATTTTGTGTAAATATTTATATATATTTTCCCCTAAACCGACTGCATTTTATATATAAGTATGCCGGGGGCTTACTTTCGGGGGATCAACTGTCATTTTAATGTTATCGTTAACAGGTCAGATATTTGATTTAATCAATCAAATAGCCATTTCTCCACAGGGAGTGGCAAAGATTATGAACTGCTAAACAAATCTTTATTGGCATGCGCTCCTTGCTTCATTTGCATTTATGCATACCTAAGTAAATATCAAGAGGTGCGCCTCATTCTTTTAAAATATTACAATAAGGAACAACTATTGCAGTCTACAGAGAAGCAAAATAATGTACTTTACTTCATATTTTAACAAATTTACTTTGCGGACAACAACTATCAATGTAAAATAAACGGTGACCAGACAACTCAGAATGAAACCAACTCAGGAGCACCTCAGAAAGGTCATTAAGAGTGATGTTAAAAAAATATTTTAAAAATTGGTATATGTTAAGTTAGGTTAGGGTTACCAGCTATTTTCATCTCTACATATTATAAATTAAAGTCCCCCGCGTCGTCTGTCTGTCTGTCTGTTCGCGATAAACTTGAAAACTACTGAACGGATTTTCATGCGGTTTTCACCAATAGATAGAGTGTTTTGTGAGGAAGGTTTAGGTATGTAATTTGTCAAGGATTTGTGTAAATTGGTTGAAACATAATGATAGAAGTGTCGGAAAAAGTCAAGCCGCCTGGTAGCTTTCATCGAAAACGCTGCCTAATCCTTTGGCGATATAACGAAACAATGCATGGTGGGATATTCCTCTTTTATAGATCTACAAAAAAATCCACGAAGGCATATATCTATCTTTTACAGATAGCTTACTATTCCCACTCTATCTTCTAAAAAAATAGTCACTGACATTGCGGTAATTGAAAAGTTATTTAGACGGATATAGTATTAATCCTTATTAACTTAAATAGTTATAAATTAAAGTCCTCCGCGGCATCTGTCTCTTCGCGATAAACTCAAAGACGGCGGTGGTTATAAAGGTTGGATAACCATCCAGTATATGACGTTGTGTTTTATTAGCCACAGCAACGCGTGGCCGGGTCAGCTAGTAGCTTTTAATGACCTTTCTGAGGTGACTTTTTTTATAAAACTCAAACTAAGGTCCTAAAAACATTATATAAAGTAGGTCCATGGTTTCAGTTTAATTAAAAGTGAGAAAAAATATCCTAAAAACCTACTAGGAGTATTTAAAAATAATTTTTGCATATTGGATGACGCACGCTGATATTTACACAAACCTAACCTATAATTCTGATAACGACTATTGTAATTACTGGACTCAAGAATCGGATTCACTTGGTCAAACCATGTCTTTCCAGACTAATGTCCAATCCATCTAGGTTTACTATCTTATTACTTATAAACTTGTTTTTTTCCGGATTTCCACATCCATAACACATTTGTACATGATTTTTGCTAAACATGCTTCTTAGGTATTTCGTATTTTTACTGCATTCAGTATAGTCTACTTTTGCCAGTTCCGTATCTCTGTTTTCCGTAGTTCTGTACTGTATCGTACATCATGGTTGATGTTAAAACCCCTTTGAGAATCGCCAACTAGGCTTCTTTTGTCAGTTTACTATTAATTATTAGCGACTTCTGCGTTCAATCCTCAATTAGGTGAAGTTCCTGCAATAAACCCTCTTTCAACATCTTAAAAAGCCTTTCCATCTCGTAAACAAAATACATTTCACGTACTCACTAACTTGGGTAAAATTACAGAATTGTTTTCATGCTTTAAGTACAGGGTGCGGCAGCATAACTTCCTTTTTTCAAAACGCAATAAAACCCATTGTATGAATCAGAATTTTTTTATTTGTTTTTATAATGTAGGCACATACCTAAAGTTTTGTTTTACTTAGTTTTTAAAGATCAAATCAGTAGGTGACCGATTCTCCATACATTGAGTTAACCGATTTCTGGCGTTTGACTCTTGCCAGCATATCAGGCGTTATCCTGGCAATTTCTTCCTGAATATTGGTCTTCAAATCTTGTAGGGCCCTTGGACGGTTCACATAAACACAGGAGTTCAAGAAAACCCATTGAAAAAATCCCAAGGGGACAAATCGGGTGAGCGGGCCAGCCACTCCAAATCGCCCCTAGTTGAGATGAAGTGTTATGAGAAGTGTTCCCTCAAAACAGCTATCAATGCTCGGAGATCTAATGGGACAAGGAACTCCAGTTCACGTAGTCTGAACGTAGTGACCCATATAACAATTGATTTCCGGTTCGGGACAGAGGCTAAATTAAAGCGATTCCGAAAGGCGCGCTGGGTTGCGATCACAGAACAACCATTCAAAAAGTAGGCCTCATCGGCAAACGTACGCTCCTCACTGTCCCAAGGCACGATGGTGACTAAACTGTGTCGGGTCAAAACATTAAAGTTCAGTCTCTCGAACGAGATCACTAACGCTCCGCTACTACATCAACTGACTGAATGACGCGCATTTAAAAAAAGGAAGTTATGCTGTCGCACCCTGTACACAATTTACAGTGGACCCGTGGTAATCCGACAAACGTTTTGAAGGGCAATGTCGGATTATCGAATTTGTCGGATTAGAGAATACTGCCTAAGACCCTCTATAGTCTGGAATTTTTTGAATAAGAGTACCTTGTAATCCGACAAATTACAAATCCAAGAATCTATTTGAACTACGCATCATCTTACATACACCAGATCTCCAAATCTCCAGAAGTAAGCCGTGTTTCTGGGGGCAATGCATTCCAAGATTGACAAAGAGCAAAAACCAAATCTTTCATGTTGAGTTCTTTTATCGTTTTTTTAGGCTGGTCCTTAGATAAAGCTCTCAGAAGTAGGTTTTTCTTGTAATCTTGCTTTTTTATTTATTAACATTTAAACCTGCTAAACTACTTATGTAGTTTGTCAGCAGGTACACTGTATAGAAATAATACTTCATTTCAACATAATTACCTACTACAAGAAACAACTATTTACGTCGGGGGATTTAGAAAAAAACACACAAAATCGCACGCTCAAGCACTTCTTTGATGGTGTGAATCGGCATTTTTTATGTGTACCTACTGTGGGCCTAGTCACTAATTTTTGTAAACCTCCGTTTCATGAAGTTACGGGTTTAGCTACGTCACATACCCGTTGTTGTTGTTATTTAAGTTGGCGAATCTGTCAAAATACGGGTATGTGACGTAGCTAAACCCGTAACTTCATGAAACGGAGGTTTACAAAAATTAGTGATAATGTACCGTAATCTCACCACCCGGAGAATATAATATAAAATTTGTAAAAAAAAATTTCATGGTCAAATCACGCTAACAAGAAACACAAAATAATTTAAAATGTCTGTTTATATGTATACATATTTATAATATAGTATAATAAAAAAATGCTTTATCTTGCAAGATTATTAACGACCTTAATTTGAACGCTAGCGATTCCTGCCCAAGACTACGCAACTTTCTTGAACTAAAACAAATGGTTCAGTATTTTGTTATGAGGGGATTCAATGGATTGTCCCCGCGGTATTTGAAATTCACATATAAGGGTGCATGCGCGGTTCTCGGATTGCCTACGATCGAGAAAGAAACGCAAAGAAAAAACCAAAATGCCTAAAGGGACAACTCGGATTGTCCCCCAAGTGCGTGGTAGGTTCTGCGCACTGAGAAATGGACTCTGATGGTTCGTGCGCTGATCTGTTGGTCAGCCCGGGTGGTTGCTGGGTTGGGTTAAAATCATCCGGAAAAAATTTTTGTATTTTATTTCTGCAAATGTTCATTACTTTTAAGTAGGAATTCATTAATTTTGGTGAAGACAAAGCATCGACTGTTATTTCCTTTAGTAGGTTTCAGGTGTCCCTATTGTCCCCCTGTGAAGAACCGCCACTGCAAAATCGGTTATTAGGTTTGTAGTGGGTTATTTAAATAATTTGTGCATATTTATATTGAAACAGACACTTCCGGCAAACGTTACATCATACTAACAAGATGAAAAAAATAACAATTATTATAAGCAATAATTATCAGCCTGAAACACTCATCCACATTGAAAAATCTTCCGAGAAAAGATACATGACGCCAACGGGACTTGAACCCGTGTCCTCTCGATTGCCGGTCGATTGCTCTTGACCACTGAGCTATGGCGGCTTATCTCGTACCCGCCAAATGATTCAATATATGCTAGTGTTTCATTCAACAATTACTGCTTATTATATTTTTTTCACCTGAAAACAACCAACTTTATTTTTGCGAGAGAAACATTGTAAGTATTAAATCCCTCGCTAGGTGGCGTCGAGACAAATTATGTCTTCATTTATTGGGGAAATACTTAAACTTGTCAAATATTAATTATTATTTTTAATTGTAAAACTAACGCGTTTTTTTTTTTTTTTTTTTTAAATGATTTTAATTGATTAAAAATGGAACTTAAATGCATATTTTACCATCTCCCCCATGTAAAAAGTGAGATCGTTTCTTGTAAATTAAGTTGAAATGAAGTGTCATTTCAATAATTTCACCATTCACAATCATTTCAGTCTTGAAATACAGATAGTTAAGAGGTAATGCCCAAAAAATAAATAAAACAATTACTGCGATACTGATGATTGATGATGTCTAAATTGTACAATTTTTTCACGCAACATTAAGCAAAACAAGTTTTTAAATCCAACCAAGATGAAACGACCGTGTAAAACAAATTTGTCACAAATGCAGTTGAGTACAATGACTTCAAATCATTTTGTTTCATAAATGATTATTGTTTTTCAACGAGAACGATAAACCATATTTTCCATGGTCGTCTCTTTTCAAAAAAAACATAATTATATTATGATAAACGTGAAATAGATATAATTTATCAATTTTCTTGGTATTTCAAATATAAACGCTGATTTAACGAACTTATTTCGTTGGAAAACATCGTATTACGTAAGCCTGTCAGAATTTTTAGGTTAGAATATAGAAATCACTATTTTATAACAATGTTACGATGAAATTAGCTTTAGAAACGTAAAATAAGTCAATCAAAGATAGATATATATCAAATGTATATAAATAAATAGTATTTAGCTTTGAAATAATACACAAAATTACCTAAATATCTCAGCGGAGTATCCCTGTAAATATCCTTCTCTGCCATGTTGACGTTTGTTTTTATCACACTTATTTTATAAAAGGTATAACAATAATATCACAGATTCGATAATATTTTAACAATAATAATTATAATTAATAATAATAATTCGCAATTATCAGCATTGCTATTTCAATTGAATATGAAGGCCTCGGTAACGAGCAATATTAATAAATACGCCACAAAACAGCGCAGCAACGACAACGACAATCTCAGCAACGCGCGGCCAATGTCATGTCAGCCATTTTTGTTTTTATTTCTGGGTGACCTTGGTGAGCCTTGGTCAGCTGATTTCGGTAGGTACCAGAGGTATATCAGAAAACATTGGAAGTTTATTATTACCATTCGATACATAATTAAATACATTTTATAATTTTACAAAATCATGCGGGAAGTTAAATAATAGATTGTTTAATTCAATATTTTGTGTGTAGTAATTTTCACCGTGTTTTTCAAGTTGCGGTCGACGTTTCTTTTCCATGACATATTTTGTTCAGTTTTTTATCATTACTCAGGATTTCCTTGTCATTTTACATAAATAACCACTGAACCCAGATAGACAATACCTATAACATCGAACATTATTAATAAGAATAAGCTTACGTCTGTACGGTTGAAAATTAAGAATCCGACTTCGAATACCTACATCTCTGACTTTGCGCCTTATGCAAAACCATCGTCTTAAAGTTTTTCCAAAAGCTACCCACCTTTTTAATAGAACCGAATTCAAGCAAGTAGCCAATAATGTCAAAAGATGGCACCACTTACGTTAACATATCGCGTTAACGATTAGCATCCCCTGGCTGTCACTGGATCACAGAATGTCGGTGGATCCGAGAAACCGACTACTTTTGGAACCATAAAATGGATTTATAAAATGGTCACCAACACTTAAATTGGGCGAAACCGAATCATAAACCGCCCGCAGGGCCTACCTGCGAAGCGAGTTTTTAACTGCTGGTGGGATTATCTTTCGGGCGTCCTTTTCGTGAAAAATTCCCTGGAGGGCGCTAATATCTCAGGAAAAAATATTATCTTTCACAAATTCAAAAAATCGAAGCCCCTTTAAAAACGATTTGCAAATTGCAAATCCTTTTTTATCACTTCCGTGTTCCAACCTAACTCATTCATTTTCTAAAAGAAAAGTCATGAAAAAAATTATGGGTTTTTAGACTAAACGTTCAGCAATTTGCACCTAATTACATTACCTGTTCAAAAGATTTAAAAATATTTTATACCTGTAAATGTAAATATTATATGCACCATGATCACGCTCATACCGCGAAATTTCAGGGGGTTATTCATAGTATTGTAATATCTATGAACATAATCCCAAAGACGACAAGAATGAAAGAAAATGTGAAAAAGAAAATTTTTCATCAATCAATGAATTCACCCCAAAATTTTATATAATAACATGAAATAACGTGCTTATTACAAAACAATATATTTTTATAAGAAAATTGTAAAAGAACAATAACTAATACTCCTCTGTTTTCGTCACGGGTTTCGTAACCACGCTTCCCTTTTCCCTTTGCTTGCCTTCGCTTTTACCTCAACATGTGTATTCTTACGTCAAATCCGACCCGGTGACGCGCTGACGGCCACTGACGACATTTTGCAAAATGGCACGAGATCCCGCCAAAATCGCCGTTAAACTCCGCGAGCTTCCGTGCCCGAACGGTCAACGGTCGGTCCGATCCGCAAAACGGGTTTATTCGCCATTAATACGATTTTCCGGTCTGCCTGACGTTTGGAGGTTAAGTGAAAAGTGAAAATTATCGATTTTCCCGCGTCATTTTTGACAGCTCAAAAAATCGTCAATAAGGATGTGAATGACAGAAATTAAACAAGTAAAATTCAAAGATAAATATCTTATATTCATAAATCTAGTGACATCAATCAATTTTAATAATAGAAACGGAATTGAAATGAACAATAAATAATAAAAAATAATAAGCGATACAACCGGTACGAGAATGATCGTGTTAAATTTACTAGGTAATCTGTTGGTGAATTTTTGTAGGTAGGTACCTATGTAGGGTGGGTATGACTAATCACTAATCACTAATTCGAAAGCTGTGCGAAAGAATTGCACTGCAGGCTGACATTTTTCGTGTCTTTTACAATGTGTGTCCCAATAATTATTACATTATCAGCACATTTCTAATGTTGAATAGAATTATTCGTCTGGCAAAACTTATAATTTGTCACTTTGACTGAGTCCTAGCATGGTCGATCGATAAGGATTGATAGGATAACTTTCGGTCTTCTCATCGTTCTCTAAGAGAACTGCAAATCGCTCACGTACAGACAACAGTTGATGTCGAATATATTAAAAACACTCAGTCATTGTGATTGTCAACTGCTACTTATTCGTTGGCGATCTGCAATCATGCTAGGGAACGATGAGAAGTTAACGAAAGTTATCCTAACAATCCTCATCGATCGACTGTGCTCGGGAGCCAGCAGATATGAAAAATTATTATTTAATTGTTTTTATCGGGCTATTATTTTGATGAGAATAATTGTAGGTAATGCACAAAGTTGTGTGTGAAAATGAGAGTGGTAGATATTCTCAGTATCGCCCCGGTGAAAGGCCACCATTCAGAATCGAAATGTTGCGCGTTGCTTGAAACGGCATTACTTGGTGGTAGATCTCAAGACTCCAGATACTAATATCTACAGCCTGTATGTCGGACGAATATCTACAGCTCATATGTTGGACTAATATCTATGAACTTCAGAGTGAGGACTAATATCTACAGAGCTAAGGTCGGACGAATATTTATGACGGTCCCTGTGAGCGTAGGTTGGACTAATATCTACAGAGGGCAGCTGAGCAAGAGGTTGTACGGAAAAGCATAAAATACTTCAATTACGTAATTACTAATTACGTAAAGGCTTAAACGTTTAAAGTACTTACATGAAGTTTTTGCATAATATTACGTATTTTGCTGTTTACGAGGACAATATTTTATTGAACAAACATGGAGGTCATAATACAAAGATATTTATTTATTTCGAAATACACGGCACCACAACCTAACCTAACTGACAGAAATGGTCATGGTAACAGACTAAATAATTTAGAAGCACTCGAAATAAAGAAAGCTGTTAAAACAAAAACCCAAATCCTTAATAATCAGCTAAATGTGTCCAGTAGTCCGATATTAGGGATTTTCACATACATACATACATAAATTAAGTTTTTTGAACTGCATACGCAATATTACGTTATTCCAATATGCTATACATAATTGCAAATCCAACCTTTGCCAGTGCTGAAGATATTCGTCAACACTTTGGATCTCATAGATATTAGTCAGCTGTTTGAGCTGTAGATATTCGTCCTCACTTTGGTTCTCATAGATTATTTGTGCAGTTTTTGGAATTCCTGTAGATATTAGTAGACGCCTCCGATCTCAATAGCCAGGTACTTCATCTCGTCTTCCCTATCTCCTTCCGTTTCCCAACTTCCCTTTTTCAAACTCACAACATGCCCCAATTGCGGATGCCATGGACACACTGACTCCGGACAGGTGAAAAGTTGGGACCACTCCCGCCCTAGTGTTTGGCTACGCCACTGAAAGCACCCATCTTAAAATATTATAATGAAATTTGAACTGTCTAACTGTCTACCTATTATTTAAAAAAATGTAAAAACCCGTATTTTATACCTGCATATCCATTCATCATCATCACCAATAATAAATGTTTGCATAGCCCGCGACCTGTTCAAATTGGCTCTCTCTCGATTATTGGCTATTGACTTTCAGCTAATTTTCAATTCCCAACGCGATTGTTTAGAACTGGGGTCGGCAGATCGCGGCTCGCGAACCGCATGCGGCTTTTAGCATAGGCTCTTCAGACGCCGACTCCAACCAACCAGCCTATATATTATGTGATGGAGTCACCTAACGAACTTTGACGAGAACACCACTAGTGTTGACAACTCGTATGTTAGAGCTAGATAGCTAAAAATGATTCAGCTTCTTATAAAGTTATTTCGGTATTGTTTTTTTCTCAGAATTTCTCTAGCCGACCCCGTAGTTATGTTGTATAAACCAGTAGCGACTGGGAATGTATGGCGAGCAATATGCGGAAATACCCCAAGCCAAATGATCTTTTATCTTTTGTAGCAAAGTCTGTTGGACCCATAAAACAAATTTGACCGGTTAAATAACGATAATTTAATTGTTTTGCCTTTAATAATGAGCGGCTCTGGAATATTTTGTTTTGCCACCGCCAGCCAAAATAATCAATATGAGGTGTAAGTCTTAATAACCAAATAATCCAAATGTAATCTGGAATTTCGTGTGATCAAGTGTTTCGGATAGGTACGTGTTATGTGCTGATTCCTACACCATGTGTGCTGTGTAGGGGAGTTTAAATAAAATATATTTATTTATTAAAAGAAAATAACTTAGTTTACATCACTTTATTTTTTTTTATATATTTTATACTATCAACGTGTTTCGTGAACCATGTTCACTTCTTCAGGAATAAAAGTATACTAAAGTTAAAAAAATTAATTATAGATTACATATGGAGAGAAGAAATTGAAGGAGGGGGAAGGGTTGACAATGGTGGGAGTTTCGAAGAATTGGGGATTACCAAGCTATTAGAAGTAAAAGGCCGGTTAAGTGGGAAGATATTTAAAACAGGGTTAACAAAAATTTTTTGCTTATTAATTATGTCAGCTTTGGAATTTACGTTTTTTCTTATTTCTAAAATTTCTAAATTATTGATTTGCGATGTTTTATATCCTGTATGTAATATTTGAAGATCTGAATTTATGTCAAAGCTATGATCATATTTTAATAAATGGTCTGCGAACTCAGAATCGCTATTGCCATTTAGTGCTCTGAGGTGCTCTTTAACCCTAATCTCAAAGTTTCTATAAGTTCTACCTATATAAAACGAACTATAATCATTACAATTGAGTTTGTAAACCCCTGATTTTTTTGTTTTAATTTCGCTATCTTTATTGTTGAGTATATATTGCTTCAATTTGTTATTTGTGTAAAACGCTGGTTGAATAGTACCGGGAATATTTTTACTAATAATTTTTGACGTATCGTTGTCGACAAATAAAATTCTACGCAATTCCTGAAGAAGTGAACATGGTTCACGAAACATGTTGATAGTATAAAATATAAAAAAAAAATAAAGTGATATAATCTAAGTTATTTTCTTTTAATAAATAAATAATGACATCACAAAGTAACAACCTTTTAGAAGAAGTTTTCTTCGAAAAAAAAAATATATTTATTTATTTATTTTATTCAGGTTCTCCATAAAACAGTTATACACAAAAAAAAATATGGAGAAGATTACAAAATTTTAAAAAGTGCATGGGGGGCAGTTTAACTATGTTGTGACGTGTAGGTGACATTGAAGATGTCGATGCTCAATGCAGAGTCGCCATGTTTAATGGTGCATTCTGATAGGCAGAAGTTCTCGCTTTCAGAGCATAAAAAAGTGCGTGGGATCTCCCACGAGTTTACGCGTTAGGGACATATAAGTTGATCTCTTTCAATATTGGCGGATTTAGTACGCGTACCGGAGATTAACTCAAAAAAATGTTTGCCTAAAAATATTTTTCGGCGGGCCTCTAGGGTAGGTATTAAAATCGAGCAGAACAATAATGGATACAGGAATGGGTAGTATGTGTATTTCCTCATATGCAGGTAATGCATAAACCTTTTTTGCACTGTTTCTATTTCTAGTCTAGGTTTTGTTCAGAAGGGGCCCAAATAATGGAGCCATATTCCAGGATGCTGCTGACAAGTGCTTCATATGTTATCCGTATTGCAATTCCATTAGTAAATGATCTCGCATTACGAAGAATAAATCCAAGCATTTTGTTGGCGCGGAGACAATGTCAGATATGTGAGATTTGAAAGACAGATTTGCTTCGAAAATCACGCCAAGGTCTAATATATACGACTCCAGATACTAATATCTACAGCCTGTATGTTTGACGAATATCTACAGCTCATATGTTGAACTAATATCTACGAACTTCAGAGTGTTGACTAATATCCACAGAGCGTAGGTTAAACTAATATCTACAGAGCGTAGGTTGGACTAATCAGCTAAATGTGTCCAATAGTCCGATATTAGGGATTTTTACATACATACTTACATAAATTAAGTTTTTTAAACTGCATACGCAATATTACGTTATTCCAATATGCTATACATAATTGCAAATCCAACCTCTGACAGTACTGTGGATATTCGTCAACACTTTGGTTCTCATAGATATTAATCAACAGTTTGAGCTGTAGATATTCGTCAACACTTTGATTCCCATAGATATTAGTTCGATTTTTTCAGTTTTTGGAATTCCTGTAGATATTAGTAGACGCCTCCATATATACTTGAAAGGAGGCCAACGGGCCCAAAAAGGTTGGGAATCTCTGGTTCAGACTGTTTAGCTATATTTACAATCTGCATTACGTGGGTATGACACTTGGAGTACCTACCTACAATATCCAATGTTTACTGTTTACCCACTCGGTGGAAAGAATTAATATTCTCGGTTTTTTCCATGAAACATAAGCCCAAAGGCAATATCAGCGACAGGATATTACGGGATGGGCAATGATTGCGACAGTGTAAAGCTTGCTTATTATGGTGCGAAACAATTTTATCACCATTTTATGTTACAAGGAGTGGAAAATAGGGTCAGTCAAATTTCTCGTAGGAACCACAATTTCGCTTCTAAAATTTCACTACCAAAATTACAATGTGAATATGGATGAACTCAGATATTTATCGTACAGGGTTGATTAGGTAGTCAGACTTCTTAAAAAAAATCGAAATTTGAGGTGGGTATGCAGTTATAATGGTGTTGACATAATATGCGAATTTTAAGGTTTTTTTTTGTTATGTGAATACCTCAGAAGAGTCTCAGCCGCTCCCGTCTGGAGCCAGTGAGATTATGTATGTTGTGAGGCTGAAGGTAGTGGGGAGGGGAAGGATATGGGGAAGAGGAAGGTGGTGAAGTACTTGGCTATTCAGATCTGGTCACCAAACACGGCTAAAGCCATTTCAAGCAACGTTTCAATTCTGAATGGTGGTCTTACACCAGGACGATACTGAGAGTATCTTCCACCCTGGAATATGCCGCAAATATACTATATATTATTTTTAATTAATGAATTGTGAAATAACACAAATTAATCAAATAAAATTTATTTTCCCACGCCGGGATTCCATCCCGCGACTTTCGGATTGCGAGTCAAGAGCCTTATCCCCCAGATCTCGCAGGTCGTCTAGGGTAAAAATAACTTTAAAAAAGTAGGTAAGTACATACCTGTAATTAACAATATTAAACTGCAATAATTAGCTAAGTAAAACTTATACAGGAGTAACTGACGAACAATGGGTAAAAGGGAGAATACATAGGTAGGTAGGTAGATAAATAAGTACGTATTATTTTATTAAAAGTGTTTAATCATTAAAGGGTCATTAAAATGTCTATTTCATTATTAGAACTTTTATAAAGAAGCTAGAAGCAATAATCAAAAGAAAGTTTACGTCTGGCTGTTAGAGAATGTGGTTTATAGTGCGAAATTCGATCATTATAGGTTCCAAATTGTTCATACACGATTCACTTCACGATTAGCAATTACAATTACAATTTTCTTTGATGTCCTAAACTAGGCACTGATAAGTAGAGGAGGCATTATGATTAATGATGTATAATGATGTATAAAAAAGATTCAATACTACAAATATTCAAAGAAAATGTAACTAAAAAATGTAGGCGGAAACTACACGAGCGGTTCTCCCGCCGCGGGAAACGCAGCAGACACAATTTACTATGAGAGTTGTATGGCGCAAACCACACGAGCGGTTCTCCCGCCGCGGGAGCTCGCGGTTCACAGGCGGGAGAAATTCGCCCGCCACATGCAGCGGGTCTCCCGCCGCGGGAAACCGCCAAGTTCAAACTACACGGGCGGTTTCCCGCGATTGCATCATTTCGTGCGAGATAATGTTGTTGATCGGTAGTGCGCATAAAGGATCGGGCGGTTTCCCGCGGCGGTAGAACCGCTCGTGTAGCTTGGCGGAAAACCGCCACCCGTGTAGTTTGATATGTGCTGCCAGCTTTCTCGAGCGGTTTTCCGCGGCGGGAGAACCGCTCGTGTAGTTTAGGCCTTAAACTCAACTCATCATTAAGGCATAAATTTAACTTCCAAATTCCTCTATTTTCAACACAACAAATGCACAACAATTATATTTACAAAGGCATAAAATATTTTAATAGTCTTCCCGAAGAAATTAAAAAACAACAGATTTCGTATCATTCAAGAAAAATGTCAAATTAATCTTAAAAAAAAAAATCTACAACCATAACAACACCAATCAAAATGTTATAACTTCAATTCATAGCATATCAAAAATTAACATCACAACATAGTTAATATTTATTGTATACACTAAGTAAAATGTATGTTATAAAGTGAAAAATAGTAGTTTATATATTATATTTATATATAGTTTATATTTATTGTATACTGTAAGTAAAATGTATGATATAAAAATGAACTAGCTGTAAAATAACTCCTACACCAAGCTCAAGAGCTAGTACTCTTCATTGGCATAGAAATGCATAAAATCATGTTCTTTTCACTAAATAAAAAAAAATAAAAAATGTTGATCCGGACCGTACAATAATCAAGGTAATGTATCATTTTATATTTATTGCCTTGTACATCCCTAAAAAATAATGCATTTTTCTATGTAGGTAAAACGTGGGTACTAGATACGACCTCTCGATAATAATTATTCTATTTTTAATCTCGTAGTAGGTACCTACCTACCTTCTTTTCCCAGCTTCGTTCGATTTTCGAATTATAGTTTGGCAAGAAAGTCTAGAAATTAAATCAATTGGAACTAAACCTGTTCATTACTATGGCAACACCGAATTATATGACGTTTCCAATAGCGCCGTTTACACGCACACTTCGGAGCGACCGAGTCCCGCGCCACTTCAGGCCACCGCGCAGAAAAGTCTCACAGTGAACTGCGCTGTAAACCTATCGGTCTTTACTTTTCTGCGCAGCGGCCTGAAGTGGCGCGGGACTCGGTCGCTCCGAAGTGTGCGTGTAAACGGCCCTTATGGCTGTCGTGTTATCGGGTGTTACGATGATTGCAGTGTTACGGTTGATTTATTGTCTTAAATCTGAGTAGAATATCGCTGATTTGATAATATTTTTATTCATTGTTTGCCTGAATTTAATTAAAATGAATAAATTATTACATAGTGATACAAGAGGGGTTACATTCTGCGTTTTTCAACACTGCCTAGCCGAGTGTCACGCGAAGAAGCTTTTGTTTGATTTAGAAGATGTTTAAAAACGAACTGCAGAAATGAATGGTACGTAGTATAGTTTGTTTAATAAATTTCATTAGTATTACAAGATTTATGCCAATTTTCGAGCGATAATAATCATTACAATCTGATTTGAGGTTATGTTAAAAAAATTCGAATTTGACATTTCGATTTGACAGTTCATATGCAGCCACAGGAAAAAGGGAATAACTCAATAAAAAAATAATAATATGCAACTTCTTTAAACTCGTAGAAAAGTTCCTTTTTTCTCGTTTTCTCTTTTTTTCTTTCTAAGTGAATATTATCTAGTGTGTGTTTTTAAAACTACCTTCTATAATAATAATTTTAATGATGTTTTTCACACAGGTAAATCTGAAACAACGGTAAGACGAATCGTCAAGGAAGGGGAAAAGGCAGATGGAAAATTTGAAACACCGGGAAAACGGAAAATGGGCATAATAATAATAATATGTAATAGCATAAGTGCTGATGATTGGAAAAATTGTTGCAAACATTTGATGAAAATTGAGGCAGAATATTATGCACGAGGCAGTACTATATATGATGATATCGATGAACTGCGTTTAGATGAAGATGAAGATATGGAAGAAGAAGAATCACACGAAGACAAAGACAATAATTACATGTCGGGTGTTGAATTAATAGACTTAAATTTTTAAGTACCTACGTTTTTATATCGAAATAAACGCCCACTTAAAACTTGTTTTGTTTTATTTTGCTTCTATTAAATTACAGTTTTTTGTGCAATTTTTTTGAAAATACAAATACGCTATGAAATATGCATTTTGCCAGAAGTGTTTTTTTAAAACATGCGTTCTTTGTCTTATGAGCCATCTTGGTGTTGCCATTTAAAACTAGAAAACGATCGCAGCGCCATCATTTATTTTCTACACTTTCTTGCCAAACTGTACGTATTCCACGGAAGATCGAAGTAGGAACTAACATCCTAACAAAGCTATCAATCACTGCATCACATGGAGCAAACGATAATCAAAATACTCTATTCTTTTATATCTCATCGTATTTCCTTAAAAAAATAACATGATTTTTTAGGTAGCTAGGTACCTACTGCCCTATCAATTCTATTTTTAATCCCATAGTACCTACTTACCTTCTGTTCCCCAGCTTCGTTCGTATTTCGAATTACGTATTCCACGGACAATCGATAAGTAGGAACCAACATAAATAAAAATCCAAAGCGAATGGCAGAATGCGCAAAGCGAACGATGCGATGTTGGACTTCACATTCCAAGAAATGGCTCGGAATGATTTGCATACTGCAAAACGATAATATTATTTTTTCCGATCATTGATTCAATGTGCCTGCATTTGACTTTACCTAAGCTAGCTTCTTTGTAAACGCTGAACGAAATATCATGATAGAACCACGCTGCGGCCAACTTCAAATGTTTAGACTAGACGATTGTGTGGAGGGACAGTTCATGCGTTGGAAGTTCGAGTTGGAAGGTTGGAGTTCGAGTTGGCCCTGGATCGCCTCCGAGGCGATCGGCGATGGCTGGTTCGTGCGAGTTGGCCCAACACATCAGTCTACCCAATAGTATTACGGGAGAGTTGTACAAAAATTGTTTGAAATTATTATTTTTATTCGGGGTTGGAGGGTTGGCCGCAGCCACCACACGTCCGGCAAACCTTCGAACTCCAAACTAAGTTCGAGGTTGGAAGGTTGGCTTTGGTGTGGAGGAAGCATTACACAGCAAAGACAGGAATATTTTATAGATAGGATGCAAAATCAATTCTGAAGGACTTTACTAATAGGAAAAAGCGAATGAGAAGATAATTATAGGTATTTATACCTACTCTGATTCTGAATAACAAAAGTAAGGTCAATTTTATCTTACTTGGGGTTATGCTGCATATAAACGTGAGCAAAAAAAAGCGCGAAACACGAAATATGGGAAAGGAACGAAGCAACCGCAAGCGGCATTTCGCACCGTATCTCCTCCCCAGAACTTCCTCTCTATTATACTTAAGATGAGGTCGTCGATAAATTTGAATAAAAGGTATGTATTTTACGTAATATCGTCAAAATCGAGGTTTTCTATTACTAATTTTTTTCCTCCAAAACTTGGCCGATATTAAAGTTTTTTTTACCTGTGTTAGATGAAAATATTCTATGAATGTACGTTTTGCATTTTTTTAAAAAACATTGTATCTTGATGATGTTCAAACCAGGCAATTTTAGCGATTTGAGGGGGTCCTAATTCCTATAAGAAGTTACTTAGGTATCAAAAGAACAAAACGTTCCGACACGCTAGTGGTGGATATCTTATATTTTATATTAAAAAAATAGGTTCCGTATGTTCGTGGGAGTGTTTCTATATATAATGGTAAGCTCTGGCGTTATGAAATTTGTATAAATAAAATACTATATGTGATGCGCAAGTAGTTTGAAAACGTGTACTTCATTTATGTATTTTAACGACAGGGAGGGAAGGCAGGAGGGGGAGGGTAACAAAGTAGGTGGGGTTCGCGGGAAGGGTGGCGAAGGAGGGGGAAGGCGGGGAAGGTGGAAGGGCAACGCAGGAGGGGAAGGGGACGCGGGAGGGGAACGGCGACGCATGTTAAAGGAAACACAGGGAGAAACAATTTATTTCTTTGAATGGCATTGCGACGCATGTATTATATAAAAAATGTTTGCAATAGTTTCAAAATCTAGAGATGAATTTGTGGAATTCGTTTGTACGGACAAAACCAGATGTTTTAGGAATATATCAACTTTAAAAATTTTATATACATCCTTAGTACGTAGTCAGGTCGAATATAACTTCTCGATGTGGTCACCCCGTTTTAAAATACATTCAGATACAAATTCAACACAAATTCCCAAGACATATAAATTTAAAACTCGGTATTCCCACTGAAAACTTAAACTATAATTATTACTTGATGAAAGAATTAAATTTAATAAAACTCTCAGATCGAAGAATTATGGCCGACTTAATGTTTATGTTCAAAATTGTAAATGATAGAATATACAGTCCTGATTTAACTAAGCTCATCGAATTTCATATACCCACCAGAGCAACTCGCTCCAAAATGTTGTTTCAATGTAACAACAGGACTGAGTATACGAAACACTCGCTTGTACCTAGATTACATGAAGTTAGTAATAGATACGCAGATGTGGCGGTTCTATTTAACTGCACGGAAACTAGTATAGGAAGGATAGGAAATACCAACTTGTTCAATGAACAGTTTATTTTTCCTTGGTAGATTGCATTAGTAAGAAGAAAGAAACATAATTTTTAAGAAAAATAATTGTAATATTTAATTAAATGAAGACAATATAAGCGAAACTCAATCAAATATTACAATTTGAGGTTTTACTCACAAAGTTAAAATAAAAATAAAAAAAAATTGTGATTAAATTGTTTATCACAAAGACGACGCAAAAAGATAATTTATTGCGAATAAAGTAAGCACGTCAAAGTTTTGTAAAAGATAACGTTGTTATGTTCAGTTATTATTTGACCTACCAACAAAACTCATAGATTAATTAAATGTGCGAATAGAAAAAAATAATAATTTGAGAACCAACGAACGAATTTTACACTATCTGCCTACTTCTTCTTTTTCTTTCGTATGGGGGTCAGAGGGGACATTAGGTTTGCGAGCCAGGCGTTGGCAAATGGACTTCATCAACCTGCCGGGGAATGAATGGAGCGGGCATTCGTTGACCATATGTTCGGTGGTCTGCACCGCACCGCATTCACACATCGCCATCTGTACATCATATGGGCACAACGGCTATGGGAGCACCTTTACCTATTTTTTTTTCATTATCTCCACACAGGAGGCCCTGAGGAAAATAATTCCCTTCAGGGCCTGTCATCTTTGGGGATGCTGTGTGGAGGATATTTTTAGGAAAGGAAGGAGAGGAAAATCTGGGAAGGAAAACGGTATTAGGGGTGGGTAGGAATCTGGGGTCAGTATGTCCAGAAGTGAAGGAAGCATTAGTCCCTCCTTCCCACTGCGGTGCAAAGCGATGTTCCGAGAGGGTACAGTTGGAGAAGTCAAAGGAATTCCCTCAAGCATTCTCTCCCGATCCGGCCTGCCGCTGGTGGGCAGATGCATCCGCCGCCAAGACCTGTCCTTTTAAACCCGAGCACCTCTGCTAAGTCATCGAACGTAGCGAACCACTTGGGGTGACAAGGTGAAAAGGTTCCCGGGGCTGCGGTACCCATACCCGCCTCCCAAACTGTAAATTGTAAAACTCTATTGTTTGCGAGGCAATAAGAATCCAGGCTGTCTCTCAGTGGGGTCTTGTACGAGAAGGGCATTTTTCACGTTGGCCGATTGCCACTCAAGTTTCCACCTATCTTCTGGGGTGAGAGGTGATCGGAGGAGTCTTTCTCCTTCTGTCCAGAGGGGTTTTCAGGACTTCAAGTGGCATGGGTGATAGACGACATTATCGTGCAAAGGTATTGCGCTTCTTTACAGCGCCAACTTGTATTCCCTCAGTGTTGCAATCTCTGACCTGATATTTGCGGAGTTATGTTTGCAAGTATCTGCGGGGAGCCAAGAGAGAGGAGTAGATTTTAAAGTTCCGCTGATGGTTCGCATTGTGGCATCGACCATGGATGTATGGGCGCTTCTAGCCTATACTGAAGCGCAATATTCAGCTGCTGAGAAAATCAGAACATTGGATGCCGTTCTGAGTGTATTGGCGCCTACTGGGTTAGTCCTTTTTGCTGGAAACTGTTTCCAGCTCTCATCGTCACTTCCATATTGAGCTTCAGAGCTTTAAAATATCTATTTACCTGATATAAACAGATTTTTTTAAAGCGGAGACGGTTTACTGTTAGTTCCCGTGAGTGCTTAGGCCATGGGCCCATTGTACTTTCTCCCATTTTACCTTAATCCAGTACCTTTAATAAAGTTCACCAGAGTTGTCATTGGATATGTGGCTATGTCTTCTGGTTCTTCAGTGTGTCTCCCCAGGTATCTGAGCCTAGTTCCCACTAGGGCAGGACAGCAGGCACCATAAGTGAGTTGGAGTCTCTGCACATTTTCTACATCTATTGGTGCTTTCCACTCCCAATAGCTGCATTTGTCTCCTGAGATGGCAGTGTCCTGTTAGTAGGCCTACCACTAACGGGTATAAACGGATAGATCGTCATATTTTTCCTTCCATTTTTTTCATTTACGTAGGTACTAAATTCAAAAAAATCAATTCTACTGTGACAAAGATTTTACTACTACGAGAAGAAACTAATTTTTAGCCTACTTTTTTATCAATGGGTATAGTATATGTCAGACTCAAGATGTCAGGTCAAAATAGATGGGGAATTGTCGGAAGAATTCACAGTATCGCAGGGATTAAAACAGGGGGACGGTCTGGCTCCCACTCTCTTCAACATTGTGCTCGAACATGTAATAAGAAAAACGCTAATAGACACTAGCTCCAATGTTTATTTCAAGAGCAGTCAAGTTGTCGGATATGCGGATGACATTAACATTGTCGGAAGATCAATTTCAGCCATTAAGGAGGTCTTCGATCCTTTAGAAACAGCAGCACGGGAAGTAGGATTGCAGGTTAATGTCAACAAAACGAAAATGATGATACAGAGCAGGAACCCTTCACACAGAAGAAGAAGTAGTGCACAATTCAAAAACAACTACTCATACGAAGTGGTTGGCCAATTCACCTACCTGGACTCCAGTCTGACAGAGAATAATGAGGATCCAGCAGAAATCAGAGGGAGGATCACAGCAGCCAACAAAACATACTTCTCTTTGCTGCCAGTGTTTAAGTCACGTAGTGTCCACAGAAAAACCAAAATAACCATATATAAGACCATTGTTAGAACTGTATTGGCATATGAATGTGAGGCGCTGACACTGACGGTAAAGATGGCTGAAATGGTGGATACTTTTGAAAGAAAAGTGCTGAGAAGAATATGTGGACCCGTGAAAGAGGGTGAACAGTGGCGCATCCGGCACAATACAGAATTGTATGATATATATAAGGCACCTAGCATCTCAACACATATGAGACTCCTCAGGCTGAGATGGGCTGGGCATGTACAGAGGATGCCGGATACACGCGTCCCAAAAAGAATTTTGACTGGACACCCAGGTGGAAAGAGAAAAGTGGGAAGACGAAGTAAAGGGGAGGCAGCACAGCTTCTCCAGGTACCAAATTGGAAGTCAGCCGCTGAGGACAGGAGTTGGAGGCGACTGTTGCAGGAGGCCAAAGCTCGATATGGGCTGTAGCGCCATCGAAGAAGAATAGCGAATATTTAGTACAGGTGTGAAATATTTTATTTACTTGTGTTTTAAATTATAAAATACTAGCGAGTACCTACCCGACATGAGTTGCAATGCCATTCAAAGAAAGAAAGTGTTTTTGTTTTAACTGTTTGTTGAAGTGATTTTGGATACCCCCTGCTATCCCCTACCGCTACTACGTATCCTTTGCAATATCTCCCTCTGCCCCACGTTCCCCCGCATTCCTTTCTTGCATCCCCTTCCCGCATTCCTCTTTCACCTTCCCTGGCTTCCCACTGAAGACAATAGGGACTCGATTTGAATTGAACCCAGGAACTTAGCCTTGACATTGATAGTTCTTAGTCGAAGTATGATACAGTTAAATATTTATTTATTTGTGAGAAATAAACAGCTTTTACATAATTACAGTGATAGTATACAGCAGGGGTCACCAATTACTTTCATTAGGGGTTTTTTAAAATAACATGACCGTCGCGGTTCGGAGGGGAAAAAGCCTTCGATGGAGAGTCACTAATATTGTCTTCAGTGATTAAATATTAAAATTCGAGGTTTTACTTCTCAAGTAAAAATAATAAAAAAATAATATTATAATTATTTGTGCAGTTCACACGCGGTAGAAGTGAAACTTTCGTGAAAAATGAGTATCAGGAGTAGGATAATTGTAGGGTTTATTTATTATAATATTGTTACATTTTATTCTACGAAGTACTGCACAAAGAGGACACCGATTAGTCTATCTCATTTTCTCACAGGCTAAATACTGTAAATGTACGTGTTTGTCCCTTTTTAGTATCGCTCGTTTCCGTTTCATCGAGTTTCAAATCGCAACGGTGCTAAAGAAGTTTTCGCTTCAAAAGAAAAAATTAGAGTGTGCAATTCATACGCGGTAGAAATGAACCCTTCAAAAATTAAAGTAGGCAAGAGTGGGAAGACTGCGATGCACCGCACAAAGAGGAGACCGATAGGCTACGGATCACCGCACAAAAAGACCGATTATACTCGTACTATCTCATTCTTTCGCAGGCTAAATCTAATAGATGTACCTATGCGTTTGTCTCTTTTAGTGTCGCTTTTTTCATTTCACCGAGTTTCAAATCACAACGGTGCTAAAGAAGTTTTCACTTCAAAAATATGTATCAAACAGTATTAATAGCCTTGCGTCTGTCGTACACACCCGATTCTCAAATAGATACAAACTAAAGTGCTGTCGTCTATATTATTAATTCACTAAAAAGCTACTTTTGTAATTCGGTTTCGAATTTAAGAATTCGGCAAAGGATGGCGCCACTTACATTAGCAGGTCGCATGAGAAAGTACCCCCTTCCCCTAGGTATAAGTACTACGGATTTGTGGAATTTGAGTATCCTCCGGATATGGAAAGATTGGCAGTAATACTTAAGAGTTGTAAATGAGTCACGCGGGTATATATTACATAAGAATTTTAATGCCTGTCGTGGCTACTTTGTCCCGGTGACTAGCTGTTACTGGCTCACAGTGCATTCGAAGAACCGGCTATTTTTGGAACCGGTTCCTATCAGATTTATAAAATAGTCACCAATACTCGAACTAGACGAAGCCGAACCAAAAGCCGCCCGCAGGGTCTAGCAACAAAAACCAGCGGAGTGGGTTTTTAAGTGCTAGTATCGTAATATTGTTGCAACGTAATAAGAACACGCAATGCGTAAGTATTTATTTTCAATTCACTCTTGTTCACGTCATGGAAATTTGACAAAGGCCAAGAATTCTTTTTGGGATAACCCAAAAGCAAACAATCTGTGTGGCGGCGTTAACTTTTTAATCTGTGTAAATTTACAAACATTTTGGATATCATTCTGTACACTTGTAGGATAATCAATAATTACATTGGGTGTTGGTTAGGAACACACAATACTATATGTCAACAATATTAACACAAACTGTTATTTAATTTGATTAAAAAAAACATTTGAAGTTGGTACAATTTTTAATCGTAAATGCTTATTTTCTCAACGGAGCAATTTTTGAGTTAATCTTTTTTGCCAGTTCACCCATGAGTATTGTGATCTGGGTTATGTACAGGGTGTATAGTAATAAGTAGTAATATACAGGATGTAACAGTTCATAACAGAAGAATTTTAACCAGCGATTTTGCAATACAAATAGTAGATGTCTTTTGGCTGCCCGCTGATTTTTTTTTAAACATTTTAAAACAAATATGTGTTTTTCATTCGCACGTCACCACTGATCACACTCCTACACTTCGCGACGGGATTATATGACATTCGCTCTATTTCGTGTGTTATTGAGCTGCTGGAAGGGGACGGAGTGCTTATTACGTGACCCGCTTTTTAAAAGACTATAAGAGCTCGTTCACATTGAGCATATAAATATAAAAGATCATAGCACGCCACATATCGCTCTCCATACAATAATAATAATAATAATAATAATGATTTATTGTCTTCATTTCTTAGTAACAATCCCTTCAGACGGTTCACACCTGAGCGCTTTATGCGCACATCGACCATAGACAATGCACATTGCACATCTTACGCCGTAACCGCTCCTGAGGCGATATGCCAACAGTTAAGCGCCCCCCACTCCGACGAAAACAAGAGAGGGGGTCATTTTAATTACGGAGCTGCCAAGAACGGTGGGTGACAGATGTCAACTCCATAGATTCAGTACAAAAAATGCGTGCTCCGTGGCAGCTCGCTAATTCAACTGACCCCCTCTCCTACCATTGGAAGAAATATTTTATCTGCGCCGTGTGAACGCCACGAAACATAAGCGCTCGCGGTTCAACAGATACCTGCTAGCGGTTATATTAGATGTCTGAACACCCCTTAAAGCTTCTCAGTTGCGACGTGTGATGGAAATTTTGTTTTTAATTGAAAAAAACATCATCGGACAACAAAATGACGTCCACATTTTTACTCCAAATATGCCCAGGAATCTTCTTGTGTTTTCCTTTATTATTTGTTAATTTGTTTATTTATTTGTACACGCCCAACTAGGGCTTTTACATACGATAAAATTAAAAATGCATTTGATGTAATCAAAGAATTAATAACAATTAATATAATTATGTGAGTGTATATTATTTCACCAATAATATATTTCGCAATAATATTTTTATTTTTATGCAAGACATGGGAGAAGGAGTATAATATGAAAGATTTTTAAATAATATACCAACTATAACCCCCCACCCCATAAGTAAAAAAAAGTGTTCAAAACTCGTGATACGGGGGAAAATGTAATCATCTGCGTGGATAAGTATTTTCAACATGGAAAACCTTTTTGACATCATGGTTTTCTTTACTCGACCTTTTTTTTCTTTGGTACAACAAAAAAATGATTTTTGCGAAATTTTAGGGTCAATAGCATTATTGGATTAGGGTTGACGCTTATAGTTATTTTAAAATACAAGTACATCTGAAACCCCGTGGCAATCAAGTATGTTTAATTCGATTTGCTCTAAAACGCATATCTAAAGATTCTAAAGAAGTATTGCATGCAATTGGCATTATTGGCAACACTTTCTCAGAAGTAGTAGTGTGTTCAACCGCACGGAATGTAGTTATAAGAAGGCTATAATATCATGCCTCAATAATAATAATCAATGTTAGCATATTCTTCTACGAGGGTTCTATATAATTTAAATATAATATTTTTTTCATGAATACTGTTCTACAAATTTATTACGTATGTCACATGTTTGTAAAAGCCCGTATAGGCGTATTTATATAAATAAATAAATAAAACAAAAACTCGAACAAAAAAAATGTACCTATACCAAAAGATCAAAATCGATATAACTAGCTTTTGCCCCCGGCTTAGCTCGCAAAGTATTAGGGGGTTCCCACTCCGCCTCCTCCACCTTCCCTATCCCCACTCCACTCCCCCCCTCCCCCTCCCCCCTCCCCCCTACCCCTCACCCTACATACCCGTTACATTCGTTTCTCAAACAGCTCGCGTGCCACCTATTAAAGCGTAACAATCAAACTCACGCAGTTTATCATTTATAATATCAGTATGGATTAGTATAATTTTAACTATCAAAGGGATCTCCACAGTAACCTAAACAAATAACAAAATGACAGCGCACTTCAAATAATTACTTATAGTTGCTTTTCGTCTGGACAATAAACGTACAATAAATAATTTCATAACGCCAGAGCTTACTCATAACGCCAGATTTTACCAATATATACAGCCTATATTACTCGCAAATAATGAAGCTTTCTATTAGTGAAAGAATTTTTGAAGTCCATTCAGTATTTTTTGCGTGAAAGAGTAACAAACATGCATCCATACAAACTTTCGCCTTTATAATATTAATATAATATATAGGATTCGTCATCAGATTTCCTAATCTCTTTCATCATAGGCGTGGCCTCGATGCTATTGTGGTATTTACGCACTTGACTTTAATTCGAGTATTTGCGACCGCACCGTGCGAATACGTGTATTTTTCCTTGAATAATATTAATGAACTATGCCAATCTGGGTGTTGAATGAAAGAGGAGAGGGAAAAGAGAAAGGGGAGGAGAGTATTTTGTTGTCCAGATCTAGTCACTAAACATAGCAGTATGAACTTAATCAATGATGATCTGGTGGGTGCGATTGCCTTCTTATACCGGCATCGATTTTAAAGATGTTTTCACTTCATAAAACACAAAAGTTCCAACTAGCGAAGCCAGTGGAATTATGAAAGCCTCATTTAGCAATTTAGTTGAGAGGCTGGTGGATGAGGAAAATGTAATTGAGCCAGGGCCGTCTTAAACTAGGCTGGGGCCCTTGGGCACACAAGAATTTGGGGCCCTTTTGGAAAGTAAAAAAAGCGAATTAAAATAACATTTTTTTACTAAGTATGACCATTTATTATAGGTAATCTAAATTGATTGTCATCGTATGATACAATATGTCATTAATGATATTAGAATGTTGCTGGTTTTTTGGTTACGATTACGATAACGGTTTCTTTCGGGATTTCTGTTGAGCAAAATCTTCTATTATATCCTTAAAGTCAATTTTTTTAAGGATATTTTAATTTGATAAATTGATAGGTTTTACGATGTTTTTGTCAAGTATCACGCATCAGATTTGCATCGCGGCAAATTTGACATTTCAATTCCAAATATAAATTATTTAAAAATATTCTGGTGTTGCCAGGTGAATGAAACTAGTGGCTATATCATCAATGATGTTGGTGCAAGCGATTCTGACCTTGTTCTTCATACAAATTCTGTGCACAGAAGGGTCAAAATCACATTCCTTTTTTTGATCGAAATTTTTTCCACCGCGCATGCGCACACACCGCCCGCATTTTCGCGTGAGAAATTGTCGGTCCTTCGGGGCCCCCTGAGAATGGGGGCCCTGGGCACGGGCCCCGTGTGCCCTTATGGTGAAGACGGTATTGAATTGAGCCCTTGCCCGGAATAATGTCGTATCCAACAAAACTGTCCATGTTGAGTTATCGATGGAATAATGTTGTATGCATCTTTTAAGGTAGGGATTATGGTAAAGAAAAAAAGTTTAGGCCTGTGGCAGCATTTTAAAGTTTGGTTTATGGAAGAACGTTGTATAATGCCGTTTATCAAAATCACGGAGCGTGGTTTAATTCATGGGAATAAATGGAGAAAACGAACGTCTTATGGTTTCAATAGAAAGTCTTCAAAGTCAAGAAGCTGAAGAATGCAGGAAAGAAGAATTTGTCCAGAAAATATATAAGTAAGGCTGCTTTTTCGTTGAAACTGTTTTGTAGAATAACGTTGTAAGTTGATCTCGAGACAATATCTCGAACGTAAATGGTTTAATTTATTCATTACTAGTAGACCCGGCCACACGTTGCTGTGGCTAACGAAACACAACGTCATTACCCAATCTTTATAAAATCCACACCACCCGCTTGCCAGCTGCCCGCTGCCCGCTGCCTGAATTTATTTATTTGTTTATTTATTTGAATTTATCGGCTTTTCTCTTCTAAAATAAGCATGTATTATACATATAAACTAATTAACTCGCCACTAATTATACAACACTGGATATTTGAAAAGGGAAAATCAAATACCTACTTACTCTAGGACATCTATTTTCCAATTTCTTCCGTAGAACGAATTTCAAAAGTGACTATAGTACGGCCCGCCAGCCGTTTTAAATCGCACAAAAATATGTTTTCTTTTAATTTCTCGGCTTTTTTCTAGTATAATTTACATGTATTATACATATAAACATTCCTCTTCAATCACTCTATCTATTGGTGAAAACCGTATGAAAATCCGTTGCGTAGTTTAAAAGATTAACGCGCACATACATTTTGAGCGACTATGTAATGATAATGATTTTGCTATTTAGGCTCGAATACATCAATGACTTGAAGAGCAAGTTGCTTTCTGTATTAAAGGCACGAAGCATAAAAAAATATTTTGTGGAATAACGTTGTGTGAGAAATTTTTATACACCTACAACACTTTTCCACTAATTCAGCATAAATACTAGTAATACACTCTAATTTAATTGCCTTTCTTCTCGACTTATCATTTAAAACTCTTCAAAATTGTATGAATATTTCTTTTAAATATTAAACGTTATGAAGCATAACTGGTTTCGCTTTTTCAATTTATCTTGGAACAAGAATTGTTGGCCACCAGAATATTGTTGGATACAACATTTTTGAATCCAACAATAAGGCTGATAGAGATATTGAAAGAAGGGTGAATGTAGGTAACTCTATTAATGGAGGACTGAACGCCGTTGGAACCAACAAAAAACTGTCCAAAGATGCGAAACTAGCCGTCCATAATGGAGTCCTGGTACCTACCCTGATGTATGGCAGAGAGGCATGGAACTGGCAGAGGAAGGATGAAAGTAGACTGAATGCTGTAGAAATGAGATCCCTGAGGCGTATGATAATAATAATAATTATCTTTATTCAATGAAATAACAACAATATAACTAAGAAAATTACATGCTCAAAGTAGTTTACAAATAGATTACATCAATCAGTACAGAAAAATTAACAAATAGGAAGTAACGTAAGAAAGGTTACACAGGAGTAGTATAGTTATACAGTATTTTTAGTTGTGCATAGCCTGCCTCACTAGGTGAACCTGTATTGAGGCAGAATTTTTGTTAATTTTTTCTCGCAATTTTATCTATGGTTTTTTTATAAATGTGTAAAGTAGGTTTCCATGGTATGCATGGTTAAACCATTTATGATCGTGTGAGAAATGTGGAGATCCGCAAAGAATGCAAGGCTGATGTAAGCGTAATGAGTAAGATCAAGAAAGGAACGCTCCGATGGTTTGGGCATGTAGAGCGAATAAACGAGGAAAGGAGTGTAAAGAGAATATATGACGCAAATGTGAATGGTAGAAGAAGTCGGGGACGCCCGAGAAAGACATGGCACGACCAAGTGAATCAGATACTTGAGTCGGGCCATAGAGTCAGAATAATAGAAGAGTATGTATGAGACGATGTATGAATGTGAACGAGGCAAAGAGTGTATGCCAAGACCGAGTTGTTTGGCGGTCCGTCCTCTCTGCATACCCCAGCGGAGAAACGGCGTGTGTTGTAACTGTTAAAAAATGTTGTAACTAACTACAACATTTTTCCGGTCAAGGACTTGATTGTTGGTACCTGGCTATTCAGATTTAGTCACTAAATGTATCTACGTATTTGCTACTTTTCGATTCTGAATGACAGGTATCTCACCAGGACGATACTGAAAGTATCTTCCGCTTTGGATTTTTTGTTATTTTTTTCACTTTCACCAGATTTAGAACCCGTGACTTCAAAGCCCGGAGCCAAAATTCTAACGCCCCACCACGATGCTCGTTAAATCATTTGTTTCTAGCGAAAACTACGACGCAAAATTTTTTTTGGCTGTCGTCCATTTCAAATACTAGCTTCAAATAAATATCGTAAGTACCTACCTACCAATTCCTACCATGAAAATACGTATTTTTATCACATCACAACATGAGTCAGAATTTTAAAAATGTAATTTAGCTTCTTATCACCGACAACGAGTTATGGATCTATAGTTGAATACTGGCTAATAGTTGCCGATTACCGACTAACGATTATACCTATAGTTACCGATTGCCGACCACCCGGTTTCGCCCGATTTTCACCACGTTCTGAGCGTTCTTGCCAATGTTAGTGCGATCATCTCCAGAAAAGTTTCCACAAAAAACTCTACACATAAACACGCTACAAGGTTTACAGAAAATTTATTAATACCAAAAGCAAACAAAACAATTTTCCAAATAGGACCCTGTTACATGGCCATTAAAGTATACAACAACCTTCCACATGATATTAAACAAATACAAGATACACTCAGATTTAAGTCATCACTAAAAACATTCCTTCTGAACAGGTCTCATTACACATTAAGTGAATACTTCTCATAGGTACAACTGATTTTACATTTATGTTTATATAATAAATTAAATTCACTTTGTGTTACACCACTTTTATATTTATATTTCATTTGTGTTCAAATCTGTACAACTGTATTAGCGAATTCCGAAAATCCATTATTATTTAAGCATCTAAGATGCTCTTTGATTCTAATATTGACATTACGTGACATTACGTGTAATCAATATTAGAATCAAAGAGCATCTTAGATGCTTAAATAATAATGGATTTTCGGAATTCGCTAATCACCTTATTGATAAAGATCATACCTTCAATAAAAACACCGGTGTTAAGATTTTACATAGAAATGGTCATGGTAACAGGCTTAATAATTTAGAAGCACTCGAAATAAAGAAAGCCGTTAAAACAAAAACCCAAATCCTTAATAATCAGTTAAATGTGTCCAACAGTCCGATATTAGGAATATTTCCCATAAACTAAAAAAACCCGTAGCCACTTTATTCCGTAATCACCTGTTCAAATGACGTTTTGTCCCGGTAGATATAATGTAATTATTCATTAGATATACCCGTCTCTTTCTCTCTATCACTATGTAGGATGTTAATTACACTCTCTCACTCTTACTTTATATTATGTTTTGTCTCTGTCTGTAGGTATATATAAGCTCACACAATGTATTTTTTCATCAGTTTTAATTTATACCCTGAAGATGCTTGTATTAAGCGAAACCGGTCGGTAAATAAAAATTAAATCAATAAATCGTGGTTACAAACAAAGTGATTATTTTCCTTTAATTAATATGTCAAACCACAAAGTGACTGCTTTCTACCAAAAAATGATTTTGATTTTATGGATGTGAAAAGAGTTGCATTTTCCTACAATTTTTTTATGGGAATACCGCACGAGACTCCCAACTGCAGCCATCTCTGGTCTGGAGCTCCAAAATACCTGAAAAATACCCTCGACTCTGTGCAGAAAGCGGTCCGTTTGATAGATTCTCCCATCTTAACAGACGGATTGCAATCTTTAGAGCACAGGCGTTGGGTGGGAATGCTATCCTTGTTCTACCGGTATTAAATGGAAGATGCTCCGAGGAACTAGCATCATTGATCCCTTCGGCACCGGTGCATAGTCGGGAAACACGCCAGACGCGTGCCCAACATTTGTACACGGTTAACATTTGTCACATGAGAACGGGTCGTTTCTTCGACTCGTTCTTGTGTTCAACAGCTCGGCTGTGGAATAATTTTCTGGCCTCTGTGTTTCCTCCTTCCTACAACATGGGTCTCTTCAAGACCAATGTTCATTCCTTCCTCTCCTCAATAAGACCCTCCACACAGCATCCCAGATGACATAGGCCCTGAGGGAAATGGTTTTCCTCAGGGCCTCCTGTGTGGAGTTAATGTAAAAAAAAAAAGAAAACTGCTCCCGTCTGGAACCAGTGAGACTATGGCATCCCCATTTTAGGTGTGTTGTGAGGCTGAAGGTAGTGGTTATGGGAAGGAGATGGGAAAGGAGGAAGGTGGGGAAGTACCTGGCTATTCAGATCTAGTCACCAAACAGTTTGTTTTAATTCTGAATAGTGGTCTTACAACAGAACGATACTGAGAGCATCTTCAACTCTGGAAAGTGCCGCAAATGTACTATACAACGTGTCTGGAAACTCGTAGTACAAGCGGGAAACTGTTGAATCTATATCACTTAGAGAACCCAAAAAACTTATTTTTTTCGATCTGAGCATTTCGATTTTAATATTATTTTTTTTCTATTTTTCCATTTTTTCGGCAACTATAGGGTTAAAAAAACTTTTGAGCCCGGTTTACCCTTCGATGCATTTTATAAGACATTACACAGCTGAAATCAACCCCCTAGTGAACAATTTTTTCAAATTTAACCAAAAAAAATTCCAACTTCGGACCCGATTTACTCGAAAACGAAAGCTCAAATCAAAAAAGTTATATCACAAATCGACTCCGAATATGATGTAGATTTACCAGTTTCCCGCTTGTACTACGAGTTTCCGGACACCGTGTATATTATTTTTATTTATTTAATAATTGCTTGATATACCAAAAATTAATTAAATAAAATTAATTAATTAGAACGCCGGGTTCGAATTCTCGACCTTCGGATTGTGAGTCGAGAGTCTTACCTCGGGACCATGTTCTAATTTATTTTTTATTTTAAAATTAATTTTATCTACAAGTCATTTTTTTACGGAATTATTTTGAAAGTTTTTAAGTTCGTTTAGGTTAGGGACATGTTAATATCACAGAATTTGAACTATTGACCAAATATCAAAGTTAATATTCGAGTTCTGTGAAAGTCCCATTCAAGTACTTTTACTATCCAAGTACTGTGAATCTCATTATGAAATAATAACGGGTTTTGATGGAACTTTCACAGAAATTTATAAAATTTGATAAATGTGCATAATAATCCCTCACAAGTGATTTTAGATTAGGTTGGGTGGTGATTTTAACCTGCGAAGTCAATCATATAGGTCTCGTAGAAAGCATTGTGTATCCCTTGCTACCATGGTGAAAAAAATGACCTAAACGGTGTTAGAAAGAGAAAACACCAGACTTTTTATTAAAGTATAAAAATTAACCACAAAATACGAATGAAAATAAATGTACACCTTTATGAAACCAAAGTTTCTGACCGCAATTTGAAAAAAAAAGGATGAAACTTTAGTAATTTAAAAAAATATATTTTTACATGAAACGACAAAAAAATTGAGTTGACGATAACGCTTATAATACGTATATCTAATAAAATAAGTTTGTGTGTGTTTTTTTTTCTTTATCGGTAATTTTAATTAAAAAAACTTAACGTGAGCCATTTTTAAAACTTTTTAATGTTTTCATTAAAAATTTGTACATTTCAAAATTATACGTTTATTTCGATTTATAAAATTTTAAAGCGTTTTTAATCACCTTTCACAACAGAGTCGTTCAAAAATATAGTATTTTATTTTATCAAAAATATTCCATTTTGCTCCTGGCCACACTGACCCCCAGATTCCTACCCACCCCTCATACCCTTTTCCTTCCCATATCTTCTTCTCCTTCCTTTCCCTTAAAAAACCCTCCACACAGCATCCTCAAAGATGACATAGGCCCATAAGGAAATTGTTTTCCTCGGTGCCTCCTGTGTGGAGCTAATGTAAAAAATAATAATAATAATGATTTTAAAATAGCCGGTAATTTCAGTGACGGATCGTAACTTTTGGGTGTGCTAGAGTGCCGATAGTACAAAAATGAAAAAAAATAAATTAAATTAGTTTTTTGCATGAAAAATTTCAGGAAGTTTCAGTTTGGATTTCCTGAAAAATCTTCATAAAAAATCGATTTTTGAAAAAAGAAATTTTTTCGCCTACGACAACATCCGTAATGCCATTTTTTAGTAATAACACTTTAGCACACCCAAAAGTCACAAGCCGCCACTGCCGGTAACCCTAACCTAACCTAACGTATTTAACCATTTTTTTATATTTTTTATCATCACTCTTTAGGGCCCGCAACCCGAATTTGTACCGATTTATTACATATTTCCCCTAAACACGGTAAGTTTTAAAGCTCTTAAAAATATATGTTATTCTTAAAGATAATATCTAGATTTTGCCCGCGCCGAAACGCAAATTATATAAAAAATTTCCTCGATAGAAAAAAATCGAAAAGTATGCTCCAAAAATTAACACGTTATTATTAACACGTTTGTTCCAATTATTTTACAAGTTATATGTATGAAAAAAATCACAGTGTTTCTTTAAATGATGTTTAAGATAATGCCCGCGAGATTTTTGCTCTATTTTAAACGAGTCGTGTTTTATTAAACATTTTCGCAATTTTCGCATCGATTTTGCCGCTGTAAATGTTAGCGCTCTCCTCTAACATTCGTAATTTCGTATCTCTCCATATTCTTCTTTTCGGGCCCGGTTGCAGAGCCTTAATGACCTTTCTGAGGTGCTTCTGAGTTGGCCAGTCACCGTAGAAAGGTATCTACTTTAAAAACCGCAATATTTACCTAGACCGCATTTTAAAGATACCATCATCCTGTTAGCGACTTTAAATTAGTTATAAAAACGTTGGGGCTTCCTGAATACATAACAAAATAAATTCGCTGAAATTGAATCCATTCTAAATCTATTGTTTCTAATTCGGCTTATAACAGATTAGGCGGAGAAAACCTCACCCGGCGGGGAATCCCCGCATGTTTCGCGCAGATTTCATCATCTCTGACAACTGTGCAAATACAACAGAAGCCATTTTATTAAATTAATTGAACATTTGCACTCGAATCATGTGCGTAGATAAGTACTTTGCGGTAACAGGTGTGGATTAGGTATTATATGAAAAAAATATGATGTAATCAATACCTCTAGGTACATATTATAAATTAAGGTCCCCCGCCGCGTCTATCTGTCTGTTCGCGATAAACTCAAAAACTACTGAACGGATTTTCATGCGGTTTTCACCAATAGATAGAGGATTCATGAGGAAGGTTTAAGTATATAATTTGTCAAGGTTTTGTGTAAATTGGTTGAATATATAATACACAAAGAAGAATTCTGTATGTGGTTGACGAGCGGGCTGACAAGCGGACGGTGTGGATTTGATTTGTTTGCAAAGGAAGGTCACTGTCTACATTTGATCCAAAACTCTCTGTAGAGCAAGGGTTGGAAGTTTCGCCCTCTAGAACTTTCTAGAACAGTCCAAAATTCGAGAGCATTCCACAACATTCCAAAACATCCAGCATCATTCTGCAATGTTCGGGAATAGTCTGGAACGTTCTGGATCATCCCGGAACATCCCAGCTCATTGTGGAACATTCCGGAACACTCTTGAACGTTGCAGAATGTTCTGACACATTGTGGACCATTCAAAGTCTTTTTTGTATCGCATTCAAAGTTGACATGAACACAGTTACTATTTAATCAAATGTATTGCTTGTTACAGTATCTGTCAAACTGATTATGCGATTTCATAAAAGAAAATTCAAAGTAAATTGTAAAAATAAATCATCAATCATTTTATAGCGGTTGTCTGTGGTGTGCGTTAGGCCTGCGTGAAATCTGGTTCAGCCATTATATTCCTACGTCCGTGGGTTCAGCGAATGATCAAATTTGCTTTGAATTTAAGTGTCATTTTCAAAACTAGAACACTAAAGAATTCAGACAAGCGATAAAGTACCGAGGTGTGAAATAAAATTTTTAACAGAAAATTATTTTCAATATTAAATGATTACTTTGTTTTAACCACTTTTAGGTATAAATGTCTATAAGGGGATTCCCTGAGGAAGAAAGCATCGCTCTCGAAACATGTCGGTTTTATAGACATTAAAAGTGGTTACAACAAAGAAATATTTTAATTTTGAATTAAAATGCTGCCACAAAATAAATTTGCTGTATTTGAAGAAGAAAATTAATTTATTTGTCATTTTCAAAATTTGAACTTTTTTCAAGAATTCAGACGTCCCGTGATTTGTCGCTAGTATAATTAATTTAATTAATTAATATTGAAAATTTACCCTTATTTCATTGTAAATTATGAAAAATTATATTTTTTAATGAACATATATTAAAAATGATAATACATAAATATGCAACTGCACTGTAAAACTTTTTGGATAACTAAAAAAATCAACAAAACAAATGGTTCAGACAAAATTCATTACTTGAAAACACTTTGTATATTTTCCACAAAAATAAAAAAAGATAAAAAATTTAAGTAAAAAGAGTTAAAAATAACCTACAAAAAATACATTATTTCTTTATCTCCGTACCCCACCGTAATTAACTGAAAAAAAGTTTACCAAGGTTGACAAATTTATTCAACCGATCCTGTACTTGCATTATTTATCAGGTAGGTACTGTTAAGTTACCTACCAGGAAGTATCGCTTCATTAGGTAACTACTACTTATTGAATAGGTACCTTACCAGAGCTGGTACAAGGGTGGTACAACCCTGGCTAGGTAGGATAGTATACAGTATTATGAAGGGCGTTGAAAGAGGGTTACAAAAAATTTTAATAGATGGCAATTTTTTAATTGCATTAAAAATAAAAATAGTGTACGGATGTTTCTACTAATCATAACGTTGGTTGTAGCGTTTCAAGTTTTAGTTTTTTGTGCAAGATTTATAGAAGTATTTTAAAAACAATTAAATCGCAATAATTTGGGGGAAATGTATGAAGCGGGAGAGTTTTTGAGTGACACGGGCAATGATAGAGGATTTAGTGGGAAAATTCATAACAAGGGGGAAATGCAAAGGGATAAAATGCATATAAAGTGTAAATTTAAGGACCAGCTACCCGAATTACTACCAATTTCTTACATATCTCCCTTAAACGCGTTAAGTTTTAAAGCTCTTAAAAAAATATATGTTATTCTTAAGATAATTAATTAATTTTTTCTTCAAATAGGGGAATATTTTGTTGAACTATTAATATTGTATTTTGTCGGCTGAAAGAAAAAAAACTATTTTGGATTTTTTATATTTTGTACCTACATCCTGTGTGGTTCAAATTCAATAATATTTTTACTTTGTATTTATTTTTGTGCAAGTGCTTTAAACAGTAGTTTCCTGCACTATTTACTAATAGTATAATTTTGTTAATATAGGTATATATGTATGTAAAAGCCTAAATAGGCGTAAATAAATAAATAAATAATATCTAGACTTTGCCCGCGCCGAAACGCAAATTATATAAAATTCCGTCGATAGAAAAAAAATCGTCAAGTATGCTCCAAAATTATTATAAACAAGTTTGTTTCACTTATTTTACAAGTTATATATATGAAAAAAAATCACAGTATTTCTTTAAATGCTGTTTAAAAGACAATGTCCGCGAGATTTTGCTCTATTTTAAACGAGTCGTATTTTATTAAACATTTTCGCAATTTTCGCATCGATTTTGTCGCTGTGAATGTTAGCGCTCTCATCTAACATTCGTAATTTCGTATCTCTCCATCTTCTTCTTTTCGGGCCCGGTTGCGGAGCCTTAAGGATAAATCTTATATACAAAAATCTCGTGTTACGGTGTTTGTGGTCGCACTCCTCCGAAACGGCTTGACCGATTTTTATGAAATCTTTTACGTATATTTGGTAGGAATGAGAATAGGTTTTAAAGTATATTTCATACCGCTAGGTGATTAGGGTATCCCTATCCAGAAAAAAAATCAATTTTTTGACTATTTATTTTTATTTGGCATCAAAAAATACCTATAACCCCAAATTTTAACCCGCCTACCCCCACCCTCCCATTGTTTTCAAACAGCACGAAATTATTTATGTTGTTGTATGACAGATGGCGCTACGCCCGCCTCATCGAACTTTCATCCATACGTGCTCAAGACATTCACGAAAAACATCGCGTCATTTTGATATTTCATTCGGCAAAACCATCGAGCTTATTATTTACGTTGGCTAAACACGGACAAAATTTCGTACACTCAATTACTCTTCAAAATTCATATTGATTTTCTTTATTTCATTTTCCTATTTTAGTTGGTATTTTTTTGTTTTTATCGACGGTCATCGTCTACAGCGAAAAAAATTAGATGGCAAAACAACGTTTGTCGGGTCAGCTAGTATCATATATATAATGAGGTGGAGATTATTAGGAAAACGTTCAATTAAGGGAAAATTGAAGAGAAAATTTTGAGGTAAACATTCATTTTATAATGTGAATACCGCACAAGAATACTAATTGTTCCCGTCTGGAGCCAGTGAGACTATGGCATCCCCAATTGGGGTATGTTGTGAGTGTGAAGTTAGTGGGAAAGGAAGTAGATGGAGAAAAAGAAGGCGGAGAAGTACCTGGCTGTTCAGATCTTGCCACCAAACACGACTCAAACCATTAAACCATTTCAAGCAACGTTTCAAGTCCGAGTGATGGTCTTAAACCAGGGCTTCACTGAGAGTATCTTCCATCCTGGAACGTGCCGCAATTATATTATGATATATTATTTTTAATTAATTATGTGTTTAATAAAACAAATTAATCAAATAACATTTATACAATACAATTTTTACATCAGTGGTTCTTAACCTTTTTGGAGATACTGAACCCCACCAGTTTCATATGCGCATTCACCGAACCCTTCTGAATTGGAAAGCGGGGCGTGACATCAGTGGCGGCGGATTACCCACACAAGGGGGGGCGTAATGGGATAGGATGGGGGTCGTGACCACCCCAACGGGGGGAAGGGTGCGCAATGGGATAGGATAGGGCGGGGTGGGATAGTGACAATATTCTTCGTAATTTTTTTTCGGGGTGTGTTTGCCATCCCCTGAGACTGGCTCTCCGAACCCCTAGGGTTCGATCGAACCCAGGTAAAGAACTACTGGTCTACATCGACTTCGAAATTATTGGTAAAACGCAATATGTTTGGGAATTTACATGCGAAAAACTAAAATTAGGGGGGAAGTGTGAGAGGAAGAGTATAAATTTAGGCAAATTAATGAAACATTAAGTTGAAAACCTACAATGAAGGAAAACTTGAGGGGGGAAACGTTCAAAGAGGGGAAAGACGAAGAAAAAATCGTAAAAGGGAACATTGTAATTAAAGCTGACTGACCCGTTTTTAATTTTACTAACTTATTGGAAAGTATATTTTTATGGATCCCCAGTCCTCAAAAGACCTCTCCCCGGCTCTGTCACTTCCTTATTAATTAGGTATTCATGTCTTCTTTTTATCGTTGATGTCACTATTTATTACCTGAAAAGATTTTCGCACCTCATCATGCACTTCCCAATAAAAATGATAATAACGATTCGCCTGTGTATTTACCTAACATTTATCATAATCTATATTTCGCAATAATAAATGGTAATGCGCGTTTTCATCCCGTGACAAAATACCCTCCGACAAAATATCCTCCGACAAAATATCCTCCGACAAAATACCCTCCGACAAAATATCCTCCAACAAAATGTCCCCCGACAAAATATCCTCCGACAAAATATCCTCCGACAAAATCATCCCGTGACAAAATATCCCCGACAAAATATCCTACGACAAAATATCCTCCGACAAAATATCCTCCCACAAAATATCCTCCGACAAAATACCCTCCTACATAATATCCTCTGACAAAATATCCTCCGACAAAATACCCTCCTACATAATATCCTCTGACAAAATATCCTCCGACAAAATATCCTCCGACAAAATATCCTCCGAAAATATGTCCTCCAACAAAATATCCTCCGACAAAATATCCTCCGACAAAATATCCTCCGACAAAATATCTTTCGACAAAATACCCTCCGACAAAATATCCTCCGACAAAATATCTTTCGACAAAATATCCTCCGACAAAATATCCTCCGACAAAATATCTTTCGACAAAATACCCTCCGACAAAATATCCTCCGACAAAATATCTTTCGACAAAATATCCTCCGACAAAATATCCTCCGACAAAATATCTTTCGACAAAATACCCTCCGACAAAATATCCTCCGACAAAATATCTTTCGACAAAATACCCTCCGACAAAATATCCTCCGACAAAATATCTTTCGACAAAATATCCTCCGACAAAATATCCTCCGACAAAATATCTTTCGACAAAATACCCTCCGACAAAATATCCTCCGACAAAATATCTTTCGACAAAATATCCTCCGACAAAATATCCTCCGACAAAATATCCACCTACAAAGTATCCTACTAACAAAACATCCCCCAACAAAATATCCACTAAAACTTAACCTAACCTAATAAAAAATGGGACAAAAATAATACAAACATCCTGTGCATTATAATTACGACAATAAATTATTGTTAAAAAATAATAAAATGGGACAAAAATAATCAGATAACAATAATGTATTGTCTTTATAGGATGTCTGTATTATTTTTGTTCCATTTTCTTGTTAGTTTAGGTTAGGTTATGTTTTAGTAGATATTTTGTTGGGGGACGTTTTATCCGTAGGATATTTTGTCGGAGGATATTTTGTCCGATTTTTGTCCAATTTTTTTGTTAGGTTGGGTTAGGTTTTAGTAGATATTTTGTTGGGGAATGTTTTGTTTGTAGGATATTTAGCCGGTGATATTACGTCGGGAATATTTGGTCGGGGATATTTTGTTGGAGTATATTTTGTTAAAGGATATTTAATTGGAGGATATTTTGTCGGAGGATATTTGTCGGGGATTGTTTGTTGGAGGATATTTTGTTAAAGGATATTTAATTGGAGGATATTTTGTCGCGAGATAAAAAGTCGCGGAACCATATTTCGCAATAATAAATCACAATCATTGTCTTCAAGGTTGTAAACACTTTAACTTGAAAATAATTAGTCTATTGAGCTTTTCCATTACTTGAATTCGCGGAAAACTGATTTCTCACATTATTTGATTTTTAAACTTTTTATTTGCTAAACGTGTTTCTGATAATATTGTGCACAGTGCAGTGGGGGATATGTCCATTTTTTTTAAATAAATGCTACCAGATTATGAGGCTGGAGATCGTAATATCTTTTGAAAGCAGTGGTGTGTAATGGCAGTACCATGAAATCTTTCCATACCATGCAATAGTCCAACGGCCGTTGTTCCCAACTTTTCGAACGATCAGCTAAGTGATTTGTTAGGAGCGTTTAACCAGCCAGCGGCCGAAATTCCACATTTCGTCAAAAGTTGTTCTTACGATCGTGCAGGGCGGTTACAATGAGAAAGATTAATTATTCTCCATACCAGTTTTTAAAATTATAAATCAATATCGATTTTATTTCATTCCAAATTTGCTTTAATTTATACCTAGGTACATCTAAAAATGCGGAAAGGCGTGATGATAAAACTATTAACATAATGTACTTTTTGTAATTATTTTTTTATTGAAAAATCTGAAATATATTAGTTTGTAAGTGCGCAAATAAATATACAAACGGACCAATTTTCGTCAAGAAACACAAGTACGTATTTATTTTTTAATAATTTTATTTAAACTAAAATTAAAATTCTAAAACATGCGATACTCAGATAGTGTATTGATTTATTTTACTGCATGATTATATTATTTGAAATGGGTGTGGTATAATACAAAATCTTTTTTTGAAAATTTAACAAATCTGCCAACGACCTATGGTATAACCTTATTATACTAAAAATAAACATTTTTTCTCAAAATTTAAAACATGCGAATGCTAGATAAAAGAACAATCATTCGAAATCCATTTACATTTTTTTGTGGAAAAGAGTCAATACGTCTAAAATCTGATTTAAAAGTGACATATTTCTGTTTTTTTTAATAATATACCCTTTTAAGTAATGCTCGTTTCGCCTGTTGGTTGGAGAGTTGCGTTGGAAAGAGCGTACGTAAAATTTTAGCACATTTAATTCGAAAATTTTATGTTTTCCATTGCAACAACAATTAAGGGCAAAACTTCAATATTGCATTCCAACAAGACTCCAGATACTAATGTCGGACGAATATCTACAGCTCATATGTTGAACTAATATCTACGAACTTCAGAGTGTTGACTAATATCTACAGAGCGTAGGTTGAACTAATATCTACAGAGCGTAGGTTGGACTAATCAACTAAATATGTCCAATAGTCCGATATTAGGGATTTTTACATACATACTTACTTATTCCAATATGCTATACATAATTGCAAATCCAACCTCGGCCTTCAATATATTCGTCAACACTTTGGTTCTCATAGATATTAGTTCGATTTTTTCAGTTTTTGGAATTCCTGTAGAGTAGACGCCTCCTTCCAACAATAATTAAGGACATGTTTTTGAAGTGAAAGTTCTTTAGCCTCGTGATTTGAAATTTGGATGACACCATTATGTGCGTCACTATTTATTATTTGACGGTCCTCGGTTCTAATATAATGCGGTAAATTTACAGCTAGCCTCTGATAGCGCAGCGGTATAAAGCGCCGGACTCTCAGCGCCCAGGGAGACATCTAGCGAACGGAGGTTCGAATCCTGCCAAATCCCAAAAAATAAACATTTTTATTTTTGTAAAATCAATATCCAATCAATATCCGATCTTCAAACTTTAAAATAAACAGGCAAAAGAAAAGAAAGCGACATCTAGCGACTTTCTAGTTTCACTTCTACCGCGATTCTACTGATTTTTTATGTTACAACGACAAAAATTAAGAAGTCTACAGCAGAAATAAGAGCATGCTTTTCTTTACAACAATCCTAAAGAGAATGTTGTTAATAAAATGATCTTTAGGGATGCTGTGTGAAGGGTATTTTTAGGAAAAGGAAGGAGAGGAAGTTTAAGGATGGAAAAATATACGAGTAGTGCGTAGGAATCTGGGGTACGGGGTATTCGCGATAGCCGTCGATAGGTCACACATGCGACAGACGCACAGATTAGGTTAAAAAAAAAATTTAACGTATTTCAAACTAATAACACCTCAGGCCTCGAGCATACTCTGAAAGTTGGTCAGATTATTTCCGCTTTGCAATAATATCCAAATAAATGTAATATTTCTGAACGCACCCGAAAACTAAAAACTTTTTTTTAAAAGATGATGAAATACGCTTTCATATTTTATAATTCGAAATTCCGTTTTTCTAACTAAAATTACTGATAACGTGATAACAAAAAAAATAAAAACACGCCCATTTTATTAGGCAAATGTAATATAAACGTTATCGTCAACTCACTTTTTGTCGTTTCATGTAAAAATAATTCATAAAAAATTTACAAAGTTTCATAATTATTTTGCGGTCGGAAACTTTGGTTTTATAGAGATGTACATTTGAATTATTTTGCAATTAACTGTTAGATTTGAATATGAAGCATGGTGTTTTCTCTTCTTTGAGACCTCTATGCAGTGGCGTAGCTAGCATGGGTGGCACCCGGGGCTGACATCACCCCCCGAGGCGTAGTGTCACCCCCCCCCCTATTAAAGGTAACTTGAGAAATTCATAAAATTGGTCCATCCCGGGGGGGGGGGGAGGTGGCTAGAGATTTTCAGAATGTAGGCTGTTCCGCCTATAAAAGACCGACTGACACAGAATTCGGGGCACTCCACAGGGAACCGTGGAGTTACGAAAATATAAATAACAGACCGTGTTCATGTGCATGCAATATATTGGTCGAGTGGATCCCGTGGCGGTCCGCCCCCCCCCCCCCTCGCTACGCCACTGCCTCTATGAGTTGTTTCGAAAACCGAAGAAATTAGCCTGAGAGATTAATTTTTTATTAGAAAATAACATGTTTTTTCAACCATAATCAAGAGTAGGTATTTTTGCATAAAAACAAGATATGCAAATAATAATAAACTGAACTTGTTACTACCACAAAAAATGATTTATATGATCTTCAACATGACCCAGGGCTCGAGAATTTGCTGATAAGCTTGTAAGTACAATTGGTTTCGGCAATAAAACAATCTGATGTTTTGTCTTTAATCATAAAATTAATTATTTAAATAAAATTCTTCTCAACCGTCGATATTTAATTCACAAGGTTGACCCTTGTGAAGAAATAAAATACCTCCCAGTAAGCAACATTTTTTTTGTTGCGATAATACCATAACACAAACATCCACAAATTATGTAACCATTCAAATAAAGAAAAAAATTAAAAAAAGATTCCCCAAAAGTCAGTGGGACTATGGGTTTTTGAGACAATATAAGATTTTTTTATGTATCTCACAAGAGTCTCCCGTCTGAAGCCAGTGAGACTACGGCATCCCCAATGGAGATAAGTTGAGGGTGCAGGTAGTGGGGAAGAGGAAGGTGGGGAAGTACCTACCTGGATATTCAGATCTGGTCACCAAACACATGGTATTTTAATATAATTACTTTTGACAGCCTCCGTGGTTGAGCGGTAATAAGGCTCTTGACTGAAGGTCGCGGTATCGAATCCCGACGTACGTAAATAAATTTTATTTGATTAATTTGTGTTATTTCACAATTAATTAATTTAAAATAATATATTTAGCATATTTTCGGCACTTTCCAGAGTGGAAGATACTCTTAGTAACCACCATTCAGAATTGAAAAAATGCTTGAAATGGTTTTAACCGTGTTTGGTGACCAGATCTGAATAGCCAGGTAGTTTCCCACCTACCTCTTCCCCACCTCCTTCCCCTCACTACTACCTTCGGCCTCACAACATACGCCAATTTGGGGATCCCTTAGTCTCACTGGCTCCAGACCGGAGCAGTTGGGATTCATGTGCGGTATTCACATAACAAAAATACGATTCACCAGATTCACCAATTTTCAATTTTTCAATTCAATTAATTTTTTTCATTACGTTTTTAAAAGATTAAATAAGCAGATTTAAATTAATAAAAACAAAATATAAGATTAAATAAGCAGATTTAAACTAATAGAAACAAAATATAAGATTAAATAAACAGATTTAAACTAATAAAAACAAAATATAAGATTAAATAAGCAGATTTAAACTAATAGAAACAAAACATAAGATTAAATAAGCAGATTTAAACTAATAGAAACAAAATATAAGATTAAATAAGCAGATTTAAACTAATAGAAACAAAATATAAGATTATATAACAGATTTAAACTAATAAAAACAAAATATAAGATTAAATAAGCAGATTTAAACTAATAGAAACAAAATATAAGATTAAATAACAGATTTAAACTAATAGAAACCAAAATTTAAGATTAAATAAGCAGATTTAAACTAACAGAAACAAAACATAAGATTAAATAAGCAGATTTAAACTAACAGAAACAAAATTTAGATTAAATAAGCAGATTTAAACTAATAAAAACAAATTATAAGATTAAGTAAGCAGATTTAAACTAACAGAAACAAAGCTTGCCGTCTAAATTGTGCTTCATTGAAACATATCGATATTCGAAGTGATTCTATTTAACAACAAGACAGCTCTCCCGACTGGCATGACCATTGGCAAGTTAGTTCTGCATGCCGGTAGATAAAACAGGATATGCTGTCGGTGACGGAGATAACCATCGGAAACTAATATGAGTTAGTTCTTATTATGAGTTTCCGGACACCGTTTATCACTTTCCGAAAGTGTTCTGCCGAGCGATTTCATATCTTTTGTGGGATCGTTATCCAGGTAACGGACGGGATCTCCTGTCAGATTTGTGTTTACACATTTACTCCACATATTTTAGTTTAGATCCTTTTAAACACGAATTCCTGCAAGTATGCGTGATTATTTATTCATTTAATGTACGTTGTACATAGAAAAAGCAAATAAATCACACAAATCTAACAGGAGATCACGTCCATTATCTCGATAACGATCCCACAAAAGATATAGAATCGCTCGGCTGATTTTCCATCAAACTGCAATAAACTGCAATATGCAGTCAGATTTTCTTTGAGTGGGTACCTCCTAGGTAATCCAATAACAATGCATCCATCTGATTACCGTTATCTCGTAATATTATAATACGAGTACCTAGTCGCAGATCATCAGCTGTCAAACGGCTGCCGTCGATTCGCACACGGTCAGTCAATCGTCAATCGCTCCACTAATGATCGTCGATAAGTCCTTCAATCAGTTGACGATATACCACCAGTTGAACTCGACGCGTACCATTGAGATCGAACACTTTGCGCGTTGACGAATCGACAAATCGGACAATATTTAATAACAATCAAAGTACACCACTTCTCAAATCTCATTTTATCGTTCTTTGTTATATGTCGATAACTCTGTGACCTGATGTCAGTGATTTTCCATTTTCTCACATAGTGCGCCCAGTGTCGTGTGTTAATATTGTGATTAATGTGTAATGCTAGCAATAACAGTTTGTTATCGCGATTGTAATCAAGCACAACTCGTATAATCAAATTAATTAAAAGGTACCTACCTAATCTGTTTTTTTAAAAGTGCAACGATAAATGACACACTGTCGTAAGTCAAAGTAATAAGCAATCATAAGTCAAACTGCAGTTTTTTTAAATGTGAATACTACACAAGAGCCCCAGCTGTTTTGATTATTGCATCACCCAATTGGGGTATGTTGTGATGCTGAAAGGAGTGGGGTGGGAAAGGATGGATCTTTTTCTGATTTTTCTGTCTCCACATTTTCGATTGAGTTTCGCTAACATTGTCTTCATTTAATTAAAGTACCTGGCTATTTAGATCTGGTCACCAAACACTTGTAAAGCCATATATCATTGAAGCAGAAGATAATACTAACGGTCGCAACTGGCACTCGAATCAAGGATCTCTAGTCTTTCCGGGTCAAACGCCTTAGCTAACTCGACGATTATTTCATTTTATTTTTAAGACATTTCTGTCGATCTCATATTTTAAATTCTAAATTGACAATATTATCTACGACTAATTTGTCCCATATTTTTGGCTGTTAACTTTCCAAATGATTACGAAGTTAAGACATACTTCGAGATACTCCAGATACTAATATCTACAGCCTGTATGTCGGACGTATATCTACAGCTCATATGTTGGACAAATATCTATGACGGTCCCAGTGGTGACTAATATCTATGGAGCGTAGGTGGGACTAATATCTACAGAGGGTAGCTGAGCAAGAGGTTGTACGGAAAATCTAACCTAACCTACGCAATATTACGTTATTCCAATATGCTATACATAATTGCAAATCCAATCTCTGCCAGTGCTGTAGATATTCGTCCTAACTTAGGTTCTCATAGATTTTGGTCCGATTTGTTCAGTTTTTGGAATAAGGAACTCCAGTGAAAAATATTATGGCTTTAAAAAAATATGTTCATACAGACCAATAAACGCTGATTCTGAATATATAAGTTTTTTTTCATAATATTAAACGTAGAGTTCGTAAAAAAATATTAAAAATTGCATTTTTTAACGTCTCGTTAAAATACACTGTAAAGTTGGTACGATTGAATGGTTAGTGCTGACGTCACGCGTCACCAGTCACTGTATCACATTGTATTGAAATCAATTGAAATGTAGGTATGGCACAAGCCATCAGTAATAACAACATTTCATGTTATTCTTTATTTCGTACTGTTTATAGAGATTTAGTTTTTGTTTTTATTGAAACAATATTTAAGCCTAAATAATTCAGTATCAAAAATAGAGGTATCTCTGTTAGTTTATCTCTATTATTTAAAATATTGAAAAACAACTGCACTAAAAAAAAGGAATGCTTCTTCTAGGGAGAATACTTCGAACAACGGAACAACGGATTTCAAAATGGCGGCAGTAGATCAGCTGATTGCCCAATCCCATACTAATTTTTCAGGAGTGATGACGTCACACGATTTACCTTATTTCCGGTGGTTTTCGGAGGGTCTTGAAAAATTTAAATTTTGACAATTATTTTAACTATTAAAAATAACTCTGAAAATAAAAATAAAAATGCTCTGAAAATAAAGTTAGAAGGTCATTATTCATAAAAAAAAATTAAAAAATTGGACTGGAGTTCTCTATTCCTGTAGATATTAATAGACGCCTCCGTTCGGACTGTTACCTTTTTATTTTTCTGTCTTGTGTCTTGTTCCATTTCATTTTTTCGTTTAGATTTATTAGCTGATATTTTACATTGGTGAGTTTAACCTTCAAAAGTTATTATAACAAGAATTATTTCAATAAAAATTACTTATAAAGCCATTTAAAGCAACGTTTCCATTCTTAATGATGGTCTTTCACCAAGGCAATACTGAAGGTATAATGCTCACGGCAGGTAGCCTTTTCTAAAAAGTGCGTTTTCAAATTACCTCTTAAATTTTCGATAATAAGAAGTCACTTTGTTCAAAGATATGAATGATATATAAACATAAATGAAGATTTTGATATACATAATTTATATTTGTATTTATTTTTTTTTTTTTATTTTTTTTTTATTTTTTTTTTTTTTTTCATATTTTTTTTATTAGTAACAGATATTTGGGGTTTTTTTGGCTACCACACTAGGCTAAGCCCGTGTTGTGGTAGTCGTACATTTAATATTTTAACATTTCAAAAAATATTAAGAAATACTTAAAACTAAAGAGAAAAAAAAAAGACCATATTTTAAAGAAAAGTAAAAATGAAAATTCAAATTCAAATTTTGAAATTCAAAATTAATAATAAAAATTAAATGTTAAGAACTCAAGTGTTCTGTATAAATTAAAACATATAATTATATAAATCAAAATTAACAACATATATAAATTTAGTGAAAAACTAAGAGAAAAAAATAACAACATTTTAAAGTAAAATAGAAATACAAATGGAAATTAAAATTTTGAAATGCAAAAATTAATAATTAAAATGTAGTGTTAGAACTCATGAATTCTTTAAAGTGCGTTCGTCCCCTTTCAAAAATCCAATGTTGTACACGTGTTATAAAAAGAGAATTAGAATTATGTGATTTAAAAGTATGCATAATAATTTTTTGGGAGGAATGCAGATCCCGCCAATGTCTGGAAATTAAATAAAAAGGCACTTTCTAGATGAGAAAAGTGTGGAAAAGCTGAATAAAACAAAAATTAAGACGCGCTCGGCAAAATTCAGGGAGATACAACCGTTCAAAGTATTTAAAATTTCACTTCGCGAGATGATATTGACAGTCCGCCCGCCATTTTGTCATAACCTAATACGCTAAACATGGTTTGTGATACAAAAAAAAGTGCCCCTTTATAGCGCATACTCACGTCAAGGCAAGAAAAACATCCCAGTTTTCAAGTGGTTTAGCGGCTACGCTAGGTTTGAGTAACATGGTTTGTGATTCTGGCGTATTATTAATTCTGTATTAGGTCTGGAATCCAACATAAGCAATGAAATAATGGCGGGCGGGCTGTCAATATCATCTCGCGAAGTGAAATTTTAAAATTTTATTCAGCTTTTCCACACTTTTCTCATCTAGAAAGTGCCTTTTTATTTAATTTTCTGACATTGGCGGGATCTGCATTTCACCCAATTTTTTTTTATTTATTTAGTTAGTTTACACTACATTCGCATACAAACTAATAATATGCACAAGGTAAAAATTCGTTTTGTAAAATAGCATAACATCCCTTTTTCTAACTTATTCTTTTTTTAATTCTTTTTAAAAAGAAAGACAAACATTTCCGGGTTACGAATGACGTGACAATATTTGAAAATCTCCTACTACCACCACAGTAAGCTGAAAATGTTGCTTGTGTCATGATGGAGAACTTAGCCAGCAGAGAGATCGTACACGCGACGCCTGGGTGGGATCCAAACGCGATGTCAACTCAGCCACTAACCGGTCATATAACTACATTCATTCTTCAGACTTTAAGGCATTTTTTTTTTTTCAGTTTAATTTGTTTGCTTTTATAAATTCAATAATATTATATTACTAGCTGGTTCCCGGCATGCGTTGCTATGCCATTTAATAAAGAAATAGTTTCTCCCTGTGTGTCCTTTCCCATTCGTCCCGTTCCCCTTCCGCCTCCCCTCCCTATCCCACGTCCCCTTTCCTTCTCGCTTTCCCACCCCACCTCCTCCACCTTACCTCTCCCCATTCCACTCCCCCCTTCCCCCCCCCCGAGTTCCCCTCTCCCTTCTGCACTTCCGCATTCCATACATTAATTCCCGGTTCATTCAGTTTTCAAACAGCTCGCGTGCCATCTATTGCAATTTTTTTAAACAAATTTCATAATGCCAGAGCTCACCAGTAGTTTTATACAAACCTTGTCCTGATAATAACGAATACAACAAAAAAAGAATTATACAATTTGGTGCAGTCTTTCGGAAGTTATGCGCGTACATACATTTTGGCGATTCATTTTTATTTATATAGAAGATAGAAGAAGAAGATAGAAGAAGAAGATAGAAGATAGAAGAAGAAGAAGATAGATAGATAGAAGATTATATATTTAATAAAGTCAATAATAATATTGCTTTTATAAATTCAATAATATCATTGTTCAATTTATAAAAACAGTTTATTTATAAACAAGTTCTGCTACGTAATTATTATCACGCGTGACAGCTGTTTCGCCTTCTGAAGGCATTATCTAACCGTAGAAACTTCAAACTTCAGAAGGTGAAACAGCTGTCACGCGTAATAACATAGTTACATAACAGAACGTTAAATAAATTGTTTTTATAAATTGAATAATAATATTATTGAATTTATAAATAATAATAATTTGAGGCATTTCATCATACATCTTTAGTCCTCCGTGCATCAGGCAGTTCCGTGACTCTGGTTTTCTCTTATGCAGCAATCTAACTCTATTTATAGTATTTCTGGTTTCATAATTATTTATATCTCTATTAAAAATATTTTCATCCTTAAAGTATTTTAGCATTTGGCTTTTTATAACTTTATGCACAAAAATTAAGGTTAATATTTCCCTATCGAGTCATGCCCAAGACACACTTTAAAAAATTAAAACAAATTGTACTAGGTAGATAATGGTTATTCAGTAACCGGAATTGAAAAATATTGCCTTTTAATATTTGCAAACGCGAAATGTCATTTATCAAGGACCGCCATGCTAATTACGATGAAATACGCTTTTCCAAAAGAAAAAATCACTTTCTGTCAGTTAGACTGTCGATAAGTAAGAATTGCAATCTTAGGAAATAGTAAATAATTTATTTATTTAATTTCAACGGTATACATATACCATAAGAACTGATTACATGTTACAAAATGAAAAATAATAATACAGATATAAAAAAAAAAAATGTTTTAACAGATGATTGTGGCATTTGATTTAGAAATGACACCAGATAGACAATTACATACAAAAATCTATAGTACAAAATAATAGAATTAATATTGACTGAAAAGGTTTGATAGCATAGCCCTCTTGTACCTACCTTCCGTGCAGTTAAATAGATCTGCAACATCTGCATATCTATTAGTAACATCATGTAACCTAGGTAAAAGGGAGTGTTTAGTATACTCAGTCTTATTATTGTTACATTTAAACAGGATTTTAGATCGAGTGGTTCTCGTGGGAATATGAAATTCGATGAGCTTAGTTAAATCAGGACTGTCTATTCTACCATTTACAATTTTGAACATAAATATTAAGTCGGATATAATTCTTCGATCTGAGAGTTTTAATAAATTTACTTCTTTCATCAAGTAATTGTAGCTTATGTTTTCAATGGGAATACCGAGTTTAAAATTAATATGAATTGGAATTTTATGTTGAATTTTTTCGATTGAATCTGAATGTATTTTAAAATGGGGGGACCAGATCGAGGAGTTATATTCGACTTGACTACGTACTAAGGATGTATACAAAATTTTTAGTGTTGAAATATTCCTAAAACCTCCGGAATTTCGAAGAATGAAGACAAGCTTGAAAAATAATAATGCGTATTAATCATTATTTTGTTCGGTTTCATAAACACGAAAAATCATGCGAGACGTTTGCCGTCGTAATTAACAACATGGCGTCCCTTGAGAAATGACATTTCGCGTTTTTAAAGATAACAAAATAACCATTAAAATGCAATATTTTTCAATTCCGGTTACTGAATAACTTTTTACTAACTCTAATCTACCTAGTACAATTTGTTTTAATTTTTTAAAATGTGTTTTGAGCGTGGACTCGATAGGGAAATACTTACCAAAATGAACACGTTTTATACAATGCAGTCTCTATTTTGTTGGAATCCAATTTAGCTCTTCTCTCATTTGGTTAATCATTGTATACTTGTCTTTTCCTAGTATACATCTCATAGCTCTGCTCTGTACAACACTTGTTTAAGTTTCTCCATAGACAAAATATTTATAACTAGGAATAGGAATCAAAATGTGGAACAACTATAATTTAAACCATCAGTTCTGTAGTGTTTCCATTTAGTTTTTTTAGTCTTCCCATAAAAATTTCTTTTTTGACACCTATTTTTAGCATACATTCATTGCACCCATTATGACATCTTATTGTTATCTAGTCTTCAAAACTCTAAGTAACTATGTAGTATGTACTTTCAGTTTGCAGAATTCAAACAATAAATAAACCAACACGCTAACTTACTAACCTAATTATGAACGGAATTGAACTAACGAAGCTCTTAGAACTGAAATCCAAGCGATCCGTAGACTTAAATAATTCATCTAAGACGCGATCAATTTATCATCTTTGACCTTTGAGGAACGAAAGTGGTTGAAATAAAATGTTAAAAACATTTTGGTATATAATTTGTCAAGGTTTTGTGTAAATTTGTTGAAATATATCATCATTACGTAGTATAAAATGAAGTCGCTCAAAATGTATGTGCGTATAGATCTTTTAAACTACTCAACGGATTTTCATGCGGTTTTCACCAATAGATAAGAGTGATTCAAGAGGAAGGTTTATATGTATAACACATGCTTATTATAGTAGAGAAAAGCCGAGAAATTCAAATATTCAATTCAGGCAGCGCCGGCAGCGGGCAGCGGGCAAGCGGGTGGTGTGGATTTATAAAGGTTGGGTAATGACGTTGTGTTTCGTTAGCCACAACAACGTGTGGCCGGGTCTGCTAGTAATATATAAAGGGAACGGGCTGGCAATCGAGCGGTGTGGATTTGATATTAATGCAAATTAACAGATGGCGTTGGTTATAAAGGTTGGGTAATGGCGTTGTCAGAAGATGGCGTTGTGTTTCGTTAGCCACAGCAACGCGTGACCGGGTCTGCTTGTAATATATAAAGGTGGACGAGCGGGCCGGAAAGCGGGCGGTGTGGATTTGATTTTTATGCATATATTCAAATCTACAGTTTTATGCCGAGGTTGATGAAATTTTGCACATGTGACCTTCAAAACAAGAGGAAGGTCACTGTCTACATTTGATTTGGGGGCATGCATTAATTACGTGATCAGTTTTTCTTCCAATCTAGACCCCCCCCTTGGTGAGGTAAATTTGGGCCGCTTCGTATATTCTTTTCAAGAAACGTGAGATTTTGCTGGACCCCCCCCCCCCCCCCCCCCACCCCCGTTTGAGCTCACGTAATTAATGTATGCCCCCTTTCGAAAACTTTGTGTAAAGCCCGGGCATCCCCGGGGACTTTAGATAGTTATAATGTTATAAAGAAGATGGAAAATCATCACGCAATATTAAACCAGTAAAATATCAACAAAAATTATATTTAAAATTCGCAATGGTGATGCAATACGGCGAAATCAGGCCCGGACTGGGACCATTTGGGGCCCTCCGCTAAAACCTGTAAACGGGCCCCCTAACGTGGGGCGGGGGGGGGGGCTTTAGAAATAAGAAATTCACAGTATTTTTAGGTTACCACAACACTACTAAAAACATGCTGTAGAACTGCCAATAATTATAACGGAGTTCAAAATAAAGGGCACGATTTTATTCACACCAAAACATTAATGAATTGTGTCAAAATTATTTGTGTAGTAAAAATAATGACAAACGGATTTTAGGGATTAGAAAAATAATACTAACATTTAAAAAAAATCCTGCGTGTTTAACATTTTACAATGTTGTATACTAGAATAGAAGGGACTTAACTGAAATAATTCGACATTTTGCTCCCTTAGCCCTAAAGTAACGGTTTCTTTGTAAGCAACTCACTTTTTAAAGCTACTTCATCCATTATTTTATTTTTGTCCAAATTATAAAATAAATCCCTCTCAACATTAATAAAAAGCAGACTGGACATAAGGTCTTGGCCTAAGGAAGACCGAAGTCAATTTTTGACGATTTTAAGTTTAGAAAAAACTCCTTCACACGTGATTTGGGTACAAGGTATGGTAAGAACAAATTTATATACAATATACAGGTTGGTAAACAGTCCAGATTGAGTAAGTTCAAACAGAACAGAAAAAGCACATGTCAAACACATATTGCTAATAGGGCTAATTATAACAATTAATTAGCCCTATTAGTAAAAACCTTTAAAGTAAAAAAATCAAAAACTAATATTGTTAAGTTCTTAGTACGTGACGTAAAAATGTAGAATAAATATAACAAAAATTTCACAAAATTACAACCCATAATTTTAAACGTTTTGTGGGGCCCCTTCGGGGCCCCCTCGCGCCGGGGGCCCTCCGCGATCGCGGACCTGCGGACCTGGCCAGTCCGGGCCTGGGCGAAATATAAGTTTGGTTAATGTTTTAGCAGTCAGTTAAATTGCAACGGATGAATCCAATGAAAATATGACTAGGCGGAAAAAGAAAATCGTAGAAGAAATTTCATAAAATAATTCATGAATAAATATTCCTAATTATTATTAATATATGTTATCTCTGTGCGTAAAAAAATGGCACATTTTGGTGTTTTACCTTTTACAACAAATTGCATAAAATATGTAATGCAATACATTTTTTGATGATTGTTTTGCGGTCGCCGCGACGAAACAATTTCTTTATCGGTACCAGCGCAAGGAGTACGTGACCACTCCCAAATTTCAAGGTCTTTTCAGAAAATTCATCACATAAAGTAGAACAAAATTCAAAAATAAGACACTGATAAACGATTACATTAATACGTTATTAACTAGCCCCAGTACCCGGCTTTGCTCAGGAAGTTTGTTATGAGATTGAATTGACGTTCGAACACCCGACGGATCTTGCTTTATATACCCCTACCAACGGGTAGCCCACCCATACAAAAAAGGCTTTGAATGGTCCACAATGTTCCAGATCATTGTGGAAAATTCGAGGGTGTTTTGGATTGTTCCACTATGATCTGGGATGTTCCGGGAGCGTATTTACAATCCCTACCGCGTTTCAGCCGCTTTAAGTTTCAATACCAAAATTTAAATATTTAGAAATAAAATTATTGAATTCTAATATACACATTTTATATTATTTTATAAAGATTATTTTATATAGATTTTAGAACAATTTTTGTTTTTGCAAAGTGATAAAAAATTATCAATTTAGAGGTGTGTTTACAATATATGGGAATAATATTAAAATTTAAATATTTAGAAATAAAATTATTTATTTCTCGTATACAAATCAGAAAGATTATTTTATCTAGATTTTAGAAGAATTTTTGTTTTTGCAGTGTGATAAAAAATAACCAATATAGAGGTATATTTAAAATGTAATTTGTCGTTACCGCGACTGAATCGGTATAGGTTTTGTAAATACGCGTTTCGGGATGTTCCCGAACGTTCCAGACTATTCCCAAACATTCCAGAATGTTTCGGGATGTTCTGGAATGTTGTGGAAGGCTCTCGAATGTTCTAGAAATTTCTAGAGGGAGAAACTTCCTGCCCTTATTTCTTCAAAAGCACGCGCTTCAGGTAAAAATGGGAACCTTCTTCATTCTTTATTCTAACTCCCTTGATTGTACCGGTACTCGTTTCTGTGTTTTAGCGGGACGCACACTTTCATATACCTACTTTCTTTTATAATATATACTAACTGGTCCCCGGCATGCGTTGCAATGCCATTAAAAGAAATAAATTGATTTCCCCTGCATGTCCTTTCACATGCGTCCCCGTTCACCTCCCGAGTCCCCTTCCCTTCCCGCGTTCCCCGTCCACCTTCCCCGCCTTCCTCCTCCCTCGTCAACCCTCCCGCAAACCCTCCCTCCTCAAATCTCCTCCGCTTCCCTCCCTCTCCTGCCTTTCCTCCCTGCCGCTAAAATATATGAAATACACACATTTTCATTTAAGCTGTGTACAAACACAGCTGTAAACCGCGAGCAGATATCTATTGAACCGCGAGCGCTTATGTTTTGTACCGTTCACACGACGCTATCAAATATTTCTTCCTGTGGTAGGAGAGGGGTTCAAATTAATTAGGAAGCGCCCACGGAGTGCACATTTTTTGTTCTGAATCTGTCATCCACCGGTATAGGCAGCACCGTAATTAAAATTACCCCCTCTCCTGTTTTTGTCGTAGAGGGGGGTGCATAAGTTTTCGTATATCGCCTCAAGCGGGCTACAGACCTTCAGTTTTAACTGTACAGTTTAACTGTACAGTCGAACTGTACAGATAAATCGTTAAGTGTGTAGGATAAAAGTTGAACTGTACAGTTTAACTGAGATCTAATCAAAATACGAATAGATAAATCTGTACAGTTAAAACTGACAGTGTGTAGTCGAAAACTGTACAGTTAATACAAATAATTAATTTAATTTTAATTTTTCTTTTAATATACTCAGTTTCTTTTAATACATCTTTAGCCCTGTAACGGCTAAAGGGTCGTCTATGGAGGCCATTGTCGATAAAAACTGAAAGATCTCGCAGTTTTACTTGAATGTGTGTAGGCTGATGGACCTACGATTTATCTGTACAGTTCGACTGTACAGTTAAACTGTACAGTTAAAACTGAAGGCCCGTAGCCCGCTTAGGAGCGGTTACGGCGTAAGATGCATTGTATGTATTGTCTATGGTTGATCTGCGCTTAAGCCGCTTAGGTGTGAACGGTCTGAAGGGATTGTACGGAGAGCGTTTTTTTGGCGTGCGATGATCTTTTATATTTTATAGCCGTGTCTGAACCCCTTTATACAAATTTCAAAACGCCAAATCTGCCTATAACCTTCGCATATCACCAAAGTCATCATCGCAATCGGAAGAACGGTATGGCAACGCATAAAATACGAACGAACAAACAAACAAACAAATATTGATTTTTATATATAAGAAGATATTGAATATTGATTATTTCGTTGAATTGATTCCCAATAAATAGTAACGACGCACGTCTGCTCTTTTGACATTGTAAATATAATTTGGTTTGCTTGTTTTGGTTAATCAGTGTTTACTCAAGTGCCGATTATTTCAATCAATTATTTTCTACATGAAAGTGCACTGCATGCATTAATCCACAAAGGTTAATATTTAATCAATAAATTGTTAATTACCGACTTTTAGAATGAATTAAGTCGAACAAAGAAATTTGCTATTTGTTCGATTAAAATTCCAAGTGTAGAAAATTGTCATTTACATTTTATTTCATGTGATTACTGTACAAGTTACCAGTTGCCGTGCCAGTGGGACAATAACTAATGAATGACTAATGAATGACCCAATGACGAATGACCGGTCGAAGTTTCGGTTTCGGCTAGTTAAAATGGTTTCGGCTACGGTTTCGGTTACGGCCAAAAATTTGCTGAAATTTCCGAAAGCCGAATGAAATGTGTCGGATCACGCTCGGCTTTCCTCGACGCATTTGTAATATGTATGTCTCTTGAATAACTTAAATATAGTTTTAAAAGAAGATGCTATTTGTTTTCAAGAGTTTGCAATTTTTAAATATTATTTTTATAAAACATTTTAATAAAAAAATTGTAATAGGTGGCACGCGAGCTGTTTGAAAATTGAATGTATTGGGACTGAATATATAATAATAATAATTGGATAATTTGTATAGCGCCGTTTTTGTGAAAAATCACCTCAAGGGCGCTTTACAATATGGAACGCGGGAAGGAGGTTGGCGGGACCGGGGAGCGGGAGAGGGTAGAGGGTGGGCGAGGAAGGTGGAAGGGGAACGCGGGAGGGGAACGGGGACACACGGGAAAGGATTTGCAGGGAAAAGCAATTTATTTCTTTGAATATGGCAATGCAACGCATGCCGGGAACCAGCTAGTATACATATATATAAAAATCAAAATATATATTTATATGAGTATGTATATCAGATGTCTGTGCGTTGCTAAACCATTCATCTGATTGCGATTAAACTTTGGGGATTTAACCCTAGATCACTAACCTTATTTTACAACGCTTATTACTAACCTTCGTCGTTTCGGCTACGCCGTATAAAAGGGAGGCTTCTAAGGGTTTATGGAATCAAATGTTTATATGTGTTTTACTTATTTATTACAATAATCATTTGTTAACATGTTTATAAGTTTTTTATTTTCGAAAATCACATTTTAATTACTTTGGCAGTCTTTTAATTGAGACCAGAGTTTTGCTCATTTGAAAATTTTTGTTTTTTTAAATGCTTAAATCTTATTAACAAAAAAAACGAAGACTTAAAATATTAAAATTAAGTAATAAAATCAACAAAAGAAAGAAACATTTTAGAAAAAACTATTAATTAATACATTTGTGACAAATTTCAAGTTTGTGTTCGCCACATATGGATTTGTTGCACTTGGGCATACAGGGCACACAGGGCACACAGGGCCCCTACACAAAAAACACATACGTGCGCCGCGCGAGCTGCAGGTCGTCTGAGATTAGCCGAAATCTGGAATGCGTACGACGACGCACTCAAAATTTATACCACTTTTTCGAGTCCGTGTCGTCGCGTCGTTTTGTGATCTAGGGTTAATTCTTTTGTGATCGAAGGTTAGTGATCTAGGGTTAATTCTGGCATCATGAAATTATGCGTTGCTAACCATTTGTCCGATGGCGATGAAACTTAGGGGATTTGATGTGCATGCCCGCAATGGTTTCTATATATATTCTGGTGAGCTTTGGCATTATGAAATTTGTATAAAAAAATTGCAATAAGTGGTGTGCGTGCTATTTGAAAACTGAATGTACCGGGACTGAATGTATGGAATGTGGGAGGGGGGAGGGGAACTCGGAGGGGGATTCGCGAAACGGTGGAAGCGGAAGAGGGGAGTGGGGAGAGGGAAGGCGGAGTGAGAACGTGAGAGGGGAAGGGGACGCGGGAGAAGAAAGGGAGGCGGGATGAATGTGAATGGACACTCAGGGAGAAACAATTTCTTTATTAAGTGGCATAGCAACGCTTGCTGGGAACTCGCTAGTAATATATACAATCGGGTCACTAAATATAGCTCCATCACAAATTTACTTACTTATATTATACATATTTCACTGAATTTCACCATCTTTTTAAATATTTCAAAAGTGGTGTGTCTTTAATTGATGAACAAAACCGGTTTGGAAAAGGATTTTGCCGTTTAAATACAGATAAATAAATATGTAAACGGCGTCATTAGAATTGAATATTACTATAATATTATTAAATTATGTTCGTACGTGCATGCATCAATTCTAGTCAGTTCTAGAAGCATATTTATTATCAACTAACTGGTACCCGGCATGCGTTGCAATTCCATTCAAAGAAATAAATTGATTCTCCCTACATGTCCTTTCCCGTGCGACCCCGATAACCTCCCGAGTCCCCTTCCCATCCCACGAATCCGTTAAGAGATGGAGCCACTTCCGTCGGCAACTCGCAAACGGACTTGCCCCAGGCTAGCATAAATACCACGATTTAGTGAACTTTATATTCCGTTCCGCTGCAATGACGCCACTGCTTGTCACGGTTATTTTGTACCGGTTAAAGTTTGTGGAGCTGGCGACACGGTATCGCTTCGAAGTAAATAAGCACACATTTCACCACTAAAAATTACACATCTACCGGATCTGCCGGGGACACTGCAAGTAATTTTCCGATAATTTTGAAAGTCTAGTGTGGAGAAGTATTTAAAGTGGATGGGGGATTTTTTTTAAAACCTCGTGTAAACAGTAATGTTAATCTTGTTTTGAAGATCAAGTGCGTGAAATTTCATTAATCTTGGAACAAAACTCAACATTTGTATAAAAAACAGCCACAGACACTTTTATATATCGATCTTCCAATTGATTAGTCAGACATCTCCAAATACCAAGTTTTGAGATAATGATGAAATCAATATTCGAATGCTCACCATAAATCATCCATTATTTATACGTGTCTGTGTTTTACACATTAAATGTGCAATAAAATAACAACGGGAGGCATAACGGTGCAGTAATTAGTATGACATTTTGAACTATCCTACTAGTGACCCAGAAAACCTCAAATTTTTATTTAATTCACTAAAAGGTGTTTATGAGTAATCTGAGTAATGTATCAGATGAGGTTACACTTTTACATATAATAATACTTAGCTAATTTATATAGCGCCGTTTTTGTGAGAAATCACATATCTGCACATTCAACTCAAGTTTCAATTTTTCGGAGATGTCTCACTAATCAACTATATAATATTACTAAATAATTTTCCAAGGGGGAATGAAATGTTTTTCTGGGATGAAAGTAGCCTACGTCACTTCACAAACACACAATTCGTCATGTATGCCTTTTTTACTTTATATTTAAATCTTTATTTTTCGTTTAAATTTATCGTAATTTTATTTTTTTTCTTTACCAACTTCAGATATTTTTTCAAAATGTATTATGTACTTCATCTTATAAAATGTTTGTATTATAGAATGGGGGCCTCAGCACGGTTAAGCCACCCAGTGAGGGCAACATTATTAGATTTGGAGGTTACCTGGATTTTGGTTCCACCACTTACCCGCCCTGGTAAAGTATCAGATGGTTACACCTCCAAGGATAACGCAAGTTTCTAATTTTTTTGTTAAACGAAGCTACACATATTTATTTTGAACGATTCTAGACATCCATACGTTGTTAGTAAGCAGTATGCAAGTGCTTAAAAGTAAAAACGCAAATAATAGGTTAGTAAACACAAATATGAATTAAACAAGGCAAAAGAATAACTTATTCCATACGAGGGTGTGTTGGACTCGTCCCTGCTTCATTTTAATTACATTATTAATTTTGTAGATCCATCTCCGATCTATTTGCGCCTCCCCCAATGACATGTGCTGGCTTGAGGCTTGATCAAGCGACCTTGACTATCCTTTGTCCTGCCTCTGACTATTCAACATTATTGGATTGTCCTATAAAAAAATAATAATATAAAATAAAAATAAAAAAAAAAAACAACAACAACTAGTAAGTTATTACGAAAATATTGTCAGCCGGCGTACGGTGGGCGATTTTACCCATGGCATTCCAAAGGTTAATATTATTTATTAACTGGTTGGGAATGCGTGGTGTAGAGTGCGTCGGATGACCTGTACAGACGGTACTATCAATTGGTGTTCAATGATGATTTAGCAAGAGCTTTCGCCATTTAGTATGAAGGCCGAGAAATATAAATAATGTCCAATAAATGCGTTCAATGAAATGATCCGCATTCGACGTGGTGCAAATGTTTAGACTTGTTGTAACCTCCCCCACTGCGTCGTAAAGATGCATCTAATTACAATGGAACTCTCAGCGGAAACTCCGGTAGTTAGGTACCGAATTTTAACACTATTTTTTATTCAGTATTTTAATTTTTTTATTTTGTTATTTTTCTTTATTTTTTATTTATGAAGTAAAATTAAAACCTGCTAACTAATTATGTAGTATATAACAAATATTTTTTTAAGTGAAAACTTTTTTAGCACTGTTGTGATTTGAAACTCAATGAAACGAAAAAGCGACACTAAACACATAGGTACATCTTCAGGATTTAGCCGGCGAGAGAATGAGACGATATAATCGGTCTCCTCTCTGTGCGGTGCTTCTTAGCCTTTCCACTCTTGTCTACTTTAGTTTTCTGAACTTTCACTTTCACTTTTACCGTGTGTGAACTGCACAATCGTAATTTTTTACATATAAAAATTTAAAAAAACGACTCATTTTACTTTTTATTTAACTAAAATTACTGTTTACTAAACACATATATATTTTATTAGGCAAATGTATTATAAATATTATCGTCAATTCACTTTTTTGTCGTTTCATATATAAATATCTAGTCAAAAATTCCTAAAGTTCGGAAACTTTGGTTTCATTTGTACATTTTAATTATTTTGTGGTTAACTTTTAGATTTGAATATAAAGCTTGATGTTTTCTATTTCTAACACCGTTTAGATCATATTTTAAAAATTGATAGTAAGCGAGACGCAACGATTTCTATGAGCCCTATATGAGTCGTTCCGAAAAGCGAAAAAATTATCTATATTCTGTATACATTTCAAATTATTGTAATGCCTATGTTATGTAAAAGCCGTTAATCTGCGTTAATCTTAATAAATTAAAAAGTCGAGTTAGTTACGCTATTTATAACTCAAAAACGGCTGGACCGATTTTTATGATCTTTGATTTGTTTGATTTGTCTCCGCCCAGGATAAAAAATTAAAATAACGGAAAAATTCACGAAAAAAAAATTATGAAGTAAATTCTTTTCTTCGTTCATTTTGTATGGATCGAATTCTCATCTTATGACAGAGCTGCAGCAATCTATCTATCTATCTATCTATCTTCTATCTATCTATCTATCTATCTATCTATCTATCTATCTTCTATCTATCTTCTATCTTCTATATAAATAAAAATGAATCGCCAAAATGTATGTACGCGCATAACTTCCGAACGACTGCACCAAATTGGATAGTCCTTTTTGTTGTGTGTTTGTTATTATCAGGACAAGGTTTGTATGAAACTATTGGTGAGCTCTGGCATTATGAAATTTACATTAAAAAATTGCAGCAGATGGCACGCGAGCTGTTTGAAAACTGAATGTATGGCATACGGCAGAAGGGAGGGGGGAGGGGAACTCGGGCAGGGGGTTCTCTGGACGGGGGAAGGGGGGGGAGTGGAGTAGGGAGAGGGAAAGTGGAGGAATCGGAGTGGAAGGGGACGCAGGAGAGGAAGGGGAGGCGGAAAGGGAACGGGACGAATGGGAAAGGACACGAAGGGAGAAACAATTTCTTTATTAAATGGCATAGCAACGCATGCCGGGAACCAGCTAGTAATGTAATAAATATAATATTAGATAGTGGGTGAATTCCAAAAATTCAAAAACGTCAAACACCCCTCTTTCTTAGACACTAAATGTCAATAGTCGAAAATGAGACAAACGGTGAACGTATATCTGCACACCCCACAGGAAAAATACAATAATCATAATACATCTCCCTCACACGTATAAATAAAATGAAACGCAATTCCCGTAAGTATCTAAGTGGAAAAGTAATAAAATCACAAAAATATATAAAAATTCGTTCACAACGCCATCTCTGATACTGACAAAAACTAAACACGGACAGTTGCGCATCTATAATTGCTTCATTGTGTAATTTTTAACTTGATAAAAAAATTAATTTAATTCAGCTAATAAGTTAGAATAACAGTTATAGATTCTGAGGCGTTATGAAGTTTGCCGGGTCAGCTCGTTCATAATAAATAAATAAATTAGCTTGGCGAGTTAAAATTGATTAGCAATACGTGATTTTTTACGCGTTGTTAAATTTCAATGCTTGTGTCAACACTTACGATCATATATAACTATTTATAAATCTATTAGAATTAAGCCTCCATTTACCGGGAAGTGCAAATGTTAAAGAAACGTATCTAAATAATACAATGACGTTAACCTTGCCGATCTAATGTCAAACGTTTACACATTAATTCCATGCAATAGACAATATGCAATATACATCTTTAGTCTATTGCAAAATCTGTTGTCCATTTCTATGTATACAATTAAATAACTATGGCAGGGCCGCTGCAAGAGGTACCGCCGAACAAAAACCAAAACGTTTAAACATGGAAGAAGAAGATAATACTAATAAATCTAAACAAAAATACAAAAAATGAAAAAAGAACAAGACACAGAAAAATAAAATGGTAACGGTCGCAACAAGGCCTCGAACCCAGGATTTCTTGTTTTACCGGGACAAACGCACGGCCTGGTAGTAAGCGTTCAAAAAGAAGAGGGTGTATGTAGAGATATGAAAATACGAATGTTAGAGGGAGCGCGCTAATATTAAAAATGATAATAATTCAGCGAAAATTGTGAAAATGATTAAGAGGGTATAACCAGAGAAAACCGAAATATGTCTTTTTAAATCAGATTTTAGACGTTTTGTGTCTTTTCTAGTTCATAGATTTTACTGTAGTAAACGCATGTTTTAATTTTTTAAGAAAAATTGTTCATTTTTAGTATAATAAGGTTATACCATAGGTCGTTGGCAGATTTGTTAAATTTTCAAGAAGACCCATTTCAAATCATTTCAAATATAATCATGCTGTAAAATAAATCAATACATTATCTGGTAACGCATGTTTCAGAATTGTAATTTTAGTTTAAATAAAATCATTTTTAAAAAATACGTACATGTGTTTCTTGACGAAAATTGATCCGTTTGTGTATTTATTTGCGCACTTACAAACTAATATATTTCAGATTTTTTTACATTCTTATTTTGCTTATACATTATTGAAAAATTAAAAATACTTATGATCAAAAAATAAACAAAAATTTTAACAAAACAAAAAAAGACTGCAAAAATAACAATCGTGCCTACATATTGATGAGTAGAAAAGGTAAGTTGATTATAAAGTTGTAGAAGAAAACGAAATTATTTTTTTACTTTTTAGTGCATTTTTTGAAGTCGTTTTTTTGTTTTGTTAAAATTTTTGTTTATTTTTTGATTTTTAGTGAATCTGAAGTACACTTACTAATTTGGCTGAATATGGGTAAACTTACTAAACGTGCTGCTCATATGAGACAGACATAATTTGACCATAGCGACGTTAGGGTCAAATTAAGAGATTCGGCCGAGTTTCGTTAATTTGTCATGGATCCGATAATCAAAACCTAACCAAACTCTCATCAAATTACCCTTGAAGTACATCCTTTCCAATAAAAAAAGAATCATTGAAATTGGTTGGCGTGATATTGAGTTATTCGTCCATTTGTCGCGCATACTTAATGCAAATTTAAGACTTATATGGTTTTCTCATGGATGCCATTGTCGGATCTGGACCAAATTAAAATGGGATCACACGGGAAGCACCAGCTTTCAAATTCAAATAAAAAAAGAATCATCAATATCGGTTCACCCAGTTAAAAGTTCTGAGGTAACAAACATAAAAAAAAAATTTAAATAATACAGTCGAATTGAGAACCTCCTCCTTTTTGAAGTCGTTTAATAATTACAAAAAAAGTACATAATTTTAAAAGTTTACGCCTTTCAGCAATTTTGGATGTAGGTATAAATTAAAGCAAATTTGGAATGAAATAAAATCGGTATTGAGTTATAATTTTAAAAAGCTGGTACGGAGAATAATTAATCTTTCTCATTGGAATCGCCTGTACAATCGTAAGAACGTCTTTCGACGAAATTTGGATTTTCGGCCGCTGGCTGGTTAAACGCCCTTAATAAAACACGACACATTTAAAGTAGAGCAAAAACCTCTACACAAATGCTGCGGTAGCATTTAAAGATACACTGTGAATTTTTTCATATCCATAACAAGGTAAATTACAGAAGAAAATGTGTTTTTAATAATTTTCGGAGCATACTTTGGGATTTTTTCTATTGATGGAATTTTATATAATTACCGTTCCGGTTCTACGAATGTATTTTTTTTTCATGAGCTCCTGAGGAAAATAATTTCCCTCAGGGCCTATGTCATCTTTGGGGATGCTGTGTGGAGGGTTTTTTTAAAAGGAAAGTAATGAGAGGAGAGTTCTGGAAAGGAAAAGGGTTTAAGGGGTGGGTAGGAATCTGGGGTTCAGTATGTCCTGGTCATCCGCCTCCAAGACCTAGACAAACCTCACCCCATAAACCCGGGCACCCCTGCTAAATCACCAAACGTAGCGAACCACTTGGGGATAGATATTATCTTAAAAAATAACATATGTATATTTTTTTAGAAACTTAAAGTGTTCAAGAAAAATATGTTATAAAACGTTAGAAAATCGGAATGCACGAGCTTAATCTCTCGGACTATTGTTTTCACGATAATGTAACATTACCAGACATAATAATATGTATGACGTATGAGGCGTACCTGACATATTAACCAACTCGGCCATTGGGACCTCGTATTATTTGTTATGTCATTTTTGTCGATCTCAAATTTCAAATTTAGATTTAACAATATTATTTTCGACTAATTGTTCGCATATTTGAGGCAGCTACCTTTTTAAATGAACACAAAGTACTAAAGAATTGGTTTGTAACCAAGATAGTGTCCTGGATTAACATATCCAATTGCAACCATTGCCTTTTAACTTCTTTTTTAATGTTATTTTACATTATATTTTAGCATTTAGCATAATTTTTTTTACATAATTTTAATGTCACGTACAGGCAATTAGATTTTGCTTTTATTACCTAGTCAATCAGATACTTGAGTCGGGCCATGTCAAGAGTCAGAATAATAGAAGAGAATGTATGAGACGTTGTATGAATGTAAACGAGGCAAGGAATGTGTGCCAAGACCGGGATGTTTGGCGGTCCGTCCTCTCTGCCTACCCCTGCGGGGAAACGGCGTGATGGTTAGTTAGTTAGTTAGTTTTACCTAGTCAAGTTTTATTTTTTAAAGCGTTAAGCCGCCGCTACCCGAATTTCTATCGATTTCTTACATATCTTCCAAACGATTGAAGTTTTTAAGCTCTTAAAAAAATATGTGCTATTTTTTCAGATAATATCTAGACGCATTCCACACCGAAACGCAAATTATATTAAATTCCCTCGATAGAAAAAAATTGCAAAGTGTGCTCTGAAAATTATTATAAACACGTTCATTTTACTTATTTTAGAAGTTATTTGTATAAAAAAAAATCAAAGTTTTTCTTTAAATGCTATTTTAGATATTCTCCACGAGATTTTTGCTCCATTTTAAACGAGTTGTGTTTAATTAAACATTTTCACAATTTTCGCTTCGATTTTTATCGTTTTAAATATATATTAGCGCGCTATCTCCAACATTCGTAATTACGGTTCTATGCCAACTCAGAAACACCTCAGAAAGGTCATTAAAAGCTATGAAAAAATAATTTTAAAATAGCCGGTAACCCTAACCTAACTTAACCTATTTTATCATTTTTTAACATTTTTTTATCATCACTATTAATGACCTTTCTGAGGTGCTTCTGAGTTGGTTTCATTCTGCGTAGGGATGTCGAAAGTGAAAAAAAATATCGATATTTCGATATATCGATATTTATTAAAATATCAATATCGACGTCGATATATAGAGGAAAAAATATCGATATATCGATAAATCGAGGAAAAAATATCGATATATCGGTCAAATTTTTAAAGATTTTGCGTTTTTTAAATAATACTCTATTCTGCTCAATATTATCAATGGTAATTTTTATACACAATGTGTATTATTTAAATGTACAAAGATCTCAATAAAAATGATGGTATTTTTAACAGTATTTATTTCTATTAGACAATAATTACAAAAATATAAAAAACTAAAAAGCTATCTTCCAACTAATATTTTTAAACCTTTTTATTGTATCAGGCAAACCAGTATTTATCCTTAATCTTAAATATTCCAGAAATCTTCGTATTTTTTTTTAAATTCTCGAGAAGTTTTTTTTTTAAATATCCCAAATTTGTCGCATTAGTAAATGAAAAAATAAACTTAAAATCTTTAATACACACCTAATGGTATTGGATCCACGTTGAAAAAATTTTGCCAGCAAGCGGTGTAAAAAGTTATCAGTCCCTAAATGTTATATACAAAACCCTGTACTTTCACACGAACGTCCCGAGCAGTCAGCTCGGGAAGTCAATCTTTGCTGACGTGTTACGCAGCGACGAAACGTTTTGCTGAGTTCGGTAATAGGGGGAAAGATGCGCTGGTATGTGATGTCAAGTTATAGAAACAAAATTTAATGGTCCCTGCAATTTGAAATTTCGATTTGTTTTCGACGCTCTCATATTAGTAAAACCATTGTGCGGCGGCCTGAAGTGACGCGGGACTCGGTCGCTCCAAAGTGTGCGTGTGGAAGGCGCTATGGGAGTGACTTTGTCGAAATGGCCGAAAATATCATACATTTCTATGCACTTACCTACACATATGAGATAGTATTGTAAGCTATTAATAGTTAAAATTTCAACTGCTAGATGTCACGAACCCGATACAGTTACTTTTTCCGTTCGTTCCTATACGGTTTTGGATTCTAGTGACTTTCGTTACATAAATATACAAAAATATCGTTTTTGATACAATTTTCGATAGTGGATATTTAATATCGATATATCGATATATCGGATCAAAATATATCGGCTAAAAATATCGATATATCGATATTTTTTCAACAAGCCTAATTCTGCGTTTTCTGGTCACCCGTAATTACATATCTCTCCATCTTTTTCTTTTTGAGCGGGGATACGGCGCCTTAAATCATTCCATAACCACAATCTACCATGAACACTATAATAGCTAACAGAACATGGGTTTTATGCGCTGCATTATTTGCACGTAGAATCAGGTTCTGGCTTCCGAGAAATGATAAACCTGTCGCATAACAAAAAAATATCCTGTTTGTCATCCTTTGAAATAATCATTGTGCCGAGATAATTGCTTTCAACACGTTATGGCAGTAATTGAACATTAAAAATCAATTACACGTAACGTCACGTTTAATACTGGATGGTATATCTTCACATAGTATAGCAGTTATTATACTATTCTTATACTAGAGTGGTAGACCGGCTAGTGAACGAGTGTACAAATGAGTCGTGTTTCCATCCAGATGTATACTAGGTCTTCTGCTAGTTAAGTCCTCCGTAATAAATAAAAATGAAAATTTGTTCTTGAAATCGTAACCTCTAGACTCAGTTTGCCAAGCGATTTTTATGCCAATTACCTATATTCGTGACGATGTATGGCACACTAAGAATACATACATTTTTGTCTTGTGGATTCCTCTTAAGAAACAAACATTCTTTTAAATACAAAGATATATCTATAACTAGCAGACCCGGTCACACGTTGCTGTGGCTAACGAAACACAACGCCATTACCCAACCTTTATAAAATCCACACCACCCGCTTGCCAGCTGCCCGCTGCCTGAATTGAATATTTGAATTTCTCGGCTTTTCTCTACTACAATAAACATGTATTATAGATATAAACCTTCCTCTTGAATCAACTATATTATTATTATTATTTTTTATTTATATAATAATATAGTTAGCGATCGCTACTAATTATACAATGCTTGCAATGCAACACTGGATATTTGAAAAGGGAAAATCAAATACCTACTTACAAAAATTTCAAAAGTGACTATAGTACGGCCCGCCAGCCGTTTTAAATCGCACAAAAATATGTTTTCTTTGAATTTCTCGGCTTTTCTCTAATATAATTTACATGTATTATACATATAAACATTCCTCTTCAATTACTCTATCTATTGGTGAAAACCAAAGATATTGGAATATAAGTAGATGTGCTATCTGCTGTTTTTACTATGTGGGTCTGCGCTTCCGGGTGTCGCCAATATTGTTTACCAATTAACAAATAAACTAAAAGAACAAATAATTAACGAATAAACCAAACGAACGTTAAACTAAATGAACGAATTCTTTCCTTATTCAAAATATATTGTTAACCAATATTAACCCTCTCGAACACGAGATACTCATATGAGGCCCCAAAATTTGTCATCTTTGACAAGCTGCCATTTCATAATTCCAATCATATTTTCAAATACAACCTCACCATAGATCACTTTAGACCTTGCTTGATGACAATTGATAGTTCAAATACTTGCCACCACAAGAATTCACTATCCCAGGTTGATTTGAAATTTCATTGCAAAAGTTTTTGACGTTTTTTTGTCAATTTCTGTTTCTCCTCCTTTCAACGTACCATTAAATATTGAAATTCGACCATTATAAACAGTAAATAAATATTTTTATATGCTCTGTATGTACATCGTACTTGTGAAACCATTAGAATGTTATTTTCTTAATATTTTGTATTAATTTCTTTGCAAAAACTAATCGGCCTCATATGAGGTTTATGTGTTCCAAGAGTTGTCAATATCAACCAATAGTATTCAGTGAGCTATGCGAATAAACTTATTTTGTTTGTTGTATTTTGATATGGAATTAAAATATTTATGAGGGCATTTTACTTTTATTACATTCTTTATCATTTTTGAAGGCATAAAATGAGTTAATGAATGAATGAGGATTGTGATCTCGATGAAGATCAAATTTTGACCCTGCTTACTCTCCCCGATGGATCTGACGAAGAAGGTTTTTCTGGATCAGAAGACGATCTATTTGAGCCACCGAAAAATGAATGTTACAGGATTGAGAATCTAGCAAGTGAGCATCCCTCTACTATTCCCGAGGCTGAAAACGGCAATACTTCAGAAGTACGCGTCCCTTAACAAAATATATGAGACCTGTCATATGGTTTAGAGCTAAATAAAATGCTTTTCTTAACAATATACCCAAATTTCAAGGGCAATACAAATCAAATATTAGTGGCGAAATGCCTATCAACTTAGAAATGATTACTGAAACGTACATCATGGCAACAATTGTAAATGAACGTAAAAAAGGGTAAAGAAAATTTCGAATTAACTTTATCGGAGCTGAAAGTCTATTTAGGAATCAATTTTGTCATGACTTATATTCCATACGCCCGTTTGCGCCAATACTGAACCGCCATTTTCTTGAAATATACAACAAACCCATGAGAGGGATTGACCTGATCACCTAATGAACTCTTTGGTAGGCCTGTATCCGCATTGAGTATGTCACAAGAGATGGCATTTGAGATTCTTTTCCACCTTCTCAATACGACTATAGTAAACTGTTGGATCTTACGTAAAATGGACCCTAACAACGAATCAATAAACTTATTAGAATTCAAGTAATCTGTTGCGTCATCTCTCGTTTACACTGATAAACATTAGACGTATCCACCTGTAATAGGCCTTCACTGAAAAAAAATCGAACGCGATTGAAGGGAAACTTTACCAAAACAATCTCAGCCAATGAGCGTAGACCTAGCATCATTTCCGTTTCATATCTCAACCAATAGGAGCCATGAAAAGTGACATCATAATCAAAGCGGACAATGAGCGCAGTTTGATGCTTTGCAGGTACTTTATGCGTAATTTCCGTTTCATCCGAATTCCAAATCAAAACGGGGATAAAGAAGTTTCACTTCAAAAAATAATAAAGTTTTTAGATTCTGAAATATATCATTTTCTTAAAAGTTGCACGAAAATAATTAGTATGGCAAAGTTATAACCCTTGTACCCTTTGATCACTTTAAGCCTCATATGAGGCCCGTCAATTTGACCAACTTATAATAAGGGTAAAAAAAAAAAAAAAAATTTTTTCATTTTCTAAACCCATTTAACCAAAGAAAGTATCCTTAAACATTTTTATTTAATTGTATTTCATAATTCATGCTCGAGAGGGTTAATTCACATTTTCAAAAAATCAACGAAATGAACAAATTCTTTTTGTATGAAAACTACGCTAATTAGCGCGTAGTCCGGCGACAGTTGCGCGGACACCATAGCATATCTCTTCTGTATTAGAATATCTTTGGTGAAAACCGTATGAAAATCCGTTGCATAGTTTAAAAGATTAACGCGCACATACATTTTGAGCGACTTCATTTTATACTATGTAATATATATACCTAATATATATGTAATATATAATATAATATTGTGGTTAAATAAGGTAAAATTGGGGCAATAGTTTCGTTTAAGTTAGAGAACGGATTTTTATTTTGCCTTCACTAATAGGAAGGTAGCGGAGAGACGAGAGGATTATCGGATGAGGATAGGAGATGCGTTATAATTATGGAAGTAGGAGAATTACAAATTAATGTTGTCAGGTTATTAAAATTTAAAGAAAAATATATTTTCAGTAACGCCATGATGAAAGAGCATCGTTCAGAATCGAAACGTTTCTTAAAAATGACATTAATACTTTCGGGATGTTGTAGAGAGTGTTTTTAAGAAAAGGAAGAATAGGTCTGGAGAGCGTATGTAATGTGTAGGAATCTGATGGGTCATTGTGACCAAAAGCGACATTTTAAACCATCATTCCCACTGCGGTGCAAAGCGATGTGATGCGGGTCGAGAGCGTCCGACTGGAGACGTCAAAGAGGCTTCCTCAACCAGTCTCTCCGACCGCACCGGCTTCAAATCACATCTTTTGATCACGGGAAGCGTATTTCCAAAACCTATACCGGTTCAGTCATAATGAGATATCACGTGTATTTATTTTTCGTGATAATTCCGAAATTCCGAAAATTTCTAAATACTTTGTATCTACTAAAAAAAATACACGTAATTTTGGGGGGGGGGGGTTAGTCTAAAACCTCACCACATATCACCAGGGGGGGGGGGTTAAAAAGTTGCTAAAAAAACATCACGTTATTAATGGACGACCCCTACCCAATATCAAAATTTAAATGTTTAGAAATAAAATTATTAATTTCTAATATACACATTGGAAAGATTATTTTTTCTACATTTTAGAACCATTTTTTTGCAATGTGATAAAAAAGAACCAATATAGAGGTGTATCTATCTATTATCTATCTATAAAAAATGAATCGCCGGAATGTATGTTCCCGCATAACTTCCGAACGACTGCACCAAATTGGATAAATCTTGTTTTGTTATGTTTGTTATTGTCAGGACAAGGTTTGTTTAAAAGAAGCGGTGAGCTCTGGCATTATGAAATTTGTATGAAAATGAATCGCCGAAATGTATGTACGCGCATAACTTCCGAACGACTACACCAATTTGGATATTTCTTTTTTTGTTGTGTTTGTTATTGTCTGGTAAGCTCTGGTATTATGAAATTTGTATAAAAAATTGCAATAGGTGGCACGCGAGCTGTTTGAAAACTAAATGTATCGGGAATTAATTTATGGAACGCGGGTGGGGAGGGTGGATGGGAACCTGGGAGGGGGAGGGAAACTCGGTAGGGGGGTTTGCGGGACGGGGGAAGGGGGAAGGGGGGAGTGGAGTGGGGAGAGGGAGGAATGGAAACGGGATTGTGTTTCGTTAGCCACAGCAACCCGTGGCTGGGTCAGCTAGTTTACAATATATGGGAATATAATCAAAATTTAAATATTTAGAAAAAAATATATTAATTTCTTATACTTATACACATTGTAAAGATTGTTTTGTCTAGATTTTAGAACAATTTTGATTTTTGCAAAGTGATAATAAATAACCTTCGACCAAGTATACTTACTTGGCCGATGTAAATAATTAATAAAGAGGTGTATTTAAAATGTAAATTGTCGCTACCGCGACTGAACCGGTGTAGGTTTTAGAAATGCGCTCCCGGGAACCGACCTAAATGAGTAAAATCCGTGTTACATGTTTGGTAACCCGATCAATAGCCAGGAACTCGTTAACGGGATTTTTTCCCACTATTTTCTTCTACTAGGACTTCAAGCGCCATTGAAGTAAAAAAAATCACCTTAAGGGCGCTGTACAATTTATTACGAGTTTTTATTTAGAGGACATTACCAGAGAAAACCAGAAATATGTCATTTTAAAATCAGATTTTAGACGTATTGACTTTTTTCCACAAAAAATTATAAATGGATTTCGAAAGATTTATCTAGCATTCGCATGTTTTAAATTTTGAGAAAAAATGTTTATTTTTAGTATAATAACCGTTGGTCGTTTGCAGATTTGTTAAATTTTCAAAAAAGATTTTGTAATATACCACACATATTTCAAATCATATAATCATGCAGTAAAATAAATCAATACATTATCTAGGTATCGCATGTTTTAGAATTTTAGTTTTAGTTTAAATAAAATCATTAAAAAATATATACGTACATGTGTTTCTTGACGAAAATTGGTCCGTTTGTGTGTTTATTTGCGCACTTATAAACTAATATATTTCAGATTTTTTTAACATTCTTATTTATCTAAAACATTATTAAAAAATGATCAATACTTAGGTATATTCAAAAAATATTTACAAAAAGTACATTATTTTAATAGTTTTATCATCACGCCTTTCAACATTTTTGGATGAAGGTATAAATAAAGCATATTTGGAATTAAATAAAATCGATATTGAGTTATAATTTTAAAAAGCTGGTACGGAGAATAATTAATCTTTCTCGTTGTAACCGCCCTGCACGATCGTAAGAACAACTTTCGACGAAATGTGGATTTTCTAATTTTATTATTTACGAACAGATACAGAAAACATACTTACTTGGCAGATCACTTCGGATGAACACACCTTTATTAGAAAGTTTAATGCATATGACACTAAATTTAATGGATTTAATTTACTGGACATTGCATAGTTTTGCATTTGCTTCCCTCCATTGCTATTGATATTACGTTTATGAGAAGATTAGTAGTGAACCTAATAACAACAAGATTGCAACAGTCTCAGATATTCGTAATCTTGAAATAACCCTTGACAGTAAACCACAATATAACCTACATACGCAACAAATCACAAATGAAGCTGCTAAAATGTTATCTTAGTAATGTTCCTGAAATAATCTTCTTACCTCTGTAACTTTACTGCATTTACCTTGCAAACAAAAGCGTTTCCCCATTGCCATATAAACACATTAATAATAGAATTATCAATTATCTGCTTGGCACGTGTGCATGTGCAGTGAACAGTGTGCAGTTTACAGTGTGCACTGTGCATTTGTAGTATGTAGTGTATAGTAAGCAGTTTGCATATTATGGCTGCGTTGTACTTCCGTAGTTTGTGCAGTGAGTGCACGGTGAATGCATTATTATTCACTAAACGCTTTACCCTTCGCACTTATCTTATATCAAGATCGTACTCGACCAGTATAGACTCTAGGCTAGACTGGTGATGTTATATTTATAAACTAGCGAGTTGCCGGCATGCGTTGCTATACCATTTAATATAGAAATTGTTGTGCGTGTCCTTTCCCATTCGTCCCGTTCGCCTTCGGCCTCCTCTTTCTCTCCCGCGTCCCCTTCCACTCCGCATTCTCCGCCTTCCCGCTCTCCACTCCCCTCTCCCGCTTCCGCCGTCCCATGAACCCCTCCTCCCCGCATTCCATACATGTAGTCCGGGTACTTTCAGTTTTCAAACAGCTCGCGTGCCACCTATTGCAATTTTTTTATACAAATTTCCTAATGCCAGAGCTCAAAACTTCATGGGCGTGCTCACAACAACTCACCAAAGTTTCATCGCAATTGGATGAACGGTTTTTTTATTTTAATTTTTTTTATTGGCAATGCTGATTAAAAATACATATAAAGTTATATCAGTTACATAGTTACATATGGTTTTAACAAAGAAAATAAAAAAAATTGCCTTTCCTCACCATAAAGAGACAATGCTCTTGTGTTTGATGAGGGAGTTCTAGCTCAATTAGTAAATTAAAAGATCGTGTAAGTTAGTAATAACGGCTATTGTAAATAATAAGTAGGTTAAAAAATCTTTTATATAAATTTAAAAATAAAAATCAAGAAGAGTTTAAAAAATCATAATATAAATTAAAAAATCATTATAAATGAAAGAATCATATAAGTTAGTAACGAAAATGACGAAACGAAATTTCATGACGCCAGAGCTCAATATTATGCATAGAAATGTGCAAATCAAACCCCCAATTGCAATCGGATGAATGGTTAGCAACGCATAATTTCATGACACCAGAGCTCATTATTGTATATAGAAACCATCGCGGGCATGCGCACATCAAATCCCCAAAGTTTCATCGCAATCGGGTTAATGGTTTAGCAACGCATAGACATCTCGTATATATGTATATATCAACAAGCACTACCCCTTTTATTCGACTTGCAACACTTGCTTTCTCTCATTAATAAACTAAAGAAGTGAGAACGCGGAACACGCATTTATAATGTCTCCGAACAACCTCAGACTTATGCTCAGACTGCTCGAATATCATAGAGGAAAATGGCGTTAGTTCATTACTTACCATTATTCGACAATAAAATATTATTTAGTTAACAACCTACCTTTAAAACGGTTGACTGTAAAAAAGGTTATGTGTTATCAGTTATCAGCATTGCCAGGGAAATCAGAGGAGGTAATCGCGTCATTTTGTGGCTTTGCAGTTTCGTCAGAAATTGAATACATATTTCAAAGGAAAAAAATCAAGGCTTTTGTTTTTCATACACGTATTTTTTAAATCCAAAAATAGTATCGCGTTAACTATAGAAGTGAGTGCACATCTGTGTAGCGCTTCTGCCGCGTATTTAAAAATATATTTGTATAGTGCGATATGTGTATAAAGTAAGATGGTTTTTCTACGTTAGGATAGGACATGTTTTTATCAACTCCAATGTGCACTCTTATAATAACCGCGACGGTTACGGAACCGTGAAACATAACGTAACGATACATACGTTCCTTAACCACTGCGACCCCTAAGCTTGTTTACACGACAAGATAACTATAGCAGTCAAGTCCAATAAGCTTGTTTTCAAACTAACGCGTGTGTTCCTACAGAAATCGTTATAACTCCGTTATTGTTCTATTGACAACCCTAAAATAAAAAAGTAGAAGATCCATATTAAATCAAGCTTCACATCTCTATTCAAAGTTGTCCATAAAAAATACTTATTTTGTAGAAACAGTTCTCACCCAAATCGACTACGCGCCGTTAGACATTGTTATTTTTTTTTTATATAGTGATACCTCACAAGAGTCTCAGCTGCTCCCATCTGGAGCCAGTGAGACTATGGCATCCCCAATTGGGGTATGTTGTGAGGCTGAAGGTAGTGGGGAGCGGAAGGAGATGGGAAGAGGAAGGTGGGGAAGTACCTGGCCATTCAAATCTGGTCACCAAACACGGCTAATACCATTTCAAGCAACGTTTCAATTCTGAATGGTGGTCTCACACCGGGGCGATATTGGGAGTATCTGCCACTCCGGAACGTGCCGCAAATATACTATATATTATTTTAAATGAATAAATTGTGAAATAACACAAATTAAACAAATAAATTTATTTAAATTTTTTTTTTTATTAAATATTCTTTTATGAAATGGTAAAAAAGTGAGGTGACAAAACTGTGTATTACACATATATACGATAGAAAAAGTGTTTTTCTTTTACTTAATCTGTGATTTATTACCGTTTTCACATAAAAACATCACTTGAGTCATTTTTACAATTTTTTTATGTTTGCATTCTAAATTTGAATATTTACGAATGTTAATATTTATTTGTAGTAATTCAATTTTAAAGCTTCTTTCATAACCTTACAAAATTTTCCTATTAGTATAAGTAATGTAAATGAAACGCAATTCCCGTCGCAAAAAGTATCACGATGGAGGAAACAGTCGCACGTATTTTGTGTATCTCACCATTATTTAATGTATAAGAAAGAGCTGCAGCATTATAGCGATAAGGAACGTATGTTTATTGCCTTTTTTGCCATCACGGTACCGCAACCGTGTAAACCGTATAAAAGCGCATATTAAGTTATTTTACGTTTGACTTTTAAGTATTTTTTTTATTCACAAAAAAATACATAAATTACATTAAATTTTATACAATAATTAATAACATAATGTATGCATTTGATTTACCCCCATAAATAAGCAGGGCTTGTATGTATGGGGGGTGTTATTATATTGGTTTATTTTTTTTATTCAGTTTAAATTTTTGATATAATTTTTAAGCTGAGTTTTAAATTTTTTATGATACTGTTCATGTTTCTGATTTTTTCAGGTAGTGAATTAAAAAAATTAACTCCGAGGTATTTATGATTTAACTGTCCTATTATTTTTTTTACATTTTGAAATAGGAAGTATTGATATTTTTCTAAGATTTCTGTTATTTTTAACGGGTGCAACTTTATTTTGATATAATACCATATTACTAGAAGTCGTTTTTTTTTCAGTGCAGAAATTCTAGGACTAACTACCACACTTTATAAATTAATATTACATAATATGGTAATCCAACAGTTGATCCCCCGACTGTTGGCATCGCGAAATTATAATCATTACAAAATTATATTTTTTTACCATTGTTTATGTATCAATTTCAAACCTAAAATTGACTTTAAAAAACCTTAAACAATAAGATGGTAGAGATATCGGACGAATTTATTAACTGTGACGATTTTTTAAATTTATTTATAACTAGCAGACCCGGCCACACGTTGCTGTGGCTATCGAAACACAAAGCCATTACCCAACCTTTATAAAATCCACACCACCCGCTTGCCAGCTGCCCGCTGCCCGCTGCCTGAATTGAATATTTGAATTTCTCGGCTTTTCTCTACTATAATAAGCAAAATCCACGCCACCCGCTTGCCAGCTGCCCGCTGCCCGCTGCCTGAATTGAATATTTGAATTTCTCGGCTTTTCTCTACTATAATAAGCATGTATTATACATATAAACCTTCCTCTTGAATCACTTTATCTATTGGTGAAAACTGCATGAAAATCCGTTGAGTAGTTTAAAAGATCTATGCGCACATACATTTTGAGCCACTTCATTTTATACTATGTAATGAAATAATAATAATGCTGGTATAAACAGCCTATAGACAAGTAGTTTTACCCTTGATGCATTTCAATGAAAATATGTTTTATAATTTTGTTATTCGGCGATACGTCCTCTCTGCATATCCCTTTGGGAAACTTTGTTATGTTTGTAGGTTATATACCGTATTTTCCCTAAACCGTTTGCGTATTGTATAGAGGGTTTTAAGGGACGAAATTGACTTACTTTAACCAGTGATCCCTGACATTATTTGGAGTAAAAAATGTAAATGAAATTTTGGTCTCCGGTGACATTTTTGACTTTTTTTTTTCTACAAAAACATAAAAAAATAATAGTTGTTGAACAGTTTTAGGCGGGGTAAGGGGTTCGTCGGACACCCTGCTGAGTGACCAGTGACGACATGCGGAAGTTTTTTTTTTGTATGATTTTAAAGAAAAAAAATTTGAAAAAAAAAGTCGTCAAAAAAAGTCACCGGAGACCAAAATTTCATTTACATTTTTTACTCCAAATAATGTCAGGAATCACTGGTTAAAGTATGTCAAGTACGTCCCTTAACACAGTGTATAAGTATGCCGGGGGGCCAACTGTCGTGGGATCAACTGTCGTGAAATCCATAATAACATGTACTTACTCCTAGTTGCCCAGAATATTAATAGAGGGACGAGATCACCATCCCAAGAAGATCTGGATCCATACAACGGAGTCCAGGTGGTAATGTAGATAACCGGCCACGGTCATCACAATGATTATGCCAAATCATTGGACATCTTCAAATTATCACTAATTAAATACAAACGATAGTTGCTGGGCAGCTCAATTATGTATAAAAACACTCCATAATAGTAATAGTGGCGGCCTCCGTGGTCAAGGGGTAAGATCCGAAGATCGCGGGTTCGAACTCGGCGTGCACTAACACATTTTATTCGATTAATTTGTGATATTTCACAATTAATTAATTAAAAATAATATTTGCGGCACGTTCCAGAGTGAAAGACACTTTAAGTATCGCTTTGGTGTAAGACCACCATTCAGAATTGAAACGTTGCTTGAAATGGCTTTAGTATCGTGTTTGGTGACCAGTTCTGAATAGCCAGGTACTTCCTCACCTTCCTTCTTCCACATCTCCTTACTCTCCCCACCGCCTTCAGCCTCACAACAAACCCCGATTGGGGATGCCATAGTCTCATTGGCTCCAGACGGGAGCAGTTGGGACTCTTGTGAAGTATTATTATTATAAAAAAACAGAGTTGTAATGTAAAGTAATTCACACGCGGTAGAAATAAAACCTTCAGAAAACAAAGTAGACAAGAGTGGGGAGGCTACGAAGAGGACACCGATTAGTCTCTATAAATCCTATAGATCAGTGGTTCCCAACCTTTTTCTGTCCCGGGACCACTTGTACGTTTATTTTTTCGACAGGAACCACAAGCATAGCGAGGGGGGGGGGGGGCAGCGCCCCGACAGAGTTTCACCTTCCAAGAGCACAATTCTCTAGCCACACCCTCCCCCCCAGGACGGACCAATTTTTTATGAAGTCGAAATTTGTGTTTGTCAACTTAATTGGGGGGGGGGGGGTGACACCACGTTGTCCGCCCTACCCGTCCCAGGTGTCACTCACCCATACTGGCCTAAGCCATTGCTTGTTGTCAGTGGCGTAGGCTAGCTTGGGTGGCACCCGGGACGGATAGTACAACGGGAGGGGCGTAATGGGATAGGGTGGGACGGGTTCTAGCAGAATATTTACCACAACGGAGGGGTTAGGATGGCGTGGGGCAAAACGGAATACCGTAATGGTCACTGACCACAAGGTACAATAATGATAAACTGAATATTGTTCCGATTTTTTTTATTCAGACTTCTCGACTAGGGACCGCCCACGCGCTGGCTCGCTTATTGACCCGCGGACTATCTTCTAACCTCTCGCGGACCACTGGTTGGGAAACCCTGCTATAGATGGATGTATTTGTCTATTTTTCGTTTCATTTGTTTCATATCTCAACGGTACAAGTTTTCACTTCAAAAAACAGAATGTGCAATTCACACGCGATAGAAATGAAACCTTCAGAAAACTAAAGTATACAAAAGTGGGTAGGGTACTAGGCACCGCACAAAGATATGACCGATCATACTATCTCATTCTCTCGCAGGCTAAATCCAGATGCACGTGCTTGTCTCTTTTTAGTGTCGCTATTTTTCGTTTCTAATCACAACGGTGCTAAATAAGTTTTCACTTCAAAAACTGAATAATAGCATTGTATATATATTTTTTACTTTCCTATGTTAAAGCTTATAAAAGGGATGTTAATAAGAATAGTCACGAAAAGAACGTAACGGATTCTATACCAGAAATGCAAAACAATTACAACTATGCAATTCACACGAGGTAGAAGTGAAACCTTCAGAAAACTAAATTAGACAAGAGTGGGGAGGCTACGAAGCACCGCACAAAGATGAGACCGATTATTCCATCTCATTATCTCGCAGGCTAAATTCTATAGATGTGTGTGTTTGTCTCTTTTTACTGTCGCTCGTTTTCGTTCCATCGAGTTTCAAATCACGACGGTGCTAAAACAGAATAATCAATTGTTTTTTCGTATTTTTATCTCTGATTTCAAGGTTGCCCCCTCGTTAATACACTTCCACAATCATTGTTATGTACAATTGATTACTTGAAGAGATTGGTCATAGACAATGATACGATATAGATATGTAAACAATGGTACATCAATGGCCCATTTAATTATCTCCTTACAATCTAAACACTTCAAACTTAGGTCGAACCAATTGACGCTTATAAAAACATAGTCCCAAAATTTGCACAAATAAAACACACACTAATGTCATGATCATTTTAGGCATGCATTTTTATTTACCATATTTTGTATTATTTTAGTAATACGATTAGTTTAAATAATAAATATTCTGGTTAGATTTGCTTAGGTTATGTTAGGCTAGTGCATGCTGTGTTAATTTGTTAGGTTTGATTAGGGGTGAAATGCAGATCCCGCCAATGTCTGGGAATCTAATAAAAAGGCACTTTTTAGATGAGAAAAGTGTGGAGAAGATGAATAAAAAATAAATTAAGGCGCGCTCGGCAAAATTGAGGGAGATACAACCGTTCAAAGTATTTAAAATTTCACTTCGCGAACTGATATTGACAGTTCGTTCGCCATTTTTTCACTGCTTATGTTGGATCCCAGAATTAATAGTACGCCAGAATCACAAACCATGTTACTCAAACCTAGCGTAGCCGCTAAACCACTTGAAAACTGAGATGTTTTTCTTGCCTTGACGCGAGTAGGCGTTATAAAGGGGCACTTTTTGTATCACAAACCATGTTTAGCGTATTAGGTTATAAAAAAAATGGCGGGCGGACTGTCAATATCAGTTTGCGAAGTGAAATTTTAAATACTTTGAACGGTTGTATCTCCCTCAATTTTGCCGTGCGCGCCTTAATTTTTGTTTTATTCAGCTTTTCCACACTTTTCTCATCTAGAAAGTGCCTTTTTATTTAATTTCCTGACATTGGCGGGATCTGCATTCCTCCCTTGATTAGTTTAGGTTTGATTAAGATAGTTTACGTTAGGCAAGATTATGTTATCTAGGTTAGGTTAGGTTATGTTAAAAAAATGTATTTAAATATTATAAGTTACTCACCTTAAAAATATGGCCTTTGATTTGACCACCTTTTAAATTATGATAATATGTCGGTCATTAAAGAATTTAATTTTGCATGATTTTAGATACAACTTTGGCGTTTGTTTGTGAGTTAATAATAATTATTAAGAAATATAATTTTACCCTACCTATCGAGGTAATATATTTTTTTTATATTAGCTCCACACGGGAGGCCCTGAGAAAAAAGGGCCTATTACATCTTTGGGGATGCTGTGTGGAGGGTATTTTTAGGAAAGGAAGGCGAGGAAGTTCTGGGAAAGAAAAGGGTATTAGGGGTGGGTAGGAATCTGGGTCAGTTTGTCCAGGAGTGAAGGACTTATGAATCCATCCCTCCCTCTACGGTGCAAGGCAGTGTTCCGAGAGGGTACGGCTGGAGAAGTCAAAGGGACTCCCTCAACCCCATCATCTCTCCCGATCCGGCCTTCCATACAGCTGGTGGACAGACGCATCCGCCGCGAAGACCTAGACAAACCTTACCCCATGAACCCGGGCACCCCTGCTAAGTCACCAAACGCATAGAACCACTATAGCAGAGGTGTTGGTTATCCAATAAATGGTTCCCGGGGCAGCGGTACCCATACCCGCCTCCCAAATAATGGAAAATAATTTTTTTTAATTAAAAACTGGTCAGTGGTTGAGTGGGCATGGCGCTTGGGTCCCACCCGAGCGTCGCGTGTTCGATTCCTCGGCTGGCTAAGTCCTCCATCACAACACAAGCAACATTTTCGGCTTTCCTGGGAATGTTTGTCTTTCTTAAAAAACAAAAAAACACAAAAAAGGCGTTTGTTTGGATAGAAATTTTAATTTATAATCTACAAATTTTTGTTAATAACGTATAACGGTCGTTTGTATTTTGAATTTACACACATCAACATGCTTTTTTAATATTATTTTATATTTCAACAGATTTACATAGAGCAAATCCATATTTTCACATAATTATCATTAACTCACAAATAAATGCCAAAGTTGTCTCTAAAATCATGAAAAATGGAATTATTTAATTGAATTTAAAAATTGAAATATTTTATAATTTAAAGCACAAATAAATAAATAAAATAAAACATATCTGTTCTGGATATTTGTCATAAGTCATAACTTTTGATTAAAAAAATATTTTTTCAGTTTGGTTAAGTATTTTAACCTCAAATTAAAAATTAAAATTTGTATGAAAAGGGCTACGCAGCCGTTTCCCTTAAAGCTTTTCTTACAACTTTGCACTTTTCTGTGTTTCAGTGTAAAAAATAAACAAAGAAATCAAGTAAGATTAAAAAATAAATAAGAAACACAAAATTTTACGATAGGAACTTTTTGACAATGCGATCAAAGATCTACCAATTATTATGAAATGCGTTACTAATAAGAGTGTATTTTAAACTTGTTTATTGAAAATTGTTTGCAGTTGATAATAATAATGGTTCTAGTAGCGGAAATATTGTGTCGGTACTGTAAATGTTTGTGCAGAAAAAACATTTGACGGCAGCTTAATAAAGACTATGTAAACTTAATAATATCGCTGGAAGAAGTTTAATAATAATAGGTGTTGGTTGCAGCACCGTCAATTAAAATATCGGTGCTTAAATATGAGATGATCCATATCTCTAACGTTAATTCGCAAGTGACCCCACTGAGTGAAGACGTGTTTCTTAAACGTTACGCTTAACTGATCTTAATACCAAATAATAAGTAAAACTTAAGTGATAATTTAAAAATAATTCAAGTTTTTAAGAATTTTTGAAAATTCGTCTTCTCAGCATTTTCGAGATCTTCAGAGAAATTCGAAACTCTACAAGGAATGTCTTCGACTGAAAAGGAAAAATTAAACCCAGAATGGTGAGTCTTTAGCATTTTAAAAATAGTTTTTTTGAAATTAAAAAAAAAATGATTTATTTGCCGACCGGTTTCGCAAGAAACCTTCCTTCATTTGGATGAAATAATAATACCAAGGAAAGTACTCAGATTGTTTCGTCCTTTTCCAGAAAGAGCTTTTACGAAACCGGTTGGAAATGGAAATAAATTTGGTGGCTTGTAATAAATTGTAATTTGTATAATACTTTACCATGTATTTTTTTTAATAAATAAAATCGCATATATTTATCCGAGACACCATCTAGGTTACAACCCAATTATTTAGAAATTTGTGATCATTTAAAAGATAGCAGCATAAAATATGGGAAAAATTTGTCGAAGATAAAATTGTTGATTTCAGAAATTTTGTTGATTTTGAAATTTTGTTGATTTGAAATATCAGATCCGACAAAAATTGGAGGTCTCAATGGTCGAGTTGGTTAAGATGTTTGTTTTTTTTTTTTTTTTTCTGTCAGGTTCTTTTTAATATTTTTATTTATATTTTATTAGTAATTCTTCTTCTTCAATGATTGAAGGAGAAGATAACACTAATAATCTAAACGAAAATATGAAAGAGAACAAGACACAGAAAATTAGAAAAAGATAATGGTCGCAACTGGGACTCGAATCCAGGATCTCTTGTCTTAACGGGACTTATGACTTATTATTATTATTATTAGATAATATTGTTAATTGTAAAATTTGAAAATATGAGATTGACGGTTTTATGGGAGGTGACAATGGCTGAATTGGTAAAAGCGCACGTCCCGGTTAGATGAGAGATTCTGGGTTCGAGTCCCAGTTGCGACCACTATCTTTTTCTATTTTTCTGTGTCTTGTTCCCTTTCATATTTTCGTTTGTTATGTTATCTTCTTCTTCAATGATATATTACAATGATGGGAATAACCTTAATAAAAAAAATAAAAGAGAGTTTTTCTTATAAAAAATAGGATATTTATAGATTTTTTGTTTCTTTTTTTACTTTGTGGGCTGCACAGTTTTACAGCCTCTACGAACTGCGGCGACTAAGGCCGGGTTGTTTCATCTTTAGACGCGGTTTAGCCAGTCTTATATATGGTCAAAACTTCATATTTTATACCAATAATTTATAACATTTAACGTTTTCATTTTAAACTGTTTGAATTTTGAATGTTCATATTTAATTAATGATACTCAATGTATGGCATACCAACTAACCTTTATGTTTTCCTTAAGACAGAGGAAAATTTTTGCATTTATAAATCATTGAATGCGAATACATTTATTATACTTAGTCGTTCATAAACATTGAATTAAATTCACGCTGCAATACAACATTTCACGATTTTAATTTATTTCCTTAATATTGTCTTGGGTTTTTCCACAGCATTTCTATTAAACCCATTAAAATAATACCTACCTATATATATAAATATAGTAAATAAAGGTGCTTTAATTTATATAAATGTATGTAATATGCTTTATTTATATCTTAGTTACATAAGTACCTACATATGTAATTGATTTTTTTCTTACTGAATAAAATTTAAATTATTATTATTTTGATGACCTCCCTGGTCGAGGGGTAAGGCTCTCGTCTAGCAATCCGAAAGTAGCAGGTTCAAAACCGGCGCGCTCAAGTAAATTTTATTTGATTGAATTATGTTATTTCACATTGTATAATTTAAAATAAAATTAGGTTTACTTGCGGCACGCTTCAGAGTGAAAGATAATCTCAGTATCGCCCAAGTCTAAGGCCTTCCGTTCATGGAGATGCTTATACAAGCTACGTAATTGTGACGCAACCACAAGTACCCTGCAGATATTCTACTCTTTAATGCTGCTTTCCGTATACGGCGCTACCCGAAATATACTGAACTTGATCATTTTTCATGTGCATCCGTGGAGTTAACACGACGTCAAGCAATGTCAAACGATTTTTTATCCAACATCAATCCATACCTTCTCCACTTAATCCTCGCTTACATATTCTGGTAAAGTAATTCTGATAAACACGCATTTTTTCCACTTCCAGAACAAATCTAACATTACTTTCATGTTCCGACGCCATTTCGTATCAGACACAAATGATCGGTATCGTGAAACTGATTGGAAATCGACAGACGTCGCGTAGCGCCGTGTACGTTCATCAGCAAAATCGTACTGGGGGTACTTGCGATCGGCGCGTATGATACACTCACGAAGATCGAGTTGCTTGTAAATAGCGTCATGTACGGAGGCACTAACGCTGCCTGAAACGTAGGCTAAAGAAAGAGGTTGCGCAACACGTCATAACACCTCAAAAATAAATAACGAAAGTACTCTTGCATATTAAAATCTAAAACCATATCTATTATAGAAGTTATTCCCAGAATTTCTGCAGTGAAATAAATCCCGACTTCTAGCATTACGTAATGGAAATCGAAAGTTTATCAATGCTAGGAATTCTCGACTTTCGTCTGAATTCTCTTCGTGTTTTCCTTCAATGATAACGTCACTCATTTTTTTTATTTCTTTTAGAATTTCGATATTAAGAGGGTATTTTTTTATTATTTAATTAGGAAAACCAACAGTTACGATTATAAATAATGTTTGATGAAACATGTACAGAAATTTAACCAATAATAGGTTTTCGCTGAAGTAGGAAAGTAGTAAAGTTTACCAGAGAAAACCAGAAATATGTCATTTTTAAATCAGATTTTAGACGTATTGACTCTTTTCCACAAAAAATTATAAATAGATTTCGAAAGATTGTTATTTTATCTAGCATTCGCATGTTTTAAGTTTTGAGAAAAAAAATTTATTTTTAGTATAATAAGGTTATACCACAGGTCGTTGGCAGATTTGTTAAATTTAAAAAAAAAGATTTTGTATTATACCACACCCATTTCAAATCATATAATCGTGCAGTAGAATATATCAATATATTATCTGGGTATCGCATGTTTTAGAATTTTAATTTTAGTTTAAATAAAATCATTACATGTGTGTCTTGACGAAAATTGGTTCGTTTGTGTATTTATTTGCGCACTTACAAACTAATATATTTCAGATTTTTTTAAACATTTTTTTAATGTCGCACAAGAGTCCCAACTACTGCCGCCTGGAGCCAGTGGGACTATGGCATCCCCAATTGGGGTATGTTGTGAGGCTGAAGGTAGTGGGGAGGGGAAGGAGATAGGGAAGATGAAGGTGGGGAAGTACTTGGCTATTCAGATCTGGTCACCAAACACGGCAGATGCCATTTCAAGCAACGTTTCAATTCTAAATGGTGGTCTAGGGCGATACTGAGAGTATCTTCCACTCTGGAACGTGCCGCAAATATACTATATATTATTTTTAATGAATAAATTGTGAAATAACACAAATTAATCAAATAAAATTTAAATTAATAAATTACTTCGTTTTTACCACTTTTATTGTTTACAAAACCAACATGTTTCGTGAGCAATGCTCACTTCTTCAAGGTTTTTTATTGATACTAATTATAAATAATAGACGTAGACAATGGTGTCAATTGAAAAAGAATGGACATAGACAATGGTATCAATGAAAATATGAAAGTGGGTAGAGGAGAGAGGGGCAATGGGAGACAATTTACAAAGGGAACAGGTTTAATATTGGGTCATTTAAGAACAATTTTTGGTTATTAATAAAATTCAAATTCGCATTAACACTCTTTCGGATTTCTAAAATTTATTTGCCACGCCGGGATTCGATCCCGCGACCTTTGGAGTGTGAGTCAAGAGCCTTCCCACTGGACTATGCCGGCCGTCAAAACTTAGACATTATTGAAAAATGATATAACAAAAAAAATATTTACAAAAAATACATTATTTTAACAGTTTTATGCCTTCCAGCATTTTTGGATGTAGGTATAAATTAAAGCAATTTACGGCAAATTTAAAGCAAATTTGGAATGAAATAAAATCGACATCGAGTTATAATTTTAAAAAGCTGGTACGGGGTACGGAGAATAATTAATCTTTCTCATGGTAACCGCCTTGCACGATCGTGAGAACAACTTTCGACGAAATGTGGATAGTGATAATTCGAATCGAATTATAAAATTGTTACTGTTAACGAGATGCAGCGCGTCACCGATGAAATTCAGTAGCTTGAAACTTGACCTGAATTGCATTTATCTTAAATCATTTCCTGTCCTAATTTTATTCTTGGATTAGTGGCATTATTTCTAACACTTGTTTGTTTGTCGAACTACATTGATATTTAGCCAGTTTAATCACAGGAGATCAAATTTGTCCCATCTCACTTGGGTCCCATATAAATCATTGTATCTCACTTACTGTCAAGGTGAGAAATAATTATGAAATAAACGGGGTCGGAAAGATAAAACTACACACTTTACATTTAATACTAGAATTTAACCATAGAGAATTTAAATTTGAACCTCTATGAAACTAAAGTTTCCGAAAGCAATTTGGGAAAAATGTATAAAATTTTGAGAATTTTTTATTCAATATTATTTTATGAAACTATAAAAAGGTAAAGTGATAATAGCTTTTATGATACATTTGCCATTTACCTAATAAAATATGTGTGGGTTTTTCTTTATTTTCGTTACCAGCCGTTATAATTTTTTTTTTATGTTTTTATGAAAATTTTTATATTTCTAATAATGGCTTTGGTATACGTATTTAATCGCCTTTCAAAAATAGTTTTTAGTTTTCGAATATGTTCAGAAATACTCCATTTATTTGGAATTTATTGCAAAGCGGAAATAAACGCCGACACTGACTCCTCCAACAGAAACTGACAGCAAGAACCGATGAAATAATGTGTTATAGAGATAAATAAAGGAAAAAACAAACAGCTTTAGCTGAAATAAATGAAAGAAATAAATAATTCAGTTTTTTTTTCAGCATAAAATCAAAGAGCATTTTTTTACCTCTCCTCAATTTAGTTCTAGTTCTAAAGCCAATTAAAATAAAAAAGCCTTGTAATTTTAGTAGTTTTATATTATTATTCTAGCTGAAGTCCCCGGCGTTGTCCGGGTTTTACTTAGAGTTTTACGAAATGTGGACAGTGGTGACCTTCCTCTTGTTACTAGGTACAAAATTTCATCAACTTCGAGATAAAGTATTAAATAAAGGTTGGTTTGATAAATAGACAGATAGATTAATATCACGAATTCCTATGTACCTTTTAACAATATTTGTTTTTCGCAAGCATTTTGTCAATAATTACATGGGTAACGAATTACTGCACAAATTTTGTGTTATATTTTATTTTACATTAGCTCCACACAAGAGGCCCTGAGAAAAATAATATCCCTCAGGGCCTATGTCATATTTGGGGATGCTGGTTGGAGGGTCTTTTTGAGGAAAGGAAGGAGAGGAAGTTCTGGGAAGGAAAATGGTAAGGGAGGATTGGCAGGAATTTAGGGTTCAGTGTGTTCAGATCATCCACCGTCAGATCACTCAGATTCAGACAAACCTCACCCCATGAACCCGGACACCCCTGCTAAGTCACCAAGCATAGCGAACCACTCGGGGTGACCTATGGCAGAGGTGTTGGTTATTCAATAAACAGGCGGCTGTACCCATTCCCGCCTCCCAATTTTTGTAATTATAATGCTATTGTTTTTGGCGTAAAATCTTAGTAATTCAATCTATATATATAAAAATCTCGTGTCACAGTGTTTGTGGTCGCACTCCTCCGAAACGGCTCGACCGATTTTTATGATTTTTTTTTATATATTTGGTAGGTATGAGAATAGGTCGTAAAGTATATTTCATACCGCAAGGTGATTAGGGTGTCCCTGTCCAGAAAAAAAATTATTTAAAAAAAAAAAAAAAAAATTTATTTGGCATCAAAAAATATATATAATCTCAAATTTTCACCCTCCTACCCCCACCCTCCCATTTTTTAATCGCGATTTTAGTATTTTTCTCGCGTGTCGTTCGTATTTCAAACAGAACGAAATTGTTTATGTTGTTGAACGACAGATGTTTCGTTCGTTATTTTTTATTTAACAAACAAAATTTTCACTGGAAACATTTTATATGTCAGAACAACGTGTGCTGTGTCAGCTAGTATTTTATATAAAGAATCGTTGTATCTCTACTTACTGACGACTTTTAATATTTTTTATAATTGCATGTACATTATTTAATAAATAAAAGGAAACTGATTTTTAAAACAGTGTTAGGAATTTCAAGAGTAAGTGGGTTTCCCTTTTTTTATCTTTTCATTGACGTAAAGTTAACGTCATTGCGTAAAGTGTAACGATATCAGAAGCAATCTAATCAACAATAATATATTTTAAAAACATTGATATTATTACGATTGTTATCGTAGCCTACATCTATTTCTTGTGCGATGTCTTGTCGTATGTTTATTAGCGATAATGTCTGCTTTTTTCGTTTCAAGTTTACCTAATCACGTAATTTTGATGAATTTATTGGCATAACTGCAATTTATCTTAATAATAAGATAATAACTTATTATTTTAATATAAATAAGATAATAACTCATTACCTTATTAAGAAGAAGATTAATTGCAGTTCTGTCAAAAAATTAAACCTTCTTTACATAGCATAAAATGAAGTCGCGCCAGCTGTATGTGGGCTTAGATTTTTTAAAGTACGCATCGGATTTACATGCGGTTTTCACCAATAGACAGAGTGATTCAAGAGGAAGGTTTATATGTATAATACATATATATTATAGTAGAGAAAAGTCAAGAAATTCAAAGATTCAATCCAGGCAGCCGGCAGCTGGCAAGCGGGCGGTGTAGATTGTGGCGTTTGTTATAAAGGTTGGGTAATCTTTACATAGTATAAAATGAAGTCGCCCATGCGGTCTGTGCGCTTAGATCTTTTTTTTTATTTATTGGGGAAAATCAACAGATATTTTACACTTATAATAATAACATTAAGAGCGTTTAACCAGCCAGCGGACGAAAATCCACATTTCGTCGAAAGTTGTTCTTCCGATCGTGCAGGGCGGTTACAATGAGAAAGATTAATTATTCTCCGTACCAGCTTTTTTAAATTATAACTCAATATCGAATTTATTTCAATCCAAATTTGCTTTAATTTATACCTTCATCCAAAAATGCTGAAAGGCGTGATGATAAAACTATTAAAATAGTGTACTTTTTGTAGTTATTTTTTTATTATAAGTATTTATCATTTTTCAATAATGTCTAAATTTGATAAGAATGTTAAAAAAATCTGAAATATATTAGTTTGTAAGTGGGCAAATAAATACACAAATGGACCAATTTTCGTCAAGAAACACATGTATGTACATATTTTTTAATGATTTTATTGAAACTAAAATTAAAATTCTAAAACATACGTTTGCTAGATAATGTATTGATTTATTTTACTGCATGATTATATTATTTGAAATGGGTGTGGTATAATACAAAAACTTTTTTGAAAATTTAACAAATCTGCCAACGACCTATGGAATAACCTTATTATACTAAAAATTTAAAAAAAAATCTCAAAATTTATTACATACGAATGCTAGATAAAAGAACAATCTTTCGAAATCCATTTATAATTTTTTGTGGAAAAGAGTCAATACGTCTAAAAACTTTTTTGAAAATGACGTATTTCCGGTTTTCTCTGGTAATGCCCTCTTAATAATTCACATAATATCCAATAACAGATTTTCACATAAGTAATTAAAATTATAATTAAAAAGTAAAAAAAAAAGTAAGGGTCCTGTACCCGTAAGAATTAACAAAATTATATCCTTGAAAATTGAAAAAAAAAGACATAAAAACACAATATAAACTAATAATCTGCTTACTAAATTTCAAAACATGAAGTAATCAGTAATCAGTCAGAGATCTATTCTCACTCCACAACAACAATAATAATAATATGTACATACCTACAACCCAGAGTGAACACAATAGTAAGTCAAATGACAAACATGTAAATGGAAAGGATTCATAGCAATAACATAATAACTTGCAACATGGTCATATAATTATTTAATGTTAGCTATGACATACTTTTTAAAGGAACTTGAATTACGTGAGAATATGTCTATATTATTAAAATTCTTATCAAATACATTGCATGCTCTGAATATAAAAGCATTTTGTCTGAGATTAGTAGAACATTTTTGAAGATGGAAAAGTGATTTTTGTCTGGTTCTAACACCTGGGACTCTAAAATTAATCTCAGCCAAAAGGGGCGAACAATCAATAAAACCATTGATAATTTTATGAAGATATATTATATCTGCAGAGTCTCTTCTAAATTTCAAACTTGAAATTTAAATGATGGACAAATTTTCTTTGAATGGCTTCAATGCGTTTAATATAAATTTTATATTGAGGATTCCATATCTGAGAAGCAAATTCAAGATGACTGCGAACATATGAAAAATACAATATTTTAAGTGTTTGAATGTTCTTGAATTCTTTTCCAATTTCCTTTTAAACTAAGCTACGGATTTTCATGCGGTTTTCACCAATAGATAAAGTGATTCATGAGGAAGGTTTTTGGGTACATAATTTATCAAGGTTTTGTGTAAATCGGTTGAAATACATTATATATCTGGCCAAGCGGCAGCGGGCAGTGAGCTGGCGAACGGGTGGTGTGGATATGATCTAACAGACGGCGTTGGTTATAAAGGTTGCGTAATGGCGTGGCATTGTGTTTCGTTAGCCACAGCAACGTGTGTCGGGGTCTGCTAGTAATAAATAATCACAAAAATGTAATTATTTACTAGCTGAAGTCTTGAGTTCGTCAAAGTGTGCCAAATTTCATCAAGGAGTATCAAAATTCTGTTTTAAAGTATGAGAAAAGGGGATGGGGGTGGTGATCAAGTGTGCAAAATTTCATCAATCCCAGAATAAACCATTTATTGGATAACCAACACCTCTGCCATAGGTCACCCCAAGTGGTTCGCTACGTTTTTTGACTTAGCAGTGATGCCTGGGTTCATGGGGTGAGGTTTGGCATTGGCGGCGGATGCGTCTGCCCACCAGCTGCATGGAAGGCCAGATCGAGAGAGAATGGTTGAGGGAGTCCCTTTGACTTCTCCAGCCATACCCTCTCGGAATATCACCTTGCACCGCAGTGGGAGGTATGGACTCATGCGTCCGTCACTCCTAGACACGTTGACTCCCTGATTCCTACACATCCCTCACACCCTTTTCCTTCCTAGAACTTCATCTCCTTCCTTTTCCTAAAGTGACCATCACACAGTACCCCCAAACGTAGGCCTTGAGGGGAATTATTTTCCTCAGAGCCTCCTGTGTGGAGCTAATGTAAAAAAATCTTCGACCAAGTATACCCTAGACACGCCCTGTCATAGTAGGTTTAGGATGAAAATATTCGATGAAAAAAATAGGTACATAATTGCAACTTGCAATATTTAGGTATTCTAACACTCATTTTATGGTATTTTCATTTCCCTTTCTTTATGGTAGGTACCATATTGTTTGTTTATCTATGCGTCACTTTTTCCATGTCAAGTTCGCAATCACATAAATTTGCATTTAAGCCAATTAGCATAGCTGCAATGATAGATATAATATCAGACATTTGACAGAATTGCTCATTGAATTTTTTCAAAGTCATGTTTTCACTGTGCTGTAATTTTTTTGCACAACTCGGTTCTCAGTTAACCGCAGTGTTATTTCTTGGCCGCGTTCGGGGCGACCTTCGCCACTGTGCAATGTCAACTAATCAACTAATGACCGCGTTCAGGGCGATACTAAACTGTTTGAGATAAAAATACCGATTCGGTTGACTCTCGATTATTCGGACGCGGATTAACTGGAGCGGTTAAAAACTACCAAAAACTCAATACACTCTGTCGCAGTACATTCTTCATCACTTTTGAAGTCCATTTTATGGTACATAGATATTTTTTTATTTGAGATTTCGTTTTCGAGTAGGTAATCCAGGTTTGATTTTTTTTGACCTTATTTAAAAAAATTGCTCGCTAGGGGGTTAATATTTTATTTATTAATTTTCAACGCCCTAATGGGCTTTTACATGACAAGTTATAATACAGAGACAGTTTTTAAATAAATAAAAATACTATAAAAAGATAACTAGTAAACATCATATGAAGGGTTGGTATACAGATAAATTTTTAAGGAAAGATAATTCATTACAATAAAAGAGAAAGTTTGTTAGTAATTACAAAATTTACAGGTGACTGGTTAATTGTGATAATAACACGTGACAAAATGCAAGATACATAAAAAGAAAACGGTAACAAGTTTTTACATTGTAGATTAATATAGAAATATATGCAATAGACCCTATATGATGCTACTTAAATACTAAAATTTTTGACATAAAAATATTGTTCAGGTATTTCTTGAATAATGGTAAACTTGTATTAAATACATCGATATTTGAGGTGAATTTGTTCCCTAGTATGTGAAGTCGAGAAATGGGTGCATGTATATGGTAGTTGGTTCCAGAATTATTGTTACAAAATAATATGTTTTGCCTTGTTTCTCGATTAGGTACTTTGAAATGGAGGCGTCTACTAATATCTACAGGAATTCCAAAAACTGAAAAAATCGAATTAATATCTATGAGAATCAAAGTGTTGACGAATATCTACAGCTCAAACTGTTGACTAATATCTATGAGAACCAAAGTGTTGATGAATATCTACAGTACTGGCAGAGGTTGGATTTGCAATTATGTATAGCATATTGGAATAACGTAATATTGCGTAAGCAGTTTAAAAAACTTAATTTATGTAAGTATGTATGTAAAAATCCCTGATATCGGACTATTGGACACATTTAGCTGATTAGTCCAACCTACGCTCTGTAGATATTAGTTCAACCTACGCTCTGTAGATATTAGTCAACACTCTGAAGTTCGACATATGAGCTGTAGATATTCGTCCGACATACAGGCTGTAGATATTAGTAACTGGAGTCCTTTGAAATCAATGAGATGCAGGAGTTCGCAACAATCTAATTCGGAGTGAATAATTTTAAACAAAAAAGTTGGGTCGTTTATTTTTCTTCAGTTTAATGTTTTTTGAAATGCGTTGAACCGTGGTCTTGGCTCTTTTAAGTTTTTTTTTACCTTTAGATGCCGAAAAAAATTGAAAGAATAAACAAAATGCTTGAGTTCTCTATTCTCTCTATCTGTGTAATGTGAATTCGCTTGTTTTTATTATTAAGACGTGAATCGAAAAGTTGCAGGTTTGAATTCCAGTATTGGCGAATTAAAAATACATTTCTTGTGTTTTTCTTCATTCCATATTTTTTTGTCCAACAGTCTAAAATGTTTTCAGCCGTCTGGACTATCAGACTGTGGCATCCCCAGTTGGGGTATATTGTGAGGCTGTCTGTGGTGGTGTGTAGAAGTACCTGACTATTCAGACCTGGTCACAAAACCCGGCTAAATTCATTTCAAGCAACGTTTCGATTCTTAACGGTGGCCTTTCATCAGGGCGATACTGAAAGCATCTTCATTTTGAAAATTATTGGTTCAGGGTAGTTGAGACTTTTGTGCGATAAAAATAAAAAAGAAGACTGTTGAGAAGTGTTTGCTAAAGTATTTTTATTTTTTATTTATGACTTTCTGTTCCGAGGCGGACTGTACGTCTATGTAATTGTATTGGTGTTCCATCATGACATGATTTCCTCACCTTCAAGTTGGTTGATTTCATCGTCTTTATATTTGTTGACTATGCTTTTTGATTTCCTCATCTGCATGTTTATTGATTTCCTCATCTTCATTTTTTTTTATTTACACATCTTCATGTTTTCTTTTATGATTTCCTCATCTTCATATGTACTTAGCCAACGCCATTTAAAGCAAAGCATCGATTTTGTTGGTCTTTCACCAGGGCGTTACTGTTAGTGTCTATAATTTTTTCCAATGTCAACACTGACTGTTTTGACCTTAAAAATACCTGTGGTACGTATTGATCGAAGAGTTGCTAATTATATTAGAATGAACGGAACTAAAGCGTTATAGATAAAACATTATAATTATAAATGATAATGACTGTTTCCGGATGAACTTGAATCTTTCAGAAAGGCCACCGATGCCAGTTAGTTCTAAAACTGTAATATACAAACTCTAAATTACATTTACTTTCTATCTGACCCGACAAACGTTGTTTTGCCATGTAAATTATTTCTAGTCAATATTTTGGTTGTTAAATAAAAAATAACGAATGTATTGTAAGTGTGTGGGGATGGGATCTATGACAGAAAGAGGAATGGAGCGCTGTAGACGATGACCGCCGATAAAATCAAAAAAGACCAACTAAAGTAGGAAAATGAAATAAAGAAAATCAATATGAATTTCGAAGAGTAATTGAGTGTACGATATTTTTTGTCAGTCCGTCTTTCATCATCATCACTATTGGCTCTACAACCCCTGGTGGGTCTTGGCCTCCTCAAGAGTCTTCCTCCACTCATCTCGGTTTTGTGCCAGCTCTCTCCAGTTTGGAAGCTCCAAGATAGATATGCTTTGAGGACGTTGTCGCTCCATCTTAGTATTGGCCTTCCCAGGCTCCTTCGCCCTATTGGTCTTGAGTTCAGCAGGGACTCAGTCCGTCTTTAGCCAACACAAATAAGCTCGATGGTTTGTCCACGCGAGAACATAATGCCGAATGAAATATCGAAATACGCGACGCTTCTCGTGAATGTCTTGCGCATATGTGGATGAAAGTTCGATGAGGCGGACGTAGCGCCATCTGTCATTCAACAACATAAATGGACCGATTTTAAAGATTTTTTTACTAACTGTTTTAGAAAAAAATACCCGACTGTACGTCTTGCTTTTTTAAAAAATGCATTGTCTAGTTTCTATTCCAAACGTCTGCCGATGGCGTTCAAACCAGTGGGCCTAGTCACTAATTTTTGTAAACCTCCGTTTCATGAAGTTACGGGTTTAGCTACGTCACATACCCGTTGTTGTTGTTATTTAAGTTGGCGAATCTGTCAAAATACGGGTATGTGACGTAGCTAAACCCGTAACTTCATGAAACGGAGGTTTACAAAAATTAGTGACTAGGCCCCCAGGACATTTTAACAATTTTTGGAGGGTCCTAACTCGTATAAAAAGTAACTTATCAAAAAAATCAAAACGTACCAATACGCTAGTGATCAATATATATATTATGTTGAAAAATCCAGAAAAGAAAATGAGGAATACGTTTGTATGGACAAAACGCCGGTTTCCTATCAACATTTTTTTCTTCCAAGTTTTTCCTTTACATAGGTTCAATTTGTGATAAATTTCAATATAAACACATAAATTTGTTCTAAACCGCTTTCAAAAGTGTTTTGATATTAAGAATATAATAGGAGATATAAAACACTAGTGCCGGTTCGTGGTCTAAATCATTATGAGTTCAACATCAAAGCGATTTAAAAAAGGAAAGAAAATCTGCTTTGTGAGCAGTTTTTCTTCTTTGTTGAATATATGGAGCAACGTCATTTTAAAAGACTGCAGATTTAGAGGCTCGCTTGGAGAAAACAATTAGCAAAATTATTTATTTATGAAGCTTAAAAAAAATGTATAAAAACTATCAATAGGTGCCTACTGCACTAGCAACTTCAAATAATACGTCCATTGACAAAAACATTTGTGGCTTGAAACATGTGGCTTTGAATAAAAGTACCCAATTTAAACATCGAAAATAACAGTTTACCTCCTTAAAATCGGTGTACCATTTTACCGTACATAGCTTCAATTTTTATTAACTAAAATTAACAACTGATCAATAAATTGATAATTTATCAACCGTAAATATACCAATTTTTTACCAAATTATTAGAATAAAACAACTAGATATCTGCGATTAACGTTTCCATCGCTAAGTGGTGTAAAATTATTGCAGTTTTTGTTTACTCACTTGTGGGTACTTATTTTTAACCTGTCGAAGGATGAAAATACCCGGAAATGCACAGTAATAAAACAATAGTATAGGTGAAGTTGGCCGAATCATTGCCTTGTTCTCATAGCTTGTAGTTTGTAGTATAAATAATCAAACATTTCGCAGTAATTGTATGACTATTATCACGTATCATTGAACATTGCAAGATACAGTTACAATAGCCTAACATTCGCAGAATGCAATTTTCAAAGCAATAATATTTTTATATAATAATAGTTTTACTGGATATTTTTTGTACTATGAATCTATGAAATCCTTTATTCGCCTGGTGTACTCGTAGAAGAATGTCCTCAAAACATGCTGAGTATGAAAAAGGGGTTGTCGACAAACATGCAAAATTTATATATTTTCATTTTTCAGTTTTATAAAGCAGTCAAAATTCTCAAACAGTGAGCTCTGGCATAGTGAACTTTTAAAGGCAATTTCCCCTCTCGAATGCATACCTCGCATTAAAAGGTTTTTAGTGACGAAAAATTATTAGAAATTAGGACAGCAGTAGGTAATAAATAGACTATGTATTTATGTTAGGATACAAGACTCGAATCTTAGATTTTTTTAACAAGTAGGTTGTTTGAAAGGGAAATAATAATATAACGTGACATTTTAAATAGAGCAAAAATGTCTTTTGTGGAATAATAAATATTTTGATTTTTTTCGTAATGAGAAGTGTTTTTTATAATTTTCTGACCACATTTTAACGATTTTTTTTCTATTACTTATTTTAACTCGGTAAATGAATATAATGTTTTAGGATGTTTCATAGATTTTTTAGAATGTTTCATATAATTTGAACAAATCATCACGTTTCAAAGTGTATTTTCAATTTCTGTGGAAGTTCTATTAAAGTTCTGTTATCATCGCACAAACAGTTGTTTCACATATTAAATCGTATTTCATCGCCTTTCAAAAACAGTTTTTAGTTTTCTGATACGTTCAGAAATATTGCATTTATTTGGATTTTATTGCAAGACGAAATTACTCTGAATTTCTGACACAATGGCCTGAGTGGTTAAACTAACTTTTACTGGCAATAAAAGTGGAAAAAAGTATGTAATTATTATTTTCAACTTTTTAAATGATATTTTGTTGAAATCGATCTTTTTAGATAGGGAAACTGTAATATCCAATGTTGCAGGCAATACTGGGCCCTTTATCTCCAGTATTCCTCTAGGATGTTTTCAGGGTTATTATTAAAACACGTAGTACTTTGATACACGGAAACTGTTTAATAGAATATAATAGTACAATGTTCGGTATTTCCGAACCTACCCGACAGATTAACATATTACCAACACTACAGAAACACTCCCGGGTTATTCAATAACTTGACAACATTTTGAAAAACTCTTACCATCATATATGATGGTAGGACTTAGCAAGATTTGAATCCACGATGCCTTTTTTTACATTAATTCCACACAGGAGGCCCTGAGAAAAATAATTTCCCTCAGGGCCCGTATCATCTGAGATTAGGGTTGCCAGATACTGGCTTATCTCTTCCTGGACATTTTTACTACTACTGAAAAATAATGAGATTCTTTTAATTCAACTTTTCCTGCGAATAGGGTCCTAAAACGCTGCGTGTGATTGCCGAAGCCTTTGTACATCCACATGTCATTTTTGCAGTTATTTGACTATCTGGAATTATTTTGTGTAATTTTTTTCCCAAGCAGTCTAAACGATTGTAACTCAAACCATGTTTTACATTATGATAAACTAATGCTACTTCTGCATTTACGATTTTCTTCCTTAGTATCTTTCTTTATGAAAAAAGTGTCCATGCACCTTGAAGTCTTTTTGGCTGACACCATCTTTTTATGCTTGGCACTATTGGCGTGAACCTACAATGCTTTGCAATACAAATTACAATACAATTAGTATTCATGAATTTCGGGACAGTAAGGTGTAATTACTGGACACGGGACCACAAGCAAAATTCCGGGAATTTCCCGGAATTCCCGGCCATCTGGCAACCCTATCTGAGATGCTGTGTGGACGGTCTTTTTGAGAAGAGGAAGGAATGAATATCGGTCTTGAAGAGACCCATGTTGTAGGAAGGAGGAAACTCAGTGGCCGCCAAATCGTTCCACAGCCGAGCTATTGAACACAAGAACGAGTCAAAAAAGCGACCCGTTCTCATGTGACAAATATCAACCATGTATATATGTTGAGCAGGCGTTTGACGTGTTTCCCGACTATGCACCGGTGCCGAAGGAATCAATGACGCTAGTTCCTCGGAGTATTTATAATTAAAATACCGGTAGAATTGAAATATAGATAGCATTCCCACCTGACACCTGTGCTCTAAAGATTGCAATCCGTTTGTTAAGCTAGAAGAATCTTTCAAACAGACTGCCTGTTTCTGCACAGAGTCGAGGGTTTTTTTGGGTGGGAATCAGATGCATTTGTCAAGTCAGCCACTAACCGGTCAAATCTAGTAAAGGGGAATCAATTAGGGGGTCGCGGCGGCGCTATCTAAGATCTTTAAACATCAAATTTTAAATGTCTTTATTATCACTGACATTGGTAACACTACCAGAGTACAATTAATTAATAACCCTAATATTAGTATTTTTAATTGATTCGCGGACAAATGTAGGCGCCTGACAGACAAAAATGCCTAATGGACGATGACAATTGAATTGTTGACCAAACTCTGCGAAATCGTCTGTCATAGTAATTATTTCCAATCAATTTTTTGTGGCTTCTCCAATGTATATTTAAGGACGTGATGTCATTTAATTTAAGACGTTGTCACTTATCTTCAATCAGGCTTCTGTTTATATTGAATATTGACAAGATACCTACCTACATAACAATATCTGTGAAAGTATGTAGGTTACTTTCGTAGCATTTAGCAATGCATTGTTTTAACATAAATAAAGACTTATTAGTGAAACTCTATCGAAAATCTGGAAACAGAAAAGTCAGAAAAAGATACGGTCACTTCTGGTACTTGAACCCAAGACCTTCGAATTTCCGGGCCGCAATTCTACCAACTGAGCTAATGTGTCCCTACCCGATTCGGTCACTTTTAACTGTTGAGACCACGGACATATGAATATATCTGGACCTGCCCTAAGTGATAAAAACGTATTATTTCCCCCTCCACATGGCGCCGGCTGGAGCTCCTCCTTGAAACCGGCTCGCTCCATGGGGAGGGGATAGAGCCTCGCTTGAATCTAAAATGTGTGACGTCATCATTCTTGCCGTGAACAGCGAGAAGCTAACATCCATACATTTAACGAAATAACACGCCTAAACGGTAACTTGTGCTATACAATATATCTACATATCAATGTGCACATAGCGAATGTGGGCGGTTCTCCAGTGTGCTCGTCGCTGGTTACAGGGGTAAGTAAATTATGAAACATTTGTAAAAGTGTTTTAACTAAACACGGCAACAAAATATTGCTATGTGTATTGGGGCGAGTCTTTTTGGGGCGAGCATTTGGCCTTAGCAAATATGTTATTAACGTGGCAAGCAATTCGCGCTCCCATGTAAAAAGGTCTATTTATTCAAAGCAGATTTTGCTTTTAAGAACTAAATGGTGATATTGTAATGCGAGATGCCTATATACTGTCAGATTGATTGTTAAACGAATCACAGTCATCTTTCCCCTCTTCGCCCTCCATAGTTTGGTTTTACCCCTCATCTGTAGCTTCTTGTCTATCCATTTGGATGTCTATGGTTGAGACTAAATTTTGGCTCAACACTCCTCAAATGAACAAATACGCTCTTCCCAACTTAACTCTCCGACCAAGAGGCGAATCGAGCGGTACTAACAAATCACTTAGCTGATCGGAGACTCAGATTGATCGATCGAAAAGTTGGGAACAACGGCCGTTAGTGGTCTAATGCAAAGAAGAATGTGTTGAGAATATTAAATGATTTTTTAGAAGATGGCTATGGTCAGTAAAATTCCACTGTTGTGTTTTCGCTGAGAATCATAGGAAATTTCTTGGCGCCGGATATAAATGAGTACAGGAAACTTGAATGAACCACGTTGTAAAATTAAACAAACACGTTAAATTTATAGGCGTATGTAGTATAGGCGTAGTTAGTAGGAAGCCGCGATACTTCAGAGATTATCTTTAGTGCTAATATTGATCAACTTATGAACATATTGACTTCAATTGTAATAATACCACATTAGGTATCTATTAGGAACTTGTAATATCTTTACAGAGTAGGTAGTGATATAGGTATGTAATATAGGTATGGAATCATAGGATGGGGATCTGCTGCACATACGTACCTACACAGCCTGAATACGATTCAAAAAGGAATCATAAAGACCATATTGAAAGTACCAATGAGAACGCCTTCAAATGAAATTTTTAATAACTTTGAAGTACCAAATGTACAACAAATATATGCCAAAAATATATTATTGAAGCTCTTCAAAAATAATGAATCCTCTACTAGACCGTGTATGCATAACACTAGATCGAATAAAAATGGTATAAAAAATATTCCAAGTTATAAAACCACATTTGGACAAAGAAACTATACATCTTTGCAACAAAACTCCATAACATCCTTCCCCAAAACATAAAACTAATAAAAAATCCAATTGAATACAAATCAAGAATAAAACTATGGCTTAAAGAGGTCAATGAGAAAACCCTAGCGAAGACGCTTAAAACGACATAGAAGACAAATGAACTATATTTAAATAACTTTAGTCCGCCTCGGCACAGGACCCCCTAGTGAGGAGGACTAAGAAATACAATATTTTATGCTTAATTTCACATTACATTTTGTATGTAATTTTTTTTCTATATAGTCGCTATAATAAAAAAAGGTATTGGATAACACCTTGAAAATTAACGGTATTCAAATTTTAAATTAAATTAATCTATAGGTATAAATAAAAATCAAAATATGCTTGCGTCTATGTACGTATATGAGTTGTCTATGCATTGCTAAAGCATTCATCCGAATGCGATGAAACTTTGGGGATTTGATGTGCGCATGCCCGCAATGGTTTCTGAATAGGTACAATAGTTAGCTTTGACGTCATGAAATTATGCGTTGCTTACCATTCGTTCGATTGCGATGAAACTTTGGGAATTTGATGTGCGCATGCCCGCAATGGTTTCTGTATAGGTACAATAGTTAGCTCTGGCGTCATGAAATTATGCGTTGCTTACCATTCGTCCGATTGCGATGAAACTTTGGGGATTTGATGTGCGCATGCCCGCAATGGTTTCTGTATAGGTACAATAGTTAGCTTTGACGTCATGAAATTATGCGTTGCTTACCATTCGTTCGATTGCGATGAAACTTTGGGGATTTGATGTGCGCATGCCCGCAATGGTTTCTGTATAGGTACAATAGTTAGCTTTGACACCATTCGTCCGATTGCGATGAAACTTTGGGGATTTGATGTGCGCATACCCGAGATGGTTTATGTGTAGGTACAATAGTTAGCTCTGGCGTCATGAAATTATGCGTTGCTTACCATTCGTCCGATTGCGATGAAACTTTGGGGATTTGATGTGCGCATACCCGCGATGGTTTCTGTATAGGTACAATAGTTAGCTCTGGCATCATGAAATTATGCGTTGCTTACCATTCGTCCGATTGCGATGAAACTTTGGGGATTTGATGTGCGCATACCCGAGATGGTTTATGTGTAGGTACAATAGTTAGCTCTAGCGTCATGAAATTATGCGTTGCTTACCATTCGTCCGATTGCGATGAAACTTTGGGGATTTGATGTGCGCATACCCGCGATGGTTTCTGTATAGGTATAGCTCTGGCATCATGAAATTATGCGTTGCTTACCATTCGTCCGATTGCGATGAAACTTTGGGGATTTGATGTGCGCATTCCCGCGTTGGGATTGGGAAGGGGAACGCGGAAGGGGAGTTAGCCAAAGATGTTTATTTTATATAACGTCATTGGGGTTAGCGGGACTTATCTGAATTATTCTTCATGCAATCAGTTCTATTTTTTAAAATGAAACTTGAATTCAAAGCAAATATGAGTTCTTTGGGGACCAGATTTCGTGCAGGAACTGTAACGAATTATAGCTGTTGTTGTAACTGAAAATAAATATATGTACGAGTATTTTTTCAAAATTTTACTTTTTTATATGTTCAGAATTCTTGTTTGGGAAAGCACAGCCTCCCCAAACCATGATGTCGTATTTTTTAAAGTCACGTACCTCCACTGATAGATACGTCTGTCAAAATTTCATTACGCAACAATTCATGTTCTAGAGTTTTTTTTTATTGTTAGGGAAAAGATTACGGGTTATTAGCGTTTTTTAAAAAAACTCCCAACGTATTTTAGCTAATCAAATCTCAAAAAAATGGCAATATGAACAGGAAATAATTTGATTACTTTGTTTATAGCCGACATTTTTAATTATATTTGCTTTTGTCAGTTTACAGAGATTAGATGATTAACGAAGGTTGTTGGAGGCTTAACAAAGATAATATGTTGTTTACAAACATAAGTACTTACCTATCAGTGCATAAAGTATATTACAGTATCAATATTGGCGATGGTCGGGCCCTTTTTCATAAGTTTACGTTGCCTACTTACATAAGATAAAACTCTATGGAAATTCTAAGAACATAGACATAACCATAGATGTATATAATATAACTGGATGGATGAGTCGCGTAAATTGGCCGGTCTTCCGGTTTCGACGGCCGCCATATGCAAAATGGGCAAGAGATACGAGAACTCAGGGAACTTCTTAGAGGGAACTCGCAAATTCCAAGTTTTTTGTTACTAAAAAATGTTATTAAACATTTTTCCTTTCTGTTTTTTTTTTGTGTTGCATAACGAATTGTAATAAAGTAAAACTGCGACTTTGTATATTAATAATAATTATCGTACATTATGCTCATAAGCATTATAATAATTAGTTAAGTATTTTAATGTTAAATTAAGTTATACTTTTAAGTAATTAATATGTATTACGCACCAAAATATCTAATATTTAATGATATTATTGTAAACAAATAAATAGAAAAAAATGAGAGATTTCTTACAATTAAACTGATCAGTTTTGTAAGATTTAAGTAAAATAAAATATTGTAAAATTAAAAACTCGATAAAAAATAATCTTCCATTCGAAGTAAACTTCAATAATGAAACTTCTTTCAGGGCATCACAAGTCTACAGTTGTGCTTTGTTTTATAACTACATATTGTGATAATCTTACCATTGTCTTAGATCAGTAAGGGGGCATCCATTAATTACGTGAGCAGTTTTTCTTCCAATCTAGACCCCCCCCCTCCCCCTCGGTGAGATAAATTTGGACCACTTCTTATATTCTTTTCAAGTACCGTGAGATTTTGCTGGACCCCCCCCCCCTCGTTTGTGGTCAGGTAATTAATGAATGCCCCCTAACACTGGTGAAGGTAGGGTAGGTAACAAAATATGTTGAGAAACAGAAACAAAACTACAAGATTTAATAGGTGTATCATTTTTATTTCTTAAAAAATTACAATATTTAGTATGGGAACATCATGTGCCATCAACTTATAAGCAGTAAATGTATCGACAAACAAAAGTAAAAAATAACAGTCGTACATAATATTGGGTAGAAATAATAAAAAATAAAAATATATTTATACAACAAAATTTGCACAACTTAATTTATACAACAACAAATACAACAAACATACAGCAAAAATTTACAGACAAAAAATTTATACAACTTATATACATACAAAAAATGTATACAACTTATATAAAGTCAAAAATTTGAAACAACTTATATACAGAGAAAGAATTTATACAACTTACATACAGACAAAAATTTTATACAACTTATACACAGACAATTTTTTTATACATTATTAAATAAAATAAGTTTATGTAATTTCTGTCTAACGCTTGCTTTATTATTATTTACATTTTCTAGAGAAAATCTTCTTGCATATGTCTTTAACCTTAATAGCGCAAATTTCTCTGAAATTTTTCTAATTATCTGCGTTTCATGGAGGTCTTTACCCCTGTGAAATTCAGCTTCGAGTTCGAGCGACAATTGTGGGAACACGTACCTCTTATCCGAAAAGTGACCCACCACACAATGTGAGATTTTTATTACTTAAAACTGCTTCAAACTAGACGGCCGCTGGTATAGAAATGGCTTACTGGGCACTTGTTATGCACCATTCCAAGATGGCGGACGTCGATTTCCGGTGGACCGCACAAAATTCGCTGAGGCAAAGAGAGTCATCCATCCAGTTATATTATATACATCTATGGACATAACTAACAGATTAAATAAATGCGGAACTTTAATGAAAAATGGTAAAGTTAAACCATTTTCGCAAAAAGAAAACCAGAGAGAGATACATTATAGGTATACGTGTTCCAAAAATTCGATTCTACTTTAACATATTTGCATTTATTAGTTATCGTTTACTACAAAAAAAAACGAGTGTGCTTGACCACACGACTGAAGTAAAACTTCACTAACTTCTATCTCCCTCTCAACTTCCGTTCGCCTCGCCCGACCGTTTGCCTCGCCCGATCACACTTTTCACAACGCTCTCGTCACGCATTCACCAGCTTACTCCCCAAGTCAAGCGTGCGTAAAGAAGTTTGATTTCAAAAGAACTATCCAAACCATTTACCTTGTTTTTTTTAGATGTTTTTCAACACTTTTAAAAACACTAACAGAATAAGTCTTTCGCTAATTCACGATAATAAGGTAACAATTCATTCACAATGTACGAAAGAAATAAGTATGACACAGGTGACAAACAAATAATATTTCAGGGAATCCCTAACCGAGGAATATTTTAATAGTCACCCGCCCATCAGGTGGCACCCGGTTCCATTTGCGAAGTTTCGTTTTAATCCAAATATGCAACTAACAACCTATTAATAACCTACTTTGTGTAGATACATAAATGGTTGTTTCAATTGTTAAAATAAGGTATCTACCTACAGGAAAAAATGAATAAAATAATTATTATTTTGTCCTGTATTTAACTAATATTTTTGTGTTTCTTTATCTGCAGGAACTCCGATACCTTCAACGTAGTCCGCCCCGTGTACGTGCAGGAAGATTTGGACAAAAAAGCTGACTACCAAAAGAGAGTGCCAAAAAATTGTGAGTCCAAAAAACCATTCATTCTTTTTACCAAGGGCGGTCGGCCCTTATGGTCATATGGTCATTAAACTCCAAAAATATAAGATGGTAATTTTATAGAAGTGAAAACTTCTTTAGCATCGTTGGGATTTGAAACTCGATGAAACAAAAAATAGCGACACTAAAAAGAGAGTTTCCAAACATTCAAAATGTCTATTATTAATTTATTGCATTTTTTTTCAAGCTTGAAAATTATCGTACACCTCCCATTAATACGTTACAATTTTAAACATTAGCAGACCCGTGAAAAATCACGGGACAGTCTGATTATTGACAATCAGTTTCAATTTTTCTAAAAGACACTTAAAATCAAAACAAATACGAGTTCATTGAACTAGAGTTACATCGCAGATAGACAACCGAAATTAGTATTTATTTATTATTAATTATTTTTTAAACCTGTTACATATGTTGTTACTATTATTATGTTACAATTTGGTTCCAGACTTTCTAAACTTTAAACATATTACGAGTATCAATTTAATATGTTGCAATTTGTGTCCAGACTTAACAACATAGTTATCAGTATGTTGCAATTTGTTTCCAACTTTCAAAACTGATTTTAATGTGTTAAAATTAGCTTTCAAACTTTGAACCTAAAATTTTTAAAAAGTTTCATTTTGTTTCCAAACTTGGAACAAAATATTATTACTATTATGTTGATATTTGTTTCCAAACTTGATAAATAATATTATTAATTTGTTTCCAAACTTGACACATACCTGATAATATATTACTATTGTAATTGTTTCCAAACTTGACACATACCTGATAATATATTACTATTGTAATTGTTTCCAAACTCGACACATAATAATAAATTATTATTGGAATTGTTTCCAAACTTGACACATAATAATACTTACCTACTTATATTACTATCGGTATTGTTTCCAAACTTGACACATAATAATAGGTACTTATATTACTATTGGAATTGTTTCCAAACTTGGCACATAATAATATACCTATTACTATTGGAATTATTTCTAAACTTGCCACTTAATAATATATTACTATTGGAATTGTTTTCAAACTTGAAATATAATATTATTACTGTTCATATTTGTTTCCAAACTTGACACATAATAATATAATACTATTGGAATTGTTTCCAAACTTCACACATAATAATATTGCTATGTTGATATTTGTTTCCAAACTTGAAATATCCTATTATAAATATGTTGCAATTTGTTTCCAGTACCGCAGCAATGGGGAGTGGCGGTAAGAGTGTGCGGGCTGGGCGCCTGCGTAAAGAACTTCCTCCCCATCGTCAACTGGCTCCCAGAATATTCCATCAAGCGGGACCTGCTGGGAGACTGCATCTCCGGCGCTACAGTCGCCATCATGCACATACCACAAGGTTGGCACTTTTGTTTATATGAATTCCGCACTAGAATTCCAACCGCCCGGAGCAGGGGAACTATGGCATTCACAATTTATATATGTTGTGAGACTGATGAGAGGGGGAAACGAAATAAAACCAGGAAGAAGATAATCTAACCTAATCTAAACCGAGGCGGTAAGATAATAGCATTGTCACGACCAATATCATGACACGAGAGAGGATGTGGACTGTAAATCTAATTTTGTGTGAAACAAGACAGTTAACTGGGTTTATTAAAGTGAATCAAAGGATTAGGCAAATGGAAGGAGAAAGACCCTACCTTTTTTTAATTATTTCATAGATTTCTTGAAAGCACAAGTTTCATGTTTTTTTTACTACCACACTAGGCTAATGCCCTATGCTAGTGTTAAGATAATCATGTTGGGTTCATTTGCTGTTCAGGGTCGATCTTGATGCTGACTGCTCTCCACGATAACGGCACTACGATGGTCACTATTACTGACACCTTTTGGTATATTATATTATTAGTATAAGTATTTTCAACTCATTTGATGTAGGTAATTTTAGATTTCTATGCGATATTGTATATGTGTTCCACTTCCTTACCTTCCTCTTCTTCTAATAGGTAGGGACTTTCAAGGAAAGGAGAAAGACAAAGGGAAAAAATAACAATGAAGGACTTGGGAACGTGGGTTTAGTTTTAAAGCTGTTTCAGAACCTAACAAGCATTCTCAATTAGAGTATGTTGAGAGACTGAAGGGAAAGGGGAAGAGGAAGAAAACAGATAGACGTAATTTCCAATGATTTTATATCGATGTCCCTAATACGGTTTCACCGCTGATAGCCGAACCTATATTGATAGGGAATAAATAAGAAATCGATATACACTGGTGTTTTTTATGAATTGACATTCTGAAATGTCAAACGCCAAACAATCACTGTTGATAAATATTAATAAATTGTCAATGTTAAATTAAAGTACTAACCTATGTAAATATGCATTGGCAATCTGCATTTACTTTTTGACACTAAAAAGGGAGTTAATTAGTTAATTAGGTCTTTATTCACAACTTGTTATGTGAACAACTTTCGGTTCTCCAAGCCTTAACCAATGTAGCATCATTAGCCGAGTGGATTCAACTCACTGCGTAAACGACGTCTTTCAATTTTAAGAGCTTCGTTAGTTTAACTCCGTTCGTTAATAAGCCAGTAATTTTGCATAACATTTAAAAATATGTGTATAATGACAGTTAAGCGAAACTTATCTGATATTATGGAAGCCGCACTAAAATTTATCAGTCGTCGGTCGGACTATCTCTTATCAATGGTTGACCGTGCTCACAAATATTTATAACTGACCGTAGATGACGGATTTAGTCAATACCGTATTGACATAGGATTTTATTGACCGTCTGTGTTAGACCTCCAGAGCATATCCACGATCCAGGTGTATTGATTTTTTAGTATACTTACATATTTATTCAATCCTACAAAGGACTGGGTATTTCAATTTCTTTTAAGCTCGCTTTTAAGATATATTTGGGTTAATCAAGTTACTCTCTGGTAGGACCCTGTCAAGATAAGCAGACTGATAACATTCCTGTATTTACTGAAATACCGGCCAGTATTGGCATACAAAATATCGACCTAAGATTTTTCATATGAAAACTAGTGGAGCCATAGATCCCCTCAATAATAGGGAATCTTGCAAAGTAAAATGAATAAGAAGAAGAAAATAGAATGAATAGAGGAAGTTTAAGGGAATTCTGAAAGGTTCCTAATGTGATCATAAAATATCAAACAATCTGAGTAACAGGTATTCAAAAATATTAATTCCAACAAGTACTTACCTACATTTTTTATTATAAAACTACGTCCCGGCATGCGTTGCTGTGCCATTTAATAAAAAAACTGTTTCTCCCTGCGTGTCCTTTCCTATTCGTCCCGTTCCCAGTCCGCCTCCTCCACCTGCCCTCTCCCCACATTACTCCCCCTTCCCTCTTCCCCCTTACCCCCGCCACCGCCCCCAACCTCTCCCTGGTTCCCCTCCATCTCTCCCTCCCTCTCGCTTTCCATACATTCAGTTTAAACCTCGCGTGCCACCAATAGCAATTTTTTTATACAAATTTCATAATGCCAGAGCTCACCGGAAGTTTTATAAAAACCTTGTCTTGACAATAATGAACACAAAAAAAATAATTATCCAATTTGGTGCAGTCGTTCGAAAGTTATGCGCTTAGCAACACATTCAGCGTTTCATTTTTCTATTATTCTTCTTCTTTTTGTGCCCTGTCCGTTCAACGGACGTTGGCTATCATGTTGGCTATGCGGACTTTGTTTACTGTGGCCCGGAACAGCTCCACGGTAGACTGGCCAAACCTGGCTTTTATATTATAGATGCTCCATTTTTCAAGTAACGTTGCTTAAAATTCGTTATCATTTGGTGTTGGATGTCAGTTTGCCTACTGTCATAAGATAGTAGAGTTTCTCACTTCTGATGGCCATATATCTCTCAAAATTTGGACATAAGATTACTGCACTACCAACAATTCTTTTGTTCCTCAGGGCCATCTGTGTGGAGCTAATGTAAAAAAAAATTATAAAAAATAAACTCTATAATAGAAAGGACAAAGGAGACAGTTTAACAACGTTCTACCAATAGACAACAAGGGATCGATGACAATCAGTAACATCTTTGGAATGTGTACTGTAAACAGATTGTCCCAGTCAATGTCAATATTGAAAAAAAAACATTATGTTCTCTTGTTCATTGAACCGTTTGACCTTGATTACATCCAATTATCTTAACGAAAGTTCAGTAAACAAATTCCTCTCATACTCCCGATCAACTTTCTTCTATCGCTAAAGATTGATAAATGTCAGATTACCTAATCTGTTCTTCTTTGAAGAATAAGACGCTGAAAAGAAAACTACTTGCCTTTTGGTGTATCTTTTTATATTGGCTTCTATTTGCTGAAGAGATCAATGACACTAGTTCACAGGAGAACCTTTCGTTGAAATACCGGTAGAAAAAACATAACATTTCCTCTTGATGTCTGTTTTCAAGCTTCTATCTAGCTTCAATCTATCTATTAAAAAAAAGTATTTAAACATGAATCGAACAGTGTTAACCTTTTAAATGCCAGTATGTAGGAGTGTAGCTGTGAACAGCAGGCCATGAATTTTTATAAAAATAAATCATTTTTATATCTTATTTTTATAAATTAAAAACATTACACCTTGAAAGGATATTTAAATAACTTGGCGAAAATCCTGAAAAAAAAAAAAAAAAAATTAAAAAATATTAAAAAATAAAATAAAATAAATCTTGCTCAAAGAATAGTGAGATAACTCGCTATTTTTCTATGGCCGGCCTGCTGGGCACGGCCAAGAATGCGAGAAATCTCGCTCTTGGCAGAGAAACGGCTGTACTTAAAGGTTGGTTGTTTTTTGTTACTTTTGTAATAGAACAAGTTTTTTTTGGCTACTTTTGTAATAGAACTGAATTCAAGCAAGTAGCCAATAATGCCAAAGGATGGCGCCACTTATGTTAACATATCGCATAAAGACCTGCCGCTGGCATTTGTAATTTTGAGTATCTCTCCGGATATGGAGAGATTGACGGTAATATGATTATTATTGTAACTGGCAGTTGTGAATAATAGTACCACGGAGCTATATATTACATATGACATCATTGCCTGTTGCGGTTACTTTGTCTCGGTGACTGTCACTGGATCACAGTGGAACCGGCTATTTTTGGAACCAGTTCCTATCGGATTTATAAAAAGGTCACAACACTCAAACTGGGCGAAGCCGAACCAAAAGCCGCCGGAGGGCCTAGCAGCAAAAACCTGCAGAGCGGGTTTTAACTGCTATTTATTAGCTATTAAAACTACTTACATACAAGCCCGACAGGCACTCATAAATGACTATTTGTTTGTCGTATTATTTAGATGTTTGTATGCAATGACATTTGATTCGCAGATTTTCAGACGTTTGGATAGATCTACTTTTAAGAGTTGGTGTCTTAACACAAGTGCAGTATTCAGCTGGTTAGATCAGATATGAGGGCTCCATCCAAGCAAGACTTACGTTGGCCTCTCAAAAACTGGGCGTACTGTACAGGGCCCACAGATACTTTAATAGTACACAACTGCTAACCCTGTACAAATCACAAGTGTGCCCCACGGTTGAATTTGATAGTCATCTCTAGTCTGGATCCCCAAAATACCTGAAAAAACCCCCCCATGTGAAAACGGGTGGTCCGTTTGATAGATTCTCCTAACTTGACAAACGGATTGCAATCTTTAGAGCACAGGCATCGGGTGGGAATGCAATCCATGCTCTACTGGTATTTCAATGGAAGATGTTTCGAGGAACTAGCATCATTGATCCCTTCGGCACCGGTGCATAATCGGGAAACACGCCAGATGCATGCCCAACATTTATGTACACGGTTGACATTTGTCACATGAGAACGGGTCGCTTCTTCGACTCATTCTTATGTTCAACAGCTCGGCTGTGGAACGATTTGCCGGCCTTTGTATTTCCTCCTTCCTACACCATGGATCTCTTCAATACCAATGTTCATTCCTTCCCCTCCTCAAAAAACCCTCCACACAGCATCTCAGATGATATAGGCCCTGAGGGAAATTATTTTCCTCAGGACCTCCTGTGTGGAGTCTGTCATTTGCCAGAGACGCGGAATTGCGGGCGGAACAAATTTCAAAAAAGAATATTGATTCAAATAATTTGGATGCGATTTTAAATTTTTTGTATAAAGAAACTGTACCAAGGAAAAGGTCTGAATAGCTTCCTCCATTCTTGTTCTTAAGGTAATTTCCGCGCGATTTTTCCAAAAAACGCTGGCCTTTGATGGGTTAATATAAAAATTTAAAATAAATGGATTACCACATTTAGGGAAACTATCAAAAAGTGTCCTGTTTGGTCAATTTTAACATTTGGTCAATAGCCCGATAGGTAGGACACTCGATTGACTTTTTACACAACATGTCCTGCTCAGTGTTAATCCCCTTAGGGGCCACTCAATTTGGTTGGTTAAACCGTTGTGTTAACCTTATCGCTTACAATGCATCTCCACATTTTCACTTTTTATGTTCAACTCAACCAGATTGATAACAACCACTCAACCAAATTGAGTGTCTGTGGACCCCCTTAAGGTACTGAATAATGTACACTCAGTCATCTGAAGTCATCAACATTTTGATTCTAGGTCATCAGTAATACGAATGACAGATATTGCTCTATTATCAATCACTATTGACGCAATACTTTGCACGACTGATTGGTGTCCATGTTGCTAAGCATTCGTTATCACCGGACCGCTAATTTGCAAACTGCAAGCTATCAGTTCACATCTTTCATGTGCATGCACAAATAAATAAATATCTGCTAGTAATTGACACACATATAATACATATATAAATCTTATCGCATTATTATGTCAATAATCACACGTAATAAAGGATTAATAAATCTCTGTCAATAATAGTTATTAAAACAAAGGTTTTTTATTGTCATCTCAACTGGTCATTAAACTTGAAAACTAGATTAATTCAGTTTGATAATGTCCGCTTATTTGCGAGTCACGAGATACATACATATCTCATGTGATTGTTAAGCAAATATGTGGTTGTTGGACCAACTGCTTTGAATACATATGGGTATATTTGAACAAAGAAAATGTAGGGTCGTCAACTAAGATTTCGAAGGAAATTAAAAAAAAAACAATTAAATTAATTTGTCATCAAAAATTATGTTAGGGTCTGCAAAGATTTTGAGTGTTGAATTGTATTGGTTCATAGATAAAAATGCCTTTAGGAACACCGTAGAACAATTATTACACCTTTATCTAAATATTCTTGCATGTAAAAAAAAATGTATAAAATTTATAAAAAAGGGGAAAATTAAACTTAAAGGGGAGTACTACAAATGAAAAATAACATTTGATATGTCTTTTCCCTTGTAGATTATCCTCAAAATTATAGGTAACCATCTGTCGTAACTGCAACTGTAACAGCACAAAACACTCTATATTTAGGGTGAATTGCCTTATTTGAAAAAATACAAGTGTGTGCAGTTCACACGCAGTAGAAGGAAAAACCTTGAGAAAACTAAAGTAGACAAGAGTGGGGAGGCTACAAAGCCCCGCACAAAGAGGAGACTGATTATTCTATCTCATTCTCTCGCAGGCTAAATCCTATATATATATGTATGTGTTTGACTCTTTTTGTGTCACTTTTTCGTTTCATCTCACAACTGTGCTAAAGAAGTTTTCACTTTACCCAATACAGTACTCTCTCAGTAATCCGCCGCTTGATTATATCTGACAACTATTTACTATTAAACCGCCATTACTTTAACTAGTTTGCACAAACAAGCTGAAAGCACAAAATCAAGCTCTATGGTTTACCGGTATTTGTATGTCAAATTAAGTAGTCGTAATGAAGGTGACACACACAGCTATAAAAGCGCGAGCAGATATCTGTTGAACCACGAGCGCTTATGTGTTGTATCGTCACACGACCCTATCAAATATTTCTTCCTATGGTAGGAGAGGGGGTCAGTTGAATTATAGAGCTGCCATGAAATGCCATTTCTTTGTACTGAATCCATCAACTTGACAGCTGTCATCCGCCCATTTAGGCAGTTCTGTAATTAAAATGACCCCCTCCCCTGTTTTTGGCAGAGAGGGGGTCGCTTTCGCATATCGCCTCAGGAGTGGTTATGGTGTAAGTTCTGTATTGTCTATGGTTGATCTGCGCATATGCTGATTAGGTGTGACAGGTCACAATGGGATTGTCACAATGCTGATTAAATGTGACAGGTCACAACAGGTCTGATGGGATTGTATGGAGAGCGATATTGGACAAAAGATGATCTTTTATATTTTATAGCTGTGTGGCATTTAAAGATCGACAGCAGTGTATGTTTGATTTTACGAAATACCTGTAAATTTTTAGCAAATTTTGAATGCATGCACTATAATCTGCCACTTTCACTAATTGGAAACTTGCTGGATTTTAGGGTGAAGAATTAGTGAAAAGAGTACTGTATAGATTTTGCTTCCTTAGAGAAAAATACCCGCAATATGGCCTTTGCGACAATCCCCTTTTTGGAATTCAAACGCTGGTTATGACCTCTGTAATAGCTATCTTTAGTGATCTAAATAGTCAGTTACATTCCAACCATTCTACTCCCCTTCTCTCTCCGCTTCCCACTTACTCCATCCGGAAAAATTAAAAGACAAAATTAAATATATTATTTTGTAATCTTAACAATTCATTTTTGTTTTCAGGAATGGCGTACGCCATGTTGTCTGGAGTGCCCCCTGTAGTGGGTCTATACATGGCCTTCTTCCCCGTGCTGGCATACTTCTTCCTGGGAACATCTCGCCACGTTTCCATGGGCACATTCGCCGTGGCGTGCCTCATGACCGGAAAGGCTGTTGAGACTTTTGCCACGGTGGATTCGAGTGGGATACCGTTACATGAAAACCATAATGCCACCATGACTGATTCTTTAGGTATGTAGGAATAAACTCTAATTATATTTTTGAAGTAAAACTTCTTTATGCATGCTCGACTTGGGGGGTATGCTGGTGAATGTGTTATGAAAAGTGTGATGCGAACGGTAATCGATGTGAACGGTGATCGATGCGAACGGTGATCGATGCGAACGTTGATCGGGCGAGGCGAACGGTCGGGCCTTTACGCACGCTTGACTTGGTTTAAAGGGGCGTTAAGAAATTAAAGATTACGTAAAGAAAACAAGTCTGCTGGAGATTTTTTTGAACAAATATTAAGAATACAAGTTTTAGAAACTTTTAAAGTCGCGACATGTACCGCATTTCATTCAAAATGTTTCACAATTTTGCATTAAATTTTACAATTATTATGACGTTTACCAAAAATTCAGATGCATCGACAATGCATAATTTTCCAGCCAGTTAATATGAACTCGAGGTAGGTGGCATTCAAAATGCGAAGGAATTACATGCACTTATGCAATTAATATAAACAGCGCCGGATCTGCCATACGTTCAAAAACGTGCAAAAACCTGGCGCCAACTCCGAAGGGGCGCCGTGAGAAAATAAATATTGTATTAAAATTTAGTTATATATTCCCTGAATCGTTTCAAAATTACCCATAGTACGAAATAATTATTACGCTCTAATACGCGTCAGGTTTGTATGTGGGTGGTTTGTATATTTATAGTTGGTATCAACGGCTTACGAATTTATAGTCAGTTACAGATTTTTTTTACAAATCCCGTATATTTAGGTTAAACGTAAGATCTATTTTTCCATATATCTTCTACGTTCGTTAAATGTATAATTAATATCTATTAGATTTGTATTTTTACAGTGTCAGTGTAAGCGTCTTTCGTAAGCCGTTGATACCATACGTCAGGGTTTAGTGTTTGGATGGTGTTTGTTCGCTCAACACAGAACACAGGGGAAATGCAAGGTACAAATTTGAGGTTATATTCCAGGGTTCTTCAGAAGTCTCTTCTCCACTATCCCACCGTCTTCATAGGGGTCAGGTCTAGCCACTGTGCTGCCGGGGACGGTGTAAAGGGTTTGAAGGACCATCTTCCGTCTTACTGCTCACTGTCTCTCGTCGGGACTGCCTGTTGCTAGTCAGAAGCTGTAGATGATATTCTTGTGTTGTACGTTGTCATGTATTTGTATTTGCTTTTTCTATTAATATTCGCGTTGGGTATATACATAAACGCAGTAAATCTCAAGAATGTCTAATGGACCTAGTTCAGCGAAACCACCCGCATTGTCTCGTAACCTATATTTTAAATCATAGTACGGGCACAAACAAACAATTCGTTGTATTATTTTAAAGCATAACTTGCAAAAAGAGTTTTACCTAAAATAATTAAAATACCACCATAGTTTTATGTTTACCCAATAGATTCAGAGAGTATAGGGCTCCTGGCGATCTCTCTTAAAAAAAACGAGTGTGAGAGCTACCGCCAGGTCACTTGGAAAAGTTACACCCTTTATATGTCTTGATTTTATTTGATAAATTAGTGTAAAAAAAAAAATAAAAATAAAAAAAAATTGGGGTGAACGAATTTTTAATCAAAATAAAAATGTAGGGGGGGGTGGGGCGCCATCGGTACCTACTGCACAGGGCGCCAGATTTCGTAGATCCGGCCCTGAATATAAATAGTAGGTAATGCAGCATTCATATGAAACTGCGTTACCTACTATGTTGGTGAATGCATTACGAAAAGTGTGATGCGAACGGTGATCGGGCGAGGCGAATGGTGATCGAGCGAGGCGAACGATCGGGCAAGGCGAACGAAAGTTGAGAGGGAGATATAAGTTAGTGAAGTTTTACTTTAGTCGTGTGGTCTAAAGCACACTCGTTTTATTTACATTAACTCTACACAGCAGGCAGCCCTAAGCAAAATAGTTTCCATTGGGGTCTATGTCATCTGTGTAGAGAAAGTTTTTTTTTACTTTTTGAGGGAAGGAATGAAGAAATTACTTGAAAGGAAAAAGGTATGAGGGGAGGGTAGGAATCGGGGGGTCAGTGTCTAGAAGTGTCGGATGTATGAATCCATCACTCTGGTGCAAGGCGATGGGTCGAGAGAATCTGACTGGAGAAATCAAAGGGTCTCCCTCAACCGGCCTTTCCCAATACAGCCCGCCACGCAGCTGATGGGCAGACGCATCCGTTGCCAAGACCTGGACAAGCCTTTTGTTAGTCCTTTAAAACGCGCTTTGTCTGTCTTACACTTATCTGACATTGTACATCCCCATCCGGTTTGAATTTTATAATGTTTTATCTGCATTGAATCATGAAACACTGTTTTGTATTGAAAGTTTAAGGCCCAATTATCTAGAATTTTGATCACATAACCAGTCTGCATCACATTTCATACGCTCTCCTTTATTCTAGGTTTGGGAGTCAACATAACCTCACATTTCAACTACTATAATTTGTTCTAAAATAGGTGTAACTCGGTGTAGCCAGTGTTGAAACATTTAAATTCTATTTTATTAAATTTCTACATTTTCTGAACAAACTGTAGATAATACTGCCATGATAAAATTTTATGTCCGACCTAATCTGATGTTTTGTTTTACAGATTTTATAGGACCCCACATAACTCCTTTAGAAGTCGCAACTGCCGTGTGTTTCCTAGTTGGTATTTATCAGGTAAACACAAAACTTCAATATGTATATATTTACTCTTCAGATTGTTATTAATTATTTATTTCAGTGCATCCACATTTATGTCACAATTTATAACACTGATTTAATTGACAGACTATCATGTGGGTGTTCCGTCTGGGTGTGGTGGCGACCCTGCTGTCCGAGGCTCTTGTCTCTGGGTTCATCACGGGAGCCACAGTGCATGTGCTGGTATCGCAGCTCAAGGATCTGTTCGGCATCTCCGTCTTCCGGTACAAGGGGAACTTCAAGGTGCCGCTGGTGAGTCCCGATGAACATTACTGTTATTTTAATTCAATTTTATTATTTTTATCTTGTTTTTCTGGTGCACTATCCAATCAAACCCTGGCCGAGAACATATCTAAGTCATTTCCAGTACACCCCCTGTATATTCCCAGTACATACCCAGCACAAACCCAGGTCATTTCCAGTACATATCCAGTACATACCCACTTCATACCCAGTACAAACCATTCCCAGTTCATTTCCAGTACATACCCGGGTCATTCCCATTATATACCCAGTACAAACCCTGTAAATTATTTTTGTCTATTCAGCTAAACCGGAAGCAAATTACGCTATGCAGACGTGTGGCTCTTGCCACGCATAGAAAGGGCGTCATTTATTACTAGTTCACTAGTTGCCTTTGGTGGCTTGCCATTCGCCTTCCGCATCGCGCTTCATTTTTTTTTTTTTTTTACATTAACTCCACACAGGAGGCCCTGAGGAAAATAATTTCCCTCGGGGCCTATGCCATCTGGAATGCTGTGTGGAGGGTTTTTTTGAGGAGAGGAAGAAATGAACATTGATCTTGAAGAGACCCATGTTGTACGAAGGAGGAAACACAGAGGCCGGCAAATCATTCCACAGCCGAGCTGTTGAACACAAGAACGAGTCGAAGAAACGACCCGTTCTCATGTGACAAATGTCAACCGTGTACAAATGTTGGGCACGCGTTTGGCGTGTTTCCCGACTATGCACCGGTGCCGAAGGGATCAATGGCGCCAGTTCCTCGGAGCATCTTCCATTGTAATACCGGTAGAACAAGGATAGCATTCCCACCCGATGCCTGTGCTCTAAAGATTGCAATCCGTCTGTTAAGATGGGAGAATCTATTAAGCGGACCGCCCGTTTTTGCACAGAGTCGAGGGTATTTTTCAGGTATTTTGGAGCTCCAGACCAGAGGTGGCTACCAAATTCACCCGTGGGGCGCACTTGTGATTTGTACAGGGTTAGCAGTTGTGTACTATTAAAGTATCTGCGGGCCCTGTACAGTATGCAATGTTTTTGGGAGGCTAACTTTACTCTGGCTTCGAAGGAGCCTACACCAAGGGATTACACCAAGCATATCAATGGAGGGCCTGTTCGGAAGATTGCTACCGTTGAAAGATACTAGATTTTCATTTTGATCCCTTTTAGACGTAATCAGACAAGATTGGGTCTTTGAAACATTAAATTCAACGAGATTATTTTTACCCCAAGAGAAAACACTCTCGAGGTAACCGTCCATTCTTTGTTTCAAAGCCCTCCGAGCCGTTGGAGTTTGTGAGCCCTTTGAGGGCTTGAAAACTATCATGGACTGTACTGTCATAATCGTAACAATGAATTGGTGCACATGACAAAAGGTTGTTGATGTGCAACAAAACAAAATCATTCTAGACAATATCTGGACAGTATTTTATTGTTGGTTAAACTTACTATAATTTTGTCATGTACATACTCAGTACAAACCCAGTATGTACATACCTAGTACATATCCAGTACCCAGAACATTTATTATTTACAAATGAACCTACATATGTACCTAACAAAGCTTTTTGTTTTCCAGACTGTGATTGAGGTGGCAAGAAATCTCCCGGGACTAAACTGGGCAGCTTTCATCACATCTTTTGTGGGGATAGTCATCATGTCTTTGAACAATGAACTGCTCAAGGTGAGTTAAATTAACAATACAAATTATAAAAGTTTGAAAGTTCATGATGTCAAACTCCAAAGCGATTACTCTGAAAATATACATGTAAATTAATTATAAAATGTTTCCAGCCTTGGGTCAGCAAAAGAAGTAAGATTCCCATTCCCATTGAGCTGATAGCCGTCATAACAGGAACCCTCATCAACAAGTTTGGAGACTTGCATGGGCTGTATGGAGTCAAGCTTGTCGGCGAAATTCCCACAGGGTAAGAACAAACATTCTTATGTTCGTTTGTACAATACTGGCAATGTTTCATTTTCATTAACTTTCTGTCACATTATCGATGTGTATTGTTTTATTTTTCATAAAAAATAACACTACATAGCCGGGTGCGTGGATTAAGCTCGACTGAGCGAAACAAAGTTATAAAAAGTGTTAACAGAGTGTCGCTAACACGGCAAACCTCATGGTTATATTATATGATTAATTTAATAAAACCTCGTGGCATTAGCGCCACTCTGTTGACACTTTTTATAACTTTGCTTTTCTCGGTCGAGCATAATTCACGCGTCTGGCTTCCTTAGATTAAGCAGTGTTGAGCCTTAGTTTCAGCCGAGAAGTTTATTAGTAGGATTGGGAACAGTGGCCGTTACTGTAAGATTTAGAACGAAGATGAAAATGATATACGTATAAATACAATACTTAAGTAAAATTCTCATAATATAAAACCCCCACTTATGAAGTATTCCCACTTTTGAGAAGTTATTTTCCAGTTCCAAAAATCATTTTAAGAAAGTTTCCCTGTATCTTATATCATTGTAATAACTTCCAGTCTTCCTGTACCATCGATCCCCCGCCTGGATCTGTTATCGGACGTGGCCATTGATAGTTTCACCATCACCATGGTGTCCTACACCATCACCATGTCCATGGCGCTCATGTTCTCAGCGAAGGGGAAATACGAGGTCGAACCTAACCAGGAACTGCTGGCGATGGTGAGTTGACGCAATTCATATTAAATTAACCTCTCCGCGAGTTAGTTTTGGCTAACAAAACTGTATGTGAGGAGCGAGTATTTTTTAATTAATTTTTTTTATATTTTTTTATAAATTATCGTATATTAACTAAAAATAATCTTACATTTTGAATTAAAAGTCATCGACATCAATGCACGAATATAAACCAACATCGAAAAAAAACGAATGCCTACAAAAAAACTGCTTCCTTCCTCTGACGACTGCTAAATGATGCAAAAAGAATTTTTAAACTAAAACTGTGAAGTTTATATTATAGGTATGTGTTCCAAAACTTCGACAAACTAGGCGCAGATGTCCATAGCGCTTGAATAATAGCCGCGGACGCAACGTTTCGACCATATTCTTCTGGGCATTTTTTCGCTTCGCCGAACCATTTCGGCCATACTTGTGGAGAGGATTGTTGATTTACGAATGCAATGGTTTAGAACTATTTCCACAGCATCGGTTCCTAATACATTTAAACCAAATGTATTATTCAAATTATAATTTTTCTCACTTACACTAAGTCGTTTGCACCCTTATGTGGAAACGAATATAACAAGGATACTTATAATGAGATCCGCCTCTGTGACAATTAAAAAGCTACAATAATTTAATTTTACCGGGCAATATTTATTTATCTATTTACTTATTTACGCCTATTTAGGCTTTTACATACATTTATATATAACAATATTAACGAAATTATACTAGTAAATAGTGCAGGGAACTACTGTTTAAAACACTTCCACAAAAATTAACACAAAGTAAAAATATTAGGTATTGAATTTGAACCACACAGGATGTAGGTACAAAATACAAAAAATCTGAAATAGTTTTTTCTTTCAGCCAACAAAATACTGTCAATGTGTTAGTCAATTTTAATAGCTTTATCAAAATATTCCCCTATTTGATGAAAAAAACTTCAATAAGGTATGCTTATATAATAAAATTGATGTACTAAATATATCAACAACATCGGAGTATTTGTTTCCAAGCTGTTGAATCGTCGCATAGGAGTGTAATATTGGCTTGTTGACTTAGAATTGCTACAATAATATGGTAGGTACTGTCTTGTGACTGACCTGCTGGAGTATGAAAAGAAATTACATATAATAAATATCACTATATGTTAAAATGTTTTATTTTATTTTCAGGGTGCTGGCAACATATTTGGCTCATTCTTTTCCTGTGTACCATTCTGCGCTAGTTTATCCAGGACTTTGATTCAATACCAGGTAGGCACTATTCATGTACCTTGTTATTATGATAATGAACTTTTTTTATGCAACTACTACGAAATCTCACTAGCTGGAAACACGGCATCATTGGATCGTGGGATCTCTGGGAAACTGTGGCATAATAAAAATATCTCCATTGGACAGTTATTTTTTTCCCCACTGTCTGCAAAAATTTTATGAAAAATTAATACCTTTGCAGCAAAATACAAGACTTAAACTTAGTACCAAAAATAAAAATAGATATCACATAGCACTCTTTTTAGGGTGAATTGCCTTTGTAGTGGATCCTTTGCTCGTGGTCGCCAGGATACTTACGTGGTCTCCAAGGAACAGGATTGCGTGTATTTTGTATGAGTGAAAGAGTCCGCTACGTTTAATAATTTATTTGATACTTTCGAACTTTCTCTGTAGGCGTCCCACATACGTATCGGGTTCTTCGCGAGGAGTTTCTGAGAAGAAGTCGCAGGGAAGTCTTAGTGTCCTGCCATACGTAAGTTCTGCGGGTGAGCATTTTAGATCCTCACGCACTGTAGCTCTCAAACCGAGAAGTATTAGTGGAAGGTTCTCAACCCAGTTTTGTTCTCCACATGCAATTAGAGAAGATTTTAAAGTGCGATGCCATCTTTCTATAATACCGTTCGCTTGAGGATGGTATGCAGTAGTTCTTGAGTGTTTGATGCCAAACTTTTCTGCGAGTTTTTTGAAGAGACAACTCTCGAACTGTCGTCCTTGGTCAGTGGTGATGCTGTCAGGTGTTCCGTGACGTGCGATCCAATGCGTAGTCAATGCTGTGGCTACGGTTTCTGCTGACATATTCTTCAGGGGAATTGCTTCGGGCCATCGAGTGAACCTATCGATCATGGTTAGTATATATTGGTAATCATTGCATAGCGGTAGTGGTCCGACCAAGTCGATGTGAATGTTACGGAATCTATCCTCTGGTAATATGTAAGTTGCTAGAGGTGCGACCGTATGTTTTGATACCTTTGCTTTTTGACATGGTATGCATTGTTTGACGAAGGTCTTGATGTCTTTCGCCATGTAGGGCCAAACAAATCTTTGTTTGATAGTATTTGTAGTTCCCAAGATACCAGGGTGGCAAACGTTATGTATGCTTGCTATGACTTGTTGTCGCATGCTGGGTGGAACGATTGGTCTAACATGACCTGTTGAAATATCACACCACAATCGAGTGTCAGTGCCAGGTATCACCATTTGACGTAGAGCAAGGGTGCTGCCATCGTTTGCCTTCAATTGTCCGTCAGGTTGGCATTGCTCTAACCGCATTTGCTCGAAGTCAATTACAGTGGGACAGTTGATCTCATCGATGCGAGATAGGGTGTCCGCGACTACGTTCTCTTTTCCAGAGACATACCTTATGTCGGTTGTAAATTGCGCAATGTAATCAAGCTGTCTCTCTTGCCGAGGGGAGCTAGACGCGCGTTTTTTGTTTAATGCGAAGGTGATTGGCTTGTGGTCTGTGAAAATGCTGAAATGACGACCTTCGATGTGATTTCTAAAGTATTTCACGGATTCGTAAACGGCGGTAAGTTCGCGGTCAAAAGTGCTGTATTTCTGTTGAGCAGGTGTGAACTTTTTGGAGAAGAATCCTAGTGGTTCCCAGGTGTTTCCTTTTGATTGTTGCAATGAAGAACCCAAAGCTTTGTCACTGGCGTCTACCATCATTGCCAGCTTTGCGTTTGGATCTGGGTGTGTAAGTAGAGCTGCGTTCGCTAGTTGCTGTTTGCAATCTTCAAATGCCTTTGTCTGCTCCTGGTTCCAGTTAAGAATCCGCTTGTCATTCTTTTTGTAACCGGCAATACTGTCGTATAGAATTGCTTGGGTGTTGATTGAGTTTGGTAGGAACCTGCGGTAGTAGTTCAACATACCTAAGAAGCGACGTAGTTCTTTCGCAGTTTTAGGTTGAGGGAATTCTGTCACTGCTTTGACTTTATCCTTGATTGGAGTCATGCCCTCTGAAGTAATTGTGTGTCCGAGGAAGTTCACTGTTGCGGTTCCGAATTGGCATTTTTGGATATTAATGACAAGTCCGTTATCAGCGAGTCGTTTAAGAAGCAAATCTAGATGTTTTTTATGTTCCTCTTCGTCAGCGGAAGCTATGAGGATGTCATCTAGATAAACGAAACAGAAATCTAGATCTCTTGTTATTGCATGCATGAATCGTTGAAAACTCTGAGCTGCGTTTGATAATCCAAATTGCATGGAGGTGAATTCAAACAATCCGAACGGTGTGATGATGGCCGTTTTAGGGATGTCTTCAGGTTCAACGGGTATCTGGTGGTAAGCGCGCGACAAGTCGATGGTTGAAAAAATTTTCGCTTTTGCCAATTTATGGGCGAAGTCTTGAAGTTGAGCTATGGGATATTTATCGGGGACTGTTTTTGAGTTTAAGAGTCGGTAGTCGCCACACGGACGCCATTCGCCATTTGGCTTCTTTACCATGTGTAAAGGGCTGGCCCAGTTGCTTTTAGAAGGGCGGCATATCCCTTGTTCCATCATGTACTTAAATTCACGCTTGGCTGCCTCGAGGAGCGCAGGTGCTAATCTGCGTGCACGTGCAGATACTGGAGGGCCTTTGGTTTCAATGCAATGAGTCACAGAATGTTTAATTGCATCCGGGGTCTGCATGGTAGGCCTTGTCAACGAGGGGTATTTCTTCAAAATGTCAAGGTACTTTTGAGAAGAGGAAATTGTGGCGATGCCTGATGCTGGTCCTTTGTAGGTAGATCCTCTAATTTTCAATCCAGTAGACTGGTCTTCAAGTTTGGCTCGCCTCAAGTTGACTGTCAAGTTGTAGTGGTGAAGAAAGTCTGCGCCAATGATGGGTTTGGACACATCGGCTATGATAAAGCGCCACTTCATTGTGCGGCGTAGGCCGAAGTAGAGTTCGACTGTTCTCGTGCCGTACGTTCTTATTGGCTTCCCATTCGCTCCATATAATGTGGAAGGGCAGTTGTCGGAGGTCAAGTTGCCTTTCTCAAAGGTCATGTTCCTAGGGATGACTGAGATGTCCGCGCCGGTGTCTACTAGGTATTTATGTCTTGTTCGCAGGTCATAGATGAAGAGACGACAAGAGGTATTAGGGATCTCACATGTCTCTACTGGGAGTTCCCGCTGTCGTTTCCCGACTTCTTCTTTACATAAGAACATGGTTTGGAGCATTTATGAGCATTTTCTCCAAATCTTGCATGGTAGAAACATTTTCCATCTTGATTCCTATTGGGAGATGAATTGCGTGACCCGGAACTTGAGCGGCCAGGTTTTCGGCGGGGGCTCTGGTTTCTCCGTCCTTTATAGGTTGATGTGGGCTCAGTTTTGGCTATGCGTAGCTGGGCTACTTCACGCGAAAGTGCTGCTATTTGTTTCTGCAGTTGTAGTAATAAGGAATGTTCAGCTGGTTCCTGACGAGATGAACTGGGTTTGTTGCGATCCTCCATGGCACTGCAATCGGTTGATTGATAGACATCTAGTATTTTGTCTGCAGCTGTGGCAAGTTGGTTAATGTCGTTATCGGGTAGTGCTGACAGTATTGCTTGCACATGTTGGGGTAGGCGTTGTAACCACAATGTGCGCACAATTGCGTTATCCGCTAAGGTAGGTCCTGCTAGTTCCAGCATATGTCTCAATAGACCGGTTGGCTTCCTATCCTCTAGTTGGATTCCTGTTAGTAGGCGTGTGAGGCGTTTTTCAGCGGAGTCTTGGAGTCGGTCAATAAGGGCTGCTTTCAAATTGGCGTATTTGTCATTGATCGGTGGATGTGTCACGATGTCGCTCACACATTGTAAGGTTTGTGAATCCAAAGCTGCTATAATTATATTGTACTTCGTGAAATCCTCTTTAATGCGCGAATTCGCGAATTGAGCTTCAGCCTGTATAAACCAAAGCGAAATCTGATCCCTCCACAGATTTGGTAATCTCACGGAGACGTGATTTACTGCTGCCGCAGAGCTTGGTTCGCCAGTTGATTCCATGTTGATTGGGGTTGGGCTTGGTTCCGGATTTATTGTTTTTTGAAACAAAATCTTGATTTGATGAGTCGGTGTGGTCGCTGGGGATTCTTCATCCGAGGTCATTTCAACATTTGTACGGAGATAGGCACGCAAAGATATTGATTTTTGAAATATTTCAAATTATGTATTAAAAATCCGTAATGATTTAAAGAAAAATTAGTGCTGTTGACATCTATGTGAAATGTACGGAAGTTACTCGAAAATTATTCAAGACGCAAACCTTTACGAAAATCAATTGTTACCATTTAAGTAGAAATCTTTAATCATGCGTGAATAATTCAGGTTAATTAATAATTGATATGTAGAAATATTATTATCAGACATGTGTTAAAAATTGTAACATGTTATTTTGCTAAATTTTGTGGTGGGTATGCAAAAATTATTTCCAGAAATATCGTATAAACTGTGTTAAAAATTTACGTGGTTGAACGTTGTTGAGATGATGCAGATGTGTGTTTTCCGAGAGGGTCCGCAGCTGATGCTCGTGGTGGAGGCTGCGTCGATCAGTCGACCGGGCTGCAGGAACAGGGGCTCGGAGGTGTGATGTTCCTTTAGCGTTCCGAGGGTGTCCGCCGCTGATGCTGGCGATGGAGGCTGCGTCCAGCTGTTGACGGGGCTGCAGGAAGTGTGACTCGGCTGTAGAAGCTCCCTTGGTAGCATCACGCGTTGCTGAAGATGTTCGATGCCTAGAATAGAGGGTAACACGCACTTAATCCGAGATACGAATAATACATAGGCAAATAGTCACAAATAGGGTCACTTTGCATTGCAGATTTATACGTGTGATTGTAAAGAACATCACCTGTGATCAATCCGAACGTTCAACTGAACATGTTCGTAAATCAAATTCACAAAAGTTGTGAGTGCTACAACATAAGATTGGAGAATATTCAAGCTTTTTCACAGAGAGTTGCGTCAGATTGTAACTCAAATTGAATGTTGAGCAAACAAAATGGCTATTTGACCCGTGTGGATCGGTACACGAAAGCCACACGAGATTCATTTGTTACGTATTTGTATAAATTTTTTGATATTATTCGTAATGCTTTGAGGGCCAAAAACATGAGTTATAAATTTTTTAAAATACTGGGATGTAAAATAGCTGTAAATAAGGCAATGATTATTTGAATTTGAAATGATGATTTTAAAATACCAAAATTAAAACGGTACTCACCAGATAGATCCCAGGAATCCAGCCACTGACTACGGTCCGAGAACACGTGTAAAAGAATTGTCGTGGGTCACCAGCTGTAGTGGATCCTTTGCTCGTGGTCGCCAGGATACTTACGTGGTCTCCAAGGAACAGGATTGCGTGTATTTTGTATGAGTGAAAGAGTCCGCTACGTTTAATAATTTATTCTGTCTTGTTAAAAGTATTTACAAATTTTTGTACATCGCGGGAAAGATTGGAAGTGAAATCAATGCGGTGTACGACCGTGTTCTCAGACCGAGGTCAGTAGCTGGAATGGCGGCGCTCTCCGACGGCCGTTGGGAGAACTACATTGGTCACGTGACCAATGTGGCCATAACTAGGTTTAACCATAAACTAAATAAAAGATAACCGGTACTTGATTGCACTTCCATACCTTAAACAAAAAAAAAATTATGTATGTCCCCTGATGCCATAGAAATAAAGTCTTTCTGCCCTGCTCCAATCCTCTTTCACAACGATCCACATCGGTCTCGGATTTTGATTGAATAATGAAATGTATTTGTAACCTTCCAGACTGGCGGCAAGACTCAGATAGCCAGTATAATCTCATGCAGTCTGTTGCTGTGTGTGCTGCTGTGGATCGGCCCCTTCTTCGAGGATCTGCCCCGCGCCGTGCTGGCCGCCATCATCGTGGTCGCTCTCAAGGGCATGCTTATGCAGGCTAAGGATATTGTCAGGTGAGAAGAGATATGAATTAACGGTACATTTAGCTAAAGGAGTTATGAAACCTATGTACGATGAACATATTGCACATTTTTTGCATTTAAGCAATACATCAAATCCAAGTACGTATAGAATGGACGAAGCTAAGTTCTGGTTTTAGGCGGGAAGCTGAATATAGGCTGTGATAGAAGGCATGAAACAGGGGCCAAGTTTCATTTCTTTAATACGAGGGAGATGTGTGATAAAGATTAATTTCACCTTTGAGGGAAGCAGTCAAATGTACATCATTGTCTCATCGTTTGTCTCACTATTATTTAAAGTTTAAGAAGGAGTTGCAGATTTATTATGGTATAGAATGTATGTTTTATGCTTTTTTGTGCTGTTGCCATGCCACAACCATGAGAATTATAAAAGCGCCCATTCTCTCTCATATATGGCGCATTGTAACGTTATTAAGATTATGATGGAACTGTCAGCGGCTGGAACTTATCAACAGCTTGATCTGAAAGGTCTGCCAGTCGGATTGAACTGAAAATTGATCTATTTCCTCCAGACCCTGATACAGTTCACTCTTTCCTTTCTTAATTAAAGCTCTTCACAGACTTCTCCAAGGTGACATGAATCCTGAAGGAAGCTTAATGTGTGGAGTTAATGTAAAAAAAATTATACTGGGGAGTAACTGCGCTGCAATCCTTTAAGCAATTTTTAGAGGCCTTTAGAAAAAATTTTTTTAGGGAAATTAAGGATTGGAAGTTCTGGGAAGGAAAAAGGTATGAGAGGTGGGTAGGAATCCAGGGCTCAATGTTCAGAAGTGACGGACATATGAATCCATCCCCCCTACTGCGGTGCAAGGTGATGGGTTGAGAGAGACCAGCTGGAGAGGTCTAAGTTAAGTCTCCCTCAATCAGTCTCTTCCGATCCGGCCCGCCGTGCAGTAGGTAGGCAAACTCATTTGCCGCCAAAACCTAGACTAACCCCATGAACCCGGACATCCCTGCTAAGTCACCAAACGGGGTGCAGAACCACTTAGGGTGACCTATGGCAGGGTTGTTTGGTTACCCAATAAAAGTTTCCGGGGCGGCGGCACCCATAACCGCCTCCAAAATTGTTATGGATTGGTGTTACGGCAGTATTCCTTTCCTGTAACAATTTTAATTATAGGTTAACTGTTTGTTTCCGCAGATTCTGGAAGTTGAGCAGAATAGATGCCGCCGTGTGGATCTCTACCTGTCTGGTCACCATTTTCGTTAACATTGACATTGGGTAATTACAATTTATTATTTAGACATAAAATAAAGAAGAATACTTGAAACTCCTACCATATAGATTTGAATGGAAACCAATGTCCATTAGTATTTATCAAAAGCCCATTTGACATGCGCTCTGTTTTTCTTACACTTGCCTGACATCATATATTGCCATCCCATTTGAATTTCATATGATGGTAAATCACTGTTTTGCATTTGAAATTTAACCGCTCTTTATATTCAAATCTAAAAGTTATCCATGGAAAAAATAAAATGTACACCTCTGTGAAACCAAAGTTTCCGACCGCTATTTGAAAAAAAAAGTTAAATTTTGCGAATTTTTTAGTTGGTAGTTAGAAAATACATAAGGTGGGCCATTTTTAAAACTTTTGTATGTTTGCATAAAAAAATTTGTATGGTTATTTTTAATAATAAACCGCATTTATTAATTATTTGTTCTGTGTTCTATACTTCAATTTCATATTATTTTTATTCGTCATGTTCATTTTGCTGCAAATGTTTAAAATTTCTCTCCTTTTATACTTATGTACTTGTAATTTGCTTTCTCTAGTTTGTTGATTGGCATCATCGCCAGTGTGGGAACCCTGTTTATCCGTGCCCAGTGTCCGTACACCTGTATTCTGGGCAAAGTTGGCAACACCGATATCTATTTGGACGTGAAGAGGTACAAAGCGGTAAGTGCAAAGTTTCCTACTTCATTTTAATATGTAAACTTAGATACAAAGTCGATGCTCTACTTATATTTTGATTTTTTTTGAATTTGTAAAGAAAAACAAACATTCCCAGGTCATGAATAACCCAACAATGTTTGAAAATCTCCTACTACCACCACAGAAAGCCAAAAATGTTGCTTGTGTTGTGATGGAGGACTTAGCCAGCCGAGGAATCGAACACGCGACGCTCGGGTGGGACTCAAGCGCTATGCCCACTCAACCACTGACCGGTCAAACTAGTACTAAAAACTTCGCAAGCTGTGAACTCTGGCATCATGAAATTTGCGAATCTCTCAATATTTGCCACTCGACCCATTTGCTCAAATTTTGTATTTCATTTGTTTAAATCACCCATCTTACTTAGTTTGTACATATTTGTTCATTCTTTTTTTTAGTTATTTATTTATTTATTGTTCATTATTTTTTTTAGTTATGCCTTGTAGGCTTTTACATAATACAATAATATATTATAATGGTGTAATTATGCCTTGTGGCTCTACATCTTTCATTAGCCAACGTTTCAGACAGCATTACAGTGTCCATCATCCATGAGTTGTATTTGTGTCTTCGGGATTGATAAATTGAATATCGATAGAAGAAATTTGAAATGCTGTAAAAGTCGAGAAATCCCAAAACGAGTTAAAAATGTCATTTTTCTCTTTCAATCTGCGTTGTCAAAATACCTCTTTGAAAATAAGTGTCCTTTACGATGTGCTTTTTAAGAGGATTTTTTAAATGAAAAATTAAAAATAAATTAAATTCTATTATTAAAGAGATTAACAAAAAAGTTATATGTTCTGAAAGGTCTTTTCAATGTTATTTTATGATAAAAATTCATAATTATCGGTCTACAAAAAAAAAACTTTCTTTTCGCTGTCCTGAACAATTATTTTATCCTTTACAGTATTTAAAATTTCTGCTTAATATAAACTAAAAATATCCACTAAACTTAACCCAACCTAAAAACTAACTAACCCAAACTAACCCAAGCTAACCTAAAAATATTAATCAACACTAAGGCAAATATAAGTACTTACTAAATTATTGCATTTGTCCACCAGGCATTGGAGATTCCAGCCATCAAGATCTTCCACTACTGCGGCGGGTTGAACTTCGCCAGTAAGAATGTGTTCCGTTCCACGCTATACCGAAAGGTCGGCCTCAAGTCCTCCACCGACTCGCCCAAGAAGTTCAACTTCGATAACGGCCTGCTCAAAACAAGTTCCAAAGACTCTTCCTCGTTTGAGTTCTCTCAGACTGATTATAAGGTAAAAATAATTTTGTTGCTTTCTTCTTATCCGTCCATCTCAACATAACCTTGCTAAACTCAAAATTATTAGTTCATAGTTCTGTAAGCAGTGAACCTTGCATCCAAAAAACTGTATTTATAATTTTCTCTTATTTAATAAATCAAAAACCAAAAATCCCCCTGAATTCCCCTGAAATCATGAGATTTGTAAGTAAGTACTTAATTACCTACCTACTTAATAAATGAAAAAATTATCTTTAATGAACCATATACATATGGTTCCATGTAATAAATTATCACCATCGGCCAGCTGATTCCCTTGAGGAAGTGTTTGTGGGGAGGGGGGAAGAGATACTCCCAAAGACCCTGGAGAATGAAATGAACCTCGGATCTGAAGGGTACCGGACTCGCACAAACATTCCTCATGCTCGCTCATGACACTGGGGGAGGCACCGGCGGTTCGTTGGACGGTTGCGCCGGATTGCTGCCATTTTGATTTTGGGAAGATGGACAATACAGCTTGATTCGCTATGCTCGGTCAATAAATTTCATTAAAACATGTTCTTTCACTTTTTTATTAATGACCGGACTAGTTTCACATTATGGTGGACATCCTCAGACTAGCCACGAGTCTGAAGTCTTAGTAAAAAAGTAATTTTATAATTAAATTCCATCACAAATGAATGGTTTCAAAATTAGAAATATTCATTGTTTGTTTTGTAGCCCACCCGCTACCTGATCCTGGATCTGACAGCCACCTGCTATGTGGATGCTGGAGGAGTCACCATGCTGAGGAGCATCTTCCACGACCTGGACAAGCAAGGGGTGCAGCTTCTACTGGCCAGAGCTAATGGTGAGTCAACCTAACGTAACCTATCTTCTTGCGCTTCTTCAAGCCTGCACTACTGATATATGTTTATCAATAATATTTATTCCATTATTTTATTTCATATATCAACACATTTCAACATTGTTTGTCTTATTCCCAGGTCCAGTACTAGAGATGATGGATCGATTCGACCGTCTGGAGGTGGACAAGATCCACTTCACAACCTTTCCCACCGTCCACGACGCTGTTCTGTTCGCCATGTCACACATGCAGACCCCCATCACCTCCATCACCACCTCGTGAGACCACATTCAGCTACCTCCTAGCCAAAACACTATCGATAACGGATGAGGAAATAAAGCCTCATCACGAAACAACATCGAGCTATCTTGAAGTGACATAAATCTATACATAACGAACTAGGCAAAAAAACACCGAGTCTTACATCGATGTATCTCGAAGCCACAATATTCTATAGTTAATCGATGAGGCAATAATAATGATCTCTGTAACGGGAAACAACATAGAGCTATCTCTGTACAACACCACTCCGAAGGCAGAAGAATGTTGGCCAATATAGCACCTCGTCATTGGACAACATGATCTATCTCGAAGCCACAATAATCTATAGACAACGAATGAGGCAGTAGAAAATGACCTAAATAATGCCTGAGACAACATCTATCTATTTCGAAGACACACCACTTTACAGGTTATTTATGACCGTTACCGGTTTCTGTCTATCCTAGACTGGTCCAGTCAGACGAAGTAGAGTAACACTGGCTTACACAAAATGCTTCTTTGGCTTACAACATCGAGCTATCACAAAGCAACAACATCCTATAGAAATAGGGAGAAGAACGCTAGCCTATTTGACATCTCGTTAGTGAAAATCCTCAATGTTAGCGACAAGAAATCATAGATCACCTGCAATGCAAGACAAGACATGATAAGTGACATTGAAAGACATGATAACCGAATGCAAGACATGAAAATTGACATTGAAAGAGATGATAACTGAATGCAAGACATGATAATTATCAAGAGTCTTTGACAAATTAGACGAGCCTGTCAAGATCACAAACATATCTGTCAGGCGCATCGTTTTTTAAATATTGGGATAACAAGTGCAAAAAAAATAATTTGTTACTTCCTCTTTTCACTGCTTGCACAGATAAACATGTTGAACCTTGTATTACACACGATATACATATATAAATCTTTTATTATATGACTCGGTTTATCTCGTTGTGTGAATGTGAGATAGGATTTTTTCCAGATGATTTTATTACTTATTTCTTTTTTAAATTTCTCCTCTACAGAAGCAAAGCTCTTGTATTTAGAAAATAGTCACAAAGTCTTGTCATTGTCTTGCATTTTTAATTTTAACCTCAGTATACTATAAAAAAAGTTCTCATTCAGAATATGTTCATCATAGAACTATTTTGATGTGAATAATTTACTCATTGTGATACTGCAAGATATACTGAATTTAGAATTCAATAGTTTGAGGCAATAGTTTCAAATGAAAATAAGACAATCAACGAACCATGTAATTTTATAAAAATAAACTTTTTTCATTGTTGTAAATTAAAATTCACCATGTAACTATGTAATTGAATTACATAAGTTTCATTTTGTATTTTTCAATTGAAAAATAAAGGAGCTAAAGACAGTCTTTTGATAAATTGTAATTTATTTTCATATGAATAAATCTTACCAAAATGGCCGTGACATTAATTGTTGTTCTTTGCTATATTAATTTGATTCTTAATGCTTAAATGCTTGCTGTTGACATGGTAGATGTTGAAATCATTGTCTCACTTTTGCTGCTATAAATAATTTTACAAGTTTTAATTTAAAGCAGCTTTTTAATATGTAAGTATTTACTTTTTATAAACCGACAATTTCTGAATAACTATCGTTTCAATATATGTTCTTGCTTAAAGATGGAATCAGACATTATGTTTCACAACATGTATATTTTTTTATAAATCTTACCCTTTTGTGAATATTTGAACAAAACATTACGATTAAGATATTCTTGTATACAAAAGAGGTATGAAAAATATTTTTACCTCGTCCATTAAATGGAAAAAAAACAGGCAATAATATTTTTAATATGTCGGGCGTTGTGTAATACGTAATAAATGCATTAAGTAGTATAATTATTTTTGTATTGAAATAAAGCTTGTAAAAATTGATATATCTGGAAAGTGCCTTTGTCTTGCCGTTTGACTTATTTTCAATATAATCGAAATATTCTTAACCATTACAGCTAGGTATGCTAAACCTTTCAAAGTAGCCACATCTGTGAAATAGGTCTAAATTTGAGATGATAAAAATACGACTTAGATAACTACTGGAGCGCTTTTTGCAACAATATGGCACCATTTAAAATACCTCAGATTGCTTTGCTGCCAATTTTGGCAAAATTTCCCTTATTTGTAAGTAGTAGAAGTTTACGATTTTATTATATATTTTTTTATAAATCCTACGAACATGTGATAATCGAAAAAAGATAGATGAATTCATTGGCTATATAGAACTACAATCAGTTTATATGTCTCCATATTAAAATTCGAAGGTATGATTTTTTAATGTGGGTGGAAAATATTCAAAACGGTCATCACAAAAATCTCGAGCAACCTGAGAAAAAAGTTTTAAATTGCGCTGTCGCTCCAGTGGCTAAAGAAAATGTTTATATATTTTTCTTTGTATTATTTTAGTTAGAATTAACAGGTCTATCTGTGATGCTCTTCATATTTATAGCCTATATTAGTTTAGTAATATTTTCTAAACGCATTGATGCAATGTCATAATATATATAAATTGCTGGCAACTCTGAAGATAATTGTATTGAAAATTTAAATCCTTCGTCCTCCAGTTCCTACTTATCTGTTCACACGAAGAATGCAATAAACTTGCCAATAAACTCGTTACTTACCTCGTCTAAGTTCAGTAAAGTATTTTCTATTCTACGATACAGCCTATGTTTATAGTTAACTGAAGGAAATTATTAATTACAAATTAAACATAAATTACTGTAATCAGACTATTATTCATCACAGTTCTAGACGTCATTATGTAATTAAATTGTACGGCAACATACTCAGTACATTTATTTTTAGATTGGATGTGCGAAGGTTAAAAATGTTAATTTTTCCCAGACAATATTTTATTGCTTAAAATACATAATATGTGTCATTAAAACTGAAGTTATTAACCTTTTAAATGCCAGTATGTAGGAGTGTAGCTGTGAACAGCAGGCCATGAATTTTTAATCAAAATAAATCATTTTTAAATCTTATTTTTATAAATTAAAAACATTACACATTGAAAGGATATATAAATGACTTAGCAAAAATCTGGAAAAAAAATAAAATAAAAAAAATTTAAAATTTAAAAAAAAAATTAATAAAATAAAATCTTGCTCAAAGAATAGCGAGATAACTCGCTATTTTTCTATGGCCGGCCTGCTGGGCACGGCCAATAATGCGAGATATCTCGCTCTTGGCACAGAAACGGTTAATAAGAGATTTGAGATTTTCACAACCAAAAGTATTATCGTGATTCATTTTCGGGTTATTATGCTTTGTTGCGCTTCCTCCTATGTTTATAACAACATTTCGGACAGCGTTGCAGTATTTATTATCAGGGCAGAAGTGTGTAACATAGACATTGTAGCGCTGTCTGAAACATTGGCTAAAGGAGAAAGAAACACATCATAAGAACCCAAAAATTAATTGCAATAATTATTCTTACTAATACCTCAATGAATAAGTATCCGATGCCAATGGATATTATTTTATTCTTCCTATTCAACTATAATTTAAGTTATTAAATTAATTATTTTTAGTAAATATCACCTCATCTTCATTGGTTTAAGACCTCAAACTAATTCAATAGAAACTATATTTTATTTAAATGTAATTTGGGCACAAAATAAACATATTGTTTTCACTGTTGTTAGTATTTATTTTTCTAGTCCAAAGCTGTGTATATAAAAGTAATATTTATAGCTGCGGGAAAATCTCGATTTTTCATTCCCTCTCAAACTGCATATTAAGTTAATAATTCATTAAAAGATCAATATTTTTCATATTATCATCACAAGTTCTAATTCATACATGTATCACCACTCCTAGATATATAAGATTTAACTTTATCTTTAAAATATGTATTATAAAATAGCAAAATCATATATAGACATTGACAGTAAATTACAAACATAAATAAAAAATTATGGTTACAATTTCGACATGGCTATTCTGCAGGCAAAAAAAAGTGCACAGACGCATGTTTATTGCCATGCATAGAATGGGTGTGATTTATTAGTAGTTCACCAGCGCTCGCTGGTGGATCACCCCCACCTCTCTTCATACCAGACAAAGCTAGGGAGCTGTGTTTTGGTCCAACTATTGCATATTAGGGGGTATACATTAATTACGTGAGCAGTTTTTCTTCCAATCTAGACCACCCCCCCCCCCCCCCTTGGTGAGTTAAATTTGGGCCACTTCGTATATTCTTTTCAAGTAACGTGAGATTTTGCTGGACCCCCCCACCCCATTTGAGCTCACATAATTAATGTATGCCCCCTTATGATCAAAGCATGTTTATAATAATTATGGTCAATAGATTGCAGATTATTTTTTTTCCCTATGTTATTTGCGGTAACCCATAAAAATTTACTTTCTTTTCGTTTTAAAAAACTCTTTTCTGTTAATATTTTCTGTCACTGTAAAAAAATAAAGGCTGGATATTACGTGGCAACTTGCCTTATTTTGTGAAGTCAAATAAATATTTCAAAATTTCATAGCTAGTGATGGAAACAACATAAAATAAAAGTGATTATCTAAAAAATTCCATACAGAAAAAGCTGTCCTAATTTCATGACACTAAAGGCCGTTGTTCCCAACTTTTCGTTTGATCAATCTGAGTCTCCGATCAGCTAAGTGATTTGTTGAGTAACGCTCGATTCGCCTGTTGGTCAGAGAGTTGCGTTGGGAAGAGCGTACATATTTGTGCATTTGAGGAGTGTTGAGCCAAAATTTCGGCTCAACTGTTGATCAGTAGGATTGGGAACAACGGCCGTAAGAGGTCACCATTGAAGAATGGGATATAAAACTAATTTTCTGTTTTAAGTTAAGATATTTGGACCCAGTCTAGCCACTTTTAAAGTTATAAATTTTTGCAATACAGGGACTTGCTAATATTTTGTATTTGTGATACATAATAACGATCTTTTCAAGACATATTGTTGAAAGAAGTGTTAAAATTAAGATTACAAGGACAATAAAAAAGTGTTGAAATCAGTGGAGTAGCTATAGAATTCATAAGGGGGCGATTCATCCCTGGGGGAGGAATGTGGGGGGGGATATTTTTTAGAAATTTTTGAGACCTCTTCTCACCGCAACTCATTATTTTATTATTTTAAAAGAGATAGATGCAAATAATATAATTGTATTTTTAGAAATGTAATACAATTACTATTTATTTTTTTCTAACAGAATACTGTGGCTGACGAGGGGGGGGGATAAGTGTTGAACCCCCTAAACCCGCCTCTGGTTAAAATAATTATATTTTGTAATAATTATTTCCTAATTATGTAAGCATTGCTATTAATTAATTAAGATTTATTTAATTGTTTTACTTAACCATTTAGATGCCTTTATTGTAAAGATTTCAAATTGCTATAATATAGCATGTTATGACCAGCTTATTAGCACGTAATATATCTTCATTTTAGAAAATTTGCCCGGCAGAAATTAATTTTTACATTTAACGACTGGAGTGCTTTTTTGCCACAATATGGAACTATTTAAAATACCTCTGATTGCTTTGCTGCCAATTTTGGCAAATTTTCTCTTATTTGTAAGTAATTAAGTAGAAGTTTACGATTTTATAATATTTTTTTTATAAATCCTACGAATGACAGTTAATTGATAATTGACAAAAGATAGGTCAATTCTTTGGCTATTTAGAACTATAATCAGTTTTTATGTCTCCATATTGAATTCAGAGATATGATTTTTTTTATGTGGGCAGAAAATATTCAAAATGATCACCAAAAAACCTCGAGCAATCGGAGAAAAAAGTTTTAAATTGCGTTGTCGCTCCAGTGGTTATGTGAATTTAATTTGTTTTGGGTGAATATATTATAATATATACTTTCAAAAAATGATTTATATCTTTTGGACACTTTTCATCAATCAAAATGTTAATTTTTCCTGTTTAAAAATACATATTTATAAAACTGCTGTGATCCCTAGAAAACAGTTACTTAAAACAGTGATATATTTATATTATTATTGATATTTTTATAGTTTTTTTATGTAGTGAAAAGTTATAATATTATAATAAGAGTTATTATTATGTAATGCATTTTTTAGTACGACTATATTTTGTATAATGATGGTCGCCGACAGGCAAAATTATTATGTTAAAACAATGCCATAAATAAATTATTATTCAGATATTATGTTTTATTTTTTATCAACGGAGTTACCGAATAATCTTTGGAATAAAAATACTCGTACATACAGCTTCTGATATTTTTCATAGTGGTGGCAATACGCAACACCTGCTTCTCTGGTGGCACCAATTTGCGTTTTGGGAGGAGAGTATGACGAGAATCATTTATTGGATGACCAACACCACTGCCATAGGTCACCCCAAGTGGTTCCCTACTTTTGGTGACTTAGCAGAGGTGCCCGGGTTCATGGGGTGAAATTTGTCAAGGTCTTGGCGGTCAATGTGTCTGCCCACATGCTGCGTGATGGACCGGACCGAGAGAGACTGAATTGAGGACTTTTGATCTCTCCTGCCAGAATTCCTCGACTCTTCGTCTTGCATCGCAGTTGAAGGGATGGATTCATACGTCCGTCACTCTCGGTCACACTAACCCCCAGATTCCAACCCACCCCTCATACTTATTTCCTTCCCAGAACTCCTCTTCTTCCTTTCCTTAAAAACCCTCCACGCAGAATCGCCTAAGATGATAGAGGCCCTGAAGAAAATTATTTCATCAGGGCCTCCTGTGTGGAGCTAATGTAAAAAAAAACAACTCAGAATCGGTTCCATGACATTTGATCCGCCGACAACTGGTCCACCGGCATACTTATATCCGCTCAGTAGTATGCAGTCGGTTTAGAGAAAATACGGTATACCTGCTTACACAAAATATAACTAAGTGACCCTGACCGACAGGGTGTGCAGAGAGGATGTACCGCCAAATAAGTATAAAACATGTTTTCATTCAAATGCATCAAGGATAAAACTATTTGTCTGTATACAGTATATTCTAGCGTATAAGTACAGAAAATCGTAATCATAAACTTGTTTGATATTCATACCAACTAAAGGTATTTTTAAAGTCAATTTTACACTTTAAATGGGTAAATAAAGCTTAATACCATTTCGGGAGGCCAACTGTCGGCAGATCAACTGTCGGGTCACCCTCAAAATCATGCAATTTCATCACCTCCTTTGGAAAGTCGTTAGTTTTGAAAAAATACATAAAAAAAATTGTTAAGTAGGTTACATTATGGCTACGGTCTATTTTTCAATTTTTTTTTTTTCATAAAAACTTAAATGACTTTTCAAAGGGGTGTCGAAATTTCTGGGTGATTCTGAGTTTTCATGGAAATGTCATTTTTTGAGGCGCGCCTCAAACTAAACAACCGCGACAGCTACCATTCATCGACTTCCCCACTCCCCTCTGCCTCATGAAATCAGCGGCTCTCGGAGGCGGGCATCTCTGCCTCACTAGCGTATTATTGTACTGGATGCGTAGTAGCTCAGGCGGCGTTGCACTGGTGTGATGAGTTACATAATATAAAGACAACCAGTCCTGGTGAAATACGAAAATATTCTCAGGTAATAATATTTAAATTGAAGTAACTTAGACTTAAGTACATAATTTATAAATTTCTTAACATTTAAATTAAAGTTCCAATATATTTTTACCTTAAATACTCTTGTTAAATAAGATATTCATTTATATACTTGTAAGCCTGTCTCGACACAGGTATATCCTAGTGAGACAGGCATCAAAAAAACCCAATGTACATATACTTTTTATAGATAAATAAATAAAATAAAAAATTTGTATGTATGGATTCTTGTATCTTATCCCTTCAAATTTCGGGCGTATTTTGTCAAGAGATAAAAATACTTCCGCGCTGCCATAAAATCGAAATAAATGGAATACTTGTGAACTTATCGGAAAACAAAAAAACTATTTTGGAAAGGTGATGAAATACGCTTTCAAATTTTAGCTTTAGCTTTTTTTTTTCATTATTTTTATTTCTTGCTAGGGCAATCCCGATGAGTTACAGAACTCATTTTAGGACAGGAGGAACATATAATTCATGAGTGGGAGGAAGTACTCGTAGTTTCAATTTTACATACATAGCAATTTAGATATTAAAAATATAAGTTTCACATACAATACAGACGAAAAATAAAAGACAGATTAGGGACCGTTCAAGTATTACGTAACGCACTTGGGGGGTGGAGGTCTTGTGAAACGTTACTGTGCGTTACGAGGGGGGGGAGGGGGGGTTCGAACAACGCGTTACGTAACATGTTTTTCTTTATTTAGATAAAAAAACTAGGGAATTAAAATCTTGCAAGTTGGCAATCCTTTACGTTCTCGAAATCTCTTGTTTAATTTATTACCGCAAATGCGATTAAAACGAGAAAAAAGGTATTTAAGCGACTTTCTCATACTTTGCGCAACTTAATTGTAACTTTCAGGTAAAAATTGTCACTTGGGCGTTACGTAACGTTTAGGAGGGTGGGTCAAAAATCTTCAAAAATTGCGTTACGTAATACTTGAACGCCCCCTTAAGTAGAACAAACAACAATAGAAAACAATTAAAGAAAAAAGAAACAAGGTTATACGAATATGTATGATTTACAACTAAATGGAAAAGAAGAGAAAAAGAAATAAGAAAATTGAACATGACAAGAAAATTACATAGTTTCATCATTAAACGTACTTAAAAAATATTCTTTCAAAGCATTACTCTGATTTTTTTTATTTTGCTGGATTCCCTCGTACATATGTGGAAGCGAATCATATTGTGTATTGGCAATATACGAGGGTGGTCTAAAAAAGTTTCCGACCTGAACATGAAGATGGCAGCACTCGTCAATAAAAGCTAGTGAATGTAGTTGTGCGTCTTTTGACAGTTACTCACCAAAGTTTTGGCCATTTTGGACGAGCAGTTTTTAGTTGACAGTCGTTTGAGTGAGTCGATGTATGTGGTTTTGTGAAAATGGAAAAAATTGAGTATCGAGCTGTTATTAAATTTTTGTTTTTGAAAGGCATACGCCTATGCAAATCAAATATGAGTTGGACTCTGTGTATGGGGACTCTGCACCATCATTTAACACAGTGAAATTTTGGGCAGCTGAATTTAAACGTGGCCGTAAGAGCTTGGGAGTCGATGAATGTTCGGGACGTCCAAAAACTGCAACTACTAACGATAACATTGCTAAACTTCACCAAATAGTGTTAACGCCGAATTAAAGTGAAAGAGATAGCAGAGGTTATGAAAATGTCCAACAAATGTGTCTGTCACATATTAAATCAAGGTTTAGACATGTGAAAGCTGTCCACGCATTGGGTGCCGCGTTTGCTCACGTTAGACCAAAAACGTGTTCAAATAAACATTTCCAACACGCCTGCGCCTAAATGTTCAAATGAACGTTTAGGCGCAATAAATCTGAGTTTTATTACTGTAGATGAAACTTGGATACACCATTATACGCCCGAAATAAAAATACAGTCAAAACAGTGGACTGCAAAGGTGGAACCGGCTCCAAAAAAAGCAAAAACTGTTTTCTCGGCTGGGAAAGTGATGGCGACTGTTTTTTGGGATAGTCATGGAGTTATATTAATTGATTATCTTCAAAAAGTAAAAACCATTACAGGAGCATACTACGCATCATTACTTGACAAGCTGAAGGCAGAAATTGCGGAAAAATGGCCACATTTGCAGAAAAATAAAATCCTGTTTCACCAAGACAACGCGCCGTCTCACACTTCAGCGGTTGCCATGGCAAAAATCCACAAATTACAGTGTGAACTGCTTGACCATCCGCCTTACTCACCAGATCTAGCCCAAAGCGACTTCTTTTTGTTCCCTTATCTAAAAACTGCGCTCGGAGGACAGAGATTTTTGTCAAATGAGCAGGCAATCACCTTTGTGAACAATTATATGGGTACTATTTGGACGGGTTAGAGAGGTGGAGCATCGCTGGGAGAAGTGTGTAGAGTTACAAGGAGACTATGTAGAAAAATAAATAAAAAAACTTGTTTTATTGTTAGGTCGGAAACTTCTCCGACCACCCTCGTAGTGCAGAGATTTTATCCCATATTTTGTAGTGTGTGTTTGAGGTATGCGGATTTTATTGCTATTTTGAGTATTGTGAGCGTGGATGTCTTGATTGTAAGGTGACTTGATGTAAGTGTGAGTTGATTGTTGACTAATTTGTAGGACGGTGCTCGTAATTTCATGTTAAGGAAGGACTGTGATTGGAAGAATACCGGAAACTGAATAGATGTCTCTGATATGGGTGTCCCATGGAAGTCCAAAAACATTTCTGAGAGCTCGGTTTTGAACCACCTACAGATCAGCTATCAATTTCTTTGAGTCAAATCCCCAGATACAGCAGAGATAGAAAAAGTGTGAATGTACCATGGCATAGTACACTGATGTTAGTAAAGGAATGTGTAATAATCCTTGGAGTCAATATGTGTAGTAAACCAGTTATGGGGGTAATTTTCTCCTTTACGTGATTTATGTGAAGATCCCACGAGAGTTGGGAACCTACGATCAGGCCCAAATATTTTGTGCTTATTTTCTTTTCGAGGCAATTTAATCACCAACTTTGATACTGAGGCTGAAATTTTTCTTGTTACCGAAAACTACATAATGAGTTTTTTTTACGTTAAGAGTTAGCTGTTTTTCTCAACCAGCTTATGAGTTTAGGAACATCCACATTCATTTCCGTTTCAAGCTCTAGGCTCAGTTTATTATAAAAAATTACTGCATGGTCCGCATAAAGTTGTAGAGTATCTTTAATACCCCACTTTGTTATGTCATTCACATAGCTTAGAAATAGCAACGGTCCAATAATTGATCCCTGTGGAACTCCACATGTTATTTTAACTCACTCGTTTCTCCCCCTAGTTCTACTGCCGAAAAGCGATTTGATAGGTCAGATCGGAAAAGTTCCAGAGGAGTACCAACGATACCCAAATGTTTCAGTTTTTGATCAATACATCATGATCCACCGTGTCAAACGCCTTTTTTAAACAAATACTGCCACCGTAAAATCCCCATGATCAATATGTGATATAAAATCGAAAGTTGCACGTTTAGTTTTAGATCGTTGTCTAAAACTGTATTTTTTTTTTTTTTTACAGTGAATACCGCACAAGAATCTCAACTGCTCCCGTCTGGAGCCAGTGAGACTATGGCATCCCCAATTGGGGTATGTTGTGAGGCTGAAGGTAGTGGGGAGGGGAAGGAGGTGGGGAAGAGGAAGGTTGGGAAGTACCTGGCTATTCAGATCTGGTCACTAAACACGGCTAAAGCCATTTTCAAGCAACGTTTCAATTCTGAATGGTGGTCTTACACCAGGGCGATACTGATAGTATCTTCCACTCTGGAACATGCCGCAAATATACTATATATTATTTTAAATTAATTAATTGTGAAATAACACAAATTAATCAAATAAAATTTATTTGCGCATGCATTGTTTTGATGTTAGAATTTTGTTGTGTTTGAGATATTTCAATAGTCTTTCTTTAATGATACATTAAAGAAAGACTATTAGACTATACGAGTACATACTTTCCGTGCACTTCTCCGCCACCGCATGGGAAGTTTATGGCGCAGACTGCGCCATTCGAAGAATGCGATCATCACCGCCATGACTGCCTGGATGGAATCTCCCCTGATGACCCTCTGGAGACGGAAGACGATGAAATACCCTCCGTAAACGGCTATTTACATTCATTTTAGTGTTTAATACATACATAATTTTTTTTTTTTTTTTTCTCAGTTTCATCTTTCATGCTTTTTAATTTATGTGTTGTTATTTAATTTTTACCTAAACTTATTATTTATCTTTTTTGTTATTTTACATTATGGAATGTATTACATTGCACTTCCCCTGCATACATTCTGGAATAAACTTATATTATTATTATTATTAAAAAAATTTAGAGATAGCTGGAAGTATGTATTCAGATTGGATGATAATTTTGAACATTTTTTTTGCATTTGTCTTTATTAACATGAATTCCTACAATTATATATGATTATTTATTCATTTAATAAAGCAAATAACAGCCATAAAAACTACACAAATCTGACAGGAGATAACGTCCGTTATCTAATAAGGATCCCACAAATGATATAGAATCGCTCGGTAGATTATGATAAAAGATTGTTTTGCTTGAGGTTCCATGTAGATCGTGTTTACATCAGTTTTTGAAATTTTTATGACCGATGCTAAACTTTCCCCAACTGAGAGTAAAAATGTAAGGGTGGACCGAGATCTTGGTCTCGGCATTCTTGGCTACAAATTCTACCGAGAACTCTTTTTCGGATCTCGGCGATTTTCGCCGAGATTCTCGGCCATAACCGCGACCGTTGTAAGTAGGTACGGTATATGATAATGGAATTCAAATCTACCGCGTGCGTCCACATTCGTCACTTGCTGTCAATGCGTGAGAGAGCTGTCGATTGTGATCAAAGTTTTTATCAGCACCGCCTACTAGTTAGCAAGTGAACAGCTCTTTAGCAGAGCTGGTCAATTATACAACATGAGGCGACACCCTTTGAAGAGTGAAAACTCAGAAAAATTTCTTTTTATGTGCTTTTTATGTTGTTCAATTTTGATTATTAAAACTATTTAAAACACATTATTATTACATTCTTAAATATACCATATTATGCAAAAATAGCCCATTTTAAATTTTTTTTTCTCAATTTATCTATTCTCGGTCTCGGCCGAGAATGAAAAACCTGTCTCGGTCGACCCTTATAAAAATGTGTTAAATGCAGTTGTAATCTCCTTTGGTCCCTTTACTTCTTCGTCATTTATGACTAGAGATTTACAAGTTATTTTTGGGTTTCGCGAGCTAATTGAGAGAATGGAATTGATTGTTTTCCAGGTTCGTTGTGGCTAATTCATGTTTTCTTTAAGCAATTTTGACTTGCCATTGAAGTAAAATCGTGTATTGGTTTCGTAGTGCTTTCACACAAATGAAGTATTGAAATCCGTAAGTCTAAACTTAAACTTTAGATCGCACAGTTTACACCCGCGCTGTGCAAGCGGGTTCCCCACAGAGCGTCGGACCATACCATTTTATATAATTTTGTATAATATTTAGATTTAATATATCTTCTGTAATTTGTGACAGTATTACGAGCATTATTTTTTTCTATTGTCAAAGGAATACTTCCTTGATTTTGTTTCCAAAGTTTAAATATGCTATTTCGTTCTTTAATAAGTGATCAAGTTGGGCATCAAACAATGGAGTCTTTTGTCTCCTCTATTAGTTTTTACTTTTGTTTTGCATGAATTTGTTTTGAATGCATTTTGAAGATAGTCAGCGAAATTATTATAATTTTGGTTGACATGTCAGACGAACGGGTAAATTTACAAGTTTTAAGTGACGTATGTATTTAGTTTTTGATAATTTATTTTGTGAGAGGTTGTTTGGGGAGGTTTTTCAAAGTAGGTATATTACGGTAACTAAGGGGGCGTACATTAATTTCGTGAGCAGTTTTTCTTCCAATCCAGACCCCTCCCCCCCTCTTGGTGAGATAAATTTGGGCCACTTCGTATATTCTTTTCAAGTAACGTGATATTTTGCTGGACCCTCCCACCTTTTGAACTCACGTAATTCAGGGCTGGGCAGTATTTGAATTACTTGTATTTGAAATACGTATTTGAAATACAAATACGTATTTTGTATTTGTATTTCAATTACTTCCTAAAAATGTATTTTGTAATTGGTATTTCAATTACCTGCTGCTGAGGTATTTTGTAATTTGTATTTCAAATACTAATGGCTTCATACTTGGCAAAATACATTTTCAAATACATTAAGCGATCTTAATAATGATAATGAAAAATAAACTAACAGATAATACGTAGAGTAAAAACGCTAGAATCCTGTACTATTGTCCTGTGCTGTGTTACTAATGATTATTTGTAGTTTTCTTATCATTGCTTTATAATGTAATAAAAACCCTCCACACAGCATCCTCAAAGATGACATAGGCCCTGAGGGAAATTATTTTCCTCAGAGCCTCCTGCGTGGAGCTCATGTAAAAAAAAAAAAAAAAAATGTACTGTAAATTTTTTTATGTCATACTAGTTATTATTATTGTCTTGTGCTAAAATAGCACTGTTATTGTACATTTTGTATCAAATTATATTAAACTTATCATTGCTTTGTATTGAACATTTTTGTATCATAGTATTAGATCAAGCACTATAGGAATAATTTGACTGAACACTAGATTATTTTTAAGTTAATTACTGTAGAGCGCACTTGAAGTGAAATAACACAAAACTGCGCTATACAAAAAATGTCATCTATGTATATAAAAATGAATTCTTGTTTCCCTTGGTCATGCCATAACTTCAGAACAACTTTACCTATTTCATTCATATTTTTTAAAGTTTTCTAATACTTTGTAGAAGGTTCTTACGGAAAGAAAAATTAAGAAAATTACTCAGAAAATAGGATAATTTCAGAACACTAAATGACTATTTTAACTTCGCACATTTGACAGTTCGCGCGTTTTATGAAATTGAATTTAGCAGGCAGCTGTTTTTTAAACGACTTCAAAAAGGAGGAGGTTCTCAATTCGACTGTATTTTTTTTTTTTTTTTTTTTTATGTTTGTTACCTCAGAACTTTTGACTGGGTGAACCGATATTGATGATTCTTTTTTTATTTGAAAGCTGGTGCTTCCCGTGTGGTCCCATTTTAATTTGGTCTAGTTCCGACAATGGCATCCATGAGAAAACCATATAAGTCTTAAATTTGCATGTATGTGCGCGACAAATGGACGAATAACTCAATATCACGTCAACCGATTTCGATGATTCTTTTTTTTATTGGAAAGGATGTACTTCAAGGGTAATTTGATGACAGTTTGGTTAGGTTCTGATTATCGGATTCATGACAAATTAACGAAACTCGGCCGAATCTCTTAATTTGACCCTAACGTCGCTATGGTCAAATTATGTCTGTCTCATATGAGCAACACGTTTAGTAGGTTTACCCATATTCAGATAAATTAGTTAGTGTACTTCAGATTCACTAAAAATCAAAAAATAAACTAAAATTTTAACAAAACAAAAAAACGACTTCAAAAAATGCACTAAAAAGTAAAAAAATAATTTCGTATTCTTCTACAACTTCATAATCAACTTACTTTTTCTAATCATCAATATGTAGGTACGATTGTTATTTTTGGAGTCGGTGTCAGCAAAGGTACCCGGCCCGGCGTGTGTTCACTTGACAGCTCCCCGCGCCGCCGCGGCCCCCCTCTCGCCTCTCGCCTCGTCAAGTCCCTTGTGCAACACAAGCACATCTCACCTACAACTATGTATGTAGTTACAAACCTACCTTCACTGACACCGACTCCAAAAGTAACAATCGTACCTACATATTGATGATTAGAAAAAGTAAGTTGATTATGAAGTTGTAGAAGAATACGAAATTATTTTTTTACTTTTTAGTGCATTTTTTGAAGTCGTTTTTTTGTTTTGTTAAAATTTTTGTTTATTTTGTAACAAAAGAATTGTCTATGGTTTTTTTTATTATAGATATTTTAAATAGGTACCTACGTTAGGTACCAGATTTGATTGCTTGTTCTTACAATATACAAAAATGAATATTTGTAATATGTGAAAAAATTAAAATTTTAATAAAGAATTGTAATGGCTGGCACGCGAGTTTTTTGAAAACTGAATGTACTGGGACTGAATATGTGGAACGCGGGAGGGGGGTTGGCGGGGAGTCGGAGAGGGGAAAGGGTAGGCGGGGAAGGTGACAGTGGAATGGGATGTGGGAGGGGAACGGGGACGCACGGGAAAGGACATGCAGGGGTAAAAAAATTATTTCTTTGAATGTGGCATTGCAACGAATGCCGGGAACCAGCTAGTGTAATTATAATAATTATTATTATTATCTTACACCTAAGATAATAATAATAATTATTATAATTATTAAAACTTTACAAGTGGAGCGGATACGAAATGTGTCTTCTGAGCAATATGATTGATCAATTTTTGCATGCCTCTGTTTCACTCTGCTCAGCTTTGCTTCTACGGAAACGCATGCGATAAGGGCACTTACGACAATTTATTTCAACCAAAGGTTCTACCAAAACCAAATGTATTTTGTATTTTGTAATTTGTATTTTGTATTTGAAATTAAAAAATGGTTAAAATACTGTATTTTGTATTTCAAATACACGACTTGAAAGTATTTTGTATTTCGTATTTTAAATACATGCGTAAAAGTATTTTGTAATTTGTATTTCAATTACAGCAAAGCATGTATTTTGCCCAGCCCTGACGTAATTAATGTATGCCCCCTAAGGGGATCATCAATATTTGAAATTCTCCCAGAAACATTTGTTCTATTTGTGATAATATGATCTATCAACGAGATGGTGTTGTTTGTTACCCTTTAATTTTATGTGTAACATTGTGTTACAGATATAAAATTTGTACAATTTCAAGGTGGGAATATATTTCCTTGCAATATCAGTGTCTTTTGAGATATCGATGTTGAAATCTCCAAACAGTAATGTGTCTTATTTGTTTTTATTTAATACTAGCTGGTTCCCGGCATGCGTTGCGATGCCATTTAATAAAGAAATTGTTTCTCTCTGCGAGTCCTTTCTCATTTGTCCCGTTCCCGTTCCGCCTCCCCTTCTTCTTCCGCATCCCCTTCCCCTTTTGTGTTCCCACTCCGCCTACTCCACCTTCCCTCTCCCCGCTAACCCCCTCCCCCCTCCCGGATTCCACACATTCAGCCCCAGTACATTCAGCTTTCAAACAGCTCGCGTGCCACCTATTGCAATTTTTTTAAACAAGTTTCACAATGCCAGAGCTCATCAATAGTTTTATACAAACCTTGATAAGAACGAATACACAAAAAAAAAAGAATTATCCAATTTGGTGCAGTCGTTCGGAAGTTATGCGCGTACATACATTTCAGCGATTCGTTTTTATTTATATAGATAGACTAGCTGTTCCGGCGAACTTCGTACCGCCTCAGAATCAAAAACTGTTGTCACCTTATTAGCTGAATTGATCTAAATTGTTTCTCCCTGCGTATACCATACCTTGATCTAAATTGTTTCTCCCTGCTTATCCTTTCCCCTCTCGCGTTCCCTCTCCCTCTCCCCACTCCACTTCTCCCCTTCCCCCGTCCCGCTAACCCCCCTTCCTGAGTTCCTTTCCCCCCTCCCCCCTCCCCCGGTTCACAGTTCAATATTATACCCCTTACAATATTGCTGCAGTTCTTTCAAAATAGGAGAATTCGTTCCATACAAAATGTATGGGGAAAATAATTTTCTTCGGAGTGGAACACCCTTTACTTTTAGGGGTATGAAAAATAGATGTTGGTCGATTCTCAGACCTACCAGATAAGCACACAAAATTTCATCAAAATTGGTCCAGCCGTTTCGGAGGAGTATGGTAACAAACACCGTGACACGAGAATTTTATATATTTGATATAGATTAAGATTATTTCTAAAGAGTAAAAAAATTCTGTTATATTTGAGTTGGGCTTGTAAAATACAAATTGAGAGGTTTGATATTTTTGCCGTGATCGTAATTCCAAGAAAGGTATTTTCACTGCAACATTTTTCGTTTTTCTTATTGCTTAGTGGAGTGTTTCCTAAACTGTGTTCCGCTGAACCTGAATAGAATTTCCGCAACAATTTGTCGGAAGAATTTAATTTAATATAACATTCACATATTTATATTTCAACACTGTTGGTTGTATTCAGAAAGAAATTATTATTTTTTTAAATATTTCACAATAGTTCTTAAGTTAGGTACTAGAATCTTCTAGGTAGAGAAACTAAGGGAACGTACCCATACTACGTGACCAACTTTTTGCAATTTTTAACCCCCCCCCCCCCCCCCGGTGACCAAAATCCTAAGCAACCCGCCGCTCATTTGTATGGAGCGTGACATTTTGAAGACCCCCCCCCCCCTAAACGTGTCACGTAGTATAAGTACGTTCCCTAAGCTTAATGGGGCCGACAGACCTACAGTTTGTCAAATAAGAGTAGAAAATATATGAGGGCGCCACTGTTGATCAAATGGCAATACTCAACGCATAACTCATGGTGTTAAAGTAAAGCTGTGTAACCTACATTTTTAAAAAAATTTAAAAGGCATAATAGTGGAAAAAATATTTTTTCATTGCACTATAAATACGCGCCGATCTCAAAATTAGAATTGCATATAGGTATATTATTATTATACCTTTGAAATTTTCTGTTAACATAATGAAGAATAACTATAATGTAATAAAATATAAAGCACAGTTTAGAAATTGCTCATATTTATTTAATACTAGATAAAGTACCTAGCGTTGCCTGGGCTTTAGATCATGCCTCTAATTTTAGATCTGAATATATTTAACTCATTCAGATCTAAAATAATAACTAACTATAATAATAAATAACTATAACTAAACTCACCATTAGTGATTCTTCCTTTCTATCTATTGTTAAATTCAAATTTATGTTAAATTAAATTAAAGCAAATCGCTTTATAAATCACCTTTTAATCAAATTTATGTCATGAAGAAAAAATGTTTTTTTAAAATGTGGTTTACTGTGTTCTATACATTCAGTGTCATTGCACTTCAAAAAAATATTTGACAGTTAAATTGGTGTTGCCGGTCTACAAATTTAGTAGTTCCAGTTTTTATACTTTCTAATCTTTTTTGACAGACTATAGCTAGCACGGGCGTAGCCAGGTTTTAGTATCGGGGGGGGTTCAAGAAAATAAAATAAAACTACTGGTCGGGTGGGGGGGGGGACGACGACGACGACGACGACGACGACTTTGTATTTCTTGAGCATTAACGATAACAATTATTTGTGTTTAATACTTTTATTTTCTATGTACATTGGTTACTTATTTTTTTTTTCTTCCTTTTTAATAAAATTAAAGTAACAAATGTATATAGAAAATAAATCTTTTCAAAACCAAATAGATACATAATAAACGTTAGTTGTACATTTCAAAGTACGTAGGTACTTACCACTGATTAGAAACGGAATTCCAATAAAAATCTCTTTTCAAAATAAAAATCAACCGCAATCACCGAAAAAACGTAACTTGCAAGTTAAATTATTTTTTTCTTTCAGAGGTTCCCATTTATCTTTTTAGATACATAATATCATTTTGAGTTGTCAGTGTTAAAAATAACATTGCTTGACAAAATTGCTTGTAAGTACATCAACAATATATAAGATTCATGGGAATTCCAAAAAACATATGGGTATATAATACCAGTAATATTGCCATATGTAATGAAAAATTTACCAGGTCGAAATTTCCGTAGATTTAGTGCTGATTTCCCTTTTCCCTAAAAAATATTTTTCTCCCCTAGATCTAGTCAAATTGCCCTAGACATACCATCACTAGTATGGGGATACATAACAATACCATACCAATACGGCATGAAAATATACAAAAGTTACCGAATGCGATCGGATAATCAACGACGCCGACGGCCAGCGGCGAGTGGTAGAGAGGGCGAATCCAAAATACATTATTAGTGTAATAATTAGTAATAAAATAAGTTATGCCGCTCGCCTCTCCTTATTTTAATATTATTGATGTTGATATTTTAAGTTTTCGGGGGGGGTTTGAACCCCCAAAACCCCCCCCCCTGGCTACGCCCATGATAGCTAGCGCCAGAGTTATTTGGTTTGACGTAATTCAGCATATCGCTCGCCATAAATTCTAGAAAGTAGCTACAAGAGCCACCAGCAGATATTGAATTGTGCATATCTTTAAAAAACGTTATGATTAGACGTGGGTCGTTACGCCGTTTTCAAGAAACGTAACGAAACCAGTTTCTTGGTCGGCATAATCTGTTTCGAAACAGGTTATTTTTGTAACTAGTTATTTTCTTAGTTTCAGTTGCACACGAAACTGTATACCTCCACCAACTATAAAGTTACACACGAAACGAAAATAAATTTAAGCACTATCTAAGTGTTTGTAGCTATACAGTGAAATCAACGTACATGAAATTAACTTCCCTTCATACTTTATTCAGGCTTAGGACTGACTGCATTAAATGTTTTTTATGATTAATTAGTGTTTACTATAATTTTAAATGCATTATTTTTCGCCACCCCAAATGCAAAAAGTTTCCTTTTATAGTAATTAAAGTGAATCTAAAGGTGTTTTTTTAAAAATTATTCGTAATAAGCGTTGACAGTAAGATCGAAAATTTACCGAAAGTACTCAAAATTATACACAAGTACAACGACGAACTAAAACAAACTAAATTATTTTACTTTAAATTCAAAAAATGGTGGCTCGTTTCCCAGAAACGGAACCCACTCCCGCTTACTCGAAAATGTTCGATTCAAAATCTCGCACGCTCGGCCGGCCGGCAAACGCAACTATGCGAAACTACTACTACTACGCGGCGAAACTACTCTGGTACTCAATTACTCACATCACACCCAACACAGAAATAACGGAAATAACGCATTTACAAAAATAACTACTTGTGATTTTAGCGAGACTAGTTATTTCCGTTACATGCCGCGTAACTAGTTATTGTAACTAGTCTCGTTAAATAACGCTCACGCCTAGTTATGATACAAGTGAAAACCTATGTGATAAAGTGAAAGTGATAACACCTACATGTAAAATCAAGACCACTTCAATCCAGATTATTTAAAATTTTGTGCGATGAAGTGGGTAGGTTCAAGTATTACGTAACGCAATTTTTGAAGATTTTTGACCCCCCCTCCCCCCATGTAATGCGCCGTAACGTTTTTCCGTGCCCTCCCCCCCCCCCTAAACGTTACGTAACGCCCAAGGGCCAATTTTTACCTGAAAGTCACAATTAAGTTGCACAAAGTACTAGAAAGTCGCTTAAATACCTTTTTTCTTGTTTTAATCGCGTTTGCAGTAATAAATAAAACAAGAGGTTTCGAGAATGAAAAGGGTTGCCAACTTGGAAGATTTTAATTCCCTAGTTTTTTTATCTAAATAAAGAAAAACATGTTACGTAACGCATTGTTTGAACCCCCCCTCGTAACGCACAGTAAAGTTTCACAAGACCCCCTCCCCCCCAAGTGCGTTACGTAATACTTGAACGGCCCCTAGCGGACACAAAACACTTTTATTACATACTGAAGTGAGATGGCTATACATATAGAGGAAAAGCACTATTAAGGCTTAGTAAACTTCGGAGTGAGTTATCGGACTTTATGAAAGCACAACATAATTCAGAACAAATTTATGTTGAAGTCTTATCAAATCCTTCATGGTTGATAAAATTCGCACACCTGGCAGATATTTCTACGAAGTGCGATGAATTTAACTTATTGGTAAGCCCACACTGCGGCCAACGTTCCAACTTCAAGCGTTTGGACAATCGTGTGGAGGGGTGTTCGTGTGTTGGAAGTTCGAGTTGGAAGGTTGGAGGTGGAGTTGGCTCAGGATCGCCTTCAAGACGATCCCGACGGCCAACTCACACGAACCAGCCTGCCGCAGCTGTCCACACATCAGTCTGCGAACAAGAGGCGCGTGCCGCATACTATTAAAATGACAATATTATTTCGGAGAGTGGTATAACAACTGTTTGAAAACATGTTGTTTATATAAGTATATAATTATACGTATGTAATAATTGTAGGCAATTAATAAGATACAGCGTAGCTACAGCTGTTCGATGTCCGCCATTTTGGAGTTCGGAATTCAGGGTTGGAGGGCTGGCCGCAGCCACCACCGAACTAAATTCGGAGTTGAAAGGTTGGCTTCAGTCTGGACGTAGCATATCATTACAAGGAAAAAGTATTACAATATGAGAGATAAAATTGTATCTTTTGAAAGAAAAAATTTTTTGGATTTCATCAATTCAATCTACTTAATCATTTTGATTAATTTCCTGCCTTACATGAATGTTTGAATGAGGTTTATTTTAAAGTAGATGAAGAAGTTTCCAAAGAACTTTTTGGAACACCTACATAACTTGGAAATAACTCTTTTGCAATATTTTTTGAAAACTAGTAACAACGATTACTGGGTTCGGAATCCATTTTCAGTGATAGTTAAACCAGAAGGCTTAAGCGCAAGTGAGTATGAAAGAGTAATTGATTTAATTAGTGACTTTGACTTAAAACAAAAATACAAAGATCCGCCTTAAAATGATTTCTGGACGAGTTTGTCAGAAGAGTACCCCAATTTATCAAAACAAGCTATTATTGTTTTATTCCTGTTTTCTGCAATCTATTTATGTGAAGCGGAATTTTCTAATTATGCTGCAACGAAATCAGAACAGGCACCAGATATTAGAATCCAACTTACCAATATCGATAGCAAGAAGATCTGCAATTCATGGACTCAAAATTTCAAAATCATTAGGTGCTATATTTATTCCATTTCTTTTGTTTATAATCCTTTTTTTTTGTTTTTTATATTTCATGAATGTAATACAAAATTTTGTTTATATACTAAATAAATAATTTGTTTAACATTTTTTAAATTTTTACTATTAGTAATCACGCAACCTAAAAAATAAGCCAAGTGTTCCGTTAAAATTTACGGGTTTGCAAAATGTTCCGCAGAAAAAGTTTGGGAAACCCTGGCTTTGTGTTATATGCATGTAGATGGCGACTCCTCCTCCTCAGTCCAACTCACGGGAAGCAAAGATTAACGTAGCCAGGTTTCAATAATCACGAGAATATGTACCGTTACTGTAATGTTTTTTAGGGTTTCTTCAATTTCGTCAATTTTTTTTCTGATGCTTCTAGTGTTTATGTACATAACACACAACAGGAATTTTTAGTGGCGTATTCTTGTAAGTATATTGAATTTTTTTTTCCTTGAAGTTGCCTTTAGCAGTGGCCCACGTAGTCTACCCTTTCTCTGAAGCGCTCATCCATAAGCTTCCAGAGAGGGCATTCTGGATTCGTTGCCCGGTGGTTTCTCGTACCTCCATTGCAATTTGAACACGTTGGTTCTTTCAACTTGTTGGGACATGTGTCATATTTATGACATTCACCCTATGACATTACATACTATTAGACGAGGGGTAGAAATCTCAAAGTGGGAAGACAAGAACAAGACAATTGTAACGATCTCGATATCTAGTACTTTAGTACTAAACTGCTACACGTCGAGTAAGGTTGCGTCTTACCAGCACTTACCAGTAAGTAAATTGCGTTTTAAAAAGTGTCAAAATGCCCTCCTGTGTGATGAGAAAATGTTTCAATTATACGGCAAATAATAGTAAAGGCCAATGAATAACATTTCATTTGTAAGTACACGCAAATTACTTAATATTATCGATTATTATAAATATTACAATTAATTTTCATGTTTCCCGCTCGCGGTTATATATGTCATTAGAGAAAATTCAAGTCCTACTAAAGTAAAGGGTCTGGACGCGCAATAGCCAAATTTCTGTTGCTAATTAAACTTCACTGTTTTAAAGTAGACTAATCAGCCTAAACACTGTTAATTTGTTTGCTTGCGGTAAAACAACACATAAATCAGTAGTTCTAACAAGTATTGATGACAATCGCCACCATTTGAAAACTATCGTTGCCTTATTGTATTTATTGTATAGCTCGACATATCAAACTCCGACAGGCAGCCGGACCTTTTATTCTAGTGGGCCTCAAGAAAAGAAGACAGCGAACGTTCCATCAAAAAGTGACAAGCAATACGCCGCCCGCTCCTATATTCATTGCATTCATACACACACATTATTTGATTGTCTATCTTTATCACACAGGAATAAACTTTTGAATTAAGAAATTATACTGAAAATCGCTGAAAACAAAAGAGTGTTCCTTACTTTCCACATTATATTGTGAGTATATGAGAGTGAGTCTATTTATTTATGTAACGTCATTGCATTCACCACAGTGAACACAACTAAGCTTCTCTGTGCAAAAACGTTGGAAGTGACCAAAACCTAGGCATTGGTAGCATTGCATCAACGGTGACTGATATTCAACCACAAAACATTGATACCCTACATTAAGAGCGCTGCCGGTCGCTGCGAACATTTATGAATAGGTATTTTAAAAAATCTCTTTTATTTCACTCTCTGACAGTAGTCAGAATCGCGCTATAGATGTGTGAGTGAATGCAGGCCTTGTGTGTGTGGGCTACGCGCTTCACCCGTGTCGAATTATTATTTCTGCCGACCACGCATGTTCCAATCTGCAAATGTGTAGAGACAAGACCGCTCGCAGGGGCGTCCTATTGTAAGCGTCCTATGAATATGCTATTATAGCTACTTATCGTTGTTGCGCGCACAAAATATCCTGTGGGTATTTTAGAATATTAGGATGCATAATAAAAAAAAACCGAAAAAAAAAATTGGGGACCCATATTTTTATTTATTTTCATTAATTGTAGAGTTATTTTTGATACCATGTTTGGGTGAAAACAAGTGGGCTTAATATACATTTTTTTATTAAAACCGACAATTTTTTCTTAAATTTTGCATTCAGGATTTTTGTGCGCACTTTTTATGCACATATGATATTTTGTGTAGCAAACGTAGGAAAGGCAACTTGACCTTTCTCATAGGACCCATATCCCTCAGGCCTCGGGCATATTTTTTCATAAGGTCGAAATATTTCCGCTTTGCAATAAAATCCAAATAAATGGAATATTTCTGATAGTATCCGAAAACTAAAAATTGTTTTTGAAAGGCGATGAAATACGCTTTTAAATTTTGAAATCCGAAATAAACCTTTGCTTTTCGAATATAAAAATTTTGAACGCACACATAATTTTTTTTAAAATGACTCATCTTACGTTTTTTCTAACTAAAATTACTGATAACGAAAAAAATAAAAACACGTACATATTTATCACACAAATGTATTGTTAACATTTCCGTCACCTCACTTTTTTATTGTTTCATGTAAAAATAATTAATAGATACAAAATTCCATAAGTTTCATAAACTTTGGTTTTATAAAGGTGTACAATTCCATTATTTTGTGGTTAACTTTTGAATTTGAATATAAAGTTTGATATTTTCTCTTTCTCTTTCGAACACCGTTTAAAACTTATTTCTCAACATAATAGTAAGGGAGACACAAGATCGATATGAGTTGTTCCCAAAGCTAACAAATAGCCGAGGGGGGGGGGGGGGGGGGTTAAATTTGGATTTGTGACCAAAACACCCAAATAAATTGAAAATGTATTTTTTAGCAAAAGGTAGAGAAAATATCTTGTGCTGATAAATATGTTTTATTTTATTTATTTTTGTTTCAAATTACGAAATATTGGTCTTAAAAAAATGAATTTCGTATGATTTTGGATGCAACTTAATTTTTTGGTAATTTTTTGACAGTTAAATAGAAATATTAAAAAAATATTTTTGCTTTACCTACTGAGTTAATATTGAAGAAAATATATATATTTTAATATTTAATATAGATGTATAATTGTACAGTGGAGTTATATAAATTACATATGGTGTACATACATAGGATACGGTTACATACTAAAATATTGTGCACTTGGGAGAAATTCGAAAAATCTAAATAAAATAGAGGTGAATATAGATTAATAATAAATAGAAAGAATGAGAAAAACAGGTAATTATTTAGTTAATTATTCCTGATGAAGTTTGAGTTTCAGTTTATTGATGTCTTTGGTTTTTTTTATTTCAATGGGAAGGTTGTTGAAAAACTTTATTCCTAAATAGATGTAATTGTTTTGCATTAGTTTGGTATTAAATTTTGGTATTTTGATGTTATCTTCATATCTTTTTGATTTTAGTTTAAAATTTTTTGATGATATTATCTTTGTAAATTTGGGTAATTGCATTTTTCTTGAAGATATTCTCTACTCGAGGCACCGTGAAATCTGCGAAAAGCGTTTCTGTTGGATAAGTGGAGGGTTTCTTTAGGATTACTTTAATGATTAGTTTCTGGATTACTTTGATCGGGGTTAGAATATTGTTGTATGACCCCCCCCCCCATGCAATAATTCCATATTGAATTAATGACTGGATTAGTGCATAGTATACTCTTTTTAGATTGTTGAGATTATTATTATTTTTTTATATGAGCTCCACACAGGAGGCCCTGAGGAAAATAATTTCTCTGAGGGCCTAGGTCATCTTTGGGGATGCTGTGTGTATATTATTAAAAAAACATTTCTTTGGGTAATTTTAATTTATGTGCGACAAATTTGAGTTAAAAAAATAATACGAATTCTTGCACACAAAAAGACTTTTTTTCTCATTTTAATTTTATAGTTTTATATTTTTTTTTATATTTCTGTAGTATATAGGGATTTAATTTTATAATTTTATATTTTTTTATATTTCTGTAGTATATGTAGTATATTTTTTTAAATAATTACCATTAATTACAAGTAATGGTCAGAGTTGCCTCTAAAATGATTAAAAAGATGAATTTTTGAAAAATGGGATATATTTGTCAGATTATTTAGGAAACCGTGGTGAATCAAATGGTGTAAACAAAAAAAAATTTGGTCGAAAACCTCACATGGGATATTTTGTGAATGCAACGACGATATTTTCTCAAGAGTTTTGAGAATAAATATATATATATATATATATATATATTTTTATACGTTATTAATTTATCAAAAAAAACATTCTTGCATCTATTTATTATATACTTGATGTGGAAAATAACATAGTTACTATATTAAGCCAAATAATGTATATGCGGATATACAATTGGATATATGCATAATAATAATTATACCATAATAAAAAGTCATACAGCTTCATATGTGCTAGAGCTACAAAACTACACTACTTGGATGTTTTTGACCACAAATGTTTAAAAAACTGGCGTAAAAGTACTAATGACGTGTAAGCCCATAGAAGGGTTCTCGAGAAACACAGAAATGCATTGATTGAAATTGCACAAACGAATTGGTTATGGCGACCCAGCTTGAAATGCTGCAAATGGGTCCAATCTTTGTGGCGTCTAGTTAAATGAGAACAAATAACTTTGTAAAAACAGCTTTATGTAATCAATATTATCAACATATTTCGAAAACAGAGTATTCTCTTCGTCAGGATAAGATTAATATTAAAAGACAAACAAGTATAGGCATATGAGAATTATAGACAAAATAATAAAGGGAGAGGTGATTAATTACTTAAAAATATCACAAAATGCAATTATACATATAAAATGAAATATAAAAATTATTTTTAAGTTAAATACCCTTATAGTATAGCAAAGTCATTGGAGAAGCTGTGTAGAGGATATTTTTAATGAAAGGAAGGAGAGGAATTTCTGGGTAGGTAAAAGTATGAAATGATGGTGGAGAGAGTCCGGCTGTAGAGATCAAAAGATCTCCCACTTCCAGTTTCTCCCAATCCGGCCCGCCACGCAGTAAGTGGACAAAATCATCCGCCACCAAAACCCATGCAGACCTTACCCGTGAACCCGGGAACCCATGCTCAGTCACCAAACATAGCGGACCACTTGGGGTGACCAAGTGGCGGGGGTGTTGGTATCCAATAAATGGTTCCCGGGGCGATGGTACCTATAACGCCTCCCAAATTAAAAATTTATTATAGTACTTGACATAAACAATTTTAATTTTGCACAATTTTAGTATGAAAGCTCGGTCAGTATTGGTATACCGCGATGAGTCACTGAACAGAAAAAAAAAACGAATAAAAAATATCGATTACTCGGGCAAGGACAACACTAGTCTACCGATAAAATTCGTTACATCACTACTTCGCTTTATATGTATTTGTCAACACCCTCGTTCCCCGGCCCCCCCAGGAGAACTGAGCGAAAGGGACACCTGCACGTCGGGCCGAAAATACCTAAATAAAATCTTCGAAATCGATGTTTTGTATTCCCCATTTTTCTTCTCCAAAACTGGACCGATTTTAAATTTTTTTTTCACTAACTGTATTAAAAGAAAATATTCTATGTCGGTACGTTTTGCTTTTTTTCAAAATACATTGTTTAGTTTGTATACTGAACGTTTTTTGACGGCGTTTAAATTAGGCAATTTTATTCATTTTTGGAAGGTCCTAACTTCTATAAGAAGTAAATTATCAAAAAAAGCAAAACGTACCGACACGCTAGTGGTCGATATCTATATTATGTAAAAAAAAATTTTGCTCTAGGGTCAAAATCCAGAGAGATAAACGGGGAATACGTTTGTATGGAAAAACGCAGCTAGTATTTCCTCTTAAGTCGTCCGGCGTTAATTAAAGATTTCCAGTTTTTTGGGGATGCTTCAAGGACAACGTTGCACAGAAATTTGTTCCTATGCTTTTATTATTTTATTTAATTTTTAGATTTTGTGTGAAATCCAAATCGCGATCTTTGTTTTGATTTTTGAGTGACTTGAGTAGGTTATCGTCGGAAGCACCTTTTATCATCATTTTGTGATTAGATTTTTGCAAGCTAATCATAAACGACTACAAAATAGATATGTAATTTTACGGCATTTATGTGAAAGTGCTCCTTTTCCCAATCAAAACTGTCTACTGAGTACATTATTTGTTAATTCTGCTACCGCCAAGAATGGACTGAGACTCGAAATTAGTAAACGACAGGACCGTAAGGACAGGGTATCATTTTGTGGGGAAATTGTAAACAAACTGGTGCTACAAAATTTCAACAGAAACATGTGACCTTAATAATGTTCAAATTAGAGAAACGTCAAACTACCGAACACACGTGTCAAATTTGAAGTTCGAGGTGACAGCTGACAGCAATATTATGTGTTGCCAGCACGTATTTTTTTTTTTTTTTTTATAAGAAAGACAAACATTCCCGGGTTACGAATAATCCAACAATATTTGAAAATCTCCTACTACCACCACAGAAAGCCGAAAATGTTGCTTGTGTTGTGATGGAGGACTTAGCCAGCCGAGGAATTGAACACGCGACGCTCGGGTGTGACCCAAGCGCTATGCCCACTCAACCACTGACCAGACTGTTGACATGTTTAGTTATATTCCTCATAAGGAATATCTTTCAAAAGCGAAGGCTGAGGAAGAACTGGTTTGAATGGTACAAATTATCCATTTTAAATTTGGCTTACTTCGGTGTGAGTTATGTTGCATTAAATAAATTGTATAATTCTATTTAAGTGGGGAAGTTCCTGGCTATTCAAATATGGTCATCAAATACGGCAAAGCCATTTCAAGCAACGTGAAGCAACGCTTCGATTCCGAATGGTGGTCTTTCACGACTTTCACCAAGGCGATGCTGGCAGTATCTACCACCATGTGCGACTATTTGTATGAATATTTATTCTCAACACTTTCCTTGTCATAACCTTGTCATGACAATTCACTATCCTTGTCATGACAATTTGCCAAATAAGTCTTTTAATTTGAAAATTTGAATGTTTTCAAGGCAAAATACATACAAGGCGCTAATAACCTCGATTCTACATTATCACTGCAAGTATTCCCGGGATTTGAATTTCAGAATCGCTTGACGCCACTTATATTGTATTAAATTCAAATCTCCCAGTGAAAAACGGACTTCAAGCTACATCACGACTTTCTAGCCAATCACCGCTCTACCCCCTCGATGAACTAGTTTTCCTACGGCATTGGGCAAAACTATACCTACTACCTATCAAGGAACTTTACTAAATTGGGCGAAGCCACCTTGCATCACAAAGCCATCTGCGGGGCCTAGCAGCAAAAATCCGGCGGTAGCGGGTTTTTATCTGCTAGTCAACACAGGGCTAACAAACTGATAATTTACATTTTTATTTATTTTTTTACTTTACGTGTACACAGTTAAAAATGACCGAATTGGATATCGACACCTTGGTGCAGTGGTTAGCGCTTTTGCCCGGAAAGCAAAGGTCCTGGGTTGGAGTCCCGGAAGAGCAAATATCTTTTTCTGATTTTTCTGTTTCCAGATTTTCGATTGAGTTTCGCTAATATTGTCTTCATTTAATTAAATATGATAATTTGCAATTTTATATAAAATTGTAACATATAACACCGAAAGAGATAAATAACATTTCCGAAATATTTACTGACGTATAAATATCATGACTTTTCATCGTAAGTTGTTGGAAAAAAAAACATTCGGCCGTTGACCTCATAAACTGCATCTCGGAAAAATATAGGTAACTTTGCGATTGCAGTAAAATAAAAATGGAGTCAATGCAAGCAATGATTTTTTTAACGTTACACCAAAATGTGACTGAGTCTTATTAGATAGAATATAATCAGTTGTTATCAAATGGAATTTTATCACATAAATTATCGCGTGTTGCATTTTCAGTGTACCCGCGTGAAATTTGAAAATTATATAAATAATAAAAGAAATTTGAATGCCGTATCATATTACGTGATTGGGGCACACTCTGGTGGTAGAAAATAAACAGGTGATATTTGAATGTGATTGGCGGATGGGTTTGTCATGGCTAACGCCGCGGACCAATCCCGGCACAGTAAATAACCAAGCCAGCGTACGTTCGCCGTACCCTTTTTATTAAACGCTTTCAACGTGTCTTATAAAGTCGTTATGTCAGAAAATCTGTAGATTATTGTTCGATTTAATGCTTATGATAGTCACAAAACGTCGCGGACACTGTTTATAATGAAAACCTGCCACTTATAGCTCCGTTATAAGTTTTGGCGGTTTATCAGCAGCTCGTGTTGATAGGCTCAGCACATCGTTGGCGATTGTCAATTCATTGGGGTTTTATCCCGTGTTGTGGTGGATTCTTACAGCGCACATTACGATGGTTCGAGGTAAGTTTCATCGGTTAACCCGATCGGAATAATCAGTACCGCGTCTTTACTTATTTCATCCGTGTATTCTATTAATTAAATAACGCTGTTTGGCTGTTTCCTTGTTACGGATGAAGGGACTGGGCAGGGGGGTTACACCTACCTACTCATTGTTTTCCATCCAATAATGAGGCACAATTGCATAATACGTTGCATGTTTATTGTTGTTCATTGTGGTTTTTGACATACTAAGATAAAATTCATGTTTTGGGACAGCAGTTTATTATTGCCTTTCTTCCCGCCATTTTGTTTTTTTTTTGTATTGACATTCATAATAATTTTTTTTTTATCAGGCCGAAGGGGGAGAGCGGCCAAGACTGGAGATGAGGTTTGCTATGCTAGCCCCAAGCGGAAAGATTCCAGACTTGAAAACATAGGAAATTTAGCCAATGGAGTAGATGTTGCTCAACAGACCAACGGGGAGCTTCCCAAGATTCCTTCTCCTCCAACCACCAGATCCAAGAACGGCGCTTATGGAAAAGCCGACAAAAATGTACTTCACAATGGAAAGATTGTAAAAAACACTCACATTACAAATTATTTTCACGTCGTAAGTCCTACCAACGGTTTTGACGAAGCCAGAATCTCAAAGATCCCCATAAACATTAAACAAGAGAATGGAAATCTTCAGCCATTGTTCAATGGGACACGCATTGAAGACAGAGATTACTCTGAACAAAATGGCTTCCACACTTTTGGCATGGATCGCTACATGGGTTTTGACGAAATCTCCAAAATCATACACACGGTCAGGTCGGAAAGCGACAGGAAGAAGGACATCCTCAGCAATATATTTAAACGAGAAATTAGTGAAATGACCAACGTTGACGAAGCCCGCGGTTACGACAGATTGGGCGAGTGTGAAATCATAGAAGAAAACTACAATCCTGTTGTGATGATGAATGGGTTTTGTCCTCCTAAGCTGGAGAATGGATTCAAGTCCAATGGAAGCAGTGGGTCGTTTGAAGATGTATCGGACATAGTGTCTGAGAGCAATAATGAAGATAATAATGTGCTGCCCAATGTTCGCCTTTCTCCGAGGAAGCATGCCTCCACTATGCAGAGATGCGGTAATTATTATGTTATTAGCAGTATGTTATACTCCCTGTTATATGTATAAATGGTGCATGGAACCACTACTAGCTCTTACTGAAAAATCCCACCTTCTCTTTTGAAAAACAGACAAAAACTGGACACAAATACATTTTTAATGGTAAAATACAACGACGTTACAATACATCTAGACCCGTTATTGTCTCGCAAAATTAAGGCAAAATATGGCAAACATGAAACACTGTTTCCAGTAAATTCTTAATTCAAATGTTGCCCATGTGTGACAGAGATAGACATTCAAAGAATATGTGTATGAATGAACTAGATATAAGATTGGGCAGCTTTTACATACTTTAACTCGTTGAATGCCGCGAGTAAATGGGGTTGGTTGTAACCAATTAGCGTTCGCAAAAAGCGGCAGCCATGACACTCAATGTCCGGCGATTCTGACAGCGTCCTTGAGAAATTTCGTACATAGAAAGGTCAAAGTTGAAGACCAAAGAATTTTTCCTGCGCATGCGCAAGAACTGCGCACATTCCCGCGCTCCGGTAAATCATTAATATAAATTATATGGAGTCACCAATCTAATTGCGGTTTTCTCTATGGTAAAGAGCGATAATAGAGCAAGCGATTCTGACCGTGTTCTTCATACACTTTCTTTATACATAAGGGTCAAAATCGCGTGTAAAGTCTCATGATACGCCGGCGCACGAGCGGCAAATGAGAGGTTAAAGTTGCAGCGAATATTACATACTGCTTACTAGCTTACCCTTAGATGAATATGGAGCGCTGTTTGAGACAACCTACTACCAGTAAGTTGTCCTCATACTTATGTGCTACATTTGCAATCTCACTTTCTCTAAAAGCACTGAAAATCTTTGGGAGACAATCAAAATAATTGCGTATTTTGTAATTTATTACACACTAATGGAATGTTATTTCTTGGCTTTTTCTTGCACTTGCCATGTGATGCAAACACTTTCTCATCACACAAGAACATTTTGGCACTTTTTAAAGAATTTAGTTAGAGATAGCCCATGACCTTACGTGACGCTCGTCAGTTTAGTACTAAAAACGCTAAATCAAATGTCCGGCAATTATCGTATTTTTCGCTTGACACTTTTCAAATCACTACAACATGCCATTGGTAAATTAGAATAATAAATTATTCGTTTTAACTAATTTAAAAAGAGAATTCTTAATTGAAATAAATAGTTTTTGCGGTTGTAACAAAATAAGGAGAGTAGGGCCTCGCTAATCCGGATAGGGAAAAACAATACCCCTTCCGAATTATCGAGGCGTCCAGATTATAGTATGCAATCTATCTAACTAGGTATCTATCTTCTCTTCTATCTATCTATCTTCTACTTCTATCTATCTATCTTCTATATATATATATATATATCTATCTTCTATCTATCTATCTATCTTCTATCTATCTATCTATCTTCTATCTATCTATCTATCTATCTATATAAATAAAAATGAATCGCCGAAATGTATGTACGCGCATAACTTCCGAACGAGTGCACCAAATTGGATAATTCATTTTTTTCTGTGTTCCTTATTGTCAGGACAAGGTTTGTATATACTACTGGTGAACTCTGGCATTATGAAATTTATATAAAAAAATTGCAATAGGTGGTACGCGAGCTGTTTGCAAACTGAATGTATGGATTGCGGGAGGGGGAGGGGAACTTGGGAGGAGGGTTCGCGGGACGGGAATAGGGGGAATGGAGTGGGGTGAGGGAAGGTGGAGGATGTGGAGTGGGAACGCAAGACGGGAAGGGGACGCGGGAGAGGAAGAGGAGGCAAAAGGGGAACGTGACGAATGGGAAAGGACACGCAGGGAGAAATAATTTCTTTATTAAAAATGGCACTGCAACGCATGCCGGGTACCAGCTAGTATTTTAATAGAAATAAAACACATTTTTAACTTGGGTTTCATTTAATAGGTTTTACGATGTTTTAGTCGAGGAACATGCATCAACTTTGGCAGGTAAAATTTGCGGCAAATCTGATATTCTTATACCACAGATAAAATCGTTTAAAAATATTCTGGGGTTGCAAGGTGAATGAAATCTTATGGGGTAATGTTGGCGCAAGCGATTCTGACCGTGTTCTTCATACAAATTCTGTACATAGAAGGGTCAAAATCGCAGGCAAACATTTATTTCGAAATATTTTTTTCGCGCATATGAGCTATAAGCTATAAGCTGCGCGCATATGAGCGGCTCCGGCCGATTAGAGGTTAAAGTAAAAAAAGTTAATTTAGATAAGAATATGTATGTATGTACGTACAAATGTACTTATAAAAAAAAATTCAAAGATATAAGAAATTTGCGCACTTAAAATGAAAAAAAACTCAAAGTTAATTAACGAGTGACGGCAAATGATTGAATATTGACAAGTTTTGACCCGCACGCACCCGTCCGGATTACAGCGTGCACCGAAGTAACGGGGGTCTGGATTAGCGAGGCTCTACTGTATATCTAGTTGGTATCTTTTGACAAATTGCAAGAGCCACAAAGCATTTATACATGTTATTTATTTAAATATATATTTATATTGATATAATTTGTACTTAAATTATAGTGCTTACATAGTAATAATATTAATCTTGGTTTCATTAATGCATATTATCATAAATAGCAGTATGGTTATATATTTGTTTGATAACCACAAACAAAATAGCATATTTTCGAATTTGATATTATCATAAACAAAGTTCCTAATCAGTACATCAAATTAGATTATCAGATTGGAAGTGAAAACAAAGAAACATTACTTGCAATGGAAGTTATGTACTACATTTCAACCCTTTGTAAAATTTTATCATTCAAAAGTTCATTTTATCTGGGTCAAAATCAATTTAAAATCTTATCAATTTTGAAATCGTTATCCTAATTTTGTTCAATAATTTCTGGTATATTTTATTGTAGAAGATTGTTGCATTTTTACATTATTTTTTAGTTCTATTCAATTATTTCGATGTTGTATGTTCTTATTTGGCTGATTAGTTTTTCCCTCTGCTGAAGTTGTTGATATTTTTATTTTTAGTTCTATTCAATTATTTCGATGTTGTATGTTCTTATTTGGCTGATTAGTTTTTCCCTCTGCTGAAGTTGTTGATATTTTTATTTTTAGTTCTATTCAATTATTTCGATGTTGTATGTTCTTATTTGGCTGATTAGTTTTTCCCTCAGCTGAAGTTGTTGATATTTTTATTTTTAGTTCTATTCAATTATTTCGATGTTGTATGTTCTTATTTGGCTGATTAGTTTTTCCCTCTGCTGAAGTTGTTGATATTTTTACTCCCGCTCTAAATAGGGCCAAACTATTTTTTTCCTCCATTTCCATCTGTCAAAATCAACTCCTTTACACTTAAAAATGTTTGTACATTTTAAAAATGGAACACAATCAAATATAAGGAAAATCTACCCCAATATTAACACCTATTGTAAACTAATTAAATGAGTAAAGAAAATATCTATGAACTGCCTCTTTCTTCACGCTTGTGTGTGCAATATTTAATTGAAAAATCCGTTTTTATGTTTTCAATTATAACTAAGGTGATACAAGCAGGGCCGGATCTACGAAATCTGGCGCCCTGTGCAGTAGGTACCGATGGCACCCCCCCCCCTACATTTTTATTTTGATAAAAAATTCGTTCACCCTAATTTTTTTATTTTTTTTTTATATTTTTTTTTTTTACACTAATTTATCTCACTAATTTATCTAATAAAATCAAGACATATAAAGGGTGTAACTTTTCCAAGTGACCTGGCGGTAGCTCTCACACTCGTTTTTTTTTAAAGAGAGAATCGCCAGGAGCCCTATACTCTCTGAATCTATTGGGTAAACATAAAATTATGGTGCTATTTTAATTATTTTAGGAAAAACTCTTTTTGAAAGTTATGCTTTAAAATAATACAACGAATTGTTTGTTTGTGCCCGTACCATTATTTAAAATATAGGTTACGAGACAATGCGGGTGGTTTTGCTGAACTAGGTCCATTAGACATTCTTGAGATTTACTGCGTTTATGTATATACCCAACGCGAATATTAATAGAAAAAGCAAATACAAATACGTTCTCATGGCAACGTACAACACAAGAATAGCATCTACAGCTTCTGACTAGCAACAGGCAGTCCCGACGAGAGACAGTGAGCAGTGAGACGGAAGGCACTACCACAGTACTTTTAAGTTATAAATTTAAAAATCTAATAATATAACCTTAAATTTGTACCTTGTATTTCCATTTCCACTAGGTTCTGTGTTGACTGAACAAACACCATAACTTGAAACACTAAACTAACGTATGACGTATGGTATCAACGGCTTTTACGAAAGACGCACTCATAAATATACCAAACCACCCACGACGCATTGACACCGTATGACCGTAACAGTAAAATAACAAATTTAATAGAAATTAATTATAGGTACATTTTACGAACTTCAACTGTCAAAACAATGATGAAACTGTTAACAAGTTGCAACCTTGCAAACCGTGCGATGTTTATGCTAATGAATTTTGAATTTACTGAAGATTTCATAAGAAAATGGTCTTTAACTACCCTTCTCCTAAAGATTTAAATCGTACAAAAGCATTTTGAAAGGCGCCGCCGGTTTGTTTGTTCTTTTGAATAAAAGTACAGCGCTCAGCCGGCGCTGTGATTGGTTATTGAATTTGGATCGCACTCATTCGTCATAAAAGACGGTAAAAGATATATGGAAAAATAGATCTTACGTTTAAACTAAATATATGGAATTTGTAAAAAAATTCTGTAACTGACTATAAATTCGTAAATCGTTGAATTTCGTCGAATTCAAACCAGATGCGTGCGCAGTCTGTATCTTTGGAAAGTGTTGCTAGAGCGTAATAATTATTTCGTACTATGGGTAATTTTTAAACGATTCAGGGAATATTATAACAAATTTTTAATAAAATATTTATTTTCTCACGGCGCCCCTTTGGAGTTGGCGCCAGGTTTTTTGCACGTTTTTGAACGTATGGCAGATCCGGCGCTGGATACAAGTTGGCAAAAGTTAAAAAAAAAATGCTCTCTCTAGCATTTCATAAATTTCTCTCAGAAGTCACAATGTATTGTTAAAAAATTTATCATCTTTAACATAATTAAATTTAATTTACAACTTGGGCTTCTTGGATTCAATTCCTCTGCTAGCTAAATTCTCCCATCATTGCAAGAGCAACATTTTCCGGTTATAATGTTTTTAATTGTTAGTTTATTAGAAGAAAAAAAATTCTTTAAAATGAAGGTGAACATTATACATATTTACACCTACAATTAAAATGTAAGGATTTTTTATCTTTAAAATGTTGTTTCAATCCATTTCTGCTTGTACACATTCAATATGGTCCTGCCGCAGAGAGATTGTTATAACCTCTTGGTATGTGCTTTTTTTTAATAAGAAGGAGTGATAAATTAATATCAGATCTATATAATCCTCTGAAAACCACACATTTAAAATTTTAATTAGGTATGGTGCCATTAGTTCTAATATTATAAGATTTTCCTATAAATAGGCATCACGAAATAAGAGGACCCCTTCTAAGAACTTTGACTGTTAAACTCTTCATACCTCATTTGACTATAATATAAGTTTTTCCTTTAAATAGGCATTACAAAATAATAGGACCCCTTCTAATAGCTTTGACTATTATACTTTTCATACCTCGTTTGACTATATGTATTTCTTTATTTGTATTTCTTTCCTCTGAATAGGCATAACTAAATAAGGGAATCCATTCTAAAAGCTTTGACTATTATACTTTTCATACCTCATTTGACTATAATATAAGTTTGACATCTTAATAGTTATCCCAAAACAAGAGAACCCCTTCTAACAACTTTGACTATTATACTCTTCATACCTCATCTGACTATAATATAAGTTTCCTTTAAATAGGCATCACAAAATAAGATAACTTCTTCTAATAACTTTGACTATTATACTCTTATTACTAATGACTACGATATAATTTTGACATTTAAATAGGCATCACAAAATAATAAAATCCCTTATAATAACTTTCACTATTATACTCTTCATACCTCATTTGTCTACAAAATAAGTTTGACATCTAAATAGGCATCACAAAATAAGAAAATCATTCTAACAACTTTTACTAATTTACTGTTCATATCTCATTTGGCTATAATATAAGTTTTTCCTCTAAATAGGTATCATAAAATAAGAGGACCCTCTTCTAACAAATATGACTATTATACTCTTCATACCTCATTTGACTATAATATAAGTTTTTCCTCTAAATAAGCATCATCCAATAAGAAGAGCACCCACTAACCACCTTGGCTATTACCCACTTTCCATACCTCATTTGACAATAATTTAAGTTTTTCCTCTAAATAGGCGTCGTTAAGCCAATGGTGGCGATTAAGTCCAGTAAGAGGAGCCCCCTTGGATCGGAGTACAAGGAAGAAATATTCGGTGAACTAGACGAAACCAAATGCAAGTAATTTACGAGTACCTTGAGAGGATCTACCACTGCCAACCGTGTTAAATACTAAATATTTAGCACCTACGCAAAACATGCATCCATATTACTACAATGATGACCATTTTATCTACACATTGTTTGAGTGTGATTGTGATAATATACATATAAAGAACTTTCAGCATGTTTAGTTATTAATTATCATAAAGCAAAGTTTGTGGTGCAAATCAAATTAAAAATGGTTTTAGTACTTTGTTTAAATGGTAGCAGGGTTGCCTATACCTAAAAGCCTCATCATATTGTTTATTTATTATTATTAAATTCATCGACCTGATGAAAGCTTGGGTACAAGTGAAATCCGGTTGCCTTTGAATAATATACAAAAATGGTAACCATAGATAATAAAAACAAGGGAGATGGGCGATGAGCCTTCAGTATGAAACCATGCCCATAAGAGTGTCGCCGAAACATCGTTCACCCGTACCACTGCAAATCGCATGTGTGCACAGCGTTTCCATGACAGTTGATCTGCTGACTATCAGCCCCCGGCGTACTTATATACAATGTGCAGTCGGATTAGGGAAAATACGGTATTACCTATTTACACAGAATGTAACTTAAGTGACCCCGAAGAGAGGGTAAACTGCCGAATAACAAAAGTAAAAAACATATTTTCATTTAAATGCATCAAGGAAAAATCTGCTTTTCTATTTACTGTGTATACCAGCCTAGCGATTCCGTATTTATTGTGAGATCGTTATTGGATAACGGACGTTATCTCCCGCCAGATTTGTGTGATTTTTATGGCTGTTATGTACTTTTTCTATGTACATTAAATGAATAAATAATCATGCGTACTTGTTTGAATTCATGTTTAAATCGATCTAAACTAAGTGACAGTAAATACGTAAAAATCACACAAATCTGAAAGGAGATAACGTCCGTTATCCAAGATACGGAATCGCTCGGCAGAAGCAGGTACAAAAATATCAATAATATTTATAAATTCATTTAATATTTATACCAACTTATTAAAGGGCTAAAAATAGATTTTAAATTGGTAAATAATGCACAAAAAATTATAATTTTATAGTAAATATCATTTCGGGCTAACAGTCGTCGAATCAACTGTCGGATCACCGTGCACAGCGGTGCCTTTGTTTGTGCCTGCACACCCATTGCACAACTCATTGGCTCCGCCGCTTTGATAGTTCATGCAGTTTGATTGTAACTTTCATGTCATATCTCCCTTTGTCTCTGTTATCTATGTCCAGGACAGTATGATACGATTTATAGAAAATGATTAAAATGTCCATATCGTGTTTAGTTATGGTGGAATGATGGTGTGTTGTGTTTGTTTAGTGACCGTGAAGGAGAATGTAAAGACTCCGCACCGCATCCGGCTGTGCGAGGCCGTACCCCAACTGCCCTCGCACTCCCTGCAGCAGCTCTCCATCAAACCTTACAGGAAGAGGACCCGGAGAAGGTATGCATTAATTTCTAAGATAAATTAACTATAAACTCAGTCTACCTGTAGAAACAGTAAATTACAATCACTTGATCTTCTTCCTTGCGCTGTCCCAACTCATAGCCTAGGTAGGCTGTTGGGGTCGGCTCTTCTCGTTCTCAGGTTGTAATTTCTTCTGTTCTGAGTATCGCCTTCATCCAGGCCGTTTCTCTGAAGAATTTTGGAGCATTGAGTCATTCAGGAGTTCTTCAGTCTTCCTCTGGACGACTGTCGATGAAGCTCCATAGATAAATTACAACCACTTGATGAAAGAAATAAAAATTAATAAAACTCTCAAGAGACTTGTTTGTGACTTAACTTTAAATTGCAACAACAATATCAGGACTGAGTCATTTAGATACTCGTTTGTACCTAGATTGCATGCAGTTGGCAATACTTTCTCAGAATGTGTTCAACTGAACAGAATGTAGTTGCAATAAGGCTATTTTTTTTTTTTTTTTTTACAGTGAATAAATACCGCACAAGAATCTCAACTGCTCCTGTCTGGAGCCAGTGAGACTATGGCATCCCCAATTGGGGTATGTTGTGAGGCTGAAGGTAGTGGGGAGGGGAAGGAGGTGGGGAAGAGGAAGCTTGGGAAGTACCTGGCTATTCAGATCTGGTCACCAAACACGGCTAAAGCCATTTTTAAGCAACATTTCAATTCTGAATGGTGGTCTTACACCAGGGCGATACTAATAGTATCTTCCACTCTGGAACATGCAGCAAATATACTATATATTATTTTAAATGAATTAATTGTGAAATAACACAAATAAAATTTATTTGCGCATGCCGGGTTCGAACCCGCGACCTCCGGATTGTGAGTCAAGAGTCTTACCCACTGGACTACTACATATGGCTATAATAACATACCTCAATAATAATAATCAATGTTAGCATTCCGACTGTCCGAAGTTAGTGGAACTATGGCATGCCCAATTGTGATGTGTCATGAGGGAAGAATATCTGAATAGCGCGCGGAACAAATTTTAGAGAAAAAAAAAATTAAATGCGATTTTAACCCTTACTTATAAAGAAACTATATGAAGGACAAGGTCAGAATTGCTTGCGCCAATATCATTCTTGGTGTAGCCAAAAGTTTGATTCACCTAGCAACACCAGAATATTTTTAAATGAATTATCTATTGAATCTGGATGTCAGATTTTGCCGCGATTTGAACTGTCAAAAAGTGATATCTCATATCTACAAGATAGTTCACAAACACATCGAAAAACCTATCAATTTATCGAACAAATGCAAGTAATATTGTTTTTCTAGATAGTTTATTGTTCAAGGAATGTGTTTCGGTAAATAAAATATACTACGAGGGTGTAAGTACTCCGATAAGTACTCGGCCTACAAAAGAAAAACGAAAATTTTGGAATTTTTTTATTTTTATTTCTAAACGTAATCTCCTTTTAGCTCGATACACTTGACACAGCGATGCTCCAATTTCTTTAACCCGTCTGAAAAAGAATTTTCTCGGGATCTGTAAAGTAGGCCTTGTCTGCAAAGTAGGATGACCTCATTCAATTCAAATTTCTGCCCGGTGAGTGACTTTTTCAAGTTTGGAAACAAAAAGAAATCGCACGGGGCCAAATATGGAGAATATGGTGGATGGGGCAGTAGTTCGTAGCCCAATTCAACCAATTTGGCCGTAGCGAGGGCGGAGGTGTGAGCCGGTGCGTTGTCATGGTGGTAGAGCACTCTTCGCCGAATGTGGCCGTTTTTTCTGCAATTCGGCATCTAATCGGCCCAATAATTCGGCATAGTACAGCCTTGTGATTGTTTTGCCCCTCTCCAGGTAGTCGATGAAGATCACACCTTGTGAATCCCAGAAAACTGTGGCCATCACCTTTCCGGTCGATAGGACCGTCTTCGGAGCACGTTCGCCGGGTGAAGTCCACTGTTTCGACTGTTCCTTGGTCTCTGGTGTGTACCAATGGATCCATGTTTCGTCGACGGTCACGAAACGATGCAGAAACTTCTTCAGATTGCGCTTAAACAGCGTCAAACACTTCTCTGAAGTGGTCTCACGGTTTCGCTTGTTGTCCGGAGTGAGCAAACGCGGCACCCATTGCGCCGACAGCTTTCTCATGCCCAAAATTTCATGCAGGATATGACCCACGCGGTCTTTTGAGATGCCCACTGTCTCAGCTATCTCGTGCACCTTCAATCGGCGGTCTGCCAATATGAGATAGTGGATTTTTGTTATGTTATCCTCCGTGGTAGCCATTTTCGGGGCACCTGGGCGTGATCAAAAACCGATGTGCGACCACATTGAAACTCTTTAAACCAATTTTTGACAGTCGCCACCGAAGGAGAAGAGTCACCATATATAGCATCCAAGCGCTCTTTGATTTTGCTGCGCGATTTCCCTTCCAAAATCAAGAATCGAATCACCGACCGATAATGCTCTTTTTCCATTTCTCTAAAATCCTGAAATTTCGGCAGAGCCGTCCACGAGAATGTACTACACAATACTAAATTTCTCTTGCGATAGTGGCGCCATCAGGCGGTGAGGCTAAGTACTTATCGGATGGCCCTCGTATAGCTCAAAATAAATCCACAAAATATTAGTTCAAAGTGATGCATTCCGAAATTTCCAGTATGCAATAAAAGAAAAAGTTTCAAAAATGGCTCTCCACAGGTTAAGAATGGGGTGGTATTTCACCAGGTAATCAGGGCCGGATCTGCGAAATCTAGCGCCCTGTGCAGTAGGTACCGATGGCGCCCCCCCCCCCCCCCCTACATTTTTATTTTGATTAAAAATTTGTTCACCCCAATTTTTTTTTTTTAATTTAATTTTTTTTTTTACACTAATTTATCAAATAAAATCAAAATAAAGGGTGTAACCCTATCTAAAGTTTTCGAATAAATAAGCCACGATCTATGTAATTCTTCTCCATTAGGCAGTTTCTTGTAATAATACTTAGTATTAAATTTACGCTTGTTCGTAATAGGAAAATCAAAACCTTTCAATTATACAGGACCTTCCTGAACTAATAAACTAATGGAATTTTGAGATAACTTTGGCCAGCATCCGGGATCTTCCAATTCAAGCTCTGAAAACAGAATTAAATTTAAACTGCTATCAGTAACGTTATTTTTATCTTCTAATAATTCGACCGGAGGAATTTGTGCGATAGATATCTGTTTAGATGTGCTCGGGACCATTGTAACGTCATTGCGCGGGACATCATTTTTTATCGGTGCTGGAGAAATTGGAATAAAAAAATTCCCAATGGAAACGAGTTTTTTTATGTCATTATGCTCTTTAATTCTACGTTTTAGATTCTGCGAGCCTTAAAGTTTTTTTTAATTATTGTTCTATTCATTGTAATCCACAATCCACAACCTCTAACAACCAATAGAAATTTAGTTATAAATTAAAAAATCTAATAATAAATCTAATAATATAACCTCAAATTTGTACCTTGCATTTCCATTGCCCCTGTGTTCTGTGTTGAGCGAACAAACATCATACAAAACACTAAACACTGACGTATCTATGGTATCAACGGCTTACGAAAGACGCTTACACTGATTATTACTGACTGTAAAATAACAAATCTAATAGAAATTAATTATAGGTACATTTTACGAACTTCAACTGTCAAATCAATGATGAAACTGATGAAACTGTTACTGTTAACTGTTGCAAACCGTGTGATGTTTATGCTAATGGAATTTACTGAAGATTTCATAAGAAAATGGTCTTTAACTACCTTCTCCTAGAGACTTAAATCGTACAAAAGCATTTTGAAAGGCGCAGTAGGTTTGTTTGTTCTCTTGAATAAAAGTACGGCACTGTGATTGGTTATTGAATTTGGATCGCACCCATTCGTCATAAAAGACGGTAAAAGATATATGGAAAAATAGATCTTACGTTTAAACTAAATATATGGAATTTGTAAAAAAATTCTGTAACTGACTATAAATTCGTAAACCGTTGAATACAAACCAGATGCGTGCGCAGTCTGTATCTTTGGAAAGTGTTGCTAGAGCTTAATAATTATTTCGTACTATGGGTAATTTTTAAACGATTCAGGGAATATTATAACAAATTTTTAATACAATATTTATTTTCTCACGGCGCCCCTTCGGAGTTGGCACCAGGTTTTTTGCACGTTTTTGAACGTATGGCAGATCCGGCGCTGGGTGATACTGAGAATATCTACTGTGTTTTATTTTAATACATATTTATAAATTCACCTGTGTTATGGCAACATTCCATAAATATAGGTACAGCATTTTGGCTTTACTTTATTCCATTCGTCTAGTTAGTTATGAACTTACTTTTATGTCTATAAATCCTAACAAGTTTACTTTCCCTCTAGAAGTGGGAAGGTGTAAAGTACTACGATAATGAACAGCTTGAAGAATAAAATGGTGTTTTCTTTCAGACTAGCCGTCAAATCTCAAGACGACACCTCCAGTTCCGACTCCAGCCTTACCCCCTCCGTGAACCTCGGCGATAACCTCACTGTGACTACAAAGCTGCCTTGCCAAATAATTAGGGACGAGAAAATATTAAGCAACGACTGTGCCTTAACCAACACCACCTGCCTGAAGGCTTACCAGAACCAGGCTGTCCATAAACATGACCACACCGACCATACTGTCCACATTGACCACAAACCCGACCACACCGACCGTACGGTCCACACTGATCACATCCCGGACAGTTTGGTGGTGCCGGACCTGGCCAAGGTTCTCAAGAAGGAGGAGGTGAAGATTGAGGGGAAGGCCAACGGTATCATTGCCAACGGAGTGGTTGGGAGTCACAAGTTGACTGACTACTTCCCCGTGAGGCGGAGCGTTAGAAAGACTAAGAAGGAGGTGTTGGAGGAGAAGCAGCGGGATCTGGAGGTGGCCATCAGAGAAGAGAGGGAGGAGGGGTTAGAGGTTTGTTTTATTTTAATGCATATTTATAAAATTACCCGTGTTATGGCAACATGCTATATCTACAGATACAGCATTTTGGCTTTACAGCCATTAATTCTCTTAGTCTAGTTCAGTGGTTCCCAACCGGTGGTCCAACCAACATTATTGTACCTTGTGGTCCCTGTGAAAACAAATAAATGTAATAATGGCCCCTGGTCAAAAAAAGTTGGGAACCACTGGTCTTCTTCTTTGTGTGCCCTATCAGGTCCCCCCGACATTGGCGATCACTCCTGAAAATGTCTCTGTCTGGTCTAGTTACATCACATTATGAACTTACTTTTATTTGGTTGTGATTTGAGATGTTCGTGTAATTGAAATAATTACTTTTATTTGTGTATTGTGGTTAGTTCCCAAAGAATTGACGATGGAACAATGCTGTGACTACAACAATAAAACACTTCTGTAGTGGCAGAATATTGCAACTTAAAATACAGCATTCTACCAGGACAACCCCACAAATACGCTGTTTTGCCATTGCAACACTGTTGCCATGCGGGAGACAGGATGTGTGAGTTACAGCGTATTGGCCTCAAATATCGGCAGCTATCCGTGCCACAGGAGAGTCGCGTGATGTTTCAATTTGCTGTATCTCCACAAAGCTAATTTTGAGATGGACATCAATTTTTTTTTGGAAATTTTGTTATATTCCTTAAAAACTAATAGAAGTAACAATTTAAAATTAGGTTGAAGGTTTAATTATGTAGAATTAATTTGCAATAAAAATACAAATATGTCATGAATTTCAATATCCGTATATATATTTTTAACAAAATTTTAAATGAAGGATCAACTTAACCCAGTGTTTCTTAACCGTATTGAAAGAATCACCCCCTTTACCACAGTAAAATTATCCAAAAATACACCATTTATTTGAATTTTATTTAAAAGCTGAAATATTTTGACCTGACAAAATAGGCTCGAGGCCTGAATGGTTAATAAATATTTATTTATATTTAACTGTTCAATTTGTTTTAGGTGGCCAACTTTGAAGGCAAAGGACGCGGAGTGATTACTGCGCGTAACTTCCAGCGCGGCGAATTTGTGGTGGAATACTGCGGCGAGCTGGTGAGCATGAGCGAGGCGCGGACGCGCGAGGCGGGCTACGCGCAGGACAGCAACAAGGGCTGCTACATGTACTACTTCCGTCACAACAATCACCAGTACTGGTTAGTACCGACTCATTAATCCACTTATCGTTTACATGACGTTTGAATTATGCACTTCCGTAATTGAAGTCTCCAAAGATTATTATGTTTGACTCAAAATATATATATATATATATATATATATATACAATGTGTCTGGAAACTCATAGTACAAGCGGGAAACTGGTGAATCTACATCACGTAGAGAACCGGAAAAACTTATTTTTTTCGATCCGAGCATTTCGATTTTAATATTATTTTTTTTCTATTTTTCCGCTTTTTCGGCAACTAAAAGGTTAAAAAAAAAATTGAGCCCGGTTTACCCTTCGATGCATTTTATAAGACTTTACACAGCTGAAATCAAACCCCTAGTGAAAAATTTTTTCAAATTTAACCAAAAAAATTCCAACTTCGGATCCGATTTACTCGAAAACGAAAGCTCAAATCAAAAAAGTTATATCACAAATCGACTCCGAATGTGATGTAGATTTACCAGTTTCCCGCTTGTACTACGAGTTTCCGGACACCGTGTATATATTGCCACACCACCGCGAAAGTTCTTGTAAAAATGTAAAGAGTGGTAATTGTAGGCATTTAGTAGCAACCCATGTGGGAGGTGTAGTAGTCCCACTGGTTCCAGGCAGCTATTCTAATGAGTATTATATCTGTCTTAGCATCGACGCCACGGCTGAATCTGGTCGTTTGGGTCGCCTGGTGAACCACTCTCGTAATGGCAACCTGCTGACCAAGGCCGTCCACCTGGACGGGCGTCCCCACCTCGTGCTGCTGGCCGGCCAGGACATCGCCGCTGGAGAGGAGGTCACCTACGACTACGGCGATCGTTCCCGGGAGGCACTGCAGCACCACCCCTGGCTGGCCCTCTGATGCCGCCTCTACTCGTAATGACTGCTTACTTATTCTTGGATCTCGCCTGCTCAAGAAAAGACACCTTCGATTATAAATCACAACCTACCATCATCATTAACTGCTGTCTTTATCAATTGTTCGTATCCGAAGGCTCTTTTGCCCGGTGTACACGAGGACAGTGGTAATGCAAAATTGTACGCTTTGTATTAAGTTGTTTTTTAGGACAGTCGTTTAGTTACCAAATCAGCCGCCTCCAAACACTTGTGACTTGTCCATCGTTTTTTGAGAAGAAATTTGGGAAGGGATTGAACAAGAGGCTTGACATAAGAAAGGATGGGGAGACGGTCGAGCCTTTCGACGCTGAGGCTTGTAGTCTCTAGGGACTGTTACTATTAACACAATCTTCGTGTAAACAGGCCATTATGCTCAATTGTTTGGACCCTTGTCACATTTAACATTGTCATCAAATTGGCCGTCAACTCCATTTTTAATTTTTTGCGTCTTCAAGTAACGATTTGCGTCTTGTCAAGTTTTAAGTTGGATTTTTTGATATTTGACCAAACGAGAGTTTTATTTTAAATATTTTATGGGGACCATTCTATCTGAAGTACCAAATTTGAAATGACGTTGACACACGTTTGATGATAGGGTTTAAAATAACTCAGCCATAAGTGGCCTCCAGGTACTTGAATGGTACTTGATCGAATAATGCACTTGACTTAATTTAAAAGTGGCAGACGGCCGAGCCTTTTGACCCCGTGACCTCAGTTAGTGCTGGGCAAACCGGGCTGGTTATTTATTCATTCTTCTCTGCTGCTCAAACTGTTAAAAAAAAAATTATGTTTTAAAGTTTTTGTGGCCTCCATTCGTAGGAATCTAAAGTCTCGTACTATTATTATTTGACTTTCGCAGCTTAAAATATTAAGACATGTTGAATTATGAATCAAAATTATGTTTGATAATTGCTGCGGCATTCATTCCTCCAACCTACGATCATGCACTGCCATTTATTCATCACTATTGTAATCAATAATTGTAGGAATCTGAAGACTCTTATTTGTACTGACTGATTATTTATTTTTTGAACTTCACTGCTCAAGACATGTAAAATTATAAATTAAATTAATCTCTCAGTTAAAATCGCTGTGTCATCAGCGTATGATATTGGTTTCGACTTTATGGTGAGTTTAAAAATATCATTCACATAAATGATAAAAAGAATTGATCCCAGTACCGTTCCCTGAAGGATTCCATGTATTTTGAAAAGTTGCACTCGCCCGACCTACGATCAAACATGGCCATTTATCCTTCTGATATCGTGATCAATTTTAAACATAATAGAAGCAAGGGAGATACGCCATGAGAATAATATATAATTTTTTCAGGGCCCTTTTTGTTACAAATCTCAAGGGCTCTGTAAAAATATAACTAGCTAGGCATTGTCTCATTATTTACAAACAGATATAGAAACAGATTAACACATTAGAAAGTGTTAGCAGTGCCCTTGAGGTGATTTTTGACAAAAATGGCGCTGTAAAAATTATCCAATTTATTTATTATCATTATTTTAGCTTCGGAAGATTTTGAATGCACTGGATACAATATTAAAATCACCGGACGTTGCTGATTTTGTAGTTGCTATTTTTTCTTTCTTTATTATTGACTATCTGAACTCTGGGCTCTGCACAGACTTTTTAAATCACGTGTAGGTAATTTTCCCCTTATTTTGAATGTCAGGTGTGCAAATTTCATGACTCAAAAACTCATGTGGAAAAGTGACCTTCCTCCATGATCAGTATTTTCTTCATTGATGAATTACGAGTTCTGTCAAAAAACTTCAAAATTACAACTGTGTTAACCTGTCAAAGGCTGGCAAATTCCAGGAAAAGTATAGAAATTTCGTAACAAAACACGAATTTTAATTTTGAATTGAATGTTTTGTGGATTAATTTTGAGTTATCGCATATTTTATTGACCGAAACACATTCCTAGAACAATAAACTATGTACCAAAACAACATTACTTGCGTTAATTACGTAAATTAATAGGTTTTACGATGTTTTAGTTGAGGAACAAGCGTCAACCTTGACGGATAAAATTCGCGGCAAATTTGACATTTTCATACCACACATACCAATATTCTGGGGTTGCAAGGTGAATGAAATTTTTTATCATATGGGGTAATGTTGGCGCAAGCGATTCTGACCTTGTTCTTCATACAAATTCTGTACATAGAAGGGCCAAAATCGCAGACAAACATGTTTTGTTAGAATTTTTTTCCAATTATTTTCTCACACCTCGCACAAAACGCGTGCGCCCGCGCCTTTCCGGCCAATAAGAGGTTAAGGGGTGAGAAAATGGGATGAGGGTGATTTTTCGAAATCTCATGTGGAAAGTGACCTTCCTCCATGATCAGTATTTACTTCATTGATGAATTACGAGTTCTGTTCAAAATTACAACTGTGTTAATCGGTGCAAAGTGAAAGTGGAAGTTGGACAAGAGACATCATTATCCTGCTTCAGTGAGTTTATGCAATCCTTTTTTCTTTTCTTCCAGAAAGTTTCTAACGCTCCATTTCCTTCTTTGAAGGTCAAATGTGCAAAATTTCATTAATTTCTGATTAAAAATAGATTTGTTTAACCTTTTCCACGCGATCGTAACAACAGTTGATACGGCAAAAGCCATGCCTCACACGCGCCCGTATCTTATTATCGTAAAATTTTTTTTTGTAAAAAACATCTATAATCAAGTGAATGTGTCCTCGTGCCTCGTGGTACTTGAAATATGACATATACATACCGTGTATGGGTATTGAAAAAACGGAGTAGATCAACGCGGGTAAAAAGTTAAAAAACAAACCCACATCGGGACACTTTTTTATATGTATATCTAATACATTTATTAGAAGATTACTCACCGCAAAATAAGAGATTATATTTTATTTTAACCATGAACCATTATTAGTATGAAACTGCGCACACAATTTTCGCCAATACCGTTCACCTGTACTACTGAAAATCGCATCAAAGCACAGATGCGCCCCTCCTTTGTTTCTACCTACACACCGAACAAAACTTTCATTGGCTCCACCGCTTTTATAGTCTGTGCAGTTTGGTCGTAGCTCGGTGACAATTTGCACACATCCACGCCATATCTCCCTTTTTTCTTTATGATTTATCTATGATTTTAACGCATTTCTAGCAGCCACATAATTCTGTACGAAAATTGACTGTCACTGTATCTCAGAAGGTCGGCTCTGATTTAACTGCATCGAATGAGACTGTTTTTTTTTAGAATTGAAGTTATGCTTTGCATGTGAGTGTGTTGGGCAGCCGAAAGTTACAAGTCAATAAATACACTAATACACTGATAGACTTTATATTAATAGTGCAATGTAATAAAATAATTTAATTTACTTATTCGAAATTATAATAAAACCCAAAAACAATGCACGCTTTTGCGAAGTGCTCAGAAATTTACTACGTTTTTACTATTGATTTTATTATTAAATTATTTAACCCTTTCCCAATTATATTAAAAACAATATGTAATTTGTTATATTTACCCAAAAATAAATCACGATAATACTTTTGGCCGTGAAAATCTCTAATCATAGCCACTGTATAATTTATTTAAACGTGCAATTTTTCGAAAATACCTGACATCTCTGCAATTATTCTTATAATCTTAAAGTTATAAACATGATTATTATAGAAACCTTGGAAATTTAACCACTCAAACCCATTAGCTTGTTTTGACGATAATATAACATTACCAGACATATGTACGACGTGGTTCCATGCCAACTGAGAACAAAGTCAACTCAACGCCTCTTTGAAAAGTTATTAAAATCTATGAAAAAAATAATTTTAAAATAGTCCATAACCGTAACCTATTTAACCAATTTTTTTACATCACTTCTAATTACTTTTCTGAGGTAGTTCTGAGTTGATTTCATTCAGACTTGTGCGGTCACCGTATGATGTATGTGGCGTACCTGACTTATTAAAGTCTTCATGAACATGTGGATCACAAAATGACACCAATCGCGCAAAGCATCTCTCATTCCTAACTTTTGAAGTAATCACAATGACTCTACACTATTTCCTTAATTTCTGAAGTAATCACAAAGAGTCCTTCATTATTTCCTTAATCTCAGAAGTAATCACAATACATAACTTATTCACTATTTCCTTAAATCTCGGAAGCAATCACAACGACTCATTCACTATTTCCTAAATCTCTGAAGTAATCACAATGAGTCATTCACTATTTCCTTAATCTCTGAAGTAATCACAATGAGTCATTCACTATTTCCTTAATCTCATTGTATAGAAGCATGCAGCTTTCACACATTCTTATAGTGAATTATTTATTAGTAACTGATACGCACGACATGATTCTTTCCTCATTTCATAGACTAATGAAACATTGTATATTCTTTGCTTTTCTTAGTCACCTTTTGCCCAATGACTCTCGCGTGTTGCAAAAACCACAGCCGCATTTATGAGGGAATGATGAACAGCTGAGGATCCTGCATCGGGACCAAGTCTTACAGGGGCTTGATGTTAATAAAGCTAGCGGGCCTGACGGAATACCTGCCCTGGTATTGCAGAGGTGCGCTGCAGAAATAACTCCAATTTTGACGAAGCTTTTCAAAATGTCCCTGAAGTCTGGCTCTGTGCCCTCTGGTTGGAAAAAAGCGATCATTCTCCCTATTCCAAAGAAGGGTGACTTCTCCAGTCCGGCCAATTACCGCCCCACAGCGATCACATCTGTTCTATCCAAAGTGATGGAAAGTGTGATCAATGACAAACTGCTCACATACCTTGAGAAGAACAAAATTATTAAAGACCGTCAATACAAATTCCGGCGGAAAGGCTCGTGCGGTGATCTTTTCGCATATGTGACGCATTTTTGGGGGCGGTGCCTGGAACTTTTTGGTGAGACCCAAACGGTTGCACTGGACATTTCATTTCCAAGGCCCTTTAACCGGGTTTGGCACCGAGTTGTCAACAAACTGCCTTCTAACAGACTTTCAGCATCCTTGTGTAAGTGGATTGCCTACCTTTTGAGGGAGCGGTCGATTCAGGCGGTTGCTGATGGTTTCACCTCTTCCTCGCTGGTAAATGCTGGCATCAAAGTCTCCGACTTTGTTTTTGTTGCACATTGATGACCTATTGTCATGTGCACCGATTCATTGTTACACGGATGACAGTAAAGTCCATGATAGTTTTTTGTTTATCAAGCTCCCAAAGGGCACACAAACCCCAATGGCTCGGAGGGCTTTGAAGCAAAGAATGGACGGTTAGGGGCCATCCATAAATTACGTCACACCTTAAGTGGGGGGGAGTAGAGAAGTGTGACAAAGGATATATGAGCTTGTGATTTATATACATCATGAGCTTTGTGCTTTTATGGTATGTCAACATGCACAAAACGACTGCGACACATGCGACTGCCACCAAAATATTTTCCCTATCCCATTTACGCCCCCTCCGTCGTGGTATCCCATTACGCCCTCACGGGGTCTCACAAATATGATGGGGGGGGGGGATAAAAAAATCATGAAATTCGTGTGATGTAATTTATGGATAGCCCCTTTCAAACCAGTCTTGACATATTTTTCATGCGGTTTCGGTGATTATAATTGAGAAAGGGGTTTAAAAAAAAAAAGCAAAAGGTATTTAAATTACATTTTTCAGCATTTTATATTCTAGTTTTTTCTACTGGATTAAGTGCCTGTTGCAAATTTGATATCTTTCGTGAGAATTGCCCTTAAAAACGTGTTTTATTCTCCGTTCCATTTTTTTATTTCTATTTACACTTATTCAGCAGTATGAAAAAACAATGTAAAAATAAAAACATGTTTCTTTATTTAACTTTTTCAGTAACATGAAGGAGAAAAAAAACATTTCTCCAAACATAAATATGTAGCTATTATGGGAAAACCACTTATACTACAAATATACAATATAAATGTGTAGCTATTACGGGAAAACCACGTATATTACAAACATACAATAAAAGTGTGTAGCTATTGTGGGACAACCACTTACACTACTAACATACAATATAAGTATATAGCTATTCTGGAAAATCCACTTATACTACAAACAAACAATATAAGTATGTAGCTATTCTGGAAAATCCACTACTATACTACAAACATACAATATAAGTATGTAGCTATTATGGGAAAACCACTTATACTGCAAACATACGATATAATTGTGTAGCTATTATGGGAAAACCACTTATACTGCAAACATACAATATAATTGTTTAGCTATTATGGGAAAACCACTTATCCTACAAACATCCAATTTTAATAAATACATATCACATTATCATTTGACAAACACGGTGAGTTATTATGAAACTACAGTCGGTGAGAACGTGGTGCGCAAGAACACTTTTTACGCACGAATCTGGCATTCCAAAAGTTAAGCAGCTCATTAAAAATGTTATTCCATAATTTAGGAGAAAACTGGTTCCATTGAAGCTCCCTCATCGTTAGATTGTTATAACCGTAGACAATAGAAATAACGGAGATGGGCCATGAACCTTTTTAGTACAAAACTGAGTAAACAAATCACAGTTATGCACGATGGTGCCCCGCCTTTATTTCTACCCACACATCAAGGGTATAACTTTCGTTGGCTGTGTCGCTCCTATAGACCATGCAGTATCTTGGTGACAGTCGACTTGCTTCCATGCCAGTCTTGGTTTCTATTTTCTACGGTTGTAACTTTTGGCTCATAATTTTTTTACCTGTGGAAAGAGAAAACAAGCATTTTAATATACATATTATTAAGTATTTAGTGGTAAGATGCCAAGACAGCTTATTTGCTTATGCTTGCTTAGTTGTATTAACTTATTTGACATTCTCTATGTGCCTAAATCCACAATGTTCGTATCGCTTTTAATTCAAGACATAATTTACTTAATAGATTATGTAATATGTACGTAAATTATTAAGCTCCCCAAATATTTTACCTTAACAAAGTCAATTTATTTTTAGATATATATAAAATGACAATAGAATTGTACATCAAACACACAATATAAAAAAACTTTACAAATATTGCTGAAAACTCAATCAGATATCGGTTCTCATGTTGATAATAATATAACTGTAACTACATTGTGCATACCTCTCTCAAACCTAACCTATACCCAACTTCCTCAGTCGTAGATGCTCTTAGTATCGCCCTGGTGAAAACCACCATTCAGAATCGAAATGGCTTAAGAGGGCATTTCTCAGAGAAAACCAGAAATATGTCATTTTCAAATGAGATTTTAGACGTATTTGACTCTTTTCCACAAAAAATTATAAATGGATTTCGAAAGATTGTTCTTTTATCTAACATTCGCATGTAATAAATTTTGAGAAAATTTTTAAATTTTTAGTATAATAAGGTTATTCCATAGGTCGTTGGCAGATTTGTTAAATTTTCAAAAAAGATTTTGTATTATACCACACCCATTTCAAATAATATAATCATGCAGTAAAATAAATCAATACATTATCTAGCAAACACATGTTTTAGAATTTTAATTTTAGTTTCAATAAAATCATTAAAAAATATGTACGTACATGTGTTTCTTGACGAAAATTGGTCCATTTGTGTATTTATTTGCGCACTTACAAACTAATATATTTCAGATTTTTTTAACATTCTTATTAAATTTAGACATTATTGAAAAATTATAAATACTTATAATCAAAAAATAATTACAAAAAGTACATTATTTTAATAGTTTTATCATCACGCCTTTCAGCATTTTTGGATGAAGGTATAAATTAAAGCTAATTTGGATTGAAATAAATTCGATATTGAGTTATAATTTAAAAAAGCTGGTACGGAGAATAATTAATTATTCTCATTGTAACCGCCCTGCACGACCGTAAGAACAACTTTCAACGAAATGTGGATTTTCGTCCGCTGGCTGGTTAAACGCTCTTAATCCATAAACACACTGAACCCTTTGGAATAACAAAGTTCCGTCTGTTGCGGTAATTTCATGCGATAATGAACTCTAAAGTAGCTAATTATAGATCCCATTATCGCATGACATTACCACAACAGATGGAAACTTGTTATTCCAACGGATCGATACATCAAAAGAGGATACCATAATTCCACTTGGCTAACAGTTCTAGTTAACGCTGGACAGTAGGGAGTAGTCGGGACTCTTACTTTTTTAATTGCCTCATTTGACAGATCCCCACGTATGCTCTTTCTGTTAGGTTAAGAGAAGCATGCGCAATGCGATCATGAGCGTGTCAGTACAGCCAAGCAAAAACTTGTAGTTTTATTTTCAATTGAATTTGCTTCTATATAACAGTTGAGTATCTAATAATCTCATCTGTCACCAATGAATCTATTGCTTGGTGGTTCATACACCTGACTGTAAGATCAGGTTATAATTTTTATTGTCGCCAATTCAAAATATATTTTTTTAAATTGCCATGTTCATTGTTAAAAAATTCCTTTACAAGGCATTTATAAATACAGTACTCTCAATAATCCACCATCTGATTATCACAAAATCATGTGATCTATGGTTATGTTCGAGGTGTTGCCATTTTTCGACAATTTAGTACCGACCCAAAATATAAATTTTTCTCTAATGGCAACTATTTGTATGAAAAAAGGAATTATTTTAACTAGTTGAAAGCACAAAATCAATCATTATAATTTGCCGGTAGAATCGTAATTTGTAGAATTCAGTAGTCCGCCGTGGTTCTAGACCGAAGCTTTGTACACCAACGGGTTGGTTTATTGTAATGTTTGGTATTATTTACATTCAAACACTATTCGTTCTGTGGGGGTCCTTTTCAATAACAAGTTCTTGATAACAAACTCGTTTATTACATATTCACAATAATTATTCTACAAGTCACACAACCTGTCTAAACTAGTGGCTAATTGAATCTGGGCGGTGGAACTAGACTCAACAGAAGCACTTTTTCTACTGGCATCTGTCGGTATCACTTAGAAGCTCATCAGTATCACTTAGAAGCTCAAACATTACAGTTATCTTACTCTTACACACTCAGTTACTTTATCGCCGTCTAGCTTAACTGAACTGACCATTTTACCAGTGTTCATTATCGTTGTTTTAGGTTAGTCCTCTTTGAATTATATCAACTGTCGCGTGTGGTTTTTGTTTGTTTAAGTTTACAAAATGGAGTCTTCTTACAAGCGTAACATAACTCCTTAACCCTCTCAGACTAATTTGTTCACTTTTGGGAACAACTCTTATAGGTCTCATAGAAATTCTTGTGTCTCCCTTACTAACAAAGTGAGAAATATGATCTAAACGATGTTAAAAAGAAAAAACACCACACTTTGTATTCCAATATAAAATTTAATCACAAAATAATTAAAATGTGCACCTTTATGAAACTTTGTGAATTTATTATTTTTACATGAAATGACGAAAGTGAGGTGATGATGTATTTATACGACTTTTCTAATAAAATATTTGTGGGTTTTTATTTTTTTATTATCAGTATAAATTTTAGTTTGAAAAAAATGTAACGTGAGACGTTTTTATGTTTGCATTAACCCCTCCGAAAATCGCCATTTAAGCCCTTAAGATGTCTCAAACGAAATGACATTTTACGAAAACTTTTTGTTATTACCGCTTCACAATTAAAGCTCTATAAATGAAACATTTCTGAACGTAGCCGAATGTTTTAGAAAGGTTACAAAATAAGCTTTCAAATTATTATATTACAAATAAATATTAACATTTGTAAATATTAAAATTTAGAACGCAAACATTAAAAAATAGGTGAAAATGACTCACGTGATGTTTTTATGTGAAAACGGTACTAAAATCACAGATTATGTAAACAACAATACTTATTCTATTGTATAAATGTGTAATAAACACTTTTGTCACCTCACTTTTTTATCATTTCATACAAAAATATTTAATAAAAATTAACAATGTCGAGCGCGGTTGAGCCGCCGTAGTAAATTTGGGCGCATAAATATTTGTGTCAACTACGCGACTGACAGCTTATCTTGTTATGTATTTCTATGGACAATTTGAATAGGGATATTCAGCTTGATCTGCTATCGACCTTTCACTTTTTGTTTTATGTATATCGGATGTAACTAAAACAGTAACGGAGTTGAAACGATTTCTATGGAGACACACGCGCTGACGTATAAACACGCTTATTGTACTTGACTGCTGTCATATTTTTAACGCATATATCTGCTTAAGTTGCGGAGGGGTTAACTTTAAACCAACGTATTGAATTTTTATGAAAGATCGACAGCGGTGTTTGTTTGTTTTTATGAAATACCTGTTTTAATTTTTAGCCTAGTTTGTATATATATAATAATAATACTATAATCCGAAGCTTCACCAATTGGACACTGCCCAGTTTTTTTGTGGAGGTGGATTAGTGAGAGAGTACTGCAACGCTTTATTTGATTTTTATAATTCTGAATGCCAATTAATAACGCTGTAAAATAAAAGGTATTTTATGCGAAAATTGTACAAAAGCCTACTACGAAGAATATTGGAATATTGTAACAGTTAAGATTTTTCTAAATTATCAAAGGTAGCCGTAGAAACTAAATGTATTTGTGTGTGAACTATTAGTTTGGAAAAATGTATTCAAATTGAGTCGATTATTATACAAAAACCATCTATACTGTATTAAGCATTTAGTGAATAAATTGAAGAATAGCACATAGTGATTATAGCGGTATATAATATGACTAGTTAAGGATCACTTTTTACAAGATTAATACAGAAACAGGAAAATACAATGTTATATTTATTATATTATATATTGTATATCAGAATCTTATTAATTTTTGACCGCTTGTATTATATATGTGTATATATATGGTATAATGTAGAGCCCTAGAGATGAAACACCAATATAATTATATGTCCTCAAAATTTTAGAGTGTAGTTTGAAAAAAAAAAAATTTCTGAACCAAATTATTCATTTCCAGATTTTTTTCTTGATTTTGCCTTTATTTTACAAGAGTGAAATATTCTACTCCAAGATTAAATTTTATCGCTCTAAAAGACTCCTCTTGCGAATGAGGCTTAACATCGTATTATTGTCACCTTAATTTGTTTTATAAGCATTTGCTCGTGCCTACAATGTACGAATACTTGTTAAAAATAACAACACTGTCAATCTGCCATGCGATTCTGTATCTTTTGTGGATACGGAATCGATTCCTTACGGTAATCTGCTGTCAAATTTGTGTGATTGTCTATGGCTTGCATGGACAATCACACATGTCGTATTTCAAACACAAAATGCTGCAAGTATACATGATTATTTATTCATTTAATGTACGTTTAAAAGTTATATACCACGGATTTGACATTTACGAAGTTTCAATCTAAATACGCATGAATTACTTAGTTTGCCAAAATTAAGAACCTAATATATTTTGTGCACGTAAAGAGTTATTTCTTGTAGTAATTATTGAAATGAAGTGTAATTCCCGTAATCCATGCCTAAAAGTGCGGCGGTTAGTGGAATAATTAATGTACATACATCGTCCCCAAATATTCTGCACATGTATGCTGCCTCAATAGCTTTGCCTTAAATAGGTTTTTAATGTGGGCAAACTAAGGAAATCATGCGTATTTAGATTGAAGCAAAACTTCGCAAATGTCAAATCTATGATATACAACTTTAAATATACATTAAATGAATAAATAATCATGCATACTTGCAACATTTCGTGTTTTAAACTAGTTGAAATACGGCAGCTGACATATCAGTCCATAGATAAAGTAATTGCAAGCCATAGACAATCACACAAGTTTGACAGTAGATTATGTATGGAATCGATTCAGTATCCACAAAAGGTACAGAATCGCTCTTCTGGTATCTGATTGTCTTCAATAGCTTCGTCCAGAGTCCATACAACGCACGTGTTGTTCCCAACTTAAAAAGTGTATGAATTATTTGTGACTACAATAATATTTGGACATTTCCATTAGTGTTAAACTATTTCTTCATGCTTGTCTAGCGCAAGCTTCGCACATCTCAAGCTGATTATTAATAGTTGAGTGTGACCGTACGGAAAATGCCGTTTGTTAAAATAGCACACAACATTCGGCTTTACACAAATTGTAAATTAACCGTATTGTGCTGTATTTAAAATGATCTGCCTAGCGATTCCGTATTTTTTGTGAGATCGTTATTTTTTTTTTTTTTACATTAACTCCACACAGGAGGCCCTGAGGAAAATAATTTCCCCCAGGGCCTATGTCATCTGGAATGCTGTGTGGAGGGTCTTTTTGAGGAGAGGAAGGAATGAACATTGGTCTTGAAGAGACCCATGTTGTAGGAAGGAGGAAACACAGAGGCCGGCAAATCATTCCACAGCCGAGCTGTTGAACACAAGAACGAGTCGAAGAAACAACCCGTTCTCATGTGACAAATGTCAACCGTGTACAAATGTTGGGCACGCGTTTGGCGTGTTTCCCGACTATGCACCGGTGCCGAAGGGATCAATGATGCTAGTTCCTCGGAGCATCTTCCATTGTAATACCGGTAGAACAAGGATAGCATTCCCACCCGACGCCTGTGCTCTAAAGATTGCAATCCGTCTGTTAAGATGGGAGAATCTATCAAACGGACCGCCCGTTTCTGCACAGAGTTGAGGGTATTTTTCAGGTATTTTGGAGCTTCAGACCAGAGATGGCTGCTAAATTCAACCGTGGGGCGTACTTGTGATTTGTACAAGGTTAGCAGTTGTTGGATAATTGTATAACGGACGTAATCTCCTGTCAGATTTGTGTGATTTTTATGACCGTTATTTGCATTTTCTATGTACAACATTAAATGAGTAAATAATCATGCGTACTTGCAGGAATTCATGTTTAAATCGATCTAAACTAAAATACGACTAAATATCTAAACTAAAATACGTAAAAATCACACAAATCTGACAGAAGATAACGTCCGTTATCCAATAACGATATCACAAAAAATACGGAATCGCTAGGCTGGGTTAATATTTCTCCTAAACATTGCATCTAGTAAAGCGCTATTTTTCATTTGCAAGTGCCAAAAAATTATTTAATTTAAAAAAGAAAGAAAGACAAACATTCCCGGGTTGCGTACAGCCTGTCAATGTTTAAATTCTCCCTAATACCATCATAATAAGCTGAAATTGTTGCCTGGGTATTGAATATGGCTTCTAGATGATCAAACCGTTAAAAATATCTAATATGCTAAGACATCTGCATCAATAATATAATATTTAATTTGCAAACGGTCTAAAATAACATGATGAAATTTTAGTTAACTTTACTAATGGGTGTTTACAAAAACCCCTATGTGAAACAATATGATCTATGTATTCAACATTATGTGATTTGACCGTACTTTGAATTACAAGAAGTTATTTGATTCAGTTTGATATTGCTCGTTCGATGGTAGTATGAATGGCGGCTGTTTAAAAAGAACCAGCGCATCTATAAGTAATTAAAATAAAATAAATTTACTGCCATATGTTTAAGACGTGATTTGTTAGTGTGTCAATGAGAAGTGAGTTAATACGGTGCGGGGGATTGCATCATTTAAATGTATTGCGATTCCCACTGCGCCCTTCGTTCTGTTAAAAAGACTGAAGACATGCGAGGAGTTAGGTGTTTGTTTGTTGGCAGTCTATCCTCGCCCGTGACACGGTGGAGTTGGGCTCACGCTCGAGACGTGCCTTTGTTGCGAGGTTGCCAACGACACTTGCATGCCAAAAACGTGATTCTAAAAAAAAAGCACATTTTATTTTGATTGCCTTTCCCGACCAAAATAAAGAATAAAATTTAAATTCGATGTTTATCACAATACAATACTGATATCGTTTTCTCAAAGTTACTGGTTACATTAAAATGTGGGCAAAGTTGAGATATCCGTTTAAAATAAAATTGTGAAAAATTTCAGCATTCCAAGAAAGCAACTCTATTGGTATATTGTCAATACAGCTATAGGCATGCCGCAAACATCAGATTTTTCCATCCGATTGTCTGATCAGACGAAAATCGATTCGAAACCCGATTGGTTATAATACCGGGGCCATGCCCATTGTTGGGCACGGCCGGCGCGGCGGTAATGAAAATAGGCCACGCCTTTCCACGCTGGCCGTCCAATCGAATTTTGTCTGATCAGACAATCGGATGGAAAAATCTGATGTTTGCGGTGTGCCATAAATGTAGGATGTTACCTTTTTTTCATATTATATTGGCTAGTGAGTTTTCACAACTTCCTGCGAACATTCTTTCTGCCTTACTGAATGTTACATGAATAATGTTGTGCAAAATATCTTTTCAGATATGTCGATTATAAAGTTGATTAGTCAGACATCTCCTAAAAATCGAAATTAGAGTTGAGTATGAAGTTATATGTAAAAGTGAATCTTCTATCTGGTACGATCTCAGATCACTCATAAACACCACCAAAACAATTACAATGCATAAAAACTTGTAGTGAAATAAACAAATTATTGATATTTTCTGGATCTCTAGTAGGATACTAATGTATCGTTATGCCTCCCGGTGTTTTAACAGCATATTTAATATGTAAAACGCAGACCCATGTAAATATTTGATTTGTGGAGTATTGCTTTCCTCATTATCTCAAAACTTAGTATTTGGAGATATCTGACTAATCATCTGGACAATCGATGTGTACACAATTTAGAATGTAATCTAAAGAAAATTCTTCAGGGGAAACTAAAAATGAAAACATTTTGAAATGGTCGTAATTTATTTTTGAAGGATTTTTAGCAGTTCTTTTGAAGTGTCAATGATACTTTCCACTATACACGTCACAAAAGCCTGTGTATGAAGAATGAAGATGTGCAATATTGATAAGCTATCGGAATCTGATTTGCTCGGATTTTGATCTGATCGGAATTGATTTGATCGGAATCTGCCTCGGAATTTGGTACGGGAAAGGTTTAAGTAAGACCCGGCCACTGTGTCCTGCTGCGCGAGTTTTGTACTTCAATATGTTATAATATAGTTGGTAGCTTACCTCATAGGGTCTGTGCTGCCCTCCTTCCTTGGTTCCTCAGTGTTTGCCCAAAGATTTGATTTATAGTCAAAAATTAAACACAAAAGAACCCCTTACTTTTATTAAAGTTTTTCATTTCAATTATTTTTATATATTAATATTTTAAAAATCATGAAATTGCACCAAGTAATAATATTGAAAGCATTCAGTTTTTAAACTTGCATTTTATTAAAATTATTTTATTGTACCATCAGCCATTCGATTCTGCATCTTTTGTGGGTACGGAATCGATTCCATACGTAATCGACTGTCAAATTTGTGTGATTTTCTATGGCTGTTATTTGCTTTTTCCATGGGTGTCGTTGGCCATTGTCAGATTTCAGCTGTCTCATATTTTAGTTTACACCGTTTAAAACATGAATTATTGTAAGTATACGTGATTATTTATTCATTTAATGTACGCTTTAAGTTGTATACTGTGGTAATATGCAGGTACCACTGCAGAGTAATGAAGCTGGCTGGCATCTGCCCACGATACCATAGAAAAAGCAATTGACAGCCATAGAAAATCACACAAATTTGACAGTCGATTACGTATGGAATCGTTTCCTTATCCACAGAATCGCTCTTCATAAAGAATAATTTGTTTGGGCGGAATTTAATGTAATAGGTTTCGTTTGTTGTGTGTTGTAATATTATATTGTAAGCCTGTCGGTTGAATGTTTTTAGATTGGTAAATAATTATAATTATTATTCTAAAGAGAAGCAATTATTGGACGACATTGTTTGTCTCGCGCTTGACAGGAATTTGAATACATGTTTAATTTATTGTTAGAGTTCGATGTTTTCGGTATAGGATAATACATTTCCTACAGTTTTTTTAGATACGCTGATTGAATTTCCCCTTTTCCAATGTTATTTTAGTTTACAGGGGGTTGGTTAGGTTTTATAAAATTTTGTACTGTTTCATTTGAGTCTCGTAATTTACAAATAATACGCCTAGTTCTCTTTCATAACGCAATGACAGGTGTGACCAAGGTTTACGAAGACATCTGAGGTCATGCCAGTATTAGTTTTGTTTTAAATCCATGCGTCCAAATATGGCTCTACCTGTAACAATTATAACGATTAACATTATGTCCTGCTTATTGTAAAATACACGGTACGTTTTGAAAATGAATTATTAACATTTCTACTTTATTAATTATACTACGGGAATTTAATATTAGGGTTTTAGTAGGGTTTGCAACTTTCTATCTCACTGGTTGATTTAATAATTTATTTTAGTGTTTCACAATAGTTTTTAAATGAGAATAGATTTTAACAACACTAGACGTCCCACCTTCAAATTTTTATACTTAAATATATAATAGAGAAATAAAATTGTATTTAATAATTTTATATAATATAACATAAATAATTATGTTGCAACAATTTTTAAGTATTGTCCCCTGTCGTGTAAGAGGAATATAATACTTTGGGTTAATATCATCATTTAGATGTTTATTAAATAGAAGACATTGATAATTTAGTTTCCTATTGTTATAAGTATGTGTAACGCCTTAATCAGTTAAGCGGTGTCATTTAAATTTTAAGTTATTTAATTAATTTTATTTTGTGATATATTATGCTATGTTTGAAATAAATTTAATGTTCAATTTAATCAAGTATTTGTATTTACTCCCTTTCCTCATTGTAATATTCCGATGCCTTCATTTAAAAGTTCGTAAGAGTCTCAACTGCACTCAACCGTCTGGATCCAGTGGGACTATGGCATCCTCAATTGTGGTATGTTATGAGGCTGAAGGTAGTGGGTATGGGAAGGAGATGGGGAGAGGAAGGTGTGAAAGTACCTGGTAATTCAGACCTGGTAACCGAATAAAAATACCTTAATTATCAAAATACTTCGATTTTGCTAATTACAATATCTTTCCCTAATAAAATTACTGATGGCCAGTCAGTGCACTTGAAGTGAAAAAAACACAAGACTGCGCTTTATAAATATTACATTATTATCTATGTATATAAAAATTAATCCCTGTTTCCCTTGGTCACGCCATAACTTCAGAATGACTTTAACTATTTCATTAATCTTTGTTTTTTAAGTTTTCTAATACTTTGTAGAAGGTTCTTACGGAAAGAAAAAATAAGAAAATTGAATAATTTCAGAAAACTTAATGACTACTTTAACCTCGCACGTTTGATGAAATTGAATTTGTGTTTTTTTTTGTATTAAAAGAGTTGTCTATGGAATTTTAAAATTATAGATTGTTTAAATAGGTGTTAGGTACCAAATTTGAATGATTGTTCTTATAATATACAAAAATGAATATTTGTAATGTACGAAAAATGAAAATTTTAATTAAAAAATTGTAATAGGTGGCACGCGAGCTGTTAGAAACCTGAATGTACTGGGACTGAATATATGGGATGCGGGACGGGGGAGAGGGTGGAAGGGGAATGCGGGAGGGTAAGGGACGCGGGGGGGGAACGGGGACGCATGGGAAAGGACATTCGGGGAGAAACAATTTATTTCTTTGAATATCGCATTGCAACGCATGCCAGGAACCAGCTAGTTATTATTATAAATAAACCAATCAGCCAGTGTTCGAGTGTTGCCAGATAAATGGTTTTTTGAAAAATCGGAAAAAACTTTTTTTACCGGTCATCGTAAATAATGTACTTTTGAGTGAGGAATGTAGTTTGCAAACTTCGGATTCACATTCGTCTCTATATCTAATTTTTATCGTTGAAAAAAATATTATATTCTTTCTTCAATCTTTGCAAATTCACTTTGTGGCGTCATTTTTTTCTAAATGAAAACATATAATTACTAGCTGACCCGACAAACGTTGTTCTGCCATATAAATTATTTCAAGTGAATATTTTGGTTGTTAAATAAAAAATAGAGAATGTATTGTAAGTGTGTGGGGATGGGATCTATGTGATAGAAAGAGCAATGGAGGGCTGGAAGAATTTCCTCTTAAAATTAAATTTAATTAAAAAATTGAGTTATTATACAAATTAAACTTGATAACAGTAAGACATTACATCAAATTATTATTGAAGTAAAACTTCTTTATGCACGCTCGAGTTGGGGGGTAAGCTGGTGAATGCGTTACGAAAAGTTGTGATTGTTACGAAAAATGTAATGCGAACGGTAATCGATTGCTAGGCAAACGGTGATCGATTGCTAGGCGAACGATCGGGCCTTTACGCACATTTGACTTGGGGAGTGATAAGGGTAAGGATAAGGATAAGGATAGGGATACGGATAGGGATACGGATGAGGATGAGGGTAAGGATAAGAGGGAGATATGTTGGTGAAGATTTACTTCAGTCGTGTGGTCTAAAGCACACTCGTTTTTGAAGTAAAACTTCTTTACGCACGCTCGACATGGGGGTAAGTTGGTGAATGCGTTACGAAAAAGGATATATACATTTTAAGCTAACGGAAATCGATGCAAACGGTGATCGGGTGAGGCGAACTGTCGGGCCTTTACGCATGCTTGACTTGGGAGTGATAAGGATAAGGAGGGTAAGGATAAGAGGGAGATGTAAACTAAACCGACCTCTCCCAATCCGGCCCGCCACGCAGCTGGTGAGAAGGCGCTCCGTCGCCAAGACCCGAACACACCTCATCCATTGAACCCAGGCAACTCTGCTAAGTCGCCAAACGTAGCGGAGGTGATGTCAAAACATTTTTCCTACTGCTTTGCTGAAGAATTTGTTCCTGGCCGGAGCGCAGATATCGAAAGAGTAAAAACACAGGAAAAATAATGCGTGAATTTGAATTAAATTCATTACAAACTACATAAATATTATGCAATAATTACTCTGTGCTCCTGATATTGTTTGGGTTTGTTCTAGGAACTAAAAATATTGCTTCGAAGTCACCATTGTGATTTGAAGATGAAACGGAAACGATACTAAAAAGAGACAAAACACATAGGAAGCCTGCGAGAGAATGAGTTAGTATAATCGGGCTCATCTTTGTGCGGTGCTTCGAGCCTATCGATCTCCTCTTTGTGCGGTGCTTCGTAGTCTCCCAACTCTTTTCTACTTTAGCATTCTAAATGTTTCATTTCTACCGCGTGTGAATTGTGCTCTGTTTTAGGGCCAATGTCATCTTAGAGGATGCTGTGTGAAGGGTCTTTTTAAGGAAAGGAAGGGGGGGAGGTCCTGCGAAGGAAAAGGTAAGGGATTTGTACGAATCTGGGGTTAGTGCAGCCAAGGGCGGATCCAGGATTTTTTTCTGGGGGGGGCACAAGGGGCGGACGGGCAAAAAAATGTTTGATAGATACAGTTTTCTGTACTGTGATGGAATCTCCACAGTACAAAAAAATACTTTCTGGGGGGGGCACGTGCCCCCGTGCCCCCCCCTTAAATCCGCCCTTGAGTGCAGCAGTGACGGACGTATGAATACATCCCTCTAACTGTGTACAAAGCGATGGGTCGAGAGAGAACAGCTGGAGTGGTCAAAGAGACTCCTTAAAGTGGTCAAAGAGTCTCTCTCTTTCCCAATCCGGTCCGCCACCCAGCTGGTGAGTAGGCGCTTCCGCCGCCAAGACCTCACCTCACCCGGGCAACACCGCTAAGTCGCCAAACATAGCGAAAACACTAGTGAAAATGTCAAATATTTATTTGTTTTATTTTGCTGAAGAATTTGTTCCTAGCTACCCGGAGCGCCGAAGTCGAAAGAGTAAAAATACAGGAAAAAATAATGCAAATTTGAATTTAATTTCGTACCAAATTTACACAAATATTAAGAAATAATTACTCTGCCAACTTCTGTGCTCCTGATACCGAAACGGTTGTTTGGGTTAACTTCTTGTATACGGAAAAAAATGTCGGAAACTTCTTCCCGTACGGATAACTCGTGTTTGCTTATTATAAGTGCCATTTTCAAATATGGAGCTCAGTGTGTATCAAACAAACGACAAAGTAGGTAGTGTATATGACGTAATATTTTAACAAAAAAATATTATTGTTTCTTTTTTACATTAGCTCCACACATGAGGCCCTGAGGAAAATAATTTCCCTCAGGGCCTATGTCATTTATTTATTTATTTATTTATTTGAGACACAAACAGGATATTTATAAAACATTTTTGTGGGTTAAATAAAATAAATTAAAATACAAATATAAATATCCCTAGACTTATGTGTCTGCAGTAATCACATTTGAATTTTTACAGAAGCAAACACATGAAAAACAATGCAAGTATTATTTATACATAACTTTAAAAACAAAAAAACTAAATACAAAATTGAAATACATTATAAGTATACAATATATATGAAGTATTTCCTGAGATGTAATAAAACAACAATTTATTTTTTATTTTTTTTAGGTGCACAAATCGTGGAGATAATTTTTGAAACATGTTACATTATTTAGAAAAATATCTATGAAAGTGTGTATTTTAACAAGATCGTTGTATGATCGACATATTCTGGACATAGGATTAAAATATCCAATATTATTGGTAAAAATTTCAGTCCAGAATATGTTTAGGTTTCTGGTAGATTTGGGCCTGGCGAATAACTTAATTTGGTTGACTAAGTTACTGTCTACACGATTATTCACAATATTATATAGCATTAAGAGGTCATTTATGTTTCGTCTTTTAACCAGACTTTCTAATTTAAAATGTCTAAGTCTTTGTTCGTACCCGTCTAGAAGATGATAGACACCTGATCGGTAAGACAAAATCCGTGTAAATTTTATTTGGACTGATTCGAGTCTAGATATCTGTGTAATATAATGTGGATTCCAGACTGTTGACCCGTATTCAAGAACACTTCGGATTAAGGAATTAAATAGAATTATTAGACTGTTAGAATTCTTAAATAGTTTGGTTGATCTTACAATAAAACCAAGTAATTTATTTGATTTACACACAATGTATTCAATGTGTTGATTGAATGTTAGTTTGTTGTCAAATATAATTCCTAAATCTTTTATTGATTCAACTGTTTCTAGATTGTGACCACATATGCTATATGAATACAGAGTTTTGTTGGTGTTCTTCGTGAAATTTATAACTTTGCACTTAGCTATATTCAGTTCCATTTCATTGTCGACACACCAGGTAGATATTGTTTTAAGGTCTTGTTGTAAGAGTTCACAATCTTTCATAGATTTAATTGCTTTATATAATTTGAGGTCATCAGCATATAGAGAAAAATTACATCGGAGTTTGTATGTAAGGTCGTTAATAAAGATTAAGAAAAGTAAGGGTCCAAGGTGAGATCCTTGTGGTACGCCCGACGTAACTAATATTGGGGAAGAGTTAAAACCGTTGACAGTAACTAATTGACTTCTATGTGATAAATATGATTCTAACCAACGAAGCAGATTTCCGTGAATGCCGATTTTATCCAGTTTATTCATTAAGATAGAGTGACTAACTTTGTCAAAGGCCTTACTGAAATCGGTGTACACGGCATCAACCTGTGTTTTATTATTCATCGATTGACATAGAAAGTCCATATACTCGAGTAAATTATTATTTGTGGATCTTTTAGCTACAAAGCCATGTTGGAAAGGACTAAGTATATGTTTTACATGGTTAAAGATGGTTTTGTATACAATGGACTCGAATATTTTGCCAAAATAAGATAAAAGGCTGATAGGACGGTAGTTTGTTACATCATTTTTACTGCCAGATTTATGGATTGGAATGACGTGGGCAACCTTCCACAGATCCGGAAATACCCCATCTTTCAGACTTTTGATGAATATTTTGTGTAATGGTACTGCAAGCTGATCTGCACAATTTCGAATAAATAGTGGAGGAATTCCATCTGGGCCGGAACCCTTATTGATATCAAGAGTGTTCAATTTCTCTTTGACCTCGTCTAAAGTTATTTTGATTTGAGACAGTGGGTAATTATAGAGTGGGGAAGAAAGTTTAGAGTCACTTTTAGAATTGGATGGTGAGCTAAAAACAGAAGAGAAGTAAGTAGATAACAGTTCACATGTATCTTCTCCATTTGTTGCTGATTTGTCATGGAGATGCATGATTTTGGGGAGAGAATTAGAAATTCTTTTTGAATTAATGAGGGTTGAAAGATTTTTGATACTGTTAGGGAGAGAATTTTCTATTGAATTTACATGGGCTTTAAGGCATGTACGTATGGATACTTTTACTCTAGCCCTCAAGATAGAAAAACTGTCGTAGTCACATTGATTTTTGTATTTTTTCCATTTCTTTCTAAACTTTTCTTTTTCTCTGAGTTGGTGGATCAGAACACTGCTAAACCAAATTGGAAACTTATTATTCCTGATTCTTAAGCGAGGAGTGTGTTTTTCAATTGATAGCCATAACAAGTTATAAAAATGTAGTAGGGAGTCATTACAATTCAGCGTGTTAAGATCGTCCCAGTTATTAAGTGATAACATTTCATTGCATTTGATGTAATCCGTTTTTTTGAAGTTATATTTGATGTGATCTGGATTAGTGGGTAGGGGTCTATATTTGGACATCAAAAGATCGAATTCAATAGGAGGATGATAAGGGTCAATTTTGGATAGCACATGTGAAGCAATTTGAATGTTAAGGTTATGGTTTTAAGATTTTCACGGCCAAAAGCATTTTCGTTATATGTTTTTGGGGTGTTGTGCCGTGTTGCGCTACCTCCTTCTTTAGCCAACGTTTCGGACATCCTTGCAGTGTCCATCATCAGGGCAGATCCGTTAGATGTGCCACATCTAACGGATCTGCCGGATCTGCCCTGATGATGGACACTGCAAGGATGTCCGAAACGTTGGCTAAAGAAGGAGGTAGCGCAACACGGCACAACACCCCAAAAACATATAACGAAAAAGTTAAGGTTATGGTTTGAAAACACTAAATCTAAAATTCGATCTATGTTGTTAGTTACGTGATTGAATTGATTAAGTCCAGTCAAATTTTGAAAGTCTAGTAGAGATATCGATTTTTGGCTATTATGTAAGACTGGTCTGGTGTGCGTTACATTGACATTTGGTGAGTATTGAATAGATGGGACATTAAAATTAAAATCACCCATTATTATTGTGATATCGTCTGATGATAAGTTATTATATGTCGTATGACACTTTTCGAAAAAATCTGTGAGATTTTCGATCGGTATATCTGGAGGCAAATACGCCAAACATAAGTTAATGGATTGTCTGGATGTTTCATTTAATTTAAATTTAATCCATAAATCTTCTGTAGATTTTGAGCTGTGTGCTGAGACTGAAAAAGATGTCATTTCTTTCTTTATGGCTATTAGAACTCCACCACCTGATTTTTTAAAGGAACTTGATATGTCCCTATCGCGTCTATATATATTATAACGATCGTCTACTATTTCATGGTCATCTTAGGGGATGCTGTGTGGAGGGTTTTGAAGTAAAACTTCTTTACGCACGCTTGACTTGGGGAGTAGGCTGGTGAAAAGAGCGTTGCGAAAAGTGTGATCGGGCGAGGCGAACGGAAGTTGAGAGGGAGATATAAGTTAGTGAAGATTGAAAGAGAGAGAGTTACGTTTCGTATTTTGTAGAGAGAGGTGCGAGCACACATTTTCTTTCTCTCATAGCCTGTTACGTTTCGTACATCGACACAGTGCAGGCCTATTGTCTGAATCACTGTAGGAGCAAGAGAGAGCAGTGTGCGCGCACATTTTCTTTCTCTCTTCTTTTATAAGTTAGTGAAATTTTACTTCAGTCATGTGGTTTAAAGCACACTCGTTTTTTTTATTTGGGGGTGTTTTTTGTTGTTCAAAAACTTATTTTTTTTTTGTAATTGAAAGGAAAATTATAAAATGATAGTTTTTTTATAATTCTTTAGAGATAATTTACTTAGGTTACATTGTATTCTTATTTAATTTTCTCAATAAAAAGCTTATGAAATGCATGGTTTTTTTATCCTTCCAAATTTAAAACATGGGTGTTTAACCCCTAAAATATGTTTTTATTTTAAATTTTATTTTGGGATATGGCATCACTGGGTTGACGAATGGCGATGCCATTCCAAATTTCTATGGTTGAGATCTGTCAAAATAAATTTTATTGAGGTTAAATTGTTGTGGCCGCATGTGCATGTTGTTGGGGTTGTGTCAGTCAGAACTGAGTGTTTTAACTTATTTTAACTCTCGTACTTAATATTTAAAAATGTCTCGAAGGCCAGAACATCAGGCGCCCCCCGAAGTGGTAAACTTCATCCAATAATTATAGCTTTTCAATAATAAGTATTTTTGATTTGTTTTGCTATAATACAGATAATCAAATTCGTATGTTTCAATTCTAAATAATGCTTTGTCAGTTCTTGTTTAATATCTTTATTAACTCGGTAATAACTCTGTTTACTACGATATATTTTTGTTTGCAGTTTTACAATGAAGAAGAGGCACGTAAATATACACAAAAGTAAGTAAACATTGGGTAGAATTTTGTTTATCTTGATTTCATTAACGACCCGAAGAACCACACTATGTTTAAATAAGTTTTTGTGGCATTGTCAACTTTTTAAAACTATTTTTTAAACAAATAAGTCAGCTACGCCTAAGTGACCATTTATTTTTTCCCCCAAACCGGGACACTGAAATAAATGAAGGTACAATAATAATAAATGGGTGAAATGCAGATCCCGCCAATGTCTGGGAATTTAATAAAAATGCACTTTTTAGATGAGAAAAGGGGAGGAATGCAGATCCGGGCACAGCTTTTTTTTGGCAAAAAACCATGTTTTCAGCGCGTTTTAAGTTGAGAACATTAATCTAGAAGGTGAAAAAAAGTGCGGAAAGCAATAAAAAAAAAATTTAAGTAATTAATTTTCAATTACGTTAAGTAAAATTTCACTTCACAAACCGATTCTGTCAGTACGCCCGCCATTTTATAAATAAACCAGTCATACTAACCTAAGAAAAGAAAGTCAGTGTTGCCAACTCCCAAAAATATTTATCCCTAAACTAAACTCAAAAACCCCTAGAAACCGGCAAATTACTTGAAAATACCCCTAAAATTTTTTTTTTGTAAAAATAATGAATAATAATGAATAAATAATAAGCTGTAATGTTTTTTAATAATCTTTATTTATAAATTATTTAAAACATCAAATACGCTAGGTTTGTGTAATTATTGTTTGTGATTCAAAAGAAAGTGCCCCTTTATAACGCCTACTCGCGTCACGGTAAAAAAACATCCCAGTTTTCAAGTAGTTTAGCGGCTACGCTAGGTTTGTGTAACATGGTTTGTGATAGAAAAGAAAGTGCCCCCTTCGTAGCGCCTACTCGCGTCACGGCAAAAAAACATCCCAGTTTTCAAGTAGTTTAGCGGCCACGCTAGGTTTGTGTAACATGGTTTGTGATAGAAAAAAAAGTGCCCCCTTCGTAGCGCCTACTCGCGTCACGGCAAAAAAACATCCCAGTAATCTCTAACAGACGCATAGCTGCAACTGCAAATAAAAAAAAAAAACAAAAAATGCAATGTATACTAAAGCGCCGTTTACACGCAATTTGTCTCCATTCCAGTACCTACGCGCCTTATTATTTATCCCCTACAATCGTATCTAGGCTCTTGCTTTTATCAAGTCAGGGATACCAACTTACCAACAAATTAGTGTCAAATGGCGGACAGTATCGGTTCATGAAGTGACATATTATTGATACTTTAAACAGCTGTATCTCCCTCAATTTTGCCGAGCGCACCTTAATTTCTTTTTTATTCAACTTCTCCACACTTTTCTCATCTAGAAAGTGCCTTTTTATTAAATTTCCAAACTGTGCCCGGATCTGCATTTCACCCGAGAAAAGTGTGGAGAAGATGAAAAAAAAATAAGGGTGAAATGCAGATCCCGCCAATGTGGGGGATTTTAATAAAAATGCACTTTCTAGATGAGAAAAGTGTGGAAAAGTTGAATAAAAAAGAAATTAAGGTGCGCTTGGCAATATTGAGGGAGATACAGTCGTTTAAAGAATGAATAAAATGACACTTCATGAACTTATACTACGCCATTTTGTTACTATTTATTTATTTATTTATTTATTGCTTCTTCACAATTTATATACATATATTTTTAGCATGTAATTATTAACCCCACTAGGGTTCGCCTGTATCGGGGTTAATAATTTCACAATTTAATAAAAATTTAATAAAAATAACACACGCAAATATCGGTCATGCAAAACAGTTAAGTAAAAGCAAAATAATAAAATTTTAAAATAAAATGATAAACAGAGAAAATAATAAGTGATAAAAATATATGAATTAACAACAAAGTGTTAAGAGATCAGACAAAATGTTATCATTCATTATATCATTAGTTCATACCATTTTCAACAATAGATAAAATTAAAAAAATATATGTCCTTAGGTTTTTTTTTAAATACCTATGTGTAAAATATAAAAAATGAAAAAAAACAAAGATTTATAAGCGATTACATTAGAGCGAATCTTTCTTATGAAATATTAAAGTGACTATCAAATAATTATGAAATAAATATGAAAGAAACCGTTTTGATCACAACATTATTGTTTTCATTCCATTTAAGTGCCCGTTTTCATTAAAATATGATTGTTTTTTATAGTGTAAGTGACATCTTAGAAATGCCATCCGTGTGATCTTTTAGTGTTGACAAAGTTATGGGATACGATAACCCCTATATATTTATTTATTTATTGTTTCTTTACCTTTTTAATTTAGGTGTTATTGTTTAAATTGAAATTTTGAACTTCATTTTGACTTGAGATTAACAATTTTATAGAGTACACAAAATAATATAGGTGTTGAAAGACAATATTGTTACAATAATATTTCTCACAGAATGGGCCTCTACTGCACTATAGGAACAAATACATTATAACGTAAAACATGTAGAGTGACCATATGTTGAAATTATCTTTGAAATAACTTTTTTTTTGCAAGTTGTATAATCTATAATATTTAAAATGAGGTTCGGTTAGAAAATTAATATGTAATGGTAAATTAAGAAGAACATAAAAAATAATATATTAACAGTAAATATACTGTAATAAATTATCAATATGCTATTAATTTAGAAATGACAATGTAGAAAAAATCAATTGGCAATCCTCGGCTAATACGAATAATTTAACCATCTTTTTAAAAGTGCACAAGGAATTAGATGACTTAATATGTTCTGGAAGGCTATTAAATATGAGTGGAGCCAGATAGAAGTAATTTCTTTGACCAAAAGAAGATTTAGTTTGAATTGCCACAAAGTTAAGACCAGACCCAATTCTAGTAGTACGAATTTGCTGAGTTCTTTCTGCAATATTAATATTATTAAAAAATTTACAAAGTGTTTGTGTAATATATAGCTGTTTTACATTCATAACATTACATTCCTTATAAAGTAAATGAGTTGGATATCTAAATTTTTTCTTGAACATAACTTTAAGGATCAGTTTTTGGGCAATGTTAAGTGGTTCTATGTAAGTCTTTTGGCAAGATCCCCAGCACACTATATTATAAGAAAGTAGAGACTGGATTATTGCAAAATAAACCGTCTTCAATTTTTCCTTGTCTAGTATATGTCTAAGTTCTTTAAAGATATAGGTAAGTCTCCTAGTATTATTTACCAACATATTAACATAATCGTTCCATCTTAAAAATTTATCTATTTTTACGCCAAGGTATTTGATGCTGACTACATTTTCTAAAGGGTTGCAGTTACAGGTTTGCAAACAATTGTGTATTATTAAATTATGAGTGGCGGAAGGTTGACTTTTAGTTGAAATGCTAAAAGTGATATATTTGGTTTTTTGTAAGTTTAAAGTTAAAATACTATTATTTAACCATCTATTTACCACTCTTAAACCTGTATTACATTTGTTAAATGTTTCATCCCAAGTTTTACCCTCAAATATTAAGGTAGTATCATCTGCAAAACTAACTATGTTACCAGGAATATTCAGATTACATAAATCATTTATATATATTAGAAACAATATTGGCCCAAGCACACTACCTTGCGGGACTCCAAAGGAGATTGATTTACCATTGCTTAATATTTTATTTATCTCTACTTGCTGCGTTCTATCACTAAGATAAGATCTGAACCAACCCATTGCTGTACTATCAATGCCTAGAGATGATAATTTTTTAAGGAGCAATTCATGGGAAACTGTATCAAATGCTTTTGATAAGTCCAAAAACACCGCTAAAGCTTTGTTGCCATAATCCAGCGCGCTTATAACTTTGGTCAGTACCTTCAATACAGCATCACTCGTACCTTTATTCTCTCTGAAACCGAATTGATTGTCGGAGAGTATTTTGTGCTTTTCTAAGAATGAAACTAATCTTGACTTTACCAATCTCTCTATTACTTTTGAGAGAGTATTGAGCAAGGATATGGGTCGATAATTGTTAACATCTAGCTGATCTCCACCTTTGAAAAGAGGTATAACCTTAGCAATCTTACAATGAGAGGGAAACACGCCATTTTTAAAACTAATGTTAACAATATGTGATATGGGACCAGCCAATACAGAAACGTTTTGTTTATACACCATTGTACTTAAGCCATCAATACCACAGGAAAAAGACATTTTTAATTCACGTATCACTTTTGTAACTTCATAAATGTTAGTAGATTTAAATTCAAATGTGTCTCCTGTTACTTGAGTACTAGGTATAAAATTGTTTACAAGACACTTTTCGGTAGTTTTGTTTGCGCTGCACAAATTTTTGGCGAATCTAGGACCAATATCGCTGAAAAAGTTATTTACGTGATTAGTGATTATATTTGGATTCTCCTCCATTGAGATAATATTGTTATTGATTTTTAATTTTTTTATAGACAATTGTTCCTTTCGTATATTTACAGCCTCCTTTATAATCTTCCACTGTTGTTTGGTATTTCCATTGACGTTATCCAATTTTCTTCTGTAATATGCTTGTTTTGTATATTTTATAATTTTTGTACACCAGTTTCTATATCTTTTGTAATAATTCAGCAATTGAATATTATTTAACTCTTCTCGACATTTGTAGTGCAATTTGTCACGGGTTCTGAGGCATTTAATAATTCCATCATTTATCCAAGGTTTTAAGTACTTCATGTTATGTTTTTCACTTTGTACAGACGAACAATTTTTCATGTGCATTTTTAAACACTTTATAAAATTTTCAGCAGCTGAATTAACATCTTGAGATGATAGGACTGACTGCCATGATTCCTCCTTTAATCTTTCCTTCAAAAGATTGTTATCTATGACGGTTTTGGTTTTCACATTATCCTTTGCTATTTTCTTTAGTGTAAAGCTCATAAATCTCAGCAATATCACATCGTGATCTGTTATGTCAGTAGTGAAGACAGCTCCTTGTGGTTCGAATTTAGATTTCACCTATTATGTTGGTATCTCAGACATGCTATGACCGAAGGTTGATACGATTGTAGCCAACTTCGTGTGATATATAATAAGACGCGTAATTATGAAAAACAGAATTAATAATGGTCACAAACCATGTTACACAAACCTGGCGTAGCTGCTAAACTACTTGAAAACTGGGATGTTTTTCTTGCGTTGACGCGAGTAGGCGTTATAAAGGGGCACAAACCATGTTACATAAACCATGTTTTTAGAAGACGATTACGAGTGCTACCAACTTTAAGGTTACAAAATGGCTGACAGTATCGGTTCATAAAGTGACATTTTATTCATACTTTAAACGGCTGTATCTCCCTCAATTTTGCCGAGCGCACCTTAATTTCTTTTTTATTCAACTTTTCTCATCTAGAAAGTGCATTTTTATTAAAATCCCCCACATTGGCGGGATCTGCATTCCTCCCAAAAATAAATTAAGGCGCGCTCGGCAAAATTGAGGGAGATACAATCGTTCAAAGTATTTAAAATTTCACTTCGCGAACTGATATTGACAGTTCGTTCGCCATTTTTTCACTGCTTATGTTGGATCCCAGACCTAATACAGAATTAATAGTACGCCAGAATCACAAACCATGTTACTCAAACCTAGCGTAGCCGCTAAACCACTTGAAAACTGGGATGTTTTTCTTGCCTTGACTCGCGCGAGTAGGCGTTATAAAGGGGCACTTTTTTTGTATCACAAACCATGTTTAGCATATTAGGTTATAACAAAATGGCGGGCGGACTGTCAATATCAGTTCGCGAAGTGAAATTTTAAATACTTTGAACGGTTGTATCTCCCTCAATTTTGCCGAGCGCGCCTTAATTTTTGTTTTATTCAGCTTTTCCACACTTTTCTCATCTAGAAAGTGCCATTTGCAGACATTGGCAGGATCTGCATTCCTCCCTAATAAATAAATTTACATAGCACTGTTTTCGCGAAAAAAGGCCTCAAGAGCGCTCTGCAAAAGAGGCTAGATTACAATATTCATCTTGCAGCTACCAATCGCATGGACGGTTGGAATTCTAGACCCTTGTTCAAAATTTAAAGAGATTTTTTTTTTTACTAATAAACGTAATTACTAATAAGTTTACGTGTAAACTATGTAAACACTGAAAAAATAAAAGAACAAAGAGTAGTGGCGTAGCAAGGGGGGGGCGGTCCGCCCCGGGTGCCGCCCATGCTAGCTACGCTACTGACAAAGAGTATGTTTTCTCGTCGGATATCTTTTATCTATGGTCAGATGTATTATAAGATTTTATGTGCAAGTGCAAAATAATAATAAACTGTATTATTTTACTGCGCATGTCCACATCTTCATCTACTAGTACTAGATTCCACCGCCAGAATTCTTATTTGCGAGCTTTTATAAATTTTTTAAAAATCCTACTGTGAACTTCATTCTTTTCGAAAATGGAACATTTTGGCATCCTGAAGCTATATAACCATGAAAACGGGACGTCTGGTCACGTTACTCATACATCATATGTATGTCTAGTAATGTTACATTGTCTTGTAAACAAGCTTATGGGTCCGAGTGGTTGGGCTCGAAATTTATCAATACATTCTTGAAAGAAATGCGTATAATACATTCTAGTAAATTTCCCCTCAGGCCTCGGGCCTATTTTCAGCCTCAACCTCTTGGAGTCTATGTTAGTTAGTTATATTTAGTTTAACGTAATATAATATATTTTTCCCATCCAGCACCCGCATGATGGAGATCCAATGTAGCATGTGCGAGCGCTGCATTGAACTCCTGATGCTGCCCGAAGATACTCCGTGCTACCTGCTGGATGTGGGCTGCGGCTCAGGCCTGTCGGGCGGAGTCCTCGAGGACTTTGGACACATTTGGACAGGCATGGACATCTCCAGCGCCATGTTGGGTTAGATATCCTTCTTTATTTATTAATCTTAATCACTGGATTCTCACTGCCTTGTAAACTCTGCTCCTCTATCAGTAGGATAAGGTGCCCCCATCTCTGCTGTGCCCATTTGATGATTAGGTAACGTAACTTAACCTACCAAAATCATAGACGTTATATACTGTATACGCGGGTTAGAAATCTCAAAGTGGGAAGCCAAAAGCAAGGCAATTGCACTGGCCTCGATTTCTAGTACTTTAGTACTAAACTGTCACCAGTCGAGTAAGGTCGTGTCTTACCAGTAGGAAAATCGCCAAAGTATCAAAAATTGCCCGAAAATCAGCCAAAATGCCCTGTGTGATGAGAAATTGTTTCCATTACACGGCAAACAGTAGTAAAAGTGAAGAAATAATATTTCATTTATATGTTCACACAAATTACTTATTATTTTCGATTATTATAGGCAAAACAATTAATTTTCATGTACCCCGTCTGACAATGTTGTGCATCATTAGAGAAAAAACAAACATTCTTTGATTGTCTTATGGTACGGGCAACTCCAGATACTAATATCTACAGCCTGTATGTCGGACGAATATCTACAGCTCATATGTTGGACTAATATCTACGAACTTCAGAGTGTTGACTAATATCTACAGAGCTAAGGTCGGACGAATATCTATGACGGTCCCAGTGTTGACTAATATCGACAGAGCATAGGTTGAACTAATATCTACAGAGCGTAGGTTGGACTAATATCTACAGAGGGCTGCTGAGCAAGAGGTTGTATGGAAAAGCATAAATTACTTCAATTACGTAATTACGTAAAGGCTTGGACGTTTAAAGTACGTACATGAAGTTTTTGCGTAATATTATGTATTTTGCTGTTTACAAGGACAATAATTTATTGAACAAACATGGAGGTCATAATACAAAGATATTTATTTATTTATTTAGAAATACACAGAACCACAACCTAACCTAACTATGGTCATGGTAACAGACTAAATAATTTAGAAGCACTCGAAATAAAGAAAGCGGTTAAAACAAAAACCCAAATCCTTAATATTCAGCTAAATGTGTCCAATAGTCCGATATTAGGGATTTTTACATACATTCATAAATTAAGTTTTTTTAATTGCGTACGCAATATTACGTTATTCCAATATGCTATACATAATTGCAAATCCAACCTCTGCCAGTGCTGTAGATATTCGTCAACACTTTGGTTCTCACAGCTGTAGATATTCGTACGCACTTTGGTTCTCATAGATATCAGTCCGATTTTTTCAGTTTTTGGAATTCCTGTAGATATTAGTAGACGCCTCCGTACGGCCACACTGAGGCCAACTTCAAACTTTCGGACAATTTTGTAGAAGAGTAGTTTGTGCATTCGAAGTTGGAGGTTTGGCTCCAGTGTGAAAGTAGCATATCTTTTCAATACATGAATAACTTTTGAATTAAGAAATTACTGAAAACCGCTGAAAACAAAAGAGCGTTGCTTACTTGCCAGATTATTTTGCGAGTATGTGAGACTATGGCGAGTCTATTTATATAACGTCATTGACCAAAATCCTCAGAAAACACTTGAGTGCCGGTACTAGGGAGTATTCCTGTTTTTCCTAATTTCATATCTGTTACATCTGAAATTGTTTCCAAATTACCTATGACGTTATATAAATAGACTCGCCATAGTCTCACATACTCGCAAAATAATGTGGCAAGTAAGCAACACTCTTTTGTTTTCAGCGGTTGTCAGTAATTTCTTAATTCAAAAGTTATTCATGTATTAAAAAGATATGCTACATCCATACTGAAACCAAACTTCCAACTCAAACTTCCAACGCAAGAACTACCCTTCTAAACAATCGTCCAAAAGTTTGAAGTTGGAAGTTGGCCTCAGTGTGGCTGTACCATTAAGACAATCAAAGAATGTGCGTTTTTTCTCTAATGAAGCACAAAATTGTCAGACGGGGAACATGAAAATTAATTGTATTGCCTATAATAATGAGTAATTTGTGCGTACATATAAATGAATTGTTATTTCTTTACTTTTACCACACTGTTTGCCATGTTTGGAAACATTTTCTCATCACACAGGAGGGCATTTTGGCACTTTTTAAATGCAATTTTCCTACTGGTAAGATACGACCTTAATCGACGAGGTGACAGTTTAGTACTAAAGTACTAGAAATCGAGACCAGTGCAATTGTCTTTCTTTTGACTTCCCACTTTGAGATTTCTACCCCGCGTCTACAGTATATAACGTCTTTGCAAATTACAGCCTCAAATGCAACAGGGAAATGGACTGTAAATTGAGTGAAAACAAATACGAAAACGAAAATGGTGATTGTTGGAATTGGGTGATTATATGTATAATGGTAAAATTATGGATAACAAGGAGATAGGGATAACCAGACACTAACCTCTGAGAAGCCGTCCACAACACATAACAACGAATAGTATATTTTACTTCCACTAGAAACCAATAAGTTGCTTCTTTCCAATGTGGTCCAAAAAGTGTTCAGGTTTTTTCACAAAAACAAGTGCACTTCGATTCCAGTCTTGTCATGTTCTTTTTTCAAATGCTTTCTTCAACAGGGTGACATGGTTGGGTGAGGGTAGGGACTGCATTAATGACATTGCGGTAGGAACTACACACTAGAGATGCATGAAAAGTAATCATTCGGTACTGAAGTAATCGGTACTCACCAAGTAATCAAAGTACCGACTACTAAAAACGAAGAGTATCCGTTACTTTTGATATGATTACTTTCATTGATACTTTGAAATGATTACTTTCGATGCGGATACTTCAGTACCGATTACTTGGTTGTTATTTGTGCCGCAAGAGGCGCTCCACGCTATACCAGCTGTTCATAAATAAACCACACTTTGTACCGATTATTTGGTCATTTCTATTTGTGCCGCTGGGGCGCTTCACACCAGCGACGTTTAAGTACGGTATTGCCAGAGACAAAAAATACTGTTTACATCGGGAAAAAAACGCTTTCAGTTGATATTTATGTTTGTGTACCTTGTTATCTGATATATATCTATATTGCTACCAATTTGTACTAAGTATGCATGTTTTTTGACGGTAGGTATCTACTACAATTTTCGAACGGTGTAAAAATTATGATTATTAGATGTTATTACGACTGTAAAAATTTTTCAATGTAATAATTTTAACACCTCTTTTATTCTATCACACATTATAAGATTTAAATTTCTGTGGAGTTTACAAAAAAAAATAATAATACAATATGCGCTTCATTTTTAATTTTATGATTATAAAGATGAATTTGGTTTGTAGAAATTTCCGCCAAGTAATAAGCCCGCCTATAACATCTATCATCATAGGTATAATATGACATTATGTGAGATTAAGTAAATAATAAATAAAATGTATAAAAAATTACCACCAGCCTACAATAGTGTTTTATTAACTTATCTCAAAGCTAGAAAAACAAAAATCAAAACACGCATGTAAAATTACGTTTCGAATTTCAAAGGAAAATGACACGTCAATCCAGTGTGTTAATATTATGTAATTTACGATTAAAGATAATGTAAAAAAATCTAAACACACAAACTCTTCAAAATATTCGAAGTACCTATAAATAACTAACGTAGAATCCTAATAATTCATAACCAAAGTACACGCTATCCGCGCTAACGAAATACACAAACGTCAAAATGTAACCAGTAACGATTTGTATCTATCCGGCGGTATCCGGAACCGAAAGTAGTCAAATGTAATCAAAGCATTCAGTAACGAATTGATACTAGTAGTCGGTACTACCCGAAAGTAATCAAAGCATTCAGTAACGATTTGATACTTGCAGTAGTTACTACCCGAAAGTAATCAAAGTAATCAGTAACGATTACATAGTAACGATTACTTTTTGTGAAAGTAACGGATACCGACGGGTAGTAAAAGTACCGATATTGAACACTACTACTACACACATTATCATTTCAAAATCAAACAATACCCACCACACCTATTCCACCTATCTACATATGTGAAAACACAAGGTGCAGTGTCAATCTTCAACATGACAGCAGTGTACTCAATGACGTTATATAAATAAATAGACTCGCCGTAGTCTCATATACTCACAATATAATGTGGAAAGTAAGGAACACTCTTTTGTTTTCAGCGATTTTCAGTATCATTTCTTAATTCAAAAGTTTATTCCTGTGTGATAAAGATAGACAATCAAATAATGTGTGTGTATGAATGACATGGATATATGAGCGGGCGGCGTATTGCTTGTCACTTTTTGATGGAACGTTCGCTGTCTCCTTTTCTTGAGGCCCACTGGAATAAAAGATCAGGCTGCCTGTCAGAGTTTGATATGTCGAGCTATACAATAAATACAATAGGGCAATTAAAAAAATGGCATCATGGATGTTGTCGTATGCAAAAATAATTTTTTTTTTTTTTTAAATCGGTGTTTTGTATGAAAATTTTTCAGGAAATCGGTGCGGCGCACCGCCAAACTGAAACTTCCTGAAATTTTTCATACAAAAAACTGACTTTCAAAAAAAAAATTTAAAAAAAATTTTCGGCTACAACAACATCAATAATGCCATTTTTTTAATATCAGCACTCTCGCACACCCAAAAGTCACGAGCCGCCACTGGTTAGAACCACTGATTTATGTGTTGTTTTACCGCAAGCAAGCAAATAAACAGAGTGTTTAGGCTGATTAGTCTACTTTAAAACAGTGAAGTTTACTTAGCAACAGAAATTTGGCTGTTGCGCGTCCAGACCCTTTACTTTAGTAGGACTTGAACTTTCTCTAATGACGTGTAAAACTGCGAGCGGGAAACATGAAAATTAATTGTAATATTTATAATAATCGATAATATTAAGTAATTTGCGTGTACTTACAAATGAAATGTTATTCATTCACCTTTACTATTATTTGCCGTGTAATTGAAACATTTTCTCATCACACAGGAGGGCATTTTGGCACTTTTTAAAATGCAATTTACTTACTGGTAAGACGCAATCTTACTCGACGCGTAGCAGTTTAGTACTAAAGTACTAGATATCGAGACCTGTGCAATTGTCTTGCCTTTGTCTTCCCACTTTGAGATTTCTACCCCTCGTCTAATATGTATGTATGTAACATCATTGAATGTACTATGCTCAATATCTTTACTGCGAATGATAAACTTATGAGTTAGTAAAAACTAAAAAGCTCCAAAATTACCATTGGTGATGAAAATTGTAATCGGTGCCAAGTGGAAAGTGTTATTGGACAAGATACCTCATTATCCTACCATCAGTGAGTTTTTATGCTTTCTTTTCCTACCCAGAAAGTTTCTAACAGTCGGCAGAAAATATACAGAATTGCATGAAAAATATTTGGATGAGTTGCTCAAATATCAGAACAAAAACCATGATTTTTTTTTTTAGATTGTTTTCTGTTTACCATTTACCAACGCAGTCGGCATTCGTGCTCGTCATCAATGTCCTTTTTGATGAGTTGATTTATCCGGCATTGTGTTCCCAGTCTGTTCAAACTTGCGCACCCAATGCTTGATTAAATTCGCACTTGGCACATTTCTCAGAGGTTAAAATGTGTCTTGTAGAGACGTCGAACAATAGTGTACGAATCGTTGTTTTTATAAAACGCTCGCACGCAAAATGCACGCTGCAGTCCCGTGAAGCATTCCATTACTACTAAACTAAACTCCCCTCCCCCCGCTAACTGTGTTTGGCGCGTAATGGTCAAACAAAAAACGAAAAACAATATGAGACACCCTATATTTCATATTTATATCATGAGATGTTTCCCCAGAATAGTTAATTTTAATCCAGAAAAAAAACTGTCAAAAAATGTACTGGTACCATAGATATTGAAATAATAGTATAGCGAATCAGGGAAAGGGGAACAAACTGCGTTACACGGCGTGGGAGGCAACATGACCATCCTTCTCACTGTGATTGGTCAATAAATGAATCTGACAGTATACGGGCAATTCGCATTGTAATATCACCATTCAGAATAAAATCTGTTTACAAATTGCTAGTCCGTTTTATAATGGTGCGCAAATTGCTGGCTGCGTAAAAACCTTAACTGTATATCCTAAACCGGATAAACAAAAGTTCGGGCTTGTTTCCAAAATTTTATATTTTGTTTCACTATGTATTTAGTTAGACACTTTTTGCAAATGTGTTGTAATTTACCCACCTCTGCAGTATAGACACAAACAGCCCGTCCACACTGAGGCTCCGTGCACACTGCGCGCCCCTTTGTGTTCGGCGAAAAAACGACACTTGGACGGCATATTCTTTCATTGCGTGTTACATTGCATGTTACGTTACAGCAATCTGTACCCGGCTTTAGAATGAACATCCAGATCCTGCACAGAAAAGTCCCAAAATGGACTGTGCTGCAAGCCTTTGACTTACTTTAGTGAAGGATAGGTTTTTAGATTTTCACGGCCAAAAGTGTATTTGTTTTTGGGGTTTTATGCCGTATTGCGCTACCTCCTTCTTTAGCCATTGTTTCGGACAGCGTTACAGTGTCCAATTACACATCTGCCCTGATGATGGACACTGTAACGCTGTCTGAAACATTGGCTAAAGAAGGAGGTAGCGCAACACGGCTTAACACCTCAAAAACATATAACGAAAATACTCTAGCGAACTTTACTTTTCTGCTCGCTTTTTGGCTGTTTTTTTTTTTTGCAAAAATCGTTCAGCTGGTATTGAGCGGGAATTTACACCTTCCCGCCATCTACATAAGGAGTGTTATTGTTAGTGACCCACAATTTCATGTGTTACACGATGTGGTGCATCCATCGCCTGTTAGGAATCGGTAGGGTCCTTCAATTTAAAAATACTCCCTAGACCGAGTTATTTTTTTTACAACCTTTTTAGGTTAAAAACATGATCAAACACTTTACCTTGCTACAATTATTTTGTACAGCTTGCAAAACTACATCTGGGGCCGGTTCCCCGTTCTTCAACTAAAGGCCAAAAAAACCTTTGTTTATTGTTCGAATATTAGCAAAAAAAAGGCAGAAAATACAGGAACCGGGTTTTTATATCAAAAATACTGTTTTGTCACCTGATTGTCCTGACACAAGCGCCATAAAAAAAAAATAGAAACCTGTATTATCGACATATAACCTGTCGGTAAATAAACTAAATAAAAAAACTGCAGAGGGCAGTAACTGCACCAATTCAATTGCCTCAATCAATACCTTAAATGAACCATCTCCAGTGCGTAAGCAAGCAAGAGCTTGTACATTCGTAGATGGTTTTTGTCCCTCCTCAACACTTTTGCAAATGGTTTTTCCGCAGTATTGGACTTACACCAACGATACACAGTATGGTTTTCACGTTACTTTTTATCGGCATACCTTTCACCAGCAGCTGGTTGTCTTGAATCATTTCATAAATTGGATGTTTGTTCCAGACGTGGCCGTGGATCGGGAGGTGGAAGGAGATCTACTCCTATCGGACATGGGTCAGGGTGTCCCCTTCCGAGCTGGCTCCTTCGATGGCTGCGTCTCCGTCAGCGCGCTGCAGTGGCTCTGCAACGCCGACAAGAGCTTCCATAACCCCGTCAAGCGACTCTACAAATTCTTCAGCACGTTGTTCTCAGCACTCGTAAGACAATGTTTATTTATTTACAACCACTCTCTACGAGAGCAAATCAAAAATTATCGAATCTTTCTAAAATTTATTTACACAAAGTTTAACACACATAACTTTTCTGCAATCGCCTCCCTTGTCAATGCAGCGGTCCACAAACTCGCATATTCCTTCCAAGAAGAAGGTCTTCGATTGGTTGCGAAGCCACTTTTTTATTACTGATTTTCATTGACTTTGCAAAACACGTATGGTATCACGAACCTCTATTTTCTGGCTTGTGTTTTTTTTACATCAGCTCCACACAGGAGGCTGAGGAAAATAATTCCCCTCAGGGCCTACGCCATCTTTGGAGATACTGTGTGCAGGGTCTTTTAAGAAAAGGAAGGTAATTTTTTTTTTTTAAAGAAAGACAAACATTTCCGGGTTACGAATAACCTGACAATATTTGAAAATCTTCTACTACCTCCACAGTATGCTGAAAATGTTGCTTGAGTCCTGATGGAGGACTTAGCCAGCCAAGGAATCGAACACGGAACGCCTGGGTGGGACCCAAACAACTAGCCCACTCAACCATTGAACGGAAGATGAAGTTCTGTGAAGGAAAAATGTATGAGGGGTGGGTAGGAATCTGGAGTCAGTGTCTCCAGGAGTGATGGACGTATGAATCCATCCCTCCCAGTGCGGTGCAAGGCGATGTTTCCAGAGAGTCCTGCTAGTGAGGTCAAAAGATCTCCGTCAACCAGTCTCCACATCCAACCTACCAGCAGCTGGCGGGCAGATGCATCCACTGCCATGGCCTGAACAAACCCCACCCCATGAACCCGGGCACCCCTGCTAAATTACTAAACGTATCGAACCTCTTGAGGTGACCTATGGCAGAAGTGCTAGTTATTCAATAAATGGTTTCATGGGCGGCGGTACCCATACCCGCCTCCTAAATTATAGTGTCCATTAATGTGTTAAATAATAATGAATTTTGTTGCCTACATTTTAATTGGAGAACTGAAGATCTTTTTGCTTGTACAGAGTCGATCAGCGCGTGCCGTGTTCCAGTTCTACCCGGAGAATCCAGAGCAAATGGAACTGGTCACATCGCAGGCTATGAAGGCGGGTTTTTACGGAGGAGTCCTGGTGGACTTCCCCAACTCCACTAAGGCCAAGAAATACTTCTTAGTCCTCATGACAGGGGGGGCCATGCCCATGCCGAAGGCCCTCGGTAAGGACTAATTTTCATTATTAACTAGCGAGTTCCCACTCCGCCTTCCCTCTCCCGCTTCCCCCATCCCGCGAACCATCCTCCCGAGTTCCCCGCACCCCTCCCGCTTTCCATACATTCAGTCCCTTTACATTCAATTTTCAAAAACTCACATGCCATCTATTGCAATTTATAATGTTAGTACGGATTAGTATTTTATACATATTTGAATTTTTACTATCAAAGGAATCTCCATACTAACCTAAACAAAACAAAATGACAGCGCACGTCCAACAATTACTTAGCAGCGCTTTGCTTTTGTCTGGACAATAAACGTATAATAAATAATTTCATAATGCCAGATCTTATTCATAACACCACAGAGCTTACCTTTATATACAGCCTATATTACTCGCAAATAATTGAGCTTCTATTAGTGAAAGAATTTTTAAAGTCTATCCAGTATTTATTGCATGAAAGAGTAACAAACATCCCCATACATCCATACAAACTTCCGCCTTTATAATATTAATAGGAGATTATTAAAAAATCGTAAACTTTATAAATGAGCGAATAGGCCACTTGCATCACATTTTTTTAATTTTTTTTCCGGTTTAGGCAAATATTCTAAGACATTCTGTATTTTTTTTTTTTTTTTAATCGTATTTTTGAAACCCTGGGGATTTTTTGAAAATTTCAAACCGAAAAATCAGACCATTTTTTATAAACCGGAAAGACGGGACATAATTTTATAGGTGTGAAAAACGATAATTACATAGCCGAAAATCATTTTAAAAAAAAGAACGTTTTCCACACGAATGGCACAGTAGAATAACGAGGCATACCAAAAATATTACATCTCATAAATATTTTTTCCCTTGATCCATCTTAGTGATCATAAATCATCATAATGTACAGCGTCTATATTACTAAATTCAATGGTAAAAGAAAAGAAAACAATGTAAATAACCATGAAACTAAATAAACGCCCGGGTTGCCGGCACTGAAACTGAACTGAAAAATGTAATATACTTGAACTTGTAAATTGTAATAATAATAAGAATATTATAAAATTTTATTTTGTTAAAATCAGCACCATAATCATTATACCTCTAAAACATGTACCGACATCATCTTCACGTTCTGAAGAGAACCCCGTACCCATTAATTGTACGGGGTTCTCTTCAGAACATCTGTCAAAAAATTAAACCAAATGATAAGTTCGCAGAGAACAAACAATAAATCTAGTGAACGAATTCAAAAATTCGCCTGAAATCAAAGTGATGCCGTATAAAAAAATAAATCAGTGTGGAATTTTATCAAATTAATAGGAACATTTTCGGCGACGGGACATTTTCATGTAGTGACGTCACGAGCCCAAATAATGGATTTATTTATTTAAAAATAAAAAAAACTGTACATTTCTAAAAATTTTTACTAACATTTTCGTAATCTTAGTAAAAAACTCTATCCACACGATTTTTTCCAAGTCGTTATGAAGTCCATGCAAGTGGCCTATTCTTAGTGTCAGTTCCTTTAAAATCGCGGAGAGTGCTATTTATTCCGGAATACATTGAACATAACCTGACCGCCATCAACTGTATTCTGTCTATTTATATAAAGAGTGACTATGGCGAGCGGTGTGGATTTGAACTTTAAACAAATTGCAGTTTTATTCCGAAATTGATCAAATTTTGCAAAGAGGAAGGTCACAGTCACTGTACTATGACCGAACTGCACGGATTATTAAAGGGGCAGAGCCAATGAAAGTTATGCATTTGATGTGTAGGTAAAAACAAAGGCAGGGCGCCGCTGTGCGTAGATGTATTTGGAGTAGTATGTATACCAGCGGTTCTTCACAGGGGTACAGTGGGGGCAGTCCCCACCAGTTACACCCGAAACCTACTAAAGGAAATAACAGTTGATGCTTTGTCTTCACCAAAATTAATGAATTGAGTTAAAAAAATCTGAGTTATCCCTTTAGGCATTTTGGTTCATTCTTTCTCGATCGTAGGCAATCGAGAACCACGCATGTGAATTTGAAATGCCGTGGGGACAATCCATTGAATACCCCCATGACAAAGTACCGAACCATTTGTTTGCGTAGTTTCAACTTAAGTTCGATAATAATCTTTGCAAGATAAAGCATTGTTTTTAGAGTACTATATTATGAATTGGTATATTTTTACGGACATTTTATATTATTTTGTGTTTAGATATCCGATTAGCACGATTTGACCATCAAAAATTTGGTTTGAGAAATTTTATATTATTTTCTCCGGGTGGTGAGATTACGGTACAGTAGGTAGGTGTACACGTAAAAAACGTGGATCCCCACCATCAAAGAAGTGCTCGACTCACTACTGATGTATACCATACGTGTTGGTGGCGCTTTTGTGCACGCGGGTCCATATTATTGATCTTAACCCTGATATTTGGTTTCCCAGGCACAAGTCTAAAGGATAAGCTAGAGCACAACATAGCCTACACCCCGAGAGAGCAGAGAGGGAGGAACGGAGACCGTCGGCCCCTCAAGAAGACGCGCGAGTGGATCCTGGAGAAGAAGGAGCGTCGAAGGAAACAGGGAAAGGATACCCGAATGGACACCAAATATACGGGTCGAAAACGAAGTGGAAAATTCTGATAAATTACCTTGTTTTAGCCTAGTTATAAATTTAAAGAGAAACTCTTTATTATACACGGTGTTCAGAAATTCGTAATACAAGCGGGAAACTGATAAATCTGGTTCTATGACAACTCAACGAAGTGGCATTTCAAACACCCTTTGAAAAGTCATTAAAAGCGATGAAAACAAAAATAGCCCATAACCTAACGCTGTTAAAGCGTCGATGACACAGGGTGAGTTTACTAACAGATAGTGAATTTCCCAGATAGCAGCTTGTGTTACTTGCTAACTAGCAGATTGTTGGCAATCTACGAAAAAAGTTGAAAGGTCGCCAACTTTAGTCGCTACACGCTTGCTCGTGATTGGTTTATTTATGTTTTTCATGGCTGCCAATTAACAGCTGATTTCGACTGTCAAACATCACAGAATTAGTTCACACAGGCGTCGTTATTCTTGTTATTGGCGCTAGCAGCGACCTCAGTTTCCTACGCTACTAAGCAAGTGGACAGTTTTGTGTGTCATCATGACAATCTCACTGGCCGATTTATCCGCTTTTAAACGTAGTAGATAATAGCTTGTAAACTCGCCCTGTGTCATCGAGGCTTAACCTAGTTTTCTAGGTCAAAAGTGTTAGGTTTTATCTAAGGCTAGTTCTCACTTTCAATGACTTCAAAAGAGTGATGAATTTTAAGTGCGTCAAAGCGTAAACCCAGCTTCAAAAGTTTTTTTTTTACTCGTTTAGTAGCCGAAATAAAAAGAAAAAAGTTTTAAAAAATCCAAATTCTCGTTTGAAAAAAAAAAATTTTTTAGATCTCTATCAGAGATTCACCAGTTTCCCCGCTTGTACCACGAGTTTCCGAACACCTTATATTTGAGGTGTTTAAAAGCAAGAAAGCAATCTCCAAAAAAAGTTTTCGAGGCGTTGTATACTTCAAACAGTTACTTCAAGAAACTTAAAAACCTTTTGGTTCTATATTTATTAACTATTTTAGCCTTAGCCATTTTTTAATAAAACAAAAAAAATCTGATAGATTTGTTTTTAACCTTTTTTTAATAAAACAAAAAAATCTGATGGATTTGTTCAGATGAAAAATAGTTTCTCTAATTGATTTTTGTGTTTCCTACATCATTGCCTTTTATGTGATAGATCAAAGATTGTGCCCATAGATCAGCGGTCTGGGGTCAGTAGAGTTTTTCAACAAAACCTTTTCTTTAACCCCTCAGAAAATCGCCAATATGCACTTTTAATGTCTTTAACGAAATTACATTTTACGAAAACTTTGTATTATTACCGCTTCACAATTAAAGCTCTATAAATGAAACATTTCTGAACGTAGCCGAATAGTAAAAACTGTTTTAGACAGGTTACAAAATAAGCTTTCGAATTATTATATTACAAATAAATATTAATATTTGTAAATATTAAAATTTAGAATGCAAACATTAAAAAAATGTGAAAATGACTCACGTGATGTTTTTATGTGAAAACGGTACTAAAATCACAGATTATGTAAACAACAATACTTATTCTATTGTATAAATGTGTAATAAACACTTTTGTCACCTCACTTTTTTATCATTTCATATAAAAATATTTAATAGAAATTAACAATGTCGGGCGCCCGTAGGAAATTTGGCGGGATAAATTATGTATCAGAATTTTGCGGATGTAACTAAAACAATAACGGAGTTATAACGGTTTCTATGGAGACACACGCGCTGACGTGTAAACACACTTATTGTACTTGACTGCTGTCGTATTTTTAACGCATATATCTGCTTACGTTGCTGAGGGGTTAAAATGATTAGAACAGATCTGTGCACTTTTTGAAACCATATTCTTGCAATAATCAACTTATTCAAGTTATAATTGGGGTTGGTGGAGATTGCTAGCTTATACACGCCTCATTTGTTAATTTATTCAGAAAATTATTTAATATGAATAAAAAAAAAATCATTCTCTATGGGGCAACTTTATTTCACTTTTTCCCCACTTTGTCAAAAGTGTTCTCAATTTTATTTTAATAATGTAAATCCTATAAACTAACAAAAGGTGAATATTTACAGTACTGTGTACTGTAGGCTTCGGTAGAATTTACCGCTCTTTTTTAACTCCAAATATTAAATTAAGCATTTTTGTTGTGAGATTCCGTTCACACCATAAAAATAACCATGAAATGATTATCCATTAAAGGTATATTTTTACATTTACTTTGTGTATATACATAAAGGTTGCATACTCAATTGGAAGTAAATATGTGAGAGTGTAACTTGTAAATATTTTTTAATTAAAGAAGTTTGATAATTTTTATTTGTTTTTCTTTATCCATTTTATGATTCCCCAACATTCAATTGCAGTTTCAAATTTAAAAAAAATACATTGGTACAATTTTTGGAAAAAATTCGGTTTAGGGGCGATAGTCCTAGATAAATTTTTTTATACTAATTATGGGCCGGAAAATCCGAACCTGAAAGAATTAGGCGTCGGCAAGCAATATTAACTGAATTGCACGACTTTAAAATTTTCTATAAGCACAAAGGAAAACAAGTCATTTTGAATGCATTGACACTACAAGTCATAGAAAAACAAGTCATTTTGAATGCATTGACACTACAAGTCATAGAAAAACAAGAAAGATGTTACACCACATAAAATTAAGTGTTGCCATTAAGCAATAATATCAATAACGTAAAACTTTCCGACATGATACTTCCTCACATGATAATTCATCACATAACACATTAACCTGATGAATTATGACTATCTCAACGGCCGTATTCTTAGACCAAAAGTATGAAAATTCGTAGTCTTAAAAATGCGTAACCTAACGCTAGGTTTGTGTAACATGGTTTGTGCCCCTTTATACCGCCTGCTCGCGTCAAGGCAAGAAAACATCCCAGTTTTCAAGTAGTTTAGCGGCTACGCTAGGTTTATGTAACATGGTTTGTGATACAAAAGTGAGTAAAATTTATAAAAAATAATTACTTAAATTAGTTATTGCTTAATGGCAACACTTAATTTTATGTGGTGTAACATCTTTCTTGTTTTTCTATGACTTGTAGTGTCAATGCATTCAAAATGGCTTGTTTTCCTTTGTGTTTATAGAAATTTTTTAAGTCGTGTAATTCAGTTAATATTGCTTGCCGACGCCTAATTCTTTCAGATTCGGATTTTCCGGCCCATAGTTAGTATAAAAATAACTAGTTTTATTATCTAGGAACGCCGCCCCTAAACCGAACTTTACCCCAATTTTTTTATTACCAGTAAAAAAATCGAGTGCAGCTCACACGCGGTAGAAGCGAAACTTTATCAAAACAATGAGGTCATAATCAAAGCAGCCAATGAGCACAGACCTAGCGCCAATTCAGTTTCATATCTCAACCAATAGGAGCCATAATCAGTGACATCATAATCAAAGAGCGCAGTTTGATGCTTCACAGGGGCCATAATGCGTCATTTCCGTTTCATCCGAATTTCAAATCACCCACGAGGCTAAAGAAGTTTCACTTCAAAAGTAACAGTCCTTAAATTACTGTAATAAATAAGTAAAAGATTTTAAAAAAATGGCATTGTTATTTTGTTGTAAAGGAGTATAAAACTATAACAAATATATTCTTGCGCATTTTATTTACAGTAATAATCAATACACGTTTTCAATGTTTGTTCCAAGTACTTTAATAATTGTTTATTTGTGTTATTTCTGTAACCGATAACGCCAAACAGTGTCCACTCCATGTCCGATGACTTCTTCTGGCTCTAGAGTAGAGAACGGGAACCTGCATGCAACAATAATGGCTCCATCTTGGGCCTCTTTCTGTATCTTGGCTTCCAACTGTGACATCATTTCTTCTACACCAAATATCACAATACTATTGTAGGGCTGCAGGTTGAATTTCCATAAATCACGTCTGTAGAATGCTGTGTTAGAATTAACTTTATTATATAAACTATTTATCCTAGAATACTGCACAAGCCATGGGTTTAACTCAACCCCGTGAGCCGTGAATCCATTTTTAGCTGCTGCAATTACAATGCGACCATCCCCTGATCCTATATCCAATAATTTTCCATTGCAGTTTTTCAGGCCGGCCAAGACGTTTTCTATCTGAACAGTTGTGGCGGGTACGTAGGGTAAACAAACCTTCCTCAGAGCTGGAGTTACAAATGGAAGACATAATACGCTGAGTCCTATTCCTACTCCACCTGTAATGCCGATTAGAATTTTACCTCCCGTTGAAAGGACACGCTTAGGATTTAACTGCACCTTTTCATCGGAGTTTAGAATACCTAAATTAACTGCATCCATTTAAAAAAAACTATTTGAAAAGTTTATCGCAACACCACCGAAAAGATAACCTATATTTTTGACAGTTCAGAAAAACATTAGCGAATACCATCGACAAATTTTTGATTTGACATTAAATAATTATTTGAGTCAACATCCATTTGATCAAGCGCAAGCATAGCACAAGCAGTGACGTGTTGGCATTCAAGTTTAAAGCGGTGCCACACGCGCAGATGACAGATCATCGCACGCCAAATCGCTCTCCATACAATCCCGAATTTAAGTGAACATTGGTTTTTTCTTTGGTGTACCTCTAAAATTTCTTGATTTGGTAGGTGTACCTTGACCAAAAAAGTTTGCGGAACGTTTTTTAGTATCGATCTTGTATTCGATGTAATCGATGCAGCAGGGCAAGCGAAACCGATATGAAACGGACGGGGTTCGGAAATTTCCGTCGTTTTACGGACGATCGCAGCTCTTACGGCGACGATGCGTTGGTTGTTCGAACTTCCAACTATGGACTACTAGGCAATCTTAAAAGGACTATTATTATTATAAATTTGTACAACATATGGACACGCGACAGTGGTGAGGGGCACCGCGGCAGGTTTCGTAAGTGATTTGGCGTCGAAAGGCTCGCCCGACAGATGGGTACAGTCTGAACTCTCAAATTATTTTTTTTTTTTTTATCATTTTCGCTATATTTTTTTTAAATACGGCAATCTAAGTTTTAAAAAATATAATGAAATAAAAATAACAATAAGGATAAACGAAAAATAAAAATAAAAACTTTAAAAAATCGTACACAAAAAGCTGCTAGTCGGCAGACCAAGAAATTCTTAAATGGAATGATCTGGACCTGGACTATAGTTATTCGTTGGTTTCATTCGTGTACTCGGTGACGTAAAATTTACTATTTTTACCTGACTCCAGATACTAATATCTACAGCCTGTATGTCGGACGAATATCTACAGCTCATATGTTGAACTAATATCTACGGACTTCAGAGTGTTAACTAATATCTACAGAGCTAAGGTCGGACGAATATCTATGACGGTCCCAGTGTTGACTAATATCTACGGAGCGTAGGTTGAACTAATATCTATAGAGCGTAGGTTGGACTAATCAGCTAAATGTGTCCAATAGTCCGATATTAGAGATTTTTACATACATACTTACATAAATTAAGTTTTTTATACTGCATACGCAATATTACGTTATTCCAATATGCTATACATAATTGTAAATCCAACCTCTGCTAGTGCTGTAGATATTCGTCAACACTTTGGTTCTCATAGATATTAGTCAGCAGTTTGAGCTGTAGATATTCGTCAACACTTTGGTTCTCATAGATATTAGTTCGATTTTTTCAGTTTTTGGAATTCCTGTAGATATTGACGACCTCCGTAGTCCAGTGGGTAAGACCCTTGACTCACAATCCGGAGGTCGCGGGTTCGAACCCGGCATGCGCAAATAAATTTTATTTGATTAATTTGTGTTATTTCAAAATTAATTCATTTAAAATAATATATAGTATATTTGCGGCATGTTCCAGAGTGGAAGATACTATCAGTATCGCCGTGTAAGACCACCATTCAGAATTGAAACGTTGCTTGAAAATTGCTTTAGCCGTGTTTAGTGACCAGATCTGAATAGCCAGGTACTTCCCAACCTTCCTCTTCCCCACCTCCTTCCCCTCCCCACTACCTTCAGCCTCACAACATACCCCAATTGGGGATGCCATAGTCTCACTGGCTCCAGACGGGAGCAGTTGAGATTCTTGTGCGGTATTCACTGTAAAAAAAATATATATATATATATATATATTAGTAGACGCCTCCTTTTTACCCCACTTTGACGCCGGCTGCCTGCGAACCTGCCGGTTTGCAGACCTGCCTTTTTCTCATTTTCTAATCGACCTTTATCACATGTAACCATTCCCGTTCGTGTACTCGATGACGTAATTTTTTCGAAAAAAAATCGCTCATTATTTCCATGACTGCGCGGCTCCTGCCAAGAGGGGCACCGGCAGACCAGCTTTTTTAAGGTTTTCCGAATGTCCATTATCACTACAAATTAGTTTCATCCGTGTACTCGATGACGTAGGGTTTACCTATCTCGTCTCCTAGTTTATTCAAACAGTGAGCTGACTCCAAAGTCCAAATCATTGTGATCGTAATCTATCGATCCATTATCGATCTATCCATATTAGGCGGTATCGGTATCGGAATTAGTTCATTTATTGATCTATCCTATATTGTGGATGGTTTGGTGTTGGTGCATTAATGCCTTCTTCTTCCTCTATAGTTTTTCATATGTGTCAACCTCAAGTTCGCCGACTTTTTGAAAGATTTGAATGCTCGCAAGTTTTGTCTTGTTTTCCTTGTCGGAGGGGCACCGATTTACTATTTTTCCTATAGTAAAATAGTACAGAATTTCCAGACTCAGCTTCAAAAGTATCCGAGGTATTCTAATCACTAATATTATTATTACATGTTGTGTTCCGTTGTTCATATCAGTCATGGTTATTTAGGGTTGTGTTTTACGTTTTACATGATGCATTGGATTTCACCGTAACATTTTATCTCGATCGCGCTCGTGCCCATAAATATACAAACCACCCACCGTGAACTCATTTGTGGAAAAGCCGCCGCAGTTTTAATAGGCATAGATTTTGAAAAGTACACTATAGTTTGGCAAGAAAGTGTAGAAAATAAATGATAGCGCTGCGATCGTTTTCTAGTTTTAAATGGCAACACCAAGATGGCTCATAAGACAAAGAACGTATGTTTTAAAAAACACTTCTGGCAAAATGCATATTTCATAGCGTATTTGTATTTTCAAAAAATTTGCACAAAAAACTGTAATTTAATAGAAGCAAAATAAAACAAAACCAAGTTTTAAGTGGGCGTTTATTTCGATATAAAAACGTAGGTACTTAAAAATTTAAGTCTATTAATTCAACACCCGACATGTAATTATTGTCTTTGTCCTCGTGTGATTCTTCTTCTTCCGTATCTTCATCTTCATCTAAACGCAGTTCATCGATATCATCATATATAGTCAGGGCTGGGCAAAATACATGCTTTGCTGTAATTGAAATACAAATTACAAAATACTTTTTCGTATGTATTTAAAATACGAAATACAAAATACTTTCAAGTGGTGTATTTGAAATACAAAATACAGTATTTTAACCCTTTTTTAATTTCAAATACAAAATACAAATTACAAAATACAAAATACATTTGGTTTTGGTAGAATCTTCGGTTGCAATAAATTGTCATAAGTGCCCTTATCTAAGGGTGCGTTTCCATAGAAACAAAGCTGAGCAGAGTAAAACCGAGACGTGCAAAAATTGACCAATCATATTGCTCAGAAAACACATCTCGTCTCCGCTCCACTTGTAAAGTTTTGTGGTATAGGACTAAGGGAACGTACCCATACTACGTGACCCGTTCAGGGGCGGGGGGTCTTCAAAATACCACGCTTGGTACAAATGAGCGGCGGGGGGCTTAGGTTTTTAGTGACCGGGGAGGGGAGGGGGGGGGGGTTAAAAATTGCAAAAAGTTGGTTATAATAACACGAGCTGGTTCCCGGCATGCGTTGCAAGCCCATATTCAAAGAAATAAATTGTTTCTCCCTGCATGTCCTTTTCCGTGCGTCCCCGTTCCCCTTCCGCATCCCCTTCCCCTTCCGCGTCCCCCTCACACCTTCCCCGCCTACCCTCACCCCTCTCCCGCTCCCCCGTCCCGCCGACCCCACTCCCGCATTCCATATATTCAGTCCCAGTGCATTCAGTTTTCAAACAACTCGCGTGCCAGCTATTACAATTTTTTTATTCAAATTTTCATTTTTTACTTATTACAAATATTCTTTTTTGTATATTTCAATAACAATCAATCAAATCTGGTATCTAACATAGGTATCTATTTAAAATATTTATTATTTAAAAAATCCATAGACAATTCTTTTGTTACAAACAAAACAGCTGCCTGCTAAATTCAATTATATCAAACGCGCGAACTGTCAAACGTGCAAAGTTAAAATAGCTTTCTGAAATTATGCAATTTTTTGCGTAATTTTCTTAATTTTCCTTTCCGTAAGAACCTTCTACAAAGCATTAGAAAACTTAAAAAAAATGAATGAAATAGGTAAAGTCGTTCTGAAGTTATGACGTGACCAAGGGAAACGAGGATTCATTTTTATATACGTAGATGACATTTGTATCGCGCAATTTTGTGTTATTTCACTTCAAGTGCGCTCCACAGAAATTAACTTAAAAATAATCTAGTATTCTGTCAAATTATTCCTATAGTGCTTGATCTAATACTGTGGTACAAAAATGTACAATACAAAGCAATGACAAGTATAATATAATATGACACAAAATATACAATAAGCTATTATAGCACAGGGCAATAATAATAACTAGGCTGACATAAAAAAAAGTGTGCAGAACATTATAAAGCAATGAGGCTTAATTTCGGTTTACGGAAGGTCTTCCAAAATAAATAAATTATTAAAATAAATTATTAAAATAAATAAATTATTCCAGCAATGATAAGAGAACTGCAAATAATTATTTGTAGTTCTCTTATATTGCTTTATAGCACAGAACAATAGGACAATAGTACAGGATTATCATTATTAAGATCGCTAAATGTATTTGAAAATGTATTTTGTTGCCATAAGTATTTGAAATACAAATTACAAAATACTTCGGCAGCAGGTAATTGAAATACCAATTACAAAATACATTTTTAGGAAGTAATTGAAATACAAATACAAAATACGTATTTGTATTTCAAATACGTATTTCAATTACAAGTAATTCAAATACTGCCTAGCCCTGTATATAGTACTGCCTCGTGCATAATATTCTGCCTCAATTTGCAACAATTTTTCCAATCATCAGCACTTATGCTATTACATATTATTATTATTATTCCCATTTTCCGTTTTCCCGGTGTTTCAAATTTTCCATCTGCCTTTTCCCCTTCCTTGACGATTCGTCTTACCGTTGTTTCAGATTTACCTGTGTGTGAAAAACATCATTAAAATTATTATTATAGAAGGTAGTTTTAAAAACACACACTAGATAATATTCACTTAGAAAGAAAAAAAGAGAAAACGAGAAAAAGGTAACTTTTCTACGAGTTTAAAGAAGTTGTATATTATTATTTTTTTATTGAGTTATTCCCTTTTTCCTGTGGCCGCATATTAACTGTCAAATCGAAATGTCAAATTCGAATTTTTTAACATAACCTCAAATCAGATTGTAATGGTTATTATCGCTCGAAAATTGGCATAAATCTTGTAATACTAATGAAATTTATTAAACAAACTATACTACGTACCAGTCATTTCTGCAGTTCGTTTGTAAACATCTTCTAAATCAGGTAGAAGCTTCTTCGCGCGACACTCGGCTAGGCAGCGTTGAAAAACGCAGAATATAACTCCTCTTGCATCACTATGTAATGGTTTATTCATTTTAATTAAATTCAGGCAAACAATGAATAAAAATATTATCAAATCAGCGATCTTCAACTCAGATTTAAGACAATAAATCAACCGTAACACGCGATAACATGACAGCCATAGGAAACGTCATATAATTCGGTGTTGCCATAGTAATGAACACGTTTAGTTCCAATTGATTTAATTTCTACACTTATTTGCCAAACTATACTTTTAAACGTTACCACAAAAAACATCGGTTTCAGTCATGACCAGTGGAAAAATATGCATTTAATTTACATTTCATAAAAAAAAAATTGTACGTAATTTCTCGTTACGGCTGACATTTCGTATCACATTATTTTGCATAAACAATGAACAATGTCCATTATTTCCAGGGTACCAATCGATAAATATTTAAAAAGATTGCTATGTGGCAAAAATCACATATATTCGAGGGAGGTACTAACTAAAGTTGAACCATACAAATTTCCATGTTCTGAATTTTTTATTTTTATTTTTTATTATTATTATTATTTTATTTTTTTTGCTTTTATTTATTTTTTCTTTTTTCTTTTTTTCTTTTTTTTACAGTGAATACCGCACAAGAATCTCAACTGCTCCCGTCTGGAGCCAGTGAGACTATGGCATCCCCAATTGGGGTATGTTGTGAGGCTGAAGGTAGTGGGGAGGGGAAGGAGGTGGGGAAGAGGAAGGTTGGGAAGTACCTGGCTATTCAGATCTGGTCACTAAACACGGCTAAAGCCATTTTCAAGCAACGAATAAATTTATATTTAAATGAATGTAGAATATAAATTTTATGTAATATATTATATTCAAGAAAACAACAGGACAGACATTACGAATTATATTTTCAAGAAGACAACAACCTGACAACTTGCTTTTGTTTTAATAATCTAAATCTATGTATTTTCGTTATTTGTTTTTGAGGTGTTATGCCGTGTTGTGCTACATCTTTCTTTAGCCAACGTTTCGGACATCGTTGCAGTGTCCATCATCATGGCAGATCCGGTAGAGTGTAATTTTAGTGGTGAAGTGTGTGCTTATTTACTTCGAAGCGGTACCGTGTGGCCAGCTCCACTAACTTTCACCGGTACAAAATAACCGCGATAAGCAGTGGCGTCATTGCCGCGGAACACGACAGGAGGTAGCGCAACACGGCATAACAAATAACGAAAATGCTTTTGGCCGTGAAAATCTTAAAACGTATCTAAATCTTTGTAGTTCTGATTTTGAAAAAAGCTTAACTACATATTCTTAACTAGCTCTGCTTAGCTACTTCCCCAAGTAGGTACCCAACTTTATTAAGTACTTTATTTTTGCCTCTACATTCGGCCATCCCACTATGACATCTGCCCTCAGATGTCGTCAATAGACTCGCGCTCGTCGTCACTATTGTTATCTTCGGGCTCCATAGCCCGAAGGTCCTTCATGTTCTCCAACTTTCTCCACTAAATAACGCTCGTGTCTCAAGGTTTTTGTTACACGATACGGCCCCAAGAATGTACCCTTTAATTTTAATCCAGGGCCAAACTGTGTTCGTTGAATGGCCACCAAGTCCCCGACCTGGTAATTCCTCGCTGGTTTCCACTTTTTATTAAACCCTCTTCATGTGTTGTCTCAATTTGTTTTTTGGCTTCTCTTCGTAATTCTTCTCGATCCTCGACGAATCGAATGGCCCATTCATCCTCTAACAGCTCCGGTAAATTTAAATCTTCTTTAAGGCGTATCCTTTCGACTTGGCCATTTCCTCGCGGTACTCCCATTGCAATGAGTGAATGTTGAATATTCTCTTCTATGCAGTACTGTTTGAAATCGTAAGGAGTAAAAGCTGTTCTTCTGGCGGAAATGATCCTCCTAGGATTTCCAAAAACAGCTGACTCATTACGCAATCGATTAAGTACATCAGCTGTATCAGTCGACTTCGTCGGATATAACCAAAATCCTTCTTGAGAATTTCTTCAGTTTTATTTACACCAAAATGTCCGTTCTCATGCGCTCGCCTTATTATTTGATATTGCATACACTTAGGCAACATTTCACTGTTTACATCTGTATAAACTAACAACTAACCTAATCCGCACTATATACTCATTCACTCTGTCATACAGTTTCTTGCATAATTTGTTTATATCATCTCTTTCTTTCGCATTTCTAATACGTGCTAAAATTCCATCATCATCCTCACGCACAATTAAAACTGACGGTAATGAACTTCTATTTAGCGCGTCTACATGCAACATACTTTTTCCGGGTCTATGATGAATTTCATAATTGAAGTTTTCCAATAATAAAGTCCATCTATCTACTCGTCGGAACAATTTCTCTTTTTTCATTGTGTCTATAAAAGCTTGACAATCCGTTATATTTAATTTACGATAATCTACGTAAAACCAAACTGAACCGTCTTTCTTTCTCACGAGAACGATCGGACTCGCGTACTCCGAATTTGAGGATCGGATGATACCATCCTCTGTCCACATGTTCAAAATTTCATTTATCCGCGTCGCGGTCGCGAAACAACCAGTTCGTCTGATTTTAATATTATTTTCGCTTTTATCCCGACATCCTCCGTTTTGTTAGGTATGTAATCTGTGATAATCTTTCTAATTTCTCCCCGTTTTTTCTGTGATATGAGATAAATCTACTTCGTTGGTTTTATTAATTATATTAATCCGGAAAATGTGAGATCCTTCCGGATCGTTCACATCAACGCAACTATCGTTATTTAACTTCAAAAACGTAACTTCCCCTGTCGTACGCGAAGTTCGACTTGATCCAAAAAATCTGTACCGAGGAGAATATGATGCTTCAACATAATGACAGGTACAACATAATAAGTGACAGTAAATTCATCATTTGCTACTCTCATGCTAGCAGAAAAATCACCTATAGTTGCATTCATACCAGACCCTAGACCCTGAAAACATACCTGTTTTTTTCTAAGGGGCGGTGCCTTTATTCGCTCGTATTCACTCTTACAAATCAATGTTAAATCGCTACCTGTATCAACTAAGACTAAACTCTTATAATCATTAATTGTTACTATCTTCTGATATTTCTCCTTCCTTGGTCGTGATATTACGTAGACATTCTTTGGTTTTCCTTGACATTCGGATGCAATATGCCCGAAAGCATTGCACTTGAAACACTTTCTGCCTTTACTCTGATCAGGGTAGGCTGAACTCACCTGTCTGTCGTCACCACAATTAAAACACACAATTTTGGTTTTGCTGACTTCACTTCATTATTTTTCTTTTTATTTCTGTCGTCGGTTTTTCCTGATTTGTCATTTTTCTCTATTGTCTTCACTTTCGTTTTTGTAGCTGCACGTTTCATGCTTTCGTATTGACTGAATCGCTCTTTTAGCTGCTTAATTGTTTGAGCCCCGTGTAGAATCGCTTTGTTGAACGCATCGTCAGAGATACCCTCGATAATGTATTGGATAACCACGCGCACCTCGAGTTTGGCTTGAGAGGCAATCTGCAGCATCTTGTACGTATATGCTTGGAGCGTTTCATCTGTTCTCTTTTTCCGTTTCGTAAGTTCTCGGTGCACTTGTAAACTATCAACCACTAGCTCAAACTCTTTCTTTAGCGCCTTCTTTAGTTTCGCCCACGTTCTGCTGCAATTTGCATACTCCACGAACAATTCCGCGGAACCTTCTAATAATCGCTTGGCGTACGCGATTTTTTGAACATCGTTCCACTCGCATAGTACAGCCATTTCTTCAAATTTCCCTAACCACCGTCGCACATTGGTGTGGTCGTCGCCGCTGAATTTTTTTAGAGTTCCCTCCACGTCTCTGAACGTTAACAACACGCGCTGCTGAGGAACTCTGCGTCGGCGAATAATCGGAGTTCCTCGGTCGTCCTCATCGTCCTGGAGAGGGTCGATCTCCTCGTTTTCATCTTTATTGTTGTCGTCTTCATCGTTTTCTTCGTCGCCATCATCATCATCGTCTTCTTCGTCTTCAACATGTTCTAGTTGGACCAGAAGAGCCGCTCGTAGACGTTCAATTAGTTCACGCTTATGACCAGTAGTTCGCAGGTGTCTCTTCCTGAGCTCCATCTTGAGCTCAAGAATCCTCATCCGCGTGAGCTGGTCCTCATCCAACTCCATCGCGTAAACACCCCGCGCCACACTGTCGATAACTTCATCAACCATTGTTTCCACGCAGCGCACTTACACAGTCCGAAAGAAAACACTTCACGTCTTTAATTACTTTTCCAAATAATCTGTCTTTCGTCTTATTTTATCTGCCTGTTCCCTGCAATCCCGGACGAGCCCCCCAAAATGTAGAATATAAATTTTATGTAATATATTATATTCAAGAAAACAACAGGACAGACATTACGAATTATATTTTCAAGAAGACAACAACCTGTAAAATACAACAATAAGAATATACACAATACTGACGTGTTTGAATCAGCTCCTGCTAAAATATTAAAAAAATAACTAATTTAAACAGATCCTGATCAAAAGTAATACTCTACTCTAGTTCTACTTTAGTAACAGTGCAGTGAAAATAGTGCATTACTCCACATACGTGCTGTGTTAACTCAAAACCTAAGTTTATTTAAAATAATCCGCCATTACCGTTATTAGGTACCACCTAATTCCACCGAGCGAGACTACTCTGTGTGATAGTCCAGTCAAGTTAAACATGAAAAGGGGGTTGTGCTTGCAAAAGGTCCGGTCATTCTGAATTTTTTGTATGTTGTTAGGACCTAAACCAGTAATTAAAAAAAAATTTTGCAACTTCGAAAATGCTGTGCGAGCGGCGGTGGACCCAAAAAACCAAGAAATTTTCGGATTTTTTTCAGTTTTTGCTCAATATCTCAGTGAAGGAAGGGTCTGACCGGTATAGTTAGTATACATACTTTTAAAGTAGACTAAATTTGCTACAATTTGAGATCAAAGCAAGCTATATGCAGCCTTTGGTTTTTAAGATACAGTTCTTCGAAAATAGGCCATTTTTTTTAAAAAGTGAAATTTTTTCAAAATGGTCACTTATTTTGTAAAATATTTTCTAAAACACGTATCCCACGTCAAATATTATACCAAATAAAATTGTAGTAAATTTAATTAGCTTTCATTTAAAACTAGATTGATATCTGTAGACCTAACGGTTCTCTCAAGAACGCCAGATAACCAAAAACAGTCATAGGCGGGTTTTGGGGGGAAATGCAAATAAACTGTTCTCACGTCTTTTTATGGTTTTATTTATCAAACAGTTTTTTTTTTGTTATTGTTAACACATTTTTGATGAAAAAATAAAAAGATAATACATCTATCGGGAATTATGTCATCTTCAAACATTGTTTTATATACCTACATACTAAAATGCTTGTACAAACATCATGGTACCTACTGTAAGGACAAGTTATATGTACACAAAAAATAAAACTAATATAAATCATGTAGGTATTGTGTCTTGGTTGCCAAATCATGTCTTTCTTTTTATCTTAAATGGCCCGGGCTTGGGCTCGCACGAAGAAGGTGTCTCGATATCTGTGATGGACGCTGGGAGAGGCGCCCAGTCTGTAGTCGGGTCATCTCATCGTCCGAGCATTTCAGCTCCACATCCGGGACGTTATTGCACAATTTTCCACCGCATTACTGACAGAGGACTGAGCAGTGGAGCCCAGCCTTTCTGCACGAGCAGCTCCCAGAGCATCCTTTCTTGCATTTACATGAAATTTTTTGCAGAAGGGCAGGAGGTGCGGGATCCATCGTGGTGGGGATGGGGGTGAGTCATTGAGAAGACAGCTTCCACCTCCATTCAGTGGAATTCAAGTTGATTCCTCGCCACTTCTGTACTTGGAGGTAGCACCTTGCTGCATGGTGGCCTGCGGCATCTTCCGTTGGTGGCAAACGGGCGAGGTTTATGCTTGTTGAAGTGACAAACGTCTTATACCTCAGGAAATCCAAAGTATCCCTCGCGATGTCACCCCCATATAGAGCCACAAAGCACTTGATGTCTGCTTCACTTATGGCTTGTGGGGTGGAGTCTGGCCGAAGGAAGACCTCCACTTGCTCAGCAAGTGGTTCACTCTTGCTCAGAAGTGTGGTGATTTTGGTCTTTCCTTGGCCAAACGGTGCTGAGGTGGTATCGCACCCGGTAAACGCTTGGGTGAATAGTACCGTTCCTGGTAATCGCCGGGAGCCCTGGTGATTGTAGGAGGTCGTAGAGTAGTGACAGCAACCAGCTTCACCCTTGGTGCTCTTCTAAAGATAGACGTTTGTCTCTTCAGCACCTAAACCATTGAGAAGAACGAGCAGGTCGACATCTTCTCCCACTATGACGACCCGATCGGCTACTGCTCTTTTTGAAAGCGCCATCATGACGATCTCTCGATCCGCATCTTCTTCGGCAACAGCCACTTCTACTCCATCCTTCTGAAAGGCGTCACAGAGAAGAGTTATAAGGCGTCTCTTATTGTTCTCATTGCCCAATACATGCTCTTGAGCAATTTGAATTACTGTGGATTCATCGAACGTCAATTCGTAGCTGGAATGAATTCGTAGCGCCGGAGTCTTTCCGCTGTTTTGGTGTTTTTTTTGGTAGCATCTTCGGGGTAGCCGTCAAAAACGATGGAGACGTTCTCCCCAAAGTGGTTTCGGACATAGGTGGTATAACGCGTCAAAGGTGCTCGAACCGTACTCTTCCGCTGCCACACGACCTTGTGCAAGAGGTAGCCACCATCCAAAATGACGTGAGTGCTGGCATCTATCGGCGTGTGGCTGGAAAGAGGAGTGAAGGCAGAGTACAGAGTAGATTTTGTGCCCTTGCGAATCCCTTGTTCATTTAACAGAGACATCGGGAACAGGGCCAACTCGTACTTGAAGTCATCCTGTAAATCCTGTTCAGATTGCTTTTTAATACACACTCGCTGGAAAATTGTGAGCGGATCCACAGCCACTCTTCTGTTTTTGTCCGGCAGTTTAACGGTTGAGGTGATCGATGCCAGCGCGGTAACTTTATTTTTCCGCTTTACTACTACCTTGTCGTACATTTGCCCCACAATCTTCATCACTCCCTCCGTTCCAACTCTCTGGGCTGCGTGGCAATTAATTTCAGGACCTGCCAGTAAACCACTACTGATAGAAATCAAACTGTCAGTTTTGGGAAATGGAGGGTGGAGAGCAAACCAGTTTTTTTTAGGTTTTCCACATCACTATTATCTCGGATGATTCGAGAAGGTCTCATGTCTACATGCTGCTCTCCAGTAGGACATGAGATGCTGCAAAAACTTTCCAGTTCTTCACAAATGTTCAACATAAACACCATTCCTGTTGTCCACCTTTCCAGAACACTGTCGGAGATTCCCCTTCCTTGGGTCAACCCACCGTAGGTTTTCATGAATCGCATCACCTTCTGCTCAATTGTTAGGTCTGACCACAACCCAGACCAAAACTTGTCAGACCGGCGAATGGTGAAGGATCCTTTTGTGAACATGTCGTATTCACTTTTATCCATCCGATCTTGTAGAGCCATCGTATCCTGAAGGTAGAGGTGCGCGCTCTTAGCATACAAAAAATGTCCAGCTGCGTGGAAAAAAGGGAGCATCTCATGGACAGTGTACAAATGAAGTTTCCAATCACCAGCACGCTTTGCCTGGATAAATAGTTTTTATCAAAGTGGTCATACGAAAGTATTGGACCCACAACTGTGATTTTGATGTATGATATATGATGACGATGACTCATGGGTATAGGTACTAATAAGTACTTAAAATTTGAAATGGTCGTAATTATATTATTACCTTAGGATAAACCCACAACGACTAATGGATTTACTTCACAGCACAATAAAACCATAAAAAGATGTGAGGACAGTTTATTTGCATTTCCCCCCAAAACCCACCTATGACTGTTTTTGGTTATCTGGCGTTCTTGAGAGAACCGTTAGGTCTACAGATATCAATCTAGTTTTAAATGAAAGCTAATTAAATTTACTACAATTTTATTTCATATAATATTTGACGTGGGATACGTGTTTTAGAAAATATTTTACAAAATAAGTGACCATTTCGAAAAAATTTCACTTTTTGGAAAACATGGCCTATTTTCGAAGAACTGTATCTTGGAAACCAATGGCTGCATATAGCTCGCTTTAATCTCAAACTGTAGCAAATTTAGTCTACTTTAAAAGTGTGTATACTAACTATACCGGTCAGACTCTTCCTTCACTGAGATATTGAGCAAAAACTGAAAAAAATCCGAAAATTTCTTGGTTTTTTGGGTCCACCGCCGCTCGCACAGCATTTTCGAAGTTGCAAATTTTTTTTTAATTACTGGTTTAGGTCCTAACAACATATAAAAAATTCAGAATGACCGGACCTTTTGCAAGCACGAATGTACATCTTGACTGGGCTATGACTGTGTGCGTGTTCGTACTAGCCGCTCAGCGCAAGTACTCACACCTTCTCGCCGACACAATTCAGGGCAGCTCAACCCATCTCGCCAGCTACTTTATCATGGACTCCTGCGATACATATGCATTCATCACATTAGCAAACAATATTATACGCGATTTAAATACGACCATCATGGATCCCGCTAATAAATTTACTAAAGAACAAATGGGTAAATTAACGCCTCAACTCTCAGTGCTACTAGGCAATATTAGTTTGGTTTCCACAAAAGTGGGTTTTCTTGAAGGTGAATTGAATGCCTACAAGAACATTTCACCTAATCATTCAAAACATTTGTCATCTACCAACGATACGGAACAACTAACAGGAATTTGCGAAACTTTGGCTGAAATGGACGAGAGAAAATCGCGATCTAAAAATGTAATAATGTTCAATGTTCCTGAAAGCTCGGGCAATTCTCAAACTGCAACAATGAGTGAAGATCTGAATAAAGTCAAGAATATTCTTAACAATGTTGATAACGTAGATACCTCGCTAATTAAAGTGTATCGATTGGGCAAAAAGGACACTAATAAAACACGCCCCATCAAGATCGAACTGTCCGATAAATATCAAGCCAGGACTGTTCTACAGAAAAAAGGAATACCGTATGGAAATGTAATTATCAAGACCAAGAACGACTTAACAATGCTTCAACGGCAAGAAGTACAAAACTTGTGGAAGGAGCTGGAGGATCGTAAAAGCAAGGGAGAAAATAATTTAATTATTAAATATATCAACAATAGACCTAAAATTATAACCAATATACCAAAAAACTTATAACCGTGCCACGTTACATCTTCTACCAGAACGTCAGGGGACTTCGGACTAAACTCAGCGACTTTAGAACTAATGCACCCACCATTACACAGGACATCATCATACTCTCTGAGACCTGGCTGGATCCATCGATATACTCAGCGGAGCTCGGTCTACCTAACCATAGTATCTACCGAGTTGACCGCAATCGAAACACCAGCTCCAAATCAAGAGGAGGAGGCGTCCTGATAGCAGTAAATAAAAAAATTTCATCGAAATTATTAAAAAACAAAAACAATGATATTGAGCAAATTTTTGTAATGTTAAACGATAAATCCAAAAAAACTATCATCGGATGTGTATATATTCCACCAAATTCTAATATAATAATGTATAAAAATCACTGTGAAGATGTCGAGCTACTCAAATCTAACCACCCTAATCACAATATTATAATTTGCGGTGACTATAACCTACCCAATTGTAAATTTAATGATTCGGATTACTTACCATTAACGGCGTGCGAGAGAGAAATCTTAGACATGTCGAACTATTTAGGTCTACTTCAATGTAACAATGTGCCGAATTGCAGTAATCGGATACTTGATTTAATTTTTTCTACTGATAAGGATATAAAAGTCTATATGTCAGCCGAATCCTTTGACCCAATTGATAATCACCACCCTCCACTCACAATACTAGTACCTAATACAATAGAGTGTGACCCCCTAATTAAAAATTGTAGTCGTAATTTCATTAATGCTAATTACCAGGACATTAATCATGCACTTAACAAAGTAAATTGGTCTGTTCTCAAGGAAGGTGATCTCGACTATAGCGTAGAACTATTTTACTCTCAACTGAATAGTATCATTTCCGACACTATACCTCTAATTCATCATAAAGTACGAAAGTATCCGATATGGTTCAGCAAAGAATTAATTCAGTTAATTGTTATTAAAAAAGAAACACATAAAAAATATAAAGAACACAGAACAATTCCCAACTATATGGCATTCAACAATATTAGAAGAGATTGCAAAAAAATGACAAAAAGATGTTATAATAGTTACATTAATTCGGTTGAGAACACGATACTTCATGATGTAAAATACTTTTGGAAATACACAAAATCAATGAAAAACAATGATGCTGGTATTTCCGGTAATATACGTTACAGACAAAACAGCTCCAGTAAAATTTATGAAATTGTTAACATGTTTGCTGATTACTTTAAGGACGTGTATGAACCTGATATTTCAGATGACTTAATTCCGTACTTCAACTCGGATATAAATTTACACTTATCGCAAATACACATCGACATTGAAGACATTATAGTCTGTATTAAATCACTTGAACCCAAAACTAGCTCGGGACCTGATAAGATTCCTTCCATCTTACTTAAGAATTGTGTCCAAAGTTTATCTGTTCCGCTTAATATACTGTTTAATAAGTCACTCTCTACAGGACACTTTCCACAAATATGGAAACTTAGCTACCTAACTCCTATATTTAAAAGTGGTGATAAATCCTTTGTCGAAAATTATCGGCCTATCTGTATTCAATCGTCTATACCTAAACTTTTTGAGAAATTGATTCTTAAGAAAATCAGCTTTTTTGTAAACTCTTGTATCGCAACTTGTCAACACGGCTTTATCTCCGGCAGATCAACTTTGACTAACCTTACATTATATGAAAATTTCATTTCTAATGCACTTGCCAACAAACAACAAGTTGATTCTATATACACCGACTTCAGTAAGGCGTTTGATAAGGTCTGTCTTAAAATCCTCATTAATAAACTTTTGAAACTCGGCATTAATGGAAACCTTTTATCGTGGTTTAAGAGTTACTTACTTAGGCGTCAGCTAATTGTCTGTATTAATGATCACTAACTTATCCTACATGTTCGAAGCTACCAGTGGCGTACCCCAGGGTTCGCATCTTGGTCCTTTACTTTTTAATTTATTCATTATCGACGTAACAAACATATTCACCCGTGTTCTCATTCTAATGTTCGCTGATGATATGAAGATTTTTAGAATTATTGATAATATCGAGGACTGTCTGACACTTCAATCAAATATTAATAGCTTTTATGATTGGTGTCTTATCAACAAATTAACTCTTAATGTAAAAAAATGTCAACTTATGAGATTCCACAGAAAAAAAAACCCATTGTTGTTCACCTACTTTCTTAATAACCACATCTTATTATGTGTTGATGAAATAAGAGACCTTGGTATAACCTTTGACACTAAATTAACATTCATTAAACATATTAATAATATAACCAGTAAAGCAATGCAAATGTTAGGATTTGTCTTACGGATTTCAAAGGATTTTAAAAATTTAAAAACTGTCAAATTACTTTACACTTCACTTGTTAGAAGCCAACTAGAATTTAACTCCACCATTTGGAATCCTTACTACAGTGTACATGAGAATTCTCTCGAGCGAGTCCAACATAAATTTTTACGTTATATTAATTTTAAATTGGGAATATTAATCGAAAACATTAATTATCCCTCTCTGTTACAATTATTGGGACTCGATACATTAAAAGAGAGAAGAATTTGTTCAGACCTATTTTATTTATTTAAAATCGTTACCAACCTGTTGAACTCCCCTGAACTTCTTGCGCTAATATGTTTCCATGTACCTAGTCGTTCAGTTCGTTTCAAACTACCTTATCATTGCAACAATACAGGATCGAACGCTGAACTCAATTCCATAATTAATCGCCTGCATGTACTTGGAAATAAATATGTTTTGGATGAATCTATAAACATTGCTAGTTTAACCTCGTACAAACACTACTTAATTAAGACTGTCTGTCAGCGCTTCTCAGTTTGACTATAATCAAATACAGATTTAAAGTATTCATTTCTTAATACATAATATCCGGGATTTATAATATGTTGTATTGTATTTATGATAACCTACTCATTGTACTTTGTTATGTTGATACTACAATTTCTATTGTTCTCTTTTATGAATTTTATATTTATATTTTTCTTTTTTTTTTATCTATGTATATTCTGTATTCATATGTAAAATAATTGTAATTCTTTTGTAAAAGCCGGCGTTATAATCGGCGTTAATAAATAAATAAATAAATAAAAAATAAAAACCTGACAACTTGCTTTTGTTTTAACAATCTAAATCTTTGTAGTTCTAATTTTGAAAAAAGCTTAACTACCTATTCTTAACTAGCTCTGCTTAGCTACTTCCCCAAGTGGGTACCCAACTTTATTACTTTATTTTTGCCTCTACATAAATAATTGATTTTAATCGTAATTAATGTAGGACAAGTAGGATTTGTCTAATGGTAACCCCACACTGCGGCCAACGTTCCAACTTCAAATGTTTGGACGATCGTGTGGAGGGGTGTTCGTGCATTGGAAGTTCGAGTTGGAAGGTTGGAGTTCGAGTTGGCCCAGGATCGCCTTCGAGGCGATCCCGACAGCCAACTCACACGAACCAGCCTGCCGCAGCTGTCCACACATCAGTCTGCGAACAAGACGCGCGTGCCGCGTACTATTAAAATGACAATATTATTGTGGAGAGTGGTATAACAATTGTTTGAAAAATGTCGTGTATATATATATAAGTTTATAATTATACGTACGTAATAATTGTAGGCAATTTATTAATAAGATACAGCGTGGCTACAGCTGTTTGATGTCCGCCATTTTGGAGTTCGGAATTCGGGGTTGGAGGGTTGGCCGCAGCCACCACACGATCGGCCAACCTTCCAACTCTGAACTAAGTTCGGAGTTAGAAGGTTGGCTTCAGTCTGGACTTAGTATAACGGGTTTGTGTAATTATTCAAATACCTAGAACGAAAAAAAAATTAAAGAACACGCACGCCTTTTTCTTTAAAAAGATATAAACAATATATACATCCCAGGTTTTGAATGGTTTGTATGGCAAGCAGGATTTGTCTAACGGGTTTGTGTAATTATTTAAATACCTAGGAAGAAAATAAATATAAGATCGCGCACGCGTTTTTTTTTAAACAAAATATGCATCCCAGGTTTTGAATGGTTTGTATGGCAGGCAGGGTTTGTCGTTAATAGGTTAGGTTATTAGGTAAGGTTATTAGGTAAGGTTATTAGGTCAGGTTATTAGGTTAGGTTAGGGGTCGGCAAAGTGCGGCTCCTGACTCCTGAGCCGCATGCGGCTCTTTGGCCCTATAAGTGCGGCTCTGGCACAAATGTCCACCGACCAAAAATTTTATTTCATGGAAGACGTTACGTCTCGTCTAAATCAGCTTAATTATAAACTACTTTGGAAAGGAAACACAATTTTTTCGATGTTAGAAGAAGTCATTCCATTCGTAAATAAATTATCCCTTTTCGCTCAAGATTTTGAAAGGGACACATTGTTTCACTTTCCGAGTCTGCTGAAGCATCGCCAAGAAAATAATTCAATACAACCATTTTAAGTATGAGGGAAGCATTTCCCAGCAGGTTTCAGGAATTTAAAAACAGCAGAGCGGACTTAGGATTGGTCAAAAAACCTCTTAATGCTTCGATAACAGATTTTAAATTTTCTTCTTTTGACATTGACATTGTTAACTTTGAAATACAATTGCTGAATTTAAAAAAAAACAAGGAAATATGAAGCTCTAAATTTGAACAGCTTTGTGTTGATTTAGAAATATTGGCGAAGAACAAATGTGAACTTAGTTCACAACACGAGTGGTCTGCTTTGAAATACCTGGAGAAGGAAGACATGCTCATCTTCAACGCCTGGAATAGTGTTACTGATTCTTATGATCAGCTGAAAACACTCGTGTTTGATGTTCTTTTCCTTTTAGGTTCTACGTTCTACATATTCATGCAAACAATCTTTTTCAAGCATGAATTTTATGAAGAGTAAACTGAGAATTAGTCTTATTGATGAGAACCTGGAATCATGCCTAAAATTACGAATAACAACATACAAACCTGACTTACTCAAACTCTCCAAGGAGATACAGGAACATTGTTCGCGGTAAGTGTTTGTCCGTCATTGTCATGATTTAAATTTATGGATTCCTTAATTACACATTATATTTTATCAATAAATAAATTCTTAATTTAGAATGAAATCAGGTTTATTCAGCGTACCCGTAATTTTACGAAGTTGTAATTAATGTTTGCTAAATCAATAAATAAATTTGGCTCTCAATTTTTTTTTGTATCTTTATAATGTACATATTTGGCTCTTTGACTAATAAGTTTGCCGACCCCTGAGTTAGGTTATTAGGTAAGGTTATTAGGCTAGGTAAGGTTGGGTTATTTTGTTAGGTAAGGTTAGGTTATTAGGTTAGGCAAACCCGTTGGACAAACCTTGCTTGCCATACAAACCATTCAAAGCCTGGGATGTATATCTTGTTTAAAAGAAAAACGTGTGCGTGTTCTTTTATTTTTTTTTCGTTCTAGGTATTCAAATAATTACACAAACCCGTTAGACAAACCCTGCTTGCCCTACAAACCATTCAAAACCTGGGATGTATATCTTGTTTAAAAGAAAAACGCGTGCGTGTTCCTTTATTTATTTTCGTTCTAGGTATTATAATAATTACACAAGCCCATTAGACAAATCCTATTTGCAGTACAAACCTTTCAAAACCTGGAGTGTTTATGTTATTGAAAAGAAAAACGCGTGCGTGTTCTTTTATTTATTTTCGTTCTAGGTATTAGAATAATTTCTTATGACCCCAGTCCTCGTTGGGCCAACGCGCTCGGCCAACGCGTTGGCCAGATTTTTGTGATAAAGTTCACACGTTGGCGTGTCTCATTCTGCGTTCGCGTTGATCGCTAGACGGAGATGGAGCCGCTGCAATATACTTTTACAGCGCGATGCGATGTATTCTGTATGTAGCCATTAATGACTCTTTTTTTTTAAATTCAGTTAGTGGAAAAATCATATTATCTACTATTCTACTCCAAGCATCATTACACTGAATTTTTTTTTTGGTAGGTATACTTACAGATTACCACTATAGAACAGTCCTATAATATTTCAAGAGGTTTAAATAACCCATCAATAATCAATATTGATATGAATTATTATTTTGAATATTGATATTTTAGAAATCGATCCAGTAGTTTTGAGTTTATTCGTTACAAACTACAAAAATACAAACGCCAAATGCCAAATACACACAAAATGGCCCTGTACACGTTGGCCCAACGCATTGGTCGAGCGCGTTGGGCCAACGTGTACCAGGTATTTTTGTAACAATTATTATAAGCAATAATTATCAGCCTGAAACACTCATCCACATTGAAAAATCTTCCGAGAAAAGATACATGACGCCAACGGGACTTGAACCCGTGTCCTCTCGATTGCCGGTCGATTGCTCTGACCACTGAGCTATGGCGGCTTATCTCGTACCCGCCAAATGATTCAATATATGCTAGTGTTTCATTCAACAATTACTGCTTATTATATTTTTTCACCTGAGAACAACCAACTTTATTTTTGCGAGAGAAACATTGTAAGTGTTAAATCCCTCGCTAGGTGGCGTCGAGACAAATTATGTCTTCATTTATTGGGGAAATACTTAAGCTTGTCAAATATTAATTATTATTTTTAATTGTAAAACTAACGTTTTTAAGACAAGATTTTTTATGCATAGCACAAAGGGTAACAATTATTATAAGCAATAATTATCAGCCTGAAACACTCATCCACATTAAAAAATCTTCCGAGAAAAGATACATGACGCCAACGGGACTTGAACCCGTGTCCTCTCGATTGCCGGTCGATTGCTCTGACCACTGAGCTATGGCGGCTTATCTTATACCCGTCAAATGATTCAATATATGCTAGTGTTTCATTCAACAATTACTGCTTATTATATTTTTTCACCTGAGAACAACCAACTTTATTTTTGCGAGAGAAACATTGTAAGTGTTAACTCCCTCGCTAGGTGGCGTCGAGACAAATTATGTCTTCATTTATTGGGGAAATACTTAAACTTGTCAAATATTAATTATTATTTTTAATTGTAAAACTAGTTTTACAATTAAAAATAATAAGGTATTTTTGTAATAATATTGTCTATATACCGTTTCTAGCTACTCGTTTCGTGAATGCTTTTATATTTTCAGGTAGTGATTTTTGTAGTATGGCAACCTTTTTTAATATTTAAAAGTTGGTATCCCTTGAAAATGTTTGATCCTGTAAAGAATACCACATGAAATGTCGTTCGTAAAGAAAAAATTACGTAAAAAAAAGTTTTTATGAAATAAAAATTTAAATGTATATTTTTTCCGTTTATCTCGACTGAAACCGATGGTTCTTGTGTTATTAAGTTTAAAAGTAGTTTACTTTTCAAATTTATTTATTTTATTTATTTATTGCTTCTTCACAATTTATATACATATATTTTTAGCATGTAATTATTAACCCCACTAGGGTTCGCCTGTATCGGGGCGAGGGCGGGTAAATTGTATGCCTATTTAAAGTGTAGCTGCATGCGGCGGCTTGTCCATGCTTTACCAATAATATATCTGCCTGCTTATCTTTTTGTTTTCAGATAAGCAATGGAAAAACTTTTGAAAGGTAAGTCTGAAGGTGATGACTTGTCTAAAATAGTTACAGCATTGAACATAAAATCTACCCCTCAAGATGATGAGACAGATGTGGCCAATCCTGCAGAAACTTCCCTACTACAAAAGATTATACGTAATGGTTTAGTGGACTCTGAAAAGGTCATTGAAGTTCAGAGAAAAGATCCCAATTCGCCCTTCTATTCCGTTAAAACATTTGAAGATTTTCGTCTGAAGCCAAATCTTCTTAAAGGTGTTTATGCAATGGGATTTATTGCTCCAACTAAAATTCAAGAAACTGCATTAACCACGCTGTTGGCAGACCCACCTCAAAATATGATTGCACAATCACAGACTGGAACAGGCAAAACTGCGGCCTTTGTTCTAGTTATGTTAAGCAGGGTGGATACTTCTAAAGCATATCCCCAGGTACTATGTATGAGTCCCACATACGAATTGGCTATTCAAACTGGAGAAGTTGCCGCCAAACTGGCCAGATTCTGTCCCGAGATTAAATTAAAATATGCCGTCCGCGGAGAAGAATTGCCAAGGAACACCAAAATTACAGATCACATTATAATCGGAACTCCAGGAAAAATGTTGGATTGGGGAGTGAAGTTCAGAATGTACGACCTTAGTAAAATACGAGTGTTTGTATTGGATGATGCCGATTTGATGATCGATCGTCAAGGACATCTGGATCAGTGCATCAGAATACACAAGTCATTACCACGCACTTGCCAGATGATGATCTTTTCTCTCACATACGACAGCAACGTAATGGAGTTTGCTGAAATTATTGTACCCAATCCGTTGATTATACGCTTACTTCGGGAAGAGGAATCACTGGATAACATCAAGCAGTACTATGTGAAATGCAGAGGACAAGATGAAAAGTATCGCGCTATTTGTAATATATACGGAGTTGTCACAATAGGACAAGCCATTATCTTCTGTCACACCCGAAAAACTGCCAGCTGGCTATCTGAGAAAATGTCAAAAGATGGCCACCATGTCGCCATATTATCTGGGGATTTGACTGTTGAGCAGAGAATTTCTGTCCTGGACAGATTCCGGGCTGGCCTTGAGAAAGTGCTCATTACGACTAATGTATTGTCAATGGGAATAGATGTGGAACAAGTTACCCTTGTGGTTAACTTTGACATGCCCATAGATATGGAACAAAATGCAGACTGTGGAACATATTTGCACAGAATTGGCCGAACCGGACGGCTTGGCAAATCTGGATTATCCATAAACCTCATAGATTCTCCGCAATCCATGCAAATCTGCAAAAATATCGAAGAACATTTTGGTAAAAAGATATCTCTTCTGGATACAGAGGATGCGGAGGAAATTGAGAAAATTGGGGCATAATATTTCTGTAAATTTGTCATTCATTATAAAACTGGAATTAAGGTGTGAACCGAACTGTATTATAATTTAGAGTCGCTGCCTGACGCGGTAACCTCTAGTAAAGTCGCTTGCCTCGAGACATTGAAAACAGTCAAAATAATATTCCACACTTTTCAGTATCACAGTGCCTATCTTTGTTATTTGTTCGGAAATATTAAATTAACCTTGGTCAATGTTGTTTAACATGCTATTTATGTTGCAATTTTTTTTTGGTTCTAAACTGTCACCTTTTTTGTAATTATAGTATAAGTTAACCTTATTTCTATATATTATTAAATAATATTTATCATTGAATGTCCAATGTGACCATTTGAAAGCAGTGGCGGTTTGCGGGGTTGAAAAGGGAGAGGCACAAATATTAAAAAAAAACATCATATATACCTGAGCACCGAAGAAACAATACTGCCTAAGTTGATATACCCTTAGGTATTTTTAATGGCGAGAATTCACGGAAAACTAAAACACCTGCAAGTAAACTAGTAATGCAGCTCAGACCTTCCAACGCTTCATCGATGAGATCACCAGAGATCATCGATGACATACTCATCGCCTCGTCAACAGAAGAGGAGCACATGACCCACCTTAAAATCTTGTTCCAGCGTCTTCAGGATTATGGTGTGGTCATTAACCTTGGAAAATGCCACTTTGGTTTGCCTGAGGTTAAATTCCTGGGATACCTGGTGTCTGGCGCAGGCACTACACCCCTGCCAGAAAAAATCGATGCTATTAGAAGTTACAATCGGCCAGAAACTGTAAAAGATCTCCGCCGGTTCCTCGGAGCCCTCAACTTTTATAGGAGGTTCCTGCCCAAAGCTGCAGATACACAAGCCCCACCCAATGATTTCCTCCAAGGAAATCAAAAAGGCAAGCAACCAATACATTGGTGCGAAGCTCCACTCTCCAAAGTCAGCGACGCGTCTGACACCGCAGCTGGTGCCGCGCTCCAGCAGCTCATCGAAGGTCACTGGGAGCCGTTGGGGTTCTTCTCCAAGAAATTCAGTCCAGCGCAGCGAAAATACGGCGCTTATGACAGGGAGTTCCTGGCCATCTACCTCGCTGTAAAACACTTCAGACATATGGTAGAGGGCAGGATGTTCACTATCTTCACCGACCATAAGCCCATCACCTTCGCCTTTCAGCAAAAGGCTGACAAGTGCTCACCGAGACAATTCCGTCACCTAGACTATATCAGCCAGTTCACCACCGACATTCGCCACGTGGCAGGTAAAGACAACATCGTCGCAGATGCCCTCTCGAGGGTCGAGACAGTTCACGCTCCCTTGGATTACGTAGCGCTAGCAGCTGACCAAGTGAACGACACGGAACTGGAAAAGTGCCTACAGGGAGGTTCTAACCTCCAGCTAAGAGAGGTGCGCATTCCCGGCATCGACACGCAACTCTACTGCGATTTATCGACAAATATAGCCAGACCTTTCGTCACAAAGAAATTCCGTTCTGCAGCTTTCAGTGCGGTCCATCAGCTGGCTCACCCAGGCATCAAGGCAACAGTCAAATTCATAACTGAACGTTATGTCTGGCCGGCCATCAAAGCTGACACAAGGAAACTCGCACGCAACTGCCTCCAGTGCCAACTAAGTAAGGTGTCACGACACGTGTCAGCACCCCTTGGAACCTTTCCTAGAACTTCATCCAGATTTGAACATGTCCATATCGACATCATCATCATGCCCATGTCAGAAGGATGCCGGTACTGCCTTACATGCGTAGAACGATTCACGAGATGGCCAGAAGCGTTCCCTATCAAGGACCAAGAAGCAGAAACAGTGGCGCGCGCATTCTACCAGGCTTGGATCACCAGGTTCGAAACCCCGCTTCAAATCACCACTAAGCAAGGAAGACAATTCGAGTCTAGGCTGTTCAGGCAATTGAACTGCATCGAACTGGTCGAAGTTCGTTGAAGTACTGTGGAAGTTCCTTGAGGAAGTTGCTCGTATTGTCGCAGGTTGCTGGTCGTGCAGCGAGGAATTCTCCTGGTAAACGGAGCGGCTCGCCGTATACCCGCTCGGCCGAGGTGGTAGCGAGGTCGTCTCTCCAGGCTGCTCTAATTCCCATTAAAACAGTGGGAAGCGCTTCGGTCCAGCGGTCCTTCTGGTGGCATTTGATCGTTGCCTTGAGCTGGCGGTGTAGCCTTTCCACCATGCCGTTTGCTGCCGGGTGGTATGCGGTGGTATGAATCTGAGTCGTACCTGCCAAGCAGTTCAATTGCCTGAACAGCCTGCTTCTTGGTCGAAAAAATTAAACGACATAGCTACTATTGACTCGCCTACTCTTTTCAATAATATTGATGACAATATGCTATTGAGCGAATTCGACGGCTCCATGATTTTGGACGATACTATTGCCTCAACGCCAGAATCTGCTAAAACTATAGAAAAGAAATATAAAGTGAAAATACTCTCAAATGTCCCGTTCGACTGTCAGCATTATTCCTTCTATAAAAATAGTACCCAAGAATTTAATCTTTTCGATCAATGTGAGTACGAGAAGTTCATTCGATCCCTAAGAGTAGAAGATCCTGATTTCAACGAATCAAAACAGCAGTCTCCCAAAACTATGGAAATCCCACACATGGAAATTGACGAAAAGAGCATAAGGAGGCGCCATTCAAATATGACTTCGATGACTGGATAATGGTTCAATATAAAATAAATAACACAACACATCATTTCATTGGGAAAATTATTGGGAAATATGAGTACACTCTAGAGTACAAAGTAATTTTTTTGAAAAAAGCTCAAGGAAATTCTAAAAAATTTGTCCTGCCAATTTCATTTCATTCTGGAATCACAAATTCTTCAGCGCTTGCAAGATATGGATCTATATCGATATGAGAATGGAAGAGGAAAATTCACTTTTAAAAATTTGCCTAACTTTAATTTTAAATAGTTTTCGAGCAAAAACTTTCACAAGAATAGCACCTCGTGATCTCATTAAAGTTCCTTAAATATCATGTTCCTATTTAGATGTAAGACCTGCACCTAGTACGTATTAGTTATGTTGTGTTTGTTTAGTAGTGTCTCTGATGCTATTTTTAATTGCATTGCAATTGAGTTCTGTTCTTTTCTTATTTTAATTATTATTTTTAATATTTAAATATTTCTATTTTTCAATTATTACAATGTTTGCTCAGGAATGTGAAAATTTTGTATTTCTTGTGTCAAATACCCACTTATAAAACTGAATTATAAAGAATTTGACTACGCCTTATAATTTCTGGGTAAGTAGTATAAGTAGGGAATGTTCCAGCTGCATTTTCTTCATTTGTACCTATTTTGATATTTTGTCCATTATTTTTCAACAATTTATACAAATATTGCAAAAGCATAAGTAAGCAGAACTGATTACGTATGAAAAAATGTATTTCTTGTCTCCAATACTCGAAAGTCTGAATAAAGCTTTTAGTTTTTCACTGTAATAGATTTTTCTTCCTTTTTCGTAATCCGCTCATCACGTCAGGTCAAATGATACTTGTCAAGATTTGAAATCTATTTTATTATTCAATTTCAATTCATATTTCATTATTCACAGAAATTTTAAGAACTTTGAACGTGTTCACTACCATCTATTAATATTTCATTACCAAACTTCATCACCATCCTCATTTATAAATTACCATCCAACAGTTTTTCATTACCATCCACACCTTCATTACCATCCATCAATTTTCTTCGTATCTAAGTGTCGTACAAAGGTGCCCTTTTCATCTCTCTACATCTGGTAGGTACAGGAACCCATTTCTATAAAAATATATAGTAAAAACGCAAAAAAAAAATTCCGCGGAATCAGGCAAATTTGAACGAAACGGCGGAATGACCCTTAATCTTCATTATGTTAACACAAAATTTCAAAAGTATAATAATAATATACCTATACGCAATACAGGGAAGAGTGGAAGAAACGAATAGATGACATTGCTGCAAACCAATCTCAGGATTGAAACCAGAGAGAGAGAGATACGCAATTCTAATTTTGAGATCGGCGGGTATCTATAGATCTACACTGCAATGAAAAAATATTTTTCCAATATTATGCTTTTTTAATTTTTTATAAAAATGTAGGTTACACAGCTTTACTTTAACACCATGAGTTATGTGTTTAGTATTGCCATTTGAACAACAGTGGCGCCTTCATATATTTTCTACTCTTATTCGACAAACTGTACCAGCACTTACCAGTAAGTAAATTGCGTTTTAAAAAGTGTCAAAATGCCCTCCTGTGTGATGAGAAAATGTTTCAATTACACGGCAAATAATAGTAAAGGCGAATGAATAACATTTCATTTGTAAGTACACGCAAATTACTTAATATTATCGATTATTATAAATATTACAATTAATTTTTATGTTTCCCGCTCGCGGTTTTACATGTCATTAGAGAAAATTCAAGTCCTACTAAAGTAAAGGGTCTGGACGCGCAATAGCCAAATTTCTGTTGCTAAGTAAACTTCACTGTTTTAAAGTAGACTAATCAGCCGAAACACTCTTAGCCTTACTAAAAAACCCAGTGAAAATTTTATTCAATTGACAAACGGCCGCGGATGTGAAAACATTACTAATTAAAAATTTGTTCTTTGAAAGAAATACACATGGTTTCCACGGCCTGAGAGGGTAGTTTATCTCTGTTTTAACCATTGATGTACGAACGATATTTGTAATTTTTCCATAGTATTTTGAATGTTCTATATATTTCTTATTTTTGAAGGTGTCGTAAAAACAAATACCATTTATGAAAACAAAATAAAATTACATTTTAGATTTGTGTATTTGAAATACACTTTAGCTTTCAAAAACTGCCATATTTTAAGATTCAAACTCGGAAAAAAATGGAAAAAAATTTCCTCCCACAACATTTTTGACCAAAATGTAGAGAAATTTAAATAAAATCAAAATTAAAAAAACACAGTCCTTTTATGTAATAAATTTGGAAGGAAACTATCACCTCACTTTTTCATCGTGTATACAATAAAAAAATAATAAAAAATTGAAATTTTTTTTTTATTGCCAAAAAAATAACTTAGAAATAATACCGAAATTTAAAACAGATTTCTTGCATCTCTAAAGACGTTAATTGTTTTGATACGTTTACGTACACATGCATTAGATATTAATATTATAAAAAATTATCACTTTAAGGAATTCTCTTAAAATAAAGATCTTAAAATGAAAATTTTATCTTTTAAGTAACCTATAAAAAACAATATTCTGACAGTTCAACTTTGAAAGTACGGCGTTTGTACAATAACTTGATTAAACTGATGTAAACCACACAAATAACATGGTAAATATATCCATTATGTAAACAGAAGAGTAAATTCGTCACTACAATAGAAATTATTAAGTAAAATCACAAAATTTTCGATATCCCGCCATAAAACACACCGAGCTGTTTTGTCATCGCGGGCTGTCGCGGGCTGAAGAACTAATGCATAGGCGCGCCAATAATGCCCCTTGCGGAGAAAAATTAAAACAACATTGTTTCCTAGTAAATTAAAACCATATACAACGTTGTCACATCTTCAATGCGTTTTAACAGCGTGACCACGTAAGTAACTTTATTGGTAATAAAACGTGTTTTATTGTAAACGAGGCATATTTATGTTATTGCAATAACACAGTTAATCGGTCGCGCTGTGGTTTTTTTTTAGTAAGGCTGTCTGTTTATTTGTTTGCTTGCGGTAAAACAACACATAAATCAGTAGTTCTAACAAGTATTGATGACAATCGCCACCATTTGAAAACTATCGTTGCCTTATTGTATTTATTGTATAGCTCGACATATCAAACTCCGACAGGCAGCCGGACCTTTTATTCTAGTGGGCCTCAAGAAAATAAGACAGCGAACGTTCCATCAAAAAGTGACAAGCAATATAAACAATTAGCTGACCCGGCGAACTTCGTACCCCCTCAGAATAAATAATTGTTGTGTTAATTTATTAGCTGAATTAAATTCAGTTTTTGATTAAGTTAAAAATTACACAACGAAGCAATTATCGATCCGCAACTGTCCGTGTTTTGTATCAGAGATGACCTTGTGTACGAATTAATATTTTTGTGATTTTCTTACTTTTCCACTTACTTAGGGGCCATTCATAAATTACGTCACACGAATTTCGTGATATCCCCCCCCCCCCCCCGTCCCTGTCACACATCGTCACATTTATGAGACCCCTCCCCCCTAGTGTGACATCTAAAAATAATCAAAACAGTAGTTCGATTTTTTTTTACATATGACGTTACAGAGCTGATGACCACCCCGTACCCCTAGTCACACTTTCTACTCCCCCCCCCCCTAATGTGTGACGTAATTTATGGATGGCCCCTTACGGGAATTGCGTTTCATTTTCTTTATACGTGCGAGGGAAATTTATTATAATTATTGTATTTTTCCTTTGGAAGGGTGAAGACACACGTTAACCGTTTGTCTCATTTTCGACTGTTGACATTTAGTGTGTAAGAAAGAGACTAAGCATTATATGTTAAAGAACAAAAGCGAAACAATCAGCGCATTGACATTTCACGTTTTTGAATTTTTGGAATTCACGCAAACTTCAACTAACACAACATTGTAACAGCTCTTTCAAAAGATGAAAATTCGTTCCATACAAAATGTATGAGGAAATGAATTTTCTTCATAACTTTCTTTTTCCTGAATTTTTGCGATGTTTTAATAGTTATTCTGTTATCCGGGGCGGAGACAAATCCAACAAATCAAAGATCATCAAAATCGGTCCAGCCGTTCTCGAGTTATAAATAGTGTAACTAACCCGACTTTGTTTTATATATTAAGATAAGTGAAAGCATTCATACACACACATTATTTGAGTGTCTTTCTTTATCACACAGGAATAAAATTTTGAAGAAATGATACTGAAAATCGCTGAAAACAAAAGAGTGTTCCTTACTTTCCACATTATATTGTGAGTATATGAGACTATGGCGAGTCTATTTATTTATGTAACGTCATTGGTTTTTTCACGATGCCAACTGCTTAGGTAAAAGTAAATAGGGGTGACAGCATAAAAACTAACCTAATTCCCGCATTTTATATTATGGAACTGTGTATATATGTTTTTATTCACCCCTGAGGAAGGTTCAGTCGAACCTAAACCGGTCGGATTAAAAAATAATAAAGTGGAATTGAAAAAGTTATTTAATTGTGTTTATCATAATTATGTATTCCCACAAAGTGTTTGCTACATGTCAAGATTTATATATTTTTTCATGTGGCAACCCACACAATAAATGACAAACATTGTGTGGATTGTGTGCGACTTGCTTCATCTACGGTTGCGTTGTTGTTTGTTTCACGTTTTAACTAACTAACTAACCATCACGCCGTTTCCCCGCAGGGGTAGGCAGAGAGGACGGACCGCCAAACAACTCGGTCTTGGCACACACTCTTTGCCTCACTCATATTCATACATCGTCTCATACATTCTCTTCTATTATTCTGACTTTTGACATGGCCCGACTCAAGTATCTGATTCACTTAGTCGTGCCATGTCTTCCTCGAGCATCCCCGACTTCTTCTACCATTCACATTCGCGTCGTATATTCTTCTTACACTACTTTCTTCGTTCATTCGCTCTACATGCCCAAACCATCTGAGGGTCCCTTTCTTAATCTTACGCATTATGCTTACATCAGCCTTACATTCTTTGCGGATATCTGTTGGAAGTTGTGTTCGAATTACATTTGTACTGTATGGTGCTGCCGCCAGTATGTAGTTTGAGGAATTAGATTCCTAGCAACCGTTGTTTGTTTGTGTTACTTGTCAACGGAATCCCGTTGGATAAACATTGTATTGTAGTTTAATAAATATATTACTGATTAAATATGTTACACGTGTTTTCCTTCAAATCCAACCTAGAGATTCCAACATGGTAGCAGTTCTATGGTTTGATACGGAAAAATAGAAAGAAAAAGGATAAAGTTGTGAAATTGTGGAACACGTGAATGCGGTGAACCGTTGTAAAAAAAAAAAATGGCGTACGTGAAACAAGATGATGTGCTTATTCCAATTTTTGATGGACAAGACTATTCAAATTGGAAAACCCGAATTTTGAAGTTCCTACAGTATAAAAAGTGCTATGTTGTGGCCGCAAGAGAAAGACAAACAACTGAAAGTGAAACCGAGTGGAATGATAAAGACATACAAGCAACAAATTACATTTACAGTGCCATTTCGAACAAGCAGTTAGAGTATGTGAAGCACCTACCGTCCACATTTGAAATAATAAAAAAATTTGACAGAGAGTACTTAAAAGAATCGACAGCCCTACAAATTGTGAAAAGAAACGAACTAGAAAAAATAAAACTTGTGAATTATTCAGACACCAAGAAATTTTTTGATGACTTTGAAAAATCGGTTAATGAAGTGAAAGCCGCAGGGGCGAAAATTCAGGACGAAGAAATATTAAATTATTTGATCAAGTCTCTCCCAGAATCATATAGTTACATTGGGGACTTGATTGATGTTTTACCGACAGAGGATAGAATAGTGGAATTTCTAAAAATCAAAATAAAGTTAAAATATGAAAAAAATCAAAGTCAAGTGAAAGACAAGAACAAAGATGGTGATGGTCTATGAAAGTGAGTGCTTTTAGTACAGAGACGAAAAAGTGTTACAACTGCGGCAAAGCTGGTCACATATTGAGGGAATGCAGAAGCAGAGGACAGTCAAATCAAACATATCGAGGAGGTCGGTCAAACGGAGGAGGATACAGTTACCCAGGCAGTAAGAATTATCGAGGAAGCAATAGCTACAGAGGCAACAGTAATTACAGAGGTAATAACAACAACAGAGGCAGAGGCGACTTCAGAGGCAACAGAGGTTTATACCATGGGAGTGTCAACACAGCGTCGAGTAGTGAGAAAAATCAATTTGGGAACTCTGGTAATGTTTTTGTAACTCAAGTGAATAAAACTGAAATTAAGAATGAGAGGAACAGAAATGAAAATGAAATAAACTGGATCCTGGATAGTGGATGTACTCATATTATTAATGACGATGAATTATTTGATGAATTGTTAGCATTGACGCATATACGGCCATTTGCTAAACCAAAACCTGTAAAGGACACGCAATACATAGGCCAACAGAACTAGCTCAGAGCCGGCGCAAGCAAGGTTCCTCTTAAAACCAAGGCGAGTGTTGTGGTTCGCTTGTGAATTCCTCCTCCTTCTTTCCTCACAATCTCCAGGTCTCTTTCCTCAATCAGAACACAGTTTTGCACGTAAAGGGTTTATTCATTTAGAAGGAGACAGGGTTTTACAATTGCCAGCCTCGGCAAACTACACATGGGTACTTGCTAGGTCTAGTATTTTAACATGGCGGGGAACTCTCTCTCTACTCTCCACACGTATTAGTGAATTTAAACGCGGGATGTAACACACCATAGGGGACAAAGATTCATTTTACTCACAAAGCAGGATATGAGGTAGTCGTCAGACAGGCTACTGTGGGCTGGAGCCTTCTCGTGCACAATACACAATATAGAAACAATCACGAGTTTTTAGGTTCTCGAACAGCGCACTAGCGCAATCACTGTTGTCAAGCCCGCGACCAGCCGGGGAATGAATGCCAGGGGCCGATCGGCGCTTGGGCTACGGACCTGCGCGTGCGGGGAGGGGGGCGGAAAGGGGGGCGGTGCGGCGAGCTGTGCACTGGGGGCCAATTCACTAGCTCCTCGCAACAGGAATAAGGGGGTCTATTCTTTATCTTTTGTAACGTAACAGAATGTTTATTTTTAAACAGGTTCTGCTGTGTAATTATTGTTACGCGTGACAGCTGTTTCGCCTTCTGAAGGCATTATCAAACAGTTTGATAATGCCTTCAGAAGGCGAAACAGCTGTCACGCGTAACAATAATTACACAGCAGAACCTGTTTAAAAATAAACTGTTTTTATTAATTTAATAATAATATTATTGATTATATAATAAATAAATTAAAATTAAAATGGAGTTCTACAAATAACAGAATGTATAATTTTAAAAAATCCCATTGATGTAAAATTAGGAGATGGTAGAGTAATGAAAGCGACGAAAATTGGTAAAGTAAAAGCATTGTTTGTGGTCAATGGTAGAGAGAGTATGGTAACTATGATGAATGTTTTTTATGTGCGTGACATGAGATCAAATCTAATGAGCTATGCAAAAGTCACGATGAAAAATTCAATTATTTCGTACGATGATGTTTCCGAAGTGTACAATCAAAATAATGAGTTGATAGCAATTGCGGTAAAAGAGAATAATTTGTATTTCATGACAAGCTTTATTAAGAGAGACGGAAAATTGAGTGAAGTAAATAATACAATGTCTAGTAGTAATGATGGATGAATGACCGTGAAAGAAAAATGGCATCGTACATTGGGTCACGTAAATTTCAATTATTTAAAAACATTGTGAAAAAGAACTCGTAATTGGATTGCCAAAAAAACTAAACTCTGAGATCTTAAAATGTGCTACGTGTATTAAATCAAAGATGCATAATTTGCCTTTCGATAACAAGAGAAAACAAGCAACTGAAGTACTAGAGATCGTTCATACAGATATTAATGGGCCTCACCCAACAGTCGGAAATTGTGGGGAAAAATATTTTTTGAGTTTCATTGATGATTACAGTAAATTGGCGAGAGTTTATTGTATCAAATCCAAAGATCAAGTCTATGATTGCTTTGTGAGTTATGTAAATGAAGTCGAGAATATTACAGGGAAAAGAATAAAAATTTTGAGATGTGACAATGGCACCGAGTTTATTAACAGGAAAATTGATCAGTTTGCGAGAAAAAAGGGAATTCGAGTTATGCCTTGTCCGCCATATGTTCACGAATTAAATGGGGTAGCTGAGAGATTCAATCCTACAATTATGGACAATGCTAGATGTTTGTTAAAAGAAGCCAAAGTAAATATTCGATATTGGCCCGAAGTGATTAAAGCAGCAACGTATTTGAGAAACAGGACACTTGCAAATACCATTGAAATGAAAACGCCTTATGAAATATTTTTTAAAGTCAAACCAAATGTAAACAATCTACGTTTGTATGGGAGTAGAGTTTATGTCCGAACACCAGAGCAATTGAGGAAATCAAAGTGGGATGATAAAGCGAAATTGGGAATTTTATTGGGGTATTGCGAAGTTGGCTATCGTGTCTTGATAAACAACAAAATAATCGTAGCGCGACACGTTGATATTGTTCAAAACGATATTAAATACATTGGATTCAAAAACCAAGAGAATGAGATGATTGCAAATGAGTCTGATGAAAGTGTGGATGATATTGTTGGGGAAGAAAATAAAAATGAATCCATTAATGAGTCTGCTGAGTCAAATGGAGAGAATGAGAGTGAAAAAAAAGTAAGTGAAGATGTATCAGTGAGACGTTCAATGCGAGAAAGAAAACCGAATAAGAAATATGTGAACGATGATTTTGTGAGTTACTGTGTGTACGTAAATTGTTGCAATGCAGATGTACCGAATACGTTTGAAGAGGCAATTGAACATGAAGAGTCCGGTGAATGGGTAAATGCAATGAATAGAGAAATTAATTGTATTGAGAAGAATGGAGCATGGAGTCTAGTAGAAAAACCTGATGATAAGAAAGCTATTGATGTTAAATGGATCTTTAAAAAGAAGTCTGATGATTTGTTTAAAGCTAGATTGGTTGTAAAGGGATATCAATAAAATGAGCAAGTTGAAAACACTTATTCACCAGTTGCAAAAATGGAAACTCTTAAGATTTTATTATCGTATAGTTGTCAAAACAAATTGAATGTTGAACAAATGGATGTGGAAACAGCCTTTTTAAATGGAAAAATAATGTCTGAAGTATACATCAAACAACCTCCTGGTTATGATGATGAATCCGGAATTAATGAAAAAAAACCCATTTCTATGCATTTGACCGTTTACTTTTACAATTAGCATTGCATTTAGCATTCTCGGTAAATGAAGAAATCCACCCTTAGTAAAAATATTTTTATGCGGATTTTCACTCATGCCTTCAGATATAAGTATATCGACTTTGGTTGTACGGCTGTATCCTCTTTGAATACTTACTTGAAGAAATAATCTTTTGGGGATCAACTATCGGAGGGATCAACAGTCGTGAGGGTCAACTTTCGGAGGGATCAACTGTCGGAGGGATTAACTGTCATGGGGATCAACTATCGGTGGACCTACTGTCGGAGTATCAATTGTCGTCGGATCAACTGTCATGGAACCATCGAAATTATGTATTTTCTCTGGGACGGTCTCTTTCTTAGCACGTTGTACGTTCCATCTCCTTTATTGTTACCCATTTGTGCATGGGCGCCCGCAGGGGGGGGGGCAAGGGGGGGCACTTGCCCCCCCCTGGATTGATTGAAAATAGTCAAATAATGTTGCTTTTCTTTTAAATCACTTTGTGTTAGCATAAAGAAAGTGTGGAGCAACAAAAATATTTTGCCCCCCCTAGAAAATTTTCTGCGGGCGCCCATGCATTTGTGTATTGATACCTGGAAAAGGTTACAAATAATATAGACTGCAAAACAAGTTTCAAATTATTTATTAGATAATAATTAATATTTAATTTCCACTTACCCCTTGGCTATTGCACCGATCTCCTCAGATATTTCTTTAACAAATCGAAAGTTTGATAGTAATTATTGGAGCCTCGGACAAAAAACAAAACAAGCGTCCTTCCTCCGCCTTCGAAGATTCTCCGCGACTGGCAGCATAAATATACCAAACAGTACCGGATTATCCCTAAGGCAAAGTAGTCAACCGCCTAAGGGCCCCTCATCGGCTAGGGGCCCGCATCAGCTAGGGGCCCCGTGTCCCGAGAAAAAATGACTTGCTTCAATTAGTGAGCAACGAAGTTGCTGCTCACTAAAGAAGCATCTCATTTTTGATTGATCAAATCCTAAACAAGGCTTTAAGGACACTGCAAAAAAATTTATTTTTTTAATTCATTTTTTTAAGATGCATTTGTTAATAATGCTTTCACCGTTTGAGGAAATTGGTCAAATTGATGGAGATACAGCAAGTTATATGAAACCGTTTTAAACAGTTTGTATGTTGAATTATCCCCAGCAAAACTTTAAAAGCGTTTTTCTCGAAACTACAGCCTGGTTTTTCAACCTGGTTGACAACATTGAATGTTGTCAACCAACATTGGTCGAATTGCGCCACCACTCTTGCATATCCACTACATTTTCTTTTCAACCAGTCGTTACAAACTGGAAATTTTCCTGAAAAATGGAAATACAGTTTCCTCACCCCGATATTTAAAAAAGGAGACAAAAACGAGGTGAGCAATTATAGACCGATCTGCCTTTTATCAACCATCTCAAAATTATTTGAGAAACTTATTTTAAACAAAATCATCCACTGTATCAAGCCACTAATTTTACCTAACCAACATGGTTTCACTTCAGGAAAATCTACCTTGTCTAATCTTTTAATTTACCAAAACTATATATCCGAATCCATGTCTAAGAAGTTACAAGTTGATTCAGTCTATACCGATTTCAGCAAAGCATTTGACAGAGTTAATCATGATCTCTTGTTAAAAAAACTTCACAAATTAGGAATAGTAGGGTATTTATACGAGTGGTTTAAAAGTTATTTAAGTAAAAGGCAATTAGCCGTTAAAATTGATGGCTTTACTTCATATAAATTTATCGCTACCAGCGGCGTTCCACAAGGGTCACATTTGGGACCAATTTTATTTTTGATATTTGTGAATGATGTTCTTACTATTTTCAACGATGTCCAAGTTTTAATGTTTGCGGACGATATGAAAATATATAAAGCTATAAGAAATATTAATGACTGTCAAACATTGTCTAATAATTTGTTTAAACTTTTTGTTTGGTGCCAAGAGAACTATCTACAACTAAATTTAAGTAAATGTCTTATTATGAGATTTCATAGAATAAAAAATCCAATAATTTATGAGTACTCCATTAATGATGTAGTGCTAACAGCTGTAACCGAGGTGAATGATTTAGGTGTAAACTTTGATCAAAAACTGAAATTTATAAATCATATTGAAATTACATCAAATAAAGCTTTGAAAATGTTGGGTTTCGTAATAAGAATTTGCAGCCAATTTAAAAATATTCAAACCATTAAAAATTTGTACATGTCATTGGTAAGGAGTCAAATCGAGTACAACTCGACAATATGGGCACCTAGTTATGCTAAGCATTCACTCACGATAGAAAGAATTCAAAATAAATTCTTAAGATATATTAATTTCAGAATGGGTATCACAAGTGAATGTATCAACTATGATTATCTACTATGTCAACTTAATTTATTAAAATTGTTCGAACGCAGAATAGTATATGACCTAACATGTTTACTTAAAATCATAAATTCAGTAATTGACAGCCCTGAAATATTAAACTTGATTTCTTTCCATATACCTCGCAATTCAACATCGAGGCAGTATCTACCATTCTATTGTGACAACTCCAACACAGAATCACAATTGTATACCCCCGTTCGCCGTATACAAAATTTGGGTAATGACTATAAAGATGTTGTTGATATATTTAACACATCATTCACTAAATACAAACAAGTCTTAGTAGAATTTATATCAAAAAGAAGAACAACAAATTTAATTAATCCAACTGAATAGCTCTGCTTCGAATCATTTCACATGTACTTTACTTTTCCCAGTCTACATTTTTTTCAATCTTGCATGGTGGAGTATTTTGTTTTTATTTCAATTTGTTTTTTATTGTATTTTTGTTTTAGATTTGGTTATGATTTTGATTTTGTTTTTGTTTTGTTTATGTATTTGTTTTTTTGTTTTTTAAAATTGTGTTATGCACATTTAAATTTAGATGTTCTTTGTTAAAAAAAATGCATGTACCTAAAAGCCCAGCCGGGCGTGAAATTCAATAAATAAATAAATAAACATAATAGACAAACTATATATCCGATTTGCATACACTAACAGCCTTACTAAAAAACCCAGTGAAAATTTTATTCAATTGACAAACGGCCGCGGATGTGAAAACATTACTAATTAAAAAATTGTTCATGGAAAAAATACACATGGTTTCCACGGCCTGAGAGGGTAGCTTATCTCTGTTTTAACGATTGATGTTCGACGAAATTTGGAATTTTTCCTAAGTATTTTGAATGTTCTATATATATCTTATTTTTGAAGGTGTCGTAAAAACAAATACCATTTATGAAAACTAGATAAAATTACCTTTTAGATTTGTGTATTTAAAATACACTTTAGTTTTCAAAAACTGCCATATTTTAAGATCCAAACTCGGAAAAAAATGGAAAAAAATTTCTTACCCAAACATTTTTGACCAAAATGTAGAGAAATTAAAAAAAAATCAAAATTTCAAAAACACAGTCCTTTTATGTAATAAATTTGGAAGGAAACTATCACCTCACTTTTTCCTCGTGCATACAATAAAAAAATAATAAAAAATTTCAAAGTTTTTTTTATTGCTAAAAAACTAACCTAAAAATTATACCGTCTTTTATATCAGATTTCTTGCATCTCTAAAGACGTTAATTACTTTGATGCATTTACGCACACATGTATTAGATAATATTATTTTAAAAAAAACACCACTGTCATAAAATTATCATAAAATAAAACCTTTAAATGTAAATTTTAATTCTCATGTATCATATAAAATAGTTTTTGACACTTCAATTTTCAAAGTACGATTATTGCTTTATAACTTGACTAAAACTTATGAAAAACCAAAAAAAACTCGGTAAATATATCAATGATATAAATATAAGATTAAATTATTCATATTAATAGAAATTAACCATCACATAAGTAATATTGTACACACAAAAATCATTTCTCACGCACAGAAATCATTTCGCGCTTCCAGCGTGTTTTTCGAGCGCGAACACGAATGCGCAGGCGCCGCGCCGCCGCGCCACCTAGCGGTTATGAAGGAAAACAAACAATTTAGTACTTAAATATGCGTTGTTGCCGGATTTACAATACGTTTTAAGACCAAATCTTATTGGTAATGTTATCGTGTTTTAGTGTATTTTTGTTTTATTCATGTTGCTGCAATAACACGGGTTATCTGGCGTGCTGTGTTTTTTTTTTTAGTAAGGCTGATAGTCTTAAACAATTAGAAAATCCAGTCGCTATAGCACAACTTCAGGATTTCTTTATAAAGATCTATTTTTTATGAACAACTAGCTGACCCGACGAACTTCGTACCGCCTCAGAATCAATAACTGTTGTAGCAGGGGTGCTCGGGTTCATGGAGTGACTTTTGTGCGGGTCTTGGCGGCGGATGCGTCTGCCCACCTGCTGCATGGTGGGCCGGGTCGAGAGAGACTAGTTGAGGGAGGCCTTTTGACCTTTTCAGCCGGATTCTCTCGACCAATTGGTCAAAAGTGTCCGGCTGGAAAGGTCAAGGCAAAAGGTCAATTCCGGTCAAGGCAATGGCCTTGCACCGCAGTTGGAGGGATGGATTCACTCCCGGATATACTGACCTCCAGATTCCTACCCACCCCTCATGCCTTTTTCCTTCCCAGAACTTCCTATCCTTCCCTTCCTTAAAAAGACCCTCCACACAGCATTCCCTAAGATGACGTAGGTCCTGAGTGGAACTTACGTAAAAAAATGCGTTTCATTTCAGAGATTTATTATTATCGTATTTTTCCTTAGGAGGGGTGCAGAGGCATACGTTCACCGTTTGTCTCATTTTCGACTATTGAAATTTAGTGTGTAAGAAAGAGGGGCAGCATTATGTGATTAAAAACAAAAGTAAAACAATCAGCGCATTGACATTTGACATTTTTGAATTTTTGGATTTCTGGCACAGTTAAATATTATACCTTATCACAATTGCTGCAGTTCTTTCAAAATATGAGAATTCGTTCCATACAAAATGTATGAAAAAAATAATTTTCTTCATTACTTTCTTTTTCGTGAATTTTTGCGATGTTTTAATAGTTATTCTGTTATCCGGGGCAGTGACAAATCCAACAAATCAAAGATCATCAACATCGGTCCAGCCGATCTCGACTTATAAATAGTGTAACTAACCCGACTTTGTTTTATATATTAAGATGAAAATGTTCCATAAAAAATCGAAAATAAAATTCGCTGTCCGCCATTTTTAATTTTTTTTCAGATATCAAAATTCCCCTATGCCAAAGGCATAGACAGTAGGACTTGGTGAATGCAAATCGAATGTATAGTTTTTTTAATATCTTCTCAACAAGGTTAAAAAACGTGTTAAAAAAGTTTCGAGAAAAACGCATTCAAAGTTTTGCTGAAGGATAATTCAACATACAAACTGTTTCAAATGGTTTCACATAAAATGCTTCCCCGTCAATTTTTCGAATTTCTTTAAAAAATTAGGTGGTAGAATTCTTAACAAATGCATCTTTCCGAAATGAAATAAATAAAAAAATTACAAAAGCATTTTTTACAGTGTCCTGGTGTCTTAAGGGGGGGGGGGGGGTAAGGTTTTAAATGCGAAATAAAGGCATATTGTCATGATTTTTTTTGAGTTTCGTACACACTTATAGTATAATATCTGAAGTATCTTTGAAAAAAATTTCAATTAAAAATATCAATAAATAAGTACGTGAGAGTGAATCTCCGGAGGCGCCCCGAAAAAAGTTGTTAAGCGGTGAACTCCATACTCGTCACCGGACTTGAATCGAGTATGAGGGCAAGTCGCTTGAAACACTGTATCTTCGTTAGTTTTGTTCCGATTTACTTCAAATTTTGACACCATACTCTCGACATATTGTGATTCAACCCCCCCCCCCCTCCCCTTGAAGTCTTGTTAACCCTTCAAAAATTTGGCATTTTTTTCAGATGGTCAAAATATTTTCGCTTTACAATAAAATGCAAATATTTGGAAGATTTCTGAACCCATTCAAAAACCAAAAACTGTTTTAGAAAGGTGATGAAATACGCTTTCAAGTTATAGAATTCGAAAAAAATAATAATTTTAAATTATAAAATTTTTGTATACAAACATAAAAAATTTTCAAAATGACTCACCCTATGTTTTTTCTATCTAAAGTTACTGATAATAAAAAAAAAATAAAAACACATACATATTTTATTAGAAAAATGTATAACAAACACATATTGTAACCTCACTTTTTTGTCGCTCTATGAAAAATAATTTATAAAAAATTCCCAAAGTTTCAAATTCTTTTTTCAATTTGCGATTCAAAACTTTGTGTACATAAAAGTGTAGGTACATTATACTTTTTTGGTGGCTATTTTTTAGATTGCAATATAAAGCGGGATGTTTTTCCTGTCTAACACCGATTAGAACATATTTCTAACTATGATAGTAAGGGAGTTACGGCGTTTTATATGAGACCTATGTGCGTTGGGACAAATATGGTCTCCTGTGATTAAACGGGTTAAGGATTTAATCAAGGGAACAAGGAGGCGTTTGGAGGCCCCTTCAACTTTACCATATGCTTTCTATGGCGGTAAATAATTGAAAAATTCGGGAAGTTTGTGAATTACTATTTTATTATATTGTGATACAGTTTGTCAAATAAGAGTAGAAAATATATGAAGGCGCCACTGTTGATCAAATGGCAATACTAAACACATAACTCATGGTGTTAAAGTAAAGCTGTGTAACCTACATTTTTATAAAAAAATAAAAAGGCATAAAATGCAATAGTGGAAAAAATATTTTTTCATTGCAGTATAGATACCCGCCGATCTCAAAATTAGAATTGCATATAGGTATATTATTATTATACCTTTGCAATTTTGTGTTAACATAATGAAGAATAATTATAATGTAATAAAATATAAAGCACATTAGAAATTGCTCACATTTATTTAATACTAGATTAAGTACCTAGCGTTGCCTGGGCTTTAGATCATGTCTCTAATTTTAGATCTGAATATATTTAACTCATTCAGATCTAAAAGGGTGTAACTAAACTCACCATTAGTGATTCTTCCTTTCTATCTATTGTTAAATTCAAATTTATGTGAAATTATATTAAAGCAAATCGCTTAATAAATCACCTTTTAATCAAATTTATGTCATGAAGAAAAAATGTTTTTTAAAATGTGGTTTACTGTGTTCTATACATTCAGTGTCATTGAACTTGTATTATAACACTAAGTATTCGCAGTATACACGCATCTTAATCGCTCCGAACAAACATTTAAAAATATATGGTTTAACCCATGAAACACAAAGTAAAAAGTTTTAGCAGTATTTACAGTGAAGGATTTCAATTTTAAACTAACTTAAGTACTAGGAAATATTAATAAACGTTTGTGAACTAATAATTAAGTGATATGACAGTTGAAAAATTGAAGTGATCATTCACCATACAGCAATCAGTGAACACAACAATAAACAATTATTTTTATTTCTATTGGTACTCGGTTCCTTTATAGTCCGGTATATTCACGCGTCACTTCACTGTCTTCGTGGGTGAGTGGTATAAACATCTGACCAAGTTTGCGCAGACAATTTCTGGCGACCTCGGTTCGAATCCTACTGAAGCCGACAAAAAATTTTTATTTTTAAAATAAAAATAAAAATTCGTACATTTTATTTATAAATAAAATATATCCGATCATCGAACCATTTTCAAAATGAATAAGCAGAAGAAATCCCAAAAAAAGGCGCCATCTAGCGACTCAGAAGAAGAAGACACAATGACTAATAAAATGATCAAATGCATTGAAAAAAAATTTAATGAATTAACCAATCAACTTATGAAATCTTTTAATGAACAAATAAAAGAACTTAAGAAGTCCGTCGAATTTTGCTGTGAGAAATTAGACGAATATGAAGAAAAAAACAAAAATAAAGAAATACTGATTAAACAACTTCAAGCAGAAAATAAAGAAATAAAACTACACATTAATAGAATCGAGCAAAATGAAAAACAAAACAATATTGAAATACAGGGTGTTCCTTTTAAGGAAAATGAAAATATCACAAATGTATTTAATAACATCGTAGGCATACTCAAATGTGATAAAGAAACGATTAACGTGACAAATATTTTCAGAAGCAAAAATAAAAACCCGATGAACAAAAATACTGCTATAGTAGTATCTCTACAAAACAAAGAAAGTAAAGAAGTAATTATAGCACATAAAAAAAAATATGGTATTTTATACGCAAAAAACCTAAATTTTGAAGAAAACAACACAATATATATTAACGAACAACTGACCCAATTTAATAAACACCTACTATACTTAGCTAAATCGTCAAGACTTGGGTACAAATTTATATGGGCAAAAAATGGAAAAATATGGATGAGAAAAAACGAAACATCTCCAATCTTACTCATAAGAACGCCAGAAGACATCCCCTCCGAATAAAGGATAATAAAACCACATAGTAAACTACTATCAACCTTTCAAAATGTCTGAAGAAAACTATATACACGAAAATTATAAATGTAAAAACCCATGTGAACTAAATCACCTATTTAAAAATGTTAATTTCTCGATCTTAAATATGAATATTAGGAGTATAAGGAAAAACTTCGATGAGCTCTGTGTACTTATTAATAACCTAGATTTTTCTCCAAGCGTAATTGTTTTAACTGAAACTCAAATGAAACAAGTAATTCCATATAACTTACCACAGTATACAACAATTTCATCTGCCTGTAAGCATACTGGTCATGATGGAGTTACTGTCTTCTGTCATAATACTCTGAAAAATGTTGCCGCTGAATTTATTGAATTTAAAACAGCCAATGCAATAAAAGTAACTTTTTGTCAAAACAACTATAAATATCATATTCTAGCCATATATAGATCCCCTTCATTAAATGATTTTTTATTTGTAAAAGAACTAAAATCTTTTGTTAGTAAACTTGATAGAAACAATTTCAGTTTTTCCATTGTGACAGGAGACATTAATATAAATATTAATAATAATAATACGAATGTGAATTGTCAAAATGAGTATCTTGATTGTTTATCTAGCTCTGGACACATGTCATATATTAACTCACCTACAAGAGTAACCTTAAGTCACTCGGCATGTTTAGACCACACATTTGTCAAGTCGCACAAGGCGGTTAATATCATTTCTTCAATTCTTGAAACAAATATCACAGATCATTACCCGACCTTTTATGGACATCATTTCAAAAATACTCCTCTAAACCGAAATTCTGAAAATCTAGAAAAAGTAGACATTGATTATGAAACTCTAAACTCTTTACTTCGGTCAGAAAACTGGGAAAATGTGATTTCAATAGAAAATCCACATCTCGCACTAGAGAATTTCTATAAAACTCTGAGAGATCATACTCTAAAAAGTGAAAGTAAAATAGTAGTCACTAACAATAAATATAAAAAAATTAAGCCTTGGATAACAGTTGGATTAATTATATCAATTAAACAAAGAGATAAATTATATAGAGAAATGTTTAAATATCAAGTAGATAGCCAAAAGAATAATCTCAGAACAATGCCTTATCTGAAAACAAAATATCTAATGTATCGTAACTTACTCAATAGGCTGATACGAAACTGCAAAAAGAAATACTATAGTATACAAATTGAAAATGCTAAAAATAATACTAAAAAAACTTGGAATACTATAAACGAAATTGCCAACAAAAAAGGATGTCTTCAAATATTGTAAATGAGGTTATAATAAATAATGAAATAATAACTAACAAATCGACCATTGCAGAAAGCTTTAATAACTATTTTACAAATGTAGTAGACGTAGTACTTGAATCATCCGGCATTAATGTTAATGATGCGTATATGGAGACATCTCCTCAATTAGATTCAAATAACGATTCAATTAACTCTGTAGAATATTTTTCTCCTGTTACATTTAATGAAATTGAAAAATATATTGATAACCTAAAACCATCCAACTCTAAGGGAAATGATGGATTATCTTGTGACACGTTAAAAAAATAAAACAACACGTCCTAACTCCATTGCAACATATTTTTAATTTATGCCTCAAAAATGGTCATTTTCCAGAGCAATTTAAAATCTCCACTATAATACCTATTCATAAATCTGGAGATACGAATAAATTAGACAATTATAGACCAATATCTCTTGTTTCAAACCTCTCGAAAATATTCGAAAAATGCATCAAGTTTAGAGTCATAGAACACTTAGAAAAATATAAAATTCCATCGAAAAACCAATACGGCTTTCGTAAAGACCTAAGCACCGAGGATGCGATATATGAATTGACAAAAAAGATATACTCATCTATCGATAAAAAAAAGAAATGTCTTGCCATATTCCTAGATTTAAGAAAAGCTTTCGACACCGTAAATCATAATTTACTCATTACAAAAATAAATCAACTAGGCTTCAAAAAAGACACACTAAAACTACTCTCTAACTATCTTAAAGACAGAACACAAAAAACAAAAATTGGGAATAATTATAGTTCAGAGTCAAAGATAAAAAATGGAGTTCCACAGGGAACTGTGCTTGGCCCGATTTTATTCTTAATTTATATTAATGAATTATGTAACTTTGTAATCCCTGGTAAAATTGTTTCTTACGCAGACGACACGGCAATAATAGTGGATGGTAATCATTGGAAAGAAACTTTTTCGAAAGCAACTGATTGTATTTCACTGGTTTCAACATGGCTAAAACACAACAAACTCGTTTTAAACTATAGCAAAACATTTTACTTACCGTTTTATAAAACCATTAAAAATAAACCTAAAGACAACCTTAAAATTAGAATCCATAATACTAGTTGCAATCAAGAAATGTGCTTCATGTGCAACGAACTTACAAATGTCGAAAATATAAAATATTTAGGAGTATCAATAGATATAAATCTTAATTGGAAATCACATATTAATCAAATCACTTCTAAATTAAGATATCTGACCTACATATTTTATAGACTTAAGGAAGTACTAAACATTGAAAAATTGAAAATGATCTACTTTTCCCTGGTGCAATCTTCAATCATTTATGGCATTTTAGGATGGGGTGGTGCACTTGATACATTTATTAAGCCTCTACAAATAATTCAAAAACACATAATTAAAGTCATATATAACAAAAATAAAACATTCTCGACCAACTTATTATACAAAGAAACTAAAATATTTAATATACGTATATTATTTATATTACAAACTTTGAAATATGTATTTAAAAACAAAAATAATTTCGAAATAAATGAAAACAGAATGAGCAAAAGAACAAATAATATATTTTACACTCCACAAACCAATACTAAATTATTGCAGACACATAGCAGTTTCATTGGTCCTCGAACATTTAACCTTCTACCACTACAAACTCAAATGTTAAATAAAATGATAAAATATGTAAAAGAGGTAAAATTATGGTTGAATAATGTAGATATCGAAACGCTTTTTCTATAAATTTACCCATCCTTCTACAACTCACTTTCTGTAACATTCTAAACTGTAGTACAATATGTTTTCTGTTTATTTTTTTATAATAACTTAAAAAAAAAAATTGAAATTAGTATGTTTTTCTCCATATTTTTATTTTATTTTTATAATAGCTTAAACAAAACCTTTTTAATTTATTCTACCTTTGTAATACTAACTTTTTATACTAACTTTATATTTTATATGTTTTTAAAATCTTTTTTATACTTTGGTACTTAGAAATATAGTATTTTGTTTTAATATTACCCACACTCAGGCAGTGCCTTAGTGGGTTTTCATTTCTTATTCATATTATTTGTTAATATATTTTATGTTATTTTATACTATTTGCTATTATACATTATATCTATGTACAAAGAAATGGAAATAAATAAAGTAAAAAAAAAAGAAAAAAAAATAAAAAAAAAAATAAAATAAAAAATAAAAAAAATATTTGACAGTTAAATTGGTGTTGCAAGTCTACAAATTTAGTAGTTCCAGTTTTTATATTTTCTACACTTATTTGACAGACTATACGTTAATGCATTTTTTTATTAATAGGATCTGTATCATTTTTACTTTGAGATTACGGAAGGATTTTAAAAAAAATGTCTGTAATAAGCGCTACTATGGTTTCAGCGAAGGTATTTTCGAATGTTTTACGAAGTTCCAGTATGTATTTCATATAGAATTAAAAAGTTTACGATTAAAAAATTTCATTCACATGTAACATTAGACCTAACTACATAGAATTTTTAGATAAATTATTTGTAGTTTTACTATGCTACAATAATACAAAAATATACAAAGTGATGTTTAGCGTTATTTGGGGAACTTGACTCTCGATAAATCATTCGATACTTTTGATGTATCGATAAAAATATATCGGTTATGTAAATGTATCGATCATTCCATCACTGTCAGCAGTTTATTCTATATTCTATGGACCTCTACAAAATCCATGGAATTTCCATAAACAAATTATTTTCGTCAGAAATTTTTCTGTATCTTGTATCTTGTCGGCCGAGGCGTCGGTTTTATATGGTTTTTATTTTCACTGGTGGAAATTATCAGTGATTTACCACATCCGTTATATTAATCTGATTTCCCATGAACATTTTATAAAATTATAATTAAAAATTGGTGACTCGGAGGTGATTCATCTTTACCGACTAACGTGACAGTTAACTTCAAGATGGCAGCGACTAGAAGACTCCAGAAAGTAAAATATTTTTTATTATAATTAATAATTCTCGTGACACACTTGTTTGCGATAATGTAGAAATCAAACCCTATGTCAAATTTCTCTTCAATTTTTGCCGGTAGTATCAACATGCATTCACTTATGGCGATTCATTCAATCCGACTTGACAATTTGTGCAATTTCAGTCGAATGGGCGAATTGTGTTTTCCTCTTATTGTTTTTTGCCGGTTCATGTTTTTACCGTGAAAATTTTAAAGATGTTTTTCACCCAATCAATATAATGCGTACGTAAATAATGCAGTGTTCATCATGACGATGTATATTAGTAATTTCCTGGAAATTACATTACGTTTGTACCAAATAATTATGTTTTTAACATTTTGTAATTTGGGTAATAGCAGTCGCTTGCAACCCACAAAATAGTGCTTGTTATCTTGTTTTCAAGTGGCATTGCGCGATTGTAAAAGACGAAGACTGATATTAAAGTGAATTGAATGTAGTTTCTGATATATTAAGTCTAATTGTTTCAGAAACAGATACCTTTGTATGTTTTACTTTATTGTTTGTTTCTTAACGATACAATAGTATAAATTTAAAGTAAATATTGACATAAACATCATGATGAAGATTTAGCCAAATGTCTATGGATAATAATTGTAGGTACATGTAAACCGGTTAATTCCCTTCTCATTAAAAATTTCTTTAGCTTTGCAGGAAAAACTGAAGGTGTAGATAAATACTCGTCCATAATGTAGTGGCCACACTCAAAGATAAAAGCGCGAGCAGATATCTGTTGGACCGCAAGCGCTTATGTGTTGTACCGTCATACTACGCTATCAAATATTTCTTCCTATGGTAGGAGAGGGGGTCAGATGAATTAGGGACCTGCCACAAAATGCCATTTCTTTGTACTGAATCTGTCAATTTAACAGCTGTCATCTACCGGTTTAGGCAGCTAAGTAATTAAAATGACTCCCCTCCTGTTTACAGCGGAGAGGGGGTCGCATATCACGTGAGTAGCGGTTATGGCGTAAGATCTATCTATCTGCGCATAAACTGCTTAGGTGTGACAGGTCTGATGGGATGCTATGAAGAACCTGATGAGAGTCTGATGGGATTATTGGTCGTGCGATGATCTTTTATAGCTGTGTGTGGCACCCGTCTAACTGTTGTGTTGACGGCATCATTTGCAACCTAATCTAATCTATAACATCTAATGACCATTTTGATTATTTTGTTACTTCTACCATTCAGACTATTTTATAGCTGTGCGTGGCACCCGTCTAACTGTTGTGTTGACGGCATCATTTGCAACCTAATCTAATCTATTACATCTAATGACCATTTTGATTATTTTGTTACTTCTACCATTCAGACTATTTTATAGCTGTGTGTGGCACCCGTCTAACTGTTGTGTTGACGGCATCATTTGCAACCTAATCTAATCTATAACATCTAATGACCATTTTGATTATTTTGTTACTTCTACCATTCAGACTATTTTATAGCTGTGCGTGGCACCCGTCTAACTGTTGTGTTGACGGCATCATTTGCAACCTAATCTAATCTATAACATCTAATGACCATTTTGATTATTTTGTTACTTCTACCATTCAGACTATTTTATAGCTGTGCGTGGCATCCGTCTAACTGTTGTGTTGACGGCATCATTTGCAACCTAATCTAATCTATAACATCTAATGACCATTTTGATTATTTTGTTACTTCTACCATTCAGACTATTTTATAGCTGTGCGTGGCATCCGTCTAACTGTTGTGTTGACGGCATCATTTGCAACCTAATCTAATCTATAACATCTAATGACCATTTTGATTATTTTGTTACTTCTACCATTCAGACTATTTTATAGCTGTGCGTGGCATCCGTCTAACTGTTGTGTTGACGGCATCATTTGCAACCTAATCTAATCTATAACATCTAATGACCATTTTGATTATTTTGTTACTTCTACCATTCAGACTATTTTATAGCTGTGCGTGGCACCCGTCTAACTGTTGTGTTGACGGCATCATTTGCAACCTAATCTAATCTATAACATCTAATGACCATTTTGATTATTTTGTTACTTCTACCATTCAGACTATTTTATAGCTGTGCGTGGCATCCGTCTAACTGTTGTGTTGACGGCATCATTTGCAACCTAATCTAATCTATAACATCTAATGACCATTTTGATTATTTTGTTACTTCTACCATTCAGACTATTTTATAGCTGTGCGTGGCATCCGTCTAACTGTTGTGTTGACGGCATCCTTTGCAACCTAATCTAATCATAACATCTAATGACCATTTTGATTATTTTGTTACTTCTACCATTCAGACTATTTTATAGCTGTGCGTGGCATCCGTCTAACTGTTGTGTTGACGGCATCCTTTGCAACCTAATCTAATCATAACATCTAATGACCATTTTGATTATTTTGTTACTTCTACCATTCAGACTATTTTATAGCTGTGCGTGGCATCCGTCTAACTGTTGTGTTGACGGCATCCTTTGCAACCTAATCTAATCATAACATCTAATGACCATTTTGATTATTTTGTTACTTCTACCATTCAGACTATTTTATAGCTGTGCGTGGCATCCGTCTAACTGTTGTGTTGACGGCATCCTTTGCAACCTAATCTAATCATAACATCTAATGACCATTTTGATTATTTTGTTACTTCTACCATTCAGACTACTTTCAGATGCTGAAAAGTAATTATTCTAATATTATTGCTTGAAAGTATACAAATGAATAATTTTTCTTTATTTTGTTTTATTTAATTGGTACATATTATATAGTATTAATAATGTAAATAAGACAAGGCCAATGTCAACCTAAAAATTATCTTTTTACCTCCAATATAAATTTATGTGACTAAGAGAAATTTGATCTTGAAAATGGCCTTCCAGTTGTTTTAAAATATTTTTATGCTAACAGGTATAATATTATGACCTCCATAGCATAATTTACTATGAATAAAAAATTTCACAGAAATATATTATCAACAGAATAATATAAATATAGGCATACAAGTATTCAAAACTGTAGTAAACAATTTTATTCTTATTGCTTTTATTATTATCATAAATATGTTAAGCTGATGTCATTTTTCTATTTGACAAAATTAAGAAAATAATTTATTCTTCGCCAGTCATCTTAACCTAGATATTTTTATATTTTAATTTATTTATATTATAGCCTCCTTTTACACTGAGTCCGTGACCTAAATCATCGATGCATGAATTAGTTTAGCTTTCTGTTGAAATATAATATTACTGTTTAGGAGTTTTTAATCTTTTGTGCTGTAGGCGACGTAGGTGACATAAATACACTTATTCTGTATGCACGTTAGAATCTGCATCATCAGTCTGCCTCTAGGTGTTTCCAATGGGGGGTACCCGTTATGTTATGATTTTCACCGTTCTGACACCTGTTATTCTTTCCCATCGCAGCTGTTGACAGTATAATTATGATAACTTTACGTTTTAACTAAATTTCATGGTTCATATAAAAATACGGTCGAACTTGGTTATACGATCATGGCAACAGTGAGGTCATGGCTATAATGAGCATTTACTAAATGATATTTTAGTTCAAACTTATTTTCATATAATTGTTGGCTGTTACGATGGTGATTCACTGGTACAATGTGCGTATATCTTTTCAACACAATTTCTAAATACATAAATGAATCATTGGGTTTTAAGAAAACTGATATTTGGGAATTATTCTCGAAGTAAGTAAAAACAATCAAATGTGACGGCTAGCGTGGCGGCTGGTGAGAATTTCCTATCCTGTTAGGGACAGATTCATATTTTTATGACACTACCTGTGTAAGTTTATCGGCTATGTGAAACATTACTACCCATCGGGCATTAAATAAAATTTTAGGTTAGCAAATTTGTTCCCTTTTTACATCTTCTTTTGTATTACAACTCATTATCAATTTTATTTTAAAAACCAATAAAAATCTTTATTAAGAGGCCTAGGTACGAGTACCTACCAGGCGCCCCTCCGTATGTTGGGTGAATGCTGCGCTTCCCTTCCTTTCTAGGCTTGTAATAAATATAATAATTTTAATTGTTATTTATTTATTCTAAATTAAAAAAAGCTTTGGGCTTTTTTTTCTAGCTGTAAACAGCAATAAGTACAGCAATTTAACAACATCGTCCAAACCTCAGAGGCCAACAACAAGAAAACACGAGATGCGAACCCGGTCGAAATACATTAATAACATTCTTAATGCTCGTATGTCGAATTTCACGTAGCAACAGTGGATTCTCTGCTTCATTCCGTTAAATATCTTCGGAATACCAATTAAATAAATTTAATTAGGAAACTGTAATAATTGATGTGAAACGCAAAGGAATTATAGAGCTAATTTGACATACTATTTTGTCAGTAATTGCATGTTGTTCGTGGGCTAGTCTAAAGATTTTTATATTTGATAGTAAGTACTTCAGTATCCCTTATACAAAAAGTCACCGACCGCCACTGGTACCTACATCCCTACGTGGGGCAAATTTATAATAGTGATTCACAACCTTTTTAGCTCAGGAGCTGCTTTACTTTATCAAACGGCCCGCGACCCACAAGTGGATTTTTCCTGTTTTCATTGACGGGACAGGGTTGACAGCGGATGTCAAGATTTCACTTTCCTGGGGTTTTTTTTTAATCTCGTGTTCAGCAAATCAGTTCTTCAAATTTAGTTCCATTTCGGACATGTAGCGTAAATTAACCAAAAAATGTTTAAAAAGTTCTCAGCTAGGGTTTTTCTCTATAGCCATGCGGACTGTACGAAATTGGAACGTAGGCTGCACGAATCGGACTGTGGGTTGTGCATCACTGGTTTGTGACAAGTAAAATTTTTGTTGAAAATCAATAACAATCTTGCAAGCTAGTTATTTATGATAAGTGAGATTTTTAAGGAGCAAATTTAGTTGGTCCCCTTGTTTGCCTGTATTTAATACTTGATACAAATATTGATAAAAAATAGGAAAAGATCTCATTTGTTTCTGTAAACCACGCATAATCCGCTGCCAAACTGAACATAGTCTGTTGTATCTCCCGGCCTACAGGACTAACTTACCAATGGTCGTGCGTCGTGCCGGTGGGGAGAGTTAACAATTAAGTTAAAAGAATCGCTTCAGATGTCGACATGTTTAACCCATAAGCTGCTGAATTAATTCTGCAGTATTATTGCGGCCACTGTATTTTCCCGAACATAAAACGAGTTTTATTTACGAGGAAACTCCTGAACGTAATTCGATATTACATTGTCGATGTTTACAAATACCTATACCAATCGCTTTGGTAATTTTAAAATCTGTTTTTATATGTTATTCTTACTAATTATTGAATTTTCTGTGGCCCATTATGAAAATATAAAAACAAAACAAATATCAAAAGTTTAGAAAATTTATCAAACGCAAAGAGATTTGCTTCTAAACTGGTTTGGTACTTGTTAAAGCGCAGGTGCAGTCTATTTTAAGATAATTCACATTATGCATGTTATTAATTTATTATTAGTTATAGTTACCCGAAAGCTATTCAGGGGCGTCGCCAGCTTCCAAGTTAGGGTGGGACAGCTTAAATTTTTTATAGAGCTTACACAGGGAAGGAACGAGGAAGTAGGCAGAATAAACTAGAAAAATCTACACACAAGCCACTCGGTTGTTCGGTGTTATGAACTCTTTGTTGCTCGGTGTTATGAACAGGGCTTACGCCATGTCTTAAACCGTGAAGGGGCCCCTTTTGAAAGACGGTAAACCTAGAGGAAAACAACGAACCACTTTTTATTGAAGGGGTTCGTGCAAGACTGCTGTGTCACCCAACGCGATTTGGAAATATATGAGCATTTAAGATTAACCGTCACGTACGTTATAATCTACGCATTCACAGATGGCGCCAATCAAATTATTTTAGGTTTTTAATACTTTTTGCAATCCGGACATGCACTAATGGGAAGAATATTGTGTTTGATAGGCCTCTCTGATTCTCCAATGTGCTCGATATGTGAACAAATTGAAGATGTCGAGCACACATTATCGAAGTGCATTAAATATGAACGACAGAGTTACAATACTAATGACCTCGAACTCATCGGAAGTTCAGAATTTAATAGCCTCAACTGAGTTTCATGCCATATCGAGAATTATGAAATTTATTAGATCATGTAAACTGGAAAATATTTGAAAGTGATTTTTTTTATACGAAATGAATATAAAAGGACTCTAAGTACCTTTTAAAGATCATTAGAGATTATAATGATAATATTATAATTTAAAAATAATAGATGAGGCAAAAAATGACAACATTGTGTGAGTCAGAAGCCTCGATAATATACATGACATAAAAAAAAAAAAAAAAAATACTTTTTGCACGTTTTGCTTTAAAATATTATGGTAAATTAATTGTTTGCGGCCGTACATATATAATATGAATATAAATACATAGTTTTGTCCATAAACAAACCCAAATCTTTCAAGAAAGGCTGAAAAATTCAATTTTGTATCGGTGACTCAATACAATATTGTATTTTTCAGCCTTTCTTGAAAGATTTGGGTTTGTTTATGGACAAAACTATTTATTAATTTTCATGTTAAATATGTACGGGCGCAAACAATTAATTCACCTTCATTTTTTAAAGTTTAGTGTTAAAAACCTACAATAAATTAATTGACGCCATCTGTGAATGCGTAGATTATAACGTACGTTACGTTTAACCTTAACCAGCTAGTAGCCGAATGGACAAATGCGCGATCAAGTTCAACACATGATAAGTGTTGCGAGTTTAAAACACTGCTAGTTAAGTCCTCCATCATTGCATAAGCAACATTTTCCACTTATATAAATATATAAAATATTTTTTCCGATTCCTGACTCATCAATGTGTATCATTTTGGCACCTAGTCGGAAGCCCCTCCGAAATTGGGGCACTGTGAAAAATTCGATTTGTTATTTTCCGGGTCTTGTGTCCTCAATTTGTACCATTTTAATAGCATCCCCAAAGATAACATATTATGCCTTAAGAAACTTATTTCCCACCGGCGCCTCCTGTGTGGAGTTAATATTAAAAAATAAAATTAAAAATAGAAAAACAATTCATCAAATATTTGAAGTTAATTTTCACATTCTGTGAAAGTTCTATTCAAGTTCTGTGATTATTTCAGTTTTACGAAGCAATTGGCTTATAATGATATAATAACAGAACTTAAATAGAACACAAAGTGAAAATTGACTTCATTAAATATTTGATGAATTCTTAAATTTTTTTGAAAAAACCCGTCCTTTAATTCACTCCCATTCCCAATAAATAATACTCTGAAACATAAACACAATCACAGTTGGATATTTTTTTGCACTCAGTGGTAGATATTCTCAGTATCACCCTAATGAAAGACCACCATTCAGAATCGAAACATTACGAGAAATGCCTTTAGCTGTGTTTTGTGGCCAGATCTAAATAGCTAGGTACTTCCCCACTTCTCCAATACACTCACCCTTTGGATTTGCCACAGTCCCACTGACTCCAGATGGTTGGGACTCTTGTGCGGTATTCACATAAAAAAAACTCTCCCAAGAAGAAGTATTATGTGGTTAATGACTCTAATCTCGTGTATGTTGTATTTTGCAGGAACTGGGAGACATAAAACAGTCCGGCCTGAGATCCTTTAGAGACATTCAAGTGGATGAGACAAATATTCTCACTTGGCAAGGACTCATAGTACCAGTAAGTATAATTCCTTTAACTACCATACATTAGGGGAGGAATTAAGTTATCCCAAACTGATCTTTTAGAAATCAAAAATTGCTACAGATTTACGAACTGGACAGGTCTCCCAAAGATTATTGAACAACCCTTTTTTTCTATCTGGTAACCAAACTTAATTTTATTACCAAATTTGGTTTTGCATAGTTGCAACAGTGGTAAAATGACAAAGTTTGCAAGTGAATTCGAGTGAAGACAAAGGATTTTTACAAAGGCCTGACATCAATACAAGATAAGACCCAGTTCACATTTGTTTATAAAGTTGATGGCGTAGATGTTTATGTTACCATAATATTCCAGAGCAATCTCACAACATAAACAATACTTATTGGTTTATTTTCGACTCTGCTCAAAATGCTGTTTTGATTTTAAATATTAATGAATTGTTTATGTTATTTATCGCTTATTGAGGTCCAATCTTAAGTGGGTCTTTAGTCATTACATTTCAGAGGGTGTCCTTTGTATTGTACACGGGTGTCCATTGTATATGTATGTCGTAGACTGATCGTAGAATCGGGCGGGTCGTGGTGTGCCGATTTTGCGATTGGCCTGTGAAATGTACACGGAATTTGTGTACATTTAATTTTTTTGAATAGTGTGTGGTTGGAACATGTAGCTGCCACATTTATCGCGACTTGTTTTTCAAATATTAATATTCGTGAAATAATTTTAACTCTCTCTAAAATAAAGTTACGCTCAATTTAAATTACATATTTTAAAACTTAATCTGTGTTCTTTGTGTGATTTTGTACACAGAGCGTCTGAGGCAATCTCAAGTGGTGTTAGTGTTAACCAACCATTAAGGAAACAGGAATGCATCACACTTAGATATTCACTTTTATTTATTAGTTGACGAGTTTTGGTAATTTTAGTTGATTGAGTGAAGATTGTTTATTTAAACATAACACACCGATCCACACGCCTGTCTCGACACAGGTATACCCTAGTGAGACAGGCATACAAATAAAACCATTGTAAATATATTTTATTATAGATCAATAAATAAATAAAATAAAAATAGGCGTAGCCAGGTTTTGAGTTATGGTGGGGCAAAAATAAAAATCTACAGTAGGTTCCGGGAAAAAATTGGCTCCACAACATATTAACTCGTCTGCTTAGTTCAATATATTCGCACCTCACAATCCGGAAGCCTGAGTTTCGCGGATAAATTCTGAAACCGTTACTTTGGATCGAGATTGTAAAATATCTATGCAAGATAGCTTTCACATTTCAAATACAATAAGAAGCATTATTTTGTTCTCTTTCTGGTTAAAAGAAAAAATACTTATGTTTGCATGAGAGGAAGAGAGATATATAGCTTTTAAAATGTAAGGTCGCTCGGGATGTTTTTGGTCTTCTGAAAGTATAACGCGATTACGTGTTTTGGGATGTATTTATTCCTAAACAAGTAGACGGGTTAATGCTTTAGGCGAGAAGATCCCAGAAGAGACAAGAAGACACAAGAAGAAACAAGAACATGTAAATGTTTCTAATAAAATAAAATAAAAGAGACAAGAAAAGCCAAAAAGCGGCAAGAGGCGAGAAAATCCAAGAAGAGGCAAGAAGAAACAAGAAGAAGCAAGTAGAGACAAGGGACAAGAAGAGTAAAGAAGAAACGAGGAGATCAAAGAAGACGTAAGAAAAGCCAAAAACAGACAGAAATAGACAAGAACCAAGAAGAGGCAAGAAGAAGGAAGATATAAAGAAAGGGGAAAAAATAACGCTCAATCCATTAATTTATTCCTGCCCATCCTTAATTCCAATATTGGCTTATTAGGTTGCCATGTATACTGGTCGATTAGACTCCAACCTCCTGCCTATCCTCAGAGCATGTGTTCCAGTCCTAACAAATCAGTGCCCCCTGGTGTACCGGTCTCACCTGGACAGGAGTGCTCCTGGCTGGGGTGGTACAATCGTATCGTATCGATCTGGTAACCAAAAATTTTACATTATGTCGTGACATTCCCAATTCCATAAATTTATACATCCTGTACGAGACAAACTTCCCAGAGAAATATACATCATTTATTGTTTGATTAAAAATAAGCTTTTGAAGTGAAAACTTCTTTAGCACTGGTGTGATTTGAAACTGGATGAAACAAAAAAGCGACACTAAAAGGAGACAAACACATACAGCAATAGGATTTAGCCTTGTGATGAAACACGTTAATCAACAGTGAAAACAAAAAAATATCGTAGCTTCCCACTTTACGAATGATTAAAATATATCAAAATTACGAACAAAACAGACACATCTACGACACCTTTTGGATTAAATTTGATTGAGTTCATATTGACAGTAGACGTCTGTAATAATTGAGATTACATATATCAGGTTTCTAAAAATAAAACACATAGGTTGTTAGGATCGTTACTGAGCAAGGGGGTTCCTACGATTAGGCTTACCTAATTATAAACACATTGTATTATGTCAACCAATTAAATTGAAGCAAAGGTAATAAAAATTGGACTAAACCAATCAGTGAATAAGGAGGTGTGTTGCCGTGGACCAGGAAAGCTATATAAGTAAATTCTACTAAAAATCCCCGTGAAAATTTTATTCAATTGACAAACGGCCGCGGATGTGAAAACAATACTAATTAAAAAATTGTTAATTGAAAGAAATACATGTGGTTTACACGGTCTGAGAGGGTAGTTTATCTCTGTTTTAACGATTGATGTCCGAAGGAAATTTGGAATTTTTTCAAAGTATTTTAAATGTCTTGTATATTTCTTATTTTTTAAGATGTCGTAAAAGCAAATACCTTTATAGAAACTAGATAGAATTGCCTTTTAGATTTTTGTATCTGAAATATACGATCGTTTTTGAAAATTGCAGTATTTTAAGTTTCAACATGAAAAAATTTGAAAAAAAACAGCTGACTGTAAACATATTCTATTAAATGGTCGAAAAATTTTGGAAAATTCAAAATTTAAAAAATATGCACCTCTTACTTTATGAATTTGGAAGAAAACTATCACTTCACTTTTTATGTCGTTCATACAATTAAAAAGGATAAAAAAATATAACAATAATTCCGAAAAAATAACTGAAAAAATCTGACATCTTGGATTCATTTTACGCAATTAAATACGTCGATTTCTCAAATTTGTTTTTATTTATACATGCATGAGGCTTTTACATTATTAAATAATATTACTTTTATGGAAGTTTTATTAAATTCACGCAGAAAAGTCGTTAAAAAAATAAAATTTCAGAAATAACCTAAAACCTATCTTTAACGAAACTAAATCATCAACAAAACAATATTTAAAGGACTAAAACTGAACAAAAGTAACGCCAGCATTGGTAATTATGTTGAATTTCACTAATATCACAGTGAATTGATCATTTAAACGAAAATTATCTTCAAAAACATAAAAATTAACTGCAAATACAACTGAACATTGTCAAACATCTATGTGAGATTCAAGGGGACCAACATAAAAATCATAAAATATGTGATTGTGTTATTAGTAAAGACGTAAAAACACAGTGCACCGCGCAAGCAACAAATATGCAGTTGACTGCTCGTTAAGGCGTTTTGTTATTAGTAAGGCTGTATATATTTAAGAGGGGCAAAAAGACTAATCATCACAGCCTGCAAGAAGATGAGATAGAATATTCGGTCTACTCTTTGTGAGGTGTTTCATAGCTTCCCCTTTCTTTTCTACTTTAGTTTTTGGAAGGTTTCACTTCTGCCACGTGTGAACTCACACTTGTAATTTTTTTTTGTGTGTTTGGTACTAATTCTCATAATAATAATGCGATAATTGCTTGCAGGACAACCCTCCATACAACAAAGGCGCCTTCCGCATCGAGATCAACTTTCCGGCCGAGTACCCCTTCAAGCCGCCCAAGATTAGCTTTAAGACCAAGATATACCACCCCAACATTGATGAGAAGGGCCAGGTGTGCCTGCCCATCATCAGCGCGGAGAACTGGAAGCCTGCCACTAAGACTGACCAAGGTTTGTACCAACTTCTTGCCGAGTCATCCCCTCTCCAATTGCCCTGATGAACTGACGGTCCTTCATTGCTTTGAGATCTGTGGACACCCAAATTCCTACTTATAAGTTCCTCTGTTTCGCTTGCTTTCCGCTTTGACCATTTGCTCCAACAATTGCCTCATTAAAAAGAAATCTGAAAGCGACACTCAAAAATATGTGTTAGGTGCTGTCCAAAAAGCACCTGTTTTGGGGCCTCCTTAAGGCTCCAGGGAGTGCTCCTGGCTCTGTAGGTAACCAAACCTTTGGTTACCTACAGAGGTTACCTACCTACATCAATTACCTCAAGGGAAATCAGGAGACTAGCTCAGCATGGGAAACTATTCTCAGAAAGGTCGACCGCATGCTTATTCCTCCAAATCCTCGTTGGGAATCATCGAGCTTGTTCAGTAACAACGAGGTGTACATTTAAAAACAGTTTATTGTAGAATCGATACATACACACAATTTATCCTAACTAAAAAAGCCATTTCTTTCTCTGCTCGGACAAATACGTGAAGTAAAAGTTCAACAGGAATTTAGGCACATGGTAGAAGAGGAAGGTTGGTTTAGCTTACTGCAATGGTGGCGTCCAGGGCGCCAGCGTGAGATGGGTGGCCAACATCGTTCTCTCCACATACCAAGCGGGACTTTCATAGAAGCGACCACAAAAATGGCTTCAAAAATGGTGAGGCGACCGTCAGGCGGCTCACTCAGATCCAAGTGTGTGTCGTGGCAAACAGCTTCCTTATTGGCTCACAGCCGGCTGCATGAAGCGTGTGTGCACGAGTTTGTGTTGCTCTAGCGCTCACTCTGCGCACTAGATTTTAATAGCGGCAAATTTGAATATAGATTGCAGCATGTAGCCTGGAACCTGACTTCCCCTTCCTCATTTTATATTGTTATAATTCTTAAATTTGAGAGGCCGGTATACTTACTGTCGCCCCGGGAATCGACACCCCTGCCATCGATTCACCCCGAGTGGTTCGCTATGTTTGATGACTTAGGGTTTTTAAGGTGAGGTTTGTGTAGTTCTTAGCGGCCGATGCATTTACCTACCACATATCGAGAGAGACTGGTTGAAGGAGACCTATTGACTATTAATTACTATTTGATCACACCGAGATTTAAAACTACAAACTCTGGGTAGGGTGGCAAAGAGTTAACCTCTTTGCTGCGGAGATCATTTTCACCCCTTGTAAGCAATAATTCACTTATTTCTAATTCCTAGCCTGAACTCGATGTATGTGCAAAAACTCCTTTGCTCAAAATCACTACGATATATGTGCAAAAACTCCTTTGTTCAAAATCACTACGATGTGTGTGCAAAAACTCCTTTGTTCTAAATCACTGATGTATGTGCAAAAACTTATGAATATTGTTTTATTTGCAGTTATCCAAGCTTTGGTTGCCCTCGTAAACGACCCCGAACCGGAGCACCCCCTCCGCGCAGACATAGCTGAAGAATACCAGAAGGACCGCAAAAAGTTCACAAAGAATGCCGAGGAGTTTACTAAGAAAAATAGCGAGAAGAGGCCCACAGATTAAAACTACTAGCCCCTCTTAGCCCCCATATTATGCATATAAAATTCAAATCCAAAGCTAACTAGCTCTCCCTTGCACGGAGCTTATCTATATTCTTTATCTATTGTCTTTGTTCAGATCTGATGTATATTTGTCATCTGTGGTCTTTTCTCAGATCTGAACTATATTATTTTTCTATGGATTCTTTTTTATTCAAAATGATTCGGCTGTCATTTTTTGCAGTAATATTAATATTTGTTTTCAGCAGCAGCATTTCGCATTGTGATGCATATTTGCTAAATGTTGTTAATTAATCAAATAAAATATTTACAGTTTTGTTTTTTTGCATGAAATGACACAGCACCATGTTATAATTGCCTACTTTATCATTTTTATCACACTTTTCCAAGTGTGATAAAATATCAATGTAAGTCAACCAATAGAATATTTATTTAATAATTATGCCTAATAATATTATTGCAAAAAGTAGTTTGAATCTTGAGAATCTCTGAATTTCACCATTTCTGTTTACAAATTGTCCATATTACTTATGGATTAAGAATAAAATTTTGTTAAAATCCAATGTGATAATATTTGATATGTAATACCCAAGATGGAACTTTTAACACCACGATGAATAAACACTAGCATGTGCAGACTACAATATAATGCAAGTTGTTTTCTATTACTATCTTACGGGGCTACCATTTTTAAATTATTTTGCTATAAATACTTCAAGGCCATGTCATATTTTGAGGTTAAAAGAGACATTATACAGTATTATTTTCAATTTGATTACTTACAAGTGAAGGGCTCATCGAGTCTATTTTATATTGATGGATTACGCAAATTTTAGTGTAAATCCACCATCATTTCGCACCTGGGTAGTAATAATGGCACAACTCAAGAGAGCAGTTTGAAGATTTTGTTTGAGTGTATTCAATCAGTTTATCAACCAATAAAAAAATATTGTTTTACAAAAGTTGGAAAGCTCTTTGTAATTTCGTTACATACCTACCTTGAATTTTTGAAATTTCTCTTGATCATTGTGCCACTATTTTTGCTGGAATTTGAGTAAATTATTATAATAATGACATTTTCGCTTTTAAGGCCACAATAATATTTTTTAAGAATTGTGCAGTTTTTATCGAAGGTAGAACAGATATCTAGGAACATTTCTGCATACTTAACTCAAAAATGCAATTTTTTGACTTGTGCCACTATTATCGCTCAGGCGCGATTTGTTTTATGCAAAAAAAATTACCACATCCATGTTCCAATGAAAACTTTTATTTTTGTTTCTTAGCTTTTTATTACTTAAATAGCCAATAAATTCCGTAGACTTGTTAGAAATTAAACTAAGGTCAGCACCGTTTAGGGTCTAGAATTTGTTTTATCCGTGGAATAAGCGTTTTATACCAAGTACTTTATTATGAATTCCGTTTTTAAATGGAACTCATAGTTTTACCTCGATTATTTAAATTTCAAGCCAGCTTTTTGCTATTTTTGTGTAAAAAAAAAAAGGCAAAAATATATTGGGCGCAATTGTTTTTAGTTGATTCGTATTTAAGGTTTTTTGAGCAATTAGGGAAAATTGTTACAAATGTTTTTGCTTTGCACTCGAGAAAATAGCCTCGTCCTACCACCATAGAGTTCAGTTGGCCTCATTTTAAAACACACCACCTATTTGTGAATTTAAAGAAAAAAATTGTTGGAAAAACCAATTATTTTCACATCTACTGACACTTTCACGTGAAAAAAAGAAAATAGTTGGTATTTCTGTTTTTGAAATGGCATAGAGTCCCAGTGGAAAGACTAATGGTGATTCGGGTGACTACTTTGCTGCAAATAGGAATAATCTGTGATCTCTCGTACTATCTAAATTTGGGATGCTTAGTTGACTATTTAATGTTTATATTATAATACCTACACCGGGAGTTAATGTTTAAACCAAGTTACTATAATAAAACTGTTTTTAAATGGAAAATATATGTTTTATTTATGTGTTTGTAATTTTGAATGTTGAATTACAGGATACTATGGACATTTTTTACTATCTACCCGCAGGCACTTCTAGATTTACAAGCATCGATTAGTCAGACGACTCTGAAAAAAAAACGAAATTTGATTTGAGTTTGCAACTTTAACCTTTTTATGACGATGCCGTTAAATACCTGTGGACGGGCAGCTTTATCGCGATTTATAAATCTCATTTTAATTGAACATAGTGTCACTTAAAAAATATTCAAATATGTAGATGTAATCTAAACAATTCAAAGATGACGAATCAAATCAAACATTATGTTATCTAAACAATTATAATAACGTAATTGCGTCGTATGTTGATGACGCTCTTTTAGGCATGCAACCGGTTGGCGTGTATAAGTCTGGACATATGATGCGCCTAACGCACTTCACGGAGTAGCTAGGCGCATCATGATCTGCCTGATTTTACGATCGGCTGCCGACATATACATGACACTCATCTCAAATAGGTTAAATGTAAAGGTGCACCCTCCATCTGGTACAATACTCAGATTACTCATAAAAGCAACCAAAACAATTATAATGCAGAAAAACTTGCAGTGAATTAAACATAATGTTGATGTTGTCTGGGTCACTAGTAGGATTTTTTAAAATATTGTACTAATATACCGGACCGTTATGCTTCCTGGTGTTATTTTATAGCATATTTAATAGAGGTGCCATGAATAGTGATTTTGCCGAAAACCGAATATTCGGCTAGGCTCTCGGCCGAAGCGCTGAATATTCGGCGACACATTTCGCGGGCAACAGAATTCCGATATGCATCATTGAAGTGCGTGTGCTAACTACGCCGTGGGCATATTTGTTTCATTTGCTAGTTCGTGTCACAACACGCATTATTTGTTGATTGTTACAACAAATTGTGATACTTATAGTGTGTAAGTCAAAAATATCACTGTTTGTTCGCGAAAAGCTTTACGAAAAGGCACCATTAAATAAAAAATCACCTAATTGGGAATATTATGACATTTGTAGTGAAGACAATAAACTGGCTGTTAGTATTTCTTCCATTATTTGGTATTCGGTATTTGGCCGAATGGTTCGCGCAATATTCGGCTGAATACCGAATAGTAAAAAAAGTCGCCGAATATTCGTGGCATCTCTAATATTTAATATGCAAAACGCAGACACATGAAAATATTTCTGATTGATGGTGAGCATTTGAATATAGCAAATAGCAAAACACCAATATGATGAATAAAATAGAATAATAATAAATATAACGAAAAAGAAAAAATTTCCTATGTGGGAACCTTACTTACGGGGTTTCTCTGTACCCAAAGATATTTTTTTTACATGAGCTCCACACAGGAGGCCCTGAGGAAAATAATTTCCCTCAGGGCCTATGTCATCTTTGGGGATGCTGTGTGGAGGATTTTTTTAAGGAAAGGAGAGTTCTGGGAAAAAAAGGGGTTTAAGGGGTGGGTAGGAAACTGGGGTTCAGTGTGTCCTGGTCATTCGCCTCCAATACCTAGACAAACCTCACCCCATGAACCCGGGCACCCCTGCTAAATCACCAAACGTAGCAAACCACTTGGGGTGACCTATGGCAGAGGTGTTGGTTATCCAATAAAGGTTCCCGGAGCGGCGGTACCCATTCCCACCTCCCAAATTGAAAGATATTGAAATATAAGAGATGTGCTATCGGCAGTTTTTACTATAGAGTGGGACTGTGTTTCCTGGCATCGCCGATATTGTTGACCAATACTACTGCTTATACATTACTGTATGCGTCTGCAGTAAGGCCACGTCCCCTTAACGTACATGCGTACAAAAATGTGTAATGTGTAAGCAAATATCTATTCGGAGGTCGCAGGAGACCCGGCTATATACAAACACATAAATAAGAATCTAATATATAAAGCAGAATGTCTGTGGCGGGCGGCATGGATTTGAATTGTGCACAAATCTACAGTTTTATTCCGAGGTTAATGAAAATTTGCACACTAGACCCTCCAAACAGGAGGAAGGTCACTGTCTACAAGATATTTCGAAAAACCACCCCCCATGTTGTGGCCCCCATCCCCTTCTCCCACCCCCTAAAAATAATATTCTGATGAAATTTTGCACACTTCAAAACAACAGGAACATCATAGTTTAAGTCTGATTTTGAAAAATGCCGGGGAGCTCAGCTAGTCATCAATAAAAACATATTTTATTGAGATGTGACTGGGGAAAGAGAAACAACAAATATCGTAAATAATTTAAAATAGTGAAAAAAAAACAAATGAATGAAATATTTTTCATTTAAAATGTGCAAGAAGGTTTTTTATTCTGATGCGATGTGTCCATATTAGGGATGTTACGAACATTCGCATCGACATTTTTAGCGAATGCGAATGTGTGCAGATCATGACGTGACTCGCCCACTGTCCACGTGTCTTTTGATTTTCGAGCAAGCGCATGTGCGCGCTAGCTACATTGTTTGTGATTCCTTGATTGGTTTATCGTTTTAGTTGTCATTTAGCATGTCACTTGTCAGTCAGGTGCTAAAAGGTTGAGGACTTCAACAAGCAACATTAATGAGCCTTCGACAAGTTCTGCTAAAACTCTTATAAGCAATCTGGCAGGAATCCTAGATTCCTAGATTCCTCAAGTGATAGCGAAAACTCCGACGGTGCAGAATCTGGAGACACTATAAGCTGTGAAATCAAAGCTCAGTTGAAGGCATATCTTAAAGAAAAACGAGCCTCTCTTGATGAAAACCCTTTGGACTGGTGGAAGACAAAATTAAAATACGGCAAATTGACAGATCTGGCTCCTACACATCTGAGCGCACCACCTGCCAGCGTTCCGAGTGAACAATTGTTCAGTGCAGCCGGCCTTATATACGAACCCCTTAGAAATCGCCTCATGGGAGAAAAGGCTGCAAAATCGCTTTTTCTGAAATATAATATGCCTCTTTTGAACTTCGATTATTAAATTGCTTAATTACTATTATAACTTACTGTATAAGAATTGATTTATTGTTTTTATTTTTTTTATTAAAATGATGATTAATGTTGACTAAAGTTTTTTTTTTATGTGATTCCTTAACATTCGCATTCGCACATTCGCACTCTGAACATTCGCATTCGCATTCGCGAATGTGAAAAACATCACATTCGTGACATCCCTAGTCCATATTACAGGAAAATACTGAAAATTTTGAATCACACCACATTTCATAGGGGAGAGAATATACATAGATAATATGGAGACCATATGAGACGTAGAGATTCTATCCATTTAAGCATAAATAAAAATGAATATTGAGTTCGTCTGGTAGGGATTCATCAAGGTTCATAGAAAATGCCTAACAAAGTTAGCTGGGGCAGAGCGGTGATTGGCTAAAAATTCGTCACGTAGCTTGCAGACCATGTTCCACTGGGAGATTTGAATGAAGACCTGTGCCACACACAGCTATAAAAGATTAAATATCATTTGGCTTGGCCTATTTCAGCATATCGCTCGCCTTATATTCCCATTGTGAATGTACGGCAAACAATATGCCGAAATACGCCAAGCCACATGATCTTTTATAGCTGTGTGTGGCAGAAGTCTAATTGCAAAACGAGTGGCAGTCTTTTATTTCAAGCTACGCCATGCGTTCGAAATTTCGAAAGCGGCCCGACGAGTTCTTTTTAAATAAACAAAAATTTTAACAAAACAAAAAACGACTTCAAAAAATACACTAAAAAGTAAAAAAATAATTTCGTATTCTTCTACAACTTTATAATCAACTTACTTTTTCTAATCATCAATATGTAGGTACGATTGTTACTTTTGGAGTCGGTGTCAGCCAAAGGTAGGTTTGTAACTACATACATATAAGTGAGATGTGCTTGTGTCGCACAAGCGACTTGCTGACACCGACTCCAAAAATAACAATCGTACCTACATATTGATGATTAGAAAAAGTAAGTTGATTATAAAGTTGTAGAAGAATACGAAATTATTTTTTTACTTTTTAGTGTATTTTTTTAAGTCGTTTTTTTGTTTTGTTAAAATTTTTGTTTATTTTTTGATTTTTAGTGAATCTGAAGTACACTTCCTAATTTATCTGAATATGGGTAGACCTACTAAACGTGCTGCTCATATGAGACAGACATAATTTGACCATAACGACGTTAGGGTCAAATTAAGAGATTCGGCCGAGTTTCGTTAATTTGTCATGGATCTGATAATCAAAACCTAACCAAACTCTCATCAAATTACCCTTGAAGTACATCCTTTCCAATAAAAAAAGAATCATCGAAATTGGTTGGCGTGATATTCAGTTATTCGTCCATTTGTCGCGCACATACTTAATGCAGATTTAAGACTTACATGGTTTTCTCATGGATGCCATTGTCGGAACTGGACCAAATTAAAATGGGACCACATGGGAAGCACCAGCTTTCAAATAAAAAAAGAATCATCAATATTGGTTCACCCAGTCAAAAGTTCTGAGGTAACAAACATAAAAAAAAAAAAAAAAAAATACAGTCGAATTGAGAACCTCCTCCTTTTTGAAGTCGTTTAAAAAGGCCCGTGAGAGCTAACCTTGTTAAACACATTTTCTACGAACCTTAGGGAAACATTAGCGAAATGACATTTTTTCATCCCGTAATCTTTTGTATTTTTTGATAATACCGGTCATTGTTAATGGTATAAATTCATATTCGGTTATGACGGGACTGGTTTTGTCAAGGTTTGTAAATATAATAAAAAATAATACTAAAATAATAGGTATATACTAATACTTTTTCCAAAACACAAGCTAGTGAAAAACCAAAACAAAACCAACATATAATAATAACAAAAGATACTGTAACTATTCGAATATTTGTATTTTACCAAGCAGCAGCCGACAAGTGGGTAGGGGGCTGAGTATCTACCAGTATAGAGCCCACAGTTTATTTATGGTTATGACTTATGACAAATCTATGGTCGTTGACAGTTGATATTTAAATTTTATTTTGAGGTTATGTCATTATTGTGATTTTGTTATTGTGACAGTAGTTGTTGCAACTCACAAATTTAATTAAAGTTTCTTTACTTTACGTTCACTAAAATAATAAGCGGAATGTCATCAAAGAAGAAAGATAGTCTTGATTATGACTTAGATCGCCTCACGAAGGAATTGAGGGAAGTTTTACAAGTAAAATACAGCGACCCAAGTGGACCAACATATCAAAGTTTGTTTACCTATTTTTTGTGCAATAATACGGTATAGCAGTATTATAGAAATTCCGATTATTACTAGCCTATCTGTTTGAGGTAATTAATTACTATGAAAGACAACAATTTGCATTCGGGGGGAATAGAAAATAAAAAAGCGCGCGTTTTTCTAAACTTAAAACATTTTTGATGAAAAACTTGCCCAAAAACCTATTTTTAAATACGTCTATTTGAAATTCGGGGGGAAATGCAGATCCTGCTACAGTTTGGAAATTTAATAAAAAGGCACTTTCTAGATGAGAAAAGTGTGAAGAAGCTGAATAAAAAAAAATTAAGGCGCGCTCGGCAAAATTGAGGGAGATACAGCACTTTAAAGTATAAATAAAATTTCTCTTCGTGAATTGATACTACGCCATTTTGCCAGAATCACAAACCATGTTACACAAACCGGTAATTTTTCGGGATTGGTGGCCACGGCTATTACGAATAATTTTTAGAAAAAAACTTTAGATTTGCCTTAATCACTATAAAAGGAAACTTATTGCATCACGGCTGGCGGAAAATAATGCATTTTAATTTTCAATGTCGTTAAATAAAATTTCACTTCCGAACTACGACAGCCCGCCCGCCATTTGTCACATACACAAGCCCGCTACACAAACCCTGCGTAGCCAAACAAACCATTCAAAAACGTAGGCTGTTTTTTAAAGCAAAGATAACATACACAAGCCCGCTACACAAACCCTGCGTAGCCAAACAAACCATTCAAAAACGTATTTTGACAGTGAAAAATGGCGGGCGGGCTGTCATAGTTTCGGTTCGCGAAGTAATTTTAGTTAACGACATTGAAAATTAAAATGCATTATTTTCCGCCAGCCGTGATGCAATAAGTTTCCTTTTATAGTGATTAAAGCGAATCTAAAGTTTTTTTCTAAAAATTATTCGTAATAGCCGTGGCCACCAATCCCAAAAATTTACCCACAAACCTAGCGTAGCCGCTAAACTACTTGAAAACTGGGATGTTTTTCTTGCCTGACGCGAGTAGGCGTTATAAAGGGGCACTTTCTTTTGAATCACAAACCATGTTACACAAACCTAGCGTAGCCGCTAAACTATAACTAAATAACGTAATATTGCGTATGCAGTTTAACAAACTTAATTTATGTAATAAGTATGTATGTAAAAATCCCTAATATCGGACTATTGGACACATTCAGCTGATTAGTCCAAACGCTCTGTAGATATTAGTTCAACCTACCCTCTGTAGATATTAGTCAACACTGGGACCGCCATAGATATTCGTCCGACCTTAGCTCTGTAGATATTAGTCAACACTCTGAAGTTCGTAGATATTAGTTCAACATATGAGCTGTAGATATTCGTCCAACATACAGGCTGTAGATATTAGTATCTGGAGTCAAGACATACACAAGCCCGCTAGAAAAATTTCATAATTACGCGTCTCGTCATGTATCCCACGAAGTCGGCTACAATCGTATCTAGCTGTTGTTTGTATCAGGTCAGGGATTCCAACATATCAGTGACGAAATGGCGGGCGGATTGTCGTAGTAGTATGCTTTGCAGTGAAAAACAGTTCAAAAATCGTTGAAAAAAATATTTTTTTTTAAGTTCAAAAATCTTTTCTATTGCTTTCCGCACTTTTTTTCACCTTCCAAATTAAAGTGCCCAACTTAAAACGCGGTAAAAACATGGTTTTTGGCAAAAAACAAACATTGGCAGGATCTGCATTCCTCCCTAAAAATAGATGTACGAGTATTATAGTAAAAACTTTGTTTTTACGAGTTGCTTTTACGAAGAAATTTTTCACTTGACGTAATTATAATTTTTAATGCAGTATTTTCCATTCCCCCCAAATGCAAATACTTACATAGTTATCTTTTATATAGTAAGTTGAAATCAAAGTGGTTTTCAACAAAAAAAATTGTATTAAACATGCCCAGCGATCCTTAAAGATTACCCTTCTTTCATTGCTTGTCATGATCAATTCTGTCTTGTCTCATAATCAATTGAACAAGCACTCAAAATGTTTCAACTCTATGACAGTTGATCACATGTAGAATGTCGTTCCTAATCCCATTTCTGTACGTGCAAAGTTGTCTCTCTGTAATTGTGGATAGCAGATTTAATATTACAATGCTTTTTGTCTCACAGGGAGGAATTCCTGTGTCTTGGGAGACTTTATTTATTTGTTATGACTGTAGGTTTGAGGAAGCTCCATGGCAAGTGTCTGCTGGCAGCACACCGGGAGTATGAGGCCGCCTTCAGTCTGGTGGAGGCTCTGGGCCCCTCCGTCAGAACCATGGCCACCTACCGGGCCGAGAGGAAATTGTGCCAAAGTAAGAACTGTTACTTCTTTTTATTCACTTGTTTTCACAATTTTTTCATTTAAGAGCGTTTAACCAGCCAGCGGACGAAAATCCACATTTCGTCGAAAGTTGTTCTTCCGATCGTGCAGGGCGGTTACAATGAGAAAGATTAATTATTCTCCGTACCAGCTTTTTTAAATTATAACTCAATATCGAATTTATTTCAAACCAAATTAGCTTTAATTTATACCTTCATCCAAAAATGCTGAAAGGCGTGATGATAAAACAATTAAAATAGTGTACTTTTTGTAGTTATTTTTTGATTTTAAGTATTTATCATTTTTCAATAATATCTAAATTTAATAAGAATATTAAAAAAATCTGAAATATATTAGTTTGTAAGTGCGCAAATAAATACACAAATGGACCAATTTTCGTCAAGAAACACATGCACGTACATATTTTTTAATGATTTTATTGAAACTAAAATTAAAATTCTAATACATAACTTTGCTAGATAATGTATTGATTTATTTTACTGCATGATTACATTATTTGAAATGGGTGTGGTATAATACAAAAACTTTTTTGAAAATTTAACAAATCTGCCAACGACCTTATTATACTAAAAATTAAAAAAAATTCTAAAAATTTATTACATACGAATGCTAGATAAAAGAACAATCTTTCGAAATCCATTTATAATTTTTTGTGGAAAAGAGTCAATACGTCTAAAAACTTTTTTGAAAATGACGTATTTCCGGCTTTCTCTGGTAATGCCCTCTTAACCCGTCGAGCATAAAGTTGTCAGCGGGTGAGTTTTACCCACCTAGTTCTCGGTGTTATTATTTTTCAGAACTAATAAGATTAGTTGTAGAAGAAAAACTATTATAATTGTTGTTTGTTATGATTAAATCTTTAGAAGATGTAAATTTTTTTGCGATTATATTTAGTTTTATAAAAAAATGGATAATTACGGGCCGTAAGTAGAATTCTCTAAGAAAAATGTTGATTCAAATAAAACACTTTTATTCCTAGTTTCTGATAACAAGTACTCGGAAAACAGGTAAAATAAGTATACTATCTAATTAAAAATACTTAGTAATAAGTCGGGAATAAAAAAACGATATCAGTGAGAATTTCAGGTGAAAATTACCCAACCAACGCTAAATGTTAAAAATTTGAACCTAACGCTCACCAGATTAAAATAACATATGGGCACTCGCCACAGTTTGTACATTGCATTTTTGTCATGTCCCACGATTTTGATTGAATTTTTCATGCTTATGTGTTATACAATACTAACAGACCAAGCCACACGTTGCTGTTAAAAACAACGCCATTACCCAACCTTTATAAAATCCACACCACCCGCTTGCCAGATGCCCGCTGCCTGGATTGAATGTTTGAATTTCTCGGCTTTTCTCTACTATAATAAGCATGTATTATACATATAAACCTTCATCTTGAATCACTCTATCTATTTGTGAAAACCGCATGAAAATCCGTTATGTAGTTTAAAAGATCTATGCGCACATACATTTTGAGCGACTTCATTTTATACTATGTAACTATGTAATGATTGTAATGATTAGAAAGTTGTCCTAGTATACTATCTCTCCATAAAACACCAAGTCTTATAAAGTTTAATATTGTCAGTTAAATACAACTTTGAAACCTGCATATATTTTTAATTAATTATTTTTTGAAAGGAAGCAAATAATTTGGGGTATGACATTATATATTTAATGAAAAAAACACACTTTGTAAAACATCACTTTTCATTTGAATTAATAATTAACAGCCAACCAGGTTTCGCTTAGCTCAAGCTTCATCAGGGATTAATTAGTAAAATCAATTTATAATACTTTCGAACATATCTACACTTGTATTAAAATATATTGGTTGCATTAATAATTAACCTTATTCCTCCAAGTAGCTCAGTCCCTTTCAAAAGTTCACAAGGGTTATCATTGGGTGTTAGGATGATGTGTGGTGGTACCTCAACGTGGCTCCCCAGGCAAGGGCGGATTTAGGGGGGGGGCACGGGGGCACGTGCCCCCCCCCAGACGGTATTTTTGTGTACTGTGGAGATTCCATCACAGTACATACTTAGAAGCAAAAACTGTCTTTATTTTAAACATTTAATTTTTCTATTATTTTGACACTATCATAAACCTTCCTAAACATACTTGAACTTGTAGAAATAAACTTGAAGTATGTCCTTCAAGTTTATTTCTAACAGTAATTGTTGATTTTTTTGCCCGTCCGCTTCTTGTGCCCCCCCCCCCCCCCCCCAGAAAAACATCTTAACAGAATTGTTGATTTTTTTGCCCGTCCGCCCCTTGTGCCCCCCCCAGAAAAAAATCCTGGATCCGCCCTTGTCCCCAGGCATCAGAGCCTTCTTCTCATCAAGGGGTTGGTTCGATGCTCTGTAGGGAACCTGCTTGCACGGTGTAAACTGTGCACCCTAAAGTTCAAATTTGACTTACAGAATTCAATACTTCGTTTGTGTGGAATATAAGTAATATAAATATAAGGTGGTACCATAGATAACTCGGTTTTTCTTCGACGTTCGATGCTCGTGTATCGAATGTCGCATAAATGCACCAACACTAGCAAAGGATTTAGGAACAACGTGGATTCTCTGCTTCATTCCATATCTACGATGTTAGAAAAAGTGAGATATTTGTGCATGCACATTTAGTTCTGCGTGCCTAGTTTCGTCGGAAGCTGGATACGCATTCGATAGAAGCATCCATGGGAGCATCCAACGCGCAGAAAACTACTTTAATGTGTGTAAACATAGTGCACAAAATAGCACAGATTAATTCATTACGTATTAGAGATTTGTTCGCATGCCCATTTTGACAGTTTGGCTTGAATTTTGAATTACTGAATTGAAATCTTTCGAATATCTATTTAATTCATTTAATTTTAGAACTTTAATAAAATTGATATGAAGTATAAAGGATTTATAGAGCTAATTTGACATCTATTTTTTTCGGTAATTGCGTCTTGTTCGTGGACTAGTTTATTTATGATAGATATATTTTTTTTTTTTTTTTTTTTTTTATTTCTTTTTATTGAGGAAACAAACAGTCATACAGAAAAATGATATAACAATAAATTTCATATGTTGTAGACCAATTAAGTTCCATTATATTAAAAAAATATTGGTTTAGTATTTTTACCTACTCAACTTATTAAATGACAACAAAAAAAATATAAACATAATAAAGAAAAAAGAAAAAACATAAAATAGAAGAACATAAAACATAATAAAGAAAAACGTAAAATTATTAACAAACATGGTTATACTATTTACTATGGTTGATAATAATATAATTTTCACAAAAAGAGAAAAAAAAGTATTTAAGATATTAATTTATTAATTTATTAAGCTGCATTTTAAATGATTTCAAGTCATGGTTGAAAATGTCTACATCTCGTAAGGCATTGTAAGTTTCACAGATACGTACTATTACAGAGTTATGCGCATATTTAGATTTACTATGTGGTATTCTAAATAAGTCGTTCGATCTGGTGTTTTGTTTGGGGCAACGAAATGCAATATTTTCTAACAGATATGATGAATCAACAAGGCAGTTCACGATTTTGTGTAAGAATAATGCATCAGAGATTTTTCTGCGTTTATATAAAGCGATAGGATAGGTGTTTTATAAATTTGTTCTGGATATTTTCAATGCGATGAATATATGTTTGATATTGAGGATTCCAAATTACTGAGGCGAACTCGAGTTGTGAACGTACATATGACATATATAACAGAATTAGGGTGTGTGCCATAATAAAAGGCTTTGTAATGCGAATAATGAAACCCAATTGCTTATAAGCTTTTTATAGAATATTTTCAATATGATCCCTAAATAACATTTTAGAATCTAGTATTACTCCAAGATCTCTTATTGTTTCTACTCGTTGTAGAGGTACGTGGTTTAATTTGTAAATATAATTAATTGGATTTTTTTTTCGTGTAAAAGTAATAACATTACATTTACCTATATTTAGATATAATTGATTGTTTTTGCAATATTCCTCAATTTTGCTAACGTCTTCTTGTAATTGGTTGCAGTCATCTATGGAGCTAATACATTTATATAATTTCATGTCATCGGCGTAAAAAAGGAAACAAGAATGGTTTATAACATGGTTCATATCGTTTATATATAAAATAAACAATAGGGGCCCTAGATGAGACCCTTGCGGTACCCCTGAGGGAATAGTTATAATTTGTGACATGTAACCTTTTAAAGCAACAGCTTGACTTCTATTTTTAACATATGAAGAGAACCATCTCAGAAGATCTCCACATATTCCAATCTTCGAGAGCTTGTTTAACAGTATGTCGTGATTTATTTTGTCGAAAGCCTTAGAAAAATCTGTGTAAATGGAATCAACCTGTTTCCTATTATCCATAGAGTTAAGAACAAAATCAGTAAACTGTCCTAGGTTCGATTCAACAGATCTGCCTTGAAAAAAACCATGTTGATGGGGGCTAATAATAGTATTTTTGCATATGTTAAAAAGTTGGTAACACACGATTTTTTCCAAGATTTTACTAAAGATACATAGCTTAGAGATAGGTCTATAATTTTCAATGTTGTGCTTGTCCCCTTTTTTAAAAACAGGTGTAACAAACGCTTGTTTCCAAATGGCAGGAAATACACCTTCTTTAAGAGATTTTTTGAACAGTAGTGTTACAGGAGTAACTAGTGCTTCAGCACAATTTACAATAAAAATTGGGTGTATCTTATCACAACCGGCACTTTTTTTTGTGTCCACATTTTTAAGATGTTTTAACACTACTGGTGCAGTTATATCAATTGAATTAAGATTAATTGAATTTATGGCATCATCATTACTTATATCAACAAAATTTGTGGAAGTATTATTAGCATTCGTATCGGGGACAAAGACAGATTGGAAATAATCGTTAAAAATATTGCATATACGTTGCCCATCACTTGAGGAAATGTTTTTGTGATACACTTTATTAGGTACTCCAGAAGATGATTGTTTAGATTTCACGAAAGTCCAAAAATATTTCACATCTTTCCTTATATTGAACTCGGCATTCTTTATATAATTGGTGTAACACTCTTTTTCTGTACTTTTTTGGCGAGCCCTGAGTAATGAAAAGGTATGATAATCGGAAGGATGTGAATAATTTTTATACCTTCGGTGATACTTTAGCTTTTCTTTGATAATTTTGATTAGGTAGGGAGTGAACCACGGAGGATACTTGGGAGACAGACAAATGGTCTTTGACGGTACATGTTGATCAATAGCTTCATAAATAATTTTATAGAATTTATTAGTTGCTTCTTCCATACCTCTTGAACTAAAAATATTTGACCAGTCAAATTGCTTCAAAAACTTGTTAATCTTATCATAGTCAGCTGAATTAAATAATAAGACTTGTCGAGGTTGAGGTTTTAAGCAAGGTTCATATTTTAGTCTTATTTCTATTTTGAAGGATTTGTGGTGCAAATCTTCGGTTAAAAGAGGAGGAATGCAAGGTTGTAATGAGCAGTTTATGTTGCTGATAGCTAGGTCAAGAACGCGTTGATTTACATTTAAGATGTTATTATATTGAGAAAAGTCACAAAGAGATAAAAAGTCTATCACAGTAGAGCTGGCTTCGTCAACGGGTATTTGTGGTATAATCTGTCTTTCAGAATTTAGAGTCCAAATAAGTTTAGAGATATTATAATCACCTACCAGAAGAAAGTCATCATCGGGATAGTTTAATCGGAGCTGACTAGCGGACTCAAAGTGAGCTTTAAGATTTCTAATATGATTAGTACCATGGGGATGGTAAGAACAGCAAATATTAATATTTTTATTATAGGTAGGTGAAGTAATAGTTACCCATATATCTTCAGCCTCTAGTGTTGACCAGCTAGATTGATGAGTAACATTATATTTGGACTGGACAGCAATAAGAACACCACCTCCCAATGTTTGACCTGTGAGATTATAGTTTCTGTCACGTCTAAAAACATTATATCTATCGTCAAGAATCTCCCGATCATAAATATTGTCGAGAAGCCAAGTTTCTGAAATACAGATAATATCGAAGTCATTATTTAAAACAGCCCTTAGAAAATCATGTGTTTTTGTGCGCAGTCCTCGTACATTTTGATAATATATAGTTAACGAAGCCATATTGTATTACATAAATAAAATATCTAAAAAAAAAAAAAAAAACATTTTTCGTAATAAAAATATTAAATGGTATAGTAATGTAATAAAGTGAGTTCGAATCATATAGACAAAAAGTTTTTGATGCAGATTCAATCCCTCACGAGATGTATAACATGCCATAATCTGAATGAAAGTAATTTGTTTACTGACAATTAATATATAAATAATAAAGCATAGTTTTATGTTCTGTGTGCAACTTAATAATATTAAATGCGAAACTAAATGAAAGGAAAAAATATTTTGTTTAAATAAAATAAGTGAAATCAAGAATAAATGCGAAACCAAATGAAAAGATAAAAGATTTTGTTTGAATAATACAAGTGAAAACATAAAGGTATTTAAAAGGAGTCATGCTATTTTACTTAAATCTGCCTCAGTGGAAATTCGAATAACATGAGATCTGTCACTTTTTCTCATAAAAATATTGCAGTTTTTTGTCCACAGATATTGATAATGTTTTTCGGCTTTGAGTTCCCTGGCTTTCTTCATCAGTAACTTGTTAGAAGGCGTGAGGTGGTCGTTAAGGAAAATGCGGCTTGCTGCTCCTGGAAGACCAATATCTGCTGAAGTCAGGGTCCGGTGGCGTCGAGCAGCTGTCAGCAAAGCGTCCTTACAATCTCGCCGAGGGAGTCGTAGAATAATATTGGCCGGGGATGTATTTGAAGGTGTAATTTTGTGAGTTGTCGTTTGCCTAGGCCATGGACGAACTCGATGGATGAAAACGACGTCTTCTTTTTTTATGCGGTATCCTACTTTTTGGGATATGTTATTAATTATGTCATTTAGATTCTCTTTCTCTGAGGTCGGGACCCCACTGATTTCAATATTGCAGGATCTATCCCATTGATCCCTTAAATTGTTTTTGTATTCCAACATTTTTAAACGTTCATTTAAGGTTAATATTTCACAATCAAGGGATTTTACTTTAGCTTCATAATCGTCAATTTTAGCAGAGCAATAGTCAATTGACGTTTTGAGGTTAGATAATTCGTTTTTGAATTGTTCTTTAATGGAATTTATGAAGAGTTCACTCATTTCTTGAAATTTCTTATCAATGTATTTTATTAATTTGCTTGAAAGAACATCATCTTCGTCAGTGTCACTCGATGTCACTGTTTTTTTCGGCATTTTTCGCTGTTTACTCATATTGTACTTGGGTTATTTACAAATTTAGATGCGTAATGACAAGTTGATATTTTTAGTTTGTTTCTATTCCGCAGAAGCGCCTGTTTGCAACAACGATTGGGCGTAAGGCAATGATGAGAACACTTTCAACGAATGATAAACAAGATGACGACACTATCAGCCAATGGGGTGATACTGATTATATATGATGTGTATCTAAAAGCTTCCGGTTTTAGTCGGTTTTACAGTCATAGATGGTGGTGACAAGAACTGTCAGTAGATTCCACTAGATGGCAGGTAGCTTAGTACCTAAGTTGTCCGACAGGGGTTCGGGGGAGCTGAGAGTGGGTGTTTTGTGTAAACACTCGTCAGAACCATTTTAGCTAGCTCCTAGTTAGGTAGACTACCGAAGTCCCTATTGTATACGCGAAGTATAAATAAAACCAGATAACAACAAGAATCTATTTATTCCCGAAGTAATCTCCATCCAAAGTATTTGGCGAATCTGTTAGTGTTTCTACCAGTGGCGACTGCTGCCCTGAAAACGTGATTGGTTATTTGATAATCCGTAACTATGTGGTTACGCCCATATATATATACCTACACATACACATACCTACACAGCACGCATACATACTGTCACTGCTTGGACTTGGTATTAATTATTGTTGCAAGTCCTTTGTCCTACCTATTCCCCAATCGCCTACCCGCCAACCTTATTCAGTCTGCAATAAACTCCCGTCGCAAGATCACCATTGTGCTTCCGCTATCGGTTAATCCGCTATTAAAATAACTGCGCCGTGTACTATAAAAATAACGAACATTTACGCCTATTGTGATTGTGCCTCTTGGATGGGAAAGGAATCATACAAGTGCATTGCCAGCCTACAAGTGCTTTACCCTTTTCCGGTGAGTCCTCTCCTTTTCTATGCAACATGTATTTTATCATTTTTAACCCGGTGAATGCCGGGAGTAAATGGGGTTGGTTGTAACCAATTAGCGTTCGCAAAAAGCGGCAGCCATGACACCCAATGTCCGGCGATTCTGACAGCGTCCTTGAGAAATTTCCTACATAGAAAGGTCAAAATCGAAGACCAAAGAATTTTTCCCGCGCATGCGCAAGAACTGCGCACGTTCCCGCGCTCCGGTAAATCATTTATATAAATTATATGGAGTGACCAGGCTTATTGCGGTTTTCTCTATGGTAAAGGGCGATAATAGAGCAAGCGATTCTGACCGTGTTCTTCATACACTTTCTTTATACATAAGGGTCAAAATCGCGTGTAAAATCTCATGACACACCGGTTGACGAGCGGCACTGGCCGGGTTAAGAAGTGATGGTAACTCAAAATCAAGGTCCTTCGTCAGTCATTCTTTGACACAAAACACATAATCCACTCTCACAACATAAAATACCTTACACTATGAGATAACGATTACTAAGCAACATTAGGTAAAAATGATCCCACTAATCTTATTTGGAGAGAAGATCTATTTTAAGCTGTTTTCGAAGTGCGAAAACTTCTACATATCACTTTTTATTTTTCTGTAATAAGAAAATAAAAACACAATACTATTTTTTCGTAAATAAATCTTAAATTTCAACCCAAAAAAACTTTTTTTTACAATGTTTAATTTATTTTATTTTATATTTCATAAAATAAAATAAATTTGAAAGTAGTGTAAGAAGAATATATGACAAAAATGTGAATGGTAGAAGAAGTCGGGGACGCCCGAGGAAGACATGGCACGAGCAAGTGAATCAGATACTTGAGTCGGGCCATGTCGAAAGTCGGAATAATAGAAGAGAATGTATGAGACGATGTATGAATGTGAGTGAGGCATAGAGTGTGTGCCAAGACCGAGTTATTTGGCGGTCCGTTCTCTCTGCCTATCCCTGCGGAAAGCGGCGTGCTGGTTGGTTAGTTAGTTTTATATTTCATTTAAAACAGGATACAAACAGAATTTATAAACAATGTATAAACAGCACGAGGGCAAAATTGTCAAAGTTACCTATAAAAAAATTGATTTCCTTAATGTTCTGCGTTTTATAATTTAAAACACCAATCAATAAAAAAGCAAATATATGTAAAATTTAGGTATTTGCTGTACCTTTTGATTAAAAAAAGAATTATTCAGTTTGGTTAAGTATTTTTGCCTTAAATCCAAATTTAAGTTTGTATGATAAAAGCCGCCGGGTGGCACACCAATATAGCTTAATTTTTCATACATATATGGCCGGCGTTGCGCGCTGGCGATGTTTGGGATATTCGATACAAAAACATAATTCGTTCCGCTTGCAATCGGCCTGCACACCGGACAGGGTAACTTCACGTGGAACTTTGAGAATTTGCTCTCCCTTATTCATATTATATTAGGCATTATATTGGTAGGTGATATTTTTAATGAAATTCATAGATTTTATATTTTTCGGTAAGATATTATGAAGTAATTTTAGACAATATAATTTACCAGTGCTGCACACAAACACACTGTGCAACCAGCCGCCTTTGGTTTCTACTAAATAACAGAACACTACAATATAGATATAGGCTAGATTCTTATAATAGATATTAGGTACCTATATACTTCAGCATCCCTTTTACAAAAGTCACCGACAGCCACTGAAACACATACATCTATAGGATTTAGCCTGCGAGAGAATGAGATAGACTTTTCCTCTTTGTGCAGTGCTTCGTAGAATAAAATGTTAAGTAATTTTTAAACTTGTTGACAATATTATTATAAATGAACCCTACAATTATTCTACTCCTGACACTCTGCATTCATCTCATTCTCTCCAAGTTTAGTTTTCTGAAGGTTTCACTTCTACCGCGTGTGAACTGCACACATAATTTTTTTTCTCTGTGACTTTATCCATGTTTGGATTCTATACAAAATGCACTCTGATAATAATAATTTGTTTCAGGTGACCCCAAGAAGAAACTGGAATTATTTTCATCCCAAACCAAAGGAAATACACCATACAATAAAAAAGAAGAAGCTCTTAAGTAAGAAATATTTATGGAAGCATATATTTCATAAATTCGTTTACAATTTCATGCAAGCCCTGTACTCTCATGCGGTATTTGATCGTTATGTGCCCATATAACTGTCTTACATGAGACAGATAATATATAACATGCATGGGCATGGCCTACTTGATATGCCGTGATCTGATAGCCGAGCGATGTTTGATAATGATGTTACTGCCTTTTTTTAATTTGGGAGGCGGGTATGGGCACCACCGCCCCGGGATAATCGACAACTCTGCCATGGGTCACCCCAAACGGTTCGCTGTATTAGTGATTTAGCAGGGGTGCTTGGGTTCTTGAGGTGAGGTTTGTCTGCAGATGCGTCTGTCCATCAACTGCGTGGCAGACCGGATCGGGAGAGATTGGTTGAATGAGACCTTTTGACCTCTTCAGCAAGACTTTCTCAGAACATCGCCTTGTACCGCAGTTCGAGGAGGGTAGATTCATATATCCGTCATTCCTATTACTGTACCTTTTCCTTCCCGGAACTTCCTCTCCTTCCTTTCCTAAAATGACCCTCCGCACAGCATCCCCAAAGATGACATAGGCCCTGAGAGGAATTATTTTCCTCGGGGCCTCTCCTGTGTGAGCAGGGGTCAGATAAATTAGGGAGCTGCCGTGGTCACGTGGCTGACAGATCTGGTAAAAATGATATTCCATGCTCTCTCCCTCCCCCCACACTTCCTCTCCCCATTAGCAAAGGGATGATTATAGTTTCCGTGTAATATTAATTCAGGCGTATAATCGTTATAATTCGTTCTATTCCTCGGCTGGCTAGGTCCTCCACCGCGATTCAAGCAACAGTTTCCGCTTACTGTGGGTGGTAGTAGGAGGTTTTCAAACATTGTTGAGTTGTTCATAACCTGGGAATGTTTGTCTTTCTTTTTTTAAAAAAAAAAATAGGCCACGCTTGAATACCCCACGAGAGTTTATCGCCTAAGAAAGAGGTTTCAAAGCTATCACCAGACTTTTCCAACTCAATATTTCGTTATTACTGAGATAATTATTTTCTACTAATTATTTTACTGGCCCGGTGATAGATGCTGCAAACATTTTCTCAAAAAGGAAACATTTCCTATAAATAATTGAGACATTCTGAGGGTAGTAGCCAAAGATAGTGAAATACAAGAAATATGCTATGATGGCCGCCTGACCTTCGGCGGACTACCGTCTAATGGGAATAGTTTGAATACGGAAAGAATTCTTCATCTAGTTCATTTTTTGAAGGTGTGCAGTAGTATTGATCAACAATATAGTTTGAATACGGAAAGAATTCGTTCATTTGGTTGATTTTTTAAAGGTGTGCAGTAGTATTGGTTAACAATATCGACGATGCCAGGAAACACGGTCCCACAAATTGCCAATAGCACATTTTTTATAATTTAAAATCTTTGATACTGATGATATTTGTGTAAAATAATAATGATATGAACTTAATGTCATTTTCCAGCGATGATTCAGATGGTTTACTCGACTACTTACAAAGCTCCAACGATAAATTGATGGAGAGATTGAGCAAGGAAAGAGACAACGAAGAAGTTAAAAATGACACCGCTCCTCATGAAGGATACTTGGACAAGAATTATGTGAAGCACGTCAATGATAACGTGGAATTGCCAAGAATGAGGGAAAAGCTGAATGAACTGCCGGACGGTAAGACAGTTCAATTATTTATTTTTATACCTAACCTAATGTAACCCAGTTTTTTTCATCACTTTTCATGACTTTATATCACTTTTTAACCCGTCTGCTTGGTTCAATATATTCGCACCTCACAATTCGGAAGTCTCAGTTTCGCGATAAAAATTCTGAAACCGTAACTTTGGATCGAGATTGTAAATTATCTATGCAAGATAGCTTTCATATTTCAAAAACAATAAAAAGCATTATTTTGTTCTCTTTCTGGTTAAAAGAAAAATACATATGTTTGCATGAGAGGAAGAGAGATATATAGCTTTTAAAATGTAAGGTCGCTGGGACGTTTTTGGTCTTATGAAAGTATAACGCAATTACGTGTTTTGGGATGTATTTATTCCTAAACAAGCAGACGGATTAACCTCCAACGCAAAAAGAGGGGTGTTATAAGTTTGACTGTCTGTGTGTCTGTCTATGATATCGTAGCTCCTAAACGAATAGACCGATTATGATGCGGCTTTTTTTGTTTGAAAGCTGACGTGATTATGGTTCTAGCTACAATTCATGAAAATCTTTTCAGACGTTTCAAGGTCATCGGCTCTTTTATGTCGGGGGTTACTAAAATTTTGAAAATTTTACTTATCAACATTTACTTATCTTACGTGTTTTGAATTGCCGCTGTGCTAAGTTGTCTGGTCATTGTTTAGTTTGTATGTTGCGTTTAATATGTGAAAAATTATTTATTGAAAAAAAAATTTTTTTCAGAGTGGACGATAATACAGCTCACAGCGGGATACGAACCCAGTGAGCAGTGGCAAAATCAGAAATATATCCGCTCCGCTGTAAAAGAGTATTACCTGACTGTGCTCAAAAATGGATTCCTGACCTCGCAAAAGCAGGATCCCTTTACTATCAAAATTACTCCGGAGAAAGTTAAATGTAAGCCCTAAGTTTTACATCTGGAATTTTTAAATTTTATGAAATTTTCGATAGTAAAATGAAAAAATATTGATTTGTGGAAAATGGCATTTCTTTTATCTTTTTTGTACTTAAAACTTATAAATAAATTGATTTAAGTACATAAAACATGTTGTCTATTTGTTAATAAATTTAATTACATATACATTTATTTGACATATATGCTCACTACAGTCAAATGAAATGTTTAACTGCCGTATCTCTGATAACGCTTTCACATAACGCTGTTTGTCCGCGTAAGGGCTCAATTAATGCTGGAGTCCCACAAGAATCTCTTTTGACTCCACCGTTATTTTTGTATACATTTTTTATTAAGTACTTTCTTTTCTTTACTATTTTAATTTCATTAAATTAAAAGAACTTAACTTATGAAAGTATGCATTTCTATTTAGTTATCTCTGTTGTGAAATTTCAGTAATTAATAAATATTACCTGTGACTAATTTTTTTTTTAGATGGAGAACGTCCCCTGTTTGAGGAACTACATTCAACACTGGAGGAGAATTTGTTTGTTATCGAAAACAATGTCCGACTTACCGATAATTGCATCAAGAAATATTGGGAGAAGAGAGCTGATTGTGATTTGAGAATGAAGGTATTTTTTTAAATATTGTGGCAGGGTTTATTTATAAGAAAATAGTCTTTCAGCGTTGGCCAGTTTATTTCTCTTATGTCCCCGAGGGCGTTGTTACTTGAATTCCCAAGGAGGACCCAGAGGGCTCTCTCGATTTGGTACTGGGGAGTTTAACCAGGAGACTGGATACTCTTGCCTCCATATAGGCCTGCACGGTGTTATATACCCTTTGGGGCAGGGTAGCGCCGGCCGATGACGGAGGGGTGGGGGTAGCTCGGCCATTGGGGTGTCTTCTTGTCCGGGTGGTGAGCCGAAAGTCGCCGAGCGAGACGGCGCTATGCGTGTGAGGGAGAAAGAGTATTCGGATCCGTAAGTCGGACCAAATACCGCGCGCTAAAATATTTTATATCTACAACCGTGAGATTGATATGATAAATTCAAAACTTGGTTTGATAACATTTTTCTTGACAAATATCATTTGTTAGATTCCATATAAACTGAGGATTTTTTTTTTCAGGGAATTATTAGCACGATGGACAAGAAGTGGCTCGGCGCATGGAGATCTTTATTTGCAGGAAATATTTTATCCAAAGATTTAAATGAGAGAGTAAAACAACATGTCGATCAAGCTTGCACCAAAATCAAGTAAGCAGCTACAATAACTTTATTAAATGAAGACAGTATTAGCGAAACCCAATCGAAAATCTGGAGACAGAAAAATCAGAAAAGATATTGGCTCCGCTGGGACTCGAACCCAGGACCCTTTGCTTACATGGCAAGAGCTCTACCGATTGAGTTCCGTAGCTCAATGCCATGTGCCTTTTCTGATTTTTCTGTCTCCAGATTTTCGATTGAGTTTCGCTAATATTGTCTTCATTTAATTAAATATTATAATTTGAGATTTTACTCATAAAGTTTAAAAAATTAAAAATTAATAACTTTAGTATTTATATCTTACTCCACTTATCGGTTAATACGGAATATTTCTTATTCAAACAGTAAGATTTAGATTTATTATCACGAAAAGTATATCAAGGGAGACGAAAAAATATGTATGATGCATTCTAATTTTGTTAAAATTAATTCACTTACGCAACATACTGAGTGCATTATGCCAGATTTATATTTATATTACCCAGCTGGTACCCGGAATGCGTTGCTATGCCATTTAATAAAGAAATTGTTTCTCACTGCGTGTCCTTTCTCATTCATCTCCTTCCTCTCCCGCGTCCCCACTCCGCCTCCTCCACATTCCTTCCCCCCACTCACTCCTTCCCAGGTTCCCCTCCCCCCTCCCTAGATCCCCCCCACCCCCCCCTCCCCCGTGAACCCCCTACCCGACTTCCCCTCCCCCCTCCCGCATTCCATACATTCAGTCCCGGTACATATTGCAATTTTTTTATACAAATTTCATAATGCCAATGCTCACCAGTGGTTTTATACAAACCTTATCCTGACAATAACGAACACAAAAAAAAGGATTTTTTTAATTTGATGCAGTCGTTTGGAAGTTTTGGCGCGTACATACATTTAGGCGATTCATTTTTATTTATATAGATTTCTTAGACAATAAATGCTAGAAAAAATATTATTGCCGTATAAAACAATAATTTATTCATGTTATGAAGTGAATGCATTATTGACAAGCTTAAACCTGTATTTATAATGGAAGAACATGGAAAGAAAGGTATTAAAATAATTACACATACCCGTTAAACAAACCCTGCTTGCGATACAAACCATTCAAAACCTGGGATGCATATCTTATTGATGGTTAAACACAACTTTCGCAGCTTTAACCTCAACCCTTTACTGAGAATAATACAACCCCAACCATTAGTACTGGGAGTAATTCAAATTATGTACTTTTGTTTTTATTTTGAAGAGAATTTATTTCGTAAGGTTGGTACTTCCGACAAATGTCATATTTGATTGTCTATTTTAAAAAAGGAATATTCCGTATTATCCGTGTATCGAACTTCGACAAGGAACATTCCGTATTATCCGTGAAGTGGACTTGTGCATTTTTACCATAATTTTTATTATTATTAACCTTTTCCCCGCGTTGAACTACTCCGTTTTTTCAATACCCATACGCGGTACATGTATATGTCATATTTCAAATACCTATCCAACCAATTTTATGTCAAATTACAGCAAACTATGGCATGATTTATCATACTATATAAACAGATGAGATTATTATCTACAATTTGAAACCAAATCGTCGTCTGTAAACACTCCTAGATGTTTATAAAAAACAAAAAACGTACCCATATTATCTTGAAGACGGCGCCATTTATCCGCGTGCGTGTACTCTGGACACTGCGTTGATAGACACAAGTGGTACCTCATAATTAATTCGTATAAACAAGTTCTAAAACTTCTGATGACACTAAAATGAATAAAATTTTTATGTAAATTCAAAATCACACTTTCACAACATAAACAAACGTGTGCAAATACGCGCGATCTCGATAATAAATGTTATCGACGCTTGTCCAATTTGGTCAGTCGGAATCGCATGGAGCGCCTGCGCAAACTACTAGCGCCATCTGTGGAGTAAATTGAGAACTTTGCACTTGATTATAGATGTTTTTTACGAAATACAATTTTACTTTCGAAATATGCCTGAAGATGTCAGCATCGTGATAGTTACACAAATGCCCTAGCGAGCGGGAAAAAATACTGTGAAATAGTAGCGCTGTGATATCGGCAGTCGAAGTTAGCGTAACAAGGGCTGATATGGGCGCGTGTGAGGCATGGCTTTTGCCGTATCAACTGTTGTTACGATCGCGTGGAAAAAGTTAAAAGCAGAATGTATTTTGTATCAAGTACCACCATCTATAATATAAAAATGAATCGCCAAATGTGTTGGTAAGCGCAAATCTCGAGATCAGCTGAACCGATTTCGCTAATTCTTTTTTTAGAATATTCCTTGAAGTACGAGGATGGTTCTTACGGAGAGAAAAATTAAGAAAATTGCGCAGAAAATTGGATAATTTCAGAAAACATGTTTGACAGTTCGCGTGTTTGAGAATGACATTTTGCAAAACATTGATTGTTCAATCAGGATTCTATTTTTGAAAATCTTTAATAAATTTATTTCAAGTAGGTACTCCCCTAATAGTTTAAATCGAATCAAGAATTTTAGATATTTTTAATAGGTACCTATGTTAGGTACCAATTTTAATATACATGAAAAATGAAAATTTCAATAAACATTGTAAAAGGTGGCACACGGGCTGTTTAATAACTGAATGTACTGGGATTGAATATATGGAATGCGGGAGGAGGGTTGACGGGACGAGGGAGCGGGAAAGGGAAGAGGGAAGGCGGGGAAGGTGGAAGGGGACGTGTGAGGGGGGAGGGGGGTTCGTGGGACGGGGGAAGGGGGGGAGTGGAGTGGGGAGAGGGAAGGTGGAGGTGACGGAGTGGGAACGCGAGAGGGTACGAGGACGCAGTAGAAGAAGGGGAGGCGGAAGACGATCGGGAAGAACGGGAAAGGACACTCAGGGAGAAACAATTTCTTTATTAAATAGCATAGCAACGCATGCCGGGACCAGCTCTTTAATTATAAACATTGAAATCTAACACACTTTTATTTTCTATTTTAATTTAGAATTTCATTGTCGCCAATGCAGAAAGTTCTTCTATACAGTCTTGCCAGTGCGTCGCATTACACTAGTCCCAGCGAAGTGTCTTTATTGATACGCAAAATATACATGGAGTATTCTGAGTCTGCTGACATTTTGAAGCCTTGCAAAATGTGTAGAGAAACAAAAAAAATAACAAACCTCTGCATAAAATGCGAACAAGTATCCATTGCTTCGGCGGAAGAATTCAAATTGTTCCGGAAAACTTTTATTGATGTCATAGAAAAAGTGAAGTATGATGATACTATGAAGGATTTGAAACATGCAAAAAGGGGGCCAGTTGTTCTCTTTATTGATGAGGTAATTTTTTTGGTACTTACCCTTTGTATTAGAGAAAAAATTTAATCACTGATATTACCACCCCTGGAAATAACAAGGTTTCATTTATCATGCGATAATGGACTCTGGAGAACAGTACTTTAGAGTTTATTATTGCATAAAATTGCCATGAAAGATGGAATCTTGCAAGAGGTGATGAGTTAAGTCAAGTAATTTAAATTTTATATATAATATTTATATAAAGTAATATACATATAAGGTACAATCTGTACACCACGTTTAACAGTGGAAGACGGTCTCAGTTCGCCTTGGTGAGAGACCACCATTCCGAAACGAAACGTTGCATGAAATAACTTTACCAAAATTTAAGGACCAAATCTGATTACCAACCTCGTCCCCTTCTCACTCCATCCCCTACTTTATTCGGCCTTACTGTGTTACATAATTTTGAAAATTAATATACATATTGCTTATTTATGCAGAAATTGGATACATTCCCCTGGGAAGTTTTGCCAGTACTTTACAACCATCCTGTGACGCGAATGGAGTGCCTGAGCTTCACGTACGCCCTGTACAAGACCCACCAGAAAGACATTGTGAATGGGCAGTACCTGCTGAAACCGGCTAAGGGGAGGTACCTGATCAATCCAGGTATTGTAATGCAATTGTTAGTTCACTGATTGAATTCACAGCGATTTTTACGTGCACTAACCGTGTGAATTTAAGGTCTTAAGAAGAAACCGGGTGGTGTTTTATCCCTACAAACGTATTCCCCAATTTCTTCTCTGGATTTTGACACTCCTGCTATTTTTTTGTTTTTATTATAGCGACTGTATAAAATACTGTACATACAAAATATAACAAAATAGAATGGTGAAATTAAGTATAGATATGGTATTTCTTAGTCCTCCTCACTAAGGGTTGTGTGCCGAGACGGACTAGTTATTTAACCCCTCCGCAACGTAGGCAGATATAAGCGTTAAAAATAGGACCGTAGTCAAGTACAATAAGCGTGTTTATACGTCAGCGCGTGTGTTTCCATAGAAATCGTTCTAACTCCGTTATTGTTTTGGTTACATCCCTAAAACAAAAAGTAAAAGGTCGATAGTAGATCAAGCTGCACATCCCTATCAAGTTGTCTATGGAAATACATAACAGGAATCAGCTGTCAGTCGTGTAGTTGACAAAAATATTTACCCGCGCAAATTTGCTACCGGCAGCTCCACCGCGCTCCACATTTGAAATTTTTAACAAATATTTTTATATGAAATGATAAAAAAGTGAGGTGACAAAAGTGTTTATTACACATATATACAATAGAATAAGTATTGTTGCTTACATAATCTGTGATTTTAGTACCGTTTTCACATAAAAACATCACGTGAGTCATTTTTACCTATTTTTAATGTTTGCGTTCTAAATTTTAATATTTACAAATGCTAATATTTATTTGTAATATAATAATTTGAAAGCCTATTTTGTAACCTTTCTAAAACAGTTTTTACTATTCGGCTACATTCAGAAATGTTTCATTTATAGAGCTTTAATTGTGAAGCGGTAATAACAAAAAGTTTTCGTAAAATGTCATTTTGTTAGACACCAAAAGCCAGTATTCTCGAAAATTCGGAGGGGTTAATCAGTTATTTTGTCTTCTATATCGTTATTAGTGTTTTTTTAGGGTTTTTTCATTGGCCTCTTTCAGCCAGATTTTTATTCTTGATTTTTACTCTTTAATTTTTTTATTACTTTTATATCTTGGGGAAGGATATTGTGGATTTAGTTGCAAAATAAGGGGGCATACATTAATTATGTGAGCTAAAAAGGGGGGGTCCAGCAAAATCTCACGTTACTTGAAAATAATATACGAAGTGGCCCAAATTTATCTCACCAAGGGGGGGGGGGGGAGGGGTCTAGATTGAAAGAAAAACTGCTCACCTAATTAATGTATGTCCCCTAAGTGTAGTTTCTTTGTCCAAATGCAGTTTTAAATCTCGGAATATTTTTTGTCATTTTTATTTGATCTAGTGTGATGGATACACGGTCTAGTTGTAAGTAAACGAATAAACTAGTAATATAATAATATACGGTCTAGTAGTAAGTAAACTTGTAATGTAATATAGATATCAACCATTAGCGTGTCAGTACATTTTGATTTTTTTGATAAGTTACTTCTTACAGGAATTAGGACCTTCCAAAAATCGTTAAAATTGCTTGGTTTGAACGCCATCAACAGACGTTCAGTATACAAAATAGATAATGTTTTTTTTTTAAAAGCAAAACATACAGACAGAATATTTTCTACTAATTAATTAATTAAAGTTAGTAAAAAAAAATTTAAAATCAGTCCAGTTCGGAGGAGAAAAACAGGGGAATACAAAACATCGATTTCGATGATTTTAATTAGGTATTATCAGCCTGAGGTACAGTTGTCCTTTTCCCTCAGTATTCAGGGGAGTAAGAGCGAAAACAACAGCAATAGTTCAGGGGGCGTTCAAGTATTACGTAACGCAATTTTTGAAGATTTTTGACCCCCCCTCCCCCCCATGTGACGCGCCGTAACGTTTTTCCGGTCCGGAAATCAGTTGGCGAGATATTGAGTTATTCGTCCATTTGTCGCGCACATACTTAATGCAAATTTAAACTTATATGGTTTTCTCATGGATGCCATTATCAGAACTGGACCAAATTGAAATGGGACCACACAGAAAGCACTAGCTTTCAAATAAAAAAAAGAATCATCAATATCGATTCACTCAAAAGTTCTAAGGTAACAAACAAACAAAAAAATAAATAAAATACAGTCGAATTGAGAACCTCCTCCTCCTTTTTGAAGTCGTTTAAAAATAATCCAACTTTGTTATCATATTTATAAACTGTTAACTATGGTGACCAGCCAACTCAAAATGAAACCAACTCAGAACCACCTCAGAAAGGTCATAAAGAGTGATGAGAAAAAAATATAAAAAATTGGTTAAATAGGTTACGTTAGGTGGGTTAAATGGGTTAACGGCTATTTTAAAATTATTTTTTTAATAATTTTAATGACTTCAAAGAGTTGTTGAGTTGATTCGATTCTGAGTTGGCATGGAACTGTTAACTATAACAAAATGTTTTACCTTTCAAGGAGGGGACTTGAGTAGAATGGAGAAGCGGATGAGCGCCTTCATCGAATACTGGTGCCCTGAGTGGGAGGGAGACAGAAACACTCAGCCACCTCCCGACTTGTTCCACAAATACCTGCAGGACTCTGATATCTTTCTGTGAGAATATTATTTCATTTATGTTTTCTGATTCAATAATGCTTGCACCTCCACAATGATGTCAATGGCAGACGATGTGGCTTGGATGCTCAGTGCGTAGATCCCAGGTGTGGTTCTCTCCAGATAGCTGCAGTCAGGTTGTAAGGCTGAGCTGCCTTTGTTAGCTTCCTTCAGTTCCACACCAGGGAACGGTACAATGAGATGATAGAGAGAGGTAGTTTGAGGTTATCCTTGTAGTAAAAAACACTTGTGTTGTGATACTGGATGTTGATTCTGTTTATTCTTGTGAATAATTTTGTACAGAGATTCTGGTCTGAGCACTTGACTGGCAACAATAATTGAGACTAATTAATGTTAGCAGAAGCGAAATACGGTTTGATTTACGCTTAAACAAGCAGAGTTTAAGCAATCGAGAAGAATAACAAGAGAGAATGTTAATAAGAGACAAGCAAAATCAAAACACGCTGTTTTATAGACACAAAGAGAAAGTTTGACGTGGCCACAGACAAAAGAGATTTTAGACAGACATTTTATTGCGATATTTTAGTAAGAGGTGGCATAGACGCGAAAGTTTAAGATAAAAGACTTTATACATCGAGATTAGAAGAAATGATAGTAAATGTTCAGTGCTAAATGAATTTAAATATAAAATAGGACAATCACAACACACAACATCCAACACTCAGGATGGCAGTAGAGTGACTTTACAAGATATTGGTAACAATTCTAAAGAGAAGACGTTCTTTTTCCCGCTACAGACTAAGTTAGCGAAAGTAGTTGCAGAAGTTGTGGGAGGGGAGACTGGGCCTGCGTGGGCTGAGTGCAGAACAGGGAAGAAATTTGGAGAGAAAGACGAACAAGCACTCACCTGGTGGTGCCAATTTACTGGGAAGCCAAGTTAAACGAACTCCATCAAAGTCAGATTCAAGTTACCCTCTCAGAAGCTAGGCATATTGTACGGGGCCCACAGATACTTTAATAGAACATAACTGCTGACCCTGTACAAATTGCAAGTACCCCCCCCACTGTTGAATTTGGCAGCAAACTGGCGCCCTAAATTCCTGAAAAAACCCTTGGCACAGGCGTCAGGTAGGTATGCTATCCTTGTTCTACCAATATTACAATGGAGGACACTTGTATTAATCTGCTTGACAAGCGAGAGGTTCTGAATTAGAAATCAATCACCCAAATCAATCCAAATCTATGTTCCTTTCGGTATTTTTTTCTAGAAATATAATTTCAATAATGAATTTAATAAGTGTTTTGCGTGTTTTTCAGTTACTGCGGCCACAACGACGGCTCGCAGTACATCGGAGGAGGGGCTGAACGCTTGGAGAGGGCCCGAGCTGTGACCACCCTGAGCGGCTGCGGTAGTGTGAGACTGCGCCCCCCGGGCACCCGGCTGCTGCCCCTACCCGTGCACTCCAACTACCACATAGCGACCTGGTGAGATTTTAATTAACCTCTTCAGTAATCAGACGGCTCACAGTGGAGGGGCTGAACGCAGGGAGGGGGCCTGAGGTGTGACCACCCTGAGCGGCTGCGGCAGTGTGAGACTGCGCCCCCCGGGCACCCGGCTGCTGCCCCTACCCGTGCACTCCAACTACCACATAGCCACCTGGTGGGATCCACTAACTTTTAATTAATCACAAAAATAGCTTGAAATCCTAAGATTTCACTTACTACAGCACTTCTTTTTTTATATTCAAGAGTCCCAACTGCTCCCGTCTGAAGCCAGTGAGACTATGGCATCCCCAATTGGGGTATGTTGTGAGGCTGAAGGTAGTGGGGAGGGGAAGGAGATAGGGAAGAGGAAGGGTGGGGAAGTTCCCGGCTATTCAGATCTGGTCACCAAACACGGCTAATGCCACAAGCAACGTTTCAATTCTGAATGGTGGTCTTACACCAGGGCGATACTGAGAGTATCTTCCACTCTTATTAAGTCTATATCATGTTGAAAGGAATTAAGTTACCCCCAGTGAGTATCCAACTCATTGCCATTTCCTGCAATCTGAGTGACCTACCCACTGGACTGTCGACCACTTCAAATTTGTCTTACTAACATGTACTTATGCACAAACCAACAACATCATATCCTAGAAAAGTACAAAAGAGGTTTATGCCTTACCTGTATATGTGAGAATATAGATACATACTATCCATTCCTGTATCCATCCTTGTTCTTAAGAGAAATGCTCGATTTCAACACCTTATGGTGTGTATTAACAGATAGGTATTAACAAAGTTTTGCGGATGTTTTGTTCTTTTCCCATAATTTGTGGCTCGCGGTAATACCTACCTATTTAAACGCAGCATTAGAAGCCTGTCAAAAAATATTTTTAGGTAAAATTTTTTTAAAGTTAATCTCTAGCAGCTTCTTTACATAGATAAATTGAAGTCGCTTCTGCTGTCTGTGCGCTTAGATCTTTTAAACTACGCAACGGATTTTCATGCGATTTTCACCAATAAATAGAGTGATTCATGAGGAAGGTTTTTAGTTATGTAATTTGTCAAGGTTTTGTGTAAATTGGTTGAAATATATAAATAAAGGGAGCGGGCTGGCAAGCAGGCAGCGGGCAGCGTGCTGGCAAGCAGGCAGTGCGGGTTTGATTTAACAGATGGCGTTGGTTATAAAAGTTGGGTAAGGGCGTGGCGTTGTGTTTCGTTAGCCACAGCAAAGTGAGTCCGGGTCTGCTAGTTACTTATAAAAATAACACTTCACGACCGTCCTGTGTTTTTATGACATGTTGTATAAAGACTGTAGATTTTATTTTTGAAATGTTACTAATTAAAAAAAGTCATTTTTATGTTGGCAACATCGAACTTCTGTAGATCCGAGTATCCGCCATGTTTTTTTTTTAATGCATGTCGAAATTACGGTTCTGATGTGTGATATTTTAATTACCTATATCATTGATAGCCAGATTCCTGCCCTCCCTCATACCTTTTTCCTTCCCAGAACTTCCTCTCTTTCCTTTCCCTAAAATAAACCTCCACACAACATCCCCAAGGATGATATAGGCCCTGAGGGAATTTTTTTTCCTGCATCGTGCAGAGATAATTTAAAAAAAAATTGTTTGGATTTTTTTATTTTTTTTATTGTAATCTTTATTTTTTTATGTTACATAGGTACTCGTAATTGTGCTGTGCCTGTCTCACTACATGATTACATTCTTCTGGAGGGCAGTCTTGAAATTACATTATCTAATTATTAATTGATGTTGTTGTTTCAGTCCCTCGGTAATTGGTATGCTGTGGGAGGTGACTGACCTGGAGGTGGACAAGGTGACCTCCATGCTGCTGGGCCTCTTCCTCCCCGCCCAGGGTCGCCCCCACTGGGGGGATGTGAACAAGGCACACTGGACACAGGGGAAGATAGGTGAGATACTACATTATAGGGCTGTCACCATTCCACAACTGACCGAAAAGGATTAAATTACTAACTAACTAACCATCACGCCGTTTTATAATTAATAATAGATTGTAAGTAGGATAGAATAAAGAATAACACAGAAGTGCCTTGTGGGCGACGTGTTTCGTGATCCAGAGATGAAATTCCATTTTGAGATGTAGCACCGTGATGATGAATAATAATTGATATTTGTATCTTCAACAGATGTGACAAACACGGAATCGGAGAAGTTCAAGTGGGAGCCAGACCTCCTCAGAGCCTTGGCCACAGCTCGGAGGTCCAGCTCTTTTGTGATGATTGCAGCCAGCATCGTGGCCAGGGGAATACCAGTGCAGATACATCCTGAATACCAACAATAATAAAGGCATGCAGCTGATAGATTTGCTGTAAACTCTCAGCTGTGTATATATAAAGTAAAATTGATAGACGAGCCCATCAGGAAAAGGAGAACGAACTAAGGTATGCAGAGCGTGGTCTACATTTATGTGATTTGTCAATAAATTAATCTACAACAGTAAAAAGGCAACTCGCATTTTAACCTTTTCCCTCCGTTGAACTACTCCGTTTTTTCAATACCCATACGCGGTACATGTATATGTCATATTTCAAATACCTATCCAACCTTATGTCAAATTACAGCATATTATGGCATGATTTATCATACTATATAAACAGATGAGATTATTATCTACAATTTGAAACCAGATCGTCGTCTGTAAACACTCCTAGATGTTTATAAAAAACGTAAAAAACGTACCCATACTATTTTAAAGACGGCGCCATTTATCCGCGTGCGTGTACTCAGGACACTGCGTTGATAGACACAAGTGGTACCTCAATCACTTATTATTATTAATTCGTATAAACAAGTTCTAAAACTTCTGATGACACTAAAAAACCGGTGACGTGCCGGGCCCTCGGAACCGCGTGAGTCATTTGCGCATGCGCGAGAAAATAATTCAAATATTTGAAATATATTGTCTTTGAAAAACTTTTGGTCTGCGATTTTGACCCTTATATGTACGAATTTGTATGAAAAACAGTGTCAAAATCGCTTGCGCCATCATTACTCTAGGTAGTGTTAAAGATTTCACTCGAATTGCCACACTGGAATATTTTTAAGACGATTTCTTCTATGACAATGCGCTGTCAGATTTACCGCGAAATTAACGGTCGAAATCACTATCGCTATGTATTTGTATCGCGAATAAAACGTCGTAAAACCTATTAATTTACGTGATAAATGTAAGTAATGTGGTTTCAGTGGATAGTTTATTCTGTTGTGAACGTGTTGCAGTCAATAAAATATACCATAGCTTAAAATTTATCAACAAAACATTCAATTCAAAATTAAAAGTGGTGGTTTTTTAGTGTATTTCCGCAAAATATCCCGGCATTTGACCGGTTTAAAATTTTTATGTAAATTCAAAATCACACTTTCACAACATAAACAAACGTGTGCGAATACGCGCGATCTCGATAATAAATGTTATCGACGCTTGTCCAATTTGGTCACTCGGAATCGCATAGATGCGCGTGCGCAAACTACTAGCGCCATCTGTGGAGTAAATTGAGAACTTTGCATTCAAAGGTACGAGGAATACATTCACTTGATTATAGATGTTTTTTACGAAATACAATTATGTAGCATAGGCTTTATTTAAAACCTATATAGTGAGATAAACATTACCATTTTGCAGCCAAATCGACGTTTCTTACCAATATTCGTGTGAAATTCTCAGTTCAAATCTCCCGCCAATGTCACCTGGCAGTCCCACAAGAATCCGCTAGGCGGCGTTGCCAGCACGGCGTGGGGACGCCAATGATTATGCGTCATTAGCATTTATTTTTGCTAAAAGTCAAACACGTTTGATTGTACAAAATACCCTAGAAGTAGCTTTCATACAGCATTTTGTGCAAAAATTTTAATTTCGACAACATTTTAACAGTGATACTGTTCGAGTCCCGAAATTGAATTCCAGTTTCGTGTGTTTTTTGTTTTTGTGATTGTTCCTTTGTTATGTCGAACTCGGAAAGTTCAGATTGTGGGGAAGCCGGGATTTCGAGGGCGGAAATCATGAAGGTTATCCATACGGACACGCGGGGGAAACGTTCGAGGGTCGGCGGTGATGCCAAGAGGCAGAAGATCGGTGAGCCAACTCTCGGCGACCCACGAATTGACGTGCTAACGAAGCAGATGTCCCAGATGCAGGAGATGTTGCATCTGTTGTTGGAGAAGCGGTCGGATGCTCCTATCCGTGACGCCTCGGACGATGAGGACAGCATCTCCCTGGACACCCCCGCGTCGCTCCGGGAGGAATTGGCGAAGGAAGCCGACAGAGATGAAGGGATGGGTCTCACCTGCCCTCTGCCGTCTCGCGCCTTGGATCTCGGGGAGTGGACAACGGAGCTGAAACAGCCGAAGATACCGTCGGCCGACCCAGGGAGGGTGAAAAGAGTGGAGCTCCTTCAGCATCTGGGGACGGCAAATTGGAATAATGTCCGCTACCTTGAGATCCAAAAGTCATAAGCCGCAACCCCTCTCTTCTCAATGTTGGCTTTAAACCCGGAATTGAAGCGTGTAGCCCAGGAGGAATCGGCCAGCACGTCAACGGATTCCTTCTGCGGATCCCTGTCCAATGCCCTTTCGCTGCACGCAGATCTCCTGAAGGCCTCCCTGCAGGAGCTCGTCAACTGGAGCGCGGAACCGGGCACGAAGCTGAGCACTTCCACTCTGTATGAGAAAGTACAGTCTCTCTTCGCTACAGGATCTGAATCCCAGAAGGTGTCCAAAGATATAATGCAGATGGTCTGCGGAAAACGGGCAGCCCACATCGAGCACCGAAGAGAGAGGGTGTTGCAGGGCATCAGTGACGGGTACGTCAGAGACGCCATGCGAAAGATACCCCCTACATCAGAGTATCTCTTCGACCCGAGCATCCTGTCGGCGCAGCTGGATAAGTTGGGAGGAGTGAAGAAGTGCTTCGCTCCTCAGCCTAGCACATCGCGCCCTGCTCCTCCCGTTAAACCCAGTCCGTTATATCCAGCGCAGAACTTGCAGCCCTTTCGTCCCAAGATGCTGCAGGGGAGGACCATCGCAAGAAGGGAACAGCCAGAGAACCGAGGTCAGGAACCAGCCCGTAGAACGGCTAAAGCTTTCACTCGCCGAGACAGGTTCAGGCCCAAGGAAAGGGCAGGGAAGTCGGATCGTAAGAGGTTTTAACCCAGGCCCCTCTTTTCAGGGGGGTCAGTTGCGCTCATTCGCAGGTAAGTGGAGGAACCTTGGCGCTCCTACTATCATCCTTAAGATGTTAGAGGGCTACCGGATTCCATTTTCTTCAAAACCTCCACTGAATAATAATATTGAATTATCTAATTCCCCGTTCGCTACTAAGACTTCCGTGGCAATGACGGAACAAATTGAAAAACTCAAGGCCCTTAAAGTTTTAGAGTCGGCACCTGCCACTCCCTCATTTATTTCTAACATGTTTCTCGTCCCCAAGTCAGATGGTTCAAAGAGACCGGTCTTTACCTTAAAGTATTTAAACAACTTTTTGACTATTAGTAAATTTCGTCTGGTAAACGTTTATCGAGTTCCTACTTTTCTACAACCGAATGACTGGATGGTTAAAGTGGACCTAACGCACGCTTATTTCCATGTGCCTGTGAGTGAGCAGCATAGATGCTTCCTTAGACTTATCTATAGGAATGAACTCTTGCAGATGACATCCCTCAGACACTACCACCCTTGGAAGTCGTCACCGATTCCTGCAGCTGCCGATCGGGAATTGAGATGGTGGGTTCGATCGCTCACCCTGACGTCACCCATACATCTCCCGCTGTTTGAGCGGAACCTGACAACCGATGCCTCGGATCAGGGCTGGGGTGCCCAGCTAGATGAGAGACTTCTCAGTGGTGTGTGGACGGAAGATCAGCTGAATCTTCACTCCAATCTAAAGGAGATGCTCGCCGTGTTGGCTATCTTGTCTCCTCACGCGCTCGAGCTATCCGGCTCGGGTCTTCTGATCCAGTCGGATAACAAGTCTGTCGTATCTTACCTCCGCAAGGAGGGGGGTACCAGGTCAACTCAACTCCTGAGCTATACACGACTAGTGCTAGATGTTTTGGACAAACACTGTATCTCCATGACAGCACAATACTTACCAGGTCGTTTCAATGAAGTAGCGGACTGTCTATCTCGTCATCGTGCTGTACCCGAATGGCACTTACTACCCTCTTTTACAGAGGTAGCGTTCAGAAAATGGGGACGACCCGAGATAGACCTATTTGGCTCTAAGACAGCACACGTGGTTCACAGGTATGTTTCTCTTGATTTTCAGGACGACAACGCAGACTACCACAACGCTTGGAGCAGGGACTGGGACTATCAGCTGGCCTGGATCTTCCCTCCCCCGTGCCTCTTGCCGAGGGTTCTTTGCCACTTGAACAGAGCAAAGGGATTATACCTGGTAGTGGCTCCTCGTTGGGAGAGGGCATTTTGGAGAGCGGATCTGAAGGGTCGGGCCTTAGGTCCACCTCTCACGATTCACAAGTTAGAAGAAGCACTGATAGACACCAGGACCAACAACCCTCCTCCTCAAGTAGAATCCTTCGTTCTGGAGATCTGGCTTTGTGGGGGTGGGATAAAAACCTAAGAAGTTGGTCAACTCAGCAGAAGGAACTTCTTAGATCCGGGTGGAGAAGTTCTACCCTTCGTACTTATGCCCCGGCATGGCGGAGGTGGCAACACTGGGCGTCCGAGAATCAGCTCGATGCCATACGTCCCAAAGCTGAAGACCTAGCCAGGTTCCTAGCCGACCTACACCTCAGAGAAAAGCTATCGCTCAGTACAATCTTGGTCCACAAGTCAGTGGTGTGTACCTTAGGCTCTCCAGAGGACAATAGAAAGCTGAACTCCAATCCTATAGTGAAAAAGATATTAAAAGGGATATCTTTAGCCAGACTGAAGCCTTCGAAGCCCCCTATTTGGGACCCGAGAATCGTGTCATCATGGCTGGAGAAAAATTTGCCTCAACACATAACTCTCTTTGAAGCATCAAGGAGAGCAGCCACAATCCTGCTTTTGGCATCAGGGCGCCGGGTTCATGATCTCACTTTGCTCCACTGCACAGCTGAAAGACTGTCAGTGGACAGTGAAGGCATCTCCATCTGGCCAGTGTTTGGTGCCAAGACAGATTCGGCAGACTGGCAGCAATCGGGGTGGAAGCTGGCTCGTTCTGAGACAAGGAACATAGACCCCGTCTATTGGACAGAGAAAGTCATTGAACTGTCAAGGGAACGGAGAGCTCAGGTGATATTACCTAATCTATTTATCACAACTTGTGGGACGGCGAAGGCAGCCTCCAGGGCAGTAATTGCTGGTTGGATTAGGACAGTTCTCAGAGACGCCGGCGTAGAGGATCCACCTGGCAGCATCCGCTCAGCGGTGGCATCCCTGAACTGGTTGCAGAAATATAAGCTAGACGACATACTGTCGCGTGGCAACTGGAGAACTCCCAATACCTTTGCTAAGTTCTACAGAAGGGAAATTGCAGAATCAGCTGGCCGAACCAACGATGACCCATCGGTTGCTAATCTTTTTCAACCTCTGTAACTGGTTAGCTGATTTCTAAAAATCTTGCCCCTATTTTCTAGCATATAAATATTGTATTTGATTCACATTAGCATCATGTCACCAGGCGATAACAAACAATATCTCACTATATAGGTTTTAAATAAAGCCTATGCTACATAATGAAAAAGTTTTACCTTACAATAAAACTTATATTATGTACTTAGCTTTATTTAAAACCTAGGCAAGGGCTGCCTGATGAGATCTAATGACGCATAATCATTGGCGTCCCCACGCCGTGCTGGCAACGCCGCCTAGCGGATTCTTGTGGGACTGCCAGGTGACATTGGCGGGAGATTTGAACTGAGAATTTCACACGAATATTGGTAAGAAACGTCGATTTGGCTGCAAAATGGTAATGTTTATCTCACTATATAGGTTTTAAATAAAGCTAAGTACATAATATAAGTTTTATTGTAAGGTAAAACTTTTTCATTTTACTTTCGAAATATGCCCGAAGATGTCAGCATCGTGATAGTTACACAAATGCCTTAGCGAGCGGGAAAAAATACTATGACATAGTAGCGCTGTGATATCTAACAAGGGCTGATACGGGCGCGTGTCAGGCGTGGCTTTTTGCCGTATCAACTGTTGTTACGATCGCGTGGAAAAAGTTAAGATGACGATTTAGTCAGCGAAAATAAAATCTGCTTACAACCCCTTTTGCAATGGCACATAAATTGCTGGCTTCATTAAAAACCTCCCAAATTGGGTGAGCAAAAGTTCGAACTTGTTTACAAAAGTATTGTAATTTACCCAACTCACTGATTTTTAACATCAGCGGTACGGTTTTATAACCGTTTTTACAAACATTCAGAACCAGCGCAGAAAAGTCCCATAAGCTTTATTTTTGTGCGCAGGGTTTTGATTATTTCAATGTGTTCTCTTCAATGGTCAATGTACAACTGATGTCATAGTTTATTCAAAGCATTCTCGAACCCTCCTGGTGCCAAAAATATGGTCACGTTGTTTGTCTCCAACTCGTTGAAATGATACCCAGATTTCATATTCAGACAAGTCTATCAATTTGGAGGTCTATGCTTCTCCACCTTTCTCGTAAACGAAGCACATAAAAAATGATTTTAGTATTAATGGGGGGGAGGTTAAATTTTTTAATGTGAATATTGTACAAGAGTCCCAACTTCTCTCAATCATCTGGAGCCAGTGAGACTATGGCGACCCTAATTGGCACAAAATGCCATTGATGTGAATTTGCTGGAAGGCAGATTTGCTCCATGCAGACCAACAAAAGGTGAAAACACTGTGTTTCTTGCTGACTGCAAGATATTGCACTTTCTTTTTGAAAAATGTTTTCCTAAACAAATATGTTTGATTTCGGGGTCAATTTAGGAGGCAGGTACGGGTACCGCCACCCCGGGAACCATTTATTGGATAACCAACACCTCTACCATAGGTCACCCCAAGTGGTTCACTATGTTTGGTGACTTAGCAGGAATGCCCGCGTTCATGGGGTGAGGTTTGTCCAGGTCTTGGCGGCGGATGCGTGGCGGGCTGGATCGAGAGAGACTGGTTGAGCTATGTGCACAAGCCATGTTTTAAACATGTACAAATTATTTTTACAAAGGGATATAAAAAAAAATTAAATGCATTCATTAGTTTTGTTATAACAATAATTTATTTACAATAACAATGTTACACTTGTGTAAAGAAAAGCTGTAAAAACATTTTTTGATTTTTATCCTTTTATTTTTTACGAAAAGAAAACATCCCCATCAACGAAAAAAGATTTCCATATTCGATACAATAATACCAATCTTATATGCTACATATATTTTTATCGTTAAATCGACTATAATAAGTTGATAATTGTTATACTTAGTATTAGTTTTTTTATGTGGAAAACCAGTTCTTGCTATGATTAAATTTTAAAATGTCTGAAAACTATAATGGTCCCTACTTTTAATGATTCGGCAACACTTAACAAAATTTGAAATCAGAATTTTATTTGAAAAAAACTACATTTAAAAAAATTGTAATTTGTCTCTGGAATAATGTTTTTTTTATTTTTAGGCTGTGTGGGGACTTCATTGTAAAATTATAATGGTCTCGCAAATTGAGTAGTTAACTGCCAATTAGTTTTAATTATATTTGCAGATAATGGAAATTTTCCCACAAAACTATAGCAAAGATACGAAGTTGTGTGCATTTTGCTGCAGATTATTGTGAAATTATTATGTGGGAAATTAATAGACCACGTCTTGTACCTACTGGTGGCATGCTCATTGTAATTAACTTTGGAATAAATTAAGAATCTCAGTGGGATTCATATTAAATTTGTGTATTATTTTGCAATGATGAATGAGATAAAGAAATTATATTTTTTTAAAGTGAAGATGAAGTTTGATCTTAAATATTTATTGTAGTTTTTGGAATGCTAAATTCAAATTTGTATTTGTGTTGCCATAGTCGATGCTTAATTGACTATAAATTAACAAATCTATTTTTTTTTTTAAATATTACGAGTTTTAGTAAATAACTAAAGTTTTATCGACTTTAAAATAATATCTACAAAATTTTATCTTTTCATGTCAAGAACTTACACAACAGTCGTCAAATGATTTTTTTCTGGCGATGCTGTTTTCTTTTTTCGAACATTAAATTAATATTTCCAGTCTTTTAAGACAAAAAAATATAATAATTTGGTTTAATATTCTTTATCCATACCTAATTTATTGCTGAGAGTGTTCATTTCATGTAACATGTGTTAATAAATAATCATATATGTAGTAATTATTGTACAATATTATGCTGTAAGATATAAGAATTAATAATATAATCTAAAAGAACAATGACGTTACGACACATGTAGACCCGTTGTAGAACTCACAAATTTTAAATTTTTTTAAATCCTTTGTAGATCTTCAAAGTAAATTCGTAAAAATATGGTATATTTCTGCATAAATCAAAATTTCGCATCCGATTTCCATCGCAGTAAATTTAGATATTCTAAGTAAATTCGTAAAAACGCCACAGTATTTCCGCATATATCAAAATTTCCCAGCAGGACCTCGAAATTTGGATATATGATGTAAATTCGTAAAAATGTAACATATTTTCATGCAAATCATACTGATTACGCTCAGGCCGGCACGTTAAACTCAGATATTTAAAAAAAAATACAACATATTCTTTCATAAATTGATTCAGATTTTTTTTTTAAATTACACAAATATTTATGCTCTGAAAAAAAAAACAAATTTCGAATAAAAAAAAAAATTGTGTATGAAATAAAATTTCTGGTTATTTTTTTGTAAAACTTTCGAACTATGATTTTTTGAATTATCGGGATTTGAATTAACAGGGTTCTACTGTAGCAGTGCGTAGGTCAACTTACATATTCGTGTAGCGTAACTTTTCATCTTAGTCACGTAGATGTAGAATGTGGCCTTCAACGCAACTTTTAAATAAGAAAACCCCGCTCTATCTTATAGTTTATTTTATACATACACACATATTCTTTGAATGCCCATCTTTGTCATATATGAATGTCTGAATTAAGAATTTACTGAAAACGTAAAAGTGTTTCTTACTTGCTACGTCTTAATGTTGTGAGACAATAACAAGTCTACATGTATTGTAATGTCATTGTAAAAGAATAATAAAATAAAGAGAAATTGAATATTTATATTATATTTCGTTTTATTTAGTTTTAAAGATTGTGCATTGAAGCAGATTAATAATATTATGCAAGATGCTTTCTACATCCTAATTTCTAAATGGAAGTTCGATTCGAGGTAGTGTATTGCTAATGTGCAATTAAAAAGATAATTAATAATATTTCCAAAAGAATAAAGTGTGATATAAATATATTATGTGACCCGCCATTTTTCTTTGTAAAATCTTATTACTTGATCCTTGAAATCTTAAACAATCCTTTGCAAATTAAATAAAAATCAGACATTTTTAATTAGTAAAAACGATCAGACTTCTATCAATTTAGCTGAAGACTTTTGATGTCAAATAATCAGATACAAAGTTTGAAAATGTTATTAATATGTAACCTTTTTAACTTATATGTAATATTTCCAAGACAATATCAATTAAACAAAGATTACTTTAACTTGAATTAAAATTAGCTATGGTTTTTATCATACAAGTATCAAATCTTTGCCACCAGCCACGTGATTCTGTATCTTTTATGGTTATGGAATCGATTCCATACGTAATCGACTGTCAAATTTGTGTGATTTTCTATGGCTGTTATTTGCTTTTTCTATGGGTGTCTTTGGCCGATGTCAGATTTCAGCTGTCTCATATTTTAGTTTAGACCATTTAAAACACAAATTACTGTAAGTATACTTGATTATTTATTCATTTAAGGTACGTTTTAAGTTGTAAACTGTGGTAATATGCAGGTACCACTGCTAAGCAATGAAGCTGACTGGCATTTTCTCACGATACCCCCATAGACAAAACAAATACCAGCCATAGAAAATCACACAAATTTTGACAGTCGATTACATATGGAATCGTTTCCGTATCCACAAAAGATACAGAATGGCTCTGCAGGATGGCTATTTGACATGCTTTGTGCAAATTGAAAACATTTACTTTTATGATGCACCTCACAAGAGCTCCTCTGGTTACACACAGTACTGCATCACCACCCAGTTGGGCAACATTGAGAGGCAGATAGAAGGGATTTAATGTGGGAGCAAAGGCAATAATTAATGCCGGTAGATCATTCCGCGTGCATGCTGTTTTAAATATGAACTAGTCTGAAAAACAGCTCAATCATGTTGCCGACATCAACTCTTTTGCGTGTTACGATCTTAGTTAGCTTTCCAAAATGACTTACAGAAGCCCCTTTTACGAATTTATTATAACCTCACAAAGTTTAAGAAAAGCCAGTGGAATCATTTTAAATTCTCCAGGCTAAAGGATAAGTTGTAATTAATTTACAAATTAGGATTTTATCAGACTTGAATTCATTAGTCCAAGGCTGAAGCCGAAGAATGTCAATAAATAATTAGTATTCAGTTACCACTTTCATCAGCTGGTTTAGTATGCAAATGGATTTTGTTCATCCATTATAAGTTTTACGGCAAGAAGTGTCTCATGAAACAGCTGTTTGAATAGTTCTGAGTAAATATTTAAACTATAGGATCACAAATCTATTGGGCGTTCTTGACTTGTAGCGTAAAACATACAAAAACCTTTTAGTTAGATATTTTATAATAAAGGATAATTTTTGTATTGAATGTCAAATTATATCTAAATAGTCAAGGCCATAGACAATACTTTGGTAAAAAGATGCAGAGATAGTGCGATGAGACTGAGCCTGTATGAACTGGCCTGGAATGAAGACCACGGAAAAAGTGCAAGATAGGGATATCTTGTCGCAGTAATGGGGCCTGACACAACTTTAAAAAGGGGTAAAAATGATGAAAGTTTTTGTGATCGTTGCCTAAAAATAATTCAAAATGGGGGCTTAAGTAAAAGTGTTAACAAAAAGGAAACTATGATTTGTGAACTCATGCTTCTAGTAATAAATAATTGCTTTCCATAGACGGAGAACTTTAATGTATTACATATTTGAGCCATATTAGGTGTAATATTTATGGTATAAGCGAACTGTTGTAGTAGCTGTTAGATATAAATTACAAAGCCTTGTCCTTCAAAAAATATTATAAATTTTTTTAACACTAAATAAAAAATACATTAGTAAATTAAGAGATTTACACACATTATTGGGTTCAAGAACTGTTTTCCATTAGCCTAATATAAGATTTATTAAATTCATTACAAGCTAGTGTTAATTTATTGATCATAATCTATGATTATTATGTTTTGAGTACATTTTTTTCTTCTCTTTATTATTATGAATACAATTATGTATATTATACTATAAGCAAAAGGCTATTGGCTAAGGCATTATGTGCTGTACAATTGCTTTATGGTTTGGGGTCCTAAAAATCAAAATCAACCAGTTCAATTTTAAGAAAAAACATTGAATTTTATGTTATATAAAAGTTTTTGTTATCAAATGTATTGAGAGCATTGATATATCAAATGAACTAAGCAATAAATGAATGAATTCCCCCCCATATGCAATATGTTTAGTGTCCCTTCATCAAGAAATGCTATTCTAGTGTAAATGTAGCACATTTATATCACAATGGCGTGTGTGGTGCAAAATTGTCAAGTTGAGATACATGCATATACATTGGCAACAGTGTTACCAGCAGAAAAAATTAAAGGTAGGTACTTGGAGAATAATTTTTCACTCGTTAATTTAATAGGTACCTACCCACATCGATTTAATGGTTGCTTAGTGAATGAGTCTCACAAGAAAAAATAATATTGCTGACTTTACTCCACATTACTTCTGAAGTAATTATGATCTGTTAAACCTAATTATTATTTACCTTTTGACTGCGTATCCCAACTTAACTTTTAAGGCTCTGGTAAAAACTAGCGCTTTTACCAGAGCCAGTGTATAATACAAATTAATATAGTTCGAAATCGAAATCATTGCAAAGCAGACTAATAAATAAAAGCTTTTTACATTGGCTAATGAGTCAAAAATTACTTTCTATGCTTAATTTCATAAAAGTTAACTGATTAACGGATGATGTAAATATGTCATTATTGAGCAAACTTTGAATTCTCTGTATGTTTACTAACTGATAACGGTACTAAGAAAAAATACCGAATTAGCCAAATTCATTGCATCTTAAAGCTGGATGCAAAACATCGCTATTTAACATAATTAGTTTTAAACTTCAGAATTGAAATTAATATTGGAAGACCTTGAAGTTTTTTTTGACGCCATTTTAATAAATACATCTCATAAAAAAATTGAAAACATAACATTATAAAGCCTTTTTTACAAATGATGGCGTTTCTTTAAAATCTATTTTCAAAATATAAATGTGATTCTACAATGCACATTTATTAATACTTGATATATTATTTTTTTATCAGACTGATTCTAAATATTTATATAATAGAATTCAACTACATTTCTACATTGCAATAAATAAGGCCAGAAGTTTTTAGATATTCAGTACTTACTTTCAAATTTAAGGCCATTTATTCCTTTTTTTAAAAAACAACATATTTCCTACAATTTTCTCAGTCGTGGATATGTAAACAGATTCTCTCTACAAATTTCCTTTGGGAAACACAAATTATTTATCATAACCTTTTCGTAATATCGTTCTAGATACCAATGGACCCCGGCCAAGACTTCCTCGTCTAAAAAGTGGATCAGATAATGTCAAAGAATTATTTATATCATCCACCTTTGCAAAATGGTCGCTTGAGATTGCAAATGGCGACACTAGTCTAAGATTTTCATTACATAAAAGTGCAGTTAATAAGTTATTAAAGATAATTTATTGATGTATATAAATGATTTAGAATTAATTAATGACTTGTCAACCTTGATTGAATGAAATGCTACTCATTATCATAACTTATAATTGTGTGTATGTATTTAACATTAGTTTGCTTTGCAGACAAAAGTGCGCCATTTTGATTAATTAGAAAAGTGTATTGTACAAATCGTTTGTACGATTTAATTACGCTATTGCATTGGTTTGAAGTTTATTGTTTATATTGAAAAATTAATATTTAAGAGGTTTAGAAAATAGATATTTTATGGTTATTGTCAAATACAGAAAGAGTTATATTTTATAGCTGCCGGCATATTCTTAATTAAATATTAAACAAAACATCATCAATACTTGTTTTCATTTAAACTTTAAATTGAAAAAAGCAATAATATTCTTACAATAGTAATATACAACCTCTATAAATAGAAACACATTGATTCAATTCATCTAAATCCATCTCATGATAACTTTAATACAATTAAAGCGACAGAAATGTAAGACACTTTCACAACGTTGAAAAGCGATAGTTCCTAACCTACCAAACAAACCAATGGGAAATCTTTTCACACAGTAAATAAATAATAATATATTTCAATAAATAAACTACAAAGAGTTGGATTTTATTGCGAGTTATTATTCTAGAATCAACAAAATACTGCCGATTTTTTTTACTGTATAATTTTTCTATCACAGTAAAATTTACACAGAACATAGAAAGCTGTAGAAATATATTTTTTTGTTGCCTAAATATATAATGTTCCTGTTCTAAGATGGTAAGCAATGTTTGGTGACCAAATTTGAATAACCAGATACTTTCCCCATCTCCTTCCCCAATACCTTCAGCCTCATAACCCAAAAGCCAACATACCCCAATTGGGGATGCCACAGTCTCACTGGCTTCAGGTGGTTGGGAGTAATAATTGGGACTCTGCTTGTGCTATGATTGAGGATCTAGCTTACAGGGGATTGAATCTGCAACTCTTGGGTGCGAACCAAAAGCTTTAGACCACTCAGCCACAAATCGGTCAAGGATATAAACATGTAGGTACATAATAATATAACAACAGTTCTTTAACTTTCAATGTTCTGTGGAAAATATTGAATTTAAATAATATTTTAATAAATTTTTAATATGAATTCGTAATAATTTTATACTTCTTATTAGTTGTATATTTATGTAAACAGCAATGAACATTCAAACATCAAATACCATAAATATATATTTTAATCTAAGTAATACTGTAATTTTGAATATCGTCGTTGCACTTGTAAAACCGGCTATGTGAGTTTTAACAAATTTTACGCAAAAAACTTTGCAGTTTTTTTTATTCAGGTGCATCAAAAAACAACATCTGAATGAATTTTGTGTGATAGCAGTTAAACTTACGCACGTAGCCGAGATTGGGCCTGATTCCTAAAAATTTGATGTAAAAAGCGTTTTGTTGAAATCCGGCATGTGGCCATTTTTGTAAGTGCAACGATGATATGTAATTATTTTATTATTGTGGCAGCACTGATACAATTTTTTTATGACACAAAGCAAAGGAAAGAAATATCTTGTTCAGAGATATTAGTATAATTTGAACTACAAAAAAATTATAATGCCCGGCCACAACAGTCTATCAAAAACATAGCGTTCATAGCCATTTTGTCCAAAAGCAACAATGACTCAAAATTTCCAAACAGTTCTAAAGAACAATGTCAGATGTGCAAATTGGTACCTTTTGCATCAGAGCTGTTTAAAGTTGCCATTTGCGCATCTGACATTGTTTATTGAGAATGTCGATTTATTAGTTTAAAAAAGACTTTGTTCATCAGTTTGAATAACATTACTTTTGAACAGAGGTTTTTGGATGCTAAGTTTTTGGATAAACAAGTCTTGGAACTGAGCGCAATTTTACTTAGTGGAAGTGTATAGAAAAACAGTACGATTTGATATTGTAATCTAATCTAGAATTAAACTAGAGAAGGCCATTGTAAGAAAAAGGTTTGTATAGGTTCAAGGCGTTGATATCACATTGGATAAATACTGAATTCACATTTACAATACTAATCTAAAAGCACACGGATAAAAGGCAAACTGAATTTTAGAGCATTGAGTATTTTTTGCTCAAAACTTGCTTGGGAAGCATTTATTTTTAATTTAAATACGGGTTGGTGTAAGATTCTATTGCATGTACTTGTTAAAATTTAAATATGATTCTACTGTATTTTTAAATTTAAATATGGGTTGGTGCAAGATTCTATTGCATGTATTTGTTAAAATTTGAATGATTCTATTGTATTTTTTTATTTAAATACGGGTTGGTGCGAGACTCTATTAGTTCTGATACTTAGCTCTCTATCTATTTGCTTTCTATAAAAGTGATACGCTTCTGATGTCAAATGCTTTACCATTCCAATAAAGTTATTGTCTGAATTGAGCAAAGATTGAATATCTACTGTGAGTTGCATCTTAAATATTGTATAAATTAAGATCAACTGGTTATATCTGGAACGCTTACTTAAATATCATCAAATCTTCTTGAAAGATTTATTTTTATTGCCAGAATTAAAATCCATAGATAATTGTTTGAATTGAGTGAAAATCTTTAGATAGAATAATAAAATGAACTTTACACTTCTTGAAAGAAAAAAACAACTGTTCAACTTCTGTCTAGTCACCCATCGGAAGGGTCAATGCACCATTGTTGGCTGAGTCAAAAAAGAGCTTTTTTTATGGCAGCAAAGATTTGACACAAATGATTGTCATTGGGAAGGAAACTATTTAATCAAATAGATTGTCAATTTACATGAATTTTCAAACATGTCGTGCGAAACACGTTTATGACACAAAGAAAAAGTGTTGTTGATTAGGACAAAATCATGCATTGCAAAAGGAATGTAATTTTTAAGCTCGGTGTCAGATATACTGCCAGAAAGCGGTAGGTTTTTAATATTTTAGCAAATTAGATAATTTTTAAAAGAGCATTAGGTTTGTAATGAGTTTTTAACTGTCTATTATTATTATTTTACGGTTGTCTGCAAGTTTTTAAATGGTATAGTGAAGTTTGAAAACAGAATAATGCAAATAAGCAATAAATAATGGATGTAGTTTGTAAACAGATGATTATATATGAACCGTCTACGAGTTTTGTAAACAGTTGATTGTAGATAGTGAACTTAATTTGTATTGTAGATAAACAGTACCTAATTAAAGGTAGATATCAAAGAGGTTATCATAGGTAAACATTGTTTGACTGAAGATATAGAATAAACGATTGCAGATGTAAACATTTAACTACAGTTTTAAGACAAACGGTTATTTAAGTATTAGATTATATCAAACCGAAGCAAAAGAGATTGCTGACTAGGATCTTAGTTCACGTGTGAAAGAAACGAGCAGAGATTCCAATCATTGTACGAGACAAACATTAATCTGCCTATAGCTACTCTACTTATAATAATAATGTATAAATATAGATTTATAAAAAAAACATTATACTAAAAATTTCTCAAAAAAAAAACAAAAACATGTAGGTAAATTAATTTTAGTAGCAACGCAAAACTTTTAAGGCACAATGTTTACTTTCGTGATATTATATATAAAAACAGGACTCAACGACACTTTAATGATTATTCCGCTTGTTCAATAAAATTCAGCTCCTAATTATGCAGTTAATTACGGATGAATGACGTAATATGTACTACAGTAGCAGAAATATTTACATTATTGTGTGCGGGCAAAGAATTTACCATTCTTCCCCGCGGGGAATGTTTTAAAATTCAATTGAAACTATTACACCTACATCATGCTTTAGCAGCAATTTATTAATTCATGCGAAATCGAGCATATTCATATAATATAACAGCCGCCTGTTTCAATATCGCATTTCGTTTACCGTTCCTAGTGGAAAATAGAATGCTCATTTAAAGCTTAATAAGTAATATAAAAAGCAAAAAAAAATCAATAAAAATGTACAAAAGAAATGGCTGTTTACCAAAGTAAACAATGTAAATACTAGAAAGTAAAAAAATCTTATTTGTATTACTTACTGAACATGATTATACCATCACCGCGATGAAAATTACGATTAAATTTTAACGTATGGAACGACAGCTTCAACTCTCGGTAGCTTCGACAGTCCAACACCCTTCATAGTAATTTAATGGCACTTGTTGATAAAGGAATCATGTATTATGTTTTGATAGTTTGAACCGGCCGCGGTCGTTTAGCCGCCGGAGAAGCTTCCAGAATTCTCTCCGATGCCTTGTCCTCCTCCCTGAAGTGGATCCTCGTGATGACTATGTCTCCCGTACTCAGCGTCTGGGATCCGTTATTCACTTTATCCATAGCGCTGACTTCATCCTTAACGTGATTCTTATCATTGACGCACGCTTTCTCTCTTTCCGACGGAGAACTTTGGTGGTTGGAATCGTTGTGGCATTTGCAGGAGCAGCACGAAGTTGCCGACTCCTTCTTGCTCAACTTCTCCGATAGATTGGAAAGATCTTTGGCTTCCAAGAGCGGAAGAGTTTTCTCCATGGTTTGCGAGAAGCGCATGTCAAGTTCGCCGCTCAGGGGCGCCACGGAAGAAAGTATCTCCTCCAGTCTGTTTATCTTAGCAACACGGTCCATGGTAGAGTCAGAGAGGATTTCATCCATCAACTGCATGGATTCTGTGAGACTGGGGGGTTGTGTGGACTGCGGGGAAGAGATGCTATCAGATTGGATAGAATCCAAGCTGGTCATTTCTTTACCATCAGTATCATCTTCCGAATCACTCAAGTCTTTGTCCTGTCCGCTAGATTCTAGTTTCTCCAACTTCTTGCAAATCTTTTGAGACACTTTCAATTTATCTTTTTCCTCTTCGGTCAATTCGATATAACGCAATAGGCGAATCTCTCTGTTGGACAAAACCACATTTTTGCTGCACTGAGACAACTTTTGTCGCAGCTCGTAAACTTCCGTGTTGATTTTGCGCTGACGTTTTCTCATTCTCACTTCTGTGGGCTGAATGTGCATGAAAATCTGTTCACTGCAAACATCTTCAAAGAGTTGTTGGAATTCAACAGCAATAGCGCCGGAGATATATCCAAAGAGAGAAGGGTGAATCAGGGAAAGAACATCGGAAGCGGAGTAGAGAAGCATCTCTTTAGTCAACGGTCTCCGGGCCCAGTAGCGCTGGTCCTTGCGGTACATGTTCTTCAGTTGTTCCTTCATGGGGTTCATGGGCGCATTGTACAACTCACAGAGAGCGTTTAGCGACACATTCTTCACTTTGTAAATGGGAATAGCGTGCACCTGTTGCTGCAGAACCGCGTGGGCGGCCTGCGTATCAAACACTGACTTTAACATGATGCCGTACTGATTATACAAGTTAACAGAGTCATTGCGACAATCGTGAATCACTTTAACAACGTCACTTTCCAACAAGTCTTTTAACCCACCCTCGGTGACCATGTTGGGACACGAGATTAGGTCAAACACAAACGCTTCGTTGTTGAGTGTTCCAATCTGGAACATGGTGATCTGTCCTTTGAGTCCGAGGTTGATTCCCTCGCAATCAAAGGAAATGGCCGCCGGTTTTCCGCCACGCACTTTAGGGCTCATGATCCTATCTACAATGGTGGCACACTCTTTCACGCTTGTGATGACCACGGTGCTTTGAAGTATCCTCTGTCTCCAGGCTTCGCTCAAGTAATGAGAGTTGAGCGAACTCCTGGGTGCGGTTGCAGCCGGTGTCTCTTCGGCAGCTTTCTGACTAGTGTTCAGTTTGTCCCGCACCATGTTCTCTGCCAAGTTTTTGATCACAATAGAATTGATTCTTTGCTTCAAGGTTTGGTTCACAATGCTCATCTGAGTGCGGGGAGAGTCGGAGGGGCTGAGGACTCGTCCAGCTGGAGTGCGACCCCCGTCCGAAGTGGTAGGGCTATTGTCTGTGGAAGAGATTTCTATCGGAGAGCCGTGGTTCAATGACATCGGAGGAGTTAGCGTCGGGCTGACACAATTTTTCTGATCCTGCTCAGATAGGTAGGCATTGGTGAACCTCGGCCGGCTAATTAGAGTCACCAGGTTCGACTGCACATGAAAACTATCCGAAAACATCTTTAAAAATGTGGTAAGATCATCCGGTGTCTTAAACATTTCGAACCAATACTCCTGAGGAAACTGCGCGATCACAAGATGGAAGAGCTGATCTACCAATACAGGTCCCTTGGCTTCAATGCACTGAGCAAAGTAATCCAATAACTGTTGGGTTTGCTGTGCGTCGATATTGGCATCGGGAAGATTGTGGAACTGCTCCATGTTATGAGATTTCAAGTATTCATCTTGCTTGTCGGACATAAGAACAACGTTGTCTTCTATTACTGTAAAAGTGTCAGGATGTTTGAGTAGAAAATCCTTGAACTCTTTCATCCTCTGTCCAGAGATGTGCCTCACTTGGGGAGACGCTTGACTCCTGTGGCCCAGGAGACTCTTGATGGGCACTTCGGTACCCTCGCCGTACTGAACCATCTTCATCGCGAAGTATTGTTTTGCTTCTTCGATGTAATCACTGTTGCCCGCCATTCCGAGGCCGGACCCAGTCCGCAGCTGAAATGTGTTCATGTCTACATAGTCCCCGTCGATACTGAATAACGAAGGGTACTGCGCCAGGAACTTTTTCAGGCCCGACTGCGAGCCGCCAGCTATTTGACGCATTTCTTTGGTGAAGCCCTTGGCACCGAACTGGCAGGAAAGGTCGTGTAACGTCCGAGGCTCTCCCTTGTCCAGGAGGCGTTCTATGAAGAATAAAAGGGTCAAGTTACGCGTCAGTTCATATTCCATCGACTCCATTTCTCTGCAGCTGGTGCCAATTCGATGTTACACCCCGACTTTCGATATTTGTCTCCTATGTGTCAAAGAATCCCATTGGGACATCTGACAGAATAATAGACAATATACACATTCCATAAATAACTTTTGGTGACGCAACAAAATGTACTAAATAATTTGACGCTAGGTAAGGTTCGTGAGGAAAATAACTCGCTGGTTTCAAGATCAATTCACGGAATTTTAATCATGAGTATGTGATCGCATTCTTTCTCATTCTAACATTAAAAGATTTTTAGTGAAACTATTGAATTCCTAACAGAGTGCCGATACCGTGAGATAAAACAAAAATTGAGGTAAGGAAGATTGAAAGGTACCCAGCGTGGGTGGTTTGGTATATTTATGTACCCAGCTGTACAAATCAAGTTATAAATAATAAAATATTCGTAAGTCTTAGTAATGGTGGATACAGCAATATCTATCCTGTGATTGTTTAAGAATAGCCCAAATTGGGTTTGAACTCGTGACCTCTCTCTTAAAATTTGAACAAAGAGTGTCCTTTTTCATCAGTTTTTCGATGAAAGCCGCGCAAATAAATGTTCACCCCTTTCAGTGTTCTCACGATTACCACCACTCATTATTTTTAAATAATTAAATATTCAAAATAACTAGAAGTAATAAAAATTATGACTCCGTAACTAAAATTAAGCAGAATCAAAGAATGGTAAATGAAAGGGTCTAAAAATACTAATTTATGGTAATTATTCCACTAACCGCCGCACTTTTATTACGTTTGGATAGATGGTAAAAGATGCATTTTCTCGTATAAAACTATTCTTTTACCGCCATTTTTTTTTGTTTGTATTGATTGACAATAGCGTGAGTTTATTAAATATGTATGAATTAATTAGTTCACCCAAACTAAGAACCTATTTTGTGCATGTAAATAGTTGTTTCTTGTAATAATTGTTAAAACAGAGTGTAATTTCCATAATTTTTATGGAATAATCATCTTTTTCACTATTTATATGAAAAATAAAAATCTGCAAGTAAACCAACCAACCCCAGTTTTCCTTCACAATTATTAGAAGTACCTACAACTAAACGATAAATTGCGCCCACTAGCCATACAAATTTAAAGACGACAATAATTTTGAAATCAGTATGTGTCATTTGATACGGAAATAACCCCCATTGTTCATAAATGTCATACGCAGTGTTTTTAAAAATAGTGAAGATTCAGAGTCGAAGCTTCGATAACATGTGCATGGGATTTATTTAACAAAAACAATGGGCAACCACCACGGCCATCCTTCCTCGAGTGACGAGAAGTCACAAGCGGGCTCCGGGACCGTAACTCCCCGCGGGGGCTCCAGGAAAGGATTGTCAACTTCTTCGTCTGGCGTCGACATCCAAGAGAAGCCAGTCACGCAGTTGATGCCGCTTGACAAACTCGCAAAAGTTAGATTCCTCCTTCAGTTATAATTTCTAATGTATTCATCCTCCATTGCGCAAGGTGACAGAACCTTGAAAGCCTGAAGGCTGACGTTTATCAAATCCTAACCTTACCTGCGGCACTTGAGTAGAGCGATAAGGGGCTACGTAACTCGTTGTTTTATGATTATTAGTTAGTTTTATGGCTAAACCAATATCATTGTAAACTTGTGTCAAAAGATCTGTTTTCAATAGTTGAATGGTAATTGTTTTTCTTGTGAAGATAATGTTTACATTTGCTGCATATTGTGTTGGCAGCTGTATTCCTATTGAGGTGTTAATTAGCCACATAGGTTACAGGATCCCCGACTTATTTAAATTAAGAACATTGATTCTAACATATCTGAATTGAAATCAAAACAGAAAATGCACATTCATACATTTTTTATGATTCAAATTCACCAACAAAACACTAGAAAATTAAAAAAAAAAAAATGGTAAATATCGGTTCGGACTGGCCACGCTTATTACGAATAATTTTTAGAAAAAAACTTTAGATTCACCTTAATTACTATAAAAGGAAACTTTTTGGCTTTGGGGCGGCGGAAAATAATGCATTTTAATTTTCAATTGCATAAAACCAAAATTCTCTTCGCGAACCGACCCAGCGAAAATCCGCGGCCGTAACTGTCACTTTTGTTGTTAATGTTTTGTTAATGTTGGTATTCTTGATAAATTATCAAGAGCTAATACGACTGTAGCCGACTTCGTGAGATAATGCGCGTATTTATGAAATTTGTCTAGCGGGCTTGTTTGTGTAACATGGTTTGTGATACAAAAGAAAGTGCCCCTTTATAACGCCTGCTCGCGTCAACGCAAGAAAAACATCCCAGGGGGCCTAGTCACTAATTTTTGTAAACCTCCGTTTCATGAAGTTACGGGTTTAGCTACGTCACATACCCGTATTTTGACAGATTCGCCAGCTTAAATAACAACAACAACGGGTATGTGACGTAGCTAAACCCGTAACTTCATGAAACGGAGGTTTACAAAAATTAGTGACTAGGCCCACAGTTTTCAAGTGGTTTAGCTGCTACGCTAGGTTTGTGTAACATGGTTTGTGATTCGCGGTATTTATGTAGGTATCCCACGAAGTCGGCTGCAGTCCATAACAGTGACAGCTACGGCCGCGGATATTCGGTGCGTCGGTTCGCGAAGTGAATTTTGGTTTTATGCAATTGAAAATTAAAATTATTATTATTAATTAATTATTTTCCGCCGCCCCAAAGCCAAAAAGTTTCCTTTTATAGTAATTAAGGCGAATCTAAAGTTTTTTTCTAAAAATTATTCGTAATAAGCGTGGCCAGTCCGAACCGATAATTACCAAAAAAATTTACTATACATTCATTTTTACTTTAATGAAATATTTTGATTTACACTTCAGTCTCTTGATCGGTCTCTGATGTAATATGTTTTATGGGGTGAAATGCAGATCCTGCCAAAGTCTGGAAATTTAATAAAAAGGCACTTTCTAGATGAGAAAAGTGTGGAGAAGCTGAATAAAAAAAAATTAAGGCGCACTCGGCAAAATTGAGGGAGATACAGCCGTTCAAAGTATAAATAAAATTTCACTTCGCGAACCGATACTACGCCATTTTGTCACTGTTATGTTGGTATCCCAGACCTGATACAAACAAGAGCTAGATACGATTGTAGCCGACTTCGTGGGATAAATGACAAGGCGCGTAATTATGAAAAACAGAATTAATAATATAATGTAAACGAACCTCTAATCAGGCACTGGAATGGAGACAAACCATTAAAATCCTGGGATGTTTTTTAAAATAAAGATAATATACACAAGCCCGCTACACAAACCCTGCTTTGCCAAACAAACCATTCAAAAGCGTAGGCTGTTTTTTAAAGTAAAGATAACATACACGCCCGCTACACAAACCCTGCGTAGCCAAACAAACCATTCAAAAACGTAGGCTGTTTTTTAAAGTAAAGATAACATACACAATCCCGTTAGACAAACCATTTAAAAACGTAGGCTTTTTAAAGTAAAGATAACATACACAATTCCGCTAGACAAACCCAGCTTTGCCAGACAAACCATTTAAAAACGTAGGCTGTTTTTTAAAGTAAAGATAACATACACAAGCCCGCTAGACAAATTTCACAATTACGCGCCTTATTATGTATCCCACGAAGTCGGCTACAATCGTATCTAGGCTCTTGTTTGTATCAGGTCAGGGATGCCAACATAACAGTGACAAAATGGTGGGCGGCAGCAGGCGGGCTGTCGTAATATCGGTTCGCGAAGTGAAATTTTATTAAACGACATTGAAAATTAAAATGCATTATTTTCCGCCGGCCGTGATGCAAAAAGTTTCCTTTTATAGTGGCCAATCTAAAGTTTTTTTTTAAAAAATTATTCGTAATAACCATGGACACTAATCCCGAAAATTTACCTTAATCTTAATTAAGTACTATAAAATACAACTCTCTGAATTAATACTATCGTATGGGATGATAACTGACAGCCATTTACATTAATTTATGTCTGTATTCTGTGACATTTTTTATTGAAATTTTGAATGCAGTGTTTTCCATCTCTTCGAATGCAAATAGATGTATTTTATAGTAATAAAGGTGAATCAAAAGGTTTTTTCTAAAAAATATCTGTATAAAGCTTGACCAGTCATCCAGAAAGTTTACCAAAAGTTTTTTTAGTGATCCCAGAAGAAAAACCTAAATTTACAGAGCGCTCAAAGGTTGTTCAGGTAGATTGAGGTTACAGCTGGTTCTTGCTGTTTTTCATTATTTCATTCATAATTTTTCTAATATAATGGGAGAGGGCGTAGGAAAAATGCATTTTATATATTTTTGTAAGCATTAAATAAAACAAACAATTAAACTTTTTATTCAATAAACAACTAGGTCACTCTGAATCAGTGATACAGTTAAATGGTTGCAATGTCGAAAAGGTGGAAATATTTAGATACCTCGGCAGTATTCTCACGGAGACTCTTCACCCAGATGTAGAGGTTAAGTGCAGAATTGAAGCAGCAAGACGTTCATTAAAATGAAATCCCTCTTCAAAACTAAGGCAGAGAATGCTAAAATGTTATGTGTAGTCGGTCTTGCTGTATGGATGTGAAACATGGACCTTGAAAGTTGTGAGAGAGGTTTTAGGGTGGCACACCTGTTTCCGGCCATACAAGAGCGAGACAGGTGATCCCGCATATAAAAGGAGATGCAGGCCTCTCCTCACTCTTTTTTTCCAACCGCCAACACGTTAGCTAGGACGTATTTATAGCCATAACTTATAATAAATATCCATATCGCCAATACGCGCATTATTTATTAAATAACCTCGCCTACACTCGAGTCTGTATTTAACAGTGGCGCAGCCTACGGTACACGATTCTGACAATACGGCAGAAATATCGCGAAAAGAATCGACGCGCAAAAAAATTTGGCACAAAAATTTGGCAAAAATACGCGGTAACATTATTATTTCGGGTCGGTAAGAAAGGCCGGACCGAAATTATTCCAACACTTCACTGCAAGGAGTGAAGTGCAAGAAGACACTGGAGCCAGCCAGCTTTTCGGAAGGGGGAAGCACGGGAGGTCCAGCGTCAATCGGCATCTCTGAGGGTCAAGGATCGGAGATCCAGGTCGCAGGAGTGATCTGGGGTAGCCATCGGTGTTACTGTGTGACGGGTCTGGAAGGAGCCATCAATTCACAGGGTCAAGGAGCAGTTTCCGGAGCAGGGTCCAGGGAGCAGACGGCAGAAGAAGAAGCCTCATTGGGAAGTTTTTGTTTTTTCTGTTTTCTTTCTCTCTATTTGGGTACCTTCTGGGCATTGGGAACATGGAGTCTCGAGGATTGGAGTCCTTCAGTTTGCGTGACGGGAACTGGGAGAACTTCAAGGTCCGCCTCGGACAATTTCTCCTCGTGAATGATGAAAAGTTTGCATCGGATGGGGCTATTTTCCTGAATGCATTGAAAGATGATTGTTTTTCCTTATTGGTTAATTTGTGCATTCCTAAAAAGGTAACAGATATTAAGTTAGAAGATTTGATATCTAAACTTGATGAGTATTGTTGTTCAACGAAATGTTTTTTTGAAGAGAGATCTAAGTTTTACAGTGCTAAACAAAGAAATGACGAATCAATCCGTGAGTTTGCAGTGCGGTTAAAGTCTCTTTCTACTAATTGCAAATTTGGGAATAGTTTATCAGTAAATTTAAGGGATTTCTTTGTTTTGGGTTGTAAACCAGGAAAGGTAAGGGAAAAATTATTTCTCGAGGGTGAATTATACTCGTTCGAAAAATGTTTACAAGTCGCCGAGTGCATTGACCTCGTAGCTTCAACTCAAGCGCAGTCCCGAGTTGATAATACGGTTTACGCTAATGTACAGCTCAAGGCCGGTCGACTCTCTTTTAATAATTCGCGTGTGAAAGACAGAGACGTGAAGCGTTTCGGGCATAGCAACAGGGCACGGTCACAGTCGCCAGCGAATGCTGTGAAACAAAATTGTACCGTTTGTGGTCACAATAATCACATCGCGACGGAATGTAGATATAAAAATTATTTATGTAAAATTTGCAGTACGAAGGGTCATCTCGCAAAACAGTGCAAGCGTTCCTCAACACGTAAGAGTGTGAATACTTTGTTGTCGGACACAAAGTTGGGTGAAGTTAATAGTGTCGAACCATTTTTTATTGAAGTTTCACTAGACGGGATCAAGAGTAAATTCATGGTAGATTCTGGAGCATCTTGTTGCGTAATTTCCAAGGAGTGTTATTTCAGTAAATTCAGTAGAATCAAGCTAGTGCACGAAGACATTAGTCTACGGGGTTTTGACAATACGCTCGTGAAAGTGGTAGGTACAATTACGCCACAAGTGGAATTTAACGGTCAGTGTCACAATTTGAAATTTGTTGTTGTCACAAGTGCTTCGTTATCGATAGTGGGGCGTGATTTTATGAATCTTTTTAACGTCGGGATTAACGGAATCGTAAACAGTATAAAACAGAATACTTTGAAGCAGCGATTAGTAAAAAAATTCCCGGAAGTTTTTACGGATAAACTAGGAAAATTTAATAAGTACGAAGTGAATTTAACTTTGAAAGAGACCGCTATTCCGATATTTCGTAATCACAGAGTTATGCCGTTCGCTTTGAAAGAAAAAGTCGAAAGGGAGTTAGATAGTTTACTGTCAGACGGTATTATAGAACAAGTCCAGTTTAGTGAGTTTGCAAGTCCAATTGTTCCAGTAATTAAGAAAAACGGTAGTATTAGATTATGTGGTGATTATAAATCGACAGTGAATAATCAGTTATTAGTTGACAAATATCCATTACCTAGGATAGAGGAGCTATTAACGAAAGTAAATGGTGGGAAAGTTTTTGCAAAAATCGATCTTAAATCGGCGTATAGTCAATTTGTTTTAAAAAAGGAGTGTAGGCGTTTTACAACAATCAATACCCATTTAGGATTGTTTCAGTATAAGCGGTTAGTGTACGGGTTATCTCCCGCGCCAGCTATATTTGCAAAGGCAATGGCAAATTGTTTGTCAGGATTACAGAACATGACGTTTTATTTGGATGATATTATCGTGATAGGGGAAGACGAAGACGATTTAGAGAAAAACGTATGTGTCGTGTTAGAAAGGTTGAAACATTGTAATCTAACAGTGAATAGTGACAAGTGTGAATTCAATTTAAAAGTTATTGAGTTTTTAGGTTATAAAATAAGTGAACAAGGGATTCAACCGTGTGAACGGAATAAAGAAGCCATTTTAAATGCACCAGCACCTAGTGATTTAAATAATTTAACAAGTTTATTAGGTATGATTAGTTATTATCGTAATTTTATTCCAAATATGGCAAATATATTGTCACCATTATACGAATTGCTTAAAAAAGATGTTAAGTTTCAATGGGGTACGGAACAAGAAAATAGTTTTGCGATAATTAAAAGAATATTAACTTCGGATAGGATTTTAACGCATTTTGACGAAAATATACCTGTGAAACTTGTCACAGATGGTAGTTTTAATGGGGTAGCAGCAACATTACTTCATAGGTTTCAAAATGGCGTAGAAAGACCGATTGGGTTCGCAAGCAGAACTTTAACTAAAGCGGAAAAGAATTATTCTATTCTAGATATTGAAGCGACAGCAATTATTTTTGGAATTAAGAAGTTTTATCAATATTTGTACGGCAGAGAATTTATTTTAGCTGTGGATAATCAGCCGTTAGTGAGAATTTTAGGTGAAAATAAAGAAGTACCTAAGATTGCCGCGTCAAGGTTACAGAGATATGCTATTATGTTAGGTTCGTTTAATTTTAAAATTGAATATGTAAAATCGAAAAATAATTGTTCAGACTTTCTGAGCAGGTGTCCGATTGAAAAGGTTAGCTGTGAAGATGAGATAGAGTCTGATTACATTAATTATTTCGAGAATAATGGGTTTAATTTGTCTTTAGACGTGATAAAAAGCGAAACCGAAAAGGATGATGTGTTAGGTCAAGTGAAAAATTTTCTTATCGAAGGTTGGCCAGCATCAGTAAAAAAGGCACAAAGTGGTAACTTTATTAGAATTTTTTGGGAAAAAAGGTTAGAATTGTCTTTGATAAATGGGTGTGTTTTATATCAACATAGGGTTGTTGTACCTGAGTCTTTAAGACAAGAGGTTTTAAAGATGTTACATAGATCTCATTTAGGGGTTTTTAAGACTAAAGGTATTGCAAAAAGCTTTGTCTGGTGGCCAAAAATTAATCAAGATTTGGAGAAAATAACGGAAAATTGTAGAGATTGTTTAGAAATTAAACCAGAATCACAAAAGAGTTCTTTAGCAGTGTGGCCATATGAACCTGAAGTATGGTTCAGGGTACATATTGATCATGGTAGTTTGTATAACAAAAATTTTTTAGTGGTGGTAGACTCTTCTTCAAAGTGGATTGAGTGTCTGGAAGTAAACAGTCTGTCTTCAAAAGAAAATATCGAAATACTTCATAGATTATTTTCGCAATTTGGTTTTCCAGCAACTTTAGTTAGTGATAATGGTACGTGTTTTTGTTCTGAGGATTTTGAAAATTTTTGTAAGAAAAATGGGATAGAACATATCACTAGTCCAGTCAATCACCCTAGTAGCAACGGGCAAGCTGAAGCTACAGTAAAGACTTGTAAAAATTTCCTTTAAAAAATTTGTAAACATAATGGATTTCCTTCAGATTATAAAGAAAAGTTAGGTAACTTTTTAGCAGACTATAGGAATACAGTTCACGCAACAACAGGATGTGAGCCATCTGTATTATTAATGGGTAGAAAAATTAGAACAGTATTTGACTCTCTGATTCCAAGGAAAATTGAGGATAGAACGGGTAGTTCAGGTTCTACTCGACGAAACAAAGTAATAAAAAAGGTTACTCAGAGCCAAAACAATCAGAAAAGACAATATAAGGGTAGAGTTAAATCAGGTTTTAATATAGGTCAGAAAGTAATGACTAGAGATTTCAGATCTCAGGGTAATAGGTTATGGGTCCCTGGGGTTATTGTGGATAAAAAAGGTAGTAAAATATATTTCATAAAAATTAACAAGTCTAATATGGTGTGGAAAAGACATTTAGACCAGCTAAAGGAATTACATGTTTCATGGCAGGAGGAAGATAACCAGGAATTCGCGTCTGACACGTTGGAATTGTCGACGGACGAATTAGATCTCTCCGGTATGTTACGTAATAGAAGTGTCTCTAATTCTGTTTCTCCATGTTTCAGGTCTAACCCATGGCAAGGAAGGCTTCGGCCCAGGTGACAGCACTTCGCAGTCGAAATGGACAGAAATGGACAGAAGGGAAACAGAAAGAACAAAAACAAATGTTTTGTTAATTTTTAATGTAATGTGTTAATTTTAACTGTGAAATATGAAATATAAAATATATTGTATGAAATATGTAGCTATAGGTATCACTTATGTAGCCAGGTTCCTCCCGTTTAAGTAGGGGAGGATGTGAGAGAGGTTTTAGGGTGGCACACCTGTTTCCGGCCATACAAGAGCGAGACAGGTGATCCCGCATATAAAAGGAGATGCAGGCCTCTCCTCACTCTTTTTTTCCAACCGCCAACACGTTAGCTAGGACGTATTTATAGCCATAACTTATAATAAATATCCATATCGCCAATACGCGCATTATTTATTAAATAACCTCGCCTACACTCGAGTCTGTATTTAACAAAAGTAAATACCATGAACAGGTTAGAGGCTTTTGAAAAGTGGCTTCACCGGAGAATGCTCAAGCTACCATGGACCGACATGATCACGAACACAGAAATTCTCAGGCGGGCTAGAGCAGATAGAGAACTGCTTACATTAATAAAAATCAGGAAAATTTCATATCTGGGTCATATAATTCGAGGGGAGAAGTATCACTTGCTCCAATTAATATTGAAAGGCAAGATAGAGGGTCGCAGCGCAAGACAGAGAGACATTTTCAAGAGTGATCGCCAACGTCGGGGGGACCTGATAGGGCACACAATGAAGAATTCAATAAACTAAATTAGGTACAAAATAAGGTTTTGTCAAAATTTTGTACTTTTAGTCAAAACGTAGATTCTTGGTGATATATTAGAAATGGCCACAACTTCATCAGGGGTTTTTTGAATGACAGTGGATACTCTTTTAATCTTAGTGGATCTTGGTCCAAGTATGACACAGTTAAATATGAACGAATCGGATAGGGACACATTAGCTCAGTTGGTAGAGCTCTGCCCCGGCAAGGCGAAGGTTCTGAGTTCGTGTTCTGGACGTGACCATATCTTTTTCTGATTTTTCTGTTTTGAGATTTTTTATTGATTTGCGCTAATATTGTCTTCATTTACCCGGCTCAGAACAGATATTGTCTATTGAGTCGGGTAGCGCACATATATGTAAATAACTATTGATGTTAATAAACGCCCGGGTTACCGGCAACTTTAAAAAAAAAAAAAATTATTAAAAATTAATAAAATTCGATGAATACAAAGTCTTGTTGACTTTTTTGCCGTCTCGTGGCTGCGGACCGCTGCTCTAAATATCGCCCTGGTGAGAGTCCACTATTAGAATAGAAACTTTGCTTGAAATGGCCTTAGCCGTGTTTGATGACCAGATCTGAATAGCCAGGTACTTCCCCACCTTCCTCTTCTTCATCTCCTTCCCCTCCCCACTCACTTCAGCCTCACAATATACCCCAATTAGAGATGCTATAATCCCACTGACCGGCAGGTTGGGACACTATTGTGCAGTATTCACATAAAAAATATATATATCTAAAGTATTTTTAAGCATTTCGATTATGAATAATGGTCTTTGGATGATACTGAGTTTCTTAATAAGGTGCAAATATACTTCTAAGTTATGTGTGTGAAATATCCCACATAAATTAACTTCCCAACCTTCCTCTTATCCATCTCTTCACCTTACTCCATTCAGCTACAAAATGCCCCATTTGAGGATGCCCATAGTTCCACTGGCTCCAGACTTATGAATGACTCTATATTCACATGAAAAATATTTTTTGAAGTAAAACTTCTTTACGCATGCTCGACTTGGGGGGTAAGCTGGTGATTGCGTTACGAAAAGTGGTGATTGTTACGAAAAATGTCATGCGAACGGTAATCGATGCAAACGGTGATCAATTGCTAGGCGGTCGGTCGGGCCTTTACGCACGCTTGACTTGGGGAGTGATAGGGATAAGGATAAGGATGGTCACCTCAAGGTCGTAGGTCACCCCAAGGTCGTAGGTCACCCCAAGTTCGTAGGTCACCCCAAGGTCATATTTTACCCCAATGTCATGTCACCCCTAGGTCATAGGTCACGCCGTTTGCTACGTTTGGTAACTTAGCAAGGATACATTGGGTGAGGTTTGTCTTGTGGTTTTACTTCAGTCGTGTGGTCTAAACACACTGGTTTTTTTTTTTTATGCATGCTGGGATTTGAACCCCTGACCCCTGGGTGCAAAGCCAAGAAGTTTACCGATCTGGCAGATCTCTCAGCTCTTTAATTAATTGCACAGTTGCTTAATTCATTATTGCAAATATTTTTTTATATAAATTAATTGACCAGGGATTAAAATGTCAATAAAGATTGAATGATAAAGCGCCTAATTGATAAATCATTTTACAACAGACATGCCTGTCAATATTTTTAGTATTTTTATCAAATATATTCTGCATTCTTCAGAGTAACTTAAATATTTTTCTTATATTATTTCCTGTTATCAATAAATTGAAATAGTAATAATAATACTTGACAAATATTTATATCACCTCATGGCGGCCACTTGTTATAAATACCTTACGGTGCCTAACTCTTATACAGGGTGTCCGGAGATAAAGTGAATTAACTTCGGTATGTGATTCTACATGATATTATAAGTAAAAAAGATAAATAACTTTTTTCGAAATTCCTACTTTTAGGGATAGTTTTGTGGTAAAAAGATAAAACTAGACCGGCATGTGCGGCTAGATTTATTATTTTCTACACGGGTTCATGTCCCGTTGGCGGCAAGTATCTTTTCTCGGAAGATTTTTCAATGTAAACGAGTGTTTCAGGCTGACAATTATTGGTTACCCTTTGTGCTATGCATAAAAATCTTGTCTAAACGTTAGTTTATAAATTAAAAAATAATAATTAATATTTGGCAAGTTTAAGTATTTCCCCAATAAATGCAGACATAATTTGTCTCGACGCCACCTAGCGAGGGATTTAACACTAACAATGTCTCTCTCGCAAAAATAAAGTTGGTTGTTTTCAGGTGGAAAAAATATAATAAGCAGTAATTGTTGAATGAAACACTAGTATATATTGAATTATTTGGTGGGTATTTGATAAGCCGCCATAGCTCAGTGGTCATAGCATCCGACCGGCAATCAGAAGGACACGGGTTCATGTCCCGTTGGCGGCAAGTATCTTTTCTCAGAAGATTTTTCAATGTAAATGAGTGTTTCAGGCTGATAATTATTGCTTATAATAATTGTTACCCTTTGTGCTATACATAAAAATGTTGTCTAAACGTTAATAATAATTATTATTTTCTGCTGTTACGATACGGGCCAATCGATGCAATGTTGCCACAATCATGCCCGGCAGACTCTCAACAAGTAAGATCGTACCTCGCACTAAAATGGCCGTGAAGAATTTTGAAAATGGTGGTATCTGATACTCCAACAAATTTCTGCGAGCTGTTTCTTCTTCTTTAGTCTGGAATCTTCTAATATTTATTTTTCATCTTTTTGAATAATTTCCGAAGTGGTCACCTCGATCGGCCTTCCTGGCCGTGGGTCGTCTTCAAGTGACTCCCTGCCTTGTTTAAAGAGTGTATGCCACTTGTAAACCATAGTTTTACTAGGACAAGAGTCCCTGTAAACTGATGACATCTCTTTTAAGTATGGTCTGAACTGATTTTCCTTGCTTGGTATGGAACTTTATAACAGCGCGGAACTCAATTTTCTCCATATTTCACAATTTCTTCCCGATTGACTTGTTTGGTCATCGAATGCTCAAAGACAAATGACCTAATTACGATACAACCCGGTGTTTATACCAATAATGAGTTGTTCAATTAGTATCTAATTCAGCTACACCCCCACTGATCACCTACCTACCCATTCCGCGAACTTAAAAACCTCCCCTCAAGTCATTAAATGCCTCTATTCACGGAGATACTTATAAGATACTCGATCCTCGTGCGCATATCATACGCCCCGGTCATTAGTACCCCCCATACGATTTTGCCGGTGCCCGTTTACGGCGCTATGCGGTGGCTGTCAGTTTCCAATCAGGTATCAATCACAATCAAGTATCACGATGCCGACAGTGCTGATTGCACGTGACGCGTCGCATCATTTGTGTCTGATACTTATTCGTTTGACATTTGACAGAAATGGCATCGGAACATGAAAGTAATGTTAGATTTGTTCTGGAAGTGGAAAAAAATGCATGTTTATATAACTATACTTTGCCAGAACACGTAAGAAAGGATTTAGTGGAGAAGGCATGGATTGATGTTGGAAAAAAAGTCATATGACATCGCTTGACAGCGTGTTAACTCCACGGCTGCACGTGAAAAATGATCAAGTTCAGTATATTTCGGATAGCGCCGTGTACGGAGACTAGCATTAAAAAGTAGTATATCAGCAGGGTACTTGTGGTTTCATCACAATTACGTGATTGTAAGTATCTCCATGAACGGAGGGCCTAACACATGCAACTTAACATCTTCAACCCTTTAGAAATTGCTGCGGTGATAAAATAAATAATATTTGTATGAATGCGGAGATTAACAGTTGTTTTCTTTACAGATTTTGGTTAAGAAAACGCATGAAGAAGATGGACTCAACGGTATCACGGAGAAATGTTTCACGGTAAGAATTTAATTTAATTAATTAAATTTTAATATTGAAAATATTTTGAAACTGTCAAATTAGTATAAGCTTTCCCTGAAGAAGAAACGTTTGTTCTGAAACCGGTTGGCATTATATAAGTGGTTTATACAAAGTTGAATTGTTTCATTTTTCTATAATTAAATTTTATTTTACTTTCCCTGTTTCGACCATCAACACATCTTATTAAAATTTTTATGTTATATCTCACAAGCGCACCATGTAAAGACAGGGGAACTGTATCGCCATTCGGTTGGGCAGCATTGTGAGATGGATAAGATAGGGGCTGTAGGAACGGATTTATGAATTTAACCTTCCGTCAGGCGCAATGCAAATCCTAACACGATCGGGTGCAATTCATCTGTGAGATTAAATCACAGAAAAATAGATGAAAATAGATTTTTCGCTCAATTTTTCGAGACGAATGAAAACTGGCCTTAGATTGGCGATATTTGGCACAAAAATAACAGATCACTTCATCTCACAGATTAGTCGTGCCTGACGGAAGGTTAATAATTGAAGAGGCATGGATTATATGATGGAGGAATAATAGAAGCCGGTAGCTTGTTTCACATGCAAGCCGACGTGATGACATAAATATGACGTGATGTCTTACTTTTAAGAGTTAACCTAATCTACGCCACTGTCACAAATGTTTTTAAATTTTTTTTTATATGAATACCTCACAAGAGTCCCAGCTGCTCCCGTTGAAGATCCTGGGAAGGGGAAGGACATGGGGAAAAGGAAGGTGGGGAGGTACCTGGCTATTCAGATCAGGTCACCAATACGGTTAAAAGTCATTTCAAGCAATGTTTCAATTCTGAATGGTGGTCTTACACCAGGGCGATACTGAGAGTATCATCCACTCTGGAACGTGCCGCAAATATCTAAGATCTAAGACACTATATAAAGAGGTAAGATTTGTTTGTTTGTTTGTTTTCATTGAAAAGGCCCCGAAACTACTGAACCGATTTGAAAAATTCTTTCACCAATAGAAAGCTACATTATCAGCGAGTAACATAGGCTGTATATAATGGTAAGCTCTGGCGTTATGAAATTTGTATAAGTAAAAATGTGCGTATTTCATATATTTTAGCACCAGGGAGGAAAGGCAGGGGGATGGTGGGGTTTGCGGAGAGGGAAGACGAAAGGGAGGGGGAAGGCGGGGAAGGTGGAAGGGAACGGGGATACACGGGAAAGGACATGCAGGGAGAATCAATTTATTTCTTTGAATGGCATAGCAACGCATGCCAGGTACCAGCTATATATATTAATAAAAATGAATCGCCGAAATGTATGTACGCGCATAACTTCCGAACGACTGCACCAAATTGGATAATTCTTTTTTTTGGGTGTTTGTTATTGTCAGGATAAGGTTTGTATAATCATGAAATTTGTTTAAAAAATATAATAGATGGCATGCGAGCTGTTTGAAAACAGAATGTACCGGGAATGAATGGAATGCGAGAGGGGGAGGGGAACTCGGGTAGGGGGTTAGCGGGAGGGGGGGGGGGAACCCGGGAGGGGGAGGGGAATCTGGAAGGGGGAAGGGGGAAGGGGGAGGGGAAAGGGGGAGGGGGAAGGGTTAAGGGGAAGGGGAAGGGGGAAGGGGGAAGGAGACGCGGAGAGGAAGGGGAAGCAGAAGGGGAGGCGGAAGGGGAACGGGACGAATGGGAAAGGACACGCAGGGAGAATCAATTTCTTTATTAAATGGCATAGCAACGCATGCCGGGGACCAGCTAGTACTATATATTAGCTTTGTGTTGAAAAGTTTTCAAAAATCTAAGGGCCAGATTTAAGGAATGCTAGCGGCGAAATGACAACCATTTTGACGAAATTATTTTTATGAAATGATTTTCCAGCGTATTTTTGTTTGTATCAATAATCATTTGTTTAAATACAATCTGTATTTTTTTTCATGGTTGTTTCAAAAGTGCAAATGTTTATGGCCCACCCTTCGATCAATAAAGGCTACGTCATTGGCTCACACCATATTTGTGACATTTTTCAGAGTGATAGATACTTTCAGTTTCGCCCTTATGAAAGACCACCATTCAGAATTCTTTGTGAAGTAACACGATTAATCAAATAAAATTTATTTGTCCACGCCGGGATTCGATCCCGCGACCTTCGGATTGTGAATCAAGAGCCTTACCCCTCAACCATGCTGGCTATGTGATACATCGTTGATTGCATGTTCTATGTGATGCATGTTGCATCCATGAAGTTTCACTAAAGTACCACCTACGTTGTGTGTAAATGTGCCGCATGGTGGAGTAGATTGATGAATTCCTCGTCTGTTTCAGTATCATCTGTTCCCCAAGTACCCGGAGCTGGGCGAGCGGCTGTTCCACTACCTGCTGATGCAGTCCAAGCCCAAGCACCAGCACATCAGCGCCACCAGCTTCAAGCAGCAGGCCGAGCGTTTCCTCGGTATATTGGACGACCGGGCCATCCTAGAGGTCTACGTCAAGTGAGTTGCTAAAAATATCTATACTAGCTTTTTGATTGTTGCAGGCAACTAATCGGTTAAAACACTAACAGCCGTTGTGTCCAACATTTTCGGATGATTAATCCGAGTGAAGCTGAGCCTAGCGCCTTGCGCCGCTAAGCTAAGGTATGTTAGAAAAATGCTCCATTTTAGCTGTGTCCAACAACTTGATCGTAGCGCTCGGTGTGTAGCCCCATTTGCTTTCGTACACCAAAAAATGACGTCAAGTTAGCAACTTTACATGTTAAATTAATACCGAAACGTTAATTAATTTTATTTATTATTAATACAGATATTTTATTTTAAATAGTGTAATACATAAACCGACATTTAACATTTTTAAAACAAACGTATTTAATATGTTAAAAATAAGGTGTTAATTGACTTACTTTTTTGTTTACGTGCGTTTGAAGTTTGACATTAGAATCAGTTGAAATTTTGTATTCAAAATGGACAAGGCGAAGCGTTCGAAAAATTTTACGCCAAACGAAAAAATGAGACTTGTAGACCTAGTTACCTCGTCGCAGGTCATTTTGTCGAAAGCGACAGGTGGCCCAAACTACGCTACGCTTGTAAAATCAAAAGAAGCTGCTTGGAATGACATTGTCCTCGACAAGTGCTAATTATATTCCACATATTATTACAAAAATGACACTCGAATAAGTCAAAACTTTACCTTTCGCTTGCGTAAGTTAAATTATCTTCTACTTGGCTCAAAACATGTAAAAAAACACGCGTTTGTTCCTAAAGCGGTTATAAAAATCGCCGTCATTTAATACTTCCATAAAATTTATATCGGCATCTTGCCGCCGCCTATATAATCCAATATTATCGTTAAGCATATCTGCCCATTCAACCATAATCACTATATTCAATATAGGATTCATATTTCAAATTGAAAAACCAAATAAAAAAGCCGACAAAAGAGTGAACTGATGACAGATAATTACGATAATTAATTGACATTGACAGCTCGATTGTTTTCGCGGATTTTTGTTCGCTCTGTTGTCAGTTTTTATAAGTAGGTCTTCCTTAGCAACTTTAATCCACCCGGCTACCTTCCTTACATTTGAGTGTGGTGGGACGATCATTGTGTTTCGACACAGCGTATTTGGGCATTTGAGCAGGGCTGAGCGGAGATCTCGGCTGAGCATAGGTTGGACACAACGGCTGTAAGCGTTTGACTTGTGAATGTGGATGAAGTGAGGAGTGTGTTTTTAAATAAATCTATGAAGAAAAAAACGATGTTTGAATGTGGATGAAGCGAGGAGTGTGAGCCTACAAAGGGCACAGGTAGTTGACCGCTCAATTTTGTACACCTGCTCTTGGGCCACTTCGGACGCCCAGGTCTTGTCTATAGTCATACTAACACTTATTTTATCTTGATTTTGCGCTAAGCACTTGCATACTGCTTACTAACAACGTATGCAGGGAGACTAGAAGTCTAGATTAGTTTGAAATGAAATGTAGATTCGTTCATTCAAAAAAATTAGAGTCCTTTCGAGAGCCTTGAAGGAGTAAACATCTGTTACTTTTATACCAGGGCGGGTAAGTGGTGGACATCCTCCAATGAGCCCTTTGATATTAAAATAATCCATCCATAACGCCTAATTTCCTATTCCAAAGTAGACTCTTACCACTGAGCCACTTTGGTCACCGTCACTCTTAAAACGGCCCAGAGAGCTTACCGCTCAATTCAGTACACCTGCTACTGAACCACCCTAGCCGCCCGACTCAAGGCGTTCAGTATTTCGTTTAGAAAAACTAATAGAGCCTTATCTCGCATAAAGGGGCCTAGGAGTTTACTGCTCAATTTTTTCACTCGGTCCTTCGGTTTGTGTAGGTTGACACGTGTAATTTGATATCCATCTCGGATACTTAAAGGTTCCATGAATTAAATTAATATAGAAAAAATAGTTCCTACTTTCGGACCTACCCACAGAGTACATCAATATATTCTGATGCACAATATCCGAACTGGTACCAATAATAATAATTAGTAATTTGAATTTATTTGAAAGTTTTAATTTAGTTTTCACATTTTAACATTTTTTTTAAAAATCTTTTTTTTTTAAATTTTGAAATTTTTAATTTTTAATTTAGAAATTTTGATTGGTGAATTTTTTTTTTGAAATTTGATATTTATGAGTAAATATGTTTGAATGTGGATGAAGCCTTATCTCGCCAAAAGGGATCTAGGAATTTACACAGTACATACCTACTTACAATAGTAAGTCAATGTGTTCTGATGCAAAATATGCGTGTACTGCATTTATGTAAAAATTGACATTTGTGAGGCATAAATTATGGGACTCCAGATACTAATATCTACAGCCTGTATGTCAGACGAATATCTACAGCTCATGTGTTGAACTAATATCTACGAACTTCAGAGTGTTGACTAATATCTACAGAGCTGAGGTCGGACGAATATCTATGACGGTCCCAGTGTTGACTAATATCTACAGAGCGTAGGTTAAACTAATATCTACAGAGCGTAGGTTGGACTAATCAGCTAAATGTGTCCAATAGTCCGATATTAGGGATTTTTACATACATACATACTTACATAAATTAAGTTTTTTAAACTGCATACGCAATATTACGTTATTCCAATATGCTATACATAATTGCAAATCCAACCTCTGCGAGTGCTGTAGATATTCATCATCACTTTGGTTTTCATAGATATTAGTCAGCAGTTTGAGCTGTAGATATTCGTCAACACTTTGGTTCTCATAGATATTAGTCAGCAGTTTGAGCTGTAGATATTCGTCAACACTTTGGTTCTCATAAATATTAGTCAACAGTTTGAGCTGTAGATATTCGTCAACACATTGATTCTCTTTTTCGTTATATGTTTTTGGGGTGTTGTGCCGTGTTGCGCTACCTCCTTCTTTAGCCAACGTTTCGGACATCGTTGCAGTGTCCATCATCAGGGCAGATCCGGCAGATCCGGTAGATGTCACACATCTACCGGATCTGCCGGATCTGCCCTGATGATGGACACTGCAACGATGTCCGAAACGTTGGCTAAAGAAGGCGGTAGCGCAACACGGCACAACACCCCAAAAACATATAACGAAAATGCTTCTGGCCGTGAAAATCTTAAAACTTATCACATTGATTCTCATAGATATTAGTTTGATTTTTTCAGTTTTTGGAATTCCTGTAGATATTAGTAGACGCCTCCAAAATATGGCAGACCACAGGGAATGCTTTCTAAGATAGCAGCCCTACATAAATTGTGACGGCTCGGAGGGAACGGGTTAACAAAGCTAATAATGTTCCGAGTACCAAACCGTAACACTAGGCTTTCAGAGTTGTTCTTTGTTTATTTCATTAATTCCCCAGTCCAAAGGCTAGATAGGCTTGGAATTAAATACAATTCCGTTGATATTTTTTTTATTTATTCCATACTAAAATTTTAATCAGAAATTTCTAAGATTTCGTCTCGCTAATATTATTATACGTAATCTGTATATAACTTTCTTTTTATTTTAACATTTACCATGTACTTTACAATTTTCTTATTATATTGATTTTTGCTATTTACTACAGGGAGGTATCAATACCTTTTTTTCTCTTCTCTCTTGTATTTTGTACTTGGTATTACGTTGATTCATTTTGTACCTATTTTTTCTTATTTTGCTACAGAGCCATTATGGATAAATTGAATTGCATATTGCATTTAAGTAGCTAAATATATACAGGGTGTTGGGATGTACTTGATTTACTTTAACCAGTGATTCCTGGCATTATTTTGAGTAAAAAATTTAAATGAAATTTTGATCTCCGGTGACTTTTTCAATGACTTTTTTTTTCAAATTTTTTTTCTTCAAAACCAAATAAAAAGTTTCTTCCGCATGTCGTCACTGGTCACTCAGCCGAGTAACCGCCCAACCTCTTAACCCTGCCCCCAACTGTCCAACACATAATATTTTTTTTTTGTTTTTGTAGAAAAAAAAACATAAAAAATGTCACCGGAGACCAAAATTTCATTTACATTTTTTACTCTAAATAATGCCTGGAATCACTGGTTAAAGTAAGTCAACTGTATAAATATATTATTATTTCTATTATTATTATGTTACATAATTTCAATGCATTAACGTAATTTATTAAGACTTGTTTTATGTAAAAGCCTTAAAAATATGCATTATATTCCTGCCTTGAATAGTAGCTTTTGAATCTACAGAGATATTCAATGACTAATTGTTACTGGGGATGAGGTGGCATTAATGTACATAGTAGATTATTTTGAGTAAGATTGACTCACATGGCAGATGGTAAGGTTATAGATTTTGAAAGAAAAGAAGGTATTAGAAATACAAAAGTATATTAACCGGTCACCAACTTAAGCAGATATATGCGTTAGAAATACGACAGCAGTCAAGTACAATAAGCGTGTTTATATGTCAACGCGTGTGTCTCCATTGAAACCGTTATAACTCCGTTATTCTTTTAGTGACATCCCTAAAACAAAAAGTAAAAGGAACAAGCTGTACATCCCTATCCAAGTTGTCCATAGAAATACATAACAAGAATATTCTGTCATTCGCACAATCTGACACATAATTTTTTCCGCCAAATTTCAGACCGGCGGCTCGACCCCGCTCGACATTGTTAATTTTTATTAAATATTTTTATATGAAGTGATATAAAAGTGAGGTGACAAAAGTGTTTATTAGACATTTATACAATAGAATAAGTATTGTTGTTTACATAATCTGTGATTTTAGTACCGTTTTCATATAAAAATATCACGTGAGTCATTTTAACATTTTTTTAAAGTTTGCACTCCAAATTTTAATATTTACAAAAGTTAATATTTATTTGTAATACAATAATTCGAAAGCTTATTTTGTAACCTTTCTAAAACAGTTTTTACTATACGGCTAAGTTCAGAAATGTTTCATTTATAGAGCTTTAATTGTGAAGCGGTAATAACACAAAGTTTTCGTAAAATGTCATTTTGTTTGAGACATCTCAAGCGAATATTCGCAAAAATTCGGAGGGGTTTAACTAAAATGACGTCCTGAAACTAAGGCTGTCTCGCAAGGGCTTGCTTAGGTTATTTAGATCATGTGGAACGAATCTCACATGGTGAGAATAACAGGACTCCAGAGAATTGGCTCCCAGCCAAAAGGGGGTCCTGCTTCTGGAGGGTTCCAGAAGCAGGATAGGTGGATGAATCTCGATGCCACTCATCACTCCAGTATGATTCCTGGTGAGCTCCCAAGATGGGCGAGTATCACATCCAAAGTTCACGATCGTAGCGATCTTCAAAAACGATCTGTCATTTTGCGGTCGTAAGGACCGCCCATAGCTCTCGGCTGCTGCACAAAGAATCTTGCTTTCTTTTCAAATCTGCTCATTTACATCTCCCAAGATCAACAACTGTTGCATTCCAAAATATTGCTATTACCCGGTTCATGGTCTGGTGGTTAACACTATCGATTCGATTTATCAGGGCTCGCAATATAACCAATGCCCAAATGTCAATTGGCAAGTACTGGAGGTGCCACACACCGAGACCATAAATAAAATGTATACAAGAAGGTGCATACACCTTGCTACAAATACTTTTATGTAACATAATGTATGTTGTAGTGTTTGTATCTTTAGCAATCGGACGTGCTACGCAAACTTGTAAAAGAAAACACTAGAATTAACCTTTCATAGTTTTTACTAAGAATTAAAATTCACAATGTTATCGGAATACGGAGCATGACAGTAGTAAAATAACGGGACCATTTGTTTTGGCTTGCTGTTATAAAGACTAACGTACAGGGAATTTGAATGCTCCGGTACTTTCCATAAGGTGCGACGATATGCCAAATATGCCAGGTAGGTAAGTACTGCTCTGTGTTCAGCGTTTTTGTTGCTCAACGTTGTGTTGAGCGTTGGCTCGCCACATATCTATGCAATAGATATAGTACATTTGTCTCACGTACACTGAGTGGGGGGTGTGGCTGTCAATAGAGGAGACCAGTGGCCGCGTGTAATAACACTGCGGGGTGGAAGAGGCCTACACCCGGTGCTAAGTGTAGTAATGAGCCAAGTGTTATATTAGAAGCCATTCTAAAGTACACTACGTATGTGTTTCCAGGATGTTTTGCGAGGAGGAGCATGAGGGTATGATGGAGACGAAGGGAATGGAGACCATGCTGATGACCTGCTACAAGCTGTCCATGGACCACTATTCCGAGGGGCCGCAGATGTGTCTTAATGTAAGTAAGGAACCCTCATTTACACCCTCACATTACCTAATTATAATTGGACATCATTTTTTATAGATTAAAATACATTTTATTATAATTTTATAGATGAAAATACATTTTATTCCGATATCTTTTTTTAGATTTTCGCGGCCAAAAATATTTTCGTTATTTGTTTTTGGGGTGTTATGCTGTGTTGCGCTACCTCTTTCTTTAGTTTCAGACAGCGTTGCAGTGTCCATCATCAGGGCAGATCCGGTAGTGTGTGGATCTACCAGATATGCCGGATCTGCCTTGATGATGGACACTGCAACGCTGTCCGAAACGTTGGCTAAAGAAGGAGGTAGCGCAACATGGCATAACACCCCAAAAACAAATGACGAAAAAACACATTTTATTCTATTTGTATGAAAATAAGTTTTATTCTAATTTTTTTAATGCTTATGGTGTTCAATTAGTTATTTCCACAAGATAGTCGGTTTTAATGTGAACAAAAATACACATACAGGGTGTGACAGCTCATTCCCAAAGGATTTTAACCAGCGATCCCTGAGCATATTTGGAATAAAAAACGTTTTAGTTTATCAAGTGTTGTTTCATAGAATTATTTAAAAAATTTCAGGAGCGTCTATAGTAATCTTTTAAATGCATATATACAATGGCCTCCATGGTCGAGGGGTAAGGCTCTCGACTAGAAATCCGGAGGTCGCCGGTTCAAAATCCGGCACGCGCTATTCCTAGCGCGTTTGTATTTTGATTAACTTTTTCCACGCGATCGAAACAACAGTTGATACGGCAAAAGCCATGCCTCATACGCGCCCGTATCAGCCCTTGTTACGCTAACTTCGACTGCTTATATCACAGGGCTACTATGTCACAGTATTTTTTCCCGCTCGCTAGGACATTCGTGTAACTATCACGATGCTGACATCTTCAGGCATATTTCGAAAGTAAAATTGTATTTCGTAAAAAACATCTATAATCAAGTGAATGTGTCCTCATGCCTTTGAATGCATAGTTCTCAATTTACTCCACAGATGGCGCTAGTAGTTTGCGCACGCGCATCCATGCGATTCCAACTGACCAAATTGGACAAATCACAGTTTATGTTGTGAAACTGTGATTTTGAATTTACATAAAAATTTTATTAATTTTAGTGTCCTCAGAAGTTTTAGAACTTGTTTATACGAATTAATAATAATTAGTGATTGAGGTACCACTTGTGTCTATCAACGCAGTGTCCTGAGTACAAGCACGCGGATAAATGGCGCCGTCTTTAAGATAACATGGGTACGTTTTTGTATGGAATTTAATGTTTTTGTTTTTATAAACATCTAGGAGTGTTTACAGGCGACGATTTGGTTTCAAATTGTAGATAATAATCTCATCTGTTTATATAGTATGATAAATCATGCCATAATATGCTGTAATTTGACATAAAATTGGATGGATAGGTATTTGAAATATGACATATATATGTACCGCGTATGGGTATTGAAAAAACGGAGTAGTTCAACGCGGGGAAAAGGTTAATTTTTGTTATTTCACAATTTATTCATTTTATAGTATAATTGCCGCACGTTTCAACGTGGACCTTCAGTATCGCCCTGGTGTAAGACCACCATTCAGAATTGCAGTGCTTGAAATGGCTTTAGCTTTGTTTGATGACTAGATCTGAATATCCAGGTACTTCCACTACCTTCAGCCTCACAACATACCCCAATCGGGGACTCATTACCATACCATTCAGATGGTAGAGAGCGAGTGGGACCCTTGTGCAGTATGTAACATATCTATTTCATGAGCAGGTACTGCTCAAAATAGGTACCGTTTATTGTCTATGCTTTATTTATTTTTCTTTTTTTTTAACTTTGTTGGTTGGCGAAACTGCAACGGGACCGGAAACGTCATTCGAGGAAAGATGGCGGCGGACGTCACGTAATTTTTTGAGGCGAGAGGAGATTTTTGGAGGAGAAGTTTGGTTGTAAAAAGATTCTAGTGCAATGTAGCCTAGAAAGTTATTTATTTTTCGTTCTGTGAGTGTGGGACGACTTAAATGACATAGAAGCCTTATTTTTTTGTTGAATTCCTCGCCGGATGCCGGGAGATTGCTGTATCCGCATGTGGAAGAAAATTTAAACGGTAATCAACGGGGATGTATTGATTACTTGGCTGTTCCTTGGCCGGTGGGATTTTTACACGCCGCTTGATGGGTGTAGATCCGCCGTGGGCCTGTTTGTTGGGTGGAATCCCTTTAAATGAAGCAGCTTTGCGACTCTTGAAGAGTGCGCCGACGTTACTGTTCCTTGGCCGGTGGGATTTTTACACGCCGCTTGATGGGTGTAGATCAGCTGTGGATTTCCTTGAAACTGGTGGCCCCATGACGTGCTGGACGGTGTCTAGGGGTTGGCTGTCGTCGTTTGCAGGAGTGTCACGACTATCACGGCGACGGGACGTGTGCGGAATTAATAATTAAACGTAATTAGCTGACTCTCTCTTTCTACCACAGTTAATAGTTGCTCAAGGTATTTATGTATTGTTTACTTTTCCTTGGTTCAATTTTCTCTTGCAAAATGCAATAAACTTAACATTAATTTTCACTAGTAAAACCAGCGTTTTTTATATGCATGACCTCAAAATCCTTTTCTCCACTATCCTGCGAGGGAGATCTTCTTGCTCTGGGAAGACAGCGGTCGGATGACAAAAGGTATAGGTACTACCTACACTAAATGCTATTACCTTAAATAATTCACATTACATTTGAATTCACATTACATTTGGCGGCCCAACAAAAGAGATTTTTAAGTTTAATAACTGGTGCTCGGATGGGATTTTCAGTTCATGCATATATCAATTAGGATGGTATTGATAATTTGTAAGTTATCTGTATTTTACGATGTATCTTTTATAGAACGCATCAGTGTGTGTAGTTTTTAGGTTAGGAACATGTTTTCTTATACGCATTTATACTTGTTTGACGTTTCTGCTTAGTTTATGTGTTGCCACACAGATAAATGCGTGATAATATATTGTTTTTGACAATTTAAAAGTACTTTGTTAGCAGTGACAAACTTACGAATTTGTGGGGGAAAATATTTCATCTTTACTGGCAATACATGAATTTCAAATGTCAACTGTCACCTGCCAAATTGACGTGTTTGTTTATCAACATACCTTGTAAATACGTAAAGCAACGTATAATTTTTTTAAACAACATACTCCCAACGTACAATATATGAAATTGTTTTCGAATTAATTATTCTTTAATTCTGTATTCATCGGTTCGATTTATTCACGGCTTTACACGGTGTCCGGTGAGCTACATACATTATAAAATGTCCGGTGAGCTACATACATAAAAATTTTTTTTTTTTGGAAAATAATTTTGATTTTTTTTTTTTTTTCTAATATTTTTTTTAATGAAGGATAATTTGCTTTACAGGGTGTCCGGTATTTCAAACTATAAAGTACATTATTTTTTTTTAAATTAAATAATTTTAATTATTTTTTCTCAAATTTAAAATTAAAAAACAAAACAAAATGGCGATTACTAATATTAACGGTGCAACTAAGGAGGAGATGATACAGATGTTATCTGAATTAAATATCACTCCAGAGCCTACGTTATCAGCTATGCGGGAACAGGCTCGTATATATAATAAAAGTTTAAAACAATCAAGTAGTGATTCTCCACAACAAAATGAAGGCAATAGTGATAATGCGAGTCAGACTACAAACATAGTCAATAATTATTATCAATCGATAAATACAAATACGTCCGTACATTCTTGGGGTATTAAATTTTCTGGTTCTTCTGATGTTAGGGATTTTATACAACGTGTGGAGGAATTATCTAGATGCCGTCATATAGAACTGTCATCGGTTGTGACGTCCTTTGCAGATCTTTTGGAGGGGAAAGCTCTCTCTTGGTATAGGACTATTTATAAAGATTCATTATCTTGGCCTGAGTTGAGAAATCTCCTCATTGCACGTTTTGACCGTTGTATTAATCAAACAGAGGCCCTAAAAGCTTTATTCGCGATGAAACAGAAATTTAACCAAAGTGTTGTGGATTACGTTGATGAAATTAAATTAGCTAATCTCAGATTAGACGTTCAACTTACGGAGGAACAGTTGGTAGACCTAGTTTCTGATAGTCTGTTACCTAAATACGCATTGGCCATCGCATATTTTGCAGAAAAGGAATTATCTTCTTTGGTAAATGTGTGTAGGAGATTCGAAAAGCACTCCGTAGATAAACCCTTACCGCATTTTACTTCTCCTCAAGCAACATCCTCTTCTCCTACACATTCTTCTTCTTCGAATAGTAGAAAAACTTTAAATTGTTTTTATTGTAAGGCGCAAGGTCAAACAAAACCTTTTTGTAGAAAATGGAAGTTTGATTCTCAGAAGAATTCTGACAAACGCCGAGATGACCCCGCTCGCACAAATCCAAAAAACTAGAGTGTTATCCTCTGCGTCCTGCTAGCAAGGATGCCAGGAGATCATCACCCTTAGTTTATAGCTCCAGTAACCGGTTCTTCAGGCGTGACATGGACGCATGCATGCCGATGGCTAGTTCTGGACAAGATATAAGACCCCATGCGAATATTTCGATTCAAAACCTTGTCTTTTCAGGTCTTTTGGACAGTGGTGCGACTGTCAGTTGTTTTGGCGGTTCTCTTTACAACTTCTTTATTAGTTTAGGGTTTAATCTAGATAAGTTAGAATCGTACGTTACCACCGCTGATGGTGTACGTCAAGATGTAATTGGTACTATGCGAGTACTAGTTACTTATAATAATTTTAAGAAATATGTTACCTTTTTTGTTATTCCTTCTCTTTCACCTGTGATTGTTTTGGGAGTCGACTTTTGGAAACAATTTGACATCGCTCCTCAATTGTTTTCAAAGGCCAACAGCGGTTGTGATGTTGAAAATACTATAGGTGAAATTCGCAAGATCACGTCAGCTTCCCTACTGTCCCCTCAAGACAATCATAGGTTAAATAATGTAATTGATAAATTTAAGTCAATTTCTTTTGAAAAATGTGGATTGGGTCGTACTCATTTAGTTCAGCACAAAATTAATACGACGGGAGATCCCATTAAGCAACGATATTACCCGTTGTCTCAAACACGTCAAAAACAACTTGAAGCTCAACTTAAAGAAATGCTTGACTTAGGTGTTGTTCGACGTTCGCGTTCGGCTTGGTCGAACCCGGTTTTGATTGTGCCTAAAAAGGATGGTTCTGCAAGGTTCTGCTTAGACTCCAGGAAGCTTAACAGCGTCACGACAAGAGATTCCTACCCCTTGCCGTATATTTAGCGTATTTTAGACAAGCTACGTGGTGCACAATGACGTTTCCGGTCCCGTTGCAGTTTCGCCAACCAACAAAGTTAAAAAAAAAGAAAAATAAATAAAGCATAGACAATAAACGGTACCTATTTTGAGCAGTACCTGCTCATGAAATAGATATGTTACAAGTATTCACATAAAAAATAAAGAAAGCGTGGTGCTCTCTGTTACTAACATTCTTTTAAATTCTACACAAGTATTATCTCATTGAGATAGCACGAATTTTATGAGTTTGCGTCAGACTGGCAGAAAAGTAGCCACCTCTGGTCTGGAGCCCCAAAATACATGAAAAACCCTCGACTCTATGCAGAAACGGGCGGTCCGTTTGATAGATTCTCCTAATTTAACAAACGGATTGCAATCTTTAGAGCACAGGCGTCAGGAGGGAATGCTATCATTGTTCTATCGGTATTTCGATGGAAGATGCTCCGAGGAACTTGCGTCATTGATCCCTGCGGCACCGTTGCATAGTCAGGAAACACGCCAAATGTGCCCAACATATGTACCTACACATTTGACATTTGTCACATGAAAACGGGTCGCTTCTTCGACTCGTTCTTGTGTTCAACAGCTCAGCTGTAGAATGATTTGCAGGCCTTTGTGTTTCTTCCTTCCTACAACGTGGGTCTCTTCAAGACCAATGTTCATTCTTTTCTCTCCTCAAAAGGACCCTCTACGCAGCATCTCAGATGACATAGGCCCTGAGGGAAATTATTTCACTTAGTAGAGTGTAGAGGTAATGTAAAGTTTGTAAATGTAAAAAGGGTTAGTTAAGGCGATCCACTAGTTCACTACTGTGCCGTGGACAGTAGTTCTTCGGTGGACGCCATAGGGGTCACTTTGAATAACCGAATTCGTCGACTAGCGGCCGTATTGTAAAATATCAACGCGAAAATGCATATTTTATTTTATTTTGGGAAGATTGGGTGTAAATATCAACTTTTTTTGTGATTATTATAAAATAAACTGAATTTGCTACATTACACAATAAAACCATATCCGAAAAGGGGTTTTATAAATAGGAGAGTTTGGACTTGAAAGTGTGTTTTTTAGACCTTATACTTTATTTTTTTATAGGCTTATTAAAAAACTTATTAAAAAAATGACCGATATTTTTAAGGGCCAAGGTATGTTCTACACGCAGTATTTAATTGAAGCATCTACAATACTTCTAAGCGATCAAATTTTCAAAACAAAAACATATGATTTTGCATTATTTACTATGACTTCATCTTAAAAGGAACTATTCAGTTAGTGGTAATGAGTAAAGTGCTAATTAATATTTGCTTTCTTTTTTCTACTTTGGCAATAAATAAATCTGAAGCAACACTTTCTATTACCAGCGTAATGATTCGCTTTCACCCCACCTGAATTCCTTTTGGTTTGTTACCCATCAACGTATTTTTTTCTTTTATTCGCCCCACGCTGAAATAAATGCTGTGTCATCTTACTCTACTGAATAGGTAAACTGACAGAAGTGTGTTTATTGACAAAAAAGTCTTGTGTAAATCAGCGATAGTCTTTTCTTTCAAGTCGATTTAGATCACACTTCTAGTGATCGTTCATTTCTCTCATTCCCACTTTTAATTAGTCAGGTACGCCTCGTACGTCATACATATGTCTGGTATATTATATTATTATATTATGGGTCAGAGTGGTTAACCTGTGGTGGGCCAGGTTTTTCCAGGAACAACACGGAAATTTCACGATCTTCAATTTGAATCGAATGTTTTGTGGATTAATTTTTACCTATCGTATATTTTATTGACCGAAACACATTCCTAGAACAATAAACTATTTAACAAAATAACATTACTTGCGTTAATTACGTAAATTGATAGGTTTTATGATGTTTTATTCGAGGTATATAATTCACGCATAACGGCATAAACACGACGCGGGCGCCAAAATGACAGTTCGAGATGCCCACAGATAATAATTATTTTAAATTATTTTGTGGCTACATAGTGAATGAAATCTTTACCCATACCATAGGGAATGTTGGCGCCAGCGATTCTGACACTTCCTTTACAGATTTTGTACATAGAAGGGTCCAAAATAGTAGAAAAAACATATATTTTTTTCGCGCATGCGCAGAATTATTTTACATCCCGCGCTACGGAAAATTTAATATAAATTATTCGAAGTGACTTGACTCATTGCTGGTTTCTCTATGGTAAAGTACGATAATAGAGCAAGCGTTTCTGACATTGTTCTTCATACACTTTCTTTATACATAAGGGTCAAAATTGCATTTCAAAGTGCCGCGGCCACCGCGCGGCCACCGGGTGACAAACGGCCCACCAGAGGTCAAGTGCAGAGCTACGCAACCGTGGCCGATCTTGGTATGAGACTCGCAGCCAAGGTAGAAGAAATCGAGATTGGTTTGCGGCAGCCTTTATCCCAAGAAGAATATCCTCTTACAGGGAGATCACCCCCCTAGAAAAGGTTACAGAATACTACCGAATACCTCCAACATATCCCAAGAAGAGTATTCACTTGTATGGGGATTTTTGTGAATAGTGCACAAGAGTCCCAACTGCTTCCAGCCGTCTGGAGCCAGCCAGGGCATACCCAATTGGGGAATGTTGTGAGACTGAATGTAGTGGGGAGGGTAAAGGGTTGGGATAGAAAAAGGTGGGGAAGTACCTGGATATTCAGATCTGGTCAGCAAACACTGATAAAGTCATTTCAAGCTTGACAAAAATCTACTAACACTAAATATAGCAAAAACTAAATACATAAGATTCAGCCAACTATAAAAGGACAACCTAGTACATCATACACAATAAAAACACATAAGACTATTTGTAATTCCGTTAATATTGATTCAAACTGCAATTGTGAAGCTTTGGAAAGTGTAGAAAACATCAAATATCTAGGTGTTATTATAGACAATCATCTGAAATGGAAAACCTTTCAATAAGGGTAAGAAAATTGATTCACATATTCTTTGCATTACGGAACATAATTAAATAACAAGACCTAAGAAAAATATATTTCGGATTGTGCAACCCCATCTTAACATATGGTTGCATTGGTTGGGAGCGTCGGGTAGAACAATTTTAGATCCGCTTGTGAAGGCCCAGAAATCCATAATTAGAGTAATTTTGCGTAAACGCTATAGGTATTCTAGCGATCAGCTCTACAAAAACTTTTATGTACTTGATATTCGTCAAAACTATATAAAAAAGATTATTATCCACGTACATAAAAATCTAGATAATATTAAAAAAATTGATCATAAATATTTCACAAGAAGTCACACCAGAAAGGATCTTGTGGTCCCAGGGAGCAATATGGCAAAGTATCAAAAAACATGTACATATCTTGGACCAAAAATATATAATAAAATTCCTCTAGAATTAAATATTAAAGCTTGCAAAATGTCCCACGTCAGTTCAATAATAACAAAATGGTTGATTGGCTTAGGTAGGGTGGAATCTGAAAAACTATTAAATAATGTCACTTAAAATTTTACATGGCCTATTAACGGCACATTTAGTAAAAATTTAGTACGTATAATATTTAAATAAAAAAAAATAAAAACATTTTTCTTTTTTGTTACAGAATAAATTTTCTGGCATCTTTATTAACCACTCATTTGCCGCTCGTGCGCCGGCGTATCATGAGACTTTACACGCGATTTTGACCCTTATGTATAAAGAAAGTGTATGAAGAACACGGTCAGAATCGCTTGCTCTATTATCGCTCTTTACCATAGAGAAAACCGCAATTAGATTGGTGACTCCATATAATTTATATTAATGATTTACCGGAGCGCGGGAGCGTGCGCAGTTCTTGCGCATGCGCGGGAAAAATTCTTTGGTCTTCAACTTTGACCTTTCTATGTACGAAATTTCTCAAGGACGCTGTCAGAATCTCCGGACATTGGGTGTCATGGCTGCCGCTTTTTGCGAACTTGGTTACAACCAACCCCATTTACTCGCGGCATTCAACGAGTTAAAAAATTAAAATGAACATTTTGTTAAAAAACTTTTTTTTTTTTTTGCATTCTCACCAGCATTTGGTTCCTTAGAACGGGCAATCTGCCTAGCTAGGAACTAATATCGACCCACAAGACATAATAACACTTGTACACATTTTATAGTTATTTTTCAATGTTATTATTATGTTATTTTTGCCATACTATTAAATCACTATAATAAGATCTTTAATGTAAAGAACCCGTTAGACAAACTGCTAAAAAGTAGTTTATCGGGACTTTTTGTCTTATGTTTGTAAAATGTATAAAATAAATAAATAAAAATAAAAAATCAGATGTAATGTTATAAATAAATAAATAAATAAAAGCAACATTTCAATTCTGATTGGTGGTCTTACAACCTGATCTTCCACTATGAATACGTTATGAAATAACACAAAAATAATCAAATATAATTTACTTGAGATTTTGAGTCTCCGGATTGAAAGCCTTACTCCTCAACCATGGAGGCCTGTTTTGGAAAGAAGTGTTCACTGGACAATAAGTCTATCATTATTATTTTATTAACATGTGCAGGGCCCAGCCATGTTTTGCAATGTGTGTTGGGCACGCAGGCGGCCGATCTTAGAGATTTATCATGTTTTTTAATTTTTCCGCTCTTGCACACAGGCGGTGGCACCTTTCATAGTTTATTGATAAGACTGTTTGTGTCTTTCAGATCCACAAAACTCTGAAGACTGTGGTGGAGTCTTGCTTCCACACCAAGCAGGTGCTCAGCGCTGGCTATATATCCCGCTGGCTGGATGAAAACTGCCATAGACTTGTACTGCCCATGCACAGGTTGGTATTTACTTCGTACACGGAGATACCAACAAGCTATACGATTGTGATTCAACAACAAGTAGCCTACATATATACTACTCTTTAACCCGCCCCTTGCCGATGGTACACCGGTGATACTAACAAAAAAAAAAAAAAAATTGTACGCGATTTTGACCCTTATGTTAAAGAAAGTGTATGAGGAATAAGGTCAGAATCGCTTACTCTATTATCGCCCTTTACCATAGCGAAACCTGCAATGCGCCTAGTCACTCAGAATAATTTATATTTAATTTGCCGTCGGGCGGGGATGTGAATAGTTTCTGCGCATGCGCGGGGAAAAAAATACGTTTTTCTACTATTTTGACCCTTCTATGTACAAAATTTGTAAAGGACAGTGTCAGAATCGCTTGCACCAACATTCCCCATGGGATGGGTAAAGATTTTATTCACCTTGTAACCCCAGAATATTTTAAAATAATTTTTATCTGTGGACATCGAAATGTCATTTTGGCCGCGTCACAATTTATGCCGTTATCCGTGTCCCTCGACTAAAACATCGTAAAACCTATCAATTTACGTAATTAATGCAAGTAATGTTGTTTTGGTACATAGTTTATTGTTCTAGGAATGTGTTTCGGTCAATAAAATATACGATAGGTAAAAATTAATCCACAAAACATTCGATTCAAATTGAAGGTCGTGAAATTTCCGTGTTGTTCCTCGGGCAATCAACAGGTTAATGCTGGTTTCTGTACCCTGCACTATCCTTGATCATTTTTTCACTTGCAGCCATGGAATTATTAAGATTTCAAGTGACACTAGCGACCAACACAATAATATTGTTCTTCTTTATCTTTACAAGCATTAAAAACAATTGAAATGAAGATTAAGGGTTCACCTATACAACGAAATAAATAATAATTGTAGGGCATTCCTCGCCGCCAAGGAACTTCTTAAAAATACGACATTCCAGTTTAACGTGATTCACATTTACAAAATAATAATACGAATTAGGACAATGTTTATCGCATAAAGCGACATTTTACAGCTTTTACCACCACGGCCGTCTGTCAGATTCAGATTTAGGAAATTATATGATTCTTCTTGCAAAAATCAATGTTTTTCGAATATATTATGTATATACAATTAAACAAAACAAATTTTCATGTGCGGACGAAAATAAATTTCGTACCACGAATTCACGAATTTCAAATTGAAAAATCATTTTGTATGAGAAAAATTTTCTGGGGATATTTTTTTAGCAAAACTCGAATTACGCATTTTTTTTCGAATTACCGGGGTTCGAATTAACGGGGTTCTACTATACTTTCTTTTAAAAATGCTTTGAAATTATTATTTTGTAATGTTTTTAAAAAGAATAAATTCAATTGAATTGAATGAAATGAGCAATTTTTTGTCAATTTAATTAGTAAGGCTTTCATATGCGTGGTCGTTTATCAATTGAATAAAACTTTCACAACGATTTTAAGATGTACATTTTAATTATTTTATGGTTGTTACCTTTTAGATTTGAACGTAAAGCATGGTGTTGTCTTTTTCTATTATCGTTTAGATCATATTTCTAACCTAATATGAGTTGTTTCGAAAAGCGAACCAATTAGCCTGAGGGGTTAATATAAATCATTCTTCCAGATACTGCGTCCACATCCTATCCACCGCGTGGCGCCACGTGGGCAACATGTCCAACGACAACAGCGCGGGGCTAGAGCTGGCAACGCCCGTGCTAGAGGCACCGCCGCCCATAGCGCAGAAAGCGCCCTCCGCCCCCCTCATGCCCGTCTCCCGCGCCTGGCTGCTGGCCGGCTCGCTGCCCGCCCTCTATGCCCAGCCGCACAACGCCAGCAGTCCGGCCAGTTCAGGTACCAATCCAACAGCTCTGACAACAGAAAAGATTGCACCAAGCGTTGCTTTTTACCAGAATGGATATTACAAGTGATCGCGTCAACTATGATTACTATGTCAACTGAATTTATTAAAATTATCCGAACGTAGAACAGTTGATATCTTAACATGATTACATAAAATCATGATTTCAATAATTGACAGCCCTGAACTATTATACTTGATTTCTTTCCAAAACCCTCGCAAACCAACATATCGCAATATCTACCGTTCTATTATGACAACTCCAATCACAATTCTATACTCCCGTTCGCCATACACAAAATTTGGGTATTGACTATAAAGATGTTGATATAATTTAACACATCATTCACTAAATTAATGGTAGAATTTATATCGGAAAGAAGACCAACAAATTTAATTAAACACATTACATAGCTCTGCTTTGACTTATTTCATCTAAGTATTATACTTTCCCAGTCAACTGCTTTTCCATCCTGCATGGTAGAGTATTTTCTTTTTCTTTTTTTTTCATTTTTGATTTTGTTATGGTCATTTAAATGTTCTTTGTGAAATGAAAAAAAATAATGTGTAAAAACCTGTCTAGCGTGAAATTCAAAATAAATCCCACAAACAGAATGAGACTTTTATAGAGTTCGTTTTTCAATCACAAAATTTACATAGTTAGAAAATATTGTAGATAGCTATCGCCAAATACCTTAGAATATTAATAATACGCCCAACTCTGGTAAAATATTGGCAGTATTTACTTGTATCGGCTGGTAACTCTAGTCACTATTAGTTTAGCAAATTCCATTCCTTCCTGACAATGGCGGCAAATAATTGATTTTATATGTATGGTACTTGGTGACGTCTTAGGTTAGTCTATTAATACACTTCAGGAGGGTAAAAACAAGGAACCCGTTGGAAAAAATGGAATTTGTTTTAAATCGATATATCTGCGAAAATAATATTTACATTTTTTTGAATAGTAATAAATTTATTATATAATAAAATATATTAAAAATTTTGGAGTAATGAAAAATTCTATATAAGTTTAAATGGTAAGTTAAATGAGATTTTTAAAATTTCTAAAATTATTTCAATTTAAACTAATTTAAACTAATTAATTTACCACTCTCGATTGGAATATGGAGTAATAGGATGGGGCTCAGCAGCATCTAATCACTTAAAACAACTTAAGATAACTCAGAACTGCATCATAAAGACTATTCTAAAGGTCTCCATAAGGACGTCAACAACAGAAATTTTTAAACAGTTTGATGTTCCAAGCATACAGAAAATCTATGCCAAAAACATTCTAGTACATCACCACAAAAATGATTCAGAGGCAGACACCTCACATGCTCATAAAACCAGAGCCAAACAAACAGACATACTTAATATACCAAAGTGTAACTCTTCATTTGGTCAAAGAAGCTCTGAATTTTTAGCAGTAAAGTTATATAACAAACTCCCACTTAGTATCAAACAAATTAAAACAAAAAATAGCTACATTAACCTCTTATTTGCCGCTCGTGCGCCGTCGTGTCGTGAGACTTTACACGCGATTTTTACCCTTATGTATAAAGAAAGTGTATGAAGAACACGGTCAGAATCGATTGCTTTATTATCGCCCTTTACCATAGAGAAAACCGCAATGCGCCAGATCACTCCAAATAATTTATATTAATAATTTACCGGAGCGCGGGAATGTGCGCAGTTCTTGCGCATGCGCGGGAAAAATTCCTTTAATTACGATTTTGACCTTTCTATTGTTCTAAATTTCTCAAGGACACTGTCAGAATCGCTGGACACGAAATGTCATTGGGTGTCATGGCTGCCGTTTTTTGCGAACGCTAATTGGTGGACAACCAACCCCAATTACCCCGGCAAACAAGGGGTTAAGGACATTAAATGTTGGCTGAAGAATCTATCGGAAAATGAACTTACTAGTATACTTAAAACATCATAGAAGTTTCTGGAAAAACTTATCCAAACAATGAAGTTAAACCATAGAAGTCGCTGAAAAACTTATCCAAAGCATAGTCCCCTTCAGCACAGGATCTCCTAGTGAGGAGGACTACGAATATATTTTCTATTTTATATTTACATCTAACTAACATGTTTCATTGAAAAATGTAAAAAATATTATATAGTTACTAAATTTAAAAAAAAATTAAAAAAAAAAAAAATTTATGATATTTTTTTTATATACATAGTACTCATCACACCTCAACTATACAAGTATCGTTCAATATTATAGCCTACTTTGTAATAAGACTCCATAAATAGAAGTTAAAGTCAGTGATGGGCCACTTAGTGACGTTGTACAATGTACGTACGTTGTGGAAGTACTCATACTGGGCCCGATATTCCGGAAGCATTTGCGAATTACTTTAAGTCAGTCTATAGCGAACATAGTGCGGAATTTGACTCATACACCCCAGGCGGTTACTCTTCACTAGCTCAAAATGTTGAAATTTTAAGTGTAAATAAAAATGATTACCTAGCTGCAATTAAAAAACTGAAACCAAAAAAATCTGTTGGCCCGGATTTTATTAACACAATTATCCTGAAGGGTTATGCCGACCCGTTAATGGTACCGCTTTTACATATCTTTAATATTTCACTTAACTCCGGTAAATTCCCCGACCGTTGGAAAATCTCAAAGGTCACGCCCTTACACAAAAATGGCGATAAATCATGTGTATCTAATTACAGACCGGTGGCAATTCTTTCGGCACCGGCCAAATTATTTGAACTCGTGATACAAAAACGTATATACTATAAAGTAGAACCATTTCTCATAAACCAGCAGCATGGGTTTAGAGAGGGCAGGTCTACGACGACCAACTTAATGGTATTTACGGATTACGTCTCAAATATATTGGACAACAACGAACAAGTAGATGTCTCATATAATGATTTTGCGAAAGCTTTTGACAAAGTAGATCACCTCATATTACTGAATAAACTTGAAAGCTTCGGCTTCTCATACATGCTGCTTTTGTTCTTTCATAATTATTTGTCTAACAGAAAACAATATGTTGTTTACGGGCAGTTCACATCGAAACTCTACGCCACAAATTCTGGGGTCCCTCAAGGGTCTAATTTTGGACCACTTTTATTTTTATTGTTTATTAATGACATAGGGTTGTTTATAAGATTTGTAAAATTTTTGTTATTTGCGGATGACATTAAACTATACACCTGTATAACGACAAATGAAGACTCCATTCGTCTACAAAACGATATCGACGGTATAGTAGAGTGGAGTCATCAAAATAAACTTCTTTTTAACAGTAGTAAGTGTACAATTATGTGCATTACAAGGGCAAAGCGTACTTTATATTTTAACTATAAAATGTCTGGTACCTCTATAAAACATATCTCGATAACGAAGGATTTAGGAATCACTTTTGACACGCGTCTGACTTTTCGAACTCATATCGATTCGGTGTGCAACTCTGCAATGCGAATGCTGGGTTTTGTTATATGTAATTCGAAATCTTTTACGAATACGGCAGTCATAAAAATGCTTTATTTTACTCTGGTTCGCAGCATTCTTGAGAGTGGATCGATAATATGGGGACCCGAAGATACCCTTTACTCAAATGATGTGGAAAAGGTGCAAAAAAAGTTTATGCGATACCTCTACATGCGAGAGTTCGGATATTACCCTTTATTGTATCCTTCTGATTTTCTCGCTGGAATGCTGGGGATAGAACGTCTAGACGTCAGGAGAAATATTGCAATGGTGTTAGTGGCGCACAAGCTACTAAATGGGCACACTTGCAATCCAGATATTCTGGAACGAATTTCATTTTATGTCCCTGATAATTTCATCAGAGCTAGAAAGCACAGATTATTTATTTTTCCAAGGGGCAGGACCAACCTACCAATGATCATGCCTTTGGGGAGAATAACTACTTTGTTAAATCACATTTCTTCTGTGATTGACATTTTTAATTTGAACCAAAGAGAATTTAAGACAGCAATAAGCATACTATTTACCAAATCTGGCTAATCAGATAGTATTGATGTAATTACCCATGCAAATAAATATATATACTTACTTATTATAAACTGTAATTTATAAACTGTTATTTGTGAAATGTAAATGGATTATACTGTTTTTCACAATAAATCAATAAATAAATAAACATATTTTATTACTTCACAAGAAAATTGGTTTTCACTTTGGTACAAATCATTATGAAAAAAAAATTACAATTTGCGCATCTCCAGTGCCAAAGTGTAAGTTTCCTTTTAATAAAATATTATTCCACATGAATGACAAGGTGATAGAAGGTTTCCCCATCTTGCATCACATATTCATGTACAGGTTGCGGCAAAACAGAGAGTGCAGTTTTGAAGGGCAATTAAAAAAAAACGGCACAACTTCCAGAAATGTGGTTTATTTTATTGTATTCGGTACATCATGCCGTTTTATGCAACAAGTTCTGAAGATGACATCAGAAAGATAATGGTCCCCAGCAGCGATACATCGATGAAGGTAATTTCTGAAGTTTTCGGCTGCGTTTTGGCACATCTCGATGGGCAAACGGCGATTTCCTCCCGAATTCGATCCTTGAGTTCTTCCAAGGTGTGAGGCCGATGCTTAAAAACTTTTTCCTTCAGATAGCCCCACAGGAAGAAGTCGCAAATGTTTAAATCAGGTGAGCAAATGGGCTATCCCACGTCACCCCTCAGAGAGAAGAGGCGCGCAGGGAACATCTGTCGCAGTTTTGTCATTGAAACTCAAGCACTATGGGCCGTAGCGCCGTCCTGTTGAAACCAGTTGTCTCCTGATCTATTTCCTCCGTTAGTTCTTCCAATTGAGGTTCAAAAGAATTTTCCAACAGAGAAACATAACGTTGAGCGTTGACAGTCACGGTTCGTCCATTTTCCTCGAAAAAGTACGGCCCAATCACCCCAAATTTGGAAATCGCACACCACACGGTCACTTTTGGTGCGTGAAAAGGTCTCTTGAAGTTGCCTTGGGTTATTTTCAGCCCAGTACTGAAAATTTTGTTTATTCACCGCTCCACAGAGATGGAAATGGGCATCGTCACTATGCCTTTTTCGGCCATTTTCAAAAAAACGTGCCCACCACACAGGATGTACCAGCCTTTCAAAACTGCACTGTATGTTTTGCTGCACCTTGTATATGTATATTATTTATATGTATTTTTATATATACATGTAGTTGGGACCTTCACAAAGAGATTGGTGTACAATATTCATATAAAAATATTTGACAGCAATGCCTTTCCTGGCATTCAAATAGGATCAGCGTAAAAGGTAGAACAACCATTACCGCTTAAAGGGTGTCAGTACAAACCTAATAACCACTGTAATATTGTTTTATGTATGAGCAAAAAACCAGTAAAGTCGGTTCGTAACGTAACTTTTTATTCTAATGACTTTTCAAAGGAGGTGTTAAAGTTGCATGATTCTGAGTTGTCCGGGTCACCATAAAGTCATATATCGTGTGAAGGTTTTCTATTATTTATTTTTTAATTTTTGATTTCTATAATTAAACTAGCTGACCCGGAAAACGTTGTTCTGCCGTATAATTCTAGTGAATATTTTGGTCATTCAAAAACCTAAATAATTTCGTTCTCATTGAAATACTGACGACGGGACTGTTAAATTTGTTCATACAAAAATACTAAAATCGCAATAAAAAAATTGGATTGACGCAATTTAAAAATTGGATGGTGGGGATAGAAAGGTTAAAATTTGGGGTTACAGGTATTTTTTGATGCCAAAATAAACATATAAAAAAAATTATGAAATATACTTTACGACCTATTCTCATACCTACCAAAAATACATAATAAAAATCGGTCGAGCCGTTTCGGAGGAGTGCGACCTTGACACAAGATTTTTATACATGTATACACGGTGTCCGGAAACTGGTAGTACAAGCGGGAAACTGGTAAATCTACATCACATTCGGAGTCGATTTGTGATATAACTTTTTTGATTTGAGCTTTCGTTTTCGAGTAAATCGGGTCCGAAGTTGGAATTTTTTTGGTTAAATTTGAAAAAAATTTCTAGGGGGTTGATTTCAGCTGTGTAATGTCTTATAAAATGCATCGAAGGGTAAACCGGGCTCAAAAATTTTTTTAACCCCTTAGTTGCCGATAAAATGGAAAAATAGAAAAAAAATAATATTAAAATCGAAATGCTCAGATCGAAAAAAATAAGTTTTTTGGGTTCTCTACGTGATGTAGATTCACCAGTTTCCCGCTTGTACTACGAGTTTCCGGACACGTATAGATAAGAGACATTTTTAAACTATGAATCTAAACTAAACATTACGTCGCGTTAGTTCGTATTTGTCCAACAGACCATTAGAAAATTTTACAGGAGTTGAAAGTTTTCTTTCATTATTTCAATGAAACATTATGATAGGTGTTTAAGATAAAGCTAATTCTGTAAAGGTAAACGTCTCATTAGTTTAAATAATTTCTAGTTAAGTGATTAACTATAATTTTTAATACTTTATTTTTAATTTTAAAGTGGAGATTGAACGAAAACTAAAATAATCTGTTGGACAAATAAGAACTGATGCGACAATTAACTGATTTTTTAAAACAGTTATATGCATCAGATTACTTCCTATCAGATATCTTCCATCAGGCCAATTTTTTTTACCACTAATTTAATCTTTCCAGGTGTGAATCTGGCATCCGCCCAGTTCCTAACTCGCCTAGTCTGCCTGCTACCCTCGCACTGGACCCTGCTGTACAGCTCTCGGGAGCACGGACTGGGAGCCAACAGGTTCCTGCATCACGTGCTGGCCTACCGAGGGGCCACGCTGCTGCTGCTGAAGGGGGGCGGGGTCACCTTGTGTCTGGCCGCCCCCTCGGAGTGGCGGGAGTCCCATCTGTACCAGGGCGGGCAGCATTGCGCCCTGTTCCAGCTGGAGCCTAAGTAAGTACTTACACCATTTATTGATATTTCAATTATGTTTGGTCAATCCATCACAAAACTAAAAACATAAGCCTCAAGGTGTATGATGTAAAAGACAATGACGTAGTGAAAAACAAGGATTGTCCATTAGAGGCTGTGAGAGGATAAGGGGCGAGATCTGACTGTGATAAAAACTTACAAAAGTAGAATATTGCCACAAAAACTTTTTACACATGAAAATTGTTATTTATATTTTCATAGCTCTATGACTCGGTCGTTCGGGAATTCCCCAAACATTCTGTTGTTTTATTTTCATTCCTGATTCCAACTATTAACCACTCATTTGCCGCTCGTGCGCCGGCGTGTCCTGATTTTGACACGCGATTTTGACCCTTATGTATAAAGAAAGTGTATGAAGAACACGGTCAGAATCGCTTGCTCTATTATCGCTCTTTACCATAGAGAAAACCGCAATTAGATTGGTGACTCCATATAATTTATATTAATGATTTACCGGAGCGCGGGAGCGTGCGCAGTTCTTGCGCATGCGCGGGAAAAATTCTTTGGTCTTCAACTTTGACCTTTCTATGTACGAAATTTCTCAAGGACGCTGTCAGAATCGCGGGACATTGGGTGTCATGGCTGCCGCTTTTTGCGAACGCTAATTGGTTACAACCAACCCCATTTACTCGCGGCATTCAACGAGTTAAAGCCCATACAGACGGAGACTTGAAGCCATATTCCATTTGATTAGGAGGGAGGTATGTGGTTAGGAGAGGAGACTTGCGTGATTTCAAACAGAAGTAGAGTAGATATGGAAACGCAATGTCAAAAAACTTATTCTCGCTTAATTAGCACTTAATTTAATAACATAAAAGCCCACTATTCTAGGGATAGTTACTACGTTGGCTTTTTCAATCTTTTTGGAATTTTTTGCAGTAAGCATAACACAGCATAAAGGCATATCGATATAGGCATGCGTTGGCTGACGATGGTTGTAGGTCAAGTAATTAGATGAGGCACTTAGCAAAAAAACTAGGAAATCAGATGGAACAAGTCTGGATTGTACGGGGGAAGAGGGACTGTAGATGATTTTTATCTGTTCACTCTCATGAAAAAATTTTTAGAAAAAAGTGTAGTTCACACGCGGTAGAAGTGAAACCTTCAGAAAACTAAAGTAGTCAAGAGTGGGGAGGCTACGAAGCACTGCACAAAAACGAGACCGATAGGCTACGAAGCACTGCACAAAGAGGAGACCGATTATACTATCTCATTCTTATTTTAACACTGAATTTTCTTCCAGGTTTTATTTGCTGGAGTCCGCTCCAAAGATGCTGTACCTCAACACCTCCATCCGCGGCTACCCCAAGGGGCTGCGGGCCGGTTCTGACCCTAGAAAGCACCTGGTGGCCATCGACGAGGGCTTTGAGAACTTTGAGTTCACGGGGATATCTTATCCTCTGGATGCCATGGAAGTAAGTACCTATCACACTTATTATTTACAAGCGTTGAGAATGGTTTAAGGATGAAAGTAAGCAAGTCCAAAATCACGGTACTTGACAGAGACTACGAAAACTCTGTGAAATATATTTGTGTAAAATAAATACTGGATGAGTTTGTGTGTGTATTTGCCAAATATGTTCATGGTAGATGGAAAGGTTGTTATGGACTTTGGAAGAAGGAAAAATTCAGAAAGTTCTGTTAACCGGTGGAAGGCCACGCCATTTCACGAAAATTCACTAAAAAAGCACCACTTTGAATTTTGAATTGAATGTTTTGTTGATTAATTTTGAGCTATCGTATATTTCATTGACTGAAACACGTTCCTAGAACAACAAACTATGTACCAAAACAACATTACTTGCATTTATTACGTAAATTAATAGGTTTTACGATGTTTTAGTCGAGGAACACGCATAAATTGTGACGGTTAAATTCGCGGCAAAATCTGACAAGTCAATGTCATAGACAAAATCGTTTTAAAAATATTCTGGGGTTGCAAAGTGAATGAAACTAGTGGCTATATCATCTATGATGTTAGCGCAAGCGATTCTGACTGTGTTCTTCATACAAATTCTGTACATAGAAGAGCCAAAATCGCAGACAAAAAGTTTTGGTCGAAAATTTTATTAAAATTTTCGAATTTTTCTCGCGCATGCGGAGACGCGCGCGCCGGCGTGTCTCCGGCCCATTAGAGGTTAATGAAGGACTGAATACAGTAGTATCGAGGCTAGCAGTCAGGAACAATTTCATCCTCTGGATTTGGTTTTTCATAACTTTATGCACAAAAATTAAAAAATTAAATAGCGGTCCCTTTTTTATTGGAATCCAATTTAGCTCCTCTCATTTGATTAACCCTCGCACACTTGCCTTTCCCCAGTATACATCTCATCATAGTTCTTTCTGTATAACTTGTAGCTTATTCAAATTTTCTTCATTGGCCAAATATAACATTGTAGAGCAGTAATTTAAATGTGGAGCAACTATAGTTTTTTAATCCGTCTGCTTGGTTCTATATATTCGCACCTCACAATCCGGAAGCCTCAGTTTCGCCCGAAAAATCAGAAAGCACCACTTTGGATCTACATTGTAAAATATCTATGGAAGATAGCTTTCATATTTCAAAGACAATAAGAAGCATTATTTCGTTCTCTTTCTGGTTAAAAGAAAAATACATATGTTTGCATGAGAGGAAGAGAGATATATATAGCTTTTAAAATGTAAAGTCGCTCGGGACGTATTTGGTCTTATGAAAGTATAACGAGATTTTGGGATGTATTTATTCCTAAACAAGCAGACGGGTTAAATGGGATCTCTAGAGTTTCTATTTAATCTATTTCTTAGTCTTCTAAGAAAATTTACTTTTTTTTAAAAACTTTCTTTAGCGCATATTCAAAATTTGTTGTGAAAGTTTTGAATCGAGTGTTACACCCAGGTATTTGATTTCGTTTACTTTTTCAATTTTATCATTATTAACCCGTCAAAGGCCGGAACATTTCGCGGAAATTCGCGGAACTTCGCGAAAAAACACTAAAAAACCACCACTTTGAATTTTGAATTGAATGTTTTGTTGATAAATTTTGAGCTATTGTATATTTTATTGACTGAAACACATTCACAACACAATAAACTATCTACTAAAACCACATTAGGGAACGTACCCAAACTACGTGACCAACTTTTTGCAATTTTTAACCCCCCCCCCCCCCCCCCGGTGACCAAAATCCTAAGGAACCCGCCGCTCATTTGTATGGAGCGTGACCTTTTGAAGACCCCCCCCCCCACCCCTAAAAGTGTCACGTAGTATGGGTACGTTCCCTTACTTGCATTTGTTACGTAAATTAATAGGTTTTACAACGTTTTATTCGCGATAAATGCATTTATTGCGACCGTTAAATTCGCGGCAAATTATGACAGCGCATTATCATGGAAAAAATCGTTTTAAAATTATTCCAGGGTGACAAGTCGAATGAAACTTTCAACACCACCTAGAATGATGGCGCAAGCGATTTTGACACTGTTCTTCATACAAATTCTGAACATATAAGGGTCAAAATCGCAGACCAAAAGTTTTTCATCGACAATATTATTCAAATATTTGAATTATTTTCTCGCGCATGCGCATTATAGGCCCGCAAATTCCGGGCTCTGGCCTGTGACCGGTTAATTATCAAATTTAACCCTGTGTTCCGCATTTTATTGCCTATTTCCATATATTTTGTTTTGTTTACATTTAGTTTTAACTGCCTGGTAATGTTATATTATCGTGAAAACAAACTTATGGGTCTGAGTGGTTAAAATTGTTTTTTCTTTCCAAGGTTTGGGGATGCGGAGACCAGGCAAGCCGGGAGACACAACTGGACATAAAGAAATGGCAGGTCAGAGAGGCGGAGAGACAGCGCCAGGTCAAATTATCCGCCGCCGATTGGATTGACCACCCTGACAGATATCTGCTAGAGCTGGCAGGCCGGCCCCAGTATAACAGCACGGCCAGCTAGTCAACAATTCAACAGTTCAACATTTAACACATCCTCTGACCTGGTCAAACGGTTGACTGGGCAGTACCAACCTTAGAAGATAAAGGGTGATACCAATTTTTGAAATAATGATTAATACCATTTTTTAGTAAGTACTTATTAGTTTAGTACTTAATTTTGAAGCTTTTGTTAAGCGTACACGTATTCTTGAAAGAACATTATATTTTATCAGTAGACATTAGACAACATGCATTTGTATTATATATACATATTTAAACCTTTTTGGAAATCATGTATATTAATGCATATTTAAGCCCTTTTTTACTGTTAGTGCTTTTGAGCCCTAGTTTTGTCATTTAATGCTTATTTTTCAAACATTTTATTCTTCAAATATGAGTTGTTAAAATCAGAGATGGTCGATATTCCTTTTTCGCTTACTCTTTCCCGGTGACTTTGCTGTCACTTGATCTTCTGATACTTGAGAAATTTGGGTGAGGTCTGGCATGATGAAATTTACACAGCTTTTTCCGTCTTGCATTTCTAGGTCAACTAAACAATTGCTCGCAATGTCATTTCCATCATATGGTGTTATGAAATATCCATTTAATAGTCTATGAAATAAAATGGGAAGCGATTTATTTTTTGTCGTAAAGCAAAAAAAAAAATCTGTGTCAGAAAGGCAGAACTGCTTATAGATAGATTTCACCGTTTATTCCATATTTTTTTCACTCGAGTGATAGCTTCCCAAATTTGCGTAGCTATCACTCGAGGGGTTAATTATAAAAATATTAATTAATGAAATTATGTTTAAAACATTACTGATGGGAATTGTTCTTTCACTAATACAACTGTGCATTTATGTGTATTTTACAGTGATTGTAATGGAAAGGCCTTTGTGTTTACAAATGTTATCTTGGATTAGAGATTAATAATGATTATTAAAGACCGGATTATATGCAAATGCATATTTGCATATTTAGACCCTTTTCAGCGGTAGTTGCATATTTTATAAAAAAAATGGAGATCTTGCATATTTATGCTCAATCTCGTTCATCGTTCAGATGCCTCACATAGTGACACTATAAACGTCAGATATCTGTGTAAGTGCGCGGAAAGCTGCGATGTTTTACCACAAACATTTTGAGGGCATCGAGGGTGTTATCAATGACTTCGATAGTGCAGAGGCTTTCGCAATTTTCCAGTGCGTTTGAGCGTTTGACGATGCTAGTATAAAAAAAAAACTTAGCTATGATTAGCACTCATTTCGCCTACATACCTGCAAGTATAAAAACGCTTGAAACTCATGGATTGGCGTTGAATGAATCTATTCAGGTTATGAAGAAAATTCGCCTTATGAATTCCTCGTTGCCAAAGCTATTCCCGAGTAAACTCAAAGAAAAGTTTGGAAACTTACTGAACAATAACCCAGGTTTGAACCCTTGTGCCAAATTGATAGCTTCATCAATGGGGCAGGTGAAATTTTGCAAATTTAAATTCTGTCCAGTCACATGTTTTTAAAGGTAAATTGTAAATTTCATTGTTAAATACATATTGTAATTGATATTTTCAAAAATACGATTGTTATCCTTGAAACTAATAACTTACTAAAATACTTAAAAATACGACTTCCGAAATTTACTTCATGTTGCGTATTTTGGCCCTTTTTATGGATTTTCGTGCATATTTCAGCTATTTTTATTGCATATTTGCATGCATATTTTAGGCTGTTTTTGTTGCATATAACCGGTCTTTAACGATTATATTTTATAATATTATTATGTAGGGTGAACACCAGTGTAACTGTAGCATTTAAGCTTGTTAACAATGTTTACAGAATCAATTTACAATGCTGGCCATTTCAATGTAATCTATTTCCTTTTTTACACAGTGTGTTTTAGTGGTATTTCATGGATCATAAATTTGACATAAGCATAGTCGTTGATAGATCACATACGCGACAGCTGCATAAATCAGGTTAAAATTATTTACAATTTTACAGTATCTGTCAATGACGTTATATATCACACCTAGACTCGCCATTGTCTCGCAAACTCAACATACAATGTGGCAAGCAAGAAACACTTTTTTTTACATGAGCTCCACACAGGAGACCTTGAGGAAAATCTTTGGGGACGCTGTGTGGAGGGTTTTTTTTAGGGAAAGGAGGAGAGGAGGGTTCTGGGAAGGAAAAGGGTTTAAGGGGTGGGTAGGAATCTGAGGTTCAATGTGTCCTGGTCATCCGCCTCCAAGACCTAGACAAACCTCACCCCATGAACCTGGGCACCCCTGCTAAATTTGGGGTGACCTACAGCAGAGGTGTTGGTTATCCAATAAAAGTACCCATTCCTGCCTCCCAAATTAAGAGGCGGGAATAGGTAAATTGGTTTTCAGTAAATTCTTAATTCAAAAGTTATTAATGTGTGATAAAGACAGACATTCTAAGAATGTGTGTGTATGAACGATAAAGATGTAGGACCGGACGACGTTTTCATTTGCGCCGAATACTATATTCTACATCACGGGTGTGACTGAGATGACAAGATACGCTTACTCGCTTACACTAAGTCGAATACGGTATGCTACACGAGTCGACCTACTGTCACAGGTTGTCCTTCTTATACTTAATTGTGCTATCTCACTTTCTCTAAGGACACTAAAATTCTTCCGGAAACAAACGAAATATTTGTATTTTTTATAATTATAAATAATTTGCATATATTTACGAATGATATGGCTTTTACTAGTTTTTGCCGTGTAATGGAAACATTTTCTCAAGACACACGAGTGCATTTCGGTGCTTTTTTAATGCAATTTACTTACTGGTAGGACACGACCATACGTGACGCGTGGCGGTTGAGTACTAAAACTACAATTGCCTTGTCTTTGGCTTACCACATTTGAGATTTCTAACACGCGTCTATATCTTTATATACATAAAAATCTCGCGTCACGATGTTTGTCCGAGATAAACTCCGAAACTACTTAACCGATTTTGTTGAAATTTAGCTTACTGTGTGTAATTTGGTCCAACTTAAAAGATAGGATAGTTTTTATCTCGATTATTGACCGCAATATATTGTGAATTAAATATTCATTGAATGTTTGTTATAGGACAATGCTTTGTAATTGTTTGTAAGTTCCATAGGATTCTAACAGATGGCAGTGTGAGTTAATTTATCGACCCAACACTTGATACCATCCAGTAGATGGTGTTGTGTTTCGATTTCACAGCGACGCGTGACCAGGTCAGCTAGTATTATATGTAACGTCATTGGTATCTGTATGTTAATTCACCAAAATGTTTTATTGAAATAACTGTCAAACTGCAGGGAGCGATACATGCAAGATCCCAAATTATTTATAGCTTGACATGCTAATCTTTGCAGGTAGCCAAAGGAGAAACTAATAAACGAATGAACTATTTTTTAAATCTGTTAATTTTGTATCCACAAAATCCATACTAGAGGTACCATCGAACGCAAAGTTAACTTTGTTAAGGCTGTTTCTATTGAAATTGTAAAGAAAAGCATTTTTTGTACATAATATATATTGTGTACGTATAGGTTTTTTTGTAAGAATTTGGTGTTTTAATGTTCCAGCAAAATCACTTTAATGGCCACATGTTGAAAAAGACATTTTTTTATCTAAGCTGTAATATCTGAGTCTGCAGTCTGGTCTGTGTGATGTTTTATGGAAAAATGCTTTATAATGGCAACATATTGAAAATATAGACATTTTTTTTATCTAAGCTGTAATATTTGAGTCTGTAGTCTGTGGTCTATGTGATGTTCAGGCCGCCGCACAGAAAAGTAAAGACCAATAGGTTTACAGCCAAGGGCGGATCCAGCTTTGGCGTCAGGGAGGGGTCACATAGCGCCAGGGGGGGGGTCACATAGTCGTGGTCAAGTCACTAGAAGTTATAATTTAATTTTTATAATAATAGATACAAGTAAAAAGTAGGTCCACCTAGGTCCTGGACCCAGCCCAGATCCAGGGGGGGGGGTCATGACCCCCATGACCCCCCCCCCCTGGATCCGCCCTTGTTTACAGCGCAGTCCACTGTGAGACTTTTCTGCACAGCGGCCTGAAGTGGCCCGGGACTCGGTCGCTCCGAAGTGTGCGTGTGGGAGGTGCTCAGGGAAAAAATGCCTTATATTGGCAACATATTGAAAAGAAAGACATTTTTTTTTATCTAAGGTGTAATATTTGAGTCTGTGGTCTGTGTGATGTTCTATGGAAAAAAATGCTTTATAATGTTAACATATTGAAAAGAAAGACATTTTTTTTATCTAAGCTGCAATGTTTGAATCTGTGGCCTATGTGATGTTCTATGGAAAAAAATGCTTTGTAATGGCAACATTATGAAAAGAAATTTATAAAAACGGCTTCAGTTTATCTTAGCTGTTGACATTTTATTTGTATTTTGAGATTGTACTAGAATGTCTCATTTTAAGAATCGTGCTTTTGCCTGAACATTTTTTAATATTGGACTGATTTGTGGTTGAATGGTAATTGTGTATTCAATCCTCCGCAAGCACAAGTAATCCATTATTACACAAAACTTTCCACTTATAATGGTAGTAGTGGGGAGAATTCATTTTTTATTAGGTTTTAGGTTATTTGTAACCTGTGAATGTTTATCTTTCCCTTTTTTTTTAATTGTGCCAACCCCCTTAAAAATATTTTCTTAACATTTTCACTGTGTTTTTGGTTTATGGATAGAGGTTGTATGCGGAACTTTATGACATTCATACATTTTCTATGAAAATTAATGCATGTGTATGTGTGCATAGTGCTAAGGGTAGTATCAGCGAAGAGGTTAAATCATCCATCATCACATACAACTAATGTGGTCGAGGGGCAAGACTCTCGACTAGCGATCTGAAGGTTGCAAGTTCAAATCCCGGATTTGTGTTTTCACAATTTAATAATTTAAAATAATATAAGGTATATTTGTGGCACGTTCCAGAGTGGAAGATACTCTCAGCATCGCCCTTGTGTAAGAACACCATTCAGAATTGAATCATCTGTCGCGAGCCCGCCGGCGGGCCCAAAAAAAAACCTTTTTTTTCATGCGATTTTAACCCTTATGTATAACGAAACTGTATGAAGGACAAGGTCAGAATCGCTTGTGCCAATATCAATCTACGACCTAGATACTATTTGATTATTGTAGCTACTTTGAATTATTTTAAAGAATTTTCTATGAAATTTGCGAGCATTTTTTCGAAATACCATCCAACGTTCAACAGATTAATGATGTGAATAGCCAGGCACTTCCTCACCTTCCTCTTCCCCATATCCTTCCTCTCCCCACTTACCTACAGCCTCATAACATAGCCCGATTGGGGATGCCAGATGGGAGCAGTTGGGACTCTTATGTGGTTTTCACGTAAAAAAAATTAAATAATCAAAAATCTTACATTATGTCCAAGTCTAGATTATTGTACTTAATCGTTAACGAAAATTTTTAATTTTTCAACAAATTTTAAAAGGGCTGGTCCCATTTTAGGTAAACAACAAATGACCCATTGAATTTGCTCAAATCACTTGGAAGTTACTAAAATTTATTGAAATATTTTTTTGCCGCATTTGCACGGCCATTAGATTAAACTTGCCTTAAATTGTTTCACTATTAAGTAATTACTTTTATTATTACGCTGTAATGAAAATGCAATGTAAAACTATTGCGATAACTTGCTTACTTATTTTTGTGCTGGACACTGCTCTGTGTAATATTGACGCCTGATTTAATGGTGCATGTACTTTCTAGTATTATTTTTTTAAATTATGATTGTATGTATTATGAAAATTTCTTATTTCAGGTTTAACAATAATTATATTTTTGAATGTAGCTATTACTTTGTGGTTATCCATTGTAGAAAAATGAAATAATTAAACTTTGTATAAACCACTTATATGATGCGCAAATCTGACCGGTTTCGGAACAAACATTCCTTCGTCAGGGAAAGCTTATACTAATTTGACAGTTTCGAACAATGTTTTATTATGTCATATAGCCCAATCATGTATTTGTTCCCCTACCCACCCACTCTACACTAATACCTACCCACCCAATCTACATTATTAACTAGCAACGGCTCCACCCCTACCATAATAAAACATTGTTCGAAACTGTCATATTAGTATAAGCTTTCCCTGACGAAGGAACGTTTGTTCCAAAACCGGTCGGATTTGCGCATCATATAAGTGGTTTATACAAAGTTTAATTATTTCATTTTTTTAACAATAATTGCTTATCATCATCCATTTTCATAAATGCCAACTTATTATCCACTGGAGTGACAGTGCAATTTAAAACTTTTTTGATATTTTGATGGAATATTTTCCATCCATATTAAAAATATCATATCTCCGAATTTTAATATGGAGACATACAAACTGATTATAGTTCTGCATGGCCAATGAATTCACCTATCTTTTCTTGATTATCACATATTCGTAGGATTTATAAAAAAAAATTATAAAATCGTAAACTTCTACTTTAATTACTTACAAATAAGGGAAAATTTGCCAAATTTGGCAACAAAGCAATCCAAGGTATTTTAAATAGTGCCATATTGTCACAAAAAGCGCTCTGGTGGTTATACAGACAATGAATATTATATCATTAGAATTGAAAATATTAATTCTCTCCTTTGTATATCTTGCCTAGGATAAACCTATTATCTGTGAAATTGAATAAGTACATTGTTTGATGTTGTGAATACATGCAGACCTAGATGCCTATTACGTAGAAAATAGAAACAAGGGAGATGTGGCCCATGAACTATTATTAGTATGAAATAGAGCACGCAAAGGTGTCATCAACATCGTTCACTCATACAACTGTGCCTGATCTTTGTTTCTACTTGCACACCGGACTCATAACTTTCATTGGCTCCGTCGCTCAGAGAGTCTGAGCAGTTTGGTCTTAGGATCGTGACAGTCAGCATGTTTCCATGCCATATCTCCATTTGTTTCTATTATCTATGGACTGGATCCATCACCACCATTATGAAAATGGCATCACCACCGAATATATTCTGCTTTTACCCTCGTCCGCCAGGCTTTATGTGTAAAAGTAATAGGTAGCAACGCAACTATTACTTTGTATGAATGCATAATAAATTTGTGGGAATATGCAGCAATTTTTTTAGATTTATAAACGCGTATCTGATAATAATTAATAATCCTTACTTTTATTTTGTTTTTGATCTAATTCAGTGCAAGAAAAGTAACTTCCAATTCAGACATATTTCTAACCACTGGAGCGATCACGCCAAATAAATAAATTTGCCTCCATTGCTTGTGATTTCCCAAGTCATTTTTTAAATTTTTCGCCAACATTAAAGCGTTAATGACACTGAGCGAGATTACAAGCTACTATCTACTAAGTTTAAAAGTGAGTAAATCGGCGAGTGAGATTGTCATAATGACACACAAAACTGTCAACTCGCTCAGTAGCTTAGGAAACTGAGCTTGCAGGTCGCTGCTAGCGCCAGTAGCGAGAATAACGACGCCTGCGTGAACCAATTCTGTCAGATGTTTGACAGTCAAAATCAGCTGTTAATTGGCAGCCATATTGAAAACATAAATAAAACAATCACGAGTAAGCGTGTGGCGAGTAAAGTTGACGACCTTTTAACTTTTTTCGTAGATTGTCAACAATCTGCTAGTTAGCAAGTAACACGGTGATAGAAGATATTCCAAGATAGTAGCTTGTAAATTCACAGATAGTGAATTAGATAGAAATACTATCTTGGAAATTCACTATCTGCATAGAATATTTTCGATTTCTGTATGTTATCTGTGGTATACTTGATAATGAAAGGTGCATATCTATGGAAAAAGGACTTGATTTTATCCATAAACAGCTGATCAAAAATTCGGCGGGAAAAAATATTTAAAAAATTTATTTTATCATCGTTCTAAAATTAGTCTACGCTGTTCGGATTTGCGACATCTACGGTTATAATAGATAAAGCATTTCAATAGCTCCGTTTTAAAATAAATGGCTGGCCAAGGAAATGTTTTAAAGAATGGTAGGGAATGCAGTCCATTTTTGGACCGCTATCAATTGAAGAAAAATAAAAGCGGTCCATTTTTCAACCAAAATCGCTCCAGTGGCTAACAAATCTTGCGCATTACAACGGCCTTTTTAACACATATATCTGTCTCAACACATTTAATGGATACGCACTTACGGGGATAGCTATTGCATATCCGATGACAATCAGACAGATAAAGTTAAATACAAACATTATTTAATTTTTCTGAAGGCAGTAGGTAAATTAATTTGAATGAACTGATTAATGAATAGTGGAACCTAAATTAGTATTCTAGAAAGATTGTGGATAAGCTAATGGAATGAAATGATTTTTTGCCATTTACAACAATTCATTAACTTTAATTTTACTTTATTGAAGGAAATCTTTAGTCACTTGTTAGAAAGAAAAACATCATTTCCACATTTTAATTATTTTTTAAAAAGGAGCATATTATTATTTCCGTCAGTTAAAAAATGTGTGGATAAAAATTAATTGTTTCTGTAGTTGATTGTATAAGAAAATCTTTAAAAAAGAACTTTTAGATTGATTTAGTTCTATTTTGTCTTTTAAATACTCAAATTAATGGTTTAGTTTTAAATTTTGGTTTAGTGGGCATTGTGAAATGTTCTGAATTGCATAAATTAAATGATTTTTTTGATTTGATCAATTAAAACTAAATTAATGGTGAATATTATGGAATTGCAATGTGTTGCTAGCAGCTCGCTATTGTTTATTTTTTAATTTCTGCGGGTGAATCACATAAAATTATTGCTCGGTGTACGATGGATTGAGATCAACGAAGGGCCTTGAGGAAGCAATGGTCCCCAAAGGGATAAAGGTTATGATTAAAAATGTAATAGTCAATTTTTCCTTTGTTTACTATTTAAATTATTTATTTAGAATGGTGATGGTTTTGCTAAGGATGGGTTATTTCATAGAATTTAAAAAATTTATCAAATTTCAAAGTTTATACTCAAGTTCTGTAAAACCAAACACCGTGAACCAACAGGCCCATAATAAAATAATAGCAGAACTTTCACATTATATGAATTTTAACTTTAAAATTTGACGAATTGTTTTGAATCTGTGAAATAAACCGTCCTAAATGTTTTAATATTATTCATACTTACAGTTGTCTTATTTCATTGAGGTTTTGTTAATTACAATAACTACTATGTATGTAAGGCTGCGTACACATACACGAGCCGAACCACAAATTATGGGAAAGGAACGAAGCAACCGTAAAAGGCGCGAAACGCCGCTCGTGATTGCTTTGTCCCTTTCCCATCATGGCTCTCGCTTATATTTGCAAATGTGTACACGCAGCATAAAGAATACAAGGCTTAATTTTTCATTTCTTACATTAAACGATGCACCCACCATTAGCTTTTTTTTTCTTAATCAAATATTAATTAAATTATGTAGTTTGAATACTTTGTACAAAATTATGAAGTGTTACCATTATGTAAATTATTTATTTACCTATTGTATCATAAATTGTCCTTTTTTTTAAAACCTATACTTAATTGGCTTGAAACTTAAGCAGAGGCTTGTGAAAAAACTTATTTTATCTTATAAATGGCACCACCTTTCTTCAAACTATCAAAAAAAAATTGCTTTTGAGTTAATTCACAAAATCTTAAGTGACCTTTTTTCTTCTTTTAGAATAATAACGATTAAATTGTTACGGGCGCTATTCTTTCCTCGTCAAACTGAAATTGGTCATTCCCTAAAATTTAAGTGAAAAAAAAGTTGAAAAGCGATCCGTTCTACATAAACAAACAGCATGTACGTACAGCCAATTATTCAGTATTCTAGAAAATTATTCAGTTGGTACTAATTTTTTTCATTACTATGGCAACACCGAGCTACTCACTTTGTCTTTGAAATTTGTTCTTTGCATTGAAGCTCGTCTGTTCGTTTTAAAAAAACTAGGGAAAACAACATATCATTTTTAATTTATGTATAATTTTGATCTGTGAATCAAGTTTTGTTTTATTTAACGTCTAATAAATAGCTTTTTGATACATGAATTTTTCTTGCATTTATTTTTTTTGTGAGCAATCTTGGTGTTGCCATGCTTTTAAGCGATCGCAGCGACATACATTTTGTCTACTATTAAATCACAGACTGTATACATGTGTATCGTTTTTTAAGTGAAAACTTCTTTAGCACCGTTGTTGATTCGATGAATCAAAAAATAGCGACACTAAAAAGAGACAAATACATACATCTATAGGATTTAGCCTGCGAGAGAATGAGATAGTATAATGATCTCCTCTTTGTGCAGTGCTTCATAGCCTTTCGGTGTCCTCTATGTGCGGTGCTTCGTAGCCTCCCCACTCTTGTCTACTTTAGTTTTCTGAAGGTTTCACTTCTACCGCGTGTGAATTGCACACTCTGATTATTATTTTTTTGTATACACTGTTGTTTGTTAAAATGAATAAATGAATTTGAAAAAGGTTGTTTTGCTTATTTAACCATCAGACAACCGGGAGCTGGCTCGGTAAAATAAAAAATGACAGTTGCTTACACTTTAGGGAACGTACCCATACTACGTGACCAACTTTTTGCAATTTTTAACCCCCCCCCCCCCCGCCGGTGACCAAAATCCTAAGCAACCCGCCGCTCATTTGTATGGAGCGTGACATTTTGAAGACCCCCCCCCCCCTAAACGTGTCACGTAGTATGGGTACGTTCCCTTACGACTGTCATCAATGCCATTACAAACCCATGGACATGTAGAGATTTTAAGGTAGTAAGGAACTCCGTTGAAAAATATCTCAATTTGGGAGGCGGGTATGGGTACCGCCGCCCTGGGAATCATTTTTTGGATAACCAACACCTCTGCCACAGTTCACCCCGAGTGGTTCGCTACGTTTGGTGACTTAGAAGGGGTGCCCAGACAGTGACCGGACAACTCAGAACTTCCTTTGAAAAGCCATTAAAAGTGAAGAAAAAAAATATATTAAAAAAACTGGATAACCACTCCGACCCTAAACTTGTTTACATGACAATATAACAATAGCAATCAAGTACAATAAGCTTGTTTACACGCTAACGCGTATATTCTAAGTACTCAGTTTTCGAATTTTAGTACATAGTACTTAGTACATAAGTAATCTACAAACAGCGCTTGAAGCATTCAGAGAGATCGCTGTCTGAATGGGTAAAAGAGGCAAGGGTCGCTTTAAGATCAAGCAGAAAAGAAAATCAAGAGCAGGACGATAATCTGGAAGGCCAATTATATGGTGCAGGCATCGCAGATTGAAGGTATTGCAAAATTATTCATGATTTTCTACTACTCAAAACTTCAAACTTGCATGTATCTCAAAACTGCACCGGAAACATAACTCAAGACAATTTCCAACCGATTTACTTGAAATATTGAATAATTGAATATATCTTGAAAAATACATTGTCTATGGAAGCACGTAGGTTTTTTTTTTAATATTGCATTTTTTATTCATTTGTTATAACAATTACCTGATGATTTTAGGCAAATTTTTCACTTTCCACTTTGGAAGTGCGCCATTTGGCCAAAAATTAATATATTGAAAAAATCTACATACTTCTATAGCAGTTGTTATATAAAATCAAAAAAAATTGGCTTATTATAATTTAAAAATTCAGGAGCTGTTTGTCCGGCCGTGGATCCTGAAAAAACGGAGACTTTATCGGAAAAACGCTGCACAGCCGCCATTTTGAAATCAATCGCTTCAAAAAAATGTTTGTATACAATCACTGATATATGTATAATAAATACTCTTTATTGGAATCCCGATTTATTTTATAGAATATCTGAAAAAAAAATCCTAAAAAAGGCTATTTTTTCAGCCTCTAGAGTGGCCTAACCAGTGGCGGATTTGCCCTAAGGCCCTGTAGGCTCGGGCAGTGGCGGACTAAGCCCGTCAGAGGCCCGGGGCGGCAAAGCTGGATGAGGCCCCCCCCCCCCCCCCCCCATAGTAAAAGTTGATATAATTTTACAAGATTTTTATTCAGATCACACGGGCCTCTGGTCCTGGGGGCCTCCAAGCACCTCCGTGTTACCTTTATCAAAACCTAAACAAGGCTTTGAGGCACCAGGGCTCTGTAAAATTTGTTTCCTTTTATTTTTTATTTCCTTTTTTAAAAGATGCATTTGTTAATAATGCTATCATAAAATGCTTTAAGAAAATTCTAAAATTTCACGGAGATACACCGTTTTATATTAAACCGTTTTAAACATTGTGTATGTTGAATTATCCTTTAGCAAAAATTTTAACGCGTTTTTCTCAAAATTACATTTTTAACGTATTAGAAAAACTGATAACATATTAGAAATAATGATTAGATAACATATTAGAAAAACTATACATCCGATTTGCATGCACCAAGTCTTAAACTAATCCAGTCACTATGGCACCGCATAAGGATTTTTTAAAGGCCCCCTTAAATAGGTACTTTGCACATTTTAAAGGCGCCACGACACAAAAAAAAATTGTCGCTTTTTTTAATTCATTTTCTAAAACATACATTTGTTAATAATCTTTCACCATATACTGAAGGAAATTCGTAAAATTGACGGAAGATACAGCATCTTATATGAAACCGTTTTAAGCAGTTTGTGTGTTGAATTATCTTGGTTTTTGTGTCTTTTGTTTTTCAACTTGGTTGACAACATATTATAAAAACCCCGCATTGGGTAGGGTCCCCTAGGGTAAAGGGGCCCCGAGACGAGCATTGTCTAGGGGCCCCGACATGTTAAGGCCCGCCCTGGCAGGGCTGTATTGTGCACAAAGCAGTGTAAGCCACTGCCTAGGGGCCACGCATCGTCTAGGGGCCCCTATGGTAAAGGGGCCCTGAGAAGTGCATTGCCTCGGGGCCCCGACATGTTTAAGACGGCCCTGCCAGGCAGTGTAGGCCACTGCCTTTGAAAATCCAGTCACTGTAGCCAGGGCCGTATTATCCATAAGACGTGTAGTCAACTGCCTAGGTGCACCGCATCGGATAAGGGCCCTTAGGGTAAAGGGGTCCCAACATGTTTAAGCTGGTCCCAGCAGGGCCGTACTGTCCATAAGGCAGTATAGGGCACTGCCTTTGCAGTAACTATAGCCAGGGCCGTATTATCCATAAAAAGTGTAGGCAACTGCCTAGGGGCCCCACATCGGGTAGGGGGCCCTAGGTTAAAGGAGCCCCAACATGTTTAAGCCTGTCCTTGCAGGGCCGTATTGTCCATAAGGCAGTATAGGGCACTGCCTTTGAAAATCCAGTAACTATAGCCAGGGTCGTATTATCCATAAGAAGTGTAGGCAACTGCCTTGGGGCCCCGCATCGGGTAGGGGGCCCTAGAGCAAAGTGCCCCCGAGACGTGCATTGCCTAGGGGCCCCGACATGTTTAAGCTGGCCCTGGCAGGACCGTATTGTCCACACAGCAGTGTAAGTCACTGTCTAGGGGCCACGCATCGGATAGGGGCCCCTGTGGTAAAGGGGCCCCGAGAGGTGCATTGCCTAGGGGCCCCAACATGTTTAATCCGGCCCTGACTATGACACCACGTAGGGATTGTTTGATAAAGGGCCCCCTTCCAATTTATTTTTATGAACGATGAAAATTTACTATAAAAAATTGTAAATAAAATTCTCCGGCCGCCTTTTTTATCTTTTTTTAGATATCGAAATTCCCTTACATTGAATACAAATCGAATGTATAGTTTGTTTAATATGTTATCAACCAGGTTGAAAAATTTCGATAAAAAGGCATTCAAAGTTTTGCTGAAGGATAATTCAAAACTGTTTCAAACGGTTTCACATAAAATGTTGTATCTCCATCAATTTACCGAATTTCTTTAAAAAATTTGGTGAGAGCATTCTTAACAAGTGCATCTTTCAAAAAATGAAACAAAATTTTTACAGTGTCCTGGTGCCTTAAAGGCATGTTTAGGATTTGATCAAGGGAACATGGAGGAGTTTGGGGGCCCCCCGGAAGCGGGGGCCCGGGGCGAGCCGCCCCCCCCGCCCCCCCCTTAGTCCGCCACTGGGCTCGGGCCTAGGGCGGCCAGATATTAGGGGCGGCCAATTGTGACAAAAAAGTCACTGATGATAACAAGAAATAACTCAGCATACCTAAATATTCTAAAGGCTCGCCCACATTACGGCAGGCCGCACTGAACTGCATCGTATAACAATAAACTTCCTAAATCACTCTCTACATTTTATGTATAAAATATAAATATGTATAATAAAATGAGAATAGGCCAAAGCTTTGCAAATAGTTTATTCTACTGACTTAGAAGACAATTTTTCAAAAGAATGTCTCCATTTTCGTGCTCACTGCATTGTAAAAAATGAGGATCGAAATAGTGCTGTCAGTTTGTTGACATGGTTACGAACTGAAGGTCTTCAAATCATTTACCCAAATGTGGATATTGCTCTTCGCATGTGTGTGTGTGTGTGTGTGTACTCCCGCCAGTAACTGTTCTGGAGAACGATCATTTTCTTGTTTGCGACGACTTAAAAATTATTTACGCACATTAATGACGGAGCAAAGGTTAAACGATCTTGCTAGCAGCAGATTTTTTAAGGAAATTGGATTGCAAAGATTTAATCAATGCTTTTGCTGCGCTTAAGTGCAGACCAGTTTTGTAACACATTGTGAAACACTTATTATATATTGTATGAGAATAAACCTGTAGTTAAATTAGTTAAATAAATAAAACCTAACACCGGTTTAAATGTTTTATTAAATATGTAATTATCCTTGAAACCTTAGAAAGTATTACAAACTAGCAGCTATTATAGTTAACTAATTTTCTGAATCGATTTCGATAAAGTTGGCAATAAAGTAAATTCATTATGTAGTCTATATGATAGATGGGTACTGAGAAAGGGGCGGCTGGTATTTACTAAATGGCCTGGGGCCTAGGACGGCCAAGATTGCAAATCCGCCACTGGGCCTAACCCCTTTACTTTTATAAGCCTGCCACCACCAAGTACTATCTATCTTCCATCTCTATATATATATATATATATAAAATGTTTGTATGTATGTATGTATATCCGCTATGCGTTGCATATTAAATGTTTGAAACTTTCAAAATGCCTTCTATAAACCCCCGCGAAGGTTTCTGGATTATTACAACCACATGACAATACACCTGAAAAGTTTTTTAATCATTACAAAAACTCTTGGAAAACCTGTCAAAACTAAAGAATGACATTTTGCAAAACAATGATTTGTTAAATCAAAATTCTATTTTCGAACATCTTTAAATTAACGGATTTATTTGAAGTACTCGCCTCATACTTTGAATCGAGTCAAGAATTATAGATATTTAAAAAAGGTACCCATGTTAGTTACCAAAATTGTTTGAATGATCTTATAATATACAAAAATGAATATTTGTAATATAAGTACTAATCTACTAATCTACTAATATCTACAGGAATTCCAAAAACTGAACAAATCGGACTAACATCTGTGAGAACCAAAGTGAGGACGAAAATCTACAGCTCAAACTGCTGACTAATATCTATGAGAACCAAAGTGAGGACGAATATCTACAGCACTGGCAGAGGTTGGATTTGCAATTATGTATAGCATATTGGAATAACGTAGCAGTTTAAAAAACTTAATTTATTATGTATGTATGTAAAAATCCCTAATATCGGACTATTGGACACATTTAGCTGTAATCAGCTAAATTAAGGATTTAGGTTTTTGTTTAAACAGCTTTCTTTATTTCGTGTGCTTCTAAATTATTTATTCTGTTACTATGTCAGTTAGGTTAGGTTGTGGTGCCGTGTATTTCGAAATAAATAAATATCTTTGTATTATGACCTCCATGTTTGTTCAATAAATTATTGTCCTCGTAAACAGCAAAATACGTAATATTATCCAAAAACTTCATGTACGTACTTTGACCGTTTAAGCCTTTACGTAATTGAAGTAATTTATGCTTTTCTGTACAACCTCTTACTCAGCTGCCCTCTGTAGGTATTAGTCCAACCTACGCTCCATAGATATTAGTCACCACTAGGACCGTCATAGATATTCGTCCGACCTTAGCTCTGTAGATATTAGTCCACACTCTGAAGTTCGTGGATATTAGTCCAAAATATGAGCTGTAGATATTCGTCCGACATAGAGGCTGTGGATATTAGTATCTGGAATTGCTATTTAAAACCTAGAACACGATCGCAGCGCCATAATGTTTGTACACAATATTTGAATAATATTAATTGCAACCGACGTGTTACGTACCCTCGTTTATTCTTTCGGCAAAAGTCATCGCTGGCGGCATCCTCTACATTTAGTGGTCATTTATTTGAAAATTCCTTCCGAAATTTCTGGCCACTAAGCTCGTTAGTACCGTGCCGCCGACGATGATCTTTCGCCGAAATATTTATGTTTATTTCATGTAAAATTCTATTATCATTTCTATGCAAACTTATTGCCTTTCATTGTGTACAATGCCCCGGTGCAACAAATAAATGCTTGCGTGCTCAGGTTGCCACCGGGAGACATTTTAAATTCTTATTATTTGTATACTTGTTATTCTATTGTTTCAAATATTTAGCCCCTGCAGGGAGGCCGACCAATATTTAGCCCCTGCAGGAGGCCAACCTTAAAATGTATATTTTTTCGATTTATTTAACTTACACACCCTGCAGGACAATGAAACAAACTTATTTCATTCCAGAGTCCTGCAGGGCATCCAGGGAAAGAGAGTTTGAGTCTCTGACCCTTAAACTCACAATGCTAGGGCGTTTTTTGCCCAGTAAAAACACTTAGAAAAATTCCTTGCAAGAATCCGTTTTTTTCCATTTTAAAAATCCAGGGACCTCGTAAGACAATGAAACAAACAGGTTTCAGTAGCTAGTCTTAAGCGCGCCTTCCACTGCGAGCGGAGCGGACTCATTAAGGAATCCGCTCGACTAGCAAACGTTAACTGCATACAAGTGCTTCCATCAAGAACGAGGCCAGCGAAGCGGACTAAACGAGTTAAATAGTTTCGAACGAGTCCGCTCCGCTAATGCGAGCGGAGCGGACTCCTTACGATCTCCGCTCGACTCGCACACGTTAACTGTATACAAGTGCTTCCATCAGGAACGAGGAAAGCGGAGCGGACCGAACTTGTTAAAATAGGTCCGAAAGAGACCGCTCGCGCACACCATCGCCGACTAGTTTCTAGCGGACTCCGCTCAAGAACTGTAGCCAATTCAATTGCCTCGCTGCGTTTTTGTCGAGATGGAGGTGTTTATTGAAGCCGTTTGCCAATTTCGTTTATAGGATACGACTAGCAAAGATTGTCAACATAAAGAATTCGGCTTAGAAAACCATTAGTGTGATGATATTGGCGGAAATAAGAAAGTAAATTATTTTTTTAAAGTTTTTACATATTTGAGGTGAGATTCTTTTTATAAATGTACATTTAATTCATACGTAACATTTTTTTCATTGCATACATGCTGTCAGAATCATATTCACTAGAATCAGTACTCGACATCACAAAAATCACTCCGTTCACTTCGAAACAAAGCGATACTGACTCGTTTTCAATGGAAGGGCAAAACTATTTCTCATTTCTCATTTTTCATTGACCTCGCTCCGCTCGCCCCGCTCATTTCTCTCGCACAGGCAGTGGAAGGCAAACACCTATCTTCTAAGTGACTCTTTTTTGATGGATGGTCAAAACTATTTCGCTCAGCTCCCACTCCGCTCCGCTCTACTCTTTTCCGCTCGCAATGGAAGGCGCCCTTTACGGGGGACCTGGGAAAAATACTAGATTCTCCTTTAAACTTAACACAGCTAGCCAAACGGCAAATACCTTTTACAAATTACAAAAATACCTTAAACTCATGACAAATTCATCAAACTAAAAATCCACGGATAAAACTTAGCTTCGCAAACATGTTAGACTTAAGAAAATTACCTGTATATACCAAATGTACTCTGTATAATTATTTTAAAATTGTAAATTTAAGCGACCACTTTCGTGGGCGACACCAACAAAATAAGGTGTGACAGAAACACTGCCCTATTTATAGTATCGGGCAAGGTCAAACCTCCCACCCCATTTTTATACCACGTGACCCAAATTTCTTGGAAATTTGGGTATATAAGGAGCAACATTTTTGTAATAAATCAGTTCCCCCCCCCTCCCCACTCCCACTACTCTCGCCAATACAGCTCCACCTCCCCCCCCCACCGTAAGTGGCCTGAGCCACATTATTATAAACCCCGTTCCTCCCAGAGGGAGAGACGAGCCCGGGGCCCAGTCAGTAACATAGGTTGGAGCGAGAGCCCCAACCCGCCAAAGCGTCTCAACACGCCTCCGATCCTAATCTTCCCCCGCCCACTTTAGATCCAGTTCATAAACAAGCGCTTATCGAACAAATGGCGTCGATTGAATTGCAAGTACAAAACGCCTTCAAAGAGATGGCTAGAATTCAGTCAATTTAAACTATTACGATGTCTAGACATCGTAATAGTTTAAAATTGTCTAGACAAAATGTTAAATTAATCAATTTGCAGACGGCCTATTGGAATGCCAACGGCTCTGTCCTAACGCACAAGGAAGAAATAATTAAATTCTTACAAGGTTACAGCATCGAAGTATTCCTCATTAATGAGACATGGCTTAAGCCGTCTAGAAACTTCAGAATTCCAAATTATATAACCTATCGTGACGACAGACTAGCCAATAAGGGAGGCGGAATCGCCATCTTGGTTAAGAACAACATTGACCACCGTCTAGCGCAGGGGTTCCCAACGTTTTTGTACTCTAGAGCACATTCTAAAATATCGGTAGGGTGGCGGGCGCCACCTCTTTTTAACCAAACAAACTTCGTCCATAACTGATATTATTAACGTTTCGGACAGCGTTAGCGCAGTGTCCATCATCAGGGCAGATGTCTAAAAAAAGAAAAAAAAAAAAAAAAAAAAAAAACAACATTCTTCCATAACTTCTCATTTTCCCATAATATTTTCTTATATTCATAATTTAATAAATAATACACAAAAATGTTTCAAAATAATAACATTATTATTCAAATTGCATACTCACAGAGTTACAAAACGTAATATCATTGGCCAGTGCCTCATAATTAGGAGACTATGTCGATATTCCTGTTGGCAAACAATCATAAAGATGCTCATCGGTGAGTCGAGATCTATATTTTGATTTTATGAAGTTCATGTTTGAAAACAATGATTCGCATAAATATGTCGAACCGAAAAATGATTTAATTTTATAAGCCGCTTTTTTCAAAAATGGGAACTTTTCTCTATCCACTGTATTCCAAAAGTCCTCTGATATTAAGGATTTTAGCAAAATATCATTCTTAAGGTCCAAAATTTCTAACTCTAGTTCTTCTGTCTTAGCCTGAACAAAATCTGCAATACGTGCGGCCATTTCCATTACATTTATTTGGCAAGTAAAAGGATTGATACAGAAGGAAACAATTGGCTCGATATGCGTAAACTGCAAAAATCTCTCTTCAAACTGATTTTTTAACACTTGAAGATGCTTAATAAATAATGACCCGTTTAATTCATTGTTACCTAGCATTTTCTTCATATGTGGGAAATGCACGAGAAAAACTCTGTCTCTGTCGAACAGTGGCGGGCGCATGCGAATCGCTCCGCGGGCGCCATGGCGCCCGCGGGCACAGGGTTGGGAACCCATGGTCTAGCGCATTCATTCTCTAGTGTTAATATGGAATCCACATCGGTAATAATAAATACCTCTTCTGGACCACTTAAATTCATTTCAATCTATGTACCTCCTAACCGTCAATTAATTACAAACGAATTAGACAGCCTCCTGTCCGAAAATGTCTCCACTATAATAGCTGGGGATATGAATGCAAAACACGGATCGTGGCATTCCACACAGAATAACACAAAAGGAAACGTGCTCGCAAAGTACGCGAGTACCAAACCTATCGTAGTCGATGCCCCAGATAGACCCACGATTCATCATCACAACGGTATTCCGGATGTGATTGATATCGTTTTACTTAAAAATACTAGTCATTTACACTCCCTCCGAGTACTAAACGAACTTACTTCAGACCACTATCCAGTTCTTCTAACTTTAACAGGAGGCTCTAACCCTCTGGTCCCCGATAATCCTCCACGCACTAAAATCAAATGGAAAAAATTAACAGAGCTGCTAATTAAAAACATAGTTATACCTACGTTAATTCCCGACGAAGCCTCCCTAAAAGCCGCTACCTCCAACTTTATCCAGACAATAAAATCATGCATCACCGAGGCGTCCGATGAGATTCCCAACGTCACAACACGTCACGGAATACCCGAAAAGATCAAAGATCTTATTAGGGAAAAAAATCTTGTTAGAAAGGAGTGGCAAAGATCTTGCAACTCGATAGTTAAACAACATCTTAATCGACTCAACAGAGAAGTGCGCGATGCCCTCAACGAATTTCGCAACGAGCGTTGGCACGATTTTATTTCAACTTTAGAAGACGATAGAGCAGCTTGCTGGAAGCTCTCTAAAGCACTCAGACGCCCGAAAACTAAAATCTCTCCGATTCAAGGCCACAACAGAAAAGTTTACTCCGCTGCAGACAAGGCCGAAGCCTTCGCAGATAGCCTTGAAAATCAATTCTCTCCAAACACCGATCACGACGATCCTGCGTTCGTAGCAAAAGTGGATTCAAAAGTAGAAGCAATTTTAAATCTAGACCCTGAAGACCCTCCAATCAGGTGCACAACTCCTAAAGAAATATTGAACATAATTAGAAAATTAAAGAAAAAGAAGGCCGCCGGGCTCGATGGCATTTCAAATAAGATTTTAAAACATCTCTCAACCAAAGGCATCTGCGCCATCACAGCCATCTGCAACGCGTCACTTCGGCTGCGTTGCTTTCCTAAGGATTTTAAAGAAGCTGACGTAATTTTAATTCCCAAACCAGGCAAGGATCCATTATTAACGGAGAATCATCGGCCAATTAGCCTCCTTCCATGCCTAGGTAAAATCCTGGAAAAAGTAATACTAGCACGACTAAATGCATTCACAAATAAAAGTAAATTCTTGCCAGACTTTCAACACGGTTTTAGAGCAGGTCATTCCACCTCTCACCAACTCCTACGTGTGGTGGAACACATCACGGAGGCATTCAATATCAAGAAAAAAACAGTAATTCTCTCACTCGATGTCAGTAAGGCTTTCGACAAAGTCTGGCATAACGGCCTCTTATATAAAATGTACTCTCTTGGTTACACATTAAGACTTATTCAACTAATAGCCATCTACCTAAGAGATAGATCCTTCAAAGTCAAAATAGAAAATATATTCTCCACATCCCGCCCCATATCAGCTGGGGTCCCTCAAGGCAGCCAACTCTCACCATCCCTACACAACATCTATTGTAGCGATATTCCTAAACCCGTGGATCATAATGTTAAAATCACTCAATTTGCGGATGACACTAACATCATTTCTAGCTCAACTGTCGAGGCCACTGCTACACGCCGCGTACAGATACAAACCACTCTAACTGAAAAGTGGTGTAAAAAGTGGAGAATATCTATTAACCCGACTAAAAGCGCCGCGACCGTTCTCTCAAAGACACGGCCAAGACGGCCCCCATTCATTAGACTGTTTGGGGAGAATGTTCCATGGGAAAAGTCAATTAAATACCTAGGTGTAACGCTAGACTCCAAGCTCACCTGGAAGAAACAAATAACTGGAAAAATTAAAGCAGCTAATAAATGTCTATCTTCACTGTATCCAATGATGGGAAAAAGAAGTCGTTTATCAACGAACAACAAATTTCTTTTATATAAAACAACCATAAGGCATGGCTTCACCTATGCTTGCCCCGTTTGGGGGCATGCGGCCCCCACTCTCTTAGAGAAGATTCAAATATTTCAAAACAAAGCCATTAGACTTGCGCTTAATGCGCCTAAATGGAGTAGAATTTCTTGTCTCCATAAAGACTCCAACATTCCATTGATAAAGGACTTCATTTTCTCACAAGCAACCAAATTCTACGCCGGCCTACCCGGCCACTCTAATCCTACGATTAATACGCTCGCAAAATATAGCGAAAATGATGAAATGTAAGAAAAGGCAGTTAAGACTTTAGAACTATTTATTTTATAATTAGACAACGTAAAAGATCGTAAATGACAGTGCACAAAAAATGTAGGTAGAACTGACAGTGCACAAAAACAAAAGCTAGAGGACGTTCATACTTCCATCAGAAAATGATAATTTTAAATATAAAAAAAACCCAAGATAGTCCTCCGGAAGGAATAAATAAACCTGCATACAGTTGCAGTATAGTTTTAATCTCACTTCAAACAAACCATAATAATAAATTACCAGTAAAGTATCTATAGATAATCCATTATGTAATTATGTTAGAGTCAGTAAACTCATGTTTAGGAACTCTGTAAAATAAATCAATCAAAAGTCAAAAGTAATAAATCAGTTCACATATCAACAAGAAACTCGTGTTTTATTCTTCGGAAGTTTTTCTACAACAAGCTGCCTCCCCCGCTGACTTCTGCCTGTCTTCAGTCCTGGTGCCAACCTCTTCAAGAAAAGCCGGCCCTACTCTAGGCAAACCGCCAGGCGCCAGGATCACGCAGAAGAGAAGGCACTCCAGTGTCCTTCACGCATCAGGCACTGGGTGCTGGGAGGTCAGTTTTTATTATTTTTACCCATTTCATCATCTTGAGCGTGCACTAAAAACCCGGTACTTTTTTACAGTCTTGTGAAGACGCTGAATTAATAATAAAAAAAAACAAAATTTCGAATCCAAATGAATAGCTTTTGTTTGCAGTCTATAGAAATGCAATTATTTTTTCATTCCTCTTTAGTTACTACATCGAGAAGTCGGTATTTTACTTTCGTTGGAGTTTTTTTGAAAAAACTCTTGAAGCGAAATTCTAGTTATATTAAACATTTAAGTGAAATTAAGCCCGTATTTACTGAAAATGGGCCCGAAAGGCGGAGATGAGAATGAAGAGTATTATTATTCTGGATCTGAAGAAGGCGATGAGCCAAGAAGAGAAGCGAACGATGTCCCCACTCTCTCTGTCCCAATCATAGTGCGGAGGATGAAACCAAGAGCGGTCAGATCTCGTGGCAGGCAGATTCCCGGGACGATGGTGGGCAGAAGGAGGAGATCGCGGTCCAGACGGAGAAGACGTCGAAGCGGCTCGAGGAGGCGTCGCCGTCGCCGTCGCCGCCCCATCTACTCGGACGATTAAAGATTATTGAATCCATGCATTGGCATTAAGAGCCAATCAGCAACTATCAAAACAAAAAAAAGCTACATGCCAATTTCGAAATTTTGCAATATGATTTTCGCGAATATTCCGTCATTATTTTTAAGTGATTGTTGTTTTGTTATTTTTACAATTCAAAACGTTATTCATGTTTAGGATGTTTTTTAATTCTATATTTTATTCACTTTAAAATTATGTACAGCTGTATGTGTTCGTTCGAGAATTGTTATTTATATTTTTCGTAAGAATGTTGTTTTAATAAATAGGATTTTTCAATAATGTCTTGTTGAATTAACTAAAACATAAAAAAATCATTTTTGGAAACAATGTTTGGTTATCAGCGGCAGTGCTTCTCGGCTATCCACAAAACGATTAATTTAAAAAGAAAAAAAAAAACATTGTCGAGAAATCAAAAGCGGGCTACAGACCTTCAGTTTTAACTTACAGTTTAACTGTACGGTCGAACTGTAGAGTTAAATCGTAGGTCCATACAGCCTACACACTTTCAAGTAAAACTGCGAGATCTTTCAGTTTTTATCAACAATGGCCTCCATAGACGACCCTTTAGCCGTTACAGGCAGGCCCGGACTGGGACCATTTGGGGCCCTCCGCTAAAACCTGTAAAGGGGCCCCCTAACGTGGGGTGGTGGGGGGCTTCAGAAAACGGGGGTCCGGATAATTTTTGAAAATTAGGTGCTTGAAAACAATGAAAACGCATATCTACGCTATATTGGCACCTATAAAGAAGACAAAATTCAGATAGGTTTTTATACTAATATTATGATTTTCGACTTTTGTTGACTTTATTATTTATTGAAATAAGAAATTCACAGTATTTTTAGGATACCACAACACTACTAAACACATGCTGTAGAACTGCGAATAATTATAACGGAGTTCAAAATAAAGGGCAGGATTTTATTCACACCAAAGCATTAATGAATTATGTCAAAATTATTTGTGTATTAAAAATAATGACAACCGGATTTTAGTGATTAGAAAAATAATACGAACATTTAAAAAAAATCCTGCGTGTTTAACAGTTTACAATGTTGTATACTAGAATAGAAGGAGCTTAACTTAACTGAAATGATTCGACATTTTGCTCCCTTAGCCCTAAAGTAACAGTTTCTTTGTAAGCAACTCACTTGTTAAAGCCACTTCATCTATTATTTTTTTTCCAAATTATAAAATAAATCCCTCTCAACATTAATAAAAAGCAGACTGGACATAAGGTCTTGGCCTAAGGACGACCGAAGTCGATTTTTGACGATTTTAAGTTTAGAAAAAACTTAAAAAGGCTTTGCAAAATTACATCATAATTAGCCACCAACATGACCAGTTCAAGGAAATAACCATGATTTTGTAAAGAATCAAGAGCATAGGCTGCTTCTGCATTGTCACCTCTGTAGGCAATGCCTTGCCTTCCTATAAACAAAAATATGTCTATCAAACGTTGGATGACCAATCTTCTAGTTTGAATTTCCCTTTCTTGCTGTTTAGTTTGGTTGGTATTCAGGAGATTTGAAATATCGTAGCCCTTTTGACTTTGAAAAGCTGCTTTCGCAGCAAGTTCATGACGGGTAGAGTTTTCGTGTATTTCTACTGATTTATACACATTTTTTGAAGAAACATCATACCAGTAATGTAGGTAGAGTCTCTGTGTCCTTTATCTCCAAAAGCCATACAGCACGAACAGTACACTTTATTCAGCTGAATTGAATATGATAACCATTTTCGGTGTATTTTATCACCACTTGGCAAATGTCGGTAATAAAGTTTAGAAGGCTCAAATGGCAATTTTGTACCTTTTCCTTCTAAAACTTGAATAGGATGTTTTTCCATGAAAGCTTTTTTAATCGTGATTGGATCACTTTCGTATGGACAAATGAAACACCCAAGTTGTTGTTTAGCTGCATCACAGGTCTACTGATTTTCTTCATCATCTTCTGAATCAGAATTGGAGCTAGATTCGCCGACAAGAGACGATGGATGATGGTCTATATGTGGCTGATTGCAAGCAGGCGTCTCACCCCTCTCAACTGTACAAGAAGAAGTTGATGCTGTTCACTAGGGAATCCCCTTTACTATACCATACTGTAAGTAGAATTAATTATGATTTTCAAAATCATAAGTAATTGTAGTTACAATATAATTAATTTAAAACATTGCTCGTAATAATTATATTTTAACCATTGATGAATAAACCGACAAACTACTATCCATATTTTGCATAAAGTACCTCCTAATGACGTAGGCCTTAACACATTTCTGTTGTGAATTTATCCCCAATGTGAGAAAGTTTTTTATACAGTTTATTTTGTTTAAATTGTAACAATTAATTAGCCCTATTAGTAAAAACCTTTAAAGTAAAAAAAGCAAAAACTGATATTGTTAAGTTCTTATTACGTGATGTAAAAATGTAGAATAAATAGAACAAAATTTCAAAAAATTACAACCCATAATAAAAATAATAATCTAAAATTTCGATGACCTTACCTACAGTCATGTCATCGTTTAACTCTGAGGTAGAGCTTGATAGTTTTAACCACGTAAACATTGAACTGGCACACCGGAAATCTTCTTGTTTCTTTTTTTTTATTTTCCTCTCTTTTTTGAAAACCACTCTTATAAATTCTCTTCATTGTTTTTGTTGCGTTCGTAATATTAATTTATCAAATAATGTACCACAACTCAACTCTAAACAAAAAAATTAATTTAACAATTTAATTTAAAAAAACGGCGCTGTAAATTTAGCAAACCGCATCGCATAAAATCGACTTGTAGTGGCTTGAAAACAATAGTGTGGGGTGGATGTTATTATAAATGTAGGAAAGGGGGGAGGGGAAGGACGATATGCGCTTGCGCGGCCCTACTGAGTGATCAGCTGATCTGATAGGACATCGCGGTGCAGTTGTCGGTAATAGTTCATTTATGAATTGTCTGCTGAACAGTGGACACACGACACACGTCACCGCGCAGACGATGCGGATTACAGTGGATCGTATAAAGCTTTCATATACACGGCGAGATATAAACAGTTGTTGGACATGTTCTACTTTTGGAAAATGTAATTTTTTTTTCGAAAATGTAAACAAACATTACCAAGAACACAAAATAACTACTAACAAGACAAAAAAAAATTTTGGTACGATTTGTGGGGCCTCTTCGGGGCCCCCTCGCGCCGAGGGCCCTCCGCGATCGCGGACCTGCGGACCTGGCCAGTCCGGGCCTGGTTACAGGGATAAAGATGTATTAAAAGAAACTGAGTATTTTAAAAGAAAAATAAAAGAGAAATTAAAATTAAATTAATTATTTGTATTAAAAGAGAAGTTTGTATTAATTTAAGGAGTGTATTAAAAGAAACTGCGACAAAACTGACGAAACTGTACAGTTTTCGACTACACACTGTCAATTTTAACTTTACAGTTCTAACTGTACAGTTTTATCTATTCGTATTTTGATTAGATCTCAGTTAAACTGTACAGTTCAAATTTTGTCCTACACACCTAACGATTTATCTGTACAGTTTGACTGTACGGTTAAACTGTATAGTTAAAACTGAAGGTCTGTAGCCCGCTTACAGATCATACCAAAAAAATTAAGCATAATATTATCTATTAACATGTCAATTTGCTCAGTTCGTTTTATAAATGTTTTTATTTTGTTGATTATTTCTTCTGAAAAGGTACCATACGGAAGAACTGAAAATGTTTATTATTTTTAAACACGTTATTGGGTACCTACGTACAATTTGTTATACGCGCGAAATACAAAGTAATTGGTGTGGTTTGCAATCATTGTTTTTTCCACAAGTATTTTTTCATCTAAAACCGATGGCCGTCGGGCACGCTTTTAAATTCTCTGCGCCATTTGCGCACGTTTTCGCACTCATACACTGTTTTCCGTACACTTCAAGTAGCTGAGAATGAATTTCTACCGGGATTTTGTTCTTCGCACAAAAAACTAATTATAGAGCGTAATTCACACCTGGCGGATGCGGCGAGCGGAAGTTTCATCGTGAACGGCTGCCACGCCGAGACTAAATTTCGCAGAGAGTACAGCGTTGTGAGGATTTGGCGTAGGGAAACCAGGCTACACGCCAGTTTTCCCGGATCTCGCGTAAAATTTTTCCTCGCGATCGCAGCGATAACTGGATGTGTAGTGTATAGTGGTCCTACCTTGAATCCTATAGAATCCATCATCTGATAGAAGTACATGGCAGGGTAGGGCAGTGGCGTAGCATGGGTAGCACCCGGGGCGGATAACGTGGTGTTACTCCCCCCCACAATTTCGACTTCACAAATGTGTAGAAAATTGGTCCGTCCTAGGGGGGGGGGGGGGAGGGAGGGGGGGGGGGGCGGTGGCTGGAGAATTTCAGAAATAGGCTATTTTCGTCTATAAAAAGACCGTCAGGCACAATGACAATATCCTTCGAAATTTTTTTCCGTGGTCGGGTGTCAACTCCCGTCGGGTGTAGTGTCACCTCCCCGTCGGGTGGCACCCGGGGCCGTCCGCGCCCCCCTCGCTACGCTACTGCCACGGTGACCGGTTTCTAAAATAATACTGGAATTATATTGTAACAACACTTGCGGTCGGTCATAACTTAGACCCTACAGCACCAACCCGACTGTAATTTAAATTTTGGATTCTTATTAAGAATTATGTTCTGTACACGAATCAATAAAAAAATCTTCCAGTATAATAAGTTTTACAATTTTTTTCGTTTTACGGGCGCTTTGTAACAACACTTGCGGTCGGTCATATCTGAGACCCTACGGCACCAAGCCAACTGTAATTTTAGATTCTTTCAGAAACATGGTCTGTATTCGAATCATACTTTTTTTTTTTAAATCTGCCAAAAGAAGAATTATAAAAAAAATCAACGTTTTCAAACTTTGGGTCGATAATTTTAGCACTTGGGTTCAGTCGTTGTTCACTTGGGCTCAGCCATAACTTTGGCCCAATAGCACCGAACCGACCTAAATTACACCGAACTTACCGAAATTTTGGATTCTTACTTAGATTCATGGTCTGTACACGAATCAATTAAATAAATCTGCCTAAAGACGAATTGTTACAAAAATCATAGTTTTAAAACTTGGGTTCGGTCGTTTAAGCACTTGGGTTCAGTGGTTTTACACTCGGGCCCGGCCATAACTTTGGCCGCTAAGCACCTGTGGCCGACCTTCGACCCTATGGCACGGAACCGTCTGAAATTTTCGATTCTTACATAGAATCATGGTCTGTACACGAATTACACGTTTTATTTCTATAATGTCAACAGGAAACCGTCTTGTCGCAGAGATTATTAGCTTTCATACAATTATCGTCCGATCTGAACAACAGATTTTCCTGGGATGTGCAATTACGAAAAACCATTTTCCTGATGCTGTTACAACCATATTGCTATGCGGACTTTGATTTTTTCCTCCCAAATTAATGTTATGTACCTGTAGATAGTTGCCATATTGAAGATATTGATCATATCGTCTACTCTCTATTTTTATCCGTTACTTAACCAGTGGAGCATCTTCACCTGTAAATTATATGTATTTGTGTGTATGTATGTATATGTATGTTTGCGTGTATGTATGTACGTTTATATATGTATGTATATGTGTATATCTGTGTATGTGTGTATATGTATGTATGTATGTATGCATGCGTGTATGTGTATATGTATGAATGTATGTAATGTATATACATATATGTATATTTTTTTTTTCTTTTGGTTTTCGTTTAACAAATCTAGATCCATGTAATGCTGAACGAGTGTCCTAGAGACAGAACTGAACTCCATTTTGTTATGTCCCATTTTCCCCATATTAGGGGGGGTATGACCTCGTCACCGCTACGTGAATCTGTGAAGCGATCCCGGAGTGATGCCTCTCGGACCGCCCGCGCCACCCCTGGGGAAGGTTGCTGGTCAGAGAGACGTCCGTGCGAGCTAGGGGACCTCTCCGCCCCGACCCCGGCAACCTGACGCTCACTTCCACAGAGTCTTCGGGCGTATACGCCCCCATCTCCCACTTACTGATCGTCGAGGCACCACCGGGATGTCGGTTTAGGGGCGCGGTATCTGAACCTCGTATCCGACCTGCCTGATCACCGACTAACTTTCAACAGGACTGCCGGGCGATCCGCGCTGTAATACTTCCGTCTGTGGATCTACTGTCTACCATGATTGGTATCTCAATGTCTGAAAAGTGCTTAGTGCTTTACATAAGTACATACTATGTTATAGGGTAGGCTTACTGCCTACGTTTTGTTTTCTTTACTGTTTCTTGATTTCCTTGCCTAAAAGAGGTCCAGGTAAGATTTTCTTTATACTTACTAACAATTGTACATAGTAGCACTTACATACTGCTACCTAACAACGTATGCGGGAGCAATGGAGGTCCAGTATCGTTTATTAAATGTAGAGTCGTTTTTATACAAAAAAATTAGAGTCCTTGCAAGAGCCTTGAAGGGGTAACCATCTGTAACCTATACCAGGGCGGGTAAGTGGTGGGTCCTCCAATGTACACGAATCAATTAAAAAAATCTGCCTCTTTAGGTAAGAGTTGTTAAAAAAATTATCGTTTTCACACTTGGGGTCGGTAGTTTTAGCACTTGGGTTCGGTCGTTTTACACTTTGGCTCGGCCATAACTTTCGCCCTATAGCACCGAACTGAACGGAATTTTGGATTCTTACTTAGAATCATGGTCCTGTACACGAATCAATTAAAAAATCTTTCAAAAGAAGAATTGGTAAAAAAGCGTCGTTTTCAAACTTGGGGTCGGTAGTTATAGCACTTGGGTTCAGTCGTCTTACACTTGGGCTCGGCCGTAACTTCGGCCCTGCGGAACCGAACTGACTGTTATATTCTTACTTAGAATCATGGTCTATACACGAATCAATTATAAAAATTTGCCAAAAGAAGAATTGGTAAAAAAATCAACGTCTTCAACCTTGGGGTCGGTAGTTTAAGCACTTGGGTTCGGTCGTTTTACACTTTGGCTCGGCCATAGCTTCGGCCCTGTGGCACCGAACTGACTGAAATTTGGATTCATACTAAGAATCATGGTCTGTACACGAATCAATAAAAAAAATCTGTCAAAATAATTTTAGCAATTGTGTTCAGTCGTCTTACACTTAGGCTCGGCCATAACTTCGGCCCTGTGGCACCGATCTGGCTGAAATTTTGAATTCATACTAAGAATCATGGTCTGTACAGGAATCAATTAACAAAATCTGCGTTAAGAAGAATTGGTAAAAAAAATCCTCGTTATCAAACTTGGGGTCGGTATCTTTAGCACTTGGATTCGGTCGTTTTACACTTGGGCTCGGCCATAACTTTGGCCCTTTAGCACCGAACCGACCATAATTTTGGATTCTTACTTAGAATCATGGTCTGTACACGAATCAATTAAAAAAAATCTACTAAAAAAAGAATTAAAAAAAAAAAAATTTTTTTTCAACCTTGGGGTCGGTAGTTTAAGCACTCTTACACTTAGGCTCGGCCGTAACTTCGGCCCTGTGTGACCGAACTGACTGAAATTTTGGATTCATACTAAGAATCAAGGTCTGTATACGAAACAATTAAAAAAATCTGCCTAAAGAAGAATTGGTTAAAAAAATCCTCGTTTTCAAACTTGGGGTCGGTAGCTTAAGCACTTGGGTTCGGTCGTTTTATACTTGGGCTCGGCCATAACTTTCACCTTATAGCACCGAACTTACCGAAATTTTGGATTCTTACTGTAAAAAATTGAAGGTCTTCACTCAGGAGATTTCTTTTGGGCAGACTGGTTTTTTATAAATGAAGCACTTTTTTGTTTTAACTTAAGTTCTTGATTTTTTATTGTTATGATTTGATATTTATAACTTATAACTGACGACAATAACTTTCCCCACCCAACGGACAAGGGTTCAGTAGTATTTTAAATTCTTAGTGCAAGTTTTCGTAAAGAAGTAAGTTAATTTCACTGATACAAGCCTTTTTATAAGACTTTCGTACCTCTATATTTCCCTTGTTTGTTGTGTGAGAGAGACAAAAAATAAAACATGATTCTATCGACATCTAACAAACAAATCAGACAACTCTTGGATCGCAATCCAACCTTTGATGGTAACTCAACTCCATAACTGGTTTGCGTCCTGGGTTTAATTCTAAACATACTCCGCCCCAAAATGGGCAGATATTTATTTTGAAATATCGAATCCATTTTTCTGCAAATTATACAAATAACATTATGCAAACCAATTATGAGCCTAAATTAAATATTGACTTTGCTCAAATCAAATTCAAATTCATTAAATTAATTTTAAAGTTATTCAATAACATAACACACTAAGATAATTCCAAAAACAAACTACATTTTTTAAAAACAAACAGAAACCATAACATTAATTACATATAAACATATAATATAGACAGCACAACATATCGTGGCAGGTTTCCTGGTCATCCTTCCTTCCTTCCTTCCTTGGGAAAAATTTAAATAAAGATAAATCATCCTTCCTTCCATAGTTCATTGCCACATTTGGAATTATTACAATGTCTTTCCAGATATATCTACATATGCAGTTTGCAATTCTAGCCAGCAGGCTATGTTGGTTTATAAGCGTTCATTAAGTGGTTTTATCTTTTTTTTAATATATGGATCTACAATCCTTTTTGTTTTATTATTTTTTATATCACTCCCTACCACACTCAAGATTTTATTGCTCCACATTTATCCGCATTTTGTACACTGATTTTTACTTTTAATTTATTATTATATCTTCCTTTTGTCCTTTTTGGTTACTTTTAACGTACAAATTTTTATATTATTTTTTACTTTCAACGTACAAATTTTTATATTGTTTTTTTACTATTTATTGGTTTATCTTGTTTTATGCACTCATTGTTTTTTTTCATAAAGCACAAGTCCTTTTTTTTTTTTGTGCTTACACAGCGCCTGGTTCGTTGGGTGGGGATGTTGACATCTTCAGCTCCTCGTTATCGTCTATTGGCAATAGACACAGCTTTGAGATCGCCCTCTGAGTAGTTCCATGCGATGTTTTGAGAATTGCCACACGTACTTTCCCGTCAGCGCCTGGATGGACTGCAATCACACGTCCGAATTTCCACACACATGGTGGTAGGTTGTCTTCCTTCAAGACCACCATATCGCCTGGTTTTAGTTGCGCATTAGGTCCGCTGGTCCACTTCGTTCTGCCTTGGAGCTGAACCAGGTACCTCGATCAAAAAAAACATCGTATTAGCAAAGAATTTTTTTTTTAATATTTATTCCGTCCGTTGACTGAAATATTTTGTAGATATTGCTCCGGAATTGCTGCAAAGCTTCCACGAACAAGAAAGTGACCGGGACTGAGGGAAATTAGGTCATTTGGATCATTTGACAATGGGGTAAAAGGACTAGAATTTAAACAAAATTCATCTGACACAAAACGGTATTAAATTCCTCATATATCAATAAGGAGTTACTTGCTAGCCGTTTCAACTGATATTTAAACAGATTTCATTCTGACTTCTCAAAGGCCTCCAAAGTGCAGCGCCCTTGTCGGAATGTACCGCCATTGAATTGTTAGCCTTGATAATGATTTTCCGTTAGTAGGTAGTAGCATTATCTGAAAATAATTTACTTCGATTCATGGTCTGTTCACGAATCAATTGAATAAATCTGCCAAAAGAAGAATTGGTAAAAAAATCAACGTTTTCAACCTTGGGGTCGGTAGTTTAAGCACCTGCCTTAAGAAGAATTGGTAAAAAAAATCCTCGTTATCAAACTTGGGGTCGGTATCTTACGCACTTGGGTTCGGTCGTTTTACACTTGGGCTCGGCCATAACTTTGGCCTTATAACACCGAACTTATCGAAATTTTGGATTCTTACTTACATTCATGGTCTGTACACGAATAAATTAAAAAAATCTGCCAAAAGATGAATTGGTAAAAAAATCAACGTTTTCAATATTGGGGTCGGTAGTTTAAGCACTTGGGTTCGGTCGTTTTACACTTGGGCTCGGCCACAACTTTCGCCTTATAACACCGAACTTACCGAAATTTTGGATTCTTACTTAGATTCATGGTCTGTACACGAATCAATTAAATAAATCTGCCAGAAGAAGAAGTGGTAAAAAATCAGCGCTTTCAACCTTGGGTTCGGTCGTTTTACACTTGGGCTCGGCCATAACTTTGGCCTTATAGCACCGAACTTGCCGAAATTTTGGATTCTTACTTACAACACGAATCAATTAAAAAAATCTGCCAAAAGAAGAATTGGTAAAAAAAAAATCCTCGTTATCAAACTTGGAGTCTGTAGCTTAAGCACTTGGTTTCGGTCGTTTTGCACTTGGCCTCGGCCATAACTTGGCACTATATCACCGAACCGACCGAAATTTTGGATTCTTACTAAGAATCATGGCCTGTACACGAATCAATTAAAAAAATCTGCCAAGAGAAGAATTGGTTAAAAAAATGAACGTTTTCAATCCTTGGGGTCAGTAGTATAAGCACTTGGGTTCGGTCGTTTTACACTTGGGCTCGGCCATAACTTCGGCCCTGTTCCAAATTTGAAATTTGAAATTTGGATTCATATTAAGAATCATAGTCTGTGCACGAATCAATTAATCAACTTCGCCCCTGTGGCACCAAACTGACTGAAATTTGGAATCATATTAAGGATCATGGTCTGTACACTAATAAATTAAAAAAATCTGCCTAAAGAAGAATTGGTAAAAAAAACGTTTACAATCTTTGGGGTCGGTAGTTTAAGCACTTGGGTTCGGTCGTTTAACACTTGGGCTTGGCCATAACTTAGGCCCTGTGCCACCGAACTGTCTGAAATTTTGGATTCATTCTAAAAATCATTGTCTGTACACGAATCAATTTAAAAAATCTACTTAAAGAAGAATTTAAAAAAAAATCAACGTATTCAACCTTGGGTTCGGTCGTTTTACACTTGGGCTCGGCCATAACATCGGCCCTGAACCACCGAACTGACTGAAATTTTGGATTCATACTAAGAACATGGTCTGTACATGAATCAATTAAAAAAATCTGCCAAAAGAAGAATTGGTTAAAAAAATCAACGTTTTCAATCCTTGGGGTCGGTAGTATAAGCACTTGGGTTCGGTCGTTTTACACTTGGGCTCGGCCATAACTTCGGCCCTGATCCACGGAACTGTCTGAAATTTTGGATTCATACTAAGAATCATGGCCTGTACACGAATCAATTGAAAAAATCTACTTAAAGAAGAATTAAAAAAAAAAATCAACTTATTCAACCTTAGGGTCGGTAGTTTAAGCACTTGGATTCAGTCATCTTATTCGTAGGCACGGACGTAGCTTCGGCCCTGTGTGACCGAACTGAATGAAATTTTGGATTCATACTAAGAATCATGGTCTGTATACGAATCAATTAAAAAAAATCTGCCTAACGAAGATTGGTTCAAAAAATCCTCGTTTTCAAACTTGAGGTCGGTAGTTTAAGCACTTCGGTTCGGTCGTTTTACACTTGGGCTCGGCCATAACTTGGCACTATATTACCGAACCGACCGAAATTTTGGATTCTTACTAAGAATCATGGTCTGTACACGAATCAATTAAAAAAATCTGCCAAGAGAAGAATTGGTTAAAAAAATGAACGTTTTCAATCCTTGGGGTCGGTAGTATAAGCACTTGGGTTCGGTCGTTTTACACTTGGGCTCGGCCATAACTTCGGCCCTGTTCCACCGAACTGTCTGAAATTTTGGATTCATACTAAGAATCATGGCCTGTACACGAATCAATTAAAAAAATCTGCCAGAAGAAGAAGTGGTAAAAAATCAACGCTTTCAACCTTGGGTTCGGTTGTTTAACACTTGGGCTCGGCCATAACTTAGGCCCTGTGCCACCGAACTGTCTGAAATTTTGGATTCATTCTAAAAATCATTGTCTGTACAGGAATCAATTTAAAAAATCTACTTAAAGAAGAATTTAAAAAAAAATCAACGCATTCAACCTTGGGTTCGGTCGTTTTACACTTGGGCTCGGCCATAACTTCGGCCCTGATCCACGGAACTGTCTGAAATTTTGTATTCATACTATCAATCATGGTCTGTACACGAATCAATTGAAAAAATCTACTTAAAGAAGAATTTTAAAAAAAATCAACTTATTCAACCTTAGGGTCGGTAGTTTAAGCACTTGGATTCAGTCATCTTATTCGTAGGCACGGACGTAGCTTCGGCCCTGTGTGACCGAACTGAATGAAATTTTGGATTCATACTAAGAATCATGGTCTGTATACGAATCAATTAAAAAAAATCTGCCTAACGAAGATTGGTTCAAAAAATCCTCGTTTTCAAACTTGAGGTCGGTAGATATGATTTTAGATTTTCACGGCCAAAAATTTTATGGTTATTTCCTTTTGGGGTATTATGCCGTGTCACACATCTGCCCTGATGATGGACACTGTAACGCTGTCCGAAACGTTGGCTAAAGGTTGAGGTCGGTAGTTTAAGCACTTCGGTTCGGTCGTTTTACACTTGGGTTCGGCCATAACTTGGCACTATATTACCGAACCGACCGAAATTTTGGATTCTTACTAAGAATCATGGTCTGTACACGAATCAATTAAAAAAATCTGCCAAGAGAAGAATTGGTTAAAAAAATGAACGTTTTCAATCCTTGGGGTCGGTAGTATAAGCACTTGGGTTCGGTCGTTTTACACTTGGGCTCGGCCATAATTTCGGCCCTGTTCCACCGAACTGTCTGAAATTTTGGATTCATACTAAGAATCATGGCCTGTACACGAATCAATTAAAAAAATCTGCCAGAAGAAGAAGTGGTAAAAAATCAAAGCTTTCAACCTTGGGTTCGGTCGTTTAACACTTGGGCTCGGCCATAACTTCGGCCCTGTGCCACCGAACTGTCTGAAATTTTGGATTCATACTAAGAATCATGGTCTGTACACGAATCAATTTAAAAAATCTACTTAAAGAAGAATTAAAAAAAAAAAAAAACGTATTCAACCTTGGGGTCGGTAGTTTAAGCACTTGGGTTCAGTCGTCTTACGCTTAGGCTCAGCCGTACCTTCGGCCCTGTGTAACCGAACTGACTGAAATTTTGGATTCATACGAAGAATAATAGTCTGTACACGAATCAATTAAAAAAATCTGCCAAAAGAAGGATTGGTTAAAAAAATCAACGTTTTCAATCCTTGGGGTCGGTAGTATAAGCACTTGGGTTCGGTCGTTTTACACTTGGGCCCGGCCAAAACTTCGGCCCTGTGCCACCGAACTGTCTGAAATTTTGGATTCATACTAAGAATTATGGTCTGTACACGAATCAATTAAAAAAATCTGCCAGAAGAAGAAGTGGTAAAAAATCAACGCTTTCAACCTTGGGTTCGGCCGTTTTACACTTGGGCTCGGCCATAACTTCGGCCCTGTGCCTCCGAACTGTCTGAAATTTTGGATTCATACTAAGAATCATGGTCTGTACACGAATCAATTTAAAAAATCTTCTTAAAGAAGAATTTAAAAAAAAAAACGTATTCAACCTTGGGGTCGGTAGTTTAAGCACTTGGGTTCAGTCGTCTTACACTTAGGCTCAGCCGTACCTTCGGCCCTGTATAACCGAACTGACTGAAATTTTGGATTCATACGAAGAATCATGGTCTGTACACGAATCAATTAAAAAAATCTGCCAAAAGAAGAATTGGTTAAAAAAATCAACGTTTTCAATCCTTGGGGTCGGTAGTATAAGCACTTGGGTTTGGTCGTTTTACACTTGGGCTCGGCCATAACTTCGGCCCTGTTCCACAGAACTGTCTGAAATTTTGGATTCATACTAAGAATCATGGTCTGTACACGAATCAATTAAAAAAATCTGCCAGAAGAAGAAGTGGTAAAAAATCAACGCTTTCAACCTTGGGTTCGGTCGTTTTACACTTGGGCTCGGCCATTACATCGGCCCTGAACCACCGAACTGACTGAAATTTTGGATTCATACTAAGAATTATGGTCTGTACACGAATCAATTAAAAAAATCTGCCAGAAGAAGAAGTGCTAAAAAATCAACGCTTTCAACCGTGGGTTCGGCCGTTTTACACTTGGGCTCGGCCATAACATCGGCCCTGAACCACCAAACTGACTAAATTTAGGAATCATACTAAGAATCATGGTCTGTACACGAATCAATTAAAAAAATCTGCCAAAAGAAGAATTGGTTAAAAAAATCAACGTTTTCAATCCTTGGGGTCGGTAGTATAAGCACTTGGGTTTGGTCGTTTTACACTTGGGCTCGGCCATAACTTCGGCCCTGTTCCACAGAACTGTCTGAAATTTTGTATTCATACTAAGAATCATGGTCTGTACACGAATCAATTTAAAAAATCTGCCAGAAGAAGAAGTGGTAAAAAATCAACGCTTTCAACCTTGGGTTCGGTCGTTTTACACTTGGGCTCGGCCATTACTTCGGCCCTGAACCACCGAACTGACTGAAATTTTGGATTCATACTAAGAATCATGGTCTGTACACGAATAAATTTAAAAAAATCTGCCAAAAGAAAAATTGGTAAAAAAAACTTCGTATTCAAACTTGGGGTAAGTAGTTTAAGCACTTGGGTTCGGTCGTTTTACACTTGGACTCGGCCATAACTTTCGCCTTATAGCACCGAACTTACCGAAATTTTGGATTCTAACTTAGATTCATGGTCTGTACACGAATCAATTAAAAAAAAACTGCCAAAAGAAGAATTGGTAAAAATATCAACGTTTACAACCTTGGGGTCGGTAGCTTTAGCACTCCGGTTGGGTCGTTTTACACATGGGCTCGGCCATAACTTCGCCCCTGTGGCACCAAACTGACTGAAATTTGGAATCATATTAAGGATCATGGTCTGTACACTAATAAATTAAAAAAATCTGCCTAAAGAAGAATTGGTATAAAAAATCTACGTTTTCAAACTTGAGGTCGGAAGTTTAAGCACTTGGTTTAGGTCGTTTTACACTTGGGCTCGGCCATAACTTCGGCCCTGAACCACCGAACTGACTGAAATATTGGATTCATACTAAAAATCATGGTCTGTACACGAATCAATTAAAAAAATTTGCAAAAAGAAGAATTGGTAAAAAAATCAACGTTTTCAATCCTTGGGGTCGGTAGTTTAAGCACTTGGGTTCGGTCGTTTAACACTTGGGCTTGGCCATAACTTAGGCCCTGTGCCACCGAACTGTCTGAAATTTTGGATTCATTCTAAAAATCATTGTCTGTACACGAATCAATTTAAAAAATCTACTTAAAGAAGAATTTAAAAAAAAATCAACGTATTCAACCTTGGGTTCGGTCGTTTTACACTTGGGCTCGGCCATAACATCGGCCCTGAACCACCGAACTGACTGAAATTTTGGATTCATACTAAGAACATGGTCTGTACATGAATCAATTAAAAAAATCTGCAAAAAGAAGAATTGGTTAAAAAAATCAACGTTTTCAATCCTTGGGGTCGGTAGTATAAGCACTTGGGTTCGGTCGTTTTACACTTGGGCTCGGCCATAACTTCGGCCCTGATCCACGGAACTGTCTGAAATTTTGGATTCATACTAAGAATCATGGCCTGTACACGAATCAATTAAAAAAATCTGCCAGAAGAAGAAGTGGTAAGAATCTACTTAAAGAAGAATTAAAAAAAAAAAAAACGTATTCAACCTTGGGGTCGGTAGTTTAAGCACTTGGGTTCAGTCGTCTTACACTTAGGCTCAGCCGTACCTTCGGCCCTGTGTAACCGAACTGACTGAAATTTTGGATTCATACGAAGAATCATGGTCTGTACACGAATCAATTAAAAAAATCTGCCAAAAGAAGGATTGGTTAAAAAAATCAACGTTTTCAATCCTTGGGGTCGGTAGTATTAGCACTTGGGTTCGGTCGTTTTACACTTGGGCCCGGCCAAAACTTCGGCCCTGTGCCACCGAACTGTCTGAAATTTTGGATTCATACTAAGAATTATGGTCTGTACACGAATCAATTAAAAAAATCTGCCAGAAGAAGAAGTGGTAAAAAATCAACGCTTTCAACCTTGGGTTCGGCCGTTTTACACTTGGGCTCGGCCATAACTTCGGCCCTGTGCCACCGAACTGTCTGAAACTTTGGATTCATACTAAGAATCATGGTCTGTACACGAATCAATTTAAAAAATCTTCTTAAAGAAGAATTTAAAAAAAAAAAAACGTATTCAACCTTGGGGTCGGTAGTTTAAGCACTTGGGTTCAGTCGTCTTACACTTAGGCTCAGCCGTACCTTCGGCCCTGTATAACCGAACTGACTGAAATTTTGGATTCATACGATGAATCATGGTCTGTACACGAATCAATTAAAAAAATCTGCCAAAAGAAGAATTGGTTAAAAAAATCAACGTTTTCAATCCTTGGGGTCGGTAGTATAAGCACTTGGGTTCGGTCGTTATACACTTGGGCTCGGCCATTACTTCGGCCCTGTGCCACCGAACTGTCTGAAATTTTGGATTCATTCTAAGAATTATGGTCTGTACACGAATTAATTAAAAAAATCTGCCAGAAGAAGAAGTGCTAAAAAATCAACGCTTTCAACCGTGGGTTCGGTCGTTTTACACTTGGGCTCGGCCATTACTTCGGCCCTGAACCACCGAACTGACTGAAATTTTGGATTCATACTAAGAATCATGGTCTGTACACGAATAAATTTAAAAAAATCTGCCAAAAGAAGAATTGGTAAAAAAAACTTCGTATTCAAACTTGGGGTAAGTAGTTTAAGCACTTGGGTTCGGTCGTTTTACACTTGGACTCGGCCATAACTTTCGCCTTATAGCACCGAACTTACCGAAATTTTGGATTCTAACTTAGATTCATGGTCTGTACACGAATCAATTAAAAAAAACTGCCAAAAGAAGAATTGGTAAAAATATCAACGTTTACAACCTTGGGGTCGGTAGCTTTAGCACTTCGGTTGGGTCGTTTTACACATGGGCTCGGCCATAACTTCGCCCCTGTGGCACCAAACTGACTGAAATTTGGAATCATATTAAGGATCATGGTCTGTACACTAATAAATTAAAAAAATCTGCCTAAAGAAGAATTGGTATAAAAAATCTACGTTTTCAAACTTGAGGTCGGAAGTTTAAGCACTTGGTTTAGGTCGTTTTACACTTGGGCTCGGCCATAACTTCGGCCCTGAACCACCGAACTGACTGAAATATTGGATTCATACTAAAAATCATGGTCTGTACACGAATCAATTAAAAAAATCTGCAAAAAGAAGAATTGGTAAAAAAATCAACGTTTTCAATCCTTGGGGTCGGTAGTTTAAGCACTTGGGTTCGGTCGTTTAACACTTGGGCTTGGCCATAACTTAGGCCCTGTGCCACCGAACTGTCTGAAATTTTGGATTCATTCTAAAAATCATTGTCTGTACACGAATCAATTTAAAAAATCTACTTAAAGAAGAATTTAAAAAAAAATCAACGTATTCAACCTTGGGTTCGGTCGTTTTACACTTGGGCTCGGCCATAACATCGGCCCTGAACCACCGAACTGACTGAAATTTTGGATTCATACTAAGAACATGGTCTGTACATGAATCAATTAAAAAAATCTGCAAAAAGAAGAATTGGTTAAAAAAATCAACGTTTTCAATCCTTGGGGTCGGTAGTATAAGCACTTGGGTTCGGTCGTTTTACACTTGGGCTCGGCCATAACTTCGGCCCTGATCCACGGAACTGTCTGAAATTTTGGATTCATACTAAGAATCATGGCCTGTACACGAATCAATTAAAAAAATCTGCCAGAAGAAGAAGTGGTAAAAATCTACTTAAAGAAGAATTAAAAAAAAAAAAACGTATTCAACCTTGGGGTCGGTAGTTTAAGCACTTGGGTTCAGTCGTCTTACACTTAGGCTCAGCCGTACCTTCGGCCCTGTGTAACCGAACTGACTGAAATTTTGGATTCATACGAAGAATCATGGTCTGTACACGAATCAATTAAAAAAATCTGCCTAAAGAAGGATTGGTTAAAAAAATCAACGTTTTCAATCCTTGGGGTCGGTAGTATAAGCACTTGGGTTCGGTCGTTTTACACTTGGGCCCGGCCAAAACTTCGGCCCTGTGCCACCGAACTGTCTGAAATTTTGGATTCATACTAAGAATTATGGTCTGTACACGAATCAATTAAAAAAATCTGCCAGAAGAAGAAGTGGTAAAAAATCAACGCTTTCAACCTTGGGTTCGGCCGTTTTACACTTGGGCTCGTCCATAACTTCGGCCCTGTGCCACCGAACTGTCTGAAACTTTGGATTCATACTAAGAATCATGGTCTGTACACGAATCAATTTAAAAAATCTTCTTAAAGAAGAATTTAAAAAAAAAAACGTATTCAACCTTGGGGTCGGTAGTTTAAGCACTTGGGTTCAGTCGTCTTACACTTAGGCTCAGCCGTACCTTCGGCCCTGTATAACCGAACTGACTGAAATTTTGGATTCATACGATGAATCATGGTCTGTACACGAATCAATTAAAAAAATCTGCCAAAAGAAGAATTGGTTAAAAAAATCAACGTTTTCAATCCTTGGGGTCGGTAGTATAAGCACTTGGGTTCGGTCGTTATACACTTGGGCTCGGCCATTACTTCGGCCCTGTGCCACCGAACTGTCTGAAATTTTGGATTCATTCTAAGAATTATGGTCTGTACACGAATCAATTAAAAAAATCTGCCAGAAGAAGAAGTGCTAAAAAATCAACGCTTTCAACCGTGGGTTCGGTCGTTTTACACTTGGGCTCGGCCATTACTTCGGCCCTGAACCACCGAACTGACTGAAATTTTGGATTCATACTAAGAATCATGGTCTGTACACGAATAAATTTTAAAAAATCTGCCAAATGAAGAATTGGTAAAAAAAACTTCGTATTCAAACTTGGGGTAAGTAGTTTAAGCACTTGGGTTCGGTCGTTTTACACTTGGACTCGGCCATAACTTTCGCCTTATAGCACCGAACTTACCGAAATTTTGGATTCTAACTTAGATTCATGGTCTGTACACGAATCAATTAAAAAAAACTGCCAAAAGAAGAATTGGTAAAAATATCAACGTTTACAACCTTGGGGTCGGTAGCTTTAGCACTTCGGTTGGGTCGTTTTACACATGGGCTCGGCCATAACTTCGCCCCTGTGGCACCAAACTGACTGAAATTTGGAATCATATTAAGGATCATGGTCTGTACACTAATAAATTTAAAAAATCTGCCTAAAGAAGAATTGGTATAAAAAATCTACGTTTTCAAACTTGAGGTCGGAAGTTTAAGCACTTGGTTTAGGTCGTTTTACACTTGGGCTCGGCCATAACTTCGGCCCTGAACCACCGAACTGACTGAAATATTGGATTCATACTAAAAATCATGGTCTGTACACGAATCAATTAAAAAAATCTGCAAAAAGAAGAATTGGTAAAAAAATCAACGTTTTCAATCCTTGGGGTCGGTAGTTTAAGCACTTGGGTTCGGTCGTTTAACACTTGGGCTTGGCCATAACTTAGGCCCTGTGCCACCGAACTGTCTGAAATTTTGGATTCATTCTAAAAATCATTGTCTGTACACGAATCAATTTAAAAAATCTACTTAAAGAAGAATTTAAAAAAAAATCAACGTATTCAACCTTGGGTTCGGTCGTTTTACACTTGGGCTCGGCCATAACATCGGCCCTGAACCACCGAACTGACTGAAATTTTGGATTCATACTAAGAACATGGTCTGTACATGAATCAATTAAAAAAATCTGTCAAAAGAAGAATTGGTTAAAAAAATCAACGTTTTCAATCCTTGGGGTCGGTAGTATAAGCACTTGGGTTCGGTCGTTTTACACTTGGGCTCGGCCATAACTTCGGCCCTGATCCACGGAACTGTCTGAAATTTTGGATTCATACTAAGAATCATGGCCTGTACACGAATCAATTTAAAAAATCTGCCAGAAGAAGAAGTGGTAAAAAATCAACGCTTTCAACCTTGGGTTCGGTCGTTTTACACTTGGCCTCGGCCATAACTTCGGCCCTGTGCCCCCGAACTGTCTGAAATATTGCATTCATACTAAGAATCATGGTCTGTACACGAATCAATTTAAAAAATCTACTTAAAGAAGAATTTAAAAAAAAAACGTATTCAACCTTGGGGTTCGTAGTTTAAGCACTTGGGTTCAGTCGTCTTACACTTAGGGTCAGCCGTACCTTCGGCCCTGTGTTACCGATCTGACTGAAATTTTGGATTCATACGAAGAATCATGGTCTGTACACGAATCAATTAAAAAAATCTGCCAAAAGAAGAATTGGTTAAAAAAATCAACGTTTTCAATCCTTGGGGTTGGTAGTATAAGCACTTAGGTACGGTCGTTTTACACTTGGGCTCGGCCATAACTTCGGCCCTGATCCACTGAACTGTCTGAAATTTTGGATTCATACTAAGAATCATGGCCTGTACACGAATCAATTAAAAAAATCTGCCAGAAGAAGAAGTGGTAAAAAATCAACGCTTTCAACCTTGGGTGCGGTCGTTTTACACTTGGGCTCGGCCATTACTTCGGCCCTGAACCACCGAACTGACTGAAATTTTGGATTCATACTAAGAATCATGGTCTGTACACGAATCAATTAAAAAAATCTGCCAACAGAGGAATTTGTTAAAAAAATCAACGTTTTCAATCCTTGGGGTCGGTAGTATAAGCACTTCGGTTCGGTCGTTTTACACATGGGCTCGGCCATAACTTCGCCCCTGTGGCACCAAACTGACTGAAATTTGGATTCATATTAAGGATCATGGTCTGTACACTAATAAATTTAAAAAATCTGCCAAAAGAAGAATTGGTAAAAAATACTTCGTATTCAAACTTGGGGTCGGTAGTTTAAGCACTTGGGTTCGGTCGTTTTACACTTGGACTCGGCCATAACTTTCGCCTTATAGCACCGAACTTACCGAAATTTTGGATTCTAACTTAGATTCATGGTCTGTACACGAATCAATTAAAAAAAACTGCCAAAAGAAGAATTGGTAATAATATCAACGTTTACAACCTTGGGGTCGGTAGCTTTAGCACTTCGGTTCGGTCGTTTTACACATGGGCTCGGCCATAACTTCGCCCCTGTGCCACCAAACTGACTGAAATTTGGAATCATATTAAGGATCATGGTCTGTACACTAATAAATTAAAAAAATCTGCCTCAAGAAGAATTGGTATAAAAAATCTTCGTTTTCAAACTTGAGGTCGGAAGTTTAAGCACTTGGTTTAGGTCGTTTTACACTTGGGCTCGGCCATAACTTCGGCCCTGAACCACTGAACTGACTGAAATATTGGATTCATACTAAAAATCATGGTCTGTACACGAATCAATTAAAAAAATTTGCAAAAAGAAGAATTGGTAAAAAAATCAACGTTTTCAATCCTTGGGGTCGGTAGTTTAAACACTTGGGTTCGGTCGTTTAACACTTGGGGTCGGCCATAACTTAGGCCCTGATCCACGGAACTGTCTGAAATTTTGGATTCATACTAAGAATCATGGTCTGTACACGAATCAATTTAAAAAATCTATTTAAAGAAGAATTAAAAAAAAAATCAACGTATTCAACCTTGGGTTCGGTCGTTTTACACTTGGGCTCGGCCATAACATCGGCCCTGAACCACCGAACTGACTGAAATTTTGGATTCATACTAAGAACATGGTCTGTACATGAATCAATTAAAAAAATCTGCCAAAAGAAGAATTGGTTAAAAAAATCAATGTTTTCAATCCTTGGGGTCGGTAGTATAAGCACTTGGGTTCGGTCGTTTTGCACTTGGGCTCGGCCATAACTTCGGCCCTGATCCACGGAACTGTCTGAAATTTAGGATTCATACTAAGAATCATGGTCTGTACACGAATCAATTTAAAAAATCTGTCAGAAGAAGAAGTGGTAAAAAATCAACGCTTTCAACCTTGGGTTCGGCCGTTTTACACATGGGCTCGGCCATAACTTCGGCCCTGATCCACGGAACTGTCTGAAATTTTGGATTCATACTATCAATCATGGTCTGTACACGAATCAATTGAAAAAATCTACTTAAAGAAGAATTTAAAAAAAAACAACTTATTCAACCTTAGGGTCGGTAGTTTAAGCACTTGGATTCAGTCATCTTATTCGTAGGCACGGACGTAGCTTCGGCCCTGTGTGACCGAACTGAGTGAAATTTTGGATTCATACTAAGAATAATGGTCTGTATACGAATCAATTAAAAAAAATCTGCCTAACGAAGATTGGTTCAAAAAATCCTCGTTTAATCCTCGTTCAATTAAAAAAATCTGCCAAAAGAAGAATTGGTAAAAAAAAATTCGTATTCAAACTTGGGGTCGGTAGTTTAAGCACTTGGGTTCGGTCGTTTTACACTTGGACTCGGCCATAACTTTCGCCTTATAGCACCGAACTTACCGAAATTTTGGATTCTAACTTAGATTCATGGTCTGTACACGAATCAATTAAAAAAAAACTGCCAAAAGAAGAATTGGTAAAAATATCAACGTTTACAACCTTGGGGTCGGTAGCTTTAGCACTTCGGTTCGGTCGTTTTACACATGGGCTCGGCCATAACTTCGCCCCTGTGGCACCAAACTGACTGAAATTTGGAATCATATTAAGGATCATGGTCTGTACACTAATAAATTAAAAAAATCTGCCTAAAGAAGAATTGGTATAAAAAATCTACGTTTTCAAACATGAGGTCGGAAGTTTAAGCACTTGGTTTAGGTCGTTTTACACTTGGGCTCGGCCATAACTTCGGCCCTGAACCACTGAACTGACTGAAATTTTGGATTCATACTATAAATCATGGTCTGTACACGAATCAATTAAAAAAATCTGCACAAAGAAGAATTGGTAAAAAAATCAACGTTTTAAATCCTTGGGGTCGGTAGTTTAAGCACTTGGGTTCGGTCGTTTAACACTTGGGCTTGGCCATAACTTAGGCCCTGTGCCACCGAACTGTCTGAAATTTTGGATTCATTCTAAAAATCATTGTCTGTACACGAATCAATTTAAAAAATCTACTTAAAGAAGAATTTAAAAAAAAATCAACGTATTCAACCTTGGGTTCGGTCGTTTTACACTTGGGCTCGGCCATAACTTTTGCCTTATAGCACCGAACCTACCGAAATTTTGGATTCATACTAAGAATCATGGTCTGTATACGAATCAATTAAAAAAATCTGCCTAAAGAAGAATTGGTTAAAAAAATCCTCGTTTTCAAACTTGAGGTCTGTAGTTTAAACACTTGGGTTTGGTCCATATACACTTGGGCTCGGCAATAACTTCGGCCCTGTGGCACCGAACTGTCTGAAATTATGGATTCATACTAAAAATCATGGTCTGTACACGAATCAATTAAAAAAATCTGCCTAAAGAAGAATTGGTAAAAACATCCTCGTTTTACACTTGGGCTCGGCCATAACTATCGCTTTATAGCACCGAACTTACCGAAATTTTGGATTCTTACTTAGATTCATGGTCTGTACATGAATCACTGAAAAAATCTGCCAAAAGAAGAATTGGTTAAAAAAACCTCGTATTCAAACTTGGGGTCTGTAGTTTAAGCACTAGGGTTCAGGCGTTTTACACTTGGGCTCGGCCATAACTTTCGCCTTACAGCACCGAACTTACCGAAATTTTGGATTCTTACTTAGATTCATGGTCTGTACACGAATCAATTAAAAAAATCTGCCTAAAGAAGAATTGGTAAAAAAATCCTCGTTTTCAAACTTGATTCATGGTCTGTACACGAATCAATAAAAAAATCTCCCGAAAGCAGAATTGGTAAAAAAATCAACGGTTTCTCAACATTGGGTTCGGCCGTTTTACATGTAGGCTCGGCCGTAGCTTCGGCCCTGTCTGACCGAACTGACTGAAATTTTGGATTCATACTAAGAATCATGGTCTGTATACAAATCAATTAAAAAAATCTGCCTAAAGAAGAGTTGGTAAAAAAATCCTCGTTTTCAAACTTGTGGTCGGTAGTTTAAGCACTTGGGTTCGGTCGTTTAACACTTGGGATCGGCCATATCTTCGGCCCTGTGGCACCAAACTGACTGAACTTTTGGATTCATACTAAGAATCGTGGTCTGTACACGAATCGAGTTAAAAAATCTGCCAAAAGAAGAATTGGTAAAAAAATCAACGTTTTCAACCTTGGGGTCGGTAGTTAAAGCACTTGGGTTCGGTCGTTTTAAACTTGGGCTCGGCCATAACTTTCGCCTTATAGCACCGAACCTACCGAAATTTTGGATTCTTACTTAGATTCATGGGTCTGTACATGAATCATTGAAAAAATCTGCCAAAAGAAGAATTGGTAAAAAAACTTCGTATTCAAACTTGGGTCGGTAGTTTAAGCACTTGGGTTCGGTCGTTTTACACTTGGGCTCGGCCCAAACTTTCGCCTTATAGCACCGAACTTACGGAAATTTTGGATTCTTACTTAGATTCATGGTCTGTACGCGAATCAATTAAAAAAATCTGCCTAACGAAGAATTGGTAAAAAAATCCTCGTTTTCAAACTTGGGGTCGGTAGCTTTAGCACTTGGGTTCGGTCGTTTTACACTTGGGCTCGGCCATAACTTTCGCCTTATAGCACCGAACCTACCGAAATTTTGGATTCTTACTTAGATTCATGGTCTGTACACGAATCAATTAAAAAATCTCCCAAAAGCAAAATTGGTAAAATAATCAACGTTTTCAACATTGGGTTCGGTCGTTTTACACTTTGGCTCGACCAAAACTTTCGCCTTATAGTACCGAACTTACCGAAATTTTGGATTCTTACTTAGATTCATGGTCTGTACACGAATCAATTAAAAAATCTCCCAAAAGCAGAATTGGTAAAATAATCAACGTTTTCAGCATTGGGTTCGGTCGTTTTACATGTAGGCTCGGCCGTAGCTTCGGCCCTGTGTGACCGAACTGACTGAAATTTTGGATTCATTCTAAGAATCATGGTCTGTATACGAATCAATTAAAAAAATCTGCCTAAAGAAGAATTTGTTAAAAAAATCCTCGTTTTCAAACTTGAGGTCTGTAGTTTAAACACTTGGGTTTGGTCGTTATACACTTGGGCTCGGCCATCACTTCGGCCCTGAAGCACCATACTGACTAAAATTTTGGATTCATACTAAGAATCATGGTCTGTACACGAATCATTTAAAAAAATCTGCCAAAAGAAGAATCGGTTAAAAAATCAACGTTTTCAGCCTAAGGGTCGGTAGTTTAAGCACTTGGGTTAGGTCGTTTTAAACTTGGGCTCTGCCATATCTTTCGCACTATAGCACCGAACCGACCGAAATTTTGGATTCTTACTAAGAATCATGGCCTGTACACGAATAAATTTAAAAAATCTTCCTAACGATGCATTGGTATAAATTTTTATATTTTTTAGATTTCAACGTTTTCAACCTTGGGGTCGGTAGTTTAAGCACTTGGGTTTCGTCGTTTTACACTTGGGCTCGGCCATAACTTCGGCCATGTCGTTCCGAACTGACTGAAATTTTGGATTCATACCATGAAAATAAACCTACAGACAACCTTAAAATTAGAATCCATAATACTAGTTGCTATCAAGAAATGTGCTTCATGTTCAACGAACTCACTAATGTCGAAAATATAAAATATTTAGGAGTATCAATAGATATAAATCTTAATTGGAAAACACATATTAATCGAATCACTTCTAAATTAAGATATCTGACCTACATATTTTATAGACTTAAGGAAGTACTAAACATTGAAAAATTGAAAATGATCTCCTTTTCTCTGGTGCAATCATCAATCACTTATGGCATTATAGGATGGGGTGGTCCACTTGATACATTTATTAAGCCTCTACAAATAATTCAAAAACACATAATTAAAGTCGTATACAACAAAAATAAAACATTCTTGACAAACTTATTATACAAAGAAACTAAAATATTTAATATACGTAAATTATTTATATTACAAACTTTGAAATATGTATTTAAAAACAAAAATTATTTCGAAATAAATGAAAACAGAATGAACAAAAGAATAAATAATATATTTTACACCCCACAAACCAATACTAAATGATTGCAGACACATAGCAGTTTCATTGGTCCTCGTTCATTTAACCTTCTACCACTACAACTCAAATGATAAATTAAATGATAAAATATGTAAAAGAGGTAAAATTATGGTTGAATAATGTAGATATTGAAACGCTATTTCTATAAATTTATCCTTCCTTTTACAACATACTGTCTGTAACTTTCTAAACTGTATATGTTTTCTGTTTATTTTTTTATAATAACTAAAAAAAAATAATAAAATCAGTACGTTTTTTCCATATTTTATAATAGCAAAAAAAAACCTTTTTCACTTGTTCTACCTATGAAATACTAATTTTATATTTTATATGTTTTTTAAGTCTATTTTATACTTTGGGTACTTAGAAATATAATATTTTGTTTATATATTACTCACACTCAGGCAGTGCCTTAATGGGTTTTCAATTCTTGTTCATACTATTTGTTATTATATATTATGTTATAATATGTATACTATTTGCTATTAAACATTATATGTACAAAGAAGTGAGAATAAATAAAGTTAAAAAAAAATAAAATCATGGTCTGTACACGAATCAATTTTAAAAATCTGCAAAAGAAGAATCGGTTAAAAAATCAACGTTTTCAACCTTAGGGTCAGTAGTTTAAGCACTTGGGTTCGGTCGTTTTACACTTGGGCTTGGCCATAACTTCCATCCTGTGGCACCGAACTGACTGAAATTTTGGATTCATACTAAGAATCATGGTCTGTACACGAATCAATATAAAAAATCTGCCAAAAGAAGAATTGGTAAAAAAATCAACGTTTTCAACCTTGGTGTTGGTAGTTTAAGCACTTGGATTCAGTCGTCTTACACGTAGGCTCGGACGTAGCTTCGGCCCTGTGTGACCGAACTGACTGAAATTTTGGATTCATACTAAGAATTCTGTTTGCGAATCAATTAAAAAAATCTGCCTAACGAAGAATTGGTTCAAAAAATCCTCGTTTTCAAACTTGAGGTCGGTAGTTTAAGCACTTGGGTTCAGTCGTTTTACACTTGGCTCGGCCATAACTTCGGCCCTGTGCCACCGAACTGTCTGAAATTTTGGATTCATACTAAGAATCATGGTCTGTACACGAATCAATTTAAAAAAATCTACTTAAAGAGGAATTTTTAAAAAAATCAACGTCTTCAACCTTGGGGTCGGTCGTTTTACACTTGGCCTCGGCCATAACTTCGGCCCTGTGGCAGCGAACTGTCTGAAATTTTGGATTCATACTAAGAATCATGGTATGTACACGAATCAATTAAAAAAATCTGCATAATGAAGAATTGGTAAAAAAAATCCTCGTTTTCAAACTTGAGGTCGGTAGCTTTAGCACTTGGGTTCGGTCGTTTTACACTTGGGCTCAGCCATAACTTTCGCCTTAAAGCACCGAACTTAATTTTGGATTCTTACTTTGATTCATGGTCTGTACACGAATCAATTAAAAAATCTCCCAAAAGAAGAATTGGTAAAAAAATCAACGTTTACAACCTTGGGGTTGGTAGTTTAAGCACTTGGATTCGGTCGTTTTACGCTTAAGCTCGGCCATAACTTCGGCCCTGTGGCACCGAACTGACTAAAATTTGGGATTCATACTAAGAATCATGGTCTGTACACGAATCAATTAAAAAAATCTGCCTAAAGAAGAAATGGTAAAAAAAACCCTCTTTATCAAACTTGGGGTCTGTAGCATAAGCACTAGGGTTAAGTCGTTTTGCACTTGGGCTCGGCCATAACTTGGCCCTATATCACCGAACCGACAGAAATTTTGGATTCTTACTAAGAATCATGGCCTGTACACTAATCAATTAATAAAATCTGCCTAAAGAAGAAATGGTAAAAAAAATCCTCGTTATCAAACTTGGGGTCTGTAGCTTAAGCACTAGGGTTAAGTCGTTTTGCACTTGGGCTCGGCCATAACTTTCGCCTTATAGCACCGAACTTACCGAAATTTTGAATTCTTACTTAGATTCATGGTCTGTACACGAATAATTTAAAAAATCTGACAAAAGAAGAATTGGTAAAAAAAACCTCGTATACAAACTTGGGTACGGTCGTTTTACACTTGGGCTCGGCTATAACTTTCGCCTTATAGCACCGAACTTACCGAAATTTTGGATTCTTACTTAGATTCATGGTCTGTACACGAATCAATTAAAAAATTTCCCAAAAGAAGAATTGGTAAAAAAATCAAGGTTTTCAACCTTGGGATCGGTAGTTTAAGCACTTGGATTCAGTCGTCTAACACGTAGGCTCGGACGAAGCTTCGGCCCTGAAGCACCGAACTGACTGAAATTTTGGATTCATACTAAGAATCATGGTCTGTACACGAATCAATAAATAAAATCTGCCAAAAGAAGAATTGGTAAAAAAAATCAACGTTTTCAACCTTGGGGTCGGTAGTTTTGCTTAAAGTGCTTTTAAAGTGTTTCTTGGATTCAGTCGTCTAACACGTAGGCTCGGACGAAGCTTCGGCCCTTTAGCACCGAACCGACCAAAATTTTGGATTCTTACTTAGAATCATGGTCTGTACACGAATCAATTAAAAAAATCTGCCTAAAGAAGATATGGTAAAAAGAAATCCTCGTTATCAAACTTGGGGTCTGTAGCTTAAGCACTAGGGTTAAGTCGTTTTGCACTTAGGCTCGGCCATAACTTTCGCCTTAAAGCACCGAAATTTTGGATTCTTACTTTGATTCATGGTCTGTACACGAATCAATTAAAAATTCTCCCAAAAGAAGAATTGGTAAAAAAATCAAGGTTTTCAACGTTGGGGTCGGTAGTTTAAGCACTTGGATTCAGTCGTCTTACACGTAGGCTCAGACGTAGCTTCGGCCCTGTGTGACCGAACTGACTGAAATTTTGGATTCATACTAAGAATCATGGTCTGTACACGAATCAATTAAAAAAATCTGCCTAAAGAAGAAATGGTAAAAAAAATCCTCGTTATCAAACTTGGGGTCTGTAGCTTAAGCACTAGGGTTAAGTCGTTTTGCTCTTGGGCTCGGCCATAACTTGGCCCTATATCACCGAACCGACTGAAATTTTGGATTTTTACTAAGAATCATGGCCTGTACACGAATCAATTAAAAAATCTGCCAGAAGAAAAAGTCGTAAAAAATCAACGCTTTCAACCTTGGGTTCGGTCGTTTTACACTTGGGCTCAGCCATAACTTTGGCCCTTTAGCACCGAACCGACCAAAATTTTCGATTCTTACTTAGAATCATGGTCTGTACACGAATCAATTAAAAAAATCTGCCTAAAGAAGATATGGTAAAAGAAATCCTCGTTATCAAACTTGGGGTCTGTAGCTTAAGCACTAGGGTTAAGTCGTTTTGCACTTGGGCTCGGCCATAACTTTCGCCTTAAAGCACCGAAATTTTGGATTCTTACTTTGATTCATGGTCTGTACACGAATCAATTAAAAATTCTCCCAAAAGAAGAATTGGTAAAAAAATCAACGTTTTCAACCTTGGGGTCGGTCGTTTTACACTTAAGCTCGGCCATAACTTCGGCCCTGTGGCACCGAACTGACTGAAATTTGGGATTCATACTAAGAATCATGGTCTGTACACGAATCAATTAAAAAAAATTGCCTAAAGAAGAAATGGTTAAAAAAATCCTCGTTATCAAACTTGCGGTCTGTAGCTTAAGCACTAGGGTTAAGTCGTTTGGGCTCGGCCATATTTTTCGCACTTACCGAAATTTTGTATTCTTACTTAGATTCATGGTCTGTACACGAATAATTTAAAAAATCTGACAAAAGAAGAATTGGTAAAAAAAACCTCGTATTCAAACTTGGGTTCGGTCGTTTTACACTTGGGCTCGGCCATAACTTTCGCCTTATAGCACCGAACTTACCGAAATTTCGGTCTCTTACTTAGATTCATGGTCTGCACACGAATCAATTTAAAAAAATCTGCCAAAAGAAGAATTGGTAAAAAAATCAACGTTTTCAACCTTGGTGTTGGTAGTTTAAGCACTTGGATTCAGTCGTCTTACACGTAGGCTCGGACGTAGCTTCGGCCCCGTGTGACCGAACTGACTGAAATTTTGGATTCATACTAAGAATCATGGTCTGTATACGAATCAATTAAAAAAAAATCTGCCTAACGAAGAATTGGTTCAAAAATTCCTCGTTTTCAAACTTGAGGTCGGTAGTTTAAGCACTTGGGTTCGGTCGTTTTACATTTGGGCTCGGCCATAACTTCGGCCCTGAAGCACCGAACTGACTGATATTTTCGATTCTTACTATGAATCATGGCCTGTACACGAATCAAATAAAAAAATCTGCAAGAAGAAGAAGTGGTAAAAAATCAACGATTTCAACCTTGGGTTCGGTCGTGTAACACTTGGGCTCGGCCATAACTTTGGCCTTATAGCACCGAACTTACGGAAATTTTAGATTCTTACTTTAATTCATTGTCTGTAGTACACGAATCAATTATAAAAATCTGCCTAAAGAAGAATCGGTTCAAAAATCCTCGTTGTCAAACTTGAGGTCGGTAATTTAAGCACTTGGGTTCGGTCGTTTTACACTTGGGCTCGGCCATAACTTCGGCCCTGAACCACCGAACTGACTGAAATTTTGGATTCATACTAAGAATCATGGTCTGTACACAAATCAATTTTAGCACGGAACCAACCAAAATTTTGGATTCTTGCCTAGAATCATGGTCTGACACGAATCAATTAACAAAATCTGCCAAAAGTAGAATTGATAAAAAAATCAACGTTTACAACCTTGGGGTTGGTAGTTTAAGCACTTGGGTTCGGTCGTTTTACACTTGGGCTCGGCCATAACTTCGGCCCTGTGGCACCGAACTGACTGAAATTTGGATTCATACTAAGAATCATGGTCTGTACTCGTGTGATTCGTATCAATTAAAAAAATCTGCCTAATTCTTTCTTCTGAATTGGTTAAAAAATCCTCGTTATCAAACTTGGGGTATGTAGCTTAAGCACTTGGGTTCAGTCGTTTTGCACTTGGGCTCAGCCATAACTTTGGCCCTTTAGCACCGAACCGACCAAAATTTTGGATTCTTACCTAGAATCATGGTCTGTACACGAATCAATTAAAAAATCTACTAAAAGAAGAATTTTTAAAAAAATCAACGTGTTCAACCTTGGGGTCGGTTGTTTAAGCACTTGGGTTCGGTCGTTTTACACTTGGGCTCGGCCATAACTTTCGCCTTATAGCACCGAACTTACCGAAATTTCGGATTCTTACTTAGATTCATGGTCTGCACACGAATCAATTAAAAAAAATCTGCCAAAAGAAGAATTGGTAAAAAAAATCCTCGTTATCAAACGTGGGGTCGGTAGCTTAAGCACTTGGGTTCGGTCGTTTTACACTTGGGCTCGGCCATAATTTGGCCCTATATCACCGAACCGGCCGAAATTTTCGATTCTTACTATGAATCATGGCCTGTACACGAATCAATTAAAAAAATCTGCAAGAAGAAGAAGTGGTAAAAAATCAACGCTTTCAACCTTGGGTTCGGTCGTTTAACACTTGGGCTCGGCCATAACTTTGGCCTTATTGCACCGAACTTACGGAAATTTTAGATTCTTACTTTGATTTATGGTCTGTAGTACACGAATCAATTATAAAAATCTGCCTAAAGAAGAATCGGTTCAAAAATCCTCGTTGTCAAACTTGTGATAACTCTCCTATTTCTCCCTTTTTAGTTTTTAACTTGCTTTAAATATATAAAACTCTCCTGGTCATCGGCAAGACAGTTGTGATATTTCTATCTTTTGATGCTGATTTATTTTATTTTTGGAATTCTTTCATCCCTTCAAGTTTTCTTGAACTTTTCTTTTGGCTCTGATCGATATTTAAATTTTTAAGGCTTTGCATGTGTGTAGTAGGGATGGAAAATTCCTTCCCTGCGTCACACAAACCTTCATGAAAATTGGACCCTTATTTTCTTTGATAACTACAGAAAGCTACTTAAAGCTCCCTTGCACTATATACCTTTAGAGATATATGTACTTAACTAATTAATACGTTATTTACGACCTTGAACGTAAATATTTTCGTATTTATGTTGTAATTAAACTCCATCAAACGTTGTGTAATTTTTTTGATTTATGATATGGGACTTTAATTACTTTCATTTTTGTGGTAACTTCTTGATTCTAGACAGAGCGTTGAGTTTCAAACTGTATTGGTCTCTCTCTTGCAAATCTAACCTTAAATACTTTCTCTAAATGAGCTAACTTTCCTCCGTCGCTTATTATGTTTTTCTACATCCTAACGATTTCGTAAATAACCTGTACTAATGTTTAATTGAACATGTTTAATTGAACAAATAATTAAGTATGACTCAAATGGTTAATTGTAAGTAAATTTGATTATGATTGTTTTGTATCTGCTTGTCATCTCTCCAATCCGATTCAGCTGCTATAAGGTACATATAAAGATGGTTTTAGTAGGTTAATGTAATTAATAGATTGCATATTAGACGAACTCAGAATACCCTTTGTCTGCCGAAAATTTGGCTCCTATCCTCCTACAAGTAAACCAGGTGATCAGATTCTTACTAGAAATTCGCACAATCTTCTGGCGCGGATCGGTTAATTGATACCTAAGTTATCGCGTCCTAACCGTCCTTCCTTATGCCATCATGCACTGCCTTCAGGTCGTCATCCGAGCCCAGATACCCCCAAATTCCTACTCCTCCAAGGTCTACTATTTACTTAGGGCGAACCGGTTTCGTCCTATATGCAATCATATACTCACGGTGTTTTGCAGAGTTACGGGTCGTGAATCCTCCCTCCACGTACAAGAAATGATGTGAGAGTAACTCTGTCGAGTCTAAAACGCTAATTGTAAGCGGGTCCACATCATCCAATGTACAGTACATAGAAAGATATATATGTAAACATACGTTTGGGTAGGATTATAACTCGCAATTTTGAGGCTAGCTAGTCTCAAATCCCGAGCTCGGATTTCGTGAAAAGGAATTCTGCACAAAACCTTAGCCGATGACCGAATATATACATGATAATAGTGGGTAATATTAATAGATACTAATAGACTAAGAAATTATCTCGGTTTGTTCTGGAGTGCCGAAAATTCCAAGCTTTTTGATTTGTTTGGTTGACAATTTTATTTAAGAGATTGCCATCTCTATTATGTGTTTGGTTAATGGTCCTTGTTTTTTTTAAGGAGCGACCACTGCCTCCTGTTGTTGAACTGTTTTCTAAATTTTCCCCCAAGGTTCAACTTTTGGTAAAATTTTTACTATCCCGTGATTTTTCAGTTGTCTCACGTAAATGATTGATACCTTTTTATTAGGCTATCCCGTGATTTTTCAACTGCTTCTTGTAGATGATTGATGACTATGAAAGTAATTACTCCACAAAATTTTACTCGAATCTTCCTTGTAATTCTTCAATACTCTTCTATTTGACTATCCCGTGATTTGTCAACTGTTTCATGTAAATGATTGATACTTACGAGAGTAATTGTTCTATAAATTTCTCCTCGAATATTCCATGTAATTCTTCAATACACTCCTAAACTAACCCGTGATTTTCCAAATGTTTGATGTACCTATTATTTGACTAGTTTATAATAAATCTATTTATTTTCAATTGTTCAGTTCAAAATTTATCTCCTCATGTTCAAATTAAAGATTGTGTTTAAAACTTTTCTATAATTGTGCAATTTCTTGGCTTTGTCCCATTGTCAAGTTAATATTAATACCAGTCAACTACCTAATAAATATATTATAACCTATATAATAACCTAACTTACTATAATACTAATACCTATCAACCACCTATTAAAGACCCAGGTACATCTTCCTTTAAAAGCATCTGACCCCGTGCCCCCATGACCGAATTGTTTTATAAACAATTTCAATTATATAAACATTCCCGCTGGCTTCGTGACCTAGATTCAACGAGTGATTTGTTTGGTTTTAAAACATTCCCGAATGTGAGATTTATGGTCCTAAATTTTTCTTTTGAATTTAATAGTGGTAATTTCTTCTTCGCAATTGCCCTAACCTGATCCCCGATAAATATAATTATAATGCATACATATATATACATATATATTTTGTCTCAATAAATAAATATACTGATATATATACAATTATATTATAATTGAAATAAATTCTAATATCATAACTCATTTTTTTGATCATTTTATATTAGCTGAAGTTATAATAAATAGTACATATACTAAAATAAATACAAAACTTTGACTTGGAAATTTGTCAAACACATAACTATTTTAAATAGTTACGGATAAATGCAAAGATAGGTATTCGAGATCGATACCTTTACTTTTTAATATAAGTGTGTTTCTTTTTGATTAAACTTTCTTGGAATATATATATATACATATATATATAAATATATCTATTTTATATATAATATTTTAATATAGGTACATATCACATATTAAGCAAGTAATATCTTGTTATAAAATTAATTCAAATACCAACTGTTTGCTGCATACCGCTCTCTCCTCGGAACCTAGAAAATATTTTATTTTAATTTTTAATAAAACTTACCCCTTTAAGGTTTTTTTATCCGACCGGGAGCTACACGGTAAACCTTGTTATGTTTCCTTACCTAATACCTACTCCTATGTTATCAACTAAATTCAAATAAATTCTCCGACTTCAATTTTATTTTATTCCCGTTTAATCTAACTAAATTAAATTATGTTTATCGCTCTAACTGCATTTTATTTCAAAACCCGTTGATTAAATTAACACTTTTTAAATTAAATTTAACAATTAATTACTTATTTTGTGTTCGTTTTCCCACCGTGCTTTTATTTCGCAACAAAGCGTTATACAACTAAATACCGAACAGATTATTATCATGCTTATTTATTTATTATTTATTTCAACCTCCAGATTTATTATTATAATTATTCCATCGTTAAAATAACACTCCGTTTAAATTATAATTTTTAAGCAATAACCACTTCACGATTATTTACGAATTAAGAGATTTATTATTTTTATTTTTGTTTGTCACCGAACTCTTCTATTTTGCAGTAAGATAACGTATTTCACTATTTATTTAAACTTTCCGAAATAATAATTATTATTAAGTTACCACAATCTCATTCAACAACAATTTAATAATTTGTATTATTTATTCCAAAGTCCATATTTATTATTATTACTTTATCTAACACTAGATTACTCCTGTGATAAGCTATTACGTTCGATTTGCACTTCATTTAAAGGAACTATCACCGTTATGATAACTAACACTGGTTTTTTATTTTTTATTTCGCTACACCAACAACACTTTGATTATAGTACTTTATTTAAAACACTCAGTTTAATTAAAGATTTTCATTGAACTTTTCCGTTTAATTGGATGCACTTATTTATTTATTATCTCTTTTCAATTTGCACTATTTTTAAATTAATTGATTTAAATATTTGATATTTAATAGAACTCTTTCCGTTTAAACTGGACACACGTATTTAATTATAACTTATTTGCATTACATCAATTATCCCATAACTTTATTTATTTATTTCACTGATTTTTGATTTTCACAATTTTCCTAAGTCTCAAAATGTTTATATTTAATGATTGTAAAATCCGAACTTTTCACTACACAAATTGTATTTATTGCAGCACTTTTTAACTCTTCACAATTAAATAAAACGTAAACTTTATTTCTATTCCCACTGATTTTAATTTCTTTAAATCTTTATAAGACACTGGCTCGAATATGAAATTTTTTCTAAGTCCTGTGATTCTAACTAATTAGAATTTTTCCACCAGTAAATTACCGAACGTATCGTCACGCCTCACCAACTTCGGCTTTTCAAAACCCGCGATGACTCCCGAAAAATCACTAAGTTCTGTCTTTTAAACCCCTCTCAGGATTAGAATGGCCTATCTAAGCTATCTTTGATCCACGAATTTAATCTCTAACAACTCGAGATTTCATATATCGATTCTGTCATTTTTGTTTAACTGTCGTTAGGTCCACCTTTCATGACTTTGTTCATGCCCTATCTCGTTTAAACATTTTTCCAGGATCGGACCGGCGATATTACGTCAAAATGCCCCTCATTCCTTTTGTCTGTTGGTCATACAAAATTAGCTTGAATTTCATAATTTTTAAGTTCTTTTTTTTCTCAATTCGTAAAAGGTCCGTCTTCGATAAACTGTATATAATTCTCAATTTTGTTTATCGCTACCAGAACATGAACAAACTCATGCCAAAACTTTTAATATGCATTTTCCAATTTTCTTTTTACTAAATTCTTCCATATTCTTATGCCACCTATATGGATCAATTCAGTTTTAAACTGTATTGTCTCTACTTATGTCGTAGACTTGAATTTTCATATTTTCTCTTATTTTCCTTTTATTCACGATGTTCTTTTTTTGATTTTCCTCATTCATTCTCATGTAACTTTCCACATCCCTATAATTTTTTATATTTCCAGCCGTATTTATTTTATTAATTGTTAATTTAAGATTTTCTTTGCTTTCTTTGGCCGTATCAATTCACCCATAGTTTCACCGTACATTACTCTGATATCCGTATCGTTTTTCGATGTTTGCTGCCTCAATTGAAAATTTCATTTTCTATTTGTTACTAATTAATATATCATTTCCCACATTTTTATAGGAGATACTCCCACTCCGGTCCTTAAATTCCTGTCATTTTTTATTACGTTCTATGGTTCATCCTACAAATTCCGTCCCTTTCTCCCCTGAATTCACATTAATTTAAAATTTGACATGTGTTTAGGTCTGGACTTCGATGTACTCACCAATAACTCAGCGTTTATTCGAGGGTAATAAAATATAATGGTTTTTTAGTTAAGTAAACTCTCCATAGGACCAATGGTAATTTTTATCGTCCTAAAAGCCATTAAAATGGGTTTAATCACCTAATACCATGTTCGTTTTCTTATTGTTTGAACAACAAAATCACGTGTGAGGTCGTCAACCCAAATAATGTTTCATTTTTCCTTGCAGTGTGTACTATCTCTCATAGAATTCTCTTCAAACAATTGACGTAAAACAACCCTTTTTGTTTGATTTACCTAACGCAATGTAACTAGTATGACCTCCCTATTCCAAATATATAACGATATCTATTTAAACTCGTCTGAAAACGCAAAATTAAGTCGAAATCTTATATTGTTCAATAAACACTTCCTTTTAAACGTCCATTTTTTTCATTAGATTATCTTTACCAATCGTTTTTCCTGACTCTATTGCTTCATCTAAAAGTGACATTCCTAATTTTCCAGTGTTTTTCTTCCTTTTAAATGTTTAATGCACGCTTTCCTCTTAATCTGGCCTCCTTGACTTTCTATGTACTCGTTATACAACTAAATATCCCTACAGTAGCTTTTCTTATGTTTTGCACGTCTTTTCTTTAATTTTCCTCTTATTAAAATTTTCTTGTTATTTCTTGCATAGTTTTTCCAACATAATATGGATTAATTTGCTCGTTAACGGCGGTCGTCAACACCTTCATTGCACTGATTGTATATCTTACATCTAGGGTCATTGTACCTGATGCACCGGGCGTGAGACCCTGTTTACATTATAGTTTATTGATCTTTCGGTCGATGACGATATTTTTTCTCATAAATCTCTGATTAATTGCCTAGTTCAAAGTCCATTTCTTTGTTCAAAATATGAATACGCCCTCCACTTTTGTGATTGGTTAATCATTCTTTGTGTTTATTATTGCGCCTAAGAAAGGGTCTTTCCCTGTCTCGTGACGATTTTTAATACCATCTGTGGTTTTTTTATTAATACTCATCTCAATCTACTTAATTGTAGATCCCTATCGTCAACAAGAATTCAATTTACTTTGAACCGTTTACGTTTTATAATTAATTGGTATTTTCTTTTTGAATTAAAGTGGGAAGCTACGATATTTTCTTATTTTCACTGTTGATTAATGCAATTCATCACAAACTTGAGGTCGGTAGTTTAAGCACTTGGGTTCGGTCGTTTTACACTTGGGCTCGGCCATAACTTCGGCCCTGAACCACCGAACTGACTGAAATTTTGGATTCATACTAAGAATCATGGTCTGTACACAAATCAATTTTAGCACGGAACCAACTAAAATTTTGGATTCTTGCCTAGAATCATGGTCTGTACACGAATCAATTAAAAAATCTACTAAAAGAAGAATTTTTAAAAAAATCAACGTGTTCAACCTTGGGGTCGGTTGTTTAAGCACTTGGGTTCGGTCGTTTTACACTTGGGCTCGGCCATAACTTTCGCCTTATAGCACCGAACTTACCGAAATTTCGGATTCTTACTTAGATTCATGGTCTGCACACGAATCAATTAAAAAAAATCTGCCAAAAGAAGAATTGGTAAAAAAAATCCTCGTTATCAAACGTGGGGTCGGTAGCTTAAGCACTTGGGTTCGGTCGTTTTACAGTTGGGCTCGGCCATAATTTGGCCCTATATCACCGAACCGGCCGAAATTTTCGATTCTTACTATGAATCATGGCCTGTACACGAATCAATTAAAAAAATCTGCAAGAAGAAGAAGTGGTAAAAAATCAACGCTTTCAACCTTGGGTTCAGTCGTTTAACACTTGGGCTCGGCCATAACTTTGGCCTTATAGCACCGAACTTACGGAAAATTTAGATTCTTACTTTGATTCATGGTCTGTACACGAATCAATTATATAAATCTGCCTAAAGAAGAATCGGTTCAAAAATCCTCGTTGTCAAACTTGAGGTCGGTAGTTTAAGCACTTGGGTTCGGTAGTTTTACACTTGGGCTCGGCCATAACTTCGGCCCTGAACCACCGAACTGACTGAAATTTTGGATTCATACTAAGAATCATGGTCTGTACACAAATCAATTTTAGCACGGAACCAACCAAAATTTTGGATTCTTGCCTAGAATCATGGTCTGTACACGAATCAATTAAAAAAATCTGCCAAAAGAAGAATTGATAAAAAAATCAACGTTTACAACCTTGGGTTCGGTCGTTTTACACTTGGGCTCGGCCATAACTTCGGCCCTGTGGCACCGAACTGTCTGAAATTTTGGATTCATGCTAAGATTCATGGTCTGTACACGAATCAATTAAAAAATCTCCCAAAAGAAGAATTGGTAAAAAAATCAACGTTTTCAACCTTGGGTTCGGTCGTTTTACACTTGGGCTCGGCCATAACTTCGGCTTTTTAGCACCGAACCGACCAAAATGTTGGATTCTTACTTAGAATCATGGTCTGTATACGAATCAATTTAAAAAATCTACTTAATAAAGAATTTTTTTAAAATTCAACGTTTTCAACCTTAGGGTCGGTAGTTTAAGCACTTGGGTTCGGACGTTTTTCACTTGGTTGTAGGGCCAAAGTTATGGCTCGGCCATAACTGTGGCCCTATGGCACCGAACCGACAGAAATTTTGGATTCTAACTTAGAGTCATGGTCTGTATACGAATCTATTTAAAAAATCTGCCCATAGAAGAATAAGTAAAAAAAAATCATCGATTTCAATCTTGGGGTCGTCAGTGTTAGCACTTGCGTTCGGTCGTTTGGTATTATAACCCCGAACCGACCGAAATTTTGGATTCTTACTTAGAATCGTGGTCTGTGCACGGTTTAATTAAAAAAAACTGCCAAAAGAAGAATAAGTAATAAAAATCGTTGTTTTTAAACTTGGGGTCGGTAGTTTTACCACTTGTTTTTTTACCCATGTTTCACATCCATAGAGCAAGACCGAAGAAAAACAAGTATTAGAAGTGTTCATGTTGAGATAATTAATTATACAGTAGTCATTAAGTCTATAAAGATCTTCCTGTAATTTAATGCAGTCGATGATAGAGTTAATCGGAAGATATATTTTCATATCATCAGCTAAGAGTAGAAAATTTGCCTAATTAATGCATTTTATAATGTCGTTGATGAAAATTGTAAATAGTAACGGTCCCAGGTGAGATCCTTGGGGTACACCGGAAGGTATATTTACGAACTCAGAGATGAAACCATTAATTGTTACTCCTCGAGTGCGCCCATCAAGATAAGAGACTAACCACAATGACGTTATATAAAATAAATAGACTCGTTATAGTCTCACATACTCACAATATAATGTGGAAAGTAAGGAACACTCTTTTGTTTTCGCGATTTTCAATAATTTCTTTAATTCAAAAGTTTATTCCTGTGTGATAAAGATAGACAATCAAATAATGTGTATGTATGAATGGCACGGATACATTAGCGGGCGGCGTATTAATTTCTTCGCTAAATACTGCTTTCACATCACGGGTGTGACTGAGATAACAAGATACTCTCACTCGGTTACACTACGCACAGGGGAGGGTAAAGGCGGGTAAAACAAGACACACGGGCAAATATTTTTTTTATTATATTTATATATAGTAATACAATATTGGTACTATTATAGTAGTATTGTAAAAACATATTTTATTATACAGTACAGGTCATAGGTTCAAATGAGTATACAAATCTATTTACAATTTTCATCAACGACATTATAAAACGCTTTCCTTTGACCGTGGTATGTAAATCGTCTTTATTGAAATGAACTGAACATATTGTGCTGTAAAGCGAAGGTGTCCAATCATGTTCGCATCTTTGAATGCGAACAACAGTGGTCCATTTCTGTCGTCGTAGTTGATCACGGGGAAACCTAAAATTCATATTTGATAAGTCATAATAAATTTATATTCAAATAATTGTCATTTTACGTTTATAAAGTCACAGCGTAAATTATAATTATTAATAGAGCTTAACTACAACTAGCGTGTTTACGTATATTAAATTATAGTGTCTTGTCATTGTCAGCAAGGAAGCTCGGTTCGAGCGTTATGAGTTATGACAATTCAAACATAATTAAATTAATTAACGATTTACCCTGTGTACGTTTTACCCCATCTTTCCCAATAGAAGAAAACTTGTGCGGGACGCTGTGTGAACCGACCTACTGTTAGCAGGTTGTCTTTGTTATGCTCGTTACTTTTTGATGCAACGTTCTCTGTCTCGTAATGACGTGTAAAACCGCGAGCGGGAAACATGAAAATTTATTGTAATATTTATAATAATCGATAATATTAAGTAATTTGCGTGTACTTACAAATGAAGTGTTATTCCTTCGCCTTTACTATTATTTGCAGTGTAATTGAAACATTTTCTCATCACACAGGAGGGCATTTTGACACTTTTTAAAATGCAATCTACTTACTGGTAAGTACTGGTAAGACGCAACCATAATATATATTACTCGACGCGTAGCAGTTTAGTACTAAAGTACTAGATATCGAGACCGGTACAATTGTCTTGCGATTGTCTTCCCACTTTGAGATTTCTACCCCTCGTCTAATATAGTATGTAACGTCATTGACTAACCATCGATACAAATCCCCGTGAATTCCCAAAGCTAGTAAACGAACTTGTGGTCGGTCATAACATAGAACCTACGGCACCTAGCCGACTGTATTTTTGGATTCTTACTAAGATTCATGGCCGGTCCACGAATCAATAAAAAAATCTGCCAAAAGAAGAATTATAAAAAATAAATCATCGTTCGGTTCGGTCGTTTTACGCTTGGGCTAGACCATAACTTCGGCTCTACGGCACCGAACCGACAGAAATTTTCGGATTCTTACTAAGAATCATGGTCTGTCTCAGCCATAACTTCGGCCCTATGGCACCGAACCGACAGAAATTTTGGATTTTACTAAGAATCATGGTCTGTACACGAATCAATTAAAAAATTTACCAAAAGAAATTTAAAAATTAATCATCTTTTTAACACTTGGGTACGTCGTTTTAGCACTTGGAGTCGGTCGTTTTACACTTGGGGTCATAACTTCGGCCCTATGGCACCAAACCCACTGAAATTTTTGATGCTTTCTAAGAATCAACAATCTTTCAAAGGTTTTTTTTTTCAAATTCATCTGATTAAGGGCGCTTTGTAACAACACTGTGGTCGGTCATAAAGACCCTGGCGCTGAGCCAACTAAAATTTTGATTTCTTTCTAAAAATTATGGTCTATATACGAATCAATCAAAAAATCTGCCGAAAGAAGAATTTTTAACAAAATGATCATTTTAAAACCTGGGGTTGGTCGTTTTAGCACTAGGGGTCGGTCGTTTTAACGCTTGTGGTCGGTCAAAACTTCGGCCCTAAAGCACCGAACCGACTGCAATTTTGAATTCTTACCAAGAATCATGGTCTGTACACGAATCAACAAAAAATCTTCCAAAAGATTTTTTTTTAATTCATCTTTTTGTGGGCTCTTTGTCACACTTGGGTTCGGTCATAACTTTATCCCTATGGCACTGAACCGACTGAAATTGTGAATTCTTGCTAAAATGCATGGTCTGTATAGGAATCAATTAATCTGATTCAATCAAAATCTTTCAAAAGAACAATTTTTGAAAATTCATCATTTCTATGTAGGGTTTTTAACGCTTCGGGTCGAACATCAAGAATACTTTTCTCAGGTCCTACGGCACCGATCTGACTTAAATTTTAGATTCTTACCAAAAGTATGGTCTGTAGACAAATCAATCAAAAAATCTTCCAAATGAACAATTTTTGAATATTCGTCATTTGTATAGAGGCTTTGTAACGCTTGGGGTCGTTCTCTGCTGTCTGATCAGACAACCGGAAGGCCTTTGCGCCATATATTTCTTATGAAAATCGTATAAACACCACACATATCCGTTTCGAAAACTAGATCGGTAATAAAAATAGGCCACTGGTGTACTTTCCGGTTCCGGTTCCGGTTCGACAACGGGCCTGGCCCCGGTATTATAACCAATCTGGTTTTCGAATCGATTTTTATCTGATCAGACAATCGGATGGAAAAACCTGATGTGTGCGGCCAGCCTTATAAAGATTTCCGAGATTCGAGTTCATCTCAGGCAACCGGAGGTGTGCGCGATAGTTTCCATCATCTGCCGAGCGACAATATGTGGCACGAAGGCTAACTCAAGCAGGGATTTACAGACTTTTCAAGTGGAGGGCCGCATACTACGACATCAAGGTTCATCATTTATATTTTATATTGTTCAACATAACTTGTTGAATTGCTTTTTTAAAACAAGACCCATAGGGGCTTTTATAGAAAAAGAAAAAAATATATTATGAATATTGTATTTTCTACAATGCCCCATCCAAATTAATAATAACGATGTTTATTTTTTCCTACTGGCAGCACTCATTTTTTGTTTTAAACCTGTTGGTTGGTATGAGTGTTACAAATCTGTCAATTCTATGCAATTCTATGGGCTCGTCCTCCTACCAGATACCCGATTACCCGATGTTTTATTATTTAGTTTCACTGCACGTAGTGTTTCCAAATATGTAAATACCAGTGTTTCATATTATTGTCACCGTTCCGATATTTTAGCACAGCCTGGATCGGGCCGCTAACGCGCAGTTTTACCAGACAATAGTTAAAATCTTCAGGTTGTTTTCTATTGGGCAATCGTCACACGTAAACAAGAGTTAAATATTTTCAATTGTTAGTTGTTAGACGCCCACTCCGCGAGTGCTCGTGCTTCGTGCGTGTGTTTTTAAGTTTTTAAGTGTCTCGAAGTGGTGTGATTAAGTGTTCAGTTGTAGAAAGCGGGGATGAGTAGGAATTGGAGAGACATGTTGGTTTTGGGCGCTTGACACCGTTTCACAATATGTCATCGTTGAAGAGTACCACGGCCGATAAGAGTGATAAGACGGACAGGACAGATAACACATCCGTTTGTTCTTCCGTTAGCACGTTGCATGATGGATCCGTCATCTCCACCGTCCCTGACAGACATGGATTTCTTGGCGGGACCCAGTACAGTCCCGAGCCGTAAGTTTCCATTCTCAATATGTCCATCCTGTGAAAGTTATAACAGTTATAACATTAGCTGTAATGTGTTGAAATGTAGCATATCCCACCATGGTTTTGTGCATTGGTTAAATGAAAATAGAATACCTAGACGAAAATGGAAGAATTGCTCAAATTAATTTAAAACGCAATAGATACCTAATGGCTAGTTTTCTTGTATAAACAACCTTGTTTTCATGGGTTTTACTCACCTATACATATTATCGATCTTAACTTCAATGACTTCATGGTCATCAGCAGCCTCAATTCAATCCATGTTCATTATAAAATGGAAAACATGACACTATTTAAATTTGATTTCTTAGTCAGTGAAAAACTGTAACTCTTGTTTGGATTCCTGGACATGTTGGCGTAGTGGGTAACGATATTGCGGATTCCTTGGCAAAACAAGGAGCGTCCAATCCTATTGTTACCCTCGTAAACCATATTCCCCTATCTGATATTTTTTCCATCATCAAAGATAGATCGCGCAATGTTTGGATAGAGAATTGGAACATTGCTAGTCAATCCAAGGGTGCCCTCTACGCCTCAATACAAAGGACTATCCCATCAAAACCGTGGTTTCAAAAACCCCCATTTTTCCAAAAAAGAAATTTTCTCACTTATTCAAATGAGAATCGGACATTGTTCCGTTCTTTCTCACCCCTTTAAAATTCACGTCCTTGACTCTCCAGAACCGTGGTCGCATGCGGCCACGTGATACTTCCAGTGAAAACTCACCATTCAAAATCGAAATGTTGCTTGAATTGGCATTGGCCGTCTCTGGTGACCTGATCTTGAATAGCCAGGTACTGCCCAACCTTCCTCTTTACCGTTTTTCCCTTCAAAACATTCCCTTTTGGCAACACAGGCCAATTGAGAATGCCGCAGTCCCAGTTGAGACCCTTGTGTGGTATTCACACAAAAAAACATAAAAACATATTTAAGTTTAAAGAAGCCCAGATTAATTTAGATCTTCTTCTGGCCACCTGTAAAGTTATCCGTGTCAATTTTGACTTGTCGGTGGTTGAGTGGGCATAGCGCTTGGATCCCATCCGGGCGTCGTGTGTTCAATTCCTCGGCTGGCTAAGTCCTCTATCACAACACAAGCAACATTTTCGGCTTTCTGTGGTGGTAGTAGGAGATTTTCAAACATTGTTGGGTTATTCGTAACCCGGGAATGTTTGTCTTTCTTAAAAAAAAAACAATAAAAAAAAATTTTAAGAAAGTTGTGCCAAACTTGCTGTATATAAAATGGTTCCATGACAGTTGATCCGCCGACATTTGGCATACTTATGTACAACTAGCTGACCCGGCCACGCATTGCTGTGGCTAACGAAACACAATGCCATATACTGGATTGTTACTAACTTTTAACGCACACCGCCGTCTCTTAATTTGCATACAAATCAAATCCATCTGCCTGCTCGTCCACCACGTACAGACATTCTCCTTTAATTACATATTTCAAGCAATTTACACAAAACCTTGACAAATTATATACCTAAACCTTCCTCATGAATCTCTCCATCTGTTGGTAAAAACCGCATGAAAATCCGTTCAGTAGTTTTGTGTTTATCGCGAACAGACAGACAGACGCGGCGGAGGACTTTAATTTATAATAGATATGTGAAACCGCTTTAGGAAAAATACTTTGTAGATATGTGTAATCGCTTTAGGGAAAATACTTTATAGATATGTGTAATCGCTTTAGGAAAAATACTTTGTAGATATGTGTAATCGCTTTAGGGAAAATACTTTGTAGATATGTGTAATCGCTTTAGGGAAAATACTTTATAGATATGTGTAATCGCTTTAGGAAAAATACTTTGTAGATATGTGTAATCGCTTTAGGGAAAATACTTTGTAGATATGTGTAATCGCTTTAGGAAAAATACTTTGTAGATATGTGTAATCGCTTTAGGGAAAATACTTTATAGATATGTGTAATCGCTTTAGGAAAAATACTTTGTAGATATGTGTAATCGCTTTAGGGAAAATACTTTGTAGATATGTGTAATCGCTTTAGGAAAAATACTTTGTAGATATGTGTAATCGCTTTAGGGAAAATACTTTATACCTAATTACACAAAATATAACTATACCCCGTTGGGATGTACATAGAGGATATACCACCGAATAGCAAAAGAATAGAACATATTTTCATTCAAATGCATCAAGGAAAAATCTGCTTCTGTATTTACTGCGTATAAGTACAAAAAAATTGACACTGTATAAATTCCTTTGATATTCAAACCAACTTATTATTAAGGATATTTTTTAAGTCGAACTTAATATATTTTACGTTTGAAATTGGTAAATAATGCCCAACAAATTATAATTTTATAGTAAATATCATTTCGGTAGATCAATTGTCTGGTCACCATCCCATTATTTATCATACGTTTTCTATCCCTAACAAAATCGAGTTATTGCAAAAGTCAGAAGAAAAGCAAACAAAATGGTTACCTTGGAAATGATGTTTTTTTTTTTTAATTAGGCAATTCACCCTAAAAAGGGTGCTTTGTTGGCGTCGCAGTTTATATCTATCTCTACAAATGAATCGCCAAAATGTATGTATGCGCATAACTTCCGAATGACAAGTTAGATAATTCTTTTTTTTTGTTTGTTATTTTGTATAAAACTACCGTTGAACTCTGCCATTATGGAATTTGTATAAAAATTGTAATAGGTGGCATGCGAGCAGTTTGAAAACTGAGTGTACCGGGAATGAATGTGTGGCATGCAAGAGGTGGAGAGAGGAGGGGGTTGTGGGGAAGGTGGTGGGGGAGGGGGAGGAGGATGGGGTGGAGGGGCTTAGGAGGAGGCGGTGTGGGAATCCCCTAATACCATGCGAGCGAAGCCGCGGGAAAAAGCTAGTATAAAATATAAATTAAAATACCAGGAAAGAAAAATGTTAAACATATTTTTGTATTTGAAATAATATGGGTTAATTGCATGGAAGTTCATATGGCCTATAAATAATTAATTAATTAGTTGCAGTGCATCAATTTTATTTATGAAGGTGTTTAATTTTTAAGTAATTAAATACATTCTCTTTGAGTGTTGATGTTGAAATTAACATAATTGCAATTTGGCCGCCAGTTTCATAGTCAGCATGATTGTACTAGACCAGTATTTCTTAAACTGTGGTCCGTGGACCCCTGGGGGTCCGCAGGCTCATCTCTGGAGTATTTAACGATAATAAATAAATGGCACCAAAAGTCTTGTAATCGCCACGCGTCTTTGTTTTGTGATTATTTTCCAGTACCCGACAAAAATAAAAATAGGATAAAAACCCTCCACACAGCATCCTCAAAAATGACATAGGCCCTGAGGGAAATTATTTTCCTCAGGGCCTCCTGTGTGGAGCTCATGTAAAAAAAAAACCCTTTCAACATAGATGTTACTGATATTACTTGCTTGACAACAGCACAGGAAAACCAGTTAATAGAAATATCTTGTGATTCAGCTTTGAAACGTAATTTCAAAGAATCCTCTTTATCAAATTTTTGGGTGAATGTAAAGATCGGAAATATAAGGAAATATCAGAAGAAGCACTGCAACATTGACTGTTTTTCTCAACCACATACACATACCTCTGTGAAAAGGCATTCTCTGCTCTTGTGCATATTAAAAACAAATACAGAAACAGATTACAAGTGGAATCAGATTTGAGATTACCACTTATTAGTAACATCAACCCGTATAGCGTAGGGAGTGTGGCGAACCCATCGCTCAGGGAGTGGAAAACACAAACCTGCAATAGCCATCCCAAGCCAAGGTGTGAGCTACCGTGCTCAGGCTGAATGTCCTGGGGAACAGCGTCATGAACGGTGCCTCCGAGAAACAAGGTCGCATCTCGGAGTATTTAGACCTCACTCCAGCACTCAGGGCTCTGCTGGAGTGGACCTTCTATTTCCCTGGTAACTCGTGGGACAAAAAAATTGGACCATTCGAAAACTAGGGGCCTTTTGGGAACCTAGGAATGCTGAGGCCACCTCTGTGGATTTCCTTCTTGGGGCCGTAGGAGGAACAAAGAGGAGAAACCGTGGAGAGGTGAGCTGAGGCCACCTCCATGAACTCTTCCCTTGTGGGGCCTTCAAGGAACCAAGGGGAAGGGCAGCCTTCCAGCGCGAGGCCTTTGTGGAACCAAGGAGGAGTGAAGTGGAGAGATAATGTCCTCTTCCCATGTGGGGCCTTCGAGGAACCATGTAGGAGTGAAGAGGAGAAATGAGGCCATCTTGGTGAACTCTTCCTCTGTGGGGCCTTAGAGGAACCAAGGAGGAGAGATGAAGTTCTCTTCCCTCCTGGGGCCCTCGGGGAACCAAGGTGGAGTGGACTCTTCCCTTGTGGGGCCTTTAGGAAACCAAGGAGAGGTGGACTCTCCGTCGTGGAGCCTTTGGGGAACTAAGGAGTGGAGAGGAGAGATGAAGCCCTCTTCCTTCGTGGGGCCTTCAGGGAACCAAGGAGGAGTGAAGAGGGGAAATGAGACCTGAGAAGACACATTGTCGGACCAGAAGATATAGCTTCATTTCGAATGACAATCCTGGTGAACTTTATAAAAGGGACTGGGTTACTGTCAAAGGAATGAGGTAAAATGGGAGATAGTACAATGGGTCTATGGCCTAAGTGCTCTCGGGAACTATATATATGTAAACCGTCTCCGATTATTTAAAAATAAAAAATAAAAACAACCCGAATATCACTAATTTAGTTGCAAAAAAGCAACTCCAACCTTCACATTAATTAACCGTTAATTAATGTAAATGTTATGTACATTTAATGTACATTAATGTTTAACATAGTCTACTAATACTATAAAGAGGAAAGATTTGATTGTTTGTTTGCATTGAATAGGCTCCGAAACTACTGAACCGATTTGAAAAATTCTTTCACCAATAGAAAGCTACATTATCAGCGAGTAACATAGGCTCTATACAATGGTAAGCTCTGGCGATATGAAATTTGTAGAAATGAAAATGTGTATTTCATATATTTTAGTGGCAGGGAGGAAAGGCAGGGGGAAGGTGAGGTTTGCGGAGAGGGAAGACACGAGGGAGGGGGAAGGTAAGGAAGGGAACGGGGATGCACGGGAAAGGACATGCAGGGAGAATCTACTTATTTCGTTGAATGGCATAGCAACCAGTGGCGGCTTATGACTTTTTGGTGTGCTAGAGTGCTGATATTTAAAAAAATGACATTATTGATGTTGTTGTAGCCGAAAAAAAAAAAATTTTTTTTTTTGAAAATCAGTTTTTTGTATGAAAAATTTCAGAAAGTTTCAGTTTGGCGGTGTACCGCACCGATTTCCTGAAAAATCTTCATACAAAACACCAATTTTTGAAAAAAAAAAAATATATTTTTCGCATACGACAACATCCATGATGTCATTTTTTTAATATTAGCACCCTAGCACACCCAAAAGTCACGAGCCGCCACTGATAGCAACGCATGCCGGGTACCAGCTATACTAAAATAAAAGGTCCGAAATTTATTGCTGGTTTTTTTTTTTACATTAGCTCCACACAGGAGGCCCCGAGAAAAATAATTCCCCTCAGGGCCTATGTCATCTTTGGGAATGCTGTGTGATGGGTCTTTTTAGGGAAGGAAGGAGAGGAAGTTCTGGGAAGGAAAGGAATCTGGGGGTCAGTAGTGACGAATGTAAGGAGTGACATATGAATCCATCCCTCCCACTGCGGTGCAAGGCGATGTTCCGAGAGAGTACTACTGGAGAAGTCAAAGGGACTCCCGATTCGGCCTGCTTAGCAGCTGGTGGGCAGACGCATCCGCCTCCAAGACCCACAAAAATCTCACCCTATAAACCCGGGCACCTCTGCTAAGTCACCAAACTTTTTTTTTTTTATATTAAAGAGGTCCTTGAAAATTGGGTTTGATTTCCTCGGGGTCCGTGACTGAAAAAGGCTAGGAAACACTGTACTAGACCACCCAGCTGGTTTTTTAATGATAGCGGTACATAAAATTATCCTAAAATTAATTAGTCTCCCAAACTCTGTAGACTGGGAGATTAAAACCAAATAAATTAATACATAATTTTGTTTTCTCTGTCTGCGAGTTTAATACAAAAATGATTGTTTTTTTTTTCAATTTTTGCTGTAGAAAAGTATCAAGAGATATTTTAGTGATGCTAAAAACAGACATTTTTATTTTATTTGTGTAATTGAATATCGTTTGCCTAGCTTCACAGCTCATGATGGTAATGACGTTGCAAACTGAAATTGGTTGAAATTTTTTTTTTTTAATTGCTCCACAGGAGGCCCTGAGGAAAACAATTTCCCTCGGGGCCTATGTCATCTTTGGAGATGCTGTGTGGAGTACCTATTGTAGTGCTGTACCTATTCTTATAAATAATATAAATGTATCGTCAATAAAATGTCATTATTTAAAAAAAAAACAGATAGAAAGAAATTATCATTTTTTAATATCAGCTCCACACAGGAGGCCCTGAGCAAAATGATTCTCTTTAGGGCCTATGTCATCTTTGGGGATGCTGGAATTTAAGATCTTTTTAGGGAAAGGAAGGAGAGGAAGTTCTAGGAAGGAAAAAGGTATCAGGGGTGGGTAGGAATCTGTGTGTCGATGTGTCCAGGAATGACTGACATATGGCTCCGTTCCTCTCACTGCGGTGCAAGGCGATGGGTCAAGAGAGTCCAACTGGAGAAATCAAAAGGTCTCCCTCAATCAGTCTCCCGGCCCGCCACGCAGTAGGTGGGCAAACGTGTCCGCCGCCAAGACCTAGAACCCCGTGAACCCGGGCACCCCTGCTAAGTCACCAAACGCAGCGAACCACTTGGGTTGACCTATGGCAGGGGTGTTGGTTGTACCCATACTCGCCTCCAAAATTGACCCAAACAACACTCATTTAGAATTGTTTGTATTGGTGCATATTTGTACACTTCCAAAATCACTTAGAAACACGGTCATACCTTTGGTCATGCTTATGCCTACTTATTACGGTACATATTGTTTTTAATAAAAAAAGGACAATAAATGATTAAAGAAGGAGATAGCGCAACATGGCATAACTCAAAATACGAAAATACTTTTGGCCGTGAAAATCTAAAAACGTATCGGGATAGGATCGAATTAGCTCAGTGGTTAGAGCAGAATCCTGGCGAGGCCAAGGTCGTGGGTTTGATTCCTGGAAGTGACCGAATCTTTTCTGATTTAATGCACATTATTAATATAGTTCGACATTTGGCGTAGGTGACGCATATGACACCTTTATATAGCTAACCTTTATATATTTAACCACAACGCTGACAGTGAACTTGTATGAATGTATAATATATAGATATATTTTTTTTTATTTTTTTTTTTATTTAATAAATTTTACAAAAATTTCATGTTTTTGTGTATAAATAAAGTTTTTTGAAAAAAAAAATATACATTATTTAATACGTCTTACACCTTTTTTTGGAGCAAAGCTCGTGTTAAAAAGGCGGAGACAACGAATGTAGATATTAATTTTTATATAAGTTTAAATAATATATTTTTTTTTATATACATATAGATCAATTGATGGATAATTAACAGTATACAAAGAAAAAAAATCGTATATATATGCATCTATAGTAAGGGTCGACCGAGACATATTTTTCGTTCTCGGCCGAGACCGAGACCGAGAATAAATTAAAATCTCGGCCGAGACCGAGAGCCGAGACCGAGAATAGATAAATTGAGAAAAAAAATGAAAATGCGCTATTTTGGCGTAATATAGTATATTTAAGAATGTAATAATAATTTGTTTTAAGGCGCCGCATCCGCGCTCAAAAAGAAGAAGATGGAGAAATATGTAATTAGGAATGTTAGAGGAGCGCGCTAATATTTAAAGCGATAAAATCGAAAATATTTAATAAAACACGACATCATTTAAAGAAACATTGTGAATTTTTTTCACAATTATAACTTGTAAAATAACTGAAGCAAACGTTTTTAATAATTTTTGGAGCATACTTTGCGATTTTTTTTCTATCGAGGGAATTGCAAATAATTTGCGTTTCGGCGTGGAAGGCGTCTAGATATTATCATTATGGTTATAAGTAAAACCCGCCTCGCTGCCAGCCGACCAATCACAATCGACAGCTCTCTCACGCACTGACACCAAGTGACAAATGTGAACGCGTGCGGTAGATTTGAATCCCATTATCCTATACCGTACCTACTTACAACGGTCTCGGTTATGGCCGAGAATCTCGGCGATTTTTCGCCGAGAACCGAGACAGAGTTCTCGGTAGAATTTGTAGCCGAGAATGCCGAGACCGAGACCGAGACCGAGATCTCGGTCGACCTTTAATCTATAGTTTTATATAATATATAAAACATAAGCAGAATGAAGAGGATATAAAAAAGAAAGGTGAAAATTAAAGAAAGAAAAAGGATATCAGATATTACAATTGTGTTTATAAATAAAATATTATAAGATGTAGTGATTGTGATAAGTTATATATAAAGAGCATTAATTGATTTTTTATATTTTTTATAATTTGTTTCCAATCTTAAATTAACTGGTAATTGGTTAAACCATTTAACTCCAATATATTTAAAGTATTGTTGAGCTGTGGTGGTGTTACAACGCGGGACAGTCATAGAGCCCAGGATATTTGTTCTAACGCTGCTTGAAAAAGGAGTGAAGCTCTCATTATTGAAGCAATCTTTGTGTATTTGTAGAATTGTAATTTTTTATAAATAACATGAAGTGAAGGTACTTTAAAATCTTGAAATAATTTGATAGTGGGGTAATCATATGAAACGAGGTTCAAGCTCGCAAAGTAAGTGTATTAAAAAAACAACAAAAATAACTGACAGTGTAAGGGAATGTAATAGATCTTTGGCTATTTTGAGTTACAGTTCTGTGAGTCAATCCATTAATCAACTATCAAGGTCCGAGTTGACTCCCACTAAATGTTTCCTGTTTTCCACAATAGCTGCACAAAACACTGATAAGATTAACCGCCCCACTGTTAAATAATATATGGCTAGAAAAATGACTAATTTACAACAGTTATGGCAGGTAATCGATTTTTATATGTTAGTTTGTACTCCCCGCCATTTTGGATCATTCAGTGTTGCCATTATAATGATAAAAATGAATTAAAGAAAACACTAATGATAATACAGTTTGTCAAATAAGAGTAGAAAATATATGAGGGCGCCACTGTTGATCAAATGGCAATACTAAACACATAACTCATGGTGTTAAAGTAAAGCTGTGTAACCTACATTTTTATAAAAAATTAAAAAGGCATAATAGTGGAAAAAATATTTTTTCATTGCAGTATAGTACCCGCCGATCTCAAAATTAGAATTGCATATAGGTATATTATTATTATACTTTTGTAATTTCGTGTTAACATAATGAAGAATAACTATAATGTAATGAAATATAAAGCATAGTTTAGAAATTGCTCACATTATTTAATACTAGATAAAGTACTTAGCGTTGCCTGGGCATGTCTTTAATTTTTAATCATGTCTTTAATTTTAGATTTGAATATATTTAACTCATTCAGATCTAAAACTAGTGTAACTAAACTCACCATTAGTGATTCTTCCTTTCTATCTATTGTTAAATTCAAATTTATGTTAAATTAAATTAAAGCAAATCGCTTTATAAATTACCTTTTAATCAATTTTATGTCATGAAGAAAAAATGTTTTTTAAAATGTGGTTTTCTGTGTTCTATACATTCAGTGTCATTGCACTTCAAAAAAATATTTGACAGTTAAATTGGTGTTGCCAGTCTATAAATTTAGTAGTTCAAGTTTTTATGTTTTCTACTCTTTTTTGACAGACTATATAATAATTATAATACAGTACTTACTCACTAATCTGCCACCCCAAAAACTGGGCAAACTTTCAGTTAGTGAAAGCAGCAAATTATAGTTCTTATATATAAAGTGTGCTAAAAATTAATGCGAGTATTTCAGAATTAATAAAATACTTAATTTTAATTTATTTAAAAACCAACATATTTCTCAATGCTTACTTCAAGGGGTTACTTAGTTCTAATTGTTGTGAATGGGAAAGGTGGAATAATAGGGCCTAATTTACAAAGGGCACAAATTCAAAACAGGTCATTCAAAAATATTTTTTGGTTATCTCTACATATTATAAATTAAAGTCCTCCGCCGCATCTGTCAGTCTATTTGCGATAAACTCAAAAACTACTTAACGGATTTTCATGCGGTTTTCACCAGTAGATTATGTGATTTATGAGGAAGGTTTAGGTTATAATTTGTGAAGGTTTTGTGTAAATTGATTGAAATATATAGTTAAAGGAGAAGTCTTTGTTGTAGACGAGCGGGCTGGCAAGCGGGCGGTGTGGATTTGATTTGTATGCAAATTAACAGATGGTGGTGCAAGTTAAAAGGTTGGGTAACCTCTCTTCTAATTTCCAAGATTTCACTCTTTCTAATTTCCAAGATTTCAAGTTTGTCTAAATGGATACCATTAACATTACAATGTAGCGACTCTATTCCATTATTAAAATCAAAAGTATAGTTCGTCTCCAATAAATGATTAGCAAACTCTGAAAAATCTCCAGTATTTCGGATATAAACAGACACCGCTATCTGACCTTTCGTAAAATTGAATTTTTTTGGTAAAAAGTTAAGTCATGTTTGCACTTGCAAGAAGACTCCATTTTGTGAACTTATTTGAATAAAAATCATATAGAAACCAACAGAAATAAATGCCACAGCTGCTAAAATAGAAAGGACTAACCGAAATGCCCTTGTTGCATCTGAAACTGTTTACAAATTACAGCTTCAAAACCAACAGGAAAGTGAACTATAAATTAAACGAAACTGGTGTTTGTTGAAATTAGTTGATAATATGTGTATGGGAAGATTACAAGGGAAGCAAGGAATAACCAATCACTTATCTCTGAGAAGATGCACACAATTTAATAGCTTCTGTAAAAATTCAAATGTGATTACTGCAGACACATTAGTCTAGGGATATTTATATTTGTATTTTAATTTATTACATTATACCCACAAAAATGTTTTATAAATATCCTGTATGTGTCTCAAATAAATAAATAAAATAAAATAACACAATTACGCATGTACGTTATATTAGTCCACCACGGTACCTCGAGGTATTAAGATAAAAAAACATTCTTTTAGTTCACAAAAACGAAGGACACCAACCAATTGCTTCCAATATCCCAAATCTTATAAAAATTGTTAAAAAAAAGTTTTTTGTAACCTGGTAATGTTTGTCTTTCTTTTAAAAAACGTTTTCTTATATTCCATTAGTATTCATCCTGTCTAAGTTACCTGTTGTAACTCCGGGTTTATCTCACAATAAAAACTCCTGGATCAGCAAAACACTTTAGATTTAATTTGGTGATAATTCAACGATAGTAGCTCTGCTGACTTATTTAGCAGGCGGTAGGAATATTCTGGGCCTCGACCTTGAGATTGCCACAGTATATTTATTATAGTCTCAGACCCTGCATTATCGACAGCTATGTGCCATCCTATGGGTAACCTCTTAAACTACTATCTAGTTTCCACTATGAGTAATCTCTTAAACTACTCTCTAGAACAGTGTTTTTCAATATTTTAGAATGTGCGACCCCTTTACAGGTTGAAAAATTCTGGCGACCCCCTTTGGTCATAGATACAGACAAAAGTTAGTAATTTAAATACATTAATTCTGTACCCAAGAAGCACACGGATGCAACTCCAAAATTTGAAGAAATGAGTTTTTGATGCAGACTTGAAGTAAATTATTATGTTTATCAGTGGCAGAAAGATACAGGTCCTATCATGAACAAAAATAGGATTTTCAAAATTGTATAAGGATGCAACTACCTTTGATGCAAAAACTATGTTAGAAGCAGAAAGATTGTTACGATAATCATACCTGGTTTTCTAACTATCTATCTTTGCTTATCACCGCCATCCAAATGCTCTGAATATTTCTCTCGTATTCAAATAAACAAGTGCAGACATGTGGGTAGATCAGTGTAAGAAAAGACGGAATGTTCAAGTAACAAAGATGCAACATTTATTAATTAATTTCAAACAATTATGGGTAAAGCATGATTAATTGATTTTAAAATCTACAGGGGTGGATGACTACCATAGGTATGTCAAATTAATGTGAAACTATAATCTCGGAAACATGTGGTATCAGTAAATGGAAGCATATCATTAGTTAATCCTGAAGGGCGCCTGTACCGATAACTGTACATATTTAGAAGGATTAAAATTAAATGCTAAGGATATATTAAACCAAAGTTAAACTATACTATCTCGTGATGATCCATTACAAATTTTATTTCGCTCACGTGTGTTTCGGCCATGACCTTTGGCGGCTTGTAGTTCAGCTGTTACACCATGTACTCCTCGGAACCAACTAACTAACGTATCGAAACTTCTCCTCAATTCGCCCTCTACCGGCGCCTGTACAATAACGGCCGGCTGTCAATTTCTTCAGGTATCCGCGTGGCTAGAACACTCCGTCTAAAATAGGTAAGTACTGGCCCCAAACTGCTGCATTATGTACATTTGGACTTGCGTCTTTATGATTTTTGCTTTTTGAGTATTATGACTCAAATTATTCATTACTACGCTTTCTGTGGAAGTAAACAATGTACAAAATTGAATCTTTCATGTTACACCAAATGTCATAACACAATATTCCACTTTATTTTGAAGCAGAAGGACTCAAGTCCGTGTTTTTATTGAACTCAAGTCAGCGTTTTTTTAAACAATATTTTTAAAGGCTGGGAAGCCTTTAAAAATATGGGAATATGAAATATTTCGTTTTATGGCTAAAAAGTTTTTTGGCTCTCCTGAACATTTACCCTTTTGGACTGTCCGTATGCTTCTCCGGTACAGAATTATTTTCTTTATTTTTAAAAATAAAAAAGCTCATCTTTCCCACTGAAATAGTGTTTTATTGTAGTTAGAACCTCGCCTTTTTCCTTTTGCCGGCGACCCCCCGAGTAAGGCTTCCTGACCCCCCTAGGGGTCACGACCCACAGATTGAAAAACACTGCTCTAGAGCAATGGTCTTCAACCTTTTTGAGCCGGCGTACCCCTTGTCTCTCACTACAAATTTGTTGTTCCCTGTACCCTCTGTCTATTTTTTTTACAGGTGTAATGAAAGATATGTTTCATTTGTAATTTTAATACTCCATTACATGAATTTAACAATCATGTCACACAAATACAATTAAGTAATGCAATTTTATACAGAGTGTAATGCCTGAAGTCGCGTTACGTTTATTTGCCAATTTGGCTTTGCGTACCCCCAGGGGTACGCGTACCACAGGTTGTAAACCACTGCTCTAGAATATCACATTACCTTTCATTACAAGCAAACTAATATGACTTTAAATTTGTTTGCAGCAAGCAGACCGTGTCACCGGCCACCATCCTCCGGCGCGAGCAGAAGTGGATCCGCATGCTTAACCACTGGGAGACCTTCATGACGCGCAACTACCGCAAGGTGCGCGAGCGCTGCCGCAAGGGCATCCCCGCCTCCGTGCGCCCCCGTGCCTGGCTCTACCTGTGCGGGGGCCAGCTGCTCATGGAGCGCCATCCCCGCCTCTACGAACAGCTGCTGCAGGAGACTGCAGATCCTAAATGTGTGGAGGACATCAAGAAGGACCTTCACAGGCAGTTTCCATATCATGAGATGTTTGTCAGCGAAGAGGGACCGGGGTTAGTAACTATTTTTTCACTAGATGATTACTTATTTATTGTTTAATTAATATGGCTTTTTAATTTATTATACATACAATCCCGTACAATCCCTCTACCCTTTATCCCTTTAAAAAACAGATTGAATACGCTTCATCAATTGTACGTAATTTACAGTCTGTTGCCGTTGAGTCTTATCCGGCCATTACACGCATCAGTATTCGCATCAGTATTTACTGATGCGAATTACTGACGACATCCGTCAGTATTTGTGAGCCATTACACGTGTCAGTATACTGACGTCAGTATCGTTGCGAAACCTTGCGGAACAGACGCTTTTAAATTGATGAATCCGAAAAGAAAAGCCTGTGTTGCTATAATTTTGGCGTTCGATACAAAGAAACGAGTGAAGGACTGGCTTCTCAAAAAAGAAAAATTCTCACACTTGAATTTAATGGATGAAATTTTGCTGACTGATCCACACAACTATAAAAATTATTTTTTAGGATGAACAATGATAATTTCAACAAATTGCTAGATATGGTTATTCTGTAAATTATTATTATAAAATACAGCCATGAGAGCCTCGAACACGCCAAGAGAAAAATTAGCTGTAACTCTACGATTTTGGGTATACACTTCGTCGAGTCCGGCTCCGGATCTTTTGGAAGATATGATTTTTTTGAGTTGACCTATAATTGCATCGCAACGTATTTATTTTTATTCGTACATCTTCCCTCATAATATTTGGATTTACGATGACCATTATTCCCTTCAATTCCTCCAATACGATTTGGGAGGCGGGAATGGGTACCGCCGCCCCGGGAACCTTTATTGGATAACCAACACCTCTGCCATAGGTCACCAAAAGTGGTTGGCTACGTTTGGTGATTTAGCAGGGGTGCCCGGGTTCATGGGGTGAGGTTTGTCTAGATCTTTGAGGCGGATGACCAAGACACACTGAACTCCAGATTCCTACCCACCCCTTAAACCCTTTTCCTTCCAAGAACTCTCCTCTCCTTCCTTTCGTTAAAAAACCCCCACACAGCATCTCCAAAGATGACATAGGCCCTGAGAGAAATTATTTTCCTCAGGGCCTCCTGTGTGGAGCTTATGAAATAAAAAAACAATAAAAAAAATGGCCCTATTCCTCTTTACAGTATTTTTCTAGTCCTTGTGACGCTTATTCCATAGTATATCACGCATCTCATAAGCCTCGATGAATGTAGCTAGGACGTTTCGCGGCGAAGCTGGAGATGCGACATCGCTGTCCAACATAGCTACAGGCAATAAGACGGCACCGTCCTCCATGGCGCACAAGAAATACTGACGTACTGATGCGGCGAACCCTTACACGCATCAGTACAGCATTAGTATCCCCACCACTTTTCGGCCACGCCCCAATACTGATGAGGCCGATCCAAATATCTAGATGCGCGTCAGTAATTTTGTCGATGCGTCAGTATTAGCCATTACACGCATCAGTATTCGCATCAGTATTCAAATACTGATGCGAATACTGATACGTGTAATGGGGGGATTAGGGTATTGACGATTTTTGATTTATGGTTGCTCTACTTCTGGTTAGCATTGTAACATCAATTCTTGTGGGTGAAGTGCTCTTTTGCTGTGGGTGTTGTGAGTTTAGGATGCTAATTTGTTTGTTCATTGACAAGTGCTATCATGATAACAACTGGAAACGCCACATTATTCATTTTTATTCATATTGGTTGCACAAAATTGCCTTCAGGAAAAATTCTGCCTTTGCCCGGTAAAATATATTGTAATATTGGTAGTCCTACAAATCAGTTACATGACAGCTCGCTGTTCAATCAAATTAATATTTTTTAATAACATGTAAATTTCTTTCTATCTGGTTTTTAATAATTTTCAATTATTGTTGATATGTTTATCTTGATTATAAGAATAAGTACAATTAACTTGATTGTGAGTAGGTATCTACATACAGGGTGTTAAGGGAAGTACTTGACTTACTTTAACCAGTGATTCCTAACATCATTTGGAGTAAAAAATGTAAATGAAATTTTAGTCTGCGGTGACTTTCTTGATGTATTTGGTGTCGCTGGGCACTCAGCTGAGTAACCAACCAATCCCTACTCATTTTTTATGTTTTTAGTTAAAAAAAAAAAAAACATCAAAAATGTCACCGGAGACCAAAAATTTCATGTACATTTTTTACTCCAAATAATCACTGGTTAAAGTAAGTCAAGTACATCCCTTTAGGTATGTTCACATTGATCAAGTAGCGAGTACACTTGCTACTTGACTCGCCTAAAACCGATCGCATTACTTTCAAGTAGAATACATTTGTGCCCGCCGTCCGTTGCAAGATGACGGCGGATGATGGGTGCTACAAAGTAAAGTAAATACGCTAATTAAGCTTATTTTCATGCTTATTTTTATGTTTATTTTAGAAGAGGTGGAAGAATAAATTAGTAAGATGAAAATAAATAAACTATGAACACGAAAAGAGATTAATAGCAGCATAAATAAATAAATTTAGGATAGCATCTTCGCTCTATCACCACGACATTTCCGCGCGTTCACAAATGAACACTGCTAAAACGGTTGATTCGCACCTGCGAATGCTCAGGGACGCAAGGAGGGGATACTTACTCGCCTGAAAAATAGAACGAAATGAAATGAATCTACTAAAGAGCTGACTCACCCATTCTACTAAAATTACGGTGTTCGCAGTGGCGTAACTATACCATCTTAGGCCCGTGGCAAATTCATTGGAAGGGGCCCCCCAGTAAAAACCTTCACTTTGTAATTGAATTTTTATAAATCACTTAAGAAGTTGGTTGTTGGTATTGGTATTACATTGGTATTACATGTTTATAATGAAATAAAAATTTAATATTTACAAAATAAATATATAAAATTCTTTTCTCCGAGCTCACTATCAATAACGTAATTACAGTTTAAACATCGGACCATAGAATTTTCAATACACAGAATAGCCAAGTTACATAGCCTGTCTTGTCCCATTGAGTTTCTTAAATTGGTTTTTATTCATTTTAGTTTCGAAAATGATCTTTCAGCACTAGCTGTAGTCACAGGAATTGTAACAAATAACATAAATGCAGTACATTACAAAGCTGCACGACATAAAATAATTATTTATTATTAAAAAATCAGTAAGTTCTCTAATACGCAAAGCCTTTTCTATTTCGTCTCTGAAGATGAACCGAAAACTGAAAATTTCCCTGGCAAATGGTTCAGATATATCTTTTTTACATGTATCAACAAATTTTAGAGCTTTTTTTAAAAGACCAGTGTCATTTAAAATTTGCAAAGTAGCAAGCTGCAAAACACTGAAATTGCAAACAATTTCATTCTTTGGAAGGAAACGCGATTTCAGTTGACTAATAATGATGTCCAATACTCGATAAAATATGTTCGCTTTAAACAAACTTTCTGGATCTTGGAGGAGCTCATCTTCACAAAGTTCATCAAAATGGTCATCAAAGTACATCAAAGTTCATCAAAGTTCATTAAATTTTGTTAAAAATGTTAGGTTACTTCTGAGCTCACGGCCTCTCGGGCCGGAGCCCCAGCCCCCGCGGGGCTCGTGGCATTTTGCCAGCCCTGCCACCCTATAGTTACGCCACTGGGTGTTCGGACGCGTTTAGTTACTACTATACTCTCCACTCGACTAAAATACTTGCTCAGTCAGAATGGGGCTTTACACCCAGTATATGAATAGGCTTTGTGAGCGGATGCTTCTCTGGATGTAACGGAATGGTATTTCACAATATTTACATGAAGCCACAAAATACTATAAAATTTGTCATCATTAAAATATTTATTACAATTATTATCTGATAACAATATTATTACCATAATTTATTTCATACCTATTCACCGATGACCCTTTTTTATAGATTTTTTTCATCTGAATTAGAATGAGGTTTAGATAACGTGTAATGGAGTGGTATTCCACAATATTTACAAGAACTAACCACTAAATACTATAAAATTAGTCATTATGAAAACATTTATTACTATGCATTATCTGATAACAATTATCATTTTTAATACATTCACCACCTATTCGTTGAATTTAGTCATATAAATTCTATGTAATCTAGTAGAAAATTTCCCACATATTTCCCATTGTTTTTCAATTATCGTATTACAAACTTTTGCTAGTATGAAACACCGCAAATTATTTATTGTTTGGTGTTATTGTGTAACATAACAAGCGCTCTCATATTACTTGTTTGTTAGACAAAATACTCTAATATTTCATGATTATTTTATAAATGCATATGAGAGATAGCTAATTAGGAGATTGCATAGAAGAAACAACACTTTAGTGTTAGAATAACAAGATAATGGGCTTTACCATGGACATATGAATATATATAGTGATAAAAGCGTATTATTTCCCCCTCCCCATACCGGTTCCATGGAACCGGCTGGGCTTACGAGAGCCTCGCTTGAATCTAAAAATGTGACATCATCATTCTTGTCCGGACCAGCGTCGAGCTCTCATCGTACATTTTACGAAATAACATGGCAAAAATGATAGCTTGTGCTATACATTATACCCTAAAATATGTCGATCATAACGAATGTGGGCGGTTTTCCAGTGTGCTCGTCGCTGGTTACAGGGGTAAGTAAATTATGAAACATTTGTAAAAGTGTCTTAACTAAATATGGCAACCTGTGAAAAGTGGCGAACTTTACTTTGTCGTATTTGGACTTCGCATATATATTAATAATGTGGCGAGCAATTTGCGCTCCCATGTAAAAAGGTCTATTCATTCAAAATTAGATTTTGCTTTTAAGAACTAAATGGTGATATTATAATGCGAGATGCCTATGTATATATATATATTTTTTTTTTTTTTTAATGTTCTTTATTCAGTAAAGTTTATACATTACAGTAAATGGATAGTTTTTTGGCCATCACACTAGGCACATGCCCGTGTTGTAGTGGCCATATACTGTCAATATTGATTTTTTAACGAATCACAGTCATCTTTCCCCTCTTCGTCCCCCCATAGTTTGGTTTTACCCCTCATCTGTATCTTCTCGTGTATTAAATTTGGATGTCTATGGGCTTTACTAATAAATGAGTCCTATAATTTCAATACCCGCTATATCCCATTTTTTGACAAAATGATCTGAGTAAGACATCTTATTCACATTTTTGCGAGGGACAAGTCTAATCTAAAATTGAGTTTCAAAACCTTCTTCATCACAACCAAAAACCATATTAAAACTGCGAGTGAGAAACAAAACCCGCTATATTATTCAAGAAGTTACTATCAAAACCTGCTATATCGGAATTCAACCAATCACTAGCAGTTATTTTGCCAAGATGGCGGGTGTAGAAACACGCCCTTCAGGTCAGTTGAGTTTCAAAAGTCTCTATATTCCATGTAAATCACAAAGTGAGAAACAAAATCCGCTATATCCATTTTATTTATCCAAATAACTTAAATATTTCTAGACATACATTGAAAAATGAACACTTTTCGAATGTATATTACTCCAATTCATTTTATTAAAAAAATGCAATTTTTTATTTACGCTAGAGATATGATAGTTTTTTGCGGTTTTCTCTAAATCAGTGAAATAGAAATTGCACAACTCAAATGTGTTTTAAATTTTACACAACAACTGTCAAACAACTCAACACTTGTTTCTAACAACACAACCATGTATTGTAGCAAGTCACATCATATAGCATACTAGTTACTCGAAGTACCAATTATTTAATTTGTCAAACGAAATTGAATAATATCTTGACAGAAAATTTAACCAGGTAATTTATGGCACTACTAGCGAGTATTCGACTGCGTTGCAATGCCACTCAAAGTAAGGCCCTCCATTAGAAGATACTTACAAACTACGTAATTGTGGCGCAACCACAAGTACCCTGCTGATATACTACTTTTTAATGCTGTTCTCTGTACACGGCGCTATCATAAATATACTCAACTTGATCATTTATCACGTGCAGCCGTGGAGTTAACACGATGTCAAGCAATGTCAAATGACTTTTTTTCCAACATCAATCCATGCCTTCTCCACTAAATCCTTTCTTACATATTCTGGTAAAGTAATTCTGGTAAACACGCATTTTTTTCCACTTCCAGAACAAATCTAACATTACTTCCGTGTTCCGACGCCATTTCTGTCAAACGTCAAACGAATAAGTATCAGACACAAATGATGATACGCATCGCGTGCGATCTGCACTGTCGGTTGATTGGAAACCGACAGACGTCGCGTAGCGCCAGCCAAATCATACAGGAGGTACTTATGATTGGCGTGTATGATACGCTCACGAGGATCGGGTAGCTTGTAAGTAGTGTCATGTATGGAGGCACTAAGAGTGTGTTATTTTTTGTTTTTCCATTTTCCAATAAATCAGAAGGTTTACTGATGTGTGAGCAGTGCACGTTAGCTCTTCGTGTGAGAAGTATCGATTCTCCAAACTTGCCCCCTGCTATCCCCTGCCGCTACTTTGCAATCCCTCTCTTTGTTCCTCCTCGTCCCCAGCGTGTCCGTTCCTGCCCTGTTCCCCTCCCACTTCCCCCTCCCTTCCCGCATTCTCCTTCCATCTTCCCTACCTTTCCTCTCATGCGAACTCCCCCTCCTGCACTCCCCTTCCGTCTTCCCCCCCTCTCTCTTCCCCTCCTGCGAACCCCTCTCTTCCTCCCTCCCAGATTCCCCTCCCCTTCCCTTCTTCCCTCTAAATTATATGAAATTCATTCACTTCTGACAGCTGTCCGAGTGAGAAGTACGGATTTTCAAATTTAATAATTGGATAATTTGTAGAGCGCCATTTTTGTGAAAAATCACATTTTCTGCTCCTCTGTCTCCTCTGCCCCCCTCTCTCCCCCATCCCTCCCCTGCATGTCCTTTCCCATGCGTCCCAGTTCCCCTCCCGCATCCCGTTCACCTAATTTTCATCACAATTGGATAGATGTTACGGGAAATTATTACACAATGCCAGAGCTCACCAGGGTGTGCGCACAACAAATCATCAAAGTTTCATCGCAATCTGGTGAATGGTATAGGAAACCAAACAGGACAAACAAAGAAACATTCATTTTTATATATAAAATTGAACACCGTAAATAATGTGTGCAATTCCGACCTGTGTTTTTTCTCATTATTAACATGTAACATAAAAACAGTGACTCTATGCTATTTTGTTAAGAGATTTTAGCACATAAATGCAGTTTTAAATGATTATTCACCCCTTTATCAATAAATAACATTACGAGTAATGTAAGGTCGTGAGGTCAGGACATTTATCTAATTTTTCATTAAGCGATCAGTGGGTTCAGGTAGACTTATTTTTTAAAGAAACACATTTTTGTTGAATTTTTATCTTTTTAGATTGTATATTAGTTTTTGGATTGGTTAACACACTTCAGGCAGGCGAAAACAAGGATCCCATTCGAGAAAATGAAATTTGTTTTAAAGTAATAAATCTTTGGGAGATTACATATTAGGTCCTTACATATGAAATTGGCGTTTTGGCGTACTGGCAACTTTGATCTCAAATATCTTATCTTTGGTTAGGAATTCCAAATTCAAATTTATACAGCTATTTACTCATGTATTTGTTTTTCGAAAATTATAATTCATTTGTTTTTTCCTTAATTGTTTTTTTTCTTTGCGTCACTTAGTTTACAAAATGGAAAACTTGAAATATCGCATTATTTACGAGTACGAGTTCCACCGTGGCACCAGTGCTGCAGAAACGGCTTGAAGGATTAATGATGTGTGTGGCGACGGTGCCGCAAAAGAAAACACAGTGCGTTTTTGGTTCCAACATTTTCGTCCTGGAAATTTCGACCTGCAGAACAAGCCCCGTGGACGGCCGGAGATCAAAGATCTCCCCCCCCCCCTTCCCCCACCCCGCCCTTGCCCTCCCCAATCTCCCCACCTCCTCCCCCCCCTGACCCGTTACATTCATTTTTCATACAACCAACATCTATTATAATTTTTTTATACAAATTTCATAATGCCAGAACTCTGAGCTGTAGCCTATATTTATCCTGATGTACGAGCTATATTATTGTAAAGTTTCATTAAAAATCCATTCGGTAGTTATTTCGTGAATAAATACAAACTTTCACCTTTATAATATTAGTAGGATAGGATATTATTCTAGAATAATACATATATATGCTGCCAACAAGATTGCTTTAAAATGCAAACTGATCTAGATGCATTATCTGAATGGTCGTTGGCAAACAAATTAGATTTTAATACAAAGAAATGTGTCACAATGTCCTTCACTCGTTGTAAAAACATTATAGTTTACGATTATAAAATAAAAGGCGAAACGTTATCACGTGTAAAATCCGTAAAGGATCTCGGTGTCGTCTTTGATCCCGAACTGACATTCTCTTGCCATATATCGCAGCTCACTCAGTCTTGCTACAAACTTCTTGGGTTCATCATCAGGACTTGTAAGCAGTTTGATAACCAAGAAGCTATGCTAGCGTTATTTAAAGGCATACTGAGAAGCAAGTTGGAGTACGCGAGCGATGTTTGGGCACCGTACCACCAGAAGTACATTGATATGTTAGAGCAAATCCAGAAGAAATTCCTCAGGTATGTTTATATGCGGAAGCATGGAACCTATCCAAGGTTCATGCACCATATTGACTTACTTGAGGAAACTGATTCTGTGAGTCTAGAAACTAGACGGAAAGCAAGTCTTGCTATTTTGTCTTTCAAAATTTGGAACAATTTCATCGATAGCCCATTTCTCTTGGGATGCTATGATTTATATGTACCAGACCACTACAGCCGAAGTCGACATCATGACTTATTTAAAGTACCGAACGGCAGAACAAACGTCTTGGCAAAGCATAGCATGACGAGGGGAGTGGTGCTGTTAAATGAAATTGCAAACCATTTGGATGTAAGTGACTGTTCTTTATATGCCTTAAAAATATTATTGAAGAGTCACTTGCCTAAATGCTGATAGGGTAACTAAATTGTACTGTAATTGGAATTATTCTGTTGTACAATAATAATAAAAATAAAATAAAATAAATATTCTAGAATAATAGTGTCTTTCGATTGTGATTCAAAATTTTAGTAAAATTCCTCCTATTTTTAAATTGTCCTCAAAAAGTAGTATTACACCATGTTGAGTGCCACTCGACATTTGAGCTGCTGGAACAAAATCAATGTAGAGTGATACTCGACATGGAGTGCAAAGGGTTAAATTAGGTTATTTGAATTTTCTAAATTTTTCCACCCAGGCTCTCTCAATCCTCTACTTTCTTGAAGTCCTGCATCATATTGCACAAGCAATATATGATATTATCTACTGTTTATGTTCGCACATAAATGTTACAAATGATTCATAAATATTTCAATGTCATAAAAATTATTCCAATGATAAATGAATGGTGTTGATTATTTAACATACAAGGACAGGAAAGGGATCCCCTCACACCCCCCCCCTCCCCCTTCACCACTCCGTTCCTTCTGCGCTCCTGGCAGTCTAGCCCGTCAATCAACACAATCATCGTTCCTATGTTTGCAAATAAATAATGACCGCTCCATTTTGCATGAGTGAACTGAAATTTTGAATAAAGAAATAAGAATTAAATTTACTGCTAGAAATGATAGTGTACGATACTAAATTGGTAATTTAATTTTAAGCGCTGGCAATACTTATTTAACCGCCACACTGGGCGCATAGTGGTCCCATACGGGATCGCGGATTTGCGTCGTTCAATGCCCAACGGTCCCGTACGGGACCAATGATTTTGATGTGAATATTTCACAAAAAATGCTTGGGCAGTGGGCTACCTTTATTGCACGCGGCGCATGGGGGTTTAAAGATTAAAATTTGAAACATTTCGACGTGAAGTTATTTGAAATTTCTGAAAATCTCATAAATTCATTTCTTGGTCATCACTAAAATTTTCAACTTCCATTTTCCATAATCAATTCCATATTTATTCACAATTTACTCATTTAAAATAATATATAGTATATTTGCGACACGTTCCAGAGTGTAAGATACTCTCAGTATCGCCCTGGTGTAAGACCACCATTCAGAATTGAAACGTTACCTGAAATGGCTTTAGCCGTGTTTGGTGACCAGATCTGAATAGCCAGGTACTTCCCCACCTTCCTCTTCCCTATCTCCTTCCCCTTCCCACTACCTTCAGCCTCACAACATACCCCAATTGGGGATGCTATAGTCTCGCTGGCTCCAGACGGGAGCAGTTGGGACTCTTGTGCAGTACTCATGTTAAAAAAAAAATATATTGTGGTTAGAATAAAGCAACTCTCAGTAAGATATTAAGGATGGACATACATAACTCTGCAGTCTTGAGGATAGATAGGTAGATTTCAAGGATAAAAAAAAATTGTAGTTAAAAAGGTTTTTTTTTTTTGCTAATTTATACTTTTATATTAAGTTTTATATTATACTAGCTGACCCGGCAAACGTTGTTCTGCCATATAAATTACTTCTAGTGAATATTTTGGTTGTTAAACAAAAAAATAACTAATGTACTGTAAATGTGTGGGGATGGGATGTATGACAGAAAGAGCAATGGAGCGCTGTAGACGATGACCGCCGATAAAAACAAAAAAACACCAACTAAAGTAGGAAAATGAAATAAAGAAATATGAATTTCGAAGAGCAATTGAGTGTACAATATTTTTAAATAATTTTGTTCTGTTTGAAATACGAAAGACGGTTAAATTTGTTAATACAAAAATACTAAAATCGCGATCAAAAAATGGGAGGGTGGGGGGTAGGAGGGTTAAAATTTGGGATTATAGCATGGACATATGAATATATCTGGACTTGCCCTAAACGATTAAAGCATATTATTTCCCCCTCCCCATAACGGTTCCATGGAGCCGGCTGGGCTTACGAGAGCCTCGCTTGAATCTAAAAAAATGTGACGTCATCATTCTTGTCTGTACCAGCGTCGAGCACACATCGTACATTTTATGAAATAACATGGCAAAAATGATAGCTTGTGCTATATATATACATTAATACCCTAAAATATGTCGAACAACGAATGTGGGCGGTTCTCGAGTGAGCTCATCGCTGGTTACAGGGGTAAGTAAATTTTGAAACATTTGTAAAAGGGTATTAACTAAATACGGCAACAAAATATGCGTCTGTGAAAAGGGGCAAACTTTACTTTGTCGCATTTGGACTTCGCAAATATGTTAATAACGTGCCGAGCAATTCGCGCTCCCATGTAAAAAGGTCTATTCATTCAAAAGCAGATTTTGCTTTTAAGAACTAAATGGTGATATTATAATGCGAGATGCCTATATACTGTCCGATTGAATTTTTAACGAATCACAGTGATCTTTCCCTCTTCGCCCCCCCATAGTTTGGTTTGACTCCTCATCTGTATCTTCTCGTCTATTAAATTTGGATTTCTTTGGATTATAGGTATTTTTTGATGCAAAATAAAAAAATACAAAAAAATTTAAAAAAAATCTAGATAGGGACACCCTAATCACCTAGAGGTATGAAATATACCTTAAAACCTATTCTCATACCTACCAAATATACATAAAGAATTTCATAAAAATCGGTTAAGGCATTTCGGAGGAGTGTAACCACAAACACCGTGACACGAGATTTTTTATATATAAGATTATATTTATGTTTTTTTTTTTTTTTTACAGTGAATACCGCACAAGAATCTCAACTGCTCCCGTCTGGAGCCAGTGAGACTATGGCATCCCCAACTGGGGTATGTTGTGAGGCTGAAGGTAGTGGGGAGGGGAAGGAGGTGGGGAAGAGGAAGGTTGGGAAGTACCTGGCTATTCAGATCTGGTCACTAAACACGGCTAAAGCCATTTTCAAGCAACGTTTCAATTCTGAATGGTGGTCTTACACCAGGGCGATACTAATAGTATCTTCCACTCTGGAACATGCCGCAAATATACTATATATTATTTTAAATGAATTAATTGTGAAATAACACAAATTAATCAAATAAAATTTATTTGCGCATGCCAAATGTGTTTATGATCTAAAACATATCGCCATACATAATGGCACACCACAGTAGTTTAGCTTGGGAATGAATGAGAAGAGTTTAATTCAGTACATATATTAATAGTTTAATGGGTTTGGGGAGAAGTGCTATTCGGAGGGGAAAATTATTATTTATAGACAACTTGTGTGGTGGGCGTTTAGTGTGTCTATGTCTACCACACTTGTGTTTTGTTTATCCAGACATTAAACAAATAATTAACCTACTCTGTTTATTTTTGGTGAATAAAATCAACATGAGAACTTTTAAATTTTCATATGTAGCACTTAACATAATTATAATAACTAACAGTCAAAAACCCGCTCCACAGGTTTTTGCTGCTAGGCGGGCGGCTTTTCATTTGGCTTCGCCCAGTTTGAGTGTTGGTGACCGTTTTATAAATCAACTGGTTTCAAAAATAGCCGGTTCCTTGGATCCACTGTGATCAAGTGACAGCTAGTCACCGGGACAATGTAGCAATGACGTTGTATGTAATGTATATTACATTATTCACAACTATCAGTTACATTAATAATCATATTACTGTCAATCTCTCCATATCCGGAGAGATACTCAATATAATACAAATTGAGTAGTACTTACGCCTGCCAGGGAATACTCCTCATATGACTGTTAACGTAAGTGGTGCCATCTATTGGCATTGCTTTCTTCTTCTTCAATGGCGCTACAGCCCATTTCGAGCCTTGGCCTCCTTCAAAATAAGCCTCCACCGCCCTCTGTCCTCGGCCGTCTTCTTCCAATCTGCAACATGGAGTAATCCTCTTGCATCCTTCCTGACATCATCCTCCCATCTCAGTCTAGGTCTGCCCGCCTTTCGTTTACCTCCCGGGTGTCCTGTCAGAACCTTCTTCGGTACTCGTGTGCTTGGCATTCGGTGCACATGTCCGGCCCATCTTAATCTTTGGAGTCTTAAATGGGTGGAGAGTCTGGGAGCTTGGTAAATATCATAGAGCTCATTATTGTGGCGGATTCTCCATGCCTCTCCCTCTCGCACCGCTCCTAAGATTCTTCGAAGTACCTTTCTTTCGAAGATGTCCAGCCGTTCCGCTGACTTTGCTGTCAGTGTTCCCGCCTCACATCCATAGGCCAAGACCGTTCTGATAATTGTTTTATATAATTTGGCATTGCTTTAATTCGGTTCTATTATAAAAGTAGATTTGAGTACAAACTCCAGGTACGAAAATTTAAACCGTACAGACGTAAGACGTAAGCCTATTAATAATGTCTGATTACAATAAAATAATAACTTTGATTGAATATCACTTTATTAAAATGCCTGTTTTGTGATGAAGGTTCAGGTTGAAGTAAAACCGGTCGGTTAATATATTAACCCCTCAGTCCTTGACCATATTCTGTCAGTAGGTCATAACATTTCCGCTTTGCATTGAAATCGAAATAAATTGAATATTTGTGTATATATCTGAACAAAAAAAAAACTAAAAGCTGTTTGTGAAAGTTGATAACACTTTCAAATTTTATTATTAGAAATAACCATGTAATTTTTTTAAATATTAAATTATTGAATGCAAACTTTTAAAAATGGCACACCAACGTTTTTTCTAACTTAAGTTACTGATAATGAAAAAAAAACACACACATATTTATAACATATTTTATTAAACAAATATGTTATAAACGTTATCATCACCTCACTTTTTTCATGTCGTTTCGTGTAAAAATAATATTAATAAAATTCACAAAGTTTCATTTTTTTTTTTTCAAATTGCGGTCGGAAATTTTGGTTTCATAAAGATGTACATTTTAATTCTTTTGAAGTTGACTTTTTTATATGAATACATAGCGTGATGTTATCTCTTTCTAATACTTAGTAAGGGAATTATTAACTATTTCTTTGAGATCTATAAGAGTTGTTCCACAAAGCAGAAGGGTTAAAATAAAGTGGTATTCAAACAAAGTTATTTTTTGTAATTATAAGAACTTTTAGTCACCCAAAAAAATTTGTTTTTTTTTGGGTGACTATCAAGTTGGACTTGTACAAAAATTATATGATATTGAAGATAGTAAACTGAATGCTGTTGACATGAGATCCCTGAGACGTATGTGTGGTAAAACCATGTATGATCGTGTTAGAAATGTGGATATCCGCAAAGAATGTAAGGCTAATGTAAGTATAATGAGCAAAATTAAGAAAGGGACCCTCAGATGGTTTGGGCTTGTAGAGCGAATGAGCGAAGAAAGTAGTGTAAAAAGAATATATGATGCGAATGTGAATGGTAAAAGAAGTCGGGGACGCCCGAGGAAGACATGGCACGATCAAGTGAATCAGATACTTGAGACGGGCCATGTCAAAAGTCAGAATAATAGAAGAGTATGTATGAGATGATGTATAAATGTGAGTGAGGCAAAGAGTGAGTGCCAAGACCGAGTTGTTTGGCGGTCCGTCCTCTCTGCCTACCCCTGCGGGGAAACGGCGTGATGGTTAGTTAGTTAGTTAGTTTAGTTAGTAATTATATTAAGCTGATAGCTCCTCCTTTCCTCAGAAAGACCCTCCACACATCATCCCTAAAGATGACATAGGCCCCGAGGGAAATTATTTTCCTAATGTAAAAAGTTTAAAAAAAAATTCCATTCCAACTTCTTCCTCTTTCTCATATACAATGCATGTGTTAGAAAGAGAGATTAGAGAAGAGTTCCTAGTGGTAGGACCGAGGTTAGGACAGAATTCCTCTCAGCCTGATATTGACGAACTTATACTTCTAGGATAGCAATGTTTCTTCTAGCAACATTTTAAGCGCCCTTGAGGTGATTTTCTCACGAAAATGGTGCTATAAAAATCATCCAATAATTATTATTAACATGTTGTCTTGTCTTTATTTTTGAAAGTTAAATGAAAACTTCAAATCTCCATAGCTCATGTGAAAATAAATTTTTTAACCATACACAGGATGATCTGAGGGAAAAAACCCTCAGGGCCTGTGTAATATTTGGGGTGCTGGGTGGAGGGTATTTTTATAGCAAGGAAGGAGAGGAAGTTCTGGGAAGTAAAATGGTATTAAAGGTGGGTAGGAATCTGGGGTCAATATGTTCAGAAGTGACGGATGTATGAATGCATACCTCCCACTGCGGTGCAAGACGATGGGTCGAGAGAGTCCGGCAGGTGAGGTCAAAAGGTCTTCCTCAACCAGTCTCTCCCGATGCGGCCCGCCACGCAGTAGGTGGGAAAACGTATAGACCAACTTCACCCCCCTGAACCCGGGCACCCCTGTTAAGTTACCGGACATAGCGAACCACTTGGGGCGACCTATGCAGGGGTGTTGGTTATCCAATAAATGGTTCCCGGGGCGGCGGTACTCATACCTGCCTCCCAAATTATTAGTATTACCTCCAAAATGGTTTCATCGACCTAGACATTCTAGGCAAAATAAATACTGTATACGTATGTATGTGTACATGATGCCAGAGCTCACCACACTAGAGTTTTTTTACTGTTTCAGTATACAGATTTTCTGCTTTAAAATGTAACTAGTGGTCGCCAAATGGTAGAAATTTCACCTTAATTAATTTAAATTACGTGATTTTTTGTACATAATTTAAAAAAAATATTAGCATACTGCACTCCTTCTCTATATAAACTACTAGCTGACCCGGCTACGCGTTGCTGTGGCTAACGTCACCTACTGGATGGTTATTCAACCTTTATAACCACCGCCGTCTTTGAGTTTATCGCGAACAGACAGACAGACGACGCGGAGGACTTTAATTTATAATATGTAGAGATAAGTGTGCGAAATTTCATACTCCTCCGTCCGCGCAATTTTTGTAAAAAGGGGTACAAAGTATTTGCTTCACGTATTAATATACCGATTTTGATTACAATTGCATTTCTCCCTCACATCTTCCCATCTGGGTTGCCACACCTCGTTGAGCCTCTAAAGTGCTAAATGCATTAAAAAAATTGAATTAATGCATTATTAATTTATAGTTTCACCAAATTAACGCAGCGATCCAATAAATGATCCATTCTTTTTAATATGAAACGTTAATGTCTTATTGTTCGTCCGTATTTAGCTAATGAAACGATCTAAAACCTATTGATGCTTGCTTAGTTTTATAAGTGACTCATCTTATATCCAAGTTGGTAACTTTTTAAACGACTTCAAAAAAGGAGGAGGTTCTCAATTCGACTATATTTTTTTTTTTTTTTAATGTTTGTTACCTCAGAACTTTCTACTGGGTGAACCAATATTGATGATTCTTTTTTTTATTTGAAGTATTAGTCCTTCCCGTGCGGTCGCATTTCAATTTGGTCCAGTCCTGACAATGGCATCTATGAGAAAACCATATAAGTCTTAAATTTGCATTAAGTATGTGCGTGACAAATGGACGAATAACTCAATATCACGCCAACCGATTTCCATGATTTTTTTTTTATTGGAATGGATGTACTTCAAAGGTAGTTTGATGAGAGTTTGGTTAGGTTCTGATTACGGGATCCATGACAAAGTAACGGAACTCTTCAATTCTTAGGAGCAAATTAACGATACTCGGCCGAATCTTTTATAGGCTATCCGGATCTTTGAGTCACCTACCGTAACGTCGTTATGGTCAAGTAATGTCTGTCTCATATTAGCAGCACGTTTAGTAGGTCTACCCATATTCAGACAAATTAGCAAGTGTACTTCAGATTCACTAAAAATCAAAAAATAAACAAAAAATTTAACCAAAAAAACTTCATAAAAAAAAAAACAAAATACTATATAAAAAGTACTTCTAAAACAAAAAAATGCACTAAAAAGTAAAAAAATAATTGCGTATTCTTCTATAACTTAATAATCAACTTACTTTTTCTACTCATCAATATGTAGGTACGATTGTTAATTTTGGAGTCGTTGTCAGCCAAGGTAGGTTTGTAACTACATACATAGTTATCCCGGTGAATGCCGGGAGTAAATGGGGTTGGTTGTAACCAATTAGCGTTCGCAAAAAGCGGCAGCCATGACACCCAATGTCCGGCGATTCTGACAGCGTCCTTGAGAAATTTCGTACATAGAAAGGTCAAAATCGAAGACCAAAGAATTTTTCCCGCGCATGCGCAAGAACTGCGCACGTTCCCGCGCTCCGGTAAATCATTTATATAAATTATATGGAGTGACCAGGCTTATTGCGGTTTTCTCTATGGTAAAGGGCGATAATAAAGCAAGCGATTCTGACCGTGTTCTTCATACACTTTCTTTATACATAAGGGTCAAAATCGCGTGTAAAATCTCATGACACACCGGTTGACGAGCGGCACTGGCCGGGTTAAAGGTGAGGTGTGCTTGCGTCGCACGACTTTAAAATTTTAATAATTTAAAAAAAAAAATTTAACAATCTGCCGCTTGTGTATGGTTGAAAGTTACTTATTCTAACTAACTAACTAACCATCACGAAGTTTACCGCCGACGGACCGCCAAACAACTCTGTCTTGGCACACACTCTTTGCCTCGCTCAAATTTATACACTGTCTCATACATACTCTTCTATTATTCTGACTCTTGACATGCCCCGACTCAAGTATCTGATTCACTTGATTGTGCCGTGTCTTACTCGGGCGTCTCCGACTTCTTCTACCATTCACATTTGCGTCATATATTCTTCTTACACTACTTTCTTCGTTCATTCGTTCATACGTCCACAAACCATCTGAGGGTTCCTTTCTTAATTTTACTCATTACGCTTACATCAGCCTCGCGTTCTTTGCTTATCTCCACATTTCTCACACGATCATACATGGTTTTATCACACATACGCCTCAGGGATCTCGTTTCAACAGCATCCTCGGGTGTCGCCGACTTCTTCTACCATTCAAATTTACGTCATATATAATTCTTACATTACTTTCTTTGTTCATTCGCTCTACATGCCCAAACCATCTGATGGTCCCTTTTTTAATTTTACTGATTACTCTTACATCAGCCTCGCATTCTTTGCTGATCTCCACATTTCTCACACGATCATACATGGTTTTATCACACATACGCCTCAGGAATCTCATTTCAACAGCGTCCTCGGGTGTCCCCGACTTCTTCTACCATTCAAATTTTCGTCATATATAATTCTTACATTACTTTCTTTGTTCATTCGCTCTACATGCCCAAACCATCTGATGGTCCCTTTTTTAATTTTACTGATTACGCTTACATCTGCCTTGCATTCTTTGCTGATCTCCACATTTCTCACACGATCATACATGGTTTTATCACACGTACGCCTCTCAGGGATCTCATTTCAACAGCATTCAGTCTACTTTCATCCTTTCCTATTCATGTATGTGTATTTGAAATATTGCACCACGCCGTATTGCGATATATTCGTGTTTGCTTATCTGTACAAACAAACCGTATTATGTACGTGAGACTGGTATCTCTGCTGTGCAAACCGTTGCTTTTGAAGACAAAACAAAATAATACAATGCGCTTGTCGGCCGCTCGCTGGAAGAATGCAATAAGTCACTTTAATAAGATTAGTTTATTTTTGTAGCGTATTATGACTTGTCTAGTATGAAAGTGTGTTTTTCGAAGTTGAATCTAAAGGAAAACTTTTTGCAGATAGTTTGAGTTATTTTCTAGCTTTGTAAGCTCACACAAAAATTATGTTATGCTTTATTATGTTCCATACATGAGCCTATGCTCTGTGGAGGATCTTTTTAATAAAAGAAAGAAGAGGAAGTTATGGAAAGAAAGGTGGCCCTGTGGGAAATGATTTTCTTTAGGGCCTATCTTTGGGGATGCTACGTGGAGGGTATTTTTAAGGAAAGGAAGGAGAAGAAGTTCTAGGAAGGAAAAAGGTATGAGGGGGTGGGTAGGAATCTGCAATTTGTATTTGGTTGCACACGAGTTGTTTGGTATTTCATATACTTCCTAGAAATATTTGGAATTGGGTATACCATAGACTCACTGGCTCCAGACGAGAGCAGTTGGGACTCACGTGATGTGTTCACATTAAAAATAAAGGTAAGATTATTTTTTAATAAGGGGTCGTCCATTAATCACGTGAGGCTCGAAAGGGGGGGGGGGGGGTTCGGAAATAATCACGAAATATCACGAGGGGGGGGGAGGGGGGTATAATGAGATATCACGTGTATTTATTTTTCATGATAATATTCTGAAAATTTCAAAATACTTTGTACTAAAAAAATACACGTGATTTTGGGGGGGGGGGGGTTAGGCCAAAACCTCATTACATATCACCACCGGGGGGGGGGGGGGGGTTAAAAAGTTGCTAAAAAACATCACGTGATTAATGGACGACCCCTAATTACAATTAACTCACAAGAAATGAAAGTTGCATCTAAAATCATCCAAAAACAATTTTTTAAAGGCTTATCTATAATTATTTAAAACGCAAATAAATAAAATAGCACATATCTGTACTAGATATTTGCTGTAACTTTTGATCTAAAAAATGATTATTTAGTTTGCTTAGGTATTTTGGCCTCAAATCCAAATTTAAGTTTTGTATGAAAAAGGCTGCACAGCTTTTCCTCTTAAGCAGTTCTATTTGCATAGGGTAAATAATTTAATCTTTTGTCAGGTTTCTCATGTGGGTAACATGGCCACACCGCAGTGGGGAGTGGCTACTAAGTACGAGCTACCTATAACATTTCCGTTTGTGATTAACAGTGAAAAGATTATTTTAATCATTATGTAAATCTTTCACTTCCTGAAGCTGATTTTTTATCCTCATTCAATGAACTATGTTTCGAACTCTAGTAAGCTATAAGCTGCAAGATTAAAATATCTTTGAAACATTTTTGTTTTCAAAATGTACTGTAAGATTCATTAAACTTTCCGATCAATATCATCCCATTCATATTAGTAGTTTAGTGGTAGATACTCTCAGCATCGCTCTGGTGAGAGACTGCCATTCAAAATAGAAAGAAACTTTGCTTAAAATGTTCTATTGAAACAATTTATCGACGGTCCCGTAGAACAATGTCGGATCCCATGGTCCCCCGGGGGAAGAAGGCCTCATCTCTCCTCTCCACTCCTCCTTGGTTCCCTATAGGCTTCATAATGGAACAGGGCCTCATCTCTCCTCATTTCCCTTAAGGGAATTATTGAACTTTCCAGAACCTTGTAGACTGACCAACATACTCCGCTCTCCTGCCAGAATTTTCTACAGCTTTATCGAACCTTATAGAACTTTCCCGAACCTTCTAGACTCACCGACCTACTCCTCCACTCCTTTCAGAACTTTTTACAGCTATATCGACCTTATAGAACTTTCCGGAACCTTCTAGACTCACCGACGTACTCCGCCACTCCTTCCAAAACTTTCTACAGCTTTATCGAAGCTTCTAAAACTTTCCCTGAAGGGAAATGAGGAGAGATGATCCCCCACTCCTTATTTCCCTGAAGGCTTCCCCATGCGGGAAGAGGGTGGCATCTTTCCACTTCACTCCTCCTTGGTTCTGCAAAGGCCCCACAATGGCAGAATCCACTCCCCCTTAGCTCCCTGAAGGCCCCACAAGGGAAGTTTTCATGGATTCAAGGGAAATGTTCGTGGCCTCAGCTCTCCCCTCCATGGTTCCTTCTCTTGGTTCCTCCCCACAGGCCCCACGAAGGAAGAGCCCACAAAGGTGGTCTCAGCTTTCCTAGGTTTCCCAAAGGCCAAGAGTTTTTGAATGATCTAATTTTCAAGTATCAATCAATCAACAAGTTTTCGAGTATCAATCAATCTATAGGTGGTCAACTCCAGCAGAGCCCCGAGTGCTGGGGTAACAGTGTTGCAACAGAACTCTGCTTCCGCTTCCGCTTTTGCAGAAGTTCCGCAAGTTTTTTTCACTTCCGTTTCCGTTTCTGGTTCCGCAAACTTCATAACAGAACTCTAAACACGGACGATTAACACCATAATTAGAATCAGACAATCCAGTTCCATCCAAGATGATGACCGCGTACCTTCCCCCAAAAGAAGTCGGACTCAATTTGCGATTGAAGATATCGAAGTGCAGCCTTCTGCTTCAAATCATCATCATCATTACAAATATTGGAATCGATGTTAAATGTAAATGAAGACCAGGAGAACTCTTCTACAACTGACGATGGTGACAATTTATTTTTAGAGATACAGTCACACCTTCAGGAGTACAAGAAAGAGAAGAGACTACCTCTCCATGAGGATCTCCCTTATGTTGTGGAAAGTAAATGCGCACAAATACCCCCATCCGTTGCCAATAGTTCGCCAATACTTACCAGCTCCCCCCAGCAGTGTAGCCAGTGAGCAATTATTTAGTGGAGCTGGTTTAATATATGAAGAACACCGAAACAGACTCAAAGGTGTAAAAGCAGCCAAATTACTTTTTATTAAATATAATTTACCTCTGTTTAATTTCGAGTACTAAAAGTACAAAATACAAATTTAATTAAACAAATCTTAAAAAATAAAATTGTGCTTTTTCTTCATAGTATTAACACTTCCGTTAAGACACTTCCGTTGCATTACTAGTCTAAACCCTCTGTTTCTCGAAGCCATTGTTCGTAACACTGTTCCCCAGGTCATTCAGCCTGAGCATGGTAGCCCACACCTTGGCTTGTGATGGCTATTGCAGGTCATGTTTCCACTCCCTGAGCGATGGGTTCACCACACTCCCTTTTTTTTTTTACAGTGAATACCGCACAAGAATCTCAACTGCTCCCGTCTGGAGCCAGTGAGACTATGGCATCCCCAATTGGGGTATGTTGTGAGGCTGAAAGTGAGACAAGTGGGGAGGGGAAGGAGGTGGGGAAGAGGAAGGTTGGGAAGTACCTGGCTATTCAGATCTGGTCACCAAACACGGCTAAAGCCATTTTCAAGCAACGTTTCAATTCTGAATGGTGGTCTTACACCAGGGCGATACTGATAGTATCTTCCACTCTGGAACATGCCGCCAATATACTATATATTATTTTAAATTAATTAATTGTGAAATAACACAATAAATCAAATAAAATTTATTTGCGCATGCCGGGTTCGAACCCGCGACATCCGGATTGTGAGTCAAGAGTCTTACCCACTGGACTACGGAGGTCGTACGGTACTAGTAGGGTATGTAGGAAATGACGTATGAACATGAATGGACCGCCGAACCGAGTTGTTTGGCAGTCCATCCTTTCTGCTTTAACCCTGTAGCCAAACGGCGTGATGGTTGGTGTTCAAACTAAATAATGTAATTTCTTTGTTTCGTATCACCATTCCGATGTTTCAAAATAGTTTCATCAAAACATGTAAAGAGTATTATGCGTATCTAAATGTATCTACATCTGTTAAAACATTTACTCATAGCATCAAATAAAGCTTCATGTGAATTATATTCATTTTATTTGGCCCACTCTCAAACATCTGTCCAGTGTCAAATGAACGAATAACTTTGTAAATATTCAATATGTAGGTAAGCAAATTTTATAATTGAAGTGTAAAATGAAGACGTAACAGATGTTTATAATTGTTTTTCTTATTTCAACCATTACTAATGCTTATAAAATCCTTGGGCCACACTTATTTGTATTTAACCCCTTAGGCCTCGAGCGTATTCTATCAGATGGTCAGATTAATTCCGCTTTGCAATAGAATTCAAATAAATGGAATTTTTCTGAATGTATCCGAAAACTAAAAACTGCTTTTGAAAGGTGATGAAATAAACTTTCAAATTTTATTATTATAAGTAAAGATAAAATCTTTAAAGTATTTTGAATGCAAACATGAAAAAGTTTTAAAAATGGCTCTTTTTTTAACTAAAATTACTGATAATGAAAAAAAAATTAAAACATATACACATTTTATTAGACAAATTATTTTTATAAACGTTAATTTCACCTCGCTTTTTTGTCATTTCATGTAAACATAATTACTTAATAAAAAATTCACAAAGTTTCATAAATTTTTTTCAAATTTCGGTTGAAAACTTTGGTTTCTTTAGATTGGAATATAAATTGTGTTGTTTTCTCTTTCTAACACCGTTTAGATCATATTTCTTACCATGACGACAGTAATGGAGACAGGATAATTTCTATGAGGCCTGCCTGCATGAGCTGTTCCCAAAAATGAACACCCGGAAGGGTTAAATTTTTAATATCAATGCTCTTTTTTTATGAATACTATATAAAAATCTCAACTAGATCCACAAAGGCCGGTGGGACTTTGTCATCTCCAATTTATGAATATTATGAGGCCAAAAGGAGTGGTAAAGGAAAGATGGAAAGTTTCTGGCTATTCAGATCTGGTCACTTAGTTAAAGCCATTTTAAGCGCCGTTTCCATTCCGAAAGGCGGTTCTTTATCAAGACAATATTTACTATATTTTTTAATTATTTTAATTGCTCTTTTTTCAAAATTGGAACTGATTTGTCATGAATTCTGACTACCCTGCGATTTTTCACTGGTTTGAAAACTAGTAAGATCCTGAATTTCGTAGTAGTAAGTAGCAACTGTGATACATAATCAGTTAACAGGCTGCTGACAAACCCTCTATTTATGGAAAATCTACAGTTAGGGAACGTACCCATACTACGTGACCCACTTTTTGCAAATTTCCCCCCCCCCCAGTGACCATGTGTAGTATATTCCAAGACCCCCCCCCCCCCCTCCCCCTACAGTTTTCAGGTAGTAATTCATAAATTTGGTTTTGAATCATTTCTTGCTAACAAAAAGTAAAATATTTGGCTTATATTTGTCTTAATTAATACGGCGCTTGCTGCGTGACGGCAAGAGTGCATACATACCTATAATTACAAGTGGAAAAAATATTAAAAAGTTTGTGGAAAAAATATAAAAAGATTTCTAGATTGACTATGTGATAAAAACCTAAGCTCCCCCCATTGTGACCAATTTTGAAGATCCCCCCCTAAACGGGTCACGTAGTATGGGTGCGTCCCCTTAGATGAGAAGTTGTGATGATTAATGAGGTGTTGGTATTTTCCCATTTTATATATTCTTTACATTTTTTAGGGTATACCACAAAACTTAAGGAGGTGATTAATGGGTGTATTGGAGCCATAGACATATGAATATTACTAGAACTACCCTAAGTGATAAAAGCATATTATTTCCCCCTCCCCATACCGGTTCCATTGGAACCGGCTGGGATCGAGTATGGCTTCGCGTGAATCTAAAAAATGTGACGTCATCATTCTTCTGCGAGCCAGCGTCGAGCACTCATTGGTGCATTTTATGAAATAACACAGCAAAAATAGTGGCTTGTGTTTTGAAAATGTGTAAAAATAGGAATGAGAAAGAGAATAAACCCAATTGTCGTGTTACATTCCATAGGCAAGCATTATTTTTACTTTATTTTAAGCTTATTCAGATCAATTAATATGGTCGTTTTTGTAACACACACTATCACTCGAGATACACGGCTTGTGCTCATCACTGTTTAGTGGGGTAAGTAAATTATGAAACATTTGTAAAAGTGTCTTGACTAAATACGGCAACAAAATATTGGACTCTGAAAATAGACAAACTTTACTTTGCCGTATTTGGACTTCGCAAATTTGTTCATTACGCGGCGAACAATCCGCGCTCCCATGTAAAAAGGTCTATTCATTCAAAAGCAGAGTTTACTTTTAAGAACTAAATGGTGATATTATAATGCGAGATGCCTGTATACTGTAAGATTGAGTTATTGACGAATCACACATCACCAAAGTCATCTTCCCGCTCTGCGTCCTGCTGTAGTTGATTTCTACCCCTCACATTTATGGTCTGGTCTAGTAATATTCATATGTCTATGATTGGATCAAAAAAAGTAGATGTAATTTTGGTATCCAGTTACAATTTTACATGTGCACACAATAAAACAATGACAAATATTATAAACTAACTAACTAACCATGACGCCGTTTCCCCGCAGGGGTAGGCAGAGAGGACGGACCGCCAAACATCCCGGTCTTGGCACACATTCCTTGCCTCGTTTACATTCATACAACGTCTCATACATTCTCTTCTATTATTCTGACTCCTGACATGGCCCGACTCAAGTATCTGATTCACTTGGTCGTGCCATGTCTTTCTTGGGCGTCCTCGACTTCTTCTACCATTCCCCTTACACTCTTTTACTCGTTCATTCGCTCTACATGCCCAAACCATCGGAGCCTTCCTTTCTTGATCTTACTCATTACGCTTACATCAGCCTTGCATTCTTTGCGGATTTCCACATTTCTCACACGATCATACATGGTTTTACCACACATACGCCTCAGGGATCTCATTTCTACAGCGTTCAGTCTACTTTCATCCTTCCTCTGCCAGTTCCATGCCTCACTGCCATACATCAGGGTAGGTACCAGTACTCCATTATGGACGGCTAGTTTCGCGTCTTTGGACAGTTTTTTGTTGGTGCCAACGGCGTTCAGTCCTCCATTAATAGAGTTACCAGCATTCATCCTTCTTTCAATATCTCTATCAGCCTTCCCATCTCTCGTAAACATACTTCCCAAATAAACAAACTCATCCACCTGCTCCAAGTATTCATCATTCACAACTATATTGCATATTGATTTCGTACTCTCTCTTTCAAACACCATGACTTTAGACTTACTTACATTCATCATTAACTCATTCTTCATACATACTTCATTCATCCTTGACACGAGAGACTGTAGATCTTCCATACTGTTAGATATCAGCACTGCATCATCAGCATACAACAGGCAACATACTTCCAGATTACTCAATTTCGCGCCCAATCCCATCTCTTTCAATTCTTGCATGCAATTATCCATATATAGATTGAATAACCACGGCGACATTACGCAGCAGGAAGAAAATGTCTAGTCGAAGCCTGAACAAGGTTTTAAGGGATAGGGGAAGATGAAAACAATATATTATACAGATAATTCCTGGGCAAAACCGGGCGGTACTTGATTAGATAAAACTGAATTGTTTTATTCCAATCATTTTACTTTTGAATAATTTTATCTAGCTTTTGATGATAATTTCTTGTACTAATGTAATAGGCCACTTGCATCACATTTTTTTAAATTTTTTTCCGGTTTAGGCAAATATTCTAAGACATTCTGTATTTTTTTTTTTTTTTTAATCGTATTTTTGAAACTCTGGGGATTTTTTGAAAATTTCAATACGAAAAATCAGACCATTTTTTATAAACCGGAAAGACGGGACATAATTTTATAGGTGTGAAAAAACGATAATTACATAGCCGAAAATCATTTTAAAAAAAAAGAACGTTTTCCACACGAATGGCACAGGAGCATAACGAGGCATACCAAAAATATTACATCTCATAAATATTTTTTTCCTTGATCCATCTTATTGATCATAAATCATTATAATGTACAGCGTCTATATTACTAAATTCAATGTAATATACTTGAACTTGTAAATTGTAATAATAATAAGAATATTATAAAATATTATTTTGTTAAAATCAGCACCATAATCATTATACCTCTAAAACATGTACCGACATCCTCTTCACGTTCTGAAGAGAACCCCGTAGCCATTAATTGTCCGGGGTTCTCTTCAGAACATCTGTCAAAAAATCAAACCAAATGATAAGTTCGCAGAGAACAAACAATAAATCTAGTGAACGAATTCAAAAATTCGCCTGAAATCAAAGTGATGCCATATAAAAAAATAAATCAGTGTGGAATTTTATAAAATTAATAGGAACATTTTCGGCGACGGGACATTTTCATGTAGTGACGTCACGAGCCCAAATAATGGATTTATTTATTTAAAAATAAAAAAAACTGTACATTTCTATAACTTTTTACTAACATTTTCGTAATCTTAGTAAAAAACTCTATCCACACGATTTTTTCCAAGTCGTTATGAAGTCCATGCAAGTGGCCTATTGGAATGTTAACAGACCTGAATTAAAATTGGGAGTGGTGGAACGAATTTGATGCTTGATCACAAATATTTTGTTTTTTTCTATAATTTAGAAGTTTGCTACTTTCATTTGAAAAACATTAGATCTTGTAGTGTTGTGTTTCACACAAAATGACCAATCGTATACCAAAAATATAACATTTTATTAATATGCATTGAAAAATTATCTTCAAAAATTATATTAAAAAAAAATTAATTCTGACGAGTTTAAACACAAAATTCACCTTGCAAAATATAAAAATGGCTACCGCCTGAACTAGTCGCTAAATCCCAATTTTAAAAAAAAATGCAACCAAAGCCAGCTGTACCAGTGAGGAAATTTTTGAAATCTATGTATTTTAAAATATATATATACGGTCTGAAAGGGTTAAATGCTATATCGTCACCTCGGTTGGACAAGGTTCTAACTGACATCAAAAATGACCTTTGAATGCAAAATCATTTCTTTTGTTCATTTATTATATCACTAGCTGGTTCCCGGCATGCGTTGCTATGCCATTTAATAAAGAAATTGTTTCTCCCTACGTGTCCTTTCCCATTCGTCCCGTTCCCCTTCCTCCTCCCCTTCCTCTCCCGCGTCCCCTTCCCCTCTTGCGTTCACACTCCGTCTCCTCCACCTTTCCTCTCCCCACTCCACTGTCCCCCTTCCCCCGTCCCGCGAACCCCCCTACCCCCTCCTACTTCCCGCATTTTATACATTCAGTCCCGGTACATTCAGTTTTCAAACAGCTCGCATGCCACCTATTGCAATTTTTTTAACACAAATTTCATAATGCCAGAGCTCTCCAGTAGTTTGATACAAACCTTGTCCTGACAATAACGAACACACAATAAAAAGAATTATCCAATTTGGTGCTGTCGTTCGGAAGTTATGCGCGTACATACATTTCGGCGATTCATTTTTATTTATATAGATAGATTAAGCCCGCCTTCCACTGCGAGCGGAAAAGAGTCGAGCTGAGCGGGGTTGGAGATGAGCGAAATAGCTTTGACCTTCCACCAAAAAAGAGTCGCTAAGAAGACAGGTGTTTGCCTTCTACTGCCCATGCGAGAAATGAGTGAGGCGAGCAGAGCGATGTCAACGAATTAAGGAAATGTAGTTAGAACCTCACGCAATGAATTATTACACCCTAGCTGGTTGCATATGGTTCTATCTGCATGTTTAGGTATCTTGGAATGGCATTAAGGAAATGTAGTTGGTGTGACCAGCTCAGGTACGGGGGCTCCATCGAAACCAGAGTTAAGTTAGCCTCTCAGAAACTGGGCGTACTGTACAGGGCCTGCAGATACTTTAATAGTACACAACTGCTAACCCTGTACAAATCGCAAGTGCGCCCCACGGTTGAATTTGACAGCCACCTCTGGTCTGGAGCTCCAAAATATCTAAAAAAAAAAACCTTGACTCTGTGCAGAAACGGGCAGTCCGTTTGATAGATTCTCCCATCTTAACAGACGGACTGCAATCTTTAGAGCACAGGCGTCAGGTGGCAATGCTGTATGGTATTACAATGGAAGATGCTCCGAGGAACTAGCGTCATTGATCCCCTCGGCACCGGTGCATAGTCGGGAAACACGCCAAACACGCGCCCAACATTTGTACACCGTTGACATTAGTCACATGAGAATGGGGTGTTTCTATGACTCGTTCTTGAGTTCAACGGCTCGGCTGTGGAACGATTTGCTGGCCTCTGTGTTTCCGCCCTCCTACAACATGGGTCTCTTCAAGACCAGTGTTCACTCCTTCCTTTCCTCAAAAAGACCCTCCCCACAGCATCTTCAAAGATGACATAGGCCCTGAGGGAAGTTATTTTCCTCAGAGCCTCCTGTGTGGAGTTAATGTAAAAAAAAAAAAGGTTGGAACCTTACGCAATGAATTATTACGCCCTAGCTGGTTGCATATGGTTTTATCTGCACACTTAGGTATATTCTAAAATGTTAAGTATAAGTCCTATTTAAATATTTTTCTTTAAAATATGTTAAACTAAAATACTTCACACAAGATTCACCATCAAAACCAGATATTCATAAAAGTAGATTGTGAGAAATTGTCCTTGCAAACTTTGACATCTCATATATCAGAACAAAGTAAAGTGAAGTTAGAACTGTGTCCAACCAGAGTGATGATATGTGGCCAATTTTGATAAAATTTAATGCTTTTATAAGTGAAGAATCTATATTTAATTTTATTGCTTCATTTTTACATTGTTCACATTCTTGCTTCAAACAGGTTATTGCCTAAATTAATAATACAACCGGTTTTGTCTGATGAAAAGGTTCCGATGAAATGTTTATTTCACAGCTATTTTTTGTTTGGTAATCTTTTGGTGATGAACCTTGAATTGTAATCATTACAATATGACCTCTGTGGCTTAGTGGTATATGCATTTGACTTTGAGTCAGGAGGTTGCGGGTTCAACTCCGAACGAGGACAAATAAATAAGTCATTAGATTATTATAAGGGTTTTTCACAAGTGATGTTTTTAATGAAATAAAATTAATTCTATATATCGATCGTCCAGTTGATTAGTCAGACATCTCCAAATACTAAATTTTGAAATAATGAGGAAAGCAATATTCAGAAGCTTACCATATATCAAATATTATTTACAGATATCTGTGTTTTACATATCAAATATAATATAAAATACCACCGGGATGCATAACGGTCCGGTTCATTAGTATGACATTTTGAAATTTCCTACTACCAACTAAGGAAATGTCAATTTTTTGTTTAAAATTCACCACAAGTGTTCGGCATTATAATTGATTTGGTGGTGTTAAGAGTAATCTGAGTATTGTTCCATATAGAGCAGGGTTTCCCAACCAGTGGTCCGCGGACCACCAGTGTTCCGCAAGAGGCTAGAAGATGGTCCGCCAGTCAATAAACGAGCCAGCGCGTGGGTGGTACCTGGTCGAGAAGTCTGGATTAAAAAATTCGGGACATTCAGTTTATCATTATTGTACCTTGTGGTCAGTGGCCATTGTGGTATTCCGTTTTGCCCCATCACATCCTACCCCATTCTACCCCCTCCGTTGTGGTAAATATTCTGCTAGAACCCGTCCCACCCTATCCCATTCTGCCCCCTCCATTGTGGTAAATATTCTGCTAGAACCCGTCTAACCCTATCCCATTCCGCCCCCTTCGTTGTGGTAAATATTCTGCTAGAACCCGTCCCACCGTATCCTATTCCGCCCCCTCCGTTGTGGTAAATATTCTGCTAGAACCCGCCCTACCCTATCCCATTATGCCTCTCCCGTTGTGCTATCCATCCCGGTTGCCACCCATGCTAGCCTACGCCACTGACCACAAGCAGTGGGACGGATGGGGCGGATGGTGGATAACGTGGTGTCACCCCCCCCCCCCCCTCCCCTCAAAGTTGACAAAACACAAATTTCGACTTCATAAAAAATTGGTCCATCCTGGGGGGGGGGTGGCTAGAAAATTGTCCCTGTCGAAAAAATAAACGTACAAGTGGTCCCGGGTCAGAAAAGGTTGGGAACCACTGATATAGAGGGTACACTCAAATTTCTATTTTTTGGAGATGTCTGACTAATCAACTGAACGATCTTTATACCTATTTGCCCCATTTCAAAGAAGAAATCACTTCATCATCCTAGTGAGAGGACACCATTCATAATTGAAACATTGCTTGAAATGGCTGTAGCAATGTTTAGTAACCTGATTTGAAGATTGCTATACAACGTGTCCGGAAACTCGTAGTACAAGCGGGAAACTGGTGAATCTACATCACGTAGAGAACCCAAAAAACTTATTTTTTTCGATCTGAGCATTTCGATTTTAATATTATTTTTTTTTCTATTTTTCCATTTTTTCGGCAACTAAAGGGTTAAAAAAAAATTTGATCCCGGTTTACCCTTCGATGCATTTTATAAGACATTACACAGCTGAAATCAACCCCCTAGTGAAATTTTTTTTCAATTAACCAAAATAATTCCAACTTCGGACCCGATTTACTCGAAAACAAAAGCTCAAATTAAAAAAGTTATATCACAAATCGACTCCGAATGTGATGTAGATTTACCAATTTCCCGCTTGTACTACGAGTTTCCGGACACCGTGTATATATATGTACTTACCAAAATCTATTTTCCCATTTCCACCTCCTTCCAACTTCACAATGTCATTTTCCAATAGATCTAAGTAATTGGGACTCTTATGTGACATATCATAAGACAATGACAAAGATTGTTGATCCGACAGTTGATCCTTTGACAGCTGAAACTATAATTATTATCTAAATACATATAAATCTCGTGTCACGGTGTTTGTGGTCGCACTCCTCCGAAACGACTTGACCGATTTTAATGAAATTTTTTATGTATATTTGGTAAGTATGAGAATAGGTCGTAAAGTATATTTCCTACCGCTTGGTGGTTAGGAGGTCCCTATCCAGAAAAAAAAAATCTATTTTTTGACAAAACTTTTTTTTGAATTTTTTTTTTGGCATCAAAAATACCTATAACCTCAAATTTTCACCCTCCTACCCCCACCCTCCCATTTTTATATTGCGATTTTAGTATTTTTGTATGAATAAATTTAACTGTCGTTCGTATTTCAAATAGAACGAAATTATTTATGTTGTTGAATGACAGATGGAGCTACGTCCGCCTCACCGAACTTTCATCCACTAATGCGCAAGTCATTCACGAGAAGCGTCACGTCATTTTGACATTTCATTTGGCATTTATTATGTATCACAACGCAGTGCGTTAAAAATTTTGTACGATTTATTTTAATTTTAAAATTGTTTACATTTAACTTTTAAAAGATCAAACAATGAATATGTCCGTTACTTTAATGAAATACGTTTGAATTGAAAAAATGAATGGCTGGTGTTTTTTTTTGTTTTTATCGGCGGTCATCGTCTACAGCGCTCCATTTCTCTTTCTGTCATAGATCCCATCCCCACACACTTACGATACATTCGTTATTTTTTTATTTTGCAATCAAAATATTCACTAGAAATAATTTATATGGCAGAACAACGTTTGCCGGGTCAGCTAGTAAAATTAAAAAAATTTCTGCATTCTTTACCAATTTCAAACCTAAATCGACTTCAAAAATACCTTTTAATGATAAGTTGGTATGGACATCAAATAAATTTATTTACAGTGTCGATTTTTTGGCCTTATATGCTGGTATATACAGGGTGTTAAGGGACGTACTTGACTTACTTTAACCAGTGATTCCTGATATTATTTGAAGTAAAAAATGTAAATGAAATTTTAGTCTCCGGTGACAGTTTTGATGTTTTTTAAATTTATTTATTCTTCAAAAACATTAAATCCAAATACGTCCCTTAACACCCTGTATATACAAGAATTTTTATCCTTGATACATATGAATGAAAACATGTTTTATACTTTTGTTATTCGGCAGTACATCCTCTCTGCACACCTCTTCGGGACACTTATTGAAGTGAGTCTTCTTTAGCCCCGTTAGTGATTTGAAATTCAGATGAAACGGAAATGCATCACAAAAATTTATAATTAGACGGTCCTCAGTTCTAATATAATGCGATAAATTCATGACTACGCAAGAGCCTCCAATAGCGCCACGGTATGAAGCGCCCGACTCTCAGTGCCCAGAGAGACGAGAGAGAGAGAGACATCCAGCGAACGGAGGTTCGAAACCTACCAAATCCAAAAAAAAATAAACATTTTTATTTTTGTAAAATCAAAATCCAATCTTCAAACCACTTTAAAATAAACAGGCAAAAGAAAAGAAAGCGACATCTAGCGAAATTCTACTGCGTGTGAATTGCACATTCTGATTTTTTTAACTTAATAAGTATGCCAGGGGTCCAACTGTCGGGGGATCAACCTTCATGGAATCACAAAGACTACCTTTACAGAATAAGGAACTCCAGTAAAAAATATTATGACTTTAAAAAAATATGTTCATACAGACCAATAAACGCTGATTCTGAATATGTAAGTTTTTTTTTATAATATTAAATGTAGTGTTCGTAAAAAAATATTAAAAAGTGCATTTTGTAACGTCTCTTTAAAATACAAAGTTGGTACGATTGAATGGTTAGTGCTGACGTCACGCGTCACCAGTCATTGTATCACATTGTATTGAAATCAATTGACATGTAGGTATGGCACAAGCCATCAGTATTAACAACATTTCATGTTATTCTTTATTTCGTACTGTTTATAGAGATTTAGTTGTAGTGTTTATTGAAACAATATTTAAGCCTAAATAATTCAGTATCAAAAATAGAGGTATCTCTATTAGTTTATCTCTATTATTTAAAATATTGAAAAACTACTGCACAAAAAAAATAATGAATGAAAAAAGTAATGCTTCTTCTAGGGAGAATACTTCGAACAACGGAACAACGGATTTCAAAATGGCGGCAGTAGATCAGCTGATTGCCCAATCCCATACTAATTTTTCGGGAGTGATGACGTCACACGATTTACCATATTTCCGGGGGGTCTCGAAAAATTAAAACTTTGACAATTATTTTAAGTATTAAAACTAACTCTAAAAATAAAAACAAAAACGCTGTTATTTAAGTTAGAAGGTCATTATTCATAAAAAAAAATAAAAAAATTGAACTGGAGTTCTCTATTACACAGTTACATAAATTTGTACCGATGTTACATGACTACAACTCATACCGCTGCCTGAATTGAATCTTTGAATTTCTCGACTTTTCTCTACTATATTATGCATGTATTATACATATAAACCTTTCTCTTGAATCGCTCTGAACTTATTGGTGAAAACCGCATGAAAATCCGTTGCGTAGTTTAAAAGATCTAAGCGCACGTACAGTGGGAGCGACTTCATTTTATACTATGTAAAGATTACTAATAGTTGTATTGTTTTCATGTTTCCAGGCAGCAGGAGCTGCTCTCCGTGCTGAAGGCGTACTCGGTGCTTAACCCCAAGGTGGGTTACTTCCAGGCGCAGGCCCCCGTGGCCGCCTTCCTGCTCATGCACATGCCCGCCGTGCAGGCCTTCTGGTGCCTGGTCAGCATCTCCGACAAGTACCTGGCCGGCTACTACAACCCTGGCCTGGAGGTGACTATACACGCTTTTAATGAATACAAAAACTGCAATTTTGAATGTGACCATACATGCTTTTAATGGATACAAACACTGTTATTTTTAATGAATGTACATTAAGGTGGTCCAAAAATATTTTTTTATTATTTTTCATTTGGCCACCCCGTAAATTTGTTACACGTATTCATAGAAATAACATAGTAAAATTTCAGCGAGATAGCTCAAGTAGAAAGGGGTGCTCAATCGAGTGTTGTTTTTGCGACAGAAAAAATAGAGGAAAAAATTCTGAAGCACAAAAAAAGAAGAGTATTTGTTTAAAAAAGAACTAGACAAACTTTTTGATATTGCCCATGCAAGCGCTTTGAATTTGATAAAAATTGCGGAAGACAGAGCGTTTCTCATCGATCAAAGATGAGAACGTAAGATGATTATGACCTCAATCGACAAGAAACTAGAAAAGGTCAAAGAAAGTTCTCTAAAACGGAAACAAAGATCTGAAGAATTGAAAGAAATGGCTGCTGAAAGTAATGCTTCATCTTCGGTGGTGTCGAGACAAGAGTTAGAACTTGAGTGCAGCTTCAGTAGCACTTCTAGTAATGCTAGCATATTAGATGATAAGTCCAAAAATGAGTTTGTAGTGCGTTGAGCTGTCTACAAGTGACATATTTACACAATACGTTACCAGTGCGCTTGATCGTAATAAGATTTAAACTAATCAAGATAGAAGAAAAACAAATTGTTCGATTTGTTAGTTATCATCTACACCAAAGTTTGAATCGAAGCGTCTTTGGCAGCAGATGCACCAGTAAATGACTTAATACTTTGGAATAGCTTAAAATTGTACGAAGCCATTGATTCCGAAATCAGTATAGAATCTAGGGGTGTCTTAGAGCGTCACTTATGGAATTTGTCAGATGAACTAGTCTCATTTACCTTGTTTTCTGAGAAGCTGTATGATGCTGAAAAACAGGCCATTGTTCAAAAAATAAATTCTGATGGCGATAATCGTTCAGTACGAGGTGATTCTGCTAAGCTTGCCTCAGAGGTTACATTAGAAGCTTTTGCAACACAAATAACGTTGAAAATGCTCTTAGTTCTAGATATCAAGGACTCTTTCTTGTACTTACCTCCTAAGACTTAATGGGTGGCTACATCTATATTTGAAAAAAAAAATTTACTATATAGGCCTGGACCACCTTAATGTACATAGACATTGGAGGGTCTAGAGTCGTTCAAATAAATGTAGCTTCGTTAAAAAAAAAAGTAGAGGCTTGAGGTTGCGGTGAACGAGGAAACCATATGTTTCCTTATAACGCCGTTGGGAAAGTGGTGGGGTCCCCTCCAATGTTATTTTTAATGAATACAAACTGCTGTAACCACTACTTGCAAATGGTATGTGAACTTAAGTTTTTATTTCTCTAGGGTTTCACATTGATATCTTTGTTAAAAAATTGATTGATTTTAGCAGAGGGTAGTTAGCAGTGGAGAGAGTATGGCTACTATGGCTCTATCCTACTATAACTATTACTTTAACTTTTACCGGGTATGCTCGGAATGAACCATCTACGGGTCAGAAGTGATGTGCACATTGCTACACATTTCTTCAGACTGATTCGTGGATGGTTTAAAAACTTGACTATCATGGAGAGCATTCATTTCTACATTCTGCTAGCATTGGCGCTACTTGCGGCCAACGCTAAACCCAAAACCTGGAAAGGACATGCAATAAACAAGCCGGCGGCTAGCTCTGCACAGCCGGCGCGAGCAAGGTCCCTCTTAAACCCAGGGCGAGTGTCTGTGGTTCGCTTGTTAATTCCTACTCCCCTTTCTTTCCTCAAAATCTCCAGGTCTCCTTCCTCAATCAGAACACAGTTGTTATGCACGAAAAAGGGTTTTATTCAATTAAAGGTGAACAGGGTTCTACAAAAGGCCAGCATCGGCACTACACACATGAGTATTTGGCTATCTCTAATTAATTCTATCATAACGGGGGGAGCTTCTCTCAACTCTCTCTACACGTGTTTAGTGAATTTAAATGTCAGTTCTTAGCACACAGAGGGGTAGCAAGGTTCATTGGTACTCACAAGCAGGAGATAGGCGGTCGGCAGACAGGATTCTGGGTAGGCGTAAACCTCTTTAAGCACAATACACAATTAAAGTAAAACATCGTGAGCGTTTACGGAGAGCGCCTAGCGCGAATCACGGGGAACACAGTTATTCTGCCGAAGGCCGGCGAAGGAATGGGAGCGGGGAGCCGCTCGGCGCTTGGCACGGGCGCCGCGCGGTGCGGGGAGAGGGGGCGGAGGGCCTGTGCAAGGGGTCAATTCGCTATTAGCTCGCACGGGAAACAATTCCGTAACGTAACACTTCCCCCCTCGCCGCAAAAAAGGCGACGTGGTAATGGAGCAGTAGGGCTAAGAAATCCTCTTACCCTTCTAGCACTTGTGCCAAAAAAAAAACATCCAAGAGAAAGGGGGGAGAGAGAGAGAGAGAGAAAAAGAAAAAGTTGCTAGCTACAAAATAGTAGAAACAAAAACAAAAGAGAAAAAAAACATGGTGAACAAAGAATTATACATGAATGTACATGAAAGAGCAGTGGCATACATAAATATAAACAAGGACCTGCTGGAGAAAGGTACAAGGGTTATGCAGTGATAGAAAAAAAATGACTCTAAATTGTATCATTGGTCTGTGAGCTAAGTTTGCGTAGGATGTTTGGGGTGTTTGAATGTTGCACTGAAGTTACAAGGTTACTTTGTCACAGTAACCTGGCCCGTTTGAGATTACGCTCAAGGAACACTAGGGCCTTAAAGAAAACACGAAGACGAGAACGCAGGATGAGGCTTCTTGGTGGTGGAGAGGGTTCTACCTGTCACAGAGGTCAAAAAGGTAGCTGCTTCCGGATCCTGTGGGTGGGCCAGTATGACATCATTGAGGTACTGGAGAGTGGAATTGTAATTGGTGGTTGGTCCTTTATAGAGGAGGTGGTTTGTGTGCATGACAGCCGTTGTTGTGATGGTGGTTGGTACACTGGTTTGTATACAGTGGGATTGTTGGATGAACAATTGTTGGTATTGTTATTTGCGCAAGGGCACAGGAGCATTGGCATGATGGCAACAGAGCAATTTGCAAGGTGCAGCTGGAACATTTGCAAGATGCAGCAGGAACATTTGTACAATGGCAACAGGAACATTTGCGAGATGCCGCAGGAACATTTGTACAATGGCAACAGGAACATTTGCGAGATGCCGCAGGAACATTTGTACAATGGCAACAGGAACATTTGCGAGATGCCGCAGGAACATTTGCACGATGGCAACAGGAACATTTGCAAGGTGCCGCAGGAACATTTGTACAATGGCAACAGGAACATTTGCAAGGTGCCGCAGGAACATTTGTACAATGGCAACAGGAACATGAACCAACTTAGAGCTGACGTGCTCGGGTTTGTTTGAGTGATGGTTTTGTGATGATACAATTCGCAACTACACGCACGACTCACACTAGGTTATGTTAGGTGTGGTCGGGTGCTTTTGGTACGTAGGGTTTGAAGGCATGGGACCTCCGTGACGGTAGTGAAGGCAGCATGAAGAGAGGCGCAGGTGTAGATAGGGTGAAGAGCTGCTGGTCTTCTTATTAATCCGGCGAAAAATTATTATTAGAACAAAATTCTTGAAGTTTACCTGCCTGGTAGACCAATGATGAAAAGGTTTGGAGAGAAACAAGGTGTGCATATTGAGAAAGATTGGATTAGTTTGACGTGTAGAGAGAGAGAGACGGAGAGAGAGTTAACTAAGTGTAACTACAGACTTATACATATTACAAAGGTACGTATTCAAGGAAGGTTCTGTTTAACCCATTTAGTTTTTTTTTAAACTAAATACATTTCCAAGAACACGTAGGTAAGGGTTTGTACGTATGACAAAATGCCCCCTTTCGAAAGAAGTTGGTCTTCCATGACCTATGCTCACGTCTATACGGTAGCATTTTTTCTACTTTCGAAGAACAAAAACATTGAGTACAAATAAGTTATAAAATTGGGAAAGGAGTAGGAAGTTGAAAGGATCCGTGTATGAAGGTTGTCCCATTTGACAAACGAAACGCCAAGTGCATAACGCATATATCCCCATTCACGGATAATTTCGAGGAAGGGAAAGGGTGACAATTGGGAACATTTGAACGAAGAAAACTGCTGAGGACTCGGCTATTTCCGAAATTCGACCTCTGAGTGGAAGGTGAAACAAGGTCTACAGCAGTTATCCTGGCACATTACAATACCATTTGGTAGTGTGGGACAAAAGGAATACACTGACATAAAAGAGTCTAATCCTCCACGTGTATTGGGTAGAAGATTAGAGGGTCGTTTTATTCTCCTACTTGTTTGCGAGAAATGACAGACCCTTGCTCAAATCTCACAAACCTGGGGGTTTTCTTGTTCGTCCCCCAGACAACGAGTTAGGTGTTTTTGTGTCCATCAACTTAACTCCTACGACACGATGCCCCATAATCATGAGTGAAGCGTATGATTAGTCCTTTTGAGATAGTGGATAGTTCCTGGGTTCTTGTGACAGGAAGTCCACGGGCATGTTAATGAGTACTCTGCTGCAAAAGCAATAATTTTCTGATAACAGAAAATAAAAGGCGTGTGATCTACGCTTGGTAGGTCACACAAACATGGGGTAGATATTATTTCGTTCGCACGATTCATGGTGAGTATTGTAACGTCTTCACGTCTCATGTACAGGAATGAACGATTTACAACAAATTTTGCCCAGTATTGAAAGACAGTAGCCCAATTACGTTCGAAAATGTGGGTCCCCATTCAATACAGACGGCGGGTTAAGCGGTTCTCATGCCAAAGGACACACGACCAACTTAGTAACATTTAGTTATGAGTATAAAGTAATTATAACGAGCTTCTCGTATCATGGCGGATGTTTTGAGGATCTCTCCTATGATGGTAGATATTGTCACGTTTTCACGTCTCACGTGACAGGAATGAACGATTTACAACAAATTTGCCCAGTATTGAAAGACAGTAGCCCAATTACGTTCGAAAATGTGGGTCCCCATTCAATACAGACGGCGGTTTTGCAATGATGTAATTAATACGGCACTGCTGTAGCTTAATAATTTCATATTAGCATACGTTACAAGACTTGCCAAAAGGCGATAAACACAAATTTTATTGAAGATCTGGCCAAGATTTTAAACTTCAAACAAGAATAATGGTACAATAAGGACAAAAGAAACTGATGTCATGATAAAATATTGTACCTCATAATGAAGTTGTATATGTACAAAGAACAATGTTAATGAAGGGACGAAACGTATTGTCACTTTTATAACAAATATTTTTCTCAGAATCCGACAAAATACGATTCTGGAAAAAAAAATAGAGCAATTGGGTTGAGCGCCATTCTAATTTTTGGAAAAAGAAGAAAAATCACAAGTAGCAACAAGGTTGCCCTTGAATTGTTTCGAATCCAGCGAATGTGACCTGATAGGTGTGTACATTTGGTGTATTCGAAACGATCCCCAATATACAACATTACTATGAATGTGTTAGGATGGGGTGAAGAGGAAAAAGAAAAAAGAAAAAACGGGAGGATTTCCTATTATACGGAAATCGTCGCGACATTCTTACAATATGGTGCTGTGACCATAGTAGTGAGCTGCGGCAATGGTCTGAAACCAATGGTTATTATACAGACTTGCACTTATGATTTTATATTTACAACATTAGGGTAGGGACGTACTGGTACGGCAAAAACCCGACACAAAACAATTAAAAAAAAGGTGATATGACAAGATGAGGCGATGAGGTGAGAAAAAAAAAACGCGCGGATGCTGCAAGAATTGTGAAAAGGAAAGCGACGTCTTGGAGCAAGAGTTTTCCGGAACCGTTGATGGTAGGAGGAAAAGGAGGCCCTTTCCCGAAGTGATCAATTTCAGGAAGAGGATGCATACAAGTATGAAAACGGTGCCCCAAGAGGTGCTCTTGTGGTACAGCAGGCAAGGCACGCAGGATGTACAAGAACATATAAAATTATGCAAAAAGAAAAATAATGTACAGGAGTTAGGCTACCGTTGACATTAATGTGCCTTCGGGTATAAGGATTACCTTACGAATGCCCATATGGGTGATTATTTACATTTAATATTTACAAGTAACTCACGTCACTTATGACAAGAATTATGCCAATTTGATAACGCCTGAGTACTTGATGTGATGGAATTTACTTATTCCGTCACAGTAAGGCATTTTGGATTTATTCCTAGGAGAAATCTTTCTATTTCTCAGGGCCTGTAGTAATTCTTTCTTTCTTGAAGTAAAGACGTGCGGGATTATACCCAGCGTATCTTGAGGAACTTCCATGGTGTATAAGATCGTATCAGAGTGACCTTATGTTGGAAAAAGTGAGAACTAGACTCGCAATTGGAAAGAAATTGGGCAGAGATTGACCACTGGGGACGTATTTTTACAAAAAGTTTTTGAAAAAAAAACGCGTTTTTTATAAGTGTTTGGTTTATTTGAAAATTTGGGCAGGGGTTTGCCTCAAAAAACGTGATTTTGAGAAAAAATCCAGATGTTTTGAAAATTTGTTGAAAATTTTTCAAAGTCCAAAAACGAGAAAAATTTGGGCAGCGGTTTCCCTTAAAAAAACGTGATTTTGTGAAAAAATCCAGATGTTTTGGAAATTTGTTGAAAATTTTTCAAAGTCCAAAAACGAGAAAAATTTGCGCAGACGTTCCCCTCAAAAAACGTGATTTTGAGAAAAAATCCAGATGTTTTGAAAATTTGTTGAAAATTTTTCAAAGTCCAAAAACGAGAAAAATTTGGGCAGCGGTTTCCCTTAAAAAAACGTGATTTTGTGAAAAAATCCAGATGTTTTGGAAATTTGTTGAAAATTTTTCAAAGTCCAAAAACGAGAAAAATTTGCGCAGACGTTCCCCTCAAAAAACGTGATTTTGAGAAAAAATCCAGATGTTTTGAAAATTTGTTGAAAATTTTCAAAGTCCAAAAACGAGAAAAATTTGCGCAGAGGTTCCCCTCAAAAAACGTGATTTTGTGAAAAAATCCAGATGTTTTGGAAATTTGTTGAAAATTTTCAAAGTCCATAAAATGAGAAAAAATTGGGCAGCGGTTTCCCTTAAAAAACGTGATTTTGTGAAAAAATCCAGATGTTTTGGAAATTTGTTGAAAATTTTCCAAAGTCCAAAAACGAGAAAAATTTGGGCAGCGGTTTCCCTTAAAAAAACGTGATTTTGTGAAAAAATCCAGATGTTTTTGGAAATTTGTTGAAAATTTTTCAAAGTCCAAAAACGAGAAAAATTTGGGCAGCGGTTTCCCTTAAAAAAACGTGATTTTGTGAAAAAATCCAGATGTTTTGGAAATTTGTTGAAAATTTTCCAAAGTCCAAAAACGAGAAAAATTTGGGCAGCGGTTTCCCTTAAAAAACGTGATTTTGTGAAAAAATCCAGATGTTTTGGAAATTTCTTGAAAATTTTCAAAGTCGGGATATGAAAATTTCACGGGCCGGGATTCACCTTAATGAAACACGTTTTTAGAATTTATTCCGATGTTTTTGAAAAATGTTTGCAAATTTGCAAAAGTCCGGAAATGAAAAACGGAAACGAGGTTCGCCTTAAACGAACATGTTTTTAGAATATTTCCATTTTCTTTCCAAAGGGGGGTTCTTCAGAAAAGGAAAGAAATATTTTTTCTTTTATACAAGTTTTCGTGGAAGTATTTGTTTGAAAATTCAACAATGTCTTGGGGAATCGTTTCTTTATTTACGTGGCTAGACTGTAGCCTGATTTGAGCATCACCAATTATTGGTATTTATCCGCCGACTTCCTTTTGTCATAACAAGTTATATGCAGAAATGTGCATACGTAATGTAATGCCTGACTCGAGGAATCGACGTCAACGCGAACCGAACGTCTTTCAAATTATGTCGTCTGTTTCTTACGAAAGAAAAAAAAGCTAAATGATGAAACAGGCGGCAAAATTAGAAAAATGCTCAATTGTCAAAAGGTAGAAAGAATTTAATCCACTTGTTTCCCTTAAGCTGCAAAATATGCCGTTATATATACAGGCCAGTATTTTGCGAAATAGTCCCCTATTCGCAGAATATGTCGATATCAAATACAGACCAGCACACTGCGGAATAAGTTTATTAATAAAAACTGGTTAATTAACTTTCGGGAAACGAAGCGGGTAATTGGTTTATCATATACAGGATTTTAATTGTTGAATAACTTTGTTTTAAATATTTGTGTACATTTCCACTATTAATCTTGTATTTGAAACTAGCAAATTTAGTCGGTCGACACTTGTAAACACTATATTATTCACGACGGCAACTTTCTTGGTTGAGCACTTTACGTAGGAATACCGGTGATAATGTTTTGTCGAGTGACGACTCGAAAATGAAGGAATCGTGCCCGTGATAATTTAAATTGCAATTCGAAGTTACAATCGCGCCGGGGTTCTTGATGGAAATGCTAGACAAATTGGGAGTAACAAGACAAAACATTATACATTATAAAGTTTAAACAATTGCTGATTGAAGAACGAGACTGTGGGACCGTGAAGAGGGAGGAAAAAAAAATGCCACACGTCGGGCGACAGTGCTAGCATTAAAACGCAAAAAAAAAAGCACCACGTTGGGCCCAGTGCTAGCATTGGCGCTACTTGCGGCCAACGCTAAACCCAAAACCTGGAAAGGACATGCAATAAACAAGCCGGCGGCTAGCTCTGCACAGCCGGCGCGAGCAAGGTCCCTCTTAAACCCAGGGCGAGTGTCTGTGGTTCGCTTGTTAATTCCTACTCCCCTTCCTTTCCTCAAAATCTCCAGGTCTCCTTCCTCAATCAGAACACAGTTGTTATGCACGAAAAAGGGTTTTATTCAATTAAAGGTGAACAGGGTTCTACAAAAGGCCAGCATCGGCACTACACACATGAGTATTTGGCTATCTCTAATTAATTCTATCATAACGGGGGGAGCTTCTCTCAACTCTCTCTACACGTGTTTAGTGAATTTAAATGTCAGTTCTTAGCACACAGAGGGGTAGCAAGGTTCATTGGTACTCACAAGCAGGAGATAGGCGGTCGGCAGACAGGATTCTGGGTAGGCGTAAACCTCTTTAAGCACAATACACAATTAAAGTAAAACATCGTGAGCGTTTACGGAGAGCGCCTAGCGCGAATCACGGGGAACACAGTTATTCTGCCGAAGGCCGGCGAAGGAATGGGAGCGGGGAGCCGCTCGGCGCTTGGCACGGGCGCCGCGCGGTGCGGGGAGAGGGGGCGGAGGGCCTGTGCAAGGGGTCAATTCGCTATTAGCTCGCACGGGAAACAATTCCGTAACGTAACAATTCCCAACGGTTATCTCCATTATCGACAGCACAGACTGTTCTGGCCTGCAGGACTAACTTGCCGATGGTCATGCCAGGACAAGCTATCATGTTGTTAAATAGTCACTTCAGACATTGATATATTTAACATCATCAAAGCAGAATTTAGATGACAAGCTTTGCTGCTATTACTATAAAATCTGCTTTTATATATTTACCCCTTTACTAATGGATTTTGCACAGCTAATAAACGACCATTTATGATACATTAATGGTTATTTGGAGTCTTGTAAGGTTTAGAATGTGTTTATTAGTAAACCTTTACTGCCTTACTATTAAAAGTGGTGTAAATTTTATTCAATTGACAAACAACCTTGTATGTGAAAACCTTAATAATAAACTAAAATTGACTGATATTTAACAGCCATAAAAAGTTATATAAATTTTTTTTACAGTGGAAAAGTATAGTTGATTTGTTGTTGTAACTAAAACACCATTTAACGGTTGGGAAGTGTTTTTAAAGCTGTTATTATTTACCTCGTTTTATCTTTTAAAAACAAATTGAAATTTTATTTTTGAATGTTCTTAAAATGAACATATTGATTGAATTGTGTTTGTGTCCAGGTGTTGCAGCGTGATGGCGACATCCTATTCGCTCTGCTTCGCCGCACCGCGCCCGCAGTCCACCGCCACCTTAACAAGCACCGTGTCGAACCTGCGCTCTATGCTACCGAGTGGTTCCTGTGCGCGCTCACCCGCACGCTGCCCTGGGACTGCCTGCTGCGCCTCTGGGATTGCTTCCTCTGCGAGGGGGTCAAGGTTAGTGCCCTGGAGCGCGATTCTGGTTCTTTTTAACGCAGTGATCCTTTCCTTTCCTTCAAATTAACGTCAATTGCGATTCACGTTCTCTCGATGACACTTGAATCCTTTCCTTTGCGCTTCGCAAAGGAAAGGATCTAAAGGAAACCGTACGGGCTGTCATTAGCGAGGTTTTGATTGACGTTAAAGTGTGACATTGACGACAATTATCGATATTGACGTATTTTAACAAAAGAAAACTTAATATTGTCGTAAGTTTTGACTGTAAAACTGATTAGTGAAGTATTCTTCACATAATAATGGTATTAAATTTACCAAATTACCGTAATTGCGATGTTTGAACTAGTCAGAACTCGGGCCTATTTTTTGGAGGTCAAAATGTTTCTGCTTCGCATTAAATTCCAAATTAATGGAATATTTGAGAACCTATCCCAAAACTAAAACACTTTTTTTGAAAGGTGATGAAATACGCTAGCAAATTTTATTATTAGAAGTAACCATGTAATTTTCTAAATATAAATGTTTTGAATAGGTACAACATAAAAAATGTCTCACCTTACGTTTTTTCCCACTAAAATTACTGGAAATGAAAAAAAACACACACACACACATATTTTATTAGACAAATGTATTATAAACGTTATCAACACCTCACATTTTTGTCATTTCATGTAAAATAGTTTTTAAAAAATTCACAAAGTTTCTTGTTTTTTCTTTCAAATCGCCACTGGTAACTTTGGTTTCATAATAAAGGTTTACATTTTAACTATTTTGTGGTCAACTTTTAGATTTAAATAAAAAGCGAGATATTTTCTCTTTCCAACACCGTTTAGTTCATATTTCTAACCATAATGGTAAGGGAGATACAGTGATTTTTATGAGTCCTGTGTGAGTTGTTCTGAAAACCAATTAAATTAGCCTGAGCCTGAGGGATTTTAAAGTACATAACTTGCAAAATGTCTGATTAGAGTCATTTAAATTACAATAAACTACATGTTTAAAGTATGTGTTATATTATGTTTAAAGTAGGTATGTGTGATATATTTGGCTGAAGGAGATAGGAAAACATGGTTCATAGGTAAAAATAATTAAAATGGCATAAAGTGAAACATATATTTTATTAAAAATACTCAAATTGCAAAACACAAAAGGATAATAAATCAAATAATTACTTATAACTTTATTTTATCTTAGGTTTCCCTACATAAACTTGAGCCTTTCTTATGTTTACTTCTAACTTTGTCCTTCCCGGAAAGGTTTTTTTGTTCAAACCGTTGTAGAAATACAAAAAAAAAATTGGGTAAACCTGAACTTTTATATTATCATATATAATTACTATATTCTAATTAATAAATTCACTAATTAAAACCCAAAAAAATGTCATGAAAATTATATTAAAAGACCTTAAAAAAATTGGCGCCGAGGAAATATTCAATAATCTTAACATCGTTTCAATTAAACAATTTTGCTGTGAAGCAATACTACTTTAATGAACTCCACTTTCATTTAACAATCAACAGCAACATTATAACTCAAAACTCAAATAAAAAGCTGGATTAAAAACATACAATTCAATTCAATTTATTCATTTAAAAAATACTACAAAATTACAATTTCACAGCATTTTTAAAAGAAAAAATAGGTATCTACAGCTATTAAAATAAACAGATTTAGACTACCAGCAACAAAGCTTGTCGTTTGAATTGTGCTTCATTGATGTTAAACATATCGATATTCAAAGTGATTCTATTTAACAATAAGACTGCTCTCCCGACTGGCATAACCATCGGCAAGTTAGTTCTGCAAGCGGGGATATAAAACAGTCTATGGTGTCGGTGACGGAGATAACCATTGGGAACATAGAAACTAATGCTCTCCATGTTAGCCGAGTTTTCGAACCGTACATGAATCAGTCTGAAGAAATGTGTTACAATGAGCACATCCCTTCATCCGGTCATGCTCAAGAGAAAGTCGGTAGGTTGGGTAGAGCCACGGGTAGTAGTCATACTCCCTCAGGTAAAGAAATCTCGGAAATTTCTTCTGAACCTTCTCCAACAGCAGGGAATACTTCAGTTGGTGTGGGCTCCAAACCACCGACCCAGTCTCAAGCCCACTCCTAACCAAACTCCTATACAAACACTCGACCGCGCTAAAAAAACACCACATCATATATTTGTAATTCTTTCAGTAACTTCATATTATTTATATAATTAAATACAGGAGATCCCAGTGAAGATATCATCGCCTCAGTCACCAGCATTTCTTCACTACTCTAGAGCAGTCATCAGCGACAGTACCATACATCGACCACTGCCCTTTTCCATCAGAGTCGGAAGAAATTTCTGAAAAAGAAATAAATTGTATCATATGAAATTTAACCAATTAACTAACAGGGCAGAGAAGACGGACCTCCAAACAACTCGGTCTCGGCACACACACTCCTTACCTCGTTTACATTCATACATCGTCTCATACATTCTCTTCTATTATTCTGATTCTTGACATGGCCCCGACTCAAGTATCTGATTCACTCGGTCAACGGAACCTAAGTTATAATCTACGCATTCACGCGGCGCAGACACAGGTGGAGCCAATTTAATTATTTAAGGTTAAAACACTTTTTGCAAGTTATGTTTTAAAATATTAAGGTAAATTAATTGTTTGTGCTCGTACGTATTCAATATGAATAAATAGTTTCGTCCATAAATAAACTCAAATCTTTCAATAAAGGTTAACAAATACAATATTGGATTGAGTCACCGATACAAAATTGGATTTGTAAGCGAAGCCTTTCTTGAAATATTTATTATTATTATTATGTAATGAGCAGGCAGCATTCTGCTGATGCGCTCATATCTAATTTCACAATAGTTTGACAGTAAATAAGTAGTAATTTGGGTTTGTTTATGGATAAAACTATGTATTCATATTGAATACGTACGAGCACCAAGATTAATTTACCTTAATATTTTAAAGCATAACTTGCAAAAAGTGTTTTAATATAAAATAATCAAATTGACGCAAACTGTGAATGTGTAGATTATAACATAGGTTCCGTTAAACCACCAAAAACAATTCAACACACATGATCAATATCAGTTGAGTACCGACATAGAATATACCATAAAAAAATACTTAAGTACTTTATCATTGGGAAGGTCTTTGGCCACATTTGAGGCCCTCGACCGCCTCTGTTCTTGAAACGATTATCCTAGTTGACGTCTAAAGAATTATCCTCGTGCTATCAGGTAGCGGGCGTCAAAAGCAGTCATAAGCGACAGCAAATTTCAATGCCACTCGCATCAATATCGGAAGAGATCTCTCTCTGTAAAAGAAATAAACGTATTTTTAGCCCGCTATCGGGTATACAAATCAAAAATACACTAAGTACAATGATGTTAAATACCATTTAAAGTTGGTAAAAATAACTTACGTTTTGGGATTGGATGACTTGTGGACCACCATTATCAAAGTATTTTGTTTCTCCATTTCATGAACATCGGGAAACATGTCTTTAAATTGCTTTTGCAGCCTGTTGAGTCAACATACTGAAATAGAAATTACGTCAATTAGTGTCACAATACTTAATTACATACTTTTCTTATGTTTCTTAGCACAATAATACAGTACAAAAAATAATAATTTATGAGCTACATTACAAAACCTAACCTCAAACGCAAAGCGTTTACTTGTTAACAGACATAATATTGCTTCGAGTTCGCTAATTCAGTTCGAGTCGGAGCAAATACATATTTAAAGCGTTTAGTTACATTATATATTATAGCATTTACTTACCTAATGTTATTACTTTGTCCAGCAATCAATAAGTCATCGAATTCCAAACAATCGAACCGACAATATGACATATTTTGATGAGCGACATCTGTCATTTCACTTTTAGCAGTGAATGAGTAAAAAAGTTACTACCATCAAATAAGGTAGGTACCTTTTTAAGAAACGAAAATCTTCGAAATGGTTTTTTTATGTTATTTTAAAATAGAATAAGATGTGATTAAAATGAAATACAATGTTAAGTCATTGTTTTAAAAGTTTTGGTTGACAACCTCGCGTTATTAGATTGGATTTCATTTATCAGTGTTTTCAAAAAAAACTCTAACCCAATTTTTTAGGATTTTTTACTAGGTCTCTCTCCTTAACACGATTATGTAAGGATATCGCTTCACAGGGGGAGAACGGGAATCGCTCGGTTCTAAGGCGGCGCAAAGTGCGCAACCTTACATCGTTGGCGAATGCTAGCATTTAGGTTAGCGCAAAAGAACGGGAATCGCGCTCCTGTTGTCTATGCTTTCTTGCTTCTCTAAAGGGGGCAGGTTGTTTCATCCGAATTATATTTATTTATTTATATTTCTTCATCACATAAGTCCGGAATTTCAGTTGCTCTTTAGGCTCGCTATGAAGAATATCCAGATGCGTGAAGTTGCTCTCTGGTAGGAGCCAGTTGATACCATTGCTAAAATTACTGAAATACCGAACCATATTGATTACTTTGTTTTAATTTGTTGTTGAACAAATTGTTGCTCTTTTGTTACACTTAAGAGGAATATAAACGCTAGAAATATTTCGAATCTCATGCCTGCAAAATTTTTAAATCGAGCGTCTTATTTGTACGAGGCGTGTAAGCGAAAAAGTTGTTTTTATTTATTTTGTGCATAATTTTATAAAAATGAAAAAAAGTTAGAACATGAAAAACCTCAAAAATAGTCTTAGCCATAAAGGGGTATTTTTAAAAAATTGTTTCTTATATTACTTCATAGTTAAGTCATGAAAAAACATTTTTTTTGTGGTTTACGCTTATATTTTTTGTTACGTAAATAATAATTTTATTGTAATTCCAATACATAGAAAAGCTAGTAAAAGCTTCGATTTATCAGTAGCATTTTTTTTATGTTCATACTGTAAGCCGATTCGTCATAAAGATTAATCAAAATAGTATCTAAATAGGATTTCACGTATAACTTCATCTTAACATTTTTCCGGCGAAAGAAAAAGCTTCTCTAGTGTGAATGAAGGCTACGGTTAAACAGATTTGTTTACAGAAGCGAGAGGTGCTGCGTTCGAAAGAGAAGGCTTCACATTTAATTTTTATTCAAATCTACAGTTTTATTCTGAGATTGATGAAATTTTGCATACTTGATCTTCAAAACAAGAGGAAGGTCACTGTCTACATAATTTTTTCTTTATCATCCATCTTTTAACATAATCCTATTCATGCATAAACTAATAAAATATTTTTTTCCATCATCAGGTACTATTCAAGGCTTCATTGGTCATACTTTCTGCATCTCTTGGTTCAGCCAAGATTCGCAAGAAGGCCAACGGCCTGTGCGAAACTGTCGAAATTCTCCGTCACCCGCCCGCCGCCATCTTGTGCGAAGAATTCCTCATACCACAAATGGACAGGCTCAGTCTCACGGAAGAAGATTTCGAATTCGAACACCAGAGACAAACAGCGAGGAGAAAGGCCTCGGCTTCGAAAAGGTAACAATGGTCGACCATCTAGGATTTGAATTCGTCTATGGAAATGATAATAGAACGAATTTGAATGTCTATGATAAAGTGACAGTTCTTTCAATTATTTTCAAATGGAACATTATTTTAAAAACCACTTTATAAAATTAATGTCAATTTGGAATAGAATCAGTGTCAGTTTTTCTTGTTTTAATTCTTCATACAATTTGTTTTGTTGATTCTTTAGGTATGCAAATATTTTCTAAATTTAGAACATTATGGTGAAAAATATCACAAAGAATTTACATGTTGTGTAAACAAGTTCTCTCAAGATGGATAAAATAGAGTTGTATAAAGAAAAATGTCTACTTATGGCAGATTTTGAAACAAGATATGGGCACAATGATAGTAGAGCTTTGAGAATTCATCCGTCTGAATTCCAAAAAGGATTAAAAATGTTTCGTTTGATGGTAATTTCTTGTGTAATAATATTAAGTATTTAGATTTGCTAGGTTTGCTCAACGGAAATTCAAACAAACATACCCAATAATAATACATAATTAGTTTATGTAAATTGTAAATTTTATTTTAATTTGTTGAGCAGCTGCTGTGGGAACACCACTTGTTAAATTTGTCAAAATGGCCGTCATTTATTTTGATGATAATAAATTTAATATTGAAAAGAAAGATTTTATAATATCATTTAGTAATAATACATAATCCTTATAGGGAAATTAAATTGTGCTTGTATATTTCATTCCTCTTTTGATAAGGGCGGGGAGTGAAACATGCAAGTACTATTTTTAGATTTTAAGTAAGTCTACCTCTTGAAAATGTATTTCTTTCTGAATACTATTTACTAACCTAACCTTACTTTAGTGATTTACGAGGCATGTTCAGAAAGTAAGTGTAGTGATTTTTAAATTTTTTTTTGAAAAAGTGTATTAGAAAAAAAATTACAGGATATTGTTGATACACTTGTTGACTATTTTTCCAAATAATCGCCATCCCGTTCGATGCATGTAGTTTCTTTATGTCCTCCTCAAAGAATTCAGAGCGTATTGGTGGCTAAGGCTGTGTGACGAAGGACGTTTTCGTGAAACAATCATACTTCTCTTGTCAGCATTCCCCCTCCTTTTATTTTGAATGCTCTTTTTGAGTATTTTTAGGGTATCTCAATATTGTTGTGCATTGATGGTCTCAATCTGAGGCATAAATTCGACCAAAATGGTGCCTTTTCGGTCTCAAAACACTGAGGCCACGATTTTTTTGCCTGAAATTGTGGTTTTCAAATTTTTGGCAGATGGGGAATTGGTGTGACGCCACTGTTTTTATTCCTAGGTGTGTAATGAGTCACCCACTATCATCTCCAATCACAATAGACTTCAGAAATCCTCATCTTTTTTTCTTGGAGGTGTTATTCCTTCTGTGAGTAAAAGCGGATTACAGCACTTGGCGAGATTTTTTACCGAGATCTTTCACGCAACTGGACACTACAACGTGAGTTTACGTACTACAATGTTCCTGCAATGCTTGCTCTGGTCAGGATATCCTCCTCTACCACTTAGTGTTGCCAACTCTCAAAAAACTAAAAACCAACGCCTGTTATGGTCACAATACACTTACTTTCTGAATGTGCTAAGTATTTACAGAACAATTTCTGTAAAGAATAATTACTGAAATAGTATTGTTATGAATGCAATGTCATGTATTATGTTTGTACAAAATATACATTGGATCAAAAAAAAAAAACAGCAACACCAATATTATAAATCATTTCCCTAACTAATATATGTACTAAGGTTATATTAATAAGTTACAATGAAAACACTATACATAACATAACATACGTGGAGAAGAATCTTAAAATACTTTTCTATTTATTCCTCTATGATAACTTGTTTATGTATTATGCTTTTCCAATCTGAGATATTGCATTTATTTAAATAATTGTGTATTTGTATACATTTTTCTAAATTAACTGAAACCTTGTGAAGAATAGATCTATCTAATATTGTAAAATCGTTTCCATCTTCAATTTTAAGATACTAACAATTTTTTCCAGCTTTTCTTTTTAGAACCCCTCAAGCTTCGGGCATATTTTGTCAGAAGGTCAAAATATTTCCGCTTTGCAATTAAATCCTAATAAATGGATTATTTCTGAATGCATCTGAAAACTAAAAACTGTTTTTGAAAGGTAATGAAATACGCTTTCAAATTTAGTAATTTGAAATAAACATAATTTTTGAAATATAAAATTTTGTAAAGCAAACATAAAAAAGTTTTAAAAATGGCTCACCTTATGTTTTTTCTAACTTAAATTACTGATAATGAAAAAAATAAAAACACACATTTGGTTAGGCAAATGTATTTTAAACATTATCGTCAACTCAATTTTTTGTCATTTCATGTAAAAATAATGAATAAAAAATTCCAAAAGTTTTTTTTTTTAAACTTCTTTACCCCGTTGTGATATGAAATTCGGATGAAACGGAAATGTGTCACTAAAATTCATTTTTTGACGGGTCCTCGGATCTAATATAATGCGGTAAATTCACAGCTCCGCGCGAGCCTCCGATAAATAATACAAAAATAAAAATAAACATTTTTATTTTTGTAAAATCGATATCCAATCTTTAAATCACTTTAAAATAAACAGGCAAAAGAAAGCGACATCTACCGACTTTCTAGTTTCAATTTTGTTTCATAGAGGTGTCCATTTTAATTATCCAGACCTATATGAGTTGTTCCGAAAACCGAACAAATTATTGAGGGGTTAATTTCTTTTCTAACATTATAGTCATAATTTATATCTCTATCGATACACCTTATTACAATTAAGTTCACCGTTAATAATAATTTAACATTTAGCCTTTAAGTACAAGGAAAGATATCTTTAATATATTGTGCAGTATTAGTGTTACATATTATTATTGTTGAATAATTCCTACATAATAAGGTTTATAAGTAGCGAACATTTTCAAGTCGGCGAAACTGATTTTCGCTAAACTTGTGAAGTCTCGGAATGCATATTGCCACGGTGATAGAGCGCATGTTATGTTATAATTAGAATTTTCTTTTAATCATGTTTTTTGCACTCTTGCCACAAAGAAAATTTATATCATTCTGAACCCATACATAATATTTCAAATTATAGAAGTAAGAAAATGGCAATATGTGTATGTCGATCGTCCAATTGATTTGTCAGATTAATGCTTTGAGATAATAAGGAAAGCAATATTCGAATGCTCACCATAAACCAAATATTGTTTACATGTGTCTGTGATTTACATATTAAATATGCTATAAACTAACTCCATTTTGAAATTTCCTACTAATATCTCAGAAAACTTAAATTTTTTTATTTAATTCTCTACAAGTTTTTCGGATTATAATTGACTAGCAGACCCGGCCACACGTCGGTAATGGCATTGTGGATAACGAAACACAATGCCATTACCCAACCTTTATAAAATCCACACCACCCGCTTCTTAGCTGCCCGCTGCCTGAATTGAATATTTGAATTTCTCGGCTTTTCTCTACTATAATAAGCATGTATTATACATATAAACCTTCCTCTTGAATCACTCTATCTATTGGTGAAAACAACATGAAAATCCGTTGCGTAGTTTAAAAGATCTATGCGCACATACATTTTGAGCGACTTCATTTTATACTATGTAATGATGATGATTAGCTGGTTCCCGGCATGCGTTGCAATGCCATATTCAAAGAAATACATTGTTTCTCTCTGAATCACCTTTCCCGTGCGTCCCCGTTCCCCTCCCGCGTTCCCTTAACTAGCTTTATAAAATATAGCCTATATGTTATTCCGATGTGTGAGCTATATTATTGTAAAGTTTCATTAAAATCCATTCAGTAGTTTTTGCATGAAAGCGTATCATCCGTACAAACTTTTGCGTTTATAATATTGATAAGTTTGGTGGTGTTTATGAGTAATCTGAGTATTGTACCAGATAGAAATAGTAATCTGAGTATTGAACCAGATATTTTACATATAACTACATACTCAACTCAAATTTCAATTTCTCAGAGATGTCTGACTAATCAACTGGACGATCGATGTATACATCAATATTGACAAACCAGCAAATGAAATATTTCTTCCTTCCAAGGTTTGAAAGCTTTATTTCTGTCTGGTCGGCAGTTTTTTTGTCTATTTTGGAAAGGATTTGAGATAACGTTGAAATGGCATCATGTCGAAGTCTGGTATGTTTCCCAAAAGCCGTACCAATGAATATAATGCGATGTAACAATAATGTGGTAATGTCTAAACATCAAGAATATATCGATGCTGGAAATGATAAATGGCTAAAGCGCCATACAGCTAGAAAGGAAGAATGGCTCAAGCGCCATACAACTATTATTTTTGCTTGTATTACTAACCTGATTTGTTGTATTATGTTTTTTTTTCCTGTTAAGCACTTGCGTACTGCTTTCTAACAACATATGCAGGGACACTGGAGGTCTAGATTCGTTCAAATGTAGTTTCGTTTAACCTTTTCCCCGCATTGAACTACTCCGTTTTTTCAATACCCATATGCGGTACATGTAAATGTCATATTTCAAATACCTACCCATCCAATTTTATGTCAAATTACAGCATATTATGGCATGATTTATCATACTATATAAACAGATGAGATTATTATCTACAATTTGAAACCAAATCGTTGTCTGTAAACACTCCTAGATGTTTATAAAAAACGTACACATATTATCTTAAAGACGGCGCCATTTATCCGCGTGCTTGTACTCAGGACACTGCGTTGATAGACACAAGTGGTACCTCAATCACTTATTATTATTAATTCGTATAAACAAGTTCTAAAACTTCTGACGACACTAAAATTAATAAAATTTTTATGTAAATTCAAAATCACGGTTTCACAACATAATCCACGCGTGCGTATACGCGCGATCTCGATAATAAATGTTATCGACGCTTGTCCAATTTGGTCAGTCGGAATCGCATGGATGCGCCTGCGCAAACTACTAGCGCCATCTGTGGAGTAAATTGAGAACTATTTAGCATTCAAAGGCACGAGTACACATTCACTTGATTATATATGTTTTTACGAAATACAATTTTACTTTCGAAATATGCCTGAAGATGTCAGCATCGTGATAGTTACACGAATATCCTAGCGAGCGGGAAAAAATACTGTGACATAGTAGCGCTGTGATATCGGCAGTCGAAGTTAGCGTAACAAGGGCTGATACGGGCACATGTGAGGCATGGCTTTTGCCGTATCAACTGTTGTTACGATCGCGTGGAAAAAGTTAACAAAAAAATTGAAACTTGCGAGAGCCTTGAATCTGTTACTTAAAGTAAATGATGGATAACCTCCAATGTTTCTTTCCAGCTGCATGGCACTTTAGCCATTTATCCTTTCCAACGTCGAAATGATGAAATTTTGAATGAAAGATGTTAAGATAAGTTTGATGTTTGTAAATTCCAAAGCCTAATTAAAGAATTGCTGAGGATTAAAATGGATTCATGTGAAATTTTCAAGCTTATCCGTGTTTGTAAGTTTTGAGGAAAATGTAAACTATGTGTGTTTTGATATCAGAAAGTGTTTAAGATAAGTGTTGTATGTAATACCATGCGTTGGCTATTAGGAAAATGCTATTTCTAATTACGAAATATGTAGGTATGTAAAAATAATTCTAAATGTGTTGGATTTACAGAAGGTGGCTACATACCAGAATTATCGAGAAAATTTTATTTTATTTAAATTATCTGGGAATTTGATTGAACTGGAAAACATAAGCCGAGCGATTCCCTACCTTTTGTGGGAACGAAATTGATGTCGGGCGAGATCTCCCTATCAGATTTGTGTGATTTTCAATGGCTGTTATTTGCTTTTTCTACGCACCGATGTCAGAATTTCAGCTGTGAGCTGATACTTATTTTATTTATTCCTTTAACAGCCATAGAATCTAACAAGAGATCTCGCCCAATATCCGTCTCGATCGAGATAGTTTTTGGGCGAGATCTCTTGTCAGATTTGTGTGATTTAAATGAGTAAATAATCATGCATACTTGCAGGAATTAGTTTTTAAAACAACCTAAATTAAAATACGTATCAGCTCACGGCTGAAATTCTGACATCGGCCTGTAGAAAAAGCAAATCCATTGAAAATCACACAAATCTGACAGGAAATCTCGCCCAACATCAATCTTTGAAAATTTTGATTTAAATTCACTCCCATTTTATCCGGTAAAAGATTGACAAAAAAGTTTCAGAACAATGATATTGGTGATTTTTAGGCTTTCGACACAATTTGAAATTCAAGCATAAAGGCAGTCCATTTTTAATGGCTAGAATGACTTATTAAGTAATTTGCACATATTAAATCGAGCAGGTATCTTAACAGACTGATTTTTTTTTTTTTTTACATGAGCTCCACACAGGAGCACTGAGGAAAATAATTTCCCTCAGGGCCTATGTCATCTTTGAGGATGCTGTGTGGAGGGTTTTTTTTTTAAGGAAAGGAAGGAGAGGAGAGTTCTGGGAAGGAAAAGGGTTTAAGAGGTGGGTAGGATGGGGGTTCAGTGTGTCCTGGTCATCCGCCTCCAAGACCTAGACAAACCCTCACCCCATGAACCCGGGCACCCCTGCTAAATCACCAAACGTAGCGAACCACTTGGGGTGACCTATGGCAGAGGTGTTGGTTATCCAATAAAGGTTCCCGGGGCGGCGGTACCCATTCCCGCCTCCCAAATTTATGATTACAATCTTTAGAGCACAGGCGTCGGGTGGGAATGCTGTCCTTGTTCTATCAGTATTTCAATGGAAGAACCGAGGAACTAGCATCATTGATTCCTTCAGCACCGGTGCACAGTCGGGAAACACGCCAAATGCACGCCCAACATTTGTACTCAGTTGATATTTGTCACATATTTGAGAACGGGTTGTTTCTAAGACTCGTTCTTGAGTTCGACAGCTTGGCTTTTATATTTATGTTTCCTCCCTACAACATGGGTCTGTTCAAGATCCAGGTTCACTCCTTCCTTTCCTCAAAAAGAACCTCCACACAGTATAATACGCCCCGAGGGATATTATTTTCCTTTGGACCCCTGTGTGGAGGTAACGTAAAAAAAAAGATAAATCCTGCCCTGGAAAACCTGAAATGACTAATAATTTTGATTTCCGTAGCCACTCTGATGTAGCATCCATTATCTGAACTGTTCTAGGAAGCGACGCATGGAATTGTATTTACGGATACAAAGTAATATTCTAATAATTCGATTACTCCAGATAACTAGGAAAATTGATTAAATCTTTTATCAACAAACATTAATAATTAAGCGTTGGTGTTGTATCGGACTTAGGCTCCATGTTTTCGGAAAGGATATAGTGAATGTCTAAAATATTAATTACCATGATAATGTAATTTTTGTAATGTCATATCTCGTGAAGGTTTTTTGATAAATTTTCCTCATCGTGAAAGGAATCGCGCACAATATATTCCATCCATTTAAATAATATATAATGGTTTTGTATCTAGAAACTTTAAAATTAATTTTGTGCATAATAAATTTACCACTTTATCACACGTTTGTATGACCTTATGGCATAAGAACCAAATTACCTAATGATTGTAGTTCCAACTCTCAGAATAAAGTAGGTAGCTAATTAATTAAAATAAGACAAAAGTAAGAACTTATCATTGCAAACTTTCCCCTTTTACGCTTAAATGAATAGCCATCAAGAATTTTAATTTTAAAAAGTATGCAGGTACCTACCTACAATACCAATCAAAATATAAATTTTCTTGATGGTATTCTAATTTTGAACAGTTAGTTTGAAGTTTTGCACAGAAAACAAACATACTAATTTCGATTACCTGTGTATTATTGGTTCAATTTAAGTGTAATTTTCAAAATTGAAACTGGTTATGTGCAGAATTCAGACAAGCGATAAAGCAGGTATTTTTTAACATAACAGTATTTATCAAAATTGGAACTGATTTGCCAGTGGAGCTGATTTATTATACTGTTTTATTCTGTTGGAGCACAATTAATAATATATTTAAAATTCCTATATTAACCTCTACGTCCAATTCTCCAAAACAAAATAATTGTATATCTATTGAAAGGTAACATACGGCAATTATTGTTGACTGATAGTATAACTGATAACTACTGAATGGACTGAAATCTAAATACGTAGCATTTTCATACTAGCTTAGTCCCCGAAATTTCTTTTAATACCTTTTTAAAACATTATTACAGTTTGGATTCTTTAAAATTATGATCAGTCCATTGAGTAGGTTAGGCTAGGAATGCTTTTCATTTGTGAACTGTAGTTTCACCACTTTTAGAGTGCGTAATGTCCGCTAACTTGTTTTCCTGTCAGATTCTAAAATATGTCAAGCGGCCATCTTATATTTTGGATTGTGTTCCATAATATATTCCCGTCGCTAAAAGCTCCATTCTAACTTAAATATGGAGGATATAAGGGGGCTATCGGCAGTATATCTTTACCTCTTTTATTCTGAATAATATTTTGAGGTTAGGTTTGATAAACACACAGGCATACTGCCTTTACATATCGCCGCATGACCACTTGTGAATTTGGTAGCCGAAATATACGGTAAAAAGTCTTCTGAAAGAGTATTGTAGGCTAGCTAGCATAAATTTAATGTGGGTGCAATTTATAGTACAAGTTTGGTGTTTGTGGAAAGTGTAATACTGTTATTGGAATAGTATTGATAATGTCTTAAGTAATAATAAATATGGAAAAGATGTCGTTCAGTAAATTTAAGGCTGGTTTTTATGTTCTTCTATTTCATTATTCACATAAAAACATTTTTTTAAATCATTTATCTTTTCTTTTATATGTTCTTCTTAATACAGTGAAACTCTCTTACAAGATTTTCTAAGGAATTGAAAAAAAAAACTTATGTGTGATAAATTTGGCCATTTTTTAATTTCACTTTTTAAGGGACCGAAAAACAAAATTTCTTAGGCAGAAAACTTCTCTTGTGGAATGTTTATAAAAGGGTTTTACTGTAATTAGTAACTTCTAAAGAATTCCAAAAGGCATACATATAAATGATTTATGAAAAGGTTTAAAGCTGGGTACAGACTGCTGAAACTTAACATGCAATGTAACATGAAAGGACCATTTCATAAGTGTGGACACAGCGCGCGCACAAAACCAGTATGTACCTACTCGCATCTGTTTCCGGCATGCGCGCAGTGAACATAGCTCAGTCTGCCGAGAACACGCGAAGAGAATGGATTGTGACGACTAATTACTGGTTACGATGATTGTCGGTGCTTCATTATTAATAGTGAATCGTGTGATAAAAAAACGTTTTTCTTCACTCCATGATTCAAGTGTAGCCTCTGCCGTAGCTGTTTCTGTGTCTTCTTCCTCCATTGTTCGCGATAGACACACACGACCTGTCCACACTGGCGCTCCATGCACACTGCGCGCCCCTTTGTGTTCGGTGAAATAACCGACACTGGCGTATCGCAGCGCGCTCTGAAATGAAATGGGAATTCTGTTACATTGCATGATACATTGCGACAATGTGGACGGAAAATTCTTTAATTATGTGTTACATTGCATGTTACATTTCGTTAGTCTGTACCCGCCTTAAGACAGTTAATTCTTTAAAATCTAGTGTCAAAGAGCATGAATAAAAGAGACAATCGTTAATTAACGAATACGGCCCCTCAGAGATTAAGAATGATAATTGGAAATTAGACGATTGCGGACCATATAAAAATAGTATTTTTCTTTGTTGGTATTTTATTGTCATCTTGCATTCATTCTTAAATATGTATCTTTTTCTGAGGTTAGCAATAATATTACATTTTTAACATCGAAATTTTATTTGGTTTTTGCATAATTTTTAAGGACTGATTTAAAAGATCTTTATAAGTTAAATCGGTAAATTTCTTTCCTATTGCATAATTTTGTTCTTTAACATTCCTTTTTTACATCGAATTTTTCTCCAATCCACCTTTATTTTAAGTTCAAATATTATAATATTTTACCTATTATAGTTCATCCGCTTGTGTTTTGTTCATCTCATTTTATTAATTTTATACAGTAAAAATACTTTTATAAGGTTTTCAATTGACTTTAATCATGAGGTAACCTTATAACAGGGTTTTACTGTAATATCATTTTCTCATAGGCAGAAAAATACTAACAGTAGTACCTATTAAAAAGTATATTGTAGATATTTTATTGTATTATGATTTGAAATAATCATTTAGTTTTAAGTGTTTGAATTCTCGTTAATAAATTCTTCAACTTCTGTGCCAAAACTCCTCCCTCTTCCAAGACAAATCTTTCTGAAAACTTTAGTCACAAAATAATATATACTTACCAATTCTTTAACGTTAATTGTTAGAAACAGCAATAATTATTGTTAAATAGGAACAATGATGGTTTGGCTGCAAGTGATTCAGATTTTCAAACTAAGTATACTTTGTATTGAAATAAATATAATCTTGGTTTGAGAATTCTTTCCAAAAATGCCAACTGAATTTTGGAGCGCCTACCACAAACTAAACAATAGATAAATGAAAATAGTACAAAAGTTGTCGGTATTGGTTTAAAACAAATACCCTTTTCTAAAGGTGCTAACACTTCTACTTAAAAATAATAACTAAATTTCAATATTTAACTGGTTTATTTCATGCATTCATTATTTTGTCATTAGGCTAGTTACAATTTTAGTTATAAGTAATTTATATTATAAGTTGAAGCATAATTATTTTATACACTACATATCTCAGGGTTTCCGCCCCACACAGCTTTTATATATTATTAATACTCGTTAAGTATTCTAATTTTTATTATTTGCTTTTATCATTGTCAGCGGTGGATTTTATTCATACAGCTTGTGACATACATACGATATAGCACAGTTATCCATAGATAAAAAAGGCATAGCTATTCTTGTATTAGTTTTCACATTGTTCCACATTTGAATGCAGCACAACTTCACTTGAAAAAAGTGTTGCCATTTATTCATTTAAAATAATATTTTTTTTAAATATTCACACATTCATTGGGAATAAAATTCTATTTCAGCACTATCTTTTTAAACCGTTAATGCAAAAATACCTACACTAATTAATTTTAATACTTTTTATAAAAGTAATAACATTGTGCAATGATGTAAAAGGTAGGTAATTTATGAAAAAAATAAAGTACATTGTCGTAAAACAATTTATTTTGTTGAAATTTATAACACATTAACATTTATTTTCGTTTGATTTCAATATCATTCTGCTGAAATTGGAATTGTGTTCTTCCCTGTGAAGGTAAGCATCCACAGGTCTGCATTGTATGGACCGCATCAAACAGATTTTTGATTTCTTTGTACAGTTAGTTGTACACATGTTGAAAATTGGATTGCAAATGGCCGTCGCATCGGCAATACGAATACAGTGGATGTGCTACGCCTAATAAACCCGTTTGATGCGATCCGTCCGATGCAGATCTGTGTACGCTTATCTTAAGTCAGACAATATTTAGACATTACAGATTTTTTACAACCATTTGTGCAAGTGTGTTTCATATCTAGATCCTAAAAAGATTGTTAATATTTTTTGCTCTGGTATAAAAGAGTAAATAATATATAAAAATGCTATATTATTCATTTTTAAACACTTGTGCAGCTGGTGATTACGGCTGTTGAAAGATCAGGTCAAAATGTTTAAAATTTAATTTGTATTATTTATCAGATGGAATACACAAACCCTTTATTAAATACTAATAAAATGTTGAAAATATCAGTGTTCAATTTTTTCTTCCCTTTCCGAAAATTTTGTGTGGTACCCAAACATAGACATATAAATTGATAGATTTACCCTAACATGAAATCTGGGTATCATTTCAATGAGCTGGAGACAGACTTGACCAAATTTTTGGCACCAGGAGGGTTCGAGAATACTCTGAATAAACCACGACATAGTCGTAGATCACACATTGAAATAACCAGACACTGCGCAGAAAGTAAAGTACGGCAAAGGTTTACAATGCATTCCATTATGGGGAGCAGAGGATCTGAATGTTAATTTTGAAACGAACCATCGGGCATAGCGACGCTAAAATTGGAGGGAGAAATAACGCATGGGAGATGGGTAAATTTTAAGACATTTGTAAAAATATCTATTTTTTTTACATTAACCTCTCATCTGTCGCGAGCCCGCCAGCGGGCCCAAAAAATCTTTTTTTTTTTTACAGGCGATTTTAACCCTTATGTATAAAGAAACTGTATGAAGGATAAGGTCAGAATCGCTTGCGCCAATATCAATCTAGGACCTAGGTACTATTTGATTATTGTAGCTGCTCTGAATTATTTTAAAAGAATTTTCTACGAAATTTGCAGGCATTTTTTCGAAATACCATCCGATGTCCAAGAGGTTGGCTTCACACAGGAGGCACTGAGGAAAATAATTTCCCTGAGGGTCTTTTTTGTGCAGCCAGCAATTTGCCAGCTTTTTCAGTCTAGTAATTCTCATATGCAAATTTTATTTTCGAAGACTGAATAGCAATATCGTCGCAAGAAAGCAATACTGCCGTAACCGCCACTACCTACGAAAATACTTTATAAACACCATTTGCAGGGTTTTATTTCTGCTTCGATCTATCTGGGTCCCGTGACTCTACGACAATAAATAAGAACTGTACGACGTTGGAAAAACTAGCCGTTTTGTCAACAATACATTTTTTAACTGATGTACATAACTCAAAATCCACAAAAGTATTTTCGTAGGTAGTGGCGGTTACAACATTATTGCTTTCTTGCGACGATATTACAATGTGAGTTACATGTATACTGTCATATTCATTTATTGACAAATCACAGAAAGGGAAACGGTCATGTTGCCTTCCACGCTTTCCCTGATTTGTTGGTCTATTAATTCGGATGTCTATGTGCCCAACTGGTAATCCAGGGGAAGTCGTGATAAAGGAAGACGCCGCCGTATGGTTCTGAAACCTACCTGACTGGTAAAAGCGCAATTCCTCTGAGTTGTGCCCGTTGTGATTGCCCTGATGATAGCTAACATACCCAATAGGAGAGGACACGAGAATGAATAAAGGTAAGGTAAAAAAAAATTTTAACCATCAAAGATATTATCGCCTGTCTCGACACAGGTATATCCTAGTGAGACAGGCATCGAAAAATCGCATGTAATTAAAATTTATATCTTTATATGTAAAAATTTAGGCTCCGTATGTTTGCGTTTGCAAATCTCAGAGAGTAATTGATGGATTGACTCAAAAGTTTTACAGAACATTGCATTTTAGCAGAAGAGTGTTTCTACTGGGGTAAGTCAAAAAGTAATGCCTCCTATTTTTTTTCTCCCTTAATAAGGAACTCCAGTGAAAAATATTATGGCTTTAAAAAAATATGTTCATATTGACCAATAAACTCTGATTCTGAATATATAATTTTTATTTAATAATATTAAACGCAGAGTTTTTAAAAAAATATTAAAAAGTCCATTTTTAATCGCGTCGTAAAAACACGCCGTCAAGTTGGCATTATTGAAATTTTAGTGGTGACATCACTGTTCGACGTGTCGTGACGTCACCGTAAAGTCATTGTATGGGAATGTATGATTTGACACAAGCCATCGTATTAATTTATTCATTTATTTACATACTGTTTATAGAGATTGAGTTGTTATGTTTATTGAACCATTGTTTAGGCCTAAATAATGTTTCAAAAATAAAGGTATCTCTTATTAGTTTATTTCTTATTATTGAAAATATTAAAAAAACTACTGCACTAAAAAATGCTACTTCTAGGGAGAATACTTTGAACAACGGAATTCAAAATGGCGGCAGTTGATCAGCTGATTCCCCGATCCTATAGTAATTGTTCAGGTGTGATGACGTCACACGATTCACCATACATACCGTGGTTTTCGGGGGTCTTGAAAATTAAAACTTTGACAATTATTTTAACTATTAAAACTAACTCTAAAAATAAAAATGCAGTTATTTAAGTTGGAAGGTCATTATTCATTAAAAAAAAATTTAAAAATTGGACTGGAGTTCTCTATTGTCAAGAAAGAAAAATGCAATTACATAGGTTGAAAACCTCACTATTGATGATTAATTTGTTAGTTTTCAATACAATCTCTGCCCATTTCCACAGCTTTTGTCCATGTTTTAACAAGGGCATGTATCAGAGTGTTGTAAAAAGGATGGTCACATCCAGAACACCATTGCCATAACTTTCCCCGCCGATCACACAGTTTTGATTTTTTTTGTTGGTGAGTTTGTGTGATGCCATTCCATTGACTGCTTCTTTGATTCAGGTTCAAAAAAATAAACCCATATTTCATCTTCGGTCACAATTTTTTCCATAAAATAAGCTCTGCAAGTATTGTGAGGATATTGTTTTTCTTGTTTCTCGATTCTGGTCGGTTAACTTTCTTGTTAATCAGTTGTCCAATAATCGTCATCACACTGCCTTTACTGAAGGAGAGAATGCGACATCTGTAGTTATCTGGAATCACATGAATGATGTCATCAACTCGCTCAATCAACGGCCTGCTGCTTCGCTTTTAGTTAGCCAGCGGTGTTTGTCCTTCAGCTTCATTACAGTGACATCTGCCGACATCCACTGTTGCATCATGGAACACATTTTTCAGTCTTTCATGAATGCGAATGGGCGTGTCACCTTCTACAGTCAAGAATCAATCACAGAATGCTGTCTAATACAAACATTGATGTCGGCCATCTTGTTACTACTGCAGCAGACTGGAGAAGAAGGTTTAAGGAATAGCACCAAATTCAAAATTTCCACTTAAGGTTAAACGTCACGTAGGTTATATTCTACGCATTCAAAGATGGCGCCAATTAAATTATTTTGGGTTTTTAATACTTTTTGCATGTTACACTTTAAAATATTAAGGTAAATTAATTGTTTGCGCCCGTACATATTTAATATGAATATAAATAAATAGTTTTGTCCATAAACAAACCCAAATATTTCAAGAGAGGCTGAAAAATTCAATTTTGTATCGGTGACTCAATCCAATATTGTATTTTTCAGCCTTTCTTGAAAGATTTGGATTTGTTTATGGATAAAACTATTTATTTATATTCATATTAAAAATTTACGAGTGCAAACAATTAATTTACCTTAATATTTTAAAGCGTAACGTGCAAAAAGTATTAAAAACCTAAAATAATTTTATTGGCTCCATCTGTGAATGCGTAGATTATAACGTATGTGACGTTTAACCTTAACTAACTTTATTTAAGTAGAAAAAAATAGGGGCATTACTTTTTCACTGACCCTCGTAAGTGGTTATGAAATTTGTATAAAAAATTGCTACACATGGTGGGCGAGTGGTTTGAAAATGTGTGTATTTCATATATTTTAGCGGCAGGGCGGTAAGGCAGGAGAGGGAGGGTAACGAAGGAGGTGGGGTTCGCAGGAAGGGCGACGAGGGAGGGGGAAGGTGAACGAAGGAGGGGAAGGAAGGGGAAGGCGAACGGGGACGCATGAGAATGGACATGCAGGGAGAAACAATTTATTTCTTTGAATGGCATAATAACGGCCAGGAGCCAGCTAGTAGATAAATAAATAAAAAAAATTTAATACTAAATCTCAACTATGCAAAAAAAATTGTATGAAAACAAGATTTTTAAAAGTCTGAAAATTCCCCAGATTTTAAAAGTGTCTGTCGTTGCCCTTTTTTTACCCAGGTTTAGGGAAATTTCCCCGGACTTCACATACTGCACTCTTGCCACCTTCAATAATAATGCCCTTCTTCCACAGGAATATGCTAGCAACTGAAACTCGACAATTCAAGTATCTTGGCGACTACCGCCACACCTCTGCGGGAATTTTCGTACACAGACGCACGTTACCTACATTTTGTAAACTCGTCGGCGATGCAAGTTTCCCGCGGCCAACTGTGTGAACCAACCGACTCACGTAGTCGAGACTTTAAACTTTAAACACGGCTTTGTCATCTCTACATATTATAAATTAAAGTCCTCCGCCGCGTCTGTCTGTCTGTTTGCGATGAACTCAAAATAGCGATGTGTAGGTTCAGCTGGAGTGGGCTCTTAAACTAGAGTTTTTCGCGCGAAGCGACTCCTACTCCTACTCCCTTTTCAAATCGACTACTTCCGAAGAACACGGTACAGTACTTGTAGCCGGAACTCGGCGGGCCGAGCCACAGTCGGCTGGCTACGCGGCGCGGCACGGTGGCAGTTCGCACTCGTCAAACCCGTGCGTCACGTTCCGAGCCACATGTGCGAGTCGGAGTAGGTCGAGCATTCGAGTTCTTTTGCGAGCTCCAGCTCCGAGGTCCGGCTAGGGTGGAACCCGAGCATCTCGGTTTGACCCATTTGCGAGTAGGAAGCAGGTTGCGCGCTCGGGCCATTCGCGAGTCGGGAGTGGCTCCCGGGACATGCTCCAAGAACTCAAGTACTTTTAAAAGGAAGCAGGTCTCGGAGGCTTCCGGAAAATGCAGAACTTACCCATCTCTGACTCAAAAACTACTGAAAGTATTTTCATACGGTTTTCACCAATAGTGATTCATGAGGAAGGTTTTGGTAAATTGGTTGAATATATGTATGTGGTTGACGAGCGGACTGGCAAGCGGGCGTCTGTCTGTTCGTGATTAACCCAAAAACTACTGAACGGATTTTCATGCGGTTTTCACCAATAGATAGAGTGATTCATAAGGAAGGTTTATAATTTGTCAAGGTTTTTGTGTAAATTGGTTGAAATATATAAAAGAGAATGTCTGTATGTGGTGGACGAGCGGGCTGGCAAGTTGGTAGTGTTTTTTTTTTTTTTTTACATGAGCTCCACACAGGAGGCCCTGAGGAAAATAACTTCCCTCAGGGCCTATGTCATCTTTGGGGATGCTGTGTGGAGGGTTTTTTTTAAGGAAGGGAAGGAGAGGAGAGTTCTGGGAAGGAAAAGGGTTTAAGGGGTGGGTAGGAATCTGGGGTTCAGTATGTCCTGGTCATCCGCCTCCAAGACCTAGACAAACCTTACCCCATGAACCCGGGCACCCCTGCTAAATCACCAAACGTAGCGAACCACTTGGGGTGACCTATGGCAGAGGTGTTGGTTATCCAATAAAGGTTCCCGGGGCGGATTTGAAAAAGAAAAAAAATAACTTCCCTCAGGGCCTATGTCATCTTTGGGGATGCTGTGTGGAGGGTTTTTTTTAAGGAAGGGAAGGAGAGGAGAGTTCTGGGAAGGAAAAGGGTTTAAGGGGTGGGTAGGAATCTGGGGTTCAGTATGTCCTGGTCATCCGCCTCCAAGACCTAGACAAACCTTACCCCATGAACCCGGGCACCCCTGCTAAATCACCAAACGTAGCGAACCACTTGGGGTGACCTATGGCAGAGGTGTTGGTTATCCAATAAAGGTTCCCGGGGCGGATTTGATTTGTATGCAAAGGAAGGTCACAGTCTATATTTGATTTCTAAAACTCTTTCTAAAGCCAGGGCATCGCCGGGGACTTCAGCTAGTTTCATAATTAAGCCTGGCTTTACTTTTATTTTTTGAACTTATAATCTAACTTAATAATTCCATTTTATGTGCTCTGACAAAAACCTGCATTTTTGAAATATTTCTTTAAATAAGGAGATCTATGCTACAAACGACAAGTAAGACAGCTACAGTAATTTTTTTTTAAAAGTGAATAACCACACAAGAGTCCCAACCATCTGGAGTCAGTGAGAATATAGCATCCCCAATTGGGGTATGTTGTGAGGCTGAAGGTATCGGGAGAGGAAGATGTAGTGGAAGTGATCACCAAACACGGTTTGAGACATTTCAAACAATTTTCTTTTGAGATTCTGAATGATGGTCTTACACCAGGGCGATACTGAGAGTATCTTCTACTCTGGAATGTGTCGCAAATATACTATTTATTACATTAAATTAAAATTTACTTGCGCACGCCGGGGTTTGAATCGGCAGCCTCCAGATTGCTAGTCAAGAGCTTTACCCCTTATCCACGGAGGCTGTCAAATGTTTGGTTGTGAGTGAGATTATGAAAGCATTCTATTTGGGGATTTAACAACGATTAGTGTAGGATTAGCTGGAGTGGGCTCTTGAACTCGTGTTTTTTTGCGGGAAACGGATCCCAAAAATCGACTACTGCCGCAACAGCACCCAGTCCACACCAAAGAACTCAGACCCGGGGCCTACTCCTAGAACTCAAGTACTTTTCAAGTCTCTGGAAAATTGCAGAACTCACCCATCTCTAGTGTCATCATTTCAGTAGCGATGTATACAGACTGTGTGCGACAATGAGAACACAGCATGAGTATCGGATGCTTATCCCTGTGGAAGAACTTTTATTCCTAATGCTGCTTTCTCGGCTGATACATCCATAAAGGTTTAGTGATAATCATAATTAAGTGTGACGATTGAAGACGTGCATCGCAGCTACAACAGCCTTCTAGTATTCGTGTCCTTTCTGCCCCAGATGTGGATAAAATTATCTGTACTTCATTTAACCAACCCTCACGCCTCGGGCATATTTTGTCACGTAAAAATATTTCCATTTTTTTTTTTTTTAATTTTTTAGAAGTTTAATTAAAATTAAATTTAATAATGTTATTATCGAGTTCTGCAAATATTTTAGAATGTATTTTAGTTACAGCTGTTTCAACGTGAAATTAACCTTACCCATCGAAACAGCTGTAACTAAAATACATTCTAAAATACTTGCGCAGAACTCGATAATAACATTATCAAATTTAATTTTAATTAAATTTTTAGAAATTAAAATGGAGTTCTATGAATTAAACAACTAAGAAAATATTTCCACTTTGCAATAAAATTCCAATTATTTGAATTTGTCTGAAAGTATCTGAAAACTAAAAATTGTGTTTGAAAGGTGTTGAAATTCTCTTCCAAATTTTATTTTAACTAAAATTACTGATAATGTAAAAAAAATAAAAAACACATCTTATTAAACAAATGTATTGTAAAACCTTATTGTCACCTCACTTTTTTGTTATTTTTATATAAAAAAAATATTAATAAAATATTCCGAAAATTTTATTTTATTTCCAAATTGCAGTCGAAAACTTTGGTTTCATAAAAGTATACATTTTAATTTTTCTGTGGTTATCTTTTAGATTTGAATATATCATGTACAGTGATTTCTCTCTCTAACAGTTTAGAAAGTTTATTTATTGTTTATTTCTCACCACGACAGTAAGGGAGACGATTTCTACGAGACCTTTATGAGCTGTTCCCAAAAGCGATCAGATTCCCCTGAGGGGTTAAGATATCGTTGCTTGTATCTCGGAGGAGGAAGTAAAACGATAGTTTTAATAACAAAGAGGTTTAAATTTTTAATGTTTTTTATTTATTTTCACAAAGATACAATGCACAGTATCTCATATTATATAATATGTATATATAAGCCGTATGTAAAAATTATCTTTTATGAAACTCCCGTATTATTAGGTTTTAATAATACACAATGATAAATTACATTTAGTTGAAACATTTTCTCTTCATCTTTCTCACAACAAATAATTTGTTAATTTTTATTCATAACAATGTGCTATAAATTATCCATTTATATTTTCTCAATGAAACCATTTTTGATATTGAAATATTAACTAAATTTGAAACATTCTAGAGAAGAAAATAGTTACTATTATCTGAAAAATACACTTAACTTTGTATATGTCATATAAAGTTTTGTACATTTTCAATGCAATGCAAGCTAATGTTTACATTACCTAGTAATTATTAAAAAGTGAAGGCAAAATTGGAAAATCTATAATAATTATGGGCAGATTGGCGGCGACTGTTTTGTTACATTTAACATGTAATCTATTACTAGAACCGAATTGCTTGCATTGTACGTCAGTAAAACATTTACAATGAACTAACATTATATTTTTATAATCTGTTTTTTGTACAAAGGTAATTCTTGTAGTATGTTTTTCCTTTCTTACCAGAATCTTTAGAATGCATAAGCAAACCCAAGGCTCATATTCAAAGGAAAATGGAGTACCATCAAATATTTTGTAATGTAACAAGTTCGCCGTAAATGATCAATCGCCGCCTTTAGCTAGGCTAGAGATGGTTAGGAACCCTTGACTTAATAGAAAAGATAAACACCAACATTCAAAATATCTACCATTCGCCATTCGCTCACTAAAATAATGCTTTAAAAAGATTGGGAAAATAGTTTTATCTCTTGATCAATTAGCATTTTACGAGTATGTAGCTCAATTCTATTATTGCAATGTAGAAATGTAGGTTTTATGCTGCACAAGGACTTTCACAACACTGTTGTAAATAATAATACTTCCCAATCAATATTGGTTACAATTTGAAGGTTTTCCTAGCACGGAGTAAACCCTCCTAAGTGATTAGACAATAGATGGTTTTGATTTAGCACAAATAAATCAAAGATTTTCATTGTCCGTTTTGGTGTTGTTCTTTGTTGGGCACTAGTTTGAAGATAGCCTATCTAAAAGATTAGATTATTTTATAACCAAATCGATCTTCAAAATTCCCCAGAGATTTTTTTTTTTGGTTTATTTCACGGTAAAAAAATAATTATCAGTATAATTACTAGGATCCTCCGGGGAACGACGGAGAGAGCTGACTCTCCAAATTTTGGACTGCACAAGTTGAAGAAAAAAAAGACAGAGTTTGAATAAATAAATGTTGAAAATATTTAATACAAGATTAGTATAGGATATACAAAAAATAAATTATTGCCGGAGTTGATAGTCGAGGATGATTGATTTCATCGGGTACCATTACACGCTACACATATATTTATCATATTCTACTGAAAAAATACTTACCACAATCAATCAAAACAACACACCGTATTTAGTCCATACTTTTCCCACTTCCAGCTAATTATATATTTGTTTTTTTTTTTGTAAATTTCAGTAACATTTTATGAACAATATAAAAAAATAGAAAATAATAAAACTAACCCCTAAATAAACAATAATATAAAATGGGAAATGTGTACGAATAAATAAAGCGGTATAAATGAGAGATGGGGAATTATTTACGATTAAAAAATGATCAATATTGATGTTTGTAATTATCATAAATTCCGTTAACAAATTGAATTTTTTTTTTCAATGATACACAAAAAAAAGGTAATACAATAATTTTTTATTTGCTCCCTCAGCCAAACGGTGTAAATTGTGACATTTTTTTTTCTTTTGAACCTTTTCACAGAATTGCTTGAAACTCTAAATACACAATATTCAAAAGAGATTTTATTTATTCCATAAATGGCTGTTATTTGTATAACCAACAAATGATTTTGTTTTTTCAATTCATGACTTCATCTTTTTAATCAAATATCTTAATTTAGCACTTTTAATGGACGTTCCACTATTATTGTTTTATAGTCTGTCAAATAACAGTAGAAAATATATGAGGGCGCCACTGTTGATCAAATGGCAATACTAAACACATAACTCATGGTCTTAAAGTAAAGCTGTGTAACCTACATTTTTATAAAAAAATTAAAAAGGCATAATAGTGGAAAAAATATTTTTTCATTGCAGTATAGATACCCGCCGATCTCAAAATTAGAATTGCATATAGGTATATTATTATTATACCTTTGCAATATTGTGTTAACATAATGAAGAATCACTATAATGTAATAAAATATAAAACACAGTTTAGAAATTGCTCACATTATTTAATACTAGATAAAGTACTTAGCGTTGCCTGGGCTTAAGAGCATGTCTTTAATTTTAGATCTGAATATATTTAACTCATTCAGATCTAAAAGTAGTGTATCTAAACTGACCACTAGTGATTCTTCCTTTCAATCTATTGTTAAACTCAAATTTATGTTAAATTAAATTAAAGCAAATCGCTTTATAAGTCACCTTTTAATCAAATTTTTGTCATGAAGAAAAAATGATTTTTAAAATGTGGTGTACTGTGTTCTATACATTCAGTGTCATTGCACTTCAAAAAAATATTTGACAGTTAAATTGGTGTTGCCAGTCTACAAATTTAGTAGTTCCAGTTTTTATATTTTCTACACTTTTTTGACAGACTATACTTTACTTTTGAAAAACAGAAAATTTATAAAAAGACACCAAACAATGGAATCCTACCCTTGCTAGAGGCAAAATATCGTCAAATTTCAAATAACTGTAATATTTGAACCCAATTTGGAGGAAATAAACATGAACTTTTTTTTTAACAAATTTTGCATTTGTTGTACAAATGAATAAAAACACTTTTCAATACAAATAGGCAGGTATGAATTAATTAATATAAATAAAGAGAAAATACGGAATTTATTAAAAGTTATTAAAGTGTTATCGATTCAATGCAACGGCGTATATTGAATAGGACCACTTAAAATATTCACAGGACCGGCCCGTTAAGATATTTATAGATACTATAAATAAATTCAATTATTGGCCTTTTAATAATATATCTATGCTGCATCGATCGCCAATGTTTGTAACGTGAATACAAATCAATAACTTTGTGAATATGCTTTACTCTGAAGACGTAATATTATTCTTATCGAGTAAATCACATCACAGGTCATTGAAATGTCATTAAGAGATGTTAAGTTAGCATAGTCAATTAAAAGCACTGTACGAACTACCGCGCACCGGTAACGTGATTCTAAAGAAATATTTTTAGTAGTTCGAATCACGAGTTAATTGTCAAGACTAATAATTGACTGGTTCATACAATGTCGGGTTTACAAAAAAAAAAAAAAAAGCTTAAAAAAAATTGCTACTTTTTCCAACGATCCGGTTCACAAAACTGCATTCAAAAACTACTCAAGCCCATTACCAATGCACAACTGTTAAAAATACAAACACGGTCACATAAGGGTTCCTGTTACAACTTCATACGAATAAAACATACTGACGGATCAAATTTATTTGTTTATTAGTTTTTTTTAAGGGCGCACCGGGGGTCAAGGTGCCTAAAAATTACAAATTAAAAATAACTCGAAAAGATCAAATGTCATTGCTTTTGTAAATAATTTGGTGTACAATCTACGTTAAAAAAACCATCACGCACGCTCTGCCAAAACGATTTAGTTAGACTCCCGTTTTGGAACACGATTTGTGAAATATACAAATTATGACTTTTTATACGTTAGCGCGCCAAATGCATATATATACAAACGCTCCTATTTGACGATACACAAAAAATTAACAATAAAATCTGTTCCAGAGTGGGAGAAAAACGAAATGCTGGGATTCAAGATAAAATATTAGAAGTAAAACCAAAGTTTTAACATGAATCCCAGACTTTATCAACATACATACTACATACATCGTGTCAATACTTCCAGCTAATGAATACCCTGTACCATTTCAAAACCTATTGGCATATTTTAATTGATTTTTTTTAACCGCATTATAACAATCTTCTAATACGGTTTTTGGTTGTTGATTTTATGACAAATTCGTTTGACTATGACAACACAGAAATCTTCGTTTTTTATTGAATTTAAAATGAGAATTAATATTTTCGTTATTTGTTTTTGGGGTGTTATTGCTGTGTCGCGCTACCTCCTTCTTTCGCCTTCTAGCCAACGTTTCGGACAGCGTTGCGGTGTCCATCATCAGGGTGGCTGATCCGGCATCCGAGTGGCCCTGATGATGGACACTCAAACGCTGTCCAAAACGTTGGCTAAAGAAGGAGGAAACGCAACACGGCAAATAACGAAAATACTTTTGGCTGTGAAAATCTAAAAACGTATCTGGGAATTAATATTTTGGAATGCGTAAATTGACTAAAGATCCAGTTTTGTTTCCCGTTTCGACGGTCAAATTGAATATATACACTTAACGGTCTGTTAAAAACGTTACCGTTGAATGTGTAAAATAACTGTAGTCGCACAACACAGGACATTTCAATGGTATGTAAATGCGCCTTTTGTTGTATTAGTGAAAGATCTGTTAACGTTTAAAAAATGTTAACAAAACAACGAATTACGCACATATTTCTCTTACACTTTCGTTCAATGTGTATTCGGTTTAGCATTGTTTATTAATTTAGCATTGTCATAGTCGGCCGAATCATGTAAACGATTAAAGCGATGAAAGGTGATCTTTCCCATTGCAACATATAGACTTTAGACCCCCCGTGCTTTAATGTTTTTCCTTGGCTGGGTGTAATGTGTTGTGGTGGACCTAGGGCTTCTTGGGTGCAGGAACTGCGGCAGCCTCGTCGCGGGGCTTTGCACCCCCGAAGATGGCCGAGTGCTGACTCGTCTGCGCCAGGGAGTTGATGGGCGTTTCCACCGTTCTGGGCATCAGCTTTAGCTTCGGCCGGCCTGTCGTATCTGAAATTATGCAAATACGATTTAAACAAACATCAAGGTTACAAATAAATATCATGTACAAAAGATATCAAGTGACCTGCGTGGGAATTACGAATTACTGAGCTGGGAATTATGATAGTCTTCACTCTGGCGAGGTCTTTCATAACATTAACAAAATCATTTGTCACATCTGTTTAGAGATGTCGCAAGATAAAGGTTTGAATTAATTAGTTATGTTAATAAAATATTGTACATATATTTTCGTATCGGTGATGAATGAACCGGTGTATGTAATTTTTAGTCATAAGTTGTTTTTAATTGTTTGTCTAGCTTGTAGTTTTTTTAGATTTTAGAAATGTATTATAAGTTTTTACAGCGCCTTTGAGGTGATTTTTCACAAAAACAGCGCTATATAAATCATCCAAGTATTATTATTATTATTAATAGCACCCTTTAACTCGTCAAAGACCGTAAAAATCCAGGAAAAATACGGAAATTTCCTAACAAAACACCATTTTGAATTTTGAATTGAATGTTTTGTGGATTAATTTTGAGCTATTGTATATTTTATTGACCGAAACACATTCCTAGAACAATAAACTATGTACCAAAACCACATTACTTGCGTTAATTACGTAAATTGATAGGTTTTACAATGTTTTCGTCAAGTAACACGCATTGACTTTGACAGATAAAATTCGCGGCAAATTTGACATTTTGATGCCACAGATAAAATCATTTAAAAATATTCTGGGGTTGCAAGGTGAATGAAATTTTTACACATCTTATGGGGAAATGTTGGCGCAAGTGATTGTGACCTTGTCCTTCATACAAATTCTGTACTTAAAAGGGTCAAAATCGCAAACATATTTTATTCAAATTTTTTCGCGCGCGTCTCCGGCAAATAAATAAATAAATCACCCTTTTTAACAATGTTTCCATGTAATTTGACTCCTCCCACTGTTCTTCCCCTCCCCCAAAATCACCCCTCCCAATACTGCGGTAAATTACTGTAAAATACCGGATAAATATTAAAACGGTAGCAGAAAATTTAAAGTAACAAATGCACATGGAAAATTAAAACTTTTCATAACAAATTGTCTAGAAATTGTTACACAATGCCCAAGAAATACAAAAAAAATCAATACAAATAATTTCAAATCTTTATCGCCATCTATATGGAGAGATTTGAACATCATAAGATGAATTCGAAATCAAGCATGCTTGATGGGACAGTGCTGGCTCGGAAACTTGAATCACATATTTATAGTGCGCATGGCAACCAAAGGGTTAAGATTTGTTTTTTCCAGTCTCTAGAAAACTGAAATTATCAAAAAAAATTGTCATTCTCAAAAGAGATGTTTCAATCCATGTTGAAATTTTAAATAAAATTATTATTATCATTTAAAAATTGCAGAGTTTAAAAATATGAAAAGTTTTTTTTTTTTTTGATTTTTTTTGCAAGTGGACTTTGGTTTGTCAGAAAAATATAAATAATAATACAAGTGCAATAGATGGGTGTTATTACCTGGCTGTGAGCTAGGCATGTCATCGAAGTTCCTCCTGCCGCCGTCAGGGCCCCCGCGAGGCGGGCCTCCCCGGCCCCCCATGCCTCCTCCCCGCCCCCAGTCGCCCCCGTCTCCATCGCGGTCTCGGCCCCCACCTCCTCGGCTGCCCCCCCGGTCTGCAAGCATATTATCTGCGCATAGGATTAAGATTTTTATTTGAGATCCTTCGCACAACAGTGCAGATTCATATTAATTCAATATTATTATACACACATGCCAAATATCAAATTAAAATGGTTCAAATTAGTTAAGAGATGCTCACAATTCCGTAATAAGTTCAAATATATACACTACAAGTTGGAATTAACTGGGAGTTGAGTGGAATTTTTATAATCACTAGCTGTAGGATAGGTGATTTTACAAAAATTTATTTTGAACTTCTCGCAATCATCACTATTATGCTTAATTTTAAAAAAATAATTTAATAATGTTGTTATAAGTTCTGCAAATATTTTAGTTTTTTGTATTATTGTGAGAGCTGTTTCAGTTTTAAAATGGCCTTGCAAGCCGAAACAGCTGTCACAATAATAAAAACTAAAATACTTGCAGAACTTATTAAGAGCGTTTAACCAACCAGCGGACGAAAATCCACATTTCGTCGAAAGTTGTTCTTATGATCGTGCAGGGCGGTTACAATGAGAAAGATTAATTATTCTCCGTACTAGCTTTTTAAAATATAACTCAATATCGAATTTATTTCAATCCAAATTAGCTTTAATTTATACCTTCATCCAAAAATTCTGAAAGGCGTGATGATAAAACTAATAAAATAATGTACTTTTTGTAATTATTTTTTGATTATAAATATTTAACATTTTTCAATAATGTCTAAATTTAATAAGAATGTTAAAAAAATCTGAAATATATTAGTTTGTAAGCGCGCAAATAAATACACAAATGGACCAATTTTCGTCAAGAAACACATGTTCGTATATATTTTTTAATGATTTTATTGAAACTAAAATTAAAATTCTAAAACATGCGTTTGCTAGATAATGTATTGATTTATCTTACTGCATGATTATATTATTTGAAATGGGTGTGGTATAATACAAAATCTTTTTTGAAAATTTAACAAATCTGCCAACGACCTATGGAATAACCTTATTATACTAAAAATTTAAAAATTTTCTCAAAATTTATTACATGCGAATGCTAGATAAAAGAACAATCTTTCGAAATCCATTTATAATTTTTTGTGGAAAAGAGTCAATACGTCTAAAATCTGATTTGAAAATGACATATTTCTGGTTTTCTCTGGTAATGCCCTCTTAACATTATTAATTTTTTTTTTTTTTTATGAAATAGAATTGTATAAATTAAACCCAAAACAATCGCTAGTTTAATTAAGTTTCTACTGAATAACAAAAGATGTCACAAGCATTCCTCTAATGCAGTGGTTCCCAAACTCTTTTGGCCCACAGATCCCAGGGCGGATAGCACAACGGAGGGGGCGGAATGGGATATGGGGTGGAACGGGGTAGGATGGGGAAAAATTCCGCCCCATCCCATTATGCCCCTCCCCCAACAAAACTTTAATATGAATAAAAACGTTTCAAAACCTTGCCGCGGACCCCCTGACGTCATTCAGGAACCCCCAAATCAATTTTTGATTTCCATGGACCAGCTGAATGATCCTGGGGGAACCACTGCTCTAACGCAATATTCTAGATAATGTTTTCTATCATGTACGCCATTTTAAAATGCTTTTCTAGAATTGCATTTTTTTAATGACTATGACACACTAAATAAAAACATTTTCACACACTAAATAAAAACATTTACACTCACTAAATAAAAAGAAATCAAAATCTTCCTACTTAAAAGTGTGTTTTCCAGCCTATTTTAAAAATTTTAATTTTTAACATTGGCGGTATTACGTGAGCAGCAGTTCTCATATATAAAAATGGTCAAAATATATGGTTAACAATCATAGATAAATTTAAACCTCAGGACAGAATGTAACAGTTTGGATTTATACTGGCCAAATATTCACTCGATGAAGTAAGTACCCATTAATAATCACCCAATAACTAGGTTGCTACGTATCAGAAATTTTTCTAAATGTAATGGTTTTAAAAAAAAAAGGTGTAACTGCATAAAAGAATAAGTACAACAGAATATTTATAGTTAAAAATGAAAGAGTTGAGGCAACAATCAAATTATATTATTAACTCGTTGAATGCCGGGAGTAAATGGGGTTGGTTGTAACCAATTAGCGTTCGCAAAAAGCGGCAGCCATGACACCCAATGTCCGGCGATTCTGACAGCGTCCTTGAGAAATTTCGTACATAGAAAGGTCAAAGTTGAAGACCAAAGAATTTTTCCCGCGCATGCGCAAGAACTGCGCACGTTCCCGCGCTCCGGTAAATCATTAATATAAATTATATGGAGTGACCAAGCGAATTGCGGTTTTCTCTATGGTAAAGAGCGATAATAGAGCAAGCGATTCTGACCGTGTTCTTCATACACTTTCTTTATACATAAGGGTCAAAATCGCGTGTCAAAATCAGGACACGCCGGCGCACAAGCGGCATTCTAGCGGTTAAATAATAAAAACAGAACATGAGACTCTAACAAAATAATATTTAATACTTCAGGGTCGTGTTTAGTCCTTAGAAGAAGAAACTAAATAGTTAAAATCTAATAAATGAATTGATAGCTTGTTACAATTTAAAAATGATCTCAAGATGTTAAAATTACTAAAGGGGGCCAGTTCAAGTAGAACAAAATATTAATGGTAAATCAATAAACTCAAACTAACAGAAGTCATAAGCTCACAAGTAATTACGATTTCACCGAAGTATGTGCCTTCCCCACGTTGAGACAGACTCCCGGATCCTCTGGCCGCTAGCTTGGAACTGCTCAAGAAAAATTCTCTTGTTCCTAGTATGTTTTTGTCAACAAACGAAAATCTGTATTCGAATTGCTCGTAGAAAAATTTCAATTAGGAATTCAAATTTCAATTTGAATTGATACGTAGCAACCTAGTTTTTGGGTGATTATTAATGGGTGCTTACTTCATCGAGTGAATATTTGGCCAGTATAAATCCAAACTGTTACAAGCTACATTATTCAAACTAGTTTTGTGAGGCACCCTTGTGAAAGGTGTCCAATTGTAAATGGCAAACAGTAATGGAGTAACTAATAAAAGGTAACAATCTTAAATAAACCCTAATCTTAGCATGGTTGGAATACTGGAGATAAGAAAAAATAAATGTCCATTGCTTGTGGGTCCAAGGGGCAAATAATGTATCTTTTTTTATAATTTCACTATGTTAACACGGAATTAGAGAATGGGACGGTGGTCTGTTGATAAGAAATATTAATCAGTGCCTGGATTCGTACATTGGGATGTCATTTAGTATTTTCATATTTGGCTACTAATAAATAACCATCCACAACAATTGAAATTATGTTTGAACAAGATTAGCAATTATGTTGCCTAACAGTATTGAGGAAGGTTTTGCTAAACTGAATACTATTTTCTCAACATGAGTTGCTTAACCCCTCCGAAAATCGCCATTTAAGCCCTTAAACTGTCTCAAACGAAATGACATTTTACAAAAACTTTTTGTTATTACCGCTTCACAATTAAAGCACTCTAAATGAAACATTTCTGAACGTAGCCGAATAGTAAAAACTGTTTTAGAAAGGTTACAAAATAAGCTTTCAAATTATTATATTACAAATAAATATTAACATTTGTAAATATTAAAATTTAGAATGCAAACATTAAAAATAGGTAAAAATGACTCACGTGATGTTTTTATGTGAAAACAGTACTAAAATCACAGATTATGTAAACAACAATATTTATTATATTGTATAATTGTGTAATAAACACTTTTGTCACCTCACTTTTTTATCATTTCATATAAAAATATTTAATAAAAATTAAAAATGTCGAGCGCGGTCGAGCCGCCGGTAGTAAATTTGGGCGGGTAAATATTTGTGTCAACTACGCGACTAACAGCATATTCTTGTTATGTATTTCTATGGACAACTTGATAGGGATGTACAGCTTGATCTACTATCGACCTTTTACTTTTTGTTTTAGGGATGTAACTAAAACAATAACGGAGTTAGAACGACTTCTATGGAGATACACGTGCTGATGTGTAAACACGCTTATTATACTTGACTGCTGTCGTATTTCCAATGCATATATCTGCTTAAGTTGCGGAGGGGTTAACTAAAGTTCAATCTCCACTATACATCAATGGTTAAGAATTAGGCCATCCGCTCATGGAGAAACAGAAAAAAAAACCAGTTGGCGACTATCCACTATTATTCGCTATCCACAGGAAAGGAACTTGTAAATTTCATTGGCGGTCCGCACACAGACAACTTGTCAAAGGCGTCGCTGTGACTAGCAGTGCTTTGTCAAGTTTTCGAGAAATTTGTGATATCGTCAGATCAGAAATATATTTATTTTGTTCAGATAAATTGAGTTGTGCCAAAAATCGAGTAGCCAACCAGTTTTCGGTTTCTGCATGAGCGGTTATAGTCTATTAAAAGTGGTTTTGGACTCACCGTTGCCGTATCTGTCTCCGTCGCGACTTCCGCCACGACCTCCACCCCCACCCCCTCGGTTGTCCCGCCTGTCGAAGTTGCCTCCGCCACCTCCGCGGCTCCCGAAGTCGTCGTACATGCCCCCACCACCGCTGCGGAAGCCTCCGCCGCCCCGACCACCTCCTCGGTTCCTGAAGAAACATTATATTAGTAAATTAATCAAAAAAAAAAAAATAGCTAGATGATAGGCAACCTCTGATAGAATAGGGCATAAGAAGAAGACTGGTTTAAAATAACAAAAATAATACCAGTATATTGGTTATGATTTGAGATTTTCAAGAAAAACAGTCAAAAGAATTATTGTGATTTGTTTTTGGGGTATTGTGCCATTTTGTGTCACCTCCCTCTTTAGGCAACGTTTCGGACAGCGTTACAGTGTTCATCATCAGGGATTATTGCCTAAAGAAGGAGGTAGCGCAATATTAGCCCAGTATTATTATTATTATTTATGTTATTATTATTAACAAGTTTAAAGCCTTTGATGACAGAAAGTTTATAAACAAATACAAATAGTAATTAGAATAATATGTCGATTTAAATAGTAAGTACATTATATATTTATATTATAAGCCCATAATGTGATAAGTGTACAACGGTATTCAAGAAAATGAATATGCAAAACAGAATAGGTAGGCTGAAATGATGAACCAAACACTCCACACCCACTCCCGATCATTGCAGTATACTTATGCAGAATGCACGCTCATAAAATTAAGCCAATTAATGTTACCTTGAAGGATTTTAAAACTAGTACAAATAAAATCTCATGGAAATTTACAATCATCAGGGGATATCAAAACTACCCGACAATTCCTGGTTTCCCAGGTATAGAAAAAAAAGATAGCGGCAACCAGAAGACTAGAGTTAACCAAATTGAAATACAAGAGATACGCTATGATGGCGGCCCGACCGTCGGCGGACTACTGTCTAATGGGAATAGTTTGAATAAAGTAAGAATTCATTCATTTAATTGATTTTTTGAAGATGTGCTGTAGTATTGGTTAACAATATCGGCAACGCCAGGTAAAAAACCCACCCAGTAAAAACTGCAGATAACACATCTCTTATATTTCAATAATATTATTATAAATGTAAAAAATCTCTTGATTTTCCCTAATAAATAAAATATCTTTGATGAGAACAATTCGGAAACTAGAGGTGTAATTATTATTTTCTCATATTAGGGAACGTACCCATACTACGTGACCAACTTTTTGCAATTTTTAACCCCAAAAACCTAAGCCCGCCGCCGCTCATTTGTACCAAGCGTGACATTTTGAAGACCCCCCCCTAAACGTGTCACGTAGTATGGGTACGTTCCCTTATATTACGGAGAGGTTTTGAAATGAAAAAGGAATCCAAAATTGCAACACCATGATTGTGGAATTTGGCAGGCAGAACGTTTTCAAACTTTGAATACTTAATAGACTTGACTGACTGCGGATCGGGAGAGGCCGGTTTAGGGAAATGACCTCTACAGCTGGTCTCTCGACCCACCGACTTGCGCTGCAGCGTGAGGGATGGATTCATACTTCCATCACTCCTAAACACACTGACCCCCAGATTACTACCCACCTCTCATACCTTTACCTTCCCAGAACTTTCCTTTCTTTCATTAACCCCTCCGAATTTTCGCGAACATTCGCTTGTGATGTCTCAAACGAAATGACATTTTACGAAAACTTTGTGTTGTTACCGCTTCACAATTAAAGCTCTATAAATGAAACATTTCTGAACATAGCCGAATAGTAAAAACTGTTTTAGAAAGTCACAAAATAAGCTTTCGAATTATTGAATACCACATGTATTCCTCTTTGCCCAGAATACTAATGGAGGGAAATAATTATACCAAGTCAGTGGACATCTTCAATTTATCTTTAAACAAATACAAAATACTGTTACTGAGGCAGTTCAGTCATGTACAATAAATACTATATATTGCGTTGCAAAAACCTATTATATTTCTTTGTTAAAGAAATAGTATTTATATATTATTTAATCATAGTGTAATTTGTAAATTTCATACTTATGTAAAAGCCCCGTAAAAGGGTGTGAATAAATAAATAAATTATATTACAAATAAATATTGACATTTGTAAATATTAAAATTTAGAATGCAAACATTAAAAAAAATGTAAAAATGACTCACGTGATGTTTTTATGTGAAAACGGTACCAAAATCACAGATTATGTAAACAACAATACTTATTCTATTGTATAAATGTGTAATAAACACTTGTGTCACGTCACTTTTTTATCATTTCATATAAAAATATTTAATAAAAATTAACAACGTCGAGCGGGGTCGAGCCGCCGATCAGAAATTTGGCAGGAAAAATTATGTGTTAGATTGGGCGAATGACAGAATATTCTTGTTATGTATTTCTATGGACAACTTGAATAGGGATGTACAGCTTGTTCCACTATCGACCTATTACTTTTTGTTTTAGGGATGTCACTAAAAGAATAACGGAGTTAGAACGGTTTCTATGGAGACACACGCGTTGGCGTATAAACACGCTTATTGTACTTGACTGCTGTCGTATTTCTAATGCATATATCTGCTTAAGTTGGTGAGTAGTTAAAAGACTCTCCACACATGACATAGAAAAGCTTGACGTAGGCCCTGAGGAATCTTTACTTTTAGATCTTACTCAGGGACAAAAATACATAATGTTCGGCATGTCGGGTTATGCAAGTCAGGGTGTTTAGTTGGATTTAAATGAATTTTAAATATATAATATGAAATTAGGACACAAGAAGAAAGGGAACTCAGATTAGGCAGTTAGGCCAATTTGGGAGACGTGTATGGGTACCGCCATTAACCGGTCAAATGCCGGAGACGCGCCGGCGCGCGGGTCCTAATGCGCAGGCGCAGAAAATAATTCAAATATTTGAATAATATTGTCTTTGAAAAACTTTTGGTCTGCGATTTTGACCCTTATATGTACGACATTTGTATGAAGAACAGTGTCAAAATCGCTTGCGCCATCATTACTCTAGGTAGTGCTAAAGATTTCACTCGAATTGCCACACTGGATTATTTTTAAAACGATTTCTTCCATGACAATGCGCTGTCAGATTTTACCGCGAAATTAACGGTCGTTATCATTATCGTGATGTATTTGTATCGCGATTAAAACATCGTAAAACCTATTAATTTACGTAATAAATGCAAGTAATGTGATTTTAGTGGATAGTTTATTGTGTTGTGAACGTGTTTCAGTCAATAAAATATACAATAGCTCAAAATTTATCAACAAAACATTCAATTTTTTTAAACGTTTTTTCGCGAAGTTCCGCGAAATGTTCCGGCCTTTGACTGGTTAAGGTATATATTTTGTCAAGGTTTTGTGTAAATTGGTTGAAATCAAAGATATTGAAATATAAGTTGATGTGCTATCTGCAGTTTTTACTAGGTGGGACTGCGCTTCCGGGTGTCGCCGACATTGTTTACCAATTAACAAATAAACTAAATGAACGATTAATTAACAAATAAACCAAACGAACGTTAAACTGTTCTTCATACAAATGTCGTACATATAAGGGTCAAAATCGCAGACCAAAAGTTTTTCAAGGACAATATTATTCAAATATTTGAATTATTTTCCGCGCCTGCGCATTAGGACCCGCGCGCCGGCGCGGCAACGGCATGTGACCGGTTAACCTTCCTCATGAATCACTCTCTCTATTGGTGAAAATAGCATGAAAATCAGTTCAGTAGTTTTTAAGTTTATCACGAACAGACAGACGCGGGGCGGAGGATTTTAATTTATAATACCTAGAGATCTATTTAAAAGTTAATTCACAAAATAATTCTAAATTCACATATTTACAAAACCAAACTTTCCGACCACAATCTGAAAAAAAATTATGAAACTTTGTGAATATTTTTTTAATTATTTTTATATGAAACAACAAAAAAGTGGTGATGATAATGTTTACTTATAATTTTTCTAATAAAATAGGCCACTTGCATGGATTTCATAACGACTTGGAAAAAATCATGTGGATAGATCTTTTTACTAAGATTAAGAAAATGTTAGTAAAATTGTTTAGAAATGTACAGTTGTTTTTATTTTTAAATAAATAAATCCATTATTTGGGCTCATGACGTCACTACATGAAAATGTCCCGTCGCCGAAAATGTTCCTATTAACCGGTCACGCGCCAGGAACTCGAAAACGCGGGCCGGTCAAATTTCAGAAGATATTATACTTTGGATGCGATTTTAACTATATCGTATAAAGAAACTGTACCAAGAAAAAGGTCCGAAACGCTCCGGCCATTATCGTTCTCGAAGTGTTGGGAACATGAAAAACATCTAGCCGGTCGGAATTAATTACAAGAATTCATCATACATGAAGTTGGCGTCACTCATTTTGGAATGTCAAACTGCGGAAAGTTGGGAGTGCGCTCGATCTGACAAAAACGCCGAAAAATACGGAATTTATTCACGAAACGTAAGTAATGTTGTTTTCATTCATACTTTATTGTGCGTGGCATGTGTTTTGGTAAAAATAATACACGATATCTCAAAATAAACCGACGAAATACGACACCAAAGTGACCGCATCATTTGGTTTGAAATATTTTACGTTTAGTATTTCAGTTTACGGGTGATAATATCGTTTATTTGGCAATGTTTAGTATATCATTTTGTAGGAAAATCAATTGAGATTATATGAAAGTGTTTGTTATGTCAATATTTAGTTTGTAATTTACGAAAAACAAAGTTCCGAGTGATGACGTCTCAAAAATTCTGGCGGGTTTCTGAATTCTGACGTTTGTAGAACAATATCTACGTAAATATACTACGATATTATAGAGATTTTTACGTCATTATGTAAAGAAATCTATTGTGTTACGTATCAAAGCTTTTGTTTTGTGAATATTTAGTTAGAAATAATAGAAATAAATACATTCTCGACGCTTGTCATACTCACGCACACATTGATGTTTTTTGCAAGTGTGTGCGTGCGATTCCTGATTGACAGCTTTGAAGTAATAAATTCGACAGCGCTGACATCTAGCGGTTCTATTTGAAAAACGGACATTTTGTATGAAGCTCTACAGTCTTGCGTAAAATAGATATTTATTTACGAGTCCAGCGCCGTTGACGCGCCGGCGCGCGAGTATCAAATGTTGATGATTATTATTGATATTTATTTACGAGTCCAGTGCCGTTGACGCGCCGGCGCGCGAGTATCAAATGTTGATGATTATTATTGATATTTATTTACGAGTCCAGTGCCGTTGACGCGCCGGCACGCGAGTATCAAATTTCACCATAAAAAACTTTACAGTATTGCGTAAAATTGATATCTGTTTACGAGTCCAGTGCCGTTGACGCGCCGGCGCGCGAGTATCAAATTTCACCATAAAAAACTTTTTGATCTCGATTTTGACGCTTATCTATAAAGAAACAGTACCAAGAACAAGGTCAGAAACGCTTCCGCCATTATCGTTCTCGAAGTGTTGGGAACATGAGAAATTTTTTAACTTATATTTATATAAATATAAGTTAAAAAATTGATCAGTTATATAGGGTGTGCAAAAACAATTATTATATATTATGGAAAAAAAATTGCAAGGTTATAAAGAACTTTCTTCAAAATTATAAAATATTTATAAATACAGCGTTTTGATGATTATTATATTATATGATGATGATATAATATGATGTAGACATTTATGATTGTTTCTATTGTTATAGAATGGCACGACGGTATGTTGTGTATTAGTAGTAATTCTATTAGGTTGGTTGTATGCTTCATCCTTTCCAAAATTGAAAGACATAAGTGTAACTATAAATGTTTATAGTTTCAGATTCCTGGCTGGGCACATGACGGCGGCGACGGTCCAACACCCTCAACATCCTCAACATTCTCGACGGCTCCCACGACTCAGGTAATTATAATAACACTTGGCTAACTTATACAGTACCATTTTTTTCTTGTATTACCTCAAGAGCGCTTTACACAGCTATATATATTTTTCTTTTCTTTCCGTCTATAGGTATCCAACAACATCTTGATGGAGTTCATGGATGGGTTACGAGGAGAATAACCCTACTGAAAGTGACAGGGAATGGTGACGGTGCTGGTGACGAAACCGGTGAGGTTGAATCCCTCACCTCCGATGAACTTCCACCAATACCAAGGTAGATGACGATGTTGAGTGGGAGCCGTCAGAGGAGGAGGACACCGATTTTGTACCCGAGGCGCAGATCTACAACTGGTCGGTGGATTTTTCAACCTTCTCGGGTCGGCGTGAGGATTTTGCCGTCCTTCAGCCTGGCCCATCCCTTTAGATTACCTTTTTTTATTTTCAAATCGTGTCGCCATTTGTTGTGTTTATATGTTTTTGTTATTTATGGTTTTTATTCGATACACCATTTGAATATTTTTTTTTACTGAAACAAGTGCATTGTGCATCTTTGCATTGGTATGTTTTTGTTATTATAAATTACTAGCTTTTTCCTGCGGCTTCGCTCGCATGGTATTAGGGGTTTCCCACTCCGCCTCCTCCACCTTCCCTCTCCCCACTCCACCACCCTCATCAACCCCCCTCCCCCTCCACCCACCCCACCCCCCATTCCACTCCCCCCTTCAACCACCCTCCCCCTCCCCCCTCCCCTCACCCCTACCCAAACTCCTCCCACCCTCCACCTTTCCTCACCCCACTCTACTCATCCATCAACCCCCCTCTCCCTCCATCTCCTTCTCCACCGAACCCTCCCCTACCCCATACCCCTCCAACTCCACCTCCCCCCACCTTTCTCCACCCTCCCCCTTCCACTTCCTTCCCTCCCACCTCTCCCACCCCACTCTGCCTCCTACACCTTCCCTCTCTCCACTCCCATCAACCCACTCCCCCTATACCTCCACCCACCCCTCCCCTCGCCCCTACCCCTTACTTCCCTCCGACCTCTCCCACCCCACTCCGCCTCCTCCACCTTCCCTCTCCCCTCACCACTCCCCCCATCAACCCCCTTCCCCCATCCATATTATTGTAAAGTTTCATTAAAATCCATTCAGTAGTTTTCGCGTGAAAGAGTAACAAACATACATCCATACAAACTTTCCACTTTATAATATTAGTAGGATTATATTTTGTTACTATAAAAATGTATATTTTGTTATTATAAAAATGTATGATGTGTATTTTCATTGTATGTGAAATTGAAATAAATATAATTAAAAAAATATTATTTTTTTAATTTGGCCTCAGACTGTACCTTTGAAGCTCGTCTGTATACGGAGCGGCGGCCATCTTGGATTACACCAGTGTCAAAACATGTCTAAAGTCGCTAAAGTATACTGTACATTCTTTCATTGTTTTTGATATAAATTCATTCTGGAAAGAATAAGTTTGAGATATCATCAGAAAGATCGTTTTATCTACATTATTTTCATGTAATTTTCGAAATATTTCGCAAACGAAATCTCCTAAATATTCAGTTCGTAAGATTCTCCTAGAAATGTCAAAATTTTTACGTCATAATGACTAATTATATTTTTAGCATTATTTGTTTACGGGTTTCTACTACAAAAAAATATTATTAGTAACAACAATTGTATAAACTATCAAAATGTGAAAGAATTGTTACCATAAACTCAAGAAATCAGACACAAAAAAATGCGAAAGTGCACACTTGGTTTTCGATTTTTTCTTGAAAAGATGAAAATATTTTACATTTTCAAAGAGGTGCCAATGTCATAACTTTTTCGGAATCACCCTTGGATTTTTTTTTTATGTAGGGTGTCTATTCAGGTTTGTGTAGAAATAAAAAAATCAGTTCATTTTCGTATAAATATATTTTTTTACGATTTTTTTCCGGAATGAGAAAATTTTTACATCATTTTTTTACTTTAGTTAGCTATTCTAGGAAAACTTGTAATGATATTATAATGTAATAAATATGAATAATAAGATACATTATCTGGCAAACAGAATTAAAAAAAAAAAAAAAAAAAAAAAAAATTTTTACACCGATTATAAGCAAAAGTGTCAGGTAGGTAATTTCTGCGTGATTTTTCCAAAAACCCCTGGCACGTGACAGGTTAATTTTAAAAAATTCCACACTGATTTATTTTTTTTATATGGCATCACTTTGATTTCAGGCGAATTTTTGAATTCGTTCACTAGATTTATTGTTTGTTCTCTGCGAACTTATCATTTGATTTCACTTTTTGACAGATGTTCTGAAGAGAACCCCGTACATCTAAATGTATGTTTTAGAGTTATAATGATTATGGTGCTGATTTAACAAAATAAAATTTTATAATATTCTTATTATTATTATAATTTACAAGCACAAGTATATTACATTGAATTTAGTAATATATACGCTGTACAATATAATGATTTATGATCAACAAGATGGATCAAGGAAAAAAATATTTATGAGATGTAATATTTTTGGTATGCCTCGTTATTCTCCTGTGCCATTCGTGTGCAAAACGTTCTTTTTTTAAAATGATTTTCGGCTATGTAATTATCGTTTTTTCACACCTATAAAATTATGTCCCGTATTTCCGGTTTATAAAAAATGGTCTGATTTTTCGGATTGAAATTTTCAAAAAATCCCCAGGGTTTCAAAAATACGATTAAAAAAAAAAAAAATACAGAATGTCTTAGAATATTTGCCTAAACCGGAAAAAAAAATTTAAAATGTGATGCAAGTGGCCTATTGTATGTGTTTTTATTTTTTTCATTATCAGTAATTTTAGTTAGAAGAAACATAAGGTGAGCCTTTTTTAAAAACTTTTTTTATGTTTGCATTAAAAAATTTTATATTTAAAAAATTTCGTTTTATTTACCAACAAGCTGGTTCCCGGCATGCAATGCAATGCCACATTCAAAGAAATTTATTATTTCTCACTGAATCACCTTTCCCGTGCGTCCCCGTTCACCTCCCACGTCCCCTTCCTAGCTAACTTTATAAATTATAGCCTATATGTTATTCTGATATATGAGCTATATTATTGTAAAGTTTCATTAACCCCTCCGAAAATCGTCATTATGCCCTTATAATGTCTTAAACGAAATGACATTTTACGAAAACTTTGTGTTATTACCGCTTCACAATTTAAGCTCTACAAATGAAACATTTCTGAACGTAGCCGAATAGTAAAAACTGTTTTAGAAAGGTTATAAAATAAACGTTCAAATAAATATTAGCATTTGTAAATTTAAAATATAGAAGTTAACATTAAAAATAGGTAAAAATGACTCACATGATGTTTTTTATGGTGACCAGACAACTCAGAATGAAACCAACTCAGAAGCACCTCAGAAAGGTCATTAAGAGTGATGATAAAAAAATATTAAAAAAATGGTTAAATAGGTTAAGTTAGGTTAGCTTAGCTTTTAATGACCTTTCTGAGGTGTTTCTGAGTTGGTTTCATTCTGAGTTGCCATGGAACCGTTTTTTATGTGAAAACGGTACTAAAATCACAGATTATGTAAACAACAATACTTATTCTATTGTATATATGTGTAATAAACACTTTTGTCACCTCACTTTTATATCATTTCATATAAAAATATTTAATAAAAATTAAAAATGTCGAGCGCGGACGAGCCGCCGGTAGTAAATTTGAGCGGGTAAATATTTTTGTCAACTACGCGACTGACAGCTGATTCCTGTTATGTATTTCTATAGACAACTTGATAGGGATGTACAGCTTGATTTACTATCAACCTTTTACTTTTTGGTTTAGGGATGTAACTAAAACAATAACGGAGTTAGAACGATTTCTATGGAAACACGCGCTGACGTATAAACACGCTTATTGTACTTGACTGCTGTCCTATTTCTAACACTTACATCTGCTTATGTTGCGGAGGGGTTAAAATCCATTCAGTAGTTTTTGTGTGAAAGAGTAACAAACACACATACATCCATACAAACATTCGCGTTTATAATATTAGTAAGATAATAAAATTTGAAAGCGTATACAATCACCTTTCAAAAACTCAGAAATATTCCATTTATTTTAGTTTTATTGCAATGCTGAAATACTCTTGACCTTCTGACAGAATATGCCTGAGGCCTGAGACCTGAGGGGTTAAATTATCCTCGAAGGTGGTGGTGAATAGCAAATATATATCCTCTGATAATTGAGTGAGATGTTTTTTTGAACTGTAAAAACTTAATTCAAATACTATTTATGTAAAAGCAGTTTGTTGGTAAGATAATTTACCTGTCATTGCGTTTCCCTTCCGCAATGTCAATCTTCAGTATATGTCCGTCCACCTTGAGGCTCTCGTTCATGTTGACGGCCTTCTCCAGGTCGTCCACATCCTCAAACTCCACATAGCAGAAGCCCTTGAACTTGTCCGTCTCCTTGTCCTTGACCAGGTGCACGTGACGTATAGTGAACCCCTACAAAACATAATCATAAACACAATTTTAAACAAGGTATAAAATGGATCATACAGAATCACAAAGTATTATTAAATTATAACCGTCACGGGAAAACAAATTGCGTGGAATAAGAATCAGAATGAGGACTGGAAGCGAACAGTTGAGACTGAGGCCAATGTAAAATATTTCTGTAGAAAATCTGATCGCACTTAGGATATCCATTGAGACCAGTAATAATGTATGCAAATTCTACCAAATTACTGCCGAATGAACTTGAAACACACATAGCGCAGTGCAAACCCTCCCCTCATTTGCGCCGCACACCGCACATCTTTTTTTACATTAGCTGCACCCCACAAGAAAATAATTCCCCTCAGGGCCTATGCCATCCTTGGGGATGCCGTATGGAGGGGCTTTTTAGGAAAGAAAGGAGAATGAAGTTCTGGGAAGGAAAAGGGTATTAGGAGTGGGTGTCAGTGTGTCCAGGAGTTACGGACGCATGAATCCATCCCTCCCACAGCGGTGCAAGACGATGGTCCAAGAGAGTACGGCTGCAAAAGTCAAAGGGACTCCCTCAACCATTCTCTCCCGATCCGCCCTGCCATGCAGCTGGTGGGCAGAGGCATCCGCCGCCAAGACCCGTACAAACCTCACCCCATGAACCCGGGCACGCCTGCCCTTTTTAACAAAAAAATTTAGTAACCGAGACAAGTTTTTCATCAATTTCGGGTGGGAATTGGTCCCAATTAAATGGAATAGTGTCCCAGATAACCGAAGTACATTAGTATTAGTTGTTTCTTGGGTTTCGGCCCAAATAACCGGTTGCCCTGATAAACCGGTTTACCAATTAAGTGGAATCGACGGTATTTACATCAGTTTTCATATTTTTATACCGAAAGTAGTTAATATTTTGAAAATACATTGAATATAATCCCCTTCTTACTTATCCACCTATGTTGAAGGAGATTAACCTATATGTCCCTAACGCGTATACTCGTGGGAGATCCCACACACTTTTTTATGCTCCGAAAGCGAGAACTTCTTCCTTTCAGAATGCCCCATTAAATAGAGCAATTCAACCGCTAAACGATTCAGCATTGACATCTTCAATGTTACCTATAGAGAGTTCAGTAACTATCTTTTGACATACGTCTCAACATAGTGAAACTGCCCACATGGCCTTTTTTCTCTCTTATATTTTGTAATCTTCTCCGTAATAATTTGGTGTATAACTGTTTTATGGAGAACCTGAATAAATAAATAAATAAACTCAGTGTAAATATAACACGGCACGTAAGGTTTTAAGGTTTGAAGCTTTATAGTCATGTTTCTTATTAAGATGTAAGACGACTAGTGGCTAATATTAATTAATTGCCTCATTAATTGAATTAGCCTCTTTTTATGAAATTTTCACTACTTCGCATATAAAAATTCGCTGGTTTTCTGTTATTTTGTGTAGGTTGTGTCACTGTATGAAGGTTAGGACAGTAAAAAAAAAACCTTATTACCACGGCATTTTTTAAAACGGCCTTAAACCGTACTTGACTGGCTTTGCCGTACCAACGTTAAACCGGTGTAAAAGAATCAAATCAGTAATACGGAATATCTGTAGACAATATTCAACGTTCCCTGTAGACAGTATTCAATTTATTTGCGAGTATTCAGAGGCTGGGATATTCATGCGGATTATAAATATATTCAAAATCTTTAAATTATACTGCCGTGGTAAGTTAACTCACAGTATTTTCCTTGACATTCTCAAGTAAGTATAATACATAATGGCAAAATTACATTTCCTCCTCCTCCTGTGAAATTTATAGATAAGATAACCTCGACTTCATGTGTGACACACTGATCAATCGCACTTAATAGTTGCTGGTGCACCCGAGACACTATTTCACACTTATTACAAACAAACAAGTAATTAGATCTTTTAGAGGAATTAGATCTATGCAATTATGCAATAGTGCATGAAGCGAGTAAAAGCGAGTAAATTGGCGAGTGAGATTGTCATGATGACACACAAAACTGTCTACTCGCTCAGTAGCGTAGGAAACTGAGGTCGCTGCTAGCGCCAGTAACAAGAATAACGACGCCTGCGTGAACTCATTCTGTGATGTTTGACAGTTGAAATCAGCTGTTTATAGGCAGCCATCTTGAAAAACCTAAATAAACCAATCACGAGCAAGCGAGTAGCGAGTAAAGTTGATGACCTTTCAACTTTTTTCATAGATTGTCAACAATCTGCTAGTTAGCAAGTAACACGATGACACTGAGCGAGTTTAGTAACAGATAGTAGCTTGTAAACTCGCTCTGTGTCATCGACGCTTAACTGGCTAGTTTAATTATGTACTTTCTGTGGCTTGCTTCTAAAAGGGCCAATATCAGTCTTAATGTATATTTTTTTGCGATTTCGTCGCAAAGTTTAATTATCTTCCGAATTTTAAAACCTTTCGATTTCGAGAAAGGATTTTCTGGTTTTCAGTGGCCAATGTTTCACCAGAAAATAGCTTTTCTTAAAATTAAAACTTGCTAAAAAGAGCAAATTGTACCTACATAGGAATTGAAAAATTGACATCAACCCTTTTAGAAGCTGGTCACAGAATTAGGTATGTAACTGTACCATTTATGGAGTCCTGGTACCTACCCTGATGTATGGCAGTGAGGCATGGAACTGGCAGAGGGAGGATGAAAGTATACTGAATGCTGTGTTGAAATGAGATCCCTGAGGCGGATGTGTAAAACCATGGTAAAACCATGTATGATCATGTGAGAAATATGGATATCCGCAAAGAAAGTAAGGCTGATGTAAGCGTGAGTAAGATTATGAAAAGGACTATCAGATGGTTTGGGAATGTAGAAAAATGAAAGAAAAAAATAGTGTGAGAAGAATATACGACGCAAATGTGAATGGAAGAAGTCAGGGACGCCCGAGGAAGGCATGGCACGATCAAGTGAATCAGATACTTGAGTCGGGCCATGTCAAAAGTCAGAATAATAGAATGTGATTGAGGCAAAGAGTGTGTGCCAAGACCGAGTTGTTTGGCGGTCCGTCCTCTCTGCCTACCCCTGCGGAATGGCGTGATAATTAGTTAGTTAATTTTCGAAATGAGTTTTAATATATCTAGGATTATTATTCCCAGATAACAACAATATAAGACTGCAGGTACAAGATGATTGGTTTATAAATAGTTTGTAGTTTTACATAATATTTGTTTATCGTATTGACATGAATAATAAACTATTAGCTGGTAATCTACCAGGCTAACCAATAAATTATTTGCATGAAGTCATTGATTAGTCTTCCTACCTGTTTGTTTATATTCTTGACATGAATCTATTGACTGGTAATTTACCTGGACTGACCGATGATTTATTATCATGCAGTCTCTTATGAATGAATTACCACACAAAATACACTGACACATTGGTATAATGTTATATGTTTTTCATCGAAAGGTTACTTACTTCAAATATGCGGTGGACGTCTCCTTGGACGACGCCATCGGGTAAGTTTCCTACATATGCTTTATACGGAGGTTCTGTGGGTAAAGGTTTCCCTCCGACATTCCTGCGACTGCCACCACCGCCGCCCCCAAAATCCCTGTAACAAGAAACCCTACATCAACCCTCTGAACCGGGAATCACACATCAACATCATATCACTCAACATAACATATTCGTAATACACAAAACACTGGCAATCCAGAATCTCGAAAACAGCCGGCTCCGTGGCGATTCGCGGCTGCCAGGAGGAGCGATAACATGTGGAGTCTGCCAGACATTCGCACGATTCGACATTTGGCAAGCGTCGAAATTAAAGCAGAACCGGTATGAAATAGAGCGCGATACCCAAATAATTATGACACAAAACGTTGTACCTACAATAATAGGTCGTTTGAGATGCAAATAACGAGAGATTTAAGTATAAATAACTGGAAAATATTTCCTCACCTCGGATCGCGTTCGCCATAATTATTACGACCGGCCATGTTTGGATGCGCGGAAATGCGCTTGCGCGCGCATCAACTCGATACCCTTCAAAGTTTAGCCAAAAATGTAAAATTATCTAGCCGTTGAAAATATACTTACCTAGGGTTCAAAAATAAATAAAATTTGAAAATTTATCAAATAAATTACTGAGTCCTCTCGATATTTTAGTACCCTTTTAAGGCTCTTTCAATCGGATATCATAACTTCATTTGAAACCTAAAAATGTAATTTGTATATTTTTATAAAAAGTATTGTACCAATGTCTGTAGAAAATGCTCATACGAGCCTTTTTCGAAAAAAAAAACTCGTCGAGCCGCTTTTGAAATTTTCAACGTGTAGTGCAGCTTGAAGTAAAACACTGACACTTGTTCTTGTATTGCAGGCAATTCAAATCTCCAGCGGAACGTGGACTTTAAAGGCGGAAACACACTTGTGTGGTGTGGTGTGTCGTGGCGCGCCAGAAGCACATCGGTTTCATACATTTATTATGGTTAGAGACACATATTTGTAGGTTGTGGCGTGTCGACAAGCGACGACGATGATTGGTTAATTTGTAGTCACGACACACCACACCACACAAGTGTGTAAAGGCACTGGCACACTTGTGTGGCGTGGTGTGTCGTGGCGCGCCAGAAGCACATCGGTTTCATCCATTTATTATGGTTAGAGATATATTTGTAGGTTGTGGCGTGTCGACAAGCGACGACGATGATTGGTTAATTTGTAGTCACGACACACCACACCACACAAGTGTGTTTCCGCCTTAAGGAGCTTGCTAGGTCAAAATTTTTTAGCCAATCATCCTTCTACCCTCTCGATGAGCCAACTTTGTTAAAAACGCATTTTCTACGAAACTTGGTATTGTACATTATATAATTTATTTTGTGTTGTATATTTTTTCAAAACAAAAAATGTGTTCTTAATAAGGGGTACTTACCTAATTTTCAATACAAATGATCCCTTGCGATGAGAAACTAGCTACCTTCAAATAAATTCATCCAAATCTAATTTTCAAAAGAGGTCACAATATTAAATTGTCTGTGCAAAATTAATTGTCATCTTTGAAAGGAATATTAATTATTTTGTTACCTTTACCCTATGATTGAAATACATAGTTTATTATTGTACATCTTTTAACAAGATTTAATAGTAATAATGCCACCTTATAATTTTGAATAAGTTTTTGTGCATTAAATTAATTGCCATTTTGCCAGCGCGTGACACTCGATTTTTTAAAACGACCCATGTAGTAAGTGGTATGTGTTCCACTCGGCATAATATTAACTATTCTATACTGCCATACAAATCAGCACCGGCCGACAGTGCCGGATTTGCCATACGTTCAAAAACGTGCAAAAACCTGGCGCCAACTCCAAAGGGGCGCCGCGGCGCCCGTGAGAAAATAAATATTGTATTAAAATTTAGTTATAATATTCCCTGAATCGTTTAAAAATTACCCATAGTACGAAATAATTATTACGCTCTAGCAACACTTTCCAAAGAAACAGAATGCGCACGCATCTGGTTGGTATCAACGGCTTACGAATTTATAGTCATTTACAGAATTTTTTTACAAATTCCATATATTTTGTTTAAACGTAAGATTTATTTTTCCATATATTATATCTTTTACCGTCTTTTACGACGAATAGGTGCGATTCAAATTCAATAACCAATCACAGCGCGGTATTTTTGTTCGTAAGCCGTTGATACCATACGTCAGTGTTTAGTGCTTGTTCGCTCAACACAGGGGAAATGCAAGGCATAAATTTGAGGTTATATTCTTATTATCACTGCTCACCGTCTCTCGTCGGGACTGCCTGTCAGAAGCTAGTAGATGCCATTCTTGTGTTGTACGTTGCCATGAGAACGTATTTGTGTTTGCTTTTTCTAATATTCGCGTTAGGTATATAGGTACATAAACACAGTAAATCTCAAGAATGTCTAATGGACCTAGTTCAGCGAAACCACCCGCATTGTCTCGTAACCTATATTTTAAATCATGATGCGGGCACAAACAAACAATTCGTTGTATTATTTTAAAGCATAACTGGCAAAGAGTTTTTCCTAAAATAATTAAAATAGCACCATAATTTATGTTTACCCAATAGATTCAGAGAGTATATGGCTCCTGGCGATCCTCTCTTTAAAAAAAAAAACGAGTGTGAGAGCTACCGCCAGGTCACTTGGAAAAGTTACACCTTTTATATGTCTTGATTTTATTTGATAAATTAGTGTAAAAAAAATAATAATTAAATTAAAAAAATTGAGGTGAACGAATTTTTAATCAAAATAAAAATGTAGGGGGGGGGGCGCCATCGGTACCTACTGCACAGGGCGCCAGATTTCGTAGATCCGGCCCTGCCGGCCGAACAAAACCATCGCAGCAGTCTGCCAGCGCGCATAGGGAGTAGACGCTGCAGAGAAGTAGAGAGAGTACAACATACCCCTGAACGATTAATACTGACTACTGGCTACTGGCAGCACTTTCATGAATTACCATAGATAAATTGCACATGTCATAAAATCTATGAAACGTGAGGAATGTCAAATTGAAACATGGCTGTTGAAGTTGAGGAGGAAATTATTCCTGGTGAGGAAATAGAAGTGAAAAAGGGAGAGAAAAAGCATTCCATCAAAGCCACAGTGTTAGATTCTTTTACACAATTGGCCAACAATAATGAAACGACGAGAATAAATGGCGGCGTTAAACTACTGGGCTATTTGTTCACGAACAATGCTGCAGAAGAGGTTAGTTTTACCATGTGTTTTGTGCGATGTTGTCAATTTTAACAGAAACCCTGTTGAAAATGCTTGTTTTTTGTTTCAATTTTATATATCTTAGTGTATGGCAGCATAATTACCTACGATCAGACGAATGCAAAATATATTGTTTATAGTTAATATTATTTTAATGCTGTAAAATTGTTTTCAGTCTGAAAAGGAGGCGTCTTACGCCTTGAACCGTTTAATAAGAGGCATTGCCACCAACAGGCCAAGCGCAAGGCAAGGCTTCTTCACCGCCCTCACTGTGTACCTCAACAACCAGCCCAACATCACAATTACCTCCCTGCTGAAGGTTCTTAACAAGGAACTACAAGTTGGCGGACAGTCTAAAGGCGTAAGTAAACATTGACTATTATTTGCAATCTGTGTATTTATGAATCCTGATAAACAAATTCCCCATCCGAATTCCAACATGTTTATTTTTAGCAAGTTTTTAGGGTAAATAATATACCTACAGATAACTGGACACGGTTTATGCACATTTTATTAAACACTTTATCAGTTGGATAACAATGAGAAACGATTATTTCTGTAATCAGAAATGGAAATTGCTGCTTTTTAATAGCTATTTCATTTAAAATACGGATAATTTGACATCTTTCCATCACGCCACGTTTCAACTCTTATATTTTCTTAAATTAAACCCATACTAAGAACTTAAAAACCTACTTTTAGGTTTGGGTTAAATGAGAAGAAAAAATTAACTTTCATACTTTCACCTCAACAACAATGGCTGCCAAATGAAAATCAATTTAATTTTTATTAAATAATTACATATAAATGTATTATTTTCCATTTCTGTTTATTTGTATACTTATTTACCATATTTAGAATTTTTATTTTGATACATTAGTTTACATTGTATAGTATAATTGAATAATGCTGACCTCCTGGGTGGCTTACCCATGCTGAGGCCCCTTTCAGATTAATTTATTAATTCAATTAAGCCCTGTTAGAGTAACATTCGGCATTGACATTTGTTCATTCACTCTAGACTAAAACTGCGAAGTAGTGATATCCTTCATGGATTCTGTAATGTATTGAAAAAGCTTTCAAACTACTTAACTAGATGTCAGCATGGAAGTATTTCTCCGCCTGGCCGATAGGGGCGCCCTTGTTGCCAACACCAGCTAGACAAGCTCGCTTGAGCGAGTGTGCAGATCAATTTTACCTCTCGTGTAGATAGGTCGGCTGACTTGCAGCCTTACTATATTGTAAATACGTAATCTCAAAAAAAAGCAGATTGTTTATCATGAACCTAATATTTATTGAGAAGTTCTCCGCAGAACTCATAGATATATTTTTGTTGTTTATTTTTGGAGAGTTATGCCGTGTTGCGCTACCTCCTTTAGCCAACGTTTCGGACATCGATACAGTGTCCATCATCAGGGCAGATGTGTTATTGTTAGTGGTGAAATGTGTGCTTATGTACTTGGAAGCAATACCGTGTTGCCAGCTCCACTACAAGCTGGTATTACCACATCCGGAACAGCTGAGCAGCTGAGTTTATACAGTCTGGCAATTCTATAATAATAATAATAATAATTGGACAATTTATAGAGCGCCGTTTTTGTGAAAAATCACCTCAAGGGCGCTTTACAATTTATCATTAATCTTAGGCTCTATCTAATTTTATTATTTACAAACAGATACAGAAACATACTTACCTGTAGGACACTTCCGATAAAACACACTTTATTAAAAAGTTTATGCTTGGGGAAGATACGAATTTGCGCGTGGAGGACATTATATTCAAAACACTGGACATTGCATGACTTTACCCTTGCTACCCTCATCACTGTGGGTTCTACATTTATATTTATAAGAAGATTAATGGCAAAATTGAGTTAATGTTTATTTTGAAAGTCTGGAGAATTTTAAGAATTTGCTTTATTTTTACACACTTGGTAATTTACAATGTTGCGAGCCGTGAAGGCGGGGGTGAAAGGTTATATTTATTTATTATTATTTTTTTTTATACTTATGGATATGACTGTCTGAAAAGATGAGTTTTAAGTTTAGCTCTGAATTCTGCTGAATCTGTGATCATTCTTAACTCGTGTGGCAGTCCATTCCATGCTTTAGGTCCTGACACTCCGAAAGCACGATCACCGAATTTAGTATCTGGTGTGCGCTTTGGTTCCTTCAACCTTCCGATCGCTGATGTTGCTGCTGACCTGAGGGTTGATTGTCGAGAGTTGGAATTTTCTGGGATGCACATTTCCGATAAGTAAGTCGGAGCCATTCCGTTGAGGGACTTGAATACCATCCAGCAGAGCTTAAACTGGATTCTCTCGGGACACTTGAGCCAGTGAAGGTTTTTGAGATGCTCAGAAATATGGGAATATTTTGATACGCCGGTGATGAGTCTTGCCGCAGCGTTGAACACAGATTGTAATTTGTTGATTTGATACTTTGGGAGACTAGCATATATTCCGTTGCAATAATCTAGACGTGAAACAACATACGAATTGACTAGTAATTTAGTTGCCTCTGTTGTCAAGTTTCTCCGTACTGCTTTAATTTGCCTTAATTGAAAGAACCCCGTGCTTACAGTTCTGTTCACTTGAGTTTTAAGGGAAAAATCAGCGTCCAGATTGACGCCTAGTAGTTTTATGCATGTCTTTGGTGTGATGTCACTTCCTGAAATGGTTATTGGGGAGTTATCAATGATACACTGGCGTCTACTTGTGGCTGTCCAGAGAAACTCAGTCTTTGCAGGATTCAGTTTCAATCTATTTGAGGTCATCCAGTGAGTGATTGCTTCTAGACACTCGGTTATTCGAGTTTTAAGACTGTCTATTTCCTCTGGTAGGCAGTAGAAGTAGACTTGCTGGTCATCAGCGTAGCAGTGAGATAGAAGACCAAATGATTCGATAATTTTAGCGACATCATTTGTGAAGAGGATGAAGAGAAGTGGGCCCAGAACAGACCCCTGGGGAACTCCAGATGAAAGGGTTGCATATTTTGATTGGTTTTTTCCCACTTTTACGGCTTGTACGCGGTTGACCAAGTAAGATATCAGCCAGTCCTGTCACATTGTGAACATAAGGTAGGAAAGCACAGCCTTTCGACTCTTGTTCAATTCTGTCTTCGTTTGGTGCAGATTTGGCTCTTATTATTTGCCTTGTCTGCCTTGCCAGGTAACCGTTACGCTCCCGTGCATCGGTGAGATGATGAAGATGGTAGCCTAGGACACACGGTGTATAGGAAACCAACGCATCCAAACCGGTATCTACATGCTGCTGATTCGCATCACCACCCAGCGCAGAAGAGAGAACTTATACATACGTTGGTAACCCGAGCGACCAGAATATGTGAAGAACCTAAAATCGGAGCAGAACTTACAAAAACCATTGTGAAGTATATGGTAATACCAGCTTGTAGTGGAGCTGGCGACACGGTATCGCTTCCAGTACATAAGCACACATTTCACCACTAACAATAACACATCTGCACTGATGATGGACACTGTAATGATGTCCGAAACGTTGGCTGAAGGAGGAGGTAGCTCAACACAGCATAACACCCCAAAAATACTTTTGGCCGTGAAAATCTAAAATCAACCTCATATATATAGTATAAAGAAATACCCAACATTACAGATTCACAAGCAGGGATATTTTGGAGTGAAAACATGAGTGCCAAGAACGTATTTCCAACCAACAAGTATTTTTAAATTTTTAGCTGTTGATTAAAGATGACTTTTAAATTAATCTTTTTCTATAGTTTATCATATTCAATGATGTGGATTATTTTTAAAACTAGCATTTGTGTAGTTTTGCTCTTAATTAATGTGAATTAATAACTGTTTTATACAGTGATTGCTTATGTAAAAACCCCAATGCAAAAAAGGCGAATGAGAGTATAATATATTATTAATTTGCATATTAATTAAAGTAATTTTATTTTCATGTAATATATACGGATTTTCATCCAACTTGACCATAACAAATATTCTGCTACCACATGTATACCATTTTAAAAGCACAAACTTAGTGAACTGAAGTTGTCTTTTATAGTATTTAATAAGTCAGGTACGCCTCCTACATTCTACATATGTCTGGCAACAATAAATTATTGTGAAAACAAGCTTATGGGTCCGAGTGGTTAAGAGAGGGAAAAAATCGTAACCAGTGATAATAAAATATTGGTACATAAATCTAGAGGGCCCCGCCAAATTAATCACAATTATTATTCCAATGAAAAAGTATGAATGCTGGTAGTTTGTAACTTACAATAGTGACCATATTCTTTTCAAGGGCCTTCTGGTGTCTACTTAGGACGTAGGTCTCCCTCCAGTTTTGAGCATTCATTTTTAAAAAAAAATATTATTTTGTTACAACATTTCATTGTACCATCCAATAATGTTGAACTCTCTGGGTGGCTTCCCCATGCTGAGGCCTCTATTTTAAACCAGCAGCTTTAGGATGGGTTAGAGCAGTTATTCGGGTCTACCTTTACTATGCTGTGGCCTCTGTTCGTTGCAGATCCAGCCTCTCTTCGCAAAGCCTCTGGAGTTTTTTTATATACATTGTCACCAAAGCAACAAAGAGTCTAGGCCCCCCCCCCCCTAAAAGTGTCACGTAGTATGGGTACGTTCCCTTATCTGATTCTCTACAATTCACATGTTCGTCCTCACCTGGAATACTGTTCACAGGTTTGGAACCCGCGCTATATTGTTTATGTTAACAGGTTAGATAGAGTTCAGGAGCGATTTCTCAAATTCCTCAATTTTAAATCATTCAATGTATACAATTCTTACGATGAAATCGAGAACCATTTTCAATTCACGAAACTGCTCAACAGGAGGCTTGTCGCTGATCAGATGCTCCTGTACAAAATTATTAACTCGAAAGTTGACTGCCCGGAGTTGTTAAATAAAATAAAATTAATTTTTGGGGATCGTTGGAAACGGTTAATACGCACTTTTTTTTAAAAATATCTTTTGATTCACCTTAATTACATTAAAAGACAACTTTTTGCATTGGGGGAAGTGGAAAATATTTCATTTTAAATTTCGATTAGTAAAATTAAAATTAGCTTTCGTCTTGTGAGATTGTACGCCATTGTGGTTATTATCACTTTGGTATGTTGGTATTCCCGATACACTTGAATGTATAACGAACGGCTAGAAGATTTTGAAGGTACCACGAAATCTGGAAAGGTAAGTACTAAATTATCGGAGTTTTGGGAATAAAATGATGGAAAAAAACATGTTTTTAATTTCGGTACCTAATTATTTTTTATAAATAGTACATTCACTTTTGTATCAAAAACCGTGTTACACAAACCTAGCGTAGCCGTTAAACTACTTGAAAACTGGGATGTTTTTCTTGCCTTGACGCGAGTAGGCGTTATAAAGGGGCACTTTCTTTTGTATCACAAACCAGGTTACACAAACCTAGCGTAGCCGCTAAACTACTTGAAAACTGGGATGTTTTTTTGCTGTGACGCGAGTAGGCGCTACGAAGGGGGCACTTTCTTTTCTATCACAAACCATGTTACACAAACCTAGCGTAGCCGCTAAACTACTTGAAAACTGGGATGTTTTTTTGCCGTGACGCGAGTGGGCGTTATAAAGGGGCACTTTCTTTTGTATCACAAACCATATCACATAAAATTAGCATACGTAGCCGCTCAACATCGCAGAAATAGTTGACTTATAAAAATAAAGTTTTAAAGTAAAAAAAAATTTAAACTAATAAATTTTAATCAACGCACGCAATACATGTGTATTAGGTAAGTACCTACTAATTAGGCGGAATTTCAGTTTTATAACATTAAAAAACTCCCGCGCGATTTTGTCTCTAGCCGTTGGTTTTACGAGCCGAATTCCCATGAAGTCTGCTACGATTTGCTCTAGCATCTTTTCGTACAGTAACAAGAATACCAACATCACAAAAAAATGACATTTGAAAATAATGTTTGAAAATGGACGGTCTCGTTTCACAGAATGAAAGCTAATTTTAATTTTACGTAATCGAAATTTAGAATGAAATATTTTCCACTTCCCCCAATGCAAATAGTTGTCTTTTGATGTAATTAAGGTGAATCAAAAGATATTTTCAAAAAAAAGTGCGTATTAACCGTTTCCAACGATCCCCAAAGTTTACCAAAATAAATTTCCACGCGCCGACTCGATATAGCAGACATAATACCCTTTTCTACATTGACAGATGCAACACCAATTCCAACCAAAATGAATTTATGCAAAGGACATGTAACTACTATAACATTAAATTTGCACGTTTAGAAACACTTGCTGACATATTCACTGCTAGTTACTTTCGCTACAGAATTTCATCGTATAACATTCTACGTGCGAATAATACATAACATATATTCAAGATGATTAAATTAATTGTACCTTATATTTTTAAATTACCTGCGTGGCAACTTTCCCTTATCCCTGTCCTCCCCTTACCCGTCCCAATCCAAATTCCTGTTTCGCACCCTATTTTCTTTACATTTATAATCGCATTTATTTTATTGCTGTGTTTTTATATTTAGGTTTATCACTTGTTGAATCTACACCTGTATTATATATATATATATATGTTTTTAATTGCTGCTTTGTCCTGTTTTTTTCTTTTCTTAACCACTGGAGCGACCATGTCGAATAATTCGACATTTTGTTTTCTTCTAGGATTGCCCACGTCGAATAATTCGACGTTTATGACGTACCACTCGTAAACAATTAAAAACTATTTAATTATTTACCAGTTCCTGGCCAATATTTATTCCGTTGGAAAGCTGGTAATATTGTCTCTCATCTATGGCAACACTATTACTATTTAGATGTCTCTGGAAAAAGTAATTCGCGGTTAAAATCTGACAGTTCATATTCAACACCGACGCAAAACTGTTTGACAGGCCGGATGAATTTACACATGTTTTAAAATGCCGTAAATGATTGTGTTTTTGCATTTTAACACCAAACAGTTATCACAATTCAATTATCCATGTATTATCCATGTGGTTAACGTGTTTTCAAGTGTTCAAACTGAGAATTTAGTGATTTTTAACATGTTTTACGTAAATCGAATTTGAAATCTAAATTTCATTCGATTTTTGTGTTTATTTTTACAATTATCGACCTACTTACTTGACGTGTGCATTCGAACTATAGTTTATCAATTAGAAGAATTCTTAACAAAGATATACATCTAAATTTCAATTAGCTTTGAAAAGTTTTAATCTAGAATATGACGACGAAAGCTAGCTGTCAGATGCAAATTTTTTGTGACAATGGAAATGGCGGATCTCGCCAAAATGATTGCAAATATTGTAAAAGTTTAGTACTGCGTATTCTTATGATATATTATCTTATTAAAAACCTTGTATTTTGTTTAGACAACGTGTAGAAATCAAAAATATCCAATGTTGACTTGAAAAAGTAAAATTTAGGGCAATCTTACAGGAATTAACACGCAGGAATCCCACATTTTTAAAGTTTACGATTTTATAATATTTTTTTTATAATTCCTACAAATATGTGATAATCAACAAAAGATAGGTTAATTTATTAACTATATAGAACTATAATCAGTTTGCATGTCTTCATATTAAAATTCGGAGATATGATTTTTTCAATGTCGGCGGAAAAAATTCGAAATACCACGACCAATCGAGGCCAAAAGTTATAAAACGCGCGGTCGCTCCAGTGGTTAAATATTCTAGTTTACATTCAGTTACTTTTATGTTTCTAAATACCTATCTGTGAACATTAGTAATTGGTCTGTTTTTTGTTATATTCTTATGTATATTATGTTATTAAGACTGTTTATGTTCCTTAAATAAATAATTAATATACAGTTGTATATATATACTATATCAGGGGTGGTCCACTGGACGTCTTCCCTCCGGAATAGCTCTATTTGTCCTAAAACTTATTATAATAGGTCAATTCCACTTAATTGATACACCAATTTATCGGGACAGCCGGTTATTTGAGCCTAAACCCAAGAAACAAATTAAACAACCACTCGAACGATGGCTTCCTAAATTTAGTTCTCATTGCTCTAGTCTTGTGCCATGGCTGCCTAAATTTAGACAGACGGTTTTCGCCAATTTATTTTTAAATTCCCGCAAAAAACTGAGAGAAAAGATTCAAGAGAACTCTATATTGACGAGATCAAGAAATATAGCGCATATAAGAAAAAAAAATATATTTCATTTGTGTATTTTGTTTTGTGTTTTGTTTTGTGCTTTGTTGCAACGTTTTCTGTCATTATCTTTATATTTTCTTTATTGTTTAAATTTTTGAGTATTTACTTTCATAGAAATAGTTTGTAAAAAATTTATAAGAAAAGCCCACTAGGGCACGTAATAAATAAATAAATTTCATCCAAAATTCTGAAAATATTTGGATGACTTATATTGTGAAAAATCACCTCAAGGGCAAGACTAAACTTAGTCAATAAGCTAAAATTAGTCAATAAACGGCATCCATTGCCCTGGTTTTCTCAGCAGCTGAATACTGTGCTCCAGTATGGGCCAGAAGCGCCCACTCTTCCATGGTCGACGTTCAGTTTAATTCCACAATGCGAACTATCAGCGGAACCTTAAAATAGACTCCTCTTCCTTGGCTCCCCGTACTTGCAAATATAACCCCTCCAAATATCAGGCGAGAGATTGCAAACTGAGGGAATACAAGAAGGCGCTGCAAAAAAGCGAAATACCCTTGCACGATGATGTCGTTTCTCACCCGGCTTGCCGCTTAAAGTCTCGAAAACCCTTCTGGACGGAAGGAGAAAGACTCCTTCGAACACCTCTCACCCCAGAAGATAGGTGGAAGCTTGAGTGGCAATCAGCCAACGTCAAAAATGCCCATCTTGTTCAAGACCCCGCTGAGAGACAGCCTGGGTTCTCATTGCCTCGCAAACTCTGGACTGCCATCAATAGGATAACATGCTCCCATAGCCGTTGTGCTCACATGATGCATAGATGGGGCCTTAAAGAGTCAGCGACGTGTGAATGCCGTGCGGTGCAGACCACCGAACATGTGGTCAACGAATGCCCGCTCCATTCATTCCCCGGCTGGATCGATGAGGTCCACAGGGCAACGCCTGAGGCCCTAGACTGGCTCGCAGACCTAGATGTCCCCCTCTGACCCTCTACCATACGAAAGAAGAAGAAGAACCTCAAGGGCATTTAAATCAACAAAAAGAAATTAAAATAAGTCAACAGCGGGATTTTCAATATTTAGGAGATCTGACATTGTTCTTTGGGGCTCTCGATGTGTGTGTAATATGTATACATATGAAAAGTTCAAGGTAATTGTTCGGAACAAACGTCAACGGTTAATATGCACTTTTTTTTTGATAAAACTTTTAGATTCTTCTTAATTACCATAAAAGACAACTATTTGCATTGGGGGAGGTTGAAAATGTTACATTTTTAATTTTATTTACGTAAATTGAAAATTTGCTTTCACACTGTCAAATCACTCTGTTTGCAGTTCGGAACAAACGTCAACGGTTAATACGCACTTTTTTTTGATAAAACTTTTAAAATTAAGATTAAATACACAAGCCTGCTACACAAACCCTGCGTAGCCAAACAAACCATTCAAAAACGTAGGCTGTTTTTTTAAAGTAAAGATAACATACACAATCCCGTTACATAACTGTTGACGTTTGTTCCGAATATTTACCAAGTTCAATAAATAAAAAAATTCCTTCCTTAAACTTTACTCATTTGGGACAGCTGCTTATTAGGTATAAAATTTTTGGACCCAATGTTAATTAATCAGAATTGACTATATTGCATTCATTGTTACATTACCATTTTGTTTATTTCCACAGGAGACTGGTGAGTTATGCACGGGCCACGTGTTGACCTGTGGAGCCGTGCTGCGCTCCGGGCTGTTCCTTCGCTCCTCGGCGGAGGAACAGGCGGAATTGATCAGCGCGCTGCTCACCGCCGCCAACAGGAAGGCCTACCTGGGTCTCGTTGCCTACTCTTTCATTGTGGACTTTGTTAATACCGTAAGTTTCATTCAGTCAATTCCAGAGTAGAAGATACTCTCAGTATAGTCAGCGACACAGTTAAAGCGCACTTTAACCTATTGGCCTCAAACTCTGCTCAAGCCTGGCGGGGATGTATCGCTGTGTCTTAAGCCGCCGCATACTGAATTTCTACCAATTTCTTACATATCTCCTTTAAACCAATTTATCTCCAATTTGGGAGGCGGGAATGGGTACCGCCGCCCCGGGAACCTTTATTGGATAACCAACACCTCTGCCATAGGTCACCCTAAGTGGTTCGCTACGTTTGGTGATTTAACAGGGGTGCCCGGGTTCACAAGGTCTTGGTGGTGGCTGATGTGTCTGCCGACCTGCTGTGTGGCGGGCCGGATCGAGAAGGACTGTTTGAGGAGATCTTTTGACCTCTCCAGCCAGAATCCCTCGACTCTTCGCTTTGCACGGCAGTTGAAGGGATGGTTGATTGATGATTGATTCACACGTCCCGTCACTCCTGAACACACTGACCCTCAAATTCCTGCCCACCTATTTCCTTCCCAAAACTCCTCTTCTTCCTTTCCTTAAAAAACCTTCCACACAGCATCCCCTAAGACGACACAGGCCCTATGGGAAATTGTTTTCCTCATGACCTCGTGTGTGGAGCTAATGTAAAAAAAATCTGGGTTTACAATTTTAAATGCCAATCGTTAACAATAATCGGTAATAAGGTAGATTCAAATTGAATTCCGATTTCTAAATAGTGTATCCTATTTCCAGAGCTCCGAGGAAGATGTAACAGAGAAAATATGGCCGCATCTGAAAGAGGCACTGTCCAAGCCTCTGGTGGAGCACTCCCTGGACTCGCTTTACTGTCTGCTGGCTGTAGGCGGCAAGTTCCCCGCCCTCACCAAAAAGATCATCAAGAAGAAGATGGGGCTGACAGCCATCTTCTGCCCAGAGACTGTGACCATCATCTGCGACAAGCTGATGGTAAGTGGTATTAAATCAAATTTATTGTTTTATTATTCCATTTAAGTTATTTGTAGCGATTGGGAAAAGTACCACCATGCACAAATAATTCCCTGAAGAATTGATGACTTTGAATGCTTCCTATAAATTCCACGACACTACTTATGCTGCACTTTGTGCTACATGTGATATTTGAATTCTTTTGTTTTGTTCTCAGAATGCCCCAGACTTCCCTTCTGTCAACCACCCAATCTATGAAACCTTCGGCAAAGAACTCTCCAAATCTGAGCACCTAGTCTTATTCTGGCAAACCGGTCTGGAGACTAAACTCAGTCTCCGCAACCAAAACAGGTCCATCATTGCCCTGACCATCCTCGACGCTATATTGAAAAATATCACTGAGCATTCCAGCCAAATTCCTCACTTGTTCAGCGACATGTTCATCCCGAACATATTGGAATGGTTCAAAGGTTTCAAATCCGCCGGCGGAAAAATGAAGAAATACCGAGGAAAACAGCAAAGGTACGAAGACGAAGAGGAAAATGACGGAAGAAAGGTAATATTGAAAGCCAAAGACGTGTTTGATACCCTCATCGACACCGTCAAGAAGGAATCTATCAGCAAACAAGTTTCTGTGGAAGTTTTGAAAAAGCTGCTCTTTTATCCGGGCGACATTATGTTTGGAGAAATCACCAACTCAAAAGTGATCAAATCTCTAACTGAAGAGATGAACGCTGAGGGTGTTAAAGAATTTGCGGATATTCTGAAGCAGGTCATCGCCAACGAGAGCCGGAAAGTTCAGATGAATAGGACGGAGAGAGCGTGGACCAACACAGAGAGACTGCGGGCGGCGGAGATGTTCACTCATCTGGTGAACCACAAGGCCACTGCAGATAACATCAAGTGGAGGGTCAAAAAGATGCAATTCCTCCTGAGGGTCAGTGTCTTCAAGACTTCTGGAGATAATGAGTCGGCCAGCGTCAGCTCTGAACTTGCAGGTATTTACATATTACATATTTATATTTTAAAAATTTGAGACTTTCCTCAATCAAACATAATCATTTCATTTCAAGTTAGGATTATGTCTGTTAATTTTAACTTTAATTTGTTTCTCTCTTTCACAGCTGCTGTCAAGAAGTGTTTCTTCCGCTGTCTGAACTTCACCCTTCCCAAACTGGAAACCCTCCTGAAGGTTCTCTCCTCTCTTGTGGACTATACGGATGAATACCTTTCTGACGAAGCCAACCTCAGAAGGCTCACCAAACCCATTTCTCCAAAAACCTTGGAGAGCTGGAAGGCCATGAGAAAGTTCACCAAGAAACTGGTATCTTCCTCGAGCAGTGACAGCTCTAAAGCAAACACAGTGTTCCAGATCTTGTCATTACACAGTGGGCTCTTTTTGTTTGCCGATGTTATGAGTGAAGAGATGGCCGCCAGTTCGCTCCAAGAAGTCCAGAGTTGCTACGATCATTACATCAAGGATCGCAAGGGAGGGAAGAAGAAGGTAGTTGAAACTAAAGAAGGAGATATCGTAGATGAGGAACCTGAATGGATTGAAGTCTTAGTGGATGTCTTTTTGAACTTCCTCTCCAGAGATTCGTTCCTCTTGAGGAGTGTGGTTCAGTGCGTATTCAGACTTTTGTGCGAGTATCTGACCCCTTCAGCTATCGGGCAGATTGTGTCCGTGCTAGATCCAGACAGCGATGTCAATCCGTTGTCTCATCACGGGGATCAGTCGGATGAAGAGGGGTCTGCTAGTGGCTCGGATGAAGAGGAAATGATGAATGGAGATGCCGATAGTGAAGATGATGATGACGCCCAAGATGAAACCTTCAATGAAGATGATGAGTCTTCCGGGGATGAGGATGTTGATAACACTACAGTCACAGACCAGCTGAGAATGGCTGTTCAAAAGGCACTAGGTTCTGCACTGCCGGAAACTGACACCGAAAGCATAGATGCCGATAACATTGGTGAGGAGGAAGGAAAAGAATTAGACAAAGCTCTGTCCAGTGCATTCAAACTGTTGAAACAATCCAAAGGGAAAAAGACCCGCAAGGACAAGAAGAATGACAAAGTGTTAATGGATTTCAGAACCAGAGTCCTGGATCTTATTGATATTTATCTTGAAAAGGAACCTTCCATGGAGTTATGTCTGGGAATGCTCTCCCCCCTGTCCAGATGCTTAGAGTTCAGTATAAAAGATTCAAATCAGCAAGCCCTAGAAGCCAAGGTCAGGAAATGCCTCAAGTGCCTCACATCAGTGAAATCTTTCTCGTCAACCGAAGGAGTCACCACCGAGTTGCTAGCGGAGTATCTCCAGGCCATCACCAACCGAGGCAACCGAACGCAGTTTGTGTTTCAAGCTTTGGGCGACGTCGTGTCCAAATGCAGTACATTTGTAGTTCGTTGCTCGCAAAAAATCAAACCGACTGAAACGCCTAGTAAGAAAAAGAAAAAATATAAACCTTGTCCTGTTGTAGAATTATACAAGGAATCTCTCGCCACATTCTTCACCAAGAGAGAGTGTCTTCTTCCCGTCATATTGTTCCACGAAGTCCTTCAGCTCACTTGGGAAGGGAACTGGCAAATACTACCCATTATTCTCCAACATTCTTTTGCAGACGGCGTCCGTCAGTTTAGGAAAAATGAAGGCTTAGAAATGGTTAACTTATTTTACAAGAATTTGAAACGTAACTTAAGAACCGAGAGTGCTCAAGAAATTTCAGCTAAACTTAAACCAATTGAAGAGAAATTATCAGAACTTGTTTTAACTAGCTTCAAAAATAATAAAGAAGTGAATGAAAGGTTTTTCGCAGTCCTCATGAAACTATTTGTCACAATAAAGAATTATCATTCCTCTGTGAAAGAATCAGTTGACAGTATGTCTTGGGAAGAGTTGAAACCCGTTGTTCAGGAGTGCAGACAGTGCATCAAGTTGAAAAACACATCAGACTATTTCAAATTCTGCCAGTTGTCAGGGTTAGAAAAGATTAAAAATAAACAAGTACAGGCAATCAAAAAGGTAGAACAAAAGGAATCAACAGACTCTGGACACGATAGCATTACAGATAGTGATACGGAAAGTAAACCATTGACCAAGAAAGAAAAGAAAAAGAAGCTAAAACAAAAACAGAATGGATCTATGGCAAACGGGAATGATTCAGACGAGGAACATTCCAAAGATAAGAAGCACAAAAAACCCATAAAAAGAGTAAAGAAAGAGATATCCAAGAAAGAAGCCAAGGAACTGAGGGCACAGGCCTCTTCCGAGGGACTTGAAGTAATCTCCTTCAGTAACTTGCTGGAGGCTAATATTGACGTTGATGATATCGGAGAACAAACTATCGACAGTGATGATAACAAATCAAAGAAGAGAAAGCAAACCACAGACGATACTCAAATTAAAAAGAAATCCAAGAAAATTAAAAATGATTCATAATCATTTATTATGTGAATTGAATGTTTTGTTTACATGATTTTTTATATAAATAAATAATTGCTATGTATTTAATGTTTCTGTTTCACACCCTTATTTCCAATTCCTATTTATTATAATATTGACTGTGGAAATAATTATTTTACTCTTTGTCAGAGTTCATTATTTGCAGTTTTATTATTACAGTAGGGCCTCGCTAATCCGGATAGGGAAAACAAGACCCTTTCCGAGTTATCGAGACGTCCGGATTATAGTGTGCAATTTTTTAATAGGAATAAAACACATTTTTAACTTGGGTTTCATTTAGTAAAAATTTCAAGTCAATTTACACAAGAATATGTATGTACTTATACAAAATTCAAACATGTAAGAAATTTGGGCACTTAAGGGAACGTACCCATACTACGTGACACGTTTAGGGGGGGGGGGAGTCTTCAAAATGTCACGCTTGGTACAAATGAGCGGCGGCGGGCTTAGGTTTTTGGTTACCGGGGGGGGTTAAAAATTGCTCACGTAGTATGGGTACGTTCCCTAACATGAAAAAAAAACAAACTATAAGTTAATTATCGAGTGACGGCAAATGATTGAATATTGACACGTTTTGACCTGCACGCACCCATCCAGATTACAGTGGGCACCGAAGTAACGGGGGTCCGGATTAGCGAGGCTGTACTGTAGTTCGGATTTTTTAAAGCCATACCAAGGTTTGTAGAAAATGCTTTTAACAAGGTTAACTCATCGAGGGGGTAGAGCCTATAGTGGTGATTAGCTGAAAATTCGTGACTTAGCTTGCAGTCTATGTTCCACTGGGAGATTTGAATTAACTGCAGTACAAGTTTTTTACTTCAAGCTTATGTCATGCGTTCGAAAGCAGCCTGATGAGTTTTTTTTCGAAAACGGCCCGTAACCTTGTTAAAAGCTTTTTCTACGAACCTTGAGCTTATATCACCCATCAATGTAATATTAATCATTGAAGAAGATAATATTAATAAATGAAAGAGAACAAGACACAAAATAAAAAGGTACCATTCACAACTGGGAATCGAACCCAGGATCTCTATCTTACCGAGACAATGCTTTAAACCACTCGGCCATTGGGACATATTCATTTGGAAAAAAAAAATACATATAGTAATATTGTTAATACCGAATTTAAAATATGAGATTGACATAAATTAAATAGGTCCCAATGGCCGAGTGGTTTAAGGCGTTGTCATGGTAAAATAGAGATCCTGGGTTCCGAATCCCAGTTGTGACTGATACCTTTTTATTTTCAGTGTCTTGTTCTCTTTTATGTTTCGATTTATTTGCACCCACGATTTATTAGTATTATCTTCTTCTTCGATTAATATTACATTGATGGGTAAAACCATAAATATACCAAACCACCCATGGTAAAACCTTCAATATTCAGTAGGGCAGGGGGCAGCAAGGGCGGATCCAGGATTTTTTTCTGGGGGGGGGGGGGCACAAGGGGCGGACGGGCAAAAAAATCAACAATTACTGTTAGGATTTTTTTCTGGGGGAGGCGGACGGGCAAAAAAATCAATAATTACTGTTAGAAATAAACTTGAAGTATGATACTTCAATACAAGTTCAAGTATAATAGGAAGCTTTATGAAAGTACCCCTCCCCCTAAATCCGCCCTTGGGGGGCAGGGGTACTCAATCCAAAAAACAATAATATTTTGGAAGGAGGCGTCTACTAATATCTACAGGAATTCAAAAAACTGAAAAAATCGAACTAATATCTATGAGAATCAAAGTGTTGACGAATATCTACAGCTCAAACTGTTGATTAATATCTATGAGAACCAAAGTGTTGACGAATATCTACAGCACTGGCAGAGGTTGGATTTGTAATTGTGTATAGCATATTGGAATAACGTAATATTGCGTATGCAGTTTAAAAAACTTAATTTATGTAAGTATGTATGTAAAAATCCCTAATATCGGACTATTGGACACATTTCGCTGATTAGTCCAACCTATGCTCTGTAGATATTAGTTCAACCTAAGCTCTGTAGATATTAATCAACACTCTGAAGTTCGTAGATATTAGTTCAACATATGAGCTGTAGATATTCGTCAGACATACAGGCTGTAGATATTAGTATCTGGAGTCTTTTGGAATCGTACCTACTTAACTACTTACATAATAAATTGTTTCGAATAGCACATTACTCACCAGAAGGAAAAGTTATGTTTGGTTTTTATCTGTGGTTTCTTTTCAGAAAAAAATTCTATGGAAATTTCTTGACAGCTTTGTCTTTCTTTGAATGTCGCCGAGCAATTCTTTGAAATAGTTCTGTAACAATTATATTTTTTCACCGAGTCTCAACCAATAATTATTGGAGCAATCGAATAGTTTAATAGGACAATAATGGCGACCTTATCGAGAATACAGAGATACGCGCTGGTGGGGTTAGGTGCCGCTGGCGGAGCGGTTGTATATTACTTGTCTGTGAGGCCAGAGAACCGGTCTCATGTGGTCCACAACTCTTGGACCACCAACTATACTCCTTCGGTGAAATGGGACTTCAACTGGGACCAGTAAGTCTATTTTCTGTACTTGGGAACAAGTGGCATGAAGTAACCTAAAAATAGTTTTTTTTGTTTATTTAGGTGCTAAAATAGGAAGTAATATCGACACACAAATGCCAAATTGTACAAACTTATCATCATTGTACTTTGAATACTGAGTATTAAGCCAAATTTCTGCATTTTAGCAGCAAAATAACGATGTATAAACGATTCTCATAATGACCCCTTTCTCTTGTAACAAATCTTATCTGCTGGAGTTTTAGTTCATAGTATTATGTCAATTCTACAATAAATATGCATAATGTGAAAGCTACTGTGTATTACTTTCAACGTGAATATTATTTACAGCTGGATTCTTATTAATCATTTAATGAAGGTAATGTTATAAGAATGGTTTATAATGAAACTGATTAACCCTAGATCACTAACCTTATTACTAACCATCGTCGTTTTGGCTACGCCGTAAAAAAGGGAGACTTCTAAGGGTTTATGGATTCAAATATTTATATGTGTTTTACTTATTTATTACAATAATCATTTGTTAACATGTTTATAAGTTTTTTATTGGGTGAAATGCAGATCCGGGCACAGTTTGGAAATTTAATAAAAAGGCACTTTCTAGATGAGAAAAGTGTGGAGAAGATGAATAAAAAATAAATTAAGGCGCGCTCGGCAAAATTGAGGGAGATACAACCGTTCAAAGTATTTAAAAATTCACTTCGCGAACTGATATTGACAGTTCGTTGTTCGTTCGCCATGTTTTCACTGCTTAGGTATGTTGGATCCCAGACCTAATACAGAATTAATAGTACGCCAGAATCACAAACCATGTTACACAAACCTAGCGTAGCCGCTAAACCACTTGAAAACTGGGATGTTTTTCTTGCCTTGACGTGAGCAGGCGTTATAAAGGGGCACTTTTTTTGTATCACAAACCATGTTTAGCGTATTAGGTTATAAAAAAAATGGCGGGTGGACGCCGGCGGACTGTCAATATCAGTTTGTAAAGTGAAATTTTAAATACTTTGAACGGTTGTATCTCTCTCAATTTTTGTTTTATTCAGCTTTTCCACACTTTTCTCATCTAGAAAGTGCCTTTTTATTAAATTTCCAAACTGTGCCCGGATCTACATTCCTCCCTTTTTATTTACTAAAATCACATTTTAATTACTTTGACAGTCTTTTAATTGAGACAAAAGTTTTTACTCATTTTAGGTTAACTGGAAGAAATAGGATATAGGTACCTATAAGTTATACCTTTTGTACTAAATGAAAATTTTGTACAATAAATGATTTTGATTTTGAACATGTTTGTTTTTTAAATGCTTAAATCTTAATAACTAAAAAAACAATGACTTAAAAAATATTAAAATTAAGTAATAAAATCAATAAAAGAAAGAAACATTTTAGAAAAAAACTATTAATTAATACATTTGTGACAAATGCCAAGTTTGTGTTCGCCACACAAGGATTTGTTGTACTTGGGCACACAGAGCCCCTTCATAAAAAATACACCCGTGCGCCGCGCGGGCGCGAGCTGCGGGTCGAGATTAGCCGGAATCTGAAATGCGTACGACGACGTACTCAAAATTTATACCACTTTTTTCGAGTCCGCGTCGTCGTTTTGACGAAGATTAGTGATCTAGGGTTAAAGGAATTCATGACAGTGACTTCATTAGTTTCGCAATAATTTTTATATAAGAGACGAAATAGAAGATTTTCTTAACCATTTTACATATCGAAAGTCCCAAAGAACAATGTAATTTATGCAAATTAGTGTAAATTTGCTTTAGAACTGTTGAGCAATTGATTTTTCTGCCTATATTAAAGAGGCAACTCTGTATAGTCATTAATATTTTGTAATTGAATGAGGTTAAGGGTTAAGTTTGAACTGTTGTGGACATCGTTCTTAATTTAGTGTTTTTATTTATTAGATGACATCATTGGTGTATAATATAAAACAATCTTATGTATCATGTACATAAATTAATGTTTATTACTCAGAAACTTTCTTAAATCTATAGATGTTAATTATTTGGCTTTCTTTTACTTGATTTTTTTTCCTTTTAGGTAATCTCAACCATTTTCAACTTCAGATTCCATGTATCTTATAATTTACTTATTGATAGCTTTACACGACTTTAAAAACGTATTATTTATATATTTATCATTTAAAATAATAAATAGTGTATTTGCGGCACGTTACAGAGTGGAAGATACTCTCAGTATCGCCCTGGTGTAAGACCACCATTCAGAATTGAAACGTTGCCTAAAGTGGCTTTCGCCGTGTTTGGTGACCAGATCTGAATAGCCAGGTACTTCCCCACCTTCCTCTTCCCTATCTCCTCCCCTCCCCACTACCTTCAGCCTCACAACATACCCCAATTGGGGATGCCATAGTCTCACCTGCTCCAGACGGGAGCAGTTGGGACTCTTGTGCGGTATTCATGTAAAAAAAAAAAATTATTGCCTGGGCTTCTCGCAGAGTTTTTTGAAATCAGACGTAAACAGTAATTTTCCTCTTGAATGACGATTGTGCAAAATTTTGCCAAGAAGTATCAAAATTTTCTTTTAAGGTGTGGGATAAAGAAATGGGGGTTGTTTTTGCAAAATCTCATGTAGACATTCACCTTTCTCTTAATTGTGCAAAATGTAACCAATCTCGGAATAAATCTGTAGATTTCTGCAAAAAACAAATCCACGCCGCCCGCTACAATCACTATGCTTTATATTATATGGATATAAATGACTTTAAACCCTTAACATGCAAGTTGATTTAATTGTCTCGGAGTAATATAATAATTGGTTCCCCTATAGCCGAGACCCCAAGAGTCTGGTGAAACCGAGCAAGGGTTCACCCGAGGACGACAACCGCTTCAACTCCGAAGTAGAGAAGGTCACCCCCTCCGCTGTGAGGCACCTCTTCCTCATCCGACATGGCCAGTACAACCTCGCAGGCAAGACTGACAAGGATCGGGTCCTCACTGAATTAGGTATGGAAAATATCAAACATTCATATTATATTATCAAATCCCAGAGACCCATATGACTTTGTATTTATGTGAGGGAGCTGTCTATCTGAATTTGTATTAAAGGCTATAATCAATTAAAAATTACAAAGTATGTATGAAGAATGAGTTAATGATGAATGTAAGTAAGTCTAAAGTCTTGGTATTTGAAAGAGAGAGTATGAAAACAATGTGCAACATAGTTGTGAATGATGAGAGTTTGGAGCAGGTGGATGAGTTTGTGTACTTGGGAAGTATGTTTACGAGAGATGGAAGGTCTGACAGAGATATCGAAAGAAGGGTAAATGCAGGCAACTCTATTAATGGAGGACTGAACGCCGTTGGCGCCAACAAAAAACTGTCCAAAGAAGCGAAGTTAGCCGTCCACAACGGAGTGCTGGTACCTACCCTGATGTATGGCAGTGAGGCATGGAACTGGCAGAGGAAGGATGAAAGTAGACTGAATGCTGTAGAAATGAGATCCCTGAGGCGTATGTGTGGTAAAACCATATACGATCTTGTGAGAAATGTGGAGATCCGCGAAGAATGCAAGGCTGATGTAAGCGTGATGAGTAAGATTAAGAAAGGGACCCTCAGATGGTTTGGGCATGTGGAGCGAATGAACGAGGAAAGGAGTGTAAGGAGAATATATGACGCAAATGTGAATGGAAGAAGAAGTCGGGGACGCCCGAGGAAGACATGGCACGACCAAGTGAATCAGATACTTGAGTCGGGCCATGTGAAGAGTCGGAATAATAGAAGAGCATGTATGAGACGATGTATGAATGTGAACGAGGCAAGGAGTGTGTGCCAAGATCGAGTTGTTTGGTGGTCCGCCTCTCTGCCTACCCCTGTGGGGAAACGGCGTGATGGTTAGTTAGTTTAGTTATCAATTAAAAAAATTCTTATTAATTTTAAAACACCCTTGAGGTGACCTTTCGCATGAATGTCCCGACTGTTATTTTTACATTACGCAATGAATTGCAACTTTTCAGCAAAGTGACATTCCAAAAAGTGTTTGTTTTATAAAACGGATCTTAAGATATACTATGTAGAGACCTGTTTTACCAACAAATTATTCTGTGAAGAAGAAGTGTTGAATGAATACTATTATGTGCCCTGTAATTATTTGGTCGTACTTTACCTACTAACTATTTTGCACAAACTTTGTTTTCTGAAATCCACAGAGGTCATTGGCAAGTCGGGATATTATTAACTTAGATCTATTTTATCTTTGAAAGTTTCTTTCTCTTGCCAATAAAATATTCTTATCTACAGATCATAAAACTATGCGAGTACTCCAAATTATCATTACATCTCACTGGAGAGAAATTTTCCTGTTTATTATGCTACTTAATTTAGAACATATATTTTACAATTTCTTAAACACTCGAGCAACACACCAATTTAAAACTTTTTTCTTGGATTGCTCACGATTTTAAGGTAATTATTTGAAAATTTTCCGCCCACGTTAAAAAAATCATACCTACGAATTTTAATATGGAGATGCATAAACCGAATAAAGTGCTACATAACTAATTAATTAACCTATATTTCATTATCTATAATCATTCCATATTTTTAGTATTATTTGTTTTTGTGTTTAATTCTTAGAACTCCATTTTAATTTTTAGAAATTAAATTGGGTAAAGTTCGGTTTAGGGGCGGCATTCCTAGATAATAAAACTAGTTATTTTTATACTATGGGCCGGAAAATCCGAATCTGAAAGAATTAGCCGTCGGCAAGCAATATTAACTGAATTACACGACTTTAAAATTTTCTATACACACACAGGAAAACAAGCCATTTTGAACGCATTCTGACACTACAAGTCATAGAAAAACAAGAAAGATGTTACACCACATAAAATTAAGTGTTGCCATTAAGCAATAATATCAATAACTAATTTAAGTAATTATTTTTTATAAATTTTACTCACTTTTGTATCACAAACCATGTTTCATAAACCTAGCGTAGCCGCTAAACTACTTGAAAACTGGGATGTTTTCTTGCCTTGACGCGAGTAGGCGCTACGAAGGGGGCACTTTCTTTTCTATCACAAACCATGTTACACAAACCCAGCGTAGCCGCTAAACTACTTGAAAACTGGGATGTTTTCTTGCCTTGACGCGAGCAGGCGTTATAAAGGGGCACAAACCATGTTACACAAACCTAGCGTAGCCGCTAAACTACTTGAAAACTGGGATGTTTTTTTGCCGTGACGCCAGTAGGCGCTACGAAGGGGGCACTTTCTTTTCTATCACAAACCATGTACATAGATATTGGTGACCGGTGTACGTCACAACTTTTTAAGACTACGAATTTTCACACTTTTGGTCTAAAAATACGGCCGTTGAGATAGTCATAATTCATCTGGTTAATGTGTTATTTGATGAATTATCATGTGAGGAAGTATCGTGTCGGAAAGTTTTACGTTATTGATATTATTGCTTAATGGCAACACTTAATTTTATGTGGTGTAATATCTTTGGTGTTTTTCTATGACTTGTAGTGTCAGAATGCGTTCAAAATGGCTTGTTTTCCTGTTTGTGTATAGAAAATTTTAAAGTCGTGTAATTCAGTTAATATTGCTTGCCGACGCCTAATTCTTTCAGATTCGGATTTTCCGGCCCATAATTAGTATAAAAAAAATAAAAATTATCTAGGACTATCGCCCGTAAACCGAATTTTTTCCATTAAATTTGATAATGTTATTATCGAGTTCTGCAAGTATTTTAGAATGTATTTTAGTTACAGCTATTTTGACTTGTAAAGTCATTTTCAAACTGTGGTGAAGCCACTTACGGATGACTTATTTATAATATTTTAAATGTCAATTTTTGAAGGTGTCTAAATTGATTTATTACCGGTTAATCCAATTTGCAGAGACACTAATTGAGAGAATTTAAGTCATTCATTAAGTAATCTAAATCATTTAAGGAAACCCTTTCACTTAGTGCAAGGGAAACCAAAGGGAAAGATTCCGAATCCCACATTATCAAATTTAATTTTAATTAAATTTCTAAAAACTATATTTTTAGGATTTATTAAAAAATACTCGTTTACATTTAACTGCACACTCAACTTTCGATTTTTTAGAGATGTTTGGCTAATCAAATGAACGATCGATATCCTATATTTTATTCCATACCCCACTACTTTAATCCTTACCACATACCGGTGGCGGCCGGTGGTCAAAATATGTGGAGGTTCACCAGAGTCATTAAGTTAGACAATAAATTTAGGAAAGGTACCTACCTACCTACTATTCTCCGTTCCGTTAAAACGGAAACATATACTTACAACACAGTTGAAAATACAATTTCAACAATACATTTCAAAAAATACTTTACGAACACTGAAATAACAACCAAAGGAAGTTTCTCACTTGTACTTTTGTTCCAATTACGGGTCCTGTTTTCCCAATTTTGATTCAAACGCGAATTCCCAAAATTCATATTCGTAGTTATTGCTTCGGAAATATAAATGTCAAACGAAAATAAACCAGATAAATGCAACAACAAATAAAAGTTTCCTATTGGTGGATGTACATAGTAGCCGGGGACCATAAATAAACCAAAGTGGACTTATGATTTATGATATCACACAAAGATTCGGGTAACATTTTGGATCGGAGTTATGCCCGCCTGTTGACAGCTAATCACTCATTATCATTATAATATAGTGACATGCTTTGACTTGAAGAGAAGACCGCGTGGAACATTCGTTGAAAATAGTAGCTCTGTTGTTAAATTGAAGACAAAATGTGGACAAAAACATTACATATAAGCGTTCTCGTTTAACACACCACTGTACGAACCGCTCCTTTCGATGTGGGGGTAAAATTCGGAGCGGTGTTCGCGCTTTCGTGAAATTTGCAAAGAATCGTATATACTCACGCTTCCGACTGTTAACGGGATTTGCTCACAAAATAGTAAGATTCTGGACCGCTATCGAAAACAAACTGCTATGAAGATGGGCGCAAGGGCCGGCTCTCTTCGCTCAGATAGCACGTATAATAGGTACCTACCTACGTACTGTACGAGATCTTGAGAAAATATTATAATAATTTATAACCGAACCGCGTTTCGTTTTATGATCTTCAATTTTTGTGGGATGTGCGGTGCTCGGGAGCACTTATGAACTAGCCGCCACTGCTACACACCCCAATAGGGTATGCCGTAGTCTGATAGAAATTTTGATTATCTTTACATGGTATAAAATGAAGTCGCTCCTGCTGTCTGTGCACTTAGATCTTTTAAACTACCCAACGGATTTTAACTATACAATTTGTCAAGGTTTTGTGTAAATTGGTTAAAATATATAATATATCTTGCCAAGCGGCAGCGGACTGGCAAACTGGCGGTATGGCCGGGTCTGTTAGTTTTCAAATAAATGGAGTATTAAAAAAACTTCACATCGCCCGCCACACATAGTAAATAGCGTGCGAATCAACCGTCACCAAATGTGTTAACTTTTGATTATCGTTACTTCCAGGCCGCAAGCAGGCCGTCATGACGGGTCAGCGCCTCAAGGAGCTCGGTCTTTCCTGGGAGACACTGGAACGCAGCACCATGACCCGCGCCCAGGAGACGGCGCACCTGATTGCCGAGCAACTTCCCCCCGAGCTGTCGTGCGAGGGCCGCGACTGCTCGCTGCTGGAGGAGGGGGCCCCCGCACCCCCGGAGCCGCCCGTGGGGCACTGGAGGCCTGAGCCTCATGTAAGCTTATAGATTAGTAGTGGTGGTATTGACTCCTGTTGGAAATTTACAGTGCATTTTTTCCCTTTTTCATATGTATTTATTTTCACCCTAAGGGGCTTTTACATGAAATGAATGAATAAAACAGTTGTGTTAACTCCTTAGGCCTCAGGCATATTTTGTCGAAAGCTCAAAATTTCCTGCTTTGCAATAAAATTCAAATGAATGGAATATTTCTTAAAGCATTCAAAAACTAAAAACTCCTTTTTTTATATGTGTTACGCTCTCATATTTTATAATTCGAAATAAACATATAATTTATGAAATATAAAATTTTTGAATGCAAACATAAAAAAGTTTTAAAACCTCTTCTATGCCGCTTGTTCACCGGTGAAATCGGCAAAAATTAAAAAAAAATATATATATATATATATGCGATTTTGACCCTTATGTATAAAGAAACTGTATCAAGAGTAAGGTCAAAATCGCTTGAGCCAACAGTATTCTTGATACCGCCAAAAGTTTCATTCACCTGGCAACACCAAAATATTTTAAAATGAATTATCTGTGGAATATGAATGTCACATTTTACCGCGAATTAAACAGTCAAAGCAGTCGATGGTCGGTCACAAAAACTTCAAAAAACCTGTCAAAAAACCAAATAAACACAAGTAATGTTGTTTTTATCAATAGTATATTGTTCAAAGAATGTATTTCGGTAAATAAAATAAACAATAGCTCAAAATAAATTCACAAAATATCATTTTTTGTAAAAAATTTCCAAAGTTTCATAATTTTTTTTTAAATTGTAATTGGAAACTTTGGTTTTATAATTATTTTGTGTTTAACTTTTAGATTTGAATATAATATATATTGTGGTGTTTTCTCTTTTTCTAACACTGTTTAGAGTTTAGATCAAATTTATAAACCATGATAGTAAGGGAGACACAACGAGACCTTTATGATTTGTTCCGAAAAGCGAACAAACTGGCCTGAGGGAAATTATAAATAAATATTGAAAACACACTTATTTAAAATAAGAAGTAAGATCATCAAATTAAATATGCAATAGATATAAAATGACTAAATATATTATTAAAAAAATTGAGAAACAAAAAAAATTTAGGTATATTTACTACGGAATGGTAAATTTTAAACTTTTTCAATTTGGGAGGTGGGTATGAGTACCGCCGACCTGGGAACGATTTATTGGATAACCAACACTCCTGTCATAGGTCACCCTAAGTGGTTCGCCACATTTGGTGACTTAGCAGGGGTGCCCAGGATTAATGGGGTGAGGTTTGTTTAGGTCTTGGCGGTAGATGTGTTTACCCACCTATTGTGTGGCAAGCTGGATCGGGAGAGAGTGATTGAGGGAGACCTTTTGACCTCTCCAGCTGGACCCTCGAGCCATTCCCAAAGATGTCATAGGCCCTGAGGGATTTTTTCCTCAGGATCTTTTGCGTGTAGCTAATGTAAAAAACAAAAAAACTCATCTATTTCAGCAAAGTATTTGTTTCTTCATTATATTTACCATTATCTGGCAACAAGCTGCCTTAAATATCATAATCATAAAAGTTGGAATTATTACATCAATAACCTAACGATTGTCGTAGATAATAGAAACAAAGGGAGATATGGCATGGAAGCGTGCCGCAGGATCTTTCACAGCTAACGAAAGTTATGCATTTTGTGTGTGGGTAGAGTCAAAGTCAGGACTCCGCTGTGCATAGATGTGATTTTCAGTAGTATGTATGAACAATGTTGGCAACACTTTTGTGCACCTGGTATATCAGTTGATTTTAAGCTCTGCTTGGTTGGAATGTCTAGCTTAGTGCGGCTTTAACAAAAGCCTAGATGTCACCAATATTACACATATTGTCTGTGACTTTAATAGAGGAATGTGTTTCTATTTTCTTTGATAAACCAATCTTCCATCTACATGAGTGGTACATCTATGCTCTCTACTGTCATCGTCATCAGGATATATCTATGCATCAGAAGATTGCAATCTTTAAAAAACAATGGCAGTCTATTTTTTGGCGTGTTTAATTTATGAATTCATTTTTGTTAAAGTCCAAATTGATTAAATTAGGCAATTTACGTAAATTACTTAAACGTCAAGATTGACATGACATGTATATAGAGCACCTCAACATCTAAAAAATAAACTATTCTGTGACTTAAATTTGAGTGAGGAATATCGTACATAGCGAGTATACGGTCTGACTGATATACCGGGCCTATCTAATAGTGATTCACGGCCCATCTTCCTGGTTTCTATTATCTATGGTTGCAGTTTTTACGTGTTTCTAATCAAATAGTATTGGAATCATTGATGTTGAGCGAGTGCTGTATGCTTGGGTTGTTTAGCAGTTCTTCCAGGAAGGAGCGCGCATCGAAGCGGCTTTCCGTCGGCACGTGCATCGCGCGCCCGCAACGCAGCTCAACGACTCCTACACGCTCATCGTCTGCCACGCCAACGTCATACGCTACTTCATCTGCAGGTTCGCCTCTTACCCTTATTGTTATATCTTTATATACATCTCCCTTCCTTCACCCAGACTGTTATCAAAATACCTTTCCCTATCTGACAGTGTGGTCAATTTACCTACGTGTGACACTTATAACAATACATTATGGTACAATCAGTCTGTAAAAGTAGTCTTAATGCCTTAATATCTGTTAGAAATCAGGGCATTGACCTGTTATCCAAGTACCTGTCCCTGTCTGACAGTTTGTTTACAATTTACCTATGTTTGACATTTACAACAATACATTACGGTACAATTAGTCTGTAAAAGTAGTCTTAATGCCTTAATATCAACTCTGTTAGAAATCAGGGCATTGACCTGTTATCCAAGTACCTGTCCCTGTCTAACAGTTTGTTTCCAATTTACCTATGTTTGACATTTACAACAATACATTACGGTACAATTAGTCTGTAAAAGTAGTCTTAATGCCTTAATATCGACTCTGTTAAGAAATCAGGGCATTGACCTGTTATCCAAATACCTGTCCCTCTCTGACAGTGTGTGGCCAATTTACCTATGTGTGACATTTACAACAATACATTATGGTACAATATGTCTGTTAACCCCTTGTTTGCCGCTCGTGCGCCGGCGTGTCGTGAGACTTTACACGCGATTTTGACCCTTATGTATAAAGAAAGTGTATGAAGAACACGGTCAGAATCACTTGCTCTAGTATCGCCCTTTACCATAGAGAAAACCGCAATGCGCCTGGTCACTCCATATAATTTATATTAATGATTTACCGGAGCGCGGGAACGTGCGCAGTTCTTGCACATGTGCGGGAAAAATTCCTTTATCTACGGTTTTGACCTTTCTATGTACAAAATTTCTCAAGGACAGTGTCAGAATCGCTGGACACGAAATGTCATTGGTGTCATAAATGCCGCGTTATAATTGGTGGTGCTTTTTGCTGGCCTACCCCGGCAAACAACGAGTTAAAGTAGCCTTAATGCTCTAATATTGACTCTGTTAAGAAATCTTGGCAGTGACCACCTGGTACTCCCTCGGTATGTATAAAATCAAATCTCTTATTTGTGATTGTGCAGTGAATTCCACCAATATCTGTCAAGACTATAAGAACGATTCTTATCAACAAGAAGTGAGAAATATTGAGGAAAGGGCTAAGTCAAATACCAATTTGGGAGGCGGGAAGGGTACCGCCGCCCCGGGAACCTTTAGTGGATAACCAACACCTCTGCCACAGGTCACCCCAAGTGGTTCGCTACGTTTGGTGATTTAGCAGGAGCGCCTGGGTCCATGGGGTGAGGTTTGTCCAGGTCTTAGAGGCGGATGACCTGGACACACTGAACCTCATATTCCTACCCACCCCTTAAACCCTTTTCCTTCCCAGAACTCTTCTCTCCTTCCTTTCCTAAAAAAAAACCCTCCACACAGCATCCCCAAAGATGACATAGGCCCTGAGGTAAATTATTTTCCTCTGGGCCTCCTGTGTGGAGCTCATGTAAAAAAAAGAAAAGGATTAAAATTTGTCATTAATTTATTTATTATTTTCTTTATTAATCGACAGTTTATATTTTATCTGTTTGTACATTAAAAATGCCAAATTTTTTACAAGTACATATTATACCTACTACATTTATTCGAGTGTCTCGAATGTGTTTTTAAACTTTATTAAATTGTTGACAGAACAATAATTATGTACTGCATAATAGGCATAAATACCATTGCTGCACGGGTAATACCTTCAATATGAAAAAACAAAAATTTTACAGAAGAGTGAAAAATCATATTTTGTTTATTTTTCTCTCGTAAATCGTGACATCAGGTCTCCTCACCCGCATCACATACTGCAGGCCCGCCCTTCTTAAATAAAAGTCTTTTACTGATACACGTTTTGCATCAACTTCAGACAGGAATTTGTCCCAATTAACCAGAATGGTGTCTCGGATAACTGAAGTAAATTAATATTAGTTTAATTTTTTATAAGAAAAACTCTTTTTTTATAACTTTTGAAGGTTATCTCCATCAATGTAATATATCATTGAAGAAGATAACAATAATGGTCTAAGTGGAAATATGAAAGAGAACAAGTCACAAGATGATCTCCGGTATTGTACTGAATCCACCTATGTTGAAGGAGATTAACCTATATGTCCCTAACGCGTATACTCGTGGGAGATCCCACACACTTTTTTATGCTCCGAAAGCGAGAACTTCTTCCTTTCAGAATGCCCCATTAAATAGAGCAATTCAACTGCTTAACGATTCTGCATCGAGCATTGACATCTTCAATGTTACCTATAGAGAGTTCAGTAACTATCTTTTGACATATGTCTCAACATAGTGAAACTGCCCCCTTGGCCCTCTTTTTTCTCTTATATTTTGTAATCTTCTCTGTAATAATTTGGTGTATAACTGTGTATGTTGGTCTTGGCCTATGGATGTGAGGCGGGAACACTGACGGCAAAGTCAGCGGAACGGCTGGACATCTTCGAAAGAAAGGTACTTCGAAGAATCTTAGGAGCGGTGCGAGAGGGAGAGGCATGGAGAATCCGCCACAATAATGAACTCTATGATATTTACCAAGCTCCCAGACTCTCCACCCATTTAAGATTCCAAAGATTAAGATGGGCCGGACATGTGCACCGAATGCCAAGCACACGAGTACCGAAGAAGGTTCTGACAGGACACCCGGGAGGTAAACGAAAGGCGGGCAGACCTAGACTGAGATGGGAGGATGATGTCAGGAAGGATGCAAGAGGATTACTCCATGTTGCAGATTGGAAGAAGACGGCCGAGGACAGAGGGCGGTGGAGGCTTATTTTGAAGGAGGCCAAGGCTCGAAATGGGCTGTAGCGCCATTGAAGAAGAAGAAGAACTGTTTTATGGAGAACCTGAAAAAATAAATAAATAAATAAATAAATAATGGTCGCAACTGAAACACAAACCCAGAACCTCTCGTCTATCTCTCGTCATCCCAGTTGTCACCATTATCTTTTTCTGTTTTTCCGTGTCTTGTTCTCTTTCATATTTTTGTTTAGATTATTAATGATAGTATTAGTTTCTTTATTTGCTTTTTGTTCCTTTGTTTTGTCCCAAATAACTGACTGCCCCGGTAATCTGGTGTACCAATTAAGCAGAATCGACTGTGTAAGGCAAGACATCATGTATTATGTACAATAAGAAAGGATATAAAATAAATTAAATTCATTACATGGTGTTCGGAAACTAATAGTACAGGCGGGAAATTGATGAATCTAAATCACATTTGGAGTCGATTTTGTAATACAATTTTTTGTTGATTTGGGCTTTCGTTTTAAAGTAAATTTGAGCGCGAAATTTAAATAACTTAGGTAAAATTTAAAAAAATCAGTTGCTACAAGATTACTGTACTGCAAAAAAAAAAACCAAAGAAAAAAATCAAAATGCTCAAATCCAAAAGAGTTTTATTTTAATTTTTCAATGAAAAGACAAATAACTTTTATTTCTATACAATCAACATGTATCATGAACGATGTTCACAACATCAGGATCCAATGTATACTAAACTTAGATCACATATGGGAGGAAAGGGTAGAAGGAAGGGGAAGGGGTAAGAGCGGGGGAAGGTTATTAAAATTAGGGATTTCAAAGTCATTAGCAGGGAAAGACCGGTTAAGTGGGAAAAGATTCAAAAGAGGGTTTATAAAAATTTGCTGCTTATTAATTATGTCTGCTTTATTATTTACATTTTTCCTAATTTCTAAAATCTCTAAATTATTTATCTGTGATGCCTTATAACCCATATGTAATATTTTAAGTCCATGGTTTTTGTCAAATTATGATCATTTTTTAATAAATGATCTGTGAATTCAGATTCGCTATTGCCATTTAATGCCCTGAGATGTTCTTTAACCTTTACTTCAAAGTTTCTATTTGTTCTACCTATATAAAAGCAATTACATTATTTACAATTGAGTTTATAAACGCCCGATTTTATGTGATCTATGTTTCCCATATGTGATCTATGTTTAATTTTTAAGTTTAGTATACATTTCATCCTGATGATGTGACATCGTTCACGAAACATGTTGATTGTGTATTGGCTCTTGAGGCGATTTTTCGCAAAAACAGCGCTATATAAGTTGTCCAAATTTATTTTTACGCACCAGATTTAAATGTCCGGGTTAAATTTTCCCCACAGGAAAAACTAAACCCTTTCACACACTTCCCCAAATGATCATCTAGTCAACCCACGCTTTGTAATTGCACTATATAAGTATTATAAATTCAAAATAATACAAGAACAACATGTCAACCTACTGGAGACCAAATGGGAATATAATTCACCGACTCCAGATATTTTCATATCAGAGGGTTCGGCTCTGTGGCATTTCTAATTGAATCTATAAATCCTACTGATCCCTCAATATAAATATTTAAAAAATCTTTTGTAATCCTTAAAATTACTGATTTTTGCTTTTTATATACAAATTCTTTGATAAATCTAATACGCTTAAATTTTGAATCAGATTCCTAGGTATTATGCCAGTGGCCGAAATAACAAATGGTAATATTTTTATAGTCCGAGAATGCCAAATTCTTTTAATCTCATTTCCTAAATCTGTGTATTTTCTAATTTTTTCAGAAACAGTTTTTTTGAATATTACAGGAATTTGGAATAGCTACATCAATGATATAAGTTATTTTTTTAATTTTGTCATGTAAAACTATATCAGGTCTATTATGACTAATTGTTCTGTCTGTTAGTATAGTTTTATCATAATATATTTTATAAAATTCATTTTCTATAAATGAATTTGGTTCGTATTCATAATATGGTACTACATTACGGCAATCAATCAAGTTATTTTTAATCAAGTTATTATGTAAATATAGGTACGTCTGTACGAAAGCAGGTCTAATCTACATGAAAAAAGATGACTCTTCTCGACCTATATTAACCCTAGAGTGGGCGCGCTATGAGCATTTTGCCGCCCTCTGCAAAAAAACGTTAACAATACTTAAATCTACTGCGCTAAAACTTTGCGCTTTTTAGTAGCTGCCCCCACTTTCGTTCGCAACCCGTGGCAAAAGACTGGACACCGTCAATGCGCGGGGAGCCGCTTGAGAAGGAGGTTGTTACCATCGAGTGTCGTCCGGCGGCAATTTGCTCACTGCGCGCCCACTCACGTAACTAAAAATTGTGCTGTATATTATTTACGATTTAATTTTTTTTTGTTCTCAAAAAGAAAATTATTCACTTATTATGAAAAATACAAGGGATACTTGTAGTTTAATGTAAGAATTACTTGTGTATAAGGTAGGTACTTCTAAATAAAGAAACTAATAAGTAGTTTGACACTCTTAGTTCACCACAAAATTACAGTATTGTTGGTAGAGTGAAAAAGTGAATATTCTATTACGTATCATTATAAACGCAAGTTTATAGCAATTGGACATTTCATTATGCTTAGAGTAAATAAGATTTGTTTATTTACATAGTTGAAATGTACCAGTAAATTTAGTTGTACGGACCTGCTGCAAAGTCTGAAATGATTACATTTTATAATGAAACCAAAGGTGGTGTTGATGTCGTGGACCAAATGAAAGAAGTGTATTCTGTTGGTAGAATGACTCGCAGATGGCCAATGAGGTTGTTTTTTTTCAAAGATGAATATTGCCGGTATAAACAGCCAAATAATTTACAAAGCCAATACTGTACACTTGATGCTACGCCGACAGTACTTGCGGGAGATTGCGATGGTCCTGGTTAAGACATATATGACCGCAAGGTCTTCTGTAGATACCTTAAATATTCCTCTGAGGAACCAAATTGCTCGCTTTGTTCCTATAGAACAAGCATCATCTTCAAAGAAGGAAGGCAAATGCAGTATATGTCCATCAAAGAAAAATAGGCGCACGAAAAAAGGGTGTTGCAGATGCTCAAAATTACTGTGTAATGAACATTGCACATACTTATGTGAAGACTGTTTCGCCAAAGCATATCCTCTAGATATGGAAAATATTTAATTTAATATTGTATTCCATTTTTAATAAATATTATACAAGGATAATGTAGGATAACTAAAAAAGTTAATTTAAATATTAAATTTTGTAAAGTCGATTGTAAACCAAAATTCCTTCAACAGAGTTCAATAAAAATGTTAATTTGTCATACCTTATTAGTGATTTACTTTAATCCTAAGAAAAGAAATTAATTAAATTGCATTATTCCTTTTTAAAATTTTCCACGAAAATGAGCGGCAAAATGCTCCCCACGCGCCCACTGACGTTTTACGGAAAGACGCGCCCACTCTAGGGTTAATAGATTCAGAACAAGCTATACCGAAGCTCTGACTACCTGATCTTTATTCTAATTATCGTGATAAAACTACTCACTACCGCTTTATATCGCCATTTCATACTCTATTACATAACAGCAATATATTATATGAACACCTAGGATTTTGCATAACTCCTATTTGTACTGGAATAATTTTAATTCTAATTTTAACTTTAATTTTAATCTTTATTCTCTCTAGAATGGTAACTACACTTATTATAAGATTATTAATTGATTTATTAGTAATATTACTAATAATTCGGCAAAAGAGAACTCTAATCAACATATTTTATATAACCCAGATATTACTTATTTTTCATACTTATACTACTTTTTACTGTCAAAAGAAAGAGAAAATGCCACACACTAACTACATACGTTATTTATTTCCTGGATTTTATTTCAGATATTATTTCTTACTCAGATATTATTTATTTTTCCTAACTACATCATTTTGTTTACAGTTTTGTCGCTACATATTTCGTACTACAAGTATTGATATGATAATAAAATACTGTTTTAAAACTTTACCCAGAAAACAACAATTAATTTTTGAATTCTAATGGTAATAAACGATCTTCAACATGAAATCGATAGTATCATAGTGCCAAATACTGAAATAATTTTTGAAAACATTAACAAAATTATGCAATTTAATTGGGAATCAAATAGGATTAATATTGTTCATCAAAATATTAGAACGATGGGAAACTTGGATGATTTTCTTATATTTTTGGAAGAAATAAAATCTGTGGTAAAGTTCCATGTACTAATTCTCACTGAATGCAGGTTAAATGATTCATACATAGCCAAACAAATTTCAGGCTATAACGAATACCATACAACATCGCATATTAACCAAAATAGCGGAGTAGTAGTATATATCGACAACACATTAAATTCCTTAGTACAAGAAATAAACATAAATCAGTGTAATTGTTTAAAAATCAACATTAATGAGAATTTAGGTATCCTAGCTATCTACCGATCACCATCGTTCAATGACATCCAAGATTTCCTGGAAAATCTTATTGGTGAGTTAAAAAAAACTAAGGATTATGCACAATATGTACTGATCGGGGACATGAATATAAATACTATAGGAGAAGTATTGCATAGGCAGTCCGACGACTACTTATGTGCTATGGCTGAAAGTAATTTTATTTCCAATATTAATTCTCCAACTAGGGTACAAGGTAGCTCAAGCTCATGTTTGGATCATATATATACCAGAAATATAACAAATTCAAATGCATTTGTAATACATAATACAATCACTGATCATTACACCACTGCAATCAGTATCCCAAACTCAACACCCAAAAAACATAAAATTAATCACAGATTATCGATTATGAGGCTTTATTAAATGATCTTAATAATAAAAATTGGGAATATGTTTATAAAGAGACTGAAGTTAACAATGCTCTAAACTATTTTATTAATGAAATCAATACATTCATAACAAAACACACAATAACTAAACGCATTCCATATAGTAAAATACATCTCACCCCATGGATTACCAACGGCATTGTTAAATCTATACACAAAAGAAATCACCTTCATAAAATAGCTAAACGAGACCCATTGAACGATACTAAACAGCAAAACTATTACCGATACCGTAATATTTGCAAAACCGTTATTCGCAAATGTAAAGAGCGTTATTATAAATTCTTACTTGATAAGGATAATTCCAGCAAAAACATGTGGAATGTTGTCATAGACATAACTAAAAGTAAAAGAAATACCAGTACATCTATAACTGAATTAAATACCGGAAATTTGATTATAACTGACAATCAATCAATTGCATGTCATACTAATCAATATTTTGCATCTGTTGGGTCAAATCTAGCAAAAAAAAATTTATTAGAAACCCAGAAAACGGAAGACTCTTTAGCATCGACAATTGAAACAAAGGAACAATCTTTTTCATTTGATATTAAACCAACTACTGTAGAAGAGGTCTTAAAAATAATCAACAGCCTTAATACTACACATGCAAAGGGTCCAGATAGTCTAAATACACAAATACTAAAAAAAATTAAAAATCAGATTTCTGCTCCGCTATCATATATTTACAACTTAAGTTTTGTATCAGGAATATTTCCTGATCACTTTAAAAAATCAATAATTGTCCCAATTCACAAAAGTGGACCTAAATCTCTTGTAGAAAACTATAGGCCAATATCACTTTTTAGCGCGATATCCAAAGTCATTGAAAAGCTTTTCAAAACTAGGTTAAACGAATATGTGGAGGAACATAACATTCTAAGTCCAAACCAATACGGCTTTCGGTCGGGTAAGGGAACGGATGATGCCATTGCATGTCTCACGGAAACTATTGCAGGGAATATGAACCGTGGCAAGAAAACTATTGCCCTTTTCCTGGACCTGGCCAAGGCATTTGACACAATATCTCATAAAATTCTTTTACAGAGACTTAGAAATATAGGAATAAAGGGAAAAGCTTTTCAATGGATAGAAAGTTATATATCTAATAGATTTCAATAAACCAGAATTAACGAGGCTATTAGCACTTCACTAAAATACACTTTTGGGGTACCACAAGGAAGTACACTTGGGCCCTTTCTCTTTATTATATACATAAACGAACTTTGTAACCAACACATTGGTGGCAAAATTATCACGTTCGCTGACGATACAGTTATTTTGTTTGAAGGAGATGATTGGAAAGAAACACACTACCTTGCGAACACAGGTATAAACAGAGTAAAACAGTGGCTGGACAGTAATTTGCTTACACTAAACATACAAAAAACAAAATATCTCACATTTAGCGCTACCCTTGCAGGTCAACCCAAAACACCTCATCACCTCACAATACATAATATTAAGTGTAGCCTTGGAAATAATAACCATACTTGTAAATGCGAAACCCTTGAATGTGTTAAATCTATTAAATATTTAGGTATAATAGTGGATAACCACCTTAAATGGAAACAACAAATTGAAAACACAGCTAATAAAGTGCGCAAGCTTATTTATATATTTATAGCATTGCGGGAAATTATAAAAACTCAAGACATTAAAAAAATATACTACGGGCTCTGTAACTCCGTCATAACCTACGGTTGCATTGGATGGGGTGGAACAGGATTAACAATATTATACCCGCTACTGAAGGCACAGAAATCCATTCTACGCGTCATTATGAAGAAACCCTTCAGATACTCGAGCGACGCTCTCTTCAAGGAGTTTAATGTGCTTGATGTTCGACAGTGTTACATAAAAAAAATAACAATCTGCGTCCACAAAAATATAAACAAAACGATAACAGTCGATCATAATCATCAAACCAGAAGTAAGAGCAGAAACGACCTTTCTATTCCAACAAGCAATACTGCGGCTTATCAAAAAGTTTTCTCATACCTGGGACCAAAAATATACAACAAAATCCCCTCTCAATTTAAACTGTGTGAATTATCATCCTTCGGTACTAAAATTACAAAATGGTTATTAGACTTAGGTAGGACAGATTCCGAAAAATTATTAAAAAACGTAGTCTGAGTTGATTTCTTCGATTTTGTATTTTGTATTTTCCTAAAAAATATTTTTTTATTTTTCTTTCTTACATTTATATATTATATTTTTATTTTATATTTTACATGTACCTATCTGGATTTTATTGTTTATTACTGCTAATTTGTATTTTCCTAAAAAAATACTTTTTTTATTTTTCTTTCTTACATTTATATGTTATATTTTTATTTTATTTTATATTTTACATGTACCTACCTGGATTTTATTGTTTATTACTGATGTATACCTAGAATAACACAACTTATATCTGATATTAATTAAATTTAAATTTAAAATTTAAATATATAATTTAAACCAACACTTTGTTGAATCCTACAAATTATTGTAACAAGGGTATAATATATTTAACGATTTGATTTGTTATTGTAATGTTTATATTATATTTTGTTCTATGTTATTGTTAAATATTACATTGTTTAAAATATTTCACGGGTTTTCACAAGATTATACAAGTGGTTTTTTTTTCTTTAAAAACTACTTGTATATTCTTAAAAGTTTTTTCACTTTTATAACTTTTGGTATAAATTCTATGTATGTGTTATCCTAGATATCTTAAATATTATTTTCTAATCTATGTAAAAGCCCCCACGGGCGTATAACAACAATAAATAAATAAATAAATATTGTACCTAATATCTAAGTAACTCCCCCAATATGTACCATTATTGTTAATTATTATTGAATCCATTAATGTGAAATTATGTACACGCAACCTGCCAATTTGACTGTCCTAAAACGGGAAACCTTCCTAGTTGGACAGTCAAAGCTTCCTTTTGTATTGTTATATCTTGTATGTAATAAATGTTATAATAAATAAATAAAAAAAATAAATAAATTTTAATTAATTTGTTTAATTTAATTATTATTATTATTATTAAGTGTATAACTTAATTCAATTGTGATTGGTTGTCCTAGAGCCATGCAGTTCCCCCCCGAGGCGTGGCTCCGGATATCCCTTAACCACGCGTCCATCACATGGCTGTCGGTGCATCCCAACGGGCGAGTCATCCTTCGCTGTCTCGGGGACACGGGGCACATGGAGCCCAAGTACATCACCAGCCGATAGGCAATACGTTCATAGGTTCATAGGCAATACCATACACAATAGAAACAATGGAGATGGGCCGCGAACACAATTATTAGTTTGAAATCAACAATTATTCGCCACCACACAATTGTTGAATCTGTACAAATCGCAAGTGCGCCCGATGAAGCACCAAAATACATGAAAAAATCCCTCGACTCTGCAAAAACGGGCGATCCGTTTGATAGATTCTCCTATCTTAACAAACGGATTGCAATCTTTAGAGCACATGCGTCAGGTGGGAGTGCTGTCCTTGTTCTACTGGTATTTTAATGATACTTGCTCTGAGGAACCAACATCATTGGTCCCTTCGGCACAGTCCAGAAAGCACATCGGGTTTGTACACAGTTGACATCTTTTATCACATGAGAATGGGTCATTTCTACACACAACGGCGCTACTCCTTTATTTCATCACTCCAAATGCTTAACTTCCATTTGTTTGGTTCCGTTGGTTTGGTCGTAGCTTGGCGACGGTCGGCACGCTTCCATGCCGTATCTTCCTTTGTTTCTATTATGTATGGGCAACACAGAAAGCAAAACATGCAACTATTATGCAACATTTTTAAATTAATTTATACGAGATTTAAATTATGATGTCAAATGAAAACAATTACTAGATTCACATCTTCACCAAGAACTACCATTTATCTTAAAGCATTTTTAGTTTTATTATGAATGCTGCATAATTTCAACTGCAGGAGCCAGTTATGGCATCCTCATTTAAGGTATGTTGTGAGGGTGTTGGAACAAATTTTTTTGGTGCAATACTTTCATATATGTTTTCATTTCTGCCGTGTATACCTAATATTGTATTACGTATTAACTTTGAAATGCAGCTTAAAGATTTTTGAATATGCAAATCTAATAATTGTCGTCATTACAACAATGTATTTAAAATTTAAGATAATCAAACTGTTTGCCACTATTATTATCGAGAACACATAAACAATCTGACCGGTCAGTGGCTGAGATGGCATCGCGTTTGGGTCCCACCCAGGCGATGTTTGATTCCTTGGCTGGCTAAGTCCTCCATCACGACACGAGCAACATTTTCCGCTCACTGTGGGTGGTAGTAGGAGATTTTCAAATATTGTTGGGTTATTCGTAACCCAGGAATGTTTGTCTTTCTTTTAAAAAAAATCTGAAGTATTAATTACTCTTATTGGTTCTACAGCAATCCATCATGTGATAAGAAAAACGCACAAATGAATTAAAAAAAACTCTTACCTCATGGCTGTATTTTGCAGTAGAAATTAAACATAAAAATACTATAATAATGTTAACGAAAAATAGTAATAATATTTGAAACATTTTTTTGGTGTTATTTTTGTGAAAAATCACCTCAAATTTAACACAAACAAAATTATGTTATTCATGGCAACTTTTCTCCAAGATATTTGAGAGTCTGTTTTTATGTATTCAATAATGTAAGTAGTTTTTATCATTTTTTTATGGATTGATTTTGTCAGGTAACTAAAATGATTATTTGGAATGCTTAGTGTCGGCTTTTGCCGCAAAACTAACATTCTGCATACTAAAATATATAGAGTATACTTATCTGTTTTATCGCTTAATATATTATATCAATGTCCTAGTGTTGCCTATTGTTGAAGTGTTTAACTATAATATTACCTATATGTTTTATGATTGCATTTACAACCCATTATTTTTATTAATTTTGTTTAATGAGGAATCAATACATCTTGAGCTCCATACAAACTGTTACTACTTTAGCTTTGGTAAGACTTACCGTCTCTTTCTCTAAAAAAATTGAGTTACTGCTATGTTCAAAATTAGATCAAATGCGCAATTTTGTTGTCGTCAATGTGACTGAGCGTATTGTTCAGCTTTTATTGAATTAACTCGTTGTGGGCCGTTCGGACACCGGTGTCCGCGAGGTGGCGCGGCACTTTGAAATGCAATTTTGACCCTTATGTATACAGAAAGTGTATGAAGAACAATGTCAGAAACGCTTGCTCTATTATCGTACTTTACCATAGAGAAACCCGCAATGAGACAAGTCACTTCGAATAATTTATATTAAATTTTCCGTAGTCCGGGATGTAAAAATATTCTGCGCATGCGCGAAAAAAAAATATCTTTTTTCTACTATTTTGACCCTTCTATGTACAAAATCGGTAAAGGAAGTGTCAGAATCACTGCCGCCAACATTCCCTATGGTATGGGTAAAGATTTCATTCGCTTAGTAGCCACACAATATTTAAAAATAATTTTTGTCTGTGGGCATCTCCAACTGTCATTTTGGCGGCCGCGTCACATTGCCGATGCGTGACATGCGTGTACCTCGAATAAAACATCATAAAACCTATCAATTTACGTAATTACGCAAGTAATGTTATTTTGGTAAATAGTTTATTGTTCTAGGAATGTGTTTCAGTCAATAAAATATACGATAGGTTAAATTTAATCCACAAAACATTCAATTGAAGATCGTGAAATTTCCGTGTTTTTCTGGAAAAAGCCGGGACCTCAACAGGTTAAGCGAATACTCGATAGAAAAATATGGTGAAATGAAATATGTAAAGTAATCTTTCGCTAAGTCTTCCCCTCTAAGGTCTAACGGCCGTCGTTCCCAACTTTTCGATCGACCAATCTGAGTCTGCAATCAGCTAAGCGATTTGTAAGTATTTTAAAGGTAACGCTCAATCACGTTGTTCCCAAATATTTTATCGTTGATTATCTTAAGTGACCCCGCCCAGTTTCATAGACAATAAAATGGCATCAAAGTAAAAACTTTCGATGTTAAATTAATATTAAAGAGTTTGTTATTGTATTTGTTATTAACACACGGAATTTCTTTTAAATACTGTTATCCATAAACTGGCATTTTATATTTTTTAAACAAACGTATAAAATATATTAAAAATAAAGTGTCAGCTTGACCTTTGCCGCCATCACGTCGGTACCTCATGGCGTTGGCACCACTCTGTTGACACTTTTTATAACTTTGCTTTGCTGAGACAAGCTTAATCCACCAGTCCGGCTTCCTTAGATTGAGCGATGCTTGTGTGTTGGAAAGAGCATAGTTGCGCATTTGAGCAGCGTTGAGCCTTGGTTTTGGCTTAGCAGTTGATTAGTAGGATTGGGAGCAGCGGCCGTAAATGTGTACTTAGCATTCACTCAGTTTTAATCTTTGAAAGTGGTCGTCGATTCTGGAATGGTTGCTTTTTCTCAAATGATGGTTAGTGAATACGTCTTCTCAATTTTAAATTTATAGAAAATGAATTGAATTTTATGTATTTATATAATTGATTAGAAACCAAATCGTGTACAATAATCGAATTTGGATTTATTTTAATTTTATAATGATTATTATACCTACTACATGCGAGCCAAAATATTAGATTTTAATTCATTTTAGTGTAATCATTATAAGTAGATCTTATAATTGAATAGCAAATTATTTTCAATTGCCTAAAATTCCCAGTGCAATTAAATACTGTTAAAAATCAAACAGAGTATTACTAATATTTTTTACATATTTTATATAAATAATGAAGTCAATTACTATCATGTTGAGTTAAAAAGCATTTGTAATTAATTTTTGTTTGGCCTTTTTTGGCTTGATATGTTTGGTGTTGTGAAATATTTAAATATTTTGAACTTTGTATGTACATTTTTATAGGAATGCCTGAATCCATCGCAATCGTAATTAATTTAAGTGCATTTGTTGCAATATCAATAAAATATTTAAAAGCATGGAGCTAAAACACCTATAAAAAATTGTATTTTCGTGTTCATTCTAACTGTCAGCCATTTAAAAAGTTTTTTTGAATAATTTTGAGTTTTATGGTATGTTTTTCTATGCTTTTAACTATAATGTTGCCACATTTGTTAGTGCTCGATATTTGGTTTCACCCCAATGTAAGAACTGTGTAAATTACGTTAGTTCTTATGCAAATTTAAAACCCTTAATTTTTTGTATTCTGTGGCGTAATTTGTCTATGGTTTCAACTCTAATGTTGCCACCAGTGCTGGTTTTGTGGCAACACCTCAAGGTAAGAACTGTTCAAATTGTAGTTCTTACGCAACTGTAGTTTTTATATATTTTTTACCAAAAATATTTGAGAACGAACAGGTGCTGCCAGATTAAAAATAAAATTCTAATACTCATTCAACTTGGCCGTGAGATTTTGCCCATTCTAGCATTAAACAAGATAATTTTTATTTGTTTACAATTCGTTAAGATGTAATGTACTACTACTGTATGTAATGTTAAAAAGAATAAAAGTTTTATGTTGTCAAAGTTATTTGTGTATTATTATAATCACCACTGTCCACACTTTGTTCATTTTTACCTTAATGATTGATTAGTGATAGTAGATAGTGATATTTACTAGTAATGATTAATTAGACGTAGGCCCTGAGGGGAATCATTTTCCTCAAGGCCTCATCTGTGGAGCTAATGTAAAAAAATCTACATCTCACTCTCTACACCGAACAATCTTCAAACCAAAAGCAAAAACGCCTCTAAGACATTCAAAAACGACTTTTAAACGGTGGTCAAATGCAAGATCACCTCTCTTCCACTTCTGGCCAGGTTTAAAGTGCCATTCTCGAAACGCACCAATCTCGAGCCAGAAAACACGTACTTTGCGAATCCTGTATTGCTGCCGTGCTGTTGAGGTTCAAAATTGCCACCAACACTTAGTTGAACTGCAAAACCTCCAATATTCAACGTACATTTGTTTTTAGAGCAAAACAAATCTAAAATGATTAATTTGATGCGAATCAAAAAAAAAACTTAGCCTTCAATTTAAAAAAAAGCACCAAAAATTTAAAGGAAATAATGGTTCCATGCCAACTCACTCTCAGAATCAAGTCAACTCACCAACAAAAGTCATTAAGAGTTATGAAAAAAATAATTTTAAATTAGCCCTTAACCCCAACTTAACGTAGCTAAGAAATCACTTTTAATGTAGTACGCTGCTGGTGGTGGCAAAACATTGGGAATGTATGGCGAGCGATATGCTGAAATAGGCCAAAACCAAATGATCTTTTATAGCTAAGTCTGTTGGCCGCGTAAAACAAATTTGACCGGTTAAATAACTATACAGTGAAATCCTCTTAAGAAGTTCCCTCTTGAAGTTTTCCTGCTTAAGAAGTTTGTTTTTTTGGTCTCTTGAAGACTGAATGGCCCAATTTATCCCACATATAAGGTCACGCTTAGGAAGTTTATTTTTTCGGTCCCTTGGAAAACTTTTTAAGAGGGTTTCACAGTAATTTAATTGTTTTGCCTTTAATAATAAGAGACTCTGGAATTTTCGTTTTGCCACCGCTAGCCGCATACTATGACTTTTCAAAGGAGATTCTGAGTTGGTTTAATTGTTTAATTCTGAGTTATTCGGTCACCGGAAATAATATATGCAAATCGTTTTTTTTTTAATGCTGAACGTTTTGCGTTCGTGGATAGTGGCGGTTTTATAAAATAAATAAAAAATAGATGTAGATTATAGTAAAAAAAACTTTATTTTGACAGGTAGATTTTTTACTTTATTATTTTTATACCACAAATTGTGTCAGACAGCAATCAACAGCAAATCTCTACAAATCTTTGAAATATGTGTCTACTTGTCTAACTAGTAAAACCAATTTAAAACTACATTCTGTATAGTATATACTATTTCATTTTAGATTTAGGGTTTCTTCCTACTTCTCATTTTGCAGGAATTCGTCTTCACTCTCTTCGTCCTCTGGTTTGCCGAGGGCTTGGACGAACTCTGAAAGTAATAATAAATTTAAGGAATTTATAAACCTAAATCAGGTAGCATATAATTTGTTGTTCCTATAGACACAAAATACAGAATTAAAATGAACCATTTACTCGAGAAACCAATTGACTATCGTAAGATAAAGTAGGTCCCGAATAGTACGATGGGCTGGCCATATGGAAAGAATGCCAAGTGGCAGGACTAAAACCATGACCACGTATATGTGCCAACGAAAGTAACCTAGAGGCAGACTGAGCATGGGAGAAGATAGGAAATAGCGATGAGTAGGTTCTGCGTCTTGCCGGAGGCCTCCAAGGAGTGGTTCCTTTTAAAAGAACTTGAGTTCTAGGAGTGGTTCCAAGTTCTGAGTTCTTGGTATCAACCGGGTCTAGAAGCCATGGCGGGTGCAGAGAGAGATGCACGGTTCCATGCCAATTCAGAATCAAGTCAACTCAACACCTCTTTGAAAAGTCATTTAAAGCCATGAAAAAAAATTAAAAAAATATCCCATAACGTAACTTATTTAACCACTTTTTTATATACATGTTTTTTTCATTACTTTTACAAATGACCTTTTAAAGGAGGTGTTGAGTTGATTTCATTCTGAGTTGTCCAATCACCAGATGCACGGTTCCGGCCCCGAACTCGGACCCGGACCCGTGGACTCAGACCACTCACTGCGAACTCGCGTTAGAAGCATTCAGGTCCGAGTCCGAATTATCTGAGATTTGTTTATTTGAAAAAGGACTGGGAGTGGGATCCGCTTCCCGCAAAGGACTCTTGTTCAAGAACCCACTCCGGCTGAACATATGCATCCCTAATAGGTAAGGGACCAAAGTTGGTGGAGAATGTCTGTGGAAGAGGCCAAATCCCACCCTGGGCTGTGTAACACGGATTATGATCAATTATTTATGCAGCACTTATTTAATTGATTAAATGTTGCATATTATTTGTAATTCTTACCATTGAAATCGATTCTTCCATCTTCATCAATGTCAACTTCTTTGATCATGTCTTCAACTGAAATAGAAAAAAAGTTATCAAATAGACACTGGAAATCCTACAGTGGTGATTACCAAACTTTGATGTGCTGTCAATATGTCTTATAAAATCTATAAATAATGACTGATTGCATCTTCTTCCCCAGGGACTGCAAATTGATTGCAAATAACCTTCCCTATCTCTCCACTTGTGCTCATGTTTTCTTTTTTATATGCCCATAGGGTTTATTACATTGGGTACATAATGTTTACACTTTTTTACACAAGGGTTAGTTATAAATAGTAGGCAGCTGGCGGAGGCAAAAACATTGGGAATGTATGGCGAGCGATATGCTGAAATAGGCCAAAACAAAACGATTTTTTATAGCTAAGTCTTTTGGACCCATAAAACAAATTTGACTGGTAAGAACTATAAATGAATTGTTTTGCCTTTAACAATGAGCGGCTCTGGAATTTTTCGTTTTGCCTCCGCCAGCCAGCCAGTTATAAACAGTTATAAACAATGTATTGCAAAAAAATGATTTCTTACAATACAGTGGTTTACAATTGGATAAAATTAAAAAAAAAAAACAATCTAATAAACTGAAATTATCGAAAAACCAATAAAAAAAATTATTAAAATTTATTACGATAAAAATTTCTAAGTACATATTATATCATTGATTGACTACATAAATATGTAGTTTAGTAAACATAAACGTATATGAGGAATTGGCGAGTTTTCAACATAATTAAGCATCAGGTGGATTCTATATACACTGATTTTTCCAAAGCTTTTGATAAAGTTAGGCGACATATTCTTGTACATAAACTAAATATGTTGGGCATTAAAGGAACCTTATTGAAATGGTTTAATAGTTATCTTAGTAAAAGAAATCTTTGTGCTAAAATAAATTCTGTAGAATCTTATATCTTCAAAGCCACAAGTGGGGTTCCCCAAGGATCTCACCTTGGACCAATTCTTTTTTTATTATTTATAAATGACATTGTTAGTATATTTAAGGATGTACAAGTTTTACTCTTCGCTGGTGATTTAAAAATATATGCGATGATACGTAGTATAAAGGATTGCCATATTTTACAATCTAATTAGATAAATTGTTTCATTGGTATGTGATCAACTCGCTATTTCTTAATATTCAAAAGTGCCAAGTTATTCGTTTTTATAAAATCCGCGTAACTTATGAATACTCTTTAAATAATGTAATATTGACACCAGTCACTTAGATCAGGGACTTAGGTGTTATATTTGATGAAAAGTTAACATTTACTTTGCACGTAAATGAAATAACAAATAGAGCTATAAAAATGCTTGGTTTTATATGCAGAGCAGCAAGTGATTTTAAGTCACTAGAATGTTTGAAAATATTGTACACTTCTTTAGTAAGAAGCCAGGTAGAATATAATTCGCCCATTTGGTCCCCATTGTATAAAATACATTCCGACAATATAGAAAGGGTACTGCACAAATTTCTAAGATTTGTTAACTTTAAGCTGAATATTCCAATTCAAAATATTAACTAAGTATGTCCTTTTGATGAAACTACTCAACTTAATTATGCTGTCAGATAGGCGGATCATCTCTGACCTTGTACTATTAAATAAAATCATTAATAATTGCATTGACAACCCTGAAACTCTCGCCAAAATAAAATTTTACGTATCGACCAGAAATACGAGGCAAAGTGCTACCTTCTTCTGTGACAATTTTAAAACAAACTATGAGGCTCATACATCTATAAATAGATTACATCATTTTGGCAATAAATTTGGGAATATTGTAGACATGTTTGCAGATTCTGTATTAGTTATAAAACGAAGTCTTTAATGAAATGTATGATTTTAGTTTATTTTATTTTTTACTATTTTTACGCACCAGATTTAAATGTCCGGGTTAAATTTTCCCCAAAAAAAAAATAAAATAAAATAAAAAAAAATAAAAAAAATAAAAAAAGGAAAAAAAAGAAGGAAAAACTAAACCCTTTCACACACTTCCCCAAATGATCATCTAGTCAACCCACGCTATGCAATTGCACTATATACCTAAGTATTATAAATACAAAATAATACAAGAACAACATGTCAACCTACTAGAGACCAAATGGGAATATAATTCACCGACTCCAGATATTTTCATATCAGAGGGTTCGGCTCTGTGGCATTTCTAATTGAACCTATAAATCCTACTGATCCCTCAATATAAATATTCAAAAAATCTTTTGTAATCCTACATGTATTTAAAATTACTGATTTTTGCATTTTTATATACAAATTCTAATAATTAAATTAATCATTAACAAATTAATTCAATTTAATCATTATAATTGTGTACTACTTAGGGAACGTACCCATACTACGTGACACTTTTAGGGGGGGGGGGGGTCTTCAAAAGGTCACGCTCCATACAAATGAGCGGCGGGTTCCTTAGGATTTTGGTCACCGGGGGGGGGGGGGGGGTTAAAAATTGCAAAAAGTTGGTCACGTAGTTTGGGTACGTTCCCTTATCTGCCTAACTATTATTATCTATCTTTGTAAAAGCCCACTAGGGCGTAAATAAATAAATAAATAATTTGTTTGTGAATGGTGACATTGAAATAGGTGCTTATTCCTAGTGCATCAAGTAGGTACTCTTAAATTGACAAGACTCAGGAGTTCACAACAGTCGAGCTCCGAATTTATAATTTTAACCAAGCAGAATAGGTCGCTTATTATCCTTTGATCCATAGCTTACGGGACAACCTGTATAAGGGTTAAATGGAAGATGAGACTCACTCTCTTCCTCGGTGAGATCCTCGCCCAGGCACTGCAGCACGGCGCGCAGATCAGAGGCGCAGATGAAGCCGCGGTTGTGTTTGTCGAACACGCGGAAGGCGTCGCGCAGTTCCTTTTCATCGTCCTCGGCTTGGCTGGACCCCATGTTGCTCATTATCATCACGAACTCCTCAAAGCTCACGGTGCCGTCGCCTGCAATTAAAGACACACTCAATGCTATCAATGCCTATCAATAATATTTATGACTTTTTAATAATTGGCCTTACAAAGAGCATGGCCTTCCATGGTCCACCCACATTAGTTTATTAAGGAACTGGGGAAACTGCAAAATCAGCAAAACTTAACATATTTAGGACTGTGTTAAAGATTATGGGCGCAAGGAGGAAATCGATAACTTTACAATACTGAATCGATAGGTTTAACTAGCAACGAGTGTATACTAAGCGCTTCGTTAGTTAACCTCCATTATTAAGCAGCCAGTTATTTTGCATAGCGAATGACATTATTCAAATTTTTTGTATATTGACAGCTTAACTGACACTCAGGAGGCCGCGCTGTAATTTATCAACCTTCGCGTCGGTCAGAATATCTCATTAATAGTTAACCGTGCTCGTAAATATTGATAACTGACCATAGATGACTTATTCAATCTATATCGTATTTATATAGGGTTTTATCGATCGTCCTGGTGTAGAGGATGTTCATTTTTAGTGACATTAGTAACTTGAGAAGGTATTGGCATAAGATCCACGCATTCATAAGCAACAGGTACCTACCTACTCTATTACGTCATTAACAATAAGTTAATTTAGTTTCGTTTTGGATTAAATACTTTTGGATTAAATTGCTAAGGTATAACAAATAATTATTTTTCAAATTGTTGATTTCATGGCAGTTGAGCCCCCCCCCATAACAAGTACACATAAATAAAATCATTGTAATAGCGACAGATTCGCGACAGATGGTAAGTAAAAAAAATTGGGGGTCTAGAAAAAAAAAACTCTCAAAGTGGGCGGTAGGCAAAAAAAGGTTGAGAACCTATGCACTAGGACTAGATCATAGATTATTACGATACTCGTACATTACATTAAGTAATAAGGGGACACACTTACCATCGGAATCCACTTCCCGGATCATATCCTGCAGCTCTTCGGTGCGAGCAAACTGTTCCAGGCTCCTCATTATCTGGTCCAGCTCGACCATGGTGATGCTGCCATCTCCATTCTTGTCTATCATGTTGAAAGCGGCGCGGAATTCTAGAACAATTAATAATCCATCCACCAGTGACTATCGACCACCAATCAGAATCTAAATATTGATTGGAATGGCTATACATCGGATTATATGCATTTGCATATTTGCATATGCAAATGCATATAACTCTCTAATTACGACGTTAATGCATATTTCAGCCTTTTTTCCCAAATCGTGCATATTTCGTTTAATAGCGGGAGGTATCATCTACGTATAGGGAGCTAGGTGACGATGACGCGTAGGGCACCAGCGCGGTGGCTGACGTGAAAGCTGGCCAAGCCTTGCAAACTTTTTATCCAAATTTACTACACGTTACCTGCTAAGCTCACGGGTTTCATCGCCTTGCAGAAGAGATACGGCAAGAGTATGGGAATGTTAATAAATTGATTTCCTCTACAAAAAAGTGTTTTTAAAAGAACCGTCGCGTGTGCAGTCTTATAGAGAGCAATTGCCAAATCTAACATTGCCGCCAGAACCCATAATTACTCGATGGGGTACTTGGCTAAAGGCAGTATTATTCTATGCTGAAAATTTTGAGGCCGTAAAACAAGTAGTTGGGCATTTTGACAGTTCTGAGGCCATTGCAATTCATTCAAGTAAGCAGGCCCGGACTGGCCAGGTCCGCAGGTCCGCGATCGCGGAGGGCCCCCGGCGCGAGGGGGCCCCGAAGGGGCCCCACAAAACGTACAAAAAAAAGTTTTTGTCTTGTTAGTAGTTATTTTGTGTTCTTGGTTAATTTTTGTTTACATTTTCGAAAAAAAATTACATTTTCAAAAAGTATAACATGTCCAACAACTGTTTATATCTCGCCGTGTATACGAAAGCTTTATACGATCCACTGTCATCCGCATCGTCTGCGCGGTGACGTGTGTCGTGTGTCGTGTGTCAATACCGACAACGCGACAACTGCACCGCGATGTCCTATCAGATCAGCTGATCACCCAGTAGGGCCACGCCAGCGCATATCGTCCTTCCCCTCCCCCCTTTCCTACATTTATAATAACATCCACTCCACACTATTGTTTTCAAGCCACTACAAGTCGATTTTATGCGATGCGGTTTGCTGAATTTACAGAGCAGTTTTTTTTAGTTAAATTATTAAATTAATTTTTTTTTTAGAGTTGAGTTGTGGTACATTATTTGATTAATTAATATTACGAACGGAACAAAAACAATGAAGAGAACTTACAAGAGTGGTTTTCAAAAAAGAGAGGAAAATAAGAAAAAAAAACAAGAAGATTTCTAGTGTGCCAGTTCAATGTTTGCGTGGTTAAAACCATCAAGCTCTACCTCAGAGATAAACGATGACACGACTGTGTACATCGAAATTTTAGATTATTATTTTAATTATGGGTTGTATTTTTTTGAAATTTTGTTCTATTTATTCTACATTTTTACGTCACGTACTAAGAACTTAACAATACTAGTTTTTGCTTTTTTTACTTTAAAGGTTTTTACTAATAGGGCTAATTAATTGTTATAATTTAAACCAAATAAACTGTATAAAAAACTTTCTCATATTGGGGATAAATTCACAATAGAAATGTGTTAAGGCCTACGTCATTAGGAGGTACTTTATGCAAAATATGGATAGTAGTTTGTCGGCTTATTCATCAATAATGGTCAAAATATAATTATTATGAGCAATGTTTTAAATTAATTATATTGTAACCTGATAAGTCAATGGTCCAAATTTGAAAACTTGTTTATGTCGTTTGTTTTGCTAGATTTGTTTTTGGTCACTTCCCCTGTTTCTAAGTACTTGCAAAGTAAAAGCATTAATTATGCTTTAGCTTGGAACTTAGTACAAACACTGCTCCATCAAGTTAAGGACAAAAGGAATGACGCGTATTTTGAAGTATTGTACGCAAAAATAAAAGCCTATGTAAGTGCAGTTAATCTTAGGCTAGACGAAAATAACATTGACGTCGAGTTAGAATTGTACTTTAAGAGAAAAAGAACGTCAAAGAAAAAATTAATCAAAAGATGAAACTGACTCTATTTCAACAGTTCAACATTACAAAATTGTATATTTTGATATTTTAGACTATGCGAGGAGGAGTATTGAAGAAAGATTTTGCGCAAACAAAGACGTTTTACAGGTTTACTCTTGGTTGGACCCCAAAAAGTTTGACTTTATCTTAAAACTCCAAACATTTCCCACAGAAGCTCTGCACAGTGTTTCTAAATTGTGAAAAATTGAAAGAAGTCGGCTGTTGACAGAGCTGCGACAGTTTGCACAACAATACGGCAACTACGAGAACTACGGAGACAGATGCAGTGACGAAGAAGACGATTTGGATCCAACGGCAGCGGAAACAAATGCTGAAATTTACTGCTCTGAAAATAGACAATATTTCCAGTGTTTGACATGTGCTTTTTCTGTTCTGTTTTAACTTACTCGATCATGACTGTTTACCAACCTGTATATTGTATAAAAATTTGTTCTTACCATACCTTGTACCCAAATCACATGTGAACGAGTTTTTTCTAAACTTAAAATCGTCAAAATTCGACTTCGGTCGTCCTTAGGCCAAGAACTTATGTCCAGTCTGCTTTTTATTAATGTTGAGAGGGATTTATTTTATAATTTGGACAAAAATAAAATAATAGATGAAGTAGCTTTAACAAGTGAGTTGCTTACAAAGAAACTGTTACTTTAGGGCTAGGGGAGCAAAATGTCGAATCATTTCAGTTAAGTTAAGCCCCTTCTATTCTAGTATACAAAATTGTAAAATGTTAAACACACAGTATTTTTTTTAATATTAGTATTATTTTTCTAATCCCTAAAATCCGTTTGTCGTTATTTTTACTACACAAATAATTTTCACATAATTCATTAATGCTTTGGTGTGAATAAAATCCTGCCCTTTATTTTGAACTCCGTTATAATTATAGGCAGTTCTACAGCATGTGTTTAGTAGTGTTGTGGTATCCTAAAAATACTGTGAATTTCTTATTTCAATAAATAATAAAGTCAACAAAAATCGAAAATCATAATATTCGTATAAAAACCTATCTGAATTTCTTCTTCTTTATAGGTGCCAATATAGCGTAGAAACGCGTTTTCATTGTTTTCAAGCATCTAATTTTCAAAAACTATCCGGGGGAGGTCCCCGGACCCCCGTTTTCTAAAGCCCCCCCCCCCGCCCCACGTTAAGGGGGCCCCTTTACAGGTTTTAGCGGAGGGCCCCAAATGGTCCCAGTCCGGGCCTGCAAGTAAGCTAGCATTTGAAGACGCATCCTTCAAACAGAATATTGCCCTCATCTCAACACATTTCCACAAGTTACCAATTGCCATAAAAAAATTGGAAACAAAAACCTTACTCTATTTAAAGCAATAGAAATACTGGAAACAATGATCGAATTCGCCAACGCCCTTCCTAATTCAATATCAGAAAAGATTCGTAAAAAGTTAGACTCTATTTTGCTTAAAAACCCGAGTCTTGAAGACATGAAAAACATTTGCCTACATCAACGGCACAGGTCATACCCTGCCTAAACATGTATCTCCAGAAATGGCGCCAAATTTTTAATTTTGTCTAATGACGTCAGTTGACGTAGAGAAGTCGTTTTCAGCGTACAAATTAATACTGGGTGACAAACGTCACAAATTTGAGCTCGAAAATTTGGAAAAATACTTAGTTGTATATTATCTCAAAAACTATGCATAATTTTAAGAATATTTCGCTGTTTTTGTACGGTCTTTAATTAAAATATAAATGGTTTTTTGATTTTGCATTGTGCATATTTTGGGCAAATCAAGAGTTTTTAGTGCATATTTCGGCCTTTTTTAGTGCATATTTGCATGCATATTTTGGCACTTTGTTAGTGCATATAATCCGATGTCTAGCTATAACAATGCTTAGGGTCCCGATCTGAATAGATGGGTACTATACTTCATATCCAGCCAACCTTCATCTACCTCCTACCGCCTTTCCACTTCTTTAAGTCTAGTGAGCGTCATTTAAATAAGGTGAAAAGAAGTTCAGTGGCATGGTGTTTAAATTGCGAAGGAATGTTTGTGTCAATGATGCATAGTGATGGGCGGGAATTTCGATGGTTCTCTCAACACTCGAGCAAAGAGAGACCCCACTTTACTCCAACCCTCCCCAAAGCATCTAAAAAGATCATGGGGGAAATTATTTTCCCGAGGGCCTCTTGGGTGGAATGATTGTTTTTATTATAGTCTTCAATTATTATTCCTTCCAATTCGTCTGCTAGCTAGTCCTCATTCATTACACAATCAACGTTTTCCGGTTTTAATGATGGCAGTAAGAGTTTTTTTTTAAATATTGCCATTGGTTTTTCGTAACCCGGAAATGTTTTTCTTTCTATAAGGTAATGAAATTTTACCTTCAGAAAATAAAGTAAGAGAACTACAGGTAGTCCAAAAATTAAACACCTTTGCCCATTTTCGGCGATGCGGACGTTATTTCTCGAAATATAGCTGCCAGGGCGCCCCGGGCTACTGAGGCCTTTTTTCTTTTGTGAGAAATCTTTATCCTTCATTTGGGCCCCCCAACTAATTTTGATACAGGGCCCCTCCAAGGCACGCTACTCTAGTGAGCTGTACTAGCATGTAGCTTAAACTTTCTCCTACAAAATAAGCAGTGATCCGGCTCGGTAGCTGCTTCAGTGTGATTTTTGCTTCCATTTGAGATCGACGCCAGCTGTCGAATTCCGCCGCCTGCGAGGTGCGTTAAATTATTTACTTTCTTATACTGGAGAGAGTTCGCCCTGTTGAAATCCTTGAGCTTGCAATAGGCCACTTGCATAACATGTTTTTAAATTTTTTTCCGGTTTAGACAAATATTCTAAGACATTCTGTATTTTTTTTTAATCGTATTTTTGAAACCCTGGGGATTTTTTGAAAATTTCAATCCGAAAAATCAGACCATTCTTTATAAACCGGAAAGACGGGACATAATTTTATAGGTACGAAAAAACGATAATTACATAGCCGAAAATCATTTAAAAAAAAAGAACGTTTTCCACACGAATGGCACAGAAGAATAACGAAGCATACCAAAAATATTACATCTCATAAATATTTTTTTCCTTGATCCATCTTATTGATCGTAAATCATTATAATGTACAACGTACATATTACTAAATCCAATGTAATATACTTGTACTTGTAAATTATAATAATAATAAGAATATTATAAAATTTGATTTTGTTAAAATCAGCACCATAACCATTATACCTCTAAAACACGTACCGACTTCTAAAATGTACGGGGTTCTCTTCAGAACATCTGTCAAAAAGTCAAACCAAATGATAAGTTCGCAGAGAACAAACAATAAATCTAGTGAACGAATTAAAAAATTCGCCTGAAATCAAAGTGATGCCATATAAAAAAAAAAATCAGTGTAGAATTTTACAAAATTAATGGGAACATTATCGAAGACGGGACATTTTTATGTAGTGACGTTACGAGCCCAAATAATGGATTTATTTATTTAAAAATAAAAAAAACTGTACATTTTTAAAACATTTTACTAAAATTTTCGTAATCTTATTAAATAGATCTATCCACACGATTTTTTCCAAGTCGTTATGAATTCAATGCAAGTGGCCTATTTTGATCCCAAATGACAGTTTTAACATATAAATGATTTTGAGGGGCGTTTGCAAAACGAGCACACCGTTGGGTGCCCAAAATGCTGACTAGCAAAATCGCGTGGAAAGCGCTCGGGTATTTTTGAACCGTTTTTCCAACCAAAGCAAGACCATTTTGGGTTGAAACTGCACCAAAGAGGCAATCAATGATATGATTTCATCTTTTTCTTTACCTGAAGCAACGTTTAGTCGGAAAACGTTTGGAGACCGAGGAGCACGCAGAGGAAGAGGCGAGAACATTTTTGACTGCTGAGTTCTTGTTCGTGAATTTGGCGGCGTTGACGTCACAAAACAGTCGCCTTACAAGACATTATTGGCGTTTTCCGTGTCATTGACGCTGTAACCAGTTGGAACCCTTATGGAATGTGCGGTTTTATATCGATTTTTAATTCAGAATCAGAAAAAATCATTTTATATCTTCCGCACATTTTTAACGTTATTCGTGGTCTGCGAAAATATTCAATTAATTGGTATGATTTGTTGAAAGATCAACACATCGAATAGGTAGGTACCTACTGATAAAATAAAAGAAGAAGGTGACACTAATAATCTAAACGAAAATATGGAAAAGAATAAGAAACAGAAAATAAAAAAGATGATGGTCGCAACTGGGACCATCATCTTGTTCTCTTTCATATTTGCGTTTAGATTATTAGTGCTATCTTCTTCTTCAATGATATTATTACATTGATGGGAATAATCTTAAAAAATGTATAAAAAGAGAGTTGTTTAGAATTAGATTATTTGAGAGAATTAATTTACCCGCCATCTGCCTTCTGGTAATACCGAGTTCAGCCAGGGGAGTCCCGGGCTTTATGGTGAGGGTCAACTGTCTACGAAGGGCGCGGGGGGCCACCACCTGCTGTTGAACCTGAAACAATTAGTAGGCAATAGGTGACATCATGTTTATACACCGGGAAACTACTAAATAGGAACTGAAAATCGATTATAATTAGATTGCGGGGAAGTGTTTTGAACTTTAGGTGAAATTTATTAGTTATGTCACATTATGGTATTTTCACCAGGATCTCCGTTTCTGTTACAAACGTTACTATTTTTTTTAATAAGTTGCAACGGATTTCTCAGCGGACAATACCAAGCATTATTTACTTCTGTATCAGTGTACTCACAACATTATGTTATGCAGATTGCGGACTTTAAATTAAGCAGGAGTTTTCAACCATATAACGTCAATCCATCTATTGTTTCAACAAAAGATTCGAGTCGCGAGATTTACAGTATTTTTTTAGGAGACCGAACAACTCAGAATCATGCGACTTCAACACCTCTTTTGAAAACTCATTAAAAGTGAAAAAATTGTTAAGTGGGTTAGGTTATGGGCTATTTTTAATTTTTTTTCAAGACTTGTAATTACTTTTCAAAGGGGCGTTGAAATTGCATGTTTCTGAGTTGTCATGGAACCGTTTTTTATTATCTTTCCCTTCTCCAACACCAAGAGATCTGAATCTCCATTTTTTCATTAATATCGTTTGTTTTTTACATTCATTTTATTTAGTGATAAAAGTGTGATGAAATCTACTACGAAAATAAAATTATTATAACGTCGAGTAATATGCAGGTCCTAACCACATTAAGACAGACGTACAAAATTAGCCCAAGTCTGTTTCTAGTCGATTACAAAAAAATACAGAGTGGCTTTATATTCTCAGTATCGCTATTTTTAGTAAGATTATGTCTACTCAATTGGGTGAGGCTGATGGTAGTGGAGAGGGGAAGGAGATTAGAAAGAGGAAGGCGTGGGAGTACTTGGCTATTCATATCTGGTCACCAAACGCCGCTAAAGGTATTTCAAGCAACGTTTCAATTCTGAATGGTGGTCTTACACCAAGACGATACTAAGAGAATCTTCCACTCTGGAACGTGCGGCAATTATATCTTATATTATTTAAATGATTAAATTGTGAAGTAACACAATTCAATCAAATAAAATTTTCTGGCGCCCACCGAAATTCAAACCAGCGACCTTCGAATTGCCGAGGCAGTCAACGTGGAAGACTACCATTCAGAATCGAAAAGTAGCTTGAAATGGTTTTAGAAGTGTTTGGTGTCCAGATTTGAATAGCCAGATACTTCCTAACTTTTACTCCCCCACTTATTACGTAGTCCTACCGCATTGATTATTTTGATTGATTGAATTGTTATTTTTTACTCTGAACACGGTTTAACATAGGAGACATGACTCAAACTAAGAGGTAGGTACCTACATTCTGAACACGTAAAAGATGTCACGCGTGTCGTTAATAACTAATAAGTTAGTGTATCATGTATAACGCACGAAGGTAGTTTGATCATAAACGACCTTCGCAATCAATGTACAAATTGCGTTTTCTCACACCGCTCCTCCTTTGATGTCCCCACTCTGAGGTAAAAGGCTCTTGGTGATTATATCTAATAATAGTACACAATTTGAAAGTGCGCCGATAGATGGGGCTTAGGCCGCGGGAAACCGCAGCAGACACAATTTACTATGAGCCTTGAATGGCGCAAACTACACGAGCGGTTCTCCCGCCGCGGGTGCTCGCGGTTCACAGGCGGGAGAAATTCGACCGCCACACGCAGCGGTTCTCCCGCCGCCGATAACCGCCACGTTCATACTACACGGGCGGTTTCCCGCGATTGCATAAGGATCGGGCGGTTTCCTGCGGCGGTAGAACCGCTCGTGTAGCATGGCGGGAAACCGGCAACCGTGTAGTTTGATATGAGCCGCCAGCTTTCTCGAACGGTTTCCCGCGGTGGGAGAACCGCTAGTGTAGCTTAGGCTCCGTTCATGGAGATACTTACAATCTACGTAATTGTGACGAAACCACAAGTACCCTGCTGATACACCTCTTTTTAATGCTAGTCTCCGTACACGGCGCTATCCGAAATATACTGAACTTGATCATTTTTCACGTGCAGCCGTGAAGTTAACACGCTGTCATGCGATGTCATATGACTTTTTTTCCAACATCAATCCATGCCTTCTCCACTAAATCGTTTCTTATGTATTCTGGTAAAGTATAGTTATGTAAACATGCATTTTTCCACTTCCAGAACAAATCTAACATTACTTTCATGTTCGCCATATCTGTCAAACGCTAAACGAATAAGTATCAGACACAAATGATGCGACGCGTCGCTTGCGATCAGCACTGTCGGTATCGTGATACTGATTGGAAACTGACAGCCACCGCGTAGCGTCGTGAACGGGCACCAGCAAAATCGTACGGGGGGTACTTACGATCGGATGCCGGTTTCCAATCAGTATCACGATACCGACGGTGCTGATCGCACGCGACGGGTCGCATCATTTTTGTCTGATACTTATTAGTTTGACATTTGACAGAAATGGCGTCGGAACATGGAAGTAATGTTAGATTTGAGAATTACTTTACCAGAATATCTAAGAAAGGATTTAGTGGAGAAGGCATGGATTGATTGTTGGAAAAAAAGTCACATGAAATCACTTGACAGCGTTAACTCCACGGCTGCACGTGAAAAATGATCAAGTTCAATAATATTTCGGGTAGCGCCGTGTACGGAGACTAGCATTAAAACGTAGTATGTCAGCAGGGTACTTGTGGTTTCGTCACAATTACGTAGATTGTAAGTATCTCCATGAACGGAGGGCCTAAGTTCCTTCGAACTCGGAGACACTCACAAGCGACTCGAGTTTGATGCTGACGCTACCAACAGGGGTGGTAGCGCGCTACGCTATTTGCATTATTATCTACTACTATCCGTTTGACGTTTGACAGAAATGGCGATCGATCTTGAATGGAATGTTAAATTTAAAGAAATGCGTTTTAATATAACTATACGTTACTAGAATAAGTAAGAAAAGATGTACTAGAAAAGGCTTGGATTGATGTTGGAAAAAAGTGTGTTTTTATTATTAATACTAGGAGTTAACAAGTGCACTAAATTTAAACAATAGGGATTCTTGGGATTTGTCATCATCTCTGGCGGGAACGAACGCCCCACAGCATTCATAAAAAATAACACTCGATTGAATGCCACATGTTTAACTAAAAACTTAATATCTCATTGATTTCTATATTTCTCTTTTTTTTTGGTTCATCGCATTTTCTCTCCTACTTTTAGCAGTTCGAGTTTAAATAAAATCACTTCCTGAAAGATATTATTGATATCCATTAAAATTTAAATGTAAACACTCGAAAAATTAAAAATTTCATGAACACTCTTTGTATATTTGAGTAAGAAGATGCACTTTATCAGAATTATTTATATCAGGTATTGTTGTGTATTTTTGTATCATGGTTCTAAATTTCAATTTTTCCTTATTTTATTGTCAATGACATACATATTATTATCGCTGACATTTATGAATTTATAAAGACTGTTTATAACGCTAATAAATAAAATAAAATAAAATATAATAAATATTTCTTTTAAGATAAACGAGAACAAGGTCTTCATCGCTAGAGTCACTTAACATCATATTAACTCCATGTGAAAAATGGTCGAGTTCAGTGTATTTCGGGTAGCGCCGTATACGGAAATCAGCATTAAAAATAGTATATCTGCAGGCTACTTGTGGTTGCGTCGCAATCAAGTAGTTTGTATGTATCTCTATGAACGAAGGGCCTAAGACATAAACCGGCTGCGCTGCAAAACCGTAACGAATTTTACTTTTCTGCGGAGGGTCTTACAGCACTCGGTTTATGTCGATTCTTCACCGGACCGTGGGACAGCGGACATATTTGCCGAGGAGTCAGTAAAGTATAGGATGTAAATTATATAAGGATCCACAGTCAATTGTGGTACAAAAGGTCAGTTCGGGTTCAATGGGTGCTGACTCCATGAATTTATTCGAACAGGGTCGAACTTTTGTATTTTATGTAATTTGATGAACCAGGATGATTGGTTTGTTATTTTTTCTCATGCTCTCTTCTATCGAAGGTTGGCTTTCGTTATTAGGCATCATCAATCGTCATCGCTGTTGACAATGAAAACCTTCTAGAAAATATTATTTTATCATTGTCCAGTACGAAACACACGTTCAAATCAACTATTCTACATCCCACACTCAAAAATTACAAACAACATAAATTTTTTAGAAGAACATGCCCAAAATAAAATTACATCTTCTCAGACAGTGGTATCTTCCAATTATCCTTAGGTTAATTTACTAAATTCATAAAAAATAAACCATTAAAATGGCCGTCCAACGGATTCAAAGTTATTTGACAAATCACCCACAATTTGTAAAAATAAATGACAAAACTAGTGACCAAGAAATATTAAATTTTGGTATTCCACAAGGCTCCGTTCTGGGACCAATATTATTAATTTTTTATGTAAATGACATATTGATCAAATAATATCTTATGCTAACGATAGCAGAAAGACGACTAGTTTGCTTTCAAGATTGTTGCTATTAACATTTGGGTACAGAGGATACAAATAACTCGGTAGATTATAAACAAAGATCATACAAAATTTAGAGGGAAACTCAGAATTCATTTCTTTTCCCATCCGAATACCAATTGCCCAAAGCCAGTTAAACTATGGCACCCCATTCGGGTTATTTTTTGGGGTTAAAGGGAGTAAAGAATAGAATGAGATGGAGAAAAGGAAGGTAGATGAAATGCCTCTACCTTCCCTTCAGATCTGGTCACCAAACACTGCTAAACCCGCTTCAAGCAGCGTTTCTATTCTGAATGGTGCTGTCTCTTTCACTAGGACAATAATGAGAGTAGGTATCTATCACAAGGGATTTGATTTGGTTCTATCAAACTATGTACGTTCCATCGTTCATCATATTTTTTCTTGAAACACTAGTAGAATACGTAGATGCAATAAGTAAAAATATAAATAATTATGAAAAGATAAAAATAATAGAACTCGTTTGTTTAGTTTTTGGTTTTTTATGGCAGAAGGTCTTCAATAAAGACGCAATATTTCTTCACTGGCTAATTCCAACTTATTTATTAATTACAAGCACATTTTACAACAAAACTTTTTCCCGACCCGACAAAGCACTACAATGGTTTTCAGACCGTAACTTAGTTGATTCTAGCTGTTTTCAAGAGATAAGAAGCGTTTTATGTTACAGAACACAATATTTATAACCAAAAAAACTAATACTAACGAATATAAACAACGGTACATGTCAGACTATGATATACAGAAATCTGTTTTATCAACTATCACTACAACAAGCTCCGGAATCATAGGCCGCTGCAAGTAGGAATCTGCACTAATAACTAGCTTCGAAATGTTACACTAGAGGTCAGTAACTTTTAAAACATCGTTAATATCATATGTTCTTAACGCGGGCGATAACGCCCCCTTGGGGACGTTTCAGACTTTCGGGGGGGGGGCGGTAGGAGACCCAGAGAAACCCATCCTACCCCATCCCATCTTTCCCCTTCCTATCCCATTATGTTAGTTGTGGTAAATATAATAATATAATCGTGACGACAATTGCTGTTTCAGATTCACGAGTTAGGGGGCGCTAGAAAAAAAAATGTTCTTAAAGTGGGCGGTGGGCAAAAAAAGGTTGAGAATCTATGGTTTATGTCATATGTAAAATTTAAAATAAACTAGCCCAATAAATTATTACAATAAAATTTAATAAACTTCTATTCTTGCCACAATTAGAAAAGTATTATCTTTTAAACAATTTGAACTTTCTGGTACAGATAAAGTTCTCTGCCGGCGGCGGGCGTAATTCAACGGTTCACGAAAGTTCAAGAGGTCAAATATCGGAGACAGTCATTATTCATTTAATCTTCCATTGAGACAGCCGTACATCATCCGCTGAATGCTCGGACATTTATCATGTGACAAGAGAGTATTCAGATGTGCTTATTGCCTTTCTCATACTAATATTATTAGAAATACCTACACGAGCAAAGTAGGCAGAACCTGGCATTAGAAATCAGAAGTTGCTGTTCTCTCGATCAAGCGTTTAACCAGTCAGCGGCCGAAAATCCACATTTCGTCGAAAGTTGTTCTTCCGATCGTACAGGGCGGTTCCAATGAGAAAGATTAATTATTCTCCTTACCAGCTTTTTAAAATTATAACTCAATATCGATTTTATTTCATTCCAAATTTGCTTTAATTTATACCTACATCCAAAAATGCTGATAGGCGTGATGATAAAACTATTAAAATTATGTACTTTTTGTAATTATTTTTTGATTATAAGTATTTATCATTTTTCAATAATGTCTAAGTTAAATAAGAATGTAAAAAAAATCTGAAATATATTAGTTTGTAAGTACGCAAATAAAACGGACCAATTTTCGTTAATAAACACATGTACGTAGATTCATATTTTTAAATGATCTTATTTAAAAAAAAAAAATCTGAAACATGCGTTTCCCAGATAATGTATTGATTTATTTTTCTGCATGATTATAGGATTTGAAATGGGTGCTGTATACTACAAAATCTTTTTTGAAATTTTAACAAATCTGCCAACGACCTATGGTATAATTATACTATGGTCCTATGGTATAACCTTATTATACTAAAAATAAACATTTTTGTTTAAAATAATCATATTCAATTTGGGAGGTGAGTATGGGTACCGCCGGGAATCATTTATTTGACAGTCAACACCTCTGCCATAGGTCACTCCAAGAGGTGCGCTACGTTTGATGGTTTAGTAGGAGTGTCCGGTTTATGAGGTGAGGTTTGTCTAGTAGTGGCCGGTTCGGGAGAGACTTGTTAAGGAAGATCATTTGGAGATTTAGTAGCGGTTCATGGGGGGGTTTATGTAGATCTTGGCGGCGAATGCGTTTGCCAATATACTACGAGGCGGACCGGATCGGGAGAGACTGGTTGAGGGAGACCTAACCTAGACCTCTTCAGTCGGATTCTCCCGACCATTCGGCTTGCACCGCAGTGGGACGATTGGATTCATACGTCCGTCACTCCGGGACGCATTTACCCTAAGATTCCCACAAACCCCTCATACCTTTTTCCTCCCAAAGATGGCATAGGCCCTGAGGATTTTTTTCCCTCTGGGCCTCCTGAGTAATGTAAAAAAAACTTATTGACAGCTGAACTGATATTTACATGGAATAAATAGGATATTGTGTTTTCTATGAATTTTCAATCCGAAACGCAAAAACGCCAAACAATTACGTAAAAATATTAAAAAATTGACAAGTTGAATTGAAAAACTAACCTAAATATGCATACTTTTTGACACTAAACGGGAGTCAATTAGCTAATGAGGTATTTAGTCATATTTCAATCACTTTCGTTTCTCGAAGATCGAACGGAATAAATTGGTCGAATCTTAGTTGAATTATTTAAGTCAATGGATCGCGTACACGATTTCTTTCAATTCTAGTTGAACTCCGTTCATTAATAAGCCGGTAATTTTGCATAACCGACAAAATTACCCAAATATATGCACATATTGATAGTTAACCGAAACTTATCTGGTACTATGGAAGCCACGCTCAAATTTATCAATCGTCGGTTGGAATATCTCTTATCAATTATTTACCGTGCTCGAAAATATTGATAACTATTATTATTATTTAGTAACTATATAATATTTTTTACATTTTTATATGAAACATGTTAGTTAGATGTATATATGTATAAAATAGAAAATATATTCGAAGTCCTCCTCACTAGGAGATCCTGTGCTGAGGGGGACTATGCTTTGGATAAGTTTTTCAGCGACTTCTATGGTTTAACTTGTTTGGATAAGGTTTTCCAGAAACTTCTATGATGTTTTAAGTATACTAGTAAGGTCATTTTCCGGTAGTTCCTTCAGCCAACATTTAATGTCCTTAATGTAGCTGTTTTTTGTTTTAATTTGTTTGATACTAAGTGGGAGTTTGTTATATAACTTTACTGCTAAAAATTCAGAACTTCTTTGACCAAATGAAGAGTTACACTTTGGTATATTAAGTGTGTCTGTTTGTTTCGCTCTGGTTTTATGAGCATGTGATGTTTCTTTCTCTAGGTCGTTTTTGTGGTGATGTACTAGAATGTTTTTGGCATAGATTTTCTGTATGCTTGGAACATCAAACTGTTTAAAAATTTCTGTTGTTGACGTCCTTATGGGGACCTTTAGAATGGTCTTTATGATGCAATTCTGAGTTATCTTAAGTTGTTTTAAGTGATTAGATGCTGCTGAGCCCCATCCTATTACTCCATATTCCAATCGAGAGTGGCATAAAGCATAATATACTCTCTTTAGATCCCTCATTGACAAGATGTTTCTTAATTTTTTGAAGAAGTAGATGAGTTTTGTTAGCTTTTTTGAGGTAAGATCAATGTGTGAATTCCACTGTAGTTTTTCATCAATTTCAATCCCAAGATATTTAATACTTTTTTGTTTGGGATATAGACGGGCAGGAACATTGTGGAAAAGTATTTTGACATTCATGTAATTTGAGGGTATGCACATTCATTGGTTGTCCTCTTTTGTTTTTGGAGAAAGTGAGATATTTAGTTTTATTTACATTTAATGTAAGGGAGTTTACTTTTAACCAGTTTTGAAGTACAGCCAGGCCATGTTCCGCCTCCTTGTAAGTTCTTGTCCAATCTTGTTCGTGGAATATAATAACAGTGTCATCTGCAAAGCTCATTATGTTTCCATTTATGGGAAGATTCATAAGGTTATTGACATAGGTTTTTATCGATCATCCTTTTCTGCACTCTCAAAGTTTTGCCGCATATCGTTTCTATGTAGACACGTGGTAAAAGTTATTGTTATCATAAATGTTGGTGATAATAATATATTGGAATAGGCGTATCTCTTTCTCATAAAGGGCGCATGTGGGACGTAGGTATCAAAAAGAGGGATTACGATGGAGCTCTACTCGGCAAGCCCAACATGTATCATGGGTCAAGGGTGGTATCGAGAAAGTTCGGTGCATGTAAATCGATCTACCGCGGCATCTGTTTTTCTCCCTCATTTAATCCGGAACCGTTGTAATATATCCCTTATACACGGTTGATCACCACATATCCGATAGGCTTGTTGAAAAAGTATCGATATATCGATGTTTCGATATTTTTAATTCAATACATCGATATTTTTAGCCGATATATGTTGATCCGATAAATCGATATATCGATACAAAATATCCAATATCGAACATTGTATAAACAACGATATATTTTTATTTATTTATGTTACTAAAGTCACTATAATCTAAAACCGTATAGGAACGAACGTAAAAAAGTAACTGTATTGGGTCATGACATCTGGCGGTTGAAATTATAACTATTAATAGCTTACAAATCTATTGTCTTTGCATTAGTGTTTGTGATCACTACTACTCTCTCATATGTGTAGGTACATATATAGTAATGTAGGCTATTTTTCGCCATTTTTTTCTAAACCACTCGTGTGTTGGTTCCAAACTGTCTATGATTATTGACTTATACCTTGTTCCAAACACGAAGTCCTTTTTGACAGATTAATACGCCAATCAGTTTACATATTAGTTAGAAGACAGGTTTTTAGTCTTTGTAATTATTACTTAATAAAAATGAATAATGATAAAAATACCTTCATTTTTATTGAGATTTTTGTACGTTAAAATAATGCACATTGTGTATAAAAATTACTATTGATAATATTGAACTGTAAAGACTATTATTTTAAAAACGCAAAATCTTTTGAAAATTTGACCGATATATCGATACATCGATATTTTTTCCTCGATATATCAACGTCGATATTGATATTTTAATAAATATTGATACATCGATATATCGATATTTTTTTTCACTTTCGACATCCCTAATATCCGAACGATTTTAACCAGCAATTCCTGAGCATATTTGAAATAAAAAAAAAATGATTTCAAAATAAACAATTTTTTTTCCACACGTCGCCGCTGATCACACTGCCACACGTCGCAACGTATCACGTGAAACGTGCTGTCTCATCTGTGCAATGCAGCAGGGACGAGCGGAGTGCGTATCACGTGTCCCGCTGGGCTGTTGGCTACTGCTCCTCAAAACAACATCAACATTTTTAATTTAAAATTTACATATTGATACACCCTGTGTATTACGTACAGACAGAGGCGCTCTTGTGAATTATAAAATAAATAAATAAAATTATAACGTAATATTCAAAACGCTTTTATTATTAATAAACATATGTTCCTTATCCCTATAATGCTGCAGCTCTTTCAAAAGATGAGATACACAATGTACCTACGTAGGTCTGTTTCCTCAATGGAAAAAAGTGATCATTTTCTTGCATCTCTCTCACACAATCTTTTTATTTATTCCAGTTAAAAGAAATTTACATTTTCACTCATTTAACTAGAAATAATTAAACACATTAAAATAAACTAAATATTTCAATATAGCGCTATTTTTGTTTATCAAGAATAAATACTAATATATTTTTTTTAATTTACCCAGCTTCTTTTCGTTTTTAATGTCGTTTGGGAGGCAATTATATAAATTGCCTCCCTCGTAACCAATGGATTGTTTACCATAGTTAGTGTGGATGGTGTTTAAATGTATGTTATCGTGTTGTCGTGTAAAGTGTTTGTGTACTTGGGACGTTTTAATGAATTCTGTGTTCGTGTGTACGAGTTTATTGCTTATTTTGTATATAAGGAGACATGTATTGTATTCATATAGTTTTCTTATTGTTAATAGTTATGTTTCCATATATATATTTTTGTAGATATTCTGGGCTTGTAGTTAAATAGTTTTTTGATTACCCTGTTTTGAATCACCTGTAATTAATTTATGCAGTTATGTTTCACATGCGTTTCACCAGATTTCAATCTGGGGGAATCTAACGTCTATGTAGACCTACAATGCACTATAATATTTACTTTCCGTGACGATAATTTGAAAGTATGGAATATAATTACATGTATAATATTGAAGTGTGGGTGAATTCGAAAAACGTCAATGGGCTGATGGTTTTGATTTTGTTGTTAAACATATAATGCTGCAGTTCTTTCTTAGGCACTAAATAACAGCAGTCAAAAATGAGACAAACAGTGAACGTATGTCTGCACCCCCCCCAAAGTAAACATACCATCATTATCATACATCTCCCTTACATAAAGAAAATGAAATGCAAGGAAAAATTAGTACTTTGGAGGAAACAGTCACACGTAATTTATGTGTCTCATCTTTTGTCTCACCATTATTTAATGTGTAAGAAAGAGCTGTAGCACTACAGCGACAAGGAACGTATGTTATTTTCCTTTTTTGCCGTCACGGTTCGCTCAAGCGCTCATTTTCTTGGACAACCAAAATGTTACAAACACCTGGCTATGCCTGAATCATTAGAATACTATTATTGAGTGAGGAAAGTTTAAAAAGCTACCGCTTGGGCCGCATGGAAAAGGGTTATTAACCCTTCTCAAGGCTCTATCGAACGCTCCCTAGAATGCCCAGGCAGGCTGGAGGCTGTATTTTGTGTAATAGTCCACCTGTTGAACAGAGCCTGAGGAAGTAAGCTGTAATTTTCCCCATTATCACTAAATAAGTTTTCCTTAAAAAGCGTCAATTACATTGAGCTAGTTTACAAGCCACTATCTGGGAAATCCACTATCTGTTAGTAAACTCGCTCAGCGTAACCGTATTTAACTAGCAGATTGTTGACTATCTACGAAAAAAGTTGAAAGGTCGTCAACTTTACTCGCTACGCGCTAACTCGTGATTGGTTTATTTATGTTTTCAAAATGGGCTGCCAATAAACAGCTGATTTCGATTGTCAAAGATCTGACAGAATTAGTTCACGCAGGCGTCGTTATTCTTGCTACTGGCGCTAACAGCGACCTCAGTTTCCTAGGCTGCTGAGCGAGTGGACAGTTTTGTGTGTCATTATGACAATCTCACTCGCCGATTTATCCGCTTTTAAACTTAGTAGATAGTAGCTTGTAAACTCGCCCTGTGTCATCGAGCCTTACTATCTATCTATCTACTAGATTTTGCTTTAACTGAATTAATTGCGAAATAACACAAATTAATCAAATAAAATGTATTTGCTTACCCCTCGGCCAGGAGGCCGTCGAGAAACCTGAAAGAAATAACGTTGTATAGGTCTCGCAAGTTAAGTTGACTTCATCACAGTACTCACACAGATGCAAAACTTTCATACAGCGTGTTTCGTTTTGGGCTTTTAACAAAAAAGCAATTAATAATTATTTCACAATTGAGAATTCGAATCCAAAGCGTGCTTAAATCGGTAACATAGAACTAATGTTGTTTTATAACATTTTTATAGAAATACTGAAGGTTTAGGAAGAAAAATAAGTTTATTAACTAAATGCGATAATCTTCAGGATTGAATTCAAAGGGGTATTCATAAATAACAACAAGGTTAAAAAATATTATGTTATTTAAAAAGATTAATTTATTATTATATTCATACTTATATAATATTTTATAAAGTAAATAATCGACAAGCCGCCACATGCCGCTACACGTTTAATAGGTATAGATTTTGAAAAGTAAACTACCGTTAAACTTGAATTTAAATTCGGTTTTCATTCAAAGTTAAAAATTTCCCATATAAAACATCTCCATTGCCGCCGTTTTTTTTACGGATTTGACATTTGTAAAGTTTCGTTTAAAACTCAATAGGCATGAATAACTTGGTTTACCTAAACTAAGAACCTAATGTTGAAATGAAGTGTGATTTCCAAAAAAATTGGCTGCTTATGGGTTATTTATTATTTATAATTATGTGTTCGCAATCATCAGCAACACTAATGATTTAATTATGTACCAGTCATCATCAGCAACTATCTATACGTATATTATCTAAAATATAACAGATTACTAACACAAAGGTACTTTCCTCTCTTTTAACTAGTTACAATAAGTGCGCGTAAGCAAGACAGAGAGCCTTATCGGATTTGTGGGCGTCGCTTGACATTCACACAGATAGACCAATACATCAATACTAAGCATTTTTATTGCTTCCAACTTAAAGTGTTTTACCTATACTTTTCCGCCTATCGTACAGAGTTTGAGAAAACAACTATAGCCCAGGCAACGAAGGAAAAATAGGGGAAATAATTCATGTAGAAGCCAATTTTGGCACAGTTGTAGGGGAAGGTGTCCTTAACAAAATACTAAAAGTACTGGGGGGTGGGGGTGGAGCTAAGGGGGAGGGGGGGGGGTTTAAAGGTTCCTTTTTTCAGTTTTTCGTTAATAACTCAAAAACTACTGCCTCTAGCGAAAAAGTGTTCAGGTACTAAATTATTTCCATAAAATTCTCTACAAAAAAGGTTCTATAAACTTTTTTGTTAGGATCAATGCTTAAGCAGATAGGGAGGGGGAAAAATGTAAAATTAAAAAAAAAACTGTTTTAATTTTTAAAAATGAAATGTTTGTCGGTAAAAATCAAACGCTTATTGTTAAAAAACCAAATAATTAATGCTTAGGGGTCGTCCATTAATCACGTGACTCTCGAAAGGGGGGGGGGGTTCGGAAAAAATCACCAAATATCACCGGGAGGGGGTGTGTAATGAGATATCACGTGTATTTATTTTTCGTGATAATATTCTGAAAATTTCAAAATACTTTGTACTAAAAAAAATACACGTGATTTTTGGGGGGGGGGGGTTAGTCTATAACCTCACCACATATCACCACGAAGGGGGGGGGGGTTCAAAAGTTGCTAAAAAAACATCACGTGATTAATGGACGACCCCTTAGGGATGTACCTTGAACATTAAATTTCGTCGAAATCTAAACATTCATCGTCATCAATGCTGTCTTCGACGGGGGCTTCGTTCATACATGAGCCGAGGCAGCCGCAGGCACCGGAGCAGGCAATCCCTGCTTTGCGGCAACCGCAGCGCATCCCACACCCAGTCGTGCATCGGCAAAAGATCGTGTTCAAAATGGAGATGGGTGCCACAGGGTCGTTCGTGTTAACTGGGTTAAGGATCCCATCTTCTCCCTTGACCCAACCCCATTGGATGGGTAGTAGAGGGTTGCCTAGCCACTGTTGTATCTGTAAAAAAGTAATGAGACCAAGGTAAGCATTCATCACAAATTAATATTTGTAATAAGAAAGCAGTATTTAAAACTATATGCAACTGGATTTAATTACCTGTAGATATATTCTGAGCGAGTGTTGCTTTGAAGCTCCTCTGGTGGGAGGAAGAGTGGCCATGTCTGATTTGGGCTTCTTTGACGCTTTCAAAAATGCCGAGTACCGATGTTTGTTTAGGCTGTCTTAATGAGCAGGCGCTTTGTATACAGCCAAAAAAAGTTTCTCGCCAGCCTGTTCAATATTCTCAGGTGATGCTGAGGGATCAGAGAATATTGGTGAAATGTCTTGGGTGAGGCCAGGATTTTCTGTGAAGAGCTTTACATTTACATTCCCACTTTACACTTTCCATATATCGCCGAGGTGGTGTCGCATCCGGAGAAGCTATGGAGAAGGAGAATTGTTTTGGCGATTGGAAGCTGTTGAATTTGTGCACCGAAAACAATTTGGTCTCCACATTCCCACGGCCCGGCTTCATGAAATATATATTGATTGATGGTGGTGCCAATCCAATGAGGAGAACTAACAAGTCCACATCCTCCGCAACTATTGCTACATTTGAATGTAGAGCAGCTTCATCCAACCCACACCTCACAATAGTGCTATCAGCATCCCCTGTAGCAACAGTTGTTTTAATCCCGGCTGCTGCCATTTTCTCGCTGAGCAAGTGAATCAACCTTGTTTTGTTTCTTTCGAGCGGAGCAGAAGCAAAGGAGGCTCACAAAAACTTCCGTTGACATCAACTTTCACGAAAAAACGACCATCACCATTCAACAAGAACATTTTCTTGCTAACAGCTTCCAATCGCTAAAACGATTCTCCTTCTCCATAGCTTCTCCGGATGCTACACCACCTCGGCGATATATGTAAATAGTAAAGTGGGAATCGCTAAGCTCTTCACAGAAAATCCTGGCCTCACCCAAGATATTTCACCAATATTCTCTGATCCCTCAGCATCACCTGAGAATATTGAACAGGCTGGCGAGAAACTTTTTTGGCTGTATACAAAGCGCCTGCTCATTAAGACAACCTAAACAAACATCGGTACTCGGCATTTTTGAAAGCGTCAATGAAGGACAAATCAGATATGGCCACTCTTCCTCCCACCAGAGGAGCATCAAAGCAACACTCGCTCAGAATATATCTACAGGTAATTAAATCCAGTTGCATATAGTTTTAAATACTGCTTTCTTATTACAAATATTAATTTGTGATGAATGCTTACCTTGGTCTCATTACTTTTTTACAGATACAACAGTGGCTAGGCAACCCTCTACTACCCATCCAATGGGGTTGGGTCAAGGGAGAAGATGGGATCCTTAACCCAGTTAACACGAACGACCCTGTGGCACCCATCTCCATTTTGAACACGATCTTTTGCCGATGCACGACTGGGTGTGGGATGCGCTGCGGTTGCCGCAAAGCAGGGATTGCCTGCTCCGGTGCCTGCGGCTGCCTCGGCTCATGTATGAACGAAGCCCCCGTCGAAGACAGCATTGATGACGATGAATGTTTAGATTTCGACGAAATTTAATGTTCAAGGTACATCCCTAAGGGGTCGTCCATTAATCACGTGATGTTTTTTTTTAGCAACTTTTGAACCCCCCCCCCCCCCCCCCCCGTGGTGATATGTGGTGAGGTTTTAGACTAACCCCCCCCCCCCCAAAATCACGTGTATTTTTTTTAGTACAAAGTATTTTGAAATTTTCAGAATATTATCACGAAAAATAAATACACGTGATATCTCATTACACACCCCCTCCCGGTGATATTTGGTGATTTTTTCCGAACCCCCCCCCCCCTTCGAGAGTCACGTGATTAATGGACGACCCCTAAGCATTAATTATTTGGTTTTTTAACAATAAGCGTTTGATTTTTACCGACAAACATTTCATTTTTAAAAATTAAAACAGTTTTTTTTTTTAATTTTACATTTTTCCCCCTCCCTATCTGCTTAAGCATTGATCCTAACAAAAAAGTTTATAGAACCTTTTTTGTAGAGAATTTTATGGAAATAATTTAGTACCTGAACACTTTTTCGCTAGAAGCAGTAGTTTTTGAGTTATTAACGAAAAACTGAAAAAAGGGACCTTTAAACCCCCCCCCTCCCCCTTAGCTCCACCCCCACCCCCCAGTACTTTTAGTATTTTGTTAAGGACACCTTCCCCTACAACTGTGCCAAAATTGGCTTCTACATGAATTATTTCCCCTATTTGCTATTTTTTGGTCTTCGTTGCCTGGGCTACTATTCGTACACACTCGTAAGTATGAGAAAACTTGATTAAGCTTCACTAACGTAGCCTAGAGTTTTCAGTTATTTTCTTAATATAATTGCTGTTAAACGCAATTGAGATAATGTTTCATTAAATGGCACTATGTAAATTACCCAGGAAGGTATGATTAATATTATCATTACCCAACTTCACCAGATATTTAGAAAATAAAATTATTGCGCCTAGTTTTTAAATAGTTAAATTGATATTTTGTAGCTCCTCACCGTATAAGCCGATCACAGTCGCATTTAACAATTCCATGATATTGTAACTACGGTGACCAGACAACTCAGAATGAAACCAACTCAGAAGCACCTCAGAAAGGTCATTAGGAGTGTTGATAAAAAATATAAAAAAATTGCTTAAATAGGGTTAGGTTAGGGTTACCGGCTATTTTTAAATTATTTTTTTTGTAGCTTTTAATGACCTTTCTGAGGTGTTTATGAGTTGGTTTCATTCTGAGTTGGCATGGAACCTGTAACTACATACTTGCATTGAACCTATACGTTTTTCATATGTATCTTTTACTGCTGTATTAATTTAACTATGTTCTGTAAAACATCCAATCAGGTGTAATATTGTTTGCTAATTACAACCTTGTTTTACAACAAACTATTCATGTTTACATTAATAATATGTACAAAGTTACTACACATTACTAAGTAACGGCCGGCATAGTCCAGCGGTAAGGCTCTTGCCTAGCACTCGAAGGTCGCGGGATCGAATCCCGGCGTGGCAAATAAATTTGATTAATTTGTGTTATTTCACAATTTATTCATTTAAAATAATATATAGTATATTTGCGGCACGTTCCAGAGTGGAAGGTACTCTCAGTATCGCCCTGGTGTAAGACCACCATTCAGTATTGAAACGTTGCTTGAAATGGCTTTGGCCGTGTTTGGTGACCAGATCTGAATAGCCAGGTACTTCCCCACCTTCCTCTTCTCTATCTCCATCCCCTCCCCACTACCTTCAGCCTCACAACATACCCCAATTGGGGATGCCATAGTCCTACTGACTCCAGACGGGAGCAGTTGGGACTCTTGTGCGGTATTCATGTAAAAAAAACAAATAACTACTTTCGATTAAATATCAATTTTATTTAAATGTGCAAATTTCAGAATTATATGGAAGATTGGAGTCGAGTTAAGACTTAGAAGAGATGAGATGTTGAATAGTCGGGAGGCAATTTTAGATAACGCTTGATGGAAGAGAGGATATTTATGTAGAGAGTGATAAAATAAAAATATGTTATCTTAAGTTTAATAATAATAATAATAATATGTTTTTATTAATTTCTTACACATTACAAATTTAGTTTTAATACATATAAGAAATTACGTTATACATATAAATAGTATACAAAAAAAGAAATTTTTTTACAAATACATAAAAAAAGAGACATCAAGAAATAAATCAATTTAAAAAGATCTCGTCAATGTGGAGAGACTCTTTCAAGAATCAAAAGAATTTCACTTTTGAACCTCTCCTCACTGACGCCAAACATATCAATCTCGGAGGAGATTTGGTTCTGGAGCAATATACTCCTTCCTACCGGGAGAACCATTGGCAGGTTAGTTCTACAGGCAGGAAGATAGAATAATCTATGCTGGCGTTGTCTAAGATAGTCATCCGGAACATAGAGGCTCACGCGCTCCAGAATGAGTTCTCGATATAGCCACGCAGCAGTCTGAATAAGTGGGTAGCAGCGTACCCCTCCCTTCTGAGCTGCAAGTTCCCACACCTAAATCGAAATCTGGGCATTCAAGGACGTGAATTTTAAAAAGTTGAGAAGGAACGGAACAATTTTCGATTCTCATTCGAATAAGTGAGGAAATTTCTTTTATTAGAAAAGTGAGGGAGTTGTTGAAATCACGGTTTTGATGGGGTAGTCCTTTGTATTGAGGCATAGCTGGCTCCCATAGACTGACTAGCATCTTATTATACTTAGACTTATTGAACTCCTTTGAACAACTTTACATGATAATGAAACTACATACCTACTTCTATTGAACCTACTTATATATTTCATGTTCAGTGTATTATTTTTTTTAATTTTTTTTTATAAATAATCGGAGACGGTTTACATATATATAGTTCCCGAGAGCACTTAGGCCATAGACCCATTGTACTATCTCCCATTTTACCTCATTCCTTTGACAGTAACCCAGTCCCTTTTATAAAGTTCACCAGGATTGTCATTCGAAATGAAGCTATATCTTCTGGTCCGACAATGTGTCTTCCCAGGTCTCATTTCCCCTCTTCACTCCTCCTTGGTTCCCTGAAGGCCCCACGACGGAAGAGGGCTTCATCTCTCCTCTCCACTCCTTAGTTCCCCGAAGGCTCCACGACGGAGACTCCACCTCCCCTTGGTTTCCTAAAGGCTCCACAAGGGAAGAGTCCACTCCACCTTGGTTCCCCGAGGGCCCCAGGAGGGAAGAGAACTTCATCTCTCCTCCTTGGTTCCTCTAAGGTCCCACAGAGGAAGAGTTCACCAAGATGGCCTCATTTCTCCTCTTCACTCCTACATGGTTCCTCGAAGGCCCCACATGGGAAGAGGACATTATCTCTCCACTTCACTCCTCCTTGGTTCCACAAAGGCCCCACGCTGGAAGGGTGCCCTTCCCCTTGGTTCCTTGAAGGCCCCACAAGGGAAGAGTTCATGGAGGTGGCCTCAGCTCACTTCTCCACGGTTTCTCCTCTTGGTTCCTCTTACGGCCCCAGGAAGGAAATCCGCAGAGGTGGCCTCAGCATTCCTAGGTTCCCAAAAGACCCCTAGTTTTCGAATGGTCCAATTTTTTTTTTGTCCCACGAGTTACCAGGGAAATAGAAGGTCCACTCCAGCAGAGCCCTGAGTGCTGGAGTGAGGTCTAAATACTCTGTTGACGCTGTTCCCCAGGACATTCAGCCTGAGCACGGTAGCTCACACCTTGGCTTGGGATGGCTATTGCAGGTTTGTGTTTTCCACTCCCTGAGCGATGGGTTCGCCACACTCCCTACGCTATTCAGTGTATTATGTTTTGTATTCAATTATTATTATACCCCTGAACAACTTACCTGTAATAATTTATAAATGTAAAAAAAACCTTGAATGCGTCAATAAATAAACATATTATCATAGGCCGAAAAATTGTGAAAATTTCATGAAACCAGAGCTCATTGTTCGAGAATTTTCAATGCATTTAATTTATCATTTCCTTGTAGTTGAAATCCCTTTGAAAACAACCGGAGGAAATCCATATTGTGTACAGTAATAATTCTGAATTAAACTTAATGAGATTAAATAGAATGGAAATTTCGTTGCTCTCATATTTAGCGAAGTGATAATTCCAAACATAATTTTATCCAGATTTGCTTCTAAAGAAATATTTAAGTGGAGAAAATTTTCTGAAGTTTGCGTTGGAGTTAAAAACTCGTAAAATCTTTCATTCTTATGGAGAGTTATAAAGAATCTGAATTCAATGCGGACGCTCGACAATTATGGACAAACTTATTCAGAATATGGACGACTACGGACAACAATTAAAAATTCTTAAAAGTGTTAACTATTTTGTAAAGAATTTGATTTTAATGCGAACGCACTTAAATAATAACCAAACATATTCAGAATATAACTAACTGAGGGATTAAAAACCGTTTGTAGTTTTAAATTGTTGGTTTTTAGAGAAACCAAATAGTTTTGAGAATTTAAACAGAACTGAACTGAAATTAATGCCTAGAAAATTGAGCTACTTGGCAATAATAGGTCTAATGATCTTTATTTTTTATATAAAAACGCCCTAGAGTCCAAACTGCCAAAAAGCCAGTAGGACTGTGGTATCCACAAAGGGGTTTGTTTTAAGGCTGGAGGTAGTGAGGAGGGAAAGGATATAGTTTTTCTCAAGGGCGATGCTGAGTGTATTCACCAATCTGGTGGATTTTTAAAATCTTTTTTTATGTGGATTAGTATTTCTTTTCAGAGGTAAATGGATAATTCAAAGCTCCGTTGTTCAAGATAGCGATGACTTCGAAAGCTAAAGACAGTTGGCATTTCAATCAGAAAAAAATTGTTTAATAATTTCATAATGCCCTCCTTTCGAGAGTTTTTGTTGCTGGTACACAGATTGTGGCGATCACCGCGATGTTCCGAACTCTGTTGAATTTGAACTGAAAGTGGAAAACTTAGATCTTGGAGAAATAATACTTCCACAAAGATTTGCTAGAAGATATTTTAAGTATTGAAGAGCATTAAAGTAAAGTTAGAGTAAATAATAATTTTCAGTTTTCCAATTATATAGTTAGTACTTATGATTTTGAAAGTTACATAGAGTGAATTTCAGAGTAAAAATATATTAGGCACCCCATTTTTCACGCGTGTTTTTTTTTATTTTACAGTAAGATTTTCGGAATCGGGTACGGGTATCGGGTAGGGTGTCAAGTGGTTCGCTACGTTTGCATTTTCGCTATATTTCTAGCAGGGGTGCCTAGGTTGGTTTGTCTAGGTCTTGGCTGTCGATGCTTTTGCCCACCTAACGGGTGGCGGACCGCATCGGAAGAGACTGGTCAAAGGAGACCTTTTGATCTCTTCAGCCGGACTCTCTCGAACGAGCCTTGCACCGCATTGGGAGGAATGGATTCATACGTCCGTAATTCCTGGACACACTGACCCTCGGGTTCCTATCCACCCCTTATACCTTTTTCATTCCCAGACTTCTTCGTCGTCTTTTCCCTAAAAAGACCCTCCACTCAGCATCCCCAAAGATGTCATAGGCATGAGGACATATAATTGTTTTTCACAGGGCCTCGTGTTTTAATGTAAAAAAAAATTAAACAAAAATTGCAGTTTTCATCGTTATAATTCAAGTTAGTTATAATCCAGTGATTTCGCACAGATTTCACACACATAAACAATTTACTTAACATTACGTGGCTTAGAGCCATTTTTATTCAAGTTTGCGATATATTCGATGAAAATTTCAAAATAAAATACTGTTTTTGAAAGCAGATCAAAGATACTTTATTATTACAAATCATAGCAATCAAAGTTTAAAGATATTAACATTTTGAACCCAAACAAAGATAAAAGCTTACCGGTGTTTTTTATCGTATAAACTATAAACCGTTATTACTTTACACTAAACTAAAAATCGTATTTAATTAAACAAAGTGACAAGTTATGGTCATGTCACTTTTTTCGTTTTCTATAAAAATATTTTTTAAAAGCTAAATATTGTATCACAGAATTATTTTTAATTTTTCGGTAGCGTTTACAGTATTTTTAATGGAAACTCTCTCTCTGGATATTCTCTCTTACGTCTAATCATAATGGTACTGACACACTTGCTCATTAAGATGAATATATACGTGAAATCCTATTTAGATACTATTTTGATTAATCTTTACGACGAATCGGCTTACAGTATGAACATCAAAAAATATGCTACGGATAAATCGAAGCTTTTACTAGCTTTTCTATGTATTGGAATTACAATAAAATTATTAATTACGTAATAAAAAATATAAGAGTAAACCACAAAAAAATGTTTTTTCATGACTTAACTATGAAGTAATACAAGAAACAATTTTTTAAAAATACCCCTTTATGACTAAGACAATTTTTGAGGTTTTCTATGTTCTATCTTTTTTTCGTTCTTATAAAATTTTGCACAAAATAAATAAAAACCACTTTTTCGCTTACTAACCTCGTGCAAAAAGACGCTCTTTTTTACAATTTTGCACGCATGATATTCGAAATATTTTTAGCGTTTATATTCGATGAAGTCATAGTAAATAATGCAAAATCATATGTTTTTGTTTTGAAAATTTGATCGCTTAGAAGTATTGTAGATGCTTCAATTAAATACTGCGTGTAGAACATACCTTGGCCCTTAAAAATATCGGTCATTTTTTTTATAAGTTTTTTAATAAGCCTATAAAAAAATAAAGTATAAGGTCTAAAAAACACACTTTCAAGTCCAAACTCTCCTATTTATAAACCCCTTTTCGGATATGGTTTTATTGTGTAATGTGGCAAATTCAGTTTATTTTATAATAATCGCAAAAAAAGTTGATATTTACACCCAATCTTCCCAAAATAAAATAAAATATGCATTTTCGCGTTGATATTTTACAATACGGCCGCTAGTCGACGAATTCGGTTATTCAAAGTGACCCCTATGGCGTCCACCAAAGGACTACTGTCCACGGCACAGTAGTGAACTAGTGGATCGCCTTAAGCCGCCGCTAGCCGAATTTCTACCGATTTCTTACATATCTCCCATAAACATTTGAAGTTTTTAGGCTCTTAAAAAAATATGTGTTATTTTTTAAGATAATATCTAGACGTGTTCCACACCGAAACGCAAATTATATTATACGACTAGCTGATCCGGCGAACTTCGTACCGCCTCAGAATCAAAAACTGTTGTCAACTTATTATCTGAATTGATCTAAATTGTTTCTCCCTGCGTATCCTTTCCCCTCTCGCGTTCCCTCTCCCTCTCCCAAACTCCACTTCTCCCCTTCCCCCTTCCCCCGTCCCGCTAACCCCCCTTCCTGAGTTCCTTTCCCCCCTCCCCCCTCTCCCCTCCCCCCCACCCCCCTTTCCCCATCCCCCTCCCCCATCCCCCCTCCCCCTTCTCCCTCCCCCTTCTCCCCTCCCCCCTCCCCCCTCCCCACTCCCCCCCCCGCCCCCTCCCTCCCCCCTCCCCCGGTTCACAGTTCAATATTATACCCCTTACAATATTGCTGCAGTTCTTTCAAAATAGGAGAATTCGTTCCATACAAAATGTATGGGGAAAATAATTTTCTTCTATGAAAAATAGATGTTGGTCGATTCTCAGACCTACCAGATAAGCACACAAAATTTCATCAAAATTGGTCCAGCCGTTTCGGAGGAGTATGGTAACAAACACCGTGACACGAGAATTTTATATATTAGATAGAAAAAAAAGCAAAGTATGCTCCGAAAATTATTATAAAAAAACACGTTTGTTTCAGTTATTTTACAAGTTATAGTTTTGAAAAAATATACAAAGTTTCTTTAAATGTACGTAAGACGCCTTCCAAGAGATTTTGCTCTATTTTAAACGAGTCGTGTTTTATTAAACATTTTCACAATTTTCGCATCGATTTTATCGCTTTAAATATTAGCGCGCTCCTCTAACATTCGTTATTACATATCTCTCAATCTTCTTCTTTTTAAGCGCGAATGCGGCGCCTTCACAAGCCTGCTTATGAGCATGCTCATCAATTGTACACATTTGCTCATAAATGAGCAGGCTTGGTTTGAGCCTTCTCGTGAACAAGCATGCTCAAAGCCAACAATTGAACACAAATGCTCTTTAATGAGCATGCTCATATCAAATAAATGTCAAATGGATTCAGTTCCATTCGCCCAGAACTAAACAAAATAATCTTATTGCTTATTTAAGAATCTTCTGACGAAAGAAAATAAAATGGTTGATTTGGATCCAAGATGTCAACAAATCCGAAAATGACTAAATAATAAAAAAAAAATGCTAATTTCAATAGAATGTTGTTTCATTTTGGAGGTTAAGGAACATTTGGGTAATTTGGAAATCTATTGTGGGTATTTTAGTGACCTTGTGTTCCAAATATACTCATGATTCCCATAATAAATCACGAAAAACAAGGTTTTTTCGTTTCCCCAGCGGGCTATTTTGACGTTTTTGCAAATAATAATAATAATAATAAGTCTTTATTCCAGAATGTGGGGAGGTGAGTGCAATCCCACACATCCTATATAGATTAAGTACATACATAAAACACACGTAAGTACATAAAAAAATACATATAAATAAAAAATAAAACATAAAATAAAAAGTAGTAGGCATCATTAGATAGTAGATATGCGCGGTTCTATAAATCTTCGGAATACAATTCCCTCCGGCCAAAGTTCTTCTGCCAGGAATTTCTTTACTTCGATCGCTTTAACAGTGAGTTTAAAGGTGTTAAAAGGCGTAGGTCGAAAAGGCTTGATTTTTTCAATCTTGGTACATTCCAGATCTTTTTCTGTTAGGTAGTTATTGATGTTTTCCTCTGTAGTTTCCACAGTAAACCTCGAAATGTATACCGTTGTGAGTATGTCAGCCGACTTTAATGTTGTTGATGTTGCTTTACCTCTCAAGTTTCGGTTAATTTTCCGCGTAACTAATGTGAAACCGCTTTCGTCAGTCGTGGATGGCCGGTGTTGGTACCGCGGGCCGTCGCGCGTTCCCTGTTTATTTGCTGTGTTTCCGGGCCTAAGTTCGAAGTCCGAACTCGGTCGTTCACGGCGATTACTGCTCCTTCGCTCTGTGCGTTCTTGTGTAGTTTTCGTGTGTGCGGTAGTTCCATTACTGTATGCGTTCTTAGATGCAGTCGATAAGTAGGTCGCTTCTGTCGGTATTTGTTTACTTTTAAGTTGTGGATTACCTACAGTTTTGCCGCTATTTTGTTGCGAGTTCTCAGCCAAATCGCTTTGTATGTTTGGAGCATGCAGTTTTGTAATTTGTTCTCTTAGCGAAGCCAGTTCTTGTTTTAAATCATCATTTCTTGTGACCGATGAATCTTTAGTTCCGTTTTGATGAGAGTTATTTCTGTTTTCATATAATTAAGTTCCTTTAGAAGTTTAGATACGTCCACACTATCGAAGTTGACTGGAGGCAATTTGTGCAGCTGTCTGGCAACGAATATAGGCAGTTGGTCAGGGTCCGTCTCCTTCAACGCCCTCAGGATGTCCTGGAGATCTCGGCTAATCCTGCCATCTCCTTTCCGCAGAGTGCGTTTCTCCGGAAGCTTATCGAACAGGATAGTTTTTGCATCTTTTATATCCTCCTCCGAGAAGGTGGAAATACATAACTGGATGATGGCGATCTCATCGAGAGTATCTGCCTTATTTTGCATAAACGTGAGACACTCGTTTATGATGACGTTACATGAGTTACACGACATAGCAATACGACAATACGTCCTTCTGTCACGGCGTTTGCGGACTGACTGACAAAGAATGCGCTGGCGCGAACTGAAAACTGAGACCGGATTGAAATGAGCATGCTCATAAGCTAGCACACATATTTCTTAGAGGCTTCCCCTTCCATCCGATAATCCGATGAGCATGCTTATAAATCAAACGGCTGTTGATGACTCCAGATACTAATATCTACAGCCTGTGTATCGGACGAATATCTATAGCTCTTAGTTGGACTAATATCTATGAACTTCAGAGTGGGGACTAATATCTACAGAGCTAAGGTCGGACGAATATCTATGACGGTCCCAGTGGTGACTTATATCTATGGAGCGTAGGTTGGACTAATATCTACAGAGGGCAGCTGAGCAAGAGGTTGTACGGAAAAGCATAAATTACTTCAATTACGTAATTACTAATTACGTAAAGGCTTAAACGTTTAAAGTACGTACATGAAGTTTTTGCATAATATTACGTATTTTGCTGTTTACGAGGACAATAATTTATTGAACAAACATGGAGGTCATAATACAAAGATATTTATTTATTTATTTCGAAATACACGGCACCACAACCTAATTTAGAAGCACTCGAAATAAAGAAAGCTTTTAAAACAAAAACCCAAATCCTTAATAATCAGCTAAATGTGTCCAATAGTCCGATACTAGGGATTTTTACATAATACATACATAATTTAAGATTTTTAAACTGCATTACGCAATATTACGTTATTCCAATATGCTATACATAATTGCAAATCCAACCTCTGCTGTAGATATTCGTCCACACTTTGTCTCATAGATATTAATCAGCAGTTTGAGCTGTAGATATTCGTCCTCACTTTGGTTCTCATAGATATTAATCAGCAGTTTGAGCTGTAGATATTCGTCCTCACCTTGGTTCTCATAGATATTAGTCCGATTTGTTCAGTTTTTGGAATTCCTGTAGATATTAGTAGACGCCTCTCTGTTAATTTGTGAGCATGCTCATTTGAAGCCAAATGACACAAATGCTACTAGGTAACATGCTCTTTGGCTTCAAATGAGCTAGTGTTTCCGTAGCATATATCTTACCATAATACAAAATGAGATAGCATTATGAGACCGTGTCAGGCTGGGAGATATATCTCCCAAAAATACCACGGCTGTTCGTTGCCAGTGAAAAATGAACAATAGCTCCTAAAATTGCCAAGGGATAAAACATAAAAATTTTATCCATTTTCAAACCTCCGTAAACACATAAGTACGGCAAAGATAAAATAAAAATATTGGCTACTTACACAAAGTACTTAAAAAAATAACTGTGTACGAAAACCGGGGCTACTTTGCATCTTACGGGGAACTTTGCATAAACAAGCTTAGGGATGCCTAAAATATTTTTATGCATTCCATAGATTGTAGTTAAATATGTAAATTATTTATTTGTTTATTTTTATTCAAGTACATAAAACAGGCATTATGCCCAAAAATTTATATACATGGATGATTTAAATTACAAAAATTATAACAAAAATAATATCAGTAATAATTAGCTACTCGTAAATATGCAAAAGTGAATGACGAACAAGAATGAGTAAAAGGTAGAGTACAAAAGAATCACCAACAATTTATTATTGGCACCTGTGCTGATGGGACAATGATTTAGTAGGTACAATATTTCCTGTCTTTGAATAAAGGGCTTCATCACAATATCAGCTTCATACGATTGATGGTAAAATATATTTTTTGAAGTGATTGAATGGGTTATTAAAAATGTCAATTTCATTATTAGAGCAGTGTATAGTGTTATAATGTCTTAATGTTCGTGGTAAAGGGGAGAAATATCCTGTATTTGTGTGGTAGGTAGATATATAGAAAATATCTTGCAACCTCCTTGTTGAATTTCTTGACGGTGTCTTAATGTTAATTTGGGATAAAATGTTGGGTGTATCAACTGATGCATGTATAATTTTGTGCAGAAGCAATAAATCAGAAAGTTTCCGTCTTCCTGTCAGAGAGTGTAGTTTATAGTGTAGAATTCGGTCTTTATACGTTCCAAATTGATCAGATATACCTTCGCGATAAGCAACACGGGTTAATTTTTTTTGTATGGATTTATGTAAAGTTACCCCCCCCCCCTCACCCCTATTGAAGTTACTTTACTTCATTTTGAAACAAAAAACTATAACTAATGTATATAATTACTGATTAACCACTGGAGCGCCTTTTGCCGCAATATGGCACTATTTAAAATACCTCGGATTGCTTTACTGCCAATTTTGGCAAATTTTTCCCTATTTGTATGTGATTAAGTAGAAGTTTATGATTTTATAATGTTTTTTTTATAAACCCTTCGAATATGTGATAATCGATAAAATTCTTTGGAAATTTAGAACTATAATCAGTTTGTTTGTCTCCATATTAAAATACGGAGGTACGATTTTTTTAAAGTGGGCGGAAAATATTTAAAATGATCACCAAAAAATCTCGTGCAATCGGAGAAAATAGTTTTAAATTGCGCTGTCGCTCCACTGATTATACTTAAAACTACAAAAATATGATTCTAAACCTCATTAAATTGATAAAAGTGATGCGAAATAACCCCGGTTTACGTTACGTCATAATTTTATGATTTAGTTATAAATCTATTTTATGGAAGAAAATAAAGACAATATCGTGTCAATAAATTTTCCACCACAAACATTATAAAGGTCCCGATTAATGTCTAAATAAAATATTATAAAAGTAATGTAAAATGAGCCACGAAGTCAAAATACATTTACTTTAAAAAAGTTATTGCATATAAATAGTTCTACCCTTTTTATAAATCGTTTATATCTTTTCAGGTTGCTGGATCCTTTAGAAATTGCCGATTTCTCACGTAGGCAGTTTTCCATCCCTTTTCAGCATATGTGATTTCAGTGAGGGGAAAATAGGATGGATAATTCCTGTCAAATTATTGGAATAATCTCGTAAAGTAAACACCATCAGATTTTATCTCTGAATTTAGATCGGTTTTGGAGTTGGGAATATAAAAATGAACTTATTATGTGGGAGGGTTATTAAGAGTGTTTATTTTTCCAATATCTTTGGTCTTCTCTGTCTTCTTTTCTCCTGGTATAGATCGAATATGATTGACATGAAAAATAAGTGGAATGTATTTGGTAATATTAGGTGGAGCGTATTTTTTCTTCCGAATTCTTTGTCTGACAGGTATGACAACTAACAACTCTTTTTACTTCTTCCACTTTGCTTTTTTTATTCCATTTGGTAATTTTGAGAGGTATTCCTCACGTACGTCAAACGGTCTTGGTCTTTTTGGGAGATATATCTCCCAGCCTGACACGTTCTTGTTAAAGTTATGATATCTCATTTTGTATTACAGAGATGATTATAATTCGAATATTATATTATATATAATACTAGCTGACCCGATAAACGTTGTTCTGCCATATAAATTATTTCTAGTGAATATTTTGGTTGTTAAATAAAAAATAACGAATGTATGTGTGTGGGGATGGGATCTATGACAGAAAGAGGAATGGTGCGCTGTCGACGATGACCGCCGATAAAAACAAAAAAAAAACATCAACTAAAGTAGGAAAATGAAATAAAGAAAATCAATATGAATTTCGAAGAGCAATTGAGTGTACGATATTTTTTGTCAGTCCGTCTTTAGCCAACACATATAAGCTCGATGGTTTGCCCACGCGAGAACATTATGCCGAATGAAATATCAAAATGACGCGACGCTTCTCGTGAATGTCTTGTGCAGGTGTGGATGAAAGTTCGATGAGGCGGACGTAGCGCCATCTGTCATTTAACAACACAAATATTTTCGTTCTCTTTGAAATACGAAAGACGGTTAAATTTGTTCATAGAAAAATAATAAAATAGCGATTAAAAAGTGGGAGGGTTAAAATTTAGGTTTTAGGTATTTTTTGATGCCAAATAAAAAAAATGCAAAAAAAAATTGTCAAAATTTTTTGGTTTCTGGTTAAGGACACTCTAATCACCTAGCGGTATGAAATATACTTTAAAACCTATTCTCATACCTACCAAATATACTTTAAAAATATCATTAAAATCGGTCAAGCCGTTTCGGAGGAGTGCGACCACGAACACCGTGACACGAGATTTTTATATATAACATGTATTATGATTCGAATGTTGTTATGACAGAGAGAATACAACGTTTTCGGCTTGCATACAAACATTTACCACGGTCGCTCTCGAAAAGTTTGAATTCTCTGAAACAACATCGCAAAATTTAATATTTGTCAAGGTTTGCAAATTTGCAAAGTGTGACAATAACATTTTAATACCTTGGTAATTACAGTTTATATGATAAAAACCCACAGTAAGCGACTCAAAAAACTTTATCTTCGGTTGCGTTAAAAAGTTTTGTGTTAATAATTTCGTGTGTCGATAGTATTGATAAAATCTGAAGACTACTTCATGTACTTTCCAAAACAGAATTTTATTTTGAAATACGTTTAAAAACGGCGATTTTAACTGGATTCGAATGAACGTATTCTGACAGCAGTTCACACTTGGGAAGATGGTACATTGAAAAATGTCGAAGGCTTTAGCAGTTGAATCTACTTCTTTTGCTTTTATGTAGGTATCTATTTCTTTAGATAGCTTGGGTGAAATGCAGATCCGGGCACAGTTTGGAAATTTAATAAAAAGGCACTTTCTAGATGAGAAAAGTGTGGAGAAGCTGAATAAAAAAAAATTAAGGCGCGCTCGGCAAAATTGAGGGAGATACAGCCGTTTAAAGTATAAATAAAATTTCGCTTCGTGAACCGATACTACGACACTTCGCCCGCCATTTTGTCACTGTTATGTTGGTATCCCAGACCTACAAACAAGAGCCAGATACGATTGTAGCCGACTTCGTGGGATAAATAATAAGGCGCGTAGGTACTGGAATGGAGATTTGAAGAAATCATTCAAATCCTGGGATGTTTTTTAAAATAAAGATAATATACACAAGCCCGCTACACAAACCCTGCGTAGCCAAACAAACCATTCAAAAACGTAGGCTGTTTTTTAAAGTAAGATAACATACACAAGCCCGGTACACAAACCCTGCGTAGCCAAACAAACCATTCAAAAACGTAGGCTGTTTTTTAAAGTAAAGATAACATACACAAGCCCGCTACACAAACCCTATTACGCGCCTTATCCATGTATCCCACGAAGTCGGCTACAATCGTATCTTGCTCATCCTTGTATCAGGGATACCAATATATCAGTGACAAAATGGCTGCCGGGTTGTCATAGTGTCGGTTCGCGAAGAGAAATTTTACTTAACGTAATTGAAAATTAATTACTTATTCAATTTTTTTTTATTGCTTTCCGTACTTTTTTCATCTTCCAGATTAAAGTTCTCAACTTAACGCGGTGAAAACATTTGCGAGGTTGAAATTAACTTATGTAAAAGATGTATGGAAAAAAAATTATTTGTATGTCTCGCTGAAAACTCCCAAATGGTGAGCTCTGACATCATCAGATTTACATGGCCTTTTTGCCTGGTATTTACATGTCAATGTAACTGTCTTTTGCTCTCAGCGTCTTTTCCATCGCGAGATGTGGAGCTTTAAAATTTCCATGTAACATTCTATTGATCAAACATCATCATTCTTGGCTCTACAACCCCTGGTGGGTCTTATGTCTTTGAGGATGTTGTCGCTCCATTTATCAATACACTTTCAATCAATATATATATATATATATTTTTTTTTATTAAAAAGAAAGACAAACATTCCCGGGTTACGAATAACCCAACAATGTTTGAAAATCTCCTACTACCACCACAGAAAGCCGAAAATGTTGCTTGTGTTGTGATGGAGGACTTAGCCAGCCGAGGAATCGTACACGCGACGCCCAGGTGGGACCCAAGCGCTATGCCCACTCAACACTGACATGCTAGGTACATGTGTGTGTATACTGTAAAGGTTAGTTCATTTTCAACCACTTTTTTATTATAGAATTTCTAATCTTATCAGTACAACAAAAATCAATCAAGGGTTAATTATACAAACACGAAGTCAGAAATTAAAAACTCAGTATAAGAGACTAGAGTCACTTCAAAACAATCTGATTCTTTTAAAGTGTTTTTAATTAAAATCTGATTGTTGTAAAGGGAAGTGGCGCCCTCTGTTATTTTGAAAAAGAACCGTTAAACGTTCAAACAGCATCCTCGATGATAAAATGTCAAAAAAACAAAACAACAAAAACTGGAAATTGTCAGTTTCAAAAACTTTAATTCAATTTCCTCACCTATTTTCCTAAATTGTTTTCATAAAAATTTCCCGACACATTTTCCTAGCTTAAATTTACCAATTTTCCCGGAAGTTTCTTATTCAGGAAATAAAATTATTTTGTTATGAAATGCCTTTAAAATGAGGCAAATGTTTCTGGTCCTTATTACATCAAAAAAGTTCTTTAAAGTAGCACACTTTTGAAAGCTTTAATTATACACCATTTAAGGATCTCTCGACCTCAATTTGTCCTTGAAAAGCCTGAAGTTAATAACATTAATAAACAGCGTTTCCGCAGCAACTTAATGACGGTGTTACGACCAAGTCTAGTATTTTAGGGGTAGGTATTTAAGTCGTGGTTTTAAGGGGCCATTAGCAGATGAGTTCTCTCCTCACACCTTTATACCATCCCACGATCTCCAATCGCCCTCCTCAACGTTACGATATATAGATTTCCGAACTGACTCTAGGACGGCCGGCGTGGTCTAGGGGAGAGGCTCTTGACTCACAATTCGAAGGTTGCAGGATCGAATCCCGGCATGGCAAATAAATTTTATTTGAATAATTTGTGTTATTTCACAATTATTTCATTTAAAAATAATTTATAGTATAATTGCGGCACGTTCCAGATTTAAAGATATTCTTAAGGGCCCGCAACCCGAATTTCTACCGATTTCTTACATATCTTCCTTAAACACGTTAAGTTTTAAAGCTCTTAAAAAATATATGTTATTCTTGAAGATAATATCTAGACATTGCCCGCGCTGAAACGCAAATTATATAAAATTCACTCGATAGAAAAAATCGCAAAGTATACTCCAAAAATTATTATAAACACGTTTGTTTCAGTTATTTTACAAGTTATATGTATGAAAAAATATTCACAGTGTTTCTTTAAATGCTGTTTAAGACAATGCTCGCGAGATTTTTGCTCTATTTTAAACGAGTCGTGTTTTATTAAACATTTCACAATTTTCGCATCGATTTTTGTAAATGTAAGCGCTCTCCCCTAACATTCGTAATTTCGTATCTCTCCATTTTCTTCTTTTCGAGCCCGGTTGCGGAGCCTTAAATGGCGTTAGCTGTATTTGGTATAGCCATATGAATTGCCAGGTACTTCCCTGCCTTCCTCTTCCCCATCTTCTTCCCCTCCCAACTACCTTCAGCCTCAAAATATACCCCAATTGGAGATGCCGTAGTCTCACTGGCTCTAGACGCGGGCTGGGACTCTTGTGAGGTATTCGTATAAAAAAATGAGCTTTTCCTACTTTACTGTAAAAATTTAAGACAATTTGATGACAATCAAACCATTCTACTAGTTGAAGTCTTTTCTTGAAGGGCTTTACGCAGTTTTATGAAATCAGTTGTAATTTTCCTCTTATCTTGAATTTCAAGAATGCAAAATTCTGTTCTAATGGGCAGGGAAAGCGGTTGGTGGGAGGGGATTTCGAAGTCTCAAGTAGACAGCGACCTTTCTCTTATTTTGAAGCCATCAAGAGGACGGTGAAATACCTCTTAGTAGTACTCGGATCTATTTTTGTAAGTCCTTTAAAACCCGTTTTTGTAAGTCGTTTACCCGTTCACAGGAAACCATATTTGTCCCAAAGCACATAGGTCTCATGTAAAACGCTGTAACTCCTTTACTCACATAGTTAGAAATATGTTCTAATCGGTGTTAGAAAGGAAAAACACCGCGCTTTATATTCCAATCTAAAAAATAGCCACCGAAAAAGAAAAATGTACACTTTTTTGTACACAAAGTTTTGAATCGCAAATTGAAAAAAAAATTGAAACTTCGGGAATTTTTTATAAATTATTTTTACATAGAGCGACAAAAGTGAAGATACAATATGTGTTTGTTGTACATTTGTGTAATAAAATATGCATGTGTTTTAATTTTTTTTTTATTATCAGTAACTTTAGTTTGAAAAAACGTAAGGTGAGCCATTTTGAACACTTTTTATGTTCGTATGCAAAATTTTTATAATAATTTTTTTTTCTGATTCTATACTTTGAAAGAGTATTTCATCACCTTTCTAAAACAGTTCTTAGTGTTTGAATGTGCTCAGAAATATTCGAAATATATGCATTTTATTGTAAAGCGAAAATATTTTGACCATCTGAAAAAAATGCCAAATTTTTGAAGGATTAAAGTCAAAGCATTACACATAGTAAAACTGCCCCCATGCTATTTTTTTTCTCTTAAATTTAGTAATCTTCTCCATAATATTTTAGTGTTTAACTGATACGTTTTTAGGTTTTCATGGCCAAAAGTATTTTCGTTATTTATTTTTGGGGTGTTATGCCGTGTTACCTCCTACCTCAACATCGACAGCGTTGCAGTGTCCATCACCAGGGTAGATCCGTTAGATGTGATCCACACATCTACCGGATCTGCCGGATCTGCCCTGATGATGGACACTGCAACGCTGTCCGAAACGTTGGCTAAAGAAGGAGGTAGCGCAATACGAAATAAAACAAATAACGAAAATATTGTATAACTTTTTTAGGGAGAACCTGTAAAAAAATAAAAAAATATATATTTTTTTATATATTTGGCTAACGAAACACAACGCAAACCCAACCTTTATAAAATCCACACCGCCCGCTTGCCAGCTGCCCACTGCCTGAATTGAATCTTTGAATTTCTCGGCTTTTCTCTACTGTAATATACATGTATTATACATATGAACCTTCCTCTCGAATCACTCTATCTATTGGTGAAAACCGCATGAAAATCCGTTGCGCAATTTAAAAGATCTAAGCGAACAAACAGCGGGAGCGACTTCATTTTATACTATGTAAAGAAGAAAAGATAACGAACCAAAAACAACAAGCGTCTAATTTCGGGGTTTATGGTGTTTTTTAACATTTTTAAATAAGCTTCGGTTTCGATTTCGGCCGAAACTAGTATAGAGGCCGAAAATCAGTCTCGGTTTCGGCCGAAACTAGTACATACAGAGGCCGAAAATCAGTTTCGGTTTCGGCTGAAAATCTAGTTTCGGTCGTCCACTAAAACTCGTAATTACAACGATTCAATCATGGATCTTGAAATAAATCGCGTTCAAAATGTGTTCAGCTTCTTAACACTCCTTTTCCGCTTCTATTCTATTATCCTCTCCACTTCAGTTTTAAATTCATTGGATCGAGGATTGTTCAGGAACAAAGAGAAAAGGCTTTAATCTGATTGTATTCAGCTGATTGGAAACCTAAGACGATGCCAGCTTTTAATAGGACACTGGTTGATTAGAATTAAGTTGGAAAAAGGAAGGCGTCTTACGTTCACTGACAATCTTAAGTAATGCCTTTTTGAAAATATTTGTAGTTACCTACTTGAGCTTTATTAGCGTTCACACTAAGTATATAAAGTTTCGTAAGTAATACATTGTAAAAATTTTTGTTATTAGTTTTTGGGGTATTATGCCGTGTTACGCTACCTTCTTCTTTAGCCAACGTTTCGGACAGCGTTGCAGTGTCCATCGTCAGGGCAGATGTGTAATAGTTAGGGGTGATGTTTGTACTTGTCTACTTAGGAGCGATACCGTGTCGCCAGCTCCACTCCTCTGCAAGCTGGCGCTACAATATATGTTTTTTGCGTTTAGCCTTGATGTAACCGTCAATTACCGGATACCAAGAACTATTGAGCTTAGCTCCGTCGTCGTCTCTAATAATATTTATAGGATTTTTGTGAATTTAAATTGCCTCCGTAATCAGGCGTGCTCTATGAGTTTTGGGTCTTCCCAGGACCTCAGGGACAAATCCGAAGTAATGGCCGGCTTCGATTAAATGCTCGGCGATTGCCAATTTGTCGGGGTGGCCAAGTTTACAGGCACGGAAGTGTTCTGATATCCTTTTGGAGATCGTCCGCTCTGTTTGGCCTACATAAATCTTGTCACATCCAGAACAGCTGAGTTTGTACACTCCATCTGTTTCCAGAGGAAACTTGGTCTTTGCAGGCCTCAAAAAGTCTCGTATTTTTGTCGTGGTTCCGAAGACGGTCTTGATGCTTTCTTTTTTCAATAGCCTGGCACGGTATCGCTCCTAAGTAGATAAGTACAAACATCACCCCTAACTATTAGGTACACATCTGCCCTGATGATGGACACTGCAACGCTGTCCGAAACGTTGGCTAAAGAAGGAGGTAGCGTAACACGGCATAATACCCCAAAACAAAAGAACACTGCTATCTTTATTTAATTAAATATTCTATTAACATTTTTTTACAATAGGGGGTCGTCCATTAATCACGTGATGTTTTTTTAGCAACTTTTTAACCCCCCCCCCTGGTGATATGTGGTGAGGTTTTAGACTAACCCCCCCCTCCCCGGAAATCGCGTGTATTTTTTTAGTGCAAAGAATTTTGAAATTTTCGGAATATTATCACGAAAAATAAATACACGTGATATATCATTATACCCCCCCCCCCCCCGTCGTGATATTTCGTGATTTTTTTCCGAACCCCCCCCCCCCTTTCGAGCATCACGTGATTAATGGACGACCCCTAGACATGAGGCTCTAAGGGGGCATACATTAATTACGTGAGCAGTTTATTTTCCAATTTAGACCCCTCCCCCTTGGTGAGATTAAGTGAGATTTGGTGGGACCTTTCCCACCCCTCAAGTGAGATCAGTGGTGTATCTGGGGTCCTACCCTATCCCATGCCGCCCCATACTATCCCATTACGCCCCCCCCCCCGCGTTGAGGTAAATATGATCGCGACAATGCGCTGAAAAACTGTTCAATATATGGTGAGATTTTACTGGACCCCCTCCCCATTTTGAGCTCACGTAATTAATGTATGCCCCCTAAGGAAAATATTTTTCATCAGGACGTATGTCTTTGGAGATGCCGTGGGGAGGGTCTTTAAAATGAAAGGAATAAGAGAAAGTTCTGGGAAGAATAAGGTATGAAAGGTGTGTAGGAATCTGAGGGTCAGTGGGTCCAGGAGAGACGGGCGTACGAATCCATCCCTCCTACTACGGTGCAAGGCGATGATCCAAAAGAGTTCTGCTTAAGAGGTCACAAGGTCTCCCTTGACCAGTCTCTCCCGAGCCGGCCTGCCAAGGTGGGCAGATACATCCACCGCCAAGACAGGATAAATCTCACCCCACGAACCCGGACCCAATTTAACCGAATTTATAATACGCAACAAGTTGCGCGCAAGTTATTTCATGACATTACTTGCATTGCTAGTTTCACGTGTAAACATGTGGTTTCATCATGCACGCATTATTTCTATGCTAAAAATTAGGAGTGAATGTTGCTAGCGCGAAATTACGGCGCCACTAATTTTATGCAATTAATTGCGTGTATAAAAACGTGATGCAACTAATGTTGCGAAACCGTTTTAGTTGTGTATATTCATTTGTGATTTAAGCCGCGGTATCCCGCATTTCTACCAATTTCTTACATATTTTCCGAAAACACTTATATAAGATTTAAAGCTCTTAAAAAAATAAATGTTATTTTTGAAAATAATATCTAGACGTTACCCACGCCGAAACGCAAATTATATGAAATTCCCTCGATAGAAAAAAATCACAAAGTATGCTCCAAAAATTATTATAAACACGTTTTTTTTTACTTATTTTGGAAGTTATGTGTATGAAAAAATTCTAAGTGTTTCTTTAAATGATATTTTAGATGTTCTTCACGAGATTTTTGCTCTATTTTAAACGAGTCGTGTTTAATTAAGCATTTTCACAATTTTCGCTTGAATTTTATTGTTTTTCATATTAGCGCTCTCTCTCTCTAACATTCGTATTTACTTATCTCTCCATCTACTTCTTTTTGCGATATTTTTGGATTGTATGTTCCCTTCCCTTTTTTCCCTTCCTCCCAGTTACCCTTTCCTTTCTACACCATAACTCAAACCCCTTTCTCAACACGACCACCTTTAGGCCGGTAGTAGTGTTTATTCCGTTCGCTATAAAGTATAACGCGCCAATCAGGGCCGGTGCAAGTGAAATATGGCGCCCGTGAATTGTAGCCCCATTTATCAAACGGGACCTCCCATTCCGCGAGCGCTTGAATATATCGCTGTACGTGGGAACGAATTGGTATAAATATAAACGCTTGGTACATAATTTAAGCGCTTCAAGCACAGAATAAAGAAGATCACAATACAAGCAATGTGGGCGTATTTTGTGATCCAAAAGTCTGACCATACTTAGCTTAAATTTAATATACAGAAAGTTTTGTTCATCGTCATTGTGAAATTTTCATTTCGACCAAAGGGGATGACGATATACAATGTCAAGAGCAATAGGACCAAAAATTACTAAGATTGAATTCCATTCAAATCTAGTTGGAAGGCATTTCTAGTGCTTCAAGCTATCTACACTACAGGGCTTTCAACAAATTATCTTGATTTATTTTTGGGGTTATTATTTTTAATTGCTAAACTAATGTTTAAGACAAGATTTTGTATGCGTAGCACAAAGGATAACAATTATTATAAGTAATAATTATTAGCCTGAAACACTCATTTTACATTCAAAAAATCTCCCGAGAAAAGATACATGTCGCCGACGGGACTCGAACCCGCGTCCTTTCGATTTCCGGTCAACTGCTCTGTCCACTGAGCTGTCGGCTTATCTTCTATCCGCCAAATAATTCAATATATACTAGTGTTTCCTTCAACGATTACTACTTATTACATTTTTCCACCTGCAAACTACCAACTTTATTTTATATGGGAAAGGCATTGCAAGTGCCAAATCTCCCACTAGGTGGCGTCGAGACAAATTATGTCCTTTAACTCGTCAAATATTAATTATTATTTTTAATTGATAAACTAATGTTTAAGACAATATTTTTTATGCATAACACAAAGGGTAACAATTATTATAAGTAATAATTATTAGCCTGAAACACTCATTTTACATTGAAAATCTCCCGAGAAAAGATACATGCCGTCGACGGGATTCGAACCCGCGTCCTTCTGATTTCCGGTCAACTGCTATTATCCACTGAGCTACGTCGGCTTATCTCCTGCCCGGAAATCAGAAGGACGCGGATTCGAGTCCCGTCGGCGGCATGTATCTTTTCTCCTTCTTTAGCCAATGTTTCGTAAAGATCAAAGAATGATTGAAATCAAACATTCAACATGTTTGACGTTCTAGACATACGCCTAATATATACACACAAATCTACAGTTTTATTCCCAGATTGATGAAATTTTGCTTGTTCCACTTGACCTTCAAAACAACCCTGATTTTGAAAAATTCTGAGTAAAGTCCGAGCAACTGCGGGGAGTTTAACAAATATTAAATACAACGATATAATATTTATTTACACACTCCATTGTTTGAATTGCTTTGATGGGATAAGTCCAATATATTATCCATAGCGCAACTAGAGGATTATCCGTACAATTCCCCATTGTTGAATCTTCAAGATGAGCAAGCCGGTACAATACGCTAGAGCAAATTGTGTCTATACTAAACTATTATGCTCGTACTGTGCAATATGTTGGAGAATAGATGGTGCCACCCCGTTCAGTATACACTGTGTACCGTTCACCTCCCCCAGGGGAGGTTTAGGGGGAGTTTAATTCCACAGCCTCCCGCCTCAGTCGAGAGCAGCGAGCCTTGGAGGTTACACGTAGCTAGAGTCACGGAGAATCAATACGCCTCCGAAACGGCAAGTACTAGAAATAATGTACAGAAAATACTGAAAACTGTGATGAAAATTAGTAAAAATGCACGAAAACACTTGTAGAAAGAAGCCTTTTAACATACACAAAGAAATTCATTCAAATTTTCATAGTGTTTTCGATCAATTTGAAGGGATATATAAAAAGGTTTTATTGCACGTAAATTCGAATTTTATTAGCTGATGATCTGCTAGCTTCAATAATATTATGACATTTTTAATGTTTACTGAACGTTCTATTTTAGAGTGGTGGAAATCTAAAAATTTTTAGTGAATTTCAGGACAAAGGATTCAAAATGGGTCATTTTGATAAGCTACAGGTTGAAAAATTGATTTCTTGTTAAAATAATGATCGTGCTATACTTTTTATCATCACAAAGTCCTTTGTGCAGTGTGTTGATGATTTGTAGTTGATGAATTGAGTTTTTGTCCTCCCTGTTAGTGACAAATAAGTATTTTCAATAATTACTCTTTTTAATCTGTGATGAAGCTGAATATTTTTTATTGTCGCAGTTTTCATTTGGTTATACGTATGTTCTTAAAATTGGGTAGGCAGCATGATTTAGGTTATGTTTATTTTTAATATTTAGTAACACTTTATAAAACGTAATAATATTATGGGCGTGCTTATTGCCTTTTACTGACCAATCCGTTTTAGGTTGAAAAAGGATTGAATTTCATTGTCAAATGTATTAAACCATGGGATACTTTTCGTTAGAAAAGTAGTGTAAAATACGTTCAGTTTTGTTGTGAAAAATATGACTAATTAAAAACATACAAAATTGTAACGATTGTAACTTTTTTCATAAAGGGAACACTTCTTAAAATTTTAAAGCTAGAATTAAGGAGCACCTAAAGAGTTTAAGCAAAAATTATCATTCTGAATTTGTCCACCATATTTTGAAAACAAAGCATTATTTTGGTACAAAAAAAAGGTTAAAAATTTTCATTGAATAACTTAGAATGTTTATAAAAATTATGAAAAGTGTTAACAGCCAATAAAATTTTATTACTACCCTTTTTTGAATAGCCATCTCATAAATTTATTTTTATTTTAATTCTTACGTTTTTAATAATTTAATTTTATTATTTAGACAACTTGGTTACTCCTTTATTAATTTGTGTTAAGTTATAAAAGTTTTTAATAAATAAACGCAATTATTACCTATTATAAAATAATTCAATTCTTCAACCAATTAATCACCACTCTTTGAGATGTTTTTTCTCGATAGGTACTTATTTGTCTATGCTTTGTCTTGTCTCATTTTTGTCAATTTTAATTTTATACTGACGAAGGAACCATTGGTTTTGAAACATGTTGATAATTTTGAAATAAATATATAAGTTCATAATACAGAGACAAAGTTGAACAATAAAAAAGATGAAGTTAAAAAAGTAAACATCACATGAATGGAAGGTATAGAGACACATTTTAGTAAAAATAATGCATTACGAAACAAGAGAAAGTTTTTAAAGTTGCAGATGGCATAAAATAGTATACATTGTGTATTGACAAAATTTACATAAAAACAATTCTTGACAACTCAAATCAAATGTCACAGTAATTACATAAAAAAGAAAAGAAAACGGCAACAGGTTTTTATATCGTAGATAAATAAATAAAAATGTGCTATGTGGTTTTCCCCAAATATCAAAATACACTACATAAAAATATCGTTCAAGTGTTTCTTAAATAATGGTAACTTTGTATTAAATACATCGATACTTGAGGTGAATTTGTTTGCTAGTGTATGAAATCGTGGAATAGGTGCATGTGTGAGGTAGTTGTTGGTTCCAGAATTATTGTTGCCGAATACTATGTTTTGCCTTGTCGCTCGAGTTGGTACCTTAAAGTCAATGAGATGCATGAGTTCACAACAGTCTAATGCGGAGTGAATAATTTTAAACAAAAAAGTTAGGTCAATTATTTTTTTCTGTTTTCTAGGGAATGCAATTTAAGTGTATTTAGTAAGAATGTATAGTTAATGTGTTGAATAGGTATATGTAACTTGAAGTTAATAAATCGTAAAAATTTTTGCTGCACTCGTTCAATATTTTTTATATGAATTTGATAATATGGGGACCAAACTATGGAATTGTATTCCAGCAAGCTGCGTACTAGTGACAAATATACAATTTTTATAACTTCTAGTGAATCAAAGTCTTTGATGGTTCTGATAATAAATCCTAGTGCCTTCATGCCTTTGTTGGTTATTTCTTGTATGTGATTTATAAAATTTAATTGGGTGTCAAATATAACTCCAAGATCCCTGATTTCTTTGACTTTTTCTAAGATTTTGTTATTTATTGTGTATTTGAAAGATAACGGGGTCTTTGTTCTATAAAATGTAGTCTTACATTTATCGATATTGAGGAATAAGTTGTTTGCAACACACCAATTGTGTAATTTGTCAATGTTTGACTGTAGATGCAATGATGCATATATATCGTTTTAGTTGTTTGTGAGAAAGATGGAGAGATTGCAACGCAGATATCAGCAGTTACACCTGTATCACATTCAAAATAAAGGTGCATCAGAAAAAAAAACAATTGTTTATATGAATGAATATTTCTGGATCCCACAGTAATTTTTATTTAATCATTTTACAGGTCTAATTAAAGTTACCAAGTGAAAGTGCAAAGTATAAAGTGTCGATGTTGGCCGCATTGTGAGGACACAAGCCGCCAGGAAACACCGCTCAGAGTCCGGCTCTGACCAGCTGTCAAGTTGGACGGGAAAATATTTTCTGCAGTGAACAACTTCTTCACTGATTCGCCTCTGGTGAATCAGCTAAAGGAGATAATGGTGAGAACTACAACTTATAATAATTTATTATTTAATACTAGATGGCCAGTCAAACGTTGTTCTGCCATATAAATTGTTTCTATGTGTGGATGAAAGTTCGATGAGGCGGACGTAGCGCCATCTGTCATTCAACAACATAAATAATTTCGTTCTTTTTGAAATACGAACGGCGGTTAAATTTGTTCATACTAAAATACTAAAATCGCGATTAAAAAATGGGAGTGTGGGGGTAGAAGGGTGAAAATTTGGAGTTATAAGTAGGTATTTTTTGATGCCAAAAAAATTTTTCAAGAAAAAAAAAGACATTTCTCTGGATAGGGTCACCATAATCACCTAGCGGTGTGAAATATACTTTACGACCTAATCTCATACTTACCAAATATACATTAAAAATTACATAAAAATCGGTCTAGTCTTTTAGGAGGAGTGCGACAACAAACACAGTGACACGAGATTTTCATCATCAAAAAACTTCATGAATTTTTTATTATTATTTTTCTTTTTCTATTATTATTGTTTTATAGGCAAACATTCCCGGGTTATGAATAACCCAATATTAGAATTCTCTCCTACAATTATAAATTATTAATACAAGCGCCATCAGTTTAGTAGGTACCAGTAAGAAATACAACAATATTGTTCTTTCAAAATCTGTATAATTTTGTGTTATTTTGTTAACTTGTATAATTATTGTTAACCTCAACACAGGCTTGTCCTAGTGAGGTAACAAATTGTATTGTAAACATTTTTACCTGCAGTGTAAAGAAACAATAAATAAATAAATAAATTAAAATATGAAATTGTTGCCATTGCAATTTGCAATTTTGAAGGACTCAGTGTGCACTGGGTTGAACCCGCGACGCGACGCCTTATTAGTAACCGAAGTACACTATAATGCCCGAGCCACACGATGTTACGATTTCGATTACAATTTGGGAGGCGGGAATGGGTACCGCCGCCCCGGGAACCTTTATTGGATAACCAACACCTCTGCCACAGGTCACCCCAAGTGGTTCGCTACGTTTGGTGATTTAGCAGGGGTGACCGGGTCCATGGGGTGAGGTTTGTCTAGGTCTTGGAGGCGGATGACCTGGGCACACTGAACCCCATATTCCTACCCACCCCTTAAATCCTTTTCCTTCCCAGAACTCTCCTCTCCTTCCTTACCTTTAAAAAAAAACCCTCTACACAGCATCCCCAAAGATGACGTAGGCCCTGAGGGAAATTATTTTCCTCTGGGCCTCCTGTGTGGATCTCATGTAAAAAAAAAAGCAAGGATAAACAAGCTACTATGCCGGAGTCCTATCCTGACAAGATCCTGGCTTACGCTCCTGGCTTTGCACAAGCTAGAACCGATTACACGATGCTAGGAAATGTTAAGCCAGTAACATTGCTGTAAGTAAATTAACAACACGTCCGTGGGGAAAACACACTACACTAGCCGATAATTTCGGTGACTTCGGTGGTAGGGAGCGCGACTAAATAATTGAACCCCTTCCGATTTAACTATCCTGGCTTCAGATGTTAGCCTGCAGGCGTCCTCGCTAGCTACTAGGTCACGGGCGTAGCCAGGGGGGGGGGGGATTTGGGGGTTCAAATCCCCCCCCGAAAAGTTAAGATATCAACATCAATAATATTAAAATAAGGAGAGGCGGCGGCATAACTTATTTTATTACTAATTATTGCACTAATAATGTATTTTGGATTCGCCCTCTCTACCACCCGCCGCTCGTCGTCGAATATCCGATCGATCCGATCACATTGTGTAACCTTCGTATATTTTCGATATTTTGAAAAGTTTCATTTTCTATATACATTTGCTACTTTAATTTTATTAAAAAAAAAGAAAAAAAGCAACCAATGTACATAGAAAATAAAAGTTTTCAACACAAAATGTTATAGTTAATGCCCAAGAAATACAAAGTCCGCGACAACCCCCCCCCCTACGCGAGTTTTTTTTTGCCAAGGTGGTGGTATATAATATAAAGGTAGGGGAGACCGGGGGGATTTAAAACAAAGGTGACTTGAAACAGTACCGATTTCTCGGGACTTAAAACCGTTAGCGAATTGGAAACGCCGCTTTTCAAGCATTTACCTCCGCCTGCTGACTTGTCAGTTCGCTTCGGTGGCATGAGTCATGCGGTTGTGGAGTTGTGCGTGCCATCTGACAAAACTCGTGAAAAGTAAGTTTTTAACGTTTTTTTACGATGCCTATATTTTGATAAGAGTTTTGTATTTTTGTCAGTTTGTTTTCTAGTTGAAAAGTTTAATTTTAATAAATACCTGTTTGCCACAACTGTTTTTCAGATTGACGTTTTTTATTTTCATAATATGTTTATTTTTGTCAGTTTGTTTTGTACTTGAAAAGTTTAATTTTAATAAATACCTTTAAATTATATCATAATTTTTATTTTACAGCCCTTAATACTTCTCAAAAATCATATGTTTCAACTCTCCTCGACCCCTGTTTCATTTTACCTCGGTATGAGGGGAGTTGAAACAAGTTGACTTGTTACGGATAAGTCGATTTTTCACCACAATATTTAACGCTTACAATGTCTTTATGTTAGTCATTCGCAAGTGTAAAGAATGACCTATCAATTGGTACTAATATCATACGATTTCTGTCTATAGTATTTGGTGTATGAAACAAAATGTGAAAATTGTTTTAACTCCCCTCGGTCTCCCCTACATTCAGAAGTTTTATTTTCTTGAACCCCCCCCCCCCCCCGATACTAAAACCTGGCTACGCCCGTGTACTAGGTTATAAACAAAGCTAGTTTTATTTACGTGTACCCAAAATTACCTACTAGCTTGCCAGATTAATAGCAATAGATTGCTGCACTGTCTTGAAATACCTGCTTTTTATGGCTCGGGCATAAATTTCTATTTCGGGCATAATTTTCTATTAAGTGATGAAGCTCACAGCTCACAAAGAGATGAAACGATTTCTTTTAAGTAATATAGGAAAATCCACATTATCTCTCAATATTTCTCAAATAATACTAACGAAATATATCATTATGGAGAAACTTCCATCTCCGTAAATCATAAAATCGAAGTGAGAAACCTCCATTGGCAACGTCAGCATGATACCCGCGCAACGCACTGAGCCGCTCCCAACTTGCAAATAAATTATTAAATTAAGTAATCGAAAGGGAAAAATAAAGTTTACGAAATCGATTAAGACTATAAAGTACGGATGCAAACCTACCCAACCAGGGATTAACCCGTTTACGGGTAACCGACGAGTTCATCGAAAATCAATTCATCGAAAGCAAATTCATCAAAAACGAGTTCATCGAAAATCAATTCATCGAAAATCAATTCATCGAATGATCAATTCATCGAATCACCAATTCATCGAAAAACATTTTTTTGTACATATTAGAGCTGTCAAAATTAAATACCCAAAAAGATCTGTTTAACTGAGTTAAATGTGTTTAGCAACTGTCAGTTTCGTAGTGACAACTTAAAATTTATAGGTTATCTCTTCGATTTCCGATTGTCTGATACTGCAAAAAAGGGATATCTAAGGAACGGTGACCAGACAACTCATAATGAAACCAACTCATAAACAACTCAGAAAGGTCATTAAGAGTGATGATAAAAAATATTTAAAAATTGGTTAAATGGGTTAAGTTAGGTTAGGTTAGGTTAGGATAGGTTAGGTTAGGTTAGGTTAGGTTAGGTTAGGTTAGGTTAGATTAGGTTAGGTTAGGTTAGGTTAGGTATCGAATCGCCAATTCATCGAAAAAATATATTTTGTTGATATTTGAGAGAAATGCCGAGCGGACCGAGAAGTTATAAAATCATTGGTCAACCTAAACTTACCTAACCTAACCTATTTAACCAATTTTTAAATATTTTTTTATCATCATTCTTAATGACCTTTCTGAGTTGTTTATGAGTTGGTTTCATTACGAGTTGTCTGGTCACCGTTCCTTAGATATCCCTTTTTTGCAGTTATCAGACAATCGGAAATCGAAGAGATAACCTATAAATTTTACATTGTCACTACGAAACTGACAGTTGCTAAACACATTTAACTCAGTTAAACAGACCTTTTTGGATATTTAATTTTGACAGCTCTAATATCTACAAAAAAAATGTTTTTCAATGAATTGGCGATTCGATGAATTGATCATTCGATGAATTGATTTTCGATGAATTGATTTTCGATGAATTGATTTTCGATGAACTCGTTTTCGATGAATTTCCTTTCGATGAATTGATTTTCGATGAACTCGTCGGTTACCCGTAAGGACAGATCCTTTGATGGTATGGCACCAATACCAATACACTATCATAGTCGCATACACTTTATGTTAACTGATTAATAAATTTATTCGATGGTCGATCGCGACTCGGTGCAATAGCGAAGTGAGTATGAAGATATTGAATATTGTTTCCGATGAAAATTTCTTAATAGACAACCCGCTTATTGCGTATATTTACGTGGAACACATTTCACATCAAAGTTATTACTTGTCGGGGGAAATTCCAGCATTCGACGATAAAGTCTGAAGTTACGCTTTATACAGTGGCGCAGCCAGATTCCCCCTCGGGGACACACGCCATATTTTATGGTATTTTCAAACAGTTACGAGTTGGTTTTCAACTATTTCAAACTGAATATTATTCAATTCGATCACGTACGTATTCCAACGTATTTTACGTACGTATATCGATCGACAGGTAAATGGTTGCTGTAAACTAAACTTATAATAATGTCCCGTTCACATTAAAAAAAAAGTTTTCGGTGTTGTTTTTCGAGCCATAAAACTTTTTTTGCATTTTTTTTTAAGTTTTCTTTATTCATTGAATTTTTTATTATTTTTTTTTCACATGAGCTCCACACAGGAGGCCCTGAGGGAAATGATTTCCCTCAGGGCCTATGTCATCTTTGGGGATGCTGTGTGGAGGGAGAGGCGAGTTCTGGGAAGGAAAAAAGTTTAAGGGGTGGGTATAAATCTGGGGTACAGTGTGTCCTGGTCATCCACCTCCAAGACCTAGACAAACCTCACCCCATGAACCCGGGCACCCATTCTAAATCACCAAATGTAGCGAACCACTTCGGGTGACCTATGGCAGAGGTGTTGGTTGTCCAATAAAGGTTCCCGGGGCGGCGGTACCCATTCCGGCCTCCCAAATTGTTATTACATGAATTGGGGATTTTTCGACCATTAGCTTCTTACAATACCTATTTCATCTCAGGGTAATCTGTGTGGAGGGTTTTTTTAAGGAAAGGAAGGAGAGAAAGTTCCGCGTAGGAAAAAGTTATGAAGGGTGGGTAGGAATCTGAGGGTCGGTGTATCCAGGAGTGACGGTATATTTGTAGCACGTTCCAGAGTGGGAGATACTCTCAGGATCGCCCCGGTGTAAGAACCCATTCAGAATTGAAACGTTGCTTGAAACCGATTTAACCGTATTTGGTGACCATATCTGAATAGCCAGGTAATTTCACACTTTCCTCTTTCCCATCTTCTTCCTCTCCTCACTACCTTCGGCCTCACAATATACCCCAATTGGGGAAGCCATAGTTACCACACTGCCATAGTTAATACACTGGCTCCAGAAGGGAGCAGCTGGGATTCTTGAAGGTATTCACATTTAAAAAAGGCTCTCTTTATCCGGCTAAAGGTGGGCAGACGCATCCGCCTCCAAGACCTAGACAAACTTTACCCCATTGTCCAAATCACCAAAAGTAATGAACCACTTTGAGTGACTTATGGCAGAGGTATTGGTTATCCAATAAAGGGTTCCCGGGGCGGCTGTACCCAAACCCGCCTCAGCACAAATTGAAAAACTTTATTTCCACGGCATTTGTCATAGGTTACCAAAATAACCCTTTTATAGAATAAATATCTTTTTAATACCAAAATGACAGGCGATCGTAATAGCTTTAAACTTGGACAGTATTTTGTGAGTAGATAAAAAGTGTTACTTTTTATAGCCACTACGAGGTCTACACACAATTTGTTAATGGTTCGATTCGAAGGTTGAAATGAAATATTGTCACGTGACGCGCAATGTACAAAGCACAAAACTTGTAACTACATTTAAATAATATTATTTTACGTTCAACTATTAAAAAAACACAAGTGTGTTCAATAAAATAACCACAAAACCGCATATAAAAATTATTTTTTCTGAATTCCATCTGAAATGGAATCCATCTGAAATGAAATTTCTGAAATGGTTTAAATGCGTAGTAGATTTTATTTAACAAATTACCCCAAACACAAGGAGGCCCCGAGGACAACGATTTCCCTCGGGACCTATCACATCTTTGCGGTTCCTGTATGGAAGGTATTTTAAGGGAAATGAAGAAGAGGAAAATCTGAGAAGGAAAAAGGTATGAGAGGAGGGTATCGGAATAGGAATCCACTCCTCATTAGGGATGCAAGGTTTTTAAAAATATCGATATATATCGAATTAAGTCGATATTGATATATCGGTCTAGTAGGCCCATATATCGATATAGTTTTAGTTATATCAAACGTTTATCGATTATGTATGCATGTATATAATTTTTTATACTTACCTATGTGAATAATCACAAAATTGGGATAGGTATATAAAATATGTTTTTATACATTAAAACATGCAAAATGACATCTATCGGTTCAATAATAAATAAATGGTTGATTGGCTTAGGTAGGGTTGAATCTGAAAAATTATTAAATAATGTCACTTAAAACTTAAACTTTTACATGGTTAACTATTAAATGGCACAACCAGAAAAATCTTAGTATACTTATAGGTATTTAATCTAAAAAAAAAAAAACACTTTGTTTTTTTTTGGTACAGAATATATTTTTGGCATTTTTCACCAGCATTTGGTTCCTTAGAACGGGCAATCTGCCTAGCTAGGAACTAATATAGACAAACAAGACATAATAACACTTGTATACATTTTAATATTTACAGTTATTTTGAAATATTATTATTATGTTATATTTGCTGTATAAATGTATCTTATGTAATAAATAAATAAATAAAATAAAAAAATGCATAATTTAAAAAAAAAATACTTCCAGTTTTTTGTACCAGCCATCGAACTAAAAAATAGTAGTTTTGACAGTTTGCTTCCTTGTAGTCGGTTTCTGCTTTTGAGTTATAGAGGCTCCTGCCTTTGAAAAAAGACGTTCAGACGGAACACTTGTTACCACAGTTGGTAGATTACTCATTGCCACTTTAAAAAGATTTGGATGTACACCTCCGTCTTTAGCCATGTTTCAAGAATGTTTACTTTTAGAGTATAAGCTCGCGTCACCGTCAGCTTTTTTCTTTTTATTTGCATGTGAGCTGTGAGCCAAAGATTTATGTTGCTCTCACCTACCACAGATTAGAGTAGAGAACAGAATATTTTTTTTTAGAAAATCAGTGTTGCCAGTAAATAGCATTTTACCCGGTTTTATGGGCATTTTAATTTAGGCGGGTTTTTCGATATTTCGATACGATATATTGAGTTTTTCGATATTGACATATCGATATCGGCGTATCGTCGATATCGATAAATATCGATATTTTTTGGAGTCAATATATCGATATTTATCGGTTTTCCGATATATCGTTGCATCCCTACTCCTCATACCGCCGCTCCCACTGCGATGCAAGGCGATGGGTAGAGAGAGTCCGGCTGGATTTTCCTAATCCAGTCTCTCCCGATTTAGCCTGCCACACAGAAGATGAGTAAATGTATCCACCGCAAAATCCTAGACAAACCTCACCCCGTGAAGCCAGGCACCCCTGCTAAGTTGGTTATCCTTAAGGCAAAAAGAAGAAGTTGGAGAGATATGAAATTACGAATGTTAGAAGTGCGCGCTAGTATTTAAAGCGACGAAATCGATGCGAAACTTGTGAAAATGTTTAATAAAACACGACTCGTTTAAAATAGAGCAAAAATCTCGAGGGCATTATCTTAAACAGCATTTAAAGAAACACTGTGAATTTTTTCATACATATAACTTGTAAAATAACTGAAACAAACGTTTTTTTTTAATAATTTTCGGAGCATACTTTGCGATTTTTTCTATTGAGGGAATTTTATATAATTTGTGTTTCGGCGTGGAACGCGTCTAGATATTATCTTAAAAAAATAACATATATTTTTTTAAGAGTTTAAAATCTTCAAATGTTTAAGGAATATATGTAAGAAATCGGTAGAAATTCGGGTAGCAGTGCCTTAAGTATTCATGTTATTCCGTCCAGCCCCAGGCTCGATACTATACGCTAGATCCCGACTGTGGTTTTTTATTTGCTGCGCCCGTGATTGAAAATTTCTTGTTTCACCAAATTCCTAACATTTTTAACGCCTTTGGCGAAATATTTCACGTGTTTAGTAATTCGCGTGGAATGTGTTTGATATCCCTTTTCTTTATTGGCAAACTTTCTATCATTCACCTGTTGTTTCTCCCCAACTCGATCAAAGATCAAGGCACATTATTGATCTTGATTCCATGAGAGTCGATTCCCTGACAGTTATCCCCCCGACATACTTACGTATATACAATATGCAGTCGGTTTACGGAAAATGCGGTATACTTACTTACACAAAATATAACTAAAAATATAACTAAAAAATATAACGAAACGGTGTGCAGAAATGATATAATGCCGATTAACAAAAAATAAATTATGTTTCTTTCGAATGCCTCAAGAATTAAACTAAACCATATACTGTTTTAAGATTTTCACGGTTAAAAGTATTTTCGATATTTGTTTTTGGGGTGTTATGCCGTGTTGCGCTACCTTCTTCTTTAGCCAACGTTTCGGACAGCGTTGCAGCGTCCATCATCAGGGCAGATCCGACAGATTCGGTAGATGTGTTACCGATACCGACACCGGATCTGCCCTGATGATAGACACTGCAAGGCTGTCCGAAACGTTGGCTAAAGAAGGAGGTAGCGCAACACGGCATAACACCCCAAAAACAAATAACGAAAATAAACCACTTACTGTTTATACCAGCGTGAAAGTAAAAAAAAATACGGTGTGCAGTTGACGCGGGAGAAGTGAAACCTCTATAAAACTAAAGTAGACATGACTGGGGAGGCTACGGAGCACCGCACAAAGAGGAGACCGATTATTCTCGCAGGCTAAATCCTATAGATGTATGTTTGTCTCTTTTTAGTGTCGCTTTTTCGTTTCATCGAGTTTAAAGAAGTTTTTACTTCAAAAATCGACACTGTAAATAAATTCTTTTGATAACCATACCACATTTTTATTAGGTCATTACATATGAAATTGGCGTTTTACCGTACTGGCAACTTTGATCTCAAATATCTTCTCTTTGGTTAGGAATTCCAAATTCAAATTTATACAGCTATTTACTCAGGTATTTGTGTTTCTAAAATTATAATTAATAGCTACCAAAAGCTTGAAAGGTGGGTACCTCACGAATTGAGTGAAGCAAATCAACAAACGCGCGTTGACCGCTAGACCACACACTGCACAACGGACGGCTACCAAATTAGAGGAGCTTCAATTGGAATGTCTAAGACATCCACCGTAGTCTCCGGACCTTGCCCCAACAGATTACCACTTTTTTCGAAATTTGGATAACTTCTTGCAAGGGAAAAATTCAACTCCGATGGGGCAGTCCAAACCGCCTTCAAAGATTGATTCCCATCCGAATGGTTTTTTTGGTAAAGGGATCGATGAACTACCTATGAGTAGTGAGTACCAAAAGTGGATAGATAGCAATGGTACATACTTTGATTAAATAAATATATTATATTTAAAAAAAAATCGACTTTATGTTCCTCCCATACAAAACGCCAATTTCATATGTAAGGACCTAATATTAAGCACTCGGACCCATAAGCTTGTTTTATGTATGACGTATGAGGCGTACTTGACTTATTAAAGGTATTTTAAAAGTTTATTTTCGGTTTAGATTTGGTAAATAGTGCACAATAATAATTATAATTTTGCTGGGTGGGGAGGGGGGGGGGGGGGAGTGGGCAATTGTCAGGGGATCAACTGTCGGATCACCGCCCAAAATATTTAATGATATTTCCACTTATGGTTCTTTTGCTCTTTGCTAATCGATGTTTGATTGAGTTTGTGGAAGGTTTTCTCATTTGTCAACATAATGGCGTGCGACACGCGAAAGTAGCATTTACGAGTACAAGAAATCATTGATCTTTTGCCATTGTTTGGTGGGTACATAACAATTGCTATCACTTAAATGGTCAACATAATTAGAGTTTTTTGTCGACTCTAAAATGTTTTCTGCCAGAAAATACATATAGTCAGTGGAGCAGCCACTAGTGGCCAGCAAGTGGAAAATTTTGTTTTTTTGTTTTTTTGTTTGTTTTTTTTTTTTTTTTTTTTTTTTTTTTTTTTTTTTTTTTTTTTTTATTATATAATCAATAATATTATTATTAAATTAATAAAAACAGTTTATTTTTAAACAAGTTCTGCTGTGTAAGTTCTGTTGTTTAAAAATAAACTGTTTTTATTAATTTAATAATAATATTATTGATTATATAATAAAAAAATAAAAATTAAAATGGAGTTCTACAAATTAAACTTGATAACAATAAATAAAAAAAAAAAAAAGGAAAATTTTGTTTTTATTTTTTATAATAGTTCCACACAGGAGGTCCTGAGGAAAAAAATCCCTCAAGGCCTATTGGGCTCTACACACGACACTGCATGTAGTGACTGCGGCAGTGACTGCAGAGAGCGTGGAGTTGAGCGGACTAGCGCTGTCTCGTTCTAGCGGCCCTTTAATAAACGAGACAGCCCTAGTTCGCTCAACTCCACGCTCTCTGCAGTCACTGCCGCAGTCACTACACGAACTAGCGCTGTCTCGTTCTAGCGGCCCTTTAACAAACGAGACAGCGCTAGTTCGCTCAACTCCACGCTCTCTGCAGTCACTGCCGCAGTCACTACATGCAGTGTCGTGTGTAGATCCCGTATGTCATCTTTGGGGATGCTGCGTGGAGAGTCTTTTTAGAGATAGGAAGAAGAGGAATGTTATGGGAAAGAAGAAGGTATGAGGGGTGGTAGGGTTTTTTTTACATGTGCTCCACACAGGAGGCCTTGAAGAAAATTATTTCCCTCAGGGCTTATGTCATCTTTGGGGATGCTGTGTGGTGTTTTTTTTTAAGGAAAAGAAAGAGAGGAGAGTTCTGGAAAGGAAAAGGGTTTAAGGGGTGGGTAGGAATCTGGGGTTCCGTGTTTCCTGGTCGTCCGCCTCCAAGACCTAGACAAACCTCACCCCATGAACCCGGACACCCCTGCTAAATCACAAAATGTAGCAAACCACTTGGGGTGACCTATGACAGAGGTGTTGGTTATCCAATAAAGGTTCCCGGGGCGGCGGTACCCATTCCCGCCTCCTAAATTGAGTGGTTGGTAGGAATCTGACAGAAATCTGTCGTGAGACGTATGAATCCACCCCTCCCACTGCGGTGCAATGCGATAGGTCGAGAGAATCCGGCTGAAGAGGTCTACATTATGTCTGCGTCAAGCAGTCTCTCCCAATCCGGACCACCACACAGTAGGCGAGGAAACGCATTCGCCACCAAGACAGCGTTTGCTGCCGCCTTGCGCCTTGTTATCCTACTGTCTTATTGTACGTTTACCTATGTATTTCATTATGTAAATTCTGTATGCACTTACATACTGCTTCATAACACCGTAGACACGGACATTTGGAGGTCTAGAAATGTAGAATCGTTGTTTAAAAAAATTGGAGTCCTTGCGAGAACCTTGACGGAGTGACCATATGGTAGGAGTACCTTAGCGGTTAAGTGGTGGGCCTCCTCCAAAAAGACCTAGACAATCCCTCCCCAAGAACCCGGGCACCCCTGCTAAATCACAAACGTAGCGAACCACCTGGGGTGACCTATGGCAGAGGTGTTGGTTATCCAATAAACGGTTCCCGCTGCGGCAGTTCCCAAAGAGATGACGAATATTGAGACGAAGATTTTTTCACTGCCGACAAAACGCACTACGATATCTAAAAGATATAACAGATATTTTAATATTTCTAACCCAATATATAAATGGCGAACCATATACATGCTTTTCCAAAACAGTTGTGATAATTAAAGTGTTGTATATAACTTTATTTATCATCATCGTCACTATTGGCTCTACAACCCCTGGTGGGTCTTGGCCTCCTCAAGAGTCTTCCTCCACTCATCTCGGTTTTGTGCCAGCTCTCTCTAGTTTGGAAGCTCTAAGATAGATAGAGCTCTAGTCTTTGAGGACGTTGTCGCTCCATCTTAGTCTTGGCCTTCCCAGGCTCCTTCGCCCTATTGGTCTTGAGTTCAGCAGGGACTTTGGTGCTTGATGCTCGGTCATTCTCTCCACATGACCCAGCCACCGAAGTCTTCCCAATTTTATAAATTTTGCATAACTTAATATAACTATAACTTAATATACTTATAACTTTTTTATAACTTTATTTATACTAAAAATAATATTACGATACATTTTCAGATGGCCAAAAAGTTGTATAACTAAGAAAGGAGTTTACCTATTTTTTTTCTTTTGGTTTTGATAGATGACCCATCCAATGTCAAAAAAATGAATACTTTTCCCGATGGGATGCCCAGACACTAAGCACAGCTTAAATTAGATCTGTCGGTCAGAGTTCACATCACGAAAATTACTTTCTAAAGCATTTTTCAACAAAATTGATTACTATTGCTAAGCTCTATATTGTATTTCTCCAAGGCACGCTCGGAACTTTCGAGGAAAATAAATCTAATCAGGGCGGTTATTTTTATAATAAAAGTTCCGCTAGCTTTTAGTTTACTGTTTAGGCGTTGAAAGGTATTATAAAACCATGACTGGCCACATGGATACGACTTATATATCCTAACCAATAAAGGTAATAACAATAATAATTTTTTTTATTTCATTTAAATTAAATTAATAATGTTATCATCAAGTTCTGCAAGTATTTTAGTATTATTTTTTGTTACAACTGTTTCGGCTTTCAAGGCTATTTTCAAACTGTCGAAACTTTCATTTGTAAGCCGAAACAGCTGGACCAAAAATAAATGTAATAAAAAAATTAAAATACTTGCTGAATTTGATAACAATTTAAATTAATTATTAAAAATTAATTTACATATAAGTTTTTTTTTAAATGGAGTTCTACGAATTGAACGCGAAAATAATTAATAATTGTTATTATTCATTTTGTTTTTAAATATAAATAAATCGAACCATCTAATACGACCGGAATGACCGGTCAGTGACTGAGTGAGCATCGCGTTTGGGTCCCACCCAGGCGTCGCGTGTTCGATTCCTCTGCTGGCTAAGTCCTCCATCACGACACAAGCAACTTTTTCCGCTTACTGTGGGGGCAGTAGGGGGTTACAAATAACCCAAGAATGTTTGTCTTTCTTTAAAAAAAACGAAAAAATGTATGGAGAATCTGAAATTTTCACGTTATTTTTCATAGAAATTCTCGTTATTTTGTAGAATTTTAGGGAAAAGGGTGTTAGTTTTCGCCAAAAGCGGTGGTAGGTATTTTGCAAAAGTGTAATTTTTTAAATCATGTAAATTTTTGGTATTTCGCAACAAAAATTTACATTTAAATTGCGGATCGCAGTTTTCGTCGGTATCTCGAAAGTTGGATGTGTTTGTTTGTGACTGACTATCATCAAAACCGTGGACAAATTAATATTTAGTATAGGTACTCTCTGTTTCTCGAATTTCACGCAAAAGTGATTAAAGTCGTCAAAAGTGATTAAAAACATTTATTTTCAGTTCTCTATTTATGTGGGGTATCGACCGAGGAAAGTTATCGATTTCTTTTGTATTCCAGTTGTTATCTTCGTCATCGACAACGTAGGTCTTCAGTCAATAGTATTGCCCAAAGATATTCAAATACAAAAGAGATATGATATGGTGTCCGCGCAACTGTCGGCGGACTACGACCTAATTAGAGTAGTTGGCATATAAAAAGAATTTGTTCATTTCGTTGATTTTTTGAAGGTGTGCATTAGCATTGGTTAGCAATATAGTTTGAATGCGGAAATAATTCGTTCATTTAGTTTAACGTTCGTTGGGTTTATTCGTTGATTATTCGTTCAATTAGTTTAGTTGTTAATTGGTAAACAATACGTATATTTCAATATCTTTGGTATTGCCACAATGGTCATACAAATGCGTGGTGTGAACTCAACTGATCGGTTTTAGGCCGAGTGGTTCAACGCGTCGAGTTCCCAACCCGAATCAAGGGTTCAATCATATCACAAGCAACAATGTCAGATTTTTAGGGATGTAAAGAAATTATAATATTGTTAGGTAACTCAAGAATGTTTGCTTTAAAAATGTATTATTATGGCCTCGGATATCGACACATTTTGCAACAGTTGGGTTGTTTATAAACGGCAAGCATTATTGCAACATAGTATAACATTTCCTTAGGTAACTGGAATAGTTTAGGTTAGGTAAGGTAAGGTTTGGACACAAATAATACGAAATGTTCCTTGTGGAAGTTCAATACACGGATAATACGGAATATTCCATTTTTTAATTAACAGACAACCGAATATGACAATATTTGTCGGAAGTACCAACCTCATAAAATAAATTCTGGTTAATATAAAAACCAAAGTATCTAATTCGAATTATTCCCAGTACTAAGGGGTTGAGGTTCAAGCTGCGTGTCATCCATCAATAAGTATACATCTCAGGTTTTTAATGGTTTGCATGGCAAGCAGGGTTTGTCTAACGGGTATTCTTTCCATGTCCTTTTGTTATAAATTCAGGTTCAAACTTGTGAAACTTCACTTCACTTCACTTCATCTTTACTAAGTACAAAATGAAGTTGCTAAGTAAGTAAGTCGCGTATGTAAGCTTAGATCTTTAAACTACACAACGGATTTTCATGCGGTTTTCACCAATAGATAGAGTGATTCGCGAGGAAGGTTTTTAGGTATATAATTTTGTCAAGGTTTTGTGTAAATTGGTTGAAATACATAATATATCTGGCCAAGCCAGCGGGCAACACGCCGACAAACGGGCGGTGTGGATTTGATTAAACAGATGGCGTTGGTTATAAAGGTTTCGTTTGCCACAGCAACATGTGGCCAGGTCTGCTAGTAAATAATAAGGTATGTTTGTTTATTATTTTTCACTTTTTTTCAATGTCCTGTTTCGTCGTGGACCATTTCCTTGAATAGCGTCAGTTAACGGTGTTATAATAAGATACGATGTTGCAGACACGCGGTACAGCAAGTGCCGGCGAGGCCACCACCTCCATAGCCGAGGAGACGGTGACTGCCCCGCTGCCTTCTCCGCCCCCGCCCCCGCCCTCGCGTCCGCCCTCCGTGTCCGCGGTGCCGCGAGCCCGCCTGCTGCGCAAGGAGATGAGCTTCACCCGCCCGCCGCCCAGCATCGACTCTCCCACGGCGCTGGCACATCTCGGCGTCTCCAAGAAGCAGATGAGAGGTGACTGCCTTCACTGCTTCCTTAATTTTTTTCCCCTTCTTCCACCTCATTCTACGATCTTCTCCATTTTTTCATTACATCTTTATTTTTATCCCCTCACCTTCTCCCTTCTTTTTCCTTATTTTTCGACCTTCTTGTCATCCTTCTCCCCTCTTCTCCGATTTTGTCAAGTTATTTATTGTTCTCGCTTCTACTCCGTTATTATTTATGCTTATCTCTTCTTCTCTGTTCTTTTATGTACTTCTCCGTTATTCTCCTTTCTTCTTATGTCTTCACCATTCTTCTCTCTTCTTTCCCCTTTCTTCTCTATTTTTCCCTTATTATCTTTTTATTTCTATTTTTCCCTTCTTTTCTCTTCTTCTTCATCCTTCTTCTCCCATCTTCCACCTTCTTCCGCCATCTTCTACGAGCTTGTATTCGTGTAATCTTATACCTGGCTGCCTCCAGGAACAACTCGGCCTAACTACACTTGACCGAAACCTGCTTGACTGTTCGGAAAACTGTAATCCGTTCGTTAGGATGAGCCATAAGGAAATCTATCAAACGGATTTTCCGAGCACTCCTGAGGCACCTCGGTCTAAGTTAGTCTTCCAATTGAGTCGTAAATATGACCCGCTTTCACACAGCCGATATCAACTCCAAACGGTGCTCCATTCTTGATTCTGACAAACTTAGGATTTTGTATCGCAAAGTTTTTGATCTATAAAAAGATATTTTCGTCCACCTCATCTTAGATACCTAGTATACCTACTGACAACTCTTTCAACATCATTTTCTTCAACTTTCAACACACCAAGCTACATATCGTCGTTGATTCTGCAATACGTTGTCTGTCACCTGACAAGTGACAAATGGATTATCCGTGGTAAGACTATCTTGAAAAATGGCAATTTAATCTGTACCGTGGGTACCGTTCTCAGACGTACGACTTTCTCATACGATGATGTAAAGTTCAGAAATTTGCATAAAGGCCCATCCAAAAAACTAAATACCTTTTATTTGACGTATACCTATTAAGGTTTCAAGACGTTTCATCCAAATTTGAATGTCCTCTGTTGATGCTTACTAAAGCCCCCACATTCCAATAAAATAAATTTGATCACAATATTTGCAGAGTTCCGGGAGGCCTTCAGGCTGTTTGACAAAGACGGTGACGGCAGCATCACCAAGGACGAGCTGGGTCGTGTCATGCGCAGTCTGGGACAGTTCGCCCGTAGCGAGGAGCTACAGGAAATGCTCCAGGAGATTGACTCTGATGGTGAGCAATCACTTGTACTAGTTACATAAGTGTACTTGTTTTTACACGTTAGTGTAATAGTTTGATTACTTCAAATTTAACTCAATATATCGATGACCCAGTATTACTGCAACAAGTCCAAATCTGTTGTTTTGAGATAATCAATATTTTTGAGCATATTTAAATACGTCGGTACGCAAAAAAGTCAATTTTCAATAGGTTTCACCAAAATTTCTACATTACCTCAAATGCAAATCCTTGTTTATAAAACAATCTCTTCAGCAAATGGGTAAATTTCCTAGTTTGACTGCCTAAGATCATTGTAATATGCAATATGTAATGTTTTAAAGAAATAAATAAATATTAAATTAAATGAAGACAATTTTAGCGAAACTCAATCGAAAATGTGGATACACAAAAATCAGAAAAAAATATTGGCACCTCTGGGACTCGAACCCAGGACCCTTTGCTTATACATAGCAAGAGCACTACAAAGTTTTAATGAAAATAATTCGAAATAGTTTGTATGAAAACGGAAATTTCTGAATATTTTCAAAATAAGTTTGTAAACTCTTAAAGAGTCAAACATTTTTATTAATTATGTTACTTTTAAAACTAGGAAGAGCTCCTTTTGGCGAATATTTTGATACCGATAGAGTCTATTACAGTTTTTCGAACTTATTTCCGTTTAGTACTGGGCCATCGTCATATTTGAAACAAGCTTCCATAAAAGCGTTTCATCTGCAGTTTTGTTAAAACATCTCCCCTTTTTTCATTAATTACTCGGACATCAAAAAGAGAGGTTACAACGGAACTCTCAGCGGCAAGACCATCGAGGTTTTTCTTACTTGGCTGACTTTTCAGTTTTATCTTTAGTTTCCAATCTACAAGTTGGTTGGGTTCAATCATCTCAAAAATTTCCATTCACTGCCAAAAAATGATGTCTTTGGGAGCTTATATCTTGGAACTTCATCAATTTCTCTTTTATTCTACTATTTGATTTGTAATATTTTGTTAGATTGAAGTTTAAAAAAGTTAAAATTTGTTAGTTTGTACATCATCCCATTTTGCCCCTTCTTTTAGGCAAAAAAAATCAAATATAACATTGTCACCAAATAGCTACTCAACACCATTTTACGAGTATTTTTGGCAGTTGAAATGTCCCCGTTAAACGCCAATAATTATGGGTGCGTTTCAGTTTTCTATGAATTAACTTTATTTTATTTACTCTTTTATACGCCCATACTTTGGTACATAATGTGTACGTTATTTTGGTTAACAAAAAAAACTTTAACGACATGATAGTTGTCCTCTTCTGCTGATCACAATTTGTTAAAAACCTGAAACGGACTTAGAGGGGACCTTCCAACTCTCAAAAAAATAAAATGGCGCTGAATGATCATTTGCTGACAATGTTACATTTGATTTTCTGTGTCCTTAATAATTCTGAATGTGGAGTTGAAAATTTCAAAGGTAGTTTTACCTATTGAAGCAATTAATGCATTATTTTCCCTTCTTCAGGTGACGGCAACGTGAGTTTCGAGGAGTTTGTGACCATCTTGTCCAACATGGGTGCGGCCCAGGAGTGCAACACGGCCGAGGAAGAGGAGAAGGAACTGCGTGATGCTTTCCACGTGTTCGACAAGCATAACCGCGGCTATATCTGCGCCTCAGACTTGCGTGCCGTGCTGCAGTGCCTGGGCGAGGATCTCAGTGAGGAAGAGAGTGAGTTCCATCTCCTCTTTCTTCTTATTTTGTCGTTTTTCACTGCTGAGGATTATTACCCCATTTATAAAGCACGGAATTCTTCTTATTTTGTCGTTTCTTTAAAAGCACTGTTTTTTTATTCATTATTTTTGTGTTTAATTCGTAGAACTCCATTTTAATTTTTAGAAACTTAATTAAAATAAATTTGATAATTTTATTATCGAGTTCTGCAAGTATTTTAGTTACAGCTGTTTCGACTTGTAAGGTCATTTTACAATTGTGGTGAAGCCACTTACGGATGACTTATTTATAATATTTTAAATGTCAATTTTTGAAAATATTCAGCAGACAGAACTCGATAATAACATTATCAAATTTAATTTTAATTAAATTTCTAATTAAAAAAAAGTTTTTTTTTCTTCTTATTTTGTCGTTTTCTCTTCGTTGAGGATTGTGACCTCAATTATAAAGCACTGCTTTTGGGGAGCTTGAACTTATTGAAGCTACTTAAAATTAGTTTATAAAGTCGAAAGAGTTTCATCTCATTAAAAATGACTTCAGGTGATCTTTATTGATATCGCCCAGGAACCAATTCCCACAATTGATCAGAAATCTAATGCAAAATATCATTCTTGCCTACAAAATTTGTTTTTTTTTTCATAGTTGAGGACATGATCAAAGAAGTCGATGTCGATGGTGACGGGCGCATTGATTTCTATGGTAAGTCAATCAAAAAAATTCCTCCAAGATAGTAATATTTAAAGATTAAATACAGTAGGTCGCGGAAGGCTGTGATGAATGGTAACTTCCAATTTACGAGAAAGCCCACGGGAATTTTTTTTTAAGATGAAAAGTGCAGTACTACGACATCTGTGTGGTCAAATTCAAACTTGCTCGAAAATAGAGGTATTTTTAAGTTGTTTGATGTATTATAGTTACCTTAAATATACACAGATGGTGATGAGATCGATATTTAACGGGAACCCCAGGTTTAGGGACGATTTTAAACGCGAGAGTTGAGACAACCAATTAAATAGCAGGGAAAGCAATTAAAAATCAACTCAGCCTATCAGCAAGAAGGGGGTCGTGCCCATTTTGAACACAAAGGATTGTACTTTGACCCTAGTGATTAGTGAAGAAATTTATGGTCTAGACGTTCCCACAGAGATCAGGGTTGAATGAACTAAGAAATAAATATCGAATTATTCAAGGTTTTTAGTACAACGAACCCAAGTAATGTTATTAATAAAGGGTACCTTCAAGGGGTCGGGAGACCTTAGTTTCGAGTGCATTAGGGCGTTTTTAGTTGCGGAAAACACACTTGGATAACGATAAAAAAAATTTATCAGTAATATATTGAGGGGAAAACGCGGGGACAACGGGGCATGCTTGCGGGAGGGTTCTCAATTATAGAGTAACTACTTATGACGGCCGAGAGGCCAAATTCGAGGAAAAACGTACTAGAGGAAAATGAATATACATAACACAATGGAAAATTATTGTTATCAATTCTAGACGGAACGGAGTGATTAGGAAAGCGAATTGGGAAGAAAAAGTCAAAAAAATTTTAGAGTTTAAGGATTGAACAAGAGGACGAAACAAGGGTTTGGTGCAGTAGCAGATGCTTGGAAAGGAATTGGAATAACATACCTAGGGGGGGGTGGAAATACTGCAAACATTGCGATAGATTAATTCATAAAAAGGAGTCATTTTACGTAATTAAAATAGTGATCATAACATAAAGTTACACGAGACTGCAAGGGAAAATGAGATATTTCAAAGGTTGTCGACCCCATATGTATATTGTTGATATAAACAAGGAATATTCGAACATGCCTTTTGTTTATTTAAGGCCCATTATCCATTAAAAAAGGTCATAAAAATTAACGTTGCTCTTACCTAGTATTTAGATTATAGAATTTCCGTAAAATTTAATTATAAACACATTAAAATGGATTTATCGCCAGGTATGTAGAAATCGTAATGTATACACACGTCAGGGCTTGCAGTTTATGGGATTTTGAGCGAGAGAGAGATGGAAAATTGGGCGGAATTTGATCGAAGTAGTTAACTTGACAGATATTCCAGGATAGGAATAGTTAGTGGGCCGGAAAAACACCATAAATAATATATCAAAAAAGGAAAAAAGGGTTTTAGCGGGAGATGGAATCACGGCAAAAAGGCAAACGTCAAATTTCAATAAGGGATCATTGGGTTAGGAGTGGGGGGAGAGAACGAAAAACCGACATAACCAGAGAACTCAGATAAGGAAATGGGAAAACTCAAAACGTTATAAGTAGAGTAGATACGGAACCAGGATATGATTCCTTATTAACAACGAAGGGAAAATCATCTAAGAATAGTTGCTAAAAACACCGTTATTTGAAGGAAATTTAGGCGGGAAAAGCGAAAAGTCAAATATGCCACATAAATAATGAAAATACGGTTCTGAGACATAATTGCTTACGTAGACTAGGGGAAAAGAAATAATTTTCGTGGAAATTTATACAGGACAACTAGCGTTTAAAACTAGGAGACTGAAGAATCTACGTTTTCCCTAATATTTATGCCAATTAAAACACAGTTTTAGCAGATCACTTATGGGCATGTTCAAATTGAAAAAAAAAAACAAGATTAAAACCATGTTTATAAAACATATTATGAAGACAGAAGACATGTGGGAAAATGGGCAAACTGGATGGCAGCTTACTAAGTCCGGGACTAAAAACCTTAGAAAAGCGAGACAAAGTTGTGGGACGAACCGAGATTTAAGAAGAGGAAAAATCGAAAGATCTTATGTAGGGACAAACGATAACGAGATGGGGTTTTCAAAAAATTTCGAGTGATTACAGATTATAATTCCTCGTCAAGGAATATACGATTATGCCCTTTTGGAGCTGTGATGGGTATAAATTAGCGTGTTTGGGATTATTCGGGGAGTCCTTCGACAACTGGCAAGGTTGCTTAAAACGTCGCGCGTGTCGTGAGAATTACCCTGGTGATTAATTAATAGAGTTTAGAATCAGTTCATACTTTGAAAATACAGTGGAAAAATAGCATCAGTTTTACACTTTAAAAATACAGTGGAAAAATAGCATCAGTTTTACAATTTAAAAATACAGTGGAAAAATAGCGTCAGTTTTATACTTTAAAAATTCAGTGGTAAAATAGAGTCTACAATCAGTTTTATACTTTGATAAAACAGAGAGTGGAGTGTCCGGGTACTGATAATTGATTTATAATAATAATAATTTAACGGAGTGTATGATCTTATAATAAATCTAAAATCAGTGTTTGCAATAGCCTCCGATTCAAAAAAAATCTAATAATTAATTAATTAATTAAAAATTCAATGCGGAAGGAGAGTTTAATAGAGTGTTTGAATTGATTTAAATTTGTTCTATGAAGGTTAAAATAAAGTTATTTATTCCGAGGTTATATAAAGAAAATTACAGTCTAATAAGTTTTATTAAATAAAAAATTACGTTAAGTCGAAAGTTGGAAATTTTATTACGGGATATTAATTATCGTTAGGTGACAACGCAATAATAATAATTGATTTATAATAATAATAATTTAACGGAGTGTATGATCTTATAATAAATATAAAAATCATTGTTTGCAATAGCCCCCGATTCAATAAAATCTAATAATTAATTAATTAATTAAAAATTCAATGCGGAAGGAATTTAATAGAGTGTTTGAATTGATTTAAATTTGTTCTATGAAGGTTAAAATAAAGTTATTTAGTCCGAGGTTATATAAAGAAAATTACAGTCTAATAAGTTTCATTAAATAAAAATTTACGTTAAGTCGAAAGTTGGAAATTTTATTACGAGATATTAATTATCGTTAGGTGACAACGCAATAATAATAATTGATCCGAAATCTGGAAAATACTTAGCCGAAGTTTAAATGAATAATCCAAGTGATTAAATTGCTGCTAAACGAAAGTGTTATAAAATAAAGTGGAAGTGGTTCTTTCAGTTCTGTTGTAATTTGAGTGACGAATAATATTTAGTTATTCGTTATAAAAGGATTCTAATTAAATTGGAAAAATAAATAAAACTTAACTTTGTCCTTAATTGAAATAATTCAAACTTAAAGAAATCTTTAGTTGTTATGAAAAAAAATATATATAATTTAAATTGAGAGAAAAAATAAATAAAACTTAAATATTTTATAAAGTGGAATAATACAAATTTAAAGAAAATTCAAATTAATAAATTAATTTATTAAAGAGTAAATAGGTATAGATATATATCAAATAATAAAATAATATTCGAGCGAACGATTATTAAGAATCGATTCTCTTCTTTAGATTGAAATCAAATATGGGAGAAGAGGGGGGAGGGAGGTATGGATTGTCGGGGTTAATTAGGTAGCATCGTTCTTCTTCGATAATAACGGCAGATAATAAAGGAAAATGTGAGGATTTTTACATCAGAGATCTATTCAAAGGAGAAAGGAAGGAGATGAATTCCGGATCTTGTAGGATTAAATCGTTAAAAGTGGGAAACCGAAATAAAAGTGCGATAAGTTACACAGGTAGTCTGGATGCTCTAATAAAATTCATATCGATGATATTACCCGATGGAGCTGAATTTAAGACATTAGAGCTTTGGTGAGTCCTTACAATATTTAAGCTTTTACAGGTTCCTGTGGATATCCTGACACTGATGAACGTAACGCCAAGTAAGGGTAAGTTAATAACTAACCAATTTATTAGCATTCGCATGTCACACCTCCCATACAGAATGAAATGTTGCTAAACAAATACTTAACACAAAATTAGATAAGTAAATACCTATTTGCCTCCTTTCACTAGCATGATTAGGGTAAGTTTATATGACCTTCGATAGTGTACCAAAAATTTCGATTTGAGTTCAACGTCTTCCATTGACCCAGTCACCTAAATTCCATTAACGAATAAACAAAACAAAACTTAACGTCAGGGACAAGTTTATCAATTATAGCTTGCGATGAAATCTGCGGTAAAAATGTGACGACGACATTGACGCTAAATTCACTCAATCCTAAACGACTTAACTGTACTAGAGCGATCGCCAATAGGTAGCATTGTTTTAGCATGCAAAATTTTCGCAAAGTAAGGTACTGCGACTAGCTTCAAACTCTAAGAGAGCTCATCACAATTATTCAGGAGGTCATTGATTCAATGACAACTTGATTTATCTCATTTTTAAATCTTTCTTATAGCAAGTAGGTATCCAAGCACCCATAAATACCCATAATCCTAAAACCTAATACACGAGGAGCTAGTGACCTCATTTAAAAAACACTGGTGTTCAAATACTCATACAGTCCTGAATCCTAACTTGTCTTCGAATGTAAGCTTCAAGGCTTCTGTATGTAGGTATGAGCCATCTGGAAATGTAAGTGTCAACCTTTCTCGAACGGACGGCTTTGATCTTGTGGCGGTATTGTCGAGGTGGGCATGCGGGGAAGAGGAAGGACGTATGCGGACAGTACGCTGACGCGGCATTAAAGCCACAGGTTATTTGCATACCGTGAGTCTTGTCGAACCTGAAAGCAAACATAAGGTTCACGAGGTGAGTTTTATGTCAGCTAGTCAGAGGTGGAGTGTAACGCTGGGTCGGTCACGTGGGAGGAAGGATCTGCCCGTCACAAGCTTACGCCACATTTAACGGATAGAGGCATGATAAGGGAAGACATGAAATACCCCTTCTAGACTCAGTAGAGTTAAATTCAATCCGGCGGAGATGGAAGTCGGAGTGAGGCAGAAAAACGGCATGAAGACTTGGTATTCCCCCATCTGGCGTGAAGAGCCCCTTTCGTAACAAGAGACGCTCGTCGAAGAGAGTAAAACTCGGACTTAAGGATAAGCTTAGCAAACGTATTCGGGAGAATCCGGTTTGAAATTGTTGTTCATCGGTTTTCACTTGGTTAGCGGAGGAGCCGACTTTTCAGCAAACATATTATCCCCCTCCCCATATCCATCCATTCCTGCTCTTTCAACAATTTTGCGAATACTAACCAATAACACTAACTATGAATACAAACACATTATGTTAGGGGAAGCTGCAGACAAGAACTCCAATTGAGAAAACCGGACTCTCGAATATGAACATTCTACACTGGTAAGATAAGGTTTTTATTTTTGAAATGATGTAATTTGTTAACTGTTGTTTATGTTATCGATGTATCAGCGGTGATAGGAAGAATTAAATAAACACACTAAATTCCTACGGAAATCAAATAGACACAAAGTCTAAGGTGGGGTTAGTTTATCAAACTCGGTAAAAGATACTCAAATAATAATAATTAATAAATCGGAAGATTCTCACCCTTTCTCTAAAAGAATCTATGGGTTACCACACGTAATACATTATCTTCTCTACATATGTGTGCATATTAAGTATGCAAACAGATGTAAAATCTAAAACAAAAAAAATACACAACGCAGATTATAGAAATAATGTGAACTAAAATCTTAAATCTTGATTACTGTGAAAAAATCGCAGGGATTTAAGAAGATAGGGTAGGTTTAGCTAGATTATAAAGTATAGGGGTTTAGAAATCACGAGCCTGAGGTAGAAATAAACCGAAAGGAGGGTTGAGTCAGGCCATCATACCTAGTGGTGTGATCAGTAGGACATAAGGGTAGAATTATGAGCGTGGCTACGAGACAGGAGCTACGAGATTTAAACTACGAGGTAGAAGCTTAGAAAAGTAAATCAGCTAGGTAGGGTTCATCACAATTGGTGTCAAAAGCCAAGGGTGGCGGACCATTACAAGGCGTCCTTGAAGAATGCCATATTTTCATCATAATCGATCTTTACCAAATGGGTGATGATTTTTATGGCTTCTGTGAAGATTAAAGCAGGAAATTAAAACTTATGTTATGAAAGTCGTTGTATGAAGCGATGGTTGTGTAAGAGGAATGTGAAGTCAAATCTTAGATACCATAGACCAACATTAATTTAAAGGTGTGATTCAGTCAGAATTAATCATTCCAGAATTTGTCCACGCCTTGGGAGAACCAGAAGATCCCATCGAGTATGAAGAAGAGGAAGAAGATGACGTCATAGAACCAGCAATCGATGACGCCAAGAACGGCAATGGTGTTCCCAGACCCGTCCTACCGGCTCCAACCGTTTAATTACTTACAGTTTCTATTCAATTATGTACAATCAATACTCAATCACTTTTCATCATAATCTATGCATTCCCGTTTTTACTGCACCTAACTCGACTTTTCATGTAAACACGGTTTCTTTTTCAATTGCCATTACAAAAATCAACGTCTACAAAATTCACGAGAACTCTATTTCTTCTCAAATTTCCACTAAATGTTATTACGCTTGTTTGCGTGTAATTAATATTTCAGGTTTGCAGCATATTTCCATTCCACGACTTCGATACATATGTGGCAGGATATGAGTGCAGTTTCGCTGAGGCTCTACCTATTGCCGGGTAAAGATTGGCCTACTGAGATCCAAACTCCGATAGGAGAATTCAATAAAAGATGAACACAAATCTCAATTACTTCCGTACCGATTTGTCATTTTTTAAAAGGTTTGATTCACAATATATAAGAGCAAGAATACCATGATTCACAGGGCCCGTTTTTCAAAAGCAATAAACTAATAATCTTATCAATGGACCCAAAAACTGTACCTGTATTTTAAACCAATTCAAATTCATCGAAAATGTTTTAATAATGAGGTAACTTTATAAATAAATAAGAAATATTATTGTCAAATTCATTTTGAAATGACCATAAAATACAGGAAATATTTGTATTGGATATCCTATCATATCATGTATCTAATTACTTATATACCTAACATTGTAAGAGTGTTATAATTATATATTATTAATCTTACGTATTATTAAATTGTCAACCTTTTCAAGCAGATTTTGTATCTTTAGAAGCTTTTAAATGGACCACTTTTGAACAAAAATGCACAACTTATTTAGCAATACCGTAAACTTAAATATTTATCAACTTCTTGATGAGAAATTAAATCAATTTCTGATGTGTAAAACTTATGGAAGTTTAGTCAAATTTATTCAGATGTTTAAAAATTAAAAACATGCATTTTAACTGTCTCAATTCTTCGATGAAATCATCTGTTTAGTCAGCTATTTATGAATTAATAAATGTTTTTTGAATAAAAATTGTTGAAATTTAATTTATAATTGTCTTTGAAAGTTAATTGATTGATACTACCAAGGAAAATGGCATTAAAACATTCAAATTCGGTAGAAAACTGTTTAATTCGGTAGGAATTTGATATTTTAAAGAAAAATGCTGAAACTACTTTTACTGCTTTGCCAACCGAACCAAAATTTTAATAAATATAATGGAAATATAGCTACACTGAAATTTTGTGCGGCTGGATTGAAAGGGGTGGGGGGGGGGGGGAGAAATGGTAGGTTGGGTCACTAAACATTCTTCAAACCATTTCCAGCAACGTTTCGACTTCCTTTTTTTGTTCTTTCTTCTGATCTTTCTTCAGAGAACTACACTACATGTGATAGTATTTAAAAAATGTTTTTTTCATTCCAGCATTTCGATATATATATTTTTTTAACTTTTTGAATTTTTTCTGCATTTAAAAAAAACTTACTAAAAATTGACATAAAAAAATCCAACTTTGGACACGATTTACTCGCAAAAGAAAGGTCAAATCAAAATAATTATACCACAAAATCGACGCCAAATGTTATTTAGATTCATCAGCAAACAATTTTTGGATCCAGTGTCAAAGAAGGTCGAGTTTAATAAAAAAATCAGAATGTGCAATTCACACGCGGTAGAAGTGAAACATTCAGAAAAATAAAGTAAATAAGAGTGGGGAGGCTACAAAGCACCGCACAAAGAGGAGACCGATTATACTATCTCATTCCCTAGCAGGCTAAATAAATCCTGTAGATTGTAGATGTTTGTGTTTGCCTTTTTTAGTTTTACAATTTTTCGTTTCATCGAGTTTCAAATCAGAACGCACTAAAGAAGTTTTCACTTCAAAAAGTGCATAAAAAATCAGCATTTTAAATATAAAATCCAATTAATAAACGAACCCTTTCAGACATTTCAGCAAATTCCATCCAGATATAGCCGGTTCAGAGTCTGAAACGTCTGAGAAGATTTGGTCCCATAGAGCCGGACCCGAACCGAGTCATCGTGTTAATGCAATAACTTGATTCCCACAGATTGAATGATCCCTGATTGATCTCCGGGCGACCCTGAATCATCACGACAATGGACCATCAACAGCAGTATCAATGGCGGCGGTGGCATTCATCTTTTATTATCATTTATGAATGGAAAGATGGACGGTGAGAACTACTAACTGTCAAATTGGAGCAATTGAAAATTGAACGTCCCACCAAATGTCATTGATATGAAATGGAAACCATTTTTTACTATTCGAGCCCCAACTGCTCCCATCCGAGAATATCATCCATTTTTTTATAAGAGGCCCTGAGTAAAAAATCCCTCAAGGGTTATGTCATCTGTGTAATAGAACCGTATTAATACCGTAACGTCTGCGTGGTTGAATTTCAGAAAACAGCGAGTGCATATCGGACGCCACGCCATACGCGTCGCGCCACAAATAACATCTGTGTACGTGGAATTTCACACAAAGCTACTGTTATAATGCGGTTTCGAATTCAAGAATTCGACAAAAGATGTCGCTACTTTCGTTAGCACGTCGGACGGGGACGTCTCCCCTCTAAGTATAACTGCTACGAATTTGTGAATATGTGGTATCTCTCCGGATATGAAAAGATTGACGGTAATTCATGTTGTATCAAGTGGCTATATATTTTATTTTACATTGAGTTTATGCTTTATTTGTATATTTTGTAATCTTTTTTTATTTGTGTTATACTTTTGTTATAAATGAAATTTGTATTTGATAAGTAAAAGCCCAATAGGGCGTCAATAAATAAATAAATAAATTACATATGACGTCATTGCTCTGTCTCGGTTACTTCGTCCCGGTGACTAGCTACAGTGGATTCGAAAATTTTTATTTAATTTAATTATTATTATTATTATTACAATTATTCTATTAATTTAATTCGGCTGTTTATGGAACCAGTTCGTGTTGGAAATATAAAATGGTCACCAATACTAACTGGGCGAAACCGAACCAAAAGCCGCCCGCAGGGCCTAGCAGTAAAAACCTGCGGAACGGGTTTTGATTGCGATAACTGCGAGCCATCTAATGTGAACTGAATTATGCAAGTTGACTTAAAACGGGAAATCTCCTAATTGGAGAGTCAAAGCTTTGTCATAATGTATCTGTACTTTTATGTTCAAATAAATAAATTAATAAAATAAATAAATAAATAAAAATCTGTGGGGATGCTGTGTGGAGGGATTTTTAAGGGAAATGAAGGAGATGAAGTTCTAGGAAGGAAAAGGGTATGAGGGGTGGGTAGTAATCAGTGGTCAATGTATCCAGGGGTTACGGACGTATGAATCCATCCTTCCCACTGCGTTGCAAGGCGATGGGTCGAGAGAGTCTGGCTGGAGAGGTCTAGGTTAGGTCTCCCTCAATAGGTGGGCTAACGCATTCGCCGCCAAGACAAATTTCAACTCATGAATCTTTTCATGGAACTTCAACTCATGCACCCCCGGCAACCTCTGCTAAATCACCAAACGTAGCGAACCACTTGGGTTGATATATGACAGGAATGTTGGTTATCCAATAAATGTTTCCCGGGGCGGCGGTATCCATAACCGCCTCCCAAATTGCAACTTTGGAACGTGCCGCAAATATACTATCATAATTCTCATGAATTAATTGTGAACAACACTTATTAATTAAGAGCCCGCCTTCCGGCTCGCTAGTTTGGTGACATTGCAGGGGTGCCCGGGTTCAAAGGATGAGGTGTGTTCAGGCCTTGGCGACGGATGCGCCTAGCCACCAGCTGCACAGAGGCTGGTTTAGGGAGACCCTATGACCTCTTCTGCTGGTCTCTCTCAACCCATCGTCTTGCACAAAAAGGAAATATATGTGTATTATACGTACACATATTTATGAACGTGTGTATTTACTTATTGGGTGTATACATACGTTATTATTATGTACATATCTTTAATTTTTAAAAATCTCACAGTAACTCCTGTAAAATCGATCATGTTGATCTCTAAAGACACTATATATATACATTTTTAAATTCTATTTTAACCACCACTGTTTAATATCCACATAATATAATACCCACGCACAGGCTTCGCCTTTGTGGGATCTTTTTTGTTACTCTCTTATATTTTATGTTATTATGTTTGTTCCTATTCCCATGTATCAAAAAATTATGCTAATAAAAAAATAAAATAGCGAGAGGGATGGATTAATACGTCCGTAATTTCTGGACACACTGACCCCTAGATTAACATACCTTTTCCTTCCCGGAACTTCCTCTCCTTACTTTCATTAAACAGACCCTCCACACAGCATCATCGAAGACGACAGGCCCAGAGAGAAATTATTTTCCTTAGGGCCTCTAAAAAAATTCTAAGTATGCAAAACGTTGTCTGAAGAACTCTTTCTTCAGCGAAACACGGCATGGTAACCGGAAAATAAATCACGATGATAATTTTACCTATTACGTAAACGGCAAGGTTAACCGGTGATAAATAAATTAAGACCACAGCAACAGGCGAGGATAAAAATAAACTAAGAATATGAATTGAAAGTGCATTATTTATTTTATTTATTAACGTTAATTTCAACGTCACTTTCTTACATAATGTTCTGCAGCTATTTTTAATGTGAAACTGCTTGACTATAAAAGGATTGTTCGATAAAACAGGGGCTGAAAAGGTGTAAGTTGGAATTGATATTGAAAACATAATAGAGCCCTACGTAACATTTTTGGCTTGCTTTGGGATAAACATGTTAAAGATATTGTCGTGCGCCTCGAGCGGAAGTGCCTACCAAGTCTAGCTCAGGGTTTGGCTCGGCAGAGCTGGTGAAATATCTCTACACCAGGGTCGTAGGTTCCTAGAGGGGTCAAGTGAGAATACATAAAATAAGCCAACACTGCACGTACCTCGTCAGGGAAATAAAACGCTGTCTGGGGTAAACATTACTTGTATTGTTGGTGATTCACAAATACAACCAAGGGTACATCCACAATTAATAATTATGCACAGGTAAGCTAATTGTCTATCTACACATGGGGGCCTGCCAAACCTCTCTCAGCTCGTGCCGACTCTGGGGGTCAATCATAGATACGCGAGAAAGAGGGGGACACACAACAAAAGGAGGATTATTTGGTCATTACTCACAGGTTCCGGGGGCCATCGTCGAAAGGTCCCAGGAATATGCTAGCCAGACCGCAGGGCGGACTATGCCTGACAGGAAGGCCATGGTGGGCTTGGGGTCGGCACAGGGAGTGCCCCTATGCAGCGGGAGCCTCGTGCATGCTTCTCGAAGCGCCGCGAAAACATCCCGTTTTGTATCGAGTGTTCTGGAAAGGCGCGAATGCACACGTTGGGTCGACCGTGCTTCGGCTAGGGAGGTAGGTGCTTGACTGCCGGGGGGTTTGCGGGCAATGCGGGCGGCCGTAAGCCGTTTGGAGGAAGGGAGGCGGGGGTACAGCTGGGAGGGGGTACAGCTGGGAGGCCGCTACCTAACAATATTTACCGTTACGCACTGTATTGCCATTTTAAGATTGTTCCTAGCTTTGAGATAACAAACACCATCTTAAATATTATTCAGTGCAACACCCACACAAATATAAAACTGAACTATAACAACGACGTTCACCAATATAATACACGACAACACAACAAACTACACATTATATCAAAAATACACTCAACGAAGTTCAGACTGAAATCATTAGAATACATTGCCTACACTAACTATAACAAATTGCCTGAAGAATTAAGACAGGATGCCTCTAACAAATCTCGAAACGATATATTGAAATCCTATTTTTTCAAATGTTATTTGGAAAACGAGTCATAAGTAGGAACAAATTCTGTTCTGATAGCAATCCTGATTAGGGAACGTACCCATCCTACGTGACACGTTTAGGGGGGGGGTCTTCAAAATGTCACGCTTGGTACAAATGAACGGCGGCGGGCTTAGGTTTTTGGTCACCGGGGGGGGGGGGGGGGGGGTTAAAAATTGCAAAAGTTGGTCACGTAGTATGGGTACGTTCCCTTATCTCCAAGTACCAAACTATGTACATCCAGATATGATGTGCGCAGTTTTGGGAACGTACCCATACTACGTGACCCGTTCAAGGGGAGGGGGTCTTCAAAATACCACGCTTGGTACAAACGAGCGGCGGGGGCCTTAGGTTCTTGGTCACCGGGGGGGGTGGGGGGGGGGTTAAGAATTGCAAAAAGTTGGTCACGTAGTACGGATACGTTCCCTTATATCTTTTTTAAATCTTGTCATGTATTTTGTATGTAAACATCTTGTATTAGGTCTGTATATTTTTGAGCCCGTACCTTTTATTGTATTTTCCTGATTTTGTTTTTTTATGCATTTCTATAGTCCATCATGGAGGAAACTTTTTTTTTAACTTTTGACATCAACAGTACATAAATCAAATGAGTGGTTATAATCTTCTATAATATAAAAATGAATCGCTAAATTTGTTGGTAAGCGCAAATCTCGAGAGCGGCTGAACCGATTTCGGTAATTCTTTTTTTAGAATATTCCTTGAAGTTCGAGGATGGTTCTTACGGAGAGAAAAAATAAGAAAATTGCGCAGAAAATTAGATAATAACAGAAAACATCGCACGTTTGACAGTTTGCGTGTTAGAGAATGACATTTTGCAAAACAATGAAGGATTCGATTTTTAAAAAGTTGAAAAATTTATTTAAAGTAGGTACTACCCTAATAGTTTGAATCGAATCAAGAATTATAGATATTTTAAATAGGTACGTATGTTAGGTACCAAATTTAATATACATGAAAAATGGAAATTTGAATAAAAATTGTAAAAGGTGGCACGCGAGCTGTTTAAAAACTGAATGTATTGGGATTGAATATATGGAACGCGGGAAGAGGGTTGGCGGGACGAGGGAGCGGAAAAGGGAAGAGGGAAGGCGGGGAAGGTGGAAGAGGAACGCCGGAGGGGAAGGGGACGTGTGAGGGGGGAGGGAAACTCGGGAGGGGGGTTCGCGGGACGGGGAAAGGGGGAGGAGTGGAGTGGGGAGAGAGAATGTGGAGGTGACGGAGTGGGAACTCGAAAGGGGAAGAGGACGCAGGAGAAGAAGGGGAGGCGGAAGGGGAACGGGACGAATGGGATAGGACACTCGGGGAGAAACAATTTCTTTATTAAATGGCGTAGCAACGCATGCCGGGACCAGCTAGTAATTCATAAAATCTTATAAGGCATGTTTCTGTGAAATATTTGTAAAGTGATTCTTCATATGTTGTGTCTGTATGTTGCTTCTGTGAAATGTTTTGTAAAATTTTTCTTCATCTATTGTGTCTGCATATTGGGTTGGGTTGGGTTTAACTTTTCAAAAGTACCAATTGGCGATCCCTTAATAAGTTTTGATAACTCATGGGAATGCAACTTCGTTTTATGTTGAATTAAAAAAAAATGATGATGACGAATTCAACAAATTCGGGGTTTATCTTGGTTTTACAAGCATACTCCTGAAGGATCTTGTTTCTGCAGAATTCTATTTATTTATTAATTATTTTATTTATTTTTTCATGTTCTCCGTGAAAATGGTAATACTCCAATATATCACGGAGAAGATTCCAAATTAAAAAGGTATTGGGGCAGTTTTACTATTTTGTTACATGCGTCAAAAAATGCTGAATTGTCTGTAAGTGACAATGAAAATGTCGATGGTCAATGCAGAATCGTTATGCAATTGAGTCGCTCTGTTTATTGGCGCTTTTGGAGCATAATAAGAGAATGCTTGGAATCTCCCACGAGTTAACTTCTACAGAATATATAAGTTAACATCTTTCAACACAGTTGGATTCAGTAGGTACAGTTCCATAGACTAACTTTAGAAAATGTTTACCTAATAATATTTTTCGGCCGGATTCTAAATGAAATCTCGCATTCCTGTTAAGAAAAAGGATGGAAATAGGAATGGATAGTATATATTATATTCTCTCATGTATAGTAGCGTGTGTCGCTCTCCATGGAGAGAAAAAAATGGCCTTGTATTTAAACGCCCGGGGTCTCAAAAGTTTCGTATGATCTGTAGCTATTCGAAAACGTAAAAATGAATTAAATTATTGTTCACTAAAATGGCCGGAAGTTTTAAAAGAAAATAGATTTCGTGATTTGGAAAAAAAATAAAACAAAGGGTTCATATTTTATATTTTGTAACAAACTTATTTTTCATTCCATAACTGCAGTACAAAGAACCAAAAAAAATTTTTTTTTAAACATATGTGATGTGTTGGTTAAAAATTTATAAGGGGAAAATAACACCTTTTCTGGATAAAATCAGAATCCTTGCTGACTTACTTGTATTCATGAACTTGAACTTTTTTTTCATTTTTGTCAGTTATACGCATTTTTTAATAATAAACAAACTTTAAAAGGTTAAATTACTGAAATTTTTTTTTATTAAAAATTTAAAAAAAAATGGTTTTAGGTTTGTTTTCTGATTTTCAATGCATTTTAGCGGGCTAATAACCATTTTTAAAAAATAAATTTAACTGCAGTTCTCATTTTCTTCATAAAACGCAACTTTTGAGACCCCGGGCGTTTCTGAATTCAAAAGTTGAAATAATTGACACACCCTAATGTACAGTTAACGCATAAACCTTCTTTGTACTTTTACTATTTCTAGGATATGGTTTTGTGCAGTAGGGGGCCAAATGATGGAGCTATATTCCACGATGCTGCGAACAAATGCTTCGTTTGTAGCCCGCAGCCTACAATACGCAGAGCATATATTATATTCAATCTACTACTGTCCTTCCTCTGCCAGTTTCACGCCTCAATGCCATGTTTATGAATAGAATCAAGATAAATTAATGTTATGAATGCATCAATAATAAGAGCATGGACGTTGAACACGTAGGTGGAAAATTTTCCGCTGTACACAAGTACAATACACGTATTTGTGTGAGACATGCTAAATGAAAGACGACCACAGCACACTCCCACCTTCCTGCAGCAGGATTGCGGAACTCGGGCGACACTAATCAGAATCAACAATCCGAATAATCATGGCAATCGCCGTTGTGGAATTGTAGATGTAAATAATCAATTCAGGTAATGCACTAACTAAGTAATGTAAATCGCGTTTTTTGGTTTGTAAATAAGATCGCTTAAAAATATTTATGGATATATTCTGTGGCCTGTGTCACATGTGCATTGTAAATGGGCACACTGTCTGTAATACAAAAAAATATATTGTTATTTAATTATTCAAATACCAACTGTTTTTCAATTCCTTTTAAAACAAATTGTCGATATTGATATTTTTTTGTTGTTATTAATTCATATTATTTGTTTTTTTTACGTAATTTGTAGATAATAATATTTACATCGGGGATCAAAACGTGAGATTTTATTTCTAGACAGCTTCATCATATCGTTACGTCATCGCCCAGTAGGTGCTCCAGATTCTGTTTTAAAAATAAAATGTCCCACAGTATTGCGACTTTAACGTCTAAGAAAAGATGAACATCCGTGAAGTTTGCCACAAGTCAAACAGTATTTCATAAAACAGATGCGATTACAAAAGCAACCCATTTTTATTTAATGGCGTTAGAAAAATACCCCAGGCAGCGTTTTCACTCCCGTCTGAAAATGGCCAGAGAGTTAAAAAATACCTATATTCTCTACTTTGAAGCGATTATTCAGTTTTTACGTAACAATTCTTCCTTCTTAGATATTGAAAATAATACCTTATTGAATATTGAGCCGGTTCAGCGTTGGTTCAGTTGTTTCACAGAATTTTAACAATTCATCAAATTTCAAAGTAATTTTTTTAAGTCCCTGTATTATGTAGGGTGTTAAGAGGCTTGACTTAAATTGAGTAGTGATTTTTGACATTATTTGAAGTAAAAAATATGATTGAATTTTTGGTCTCCAATGACTTTTTTGGTATTTTTGTTTTTCAAATTTTGTTTTTTTTTTTACATGAGCTCCACACAGGAGGCCCTGAGGAAAACAATTTACCTCAGCGCCTATGCCATCTTTGGGGATGCTGTGTGGAGGGTTTTTTAAGGAAAGGAAGGAGAGAAGAGTTTTGGGAAGGAAAAGGGCTTAAGGGGTGGGTAGGAATCTGGGGTTAAGTGTGTCCTGGTCATCCGCCTCCAAGACCTAGACAAACCTCACTCCATAAACTGGGGCACTCCTGCTAAATCACCAAACGTAGCGAACCAGTTGGGGTGTGCAATACCTACTGATTTTCAATGTTTTTAGTTTTTAAAAATACTTATATAAAAAATGTCACCGGAGACAAAAATTTTGTTTTAATTTTTTACGGCAAATAATGTCAGAAATCACTGTTCAAAGTAAGACAGACAAGTACATCCCTTTTCACTATGCATGGGCGTCGGCAGGGGGGGAGGCAACTGCACCCTATACAAATTGTTAAACAAAAAATAAATTAAAGGAAAAAAGGAGGATTTATAGTGCTAACGTATAAGTTGGCGGTGGCGTAACACATGAACTAACGCTATACCTTAATATTATTTGGCAAAACTATCGTTATATCATAGACGACAGCGCCCTCCTTTTCCGGCAACTTTTCCTACAACTACGTGTAGCACTCTATAGGCAGTGGTTTGAACTCGTGACGCCTGGGTAGAAATCCGACGCATTTGGCGACTGCCGATAAAGCCGATGTGTTTAAGTGTTTCCTTTTTAAACATTACAAAGAAAATACTAAAGGATTTTCGTCTAAATATTGTTGAGATACACTCCCGAATAATACAAAACGAAGACATTTATTGGTACTGCGCCTTGACCTGCGTAAATTTTCGCCTTCGGCACTATTTCTCTTTTAGTTTATACTGACTGCTTCCTTGTTCCTTTCCTGTAAGCTCTTTACAAATTCAAGAAGTTCCCCCGTCAGTTTTGAAGCTGGCGACGCCCTTGACACCCTATATAATTATTGGGCAGTTGTTTCACACAACTGAAATGATAACAGAACTTAAATAGAACTCATACAGAACCTGAAAATAAACTTTTGTGAAACAGCTGGCCTTTAATGGGTTCTATTCAAAGCTTGTTATTATAAAATAAGTAAGGGGTTCTTAGCACACCCGAAGTAGTAGCAGAGGATAAAACTCCAGGTACGGTGGTACCGAAGCTTGTATCCGTAGGTACTTACGTTAAAACATTTTACCTTTACCAGGGAACCCTAAGGTATTAAATCTTAACACAATCTCAAGCGGAAAATTTAATATACATTTACAGCGCCCTTGAGGTGATTTTTCACAAAAACGGCGCTTTATAAATTATCCAATTATTATTATTATTATTATTATTATCACAATTTGGGAGGAATGGGTACCGCCGCCCCGGGAACCTTTATTGGATAACCAACACCTCTGCCATAGGTCACCCCAAGTGGTTCGCTACGTTTGGTGATTTAGCAGGGATGCCCGGGTTCATGGGGTAAGGTTTGTCTGGGTCTTGGAGGCGGATGACCAGGACACACTGAACCCCAGATTCCTATCCACCCCTTAAACCATTTTCCTTCCCAGAACTCTCCTTCCTTTCCTTAAAAAAACCCTCCACACAGCATCCCTAAAGATGACATAGGTCCTGAGGGAAATTATTTTCCTCAGGGCCTCCTGTATGGACCTCACGTAAAAAAAAAAATATACATATTTAATATTTTTAATTTCTTTTTAATAAATATACATATATTAAAAAGAAAGTGTACTACAATGAGAAACTCAGAAACGAGTCCCGGTACGATCAAGGGAGTTATATGGTGTGGTAGCCCTCTATCCCCCATCCATGAGAAGAAGGTTCCCGTTTTTATCTGAAGGGCGTGCTTTTAAAGATATAAGGGCTGGAAGCTTCACGCTCTTGAAATTTCTAGAACAGTCCAGAACATTCGAGAGCATTCCACAACATTCCAGAACATCCCGGAACATTGTGGAATGTTGTGAAATGTTCAAGAATAAGCTGCAACCTTCGGGAAGATCCCGGAACATCCAAGAATCACATCAGAACACTTTCGAATGTTGTGTTATGTTCTAGAATCTAGAACATTGGGGACCATTCGAAGCCTTTATTATATGGGTGGGGCTACCCATTGGTAGGGGTATATAAAGCAAGATCCGTCGTGGGTTTGAACGTCAGTTCGATTTGGAGGCGGGTATGGATACCGCCGCCCCGGGAACCATTTATTGGACAACCAACACCCCTGCCACAGGTCACCCCAAGTGGTTCGCTACGTTTGGTGACTTAGCAAGGGTGCCCGGGTTTATGGGATGAGGTTTGTCTAGGTCTTGGTAGCGGATACGTTTGCCCAACCACTGCGTGTCGGGCTGGATCGGAGGAGACTAATTGAGGGAGGCCTTTTGACCTCTCCAGCCGGATTCACCCGACCCTTCGCCCTGCACCGCGGTGTGAGGAATAGATTCATACGTCCGTCACTCCTGGCCACACTGACCCCCAGATTCCTACCCACCCCTCATACCTTTTTCCTTCCCATATCTTCTTCTCTTTCCTTTCATTTAAAAAACCCTCCACAAGCATCCTCAAAGATGACAGAGGCCCCTAGGGAAATTGTTTCCCTCGGTGCCTCCTGTGTGGAGCTAATGTAAAAAAAAAATCTCATATCAACTCCCTGAGCGAAGCCGAGTACCCCAGCTAGTATCTAATGTTGGGCACGTGTTTGGCCTTTTTCCCAGCTATGCAATGATGTTGCAAGGGATCATCGACCGTAATTCTTCAGAGCTCCTTAATTTGAAACGCTGGTGGAACACTCGTAGTTCACAGTTCACGTTCCAGAGTTTTCAATTGATGCCAAGACCGAGGAATCTATCAATCGGATAACTAACATATTTTTCCACTGTGCAATTAATTCTTGTAGATAAGCCAGTAAATCAGTCGAAACTTCTATGACTGAACGAATGCGAATGAACGAAGAAAGTAGTGTAAGAAGAATATACGACGCGAATGTGAATGGTAGAAGAAGTCGGGGACGCCCGAGGAAGACGTGGCACGATCAAGTGAATCAAATACTTGAGTCGGGCCATGTCAAAAGTCAGAATAATAGAAGAGAATGTATGAGACGATGTATGAATGTGAGTGAGGCAAAGAGTGTGTGCCAAGACCGATTTGTTTGGCGGTCCGTCCTCTCTGCCTACCCCTGCGGGGAAACGGCGTGATGGTTAGTTAGTTAGTTAGTTAGTTCTATGACATTATGACAGAGAAAACCGGGCGGCGCTTTGTCCATACAAACGTGTTCCCCAATTTCTTCATTGGATATTGATACCACTGCAAATATTTTTTAATCTTATATATAAAAATGAATCGCTGAACGTGTTGCTAGGCGCATAACTTTCGAACGACTGCACCAAATTGGATAATTCTTTTTTTTTGTGTTTTTAGTTATTGTCAGGACAGGGTTTTTATAAAATTTCCGGTGAGCTCTGGCATTATGAAATTTGTATAAAATAATTGCTAAAGATCGAAATAATGCTTCTTATTGTCTTTGAAATACGAAAGCTATCTTGCATAGATATTTTAATATCTCGATCCAAAGTGACGGAGGCTTCTAGATGGTGAGGTGCAAATATATTGAACCAAGCATAAGGTTTATTAGATTTCTGACATCAGAATATTAACCATTTTTTAAATTCCTGTTGAAGTTAATTCGAAACTACACGGTGCAAACGTATTGTCTCCTATTAGTAAGAAGCATAAATATACCAAACCACCCACGTAAGAAGTAGAACTCAAAACTGGTTCGTAAAAGGATTGCATTCCTTTTAAAAGGACCTTGCAAAAAGTTTAGACAACAATGATATAAGTATATAATCGTATACTTAGTTTTTTTTAGCTCCCTGGACAACAAATGAAACCTGACCTCTGAAAAAAAAAACAGTTATTGCAAACTGTTTTTTCTTGTGCATTTTTTGTATATACCAGAACCACCAAAACTGAAAACATCAATGTGGGAACTTGTGCACTTTAGTATTAAACCATAATATATTAAACCATTATGGTATGGACACACATGCTCTTAAATGAGCATGCTTATTACTTCTACCACCCGCGAATCAATGAACATGCTCACAAATCAACAGCCGCGGCTTATTTGTGAGCATGCTCATTTGTAATACACATGCTACTAGGTATCGTTTGCTCATTAGTAGCAAGAAAACATTTATTTATTTATTTACGGACAAATAGTCCACAAAAACACGAATAAAAAAGAAAGTACATGTAAATGAAGAGCATTGACAATATATAATATAAAGGTACCTAGATACATGTGGAAGATAACTACATGTAGCTTGAAGATGGATTTAAAATACTTCAAAAATTACACATTGCGTATCGACTGCCGAAAGTCATTTAGGCATGCCAAAAAATTCAACGGGTTGACAAGTCTCGACATTCTGGATAAATGAAAATGATATCCATAATTAGTAGAATGTTGATTGAGGAACAGCAATTCATTATTCCTTAGTCTACGGGAAGGGATGTTGAACTGGATGAGTTGTAACAAAGCAGGTGTGTCAGTAATTCAATTGATAATTTTGATACACAAATTAGATCAGAGTCCTGCGACTAACGAATGTGTGTGTCCGTACCATAAAGCTAAGCTCACCACGCATGCTCATTTTCCCTTTCACCCAAAAACCAACTGTTGGTTGACTCGTGAGCATGCTCATTTGGGTGTGACACCCATCCTACTAGGTATCATTTGTTCATTAGTAGCAAGAGTGCGTGCTACTAATAAGCAAGCCTGTCAGTACCATTATGAAAGGTTATTGTGCAAAACCTTGGTATCTGGGTCTAATGTCTAAGCTTTAGTGTTGGGCAGACTGCTTTTTTGTTCAGAAAATTTGAAAAACGTACTGCGCGTGCTCAGGCTAAAATTTGCTATGTTTTTGTGGTTACTTTTTAGATAAGTCAAAGATTAAGAACAATTTTAATTTGAATTTTATTACATTTTATAATAGGGGCGTCAGCATGGGCGAAGTACCTACCCAGCGCTACTCAGTAACGGTAAGGCCCGCATTATCTTCTAATGTTTGACCATAAATAATATTATTGCATCAATAAAATTTAGAAAAAAACTATTTTAGACAATTTATTGTGCACTTTTACGATGACTTGATTGTGAATATCTTGATTTATTTGTTCTACATTGGAGTAAGATGTAAATAACGCTTTTTAACATCTTTAGACAGAGAATTTTTTTTTCATATAGCTATAGGTTTTCAGACGCAGTACCTATAGCTATAGTCATAGAACAGTTCAATAACTAAACGAAAGTTCAAAGTATCGCTTCGCCACAGTAATTAAGAGGGTATAACAAGAGAAAACCGGAAATAAGTCATTTTTAAATCAAATTTTAGACGTATTGACTATTGACTCTTCCACAAAAAAATATAAATCGATTTCGAAAGATTGTTCTTTTATCTAGTAAATGCATGTTTTAATAAGGTTGTACCATAGGTCGTTGGCAGATTTGTTAAATTTTCAAACGAAAAATCTTATTTTACAAGACATATTTCATCCGTAAATAAATAAATAACATGTAATCATACATTATTGTAAATCAATACTTACGTTAGGGAACGAACCCATTCTATGTGGACAACTTTTCGCAATTTTTAACCCCCCCCCCCCCCCTCCCCCCCCCCCCCCCGGTGACTAAAAACCTCATTTGTACAAAGCGTGGTATTTTGAAGACCCCCCCCCCCACTGAACAGGTCACGTAGTATGGGTACGTTCCCTTATCTAGTAAACGCATGTTTCAAAAATTTTATTTTAGTTCAAATAAAATCATTAAAAAATATATCTGAACACTAATTCATGACGAAAATTTCTCTATTTTGTCTAACTATTAACGGTCTAACAAATTATTATATTTCAGATTTTTTTTACATTCTTACTAATAATTACAAAGAGTACATAATTTTAATGGTTTTATCATCACGCCTTTCAGCATTTTTGGATGTAGGTATAAATTAAAGCAAATTTGGAATGAAATAAAATCGATATTGAGTTATAATTTTAAAAAGCAGGTACGGAGAATAATTAATCTTTCTCATTGGAACCGCCCTGTACGATCGGTAGAACATCTTTCGACGAAATGTGGATTTTCGGCCGCTGGCTGGTTAAAGGCCCTTAATTCGAATAAACTCTTTTGGCAATAATTAATCGATGTTTTTCAGGCATTTTGCATAGGTATGTTTACAATTAGAATCCATTGAATTAAAACGGTGACGCTTTCAGTTGGTTGTTACAATAAAGTCGTGTACAAAAGACATTAAAAGCGAATAAGTGCTCCATCGTGTGAGTGAATTCATCGTGTATGTGCCTTGTAATTCAATCACGACAGTACAAAGGGTAACGGCATACCACCGATAGATACGTTCTAGTCGCTCCTTCCCTCTCACAAACGACGCTTGTAATAAAAAGAGAGAGTACAATAATGTTTTCAGTGGTGGGATGGGTAGGTACTTACCCAGTCCCTCATTATTCAGAGCTCCATAGTGTTCGTGTATGCCCCCTCCCTATTTCAAGATATTACTACTGCGGGCGGCTTGCGCCCAACTTCACTTCAGTCACTCGCCGGCGTTCTGTTCTGACGTTTTGTCCGCCATTCTAACTCTATTTCTACCGGCTTATAGTCCGTTCTCGAATACTAAGTTCAATTGCTAAGTTATCTTAGTAGTTATTAAAGTATTTTCATAGTTAGACGCGAGTTTAATTCATCAAATAAAGATGGACGCCTTCCTGAACAAGAAATACAAGCTCGCCACCTCCGACAACTTCGATGAGTACATGAAGGCATTGGGTGAGTGATTTTTAATAAATTTTATATATTTAAAAAACCCATACAATACACCACCAACGTGTTGATTTTAAATGCAGGCCATTAATTTGGAGTATTTCCAACACGTTTCTATTAAAACCGCGGCAGTTTAACTCTTATGTAATTAAATATTAAACATATTAAAAAAAATGTTGCATTATTTCAAATATGTTACAATTTTCGCACAATGTGGCCAGACGGGCCATACATCTGCTGCATCTAATGATAATTAATTTTAATTCCTACCTACATGATTTTAGTATGTAGGTATGTAATTTGTGTTGTATATTTTTTTTCCCGCAACACATGTCTCGCCAGTCATGGGCGTTTCGCGCGTTTTGTCAGTGGCTACGAAAGTAGGTACCTACCTACATAAATAAATTTAGAAAAGCTTAAATTTTTTTTCTGAATATAGGCTGGTGTTGGGAAACGTTCGGTGCTAGTTTTGTTTTCGTCATTATAATATGTTACATAATATTATTATTGATTTATTCTATTTTAAAAGACCGACTGCAATCCTCGAACATGGTGTCATAGGGGGATGCTGCAATACAAGGTGCAACACGAACTACCATTATTGGATTCTGTTAGCACCGGTGCTCAACATATTTATTTAGTTAATATTTTCCATATTAAATCTGGTAATTTTATCAGCAATAAAAAACCTAATTAGAAAATATCCTAAAACAAAAATATGACCGTAGATTTTTGTTTAGAAAACCATTTTCAGATTCATCTAAAATCAATATTTGTGCAATGTTATTTATTATTAGAAAAGGTCAATAGGTGTCCCGTAAAAATAAAATCGGATGTTTATCCGAGACACTATCTAGGTTACAAACCAATTCTTTAGAACATTGTGTTAATTTAAAAAAGGTAGGAGCCAAAAATATAGATAAAAATTAGTCGATGATAATATTGTTAATTCTGAATTTTAAATATGAGATAGACAAAAATGACAAAAAAAATATAGGTGCCAATGGCTGAGTTGGTTAAGACCTTTATCCCAGTAAGAATAGAGGATCCTGGGTTCGTCTCCCAATTGTGACCGTTACCTTTTTTTGTTTTTCTGTGTTTTGTTCTTTTTCATTTAGATTTATTAATATTATCTTCTTCAATGATTCACAGTACTTAATTATCTACTACCGGAGAATGGATGGTCATTTTTTGGGACAATAGATTTAGAAATACTTTCATTTCAGAAAGACATCTCAGAATCATGCAATTTCAACACCCCTTTTAAAGGTCATTAAAAGTTGTAAAAAAAATAATTAAAATAGCACATAACCTAATCTAACGTAACCACCTATTTAATACCTTTTTGAATGTACATACTAGCTGACCCGGCCACAAGTTGCTGTGGCTAACGAGACGTAACGCCATCTACTGGATAGTTATCCAACCTAGATAACTAAATGTTGTGTCGATAAATTAACTCACAACGCCATCTGTTAGAAATTTATGGAACCTACAAATAATTACAAAGCATTGTCCTATAACAAACATTTAATTTGCAATAATAAATATTAAGGTTAATAAAAAGAGATAAAAACTTTCCTATCTTCTAAGTTGGACCAAATTACACACACTTATGCTGAAGTCACAAGGTTCACTCGGATGAAGGTTTACTCGATGAAATGTTCCATTCTCGTTTCACCGAGTGTTCACACGGTTCCTTCGAAGGAAGAGTTCACTCGACATTCTCGCTGCGAAGTCGTCGAGAGTAGTCGCGGCCGCATTGGAATTCGTCCGGTGCTGACGGCTATGTTCGGGAATATTTACGATTTCAATTGACATTTCCGATAACGTCGAACTAAATTACGAGAAATTGGCGATTCTTGTAATCAGTAAATAAATTTCAGCACCATAAAATGAACATATGGTTAACTAATAACCTGAAAACTGATATCTACCACTATTTTTGCACCATGAAAATATTTATATTCCAAAATAGGCCTCGGCTTGCAATAAAATCCATATAAATGGAATATTTATTAACGTAACCAAAAACTAAAAACTGTTTTGGAAAGGTGATGAAATATGCTTCCAAAATTTATTATTAGAAATAACCATGTAATTTTTTAAATAGAGTAATTTTTAATATAAACTTTTAAAGGTTTAAACAATGGCTCTCCTTGCTTTTTATTCTAACTAAAATTACTGGTTAACAAAAGAAATATAAAACACACACTTATTTTGTTAGACAAATAAATTATAAACGTTTCTGTCACCTCACTTTTTTATCGTTTCATATAAAAATAATTCATAAAAAATTCACAATGTTTCATAATTTTTTTTTCAAATTCGATCAGAAACTTTGGTTCCATAGAAGTGTACATTCGTATTCGTTTGTGGTTAATCGTTATATTGAATATATAGAGCATTATTTTCTCTTTCCAATACCGTTTAGATCATATTTTTCACTATGATAGTAAGGGAGAAACAACGATTTCTATGAGACGTGTAGGAGTTATTTCGAAAAGCGAACTAAACGGAGCATTTTGACGTTTAAGCCGCTCCGGCTACTCGTCCTCACGCCAGAACATTTCGGCCGACTAATTTGCGAGTGAAAGACTGTTCACTTGAGTGTTCACACACATCATTCGCGTCACGTGATGTTAAATTCCGGTTGCGAGTGAACAGTGCCGAAGGAAGCATTCCAACATTGTTGGAATGCTTCATTCGGAACTGTCTCTATTCACTTTCGTGTTCACACGGTTCATTTCGAGGGAAAGAGGCGGAATGAAATCACGAAATGAACGATAAATGAATGGTGTGAATGGGCTATAAGCCAAATTTCATCAAAATCTGTTAAGTAGTTTGGAGTTTATCTCGAAAAAACATCGTGACGGCGAGATTTTTATATGTAAAGATTTTTCAGCACTTTTAATGACTTTTTAAAGGAGGTGTTAAAATTTTCTTGATTCTGAATTGTCCGGTCACCCTTTCAAAGTGCCTGTTTCCATGAGTTATAAAAAACTACCTCTTAAAAATTATTCTTCTAAATATGGTATAAAAAAAATCTGACTTTATTTAGAGTGAATATGTACCTATTCTAAAAATAATTGACTAGTTCCACATTACAGGTGTAATCATTCTATCTATGTGGGTAATCGAACCGTCACCATTCTGTCAGTGAGTGCATAATGGGACTTGGTTCCCAAAACTGGTGGCAGTCGGTGATTGAGTTGTAAATTATTCAGCCAACGGTAACCGGACGTTGGGTATGTACCGATATTATCACTGCAAACATCGTCCGTTTCCTACTTCCGATTTATGCTAATATAAAATTATACAAACTCACAGACAGAGATTTTTCAACCAATTCTAATTCAATAATTTTATTTTTAATTCGGTTTGAACATTAATGTTAGTCTTCCAATTTTACATAAGTTTGTTTAAATGGATAATAACACTACACTATTGATTACAATTTAATAAATCAGTCAACACCGAGCATTTTAGAACAATTGTTATTACAGTTAGTTCGCGTTTTCAAATTCTCTTTGATTTCCCATTTTCAATGTTGATTTTGATATTTATTTATTTTAGGGAAATCAACAGTTTATAATTTGATTAATATGTACATGATTTCCTCATTATACTATTACATTGTGTATCTAGAAATTAACTAGATGTTTACGGGAAAATAAACGAAACTTTTTTTTTTTAAATACATCTTTTTTGAATTTCACTTTTTTTCTTTATTTGACCTCTCATCTGTCGCTTTATTTTAAATGCGATTTTTAACCCTTATGTATAAAGAAACTGAATGAAGGACAAGGTCAGAATCGCTTGCGCCAACATCAATCTATGACCTAGGTACCATTAAATTTGATTCTTGTAGCTACTTTGAATTATTTTTAAAGAATTTTCTGCTAAATTTGCGTGAATTTTTTTTATATACAATCCAACGTTCAACAGAATGAATGTTCAATGAATGCCGCGGAATCTTGGTAGTGGAAATTAAAGCACTTCCCGAAATCCGATCGAGCTGAAACTCGGCAGATAGACTCTTTGTCGATGACAATGCATTTTATCATAAGTTGGTGGCCATCACTCGCAAAGGTCGTTGATTCCGATCACTTTCAAACCTCAGTCAAACCGAAAATTATTAACATTTTATAAACTTTAAAATACATTTGAAAATAGATGTAGGCATTATAGTAAGAACATACTTTGTTTTAAGGGTATTTTTTTAACATTTTGTCGCAGGAGACCCGGCTTTTGAGTTGCCCCCAAAGACACTCACTCATGATTGTGTGTTTTGGTGCATATTTACTTACATGCTTCCGACAGCGATGTCGTTACAAAATGTCACTGAGAAGCAGCATTTTGTAATTTCTTTGTAAGATTGTTTTAGCGATAAAGAGAAAATTAATTAATTGTTTGCTGTTCGAATTTGAGTGCATTTTTTTTACAATTTTTACGAAAGTTGTACTTTTAATATTAGCACAGACCCGTGAAAAATCACGAGAACTGAAATCTTGACCAATCGGTTCCAATTTAAAAATGACAAAAATGTAGTTTTTTTCTTTTAAAAAATATTATTTTGTAGGTAGGCACTTTATTGCTTATCTAAATTCTAAACACAATCAGTTAAAATTTTGAAAATGTCATCGAAATTCAAAAGAAATCCGAGTGCCATTATTTTAATACATTACTACTTGTAAAAGTGTTTTATCTTACAAATAATTAAATTGGCGCCATCTGTGAACGCAAAATTATAAATCATAATATACGTTCGTTTAACTTTAAATTTTAAAAATAGATACTTTTTTGATACGCCAATGAATTCTGTGTTTCGTCTGATTGTCTCCAACACCGTTTGGCCACACATTTACAGCAAATATTTGTCTTAGGAATTCATCACCTTATCTTGATGTTGTTCCAACATCGAATCGTTTTACTTACTTTGTCCGGTAAATCACCGGTAAAACGGTACCCGATCATTTTGTTGGGTGCAGGGTTGCCAATTCGTGGGGAATTTCCCAAATTGCGCGGAATTTCTAAGATTTTTGGCGTGAAAATTTCTTTAGCACCGAATTGGAACTCGATGAAATGAAAAATAGCGACAAAGAGACAAACACATTCATCCACACATCTACAGGATTTAGCCTGCGAAAGAATGAGATAGTATAATTTTATGCGGTGCTTTGAAGCCTATCGGTCTCCTCTTTGTGCAATGCTTGTTTAAAGTGAAAACTTCTTTAGCGCCGTTGTGATGTGAACCTCGATGAAACGAAAAATAGCGACACTAAATGAGACAAACACATACATTTATAGGATTTAGCCTAAGATTGAAATGGTATAATCGGTCTCCTCTTTGATAATAATTTTTTTTTAATTTTTTTTTTAAATAAAATATAAAAACTTTATTAAAATATAGGAACATTACTTACGTGCATGCATTTGATCAACAAATTACGATTAATATCGAAAATTTAAAAATAATAAACAGATTGAAAATATTAATATAAAAATTATTTATTTTTGGCTTCCGATTAAAATGAATGAATGAATTTAAAAATTGCTGAGAGTGAAACAATGAAGTAACAAATAACAGACAATAAGACTTGAGCAATATCCACTGATAAAAATATGCGGTATTAAAAATTATTTTCATTATTATTCCTGTAATATTAAGTTCTGGAGAACCTTCCGCGTGTCGGAGAAAAGGTGGGGTTGGTGGGAGATTTGTTGGAATCTTCGTCCTCTCCTAAACCCTGACCAGGAGCAATCCTCATGGTGCGCACCGGGGAATTAGGAGCCCGCTGAACTCGCACCACCAGCGAGCGTCGGACGAATCTGCCAGCTCTTCTGGAGGAGTCATGAAGCTTCTCAAATCGAAGACGAAGGGGAACTCAAGAACGGGGAGTACACATCTGCCATGTTGGAAGTCGAAGGAGTGTTGCTTGAGGTTGAAGGAGTCAGGAATGCAGACATATCTTGTAAAGGCATGTTGTACCTACTGATGTTAGCGTTAAGCGGATTATTGAAAGCATTCAAATTAATACTGTGTTGCAACGGCGTGTTCAAAATCCTCGTACTCGAGTGTGGAGGATCCCTCGAAGGTCCTGCAGCGGAGTACGAAGAAACACTGTCGGGAGATTGAACCAATCTCACGTTCTTCTTCAACAGTTCCGAGTTCATTTTAATTTTGTGGTTAGGAAACATTTTTAGAATCGAATTGGGAGATATGGAAGACGGCGAACAGGAGAAAGGAGACAGACACGATCTGAAAGCTTCCGATAAGTGGCTCATAGTGATCTGGTCGTCTCCACGGTGGAAGTGGGTGAAGCTCTCTGAAACATCGGGGAGTTCTGCAGGGGGACGGGGGCGGGTTGGCTGCCGACGAAAGCGGGGACGAGGTCCTTGGCGTGCATGCAGGAGAGGGTCGGCTTGAAGATGGAAAAGGGCGGAGGCAGCTCCAGAGGAGCGTATGTTGGTTGCAATCGACGCCTTTCTCGGATCTTCGGCAGCTGATGCAGGATGTCCCAAGTGCTCTGTGTGGCGTAAGCATAATCCTTGGGCTTGGCGAGTCCACAGAAGGTTGTGGAGGTAGTGGAGGTGTAGGCCCCGGCGCTGCGGAACAACAGCCAGCTGGGTAGGGGCAGCGGGGGCAGGAGGGCCTCATGCGGCACCAGGTCGCTCCCGTCGCTCGTGGGGCCCCACAATACGCGGCTAATTTATATAGCGCCGTTTTTGTGAGAAATCACCTCAAGGGCGCTGTACAAGTAAATATATAATAAAATTTTGCGCGATGCTTCGTAGCCTATCGGTCTCCTTTTTGTGCGGTGCTTCGTAGCCTCCCCACTCTTGTTTACTTCAGTTTTCTGAAGGCCTCACTTCTACCGCGTGTGAATTGCACATTCTGTTTTTGAAGTGAAAACTTCATTAGCACCGTTGTGATTTAAAACTCGATGAAACGAAAAATAGCGCCACTAAAGAGACAAACACATACATCTACAGGATTTAGTCTGCGAGAGAATGAGATGGTTTAATCGGTCTCCTCTTTGTGCGGTGCTTTATAACCTCCCCACTCTTGTCTACTTTAGTTTTCTGAAGATTTCACTTCAATCGCGTGTGAATTGCACACTTTTTTTATTATTTTGGATATATTGATTACAATTTTGACAATGAAAATTACAATAATTTTCTTAGTTCTTCATACGATCAGTTTCAATTTTGAAAAATAGGCTACGAAGCTCCGCACAAAGAGGAGACCGATTATACTATCTCACTCTCTCGCAGGCTAAATCCTATATATGTATGTTTTTGTCTCTTTTTAGTGTCGCTATCTTTCGTTTCATCGAGTTTCAAATCATAACGGTGCTAAAGAAGTTTTCAATTCAAAATTAAATGCTAATTTCATCAGATTTTTCTTTTATTGTGGAGGTAAAGGAACTTGCGGGGAATTTGATTATTGTAGTTATTTTAGAATATATGTATTGGCAACCCTGGTTGGGCGAGGTCTAATTTGTTATATATATATATAGCACCGTCGAGTGGTTGCTTTTTACGTTTTTACCGAGTGCCATTGAGTACAGGTGAATGACTTTAGTTTTGTAGGTAGGTACTGCAATCTGTACATAATTAAGCTACGGTACTTGTGAAATATCTATTTGTTTTGAGGCAGTTATGAAAGCAGATGGTATATACATTTGTATTGAATAGCTGATAGTAGGATGATTGTACTGTATTTTTGGATAATAGTATCTCTAACAGTAATAATAATAATTACTTCTTATTTAAATAATTACTTCCAATTTATTTTTACTTGCTTGATTTTCAATTCTCGTCTCTTGGAACTTTTTAATTTAATAGATTGATATTTAAATTTATATTTTAAAGCTCCATAACTCATGATGGAAATGATGTAATGAGCCATAAATACGATGTAATTGATCCCCCGACAGTTGTTCCTAGAAATTATAATAATTATTAAACTGGCTGAAGTCCCCGGCGATGCCCGGGCTTTACACAGAGTTTTTGACACCGCCCGCTTTCCAGCCCGCTCGTTACGGGCATTCTCCTTTATATATTATATATAGGGCCCGGATTAATATGTAAATACATATTTTTAATTTATACGATTTTCGGTCGCGTATGTGTTCTCTATCTAGATTATCGTATATAGATTGTGAAAAACTAATTTTTATTTTCCATATTTCACGGTTAAGTCCATATTTTACAAAAAATATGACAATCATCCATATTTTCGATTTTTATATCATAAAACATGAGTTAGTTCACAAAAATTGATATAATTTTACGTGTTTGCATTCTCGCCACCACATGGCCGCGTGTGTTTCATTTCTCTCGCGTATTATTCGTCGTAATTTGATTTTTTATTCTCTTCCTCTACTTGCTTGCTGTTGCTTGCGCGTCTTTTTATTTTTACGTACTCAAGTCACCTACTACTACTGTATAGATAGATACCTATCAGTTTAATCTAAAAATGCCCAAGGATAAACAACCTTTGCGTTTCAAGTAAAGCATATTTTAGACAAAAATAAAGGCTTTGACACCCGAAAAACAATTAATATAGATCTGAGCGGAAGCTTTGGGGTACTGCAGACGTGCCTTGCGCAATTTCGGAACTAGGCGTCTTTAAGAGGGCATTACCAGAGAAAGCCGGAAATACGTCATTTTCAAAAAAGTTTTTAGACGTATTGACTCTTTTCCACAAAAAATTATAAATGGATTTCGAAAGATTGTTCTTTTATCTAGCATAGTTATGTAATAAATTTTTAGAATTTTTTTTAATTTTTAGTATAATAAGGTTATTCCATAGGTCGTTGGCAGATTTGTTAAATTTTCAAAAAAGTTTTTGTATTATACCACACCCATTTCAAATAATGTAATCATGCAGTAAAATAAATCAATACATTATCTAGCAAAGTTATGTATTAGAATTTTAATTTTAGTTTCAATAAAATCATTAAAAAATATGTACGTACATGTGTTTCTTGACGAAAATTGGTCCATTTGTGTATTTATTTGCGCACTTACAAACTAATATATTTCAGATTTTTTTAACATTCTTATTAAATTTAGACATTATTGAAAAATGATAAATACTTATAATCAAAAAATAACTACAAAAAGTACACTATTTTAATAGTTTTATCATCACGCCTTTCAGCATTTTTGGATGAAGGTATAAATTAAAGCTAATTTGGATTGAAATAAATTCGATATTGAGTTATAATTTTAAAAAGCTGGTACGGAGAAAAATCAATCTTTCTCATTGTAACCGCCCTGCACGATCGGAAGAACAACTTTCGACGAAATGTGGATTTTCGTCCGCTGGCTGGTTAAACGCTCTTAAGTACGCTCCCATTACATCATGTGACGTGGAAAGATCTTTCAGCCAATATAAGGCTTTATTTATATCAAATCGACAAAGTTTTAATTTTGATAATTTAAGAAAGCATGTGATTGTGCACTGTAATCAATTTAATAAGACAGATTTAGAGGAATATGAATAAAACTTCATTATTTTATATGAATTACCTGAACATTTCGCTATCTTTTTTATAATTTTTTAATGTAACTGTTACTGCGTAGTAATTTTTCACAATCTCTCTCTCTGGTTTCAATCCTGGGATTGGTTTGCAGCAATTTCATCTATTCGTTTCTTCCACTCTTCCCTGTCTTGTGCGGCTCTTTTGAAGTCTGCATATGATAAGCAGCGCACGTCCACCAGCAGGTCCTCCAGGTACTCTCGGCGTGGGCGTCCCCTAGCGTTTGTCCCCTCGGTCATACCCTCTATTATGGCATGCAAGAGGCCTTCTTGCCTTATTGCATGGCCGATCCATCTTGCGCGCCTTTCGGACGAGGTCCTGAGCAGGTGCCTTCCTCCTTCGATTCTTTGAAGAACCTCCTCATTTGTGATGTGGTCTCTCCAGGAAATTCCTAGTAGTCTTCTATAGGACCACATCTCAAAAGCCTCTAGTCTCCGTTTATCTCTTTCGGATAGGCACCATGTTTCGCAGCCGTACATCAAGATACTCCATACATAGGTCTTGATGAGGAGTATTCTCAGTTTCAGGTCTATATTATTCGATTCTATTATTTTCGACCTTTTATTGAATGCAACCCTAGCCTGGTGTATACGGCTGTCGACCTCGCTCTTAGACCGACCGTCCCATGTTATTTTGCTTCCGAGGTAGACAAACTCCTTGGTGTTCTTTAGTGGAACTCCTGACATCTCTACTCTCATCTGATGTTGCGTTCGGCCTACAGTCAGCAGCTTTGTTTTGTCTTTATTTATCTTCATGTTGTAATTGTTTTGAAGAATGCTTTGCATGTTTGTTAAGGCCTCTTGCAGTTCTTCTTCGCTTTCAATAAACATTGTTTAATATGAAAGATATTCTAATTTTATACTCCATATTTTTTCCATATTTTACATTTTTTAGTCCATATTATATGTATATATTTTGAATATTTTAATACATATTTATCCGAGCCCTAATTATATATTTCAACGAATTCAGACAAAACCTTGACAAATTATATACCTAAACCTTCCTCATGGATCACTATATCTATTGGTGAAAAGCGCATGAAAATCCGTTCAGCAGTTTTTGGGTTTATCTTGAACAGACAGACGGACGCGGCGGAGGATTTTAATTTATAATATGTAGAGATAGAGATAAAACAATCTCGTTTTGCTCTTCTATTATACTTCTAGTGGTGTGAATAATGATCTAGTATTTAGTGAGTCACAAGAACGGTATCCACTGCCATACGACATACGAATAGCGGAAATAAATCGTTAGATTCTTGAATTAGACGTGGGGTACTTTTCCATTGTAGGTGTTGCACAGCTGCATAGTTGCATAGCCAGCGGAGCAAAATATCATAGAGTGGTCTACCAGAGTAAAAAATTGTGTAGACCTTGAAATTCCAGGTAAAAAATAAATAAATAAAAAAAAAAAACAGTGCAATTCACACGCGGTAGAAGTGAAACCTTCATAAAACTAAAGTAGACAAAAGTGGGGAGGCTACGAAGCACCGCGCAAAGAGGAGACCGATAGGCTACGAAGTACCGCACAAAGAGTAGACCGATTATACTATCTCATTCTCTCGCAGGCTAAATCCTATAGATGTATGTGTTTGTCTATTTTCAGTGTTGCTATTTTTCGTTTCATCGAGTTTCAAATCACAACGGTTCTAAAGAAGTTTTCACACCAAAAACAGAATGTGCATTTCACGCGGGGTAGAAGTGAAACCTTCAGAAAACTAAAGTAGGCAACAGTGGGGAGGCTACGAAGCACCGCACAAAGAGAAGACTGATTATACTATCTCATTCTCTCGCAGGCTAAATCCTATAGATGTATGTGTTTGTTTCTTTTAAGTGTCGCTATTTTTCGTTTCAAGGAGTTTCAAATCACAACGGTGCTAAAGAAGTTTTCACTTTAAAAATAGAGTGTGCAATTGACACGCAGTAGAAGTGAAAACTAAAGTAGACAATAGTGGGAAGGCTACGAAGCACTGCACAAAGTGGAGATCGATTATATCTCATTCTCTCGCAAGCTAAATACTATAGATGTATGTGCTTGTATCTTTTTAGTGTCGCAATTTTTCGTTTCATCGAGTTTCAAATCACAAGGAAGTTTTCACTTCAAAAACTTTTGCAACTTTCATAACGCCTGTGCTCACTGGCTGAGTGTTTTTGTTGTCACTAATTTTCTGCCTTATTGTTAATTAAATGTTATTTCAAATCGAATAATTGAAAACGAATCGGTGTTGACGAAATGTCAATTATTTATTTATTTAGGTAAGGTTGTTACATTTGTTAGAGACGGTTTCGACTGTTTCGAAGCTAATCAATTACCCAATGATCAAACAAATAATAAAATCACTCTGTGAATGTGCTCTAACAAAAAAAGTAAGTTTTTCCGTTTTTTTCCTTTCAAAAGTACCTACCTACGTAAATCGGAATATATTATATCGTTGGGTTGACGGCCTCCGTGGTCGAGGGGCAATTATCTCGACTAGCGATCCGGAGGTCGCGGGTTCACCCCTCGACGTGCGCAGATAAATTTTATTTGATTGATTTGTGTTTTCACAATTTAATCACTTAAAATAATATACGGTTCATTGGCGGCTCGTTCCAGAGTGAAAGATAGTCTCAATATCGCCCTGCTGTAAAACCACCATTCAGAATTGAAATGTCTTTAGCCTTGTTTGGTGATTAGATCTGAATAGTTAGGTACTTCCCCACTTTCCTCCTCCCCATCTCCATCCCTACGGTCTTATCTTCAGCCTCACAACCCTAATTTGGGATGCCATATCCTCACTGGCTCCAGACTGGAGCAGTTGGGACTCTTGTGAGGTATTCACATTAAATATTTTTGTCAAATTGCCAAAAAATAACCAAATTAATTGGCTAAATATGCAAAAGTACTTAACAAACAAGAATGGATAAAAGGTATAACACAAATAGGACTTTAAAATTTTTATTCTACTGTTAAGAGCGTTTAACCAGCCAGCGGACGAAAATCCACATTTCGTTGAAAGTTGTTCTTACGATCGTGCAGGGCGGTTACTACGAGAAAGATTAATTATTCTCCGTACCAGCTTTTTAAAATTATAACTCAATATCGAATTTATTTCAATCCAAATTAGCTTTAATTTATACCTTCATCCAAAAATGCTGAAAGGCGTGATGATAAAACTATTAAAATAATGTACTTTTTGTAGTTATTTTTTGATTATAAGTATTTATCATTTTTCAATAATGTCTAAATTTAATAAGAATGTTAAAAAAATCTGAAATATATTAGTTTGTAAGTGCGTAAATAAATACACAAATGGACCAATTTTCGTCAACATGTACGTACATATTTTTTAATGATTTTATTGAAACTAAAATTAAAATTCTAAAACATGCGTTTGCTAGATAATGTATTGATTTATTTTACTGCATGATTATATTATTTGAAATGGGTGTGGTATAATACAAAATCTTTTTTGAAAATTTAACACATTTGCCAACGACCTATGGAATAACCTTATTATACTAAAAATTAAAAAAATTTCTCAAAATTTATTACATGCGAATGCTAGATAAAAGAACAATCTTTCGAAATCCATTTATAATTTTTTGTGGAAAAGAGTCAATACGTCTAAAATCTGATTTGAAAATGACATATTTCTGGTTTTCTCTGGTAATGCCCTCTTAAGATACTGATTTGGTAGGTGCAATCTTGCCTGTCTTCAAATAATGGGCTTCACTACAATATCAGCTTGATATGATTAGCATAATTAGCATAAGCATAATCAGCTTGATATGAAGAGGTTCTCCAAAGAATCGAAGGAGGAAGGCACCTGCTCAGGACCTTGTCCGAAAGGCGCGCAAGATGGATCGGCCATGTAATAAGACAAGAAGGTCTCTTGTATGCCATAATGGAGGGTATGACCGAGGGGACAAACGCTAGGGGAGGCCCACGCCGAGAGTACCTGGAGGACCTGCTGGTGGACGTGCGCTGCTCATCATATACAGATTTCAAAAGAGCCGCACAAGACAGGGAAGAGTGGAAGAAACGAATAGATGACATTGCTGCAAACCAATTCTAGGATTGAAACCAGAGAGAGAGATGATTAATGATGAAACTATTTTTAAATGTCTACTTCATTATTAAGAGTTCTTTAAGAATGTCCTTTTTCAATGAGGTCATGGTAAAGAAATGGCTCTTTGATTATTAACTTTCCTTCTATCTTTGAAACTAAATTTAGCAAAAATGTTGGTCAGCCGCTTTCCGCTCCTAACCGACGATATTACGTAACATTTAGTCATACAGTGAGGGGACAAACCTCTTGGTTTTAAAAATATTTTGTTGCGGTTTATTAATGTGAATTCCAATTTGGAATGTGTTGGAAAATTGAAGGAGTGAAAGAAGATTGGGAAGAGAAAGGTTAGAACTATTATTAACCGACTATTCAGATCTGGTTACTAATTACGGCTAAAGCCATTTCAAGTGATGTTTCAATTCTGAATGGTGGGCTTTTAACAGGGCGATACTTTGGAGTCAGAAGGTCTTGGATTACTTCCTTCAACCTCGCAACTCGCAACATCCCCCAAATTGAGGATGCCATAGGCTCACCTGCACCGGGCAGTTGGAACTCTTGTGAGATAATGAGGTGATTTTTCATAAAAACGGCGCTATACAAATTATCCAATTATTATTATTTCCCTTCTATCAAATATATCAAAAATATATGAGAAAATTGTAAAAAAACAAATTTGGACATTCTTAGATGAAAATAAAATAATTAATGATAATCAATTCGGCTTCAAAAAAAATACAAGTACTCACGACGCGATAGCAAAAATAACCAACTATTTATATACGGCCCTAGATTCCGATAAAAAATGTATCGGAATATTTATAGACTTGAAAAAAGCTTTCGACAGCATATCACATAAAAAATTAATAAATAAATTAAAATCTATAGGAATTAATGGGAAAGTCTTAGCATGGATAGCTAGTTATTTACATGAAAGACCACAACAAGTAAAATTACTAAATCAAGTCAGCGATTCAAAATATAGCGATTTTTCAATACCCCAAGGTACAGTTTTGGGACCATTGTTATTTATTATATATGTCAATGATATATTCAATATTTCTAAATATGGAGACATTGTCTCCTACGCTGACGACACAGTCCTATTACTAAAATCAAACACCTGGTCTGAATTAAACAAAATGGCAAATACAGATATCAATGCACTAAAATTGTGGTTTGATAAAAACCTGTTGACTTTAAATTCTAAAAAAACCTATTATTTACCATTTTTCATTAAAAAACAAGAAACACCTAAAGAAATAAACTTAATAATCCACTCTGTGACAAATACAGAAAACCACAAATGTAATATATCATGTTCAAAAATAGAAAGCAAAACTGATATTAAGTACCTGGGCATAACAATAGACCAGCGTTTAAAATGGTCTCCACACATAAATATTCTGAACAACAGAATAAGGAAACTAACATATATATTTAGATGTTTAAGAGATATTTTAAACGAAAAATTACTTAGAACCACATACTTCGCTTTCTGTCAATCAATTATACAATACGGCATTATAGGATGGGGCGGTACATATAAAAATCAAACACAAACAATTTACATATCACAAAAACTAATAATAAAAACAATTTTAAAAAAACCCTACTCATATTCGTCAGAACTTTTATTCAAACAATTTAAGGTCAGAAAATTAAGTGCATTATACTTTTATCATGCAACATTACAAATTTATAAAGATAATATTAAAAATCAAGTTGCACCCTTTAAAAATAACAGAAGTCTTAGACAAACATCAATACTTCCCACTCCAAAATGTAAAAAAAAAATTGGACAATTGAGTCATAAATATCTCGGAGCAAAATTTTTTAATTCATTACCAGAAAAAATTAGAAACATGAATACCAATATAAAAAGTTTTAAAACTCACCTAAAAAATTATACTGAAAACTTAAACTGAATGATATTAAAAAAGCAATACAATAACACCCCCCCATACACACAAGCCTTGCTTAATTATGGGGGTACATCAAATATTCTACTATGTAATTAATTACTGTATAAAATTTATAAAAAAAAAAAATAAAAAAAACAAAATAAAAAAAAATAAAAATAAAAAAAATAAAAATTATTATTATAAAATAAATGCGATTTTTTCGTAACATTGTCTTTAAAATTCAAAGTGTCGCGTTTTAGTAAAATCAATGACTGCTGACAGTACGGACATTAATGCGCGACTGATTTTGAGGTGTCACGTGATCAAGTCAGTGCCATCGAACAACGATATTTTGAAAATGTCGATGATTGTTGTTGATACTTGTTATTACTGCTTATTTGTATTTATTATTATTCGTGGACTTTCACCAACCTGTCCCATTGTCTTAACTATATTTTGTCATACTAACACATATTGTATCTGTATTTCCCGCTAAGCACTTGCATACTGCTTACTAACAACGTATGCACGGACATTGGAGGTATAGTTTCATTATCAAATGTAGAGTCGTTTTTACCAAAAAAATTAGAGTCCTTGCAAGAGCCTCGAAGGGATAACTATCTGTTACCTATACCAGGGCGGGTAAGTGGTGGGTCCTCCAATGCTTATTTGTATTTTCTTTTACCGCAAGCATATTAAAAAAGTGATTAAAATGTTTTAAACAGTGATGTTTACTTAGCGAAAGCACTGTCTTCGTAATTTGTTGATCGCGCGCCCAGGCCTGTACTCTAATCGGCCTTGTACTACAATATAGTGACGTAATATAATTTCTGCATTCTAATTTCACATGCATAATATCACTTAATTTGTAAAAAGCTGTAATCCTTGCGTTTTATAATACAAACCTTTTCACAGAGCATAACTTGTGTTAAAAACGAATTAAGTCGGTTATAGTCGATTATACCTTGACCCGTCCGACTGCTAGTAAAGCGCCCTACCCACAATTACATCGACTATCTAAAATATCTGCATAATTTTATCAACAATGCGATTTCTACATTAATATTTTTGTTTTGTTAGAATTTTCGATATATCGCTTTAAAATCGGAAATTTTATGTCGATCGTTCTACATGCATGTCATTATGTTCGAAATTGCATGTTTTAATGTTTTAAATTGCGTGTTTTATCGTTTGAATGACATGACAATATCCAATTTATATCCAGCAAGTGACAGGTTTTTAACTACGACATTCCGATGTTATATTGACACGAAATACTTTAGCGTGTTAAGTTTTTCACTGAAAATAGTTTTTTTTTATTATATTTAAAATTCAAAGTAAAATCAGCCTGGAACTAGTGGGTCTATGATAACCGTAATATTTTGAAATGTGAGACTAAAATAATGTAAATGGGGAAGGGAAAAAATAAAAAGACGCTGTAGAGATTTGGTTAAGTTAGATCCGGGTATTCAAATCTATCTATATCTACGTATGTAAAAGCTCTCAATCGGGGAGCTTTGGCATCATGAATTTTGGATATCTATTTTTGTCTAGATTTTATAGATGAATGAAATTTTTTGAGCTCGTGTCTTTATATTCCCTTGGCGTTATTAAATTTGCATTGGGAATTTCAAGATCAACACTACTATGTATCAACGTCATTTTTGTATATTTATCTCATTGTCAAAAATAATAAAGTCGTATTTGTTCGTTATTTTTCAAGTGTGCTTTATAACGGCCTTCTTGGGGTAAGGCACTCGACTACGAATCCAGAGGACGCGGGTTCAAATCATCCCGCTAATAAATTTTATCACGTATAAATTAAGCAAATAATTTTTTTTTTTACATGAGCTCCACACAGGAGGCCCTGAGGAACATAATTTCCCTCAGGGCCTATGTCATCTTTGGGGATGCTGTGTGGAGGGTTTTTTAAGGAAAGGAAGGAGAGGAGAGTTCTGGGAACGAAAAGGGTTTAAGGGGTGGGTTTAAGGGAAGGAATCTGGGGTTCAGTATGTCCTGGTCGTCCGCCTCCAAGACCTAGACAAACCTCACCCAATGAACCCGGGCACCCCTGCTAATTCACCAAACGTAGCGAACTACTTGGGGTGACCTAAGGCAGAGGTGTCGGTTATTCAATAAAGGTTCCCGGGGCGGCGGTACCCATTCCCGCCTCCCAAATTGAAAATTTAATTAATTTGTGATTTTTCATAACTAATCAATTTAAAATTATAGTGTGTTTGCGGCGCTTTCCAAAGTGGAAGATACTCCCAGTATCGCTCTGGAGTAAAACAACCAATCAGAATGGAAGTATTTCTTGAAATTGCTTTAGCCTTGTTTAGTTGTTTCCAGATCTGAATTGCTACATAATTCCCCACCTTCCTATTCCCCATCTCCTTCCCTTCCCGACTATCCTCAGCCTAACAACATACCCAAAATAGGGATGCCATAGTCCCAATGGCTCCAGACGGTTAGGAGCAGTTGTGACGCATTCACATTAAAAAAAGATTTCTAAAATATATTGTTGAAACTCTTTTAAAAATATAGATCACAATTTATTTTTATATTTCATACATGCTAAATTAATATCCTCTCTTCTATCAAGCGTTATCTAGAATTGCCTCCCCTCCATTCAACATCTTCTCATCTCTTATAAGTCTGAACTCGACTCCAATCTTCCATATAATTCTGAAATTTCCTCATTTAAATAAAATTTATATATAATTCACCTTTCTTTTGCTGTAATTTTAAATGTTGACCTTGAAGGATGAAAACCAGAATAATTGAAAAAAAAAGAAGAAGAAAAAACACAGCAAAGCATCGAAATACCAAATAATAATAATTAGAGGTTTGGTTTTACATTTTTTTAAACTAAATTGAAAATAATATTTTTTAATTGTTGTTTTCAGAGGGTTTTTTAAAAATCAAAACGAGTTGCAAAATCCTTTATCAGAAACCATTGTACAACTAACCTTGCCTTTAGCTTTAGAATAGACCTTTTCGTGTTTTTATCAACGCTTTTTCAGTGTCTGCATTTTCAAGGCTATAACGTCAGGACATTGCCCAGTAACTCTAAACCGAACAGAGGTCCCGAGTCATTCCTTTTTTGTGGAAAAGCTTCGTCACGATTGACTCGGTATTCTATTATACGCCAAAAGTGGTTACTACCCGGCTTCACCCGGTGTAAAAAATATTACAGAATTTTATTTCGTGGTTCTCTCTGCGGTGTGTTAGTTTATTTTTTCCAGTTAACTCCTCAGGTAAAAATATTTCCGTTTTGAAATAAAATAAAAAAAAAAACAAATGAATGGAATATTTCTGAACGTATCCGAAAACTAAAAACCTTTTTTTGAAAGGTGGTAAACTACGCTTTCAAATTTTAAAATTCGAAATATATATATTTCATTTTTGAAATATAACAATTTTGCTTGCAAACATAAAAAAACGTTTAAAAACTGGCCCATTTTACGTTTTTTTTTAATCTAAAATTACTGATAAGAGGCTACGAAGCACCGCACAAAGAGGAGACCATTATACTATCTCATTCTCCCGCGCAGGCTAAATTCTATATATGTAGGTATTTTTTTCTTTTTAGTGTCGCTATTTTTCCTTTCATCGAGTTTTAAATCACAATGGTGCTAAAGAAGTTTTCACTTAAAAAATAAAAGTAGTTACATATATTTTATTAGACAAAAATGTATCGTCATCTCATTTTTTGTTGTTCCATGTAAAAAAATATTAATTAAAAATTTCCAAAGTTTCATTTTTTTTTCAAGAACGATCCGAAACCTTGCGTTTATAAAGGTGTATATTTTACTTGTTTTGTGAATTATTCTTAGATTTGAATATAAAGCGCGGTGTTTCCTCTTTCCAACACCGTTTATTTCATGTTTCTCACTATGATAGGGCGACACAACGATTTCTTTTCCGGAAAGCGAAAAAAAAGCCTGAGGGTCATGTTGATTTTTCCATTTTGCATAGCTCTTGATGGAAATGATTTGACATATGAAAATTGTTCATATTTCAAGGCACCAGAGCCCACTGAATCGGAATTTTTTGTGCTTCAATAAACAGATTTCTAATGTTTAGGCTGAAACTACATTTTTAAAAATTTTACCCAAAATTATTTTATGTTTTTAAGTGTAAAGTCTTAACTTTCAATGGGACATAAAAACAAATTTTCTGCTATATAGTTAAGAATCGTGTCGACTTGTGACTTTGTGAGTTGTGCAAGTTAAAAGCAGCGTAAATTTAATCTCAAAAGTTAAGTTATCTCGTTTAATATTATTTATATCGGGAGTTTTCTGTTGATTGAGAAATCGGGTCAAGCAGTCAACATTAATTTTACCAGCATAATCTGCATTTCACTAGGAATAGCGAATAAAGCAAAATATTACCGTTATTAAACAACTGCCACGAAACTATTAAATTTGATTAATGTTAAATTCGACTAATTTTGATGTGTTTATTTGACTCCGTTTTGCTCTTACCTCTAATTTTGATGTGTTTATTTGACTTTTGCTCTTAGTACCTCTAATTTTGATGTGTTTATTAGTTTATTTGACTCAATTTTGTTCTTAGCTCTAATTCTGATGTGTTTATTTGACCCAATTTTGTTTTTAGCTCTAATTTTGATGTGTTTATTTGACTCAATTTTGTTCTTAGCTCTAATTTTGATGTGTTTATTCGACTCAATTTTGCTCTTAGCTCTAATTTTGATGTGTTTATTTGACTCAATTTTGTTCTTAGCTCTAATTTTGATGTGTTTATTTGACTCTATTTTGCTCTTAGCTTTAATTTTGATGTGTTTATTTGACTCTATTTTGTTCTTAGCTCTAATTTTGATGTGTTTATTTGACTCAATTTTGCTCTTTGCTCTAATTTTAATGTGTTTATTTGACTCTATTTTGCTCTTAGCTTTAATTTTGATGTGTTTATTAGACTATATTGCTCATAACTCTAATGTTGATGTGTTTATTCTATTTTGATTGCTAACTTCCTTTTGAAAGACAACCATTTTGAATCAAGACGTTGCTTGAAATGGCATTAGCCGTGTTTAGCGACCAGATATAAACAGCAAGGTACTTTTCAACCTTCCCCACCCCACTCTCTCCGGTCTCACTGGGACTCCTGTGCAGTATTCTTAAGAGGTAACACGGACATGAGAAAATAAAATAAAAAATGGTATTTTACCAAACTGTTGCTTTCGCTGTCGCTTTTACCCCCCCCCCCCCCTCCGAACACTGAGCGAAAGGGACAACTGCACCTCAGGCTGATAATACCTAAATAGATTCATCAAAATCGAGGTTTCGTATTTTCTGCTCCAAAACTGGACCGATTTTTAGAATTTTTTTTACCAACTACATTGGAAGAAAATATTCTACGTCCATTCGTTTTGCTTTTTGAAAAATACGTTTTCTATTTTGTGTACTGAACGTCTGTTTTGGCGTTCAAACCAGGCAATTTTAACGAATTTTGTAGGGTCCTAACTCCTAACAGAAGCAACTTAAAAAACGTACCGATCCGCTAGTGGTCGATATCTATATTATATTTTAAAAAAAATGCTCTAGGGTCAAAATCCAGAAAGGAAATTAAGGGCCCGCAACCCAGATTTGTACCGATTTATTATATATTTCCCTTAAACACGGTAAGTTTTAAAGCTCTTAAAAAAATATATATGTTATTCTTGAGGATAATATCTAGACTTTGCCCACGCCGAAACGCAAATTATATAAAATTCTCTCGATAGAAAAAAATCGCAAAGTATGCTCTAAAAATTATTCACAGTGTTTCTTCAAATGCTGTTTAAGATAACGCCCGCGAGATTTTTGCTCTATTTTAAACGAGTCGTGTTTTATTAAACATTTTCGCATCGATTTTGTCGCTGTAAATGTTAGCGCTCTCCTCTAACATTCGTAATTTCGTATCTCTCCATCTTCTTCTTTTCGGGCCCGGTTGCAGAGCCTTAAGAAATACGTTTTGATGGACACAACGCAGCCCGCCCGGTTTACTGAGAGTATCGTTCAATCTATCGCGTTATTTACAGTTTATACCATGTGGCTTGGCAGCTTGCCACAATGTTATTTTAAATTATCAATATTATAGATATTAAAAGCAGTCGTAAATTTGAATCAAACGTTTATATTTAGCAATATTATTCAATAGCAGCAATGAGCTGTTGGCACTGCTGAATAATATCGAGGTGTTTTAACACTTAGGTCAAATGTTGCAACCTCGGGGTATCAGTACATTGCGTACTTCACAGGTTCACAGTCTAATCTTGTATTGCAAGTCAATAAATACATCGATGCAGCTGAAGAACATGTAATAATAATGTTATTATTCATAACATTTGAGTATTGTTTCCTCGAGTAGTTTATTTTCCACGTAGCCAACCGCAGCAGTGATATTATTGCTGTATTGACCTGTGTGAAGCCGCAGACGGTTTCAATGGTTACAGAAATTCAGTATCGTATATCCTGATATTGGACACCTAGACGCAGGGCCGTGTTTGGGTAGCAAACCGCCCTTTCGGCAAAATAAAACCTCGCACCACCCCATCTCCTTTAGCCAATGGCTTTAACAATTATTTTGAAGTAGAAAACGGTATTAACGATAAACTAAACCCTTCAGGACAATTTGTTCGGTTTTCGGAACAATTCATATAGGTCTCGTAGAAATCGTTGTGTATCCCTTTCTATCGTGGTTATAAATATGATCTAAACGGTGTTAGTAAGAGTAAACACCACGCTTTATATTCAAATCGAAAAGATATACATTTATGGATCCAAAGTTTCCGACTACAATTTGAAAAAAAATGTTGATTTTTATTAATTATCTTTTAATAAAACAACAAAAAAGTGAATTATAGATAATGTTTATAATATATTTGCCTAATAAAATATGTTTTTTTTTAATTATCAGTAATCTTAGTTAGAAAAAACGTAAGATGAGCCATTAAAAAAAATTATGTTTGCAATCAAAATTTAATTTTTCTTTTAAATAATGTGTTTATTTCGAATTATAACATTTGATAGCGTATTTTATCACCTTTCAAAAACAGTTTTTAGTTTTCCGATGCCTTCAGAAATATTTCGTTATTTGGATTTTATTGCAAGGCAGACACATTTGACCTTTCGGTAAATAGGTCCGTGGCCTGAGAGTTTAATATTGAAGAAAAACATTTGAAAAAAAGACAATAAAAGTCACCGGTTACCAAAATTTTATTTACATTTTTTACTCCAAATAATGTCAGGAATCACTGGATTAGAGTAAGTCAAGTACCTACGTTATTTAATATCCTTGTATGTGCAAAATAAGACCGAATATATAATTTTACGAGACTATATCGTTATTCTGACGATCGCATCGTGATCGATTACACATCTTCCCTGTTGATGGACACTACAATGCTGTCCGAAACGTTGACTAAATAAGGAGGTAGCGCAACACGGCATAATACCTCAAAAATAAATTCCGAAAATACACCATCTGTTAAAAAGAAATTGTAAATCTTAAAAAAAATACGTTTGTACATGGAAATGATTTTAAAGGGGACATAATATATTTGAATGAATTTAATTTGTCCATACCGGTAATATCGAAAGTTTCAAATAAGTTTTTCGAACTAGTTTACGTAAAGTAAACTAGTTTACAAAACACGTTAAGTAAAATTGAAAATTATACTACAACCTAAAAAGATTTCTCTTTTGGATTGGGTGCATTACATTGTCTATCATTAGTTACACGTCTGCTCTGATGATGGCCACTGTAATGCTGTCCGAAACGTTGGCTAAAGAAAGAGGAAGCGGAACACGGCGCTTCGTACGGCTTCCGTCATCGATGGGTAAGGCTCTTGACTCGCAATCCGAAGGTCGCGGAATCGAATCCCGACGTGTGCCAAAAATTTTTTTTTAATTAATTTGTGCTATTGCACAATTAATTCTTTAAAATAATATAGTATAGTATATTTGCGGCACGCAGAGTCGAAGATACTCTCACTATCGCCCTGGTGTAAGACCACCATTCAGAATTGAAACGTTGATTTAAATGGCTTTAGCCGTATTTGGTGACCAGATCTGAATAGCCAGGGACATTTCCTACCTTTTCCATCTCTTTCCCCTCCCCACTACCTTCAGCCTCACAACATATATATACAACTCAATTGGGGATGCCATAGTCTCATTGGCTCTAGACGGGAGCAGCTGGGACACTCTTGTGAGGTATTAACAGAAAAAAAAAATTTAAAAAAACTATTGGTGTGAACAAATTTAAAAAATTCAAACGGGTTTTTTTAAATGATTTGCCTGATTTACAAACGTTTTTTTAATGTTATCGGGATTTATTTTTGGGGTATTATTCCATGTTGCGCTACCTCCTTTAGCCAACATTTCGGACAGCATTACAGTATCCATCATCGATTACACCATCTGTCCCGATGATGGACGATGAATGCTGTCCAAAACATTGTCTAAAGAAGGCTAAACACGGCATAATACCCAAAAAATAAATAACTTGTAGAATGATAAGACTTTTGGCCGTGAAAACCTCAAATCATATCAGTATTTACTTCTTCGACCAAGTATCTTGGTCGATGATTTACGTAATAGATTAATTTAATAGATTACTATTACGAAACTTTATATAATAATAATAACATATTATACAACTTCAAATAGGTAAATATTGTAATTTTTTCATAACAATTTTCAGAATAAAAATTATAATATTATAATCTTTGTAAGTAAACCGTTATTACGATAACGTTATCACTGTCAAACACTAGTGCTTATCGTGAAGTATATAATTAATCTCGTATGTGAACGCAGTGGAAAAATAACATTAATTAATTTTCCATCTCCCGGTCTGGGAACCGCCCCGCCCCGGTTGCGCCCATGGTTTATTTTTAGCGTGGGGCGCGTGCGCGAACAAATTGATTTTTCAGGGGTGAATTGCAACACCAAATTGGCGCGCAACTTGCTGCTTTGAGAGTTATCTATGTAGTAGTATTGGGTTGAAACTCTTCTAATAAATTATGTCCCCATGGTTCCATGACAACTCAGAATCGTGTAATTTCAACGCTCCTTTATGTCATCTATTTTTTTTACATTAGCTTCACACAAGAGGCTCTGACAAAAATAATTTCCCTCAGGGCCTATGTCATCTTAGAGGAAGTTCTGGGAAGGAAAATAGTATGAGAGGTGGATAGGAATCTGGGGGTCATTGTGTCCAGGAGTCACGTACTATGAATCTATCCCTACCACTGTTCGGAGAGGTCTAGGTTAGATCTCCAACTTTATACCACCATTTGGTCTTACATTGATGGGAGCAGTTGGGACTGTTGTCACCAAACACTGCTAAATCCATTTCAAGCTACATTTAATTTCTAAATGGTATTTTTTTGACCGAGGCGATACTATATCTGCCAATCTGATGATGATGCTCAATTTGGGAGGCGGGTATGGGTACCGCCACCCCGGGAATCATTTATTGTATAACCAACACCTATGCAAAAGGTCACCCAAGGTGGTTCACTACGTTTGGTGACTTAGCAGGGGTGCCCGGGTTCATGGGGTGACGTTTGTCTGGGTCTTTTCGGCGGATGCGTCTACCCACCAGCTGCATTGCAAGTCGGATCGGGAGAGAATGTTTGAGACAGTCCCTTTGACTTCTCCAGCCGTACTCCCTCGGAACATCGCATTGCACCGCAGTGGGAGGGATGGATTCATACGCTCTGGACACACTGACCCCCAGATTTCTACTCACTCCTCATACCCTTTTCCTTCCCAGAACTTCCTCTCCTTAATTAACTAACTAACCATCACGCCGTTTCCCCGCAGGGGTAGGCAGAGAGGAGGGACCGCCAAAACACTCGGTCTTGGCACACACTCTTTGCCTCATTCACATTCATACATCGTCTCATACAAACTCTTATATTATTCTTCCTTTCCTAAAAAGACTCTCCACACAGCATACCCAAAGATGACATAGGCCCTGAGGGTAATTATTTTCCTCAGGGCCTCCTGTGTGGAGTTAATGTAAAAAAAAACGAGTATGATTTAGACCACACAACTGAAGTAAAACTTCTGCTCCATCTATATGATAGGAAGAGAGAAAGAAAATATACGCGCGCACTGCTCTCTCTTGCTCCTACAGTGTAATACAGACAATAGGCCTGCACTGTGTAACGTAACTGGCTAAGAGAGAAAGAAAATGTGTGCTCGCACCTCTCTCTCTTGCCCCTACAGTAATATACGAAACGTACTCCCTCTCAACTACCGTTCGCCTCGCTTTTCGTAACGCCCTCGTCGCGCATTCTCCAGCTTACTCCCCAAGCCAAGCGTGCGTAAAATCGGCTAGCCATTTCAAGAAACATATTGATTCTGAAAGGTGTTTTTCCATTGAGGCGATACTGATAGCATCTACCAATCTGATGATAATGCAGGTATATTATTTTGATCCCATATTATTTAATTAAGTCTTCTTCCTTGCGCTGTCCCAACTCATTGCCTAGGTAGGCTGTTCTCTTTCTCAGGTTGTAATTTCTTCTGTTCTGAGTATCGCCTTCATCCAGGCCGTTTCTCTGAAGTATTTTGGAGCATTGAATCATCCAGGAATTCTTCGGTCTTCCTCTGGATGACTGTCGATGAAGCTCCATAGACATTGCCTGCTTCACTGTGTGGACTGATGGTCTCCGTCTTATGTGCTCATACCATCTCAACTGTCGTTCCTCCAGCTTACTGTTTATGTCTGTGACACTAACGGCCGCTGTTACCAATCCTACTAATCAACTTCTAAGCTAAATCTAAGGTTCATCACTGCTTAAATGCAAACTACGCTGTTACCAACACACAAACATCGCTTAAGCAAGCCGCTTAGTCTAAGCCAGCCGGACTACTGGATTAGCTACTTAAGCATAAATCTAAGGAAAGTACTAGTTATAAAAAGTGTCCACAGAGTGAAAAATACCGCGAATGATCAAATGTCACTCTGACAAATGACAGTCGGGTTCGCGCTCCTTTCAGTTATTTGTGTTGCATTTGTCAGATTTATTGTCGTTATAATAAAATGGATAGAGATGTTTTAGACATAATAGATATTGCAGAATGGGCGGAAGTAATGTTTAATATGTAATTGGCACCGCCCGTTGACTTCGATAACAGTATCGGCGATGCTGTGATGAGTTCTACAAGCCTCATCTTATCATTTGGTGTTAAATTCTTGGCACGCTTTGTTTTATTTTTCATTTTAATAAGTTTGTTTACTTGCTAACACACGGAGAAAAAACCGCCGTTCTGCCAATTCAAATGGGAATTACCGATTGTGGCACTACGTTCAAGTCAAAGTGGTCACTTTATTTGTAATAATATATTTTATACGTTTGTTTAAAAAATATGAAATACCAGTTTACGAATAACGACATTTAAAAGAAATAATGTGTATTAATAAGAGCTACAATAATTAACTTTTTAATATTAATTTAAGATAGAAAGTTTTTAAATTGACGTCATTTTGTTGTCTATGGTAGTGTGCGGTTGTGTGTGGGGCCACTTAAGATTTTCAACGATAAAATGGTTGGTAACAACGCGAAACGAATGTTCCCTACAAAATGCTTAAAAATCGCTTGGCTAATCAAAAACTAAGATTTAGCTTAGAAGTTGATTAGTAGGATTGGTAACAGCGGCCGCAAGGCTACCACGAATGCGTGAACTTGTAATCTTATCTTTTAGTGATATTTAATTAAGTATTCAGACAAAACAATGAACAATAATATCGTGTAATATGTGTATTTTAATTAGTTCAATGTAAGTATTTATGAGCATTTGATAAGGAATGAATTATTTATAAACAATGACCCCTGTGGTACATTTTGAAGTTATTTATTATAGATTATTTACCCAGCTTCAGATTATTTCTGTATTATGTCGATTTTATCAAATTACTACATTTTCCAGAGATGTTATTTGTAATTTAATTTGCACGTATGTAAGTCGCATTTAAATATTTTAAATTTGCGTTGTAAAGTTTATTGCTCGCATAAAGGCAGATTTTATTACTTTTCAGTATGGTCCGATGTATTCAAATATTTATGTAATGTTTTAACGACCTCTGTGGCAATGTGGTAAGATCGTTGGTTTTTAGTACCTAACAAGGTTCGCGGACTCAAAATCCGAATAATCTGTAATATAAAAATGAATCGCTGAATTTGTTGCTAAGCGCATAACTTTCGAACGACTGCACCAAATTGAATAATTCTTTTTTTTTGTGTGTTCGTTAGTGTCAGGACAAGGTTTTTATAAAGCTTCCGGTGAGCTCTGGCATTATGAAATTTGTATAAAAAAATTGCTATTGGTGGCAAGCGAGGAAGCGACTATTGCTAAGGAAAGCGGGAGGGAGGGAGAGATTGGGGAGGGGAACCAGGGAGCGGGAGGGGAACCTGGGAGGGGGGAGGGGAACTCGGGAGGGGGGTTCGCGGGACGAGGGAAGGGGGGAGGAGTGGAGTGGGGAAAGGGAAGGTGGAGGTGACGGAGTGAGAAAGGACACGCAGTGAGAAACAATTTCTTTATTAAATGGGATAGCAACGCATGCCGGGACCAGCTAGTTTGAAATAAAATTTGCACCAAGTTTTTGCGGTGTTAGTGATAAAACTGTTTTAATCCACTTGAAGCAAATTGGGAAGGTGAAAAAGCTTGAAAGGTGGGTACCTCACGAGGGGAAGTGAAGCAAATCAACAAACGCGCGTTAGAACGCTAGACCACACACTGTACAACAGACGGCTACCAAATTAGAAGAGCTTCAATTGGAATGTCAAAGGCTACGAACGCACAGGCAGGTGGCTGGCTTAGCGCCTAGAGCCTAGTGGCAAAAAACCAACACGTTGGTTTACCTGGATACACGCTAAGCGGCTGTCCATCGGCTATCTACTACCTATCTAGGCTCTAGGCGCTAAGCAAGCCGCCTGCCTATGCGGACGTAGCCTAAGACATCCACCGTACTCTCCGGACCTTGCCCCAACAGATTACCTTTTTTTTCGTAATTTGGATAACTTCTTGCAAGGGAAAAAATTCAACTCTGATGGGGCAGTCCAAACCGCCTTCAAAGATTTTATTGATTCCCGTCCGAATGTTTTTTTTTAGTAAAAGAATCTATGAACTACCTACGAGATGGCAAAAGTGCATAGATAGCAATGGTACATACTTTGATTAAATAAATATATTACATTTAAAAAAATCGACTTTATGTTCCTCCCATACAAAACGCCAATTTCATATGTAAGGACCTAATATATCGGCATCTTTAGTTTTCTCCACGGACATATATCTGGACCTGCCCTAAGTGATAAAAACGTAATATTTCCCCCTCCCCATGGAACCGGCTTTAGCTCCGCCTTGGCGCCAGCTCGCTCCATGGGGAGGAGAGAGATCCACGCTTGAATCTAAAATATGTGACGTCATCATTCTTGTAGTGACCAGCGCGAAACTAACGTCCATACGTTTTACGAAATAACACGCCAAAAAACGGCAGCTTGCACTATACATTATAGGTACATATTATATAGACATAGCGAATGTGGGCGGTTCTCCAGTGTCCTCGTCGCTGGTTAGAGGGGTAAGTAAATTGTGAAACATTTGTAAAAGTGTCTTAACTAAACACGGCAACAAAATATTGCTATGTGAATTGGGGGCGAATGTTTTTGGGGCAAGCATTTGGCCTTAGCAAATATGTTATTAACGTGGCAAGCAAATCGCGCTCCCATGTAAAAAGGTCTATTCATTCAAGGCAGATTTTGCTTTTAAGAACTAAATGGTGATATTATAATGCCAGATGCCTATATACTGTCAGATTGATTTTTCAACGAATCACAGTATCTTTCCTCTCTTCGCCCCCCATAGTTTGGTTTTACCCCTCACCTGTATCTTCTGGTCTATTCATTCTGATGTCTATGGTTTTCTCCAAAGATATTCAAATACAGAAGAGATATGCTAGATAATTTGTTCATTTTTTGAAAATGTGCATTAATATTGGTTAACAATATATTTTGAATAAGGAAAGAATTCGTTCATTTAGTTTAACGTTCGTTTGGTTTATTCGTTAATTATTTGTTCTTTTATTTTATTTGTTAATTGGTAAACAATATCGGCGACACCCGGAAGCGCAGACCCACATAGTAAAAACAGCAGATAGCACATCTACTTATATTTCAATATCTTTGGTTTTCTCCCTTATTATGCTACATCTCACTCTGTCCTGTTTCCTTATTCCTATCAGCGTGTTTGACAGGAATTATTTATATTACAGGGCAGAAAATCTGTGTAGAGAAGCATTATTCGATAAAAATCATGAAATCTATAAAAGTTAAAGGCAGGTATTGATTATGAGTGGAAAACATATTTCAATATCGTAAATATTTGAATTTCTTATCGCTGAGTAAATAGTGTTTAACGTTGGGAATTTTTTTCTTATAACTTCTTAAAATAAATAACGTTAAATCAATATTTGCCAGATTGTTGAAATGTTTTACCCTACGTTGTTAGTATTGATGTTATCGATAGTATGACTAAATGTTTTATAAACGACTTTTAATCTTTATAATATAAAATGAAAATATTTTTGCATCCATATTTAAAAAGAAACTTTTTAAAATGAAACCTTCTTTATCACCGTTGTGATTTGAAACTCGATGAAACGGAAACGAGTGACACTAAAAAGAGACAAACACATACATCTATAGGATTTATCCTGCGAGAGAATGAGATAGAAGGAAACCTTACCTACTTAGAGTACCTACGAAGCGTTGCGCTCTGTCAAGCTGCGCGCATTTATTTTATTTATTATTATTAATTTCAATAGCAAGGTTTGTACATGTATGTATAATGTATAGTATAAGTATAGATCCATTTTTTTTTCACAGACCTCCTCACTAGGATTTCCTGTTCTGAGGTGGCCTGTAGTTTTTTAAAATATTTGTATTTGGTTGTGGATTGTCTTTATATCGGATTCATGATGTTTGTAATTTTATTATCACTTTGATCTCTCAGCCATGTTTTTACTTTTGTTTTAAATATATTCATTTCCTTTATATTTTTGATTTGATCTGGTAGAGCATTGTATAATTTCATAGCATGGAATTTATTATTTCTCTGTCCAAAAGATGTGTTCAAACTGGGAGTAACTGGGAGTAATTTGCCGCTTTGTTTTAAAGTTCACTTTTTTCAAGGCTCCTATTGGTTGAGCTTGTGTGTGTGTGTGTGAGGGTTTCACTTCTACTGCGTGTGAATTGTGCTCGATTTTTTTTACTTTTTGAACATTTGAATGGAAAATTTGAAGCTTACTATATAGCGTCTTGTCTTATTTTCTGTCAGTTAGCTGGATATTTCAAAGCTCCATTGATGAGATGATAGCCAACCTCCGTTATTAGAGAAAGAAGAAGCCAATCACATGCCAGACCTATTCCATGTTTTTGGTACAAAATATAAAAATCTATAATGTAACAAGCTTAAGTAACCAATATGTTGAAGTAGAAGATATTGAACTTCGAAAGAACTTACAAAAAACTTTTCACTTTAAAAGAAATAAGAATAATCGTTGAATATTCTATCTTTTTAGTTTTCAAACAAAACGCGTGTGAAGGATGAGGACGAACGTCGATCTCATCCGTACAAGCTCTCACTGGGACTAGTTTAGTATATTTACAATGTACTTAGCATGTGCAAAGTAAGAGAGTACTGTGACCATAACGGGCGGTGGTTTACAGTTTTTTGAAGGTTGGCCACACTGAATGGTAAAGGGGGTCTCCTGAGCAGAACAAGCATCGCAGGAACATTGTAGTACGTAAACTCACGTTGTAGTGTCCAGTTGCGTGAAAGATGTCGGCAAAAAATCCCGCCAAATGCTGTGATCCGCTTTTTACTCACGAAAGGAATAACATCTACAAGAAAAAAAGGTGAGGATTTCTGAGCTCTATTGTGACTGGAGATGATAGTGGGTGACTCAATACACGCCTGGAAAAAAAACAGTCGTCAAAGTGGCCTCACACCAATTTCCCATCTGTCAAAAAATTGAAAATCACAATTTTGGGCAAAAACATCTGGACTCAGTGTTTTGGGACCGAAAAGGCATCATTTTGGTCGAATTTCGGCCTCAGTTTGAGACCATCAATGTGCAACAATATTGTGATTCCATAACAAAACTCAATAGGAGCATTCAAAACAAAAGGAGGAGAATGCTGACCGGAGAAGTGTGCTTGTTTCACGAAAACGTCCGTCCTCACACAGCCTTAGCCGCCAATACGCTCTTGGTCTCATTTGGTTGGGATGTTTTGAACCACCCCACGTAATCCCCTGACTTGGCGTCTTCAGATTATCATCTTTTAACCTTCTTGAAGGCATGTATGGATGAAAATAAATTTTCAACCGACGACCAGGTGCAAAAAATGGTCCTGAAGTGGGGGAAGGAGCTGGCGGGAGAATTCTTTGAGGAGGGCATAATGGAACTTATGCCACGGCTCAGCACATGCATTGAACAGGTTGGCGATTATTTGGAAAAATAGTCAACAAGTGTATCAACAATATCCTGCAATTTTTTTTCTAATGAACTTTAAAAAAAAAAAATCAGTACACTTACTTTCTGAACAAGCCTAGTATAATTGTTTTGCAATTTATTTTTAAATAAAATTGATTTATTCTGTGCATTTAAAAGTACAACGTATAAATATTAATATTAAAAATATCATTTTGTCATTGGATTTAAAGGTCCTTAAAACCAATATCAATCGAATTGCTCAAATTAAAAAAAAAACGATATGGCATGAATTAAACCAAAAAATGATAACATTTTAATACCAATAAATTAATAAAAATAAGATCAGTTATTTGAGCTAACACGTCGAATTGTATTATAATGGAGATATATTAATATGTTATAAAGTTTGGAAGCTAGACTAATCCATCTTTCAAGTACTTTCTTATCACTGGCTTCTGCATAATACCCTGCGTTTTTTACGGTAATCCATGCAAATCTGGATGTTTAAATATGCATAGTAATTTACCAGTTTTTGCTACCGGGTCCCAAAGTCGTGTTATCGGCGGTGTTGGGTTGATAAGGTGAGCATGGCGTGACGCACAGCGAATCGAAAGTTATTGATAATAATAGGTAAATTTTGCATTGTATTTGCTGTGTGAAGACCCTTTCACAAAAGGGGTTTATTAACGCTGAGAAGTTTTATCTTCCGCTCTTGATTTAGTGTGGAATCTCCGAAAGGAGTGTTGCCTATCAAATTGTATAAGGTTGAACCTGAAGCTTTCTTTATTGACGCTTGACGCGAAGAAATTTCCTCTTTCGCCCTTCATTTGGTGTGAAATATAACAGGCGTATTGCCTGTACAATATTGTCACCAAACACGGCTAAAGCCATTTCAAGCAACGTATCAATTCTGAATGGTGGACTTACACCAGGGCGATGCTGAGAGTATCTTCCACTCCGGAACGTGCCGCAAATAAACTATATATTATTTTAAATGAATAATTATGAAATAACATATTAAACAATTTATTTGCGAACGCCGGGATTCGATCCCGCGACCGTCGGATGGCGAGTCAAAAGCCTTACCCCCAGACCACGCCAGCCGTCACAGTGTCACAGCTGTGTATTATGAGTATTAAATTGTGCATTAGATCTGTTGGGGCATTTGATATGTAAGAGAAACATAGCTATCTTACGGATGAAATAATGAGCTTACGACTTGATAATTTATAATTATTGTAGATAGAAAAAAGAATCACCAAAACTGGAGATGTATGGTGTTCATAACTAGACGATTGATTTAGCTTAAAATGGAATCGCGTGGAAGTTGATCAACTCACTCCGAAAATTCGTTGTACTGACTTAATTACAAACAACATACGTTATAATATTATGCCAATGTGAAAAACTCGAGTAGTACGCACCGGCGAGACGCCACGCCCCGACGCCAAAAGTCTCAGGGCGTCACATTATGCTTCTTTGCGAACGAGGCCCAGGAATTAAATTTGCATTCTTTAACATAATGTAGGTGGGTAGTATGTCACCAAGCCGTGAGAGGTCAATAACTTTCTTTGACTTACGTAATTTTGTTTGTGTTATATTTGCGTCCTATGTAATTCCTAAAAAAACTGTCGTGTTTTAAAGACGTTAACGTGAAAAAACCTAGCCGTGTTCAATGGTAATATTTGCCTTCACTCCCAACCATCAAATAAATAATTGAGCAGTCGAAAGGGCAAAGTTAAGTTATTGAAATCAATTGTGACTATAATAGTGTATTCAGGCCTTTCCGTCAATGTTCAAGTATTTATTCACTTACTTTCTAGTTGGAACGGTATATGAAATGGTTTTTTTTTAAAACCATGGAGGTATAAACGACCAAGAAACCATGAAACTTAGTAAAAAATCACGCATCTGACAATACTGGTCGAAGCAATTTCCTCGATGTAAGTTACTTCATTCATCTTTATATATAAATCTTTATATCTAAAAATGATTGTTTCTTTGTTTGTCCCGTGTGCTTTCCTAAACCACACATCCGATTGCGATGAAAATTTGGCGAGTTGTTGTGCACAAGCCTGCGAAGGTTTGTTATATATAACAGTGAGCTCTGGCGTTACGAAATAATTTAATATAAAATTCATCCAATTGCGATGAAACTTTGGTGATTTTTTATGCGCACGCTAAAGTTTCTATATATAATGGTAAATTCTGGCGTCATGAAATTTGAATAGAAAAATTACAATAGGTGACGCGCGAGTTGTTTGAAAATGTGTGTATTTCATATAGTTTAGCGGCAGGGTGGGAGGTGGGAGGGGGGATCCTGGAAGGGGGGGGGGTGCAACGAAGGAGTGGGGGGATGAGGAAGTGTACGCACCAGACGGAAAACAGCACTTTAATTCAGAATGAAAACACAAACCTTTCTTTGTTTTGAGTGGCATTGCTTTGCTATCTATGTCGAGTAGCAATGCCAATAGCACGGGTAAGCCACCTTGTGAGGCCAACATTAATAAATCATATTATAAAATCTAAAAATTTATATCAAATAAAATATTGGTATATATAAAACATTACTGTTACATATTCCACATTATAGGGTATGGGGTATGGGGTAAGGTGAAAGATATTGAAATATAAAAGATGTGCTGTCCGCAGTTTTTCTGGGTGAGACGTGTCGCCAATATTGTTTAGCAACTAATGAATAAACTAAATGAACGAATAATTAAGGGCCCGCAACCCGAATTTCTACCGATTTCTTACATATCTCCCTCTAACACGTTAAGTTTTAAAGCTTTTAAAAATATATATATGTTATTCTTGAAGATAATATCAAGACATTGCCCGCGCCGAAACGCAAATTATATAAAATTTCCTCGATGGAAAAAAATCGCCAAATATGCTCCAAAAATTATTACACACGTTTGTTTCAGTTATTTTACAAGTGATATGCATGAAAAAATTCACAGTGTTTCTTTAAATGCTGTTTAAGACAATGCCGGCGAGATTCTTGCTCTCTTTTAAACGAGTCGTGTTTTATTAAACATTTTCGCAATTTTCGTATCGATTTTGTCGCTGTAAATGTTAGCGCTCTCCTCTAGCATTCGTAATTTCGTATCTCTCCATCTTCTTCTTTTTGAGCCCGGTTGCGGAGCCTTAACAAATATATTATTTCATTTGATTTCATAAAATATTTCTGGCTTTCACCCTTCCATGGTGTTCTAGGCCATCATCTAAAATTGCTTGGATTGGCGCAATTGTCTTTACTCTATTTCCGACATTTCCCTTTCCCCCAAATGTCGTTACGAAAAGTTATAAAAATAAGTTTTAGCCGCCCGTTATAATCATGTAAAAGGCTACTGTTTTTATTAAGTCACTTTTATCTCTTGATTTGAAGCAAGATTATAATTGCAACTTTTTTATTAATTAATTAGGAGAAAAATCTAAAATCAAAAACTTCGCGGCATTAACTCAGAGTTGGCACAAGGGCAGGGAATTTATAAATGCAGAATGAATGAGAATACGCTTTGCCAATTGACGGGAGCGGACTTTGCCGCACTATAAGACTTGGGCGGACTTTGTCGCACCGAGACATCGGCGGAGTTGGCAGTGAACTTGTTGAAGACCTATCCCAAAAATAGCTATTTCAGATTACGTGTCTCAGAATAATTATAATACGTGACTTATCAACTTAGGGATTTAATCTGTCTTTTTAAAATCACCTTTAAATCCGTAATAGGTGTGTTCTCTGTTTTAAAGCCGCTTATCTTTCTTTAATTCTTATCAAATAGTCCCTACTTTTTGCACCGTGCACTTTCGTATCTTTTTATCTATTTTTTTTAAATAAATGAAAGTTTATCTGCGTCTCTGCTCCATTACAGTTCCTGCTCTAGAGATCTGAGTATCGATTTAGTTTTTTTTATTGTGATATATTTAAAATAAAATAAATAAATAAAATGGCTGTTTGGGAAGGAAAGAAATACAACCTGGTGAGCAGCGAGAACTTCGATGAGTACATGAAGGCTCTCGGTGAGTTTTATTTTTTTTTATGTGATTCAAGTTCCCACTGTTCTGGAGCAGTGATACTTCGGCATCCCCAATTTGGGGAAGTTTGTGAAGCTTATGATGAATATATATATCACGTATATACGTGAAACCCTATTTAGATACTATTTTGATTAATCTTTACGACGAATCGGCTTACAGTACGAACATCAAAAAATATGCTACGGATAAAGGGAAGCTTTTACTAGCTTTTCTATGTATTGGAATTACAATAAAATTATTATTTACGCAACAAAAAATATAAGCGTAAACCACAAAAAAAAAGTTTTTTCATGACTTAACTATGAAGTAATATAAGAAACAATTTTTAAAAAATACCCCTGTACGGCTAAGGCTATTTTTGAGGTTTTCCATGTTCTAACTTTTTTTCGTCCTTATAAAATTATGCACAAAATAAATAAAAACCACTTTTTCGCTTACTAGCCTCGTGCAAAAAAACGCTCGATTTTAAAATTTTGCAGGTACGAGATTCGAAATATTTTTAGAGTTTATATTCCTCTTAAGATGTTTGAGATAGGAAGGAGGGGGAATTACCTACCTAGAAATTAGGTATTCAGATCTAGTCACAGAACAAAAGTTTCGAATCGCAATTTGAAAAAAAAAGAAATAAAAGATTGGCAATTTTAAAATTAATTTTTCATATAACGACAAAAATGAGGTGACAATCTTTCAGTGATTTTCAGTATAATTTCTTAATTCAAAAGTTTATTCCTGTGTGATAAAGATAGACAATCAAATAATGCGTGTGTATGAATGACATGAATACATGAGCGGGCGCCGTATTGCTTGTCACTTTTTGATGGAACGTTCGCTCAGTTCGCTGTCTCCTTTTCTCGAGGCCCACTAGAATAAAAGGTCCGGCTGCCTGTCGGAGTTTGATATGTCGAGCTGTCGAGCTATACAATAAATACTATAGGGCAACGACAGTTTTCAAATGGTGGCGATTGTCATCAATACTTGTTAGAACTACTGATTTATGTGTTGTTTTACCGCAAGCAAACAAATAAACAGAGTGTTTAGGCTGATTAGTCTACTTTAAAACAGTGAAGTTTACTTAGCAACAGAAATTTGGCTATTGCGCGTCCAGACCCTTTACTTTAGTAGGACTTGAATTTTCTCTAATGACATATAAAACCGCGAGCGGGAAACATGAAAATTAATTGTAATATTTATAATAATCGATAATAATATTAAGTAATTTGCGTGTACTTACAAATGAAATGTTATTCATTCGCCTGTACTATTATTTGTCGTGTAATTGAAACATTTTCTCATCACACAGGAGGGCATTTTGACACTTTTTAAAACGCAATTTATTTACTGGTGAGTGCTGGTAAGACGCAACCTTACTCGACGTGTAGCAGTTTAGTACTAAAGTACTAGATATCGAGACCGTTACAATTGTCTTGTTCTTGTCTTCCCACTTTGAGATTTCTACCCCTCGTCTAATAGTATGTAACGTCATAGGTGACAATAACGTTTGTAATGCATTTGTCTAATTTTTTTTTCGTCATTAATAATTTTAGTTGGCAAAAAACGTAAGATTTTGCTTGCAAAATTGCATTTAAAAGATGATACGTGTATTTCGAATATAAAATTAAGTTATTATTTTATCACTTTTGAAAAACAGTTTTTAGTTTTCGGATAAGTTCAGAAATATTTCATTTATTTGGATTTTATTGTAAAAGAAAATATTTTGACTCTCTGTTAAATTATGGTCGAGGCCCTCTTTAAAGTTTTTTTTATTTTTATCTAGGACTGTAGCATATTTTTTTATTGGTTCCCCGTGAATATAAATGAATATGTAATTGACGCTTTACGAAAAGAAAATATTTTAAAGCAGGCGCCAGACAGGAATTCAAACAAGTGATCAAACAAGTGTTCACATGTGTGGCACGGGCATTTGACACTGTTGTCACATAAGTGATCACTTAAGTGCGCTTTGCCGTTCCGTGTCGGTTTTTTAGCGCACATCAAAGGGATCAAAGTTCAAAGTTTGCGAGCCTGCCACACTGCGCGAGCGTCGCCGTGGAGAGTAGTCGTGCGTGGACAGCCAAACGAACTAACGATGGAGTGGAATAATGAGAGCGTTTTCGAGTTTATAGAGTTGATGCAAGTAGAGCCAGATATATGGGATCCGAAACGTAAAGGGCATAAAAATCGAAATAACATCAATGACGCCTGGAACTGAATTAAACACCACTCTTCAATACCTTGCTCTATCGAAGAATTAATTAGATAGATATATTTAGATAAATATATTTAGATAAATATATTTAGATAAATATATAATTAGATAGATATATTTATCTAAATATATTTAGATAAATATATTTAGAGAAATATATTTAGATAAATATAATTAGATAAATTAATTAGATAATATAAATAATTAGACGCACATAAATAATATAAGCAAACTGTGTCGACCAAATCGTCGACAATGTTGTGTGAAGTCTATTTGAAAACTGTGAGCTCAAAGGAGTGATCAAAACTTTGACACATGTCTGGCAGATACAACAATATGTGACCAAATGTGTGCGCAAAGTCTTCAAAGAAGTGATCACTTATTTGAACTTCTGTCTGGCGCCTGCATAACAACTGATATTTTTAATATAAAACGCTTTCATAATAAATGCAATATAAGTGCAACACTTTATCCTAGTTTGTTCACCGCCGATATAGTAATGAATTATTTGGCGCAGTTTTGGATTGTTCACCACAAAGCTCAAGCGTGAATCTAGTATTGTCTATTTGTAACTTCATTAACCGTTGACCGTTGATCGGTTGCCATTTAATTGGACTTCATTCTACTTTCTCCTATTAATTGCAGTCGGTTTGTAAACTGCATTTAATCCGAGTGCAATCAACTGCGGTGTGAAAATGTCACAGATATTATTAAACTCTCGCGTATTACTTTCTCCATAGAATTTTCACTTGAAACTACTTTCTATTATGCTGGCGTAAACTGTCAACGTTGATAGTAACCGCTTAGTAGCTGAGTGGACAATTGCGTCGGGTTCCCACCCATTCCTCTGCATTCTAAGTCAACCATGTTTGCAAAAGCAACATTTTCCGCGTAAAATGAATGCGATGGTCACTAAATTCGTGTTTCACAATGGTTTGTTTATATAGTGCGACATTTAACGATGTTTGTCAAAAGGCCAAATACATGCATTAAGGTATTAATAACGTATATTGTTGTTAGTGAAATGAACTTAATAAATAAATACTCAAAAATATCAACAAATCGTCCACCCTGCAAGAAAATATATTACCAAAACTCTTTCAAAAAGTTCGGCCGCCACCTTGGCTGACAATATTTGGGTCCAAGTTTCTTGCTTGCAATATTGTAAGAACCTTGATCTGGGCCCTTTGAGATTATTGCATGCAATATTATAAGCATCTTGATCTGGGCCCTTTGATATTCTTGCGTGCAGTATTCTAAGAACCTTGATCTAGGCCCTTTGAGATTCTTGCATGCAGTATTGTAAGCATCTTGATCTGAAGCATTTGAGATTCTTGCATGCATTATTGTAAGCATCTTGATCTGGGCCCTTTGAGATTCTTGCGTTCAGTATTGTAAGAACCTTGATCTGGGCCCTTTGAGATTCTTGCATGCAGTATTGTAAGCATCTTGATTTGGGCCCTTTGAGATTCTTGCGTTCAGTATTGTAAGAACCTTGATCTGGGCCCTTTGAGATTCTTGCATGCAGTATTGTTAGCATCTTGATTTGGGCCCTTTGAGATTCTTGCGTACAGTATTTTAAGAACCTTGATTTGGGCCCTTTTAGATTCTTGCGTGCAGTATTGTAAGAACCTTGATCTGGGCCCATTTAAATTCTCGCGTGCAGTATTCTAAGAACCTTGATCTGGACCCTTTGAGATTTTGAAATTCTTGCGTGCAGTATTGTAAGAACCTTGATCTGGGCCTTTTATACGAGCGGTATTGTTAGTAGATAATGTCAATAGATCTGTGAGAATGGTTTTAGTGGCACGCCTGAAGATGGCAGAACAAGTGTATAAAACGTGATGAAAGTTTCTGCTCGCTCTCCTTACCTACAGACAGCTCCGTTAGCTAGCACGTAGCTTAAAACTTATAATGTGCAAATAAATGCTCATCTCGACCACGCGTCTATCATTTAAGATCTACAAGATCACATCACACCACACACACAAAGTCTAAATAACAGTGGCGCAGCCGGTAGGATTAATATTTATTTATTATCATTTAATACTTAACGTCAGGCCATCCAATGTCAAGAACATAAAATCAAGGGGTAATACAACTTGTTAACTCTTAAAAATCAATTTTGTTGAGAAATTAAATTACAAGCTGGTGATCAATCTGGTAAATCAGTTATTGTATATTTATACTGGTAAGTATTCTTAAATCGTGGATTGATGTGTTGATTGAATGAGAAAATGGCTAATTATTTTTTTATGTATTTATTTACAAAAAAGGAATTACTTACCTAGTTGTTACATACAAAAATGCAACAAAAGCAAAGAGTAATTTCACAAATTTTAGTGCTACAAATAGCTAAGTCTATTTGCCTAATTGAAACATAGAGAAACACTTGTGGTAACTGGAGTTACCTAATTATGGAATTGAACGATACCGTATTTTGGAGATATCCACAAAAAATATATTCGAATAACTTGACGATTCCAATGAGTTACGACTTTTCTGTTTGTAGATTTCATAGACGAGAAAATAGAGTTAAGCTTTTAATGTGTATTGCTGATTTTGGAGTTACCTAGCTGTAGTAATCACCCCACGATATTATAAGTGGAACCCACGAATCATCGAGATAAAATATGAGATACGTCGAGTTGATCCCTGCCATCTGAACCTATAAACAAATATCTCTGAAATAATAACCCCACTGATAGCGTTGCACCTAATCGATAGTATTGCATAGGTCAAAACAGATGTCGGTATTCTGACCTTGCGTGGGCTGACACTAGATCTCGGAGGACTTTCATTGCACGTATACCAAAAACGACATCTCTTTGTGGTGCTAAATTTATTATTTTAGTAGCATATCTAAGTACAAGTTTGTATATATCTATCTTCCAGTTGATTAGTCAGACATCTCTGAAAAATCTAAATTCGTGTTGAGTTGGCGTATGTAAAAGTGTTTTATATTTATATAACTTCGGGAGGTGATTCTACATGATGGTAGGAGTAAAAAAGATTCAGGGCCCGCTAAACACAGTTAAGTTTTAAAGCTCTTAAAAAAATATATGTTATTCTTGAAGATAATATCTAGACATTGCCTACGCCGAAACGCAAATTATATAAAATTCCCTCGATAGAAAAAAAATCGTAAAGCATGCTCCAAAAATTATTATAAACAAGTTTGTTTCAGTTATTTTACCAGTTATATGTATGAAGAAAATCACAGTGTTTCTTTAAATGCTGTTTAAGACAATGCCCGCGAGATTTTTGCTCTATTTTAAACGACTGTTTTATTAAACATTTTCGCAATTTTCGCGTCGATTTTGTCGCTGTAAATGTTAGCGCTCTCCTCTAACATTCGTAATTTCGTATCTCTCCATCTTCTTCTTTTCGAGCCCGGTTGCGGAGCCTTAACAACTTTTTCCGAAATTCCCTCTTTTTTTCCATACAAAAAGACGAACCTACTAAAAATCCTTAGTGTGAGGTACAATCTTACTTGCTGAGAGCCTGCCGGGTACGATCGGGCCGGGTATCGTAACAGCGGAAAACAATGAAGCTGACCTCACTCGTCGGTCTAATATTATCTTTTTACCACAAAACTACCCCTAAAAGTTGGAATTTCAAAAAAAGTTATGTATCTTTTTTACTTATAATATCATGTAGAATCACCTCCCGAAGTTAATGCACTTCACCCCAGGCCACTCTGTTTACTCGCTTGTACCTAGATTGCATGTGGCTGGCAATACTTCCTAAGAAGTAGTAGATGTGTCCAACTGCATGGAATATAGGTTATAAGAAGACTAAATAACATATCTCTATAATGACAATCAGCGTTAGCATCATACTATCTTTCTGCATGGGTTCTTTATAATTTAAATAGCATATTTTACTTCGTGATTGTTATTACCGTTCCACAAATTAATACGTATATCTCAAGTTTATGATGCAAGTGCATATAATCATAGGCTGTAAATATACATAAATAAATATTAGTACGAGGGATCCGAGCGGTGAATACATCCCAGGGTCAGTGGTAACCAGTGTTGCCAACTCAGCTCCTTTAGAGCTAGATTTAGCTTCAAAATATTTTTAAGATACTTTAGCTCCCTTTTTTGTACAAAACTTATGAACGAAAGGTGATGAAATTAAACGGGCAGGTCTTTTTGCTCGGTTTTCGGAACAAATCATACAGGTCTTATAGTAATCATTATGTTTCACTTACATGGTTAGAAATATGGTTTAAACGGTGTTAGAAAGAAAAAACAACGCTTTATACAGTACTGTGTGAATTAATGTGAACACGTGATATTTAGCACAATTTTTATTTATTTATTTATTTTTTTTATTTAGTAACTATATAATATTTTTTACATTTTTATATGAAACATGTTAGTTAGATGTATATATGTATAAAATAGAAAATATATTCGAAGTCCTCCTCACTAGGAGATCCTGTGCTGAGGGGGACTATGCTTTGGATAAGTTTTTCAACGACTTCTATGGTTTAACTTATTTGGATAAGGTTTTCCAGAAACTTCTATGATGTTTTAAGTATACTAGTAAGGTCATTTTCCGGTAGTTCCTTCAGCCAACATTTAATGTCCTTAATGTAGCTGTTTTTTGTTTTAATTTGTTTGATACTAAGTGGGAGTTTGTTATATAACTTTACTGCTAAAAATTACACTTGTTCTTGCATGTTTTATGTAGCATATTGTAATAGCGGCCATTTTGTGTTCGTGTTCTATCATTCAGTGAGTTACGAGACACACCAAGCTACAGATGCGTTAAATTTTGTAATTTTTTAAAATTACAGTTTTTTTGCAGAGGTAAACTTAACTAAAGCTTTTTGTTTCTTATTTTTAAAGGTGGATATTTCTCTTTAAAAACGCACAAAGATTGTTAATATTTCAAAGACAAAAAAATTACATACGTTGAATAGCAACATATTTAATTGAAAATCGATGGGCTATAGTTAAAGAAAGACAAGCACAACAAAAACAAAGTACTTATTGAGGCAATAATTTAGAGATACGCAAATATCAGAAAATTGTAAAAAAAATTGTTGATTCTATGCCAAACCGTGTACAAGAAGTTATAAAAGTTAAGGCTAACACACTAACACCATAAGGTGAGCCATTTTTAAAAATTTCTTGTGTTTGCATACAAAAATTATTAATTTCAAAAATTATATGTTTATATAGATTTATAAAATTTGAAAGATAATTTTTTAACCTGGCAAAAAACAGTTTTTAGTTTTCGGATACGTTCAGAAATATTCCATTTTTATATGGATTGTAAAGCGGAAATATTTTGACCCTCTACAAAACATCGTCGAGGTGTGAGGGGTTAAAAAGCTATTAAAAATAATTGTGAAGATTCCATAGTTCCATTCCATTCTTACAACGTCCGTAAATTAGTCTATCGAGTAGTCTTGCAACGTAATACATTAGCTATTGACGTATTCAGGCAATATGCGCCACTGAATGGTACTACGTACTAGAAATGCCTTCCACGTACATTTGAGTAGAAACTGATGACGCCACAGACTTAATACCTAATAATACTGCCTGGCTTCGTATATCGCAATTACATTTTATCACAATAAAAATTTCATAATTTTTTTTTTTTTACTTTATTTCCATTCAGGGCTTATCATATTTGGGGATGCTGTGTGGAGGGTTGTTTTAGGGAAAAGAAGAAGAGGAAGTTCAGGAAGAAAAATGAACGAGGCTTGGATAGGATTCTGGGGGTCAGTTTGACCAGTAGTAACGGACGTATGAATCCCTCCCGCTGCGGTGTAAAACGATGGTCGAGAGAGGCCAGCTGGAGAGATCAAAGGGTCTCCCCAAAGGGTCACGCAGCAGGTGGGCATACGCATCCGCCGCCAAGACCTAGACAAACCTCACACGATGAATCCGGATATCCCTGCTAACGTAGCGATCCTCTTAGGGTGACCTCAGGCAACTGTGGACACTGTCCAATATATAGTTTCCATACCCACCTCCCATAATAATAATAATAATTTGATAATTTGTAGAGCGCCGTTTTTGTGAAAAATCACCTTAAGGTCGCTCTACAATTTATTATGAATTCTCAGGTTCGATTTAATTTTATTATTTACAAGTAGATAAAGAAAACATACTTAGGTACCTGGCAGATCACTACCGATAAACACACTTTAATTAGAAAGATTACGCTTGTAGAAGATGCGGCTTTGCACGCGGAGGACATTATATTTAAAACACTGCCCATCACTATTAGTATTACATTTATGAGGAGATTCATGCTAAAAGTATAGTTGATATTTGTTTTGAAAGACTTGAGAGTTTAGGTCTCTACAGGGCTAGAGAATTTTTGTGAAATGACCTTTGCAAAGGGGAAGTATGTTTACGAGAGATGGGAAGGCTGATAGAGATATTGGAAGAAGGGTGAATGCAGGTAACTCTATTAATGGAGGACTGAACGCCGTTGGCACCAACAAAAAACTTTTCAAAGATGCGAAACTAGCCGTCCGTAATGGAGTACTGGTACCTACCCTAATGTATGGCAGTGAGGCATGGAACTGGCAGAGGAAGGATGAAAGTAGACTGAACGCTGTATAAATGAGATCCCTGAGGCGTATGTGTGGTAAAACCATGTATGATCGTGTGAGAAATGTGGAAATGCAAGGCTGATGTAAGCGTAATGAGTAAGATCAAGAAAGGAACGCTTCGATGGTATGTAGAGAGAATGAACGAGGAAAGGAGTGTAAGGAGAATATATGACGCAAATATGCACGACCAAGTGAATCAGATACTTAAGTCGGGCCATGTCAAGAGTCAGAATAATAGAAGAGAATGTATGAGACGTTGTATGAATGTAAACGAGGCAAGGAATGTGTGCCAAGACCGGGATGTTTGGCGGTCCTTCCTCTCTGCCTACCACTGCGGGGAAACGACGTGATGGTTAGTTAGTTAGTTACAAATACGATTTTTTTACATTTAGTTATTTATAATGTCGCCGTCAGTGAAGGTTTATGGATAGGACTGTCCGAAAAGTAGTTTTTTATGTTTGGCTCTATAATGACTATGAAAAGAATTTCTGCATTTGAAATTTAAGCAAAGAATGGTCAGACTTTTAGATAACAAAACACGCCCACTTCGTATTTCTTGCATTCTTTTTAATTCTGCGATGGCGGCATTATTCCTTTTATTGTTGGTCTCTCGTCTTCTCGGAGCATTCTCCGGTCAAGTGGCCATTTCCCTCATTCATCTAATCAACTGTCAACCGCTAACTGCCTCAAGTAGTCGTTTGTCCAGTTGACCAAACGAACAAGCCGCCCATTCATCGTTGATGCACCAATAACCTGACTATAGAGCTACAAAATTATATATAGTACACTACCGCTAGTATACAAGCCATTATGCTTTAAACAGAACACACGAGAACTGCACCCAATAATACTAATCGAACAACTTCGTATACACTACGAGGGTTCTGTTTTTGTAGCTTGCTTTTTGTTATGTTATGTTAATTATTTACTGTAATTTTTTTTTTAAAGAAAGACAAACATTCCCGGGTTACGAATAACCCGACAATGCTTGAAAATCTCCTACTACCACCACATTAAGCCGAAAATGTTGCTTGAGTTGTGATGGAGGACTTAGCCAGCCGAGGAATCGATCACGGAACGCCTGGGTGGGACCCAAACGCGATGCCCACTCAACCACTGACCGGTCTTGCAACCGGAATTTTCCACACTGTCATCTGCATTGCGAAAATAATAATGAACGGCCTTCGTGGTCGAGGGGTAAGGCTCTCGACTAGCAGTTGGAAGGCCGCGAGTTTGAATCCCTGCGTGCGTATTTTAATTTTATTTGATTGATTTGTGTTATTTCACAATTAATTCATCTTCTTTATTACGTAGTATAAAATGAAGTAGCTCCCGCTGTATGTACCTACGCTTAGATCTTTTAAACTAAGCAACGGATTTTCATGCGGTTTTCATCAATAGAGTGATTCATGAGGAAGGTTTTTAGGTATATAATTTGTCAAGGTTTTGTGTAAATTAGGGACCGGGCTGGCAAGCTGATGGTGTGGATTTGATTTAAGAGATGGCGTTGGTTATAATGGTTGGATAATGGCGTGGCGTTGTGTTTCGTTAACAACAGCAACGTGTGGCCGGGTCTGCTAGTTTAAAATAATATATAGTACATTTATTTGCTGCACGTTCCAGAGTGAAAGATACTTTCAGTATATAAGACCACCATTCAGTATTGAAACGTTGCTTGTCGTGTTTGGTGACAAGATCTGTATATCCAGGTACTTCCCCATTTCCCTCTTCTCCTTATTTCCCTCCCAGGTGCCTTCAGCCCCACAACATACCCCAATTTGGGGATGAAATAGTCTCACTGGCTTCAGAAGAGCAACTGGCTTAAGAAAGAAAAAAGTCAAACATTGGAAATTGTCACAGGTAATTTTAGCCATAAAAACGTATTTTTAAAAAGTGGTTTCTTACATTTATATGCGTTCATACATTTATAATGAAAAACTATATATTTTGTAGTAGTTTACGCTTATGTTTTATGTAAAGCAATTAACAAATATTTTATTTTAATTCTTTTAATGGTAACGGTAGTAAAAGCTCGATGTATACAAAGAATTTTTTTTAATATTTATGATGTAAACCAATTCGTAGTAAAGATTAATCGAAAATAGTGATTTAGCATTAGGAGGGTATAACCAGATAAGACCGGGAATATGTCATTTTTAAATCAAATTTTAGACGTATTGACTCTTTTCCACAAATATTATAAATTGATTTCGAAAGATTGTTCTTTTACCTAGTAAACGCATGTTTTAAATTTTGAGAAAAAAATGTTTATTTTTAGTATAATAAGGTTATAAACCATAGGTCGTTGGCAGATTTGTTAAATTTTGAAAAGAAAAATCTTATTTTACAAGACGTATTTCATACCATGTAATCATACATTATTGTAAATCAATACGTTATCTAGTACAGCGTTTCCCAAAAGGTGTTCTGCGGAACCCTGGGGTTCCGTAGAAGCATCACAAGGGTTCCGCGTTCCGTCCGGATTGTTGCAAGGATCATTGCAAGGAAAAAACACAAATACTTTTACAGTAAACGACAAAATTTCTTCTCTTAGAAAGAAACTTGTCTTCTGGATAGAATGTGTTGAACAGAAACAGTACCAATTTTTTTCTCTTTTAAACGAGTTTCTGGAAAAAAAGAGTTGCAAGTAACCTCAGATATTGAAAAATGCATTTACGAACATTTGATGGCCCTCAACAAATCTCTGGAAGAGTATTTTCCTGAAAAAAACCTGCAGGACATTGACTGGGTACAGAATCCATTCCTAGTTCACAGGAAACGTACAGCAACAGAGCACGAGACTTCGATAGATATCAAATGTTTTTCTTCCTTACAACAAAAGTTTAATTCAGAAAAAAACTAATCTGGATGAGTTTTGGATTGGACTCAAAAACGAATATCCAGAAGTCTCGAGAAGGCTATCACAGTTTTGTTACCGTTTGTGACCACTTACCGATGTGAAACTGGTTTTTCGGCTTACGCTTACACAAAAAACCAATACAGAAACAGACTGGATGCAGCTCCAGATCTTCGTATTCAGCTGTCTGATACAAAGCCTGATTTCAATGCTATTTTAACAAAAAAATTAAAAAGATATCACTCTTCACATTAATGAAAGTTTTACACAAAACTATAGATCTTTCTTTTCAAGGTAAACATGAAAGCATTCAAACTACGAGTTTATCTTTTTCTTATAAAAATAGGGTTCCGTCTAGAAAAGTATGATCGATAAGGGTTCCGGGGCGAAAAAAAATTGGGAAACGCTGATCTAGTAAACGCATTTTATAACACTTATTTATGACCAAAATTTCTCTATTTTGTCCGTCTATTTACTGTCTTGCAAATTATTTTTTTTTTGCATTCTTATTTTGCGTAAAAATGAAAAAAAAATATTATTTTTTTATAGTGATACCTCACAAGAGTCTCAGCTTCTCCTGTCTGGAGCCAGTGAGACTATGGCATCCCCAATTGGGGTATGTTGTGAGGCTGAAGGTAGTGGGGAGGGGAAGGAGAAGAGGAAGGTGCGGAAGTACCTGGCTATTCAGATCTGGTCACCAAACACGTCTAATGCCATTTCAAGTAACGTTTCAATTCTGAATGATGGTCTTACACCAGGGCGATACTGAGAGTATCTTCCACTCTGGAACGCCGCAAATAAACTATATATTATTTTAAATGAATAAATTGCGAAATAACATAAATTAATCAAATAAAATTTATTTGCCACGCCGAGATTCGATCCCGCGAACTTCGGAATGCTAGTCAAGAGCGTTATCGCTGGACTAGGCCGTGATGCTTATGATCAAAAAATAATTAAAAATTTACAGAATTTTAATAGTTTTATCATCACGCCTTTCAGCATTTTGGATGTAGGTATAAATTGAAACCAATTTGGAATGAAATAAAATCGATGTTTAATTTTAAAAAGCTGTTACGGAGAATAATTAATCTTTCTTATTGGAACCGCCCTGTACGATCGTAAGAAAATCTTTCGACGAAATGTGGATTTTCGGCCGCTGGCTGGTTAAAGGCCCTTAATCTTCGTTTTAATTCGACTACCATAATACGGGCATTGTGCCTGGTGTGGTAGTCGAAAAACTTGTAAAAACTGTGTACCAATATTTTTATGAATATAGAATAATAAAAAATAAATAAAAAAATCATTTTTACCACTTCTAGTTACCAATAGCAAATAAGTTAAATACATTTTTTATCATAATAAGCAATAAGCATTACCATAATAATGTTGTAAAACACGAAAAGAAAACAACTCGTGAAATTGCTACTAATTTTATTTATTTATTAATTTATTAACTAATTTTTAAAGATCAAACCGTTATCGGAAAATAATAAAATGTTACTTTATTTCTGATTTTCGTCACGAAAACGCATTAAGTTTGTGTTAATTTCGCCAAAGTGAATCGTGAAAATAATATAAATACATCAATTTTATTTTCCAATAGTCACATTTTAATTACTCTACCGATATGGCGAAGGTTATAAATCTAATAGCTCACTAATAACTATTATAAGTATAACTGATAACGTCGATCGTAATGGTAATAACAATTTAAAAGTTACATAACTTAACCGACTATTTTTCTTTGAAAAAAGTTGGTCTTACTCTTCGCGTGTTTTTTGCACAACTACTAAAGTATAATCTATGTTTCTTCGTATCGGCTCTAATAATAATGCCGGCGATCGATAAATGATACAACATTGGTCCATGAAGTACAACTCGAGAAAATAAACATTATTTATTCATCCGATTTCTTTGAAATAGCTGAATGAAATTTCTTATTGTTATATATGCATTTACACAATAATGTTTTATTCTACAATACAATGTGGGAAGGAACGCAATCCCACACGTCCCGTATAGTTATGTATGTTTAGACAGTAAATTTTATGTAGAAAAACAAGTAAATAGAATCGAAAAAATAGTATTAAAAATGAAATAATTAATTATTATGTAGGGCGTGGTCTTGAGTTAGCTCAGGTCCAGCGCTCACTCAGGAGTGGCGCTTAATGCTGGAGTAGTTTAATATATATGTTTTTAGTTATTTATAATGATCCTTTAAGTCTGAAGTACTTGTGTATCTAACTTTCCCTGTAAACCATAGGCTCTCAACGTGGGCGATAACGCCCCCTTAGAAGCGTTTCAGACTTTCAGGGGGGCGGTAGGAAACCCAGAGAAACCTTCCCCACCCCATCCTATCTTGCCCCATCCCATCAGGGGCTTTTCATCAACAAAAATATTTTTCCTTTCCCATTACGTCTCCTCCGTTGGGGCAAATGTAACCTCACCATGGTATCCCATCACGCCTCGTTCGTCGTAGTATCCCGTTACGCCCCCCCATTGTGGAAAATGTAATCCTTTCGTGGAATCCCACTACGCCCCCTTCATCGTGGTATCCCGTTACGCCTCACCCCCGTTGTGATCAATTGCTGTTTCGGATTCACGAGTTAGGGGGCGCTAGAAATAAAAATATTCTCAAAGTGGGCGGTGGGCAAAAAAAGGTTGAGAATCTATGCTGTAAACGAATTGTAAATCAAAACTAGCAAGACCGTTGTCAATAAATTGTCAATTTTCCTCGATTTACAAAATAAATTACGTTCTCATTTGTTTCAGTTTTTACAATAATAGACATAATCGAGAGCAGAGTTTTTCGAAATCAGAATTTCGACAGTAATTTTTTATCTTATTTTGAACGGAAAGTGTGCAAAATTTGATCAAGAAGTATCAACATTCCCATTTAAGAGGTGGGAAAAGAGAAAAGTGTAGTTTTTCGTTATTTTGTGTATAGTCACCTTCCTCTTATTTTGAAAGTAAAGTGTGCAAAATTTCATCAATCTTGGAATAAAATTGTATACAAATCAAATCCAAACCATCCACCCGCCGCAAACCTAATTTTTTTTATAATGTACTAGCGGAAGTCCCCGGCGTTGCCCAAACATTATGCAGATTATCTCTAAATCAGATATAGACAATGGTCTTCCTCTCGCTTTGAAGGTCAAGAGTGCAAAATTTCATCAATATCGTAAGAAAACTGTACATTTGCATAAAAATCAAAACCGTGAAGCCCGTTCGCCCTCCGTATACATTCTTTTTCATATAAAAGTAGATTATATATTAAAGACATATATTCTACCAAGCAATAGGAAGAGATACTTCAAAAATCAATGTACGTAAATAAAAAAAACTAGAATAACACTGGAAGGATTAATGCCATTCCAGAAACTAACGTCACAAAAGAAAATGAGAATTTAATATTCAATCTTCTGATTTCAAACAAAGTTTGTAGAGGAAATCGATTGTATCGATAGCTTCGACCAAGTATATCTAGACAGGGCGTGTGGGTGTTAAAAATGACACCGAAACCAAAAATATTGGTTTACGAAAACATTTATCAAAAAGAAAGTCCATTATCTCACAGTCAAAAGATCGCAAGAAGCATTGGTTTGTACCTTTATTTGGTCTGCGTGGAGCTAATTTGTTTTCCAGCAAGTTCCCGGTAACGGAATTACTAGCTTTCTGAAGATCATTTTAAAAACACAAATTTCAGGCAGTTAGAAATATTTTAGATATAAGCTATCGCGGACTTTATTATCAACAATCTAACCAGTTATATGAATATCTAAAAAAATATGTACATAACATATGAATTCGAAGCAGCGTATCGAGAAAAGTAACAATTACCTTACAAACCTTAACATGGGCATTAGCCTAGTATGGTAGTAAAAAAAAACATAATACATAGTGTACTTTCAATAATTGTATGAAATAATAATAAAAAATTGATAAAAAATGTTTAATTTCTTCCTAGTAAAACAACTATGCAAGGAATTCGATGGGTAGTTGTATTATTAAATTACTCGTAGGTGGTGTCACTTTGGGATTGGAATTGGTTATGGGAGGGCTAATCTTTAGTTAATATATCGATGATCGATAGCTCTTGTTTGAGCTCCACAATATAGGCAATTTTCATAGCACGCTATTTGTCTACGTCTTTATTTTTTTCTTTTGTCTTTGAAACAATATAATGCAGATGATAAGTTGCATGGATACAGTCGATTTATTAACACGTATTAAGTAGTTGAACTTGTTTCAACCTTTGCGAAAATCGGTCGTGATAGCTTATTTTAGAGCAGATGCAATATTATGTAATGTTTGCTTTTACAAACAATTGTTTTTTCTCGGCTTTGTGTTAATGTGATTGCCCGTCTGCTAATACAAATCTAATGGATATTTACATATTTTGTGTGTGTGCATGACTGTCGATATCTGCTTAGGAACACTAATTATTATTGACGTAATAAATCTATAGTCAAACATAACAAAAAAAAAACATTTTAATCGCCTATTTTTTACGTAATTAAATTATAGTTGTACTGCATACCTGCGTATACCTTAGAAATAAATTTTAATAATGTAAATCTGAAAAATGCTTATAAATCTAATAAATCAAACGTAGCCGTACTACCATCGACCAACCAAGTCTAGGGGCGTGTGGATGTTATAAATGACACCGAAACCAAAATTATTGGTTCCAAAAATGAAACTATCATTTCGCAGCAAAAACTCGCAAGTAGTATTGCTTATTATCTTTTGTTGGTCTGCAAGGACAAAATTTGTCTTCCAATTCCAAGAATTATGCTTTCAAAGCAAAGCGGCAGAATAGATGGGGAGTTTGGTTATCAAATTACTCATAGTTGAGCTGAATTATTATTTAAACGAATTTATAAGACGCGATATATCTAGAGATGATATATTGATCACACATACTCATTTGATTTGGAAATAAATAAAGCACCTTATCATCATCAATTATGTAGATAGGTTCTTTCTATCTGGTATCTGCCTACAAAATTAAAAGAACATTGACAAAACAGAGGTGTTTGGTGTTTACCTTTGTTTTTTTCCACTGTGTGCGATACGCACACATTATTTTTACGACTTCTAACCGTGATAACAAGCTGTTTAAGTATTTTAATTAGTTGTACGATAATAATTGTTACACAGGTTATAAGAATAAATAAGGTTATCGTAATCATCAACTGCCTACAATTATTTTAAGTTACTTTGTGACAAACAGCACGCCGATTTTCATATCAACTTCACATAAATATTATCTCATTTTATACAGTTAGCAGTTTTGTTCATTTATTTAAAAAAATGCGCATACACAAATATATATTTTTTAAATATCTGCAAATTTAAATATTTCAGAATGTTCAGGTAGTAAAGCTGTTTTTTTTTTCAGTTTAATAATAACACTATAAAATTTGATTTACATTAAATTGAAAAGTTAAGTTCTGTAAATATTTTCGTATTTTTATTATTGTGACCACGTTGAGGCGACTTATTTTGTACCCCCGTATGTTATGTTTTTGTACCCCCGCCCAATTTCAATTTTCGATGTCATGATAATAAAAGCACTTTTTCAAAATTCGCAGATCATCTCTTAGTGAATAATCACATTCCGCTTGACAACAATAAGCCTAAACCCTTGCATATAGAAAAAATATTTATTCGCCACTTTTTTTTGTTTATTTGTTTATTTAGCACAATATATTATACATTTATATACATTATTTATTAAATTTTGACTGCCCAACTAGGAGTATTATCCCGTTTTAGGACAGTCAAATAATTATGGGTATGAACATGTGGAGAATGATTTGTACAAAAGAAAGAAAATTGCTGAAATAAAAGAAGAGAAAGAATATAAAATAAAATAATAAAAAAAACGTTTAAAATATAGTACCTAACTGTTATTTGTTTAGCATAGCAAAAGAAAAAAAAGAGAAGAGAAAGAATAAAATAAAAATTAAATAACCAATTAAAACATAAAATAGCCGTGGATTGTTTCGCATAGTTGTTGAAATGATAAGCCTACATACATATTTTGTATAAATATGAATAAAAAAGAGAAGAGATAAAATAAAATAAAATATGCAATTAAAACATATGCAATTAATACATAAAAGTAATAGGTAGGTACATACAGATAGGTAGAAACACATAATAATATAGATAGGTAGATACACATAATAATTTAGATTAGAAGATAGGGGTATCTTTTACTTAGATCATTTTTTGTCGGAATTTTTGATGTTGTTTTTGGTTTGTGTTTGATTTTATTTTTTGTGTAGTAAAAGTTCACTCTCCTTTCTCCCTAATTGTTGAAACCAAGTAGTGGTCAATTTACGAAGAACACCTGTGCTTTCCTTTTTCCAAGCATCAGGCATGAAGTTGTATAGTTTTTGACCTAAGAAAGTGAAGTGTCTTTGAGCGAGAGATGTTTTGGTTGTGAGTGTTACAATTGGATTTCTCCATGAGTGTCTGGTGTTGTGAGAGTGGTTAATAGATGGGTAGAGGTGGCGTTGTTTATGGGTGTTTAAAATTAATTTTCTCATGTACAGTTGTCTTACATCTAGAACTTCTAAGTCTTTAAACAGTGCATCACTGTGATATCTAAATGGTTTTTTGAGGATTACCCTTAGTAGTGATTTTTGACCTTTTGCTAGTTTCAATATGTTTACAAGATCTAAACAATGCAAAACATTTAAATAAGTCAACAGCAGTCACGTCATTATTGAACAATTAAGAAAACATTACCATTTAATATGAGGAAAACAGATTTCAAAGTAATCCACAGAATAGAGTATACAGTTCATAAAATAATAAACAGAGCATGAAAGATATAAGAAGGCCTAACATGAAAGATATACATAAGTAGGTATCAGTATTTGATAAGTAAATTGTTTACAAAGGAGTTCAACCAGCAGATTCGTATTTTGGCTCGCTTTCGATTCAATAATTATTGTGACAATATCACACAAAATATGATTCCAAACATACTCGAAGCATACCGGTATTGCAGTGGTGTAAAACATTTAACGATTAATATAAAAGAAGGTAATTTTCTTGTAATTTTTTTATTTTTTTTACTGTGAATACCGCACAAGAATCTCAACTGCTCCCGTCTGGAGCCAGTGAGACTATGGCATCCCCAATTGGGGTATGTTGTGAGGCTGAAGGTAGTGGGGGAGGGGAAGGAGGTGGGGAAGAGGAAGGTTGGGAAGTACCTGGCTATTCAGATCTGGTCACTAAACACGGCTAAAGCCATTTTCAAGCAACGTTTCAATTCTGAATGGTGGTCTTACACCAGGGCGATACTGATAGTATCTTCCACTCTGGAACATGCCGCAAATATACCACATATTATTTTAAATGAATTAATTGTGAAATAGCACAAATTAATCAAATAAAATTTATTTGCGCATGCCGGGTTCGAACCCGCGACCTCCGGATTGTGAGTCAAGAGTCTTACCCACTGGACTACGGAGGTCGTCAATAAATTTTAATAAGAATTATATAAATAAGTCGTCTCAACGTAGTCTAACCACAGTTTGAAAATAGCCCAGGGCGCCGAAACAGTTGTCACAATAATAAAAAAACTAACATATTCGCAGAACTTAATAATGACCTCTTTAAATTTGATTATATATAAAAAAAAAATGAAGCGCGCGGCGTCTACGAACTAAAAACAAAAATAATGAATAAATTAAGGAACAGTCGTTAGCTAAATAATCAATCATTTATTTGAAACGAACGTCGAAGAGTCGTTTAGAGGCATTTTATCATCAATAATGAATATGAATATAAAGTAAGATTATATTTATTTGTTTTTTTCTTTTCTTTTACTAAATACATTTATCTGCTCGTTTTGCTTGCGTTAATCAAAGAATTAAACCATCTGTTGTTATTTATTTTTCTCAAAATCTCATAATCGTGAGATTATTGATTACAATATGGCATCGATATGTCTATTCTATATATGACGCAATTTGAACGATTTTGAACAAATTTGAACAAATAATTCGGCTCACCTACGTGTTTTGTGTATTCAAACCGTCTGTATTCAAACCGTCTGTATTCAAACCGTCGTCGTCGCCTCGCTTCGAAAGCATAATTAATATCTTGGGAGAAAAATTTGGTGGTCTTTCAGACGTTTTGTCAGAATATTTAAAAAAAAAAAACAATTTGGGGGGTGTATATGCCATTTATTGGATAATCAACACCCGGGTGTTTGAATTTGTCTGGGTCTTGGCGGCGAATACGTTTGCTCGTGCGTGGCGGGTCGGATCGGGAGAGACTGGTTGAGGGAGCCCTAACCTACATCTATCCAGCCGGACTCTTTCAATCCATCGGCTTACGACGCAGTGGGAGGATGGATTCATACAGCCGTCACTCCTGGACACATTGCCCCCCCCCCCCCGGATTCCTACCCACCCCTCATACCTTTTCCCTTCCCAGAACTTCATCTCCTTCCTTTCCCTAAAAATACCCTCCACACAGCATATCCATAGATGACATAGGCCCCGAGGGAAATTGTTTTCGTCAGGGCCTCCTGTGTGGAGCTAATATAAAAAAAAGCATTTGTGATTTTTAAGACTGCGAAATAATGCACTTTCTTTTATGTGAATGGTTTCGTAATCCAATATTTGGAACCAATAATTTTTGTTTCGGTGTTATTTTTAACATCCATACGCCCTATCTAGACTTTTTTTGGTCGGTGCCAGGAGCTTGCACTCCATATAGGCACATAAGCAGTGCCTACCCTACCGTATTTGTAAAACATAAGCATGAATATAATATTATAATTTGTTTAATTATTGCTAAAAATAAATACACATTTTCAAAAATAAGCGCGGAAAAGCTGAGCATACGAAACCACGCGAGCGCCTCATCAAACGGCATACTACAAACGTGGCATAAACTGTAATTAGCTACACGCGCGCCCTCCGACTGCCTCACTAAAATGCGGCCTAAGCAGGAATTATTTCTGCTTGGAGCTAACTTCATACAAGATATAATATCAACATTCACGAAATGCACATAACATAGAGTAGAACTGTCATTTTGAATTTGCTTCTATGAAGTTTTTTTGTTAGTATTAGGCAGTGCTTTCTGTAACAAAATTAGCAAATGGCAATCAGTGACGACAGTGACATCTGTTGTTATCTAATTCTATCAACTAGTTGTTTTACCAGTAGCAGGCACACTTAGCGAAAATTTGTACCAAAGGAGTTTGTAGTAAGTTTTTTTAATTTTTTTTTAATCAATTCGGTGGTTTTCCTACTGCCTACCCTGATCAAAAACAGTGTGCACGCCACTGGTCGGCGCAATATATTAAAGTCATTATGGTGAGAATCTATGAATCACATGATAAAACGTTTGCACCGACTGTTTTATTTATTAAATTTTTAATGCCTTCAATAATCTAAATTATGTTTGTAAAAAAATTCCATCAGTTTGCATGCATTGTTCATTGTACCTTCTCAAATTATCATAATAAATTATAACACTTGAGTATGTTGGACTATAATGGTCACTATATCAATATACCAATTTAACAGGCTTAATAAAAATTATTGTAGGTGCTGTACATGTACAATTGAAATTAATTTGCTAGAACAAGTAAAAGTACATAGTCTATACGTACTCGTATGTTTACATGTGATTTTACGAAATATATTCGCTGTTCTTTCACTAAAATCTTTCGCCTCTTCAGACAGGTTAATGAAGTCGATTATTTATTCAAGAAAAATATCGAAATTCAAATTTATCTTATCAGAAGTAAGGGAAAATTGATCTCACTTTGGTATCACGGACGTGCACATAACACTCAAATATTTATGGGAGGCGTCTACTAATATCTACAGGAATTCCAAAAACTGAAAAAATCGAACTAATATCTATGAGAAGGAAAGTGTTGACGAATATCTACAGCTCAAACTGTTGACGAATATCTATGAGAACCAAAGTGTTGACGAATATCTACAGCACTGGTAGAGGTTGGATTTGCAATTATGTATAGCATATCGGAATAACGTAATATTGCGTATGCAGTTTAAAAAACTTAATTTATGTAAGTATGTATGTAAAAATCCCTAATATCGGACTATTGGACACATTTAGCTGATTAATCCAACCTACGCTCTGTAGATATTAGTTCAACCTACGCTCTGTAGATATAAGTCAACACTCTGAAGTTCGTAGATATTAGTTCAACATATCAGCTGTAGATATTCGTCAAACATACAGGCTGTAGATATTAGTATCTGGAGTCATATTTATGTAACACCTCACAAGGGCGCCCTTGTCTGTATAGTGTAAAGACAATGGAACTATTTTGCCACCCGGTTGGGCAGCATTGTGACGCTGGTTAAGGTGGGGCCTGTAGGAAGGGATTTATCAATGCGGTTCTTGAAGATGCCCAAATTATACGAAGGGGGAAAACAGGTGCCGATTGCTCGTTCCACATAAATAATACCACACAAATATCTCTTCTTTGATGGTATAAAGACACTACACACAGCATCCCCAAAGATGATACAGGATACGAGGGAAATTAATTTCCTGATGCCTAATGTTAAAAAGAGATAGATCCTAGATATACTCGTATGTTATATTGATTACCATCATAGGGGGCATACATTAATTACGTGAGCTCAAAAAGGGGGGGGGGAGTCTAGATTGGAAGAAAAACTGCTCACGTAATTAATGTATGCCCCCTGGTTACTAATAGTCGTGTTTCACCACCTCTTATTAGCCCAATTCCCGTATAGAGACCAAAGACAAAAATTTTCGTTTTACACGATCGCTATTTCATCTCTATTTTCATATCTACGATTTTAGTTGGCATCACTGCGAACAATCCATGAACCATGTTATTTGCAGTGATGCCAACTGAAATCAAAGATATGAAAATAGCGTCTTTGGTATACGGGAATCGGGCTGAAAAGGGAGATGGTGTAAAACGACTATAATACGCGTTTTATCATTTTTATACAACTGATAAACCGTTTACCGTACAAAAATGGTTGTTTATCAGTTGTCAAATATTTAAAACACGTTTATTAGTAAGGGAAATAAAAATTTCGACAGAATCAATGAGTTACAAACATTTTTTTATAATTTTTCCAACAGTTTTTAATAGTTTTCTTACCTTTGCTGTCTCTGCCATTTTCAAGTCGCCGATTTTGACACTTTTTTTAATATGAATTAGTAATTGACACTTGCACTCTGCGATGTGTGTTGGAGAATACTGACTGTTCAGAACTCGCGGCTCGCCACAAACCAGTTCCTAGAGTCGCTGATGGCGGAAAGAGACCTGACCTTGAGAGTGCCATTAGCCGTTGGGCAGAACTTAAATTATTTTCCTCATCAATGCACTGTTTACTCCATTACGAGGTTTTGCAAAAACTTTATTATTTTACAGTAGACTGCAAAAATATATTAGCGTGAATGATATAATTAATTAATTTATCGTATAACTTCCTAACATTCCTTTTTCCCATCTCCTTCCCTTCTCCATTCCCTTAGGATTTCCTAACATCGTACTTCAATAATTGAGGATGGTGTAGTCCCACTGATTCCAGATAGTTAGAAGCAGTTGGGACTTTTGTGCGGTATTCACAGTAAAAAAATGTTATAATATTTGGAAGAAAACACGGATTATAAGTTTAAACACAATCATTATTTGTGCAACTAAACAATAAACGTTAAAAAAATTCGAGTGCAGTTTACAAGCGGTAGAAGCGAAACATTGCCAAAGCAATCTCAACCAATACTTGAAAAGTGAGGTCATAATCAAAGCGACCAATGAGCGCAGACGAGCGTAATTTCCGTTTCGTATCTCAATCAATAGGAGCCTTTAAAAGTGACATCATGATCAAAGCGGTCAATGAGCACAGTTGATACGTCGCAGGTGCAGTAATGTCATTTCCATTTCATCTGAAATCCAAATCGTAGAGGGGCTATAGAAGTTTCACTTCAAAATTCATAAATTTCAGACATTTTGTAGATTTTTGTAATTTATCAAAGCAAATATTATATTCCTAACTCCCTACCACCTCCCGCTTTTCATACATTCAGTCCTGGTACATTCAGTTTTCAAACAGCTCGCGTGTCACCTATTGCAATTTTTTTAATACAAATTTCATAATGCCAGAGCTCATCAGTAGTTTTATACAAACCTTGTCCTGACAATAACGAACACACAAAAAAAAGAATTATCCAATTTGGTGCATTCGTTCGGAAGTCATGCGCGTACATACATTTCGGCGATTCATTTTTATTTATATATATATATAGAAGATAGAAGAAGATAGATAGATAGATTTATATAAAAAATCAAACAAACATCTCGCATCGCCCGCCAGGTGTCCGCCATAAACAATTTTCTTTATTTATAGAAGACTAGATGACTCGGCCACGCGTTGTTGAAACACAACGCCATCTACTGGATAGTTACCCAACCTAGATAATCAAGTGTGGTATCGATAAATTAACTCACACCGCCATCTGTTTGAAACTTATGGAACTTATAAATAATTACAAAGCATTGTTCTATAACAAACATTTAATTTGCAATAATAAATATTGAGGTCAATAATCAAGATAAAAACTATCCTATCTTTTAAGTTAGACGAAATAAGCAAGCCAGATTTCATCAAAATCGGTTAAGTAGTTTCGGAGTTTATCTCGAACAAACATCGTGACGCGTGATTTTTATATATCAAGATATATGTATAGATTAAGCGTAAATATGTGTTTTGAATCTACAAAAATTCAAAACGATAATTTTTTACAACTTTTTCTGGAATTTCTGGGTTCCAACGCTATAACAACTGTTTTCAGCTGTCTACTCTTTTTCGATCATGAACTGTGTGTGGATCTTGAAAGTATGATTTTTCCGTCAAAATTTAGAGAAAGTTATTTTCATTTCTCAATTTTAAAAAAAATCTGTTTTTGTGCATATGTTGAAAGGCAACTTACGTGGACTTATTATAATTTTATTATATTCGTATTTTTGTTGTTTATAAAATTTTGCAGCTGGATGTATTTTGTAGTGATTGCTTATTAATCACTTACATGTTTCCAGCTAAAATAATAACTTGTTACAATTACTCATTTTCTAATGGAGGGCGGATGTGGAAATTTAATATGAACGTTTAATTAATGCTTCTGTTGTTTCGTTGTTTACATTCTGACTAGCTCAATTTATTCACATAATTGTAAGTTTATCTTAATTTACAATTATTTGTTATTACATTAACAAAAATTTTAACAAAACAAAAAAACGACTTCAAAAAATGCACTAAAAAGAAAAAAAATAATTTCGAATTCTTCTACAACTTAATAATCAACTTACTTTTTCTACTCATCAATATGCAGGTACGATTGTTATTTTTGGAGTCGGTGTCAGCCAAGGTAGGTTTGTAACTACTTACATAGATATAGGTGAGATGTAGTTGTGTCGCACGTGCGACTTGACGAGGCGAGAGGTGAGATGCAAGAGCGGGTCGCGGCGTGAGGGGAGCTGTCAAGTGAACACGCCGGGCCGGGTACCTTGGATGACACCGACTCCAAAAATAACAATCGTACCAAAATATTGATGTGTAGAAAAAGTAAGTTGATTATTAAGTTGTAGAAGAATACGAAATTATTTTTTTACTTTTTAGTGCTTGTGTTTTGTTAAAATTTTTGTTTATTTTTTGATTTTTAGTGAATCTGAAGGACACTAACTAATTCGATTAAGATTCGGCCGAGTATTGTTAATTTGCTCTTAAGAATTGGAGAGTTCCGTTACTTTGTCATGGATCGCATTATCAGAACCTAACCAAACTCTCATCAAACTACCCTTGAAGTAAATCCTTTCCAATAAAAAAAGAATCATCGAAATCGGTTGACGTGATATTGAGTTATTCGTCCATTTGTCGCGCACATACTTGATGCAAATTTAAGACTTATATGATTTTCTAATGGATGCCATTTTCAGAACTGGACCAAATTAAAATGGGACCACACGGGAAGCACCAGCTTTCAAATAAAAAAAAGAATCATCAATATCGGTTCACCCAGTCGAAAGTTCTGAGGTAACAAACATAAAAAAAAATAATTTTAAAAAAATACAGTCGAATTGAGAACCTCCTCCTTTTCGAAGTCGTTTAAAAAGGAACCTAATTTGCAAACATAAACTATAATTTTTACTTCAATGAAACAATACTAACTTAACCTAGTTTCATCGCTATTTTCTTGCCAATCTAAACTGTTTTAACCTAAAACCTAGTTTGAATTATTCGATCGTCAAGTTGACTAGCAAGACATCTCCAAATACAAAGTTTTGAAATAATGAGGAAAACCATATTCGAACCATAAATCAAATATTTTTTACATGTTTTTTTATTTGAATACCTTGCAAGAGTTCCAACTGCTCCTGACTGGAGACTAAGGCACCCCCAATTGGGGTATGTTGGAGGCTGAAGGTATTGGGGAGGGGAAGGACGTGGGGAAGAAGAAGATGGGGAAGTACCAGGCTATTCAGTTCTGGTCACCAAACACGGCTACCAACGTTTCAATTCTGAATGGTGGTCTTACACCAGGACGATACTGATAGTATCTTCCACTCTGGAACGTGCCGTAAATATATTACACATTATTTTTAAATGAATTAATTGAAATAACAAAAATTAATCAAGTAAAATTTATTTGCGCACGCCGGGATTCGATCCCGCGACCTTCATATTGTGATTCAAGAAGCTTACCTCTCGATCACGGGGGCCGTCATACACGTATATGTGTTTTACATATTAAATATATTTTTAAATACATAATTGGTTATGCCCAAAGATATTGGAATATAAGTAGATGTGCTATCTGCTGTTTTTACTATGTGGGTCTGCGCTTCCGGTCGTCGCCGACATTGTTTACCAATTAACAAATAAACTAAAAGAACAAATAATTAACGAATAAACCAAACGAACGTTAAACTAAATGAACGAATTCTTTCCTTATTCAAAATATATTGTTAACATTTTCAAAAAATCAACGAAATAAACAAATTCTTTTTGTATGAAAACTACGCTAATTAGCGCGTAGTCCGGCGACAGTTGCGCAGACACCATAGCATATCTCTTCTGTATTAGAATATCTTTGGTTATGCCTATACAAAATCTACACACCCCCAACTGCATGGATATTAGATAAACATTTCGATAATTGAAATTGTTTTTATCAGTTTTTATGAAAAATTAAATCGTTATCTTACTTAAATCGAATTATTAGATAGACTTTATCAATTTGTAATAAGAAATATATACTAATAACTAAACACTTGCCGTAATCTAATCTATCAAGTTTATAAAAGAAGTTAAGTTTTTTCACTATCGGCTAAATCTTTTATACCGCCGCTATAAATCCTAAATCCATATTTTTAATGTTATCTGAAATCCATAGTTTAGTGTACTAAAATAGATATTATGTAATTTTATGGCATTAACACGCGTGATATTTGATAACACACAAGTTGATATATTGGTTGATAAAACAAAACTTAATCCACGTACTATATATTGAAACAGATTATGAACGTTACAAGAATTTATCAGCAATATTAATAATATCCTCTGAAATGGATAATCCGTATGATCGATTGTTATTCTTGCATATTGCACAGATCAATAATGTGGATAGGGTTATAATGTCAGTAAGTGCATTATTGCTCGATGCGTAATATGCAATTTTATCTGTAACACATCAATCGTTCAGTTGATAGGCATACATCTCCGTAAAATCGAAATTTTTAATTTGTATTATTATTTTTAGTTTAGCTAGTGTGTCAGTTTTAGAAATGTATTGCATTGTGCTATTCATAGACATCCGAATTCAATAGACCAGAAGATACAGATGAGGGGTAAAACCAAACTATGGGGGGCGAAGAGAGGAAAGATGACTGTGATTCGTTAAAAAATCAATCTGACAGTATGTAGGCATCTCGCATTATAATATCACCATTTAGTTCTTAAAAGCAACATCTGCTTTGAATGAATAGACCTTTTTACATGGGAGCGCGAATTGCTTGCCACGTTAATGACATATTTTCGAAGGCCAAATGCTCGCCCCGAAAAGATTCGCCCCTATACACATAGCAATATTTTGTTGCCGTGTTTAGTTAAGACACTTTTACAAATGTTTCATAATTTACTTACCCCTGTAACCAGCGACGAACACACTGGAGAACCGCCCACATTCGCATAATATGTGTGTATAATGTATAGCACAAGTTTTTTGGCGTGTTATTTCGTAAAATGTATGGATGTTAGTTCGGCGCTGGCAAGGCAAGAATGATTACGTCACATATTTTAGATTCAAGCGAGGTTCTCTCCCCTCCCCATGGAGCGAGCTGGCTCCAAGGAGGAGCTACAGCTGGCTCCATGGGGAGGGGGAAATAATACGTTTTTATCACTTAGGGCAGGTCCAGATATATTCATATGTCCGTGGTGCTATCTGCTATCCCTGTTTCCCTTCTGAAATTAAAAATGTTGTCACTAATAAACAAGTTTTTATTGTGTTCCAGGAGTGGGTCTGGTCACCCGCAAGATGGGCAACTCCGTGTCCCCCGTCGTGGAGCTGAAGAAGGAGGGAGACACCTACACCCTCACCTCAAGCTCCACCTTCAAGACCACCGTCATCAACTTCGAGCTGGGCAAGGAATTCGATGAGGAGACCGCTGACGGCAGGAAGGTAACATAAAAAACCTCATCACTAAATAATTGTAACTCCTTATTACAAATCTAACTCATCACTAAATAATACTTTGTACCTTCTTATTACAAACACAACGCACCACTAAATAATACTGTGTACCTTCTTATTAAAAACACAACACATCACTAAATAATACTGTGTACCTTCTTATTATAAACACAATACATCACTAAATAATATTCATCTTCTTATTACAAATAAAGCACGTCACTAAATAAAATGTACCTTATTGCAAACACAATACATCACTTAATAATACTGGGTACCTTCTTATTAAAACACAACACATCACTAAATAATACTGTGTACCTTCTTATTCAAAACACAACACATCATAAATAATACTGTACCTTCTTATTATAAACACAACACATCAGTAAATAATACTGTACCTTATTATTACAAATACAACACATCACTTAATAACACAGTACCTTCTTGTTACGAACACCTTTGGTTTGGTTTGGTTGAAGGAGACCTAACCTAGATCTCTCCAGTCGGACTCTCTCGACCTAGCCTTGCATTGCAGTGGGAGGGATGAATTCATACGTCCATCACTGCTAGACACATTGACCCCCATATTCCTACCCGCCCGTCATACCCTTTTCCTGAACTTCCTCTCCTTCCTTTACCTAAAAAAACCTCCACACAGCATCCCCAAAGATGACCGATGACAGGCCCTGAAGGAAATGTTTTTCCTCTGGGTCTCCTGTGTAGAGCTAATGTAAAAAAATAATAGAATTCCCTATGCCCTAATAAAATGTATTAATATATACATTTGACACTTGTGTTACAGTGGCTTGAGGGAAACTCCTATCGATGCATCAAAGCCAAATTATATCAAATTCAATTCGCTTTAGCCACTGTCATTTTCTGTAATTAAGACATATTATATATACTATATATCGTGGGGTGATTACTACAATTAGATAACTCTGAAATCAACTTTGTTGGGAAATTGAATTATAAGACGGTAATCAATCTGATAAATCGGTTTCTGTATATTTATATCTACTGATAAGTAGATTAATGTTTCGGGAACCGTAATACTTACATTTTGAAATAATAAATTGGCTAATTAATCATTATTTTATGTATTTTTTACAAAAACTGAATGACTTAAGCCTCGATTACATGGCCGCAAATAGCTCAAGAGAGAGATATATGGAATTCTTTAGAAGAGGCCTCCACCTTCGCCTGAGAGAGGGGTTCTTACTTATGAATAATTTAAGATACCTATATTACATTTTTTCAACAAGATTGTAAATAACCATCATAGTTGCTAGTGAGCTAGCTGCGAGTATCTCGGTTTTCTACAAAATGTCGACAGAGATAGTTGTGGTTTAGAGTGTTTTCAACTCGCTAGTTAGTTCGCTACTGAGCGAGTGAAAAGTTTTGTGTGTCATCATCACAATCTCACTCGCCGGATCTCCCGCTTTTAAACTTGCCGGCTAGTAGCTTGTGAACTCGCTCAATGTAATCGAGGCTTTACCTAGTTGTTATACAAAATGCAACGAAATCAACTAAAGCATTTCCACAAAATTTAGTGCTACAGCTAGTTAAGTCTAGTTGCCTAATTGAAACATAGAAAAACAATTGTGGTAATTTGGTAATTAAAGTTACCTAAGGGAACGTACCCATACTACATGACACACTTTTTGCATTTTTTTACCCCCCCCCCCCCCCCCCCGGTGACCCCCCCCCCCCCGGTGACCCCCCCCCCCCGGTGACCCCCCCCCCCCGGTGACCCCCCCCCCTACAGTTTTTACGTAGTATTTTATAAATATGGTTTCGAATCATTTTTTGCTAACAAAAAATAAAAAATGCATTATTTGGCTTATATTTGTCTTTATTAATACGGCGCTTGCTGCGTGACAGCAAGAGTGCATGCATTACAAGTGGAAAAAATATTATCAAGATAAAACTTATGTCAAAATATATTGAAACCGGAACGTAATTTTTGGAAACGAAAATCTTGTTATTTTTATAAACATTTTTCATCTCAATCATCTTCAACACACACGTTCCCTGAACTTTTTCACTTATTTGAATGTACGAGGGTGGGTTTTTAAGTTTGCGGATTGGGTAAGGAGTGGAAATAAAAACCAAAATTATTTTTCCTTTTCAACATATTCACCTACTACCCTAATACATTTTTCCGATCTTTAAATTAACTTAAAGCAACTTTATAACAGCGCGGAACTCAATTTCTCCACATTTTACAATTTCTTCCCAGTTAAATAACTAAAACACGCTGATTTCAGAGTTACCTAGTTGTAGTAATTACCTCACGATATTATTTAAATATCTCTGCCTTATTATTTGAAAGGCTTTAAAATGTAAAATTTAACCATATTTCTCTTATTTTGTAATTGTAGGTGAAGTCGACAGTGACCATCGACGGCAACAAAATGACGCAGGTGCAGAAGGGAGCCGAAAGGACCACCACCATCGTCCGAGAGTTCTCTGCTGACGAGCTCAAGACTGTAAGTTACTTTACCGCTCATTCTCTGCATTACAATTCACCACCCAGCAATCGTATTTCTCATTCATGCATAACCCATAAAACCCTCCACACAGCATCCCCAAAGATGACATAGGCCCTGAGGGAAATTATTTTCCTCCGGCCTCCTGTGTGAAACTCATGTGAAAAAAAACACCTTTAGTATAAAAATTCGAAGTTATAATTTTTTTAATGAAGGTGGGAAATTAGGAAATCGGACGCTCAGAAATCCCGGACACTGGACGCGTATTTCAATTAGGCTAATTTGTTCGCTTTTCGGAACAACTCGTATAGGCCTCTTAGAAATCGTTGTGTCTTCCTTACTATCATTGAGAAGTTTCCTTACTATCATTTGAAATATTATTTTTTTTTACATGAGGTCCACACAGGAGGCCCTGAGGAAAATAATTTCCCTCAGGGCCTATGTCATCTTTGGGGATGCTGTGTGGAGGGTTTTTTTAAGGAAGGGAAGGAGAGGAGAGTTCTGGGAAGGAAAAGGGTTTAAGGGGTGGGTAGGAATCTAGGGTTCAGTATGTCCTGGTCATCCGCCTCTAAGACCTAGACAAACCTCACCCCATGAACCCGGGCACCCCTGCTAAAAAATATGATTTGAAGGTGTTAGAAAACATCACGCTTTATATTAATATTAAAATTTATGTAAGTGCATTGACGATAACGCTTATAATATGTACATCTGCTTAATAATAAAATACGTGTTGTGGCAGGGTATTTATATAAGAAAATAGTCCTTAGGCGTTGTTCAGTTTATTTCTCTTATGTAGGGTTCACAGCTTAAAGTAAAAACAGAGTGCAGAACAGTTTTAGCACAAAGTAAAGTCACTTACAGCCTTACTAAAAAAAAACCACAGCACGCCAGATAACCCATGTTGTTGTAGCAACATGAATAAAACAAAAATAGGAAATATTACTAATAAGAATTGATCTTAAAACGTATTTTAAATCTGGCAACAATGCGCATTTAAGTACTAAATTGTGTTTTTCTTCATAACCGCTAGGTGGCAGTGCCTGCGCATTCGGTGTTCGCGCTCGTAAACGACGCTGGAAGCGCGAAATATTTTTGTGTGTGCCATATTATTTATGTGATGGTTAATTTCTATTAATATGAATAATTTACTCTTATATTTATATCAGTGATATATTTACCGTGTTTTTTGTGGTTTTTCATAAGTTTTAGTCAAGTTATAAAACAATAATCGTACTTTGAAAATTGAAGTGTCAAAAACGATATTATGATATTATACGATACAAGAGAATTCAAATTTACATTTTTACGAGATTTTATTTTACGAGAATTTTATGAAAGTGGTGTTTTTTTAAATAATAATATCTAATACATGTGTTCCTAAATGCATCAAACAGATTAACGTCTTTAGAAATGCAAGAAATCTGATATAAAAGACGGTATAATTTTTAGGTTAGTTTTTTAGCAATAAAAAAAACTTTGAAATTTTTTATTATTTTTTTATTGTGTGCACGAGGAAAAAGTGAGGTGATAGTTTCCTTCCAAATTTATTACATAAAAGGACTGTGTTTTTGAAATTTTATTTTTTTTTTAATTTCTCTACATTTTGGTCAAAAATGTTTGGGTAAGAATTTTTTTTCCACTTTTTTCCGAGTTTGGATCTTAAAATATGGCAGTTTTTGAAAACTAAAGTGTATTTTAAATACACAAATCTAAAAGGTAATATTATCTAGTTTTCATAAATGGTATTTGTTTTTACGACACCTTCAAAAATAAGAAATATATAGAACATTCAAAATACTCAAAAAATTTCAAATTTCGTTCAAAGATCATTGATAAAACAGAGATAAACTACCCCCTCAGGCCGTGTAAACCAAGTGTATTTTTTTCCATGAACAATTTTTTAATTAGTAAGGTTTTCACATCCGCGGCCGTTTGTCAATTGAATAAAATTTTCACTGGGTTTTTTAGTAAAGCTGATAGAGTTTTAACAATGTTTACTATTGTCCTCGCTAAACACTTACAGCCTTACTAAAAAAAAACCACAGCGCGACCGATTAACTGTATTATTGCAATAACATAAATAAACCTTGTGTACGCTAGATCCCAATTTGTTACTAATAACGTTTCTTGCGTGGTCACGCTGTTAAAATGCATTAAGATCTGACAACATTGCAAATGGTTTTAATTTCCTAGGAAACAATGTTGTTTTAATTCTTCTCCGCCAGGGGCATTATTGGCGCGCCTTCTCAACGATGCACCGCGATGAACATAGCCCGGTGTGTTTTTTATGGCGGGGTGTCAGAAAAATTTGTTAGTGCCTAAATGTTGTGATTTTACTTATTAATTTCTATTGTAGTGACGAATTTACTCTTCTATTCACATGATTGATATATTTATTATGTTATGTGTGTGGTTTACATCAGTTTAATCGAGTTATTGTACAAACGCCGTTCTTTCAAAGTTGGACTGTCAGAATATTGTTCTATAGAACTATAGATAGTTTTCTTAAAAGATAAAATTAACATTTTAAGATCTTTATTTTATGTGAATTTCATAAATGTGGTGTTTTTTTTAAATATTAATATCTAATACATGTGTACCTAAACTTATCAACGAAATTAACGTTTTAAAGTTGCTAGAAATCTGTTATAAAAGTCGGTATTATTTTTTTAGGTTAGTTTTTTGGCAATAAAAAAACTTTGAAATTTTTTATTATTTTTTTATTGTATGTACGAGGAAAAAGTGAGGTGGCAGTTTCGTTCCAAATTCATTATATAAAAGGTCAGTATTTTTCAAATTTTGTTTTTTTTATAAATTTCTGTACACTTTCATCAAATATGTTTGGGTAAGAAATTTTTTCCATTTTTTTCCGAGTTTGGATCTTAAATTATGGCAGTTTTTGAAAACTAAAGTGTATTTTAAATACACGAATCTAAAAGGTAATTTTGTCTAGTTTTCATAAATGGTATTGGTTTTTACGACACCTTCAAAAATAAGAAATATATAGAACATTCAAAATACTTAGGAAAAATTCCAAATTTCGTCCGAACATCAATCGTTAAAACAGAGATAAACTACCCCCCCAGGCCGTGGAAACCATGTGTATTTTTTTCCATGAAAAATTTTTTAATTAGTAATGTTTTCACATCCGCGGCCGTTTGTCAATTGAATAAAATTTTCACTGGGTTTTTTAGTAAGGCTGTTAGCGTAATACCGCCAACATAGAACCCGCGGTCTCTTAGTTGGGTATATGTCCACTAGAGCGCTGTTACTTGAATTCCCAAGGAGGACCCAGAGGGCTCTCTCGACTTGGTACTGGTTTAGTTAACCGAGCACTGACCACTAGGATGCTGTTGCTTAGTATTATATACTAGGCCTGCACTGTATTATATACCCCTTAGGGCAGGGTAGTGCCGGCTGGCGACGAAGGGGAGGGGATTGCTCGGCCAATGGGGTGTCTTCGCGGCCGGGTGGCGAGACGAAAGTTGCCGAGCGAGATGGCGCTATGCGTGTGAAGGTGAAATTTTAGTAAGAAAAAACGCAAGTTGAGCCATTTTTAAAACTTTTTTTATGTTGGCATTAAAAAAATTTATATTTAAAAAAAATATATGTTTATTTTATAAAATATCATATTTTATCACCTTTCATGAACAGTTTTTAGTTTTCAGATACTTTCGCAAATGTTCCATTTATTTGGATTTTAAAACAAAGCAGAAATATTCTGACCTACTGACAGAAATGTTCGAGGCTTGAGAGGTTAAGTTTAATTGATTCATTGAAACAATGCATAGTGATAGGAAGTTGGCCAACTTATGTAGAAATTTAATTTAATAGTTACTTACGTACTGTTGCTATAAAAAGCATAAAACCCAATTACAATTTTTTTTTTTAAATAACTGTATATTTTAATTGTGTTTAAACCAACTTACTTCTCCAACAGTAACACTCTCTGTATCGCCCAGGTGAGAGACCACCATATATGGTAGCTTTGGCCGTTTTGGTGACCAGATCTGAATAGCCAGATGTTTCCCAGACTCCTCACTCCATTCAGCTTCACTACATACCCTAATTCGGGATGTTATAGTCCCACTGGCTCCGGACACTTGTACACAGTTAGGATTCTTTTGCAGTATTCACATAACCTCAAATTTTTTACAACATTCTCAGGCTGTTGTGTACTGAAAATAATTTCACTGATTTGTTTTGAATTTTTGTGTTATTTTTAAAATTAGAACTGATTGTGTCAACTAACGTTGGAGATACTACCTACTTGTAATATAATATTTTTTGATTTTTCAAGGGTCTGTGCTTTTCCATTTTTTAGGAAAACGTTATTTACAAACTAGAGCTAGTAACATAACATCCCCAATTTCAAATTTGATTTTCAAGGGTCTGTACTAGTATGTAAAAAAATTTGTACATATCATTTCATCAATACGAAAATAAAATTTAACAACGTCCTCCAATAAAGGCCACTGTATTTCCAATAAATTCCACTGTATTTCCAATAAATTCCACCGTATTTCCAATAAATTCCACAGTATTTCCTATAAATTCCATTGAATTTCCAATAAATTCCACTGTATTTCCAATAAATTTCACCAAATTTCACCGTATTAATGAATTAAATTATTTTTCCAGGTTATGCCCGTGGATGATATTGTCTGCACAAGAATCTACAAGGCTCAATAAGTCTTCTTCTTCGAGTCGACTTCCAGCACCCGTCATCACCAACACATCCAGTCTTCATCACTGGCACACAGCAACCGCCCAAATACCACGGACCACTAAAACCAGAGCTTAAACTTTTCTAACGTCGCACTTTCCACGCAGATGTGTAGCTTTTTATAAACGTTTAATTTCATAAAAATTTACCATCAAGTCATAATAAACTTTATGACACACAGACTGATACTTAGAAACATCGTTTTTTAAGAACATTGTGTCACCATTTTGTATTTTTTACAAACACTCAAACAACGGCTTAGGACGTTATGTTTAAATTATTCATCCAAAGATTTATAGTTATAAACTATGAAAACCAAAAAAAGACGCTACCGTCGAACATTGTACTATTTTTTGTATTCCTAAATTGTTTAAATGTGTTTTAATATTTAAATTTGGAATGTTTGAAACATTTCGAAATTTTTTTCAAAGCATTGTTTTTTGCTTTTAAAAACCTTTTTTAAGCGTTCTATGGTTCATTCACAATATGACTGTGAACTTTTTATAGTAATTCCTTATAACGTAAGATTTATATTTGATTAGGTATCTACATTTATTATAATACTTTGGTGGTATTTATTTCTTACCTTTTGAGAAATTGGCTGTTGTGTATATATTTTTGCTGGATTGTTTACTATTTTTTTAATGTAAGCTTTTTCCGTTTTATATAAATCAAATAAACTAAATTACCAGATCTCTCGCAAATGGAATTTTATTTAATGCTTTAACTCCTTCAATCCATCGTACACAACTGCTGACCCTGTACACTGTTGAATTTGGCAGCCAACTCTGGTACGGAATCCAAAATACCTGAAAAACCCTTGACTATCTGCAGAAGCAGGCAGTCCGTTTGATACATTTCCCTATTTTAACAAGCGGATTGCAATCTCTAGAGCACAGGCGTCAGGTAGGTATTACTTTAAATAAATTCTACTGATATTACAATGGAAAATGCTTAAAGGAACTAGCGTCATTGATCCCTCCGGAACCAAGATTGACATCTGTCACATGAGAACGGGTCATTTCTGCGACTCGTTCTTGAGTTAACATCTCGGCCTTGGAATGATTTTCTGACCTCTGCGTTTCCTCCTACAATTTGGGTCTCTTCAAAACTCATGTTCACTCCTTCCTCTTCCATAAAGACCGTCCCACACTATCTCCAAAGATAACATAGGCCCTGAGGGAAATTATTTTCATCAGGGCCTTCTGTGTGGAGTTAATATAAGAAAAAAATAAATCTTCTCTTATTAGAGGTTGGCTACCATCAGGGTCATCTCTGCAGGCTACAGATTATGAAGTGTGGACAGCACAAGAGATCCCAATTACGTGGCACTATGTTTTTCTGAATTGTTCTAAGGATTATGTTGTGAGGCTGAAGGGAGAGTGGTCAAGGCAGGAGATAGGAAAGATGAAGTTATGGGAAAGTACCTGCCTAATCAGATCTTGTCATCAAACACAAATAAAGTCATTACAAGCAAGGGCGGATTTAGGGGGGGGGGGCACGGGGGCACGTGCCCCCCCAGAAAGTATTTTTTTGTACTGTGGAGATTCCATCACAGTACAGAAAACTGTCTCTATCAAACATTTTTTTGTCCGTCCGCCCCTTGTGCCCCCCCCAGAAAAAAATCCTGGATCCGCCCTTGATTACAAGAAACATATGGATTCCGAGTGGTGGTTACCAGAGCTACTATACAGAGTGTCCGGGGGTAAAGTGCATTAACTTCGGGAGGTGATTCTACATGATAGTACAAGTAAAAAAGATAAATAACTTTTTTCGAAATTCCAACTTTTAGGGGCAGTTTTGAGGTAAAAAGATTAAATTAGTCCTGCATGTGCGGCCAGATTTATTTTTTTCCGCTGTTACGATACGGGCCAATCACAATCGAGTTGGGCGCCCGGCAGGCTCTCACCAAGTAAGATCGTACCTCACACTAAGGATTTTTAGTAGGTACTTCTTTTTGTATGGGAAATAAAATGTTAGAATTTCGGAAAAAGTTGTTAATCTTTTTTACTCCTACCATCATGTAGAATCACCTCCCGGAGTTAATGCACTTTTCCCCCGGACACCCTGTATTTTATAATTATTTTTTTTAATTTTAAAAAGAAAGACAAACATTCCCGGGGTTACGAATAACCCAACAATGTTTGAAAAATCTCCTTCTACCACCAAAGAAAGCCGAAAATTTTTACTTGTGTTGTGATGGAGGACTTAGCCAGCCGAGAATCAAACACGCAACGCTCAGGTGAGACCCAAGCACGATGGCCACTCAACCACTGACCGGTCATAAAAAATATTAATTATATAAGTATATTAATTAATTTTAAGTAAATTTGAATTACCATAAATTATTTTTATTGATTTTAATCCTCTCTACCACAGGTAGTATTAGATAATCGATAATACAATAGAAATATTCAAAGATCTGATGGCCAACATGTCATCGAGGCAATTCTTTCAATTTGCGGGTTTGGGTGTGACTACTCATTTTTCCTCAGGGGCCTCCAGTGTGAATGTAATATAAAAAATAGAGTTTCGGTGATGTGATGTCCAAAATCATTTTTTCCCTGTGACTATTTCTCCTTAAAACCAACCCAATTGAATGTTTCATGTCAGAGGGGTGAATAAAATGAATTAAACTAAAACCGTTCCAAAACTTAAAATACTAATTTTAAATGCAAACAAAAATTATCGTTATTTATTTTTGGGTTGTTATGCCGTTTTCGGGGTAGACGTGTGATGATGGACACTGTAAAGCCGTCCGAAACGTTGGCTAAAGATAGAGGTAGTGCAAATCGACATAACACCCCATAAACAACTAAAAATAATACTTTTGGCCTTTTAAATCTAAAATCTAGCAAACAAAAATATTTGTTAGCATTGATAAAAAGTAAGTAGGTATTCTTACATTAAAAAAACCTTAGTTTTACAAGACTCCAATATTAAATGCATTTGAAAACCAAATATTTATGTTTTTGGCATTTTCGTTTTTTTCTTCCAAGTTTTAGGAAAATTTCCGTCGACATCGGAGTAGTAATTAAATCACTTCTATTTATTTTAGGTCCCAATCTAATTCTATCAAAAGATAACAAAATTGAATTTAGTTAGTGACATCTTCCGTATTTCCGTATGACTAAATAAAAATATTCCGAATAACTATTTTTGTCAGTGACATCTATTGTATAATGTACTAACTATTTTCTCAAGTAACCTCCATCGTAAAATAAATGGAGTCTTTATTTTGTCGGTGACATCTAACGTTCGATAGAATAACTATTTTCATGAGTGATATCTCTACTGAACCAGAGATGGCAGTACACGTATTTTATTTCACGATATTTTTGTAAATATATATTTTTTTTCAATATTTTGTTTGACGCGCCTTAAAATAAATCACATGTGAATGTCTACCGGAGTACATAAAAATCTCGCGCAATTATTCCGACCATTTGCAGTGTATAGATTACCGTAATTATATCCAGCCCCCGATATGAGAGGGGGACAATATAAAGAAATGTGATAAGAAAAATACTAACAAGGCAACACGTAAACAAATCAACAAGAGTTCAAGAGTACAAAAGTCACAATCCGGAGCCATTGGGACTATGCTGGGATCTCCATTATGGAGCATGTTCTGAGTTGTGAGGTAGAAGGGAAGGAAACGGGGAAGAGGAAAGTTGGGAAATTCAAGGCTAATTAGACCTGCCACTAATTACAATTTCAAGCAAAGCTTCGCATCAGAATGGCGTATAATTTTTTTCAAACGTATTTTTTTTATTTAATTTTTACTCTACACTTTCTGTTACATTCCTGCGCGAATAGTGTGACATCACCGTCATCAGCCATTCACCGAGAAACGCGCGCTGAATGTGATCAAAATTCTCGGGCCGTAGTACGCGCGCTAAACGGTATCGGCGTTCACCGTTACCAGAAACCGGCTCCTCTACCATTATACTATTTATTATATATTGTGTTATGTTATGTTGTGTTTATGTTACTTTACAATAGAGAGTAAAGTAACGCGGACAGGTGGACTACACGACTGAATACTCAACAGACCTAGTCGCCTAGTAAAAGTTATAAAAAACGAGACAAGTTGACACTTTTACCCTCGCTTCACGCTGGCATTCGCTCTAAAATTAGTTTAGGGAAATTGTGATTGTTTTTTTTTAGATTTGATTGGATAATTCTACGCTCCATCGATCATGATGGAAATTTCCGTGATAATACAACACTTGCGTTGTTAGTCTGGAGTGGTCGTAAGATCCTAATATGGGTAAACTAAGCATTATTGAAAAGAGATGAAAATTCGTAATTGTATTGAATCATGAATTAAAATAACTTCGAAAGTTTCACCTCTTGCTCACCATTCGAGGGTTTTTACGGCATCATCATTCAGATTTTTACTTTATTATAGGGTCACCGGTAGAGCAAGTGTGCAAGTCAGGAGTCGGAATTATGTACAAAAATTTATGATCTCATTGCCAAGCCCCTGCAGAAAATATGTGCTATGCAGAATAATGTATTGTTGTTTATGTAGCAATTGATTCAAGTTACAAGTTAAATACAAAACTTCTAACCTTGTTCAAATCGCAATTGCTTCCCACTATTGAATTTGGCAGCCACCTCTGGTGTAGAACCCCGAAATCCTGGTCCAATCCATGCTTTTGGATTTCCTCTTACAACTAAAACTAAACTAAAACTAAAAGAAGGCCATTCTATCATATATTGTCAATCAATACTAATTTTATTTATACTATAGTATTGAATGTAATTGTAGCTCTTTGTGTCATTTCTTAATCAAATGCCACAATTAACTTGTAACTCTTTTTTTTAATTATTTATTTTTATTTGGGAGGTGGGAATGGGTACCGCCGCCCCGGGAACCTTTATTGGATAACCAACACCTCTGCAATAGGTCACCCCAAGTGGTTCGCTACGTTTGGTGATTTAGCAGGGGTGCCCGGGTTCATGAGATGAGGTTTGTCTAGGTCTTGGAGGCGGATGACCAGGATACACTGAACCCCAGATTCCTAACCACCCCTTAAAACCTTTTCCTGCCCAGAACTCTCCTCTCCTTGACAAAAAAAAAATTAACATGTAATATGTTTTTATGGTATATTTATACCGTTAATAAATAAATAAATAAACTTAGGTCTCTTCAAGAACCTAATTCACCCCGTCCTCTCCTTCTAGAAATATTCTCCACGCAGCATCCCCAAAGATGACGCGGGAAGAAGTTATTTTCCTCGCTATGGCCTCCTGTAATTTATTACAATTTCAGCAATAGTTCTGTATTTAATACACAATTTGTCGTTTTGAAACATTATTGGTTTATTTACGACACTATACTTAATTTTAACGACCCGATCTTTGCTAATAAATTATAAGTGACCAGAAACCAATAGCGAATAATATAAAGAGAATGTTGTCCCACTACGAAAATGGAACATGACAATGATAACTTTGTAGTCAATCATTATTATACATATTGCGGATGCCAGTGCAAAATAAGATTTAAATGTCCGGGTTAAATTTTCCCCACAGGAAAAACTAAACCCTTTGACACACTTCCCCAAATGATCATCTAGTCCTAGTCAATCCACGCTATACAATTGCTCTATATAAGTATTATAAATACAAAACAATACAAGAACTGGGAAAATAATTCACCGACTTCAGATATTTTCATATCAGATGGTTCGGCTCTGTGGAATTCCTAATTTGACCTATAAATCCTACTGATTCCTCAATATAAATATTTAAAAATCTTCTGTAATCCTACACGTGTTTAAAATGACTGATTTTTGCATTTTTATATAGGAACAAATTCTTTGACAAATCTAACTTTTAAATACGCACCAGATTTAAATGTCCGGGTTAAATTTTCCCCACAGAAAAAACTAAACCCTTTCACACACTTCTCAAATGATCATCTAGTGAATCCAAGCTATCCAATTGCACTATATAAGTATTATAAATACAAAACAATGCAAGAACAACATGTCAACCTACCAGAGACCAAATGGGAAAAAAATTCACCGACTCCAGATATTTTCATATCAGAGGGTTCGGCTCTGTGGAATTCCTAATTGAACCTATAAACCCTACTGATCCTTCAATATAAATATTTAAAAAATCCTACACGTATTTAAAATGACTTATTTTTGCATTTTTATATATAAATTCTTTGACCAATCTAATATGCCTAAATTTTGAATGAGAGAGCTAGGTATAATGCCAGTAGCCGAAATTGGTAATATTTTTATAGTCTGAGAATGCCAAATTCTTTTAATCTCATTTCCTAAATCTGTGTATTTTCTTATTTTTTCAGAAACAGTTTTTTGAATATTACAAGAATTATCTTACTTTGATTATTTATAAGAATACATATATTAAATGTTACTATGTGTGTATTCTAAATTTAATTTAGACTGTAAATAAATGCTATTGAATAGGTAGGTACATTTTTTTTTTTTAATTATTTATTTGGCTTTCACCCATTAAGGGTGATCTTGGCCATTTATTAAAGTAAGTTACATATTTTTAAAATTATTTACATATCCAGTTTTTTTTTTTTTTTTAAATACTTAGTTACATTATCAATTTTTTAAAAATTATTTACATTTTCAGTAATTTTTAAATTAGTTACATTATCAGTTTTTTAAATTAGTTACATTTTCAGAATTTTTATAATTAGTTACATTTTCAGTTTTTTACATGGAATAGATAAATTATGTTAGCAAATATAGACAATGGGCCAATATGAATAATGAGACAATGATTATACTAGTTGTACTAACATACAGAGTTGGTAATAATAGGAATTACATTGTAGAGTAGGAAGATGTACAGGTTCCCAAAAATAGGAAAGTGTACAACTGTACATACAGAGTTAACACACAGAGTTGGTATTAGTAGAAATTACAAAATTGAAGAGTAGGAAGATGTACAGGTTCCCAAAAATAGGAACCTGTAGATCTTCCATACTTCCATCTTCAAACAGAGTAACATACAGAGTAACACACAGAGTTGGTATTAATAGTCATTACAAAAATGTAGAGTAGGAAGATGTGCAGGTTCCCAAAAAAAGGAACCTGTACAACTGTACATAATAACACTGCAAGAAACAATTGTATACATATGGAAGAGAAAGAAATGTGATTGATGCTTAAATGTTGAGGCCATTTTTGTAAATAAATTTTGCTAACAAACAGTGAATTTCAGGAGAGTTGAGACTAAGAAGGCAGGGTACACTTGTAGGGAATTCAATTTTAAGTTTTAACAATTCAGGTATAAAGTTTGGAAATTGGTCATTGATAGGACACTCAAAAAAATTATGGTCTAAAGTATCCTCTGAACCACAATCACAATAAGGCGAATTGACTATGTGGAATCTGGCGAGATGGCTAAGACAACAAGTATGACCTAAACGCATTCGAATAATAGAAGAGATGTATTTTTTAGGCATGGAAGTGTATTTGTGAAACCAGGGCTTGACAGGAATAGAAGGTTGAATTAAAGAGTACTGGTGACCTTTTAACAGAGAGGATGCTTTCCATTCAGTGGACCATTGGCGTTGTAACTTATTTTTTAAAATAGGAAAATAGTCTCTAACGGGAATAGGAATATTACTTAATGGACCATGAACAATGGATTCCTTAGCAATAGAATCAGCCCTTTCATTTCCAACAATACCAAGGTGTCCTGGGATCCAGGCCAAGACCACTGACACGTGAGCCAGCGATAAGGAATGCAGGAGGTCTCTGATAGAGCAGGTAAGAGAGTCGCTGTTAGAATTGAGAGGGGATGCGCTTATTTTTTGTAATGAGCTAAGTGAGTCTGAAAGGATGAGGGCATTTCTAATGTTGAGAGATTTGACGAGACGTAAAGCTTCTATGATTGCTATGCATTCAGCAGAGAAAATGGAACACTCTTTGGGAAGTCTGTGTGGGAAACACAATTTCCTGTGAGGTGCATAGACACTGGCCCCACAATGGGAGTCCGAACTGAGTTTGGAACCATCTGTGAAAATTTTTATATAATTTGGCCAGTTATTTTCAATAATTCTGTTGAATTCTGCATTATTGGATTGAACTGAGTTTTTAATATTTTTTTTACATATTCCTATAAATTGGTGCACCTTTGGATAGAAAGTAAGACTTTCATAGGGATAAGAGTATAAGGGGAGAGATTCATTGCGATAGGAGTTTATGGAAACATCCAGGAAAGTGTTGAAGCAATCATAGAGAAGGGGAGGAGAATGTTTTTTCCAAAATGGATTCAAATTAACCTCATACTTTAATGATTGAAGTTTAGGAATCAAGGGATGAGAAGTTATAGAGCATGTTTTGAAAATATATTTTTCTGCTAGGCATCGCCTTCTTATATTTAAGGGAGGTTCGCAGCATTCAACTTGCATTGCGTTGATTGGGGAAGATTTCATGGCTCCTAAGATAAGGCGAAGAGATTTTGACTGAATTTTATCTAATTTATGCGAATTTGAAGTGGACATTGGATCAAAAAGACAAGATCCGTAATCAAGATGGCTTCGGATGAGAGCATTGTACAGAAGTTTTAAAGATGATGGGTGAGATCCCCACCACACTCCGGACAGAAATCTAAGGGGATTGATGTTGCTTTCGCATTTCATGATGACATGATTTATGTGAGAATTCCAAGTAAGCTTTGAGTCTAAAAACATTCCCAGGAACTTAACTTCTTTAGAGATAGGGATGATTTCATCGCCAAATTTCACCAGAATTTCTGGGAGCTTTCGACGACGAGTGAAGATGACTACTTTGCTTTTGGAGGGGGAAAGTTCTAGGCCGTTAATATTTAACCACGCCAAGAGTTTTCTAAGAGCATTGTTGATTGCTGATGCTGCGATAAAAATATTACGGGATATTTTGTAGAAAGTCAAGTCATCGGCATATTGGAGTATGTTGCACAAGAATTGAATAGATTTTTCTAAATCATATGTATAAATATTGTACAGGAGAGGGCTTAAGACTGACCCTTGCGGGAGACCTTTGAATATGTGTCTAATGTGGGGAGGGGATTCAGACCCATCTACAAAAATAGATCTCTGGGAGAGCAAATTGACAATGAATTTTACCAATTTGGGCGGAATACCTATTGCCAGTAACTTTTCTTTCAGGATGGGGATATGAACATTGTCATATGCTCCACAGATGTCTAAAAACACTGCAATGCAATATTCATTTTTAGATAATGCTAATTTGATATCTGTAACAAGAGAGGAAAGGTTGTCAAGGGTACTTTTACCCTTTCTAAATCCAAACTGGGAAGGGGAAAGAATTTGATTTTTTTCTACGAACCAGTCCAATCTATTCTTAATCATTCTTTCAGATACTTTGCAAAGAGTAGAAGAGAGGGCGATAGGTCTGTAGCTCGAACCTATACTGGGATCTTTGCCACTTTTGCAAATGGGAATTATATTTTGAATTTTCCAGTCTGGGGGGATAATACCAGAATCCAAAAAGACATTGATGAGAGAGAGAAAGTAGGAAAGAGAATTGTCATCAGAATGACGGATGAACATATTCAGGATTTCATCCTTGCCCGGAGCTGAGTCATTGAGGTTTTCGGTGGCTCTTTTTAACTCATCAAAGGAAAACGGAGCATCTAACCATGAAGAAGATTTTAAAGTGAAAGCCAAAGAAGGAAGTTCATCAAAATTAGGGACATAAGGGGGAGCTATTTTATTAATAAAGTCATCAATCCAAATAGCAGAATTACGAGATGGCTTTGGCAGGGAAAAGGAAGATCTAAACCTGCGAATCATGGACCAAACCTCCCCCGCTGGAGTAGCAGGGGATATATTGGAGCAGAAATTAAGCCAGCTGTTTTTTTTTTTGAAACGGAATGTGCGTTTAGCAACAGCTTGGGCATTCTTGGCTGAGATGTAATTATCCATAGTCATCTGTTGGCAGTATGTCTTATTGGCTGCTTTCCTCTCCTTCAGCACTCTAAGGCATTCCTCATCCCACCAAGGGGGAGGGCGAGCCTTCGAGCCTACAGGGGAAGATTTGGGGATAGACTTGTCAGCCGATTTTAGAATGGAATCAGTCCAAGATTTATAAGAGGAGGTGCAATTATCAGAAGAAGGGGAAGGCAGGGAGAGGGAAAGATCCTGGAGAGAGTCTCTGAAACGGGACCAATCGGCTTTTTTTGTGATAAATTTGGGCTTACTTTTAAAGTGATCCAACCGTTGAGCCAAATTCAAAATAATGGGAAAGTGGTCACTGCCGCAGGGGTCTGAAGTAATTCGCCAGGAGATTAGTGGATAGATACTCGGGGAACAGAGGGATATGTCCACCGCACTAGGATTCTGTCCAGGGAGACTAAACCTTGTTGAGGATCCGTCATTTAGGAGACAGATATTCAAGGAGTCCAAAAGGTCAATTAATTTGATACCTGAGGGATCCGAGGAAGAAGAACCCCAGAGTGGGGAGTGGGCATTAAAATCACCCAAAATGACCAAGGGAGAAGAAATTTTGCTAAGCATGTGAACCCACAGTGGAAGGTCAAATGGGGTAGAAGGAGGAATATAGAGAGATACAAATGTAATATTAGAGACAGTGGCTGCCACTAATTGGAAGGATGAATTTGGGGGTTTAATGGAAATAGGGGAGAAGGGGAGAGAGTTTTTGATGAAAAGGGCTGCACCACCCTTCCCATCAATGCGGTCGTCCCGCAGACATTGATAGCCACTCACCTTGAAAAGTTGAGATGGCTTGAACCAAGTCTCAGAGACGGCAGCAATCGATATGGAGTGTAAATGTAGAAGTCGGATGAGGTCATCCTTATTGGAGGTGGCGCTTCTACAATTCCACTGCAGAATTGCTGCTGTTGGGGAAGCCATTGGGAAGAAGAGAATACAAAGAGGAGAGTAACGAGGCAGCGTTGGACGGTAGAGAATTATTATTGTTAATAACTGAGATAAGTAGCATGAGAAGAGTTTGAATGAAAGAAGAATTGTCATTGGAAGTATTGTTGTTTATGGAATTTGCATTTAGATCAGGATTGAAAGCACTGCTGTTAGTTGAATTGGAGTTAGAAAAGACGGAGTTTTGAGGAAATAGAGAGCTGTTGTTACCATTTGGGAACAAGAGCTGGGAGTTATGACCAAATTGATCATATCCAGGAATTTTAATTGGACGAGAAGCTTGTTTTGTCATTACAGTCTTCTTGTAAGACAAGTTTGAAGGAGCACTAATTTGGGGTTGAGAGGCAACTTCAGCAAAAGATTTTTTAGAAGGAGCTATTAATTTGGAGGCATAGAAGTAAGAAACGCTATTGGAGGCCATATAACTTTTTATGTTTTTTTGGCGAGAAAGTTCGGGGCAGGATGGATGAGTGGCTGTGTGCGAGCCTGAACAATTGACGCAAGTGGGGGAATTGGAAGGGGAGGAGCATTGGTCTGCTACATGATTTTCTGCGCATTTAAAGCAGCGGGGAGAGGAGCGGCACGATTGTTTTGAATGGCCAAACCGACAACAATTGAAACATTGGATTGTCGGGTATGAATAAATTTCCACCGGGAGAGAGTTGTGGAATAAATAAACGTGAGAGGGAAGGGACTGTCCTTCAAATGTCAGAACTACAGTTTGAGAGGGTTTCCAAACTACAGACTCAGACGATCTATCCTTGAAATTAAGACGCCTAGTCTTAATAACTTTTCCTGAAGATGCTGGAATAATGAGTTCCGAGATAAGCTCTTCTTCAGATAGGTCTACAGGAATACCTCTAACGAGACCCAAGCGAGAGATATTGAAAGAAGGGATATAGGCTTTAAATTTTTTTGCAGAGAGGGAGTCGATGGAATTTATGAATTTATTGGCATTCAACGCGGATGTGAACTCAACACAAATGCGAAATCTGCCCTCTGATCGGATACCGCCTGGGGAAATGCCAAGTGGTTTTTTTCCAATGAATTTACCAAATTCAAGGGGATGTAAAGAGTGGCCAGGAGAGTTGTTTTGAACATAAACTACGAAGGGAGCTTTTGCTGAAGTCGGATACAAAGAGAGAGGAGAAGCTACAGGAACTGAGACCTGAGACGAATCAGTTTTTGGAAGGTCGCAAACTTTCCTCTTTTTTGGAGTAGAAGATGGAACTTGAAGATCTGCTATCTCTACCTCACTACCAATGTCAAAAGTTGAAGGATCAGGGGGGGCGGGATCAGGGGGTTTCTTCCCCATGGCAAAGGCCATTGGGGCAAAAGGATATACTTAAAACAAAAATAAAATAACACTTACTGGACTTGGTCAGCAATAAACGAACTCAAAGAGGACAAAAAAAACTAAAAATATAGCTGACTAAATGCCAAAAATTCGATTTTTCGTATTAAAACGAAAAAAACGCAACAGTGTTTTTCAACTGTCAAAATTCGAATCTGAGGTAGGTACATAAACACATTAGAGCTTAAATATATTATAAGTTCATGGATAAACGATTATTTTCCATAAATATAATAAAATAACTGACTTTAAAATGTTGTTTCGATTTATTTGAAAACAGTAATGAAACTAATAGGTACCTACCTAGTCAAACATAATATAAGTTGAATAATAGATAGGTACACAAGGGTTTATTTATCATGAACTTTATCAAAGATAATCTTAAATTTATTGACTTTTGATATACCGGCATACAGAGCTCCTGGCCAATATGAGTTTATAATAAAATCATATTTGAAGAAAATTAAATAATTTAATTTCAAACCCATCCGAATAACACAAATCGTATTTAGTTCTTATTTGGCCATATGCCTGCAAAGTTTTGCTGCGGAGTTGGTTGCATTTTTTAATGTTGGCAACACTGGCCGCTTCTGCAGCACAGTCGGTTTGCGGCTCAGTTCACTTCGCTCCGAGCGAGAGGTTGGAATATTCGTATTCCATAGAAGCCGTGTTTAGTATTTACTCGAACGCGACCTGTCAGGTGCTGTCAGATACGCCTTTCCTTTCAAAAGCGTTTTTCGCTTGTTAAACGTCAATAATAATATTTAAACCTCTATGTAATCTTCGCCGCGAGTGCTTTAACTGTGAAGTGTATGTGATTATGTGAGCTAAAAGTGTCTGTGAAATATAAAAAAGAGTGAATTAGTGAGTTCATTTTTCTCGCTCGGAAAACCAAAACTAACCAACAGCATCGGTGACAATTCTGGACGTGTGAAGGTACAGTATTTACTTTGTTTTACTTGCATTATGTCTGTATTATCTATTTTTGATGTTGAGCCAATATTATCGTCTGTTTTACTGGCTCTATTCCTGACCGCTGGTCGCGATGCGGTGCAAATTAGATTAGTGTTATTAGTTTTCAGTATATTTGTTTCTTGAAGCGGATGTTTGTGCCCTATTCGAACTTGTTTCATGTTTTATAACTGTGATGATAGATATAATCCAAATTAAATACTTCAGATAGCTTTTCCCTTAAATAGGTTATCATAATATTTAGATCGCGGCTAGGAGGGCCATATCGATTTTCGTGTATCCGAGTCGCTGCAACAATTTCGCGCGGCTGTTTTGTCGTAAATTAGGGCCCCTACCCGTAGAAAGTTATCATAGGAATGTCGTTCTGTGCCCTAATGATGCCCTGATGAAACTTTAGTTAGATTTCGACATCCCTGCTCAGTACCTACTTGATATCGATTAGCACCCCTCAAATTCAACTGTCAAAATTAAATGATAAACTGTCATAATAAAAATTACCAACTTCTCTTTCGTATCAATAATCCACAATCCTGAGCATAAATACTTATGTACGTTATGTACTAGCCAAATAAACATCCGCAGGGGCATGCAGAGGGCATGAACCGCCGCATATCTCTATTCTTATGTAGGTAGGTACCTACTCTCTTTGCTATTCATATTCATACATCGTCTCAGTCTCATACTAACTTCTCTTTAGTTATTCTGACTCTTGATTCTATTACTTTGTTTATTTGAGTCCCAATTGTTCCTAGCTGTCCGAAGCCAGTGGGATTATGGTACCTATGATGCAGGGGCAGTGGCGGATACAGAAAAAACTCAAGGGGGGGCGCTAAAGATATAAGAAAAAAAAAAGTAGACCACAATGGGGAGAATACGAAGCACCGCACAAAGAGAAGACCGACTATACTGTTTCATTCTCTCGAAGGCTAAAATTTATAGATGGATGTGTTTGTTAAATTACAACGGTGCTAAAGAAGTTTCCACTTCAACAAATAAATAAAAGATTGGCGGACCGCACATTTAAAACTTGGCTGGCCACAGGGAGCAGTAGGGCTGCATTACACGATCAAGGGAATCAAATTCTTGAGTCGGGCCATGTTAAGGGTACCTTTAGATGAAACGACGTTGAATGTGAATGAAGCAAAAGTTTCAATTTAGGAGGCGAGTGTGGGTACCGCCGCCACGGGAATTATTTATTGGATAAACAACACCTCTGCTATAAGTCAACCCAAGTGGATCGCTAAGTTTGGTGACTTAGCAGGGATGCCTGGGTTCATGGGATGTGATTTATTTTTTTACAATAATTCCACACATCATCTTTGAAGATGCTATGTGGAGAATGTTTTTGTCTTTGAGGAGAGGAAGGAGTGAACATGGGTCTTGAAGAGACCCATGTTGTAGAAGGGATGAAACACAGAGGCCGGCAAATCGTTCCACAACCGAGCTGTTGAACTCAAGAACGAGTCGTAGAAACGACCCGTTCTCATGTGACTAATGTCAACCGTGTACATATGTTGGGCGCGTGTTTGGAGTGTTTCATTCATGCGTATTTAAATCGAAACAAAGCTTTTGGAAATGTAAATTCATACAAAAAAATCCAATATGGCCGTACCTAATTGATCAGTTTATATATGGAAAATTTTGAACTTTGATTAAGTACCTAAATAAAAATGGAATTTAAAGGTTTTTTCCATCTCTCTAAAAGTAATTAGTTGTTTATTTTAGTAATTAAGTTGAAACTAAGTGTAATTTCCATTATCTGGGCCTATTAGAAGTGCGGGTGTTGGAATATTTACCGTTGTATTCTTCAATCTTAGCACTCTAGTTCACTGAAAAGTCACGCACCGTCACTGGTATGATGTTATATTGAAGGGAGAGGGTAGGGAGAGTAGGTGGGGAAGGTTGGAATGTGCCTGGCTCTTCAGATCTGGTCACCAAACTTGGCTAGAGCCACTTCAAGCAACGACTCGATTCTGAACAGTGGTGTTCCACCAGAGCGATATTGAGAGTATCTACCTACTACTTTCATTTGATTCACTTGATCTTGCCATTTCTATCTCAGGTTTCCCAGACTTTTTAACATTCATTATCCATAAAATTGCAGGTATTGTATAATAAGGAGGCGTCTACTAATATCAACAGGAATTCCAAAAACTGAAAAAATCGAACTAATATCTATGAGAACCAAAGTGTTGACGAATATCTACAGCTCAAACTGTTGACTAATATCTATGAAAACCAAAGTGTTGACGAATATCTTCAGCACTGGCAGAGGTTGGATATGCAATTATGTATAGCATATTGGAATAACGTAATATTGCGTATGCAGTTTAAAAAACTTAATTTATGTAAGTATGCATGTTTACGAGAGATGGGAAGGCTGATAGAGATATTGAAAGAAGGGTGAATGCTGGTAACTCTATTGATGGAGGGCTGAACGCCGTTGGCACCAACAAAAAACTGTCCAAAGACGCGAAACTAGCCGTCCATAATGGAGTACTGGTACCTACCCTGATGTATGGCAGTGAGGCATGGAACTGGCAGAGGAAGGATGAAAGTAGACTGAACGCTGTAGAAATGAGATCCCTGAGGCGTATGTGTGGTAAAACCATGTATGATCGTGTGAGAAATGTGGAAATCCGCAAAGAATGCAAGGCTGATGTAAGCGTAATGAGTAAGATCAAGAAAGGAACGCTCCGATGGTTTGGGCATGTAGAGCGAATGAACGAGGAAAGGAGTGTAAGGAGAATATATGACGCAAATGTGAATGGTAGAGGAAGTCGAGGACGCCCAAGAAAGACATGGCACGACCAAGTGAATCAGATACTTGAGTCGGGCCATGTCAAGAGTCAGAATAATAGAAGAGAATGTATGAGACGTTGTATGAATGTAAACGAGGCAAGGAATGTGTGCCAAGACCGGGATGTTTGGCGGTCCGTCCTCTCTGCCTACCCCTGCGGGGAAACGGTGTGATGGTTAGTTAGTTAGTTTTTGTATGTAAAAATCCCTAATATCGGACTATTGGACACATTTATCTGATTAGTCCAACCTACGCTCAGTAGATATTAGTTCAACCTACGCTCTGTAGATATTAGTCAACACTGGGACCGTCATAGATATTCGTCCTACCTTAGCTCTGTAGATATTAGTCAACATTCTGAAGTTCGTAGATATTAGTTCAACATATGAGCTGTAGATATTTGTCCGACATACAGGCTGTAGATATTAGTATCTGGAGTCGTATAATAATTCTGTGTGCATGCGTGTTGCATAACGCCGAAGAATTTTCATAGCAAACATCTGTTCTCATGAGGTAACAATTCTCTTAAAAGTATGACAATAATGCGATTGTCTTCAATGTTCCATATAAAGAAAACAATGTCATTCTTTCAGTTATTTTTGTAAGTTATTGATTTAAGTAGCTCAAATGCGTACCATCCTTATTATCGTGATTTATTTTCGGGTTATATGTCGTGTTGCGCTATCTAGATACTTCTTTAGCTAACGTTTCGGAAAACACTACAGTATTCATCATCAGATTGGAGGTGTTATCTGATGTAATCTGTGATTACACGTCTGCCCTGATGATAGACTCCGTGATACAGTCTGATACGTTAGAAGGAGGTAGTGCAACATATATTTGGTCGTGAAAATTTCAAATCATATGGTGTGTTTTATACAAATAAGAAATACGAATTCATTTTGGTAAATATCAAATATATCTTCCGTAGGTAGTATATAGGTAAAGTAAAGGTGAACGTCCATCTGTCCGCACCGGCCGCAACGCACGCACGGCACGCAACGGATTTTTCTATATCTTCATATGAATTAGTACAGCACTGCGTCCACTACTGGCAAATACCGGCGGTCGGTGCGGTACTAATTCTTATAAAGATATAGAAAAATCCGTTGCGTGCCGTGCGTGCGTTGCGGCCGGTGCGGACAGATGGACGTTCACCTTAAGTAGGCGAGTTTTGAAAGATATTTTTTTTGAATACCAGAAATCACCGAATTTTTCGATATTTCGAACAACATTTCGATTATTTCAATAATCGGTTGTAGGCGGTTTTGTAAAAATCATCAATTGCCTTTTATTTCCTACGTATATATTTTATTTACTGTAATTTAAGTTGAAATCCCTGGCGTTGCCCGGGCTATAGGCATAGTTTTTTTCGAAATCGAACGTAGACACGTTTTCAATTTGGTAGGCGGGAATGGGTACTGCCGCCCCGGGAACCATTTATTGGATAACCAACACTTCTGCAAAAGGTCACCCCAAGTGGTTCGCTACGTTTGGTGACTTAGCAGGGGTGTCCGGGTTTATAGGGTGAGGTTTGTCCGAAAATTATTTAATTTGTTGGAAATTATTTTTCTCAGGGCTCCTGTGTGGAGCTAATGTAAAAAAAGACGCTAATTTTCCTCCTATTTTGAATGTCAAGCATGTAAAATTTCGTCAAAAAATATCGAAATTCTGCTTTAATGTTGTTAAGAGTAAAAGGGGACGGTTTTTCAAAATATCTGTAGAGAGTGACCTTTCTCTTGTTTTGAAGATCAAGCGTGCAGAATTTCATCAATATCTGAAAAAAGACTGTAGATTTGTATAAATTTCAAATCCACGCCGTCTGCCCGCCATACACTCTTCTTTATATAAATATGTAGATAGTTAGAGGATAGATTGAACGATTTTACAAAATTTTAAATACTCTCAGTATCGCCCTGGTGAAAGACCACTATTGCAATGTGAAACATGGCTTGAAATGTCTTTAGTCATGTTTGTAGACCAAATTTGAATACCAAGATACTCTACATGTCACAGTCCCACTGGCTCCGGACAGTTGGGACTCTATTGCGGTATTTACGTAAAATAAAATAAATTAATTTTATTAATTATTTTAGTTAAAGTTTCTATACGCTACTATTTCCATATTAAAAATCGATCGTTTATAAGAAGTAATAAAATAACTTGTATGATCGCACATACGAGTATGTATATATAAAAAAATAAAATCTTATATTATTTAGCAACGCTTTTGAAAATAAAAATTCAATGTTCATACAACGTGAATATAATTTAATTTTGTACATCAGTTTCTTGTTATTTTGTGCAATAAAATGTTATCTTCAGTAATAATATAACAAACAGATAAGATAGGAACACCTATACTGACTCACCCGATAGGCTTGTTGAAAAAGTATCGATATATCGATATTTTTAATTAAATATATCGATATTTTTAGCCGATATATTTTGATCCGATATATCGATACAAAATATCCAATATCGAAAATTGTGTCAAACACGATATTTTTATTTATTTATGTATTTAAAGTCACTAGAATCCAAAACCGTATAGGAACGAACGGAAAAAAGTAACTGTATTGGGTCATGACATCTGGCGGTTGAAATTTTAACTATTAATAGCTTACAAATCTATTGTCTTTGCATTAATATTTGTGATCACTAATACTATCTCATGTGTATAGGTACACACATAGAAATGTATGCTATTTTTTTGCCATTTTTTTCTAAGCCACTCATATGTGTTGGTTCCCAATTGTCTATGATTATTGACTATTCCTTGTTCCAAACACGAAGTCCTTTTTGAGAGATTAATACGACAATAGAATGTTACTGATACGAATAAAAACTTTGTATGCGTCTCAGTTTACATATAAGTTAGAAGACAGCTTTTTAGTTTTTGATATTTTTGTAATTATTACCTAATAAAAATGAATACTGATGAAAATACCTTCATTTTTATTGAGATTTTTATACTTACATTAAAAAAAGGACATTGTGTATAAAAATTATTATTGATAATATTGAGCTGAATACACTATTAATTAAAAAAAAAAGCAAAATCTCTTGAAAATTTGACCGATATATCGATACATGATACATCGATATTTTTTCCTCGATATATCAACGTAGATATTGATAATTTAATAAATATCGATATATCGATATTTTTTTCACTTTCGACATCCCTATCACCCGAAATAAAGGCCAACGATATTATTATCAGTGATACAAAAGTACAATTTTTATTTTTTTTCCACTGCAGGTCTTTGTTTACATTTTATATAGTAGAAGATTTGTTTTATTCATTTGATTTACAAAAGCTAACATATATGTAGGTACCTACTGAAAGGTAACACGGCTGGCCTGCGCTACTTCAACGGGGGTCAGATAGGAGTGAAATTGTCCTCTCCGCGGATGACCACTCGTGGTCCCCAACGAGATTTGAATGCCACGCATCAACAGCAAAGTATATCACAATACGTACTTACAGCAGCGTGGACGAACATGCCCATTAGAAAACCATGTTCTATTTTACAGCGATACACACATCGGAATATGTCCTCATAACCTTACGTTGTCATGACGGATGATGAGAATACTCGGCGGCAATCAACACGCATAAGAGTGTTACGGCTTAACAGAATTACTACTGATTAACGATAATTACATTTGTACTTATCTACATCAAGCGGCGATCGATAGTACGCATTATGCAGATTCAACCGTATGGTTAAATATTTGGCTCTGCCATTGGCGGAAAGCAGAACTAACAAAGCCTTCAGGACTAAGGTCGTCACGGAATACCTATTTTCCCTTAACTATTTTATATTACTTTTTTGCCAATGGTTACATACCCTCCGTAAACGGCTATTTACATTCATTTTAGTGTTTGATACGTACATAATTTTTTTTTCTCAGTTTCATTTTTCATGCTTATTTGTTTATTTAATTTAATTTATGTGTTGTTATTTACTTTTTACCTTAACTTATTATTTATCTTTTTTTGTTATTTTACATTATGAAATGTATTGCATTGCACTTCCCCTGCATACATTCTGGAATAAACTTATATTATGCCTCCAATGGTTATGCCTCTGGGGAGAATGACCTCACTATTAAACCTTTCTTCTGAAATTGACATTTTTCGATCGAACTACAATCATTTCAAGAGCGAAATAAAGGTATTCTTTAGCACCTGTCATTATTAATGTACCTATATAATTAATGTATTACACTATTAACTAAAAATTGTGAAATGTAATTGGTTATATATGTTAACTGTTGTTCACAATAAATAAATAAATAAATTATTATTATTATTATTTATAATTTTATTAGCAATAATTCATTGATGTAGCTGATATCTGAAAAAAAGTGCATATTAATGCAGTTAGTGTAGGGGTTAAAAAACTACGCCATAAATATTAAAAACAAATTACGATAAGAAAATCTTTTAAATCAGGTTTGAATCATTTTATAACTTGAATGAAATCATTCTTTTTTTTATTTATTTTACATTTACACAATATAACATAACATAGCTTACATATTTTATACACTGTCCTAATAAAGCAAATGCTTGTGTTTAGGAGTGGACAACTTGTTAATAACTTAAGAATTATTAAAAAAAATTCTTATCAATCACTTAAGAATTTAACTTATGAAGAGATTTAGACTTAACATGTTTTTTAAAGATTTAAACAAGAAAATATAGAATGTACATAAAACATTAGGAATAACAGTCCAAAATATATCTAGAGCAGGACTTCCTAACCAGGGGGGCACGACCCCCTAGGGGGGCGTAGAGAAATGTCAGGGGGGGGGGGCGTTATAGGTACGTTTGCATTTCCGAAAAAAAATCTATTTAACGCGTAGGTAAATTAACTGTTTCGAATTTCCATTAAATCCTTGCTATACAAGTTTCAAATATCAAAGCCTACCAACTTTGGAAAAAATAGGTATCTATTGAGAATGTATTTCCTTTTTCACGGCTATCCGAAGCAATTAATAATAAAAAACTGGATAAAGATTTAAAATCTGAAATAGAAACTCATTTACAAGCGTTGGAAAACGAATGTCACCGACACTATCGAGATGTTAATTATTCCGAGTCACCAATATGGCACATGACCAGAAACCATAGACATCCAAATGGATAGACAAGCAGTTACAGATGAGGGGTAAAACCAAACTATGGAGAGCGAAGAGGGGAAAGATGACTGTCATTCGTTGAACAATCAATCTGACAGTATATAGGCATCTCGCATTACAATATCACCATTTAGTTTTTAAAAGCAAAATCTGCTTTGAATGAATAGACCTTTTTACATGGGAGCGCGAATTGCTTGCCGCGTTCAAAACATATTTGCTAAGGCCAAATGCTCGCCCCAAAAAGACTCGCGCCAATACACATATCAATATTTTGTTTCCGTGTTTAGTTAAAACACTTTTACAAATGTTTCATAATTTACTTACCCCTGTAACCAGCGACGAGCACATTGGAGTATCGCCCACATTCGCTATGTGTACATTGATACGTAGATATATTGTATAGCACAAGCTGCCGTTATTTCGTTAAAAGTATGGATGTCAGCTTCTCGCTGTTCACGGCAAGAATGATGACGTCACACATTTTAGATTCAAGCGAGGCTATATCCCCTCCCCATGGAGCGAGCCGGTTCCAAGGAGGAGCTACAGCCGGCGCCATGTGGAGGGGGAAATAATACGTTTTTATCACTTAGGGCAGGTCCAGATATATTCATATGTCCGTGCCAGAAACCCATTTGTTGTCGATGTCTTACAATTACCTGAAGAAGTTCAGGAAGAATTTCTAGAAATAAAGGTCGACTCGACCATGAAAGGAGACTTCCATCTCTTGACATTAGAGAACATTTTTATGTATAATTAAAAGAAAACTAAGAAATGTAATTGTAGAAGTAATTAATGTTTAAAAGTGTACCTACTCTATCTAAAGATCCATAATAAATAAATATAGTATTGTACCTATTTGAAATTCAAATAAATAATTTAGTTAATATAAAAAATGTGTTTCTTATTTTTGTTGAAATTAATTAAGGGGGGCATGAAAATATTTTTTTTTGGCACGGGGGCGCTCGGCGAAATAAAGGTTGGGAAACCCTGATATAGAGAAAGTAAAAATTATATGGTGGTACTACTAAAATAAGATTGATTTTTTTTTATATTTGTCGTAATTTTTTCCTGCTCGCATATCAGCGGGTAATTGATTAAATAATTTTATTCCTTTATTTATCCGTTGTGGCTCGTACGGGTGGTACAGTTAGTCCACCAATAGAAGTATTCCTTTTGCTAATATTTAGCAGTGGGGTAATATTTTTATTAAAGATATCTTTGTGTAGCTGAAATAGTACTATTTTTTCGTAAATTTTTTTAAGTGAGGGAACGGGGAATTCTTGGAATACGGTTTTTTTAGGATAATTTTTATAAGAATTTTTTTAATTGTTTCGAGTGGGAGAATGAATGATTTATATGCATCCCCCCAAGCTATGACTCCATATTGTAGTACATTCTATCTCAACTACAAAGCAGAAATCTGACTGTCTGTCTTTTCAGAAAAATCTCCCTAACGCTGAGCTCTGGCGTCTTGAAATACCTAGATTTTTTTTTGTATGAAATTTTTAGGTCAACGCAACAATTTTCAGCTCGATACGCCATTTCAATCATGACCGAAATATCCTATCGTAACTGATAAAAATAAGAATGCTTGTAATTTTTGTTGTTCCACATTAATTGGGAAAAAGAGATTTTTGAAATCTCACGCGAAACCGGGCGGGAGTTGTTGCGTAAACTAAAATGAAAATATTATATTCAGTTTATCATTATTAGGCGAATCAAATATTTCACAAAATAGTAAATTCTAATAATTACTGTAATTTATTTGCAATGGTGTTAATAATTTGACGAATTTGCAAAACCCGTTCAATACTTGTTTTAGGTTGACAAGAAAATAAAATGATTATTTTATCGTGTAATGCCCCTCTTATGTATTTTTAAATATATGTAAATGTAAGTCAAAAAGATCTTTTTTCTTATTAAATGTACTAATCGTATATGAGATCTTATCGTGTCTTAGTTTTAAATTGATATTTAAAAGATCAGTTGCTAGGAATTCCAAACAGAAAAGTTGTGCAAATCTCGTGACGCCAGAGTTCACCAGAGTAAGGTCAAACTGCTTCATAGAGTTTGTACTAAGGTTTTTTGTTTTTTCAGTACTCCGCACAGGAGGCCCCTGACGAAAATAATTTCCCTCGGGGCCTTTTTCATATATGAAAACGCTGTGTGGAGAGTCTTTTTGAGGAGAGGAAGGAATCATCATTGGTCTTGAAGAGAGCCATGTTGTAGGAGAGAGGAAACACAGAGGCCGGCAAATCATTTCACAGCCGAGCTGTTGAACTCAAGCTCTCATGTGATAAATGTCAACCGTGTACATATGTTGGGCGCACGTTTGACGTTTTTCCCGACTACGCAGCTGTGGCGAAAGGATCAATGAAGACGCTAGTTTCAGAGCATTTTCCATTGTAATAACGGTAGAACAGGGTCAGCATACTTATCTGACGCCTATGTTCTAAACACACAGCAGACTTTGTGGACAGAGTCGAAATTGTTGTCAGGTATTTTAGGGCTCCAGACCAGAGGTGGCTGCCAAATTTAACAGTGGGGCGCACAAGATTAATATTACTTTAGTGGAATATCGTTGTCTATTTCTCCTTCCCCTTTCCTCTCCCTTCAACCTCACAACATATCCCGATCGAGGATGCCACAGTCCCACTGGCTTCGGGCAGTTTAAACTTTTGTGTTGTGTTCACATAAAAAAGAGAATCCCCTCTCCTATTGTTACTTCATTATTCTACCATTGAGGATGTAACGGATTCCTGAGGAATTCGTACGTTGCTTTGCCTCACATAAAAAAATTCAAAAATGATTTCGTCACGCTGTTACGTGTCACCTTTTGATTTCTCTGCCTACCCCAGTGAAGCAACACAGTTATGGTATTTAGTGTGAAGCGCGAATGCATGAGCCCACATTACATGAGTCCGTTGTGAGTTTATTGTACAGAAGAAATTTTATTGATCTCTTTAACTAGGCATTGTGTTCAAAACACAATTATTATAATCGTTACACAATCTTGACTGTACTACAGATTGCATAAGCCAGGGCTGGGAAAAAAGGCTTTATACCATCTGTATATTCTGCATGATGATACTTTATACCTTCATCTGGAGACTTGTTTTTGTACACCAATGGATGTGAAGGTGTTTTTTTAATGCTTCATCAAAAATGTTTTTAGTGAAAATTTGTTTTTGTATACTGAGGCGACATTCATTTATTACGTAAGACGGATTTAGGGGGGGAGGGGGTCGACCATGTCTTTTATTTTTTCTTACAAGGGGGTGGGATGGAGTCTCGATAGTTCTTACGTAAAATCACAAAAATGCGCAAAGTTAAAATTATTAGTACCTTCGTAAGTACAAATAAAAATCTAAAAATTGTTACTTTGAAAAATAAACATTAAAACAAAGCAAACGTGTATTCATTTTTTTTTGTTGTTAGTTTTTGGGATATTATCCCGTGTTACGCTACCTCCTTCTTTAGCCAACGTTTCGGACACTGTAACGCTATCCGAAACGTTGGCTAAAGAAGGAGGTAGCGCAACACGGCATAATATCCCAAAAACTAGTATCAAAAATACTTTTGGCCGTGAAAATCTAAAATCGTGTACCTATTCATTTTTTCCATTAGATTCTTACGTTATAAATATTAAACAGGGGGGGAGGGGGTCGACCTATTCTTATTTTTTCTTATAATAGGGGGGGAGGGGGTCGTAAACCAGCAAAATTCGTTTTACGTAATGAATGAATGGCCCCTAGTGTTTTTTAACGTTACATCAAAATATTTTTAATGAACAATTTGTTTTTTAATACTAATGGATCACGAAAAGGCTTCATCAAAAATGTTTTTACACTGATGTACACTCTTCTGTGCACTGATGGATAGTGAAAAGGTGTTTTTTAACGATTCATCAAAAATGTTTTTACACTAATGTACACTCTTCTGTGCACTGATGGATAGTGAAAAGGTGTTTTTTAACGATTCATCAAAAATGTTTTTACACTAATGTACACTCTTCTGTGCACTGATGGATAGTGAAAAGGTGTTTTTTAACGATTCATCAAAAATGTTTTTACACTAATGTACACTCTTCTGTGCACTGATGGGTAGTGAAAAGGTGTTTTTTTAACGATTCATCAAAAATGTTTTTAATGATGATTTGTTTTTGTACACTAATTAATAATCATGATAAGTTGGTTTTTTTAATGCTTCATTAAAATGTTTTTAACGAAGAATTGTTTTTGCACACCAATGGATCACGAAAAGGTGTTTTTTAAAGCTTCATCAAAAATGTTTTTGTTTTTAATGAAGTATTGTTTTTGTACACTAATTAAATTTTTGTACCGTCTCCAAAGACGTTACATACTTTAGACGCGGGGTAGAAATCTCAAAATGGGAAGCCAACAACAAGACAATTGTAGAGTACTCGATTTCTAGTACTTTAGTACTAAACTGCCACGCGTCGAGTAAGGTCGTGTCCTACTAGTAAGTAAATTGCATTAAAAAGCGCCAAAATTCCCTCCTGTGTTATGAGAAAATGTTTCCATTACACGGTAAACAGTAGTAAAAGCGAAGGAATAACATTTCATTAGTACGGGTTCATGGGGTGAGGTTTGTCTAGGTCTTGGAGGCGGATGACCAGGACATACTGAACCCCAGATTCCTACCCACCCCTTAAACCCTTTTCCTTCCCAGAACTCTCCTCTCATTCCTTTCCTTAAAAAAACCCTCCACACAGCATCCCCAAAGATGACATAGGCCCTGAGGGAAATTATTTTCCTCAGGGCCTCCTGTGTGGAGCTCATGTAAAAAAAAATACATGCAAATTACTTATTATTATCGATTATAAAAATAATACAATTGCTTTCCGCCCAAAGATTTTATGCGTCATTAGAGAACTCAAGGCCTACTAAAGTACAGGTCTGGATGCGCAACAGCCAAATTACAAAGTTGATGCCATGCCGTCGCTAAGTAAAATTTACTTTTTATAATAATAATCTAATGATTCCTTATTTACTTGCCTGCGGTAAAACAACATACAAATCAGCAGAAACAACAAATACAATAACAATCAACGCCATTTGCAAACTATCGTTGTTCATTATAACTATTTGACACCTCAAAATTCGAATGGTGCCCAGGCCTCCTAATTTAGTCGGCCTTGAGACAGTATTCGACGGAACTTTTGAATTTTGAATACGAAAATGCCGCCCGCGTTCTATCTTTTGTTTTGTCCATATGCACATATTCTTTTTTTAAGCGTCTATCTTTATCATACACGAATAACTTTTGAATTAAGAAATTATTGAAAATCGCTGAAAACAAAATAGTTTTGATTAATTGCAACATTATATCTTGAGTTTGTGAGACTATGACAAGTCTATTTATATAACGTCATTGACCGTCTCCCGATCCGGTTCATCACACATTAGGTGGGAAAATTCATTTGCCACCAAGATCTACACAAACCCATTCCTGCTTAGTCACCAAACGTAGCGAACCACTTGGGGTGATCTATGGCAGGGATGTTGGTTATCCATTAAATTTCCGGTGTGGCTTTCGGCGGTACCACAAAACAAATTGTGTCTTTTAAATAATATCATTTTATTTTTTTACTTTTACCAACATGCCATCTTTGTTATCTGTAAATGGTTTCGACACAATATGAATAATAATAATATTTCGCCAGCTTATGGTTGCTTTTCCACAGTATTTTTATTGTTATGAGGTCGTGCCCCCAAATACCAGCCATTACATACATATCACAACACATAGTACATGCAGTCGTATTTATTAGGCACAGATTGTCGGCAGGCAGTTATTGTTAGTGCCCTCTTAACTCTTTGGTAATTTTACTTCGTAAATTTTTGATCTCTCTTCGATAACAAACAAAATATTGTAATATTCCCGTAGTATCGCAAGTTTTTATTAGGTATCGACGATCGGCGTGATTCGCAATCCGAAGGTCGCGGGATCGAATCCCGGCGTGGCAAATAAATTTTATTTGATTAATTTGTGTTATTTTACAATTAATTCATTAAAAAAATAATATATAGTATATTTGCGGCACGTTCCAGAGTGGAAGATACTCTCAGTATCGCCCTGGTGAAAGACTAATATTCAGAATTGAAAAGTTGCTTGAAATGGCTTTAGCCGTGTTTGGTGACCTGATCTGAATAGCCAGGTACTTCCCCACCTTCCACTTCCCCATCCCCACTACCTTCAGCCTCAAAACATACCACAATCGGGGATGCCGATGTCTCACTGACTCCAGACGGGAGCGGTTGGGACTCTTGTGCGGTATTCATATAAAAAAAAACTGTTTTAATTTTATGGTAATTTTAAATACTTATCAAGGTAATTGCTGCCTCATTTGAAGTGATTTTGTTATGCATTGTAAGGGGAATTTCCCCCTACGAAATTAGAAAATCCCCTCCATTACTACGAAAAATTCCCCAGATTTCAGTTGTAAACCACAATTAAAGTTTTATTTTGTACCTCGGATGTAAGATTTGGTCAATTTTTAAAGTTTCAACATTTTTAATGAAAAGTGCGTATTATATTGGAGTTATTATTGTTTTATTTTACGTGAACTCCACTCAGGAAGCCATGAAGAAAATAATTTCCCTCGGGGCCTATGTCATCTTTTGGGATGCGCTGTGGAGGATATTTTTGTGTGAAGGAAGGAGTGTACCTGGATCTTAAAGAGACCCATGTTGTAGGAGGTAGGAAAGCAAGAGGCCGGCAAATCATTCCACAGGCGAGTCATAGAAACAACCCGTTCTCGTGTGACATATTCCAACTGCATATAAATGTAGTGCGCGCGTTTGGCGTGTTGCCGAAGGATCAACGAAGCTAATTCCTCGGAGTGTCTTCCATTGAAATACTGGTAGAAAGGACAGCATTCCCACCTGATGCATATTATGCTCTAAGGATTCCAATCTTTTCGATAAGATAGGAGAACAATGGGTACCGCCGCCCCGGGAACCTTTATTGGATAACCAACACCTCTGCCATAGGTCACCCCAAGTGGTTCGCTACGTTTGGTGATTTAGCAGGGGTGCCCGGGTTCATGGGGGTGAGGTTTGTCTAGGTCTTGGAGGCAGATGACCAGGACACACTGGACCCCAGATTCCTAACCACCCCCTTAAACCCTTTTCCTTCCCAGAACTCTCCTCTCCTTCCTTTCCTTAAAAAACCCTCCACACAGCATCCCCAAAGATGACATAGGCCCCGAGGGAAATTATTTTCCTCAGGGCCTCCTGTATGGAGCTCATGTAAAAAAAAGGAGAATCTATTAAACGGACCGCCCGCTTCTGAACACAGTCGAGGGTTTATTTTTTCAGATATTGTCGTGCTCCAGACCAGATGTAGCTACCAAATTCAACCGTTAGGCGCACTTGCCATTACCGTTATTACTGTTTTGTTCGTATATTATTTATGACATTTTTAGTGCATATAATCTGATTGCATTAGAATCGCCTTGCGTCGCAGGGGGGGAAGGGAGGGGGGGGGGGGGGGGGGGGGTGGAGATAGATTATTACGTCAGTTACTCCTGGACACACTGGTTATACTATTTTATATGGTGACCGGACAATTCGGGATGAAATCAACTCAGAACCTCCTTTGAAAAGCCAGGTTCCGTTGGGAACGTACCCATACTACGTGACCATTTTTTTTTTTTGTGATTTTTAACCCCCCCCCCCCCGGTGACCAAAAACCTAAACAAACCGCCGCTCGTTTGTACCAAGCGTGACATTTTGAAGACCCCCCCCCCGAATAAGTCACGTAGTTTAGGTACGTTCCCTTAGGGTTAGGGCTCTGGGGCATTTTATATACATATACTTCTCCTGTGAAGTTCTGCTTTGACTCGACAACTTTGCATTTCGTCTATCTGCAAATTTGTTTGTGTGTTCAAGATGGTAGCCGTGTTTGATAGTACGTTTTCATTCCGCCAGAGCGCATGAGCGTTGCGACTGTCACAGTACTACTTTAATAATCTCTCCCAACACGTTCGTACCTTCTAACATTCATATTATGATACCATATAATTCAAATACTGCATATGTAGGAGATATGTAATTATTGCTTCGGAACGGGTCCACGCGGAATGCGCCGCAGGCGAACAAGGTGCGCACTAGACGCTGCGCAGTGGAGGGGTGTGAGATGCGCTCTACAGTGAGTGAGTGAGTGCAAGCGGGAACAGTGTGGTTGTAACAAAACTAATAATAATGAATGGCGGCTGTACTATCCACTATCCAGTATCCACTAGTCACCGGCTGGTGGCACGGTGTTCTGCACTTGCGATTTCTAAATAGAGTCGTGCCCGTTATGGGACGTTTCTCGAACTGTGGGACGCTGTTTTCCTAATAGTCTTTTTTTGGGAGATCTGTAGTTTTATTCCGATATTGATGAAATTTTGTTCACTTGACCTTCAAAACAATAAGAAGATCACAACTGTCTGCATGATATTTCGAAAAACCACGCCCGTTCCCATTTTCACCACTGATAGCAATTTGGGAGGCGAGTATGGGTACCGCCGCCCAGGAACCATTTATTGGATAACCAACACCTCTGACGTAGATACGTTTTAAGATTTTCACGGCCAAAAGTATTTTCGTTATTTGTTTTTGGGGTGTTATGCTGTGTTGCGCTACCTCCTTCTTTAGCCAACGTTTCGGACAGCGTTGCAGTGTCCACCATCAGGGCAGATCCGGTAGATGTGCGATCTGCCGGATATGCCCTGATGATGGACACTGCAATGCTGTCCGAAACGTTGGCTAAAGAAGGAGTTAGCGCAACACGGCATAACACCCCAAAAACAGCAGTGGTTCGCTACGTTTGGTGACTTAGCAGGGGTGCCCGGATTCATGGTGTTAGGTTTATCCGGGTCTTGGCGGTGGTTGCGTTTGCCGACCAGCTGCCTGCTAGGCCGGATCAGGAGAGTATGGTCGTGGGAGTCCTTTGACTTCTACAGCCGTACTCTCTCGGAACATCGCCCTGCACCGCAGTGGGAGGGATGGATTCATATGTCCGTCACTCCTAGACACACTGATCCTCAGATTCCTACCCACCCCTCATACCCTTTCCTTCCCAGAACTTCCGTTCCTTTCTTCCCTAAAAAGACCCTCCACACAGCATCTCCAAAGATGTCATAGGCCCTGAGGGGAATTATTTTTCTCAGGGCCTCTTGTGTGGAGCTAATGTAAAAAAAGCTGAATTTTGAAACTTCTTGATGAAATTTTGCACATTTGACTTTCAATATATCTAAGAGAAAAAAATAATTGTTTACATCTGATTTTGAAAAACTCTGCATAAAGCCCGGCAATGCCGGTGGCTTCAGGTTGTCTACAATAAATTTTTTCGATCATAAATCTGTTTGTACGAAGCAGAATTCAATTTGGGAGGCGGTTATGGGTACCGCCGCACCCGAGAACCATTTATTGGATAACCAACATCCTTGTCATGGGAATCCCCAAGGCATTCGCTACGTTTGATATCTTAGCAGGGGTGCCCGGGTTTATTGACTGAGATTTGTCTAAATTTTGGCGGCAGATGCTTTTGCCCACCTGCTGCGTGGCGGGCCGAACCGGGAGAGACTGGTTTAGGAAGAACTTTTGACCTCTCCAGCCGGACTCTCTCGACCCATCGCCTTACACTGCAGTGGGAGGAAGGAGTTTCATACTTTCGTTACTCTTGAACACAGTGACCCCAGATTTCTACCCACCCCTCACACTCTTTTCTTTCCCAGATTTTCCTCTTCTTCCTTTCCTTAAAAAGGTCCCTCCATACAGTATCCCCAAAGATATCAAAGACCCTAAGATTTTTTTTCTTCAGGACCTCCTGTGTGAAAAAATCGTGAAAAGAATAAAGTTGCTTTTTCCGTCTGCAATTTCTAATTCAACCTTAATTTACTACGTGAGCTATGGTGCTTTGAAATATCCATCTATCTCTCGAATAAATAACAAGATGCCGTAACACTGTTTGTTTCATGTTTTAATTTGTTTTATGAAAAGTGATTTTTACCGTTTCATTTTAAAATTCTTGTTTTTTTGTCGTCTTTTCGTCCAGTTTTGACGAGTAACCTTCGGATCTAAATTCATGAATTATGGACCTCCACACATTTTAACATTCCCAAATTATTTAATTTCTTCTAAGTATGTCTGGTTTTTTCTTGCCCTTACGTATTCATTATTGAATTTCCAAAGAAGTTCTCGTGTAAAAAAAGTTTGAGCATCTCTTTCGTAACCTTTTCATTCGCTGTTGCCAATTCATTTCCTTTTCACAACCCGGCACTTTCTTACCTACAATGGTTGTTCGCTGAACCGTTTAGTGCGGAACCGATAGAGACCACTTTTTGATGTTGTTTAATATATCTACGTATTTAAATAGTTACACAATTTTTTATGCACACTATTCGGAAAACGCAAAAAATCTTTCTAAGTATCTGAGCTTGTTGGGACAAATTGCTTCATTGTTACCATTACAGGAAATTGTAAAAACCTGACTGTAAGGGACGTCTTGTCTCTCTTATAGATAGATGTCTTGAATTTTTGTCTCAATCTGATCGCTTTCGCGTGTCTGTACGTGACGTAAGTAAGTGCTTATAGACTGTAACGTAGAGCGCCGGTCATAGGGAAAGGTATTGAGGTCCTACGAAAATCCAAGTACGTCCACAGGGAAAATAGAAAACGAAGACTGTCGTAGCTAAACATCCTCGTCTTCGATTCCCCGATAACCCGTCCGGTACACTGTCTCTTTATTTTATTTAGTGTCATTTAAATTTGCAAGATCAACACATCATTCGATCGATTTGGAGCAGAGTGGTACAAAGCGTCTGGCAGTTTCAATTAGGTCCATCGGTGCAATAGAAATTATTAAAGCTTTTTATGATGGATGTGGGAATATTGGCTGCAGATTGTATTTTTTTTATCACGATATGTTTATATGCCGTTTTGCGTTACCTCCTTTTTTAGCCAAAGTTCATTGGAGGGGACCCCACCACTTTCCCAACGGCGTTATAAAGAAACATGGTTTCCTCCTTCACCGCACACGTCAATTTGAACATAGCTGCGTTTATTTGAACTACTCTAGACCCTCCAATGTCCATGCATACGGGGTTAGTAAGCAGTATGCAAGTACTTACATTAACATAATTCAAAAGAGAAATAAAAGTGGCAGCCGTTACGGAGAGCATTACAGTGTCCATCATCGGGGCAAATGTGTAATCGATTATGGTAAAGAGTGTGCTCATGTGTAGATGCAGTACCGTTTTGCCAGGCTCTAAGAGCTGGTATTAGAGTATAATTTAAAATGGTTTTCGGTGTTATTTTTGGTATAGCCTTTAATTACCAAGAGCTATTGATCTTAGCCCCGTCGCGTCGTGTTTATTAATATTAATGGGATTATTGTGAATTTCAATTGCCTCTGAAATAAGTGTGCTCTTTGCCTTTTGGATCTTCGCAGGACTTCAAGAACAAATCCAAAGTAATGGCCGGTTTCAGATAAATGCTCGGCAATTAGGGATTTGTCAGGATGGCCGAGTTTGCGTGCAAGTGTTCTAATATCCTTTTGGAGAAGGTCCGCTCTGTATGGCATACTTAAACCTTGTCACATCCGGAATAATGTTGGGTAGGACACGATATCAGAACGAATTTGTCAAAAATCTGATACCAATGTTTGTATGTATCACTCTAGTGACTGCAGTTATCTCACACAAATTACTTTTACAATTGTTAGTAGTGTTCCTCAACTGGCTCCAGATGGTTGGGAGCAGTTTGGACTCTTGTGCGGTATTCACAAAAAACCTACCTTAGGGAACGTACCCATACTACGTGACCCACTTTTTGCAATTGTTTGTATGTATCACTCTAGTGACTGCAGTTATCTCACACAAATTACTTTTACAATTGTTAGTAGTGTTCCTCAACTGGCTCCAGATGGTTGGGAGCAGTTTGGACTCTTGTGCGGTATTCACAAAAAACCTACCTTAGGGAACGTACCCATACTACGTGACCCACTTTTTGCAATTGTTTGTATGTATCACTCTAGTGACTGCAGTTATCTCACACAAATTACTTTTACAATTGTTAGTAGTGTTCCTCAACTGGCTCCAGATGGTTGGGAGCAGTTTGGACTCTTGTGCGGTATTCACAAAAAACCTACCTTAGGGAACGTACCCATACTACGTGACCCACTTTTTGCAATTGTTTGTATGTATCACTCTAGTGACTGCAGTTATCTCACACAAATTACTTTTACAATTGTTAGTAGTGTTCCTCAACTGGCTCCAGATGGTTGGGAGCAGTTTGGACTCTTGTGCGGTATTCACAAAAAAACCTACCTTAGGGAACGTACCCATACTACGTGACCCACTTTTTGCAATTTTTAAACCCCCCCGGTGACTAAAAACCTAAGCCGCCCGCCGCTCATCGTGACCAAGCGTGGTATTTTGAAGACCCCCTCCCCTGAACGGGTCACGCAGTATGGGTACGTTCCCTTAATGTTAATAAAATCATCTTAGTCAGTTAGATTATGTATGTTTATTGAATAAATAATCTCAATCTTCAAAGTAAGAGTCGTTGCATCACTCCAAACGTCAAACTGCCCACTCAAAGACGTCGTTGAAACAAAAATAGAATAACTAATCATTATTTTCTGAAACAACAAAATGAAAGTGCGCATTTCTTGCGTCAAGGTCATAAGACTCATAAGTCATTCCTTTACAATGTGAATTTATGAGATTGATTCCTAGATTAGATATTAGAGATCATTAGATGGATTGGATAAAATAACAGATTTGTTCTGATTTGAGATAATTAAATTTAATCGTTTCCGCAATTAAAAATTATTTAATGTTATTTTGTTGTTTTTTGTGGTTCCGCGAGTTATCATCCCGCGACAAAATATCCCCGACAAAATATTCTCCGACAAAATATCCCACGGACAAAAGATCCCTCAATAAAATATCTACTAAAATCTAACCTCACTTAACCTAACCTAATCAAAAAATGGAACAAAAATAATACAGACATCACGTAAAGACAATAAATTATTGTCACCTGTAATATTTTTGTCAGGTTAGGTTATGTTAACCTTTCAGCGGTCGCGCGTGGTCTGTGAGACCGCACCGAACTTATTTTTCTGATTATACGCTAACTATAACCAATAAACAATTGCGCTTCCATGATATCCTCGGGGGGTGAGGTACCCCAGTGACATTCGTCGCAAACGCACGTGTTCTTTTGTTTATATTTGCGGTCTCAGATTCCGCGTGCGACTAATTGTGTACTTGAAAAATCTCTTGAATAATATTGAGAGCTGGGTGAGTATTTCATGATATTTGTATCATATTATTTAGAGCTTAGTTTTATTTACATAAAAACGTTTTACGCAAATAAATACTTGTAAAGTGTTATCATGTTTCGTTATTATGTTGATTTATAGCGTTGTTTTGTGTCAGATGTCAAAAAAATGAGATTTCACAGACTTAAACTAATAACGCACAAATTATAAAGTGATTACCATTTTTTAATTTGTGATTTTTTTAAAATATTTTTTATGTATATAGATAAAAGCCTTTTTTATTATATGCTGTATACAATATCACGAAATATTCGTCTTCTAAAACCAAACGCCTAAAGTTGCGGAATCTCAGACCGCGCGTGACAGCTACTCGTATGTTCGGCGCAAGGGTGCGACTACTGGAAGGTTAAGTTTTAGTAGATATTTTGTTGGGGAATGTTTTGTCCGTAGGCTATTTTGTCGGGGATATTTTGTCACGGGATGAAAACGCGCATTGTCGTTGTAATTGCAGATTGTAATTTTTGGCTCGTTTCAAAATATTTTATGTTGATTGAATTGGATTCTGTCAGGCAAAAGTTTGTGCACGTGAGGTGTGAGAGGTCATCAACTCTGTTATGGATGGATACATTCCTTGAACCCTCCATTAAGTCTACTGGACTTGGTCCAAATTCAGACAGGAACAACTAATAGTGCGTTTCGGAGATTCGGTTCCTTGGAGAACGAATTTAAGTACCGAAAAAGAGCAAAGGAATGCTAGAAAATGATTTTGAAGCAGAGAATCAACAAAACAAATTATAGTCCACTTTTGTTGCTGTCACAAATGGCCTGTTTACTGGACCAACGTGTGGTGGTGTGGTGCCACGTTAAAAAAATAAATAAAAACACATGTTTTAGGGGAAACCCAGTCACCGAAAAATATGAACAAAAGGTTTTTTATCAAACTGTTGCTGTCACTGTCGCTCTTATTTCCCCAAACACTGAGCGAAAGGGACAACTAAAGCTCGGGTTGATTATCTCTAAATATTATAAATTAAAGTCCTCCGCCGCGTCTGTCTGTCTGTTCGCGATAAACTCAAAAACTACTGAACGGATTTTCATGCGGTTTTCACCAATAGATGGAGTGATTCACGAGGAAGGTTTAGGTATATAATTTGTCAAAGTTTTGTGTAAATTGGTTGAAATGTATAATTAAAGGAGAATGTCTGTATGTGGTGGACGAACTGGCTGGTAATCGTGTGGATTTGATTTGTATGCAAATTAACAGATGGCGATGTGAGTTAAAAGGTTGGGTAACCATCCAGTAGATGGCGTTGTGTTTCGTTAGCCACAGCAACGCGTGTCCGGGTCAGCTAGTACCTAAATAAAATCATTTAAATCGATGTTTTACATTCTCCACATTTCTCCTCCAAAACTGGACATATTTTTAAAGATTTTTTGACTAACTGTATCAGAAGAAAATTCTCTACGTCTGTAGGTTTTCTTTGTTTGTCTGGTTAGTCTGTTGATGGCGTTCAAACCAGACTTTTTTAATGATTTTTGGAGGGTCATGCAAGTGGTCGATAACTATATGTCGATAAAAAAATTGGTTAAATAGGTTAAGTTAGGTTAGGATTACCGGCTATTTTTTTTAATTATTTTTTCGTAGCTTTTTAATAACCCTTCTGAGGTGTTTCTGAGTTGGTTTCGTTCTGAGTTGGCATTGAACCATTATATTCGACTAATGTAATTATGTTTCTGTGTCTTGTTCTTTTTCATATTTTCGTTTAGGTTTATAAATATTATTTTCTTCTTCAATGATATATTACATTGATAGGAATAACTTTCAAAAGTTATTTTAAAAATTGAATATGTACTACTTTGTAAAATTCAAATAATTAATGTTTGAACTTCTTTGCGTTTATTTTCAAGTAAAAAATACTCCAGATTTTTTGTAATCATCACTGCAATTTATTCCGTATTAATTTGTGTTTTGTTGAGAGTTTTTTTGTTGCTAGAGCTTGGCATCAATCGTGTCGCTTGAACCACGGATTTATCAATTTTAAATTTCACTTTCCTCTCGTACAAAAAACACGTTGATAAAAAAGATATTCACGAAGGCAACTTAACTGTAAAATATTACTCAGCGGAATTCATAGCTTCAGAATACCAAAACTCATCATTCTGAAAGTCATGGCCATAATGTATATTAATAGTATGTAGTTGGATAATTTATAGACCAGCCGTTTTTGTGAAAAATCATCTCAAGGGCGCTGCACAATTTATTATGAATTCTTAGGCTCATACTAACTTTATTATTTACAAATAAATACAGAAACATACGACTCCAGATACTAATATCTACAGTCTGTATGTCGGACGAATATCTAAAGCTCATATGTTGGACTAATATCTACGAACTTCAGAGTGTTGACTAATATCTACAGAGCTAAGGTCGGACGAATATCTATGACGCACGGTCCCAGTGTTGACTAATATCTACAGAGCGTAGGTTGGACTAATATCTACTACAGAGGGCAGCTGAGCAAGAGGTTGTACGGAAAAGCATAAATTACTTCAATTACGTAATTACTAATTACGTAAAGGCTTAAACGTTTAAAGTACGTACATGAAGTTTTTGTGTAATATTACGTATTTTGCTGTTTACGAGGACAATAATTTATTGAACAAACATGGAGGTCATAATACAAAGATATTTATTTATTTCGAAATACACGGCACCACAACCTAACCTAACTGACAGAAATGGTCATGGTGACAGACTAAATAATTTAGAAGCACTCGAAATAAAGAAAGCTGTTAAAACAAAAACCCAAATCCTTAATAATCAGATAAATGTGTCCATAAGTCCGATATTAGGGATTTTTACATACATACATACATAAATTAAGTTTTTTAAACTGCATACGCAATATTACGTTATTCCAATATGCTATACATAATTGCAAATCCAACCTCTGTCAGTGCTGTAGATATTCGTCCACACTTTGGTTCTCATATATATTAGTCAGCAGTTTGAGCTGTAGATATTCGTCCTCACTTTGGTTCTCATAGATATTAGTCCGATTTGTTCAGTTTTTGGAATTCTTGTAAATATTAGTAGACGCCTCCAAACATACTTTCCTGGCAGATCCCTTCCGATAAACACACTTTAATTATAAAGTTTTTTTTCTAATTAAAAATTTAAAAAAAAACTTTCTAACTTGGAGAGGATACGGCTTTGCGCGCGGAGGACATTATATTTAAAACACTGGATTTTACATTTGCTATCCCCCACCACTGTTGGTACTATACATTTACAAGAAGATTAATGCTAAAGTTGAGGTAATATTTATTTTGAAAGACTAAAGAATTTAGGACTGGTGAATTTTCATAAAATGAGAATTAAAAAAGCTTACAAATAAGAAGTTATATGTAAATATTAATAATATTTGGATGACTTGTATAGCGCCGTTTTTGTGAAAAATCACCTCAGGGGCGCTGTGATATTATCATCTATCTATATAAATAAAAATGAATCGCCTAAATAGGTACGCTCATAACTTCCGAACGTCTGCACCAAATTGGATAATTCTTTTTTTTGTGTTCGTTATTGTCAGGACAAGGTTTGTATACAACTAATAGTGAGCTCTGGCATTATGAAATTTGCAACAGATGGTACGCGAGCTGTTTGAAAACTGAATGTATGGAATGCGAGAGGGGGGAGAGGGGAACTCGGGTAAGGGATTCGCGGGACGGTGGGAGGGGAACCAGAGAGGGGAAGGGGAACCTGGGAAGGGAAGGGGAACTCGGGAGGGAGGTTTGCAGGACGGGGGGAGTGAAGTGGGGAGAGGGAAGGTGGAGGAGTCGGAGTAGGAACGCTAGAGGGGAAGGGGACGCGGGAGAGGAAGGGGAGGCGTAAGGGGAATGGGACGAATGGGAAAGGACACGCAGGGAGAAATAATTTCCTTAATAAATGGCATAGCAAGGCATGACGGATACCAGCTAGTTTGTAATAGAAATGAAAATCTCATTTTCATAGCTAGCCAATAAGCAGCCTATATATATTTAAAATAGGAATTAATGTGTAGTGAATACCGCATTAAAAGTGAACGAAACGCACTTTTTTCTACATTAACTCCACTCCACATAGGAGGCCCTGAGAAAAATAATTTTCCTTGCAGCCTATGTCGACTTTGGGGATGCTGTTTCGATCGTCTTTTTAAGGAGAGGAAGACATAAATATGGGTCTTAAAGAGACATGCATAATTTTGCCGGATTTTTGAATATGGAAGTGATCAAAATACATACTTCGATTGTGTGTATTGATGCATATGTAGATATTAACTTCCGACCGTTAGCGACCTGCAAAACCAGGATAACTTTACACAGACAAACTCGGGTCGATTCACAAGATCTACATTACAACATACATTCCACCAACCTACAAAATTATTTAATTTACTCCCTCTTGCAATAAAAACCATTAATAAAATAACCGACTTCAAAAGAAGCATAACAATTTGGATTATGGACATGGGAAGGAAGAATATAGATACAATTTTACAACCTAACAAAGATTAATTCTTGTATTGTACTTTCTTTAAGATTTAACTTTATAATTTTCCTATGTAATATTTTAACATAGGTATTTACTTATATTTCAAACAAGAAAACTTGTACAATGTGTCCTTAAAACGGGGTACCCCAGTAAGAACACATTTTTCTCTAAAAAACTGTAAAACAAAGAAAAAAAATAAAATTATTATTAATTTTTTTAACTTTATGAGTAAAATCTCAAATTATAATATTTAATTAAATGAAGACAATATTAGCGAAACTCAATCGAAATCTGGAGACAGAAAAATCAGAAAAGATATTGGCTCCGCTGGGACTCGAACCCAGAACCCTTTTCTTACATGGAAACAGCTCTACCGATTAAGCTACGATTAAGCTACCGATTAAGCTACTTAAGGTTCTGGGTTCGAGTCCCAGCGGAGCCAATATCTTTTCTGATTTTTCTGTCTCCAGATTTCGATTGAGTTTCGCTAATATTGTCTTCATTTAATTAAATATTATAATTTGAGATTTTACTCATAAAGTTTAAAAAATTAATAATAAATATTCATCCTAGACTTGCAGAAAAGGTCAATAGATGTCGCGTATTACAAATAAAATGGATAAATATTTATCCAGACACTATCTAGATTGCATTTAGTTCGAGTTGAATCTTGTAATCATATATAAAGATAGCAGCCAATAATATGTGCGTTAAGTAAATGAAGATAATGTTGGTAGTTCTTAGTCGAAGTGTGATACAGTTAAAAGTGACCGAATTAATATGGGTTCCGTAGCTTAATCGGTAGAGCTGTTTCCATGTAAGAAAAGGGTTCTGGGTTCGAGTCCCAGCGGAGCCAATATCTTTTCTGATTTTTCTGTCTCCAGATTTCGATTGAGTTTCGCTAATATTGTCTTCATTTAATTTAATTAAAAAAAATAAAAATAAGAAAAAAAACCTCACTGAGAAACAGCCTAGAGTCTGCTTACGCCTAATTATTGTTTTTAATGAATAGGGACAACAATTATTAGTGTGTTGTTCTGATTTTAATTTTATAAAAGTTTTTCGATTTCGCTGGAATTTTTTTCTGCAGTAGAATAATTAGTTTAAAACACAGTGGGTCGCTTGTGTACGCCATTAATGCATACCAGTTTTGCACAACACTACTACACGTACAATGGAGTGGTGTGGTTTAATCAACTAGCAATAGAGCTGAGATTAGAACCTGACTACAATAAATTCAAAAATAAATTAAACAATAATATCTTAAATAATTTAGCCACTTAGAACCGCATTAACCTTTAATTAACAATACTTTCAAAAATTTATTTTAAATTATTATTATTTTTTTTAATATTATTTTATTTTTTTTACACATTCGATTTATGTAAGTACGTAAATATAATGTATGTGTTATAATTTTTAATTTTAAATTTTTTAACTTAAAAAATATATATATATATATATTTTTCTCTTCCCTTTACACACGAGTAGTTACACTCTCGTAAAGGTTATATGTATATTATATACATATATATGTTTATACTGTTTATAATCAATGTTGCATGTTAGTATTTAATGATTTGAGTTTAATCCGTTTGTAACCTGAAAATGCAATTACTCATGATTATATTACATGTATATGTATATAAAAACTAATAAAAAAAAATAAAAATAAATGCTGTAATTAAATAATGCTTCGAGTCAACTCTGACTGCTAAACCTTTACCAACAGTTTATTATATTAAGTCGAATTTTTTATGTTATGGTAATATCAATATATCGACGACCTCCGTAGTCCAGTGGGTAAGACTCTTGACTCACAAGCCGGAGGTCGCGGGTTCGAACCCGGCATGCGCAAATAAATTTTATTTGATTAATTTGTGTTATTTCACAATTAATTCATTTAAAATAATATATTGTACATTTGCGGCATGTTCCAGAGTGGAAGCTACTATCAGTATCGCCCTGGTGTAAGACCACCATTCAGAATTGAAACGTTGCTTGAAAATGGCTTTAGCCGTGTTTAGTGACCAGATCTGAATAGCCAGGTACTTCCCAACCTTCCTCTCCCCACGTCCTTCCCCTCCCCACTACCTTCAGCCTCACAACATACCCCAATTGGGGATGCCATAGTCTCACTGGCTCCAGACGGGAGCAGTTGAGATTCTTGTGCGGTATTCACTGTAAAAAAAAAAAAAAAAATAAGTCATAAAATTTAAAAAATATCATAACCATACAAAAACATCACACCAGGTATTCAGTATCATTTATTAAAGCCGCAGACTCAAGAAAAATCACGGGATATCACGAAAACCGTCGGTAAATTTGAAATATTTCGACATTATCCTACTAATATTATAAAGGCGAAAGTTTGTATGGATGTATGTTTGTTACTCTTTCACGTAAAAACCATTGTATGGATTTTAATGAAACTTTACAATAATATAGCTCATACATCAGAATAGGCTATAGGCCATAGCTTAGAGCTCTGGCATTATGAAATTTATATACAAAAATTGCAATAGGTGGCACGCGAGCTGTTTGAAAAATGAATGTAACGGGTATGGAGGGGGGGGATAGGGTATGGTGGCTGGGGTAGGGGGAATGGGGGGAGGGCGGACGGTGGTGAGGGATGAGGGGGGATTTGGAGGGGAAGGGGTGGGGGAGAGAGGGGACGGGGTAGAGGAGGAGGGGGAGGATTGGAGTGGGGATAGGGAAGGTGGAGGAGGCGCTGTGGGCACCCTCCTAATACTATGCGAGCGAAGCCGGGGGCTAAAGCTAGTGGTGACCAGACAACTCAGAATGAAACCAACTCAGAAGCACCTCAGAAAGGACATTAAGAGTGATTATAAAAAAATATTAAAAAATTGGTTGAATAGGTTAAGTTAGGTTAGGGTTACCGGCTATTTTAAAAATATTTTTTAATAGCTTTTAATGACCTTTCTGAGGTGTTTCTGAGTTGGTTTCATTATGAGTTGCCATGGAACCTTTTGAAAATTAAAGCAAAGAGTTAGGTGCACAGAGACGCACCACCGAAATTATTATTTTCATAATTATTACCTGCTTCAAAGATTACTTGTATGATAAGTAGGTACTTGTCATTGTAACAACGTTTATTTGTTATCAATATTTGTATTTCCTGAACACGACATCCAAGGATATAATAAAAATTATATCTTTATTCCATTCCTTCAGGATATTGGTTTGCGGTCAGATAAGCACAATTATTTACTGTAAAATTTTTTAATTGCACATTATTCTTTTTTTACATAAACATGGCATAGGGATAGAAGTGGTCAACTTTGAAGCACTATAGTTACGGACAGCCAAAGACATTAATAGCAAAGTAATTAACAACCAAATAAACTTATATAAAATCCTATACTTAGGTTGTTCCCTATTGACAAAGAGCACTCTCTTCCCAATCCTCCACTTACCCTACCCCTAACTCTCCACTGGAGCTCAGCCTATTTTTTTTTTCAATCCACTATGAAAGCAAAACATATTTATTATGCATGTTTTTATTTATTTATTTATAGCTGGGGTAGGTACCCAGCTTCGCTCCGGGAGTTGATATGAGATTGAACTATCGTTCGAACTCACGACGGATCTTGCTTTATAGATATATCCCACCCATTCAAAAAGGCTTCGAATGGTTCACAATATTCCAGAACATTCCACAACATTAGAGAGTGTTATTTATTTTTTTATTTTTTATTTTTTATTTATTAATTTTCAACGCCCTGATGGGCTTTTACATGACAAGTTTATAATACAGAGACAGTTTTTAAATAAAAAAGATAAACTATAAGAATATAACTAGTAAACATCATGTGAAAGGTAAGTATACAGATAAATTTAAGGAAAGATAGTGCATTACAATAAAAGAGAAAGTTTCTAAGTTATAAATGGCATAGAAATAAACTTGTAGGTATGTTAGTAATTACAAAATTTACAGGTGACTTATTAAATGGGATGAAAAATACATGACAAAATGCAAGATACTTAAAAAGAAAACGGTAATAGGTTTTTACATTGTAGATTTATAAAAATACCCAAATACATGCAATAGTTCCTATGTGATGCTCCTTAGATATCAAAATATTCTACATAAAAATATTGTTCAGATATTTCTTGAATAAAGGTAAACTTGTATTAAATACATCGATATTTGAGGTGAATTTGTTCCCTAGTGTGTGTAATCGTGAAATTGGTGCATGTGTGTGGTAGTTGGTTACAGAATTATTGTTGCAGAATAATATGTTTTGCCTTGTTTCTCGAGTAGGTACTTTAAAATCAATGAGATGCAGGAGTTCGCAACAATCTAATTCGGAGTGAATAATTTTAAACAAAAAAGTTAGATCGTTTATTTTTCTTCTGTTTTCTAGGGAATGCAATTTAAGTGTATTTAGTTAATGTGTTGAATAGGTATGTGTAACTTGAAATTAATAAATCTTAAAAATTTGTGCTGCACTCTTTCGATATTTCTTATATGAATTTGATAATATGGGGACCAAACTATGGAATTATATTCCAACAAGCTGCGTACGAGTGACAAATATACGATTTTTATAACTTCCAGCGAATCGAAGTCTTTAATTATTCTGATTATAAATCCCAGTGTGTTCTGGAATGTTCCACAATGATGTTCCCGATTCCCCATTCCCGAACATTACGCAACATTCCAGAATGTTCCGGGACGATCTGGACTGCTCTCGAATACTCTCGATTGTTCTGGGCTGTTCTAGATATTTCTAGAGGGCTAAATTTCCGGCTCTTATATCTTCAAAAGCAGGCCCTTCAGGTAAAAACGGAAAACTTCTTCGTGGATGGGGGATAGAGGACTACCACAACATATGACTCCCTTGATCGTACCGCTTTTTTAGGGGCTTTTACATATAGACAAAAAATTATGATGTATATTGTACATAACTGAACTGCTTCAGTAACAGCATTTTGTATTTGTTTAGTGACAAATTGAAGATGTACGCTGACTTGGTATAATTATTTCCCTCCGTTAGTACTCTGGGCAAAGAGGAATACGTGTGGTAAAGTCCCAGAATTTCTGCACTGAAATAACTCCCGACTTCTAGTAAGTATTACGTAGTGGAATCCGAAAGCTTGTCAATGCAGAAAATTCTGGACTATCAACTAAATCATTTATATGATTAAATACCAGCAAACCCGGCCACACGTTGATGTGGCTAATGAGACAGAACGCCACGCCATTACCCAACCTTTATAACCAACGTCATCTGTTAAATCAAATCCACACCGCCATTTTACAGCCCGCTGCGTGCTGCGTGCTGCACGCTGCCGCTTTTTCAGATATATTTTATGTTTCAACCAATTTACACAAAACCTTGAAAAAATATATACTTAAAAACCTTCATCATAAATTACGTTGCGTAGTTTAAAAGATCTAATGATTTTTATGTGAAAACCGCACAAGAGTCCCAGCTGCTCCCAACCGTCTGGAGATTATGGCATCCCCAATCGGAGTATGTTGTGAGGCTGAAGGTAGCGGGGAGGGGAAGATGTAGATGAGGAAATACCCGGCTATTCAGTAGGGTGTGTCAATTATTTCAACTTTTGAATTCAGAAACGCCCGGGGTCTCAAAAGTTGCGTCTTACAAAGAAAATGTGAACTGCATTTATTTTTTTTTTAAATGGTTAGTAGCCCGCTAAAATGCATTGAAAATCAGAAAACACAAATAAAACCATTTTGTTTTTACTTTTTAATATTTTTTTTCAGTAATCTAACCTTTTAACGTTTGCTTATTATTAAAAAATGCGTATAACTGACAAAAATGAAAAAAAAGTTTATGAATGCAAGTAAGTCAACAAGAATTCTGATTTTATCCAGAAAAAGTGTTATTTTTCCCCTTTTATATTTTTAACCAACACATCACATATGTTTTAACCCTTCGAATAATAATAAAATAATTTTCTGTCAACTTTTGCCTGTCAAGGTTGGCGCGCGAAATTCCTGGTTCTTCCCATGCATTTGAAATGTTCCTATTTATCGTTTTTTTTAACGCTTTTGCAAAAACAAAAATTGTTCTAAAATTTAGATATAATGATCTTTCTGATGTGTTTATTAGAAATCAACTTTTTTGTTTCTAAATATAAAATTTTTTATATTGGAAATGTAAATTGGCTAAAAAATGTATACTGTTATGGTACGCCACACAAACGTCAGAGAATTCAAATTCCTAAAATCAGCGCGGCAAGTTTCAACAACACCCCGCTCCCCCCTGCTTCCCTGCTTCCCTGCTTCCTACCTCCTCTCCCCTCTGCGCACCAACGCGCGCACACAGTCGAGAATTGCAAGCCGCCTTGGACGCACGTCGCGCTCCTCGGGCCGAACCGCCGAGTTCGCGGCTAAACTTCTGTCGATCGAATTAAACGCAATTACATCTGCGATGTTAATTGAAGTACATACGGGTTTTAGCGCTGGTATTCTGCCATGCCTGTGTGAACTACGGGTCCTGTCCTAGACTCGGGGAAGTGCCCTGCTGAACCCGGAAGACGAAGGTCCCCGACCACCATGTAAGCTGCACAATTGATCCCTCTTTTGTTTGTGTCCGTAACGATAGACTGTAAACTCACGCGCAAAGCCATCACTCAGAGAGAGTTTCGTTTGCAGAGATCATGAGGTATAAACACGATAGCTAGGTTTGTGTAATATGCATTTCTTGTATTGAATTGTACTGTAATGACCTATGTACTGTGTTTTGAATTTGCAATACATGAATCTATTTAACTCAATCCTGTTGTTAATCTGCCTCGGCAGGAGTATTTCCTAGAGTGCACTTCCCAGACGCCCGTGGAAGAGAGAGAGAATTCTGAAGCATTCGTGCGACCTGCCCCTGGAATAGAGGGTACTTTTGTCTCTGCTGTGAGCTGGCCTGGGACATGTTAGGGACCCATCATAACAACTGTCGCCATAGCGTGGGGCCTCGGAATTTTTTTTCTCTATCCCGATCGCTTTGCGGAGTGCAACTTGTCGAAATCCTCCCTGTACAGGAATTGTTTTGTGAACATTAATCATACCTTGATATTCTACACCCAGTGTACAGTGAATTCTGTGAAAAAACCACAGAAACCTATGTGTAAATTGGATCCATAACACAGATCTGATTGAAACCATGAATCACGCCGCAATTGTAAACACGGCCATTTTTAAGCAACTAAAAGACGCTAGCATTAAAACCGCGAATCTGACTGCGCACGCGTCACAAACAACGGGCGGCAATAGCTTCGCGCCAAACCAACGGTCCGATGTTCCACGCGGTAAATACCTATTCTCTGGATTGCGCGCGCAAATGCTTTTATCCCGCGCCAAAAATTCCAACGAAGAACCCGTCGGAACGAAATAATTAACTGTTGCTATGCAGCGTTCATAATCAAATCACCTTTTTATGACTGAACCGGTTAGCAACGGAAATGATTATTATAAATTTGATTCTGGAACCCTAGTTATTTTGCGAATTCCTTAACCAAAAATTTCGGACTTACGTTTTTTTTGCTGTTTCTGCACAATATACCAACTGACCCACTTACGTCTGTTAAATTAGTAAAATTTATATTTCACTAAATGAACAAAATAATGACTTTCTTTCCCCATTATAGGTACCGCTTTTTTTTCAGCATAAGTGTAAAGTGAATTGTGTTTTTTTCCCTACATAAAGAAAAGTGAAATAATAATAAAACCAATGACTGGTTCCATGAATAAATAAAATAATTTTAATGTGGTTGACGTAACAAATCCCATATTCAGTTATTTTCATCCGGAAGTTTGTTCTTATTCGCCAAAAGAGTGCCTTTTGTGAATTTTAGTGCCCTTCTCAGTGCAAAGTGATTTGTGAAAAATAAAAAAGCCGTTTTCTAAAGGTCAGTCCTGGCAAAATTTTTCAAAAAATAAATAAATACTTGTGAATTTCACAGTTTTCTCAAAAGTGGTCAGTGAAACACAGAAACCTTTACTACTAAGGTCTTTCCACGCAAAATTTTTTTTCTTGTGCCTTCCTTTGACAAAAATTCTGGTGTCATATATACCAATTTGTAGCATAAAATACAGTTTTCTATAACTATTTTAGAAGTGCCAACCAGTGATTACCAAGTGAAAAGTGCCTCACAAAATTAATTTTGCACTTACTAAAGGAAACCCCTGGCAAAATTTTTTTCACCTCCCGGGAAACTCACAATGGAAAACAATCAAGCTATGGCACCATCCAATTTGGGCATCATTCCCAACGTGCATAACTTATCCAAAACTCACTTACAAACTGCTTTAAGGGATAGAGGACTCTCGCCACCAAGCAAATCTAAATCTACATTAAAGGCTTATGCACTTCTATTTAACAAAAAGTACATTAAGAGAATAAACCTCGCCCCCTCAAGCGAAAATAATTCACGCTCGGCTACGCAAGTTTTGGATAATCTTGTTCCTAACAAAGAACCTATGCCGCAAGTAATGGTAAAACAGGACATCGCACCCACCTTGACACAAGATAAAACTTACGATTTATCCTCTTGGAAAGTCAAATATAATGGCGTCTCCGATGTGCTGGATTTCATCGACCGTATCGAAGAAACGGCTACAATCAAAAATATCCCATTCGAGATTCTACGAAAAAACTTCATAGAACTCATCTCCCCAGAATTGATACCCTGGCACCGCATTCAAAAAACTAAATGCAAAGATTGGAATAAACTCAGATCTGCCCTAATCTCGAGCTTCGGAAAAACAGAAGCCCAGCACAGGATCAAATTATCTTTACTATCTATTAAACAGCTGGTAAATGAACCTGTAGCTACATTCATAGAAAGGGCTGAATCCATTAACATCAAGCTTTCACATCCCGTTTCGGAAGCTGAACTATTACCAGTCATAACTGATGGCCTTTTAAGCAAATACGAGAACATCATCACCTCGCAGAAAATTGCATCCCTGGCCCAGTTAAACGAAGTCTGTCTCCTTCTGGAATCGTACCAGGATAGGAAGAACATAAAGAATGTGTCAAATAATGTAGTTGTGCCAAGCCGTTCGTCTGGTTTAAAACCAGAATTCGACAACAAAAAAGTGTGCTTTTTTTGCAAAAAAGTAGGCCATCTGGCCACTACTTGTTTCAAGCAAGCGAGGTTTCTGGAATCCAAGGAACCCCGAACTTTCAAGAGGCATCACTCTAGGGACCGCTCTCCTCCACGCGACGAACTGCGCAACATTTTCAAGAAATCAAGGCACAACATGGAAAGGTTACAAAACCCAAGCGATGTCAGACCTCAGGTGGATTTCTCCAAGCCCCCACCAAATTTCTACATGAAGAGGCCAAAAAACTAAATAATAACCTCTCAGGCACCCATTCTGAACCAAGGTCTAAAGAATGGACTGATTGGTTAGCACACATTAAGTATTTTAACCAGACCTTAAATGTTTCTTCGGTTTGTTGCAAACAAGCTAAAGATGGGAGACCCTATGCTTCTTTCTCTGTTAACAATGTGACCTTTTCCGGATTACTTGATAGCGGGGCATCTATCAGCTGTCTTGGCAACAATGCTCACTTGCCTTTTGTTAACAGTGATTTTAGAATTTCGCCCCAATCGACACACCTGACAACTGCGGATAATGTCTCCCAACCGGTCATCGGTGCCCTTGCCCTGCCAATTAATTGTAACAATAAAACAGTTACAATCAATTTTCTAATAGTGCCCTCTATATCCCAGAATTTCATCCTTGGCGTTGACTTCTGGAAGGCATTCAATGTTGCTCCCCAAGTATTTAATACTCTTGGCGAAACCTCCACTGCCGCTCAAATTAGTGAGATCCGCACAATAATACCTCACGAAAATTTAAGCACGGACCAGGCTCTCCAACTAAAGGAAATGGTCAATAAATTCGAATCAATATCCTTCGAAAAATGTGGACTAGGTTTGACAAATTTGGTTGAACACCATATCAAAACCAATGGCCCACCCATCAAGCAACGTTATTACAACTTAGCCCCCCAAAAACTTAAACTTTTAGAAAACGAACTTGACGAAATGTTAAAAATGGGTGTGGTGGTTCCCAGCAGAAGTGCATGGACCAACCCAACTCTTTTGGTTTCTAAAAAAGACGGCTCTGCACGTTTCTGTCTCGACAGTAGACGTTTAAACTCTTGCACGGAAGCTGATGCGTATCCCTTACCTCACGTTCACGCAACCTTAGACAAGCTGCGTAACGCCAAGTTCATCTCTTCTGTCGATCTCAGCAAAGCGTTCTGGCAAATACCCTTGGACGCAGAATCGTGCGAAAAAACTGCTTTCGTTGTACCTGGTAGGGGAATGTTCCATTTTAAAAGATTACCCTTTGGTCTAAAAAACAGCCCCGCCGAGTTACAAAGACTGATGGACAAACTTTTCGGTCCTGAAGTCGATAATAGCCTGTTTTGTTACCTTGACGACCTCATCATCGTCAGCGATACCTTTGAAAAACACCTATTAATGCTGGAAAAAGTTTTCCAACAACTCAAGTTCGCTGGTTTAACCATCAACTTGAAGAAGTCTGAATTCTGTAAGTCCCGTCTACGTTATCTGGGATTCATTGTCGACGAAAAAGGTCTAAGAACAGACCCCGCTAAGGTGGAAGCCATGGCAAATTTTCCCCGACCCAAAAACGCGAAGGAAGTCAAAGGTTTCCTTGGACTTGCAGGTTACTACAGGAGATTCATCAAAGACTTTTCCACTATTGCAGCCCCCTTAAATAAAATTACCGGCATCCGTAAAGGTGTCAGCAATTTCCGATAGTCTGTCGAAGCTGAAGAAGCGTTCACAACTTTAAAAAATGCCCTTCAAAAAGCTCCCGTTCTGAATTGCCCGGATTTTGCACTCTCTTTTACCCTCCACACAGATGCCTCCAATGTAGGAATCGGTGGAGTCCTTACTCAAGAATTCCCAGATGGCGAACACCCTGTAGCGTATTTTTCCCGTACACTAAACAAACACGAGAAAAACTACGGAATTACCGAAAAAGAGTTATTGGCTGTATTGGATTCTGTTCACCATTTCCGCGGTTACATAGACGGTAGCAAATTTACTGTAGTCACAGACCATAGTAGTTTGAAATGGTTGATCTCTTTAAGTAATCCCTCCGGTAGGCTCGCTCGCTGGTCCTCCCGTTTGTCTCAATACAATTTTGATGTTGTTCACCGTAAAGGCGCGGACAATATTGTTCCCGACGCCCTTTCAAGAATTGAACTAGCTTCATTAAATGTTGACACAATTGCCCCCCCTCCATCTACAAAAGATGAATGGTACTTGAAAATCTTCGAAGGTTGTAAAAATAACCAACAAAAGTTTCCTAATTTTATCATAAAAGAAGGACAACTATACCGTAATTGCAAGGTACCACTATCCATCCTCGAAGATTACTCGTGGAAACTTGTCGTTCCCCTCGAAGGTAGAGAACAAATAATCATTGACAATCATAGTGCTCCCGACTCCATACACCCAGGAAATTTCAAGACGTATAAAAAGATCGCCTTGAAGTATTACTGGCCTGGTCTCTTTAAGCAAATTCGCAATTACATCTCTAAATGTGAAACTTGTAAAGCTTATAAACATAGCACGGCAGCACCTGCCGGCCTAATGGGTAATCCCAAACGTGCCGACAGACCCCTACAATCATTGTCAATGGACCTCGTCGGACCTTTTCCTCGAAGTTATGCCGGACACATGCACATACTTAGTGTAGTGGATATTTTCACTAAATTCTGTTGGATCTTCCCTTTAAAAAGAGCCAACGCGTCCGCCATCATCAAACTCCTGGAAAAACACATTTTTATACCTTACGGAACACCCAGAACCATAATAGTTGATAACGGAAAACAATTTATTGCCCAAGAATTCAAAGATTTTCTTGCCAAATACGGAATCAAGGACATTTACTATAATACCTTGTATACTCCGCAAAATAACACTGTCGAACGTTACAACCAGACAATCAACACAGCTCTGGCTATTCTAGTTGATAAAGATCAACGTACTTGGTGTAAAAACCTAGATAAAATTCAGGCTGCTATGAACAACACTGTTAACCTGGCCACTGGTTACACACCTTTCTTCTTAAAACATGGTATGGAACAAGTTGTTCACGGTTCTCTACATAGGGACACAAACTTTCCTACGTCAATTGCCGCCACAAGCAACCCTACCGCGGACTATGCCCATCGTCTGGAAGAACTGTCGGCCATCTACAGTGAAGTCACTGATGCTTTACTCCTGGCTCATCAAAAGAGTGCGGACAGATACAACCTACGTAGGAAACATGTCACCTTCAATACAGGAGACATAGTTTGGAGAAAGAACAACACACTTTCCCAAGGAGCCATGTATTTCTCTGCCAAGCTGGCACCACGTTTCGTGAAGGCCAAAGTTCTAAGAAAGATATCAGATCTAGTGTACTCTTTGTCTGACTCCTCTGGAAAACACATTGGTAATTACCATATTAAGGATATTGCAAAGACTGGAAGTGAGGAGTCAAGTAAAACTGCCCCCACTATCTCAGCAAACTCAAAATGATCCAGTGTGTATCACCACAACCTTTTTGTAAGCACATCAAGTCTTACAATGACCGGCGTGTAAAGTGTCAATTACATGTCCACCCTTTCGTTGATGAAACGAATATTGTTAAAAAAAAGAATCATTTTTGTAAATTTATGTACACTCCACGGTGTAGTTTGCCCCGTTCATGTTCGTGAATTGGCAACCACCGCAATTTTTGTTTCACACGTTTTTTATTTTTTTATTTTTTTTCTCACCTGTTCCAAAATTGATCACTTTAGTGCAGAGACACCCCTCGAGTCACAGTGTTTGGGAAGTCATGAACCCAAATCATTGCCTCTCAACCCCTCACACTACGCAACGTTCATGCCATGGCACGCTTTGCTATGTAATGCAATATTGTAGTTTTCACCATTTTGTTTGTTGTTTTTTCATCATATCGGAAGGAATATCTTCAAAAAATTTTTTTTCTTTTTATGTTCTGTAAGTACTGGAGCGTCGTTCTAAAATCGGATTTGGTAAACTCCAAAGCGTTAAATCACGACCCAGGACTAGTAAACCATCTCAACATGCTCCATATTTTACTCATAGTGGTAAAAATAAGTGGTTACTCACATAATCACATTCCTTGTGTATAGTAGTTTTCAATTTTTCTCAAATGTTAAAAAATTGATGGCGTCCTACCCGAGCTTTTTGCTAACAAATTGGATTTTGACACGTCCATTTTGAAATCATATGTATATAAATAAAGGAAAAGCCTTTAAATTGGTCTTTCCACCCTTATACAAATCCTCTTGGGCTCGTTTCAACTAAAGTACGTAAAACCTAATACTCGGTCTTTTGTTGTTATGAGAAGTCCTCGACTTGCCCCTCTTCACAACATGTATGTCTTGTATTACATGCCTCAACCCTGACGGAAAAGGTTAATAAAACCTAACGGCAGCCCTGATTTCCGTACATAAATAACCGCAGTTTAACGTAAATCATCAATGTTTTGTTTGATCATCGTTTTGCAAACATAGGCATTCAACTCTTGTTTCGCCATTTAACCAAGTATTTGCAACCTAAATTGCACATAACCTGGTATGTTGTAACTGCACAAAGGGTATGTAAAACCACAATTGGTCCCTTTTGTTTGTCCCCACTGAAGTTGCTACAATAGACAGTATGTAAAACCATATAGGCCTGTCTTTGTTTAAACAGAAATGTACTCTGTCACCACCCCGCCTTTATAACATACGAAGTGACATTAAATTGTTTACCTCCTTGTTATTCTATCGTACGCTCCTGGGCTACGGAGTTAGTTAATCTAACAAATCTTCATATACTGTGTTAAAACAAGCATTGTTAACGTTTATTGTGTTGTATTTAAACGTAACCTTGTTACATTATAGGAGGGATCCTTAAAATACCTGCCACAATACGAGAAGTTCGTCATAATCACTTTTGCTCATAGCTAAATGTTATTGAGTTGGTCGTGTGACATATTTGTCATGAGTACCGTTTTGTACATTCTATTTTGGTCGTGTGACATATTTGTCATGAGTACCACCCTTTTTGTATAACCTGTTCTGGTCGTGCGTCATTTATTTGCCGTGAGTACCGCTTTTATGTATAATTGTGTATAAACTCTGTACACTATACGTGGAGACGTTAAAACACTTACCGTGATTCGTGTGAACGACATAATATCGGCTTTGCCATCTTCTTTAAGTTGCATTGTATAAACTCTTTGACTTCTGTCTATAATTGAGTTATATCTTGTATGTACTTACATATTTTGTACACTATACGTGGAGACGTTAAAACACTTACCATGAGTCGTGCGAACGAAAAAATATCAAACCTTTTGTGTGCGATCTACGAAATGTAGTCCACAACCCTTTGTTGTCATTCAACGCCGATGCCCGTGGACTTCCTGTTTTTTTACTTCTTTGCAAAAGGAAAGAAGCCCAGGAATATCTACTATCCCAAAAGGACTAGTTTTCAGCTTCACTTTCAATTATGGGGCATAGTGCTGTGGGAGTTAATCGATTGAGCACAAAACCACCTAACTCGTTGTCTGGAGAACGAATAAGAAAATCCCCAGGTTTGTGAAATTGGAGCAAGGGTCTGTCTTTTCTCACAATCATGTAGAAGTTTTAAAAAACGACCCCTAATCTTTTGCCCAATACACGTGAAAGATTAGCCTCTTTGTTATAATGTGTATTCAAATTCCTCCTCACCCTTTGTGATAAATGTAAAGAGTCCGGAAATCTGCTGGTTGATTATGTTTCATTTTCACATAGAATTTGAATTGGAAATTAGTCCAGTCTCTAGCACATTTCGTAACTCGTCTCCCTTCTCCCCTCCTCCCCCCATTCCTTCATGTTCTCAGACTTATGTTATGAAGTGAAAAATCTGTCGTTGACCATATTTCGCCCTCACTTGGAGTTCGAATAGGTAACTGTCCGGTTATCTACAGGTTTTCCCCCTCAATCTCTGCATATGTCTCACCATTTTTTTTCTCTTTCTCAATTCTACGAAACACATTCATGAATGTTGGATATGTACGATATGCACTTGGCGTACCGTCTGTCTCCTTTTTGACAACCTTTATTCATGAATTGGTTCCCCTTTGCCGTGACTAGTTCACGATTCTTTGTCTTGTTCTTTGAAATTCTACGAAAATGTTACCATCTTATGTTAACATAGGCCATAGAGGGCCGGTTGTTTTTTAACCAAGACATATTGTCACTCGGCAAGCGCCAAGTCATCCTGGAAAAGGAAAATGTTCATGTAATCACAATTTAGTTAGAAACATCTCTCTTCGTCACTCTCTGGGTCGGTGGTTAAAATTTCGTTTATTTCATTATCTGGACACATTTTGTTTCTCTCCAAACCTTTTCTTCTTTGGTCCCTAGGCAGGTAAACTTCAAGAATTTTGCTCTAATAATAATTTCTCCCGGATTTAAAAAGAAGCCCAGGCGGATGTCATCACCAACAGCCAAGCTGAGCTTCACTTCCTGACAGCACGCGCTGTGGTTACAAGGTCCCTCCTGCTGCCATTTTCTACGCATTTGTTCCTGAGAGCACAGACCATACCGCTCATATGTATGTTGTCTTGTCGTGCCACAGCAAGCTGAGTTGTCCCACTATACATTATGACACTCTAAACTACCTTTTGGGCACGCTAGCTCCTAGGTTTGTTCTTACTCTTGCTATCAATGCCAACCTTGCCGTCTCTTGCTCTGTCATGCAGTGACGCATATATCGTCATGTGTAAACCATCATTACCTTGACCCACCAGTATTCGCTGAATGCGTACCAATACAAGTTATCTTGAGCTACATTATGCTTCAATAACCATTATATACGATCCGTGTTTACCATAATAACACTTAGGATTCGTACTGGCATGTCTGCAGATACTGGATTCTTCTCTTCAATGACCTCTGTAACCATAGTCGCGGCTCAGCAACCACAGTCTCCACTTCGTGAACTTCAACGTCTTCGACCAAACCAAGTGTTTTCTAAGGCCTAAGTGTACTCCTGAGTGTTATCTCAAATGGGTCTGATTACAGTGATAATGTAATCCTTAGAATCTGTGAAACCACGTCCTTTTCTTCGAAATCCTCCGAAACCAAACAAATCCACGCTTCACAAATTTAGCTCCCAGACCAATGAAACCTTAGAATCTCTTCTCTTGTACAAATGTATTGTCATCCTTTCAATTGCATAACCATGTGTATTGTTATCTCTCAATTGCATAACCTTGTATGTTGTTTTACACCATGTACTTTTCCCAAGTTGTCTTTTCCAAACATTGTATGTACCCCCATCCATTCCCTACAAACATTGTGACCTAAACTATAGCATAAACTGTATGTTCTAGCTAGGCAATCTCTCAAGCAACGAATCTCTCAAAAACCCCGATGGAAGCTTAAGAGGATTTTTTTTCCTACAGCTCCATTGCCACGTCGCTTTTTTTCCAAGCGCGGGGGGAAGTGTTATGGTACGCCACACAAACGTCAGAGAATTCAAATTCCTAAAATCAGCGCGGCAAGTTTCAACAACACCCCGCTCCCCCCTGCTTCCCTGCTTCCCTGCTTCCTACCTCCTCTCCCCTCTGCGCACCAACGCGCACCAACGCGCGCACACAGTCGAGAATTGCAAGCCGCCTTGGACGCACGTCGCGCTCTTCGGGCCGAACCGCCGAGTTCGCGGCTAAACTTCTGTCGATCGAATTAAACGCAATTACATCTGCGATGTTAATTGAAGTACATACGGGTTTTAGCGCTGGTATTCTGCCATGCCTGTGTGAACTACGGGTCCTGTCCTAGACTCGGGGAAGTGCCCTGCTGAACCCGGAAGACGAAGGTCCCCGACCACCATGTAAGCTGCACAATTGATCCCTCTTTTGTTTGTGTCCGTAACGATAGACTGTAAACTCACGCGCAAAGCCATCACTCAGAGAGAGTTTCGTTTGCAGAGATCATGAGGTATAAACACGATAGCTAGGTTTGTGTAATATGCATTTCTTGTATTGAATTGTACTGTAATGACCTATGTACTGTGTTTTGAATTTGCAATACATGAATCTATTTAACTCAATCCTGTTGTTAATCTGCCTCGGCAGGAGTATTTCCTAGAGTGCACTTCCCAGACGCCCGTGGAAGAGAGAGAGAATTCTGAAGCATTCGTGCGACCTGCCCCTGGAATAGAGGGTACTTTTGTCTCTGCTGTGAGCTGGCCTGGGACATGTTAGGGACCCATCATAACAATACCTAAGAATATTCAAATTAAAGTAATTAAAATAGAATAAACCAAAAAATTTAAATACAGATTCCTTTTCTAAGCAAAATTTGTAATAAAACTGTCACCTCACTTTTTATCACTTTCATACAATTTTATTTTAAAATTAAACATGTGATCCGTCACAAATTGGCGCAAAATTAAACCGTCACTTTTGATCGGGTTTGTAAAATATTTGAACAACCGAGCTCATATAATTCTAAGACAATGAGAAGCATTATTTTATTCCGTTTCTAACATAAAAGAAATCACAAATATTCGCATGACAGGAAGAGAGATATCTAATTTAATAATGCACTGTTGCTCTGGGACAATCTGGGTCTCCTGTTATTATAACGGCATATGATGTTTTGGGACAACTTGGGTCTCATGTGATTAGACGGGTTGAAAAAAAATTTTTGGTTCTTTGTACTGCAGTTATGGAATGAAAAATAAGTTTGGTATAAAATATAAAACATGAACCCTTTATTTTATTTTTTTTCCAAATCACCAAATCTATTTTTTTTCAAAACTTCCGGCCATTTTAGCGAGCTAATAGTGAACAATAATTTCACTTATGTTTACGTTTTCGAATAGTTACAGATCATACGAAACTTTTGAGACCCCGGGCTTTTTTTTCTCTCTATGGAGAGCGACGCAAGCTACTATTCAGATCTGGTCACCAAACACGACTAAAGCCATTTCAAGCATCGTTTCAATTCTAAATGGTAGTCTCTTACACCAGGGCGACATTGAAACTACCTTCCAATCTAGAACGTGCCGCTAATATACTACATATTATTTTTAATGAAAAATTGTGAAATAACACAAATTAATCAAATAAAATTTTTCTTGCGCACGCCAGGATTTGAATCCGCGACCTCCGGATCGGTAGTCTTAGCCTTACCTCTCGACCACGTCAAGTTAAGTTAACGCGAATTTGTAATAGGTTAAAGTTTTTTTTGCTTTGTTAATACCGACCTTGACCTATTTGCGAAGACATGGACACCCTGCTGTTCCGATTTCAGATCAGGTCACGGAATTGTGTTTGCAGCTGTGACTGACTGACTGACTAGCGACCTTTATTCGTGTTATTCCGATTAATCTTGTTATAAAGTCATTATATATTTTATCTTTATTACTTGGCCTTTCTGTCATTTTGTCTCCCGGGGGAAAAGTTCAAGTTGAAATGATTAATTTGAATGTTTATATGATTTGATTTAATCATTAATCAATGATTATTATTATGACTTTAAATTAAGTACTAAAACTTGTTGTGTAAAAGTTGAAAGTGGGTAAGTACTTAATTTCACGTGTAGAAGTTTCAAGATAAATAATTTACTGTTTCAATAATCGTAAATTCGCTTTGTGGCGTAATTTTAATTATATGATAACAAATCACTTTGTATACACTAGTGATGCAACAGAACTCTGCTTCCGCTTTCGCTTCTGCAGAAGTTCACAAGTTTTTTCACTTCCGTTTCCGTTTCTTGTTCCGCAAACTTTATAACAGAACTCTAAACGAAGAGTACAGCGAGGAGCGCGGGGGCGGGGGCGCTTAGACGACTGGACAGGGGGCGGTATACAACCGTGTCGCAACGAGTTCATTTGTTTATATATTATTTTGGTTCATTCTGCGCATTACCGCGCCTCGTGACGTTTAGCGTAAGTGTGTAATTGTGTTTTTTCTTATATTTGTTGTTTGTTTTGTTACTTATTAGTTTTGTGTTTAGTGCAATTATGAAACCAAAAACATGTCTTATTCCGTTGAAATTAATGACTCAAGTGCCAGATGCAAACTCTGGGAAAAAGTGTATTCGCGACAAGGTCGGTTTAATATATGAAGAACACCGTAACAGACTCAAAGGTGTAAAAGCAGCCAAAATACTTTTTATTAAATATAATTAACCTCCGTTTAATTTCGAGTACTAAAAGACAAATACAAATTTAATTAAACAAATCTTAAAAAATAAAATTGTGCTTTTTCTTCATAATATTAACACTTCCGGTTCCGCTTCCGTTTCCGCTTCCGCTAAGATTTACTTTAGACATCGAAATAGTGTTTGTTGAAATTGGATGATAATACGTGTGGCAAAAACAAGGTATGCAAGGAAAACGGATAACCAATCACTTACCACTGTATCTCTGCGAAGGAGCATACAACACAATGACGATGTAGTATATAGTAGTTATATTAATAGACTAGCGACTGTACGGTTGAAATTTAAGAATTCGGCTCTGGATGAATTTTGGAATGCAACTCTGACGCCGCGCCTTACGCAAAACCGTTTGTGGAGTTTGTATTAGGGATGTTATGGAGCTCCGTAACCGTAACGAAACTTTTGGATATCCGAAATAAAAAAAATATCCGTAACCGTAACCGTAACCGAAACCGATACAAAAGTTTCGGATAGTTTCGGATAAAGGCGGAGTCTAAATGAAAGGTTACGACAGGTTTTTAATTGTTTTGCCCAACTTAGGGGTTTTCCCCCCAAATTTAGGGGATAAATAAATGGGATAGGATTTTTTAACTATATTTAGGGTTTTTTTTAGGGTTTTTGTTTTAGTTTACTAGTTGTTGTCATTACATTTTTTGTAATAACTTGTAAATCTTTCTCGTTTGAAGTGTATACTTCTTTTTACTGTGTTTCATTTCGTTTCTTCCGGGTCTTTGTGTTTTTCATTTCAACTCTTCCAAATTCTTACGTTTCGTTTCGCTGTTCCATAGTCTAATTTTGTCTAATTCCATATTCTTCACGCCATTACGCTCACTTCCGGGTTTTTGGTTTTTTCACACTGATATTTCCTCCTGTTTCATACAGAGGGCGTAAAGCCAAAAAATGATGTATCCATTTTTTGGCAAAAATGATTTATGTACTAGAACTGCATTCTACCAGATTTTTTGTTATTGTTGTTTTTAAGTTTTTATTTGGATGTAGGTTTTGCAAGATTTTTTCATACATCGAGTATAAATATAAAATAAAAAATACAGTTTTAAAAATAATACAGGTGTAACAGCACGAACCCGAAAGATTATAACTAGCGATTCCTGAGGATATTTGGGGTGTAAAAAGTAGATGTAATTTTGCTGTCCGATGATTTGTTTTCTATTAAAAACAAAAATATATTTTTCACTCTCACGTCACGCCACTGATCCCACTCATATACGTCGAGACAGGATCATGCGATATGTGTGCTGTTTCGTGTGTTACAGTGCTGCTGGAGCGAGAAAGAGTGCTTATCACGTGGCCCGCTTAGTTACTCACTTGCAATGTGTGATAAAAAATATTTTTATTGTTTTAATTGATAAAAAAATATCATCGGACAACAAAATAATACCTACATTTTTTACTCCGAATGTGTTCAGGAATCGATGGTTAAAATATTTCGGTTACGTGCTGTATCATACCGTGTGATATCGTGTAATGTACCATAAGAATTTCTTAGGCCCAATTGTTTCGCACAAATTCAAATCTAACATTGTCATCAAAGGACTGTTCAGCGCCATTTTGTTTTTTTTTTCGTTTGAATAGTCCTCGCTAAACGCCGATTCTAGGTACGTTTCAACTTTCTATCAAATTGTAAGTAACTGATAAGCCTAACAACATAATAGTTGTCCTCATCTGCTGATCACTTGTTCAATAGCTGAAACGGATTTAGAATCGGCATTTAACGGGAACCTCTCAACCCTCAAAAAACAAAATGGCGCTAAATTGCCGTTTGATGACATTGTCATACCTGAATTTCTGCCAAACAAATGAGCCAGTTGTTTCTTCCCCTGTGTCGTACTTTAACATCTTTCAATTGTTTCTTATTGCGCCTTCCAACCAATTTTCTAATTATAATATTTTTTGTTTTCAGATTAACCCACCATGTTCAGCTTCATGAAGAAAGCCGGGGTAGTGGTGGGGGTAGGGGAAGAAGAAGACAAGGAACGGAAAAGGAAAGAGAAGAAGGATCGGAAGGACAAACTGAAGAGAGACAGAGGACTTATGTCCGCGGAGGAACTACTGAGGATGGACGAAGTCAGGATGGACGAGGTGAGAATTCTATTATACTACTTGATTAGTCTGTAAAAGTCTGCGTCATCGACCAAGCATTTGGTTTAACCCGTCTGCTTGTTTAGGAATAAAAACATCCCAAAACACGTAATCACATTATACTTTCATAAGACCAAAAACGTCCCGAGCGACCTTACAATTTAAAAGCTATATATCTCTCTTCCTCTCATACAAAATATATTTTTCTTTTAACCAGAAAGAGAACAAAATAATGCTTCTTATTGTCTTTGAAATATGAAAGCTATCTTACATAGATATTTTACAATCTCGATCCAAAGTGACAGTTTCAGAATTTACGCGCAAAACCGAGGCTTCCGGATTGTGAGGTGCGAATATATTGAACCAAGCAGACGGGTTAAGATGTAGCCATGTGAAATAATGCAAAATCACGAGTTTGTGGTTTGAAAAATTGTTCGCTTAGAAATATTATAGATGCTTCAATTAAATACTGCGAATCATCATCATCATCATCATCACTCTTGGCTCTACAACCCTTGGTGGGTCTTGGCCTCCTCAATAGTCTTCCTCCACTCATCTCGGTTTTGTGCCAGCTCTCTCCAGTTTAGAAGCTCCAAGGTAGATATATCTTTGAAGACGTTGTCGCTCCATCTTAATCTTGGTCTTCCCAGGCTCCTTCGCCCTATCGGTCTTGAGTTCAGCAGGGACTTTAGTGCTTGATGCTCGGTCATTCTCTCTACATGACCCAGCCACCGAAGTTTTCCCAGTTTAATAAATTTTGAGAGGTTTAGATCCTTAAACGGAGTATACAGCTCATTGTTGTAACGTCTGCGCCAAAATCCATTTTCTAAAACCGGTCCGAAGATACGCCTCAAAATTTTCCTTTCAAAAACGTCCAGTGCTCGCTCATTCCTCTTGGTTAGTACCCAAGTCTCAGCTTCGCATGTGAGTACTGGTCTGATAAGTGTTTTGTACACTAATATCTTAAATACTGCGAGTAGAACACAATAATCCTTGGAAATAATCGAATATTTTTTTAATAAATCTTTTTGTAAGTCTAGAAAAATCAGACCTATCAAATTACTTTCAAAATAGTTCCAAAATCTGCTACTAATGAATCAATTTTCAGAAGTTTTATTTTATAATGTGGAAAATTAAGTTCTTAAGAAAATAATCGGAATTTTTTTTAGTATTTGTGCCTGAATTTCTAAAAGATAAAACAAAACAAAACAAAACAATTTCGCTCTGGCTTTTTCGGCATGAATCAAAATGGGCGGCGTTCAACGAATTTGGAATTGAGAATTAAACCTTATTCCGTCCGCATAACGCTTTTGTGCATTTTTCGCCCCGTCTGCGGTGGTGAATAGACGTCCCTAGACTCTGTGTCGCTTGGTTCCGTGAAATTAGTTTTAAATTTCCTTGTTATTATAATAAACAATGCGTGAGAAAGAAGTAATGTTTTTTACACGAAATCAACCTGTAAAAAACAACTCTCAAATACCTTTTCCAACCTTTGTCAAGTCTTGTCAAGTGTTTTTAAATCCGTCCCAAAAAGAGGCGGGGATTCCGATTTCGATTTTTTCCAGGACTAGTGGATCACTTTAAGAAAAAAATCTAAAAGAAAGTGCTCTACCTCGAAGTCCAAAAATCGGAAGAAGCATTGCTTTTTAACCTTTGTTGGTCTGCACGGAACAAGTTCGTCCCAACGCTCACTAGACTAGCTTTCTGCATTTTTCAAATACGAAATTGAGGCAGTTAGAAATATTTTAAGCACTTTTTGTAATATATTAAGTTCACCCATTGTTTTGTAATGTCGAGTTAGTGTATTTTGCCCTGAAGAAGGAACATTTGCTCCGAAACCGGTCGGCGTATATAAAAATGTTATCAGTCACAATATCATTATATCACGTGCAAACATATAGATACTTTTTATGTCATGCCCAAAAAATAGAAGATAATAATAATTTCTTCTACTTCCTCTTACCAGACTTAACGGCTCACTAGCAAACACCGCCACCGAAAAGGCTAACTTATTAGGTAAAATGTTTGCGGATAACTCAACCCTCGATGACCAAGGTGCTATCCCGACATCGGTTCCTCACTGCGGTTTTCGTATGAAAAAGCTGAGGATCCGGCATCGGGAAGTACTCCAAGTTTTACGAGGGCTTGATGTTAATAAAGTTAGTGGGCCTGACGGAATACCTGCCCTGGTACTGCAGAGGTGCGCTGCAGAAATAGCTCCAATTTTGACGAAGCTTTTTAAAATGTCCCTGAAGACTGGCTCTGTGCCCTCTGGTTGGAAAAAAGCGGTTATCCATCCTATTCCAAAGAAGGGTGACCGCTCCAACCCGGCCAACTACCGCCCCATAGCGATCACATCAGTTCTGTCTAAGGTGATAGAACGTGTGATCAACGACAAACTGCTCACATACCTCGAGAAGAACAAAATTATTAACGATCGTCAATACGGATTCCGGCGGAACCGCTCGTGCGGTGATCTTCTCGCGTATGTGACGCATGTTTGGGGGCGATGCCTGGAACGTTTCGGTGAGACCCAAACGGACATCTCCAAGGCCTTTGACCGGGTTTGGCACCGAGGACTTGTCAACAAACTGCATTCTTACGGACTTCCCGCATCCTTGTGTAAGTGGATTGCCGACTTCTTGAGGGAGAGGTCGATTCAGACGGTAGTCGATGGTTTCACCTCTTCCTCACACTCGATAAATGCTGGCGTCCCGCAGGGATCGGTTCTGTCTCCGACTTTGTTTTTGTTGCACATCAACGACCTTTTGTCTTGTGCACCAATTCACTGTTATGCGGATGACAGTACAGTTCATGATAGCTTTTTGTTTGACAAGCCCCCAAAGGGCTCACAAACTCCAACAGCTCGTAGGGCTTTGAAGCAAAGAATGGACGGTTACCTCGAGAGTGTTTTCTCTTGGGGTAAAAATAATCTCGTTGAATTTAATGTTTCAAAGACCCAATCTTGTCTGATTACGTCTAAAAGGGATCGAAATGAAAATCTAGTCTCTTTCAACGGAAGCAATCTTCCGAACAGGCCCTCCATCGAAATGCTTGGTGTAACCCTAAGTGACCAGCTCAGGTATGGGGGCTCCATCGAAGCCAGAGTAAAGTTAGCCTCACAGAAACTGGGCGTACTGTACAGGGCCCGCAGATACTTTAATAGTACACAACTGCTAACCCTGTAAAATCACAAGTGCGCCCCACGGTTGAATTTGGCAGTTACCTCTGGTCTGGAGCTCCAAAATACCTGAAAAATACCCTCGACTCTGTGCAGAAACGGGCGGTCCGTTTGATAGATTCTCCCATCTTAACAGACGGAGTGCAATCTTTAGAGCACAGGCTATCCTTGTTCTACCGGTATTACAATGGAAGATGCTCCGAGGAACTAGCATCATTGATCCCTTCGGCACCGGTGCATAGTCGGGAAACACGCCAAACGCGTGCCCAACATTTGTACACGGTTGACATTTGCCACATGAGAACGGGTCGTTTCTTCGACTCGTTCTTGTGTTCAACAGCTCGGCTGTGGAATGATTTGCCGGCCTCTGTGTTTCCTCCTTCCTACAACATGGGTCTCTTCAAGACCAATGTTAATTCCTTCCTCTCCTCAAAAAGACCCTCCACACAGCATCCCAGATGACATAGGCCCTGAGGGAAATTATTTTCCTCAGGGCCTCCTGCGTGGAGTTAACGTAAAAAAAAAAACTTCCAACGCAAAGAAATGCGTTCTCGCCTCTGATTTTATATTACGTAATTTGTCATGACTTGTCTATTTCGACCATTAAAAGTAACTTTAAAAAAATGCCCGTATTTCACTATCGTAATAATGACATATCGAAGGTGATTTCAAGATTAGATAGCAATTTTATAATAGCAATAATTAGAACCATATGATACCAGTTTTCCTTCGTTCGAGTGAAGTTGTTTTGCAATAATCATTGAAAGAATACGTGGCATATCTCGGTGGGAATACTAGTAATAGGTAAAGCATTACATTTCAAATTAGTTCACAATTTTTATTAGATAAACAAGCTGGTTCCCGGCATGGGTTGCAATGCCATATTCAAAGAAATAAATTGTTTCTTCCTGCATGTCCCCCTCCCCCCTCCTCGCGTTCCCCTACCATCTTCCCCGCCTTCAGCTTTGCCGCCCCGGGCCGCGAATTTCATTTTCCGTGTTCAATACGAGGCAACCATGCCACGAAATCAACACGGGTTTGTAACGCTATTTATTCACCAAACCCGTGTCCAGTAGAAGGAAAGCGGCATCCTACTGTGCACGGGTTTGTAACGCCAATTCCCTCCCCAAACCCGTGGTCAGTACGAGGCATGTTAAGTGAATGCATTATAGACAAGTTTGTACATGTATTTATTAACAGCAGAACATGGAAAGAAATGTATTAGAATAATTACTTTTACCCGCTAGACCAGTGTTTTTCAACCTGTGGGTCGCGACCCCCTGGGGGGTCGCGAAGCCTCTACAAGGGGGTCGCAGGTGGTCCAAAGTAAAATATTAAAAAAAAAAACAATTAAGCTCAAACATATTTTTATTATGAAAATATTAATTATAGGACATTTTGAAGTTAACGTGAAATTTAAATTATAAAATTTCTATGGGTCAAAAATCCGTTAAGTCTCATACACATTAATGTGAAGGTTGCGCCTGGTTTTCGTCAATCAATTTCTGCCATCGTGGATCTGTTTTTGCAACATTTAGAATTAAGTCGTTTTCTAAATTTAATCGATTCCTCTGTTTGTTTTTAATTTGGGCCATTGACGAAAACGTCAACTCGCAGTAAGTAAGTAAGTAAGAGGTGGCAAATGGAATCAACCACTTCAAAGCTTCTGTGGTCAATTCTGGGTATTCTAATTTTCTTTTTAAGCAAAAGTTATCCAATTTAACAGACTTGAACAGTACAGGCCTGTACGTTGAACTAATGGGCGATAGCTCTACCTACTATTCCTTGGAGACGTTTGGCGAATTAGTTTGACAGCAATTTCCCTGACATGTCCGAAAATTTAGCGGTCTGTCAGAGAAATTGGAAATTGTCAGGAATTTTTAAAATATTAGAAAAAAATTTATAGATTTTTGTGGGCAACGGAATTCACAGGATTACGGATTTACTGGCAGAATCAAATAGAATGAAAAATTCACAACCTGAAATTCTCTAGCCACCCCCTGTTGGTGTAACCTAGGTGTCATTCTTTTTTCATTTCATTCAAATTGTGATTCCTGAATCCTGAATTTCTCTAGCCACCACCCCCCCCTTCCAGGAACCATAGTCGTCGAAGGTAAATTGCAGGCGCAGGGTAGGGGGTCGCGAAATATTTTTTACATAATAAGGGGGTCGTGCCATGAAAAAGGTTGAAAAACGCTGCGCTAGACAAACCCTGCTTTGCCAAATAAACCATTCAAAACCTGGGATGTTTTTAAAAATTATGATGACATGCGAGTTTATTTTAGAGAATTAATTTTATAAGATTGGTACTCTAAAGAGTTGTAAGTACTATATTATAAAGTTTTTTTTATTAGTAAGGCTGTTTGCGTTTTATTGCCCATCCATTATATTTTGCGTGTATACACACACTTCCTTTTTTTATGTTATATTCACGTTTGGAAGACGCGTGCCTCGTACTGAACACGGGTTTGGGAAGGGATTGTGCACAGTAGGATGCCGCTTGCCTTCTACTGGATATGGGTTTGGAGAAAAAATGGCATTACAAACCCGTGTTGATTTCGAGGCATGGTTGCCTCGTATTGAACACGGAAAAGGAAATACGCCCCCGGGCCTCTGACGGCTTAGTCCGCCACTGGCATGCTTTATGCGTTTTGGGTCTTCCCAGTATAGGATCAAATCCAAAGTAATGTCGGCATTTGCCGATTTATGTCAAAATGGCCGAGTTTACATTGAAATTAATTTAAAATAATTACTATTAGAAGTATTAGAAGAAATTATGAATGAATTAAGAATGAATGAGATTGTGATTGTTTAGAGTGGATTGATATGTTTTTGTAAAGAATGACTGGCGAAGGACCTTGATTTTGTGTTACTATCACTGCTTGAAACGATAAAAAAAACATGTTACATAGAGAGGAAAGGACTCACCGAAAAGGATAAAAGAACTTATATGCTGGCAAATGCACTTGTCTGCCTTCTCTCCCATCCAACAGGCACAAACAGCAATAGGCGTGAGTTTCGTTTATTTGATAGTACACGGCGGAGTTATTTTTAATGGCGGTTCACCGATAGCGGAAGCACAATGGCTATATGTTGCGGCGGGAGTTTATTACAGACTGACTATGGGTAAGATTGACAGGTAGGAATAGGGATAGGTAGGAAAGGAATTTGCAACATTATTAATACCAATCCCAAGCAGTGACAGTATGTATGCGTGCTATGTAGGTATGTGTAGGTATGTGTATGGGCGTAACCACACATGCTTTTTAATTAAGAAGTTTTTATGTGCTGCCGTGATGTAAAATAATCTTTCAAAAATATTTATTTCCCCCTTTTGACATGTCGCGTGCTAAAATCCAAACAACAATTGCAAAGCTAACCTTTCTAGCTATATTTTTTTTACACTCGCGTTGTATGTAATTTTTTGTTGCCGTTGCCCAATTATGAATTTTCTTACTTACATTTGAGCAAACTGGCTTTATTTTCTCTCGTCAGAAGTCTAACCTCCAACCTTATAGAGAGGCTACACTCATGCCTTGTTAAAATAAATATTCCCTCCAAAATTATCTATCACTCTTTCTTCGAACTGCATCATTAATCATAATTATTAGAGACATGCAACTGAGCTTTATGTACTGTAACCGGCAGAATTCCCTTCCCAATCAGATTCATATACACTTTACTTGGCTATTGATCGGTAGCGTGACAGCTGATATTTATGATTGTCGGTGTTGGGAATTTTGCCTGCGGTAGTATTTACACGAGCCATAATATTATGAACATTGTGTAATTGGCCTATTGCTTGCATTATTGACTAGTTGTGGCAAGAATCCGTGGATTTCAGAAGTAGGGTGGATGCCGTTTGTCGTCGATTTAACTCTATCATCAAGGATGTTCGTATTAATAATACACAACTGCTGATGACCCTATACAAAACGAAAGTGCGCTCCACTGTAATTTTTGTATTTATTATTTTTTCATGCATTTTTTTACAATTAGGGGCCATCCATAAATTACGTCACACGAATTTAATGATTTTTTTACCTCCCCCCCCCCCGTCCCTGTCACACATCGTCACATTTGTGTGACCCCCCCCCCCTAGTGTGACATCACATATTTTGCAATTTTACATCTAAAAAAAGTTTTGCGTTTTAATAATTTAGATTTTTACGTGTACGTTAAACAGAGCTGATAACCCCTCCATACCCCTTGTCACAAAATGTCACACTTCTCTACTCCCCCTTACAGGTTTATCAAAGACCTTAATTTACGTTTGTACAAGATTATTTATCAGATAGTGAAGAACAAACACGGAGCTATTCGCGAGCTGTTAAATCGACGGCAATCGGAAACAGACTGAATTCTCTTTTAGTTCAGCCCCCGTCGCTGTAGCGCAGTAGCGTAGTAGTAGGTACTACAAGTAGCCAATAGGAAGTAATCATGTCGCGAATGTGCTGCGTTGTTCGCTAGCCAAGCTCAACAGTTGATCAGTAGGTTTGGAATGGCGGCATTCGAGAGTGGTTGGATCGACGGCAATCGGAAAAAGAATGAATTTGGTTCGTCACCCGTCGCTGGGGTAAAAAGGTCCATGTCCGCTATTGGAATACAAGCAGCCAATAGAAGGTAATCGCGTCGCGAATTTGCTGCGTTGTTCGCCAGCCACAAGCTCAACAGTTGATCAGTAAAATTGGGAAAAACGGCATTCGCATCGACGGCAATCTGAAACAACGAATTCTCTTTTAATTCGGCACCCGTCGCTGTAGTAAAAAGGTCCGTGTCCTCTATTGGAGTACAAGTAGCCAATAAGAGGTAATCTTATCGCAAATTTACTGCGTTGTTCGCTAGCCACAAGCTCAAAAGTTGATCAGTAGGATTGGGAATGACGGCATTTGAGAGTGATTGGATCGACGTCAATCGAAAACAGAACGAATTTAGTTCGGCAACCGTCGCTGGGGTAAAAAGGTCCATGTCTACTATTGGAATACAAGCAGGAAATATGAGGTAATCGCGTCGCGAATTTGCTATGTTGTTCGCTGGCCACAGGCTCAACAATTGATCAACAGTAAGATTGGGAATAACGACCGTTACTAGTAATTCTTCCACGGAATCTTGCCTCCTGTCTGTGATATTTAAAGAGCAGAGAATATGAAGGGGCATATACTTACTATTTAATCACTCTGCCATCTGTAATGTGTATTTATGTTTGCTTTCAACTCTCGCTTTCGTGTGTTACCATTAACTGAATTCCGTATGCATAGTGTGTTGCTAATAGATCATGCCGAGTAAGAATTGAGAACAATTATTATCGGTTGTTATTGGTTATTTTATTACATGATCAGAAGTGCGAATCCATTAAGAAAAAAAAAACGTAGGAAATGTGAAGTCATTCGGGTGGAAGTAGAATTTTTTTGGTAAGGGAGACCATTTTTTTAAGTTAATCTCCGGTACCAAACTAAATCCGCCAATATTGAAAGAGATCAACTTATATGTCCCTAACGCGTATACTCGTGGGAGATCCCACGCACTTTTTTATGCTCGGAAAGCGAGAACTTCTGCCTATCAGAATGCACCATTAAGCAGGGAGATTCAACTGCTTAACGACTGTGCATTGAGCATCGACATCTTCAATGTCACCTACAGACAATTCAGTAACTATCTCTTGACCAGAGGCGGCCGCTTCCTTAGTGCATATGTGCACTGCACTGCCGAAAATACGTCAGAAGTGTAAATTAGTATCTATATCCTCTCACGAAGAATCCCGCCAATTCGTTACAAAATCTTTACCAATTGTCTAAACTCCCTTCCATGAGAGAAAGGAATTCGTGCACATTTTGTTATGCCCAGGCGTGACGTCACACGAAGTTATATTTCTATTGGGATCATCCCCAGATGCTGGAGTGCTCGTGCCCGTGAAATGAGCAAGACAGGTATAGACCCATACGGACGATTGACGTGTGAAAGCAGAGAAGACATATGGTGCCTGGTTGCACTAGCGGAGCAAATGACTTAACATTAAACTTGCGTAAAGTGATACCGAACCTTTGGAATGGAATAGTTATGTTCGACGAATTTAAGAGGGCATTACCAGAGAAAGCCGGAAATACGTCATTTTCAAAAAAGTTTTTAGACGTATTGACTCTTTTCCACAAAAAATTATAAATGGATTTCGAAAGATTGTTCTTTTATCTAGCATAGTTATGTAATAAATTTTTAGATTTTTTTTTAATTTTTAGTATAATAAGGTTATTCCATAGGGATTTGTTAAATTTTCAAAAAAGTTTTTGTATTATACCACACCCATTTCAAATAATGTAATCATGCAGTAAAATAAATCAATACATTATCTAGCAGAGTTATGTATTAGAATTTTAATTTTAGTTCCAATAAAATGATTAAAAAATATGTACGTACATGTGTTTCTTGACGAAAATTGGTCCATTTGTGTATTTATTTGCGCACTTACAAACTAATATATTTCAGATTTTTTTAACATTCTTATTAAATTTAGACATTATTGAAAAATGATAAATACTTATAAACAAAAAATAACTACAAAAGTACACTATTTTAATAGTTTTAACATCACGCCTTTCAGCATTTTTGGATGAAGGTATAAATTAAAGCTAATTTGGATTGAAATAAATTCGATATTGAGTTATAATTTAAAAAAGCTGGTACGGAGAATAATCAATCTTTCTCATTGTAACCGCCCTGCACGATCGGAAGAACAACTTTCGACGAAATGTGGATTTTCGTCCGCTGGCTGGTTAAACGCTCTTAAGACGAAATAACAATGTTATGTTTTAACGCCATCGGCCGCCAGCGCGGCGCTGTATTGTTTCGGTATTGACAGCATTTTAACAGTTTTTGCAAGTTTTATTCTGTAAAAAAAACTTATTTAAAAATGACTGTTACTGAAAACATTGCGATTAACGTAGATTTTATCAAATGTAATTAGTGTAGTGTTTTAGTGAAACGGTTAAACTTTTAAAAATAATTTGTACTATTCCAATGACAACTGTTGAGTGCGAACGGTGTTTTTCTACATTAAAACGTTTAAAAACATTTCTGAGGAATACTATGTCTCAAGATCGGTTTAATGCTTTGTCGATGTTGAGCATCGAAAAAGGTTTGATATCTTCTATACCAGAATAATCGTGTCATTGAAGTATTTTCACAAATGAAAGGGCGACGAATGGATTTACTCTACAAGTGAACGTTTGCATTACGTATGTCACCCCCTAATCACTTTATTTTCCCATATTAATGTTACCTTTTTTGTGAAATGCACTGCTCGCGAATTTTGTCACGGGCCGCCTCTGCTCTTGACATACGTTACACCATAGTTAAACTGCCCCCATGCACTTTAAAAAAATGTAGTCTTCTCCATAATTTTTTAGTGTACCTATAACTGTTTTTTGGAGAACCTGAATAAAATAAATAAATAAATATGGATTAATGAAACAATTTAACTTTGTTTGAACCACTTTTATATTTGAGTAAATTCGACCGGTTTCAGAACGACCGTTCCTTCTTCAGGGCAAATGTATACTGATTTGACAGTTTTAAAATATGGATGGGAACAATATATTCGTTCTGAAACCGGTCGGATTTACTCAAATATAAAAGTGGTTCAAACAAAGTTAAATTATTATAAGCAATAATTATCAGTCTGAAACACTCATCCACATTGAAAAATCTTCCGAGAAAAGATACATGACGCCAACGGGACTTGAACCCGTGCCCTTCTGATTGCCGGTCAGCTGCTCTCCCAATTGAGCTATGGTGGCTTATCTTATACCCGCCAAATGATACTAGTGTTTCATTCAACAATTACTGCTTATTATATTTTTTCCACCTGAAAACAACCAACTTTATTTTTGCCAGAGAGACACTGTTAGTGTTAAATCCCTCGCTAGGTGGCGTCGAGACAAATTATGTCTTCATTTATTGGGGAAATACTTAAACTTGTCAAATATTAATTATTATTTTTAATTGTCAAACTAACGTTTAAGACAAGATTATTATGCATAGCACAAAGGGTAACAATTATTATAAGCAATAATTATCAGCCTGAAACACTGAACAAATGAAGACATAATTTGTCTCGACGCCACCAAGCGAGGGATTTACCACTAACAGTGTCTCTCTCGCAATAATAAAGTTGGTTGTTTTCAGGTGGAAAAAATATAATAAGCAGTAATTGTTGAATGAAACACTAGTATATATTGTATCATTTGGCGGGTATAAGATAAGCCGCCATAGCTCAATTGGGAGAGCAGCTGACCGGCAATCAGAAGGGCACGGGTTCAGGTCCCGTTGGCGTCATGTATCTTTTCTCGGAAGATTTTTCAATGTGGATGAGTGTTTCAGGCTGATAATTATTGCTTATAATAATTGTTACCCTTTGCGCTATGCATAAAAATCTTGTCTTAAACGTTAGTTTAACAATTAAAAATAATAATTAAAGTTAAATTGTTTCATTTATCTATAATGGATAACCATAAAGTTATAGCTACATTCAAAAGTAAATAAATATGACTTTATTAGGTAAATCGACTTGTTCATTAAATTTATTGTTGAGTTGGTCTTTGCTGTAATTGAGTTTTTTTTAAAGTTTTTTTATAAGGATAAAATCAGGCCTACAAAAATGCTTTGTAGTGCAAAATTTCCTACTTACAAACCCCTTTTTTATTTAGTTATCACATATTTGCAATCAAGTTACACGCCAAAAATGAACAACGCTTTAACCCTTTGAATAATCAGAAAATAATTTTCTGTCAACTTTTGCCTGTCAAAGTTTGCGCGCAAAATTCCTGGTTCTTCCCATGCGTTTTAAAAGTTCCTATTTATTAGTTTTTTTAACGCTTTTGCAAAAATAAATTTTTTTCTAAAATTTAGATAAAATAATCTTTCCGATATGTTTATTAGAAATCAACATTTTTGTTTATAAATATTAAAATTTTAATATTGGAAATGTAAATTGGCTAAAAAATGCATACCTGCGAATATTTGAATTAAAGTAATTCAAATAGAATAAACTTCAAATTTTAAATTCGGATTCCTTTTCTAAACAAAATTTGTAATAAAACTGTCACCTCACTTTTTATCACTTTCATACAATTTTATTTTAAAATTAAATGTGGGTTACGTCACAAATAGGTGCAAAATCAAACCGTCACTTTTGATCAGGTTTGTAAAATATCTGAACAACCTAGCTCATAAATTCTAAGACAATGAAAAGCATTATTTCTTTCCGTTTCTAACATAAAAGAAATCACAAATATTCGCATTACAGAAAGAGAGATATCTAACTTTTAATAATGCACGGTCGCTCTGGAACAATCTGGGTCTCCTGTTATTATAACGGCATATGATGTTTTGGGACAACTTGGGTCTCCTGTGATTAAACGGGTTAAAAGGCAACATAAATAATTTAATCCTTTAAAAATGAAAGTTATTTTAACCTCTAAAGAATCGGTGAAACTGAAACAAACTTTCGAATTCAGTGTTGACAGCATTCATCAAAATTTACCATACACTTCCTGTGTTGGATAATTTCACATAATGTTCCATCAAAACGTTACATAAACGCTCCCATTCTTTCTAAATTGTTCTTTTCCACGACATAAACGTTTTCCCACGCTAAATTATTATCAATTCAATTTGGTCCAATTTGACGACTTTACCTATCATCGTGTCTAATTTTAATTACCCGAATGCTACCAGATTTAATTCGCTAAAACAATTCAAATTGCCATTTAAAAAATAAACAATAGAATTTAGAATTTTATTAAGATGATTAAAATAGCGATTGTTAGCGAGGAAAACTGGCGTTGCAAATTCCGAAGCAGAATTTTCAATTTTGCTTCCTCGGTTAACGAATCTCCACAATATCGAGTAGGCTTTTTATATGGAGTTATTATGCCACAACTCTGCCATAGGTCACACCGGGTGGTTAGCTATGTTTGGTGACTTAGAAGGGGTGCCTGGGTTCAAGGGTTGAGGTTTGTCCAGATCCGCAATAAATGGGCAGACGGAGGCGTCTGCCCATTTATTGCGTAGCAGGTCAGATCCCATAAAAAACAGGAGGCTAAAGTACAAGGACTCCTCTGAGGGCATCGTTTCCTGGAAGCCCTCCCAATCTGTCGTCATCACCTTCGAAAGACAATCTCTTCCCATCTTCCACTCTTTATCGGTTGAGGGAGACCATTTGACCTCTCTTGCAGGATTCTCTCGACCGATCGTCTTGCACCGCAGTCGGAGTCACTTCTGGACAAACTAATAGCCAGATTCCTACCCACCCCTAATACCTTTTTCCTTTCAAAATACCCTCTGCCCAGCATCTCCTAAGATGACAGGCCCTGGGGGAATTTTTTTCCTCAGGTTCTCCTAGTGGAACTTATTTTTATATGAATACCGCACAAGAGTTCCAACTGCTCCCGTCTGGAGCCAGTGAGACTATAGCATCCCCAATGTGGTATGTTGTGAGGCTGAAGGTAGTGGGGAGGGGAAGGAGGTAGGGAAGAGGAAGGCGGGGAAGTACCTGGCTATTCAGATCTGGTCACCAAACACGGCTAATGCCATTTCAAGCAACGTTTCAATTCTGAATGGTGGTCTTACACCAGGGCGATACTGAGAGCATCTTCCACTCTGGAATGTTGCCGCAAATATACTATATATTATTTTAAATGAATACATTGTGATATAACACAAATTAATTAAATAAAATTTATTTGCCACGCCGGGATCCCGCGACCTTCGGTGTGCGAGTCAAGAGCCTTACCGCTGGACTACGCCGGCCGTCAGCTATTGTAAAATAGTAATAATGCTCAAAAAATATTATTTTATAACGAAGCGATCTCAACCATTATAATTTTCATCTACAACTTAACATCTGTAACACTGAAATTTCATCAAGTAAAAATTTTTTTTTGAACAATTGTTTTAAAAAATTTGAACAATTTATCAAATATTTGAAGTTAATTTTCACGTTCTTTGTAAGTTCTACTCATGTTCTATTATTATAGCGTTACAGGCCTGTTGCTTCATAAAACTGAAATAATCACAGAACTTGATAGAACTTTCACAAGAGGTGAAAATTAACTTCAAATAATGAATGTTAAAATTATTTTAAACAACCATTCCTAAACGTTCCGCATTCAAATTTGATCTAGTCCGCGCCCATAAATAACCCCGTTACGATTGGGCAGAGTGTAGACCACTACTGTCTCTGTGATTTCAGTCCCAGTCACTAGTCCCGTCCACCTCTGATCTGGTGCGATTCTATTGTCGCACCGGTTTGACGGCCCTGGTGACCGCGAGAATGTTTCATTGTTTTGCTTTTTCTGTTACCGCTAGTCCCACTGCTACAACTTATTCATAGTTGTCGCACGTAAAGCTTGGGTTACACTTGACATTTGTATCATTGAAACACGTTTGTGATCACATGACATCTCTCCGACATTGACACATTTTTGTTGTTGTAACAAAGGGAGACCGTCAATCAGTCGTCAATGAATCACATCCTTTGACTGTTGACTGTTTAAGAGGGTTCCATGACAACTCAACAAAGTAGTATTTAACACCTTTTAAAAGTGATAAAAAATAGCCATTAACCTAACCAGACGTCATCCGTTTACCTAGTTTTAAAAGTGAAAACTTCTTTAGCACCGTTGTGATTTGAAAATCGATGAAACGAAAAAAGAGACAAACACGTTGGATTTAGCCTGCGAGAGAATGAGATGGACTAATCGCTCTCCTCTTTGTGCTTAGCAGCCTCCCCACAGTTGTCTACTTTAGTTTTCTGAAGGCTGCATTTCTACCGCGTGTGAACTGCACACAATATTTTTCATCGCTTTTAAGGGCTCGCAACTCGAATTTCTACCGATTTCTTACATATCTCCCTTAAACAGGTCAGTTTTAAAGCTCTTAAAAAAACATGTGTTATTCTTGAAGATAATATCTAGACATTGCCCGCGCCGTAACGCAAATTATATAAAATTTCCTCGATAGAAAAAAATCGCAAAGTAAGCTCTAGAAATTATTATAAACATGTTTGTTTCAGTTATTTTACAAGTTATATGTATGAAATAAATCACAGTGTTTCTTTAAATGCTGTTTAAGATGCAAGATTTTTGCTCTATTTTAAACGAGTCGTGTTTTATTAAGCATTTTCGTAATTTTCGCATCGATTTTATCGCTGTAAATGTTAGCGCTCTCCTCTAACATTCGTAATTTCGTATCTCTCCATCTTCTTCTTTTCGAGCCCGGTTGCAGAGCCTTAATAAATGATTTTCATTGAAGTGATGAAGTGCCACTTTGTTAGTTGTCACCTATTAAGAAGAAAATACAAGCTAAAATACAATAAAATCGCTTGGCAAACGGAATCTGGCAAAAGTGGTTTTTATTCATTTTGTAAAGAAAAATATTTAATCAAGGGAAGCTGTCCCTAAAGTGAAACAAACGGAAAAGCTTCGATTTATCCAAAGCTTCATAATGGACTCCAGATACTAATATCTTCAGCCTGTATGTCGGACGAATATCTACAGATCATATGTTGGACTAATATCTATGAACTTCAGAGTTAGGACTAATATCTATAGAGCTAAGGTCGGACGAATATATATGACGGTCCCAGTGGTGACTAATATCTATGGAGCGTAGGTTGGACTAATATCTACAGAGGGCAGCTGAGTAAGAGGTTGTACGGAAAAGCATGAATTACTTCAATTACGTAATTACTAATTACGTAAAGTCTTAAACGTTTAAAGTACGTACATGAAGTTTTTGCATAATATTACGTATTTTGCTGTTTACGAAAACAATAATTTATTGAACAAACATGGAGGTCATAATACAAAGATATTTATTTATTTCGAATTACACGGCACCACAACCTAACCTAACCTAACATGGTCATAGTAACAGACTAAATAATTTAGAAGCACTCGAAATAAAGAAAGCTGTTAAAACAAAAACCCAAATCCTTAGTAAGCAGCTAAATGTGTCCAATAGTCCGACATTAGGGATTTTTACATACAGACATACATATATTAAGTTTTTTAAACTGCATTCGCAATATTACGTTATTCCAATAATAATAATAATAATATTTGGCTAATTTATATAGCGCCGTTTTTGTGAGAAATCACCTCAAGGGCGCTGTACAGTACAAGTACATAAATACGTAATAAAATTGGTAAAACCAAAATTTGTAATTATAACTAGTGACTTATATCTAAGACTTGTAAATAGTGGCTTAATCTAAGACTTATAGCTAGTGACTTATGACTAAGACTTACGATAGTTGACTTAAAACTAGTGGATTAATGACATACATATTTACAACTGTGACTTAAAGTTACATACTTAAAACTAACATCACTGGACACGACTGGCCAGTGGTTGAGTGGGCATAGCACTTGGGTCCCACCCGAGCGTCGCGTGTTCGATTCCTCGGCTGGCCAAGTCCTCCATCACAACACAAGCAACATTTTCGGCTTTCTGTGGTGGTAGTAGGAGATTTTCAAACATTGTTGGGTTATTCGTAACCCGGGAATGTTTGTCTTTCTTTAAAAAAAAAAAAATAAAAAAAAAAAAAAAAAAAAAATAAAAAAAAAAAAAAAATAAAAATAAAAAAATAATAATAATAAAAATAATAATAAAAAAAAAAATAAAAAAAAAAAAAAAAAAAAAAAAAAAAAAAAAAAAAAAAATAAGTACCAACATTTCAAAATACTTATTTGCCATTGTTGTCAGTGATAATGATAACATTAAAAACCAAACAACAAACAAGTTCAGTAGGTATATGTACAAACTCGCAACATAGATAAGTTATTGCTGCGAGTCGAAGCAGTTTGAGGATTTATAAATTTTATACATAGGTACATACACATTTTATACATATTATATTCTATTTTTAGTGTTATTAACGCCAGAAGAAGGAGGTAGTTCTTATATAATATTACTATTATGAACACGGGTGAAATAATGATCTTAATGGAATTATCGGTGCAATAATGATCTTAGCTGGATTTATAGGAACATACACAAGCTTATCTTAAATTAATGAAAATGCATCGTCGTGGACATCAACAATGAAGAATGACGAATTTGAGGAAATGAGTGTCTGAAAAGATGCGTTTTTAGCTTGGATCTAAATTCCGCTGGGCTGGTTATGCATCTCATTTCCATGGGAAGTTTGTTCCAAGCCTCAGGGCCAGATACTCCGAATGCACGATCACCAAACTTAGTGTTCGGATTTCGCTTAGGTATTTTTAACCTCCCGATTGCAGAAGATGATGCTGATCTAAGAGTTGACTGTCTTAGACCAATATTTTCAGGAATGCACAATTCAGATATATAGGGTGGAGCCATTTCATTTATAGCTTTAAACACTATCCAGCATAGTTTGTATTGGATCCTTTCAGGACACTTCAGCCAATGAAGATTTCGGAGGTGTTCCGAAATGTGCGAAAATTTGCTATACATAATTGCAAATCCAACCTCTGCCAGTGCTGTAGATATTCGTCCACACTTTGGTTCTCATAGATATTAGTCAGCAGTTTGAGCTGTAGATATTCGTCCTCACTTTGGTTCTCATAGTTATTAGTCCGATTTGTTCAGTTTTTGGAATTCCTGTTGATATTAGTAGACGCCTCCTCATAATGTAAACCGATTCGTAGTAAAGATTAATCGAAAATGATGGTTTCACCGATTGATGGCTTCACCTTAAGAGGGCATTACCAGAGAAAACCTGAAATACGTCATTTTCAAAAAAGTTTTTAGACGTATTGACTCTTTTCCACAAAAAATTATAAATGGATTTCGAAAGATTGTTCTTTTATCTAGCATTCGTATGTAATAAATTTTGAGAATTTTTTTAAATTTGTAGTATAATAAGATTATTCCATAGGTCGTTGGCAGATTTGTTAAATTTTCAAAAAAGATTTTGTAATATACCACACCCATTTCAAATCATATAATCATGCAGTAAAATAAATCAATACATTATCTGGGTATCGCATGTTATAGAATTTCAATGTTAGTTTAAATAAAATCATTAAAAAAAAATATATATACGTACGTGTGTTTCTTGACGAAAATTGGTCCGTTTGAGTATTTATTTCTGCACTTACAAACTAATATATTTCAGATTTTTTTAACATTCTTACTTAATTTAGACATTATTGAAAAATGATAAATACTTATAATCAAAAAATTATTACCAAAAGTACATTATTTTAATAGTTTTATCATCACGCCTTTCAGCTTTTTTGGATGTAGGTATAAATTAAAATAAATTTGGAATGAAATAAAATCGTAATTGAGTTATAATTTTAAAAAGCTGGTGTGGAGAATAATTAATCTTTCTCATTGTAACCGCCCTGCACGATCGTAAGAACAACTTTCGACGAAATGTGGATTTTCGTCCGCTGGCTGGTTAAACGCTTTTAAAAGATTCGGCTGTATTTTGTCTGTGAAAGATTTTGCTATTTAGGGTTGAACTTTGCCGTTTTTTAATTGTGTGTGTATTTTTTTTACATTAACTCCACACTCATGTGTGAGGTTAATGTAAATAAAAAAATGCAAAATCTTTAATATTTCAATCCAATTTTGAGCATGTTCTTTCACTGAGTGCTTGACGTAATCATTTTATCTTTGCTTACTTGTAATAATCTCAGCGGCTCCAAGATAGAAGATACTTTATAGTTGTGTGAGAATTTACGCATTGCGCTACAATTCGTACTCTAAATGCATACAACGAGTTATTAAGTAAAAATTAAAGTGTTTTGATTTTTTTAACGTTTTTGTTGCTCGTAAGTATATGAATAGTATCTACGACTTCTACGAGCTCTCTAAAGTCGTACATTATAGTAGTTTATGCTTTATTTCTATATTTTGTAATCTTTTCTTATGTGTATTCAGTTGTTATAAATGAATTTTGTATTTAATATGTACCTACTCGTAAAAGCCCAATAGGATGTCAATAAATAAAATAGCGCCCTGCAGTTGATTTTCCCAAGAAAATGACGCTCTATAAATGATTAAAACATTACTTAATGGTATTTCGTACGAATATTTTTATTCACTTTCTTAGCATTTCCGAATTTTATTTATTTTCGTACAAGTGTTTTTTCCAGTTACCCGTGCATAATATACCTATTTGCAATTGGATTTAATTAATTCCTTCATCTTTGTTATCCTAAGTCGCCATATTAGGACCATACAATACAACTTTTTCAATATCCGATGACTTTATTTTGCTTGGTTTGTGAGTAATTTATGCATTGGATTGCCTTAACACCCCATAATTAAAATATATATTATTACTAGCTGGTTCACGGCATGCGTTGCAATGTCATATTCGAGGAAATAAATTGTTTCTCCCTGCATGTCCTATCCCGTGCGTCCCCGTTCCCTTCCCGCATCTCCTACCCTCCCGCGTTCCATATATTCAAAAATGAATATTATTACAACAAACAATCAAATTTGGTACCTATAAGTACCTATTTAAAATATCTATAATTTAAAAAATCCATAGACAATTCTTTTAATACAAAAAAAAAACAGCTGCCTGCTAAATTTAATTTCATCAAACGCGCGAACTGTCAAACGTGCGAAGTTAAAATAGTCGTTAGTTTTCTTAAATTATTCAATTTTCTGCGCTATTTTCTTAATTTTTCTTTCTGTAAGAACGTTCTACAAAGTATTAGAAAACTTTTAAAAAAGATGATTGAAATAGGTAAAGTCGTTATGAAGTTATGGCGTTACCAAGGGAAATAGGGATTCATTTTTATATATATAAGATGTTCTAATTTCGGGACGCCCGAGGAAGACATGGCACGATCAAGAGAATCGAGAAATAGAAGAGTACGTGTGAGACGATATAGGAATGTGAATGGGGCAAGGAGTGTTTGCCAAGACCGAGTTGTTTGGCTGTCCATCCTCTCTGCCGACGGCGTGATGGTTAGTTAGTTAGTTATGTTATTTTTTTTTTAGTGTTTCGAGAAAAAGTTGACGCATCTAGTCAATTTATCGTCTTTATAGCGAATAAATAGCACAGGAAGATCAGCTCTAAATATATTATGCCTTTGATCTTCTTGAGAGATACAAAAATCTCTCATCCCTATGTTGTTTTTCCTTAGTTGTTCCATAGTTCCATATCACTGCGCCAGTGATAAGCGACCTAGCAACGATATACAGAAAAGTAATACATCTTCAGAATAAAATCTATTGATTCTTCCAAAATTTGGCAGATCTCTTAATCGCTATGCACTCAGGCACCTAAATAGATTCGTAAGGTTTGCACGCTACCACCGTTTTACCGCGAAAGCTACCCTTGTCTGTTTTGTATGAACTATTTCTTAAAACAGAAAGTCCCATAGTCGCTGAATTCTTAACGCACGTATGGGTTTCATTTCGGTCTCGCTTTCAGGCAGTAATACAGTAACAATTGTATTACTATACAAACGCACTATAAAGAAACCCGTAATTGGAAGATACTGGCAGCAATTCCGGCAGGAAAGACTTGCAGTTGACCATACCAGACTAGATTGGGGAAAGCAACTATATGTATAGGCTTTGCAAGGAGAGACTACGTCTAACGATTTTCAAAATATGCTTTAGCTTAAATTGCAAAATTCCCAAGCAGGTCCGTTGCACAACCACAATGTGAGATCGGCTCTCTAACAAAGCCAGATATCTGGAACAATGTGTCTGTGAGTGGGTTGGGTTGTGTGAACGCAGCTTAGCAAGTGAATGTTATAAGCGGAATGATATGATCAGTGATCGGCGGTTTGGTTATGCCATAGGTGAGGAATGCCGTTTGATCCGCTGAGCTTTGGGATGCAGGTTAGAGCTGCGATTTTATTATGGTCGCAGTTGGCGCAGTCTCTTCTATTACTACATTTTATGATCTACAGCAGGGCAACATATTTTGATGTTTTTTTCTCTTAAATTAGCGCAAAAACATGATAGTGAACAAACACCGTAAGCTGGGACTAGTTGGCATCTTACGGGGGCACTTGGCATTAATATAATGACTCTTAAGCGCGCCTTCCACTGCGAGCGGAGCGGACTCATTACGGAATCCGCTCGACTAGCAAACGTTAACTGCATACAAGTGCTTCCATCAAGAACGAGGCCAGCGAAGCGGACTAAACGAGTTAAATAGTTTCGAACGAGTCCGCTCCGCTAATGCGAGCGGAGCGGACTCCGTACGATCTCCGCTCGACTCGCACACGTTAACTGCATACAAGTGCTTCCATCAGGAACGAGGAGAGCGGAGCGGACCGAACTTGTTAAAATAGGTCCGAAAGAGACCGCTCGCGCACACCATCGCCGACTAGTTTCTAGCGGACTCCGCTCAAGAACTGTAGCCAATTCAATTGACTCGCTGCGTTTTTGTCGAGATGGGGTGTTTATTGAAGGCGTTTTCCAATTTCGTTTATAGGATACGACTAGCAAAGATTGTCAACATAAAGGTTTCGGCTTAGAAAACCATTATTGAGATGATATTGGCGGAAATAAGAAAGTAAATTATTTTTTTAAAGTTTTTACATTTTTTAAATGAGATTCTTTTTATAAATGAACATTTAATTCAAACGTAACATTTTTTTTCATTGCATACTTGCTGTCAGAATCATATTCACTAGAATCAGTACTTGACATCACAAAAATCACTCAGTTCACTTCGAAACAAAGCGATACTGACTCGTTTTTAATGGAAGGGCAAAACTATTTTTCATTTTTCATTGACCTCGCTCCGCTCGCCCCGCTCATTTCTCGCACAGGCAGTGGAAGGCAAACACCTATCTTCTAAGTAACTCTTTTTTGGTGGAAGGTCAAAGCTATTTCGCTCATCTCCCACCCCGCTCCGCTCAACTCTTTTCCGCTCGCAGTGGAAGGCGCGCTTTAGGGATCCCTAAAATATTTTTATGGCATTTTTTTACATTAACTCCATGCAGGAGGACCTGACATCTTTGCGGATGCTGTGTGGAAGGTCTTTTAGAGGAGAGGAAGGAGTGCCATGGTCACTCTGTCTATATCTTCTCACAGTACTATACCTACAATACTTTAGTTAGGATTAGGCTTGAGAGTGGATCGTTGGTTTGGAGCCCACACCATGTGAAGTATTCCCTCATGTTGGAGAAAGTTCAGAAGAAACTTCTGATATTTGTTTACTGGAGGGAGTATGGCTACTATCCGTGGCTCTACCCTACCGACTTTCTCTTAGGCATGCTCGGTATGAACCGTCTACGCCCTACGGGTCAGAAGGGATGTGCTTATTGTAACACATTTCTTCAGACTGGTTCGTGGATGGTTCGAAAACTCGGCTATCATGGCGATCATTCGTTTCTATGTTCCTGATGGTTATCTTCGTCACCGACAGCATAAGACTATTTTATCTCCCGGCTTGCAGAACTAACTTGCCGATGGTTATACCAGTCGGGAGAGCTACCTTGTTATTAAATAGAATCACTTCGGATATCGGTACGTTTAATATCAATGAAGCAAAATTCAAACAGCAAGCTTTGTTGCTATTAGTGTAAATCTGTTTATCTCATCTAAAATATTTTTCTCTTTTAAAAACGCATTGAAATTATAATTTTGTAATGTTTTTAAAATGAATGAATTAAATTGAATTGAATGGAGGGTGGAAACACAGAGTCCGGCAAATCGTTCCACAGTCAAGTTTGTTGAACTCGAGAACGAGTCGTAGAAACTTCCCGTTTTCATGTGACAAATGTCAACTGTGTACATATTATTTTCCCGACTATGCGCCGGTGCCGAGGGGATCAATGACGCTAGTTCCTCGGAGCATCTTCCATTAAAATACCCTAGAACAAGGACAGCGTTCCCACTTGATGCCTGTACTCTAAAGATTGCAATCCGTTTATTATGACAGGAGAAACTATCAAACAGACCATAACTTGCAAGAAGGGTTGTTTTCCTAAAAGAATTAAGCTACCGCCATCTATGTATAATTATTATAAGTCTACCAATAAGTTTGCGATTTTAAAGAAACATTATCGCAAGTTATTACAAGAATCTTTAGAGGTTTCCTAGTAGCAGATTATCAGCATGCTTATCTAGCTAATGCTCTCATTAAGCAAATTCATTGCGGCTTTCTATAATTGGATTAAATTAAGTAAATACTTTGGATCGCTGTAATTATTTCCCCTGCCGACCAGTTTCGGGAAAACTTTAACGTTTTGGCATGACGAAGACAAGAATTTTGCCGAAACTAGTTGTTTTTTTTTTCAAGGTTAAAAGGTGAATTTACATATAAATTTTATTCAAATGGGCAAATTAAAAATTATATTGAAGATTGAGTTCAGATGAGAAGAGATTGAGATGTTGAATGGTGGGGAAGCAATTTTAGATAACCAAAAAATATGTTATCTAAAGTTCCCACTTCTAGACCACAGAATTTACAATCGGGGGAATCAAGGACTTGAATTTTAAAATTGTTAGAGGGAACGGAACAATGTCCAATTCTCGTTTTAATATGTGAGGAAATTTCTTTTTTGGATAAATAGGGAAATTGGTGAAACCACGATTTTGATGGGATAGATTTACAATGAGGCATAGCAGGCTCCCTTGGATTGACTAGCAATCGAGGGCGGCTGGTCGCACAGTGAGGGCAGCACTGGCAAATTATAATGTCTAAATTTACTTTATTTACTTACTGAAAACTATAAAATCTCTAATTCAATTTCTCTAATTTAAATCTATAGAATCTCTAATTTAATCATTTCAAAATATTAGTTACCAATATAATGCTACGAATATTATCAGGGATAATGCCTTTAATCTCCCATAGCGCGGCCGCCAAGCGCCCTCGTATCGGCCTTGTGCATTCGCTTTGCAAACGAACCAAATCATGTTTTTGTATGGGATATTTAAAACATCGAAAGAAAGAAGAAAGAATTTGGCTGAATCCGTGTGCCACCCGCCCAACATAATCCGATCCTTGCCGAAGTTTACCGATTGACCATGAACCATGACCCGAGGTGACATGAATACAATCGAATTTAGGCGAAGATCATACATAGATCATAAATCAGTTGCGTCTAGCGCAGTCTAGCGGCGCGCGTTTGACCCGTGACGTGATAATTGTCATTGTTTTGTTTTTTGCATTGATTGTATTAAATACCAATAACCTAATTTATTAATATATAATTTTATTACAAAAATGAGTGCAACCAATGTTGAATATATAAGAGGAAATAACATTTTGTTTGAAAGTAAATTAATAATTAAAAATTCCAAATTAATCATTTTTTTTGTCATAAGTAGGTACGGATTGTCAGTGAACCACCACATTCTCAGGGCAGCGGCCGCCACTGCTAGCATTGTGCCAATTCTTTGTCAATGCCAATGCTCAATCTTTCTCCTACTTCTTTGTGTGCCTTATCAGGTCCCCCCGACGTTGGCGATCACTCTTGAAAATGTCTCTCTGTCTTGCGCTGCCCGGAATAGCTCCTCCACACTTCTAATGCGGGTCCACTCTCGTATATTTCGCAGCCAAGACATTTGTCTCCTACCAGGCCCTCGGCGACCCTCTATCTTGCCTTTCAATATTAAATGGAGCAAGTGATACTTCTCCCCTCGAAGTATATGACCAGATATGAAATTTATCTTTGGGTATGGAAAAAATGTCAGATAGGGAATGTGGTTTACGAGGGTAACAATAGGGTTGGGTGCTCTTTGTTTAGCCAAGGAATCCGCAATTATGTTACCCACTATGCCAACATGTCCAGGAATCCAAATCAGAGTTACGATTTTAATTAAAACTAGTTAAATCCGTGGTAAACCTGCCATAAATATGCAGGGTGTTTCAGGTTTTACCTGTACTTTTATTACTCCAAATTAGCTCAGGAATCGTCGGTTAAAGTCTGTCCGGTACGATCTAAAACAACCTGTATAATTTGTACCATTTTCTTTATTTTGATTATGTTGCTTACAAATAATGCGTGGTACTGTCACCTTATTATACAGAAAATGTTATTAACGGATGAATTTATTCAGAAGAATGACATTTCACAATTGCATTCTTCTGACTCATTGTGGCATCATACACACAAGATATGCAGAAAATAATAATAATATGTTTTATGCAAATTTACGTCATGATTGTGTCGTGAAGCATTTCGACTCGACAAAAACCTTGAATCCCTATTTACAAGAGAGTAATATTCAGTGCCGCGTCTTTTTGGCGTGGTTATTTCGACCATTCACATCGAACGCTACGCACTTTTTTGCTATTTTTTTTATGTCAATCCATTTCCTGTAGCTTAATGTAACTTTTTTTAGTATTATCTAAAAACGAGAGGCCTTGAGGGAAATTGTTTCTCTCAACACCCATGTCATGTTTGGGGATGGTGTGTGGAGGATCATTTTGAAGTGATTTTGAAAAGACCCATGTTGTACGAAGTGTTAGATCAGAAATTACTTTTTGACCGCCACATCGAATCCATGGTATTAAATTCTTTCAAGGTTCTAAGCTTTGTACTTAGAACCTGCAAAGATTTAAAAACAGTAAATACTATGAAAATGCTTTACTTTGCGTACGTACGTAGTTCCCTGGAGTACGCCTCTCAAATTTGGAATCCCAAGTAAATATCACAAATAGAAAGGATTGAGAAAATGCAAAACTACGATACCTTGATTTTCGGAGCTATCAGATGCGGATTTGTCCTTATTAGTGAATTCGACTTATTTAACAGTACCTAACATTTTCAAACTTAATGAATAAATAACATTTACAAATGTAACTTTTTTAGTATTATCTAAACACGAGAGGCCTTGAGGGAAATTGTTTCTCTCAACGCCCGTGTCATGTTTGGGGATGGTGTGTGGAGGATCATTTTGCGGGAAGAATGAAACCTTGATTTTGAAAAGACCCATGTTGTACGAAGTGTTAGATCAGAAATTACTTTTTGACCGCCACATCGAATCCATGGTATTAAATTCTTTCAAGGTTCTAAGCTTTGTACTTAGAACCTGCAAAGATTTAAAAAAAGTAAATACTATGAAAATGCTTTACTTTGCGTACGTACGCAGTTCTCTGGAGTATGCCTCTCAAATCTGGAATCCCAAGTATATATCACAAATAGAAAGGATTGAGAAAACGCAAAACCGATTTCTACGATACCTTGATTTTTGGAGCTATCAGATGAGGATTTTCCTCATATGAGCCACGAAGAGTCTGCCGCGCTCTTCAGAATATCGTCATTGGAAAGTCAAAGAAATTCGACAGACGTACTATTTTTACAAAAAATGGCTACATCTATCATAGATTGCTTGGAAGTACTAGAAAGAATTCAATTAAGAGTGCCCTTCAGACAAACCAGACAAAACCACGCATTAAGGCTCTGCAACTGGGCCCGAAAAGAAGAAGGTAGAGAGATACGAAATTACGAATGTTAGAGGAGAGCGCTAATATTTACAGCGACAAAATCGATGCAAAAATTGCGAAAATGTTTAATAAAACACGACTCGTTTAAAATAGAGCAAAAATCTCGCGGGCATTATCCTAAACAGCATTTAAAGAAACACTGTGAATTTTTTCGTACATAAATAACTTGTAAAATAACTGAAACAAACGTATTCATAATAATTTTTGCAACATACTCTGTGATTTTTTTCTATCGAGGGAATTTTATATAATTTGCGTTTCGGAGCGGGCAAAGTCTAGATATTTTCTTCAAGAATAACATATATTTTTAAGAGCTTTAAAACTTACCGTGTTTAAGGGAAACATGTAATAAATCGGTAGAAATCCGGGTTGCGGGCCCTTAAACATTCCTCAATGCAGCACTACTCTAAACAAAATACATTCATTCACCGCGCTTCATACATCTCATTTCATACTGTGAATTCGACTTATTTAACACTTATTTACAACTACTTATACAGAATAGATCCATCCCTTTCCCCTCCCTCCTACCATCCCATCCGCATAAGCTAATTTAACTCATTTTCTTTTATATTCACTAAATAATTAATATACGCCAGTGACAACCTATTATTGGTTAAATTTACACATATTTTGTCATACATTATAAATTATTGTAACTGTTGGTTTTCCAAATAAAATAATATGGAGGAAACACAGGTACGAATCATTCTATCGCAGAATACATAACAAGTACCTTGCCAAATTTCATATTTTAAAGACCGTCAGTGGCTGCATTGGCATTGCGTTTGGGTCCCACCTAAGCGCCGCGTGTTCGATTCCTCGGCTGGCCAAGTCCTCCATCACGACACTACTTTGGTGGTAGTAGGAGATTTTCAAATATTATCAGGTTATTCGTAACCCTGGATGGTTTGTCTTTCATTACAAAGAAAAAAGCCTTTTATTTACGAATCTCATAAAAAAATTTCTTCGATGTAATATCATTCTTCTCAAGTCGGTTCCTCATTGCTGAAGATCGTGACTTCTACTCCAATTTCCACGGTGGACAAGGCTCTTCCTCTGCGGTTCTACGCTGCGTGGAGAGCTGCAGACACCGACGAACGAGACGCCAGTGATACTTGGCCACTCCAGCGAATTGCTGACTCTCCTTTGCTTCTTCTACCTTCCAATTTTCCAGTGACTATGAGTTTCTCCGAGTTGTAGTCCTCAGTTTGGCGACCAACGTGTCCAAAGTGTCTTTAAAATACATTGTAGACAGATAGTTGAAAGCCTATTGTGGATTCCTAGCCCTTCCAGAATCTACACATTTGTGCCTCTGGCTCTCCGTGGAATCCTTAGCATCTTTCTCCAGCACCACATTTAGAAGGTGTCTATCGATTTTCTTTCGCTGGCTCTAAGTGTCCATGTTTCCACACCATACAGAAACATGGGGAAAATCAATGCCCGAACTAGTCTCATCTTGGTGGTCTTCGTTTTATGACTGTCACTCCATATCTTTTGCATTTTACTCATGGCGTCTTTTGTCTACTACAAGGTGGCGCAAAAGTTGTCACCCGATGTTCTTGGCTGTAATTTTTTTTATGAATGTAAAATTTTAGTTCTGCTTTTGGATTGTGTTTATTTGATGTCTTAATTATTTCCCATTAAGTCGAGAAAATGATATCGACCAAGTGGCCACCACCAAAATTGATGACCAAGGGCTCGATTTATGGCATTTTCCATCACTCTATCAAGAAACTTCCGGCGATAGGTTTTCGCATTCTTGACAGATATTCTTTTTGAGGGCTTCAAGAGTCTGGGGCTCGTGGACGTAGTCTCGGGACTTCAAGAAACCCCACAAAAAGAAGTCTGGAACGGCTAAATCGGGCGATCTTACCGACCAGTGCAATTCACCAAAACGAGAGATTAGGCGACCCGTAAATGCGTTTTTTCAAAAAATTTCCACGTTCTTGAGGAGTATAGCGATTCATGTCTTGTTGGCGTGTATTTTGTAGCTGTTTACTTCACAGATGTCAAAGCAGAACTGATATTTGCCGCCATTTGCAAAAATTATGGCATCTTCCGATAGGGTGATGACTCTTGCGCCACTTTGTGTATGGCGTCCTTTGTCTATAATAATATACTCGATGCTAATGTTTGTATTATAAAATTTTCAGGCAGAGGAAGAGTTGGAGTGCCAAGATTATCATGTTCATGTTTTCTTACTTTCAAACGTAAATATGCATTGTTCAATAGTGTTATTTAAATAATTACAGTCATTAAATGTAATGTCAACAGTAATGGAGGGTAGCAAATGTAAAATCATGCGATGTCCAGTGTTTTAAATATAGTGTCCTCCGCGTGCAAACTAGTATTTTCTCCAAGCTTAAACTTTATAATAAAAGTGTGTTTATCAGAAGTGTCCTGCCAGGGAAATGTGTTTTCTGTGTCTGTAAATAATACGGTAAGAGAGAGCCCAAGAACTCGTAATAAATTGTACAGGGCCCTTGAGATTATTTTGCACAAATAATAATAATGTTTTATTCCAGGATGTGGGGAGGATAGTGCTATCCCACACGTCCCATATATGTAGTTATAAATATTTACTCAGTAAATTTTAGGTAAAGAAATAAATACATAGAGTAGAAAGAAATAAGTAATCATTTATTTATAATTTTGAACTTTAAAAAATTAAAAATAAATATTCATCCTAGACCTGTGGAAAAGTCAATAGATGTCGCATATTAAAAAATGGATAAAAAGTATGTAGGTATATATATTATCCAGACACTATCTAGATAGCATTAGTTCGAGTTGAATCTTGCAATCATATATAAAGATAGCAGCCAATAATATGTGCGTTAAAAAAATGAAGATAATGTTGGTAGTTCTTAGTCGAAGTATGATACAGTTAAAAGTGACCGAATTAGATGTAGGTTCCGTAGCTCAGTTGGTAGAGCACTTGCCATGTAAGCAAAGGGTCCTGGGTTCGAGTCCCAATGGAGCCAATATATTTTTCTGTCTCCAAGTTTTCCATTGAGTTTCGCTAATATCGTCTTCATTTAATTAAATAAATATTTATTTATTACGTAGGGCGTGGTCTCAAGTGAGCTCGGGTCCAGCGCTCACTCAGTAGTGACTGTATTGTCGGAAGCCACTAACCGCATCCTGGCTCCAGTGATCCGGTGTCTCATCAGGCTGGCGTATCCATGCAGTCCTAGCTGATGCGCTGCTTTACCTTCTGTTTTGCAAATATAATTCTGCGTGCGTTATTACATTGGATCCGAAGTAGTTCGATTGAGCCATGTTTAACACGTATATACAGGTTACTCAAAATGTATTAAACAATGTTTTTTTACATTATTGCTGCATTGGAAGAATCTTCGGGCAATTATATTAGACAGTGTACTGATACTTCTCTGTCGTTCAATATCACCATCATCCGAGAAGTCTTCAGTAATGTGACCCAAGTAATTTACATTCTTTAATGTATTTGTGTTATTTTTACAAAAACGGCGCTCTATAAATTATTATAATTGAAATTTTTCTGAAATTTTTTAGAAATTTTTCTGAAATTTTTTTGAAATTTTTATGAAATTTTTTTGAAATTGATTTATTTCTTGATGTTTCTTTTTTATGTATAAATATTTGTAAAAAAAATCTTTTTTTGTATACTATTTATATGAATAACGTAATTTCTTGTATGTATTAAAACTAAATTTGAAATGTATAAGAAATTAATAAATTATTATTAATTATAAAAATTGAATACTAAAATCATATTTATTATTCTGCCGCTGAGAGTTCCGTTGTCTATTTACGTGCGTCATTTCTAAAGACGCAAATCCACTGAGACAACATGCAGCATGCGGCAATGAAGCACGCTGCCCACAGTCTATCAATCAAAGGAGCACATAGCGACTAGAAGCAAGTATTCTTTGGCGCATGCTGCGTGTTGATTGTTGTTGCCGGGACGCATGCGTCACTTCTTGACACGTTTCAATGTATCGAATGTCTCCATTATCCAAGAGTAAGCGGATCAGTGCGACACGGAGTGGAATATTGGAAAAACTACCTGGTTTATTGAAGATTATCATAATTCACCGGAATTGTGGAAAAAAACGAGTGTGCTTTAGACCACACGACTGAAGTAAAACTACAAGACAAACCTCGCCCAATGGGGTGACTTATGACCTAGGGGTGACATTTGACTATGGGGTGAAATATGACCATGGGGTGACCAACGAGCTTGGGGTGACCTACAACTTTGGGGTGACCTACGACCTTGGGGTGATCTACGATCTTGGGGTGACCTACGACCTTGGGGTAACCATCCTTATCACTCCACAAGTCAAGCGTGCGTAAAGGCACGACCGTTCGCCTAGCAATCGATCACCGCTCGCATCGATTACCGTTCGCATCGATTACCATTCGTATGACATTTTTCGTAACAATCACTACTTTTCGTAACGCATTCACCAGCTTACCCCCAATTCGAGCGTGCGTAAAGAAGTTTTACTTCAATAATAAAATTAGTGGTTATAAACGCAACGGGATAAAAAATTTCAAACTGAATTTGTTAGCGAGTAAATACGATCGGACTAGTAATTGACTTTTGTTTTTATAAAAAAAATACATTTTTTTTCTACGATTCATAGCTGTAATCATTTTATTTGCCAAACGTTTTTCTAGCTAGTAGGTACATATCGATCATCCAGTTGATAAGTCAGACATCTCCAAACACTAGATAACTTTTGAGATAACGAGGTAAGCAATATTCGAAATATTATTTACATGTGTTTGTTTTCTTTTTCATATAAAATATGCTATAAAATTATACCGGGAAGCACAACGGTCCGGTACATTACTATGAAATATTGGAATTTCTTATTGGTAACCCAGAAAACGTCATTTTTTAAATTTAATTCGCTACAAGTTTTTCTGCATTATAATTTAGATGGTGTTTATGAGTAATCTGAGTATTGTACCTGTACCAGATGGAGGGAACACTTTTACATGTAACCGAATACTCAACTCAAATTTCGATTTTTCGTAGATGTTTGACTAATCAACTGGACGATCAATATGCAGTCACCTCGACTGTTTGTAGAGACATGTTGCACCAAAATGGAATTATTTAGAACTTTAAGAGGGAATTACCAGAGAAAACCAGAAATATGTCATTTTTAAATCAGATTTTAGACGTATTGACTCTTTTCAATAAAAAATTATAAATGGATTTCGAAAGATTGTTCTTTTTTCCATAAAATGTTTATTTTTAGTATAAGAAGGTTATACCAAAGGTCGTTGGCAGATTTGTTAAATTTTCAAAAAAGATTTTGTATTATACCACACCCATTTCAAATCATATAATAATGCAATAAAATAAATCAATGCATTATCTAGATATCGCATGTTTTCGAATTTTGATTTTAGTTTAAATAAAATCATTAAAAAATATACGTGTACATGTCTTTCTTGACGAAAATTGATCCGTTTGTGTATTTTTTGCGCACTTACAAACTAATATATTTCAAAATTTTTTAACATTCTTAATTAACTTAGACATTATTGAAAAATGATAAATACTTATAATCAAAAAATAATTACAAAAAGTACATTATTTTAATAGTTTTATCATCACGCCTTTCAGCATTTTTCGATGTAGGTATAAATTAAAGCAAATTTGGAATGAAATAAAATCGATATTGAGTTATAATTTTAAAAAGCTGGTACGGAGAATAATTAATCTTTCTCATTGTAACCGCCCTGCATGATCGTAAGAACAACTTTCGACGAAATGTGGATTTTCGGCCGCTGGCTGGTTAAACGCTCTTAAACGCATGCTACAAGCACGGACGACAAACCGCATGCAATGCGGGGAATTAAAAATTAGTATGCGACATTGCTGAAATTTCTGGCACATAGTCGCACATCCAGAAATGGGCAACACTGGGAAACAAGCAGCATGCCTCTTGCCTTTCAGTGTTGCCTCGGGCTAAAACGGAGCTATCAGCAGCAACGCGCCTTTAAAATCACAACTTAAATGGCCTTCTGCCAAGAAAGTCTAGTCATCAATTCACTTAAAGACATTTACCTTATGAATAAATAACGCCAATAGTGAATTTAATCTCCATGTAAATTAATAGCAACAAATTCTCCAAGTTAATTATTACACGTATTGTGTATGGAACCAGGGCGCTAAGTCACGTTGATTTAATTGTCCATTAACGATTACCATTTTATATAATAAGAAATCACAGTCTGTAACGAATGTGCTGCTTTAATTACGCTACAAATTTAATAATATATCCAGTGGCGTACTGATAACTTTCCGGCCCGGGGCAATTTTACCGCCGACGCCCATTCGCATCTTGATTGTTTTTCGCAGCATGTGGAAAAATGTAGTATCTTTTTTTTTTTAACCATCTATCTGACTAACCATCACACCGTTTCCCCGCAAGGGTAGGCAGAGAGGACGGACAGCCAAACAACTCAATCTTGGCCTACACTCCTTGCCTCGTTTACATTCATGCATCGTCTCATCCGTGCTCTTCTATTATTCCGACTCTTCACATGGCCCGACTCAAGTATCTGATTCACTTGGCCATGCCATATCTTCTCGGGCGTCCCCGACTTCTTTTACCATTCACATTTGCGTCGTATATTCTCCTTACACTCCTTTCCTCGTTTATTCGCTCTACATGCCCAAACCTTCTGAGCGTCCCTTTCTTAATCTTACTCATTACGCTTACATCAACTTTGCATTCTTCGCAGATCTCCATATTTCTTACACGATCGTACATACGTCTACTTTCATCCTTCCTCTGCCAGTTCCATGCCTCACTGCCATACATCAGGGTAGGTACCAGCACTCTACTATGGACGGCTGACTTCGCTTCCTTGGACAGTTTTTTATTGGCGCCAACGGCGTTTAGTCCTCCATTAATAGAGTTGCCTGCATTTACCCTTCTTTCGATATATCTATCGACCTTCCCATCTCTCGTAAACATACTTCCCAAGTACACAAATTTATAAAATAAGACCTTGTACCTAAAATGCAAAACATTATTATCAATTTTAACCAATAAGTTACAGTAATAAAATCGTTATGGCCTGTTATTATAAGAATCTTTAATTATCTATTATTATAAATTATTAATTCGTAAAATGCATCATAAATTCATTAATGTGAAATCAAATTTCACTAAAAAAAATCCGTCCGAAAAACATTAAAAGTTTTCTTAAAACTAAACGAATCTGAAAGATACAAGAATACATTTTTATACCATTCGTGTAGCTGATTAAATTGTCAATAATAAAGTCCAGGATTACCCCTCTTTAAACATTTTTTTAACTGTCTCGGGGGGCATATTACCTTTTATTAGCTTTTCTGTAGGATAACGTTTATTTACAAATGAGTTTACGATTTGGTACTCGAACCTATGAATATTGGCTATACACCGAATAAATTAGCCGAATTTTATATGTTACCCAATGGAAATGCTGTCCAGAGGGTGGTGAAATCCTCGTCAGTTTTATGTGTGAAAAATGATCTCGATAAAGTTAAGTCATTTTGTTGATACAAATTTGCTGGGATTCAAATTTGCTCCATTGAGTAGACACTGTGTGCTTCTTGCGATCTTTTCTATGATATTATTGCAATTTCTTTTTGACAAATGTTTTCGGCAATTCATTTATTTTGTTTCCGGTGTCAATGTTTATGATCCTTGTACTTACCCTGTCTAGAGTGTTCGGTGTTGTCCGGGCCTCTGGGCGACCGCAATGGTCGCTGAGCCACTGATACAATAAATAAAGTGCGTCGTCATGAAAGAAATTGACGGGTTACACTGAATGCAATAATTACTGCTTGCTTTACGGTAGGCATTTTATTGAATACTAGCTGATGTCCCCGGCGTTGCCCGGGCATTACAAAGAGTTTTTCGAAATCAGGTGTGGACAATAATTTTCCTCTTACTGTGAACGTCAAGTTTGCAAAATTTCTTCAAAATTGTCAAAATTCAGCATTAACGGATGGGAAAACGAGTGGGGCTAATTGTTCAAAATCTCATGCAGACAGTGGAGGTTATCCACCACTTAACCGCCCTGGTATAAATAACAGATGGCTACTCCTTCAAGACTCTCGCAAGATTCTGATTTTTTTGTTAAACGAAGCTACATTTATTTATTTTGAACGAATTTAGACCTCCAGTGTCCCTGCATACGGTGTTAGAAAGCATTATGCAAGTGCTTAACAGGAAAAAAATCTCATGCAGACAGTAACCTTCTTCTTTTTTTTTTTTTTCATGGTCAAGTTTGCAAAATTTCATCAATCTTGGAATAAAACTGTAGATTTGTGTATAAAAAGCCATGTCGTCACAGACACTCTTCGCTATCCAGAATTTTTCATCACGTACCCGAAGGATTTATCCAGCGATTCCTTGACATATTTGAAGTTAAAACATAGATATCTTTTTGTTGTCCGATAATTCTTTTAAAAAAGGCACTGGGTAGTTGGATACAGCTTAGCATGTCATGGATCCACATTCCACCTGGTTATAGCAACAGGGCAACAGATGAGACAGATACGTATCACGTGATCCGTCGCGACGTGTAGCACTGTGATGAGTGGCTACGTGGATAATTTGAATTTTTGGCAAACGAACAAAAAAAAAAATATTTTTTTTTTTTTAAATGGACAGCAAAATGACATCTACATTTTTACTCCAAATATGCTCTGGAATGATCAAAATCCTTTGGGTATGTATTGTTACGTACTGTATGTTATATGGATAGATTTTAGCAAGCAAAATAGCTTCGTATTGCTGACGGATACCGATTGTTCGCTGGGTCTAATTGAATTAACGTGGACAGGCTGAATGACCTACTGGCTTACCGATAATCAACTCTATGTAGGTACTCCGTAGCTTACGTATTGCAAATCTATACAATATTCTGTGGGGATTAGTTCGTCTAAAACACCTGAATCAATAGGTTTCAGATCAAACTAATTAGTAATTAGTATTTCAGAGGAAATTAATGCTTCGCTCCAATGGAATGTATCAGTTTCCTTTTTCAGTCAGGCTGCCTTTACCCACGTAAGTTTTTTCGTGTAAGTTTTTTTTTTCAATTATTTATTTATTTATTTTTTATTGTGAAAAACAGTTAACATATATATCCAATTACATTTCACAATTTTTTAGTTAATAGTGTATTACATTAATTATATAGGTACAATAATAATGACAGGTACTAAAGAATACCTTTATTTCGCTCTTGAAATGATTGTAGTTCGATTGAAAAATGTCAATTTCAGAAGAAAGGTTTAATAGTGAGGTCATTCTCCCCAGAGGCATGACCATTGGTAGGTTGGTCCTGCCTCTAGGAAAGGTAAAAAGTTTGTGTTGCCTTGCTCTGGTGAAGTTATCGGGGACATAAAGTGAAATCCTTTCCAGAACATCAGGATTGCTAATGTGCCCGTTTAGCAGCTTGTGTGCTACTAGCACGATTGCAATTTTTCTCCTAAACTTTTAAGGCTTTCACCCTTCAAGGGTGTTCTAGGCCATCATTTAAAATTACAGAGGAAAGGAAAGGTGAAATTATATTTTCATTTTATTTAAATGAACAAATTTCAGAATTAAATGGAAGATTGGAGTCAAGTTCAGACTTAGAAGAGATGAGAAGATGTTGAATGGAGGGGAGGCAATTTTGGATAACGCTTGATAGAAGAGAGGATATTAATTTAGAGAGGGACAAACAAAAAATATGTGATCTAAAGTTCGCTCACGTAATAAGCGCGTTATGGCCAAATTACCAATGTAAACGACACCAAATGAGATCCCTGAAGCGTATGCGTGGTAAAACCATGTACGATCGTGTGTGAAATGTGGAGATCCGCGAAGAATACAAGGCTAATGAGTTAAGAAAGGTACGCTCAGATGGTTTGGGTATGTAGAGCTAATGAACGAGGAACGGAGTGTAAGGAGAATATATGACGCAAATGTGAATGGTAGAAGAAGTCGGGTGGGTACGCCTGAGGAAGACATGGCACGACCAAGTGAATCAGATACTTGAGTCGGGCCATGTGAAGAGTCGGAATAATAAAAGAGCATATATGAGACGATGTATGAATGTGAACGAAGCAAGGAGTGTGTGCCAAGATCGAGTTGTTTGGCGGTTCGTCCTCTCTGCCTACCCCTGCGGGGAAACGGCGTGATGGTTAGTTAGTTAGTTTTAGTTAACGACACCAAAAGTCATTTACCGTAATTTATAGCAAGTTACAGAAGTTGTTCTTGCGCAAGTTTTTTGACAGGTCGAATCGAACTTCCGAAGTCGCGAACTTCCAGACTTCTCACAGCTATCAAATCAGTTTGATAAGTTGAGACGGTTACCGTAATAAATAGTACCAAAACGCCAAACAGAGATATCAAAAAAGAAAACACTGTTGTTTTCGTAAGATTTTTTTCTTATAAAATTAGTATTTTATTATGACTAAAATGTGCTTAGGTTAAGTGGATAATTATCCTTAAATTGTATCAAAAGTATGGCGTTTACCACAATCTTCCTCGCAAACTTCCAGCCTTCTTACAGCTTCTCAAATCAGTTTGATAAGTTGAGACGGTTACCGTAAGAAACAGTACCAAAATCCGCCGTTGCCAGATATCAAAAAGGAAAAGACAGTTGTTTTCGTAGGATTTTTTTTCTTATAAAACTGTAATTTTTATTATTAATATAATCTGCTTAGGTTATGTGGATAATTACCATTAAATTGTATCAAAAGTAGGCATTTACCACAGACTTCCGCGCAAACTTCCAGCCTTCTTACAGCCTCCCAAATCAGTTTGATAAGTTGAGACAGTTTATTTATGTATTTATTTGAGACACAAACAGGATATTTATAAAACATTTTTGTGGTTATAATATAATGAAGACTGAAAGACTGTTGTTTTCGTAGGATTTTTTTCTTATAAAACTTACTTAGGTTGAGTGGATAATTACCCTTAAATTGTATCAAAAGTATGGCATTTTACACAAAGTTGAACTTTTCTTTATTATAATCAACTAGCATAGTTTTTCGAAATCAGATGTGGACAGTAATTTTCCTCTTATTTTAATCTTTACATTTCATAGTATTAAAATGAAGTCGCTCCCGCTGTCTGTGCGCTTAGATCTTTTAAACTAGGCAACGGATTTTCATGAGGTTTTCACCAATAGATAGAGTGATTCAAGAGGAAGGTTTGTATACGTGCATATTATAGTAGACAAAAACCGAGAAATTCAAAGATTCAATTCAGGAAACGGGCAGCTGGCAAGCGGGCGGTGTGGAATTTTTTTTTTACATGAATACCGCACATGTGTCCTAACTGCTCCCGTCTGGAGCCAGTGGGACTATGGCATCCCCAATTGGGGTATGTTGTGAGGTTGAAGGTAGTGGGAAGGGGAAGGAGATAGGGAAGAGGAAGGTGGGGATAGTAACTGGCTATTCAGATCTGGTCACTAAACACGGCTAAAGCCATTTCAAGCAACGTTTCAATTCTGAATGGTGGTCTTACACTAGGGCGATACTGAGATTATCTTCCACTTTGAAACGTGCCGCAAATATACTATATATTATTTTAAATGAATAAATTGTGAAATAACACAAATTAATCAAATAAAATTCGGTAAAATAAATTTCCTTCTCCAAAGGTCGCGGGATTCGATCCCGCGACCTTTGGAGTGCTAGTCAAGAGCCTTACCGTTGGACTATGCCGGCCGGCCGGATTTGATTTGTATTTTATTTTATTTTATTTATTTTGGAGAAAGTTGACAGCAGATCATAAATTACAAAATAATAAAATAATAGGATGTTATTTATGCCAATTATGAACTTTCCACTGATGATAATTATAATAATAAAGTGTGATATGTAAGTTTTATTTTTTAGTTACAAAATATAAAAAGGGGGGGGGGGAGTGAGGAGGAACATAGGAATAGGATTAAGAGGCAAAGGACGGGAATATATATAGGGATTGAACTTTCTAGTTTGAGTCATGGTGCTTGCTGAGTTTTCGTTTTATGTCACGTAAAGTTGAGTTAAAAATGTCAATGTGGTAATAATTTGAGTTAAATGAGTGTGTGGATCTGTAGATAAATGAGTTCTGTTTGGAATTGGTCTTGCAAATAGGGAGATTAAAGGTAAGTGACTGCCTGCTGTTGCGATTTGGAACATGGAATGATAGGCGTTGAAGAAGATCAGGACAATCGATTAAGTTATGTGTAATTTTAAATAACATTACCAAATCTGCTATGTTTCTTCGACAAGTTAACGTTTGTATTTTGAAGAACTTTGCAGAGTCTTCATTACTAACATGAGATCGAAAAGAGCGGAAATTGAGGTACCTTAAAAATCTATTTTGAACGCTTTCAATTCTATTTTTGTGCACTGCATAGCCTGGGTTCCACACCTGAGATGCGTATTCAAGGATACTACGAACATATGAGAAATACAGTGTTTTGAAAGTAGTAAGGTCTTTAAATTGTTTACAGGAGCGGATTATGAAACCAAGCATAGAAGATGCATTAGTGACTATATGGTCGATATGTTTGTTGAAATTCAGTTTACTATCAAGTATAACCCCAAGATCCTTACTTTCGAATTTGATAGACAACGGTACATGATTAATTGAGTATTCATGGATTAATACGTTTTTATTTCTAGTAAAGCGCACGATGAAGCACTTAGAAATATTTATTTCCAGGCAATGGGCATTACAATACGTGCTCAAGCGTAGCAAATCATCTTGCAGCTTCTGACAGTCTTCGATTGAGTTTATAGGTGAAAATATTTTCATGTCATCTGCATACAGGATAGTTTGGGAGTTTACTTTAGATAGTATGCAAATAAACAGATGGCGTTGGTTATAAAGGTTGGGTAATGGCGTTGTGTTTCGTTAGCCAAGAAACGTGTGGCCGGGTCTGCTAGTATTATTACAAACGCAGCATTCTGATGGGTTCTTATCTGTTTATTTCTTCATTTTTTTTTAAATGAAGAAAGAAACATAAACTTACTTCATCGAAGTCGGATCTATAGAGTCAAAGATAAGATAAAACCTCAACTAGGCCCATAATGCATTTTATTTTATAATGCAGATATACGAATACCTATCATATATTTTCAATCGCTCTGTGAATACATCACAGAAAACCGCAAACCAATTATCGTACGTGATTTCATCGGTCGATTTGTTTATTTATAAATATCACATTAACACATGCATGCGTTAATTATAATATCAATACATCACGTGAAAACGTGTGAATTTAAACTTTTATTTGAATGCAATTAGCATTGGCATGCCACTTTGAAAATTTACTTCAGGTAAACATTAAACTGATCAAAGAACGTCAGATTTAAATAATCTTTCAGTTTTTCATAATATTAGGTCCTTACATTTGAAATTGGCGTTTTGTTTGGGAGGAACATAAAGTCGATTTTTTAAAAATATAATATATATATATATTTAATCAAAGTATGTACCATTGCCATCTATGCACTGTTGCCATCTCATAGGTAGTTCATCGATCCCTTTACTAAAAAAACCATTCGGACGGGAATCAATAAAATCTTTGAAGGCGGTTTGGACTGCCCCATCGGAGTTGAAAATTTTTCCCTTGCAAGAAGTTATCCAAATTTCGAAAAAAAATGGTAATCTGTTGGGGCAAGGTCCGGAAAGTACGGTGGTTGTCTTAGACATTCCAATTGAAGCTCCTCTAATTTGGTAGCCGTCTGTTGTGCAGTGTGTGATCTAGCGTTCTAACGTGCGTTTGTTGATTTGCTTCACTCAATTCGTGAGGTACCCACCTTTCAAGCTTTTTCACCTTCCGAATTTGCTTCAAGTGGATTAAAACAGTTTTATCACTAACACCGCAGCCTGCAGCTAACTCGGACGTGGTTTGCGATGGATCCGCTTCCACAATAGCCTTCAATTCTTCATTATCAACTTTGGTCTTCGGCCGTCCACGGGGCTTGTTCTGCAGGTCGAAATTTCCAGAACGAAAACGTTGCAACCAAAAACGCACTGTGTTTTTTTTGCGGCACCGTCGCCATACACATCATTAATCCTTCGATCCGTTTCTGCAGCACTGGTCCCACGGTGGAACTCGTACTCGCAAAAAACGCGATATTTCAAGTTTTCCATTTTTCCTTAATTGTTTTGAAAAATAAACAATTAAGGAAAAAAACAAATGAATTATAATTTTCGAAACACAAATACATGAGTAAATAGCTGTATAAATTTGAATTTGGAATTCTTAACCAAAGAGAAGATATTTGAGATTAAAGTTGCCAGTACGGCAAAACGCCAATTTCATATGTAAGGATCTAATATTATGTATTTGCGTTGTTCTGGTTTCTTGTAAATCGTTTCTAATGCGAGTTTCTTTTGTTTACAGGTTCGAAGATCGGTGAAGATACGAGGAAGACGAAAAGAGAAGGAGAAACTTCCCTCCGGTATCACAGCCGACTATAGTGCTTCCTTCTTTGCTGAGTTAGACAGAGATGCTCAGTTAGACAGAGATGCCAACTATTCAAATTACCCCCTCGTCGCAGAATCCGAGGAAAACAACCACATCATCATGTCTGAGACCAAAACATCTTCAGTCGTTTGGAGAGAATCTCTCCTGCAATCAGACAGTTCAGAAGCATCTTTGAATTCCTTGAACAATCCTAATGGGATCGGTAAACAGCCTCCGAATCTTCCTCCACTACCTCCGAGACCTCCTAAAAGAGGAATACTCAAAGGTCCTAGACTCTCAAACAGTTCTTTGTTGAATAACGGCCACTCCTCTTCCGACGCGACAGACTTCGTGCAGAACGGACAAGATCTCGCCAACAATACAATCAGAAACGAGGTGATCTCTTACCAAAATCTCCCCATGCGAAACGGCGGAAGCCAAGATGTGGTAAATGGTGCGCAGAACTTTACGAAGAAAGTGATCCACAGTCCGGTGGACGGAAGCACTAGACCCACTTATTACAATAACTACGGCTCTCCCCCTCCCATTACCGTAACTTCGCACGATTACAACGAGCAGTACAAAGGCAATGGAACACCCTGTGCCACGTCTCCTTCACCAAGTGCTGACACATTGACTGATACAACGTCCAATTCCTCATTTGCTACCCCTCCGTTTTCGATGTCTCCAACAGGAGACGCGGATGGCTTCCACCAGTTTTCAAGCTACCTCGATGGAATGGACTTACCCCTTCCTGAGATCGTACCAGCAGTTTTACCAGCTCCTCGTGTCTTGATCATCCAACGCCAAAAAGCTCCGAGAAGCGACTTTGGTTTCAGCCTTCGCAGAGCAATGATAGTCGAAAGACATGTTGCAGACGGTGTGAACGGTGTAAATGGCGTAAACTCTTGCGACGATGAGAAGGATGGAGTCAAAATGAAAGCTGTGATCTTTGCAGAGCCTGGTACGAACGGGCAAGGCCATGAAACTGGACTTTTACCAGGCGATAGACTCCTCGAAGTCAATGGAGTCTGTGTCGACGATAAATCCAGAGATGAAATCATTGAGATGATCAAAGGTAGCCATGATCACGTCACTGTCAAGGTGAGTCACAACTTTTAACTGCCTGTTTAATCTGTCTCTATAATATATGCATTGTCTTCAGTCATTGAGGGAATCATGGTTGATGTATTATTATTCATACGACCAGACGACCTTCTTTCACCTCGTATCGATCAACTGATCTGGAATTAAGCTAAATGGATTAGCCTGGAATGGTCATTGTCTGACTTATACCATAATTTATGTAAATATACTCGTACTTACTTTAGCTCGTGTAGGTATCCAAAAAGCTGTTATATCTTTCATTTTTTTTATTTTTTACACATATTTAAAAAAAAAACCTAAGGACATATATATTTTTTATATTTTATCTATTGTTGAAAATGGCATGAACTAATGATATAATGAATGAGAACATTTTGTCTGATCTCTCAAAACTTTGTTATAAATTCATATATTTTTATCACTTATTATTTTTCTCTGTTTATCATTTTATTTTTAAATTTTATTATTTTGCTTTTACTTAACTGTTTTGCATGACCGATATTTGCGTGTGTTATTTTTATTAAATTGTGAAATTATTAACCCCGATACAGGCGAACCCTAGTGGGGTTAATAATTACATGCTAAAAATATATGTATATAAATTGTGAAGAAGCAATAAATAAATAAATAAATCTTAACTAATAGTTCTGTGAACAGTAGACCTCACCTCCAAAAACTTATGTTTCCCATTTTATTTTTTTTTTTAAATCAAAACCAAGATTACTTCTGAAATCATAAGATTTGTAAGTAGGTACATAAATACTTGCCTACTTTATTATTAATCATATATTTTATGTAACATATATTTTTTTTTAATTTTACACAAGGAACTATACAATTTGTCCAAAGAAACGTCGCTATCTCAATGACCATTATTTTTCAAACTTTCTTCATGCAGATACCTACCATAATAACTCAGTCAAAATATTTGTACGTACAAAAAAATATACAGACAGATGAACGGCCGAGTTAAAACAGAACTATGCTCAGTCAAAAATATATCGCACCATGAATAAGTTTTAAATTCTTTGTAAATTTGTCTTATTTTTCTCTTGTAAGACACTATTATTGAAATTGTAACATTGATCGGATCGCTTATTTTCTCACAGCATTTTATAAATACTTACCTAGCAGTCCTCGATTTCTCAATAGGCCGTATAGGCCGCGTCCTAGGGGCGGCAGCCTACAAGTTCATGATTATGATAGGTGGCAACTTCTAAGAAGGGCGGCGAAAATGAACTGGTCTATACTTATGAAAAGTATAAATCCGTCATTTTACCTAATGTAAAAAATAAATCAAAGGCACTGAATAGTAACTTAACCCCTGGAATGCCAGGAACTAAACTGCACTTGCCTCGACTTTATGATATTTTCAACCTCAAAAAATGTTCTTAGCGTACTAAATTTAATTTTATTCGTTTGGCAACGAAACAATTTATCTTAATTAATTTCCAGCTTGTTTTATCGTCACTTGCAAAAATTGCCGGCCGACGTAGTCTAGCGGTAAGGCTTTTGACTGATAATCCGAAGGTCACGGGATCGATTACCGGCGTGCGCAAATAAATTTGATTTGATTTTTGTGTTATTTCACGTTTAATTCATTTAAAATAATACATTGTATATTTGCGCCACGTTCCAGAGTGGAAGATATTCTTAGTATCGCCCTGGTGTAAGACCACCATTCAGGATTGAAACGTGCTTGAAATGGCTTTAGCCATGTTTGGTGACCAGATTTCCAGGTACTTCCCTACGTTCCACTACCTTCAGCCTCACAACATACCCCAATTGGGGATGCAATAGACTCACTGACTCCTTTCATATAAAAGATTCTCCAGATTCTATTTAAAAAAAAAATCCGTGGAAAAGCGCATTGCAAATTATGCGTCAAATGTAATTATTTTTCATTTTCAAAAGTCGTACTATTGTATATTACTTACGGAAAATCCTCATATTTTGATTTATTTTTATTACAACGCTTATTTTAGCCGGAAAATATAATAAAACTCAAGAATATTTTCGTATTTCTTCATTATTCGAAAACAAAACATTTATCTGAATATAAGTAGCTCTATTCTAGAGAATCTACATAAGATAGATGTGTACAATTTTTATAAATATTTAAACATATTATTTATTTATTTATTTATTTACGCCTATTTAGGCTTTTACATACATATATATATAACAATATTAACAAAATTATACTGGTAAATAGTGCAGGAAACTACTGTTTAAAACACTTGCACAAAAATTAATAAAAAGTAAAAATATTAGGTATTGAATTTAAACCACACAGTATGTAGGTACAAAATATAATAAATCTGAAATAGTTTTTTTTTCTTTCAGCCGACAAAATACTGCCAATGAATTAGTCAATTTTAATAGCTTTATCAAAGTATTATTCCCTTATGTGATGAAAAAAACTTCAATAAGGTGCGCTTATATAATAAAATTGATGTACTAAAGATATCAACAACTTCAGAGTATTTGTTTCCAAGCTGTTGAATCCGTCGCATAGGAGTATAATATTGACTTGTTGACTTAGAATTGCTACAATTATATGGTAGGTACTGTCTTGTGACTGACCCGCCTGGAGTATGAAAAGAGATTTCATATAATAAATCAGGGGTATCAAACATTGAATTAATGATTTTATACAAACAGGTTAAATCGGAAATGATTCTACGATCAGATAATTTTATTAAATTTAATGAAGAAAGTACGTTATCGTAATTTAGGCATTCACTAGGAACGCCCGGTAAGAATGAATATCTGGTAAGATGGTAAAATTTACCAGAATATAATTTTGCAAATACGAGAACTTTATTACGAAAATAGTATCAGTGTTCGACATATTAGCCGGCATTCTAAGGGTTAATACCGCAAAGTACGGTATATTGTGATCGAAAAGATAGGAACTAAACACTTTAAGAAAATTACCACTTTGAAGTCGTTATAAGATATAAGATGCTGGTATCTGGTATTAGTATTGTCTTCTATTGAGATTTTGCTCTAAAAATCACCGAATGGAAAGATTTTGAGTTTATGATAGGTATGTCGACCGAAAACAATACCTATACAGTTAAAACTGTAAAAACACACCACCTAAACCTAAAGAGATGCGTTCATTTTAAATCAAGATTTTTATAATACTACTAGCTAGTTCCCGGCATGCGTTGCTATGCCATTTATTAAAGAAATTGTTTCTCCCTGCGTGTCCTTTCCCTTTCGTCCCGTTCCCGTTTCCCTTCCTCCTCCCTTTCCTCTCCCTCGTCCCCTTCCCCTCTTGCGTTCACACTCCGTCTCCTCCACCTTCCCTCTCCCCCTTCCCCCGTCCCGCGAACCCCCCTTCACCCTCCCACCTCCTGCATTACATACATTCAGTCCCGGTACATTCAGATTTAAAACAGCTCGCGTGACACCTATTGTAATTTTTTTATACAAATTTCATAATGCCAGAGCTCACCAGTAGTTTTATACAAACCTTGTCCTGACAATAACGAACATACAAAAAAAGAATTATCCGATTTTGTGCAGTATAAACAAAATATGTTACTTCAAGCATCAATACTAGAGGCCAACCTAATGATGATTACTCCATAAAAATACATAGCTGTACGAATTCCAATGAATGTAGTGAGTGCCCCAGTATAGAGCGCACTTCACAGATGAAGTACCTCGGCCTCACCATTGACCCATACCTCAAACGGAACCTACACACCCAGATCATTGCAAATAAAATTAAAAAACAATACACTTCTTCAGATCCATAAGGAACTTTCTTAACTTAAAACTCCTAAAAACGATTTATTTTGCAATCACCCAATCTATCATTGAGTACGGTATCATTGCATGGGGAGGGGGCATTTCATCAACTCTAGATCCTCTCGAAAAGGCGCATAAAACAATTATGAAAATTATTCTCAAACTTCCTCTAACTGCAAATAGTGACCAAATATTCAAAATAATGAGAGTATTTGATGTTCGACAGATCTACGTAAAAACTATCCTCATACATCTTAAAAACAAACATGTGCTTTACGAAAAAAAAAAAAACTTATGATTTACACGTAACTCCAACAAAGACTTATTGCAAGTTCCAACGCTCTCTTCCACCTTTGGTCAACGTAGCTTTAGATACTTTGCCACGAAAATATTCAACATTCTCCCAGAAATCATCAAACTGAGAAACACAGAAAAATTAAAAAAATATGTTAAAATTTGGATATATTCTAATGATCGAGCCTATACTGATGCTCTCACCCAAACGCCCTGTCATTGACAGTTGATATTGTGGTAATAACCTTGCAGTTTTTGTTTTGTGTATATACAAACAATAATGTAATCTAAAATAAAGTTTTTGCTGTATAGAAACCTACATTATACATTTATAAAAACCCACAGATAAAATTGTGAGAAACAATTTACAAAAAATTCTGCCTCAAAACAGGTTCACCTAGTGAGGCAGACTATGCACAACTAAAAATATTGTATAATTATGCCACTTCTGTGTAACCAATCTTACATTACTTTCTGCTTGTTAATTTTTTTGGTAATCTACATTGAACATTTTTAGTTGTAATTTTGCTAATTTCATTGAATAAAGATATATTATTATTATTATTAGTCATTAGGAAGTTATGTGCGTACATACATTTCGGCGATTCATTTTTATTTATATAGATAGATAGATAGATAGATAGATGAAGATTAATAAATTTTCTTAAGTGCTTGTAAGTACTACTCGTAATTTGATTAAAAAAAACTGGCAATTTTCATTTAGTTGCCACACTGTAAATATAATTAATATATGTATCGTACACAAGTCAATTTGATCGAATTCGGTTAATGTTTTGAGGTGGGGTTTGTTTGCTATGGGGGAGGAAAGGAAATGGGAAGATGGAGATTGTGAAGTATCCACTGGATATTCAGATTAGAACGTTAAACTCATTTGTCATCTTTGGGGATGCTGTGTAGAGTGGTATTTTTAGGGAAAGGAAAGAGAGGATGATCTGTGAAGGCAAAAAGTAGGAGGGTGGCTAGGAATCTGGGTTGGGTAAGAACGTGTCAATAGGAGTGAGGGACGTACGAATCCATCCCTCCCACTGCTATGCAAAGCGATGGGTCGAGAGAGGCTGGAGAGGTCTAGGTTAGGTCTCCCTCAACCAGTCTCTCCCGAACCGGCCCGCGACGCAGCAGGTGAGCAAACGCATCCGCCGCCAAGACCTAGACAAACCTCAGCCCATGAACCCGGGCACACTTGCTAAGTCACCAAACGAAGCAAACCATTTAGGAGTGACCGATGGCAGGGGTATTGGTTATCCAATAAATAGTTCCCGGGGCGGCGGTACCCATTCCCTCCTCCCAAATCTGTGTTAGTATCTACCACTTTTGTATATTGTTCACGAGCGGAAAAAAATAATTACGTACATGGAAGCATGGAACTGGCAGAGGAAGGATGAAAGTAGATTGAACGCCGTAGAAATGAGATCCCTGAGGCGTATGTGTGGTAAAACCATGTATGATCGTGTGAGAAATGTGGAAATCCGCAAAGAATGCAAGGCTGATGTAAGCGTAATGAGTAAGATCAAGAAAGGAACGCTCCGATGGTTTGGGCATGTAGAGCGAATGAACGAGGAAAGGAGTGTAAGGAAAATATATGATGCAAATGTGAATGGGAGAAGAAGTCGGGCTTCGCCCGAGAAAGACATGGCACGATCAAGTGAATCAGAAACTTGAGTCGGGCCATGTCAAGAGTCAGAATAATAGTAGAGCATGTATGAGACGATGTATGAATGTGAACGAGGCAAGGAGTGTGTGCCAAGACCGAGTTGTTTGGCGGTCCGTCCTCTCTGCCTACCCCTGCGGGGAAACGGCGTGATTAGTTAGTTAGAGAGGAAAAAATCAAAAAGGAAAAAAAACTTCATATTAAGATCAAAACCATTCGGTTAGCATTAATTTCATCTTTAACTACGTTTTAACACATTATGTAATTACGTATTATTATTTATTCATTTCTTATTTTCTTCCTCATTCTTAATATAACGATAAGTAAAATTTACAAAATTTTAAGAAACCCCTGACACAAAAAGAGCTGATGACCTTGAAACGCCTGAACAGATTTTCATGAATTGTAGCTAAGAATCATCTCGACATAATCGGTTCATTCGTTTTGGAGCTACGATGCCACAAGAAAGACACACAGACAGACACACAGAAAATCAAAGTTATTTTATTTTATTTTAGAGAAAGTTGACAGCATATCAGAGATTACAAATTAATACAATAATAAGATTATGAACTTTCCACTGATGATATTTAATAATAAAGTGTGACATTGTAAGGGTATTTTCTTGGTTTTATTTTTTAGTGACAAAATATAAAAAAAGGGGGGGGGGGGGAGGAGGAACATAGGAATAGGATTAAGAGGCAAACGACGGGAATATATAGGGATTGAACTTTCTAGTTTGAGTCATGTTGCTTGGTGAGTTTTCGTTTTATGTCACGTAAAGTTGAGTTAAAAATGTCAATGTGGTAATAATTTAAGTTATATGCGTGTGTGGATCTGTAGATAAATGAGTTCTGTTTAGAGTTGGTCTTGCAAATAGGGAGATTAAAGGTAAGCGACTGCCTGCTGTTACGATTTGGAACATGAAATGATAGGCGTTGAAGAAGATCAGGACAATCGATTAAGTTATGTGTAATTTTAAATAACATTACCGAATCTGCTATATTTCTTTGACAACTTAACGTTTGTATTTTGAAGAACTTTGCAGAGTCTTCATTACTAACATGAGATCGAAAAGAGCGGAAATTGAGGTACCTTAAAAATCTATTTTGAACGCTTTCAATTCTATTTTTGTGCACTGGATTTAAAAGCCTGGGTTCCACACTTTAGATGCGTATTCAAGGATACTACGAACATGAGAAATACAGTGTTTTGAAAGAAGTAAAGTCTTTAATAACATATTCATCTTGCGTCGGGGGTTAAAAAGACCAGTGACCAGTCAAAAAATCAAATCCACGCCGCGGCGTGGATTTGATTTTTATACAAATCTACAGTTTCATTCTGAAACTGATGAAAAAGACTTGACCTTCAAAACAAGAGGAAGGTCACTGTCTTCATTACATTGAGTTGTTCATCATTGCGTAAAGACCGGACAACGCCGGGGACTTCAGCTATTTTTGCCAATAAAATCAAATATCAGAATCGATAAGACATTTTTCCAGAATCGTAGACATTGTTTTGATTAGGAATACCGTAATGCGAGTGAAGAATGTGTTTCCAGTTTCCACGGTCAGCTGTTGACTGAGTGACCTAATGTTTAATTTAATTTAAAAATACCGTAGGTGATTGCTTACATATCATTTTCCTGCTTTGAAAAGGTTAAATGACAGGCGTAGGTAGAATCTTTGAATTGGGAATAATATCCTGGGGAATAAGGCCCTGCGGGCGGCTTTTGCTTCGGTTTCGCCCAGTTAGTGTTGGTGATTATTTTATAAATCCAAGAGGAACTGGTTCCACTGTCAACGTGTCAACCAGTGATGGCTAGTCACCGCGACAAAGCAACCGGGTCAGGCGATGACGTGATATGTAAAATTCAGCCGCTTGATGGTCGGACGCCGGCCGGTGGAGACATTCGGGTTCCTGGTCCGACTCCGAGTTTCGGGTTTGGGACCGAGTCCGAGTTCCGCGATCAGTTTCTCTTGGAGTAGTCGATTTTAAAAAGGAGTAGGAGTAGGAACCGCTTCCCGCAAAGGACCCGAGTACGAAAGCCCATTCCAGCTGAACCGACACATCGCTAGTGTACAAAGCTGCTCCACTCTTCGCGGTTCTGCGCTGCGTGAAGATCTGTGGACACGGACTCCAGTGATACTTGGTCACTTATGCGCATTGGTGACCTTTTTCTGCTTCTTATGCCTTCCACTTTGCCAGTGACTATGCGCTTCTCCAAGTAGGAGTCCTCAGTTTGGCTAACAACGTGTCCAAAGAACTTAAAATACATTGTTGGGAGATAATTAAGAGCCTATTGTGGATGCCTAATCCTTCCAGAATGGAAACATCTGTGAATCTGGCTATTCATGGAATCCTTAGCATTTTTCTCCAGCACCGCATTTCGTGGGCGTCTAACAGCTTTATTTCGCTGCCTCTAAGTGTCCATGTTTCCACACCGTATTAAATGTGGGGAAATCAACGCCCGGACGGGTCTCATTTATTTGATACTGTATTTCAATTGTTGCTTTTAATGGCAGCATCAATATTCAGAAATGCCAATAATAAACAAATACAATTACCGGTTTAAATCTTTGGTGGCCATGAAACCCATATTATTTTTATTGTTAAATTTTATATTATCCGATTTCGTCAAAGTTTCAACACGTTTCTTATTTGCAATTTTTATAAATATTATGAACTCTTTATTACTTGACAGTTGACAGTTAAAAGGTGCAAATTTTGATAAATATTATGACCTCTTTATTACTTGACACTTGACAGTTAAAAGGACTTTTCTTATTGGCAATTTTGATAAATATTATGACCTCTTTATTACTTGACACTTGATAGTTAAATGGACATTTCTAATTGGCAATTTTGATAAATATTATGACCTCTTTATTACTTGATAGTTAAATAGACATTTCTTATTGGCAACTTTGGTAAATATTATGACATCTTTATTACTTGGCACTTTAGAGTTAAATGGATTTTTCTTATTGGCAACTTTGATAAATATTATGACATCTTTATTACTTGACACTTGAGAGTTAAATGAACTTTTCTTATTGGCAACTTTGATAAATATTATGTTATGACATCTTTATTACTTGACACTTGAGAGTTAAATGGACTTTTCTTATTGGCAACTTTGATAAATATTATGACATCTTTATTACTTTATTACTTAACAATTTGGGAGGCGGGAATGGGTACCGCCGCCCCGGGAACCTTTATTGGATAACCAACACCTCTGCCATAGGTCACCCCAAGTGGTTCGCTACGTTTGGTGATTTAGCAGGGGTGCCCGGGTTCATGGGGTGAGGTTTGTCTAGGTCTTGGAGGCGGATGACCAGGTCATACTGAACCCCAGATTCCTACCCACCCCTTAAACCCTTTTCCTTCCCAGAACTCTCCTCTCCTTCCTTTCCTTAAAAAAACCCTCCACACAGCATCCTCAAAGATGACATAGGCCCTGAGGGAAATTATTTTCCTCAGGGCCTCCTGCGTGGAGCTCAAGTAAAAAAAAAAAAAAACTTGACACTTGAGTTGAGAGTTAAATGGACTTTTCTTATTGGCAACTTTGATAAATATTATGATCTCTTTATTACTTGATAGTTAGATAGACATTTCTTATTGGAAACTTTGGTAAATATTATGACATCTTTATTACTTGACACTTGACAGTTAAAAGGACTTTTCTTATTGGCAATTTTGATAAATATTATGACCTCTTTATTACTTGACACTTGACAGTTAAGAGGACTTTTCTTATTGGCAATTTTAATAAATATTATGACCTCTTTATTACTTGACACTTGACAGTTAAAAGGACTTTTCTTATTGGCAATTTTGATAAATATTATGACCTCTTTATTACTTGACACTTGACAGTTAAGAGGACTTTTCTTATTGGCAATTTTAATAAATATTATGACCTCTTTATTACTTGACACTTGACAGTTAAAAGGACTTTTCTTATTGGCAATTTTGATAAATATTATGACCTTTTTATTAGATACTTGACACTTGGCAGTTGAAAGGACTTTTCTTATTGGCAACTTTGATAAATATTATGATCTCTTTATTACTTGATAGTTAAATAGACATTTCTTATTGGAAACTTTGGTAAATATTATGACATCTTTATTACTTGACACTTGACAGTTAAAAGGACTTTTCTTATTGGCAATTTTGATAAATATTATGACCTCTTTATTACTTGACACTTGACAGTTAAGAGGACTTTTCTTATTGGCAATTTTAATAAATATTATGACCTCTTTATTACTTGACACTTGACAGTTAAAAGGACTTTTCTTATTGGCAATTTTGATAAATATTATGACCTTTTTATTAGATACTTGACACTTGGCAGTTGAAAGGACTTTTCTTATTGGCAACTTTAATAAATATTATGACCTCTTTATTACTTGATAGTTAAATGGACATTTCTTATTGGCAACTTTAATAAATATTATGACATCTTTATTACGTGACACTTGAGAGTTAAATAGATTTTTCTTATTGGCAACATTGATAAATATTATGACATCTTTATTACTTGACACTTGATAGTTAAATGGACATTTCTTATTGGCAACTTTGATAAATATTATGACATCTTTATTACTTGACACTTGAGAGTTAAATGAACTTTTCTTATTGGCAACATTATAAATATTATGACATCTTTATTACTTGACACTTGAGAGTTAAATGAACTTTTCTTATTGGCAACATTGATAAATATTATGACATCTTTATTACTTGACACTTGATAGTTAAATGGACATTTCTTATTGGCAACATTGATAAATATTATGACATCTTTATTACTTGACACTTGATAGTTAAATGGACATTTCTTATTTTCAACTTTGATAAATATTATGACATCTTTATTACTTGACACTTGAGAGTTAAATGAACTTTTCTTATTGGCAACATTGATAAATATTATGACATCTTTATTACTTGACACTTGAGAGTTAAATGGATTTTTAAAGCTCCATAGATTGTGATGGAAATGGAAAAGACGTTATGGGTATAAAAACATGCAAAACCTAGAATTTGCAGATTTTTATTTATTTATTTATTAATTTTCAACGCCCTGATGGGCTTTTACATGACAAGTTTATAATACAGAGACAGTTTTTTTGAATAAAAAAGATAAACTATAAAAATATAACTAGTAGGATAAGAGAAGCTATGCAGTTTTCATGATACCGTGTGATTCGACAGTTTTTGCTGCTGCTACAGTAAAAATAAAATCTTTCTACTTTTTAGCATACTTAATTATATACCAATATACTTTTTTTACGTTAACCACTCCAGTGAGAGCGCAATTTAAAACTTTTTTCCCCGATTGCTGAGATTTTTAAGTTGAATATTTTCCGCCCACATTAAAAAAATCATACATGCGAATTTTATTACTGAGACATACAAACTGATTATAGTTCTATATAGCCAATGAATTTATCTAACTTTTGCCGATTATCACATATTTGTAGGATTTATAAAAACAATATTATAAAATCGTAAACTTCTACTTAATTACTTACAAATAAGGGAAAATTTGCCAAAATCGGCAGCAAAGCAATCTGAGGTATTTTAAATAGTGCCATATTGTGGCAAAAAGCGCTCCAGTGGTTAAGGTATACGACTATTTGCCTGTATTTACAATAGGGTATTTTTATTGTTTTATTTTTATTTTCGAAAAAAATTAAGAAAAACATTAAAAACATTAAAAATTAAGATTGGATTCGGCGGCCTTTACGTCACTCCCAGGCAACTTTGGTGGCAGCTTTCCAATGTCTTACCGTACATTGGCGTTTTCTGTGTCACATTGACGTTGTAGCCAGTTATAACCATTTAGAAATAGGTGGTTTTTCAAATTTTTAGTACCTATAATGATCAGAAAAATTAACTTTATATCTTCCACACACATTTTTAACGGTATCATAATTTGTGAAAATACACCATTCTGGTTAGACTCTTGGTATGAAACATTTGTTACCATTAAAGTGTGATGACATATTGTTATGAGTTTGTGTTATAAGATTAAAGGGAGATGTACTAATGAGCCTTTGTCGGGCTCGGGTGTAATCTGCTAGTCAACTTTGATTTCCTCACCGGAAACCTTGGACGCCAAACCCAGCCTAATGTCTGGGTATGTCAACCAGCGGAGAACACGGTACTCAATTCTCAGAGTGTGGGCCATTAGTTTTTATAGCATTCCTGAAAAGGCTGCACAAGGAAACTACTTAATAAAACGAAATGTGGAGTATATAATCGGTTCACTGTATTGATTTCGAAAAACATAATAAAATAAATGGTATGGACTCACCCCCGGGACCAATATCGTAATTTTATGCTAATCCTAGCTACCCTAATTAAATTTATTGCCGCCGAACTCCCGATGTCGTGAGACCCCACCCCAGCTCCTGGTGGCAAGGGTGATCCCAACCTCTGCGGCTCAGCTTGGCCCTGCGACCTCCTCAGCAGTCGCATGGAAGTGATGTCAGACCTGGACCCTCAGGAGAAGGAAGGAGTACCCAGACTCTACTCCAAATTGTAAAGGAAGGCCCGTCAGCAATTCGAGGCGATGTTTCGTTCAACACTGCGGTATCTCGGGTTTGTTCCATAAATATACCCTCGGGGGGAATTCAATAGTTGGCCTGCATATAATCACGGGCGCAGCGAGTTATTAATTAATCCGATGACTCGGATAATGAGGTACAATAGTCTTTTCACTCGGACATTGCCAATTCACTCGTGGTCACTCGGACCCTCGCGAAACTCACATTTTACGTGAATAACTCTTCGGTTAGATGCACAGCGCACAATGATAAGCGTGGCGGGTTATTATTTACACCGATGTCTCGGATAAAGAGGTACATTAATCGTAACACACGTACATCGCCATTAAACTCGTGCTCCCTTTTGGGACCCGCGCGAAAACTCGCATTTTACGCGAATAAATCTTTAATTTTTATATTTAAAATAAACACAACGTGTTTCCGTCCCCCGAATGCAGATGCCCAAGCTTGGATTACAATCACATCGTATTAAAACTTAAGATTAATTGACCGTTGTTTTCACGGCGTACCGCACAAATCGCCGTGAAAACCAGAGTGCGGATCCGGAAACCAAACCCAAAAACCGCCGCCTACCGACACGTTGAACGAACTCCCCCAGGTTTGCCAACCTAACCAATTAAAATGCATTTAAGAAAATAGTACCTAACTTACGATAAATACAATCGCTTCATAACATTACCCCCCTTCCCACAAAAATGTTTGCCCTCAAACAAAACTACCAAAAATCTAAACATGCCCTGAACTATCTACGTTGGTCCCAAGGAGTATCTGGTAAAAAAAATAAACAAACAGTAAATGTAAAATACCAAAATACAAATATTAGAAATGAAAAAGAAAAGAAAAATCCTTAAATAGTACTCTTATGAAGAATGAGTGCATCGTAACCCCAATCGCGCCTATCCTGCGTGTAGGCCGGATAGTAGGTTTACGATGCAACCATTCTCGAACTTAAAAACTAGTAAACCAATATAACCTAAGAACAACTTTTTGTAAGATGATACGTGAATGGACAACAAGCACCCTCAGCACTGGAAAAAACAAATTCTGGGTGGTTGTAATATTGACTCTTACCGAGCACTACCATTGACGTATCATCTGGAACAGAACACATAAACTAACTTAAAAGATAAGTCTTAAAATTAAGAAACATACATTTTTATGATTAAATCACTCCTCCAAATACGTCAAGTTAAATTCTATGCATTAGGCATCACTGTTCCAAACACTATCACTGAATTTATATAGCCTTTCTTAGGCCGAAAATATTTGATGGGTTTACCATCTACACTTCACTGAATTTATATCCTTTAGGATAAAACTAACCCTCTTTTGGGAGAGTATTCCTAACTAACCTCCTATTCTGGTCCTTGGGTGAATAATATTTAACCAACAACAATTATACATTGTAAAGGTAATTTTAATAGTGTACAACCACCGCATCGGATGGTGCCAAATAATTTTTTAATAGTATACAACCAACGCATCGGATGGTGCCAAATAATTTTTTAATAGTATACAACCAACGCATCGGATGGTGCCAAAGAAATAAAAAAAACAACCAACTGTTTTAGAAGGTGTCATTTGTTAATAAGATGTGCAGCTATAATTTAGTGCAGCCATAAGTATACGTCCAACTCTATAGAAGGCGTAATCGGTAAGTAAAGAACAAATTTTAAGGTTTTCACTGTAAACCGTTGTTCAACCATATAGTACATAATAACAATGTTATAAGTCTCTCAGGACAATAATAACAGAATACATCCAAAATCTTATACAAATATAAATGATTCTACTTCCTATGTTGGCTTAAAATGTGGAAGGATATGTGATACCATATCATCCCACATTATAAGATCTCAAAAAAAATCTTATAAACAAGGTGGACATTACAAAACATTTTCTGTAACTACTAAAAACAAAATTAAAACGCTTTTCCAAAAGCTGAGGCTTATCTGACGCAGCCTATGTTTATAGAGTAAAACAATATTTTGACAATATTATACGAAATAAATTTACCAATAAAACAGAAGAAGAGTGAGAGAAAGAGAAAAAAAAATACTTTGAATTTTAGCAATTACTTCTGTAACCTGACAAAATAGGGTCAAATAATGTCAATGCACTGAAGGTGAATAACAATAATTCTTCATTTAAAATCACTTAGAAAACAAAGAGATACAATCCCTGCGTCTCTGTGTTTTCTATGTAATCTGGAACAACAAAAAATGACATTATCAAAAGCATGAACATAACCCAAAAAAAAAGGTATGTCTGAAACACGCAGAGATAGTGTGCGGATATGTCCGCGTATTTCAGGATACAAGACTTACAACTAATAATCCTAAGTTAATCCAAAAAAGGTATGCCTGAAACACGCCGAGATAGTGTGCGGATATGTCCGCGTATTTCAGGATACAAGACTTACAACTAATAATCCTACTTAATCATCTGTTCAGCCGACGTCCAAATTTACGTCTGTTTTAGCGTTAATATTATCGATAAATTTATACTTATACATGCACATACGTATTTTTAAATATATTCTCAACTCGAGCATTGCCACTAGAGTTGAGGTTGTTATTGTAATGAAACAAACCACCCTCCTCATCAATCTTACAAAACACCCCCCGCCAAGTAAATAACCCAATTCCTTAAAAATGAATCTAAAGACAGGACTAATGACTGTCAGAATGTCGGGTCGTTTCAACTCGGTTGATCAGGCCGGGTTAAAACTCCCAAGCATCAAATATTAACTAACAGATATGATAATTTGCAGTACTCGGTAGGGATGGCCAGACCCTCCGAAGTATTGCCACAATAAGACTATACCGGTATATTATTTGATTTTACTATATCTTTCACATGAAAATCACCCGCAACTTTTCCGTTTAAGTCTGCAAGTGTATAAATTAAGTTTGATTTTTTCTTTACTACCACGTTCTGAACAAACCGGGGTGCCAATTTTTGTGCGAAATAATTCAATGCGTTAGATTGCGCAAAATTCCTCCGCCACACCACATCACCAACCTGATAGGTAATGTGTTTTCTGCGCAGGTTGTAATGGTCAGCTCCTTTTTGAAAAGCTTTAAGAAGAGCATTCGAGACTTGCTCATAAACCGACGACAACTCTTCTAATTTCTGTGCATAAACTTTAGGTTGAGCACCAATTTGCGAACTGGTTTCCTCATCCGCTATTGGATTACGGTGCAGATCACCGTCTAGTATCTGCTCCCGACCATGCATCAGAAAATAAGGTGTATAACCTGTAGCGCAGTTTACCGTGTTATTCATCGCCGATTGAACTTGCGGAAGAAATTTAGACCAGTTTCGGTGGTCTGATTCAACTAAGATGGATAACGCCGTGCCCAGGGTTTGATTATAACGTTCGACTACGTTGTTTTGAGGCGTATAAGATGAATTGTAAAATGGTGGCGGCATGTTATAACTATTAAGCAATTCTTTAAATTCTTTCGAAACAAATTGACGACCATTATCACAGACGATAGTTCGTGGTACGCCGTGAACAAGAAAGATGTTTTCTTCTAAGATTTTTATTATGCTTCTCGCGGTGCCATTGCGCAGCGGAAATAGCCATGTAAATTTAGAAAAAACGTCTACACATGATAAGATTACGGTAAAACCTGAGTAACTCCTAGGTAAAGGACCTACTAAATCTATCGACAACATTTGCATGGGTCTTGTGACCTTTTTTGGGTTTGAAGAGATTCCGTTAGGTGGGGCTGTACTTATCTTATGGGCTTTACAAGTTTGGCAACGATTTACAAATTCTTTGACATCTTTATACATGTTTGGCCAGTAATACCTAAGTTGAAGCTTTTTATAGGTTTTGAAGACCCCTGGGTGACAGGCGCGTGCGGAGTCATGGGAGTCTGAAATAATATTTTTCCTATCCTCTTGAGGAATGACCCTTTTCCAAGCGGTATCCTCACATAAGGCCAAACGGGTTTTCGTATGACGATACAACTCGTTGTCTTTAATTTGAAAGTTCTGAAATCGTTGAGGGAATTCCTGACAACCTTTCCAAGCATTTAAATACCATTCATCAGTGGTATCACTAAGGTTAGTTCCCGATATAAGAGCTACATCCATACGCGAAAGGACGTCCGGTACAATATGTTGAGTTCCCTTACGGTGAACAACATCAAAGGAAAATTGCGATAACCGTGTGCTCCATCGTGCAAGACGGCCACTAGGATTAGATAACGAACCTAACCACTTTAAACTTGAATGATCAGTAACAACTGTGAAATGCGCTCCTTCAATGTAAGGTCTAAAGTGCGTTACTGAATCCAATACTGCTAATAGTTCACGCTCTGTAATTCCGTAGTTGCGTTCGTGAGTATTTAAACACCTTGAATAATATGCAATCGGGTGCTCCAGCCCATCAATGGTCTGAATTAAAACTCCGCCTATTCCACCGGAGCTGGCGTCGCAGTGTATCGCGAAGGGTTTTGAGAAATCCGGGCAACTTAAAACCGGAGCTGATGTCAATGCTTCTTTCAGCACGTTAAAAGCTTTCTCGGCCTCTGGAGACCAAGCAAAGTTGCTGATTCCTTTTTTCGAACCAGTGAGTCTTGTAAGAGGGGCGGCAATGCTCGAAAAACCCTTTATGAATCTTCTGAAGTACCCACATAATCCAATGAAGGCTCGGATTTGCTTTGCGTTCTTGGGTACCGGGAAGTTTTTTATACTGTCTATCTTTATGGGGTCTGTACGAAGACCTTGCGAGTCAACCATGTACCCGAGGTATTTGAGCTCGGCTTTGCAGAACTCCGATTTTTTTAGATTTATGGTTAGACCTGCGTCTCGTAGTCGTTCATAGACACGGTTCAATAAACAAAGATGTGATTCTAAGTCTTCTGATACCAAGATCAGATCGTCTAAATAACAGAAGGCATTGTCGTCAAATTCTGGACCGAACAAAGCGTCGGCCAGTCTTTGCAGCTCACTCGGTGCGTTTTTAAGTCCGAAGGGCATCCGGGTGAATTCGAACAATCCACGACCGGGTACAACGAACGCTGTCTTCTGACAGGAGTCATTATCTAATGCAATTTGCCAAAAGGCTTTAGATAAGTCTATAGACGAGATGTATCGGGCACCGCCTAGCTTGTCTAGGATCCTTGTTATGTATGGTAATGGATAGGAATCGCGTGTTGTAACATTGTTAATTTTCCTGGAGTCCAGACAAAAACGACCCGTTCCGTCTTTTTTTTGTACTATGAGCACTGGACTCGACCATGGAGATCGCGAAGGACGGATGACTCCAAGTTTTAACATCTCATCTACTTCTGCGTCAAGTTGACGTTGTCTTGCCGGAGACAGTGGGAAATAACGTTGTTTAATAGGCGGACCTGTTGTATGTATTTTGTGTTGGACTAGATGAGTCAATCCTAATCCCTTCTTTTCGTAAGAAATGGATTCGAATTTTTTGACAATGTCCGAAAGGGCTTTGTTTTCCGAATTTGTTAGAGAAGAGGCAGGCCGAATTGCTCTCACCTCATTGATTTGACCTTTTTGTTGAGGTACGCGAACTTTTGAGAACAGTTCCGGCGCGATCCGAAACTGTTTCCAGAAGTTCACCCCCAATACGAAATTAGGTGTCAACGTTGGAATGACGTAAAAGATAACTTCTCTTGTGGTTGAATTGTACGTCACCGGCAAAGTTAAATACCCTAAAACAGGCTGGCTGGTACCGTCTGCAGTCGTAACGCTAAAATCTGTTTTTACTAATTCTACTCCTAACTCTAAAAAAATCTTATAACTATCCCCCCCTAAACAAGACAAGGAAGCACCACTGTCTAGCAGTGCTTTATAACTATTATTTAGAACAAAAATGTCGGCATAAGGACGCTCATCCTCTGTACTATCCTTCTCCTGTGGCAGTGCGTCCACCGCTTGAGGAGACGGGCTAGAAAGGAATTGTTGCACTAGGCGGAGCCAACGCTCCCACTCCCTCTTTCTTTGTGCACAAGAAGGGGCGCGGTAAGATTGACTCGTTTCTAGTTTTTTGGATCATTGGTATGTTTCTTATTGTTAATACTACTAACATGCTGTTTCCTATTGTCGCTATCTTTTTTCCAACAATTTGTTAACGAATGACCTTTGATCTTGCAATAAGTACAAACAAGAGATTTATTTTGTTGATTTGTTATATCCTGTTTAGCAAAATTATTCGTGTTATTCCCCATAGGTCTTGAATTCCTAGAAGGGTTAAAATTATTATTATTGTTATTATTATTGAACGACCTGTAATTGTTTGTATTAGTGAAAGGCTTATTGTAACTATTGGGGAACGAATTAATTTTTTTAAAGTTACTGGGCTTATTTTGAGTGTCAACTAATTTTGGAATTGCTGTGGATGTTGAGGCTTCAGTGTACGACTCGAGTTTAGCAGCGCACTTCGTAAGTTCCTCAAACGAACAAAAGTCTCTGGATGACATCAAATTAGCATACATAGGCAACAATGCTTTCATGGCTACCCGCAAAAGTTTAACCTCTGGAATTTTGCAATCCAATTTATTGTTAAGTGCTTTAAGTCTCAAAGTGAATTCCAAAACTGACATTCCCTTTGGCTGTTTATAATTTAGAATCTCATTTTCCAGATCTAATTGCCTATCCTGTCCCTCGAATTGTTTTATTAATAAGCTGGATAGGTCATCCCATTTTAAGTCTGGACTATAAATTGACCTATACCATAGAAGTGCTAACCCGTCTAAAATTTCACTGAAAGATTTAACTAAGTCTTTATGAGAAATGTTGCGTGTCCTACAACGCTCTTCGACCAAAAGCAGAAAATCTCTTACGCAGCTTTTACCATCGTACTTGACATCCCAATTTGTAAGCCCCCGCGATGATGAGTCTTTATAAATAACCTTGGTATGTTTAATAACCGTGACCTTCTCCTCTGTTTCATTGTCAGAATCTAGATCCGAATCACTTTCCTCCATAACCACATCTAATGATTTCTTCATATTTTTGTTAAAGGCGCGCGCTTGCGAACGCAACGCTTGGGCGGTGCCCTCCGGTTCGATGGATCGTGAAGTTAATTCCTTTATAAGTTCATCCTTGGATGCATTATTTACATTTGGAATCGGAGTAGACATTGTAACTTTAATGTGATAAGCTTGACACGAAAGCAGAATTGAAAAGAAAGAGAAGAAAATAAAATAAATATAATTTATTCTTTGTTTTTGATGTTGTTGTTATTGTTATTGCTGTTATTGTACGTTGTAGTTGTACGTTGTTGTTGTTATTGCTAAATTTTTTTTTTTAATGTGTATGTTGCCCATTTAAATGAATATTTTTTAGTTTATTCAAATCAATATGTAAGTAGCCCATTGAAATAAAAAAAAATTAAATTACTATGTAAGTAGCTCAAAAAAAAAAAAATTTTTTTTCATTTGAATTTCTATGTAAGTAGCCTATTTAAATGAAAATTTAAAACGTCAGTCAGACATTAGTAAATAAACAATTTGCAAGTATAATTAATAGTAGGTTTTGACAGAGCTTTATACAAATTTTCCACTCGAAGCAAAAACGAATTACCCGCATTGTCATTAAAATCTCAGTAAATATCTTAAATATTTGAATAATCTTTAATAATTATCCTCCATTCCTATTTAAACACATAATAAATTGATTTGTCTTCGCTATCAGGGATTCTGACATGTAAACACAACAGTGTTTTGACGTATGCCGAAGTCATAGGTAAAATGTAACGAGGAACCGTCATAGACAATCCGAGGTATTCTTAGAACAGCTAGCATTGATTGGTTCCGGACAGAAAAAAAAATTATAGAGCTCTACTTAACACATTGTCCATAGTCTATGACCGATTTCTATGCTTTCAAACAATAACAAAGAAAATGACAAATCATTTTAGGTTACAGAAGGTAAGGATTTCAGGTCCTATGCATAACTGTGTGGTATTGGAAAAACAATAAATACGAGATTAATCATTTATAAGGTGCCCACAATATAATTACGCATAGTATCCCTTTACGAATTCCCGCCGGTAATAGTGCCAGTGAATTGAAATAATGACATTTGTTGTTATTTCCAATCACCGTCACTGCAATCATAGGTTCTGACCGCGACCAAGTTTAATAAATACAAACGAAATTAAGACCTCCACTGAACAGATGAATAATAATTTTTGGGCATTATACATTACAGGGCGAAGAAAACATTTTCAGGAATGCTATAAATCGGGACCAGACAGCGTATGGAGCGCCATATTGTTACCATTAAAGTGTGATGACATATTGTTATGAGTTTGTGTTATAAGATTAAAGGGAGATGTACTAATGAGCCTTTGTCGGGCTCGGGTGTAATCTGCTAGTCAACTTTGATTTCCTCACCGGAAACCTTGGACGCCAAACCCAGCCTAATGTCTGGGTATGTCAACCAGCGGAGAACACGGTACTCAATTCTCAGAGTGTGGGCCATTAGTTTTTATAGCATTCCTGAAAAGGCTGCACAAGGAAACTACTTAATAAAACGAAATGTGGAGTATATAATCGGTTCACTGTATTGATTTCGAAAAACATAATAAAATAAATGGTATGGACTCACCCCCGGGACCAATATCGTAATTTTATGCTAATCCTAGCTACCCTAATTAAATTTACTGCCGCCGAACTCCCGATGTCGTGAGACCCCACCCCAGCTCCTGGTGGCAAGGGTGATCCCAACCTCTGCGGCTCAGCTTGGCCCTGCGACCTCCTCAGCAGTCGCATGGAAGTGATGTCAGACCTGGACCCTCAGGAGAAGGAAGGAGTACCCAGACTCTACTCCAAATTGTAAAGGAAGGCCCGTCAGCAATTCGAGGCGATGTTTCGTTCAACACTGCGGTATCTCGGGTTTGTTCCATAAATATACCCTCGGGGGGAATTCAATAGTTGGCCTGCATATAATCACGGGCGCAGCGAGTTATTAATTAATCCGATGACTCGGATAATGAGGTACAATAGTCTTTTCACTCGGACATTGCCAATTCACTCGTGGTCACTCGGACCCTCGCGAAACTCACATTTTACGTGAATAACTCTTCGGTTAGATGCACAGCGCACAATGATAAGCGTGGCGGGTTATTATTTACACCGATGTCTCGGATAAAGAGGTACATTAATCGTAACACACGTACATCGCCATTAAACTCGTGCTCCCTTTTGGGACCCGCGCGAAAACTCGCATTTTACGCGAATAAATCTTTAATTTTTATATTTAAAATAAACACAACGTGTTTCCGTCCCCCGAATGCAGATGCCCAAGCTTGGATTACAATCACATCGTATTAAAACTTAAGATTAATTGACCGTTGTTTTCACGGCGTACCGCACAAATCGCCGTGAAAACCAGAGTGCGGATCCGGAAACCAAACCCAAAAACCGCCGCCTACCGACACGTTGAACGAACTCCCCCAGGTTTGCCAACCTAACCAATTAAAATGCATTTAAGAAAATAGTACCTAACTTACGATAAATACAATCGCTTCATAACACATTTCTGTATCAAAGTTTGAAAAATACACTTTCTTTACACTACAAATAGGTGCTTTTAACTTTCCCACGTTTTACGGAACGGCAACGCTACAAAAAGGCAATAAACATACGTTCCGTATCACAATAATGCTGTTGCTCTTTCCTGCACATTAAATAATGGTGAGACAAAAAATGAAACACACAATGCACTTATGCCTGTTTCCTCCAAAGGAAAAAAAGTAGTATTTAGGAGGAAATTTGGGAAGTGGGTATGGGTACCGTCGCGTCGCCCCGGGAATCATATAATGCCACAGGGTTCATGGGGTGAAGTTTGTCTACGTCTTGGAGGCGGATGACCAGGACACACTGAACCCCAGATTCCTACCCATCCCTTAACCCTTAATTTGATGTTGACCGCTGGGACGGACATTACTTTTAAAAATATCCTGTCAGTTTTGTAAATGGTTTTTAAATATTTTCTTTACTGGCAATTATTTGTTGATCCGTAAACAAGATTGTGCAAAATAAATTCTTAGAGTGGCAACACTGTATCTGTCACTCGAAAACAAAATGTCGGCGAGGAGGCGGTTATCTATTTTTAGCAAGGTAAAAATATTGATATTTTACTGTTTTGTGTGACAATAGTAAAAGTATTTTGCATTAGGTATTAGAATATATATGTGTGCTTATGTTTAATCTAAATTCCTAACGTTTCATGTGTGTTCTATTGTTTTTTTTGCTTCTTAACCTCTTTGTCCGTCCCAGCGTACATTGCCAAAGACCTACAAATGTCGTCCTAAATGACTTTGTCCGCTGGGACGGACATCACCAAAGTTCGATTAATTTGCAGTTATGGGTGTTTATCTAATTTTGTTTTTGTTTTCCGCTTGTCAACAGCACACACGTGCCTCAAGAATATTAGCCTTAGTTCCTAACGAACATGCTCCTTCAGACGCAAGTGGAAAATCAGACTCTGAATCTGAAATGCATGATGAATGTGCTTCTACTAACAGCATCTATTCCTCTCCTGCTCCATCTATTCCATCTTGGCTTGAAAATTTGAATATAAGTATTTCTGAAGACGAACAACCTGAAATTAATGCAACATCTGATTTACCTGATTCAATGCATCTTACTCCTATTCTGCAAGACCTTCAAGAATCTAATTACGAAAACTTACCGTCATTATCTGCAATTCCTTCACTTCCTTCTACACCTACCACACCAGGAAATCCTATTAGGTCATGGAAACGGATTGTAAGATCAAAACATGTTTCAAAAGTACCAGTGGCAAAGAGAGCAAAAAAACCAAAGAAGTTTCAACTGGCTTACAAATGGAAACTGGCATCGTTTCGCCACAGAGCGACAATTGAAGATAATGCAGAAAGCGATTTTGTCGATTTACCAGACGCTACCTCATCCCCCTTGACTTACTTCTATATGTTCTTTTCTAAGGATATACTGACAGACATTGTTGACCAGACTAATTTCTATTCAGTTCAAGAGGTGGGCAAGTCAATACTATTGACTGAGGAGGAGTTGAAAGATTTTCTGGCAATTCATTTAATTATGGGTATAGTCGGGATGCCTTCATACCTCGATTATTGGTCGCAAAAATTCAAATATGCTAAAGTTTCTGACATAATGCCTCTGAGGCGTTATCAGCAAATACGGCGTTGGTTGCATTTCGCAAATAACAACCTGGAAGATGGAGACCGCTACTATAAAATTAGACCTATTCTGGAAAAAGTAAGGCAGAATTGTTTGAAACAGCAGGGAACTGAAACACAATTTAGTATAGATGAAATGATGATACCCTATAAGGGAACAAAAGCAGGAAAACGAAAACAATATATGAAGGATAAGCCAAACAAATGGGGTTTTAAAAATTATGTAAGGGCTGGGGTCTCGGGAATCATTTATGACTTTATACTTTATGGTGGTGAAGATACCTTTCGTAACCATACTTTTTCCGAAGAAGAAGAATCTCTTGGTTTTGGCGCTCAAATAGTAATTGCTTTGTGTCAGAGTATCAAACGGAAGCCAGCAATTATCTATTGCGATAATTTCTTTTCATCTCCAGAGTTATTTTATATTCTACGAGAGAGATATGGTATTTTCGCTTTGGGCACAATACGAAATAATCGCATCAGAGGCGCAGAAAAAGTTTTACCAAATGAAAAAATATTCAAAAAGAAAAAGAGAGGACATTTTGCTGAAGTAACATGCGATAAGAATCGTTTGGCAGTGGTACGTTGGAATGACAATAAGGTTGTGACATTTATAAGTTCTTTTGTCGCTAGTGAGCCTGTGGAGAAGATCCTACGATATTCCAAGGACGAGAAGAAGAAAGTAGATGTACAATGTCCACAAATTGTTCGGCAGTATAACAGACATATGGGCGGAGTCGACCTTGCCGACATGTTGATATCACTGTACAAAACGCCATTCAAAACACGACGCTGGTACATGGGCATTTTTGGGCAATTACTGGACATTTGTCTAAACAATGCTTGGTTGGTTCACAGAAAGGCGAATGAAGGCAATCGTAAAAAGAAGATGGCACTGAAAGCTTTCAGATATGCTGTCTATGAGAATCTTATCTCTGAAAACCGTTGTGCCAAACGGAGCAAAAATGGAGCCCCAAAAGTCAACAAGCCCTATGTGGCACGCCCTTCCAGTCCAGTAAAGTATGACAATCTAGGTCATTTTCCGCAGACCATGGAGGAAGGGCGTTGCAGGTATTGCCAAAAAAAAACTGTGGTGTACTGCATAAAATGTCAGACGCGACTTTGCTTTGTGACTGGAAAAAATGCGAGAAATTGTTTTTTAGATTTCCATACCAAATAAGATTATCTTTTATGCAGTTTTTTAAAATATAAGTGATTTTCTTCTTAATAAAATGTTAAAATAATTGTATTTGTTATTTTGCCCTAATTTAATAATGTCCGTCAGACCGGACAGTTAAACCGGTAAGTCAGTTTTTACATATTTGGCAATGGCCGGTGTGACGGACATTGCTTTTTCGCGAAAGTAAGCATATGATATTTTTTAAATTATTTTTTTCGTATATTTTTACTCACAACTAAATAAAAATTAACAAAAAAAATCGGTATTTTAAATTTTTTTTTCAAAATCAAATTAAGGGTTAAGGGCCCGCAACCCGGATTTGTACCGATTTATTACATATTTCCCTTAAACACGGTAAATTGTAGAGCTCTTAAAAAATATATGTTATTCTTGAAGATAATATCTAGACTTTGCCCGCGCCGAAACGCAAATTATGTAAAATTCCCTCGATAGAAAAAAATCGCGAAGTATGCTCCAAAAATTATTATTAACACGTTTGTTTCAGTTATTTTACAAGTTATAAGTATGAAAAAATATTCACATTGTTTCTTTAAATGCTGTTTAAGATAATGCCCGCGAGATTTTTGCTCTATTTTAAACGAGTCGTGTTTTATTAAACATTTTCGCAATTTTCGCAAATGTTAGCGCTCTCCTCTAACATTCGTAATTTCGTATCTCTCCATCTTCTTCTTTTTGGGCCCGATTGCAGAGCCTTAAGAGGAAATACTAGCTGCGCTTTTCTATACAAACGTATTCCCCGTTTATCTCTCTGGATTTTGACCCTAGAGCAAAATTTTTTTTTACATAATATAGATATTGACCACTAGCGTGTCGGTACGTTTTGTTTTTTTTGATAATTTACTTCTCATAGAAGTTACGACCTTCCAAAAATGAATAAAATTGCCTAATTTAAACGCCGTCAAAAAACGTTCAGTATACAAACTAAACAATGTATTTTGAAAAAAAGCAAAACGTACCGACATAGAATATTTTCTTTTAATACAGTTAGTGAAAAAAAAATTTTAAATCCGTCCAGTTTTGGAGAAGAAAAATGGGGAATACAAAACATCGATTTCGAAGATTTTATTTAGGTATTTTCGGCCCGACGTGCAGGTGTCCCTTTCGCTCATTTCTCCTGAGGGGGGCCGGGGAACGTGGGTTTTGACAAATACATACATATAATGCGAAGTAGTGATGTAAAGAATTTTATCGGTAGACTAGTGTTGTCCTTGCCCGAGTAATCGATATTTTTTATTCGTTTTTTTTCTGTTTAGTGACTCATCGCGGTATACCAATACTGACCGAGCTTTCATACTAAAATTGTGCAAAATTAAATTTTTTTATGTCAAGTACTATAATAAATTTTCAATTTGGGAGGCGTTTTAGGTACCATCGCCCCGGGAACCATTTATTGGATAACCAACACCCCCGCCACTTGGTCACCGCAAGTGGTCCTCTATGTTTGGTGACAGAGCCTGGGTTCCCGGGTTCACGGATGAGGTCTGCATGGGTTTTGGTGGCGGATAATTTTGTCCACTTACTGCGTGGCGGGCCGGATTGGGAGAAACTGGAAGAGGAAGATCTTTTGATCTCTACAGCTGGACTCTCCACCATCATTTCATACTTTTACCTACCTTTTCCCTACCCAAAACTTCCTTTCCTTCCTTATCCTAAAAATACCCTCCACACAGCTTCTCCAATGATGTCCAACAACTTCTCCAACAAAGTCCCTGAGCGATTATTTTTCCTCGGTGCCTCCAATGTGAGGTTTATGTTTTTAAAAAAAATCTGTTTCAAATTTTTAGTTGAGAGTCGCTTACATTGCCTTCAGTGATTAATTGAAATTTTTTGTTTGTAAACACTTTATTGTACAAAATTTTTTACCACTATACAATGAATTTTAAACAATTTATGATTTAGATCTTTCTCTCGCCGGTAAATTTCTTGATATGCGACCGTCAATTGTTTCTGGTAAAAGGCATTGGTGGAAGAAGTTTTTCTAACAGTGGTTCAATTTTTTGCCAGATTGAATCGTCCCTTTCAATTTTTTCATACGGCAAACCTTTAGGACTCCACACGACAAAATAACAGTATTTACGACGAGTAATGTGTAACTGGCCTTGTACTTGGTAGAAGTAATTGTGATTCCGTTTTAATGTTGAAGCATTGTCTTCAATTTTACAGTTATCAATTTTTTTTGTTCAAATCCTTCTTCTGGTGACATATTTACTATACTATATGGGCATTTCACTTCAATTATAGAATCCTTGCCAAAAAGGCCATCCGGACTTGCCGCTAAAAAGTTTTTGTTTTCATCGATAAATAGTCCACAGGCGAATACCTCTAATTTTGTTTCTTTTGTAAATTGCTCAATTGCTTGGTTTTCATTTTCTTTCCCATAATTTGTGGCCATATTTCCTTTAAATGGCGAGTACAGTAGCGAGTTTAATACTCTCGCAACTGAAGTTTTTGGCCGTAGCTTACATATTTTTGTCCAAAGTTAGAAGCTGTAAGCCGCTTACGCCTTTCAATTGTCCACAAATTATTATTGCTTTGGCCCACCGTATTCCTTTCGAGTTCATCCTTATTCGATGGAGATAATTCTTTGAAAAATTCCTCTTTATCGTTTCAAATAATTCAGCTGGCATATCTGGATCTAATTCCAATTGACCATAATTTTCATCAGGCCCTGCAACTTTTTTTCTCTTTTCTGTCGTGTTTTCGTAATACCTTAGTTTTATTTTTCGACACCTCTGTATTGTCTCCTTCGAACGTCGTTTTCTTTCAATAAAATGCTTCGTGTAGTTGCCAGGACTGTGGCCTTGGATTTTTTTTGTATTTGTGAATGGGTTGTCATTTCACTATTCCACGAAGTTACTGCTCAAGAAGCTCAACTGCTGAAGTTATCCCATTTTTGTAAAATTTGCTCTTTTTCCGCCTATAAATTTGGCTATAACGTTGTTGAATTGCTCCACAGTGTTATTTGTCACGTTAATAATAAGACTTTCTGCATTTGCTATTAGAGACGACAATAATTGTTGAATATCAGTCCTGTTCCACAATCTTGAAGATCGCTTACTAAATTTGGATCATTAGTATACTTCTCCGACTTGCAATAGTATGACGAACATTTTGTATGATCACCAAAAACATGGTTTGCGGCATTTTTTTGTCCATTTTCAGATTTTTTACTTTATCACTTTGTGCCGTGTTTTCTTGCTCTTTTCTGTAATTTACTGCTCAAACTATAGCTTTTCTCATACGTAAAACGTTTGCTTCAACCTTTTTCCTTATGTGAACTGGTACAAAGCCTTTAGCGTTGTTGGTTTTTTTTCTAAGTGCTTTTATTTTATTGCAAAAATTGCGAAGTAAGTGATTTTTGCACTTTTTTTTGTACTATGAAGTTGGGCCTGAAGCCTTGGGTTGAAGTTTCGCTAATATTGTCTTCATGTAATTAAATATTACAATTTAAGGTTTTATAAAGTTGAAAATAAAAATAAAAAGTTTTGAAGTTTAAAAAAATTATATATTTGTTTCCTTTATTTCAAACTGACTGTAATAAATATTTAAAAAAAATGTGTAGGTAAATCTATCTATAGGTAAAAGACCAACATTTTTTATTGAATTTTGAACGAACTAACACATCCTTTTTTGTATTTACTGCTTAAAGAAACTCAAAAATACAGGAGTACAAATCAAACCTCAGCAAGCGATATATCTAACATTTTAAACATTATTATTTACAAACATGTCAACTCACACGTATGATACACACAACACAATAAATCCATTTAGATTTAATTGTCTAATAAAATATGTAAGTGCTTTTATCTTTTTCGTTATCGTAATTTTAATTAGGAAAAAACTTAAGGTGGGCTATTTTTAAACCTTTTTTATCTCTACATATTATAAAGTAAAGTCCCCCGCGCCGTCTTTCTGTCTGTCTGTCTGTCTGTCTGTCTGTTCGCGATAAACTCGAAAACTACTGAACGGATTTTCATGCGGTTTTCACCAATAGATAGAGTGTTTCGTGAGGAAGGTTTACGTATGTAATTTGTCAAGGATTTGTGTAAATTGGTTGAAACATAACGATAATTGTTAGAAGTGTCGGAAAAATTCCAGCCGCCTGGTAGCTTTCATCGAAAACGCTGCCTAATCCTTTTGGGATATAACAAAACAACGCTTGGTGGGATATTCCTCTTTTATAGATCTACAAAAAAGTCCGCGATGGCATATATCTATCTTTTACTATACGCATTCTATCTTCTTATCTTATTATTCTTATCAATTGCATTTTAGATATAATGTGTATAGTAAGCTATCCGTAAAAGATAGATATATGCCTTCGCGGACTTTTTTGTAGATCTATAAAAGAGGAATATCCCACCATTAATTGTTTTGTTATATCCAGGGCTGGGCAGTATTTGAAATACTTGTAATTGAAATACGTATTTGAAATACAAATACGTATTTTGTATTTGTATTTCAATTACTTCCTAAAAATGTATTTTGTAATTGATATTTCAATTACATGGGGCTGAGGTATTTTGTAATTTGTATTTCAAATACTTATGGCTTCAAAATACATTTTCAAATACATTTAGCGATCTTAATAATGATAATGAAAAATAAACTGACATAGATAATACGTAGACTAAAAACGCTAGAATCCAGAGCTATATGTTATGTGTGTTAATATTTAGAGTTGGCAACACGTCCTGTGCTATAATAGCACTGTTATTGTACATTTTCTATCATATTTGTATCATATTATGTAATGCTTGTCATTGCTTTGTATTGTACATTTTTGTGTCATAGTATTAGATCAAGCACTATAGGAATAATATGACTGAATACTAAACTATTTTTAAGTTAATTTCAGTAGAGCGCACTTGAAGTGAAATAACTAGTGTCCGACCGAAACAGGATTTTCTACCGAAAACGAAACCGAATATTCGATATCTTTCTCAGTTTCGGCCGAAACCGAAACCGAAACTTTTTTAGACATGTTAAAAATCTATTGTTTACTGAAATTCGGCTTATTTTTTACACTTTTATTCACTATAAAGTAAGGACCTCATAAATTGAGTACTATAATTTTAATTGCGTTTACAATCACAACATTTTTTTACATTAACTCCACATGAGAGACCCAGAGAAAAATAATTTCCCTCAGGGCGTATGTCATCTTTGAAGATGCTGTATGGAGGGTCTTTTTGGGGAGCGGAAGGAGGGAGGAAACATAGAGGCCGGGTTCCACAGCCGAGCTGTTGAACTCAAGAATGAGTCATAGAAACGACCCGTTCTCATGTGACTATATAGTATATTTCGGATAGCGCCGTGTACGGAGACTAGCATTAAAAAGTAGTATGTATATCAACAGGGTACTTGTGGTTTCGTCACAATTACGAAGATTGTAAGTATCTCCATGAACGGAGGGCCTTACACCAAGCACATCAAAGGAGGGACTATTCAGAAGATCGCTTCCGTTGAAGGAGATTAGATTTTAATTTTTATTTACACTTGTTAAATAAAATTAAATATAGAATGAAATAAATAAAAATAATTGAAGTTTGTGATTACATAAACTCACAATACAAGCACGCCGGACCGGCCAGCGAACTCAGTTGATGATGGTGGATGACACACGAGCCACGAACTCACCGGAAGTCAGTCAAACGGCACGCGATAATTCACAAATGCAGAGTTTCGGTGCGGCCGAAGGTTCGGCAGATTTTCTGCCGAAACCGAAACTGATGCCGAAACTAGATTTTTTTACCGAACCTTGACGAAACCGAAACCGAACCTTCGGTCGGTCACTAGAAATAAAACAAAATAGCGCTATACAAATGTCGTGTTATAATAATAATATATTATTATTATATTACCTAACACCTGAGTCCTTTACCACAAATTTTACAAGTGAAGCGGAGATGAGATGTGTCTTTTGAGCAATATGATTGGTCAATTTTTGCACGTCTCTGTTTCACTCTGCTCAACATTGCTTCTATTTAAACGCACCCTTAGATAAGGGCATTTATGACAATTTATTGCAACCAAAGGTTCTACCAAAACCAAATGTATTTTGTATTTTGTAATTTGTATTTTGTATTTGAAAGAAAAAAATGGTTAAAATACTGTATTTTGTATTTCAAATACATGACTTGAAAGTATTTTGTATTTCGTATTTTAAATACATGCGAAAAAGTATTTTGTAATTTGTATTTCAATTACAGCAAAGCATGTATTTTGCCCAGCCCTGGTTATATCCCAAAAGGATTGTGCAGCGTTTTCGATGAAAGCTACCAGGCGGCTGGACTTATTTCCGACACTTCTAACAATTATCGTTATGTTTCAACCAATTTACACAAATCATTGACAAATTGCATACTTAAACCTTCCTCACGAAATACTCTGTATATTGGTGAAAACCGCAGGAAAATCCGTTCAGTAGTTTTCGAGTTTATCGCGAATAGACAGACAGATGGCGCGGGGGACTTTATAATATGTAGAGATAGAGATAATCGGTCAAAAATACATTTTTGTTGCATATGCATTTTTGAGTTTTTTTTTTAATAAGATAGGTAAGTGCCAAATTATATGAGTAGAAATTTAAGTTTTGTGGTATCATCATCATTACATAGTATAAAATGAAGTCGCTCAAAATGTATGTGCGCATAAATCTTTTAAACTACGCAACAGATTTTCATGCGGTTTTCACCAATAGATAGAGTGATTTAAGAGGAAGGTTTATGTGTATAATAAATGCTTATTATAGTAGAGAAAAGCCAAGAAATTCAAATATTCAATTTAGGCAAAGGGCAGCGCGCAGCGGGCAGCTGGCGAGCGGATGGTGTGGATTTTATAAAGGTTGGGTAAATGGCGTTGTGTTTCGTTAGCCACAGCAACGTGTGGCCGGGTCTGCTAGTTATTAATAAAATAAAAACAAAATTATATGTTTATTTCGAATTATAAAATTTGAAAGCGTATTTCATCATCTTTCAAAAACAGTTTTTAGTTTTCGGATGCGTTCACAAATATTAAAGTTATTTGGAATTTATTGGAAAGCGGAAATATTTTGACTTTTCGAAAAACAGGCCCGAGGCCTGAGAGGTTAATACTAATTTTCAATAATAACTAATGTATCATAGAGAATAATCATATGTATGTATATAATAATTCGATGTAGTTGGTTTGACTGCATATTTATAAACGCAAATACAGTGAAAACTTTAAAACTACTAACCTACATAGAGTTCTAGTAAAATAATTCGTAATTTGTCGGTAATAAGCGTGAACAGAAGACATTGTTACAATACCTATCGACGATATTTATAAATAACCGACAATAGCAGACCTCGTGCGTTTAAAAATAATGGGCCCTTTTTCTGTCACACCGCAAGGCCGATTCAAAAACTTCATTAGCGACGAAATAAGTCGAAACATGCTTTATCTAAACAGAATATTGGATATGGCGGTATGAGGCGAAAGACGGTAGGCATGAGACGCAAAGGGGGCGAGAGGGTGTACAAGCCAAACACTCACGTGGTCTCACCAACACATCGATAGCTAGTTCTTTTTTGAGCGCGGTGCGATAGCGAGAATTTTTTAAAATACCTACCGTCGAGATTTCTCACCGGTGCTATTACCTCTTAAGCCCGTTTTACTCTCTCAGAACATCGCCTTGCACTGCAGTGGGAGGGATGGTTTCATGCGTCCGTCACTCTACATTGATCCTAGTTTCCTACCCACTCCTAATACCCTTTTCCTTCCCAGAACTTCCTCTCCTTCCTTTTCTAAAAAGACCCGCCACACAGAATCCCCAAAGATGTCATTATGGAATTATTTTCCACAGGGCTTCCTTTGTGTAGCTAATGTAAAAAAAAACAGACATACGTACATTGTGTATCTCATGTTTTGTCTCACCATTATTTAATGTGTGAGAAAGAGCTGCAGCGTTATTATTATAAGGAACGTATGTTTATTGCCTCTTTCTAAAAAGTAATAGCATTATTTCTAACGTCAAATCTCATTGTTCGAGGGATTTTTCTGCTTCAGCACTTTTAATGAGTCATCCTGAATGATATGTTGATGTATACTTGTAATAAATACGATGAAGGTACATACAATATACGTGCCAGCTAGTGGCCAATAGATTGGTACAGAAAGCGCTGCAGATTGAGTTCACAGTTCACAGGCCTGCTTCCGGTCTATTCTTTGTCCGACTGTCGCATGTCGACTCGTTCCTCTGTTGTCTGCTGTCAGTTGTATGTAGTCTGCCAGTCTGCCGGTCTGCTTATTGCGACACGACAACTAACCACTTCCGACTGGGGAGTTGGGGACTGGGAACTGACTGCGGCACAGATTTGACCTTTGGCTGTGGAAAATAACAATTATAAAGCTGGGAACATACTAGGCCCACGCAAACGCTACGCGACGTAGGTAGACATCATCATTTCCATATCTGGACTACTTACCATCCATACATTTTCTATGGAAACGGGTGCTTTAGAATCACACTAGCCCCACGCAACGCAAACCGACGCCCCCTACGCTACGCGGATCTGCCGCAGCCAGATCGGCGTGGACCATGTGGAAGGTGGAGGGGGTATGGTCACGCCTACTACGAGATGATTTTACATCTTTTTGGTGTTATCTGAGCATCTAACGTTGTTTCGCTATATCTATGGTTGTTTTTTTGACAGATATTATTCAAAAATGGATGACGAACAGTTTATTGAAGCTTTTAGACGGCACGAAGTTATTTATAAAATCAAATTACAGGATTATAGAGATTCTGCATACGCAGTGCAACTTAGGAAGAAATTTCAGCCATTCATGGCATGATTTTTAATATTATACCCCTATAATGAATGTCAATCAAACTTTAGACACACTGCCAGTCTTTCTCTGATCCCAATTGACTTTCGAAGACTTGTGTTTTCTTTTTTATTTCATATTCAATTATGCTGTGAAGCTCTTCAAATACCACTTTACTCATACGGAAGTACATGAAGAATCGTCCATCAGATTCTAGTTCCTTTACTAAAGTATGGAACTCTCCAAACATTTGTCTTTGTTTGTTAATGTTGTGGACCCAAATACTTCTCACTTTTTTCTTTTTACGAGAATATTGATTTAATAATGATAATCGTAGCAAATCATCTTCAAATTCACTTTCAAGATATGGCAAAGCTGTCATCTGCTGAGAAGAGAATCACATAAACATAACCTAAAAAATAAATGTCAAATGTGTCAAATCAAACGCGCCTGCGCACAACCAGATACCCCTTGTCACGTGGTCACAGCGACGCGTACGTACGTCGGCCATTGTGAACGGGACAGGAACGTTGCGTCGCGTTGCGTCTGCTCAGTATGATCCTTGCTTAATACTGTTTGCTGAATATTAGGTTTCTACCTAAACTTGTTTGTTCACGAACATATTTGTGATTTTATTATCTACTGGTTGTACTACTCTGTCTTAGGCTTGTTGAAAAAGTATCGATATATCGATGTATCGATATTTTTAATTTAATACATCGATATTTTTAACCGATATATTTTGATCCGATATATTGATATATCGATACAAAATATCCAATATCGAAAATTGTATCAAAAACGATATTTTTATTTATTTATTTATGTAAAAAAGTCACTAGAATCCAAAACCGTATAGGAACGAACGGGAAAAAAGTAACTGTATTGGGTCATGACATCTGGCGGTTGAAATTTTAACTATTAATAGCTTAATCTATTGTCTTTGCATTAGTATTTTTGATCACTAATACTATCTCACATGTGCAGGTACATATGTACATAGAAATATATGCCATTTTTCGCCATTTTTTTTCTAAGCTTCTCCTATGTGTTGGTTCCCAATTATCTATGATTATTGACTATACCTTGTTCCAAACACGAAATCCTTTTAGACAGATTAATCCGCCAATAGAATATTACTGAGACGCAAACAAACTTTTTATGGTCTCAGTTTACATATAAGTTAGAACATTCTTATTGAGATTTTTGTACTTTAAAATAATGTACATTGTGTATAAAAATTACCATTGATAATATTGAGCTGAATACGCTATTATTTTTAAAGAGCAAAATCTTTGAAAATTTGACCGATATATCGATACATCGATATTTTTTCCTCGACTGGTCAGTGGTTGAGTGGGCCCCACCCTAGCGTCGCGTGTTCTATTCCTCGGCTGGCTAAGTCCTCCATCACAACACAATTCAAGCAACATTTTCGGCTTTCTGTGGTGGTAGTAGATTTTCAAACATTGTTGGGTTATTCGTAATCCGGAAATGTTTGTCTTTCTTTTAAAAAATTAAAATTTAAAAAATTATCTCGACGTCGATATTGATATTTTAATAAATATCGATACATCGATTTATCGATATTTTTTTCACTTTCGACATCCCTACTCTGTCTAGCCGGAGTGTATGAGTATTTAAAGCAAAAAGAAATTCGAAACTCGACTGTTTTGCGGACTTCTAAGTCTAGTCAACAAAAGAGTACCTACTCGATACACTGGGCGTAAGAACCCTTTTCAATGTCACCGTTCAAAAAATAATTATAGAACTACATTTTATAAGTAATTCGATGTTTTAAACGGTGACCGGTAATGAAATTAACTCACAACCCCCTTTGAAGAGTCATTAAGGGCCAGTTGCATCGAAAATAGTTAAAGTTACTTTTTAGTTAAAGTTAAATAAAAGTAACTTTTTTATCATTTCTTACAAAAATGGGTTGTTTCAACTTCGTTTAAATAAAAGTTAACTAAAAAGTTACAAAATAGTTACTTTTATTTAACCCGGCGATGTTGAGAGTTTAAAGTTAGATTTTGGTAAAGATGCCAGCTGTCATCCATCACCAAGGAACGAAATACTGTTTGACAATGACGTTTAAACGGTTTGAATGGAAAATAATAATAAACATGTCTTGATAACCCGGGTTTTGATAATCAATTGATCAGAATATTTAGGAAATAGGTAAAATAAGGAATTAAACCATGAACCGTGGGAAGAGATGGATTCTATTGTCAGATTTCGGATGTCAAAAGTATGGTTTGGCAATTAACTTTTCTCGTTGCCAATGACAAACTACATTATTTGCAAACAAGTGTTTATTCAAACTTATATACCTACACTACTCTTGATAATTTATACTAACATTGTTATATTTCAATTAAAGCAACGGAACTGAAAAAAAATAAAAAATTTGTAGAATCAGAAATCATGCTGCTTGTGCTGTGGAACTGTGTACTAGGTTCTAACAACATTGCATTTTTATGCAACGGGAACGATGCAAAGATTTACAGGAACTTCTCTAGGGTGCATAAAAGTATTATCCATAAATTAATGTATTGTCTCGTGTATAATAGACAGGTTTAGCAGAGTAATAATAGTCCACCTTCGGCCACAATTTAATAATATCATCAAACATTGTTCACGTTTCTAAACCGCAACTGTGAAATAACAAATAACCATAGGTAAATAAACCGATTCCCAAATAACATAACCCTCAAAACCTTCATAAACGTCAAACTGCGTCAAACAGATACCATCTACAAAACGGTGTTGACACCCGTAAAAATAATTGTGTGTTTATTTTTATAGAAATATATCAAATACAAGGAAAATTCGAAGCCATTTCAATGGCAACACTGGTAACTTTAAACTAACTATTTAAATGTTGATACAACTGAATTGTGTTGAAATACAGCTTAACTTTAGTTAGGGCCTAAACTCAGTTTAAATATTTAACTTTAAACCTTACTTTAACTTTTTTCGATGCAATTGGCCCTAAGTGGTGTAGAAAATAAATTTAAAAAATTGGTTAAATAGGTTACGTTATGTTAGATTATGGCAAAGATATTGAAATATAATAGATGTGCTATCTGCAGTTTTTACTAGGTAGGACTGCGTTTCCGGGTGTCGCCGATATTGTTTACCAATTAACAAATAAACTAAATGAACGAATAAACCAAACGCACGTTAAACTAAATGAACGCATTCTTTCCGTATTCAAACTATATTGTTAACCAATACTAATGCACATTGCACATCTTCGAAAAAATCAACAAAATGAACAAATTCTTTTTGTATGCAAACTACCCTGATTAGGTCGTAGTCCGCCGACAGTTGGGCGGACACCATAGCATATTTCTTTTGTATTTGAATATCTTTTGTAGTCAACGTAAGAGAGTCAACAAGAGGCATAAGAACTGTTTTCACTTGCACTCAATCCGTGTTTTTTTTTTACAATGGCAATAGAGGAAAAAATCCCTCAGGGCCTGTGTCATCTTTGGGGATGCTGTGTGGATGGTCTTTTTGGGACAAGGAAAGAGCGGAAGTTCCAGGAAGGACAAAGGTATGAGGGGAGGATATGAATCTGGGGGTTAGTGTGTCCAGGACTGACGGATGTATGAATTCAACTACAGTGCCTCCGTCAACCTGTCTCTCGGTCCGGCCCGCTACGCAGTAGGTGGACAAACGCATCTGCCGCCAAGACCTAGACAACCTCAACCCATGAACCCGGATGCGTATTTACAATCCCTACCGCGTTTCAGTCGCTTTAAATTTTCAATATCAAAATTTAAATATTTAGAAATAAAATTATTAATTTCTAATATACACATTGGAAAGATTATTTTATCTAGATTTTAGTACAATTTTTGTTTTTGCAATGTGATAAAAAATTATCAATATAGAGGTGTATTTACAATATATGGGAATAATATTAAAATTTAAATATTTAGAAATAAAATTATTAATTTCTAATATACACATCAGAAAGATTATTTTATCTAGATTTTAGAACAATTTTTGTTTTTGCAATGTGATAAAAAATAACCAATATAGAGGTATATTTAAAGTGTAAATTGTCGTTACCGCGACTGAATCGGTATAGGTTTTGTAAATACGCAACCCGGATCCCCTGCTTAGTCACCAAACACCACTTGGGGATACCAATGGCAGAGGTATTCGTTATCCTATAAATGGTTCCCGGGGTTGCGGTACCCATATCCGCCATCCAAATTGAAAAAGCTCGCGAATAATAAGCTCTCTTCATGAAATTTTCAAAGCTTTTTGTTTTTGGAAATATGTAGACCATTGTAAACTGTAAAAAATCAAATGCCATAAATATAAATTGTACCCGCTGATACTCTGGCGCAGCCGGATATTAAAAATTATTATAATGCTATACATATTATTTTTAAACGTATTGCGTGCTATCTGACCGAAATCCGGTTGCAATCTCTGTACGGCCTAGCCTCGTAGGCAATAAATTTAACCACAATTTCATAGAACACAGAACGCAAAACGCTTAGTCGTGCTTGAATTTGCATAAGAAAGTAAGCATTTATTTTTAATTCAAGGTTCATTTTATTGGATAATTAAGTTGCGGAAATTAATTATTGTCTACATTGTTGATAATATTTTGTCTTCCTGTATTATAATTTTGGTATTTTTTATAATTTATTGAATACTGTGATAAGGAACTCCAGTGAAAATAATTCTGGCTTTAAAAAAATATGTTCATATAGACCAATAAACGCTGATTCTGAATATGTGAGTTTGATTTCATAATATTAAACGCAGAGTTTTTAAAAAAATATTAAAAAGTTCATTTTTAATCGAGTCGTAAAAACACGCCGTTAAGGTGACGTCAGTGTTCGACGTGTCGTGACGTCACCGTAAAGTCATTGTATGGGAATGTATGATATGACACAAGCCATCGTATTAATTTATTCGTTTATTTACATACTGTTTATGGAGATTTAGTTGTTGTGTTTATTGAAACATTATTTAGGCCTAAATAATGTTTCAAAAATAAAGGTATCTCTTATTAGTTTATCTCTATTATTGAAAATATACAAAAACTACTGCACAAAAAAAATAGTAATGCTATTTCTAGGAAGAATACTTCCAACAACGGAATTTAAAATGGCGGCAGTAGATCAGCTGATTGCCCGATCCTATACTCATTTTTCAGGAGTGATGACGTCACACGATTCACCATGCATATGGTAGTTTTCGGGGGTCTTGAAAAATTAAAATTTTGACAATTATTTTAACTATTAAAGCTAATTCTAAGAATAAAAATCAAAATGCAGTTATTTAAGTTAGAAGGTCATTAATCATAAAAAAAAAAAAAAAAATTGCACTGGAGTTCTCTATTTGGAATGTCTGTTTATGTAATACGCTTTCAATTTTAATTATCAAGTTCCCGGCGTTCATTGCAATGACACAAAATAAAAATAAAAAACTGGCCCCTTCCCCTCCCACCCCTCTACCGCTTTACCCCGTCCCGCGAACTCCTCCCCTTTCCCGGATTCCCCTTCCCCTCCCGCCTTACCTCCCTGCTGCTAAACTACATACAATACACACATTATTCAAACTACTCGCCACCTATTGCAATTTTTGTATACAAATTTCATAACACCAGAGCTCACCAGTATACAGAAACCAGTGGCGGCTCGTGTCTTTTTGGTGTGCTAGAGTGCTGATATTAAAAAAATGGCATTATTGATGTTGTTGTAGCCGAAAAAATTTTTTTTTTTTTTTTTTGAAAATCAGTTTTTTGTATGAAAAATTTCATGTAAGTTTCAGTTAGGTGGTGCGCCGCACCGATTTCCTGAAAAATCTTCATACAAAACACCGATTTTTGAAAAAAAAAATATTTTTCGCATACGACAACATCCATGATGCCATTTTTTTAATATTAGCACCCTAGCACAACCAAAAGTCACGAGCCGCCACTGACAGAAACCTTCGCTGTCGTGCGAACGACAACTCATCAAAATTTTATCGCAATCGGATGAATAGTACAGGAAACAATTTCATAATGTCAGAGCTCACTATTCTCATTATTACAGAAACCATCGCGGGCATGCGCACATCGAATCCCCAAAGTTTCGTCGTTATCGGATGAATGGTTTAGGAATGCATAAGGGACAAATAATAATAATACTAATAATACTTGGATGATTTATATAGCGCCGTGTTTGTGAAAAATCACCTCAAGGGCGCTGTACAAACTTATATTACATTTCTAAAATCTAAAAAAACTACAAGCTAGACAAACAATTAATAACAACTTATGGCTAAAAATTGCATACACCGGTTCATTGATCACCGATACGAAAATATATGTACAATATTTTGACCAATGAACGCGATGCTGCCTAAAATTTATTGAAAACAGGACCATACTTCCTGGGAGGTCGCTTGAAATTAACACAAAGAAACATTCATTTTTATACATTACCAGCTGGTTCCCGGCATGTGTTGCAATGCCATATTCAAAGTAATAAATTGTTTCTCCCGGCATGTTCTTTACCGTGCCTCCCCGTTCCCCTCCCGCGTCACCTTCCCCACCCGCGTTCCCCTTCCACCTTCCCCGCCTTCCCTCTTCCCTCTCCCCTTTCCCGCTCGCCGTTCCGCCAACCCCCCTCCCGCGTTCCATATATTCAGTGCTAACTAACTTGCGAAACTATCAAAAATATAAAAATTTGAGAATGACATTTTGCAAAACAATGATTGTTAAATCAAAATTCATTTATCGATGAATTTATTTGAAGTACTCGCATAATACTTTGAATCGAATCAAGAATTATATATATTTTAAAAGGGTACCTGTCTTAGTTACCAAATTTGATTGTAAAATGAAAATTTGAATAAAAAAATTGTAATAGAGGTTTGAAAACTGAATGTACTGGGACTGGATATATGGAAAAGGGGAGAGGGAGCGGGGAGACGGAAGGCGGGGAAGGTGGCGGGGGAACGCTTGAGGGTTAGTGGACTTGGGAGGGGAAGGGACGGCGGAAGTGGAACGGGACGAATGGGAAAGGACACGCAGGGAGAAACAATTTCTTTATTAAGGGGGCATACATTAATTACGTGAGCAGTTATTCTTCCAATCTCGACCCCTCCCCCCTCTTAGTGAGATAAATTTGGGCCATTTCATATATTCTTTTCAAGTAAGGGAACGTACCCATACTACGTGACACGTTTAGGGGGGGGGGGTCTTTAAAATGTCACGCTCCATACAAATGAGCAGAGGGTTGCTTAGGATTTTGGTCACCGGGGGGGGGGGGGGGGGGGGGGGTTAAAAATTGCAAATTGCAAAAAGTTGGTCACGTAGTATGGGTACGTTCCCTAACGTGAGATTTTGCTGGACCCCCCCCCCTCCCCCCTCTTATGCTCACGTAATTAATATATGCCCTCTATGTGGCATGGCGGGAAATGGCCAGTCTAAATAAATAAAAATGAATCGCCGAAATGTATGTACGCGCATAACTTCAAAACGACTGCACCAAATTGGATAATTCTTTTTTTTGTGTATTCGTTATTGTCAGGACAAGGTTTGTATAAACTACTGGTGAGCCCTAGCGTTATGAAATTTGGATAAAAAAATTGCAATAGGTGGCACGTGAGCTTTTTGAAAACTGAATGTACCGGGAATGAATATATGGAATGCGGGAGGTTGGAGGGGGTAGGGTAACTCGGGTAGGGGGTTAAATGGAAGGAGGGGAGGGGAACCTGGGAGGGGGGAGGGGAACTCGGGAGGGGGGGTTCGTGGAACGGGTGAAGGGGGGAGTGGAGTGGGGAGAGGGTAGGTGGACGAGGCGGAGTGGGAACGCGAGAGGGGAAGGGGACGTGGTAGAGGAAGGGGAGGCGGAAGAGGATCGGGACGAATGGGAAAGGACACGCAGGGAGAAACAATTTCTGTATTAAATGGTGTAGCAACGCATGCCGGGTACCGGCTAGTTATTAATAAAATTAAAATACTAATTCTAATTACCAATAAACGTTAAGATAACTCCGCCATGTCTTTGTTTGAAGTGTTTAGTGTTTTCATATCGCGTGCCAGCTGTCACTATAACAATAAATTAAACACAATTGTGTTTTTAATTGGATAATTTCTGATAATTATTTCTAATTAATAATATTACTATAATTAAGTTAGACTGATATAATAACTAATAAAGATTAAAAGCCATACTTTGTAGTAATCTAATTGTGTTCACATTAATTATTGTTATAACGGAATACTGGAATATTTAAAAATGTATACCTATTCTTACTGCAGACCCGTGAAAAATATTTGCTTCCAGATCATGCATTTCGAAAACAAATATTGAAATTAGAGATGCGATCAGAAATATGCCTTTGAATGAAAACACTTCACAATCACGTTTGACAGACTTCGTGATTTTATCGTGATAACATCATATAATCAAGAAGTCTCTCAAACAATTAAACAGAAGAAATACACATTTCGAATATAGAATTATTTATTAATAAGGTAGGTACTAATTTATCGCTTGTCTTAAAACACTAAACAGACTTGAAAAATCACGAGATCTGTCAAACAATCAAACAAACGAAATACATGCTACAATTTGGGAGGCGGGAATGGGTACCGCCGCCCCGGGAACCAACACCTCTGCCATAGGTCACCCCAAGTGTTTCGCTACGTTTGGTGATTTAGCAGGGGTGCCCGGGTTAATGAGGTGAGGTTTGTCTAGGTCTTGGAGGCGGATGACCAGGACACACTTAACCCCAGATTCCTACCCACCCCTTAAACCCTTTTCCTTCCCAGAACTCTCCTCTCCTTCCTTCCTTAAAAAAAAACCCTCCACACAGCATCCCCAAAGATGGCATAGGCCCTGAAGGAAATTATTTTCCTCAGGGCCTCCTGTGTGGAGCTCATGTAAAAAAAAATTGAAAAATTAATCATTAATAGGGTAGGTAGGTACTAATGTATTGCTTCTATGAACAATTAGTTCTAATTTTCAAAATGCCAATTAAAGTTATTTAATTATTATTTTTATATTATTATTTTTATATTACTTATTTTTACATATGTATTATTTTTATTTTGGTAATATGTATTATTTTTCTTTTGGTAGAATGTATTATTTTTCTTTTGGTTTATTTACAAGTAAACTTATAATTTTACATTTCTTTCTTTTTTCTATATTGAAAAAAAAAAACATGTACGTAAAGGACACTTGTGCATAATTATAAATAATTAATAATAACTAAATAATTAAATTATGCATACATTATAAATAATAAAATATATTTGTGCCTGAACTTTAGTAAATAAGATAAAGTTTTTTGGCGATGATTTGTTGATTTGTGTCCCAAATTGGTCATTTCTAAATTAAATTTACGCCTATCAAAATGTTTGTCATTTGACTGTCCTAGAACAGGAGACCTTCCTAGTTGGACAGTCAAAGCTTCTTTGTACTGATATATTCTCTATAACAAATAAAATAAAACAAAACAAACAAATCTCTAAATAAACAAACAAAGTCAAAGCAAATTTGAGTTCATTAAGCGTGAAAATTTTCACGCAGCAATAACTAACGCACGTAATCACAGACAACCGAGCTTATAGTAAGTTTGTTATATTTTCTTACTTTCTTCTATTCCAAAAACAGTTTTACGCAAGGCCACCTTCTCACTTGTTTTTAAACTTCTTTTTTTGCATCTTTACAAAAAACTTGACGGCGTATACACACGCGACCCGAAACTGCGAGCCGAACGAATTATGGGAAAGGAACAAAGTAACCGAAATTGGCGTTTCGCCCTGGCAGGGCTCGCGCTTATTTAATTTTTGGAATTTGTATAAATTTTAGTTTACAAATTGCTAATTAATTGTACCATTACATATTGCATACTATATTTTTCCCAATTTGATGAAGCTCCTAAAATACATCTTGAATCTTCCAATTGGTGCGGACTTTAGCTTTTTCTGGTCTCTCTCTGGTTTCAATCCTGGGATTGGTTTGCAGCAATTTCATCTATTCGTTTCTTCCACTCTTCCCTGTCTTATGCGGCTCTTTTGAAGTCTGCATATGATAAGCAGCGCACGTCCACCAGCAGGTCCTCCAGGTACTCTCGGCGTGGGCGTCCCCTAGCGTTTGTCCCCTCGGTCATACCCTCCATTATGGCATGCAAGAGGCCTTCTTGTCTTATTGCATGGCCGATCCATCTTGCGCGCCTTTCGGACAAGATCCTGAGCAGGTGCCTTCCTCCTTCGATTCTTTGGAGAACCTCCTCATTTGTGATGTGGTCTCTCCAGGAAATTCCTAGTAGTCTTCTATAGGACCACATCTCAAAAGCCTCTAGTCTCCGTTTATCTCTTTTGGATAGGTACCATGTTTCGCAGCCGTACATCAAGATTCTCCATACATAGGTCTTGATGAGGAGTATTCTCAGTTTCAGGTCTGTATTATTCGATTCTATTATTTTCGACCTTTTATTGAATGCAAGCCTAGCCTGGTGTATACCGCTGTCGACCTCGCTCTTAGACCGACCGTCCCATGTGATTTTGCTCCCGAGGTAGACAAACTCCTTGGTGTTATTTAGTGGAACTCCTGACATCTCTACTCTCATCTGATGTTGCGTTCGGCCTACAGTCAGCAGCTTTGTTTTGTCTTTATTTATCTTCATGTTGTAATTGTTTTGAAGAATGCTTTGCATGGTTGTTAAGGCCTCTTGCAGTTCTTCTTCGCTTTCAGCAACCAAAGCAATATCGTCAGCAAACCTTATCATATCCACCTTTTGCCCGTGTATCTTTACACCTTTTCTGTGACTCATTCTCTCTCTCAAGTCATCAATCGCACTTAATCTTAAAGCACTTAAGAGCGCTGCCGGTCGCTGCGAACATTTATGAATAGGTATTTTAAAAAATCTCTTTTATTTCACTCTCTGACAGTAGTCAGAATCGCGCTATAGATGTGTGAGTGAATGCAGGCCTTGTGCCTTGTGTGTGTGGGCTACGCGCTTCACCCGTGTCGAATTATTATTTCTGCCGACCACGCATGTTCCAATCTGCAAATGTGTAGAGACAAGACCGCTCGCAGGGGCGTCCTATTGTAAGCGTCCTATGAATATGCTATTATAGCTACTTATCGTTGTTGCGCGCACAAAATATCCTGTGGGTATTTTAGAATATTAGGATACATAATAAAAAAAAACCGAAAAAAAAAAATTGGGGACCCATATTTTTATTTATTTTCATTAATTGTAGAGTTATTTTTGATACCATGTTTGGGTGAAAACAAGTGGGCTTAATATACATTTTTTTATTAAAACCGACAATTTTTTCTTAAATTTTGCATTCAGGATTTTTGTGCGCACTTTTTATGCACATATGATATTTTGTGTAGCAAACGTAGGAAAGGCAACTTGACCTTTCTCATAGGACCCATATCCCTCAGGCCTCGGGCATATTTTTTCATAAGGTCGAAATATTTCCGCTTTGCAATAAAATCCAAATAAATGGAATATTTCTGATAGTATCCGAAAACTAAAAATTGTTTTTGAAAGGCGATGAAATACGCTTTTAAATTTTGAAATCCGAAATAAACCTTTGCTTTTCGAATATAAAAATTTTGAACGCACACATAATTTTTTTTAAAATGACTCATCTTACGTTTTTTCTAACTAAAATTACTGATAACGAAAAAAATAAAAACACGTACATATTTATTACACAAATGTATTGTTAACATTTCCGTCACCTCACTTTTTTATTGTTTCATGTAAAAATAATTAATAGATACAAAATTCCATAAGTTTCATAAACTTTGGTTTTATAAAGGTGTACAATTCCATTATTTTGTGGTTAACTTTTGAATTTGAATATAAAGTTTGATATTTTCTCTTTCTCTTTCGAACACCGTTTAAAACTTATTTCTCAACATAATAGTAAGGGAGACACAAGATCGATATGAGTTGTTCCCAAAGCTAACAAATAGCCGAGGGGGGGGGGGGGTTAAATTTGGATTTGTGACCAAAACACCCAAATAAATTGAAAATGTATTTTTTTAGCAAAAGGTAGAGAAAATATCTTGTGCTGATAAATATGTTTTATTTTATTTATTTTTGTTTCAAATTACGAAATATTGGTCTTAAAAAAATGAATTTCGTATGATTTTGGATGCAACTTAATTTTTTGGTAATTTTTTGACAGTTAAATAGAAATATTAAAAAAATATTTTTGCCTTACCTACTGAGTTAATATTGAAGAAAATATATATATTTTAATATTTAATATAGATGTATAATTGTACAGTGGAGTTATATAAATTACATATGGTGTACATACATAGGATACGGTTACATACTAAAATATTGTGCACTTGGGAGAAATTCGAAAAATCTAAATAAAATAGAGGTGAATATAGATTAATAATAAATAGAAAGAATGAGAAAAACAGGTAATTATTTAGTTAATTATTCCTGATGAAGTTTGAGTTTCAGTTTATTGATGTCTTTGGTTTTTTTTATTTCAATGGGAAGGTTGTTGAAAAACTTTATTCCTAAATAGATGTAATTGTTTTGCATTAGTTTGGTATTAAATTTTGGTATTTTGATGTTATCTTCATATCTTTTTGATTTTAGTTTAAAATTTTTTGATGATATTATCTTTGTAAATTTGGGTAATTGCATTTTTCTTGAAGATATTCTCTACTCGAGGCACCGTGAAATCTGCGAAAAGCGTTTCTGTTGGATAAGTGGAGGGTTTCTTTAGGATTACTTTAATGATTAGTTTCTGGATTACTTTGATCGGGGTTAGAATATTGTTGTATGACCCCCCCCCCCCCATGCAATAATTCCATATTGAATTAATGACTGGATTAGTGCATAGTATACTCTTTTTAGATTGTTGAGATTATTATTATTTTTTTATATGAGCTCCACACAGGAGGCCCTGAGGAAAATAATTTCTCTGAGGGCCTAGGTCATCTTTGGGGATGCTGTGTGTATATTATTAAAAAAACATTTCTTTGGGTAATTTTAATTTATGTGCGACAAATTTGAGTTAAAAAAATAATACGAATTCTTGCACACAAAAAGACTTTTTTTCTCATTTTAATTTTATAGTTTTATATTTTTTTTATATTTCTGTAGTATATAGGGATTTAATTTTATAATTTTATATTTTTTTATATTTCTGTAGTATATGTAGTATATTTTTTTAAATAATTACCATTAATTACAAGTAATGGTCAGAGTTGCCTCTAAAATGATTAAAAAGATGAATTTTTGAAAAATGGGATATATTTGTCAGATTATTTAGGAAACCGTGGTGAATCAAATGGTGTAAACAAAAAAAAATTTGGTCGAAAACCTCACATGGGATATTTTGTGAATGCAACGACGATATTTTCTCAAGAGTTTTGAGAATAAATATATATATATATATATTTTTTTATACGTTATTAATTTATCAAAAAAAACATTCTTGCATCTATTTATTATATACTTGATGTGGAAAATAACATAGTTACTATATTAAGCCAAATAATGTATATGCGGATATACAATTGGATATATGCATAATAATAATTATACCATAATAAAAAGTCATACAGCTTCATATGTGCTAGAGCTACAAAACTACACTACTTGGATGTTTTTGACCACAAATGTTTAAAAAACTGGCGTAAAAGTACTAATGACGTGTAAGCCCATAGAAGGGTTCTCGAGAAACACAGAAATGCATTGATTGAAATTGCACAAACGAATTGGTTATGGCGACCCAGCTTGAAATGCTGCAAATGGGTCCAATCTTTGTGGCGTCATTTTTAGTTAAATGAGAACAAATAACTTTGTAAAAACAGCTTTATGTAATCAATATTATCAACATATTTCGAAAACAGAGTATTCTCTTCGTCAGGATAAGATTAATATTAAAAGACAAACAAGTATAGGCATATGAGAATTATAGACAAAATATTAAAGGGAGAGGTGATTAATTACTTAAAAATAACACAAAATGCAATTATACATATAAAATGAAATATAAAAATTATTTTTAAGTTAAATACCCTTATAGTATAGCAAAGTCATTGGAGAAGCTGTGTAGAGGATATTTTTAATGAAAGGAAGGAGAGGAATTTCTGGGTAGGTAAAAGTATGAAATGATGGTGGAGAGAGTCCGGCTGTAGAGATCAAAAGATCTCCCACTTCCAGTTTCTCCCAATCCGGCCCGCCACGCAGTAAGTGGACAAAATCATCCGCCACCAAAACCCATGCAGACCTTACCCGTGAACCCGGGAACCCATGCTCAGTCACCAAACATAGCGGACCACTTGGGGTGACCAAGTGGCGGGGGTGTTGGTATCCAATAAATGGTTCCCGGGGCGATGGTACCTATAACGCCTCCCAAATTAAAAATTTATTATAGTACTTGACATAAACAATTTTAATTTTGCACAATTTTAGTATGAAAGCTCGGTCAGTATTGGTATACCGCGATGAGTCACTGAACAGAAAAAAAAACGAATAAAAAATATCGATGACTCGGGCAAGGACAACACTAGTCTACCGATAAAATTCGTTACATCACTACTTCGCTTTATATGTATTTGTCAACACCCTCGTTCCCCGGCCCCCCCAGGAGAACTGAGCGAAAGGGACACCTGCACGTCGGGCCGAAAATACCTAAATAAAATCTTCGAAATCGATGTTTTGTATTCCCCATTTTTCTTCTCCAAAACTGGACCGATTTTAAATTTTTTTTTCACTAACTGTATTAAAAGAAAATATTCTATGTCGGTACGTTTTGCTTTTTTTCAAAATACATTGTTTAGTTTGTATACTGAACGTTTTTTGACGGCGTTTAAATTAGGCAATTTTATTCATTTTTGGAAGGTCCTAACTTCTATAAGAAGTAAATTATCAAAAAAAGCAAAACGTACCGACACGCTAGTGGTCGATATCTATATTATGTAAAAAAAAATTTTGCTCTAGGGTCAAAATCCAGAGAGATAAACGGGGAATACGTTTGTATGGAAAAACGCAGCTAGTATTTCCTCTTAATCGCACTTTCTGGTAGCGTGTTATAAAACTTCATCCCTTTGTACATTAAATTCTGTACCCGGAAGCATACGGGTGCAAGTCCGAAAAGGTAAATGTGGAGAGCCAAAAAACCTTTTTTTTCTGTAACTATGGTCTCATAACTTCTTCGGATATCCATGCTGATAAATAACAAAAAAAATAAATTATTAAATCAATTAGTTTTGTTTTGAAAACGAGCTAATAAAACGAAATATTTTATACTAGCTGACCCGGCCACGCGTTTTGTGGCTAACTAAACACAACGCCATTTACTGGATGGTTATCCAACCTTTATAACCACCGCCATATTTAAGTTTATTGCGAAGAGACAGACAGACAGACGCCGCGGAGGACTCTAATTTATAATGCGTAGAGATTATAATAATGAGCAAGAAATGCTTGAGATAACTAAGGGAACGTACCCATACCACGTAACCAACTTTTTAAGACCCCCCCCCCTCCTAAACGTGTCACGTAGTATGGGTAAGTTCCCTAACGTATTTAAGTTAATAAGGATTAAAACTGTATCTGTCTAAATAACTTTACAATTATCGCATTGTACGTCACCATTTTTTAGAAGATAGAATGGGTATAGTAAGCTATCTGTAAAATATAGATATATGCCATCCCGGACTTTTTTGTAGATCTTTAAAAGAGGAATATTCCACCATGCACTGTTCTAACTCAAAGGGATTAGGCAGTGTTAGGCAGTGAATCAATGTTTGAAAATTGTTTACTTCCATAGAAAGCGTAGTAATGTTAGAAGGATGCAAATCGATTAGAGTCTTACCTCTTGCTAGCCAGGAAGCATTTCTTACTTAAAGCACACTTTGAATTGATATTTTTTCGATTTATTTTACATTATCGTTTATTTTATTTACCGAAACACATTCTTTGAATAATACACTATCGATAAAAACAACATTACTTGTGTTTATTTGATGAATTGACAGGTTTATCGAAGTTCTTGTGACCGACCACCGACTGACTTTGACAGTTCATTTCGCGGTTAAATGTGACATTCAAATTCCACAGATAATTCATTCTAAAATATCCTGGTGATGCCAGGTGAATAAAACTTTTGGCGGTATCGGAAGTATTGTTGGCGCAAGCGATTTTGACCTTTTTCTTAATACAGTTTCTTTGTACATAAGGGTCAAAATCGCATATATATTTTTTTTGCTTTTGAAAAATTTTGCCGATCCCACCGGTACACGAGCGGCCAAAATGCAACTAAATCATTAAGATGCAAGTCCATGTACATCTTTCTGCTTGCTTCTAAGATAGTTGTTGCATTAAAGGTAGTTTCATCCATATGTATTTTTGAAAATCCTATTTTTCTTCACGATTGGACTTGTATCGTTCTGCCACTGATAAACATTATAAGTTACTTTTCGTTTTGTCCTTTTTTGTAGCCAGATTTCCATGGACGTCCTTGCGTTAAGTATTTTGGAAACAGGCTGTTAACTATTTTATGGATAAATTTCATCGTGTTCAAGGTCCGCATCTGTTTCAAGGTTAGCCAATTTAGTTCCTTTAACATTTGACTTACTTTTCAAAATCTATTTCGTCATTGCCTTATTTTGAAGAATTTGAAACTTATTTTGTTCTCGTTCGCATATGTATACGCAGCATTAGGTAGATATGTCTTATGCATATTAATCGGCCATGGCGGATACTGTTTACTGTTGTGTCACTAAATGATATTTATTGTGTTATACAAGGAAGCCATCAATGTAAAGTAAGTTCCTACCGAGAACCACCTGCCGTGGGAATATATAGTTGTAAAAACATACAAGTACGCGCCATTCCATGCGGTTGAAGTAAATATTATCATTTGCGAATGATGATGCACGTAGATAAATCGATTTTGGCCCTCACGATAAATTGACAGATCTTATTAAGAGGTCATTATCAGAGAAAACCAGAAATATGTCATTTTCAAATCAGATTTTAGACGTATTGACTCTTTTCCACAAAAAATTATAAATGGATTTCCAAAGATTGTTCTTTTATCTAGCATTCGCATGTAATAAATTTTGAGAAAATTTTTTAATTTTTAGTATAATAAGGTTATTCCATAGGTCGTTGGCAGATGTGTTAAATTTTCAAAAAAGATTTTGTATTATACCACACCCATTTCAAATAATATAATCATGCAGTAAAATAAATCAATACATTATCTAGTAAACGCATGTTTTAGAATTTTAATTTTAGTTTCAATAAAATCATTAAAAATATGTACGTACATGTGTTTCTTGACGAAAATTGGTCCATTTGTGTATTTATTTGCGCACTTACAAACTAATATATTTCAGATTTTTTTAACATTCTTATTAAATTTAGACATTATTGAAAAATGACAAATACTTATAATCAAAAAATAATTACAAAAAGTACATTATTTTAATAGTTTTATCATCACGCCTTTCAGCATTTTTGGATGAAGGTATAAATGAAAGCTAATTTGGATTGAAATAAATTCGATATTGAGTTATAATTTTAAAAAGCTGGTACGGAGAATAATTAATCTTCCTCATAGTAACAGCCCTGCACGATCGTAAGAACAACTTTCGACGAAATGTGGATTTTTGTTCGCTGGCTGGTTAAACGCTCTTTAAAAAATCAATTCAAAGTTTTTTTATCGATTTGTCTTAGCTTTTCCTGTAATTTCGCATTAATCAATATATTTTATAAAAGAAAGTGTAATACAATGTGCGTGCCGCTAAAACTCAGAAACGCGTCCCGGTACGATCAATGGAGTTATATGGTGTGGTAGCCCTCTGTCCCCCATCCACGAAGAAGGTTCCCATTTCTACCTGAAGGGTGTGCTTTTGAAGATATAGCGGCTGGAAGTTTCACCCTCTAAAAATTTCTAGAACAGTCCAGAATTTTCGAGAGTATTCGAGAGCATTTCACAATGTTTCAGAAATTAATTCCAACTAATTAAGAATGTTGTGATGAATGGTGTGCTCACCTCTCATTGGAATTATCACTGTAACCATATTAAAATTGTTAACTGATGTAATAATTATATGTGAAATATTCTGTTGGTGAGCTAACAAATATAAAAAAAAATACATCTCAAAACATTCTGGAATGTGTGTTCGAAAATAGTCTGAAATGTGCGGGAATATCATTATGAACTTTCCAGAACATTCGAGAAGCCTTTTTTGTATGGGTGGGGGCGGTGCGGCTATCCATTGGAAGGGGTATATAAAACAAGATCCGTTGTGGGTTCGAGCATCAGTTGAAACTAGGGTTGCCAGATGATAATTTGATAAAGGAGGGCAGATGGGTCTAAAAAGGAGGATTTTCTGTAAAAAAGGAGGACATTCAGAAATTAAACCATAGACATCCAAATGGATAGACAAGCAGTTACAGATGAGGGGTAAAACCAAACTATGGAGAGCGAAGAGGGGAAAGATGACTGTCATTCGTTGAACAATCAATCTGACAGTATATAGGCATCTCGCATTACAATATCACCATTTAGTTCTTAAAAGCAAAATCTGCTTTGAATGAATAGACCTTTTTACATGGGAGCGCGAATTGCTTGCCACGTTCAAAACATATTTGCTAAGGCCAAATGCTCGCCCCAAAAAGACTCGCGCCAATACACATATCAATATTTTGTTTCCGTGTTTAGTTAAAACACTTTTACAAATGTTTCATAATTTACTTACCCCTGTAACCAGCGACGAGCACATTGGAGTACCGCCCACATTCGCTATGTGTACATTGATACGTAGATATATTGTATAGCACAAGCTGCCGTTATTTCGTTAAATGTATGGATGTCAGCTTCTCGCTGTTCACGGCAAGAATGATGACGTCACACATTTTAGATTCGAGCGAGGCTATATCCCCTTCCCATGGAGCGAGCCGGTTCCAAGGAGGAGCTACAGCCGGCGCCATGTGGTGGGGGAAATAATACGTTTTTATCACTTAGGGCAGGTCCAGATATACTCATATGTCCGTGAATTAAATGAATTTTAAAAATATTATTTCCTTTATTTTAATCATATTAAGCTGAGCTGCCAATTTTGGAAAGAAGTTCTTGGTTTTTTATCAAATATTTATAAAAATCTTCACACGTCATATTTTTGAAGTTGCATTGAGTAACAATTAAAGATTTAACTGACTTCACACTTAGTCTATTCCTCTCTTTGCTCTACTTAGTATTAATCCACATCCACATGGCAGTCGCAAATAGAACATTTGGTATCAAAGTCCGCTAGTAAAACACGGGTATTCGGCTCTTAATACTTCCGTAAACTTACACTTCCACTTACTCACTTAATAATAACCAATTGTTTCAACAAATATCTAATTGCAATAACAAACACCGCGCTGCACAGGCGGCTTGACCACGCACCGCACCGCACCGGACTGATGTTTAGCAAAAAGGAGGACTTGCAGTAGGTAAGGGAGGACAAAACATGGAAAAGGAGGACATGTCCTCCTTTTGGATACCATCTGGCAACCCTGGTTGAAACTCATATGAACTCCCTGAGCAAAGCCGGGTACCTCAGCTTATAAAAATATAAGCGTAAACAACTGAAAATGTATTTTTTCATTAGAAATGTACGAACTGGTTTAAGAATATTTAATTTGGTTTATTATTTTACCAATAGATTAACCGAATTTTTTTATCCACTTTAACTATTACCGGCACAAAGCACTCTTTTCAGGGTGAATTGCCTAAAACCAAAAAAAAAAAAAAAAAAACTTAAAAAAAATTCAGAGTTATGTCTTAAGATTATTTTGATCAATTTCCCTTGATTAACTTTTTCTTTCTTATAAAATTAAATTAAATTATTCTCAAAAAAATAGAAAACACATTTTGCGCTTGAAATTGATCGTTTTGCCAATCGATTTTTATGCTTATTACCCATAATTGTGGCGATATAAGGTATTTACACTATAATGTGGACGTGTAATGTTACACGTTTTTAATTTGATGCTTTCTAAATCTAAGGCTGTGCATACTAGAGGTGGGTAACTTCTGCATTTTTCCGGAAGCCTCCGAGACTTGCTTCCTTTTAAAAGTACACGAGTTCTAGGAGCAGGTCCCGGGTCCGAGTTCTTAGGTGCGGACTGGGCACTGGGTATTGTTGCCGCGCACCGAAACGGGAAGCACGGGTTCAAAGAACTCGGAACCAGGACCTACTCGTAGAACCCACACGATAACTCAGAACCCCGGAGTCGGACAAGACCCGCACGAGGACTAGGACCCATTCAATGTAGGTACATTCAATGTACCTACATTGCACGGTCTTTTATTGAGAATTTAAATAAGTAAATTAATAAGCTGTAATGCTTTACTATAAACTATTATTTTATAATGCACGTCACCCGTTGATTAACGATACCAGATAAGACGCTCTAATTAAAAACGATTCCGTGTCTAGCCGAAGCGGTCACGCACGTGTATGTCGATCAACGGACAGCGACCGAATGAACGCCCAGGCCCAGCCCACGTCTCGTGACCCAAGGGGAAGTGTCATTGGCGGGCCGCAGGTCGCGGGGAGTGTTCAACGGTTCACGCAGTTCCGAGAACTACCGAGACCCGCGACTCATGAGTGGAATGGTGAGTGACGCCGGACGGTAGTTCGTGGTTCCTGCTACTCAGTACTATTCATTAGCACCGGAGTACTCGCGGAGCAAGCCGGCGGCCACGGGGTGAGTCAGGAATGTATCGTAGTTCGTGAGTCCGGGAGTGGGCGGAATGAATGGATTGTGTCGCGATTCACGACATTCACGTAGCTCGGAACAAGGCGCTTGGGTTTAAAAGAACCCGGGACTTGTATTCGAGTGCCTAGTGGCTAGGAAAGCCGGCCCCGCGGCGCCGCGGTTTTCGCGCTTCGGCGTTGAGTTGCTCGGGGACCGCCGGATTTATTTGGATGCGAGTACTGGGACTGGGCCGGGTTCTCTGGGAGTAGTCGATTTAAAAAAGGAGTGGGAGTAGGAACCGCTTCCCGCAAAGGAGCGGATCACACGAGCCCATTCCAGCTGAACTGACACATCGCTAGTGCATACACACACGACCCGAACCACGGAACGAAGCGACCGTAAATCGCGCGGGACCCACTTGCGGTTGCTTCGTTCCTTTCCCGTAATTCGTAACTTGGCTCGTGTTTATGTTCGCCAAATATAAACGAAAACAATTACTTTTATATCTTCCTATTATCATCATATAAACCGGCGCCCAAAGAGGTCTTCATTCATTTCAATCCACGCATTATACAAGGTATTAAGGGACGTACTTGACTTACTTTAACCAGTGATTCCTGACATTATTTGGAGTAAAAAATGTAAATGAAATTTTGGTCTCCGGTGACTTTTTTTGACGACTTTTTTTTTTTTTTTTCAAAATATTTTTCTTCAAAAACAAACAAAAAAATTTTTCTTCCGCATGTCACTGGTCACTCGGCCAGGTGTCCGACGAACCCCTTACCCCGCCTCCAACTGTTTAACAACTACCATTTTTTATGTTTTTGTAGAAATTAAAAAAAAAAAAAACATCAAAAATGTCACCGAAGACAAAAATTTCATTTACATTTTTTACTCCAAATAATGTCAGGAATCACTGGTTAAAGTAAGTCAAGTACGTCCCTTAACACCCTGTATAATATCATCACTTTGGTTGGATAGGGTTCTAACTTCACTTTACCTTGTTCTGAGATACTAGGTGTCAAAGTTTGCAAAGATGATTTCTCATAATCTATTTATCAATTTCTGATTATTTGCTTGAATCTTGTATACGAAGTATTTTAATTGAGCCTATTTTAAAGGAAAATATTTAAATCTTCCCATTTTAGAACATACCTAAACTTGCAGATAGAACCATATGCAACCAAATAGGGCATAATAATTCATTACATAAGGTTCTAACTACATTTCCCTAATGCCATTCCAAGATAACACAACATTCTAATTATATGTTAAACTTAAATACTTAACACAAGATTGAACCTCAAAATCAGAGTTGTTAAATGGATCACGAGAATTCGTCTCTGCAGTCTTTGACACTTCAGAACATGGTAAGGCGAAGTTAGAACCCTATCTAACTAAAATGTCAAACTACACAGCGCCTCGTAAAAACGATCAACTGTCAGATACAAACAAAGCGGGCAATTTCACAAGGTTAAAAGTGATGTTAGAACCTTGTAAAACAAACGGAGGCTTTAAAAACGTGATATTAGAACTTCGTTATACAAGTATCTACGGAAATGTAACACACGCTCTGAAAATTATTTTCATTATAGAAATGAGTAAAACAAATGGTTTTGTATTCAAAGGTCATTTTGAAAAAAATGTCAGTTCGAACATTGTCCAATCGAGTGACGATATAACTTCTGACCTCGAGGCAAGGAAGAGTATAGAATTAGTTTAACTAAGAAATTTTGATTATAGAGATGAGTAAAATAAATGGAGGTCATTTAGAAAAAAAAGAGTGTGTAATTCACACGCGATAGAAGTGAAACCAGAAAGTCGCTAGATGTCGCTTTCTTTTGGCTGTTTATTTTAAAATCCCACTAGAAAACTTAAAATATAATCTGTTACTAAATATTCTAAAAATACACATACTAGATTAACTAGAAGACAGACGTAAAATGAACGATTTAAAAATTTTATTAAAAATACTTAACTCTAAATTGGACTGTTGCGAACTCCTGCAACTCATAAACTTACATACACCGACAGAAACCACACGACAAAACACACTATTCTACTGCAGCATTCAAAAGCGGTACTACATTGCTCACTCTCTAATACAACGATTTCACTTTATGGGAAATCAGTACGGCGATGTTGGCATATTTAACATCAACTTGGCGAATTTTGTGGAACTTGTAAAAAACTTATTCCAAAACTATTCCTAAAAATATCTGTATTTTTATAAACCTATCAAATCGCTGTTTTTTTTGTATTTTTGTGACTTGTGCGCATTTTTTATCTAATTTATTTTTTATTATTTCTTTATCTGTTTAAAAATCATCCGTTATGAATTAATTGTACTACCAAACATGTAAAAGTCCTCTGGGCGTTAAATAAATAAAAAAATTTAAAATAAATAAAAGAAGTGGTTTGAAGATTGGATATTGATTTACAAAAACAAAAATATAAAATTTTTTGGATTTCGTAGGATACGAACCTCCGTCCGCTGGTTTTCTCTGGCCCCTGAGATTTGCGATACACTATACCGCTGCGCTATGGGACGCGTTCGGCGAGGCGCGAATTTACGCATTATATTCCGACGACCCGTAAAAAAAACAAAGCGTCCAATGAGCGTAGACCTATCGTCGTTTCTGTTTTATATTACAATTTACAAAAAATTCTGCCTCAATACAGGTTCACCTAGTGAGGCAGACTATGCACAACTAAAAATATTGTATAATTATGCTACTTCTGTGTAACCGATCTTACATTACTTTCTACTTGTTAATTTTTTGTACGGATGTAATCTATTTGTAATCTACATTGAACATGTACTTTTTTAGTTGTAATGTTGCCAATTTCATTGAATAAAGATATATTATTATTATTATATCTTAACCAATAGGATCCTTGAGCGCAGTTTGATGCTTCGCAGGTGTCGTAGTGTGTCATTTTCGTTTCATCCGAATTTTAAATCACTCTAATGGGGATAAGGAAGTTTCACTTCAAAAAGTCAGTTAGAACCTTGTTCAACTGAGTGACAAAATAGCTTCTGATAAGTGAGTGAACAATAAACTCCCCATTGTATTATAGGCAGACATTGACCTTGAGGCAAGGAAGAGTATAGAGTTACTATTACATACTTACTACGTATTTACTTCACACTCTGTTAACTGTGGCTGGAATAACCAGGGGACAACTTTCATTTCAACGAGTTCCTAGAGTCACTAGACTACCGCAGTATATTATTATCACAGTAATATGTATATGTAATGTATTGATACTGGTTTGACTACCCGGCTTCGCCCGTGATCTGGATTCTTGTGTAATACAAAAATACGAATTTCATATTCCCTTAGGTGTATTACAATGACTAACGCTGAAAATCATACGACGCTTTGCAACAAAGAAAAACACAGGACAAACACAGCATCCACAAAAATTACATAGGCCCCGACAAAAATTGTTTTCTTCAGAGCCTCCTATGTGGAGCTAATGTAAAAAAAATGCAGTCCTGCACGCTGTTCTGCAAATCTGACCGGCAGTATGCAGTTTAGGGAACATACCCATACTACGTGACCAACTTTTTGCAATTTTTAACCCCCCCCCCCCCGGTGACCAAAATCCTAAGCAACCCGCCGCTCATTTATATGGAGCGTGACATTTTGAAGACCCCCCCCCCTAAACGTGTCACGTAGTATGGGTACGTTCCCTTACTTGGTGGCTTAACGTATAAACCTTTCGGCTATAACTATAAACCCAGCATATTTATAGCTTTGTTTGCTGTGTGACTCGGTTAGTGAGCTTAACTTAAAGGGCAACTAAAAAGCAAGTTACCTAATACAATATATTAAATATATCATAATATTATTTCAGTTATATAATATATAGGTTTTCCTCCGGAACAATGGTTATCTTTCCGAATGCTGTGTGGAGGTCTCGATGGATTAGGCCCCCCGCAGACGAAAGACTTTAGTTGCAATGCGATATTTGAATGCAAAACCTTTTCTTTTGCTCATTTCTATAACCAAAATAATTTTCAGAGCCATCTGTGATGTATTTACGTAGATATATGTATGATGAAGTTAACTTAATACCCTGCATAGCAAACATCCTACGAAAAGTGAAAAGTCTTCGGTGACTTTTTTTCAGGTTTTTTTAAATTTTTTTTCTTCAACTCCAACATTTTTTTTCTAAATGTTCATCACTGGTCGAGTACCAGCTCAACCCCTCACCACAACCCTAACTGTCCAATGACTAAACTATTTTTATATATTTTTAGTTAAGGAAAAAGCATCAAAAATGTCGCTGGTGACCAAAATTTCCATTTACACACGGACATATGAATATATCTGGACCTGCCCTAAGTGATAAAAACATATTATTTCCCCCTCCCCATGGAGCCAGCTGAAGCTCCTCCTTGGAGCCAGCTCGCTCCATGGGGAGGGGAGAGAGCCTGGCTTGAATCTAAAATATGTGACGTCATCATTCTTGTTTTGACCAGCGCGGAACTAACATCCATACATTTTACGAAATAACACGCAAAAAACGGTAGCTTGTGCTATACATTATACCCACACATTATGTGCACATAGCGAATGTGAGCGGTTCTCCAGTGTGCTCGTCGCTGGTTACAGGGGTAAGTAAATTATGAAACATTTGTAAAAGTGTCTTAACTAAACACGGCAACAAAATATTGCTATGTGAATAGGGGCGAATCTTTTCGGGGCGAGCATTTGGCTTTCGCAAATATGTTATTAACGTGGCAAGCAATTCGCGCTCCCATGTAAAAAGGTCTATTCATGCAAAGCAGATTTTGCTTTTAAGAACTAAATGGTGATATTATAATGCGAGATGCCTATATACTGTCAGATTGATTTTTTAACAAATCGCAGTCATCTTTCCTCTCTTCACCCCCCATAGTTTGGTTTTACCCCTCATCTGTATCTTCTGGTCTATTGAATTCGGATGTCTATGCAATTACATTATTTTACTCCAAGTAATATCAGGAATCACTGACTAACATGAGTCAGGTACGTCCTGTAACTCACTACACAGCATTATAAAAGCTGTTTGTTTCTTACACGTTAATAATAATAATTTTCTGCTAATGTGACACCCAGTACTACAATAACCCCTTGAATGCATTAAATGACGTCACCCTTTTGCCATATCACGTTCTCATAGTTAGCCAAGCCAAGCCATGATTTCCGACAACAATTCGCCATAGTTGTTTTTGTAAAGCTCTCCTTTCATAATATTACCATCGTGTACGAAATATGTAATATTAGGTCACTATTTCTTTTGTTGGTGTTTTCATGACCTGGTTATTAAATTTTAATAGTCAGAAAAACACAGATGGTGAGATCAGATCTCAGTGGCCTTGAGGTTAGACGTTTTTTTCTGGGGCTTGTTGGCTAAAATCTAAACTGGTTTAATCCGTAAAGATTTATGGTGATTTTGCTACACAATACAAGAGCAGTGTGATGACATGCCTTCTTCAATACATCCATCTAATCCAGAATGTGTAAGCCAATTTTTAAGGTTGCGTAATTTTTATTTTTAATGTATATTTTTTTAAATAAAGCCCACATAAGATTTAATAATGTAGGTATTATTAAGTTTTTTTTACATTAGCCTCACACAGGAGGCCCTATTGTAAACCCTCCACCTCAGGGTGTGTCATCTTTGGGGATGATGTGTGGAGAGTATTTTTAGGAAAAGGAAGGTGATGAAGTTCTGGGAAGGAAAAATGTATGACGATGGGTCGAATTCTGGAGTGAATGTGACAAGGAGTGACGAACGCATGAATCCATCCCTCCCACTGTTGTGCAAGGCGATGGGTCGAAAGTCCGGCTAGAGAGGTCTAGATTAGGTCTATCCAGATCCGGCCCGTCACGCCGTAGGCGGGAACACGCATTCGCCTCTAAGACCTAGATAAACCTCACCCCATAAATCCGGGCACCCATGTTAAATCACCAAGCGTAAGCGAACCACTTGGGGCGTCCTAGACAAACCTCACCACTATGAAACCAGGCACCCCTGCTAAGTCAACAAACTTAGCGAACCACTTTGGGTGACCTATGGCAGGTAACCGCCTACCAAATTGAATGCCTTTCTGCAAATATATTAATTTTTATTATTTTGACAGCTATTTCGGCTTTTTAGGCTGTGTTTTCAAACTCTGGTTATGCCACGTTGAGACGACTTATCTACTAACTTATTTATATGATTTTTGCCCCAGCCCTATTTATATTTGTATCGTATGACGGTCAAAGCGATTTATTCAGAAAACTAAGTGTATGAAGCGCTCACTGTATTTTTTTTTGGTTTTCCCTTGTATACTTTCAGCACTTAACGTTATTAAATTTTATTTACTTATTTAAAAAAAAAATAGCAAATAGGGTTCTACGAATTAAACACAATATATAAATAATATCTTTTACACAATGCATGCATATATTAAGATATAAAAAAGTGGAAAATGGGCAATAAATATTTTTAAATATTATAAAAAATAAAGCAATTTCAGTTACTCGGTAGTTCATTTAAGTTTTTTTAGTACATATTATGAAAGTCTGTCTTGTAATGGTCTGTGCACACAGTAAGCTACAATCAAAGTTTTTGGTATTTTCTGATATCTGCTTTTTTTAATACCAAAATTAGCCGTTGAGCTTTATTGCCTATTACTGGCACAGACCCTTGAAATGTCACAGGATAGTCTGAATTCTTACGTATCAGTTCCTATTTTGAAAACTTTGTAGGTGCCTACTTTGTATCTGAATTCTTCACACTGATTCCAATTTTGAAAATGACACTTAAATTCACAGCATTTTTTTCTTATTAATTGATACTTAAATTAATTTTGATCTACTCAATTTTTTTCAATTTCAAGTTCGGCATTTTGCGATGAATTTGTGTAAAAAATGCCCCCATAATAAATACTGCAGAAAACATTTAAAATACGTATACATACACTGATGAGGAAATACGAATTTTATTTTGAATACTACTTTTCTTGTTATCGTCTTCCGGCTTTACTGATTATCTCTGGTTGGCAAACATTGCAAAGAAAACTGAATGCACAATGTCAACACCACATTTCTTAGCTTATTTCTTCCTTTTCCCGGAATTTTACTGTACCGGTTGTTTGGTTTTGAAATGTATGTATGGTTCCTACCGGGACGCCATTTATCCAGTTCCCACGCCACAGCCACATCACTTGCTGGAAAAGCATTTGAAATTTGGAACAACGACAAGAAAAATAGCAAATTCGAATGCATTTGTTTTTGAAAAACAGATGAAGAATTGGGAACTACCTTGGAAGCAAGTTCTTCGTGTTTTTCTTGTATATAATCCCGTTTTCGAACTAAAAAAAGTTATTTGACCATCTCGAAAGTAAACAACATCGTTTTGTAATTATTATTCCTTTTTTTGTCGCAATAATTACCTCTAGGTATCGCGGTATAACTATATAACTATGTTGTAATTGTATTGTGTTATCCCTTTTCCTGCATCTTTAGTTTTTCCTACACCCAATTCGAGCAAACACCATTTCGTCTCGTTTCATTTTTAGTATTTACAGTTCATTTCCAAATGCATCTGAAGCTGTAATTAATATCGAACATTTTCCTCTTTTCTCGCTTACTTTAGACTTGACTACTTAGCGTCCTTTATTTTTATTGTTAGTACATATATACGCATTTTAGTGCTTAAAATCCGATGCCTATTTATAGCGTTATTAGGTTTAAATAACAACACTCAAGTAACTCTGGTCTGCCACGTTAAATGTAGCCCGATTGTGGTCGCCTGTTCTTCCTTGTACTCAGAAAGGCATTACTGAATAATGCAGTTTGTTTTGGTGATATTTGAATAAGATAATATAGTGGGTGTATTCGCAAGCAGTTGTACCTTCTGCCCGCGGGTCTGTGAACCCGTTCCACCTGTGAATCATCCTCCGCTCATTCTCCGCCCGGCACTCCCAAACTAACTAAGTCATTCGGTAAAGGTCACAAGGCTTAAGATTCTCAAACTGTTCCAAATTTAACATATTGACTCTGTTTTGGAAAAACCCTTCAAACCAAATTTTTGGAATTAAATTTTTTTTCTAGGATTAGGTTTCATATATGGTTTACAATTCGAATATGAAGAAAAATATATAACGTATTTGTAAAAAGCATTAACCGTAAAAATGACCTGTCTCGCTTATTCAATTTGTGCCTTAATCAAAATTATTTCCAATATAACAACTGTGTCTACCAACAGAACCAAGGACTTCCGATAGGTGCCCCAACGAGTCCCCTGTTAGCAGACATTTTTATGAATAACCTAGAGAATAAGATTTTTAATTGTAATTCATCACTTCTAAATAATATTCTTACATGGAAAAGATACGTGGACGATATATTTTGTATCTGGACAGGAACAGAGCGGCAACTGAGTAAATTCCTTCATCTTATAAATTCCTTCCACAAAAGCATCCAATTCACTTTAGAGGTAGGCAGTAATGGGCTAGTAAAAATCCCTCTTTCATCTGTTAATTTCGCGATGGAACTTTCAAAAATTAAACAAATTGCTCTAAATAATGGTTATTCCGCAGATTCAATTGATAAAATCCTAAATAAGAAACTTAAACTCATCTCAACTAATACATTTTTATTTGGTACGCCTGAAAATAATAATAAAGTAATGGCGCAGAATCTTATATATATCCAACTTTTCCTCACTTAGTACAAAAAACTTGCCTGCCCACATTAAGCCCGCGTTCTATACTGATAACAACTTAGGTAAATTACTAAAAAACACTAAAGATAGAGATCATAAATTAAGCCACTCAGGCATTTACCAACTATGTTGCAATGATTGTCCTTCGTTCTGCATAGGTAAGACAACTAGAAATATAAATATCAGAATCACAGAACATTTAAGATGCTTAAATAATAATAATTTTTCAGAGTTTGCTAATCACCTAATTTCCACAGATCACACTTTTAATAAGGACACCGGGGTTAAAATTCTTCACCGTAATAATAAAAGCAAAAAATTAGATAATTTAGAAGCACTAGAAATCAGAAAATCCCTAAATAATAATGCTAGTATTTTGAATAACCAAATTAACTTATCCTTCAGTCCCATTCTAAATATTTTTCCAATTAACCGCTCTGTTCTTTCCGGAAATCCCCTAATTACCCCCACCCCTTTGCCTACCTCCCACTCAAACACCTGATTTGTATATCTGTCAATATTCTGTATTATAGTTTAGTTATAATATTCTCCTGACGAAGGAAGGGTGCTTCTGAAACCGGTAGAGTGTGTATAAAATAAAAGTGGTCTACAACAAATTTATGTGTTTTTTATTGTAAAAATATATAATTTTATGAACATTTTCAGAAATAATATTTTTAAATTCTTACATGAAAGATTTGTTAAGACATGTTTTATACATTGAATTTTTTGTTTTATTAAAAATTACGATTTTATTAGTATATTCGTTCGGTGAACTATGTAAGCGAGGAATTCGCTTCATCATTTGTTTGTGAACGGTGACAATGAAATGGGTAAATGCCTAGTGTTCGAGTAGGTACACTTATATTTACTTGACTGATTGGAGCTGAAGCTCCGGATTTACAATTTAAAAAAAAGAAGCAAAAGTTGCTCATTTTTCGTTGATCCTCACGCGTATCCCATTGTTATTTTGCAATCGTACTAATAGGTACTTCCCGATTTTCAATACTCTTATTTAAAAATATTTTTTTCGTAGGTACATTGATTTTTCCTTTTCGGTTATGTTATAAATTGTGTTCAGTGTCCGTAAAATTTAATTGTTTTATTTTCAATTCTTTTAATGTCTTCTGGACTTTTGGTTGTTTATTCTATCTTTAAACTTGTAGTCACCTCTAACTAACTCCTCGGCTTCGCCAGAGTTTCAAAAGTAATTCTTAAATTTATTTTGATTATCGAATAAGTGGAACATTTCATATTAGAGATAGCCGTTAGTCCCAATCCGGTCACGGCTTTTTATCCCAATTTTCCGCGGAAACTTAACATTCGTAGGCCTGCGAACAGAATATTCCGGTCCTCTCAGATTGCGATTGGCATAACGTAAATAGGGATGAAACGATACGAGTAAATACAAGTACATACTCGATATTTTTCACCGATACCAAGTACTTTTAGTATCGATACTTTGAAATTGAGTACTGAGTAGGTATCGGTCAAAAGTACTCATATCAGTATGCTAATGTCACTATTTTATTTAAAATTCACAAAAAAATTGCATATCTTAAATTGAAGTTTTTGGAGGCACCCTAACCCTAGCGTCCCTAGCTAGTCTTAGTTTTGTGTAGTTGGCAAGGTTGTTTGTCTATATAAAAAAAAAAACAGGCAGCGCCGCCACCGCCATATTTTGTCGTCATTGACAAATGGAATTGACAATGTTTCCGTTCGTTCACTTTCGCTCCCATGTTCGTTAATCCTTTAACAATAGTCGGTGTTTGTTCAGTGTTTTAACTTTTTGAGTTATTGAAAATGGGGCCTCCGAAGCCTAGTGTGTGGCAATATTTCACGAAAAACGACGAGAAAACCGCAAGGTGCAAAAAATGCTTATGATGATTAAAACAGTGCGGTTTTGTGGCAAAACTTCTAATTTGCATAAGCATTTAAAAAGCCACGCTGATTATATTGCACCTGTTTATGATAACAACAAGATTTCAACGTAAATACATTATTTTAGACACTTATATTTTTTTTTCAAATTTTCCAAAAAAGATGCGATATGAGTAAGTATCGATACTTTTCAACTGATACCAAGTAAGTATCGATACTTTTCAACTGATACCAAGTAAGTATCGATACTCGACGACCGATACAGTATCGAGTAAAAGTATCGATACCTCAATGGTATCTTTTCATCCCTAAACGTAAATATAATTTGAATAAGTTTAAGATGGGCCGATCCCGGCGGCACTGCAATGCCGGGCCAACCCGCGACAGGAGTGGAGCAAGCCCCGAACATCCCGTCACATTCCAAAAATCAGTTTAATATACTGGTCCCGCATTGCGGGAACTATCAGATATTAAGCTGATAAGAACAGATACTACACTTTGATCTTAGCCAACAGGCCGAGAAGCGATACCTGACAAAGGTAAACCGGTGACTATACTTACCTGTTTAAACCGTCCACATACGGCCTGCGTACGGAAGTAACGCCATCTACCGAGCTGTGTAAATTTTATAACTAGAAGTATGAAACTACATGTAAAGTTTTTTACGACTTGTTGTTTTTCTTAACAATTGAGGTACACTTTTTTCTTTTGGCTTGTCAAAGATAAATAAATAGAAGGGTGATGAAAAATTTATTATTACCCTCATAAAAAATATTCTGCGGTAAAGATTGATAATTCGGCTACGAAATAAGAAATAACTAACCATCCTCTCCAGCTGGACTCTCGACCCATTGCCTTTCACCGCAGTGGGAGGATTGGATTCATACGTCGGTCACTCCTGGACATGCTGACCCCAGATTCCTATCCAACCTTCATACCTTTTTCTTTTCCAGAACTTCCTCTCCTTCCTTCCCTAAAAAAGACCCCCCACACAGCTTCCCCAAAGATTACATAGGCCCCGACGGAAAATGTTTTCTTCGGGTCCTCCTTTGCGAAGCTAATGCAATAAAAGTGTTTCAAACTCGAATACAACCATTACCAATAAATTTTACCTAACATATCAATTTATTTGTAAGGTCCCTAAGGTTTTGTAATTAATTGCGTGTAGGTAGGTACTTTCTATATTTTTGGTACCTACATATCTATCATAAATTTAATACAAATCGTTGTTAAATAAATAATAAAATATTTTTCATCAGAGTTTGAGAGCTTCTTGAAATGACGTAACACTAAACGTTTGGTCGGTGTTTCTTCTGTCCACCTACATATTTTACACCGTTATTATTGCAACCAAGACGGAGCTCAGATATCACGGTGGTCGCTAGTTGTGACGCGCTTCAAAATTTGAATGAAGAATTCTCATCGTAAAAGTGAAGATAATTCCATTTTTTCACTCGCAAAAGAAATGTACTAACGCCTAAATTATGAATTCGATAAGTATAATGTTTTATATTTAGGGACATAGTTAATACTAAACAATGTGAAGTGCGAAAAAATGTGTTTTTTTTCATTGTTTTATTAAAAGTTAGCGAGTTCCCGGCATTCGTTGCAATGCCACACATTAAAGAAATCTTTTCTCCCTGCGTGTCCTTTCCCATCCGCCCGTTCCGCTTCCCTTTCCACCCCCCTTCCCTTACCGTTGCCCCTTTCCCTCAGGCGTTCCCCTCCACCTTTCCCGCCTTCCCTTTCCCCTCTCCCGCGTTCCATACATTCAGTCCCGGTACATTCAGTTTTCAAACAGCTCGCTTGCCGCCCATTTCAATTTCATTGTACAAATTTCATAACTCCAGAGTCCAGAGCTCACTACTATATATAGACACCACAAAGTTTTATCGCAATCGGATGAATTGTTTAGGGACTGCATAAGTAACGAGCAAACATACATTAATTTCTCAAAACTTCTGCTTTTCTAAAACAAATGCTATGTTTCTTGCCATTATTCCATGTTTCAAATACTTTTCCAGAAAGGTGATGGTTAGGGAGACCTTGTGAACAGGATAAGTAACATCTCAGCAGGAACTAAGCATATTCTCTTTTCGGAACTAAACAATATTATGCGCCGTTCGTTGTCTATTTTTTTAATTGTTTCGAAATATGGAATATAGTGCATTGCACTACCCCTGCACACATTCTGGAATAAACCCTCCCACCGCCCCTCCCGGATTCTTCTCCCCTTTCCGCCTACCCTCCTTGCCGCTAAACCACATGATATGCACTAATTTTTTCAAACAACTCTCGATCCACATATGCAAAATTTTTAATTTTTAAACGACAGAGCTCACCAGGTCTATAAAAACCTTTGCGAACGCGCGCACAATAAACCACCAAAGTTTCATCGCAATCCGCATCTGAATAGTATAACAAATAATTTCATAACGCCAGAGCTCACTATTATATATAGAAACCATCGCGGGCATGCAATCACCAAAGTTCCACCACAATCGGATGAATGGTTTAGGAACGCTTAAGGCCCCGCATCCGCGCTCAAAAAGAAAAAAGATGGAGATATATGTTATTACGAATGTTAGAGGAGCGCGCTAATAAAGCGGTACGATCGATGCGAAAATAGTGCAAAAATCTATAAAATAAGTATCATCACTTTGCACTCCTATTGGAATCACTAATGACCAGTAGTCTACTCTGGGGTTGAAAAAAATAAACATAATTTCCTTAAAAGTTAAAAAAATTATATTATTTTACTCATTCTTTTTAGACAACCTGTTTCTTCTATGTGGTGACCATGCAGCGCGATAACATATTAAAACGATATTATTCGAAGAATGTCACTAAACACAATCTTTTAAAATCAAGATAATTACTAAACCATTTAAATTGTGAGGAATATATTTCTTAAAAATTAGAAGGTACTTATTTTGTAAAAGAAGTGTCTTTTTTGTTCGAAACATTTGAAATATATTTGTAAGGATGTTTTTTTGTGACCACTCTATTGCGAGTCCGGCTGTTAGGGTCTTGGGTTGTAAATCAATGGATTACTAGCTCTTTGTATTCCGGGAATGTTTATCCTCATTGGCTCTAGTTTTAGGTTATTACATGATACTTACTTGAAAATGGCGCCGAAAACAAAAGATGAACCTTCCCAGGAGGCGGGGCAGGTATGTGGAAGAATCTGAGCAGATACACGGTGTTTTTGAAGATACAAGTATAAACAGTTTGACGCACATTTGAAAAAAAAGAAAAAAATTATGTAACTTAACATTATAAATGTCTATTGTCATGTTAAAACTAATCACTTATAAATTTTTAAGGTATGAAATTTTTCATAACACACTCCAACGCACATAGCAGGTTTATTGTCGCAAGTTTTACAAAAATATATGGTCCTTTTTCGTTGTTTTTTATCCGAACACACTATACACTCACGAGATTTTTTTTCATTTTGAGGCATTAGTATGTGTAATTTTCCATCCAACCTTTGTTCTGGATCGAGACAGTGTCTGCCTTTTGTACAATTTAATCCTCCTCTGTGATTTCCGACTAATTGAATGATAAGTTTGTCAACAAATTCAAGGTGTGTCATAGCTTTTAGTTTCATTTGATTTTGTTTTTGCTTATATAAAATGTACGAGTTAACAACGGAAACTTCGAGACCCCAAAAAAATAATTTTCGCCACCATTTTAAAGTTTTTCTCAAAAATGGGTAAGCTGCAGTATACTGGTCTGCGGTATCTACGCCTCCCATATATTTAGTATAGTTTATTATCACATTCGGCTTCATTATGGTTTCTTCTTCGCCACCTCTCATTATTCTTCTTACAGTTTTATAATCATTTGAGTAATGATTGGTGTATACTGTAACCATTCTTTTGTCCTTCCAAGCAAGAAGCAATTCATTGTTTTTTACACAAGTAATCGTTTCACCTGACTTCAATTTAGCATTTTTTATCGGTAATGGTATATGCTTTCTCGTCGTCATTATTGTACCAGTTAGATGAGTTTTTAACTTCATCAATTCCTCTCCTAATTGCGGGCTTGTATATAGCCTGTCAGTAAACATGTGATAGCCTTCAGCTTCAGGAATGGAAATTAATAAATTGTTGTACAGGTGCAAAACAATTCTTGAAGTAAATGGGAGATCAGGTCTAATCAGTCTATGCGTGGTTACGGCACCATAATATGGAACAAATGAATAAATATAACCAGATCCCGAATCCGCCAAAATGTATATCCTGATGCCCCATTTATTTGGTTTGTTTGGATTATAAGTTTTAAAACAAATCCTGCCCTTAAAATTGACAACGGATTCGTCTACCACTATTTCTTTACGGGGTATCATATATTCTCTACATTTAATATCTATATGTTGCATAAATCCATTAACTTTTTCAACTCTTTTTTCAAGGGTTTCGTTGTTATCTGTTTCATTGGAATTAAGATGTAGCATCCAAAATATTTGTAAAAAACGATCTCTTTTAAAAACACTTCTGAAAAATGGGGAGTAAGCGACAAAAGCAGTCGAGAAAAAATCTTGGAGATTGGGATGTGGTCTCACTCCCATATTTAATATGACTCCCAAGAAAGCTCTAAATTCTCCTTCATCCAAATCTCTCCAAGAATGCCAAAGAGAATTTTTACTTAAATTTTGGGTTTTTGAAATAATATTATTTGCGTAATTATTAGTATTACTGACTATGGATTTTATTAGTTCACCAGTAAAGAACAATTTGAAAAAATCTAGTGGCTCATTACAATTTGATGGAATATTAGGACCAGCGTGTCTGCTACCAATGGAAAAATCATTAATTTTTGGTTGAAAAATATTACTTAAAATTTCCCAGTTACTAGTTTCACTGTTTGTATCACTTTCACTTTCAGAAAAAACAGCTCGCCTTCTTTTACTCGGTCGCACTTCGATATCACTTCCACTATCCGAGTCGTTACCATCTAATATAGAATTATTCACAATAGAGTCAACATTATCAAACATCAAAAGGTCATCATCACAGTCAGGTTGAAAGTCTTCAATGTTTTCAAAAGCATTATTCAAGGAAGATTCAATATTATTTACACTTTGATTTATTATTTCACTTTGTTCGTTAACATTACTAAACACATCGTTTTCATTACTTTCTTCGAAATATTCATTAAACTGATCCATGGCGACAAAAATATATTAAAAAATATTCAAGTGTTATTTTAGTTCTGAAACGTTCACAGAATAATGGTCACCACAGTAGGAGGTGCTCTTAGAGTATAGGGAGGTGCTCCGCCGCGAACAATGTACCGATACAGACTGACTAAATAAAACGGCACACACAAAAATACAAAGTAGGTCAAAAATGACAAAAATTCTAAGAAACTATATATAAACTAATCCTTTAATGTATTTTGACTATGAATACATTAAAGGGAATATTTAATCCTTTATGTACACCATTGTGAAATAAAATTCACAGAATGTTATCGGTAAATGGGGAAAAACAGAGCTTCAAAGTTACCGCTTGGGAAAGCCACTATTTTGGCTATCGGAGCTATATAGCAACCAAATGTTCAAAAGCCATTATATTGGCTATCGGAGTGCAATACGTTAAGGAAACATCGTGAATTTTTTCACAACTATAACTTGTAAAATAACTGAAACAAACGTGTTTATAATAATTTTCGGAGCATACTTTACGATTTTTTTCTATCGAGGGAATTTTATATAATTTGCGTTTTGGCGTGGAACGCGTCTAGATATTATCTTAAAAAATAACATATTTTTTCAGAGCTTAAAAACTTCAAATGTCAAGGGAGATATGTAAAAAATCGATAGAAATTAACGCCTTAAGGCACAAAGAAACCAACAACCAAGCACACACATTCATTTTTATGTATAAAATTTCGTTGGCCAAAAGTTATTACTTTAAATAAACTAACTAACCATCACGCCGTTTCCCGCAGATATATGCAGAGAGGACGTACCGCCAAACAACTCGGTCTTGGCACACACTCTTTGCCTCTATTCACATTTTGCTACCTACACGCCGATTGTTTTTTATATTTTTTCCTTGGTCCCTGTCTCTGTCCCGCGTGCAAGTTAAAATTATAGCTGTCGGGGTTTCGGTGATACGTATGGTAATATATTTCAAATTGCAGCCATAAGTTAATTTTACGATAAATTAACGCGGTTCTGATGGCTAATAATTAAAACATTGCACATGAAGCACTGTGCTGCCACTAAGACTAATGACTAATGACTACATTTGTTTTTCTATCACGAATTTAACAGTTCTTTTTTATTTCTATCACGAAGTTCATTACAGTTATTTTTATTGATATTTTTTTAGTGATATGCAAAACACACACGACGAATTTTATAATTTAACTGGGTTGCCAGCTTTTCGGATTCATCTCTAGATGTAAAGGTTTTATTGAAATTACAAAGGATGTGACAAACCGAAAAAAATATTTTTGCTTAGATAATAATAGAAACAATTGATGGTGTGGCGTAATGTGTGCATAAAGTGCCACACACCTAAGTGATAGTGAAACTATAAAAATAGGAATTAAGGGAATCTTAAATGGATAATTAGCTTTTTCGTTAGTTGTTTTTGGGGTGTTATGCCATGTTGCGCTACCTCCTTCTTTAGCCAACGTTTCGGACATCGTTGCAGTGTCCATCATCAGGGCAGGTCCAGTAGAAGGAGGTAGCGCAATACGTCCTAACACCGCAAAAACAACTAACGAAAATGCTTTGTGCCGTGAAAATCTTAAAACGTATCGAATAATTAGCTGTTTTAAAAACGGTAAACGTACGGTTAAAATTAAATCTGTCCTCTCGTATCATTTTATTGCCAGGAGTGGTGTCCCACAAGGATCACACCTTGGCCCAATTTTATTTAATATATTTTTATTAATGACATTTATCCACATCATATATCCATATAGTGATTGGCTACGTTTGAGGTTTGTGGGGGTCTTGGCGGCGGATGCGTCTGCCCACCAGCTGCATGACAAGCCGGATCGAGAGAGAATGATTGAGTGAGTCCCTTTGACTTCTCCAGCCGTACTAACTCGGAATACCGCCTTGCGCCACAGCGGGAGGAATAGATTCATACATCCCTCACTCCTGAACACAATGACCCCCAGATTCCTACCCATCCCTCATACCCTTTTCCTTCCCAGAACTTCCTCTGAGGAGAATGATTTTCCTCAGCTAATGTAAAAAAAATAATAATGGTTGATACCAACATTATATTAATGGCATATCATCATCATCACTCTTGGCTCTACAACCCCTGGTGGATCTTGGCCTCCTCAAGAGTCTTCCTCCACTTATCTCGGTTTTGTTCCAGCTCTCTCCAGTTTAGAAGCGCCAAGGTAGATATGTCTTTGAGGACGTTGTCGCTCCAACATTAATGGCATATACCCAAGGATAATAGAAACACATGGTGTAGCGTGACGACTGTCACAAGAGCTACCACTAGAATGCACGAACTATCAAAGCGGCTACACAATACATGTTATGCGCTTGGTGTGTAGGTAGAAACAAAGGCGGGGCGCCGCTGTGCGTTAATGCATTTTCACTAGCATGGCTGAAAAATGTTGACAATATGGCCCATCTCCCTGGTTTCATTTATCTATGTTTTTGCCGTCTTCAATCCCGACTAACTTTTTGTATCCACGGGTAAAATGGACCCAACACACAATAAAAATACATTTTAATTAAAAAAGGTACGTCGTGTTCACTGACCTACATAAATACTCTGCGCCTAGAATTTAACCACAGTTACCACATTTTTTTATTGTTTTGTTTAGAATGATACCTACTGATTGTATCGGGCAACCGACAACATTAACGGCGTTTAAGAGGAAGCCACAAGTAAAAAAATGTATGCATTCTTGGTGCGCCTTATATCGCCATAAATATACTTAATACGCATTAACATCGCTTAGTTAACTTGCTAAACGTTGATGACTTATTTTCAAGCACAAAAGTTATTTTTATTTATATAATTTTGTGAATAAGAAAAAAAATGATTAATCAAGGAAAATTGATAATTTTTGTCATTAAATTATATTGAAGTGAAAACTTCTTTAGCACTGCTGGCTTTGAAACTCGATGTAACGAAAAATAGCGACACTAAAAAGTAGTAAAAAGAGACAAACAAGTACACTCTGCGCAGCCCTTTTTAAAAAAAACCATAAACATATGAATATATAGACCTGCCCTAAGTGATAAAAGCGTATTATTTCCCCCTCCCCATACCGGTTCCTTGGAAAATTTTCCGCTTTGATTTAAGATTACGTATCTTTATATTTAACGGTCTCCTGGATAATTTGGATTGTTTCACAATTAATTAATTTTAAAATAATTCATAGTAAATTTGCAACAGTTTCAGGGTGATACTCTCAGTATTGCCCTGGTGAAAGACCACTGTTCAGAATTCAAACGTTGCTTGAAACGACTTTAGTCGTATTTGATAACCTGCTTTGAATAGCCAGGTATTTCCCAACCTTCCTCTCCCCATATCCTTTCCTTCCCCACTGCATTCAACCTGACAACATACCTCAATTGGGGATGCCATAGTTTCACTGGTTTCAGACGGTTAGGAGTTGGGACTCTGTTTATGAAATCATTTTTTAATATTTTTTTTCTTAATTTACGTCCTTCAGTTGGCACCACCTGCCGTTACCTTTAACTATTAATTAGATGCTTTTGACGCGGGCACCGCGGACGCAGAATCGGCTGCGCCAATTAGGCAATGGAATTATGTTTAAATTATACTCCACTCTACAATTATACCTTACAGTCAGTTCTACTTGCAATACCTTCCACCGCTGGAAGATAGCTCTGGCCATTTGGTTTATCAGATAGATTGTTATACCTATGCTAATCAAGTGTTTTTTGCTACAATAAATAGTTGAAAGTTAGCTACTCACAGCAACAGTTCACTGAAACCTACTTATGAATATATTTTTTGCTACATTTGTTGAAAGCCCACAACACTCGACAAACATGCTCGTACATCTCAATGCTTTTTTCTACACATTTTTTATTATTTATTGTTTTGAAATAAATATGTAGGTACTTAGTTACTTGTACAAACCTTAAATACGTTCATATTTTTTATTAAAAAGTCTAAATTGACGTATTTTCTTGACTTAAATGTATTTTTTTTCCTAATTGAATTTTCTTAGGTAATTCGTTTGGTTTGGCCAGTCTACCGTAGATCTGCTCCGGGCCGCAGTAACCAAAGTCGGCATAGCCAACATGGTAGCCAACGTCAGGGCACAAGAAGAAGAAGAATTCGTCAAATGTCTTCATTGATCTTAGGATTTTTTCCTAGGAGGAAATCCAATTTGATTCTTTTTCCTCGTCTCGTGCGTATGTTTGTGATGTGGGTTTTCATTTTTTCTCAGAAATTAAGGTGATGTGTGATGGGAATGCGGCGGCGTTTTTTCCATACAAACGTATTCCCCGTTTATCTCTCTGGATTTTAACCCTAGAGCAAATTTTTTTACATAATGTAGATATCGACCACTAGCGTTTCGGTACGTTTTGCTTTTTCCGTCTATGCAAACGCCGCTAACAATGTATTTTTAAAAAAAGAAAAACGTACCGACATAGAATAGTTTCTTCTAATACAGATAGTGAAAAAAAAATTAAAATCGGTCCAGTTTTGGAGAAGAAAAATGGGGAATACAAAATGTGAGAGAGGTTTTAGGGTGGCACACCTGTTTCCGGCCATACAAGAGCGAGACAGGTGATCCCGCATATAAAAGGAGATGCAGGCCTCTCCTCACTCTCTTTTTCCTACCGCCAGCACGTTAGATAGGACGTACTATAGCCAATATGTTACAATAAATGTTCATCTCGCCAATACGCGCATTATTATTAAATAACCTCGCCTACACTCGAGTCTGTATTTAACAGTGGCGCAGCCTACGGTACACGATTCTGACAATACGGCAGATCGCGAAAAGAATCGACGCGCAAAAAAATTTGGCACAAAAATTTGGCAAAAAATACGCGGTAACATTATTATTTCGGGTCGGTAAGAAAGGCCGGACCGAAATTATTCCAACACTTCACTGCAAGGAGTGAAGTGCAAGAAGACACGGGAGCCAGCCAGCTTTTCGGAAGGGGGAAGCACGGGAGGTCCAGCGTCAATCGGCATCTCTGAGGGTCAAGGATCGGAGATCCAGGTCGCAGGAGTGATCTGGGGTAGCCATCGGTGTTACTGTGTGACGGGTCTGGAAGGAGCCATCAATTCACAGGGTCAAGGAGCAGTTTCCGGAGCAGGGTCCAGGGAGCAGACGGCAGAAGAAGAAGCCTCATTGGGAAGTTTTTGTTTTTTCTGTTTTCTTTCTCTCTATTTGGGTACCTTCTGGGCATTGGGAACATGGAGTCTCGAGGATTGGAGTCCTTCAGTTTGCGTGACGGGAACTGGGAGAACTTCAAAGTCCGCCTCGAACAATTTCTCCTCGTGAATGATGAAAAGTTTGCATCGGATGATAAAAAAAGAGCTATTTTCCTGAATGCATTGAAAGATGATTGTTTTTCCTTATTGGTTAATTTGTGCATTCCTAAAAAGGTAACAGATATTAAGTTAGAAGATTTGATATCTAAACTTGATGAGTATTGTTGTTCAACGAAATGTTTTTTTGAAGAGAGATCTAAGTTTTACAGTGCTAAACAAAGAAATGACGAATCAATCCGTGAGTTTGCAGTGCGGTTAAAGTCTCTTTCTACTAATTGCAAATTTGGGAATAGTTTATCAGTAAATTTAAGGGATTTCTTTGTTTTGGGTTGTAAACCAGGAAAGGTAAGGGAAAAATTATTTCTCGAGGGTGAATTACACTCGTTCGAAAAATGTTTACAAGTCGCCGAGTGCATTGACCTCGTAGCTTCAACTCAAGCGCAGTCCCGAGTTGATAATACGGTTTACGCTAATGTACAGCTCAAGGCCGGTCGACTCTCTTTTAATAATTCGCGTGTGAAAGACAGAGACGTGAAGCGTTTCGGGCATAGCAACAGGGCATGGTCACAGTCGCCAGCGAACGCTGTGAAACAAAATTGTACCGTTTGTGGTCACAATAATCACATCGCGACGGAATGTAGATATAAAAATTATTTATGTAAAATTTGCAGTACGAAGGGTCATCTCGCAAAACAGTGCAAGCGTTCCTCAACACGTAAGAGTGTGAATACTTTGTTGTCGGACACAAAGTTGGGTGAAGTTAATAGTGTCGAACCATTTTTTATTGAAGTTTCACTAGACGGGATCAAGAGTAAATTCATGGTAGATTCTGGAGCTTCTTGTTGCGTAATTTCCAAGGAGTGTTATTTCAGTAAATTCAGTAGAATCAAGCTAGTGCACGAAGACATTAGTCTACGGGGTTTTGACAATACGCTCGTGAAAGTGGTAGGTACAATTACGCCACAAGTGGAATTTAACGGTCAGTGTCACAATTTGAAATTTGTTGTTGTCACAAGTGCTTCGTTATCGATAGTGGGGCGTGATTTTATGAATCTTTTTAACGTCGGGATTAACGGAATCGTAAACAGTATAAAACAGAATACTTTGAAGCAGCGATTAGTAAAAAAATTCCCGGAAGTTTTTACGGATAAACTAGGAAAATTTAATAAGTACGAAGTGAATTTAACTTTAAAAGAGACCGCTATTCCGATATTTCGTAATCACAGAGTTATGCCGTTCGCTTTGAAAGAAAAAGTCGAAAGGGAGTTAGATAGTTTACTGTCAGACGGTATTATAGAACAAGTCCAGTTTAGTGAGTTTGCAAGTCCAATTGTTCCAGTAATTAAGAAAAACGGTAGTATTAGATTATGTGGTGATTATAAATCGACAGTGAATAATCAGTTATTAGTTGACAAATATCCATTACCTAGGATAGAGGAGCTATTAACGAAAGTAAATGGTGGGAAAGTTTTTGCAAAAATCGATCTTAAATCGGCATATAGTCAATTTGTTTTAAAAAAGGAGTGTAGGCGTTTTACAACAATCAATACCCATTTAGGATTGTTTCAGTATAAGCGGTTAGTGTACGGGTTATCTCCCGCGCCAGCTATATTTGCAAAGGCAATGGCAAATTGTTTGTCAGGATTACAGAACATGACGTTTTATTTGGATGATATTATCGTGATAGGGGAAGACGAAGACGATTTAGAGAAAAACGTATGTGTCGTGTTAGAAAGGTTGAAACATTGTAATCTAACAGTGAATAGTGACAAGTGTGAATTCAATTTAAAAGTTATTGAGTTTTTAGGTTATAAAATAAGTGAACAAGGGATTCAACCGTGTGAACGGAATAAAGAAGCCATTTTAAATGCACCAGCACCTAGTGATTTAAATAATTTAAGAAGTTTATTAGGTATGATTAGTTATTATCGTAATTTTATTCCAAATATGGCAAATATATTGTCACCATTATACGAATTACTTAAAAAAGATGTTAAGTTTCAATGGGGTACGGAACAAGAAAATAGTTTTGCGATAATTAAAAGAATATTAACTTCGGATAGGATTTTAACGCATTTTGACGAAAATATACCTGTGAAACTTGTCACAGATGGTAGTTTTAATGGGGTAGCAGCAACATTACTTCATAGGTTTCAAAATGGCGTAGAAAGACCGATCGGGTTCGCAAGCAGAACTTTAACTAAAGCGGAAAAGAATTATTCTATTCTAGATATTGAAGCAACAGCAATTATTTTTGGAATTAAAAAGTTTTATCAATATTTGTACGGCAGAGAATTTATTTTAGCTGTGGATAATCAGCCGTTAGTGAGAATTTTAGGTGAAAATAAAGAAGTACCTAAGATTGCCGCGTCAAGGTTACAGAGATATGCTATTATGTTAGGTTCGTTTAATTTTAAAATTGAATATGTAAAATCGAAAAATAATTGTTCAGACTTTCTGAGCAGGTGTCCGATTGAAAAGGTTAGCTGTGAAGATGAGATAGAGTCTGATTACATTAATTATTTCGAGAATAATGGGTTTAATTTGTCTTTAGACGTGATAAAAAGCGAAACCGAAAAGGATGATGTGTTAGGTCAAGTAAAAAATTTTCTTATCGAAGGTTGGCCAGCATCAGTAAAAAAGGCACAAAGTGGTAACTTTATTAGAATTTTTTGGGAAAAAAGGTTAGAATTGTCTTTGATAAATGGGTGTGTTTTATATCAACATAGGGTTGTTGTACCTGAGTCTTTAAGACAAGAGGTTTTAAAGATGTTACATAGATCTCACTTAGGGGTTTTTAAGACTAAAGGTATTGCAAAAAGCTTTGTCTGGTGGCCAAAAATTAATCAAGATTTGGAGAAAATAACGGAAAATTGTAGAGATTGTTTAGAAATTAAACCAGAATCACAAAAGAGTTCTTTAGCAGTGTGGCCATATGAACCTGAAGTATGGTTCAGGGTACATATTGATCATGGTAGTTTATATAACAAAAATTTTTTAGTGGTGGTAGACTCTTCTTCAAAGTGGATTGAGTGTCTGGAAGTAAACAGTCTGTCTTCAAAAGAAAATATCGAAATACTTCATAGATTATTTTCGCAATTTGGTTTTCCTGCAACTTTAGTTAGTGATAATGGTACGTGTTTTTGTTCTGAGGATTTTGAAAATTTTTGTAAGAAAAATGGGATAGAACATATCACTAGTCCAGTCAATCACCCTAGTAGCAACGGGCAAGCTGAAGCTACAGTAAAGACTTGTAAAAATTTCCTTAAAAAAATTTGTAAACATAATGGATTTCCTTCAGATTATAAAGAAAAGTTAGGTAACTTTTTAGCAGACTATAGGAATACAGTTCACGCAACAACAGGATGTGAGCCATCTGTATTATTAATGGGTAGAAAAATTAGAACAGTATTTGACTCTCTGATTCCAAGGAAAATTGAGGATAGAACGGGTAGTTCAGGTTCTACTCGACGAAACAAAGTAATAAAAAAGGTTACTCAGAGCCAAAACAATCAGAAAAGACAATATAAGGGTAGAGTTAAATCAGGTTTTAATATAGGTCAGAAAGTAATGACTAGAGATTTCAGATCTCAGGGTAATAGGTTATGGGTCCCTGGGGTTATTGTGGATAAAAAAGGTAGTAAAATATATTTCATAAAAATTAACAAGTCTAATATGGTGTGGAAAAGACATTTAGACCAGCTAAAGGAATTACATGTTTCATGGCAGGAGGAAGATAACCAGGAATTCGCGTCTGACACGTTGGAATTGTCGACGGACGAATTAGATCTCTCCGGTATGTTACGTAATAGAAGTGTCTCTAATTCTGTTTCTCCATGTTTCAGGTCTAACCCATGGCAAGGAAGGCTTCGGCCCAGGTGACAGCACTTCGCAGTCGAAATGGACAGAAATGGACAGAAGGGAAACAGAAAGAACAAAAACAAATGTTTTGTTAATTTTAAATGTAATGTGTTAATTTTAAATGTGAAATATGAAATATAAAATATATTGTATGAAATATGTAGCTATAGGTATCACTTATGTAGCCAGGATTCTCCCGTTTAAGTAGGGGAGGATGTGAGAGAGGTTTTAGGGTGGCACACCTGTTTCCGGCCATACAAGAGCGAGACAGGTGATCCCGCATATAAAAGGAGATGCAGGCCTCTCCTCACTCTCTTTTTCCTACCGCCAGCACGTTAGATAGGACGTACTATAGCCAATATGTTACAATAAATGTTCATCTCGCCAATACGCGCATTATTATTAAATAACCTCGCCTACACTCGAGTCTGTATTTAACACAAAACATCGATTTTGACGATTTTATTTAGGTATTTCGGCCCGATATGCAGTTGTCCCTTTCGCTCAGTTCCGCTGAGGAGAGCGCGAAGTGGAACAGAAGACATTCGTTACAATACCTATCGATGATATTTTTAAATGACCGGCATAGCTCTTAATACTATAAATGTGAAGTTGACAAGGAGTGTATGTCAAGACCGAATTGTCAGGCGGTCCGTCCTTTTTGCCTACCCCTGCGGGGAAACGGCATGATGGTTAGTGGATAGGTAATGTGAAATAAAACTATTTAAACAATTTGTAATGATAATGTTCAAAGATAATAAACAAGTTAAAAAAAGAAAAACAACATATGAGAGATAAGCACACCGAGTTCATAATTACCAATTTGTTTTAAATTTTTCTAATATGCATTTAGTAAATTTACCTGCGGACAAATGGAAAATATCAACATCCGAAAAGATGTTATTGTATTTTGTGCTCGTCCTTCTGAGAAATGAATGTTGTGGGTATTTATTATTTTTTTTAAATTCCGAAACCAGTTGCTTTAAAATCAAAGTACAGTCTGTCAAATAAGAGTAGAAAACATAGGAGGGCGCCACTGTTGATCAATTGGCAATATTAAAAATACAACACATGGTTGCAATCTAAAGCTCTGTAACATACATTTTTTGTAAAAAATCAAAAACACATAAAAGTGGGAAAAATATTTTTTTATTGTAATTTTGATACCTACCGATCTCAAAATTAGAATTGCATATAGGTATATTATACCTTTGCAATTTTGTTAATACAATGAGGAATAACGATATTATAGTAAAATAAAAAGCACAGTTGAAAACTCACATTTATTTAATACTAGCTTAAGTACCTAGCGTTGCCCGGTTTTTAGATCATGTCTCTAATTTTAGATATGAATATATTTAACTCATTCAGACCTAAAAGTAGTGTAACTAAACTCACCATTAGTGATTCTTCATTTTTATCTACTGCTAAATTCAAATTTATGTTATATTAAATGAAAGCAAATCACATTATAAAACACCATTTAATCAAATTTATAAGACACCTTATTAATTTTTTTCTTTCAGAACAAAAAAAAGGTTTTTTTAAATGTGATTTACAGTGTTTTATACGTTCAGTGTCATTGCGATTTGAAAGAATATTTGACAGTTAAATTAGTGTTGCCAGCCTACAAATTTTGTAGTTCAATTTTTAATATTTTTTATTCTTAATTGACACTCTAGTGTAGATCATAGAGCATCGTAGCGAATTATATAATTAAGAAAAAAATTTAATCATAAAGTTTTATACTTTTATCAATGCCAGTCTGAAAGATTATGACTTCAAAACCTAATTTTAAATTTATTTAATTTGTTCCAGGTCCAACCCGTAGCTGAACTGAGCGAAGTGTGGAGACGCTGGGCCGCGTTGGTCGGTGGTGATGAGGAATCACCGCTGCAAGCCTCGCAGACCCCGCACATCACAACTAATGGCCAGGTATGTATCACTTGTTCTTGATGTAATAATTACTGTAGAAATTACCTGAAAAATATGAATGATCATTCGTTTGCGTTTAATTGGTAGATGATAGTTAGTACTTTCAGATATTTCTGTAAATAATCGTTCAGATTCATCTCTAAATAATCTTTCGTTTGCGATTAGTCGGTAAACAATAGTTCTTTTCAGATTAGTCTGTAAATCATAGTTCTTTTCGGATTAATCTGTGAATAATCGTTCCTTTCAGATTATCTGTAAATAATCGTTTATTTGCGATTAATCGGTAAAATTTCGATCTTTTCAGTTTAATTTGTAAATAATCTTTCCTTTCAGATAATCGTTCGTTTACGATTAAATTGAAAATAATTGTTTTTTTTCAGATTAATCTGTTAATAATCATTTCTTTGGGATTAATCTGTAAATAATAATAATAATAATACTAAAAAAGTTTATTCAATTATAGATTTTTTAACAACATTACACATTTTGGTCTTTAATCATTGATTCAGGATTTCTCCTGGAAAGCAGCCGGTTTTCAGCAGTGCCTCAAGTAATTGTTCCTTTCAGATTAATCTGTAAACAATCGTTCGTTGCCTCAAGTAATCGTTCCTTTCAGATTAATCTGTAAACAATCGCACGTTTGCGGTTAATCGGTAAATAATCATTCTTTTCAGATTAATCTGTAAATAATAGTGCAATTACGATTATTTGGTTAATACTTTTCCAATTGAAATAACTTTTAAATTATCGTTCATTTATGAATAACGTTCAATGTGAACTCGTTTGCTATTAATCGAGAAATATTGTTAACTCCGTAATTGTATAACATCTACGATTAATCTGTCATAAATTATACGATTGCTATTTAATAAAAGTTTAAAAATGTCTCAAGCTTCTTTTTACTCATACTTCATTCTAAATATTGATTTATGTTTTAAAGTTGGTTATTATTGACTAACCTAACAACATAATGATTTCATATTGGTAGAAAAAAGCCCTGTTAGCCATGTTCATATTGGTAGAAAAAAAATCCTGTTAGCCCTGTTCATATTGGTAGAAAAAAAACCCTGTTCGCCCGGTTCCTATTGGTAGAAAAAAAGGCCTGTTAGCCCTGTTCATATTGGTAGAAAAAAGCCCTGTTAGCCCAGTTCATATTAGCCCCTGTTTTAGTTCATATTCATAGAAAAAAAGCCCTGTTAGCCCTGTTCATATTGGCAGAAAAAAAACCCTGTTAGCCCTGTCCATATTGGTGGAAGAAAAAAGCCTTGTTAGCCCTGTTTATATTGGTAGAAAAAAGCCCTGTTAGCCCTGTTCATAATGGCATGTCTATCTATCTAACGTCCTCAAAGACATATCTATCTTGGAGCTTCTAAACTGGAGAGAGCTGGCACAAAACCGAGATGAGTGGAGGAAGACTCTTGAGGAGGCCAAGACCCACCAGGGGTTGTAGAGCCAATAGAGCTGGCACAAAACCGAGATGAGTGGAAGAAGACTCTTGAGGAGGCCAAGACCCACCAGGGGTTGTAGAGCCAATAGTGATGATGATTTTTCACTTAAAAAAAAAGTTTGACATTCCAACCAAGCCGAGCTTAAAACCAACTGATATACCGGACTTATGTAGCTTTGGTGAAGGTACGAATTTCCCGTCCTAAGGGAATTTATATATTACGATGAGGACTTATGTACGTTAACCCAATCGTAAGGTTTTCGATTTTCTTCTAGGGTGATTTTTAACGACGTTATAGAGAATTCAGCAATAATCCCTTCGTAAAGCCTTAGCTATTCCCTCGTTCCCCTAACGATGCAGGTGCGTCCCTCCCCAATCTCCTTCCCATCCCCCCCTGCCGCTCGTTAACCCACCCCCCGTCTAGTGTTTCGAAGGGTTGAAGGTGCTTGCAGATTTAGTGAAAAGTACTTTGGATCGATAGCAGACGGCATTCTTTCGATACCAATGAAATGGCGGTGTCCAATCCTATATAAAACCCTGGTTTAATGATTGTGCTCTCTGGGGTTTGTTCTTTTTTTCCAAAAATACCTGTATATTATGTAAGTTATACGACACCACACATTTAATCTTACATACCTATAATTAATTACGAAATCAGACTTTGTTTAATTGAATGAGCGCTTTTACTATCTTCTTCTTCTTCTTGTGCCTTGTCCGTTCAACGGACGTTGGCTATCATGTTGGCTATGCGGACTTTGTTTACTGCGGCCCGGAACAGCTCTACGGTAGACTGGCCAAACCACTGTCTCAGGTTTTTCAGCCATGAGGTTCTCCTTCTTCCAGGGCCCCGTCTTCCGGCAATCTTTCCCTGCATTATGAGATGCAGGACCTCATACTTCTCTAATTAGTTCGCCCTTTTACTATCACCGTGACGATTCGCGATTACGGTTCCGTGACGACATAAAAAAGACAATAAACATACGTTCCTTACAACAATAATGAAGCTGCTCTTTCAAAAGACGAGATACAATATACGTAGGTCTGCTTCCTCCAAAGGAAAAATTTAATAATTTTCTTGTCTCTCTCTCACGCCCGCACCGTGAGGTCTCCGTAGACCCCCACAATACTGCTAGCCGTGACGATAATTTTGAAAGTATGGAATATATAATTACGAGGGTAATATCAATGCGCTGAGGGTTTTGATTTTGTTCGTACAATGCTGCAGCTCTTTTTTACACACTAAATAACATCAGTCCAAAATGAGACGAACGGTGAACTTGTGTCTGCACCCCCCCAAAGGAAACATACAATCATTATCGTACACCTCGCTCACACGCATAAAGAACGGGAGGCGGGAATGGGTACCGCCGCCCCGGGAACCTTTATTGGATAACCAACACTTCTGCCATAGGTCACCCCAAGTGGTTCGCTACGTTTGGTGATTTAGCAGAGGTGCCCGGGTTCATGGGGTGAGGTTTGTCTAGGTCTTGGAGGCGGATGACCAGGACATACTGAACCCTAGATTCCTACCCACCCCTTAAACCCTTTTCCTTCCCAGAACTCTCCTCTCCTTCCCTTCCTTAAAAAAAACCCTCCACACAGCATCCCCAAAGATGACATAGGCCCTGAGGGAAATTATTTTCCTCAGGGCCTCCTGTGTGGAGTTCATGTAAAAAAAAAAAAAAAAAATGAAACGCAATTCCCGTCACCGTAGGTGAGCCGTAATAAGATATGTTTCCCCTACAGGAAAAAAGTTGTACTTTGGAGGAAACAGACCCACATATTTTGCGTGTCTCATCTTTTGTCTCACCATTATATAATATGTAAGAAAGAGCTGCAGCATTATAGCGATAGAGAACGTATGTTTATTGCCTTTTTTATGCGGTCACGGTAATAATAAAGAGCTCGATGTATAGATGGGACATGGTAAAAACATACCTGTTAATTAAAAGAATTGATCAAAAATTTAAACGCGTTTGACAGTTGTGTTGAACGGACTAATTAAAGTAAATGCATAAATTTGCATGTTAAAACTATAATTCTGTCTTCGTTTGGGGTAATTCGTTTTGGAAAATGTTTGCTAAAGAAGGAGGCAGCGCAACATGGCGTAATACCCCAAAAATAAATCACGATGCACCACGATAGAATCTAATCTATACTATACACAGAAATAGATATGAAAGAAAATTATATTCTTCAGCCCACTGGAATCTGTCAGCATAATAGATGATCGAAAGCACTTTGTCGCATCAACATCAATCATTGACATCGATTAGATATTATGTGACACGCGATAATAGCTATCATAAATATTTTGTATACGATTCATTGTCATCAGGATTTATAATATTATGGCAGAAAACGACACTTTGCAAGAATACATGCTTCATCGTTTTTTTGTTCAAATACTTGAATATATTATTATACGGATATCCGGAAACTAACGGTACTTGCAGGAAACTGCATCTTCTTCTTTGACATGATGGTGAGGGTCAAAGGGGGACATTTAGTTCTTCGAGCCAGTCTAGGGCCCTGTGGACTTCATCAATCTCGCCAGGAGACAAATGGAACGGGCATTCGTTGACTTTATTGTATTTGATGCTAACTTCTTGTCGAAGCGTGCACTTTGCTACTCATTTTCAACAATTTTTCCATAAAACTGACTGACTAAACTCGTGTTGTAACTCCAGATTGGTTTCACGAACTTTTAAGTGAAAACTCCGGGATCAACAAATCATTTTGGACTTTTTTGTGATAAATATCAATGAACTCTGATGGTTTATTTAACGGGAGGTAGGAATTAATCTTGGACCCCGAACTTGAGGTTACAACCAGTGGCGGCTCGCGACTTTTTGGTGTGCTAGAGTGCTGAAATTAAAAAAAAAATGGCATTATGAAGTTGTTGTAGCCGAAAAAAAATTTTTTTTTTTTTTTGAAAATCAGATTTTTGTATGAAAAATTTCAGAAAGTTTCAGTTTGGCGGTGTGCCGCACCGATTTCCTGAAAAATCTTCATACAAAACACCAATTTTTGAAAAAAAAAAAAAATATATATATTTTGCATACGACAACATCCCGTGATGCCATTTTTTTAAATATTAGCACCCTAGCACACAAAAAGTCTCGAGCTGCCACTGGTTACAACAGTAAATTTATTAAACTCCAATCCCTACATTAACGACATCTATGTTCTTTATATAGGTAACCTATTAAACTACTAGCTTTTAAAAAAAATGTGAATACCGCACAAGAGGAAGCTGGGGAAGTACCTGGCCATTTAAATCTGGCCAACAAACACGGCTAAAGTCATTCTAAGGCTGAAGTCACACGGTTCACTCGGATGAAGGTTTACTCGATGAAATGTTCCATTCTCAGACGGTTCCTTCGAAAGAAGAGTTCACTCGACATTCTCGCTACGAAGTCGTCGAGCGTAGTCGCGGTGCACATTGGAATTCGCTTGGAAGTCGTCGAAATAAATGGAATATTTATTAACGTATCCAAAAACTAAAAACTGTTTTGGAAAGGTGATGAAATATGCTTCCAAAATTTATTATTAGAAATAACCACGTAATTTTAAAAATAGAATAATTGTTAATGTAAATGTTTAAAAAATGGCTCTCCTTGCGTTTATTCTAACTAAAATTACTGGTAACAAAAAAATAACACACTTATTTTTTAGACAAATAAATTATAAACGTTTCTGTCACCTCACTTTTTTGTCGTTTCATATAAAAATAATTCATTAAAAATTCACAACCCTAAATTCACAAATTCACCCTCGACCACGGAGGCTGTCATCTAATGCTATCTATGATTAACCTATCAAACTTCTTTCTAGGATATCAAAAACGTATAATATATGGATAGTAGGGCGGACGCCGTCAGGAGAATCTGGTGGCCCGCAGTTTTCAATAACTTAGAGCCTACTAGAGTAAGGACTTCAAGAACAGTGTGATATTCATTGTAAACTACGATAACGTAAATAAATCAACTTGTAATCACGTCGAACCTCGAACTTATTTGAAAGTTTCCCAACATATTGCAACTACGATGAATAGATACAACGACGAATATAATTTCCTAAAAATCGCATGATTTATGATGGATCTAGATAGCGACTACAGGCCATCGAGTATATAAATATACCACCCACTTCCTTTAGCAATTAATCACCCCCTCCCCATACAGTATGCCCCTGTCACTTCCACACCCAGTGGCACGGTACTTATAGTCAGCCGCGAATGAGCGAGAACTACCTTGGATCGATGCAAGCAGCCTGAAATTTCAGCAGGGGAGGGCTTCAGGGTAATGCGCGTTTCATCCCGCGACAGAATATCCCCGACAAAATATCCTACGGACAAAAGATCCTCCAACAAAATATCTACTAAAGATATCCTAGATTTGCAGAATAGTCAACAGATGTCGCATATTAAAAATAAAATGGATAAAAATTTATCCATACACTATCTAGATAGCGTTTAGTTCGGGTTGAATCTTGCAATCATATATAAAAATGGCAGCCAATAATATGTGCGTTAAGAAAATGAAGACAATGTTGGTAGTTCTTAGTCGAAGTATGATACAGTTAAAAGTGACCGAATTTGATATCGACACCTTAGCTCAGTTGGTAGAGCACTTGCCATGTAAGCAAAGGGTCCTGGGTTCGAGTCCCAGAGGTGCCAATATCTTTTTCTGATTTTTCTGTCTCCACATTTTCGATTGAGTTTCGATAACATTGTCTTCATTTAATTAAATATCTACTAAAACTCAAACTAACCTAACCTAACTAAAAATGGGACATAAATAATGCACACATCCTGTAAAGACAATAAATTATTATTCAAAAATAGTAAAATAGGACAAAAATAATACAGACTAGCTGACCCGGCCACGCGTTGTTGTGGCTAACGAAACACAACGCCATCTTCTGGATGGTTACCCAATCTTTTAACTCATACCGCCATCTGTTAATTTGCATACGAATCAAATCCACGCCGCCCGCTTACCACCACGCTCGTCCACCACGTACTGACATTCTCCTTAAGATGGCATTACCAGAGAAAACCGGAAATACGTCATTTTCAAAAAAGATTTTGGACGTGTTGACTCTTTTCCACAAAAAATTATAAATGGATTTCGAAAGATTGTTCTTTTATCTAGCATTCGCATGTAAAAAAATTTGAGAAATTTTTTAAATTTTTAGTATAATAAGGTTATTCCATTGGTCGTTGGGAGATTTATTAAATTTTCAAAAAAGATTTTGTATTATACCACACCCATTTCAAATAATATAATCATGCAGTAAAATAAATCAATACATTATCTAGCAAACGCATGTTTTAGAATTTTAATTTTAGTTTCAATAAAATCATTAAAAAATATGTACGTACATGTGTTTCTTGACGAAAATTGGTCCATTTGTGTATTTATTTGCGCACTTACAAACTAATATATTTCAGATTTTTTTAACATTCTTATTAAATTTAGACATTATTGAAAAATGATAAATACTTATAATCAAAAAATAATTACAAAAAGTACATAATTTTAATAGTTTTATCATCATGCCCTTCGGCATTTTTGGATGTAGATATAAATTAAAGCAAATTTGGAATGAAATAAAATCGATATTGAGTTATAATTTTAAAAATTGGTACGGAGAATAATTAATCTTAGTAACCGCCCTGCACGATCGTAAGAACAACTTTCGACGAAATGTGGATTTTCGTCCGCTGGCTGGTTAAACGCTCTTGATTATATATTTTAACCAATTTACACAAAACCTTGACAAATTATATACCTATGTACCTTCCTCGTGAATTTTCACCTTCCTATCGGTGAAAACCGCATGAATATCCTTTCAGTAGTTTTTGAGTTTATCGCTAACAGACAGATAGACGCGGCAGAGGACTTTTATTTACAATATGTAGAGATAATAAATTTATTGCCTTTACAGTCGAGCGATTCTCTACGTTTTGTGAGATCGAGATACATCTCGGGCGAGATCTCCTATCAGATTTGTGTGATTTTCTTTAGCTGTTATTTGCTTTTTCTATGGGCCGATGTCAGAATTTCAGCTGTGTGCTGTCACGTATTTTAGTTTAGGTCATTTTAAACACGAATTCATGCAAGTATGCATGATTATTTATTCATTTAACAGCCTTAGAAAATCACACAAATCTCACAGGAAATCTCGCCCGAGATTTATCTCGATCTCACAAAACAAAGAGAATCTCTCGGCAGGTCGTCTCTATTATTTTTGTCCCATTTTTTTTGTTAGGTTAAGTTAGTTTAAGTTTTGGTAGATATTTTTTGGGGTTGTTTTTTTCCATAGGATATTTTGTCGCAGGATATTTTGTTGCGGGACGAAAAGTCGCGGAACCCGGTTTCAGTGCTTGTACATGTACTAGTGTACCCCCTACCGGCACTTTCAGTATAGCAGGAAACCTGAAAGTACCGCTGGGGGGTGACTTGCAAATTTTGTGTTGCTGCGTCTAACGATGCGTGGATTACGCTGGTAAATTTTTTGTACTTTCCTGTTTTTTTTTGCTTTAGCCAAATGGCGTCTGAAGCATCTTTAATTTTGGCGCCCTTTGAAATAATAACTTGGAACAATGTGAACGGTAGACCTCGTATTCAAAATAGTATGTTTCTAATTTTCTCGTATTTAAGAGGGCATTACCAGAGAAAACCAGAAATATGTCATTTTAAAATCAGATTTTAGACGTATTGACTCTTTTCCACAAAAAATTATAAATGGATTTCGAAAGATTGATCTTTTATCTAGCATTCGCATGTAATAAATTTTGAGAATTTTTTTTAATTTTTAGTATAATAAGGTTATTCCATAGGTCGTTAGCAGATTTGTTCAATTTTCAAAAAAGATTTTGTATTATACCACACCCATTTCAAATAATGTAATCATGCGGTAAAATAAATCAATACATTATCTAGCAAAGTTATGTATTAGAATTTTAATTTTAGTTTCAATAAAATCATTAAAAAATATGTACGTACATGTGTTTCTTGACGAAAATTGGTCCATTTGTGTATTTATTTGCGCACTTACAAACTAATATATTTCAGATTTTTTTAACATTCTTATTAAATTTAGACATTATTGAAAAATGATAAATACTTATAATCAAAAAATAACTACAAAAAGTACACTATTTTAATAGTTTTATCATCACGCCTTTCAGCATTTTTGGATGAAGGTATAAATTAAAGCTAATTTGGATTGAAATAAATTCGATATTGAGTTATAATTTAAAAAAGCTGGGACGGAGAATAATTAATCTTAGTAACCGCCCTGCACGATCGTAAGAACAACTTTCGACGAAATGTGGATTTTCGTCCGCTGGCTGGTTAAACGCTCTTAATTATATATTTTAACCAATTTACACAAAACCTTGACAAATTATATACCTATGTACCTTCCTCGTGAATTTTCACCTTCCTATCGGTGAAAACCGCATGAATATCCTTTCAGTAGTTTTTGAGTTTATCGCGAACAGACAGATAGACGCGGCAGAGGACTTTTATTTATAATATGTAGAGATAATGAATTTATTGCCTTTACAGTCGAGCGATTCTCTACGTTTTGTGAGATCGAGATAGATCTCGGGCGAGATCTCCTATCAGATTTGTGTGATTTTCTTTGGCTGTTATTTGCTTTTTCTATGGGCCGATGTCAGAATTTCAGCTGTGAGCTGTCACGTATTTTAGTTTAGGTCATTTTAAACACGAATTCATGCAAGTATGCATGATTATTTATTCATTTAACAGCCTTAGAAAATCACACAAATCTCACAGGAGATCTCGCCCGAGATTTATCTCGATCTCACAAAACAAAGAGAATCTCTCGGCAGGTCGTCTCTATTATTTTTGTCCCATTTCTTTGTTAGGTTAAGTTAGTTTAAGTTTTGGTAGATATTTTTTGGGGTTCTTTTTTTCCGTAGGATATTTTGTCGGAGATATTTTGTCGCGGGGCGAAAAGTCGCGGAACCGGGTTTCAGTACTTGCACATGTACTAGTGTACACCCTACCGGCACTTTCAGGTTACCAGGAGACCTGAAAGTTCCGACGGGGGGTGACTTGCAAATTTTGTGTTGCTGCGTCTAACGATGCGTGGATTACGCTGGTGGATTTTTTGTACTTTCCTGTTTTTTTTTTGCTTTAGCCAAATGGCGTCTGAAGCATCTTTAATTTTGGCGCCCTTTGAAATAATAACTTGGAACAATGTGAACGGTAGACCTCGCATTCAAAATAGTATGTTTCTAATTTTCTCGTATTTAAAAAACCAAAACCAAAAATTTCTCTTGAATACCTACCTACTTAATTTTAAACCGTACATTTTCTAAAACTTTTTTAAAATTCCTTATAAGGAATCATACAATTTTTCCAAAGAAATGTCACCAACTCAATGATAGTTTATTCCCTTTTCGAATTTTCTTCAGGCAGGTAAGTACCATAATATTGGAAAATGCGAATGAGAAAATCCAAATAACATTGAAAAAAAAGGAACTTTTTTGTTGTTACATTTGAATAAAAATTGGTTATTGATTTAACATTTGAAAAAAAAAAAGTTAATTTTTCTCACATTTGAAGAAAAATTGTTTTCACACTTCAAAAAAAGATTCGCCATTGTTTTCACATTAGAAAAAAAATATTCTTTATTGATTTCACATTTAAAAAAGAGATTATTTATTGTTTTCGCATTTGAAAAAAAGAGTCTTTATTGATTTCACATTTAACAAAAAAAGAGTACAGTTTTCACATTTGAAAAAAATGATTTTTTTTTGTTTTCACATTTGAAAAAAGATTCTTTATTGATTTCACATTTAAAAAAGAGGTTATTTATTCTTTTCACATTTGAAAAAAAAGATTCTTTTTTGTTTTCACATTTGAAAAAAATATTCTTCATTGTTTTCACATTCGAAAAAAAGATTCTACATTGTTTTCACATTTGAAAAAAAGATTCTACATTGTTTTCACACTTGAAAAAAGATTCTTTATTGTTTTCACATTTCAAAAAGGAGATTATTTATTGTTTTCGCATTTGAAAAAAAGAATCTTTATTGATGTTATTAGTTTTTGGGATATTATGCCGTGTTGCGCTACCTCCTTCTTTAGCCAACGTTTCGGACAGCGTTACAGTGTCCATCATCAGGGCAGATGTGTTTCACCCCTAAGGCCCTGAGGAAAATAAAAATCCCTCAGGGCCTATCCGTCATCATTGAGGACGCAGTGTGGAGCGTCTTTTTAGGGAAAGAAAGGAGAGGTGGATAGGAATCTGGTCGTCAGTGTGTTCACAAGTGACAGGCATATGAATCCATTCCTCCCACCAATAAGGCGATGGGTCGAGAAGGTCCACCTGGAGCGGTCAAATGGTCTCCCTCAACCAGTCTCTCTTGATCCGACCCCCCACGCAGTAGGTGTGAATACGCATCCGCCGCCAAAACCTAAACAAATCTCACCCGATGAACCCGGGCACCCCTGCTAAGTCGCCAAACGAAGTAAAACGCTTGGGGTGACCTATGGTAGGGGTGTGTTGGCTATCGAATAACTGGTTCCTGTGTATATACCAAAGGAATGTAATGTAATGAACGTAAAACAGTTATATATTACACAAACGCTTTGTAGATTTTTTAATAATATTAATATTGCAGAAAGAACACAGCAAATTCGTACTACGAGAATTGGCTCTGGTCTGAATTTTATGGCAATTCAAACTAAATCTTCTTTTGGTCAAAGAAATTATTTTTATCAAGCTCCACTCATATTTAATAGCCTTCCAGAACATTTAAAGTCATCTAATTCCTTGTACACTTTTAAAAAGAATCTTAAATTATTTGTGTTAGTCGAGGATTGCCAATTAATTTTCTCTACTTTGTCCTTTCTAAATTATTAGCTAAATGAGTATGTTTATAAAATAAGCTAAAATAATTTTTATTTTTGTTTAAACTGTTTTTTTTCATCTTCCTCCTGCCAAATCTATAGCATGTTAAATTATATACATTTATTATTTACGACTTAATCCTTAAAACAAAACAAAAAAAAACTTTATTTTATTTTATTTTGAATCAGATGTCAAAACTATGGTCACCCTAAAAGTCTACATTAATGTACTACCTAGCGCCATAAGTTTAGTGGGTACCCATAATCTCAATCTGTAAGAAATACAACAATATTGTTCTTTCAAAATCTGTATAATTTTGTGTTATTTTGTTAACTTGTATAATTGTTGTTAACCTCGACACAGGCTTGTCCTAGTGAGGTAACAAATTGTATTGTAAACATTTTTACCTACAGTGTAAAGAAACAATAAATAAATAAATAATCAAATAACCTACCTATTAATTATTTTTACTTTTTATAATTTTTTGTTCTTGCTCCTAAAAGGATTTCTTACTTCTATAACTTTTTGTATTTTATAACTTTTTATATTTATTAATTTTTATAATATACATATAAAACTTTGTACCCTTTAAGGATATCTTATATTTCTATATTTTTCTTTTACTATAATATTTTTAACTTTTAACTTTAGTTTTTACTGTTTTCTTAAAACTTTATACTTTGTACTCTTTACTTTATATTCTATACCTACTATACTTTATATATACATGTATGTTAATGGCACTTGTTGTGCCGTGTATTTCAAAATAAATAAATAAATAAATAAAAATACAAAAGAGATATGCTACGAGTAGTTTGCATACGAAAAGAATTTATTCATTTCTTTGATTTTTTGAAGATGTGCATTAATATAGTTTGAATACGGAAAGAATTCGTTCATTTAGTTTAACGTTCGTTTGGTTTATTCGTTCATTTAGTTTATTTGTTAATTGGTAAACAATATCGGCGACACCCGGAAGCGCAGTGCCACAGAGTAAAAACTGCAGATAGCACATCTACTTTTTTTCAGTATCTTTGGTATATACCATATACCGCCTCCCAAATTGTAAAAATGTACATTTTTTAAATTGCACTCAGCCGCGGTTGTTCATCTGAGGTACATTTTAAAACTGAGCGACGTTTCGTTGAACTAGGTTTGGTAAGAGAACGCGACTTTAAAACTGAGTCAATTTCATTTAGGAAAAAATTAGCTTTACCTCGAAAAACTCCTACTTTAACACTCTTTGTCATCAGTCACCCTTGCGTGACCTTTACCACACGCAGGCATGCGATATTATTAACATATTTTAAAATTATATATTCGCTAGAAAAAACTATTATTAAACTCCCCTATTTTCGGCAATATGGCCAAATTATTGGCTTCAGTGTTGCCGGCGTGTAATTTGAAAAATAATATTCACGCTCGATAGACTTTATTACCCTTTCCAACGAAAGACCCCTTCACGTGTAAACTGTTTAAAAAAAGAATATAAAGTACTTACTGCCTTGTGACCTGTGGTTTAAGTTGACCTTTGGTATAAGTTGACCCTGACCTTGAGTATCCTCGAGTTGACCTTGACGGGAACCTCTGACCACCTTCAGGTCGATTTCAATAAATTTGTCTGGACAATATCACAAGGATAAAACGATTTCGTTTTGTCATTTTTAAATTGAGATGATAAAATATTTATCTTATTGTTTTATTTGTTGTGTTCATTTAAGCTATTTCTTGATTAGAATTGTTTTTTTATTTTTTATTTATGATTATATTTTTACAATCGTTTGACGCTTTGTGTCAATTTTTTCAAGGCTCAAGCGACATAATATCTATGAATTTAAAGGTAAATACTCACAGTATCACCCTTGTGAAAGATCTCGTTAAAGAATTGAAACGTTGCTTTTTTAAGTTTTTTTTTGTTCTACACAGGAAAGGATTAAAAAATCTCTCAGGGCCTATGTCATCTTTTGGGGATGCTGTGTGGAGGGTCTTTTTAGGGAAAGGAAGAAGAGGAAGTTCTGGGAAGGAAAATGTATGAAGGTTGAGGAGCAATATGGGGGTCAATGTGTCTAGGAGTATGAATGTATGGGAGTATGAACGTATGAATCCATCCCTTCCACTGCGGTGCAAGTCAATGGGTCGAGAGAGTCCGGCTGGAGAGGTCTAGGTTAGATCTCCCTCAACCATTTTCTTCCGATCCGGCTCGCCACGCAGTAGATGAGCAAATGCATTGGCCGCCAAGACCTAGACAAACCTCGCAGGGGTGTTGGTTATAATGAAAGTAATAATTCGTAGAGCGCCGTTTTTATGAAAAATCAAATTAAGGGCGCTGTACAAGTTATTGTGTAATCTTAGGCTCTATCTAATTTTATTATTTACAAATATATACAGAAAGCGTACTTACCTATACAATAAATGCTCGTTTATACAATAAATGGTTCCTGGGGCTGCGGTACCCATATCTGCCTCCCAAATTGAAAACTTTTAAATAGCTTTAGCCATATTTAGTGTTCAGATCTGAATAGCCAGGTACTTACCAACCTTACAACATTCTCTAATTGGGATGGTCCAATTTGGTAGGCGGAAATGGGTACCTCCGCCCCGGGAATCTTTATTGGATAACCAACACTTCTGCCATAGGTCACCCCAAGTGGTTCGCTACGTTTGGTGATTTAGCAGGGGTGCCCGGGTTCATGGGGTGAGGTTTGCCTAGGTCTTGGAGGCGGATGACCAGGACACACTGAACCCCAGATTCCTGCCCACCCTTTAAACCGTTTTCCTTCCGAGAACTCTCCTCTCCTTCCTTTCCTTAAAAACCCTCCACACAGCATCCCCAAAGATGACATAGGCCCCGAGGGAAATTATTTTCCTCAGGGCCTCCTGCGTGGAACAATAATTGCCGTAGTCCCACTTGCTCCGAACAGTGGGCCCTCTCCTTTTAAAAATAAAATTTTAACAAAAGCTGAATTGGTCGATAATCGACTATTGACGAAGTCTTCAAATTTCAAATGACGTAGATCGTAAATCTGATATTCAATCAAACGTGACAGTGATTGGGAACATCCCTATCTTAATTTTTGAAGAATTAAAGTTTTTTTTTTTATAACTTTTTTTTATTCAATTAATTTTTTTAATTCAATTAATTTTTTAATTCAATTAATTTTTTTAAATTCAATTAATTTTTTTAATTCAATTAATTTTTTCAATTCAATTAATTTTTTCAATTCAATTAATTTTTATCATTTTTTGCACTTCAAGTTTACACTGCATTACATTTGAGGTCATCAAATAAAGATGAAAACTAGAAGTGCCCTCCAGTCCGGCGCAGTCCAGCGGTAAGGATCTTGACTCGCATTCCGAAGGTCGCGGGAATCGAATCCCGGCGTGGCAAATAAATTTTATTTGATTAATTTGTGTACTTCACAATTTATTCATTTAAAATAATGTACAGTAAATTTGCGGCACGTTCCAGAGCGGAAGATACTCTCAGTATCGCCCTGGTGTAAGACCACTATTCAGAATTGAAACTTTGCCTGAAATGGCTTTAGCCGTGTTTGATGACCAGATCTGAATAGCCAGGTACTTCCCCACCTTCCTCTTCCATCTCCTTCCCCTCCCCAATACCTTCAGCCTCACAACATACCCCAATTGTGGATGCCATGGTCTTACAGGCTCCAGACGGGAGCAGTTGGGACTCTTGTGCGGTATTCATGTAAAAAAAATACAAATTGAATGGCAATAGTTCAGCGCTATGTCTCACTTACACTCACTCGCCTGTCATCATAGATCTCTTTCCCACTTAAGATGACAATATACCCTAAAATATATTCAGAATCTTAACGACGTAAGTAAAGAAACCGTGTATACAAATTGCGACTCGCGACCCGTGCTCTGGAAGAACCTACTGTCGAATTTGCCGTATCAAAGAAAAGAGGAAGAAGATAAATAATGTGGGAATCTTAACGACGTAAGTGAAGAAAGCGTGTAAACAAATATACGCCGCAGCACGGCGTATTGCACGAACGTACGGTCGAATTCACCCTAGCCGGCCTGGAGATTCGACCTTTCTGCAGCGTTGATTTTAATTCATTCTGAAGAACGTGCTACAAATATTAAAAATGTACACACGTGTTGTCCTCCCGAAATTATTAATTCATCGTCTAGAAAAATAAAATCTGGTGCTTACCGCTAAATTTATAGTTGAAAAACGGGTTATATAGTTTTCAAATCGTTGTACGTAAAATATATTAATGGTAAGGTACTGTTTTTATTAATCTAGTATATAAATAATTCATATTTATTGTGCGGCCTGGCAATAAAAAAGTTATTTTAGTTACGGATTCGCCGGAAATGATTAAAATGTAAGTTTTGAGCGTACAAAAATTATTAGGATTGTGTACCGCCTTAATTTAAGTCCCATTTCATATTTGGATTACGAAACAAGTCCACAAGGCATTTCTTGAGTTTTTTTTTATTGTATGTTTGAGGTCATCTGGCAGTAATTATTTCTAGACATCCGACTGTGCGCATTTTTGGACTACCTATTCTCCCGCTGTGCAGTAAAATAAAGTTATCAAATTTGCTAATCATGGTATTAATTACATTTTAATGTGGGCCCCTGTGGTCTAACGACATAGCTATGAATTTCACCTGTGTCATCAACTTGTTGTTTAATGGTTACGAATTCTAACATTCCAAACAATCAAAATTTCTGTGATGGCGTCGTCATATAAATGTGTGCAAATATTTTCATTGTTCAAACATGTGAGTACTTGAGTTTATTCCATTATGCCCATATTAGTATGCGGCCCGCATTGAATTGTTAACTCTTTAAACCATCACTCCGTGTCTGAATTTTGTATGGTTGACCTTACCTGCATTTTTCATGTCAATGCCTACCGCTGAACCAGATATCCCTAGAATATCAATCTATACCATAGACATTCAATTTGTCTATGATCTATATCATGTTGTGGCTATGCAATGTCTTTGATTTTTGATATAATGGCGTACAGAGCTCCGGGCCAAAAAGGCCCCTTTCTCCGACTTCGAAGATTCAGTGCCTGATTTTTGTACCATTGACCTTGCTTGCATTTTTCATGTCAGTTACTACCGCTGAAACAGATATCCCTTGAATATTTTAATCTACACTCTATACCATAGACATCCAATTTGTCTATGTTCTAAATACGTGTTGTGGGTGTGTCACGTCTTTGGGTTTTGATATAATGGCATTCAGACCTCCGGGCCAAAAAGGCCCCCTTCTCCGACTTCCAAGACTCCGTGTCTGAATTTTGTATGGTTAACCTTACCTGTATTTTTCATGTCGGTGCCTACCGCTGAACCAGATATTCCTACAATGTCAATCTATATCATAGACATCTAATCTGTCTATGATCTACTCGTATATCCAAGTTGTGGCTATGTAACGTCTTTGTCTTTTGATGTAATTGCATACATCTTTTTTTTACATGAGCTCCACACTGGAGACCCCGAGGAAAATAATTTCCATCAGAGCCTATGTCATCTTTGTGGATGCTGTGTGGAGGGGTTTTTTAAAGGAAAGGAAGGAGAGGAGAGTTCTGAGTAGGAAAAGGGTTTAAGGGGTGGGTAGGAATCTGGGGTTCTGTGTGTCTTGGTCATCCATCTCCAAGACCTAGACAGACCTCACCCCATGAACCCGGGCACCCCTTCTAAATCACCAAACGTAGCGAACCACTTGGGGTGACCCATGGCAGAGGTGTTGGTTATCCAATAAAGGTTCCCGGGGCGGCGGTACCCATTCCCGCCTCCCAAATTGAACCAATAACCAACACAATTAATTAACGCACTCTTCACCAAACAGAGTTGTAGTCATTTTGTATTCCTCGAGATGTTGAGGCTTTCTTTGTATGGATGTATGTATATGTGTTTCATTATAACGCATGATCTTGGCACGAGATTGAGATACGTATTCGAATTTGTCGGATGTATGTATATGTGTTTCATTGTAACGCATGATCTTGGCACTGGATTGAGATACGTATTCGAATTTGTCGTTTTTAAACGATATCAACATGGTCCATATTAGTAGTGAATGCAGGTCCGGACTGGGACCATTTGGGGCCCTCCGCTAAAACCTGTAAAGGGGCCCCCTAACGTTTGGTGGGGGGGAGGGGGGAGTTCCAGAAAACGGGGGGTCCGGGGGCCTCCCCCGGATAATTTTTGAAAATTAGGTGCTTGAAAACAATGAAAACGCGTTTCTACGCTATATTGGCACCTATAAAGAAAAAGAAATTCAGATAGGTTTTTATAAGAATATTATGATTTTCGACTTTTGTTGACTTTATTATTTATTGAAATAAGAAATTCACAGTATTTTCAGGAAACCACAACACTACTAAACACATCCTGTAGAACTGCCAATAATTATGCCGGAGATCAAAATCAAAAGCAGGATTTTATTCACACCAAATCATTAATAAATTATGTCAAAATTATTTGTGTAGTAGAAATAATCACAAACGGATTTTAACATTTAAAAAAATAAACATTTAAAAAAAATCCTGTGTGTTTAACAGTTTACAATGTTGTATACTAGAATAGAAGGGGCTTAACTTAACTGAAATGATTTGACATTTTGCTCCCCTAGCCCAAAAGTAACAGTTTCTTTGTAAGCAACTCACTTGTTAAAGCTACTTTATCTATTATTTTATTTTTGTTCAAATTATAAAATAAATCCCCCCTCTCAACATTAATAAAAAGCAGACTGGACATAAGGTCTTGGCCTAAGGACGACCGAAGTCGATTTTTGACGATTTTAAGTTTAGAAAAAACTCGTTCACATGTGACTTGAGTACAAGGTATGGTAAGAACATTTATATACAATATACAGGTTGGTAAACAGTCCAGATTAAGTAAGTTCAAACAGAACAGAAAAAGCACACGTCAAACACTGGAAACATTGTCTATTTTCAGAGCAGTAAATGTCAGCATTTGTTTCCGCTGCCGTTGGGTCCAAATCGTCTTCTTCGTCACTGCATCTGTCTCCGTAGTTCTCAGTGGACTCTGCCGCTATGAAGTTGCTGTATTGTTGTGCAAACTGTCGCAGCTCTATCAACAGCCGACTTCTTTCAATTTTACACAGTTTAGAAACACTGTGCAGAGCTTCTGTGGGAAATGTTTGGAGTTTCAAGATAAAGTCAAACTTTTTGGGGTCCAAACAAGAGCAATCCTGTAAAACGTCTTTGTTTGCGCAAAATCTTTCTTCAACACTCATCTTCGCACAGTCTAAAATATCAAAATATACAATTTTGTAATGTTGAACTGTTGAAATAGAGTCAGTTTCATCTTTTGATTTTTCACCGGGCATTAATTTTTCCTTTGACGTTATTTTTCTCTTAAAGTCCAATTCTAACTCGACGTCAATGTTATTTTCGTCTAGCTTAAGATTAACTGCACTTACATAAACTTTTGTTTTTGGGTATACGCGTCATTCCTTTTGTCCTTAACTTGATGGAGCAGTGTTTGTACTAAGTTCCAAGCTAAAGCATAATCAATGCTTTTACTTTGCAAGTACTTAGAAACAGGGGAAGTGACCAAAAACAAATCTAGCAAAACAAACGACATAAACAGGTTTTCAAATTTGGACCATTGACTTATCAGGTTTCTTGCTGTGAATCGAGATTTGCTGTTAAAACTTCCATAAGAGATTTCTTTAAACACAGAAATAAAATTAAATAACTTAGCTGAATTAACACTGTCTTCACTGATTAAGAATTCTTCATCAACAATTGATGAAAGAGACTTATGTTTGCTCCACCACCTCGTTGCTCCTATTTTTTGCAACCTGTACAACTTGTCGTTAGCAGTATGTTGTCTTTTTGTTTCCTTTTCCCAGACGGCCATTCTCTTGTGCGATGAGCTTACAAATGCTGCTGATTCTTCCACTAATCCAAACAAGTTCTCAGCTTGTAGTAACTTCACTGTTGAGTCAGCTACAACTAGGTTCAGTACGTGTGCCATACGTGTGTGTGAGTATAAATAAGGTATTCATTTTCTTTTTTTAAATGGGCTTGTAGCCCATTGTAACAGCCTTTCATGTTGTTGGCTCCATCAAATGAACAAGCAATAATATTTGACTTCAAATTCCATACTCAGATAATTTAAATTTTATAAGCTCGTACAACGCAAATCCACTTGAGTCATTAACAACTGCAATCTCTAAAAGTCTTTCATGCACTTTTCCTTAAACGAAATAGCGGACGCATATTCCAATTGGTCCATGACAGCTATATCTTGGGTGCTGTCCACCATTACGCTGTAGATGATGCTATCCTGGAGGTCTTTTAAAATAATGTTTCGACCCATCGAGCTAATTATCTTGATTAACTTGTTGATGAAAGTCTTTGATAACAAAGTCAACATTGATCCTCGTCCAATGGGCTTTTTAGATTGCTTTCCTGTGGCTTCTCTTTTGTCCTTTATTTTTATTCTGTGCTTTTTGCTGTCTTTGATACATTTTTTTACATAGCTTTGCAAAATTACATCATAATTAGCCACCAACATGACTAGTTCAAGGAAATTACCATGATTTTATAAAGAATCAAGAGCGTAGGCTGCTTCTGCTTTGTCACCTCTATAGGCAATGCCTTGCCTTCCTATAAACAAAACTATGTCTATCAAACGTTGGATGACCAATCTTCTAGTTTGAATTTCACTTTCTTGCTATTTAGTTTGGTTGGTATTCAGGAGATTTGAAATATCGTAGCCCTTTTGACATTGAAAAGCTGCTTTCGCAGCAAGTTCATGATGGGTGGGGTTTTCGTGTATTTCTACTGATTTATACACATTTTTGAAGAAACATCATAAGCAGTAATGTAGGTAGAGTCTCTGTGTCCTTTATCTCCAAAAGCCATACAGCAGGAACAGTACACTTTATTCAGCTGAATTGAATATGGATAACCATTTTCGGTGTATTTTTGCGCCACTTGGCAAATGTCGGTAATAAAGTTTAGAAGGCTCAAATGGCAATTTTGTACCTTTTCCTTCTACAACTTGAATAGGATGTTTTTCCATGAAATCTTTTTTAATCGTGATTGGATCACTTTCGTATGGACAAATGAAACACCCAAGTTGTTGTTTAGCTGCATCACAGGTCTCCTGATTTTCTTCATCATCTTCTGAATCAGAATTGGAGCTTGATTCGCCGACAAGAGACGATGGATGATGGTCTATATGTGGCTGATTGCAACTAGGCGCCTCACCTCTCTCAACTGTACAAGAAGAAGTTGATGCTGTTCACTAGGGAATCCCCTTTAGTATACCATTCTGTAACTAGAATTAATTATGATTTTCAAAATCATAACTAATTGTAGTTACAATATTTAAAACATTGCTCGTAATAATTATATTTTGACCATTGATGAATAAACCGACAACCGACAAACTACTATCCATGCATAAAGTACCTCCTAATGACTTAGGCCTTAACACATTTCTATTGTGAATCTATCCCCAATGTGAGAAAGTTTTTTATTCGGTTTATTTTGTTTAAATTATACCTAACAATAAATTAGCCCTATTAGTAAAACCTTTAAAGCAAAAACTAATATTACAGTTGTGTCATCGTTTATATCTGAGGTAGAGATTGATGGTTTTAACCACGTAAACATTGAACTGGCACACTGGAAATCTTCTTGTTTCTTTTTCTTATTTTCCTCTCTTTTTTGAAAACCACTCTTGTAAGTTCTCTTCATTGTTTTTGTTCCGTTCGTAATATTAATTAATCAAATAATGTACCACAACTCAATTCTAAACAAAAAAAATAATTTTACTAAAAAAAACTGCGCTGTAAATTTAGCAAACCGCATCGCATAAAATCGGCTTGTAGTGGCTTGAAAAAAATAGTGTGGGGTGGATGTTATTATAAATATAGAAAAGGGGGGAGGGGAAGGACGATCTGCGCTTACGCGGCCCTACTGAGTGTTCAGCTGATCTGATAGGACATCGCGGTGCAGTTGTCGGTATTAGTTCATTTCTGAGTTGTCTGCTGGACAGTGGACACACGACACACGTCACCGCGCAGACGATGCGGATGACAGTGGATCGTATAAAGCTTTCGTATACACGGCGAGATATAAACAGTTGTTGGGCATGTTCTACTTTTGGAAAATGTAATTTTTTTTCGAAAATGTAAACAAACATTACCAAGAACACAAAATAACTACTAGACAAAAACTTTTTTTTTGTACGTTTTGTGGGGCCCCTTCGGGGCCCCCTCGCGCCGGGGGCCCTCCGCGATCGCGGACCTGCGGACCTGGCCAGTCCGGGCCTGAGTGAATGGTAGAAAAAGTCGGTGATGCCTGAGGAAGACTTGCATGCATTGTTTCTGCGCTGGAATGAGATAAATTTAAAATTAATACAATGTAGTTTTTAACAGTAACAATGTGGTATTCAATTATGAACGGTAGAAAAGGTCGGGAACGCCCGAGGAAGACTTATGCATTTATCTCTGCACTGGAATCAGATACGAAGTTGAAGTGGGGCTTCAGCTAGTACTTATAATATATTATATGTTTAAAAATGTTCAGCTTTATACAGCTGTTTAAGGATATAACCACCTTAAAGTATACAGATAAAGTATTCATGAATCAATTGTAACGATTAACATGGATTACCTATTAAATTGGTATTAATGTATTAAATGGCTAGCTACAGTCTGAAAGTAGAAACATGATAAATGACAAGTCAATGAAATAAAAGAGGGAATAAAATTAAATTATAATCTGATTTATTGAATTGTTATTATCGTGACATTTGCGAATTGTATTTTAATGACTCTTATAATATTAATGATCTCACGGGGTGTTTGTAAATCTCGAAGAGAATTACAACAATCAAACTAGTTTGCGAATGTGAATTTAAGTTATGTGGAAGAAATACGAAGAATTGGACGCCAGAGTGTTTAAACAACAACACCCAAGTATTAAATAGTAAAACCAAATGGTAACCTTGAATATCTGACTAAAATAAATAATACATTAGGATTAAGATTAACGTTACGAATTCGATGCGCCATGGTGATGTTGGTTTCATCCGTCGCAGGTATGCACCGCCTCTCCTTGGGCTTGCTCGATCCAAACTAAGGTAGGTATAGTTTCTTCCCGGAACGTCTATGCCACGAGTGATGTTGTCAACGCTCTCCGATATTTTGTGATGTATTCGGGGTTGGAAGGTACCGACGTAATTTAACTGTTACACAATATCAAAGAAAACATGTCGTCAATTCAAATAAGACTTTTCGACGCCAATGTTCTAAAAAGCCAATAAAACTTGAATAACTGTCTACGAAAATAATTCGATGTCCATGAAAATAATTTCGAAAATTTCCCCTACTTCGGGAACGCCTACAACTCATTTCTATCGGATTGTCTCTTCAGTGGTAGGTAGGTTCCTATGCATTGGAGTGATTCGAGGAAACATATATTTTAAATACAGTCAAACATGTTTTAAAAAAATAACGGTAATTAATGTAGCGTTAAGTCGATGGAAATATAATAATTAATTAGTATTCAAAGCTTTTGCTAACAAATGGGTTGTTGACTTGTCGTAGACAGTATTTTATTTATGACTAGCGGAAATCTCCGGCGTTGCCCGGGCTTTACATAGGGTTTTTTTAATTCAGAGGCAGACAGTAATAATTTTAATCTTATTTTGAACGCCAGGTGTGCAAGATTTCATCGGGAAGTTCTGATTTAAGGCTCTGCAACCGGGCCCGAAAAGAAGAAGATGGAGAGATACGAAATTACGAATGTTAGAGGAGAGCGCTAACATTTACAGCGACAAAATCGTTGCGAAAATTGCGAAAATGTTTAATAAAACCCGACTCGTTTAAAATAGAGCAAAAATCTCGCGGGCATTATCTTAAACAGAATTTAAAGAAACACTGTGAATTTTTTCATACATATAACTTGTAAAATAACTGAAACAAACGTGTTAATAATAATTTTTGGAGCATACTTTGCGATTTTTTTCTATCGAGAGAATTTTATATAATTCGCGTTTCGGCGCGGGCAAAATCTAGATATTATCTTCAAGACTAACATATATTTTTTAAGAGCTTTAAAACTTACCGTTAAGGGAAATATGTAATAAATCAGTACAAATCCGGGTTGCGGGCCCTTCACTTACTAACTAACTAATAATCACGCCGTTGCCCCGCAGGGGTAGGCGGAGAGGACAGACCGCCAACTCGGTCTTGTCATACACTTCTTGTCTAATTCATATTCCCACATCGTCCAATACATGCGCTTCTATTATATTGACCTTCACATGGCCCAACTCAAGAATCTAATTCACTTGTGTCATATTTTCTTCTTACACTCATTTCTTCGTTCATTCGCTCTACATGTACCAAAACATTTGAGCGACACGAGCGTCCCTTTCTTAATCTTACTCATTATAAAGGTTATTTGGTTAAATTCCCTTAAAATTTGTGGAAGATTTAATGTTTATACTTCTGATTCTGATCATTGTACTAAAATTGTGTAATTTTTATATTTTCATTCATAATTATTGATTTTAAAAACCGCACATTCCAAAACGGTTCCAACTGTCTACGACGTCATTACGACGCCGCGACGTAGAAAACGCCGCTGGCTTGTAAGACGGCTGTCATCGACGTTGCCCGGCGTGACGTCAACGCCGCCGAATTCAATAATTAAAACGAGCATGTCGTTTTGTTGGCGAATCGAAAATGGTGAACTTTTTAAGTCGTTGTAGAAAAATTATTCATCAATATAATAATGGTGTAAGACCACCATTTAGAATTGAAACGTTGCTTGAAATGGCTTTAGCCATGTTTGGTGACCAGATCTGAATAGCCACCTTCCATTTCACTACCTTCCTCTTCCCCATCTTCTTCCCTTTCCCACTACCCTCAGCCTCATAACATACCCAATTGAGGATGCAATAGACTCACTGGCTTTAGACGGAAGCAGCTGGGACTCTTGTGAGGTATTCAAATAAAATTTAAAAAAAAACTTGTAATTTATTAATTATTGTAATTTAAAAAAAAACAGCGAAAATACCCTTTTGAATTTGGGGGCGGGTATGGGTACCACCGCCCCGAAAACATTAATCTACTGGATAACCAACACCCATAGGTTACTCCAAATGGTTCGTTACCTTTGGTGACTTAGCAGGGGCGCCCGGTTTCACGGGTGAGGTTTGTCTAGGTCTTGGCGGCCAATGCGTTTGCCCATGGTTTTTTGCGTGGCGGGCCGGATCGGGAGACCTAACCAAGACATCTCCAGCCGGACTTTCTAGACTCTAGACCCATCGCCTCTGGAATGGATGGATTCATACGTTTGTCACTTCTAGACACATTGAACCCCAGCTGCCTACCCACCCATCATGCCTCTTTCCTTTCCAGAAATTCCTCTCCTTCCTTTGCCTAAAAAAATCCTCTAACAAGCTTGTTCTACCGGTATTACAATGGAAGATGCTCCGAGGTACTAGCGTCATCGATCCCCTCGGCACCGGTGCATAGTCGGGAAACACGCCAAACACGTGCCCAACATATGTATGACATTTGTCAAATGAGAACGGGTCGTTTCTACGACTCGTTCTCAGTTCACCAGCTCTGTTGCGAAACGATTTCCTCCTTTTTACAACATGGTTCTCTTCAAAACCCATGTTCATACCTTCCTCTCCTCAAAAATACCCTTCACACACCATCGTCAAAGATGATTGAGGGATTTTTGTTACCTCAGGGCCTCCTGTGAGGAGCTAATGTAAACAAAAAATAAAAATTGAGGATTGCGTAGTTCCTCTGACCCCGGCCAGTTGGTACTCGTGTGAGGTATTCACATAAAAAAATATAAAAAAGGTTATGATACAACATTTAATTAATACCCGAGTTTGTTGGTCGTGTTTTTACTCTTGTATAACAAAAACCCATAAAGATACCATTTTGTTGCACGCACACATAACATTATCTGCACAGTGCTCACGATATTTTTATTCCGTGACTAGTTCGCGAAGAATTCTGCGGGAGTGCTTTGACACCAGCTGAACACACGAGCCGCCGACACGGCACACTGGGGCTCCAGCCCACAGGTGGCCTACTTGCAAACATTCAAATAATGTGACCGACTGGCCATCATTGTCTCTTTCGCAGATTCCCAAACTTATTACTGGATCACTGCCCCCTTTCAATGAATTTTTTTTTGGCGTATTCCTTTTTTCTTGCATGTCCTTTTATATTTTTTGTCACAATTTGAATCATCGTTATCAAACATACCTACCTATTTCGGTTGTGGGTCTGTCTGTGAGCGATTGTAACTCTGGTTCAATGAACTCGGATATGTTTTGAATTCGACGCAACTGAAGGTGTCAAGAATTCAGGCGATAAAGTAGATGCTTACGTATAATGTAATATTTTAACATGAAATTGTTTTAATTGTCATTTTCAAAATTGGCACTAATGGCTTGACGGCCGGCGTAGTCCAATGGTAAGGCTTTTGACTAGCACGATCGAATCCCGGCGTGGCAAATAAATTTTATTTGATTAATTTGTGTTATTTCTAAATTTATTCATTAAAAGTAATATACAGTATATTTGTGGCACGTTTCAGAGTGGAAGATACTCTCAGTATCGCCCTGGTGTAAGACCACCATTCAGAATTGAAACGTTGCTTGAAATGGCTTTAGCCGTGTTTGGTGACCAGATCTGAATAGCCAGGTACTTCCCCACCTTCCTCTTCCCTATCTCCTTCCCCTCCCCACTACTTTCAGATTCACAACATACCCCAATTGGGGATGCCATAGTCCCACTGGCTCCAGACGGGAGCAGTTGGGACCCTTGTGCGGTATTCGTGTAAAAAAAAAACAAAATAATGTGTCAAGAATTCAGACAATTTGATAACTTATTATATATAGGTACATTACTCAAAAAAAAAATATTTAAAGAGCCCGTGAGATTTTGGTATCCGCAACTGGGATATGTTGTGAGGCTGAAGGTAAGTGGGGAGAGGAAGGGGATGTGGAAGTGGAAGGTGGGGAAGTACCAGGCTATTCATATCTGGTCACCAAACACGGGCAAAGCCGTTTCAAGCAACGTTTTAATTCTGAATGGTCGTCTTACACCAGGGCGGTACTTATAGTATCTTCCACCCAGATACACAAATGTTGTTACAGAGTTGCTGCCGTAGACATTTTTTCGTGAATATTTTATCTTAATCATTATGCAGCAATAATTGTCCTTGTTATGATTTTTTTTACATAAACTTCCAGCTTCAATATAATATCCAGTGATTTTTCACGGGTCTGCACTGGTATATAAATATTTAACTACAAATTTACGAAATCCGAAAAAACACAATCTTAAAGATGGCAGCTTTTAATTTTTTTTTTAAACAATTTGTTCGACCAGAAAACCGTATTATAGGACGCCCGCAAACGGGAGACTTTTTAGTTGCGAAGACAGTTGCAACAGTTGCGGGCATAAAATTAATTACGGCGTATGGAGATTTATTTATTACACGCCCTATAAAATTTTACAAACTATTTGAATCAAAGTAAATACTTAAAAATTTAAACGATAAAGAAAAATGTAAAGATAATGACAAAAAGGCTGCAACAAAACACAAAACAAAATATACATATATGTAGATAAAAATATGAACAGAAACTTAGAATCCTCACGCATATAATTGAATTTAAAAGGTTCTACCAAACAAAATGGTAGAAGCATAGAAGTTATTTGGTAGGTACATGGGTAAAGACCCATGTACCTACCAAATAACTTTTATTCTTTAAGACACAAAAAGTTGTGTCTTAAAGAATAAAAGTGATAGAATATTATACAACATTTATACTGATTAGTTTTAAGATGAAATGTATCACCGAATTCAGATTATTTATTTTTATTTTATGAATTTGGATAAGCTAGTGTCCTGGTGTTTGAAGTAAAAGGGTAATAAATCGTTTCTTCATTTGGATAGGGTTCTAACTTCGCTTCACCTTGTTCTGAGATATGAGGTGTCAAAGTTTGCAAAGATGATATCTCATAGTATGTTTACAAACTTCCGATTTTGATGTTGAATCTTGTGAAAAGTATTTTAATTGAACATATTTTAAATGAAAGTATTTAAAGAGGATGTAAACTTACCCTTTTAGAACATACCTAAACATACAAATAGAACCATGTGCAACCAGCTAGAGCATAATAATTCATTGCACAAGGTTCTAATTACATTACCCTAATGCTATTCCTAGCTAGGGCCAAGCCCTATTAAAATATTTTCCGTTAAAATACGATAAACTAAAATACATAAATTTAAATTCTTACATAGATTTCGAAAATTCGTCTTTGGAAACTTAGAAACCTTAGAAAATGGTAAGACGTAGTTAGAACCCTATCCAAATGAAATGACAGACCATAATGTGCCTCGTATTTAAGATCAACTGTCAGATACAAACAAAATAGAGAGTGTAAGTGACGTTAGAACCTTGTGAAATGAATTATTATTAAAAATGCTTGAAGTTAGAACTTTGTCATACTTATATCTACGAAAATACAACACAGATGGTTCCGAAAATTATTTTGGTTATAGAAATAAGCAAAAGAAATGCTTTGGCATTCAAAGGTCATTTTTGAAAAAAATGTCTGTCAGAACCCTATCCAAATGAAGTGACGAAATGTCGGCATGATTTTTTGGGAACATGGATGTTGATAAATTGAAGTAGTTCAGGACAGTCAATTTTGTAATGCTGTATTTTATGTAATAGTATTTAATCTTTGCTTATTCTTATTTCTGAAAGTTTCAATAGAGACATTTTATCCAGAAAGTAATTGTAATCACAACAATACAATTTGGGAGGCGGGAATGGGTACCGCCGCCCCGGGAACCTTTATTGGATAACCAACACCTCTGCCATAGGTCACCCCAAGTGGTTCGCTACGTTTGGTGATTTAGCAGGGGTGCCCGGGTTCATGGGGGTGAGGTTTGTCTAGGTCTTGGAGGCGGATGACCAGGACATATTGAACCCCAGATTCCTACCCACCCCTTAAACCCTTTTCCTTCCCAGAACTCTCCTCTCCTTCCTTTCCTTAAAAAAACCCTCCACACAGCATCCTCAAAGATGACATAGGCCCTGAGGGAAATTATTTTCCTCAAGGCCTCCTGTGTGGAGCTCATGTAAAAAAAAAAAAAAAAAATCAATGTTTTGTATAGGAATATGCAATCTATAGTTTATAAACCAACCTTACGTTTAATATTTTCAATATGAGATGCCCACAGGAGAGTTTTTTTAAAAATTTGTGAGTTTTTTTGAATTTCGGAATAGTTATCCAACTGTCGCAACCAAAATATCTCGTCTGCGAGAGTCCAAATATGTCAGCGGACTTTTACAACTGATTTTCGCACTTAATTTCGCTTCAGGCCCCCATTTTAAAGTTAGGCTTAGTGTAAATTTAAGCTTAGGTTAAAGGTTGGATTTAGATTTGTTTTAGTTTCAGTATTTTCAGACTAATGCGTTATTTTATTGGTACCACATAAGGAAATTATTTTTGTCAGTACTGATTTAAAGATTATTTGTTAAAAGTGTATTTTTTAAGGTTATCGGTTTAAATATGCACTTCGGAACTGAAAAAAATATAGTTGCCGTTACACCCATACTACTCTTCAATATCCCCTTTTTACCGAGAACCTACTTTGTGAATCACTGGTTGTTATGAATGGGACGGGGTACGAAACTACGATGTATTTGGGAGTATTTCACCTCTATTTCAATGCGTGATTCCCAAATCGTAATAAAAGCATAGCATTTTAGCGAAAAGAAAGAGAATTTATGTCACGACTTTGAATTCTGTTTTTCGTGAGAGCTACACGCCACGTGTAACATGCTTTATAAGCTTACTGATAAAGAACCCTTCATAAATTGTTTTTTTATCAGTTATGTAAAATTTTAAACACGTTTATTAGTAAGGCCCTAAGTTTCACGCTAATGTCGTACGTAATATCGAACGGATTTTGAAGAGACTTGTAGGGGGTACGTAGGAGATGATGTATGAATGTGGTTGAAGCAAGGAGTGTGTGCCAAGACCGAGTTTTTTTGAACCCAACAAATGCTTTACTTGGTTTAGTTTCTTGAAACTCAACAAATGCTTTACTTTGTTTAGTTATTATTTTTTACATTAGTTCAAAAATGCTTTTTTTACCCTAGTTACTTGAAACTCAACAAATGCTTTACTTTGTTTATTTACTTGAAACTCTAAAACTGCTTTTTTACTTTAGTTACTTGAAACTCAACAAATGCTTTACTTTGTTTAGTTACTTGAAACTCAAAAAATGCTTTTTTACTTTAGTTACCTGAAACTCAACAAATGCTTTACTTTGTTTAGTTACTTGAAACTCAAAAAAATGCTTTTTCACTTTAGTTACTTGAAACTTAACCAATGCTTTACTTTGTTTAGTTACTTGAAACTCAAAAACTGCTTTTTTACTTTAGTCACTTGAAACTCAACAAATGCTTTACTTTGTTTAGTTACTTGAAACTCAAAAAATGCTTTTTTACTTTAGTTACTTGAAACTCAACAAATGCTTTACTTTGTTTAGTAACTTGAAACTCAAAAACTGTTTTTTTACTTTAGTTACTTGAAACTCAACAAATGCTTTACTTTGTTTATAGTTACTTGAAACTCAAAAATTGCTTTTGTTACTCTAGTTACTTGAAACTCAACAAATGCTTTACTTTGTTTATTTACTTGAAACTCAAAAATTGATTTTTTACTTTAGTTACTTGAAAATCAACAAATGTTTTACTTTGTTTAGTTACTTGAAAATCAACAAATGTTTTACTTTGTTTAGTTACTTGAAAATCAACAAATGTTTTACTTTGTTTAGTTACTTGAAAATCAACAAATGTTTTACTTTGTTTAGTTACTTGAAAATCAACAAATGTTTTACTTTGTTTAGTTACTTGAAAATCAACAAATGTTTTACTTTGTTTAGTTACTTGAAAATCAACAAATGTTTTACTTTGTTTAGTTACTTTAAAATCAAAAAAATACTATATTTTGTTTAGTAACTTCTTTTTACATTAGCTCAGCATAGGAGGCCCCAGGAAAATAATTTCTCTCGGGGCCTATGTCATCTTAAAGGATGCTGTGTGGAGGGTCTTTTTAAGGAAAGGAAAGTAAGTAAATTTGGAGAAAAAAAGGTACGAGGTGTGGGCGGGAATTTGGAGATCAGGGTGTCCAGGAGTGATGTACATATGAATCCGTCCCTCCAACTTCGGTGCAAAATTATGGGTCGAGAGAGGTCAAAATGCCTCCTTCAAGCAGTCTCTCTCCAACATACCTGCCACGCGGTCGGTGGGCAGACTCATCCATCGCCAAGACCTAGACAAACCTCACCCCAAGAACCCGGGCAACCTTGCTATGTCACTACACGCAGCGAACCACTTGGCAGAGGTGTTAGTTATCTAATAAAGTTCCCGTGGCGGCGGTACCCAAACCCGCCCTCCAAATTGATCATTTCGCTGATTCATATTCACGAATTCTTTCATTGGTCAATACCCCTTACACTAGTGAGTTCGCCAGGCCTTTAATCTCTATAAGCTCCCGTGCTCCCCTTCTGGGCGTGCTCGGATTATTTCTGGACGACATTTCCTACCGGCGTTTGATACACGTGATCAATAACATTAATAATAACACGCCGTGCCCGTGGCGTATCAAGGCGTGACGTGGCATCACGTGGCGTGCAACTCTCGAGGAGATTAAAGCAGCCGCGATTGCTCAATATGCCATCGGCAGTCTCAAAGGCGCGCTACTCCGTCCAGATATTAGACTAATATAGTAATTAATGATACAGGCCCGGTATATCAGCCAATCCGTATCCTTGCTATGTATGACATTCCTCGCTCCAATTTAAGCGTGCTAAATCTACCGCTCAAGCTTTGCTAAGCCTCAGAATAGCTCCTATTTAAGAAGCCGAGGCGCTAGTGGCAGTCATATTATGCTAGATCCGACATTTATATAAACAAACAACTGCAACTAATCTTTAATTTATGTATACGATGCTGCCGCCATGGGTCGACCCCCACAGGGCCCTTCTTGACAATATCAAGGATGATACGGTGTTTCTACTTATGTCGGCAGAATAGCACCTAGTCCCAAATATGGGAACACCTCAGCACAGGTTCGCCTAGTGAGGTGTTCACAAAATACTACTATTAATCTATTTACGTACAGTTACGGATCATTAACATTTTTTTCTTATTACTAAACTTATTATGTTTGTGGCGACACATCATAATCTTTTCGCCTTCAGAAAGAACGAACGAGAAATATCTAATATTCGCGCGATACGGGCAAGCTACTTACCTGAGTACATACCTACCTACTGCTGCTGCCGTCGACGATAATAATATCGCCACCGCCTAGAAAGTTCTCGAGATAGCACCGTACAATATCTGTACGGCGCCGAACATTCTCGTCAACTGCCGAAGTGGCACGTATTACCTACCGCAAGAGTAGTTACTCGCCGCGGCTATATAAGCAGCCGATCGCTCGCCCGCTGCAGTTCAGTCTCACACTAACAGTCGGCCAACATCTCAGCATGTAACGATCTCCGCACAAGTGCTCCTGCAGGCATCTACACACATCCAGGGCAGCTTCCCGAGGTCCATCACCACGTCTCAGCTACAAGGCCCATCGTGTCTTCAGCTCCTGAGATCAGCTCCATCCCGCGACTTACAAGGCTTGCGTCACCTTCAGTCCAAGGGATCAGCTCACCACTTCATGGCACCCCGAAGCCCCACCGTGCTTCGCTGCCATGGAAACACGCTCCGCCTCGCCAGGACTACCTGCTGGTGGCTCAGCTCACCGAGCCACACACCGTTCATCTCCGCGACTTAAAGCGTCGAGCAACGGCCTGGAATATAGGTCATCTCCACCGCCATGGTGTCAAGCAACTCGCTGACCTTCACCACACCATCTCCATCTCCTCCGAGCGCCTGCAGCATCTCATCTACGGCACCCTGCATACATCTGGTTACTGCTTCACCGACCCTCGCTACGTAGCCCAATAACCGACTGACTCATACATCGACCGACGCCCTTTCATTTCTGTCTCCCGCTCCCTCATGTTAACCATTGTAATAATTTGTAAAGTGTATGTTCAAGAATAGAAATACTTAAGTAAATTAATAAATATTTGCCAACCGAAATTTACGTAAATTGCGTAATTTTATAAGTATAGAGTATAGACTATTACGTTCATCGGGCGATGAGGAATGACGGTATTATTAATTGATAAATCAATCAGAAATTGTCTGATAAAGGATTTTAAAAGTTTTAACGATAGGACTGCTTGTTTTCAGTGGTTAATTTCATTAATAGTGCACTGACTCGAGCTAAACAAATACTAATTAAAATTAGTGTACTTGCATTTAGCATGACGCTGATTGAAGTGGGGAACTTTATCAAAAATCAACGCGTAAATTAAATCCACCTAAAAATAAACTGTCGTAATTTTTAAAAGATCGCGATCATAATATCGGTGCATAGACAGTCGATTTGTTTTTAAAAAAGAAAATGGAAACACACTCCTCTATTAAATTCATAGATAATTCACGTAATATTGGTCACAACTAGGCTTTGGACCTATAAACGGATTATGTTACAAGCTGTGGTAAGCTCGACATATGAACCAAGCCGAGCTTATAATCAATTGATATACCGGGCCATAATAGTGCCTATTTTAAACTGCAGAACCGTCTGAGATTCGTGAATGGTCTGGCGAGCGGTATATCTCAATTGATTAACCTATTTATTTAAAGATAGATTGCAATGTTCCCCGTGGCGTTACGAGTTAACTATCTTTCTGGTATGAAGTTTGCGGAATTGGATAATTTTCTATCGAGATATGGTTTCACTGATTCATCTGAAAAAATTTCAGTCCTTTAATTTTTCCAGAAATGACCCCACCATAATAGCATATAGCATAACTATAATAATTTTTCCAGAAATGACCCCACCATAATAGCATAACTATAATAGCATAACTACTTTATGGATATTATGTTAGTGATAGTTAGTAGATTTGTTAATGTAAATTAGGGCGGACTGTGGGAGGTTGTGTGGGTATTATACATGATGATTTCCTCTTCTTCGTGAATGTTAATTTCCACAAAAGAAATAATAAATAAAATAAAATAAACGTCAATAACAATGACACTCTTAGATTTGACCACTGTTTTTAATAAAATAATTTATCAACATGTTTAAGTTGTTAGAACGTACTTCATTATTATTTAATAAAAAAAAGTAGTGCCACAAAGTACTTTAACAATTTTAATGAAGATTTTATTTGGTTGTAGACAGAATTTAACATAATATTGTCATGTACACCGGTCTTTCTTTAAATATAAACAAAAATTTTAACAAAACAAAAAAACGACTTCAAAAATGCACTCAAAAGTAAACAAATAATTTCGTATTCTTCTACAACTTAATAATCAACTTACTTTTTCTACTCATCAATACGTAGGTACGATTGTTATTTTTGGAGTCGGTGTCAGCCAAGGTACCCGGCCCGGTGTGGTCATTTGACAGCTCCCCTCCCGCCGCGGCCCCGCTCTCGCCTCTCGCCTCGTCAAGTCGCGCGTGCGACACAAGCACATCTCACCTATAACTGTGTATGTAGTTACAAACCTACCTTGGTTACTCCTTCAAGGCTCTCGCAAGGACTCTAATTTTTTTGAATGAACGAATCTACATTTAATTTTGAATGAATCTAGACCTTCAGTGTCCGTGCATACGTTGTTAGTAAGCTGTATGCAAATGCTTAGCGGGAAATCAAGATACAAGATCATCTGACAGTAGGCCCCCCCGAGGAACTATGTACAATACGTAGTCAGTTTAGGGAAAATAAGTTACCCGACGGGGTGTGCAGAGAGGATGAACATTCGAATAACAAAAGTATAAAACATAACTCCATTCAAGTGCATCAAGGATAAAACTACTTGTCGATATATAAGTACAAAAAAAATAATAAATAATATATAAGTCCAAAATTTGTATAAGTACATAAAATCGACATCTATCTATCTATCTTCTATCTATCTGTATAAATAAAAATGAATCGCCGAAGTGTATGTACGCGCATAATTTCCGAACGACTGCATCAAAATGGATAATTCTTTTTCTATTTGAGTTCGTTATTGTCAGGACAAGGTTTGTATAAAACTATTGGTGAGCTCTAGCATTATGAAATTTGTATTAAAAAATTGTAATAGGTGGCACGCGAGCTGTTTGAAAACTGAATGTATCGGGACTGAATGTACGGAATGCGGGATGAAGGAAGGGGGGAGGGGAACCCGGGAGGGTGGGGGGGACTCGAGAGGGGGAAGCGGGAGAGGAAGGGGAGGCGGAATAGGAAAGGACACGCATGGAGAAACAATTTCTTTATTAGGCCCTTTACTTGGCCCAGGAACGCATGCCGGGAACCTGCTAGTTGTTAATAAATTCGTTATGATATCCATACTAACTAAGTATTAAAGAATTTTTAGGTTTGAAATTAAAAAAATAACGCACAAAAAATTATAATTTTATGACAATTATGATTTCGGGCTAACTGTCGTAGAATCTGTGGGATCACCGTGCGAATCAATGTTTTTTCTTCTATATCGATTTTTTTTAAAACAGTGATCGTTTAGTAGGGCAATTCACTTATAAAAAGATAACAAATATATTATATCGATAGCACTTTCAGCCAATCTATTCATTTCTTATTATTTGTATTTCACAGATAATAGATTCCTGGAAAATTTCGCTATAGCAATCGCATCATGACTGATAAATGGTATAAATGATACTTTACCTGTAAACATAATAAAATCTGATAAAAAAACGACTGTTTGCATATTCTCGTTTTTTTTTTATTTATATCAAATTCTACTGTCACGGTGAAGTTTAAATTCGTTACGAACAACTTTCACTAATTATACCGTTTTTGCTACATCTATTTCGTTTGGATATAATGAAAATATAATATAATGGATATATATAATGGATATAATTTTCCAATCCTGAGGCAATGATGACTTTGTACAACTGCATTATAAGGTCTAAAATTGAATACGCCTCTGCTGTATGGGCCCCATACCAACAAAAATATATTGAAAAACTAGAACAGATTCAAAAAAAGTTTTTGAGATACATGTATTTGAGAATGCACGGAGAGTACCCGCGATTCATGCATCACGAAGATTTGCTTGCCGAAACGCGCTACCAAAGTCTCCACTCGAGGAGGAGTGGGGCCCTTGCAGTAACGGCGTACAAAATTATTAATAATTTAATAGATAGCCCATACCTTCTGGAATGCTATAAGTTGTTCGTACCGAATAACTACAGCCAGGGACGTCACCATGATCTGCTTTGTATCCCACGTGGCAGAACGGACGTACTGGCTCGGCATAGCATGACAAGAGGTATGGCGCTGTTAAACAACGCCTCCAAGACTATCGATATTTTTAATAGTAGCCTTGAAGAATTCAAGAGGCATGTTAATGCTAAAAATCTATAACTTGTTATTTGTATCATATATATGTAGTTAATGTTACATGTGTATTGTAAATGGACACAGTCTGTAATACACAAAAAAAAAAAAAAAAAATAAAATAAAAAAAATAAAAAAATTCTCAAAGATATCTTTGATGGTTACCCGACAGTTGATCCCGTGACAGTTGGCTCCGCTAAATTATAATTTTTACTAAATTTACCAATTTCAAACCTAAAATGAGCTTTTTAAATTTCTGCAAACTCCTCGTAAGCCCCCGGATGGCTTGCTTTCAGTTGTAGGTACATATCTTGCACGTAGAGATGGGCACATTTTGCATACTGGAAGTCCCACTTGCATGGAAGAATCTGCTGTACACACGCCAAGTATCCGTCCCAAACACCACGACGCGCAGAATCAATGAACTTCTTCATCAGGGTAACCTTGTGGAAGTATCTACTGAACCCACAAAGCAGCGGTAGGCCCATTGACCTTGAGGCATTCCAGATATTCTGAAATATAGTCAAAGCTGACACCAAGGAAACTCTTCAACTTTGCTGGAGTAAGTTCCTCCATGCTGGTCAGCCCAGTCAAGATCTCTCTCTTCTCTTACACTTTAATTTTTAACAATAAAAATTTATTTTTTAACAATAAAATTTCCATTTTTGAATTTACGCACGCTTGACTTGGGGAGTAAGCTGGTGACGACATCGTTACGAAAAGTGTGATCGGGCGAGTCGAACGGTCGGGCCTTTACGCACGCTTCACTTGGGGAGTAAGCTGGTGAATGCGTGACGAGAGCGTTATGAAAAGTGTGATCGGACGAGGCAAATGGAAGTTGAGAGGGAGATATAAGTTAGTGAAGTTTTACTTCAGTCATGTGGTCTAAAGCACACTGTTTTTTTTAACATTTTCCCCCTCCATATCTCCTTAAGGGCCCGCAACCCGGATTTGTACCGATTTATTACATATTTCCCTTAAATACGGTAAGTTTTAAAGCTCTTAAAAATATATATGTTATTCTTGAAGATAATATCTAGACTTTGCCCGCGCCGAAACGCAAATTATATAAAATTCCCTCGATAGAAAAAAATCGCAAAGTATGCTCCAAAAATTATTATTAACACGTTTGTTTCAGTTATTTTACAAGTTATACATATGAAAAAAATCACAGTATTTCTTTAAATGCTGTTTAAGATAATGCCCGCGAGATTTTGCTCTATTTTAAACGAGTCGTGTTTTATTAAACATTTTCGCAATTTTCGCATCGATTTTGTCGCTGTAAATGTTAGCGCTCTCCTCTAACATTCGTAATTTCGTATCTCTCCATCTTCTTCTTTTCGGGCCCGGTTGCAGAGCCTTAAGCATTCATCCTAACAAAAAAACGAGTGTGCTTTAGACCACACGACTGAAGTAAAACTACAAGACAAACCTCGCCCAATGAACCCAGGTATCCCTGCTAAGTTACCAAACGTAACAAACGGGGTGACATATGACATTGGGGTGAAATATAACCATGGGGTGACCTACGACCTTGGGGTGACCTACGACCTTGGAGTGACCTACGATCTTGGGGTAACCATCCTTATCCTTGTCACTCCCTAAGTCGAGCGTGCGTAAAGGCCCGACGGTTCGCCTAGCAATCGATCACCATTAGCATCGATTACTGTTCGCATGACATTTTTCGTAACAATCACCACTTTTCGTAACGCATTCACCAGCTTACCCAAGTCGAGCGTGCGTAAAGAAGTTTTACTTCAAAGAGTTTATTGAACCTTTTTTATAGAGAATTTTATGTAGATAATTTAGTTCATGGAAATTTTTCGCTAGAGGCAGCAGTTTTCGAGTTATTAACGCAAAAATGAAAAAGAGACCTTTAGAGGCCCTTAGCTCCACCCCTCCCCCCGATACTTTAAGTATGTTGTTAAGGACGCCTTCCCCTAAAACTGTGCCAAAATTGGCTTCTACACGAATTATTTTCGCTTTTCAGTCTTTTTTGGTCTTCGTTGCCTGGACTATTTGATAAATACAAATTTCAAGTTTTATATAAATAATAGTACCAAATATACGGTGACCCGACAATTCGTCCTGCGACAATTCATCCGGCGACAGTTCATCCTGCGACAGTTCATCCGGCCGACAGTTCATCCTGCCGACAGTTCATCCTGCCGACAGTTCATCCCGCCGACAATTCATCCGGCTACAATTCATCCTGCCTGATCATTTAGAAGATTTTTATTAAGTAAGTATGCAAAGAGTATATACGGCCGTACAACCAAAATCGATATACTTATATCTGAAGGCATCTTGAGTGGAAATCCGATGTAAAAATATTTTTACTAACAATAATTTCGACTCTCCGAAGAAGCATGCGTGAATAACAAAATACGACATACTTATACTTATAGGTTATACTTATAGGTTAGGTTAGGTGTTAGGTTAGGTTAGGTTAGGTTAGGTTAGGTTAGGTTGAATTTTCAGGATGAATTGTCGCCGGATGAATTGTCGGCGGGATGAACTGTCGGCAGGATGAACTGTCGGCAGGATGAACTGTCGGCCGGATGAACTGTCGCAGGACGAACTGTCGCCGGATGAATTGTCGCAGGATGAACTGTCATGGAACCCAAATATACATACCTCTACAGTGCTGCGGATTACTCTTTATTATTAGCCTTGTTTGTGTGAAAGAGAGAAAAAGAGAGGTAAAGCTATCAGCGAAATTTCAATTTTGGCAACCATAAGTTTTTGTTGTGATTTCTGGGACATTTGTGATTTTCTCTCTTCCATTACGAAGGCAGTGATGAAAGTTCAGTTTATGATTTATTTACGCTCTTACTTTCGGTATTTCAATAATCACGAACAATTTTATCGCTTTCAGTTGCATATTATATATTTGCAATATATCTATTTTGAAATTTTTTGTGTGCTTCATTAGTCTGGAGCCAAAAATTCACCTGTTTGATCACCGCATTATAAGGTTCACTCAGATTCTATTGAAAAAATACACCACAAATTTTAAAGACCTATGTATTATAAATGTAATGCGTCTAGGGTTACCATTTAGAAAATTGAAAAGTTCTGGCAAAAAGCCTGACAGTCCAAAAAACCCGGACATTTTAATCATTTCGATTATATAAAGCTGTACGATGAAATAACAGCCGTCAATTCATTCATATCGTAACAAAACGATGCATTTTTTAGTATGATGGTCCATAAAATGTGGGTTACCATTTTTACAAACTTCACAATCCCCAGATTGCCCATTCTATTGAGTATTTGCGAGTTCATTTTTGCTATCCAAGCTCGAAACGCAAGTGTAGAAAGAGTGTTTTCTCTAATGGGAGCACAGTGGACAAAAGAGCGTAATAGATTATCTGTACCCTCGGTCAGATCTTGTTGATGATTCAATACAACCTTAATGAGCTCTATGAGCTGAGAAGAAATTTAAAAAAAAAGCTTTGAATGAACGGGAGCTGCTCTGTCAAGTATCTGGCGCTGAAAAATATTAAAATTTATATATTTGTCGAAAACAAGTGATAAGTTTTGATGAAGATATTTTATGTTTGAACTTGTTGATTGTTTGCAACTGCAATTAACATTTATTGTTTGATCTCCATGAGTCGATTGTTAAGGGCCCGCAACCCGGATTTGTACCGATTTATTACATATTTCCCTTAAACACGGTAAGTTTTAAAGCTCTTAAAAAATATATATGTTATTCTTGAAGATAATATCTAGATATTGCCCGCGCCGAAACGCAAATTCTCTCGATAGAAAAAAATCGCAAAGTATGCTCCAAAAATTATTATAAACATGTTTGTTTCAGTTATTTCACAGTGTTTCTTTAAATGCTGTTTAAGATAATGCCCGCGAGATTTTTGCTCTATTTTAAACGAGTCGGGTTTTATTAAACATTTTCGCAATTTTCGCATCGATTTTGTCGCTGTAAATGTTATCGCTCTCCTCTAACATTCGTAATTTCGTATCTCTCCATCTTCTTATTTTCGAACCCGATTGCAGAGCCTTAAAGAAGATTCATATTTTGTTTTTAGATGAGTGGGAAATTAATAAAGATTAAAGACTTATTTGATATTACTTATGTAAGTTTTATTACTCATATTCCACCTAACCAACCAAACCAAAAAATCCGGACAAATTAAAGGGCCGGACAAAAGGCTAGAAGTCCAGACATCTCCGGACTAATCCGGACGGATGGTAACCCTAAAGACGTCTATTAACATCTATTGAAAATCTAAAATAGTTTTAAAATCGTTTATCTAAAATAGTTTTAAAATGGTATTTTAAAAGGACATTCAGAAATAGCTCCCGCCGCTTTGAGACATTCTAAAACTATTATAATAGTTGGGAATGCGGAAATTTCTAAAATAAAACTCGGCATTTGGAAAATTTTCATCTTCCCAAAAATAATCCTTGTCTTGTTATGCTGCTAATTGATGAGAATGTTTTGTTGATCTTATGCCAGCTTATTGTCAAGTTTCAAAGCGGTGATTATTTTTTTACGAAAACGGTGCTGTGGTGTAGCCGGGTTTGTGTGTTATGTCCTAGTTCAATCCAATATTGTAGTTGTATGCCTATCTTGAAAGAATTGAGCTCGTATATGGACAAAATTTTGATAGAATCTAAAGAGTTAAAAAACTTTTGAAGCCAAGTCTAAGCTTCGAGACACAGCTGATTACTATCGCAAAGCGGCCGTTTATTTCACATAAAAAATTCTAACTCTGAAAAAAACTGACTTCGGAACGAACGAATTTTACATCAACTCCACACTGAGGAAAATGATTTCTCTGAGGGCCAATGTCATCTTTGGGGATGCTGTGTGGCGTTGTGTAGTGTCTTTTTGAGGAGAGGAAGGATACAATCATTTCACGGCCGAGCTGCCGAACTCAAGAACGAGTCATAGAAACGATCAGTTCTCATGTGATAAAATATCAGCTTTGGCGTGTTTCCCGACTATGCACCGGTGCCGAAGGGATCAATGATGCTAGTTCCTTGAAGCATCTTTCTTTGTAATACCGATAGAACAAGGACAGAGTACCTACCTGACGCGTGTGCTTTTAAGATTGCAAATCATTTGATAGGGCAATCTAACAGACTGCCCGTTTTTGCACAGAGTTAAGGTTTTTTTTAGACTATTTCAGTTAGCTGCCAAATTCAGCAGTGGGGCGTTATTGTGATTTGTATAGGGTCAGCAGTTGTATACTATTAAAGTGTCTGCTGGCCCTCTACAGTAGGTATGCCCAGCTTCTGACGTGATTGTGGCGTCGAAACATTAGCATTCTGTACATCCATTTCTCTGTCAGTGTGAACATAGTGAAGGATTTGTTTATTTGTTTTAGTTCCTTGATTTATACTTCATTGTGTTCATCTCGTATGCATCAGCTGTTCGTCCGTTGTGTCTTTCTCCCAATTCCCTTTGTCTGAGTCTAAATCTGTCTTCGCCCATTCCTGAAAGCACCAACTGCCAGTAAGTCTAAAGTTATGGCGTTTGAAAGACAGAGTAAGAAAACAGTGTTCAATATAATTGTGAATGATGAATATTTGGAGCAGGTGGATGAGTTTGTGGATTTGCGAAGTATGTTTACGAGAGATGGGAAGGCTGATAGAGATATTGAAAAATGGGAAAAATGCAGGTAATTCCATTAATGGAGGACTGAATGCAGTTGGCGCTAACAAAAAACTGTCCAAAAATGCGAAGCTAGCAGTCCACAATGGAGTGCTGGTACCTACCCTGATGTATGGCAGTAAGGCGTGTAACTGGCAGAGGAAGGAAGAAAGTAAACTGAATGCTGTAATGAGATCCCTGAGGCGTGTGTGTTAGAAAACCGTGTATGATCGTGTGAGAAATGTGGAGATTCGCAGAGTGCAAGGCTTAATGAGTAAAATTGTATTTGCATAAATGTATTAAATATATATATATAGCTGAAGTCCCCGATGTTGTCTGAGTTTTTTTCAAATCTGAGTGACCAAAGATATTCCAACACAAAAGAGATATGCTATGATGTCCGCGCGACTGTCGGCGGATTATGGGTACGAAAAGAATTTGTTAATTTCGTTGATTTTTTGAAGGTGTGCATTAGTATTGGTTAACAATATAGTTTGAATGCGGAAAGAATTCGTTCATTGGTAAACAATATCAGCGACACCCGGAAGCGCAGTCTGTGATGAATTGCATTAATCAACAGTGAAAATAAGAAAATATCGTAGCTTCCCACTTTAATTCAAAAAGAAAATACCAATTAATTATAAAACAGACACACCTGCGACATCTACCGGTTCAAAGTAAATTGAATTCTTGTTGACGATAGGGATCTACAATTAAGTAGATTGAGATGAGTATTAATAAAAAAACCACAGATGGTATTAAAAATCGTCACGAGACAGGGAAAGACCCTTTCTTAGGCGCAATAATAAACACAAAGAATGATTAACCAATCACAAAAGTGGAGGGCGTATTCATATTTTGAACAAAGAAATGGACTTTGAACTAGGTAATTAATCAGAGATTTATGGAAAAAAATATCGTCATCGACCGAAAGATCAATACACTATAATGTAAGCAGGGTCTCACGCCCGGTGCATCGGGTACGATGACCCTAGATTTAAGATATACAATCAGTGCAATGAAGGTGTTGACGACCGCCGTTAACGAACAAATTAATCCATATTATGTTGGAAAAACTAGGCAAGAAAATAGCAAGAAAATTATGATCAGAGGAAAGTTAAAGAAAAGACGTGTAAAACGTAAGAAAAGCTACTGTAGGGTTATTCAGCCGTATAGCGAGTACATAGAAAGTCAAGGAGGCCAGATTAAGAGGAAAGCGTACATTTAACATTTAAAAGGAAGAAAAACGCTGGAAATTAGGAATGTCACTTTTAGATGAAGCAATAACGTCAAGGAAAACGATTTGGAAAGATAATCTAATGAAAAAAATGGACGATTAAACGGAAGTGTTTATTGAACAATATAAGATTTCGACTTAATTTTGCGTTTTCAGACGAGTTTAAATAGATATCGTTATATATTTGGAATAGGGAGGTCATACTAGTTACATTGCGTTAGGTAAATCAAACAAAAAGGGTTGTTTTACGTCAATGGTTTGAAGAGAATTCTATGAGAGATAGTACACACTGCAAGGAAAAATGAAACATTATTTGAGTTGACGACCTCACACGGGATTTCGTTGTTTAAACAATAAGAAAACGAACATGGTATTAGGCGATTAAACCCATTTTAATGGCTTTTAGGACGATAAAAATTATCATTGGTCTTAGGGACAGTTTACATTAACTAAAAAACCATTATATTTTATTACCCTCGAATAAACGCTGAGTTATCGGTCGGTACATCGAAGTCCAGACATAAACAAATGTCAAATTTTAAATTAATGTAGATTTAGGTAAGAAAGAGACGGAATTGTAGGATGAACCATATGAAGTAATAAAAATTGACATATATTTAAGGGCCGAAGTGGAAGTTTCTCCTATGAAAAAATGTGGAAAATAACATAAAAAGTAGTAGCATATAGAAAATGAAATTTTCTATGAGGTGACATACATCGAAGACGAAACGGGGGGTAGTAAAAAAGAAAATAAAAACAATTAAAAGATGATTCCGTAAGGAAAACTCATGAAAATTCAGAAGTATCGATGAAAACAATAAATTTGGCTTGGAATGTAACTAATCATATAGATGTGGATAATAACATAAGGATAAAAGAGGATATTCGTAGGAAGAGTGTTGTGAATACAAGAAAATTCTAGGGGAAAGGGGAAAATTCAGATATACTACGTAAATAGAGGAAATACGGGTTTTTTAATGGAAAAATTCATACAAGTAGCAGTGAGATAGAGTAGAATTTATAAAAATTGCAACTCGAAATTGCATAGTAAACATTTCGATATGGAGATAATCATGATTTGTGATAGGTACGGAAAAATCGAGACGTAAATATAGTTATCGAAGACGGACCTTTTACGAATTGAGAAAAAAAATAACTAAAAAATTATGAAATTCAAGCTAATTTTGTATGACCAACGGCACAAAAAACGATAGGGCAATTTAAAACAAAGTAACTGAATCCGTACCTTGTAAGTATGAAAATAAGAGACAGAAAGCAATGAGACAATGGAAATAGGGCTTAAGGAACATTACTCGATAATAGTGAAAGAATTTCAAGAGTTTGCGCGTTGATAGACATGAGATTGTTTTGTAACAGGAAATTCAGATACAATCTTTTGGACCTGAGAGGGGTTTAAAAGACAGGACTTAGTGATTTTTCGTTAGTCATCGTTTCAAAGTTTACGTTTTATTTAATTGTGAAGAGTTAAAAAGTGCTACAATAAATACATTTTGTGTAGTGAAAAGTTCGGATTTTACAATCAGTAAATATAAACATTTTGAGACTTAGGAAAATTGTGAAAATCAAAAATCAGTGAAATAAATAAATAAAGTTATGGGATAATTGATGTAATGCAAATAAGTTATAATTAGATACGTGCGTTCAGTTTAAACGGAAAGAGTTCTAGCAAATATCGAATATTCAAATAAATCATTTAAAAATAGTGCAAATTAAAAAGAAGTGGTCTTAGACTTAGTATCTTGAGAGTGTTAGATAAAATGCATTTTAACAGAAAGTTCTAAGTGTCTAAAGTTTAGTATTAAATTCAGTGTAAGAAATTAGTACCTTTAATAATAATTAATTAGATTCAGTGAGGTGATTAAATCATAAATTTAAATTGTGAAAAGTTAAAAAGTGCTGCAATAAATACAATTTGTGTAGTGAAAAGTTCGGATTTTACAATCATTAAATATAAACATTTTGAGACTTAGGAAAATTGTGAAAATCAAAAAATCAGTGAAATAAATAAATAAAGTTATGTGATAATTGATGTAATGCAAATAAGTGATAATTAATTATATGTGTCCAGTTTAAACGGCGAGAGTTATAGCAAATATCAAATATTTATATTAATTATTTAAAAATAGTGCAAATTAAAAAGAAGTTACAAAAAAAAAATATGTGCGTTCAGTTTAAACGGAAAGAGTTCTATTAAATATCAAATATTTAAATTAATTATTTTAAAACAGTGCAAATTGAAAAGAGATAATAAATAGATAAGTGCATTCAGTTAAACGGAAAAGTTCAACGAAAATCTTTAATTAAATTGAGTGTTTTAAATTAAGTATCAGTCTTTTATTAATTTAAAAAAATAGTGTAGTTGAAATAAATCTACTCGTAAAAATAATAAAATTTAGGGAGAATAAAGTGCTATAGTGAATGATAATACATAATGATATTTTATTGCTAAATAAAAGTAACGTACCATTTCGAAATTAATCGTGAAGTAACTATCATTAAAAAGTTATTTAATCAACGGGTTTTGAAATAAAATGCAGTTAGAACGATAAACATCATTTAATTTAGATAGATTAAACGGGAATAAAATAAAATTGAAGTCGGAAAAATTTTATTTGAATTTAGTTGATAACATAAGGATAGGTATTAGGTAAGGAAAACATAACAAGGTTTTACCGTGTAGCTCCCGGTCGGATAAAAAAAAACCTTAAAGGGGTAAGTTTTATTAAAAATTAAAATAAAAAATTTTCAGGTTCCGAGGAGAGAGCGGCATGCAGCAGACAGTTGGTATTTGAATTAATTTTATAACAAAGTATTACTTGCTTAATATGTGATATGTACCTATATTAAAATATTATATATATATATATATATATATATTCCAAGAAAGTTTAATCAAAAAGAAACACACTTATATTAAAAAGTAAAGGTATCGATCTCGAATACACATCTTTGCATTTATCCGTAACTATTTAAAATAGTTATGTGTTTGACAAATTTCCAAGTCAAAGTTTTGTATTTATTTTAGTATATGTACTATTTATTATAACTTCAGCTAATATAAAATGATCAAAAAATGAGTTATGATATTAGAATTTATTTCAATTATAATATAATTGTACATATATCAGTATATTTATTTATTGAGACAAAATATATATGTATATATATATGTATGCATTATAATTATATTTATCGGGGAACAGATTAGACCTCTGCGAAAAGGAAATTATCACTATTAAATTCAAAAGAAAAAAAAATTAGAACCATATAAGCTCGCGTTTAGGAATGTTCTAAAAAAAATAAACAAATATCTCATGTTTGGAATCTAGGTCACGAGGACAGTGGGAATGTTTACATAATTGAAATGGTTTATAAAACAACTCGGTCATTGGGGCACGGGGTCAGATGCTTTAAAGGAAGATGTCCTTGGGTATTAAATAGATAATTGACAAGTATTAATATTGTATTTAGATATAACTTTAGGATGGGACAAAACCATAACGTTGCGCAGTTATATATTAAAAGGGGGTTAAACACAATCTTTAATTTGAACATGAAGAGATTATTTTAGGATTGGACAATTTGAAAATAAATAGATTTATTATAAGCTAGACAAATAATAGGAACATCAAACATTTGGAAAATCACGGGTTAGTTTAGGAGTGTATTGAAGAATTACATGGAATATTCGAGGAGAAAATTATAGAACAATTACTCTCGTAGGTATCAATCATTTACATGAAACAGTTGACAAATCACGGGATAGTCAAATAGAAGTGTATTGAAGAATTACATGGAATATTCGAGGAGAAAATTATAGAACAATTACTCTCGTAGGTATCAATCATTTACATGAAACAGTTGACAAATCACGGGATAGTCAAATAGAAGTGTATTGAAGAATTACATGGAATATTCGAGGAGAAAATTATAGAACAATTACTCTCGTAAGTATCAATCATTTACATGAAGCAGTTGACAAATCACGGGATAGTCAAATAGAAGAGTATTGAAGAATTACAAGGAAGATTCGAGTATAATTTTGTGGAGTAATTACTTTCATAGACATCAATCATCTACAAGAAGCAGTTGAAAAATCACGGGATAGCCTAATAAAAAGTATCAATCAGTTACATGAGACAACTGAAAAATCACGGGATAGTAAAAATTTTACCAAAAGTTGAACCTTGGGGGAAAATTTAGAAAACAGTTCAACAATAGGAGGCAGTGGTCGCTCCTTAAAAAACAAGGACCATTAACCAAACACATAATAGAGATGGCAATCTCTTAAATAAAACTGTCAACCAAACAAATCAAAAAGCTTGGAATTTTCGGCACTCCAGAACAAACCGAGATAATTTCTTAATCTATTAGTATCTATTAATATTACCCACTATTATCATGTATATATTCGGTCATCGGCTAAGGTTTTGTGCAGAATTCCTTTTCACGAAATCCGAGCTCGGGATTTGAGACTAGCTAGCCTCAAAATTGCGAGTTATAATCCTACCCAAACGTATGTTTACATATATATCTTTCTATGTACTGTACATTGGGTGATGTGGACCCGCTTACAGCTAGCGTTTCAGACTCGACAGAGTTACTCTCACATCATTTCTTGTACGTGGAGGGAGGATTCACGACCCGTAACTCTGCAAAACACCGTGAGTATATGATTGCATATAGGACGAAACCGGTTCGCCCTAAGTAAATAGTAGACCTTGGAGGAGTAGGAATTTGGGGGTATCTAGGCTCGGATGACGACCTGGAGGCAGTGCATGATGGCATAAGGAAGGACGGTTAGGACGCGATAACTTAGGTATCAATTAACCGATCCGCGCCAGAAGATTGTGCGAATTTCTAGTAAGAATCTGATCACCTGGTTTACTTGTAGGAGGATAGGAGCCAAATTTTCGGCAGAAAAAGGGTATTCTGAGTTCGTCTAATATGCAATCTATTAATTACATTAACCTACTAAACCCATCTTTATATGTACCTTATAGCAGCTGAATCGGATTGGAGAGATGACAAGCAGATACAAAATAATCATAATCAAATTTACTAACAATTAACCATTTGAGTAATACTTAATTATTTGTTCAATTAAACATGCGTAATTCGATTAGTACAGGTTATTTACGAGTTCGTTAGGATGTAGGAAAACATAATAAGCGACGGAGGAAAGTTAGCTCTTTTAGAGAAAGTATTTAAAGTTAGATTTGCAAGAGAGAGACCAATACAGTTTGAAACTCAACGCTCTGTCCAGAATCAAGAAGTTACCACAAAATGAAAGTAATTAAAGTCCCATATCATAAATCAAAAAAATTACACAACGTTTGATGGAGTTTAATTACAACATAAATACGAAAATATTTACGTTCAAGGTCGTAAATAACGTATTAATTAGTTAAGTACATATATCTCTAAAGGTATATAGTGCAAGGGAGCTTTAAGTAGCTTTCTGTAGTTATCAAAGAAAATAAGGGTCCAATTTTCATGAAGGCTTGTGTGACGTAGGGAAGGAATTTTCCATCCCTACTACACACATGCAAAGCCTTAAAAATTTAAATATCGATCAGAGCCAAAAGAAAAGTTCAAGAAAACTTGAAGGGATGAAAGAATTCCAAAAATAAAATAAATCAGCATCAGAAAGGCGAAACATCACAACTGTCTTGCCGATGACCAGGAGAGCAAAAATATTTAAAATATCAATTTAAAGGGGGGGAAAAGGAAAAATATTACAAGTCCTGCCTAGTAAAACCTGCGGATAGCACATCTCTTAAATTTCAATATCTTTGGCTGTGACCTTCTTCTTGTTCTGTAGATCATGTGTGCAAAATTTCGTCAACCTCAGAGTAAAACTCTAGATTTGTAAAAATCACTCTCCATTATAAAAATAGAAGATTTATGCTCGCATTGATTTTTGCCTTTCGTAATATATATTTTTATATTGTGAATACCGTACAAGAGTTCAATTTTGGAGGTGGGGATGGGTACCACCGCCCTGGGAACCATTTATTGGATAACCGATACCCCACAGGTCACCCCAAGTGGTTCGATATGTTTGGTGAATTAGCAGGCATGTCAAGGTGCATCAGGTGAGGTGTATTCTGGTCTTGGTGGCGGATGCGCCTGTCCACCAACTGCGTAGCGGGCCAGATCGGAAAATGCAGGTTTGGGGAGACCCTTTGACCTCTCCAGCTTGTCTCTCTCCAACTTCCTCTTTCTCTTCTTACTTTCCTTAAAACGACCCCCTACACATCAACCCCAAAGATGGCATAGGTCTTGATGGAAATTATTTTCCTCGTGGTCTCCTGTGTGAGGTTAATTTATAAAAAATGAATTCCAACTGATGGTATACAAGTATCTGGTTTTTCAAGTCTGGTCATCAAACACGGCTAAAGCCATTTCGAGCTACAGTTCGATTTTGAATGGCAGTAATTCACAAGGGCGAAACCAAGGATGGGTTGTTTTAAAAAAAATTGAACAGTTCATCAAATTTTTAAGGCAACTTTCATATTATATCATCATAGGCTTTAAAAAACTGAAAAACTTTCGCAGAATGTGAAAATTATCTTAAAAATTTTATGAATTGTTAAATTTTTTGAAACAACCCATCCCAAGAACATCTACACTCTGAAACCTAAACATACAATTTAATAGTATAGACATTGGATTAAGTTCATGTTTATCAATTTATCATAAAATTAATGACATTTGATATTCAAAAAAGACACACCTGTAAAAAAAATTTCAGTTGTGTACAAGAGACACATGGCTATTAGTAAATTGATACCATAATTGTGACAATATTGACAGTAAGCGGGGTCCAGAGCTCGTCATTTGTCTCAATTTGTCTTGATAAAATCATTGACAGTCTCACAACAAGTCAATGATTTTATCAAGCTTGTCAATGTTTCGAGTTTAGTTGTGCTTCCCGTGTTCGACGGAAAACATTTCCTAAACACTTCATCCCGGGTGAAGCGGGAAGCAGGCGGGAGCCGGCGGAGGGGTATAATTCATTTAATTGACAGGAGCCGCGCGGTGTGGTCGTATTTATGGAAGAACAAACCGAACGACTTTTTTTAGGTTATGTGTAATGTATAATGAGCGAGCTTAAATAATCACGAGTTTAAAATATTATTAGACTTACGTATAATATTATAATAAATATATTTGATAATATAATTATAATATAGTAACAAATATTAACATAATTATTCGGTATCGAGAAACGCCTGGAATATTCTCCGGGCGGGAACGTGATGCGTAACATGTTTTTGTACAGTGCCATTGAAATGATTTTACACAAAAACGCAAATTTCATAAACAGCCATACATTGTTATTATGTACTTTATTATTATGTTATGTACTACTTATCAAATTGTGCTGACCATGCCAAATTGAATTATCAGGAAAGATTTCTGACTAATATCGATTATGGCACGACCTAAAGTTACGAATTTAGAGTGTGTAAATATTTACGTCAAAAACAGAATAATTATAAATATTTGATATTATATTATAATTTTATTATCAAATATATTTATTATAATATTATACGTAGTATAATAATATTTTAAACTCGTGAATATGCCCGCTCATTGCACATAACCACAAAAGTCGGCCGTTCCGTTAATTCTCCCCACACGACCGCATTGCGCGGCATCTGTCAAAAAATGAATCCCCCCCCCCCGCCTGCCTTCCCGCTTCACCCGGGATGGAGTGTTTGGGAAATGTTTTCCGTCGAACATGGAAAGCACAACTAAACTCGAAACAACAAAAGTTGAGAATATTTATTGACAAACTTGATAAATTCATTGACTTGTTGTGACAAATGACGAGCTCTGGACCCCGCTTTACTGCAACATTCTATGTTGTGACCATGTAAACACAGGTGTTGGGTTCTTACTAATTAATATGTGACCTAATACGTGGCATTCTATAATTATATTTCATTAGTAACAATCATCAGAGAAACATACCCTATTTCCTATGTAGTTAACATTTTCTACTTTATATTCAAACAATATCCATTACTCAGAAAAATCTCTAAATGAGTAAATTTTTATTCTGCTCTGTTAATTTTACTTCACAAAAAATGTTTGTTATTCTGGCCAAAAATGTGAAGAATTAATACAAAAGTTACTCTACCAAATCAATAATAGTATTCACAATTGTAATGTATTTATCTTTCGCATGTTTCGTATTCATAAAAGTAATTTCTCCATAAATTAAAATGTTGTGTATGAAAACCGTTTTGATTTTTATTATTTTTAATTAAATGGTAGTGCCATCTGTGATCAAGTAGCGATTCTAACTGAGTGTTGAACATTAGGTGTGTTTCCTTACTATATTAATATATCTATTGTGCGGTAGATGGCGCTAGTATGATTTTTTTTTTAGACACTACGGAAACTGTCGACTATACTAACAATTAATATTTTTTTATTATTTAGGTCTACTTTTCCGGAACAATTTAAAAAATTAAATTTTGAATTTCTCATATAACAGGCTTATTAATTATTGGCTCATATTTTTTCCTAATTTAATAAAACACATATTTTTTAGGAAGGTCTTCAACAATAATTACACGATTTTTTCGTATAAATGTGGCATAAACATTTTAATAATCGTGACTTTTGAATTCCAGTTCATAATTTTGCGTATCATGTTATTTATATCACAATTAAAGCCGCACGATTCTATGACTATTATTCCAGACAGCAGACCCATTAATCTCACGAAAACTAGATTTATTAATTTGGACTTTCACGATTTATAATAATTATTAGGCACGAGTGAGTATTTAATGGAATGAAAAATCGTTCATCCACCGTTTCTACATAAAATAATTGCTCCTATCATAGAAAAATGAAAAGCATACCTACCTACTTAAATAACAATGACGATCATATAATATATACAGGGTGTTAGGGGATGTACTTCCTGACATTATTTGGAGTAAATTATTTAAATGAAATTTTGATTTCCGGTGTTTTTTCCAATTAAAAATATAAAAAAATCGGTTGGGATTGTACAGTTAGTGACGGGGTGAGGGAGGGGTTGGGCGGTTTCTCGACTGAGTGATCAGAGACGGCATATGGTAGATTTTTTTATGGTTGTGTGATTTTGTGAAAATTTTTGAAAAAAATAGAAATAATTAATAAAAGACTTCGGAGACCATTATTTCATTTAAATAATTCACTCCAAATAATGTCAGGAATCACTGGTTAAAAGCAAGTCAAGTATAAATCGTCAACTCATCTTATTACCTTTTTTTTAAAATCGTATATTTGAATTTCGATTGCGTTTTCTTGAATAAATGCAAATTAAAGTGGAAATTACCCCACTTCCCGACATCCGATTGTGCTGAAATTTGGCAGATAGACTCGTTGTCGATGTCAATGCAATCAATCATCACGCACGCACACCAGCACGCTCACGTATTTCTCATAAATTGACTATTAGCCGACCCAAGAGATGTACGGAAAATTGAAAAAAAAGATGTATTATAATTATAAAACACCTAGTTTTTATTACTACTTGATTTTTTTAAATAAAGGATTAAAAATACCCGAGTATATAATCTCGGAATTACCCGACAATGTTTTAAAACCCCTATTACAAGCATTAAAAGCGGAAAATATTGCTTGTGAAATGATGGATGAGTTGCAGCTTTCAAAGAAATTGACACACAACGCATGTGAGAAAACCAGACGATTTTTTCATCTCGGCCTCTAATCATTTTTTTACACAAGTGGCCTGAGGAAAATAATTTCCCTCGTGGAGTATGTCATCTTTGGGTATGCGGTGGGGAGGGTCTTTTTGAGGGGAGGGAAGGAGTGAGCACGGGTCTTGAAGAGACCCATGCTGTATAAGGGAGGAAACACAGAGGCCGGAAAATTGTTCACCAGCTGAGCTGTTAAACGACCCTGACGAAAAGAATTTCGTAAAAACGTCACTAATATTTTCGTTATATGTTTTTGGGGTGTTGTGCCGTGTTGCGCTACCTCCTTCTTTAGCCAACGTTTCGGACATCGTTGCAGTGTCCATCATCAGGGCAGATCCGGCAGATCCGGTAGCTGTGTAATTTTTAGTCGTGAAGTGTGTGCTTATTTACTTCGAAGCGATACCGTGTCGCCAGCAGCACTAACTTTCACCAGTACAAAATACTTACAAAGTACCATATCTCATGGTTCATCAATATCAGTTGTCTATGATGTGCGTTATTCCCGCGTGCAATAATTATTCACGTGTCATTTTCAAAATTTGAATTGCTTGTGTGACGAATAATTCAGACAACCGAAAAGTAGGTAATGTAATATTTTAACAGAAAATAATTTTAATTGCCTTTTTTTAAAATTACAATTAACCCGTGAATTTTCACGGGTCTGCGCTAGTATTATTATAGATGTAGGTATATATAATACAGCAGCGTCTATTAGGTTAAAATTATTTATTTTCGTAGCGGTCTTTTCGCAAGCTGATGAGACGTGATCCGAATGTTAATGGCACATAAAACGTATAGACTTACGCCTTTATCGATTAAATAATTATTCCTAACTTCGCTAATAAAATAATAACGATGATATAGGTAGGCGGTAATTATAAATTTTACCTGTTTTCGAATTCTCATTAGCAACCAATCTCTCTGCTTAAATTAATCGAATTTATGCTGTGTTTTTTTTTAACCTTTTACGTTTTGTTATTTATTGAGATGTGATTCCTGGGAACTGTGTACAATAACCCCCAGCAATAATCCACCAAGCATACTACCGGCTGCGCCAGTGTGGTATACTGTTGTTTTCTCAGCCAAGCAATTCTATATCTTTTGTGGGATCGTTATCGAGATAACGGACGTGATCTCCTGTCAGTTTTGTGTGATTTTGACATATTTACTGTCACGTATTTTAGTTTAGGTAATTGTAAACACGAATTCCTGCAAGTATGCATGATTATTTATTCATTTAATGTACGTTGTACATAGAAAAGCAAATATATCACACAAATCTGACAGGAGATCACGACCGTTATCTCTATAACGATCCCACCAAAGATGTAGAATTGCTCGGCTGATGAACAATGTAACTCGGATGATCGGTAGTTTTAGTGTTACGAGTCGTGTTTATTATCGTCTTATGTTCAACTGTTATTTAACTGAACTCAACGTCCCCTGCCTCTGACTACCCAACGCTGAATTTTCTTTTAGTCTTCGGGTATTTTACCCCAAATATTCAGTTAACATTCTTTGAGGCTTCACTGAGTGGTTGGCTAAGGGACACGGAAGCTAAGTGTAGTTTATGGTCAGACCGAAAGCCATTCACATTTTTTGTTGGTACTTGCCAATTGATTTGAGATTTATTTTATTTCTTATGTTCTCTATTTTATACAGGTGCTTGCAGGTTTTTTACAGATGCAATTCCGCGTCATGGAGTCTCATGAATGAGTTTTTCTTTTGCCCTGTTTAATTTATCTTTGTCTTACTAACCTATTTTTTTGCATTTTGTTTTTCCTGTTAAGCACTTGCATACTGCTTACTAACAACGTATGCATGGACACTGGAGGTCTAGATTCGTTCAAAATAAATAAATGTAGCTTCGTTTAATCAAAAAAATTAGAATCTTGCGAGAGCCTTGAAGGAGTAACCATCAGTTACTTATACCAGGGCGGGTAAGAGGTGGATTACCTCCACTGAACTCAACGTCCGTTCTAATGGAAGTTCTGGGTTTATCTGGAGCAGGGAAAATGGTCACCGAAGGTGCCCACCGGTCGATCAGACGTCATATTACTATATATTATTACGTCATCTCTAGTGGAAGTCTTAGTGAAAGACCACTATTCAGAGACGAAACTGTGCTTGAAGTGGCTTTCTTTTTCTCCAACTTTTTCCTTCCCAGAACTTCCTCTCATTCCTTTCTCTAAAAAAGACCCTCCACACAGCATCCCCAAAGATGACGTAGGCCTCGAGGGAAATTGATTTCCTCAAGGCCTCCTGTGGGGAGTTATTGTAAAAAAAATCTTAGAATGACAACACGTTTATGCAGTTCGCAACAGACTGGCTTTTATTAATAATAAAAGGTTTTACATTTTTGTTAGTAGATGGCGTTAGTAGACATACATTTTAATTTTGATATGAATATTAACACCCCCACTTATCAAAATAAACTAAACATACAGTTTATTCACTGGATACAACGCCAAGTAAGCTCAATTGGAGTACTCTGTGTTTTACAATCAGACATCTGAAATTTAGAAACTAACTGTTCAATATATTGTTATTGATCTACAGTGATAACATTTTTATTTTTATCTAAATTAATTCTCATGCCTAGATATTGTCTAACAGGCCCTAGGTCCTTAACTTAAATTCTGAACCTAATACATTTTTTAATTGAGTAGTTTCAGCCTCACTGTTAGAAAAAAATTAGAAAATCATCTACATACAGTGCCACTACTATTTTAATTTTACCCATCATTTTTGTAAACAAACATGGTTCATATTGACAATTTTTAAAATCTAATTTAGTTAAAACCTCTTTAACTCTTTCATACCACGCAAGGGAAGATTGCTTTAATCCATAAATGGCCTTTTTTAACTTTAATACCTTTCCCCCACTTTTGTTTACAAAACCTTCAGGTAAAGACATATATATTTTTTCTTTCAAGTTTCCATTTAGAAAAGCAGTACATACATCTAAATGAGTAATACTCATTCTCATCTTTACACTAAGAGCAAACAATAATCGTATGGTAGAATGTCGCACTACTGGTGAAAAGTATCTGTGTAGTCAACACCGGCTTTCTGTGAAAAACCTTTTGCCACAAGCCGAGCTCGAAAAAGCACTTTATTTTCAAAATCAAATTTTTTATTAAGCACCCATCTGCACTTCACTATTGTCACATCTCCCGGATTATCAACAAGCTCCCATGCCTCATTCTCCTCAAATGACTGCAGTTCCTCAGCCATCGCCTGCTTCCACCGCTCCTTCTCTGGCCCCTCGAGAGCCTCTGCGAATAAAATCTCTTCAGATGCTGGAACGGTACTGGAAACACACATGTTACTAAAACCGTATCTTTCTGGTTTCTTCCTCTGGCGCGTGCTGCATACATCTGTCACTTGTTCGGTTGGTTTTGTTGACTGAACTACATGTTCTGAGACATCTTGTGTTGGAAATTCAATTAGTGTTTCATTGCCATCATCATATATTGAAGAATCTGAAAAGCAATCAAAAGGATCCTCAGTCTCTGGAATATTCTGAGACAATTCCCCCACTGAATCACTACTCTCTTCCACCAGATTGTCTTCTGTTATCTCTTCATTCATCACATCCGTCTCATCCTCCATCACATGAGAAAAGGGTAATCTCATTTGTTTTCCCTCACAACAAGTATTACACTGAGACTTGGTTATGTCAATAGTACTCTGACAATTCAAACCATTCACAATACCGTTTTTCATTTTTTGCGTATCTTGACTGTTAATGTGTGCTAGTCTTCTGTGCCATAATTTTCCACTAACAGGAACTGTCAACAAACAACTTCGTGATTTTAATCTCAATTTATAAACACCTTCTGACAAATCCGCAGTTGCAACCAAATCATTGTTTTTGTTTCGAATATAACAATGTTTCTCTTCAAATATGACATTATTTCCATTCTTGATGAGTTCACTTACGGATAATAAATTGGTTGTCAAACTAGGCACACATAGCACATTTTTAACTGTTATATGATAATTCAATTCCGACACAATGTCAACATCTCCGGAACAAACAACTTGCACTTTAGATTCATTGGCGACAGCAATTTCTGGTAAATACGGCGTCGTATTTATGTTTTTAACCCAATCTTTCTTCGCCGTCATGTGTGCGCTGGCTCCTGAGTCGATGTACCATGAATTCTTGTTATATTTTCCATTCAGGAAAACAACATTAAAAACACATTTACTTGTATTCTTCTTTAACAACGGACACTGATTTCGATAATGTCCATCCTCTTTACACCTGTAACATGTTATTGTTTTCGTTGGCGTATCAGCTGTCATTGACATTTTGTTTATCTTTGACTGACGGCCACTATATCTCTGTGACTTACTGTTGGTATTGCTAGAGGAATATTTATTTCTCGCTGCAAACGCTGTGCCACCGGTTCCAAAATCACTGGTTACCTCCATATCGAGTAACTTTGACTTTATGGCATCAGCTGTTATCGAAATCCCGCTGTGTTCCAGTGCCAATACCATTGGAGAATAATGGTCAGACAAACCTGACAACAATAATGATCCTACCAACTGGTCTGTTATTGTAAATCCCGTGCCGTTTAACCGTTGAGCCGTTTCGATCATCTGTGTGACATATGTAGCCATGGAGTCACAATCTTCAAGTCTTATTGATATCAAATGTCGAAGCAAGGTTATTTTTCTTGATAAACCAGAGTCATCGAACATGTTCTTTAATGTATTCCATAATTCTGCCGAACTCTTGGTGTTTTTTATATGCACGTACAAAACTGGATCGATCGTTAATATTATTTTTGCCTTCGTTTTTGCGTCATCTATTGGTTTTATTTCAAAATCTGCTGTTGGCTTGATATACTCTTCCACGCCTTCTAGCACCAATAAATTTTGTACCCCAAAGCTCCACAAATCGTAGTTCTCCTTGCCTTTTAACCTGGGTACACTCGCAATATAGTTCGTGGTCATGTTTCTGCGAAACAACGTACACAATTTATCTATTTTAATCACCAAAATAACTGATAAATCGAAAAAAGGAGGCCCATAACCTCTTAGAATGACAACACGTTTATGCAGTTCGCAACAGACTGGCTTTTATTAATAATAAAAGGTTTTACATTTTTGTTAGTAGATGGCGTTAGTAGACATACATTTTAATTTTGATATGAATATTAACAAAAAAATCACAGGCTTTAGCGCTTTTGTGAAATATTGGCAAAATTTTGGTAAATTCATTGCAAAAATTTATCTCGCGTAGAAAAACGCTAGTGAAACCACTTAAATGTGGTAAATAAATCAAAAATCCACTGTAAAATTTTAATTTATTTAAAATGGTTTATGCCCTTTTTAGTTGATAAATGATATTGATGTATTGCATCGGAAAGGTCAGCTTCGAATCTCACACATATCATTATAATAACGATTATGGAAACTTGCGTGAGAATTGTACGCGTGAAAAGCGAAGAAAGTTTACAATAACTTGATTGTGGGCACAAGTGTGAACCTACTTAATTCTGTTGATATTGTACATGCAGTTTACATTTCATGTAAAATTCACATGTCCCTGAATTTACATATTGTACAACAGACTTTATATTTGGTGTAAAAATTACTTTTACCTACATAATGCTTACGGAGTTTATATTTATTATAACACTAGCTGGTCCCGGCATGCGTTGTTATGCCATTTAATAAAGAAATTGTTTATCCCTGAGTGTCCTTTCCATTCGTCCCGTTTCCCTTCCGCCTCCCCTTCTTCTCCTGAGTCCACTTCCCCTCTCGCGTTCCCACTCCGTCACATCCACCTTCCCTCTCCCCGCTCCACTCCTCCCCCCCGTCCCCCGTCCCACGAACCCCCCTCCCGAACTCCCCTCCCCCCTCCCAGGTCCCCCTCCCCCTTCTCAGGTTCCCCTCCCCCTCCCTGGTTCCCCTTCCACCTTCCCCACCTTCCCTCTTCCCTTTCCCGCTCCCTCGTCCCGCCAACCCTCCTCCCGCGTTCCATATATTCAATCCCAGTACATTCAGTTTTTATACAACCCGCGTGCCACCTTTTACAATTTAAATTTCCATTTTTCATGTATATTAAATTTGGTACCTAACATAGGTACCTATTTAAAATATCTAAAATTCTTGTTTGGATTCAAACTATTTTTTTATTTTTTATTTTTTTTTATTTTTTTATTTTTTATTTTTTTTTTATTTGAATTTTATTTTAGTAATTTGTACATTTAAGTTTACAAATTTCTAATTGATTATAATATTTCATATTGCAGTTTTTTCAATTATAATATTTTAAATTCACAAAATTTTTTGAAATCACAAAATTTTTTGTTTTTGTTTTATGTATCTCCTACAATCCATCTTGAACTTTTCAATTGGTGAGGACTTAAGAGTTTCTGGTAGTGTGTTATATAACTTAATTCCTTTGTACAGCAGACTGTTTTGCGTATTCGTTTTGTCCTTTTTGTTTAATCTTATTTCCTTGCAAGTCCTTATGTAATGTCTGTGAATGTCCTTATTGTATACGATTTTATTTGTGAAGTATTTTGGTAACATGTTGTTTAATATTTTGTGAATAAATATCAACGTGTTCAAGGTCGGTATTTGTTTCACTGTTAACCAATTAAGTTCCTTTAACATTTTAATTATTTTTGAAAATCTATTTCTTCGGAGTATTATTCGCATTGCTCTGTTTTGGAGAATTTGAAATTTATTCTGTTCTCTTTCATTACAAAGGAAAAGGATACTTGAACAGTAGTTGAAGTGTGGAGCAATAATTGAATTGTAAATGGTGATGGCGGTTTTTCTGGAAATTTTAGGCCGAATTCTTCCCAAAATATTTACTCCCTATTAGGGGAGTAACTACTTTAAATAAATTTATCAACTTAAAGATTTTCAAAAATAGAATCCTTGTTTTTTCAAACAATCACTGTTTTGCAAAATGTCATTCTCAAACATGCGAACTGTCAAATGTGCGATAGTTTTCTGAAATCATCCAATTTTCTTAATTTCACTCTCCGTAAGAACCATCCTCGTACTTCAAGGAATATTCTAAAAAAAGAATTAGCGAAATCGGTTCAGCTGATCTCGAGATTTGCGCTTAGCAACGCATTTAGCGATTCATTTTTATATATAAGATTATATGTAATCATTATTAGCCTACATAAAAAGAAATATCCCGGGAAAAGATACATGCCGCCGACGGGACTCGAACCCGCGTCCTTCTGATTTCCGGTCAACTGCTCTTATCCACTGAGCTACGCCGGCTTATCTCCTGCCCGCCAAATAATTCAATATATACTAGTGTTTCATTCAACAATTACTGCTTATTACATTTTTCCCCCTGCAAACAACCAACTTTATTTTTATATGAGTGCATTGTAGCATTGTAAGTGCTAAATCTTCCACTAGGTGGCGTCGAGACAAATTATTTCTACATTTTTTGGTGAAATACTTTAACTCGTCAAATATTAATTATTATTTTTTTAATTGATAAACTAATGTTTAAGACAAGATTTGTATGCATAGCACAAAGGCTAACAATTATTACAAGTAATAAGTATTAGCCTGAAACACTCATCTACATTGAAAAAATCTCCCGAGAAAAGATATCTACATGCCGCCGACGGGACTCGAACCCGCGTCCTTCTGATTTCCGGTCAACTACTCTTATCCACTGAGTTTATATTTACTTTTATACAGGATGTTAAGAGGAATATAAACACTAGAAATATTTCGAAACTCATGCCTGCAAAATTTTAAAATCGAGCGTCTTTTTGCAAGCGAAAAAGTGGTTTTTATTTATTTTGTGCATAATTTTAAAAGAACGAAAAAAAATTAGAACATGGAAAACCTCAAAAATAGTCTTAGCCATAAAGGGATATTTCTTAAAAAATGTTTCTTGTATTACTTCATAGTTAAGACATGAAAAAACATTTTTTTTTGTGGTGTACGCTTATATTTTTTGTTACGTAAATAATATTTCTATTGTAATTCCAATACGTAGAAAAGCTGGTAAAAGCTTCGATTTATCCGTAGCATATTTTTTGATGTTCATACTGTAAGCCTATTCGTCGTAAAGATTAATCAAAATAGTATCTAAAAAGGATTTCACGTATATATTCATCTTAAAGGACATACTTGACTTACTTTAACCAGTGATTCCTGACGACATTATTTGGAGTAAAAACTGTAAATGAAATTTTGGTCTCCGGTGACTTTTTTATTTTAATTTTTTTTCCGCATGTCGTCACTGGTCACTCAGCCAAGTAACCGCCCAACCTCTTAACCCTCCCTCAACTTTTAACACCTAATATTTTTAATGTTTTTATAGAAAAAAATAAACAAACATGTCACCCAAGACAAAAATTTCGTATAAATTTTTTACTCCAAACAATGTCAGGAATCGCTGGTTAAAGTAAGTCAAGTATTAAGGCTCTGCAACCGGGCTCGAAAAGAAGAAGATGGAGAGATACGAAATTTCGAATGTTAGAGGAGAGCGCTAACATTTACAGCAACAAAATCGATGCGAAAATTGCGGAAATGTTTAAATAGAGCAAAAATCTGGCGAGCAATATCTTTAAACAGCATTTAAAGAAACACTGTGAATATTTCATGCAGATAACTTGTAAAATAACTGAAACAAACGTGTTTATAATAATTTTTGGAGCATGCTTTGCGATTTTTTCCTATCGAGGGAATTTTATATAATTTGCGTTTCGGCGCGGGCAAAGTCTAGATATTATCTTCAAGAATAACATATATTTTTAAGAGCTTTAAAACTTACCGTGTTTAAGGGAAATATGTAATAAATCGGTACAAATCCTTGTTACGGGCCCTTAACACCCTAAACATTCTTACTAGTAAACATCCGTTTAGCACGCTTACATAAATGTTTGTATATCTTTTTCAGAACTTGAATTTAACTTTGAAATCTTTAAACAAATATAAAATATTGCTACTATTAAATTCATGTTGGTTAAATATTGTTACTATTGAATTCATGTTGGTTTTTTCTAGATATAAAATGTAGTTACTACTTAAGGAAACCAAAAGAAACCAAGTTCTGAGAAGCAAAAAGCAAAAAAAAACATCTGAAGCAAAATAATAAATATCTAAGCTTGAGTTGTTTCTGAGAAATTCAAATGTAACATTGTCATCAAATAGCCATTCAGCGCCATTTTATTTTTTTAACAGTTAAAAGGTCCCCGTTTAATGCTGATTCTAAGTACGTTTCATATTTTGAACACATTGTGATCAGCAGAAGAGGACGACTATAATGTTGTTAAGCTAACGCACCTAGAATCGGCGTTTAGGTGGGATCTTTCAAATGTAAAAAAGACCCTGAATGGCCATCCGATGACATTGTCACATGTGAATTTCTGCCGAACAACCGGGCCTAAGTAAAATACATTATTTTGGTGGAATATACTTCCAAGATTATTTTATTCAAAATCTCGAACATAAATATTAAATTAATTAGGCAATAATCTGTGTTTAATTTCCCTATAAATTTTATCGAACAAAACGTCTTATGTTTTCAGACAAATTAATGACAATGTGGATTTAAAACATGAAACAAATTTTCAAATTTGTGTTTCTAAAAATGACATTCAATAAACAATTATACAAACAAGACGAAAAGAAATAAAGGTGTGACCCAATCACAACATTTCTTTCAGAAATAATAATAATTATGTATGTAAAGTTATGCTTGCGTGAGGTTGGTTATGCTTGCGTGGGACGAAGTGAAATCATTACATCTCATTTGCTTTTTCAACATACTAAATATTATGATGTTAATTTTTGATAATTTTAATTTCATCATTTTGACAAATTGACACACGGTTCTTTCTTCATCCATATTCATAACATCTTTTCATAAATACTACTTGTCATGATTGGTAGATACTCTCAGTACCGCCCAGGTTAAGAAACGGATTGCAATCGTGGAAATGCTATCCTTGTTCTACCGTTATTTCAATGGAAGATGTTACGAGTTAAGAGCGTTTAACCATCCAGCGGCTGAAAATCCACATTTCGTCGAAAGTTGTTCTTACGATCGTGCAGGGCGGTTCCAATGAGAAAGATTAATTATTCTCCATACCGGCTTTTTAAAATTATAACTCAATATCAATTTTATTTCATTCCAAATTTGTTTTAATTTATACCTACATCCAAAAATGCTGAAAGGCGTGATGATAAAACTATATTAAAATTATGTTCTTTTTGTAATTATTTATCATTTTTCAATAATGTCTAAATTAAATAAGAATGTAAAAAAAAATCTGAAATATATTAGTTTGTAAGTGCGCAAATAAATACACAATCGGACCAATTTTCGTCAAGAAACAAACACATGTACGTATATATTTTTTAATGATTTTATTTAAACTAAAATTAAAATTCTGAAACATGCGTTTCCTAGATAATGTATTGATTTATTTTACCGCATGATTTTAAGAGCTTTAAAACTTAACCTTTTATAAGGGAAATATGTAAGAAATCGGTAGAAATTCGGATTGCGGGGCCTTAAGTTCTGTTCTTATTTCAGTTACGTGAAACAACTGACCAATAATGATAAAATAACAGAACTTTAATAGAACCTTTACAGAACTTGAAGTATAACTTTGAAATTTGATGAATTATTAAAATTCTGTGAAACAACCCGTTTAAGTATCATTTTCAAAATCGGAACTGATTACGCGAAGAATTCAGACAAGAGATAAAGTAGGTACCTCGTACTGATATAATATTTTTGACATAAAATTATTTTATTTGCTTTTAAACATTAGAACTGATTTGTGAAGTATTCGGACTATCCCGTGTTTTTTTCACGGTTCTGCACCAGTTCATATTATGAAAAGAAGAATTAAAAATGGATTTATATTGTTAAATTTAAGTTCTGTTTTTATTTAAGTTATGTGAAACAACTGACCAATAATGATAAAATAACAGAACTTTAATAGAACCTTTACAGAACTTGAAATATAACTTTGAAATTTGATGAATTATTAAAATTCTGTGAAACAACCCGTTTAAGTATCATTTTCTAATTGGAACTGATTACGCGAAGAATTCAGACAAGAGATAAAGTAGGTACCTTGTACCGATATAATATTTTTGACTTAAAATTATTTTATTTGCTTTTAAACATTAGAACTGATTTGTGGAGTATTCGGACTATCCCGTGTTTTTTTCACGGTTTTGCACCAATTCATATTATGAAAAGAAGAATAAAAACAGGATATATAAAATCAAAGAAGCGGTAACTTCAAACTTTAAAACTTGTTTAATCCCTTGATTCTACCTGTGAATATTAATAAAAATAAAATTGCCAATAAGAATGTATGTATTTAATATAATAGACCTCGGCTGGCTGGTTCTGTGGTCGCCCATTTTTGCATACCAAACGCATTCTGAAATATGCCAAATGATTTCGCATTAGACTAGCGGAGTTTCCAGTTTTACAGGATATTTTGCATAACCAGAAGCGAGCAGAATCTGTGTAGAGATCGTCTTCTCAATTTCAACTAGGTTTTGAATTAGAAATTATTTTATTGGTGCTGATTTTAGATTTTAGCCATACTGATTTAATTAATGATTAATTGTTCTAGTTCAAGGTGGCCCAAACCGGTGACAAGTTTTTTTTTAAATACAATGGTCAGATAATTTAACGGATTTGATAATCGGATAATCAAATATTGGATAATCGAAAGTTGTTAAATCAATGATTGAATATTAAACATATGTCTACTGATTTAATTAATGATTAATTGTTATAGTTCAAGGTGGCCTAAACCGGTGACAAGTTTTTTTTTAAATACAATGGTAAGATAATTTAACGGATTTGATAATCGGATAATCAAATATTGGATAATCGAAAGTTGTTAAATCAATGATTGAATATTAAACATATGTCTACTGATTTAATTAATGATTAATTGTTCTAGTTCAAGGTGGCCTAAACCGGTGACAAGTTTTTTTTAAATACAATGGTCAGATAATTTAACGGATTTGATTATAGGATAATCAAATATTGGATAATCGAAAGTTGTTAAATCAATGATTGAATATTCGATGGTTTGATAATCGACTATTGGATAAATGAAATTGGTTTATCAATATTTGGATACTCCATGTTTGGATAATAGATAAGGGAACGTACCCATGCTACGTGACCAACTTTTTGCAATTTTTAACCCCCCCCCCCCGGTGACCAAAAACCTAAGCAACCCGTCGCTCATTTGTACCAATCGTTGTATTTTGAAGACCCCCCCTAAACAGTTCGCTTAGTATGGGTACGTTCCCCAACGGTGGTCAAATGTTGTACAATTGAATGCAAAATAATAATAATGATTGTGATTCGAGGTGGCCTACACCGGTGCAACGATTTGATTTATAATAACTAATAATGGATAATTCGAAGCGTTGGATAATTTAAGGTTTGACAATCCGTAATGCCGGGTAATCACTGATCGGATAATTGCAAGTTGTTATATCTGTGATTGAGTATTTGAAGGTTTTCAAATCGAAGAGTGGATAAACGAAATTGATCAATCAATGTTTGGATAATCGATGATTGGATAATCACATGTTGTAAGTATAATTGAAAGTAAAATAATTATTTTTATTGTCGTTCAAGGTGTTCTGGTAGAAAGATTTTTCTCATAAACTTGTCGGATAATTTGGAACGTTGGATAATTTAAGATTTGATAATTATATATTGCCGGATAATCAAAGATCGGATAATCAAAAGTTGTTATTTAAATGATTGAACATTCGAAGGTTTGATAATCGAATATTGGATACACCAAATTGATTAATCCATGTTTGGATAGAAGTTTGGATAATCGATGACTGGACGGATAGTCAAATGTTGTATTATTGAATATCCAATAACAATTATTGTGGTTCTTTGTGGTTTTTTGTGACACGTTTTGTTTTATAAACTGATAATTCGGAGCTTTGGATAATTTAAAATTTGATAATCGTTGTTGCCGGATAATCAAAGAACGGATAATCGAAAGTTGTTGTATCAATGATTGAATATACGAAGGTTTGATAATCGAAGATTGGAAAATCGAAATTGGTAATCAATGTTTGGATAATCGAGGATTGGATAGTTAAATGTTGTATAATTTATTGAAGATGGATAATCGAGTTAACTACTGTAACTATGCATTTCCATAACTAATAAAGTAACTCTTTAAAAAATTTTAAAACTACGAAATGACCAATTAATTAATTTCTTTTGATTAGAAATATAATAAAATACTATAAATAATTTTACCTTTTAAAACATTTTTGCAAACAATTTTCTTTCGCTGTTTTTCAGTGAAAATAGAATATGAAATGAGCTCACACACCCAAATCATATTATACTAGCTGACCCAGCCACGCGTTGCTGTGGCAAACGAAACACAACACCATCTACTTGATGGTTATCCAACTCCTATAACCAAGTGTTTTTTCGATAAGTTAAGATTAATATATACGTGAAATCCTATTTAGATATTATTTTGATTAATCTTTACGACGAATCGGCTTACAGTATGAACATTAAAAAATATGCTACAGATAAAACGAAGCTTTTACTAGCCTTTCTATGTATTGGAATTACAATAAAACTATTACTTACGTAACAAAAAATTTAAGCGTAAACCACCAAAAAAAATGTTTTTTCATGACTTAACCATGAAGTAATACCAGAAACCATTTTTTTAAAATACCCCTTTATGGCTAAGACTATTTTTGAGGTTTTCTATGTTCTAACTTTTTTTCGTTCTTATAAAATTATGCACAAAATAAATAAAAACCACTTTTTCGCTCACTAACCTCGTGCAAAAATACGCTCGATTTTAAAATTTTGCAGGCATGAGATTCGAAATATTTCTAGCGTTTATATTCCTCTTAACTCATACAGCCATGCGTACAAATCAAATCAACATCGCCCGCTTGCCAGCCCGCTCGTCCACCATATACAAACATTCTCTTTTAAATATATTATATATTTCAACCAATTTACACAAAACCTTGACAAATTATGTACCTAAATCTTCCTATTCTATCTATTGCAATTTGGGAGGCGGGAATGCCAACACCTCTGCCATAGGTCGCCCCAAGTGGTTCGCTGCGTTTGGTGATTTAGCAGAGGTGCCCGGGTTCATAATGAGGTTTGTCTAGGTCTTGGATGTGGATGACCAGGACACACTGAACCCCAGATTCCTACCCACCCCTTAAACCCTTTTCCTTCTTAGAACTCTCCTCTCCTTCCTTTGCCTAAAAAACCCTCCACACATCCCCAAAGATGAAATAGTCCCTCAGGGAAAGTATTTTCCTCAGGGCCTTCTGTTTGGAGCTCATGTAAATAAAACAACAAAAAAATTGGTGAAAAACGCATGAAAATCCGTTCAGTAGGTTTTGAGTTTATAGCGAACAGACAGACGCGGCGGAGGACTTTAATAATTTATGATATATAGAGATATGCATAAAACAAATACATTTTTACATATTTATAAATATCGCTCATGTTTCTACCGCTAAGAGCTTCGTTGTAACATCTCTTTCCGTTATAAATGCGTCGTTTATAAGAAAGGGGGTTAGTCACAACTCACAATAGATTATCAACAGTATACTTGTTAAAATTAGCTCCAATAATCATATTTTATCAACAATATTGCTAATATTCTACAACCTTAAGGAATGTCATCGAAAGCAACGCAACAAGAACCTTCTAATAGGCTTTACGTGGTTGGGCGACACGTCCCCAGCAGCCAACGCAACGGTTGCCGAGCAACAGGTTTACCTCTAACCCGAGATGTCTGACCTCTAACCTGCATTAAATTATTACAGTGAGCGAGCAAAAGCATCTGACCTGTAAATTGCTATCATGAAAATATCATCTTTTTTTTGTTTATTTTTTGTTTTTGAAATTTTTATTTAGATGTATGTAAATATTTTCATACAACTATACATCTAGTAGGAAAATCTAAAAAATACAATTTACGAAGTAGGTACAGTAACATTTACAAATACATTTTAAAAAAGAATACTAAATAAAAAAGATAACTATACAAAAATACATTATAAAAGAATAAGATATGAGAATAACATTGGTAAGTAATCAAAAAATATTTTTTACATAAAATGCACATATCCTACGAAAAGTGCTGAGACTTGAGGCTTCCTTTACGGCATTTGGCAGACTGTTATAAGAGTTTTTGCCCTTTATAAAATGCGCTATTTTGTGTGCACGAAAGTTTAGTTTTGGGAAGCCTAAAGTCTCCGCGTCTTCTCGTAGGATAATTGTGAACATTTTCTTGAAACATAATAATTTGGGATAATCATCTCTTCAGATAATTTGGGAGCATATTATTTTTAAGTTTGTAAATCATTGTTAATGCATTATATATTGTATGTTGTTTTGTTGTCATCATATTTAAATTTTGTAACATAATTTTAACTCTTGTAAAAATGTTGCATTTTAAAATCATCCTCATCCCCCTATTTTTTATAACCTGTAGTTTATTATTTTGGGCTTCGTTACATAGGAATAAAACACTCGAACAATAATTTACGAGTAAATGCCGAGTTACAATAAAATTGTAGACAAGGCGCGTTGTCTTGAGATCCAAGTTATTTCTGATCCTTTTTAGGAATCCAACTTTTTTAGCAATTTTCTTTGTTATGTATTCTAAGTGTTAGTCGAATACGCATTGCAATCTTTAGAGTACAGTCGTCGGGTGGGAACGCTGTCCTTGTTCTACCGGTATTTCAATGGAAGATGCTCCGAGGAACTAGCGTAATTTATTCAATCGCCATCGGTAAACACGGTAAATGCGCGCTGTACTTTGTACCTACACAGTTGAAATTTGTCAATGAAAAGGGGTCGCTTCATCGTTACATTTTACAAATATTAAACAGGGAGCCCTATATGTATTTCAAGGAGCTCTAAATTTTAAGAGTAGTCCAGTTTTTCATAAGTTTTGAGTGTGTATGTCACATTGTTGAATTTCTTTAAATGAATATAAACTTGCGCAATTTATGTTATAAGACAAAAAACTAGTCACAATAAAAAAAAACTTTGAACTCTAGTTATAAAATTTACACCGCTCGGTAGATGGCGTTACTTTCGTGCGCAGCTCGTATGCGGACAACTCCAACAGGTAAATATAATCACCGGTTTACCTTTGTCAGGTATCGCTTCTCGGCCTGTTGGCTAAGATCAAAGTGTAGTATCTGTTCTTATCAGCTTAATATCTGATAGTTCCCGCAATGCGGGACCAGTATATTAAACTGATTTTTGGAATGTGACGGGATGTTCGGGGCTTGCTCCACTCCTGTCGCGGGTTGGCCCGGCATTGCAGTGCCGCCGGGATCGGCCCATCTTAAACTTGTTAAATAGTAGTGTTCAATATCGGTACTTTTACTACCCGTCGGTATCCGTTACTTTCACAAAAAGTAATCGTTACTATGTAATCGTTACTGATTACTTTGATTACTTTCGGGTAGTAACTACTGCAAGTATCAAATCGTTACTGAATGCTTTGATTACTTTCGGGTAGTACCGACTACTAGTATCAATTCGTTACTGAATGCTTTGATTACATTTGACTACTTTCGGTTCCGGATACCGCCGGATAGATACAAATCGTTACTGGTTACATTTTGACGTTTGTGTATTTCGTTAGCGCGGATAGCGTGTACTTTTGTTATGAATTATTAGGATTCTACGTTAGTTATTTATAGGTACTTCGAATATTTTGAAGAGTTTGTGTGTTTAGATTTTTTTACATTATCTTTAATCGTAAATTACATAATATTAACACACTGGATTGACGTGTCATTTTCCTTTGAAATTCGAAACGTAATTTTACATGCGTGTTTTGATTTTTGTTTTTCTAGCTTTGAGATAAGTTAATAAAACACTATTATAGGCTGGTGGTAATTTTTTATACATTTTATTTATTATTTATTTAATCTCACATAATGTCATATTTTACCTATGATGATAGATGTTATAGGCGGGCTTATTACTTGGCGGAAATTTCTACAAACCAAATTCATCTTTGTAATCATAAAAATAAAAATGAAGCGCATATTGTATTATTATTTTTTTTTGTAAACTCCACAGAAATTTACATCTTATAATGTGTGATAGAATAAAAGAGGTGTTAAAATTATTACTTTGAAAACTTTTTATAGTCGTAATAACATCTAATAATCATATTTTTTACACCGTTCGAAAATTGTAGTAGATACCTACCGTCAAAAAACTTGCATACTTAGTACAAATTGGTAGCAATATAGATATATCAGATAGCAAGGTACACAAACATAAATATCAACTGAAAGCGTTTTTTTCCCGATGTAAACAGTATTTTTCGTCTCTGGCAATACCGTACTTAAACGTCGCTGGTGTGAAGCGCCCCAGCGGCACAAATAGAAACGACCAAATAATCGGTACAAAGTGTGGTTTATTTATGAACAGCTGGTATAGCGTGGAGCGCCTCTTGCGGCACAAATAACAACCAAGTAATCGGTACTGAAGTATCCGCATCGAAAGTAATCATTTCAAAGTATCAATGAAAGTAATCATATCATAAGTAACGGATACTCTTCGTTTTTAGTAGTCGGTACTTTGATTACTTGGTGAGTACCGATTACTTCAGTACCGAATGATTACTTTTCATGCATCTCTATTGTTAAATACCCGGCATGCGTTGCTATGTCACTTAAAAAAGAAATTGTTTCTTCCTGCGTACTGCGTGTTCTTTTCCATTCGTCCCAGCGTTGCCAACTCTACGTCTTTTTGCGTAGATCTACGTATTTTAGGTCTTTCCTGCACATCTACGAACTTGGGCTCAGAATCTACGTATTTTCTTTCAAACTGTACAAATTTGCAATATAACAAAACTCATTAGGCTGAAGCAGCATATTTTCCGTAACTTTACCAGACGCGGACTCTAACAAACGTTCCGTTTCATACTAGAGTCCGCGCCACATAAGAAGTCGCGCAGACGGAAATACAATTCTTCCATTTCAACAGGATCAGCAAATCAATGGGTTTTGGCGTCTTTTGTCAAAAATACGAAAAGGCGATGAAATGTTTCCCTTATTGGCCTTTGCACAAAACTTAAACATTGCCACATAGCAGTGCAAATGTCGAGCGTCTGTTTTCCGCAATAAATTTGATGAAAACTAACATCCGAAACAGACTCTCTACTGACACGCTAACGGGATTACTTTTTACGAAAAGTTACTTGAAAACAAGCAGCGAGCCTTCGCAGGAATATATTAAATATTTTAATCGATACATGTACAAATTTAATTTGCCTGAAAATTGTGAAAATTGAGTTTTTTTTACCACAAATATGGCATTTTTTTAATTTACTAGATTCTTATTTAATTTACTAGATTATGTGCCTTGAAGAGGTGAATCTTTTAAATTTACTGAATTTAAAGTTTATGTTCTTTTATAAATAGAATTTAATTTGCCTGACGATTGTGAAAATTGAGAATTTTTTTTAATTATTATTATTTTTTTTACCACAAATGTGGCAATTTTTTAATTTGCCTTATGTGCCTTGAAGTGGTGAATCATTTAAATTTACTGAATTTAAAGTTAATGTTCTAATATATGTACAAATTTAATTTGCCTGAAGATTCTGAAAATTGAGTAATTTTTTAATTTCTTTTTTTCTACCTTAAATGTGACATTTTTTTATTTACTAGATTCTTATGTGCCTTAAAGAGGTGAATCATTTAAGAATTTAAAGTTAATGTTCTTTTATAAATAGAATTTAATTTGCCTGAAGGTTGTGAAAATTGAGATTTTTTTAATTTTTTTTTTTTACCACAAATGTGGCAATATTTTTTATTTACCTTATGTGCCTAGAAGAGGTAAATCATTTAAATTTACTGAATTTAAAGTTAATGTTCTTGTATAAAGATAACGGCGTCATTTGCGCCTCCAATTTTTACCTTTATGTGGGTATTTTCTAAAAACCCTACAAACAAATGTGGCAAACAAGCATAGTAAACGGTTACCGCAGCCTATGAAAGTTTACTATACCAGGGGTATCTCTATAAATTGTATAACAAAATACTCGTATTATTCTGTTTCACCTACCCTAACCTCTCCATTTCACTCAAAAAAAAAGTACGTAGATCTACGAACTTTTCATAATCCAAATTATACAGTTTCTACGTAATTTTCAAGTCCGACCTACGTCTTTTTCAAAATTCGGGTTGGCAACACTGATTCGTCCCGTTCTCGTTCCCCTTCTGCCTCCCCTTTATCTCCCGCATCCTCTTTCCCTCATGCGTTCCCCTCCGCCTTTTCTCTCCATTCTTATCTCCCGCCCCGCGAAACCCCCTCTCGAGTTCCCCTCCCCCCTCCCAAGTTCCCCTACCGCATTACATTCATTCAGTTTTCAAACAGCTCGCGTGCCACCTTTTGCAATTTTTTATACAAATTTCATTATGCCAGAGCTGACTGCTTCTTTTATGCGAACCTTGTCCTGACAATAACGAACACAAAAAAAGGAATTATCCAATTTGGTGCAGTCGTTCAGAAGTTATGTGCGTACACAAATTTGGACGATTTACGAGTATATATATAGATTACAGCCAGGGTGCTTGGCTGCTTGGGACGAATTCAGAATACGAACAAGGAACGGTTTTGCTCACAAAATACTCAAGTTCTTCTTTCAAATTATTTCTTCTCCTAGAAGGTGTTCAGAACCTTTTTTTGTCATGCTGCGTTTCGCTGAAAGTTTCCCGGAACCCTGGCGACCCCTCCGAGGAACCAACTTCGGAGACCGCCTTCATACGAGTATTGTTTTTATAATTTGTCGAGATCGTCAAGAGGTTTTTGGTTCATTTGCCGAATAGGTAGGCTTTAACTGCCCACTCTTCTGACACCTCCAGCATTGATTCGTGCCTTCGACCAAAGATTCGTGCTTTATTATTGCATTATTGTGACTTGTGACTGGTGGCGGTAATAATTTATGACAGTACTTGGCAGTTATATTGTTTTAATTGAAATGTTGTTTAATAAAAGACTTCCTTAATTTATATAATTTAGTAGATTTTCTCTTACCGGTGGACTTACAGACAAGTTAAAATTGTTGTAATTATCGTATATTACCACTGGCCATTAGACAGAATACAACTTATTTTAAATACGACACCAAGTATTAGATCATCAGCGAAGACAAATTTAACATAAAAAATTTCATAAAAACAATTTATAGGTATGCATTTATGGGGCCATCCATAAATTACGTCACACTAATTTAATGATTTTTTGACCCCCTCCCCTGTCCCTGTCACACATCGTCGCATTTATGAGTCCCCCTCCCCCTAGTGTGACGTCCCATATCTTGCAATGTTACATCTAAACAAGTTTTGCGTTTTAATAATTTTGATTTTTACATATGACGTCACAGAGCTGATGACCCCCCCATACCCCTTGTTACACAATGTCACACTTCTCTACTCCCCTCCCCCCCCCCTCTTAAGTTGTGACGTAATTTATGGAAGGCCCCTATGCTACGATGCTGATTGCTTCTTATTTCAAACGTAACATGTATTTTATTTGTATTTTTGTTATAAACTGATTATATTTTTAACTTCGCCTCCACTTATATGAATGCATTTTCAATAGTGCAATTCTGACCTTTATTTTAAATGTAATATTGTATCGTTATTTGTATTTTTGTTATAAACTGCGCCTGCTCTCAACTCAGGAGTTCCTAGTGAGACAGGCATCGCACATCACCAATTGTAATTAAAGATGAAAGATGAATAAATAAAAGTGCCAACCAGAATTTTTTTTTTCAAAAGTCCAAAATTTCATCTACATTTTTTACTCCAAATAACCTAAGGAATCACTGGTTTAAAGTAAGACATGTACGTTTATTGTAAACTGGTATTTAAGTTAGAAGGTCAATGTTGAAAAAAAATATACAAAAATGAAGTGGACTTCCTTATTTGGCCTCTTTTCATAAAATTAATAATTGTTAATATTTAGTTAGTCCAGCGTTGTTGTGTGGGGGCAATAACCCGCAATGTCAAGTAAATACAATGGTACACAGGTATGTATACAACATATCACAATATTAAGATTAGAAGAATAAACAATTTGTTCAATTATTATTTAAAACAAATAATAATAATACAAATCAAAATTTAATCATATTAGATTTGTCAAAGAATTTATATATAAAAATGCAAAAATCAGTCATTTTAAATCAGTGGTTCCCAACCTTTTTCTGACCCGGGACCACTTGTACGTTTAATTTTCCCACAGGGACCACAAGCAGTGGCGTAGCGAGGGGGGGTGACCACAATTCTCTAGCCCCCCTTCCCCCCAGGACGGACCAATTTTTTATGAAGTCAAAATTTGTGTTTTGTCACCTTTAATGAGGGGGGGGGGGTGACACCACGTTATCCGCCCTATCCGTCGCAGGTGGGGCGGAGTGGGATAGGGTGGGGTGGGTTCTAGCAGAATATTTACCACAACGGAGGGGGCGGAAGGGAGTAGGGTGGGACGGGTTCTAACAAAATATTTACCACACCGGATGGGGTAGGACGGGGTAGGATAGGGTAGGATGGAGTGGGGCAAAACGGAATACCATAATGACCACTGACCACAAGGACAATAATGATAAACTGAATATTGTCCCGATTTTTTTTATTCAGACTTCTCGACCAGGGACCGCCCGCGCGCTGGCTCGTTTATTGAACCGGCAGACCATCGCGGACCATCGTCTACCCTCTTGCGGACCACTGGTCGGGAAACCCTGTTTTAAATAGATGTAGGATTACAAAAGATTTTTTAAATATTTATATTGAGGGATCAGTAGGATATATAGGTCCAATTAGGAGTTCTACCGAGTCGAACCCTCTGATATGAAAATATCTGGAGTCGGTGAATTATTTTCCCATTTGGTCTCTGGTAGGTTGACATGTTGTTCTTGTATTATTTTTGTATTTATTATACTTATATAGTGCACTTAGATAGCGTGAATTGACTAGATGATCATTTGTGGTAAAGTGTGTGAAAGGGTTTAGTTTTTCCTGCGGGGAAAATTTAACCCGGACATTTAAATCTGGTGCGTAAAAGGTTGATTTGTTTAACAGAAATTCAAATATAACATTGTCATCAAATTCAACGGCAATTTGGTTTTTTTTATTTGATAGCTGAAAGGTCCCCGTTAAATGCCGATTCTAAGCAGGTTTCAGCTTTTTATCAATTTTTTGTCAGCTGAAGAGAACAACTATCTTACATTACTGCTGACGATACAGTAGCTATATTTGAAGGAGACGACTGGACTCAAACACATAAACATGCTGAAAGTGGAATCAAAGCGATAAAACAATGGCTTGACAAAAATCTACTTACACTAAATATAGCAAAAACTAAATACATAAGATTCAGCTCAACTATAAAAGGACAACCTAGTACATCACACACAATAAAAACACATAAGCGTAACTGTAATTCCGATAATATTGATTCTATCTGCAATTGTGAAGTTTTGGAAAGTGTGAAAAACATCAAATATCTAGGCGTTATTATAGACAATCACCTTAGGGAACGTACCCAAACTACGTGACCAACTTTTTGCAATTTTTAACCCCCCCCCCCCCCCCCCGGTGACCAAAATCCTAAGGAAACCGCCGCTCATTTGTATGGAGCGTGACCTTTTGAAGACCCCCCCCCCCCCCTAAAAGTGTCACGTAGTATGGGTACGTTCCCTTAAGTGGAAATACCACATCGACAACCTCACAATAAGGGTGAGAAAATTGATCCATATATTCTTTGTATTACGAAATATAATCAAACAGCAAGACCTAAGAAAAATATATTTCGGATTATGCAACCCTATCTTAACGTATGGTTGTATTGGTTGGGGAGCGTCAGGTAGAACAATTCTAGATCCACTAGTGAAGGCCCAGAAATCCATAATTAGAGTCATTATGCGTAAACCCTATAGGTTTTCTAGCGATCAACTCTACAAAAAATTTAATATACTTGATTTTCGTCAAAACTACATAAAAAAGGTTATTATCCACGTACACAAAAATCTAGGAAAACTCAAAAAAATTGATCATAAATACACCACAAGAAGTCACACCAGAAAGGATCTTGTGGTTCCAGGGAGCAATACGTCGAAGTTCCAAAATACATATACATATCTGGGACCAAAATTATACAATAAAATCCCCCCAGAATTAAATATTAAAACATGCAAAATGACATGCATCGGTTCAATAATAAATAAATGGTTGATTGGATTAGGGAGGGTTGAGTCTGAAAAATTATTAAATAATGTCACTTAAAATTTTACATGGTTAACTTAATGGCACATTAAAAAAAACACCTTGTTTTTTTTGTACAGAATACATTTTTGGCATTTTTCACTAGCATTTGGTTCCTTAGAACGGGCAATCTGCCTAGCTAGGAACTAATATAGACAAACAAGACATAATAACACTTGTACACATTTTAATATTTACAGTTATTTTGAAATATTATTATTATGTTATTTTGCTGTATAAATGTATCTTATGTAATAAATAAATAAATAAATTACAAATTGATAGAAAGCTGAAACGCACCTAGAATCAGCGTTTAACGGAGGCCTTTATATAAAATGACGCTGAATGGTCATCTTATGACAATGTTATATTTGAATTTCTGGGAAACAACTGAGCCTAATTGTAGAAAATGCACATTGATTAGAGTTTGATATTTTCTCAAATAAAAACTAAAATAATATTGACCGGAGACTCGCCATAGTCTCACATGCTCGCAAATAATGTGGCAAGTAAGCAACACTCTTTTGTTTTCATCGGTTTTCAGTAATTTCTTAATTCAAAAGTTATTCATGTTTTAAAAAGTTATGCTACTTCCACACTGAAGACAAAATTCCAACTCAATCTTCCGACGCATGAACTACTCTTCTACGCAATCGTCCGAAAGTTTGAAATTGGAATTCAGTGTGGCCGTACCATAAGACAATCAAAGAATGCGTGTTTTTTTCTCTAATGACGTACAAAATTGTCGAACGGGGAACATGAAAATTAATTGTATTGCTTATAATAATCGATAATAATAAGTAATTTGTGTGTACATATGTTATTTCTTCACTTTTACTAATGTTTACCGTGTAATGTAAACATTTTCTCATCATACAGGAGGGCATTTTGGCGCTTTTTAAATGCAATTTTCCTACTGGTAAGACATGACCTTACTTGACGAGTGATAGTTTAGTACTAAAGTACTAGAAATCGAGACCAGTGCAATTGTCTTCCCTTTGGCTTCCCACTTTGAGATTTCTACCCCGCGTCTAAAGTATGTAACGTCTTTGCCGGTCGGTGGTTGAGTGGGCATCACGTTTGGGTCCCAATCCAGGCGTTCCGTGATCGATTTCTCGGCTGGCTCCTCCACTTGAATCCTCCACGACTCAAGCAACATTTTCGGCTTACTGTGGTGGTAGTAGGAGATTTTCAAATATTGTCGGGTTATTCGTAATCAGAAAAAAATATTAAAAAAATATGATTTTATGGCTAGGCAGTATTCCCATCCCCATTACGGCTGTCGAAGTGTGAAGTTTTAAGTATGAAATTAGTGTGAAGTGTCCTGTCAGTATTCAGTATGCGATGAAGGCCCATTGACCATAGCACATTATGCCATCGGTTCATTATTATTCCGTGGGTATAATTGCAATTTTATTGACTGTCAATTGGACTCACGCCCGCGCTAAACCGTCACCCTATTCACTATCACTGTAAAGTCATTGCAGCAGGCGATTTCGGACTAGTTCTGACCGGTAATATCATTTTTCATAAATGTAGAAGCTAACAACACTAATGTAGCAAATAATTCACCAATTGCTCGCGCAATCACAACTTATACCCACTTATTACTACATTTAAAAAATTACTACATTTCTCACGATTCCTTGCAAACATACAAAACTAATTTATTAAATTTCTTTTCGTGATACAAATTATTTCCAAACTACTTGCACTTAACTTTTTATTAACCTTTAATCAGTCGTCAATTACAATTAGTGTGCATATAATTCTTGATTTTAAAATATCTCTTTATCTCCTCTCCAGATGTCAACTTTTTTGTATACCACTTGTTTATATCTTTTGTATACCACTTGTTTATATCACTTGTCTATAGTTTTTTTCCTTGGGGAATTTGAGTGAAAATATAACATCCTCTCTGCACACCCCGTGTGTGTGTCGGTAGGTAAACCTCATTTTTCCTAAACCGACTGCATATAAGTATGCCGGGGCAAACTGTTAGGTAATCAACTATCATGAAACCGTATAAAACAACACAATAAAAACATTTTTATCGAAAAAATAATATTATTTGTTGGAAATATAGAAGATATATAAAAAGTTTGATTGGTAAATTGCTGATTATGACGTTGTTTTCCTTCATTAAACTTCTTTTTCATTTTTAATGTTATGCCTTTGATGTGTAGGTACCTACGAAATCAATACAGTGGATTGAATTTTGATTTTTGGTATTATCAAAAGTACTGATTTTAGTTGTGTTTCTGTCCTGCATAACTCTGGTTCAATGCACTCTAGAACTCGGATTTGCTTTGAATTTAAGTGTGGTTTTCACATTTTTAACTGTCTGTTTTAGTGTTGAGTACCTCATACAAGAGGCACCTCAAATGTCCCATATAAATACGTAAAAATGTCCCCCCCACCTCACAAAATGTATTTTAACTATTTTTCATTGTATTACTACAAATGTCATGTCACGCATGGGACAAATATGAGGTGAAATGTGAAGTGATTGGTGTATTAGACTACATGTCATGTAATGTAGTCACGTTTGGGACAAATTTGAGGCGAGGTGTGAGGTGTTTGGTGTATTGGACTACATGTCATGTCACGCTGTCACGTATGACTTCTCCAGCCTTACTCTCTCGGAACATCGCCTTGCCCCACTGGCAGTTTGGATTAATACGTCCACGGCATCCCCAAAGATGACATAGGCTCTGACGGGAATTTTTGTGGAGCTAATGTAAAAAAAACACGATCCCTGAAATTCTCTAGATCCCGCCCCCTTCTCCCCCGCAAACGAAAATATGTCCCACCTCACTTGAGGTGAGGTGTGACACCTCAACACCTCATTTCAGTATTTGAGTACCTCATACAAACTCATCCTGATGTCATGTCCTACCCATCACTAGTCTGTTTAAAGAATTCACAGAAACGATAAAGTACCTACGTATAATATTTTACTAAATTGCTATTTTCTTTTATTTGCAGGTAAGAAATTCAACTGTTATTTTAGACCACTCAACAGACAAAAATCGCTATAAGGTAAGCTTATTTTATTATTCACCATAATATTATAAATACACAAAAGTCTCAGGTAAACACTATTTTCAAAGAGGAAAAAAATAAATTATTTTCGTAAAACACTTCCGCAGTTGAACGTTGAATCACATCAGCCAGAACTCCGCATCGAGAAACACTTGATTCTAGTTTTCCATTCATCCGTGTCTACAAAACATCAAAAATATCGTCAAGTAAAAGACACTTTGTAACAAAACAAATACATCAAAAGGCATTAATTTCTTTGTCCAGGCCTAGAGTCAACACTTTTTACAAGATTCTCGTCGATATTTTGTATGGGAGTTTTCTGATTAGCATGGGAGTAGCGCAGGTATATTTTACCAGTTTTCTTCCTCAGTGCAAGTTAAACCTTTGCGTCGCGTGCGCGCGCATACGCCGATTTTTCTCGAATTTGAATTTCGAACGAAAAAACTCGTTTTGCGTTTGTTTTCATATTTGAATTTCGACCGTCGAATTATTACGACTGAACGGTTTGTTTTTTTTCTCGTTGTGCAATTATTTGAATATCGAATGATAAATTATTATTTTTTTTATTTCTATGGAAAAGTGTTTTTGTGTTCTTTTTATATTTTTTTAAAAATAGAACGTTTTGTTCTTTTATTAGATTTTATTGCTTTGTTGAAAGTCGGCCGCAGTTAGCGGTTTCGGAGTTTCGTTTTGTTTTGAAAGCGCGTGTTTATGGAACAACGTTTTCTTTGTGAATTGTGTTATTTTTATTTTATGGGTTTGTTTATGTTAGCGGATTGATCGTCTTATTGAGGTCGTAGTAAACATAGTAGGAGATTATCGTGATTTATTTGTGGGGTATTATGCCGTGTTGCGCCATATCCTTCTTTAGTCATCGTTTCGTACAACATTGCAGTGTGCATCATCAAGGAAGATGAGAGTGATGATGTACACTGCAATGCTGTCCGAAACGTTATAAACGGATAAATAAGGAGGTAGTGGAACGCGGCATAATACCCCAAAAATAAATCACGATAATACTTTTGGCAGTGAAAATCCGCAGTAGAAGATAAATATAAAATAAAACTGTGTTTTCAAAAATGTGTAAATATATCAAAGATTTTATCTACAAACTAATTTGGAAAACTGAAATAAAATAAAATTGCTCAAAAACTTTAGCAAATAAAATTTTTATGAAAATGTTAACGAAAAGGGGTCGTTTCTTTTCACTGTCCACTCTTATCGAAGGTTTGCTATCGTCAGGTAAAATTTTGGTTAACCTGATTTATAGAGGCGTTTTTTTATCGCATGAAAATATATGGTACTTGGTAGAGCCTAGAATTTAACAAATATTTGACAAAAAGTGGAGATTCAACGTTTTTGCTTTAATCTATTATTAGTGACAAAGTGAGATATGGCATGGAGGCTTGCCGACTGTCACCGAGGTACGACCAAACTGCATGGATTATCAAAAAAATGTGTTTTCGTTATTTGTTTTGGGGTGTTATGCTGTGTTGCGCTACCTCCTTCTTTAGCCAACGTTTCGGACATCGTTGCAGTGTCCATCATCAGGGCAGATCCGGTAGATCCCGCACGGCATAACATCCCAAAAACAATAACGAAAATGCTTTTGGCCGTGAAAATCTTAAAACTTATCCAAAAAAATGTGCTTTTGATATGTAGGTAGAAACAATGGGAACGATATTGGCGACACTCGTGCACGCTGTTTCATACTAGTAAGGGTTCATAGCCCATGTCTTTGTTTCTATAATCTATGTATCTAATCTTTTGGTCTGGGTATTGTGACGTCACCCAATTTTCCGCCATATCTTTATATTTGAAGAAACCTTTATTTTGCAAAGGTTTGAGAATGGTTGAATTTTTTTTTTTACATTAGCTCCACACAGTGACAATCTTAAGGGATGCTGTGTGGAGGTTTTTGGTTTTTTTTTAAAGGAAAGGGTGGGGGGGAAGTTTTGGAAAAGAAAGTTCTGAAAAGTCTATGCGGGGTGGGAAGGGATCTGGGGGCGGCAGTATGTCCAGGAGTGATAGATATATGAATCCATCTCTCCCACTGCGGTGCAAAGCGATGTTCCGAGAGAGTCTTGCTGGTTAGGTCAAAAAGTCGCCCTCAATCAGTCTCTCCCAATCCGGCGTCAAGACCTGAAAAAATCCCTGCTAAGTCTCCAAACGCAGCGAACCACTTGGAGTAACCTATGGCAGAAGTGTTGGTTATCCAACAAATATTTCTCGAGGTGGCGGTACCCACTCCCGCCTCGTAAAATCATACACTAATTCATCGCAAATTTTAATTTATGGAACGCTAGAAGTTCCGTTATGTTTTTCACACCTTCAAAATATTTTAAAAAAATCGTTAACTTTGGGAAACACGACTGTCGATAATATCGACTTCTGTATTTCTACTTTCTACGTGTGTTTTATTAATATCCTTACCGTCTTGAAATGTTGTCAACATCGTAAATGACGTTAAAAATAATTGTAGTGTTGCAACGTTTATAAGTGACCGCTGGCTAAAATAATCGTTAAAGTTTTTGTAATGATCGATTATGCATTCGATTATAAAAAAATCGTTTTTTGAATTGGTTCGTTAAAAGTTTTTCTGTTTTTTTTCTTCATTAGTGCACCTACATAATTTGCTATTTAATGTTCATTTAATTTAATTTAATTTCATCATTTTGTGAACATTATTTTTAGTAAAATAACTATAAGTTAGGTTATTTATACTATAACATTGTAAACACTGTGATGGGAGTGATTTTTATAAAAAGGAGCAACCTTCAATAAGTAGAAGTAAGTCTAAAGTCATGGTATTTGAAAGAGAGAGTATGAAAACGATGTGCAACATAGTTGTGAATGATGATTACTTGGAGCAGTTGGATGAGTTTGTGTACTTGGGAAGTATGTTTACCAGAAATGGGAAGCCTGACGGAGATATTGAAAGAAGGGTAAATGCAGGCAATTCCATTAATGGAGGACTGAAGGAAGAGCGCCAACAAAAAACTGTCCAAAGAAGCGAAGTTAGCCGTCCATAATGGAGTGCTGGTAGCTACCCTGATGTATGGCAGTGAGGCATGGAACTGGGAGAGGAACGATGAAAGTAGACTGAATGCTGTAGAAATGAGATCCCTGAGGCGTATGTGTAGTAAAACCATGTGCGATCGTACGAGAAATGTGGAGATCCACGAAAAATGCAAGGCTGATGTGAGCGTAATGATTAAGATTAAGAAAGGGACGCTCAGATGGTTTGGGCAAGTAGAGCGAATGAACGAGGAAAGGAGTGTAAGGATTACGTGATATATATGACGCAAATGTGAATGGTAGAAGAAGTCTGGGACGTCCGAGGACAACATGGCACGATCAAGTGAATCAGATACTTAAGTCGGGCCATGTGAAGAGTCGGAATAATAGAAGAGCATGTATGCGACGATGTATGAATGTGAACGAAGCAAGGAGTGTGTGCCAAGACCGAGTTGTTTGGCGGTCCGTCCTCTCTGCCTACCCCTGGGGGGAAACGGCGTGATGGTTAGTTAGTTAGTTGATTATATTAATTAAATTTGACTATTGTCAGATGGGTGAGCTTCTTTGCTTTTATCCAGAGGTCGCGGGTTCTAAACCTAAAATTATTGTATGTGTATAGTATATTTGCATCTCGTTCTGTAGTGGAATCTAATCTCAGTATCGCCCTGGTGAAATATCACCACCCAGAATCGAAACCTTTCACGTGATTTTTTTTAACATCAGTTCCACCTAGGAGGACCTGAGGAAAAAAATCCCTCGGGGCTTCTGTCTTCTTTGGGATTGCTGCGTGGACGGTTTTTTAGGGAAAGTAAGGAGAGGAAGATCTGAGAAGGAAAAAGGTTTGAGGGGTGGGTAGGAATCTGAGGGTCAATGTGTCCAAGAGTAACGGACGTAAAAATCCATCCCACTCACTGCGGCGCAAGATGATGGGTCGTGAGAGTCCGCCTGAAGCGGTCTGGATTAAGACTCCATAAAACTGTCTCTTCCGATCCGGCCCGCCGCGCAGTAGGTGGGCAAATGCATTTGCCACTAAAACTTACACAAATCTCACCCCCATTAACCCGGGCATTCCTGCTAAGTCACTAAACGTAGCGAACCACTTGGGGTGACCCATGGCAGGGTGTTAGTTATCAAATACCCATAAGTACCCAAATTTGAATTTAGATATATGACGGCCACGATGGCTTAGTGGTCTATGAACTTGAGTTTGAGTCTGCAAGTGCAGATTTGAGTCCAAGTTATACAATTATATTTGCAGTTGCAAGGGTCATTAATAAAAAAATAACACATTGTTTGTATTTATATTCGTTTTTTTTACATGAGCTCCACACAGGAGGCCTTGAGGAAAATTATTTCCCTCAGGGCCTATGTCATCTTTTGGGATGCTGTGTGGAGGTTTTTTTAAAGGAAATCCTTCCTTTTAGAGGAGAGTTCTGGGAAGGAAAAGGGTTTAGGGGGTTGGTAGGAATCTGGGGTTCAGTATATCCTGGTCATCCGCCTCCAATACCTAAACAAACCTCACCCCACGAATCCGGGCACCCCTGCTACCTCTCAAATTTAGTAAGACTATTTCATTTTTTTTGCCAGAAATAATCCGTAATCGCAATCGTTCGATTATCATCGATTGAATAATCGACATAGTAATCGAAACAGTAAGAATCATTGCATCACTAATAAAATCGAATCTTTATCAGCTGTTGATTTTGAAATGCAAATAAACCGCTTTCAGTTGAGTGTCTTTCGGAATAAAATACATTAAACAGTCGATATAGTGTCATAAAATCTGTCAATTACTTACAAATCATCGATAATAATAATGACTTTTCATAATTTATTTTTGTGTAATTAATACATAAACTACACTTAGAAATTTCAGATGAGATATTTTCAAGCGTACGTGCTTATGCACATGATATCGTCCTGCCGCTGAGAAGTCAGCTGTGACTTCTCTTTCTGTCGTAAGCGTTGTTAATGAGACAGAGGGAGAAGTTACAACGAAGCTATCAACGGCATGGCTTTACAAGATATCATATCTTTATCGGTTAAAATTTTCGCAGATCTATTGATGAATTAGTTTTTTAATGTTTTTATTTTGTTGATTATTTGATAATTAGTGCATATTAAAAGTGGCGTAGCGAGACACTGCCCGCCCCTCTTCATAAGGAATATTGTTTTTTTTTTTTAATTAACACATAGCAATGACAATTTGGGAGGCGGGAATGGGTACCGCCGCCCCGGGAACCTTTATTGGATAACCAACACCTCTGCCATAGGTCACCCCAAGTAGTTCGCTACGTTTGGTGATTTATCAGGGGTGCCCGGGTTCACGGGGTGAGGTTTGTCTAGGTCCTGGAGGCGGATGACCAGGACATACTGAACCCCAGTTCCTACCCACCCCTTAAACCCCTTTCCTTCCCAGAACTCTCCTCTCCTTACTTTCCTTAAAAAAACCCTCCACACAGCATCCCCAAAGATGACGTAGGCCCTGAGGGAAATTATTTTCTTCCGGGCCTCCCTGTGTGGAGCTCATGTAAAAAAAAAAGAATATATAAAATAAACTTTTCCATACCAATTTAAAATAAAGTAACGATACAAAATCTGATTATATAAGTATACAACCACATCTAACCGTACGAAATTTTCCGTTGTTTTTTTTTTCAAAATATTTTAAAGATATTATGTAGGTATTTTAAATTGCATGTTTCTATTGGTTTTGTATTCCTTAACTGTCCGATTAGGAAGGCGTCTATGGGTATCGGAAACCATTTTTTGGATAACCAACACCTCTGCCGTAGGTCACCTCAAGTGGTTCGTTACATTTGGTGATTTATTAGGGGTGCAGCATGGGGTAAGTTTGTCCGGGTCTTGGCGGCAGATGCATTTGCCCAACTTCTGCGTGGCGTGCCGGTTCGAGAGGGACTGGATGAGGGTGGCCTAATCTAGCCTCTCCTGTCGGACTCTTGAGTTCGTGACCCATTGCCTTTCACCTCAGTTGGAGGGACGAAATCATACGTATGTCACTACTAGCCACACTGACCCCCAGATTCCTACCCACCCCTCATACCTTTTTCCTTACCAGAACTTCCTCTTAATCTTTACCATAAAAAGACCCTCCAAATGGCATCCACTATCTATCATGACATATTATTATTGATTATTAATTTTTTTAAACCTTATGAGTAAAATCTCAAATTATAATATTTAATTAAATGAAGACAATATTAGCGAAACTCAATCGAAATCTGGAGACAGAAAAATCAGAAAAGATATTGGCTCCGCTGGGTTCTGGGTTCGAGTCCCAGCGGAGCCAATATATTTTCTGATTTTTCTGTCTCCAGATTTCGATTGAGTTTCGCTAATATTGTCTTCATTTAATTAAATATTATTATTGAAATTATTTTCCTGTTGGCCTTCTGTGGAGCTAATATAAAAAAAAATCGTACGAGTAATCAATACACTCAACATTTAGGTAGGTATCGCGTGCTAAATAAATTTAAAAAATCGAAATCGAATGAGCGCCGCAGGCACATATATTATTTATACGCCACTGTTCAAAATCTATTAATCGATTAAGTTTTGCGATAAAGTTAAGTCCGGTAGATTTTATGTAGATTGTCTATAGCCAGATTATTGAGATTAGATGGAGACAAAACAGCGCTGTAGTTACGTATGGCGTGATCTACATGGTCTCGACTATTGTCTCTAGTTCTGGAGAAAAAATTATTTATTTCTGTCAAATAACAACAAAAATAATATATAATAATACCGTTTTTCTTTTTAAGTAAATACGAGTACATCTAATAAAAACTACTTTGTAATGAAGAATCTAAAATAAATGCCAAAGTTGGAATAAATCCGGCTCGAAGGACCATGTTGCAGATTTCGAAGTCTTCAAATAATAGACTCCTTTATTGATATCGCACTATGATACGCTGACTTTACTGTAAATCAAAATCTAATAAAATGAATTACCAATTTGGATTGAAGAAACTAAAATTCATGTCAAAATACGAATAAATCCGTCTCGAAGGGCCATATTGTAGATTTCGACGTCTTCAAATAATTAACTCCTTTTTTGGCACTATTCTTAGGGAACGTACCTATACTACGTGACCTCTTCCGGGGGGGGGGGGGGTCTTCAAAATGTCACGCTTGGTACAAATGAGCGGCGGTTTGCTTAGGATTTTGTTCACCGGGGGGGGGGGGGGGGGGGGTTAAAAATTGCAAAAATTGGTCACGTAGTATGGGTATGTTCCCTTAACTTTAAATCAAATTTGCTTATTTACATCTCCAATTAATTAATACTCCATTTACATAACTATCGAATGATATATCAACAAGGGGGCGATTTATTGGAAAAACAAAATGTGATATAATAAGTACTTAAATAATAAAAACAAACTCAAAAAGGAAATCGGTATTTCTTAGCATTCTGCCCGCCAAAATTGATAAATGTGTATGAAGTTAGTAGTGTGCTGCAACACATTTCGTTACTTTCCATTCTTTTTACATACCCTCGCTAATTAATTTGTTTGTGCCTATTCGCAATTTCATACCTGGTTGGTATTTCATAATTCTATTATGTCAAATGCCAGACCAACCTGACCGCAGCCAGTTGTAAGGTTAATGGAAGTTCTGGAGGTAAAGAAAAAGGAGAAGAACAATGTTTGGGAAGTACCTGGCTATTCATTATTCGTACATGGTTATAAAATATATCTAAGACTACTTCGAGAAATGAACATTTATATTCTGAGTGGTGTCTCCTAAGAACCAAACTGGCAAAAAACCATCTACTTTGGAACCCGGTGCAATCAATATACATCATTGCACTCTAATAATTTGTGAAATATTTACCAGTATTTGAGCCATTGCCCGAATAATGTCGTATCCCAAAAAACTAACAATATTGAGTTATTGATGAAATGATTTTGGGTATTTTATTATGCATCTTTTAAGGTATGGTAATTAAAAAAAATTATGCCTGTGGCAGCATTTTAAAATTTAGTTTGTGAACGTATTATTATGTTGTTTATCAAAATCACAGAGCATGGTTTAAGGCTCTGTAACCGGGTTCGAAAAGAAGAAGATGGAGAGATACGAAATTACGAATGTTAGAGGAGAGCGCTAACATTTACAGCGACAAAATCGATGCGACAATTGCGAAAATGTTTAATAAAACACTACTTGACTCGTTTAAAATAGAGCAAAAATCTCGCGAGCATTATCTTAAACAGCATTTAAAGAAACACTGTGAATTTTTTCATACATATAACTTGTAAAATAACTGAAACAAACGTTTTTATAATAATTTTTGGAGCATACTTTGCGATTTTTTTCTATCGAGGTAATTTTATATAATTTGCGTTTCTGCGCGGGCAAAGTCTAGATATTATCTTCAAGAATAACATATATTTTTTTAAGAGCTTTAAAACTTACCGTGTTTAAGTGAAATATGTAATAAATCTGTAGAAATCCGGGTTGCGGGCCCTTAATTCAAGGGAATAAAGGGAGAAAACGAACATCTTACGGCTTCAACTAGAAAAACTTCAAAGCCAAGAAGCTGAAGTAGTATTTGTACAAAAACATATTATTAGGCCTTCTTTCTGGCACTTGATATAAGCTTGTGGAATAATGTTGGAAGTTGATCTCATGACAATATCTCAAACGGAAATGGTTTGACTTATTCGTTTCTTTATTTATTTTTAAGCTAAAATACATCGGTGATGTGTACATTTATGGAACTGCTTTTTGTAAAGTGTGAAGAGTAAAAAAAAAACATTTTGTAGATGTGAAATTTTTATGTACAACATTTTTCCACTAATCTATCTTCTATCTTCTATCTTCTATCTTCTATCTTCTATCTTCTATCTTCTATCTTCTATCTTCTATCTTCTATCTTCTATCTTCTATCTTCTATCTTCTATCTTCTATCTTCTATCTTCTATCTTCTATCTTCTATCTTCTATCTTCTATCTTCTATCTTCTATCTTCTATCTTCTATCTTCTATCTTCTATCTTCTATCTTCTATCTTCTATCTTCTATCTTCTATCTTCTATCTTCTATCTTCTATCTTCTATCTTCTATCTTCTATCTTCTATCTTCTATCTTCTATCTTCTATCTTCTATCTTCTATCTTCTATCTTCTATCTTCTATCTTCTATCTTCTATCTTCTATCTTCTATCTTCTATCTTCTATCTTCTATCTTCTATCTTCTATCTTCTATCTTCTATCTTCTATCTTCTATCTTCTATCTTCTATCTTCTATCTTCTATCTTCTATCTTCTATCTTCTATCTTATATCTTATATCTTCTATCTTCTATCTTCTATCTTCTATCTTCTATCTATCTATCTATCTATCTATCTACCTTCTATCTATCTATCTATCTATCTATCTATCTATATAAATACAAATGAATCGCCGAAATGTATGTACGCGCATAACTTCCGAACGACTGCACTAAATTGGATAATTCTTTTTTTTTGTGTGTTCGTTATTGTCAGGACAAGGTTTGAATACAACTACTGGTAAGCTCTGGCATTATGAAATTTGTTTTAAAAAATTGCAGTAGATGGCATGACTGAATAGAATGCGAGAGGGGGAGGGGAACTAGGGTAGGGGGTTCACGGGAGGGGGGGAGGGGAACCCAGGAGGGGGAGGGGAATCTAGGAGGGGGGAGGGGGGGTTCGCAGGACGAGGAAAGAGGGGGGAGAGAAGATGGAGGAGTCCGAGTGGGAACGCGAGAGGGGAAGGGGACGCGGGAGAGGAAGGGGAGGTGGAAAGGGAACGGGATGAATGGGAAAGGACACGCAGGGAGAATCAATTTCTTTATTAAATGGCATAGCAACGCATGCCGGGGACCAGCTAGTTCACAATAAATTCTGATTTAATTGCCTTTCATTTCAAACTCGTAAGAATTGTATGTTTATTGTATTTCAAATATAAAATGTTATGAAACATAACTGGTTTGGTTTTTTTCCATTTTTATTGGAACAAGAATTTTACAACCTTTTTGCAACCAATTTTACCAGATTTTTTTTAATACAATCTTTTTCCGGGCAAGGGCTCATTTATAGCTTTAATGAATTTTGTTTGACTACGTCACAAAAATGATCTTTATGCCATGCCACAAAGATCATTGCATGAATACGTTTACGTGCTCCTAAAACCAAAGCAATCAGAAACAAACGATATTGTTTGGTTAATTACCCACGAAACAAAGACAAGGATCTTTGTGACCGTGAAACCTAATTGCAAAAAACCAGATGTCTCACAAGGAAGTCAACTCACACTCACTTCATAGAAAATTGTTCAACATTCGTCGTAAAATTCATGTTTAAGACTCATTTAACTATTCAAAATCATTCGAATTTGATTCACGTTTCTGTACGTTTCTTGATGCAGTAGAGATGAAATTGGCGCATATCTCACATATGTAGAATGCCTGGCGCTTGTGCTCTTTTGTAATAATGAATATGAAAAATCTAATTGCTTGCAATAGCTTAAAACAATGGCTCAAGTGCCCCCTTATTCTTGATTACCTGCAATATTAATTTATTAACGTGATAAACTTTTAAACGTGGGGGTGTACCAGAAGGTATTGGCAATTAGCATTACCTGATGACCTTGATTTTTTTTTATCTGTAGTAGTTATCGTTGTGAATTATTGTATGACTTTTATGATTCAATTTGATTTATAGTTTTGCCATTTCGTGCTTTTATATCTGTGTTTCTCAAAGTTACCGATATCGCCCCCTTTTTGAGGGGGAAAGATTGTTGAAAAGATCCAGGTGGCGGTAGTGGTCTCGGGAAGCAGAAAGGGGGCAATAAGTAAATTCGACTGACATGAATATTTTTCATTCGAATATGCAGATAGCTCCATCTTCTTCTTCTTCTTCTTGTGCCCTGTCCGTTCAACGGACGTTGGTTATCATGTTGGCTATGCGGACTTTGTTTACGGCGGCCCGGAACAGCTCTACGGTAGACTGGCCAAACCACTGTTTCAGGTTTTTCGGCCATGAGGTTCTCCTGGCTTATGATATGCAAGATCTCATACTTCTCTAGACGTCTCATCACATGTCCAAGTGTTGAAGTTTTCGGATTTTTATAGTTTTGATAAAATCTCTTTGTAACCCTGTCCATCCAGTTTATTTTAAGTATTATTATGTAGATCCACATCTCGAATGCCTCAAGTCGCCTATTTAGTTCTTTAGTAAGCGTCCATGCTTCCATTCCATAAAATAATATCGAAAACACGTAGCATCTGACCATCCCTCATCGCTAAAATGCCCTCAGCATCGCTCTAGTGAAAGACAACCATTACAATAAATTTTTAGCTTAAAGTGCATTTAGCTGTGTTTAGTGATTAGATAGAATAGCTTTCCTTTCCCAACCTTCCTTTTTTACATTTCCTTCTCCTCCCCGTATCGTTCAGCTTTTGCAACCTCTTCAAGATTGGGGATGCTGTAATCACATTGACTCAGGCCGGTGGTAACTCAACTTCGGTAACACATGTATACATATTTTGTATTCACACGATCAAGCATTCAAATTTTGGTTGTGGGACTGTGATTATCATTCTAATTGTTGTCTTAGCTAAAGCACGACTCTGATTTTAATTTTCCAGGGCATTTATTTTTTTTTTTCAGGTTCTCCATAAAACAGTTATACACCAAATTATTACGGAGAAGATTACAAAATATAAGAGAAAAAAAAAGGCCAAGGGGCAGTTTCACTATGTTGAGACATATGTCAAAAGATAGTTACTGAACTCTCTATAGGTAACATTGAAGATGTCAATGCTCAATGCAGTATCGTTAAGCAGTTGAAGTGCTCTATTTAATGAGGCATTCTGAAAGGAAGAAGTTCTCGCTTTCGGAGCATAAAAAAGTGTGTGGGATCTCCCACGAGTATACGCGTTAGGGACATATAGGTTAATCTCCTTCAACATAGGTGGATTCAGTACAGTACCGAAGATCAGCTTAAAAAAATGTTTCCCCAAAAATATTTTACGGCGGGCTTCTAAGGTATTAAGATCGAGCATAATATCATCAGTATCTAGTACGTTCGATCGACAATGGATTTAGGAGGGGGGCGCTGAAATTAATTGTACTTAAATGGGGGGCGGTGAACCTACAAAGTTTGAGAAACACCGTTTAAAGAATTTTCATATTTTGTGTAGGCTCGACTCATATGCTTAGTAAGACCCACCTTAGTGGCACTCTGAATTTAAACATGAATAAACATAAGATTACATTGCCATTCATTCCGACGCATTATAATGCGCCTGTTTTCATTCAACTGTCAGTTTCAACTGATGTGGGCCGAACTCGCAAACCCTCGCAGTCCTCGGAGACTTCCGAATACATTATGTTTTATACTATGCACTATCGCAGACCCGTGAAAAATCACGGAATATTCTGAACTTTTGATTCTTGACACATCGGTTTCAATTTTTGAAATAATAACATATTATATTTTTATAGGTGGGTACTTTATCCTTTGTGTGAACTCTTCACACAACCGATTCCATTTTTGAAAATGACACTTAAAGTCAAAGCAAATTTGAGTTCATTGAACCAGATTTCACGGGGAGAACAACCGCGTTCAGACAATCGAAATGAATGGTATGCTTGATGACAATCGTGAAAAATCACAGGATTTTTGATGAAATCAGTTCCAATTTTTTAAATAATAAATTATAATTTTTATATGTGGATACTTTATGGCTCTTAATTTTGAAATGTGTCACTTGTCTTCAAAACAAATTTGAGTTCATTGAACTAGATTTCATGGGTACTAATTTAACCGGGACATCGTTTACCGGCATATATTCACTTTTAGGTATGTGAATAAGTTGGGTTATAACATCATACGTCCTATTTCAATATTTTTATTTATTCAGATTCAACTTCAAAAACAGAAATCGGTAAATAGATTTTGAGAAATGGATTTTGCAAACTTTCAAACCTCATGTCTCAAAACAAGGTAAAGTGAAGTTAGAACCCTGTCTATTGTCCAATCCACAATGATTGTATGCTGACTTATTTCTTTATTTATCTTATTTCACATGTAAATAAGTACTGCCCACACATGCAGACATGTATGGACTACTGATGGTGATAGAAGTTTGCAATAAGGAAGCGTTAATGAGATTATTCTAATTCTAAACCCGTACACAAAGATTCTTTACAAACTTTGAATAATTTTGTAATAATAATAATAAAATGACACATTAATGACATATCGCATAATTTTTTTTAATTCCAATGTTGTATATACGCAATTATCTCATATATCGCATGTCAAGATGACTCAATTAGTAAATGCATGTTTTATGTGGGTTTAATAGTGAGTTAAGTTATCTAGAATTCATCAACATCGATTTTAATTATAATTCTTCTTCCTTGCAATGTCCCAACTCATTGGATAGGTAAGCTGTTGGGGTCGGCTCTTCTCGTTCTCAGGCTATATCTTCTTCGGTTCTGGGTATCGCTTTCATCCAGACCGTTTTCTCTGTAATGGTCTTCCTCTGGATGTCTGTTATGAAGCTCCATATTTGCCTCCACCTCCACATTGCCTGCTTCATTATGTGGTCTGGTGGTTACCATCTTATGTACCCATACCATCTCAACTGTCGTTCCTCTGTTTATGTCCGTGACACGTTAATCCCATCTTTTAGTGAACTCCTGCCGACCATCTAAGTTTTCGCTTTTCTGCTGTTTCGATTTGCCTAAAGTAGGAGTTGTACCAAAGATATTGGAATATAAGTAGATGTGCTATCTGCTGTTTTTACTATGTGGGTCTGCGCTTCCGGGTGTCGCCGATATTGTTTACCAATTAACAAATAAACTAAAAGAACAAATAATTAACGAATAAACCAAACGAATCTTAAACTAAATGAACGAATTCTTTCCTTATTCAAAATATATTGTTAACCAATATAAATGCACATTTTCAAAAAATCAACGAAATGAACAAATTCTTTTTGTATGAAAACTACGCTAATTAGCGCGTAGTCCGGCGACAGTTGCGCGGACACCATAGCATATCTCCTCTGTATTAGAATATCTTTGAGTTGTACATAGTCCAGCATTAGGAACTATACATTATCGCGGGTCTAACAATAGTCTGGTATATCTTTCCTTTAAGTTTTATAGGCATTTTCGGGTCACACAAGATTCCTGTTTAATCGGTTTTACTTTTAATTGTGTTGTTTTAATCCGTGCCTACCTATATTATAAACTAGATGTACTCTTTTAATTTATTTTTCACACTCATTCAGCAAATCAATTCTTGAACTGTGTCTTTGACATAATACTTTACTAATCTTAATAATAAATGTTTTATTATCTTCCGATGTCTCGCAGGCCAATTTGTCGAAAAACCAAAAATTTAATCTTGGTTGAAACAAAGCAATGAAAATCATAAAACAGATTAAAAATATCCTAACGTAAACACTGCTAGAACTAATTAAACTTTTAGTAAGCATTGTTTTGCAATTGTTCTATTTTTATTGATCGCTAGTGGGGCGTATAAATAGCTCCAATAAAGGTAGACTCAATACCCTGTGAAATATAACAAATAATTATAATTAATTATTATTTTTAATTGTAAAACTAACGTTTTTAAGACAAGATTTTTTATGCATAGCACAAAGGGTAACAATTATTATAAGCAATAATTATCAGCCTGAAACACTCATCCACATTGAAAAATCTTCCGAGAAAAGATACATGACGCCAACGGGACTTGAACCCGTGTCCTCTCGATTGCCGGTCGATTGCTCTTGACCACTGAGCTATGGCGGCTTATCTCGTACCCGCCAAATGATTCAATATATGCTAGTGTTTCATTCAACAATTACTGCTTATTACATTTTTTTTCTCACCTGAAAACAACCAACTTTATTTTTGCGAGAGAAACATTGTAAGTGTTAAATCCCTCGCTAGGTGGCGTCGAGACAAATTATGTCTTCATTTATTGGGGAAATACTTAAACTTGTCAAATATTAATTATTATTTTTAATTGTAAAACTAACGTTTTTAAGACAAGATTTTTTATGCATAGCACAAAGGGTAACAATTATTATAAGCAATAATTATCAGCCTGAAACACTCATCCACATTGAAAAATCTTCCGAGAAAAGATACATGACGCCAACGGGACTTGAACCCGTGTCCTCTCGATTGCCGGTCGATTGCTCTTGAAAAAAAAAAAAAAAAATGTAATAAGCAGTAATTGTTGAATGAAACACTAGCATATATTGAATCATTTGGCGGGTACGAGATAAGCCGCCATAGCTCAGTGGTCAAGAGCAATCGACCGGCAATCGAGAGGACACGGGTCCAAGTCCCGTTGGCGTCATGTATCTTTTCTCGGAAGATTTTTCAATGTGGATGAGTGTTTCAGGCTGATAATTATTGCTTATAATAATTATAATTAATTATTTACGCGACATTCTCACCTCAACCATTATGGTCAAGAATTGCCCAATGAAAACGTGTACTGAACTGAAGGAGATACTTTCCTGCAGCAGTGTAAGCTTCTTCTGTCCATGTAATGTGCGCAGGCAGATTATTCATTCATCAGGTGGCGTATTTCATGAATTAATTCGGTCAGTTGCTGAGTCGACATCGCGTTTGGGTCCCACCAGGGCGTCGCGCATTCAAATCCTCGGCTGGCTAATCCCTCCATCATGACTTTAGCAACATTTTCGGTTTACTATGGTGGTGGTAGGAGATTTTCAAATATTGTCGGATTATTCGAATGTCAGTCTTTCTTTAAAAAAAAAATGTTGTGAAAGAAGAATTTTGTATCTTAAATCCTCCCTCTCAGAATACCAATTTTTCAAAAAACATGAAACTAAAATTTACGTAATTATAAAGTAATTCTAAAAAATAAATCATGTATTATGGTGCTATTTTATGAAATAAAGATTACTAGTACGTATTTAAAAAAAAAAAACGAACCTTTCGCTTTTATCTTGTTGACTTGTTAATATATTGCAAAAGTGCAATAGTCCACGTGGGATTGTGTGACGTCACAGCGGCCCTCGCACGTGTCAAGAGCCAAAAGGAAATGGATGGAAATTTCGAAACGCTGCATAGGAAATTCGATCTTTGCCGTTCTCGTTCCGCGTTGTGAAACAACAATAATATGCAGATGGCGATGCCCCCAGTACGGAATGCGAACAACTATGTAGGAGCAAAATTCATCAATTTGTGTCATGGTGGGCGAAGAAAGCTCACATCTTATTCCCCTTGAAATTTTCTTTGAATACTTCGAAGAAAAACTCAAGATATTGCCATTAAAGTGAAACCCCGAAGATATCATCGAATGTCATGTCGAAGATGTTAATTACAGCAGTGTTTTAGAAAATGTCCAATTGTTCAAGTCTCCAGTTTTTAATATATTATTTTTTTAAATTTCTCCACACAGGAGCCCTTGATTTTCCCTTTTGACCTACCTTATCTAAAGGGATGGTACGTGGTGAATATTTTCGGAAGGGGTGAATCTGGATCTCGAAGGGTTCCCTATACTTAAAGGGGAAAACACAAAAGCCCGGAAATCATTCCACATCCGACCGCATATGTAACAAATATTGTAAAATGTGTAATTGAAAAAGTGCAAATGTTGAGCACTTTGAGCGTTTTGCGAATTTCCCCCATGTTCACCGGTGCTAAATGGATCAATGACGTAAGTTTAGTAAGATAGATCAAATTCATCCCTTAAGTCTGTGTTCTAATGTCGTCGTTCCCAATCCTACTCACGTTGAGCCGAAATTTTGTCTCAGCACTCCGCAAAACCACAAATACGCTCTTCTCAACGCAACTCTCCGACCAACAAGCGTTACTAAATAAATCACTTAGCTGATCGGAGACTCAGATTGATCGATCGAAAAGTTGGAAACAGCGGCTGTAAGGATTGCATTCCGTCCGTTAAGATACGGAAATCTATCAAACGTATTTCCCGTTTTCCCACATCTGTTGGTTGCCAAATTTAATTGCAGAAAAGCCCCAAAATGATCTATTTTAGTTTATTTCTTCTGTTACATAGGCGTTTCCTTGTTTCTATTTCAACCATCCTTCCTCCCACATCTATAAACAATTTCTCTCCATCCCTTTACTAATAAAAGGTGTTCTTCTTTAAACTGATCAATAATACAACCAACGTAAACCGCCGTACTATCAACGGTCACGAGTGTATTTTTGCGTATATCGTCAGTACGCCTGATATCTCAGTTTGTCCGCTAGCTTTCTCCCCGTACAGATGCTGTTGACTTTTATTACCTTTCCAAGACTGGTGGCACATCATCTGCGTTTAGAAATTAGTCAAATTTGCAGTGGGAATGTTTTCACTTTTGATGGAATCGAAGAAAATTAACGTGTGTAGTTAGCAGTAAAACTCTTATGGGCTATTGTTCGGTGTCTTTATTGGTAGGAAATGGAGGTTTTACGCCACCGCAAGATTGGTACCCAAGTTTAGAGAGTTGAGTTGCAGCCTGAAGCTTGTTTTTCTATATTTAAACGCCAGTTATCGTAAATGTTAAGTTCTTTTTGGCAGTTTTCATACGGTATGTATATTTCCGTGGGGTAAGTAACCTGCCCTCTGAATAAGGTGGATGAAATCTTACATATAAAAATCTCGTGTCACGGTGTTTGTGGGGGCACTCCTCCGAAACGGCTTGACCGATTGTTATGAAATTTTTTATCTACATTTGGCAGGTATGAGAATAGGTTTTAAAGTATATTTCATACCGCTAGATGATTAGGGTGTCCCTACCCAGAAAAAACTATTATTTTGACAATTTTTTTTGTATTTATTTTTTATTTGGCATCAAAATACCTATAACCCCAAATTTTAACCCTCCTACCCCTACCCTCCCATTTTTTAATCGCGATTTTAGTATTTTTGTATGAAGAAATTTAACCGTCTTTCGTATGTCAAACAGAACGAAATTATTTATGTTGTTGAAGGACAGATGTAGCTACGTCCACCTCATCGAACTTTATTCGCACATGCGCAAGACATTCACGAGAAGCGCCGTGTCAATTTGATACTTCATTCGGCATCATGTTCTCGCGTGGGCAAACCATCGAGCATATTTGTGATGGCTAAAGACGGACTGACAGAAAAATTTCGTTCACTCAATTTCTCTTCGAAATTAATATTGATTTTCTTTATTTCATTTTCGTACTTTTAGTGTTTTGTTGCTTTTATCGGAGGTCATCGTCTACAGCAGCGGTCCATTCCTATTTCTGTCATAGATCCCATCCCCGTACACTTACAATACATTCGTTATTTTTTATTTAACAACCATAATATTCACTAGAAATAATTCACATGGCAGAACAACGTTTGTCGTGTCAGCTTGTTTTTTTTATAAATGTCTGAAACATATAATTGTATTTAACTTTATTATTTAACTTACAAATTAATTCGCTTAGAACTTTGTAATCGTACACAAAAAGATAGCAACCGAAAAAAATTTCAAAAATTAGATGAGGATAATTATTGTTAACTCTTTTGAAAGGTGAGATTGACAAAAATGGTAGAATAAAAATAAAATTGTTAATTACTTAGAAATGTAACCACGTAAATAAGATTTGATGTTTTTTTTTTCTCTCTTATGAAAGTATTCACAAAATTAATAAAAATATCTTTTGGATTGAAATCGACCGTTTTCAGAATCCGTGTGCTTTGTTTGTTTGTTTTTTAATATATTTGAATACCTCACAAGAGTCCCAACTGCTCCCGCCTGGAGCCAGTGATGTTATGTACATGGGGTATATATTGGTGTATAAGAGGCTGAAGGTAGTGGGGAAGGGAAGGAGATGAGGAGGAGGAAGGTGGGGAAGTATCTGGCTATTCAGATCTGGTCACCAAACACGTCCAAAGCCATTTCAATCAACGTTTCAATTCTGAATGAAAGTCTTACACCAGGGCAATACTGAGAGTATGTTCCACTCTGGAACGTGCCGCAAATATACTATAATATATTATTTTTAATGAATTAACTGTGAAATAACACAAATCAAATGAAATTTATTTGCCCACGCTGGGATCCGATCCCGCGACCTTCGGATTGCGAGTCAAGAGCCTTACCGCCCGACCATGCCGGCCGTCTTTTATCAGTTTATGACAGTTGTTGATTTATATGTTTATTACCTAAATTCAATTACCTACAATTAGGTAGGCGGGAATGGGTACCGCCGCCCCAGGAACCTTAATTGGATAACCAACACCTCTGCCATAGGTCATCCCAAGTGGTTCGCTACGTTTGGTGATTTAGCGGGGGTGCCCGGGTTCATGGGGTGAGGTTTGTCTAGGTCTTGGAGGCGGATGACCAGGACACACTAAATTCCAGATTCCTACCTACTCCTTAAACCCTTTTCCTTCCCATAACTCTCCTCTTCCTCCTTTTCTTAAAAAAACCCTCCACACAGCATACCCAAAGATGACAGAGGCCCTGAGGGAAATTATTTTCTTCCCGGCCTCTTGTGTGGAGCACATGTAAAAAAAAAATCGGTGTGAAATAATGCACAATAACCACTGGAACGACAGCGCGTTTTATAACTTTTGCCCTCGATTGCTCGTGACATTTTCGAGTACATTTTGAATTTTTTCCGCCGACATTGAAAAAATCATATCTCCGAATTTTAATATGAAGACATGCAAACTGATTATAGTTCTATATAGTTAATAAATTAACCTATCTTTTGTTGATTATCACATATTTGTAGGAATTATAAAAAAAATATTATAAAATCGTAAACTTTAAAAATGTGCGAATCCTGCGTGTTAATTCCGTAAGATTGCCCTAAATTTTACTTTTTCAAGTCAACATTGGATATTTTTGATTTCTACACGTTGTCTAAACAAAATACAAGGTTTTTAATAAGATAATATATCATAAGAATACGTAGTACTAACCTTTTACAATATTTGCAATTATTTTGCCGAGATCCGCCATTTTCCTTTGTCACAAAATTTGCACCTGACAGCTAGCTTTAGTTGTCATATTCTAGATTAAAACTTTTCAAAGCTAATTGAAATTTAGATGTATATCTTTGTTAAGAATTCTTCTAATTGATAAACTATAGTTCGAATGCACACGTCAAGTAAGTAGGTCCATAATTGTAAAAATAAACACAAAAATCGGATGAAATTTAGATTTTAAATTCGATTTACGTAAAACATGTTAAAACATGTTAAAAGTCACTAAATTCTCAGTTTGAACACTTGAAAACACGTTAACCACATGGATAATTGAATTGTGATAACTGTTTGGTGTTAAAATGCAAAAACACAATCACTTAGGGCATTTTAAAACACGTGTAAATTTATCCGGCCTGTCAAACAGTTTTGTGTCGGAGGTGACTAAACTGTCAGTTTTAAAGTGCGAAATACTTTTCCCAGAAGCATCTATATGCAATAGATGTTGCCATAGATGAGAGACAATATTCCCAGCTTTCCAACGGAATAAATATTGGCCAGGCACTGGTAAATAATTAAATAGTTTTTAATTTTTTACGAGTGGTACGTCATAAACGTCGAATTATTCGACGTGGGCAATCCTAGAAGAAAACAAAATGTCGAATAATTATTCGACATGGTCGCTCCAGTGGATAAGAATGTAAACATTTTTGGCTCATGTATTCCTTCGAAAACATCAATAATCACCTTCAGTTTGGTTTAGAAAGGAGTCTGCTTTAATATTATTATGATGAACCGAACTCCAAAATGATTGATTAACAGTTGAAGCACAGTCCATTTACGCATAGGGCAGTGATGTTGTCACGACGTATGACCAGCTAGATTAGGTGCCATTACCTGTTGAATATGTAGACTAAAATATGCAGAAAATTGTCCAGTTTCTAGGGCGGTCGGAACGGGTAAGGAGAACCATAATATTCCAAACGGGTTTCTATGTGAATTCTAATCACTGTCATTTCTAGAAAACTGCTACCACTTCTGCTAACCTGGTGCCCAGTTAAATGACGTTTACCACATTCTATGTTGATGAGGCTCCCAGTCATATCCGACATGTTGTTGTTCATATAAATGGAAAGAGGTTTTCTGAGAATGCTGATATTGCTCATGGCTTTATGATCATATTTCTCCCATTTTGGGATTATAACTTACTTTTTTTTCATCTTCTTCCTCTTCTGGTCTCCTTTTCTACTGGAACATTTCAGAAAGAAGTTTCCTGAGAATGCTGATATTGCTCATGGCTTCATGATCATATTTCTTCCATTTTGGGATTATAACTTATTTTTATTTGTCTTCCTCTTCTGGTTTCCTTTCCTACCGGAACATTTCAGAAAGAAGTTTCCTGAGAATGCTGATATTGCTCATGGCTTCATGATCATATTTCTTCCATTTTGGGATTATAACTTATTTTTATTTGTCTTCCTCTTCTGGTTTCCTTTCCTACCGGAACATTTCAGAAAGAAGTTTCCTGAGAATGCTGATATTGCTCATGGCTTCATGATCATATTTCTTCCATTTTGGGATTATAACTTATTTTTATTTGTCTTCCTCTTCTGGTTTCCTTTCCTACCGGAACATTTCAGAAAGAAGTTTCCTGAGAATGCTGATATTGCTCATGGCTTCATGTTTCATTGCTCATATTTCTCCCATTTTGGGATTATAACTTACTTTATCTTTTTCTTCTTCCTCCTCTTCTGGTGCACTTCAGCGGAACTACACTCGTAACTGTCAATGTTTGAAAAGCAATATGTGCCTGTATTTGCCCTCTGTGGAGGTGGAGTAAAAATTCAAAAGCTTTAGGTTTGGTACTTAACTGAAACCTACTAAGCAACAATATAAAATAATAGAAACAACTAACAACAATAATAGAAAATACATTCGTAGTCCTGTGCTGAGGGGGACTATGCTTTGGATAAGTTTTCAGCGACTTCTATGGCTTTTAACTTCATTCTTTGGATAAGGTTTTCCAGAAACTTCTTTGACGATGTTTTAAGTATACTAGTTCATTTTTCGATAGTTCCTTCAGCCAACATTTAATATCCTTAATGTAGCTATTTTTTGTTTTAATTTGTTTGATACTAAGTGGGAGTTTGTTATATAACTTTACTGCTAAAAAATTCAGAACTTCTTTGTCCAAATGAAGAGTTATACTTTGGTATATTAAGTTTGTCTGTTTGTTTGGCTCTGGTTTTATAAGCATGTGAGGTGTCTGCCTCTGAATAATTTTTGTGGTGATATACTAGAATGGCATAGATTTTCTGTATGCTTGGAACATCAAACTGTTTAAAAATTTCCTTTAGTGACCTTTAGTATGGTCTTTATGATGCAATTCTGTGAGTTACCTTAAGTTGTTTTATGTGATTAGATGCTGCTGAGCCCCATCCTATTACTCCATATTCCAATCGACAGTGGCATAAAGCATAATATACTCTCTTTAATCGATATGATCAAACAGATTCTCTCTCTCAGTCGGTAATGAGAGGCATTGTTGTTAGGTTTGAAAAAAAAACGGTGCTGTAACCTCTCAAAAATGAATCCTATGATGCTTTGCTTTTAATCTTTGAAAACAATCATAAGTATCTGGGTTTGCAAAGTAACACAGGGTATATATATATATAGGCTTACAGAGTGACTGCATCTAAGCAAACAAACATCGTGGGTTTTCAGCCATGGACCTATCGGCTTTGCACTTTGCATGTCGAGCAGTTTCCGCGTAGATTTTCGATGACTGTCCCCGGAATCGAACCAGTTATCCCGGCCTGTGAGTCAGCCCAACTCCGAACTAGTTTCAGGACTAGAACACCTACACCGTAACTCGGGTGGTGCTTGCTTTAGGAGCACTGTGCCACGGTGGGCATTGATTACACTCTGTAATTGGGTACCGTGATACAGTAACCACTTATAAACAAATCTTTACTAATTTTATTTTACGCTGGGAAGACACTGAAAGAACGTCTTTGCACTTATCATTTAGTTTACCTATTAAGATTGATTTACCATTCTCGGAGGTCTTTCTGTCAGGACTTCAGACTGTTCTGTATTTATATGAATTCCTTAAGAGCCTGTCCGCACAGCGATATTTCACCGCGCGTTTTAAATTCTCGCGTATTATATTCCGCGATCGGATTTACAACTAGTACGCACTGCGAATAAAATTTCGCGCGATTTTTGTCAGTATAATATAGTTCTCGGCTAAGATGCACGTGTAAATGGATAACAGAACTAAAATTTTAATTTATCTAATAATACGGCGGCGTAACAAACGTATCAAAAGATGTCACGAACATTGGATTCACCCATTTACAGCATTGAGACCTATGAAAGGATTTTTCTTTATAAAACATCAAGAGCTGCGAAAATACAATAAAAAGTTTTTTGGGTATTACAGAATGACAAAAAAATCATTTGATAATTTACTACAACTAGTTGGTTCAACTAATGTGAAACGCGCGAATTTTATTCCGCAGTGCGGCCATAGCCATACTATTTCATACTGCACAAAATATTCGCGCGGAAATAAATCCGCACCGCATCGCGTTCAATTTGCATCAAACCACAGAATTTTTTTTCGCGCGTTTTTTTTACCGCCAGTGCGGATAGCCCTACAAGATCTCATGTGTCACAGAATGTTGCGAAAAAAAAACGCGCGGTGAAAAATCGCTGTGCGGACAGGCTCTAATTGTTACCTTTGCAGTTGCAGTGCTTGTTTACAATGTGATGCGGTACCACTAAACTTATTTGTGTCATGCTATCAAAGGGATGTTCTGTGTCATAAATAAAATCACCCATAAAATTATTTATTAAATACTTCAGAGACGTTTTTTTTAAATTTTACTAAGTACCATTTAACTAGGAAATTTTAGGCATAAATCCAATGGGAGCTTTAATTTTTACCGTGAAAAGGCAATAAAAATTCGGTCCTATAATGCTGCAGCTCTTTCTTACACATTAAATAATGGTGAGACAAAAGATGAGACTCGCACAATACGTGTGACTGTTTTCGTTTGAAGAAAACAGATATATCTTATTACGTCTCCGATATGGCGACGTGAATTTTCGTTTTTTCTTACACCTATGAGGCAGATGTAAGAAAGTGCGTCTGTAAGAAAGAGCTGCAGCTTTATACCTATGTTTAAAAACAAAAGCAAAACCATCAATTTTCAGCAATTCACTCGCACTTCAATATTATTCTTGTAACTATATTCCATACTTTTAAAATTATCGTCACGGCTTGTAGTATTGTAGTGGTCTATGGAGACGTCACGGTACGTGGTGTGAGAGAGATGCAAGAAAATTATGACTTTTCCGGAGTATCTCATCTTTTGAAAGAGCTGCAGCATTACTGTGATAAGACACAAATGTTTATTGCATTTTTTATGCCGTCACGGCACCGTAATCGAGAATCGTCACGGTAATAATAAAATAACAATCTAAAATATTGACGAATCCTTGCAAAATCCTTAATCCTTTTAAAATTTAGCCTCACAAAAACTGAGCCCAGAGCCCAGAATAAAGTTAGCCTCTCAAAAACAGATACTTTAATAGTACACAACTGCTAACCTGTACAATCCACAAGTGCGCCCCACGGTTGAATTTGGCAGCCACCTCTGGTCTGGAGCTCCAAAATACCTGAAAAATACCCTCGACTCTGTGCAGAAACGGGCGGTCCGTTTGATAGTTTCTCCCATCGTAACAGACGGATTGCAATCCTTAGAGCATAGGCGTCGGGGGGAATGCTATCTTTCCTACCGGTATTACAATGGAAGATGCTCCGAGGAATTAGCGTCATTGATCCCTTCGGCACCGGTGCATAGTCGGGAAACACGCCAAACATTTGTACACGGTTGACATTTGTCACATGAGAACAGGTCGCTTCTTCGACTCGTTCTTGTGTTCAACAGCTCGGCTGTGGAATGTTTTGCCGGCCTCTGTGTTTCCTCCTTCCTACAACATGGGTCTCTTCAAGACCAATAATTTCATTCCTTCCTCTCCTTAAAAAGATCCTCCACACGGCATCCCAGATGGCATAGGCCCTGGGGGGAAATTATTTTCCTCAGGGCCTCCTGTGTAAAAAAAAAAAAAAAAAGTAAATACAATTTTTGGTTTGACATAAAGTCAAGCACAATATTAAATTTACTAAAAACATCTCTGAAATAACATCACAAGGAAACGGGAAAGCATCGCGGAGGAGAGAACACAACACTAATTTTGACCAAAGATCATACAGGTAAATCTTAACCATTAATAGAAATCTGTTTTATCCATAGAACTATCAAACAATGAGTAATGGCTTCATAAAATTGGTACAGCTTTCAGATAGATAAATCCATCGTGAGGCGTAAGGCGATTCCAGACTCACGGCGAGAAATTCTCGCCGAGACTTCTCGCGAGAACAAGCACTTATCCACACTCTCATTTTTATCACTCGTGATCTGTTTCCCATCCGGTATGGACGACATCACAGACGATATTAAAATGCAGCAGGTTTGGCTCTGTGCGCCATGGCATATTATAATTTTGTGAACGTTGTGACGTTGAACGTTGTAGTTAGCCCTTGATTTAGAAAGGAATCCAGAGCGTCGTATGCAAACCATATTGGTTTATAAATTTCATTTTCACCAGCACCCGAATTGGAGGAATCATTCACCATTTTTCTATATTTCCGTTAACTAACAAAAAGGGCATCTTTTTTCTTTTTGAGTTCAGGTACTTTCATCTCCATTATTTCTCCAAGTCTGTTCCACGCATCGTGGTTCAAACTTTTGTAATTCGATGTTTTGCATCCCATAACACCGGTTCAGATTGAAAATATTCTATAAATTACAACTCTTGTTGATTTTTTATACAAGAAAACAAAATTTTCGAAACAAAAACATAAATATATTGCACGTCTTCTCTCAACCGCTCACTAAACAACACTAAGACAAAACGTGAGTGTAGTAGCCTTCTCGCTTCTCGCCCGAGAAATCCTTTGAAGCGGCCAAATTTACCGACAATGATCCGAGAACAGCCGAGCCTGAGAAAGAGAATGCGAGAAACACCTCACATTCTCGCTTCTCGGGTGTTCTCGGGGCTTCTCGCCGAGAGTCTGGATTACAAAGGGGCAAACGATACGGATTTTCTAGCTTGATCCAGGAGGTACCAGGATCTCTGGAATTCAGACAACTTCTAAAGCAGATGGATGAAGCCAAGAATTGGATCGTACCGAAGATGAGAGGAAGGAGTTCAGAGGACTAGCAGTTCAACAAAGCTAACTAAAATATGAGAGTGTAAAATAATATTCTACCCAGTATCAAGACCCGTTTGAATTCAGCGAAATTTTGGATTTGTACTCAGGAACTTGTCAAAGTACAGTCACACATGAATATGCATGAACTTGTTTATTGTGCAATCGATTATCTTAGATTTCTAAAATAACATGAATGTAGTCGGATACTACCTGCTTTAGAATGTATGCGACTAGATTATGCTCATAAAGAAATCTGTGAAATTGTTTTCATTACACTGTGTAACATTCATACTAGGAATATTTACAATATTTTCATTGCAATGTGTATTATGTAAAAAAGTTTGCATTATACTGTGAACAATGCTAAAGTTTTTTTGTATAATAATTTAATTAGTATGACACACTTACTTGGAGCAACCAAAAAATTATGCAGGTAGGTTCTCACGTCTTTGTTGTTGTTAGTGCAACATTATTGGATTATTATCGTACTAATGCTAATCTTGTATCGGTGTAGACTTTTTTTAATGATGTAGTATTTATGCAAATCTATTCGATTGTGATTCTAGCATTCTTTTTCTATGAGTTCAGATCTTATAGGAGGTTGGACAACATTTTTGATATGTGAATCCATGATGCTGCAATGCGATTTTTTAGTCGTGAATTCTTGTCATGCCTTTTTATCAAGCATCTTATCGTGCATTTTAAATTTTTTTATTTTTAACTAGCTGGTTCCCGGCATGCGTTGCTATGCCATTTAATAAAGAAATTGTTTCACCCTGCGTGTCCTTTCCCATTCATTCCGTAACCATTCCACCTCTCATTCCTCTCCGCCTCCTCCACCTTCTACTTCCCCAGTCCACTTCCCCTCTTACCCCATCCCGCGAACCCCCCTACCGACTTCCCCTCCCCCCTTTCCCCCTCCCTCCTCCCCCCTCTGCATTCCATACATTCATTCCCGGTACATTTAGTTTTCAAACAGCTCGCGTACCACCTGTTGCATTTTTTTTTATACAAATTTCGTAATGCCAGAGCTCACTTATACAAACCTTATCCTGACAATAACGAACACAAAACAAAAAGAATTATCCAATTTGGTGCAGTCGTTCAGAAGTTATGCGCGTACATACATTTCGGTGATTCATTTTTATTTATATAGAAGATAGATAGATAGATAGATTTTTTTTTTTTGTATGAGTAAAGTAGTTTTCTTCTTAGGACCGTTGTGATTTGAAACTCAATGAAACGGTAATAACAATAACACTAAAAAGAGACAAACATATACATCTGTAGGATTTAGCCTGCGAGAGATTAAGGTGGAATGAAACTTTACCTACTTACACAAACTGCGCTCATTGGCCGCTTTGATTATGAGCTTACTTTTCAAGGCTCCTATTGGTTGAGATTGTGTGGGTGAAGTTTCACTTCTACCGCGTGTTAACTGCACTCGATATATATTATTTAACTACCTGGTTATTCAGATCTGGTAAGCAATGTTTCAATTCTGAATTATGGTCTTACACTAGGGCGATACTCAGAGTATCTTCCACTCTGGATCGTAATGCTCTTGACTCGCAATACGAAGGTCGCGGGATCGAATCCCGGCGTGGCAAATAAATTTTATTTGATTAATTTGTGTTAGTTCACAATTAGTTCATTTAAAATAATGTATAGTATATTTGCGACACGTTCCAGATTAGAAGATACCCTGGTGTAAGACCACCATTCAGAATTGGAACGTTGCTTGAAATGGATTTAGCCGTGTTTGGTGACCAGATATGAATAGCCAGATACTTCCCCACCTTTCCCTTCCCCATATCCTTCCTCTCCCCACTACCTTCAGCCACACAACATACCCCAATTGGGGATGCCATAGTCTCACTAGCTCCAGACGGGAGCAGTTGGGTCTCTTATGCGGTACATGTATTGATATAAAAATAAAATAAAAAAAACGAGTGTACACGACTGAAGTAAAAATTCACTAACTTATATCTCCCTCTCAACTTCCGTACGCCTCGCCCCCCGACCGTTCGCCTCGGCCGATCACACTTTTCATAACGCTATCGTCACGCATTCACCAGCTTACTCCCCAAGTCAAGCGTGCGTAAAGGCCCGACCGTTCGCCTCGCCCGATCACACTTTTCGTAACGCTCTTGTCACGCATTAGCCAGTTTACTCCCCAAGTCAATCATGCGTAAAGATGTTTTACTTCAATAAAAAACTTGCACACGCCGGGATTTAAACCCACGACGTCCAGATCGTTAGTCGAGAGTCTTACCTCTCCACCGCGGAGGTCGTTTCGATAACGTGTCAATACCAAAAAAGTTACAATTTTTTGATTGTGTGTGGTTCGGTCTATGAATAAAGAATCAAAAGATTTTGTATTTTAAATTAAATTCTGTTGCATAACACCTCCCATATGAAGTTTCCCAATGCATGTGTTAAAGATAAAAGCTTCACTCTCCAGTATACAGATATACAGATTTAATCTCCACGCGCCTTGTATACAGATGTCAATCAACCGCACACTCCAATTAAACTCGGAAGCTGTTATCGGTAGACGGTAAAAGCTGAAAGTGAAAATGGTCAGGCAACAATTCAATCAATTCAATTGAATTTATTCTTTTTAAAAACTTTACAAAATTAACATTTCAAAGCGTTTTTAAAAGAGAGAAAATAGATAAGACAAGAGAGGCATTTTGATGGTCGCTGTTCCTAATCCTACTAATCAATTGCTAAGCTGAAACTAAGGTTCTGTACTGCTCAAATGCATAACTACGCTCTTTCCAACACACAAGCTTAAGAATCTTGCCGACTTCTTGAGGGAGAGGTCGATTCAGATGGTAGCCGATGGTTTCACCTCTTTCTCTTACTCGATAAATGCTGGCGTCCCACAGGGATCGGTTCTGTCTCCGTGTTTTTGTTGCACATCAACGACCTTTTGTCATGTGCACCAATTCATTGTTACGCGGATGACAGTACAGTTCATGATAGCTTTTTGTTTGACAAGCCCCCAAAGGGCTCACAAACTCCAACAGCTCGTATGGCTTTGAAGCAAAGAATGGACGGTTACCTCGAGAGTGTTTTCTCTTGGGGTAAAAATAATCTCTTTGAATTTAATGTTTCAAAGACCCAATCTTGTCTGATTACGTCTAAAAGGGATCGAAATGAAAATCTAGTCTCCTTCAACGGAAGCAATCTTCCGAACAGGCCCTCCATTGATACGCTTGGTGTAACCCAAGTGACCAGCTCAGGTATGGGGGCTCCATCGAAGCCAGAGTAAAGTTAGCCTCCCAGATACTGGGCGTACTGTATAGGGCGCGCAGATACTTTTATAATGCACAACTGCTAACCCTGTACAAATCGCAAGTGCGCCCCACGGTTGAATTTGGCAGCCACCTCTGGTCTGGAGCTCCAAAATACCTGAAAAATATCCTGAACTATGTGCAGAAACGGGCGGTCCGTTTGATAGATTCTCCCATCTTAACAGACGGATTGCAATCTTTAGAGCACAGGCGTCGGGTGGGAATGCTGTCCTTGTTCTACCGGTATTATAATGGAAGATGCTCCGAGGAACTAGCATCATTGATCCCTTCGGCACCGGTGCATAGTCGGGAAACACGCCAAACGCGTGCCCAACTATTATACAGGGTTGACATTTGTCACATGAGAACGGGTCGTTTCTTCGACTCGTTCTTATGTTCAACAGCTCGGCTGTGGAATGATTTGCCTGCCTCTGTGTTTCCTCCTTCCTACAACATGGATCTCTTCAAGACCAATGTTCATTCCTTCCTCCTCAAAAAGACCCTCCACACAGCGTCCCAGATGACATAGGCCCTGAGGGAAATTATTTTCCGCAAGGCCTCCTGTGTGGAGTTAATGTAAAAAAAAAAGAAAAAAGAATCGCTTAATCTAAGGAAGCCGGACACGTGGATTTAGTTCGATTGAGCAAAGCAAAGTTATAAAAAGTGTCAACAGAGTTGCACTAACGCCACGAGGTACCGACGCGTTTGCGGAAGAGGTCAATCTGACACTTTATTTTGAAATATATTTTATAAATTTAAAAAAAATATATAAAATGCAAGTTTATAGATCACAGTATTTAAAAGAAATTATGTGTGTTAGTAATACATACAATATTTAACTCTTTAATATTTATTTAACATCGAAAGTTTTTACTTTGATGTCATTTTGGGTGGAGCCAAAGTGGGCGGCGTCACTTAAGATATTCAAAACGATAAACTATTTGGGAACAACGAGAATCAAGCGTTTCCTTTAAAATACTTACTTACATATCGCTTAACTGATGAAAGACTCAGATTGGTCGGTCGAAAAGTTGAGAACGTCGTTGTTCCCAATCCTGTTGATCAACTGTTGAGCCGAAATTTTGGCTCAACACTCCTCAAATGCAAAAATACGCTCTTCCCAAAGCAACTTTCCGATCAACGGGCAAATCGAGCGTTACTAAACAAATCGCTTAGCTGATCGGAGGCTCAGATTGGTCGGTCGAAAAGTTGGGAACAACGGCCGTAAATTGTGCTTCGTTGATGTTAAACATATCGATAATCGAAGTGAAAACCAAGCCCCAAGAAACGTGACTTGAAATGTCTTTAGCGGTGTTTAGTGACACTAGATTTGAATAGCAAGGTACTTTACCATCACCTTCCTTTCCCCATTATCTTCAGCCTCACAACATACCCCAATTACGGATGACAAAGTCTCATTGGCTCGAGGCGGTTGGAAGCAGTTTGGACTGTTGTGCATTATTCATATATATATTTTTTTTTTAAGTTTTGAGATTACTGCACAAACTTCCCAATTTCCCGGAGCCAATGTAACTGAAGGGAGTAGGAAGGGGAATGAGAACGGGTTAGAGAAATGTCAGGAAGTCATCATCATCACTATTGGCTCTACAACCCCTGGTGGGTCTTGGCCTCCTCGAGAGTCTTCCTCCATTCATCTCGGTTTTGTGCCAGTTCTCCAGTTTAGAAGCTCCAAGATAGATATGCCTTTGACGACGTTGTCGCTCCTTCTTAATCTTGGTCTTCCCAGGCTCCTTCGCCCTATTGGTCTTGAGTTCAGCAGGGACTTTGGTGCTTGATGCTCGGTCATTCTCTCCACATGACCCAGCCACCGAAGTCTTCCCAGTTTTATAAATTTTGCGACGTTTGGCTCCTTAAACGAATATATGGAGCTTATTGTTAAAACGCCTGCGCCAAAATCCATTTTTTAGATCCGGTCCGCCTGATGCGCCTCAAATTTTTCCTTTCAAAAACTTCAGTGCTCACTCATTCCACTTAGGTCTGATAAGTGTTTGTACACTAATATCTTCGTGTTTCTGGACAGCAGTCTGGATTTTAATTGGTTTTGTAGGCGGAAATAACAGCGATTTGCGTTCACTATGCGCTTCTGTCTTTTGTTATCAGGGAGCCTAGGTATGTGAATCTTGGTACCGTTTCGAAATTTTGGTTTCCACAGTAGAAAGTTGGGATTTGTTGGGTGCATCCTACGGCCATGTATTTGGAACGTCTGGAAGTACCCGGCATTTAAAATCTGGTAACTAAGCACGGCTAATCGTGTTACTTCAAACAACGTTTCGATTCTGAATGGTGGCCTTTACCAGGTTTAGTGACTGGATCTAAACGGTTAACGACTCCCAACCTTACTCTTCCCCATTCCTTCTCTTTCTCACTTCCTTCAGTCTTACATCGTCATCACTATGTACACTCCAGGGTGGGATTTGGCCTAGTCCATAATTTATCTCTACTGGCTACGATCCCTCGCCAAGACCGTCTACGATCGTCTCCAGTTCTCAGTATCATTTTTTCAATTTAGGAGTAACCATTTATTGGATTACCAACACCTCTGTCTTAGGTCACCCCAAGTGGTTCGCTACGTTTGGTGACTTAGCTGGGGTGCCCGGGTTCATAGGCTGAGGTGTGTCCGGTTCTTGGTTGAGGAAGTTTTATAATTAATAATATTGTCGTATGATTTTGTGACATGTAACTAGTGTTAATGGTGTATTTATACCGTTGATTTTAATAAATAAATAATAAATAGTCCTTCTGACCTCTCCAACAGGACTCTCTCGGAACATCGCCTTGCCAACACCCTGATTTCCACCTATCCTTTATACCCTTTTCTTTCTCAGAACTTCCTCTCCTTAATTTCCTGAAAGACTCTCCATACAGCATCTCCAAAGATAACAAACAGGTCCTGAGGGAAATTATTTTCCCCAGGGCCTCCTGCGTTTTTTTTACATGAGCTCCACACAGCCTACGTCATCTTTGGGGATGCCGTATGGAGCATTTTTTAAGGAAATCAAGAAGAGGAGATTTCTTGGAAGGGGAAGGGTTTAATGGGTGGTTAGGAATCCTGGGTTCAGTGTATCCTGGTCATCCGCCTCCAAGACCTAGACAAACCTCACCCCATGAACCCGGGCGCGTATTTCCAAAACCTATACCTATTCAGTCGCTTTACATTTTCAATATCAAAATTTAAATACTTAGAAATAAAATTATTAATTTCTAATATACACATTGGAAAGATTATTTTATCTACATTTTAGAACAATGTTTGTTTTTGCAAAGTGATTAAAAATTATCAATATAGAGGTGTATTTTCAATATATGGTAATAATATTTAGAAATAAAATTATTAAATTCTAATATACATACCAGAAATATTATTTTATCTTGATTTTAGAACAATTTTTGTTATATATATTTAAAATGCAAATTGTCGCTTCCGCGACTGATCGGTATAGGTTTTGTAAATACGCCGGGCACCCCTGCTAAATCACCAAACGTAGCGAACCACTTGAGGGGACCTATGGCAGAGGTGTTGGTTGTCCATTAAAGGTTCCCGGGGCGGTGGTACCCATTTCCGTCTCACAAACCGAAGCTGTGTGCAGATGGTGTAAAAAATTTCCTTTAAACCCTGCTCCAGTCTTCTTCCACCGTTCTCCAGCCTCACAATATTCTCAATCTTTATGGATGACATAATCCCACTCGCTCCCGACAGTTGGAACTCTTGTGCGGTAATCCCATAAACGAATTCAGAATTAAGATTGACATTTCCTGCCTGATGATTTAATATGAATATTTTTGTTTGGAATTATTTTCTTAACGTGTTTGGTAACTTAAGACCTCTTACGCAGTGTTTTGATTATCTCGTTGAAAGTAAACACGTGGTATGTTTACTTTCAAGATTCGATGATCTTAATTATTTGGTGCTCACTTTGAAATTTGTTGATTTACGGCTCCCTAACGAGTCTAGTCTCATGCCCAATGGCTACATAAATATTTTTTTTAGGCTCTGCCGCTGAGAGCTCCGTTGCAACGTCTCTTCCTTATACGCATGATATCAGTGGTATATTTTTATAGTCATCGAAGTGGACTTATGTAATGCAATATTGAGAGTAGATTTCGTGGTAAAATTTACCACGTCTGTAATTTACCACGAAAGTAAACCTAATCTAGTTTCGCGATAAAATCTGTCTTTATAATAATAATAATGTTTTATTCCGGGAGGTTAGTGCAATCCCACAGGTCCCATATAGTTATACATATTGGTATGGTAATAAAGTAAATTTTAATAAAATAAACAATTGGTGTAACCCTAAGTGTTATACATATTGATATGGTAATAGAATAAAGTAAATTTTAATAAAATAAACAATTGGTGTAACCCTAAGTGACCAGCTCCAACCAGACCAACCAACCAGACCAACCAACCAGACCAACTCCATCGAAGCCAGAGTTAAGTTAGCCTCCCAAAAACTGGGCGTACTGTACAGGGCCCGCAGATACTTTAATAGTACACAACTGCTAACCTTGTACAAATCACAAGTACGCCCCACGGTTGAATTTGGCAGCCATCTCTGGTCTAGAGCTCCAAAATACCTGAAAAATACCCTCGACTCTGTGCAGAAACGGGCGGTCCGTTTGATAGATTCTCCCATCTTAACAGACGGATTGCAATCTTTAGAGCCCAGGCGTCGGGTGGGAATGCTATCCTTGTTCTACCGGTATTACAATGGAAGATGCTCCATGGAACTAGCATCATTGATCCCTTCGGCACCGGTGCATAGTCGGGAAACACGCCAAACGCGTGCCCAACATTTGTACACGGTTGACATTTGTCACGCATGAGAACGGGTCGTTTCTTCGACTGTTCAGCAGCTCGGCTGTGGAATGATTTGCCGGCCTCTGTGTTTCCTCCTTCCTACAACATGGGTCTCTTCAAGACCAATGTTCATTCCTTCCTCTCCTCAAAAAGACCCTCCACACAGCATCCCAGATAACATAGGCCCTGAGAGAAATTATTTTCCTCAGGGCCTCCTGTGTGGAGTTAATGTAAAAAAAAAAATAAAGTAATATTTAGAAAAATATAATGTAAAAAAAATGTAGAAGTAATCAATTATGTAGGGCGTGGTCTTGAGCTCGGGCCCAGCGCTCACTCGTGAGTGGCGCTTGGTGCTGGAAGGCTGCGGTCAATATCGTATGGCTCAAGCGCATAAACAAAGTAAAATTACCACAGATTGTTCGAAAATTCATATTTAAAAGAATCACTTAAACACACGGAGTGCTTGTGATTCTCTTATCTTATCTATCTTATCCACCGAATCAGAACAAATCAATAAAATTAAACAATTTTTCAAAAAAAAATTACAGTAAAAAGTAATTTTACAGTAATAAGTACTTTTATGTTATATTTTATATTATATTTTATATTTCATATTATAACTTAAAACCTAAGTAAGAATCGTGGCTCCCTTATCAGGCACAAGAGCTCCTCTTTTCTGATAAGGTATACATGACTAAATACGACCTTTAATATAAAATTTTGTAAAATATGTATATATATATGTAACTCATATTTTTTATATTACAATAAAAAAAAAAAAAAAAAAAAATCTTCTATATATATAAAAATCTAAAAATGTTTTATGTCCGCTATGCGTTGCTAAACCATTCATCCGATTGCGATGAAACTTTGGGGATTTGATGTGCGCATGCCCGCGATAGTTTCTGTATACAATAGTGAGCTCTGGCATCATGAAATTATGCATTGCTAAACGGCTCATCCGATTGCGATGAAACTTTGGTGAGTTGTTGTGAGCACATCAACGAAGGTTTCTATATATATGTATACTGGTGAGCTCTGATATTATGTAATTTGTATAAAAAAATTGCAATAGGTGGCACGCGAGCTGTTTGAAAACTGAATATATCGGAACTGAATGTATGAAATACGGGAGGGGGGAGGGGAAATCGGGAGGGGGGTTCGTGGGACGGGGGATGCGGGAGAGGGGAGTGGGGAGACGGAAAGCGGAGAAGGAGAGTGGGAACGCGTGAGGGGAAGGGAATGCGGAAGAGGAATTGGAGGCGGAAGAAGAATGGGACGAAGGGAAAGGACACGCAGCGAGAAACAATATCTTTATTAAGTGGTATAGCAACGCATGCCGGGAACTACAAACCCAGAAGCTAGCATATTTTGATTTTTATATATATTGATTTCCCCATAAAACCATGCGAGCGAAGCCGCATGTAAAAGCTAATCATCATTATCATTACATAGTATAAAATGAAGTCGCTCAAAATGTATGTACGCGTTAATCTTTTAAACTACGCAACGGATTTTCATACGGTTTTCACCAATAGATAGAGTGATTGAAGAGGAATATTTATATGTATAATACATGTAAATTATATCAGAGAAAAGCCTAGAAATTTAAAGAAAACATATTTTTGTGTGATTTACAACGGCTGGCGGGCCGTACATATAGTCACTTTTGAAATTCCTTCTACGGAAGAAATTGGAAAATAGATGTCCTAGAGTAAGTAGGTATTTGATTTGAATTATTTTATTTGATGAAGTCGCTCAAAATGCATGTGCGCGTACATCTTTTAAACTACGCAACGGATATTCATGCGGTTTTCACCAATAGATAGAGTGATTCAAGAGGAAGGTTTATATGTACAAAAACATGCTTATTATAGTAGAGAAAAGTCGAGAAATTCAAATATTTAATTCAGACAGCGGGCAACGGGCAGCTGGCAAGCGGGTGGTGTGGATTTTATATCGTGTGGCCGGGTTTGCTAGTATTTTAATAAAATTACAAAATTAATACCATTTCAACACATTACCACAAATTTTGTTTTTGTACGTTATATGCTTTTCCTGCCAAACTAGACAATATTTAAATAGTTTCTGTATTGAAACAGGAGCAGAGTACAATTTATTCATAACAAAATTGCTCATATAACTCATCACGTCATCACTTACTCAAAATTCTCAATTTTTGGCTTGTCTCTGTGTAGAAATAGGCCATCGATTTATTGTCCACTCTCCGAGCAATGCGTTGTGCCCAATTCCTTTGGTATTTTTTAGCGTAGGTATTCAATTATATCGCTTACTTTTGTTTGTTTTCTTTGTTGTCATGCGTTTCATTTTCGATTTCTTCTTGTGTGCCTAACACGCATCTTTACATCCCACATTGCGTTACTTTCGGTTTTTGGACCTCTCTTATAAATATTTACTCAAGTATGTTCTTCATATAAGCACATAGGTATAACACAACTCTCGCTATGTTTAAGTGTCAATTGAAGATAAGGTTGTTCGGCGATAGACAAAAGATAAAATAAGATAATGCGTAGGTTTGGTATTAGAATATTTCAATAAATTTCTTTTGATTATCAGCAACTCAAGAATACTACAATTGTGTGAATGTTTTCTCTTAAATACTCAAAATACCATTCACGTATTTCGACATGACCACGACATCTTTAATTCCATATCACGTTCTAAAAATATGTGTTTTCTTTTCAAATGCTCAAACCTTTTCTTCCGATTGAAGTTTGTAGGCAGTAAACAGTTATTCTGAGCATCTCTTCACACTAGCTTTAATAGTCTCGACACTTTCAATGGCGATCCTAAGTTTAATGCTGTTACACTCTATTATGTGGAGTTTGTATTTAGACATGTGAGTTCTCAAGGTGACCGCTCCGCAGGTTTTCACTGCTAGGCCCTGCCGGCGGCTTTTAGTTCGGCTTCGCCCAGTTAGTGTTGGTGACCACTTTATAGATCCAATACGAACTGATTCCAAAAACAGCCCGTACCCCGGAACCACTGTAGCTGGTCACCGGCACAAAGTAACCGAGACAGAGCAATGACGTCATATGTAATATATATATATATATATTTTTTTTTACATGAGCTCAACACAGGAGGCCCTGAGGAATATAATTTCCCTCAGGGCCTATGTCATCTTTAAGGTTGCTGTGTAAAGGGTTTTTTAAGGAAAGGAAGGAGAGGAGAGTTCTGGGAAGGAAAAGGGTTTAAGGGGTGGGTAGGAATCTGGGGTTCAGTGTGTCCTGGTCATCTGCCTCCAAGACCTAGATAAACCTCACCCCGTGAACCCGGGCACCTCTGCTAAATCACCAAACGTAGCGAACCACTTGGGGTGACCTATGGCAGAGGTGTTGGTTATCCAATTAAGGTTCCCGGGGCGGCGGTACCCATTCCCGCCTCGCAAATTGAGAATATATAGCCACTTGATACAACGTGTATTGCCGTCAATCTTTTTATATCCGGAGAGATACCACATATTCACAAATTCGTAGCAGTTATACCTAGGGGTCTTCCCCGTCCGAACGGCTGACGGAAGTAGCGACAACTTGTGTCGAATTCTTAAATTTGAAACCGAATTATAACAGTAGCTTTGTGTGAAATTCCAAGTACACAGATGTTATTTTTGGCGCGGCGGCTATGGCGTGGCGTCAGACATGCACTCATAGTTGGGTTTAATACTGTTCGATTATTATTCATTGATGTTATGCAGTTCGATATGTGGGAAATCGTACCTCCTTCATTTTCTTTGTATAGTTCCATGTTTTATCCTCTCTTTGCTTTGTTAAAAAAACTGAATAATTACATTAAACTGTTATGTTTCCTTTTTTCTTCAACAAAGATGAATTTTTTGTATCTGTTTTTTTAGACCTTGCCTATTTGTCACCTGTGTCGTATTATATAATTTACAAGGCGACATTTCAATTCTCGGTGCATCCAATAGAAATGCCAATAGAAGGTAGTGTTGGGTTACCCAGCATATTAGGACATGTTTATGAATGTCAGCTGTCATATTATGTATCGGAATATTAATATATTGTTGCGTGATATGAATACATTAAATCGGTTCAGTTTCAATCCTCGCAATCGATACTGTGATATTATGGACAATATTCTGAATCTTTCTGTTTGATTAAAATTTATAGTTAAATGAAACAATGTTACTTTGTTTGAACCACTTGTATATTTGTTTAAAGCCGACCGGTTTCGGAACGACCGTTCCTTCCTCAGGGCAAACGTTTACTGATTTCACAATTACAAAATAGTGGGTGAGAACAATGCATTATTACTCAGGATTGTGGTAGGGGTGGAGGCGTTGCTAGGGATTAATGAAGAGTGGGTGGGGGAACATATCTAGGGAAGATTGGGCTGTAAGAAAATATTTTTTAAAGGAAAACAATCACTTTGTTTGTAACCACGATTTATTGATTTAATTTTTATTTACCGACCGGTTTCGCTTAATACAAGCATCTTCAGGGTATAAATTAAAACTGATGAAAAAATACATTGTGTGAGCTTATTTTTTCATCAGTTTTAATTTATACCCTGAAGATGCTTGTATTAAGCGAAACCGGTCGGTAAATAAAAATTAAATCAATAAATCGTGGTTACAAACAAAGTGATTGTTTTCCTTTAATTAATATGTCAAACCACAAAGTGACTGCTTTCGACCAAAATATAATATTTTTTGTTTATTGATAATAGATTTATTATTTTTAAGGGATTTTTTTATTTCCAAGGCTTCTAAATTATCTAAGCGTTTTCCTTTATGGTTAATACGAAGAATATTTATCCCCGTATTTTTTTCAAAACTATAGTTATTTTCAATGATATGGTTAGCGAACTCAGAAAAATTATACTATTAAGACACTTTAAATGTTCTTTGATTCTGATTTCAAAATTACGAGTTGTTTTTCCAATATAAAATGAGGGACAGTCATTACATTTGAGTTTATATATTCCGGAATTAGTCAATTAATGAAATTATTTTTTTTTTTTAAAGTAACATTGTTTCATTTATCTATAATGGATAACCACAAAGTTATAGCTACATTAAAAAATATTAAATTTATAGTGTTTCCTTTTAGATTTCATAAATAATTTATATTTACAATATTGTAAATTAAAAAGTGACTGTGCAGTAAGTTTTAGTGAAATAATGTTGCATAAATGAAAGTAGTGCACAAGAACCTAATGATGAAGAAAAGTGAAGATTAGACAGTGTTTTAATTAGGTGAAGATGTTTCATCTGCACAGGACCTTTGAGCTCTCCTTGAGAGGAAGAGAGCCCAGTCCGAGTAAAACCAAAGCAAACCTTGCTATCGTTCATAAACAATGTAAAGGAAAAGCTCATGCCTGTGGTCAAACTGACCCTGCTCCAAGAACTATTCTAAAATCAGAATCCAACTCTAGCATCAGATCTAGAGACTCAAGAGGTAGCGCCGTTGACTGTTTCATAGAGATTCGTAATGCGGAGACGTTGAATTCCAACGGAAACAACAAAGATGTTCCTGATTATGGAAAAAGCTTCAGCACTAGTTCTATGGAGGGGCACAGCGATACAGACTCTAGTGACAATACCAAATCGGAATGCAGCAAACACACTCTGGATTCACAAGGACAGAACAATACCTCGGATCGTCTGTATCACATGTCCACAAAGGCCTCTCTAGCCAAGATGCGCTTTGTAGATGAAAATCATCCACACTTTTCCAGCGAAGAGTCGAATGAATCATACAAGAAGAGTGACGAAGCACTCAAGAATGGTACAGATTCTGCAATTTTCTTCGACAGAAAAGACGCTAGACGGTCTTCAGGAAGGATGAGTTTTAGAGAGAAGAAAATAGGCATCGTGACAGTGGATGACGTCAAAGCTGATGGTTTAACTGACGATGGAAACCAAATAATTAAAGACGAGAAAAAGAAAACGCTTGAACGTAAACCATCGATAAACGAAAATGGCGAAAAACGACCAAATGGTTATCCAGACGGCGAAAAGCCGCCGATACCAGGCAACAAACCCACCCTGGTCAGAAGAAATTTTAACTCACCAAATCAGAGCACAAGGACTGGTTCATTTAGAAATTCCTCGCCTTCTCCGTCAGCCAGACCTCCTTGGAACAGCATTCACGCTAAAGCAGCTCCTTCTGGTTCCCCTGGGCAAGGCTTAGTAAGAACGGGAAGCCTTAGAAGCAGCATCAAGAAGAAGCCAAACATCATGGAGAGTCTTTTCTGGCTAGATATTATTGATATCGCCGAAAGGAGAAAGTTCGGCTGGGGACTTGATACTGGAAAGGATGGTGAAGGATTGCTGAAGGATCTTAGCAGTATGGGAGCTGATATACAAGACGCCCAAAATAACAAGGTAATACAACAAAATCTCACAATTTTAACATTTTTTTAAATGCTATTTAGCTGTCGTGCATCTTTCACATATTTTAAAACAGGTTTTTTTTCAGGATCTGGTAAGTCTATTCGTCATCAGCATACGTATGTTTTTCTGCTTAAATTAATGCATCACGTAAGACAAATTTAACACTGAGGAACGCCTTTTTGCCGGAAGGAATCTCGAATCTGCATTTCTCCTCATTAAAGGCCTCACGTTCGTAAGATCATAACTTGGCTGGAGCGTCTAATATTCCGAGAGTGAAACTCGTTCTGTTTTTTGCCAGTTAGTTTTGACAGTTACCGCCATGTTAGCTTGCTCTCCCGTCACTTGTGACTTGTGATACTCCTTCGGTAATTTAATTCCAATTTAATGGACTCTTGCAAATTTCACTTTCTGCATTAGTTAATCTTATTCAGTCGTCACCTTTCTGGTTAGTTTTAATCTCGCTTTATGAATTTCTAATTTGCCGCCATTAGGAGGCCGGGTTATTATTATTTTGAATGGATCCGAACACGGATCCAGTTTTGCTGTTAGGAAATCGTTTGATCGGGTATTGATTGCATCGTGATGTTTTTATATTCACGGCATATTATTACATTACACTTGGCGGGGTTTTTAAAACAGTTTTTTGCTCAAGGCTTTTAGTTACATGGTGTGAGCTAATGTTTATTTGATTTTGTTTGATTGATGAGCATGTTTTGTCTACTGCGATGTCTTTAGGGCATAGTCAATATTATTTTTCTGGTTTAGAAATTTTCTTGGTACTTATTTTATCCTGGTTAATTTTGAAAAGTTTTAAGGTTCGGTTTTGTGGTGGTACTGACTTATTTTCCGTTAATCATGTTCAACAGTTAAGCCTACGGTATTACGAGAAGGTTAGGGATTAGATAGGTATTTATGTGTTCTCCTGAATCTTGAAAAGTTGGATATTAGGTTAGGTTGTACTTTGCTTGATAATGCTGATGACTATATACGGTTCAATCATTTTGAAAGGTAAAGGTTAGGTGGTATTAACGTATAATTCGGAATCCTTTTTTTACATTAAATCCACACAGGAGGCCCCGAGGAAAATAATTTCCCCCAGAGCCTGTGTCATCTGAGATGCTGTGTGGAGAGTCTTTTTGAGGAGAGGAAGGAATGAACATTGATCTTGAAGAGACCCATGTTATAGAAAGGAGGAAACACAGAGGCCGGCAAATCGTTCCACAGCCGAGATGTTGAACTCAAGAACGAGTCGAATAGTGAGGCAGGTTACGAGAAACCTAAATTTATAATTATAAATCTCTATTCTTTAAGTACCTGTTGTTTATATGTACATTGTTTTCTGTTATAAACTTTTGTACTTATGCAACTTTTTAACTGTACTTTTACCGTCCTTTTTGTTTTTGTAGCTATAAATCTTTAAATTTTTTGTTCAATAAAGATGTATATTATTATTATTATTATTAATGAGCGACCCGTTCTGATGTGACAAATGTCAACCGTTTACGTATGTTGGGCGCATGTTTCCCGACTGTGCACCGATGTCGAAGGGATCAATGACGCTATTTTCTCAAAGCACCTTCCATTGAAACACCGGTAGAACAAGGATAGTATTCCCCCCCGACGCATATGCTCTATTCAATGCAATCCTTTTGTTAAGATGGGAGAATCTATCTGCACAGAGTCGAGGTTTTTTTTCAGGTATTTTGGAGCTCCAGACTAGAGGTGGCAGCATCATCACGTCACTAGTGACATCTGCGCCTCCAGAACTTGTTGTTGGCTATTTCTATTACGTATGATTAGCGCAGATCTTAACTCCTTGTAAAGTATAGTCAAATACGGATTATACCCATTCTTAGACATAATTATAGGGAAGTCGTAAGCAAGCGTTTATCTTCTCTTTTCCGTGCTATAAAGTTATACAGATCTGTTTCCCGATTTAAATGTAATGTACAAAACTTTATGCTAAAGCAAAATAAAGCGAATAAAGGTAAAAAAGCCTTTGTTGTCTAGTCTTGCCATACGGGAAAATGGTGTCTCGTGGAAAGGGTACAACCAAGAGCTATTAATTAGATTGAAAAGTCATCAATAATATGTTTAACCCGTTAAATTACAGGAAACCATATTTGTCCCAGTTCACATATGTAGGTCTCATATAAATCACTGTAACTACCTTATTATCATAGTGAGAAATACGTTCTAAACGGCGTTTGAAAGGCAAAACACCACGCTTTATATTCAAATCTAAAAAAACAACCACCAAAAAATAAAATATACACCTTTATGAAACCAAAGTTTTAAAAATCTATTTGAAAAAAAAATTAAAATTTTTTTTTAAGGAATTTTTTATTAATTATTTTCATACGAAACGACAAAAAGTGAGGTGACAATAACGTTTATAATATATTTGTCTAATAAAATAAGCACCTATGTGTTTAATTTTTTTTCATTATCAGTAATTTTAGTTAGAAAAAACGTAAGGTGAGCCATTTTTAAAACTTTTTTACGTTTGCATGCAAATTTTTATATTTCGAAAATTATGTTTATTTCGAATTGTAAAATTTGATAGCGTATTTCATCACCTTTTAAGAACAGTTATAATAATAATATTTGGATGACTTATTTTGTGAAAAATCACCTCAAGTGCGCTGTACAAACTTATAATACATTTCTACAATCTTTCTTCTAACCACAAACTAGACGGTGAGCGGCCAACTCAGAACCACCTCAGAAAGTCATAAAGAGTGGTGTTAAGGGCTGTTTTAAAATTGTTTTTCGTAGCTTTTAATGACTTTTCAAAGAATTGTTGAGTTGACTTGATTCTGAGTTGGCATGGAACCATAAACATCCGTGTACGTGAAATTTCAAGCAAAGCTACCATTGTAATTCGGTTTCGAATTCAAGAATTCGTCAAAAGATGTCGCCACTTCCGTCAGCAGGTCGCGTGGGGACGTTTACTCCCTAGGTATAAGTACTACGAATTTGTGAATTTGAGTACCTCGTCGGATATGGAAAGATTTACGGTAATGCTTAGTTGTGATACTTATTTGGGAATAATAGTATCGAGCGGCTATTATATTACATATGACGTCATTGCCTGTCCCGGTTGCTTTGTCCCTGTGACTAGCTATCACTGGATGACAGTGGATCCGAGGAACGGGCTATTTTTGGAACCATGTCCTATCGGATTCACCAACACTAACTGGGCGAAGCCAAACCAAAAGCCGCCCGCAGGGCCAAGCAGTAAAAACCTGCGGAGCCCTGCTAGCCCTGTATAAACTGTAAACATTAGCTTTTCAAATGTTCCGTTTCAATTTAACAACCATTATTGACCCAAAGTAAAGCCGATTAAACAATCCACCATGACAGTGCAAGAATAGTTAAGTTGTTTGTTAATTCCGTTAATTCTAACTGATGTGTATTTTGGACGTGAGAATGGAGGTTAGTGAGCATAATCCGATTCGCGTTTAGTTTTGACATTAATACTTTCAAATAAGGCAGTCGTTGATCTTTGCGTCTGATACAATAGGAAAAATACACACAATGTGAAAGGACTGTGCAATCAATTATCCTGTATTTTACCAATCATGCATTAATTATTTATGTACTCATTTTCGTAAAATTGACAGTTTACATTTTATCAGTTTGTTCATGTGCAATACCAATATCGTAAAAATTAAACCAAGACTTTACCTCTAATAAGACAACGTGTATCTTCTTACTAATATTATAAAGGCGAAAGTTGGTATGGATGTATGTTTGTTACCCTTTCACGCAAAACCTACTGAATGGATTTAAATGAAACTTTACAATAATATAGCTCTTACATTAGAATAACATATAGGCTCTAATTTATAAAGCTATCTAGGAATGGGAGCGGGAGGGGAACGGGGACACACGGGAGTGGTGATTCAGGGAGAAACAATGTACTTCTTTGAATATGGCATTGCAACGCATGCCGGGAACCAGCTATTACAAAATAAAAGTAATTAATTTTATAAGAAAATGATATAAAATAAAAAATCTCTCATGATAAGTAAGCAAAATGTTTATTTTATGGTGCTTATTCTAGTGGTAAGAAGATTATTACGACAATTATTATAATACTAGCAGACCCGGACACATGTTGCTGTGGATAACGAAACACAACGCCATTACCCAACCTTTATAAAATCCACACTACCCGCTTGCCAGCTGCCCGCTGCCCGCTGCCCGGTGCCTGAATCGAATATTTGAATTTATCGACTTTTCTCTACTATAATAAACATGTATTATACATATAAACCTTCCCCTTGAATCACTCTATCTATTGGTGAAAACCGCATGAAAATCTGTTTCGTAGTTTAAAAGATCTATGCGCACATACATTTTGAGCGACTTCATTTTATACTATGTAATGCAATTCGAGCGATCGCCACTAATTATACAATGCTTGCAATGCAACACTGGATATTTGAAAAGGGGAAATCAAATACCTACTTACTCTAGGACATCTATTTTCCAATTTCTTTCGTAGAACGAATTTCAAAAGTGACTATAGTGCGGCCCGCACAAAAATATGTTTTCTTTGAATTTCTCGGCTTTTCTCTAATATAATTTACATATATTATACATATAAACATTCCTCTTCAATCACTCTATCTATTGGTGAAAACCGCATGAAAATCCGTTGCGTAGTTTAAAAGATTAACGCGCACATACATTTTGAGCGACTTCATTTTATACTAGGTATGTAATGATGATGATTTTAATAAAATTAGACAGGGTATAACATTAATTCTAAACAGAATTGTATAAAATAACAACAACAACAACAAAATTACTCATGACAATAATAATTCAGAAAAATATCCTTTTTTTTCAGTGTACATCATATTATATAATGTTACAGTTGGCAGTTTTTAATATCCATAAGAAGACAGGATGTAAAAAATACATTTTTTGTTTCTCATTATGTTGGTCGAGATTGAAAAAAATGTTGATACTGGGTAAAATAATATTATTTTACACTCTCATACTTTGGTTAGCTTTGTTGAACTGCTAGTCTTCTGAACTCCTTCCTCTCATCTTCGGTACGATCCAATGCTTGGCTTCATCCAACTACTTTAGAAGCGGTCTGAACTCCAGAGATCCTGGTACCTCCTGGATCAAGCTGGAAAATCCGTATCAGTTGCCCCTTTGTAGATTTCATAAGTCTTACGTCTCACGATGGATTTATCTATCTGAAAGCTTTACCAATTTTATGAAGCCATAACTCACTGTTTGATAGTTCTATGGATAAAACAGATTTCTATTAATGGTTAAGATTTATCTACATGATCTTTGGTCAAGATTAGTGTTGTGTTCTCTCCTCGGCGATGCTTTCCCGTTTCCTTGTGATGTTATTTCAGAAAACTTTATTGGTTACTCTTTTATAGATTTTCGAAAAAAGACAGTTCAACGCCTCGGGGTGAATGTCAACAGATTAAAACTCAGACATTGGATTTGGGGAATCACAAGCATTTACTCAGAATCCACAACTCGACTGTTCGGAGATGTATTGAATAATTTTAATATTGTGCTTGACTTTATGTCAAACGTAAAAATTGGATTTACTGATGCAGACCACCTTTTATAAGTAAAAATTGCTACTTTAGTTTGACTACTTCCTTCTGTTGACATGTGTAATTCGATAAAGCTCCGTTATTATATTTATGAAGTATGGGATTTTTTTTATTGCTTTTACAAGGGATACATGTTTACATTGGAGCAGTGCCGTAAATAGGGCGGTGCCACCGGTGCCCAGGCACAGGGCGTAGACTCTGGGGGGCGCAGAATGGCCAGGCTAGGCAGGACTATTATTTTTTTCGTTTTGCTCCTGATTGCTCCTGATAAGTTCCCGGCCCCGCTACGCCCCTAGCGCTCGATTCCAACACATACGTACCTACATGCCAGTACCATCAAAAACGTAATTAGACAAAACAACGCGCTCATTTTTATATTTATTATCCAGCTGAAGAACTAAAAAAATATGTCGCTGATTTGAGTATCAAATATTCAGCAGATATTAATGCTACTGAATTTTGGGCTGAATTAGACACTATAAAGAGTCAAGTTGAAACGACGACATTATTTGATAAATGTGACTGTAGTTCAAGTCTGGGTCTTCTTAAAGCTATAGTCGAACTAGATTTATAAGAGATGTTTCCCAATGTAGCTTCCTGCAAAAGATCATTCAGTAAGCTCAAATTAATAAAAACTTACTTGCGCTCGACGATTGGCCAAGAAAGGTTGACCGGCCGGGCCTAGCGATTTTGTCGGTTGAACGCGACGTTGGACGGTGCCTGCCATATGAATGAAAAGGTTATCAACGATTTCGCAATGAAGAAAGCGCGAAAAGTAAATTTTTAAAAAAGTTTATGGCTTGCTCTAAATCTTTACTATCTGAACTTATTCATTTGTGGCCTCATTCATTTGTGTATTGTAGAATTGTGTATTGTTGAATAATCTTTCAAATATTTTCGAATAAACGTTTTTTCACCAATTCATACTTAAACGCAATTTATAGTATGCTATACTACCTTCCTTATTCAAAACTCTACCATACCAAGTACTTAAAATTAAATTAATTTTCAGTTTACTGAAACTTTGCAGGGTATTTTATCATAGAAGTATGAAGACCAACGTGGCCCAAAAATTAAATCTTAAGCATCAGGGCGGGCAACGCCTTTGCACTAGTGATTCTAGTGAACTTGCGTTTGAGTTTTAGTGAGTGAGACACAGTGGGTGGTATTATAATAGAAGAAGGGTCCACTTAAATAGGGCGCAGTTATAGAAGCTCGCACAGGGCGCGGAAAAGGCTATTTACGGCACTGCATTGGAGTAGGAATGGTCTAAACTAAATACATGTTTTCATTTCGAAATTATTATGAAAATTACACTGGATACAAAAGCGGGGACTTAGCAAATGAATATAATTGCTTTATCTTAACAAAGTTACTTTTTGAAGAAATACATGTTTACATTGGAGTAGGAATGGTCTAAACTAAATACTTATTTTAATTTCGAGATTATTATGAAAATTACACTGGATACAAAAGTGGGGACTTAGCAAATGATTCATCCCTTCCCTTCCCTTCAAAAAACAATAAAAAAATCCCATACTTCATAAATATAAAAACGATTTGACAATAAAATTAGGTCATTAGTAACTCATATTACTTGTAAGGTATTTTCCCTAGTCAACATTGAAGTGAGCTACAAACCCAAGGTAATTAGCTTACTGGAATTACCAAAATATTTAGAAATTTGACAGTCTAAAACGACTTAGCAACAAATATAATTGATTAAAATCCTTGTAGACCACCCCTCTCTCCCTCCCCCATGTGTTATGTATACAAACCGTAGACTAAGAATTATTTGTACCAGCCTGAACGAGCTGAAACCGGTTACGGTCAAATGAAATTAAGCGAAATAAAGTTTTATATTCGTTTTTTTATAATATATTACTCCGATTAGGTGTTTTAAAAAAAGTCATATTCTTGTTTCATGGAATATTAGAAAATCTATCATTTTAGCCCACCCCTACAGATCAAAGATGATGCATTTCAATATGTTTTTTTAATGTTTCAATCCGGAACAATCATGAAAACACTGCTCACGATTTCTTAAAAGGTGTTCACACGTCGATTAACATCACATCATCAAGTACCTATCTAATTAAGTAGGTAATCATTTAAATTTCTAACATCTTTTTTTTCTTTGGGATTTAGTTGATCGTATCAAACAGTAATAAACCGGTGCCGAGAATATATTTTGACATATGGTTGCCTATTTTATTTACATGAAACTGTTTTCTAACCGATTAGATGTTCATCTTCACTCCATTATCTTCAAAAATAGATATTTTACTATGGGTTACAGCTGTTAGTTTCTTGTCTATTATCTGAGAATGGTCACTCCGACCCGTTATGGTCTTATTTAATTCGATACGTCTTGAAATTGGAGACTACCCGGTATTCTTTGAAGTCTGTGTTTGGTTGTACAGTTTGAGATCAAATCATGTTTCCGGTTTTTGACATATATACGAAACTCAAAACTAATTTCTTCAGATAATCTTTATTTAACTGTAACTAAATTCTGTGGTATAATGTCTTATTTTTGCGCATATCTGAATCTTCTCTATTTATGTGATATCTGTAAATTTTCCGTGATATCTGTAAATTATGTAAATATTTTTTTCTGTGTTTGATAAATTCTCTTATAATTTGTAATTTTACTGCGTATAATTAAGAGAAAACGCAGGCGGCATTTTGTCCATACAAGCGTATTCCCCTATTTCCCTCTGAATTTTGACGTTAGTGTAGATATTTTTAATATATTACAGATCACTGGCACGTCCCCACGTTTTGCTTTTTTTGATAAGTTACTTTTTAAAGGAGCTATACCCTTCAAAAAGCATTAAAATTGCCTAGTTTGAACGCTATAAACAGATCTTCAGGATTAAAATTTAATAATGTGTTTTTTCAAAAGCAAAACGTACAGACCGATTTTCTTCTAATGCAGTTGGTAAAAAAATCTTTAAAATCTGTCCAATTTTTGGAGAAAAAACAGGGAAATATAAAGCCATCAAAAATTAATTAACCCTGTATTTTTATTATTTTACTGACTATTATTTTTCTTTTATTTTCAGGTAAGGATTTCTTCTGTTTTACACAACTCTTTTAAGGCAGCTAAGGTAAGAATTCTAAAATGTTTCTATTAGGTCAAATTTCTAAAAACCAAAAGTTTTGAATATTATCACGTCGTTTCTAAACTTCATCTCGAAAGATGTAAACAGCTCTACTGTGCTACGCCAACTAATGCACGTATTTAGTTACATTTTAATTTCAGTATCGGATTATGCAAAACGATCTGGTCCCCATTCAGATGATAATTTTGATTACCATGTCCAATTAGCCGTTGAGGAAGACCCGTTCTGTTTCATGTGACTCTGTGATTTCTGTGACAGTGACGGCCAGCGAACGTGTGACGGATTGTGACAGATCGCGTGACAGATGCGTGACAGTTGGCGTGACGGATTTTGATGATGCAGCCGTCACCTGATAGCAGATGATGCTGCACGCGTAGGATCATCTCACAGACATGTAGATTGTATTATGTGATACAATGTCTTGCTGTAGAACCGCTCAGGCTATCTTTTGAGATTTTATCTTCTTCACAGTATTTGAATGCTTCTCTAACAAATGTGTCAAAAAAGAATCAGTTTGCAAAGATCCTAAGTTGCGCCACATCATGATTTCAATCAGTGATATCGCCCGCTGTTGGGCATTGGAAGAATCGAGGGTGGAGATGATGGCCTCAAAAGCATCAGGGGGCCTTGAAGGGTGTTTTAAGGGCTATGATTTGGTTAATGTCCAAGTAGATGAAATAACAAATAGAGCTATAAAAATGCTTGGTTTTATATGCAGAACAGCAAGTGATTTTAAGTCACTAGAATGTTTGAAAATATTGTACACTTCTTTAGTAAGAAGCCAGGTAGAGTATAATTCGCCCATTTGGTCCCCATTGTATAAAATACATTCCGACAATATAGAAAAGGTACAGCACAAATTTTTAAGATTTGTTAACTTTAAGCTGAATATTCCAATTCAAAATATTAACTATGTCCTTTTGATGAAACAACTAAACTTAATTACGCTGTCAGATAGGCGGATCATCTCTGACCTTGTTCTATTAAATAAAATCATTAATAATTGCATTGACAACCCTGAAATTCTAGCCAAAATAAAATTTTACGTACCGACCAGAAATACGAGGCAAAGTGCTACCTTCTTCTGTGACAATTTTTAAACAAACTATGAGGCTCATACACCTATAAATAGATAACATCATTTTGGTAATAAATTTGGGAATATTGTAGACATGTTAGCAGATTCTGTATTAGTTAAAAAAAGAAGTCTTTATAATTACTTTAATGTATGATTTTGATTTTTATTAATTTTATTCTTTATTATTATTTAATCATTATAATTGTGTACTACGTACCTGCCTAACTATTATTATCTATCCTTGTAAAAGCCCACTAGGGCGTAAATAAATAAATAATAAGATGGAATGTAGATTGTTTGATTAAATATGGTTTGGCTACCCATTTTTCTTTTTTTTGCTGCTTCTAAATTCTTTCCATGTCTTCTTGAGGTTAGTTAAATCTAGATAATACCAGAACCAGAATCTTTCGACGAATACTATGAACTGTCGTATTGAGATGAGTGACTTGCTTTGAAGTTTTTGCTTTTATTGTACTTTTTTGAATATATAAATAAATAGGTTAAATAAGAAGAAAGTAGTGTAAGAAAAATATGTGACGCAAATGTGAATGGTAGAAGAAGTCGGGGACGCCCGAGGAAGACATGGTATGATCAAGTGAATCAGATACTTGAGTCGGGCTATTTCAAAAGTCAGAATAATAAAATAATACGTATGAGACGGTGTATGATTGTGAGGCAAAGAGTGTGTGCCAAGACTTGGCGGTCCGTCCTCTGCCTCCTCCTGCGGGAAACGGCGTGATGGTTAGTTAGTAAATTCAGATTTTTTGTTACGTAATTTCGTCGGTTCACAACTACAACCCTATCTTAAAGTTTGGATCCATAAAATGGACAACCCAGTATGAATTCAACTCTTTGAAATGTTTTTAAAGGTGATGTAAAAATATATAAACAATTGGTTAGATAGATTACGTTAGGTTAGGTTATAGGCTATTTTTCGTTTGTTTTCATAGCTTTTAACGATTTTTCAAAGAGTTGTTGAGTTAAGTTGATTCTGAGTTGTCATGGAACCCAAAAATTACTCCACGTACACTATGTAAAATGTATGCAAATAAGCACTGAGTAAAATTTGATGGATTTTACTTGTCAACATCCTACTAATATTATAAAGGTAAAAGTTTGTATGGATGTATGTTTGTTACTCTTTCACACAAAAACTACTGAGTGGACTTAAAAAATTCTTTCACTAACAGAAATCTACATTATTTGCGAGTACTATAGGCTATATATATTGGTAAGCCCTTTATGAATAATCTTTGGCGTTATGAAATTATTTATCATACGTTTTCTGTCCTTAACAAAATCGAGTTATTGCAAACGTCAGAAGAAAATCAAACAAATTGTTGCCTTGGAAATAAAGTTTTTTTTTTTTATTTTTGAATTAGGCAATTCACTCCAAAAAGAGTACTTTGTTGGCGTCACAGTTAATATCTATCTCTAAAAATGAATCGCCGAAATGTATGTATAAATGTATGTATATAACTTCCGAACGACTGCACCAAATTGGATAAATCTTTTTTCTGTTCGTTATTTTGTATTAAACCACGGTTGAGCTCTGGCATTATGAAATTTGTAGAAAAATTGTAATAGGTGGCACGCGAGCTGTTTGAAAACTGAATGTACCGGGAATGAATGTGTGGAATGCGAGAGGTGGAAGAGGGGTGGGGGGATTGGGGGGGAGGGCGGTGGGGGAGGGGGAGGGGGAGGAGGTTGGAGTGTAGGGGGTCAGGGGTGGGATATGGGGGAGGGAAGGAAGGGGATGGGGGGGATGGAGGAGGGAGGGGGGGGGGGGAAGTGGAGGGGGGAAAGGGTAGGGAGGGTTTATGGGGGGAGTGGAGTGGTGAGAGGGAAGATGGAGGAGGCGAATCCCCTTAATACCACGCGAGCGAAGCCACGGGAAGAAGCTAGACATTTATAATGGTTCAATCAAATTTTGTTACGTCATTACGACTATTCGACGATTTGACGCTACCGAACGAATATTTGAATCTTGAAATGTCAATCTTAAATTTTAATTAAACCTGTTTTATGCTCTTAGTGTATTTTAGTTGTAAGCTGACGATTTAGATATTATCCTGGATAGCGTTAGGTATATATTTGAGGAGGAAAGTATTAGTTAAGACAGCGTTTTGCAGACTGTCCAATTTAATTTTACGATGTACGCCACTCAATTCATAGACCATATTTTGCCCCGTTTTATTACAGAGTCCGTCAGTCTCTTTGTCTCGGGTGAAATTCACTTGTCCATCAGATCTGTTCCTTACCAGACTTGAAGGGTCACGACTCCTCATGTTCCTATCACATGGCAGAGTATTGTTGCCTAACTGGCCGTGTTTGCATTTGCTCGAGCCTGCAGCTGTATTCGAACCCGAGAACTTTGTTCACCCAGCTTAGTAGATTCGCCTTTGGCGCATTACTTCGCATTAAATATCATGCATAATCAGATGATTGACGGTTTTCACTCTTCGGCGGATGAAAGGAAAACCTATAATTTTGTAAAAGTTCTCCGACAACTCGTATTGTCTTCTGGGCGGGCCAAGTCCTGTTATTGGAGAGGCATGTGACCGACTACCATCACAACTCAGTGTTAAATCGTGGTCTTATAGGAGAATTTTCTCCGAGTGATGGTATCAACGAGTTTCTCAAATTTATTGGTTGCATCACCACCTTTCCAAAATTATTTTTCTTTAGCCTGCCTTAGATCGTTTTTCAGTGCCTTTAATCACCTCCCCTTTCCATTTCTCCGCCGCGCCTTTGGAATAGGGCTTGTGCATTTGCTAAAATCTGTCTCAAAGAATTTTTTTTTTTTTTACATGAGCTCCACACAGGAGGCCCTGAGGAAAATAATTTCCCTCAGGCCTATGTCATCTTTGGGGATGCTGTGTAGAGGATTTTTTTAAGGAAAGGAATGAGAGGAGAGTTCTGGGAAGGAAAAGGGTTTAAGGGGTGGGTAGGAATCTGGGGTTCAGTGTGTCCTGGTCATCCGCCTCCAAGATCTAGACAAACCTCACCCCATGAACCCGGGCACCCCTGCTAAATCACCAAACGTAGCGAACCATTTGGGGTGACCTATGGCAGAGGTGTTGGTTATCCAATAAAGGTTCCCGGGGCGGCGGTACCCATTCCCGCCTCCCAAATTTAAAATTGAATTGGTTTTATTAGGCGGTATTTCGTAAGATTTTTGTTTTATACATAATTCAACCACCCCAGTAACCATATTTTGTATTTATCTTCCATAGTATAAAATGAAGTCGCTCCCGATGCATGTGTGCTTAAACTTTTAAATTACGCAACGGATTTTCTTGCGGTTTTCACCAAAATATAGAGTGATTCATGAGGAAGGTTTTTATGTATATAATTTGTCAAGGTTTTGTGTAAATTAGGGAGCGGGCTGGCAAGCGGGCGGTGTGGATTTGATTTAAGATGACAATATACCCTAAAATATATTCAGAATCTTAACGACGTAAGTAAAGAAACCGTGTATACAAATTGTGACTCGCGACCCGTGCTCTGGACGAACCTACTGTCGAATTTGCCGTATCAAAGAAAAGAGGAAGAAGATAAATAATTTGGGAATCTTAACGACGTAAGTGAAGAAAGCGTGTAAACAAATATACGCCGCGGCACGGCGTATTGCACGAACGTACGGTCGAATTCACCCTAGCAGGCCTGGAGATTCGACCTTTCTGCAGCGTTGATTTTAATTAATTCTGAAGAACGTGCTACAAATATTAAAAATGTAAACACATGTTGTCCTCCCGAAATTATTAATTCATCGTCTAGAAAAATAAAATCTGGTGCTTACCGCTAACTTTATAGTTGAAAAACGGGTTATATAGTTTTCAAATCGTTGTACGTAAAATATATTAATGGTAAGGTACTGTTTTTATTAATCTAGTATATAAATAATTTGCATTTCTTGTGCGGCATGGCAATAAAAAAGTTATTTTAGTTACGGATTCGCCGGAAATGATTAAAATGTAAGTTTTGAGCGTACAAAAATTATTAGGATTGTGTACCGCCTTAACAGATGGCGTTGATTAAAAAGGTTTGGTAATGGCGCGGCGTGGCGTTGTGTTTCGTTAGCCACAGCAACGTGTGGCTGGGTCTGCTAGTTTAGTGATAAATTGAAAATCTTAGTGTTCTGACAATACGGAGAACAACATTATGGTAATTAGTCCCAGAATTTCTGCACTCAATAAATCCCGACTTCTAGTATTACGTAGTGGAATACGAAAGCTTATCAATGCAAGCAACTCTGGACTGTAAAATGCATCATTTAGAATTTTATATAGAAATACCAAGTCAGTGAAGATCTTTCTGTTTGGCAATTAATTGAAATTTATCTGATACTAATGACGCTGGGCTAAAATTGAAATAAAACAATAACTTAGTTTGTAACCACGATTTAATTATTTATTAAAAGAAAATAACTTAGTTTACATCACTTTATTTTTTATATTTTATACTATCAACATGTTTCGTGAACCATGTTCACTTCTTCAGGAATAAAAGTATACTAAAGTTAAAAAATTAATTATAGATTTCATATGGAGAGAAGAAATTGAAGGAGGGGGAAGGGTTGACAATGGTGGGAGTTTCGAAAAATTGGGGATTACCAAGCTATTAGAAAGGCCGGTTAAGTGGGAAGATATTTAAAACAGGGTTAACAAAAATTTTTTGCTTATTAATTATGTCAGCTTTGGAATTTACATTTTTTCTTATTTCTAAAATTTCTAAATTATTGATTTGCGTTGTTTTATATCCTGTATGTAATATTTGAAGACCTGAATTTATGTCAAAGCTATGATCATATTTTAATAAATGGTCTGCGAACTCAGAATCGCTATTGCCATTGTCAACCCTTCCCCCTCCTTCAATTTCTTCTCTCCATATGTAATCTATAATTAATTTTTTAACTTTAGTATACTTTTATTCCTGAAGAAGTGAACATGGTTCACGAAACATGTTGATAGTATAAAATATAAAAAATAAAGTGATGTAAACTAAGTTATTTTCTTTTAATAAATAAATAATGACATCACAAAGTAACAACCTTTTAGAAGAAGTTTTCTTCGAAAAATTACGATTTAATTATTTAATTTTTTTATATACCGACCGGTTTCGCCTTACACAATCATCTTCAGGGTATAAAATTAAACTGATCAAAAATATACATTGTGTGTGCTTATATACATATAATAAAGAAAGAGACAAAACAAAAAACAAAGGAACAGTGAGAGAGTGAAAATAACATCTTACATAGTAATAAAGAGAAAGAGACGGGTGATATTTAATGAATTACCATATTATGTTTTCAGGGACAAGCCGTCACTAGAACAGGTGATTAAGGGATAAAGTGAAATATTCGTAATATCCAATATTGGACACATGGCACATTTAACTGATTATTAAGGATTAATGTTTTTGTTTTACCAGCTCTCTTTATTTCGAGTGATTCTAAATTATTTAGTCTAATTGTTACCATGACCAGTTCTGTGTAAAATCTTAGCACCGGTGCTTTGACTGAAGGTATGATCTTTATCAATAAGATGGTCGGCGAATTCCGAAAATCCATTATTATTTAAGCATCTAAGATGCTCTTTGATATTAATATCTTTGATATAATATTGACATTGCACGTCGTTTTACCTATATAAAATGCGGAACAATCACTACAATCTAATTTATAATATACTAGCAGACCCGGCCACACGTTGCTGTGGCTAACGAAACACAACGCCATTACCCAACCTTTATAAAATCCACACCACCCGCTTGCCAGCTGCCCGCTGCTCGCTGCCTGAATTTGTATATTTGAATTTCTCGACTTTTCTCTACTATAATAAGCATGTTTTTATACATATAAACCTTCCTCTTGAATCACTCTATCTATTGGTGAAAACCGCATAAATATCCGTTGCGTAGTTTAAAAGATCTATGCGCACATGCATTTTAAGCGACTTCATCAAATAAAATAATTCAAATCAAAAATACCTACTTACTCTAGGACATCTATTTTTAAATTTCTTCCGTAGAACGAATTTCAAATGTGACTATACTCGTAGTACGGCCCGCCAGCCGTTTTAAATCACACAAAAATATGTTTTCTTTAAATTTCTCGGCTCTTCTCTAATATAATTTACATGTATTATACATATAAACATTCCTCTTCAATCACTCTATCTATTGGTGAAAACCGTATGAAAATCCGTTGCGTAGTTTAAAAGATTAAAGCGCACATACCTTTTGAGCGACTTCATTTTATACCATGTAATGATAATGATTTGATCAGTTGATATAAGGGAACGTACCCATACTACGTGACCAACTTTTTGCAATTTTTAACCCCCCCCCCCCCCCGGTGACCAAAATCCTAAGCAACCCGCCGCTCATTTGTATGGAGCGTGACATTTTGAAGACCCCCCCCCCCTAAACGTGTCACGTAGTATGGGTACGTTCCCTAATAAGCCCTGATGAAGCTTGAGCTTAGCGAAACCTTGTTGGCTGTTAAATATTAATTCAAATAAAAAGTGGTGTTTTACAAAGTGTGTTTTTTCATTTAATAAATAAAATTTATCAATCATCGGTCGGAATATCTCTTACCAATTGTTGACCGTGATCGCAAATATTGCTAACTGGCCATAGATGATGGATTTAGTCACTATCGTATCGACATAGGGTTTTATCGATCGCCCATGCTAGGCATCACGATCAGTTCAACGAACTGCATTCAGCATCATGCAGTGATCAGCGGATCACCCAAATGCAAGATATTGCCGCGAGGAATAACCATCTAACTAACAGCTAACTGATAGACCGAGCATTTTAACTTCCGATATAAATATACACCAGCTGGTGGTGGTCGTAATTACAAAACCCTCGGGACTTTTGGTGATCGACTCGCGTGCCGCATTCGGCTCTCCCTATTTCGTAATATAGATTGATTTATCACGATGCAGTCGAAATTTGGGCTGCAGCCGACCTGATTGTCTGTTGAGAAACTGCTTGTTTTACATATTAGATTATCTACGCGTAGTTTACAGCTATAGTTTAGAATAATGCCGCGATAACATGCAACTAACACGGGCTATTTGTCAAAACGTCGACGTTATCTTTTAAACAAGCAGCTAATGTAATTAGTACAAAGAGGAGCGGTTCTCGGAGGGTGCAGTGGAGATTAAGTAATTTAGATTGAAGCCAGAAATTAAACCACTTCTTAGCTTCTGGCAGAAGACTTGTCTCTGCAAGCAACTAAGCTATGAACGGGTATGCTGATATTTAGGGAACACCCAATGTATGTATGTGACAGCAGGAGAATGTTATCGATGGATAACTTAATCAAAAATGCTAATTTTGGTTGTGTGTCTCTGTAACACTGGTTCAATGAATTTTAAAACTAGGATTTGCTTTGAATTTAAATCTATTTTTCATAATTAGAACTAAAAATATGTAATAAAAACAACATGTAAATATTTAATATAACAACAATACGTATGTACGTACATGTATGTGTACATATCTTTTTCTTCTCTATGAATAAAAATGAATCGCCGAAATGTATGTACGCGCATAACTTCCGAACGACTGTACCAAATTTGATAATTCTTTTTTTGTTGTGTTCGTTTTTGTCAGGACATGGTTTGTATAAAATTACTGGTGAGCTCTGACATTATGAAATTTGTATTAAAAAAATTACAATAGGTGGCACGCGAGCTGTTTGAAAACTGAATATACCGGGACTGAATGTATCGAATGAGGGAGGAGTGAGGGGGGAGGGGAACTCGGGTAAGGGGTTCGCAAGAAGGGGGGGGGAACCCGTGAGGGAGGAGGGGAACTCGGAGGGGGGGGGGGGGAACTCGGGAGGGGGGTGCGAGTGGGAACGCTAGAGGGGAACGGGACTTGGAGTGCAAGGGTAGGCGGAAGGGGAACGGGACGAATGGGAAAGGACAATTTCTTTATTAAATGGCATAGCAACGCATGCCGGGAACCAGCATATATTTTTATCTTATTATGTACATACATATCTTTTTAATAAATATAATACGTTATTTACCCGCCTCGGAACAGACTCTAGACGAGAGGTTCTGGGTTCAAGTCCCAGTTGCGACTATTATCCTTTTCTGTTTTTCTCTGTCTTGTTATCTTTCATATTTTCGTTTAGATTATTATTGTTATCTTCTTCTTTACTGATATATAATTATTATTAGTTATAGACTAAAAGCAAAGATTCCCTTTGCTTTTTTGTTTATGTCATGATTCCCATGTGTTGAAGGTATATATTTCTCGTCATGGTGGGTATATTTTGGTCACCGAAAGATCCGTTGTAACCTCTCTTTCCGTTGGGAGCTTTCGACTGTACGCCTATAGATAAATGTGCTGGTATGTTCAATTGGCCCGAGGTGTCCCTCAGCGATGGCAGCAGATCAAGTCTGTTCCGTCCCAATTAGCTTCCAGATATGGGACTGTTTATGGCCTAATCGTGAGCTCTGGCAAAGTGGCGATAGTCAGGAGATCTCTTGGTATTCGGTCTCTCTTTCATCTGCCCCAGACCTGACTTCAACATTGTTGTTTCTTTTGGTTAACCCTTTGTACGACCGAGTTCAAGACTTTTTTGCATTTAAAATTTGTTCCGTTATCGACGTTTTTTTCCAGTCATTTGCCTATATCTGAAGTCCCTATCTAAATCTCATCATGCATAACAGTACAATAAATACTCATCATTTTGCAAACATGTTATACTGGATGTTAAGGGACATGCTTGACTTACTTTATTTGACCAGTGATTCCTGACATTATTTAGAATAAAAAATGTAAAATTTTGGTCTCCGGTGACTTTTTTGGTGTTTTTTTTCAAACCTATTTTCTTCAAAATCAAACAAAAAACTACCACTTTCCGTCACTGGTCACTCAGTCGTGTAACCGACCAACCCCCAGCCGATTTTTTGTGTAACAAAAACAACTGAAATTTTGGTCTCCGGTAACATTTTTGATGGTTCCATGCCAACTCAGAAACAACTCAAAATTAAAAGCTATGAAAAAATAATTTTAAAATAGTCGGCAACCCTAACCCAGCTTAACCTATTTAACCAATTTTTTAAATATTTTTTTATCACCACTCTTAATGACCTTCCTGAGGTGCTTCTGAGTTGGTTTCTTTCCGAGTTGTCCGGTCACCATTTTTGATATACCTTTGTAATTTTTTTACCCGTGAGGGGCTGGTTGGTTACCCGGCTGAGTGATCAGTGACAAAATGTGGAAGATTTCTTGTTGTTGTTTGATTTTGAAGAAAAAAAATGTAAAAAAGACATCTAAAAAGTCACCTGAGACCAAAATAGGTTCCACTTTTTTTACGTCCAACTAGTCCGATTTGGTCTCCAAAGCTCCCAATGCTCTAACGCCGAACGACCGAAAACGACAAAATCCGGTCTACTCGTACCGAATATCGCATTCTAATATTGGAACACGTTTCGACGAGATATTAGTACGCGCCTCTAATTGTACTAACACATATTTCTAAAAACAACACAGAAAATCTTCCTTGGAACTAGTGATGTTCCGGATATCCGTATCCGTATCCGCGGATATCCGAGGGAGAAGAAAGACCCGTATTTTAATTACCCGTTACTTTTCTCGCGGGTCTTTTACGGATCTTTTACTTTATTAATTTTCAATTCATAGTTTCATGAAATCCTATGTATATAGGAGATTAGGTAGAATAAAAAAACTGTTAAATTCCATTCAGAGTATTTTTTATTTCATAAAATCAAATATTTTATCGTATTAAGTTACCACCATACCGTCGTTGCAGAGGGCGTAACGTCTATCGTTTCAAGGTCTCGTGCGCCGACACCGATTGAATAAGAAAATAAAGATTCGTATCCGTATCCGCGGATCTTGACACCAAATATCCGTATTCGGATCCGTATCCGCGGATATACATTTTTAACGATCCGGCACATCACTACTTGGAATCTTAGTTATTTATTTATAAGTAAAAACCTCAAATGGTAATATTTAATAAATGAAGGTACTTGATCTTAGCGAAGCTCAATCGAAAATCTGAAACAGAAAAAGATACGGTCACATCTAGGACATTAGCTCTGTTGGTAGAGCACTGACCCGGCAAGTGATAGGTCTGGGTTCGTGTCCCAGATGTGACTGTATCTTTTTCTGATTTTTCTGTATCAGATTTTCGATTGTGTTTCTGTAATATTATCTTCATTAATTAAACCTTAGTTATTGTTAAAGTTTCAAAAAAGTCGCTAGTTAATGTTTGTAGTATTAAAGGGTTAATGGTGTACCAAAGATAATGAGATGCTCTTTCGTCCGATGTAAACAAGGCAGGTCTGTGTTGCGTTCGATATGGACTATGGACAAACGAGAATTCGTTTTGTGCAAGATAAAAAAAATACCATAGCAAGAACGTTAGAAGGTTAGAACCTCATTTTTTGGGCGCGTCTTTAAACATCTGCGTTGCTATGGACAAAGCAAAACGTAATTTGATTTTAGTTTTGCTCGTATTTGGATGACGTCATTTGGTTTATTTTTTATTTGCTTAAATTTGCGTATGGTGCATTTTATCTCTTGGATTATCAACTTATTCGGATAATTCATTTGCTTAGCTTCTCTTTGAAAGAGGACGGAAGATGTTTTTGTTCCAAAAACAGAAGACCCGTTGCTGTGACTTACCAAACCTTTATAACCAACGTCATCTGTTAATTTCCATTTTTATTAAATCCACACCGCCCGCTTGCCAGCTGCCCACTGCCCGCTGCCTGAATTGAATGTTTGAATTTATCGACTTTTCTCTACTATAATATGAATGTATTATACATTTAAACCTTCCTCTTGAATCACTCTATCTATTGGTGAAATGATTGATCTAAGCGCGTATACCCCGAGAGCGGCTTCATTTTATACTATGTAAAGAAGATAAATATTTTGTAGTCTGTTTGAGGAACGCGGATTTTATTGTTATTTCGAGTATTGTGGTTGTGATGTCTGGGTTGATTGTTGATTAATAAGGATGGTGCTTGTGATGTAATGCTCAGGCAGGATTGTGATGGGAAGGATACCGGAGACTGAATAGATGTCCCTGACTGTGTCCCATTGAAGTCCAAGAACATTTCTGAGAGCTCGGTTTTGAACCATCTGCAGGTCAGCTGTCAGTTTCTTTGCGGCAAAGTTCCACATACAGCAGAGATGGAACCTGTTATCAGCACGAATATTTGTGTTTACCTACCTATTATTTGCATTTTGTTTTTCCTGTTAAGCACTTGCATACTGCTTACTAACAACGTATGCAGGGACTCTGGAGGTCTAAAATCGTTCAAAATAAATAAATGTAGCTTCGTTTAACAAACAAATTAGAATCTTGCGTGAGCCTTGAGGGAATAACAATTTGTTACTTATACCAGGGGGGGAAAGTGGTGGATAACCTCTAACCTCCAAAGTACACCAGTTATGGGGGTAATTTTCTCCCCAAGATTTATGTGAAGATCCCACTGGTGTTGGGAATCTACGATCAGATATTTCTATTAGAAATGAACTCTTGTTAAATCAGTAGTTCAACCACTTCTACAAATACCGCATTCTATTATACGACTTTGGTTAGGTCATCGTTCTGAAAAACTTATGCTATTTTTTAATGAATTTTTATTTTACCTCTTTCTAATGTATCCCTTTCTTCAAAAGGCTCTAAAATATATCAATCTCTTTTAAATTTCAATCTTTTTTCGATAAGAGTGTCCAATTCGAGAAGTCTGTCAATTATCTGTTCTGCCAATAAGCTTTGGGAGCTTAAACTGCTAAAATTATGCGCATAATTTGTTTTTGACATGTCACGATTATGAGGATTACTGTATTTTTAAACTTGTTGCGCCTCAATTAAGCGCCTGGATTTATCAAATTATCTCTTTATATCAAATTTATTATCATTCAAAAAACACCTACTTTAAAGCAGTTTCAATAACTTCCCACTTTCAAATTCTCGCCATCCTGGTTGGTGAGTCAAAAATAATTCCGAGGGTGTTTATCGAGTGGGAGAAACGCCACCTGAAGATTATCTCACGGAACTTAATTGGCAGATCAATCGGATCTCTGTTAAATATATCAATGGTTTTATTGCCATCTGGCTTTTGAAGGGTCTCCCTGTTCGAAGATCGCGATAAGAGATCCAAGACGATATGTACATTTTAATACCAAAATCTGATGGTAAAGTCAACGTAAATTAATTAAAATTCTATAGGTGTAACGTGTAACGACGAAGGTTTTTCCATGGTGACTTCAACACTGTTAAAAAGATGAACATTTTAAACGGTTAAGAAATAATTAGCATACCTTCAGAGGTAATATGGAGACAGCTTGGAGACTCGACAAGAAATTTTTATTAGTTATCATTAAATTAATGTTGCATTTTTCTATAAACACGCTTCAACATAATATTACTTTGTTCTGGTCGGTACGCTTTGGTTTTATCAGGAACACAGAATAGGTACAGTGATTAGGTGTGCTATCTTTTTTAGGTGATATTTTATCTCTATTGGGTTTAGTGATTAAGTTTTTCATATCATAATCTTATATTTAGTTCCTCTTTCTTTCTGTCTTCAATTTGATTGTCACCATGTCACACGTATTTATTAAATTTAAGCATTAAGAATTTATGAAATTTACACACATAGGGCTTTCTTATTGAAAATTTACAGTATGTCGATAGTCATCTACCACAGTAACACTTCTTTGTAAAAACGTTTCAAAATATTCTACTTCTCACTGCATAACACTTCATGACATAGACAACGAATATGGGTATATGATTGATATTTTTAACTCAACCCTTATAAATTTTAAGTCTGAAAACTAGAATTTTCAGCAGTCAACAAATCTATATTTTGTTCATTCGCAATGGTTCATATTTGCTTATATCTATTGTTCTGTGTGTACATGGCAACTATTCGTCCTAAATAAATACCAAAAACATAATATTTCCCCAAGCAGAGATAGGTATACTTCAAATAAACTAGTTATATCTTATACCTACATACATGTCATGCCGAAAATAACTCAAATAAGGCATATTTACATAGCGATTTTGGCGCATTGATAATGTTGATAACATTTGCACTTTTCCTATAGTTAAGGTCGTTTTTCATTGTTCTTAAACAATGCGGAATTCCGCCCAAAACTACAAAAGCCATTATTTTCTTTCCACATTCCTGGTGCCATTTCTACGAACACTTATACTAACTCTAGTAGTCTTGTTTATTTGTCAGACACAAATGGTTATTTGTTTTATCTATTCTGCGATCGGTCCCAACCGTCAACCGTCATAAATATAAATAATGATTCTGAATAATAATCACCAGCCACAACCTGTTCCTCCTACTCGAGCATTTTATCCACCACACGCGACCTTCAGACATTTTTTGCCATGGTAATTGATACAACCATTAAAATTATTAGCTTTATGTCTATCGTTTACAATGTCTTCGACACCTAACATTTGGAGTAATGTCTCAATAGGTTCATGTACTTTATACAATTTTCTACCATTAATATAATTTACAGTGTCTTCATATGTTTCCTTAGTTTATATAGGCACTTCATCAATTTTCCTAACAGATGCGTCATTTAGAATACCTTTGGCGTCTTTGTTATTTATAAATAATATGTCTTCATACGTTCATGTAACTTCGTTTATAATATCTTCAAAATCTTTGTGCGTTGTTAATTTGTCTTCGACTTCTTTGGATTATTAAACCCTTTTTTGCACCTATATTATACCTTCAACTATAACTTTTTGAGTACCAAATCGTACCACAAGTCTTCCAGCGTTATTTTTTTGATTCCTCAAAATCAAATTATTTTTATTAATTTCCCACTCCAAAGGTTACATAATATTATATTTGTTGTGTTATATTGATTTATTTGATTTCTCACTTTTTATATTCTATTGTTTATTGGAATATAACTGTTATTATTTTTATTGTCATCTCTTGAATTATAATACACTACTTAATTCTTTTTTTTATATAAAATCCCTATTGTTGTAAATAAATTAATAAATAACGTCTTTGCATTGTCTGTCTGACACCTTTATACATTTGGAATTATGTCTTTACAAGTTCATGCACTTACTTCATCAATCACAAACTTTTTGATACATTTCTGCACTGTTGGAAATAATATCTCAAAAGTTCTGTATCTGTATCATCTACAATTCTACAATGTTTTCAATACTTTTGAACACTGGAAATATTGTTTCCAAAAGTTTATGTATTCAATCTGTATCATTTAGAATGTCTTCAACAGACACTGGGAATATTGTTTCCTAAGTTTATGTATTCAATCTGTATCATTTACAATGTCTTCAACAGCTTTGAACATTGGAAATATGGTTTCCATAAGTTCATGTATTTAATCTGTATCATTTACAATGTCTTCAACAGCTTTGAACACTGGGAATATTATTTTCGTAAGTTCATGTACTCAATCTGTATCATTTACAATGTCTTCAACAGCTTTGAACATTGGAAATATGGTTTCCATAAGTTCATGTATTTAATCTGTATCATTTACAATGTCTTCAACAGCTTTGAACACTGGGAATATTATTTTCGTAAGTTCATGTATTCAATCTGTATCATTTACAATGTCTTGAACAGCTTTGAACACTTGGAATATTGTTTCCATAAGTTCATGTATTGAATCTGTATCATTTACAATGTCTTCGACACTTTTGAACGTCGTCAATAAATTTTCATAGGTTATTGTAAAGCATCTTTATCATTTTTACAATATATTCACCTCCTTTGGATATTGAGAATATATTTTAATAAGTTCGCATACTTAATATAAGATAAATTCCTGGATTTTTCTTTGCTTTTTCTTTGTCTTAGTATTATTGGTCTCCCGCCATGTTCCTGGAAATGAGTAAGGACCAGACGGGTCCTTCTATCAGTTCTTATCTTTATTATACTGTTTATAAAATGAAAATTAATGTAGGTATATTTTTTATTCCTTCGGCTTCCGTGTAGACGTGGGCAAAATTGAATGACTGAATTAAATGAATAAATTCAATCTTGTAACACACTCGATCTGATTCTCATTTTCAAAAGGAATTAAATCTTTATTCCTTACCCTTGGCCTTGCATCTTACGATTTTTTAACAGCACCATATTTATTTTTATTTCGATTAATTTATTTTACAGTTAAATATTTCATGTTATATTGAGGTAAGAAAATAATAATGTACTCTATAAATATTGTAGTGTTTCGTAGGAATTAAATAAAATATTTTTCTGGATATTTGTTGCGCGGATAGGTACACCTACCACAGGCGAAGCGCGCCGCGAAATTGCCTATCACGGGTACTGTATAGTATCCCGCGCAGTAAATCTTATACCTACAAAAAACCCCGTAGTCCCCGTCCCCAATCCAAGTGACAAAACCGCCAAGCGAGTCAGCCAAGATCCAAATAATTCTGAGCTCCGTGTGTCGCGTCTGTTTCACAGTTGTGTCGTCACGGAGGAATCGTTCCTCCGTGGTCATAGTCCTACAAGCTGTTCGGTCTGTGCGAACTCAATCCGCAACCCCAATCTCTGTTTCACTTATTCAAGGAATCAAAACATTTATTTCTTATTCATTTGTGACGTCGTAGTCCCACGGGTCCCCGGGTACCACGTGTCGAGTCGATCCGGCCGGTCCGCGGAATGCAAGTTATTCAAGTCACAGCAAGACAAAAGATACTTATTAGTCAGAAGTTCCCAATTCATTTCTTGATGCCCGCAGAGAATCGGTTCGTCGTTAGTCCCCGCGCGGCCAAGCCGTCATCTTAGGGTGAAACTTCCCACTTCGGACCGCGGAACGTTAATAAAAGGACTAAAAGCGAAAGTTAATCCTATGTTTTTTCTCCCTCACACGTGCGTAAATTGTGATGTAATGCTTGTAGAAACAAAATGATGTTTATCTATATTATTGTTTTTTTATGGTATCTGTCACAAAATATCAGTCACTATCGAACCGTGATACTGATAAATGATAAATAATAATCGAGCGATTTGTTCCTTTATTTTTGTAACAAATTATACGACGCGTGTCGCCAGGGCTTTTAATTAGTTTTTATTCGGCGCATCGTTTTAACTTCACCATTGAGGTAGGTAGGTGCATTTAAAATATATATATTTGAGTGGAGCTTATTCCAGGTGACCGGTCCGGATATACCTACCTATGAAAGCGCGATAATAATATGTTTTTTTATGTGAATTCCGCACAAGTCCCGTCTGGAGCTAATGAAACTATGGCATCCCCAATTGGGATTTTTTGCGAGGCTGAAGGTAGTGGGAAGTTTAGATCACGTGAAATGAAACAATTTTAAGTTTAATAAATAAATAAAAATTAGTAAAACTTTAAGGGTTAACCACAAAAACTGTTTAATTTTAAGATTTAATTGCTTGCCTAATATAAACACATTTTTCTTGTTAAAAATTTGTCTTTTGGGCAAAATAATATCTAAGTACACATTGAAATATTTCATTAACCTCGTCGCGCGTCGTTTTTAGTACCTACGATTTTTCAGAACAACATAATTATTTACACTAAGAAGAGTGCTTTGCGTAGTGAAAACTTCTTTATCACCGTTGTGATTTGAAACTCGATGAAAGGAAAAATAACGACACTAAAAAGAGCAAACACATGCATCTAAAGAAGTATGTAGAAGTAGTCTGCGAGAGAATGAGATAGTATTATCGGTCTCCTCTTTCGCTTCGTATCCGAGGTTTTTTAAGTTTTTTTTTTTTTTTTTTTTTTTTTTTTTTTTTTTTTTTTTTTTTTTTTTTTTTTTTTTTTTTTTTTTTTTTTTTTTTTTTTTTTTTTTTTTTTTGGAATTAAAGGAATGAATAAAATGAATCAATTCAAAAGGCCGAGGGAATCACAATGAATCGATTCACTCCTGGGAATGAGTCTGCCCATGTCTACTTCCGTGCACAGCAAGACATTAAGTTTGAAGCCTTCTACAGTCTTTGATATGTTGTATGGCGTGATTAAAGTGGATTGTATTTAATCCAGACCCAAAATTTATGGTGATTTATTGTCCAATTATTATTTGTTTTTCATCACCAAAAATTCGGGCAGCAATTTATGAACAGTCTCCTATATTTCTGGTACATATGCTTTCTGAAGTCACTTTCTTAATTTGTTGCTGAATTTGTGTCTATTTAAATAAAGTAACCATTCCTATTTGTTTCTGGCTACATTCAACCAATTCATTCAACCCCCCATTAATTCTTCCTTAAACATCAATTTGCCTGCTATTTCTATTCCCGAGGTGTGATTCGAATCGGGCACGTTTCGGTATCCTGTCTCCTATCCTCTTCCGGGAAATGTTATGTAATTCGAACAGTCCTCAAACCTTGGGCAGTCTGATCACGTACACTCTTTCGGGGGAATTTTGTCATCAAATTTTGAATCGAAGGTGCTTTTTCCAACATTTAAATCACACATAAATTGATTCTTCATGCATTTTGAAAACAATGGGTGTTTTTGTATTTTTTTATTGTTTCACTCTTGGAAACATGTGTTTATTTTCATTGACAAGAAGCTAGACGTCATTTGTAATTTAGTCACGTCCACGAAAACAAAGCAAATTCCTTAATACCTTAATTTTAACTATGAAGCAGAAAATCTGTCTGTGTGTCTCACTAGAAAAGGTGAGCTCTGGCGTCATTAAAGTTACACTGCTTTTTCATTCTGTGATTTTGAGTTGAATTTCTTTAATTTCCTGCAGTTTTCAAAATATTAATTAGAATAAGACATTATGGCTTTTGTTGTTTGCTTCATATTTTTCAACGATAAAAAAGTGTCCGGCGAAACCGGGTAGTACCTTTTTGGTTTTTATTTTATATCTGCTTAGCTACTTCAAACAGCTTGTCAATAGCAGCAGTTCAAAAATATTATACATGGTGTCCGGAAACTTATGGTACAAGCGGGAAACTGGTGAATCTATGTACATAATATTTGTACTCGGTTTTTTTTTATTTTATTTAATTTTTTTTTATTTAATATAATAGTATAATGGTATCAATTACATGTTTATTTACAAGAAATAAAGTTTTTCTATTAAAATACATTAAATAATACGTATTACATAAAATAAATAAACGCAGGTTAACCACAGTTTAGCAAAGGAAAAAAAAAAAAAAAAATTTTTTTATATATTAAACAAAAAATTGATAATTAACAGTAAATAAGAAATAAATATATATTTTTAAACTAAATAATAGATAAGAAATACAATTGACTGAAAAGGAGGAGATAAAGAGAAAGGTAAAAAATAATGAGAGAAAAAGGATATCTAATATTATAATTGAGTTGTTGTGTTGATAAGTTACATAAAAAGAGTTTTTATTGAATTTTTGTATTTTTTGTAATTTGTTTCCAATCTTAATTTCAAGGGTAATTCATTAAACCATTTAACTCCAATATATTTGTAGAATTGTTGGGCTGTGGTGGTGTAACAGCGTGGTATAGTCAAAGAACCAAGGATATTTGTTCTATTGCTGTTCGAAAAAAGAGTTAAGCTCACATAATTGAAACAATCTTTGTGTATTTGAAAGAGCGTAATTTTTTTATAAATAGTATGAAGTGAAAGGACTTTAAATTCTTGAAATAATTTGATGGTAGGGTAATCGTATGGCTTTTTTAGAATTATTTTTATTAATATTCTTTGGATAATTTCTAAAGGCAAAAGAGAAGTTTTGAAAGCACCACCCCAGCCAACAATTCCATATTGAAATACTGATTGAATTAGGGAAAAATATATGGTTCTTAATAATCCAATATTCAATATTTAATATGTTTTGTGTATTAACAAATATAAAATTACTCAATTTGTCCTTTTTTGTTTTGAGCTTTCTTTCTTCTAGTAGGTAACTATATATTTTTTATATTAACTCCACACAGGAGGCCCCGAGGAAAATTTAAAAAAAAATGAAGTCCGAAGTTGTAATTTTTTGTAAATTTAAAAAATATTCGGTCGCTATGGTGTTTCAATCGGCTTGTGTTACTATCGTCTTTTAAACGTGCGTCGTATCGTTATTTAAACGTTACTATCGTCTTTTAAACGTCGACTGGTGTTACTATCGTCTTTTAAAAAGCGCCGATGCGTAGACCCTGCTCCAAAATTGTTTAAACCTTTTAGCTGAGTATATTGACCAACCAACCGTAAATTTTTCGAACGTTGAGGGGTTCTTACTTTATAACAAATTTCACAGACAAAAAATGGATTTTAAAATAAGAAAGAAGTCCAGAAGCTGAGAACATATTTGTCAAAAGGAGGGTTTTTAAAAATTCTAGAGACTGCTGAAATTTGGGTTTTACAACTTTTTTGCTTCACGATGGAAACACACACGATGGTATGTTTTTAAAAAATAATATTTTATAACAAAATTATAAATGTTTAAAATAATAATATTTATTCGTGTAAGTAACGATTTGTATAAACAGACAAAAGAATGCAATAATATTTATCATTTTGACATAATCACATTTTGCACTGTCCGCTGTCAGTTTTAGTGGCGTGCAGTTTGTTGGCTCAGCTCCGAGAGTGTGAACTTATCGCGGTTTAAACTTAACCGGTAATTAGTTAAGGTTAACTTGATAGTTAATAGTGTCCCAAAGTATGAACGCGCGAAGTTGTCACGCTGCGCGAAAATGGGCATAAACAAGTCAAAAGTTTCGGATGATGCTTATAACAGTCCCCCGGATTCTCCAGAACGACAATCTTTGTACCACTCATGCGAGGAGGTAAATATATATTTATATAAAAAATCATTCTCCTTTATTTATCCTGTACCATTTATATTTTGTAACAATGTACTAATTAATCGCAGTGACACAGCAGTAAGATTCTCGGGTTTGGATAAAGGTCGTGGGCTCGAAATCCGGCTGCGCCAATATTAATTTTTTTTTTTTTTAAAGTTATAGGCAATTTTTTTTTTTAATAATCAACATAATGGCATTGCAAAATAGTAGATAAAATACGCAGAATACCTTTTTAATTACGGCTTTCCAATGTTTTTCAACATAATATTAGTTTTATCGTGATTTATTTTTGGCTTATTATGCTGTGCTACCTCCTTTAGCCAATGTTTCGGACAGCGTTACAGTGTCTCTCATCAAGGCAGATGTGTGAACATGTACAGTGTAATGATGATGGACACTGTAACGCTGTGTCCTGTACCTAAAAAAGGAGGTAGCTCAACACGTCATAATACCCCAAAAATAAATCACGATAAAACTCTTTTTTTTAAACGACTTCGAAAAGGCGACTGGGTTAACCGATATTGATGATTCTTTTTTTATTTGAAAGCTGGTGCTTCCCGTGTGGTCCCATTTTAATTTGGTCCAGTTCTGACAATGGCATCCATGAGAAAATCATGTAAGTCTTAAATTTGCATCAAGTATGTGCGCGACAAATGGACGAATAACTCAATATCACGCCAACCGATTTCGATGATTCTTTTTTTATTGGAAAGGATGTACTTCAAGGGTAGTTTGATGAGAGTTTGGTTAGGTTCTGATTGTGGGATCCATGACAAAGTAACGGAACTCTCCAATTCTGAAGAACAAATTTACGATACTCGGACGAATCTTAATCGAATTAGTTAGTGTACTTCAGATTCACTAAAAATCAAAAAATAAACAAAAATTTTAACAAACCAAAAAAACGACTTCAAAAATTGCACTAAAAAGTAAAAAAATAATTTCGTATTCTTCTACAACTTTATAATCTACTTACCTTTTCTACTCATCAATATGTAGGTAGGATTGTTTTTTTTGGAGTCGGTGTCAACCAAGGTACCCGCGGCCCGGCGTGTTCACTTGACAGCTCCTCTCCCGCCGACACCGACTCCAAAAATAACAATCGTACCTACATATTGATGAGTAGAAAAGGTAAGTTGATTATAAAGTTGTAGAAGAATACGAAATTATTTTTTTACTTTTTAGTGCATTTTTTGAAGTCGTTTTTTTGTTTTGTTAAAAATATTGTTTATTTTGATAAATAATATTCGTCATTTAAAATAATATTCGTCATTTAAAATAATATTCGTCATTTAAATTCAAGCACTCTTGTTATATCGTTTCACCAATTTGCAAATTACTTCCGACTAAAACTCGGTGTTTGAAGATCTTCATCATCATCGAAGAGCCGGGCTATAAGCTACTTCTAAGTGTACGGCCTGAGTGCACGCTCAAATCGAGCGTGGGGCGGGGCGGAGCGTGCGGCGTTCAGGTCAAACACATGGTTTTGCATAGTACCGTAATTCAAATACTGTGGCACCGTCCTGAGTGGGAGCCGAGCGGCGCGGTGGCAGCAGCGTGCATGTTTGCGTCGAGCGGGGCGTCGCGTGCAGGTTCAAACGAGTTTGTGATTTTGCAGCGGTGACAAGAGCGTGCGCATAATGTCGTTTGAAGAAATCATTTCAGAAATAGAGAATAAGCCTGAAATATGGTTATCTTCTCATTTTTTATATAAGAATAAAATAGTAAGAAGAGAACTTTCAGAAAAAACTAGTTTACTCGTAAAATTTATCTCCATTATAAAACTCTCCAAACCGCTTTCTTTGCGTAACAATATCATTGGGACCTTGTCTTGACTCAAAATTATATTTTAACCACAAACTTTCTTCGAAGTATATATCATCAACATCGTATGACGCAAAATCCATGATTAAAACAATAGCGGTGACCGTCAACGCTGAGCGTGCACTGAGGCCACTCGGTGAGCACGCTCTTGACCGCTCCACCGCCCCGCTGACCGCCACGCCGAACGCTAACCACTCAGGCCGTACACTTAGTGTGAGCGAACAGATAGAAATCATTTCCCGTCTCCCTTACAGTCCGGACTTGGCCTATTCATTCGTCAAGAGAGTTTAACCAGCCAGCGGCCGAAAATCCACATTTCGTCGAAAGTTGTTCTTATGATCGTGCAGGGCGGTTCCAATGAGAAAGATTAATTATTCTCCGTACCAGATTTTTAAAATTATAACTCAATATCGATTTTATTTCATTCCAAATTTGCCTTAATTTATATCTACATCCAAAAATGCTAAAGGGCATGATGATAAAACTATTAAAATTATGTACTTTTTGTAATTATTTTTTGATTATAAGTGTTTATCATTTTTCAATAATGTCTAAGTTAAATAAGAATGTTAAAAAAATCTGAAATATATTAGTTTGGAAGTGCGCAAATAAATACACAAACGGACCAATTTTCGTCAAGAAACACATGTACGTATATATTTTAAATGATTTTATTTAAACTAAAATTAAAATTCTAAAACATGCGATACCCAGATAATGTATTGATTTATTTTACTGCATGATTATATGATTTGAAATGGGTGCGGTATAATACAAAATCTTTTTTGAAAATTTAACAGATCTGCCAACGATCTATTATACTAAAAATAAACATTTTTCTCAAAATTTAAAACATGCGAATGCTAGATAACAGAACAATTTTTCGGAATCCATTTATAATTTTTTGTGGAAAAGAGTCAATACGTCTAAAATCTGATTTAAAAATGACATATTTCTGGTTTTCTCTGGTAATACCCTCTTAAATAGTATATCTTTGCGTCACGTTCCAGAGTGGTAATACTCTCAGTTTTTTTTTCGGTGTTGCCATAGTAATTTATTTATTTAAAATTTACTTTTATTTTTATTTATTTTTATTTTTGTTTGTCGAAATGCTAGCATTCAGAATCTAAATGTTACTTGTGTTATTGATTAGTGACCAAATCTGAATAGTCACATACTTTACAATCTTCATCTCATCTCCATTCCTTCCCCACTCCACCCATCCTTACAAAAAATCCCAATTGACCTTTGATATCCAACTCACAATGCTTTGCCATTATTTTTTTGAATGATACGCTGTTAATGTATTATTTTATAGGTATTGTTTTCGACAGATTTGTAGTCCTGTGATCTAAAGCAACTGATGTGCGTTAGGCATTACGGGTTCAATGATATAGTCCAAAGATATTCAAATGCAAAAATATAGTCCAACATTTGAAAAAAAGCAACATTTTCAGCTTTTTAAGAACGGATTAGGAAGAACATTGATATACATTTACATATTGTCAGGTTGTTCGTAAGTCGAAAATTTGAGCTGCACCTACATTTCACTAGTCAGCATACTTCGTATTTGATTTTCAATTCCGAGGATCTGCCCTACGATTTCTGCTTGGTTTCTTTGCCATTTTGGCTGAATAAATTACATTAAATACCGCAATCTCCTGTGGAATTTCAATAGGCCAATAAGTTTACAAATCGATTGTAAACCCACCTCAAACATCGATATAATGACCTGAAACCATTCTGTTGTTATGCTAATTTTATTTCGACTTAACATAAGCATGACCATTATTATTTTCGTGTCTGTTATCCATTGTGATAAGTCCTTTTCTATGTCTTATTCGTGATGTTGTAATGTGCACCTTGTGATCGGAATGATCGATAGTTTTTCTCCAATGGGTGTTTACGCACTAGATGAACAAATTTCGACTCGGAGATGGCCTTCAATGATATTAATGTCTACAATATTTGTTTAATACATTGATTTCAAAGTAATGTCTTCTCCTACGTAATTTTTCTTACTTCCCTAATCATAATTAGCTAATCTTCCATCCATTTCTTTAGTGCATCTATCAACGATAGCACCAGTTTTTAATGCCCATATCATAGTTTGTAGTCCTCAGGGAGAACTTTTTCAGAGACTGAGAGAGGTAGATATTCTATATTCTTCTTCCTTTCAGAATGCCCCATTAAATAGGCAATTCAACTGCTTAACGATTCTGCATGGAGCATTGACATCTTCAATGTTACCTAAAGAGAGTTCAGTAACTATCTTTTGACATATGTCTCAACATAGTGAAACTGCCCCCTTGGCCTTTTTTTTCTTCTTATATTTTGTAATCTTCTCCGTAATAATTTGGTGTATAACTGTTTTATGGAGAACCTGAAAAAATAAATAAATATTGAAGAGAAAGATGGAGGAAATAAAAAAAAGTACAAATTAAAATTGTTGAGTCAATGGTTCGTTCTCTTGCGGTAAATGGTAGTCGCAGGTGGATATCGGGCGCGTTGTTCAAGTTTTTTCGATGCGTACGCAAACCGGCCGCCGTGGTTTAGGGGTAAGATTCTTGACTCACAATCCGAAGGTCGCGAGATCTAATCCCGGCGTGCGCAAATAAATTTTATTCGATTAATTTTTGTTATTTTAAAATTAATTCATTTAAAAATAATACATAGGAAATTTGTGGCAAATTCCAAGCTTCAGAGTGGAAGTATCGCACTGGTGTAAGACCACCATTCATAATTGAAACGTTCCTTGAAATGGCTTTAGGTTTGCGTTTAGTGACCACATCTAAATAGCCAGATTCTTCCCCACCTTCCTCTCCCCCATCTCCTTCCCCTCCCCACTACCTTCAGCCTCAAACATACCCCCAACTGGGGATGCCATAGTCTCACTGGCTCCAGAAGAGAGCAGCTGGAACTTTTGTGGGTATTCACATAAAAAAAATACCTGTGCCAAATGAATGTCGCTAGTTTTCGCAAAAGGCATCATTCAATAAAATATCTTAAAGCAGATTGATTCGTTAAGAGCGTTTAACCAGCCAGCGGACGAAAATCCACATTTCGTCGAAAGTTGTTCTTCCGATCGTGCAGGGCGGTTACAATGAGAAAGCTTAATTATTCTCCGTACCAGCTTTTTAAAATTATAACTCAATATCGAATTTATTTCAATCCAAATTAGCTTTAATTTATACCTTCATCCAAAAATGCTGAAAGGCGTGATGATAAAACTATTAAAATAATGTACTTTTTGAAGTTATTTTTTGATTATAAGTATTTATCATTTTTCAATAATGTCTAAATTTAATAAGAATGTTAAAAAACTCTGAAATATATTAGTTTGTAAGTGCGCAAATAAATACACAAATGGACCAATTTTCGTCAAGAAACACATGTACGTACATATTTTTTAGTGATTTTATTGAAACTAAAATTAAAATTCTAAAACATACGTTTGCTAGATAATGTATTGATTTATTTTACTGCATGATTATATTATTTGAAATGGGTGTGGTATAATACAAAAACTTTTTTGAAAATTTAACAAATCTGCGAACGACCTATGGAATAAATAACCTTATTATACTAAAAATTTAAAAAAAATCTAAAAATTTATTACATACGAATGCTAGATAAAAGAACAATCTTTCGAAATCCATTTATAATTTTTTGTGGAAAAGAGTCAATACGTCTAAAAACTTTTTTGAAAATGACGTATTTCCGGCTTTCTCTGGTAATGCCCTCTTAAAAATTACCCTTGTAAATTTCAATGGTTTTTTCATTACTTTATTGAACAGCGAATCAATTTTCTCAATGATAGCGAATACCTACGTGGTTCCATGCCAACTCAGAATGAAACCAACTCAGAAACACCTCAGAAAGGTCATTAAAGGCTGTGAAAAAATAATTTTAAAATAGCCCGTAACCCTAACCTAACTTTACCCATTTAACCATTTTTTAATTTTTTTTTATCATCACTCTTAATGACCTTTCTGAGGTGCTTCTGAGTTGGTCTCATTCTGCGTTGTCTGGTCACCCGAATACATACCTTCAGATAAACAGTAATATTCCTACGAGTAGCTTATACTAAAAAGACTTCTAATTCTAATATCTTTATTCGGTATCACACGAATTGCTTCTTTTTTTACACTGATGCCAAAGTTCTTGCAAATATTTCTAGATGCCTCAGGTCATGTGAGTGGAATATTGGTGGGCTGGAATTTCAATGATTTTTTTCATTACTTTAACGAACAGGGTATCAATTTTCGTAATGGTAGCGAATTTTCGTAATGGTAGGCGAAGTCTTCAGAAAAGCAGTAACATTCCTAGCTTCTTCCTTGCCTTTGTGCCTCAACCACTTGCTAACATTAATCTTTGCGGTCGGAACATCGCGAATTCCGATGTGCCCCGCGTCCTATGCAAATTGGCAGACTTATTCTGCTCCATGCATAATTATTTGAATAACCCATGGCTTTGGCTTACATACCATTATTATTCTTTTGATCTTGTCTTGTTTGGTCCAAGGTCACCAATGCGAACACCACCCTGCCCTTGTCTTTTTTATTGTCGCGATGTCTTTTTCTTGCGTCATTACTAGTTCCTCTGAATTGAGAAGTTGTAATTATATATTATTATGGTCTTGCTGCTGAGAACTCCGTTGAAACCTTCCTTTTTGATGCTTCGTTTGGGTAAAAGAGGGAGAGGTTACAATGGAGCTATCAGTGATACGCCCATATATGCAGCTCTTTGGAGTAAAAAATTTAAATGAAATTTTGGTCTGCGGTAACATATTTGATGTTTTTTTTTTTATTTATTTAAAACATACAAAATCAGTAGGTATTGTACAGTTAGGTCGAGTGAGGGGTTTTCGGTCACTTGACTGAGTGTCCAGTGGAAGATTTTTTGGTTTGGTTTTGAAGAAAAAAAAAGTGAAAAATAATATCAGGAATCACCAGTTAAATTAAGACAAGTGCGTCCCTCAATACCTTGTATAGTTCGAGAAGCGTACAAATATATGTCTGTTTTCAGCATATGATATAAATTATTGAATACGGCACAAGAGTCCCAACTGCCCCTAACTGTCCTTAAGGAGTCCTCTTACCACTCCTTTCAGCCTCACAACATACCCAATTTGAAAAGGAAATAAGATAGGGAAGAGGAAAATGGATGTCTCTGGCTATTTAGATCTGGTCAATACGGCTAAAGCCATCACCCGGTCGATACTGAGAGTATCTACCACCCTGGTACCTATATAAAACAAAAGAGTTTGTCTCCAAGTATGGTAAATCAACAATTTGGTATCTATATTATATCTATCTATAAAAATGAATCGCCGAAATGTATGTACTGCATAACTCCGAATGACTGCACCAAATTGGATATTTTTTTTTTATTTTCGTTATTGTCAAGACAAGGTTTATATTAAACTTTTGGTGAGCTCTGGCATTATGAAATTTATACAAAAAATGGCAATAGGTGGCACGCTAGATGTTTGAAAACTGAAAGTAACGGGACTGAATGTATGGAATGCGGGAGGGGAACTTGGGTAGGGGATTCGTGTGAAGGGGGGAAAGGGAAACCAGGGAGGGGGATTGGGAACTTAGGAGGGGGGAGGGGAACTCGAGAGGGGGGTTCGCGGGACGGGGGGGAGTGGAGTGAGGAGAGGGAAGGTGGAGGAGGCGGAGTGGGAACGCGAGAGGGAAAGGGGAAGCGGGAGAGGAAGGGGAAGCGGTAGGGGAAAGAGACGAATGGGAAATGACAAGCAGGGAAAAACAATTTCTTTATTAAGGGCCCGCAACCCGGATTTGTACCGATTTATTACATATTTCCCCTAAACACGGTAAGTTTTAAAGCTCTTAAAAAAATATATGTTATTCTTGAAGATAATATCTGGACCTTACCCGCGCCGAAACGCAAATTATATAAAATTCCCTTGATAGAAAAAAATCGCAAAGTATGCTCCAAAAATTATTATTAACACGTTTGTTTCAGTTATTTTACAAGATATATGTATGAAAAAATTCACAGTGTTTCTTTAAATGCTGTTTAAGATAATGCCCCCGAGATTTTTGCTCTATTTTAAACGAGTCGTGTTTTATTAAACATTTTCGCAATTTTCGCATCGATTTTGTCGCTGTAAATGTTAGCGCTCTCCTCTAACATTCGTAAATTCGTATCTCTCCATCTTTTTCTTTTCGAGCCCGGTTGCAGAGCCTTAAATGGCATAGCAACGCATGCCGGGTACCAGCTAGTATCTAATGTTTATAAATTCTATTATCATTTATGGATCCAATCTGAAGATGAAATTCAAAGTCTTTCTGTATTGTGCTTGCTCTTAATACGGTGCCAAAACTTTTCACTCCAAATGAATGATGTGCCCACTCGATATTCTGATCATAATTTCGTTACTTAATTGCCTATTGGATCAACCAAATGATCCAACTTTAATTGAATTCACTTCAATCGATTCTTTCCTAAGTATCTTCCGAGAGTACATCAGGATATTTGTGCTTACTTTCAATGAGCTTTCGAAATCATCATTGTTGGACTGTTTGTCTGTTGAGTGTCTTGTGAATGGTTGCAGAACTGAATATTATGATCAGTTGGATTAATAAATAATCATTGATTTTCGGCCATGTGGCCATCAAAGCTGAATAACTCGAAAAACAAGTGTGAAGAATTAAATTCTCATCAAATTGAATGTATTGTTTTTTTGGTTATGTTTTTTTTTTAAATCGACTATACTTGTTTGTATCAGCTGTTTTGCCTTCTGAAGGCATTGTCAATATATAAATCTGTGTATTAACTGTTAACATCTAGAAATAATTTTTAAAAAGCGTCACATTTTTATTTGATAAGCACCAAAGATGCTTTAAATCTTTCGTTATAGCTAACATCAGCGTCATAATCTCAATTATTTTTATCTGATTGCATTATTTTAACATGGCTACAAATCGCTGTGAAAATATCGCGCCATCTTTAGCAAAAGTTTACGAGATGAAGACAAGGTTAAGCAATGCCAAACATGCTGCAAAACTGTTGAAGAGAAAGGCCAGGGTGTTCGACCTGCTTCTTAGAGACCATTCACGTGACCTGATCGCCAATACAGAGCTCATGATGGAAATTTTGAGAGAAGCGTTCATCGTGTTGGCAGCTGCAAGATACTTCACTGGAGACTTCTCGGCCGTTGTGGAAGAGTGTGTTGATAAAGCAGACATCAAAGTGGAGGGCTACTGTGAGCGCTCTATGGCCAACGCCCGTGTGTTCAAAATCCTGGAGGGCGAAGGCTCCAAGCCCTGGCCCTACGGGGGCCTTTCCACCGGAGGGCACCAGGTCGACAGCGCCAAGAAACTCTTCAAGGAGTCTCTCATGATCCTGGTGAACCAGGTCACCCTGAGAAACATCATCCTCGTGCTGTTTGACGCCAGAGTCTCAACAATGAGAAAATCCATGGTTATAGAATATATGACGGTTCCCCGCGTACAAAATACGATATCCTACATTCAAGAACAACTAGATGACATGGAAAGGGAAGACATGTATCGCTTAAAAAAGATCAAACAGAAAATAATGGTCAAGAATAAATCTGTGTATGAAATCCATCAGTTTGATTTTTGTTGGTTTGATAACACATCTGTCAGTTTGGCTTTTCTGTAGTGGTCATGTCTAAAATTGTCAATAATTTAACACTTTTTTTTTAATATTTTGAACTTATTGAGTAAAACCTCAAATTATAATATTTATTTAAATGAAGACAATATTACCGAAACTCATTAAAAAATCTAAAAAAAAAGACAAAGATACTGTCACATATAGGACTCGCACCCATGACCTTTGACTTGCTGGGGCGCAGCCAACTGGGCAACCCGAATTTCTACCGATTTCTTACATATCTCCCTTAAACACATCAAGTTTTAAAGCTCTTAAAAATATATGTTATTCTTGCAGATAATATCTAGACATTGCCCGCGCCGAAAACAAATTATATAAAATTCGCAAAAAGAAAAAGAAAAAAATCGCAAAGTATGCTCCAAAAATTTTTATTCACACATTTGTTTCAGTTATTTTACAAGTTATATGTATGAAAATTCACAGTGTTTCTTTAAATGCTGTTTAAGACAATGCCCGCGAGATTTTTGCTCTATTTTAAACGAGTCGTGTTTTATTAAACATTTTAGCAATTTTCGCATCGATTTTGTCGCTGTAAATGTTAGCGCTCTCCTCTAACATTCGTAAATTCGTATCTCTCCATCTTCTTCTTTTCGAGCCCGGTTGCAGAGCTTTAACTGCCTTATCCAAGAAGACTAAGACGGAGAAGAAGAAGACAAAATGCTATCTAGATAGCATTTAGTTCGGGTTTGAATCTTGCAATCATATATAAAGATAGCAGCCGATAAGAATATACGTTAAGAAAATGAAGATAATGTTGGTAGTTCTTAGTCGAAGTATGATACGGCTAAATATGACCGATTCGGATAGGGACACATTAGCTCAATTGGTTGAGCTGCGCCCCGGCAAGGCGAAGGTCCTGGGTTCGAGTCCTAGATGTGACCGTATCTTTTTCTGTTTTTTTATAGATGTTTGATTTAATTTCGGTAATATTGTCTTCATTTAATTAAGATTACACTTGTTTTCTTTCATGGATGGTTCATTTATTCTCCCGAATGAGATTAATTTGAAGAAGAAGATAATAATAATCTAAACGAAAATATGAAAGAGAACAAGACACAGAAAAACAGAAAAAGATAATGGTCGCAACTGGGACTCGAACCCAGAACCTCTTGTCTATCCGGGACGTGCGTTTACGAATTCTGCCATTGCCCCCTACTGTCAAACCGTCATAATAAACCAATCTATATTTCAAATTTTTAAATTAACAATATTATCTTCAACTAATTTATTTTACAGGTTCTGGGTTCGAGCCCCAATTACGACCATTATCTTTTTCTGTGTCTTGTTCTCTTTCATATTTTCGTTTACATTATTATTATCTTCTTCAATGATATATTGCATTGATGGGAATAACCTTCAAAACGTTATAAAAAGAGAGTTTTTCTTATAAAAAATGAATATTCATTTAGACTTTTATAAAAAGTCAATAGTTCCATATAAATAAAATCGGATATATTTATCCGTGACGCTATCCAGGTTACAAACCAATTCTTAGAATGATTGTTTCCAACAAAAAGGGTGGTTTCCTATGATATGGAAAATGAATTAGTTGAAGATAATATTGTTAATTCTAAAATTTTAAATATGAGATTGGCTGTTATGACGGTTTGACAGTATTGGTAAACGGGATTTGACGGAATTTGTAAACGCACATCCCGGATAGACGAGAGGTTCTGGATTCGAGTCCCAGTTGCGACCATTATCTTTTTCTATTTTTATGTTTCTTGTTCTCTTTCATATTTTCGTTCAGATTATTATTATTATTATCTTCTGCTTCAATGATATATTACTTTGATGGGAATAACCTTCAAAAAGATATGAAAAGAGAGTTTTTCATATAAAAATTGAGATTAATTTTCTTGAGAGAATTAATTTTCAAAAACTGGTCGATTCCAACACATTCGGTGTTTTCTTGTACCTTTTCTGGGATTGTTTTGGCCTCCTTTGATTCTTGTCAGTTTGACTATGGTCAGTTTGAACACGATATGTAGATTTTTTAATCTAAATGTTTTAAGAGCGTTTAACCAGCCAGCGGACGAAAATCCACATTTCGTCGAAAGTTGTTCTTCCGATCGTGCAGGGCGGTTACAATGAGAAAGATTAATTATTCTCCGTACCAGCTTTTTTAAATTATAACTCAATATCGAATTTATTTCAATCCAAATTAGCTTTATTTTATACCTTCATCCAAAAATGCTGAAAGGCGTGATGATAAAACTATTAAAATAATGTACTTTTTGTAGTTATTTTTTGATTATAAGTATTTATCATTTTTCAATAATGTCTAAATTTAATAAGAATGTTAAAAAAATCTGAAATATATTAGTTTGTAAGTGCGCAAATAAATACACAAATGGACCAATTTTCGTCAAGAAACACATGTTTGTACATATTTTTTAATGATTTTACTGAAACTAAAATTAAAATTCTAAAACATACCTTTGCTAGATAATGTATTGATTTATTTTACTGCATGATTATATTATTTGAAATGGGTGTGGTATAATACAAAAACTTTTTTGAAAATTTAACAAATCTGCCAACGACCTATGGAATAACCTTATTATACTAAAAATTAAAAAAAATTCTCAAAATCTATTACATACAAATGCTAGATAAAAGAACAATCTTTCGAAATCCATTTATAATTTTTTGAGGAAAAGAGTCAATACGTCTAAAATCTTTTTTGAAAATGACGTATTTCCGGTTTTCTCTGGTAATGCCCTCTTAATACCTACTTCTAAATTAATAATATAGGCGTTAAAACAGGAAACACTGAAACATAATAATGTTAGAAATGAAAATACATATCTTCCTAATTTATTATTATAGCTTGTGACCTCACAAATCGTATGTCGTAAAAATTTCAATCAACTGAGGTCGTTGTGTAATAAATACTCAAATAAAGCGTATAAACGTGAATTCCTGATCGTTTAGCGGTCCACGCACGTCCGATAGGCAAATAATATCTGCCCCGAAACTGGATTTTTTCAATAACTTTACCTCGCTGCTATGGCACGGCTGGTCTCGGGTCACTTGACCGTTCTTGATCGAAATGAAATTTAATAAAAAGCTATTCATAATATTTGGAGATGCAGGTACATGGGCAAATTGCTTTGAAAAATGTATTTTATTTATTTACTGGTAGACCCGGCCACACGTTGCTGAGGCTAACGAAAAACAACTCCACGCCATTACCCAACCTTTACATAACCAACGCCATCTGTTAAATCAAAACCACACCGCCCGTTTGCCAGCCCGCTGCCGCTTGGCCAGATATATTATATATTTCAACCAATTTACACAAAACCTTGACAAATTATATACCTAAAAACCTTTCTCGTGAATCACTCTATCTATTGGTGAAAACCGCATGAAAATCCGCTATGTAAAGATGTTTTTTTCGTAGGAGAATGATCCTGTGTTGATCACGGCTTGACGCGTTGGTGGAGCTCTCTCGGTTTTTTGTGAATAACTGTGTCAGATTACGTTCAATCGTGCTAAAAATTTGCCAGAATACGTATTTTATTTAATAGATTCAGTTTGCAATCTTGAAATTTTAGTATTTTGTGTAATTAAGTTGTGAGGGCTAATAATATAATAATATTTTAATCACATATCGAAGTTAACATAACAGTTTTAAGTGCCACCAAAATGACTGTGACTTGCAGGGATACTGAGGGGTGAACCCACTTGTAATTAATGTTTATTAGTTTTTGGCGCCGTGGGATAAAGCCACTTCATAAACGAAGCAGATAAGTTCCATATTTCATTTATACTTTTCACTTGTCACCTAAATTAATATTTATTTCTTTCAGCTTTGTTTTGAAAACCAACTTAATTGGATAATGACAACGGTGGTCCGTAACCATTGGCGAAGGTAGAATGATTTATTGCATTCATTGAGGCTGGCTTTGGTTGATTGATTTTTACTATTTCAGGAAAGGTTATGGAACACTGAACTCTGACAAAAATTTTGCATTCACCGAGAGACATAGATTAATCTATATGAACGAGTACACAATAATCTCACGGTTACATAATACGTTTCAAGTGTACTTTAGGTTAGGTTTATTTCTTTTTATTTAGGTAGGTAATTCACGAAAGGGCTATGATGGTTAACGAAATACTGGAATAAGAGACTTTGCTTTTTGTGAAGGAAATAACTTACCAGTCATCGAAACATATAAAACCGCTTCAACAAGGAAATGAAGTAAAGGAACACCTATGAACTAAGATGAAGATTAAAGATTTGGATACACGGTGAGGCAGGGAGGATCTAGTCACATTGCAGGAGTTGAATACCGCGAAGCAAGAAACAGAAAACGAGAAGCAACGGAAGCGGGAAGCAAGAAGCAGCGAGAAACGAGAAGTGGGATGCAGTGGGAAGGTGGAAACGCTATGTTGAAAGCAGGTAGCAATTAGTCGAAAAAAACAAGAAGTAGTAAGTGGGAAGCAGGACGTTATTAGCAAGAAGCAATGGAAGCGGAAAGCATGAAGCCATAAGAAACAGGAAGCAAGAAGCAGGGGCAAGCTGAAAGCGTGCAGCGGAAGCTTCAAATAACGGGAAGCTGGAAACGAGAAGCAAGAAGCAGAGAGAAGCAACAACAACAAAAGAAGCAGGGAAGGAAACTGGACGCGGAAAAGAAGAAACTGGAAGTGAGAAGAAACGGGAAATAAAATAAGCGAAATGCGATAAACGAAAACCACAGCTCACAACCAATTCCTTTATTCCTGCCCATCCTACATTCCAATATTGGCTTATTAGGTTGCCATGTATACCGGTCGATTGAATTCCAACCTCCTTCCCATCCTCAGAGCACGTGTTCCAGTCCTAACAAATCAGGGCCCCCTGGTGTACCGGTCTCACCGGGACAGGAGTGCTCCTGGCTGGGGTGGTACAATCGTATCGTATCGTATCGTATGTAAAGATGTTTTTTTCGTTATTTGTTTTTGCGGTGTTATGCCGTGTTGCGCTACCTCCTTCTTTAGCCAACGTTTCGGACAGCGTTGCAGTGTCCATCATCAGGGCAGATCCGGTAGCTGTCCGAAACGTTGGCTAAAGAAGGAGGTAGCGCAATACGGCATAACACCCCAAAAACAAATAACGAAAATACTTTTGGCCGTGAAAATCTTAAAACGTATCTATGTAAAGATGTGTTTTTTTACAATAGGTCCATACAGGAGGCCCCGAGGAAAATAATTCCCATCAGGGCCTCTGTCATATTTGAGGACGCTGTATGGAGGGTAGTTTTAGGAGAAGACGTTCTGGGAAGGAAAAGGGTGTGGGGGGTGGGTAGGAATCTGGTGGTAAGTGTGCCTAGGAGTGACGGACGTATGAATCCATCCCTCCCACTGCGGTGCAAGGCGATGTTCCGAGAGGGTTCAGTTGGAGAAATCATAGGGACTCCGTCAACCATTCTCTCCCGATCCGGCCTGAAATGCAGCTGGTGGGTAGAGGCATCCGCGCCCATGATCCAGACACACCTCACCCCATGAACCATTTGGAGTGACCTATGGTATAGGTGTTGGTTATCCAATAAATGATTTATGGGGCGGCGGTACCCTTATCCGCCTCCCAAAACTTCGTAAGGACTGTAAAATATTAGTCTTTAGCCAGTGATTGTACATTTCAGCAATATAAATTACTTAATTCACTACCCGGTTTCGCCCAAGACTCTAAGAATCAAAAAAATATCTCAAACAAAAAACTGGTACTTTTATAAGTAGGTCTGTCACTAGCATAGAGGTATGCAAAATTGACGATGCCAGACCGTTTACGTGTTTTTGGTGGATTTGGGAGGCGGGTATAGGTACCGCCGCCCCGGGAATAATTTATTGGATAACTACTTTGACCAAGTATACCCGATAACTAACACCTCTACCAAGTGGTTCTCTACATTTGGTGACTTAGCAGGGGTGCCCGGGTTCACGGGGTGAGGTTTGTCCGAGTCTTGGCGGTGGATGCGTCTGGCCGCCAGCCGTGTGGTAGGCCGGATCGGGAAAAACTTGTTGAGGGGGACCTTTGACTTCTCCAGCAGGACTCTGTCGCAACATTGGCTTGCACCGCAATGGGAGGAATGCATTCATTCATCCGTCACTCCTGGAGACACTGATCCCCAGATTCCTACCCACCCCTCATACCATTTTCCTTCCCAGAACTTCATCTCCTTCCTTTCCTCAAAAGACCCTCCACACAGCATCCCCAAAGATGACATAGGCCTTGAGGTGAATTATTTTCCCAGGGCCTACTGTGTGGAGCTAATGTAAAAAATAAACATACGAACAGTTGTGATAATTTGTGATGTTATTAAATTATGTTTACAAAGAAAGCATCTGACGGCGTTCCAGCTCTACTGATAGGAATAGTAGTCCCAGAGAGAAGTCGTACGTGAGACATCGACTAAAAATCTTCCTTCTCATATGTCTTGTACGAAAACGAAAAAGTCAGAAGATTCTAGAACGATGACATCACTTTACGACCTCTCTCTGGGACTACTTTAGCCTGTTGGTGATATCAGGTGTGCCACTTGAACCGCTGCATTATGATTAGCGATTTGCACGCAGCATTGCTTATTACTGTCTAATGAGTCGGCTCCCGGCGTTGCCCGTCCCAATGTCCTAATGGCCTGCTTCTCTGGCCTTATCTGCAGCAGCATTCGGGGCAGTAGGCAGTGTGCACTATGATCCCGCCACTGAGAGCTCCGTTGTTTCGTCCCTTTCTGTTACCTACTTAAAAGAGGGAGAGGCCATACTTAATGTCGCTGATCCCCCCACCGAGGGCTCCGCTGTAACCTCTCTTTCTGTTGCATGTGTGGTTTGTGTGTTAGAAGGAGTTGTTATAATTGAGTTATCGGCGGTTTTGCCTTGAGGCTGTAGGTAGGCTAGGTAGGGAGACGCATCCCACACGCCACGCGGACTCTGATGCAACTGTCGCTGCACCCATGACATGAGATGGGTTGGAAACCTCTGGCCCTCGAATCATTAATATTTTCTGTCGATTTTTTTTCATCGCTAATTAACTTCATGCTGTCTTGACGTAGGGATAGGCAGGGTGCATCGATCTTCACATAACTCTGTCTTGGCACACACTCCTTGTGTTATTATCATTCATACTTTACTACTCGTTGATCTTTTTGTAAAAATAAAATCGGATATATTTTTCCGAGACAATATCTGGGTTACAAATAGTGACCGATCGAAGGTTCGGTTTCGGCAAAAAAATATAGTTTCGGCATTAGTTTCGGTTTCGTCAGATTTTCTACCGAATCTTCGGCAGCACCGAAACTCAGCAAAAGATCTCGATAAATGGCAAATTTAGTCTTAAGAATGTTGTGATTGTAAACGCAAGTTAAATTAAAATACTCCATTAATAAGGTCCTTCCTTTATAATGTATAAGTGTTGACTGTTGACAAATTTTTGCTCCAAGAAGTAGTTAACATGTTTCTTAATTTTTTGTAATATCAAAAATATATATTCGTTTTCACATACTTCAATTATTGTTTTGTTTATTTCAATTAACACATGTTAACTGTTTGTATAAGTGTAAAAAATAAGCCAAATTTCAGTAAACAATAGATTTTTAACATATCTAAAAAAGTTTCGGTTTCGGTTTCGGCCGAAACTGATACATCTACCGAAGATTCGGTTTCGGTAGAATGTCCTGTTTCGGTCGGACACTAGTTACAAACCAGTTCTTTGAACAATTGTTTCCAAAGAAAAAGGTAGCTGCCAATAATATGGAAAAAAATAGTTAATATTGTTAATTCTGAAATTTGAAATATGACGTTTAAATAAGAGGTGGCAGTAGCCGAATTGGCAAGGCGTTTGTCCCGGTAAGATGAGAGTCTGGGTTCAAATCCCAGTTGCCACCGTTATCTTTTTATTTTTCTGTGTCTTGTTCTCTTCCATATTTTCGTTTAGATTATTATTGTTATCTTCTTCTTCGATGATAAATTACATTGTCAGGAGTACCTTCAAAAGTTATAAAAAGAGAGTTGTTCTAATAAAAATTCTATTGATACGTATGATTTTTTTTCCAAACGAATGGTAGAGAGAGTGATCTGTGTTGCTATGTCTTGTTGTAACTGTTGAAGAATTCTGCATTTTCTTTGTCACGTTTGAAGAATTAGGTTCGCTATTAGGGTGAGCGCGCTTTGGGTGAATTTCTCTATGTTTAAATGAAGTTATTGTTTTGAATGTTTATCCACATTTATGTAGTTTCACAAATATCTATTAGGTATTATATGTATAAAGTAGGCCATTGCCATTTCTTGGTTAATTAACCCGACGATCTTTCGGTTCATTGACAATCCATACACGCCCTCCTTCTGTAAGGATGTAGTACTTCTTAGGTAAATCATGATTTAATTATTATATTTGAACATGGTTCACCAGATCTGTTGGCTGCGCTTAGAAAAGTTTCGCAATACCGCATCGCCCCTGGCCTATGCTTAGAGTGAATTGTTAGGTAGGAATTGCACGACCAAACCGAAGGTCCACTTGAAGTAGGCCCTTTATAATACGCGAAAATGAGAACATTCTACCGTTACACACGTCTTTCGCTCTACCAGAGAAGAACTCCCAATTTCTTCCTGGAGCAGATTTCCTTATTATTAAGTAGATGGGCATAGTTATTGACAACTCTTTCATCTTTTGAAAATTCAGTTTTTACTCAAGTTTATTTTTTTGTAATTCAAGCCTTGCAGCCGTGATGTTGGAATTTTCCTCAGGTAGGTTAAACTGCCTCTTGATTGGTGGAAATACCTCGCAGCCACCGTAAACCATACACACGACAGTAAATAATAAATATTTGTCGTGCAGAATTAAAGATGCTGTTTCAATTGCTATTTATTAGGTACGTACTCGTGCTTCGTAAAATTGATAAATTGCTAACTAATAACGTCGTGTTCCTTATTGATTCATTATAAAGTAGAATATTGTAAATGTGTAAAGGTATGTGTGGCAATTATGCAATTAGTTGGGAACGTGCAAGACGCGCTAATAATATAAAGAAATGAATATATTTTTAATAGTGGTTCTAACGGCGTTCCTTGTGGGATGCCTTTTGTTCATTAGTCCCATGAACACGTATCGGCCTTATTTTAATTACGACGCGGGGTGAATTCTTCGCATTTGCCAATACATGCAAAAATTGTAATGGTCATAAAGAAATAAATGTTTGAAGTGGATAGTTTTAAAGGTGTGGGAATTATGCAATTAGTGGAGAACGTGCAATCCGTGATATTTTATTAAAAATGTTAGCATTGATCCCTAATTGTTGGAATGTTGGAATTCCTCATTTTATTAACATTAGATTTGCATGGTTGTTCCGTTTTATCCTTTTAGTAACGTCACTTTTCTGCTTCACCAGAGTGTCAACAATTTTCCAAAATGTTTTATCTTTTTGAATGATTGGAAAATATCATTTATTATCCTAGGTACCTTATTTCTGGGTATAAATTGACATTACCAAGTTGTATAACTAATGATGGAAATGAGAATTCCAAACAGTGATGTTTAGAAAATTTCATTAAACAGAGTTTTTTCGGCTACTTCAGATAAACAACATTTTATCTTTACCTTTAGTTATGCCCGCTTTAAAGCAGTCGATTTTCGTCTTCTTGAAAGTTGTTTTTTCTTGTCATCCAATTAAGTAAATTCGTTACAAATTGGAAAATGCATGGATGTTATATTTAATTGGTTCCCATCAAGTAATTATTATCCATTTAATGTGAATTCCTGCCGTTCAAGTGTTATAAATATAGATACGTGGTGTCCGGAAACTATTGCTGTAAACGGGAATTTGAATCTACGTCAAATTTATTGATTTAATATTGCGTTTTTGTGTAAATCGAGTTCGAAGTTAGAATTTTTTAAGTTAAATTTGAAAAAAACCCGGTCGCAATTACTAGCTGTTGTCTTTGAAAATGCCATTCAGAATTGAAACGTTGCCTGAAATGGCTTTAGCCGTGTTTGGTGACCAAATCTGATTAGTTAGGTACTTCCCCACCTTCCTCTTCCCTACATCCTTCCCTCCCCACTACCTTCAGCCTCACAACATACCTTATTTGGGGATGCCATAGTCTCACTGGCTCCAGACGGGAGCAGTTGGGACTCTTGTGCGGTATTCATGTAAAAAAAAGTCGAATCGTAGCTCCGGCTGAAAAAGTATTTTTAACACTTATATCGCCAAATAAAAAGTTTAAAAAATACAATATGCTCAGATCGGTTTTTTGTTGTTTTTGTTTTGGTTTTCTTTGATGTGAAGATTCACACCGGAGGCCCGAGGAAACAATCCTCCAGGGTCTGTATACTCTTTGGAGATGCTGTGTAGAGGGTATTTTTGGGGAAAGAAAGGAGAGGATTTTCTGGGATTTTCGTACATTTGATTCATGACGTAGTTCAATACATCAACCACCTCACACCTCACCTCATATTTGTCCCACCTCATATTTGTCCCATACGCGACAACGTGACATAACATTTGTAGTAATACAAAGAAAAAGAGTTGGTACAAATACATTTTGTGAGGTGGGGGGACATTTTACGTTTTTGAATGGGACATTTGAGGTGCCTCTTCTGTGAAGTACTCAACGCTATCCGGGAGGAGAGGTCTAGACTAGGCCTCTCTCAATCCGGCCAGTCACCAAACGAAGCGAACTACTTTGGGAGACCTACGGCAGGGGTGTTGGTTATCCAGTAAATGGTTACCGGGCAGCGGTACCTACACCCGCCTCCCAAATTAAAATACCATTAATTTCCGGATACCGTGTATACAGGTTTAAATATATCGTTTGACATACTTAAGTAACCAGTGCGCGACGCGATGTGTCACGATTTAAGATGACAGCGATGTTAGTGAATAGGCTGCAATCAATAATTATTGCTATTGTTGGATAAATTGTTATTGTAGATATTTGTGTGGGAAGCTGCACATTATGGAATTTACCTACTTCAATTTCACCTATTGCCTACCGAATTTAGGTAAATTGTGAGCCTTGGAAATTGTGCTATAAAAATCAGCTAATTATGCTGAAAAACGATAATTCTAATCTATATATGTAAAAATGAATGCATGTTTGCCTGCTTGCATGTATGTATGTGTGTATGTACGTTGTTTATGTATTGCTATATTAAGCATAAGAAATGTTTGAAAATACCTTCTTTCTACCCTCGCAAAGGTTTCCGGATTATTACAACCACACCCGAAAAGTTTTTTTTAATTATTACAAAAACTCTCACGCAACTGTCAAAAATGTCACAATTTGAGAATGTCATTTTGCAAACAATCTATGATAATTCAACCATACTTAAATTTTGGAATAAACCTTTTAAATGAATGAATTTACTTGAAGTACTCACCTATGTATATATGATACCAACCTAAATCGAATAGGTATTTTTAATCTATTCAAGAATTATAGGTATTTTAAATAGGTACCCATGTTAGGTACCAAATTGTATTGATTGTTCTTATAATAAACAAAAATGAATGTTTGTATAAAAAAATTGCAATAAGTGGCACGCGAGCTGTTTGAAAACGGAATGCACCGGGACTAAATATATGAAACGCGGAAGAGGGGAGGGGAACGCGGGAGGGGTGTTCGCGGGACGGGGGAGCTGGAGAGGGGAGAGGAAAGGTGGGGAAGGTGGACGGGGAACGCGTGAAGGGAAGGGGACATGGGAGGGAAAGTGGAGGCGGAAGGGTAACGGGACGAGTGGGAAAGGACACGCAGGGAGAAACAATTTCTTTATTAAGTAGCATTACATCGCATGCCGGGAACTCGCTATTATACTATAATTAAAAACATAGGTAGGTATATAAAGTAGTACACACATAATGTACTAGAATTTGCTATATCTTTTAATTAATAAAATAATTTTAATTAAAAATATTTTTCCATCACACGTTTCCATTATAGCTTAGCGGGTTACTTGATAAGCATTGCGTTTCGTTCCAGCAGTATGTTAACACACGAAACAGCGATCACACATGATCCAGTTGCGACGTGTGATTAAAAAATAGATATTTTTTTAATAGAAAAAAATATCACCGGACAACAAAATGACATACTCATGCAAAAAAATGCTCAGCAATCCCTAGTTAAAATCCTTCGGGTACGTGCTGTTACACCCTGTGTATAGTGTGTATATGTTCAGGGAAGAGAGCCGGTACCTACGTTTGAATAAATTGAATATGAATCACCAAATGTATTAAAAGTAACAATGACTTTGACAGCACCACTTAAGGCAGGCATGATCAAGCATTCGTTTTTATTATTTCCTTCGCAATAATATTCATAATAAAGTCATATAATTATATAATCCCACTCAGGTACCTTTATACCCGCCACACACTGACCACTCACACATTAGCGCTTAATAATAAATTCATCAATGAATCACATTGCATCAATGATTAACCCTTTCAGAACCGAACCAAATCTGGCAGTGGTAGAACATTATTCGATGCTTGATAACAATTTTAGTTTCAAGTTTTTTTTTAAAGTTTTTGGCATGAAAGAATATTAGATTGCAGAGGGCGTATTTAAAATAAAATCACTGTACATCAAAATCTTACACTGTACTCATACGAGTACATCAAAAATGGTTCCATGCCATTTCAGAATGAAACCAACTCAGAAAAACCTTAGAAATGTCATTAAAAGCCATGAAAAATTAATTTTAAAGTAGCCAGTAACCCTAACCTAACTTAACCTATTTAACCAATTTTTTAATATTTTTATATCCTCTGAATGGCCTTCCTGAGGTGCTTCTGAGTTGGTTTCATTCTGAGTTGTCCGGTCACCATCAAAAAAATATATAATATTTTATTAAATTTTTAAAAATTACATAAAAAAACATACTCGTACGTCAAAACTTACATTTATAAAAACATGCGAGTTCCCGGCATGTGTTGCAATGCCACTTAAGAAAGAAATTGTTTCTCCCTGCATGTCCTTTTCCATTCGTCCCTTTCCCCTTCCGCCGCTTTCCCCTGCCACGCTCCATTCCCCTTACGCGTTTCCCCTTCACCTTCCCTGCCTTCCCTTTCCCGCGGTCCCGCCAACCCCCCTCCCGCTTTTACCTCCCCTCTCCCGCGTTCCATATATTCAGTCCCGGTAAACTCAGTTTTCAAACAGCTCGCGTCCCACCTATTGCAAGTTTTTTATTAAAATTTACATTTTTCATGTTTACAAACATTGATTTTTAAATATTATAAAAACTAAAATCAATAATAAATCATTAAATCAATAATATATAGACAGTAAATTATATTACGTTATTTATAACATTTATAACACTTATCATGCATCGACTCCCTGCCTGTATGTCACTAGTTGACTAAGGCCTCCTTCAACTGTCGCCATTTCTCTCTATCATTAGCTACTCTTGTCCATGTACCACCTGCTATGGCTTTGATTCGAAATTCATTAATTTGAAGAGTTTGTTCGAAAATTAAATTTTGGTTGAACCATCGATGGTTTGCAAAATGTTATTCTCAAATTGTGACTTTTTCGACAGTTTCTAAGAGTTTTTGTAATGATTAAAAATCTTTTCAGATGTATTGATTGTAATAATACAGAAACCTTCGCGAAGGTGGAAAGAAGGTATTTTGAAACTTTTAAACGTTTCCTATGTTTAATATAGCAATACATAAATAACATACGTACACACATATAAGCAAGCAAACGTAGATTGATATTTTATATACATAGATCGGGAGAAAAATCAGTGGAGATTAAACACAAAAGTCACCTTTACAAATATAAAAATCGACTAACGCCTGAACTGCTAGTCGAATAAAGTCGAATAAAAAATGTCAGTTATACAAGAAACTCGAAAACCGCCAATTTTTGTTAGCTCTAAATGATGGTGAGGGAAAAATTCGGAATTCTGAAAAAAAAGACCGTCCGAAAGGGTTACGTACCGTATATTACGGCTGCAACCTCTCTTTTTATTCATTCTTCGTTTACGAAAAAGGACGCTACAACAGAGCTATCAGCGTTATAATTTTATGAATAATGTGCACTTGCAAGTTAAGTTTTATTGTTATAATTATAATAAGAACAATATAACATCCAGAGGGCGTCAAACCGGGGTCATATTCGGCCATTACGTAATATATTATTTACGTGTCTTGGCTGCGGATGCGCTGTCCTTTTAGGGTACGGCAGGATGTGAAACGAGGCTCCTTTCTTGCCGGTAGGTACCGCTAATGCGCTAATCTTTAGTCCACTGGCCAAACCAAACAGACAATGGAAAATAAACTCTCCATGTGTTATTTGCCTGGTGGAATTATTTACACAAAAATAATAGTAGACGACAAACTTTCTTCATGAGCTTTAGCGCAGAGAAGTCGATAACTTTACAATATCGGTTCGATAAGCGTAACTTCTGATGATTTTATATCGATGTCCCGAGCACGGTTTCACCGTTGACAACCGACCGATATTGACAGGAAATAAAGAAGAAATCAAACGTCAAATAATTACCTAAAAATATTAATAAACCCCAACACTATATGAATGTCAAACGTCAAATAATTACCTAAAAATATTATAAATAGAAATATTAACCTAAATATGCATTGGCAGTCCGCATTTACTTTGTGACACTAAACGGGAATTAATTAGTTAATGAGGTCTTTTGTCATATTTCAACCACTTGAGTTTCTCAAAGATCGAATGGAATAAATTGGTCGCGTCTTAATTAAATAATTTAAGCCTATACGACTTATTTCGATTCTAAGAGTTGACATTCGTTCATTATAAGATCATCCAGACGACAAACTTTCTTCAGGAGCTTTAGCGCAGAGAAGTCGATAAATTTACAATATCGGCTCGATAAGCGTAACTTCCGATGATTTTGTATCGATGTCCCTAGCATTGTTTCACCGTTGACAACCGACCGATATTGACAGTAAATAAATAAGAAATCGATACACGCTGCCAACACTGTATGAACGTCAAACAATTACCTAAAAATATTAATAAACCCCAACACTACATGAATTTCAAACGTCAAATAATTACCTAAAAATATTAATAAATTCGCAATGTTGAGTTGAAATATTAACCTAAATATGCATTGACAGTCCGCATTTACTTTGACACTAAACGAGAGTTAATTAGTTAATGAGGTCTTTAGTCATATTTCAACCACTTGAGATCGAACGGAATAAATTGGTCGCGTCTTCAATTATTTAAGCCAATACGACTTATTTAAATTCTAATAGTTGACACACGTTATGACGTACATGACATTACACTATAAGATCATCATTCTTTTGAAAAGTCTTTTTTTTTACATTTACCCCACACAGGAGGCCCTGAGGAAAATAATTTCCCTCAGGGCCTATGTCATCTGGGATGCTGTGTAGAGGGTCTTTTTGAGGAGAGGAAGGAATGAACATTGGTCTTGAAGAGACCCATATTGTAGGAAGGAGGAAACACAGAGGCCGGCAAATCATTCCACAGCCGAGCTGTTGAACACAAAAACGAGTCGAAGAAATGACCCGTTCTCATGTGACAAGTGTTAACCGTGTACAAATGTTGGGCACGCGTTTGGTGTGTTTCCCGACTTTGCATCGGTGCCGAAGGGATCAATGACGCTAGTTCCTCGGAGCATCTTCCATTGTAATACCAATAGAACAAGGATAGCATTCCCACCCGACGCCTGTGCTCTAAAGATTGCAATCCGTCTGTTAAGATGGGAGAATCTATTAAGCGGACCGCCCGTTTCAGCACAGAGTCGAGGGTATTTTTCAGGTATTTTGGAGCTCCAGACCAGAGGTGGCTGCCAAATTCAACCGTGGGGTGCAATTGTGATTTGTACAGGGTTAGCAGTTATTTAAATTGATGACAAAAATGCTTGGTTAAATAGGTTAGGTTAGATTATGGGCTAATTTTAATTTTTTTTTCATCATTTTTAAAATGACTTTTGAAAGGGTTGTTGAAATGCCCTTTTGTTGAGTTGTCACGGAAACCAAATTAATTTAGTACGTACCGCCCATTAATTTCATCTAATCAAACGCCCAGCATTTCAAATAATGTCTCTATAACCTAAACACTTTGTCATAATTTAAATTCCTTTCACATAGCTAAAGCTAGCTATTCGTACCTAGTCTTCGATTTATGTTTCAGCCAATACCTTATTTACCGTTAGCCATTATCTGCAATAGATCTGGTGGCAGTAAAATATTAATTACAGGCCATGGTTAATTTGTTCTCTTGATTCCATACATTATGTTCCCGATACAGACTATTTAATTTATGATATCTCTGTCCGATTAAAGCGCCCATAGCCAATAGTGCTACTGAAATCAGTTGAATCAATGATTAAACTGTCATTGGCGCTATTGAGAATTGATAAGGCATTATCGTAAGGTTTCTGCTTTGACAGTGAAGAGCAACCTTTTTAACAGCTGGCAATTTTATCATTTTGTGTTTCAATGAGAAATTTCAGTATATTTTTAAATTCACCATATTTACTGTCTTGAGTACATATTCCAGGGCGAGTTTCTACGGCGAGTAACAGCGTTTCCCGATCATAATCTAAAGATGATTTTTTTATATTATCTCAAATAAAAATAAATGTTTCTTTGTTTGTCCATTATGCTTTCCTAAGCCTTTCAACCAATAGACCACTTGCATTACATTTAAAAAAAAAATCCGGTTAAGGCAAATATTCTAAGACATACTGTATTTTTTTTAATCATATTTTTGAAACTCTGACGATTTTTTGAAAATTTCAATCCGATAAATCAGACCATTATTTATAAATCGGAAAGACAGGACAAAATTTTATGGGTGCGAAAAAACGATAATTACATAGCCGAAAATCATTTAAAAAAAATAACGTTTTACACACGAATGGCACAGGAGAATAATGAGGCATACCAAAAATATTACATCTCATTAATATTTTTTTCCTTGATCCGTCTTATTGATCATAAATCATTATGATGTTCAACATCTATATTACTAAATCGAATGTAATATACTTGTACTTGTAAATTATAATAATAACAAGAATATTATAAAATTTGATTTTGTTAAAATCAACACCATTACCATTATACCTCTAAAACACATGCAGACAGCATAAATGTACGGGGTTCTCTTCACAACATCTGTCAAAAAGTCAAACCAAATGATAAGTTCGCAGAGAACAAACAATAAATCTTGTGAACGTTAAATCTCAAATTCAAAAATTCGTAAGAAATCAATGCGTTGCCATATAAAAAAAATAAATCAGTGTGGAATTTTACAAAATTGATAGGAACGTTTTCGGAGACTGGACTTTTTCATGCAGTGACGTCACGAGCCCAAAAATGGATTTATTTATTTAAAAAGAAAAAATACTGTACATTTCTAAACAATTTCTACCAACATTTTCGTAATCTTAGTAAAAAAATCTATCCACACGATTTTTTCCAAGTCGTTATGAAATCCATGCAAGTGGCCTATTGCGATTAAACTTTTGTGATTTGTTGTACGTATGCCTGCGAAGGTTTCTTTATACAATGATGAGCCTGGCGTTTTTGAAATTATTTCCTATACCTTTCGTCCGATTGCGATAATACTTCGGTGACTTATTGTGCGCACGCCTAGGATGCAGGGGAAGGGGAATTCGAGGGGGACGAGGGAGGGGGGGGGGGGGGGCTGAGAAGATGCAAGAAGAACGCGGGAGGAGGGGGACGGAGTTCACGGGACGGTGGGGACGTGGGAGGGTGGAAGACGGGGTAGGTGGAAGGGGAAATGGGGTCGTAGGAGGGGAACGGGGCGGGAACGGCATGGGAAAGGACACGCAATGAAAAACAATTTCTTTATGTGGCATTGCAACGCATGCCAGGTACTCGCTAGTTTTACAATAAAACATAACCGAAAAGGGAATCGTAAGTAGTAGTTAATAATAGTATTTTTTTCTAGACCTTTAAAAAGGCTGCTTCTTCTTCTTCTTTCGTATGGTGGGGGGTCAGAGGGGGTCAAAAGGCTGCTAAAAAAGGTTTTATAAAAGGAAAGGTCAAGGTGTCTTCTATTCTAAATATTTAATTAAAGCATTTATAATTTTCTAGACAATCTTCAAACAAAAAACTGGTGATTTTGCAATATTTCGCATTGCTGTAGACCTAAAATAATTCGTAAGGGAACGCACCCATACTACGTGACACGTTTAGGGGGGGGGGGGTCTTCAAAATGTAACGCTCCATACAAATGAGCGGCGGTTTGCTTAGGATTTTGGTCACCGGGGGAGGGGGGGGGGGGGTTAAAAATTGCAAAAAGTTGGTCACGTAGTATGGGTACGTTCCCTAATCTGTTCTTTCGTAGATGGCGGTAGTTTAATTATTTTATGAGAAAACACTTTTTGTAAGTTATGCTGTAAAATAAATGAATTGTTTGTTTGCTGCCTAATTTTTTTTTACTCCACACAGGAGGCCCTGGGGAAAAAGAACACAAAATTACTTATAAAGGAAATACTGATTTAAAAATTAAAGTAGCAAATCTCCGGTATAAAAATAATAATTAAATACTCCAATTTTGTTATCACCTCCGCCAAATTTTATTTGTTCGGGACAATTTTGCCAGAAACCGCAAACGTTGTTATTTTATTTAGAAAAAAAAATGGATCGCGTGTTGTCTACCCCTGCACAATAAGCTCGTGGTGATATTGTTATGTTTGCAATTTGCTCGAGACTGTGAGCTTTGTACAATATTATTATTGATTTGATTCCGATAGTATTTGAGGAATGCGGACTCGAGCCTATTGAATAATATGCCCTAATAATAATCGATACAATTAATCCCCACCTTTCTACGGGAACTGTTATATTGTTAATGTTGTAGGTAAGTACTGAAAGAAAGTGTGAATACGCCTTCCATAGATTTTGAAATTAAACTGATCGGTTAAAATGAAAACTAAATAAAACTTCCAAAATACTGCGAGTAGAACATTATATCACAATTTTTTCGATCGAAATCCCGGCGTGAAAATATAAATTTTATTCGATTAATTTGCATCATTTCACAATTAATTAAAAATAATAATTATGGTTATGATTTTAGATTTTCACGGCCAAAAATTTTATGGTTATTTCCTTTTGGGATGTTATGCCGTGTTGCGCTACCTCCTCCTTTAGCCAACGTTTCGGACACTGTAACGCTGTCCGAAACGTTGGCTAAAGGAGGAGGTAGCGCAACACGGCATAACACCCCAAAAGGAAATAACCATAATAATTATGGTGTTTATGCGGCACATTCCAGAGTGGAAGATACTCTCAGTATCGCCCTGGTGTAAGACCACGATTCAGAATTGAAGCGTTGCTTGAAATGTTTGATGACCAGATCTGAATAGTCAGGTCACCTCACCCTCCTCTACCCTATCTCCTTCCCCTTTCCATTATCTTCAGCCTCACAACTTCTAATTGGGGATACCTTAGTCTCACTGACACCTGACGGATGCAGTTGGGACTCTTGTGCGGATTTCACATAAAAAGATGTAATTTCGAAACATTTTGCAATTTTTTAACAATAATTGTTTATTGGAAAAACCCAATCGAATTAAATATGTTTTTAGTTGCCTACGGTTTTTGAATGCCTTGTCATTGATTGAGATCTTCGTTAATTATTGGTTATATTATAAAAAAGTGTTGTAATTAAAAAATATTTTTCTTATCATTGTAAAAATACCGGCACATAAAATCAGATGAATAATTATAAGGCGTAGGTTTTGCTTGTTGCTTGTTTCTGCATCATCGTTTAACCTTTCGGATTGGAAATACCAAAATAATCTAGTATCTATTTATCACATATTTGGTATGTTAGTTATTTCCTGTTGTTCAAAATCATTCTTCTAATACGTTTAATTATTAGAGAAAGCTAAACCGCAATTCAAATATTTGTCTACAATTAAAGTTTGGATTAATTCTTTAATGGATGGCTTCAATAGTTATAATCGCAAATAGCTTAATTTTTTAAGTGAAAACTTTTTTAACACCGTTTTGATTTAAAACTCGATGAAACGAAAAAGCGACACTAAAAAGAGACAAACACATACATCTATATGATTTACCTTGCGAGAGAATGAGATAGAACAATCGGTCTCCTCTTTGTGCGGTGCTTCGTAGCCTCCTCATTATTTTCTACTTTAGTTTTCTGAAGATTTCACTTCTGCCGCGTGTGAACTGAACAAATAATCTAATGTATAATAAACAATTTTGTTACCTCACTTTTTTACCATTTCATACAAGAATATTTAATAAATAAATAACAATGTCTAACGGCGCACAGGCGACTTGGGGGGTGAAAACTATTTCTACAAAATAAATATTTTAATGTATTTTATGGACAACTTTGAATAGAGGTGTGATGCTTGATTTAAGATGGATTCTACTTTTTGTTTTAGAGTTGTGACTAGAACAATAACGGAGTTATAACGATTTCTGTAGGAACACACGCGTCAGCTTGAAAACAAGCTTATTTTACTTGACTGCTATTGTTATATTGTCGTGTAAACAAGCTTAGGGGTCGGAGTGGTTAAATAGTATAATTGGCTCTACAACCCCTGGTGGGTCTTAGCCTCCTCAAGAGTGTTCCTCCACTCATCTCGGTTTTGTGCCAGCACTCTCCAGTTTAGAAGCTCCAAGATGGATATGTCTTTGAGGACGTTGTCGTTCCATCTTGGTCTTGGTTTTCCCAGGCTCCTTCGCCCTATTGGTCTTGAGTTCAGCAGGGACTTTTTATTTTTATTTTATTTTATTTATCAAAAGTATACAATACAGAATATAGTATATTATATAAAGCATTGTGCTCCCAGGAGTTAATAAACTCATTGCGGGAATGATACGCATTACATGAAACATATAGCTGTATTGATGGGGACATACACAACATTATTATTTCAGAAAGTCATTAATAAGATGAAGTTTGAGCATGTTAGTTTGGGTCTTTTTACATTGACTTGCACATTTGATCTCGTTGGGTAGTTGATTATATTTTGTGTGAGCTATGTATTCTAGGGATCTTAGTCCATATTTTGTTGATTTGATTTTTGGTATATGAAGTTTGTTGTGATTTCTTGTGTTGTGTTGGTGTACGTCGCAATTGTAATATAGTGTAGTGTTGGAATGTGCCGAGTGTTGAATTACTTGTAATATAGTTTTCGTTATTTCAAAAGTGGGAATGGTGACTTAGGTGCTTTGGTGCTTGATGCTCGGTCATTCTCTCCATATGACCCAGCCACCGAAGTCTTCCCAGTTTTATAAATGACGTTTAGCTCCTTAAACCAAATATAGAGCTCATTGTTATAACGTCTAACAGGAAACTTCTTCTTAACTTAACTTCTTACTAACAATTATAATTATATTATAATCTAAGAGGCGTCTTACAGGAAAAATATTAAAATAAACAAGGCATTATTTTTACACACGCGTGGGCGCAATTTAAATTTATGACTTACAGATTATAAATATGTATGCACGCACTTCTCTTTATTAGTTTATTTTTATAGTTAATTATTTATTTATCGCCGGCGAGTTAATTGATTTCGACCATTTATGAATACGGTACTAAATTAAAATGTAGATCGGGTCGGATAGCTCAATCAGCCATAGACGTAAAAAAGTTCGACAGCGTTTTACGAGTAGGCGGTAAGCCGATTATTTGGTACAAACTTATAAACGATACAATCTTTCTTCGACGGCCACCACGGTTGAGTGGTTAAGGTACTCGGCTACGAATTCGGAGGTCGCGGGTTCAATACCGGCGGTACATTTTATCTGATTAATTGAGGATCGTTTTCATAAAGAGCAATATCTACAAAACAATTTTTTCGTGGGGCGGTTGTAAGGGGGTCAGTATCTCATGGTATTATGATGATCTTAACCCACCCAAAATATTTCTGCTTTACAATAAAATCTAAATAATGGAATATTTCTGAACGTATCCGAAAACTGAAAACTGTTTTTGAAAGGTACGCTTACAAATTTTGTAATTTGAAATAAACATATAATTTTTTATATAAAAATTTTGCATGCAAACATAAAAAAGTTTTAAAAAAGGCTCACCTTAATTTTTTTCTAACTAAATTACTGATTGCGAAAAAAATAAAAACACTTATATATTTTATTGGACAAATGTATTATAAAACATCACATGTCACCTCATTTTTTGTCGTTCCATTTAAAAATAATTAATAAAAAATTCCTAAAGTTTCACCTTTTTTTTTTATCAAATTGCGATCCATAACTTTGGTTTTATAATGCTGCATATTTTACTTCTTTTGTGGTTAATTTTAATATTTGACTATAAAGCGTAGTGTTTTTTTTTTCTTTCCAATACCGTTTAGATCAAATTTTTCACTTTAATAATGATGTAAGGGAGACACAACGATTTCTGAACGATGAGAGTTGTTCAGAAAAGCGAACAAATTGGCCTGACGGGTTAGTGACTGTACAGTTTAGGTATATTGTAAACGAAAGTAACGCCCTCCGTTATTTTCAAAAAGAACCGTTGAACTTTTCAAACGGCATCTCCGATGAGAAAATGTCGAAATGAAAATTTACGAAACGCTGCTTGAAATGGCTTTAGCCATATTTAGTAACCAGGTCTGAAAAAGGCATGTATTTACCTACTTTCCCCTTTCCTATCTCCTTCTCGCCCCCACTAATACAGCTACAGAACGCATGAAGATATCACAGTCTGCCGTCGATCTGAGATAATCACAATTACGAAACGGTAATTAATTAAGACGTGTACCTGGGCAGAAACGATGTCAATGTTCTCTAACTGCATCCATTAAGCTGGATTACACAACCACGACAAACACGTGTTCATGTTCTGATAGATGGGACCTGTTAGATCTATAAATTTGTCAAATCATGTTGTTATAAGCGGATGTTGTATTTAGCGGTATAAAATTTATTATCCACATTGGTGTATTGGCACCAACCTAGATGTATGGAAGTTGGGCATGGAACTTGCAGAGAAAGGGTAGAAACTTGACTGAAGTATGCATCTACTGCGTGGCGGGCCGGATCAGGAGAGACAGGTTGAGGGAGCTTTTGACCTTTCCAGCCGGACTCTTTCGACCCATCGCATGCATCGCAGTGGGAGGGATTGATTTAACGTCTGTCACTCCTGCACACACCAGATTCTTGCGAACCCCTCTCACCTTTTTCGTTCAGAACTTCCTCTCCTTCCTTTCAATAAAAAAGTCCTTACACACAGCATCCGCAAATATGAAATAAACAACAACAATAAACTCCAGCACACGTCGCAAATGAGTAACTCGGGTGCAGCCAGCATGATAGGTATTATAGGATGATGCGTTGATAGCTTCGATCAAGTATATTCTTGGTCGAAGGTTGATAGGCATTGCGTCTCATTCTAGCAGGGCGGTAACAGAAGAGAGATACCGCGTATAACGTGATCCGGTCGCGTATTTACAATCCCTACCGCGTTTCAGTCGCTTTAAATTTTCAATCTCAAAATTTAAATATTTAGAAATAAAATTATTAATTTCTAATGTACACATTCGAAAGATTATTTTATCTAGATTTTAGAACAATTTTTGTTTTTGCAAAGTGATAAAAAATTATCAATGTAGAGGTGTATTTACAATATATGGGAATAATATTAAAATTTAAATATTTAAAAACAAAATTATTAATTTCTGATATACACATCAGAAAGATTATTTTATCTAGATTTTAGAACAATTTTTGTTTTTGCAATGTGATAAAAAATAACCAATATAGAGGTATATTTAAAATGTTAATTATCGTTACCGCGACTGAATCGGTATAGGTTTTGTAAATACGCGATCCGGTCGCCGTATGATCAGCGGCAAAGTGTGATGGACACGTGGAGCGTATGAACGAAGAAAGAAGTGCAGATGATATAAGTCACGAAAGTGAATGTTACAAGAATTTGGGGACGCCCGAGGAAAGCATGGCACGATGAAATTAATTAAATACTTGTATAAGGTTATGAATGAATGCGAATGAAGCAAGAAGTGTACCAATACAGAGTTGCATGGTAGTCTTATCGCTGCGCGTTTTCATCCCGCGACAAAATAACCCCGACACAATGTACTCCGACAAAATATCCCTCGACATAATATCCTAAGGACAAAATATCCTACGGACAAAACACCCTCCAACAAAATACCTATCTACTAAAACCTAACCTAACCTAACCTAATCTTAGTTACATTTTACTAGTTTTGAACAATAATTTATTGTCTTTACAGGTTGTCTGTATTACTTTTGTCCCATTTTTTTTTTGTTAGGTTAGGTCGTTCATTAATCACGTGATCTTTTTTAGCAAATTTTTCAACCCCCTCCCCCCCTTTGGTGATATGTGGTGAGGTTTTAGACTAACTCCCCCCCCCCAAAAAATCACGTGTATTTTTTTTAGTACAAAGTATTTTGAAATTTTCAGAATATTATCACGAAAAATAAATACCTACACATGATATCTCATTATACCCCCCCCCCCCATCGTGATGTTTCGTGATTTTTTCCGAACCCCCCCCCCCCCCCTTTCGAACCTCACGTGATTAATGGACGACCCCTTTAGCTTAAAATAGGTTGGGTTTGGTTATGTTAATTTAGGTTAGACTAAGTTTTCGTAGATATTTGTTGGGGGATATTTTGTCCGTAGGATAGTTTGTCGGGGATATTCTGTCGGGGGTACTTTATCGCGGGATGAATTGCCGCGGAACCCTGATCAGAAATCTTGTATATAGAGTCGTTATAAACTAACTTCATTGTAATTATTCGGAAAAATTAATATTTTATGGATCGATGGTATCTTTGAAATTTGATCGAACTGGAATGGAAACCTGCCCTTCCAAATCAAAGTTAATTAATTACCATTGACTCTGTGTGGGCTAGGAGGTAGTAAATTTATAGGGTCTGCGCAGCCTCTGTTTTTTTAATGTTTAATTCTATGACTCGTGTATGTAATTACTTCATTAATACCCGAGAACCTGCTTTGATTGGTGGTTCGAATGAAGCTCGCTATATTATGTGGATCTATTTATTTTTTAACATTTCGGATAAGTTCATTAAAAAATGCAGGTATTACAATTATTTATTATTTTTATTTCCGATTAAAAAATCATAAAATAAAAATTCGTCCTCTTAATAAACATTCGATTGGTTTTCAAAAACGAACTCAAAAATACAACTCTGAATTGAGAATAACGTCAAGTCGCCAGTTCGAGACTTGCAAATGTTCATGTAAAATATTTGTCTCGTAGTGCACGACATTCGACCAATAAGGGTTAAACTGGGTGGACGCTATGTCGTGGAGGGTGATTGTACAATTCAGAATCATGCAACTTCAACATCTTTAAAAAGTCATTAAAAGTGATGAAACAAAATTATAAAAAAATGGTTGAATAGGTTACATTAGGTTAGGTAATAAGAAATTTGGAGGGTGATTGTACAATTCAGAATCATGCAACTTCAACATCTTTAACAAGTCATTAAAAGTGATGAAACAAAATTATAAAAAAATGGTTGAATAGGTTACATTAGGTTAGGTAATAAGAAATTTAACTTTTTTTTCATAATTTTTAATGACTTTTCAATGGGGTGTTAAAATTGCATGATTCATAGAACCGTCTTGGAGTGAGGAGATATTCAACTTTTCTAACGGGGTGGCGGTTACGGGGACCACCGCCATGGGTCTCCCTAAGTGGTTAGCTACGTTTGGTGACTTAGAAGGGGTGTTCGGATTCATGGGGTGAGGTTTGTCCAGGTCTTGGCGGCGGATGCATCTACCCATTCTACCCACCTGCTGCTTGGCGGGTCGGATCGAGAAAGACTGGGTGAAGGAGGTCTTTTGACCTTTCAAGCCGGACTCTCTCGACCCATCGTTTTGCACCGCAGTTGGAGGGATGGATTCATTCGTCCATCACTCCTATACACTCCAACCCCCAGGTTACTACCCACCCCTCGTACCTTTTTCCTTCCCAGAACTTCCTATCCTTCCCTTACTTAAAAAGACACTCCCCACAGCATCCCCTAAGATGACATATGTCCAAAAGGAAATTATTTTCCCCAGAGCCTCCTAAATAATGCAAAAAAAAAATTGTCTCGCAGTGCGCGACATGTTACCGGTTTGGGTTAAATAAGGGACAATGTGTCGCGAACTGCGAGACATGAAACCGGTATAACGAATTATGTTTTCTTCGCAATGCGCGCGTTTAATGTGTTTACAGACCACCATGTAAAAGCACTTGGCACTTATTGACAACGAGCACATTGTATACAGCTTACGGGAACGCGGAAGTTCTGCGTGCGCTGGTTCCCTCTAGAACAGTGTCCAGTGTCCGCCATTAGGCTATCCATCGCATCTCCCGTCCTTTGTTTGTTTCTTCCACCTTCTGCTTCTGTGCATAATCGTTTGGCTGCAATTCTCTGTGACTTTCTATGGGCCGCTTTAGGAAGCGAGACAAAACGGGCTTTCCTTCTGTTTTATTGCTTTTCTAAGTTACTTGTACACTTTTGCACCCGGAAAACTATTCATAACAATTTTTTTTTTTTTAAATTGTTTCGTCAGTGATCAAGTGGTCATTGGAGGGGACCACCACTTTCCCAACGGCGTTATAAGGAAACATATGGTTTCCTCCTTCTACTTTATTGAATGAAGCTACATTTATTTGAACGACTCTAGATCCTCCAATGTCCATGCATACGGGGTTAGAAAGCAGTATGCAAGTACTTACATTAACATAATACAAAAGAATAATAAATGTGACAGCCCGTGGAATAATTCTTCTGAAATCTATAGAGAAAAATATACACAGATAAAAGTGTTAGTATCTATATAAAAAGAAAAATAAGAGCTGCGCCCGGTTGAGGAAGCCTAGAATAAGAGAAATAACGAAAAATAAAGGTAATAATATAATGCAAGTATTTACAATAATAACAGAGAGAAAATAAAATGCTTAGACAGAAAATATTCAGAGAAGGTATTCCACAAACCACCAGGCAGTCTTACAGCCGTTGTGTCCAACATTTTCGGATGATTAATCCGAGTGAAGCTGAGCCTAGCGCCTTGCGCCGCTAAGCTAAGGTATGTTAGAAAAATGCTCCATTTTAGCTGTGTCCAACAACTTGATCGTAGCGCTCGGTGTGTAGCCCCATTTGCTTTCGTACACCAAAAAATGACGTCAAGTTAGCAACTTTACACGTTAAATTAATACCGAAACGTTAATTAATTTTATTTATTATTAATAGAGATATTTTATTTTAAATAGTGTAATACATAAACCGACATTTTACATTTTTAAAACAAACGTATTTAATATGTTAAAAATAAGGTGTTAATTGACTTACTTTTTTGTTTACGTGCGTTTGAAGTTTGACATTAGAATCAGTTGAAATTTTGTATTCAAAATGGACAAGGCGAAGCGTTCGAAAAATTTTACGCCAAACGAAAAAATGAGACTTGTAGACCTAGTTACCTCGTCGCAGGTCATTTTGTCGAAAGCGACAGGTGGCCCAAACTACGCTACGCTTGTAAAATCAAAAGAAGCTGCTTGGAATGACAATGTCCTCGACAAGTGCTAATTATATTCCACATATTATTACAAAAATGACACTCGAATAAGTCAAAACTTTACCTTTCGCTTGCGTAAGTTAAATTATCTTCTACTTGGCTCAAAACATATAAAAAAAACACGCTTTTGTCATCCTAAAGCAGTTATAAAAATCGCCGTCATTCCATAAAATTTATATCGGCATCTTGCCGCCGCCTATATAATCCAATATTATCGTTAAGCATATCTGCCCATTCAACCATAATCACTATATTCAATATAGGATTCATATTTCAAATTGAAAAACCAAATAAAAAAGCCGACAAAAGAGTGAACTGATGACAGATAATTACGATAATTAATTGACATTGACAGCTCGATTGTTTTCGCGGATTTTTGTTCGCTCTGTTGTCAGTTTTTATAAGTAGGTCTTCCTTAGCAACTTTAATCCACCCGGCTACCTTCCTTACATTTGAGTGTGGTGGGACGATCATTGTGTTTCGACACAGCGTATTTGGGCATTTGAGCAGGGCTGAGCGGAGATCTCGGCTGAGCATAGGTTGGACACAACGGCTGTTAGTGACAAGTGCATGGCTATCGGCCCAACCGCAGATGAAACCCGGAATCTGCGCCCTTTAGCCGGCTCCCCGATTCTGCCTCGAAGAAATATATGTGGGAAAGAAGAGAAAGTTTGAACTTTTTTTTTTCAGAGAATACTGGGGAAAAGATGAGCGTCGGGTTGTCGAAAGGGAGGGGCGGAAAGACGCCGAGACCACGCGGCTATTCCTCAGGCCTGCGCATATCATTTCAGTGGTCAGGCTTCGTCCGAGTTTTAAGAGTATTTTTTCTAAATATGTATGACGTAGACCGATCGAAAAATCAGGCAGATCTATATACCGATCGTCCAGTTGATTAGTTAGACATCTCCGAAAAATCGAAATTTGAGTTGGGTGTGCTGATATATGCATAATCCAGAAAAATGAATTAAACAAAATGTGGATGTTTTCTGGGTTAATAATAGGATATTTCGAAATGTCATACTAATTTACCGTATCGTTATGCCTCCCGGTGTTATTTTATAGCATATTTAATGTGTAAAACACAAACTTACACAGACGTGTAAATAATTATTGATTTATGGTGAGTATTCGAATGTTGCCTTCCACATTATCTCAAAACTTAGTATTTGGAGATGTCTGACTAATCAACTGGACGATAGATATTTAACAAAGCTCCTTACGACGCGTTCACTCAGACATGCCGCCAGATAGAAAATAATGTTCAAATTTCATAACGCCGGATCTCGCCGCGAAAATGATATATTTTTGGCAATTGTAATTCTGAATTAAGAAGAAAACGCCTTAATTTTGTGTAGATTTTAACAAGCTCTGACCAAGCCACAGTTGTGCCGAAACCAGTTGGCATGTTCGTGCGAATAAAGTGTTGTTCACGTTGCATTATTTAATTAAAATAATAATTTAAATTAATTAAATTTGTTGTTTTCTTCCACTTTGTCCGGCTCGAATAGGTTTTTCAGCAAAATATTGAGTCGTATCAGCTCCAAGTAAACCAAGCTCGAAAAAGGTAACAGCGCGATAGTACTATCACAAGAACACGTGTGGCTCTAACTCTAGCTCTAGCAATAGAGAAACAATCAACTAAGCTGTCTTAATCCGGAACCAACGAGACAACTAGTAACTAACAATTACAGCTAACTATTGTCTATTGGCTTTGTGTCTCAGAGGGAACCGACCAATAAATGGATATCTATTAGTGACCAGTTTACTGGTGTTAAATAGGGCTGCTGTCACAGATATAATGCATTAATTCTTGCAGCATGATATTATTATTTTATTTTATTTATTACTAGCTGACCCGACGAACTTCGTACCGTCTAAGAATCAATAATTGATTTAATCATTAACTTATTTAGCTGAATTAAATTCAGTTTTTTTATTAAGTTAAAAATTACACGATGAAGCAATTGTCGATGCGCAACTATCCGTGTTTGATTTTGTCAGTATCAGAGATGGCGTTTTGAACGATTTATATTTTTTGTTATTTTCTTACTTTCCTTCTTGTGGGAAATGCGTTTCATTTTCTTTATACGTATTAGGGAAGATTTATTATAATTTTTGTATTTTGCCTTTGGAGGGGTGTAGACATACGTTCACCGTTTGTCTCATTTCGACTATTGATATTTAGTGTGTAAGAAAGGGGGGCAGCGTTATACGTTTAAGAACAAAAGTAAAACAATCAGCGCATTGACATTTGACGTTTTAGACTTTTTGGAATTCACTCACTATTCAATATTATATTTATCACAATATTGCTGCAGCTCTTTCAAAAGATGAGAATTCGTTCCATACAAAATGTATGTGGAATAGAATTTTCTTCATCACTTTTTTTCGTCATTTTATCCGATGTTTTAATAACTATTCTCCTATTCGGGGCGGAGACAAATCCTACAAATCAAAGATCATAAAATCGGTCCAGCCGTTCTTGAGTTATAAATGGTGTAACTAACCCGACTTTGTTTTATATGTTGATTATTTTTCAACAGAATATTATTCCAATTACATTACAATTTAGTTACCATCTCAGCATTTAGGCAAGTGATTCTTCAATGATAGTTTTAAGGCGTATAGAGAACAGTCACTTAAATCTAAATGGTTTGCTAGTTCATTTAACAGCACCACTCCCCTCGTCATGCTGCGCTTTGCCAGGGCGTCTTTTCTGCCGTTCGGTACTAACAGATCATGATATCGACTTCGGCTGTAGTGGTCTGGTACATATAAATCATAGCATCCCAAGAGAAATGGGCTATCGATGAAATGTTCCAAATTTTGAAAGACAGAATATCAAGGCTTGCTTTCCGCCTAGTTTCTAGACTCTCAGAATCAGTTTCCTCAAGTTAGTCAATTTGGTGTATATACCTTGGCTGGGTTATATGCTTCCGCATAATAGACATACCTGAATTTTCTTCTGGATTTGTAAGTAAGTCTCTGTTCTGTCATGTTGTGGTCAATGTTTTTTTTTAATATTAATTTGATGCGATTATTGAAAAGGAGAGAGACAAGTGTTATGCAAATGTATGCGCAAGTAGATGGAAGAAAATTCTTCACCTATTCTAAAGTTTACCTATTTTTCCTTTGTGATGCATAGCAAAAACCGTACGAGTTTCTGAAAATTATTTTTTTATTTCAGGCCAAATCCGAGGACGAGTCTGATCCTGCCACCTGCGACGATGATGGCGAGAGACTGTGGCTGTGCCACCGCGCCGGCTTCACATCCACACTGCGGCCGGCTGATAGCGCCGCTACCACTGTGCCCACTGCCGGGGACGAACGCCGCGTGGGGAGGACCTCCGTGCGCCTCAAGCACTCGGGGCAGGACATCGAGGTGGAGGATGATGATCTGGAGAAGGTATGCATATACAAGTTTTGCGGTTGAAAAGATATTCGAGCTCAAGTGATCTGTGCAGGCGCATTGCTCGAGTTAAGGACACCTGATGAATGATTGACTGGAGATGTACAACCCATAAGAAAAACCGAATTGTTCAAAGAACGCTGGTATTATGATGTCAGAGTAGCAGTCGGTACAGTGACAGTGCTTCACTTGTGGACGGCGTGGGGAGACCTATAATAATACTGGGCATTTCGGCTAGACCAACACCCGCTTTTTTGACGATATGAGACAGACTGTCGGTACATGAACATTGCTTGACTTGTGGACAACGTGCGGAGTGCTTGAGTGGAGAGACCTATAACATCTTCTTCTTCTCGTACCCTGTCCGTTCAAAGGACGTTGGCTATGCGGACTTTGTTTACTGCGGCCCGGAACAGCTCTACAGTAGACTGGCCAAACCACTGTCTCAGGTTTTCAGCCATGACGTTCTCCTTCTTCCAGGGCCCCGTCTTCCGGCGATCTTTCCCTGCATTATGAGATGCAAGACCTATAACAGTTCTCAGCAATCCGGCTAAACCAAAAACCTGCTTTCTTAGTGATATAAGACGGACTGTCTGTACGGGAACATTGCTTGACTTGAAGACAATAATCCTTTAGAGTTATTACAAGCAGTATAAACCAGGACAGATAAAATTCGATATTAAACAAATCGGTGCAAGGTTGATCAAGGTCTGCTAACATTGGAAACATAATGTATAATGTCTAACACTACACCAACAGTGACTGACGATGATAATGCACGGAGGAGTATCAGGCCTCACTCATTCAGTCAGTTTCAGTTACCATCTTCGGTTGAAGGTTCCGCTTCTTTTCCTGTTACATGCCGTGCGTAATTTACGGCCATATGCCTTTAGGTTGATGATCATGGCAATGTCCACACCGTGGTAAAGTCGTCGACTCTAAGTCTTTTACTGATCGTATGTCTAAGTTAACTAACGTGTGCAATGTTCATTTGACACGTTTCGCTCAGGTGATGCATCACACGACGTGCCGCTATGCAAGATGCCAGATGTAACGCACTGATGGAATTTCAATTAACCCTTTTATACTTATTTGGAATTATGTTACCACCCACAATTCACTACAGAATCTAACGTCCTGTGGGAAAGTTTCTGAGCGGTTTTCTATCGGGTTATTTTTTTTTTGGCAATGCTGATTAAAAATACATTCAAAGCTACATCGGTTGCGTAGTTACATAAGGTTTTAATAGAGAAACAAAAAATTGCCTTTCCTCATCATAAAGAGACAATGCTCTTGTGTTTGGTGAGGGAATTCTAGCTCAATTAGTCAATTAAAAGATCGTGTAAGTTAGTAATAACGGCTATTGTAAATAATAAGTAAGGTTAGAAAATCATGTATAAATTTAAAAATAAAAATCTTGATAAGTTTAAAAAATCATAATATAAATTAAAAAATCATTCTAAATTAATGAATCATGTAAGTTAGTAACAAAAATTATTGTAATAAGTAAGTAAAGGATATGTAAGAAAGAACGCAAGGTTTATACAATAGTAGACTTAAAGATATAGTAACTAAGAAATGAGAGAGAACGAAGGAATGATCGATTTATACAATAGCAGACTTTAAGATATAAAAAGTAAACATATTTGGGACTTTTATGGCAGTTTAAGGTAATTTTTTAATTTGTGCTTAATTTCCTGCATATTTTCGATAGTATTTAATTTTAATGGGAGGTTGTTATAATAGATTATGCCTCAAGGGCGGATCCAGCTTTGGCGCCAGGGGGGGGGTCACATAGCGCCAGGGGGGGTCACATAAGCGTGGTCAAGTCACAAGAAGTTATAATTTAATTTTGATAATAATAGATACAAGAAAAAAGTAGGTTTACCTAGGTCCTGGACCCAGCCCAGGGGGGGTCATGACCCCCATGCCCCCCCCCTGGATCCGCCCTTGTTATGCCTAGATAAAGATAGGAATTTTTAATGTGCTTAGTATTAGATTTTGGGATTTTAATAGTTTTCTGGTATCATGCTGATGTATTGAATTGTAAGTTACGAGTATTTAACTATATTTCTTTGTAAATTTGTAAATTAAAACTCCAATATTTTCTTTACCGGCAAAAATGCATCAGTATTGAAAAAACGATGCGAATAATTTTTCGAAGGACATTTTATAATTACGATCAGCCAGTAATAATCTTATAATAATTGTCCTCAGGCCAACCCTTCGCAGTTCGACCTGGTGGAGGACCTCGCCTCGCTGCGCTACCTCAACGAGAGCTCGGCCCTGCACACGCTGAGGCAGCGATATGGCAGCAACCTCGTGCACACCGCGGCGGGGCACAGTCTGCTGCTCATCAATCCGCCCGCGCCGCTTACCATCTACTCTGATAAGGTAAGGATGTTTTTCTGTAACGTCGGGTTTTCTGCAAGGCTCCCGTCTTGGACCCTTATTGTTTTAAACTTATTGTAGTGATCATAAAGTTATAAAAGTAAGTTTTGATAGTGATGTTGAACTATCGATCGTTTTACAGAAACGTTGGGAATGTCACAAAGCTCTCACATTGACCCTTATTGTTTTAAACTTATTGCAGTGACCATAAAGTTGTAAAAATAAATTTGCTAATGATGTTGAACTGTACCTAAAACATGTGTACGCAAACGATCGTTTTACAGAAACGTTGGGAATGTCGCAAGGCTCTCACCTTGGACCCTTGTTGTTTTTAACTTTTACAAACAACCTTTATAGAGAATTTTATAGGTTATTTATTTAAATTTGTTACATGTAGTTACTAAAAAACCTAACTACAGACATTTCAAGGGTTTCGATTCTGAATGAATTCTTTTATTGGGGATTAGTAGGTATCTTCTACTCTGGAATTGATGTCAACTTTCTTTACTTGTAGGTGGCTGCCATGTTCAAAGGCTGCCGCTGGGAAGACGCACCACCACACCTGTACGCCGCAGCACAAGCCGCCCACCGCGCCATGCTGTCATCTCGCCGCGACCAGGCGCTGGTCTTCCTCGGCCGCTCCGGCTCCGGCAAGAGCGGCGCCCTGCGACGCTGCGCGCTCTACCTCGCCGGGCAGGGCGTGACCAGCGGCAGCGGGAACTCCGCCAGTCCCTGGGTGGGCAGGGTGCGCGCCGCGCTGCTGGCACTCACGGCGGCCGGCTGCTGGAGCGGGGGTCGATCAGCGGCTGCTCAGGTCATGACGCTGCACTACGACCAGACTGGCGCGTTGGCTGGGGCGGCGCTGCACGCGCACCTGCTGGACCTGACGCGGGTTCCTACTAAGCAGTCACTTGATGGAGCTTTCGACATCTTTAAATGGTGATTAATTATACTTTTTTATTTATTTTTACTCTGCAAAATAGATCTTCGATTCTCTCTCTATTGATGTTTTTCAAAGTTATACCAAGCAAAAGTTCCGACTGCCAGGCCATTGGCACACTATGCTATCTTTCATGTTTCACCTTTTTCCTTTGACAATTGTCCTGGTTTTTTACTAAAGTTCGACTGGGTTTTCATCCAGGGTGTTTGGCGATTGTTCCACTTTGTCTACCAGGTATCTGAGTCAGGAGTCTTCTTCCCGTCAAGACAGGTCATCGACACAGTAGAACAATGGATGTTTTTTTATCCTATTCATATCCCCTACAGTTGTTGCTGCTGTTGGTGTTTTTTTTATTTCGTTTTTTGTTGATGCAATTTGGGAGGTGGGTAAAGGTACCGCCGCCCCGGGAACCATTTATTGGATAACCAACACCCCTGCTTGACTGTGACTTGGCAGGGATACCCGGGTTCATGGGGTAAGGTTTATGTGGATGCATTTACCAACCACTGAATGTCGAGTCAGATCGCGGGAGAGACTGGTTGAGGGAGTACTTTTGACTTCTCCAGCCGGACTCTCTCAAGCCATCACCTTGCACCGCAGTGGGAGGAATGGATGCATGCTCTCTCCTGGATACTCTGACCCCTAAATTCTTACCCACCTCTCATGCCTTTTTAGATTTATTATTTTGAAGGCAATGTATCCATTTTTTATTGTAAGATTGATGCATCATTATGGTATTTTTCGACTATTGGTGCTTTTTCTTTGTTTATTAATGTTCTGTGCTTCCGAGGTGATATACGGCTATGATATATATATAGCTACCATTTGAAGAATTTATGTTTCTTTTTACTTTTCATATTTTCTACTTCTATTTTTGCTTCTCCTCTTCTAAATAATTTCCGTGTTTCCAGGGTGATCCACGGCTGCGACAGCGCTACTAGGAGGGTGCTGCTGCTCGAGGGGGCCCGTGCCGGGGGTGAGGAAGCCCTGGGGTTGGCGCTGCTGTGCGAAGCGCTGGCGGAGCTGGGAGTGTCAGAGCGCGAACGCCTGTCCCTCTGGAGGGTGCTTGCAGCCATTTGGCATCTGGCCTCTGCTGGTGCCGTCAAAGGTGAGTTGGAGAGAATTCTCCTAGTGGATGGGTGAATAGATCTTGGATTGAATCTTTTGGTATTAGTGATGAGAGATGTATCAATTGTTTGAAGAGCTGTCATTACCAGATTCAGATTTGTAAAAGTGGAATACTTCCACTAGGCATGACTTATAGCTAAAGTTGTAGCAAAGAGTAATTTCCGTCAGAGCCTGCGTCATATTTGGGGTTGCTGTGCGGGGGTATTTTTAAGGATAGGGATGGGAAAAAGTTCTGGGAAGGAAAAAGGTATGAATCGGGGTCCAGTGTCTCCAGGAGTGAAGGACGAATGTATCCATCCTTCCAACTGAAAAGCAAGGCAATGGGTCAAGAGAATCCGGCTAGAGAGGTTAAAGGTGTGCCTCAACCGACTTCTCTCGATTTGGTTGGTGGGCGGATGCAACCATTGCCAAGACCTGGACAAACTTCACCCAATGAACACAGTCATCAAACATAGCAAATCTCTTGGAGTGACCTAGTTAGAGATGATTAGGTAAATATTCCTGTCACGATTACTTGCTTTCACTGGAACCGTCGATGTTATTTTTCTGAGGAAACGCGTTTCTATTGAAATTTTGATCAAAAATATTCACCCATGAACTTTTTCTTTTGAGGAATCGTTTCCAAAAGTAACTGGATAAATAACCGGTTCCATGTTGGTCTCTGGTAACTGGTACTGCAGTGGTAGTCCATTTCTCTACTACTTCTCTATAATAAGCCTGCAGTATCAGTGAGAATGTTAGGAGGCCTAAACTTATGTAGCTGGTCAGTGTTGGGGCAAAACTGTGGAAAAAAAAACGAGTGTACTTTAGACCACACGACTGAAGTACAACTTCACTAACTTATATCTCCCTCTCAACTTCCGTTCAGACACTTTTCATAATGCTCTCGTCACTCATTCACCAGCTTACTCCCTAAGTCAAGCGCGCGTAAAGGCCCGACCGTTCGCCTCGCCTGATCACACTTTTCGTAACGCTCTCGTCACGCATTCACCAGCTTACTACCCAAGTCAAGCGTGTGTAAAGAAGTTTTACTTCAAAAAAACATCTGGAACGAGACTACAGGTGGCCGGCAGGTTCACTGAAGATGATCAGGAATGGCGATGATCATATAATTTGCAAAGAAGAAACTTTGTCATTGTTCTTAATTGTTTTTTTTTCCATTTCAGTGAGTGGGCGTTACCAGTTTGCTGAACCCGCAGCTGGAGCCAGGGCTGCCCAACTGCTGGGCTGCTGTCCCGAGGAGCTGGCCAGGGCTTTGTTCAGTGGGGCCATCGGGGCTGCTACTGCAGGAGCCAGGTTGGTGACAATTTGTTTTTACAACTTACGCAGTCAGGAGTTATTTAATTTTTACAATTTGCTATTATTAATTATTAATCTAAGAATATTTTATTTATATTTGATTTATCATTAAAATATTATCCTTTCCAGAACACCATCTCCGACGGATCGAGGAGTAGAACGGGAGATTTCTGGCAACGAGGCTCTGGAAGGGCTGGTCATTGGTCTCTACACCGAGTTCTTCAACTGCATGGTGGCCCTCATCAACAGGTACTAATAAGATTTTGAAGTGTTTATGTACAAAGTGACTAAAACATTACGACCTCATATATCATTGAAGAAGAAGATAATTCTAATAAATCTAAATGAAACATGAAACAGAACAAGACACCAAAATAAAAAGGTTATGGTTACACTGGGAATCGAACTCAGGATCCCTTGTCTTACCGGGATAGTTCCTTAACCAACGCAGCCATTGGGACCTTTCATAGACATCCAAATGGATAGACGAGAAGATATAGATGAGGGGTAAAACCAAACTATGAAGGGCGAAGAGGGGAAAGATGACTGTGATTCGTTAAAAAATCAATCTGACAGTATATAGGCATCTCGCATTATAATATCACCATTTAGTTCTTAAAAGCAAAATCTGCTTTTGAATGAATAGACCTTTTTACATGGGAGCACGAATTGCCCGCCACGTTATTAACATATTTGCGTAGTCCAAATGTGCAAAGTAAACTTCGCCCTTTTTGACAGAGGAATATTTTTTTGCCGTATTTAGTTAAGACACTTTTACAAATGTTTCATAATTTACTTACCCCTGTAACCAGCGACGAGCTCACTGGAGAAACGCCCACATTCGCTATATACACATATTCTAGGGATGTATAGAAAAAGCTCTCATATTTGTTAATAAAATGTACGATGCTAACTCCGCGCTGGTCAAGACAAGAATGATGACGTCACATTATTTAGATTCAAGCGAGGCTTTCGTAAGCCGAGCTGGCTCCATGGAACCGTTATGGGGAGGGGGAAATAATACGCTTTTATCACTTAGGGCAGGTCCAGATATATTCATATGTCCATGGGACCCTTTGATTTTTCAAAAAAAAAAATTTACGCCATTCAAAATTTATTAAAAAAGTTAATCCAATAAAATTAAATAAAAATGATAATTCTTCAGATGATTTATAGGATTACAGATGATGATTAGGTAGGTGCGCTGGTGATACCACCTCCCAGGGTTAGAGTAAGAACTTAACGTCCACTCTACGGTAGTAGTGGCTATTAGCGATGTGTCAGTTCCTACTCCCACTCCTTTTTCAAATCGACTACTCCCAGAGAACCCGGCCCAGTTCCAGTACTCTCCGCATCCAAATAAATCCGGCGGTAATCCGGCGGTCCGAGCAACTCAACGCCGAAGCGCGAAAACTGCACTCGAATACAAGTCCCGGGTTCCTTTAAACCCAAGCGCCTTGTTCCAAGCTACGTGAATCGCGACACAATCCATTCATTTCGCCCACTCCCGGACTCGCGCGAACGCCGCGAACTACTACATTCCTGACTCACCCCGTGGCCGCCGCGCCGGCTTGCTCCGCGATCCACGGTCCGGCGTCACTCACCATTCCACTCATGAGTCGCGGGTCTCGGTGAGTTCCCGACACTCCCCGCTACCCGCGGCCGGCCAACTATGACACTTCCCCTTGAGTCACGTCACGAGCTGGGCGCTGGGCGTTCATTCGATCGCTGTTCGTTGATCGACACACACGTGCGTGACCCCTTCGGCTAGGCACGGAGTAGTTTTTAATTAGAGCGTCTTATCTGGTATCGTTAATCAACGGGTGACGTGCATTATAAAATAATAGTTTATAGTAAAGCATTACAGCTTATTAATTTACTTATTTAAATTCTCAATAAAAGACCGTGCAGTGTAGATACATTGAATGTACCTACATTGCACGGGTGACGGGTCCTTGTTCTCGTACGGGTCTTGTCCGACTCCGGGGTTCTGAGTTCTCGTGTGGGTTCTACGAGTAGGTCCTGGTTCCGAGTTCTTTGAACCCGTGCGTCCCGTTTCGGTGCGCCGCAACAATACCCAGTTCCCAGTCCGCACCTAAGAACTCGGACCCGGGACCTGCTCCTAGAACTCGTGTACTTTTAAAAGGAAGCAAGTCTCGGAGGCTTCCGGAAAAATGCAGAACTTACCCACCTCTAGTGGCTATAAATCTCGACAAATTCGACTGCACAAACCAAAATGCAAAGTAAAAGGTACTTACCGTAGGTTGTCTTGCTTGTTGGATATTGGGATCCCTTGGTCGGCACTTGAATATTTTAGAATGAAACCACAAGAGTGCCTGCCTATAGTAATAATTTTTATGAGGTCAATTCATTCAACGGCGGTATATTTGATCAGAGTCAGGTAGCTTGTAATGATAAGAATGTTAAGAAATAACATCAGCAGATGCGTAATACCACAATGGAAATTATAGAGACTTCGAGACTGATGGCAGGCGGCTACCGGTGGCTGGTAGTACCTCCCCATTATGCAAATTCAAATCAGCAAGTTTGAAATCTAGCCCTTCCATTGGTGGAGCTGAACAAATCTGTCAAAATTCATTTCAGCTTTACGAAACATTAACATTATTGAATAAAAAGATATCTTTTGTAGTCTATTTTCCATGTTTTATAACTTTTACCATGTTCCAGGTGCTTGACCACCAATGCCCGCACCGTCTCTTCACTGCTCCTGGTGGATCCACCGGGACTGGCGGGTGGCAATGGTGGGGTGGCTGCAGCGGGACTGCAGCAGCTGGCTGTGAACTACCTGCAGGAGCGGCTGCAACTCCTGGCGCATGAGCGTGCGGTTTTGGCACCCCGGGCAGCATGCCGTCAGGAGGGACTGCCTGAAGAAGGTAAATACAAACTGCCGAAATGTTATGTTTCATCACATCGTCTTCCTCTTGTTCTATTCTGGTCAGATTCTAGGGGCCTCGAGGCGTCCTTGTCCTGCACTGCTTCGGGGGCTTTCGTCCATAGCAGGCCCAGCCTCTGGAGTTCCTACTCTCAACTTTAGACTTACCACTAATAACTTACAGCTAAGATTTATTACTAGTGACTTACAATCAGAATTTATAACTAGTGACTTACAACTAAGACTTATAGCTAGTATTATACGAGATACTTACAATTATTTATATTATATATTTTCTGAGACTTATAACTAGTGACTTACATAATCTTAGACTCTAGTGACATACATTTTCTAAGACTAGTGACTTACATAATCTTAGACTCTAGCGACATACATTTTCTAAGACTTATAGCTTTTTTTTTACATTACATCCACACAGGAGGCCTTAAGGAAAACATTTCCCCAAGGGCCTATGTCATCTTTAGGGATGCTGTGTATGGAGGTTTTTTTTAAGGAGAGGAAAAAGAGGAAGTTCTGGGAAGGAAAAAAGTATGAGGGGTGGGTAGGAATCTGCGGTCAATGTATCTAGGAGTAATGGACATACAAATTCATATCTCCCACTATATTGCCAAGGTGATGGGTCGAGAGAGTCCGGCTGGAGGGATCTAGATTAGGTCTCCCTAAACTCTCCCAATCCGACCCGGCATGCAGTAGGTGGGCAAAAGCATTGGTTGCCACGACCTAGACAAACCCAGAATCATGAACCATGAACCCAGGCACCCCTGCTAAGTCACTAAACGTAGTGAACCACTTGGGGTGACCTATGGGTTATTCAATAAATGGTTCCCGGAGCGGCAGTACCGCGGTAGCAGAACCCGCCTCCCAAATTGTGACTTAGTGCTATTGGCTTACAACTAATAATTTTAACTACTGACTTACAACTAAGACCTATAACTAGTGATTTTTAACTAACTAAGACTTATAACTTGTCACTTATATAGTGACTTACAACTAAGATTTATAACTAGTCACTTGAAGTTAATGCTGATTTGATAACAGTATGTAAGTAGGGTATTATTATTTGGTCGCGGAGTTATATGCACCGTTACAAATTGTGTGTTTTTTATTGCAGACTGGATAACAGAAGTTATGAACCCTGGCCCCATGGTAGAACTACTGGATAGGACTCCGCAGAACACAATGCTGAGGACCTCACAGGCCGACCTTCGTGACGTGGACAGAAAGGGTCTCTTGTGGTAATTCATTTGCTCTTTTAAATAATGCTCTCTTATTGCGCGTTTACTGACAGACCTATTTTTAATAATTTACGACAAAATAGTTGGTTTACACCTTGATCTATTAGATCTAGAAGACATCTTATTTTCTCCATAAGACTCCATATGATTAGATTAATATGTGGTCATTTAACCCATTTATACTCCTTTTCTGTACATACAAGTCCCCTCTCTCCAAGAGATAACCCCTCTCTTACTTTCATCGTGACCGGGTTCGATGGCACAAAAGTGTCCCTACCTTTTCTTTCACAGATTGTTAAAGCAGGCTACATTTTGCTAGAAACTTAGCTATATTGGTCACTTCTTCAGTACAATGCATTGTTTTACCGGTATTTTAATGGAAGATGCTCCGAAGAACTAGTTACATTGGTTCCTTCGGCACCGGTGCATAGTCTGAAAACAGGCCAAACACGTATCCAACATTGTACATAGTTGACATTTATCACATGAAAATGGGTTGTTTCTTCATTCTTTCATTCTTGAGTTCAACTGCTCGGCTGTGGAATGATTTTGCTCACTCCTACAACGTGGGTCTCCTCGAGACCAATGTTCAATCCTTCCTACTACTCAAAAAGAGCGCACAACATCCCCAAAGATGACAGGCCTTTAGGGAAATTATTTTCCTCATGTCTATGAGGAATTAATGAAAAAAAAAATGTGTAAAATTTTAAGGAAAGATTTATGCATCATCATGATGAACAAGATTTTCATATGCAATCGTTATTGTTTCTTCCAGGTTACTAGATGAAGAGTCCATGCACCCCGGAGCGTCCGACACCAGCTTCGTGGAGCGGGCGGCCTCCATGTGGAGTGGCTCCCCGCAGCAGCTGATGCGCCGTGCTCCTCATCCCATGCACTTTGTTCTGCACCATATGCAGGTATGATTTTGCACCATATTTTGCGGCAATTATTCAGAACCTGATGTTTTGTTCTATTTCTTAAACTAAATATAAGGTTCACTTACTTACTGCTATATTTTTTTTATTTATTTTGTATTCATTTTGGTACAACATTTTACATTTCATAGTACAATCCAATAATGTTGGCCTCACTAGGTGTCTTAAGCCTCGATTACATTGAGCGAGTTAGCTCACCGCTAGAAGTTACTTAACAGATTGTACAACGAATAATCCAGATCAAGCAGTAGTTTGACAGTTATGAAATCAGCTGTTCGAGGGCCGCCATCTTGCCATCTGCCGTACACGCTAGCGAGTAGCGAGCAAAGTTGACCCCTTTAAACTTTTTTGTAGGTTGTTCACAATCTGCTAATTAGCTAGTATTACGATTACCCTGAGCGAGTTTACTAGCAGATAGTGAATTCACTGGCTAGTAGCTTGTAAACTCGCTCAATGTCATTGAGGCTTTACCCGTTTATCCGTGCTGAGACCAAATTACAATTTAGTGCTTGGAACTCTACCTTTAGACTTCTTCTTCTTCTTCAATGGCGCTACAGCCCAATTCGAGCCTTGGCCTCCTTCAAAATAAGCCTCCACCGCCCTCTGTCCTCGGCCGTCTTCTTCCAATCTGCAACCTGGAGTAATCCTCTTGCAACCTTTAGACATTCAATCATAAAACTTACCTTGTGTTGAATCACAGTGGTTTAAATATATTTATGATGTACGCTTGTTTTAGGGTACCTACCCGGTGATGTACAACGCCAGCGGATGGCTGAAGGCAAGTCGAGAGAACCCCGTTTCTAGGAATGCCATTGGATTGCTGCAAGAGAGTTCCATGTAAGTTATCTTTTTTTTGTCGACTTCCACTCCGTTCAGCGGAGGAGTCTACTAATATCTACAGGAATTCCAAAAACTGAAAAAATCAAACTAATATCTATGAGAACCAAAGTGTTGACGAATATCTACAGCTCAAACTGTTGACTAATATCTATGAGAACCAAAGTGTTGACGAATATCTACAACTCAAACTGCTGACTAATATCTATGAGAACCAAAGTGTTGACGAATATCTACAGCTCAAACTGTTGACATATCTATGAGAACCAAAGTGTTGACGAATATCTACAGCTCAAACTGCTGACTAATATCTATGAGAACCAAAGTGTTGACGAATATCTACAGCACTGGCAGAGGTTGGATTTGCAATTATGTGTAGCATAAAATATGATATAAAATATAAAAAATAAAATATAAATATATATAAACATAACATAAAATCCAATTAATAAACACTGTTAAAAAATATTTTAAAGATAATATAAAAAAAAAAAGTTTCCGACTAATCTAATCTCAAGAACAACTACTTATAACTCAGTTTCCAAGTGATACTCTGTTCTTCAAATAAGTTAAATTTTGTATTGTTTTTAGCAACTAATTACATATCACCGAACTTACAACTTATTGTTTTTTACATTCACATTGTAATTTAAGAACTTAAATATAGCATTAAAAATGTACACTACTCTTCCAGACACAAGCTAATGCTTCCATGGAAGAGTGGTATTAACGTATTTTAAAATGAACATGTACGCAAATTACTACATTATCTAAATGTATATTATATTTTATATGCTAAAATAAATAAATAAAATAAAAAAAAATAAAAATATTGGAATAATGTAATCTTGCGTATGCAGTTTAAAAAACTTAATTTATGTAAGTATGTATGTAAAAATCCCTAATATCGTACTATTGAACACATTTAGCTGATTAGTCCAACCAACGCTCTGTAGATATTAGTTCAGCCTACGCTCTGTAGATATTAGTCAACACTGGGACCGTCATAGATATTCGTCCGACCTTAGCTCTGTAGATATTAGTCAACACTCTGAAGTTCGTAGATATTAGTCTAACATATGAGCTGTAGATATTCGTCCGACATACAGGCTGTAGATATTAGTATCTGGAGTCCGTTCAGCCAACCGACCCCACCAGTCCCCAACACTTCCTCGAACTTCATGCATATTACAGAGTACTGTAATATATGGGGCAATTTTTTAATCAGGTATGGACTTCGATCGTCACAGATATCTGCAACAATTCTTGCCGTCACTCAAAAATTATTCGAACCTTTTTAATGATTTTTTTTTTCTGGCAACGTGGATAAATGATGCTTTGAAAATGTGTCAAATTAGTTTTTTTTTTTATATTTGCTCCACACAGAGGGCTCTGAGGAAAACAATTTCCCTCGGGGCCTATTTCATCTTTGGGGACGCTGTATGGAGGGTCTTTTTAAGGAAAGGAAGTTCTTGGAAGGGAAAAGGTACGAGAGATGGGAATCTGGGGATCAATGTGTCCCTCCCACTGTGGTACAAGACAATGGATCAAGAGAGTCCGGTTGGAGAGGTAAAAAACCTTCTTTCAGCCAGTCTCTCCCGATATGGCCTGCCACGCAGTAGGCTACTAAGTCACCAAACGTAGCGAACCAGTTGGGATGACCTATGACAGGGGCAGCGGTACCCATACCGACCTCCAAAATTTGTTTTCTTGTTATATTCAAACATATTGTCGGTTGAATTGCGTGAAAATAATTCATAATGTCGCAAAAATGTGGTCAAAATCAGACCATTTTTTATAAACCGGAAAGACAGGATATAATTTTATGGTTGCAAAAAACAATAATTGCATAGCAGAAAATCATTTAAAAAAAAAGAACGTTTTCCACAAGAAGAGGCACAGGAGAATAACGAGGCATACCAAAAATATTACATCTCATAAATATTTTTTTCCTTGATCCATCTTATTGATCATAAATCATTATAATGTTCAACGTCTATATTACTAAATCCAATGTAATATACTTGTACTTGTAAATTATAATAATATTAATATTTTGTTAAAATCAGCACCACTACCATTATACCTCTATCAAAATTCGCCTGAATTCAAAGTGTTGCCATATAAAAAAAAAAATCAGTGTGGAATTTTACAAAATTAATAGGAACATTTTTGTAGACGGGACATTTTCATGTAGTGACACTACGGGCCCAAATAATGGATTTATTTATTTAAAAATAAAAAAAATCTACATTTCTAAAATTTTTGCTATCATTTTCGTAATCTTATTAAAAAAATCTGTCCACACGATTTTTTCCAAGTCGTTATGAAATCCATGCAAGTGGCTTATTGCTCCTCCTTGACAGGAGTCTGTATTAGAAATATCTTTAGAGACGGTAATTGTTATTAATTTCTTGGCAAAAGCTGCAGTGCAAATGTAGTATGTTTTATTTTTTTTTTAATGACTTATGTTTTTCCCCAGCGAGGATGTATCCCGTCTGTTTGTGTGGAGTCGAGGATTGTGCGGAGCAGGTCCCGATGCCCAAGCCAGTCTTAGGAGGGCTTCCAGCATCAGGAGAACCCTGACTACAGGTTAGAAATTCATGCTCCTCCTTTATATAACTTTAGTTGTAATTAAATTTACCCCTCAGGTTAAATTGTTTGTTTTTTGGAACAATGCATATAGGTCTCATAGAAATTAAGGGTCGACCAAGATCTCGGTCTCGGCATTCTCGGCTATAAATTCTACCGAGAACTCTGTCTCAGTGACGAATGTCACTGAGACAGAGTGTGTACAGGCGAAAAGTCGCCGAGATTCTGGGCCATATCCGAGACCGTTGTAAGTTGGTACGGTAAAAATAATGGGATTCAAATCTACCGCGCGCGTCCACATTCGTCACTTGGTGTAAACAAACAATTATAGTTAAAGGAAGTTTGTTTGAATTTTGTTTGTAGTAGAAAAAAATAAGTTCTTTTATGTGTTGTTGTGATCAATTATAATTACTAGCCAGAATAACTACATAATCTAGTTAAGTGAATATCAAGATCATTACATATTATTTTGTACGTATGGTGGAAAGCTGGTAAGTGTATGAAGATTTTTTTGATTCAGTGGCCACATCAAGGGCGGATCCAGCTTTGACGCCAGGGGGGGGAAAGGGTCACATAGCGCCAGGGGGGGGTCACATAGTCGTGGTCAAATCAAAAGAAGTTATAATTTAATTTTGATAATAATAGATACAAGTAAAAAGTAGGTTCACCTAGGTCCTGGATCCAGCCCAGGGGGGGGTCATGACCCCATGACCCCCCCCCCCTGGATCCGCCCTTGGGCCACATTCATTAGAACACATAGATTCGCTGATTTGTATGTTCAGTTTTTTTAGAACTTAGTTCATAATAAACTGCCAAAAACAGCAAAGAACATACAAATCAACTAATCAATGTGTTTTGTTAAATGTGGAAATTGATTCACAGATAGGGTTTGTTAGGGTGTGTTATTTCGATTTAATGTGTTTGCTAAGTAGGTATAATGTTTTATTGTTGCTACACTGCAAAAATAGCGCATTTTAATTTTTTTTCATTTATCTATTCTCGGTCTCGGCTCTCGGTCTCGGCCGAGATTTTAATTTATTTTCGGTCTCGGTCTCAGTCTTGACCGAGAAAGAAAAACCTGTCTCGGTCGACCCTTAATAGAAATCGTTGTCTCCCTTACTATCATGGTTAGAGATATGATCTAAACTAGAGGTTCGCAAACTTCTTTTTCTCGTAGACCAAATCCAAAATTTTACTGGTTTCGGTGGACCCCCTGCTACAAAATTTCTACTATATTCCCAAAACTTGTCAAAAAATGTATAGATTAGATCCAACGATGGAAATTTGCGTCGCGGCTGATTTTCAACCCCACGGAGCCAATTTGAAGTGGTAAAATAAAAAGAAAAATAGTGTATTTTCTTGTGTTCTATTTATTAACCTCTTATTTGCCGCTCGTGCGCCGGCGTGTCGTGAGACTTTACACGCGATTTTGACCCTTATGTATAAAGAAAGTGTATGAAGAACACGGTCTGAATCGCTTGCTCTATTATCGCTCTTTACCATAGAGAAAACCGCAATGTGCCTGGTCACTCCATATAATTTATATTAATGATTTACCGGAGCGCGGGAACGTGCGCAGTTCTTGCGCATGCGCGGGAAAAATTCCTTTAACTGCGGTTTTGACCTTTCTATTGTTCTAAATTTCTCAAGGACAGTGTCAGAATCGCGAGACGCGAAATGTCACGTGGTGTCATAATGCCGCGTTTTGATTGGTGGTGCTTTTTGCTGGCATACCCCGGCATTCAACGAGTTAACATAATATGATTGCAGACTTAATAGAAATAAAATTAAACATTAATAACGTACCGTAACTTCATCTATGCAAATCAATAATTTAAGAAAAAAATAGTCATAATTTTAATGGAAAGGATGTACTTGATGGATTGAGAGCAAATTATCAATATTTGACTTCAGTTTTGTAAGGAATAACCGCAAATCTTCCCGTTCCATGATGTTCAGTATGCTCCTTTTTTTTTGTTAATAACACTAATGTAATAATTTGTAAATAATTTGTAATGGACACTAAAACTTTTTTCGACAAGGTACGACGAGGGAAACGCTACCAAAAGTTTTCTCGCGATTTCCCATAGCCCAGAATATTCTTCCAGTATTTCTGCCTGCAGCCAAGATGTGTCAAATTATTTAGATTTTCAGGCGTCAATGGCGTGAAAATAATTACACGGTCAATGATGCCGGGTAACCGTGACCCGAATTTTATCGATGGGTTGTACCGAAGCTGAAAGAGTTATCTTGATTTTGAAAATTATTTACTATAATATATGGGTTCTTTGCTCATAAAAAAATAATACCAGTATATTTTATAAATTAACTTTTTATTATCTCAGTAAGAAACACATGCAAAATCAACTATGAAAACATAACTATAGATTTTCATTTCAACTATAAGTCATATTTACCAGTTTTTAACTTGACGCACGTGTATCTCCTTCCGCAAGCGGCGTCGCACTGAGCACGCTGGCGGTGCGGGTAGAAGGGGGTTGTTTCTCCAGCTACTCAAGCGCTCAAGTCGAACGGTTGACGGGAAAAAAAAATATGGCCGTTTTAAATCGCCTCGGGTCATTGTGACCCAGCTTCATCGACGCCGGGTTAAATTTCATCTACACCTTCTCATTGATGCTAAGCTCGAATAGCTCCCCTTGTAATACCACTTTTTTTTAAGTCTCAATTCAACCATTTTTCACCGAAATACAGCCTGTCAAAAATGACCGAAAAATTTGGAATTTTTTTGCTCCCTTATTTTTCTTTAGTAGTTTATTATCTGCCTACATTTATAGGTAAAGCCAAGCCAAAATTTTTGTTCTTTACTATCGAAACCAGAAAAATTTTCGTGGACCCCCACTTACAACTAGTGAACCCCCATTTTTTTATCACGTCAACGTAGACCCCCATCGAGGCTCCAGTGGACCCCTGGAGCTCCAACTGGACCACTTTGCGAATCATTGATTTTTAAACAATGTTAAATAGAGAAAATAAAATCTTTATATTTAAAAAATTATATGTTTTAAAATTTAAAAGTGTATTTCATCATGTTTCAGAAGCAGTTTGTAGTTTTCAGAAATATACCATTTATTTGACATGAACCTAAAAAGCCCTGGTCAGGGCATTATTGCAATTTCGTATGAATGACATTGAAGTCAAATCTAGGGTGAGAGGAAATTACCTGGCAGCCATTTTGTATGACAAAATTTTGAAATGTGAATGTATCCTAATGGTGGGTTTCTTCATTTACCGAGAATGCTAAATGCAATGATAATTGTAAAAGTAAACGGTCAAATGCATAGAAAATTTTAAATTTCGATCGTTTACTTTTTTACAATTAGCATTGCATTTAGCATTCTCGGTAAATGAAGAAACCCACCATAAGTGATGTAAAATGAACTATTTTAATTTTTGGGGTATGCTGTGTTGCGCTACCTCCTTCTTTAGCCAACATTTCGGACAGGGTTACGGTGTCTATTGAACATGTTATCGCGTCTGCATACATAAACACACACTTTCCACAATCTTTGATTACACATCTGCATTGTAATGCTCTCCGAAATGTTGGCTAAAGAAGGAGGTAGCGCGACATGGCATAAAACCCCAAAAATAAATAACTTGACTTTTGGCTGGGAAAATTTCAATTAATATCTTCAAATTTGTTGTTCATTTGCACAGGTGCGGTGGTGGTTAACCGGCGCTCCATCGTTGCGCAGATCCAGGGCGGTGTGGAGACGGTACTTGGTGCCTTGCGCAGGACGCGGCCTCGCTTTGTTTTTTGCGCGCTGCCACGCAAACAGAGCTCGTCCCAGGCGGGGGCAGACGGTAATCTGGACGTGCCACTGCTGCGATCACAGGTGTGGAATTAATATTAATTTTTATATGTAGGATTATTTTAGCCCTTACTTTGGGGATTAAGAGTGTAACCTTTAGAACTCCATTGGCACCATTATGTGGACATACCTAATTTCAATTAACAATATGTGGATTATAGGGTTAAATTAGGATATATACGTGAACCCTCATAAAATGTTCCCACGCAAAAAGGTTTTTTTTTTCAGGTTAAAGAAGTTTTATTTTCTTTACGTCCCTATTTTTACATTTGCTTCACAGAGGAGGCTCCAAAGACAAAAATCCCTCAGGGCCTATTTCATCTTTGGGGATGCTGTGTAGAGATTCTTTTTATGGAAAGGAAGGAGAGTGAGTTCTGGGAAGGAAAAAGGTATGAGGGGTAGGTAAGAATCTGGGATCAATGTAGAATGACGGATGCATGAAACCATCCCTCCCACTGCGGTGCATGGCTATGGATCGAGAGATTCTGGAGAGAAAGGTCTCCCTCAACCAGTCTCTCACGATTCAGCCTGCCCCGCAGAAGTTGGGCAAATGCATCCGTGCCTAGACAAACTTCACCACGTGAACTCTGGCACCTTTGCTAAGCACCAAACATAGTGAACCACTTGGGCTGACCTATGGCAGGTGTGTTGGTTATCCAATAAATGGTACCCGGGGTGGCAGTATCCAACCCGCCTCCCAAATTCTGATTTAAAAAATTTGATTATTTTGAAAACCACACTTGAGGTCGTCTTGGTTTTACAGAGTGGTTTACATTATCTTTCACTTTGGAACATGGCACCAATAAATTATTGTAAAAAAGTTGTATCTTTTGGTTTATATTAAGTTAAAATAAAAGGTAAATAATTAAATGAACCTCTCTACAAATTATCTTTTTATTGCAGTTTCGAGGATTCCAAATATTGGAGGCAGCCAGAATGTACAAACAAGGATTCCCAGACTCACTTCCATTCGCTGAGTTTGCTCGAAGGTATGCTCAAAATATTAAGTTTTTTAAATCTTAAATGTTGACTAAGTATCCAATACTGATGATGACATGTGTATTCACGTCGCAAACAACTTGTCGCACACAGTCCGTACATATCGCAACTGAAATCACGAGACCTGCATCGCCACCACCTCTCGAAGCGTCAAAACTAGCTTTCATAAATTCACTTAGCAACTGCCGCAGCTGACATTTATTGTTGACTGTTTTGTTCCTAGCATTGATCTAAAGCACATGTATTGTTACAATACGCGTGACACAATTGACGATGAGATCATCATTTTTGCGTATTTATTAATTGCTTCGCCATGTCTCTCATCAAGTCTCGATGACGTGAGTGGTAAGGACTTGGAGAGGCTGGTCGCCGGAGACTGGTGTCACCGATGAGATTACAATATGTCGGCAATGTGTGCCATGTACGAACCTATGTTCAGATATATGGCAGTAGTCACCAAGATACTTGCGTATCCCTGAGCAAGAAGGGCAAAATAATATATTCTTTTGAATGTAGGTATCCATTATAAAGAAATTAAATAATAATTATTTGATTGAACCGATATATTTTTATATATATGCCGATAGGTTTCGTAACAACCGTTCCTTCCTCAGGGCAATATGTATTATATTATTATCAATAAATAAAATAAAATAAATTTATCATCCCATCTTAGACATGTTCCCTTTCACCGTTCGTTCTATCTCTTCCCCCCACTCTTCACTAATCTCTAGTCACACCCCCACCCCCACCTCAAAGTTAGTATATTTTGCCCTATGGAAGAAATGGTTGTTTCGAACAGTCGGCGAATAAAAAAAAATTATAGTGGTTCAAACTGTGGTTCAAAGAAATATTTGTTTCATTTATAAATATGTTATATATTATATTGATTTGATCCTTCTGTTCATGTATTCACCAAGCTATAAATGTTAACATATTTTTTTAAAGCAATGTTGCGTTGAACCATAATGCTACTAGCTTATTATGTTAACCCATCATCTTGGGTCACCCACTGATCTTAACTGATTTTTTTTATTTTTTTTTTATTAATAAAATTCCTTTATTATTTATTTACAGTTTTTTTTACATTTTTAAATTAAGTCCCGTTAAACTGATTGATATCAGAGAAAATGAAAGAAATTAAAAGAAAAGACAAGAGAAAATAATAATGGAAAAAACATTACAATGAAATGCGAAAAAACAGAGATTAGTACAAAAAAGTTCTTTCACTTAACCATAGCGTGCATTTCCTTCTATGGTAATATTAATGAATTGTTTTTTACTCAGATTCCGTCTCCTGGCCTCTCCCCACCATGATAGCGGGGAAGGGTTCGCCCACCACCCCTCGCTGGCCTCCTTGCCCCAAGACGAGCAGCGGAGAACTGTGGAGGAGATGTTGAAGACCCTCGACCTGGACCCTTCGCTGTACAGGATCGGCCTCAGTCAGGTAGGATTCTCTTCTGTTTTCAATAATTGATTGTTGTAGTGATTCATTTGAGCATTCTGAAGGTTAATTTTAAGATGAAATGAAAAAACCTCCAATATCTTACCAAATTTAGAATGTTCAGAAATCTATCACAACGCGAACACTTATATATTTGATATTGTTTCACACCCAAAGATTACAATACTTACTATCATCGACTTCACAAAACACACATGTGTCCTGAGACTTGATTCTCCAGTCGAAGCAGCTCGCAATCGCTGTCGAAAGCACGTACATTGGTTGACTGTTATTCTCGAGTAGGTACTTAGATGCCAAACGAGTGGGTAGAACCAGTCAACACTGAGTTGTTTTCGCCATAACTATCAAAATCTTGTATTATTGTATCCTAACCTAAGACAGTTGCCCGCGCGCCACTCTGACATTGTGTATTTTTATAAAGTTGTTTTAAGGTTCATCATAATGGCTGATTTATTGGCGATATTGGCTGCAATACATAATATAGAGCAAACTGAAGCAGATTCTTTGAAACCAACAAGAATATTTCGCCGGAGGGTAAATAGTTTTCATATGAAAATCAACTTCATAATTAATCTGTTGTACTGTCGTTTTGAATGTGTTGTCAGCATTTTGATTTTGAGTTTTGAGTAATATAATTCGCCAGCCATTTCGTAGAAAGCGCCCTCGTAATTTCAAATTCACACCGTAGAAACGTCAACAACATTAGAAACATAGACAATATTCACAGGGCTGCCAATATAAACATCTCTTCAATCCTTCGACATCGAAGAATACGTGAGCTATCCAAGTTTTATAAACCTTGCCATTGAAACTTTTTATTAAAAAAGTTGGCCAGAGATTTTCATTGATTTTTTTTTACATTTGCTCTACACCGGAGGCCCTGAAGAAAATAATTCTCCTCAGGGCTTGCGGAGAGATGTTGTTGGAGGGTCTTTATAGAAAAGGAAGGAGGGGAATTTCTAGGAAGGATAAAGGTATGAGAGGTGCGTAGGAATCTGGAGGTCAGTGTGTCCAGGAGTAACGGACATATGAATCCAACCATCCCACTGCAGTGCTAGGTGATGTTCAGAAAGAGTCCTGCTGGAGAGATTAAAACGTCTCCCTCAACAAGTCTCTTCCGATCCAACCTACCCTGCAGTTGGTGGGCGACACATCCGCCGCTAAGACCCTAATATAAAAAGAAAATCCTTGTCACATCACGAGGAGTGACAAATATTTGAACACGCCCATATTATGAAATGCAGCATTTTCACAGTTGACATTGCAGACGTTAAAGGTATTTTAATTGCTTTCTGAGGGTTGAACGATGTTTAGCAAATAATTAAAATTTGTTAGTCAATGGCAAGGAACATTACCTAATAAATCATTTTGCAAGGCGTTGCGTGTGGGTGAAAACTGCATACGGTTTAAAGGTAGACGCGCTGTGACATTCTCTGGAGACAATATTCTAATTATGCATCTGTGTACTTAACTTATTGTCATATTATCTTGCAAGTAATTATGCAATAGCAATTAACTAAAGAGAAGACTGCAATTCTGCAGGTGGAGGTTTTATTGCAGATTTTGCTTTTGTCTCGAGTATTTATGGGTATCGCAACCAGAGTTGAGTTCTTTTTGTATTCGTGCATTACAGAGATATTTTTAGGTAGGGGTTGCTAGTCATACATTCATTACAGTGGAATTTATTGGCAAGCTCTATAATAAATTTTTAGGTAGGGGTTGCTAGTCATACATTCATTACAGTGGAATTTATTGGCAAGCTCTATAATAAATTTTTAGGTAGGGGTTGCTAGTCATACATTCATTACAGTGGAATTTATTGGCAAGCTCTATAATAAATTTTTAGGTAGGGGTTGCTAGTCATACATTCATTACAGTGGAATTTATTGGCAAGCTCTATAATAAATTTATTTTCCATTTAATTATTCCATGACAGTTGACCCTCCGGCATACTTATACAGGGTGTCCGGGGGTAAAGTGCATTAACTTCGGGAGGTGATTCTACATGATGGTAGGAGTAAAAAAGATTAACAACTTTTTCCGATTTTCCAACTTTTTTTTTCCCATACAAAAAGACGTACCTACTAAAAATCCTTTGTGTGAGGTACGATTTTACTTGCTAAGATCCTACCGGGCACGATTGTGGCAATAAAATCGTTGTGAATGGCCCGTATCGTAACAGCGGAAAATAATAAAGCTGGCCGCACATGCCGGTCTAATTTTATCTTTTTACTACAAATCTACCCCTAAAAGTTGGAATTTCTAAAAAAGTTTTTTTTTTTTAAAAAGAAAGACAAACATTCCCGGGTTACGAATAACCCAACAATGTTTGAAAATCTCCTACTATCACCACAGAAAGCCGAAAATGTTGCTTGTGTTGTGATGGAGGACTTAGCCAGTCGAGGAATCGAACACGCGTCGCCCGGGTGGGATCCAAGCGCTATGCCCACTCAACCACTGACCGGTCGAATTATTTATCTTTTTTACTTATACTATCATGTAGAATCACCTCCCGAAGTTAATGCACTTTACCCCCGGACACCCTGTATAATATTTAGGGTTTAGGGAAAATATGGTGCCCCTGCTTACACAATTTTTTTTTTGTATTTTTTGGGCATACTATATAACAATTTCTAGACATTTTGTTTTGAAGATTTTTAATTTTCAATGCAATGTACATTTGTTACTTCATATTTTAAATTTTCTCCTACCGGTTTCGACACATCCATGTCGTTCACTAGCAAACTTAAAACTAACTTAAAAATTCTATACAAGTACAAAAATGATTAGATTTAATTAGGTGGGGGTAGTGGGAGGGGTGATTTTGGGGGAGGGAGAAAAGTGGGAGGAGTCAACATTACATGGAAACATCGTTAATAAGGGTAATTTACAAGGTGCTATTATTTTATTAACTAAATTAATTTTTGATTTAATTTTTTTACTTATTTCTAAGGTTTAACCATGTTTTTTTTCTTTTTTGAAGTTATGGCCTGTCTCTATTAAATGGTTAGCAAACTCGGAATAGTTATTATTTAGTAGACAAAGTTCATGGTCCCTATTTCTAGTTTTAAAAATTTTATTTGTCGTTACCTACATACTGTGCGTCACAATCATTATATTCCAAAGTGTATTATCCCAGTAGCAGAAAATTTAAAATATAAAGTAACAAATGTACATTGAAAATTAAAATTCTTTAAAACAAAAATACACAAAATATAATTAATAGTTCCCGAAGACAGATGACATGCATTTCAGATAACATAGGCCCTGAGGGAAATTATTTTCCTCAGGGCCTCCTGTGAGTTATTGTAAAAAATTAAAAAAAAAATTATTTGGAGTAAAAAATGTAAATCAATTTTTGGTCTCCGGTGACATTTTTTTTATACTAAAAACATCAAAAATCACTAGGTAATGGACAGTTAGGAGCGGCGGGATGAGGGGTTGGGTGGTTTCCCAACTGAGTAACCAGTGACGAAATGAGGAAGAATTTTTTTTGTTTCATCTGAAAGAAAAAAAATTGATTAAAAAGTCTCCTGAGACCAAAATTTTCTTTTACATTTTTTACTCCAAATAATGTCAGGAATCACTGGTTAAAGTAAGTCAAGTACGTCTCTTAACACCCTGTATAATTGATAATTGTATAGTACCTACCGACATAATGATAAGTTTATAGTTTTTTTTTTGTTTTGCGAAATTACCTCAAGGTGCTTTGCAAATTTTATATTTGATAAAACCTGAATTATCTTCTAGATTGAGTAGCGGTTTAGTCAAGCTTCCCACGTAAATGTCCATTTTTATCTGAAATCCTCTGATATTTTTATGTCACCTCGGTTTGAATTTTGTCTACCATCTCAAAATTTTCATTGCCACTTCCGACTCCTTTTACCATTTACATTATTCTTACACAACAATCACAAGTAATTGTAGGTTTCTCCACAAATTATACAGGAGAAACAAAAGTTTAAAAATGGTCTTTATACAATTATCTGATGATAGTTTGAATGATTCGATCTTAATGAAAATCAGCGATTCAAAAAAAAAATCCCCATTCAAAAATCGAGTAAATCAATTTAGGATTTTTAATACAATTTTTCTTCTTTGTTGGTTTATTGAATATCTGTCAACAAATAAGTAACAATTATAATAAATAGGAACAACAGAATAAAAATAACAAACAGGATTTTAAAAACCTGCGATTCTGAGCATATTTGGAGTTACAAACATAGACGTCATTTTGCTTTCTGATGATATTTTTTCGATTACAACTGTTTTTGGAAAGTAATGAAATAATCTTTCAAATGAATGGTATTTTATAAGAAATAAACGTCTAATTTTTGAAATATTAAAATTTTGAGGGCTAATACAAAAAAGTTTTAAAAATGGCTTACCTTACGCTTTTTCTAACTAAAATCACTGTTGACGAAAAAAAATTTTAGGGTGACTCAAAGATCCGGATAGCCTATAAAAGATTCGGCCGAGTATCGTTAATTTGCTCCAAAGAATTGAAGATTTCCGTTACTTTGTCATGGATCCCATAATCAGAACCTAACCAAACTCTCATCAAACTACCCTTGAAGTACATCCTTTCCAATAAAAATAGAATCATCGAAATCGGTTGGCGTGATGTTGAGTTATTCGTCCATTTGTCGCGCACATACTTAATGCAAATTTAAGACTTATATGGTGTTCTCACGGATGCCATCGTCAGAAATGGACCAAATTGAAATGGGACCACACGGGAAGCTCCAGCTTTGAAATAATAAAAAAATCATCAATATCGGTTCACCCAGTCGAAAGTTCTGAGGTAACAAAAAAAAAACTAAATTAGTCGAATTGAAAACCTCCTCCTTTTCACCTGCTGTAGGAGCCATTTTTACTTTCAGTAATGAAATGATGCCCGGTGGGTTTGTAGTGATTGCTGCAAAAAGTGATTAATGAAAAGTTACAATTATTATGAAGATTATGGGAGTAGTTTTTTCACGTTATTATACGTTTGTTTCTGCGTTTTATTGTGACTCACCGTAAATGGAAAAGGAAAGAGATGATTTATTATTTGTGAGGTGAAATTTAAGCCTATCTTATTTTTAATCGTGTGTTGTAAAAAGTGTAGGTAAAGAAAAATATTACTATCATGAATATAATTTTAATAATGTTAAATTAACACCAGTATTACAAATTCGAGACTTGGGAGTTATATTCGATTCAAACTTAACATTCACACCACATATAGATAATATAACTAATAAGGCTTTAAAGATTCTTGGCTTCCTTTGTAGAACCCTAACTGATTTTAAGTCCTTGGATTGCATGAAAACACTCTACATTTCATTAGTTAGATGTCAAGTTGAATATAATTCACCTATTTGGTCCCCTTTCTATAAAGTACACTCTAACAAAATAGAACGTGTTCAACACAAATTTCTTAGGAACTTAAATTTCAAACTCAAAATTCCAATAGAAAACATTAATTATTTAAGTTTAATGAATCGACTAAATTTAATTACGCTGTCTGACAGAAGAATCATTTCAGACCTAATTTTATTGTACAGAATTATGAACAACCTAATTGACAGCCCTGCCATCGTTTCTACTATTAAACTTCTTGTACCGACAAGGAATACTAGACAAAATATAACATTCTTTTGCAAAACATACACAACTAACTATCAATCACACTCACTTACCAATAGGATGCATTATTTAGGCAACAAGTTTGGTGGTATTGTAGATGTATTTGCTGATTCCCTTTACATTCTAAAATGCAATTTAAACCAACACTTTGTTGAATCCTACAAATTATTGTAACATGGGTATAATATATTTAACGATTTGATTTGTTATTGTAATGTTTATATTATATTTTGTTCTATGTTATTGTTAAATATTACATTGTTTAAAATATTTCACGGGTTTCCACAAGATTATACAAGTGGTTTTTTTTCTTTAAAAACTACTTGTATATTCTTAAAAGTTTTTTCACTTTTATAACTTTTGGTATAAATTCTATGTATGTGTAATCCTAGATATCTTAAATATTATTTTCTAATCTATGTAAAAGCCCCTACGGGCGTATAACAACAATAAATAAATAAATAAATTACGCAAAAAGCAAGAAAGATATATTACAATTGAAACTCGACGATCTGAGATGATCTAAACATTGAACCACTGCTACTCTTCATAGAAAAATCGCAACTGAGGTGGCTTGGGCATGTACTAAGAATGTCTGAAGACCGAATTCCGAAGAAGATACTGAGTTCGATTCCAGAGGGTAGACGTCCAATGGGCCGCCCCAGACACAGTTGGGCGAGGCAACTCCAGAAACTGTGAGAGGAGAGGATGAGTCTACCAGCACAAGACAGGGACATATGGAGGAGCCTTGTCGATGCAATGGGTCCCCGACCCGAATAGGATAAGGGGAAGAAGATGATGATGATGAATTGATTCACTTTAAAGACCATTATTTTTTATATCATGTCGAAGAAACGATTCGTTCTTAACTCAACATCAACTGTGAACAGATGTTCCACTCGTGTCCGTCGAGTTTTTAACGCTTGCACCGGTGCATTGGGAATCAATGCTGCTAGCTCCATTAAAATACCTGTAACACAGACTCAGCGTGCGCCACATTGCGTTTGGGCATTAGAGATGGAATCGGTCCGTTAACAACGGATTGTCAAGTATTGCGGGGCTCCAGACCAGAGGTGACTGTTATTATCCAAGTACTGTGAAACAACCAGCCCATAATGAAATAATACCAGAACTGGGATAGAACATTCACAGAACCTGAATTTTAATTTTGATATTTGATGACTTGTTCAAAATCTGTTGAATAACCCTTCCTAAGTTTTCTCGAAAATATTGATATTAAAAAAGTTATAAAAAAAACAAGCCTATATTCACCGTAATAGGCCACTTGCATCACATTTTTTCCGGTTTAGGCAAATATTCTAAGACATTCCGTTTTTTTTTTTTAAATCGTATTTTTTGAAAATTTCAATCCAAAAAATCGGACCATTTTCTATAAACCAGAAAGACGGGACATTATTTTATGAAAAAAACGACAATCACATAGCCGAAAATCATTTTAAAAAACCGACGTATTCCACATGAACGGCACAGGAGAATAATGAATATTTTTTTCCTTGATCCATCTTATTGATCATTAATCATTTCAATGTTTAACGTCTATACATGACTAAATCCAATGTTATAAATTTGTACTTGTAAATTGTTATAATAATAATAATGGTTCCATGACAGTTCATCCTGCGACAATTCATCCGGCGACAGTTCGTCCTGCGACAGTTCATCCGGCCGACAGTTCATCCTGCCGACAGTTCATCCTGCCGTCAATTCATCCGGCGACAATTCATCCTGACAATTCAACCTAACCTAACCTAACCTATAAGTATAACCTATAAGTATAAGTATGTCGTATTTTGTTATTTACGCATGCTTCTTCGGAGAGTCGAAATTATTGTTAGTAAAAATATTTTTACAGCGGATTTCCACTCAAGATGCCTTCAGATATAAGTATATCGATTTTGGTTGTACGGCCGTATATCCTCTTTGCATACTTACTTAATAAAAATGTTCTAAATGATGAGGCAGGATGAATTGTCGGCGGGACAATATTCTAATTATGCATCTGTGTACTTAACTTATTGTCATATTATCTTGCAAGTAATTATGCAATAGCAATTAACTAAAGAGAAGACAGCAATTCTGCAGGTGGAGGTTTTATTGCAGATTTTGCTTTTGTCTCGAGTATTTATGGGTATCGCAACCAGAGTTGAGTTCTTTTTGTATTCGTGCATTACAGAGATATTTTTAGGTAGGGGTTGCCAGTCATACAATCGTTACAGTGGAATTTATTGGCAAGCTCTATAATAAATTTATCTTCCATTTAATTATTCCATGACAGTTGACCCCCCGGCATACTTATACAGGGTGTCCGGGGGTAAAGTGCATTAACTTCGGGAGGTGATTCTACATGATGGTAGGAGTAAAAAAGATTAACAACTTTTTTCCGATTTTCCAACTTTTTTTTTCCCATACAAAAAGACGTACCTACTAAAAATCCTTTGTGTGAGGTACGATTTTACTTGCTAAGATCCTACCAGGCACGATTGTGGCAATAAAATCGTTGTGAATGGCCCGTATCGTAACAGCGGAAAATAATAAAGCTGGCCGTACATGCCGGTCTAATTTTATCTTTTTACTACAAATCTACCCCTAAAAGTTGGAATTTCTAAAAAAGTTTTTTTTTTTTAAAAAGAAAGACAAACATTCCCGGGTTACGAATAACCCAACAATGTTTGAAAATCTCCTACTATCACCACAGAAAGCCGAAAATGTTGCTTGTGTTGTGATGGAGGACTTAGCCAGCCGAGGAATCAAACAAAGTCGCCCGGGTGGGATCCAAGCGCTATGCCCACTCAACCATTGACCAGTCGAATTATTTATCTTTTTTACTTATACAATCGTGTAGAATCACCTTCCGAAGTTAATGCACTTTACCCCCGGACACCCTGTATAATATTTAGGGTTTAGGGAAAATATGGTGCCCCTGCTTACACAATTTTTTTTTGGGCATTTGTATTTTTTGGGCATACTATGTAACAATTTCTAGACATTTTGTTTTGAAGAGTTTTAATTTTCAATGCAATGTACATTTGTTACTTCATATTTTAAATTTTCTCCTACCGGTTTCGACACATCCATGTCGTTCACTAGCAAACTTAAAACTAACTTAAAAATTCTATACAAGTACAAAAATGATTAGATTTAATTAGGTGGGGGTAGTGGGAGGGATGATTTTGGGGGAGGGAGAAAAGTGGGAGGAGTCAACATTACATGGAAACATCGTTAATAAGGGTAATTTACAAGGTGCTATTATTTTATTAACTAAATTAATTTTTGATTTAATTTTTTTACTTATTTCTAAGGTTTAACCATGTTTTTTTCTTTTTTGAAGTTATGGCCTGTCTCTATTAAATGGTTAGCAAACTCGAAATAGTTATTATTTAGTAGACAAAGTTCATGGTCCCTATTTCTAGTTTTAAATTTTTTATTAGTCGTTACCTACATGTGCGTCACAATCATTACATTCCAAAGTGTATTATCCCAGTAGCAGAAAATTTAAAATATAAAGTAACAAATGTACATTGAAAATTAAAATTCTTTAAAACAAAAATACACAATATATAATTAATAGTCCCCAAAGACAGATGATGAAGCATTTCAGATGACATAGGCCCTGAGGAAAATTATTTTCCTCAGGGCCTCCTGGGTGGAGTTATTGTAAAAACTAAAAATTAAATATTCGGAGTAAAAAATGTAAATGAAGTTTTGGTCTCCGGTGACATTTTTTTTTATATTAAAAACATAAAAAATCAGTAGGTAATGGACAGTTAGGAGCGGCGGGGTGAGGGGTTTGGTGTTTTCTCGGCTGAGTAACCAGTGACGACATGAGGAATAAATTTTTTTTTGTTTCATTTGAAAGAAAAAAATCTCAAAAAAGTCACCGGAGACCAAAATTTCTTTTACATTTTTTTCTCAAAATAATGTCAGGAATCACTGATTAAAGTAAGTGAAGTACGTCTCTTAACACCCTGTATAATTGATAATAAGGAAGTTGAGTCCATTTTTTTTTTTTTTTTTTATCAATGTGCACATTCAAACTTAAATATTGGTATTTTTTTTTTTTTTTTTAAAGTTCGTTTTCATAAATAAATTAATTCTCAAAGTTTAAATTTTATTAAGCCCGCCAAAACGGCGGAATCCGAGCGAGGTGTGTGTGTGACGTCATTTGACTCTAAAAAAACACGTTGCTTTGGCATTTTGTATGGAGATTTTTTAAATTCTTCAATAAGGAATTCCAGCAATTTTTCTTATCAATGTTAACCGTCTATCAGAATTAATGGTATTAAAAAAAAAGAAAATTGATTAAGAATTCATAGTTAAATTAATTTTTAAAGTCAGAATTTGGGTTTTTCGCCGCCGCTTGAACGTACAACACGGTATTACAAAGTGACAGTTTTCGTCGAACGAGCGTTAAGCTCTACAAAATGGTTAAATATGTCGTGAAAGAATGCGATTCAATGACACAAACACATAATAAATCAAGCGAAATTACTTTCCACACGGAAGTTTATTGTTTAAATATTCATATTTAATTAAAAAACGCAGAAATTTGAAATATAAAATGTCAAATACTATAATACAGGTTTAATGTTGCCACTAAAAAGTCGTTTTGGTTTTACCACACTATTGGGAAAATACATGATTTATGGAATAAGTTACTATTTAGGTAACCTCTCATTTAAAATATTTTGGAAATAATAATAAAAATTACGTTTTAATCTTCATACGGAAGAAGTCATTACCACTTAGGTATTTTAGTTTATTAATGAATAATCTAGTAATTATCTAGTAAGTGTTTTATATTAATAATTTTGCAGGGCACCTAAAGATGCAGCATGCCGTGGTAAGTGGGTGGAAATAATTCGATTGCTGAGAAAATAACTTTGAAAACACATTTTGAATCACCTTTCGCACTGTCCGTTTGAGTATTAAGTATATACTATTGATAAAAAATATTGGAACAAAAAATGTCGTAATGATTTCATTAGTTATGCTTACTTTTACTCATATAGTATAATAAAAAACATATATTCAAAATAATGTTAATTAGTTTATTTTATTACAAACTAATGTTAACAAAACTCTTTTTCATTGTTTATATTGGGTAAAATTTCAAATTGTAGGCAACACCACCCTGCCAACCCAGGTTTGTGTTTCTGCCTTTGTCTAACTAGCGGCGGTATTGTTCTCGTGACTTGTGCAAGTGAGACAAATATATGTTTACATTAAAATGTTTAGTTGTTTCAAAGCTGCATCACTTTTTCACGCGCGGTAAAGAAATTTCTTCTCTAATTATTTAAACTCAATATTTATTTGTGTGTTTATATTAAAACTATTTTTGTTTGGTTTTTATGTTTTTGTGATATGAACGTTAATTTATTTCTGCAGTTTGCTGTTCAGTTCTGTCTGTAAAGCAAACTTTTGGCCTATACAACCTGTCTCACCATAAATAAACCATCTCTCGTGTAATAGAAAGAGATGCACGATCATGATCGTACAAACCGGGGCACAGATGACGTCAGAATTCTTTTGACCAATGATGAAGCGTTTTTAGCTTATAGCTTTTTAATCATTTTTTAAGAACGTTTAACTAATTCTAAGAATAATAATATACAAATATATTTATATATTTAGAATCGATATTTTTTGATCTACATGAACATATTTTTTATAAGTCAGAATATTTTTCACTCAACTTCCGTATTGTATAGTACCTACCTACATAATGATAATTTTATAGTTTTTTTTTGTTTTGCGAAATTACCTCAAGGTGCTTTGTAAATTTTATATTCGATAAAACCTGAATTATCTTCTAGAATTGAGTAGCGGTTCAGTCAAGCTTCCCACGTAAATGTCCATTTTTATCTGAAATCCTCTGATATTTTTATGTCACCTCGATTTGAATTTTGTCTACCATCTCAAAATTTTCATTGCCACTTCCGACTCCTTTTACCATTTACATTATTCTTACACGACAATCACAAGTAATTGTAGGTTTCTCCACAAATTATACAGGAGAAACAAAAGTTTAAAAATGGTCTTTATACAATTATCTGATGATAGTTTGAATGATTCGATCTTAATGAAAATCAGCGATTCAAAAAAAAAATCCCCATTCAAAAATCGAGTAAATCAATTTAGGATTTTTAATACAATTTTTCTTCTTTGTTGGTTGTTTGGTTTGTTGAATATCTGTCAACAAATAAGTAACAATTATAATAAATAAGAACAACAGAATAAAAATAACAAACAGGATTTTAAAAACCTGCGATTCTGAGCATATTTGGAGTTACAAACATAGACGTCATTTTGCTTTCTGATGATATTTTTTCGATTACAACTGTTTTTGAAAAGTAATGAAATAATCTTTCAAATGAATGGTATTATAAGAAATAAACGTCTAATTTTTGAAATATTAAAATTTTGAGGGCTAATACAAAAAAGTTTTAAAAATGGCTTACCTTACGTTTTTTCTAACTAAAATCACTGTTGACGAAAAAAAATTTTAGGGTGACTCAAAGATCCGGATAGCCTATAAAAGATTCGGCCGAGTATCGTTAATTTGCTCCAAAGAATTGAAGATTTCCGTTACTTTGTCATGGATCCCATAATCAGAACCTAACCAAACTCTCATCAAACTACCCTTGAAGTACATCCTTTCCAATAAAAATAGAATCACATAAATCAGTTGGCGTGATATTGAGTTATTCGTCCATTTGTCGCGCACATACTTAATGCAAATTTAAGACTTATATGGTGTTCTCATGGATGCCATCGTCAGAACTGGACCAAATTGAAATGGGACCACACGGGAAGCACCAGCTTTCAAATAATAAAAAAATCATCAATATCGGTTCACCCAGTCGAAAGTTCTGAGGTAACAAAAAAAAAACTAAATTAGTCGAATTGAAAACCTCCTCCTTTTTGAAGTCGTTTAAAAACACACGCACATTTTTTTTTATTATCTCACTTAATAACGACAAAACAAAATTCACTAAGTTTTATAAATTTTTCTCCAATTTTGATCGAAAACTTTGGTTTCATTGAGGTTAAAACTTTAATTTTTCTGTGGTTAACTTCTAGGTTCGAATATAAAGCGTGGTGTTTTCTCTTTCTAACATCGTTTACATCACATCTCTCACCACGACAGTAAGAGAGATACAACGATTTCTATGACACCTAAGTGAGGTGTTCCCAAAAACGAACAAATTAGCCTGAGGTGCTAATCGAGTTTTATACCACACAATTTACCAATCATCATAAATAAAAATTAATTATTGTCATCACAACATAAACAATTTCGTGTGGTGTTCGTTAACTTTAGCCCACCTGCTGTAGGAGCCATTTTTACTTTCAATAATGAAATGATGCCCGGTGGGTTTGTAGTGATTGCTGCAAAAAATGATTAATGAAAAGTTACAATTATTATAGGGATTATGGGTGTAGTTTTTTCACGTAATTATACGTTTGTTTCTGCGTTTTATTGTGACTCACCGTAAATGGAAACGGAAAGAGATGATTTATTATTTGTGAGGTGAAATTTAAGCCTATCTTATTTTTAATCTTGTGTTGTAAAAAGTGTAGGTAAAGAAAAACATTACGCAAAAAGCAAGAAAGATATATTACAATTGAAACTCGACGATCCGAGATGATCTAAACATTGAACCACTGCTACTCTTCATAGAAAAATCGCAACTGAGGTGGCTTGGGCATGTACTAAGAATGTCTGATGACGGAATTCCGAGGAAGATACTGAGTTCGATTCCAGAGGGTAGACGTCCAATGGGCCGCCCCAGACACAGTTGGGCGAGGCAACTCCAGAAACTGTGTGAGGAGAGGATGAGTCTACCAGCACAAGACAGGGACATATGGAGGAGCCTTGTCGATGCAATGGGTCCCCGACCCGAATAGGATAAGGGGAAGAAGATGATGATGATGAATTGATTCACTTTAAAGACCATTATTTTTTATATCATGTCGAAGAAACGATTCGTTCTTAACTCAACATCAACTGTGAACAGATGTTCCACTCGTGTCCGTCGAGTTTTCAACGCTTGCACCGGTGCATTGGGAATCAATGCTGCTAGCTCCATTAAAATACCTGTAACACAGACTCAGCGTGCGCCACATTGCGTTTGGGCATTAGAGATGGAATCGGTCCGTTAACAACGGATTGTCAAGTATTGCGGGGCTCCAGACCAGAGGTGACTGTTATTATCCAAGTACTGTGAAACAACCAGCCCATAATGAAATAATACCAGAACTGGGATAGAACATTCACAGAACCTGAATTTTAATTTTGATATTTGATGACTTGTTCAAAATCTGTTGAATAACCCTTCCTAAGTTTTCTCGAAAATATTGATATTAAAAAAGTTATAAAAAAAACAAGCCTATATTCACCGTAATAGGCCACTTGCATCACATTTTTTCCGGTTTAGGCAAATATTCTAAGACATTCCGTTTTTTTTTTTTAAATCGTATTTTTTGAAAATTTCAATCCAAAAAATCGGACCATTTTCTATAAACCAGAAAGACGGGACATTATTTTATGAAAAAAACGACAATCACATAGCCGAAAATCATTTTAAAAAACCGACGTATTCCACATGAACGGCACAGGAGAATAATGAATATTTTTTTCCTTGATCCATCTTATTGATCATTAATCATTTCAATGTTTAACGTCTATACATGACTAAATCCAATGTTATAAATTTGTACTTGTAAATTGTTATAATAATAATAATGGTTCCATGACAGTTCATCCTGCGACAATTCATCCGGCGACAGTTCGTCCTGCGACAGTTCATCCGGCCGACAGTTCATCCTGCCGACAGTTCATCCTGCCGACAATTCATCCGGCGACAATTCATCCTGACAATTCAACCTAACCTAACCTAACCTATAAGTATAACCTATAAGTATAAGTATGTCGTATTTTGTTATTTACGCATGCTTCTTCGGAGAGTCGAAATTATTGTTAGTAAAAATATTTTTACAGCGGATTTCCACTCAAGATGCCTTCAGATATAAGTATATCGATTTTGGTTGTACGGCCGTATATCCTCTTTGCATACTTACTTAATAAAAATGTTCTAAATGATCAGGCAGGATGAATTGTCGGCGGGATGAACTGTCGGCAGGATGAACTGTCGGCAGGATGAACTGTCGGCCGGATGAACTGTCGCAGGATGAACTGTCGCCGGATGAATTGTCGCAGGACGAATTGACGGGTCACCAATCTAATATATAAAATTCTCGTGTCACGGTGTTTGTTACCATACTCCTCCGAAACGGCTGGACTAATTTTGATGAAATTTTGTGTGCTTATCTGGTAGGTCTGAGAATCGACCAACATCTATTTTTCATACCCCTAAAAGTAAAGGGTGTTCCACTCCGAAGAAAATTATTTTTCCCATACATTTTGTATGGAACGAATTCTCCTATTTTGAAAGAACTGCAGCAATATTGTAAGGGGTATAATATTGAACTGCGAACCGGGGGAGGGGGGAGGGGGGAAAGGAACTCAGGAAGGGGAGGTTAGCGGGACGGGGGAAGGGGAGAAGTGGAGTGGGGAGAGGGAGAGGGAACGCGAGAGGGGAAAGGATACGCAGGGAGAAACAATTTAGATCAAGGTATGGTATACGCAGGGAGAAACAATTTAGATCAATTCAGCTAATAAGTTGACAACAGTTTTTGATTCTGAGGCGGTACGAAGTTCGCCGGATCAGCTAGTATATTATAAAATTTGATTTTGTTAAAATCAGACGGGTACAGAAGGCATAATATGTACGGGGTTCTCTTCGTAACATATGTCAAAACGTCAAATGGCATAATATGTACGGGGTTCTCTTCGTAACGTCAGTCAAAAATTCGCCGAAAATCAAAGTGTTGCCGTATAAAAAAATAAATCAGTGTGGAATTTTACAAAATTAATTGAATATTTTCGGAGACGGAACATTTTCATGCACGTGGCCTATTCAAACGACCAGACACCATTAAACGGTTCTGATCATCGACCAAGAATATTCTTGATATTTGACTTTTAAAATTTTCTATCTTGATGCTGTCCTGAGATTCAAAATCTCCAAGCGTCTTTTTTTAGCCATCGAAAATTTGGTCATCACAATGGCGTTTATTGACAACAACATGAACTTTTTAAAATTTAAACTTAACGTTAAATTAGGCACAGACTTCAACATCCATCAAAACCGCAAACTTAAACCGAAGCTTTGCATATCACAATCCATCTTAGCAATTAATCCCACACGAGCGGCCGAGAGATTCCGAATTAGCATAGAAACCTGGCTATCCATACTGTGTACGCAGTCATCATAATAGAATACTCACTCCTCTGTGATTACTGATTATTATAATTGTTATTGAGGCGAGTGGGGTCGGTGAACTCCTCTCGGATTAGGTAGGAACTTGCAGGTACACCCACACTCTCAACTGTTGATGGAATTAGCTAAAGAAAGTTTTAAGCGCCGTTGTACGTAATCAAATCTTTTAATTAAAATAGACATGGTTTAATCGATGGTCTCTGACGATTGTAATGATTGTTTATGGCAAATCCGTGGTAGAATGGTAATATTTTCGTCTTTGAGTACAGTGGTAGAAGCAAAGGGTGGCTAGTCGCACAGTGTGTTCGTGTGCAGCACTGGCAAATTATAATGTCTAAATTTACTTTATTTACTTACTGAAGACTATAAAATCTCTAATTTAATTTATCTAATTTAAATCTACAGAATCTAAAATTTTATAATTTCAAAATATTAGTTACCAATATAATGCTACGAATATTATCAGGGAGAACGCTTTTAATCTCCCGTAGCGCGGCCGCCGAGCGCCCTCGTATCGGCCGCATTGGTGTGCATTCGCTTCGCAAACGAACCAAATCATGTTTTTGTATGGGATATTTAAAACATCGAAAGCGCGTCGATTTCGCTATTTGTACCAGAATTTGGCTCGGATCGGTGTGCCACCCACCCAACATAATCCGATCCTTGCCGAAGTTTACCGATTGACCATGAACCATGACCCGAGGTGACACGAATACAATCGAATTTCGGCGAAGATCATAGACCAGTTTGCGTCTAGCGCAGTCTAGCAGCGCGCTTTTGGCCTGTGACGTGATATTTGTCATTTTTTTTTTAATATTGATTGAATTAAATACCAATAACTTAATTTATTAATTATAATTTTATTACAAAAATTAGTGCAACCAGTGTTGAATATATAAAAGGAAATAACAGTTTGTTTGAAAATAAATTAATAATTCAAAATTCCTAATTAATAATTTTTTGTCATAAGTAGGTACGTAGTAGGTACGGATTGTCAGTGAACCACCACATTCTCAGGGCAGCGGCCGCCACTGGTAGAAGCAAGTTTTAATCTCGAGATATCAAATAAAAATTTTCATGAGTTTCTTTTTTCGACCTTTTGATGCCGTAGTAGTATCTGATCCCAGTGAGACTGGTGATATGGTGAGGGGAACTTACCTGGCTATTCAGATCTGGTCACCAATCACGGCTAAAGCTATTTCAAGCAACGTTTCAATTCTGAATGCTGGCCTTTCACCAGGGCCATGCTTACAGTATTTTCCGCTCTTTGACGTGCCGCAAATAGAAATACGTATACCTTATTTTTAATTAATTAATTGTAAAACAACGTAAATGAATTAAATAAAATTTACTTCGCATACCGGGATTTGAACCCGCAAACTTTGTAGTCAAGAGCCTTATCTCTCGACCACAGAGATGAAACCGTTCGGCCACGCAAATAAACACGAAAGGAATAAAGCTTGCAATACACACCGTCTGGAAACTCGTAGTACAGGCGGAAAACTAGTGAATTTACATCACATAGATAACCGAAAATATTTTTTTTTCGATCCGAGCATTTCCATTTTTTTTTTTCAATTTATTTCGGCAACTAACGGGTTAAAAAAACTTTAGGGTAGGGTCTACGTTTCGACGCATTTTAAAAGACTTACATTTGATATTAACCCCCTTAGTGCCCATTTTCTTCAAATTTTACCTTAAATTTTCAACTTCTGACTCGATTTTCTTGATAACAAAAGTTCAAATCAAACGGACGGCCTCCGTGGTCGAGGGGAAAGGCTCTCGACTAGGAGTCCGGAGGATATTTGTTTTATTCAGCGATCTTATTAATTAAAAAATAATATATAACATATTTGCGGCACGTTCTGACAGTATCGCCCTGGTATAAGAACACCATTCAGAATTGAAACGTTGCTTTAAATGGCTTTAGACGTGTTTGATGACCAGATCTGAATAGCTAGATTCTTCCCCACATCCCTTTACCCCTTATCCTTCCTCTCCCCGCTACCTTCAGTCTCACAACATACCCCAATTGGTGATGCCATAGCCTTACTGGCTCCAGGCGGTTCAGTTGGCACTCGTGAGGTATTCACATTAAAAATAGTACAAGTGTGCAGTTCACATGCGGTAAAAGTGAAATTTTCAGAAAACTAAAGTAGATAAGAGTGGGGAGGCTACGAAGCACCGCACAAAGAGGAGACCGATATTCTATCGAATTATTTCGCAGGCTAAATCCTATAGATCAGTGGTTCTCAAACTCTTTTGGCCCACGGACCCCTTTCCCACACTGTTTTGACCCGCGGACCCCGGGGTGGATAACACAACGGAGGGGGCGGAATGGGATAGAGAGGGATGGCATATTTACCACATCGAATATTTAGCATTCATAAGCGAAATGGGGAACGGGGTAGGATGGGGTGGGGCGAAATATCCCGCCCCATCCCCCCCATTATGCCCCTCCCCGACGAAACTTCCTTATTTTATTTTTATTTTATTTTTATTTTATTTTTATTTTATTTTTTTATTTTAAATACATAAACGTATTATTTTAAATACTTATAAATAAAAAAGTGTCAAAATCTTTCCACAGACCCCCAGACGTCATTCAGGGACCCCCAAATCAATTTTTATTTTCCACCGACCCCCTGAATGATCCTGGGGACCCCTGGGGGACCATACGGACCACTTTGGGAACCACTGCTATAGATAGATGTATGTGTTTGTCTCTTTTTAGTGTCGCCTTTTCGTTTCATCGAGTTTCAAATCACAACGGTGCTAAAGAAGTTTTCACTTTTAAAAAAAAAACAAAGTGGTACGACAAGATCAACTACAAATCTAATTTAAATCAACTAGATTCACAAGTTTTCTGCTTGTACTACAAGTTTCCTGGCACCGTGTACATTTACCTATCCCATATATCCATTACACCATAGCATTCACGACCTCCAGATCAAAGCCTCCTTCTATAATTATATTTTCATCGTCATAAATCGTGATGTCATTAGCTCTATTATCCTACCCTGTGTGGGCTTATTAATAGTCCGCGCATTATACACGCGAGAAGACCATTTATCCGCACAAATTACTTTTATCTCTCTTACGGCGTTTACCTGCTGACTTAGAACCACGTGGGCTGGATGATGGACGTCTCTATATCCGCATTAACAAAATAAAAGGTCTGCTTCAGATGACGCTAAAAAAATAAAACTTAAAACCTAACAAAGGCACAGAAAATGAGAGCTTTGTGTAACCTGCACCTATTATAGGAATTGTCTTGCGCCCGTATAAATTAATTGTAAAGCTACTGAAAATGTATGGAATAAATCATTCGGCGCCTTTTCTACCTTTTTGATGGAAACTACTAATATAGAGTCGGTCAAATAAGAGTAGAAAATATAAAAATTGGAACTACAAAATTTGTATGTTGGCAACAACAATTTACCTGTCAATTTTTCTTTTAAAGTGCAATGACACTGAAAATACAGAAAATACACGCAAAACATTTTTTTGTTCTTTAAAAAAAAATTAAATCAAGAAGCGTTGTTGTTAAGTTACCCACTTAATGATATAAATTTGATTAAATTATGTTTTACAAAGTGATTGGTTTTCATTGAATTTAACAGTAGGTAGAAAGGAAGAATCATTAATGGTGAGTTTAGTTACACTACTTTTAGATCTGAAAGTGTTAAATGTATTCAGATCTAAAATTAGAGACATGATCTAACGCCTGGACAACGCTAGTAGGTACTTAAGCTAATATTAAATAATTGAGAGCAATTTCTGAAGTGTGCTTTATATTTTACTAGCTGGTACCCGGCATGCGTTGCTATCTCATTTAATAAAGAAATTGTTTCTCTCTGCGTGTCCTTTCCCATTCATCCGCCTCCCCTTCCTCTCCCGCGTCCCCTTCCCCTCTCGCGTTTCCACTCCAACTCCTCCACCTTTCCTCTCCCTACACCACTCCCCCCTTCCCCCATCCCGTGAACCTCCCTCCCGAGTTCCCCTCTCCCCTCCTAGGTTCCCCTCCATATCCCGGGTTCCTCTCCCCTCCCCTCCCGCGAATCCCCTACCCGAGTTCCCCTCCCCCTTCCATACGTTCAGTCCCGGTACATTCAGTTTTCAAACAGCTCGCGTGCACCCATTGCTATTTTTTTATACAAATTTCATAATGCCAAAGCTCACCAGTTGTTTTACAAAAACCTTGTTGTGACAATAACTAACACAAATAAAAAAGAATTATCCAATTTGGTGCAGTCGTTCGGAAGTTATGCGCGTACATACATTTCGGCGATTCATTTTTATTTATATAGAATAGATAGATATAGATAGATAGATAGATAGATAGATTACAATATCGTTATTTTTCACTATGTTAACACAAAATTGCAAAGATATAAAAATTATATAATAATAATAAAAATAATAATGTTTATTCCAGGATGTGGGGAGGATAGTGCAATCCCACACGTCCCATACAGTTGTACATATTTACACAACAGATAAAGTAAAAAAGTAAATAGAACAAACAAATATAAAAGACATAAGCGATAATAGAAATAAAATAAATTATCAATTATAATGTAGGACGTGGTCTGGAGTGAGCTCGGGCCCAGCGCTCGCTCAGGAGTGGCGCTTGGTGCTGGAAGGCTGCGATCACCACTGTGTTATCGGAAGCCATTAGCCGCATCCTGGCTCCAGTGACCCGGTGTCTCATCAGACCGGCGAATTCGTGTAGTCCTAGCTCCGTAAACATTGAAGATGATACCTATATGCAATTCTAATTTTGAGATCAGTGGGTACTACTATATTGCAATGAAAATATGTTTTTTTCACTTTTATGCTTTATTTATTTTTAATAAAAATGTAGATTACACAGCTTTAGATTACCACCATGATATATTTTTAGTATTGCCATTTGAACAACGGTGGTGCCTCCTATGTTTTGTACTCTTATTTGACAAACTGTATGTTAACTAAAAATATTTTTTATGTGAAACAAAATTGGAATTTCGGAAAAAAATATCGTTCTTTTTTATTTCTACCATCTTGTAGAATCACCCCAAAAAATTGTAACTGTTTTTTTTAACCAAAAGCAAAATGAATATGATCGCGATTGCCTGACACTGGTCCTGTCAGAAATAAAGTTTAATATAGTTTAAAATTGGGTTCATTACAAGTTGAAAAAAACAGCTATTAAGATATTATTTATTGAGCTATGCAAAGTATGATATCCAGTTTTTTTTTTAATTCGTGACAGTTGTGTCGCCTTTTTAAGGCACGGGTATACTGATATAAAAATAGATTTCTATGAAATATTCTATTTTAATCGAAATCGGATTCCTGACGAAGCCACAATAATTTTTACTATCTTGTTAGGAACATTTACAGGTTAATAATATTACATACATAAAAATATATAATATAATATTAGGTCCTTAGTAGGAAATTGGCGTTTTGTGTGGAAGGAACATAAAGTCAAATTTTTTTTTAATGTAATGTATTTATTTAATCAAAGTATGTATAATTGCTATCTATGCACTTTTGCCATCTCATATCGATCCCTTTACTAAAAAAACCATTCGGACGGGAATCAATAAAATCTTTGAAGGCGGTTTGGACTGCCCATCGGAGTTGAATTTTTTCCCTTGCAAGAAGTTATCCAAATTTCGAAAAAAATGATAATCTGTTGGGGCAAGGTCCAGAGAGTACGGTGGATGTCTTAGACATTCCAATTGAAGCTCCTCTAATTTGGTAGCCGTTTGTTGTGCAGTGTGTGGTCTAGCGTTCCAACGCGTGTTTGTTGATTTGCTTCACTCAATTCGTGAGGTACCCACCTTTCAAGCTTTTTCACCTTCCCAATTTGCTTCAAGTGGATTAAAACAGTTTTATCACTAACACCGCAGCCTGCAGCTAACTCGGACGTGGTTTGCGATGGATCCGCTTCCACAATAGCCTTCAATTCTTATCATTATCAACTTTGGTCTCCGCCCGTCCACCGGGCTTGTTCTGCAGGTCGAAATTTCCAGAACGAAAACGTTGGAACCTAAAACGCACTGTGTTTTCTTTTGCGGCACCGTCGCCATACACATCATTAATCCTTCGAGCTGTTTCTACAGCACTGGTGCCACGGTGGAACTCGTACTCGTACTCGTAAATAACGCGATATTTCAAGTTTTCCATTTTGTAAACTAAGTGACGCAAAGAAAAAAACAATTAAGAAAAAAACAAATGAATTATAATTTTCGAAACACAAATAAATGAGTAAATAGCTGTATAAATTTGAATTTGGAATTCCTAACCAAAGAGAAGATATTTTAGATCAAAGTTGCCAGTACGGCAAAACGCCAATTTCATATGTAAGGACCTAATAATTAGGTTTTAACATAATTAATGTTGAAAAACACCAGACGTAAAGCCAGAAAATAATACATATTTTTTAAATTTCATATACAAAAAATAACAATTGGTTTAATAACGAATTAAAGAATAAATAGTTTAATTATTATCCGGCTCTATTGTCAAATCTCAGTTCCCGGCATGCGTTGCAATGCCATATATTCAAAGAAATACATTGTTTCTTCCTGAATCACCTTTCCCGTGCGTCCCCGTTCCCCTCCCGCGTCCCCTTCTTAGCTAGCAACGTAAATTATAGCCTATATGTTTTTCTGATGTATGAGCTATATTATTGTAAAGTTTCATTAAAATCCGTTCAGTAGGTTTTGCGTGAAAGAGTAACAAACACACATACATACAAACTTTCGCGGTTATAATGTTAGTAAGATTGTTTAAAAAATCCTAAAGTTCACAACAATATCTCAAATATTTTATTATATTAACAAAGTGGCGATTTTGCTATATTTTGTAATCAATATTACCCTACGTGTACAAAAGATAAATGATAGGCCATACATTTAGTGAAATGAGTGGGTGATGTGATTTATTTCTTAATACGAATTCTCGGTACCTAAGCGTGAAAAATCTACTCTTTAGTAATGACTAAATAGCTCTTCACTGACGAAAAGGGAATCTTGCCATTTATAAGGTGTGTGTGTACATTTTCTATTAAGCGTTTAATGTTGTTTTCGTGCGGAAATAAATTAAACTTAGGTATGTATAAATTTTATTTATTTAATATTTTGCTGGTCATAAGTTCTTAGTATTTATATTTTACTTCCCACGTTAAGTGATTTTGACATACGACAATGCCTTCCATATTTGCCATGAATATGTTTTATTTTTTAACACGTTCTTGTGTCCAAAAATTAAAATCATAAATAAGATGTTAATAATTTAGAAACCAATTAAATTGTGGTATTGTTTACTAGAATTGGAAGACAACAATATTTTTTCTCTAATTTAGATACTTTGTTCAAGTCACGTTTCGATTTTCCTGAAAAAAAAAATTCAATAGAAAAGACATAAAGATTCGGTCACATTTGAGCATTGAACCGAAATCCTCTGCTTTACCGGGGCATACATAACTCTAACCTCCGAACTAATTCGACCATTTAAACTTCCATCATTTTTAACTATCTTTATGTAATTGCAAGATTCTATCTGAAGTAAATTGCAATCTAGGTCTTGGATAAATATTTATTTATTTTTTATTTTCTTTATTGGGAACATTTACAGGTTTATAACATTACATGCATTAGAAAACCACAAATTACAATAATTAGGTTATAAACCCACTAATTAGGTTATAAAACAACTAATGTTCACATCATGCACCAATAATAATGAAAAAAAAACAATTAAAAAAAAAACTTTTTAGTTTAATACACGACAGCTATTGACTTTTACAATCTTTCGTTTAAGAATTGTTAATGGTTATTATATTCAACTAGCTGATACCCGGCATGCGTCGCTATGCATTTTAATAAAGAAATGGTTTCTCCCTGCGTGTCCTTTCCCATTCGTCCCGTTCCCCTTCCGGATCCCCTTCTACTCCCCTTCCCCTCTCGCGTTCCCACTCCGTCACCTCCACCTTCCCTCTCCCCACTCCACTCCCCCCCTTCCCTCCCTCCCTCCCTCCCGCTTTCTATACATTCAGTTTTCAAACAGCTCGCGTGCCACCAATAGCAATTTTTTTATACAAATTTCATAATACCAGAGCTCACCAGGAGTCTTATACAAACCTTGTCCTGACAATAAAGAACACACAAAAAAAAATCTAATTTGGTGCAGTCGTTCGAAAGTTATGCGCGTACATACATTTCGACGATTCATTTTTATTTATATAGATAGATAGATAGATAGATAGATAGATAGATAGATAGATGATAGATGATTGAATATTACAATTTGAACAAAATCTTATCCTAGAAATAGAAAGAGTACAAAAGAGATTAATTCGTTACTTGTATATGAGGGAATATACTCGTAAATACTATCCATTCCTTTATCCATCCTTGTTCTCAACAGTAATGCTTTATTTCAACACCTCAGAAGGCGCCGAAAAATATTCTTAGGTAAAACATTTTTTTAAAGTATTATAACTGGAACTATACTTAAATCCACCTACGTTGAAAGAGGTTGGCTTACATGTGCCTGAGAAGTACACTCGTGGGAGATCCCATGCACTTTTTATGCTCCGAAAACGAGAACTTTTGCCAATTAGAACTCGCCAATCAACAGAGCGACTCAACTGCTAAGTGATTCTGAATTGACCATCGACATTTTCAACGTCACTTACAAACAGTTCGGCAACTATCTTTTGACGCATGTCGCAAAATAGCAAAACTGCCCCCATGACATTTTTATGCTTACATGTACCTCAAATTTGTAATCTTCTCCGTAACATATCGGTGAATTTTAATAATCAATATATCTACGTTTCTATATATATGTGGGTTGTCTATGCATTGCTGTATTAAGCATAGGAAATGTTTGAAACTTTCAAAATACGTTCTTTCCACCCTCGCGAAGGTTTCTGGATTATTATAAGGTATAGAATACCAGCTTGGGGATTTTCTTGTAAAACAAATTTAGACCATGTTCAATCAGTGCAAAATTCATTGGTTAAATTATTAGCTGAAAAAAATTTATACAAAGAAAGGCAAAATATTCCATACTTTTATCAAAGTCTCAAAATTCTTACAGTGAGAGCAATTATGTGGTACAAAATTATATTTCGGCACATAAATAACCCTTTATATATAAACAGGCTGGAACACAACCATAATACTCGTTTTAACTTTAATGAAGGATTAATTGTACCTAAACATACAAATAAATAAGGACAAAGAACGTTAAATAACATGATTCCCAGTTGTTTAAAAACGCTTCCAGCTGAAATTAAAAACTGTACCCAAAACAAACAATTGGTGAACTTACCGAAGACTTGGCTTACGGAAAGAATTCATTTGTATTAGCTTACAATAACTAAAGACTTTCATGTTTTCATAATTTTTCTTGTATCTAAGTATATTTCTGTAAAAAAATTATTTTAATGTAAAGAACCCGTTAGACAAACTACTAAAAAGTAGTTTATCGGGACTTTTTGTCTTATATTTGTAAAATGTATAAAATATAAAAAATAAAAATTACAACCATATGCCAATACATGTGAAAAGTTTTTTAATCACAACAAAAACTCTTACGAAACTGTCAAAAATGTCTTAATTTAAGAATGACAATTTGCGAACCGTCGATTGTTCAATCAAAATTCAATTTTCGAATAAACTCTTTAAATCAATGAATTTACTTGAGTACTAAGTAAGTAAGAATTATAGTTATTTTAAGTAGGTACCTACCTGTGTTAGGTACCAAATTTGATTGGTTGTTCTTATAATATACAAAAATGAAGGTCTGTAATATATCAAAAATGAAAATTTGAATTAAAAAAATATAAATATAAATTTAAAAAATATAAGGCGGAAGGAGAATGGGATGAATGGGAAAAGACACGCAGGGAGAAACAAATTCTTTATTAATGGCATTGCAACGCATGCCGGGAACTCTCTAGTAAATAAAAAAAATAATTCATCTTTCCATTATTATCTAATCTGCCGCCATAATCGTTAGTTTTAACCACACATAGGCCTAGTTCAGGAAGATTGCCGTGCAGACCACCCTGGACCGAATTCCTGTGTTTAAATCGCTCCCCTTCTGTTGGAGAATGCCTTCGGCGTGATGCGGTCAGCTGGCATCTATGTAGTCTAGGTCTAATGGGAAATAGCGACAAACCGCCGCGGGACGTTTTAACAACACTTCCGTAAATGTTAAAGAATTGTAGCTGCTACCGCACATGATGGATTCAGAATAATAGAGAGTATACAGAATAAATTTTCGAAATATTTACTCAAGAAATACAACAAAACTTCAAATAATATGTTATCTTTACAAAAAAGACGCACACTGTCAGATCTGATATTTCTACATAACCTGCTTAATAATAAAATAGATAGTCCCGAATTGCTATCTGTCATTGGTTTAAATGTTCCAATGAGGCGTACCAGGCACACTTCACTTTTTCACATAGGATCCAATAATACTAATGCTGCACAAAACTCACCAATCTCTCGCGCAATCACATCTTATACACACTATGAAAAATTATTACACTTAGACATTTTCCACAACTCCCTGCAAACATACAAAACTAATTTACTAAATTTGTTGGCGTGATATAATTAATTTTAAAACTTCTTATTTACACTTTCATTAAACTTTAATTACTACTCATGAGCATGTATTTATTGCTATAAAAATACTCATCTTTTCACTAAACTAATTACAATTTGTTAGCATGTAATTCTTGTTCTAAAAAAAAAAATCTCTTTTATCTTTGTATACAATTTTCCTTTATATTATTCTTCTCTTTCATTCATTAGTTAAGTTTTAAGATCTGTTCAAATCCCAGGCGTATTATCCCAGATATTATACGGACTTACGTAATAGGTACTAAATCATGTAATTACTTTATTTAACATTCCTTATAACTTGTAAACTTATGTACTGTGTATGTTCCTAATAAACAAATAAACAAATAAACAAAATAAACAAAATAAAGAGAGAATGTAAGGAAATATAAATTGAAGAAGTGGTGAAGTGTTCGGTTCCGCGACTTTTCGACAAAATATCCCCAACAAAATATTCTCCGACAAAATATCCTACTGACAAAACATTATCCCCCCAACAAAATATCTACTAAAACCTAACCTAGCATAACCTAACAAAAAAATGTGACAAAAATAATACAGACATCCTGTAAAGACAATAAATTATTGTTATCTGTTTATTTTTGTCCCATTTTTTTATGACTCCAGATACTAATATCTACAGCCTGTATGTCGGACGAATATCTACAGCTCCTATGTTGAACTAATATCTACGAACTTCAGAGTGTTGACTAATATCTACAGAGCGTAGGTTGAACTAATATCTACAGAGCGTAGGTTGGACTAATCAGCTAAATGTGTCCAATAGTCCGATATTAGGCATTTTTACATACATACTTACATAAATTAAGTTTTTTAAACTGCATACGCAATATTACGTTATTCCAATATGCTATACATAATTGCAAATCCAACCTCTGCCAGTGCTGTAGATATTCGTCAACACTTTGGTTCTTATAGATATTAGTCAACAGTTTGAGCTGTAGATATTCGTCAACACTTTGGTTCTTATAGATATTAGTCAACAGTTTGAGCTGTAGATATTAGTCAACACTTTGGTTCCCATAGATATTAGTTCGTTTTTTCGGTTTTTTGAATTCCTGTAGATATTAGTAGACGCCTCCCGTTTTTTATTAGGTTAGGTTAAGTTTTAGTAAATATTTTGTTGGGGGATGTTTTGTCCGAAGGATATTTTGTCGGAGGTTATTTTGAGAGTGTTATATTGTCGCGGGATGAAAATGCGCAGTACCGAAGTGTCCGTGGATCACCTCTCTTAGGGGCCGTTCAAGTATTACGTAAAGTGGGGGGGGGGTCTTGTGAAACGTTTCTGTGCATTACGAGGGGGGTTCAAACAACGCGTTACGTTACATGTTTTTATTTATTTAGATAAAAAAGTAGGGAATTAAAATCTTCCAAATTGGCAATCCTTTTCGTTCCTCAAAATCTCTTGTTTTATTTATTACCGCAAACGCGATTAAAACAAGAAAAAAGGTATTTAATATGTTATAATTTACGCGTTCATGGATGGCGCCAATTTATTTATTTTAGTAAAAAACACACTTTTATAAGTTACACTTTAAAATATTAGGACGAATTGAAAATATTTGTTTTTGAAAGGCATGAGTCCTGAGGCAGATATGTTACAAATACTTTCGGCTTCACAAATCCTACAATAATTATAATATCCCTTGATTTTTCACGGGTCTGTGCTTGCTTACAAATAAAATCCCATCGTTGCCCATTATGACATTTTCCAAGATCAATAAGATTCCAACTATTTCTTCACATAATCTGGGCTATTCTTTTCCCCATTCTACCCTGAAGAAGAAGCTACGATATAACCACAACACAAAACAACCAACTGTCTTCTAAATAATAGTTCCTGTCCGCTTTCATTGAACTTGGAAAGCGACTGTACTTGTAATTTGTAATAACGTTGTAATGGTTGTTATGGGCCTCTCTGCGGTGGCTTCGACCGTGGCCTAGAATAAGTGGCAAGTCGTAAAAGTGACAGATCAATTACTGGCTTTCTTGCTTCTTTGTCACGAGAAGAAAGATTTGACCTTTTGAAAAGTGCCACTTAATAATTGTATCGTTTTGTTATGAAGAGTTTTATTCAAAATATAGAACACGCTGTAAGTCACCTTTGTTGACCATGTTTCCTTGTTATTTTGACTCCTCCCACCGTTTTCCTCAATCCCAAATCACCACTCCACTACCCTCACCTAATAATATCTAATCATTTCTGTATTTGAATAATTTTTTGAAGTAAAACTTCTTAATGCACGCTCGACTTGGGGGGTAAGCTGGTGAATGCGTTTCGTAAAGTGGTGATTGTTACGATAAATGTCATGCGAACGGTAATCGATGCGAACGGTAATCGATTGCTAGGTGAACGGTCGGGATTTACGCACGCTTGACTTGGAGAGTGATAAGGATAAGGATAAGGATGGTCACCCCAAGGTCGTAAGTCACCCCAAGATCGTAGGTCACCCCAAGGTCGTAGGTCACCCCATGGTCATATTTCACCCCAATGGCATATGTCACCCCTAGGTCATAGGTCACCCCGTTCGCTACATTTGGTAACTTAGCAGAAATACCTGGGTTCATTGGGCGAGGTTTGTCTTGTAATTTAGTTAGGATAAGGATGAGGATGGTCCCCCCAAGGTCGTAGGTCACCCCAAGGTCGTGGGTCACCCCAAGGTCCTTGGTCACCCCATGGTCATATTTCACCCCAATGTCATATGTTACCCCTAAGCCATAAAGTCACCACGTTCGGTACGTTTGGTAACTTAGCAGGGATACCTGGGTTCATTGGGCGAGGTTTGTCTTGTAGTTTTACTTCAGTCGTGTGGTCTAAAGCACTCTCGTTTTTTTTAGTAAGTTTTAAGATAAGTCGAAAACGTTAGAAAATAAATAAAATTAAGTACCTAACAAATGCGATTAAAACTCTTTAAAACAAAATGTATAGAAATTGTTACATGGTTTTTTTTTCAATTATTTCTAGCTTTGACCCTTCAAAGGTGTTTTAGGCTATCATTTTAAATTACAGAGAATCGAAAGGTGAATTTATATATTAATTTTATTTAAATGTGCAAATTTCAGAATTGTATGGAAGATTGGAGTAGAGTTCAGACTTATAAGAGATGAGATGTTGAATGGAGGGGAGGCAATGTTAGATAACGCTTGATAGAAGAGAGGGACAACCAAAAAATACGTAATCTAAAGTTCCCACATCTAGACCACAGAATGTACAATCTGGGGAGTCAAGGACTAAAAACGTGAGAAGGAACGGAACTACGTCCGATTCTCATTCGAATAAGTGAGGAAATTTCTTTTTTGGAAAATGGGGGAATTGTTGAAACCATGGTTTTGATGGGATAATCCTTTGTAATGCCTAAGAAATGCAAAAAAAAGGAATTATTTACTGTCTTTCTTGTGGAAGAAAAGTTTTATTTTAAGGTACTGGTATTAATTTGATGCAACCAGCAATTTTCCAATGGCGTGAAGCTAGGAATTAAAAAAAAAATTATATTGTACAAGAGTGGCGCATCGGAACCATGGAATTTTTTGAGAACGTTTTAAGATTGAATGTGGTGGGGAAGGGAAGTAATATGGAGGAGAGGAAAGTCAGAAAGTGCCTGGATATTCAGATCTAGTCATTAAACAAAGCTGTAGGATAATAAAGTTGTCAGTTTGATATATGCAGTGTTAGCGCTAGACGGCAACAGTTAAAGTTTTAAGTATTATAGTTTTTTTTATCTAATTTCCTATTTGTGAAAAAGGTCATACCATTTTTAAATATATGCATTTTGGTTTGCTCGCACCGGAATTCGAACCCACAAAGTTTTACAGTAATTTATTATTAGGGGTCATAAAAACGCAGAGGTCTTTTCATATATTTCTTTTCTTTTTACTTTTCAATTATAACTTTATTGGGAAATAGATATTTTCTTAAGTTTGCAGAAATTTTGCATCTTATATTTGTTGTTGTTTAGACTTACTTATGAAAAATGTTATGAAAGCAGGACTTGCTTTTCCAGTTCAAGATCGAATCAACGTTTCTGTTATAATCAGCATTATTAACTTTTCGTCCTCTATTTATAAAAAAAAACTATATCGAGTGGCTAATTTCACCAATTACCATTTACCGTTTGAAAACCATGTACTACACCTACCTAAATAAGAAGCACTCTTCAAGTACTTTAACTAGTCGATAACGGCTTAGAAAATGTTTAGATTTATCGGCGATTTCCATCGATAAATTAACTGGCCGCAGGTAATTACCTTTCTACGTTTTACCAGCTTTAGAATATTAATCACCTTATTAGCTACCCCTTCACCTACTCTATCTCATCTGATTATAAATGATAATGCGTGCGGTGGGTAAACAGTTATTAATAATACGAAACGCACAAACACTTGTTTTGCTCCTCTTCAAACAGTTATGGCATTTTCACTAGCTGTCTAGTTTAACGCACCTTTCCCTGTGAAATTGATGGCTCGCTACCTGCCGTGTTTACATGTGCGGATCGCACCAGTGGCGGATCTGGCAAGAGTGCAATTTTCATTAAATAAATCCTCATAAATAGTCATCTGATATTTCATTATTAAAAGCTTTCAACAGGCGTAACTAGGCGCCTGAAAATTTCGTGTTTGTTGCATGTACAGACGCAAACCAACAATTCAGATTAATATTTTAAAACATAACTTGAAAAAGCTGTTTAATTAAATTACCGCCATTGAAGTAGCAGATTATGAGTTATTTTAAGTTAACCCTAACCCGCAGTGTGAATGTGAATCATTCTTTAAAATATTATTTAAGTTTAAAAAAAAAACTTATGTCATTGATGTCGCTATTCCAAATTCCTGTAATATTCAGAAAACTGTTTCTGAAAAAATAAGATAATGTACAGATTTGGGAAATGAGATTAAAAGAATTTGAAATATATTACCATTTGTTATTTCGGCTACTGGCATTATACCTAGCTCTCTCATTCAAAATTTAGGCATATTAGATTTGTCAAAGAATTTATATATAAAAATGCAAAAATCAGTCAATTTAAATACATGTAGCATTGATTACCAAAGATTTTTAAATATTTATATTGAGGGATCAGTTGGATTTATAGGTCCAATTAGGAATTCCACCGAGCCGAACCCTCTGATATGAAAATATCTGGAGTTGGTGAATTATTTTCCCATTTGGTCTCTGGTAGGTTGACATGTTGTTCTTGTATTATTTTGTATTTATTATACTTATATGGTGCAATTGCGATAGATGATCATTTGTGGAAAAGTGTGTGAAAGGGTTTATATGGGGAAGATTTAATCCGGACATAAAATCTTGGGCGTAAAAAATTCTGCAAGTATTTTAGTTTTTTTTTTATTATTGTGGCAACTGTTTTGGGTTATGAGGTCATTTTCAAACTGTAGTTAGACCACTTTGAGACGACTTTTTATGTGATTCTAAATTTTAATTTTGAAGGTGCATAAATTGATTTATTACCGGTTAAACGATTTACTGAAAAAATAATTGTAACAATAGATTCTCTATTCTGTGGGGTACTTTGAAATCTGTTTTCCGGCATTAAATATTAATTGTTTAATAATGATGTGACTGCTTTAAATGTCTTATATTGTTTAAGTTTTGTAAACGTACTGAGAGAATCAATAATTTAGAATCATATAAATAAGTCGTCTCAAAGTGGTTTAACCGCAGTTTGAAAATGGCCTTGCAAGTCGAAGCAGTTGTCGCAATAATAAAAAACTAAAATTCTTGCAGAACTTAATAATGACATTGTTAAATCAAATTTAAAATATACAGAGTCTGAAATTCACATGCCGTAAAAGTGAAACCTTCAGAAAACTAAAGTTAAAGTAGACTTGAGTGGGGAGGCTACGAAGCACCGCACAAAGACGAGACCGATTATGCTATCTCATTCTCGCAGGCTAAATCCTATAGATATATGTGTATAGATGTATTTTATTAGTTTCAAATCACAACGGTGCTAAAGATATTTTCACTTCAAAAAAATTAAATGGAGTCCCACAAATTAAACACAAAAAACAATTAATAATTTTAATTCATTTTGCCTGCGGCGTTTTTATAATATTAGTGGCCCTTTCCCAATCCGATGCTGCGCTCATAAAACTTACTACCAATTACCACTGCAAAACAAACTGCACTCAACTGAAGCAACGGATAGAGCCTGCAGGCAACAAACACTCGGCACACTGCAGCTATTTCGCTATCAGACCAGCTATCACCGCGGTGTTGACTATTGACTACTGGCTTTGCAGTGACTGCAGACACGGCCAGTCAGTCTCAGTCAATACTCGGTTAACTCAGAACTCAGTCAGTCAGTGTTCGGGAGTCCGCGCTCGAACAACCGGCCCAGGCCACTCTCGAAGGCGGGAACCGCAAGAAAATTATTCTCGATCAAAATCTTTTCTGTTCGCGTTCTTTTCTTTTCTTTCTTTCGAGTTCGTTTGTTTTCTTTTTTATATTATTTTCTTTCGTTTCGGTTTGTGCCGTTTGTTTCGTGCAATAGTTTTTATATATTAATGCTGCTGATTTTAAACAATTAAATAAACAAAATAAATTAGATTGTTTGGTAAATAAAATTGTTTTATCGGTTAGGAGGCAGTTCGATTCGAGTGTTTTGTGATTTTAAATTGTTCAATTTATTTGTTTTTGGTGGCCATTTAATTTTGTTTGATATTTACAGTAATGTTTTGAGAATAAGGTCTCATTTTATTTACAGTAATGTAAGTATGCAGGTTTATTGTTTGTTTTTATTTAATTTTAATGAAATTATTACACTATGTACGATGTTTTATCTTGACTTTAAAGCAGAATCTGTTTGTTTGTCTGAAGAGAGAAATCTCAAAAACTGTGAGCTCTGACGTCATGAAAATTTCACAGATTATTCTATCTTAAATATCTTTTTTTTAAATTCCTCAGAGCCTTCGTCATCTTTGGGGATGCTGTGTGGAGAGTATTTTTAGGGAAAGGACGGAGAGAGCTTTCTGGGAAGGAAAAAGGTCTGAAAAAGAGATGCAATTAGGGGGTCAGTGTGTCCAGGAGTAACGGATGAATCCAATCCTCCCACTGCGGTGCAGGGCGATATAGTCCTGCTGGAGAGATCAAAAGGTCTCCCACAAGCAGTCTCTCCAGATTTGGACTTCCACGCGTTCGGGTAGACGCATCCGCCGTCAAGACCCAAACAAACCTCATCCCACGAACCACAGGTCACCCCCACTTAGGGAGACCTGTGGCAGAAGTGTTGTTTATCCAATAAATGGTTCCCAGGACGGCGGTTGAGTCCCAAATTGAGTGTCTAGGTCAATGTCACTATTTTCCAGCTCGCAACCAAATTTCTGTCATGAGATAATGAGCTTTGAAGTGAAAACAGATTTTCTTTCTTTTTTACATTAGCTCCACACAGGAGGACCTGAGGAAAAGAATTACCCTCAGGACCCATGTCGTCTTTGGAGATGCTGTGTGGAGAGTCTTTTTGAGAAAAGAAAGGAGAGGAAGTTCTGGGAAGGAAAAATATATGAGGGGTGGTGGGTGAGGAATCTGGGGTTCAGCATGTCTAGTTCAACCGCCGCCAAAACCTAGACAAACCTCACACCAAGAACCCGGGCACCCTGCTAAGTCACCAAACGCAGCAAACCACTATGATGAACCATGGCAGAGGTGTTATCCAATAAATGGTTCCCGTTGCGGCGGTACCTATTCCCGCCTACCAAATTGTGAAATTCTACTTTGTAATTTAAATAACAATTTGTTGATAATATTGTTCTAATTTTTGAACAAATTTTATTTTTAAACGGTCAAATTATTAATACCAAAACGAGATTGAAACAATTCAAATGACGAACAGGATACTTCTAATAAATGCAATAATATTAACTCTCTGTTAACAAATAAAATGCACTAGTACGATTTAATTAATGTCGGTTATACAAAGACGATCTAAAAATATCCACTAATTGGTTATAATTAATTCCGTGCATCAATGATTTTAAGAAGGCAGAATTAATTCTAAATATGAGAGTTACTTTTAAATCCAAACAAGCGTCTGAAACTGCGCTATTAAAAATGCAATGTTGTACAATGAAATATTTCTTGTTGTCTTCTGTGTAGAATTTGGGAGGGTTTGGTTACCGCCGCCCCAGCAACCATTTATTGAATAACCATCACCTCTGCTATAGGTCACTCGGAGTGGTTTGCTACGTTTGTGACTGGTACCCGGGTTCATGGGGTGAGGTTTGTTCGGGTTTTGACAGCAGATACGTATGTCCAACAACTCCGTGGCAGGCCAGATCGGGAGAGACTGGTTAAGGGAGACCTGTTGATCTCTCCAGCAGGACTCTCTCAGAACATAGCTTTGCACCACAGTGGGAGGGATGGATTCATACATTCGTTACTCCCGGACACACTAACCCCCAGGTTCATAATAACCACTCCTCATACTTTTTCATTCCTAGAACTTTTGGTCTTTCATTTTCTAAAAAGACGCTCTACTCAGCATCCCCAAATATTATATAGGACCTTAGGGGCATACATTAATTACGAGAGCAGTTTTTCTTCCAATCTAGACCCCTCCCCCCCCCCCCCTTGGTGAGATAAATTTGGGTCACTTCGTATATTCTTTTCAAGTAAGTGAGATTTTGCTGGACCCCCCCCTTTTGAGCTCACGTAATTAATGTATGCTCCCTTGGGGGAATTATTTTCCTCAGGGCCCCTGTGTGGAGCGAATATAAAAAAAACTTGCTGCGAAAATAAGAAATTAAGAGGAAAGATTTGGCGTCGTGAAATTTGCATAACTTTTTCTGTGTCTCATTTCTACATCAATTCAACTATTTTCAGCTCTCATTGTCAGTTCCATCGTGAGCTACGAAGCTGTGAAAATCCATTTTATTACATACTAGCTGGTACCCGGCATGCGTTGCTATGCCATTTAATAAAGAAATAGTTTCTCCCTGCGTGTCTTTTCCCATTCATCCCGTTCTCCTTCCGCCTCGCCTTCCTCTCCCGTGTCCCCTTCCTCTCTCCCGTTTCCACTCCACCTCCTCCACCTTCCCTCACCGTACTCCGCTCCTCCCCTTCCCCCGTCCCGCGAACCCCTCTCCCGAGTTACCCTCCCCCTTCCCAGGTTCCCCTCCCTATCCCAGGTTCCCCTCCCCTCCTCCCGCGAATCCCCTACCCGAGTTCCCCACCCCCTCCCCCCTTCCATTCAGTCCCGGTACATTCAGTTTTCAAACAGCTCGCGTGCCACCTATTGCTATTTTTTTATACAATTTCATAATGCAAGAGCTCACCAGTAGTTTTATACAAACCTTGTCCTGACAATAACTAACACAAATAAATAAGAATTATCCAATTTGGTGCAGTCGTTCGGAAGTTATGCGCGTACATACATTTCGGCAATTCATTTTTATTTACATAGATAGATTTTTCAATTGTTCAATAATATAATGAAAAAATAGTGTTAAAACTCGGTGAAACCGGTAAGTAACCAAAAATGAATGTCAGCAGGTTTATTTTAATGTCGTGATGGAAGTTGAACCCGCAGCCTCTACGTTCAAAGGTAAATGAGTTACCAATGTCCCACAAAGCACATTATAATGCTAAATTCGTCATATAATATGGTAACGTTCCGTTATACGCAATTTCGTATTTAAATATTTTCATTGTCATGTGCTTGAATACCGCAGAACCCCAAGCTGAATACAATAACTGTCTTTTGATGATATTATTAAATGAAAATAATGTAAATTTCTCTAAAAAGGTTTTGTGTACTTCAAATAACAGTTATTCAGCCCACAAGTGACTAAACCGCTTTTAAGTTGTTACTGCTACTTGGCGGTTTCGTTTGTTTTGCTGTCAATCAATCGATTTTATCGTTTGACTTTTCATTGTAATCTTTTTATTATTTATTTTTGTGTTTCGGCGAATTCTGGAACGTGGAATTTCAAGTACGCATTTCTATTTTTATTGACTCTTGTTGGTTGTTTCTTTTTAGAGAAATTTCGATGTTTTTAACACTTCTTACAACGATGGGTTAGTTCATTCTTTTTTTTACATTAACCCCAAACAGGAGTCAACGGTCCGTTTGATAGTTTCTCCCATTTTAACAAGCGGATTGCAATCTTTAGAGCACAGGCGTCAGGTAGATATGCTGTCCTTGTTCTACCGCCATTATAATGGAAGATGCTCCGAGAAATTAGTGTCATTGATCCCTTTGGTACCGTTGCATCATTACACGGTTGAAATTTGTCACATGAGAACGGTTAGCCTCTACGACTCGTGGCTTGAGGTCAACAGTTCGGTTGTGGATTGATTTCCCGACTTCTGGGTATCCTCTCTTTTTAAGACCCTTCTTCACTCCTTCCTCTCCTCAAAAAGACCCCCCACACAACATCTTCAAGATGACATAGGCTCTGATAAAAATTATTTTCCTCGAGGCCTCCCGTGTGGAGTTAAAATAATTTCCCCTTGGGAATCACATCCTTAGAGATGCTGTTTGGAAGGCCTTTTTAAGGAGAAGGAGTGAGGAAATTACATGTTATAGAATTTCACAGAACACACCTATTTTCCCTAAACCGACTGCATATTATATATAAGTGTGCCGGGGGGCATTTTTTTTTACATTAACTCCACGCAGAAGGCCCCGAGGAAAATAATATCCCTATGTCATCTGAGATGCTGTGTGGAGGGTCTTTTTGAAAAGAGGAAGGAATGAACATTGGTCTTGAAGAGACCCATGTTGTAGGAAGGAGGAAACACAGAGGCTGGCAAATCGTTCCACAGCCGAGCTGTTGAACACAAGAACTGTCGGGGGATCAACTGTCGGGTAATCCTAAAATAGGCGACACAGATTATTTGTACACTTATTACTGTACACATCTTCATAATTCTATCAATAATAAATTTTCCGTCAATATTTAGGTGTCTGTTTTGACAAACAGTTTTGTCTAGACTTCTAGATGACAAACCTACAAAATTATTAGATAAGTTTGTGTACGTAACACACATTCTTTGTTTAAATTTTTTTTTTTAATGTTCTTTATTCAGTAAAGTTTATACATTACAGTAAATGGATAATTTTTTGGCCATCACACTAGGCACATGCCCGTGTTGTAGTGGCCAGGAATGTTGTAGTGGCTAGGAACAAAGTACAAACTGTAGATACTTAATCTCTGAGAAAGGGTATCAACGTACGCTAATTATTTCAATAAATTGTCTCTTTTGTTGGACTCGGTTCTAACTGACAAAACCATTTTTGTGGTAATTTCTATAATTATTTTTATGGCCATCTTTGTTTCTTTTTTTTAATATTTGTGTGACGATATTTTAATATTAACGTTATAAGATTCCATTCATTTTACAAGGTTCTAACATCACTTTGAACCTTTTGCAATTGCCATTTTGCTTATATCTGAGAGTTAATCGTTTTTGAGGCGCAGTGTTCGTGACTTTAGTTGGATAGGGATTTAACTTCGCCTTACCACGTTCTTGGGTGTCAAATTTTGCAAAGACATCTTGTATAAAATATTTTAGTTTTAACGTATTTTAAAGGAAAATATTAAATTAGAACGTGGCCTTATCTTGGAACCTTATGCGATGAATTATTATGCCCAAGTTGGTTTCATATGGTACTATCTTCATGTTTGGGTATATTCTAAAGTGGTAAATAAACGTCTTATTTAAATATTTTCCTTTAAAATATGTTAAAATAAAATATTTTACCCAAGATTCAATCTCAAAATTAGAAATTGTTAAATAAATAATGAGAAATCGTCTTCACTCCACCCCCCCCCCCCCTTCCACCGTCCTGCGAACTCCCCTCCCGAGTTCCCCTCTCGCATTCTATACATTCAGTCTTCAAACAGCTTGCGTGCCACCCATTGCATTTTTTATACAAATTTCATAATGCCAGAGCTCACCAGTAATAAAAACCTTGTCCTGACAATACCGAACCCAAAAAAAAAAATTCTAATTTGGTGCAGTCATTCGGAAGTTATGCGCGTACATACATTTCAGCGATTCATTTTTATTTATATAGATATAGATAGATAGAAGATAGATAGATAGATTTATACAGATAGATAGATAGATATGTTATTCTGATGTATGAGCTACATATATTATTGTAAAGTTTCGTTAAAATCCATTCAGCAGTTTTTGAAAGAGTAACAAACACACATACATCCATACAAACTTTCGCGTTTATAATATTAGTAAGATGGATGATAATATGTTTCATGTTTGGTATGTTTGTTGTTACCCTGTCCAACCAAAGTGATGAAATGATAAAATAACCGAATTAATAGTAGATAATTACAACGCGCGAGTAAGAAACAAACCTGCTGTTTCGTTTCAATTGTATTATTTTTTTAACAGCATAATTATATCCGTACAGCATTACTCCGTACGTATATCGTACGTTTATTAGCCACGGATTCGTACGGTGGATAATTAATTAATAATTATTCATTACGTACATGACTTTTGTTGCTTTCACCTCGGTACAACATTTTCACCTTCATGACCAACGCTTTTTAATACTATACTTCCTAGTTACCTGTATTGTGTATATGTTAGCGATATAAAATTTCTAATTTCATATACGTAGGTACTGAATTCATTAAAACATAGTTGTACCTACACACAACCTACCTGCACGAAACGTAGATTGTAATTGCTTACGGCAGTCGCTATCTTCTCGCAATGGGATCAATCGAGGGTCACCTGTTTCAACGGTGCTAGAGTAAAAGTAAGAGTAAAAGAAATTGTTAAATATCACAAAAATAGGTTTTTTAATCAATTTAGCCGTCCATTTTACATCACTTAACTTTTGCTTTTACTTTCCGAAAACCGATAGTTATTTTAAAGTTATTCCGCCATTTTGACAAATTACAGATCTGTTAGAGATAAGGTACGAAATTGTGCGCTTCAACACTATAGAAGATGATGACAGTGACGATGAATTCCCAATATGTCTGCAGCGAAAACCAAAAATACATTTCGACCCCGTGTTAATAATATGTATATCGAACGTGTCATAGGAATACGTGTGCATTGAACGAGTGCGCGAAAGCATATGACAACCCTGGAAATTCAAGATTGGAATTTACGCTGTCACAGAGTACCGTGCCGCGAGCACGACAATCTGAGTGCTGCTATTGGCTAGCGGAACAATATGCATGTGGTGCCCCTTCCAAATGATTTGTCTACAACGCAATTATGTCCTTTAACTAACTAATCAATTGAAAACATTAATGAAATTGATAATGAATACGTGCGGCAGCCTCATTGGACTGGAAAACACATCTAAATAACCACCTAATACTTCCACAAGGGAGTCTAGACAGCAATGATCAACGCCAAGGAATTGGCTGTCTATTTACGTCACCCCCACCATGCGACCAGCCGAGCCACTATTGGTCAATTCTGAACAAAGGATAAATCTGAATCGTAAATATTTACGACAGCGAATTCATGTTCCGAAAAATTTGGAGCTCAATTTCGAGAAATTGGGAATAATTTGGATCAAGAAATAAACATCATCACCTAAAAATTAGTATATGCTACAAAAACAACCCAAAAACTGACGTCTATCAGTGATTGTTGCACTTTAAGAAAAATATTTACTGTTTAAAATTGTACCTTATATCACATATGTATACTTGTACCTTTTCTTGTAAACACAATAAAAATGATGTGAGGCTTTGGTATCCTAAGTTGGTAAGATCATGGCAAAAACTATCACACATAATTTTGACACAGCTGACTTCCAATCGTAGCGACCAGGGAAATTACCTAAAAAAGTACCTTAGAAAAATTAAGGAGGTTCTGTCCCCCAAAAGTCCGACCTGAGTTTGCCCTATAAAAATAGAAGTCAAACCGGTAGGAAGTCAGTTCAAAACTATCAGCCAAGAAGAAAGATACCAACTCAAGATACCAACAGTCTCCAAGTTCAAACCTCTTTTCAAGTGTTTTAATCAGTCTTAGATTCAGTTTACCTATCCCAGTAACCTAAAAACCCCAGTCTCCCACAGTCTCCAAAGTGAAAAATATTTATTTTAATCCAGTACTCAAATCAGTTTTGCCATTATACCTAGAAGCATTTTTTGTCAAAGTAGTAAATTCATTTAAAAGACCAGTGGCGTTCCAAAATCCACTGGCGTACGAAACTCCATTGGCGTGTCATTGTGGCCAGCTCCCTATTATATTTAGTTTATGTACAAACGTCTAGTACAATATGGTTTTATGTACGATTCCGAATTTTTGGCGCGGTTTTGCATGTCGAAAGCTCTCGTAAAATTAGTAACACATCAATTTCAATGACATATTATTGGGAAGTAAATTATATTTTTACCTGTTATATTGTATTTATTATAATAGGTCATCATTTTTGAATTTAAATATTCATGCATATATTTTTTTAGGAACAAAGCTGTTAGATCCTACAACGACGTTAAACAAATACAAACGGATATTTTAGTTATGTTCTGGTTTTCAATTATTATTTATGGTGTGGCCGCACAAAAAATTATGCGGTATATAATGCGTTTTTCCACACAATTTTGAGAAATATTCTGCTTTTTAGACTAACAATTATTACTTTAGCAAAAGTACACTTGAAACAGCGCGTTGTCCCATTAACATCCAACGGTCCTATTTAACTGACTGTTAATATTTAAATTTAGTTCACGATTTAGCTTTCTGTAAAAACAGACGGCCTCAAGTCATTTAGAAATAATAGATGCAATTTAATTTCTTAACTAGCGCATACCCTTGTAGCACTGATAATTGCATGTTAACTATAAAGCACAGGCCCTTGAAAAAAATCACGAAGTCTGACTTTACTTGTCGAGATTAACCCTAAGAAATTTAAACAAAAGAAATGTAAAAACATTTCAAATACAGAATTAAAATAATTTGGTGGTAAAAAATATTAGGTAAACTTTCGTAGTCGCTGCATACGCTTAATACTAATATTTTGTAGAAAAAAAAAAAACATTTTGAATCACCTTCATAAAAGACAAATATTTACATTCGGGGCGATGGAAAATACTGCATTCAAAATTTCAATTACATAAAATGAAAATTTGCTTTGTTCGTGTGAGATGATGGCCATTTGCGATAATTTCTGTCATTTTGTTATGTTGGTTTTCCCGATACTATAGCTTGTATTATACTCATACTACAGCTTTATCCTGATACTATAGCTATAACGAAGAGGTAGAAGAGAGACTTTTTCTATTTAATCTGTGTGTATTAATTAGGTAGGCACTACGTTGGGCGGAATCCTAGAAAATAAAGTAAAATGAAATAAAGGTTTTTAGGCAAGTTTTTTATATATTAAAAGTACAATTAATTAGAAACCACGTTCGATGGTTAAAGTGGTTAGTTAAGGCGGCCTCCATAGCGTAGTGTTTACGCACTTGGCTTTGAATCCGGAGGTTGTGATCTAGTTCCCACGAAGTGTGAAGAATCATTTATGGATCTGTCATTTTATTTATGGACGCTTTCCAAGTTTGTGTGACAAATTAACATCTATGCATTAATAGAAAAATTATTAATTCACTTGTGCGTACGAGTGTAACAATTTTATAACGGAGGCTCTCGACTAGCAATCCGAAGGTCGCGGATTCAATTCCCGACGTCCGCAAATAAATTTTATTTGATTAATAATTGTGCCTTATATCATAAATTATTCTTTGAGTATCGCGCTGTTGTAAGAGCACCATTCAGAATTTATACGTCGCTTGAAATTGATTTAACCGTGTTTGGTGACTAGATCTGAATAGCCTGGTATTTATTTATTATTATTTTGTGAAAATCCATTTTAATTTTTTGTTTCTTTTATATATTCAATAATATTAGATTAGTAGGCTCTAAATTACTCTATCGCTGCGGGTCGCCAGCCTGATGGTGTCTGCCCGACAACATGCCTTCGGCTATCATCGGAACCGTTCGTACATTTGACACGAACTACGATAGATGATACTCTTCTAAAATAATACTAAACCTACATCTGTTCAGATACCACAAATTTTCACATAAATAACTATACTAACCACATCTATTGAATGTTGTTGAAACTACATGACTAACCAGTGGCGTAGAGTGCCTTGGAGGGGCCCTGTATCAAAATTAGTTGGGGGGCCCAAATGAAGGGTAAAGATTTCTCACCTCTTGCCTCTGTAGCCCAGGGGCCCCGTTTCATTGATACGACTGATACGGCGGTAGCTACGCCCCTCTGACTAACCTATACACCACAAATACCTGCAAGTTGATAAATTAATTAATATATTAGATTTTATCATTTTATATCATTTTCTCGTGGGAATTTAGCAACGGATCACAGTACTAATAGAAATGGCTTGTCGTGAATTGTATTCAAGATCAAAAACCAAGCGTTTAATCAAGATAAACAGAGATTATTATAAAAGTGATCAAGTGTAGCTAATGTGTCGTGTTTTTGTCACGGTTTCTAAGCGTATCGAAGCTAATCGACTGAATCATTGCTAAGAAACAAAATTTTTATGATTTTCTCTCGTCACGTGCCTACTTACGACCTACGTAGAAAAAAATATTGTTTTAACGCTTTTGTTGGTAATCTTTATGGACGAATTGTGCGTGAATGAGATTTATGATTGTGTAGAGTGGATTGGTATGTTTGTGTAAAGAAGACTGGCGAAGGACCTTGATTTTGTGTTACTATCACTGCTTGAAATGATAAAAAATACATGTGGCATGGAAAGGAAAGGACTCACCGAAAAGAATAAAAGAACTTGTCGGCTGGCAATGCCCTCTTCTGCTTTCTCTCCCATCCAACAGGCACAAACAGCAATAGGCGTGAGTTTCGTTTATTTGATAATACACGGCGGAGTTATTTTATAATGGCGGTTCACCGATAGCGGAAGCACAAAGGCTATATGTTGCGGCGGGCGTTTATTACAGACTGACTAAGAATTGACGGATAGGCAATAGGGATAGGTAGGAAAGAATATTAATACCAACAATTTTAATACCAATCCCAAGCAGTGACAGTATGTATGCGTGCTATGTAGGTATGTGTATGCATGTGTATGGGCGTAACCAGTGCGTATTTTTATTTTATTTAACATTCATTCACTTCACTATTTTCGATTAATCTTACTATGATTTGGTTTACATTATAAACACAAAATAATATGCTTTGGATAAATCGAAGCTTTTTCTACCGTTTTCATTGACTAGAATTAAAATAAAATTGTTAATTACTTTATTAAAAATATAATCGTAAACAACTAAAAAATTTATTTTTTCATTTGAAATGTATCAACGCATATAAGTACCAACTTTTTTTAAATACATTTTCATGGATAAAATTGTCTTTGATAGTTTCCTTAGCTCAGGCAGTTGATATGAGATTGAACTACGTTTGAACCCACGACGGATCTCGCTTTATATACCCCTAGCAATCGCCAGTCCCACCCATACAAAAAGGGTTTCGAATGGTCCACAATGTTCCAGAATATTCCACAACATTTGAGAGTGTTCTGGAATGTTCTACAATGATCTGGGATGTTCTGGAACATCCCAGAATGTTATGGATGCTCTCGAATACTTTCTAATATTCTGGATTGTTCTAGAAATTTTAAGAGGGCGAAACTTCCAGCCCTTATATCTTCAAATGCGCGCCCTTCAGGTAAAAACGGGAACCTTCTTCATGGATGGGGGATAGAGGGCTACCATACCATATAACTCCCTTGATCGTACCGGGACTCGTTTCTGGGTTTTAGCGGCACGCACATTGTAGTACACTTTTTTTTATAATACATATATTGATTATTCATAAAATAAATAAATACCACTCTTGCGCTTGAAACCGTGACCTCTGGACTCCCCTTGCCAAACGATTTTTATGCCTATTACCTATACTCGCGGCGATATAAGGCACACTTAGAATACATTTTTTTTTGGCTTGTGGCTTCTTTAAATAAAGTAATCTTTGCTTTGAAACTCTACCGGTTTCGCTTTGCTATTGGAATCTTCAGATCGGTACATTTAAAAGTACAGTATTTTAATTATTACTAGCTGAAGTCCCCGGTGATGCCTGGGCTTTTCACAGAGTTTTCGAAATCAAATGTAGACAGTGACCTTCATTTGTCCGCTCGCCAGCCCGCTCTTCTACCACATACAGACATTGTCCTTTTTTATATTATATATTTCAACCAATTTACACAAAACCTTGACAAATTATATACATAAACCTTCCCCATGATCACTCTATCTATTGGTGAAAACCGCATGAAAATCCGTTCAGTTGTTTTTGAGTTTATCGCGAACAGACAGACAGTCAGACACGGCGGAGGACTTTAATTATAATATGTAGAGATGTTCATATAATTTTACGTATGTATTAGATCTGCAAGTACTTTTATTTCCCGGTAATAATTTACCTCGTTAGCAGAGCACACACAGCCTCACACTCCATTTCCTATGGAGATCTAGTCACTATTACCACACAGAGTAAGATGCTAATTCAACCTTTTTTACTGCCTTGTTCTCCATACAATTAGGTGCATTCATAACAACCACAACGCGTGACCAATATTTATGGGCCTTTGCTGTAATAACCGCAATAATCAGCCTTTGAAGAAGACGTCTTAGTCTTAGATCCCAATTTATGCGTGATTTTATTAAACTTAAACGAATCGTCTGTCCCGAAGAAAAATGTTGGATCTGCTAGAATTGAAAATCATTTCGTTGGCTTATTTATGGGCTTAATGTCTTGATTTAAACGTCTGTATTTTCGGAATTTTTAATGCAAAATATCAAAACACACTATATTTATTGATCTCAAAACAGTAAAAATGCAGAATCGAAACTTTAAACAGCTCTACTGCAAAACTAAAATATCGCACATCCGACATCTTTATCGGGACCGTCGAAATCTTTCAAACTACGCCATTTATTATAAGTAGGTTTCCTCTAATTCCGAATTTTTATATGACTATAACATACTTTCCTTGAAAACTTAAAGTTTTTAAGCTCTTAAATATATACACTATTTTTGAAGATAATCCTTACGCATTTGCCAAGCTGAAATAAATCCCTCGTTAAATTGCAAAGTATGCTCCGAAAGTTATAAAAATACATCTGGTTTTGTTATTTAACCCGTTATGGGTATGAAAAAATTTTCAGCGTTTCTTTAAATGCTACTTAAAATTTGTGTAGAGAGATTTTTGGTCTATTTTAAATATTTTGTGATTTTATTAACTATTTTCTCTTACGCCTATTGATTATAAACGTTTTTAATATTAGCTTGCTCCCTCTAACATTCGTATTTAAATTTCTTCTTTTCAAACAACCCTATTCTTCTCCTTTTCGAAAGGTTGCTAAGAAGCCTTAAACAAATCTACGAATTATACAATTTATTCTGGGTTTCCTCTTAAGTAGGAATTATACTATTGTTAAATCGCTCTTTTGGATTAATCTTTACTACGAATCCTTTTACATTATAAATACACAAAAATGTGCTTTCGATAAATTGAAGCTTTTCCTAGTGTTTTCATTGAATAGAGTAAAAATTAAATTGTTAATTACGTTGTAAAAAAATGTTAGCCTAAACTTCTGAATTTTTTTTTCATTAGAAATATATGAAATCATACAACTTTTAAAAAAATTAAAATTATCTGCGACAGTTTACATTGAGTAACTTTTTTCTTTCTTATAAAATTATTTACAAAATAAATAAAAACCACTTTTGCACTTCAAATTGAGTCCTCTAGACTCCGTTTGCCATGCGATGTTTATACTTATTTACCTATGTTACTGGCGTACATATGGCACACTAAGAATACATACATTTTTGACTTGTAGCTTCCTCCTAAATTCCTAAAAGTTCACTGTTATTGTGGTATGGAGAGGGGTAGTGGGCAGAGATGTGATCTAATCAAAGTTAAATATGTTTTTATATTATTTACAATAAGATTATGCTACTGTGTTACATTTTAAGGTGTGATTTGTAGAGGCAAAGAGTTCAAACTAACGGTAAGAAGTGTTAAAATGTGTGATGTGCGATAAACAAATAATAAGTTGTGTTTGGAATTCGTACGGCAGAGAAAGACAGTTAGAAATGATTTGACAAAAGTGTCTTGAAAAGTTTCTAGATGATGGAATTATTCAGGAATGAAATTTAATAGTTTAGGTCTTTTAAATTTTCAAATGCTTGATAATTAAGTACTCCACAAGAGTCCTAGTTGCTCCCAACCGTCTCACTGGCGACTATGATATTCCCTATCGGAGTATGCTGTGAGGCTGAAGATGTGGAGGGAGAAGAAGATGTATAGAGGATGGTAAGGAAGTATTAGACTCCTTTTATCGTTCTGTGCCTCCCTGAGGCAACCCGACACATTTTTGATTATTTTAGTATTATAATTGTACCTATATTTAATTTATTTTCTAAAGTTTACCGCAAATGTCAAATATCTGTAGGTAGAACAAACTTGGTGAAATTAAATGTTTTTATTTTAATATTATTGTGTTATTTTTCCTATTTTCATTAAAATTGCATCAATTCAAAAAAAATTGCAATCGCACAAATAAGAATCGTTACGTCACAATTTTTAAATTTTTTACAAAAACCTGACATAGATATATTATAATACATTAACTTCGTTTTTATTATCTTGAATTGTAATGAATCTATTAATAATAATAATAATATGTTGCTTAGCAACGCTAGCCTCGACGTTTGCTTATATTTTAGCTCTCTGATTTTTTATTGTATTAGATAGAAAAGAATTTGCTTTGATCCCAAAACATATAAATATTTGAAAATAAGTATATTAGAAAACGTAATAAATAAACTGCCAGTGAACCGTAGGATATTTAGGTAAATAAATACAATATAAATTTTTCCTTTTGTGAGGACTTCAGTAACCAAGGTAAACAACTATATTTTGAGATTACGTTGAAATATATTTTGTAGGTAAATTTAATTATATATTTTATTTTGATAACATTATTCTAAAATATAATATATATTATAGATTTGTAGTATTGAAGGGTAGTTTACATTAAAATATTTAATTTGGACATATTGAAAATTATTTGTTGACAAATGACAGCACTAGATAACGACGACAGTTGCTTGGTTACTGGAATGTAGGAATAATAATAATAATTAATAACAATCATTTCCAAGTTGTTTTGAAAGGTGACAAAATGTCATTTTCAACCAACGGAAATGAAAATGGGTTTATTATGTCATCTATACAGATGAACATTGATAATCTGAGACCCCAAAAAACCAAAGCAGGTATTCCTAGGCAGCGTATGAAATGGACGAACGATGTCAATATGTTCATCGTTCGTTCATTTTTTTATGTAACTAAACTAGAAACAGATATGTTATTGTATAGGAAAAAATTACATTTACTTTTCTCACAAAATTATCCGGTTGCCCAAGTAAACGAACAAAGATTAGCTGACCAAAAAAGGTCAATTTTCAAAAATAATTTAATTCCTGTAGTAACATTAAATGAGATAAGAAAAGAAGTAGCAGATAGATTGCAATTGGAGAATAATTTAGATCAAATTAATACGAGTAGTAATGTTATATTAGATGCATTGAATGAAGATAGTTTAGCTAATATTCTAGTAGAAGAATCCAATGATATTAGAGTAGATTCAAATAACTTAGACATTATTCATAATCTTAGGGAAATCAATATTGCAAATTTAAACTTACTAGATGATAATGTAATAGAATTAGCTAACTTGCTTCAAAATAATATAAATAGATATATATAGATATAGAGCCCACAGTTAGACCAAAATTACCAAAATTGCATACGTCAAAGAAATTATCTAAATTAATTTCTGAATTAAATAATTTAATTTTACCAAAAATAATATTTGACGATATTAGTTTTTTAGATCTTCATACAATAGTGTACGCTAGTGCTATCACTGTATGTAATAAGTTAGGAGTTAAATTAATATCCTCTGATGATAGATCATATAGTTATAGTAAACCAGAATGGCAGATTAGATTAGAAAATGATGTAGTATTTTTAAGAAGTAGTATAGCTAGAGTAATTGAATATAAAAATGGAAATAGAAGTAGGAATATTTTGAGATATGTAGATGAAATTGGGAGAAAATTTGGTTATAGCATTGGTAGTAATAATAATGAAAATATAATCAATGATTTATTAGATTTATTAAAACAAAAATTAGGTGTAAAAGCTAGTAGATTAAAAAGATATAATTATACGTATAATAAAAGAAATAATAATAGATTATTTCAGAAAAATGAGAAAATATTTTATTCCAAACTTGACGATAAACAGAATATTATTTCGAATAATAATATTCCGTTGCCATCTGAATCAGATATGCGCGATTTTTGGACAAACATTTGGAGTAAAGATATAAAACATAATGAGGCAGGTAACTGGATAGAAAATGAAGAACTCAATTGTTCAGACATTGAACAAATGAGTTTTTCTGATATATCGGTTGAATTGTTAGCCAAAATTATAAAAAATACTCATAATTGGAAAGCCACGGGTTGCGATTGGATACATAATTTTTGGTACAAACGTCTAACTACTTTACATCCTCTTTTTGCAAAAAATCTTTCAAAACTTGTCAGAGAACCTCAAAATTTTCCTAATTTTCTAACTAAGGGCATTACTTATATGTTACCTAAAAGCGAACATATTAATAATCCCTCTCAATATAGACCCATTACATGTCTACCGACAATATACAAAATTTTAACCTCTTGCTTGACAGATTTAATATATACTCATTTGGATGAAAAAAATATTTTATCTGAACAACAAAAAGGTTGTCGCAGAAAACATATGGGATGTAAAGAACAGTTAGTTATTGATTCTGTAATTTTAAAACAAATTCAAAATCAAAAGCGTAATTTACATACTTGTTATATAGATTATCAAAAAGCTTTTGATAGTGTCCCGCACTCGTGGCTAATCAAAATATTAAAAATATATAAAGTTAACCCAATTATAATTAGCTTTTTGAAAAATATTATGTCCTTTTGGAATACAGATTTGCTAGTTAATTTAAAAGGTAAGAAAATAGTAGTACCGGGCATTTCAATAAAAAGAGGGATTTTTCAAGGAGACTCATTGAGCCCTCTTTGGTTTTGCTTAGCATTGAATCCCCTTTCTAAAATGTTAATTAAAAGCAAGTTTGGAATAAAAATTAAGGGTAATACAAGAGAGAGTAGTATAGTTTCACATCTATTATATATGGATGATATAAAATTATTTTCAAATTCTGAATCAAATTTAGAGAAAATGATTAAGGTAGTTAAAATTTTTTCAGATGATATTAAAATGACTTTTGGTTTAGATAAATGTAAAACTATCCATATAGAGAAAGGCAAAATTGTAGATGGAGACGAGGGTATATTTAGAAATTTCAAAATTCAAAGTATGAAAGGGGATGAGGTTTATAAATATTTAGGATACCCGCAATCGAATAGATTAGATCACACTAGTATTAAAAATGATATTAGGATTAAATTTCAAACTAGGATCAGAAAAATTTTAAAATGCAATCTATCTGCTAAAAATTTAGTAAAAGCAATAAATACTTGGGCAATACCTCTACTAACGTACTCATTTGGCATAATTAAATGGTCCAATACAGATTTAGATAGTTTAGAACGATTAATTAGAACTACGTTAACAAAATTTAATTGCCATCATCCAAATTCAGCTATAGAACGAATTAATTTACCTAGAAATTTAGGAGGTAGAGGTGTAGTCAAAATAACATCTTTGAAACACAATCAGGTAGAAATGCTTAGAAATTTTTTCCATAGGAAAGCTAATAACTCAGAAATGCACAAAATAATTTGCAAGGCAGATAGAAATATTACACCTTTAAATTTATATGACGAGAATGCCAACATTCTTATAAATACTAACCAGGAATTATTAGATTCCTGGTCAAATAAAATTATTCACGCAAAACACTTCAATTATCTCAACCAAACGTATGTTGACAAACTTTCGTCAAACAAATGGTTGAGTATTGGAGAGTTGAGCGCAGAAATAGAAGGATTTATGCTTGCCATTCAAGATAGAGTCATTAATACTAAAAATTATAGAAAGCATATAATCAAAGATATAAATCAAATTGATGATTTATGTAGAAAATGTTTGGCTTTTCCCGAAACTATAGAACATATTATATCGGGATGTTCTATATTAGCGCCTTCCGAGTATACATTTAGGCACAATCAGGTTTTAAAAATAATTCACCAAAGTTTGGTAATTAAACATAACTTGATTGATTGCCGTAATGTAGTACCTTATTATGAATATGAACCAAATTCATTTATAGAAAATGAATTTTATAAAATATATTATGATAAAACTATACTAACAGACAGAACAATTAGTCATAATAGACCTGATATAGTTTTACATGACAAAATTAAAAAAATAACTTATATCATTGATGTAGCTATTCCAAATTCCTGTAATATTCAAAAAACTGTTTCTGAAAAAATTAGAAAATACACAGATTTAGGAAATGAGATTAAAAGAATTTGGCATTCTCGGACTATAAAAATATTACCATTTGTTATTTCGGCCACTGGCATAATACCTAGGAATCTGATTCAAAATTTAAGCATATTAGATTTGTCAAAGAATTTGTATATAAAAATGCAAAAAGCAGTAATTTTAAATACATGTAGGATTACAAAAGATTTTTTAAATATTTATATTGAGGGATCAGTAGGATTTATAGGTTCAATTAGAAATGCCACAGAGCCGAACCCTCTGATATGAAAATATCTGGAGTCGGTGAATTATATTCCCATTTGGTCTCTAGTAGGTTGACATGTTGTTCTTGTATTGTTTTGTATTTATAATACTTATATAGTGCAATTGCATAACGTGGATTCACTAGATGATCATTTGGGGAAGTGTATGAAAGGGTTTAGTTTTTCCTTCTTTTTTTTTTTTTTTGGGGGGAAAATTTAACCCGGACATTTAAATCTGGTGCGTAAAAAAAAAATAAATAACTTAGACATTATTCATAATCTTAGGGAAATCAATATTGCAAATTTAAACTTACTAGATGATAATGTAATAGAATTAGCTAACTTGCTTCAAAATAATATAAATAGATATATAGATATAGAGCCCACAGTTAGACCAAAATTACCAAAATTGCATACGTCAAAGAAATTATCTAAATTAATTTCTGAATTAAATAATTTAATTTTACCAAAAATAATATTTGACGATATTAGTTTTTTAGATCTTCATACAATAGTGTACGCTAGTGCTATCACTATATGTAATAAGTTAGGAGTTAAATTAATATCCTCTGATGATAGATCATATAGTTATAGTAAACCAGAATGGCAGATTAGATTAGAAAATGATGTAGTATTTTTAAGAAGTAGTATAGCTAGAGTAATTGAATATAAAAATGGAAATAGAAGTAGGAATATTTTGAGATATGTAGATGAAATTGGGAGAAAATTTGGTTATAGCATTGGTAGTAATAATAATAAAAATATAATCAATGATTTATTAGATTTATTAAAACAAAAATTAGGTGTAAAAGCTAGTAGATTAAAAAGATATAATTATACGTATAATAAAAGAAATAATAATAGATTATTTCAGAAAAATGAGAAAATATTTTATTCCAAACTTGACGATAAACAGAATATTATTTCGAATAATAATATTCCGTTGCCATCTGAATCAGATATGCGCGATTTTTGGACAAACATTTGGAGTAAAGATATAAAACATAATGAGGCAGGTAACTGGATAGAAAATGAAGAACTCAATTGTTCAGACATTGAACAAATGAGTTTTTCTGATATATCGGTTGAATTGTTAGCCAAAATTATAAAAAATACTCATAATTGGAAAGCCACGGGTTGCGATTGGATACATAATTTTTGGTACAAACGCCTAACTACTTTACATCCTCTTTTTGCAAAAAATCTTTCAAAACTTGTCAGAGAACCTCAAAATTTTCCTAATTTTCTAACTAAGGGCATTACTTATATGTTGCCTAAAAGCGAACATATTAATAATCCCTCTCAATATAGACCCATTACATGTCTACCGACAATATACAAAATTTTAACCTCTTGCTTGACAGATTTAATATATACTCATTTGGATGAAAAAAATATTTTATCTGAACAACAAAAAGGTTGTCGCAGAAAACATATGGGATGTAAAGAACAGTTAGTTATTGATTCTGTAATTTTAAAACAAATTCAAAATCAAAAGCGTAATTTACATACTTGTTATATAGATTATCAAAAAGCTTTTGATAGTGTCCCGCACTCGTGGCTAATCAAAATATTAAAAATATATAAAGTTAACCCAATTATAATTAGCTTTTTGAAAAATATTATGTCCTTTTGGAATACAGATTTGCTAGTTAATTTAAAAGGTAAGAAAATAGTAGTACCGGGCATTTCAATAAAAAGAGGGATTTTTCAAGGAGACTCATTGAGCCCTCTTTGGTTTTGCTTAGCATTGAATCCCCTTTCTAAAATGTTAATTAAAAGCAAGTTTGGAATAAAAATTAAGGGTAATACAAGAGAGAGTAGTATAGTTTCACATCTATTATATATGGATGATATAAAATTATTTTCAAATTCTGAATCAAATTTAGAGAAAATGATTAAGGTAGTTAAAATTTTTTCAGATGATATTAAAATGACTTTTGGTTTAGATAAATGTAAAACTATCCATATAGAGAAAGGCAAAATTGTAGATGGAGACGAGGGTATATTTAGAAATTTCAAAATTCAAAGTATGAAAGGGGATGAGGTTTATAAATATTTAGGATACCCGCAATCGAATAGATTAGATCACACTAGTATTAAAAATGATATTAGGATTAAATTTCAAACTAGGATCAGAAAAATTTTAAAATGCAATCTATCTGCTAAAAATTTAGTAAAAGCAATAAATACTTGGGCAATACCTCTACTAACGTACTCATTTGGCATAATTAAATGGTCCAATACAGATTTAGATAGTTTAGAACGATTAATTAGAACTACGTTAACAAAATTTAATTGCCATCATCCAAATTCAGCTATAGAACGAATTAATTTACCTAGAAATTTAGGAGGTAGAGGTGTAGTCAAAATAACATCTTTGAAACACAATCAGGTAGAAATGCTTAGAAATTTTTTCCATAGGAAAGCTAATAGCTCAGAAATGCACAAAATAATTTGCAAGGCAGATAGAAATATTACACCTTTAAATTTATATGACGAGAATGCCAACATTCTTATAAATACTAACCAGGAATTATTAGATTCCTGGTCAAATAAAATTATTCACGCAAAACACTTCAATTATCTTAACCAAACGTATGTTGACAAACTTTCGTCAAACAAATGGTTGAGTATTGGAGAGTTGAGCGCAGAAATAGAAGGATTTATGCTTGCCATTCAAGATAGAGTCATTAATACTAAAAATTATAGAAAGCATATAATCAAAGATATAAATCAAATTGATGATTTATGTAGAAAATGTTTGGCTTTTCCCGAAACTATAGAACATATTATATCGGGATGTTCTATATTAGCGCCTTCTGAGTATACATTTAGGCACAATCAGGTTTTAAAAATAATTCACCAAAGTTTGGTAATTAAACATAACTTGATTGATTGCCGTAATGTAGTACCTTATTATGAATATGAACCAAATTCATTTATAGAAAATGAATTTTATAAAATATATTATGATAAAACTATACTAACAGACAGAACAATTAGTCATAATAGACCTGATATAGTTTTACATGACAAAATTAAAAAAATAACTTATATCATTGATGTAGCTATTCCAAATTCCTGTAATATTCAAAAAACTGTTTCTGAAAAAATTAGAAAATACACAGATTTAGGAAATGAGATTAAAAGAATTTGGCATTCTCGGACTATAAAAATATTACCATTTGTTATTTCGGCCACTGGCATAATACCTAGGAATCTGATTCAAAATTTAAGCATATTAGATTTGTCAAAGAATTTGTATATAAAAATGCAAAAAGCAGTAATTTTAAATACATGTAGGATTACAAAAGATTTTTTAAATATTTATATTGAGGGATCAGTAGGATTTATAGGTTCAATTAGAAATGCCACAGAGCCGAACCCTCTGATATGAAAATATCTGGAGTCGGTGAATTATATTCCCATTTGGTCTCTAGTAGGTTGACATGTTGTTCTTGTATTGTTTTGTATTTATAATACTTATATAGGGCAATTGCATAACGTGGATTCACTAGATGATCATTTGGGGAAGTGTATGAAAGGGTTTAGTTTTTCCTTCTTTTTTTTTTTTTTTTTTTGGGGGGAAAATTTAACCCGGACATTTAAATCTGGTGCGTAAATTAATATTTATACTTAGCGCAGTTTAGTGATATTTCACTTCAAGTGCGCAAAATTATTCATTATTACACATATGTATTGAACCCTAGCTTGGTCAAGGTGCATGGACCTGTTGGTTCACAAACTTAAATTTAGTACAGTGTTATATAATACATTAGCTGGTCCCCGGCAAGCGTTGCAATGCCATTCACAGAAATAAATTGATTCTCCCTGCATGTCCTTTCCCGTGCGTCCCCGTTCCCTTTCACCTTCCCCGCCTTCCCCCTCCTTCGTCTCTTCCCTCTCCGCGAACCCCACCTCCCCCCGGTGACCAAAAACCTAAGCAACCCGCCGCTCATTTGTACCAAGCGTGGTATTTTGAAGACCCCCCCCCCCCCGAACGTGTCACGTAGTATGGGTACGTTCCCTTACCATTATACATAGCCTATATGTTATTGATATTGTAAAGTTTCATTAAAATCCACTCAGTAGTCTTTGCGTGAAAAAATAACAAACACACATACATCCATACAAACTTTCGCGTTTATAATATTATTAAGATTGTACTTTTCCTTTGGAGGGGTGCAGACATACGTTCACCGTTTGTCTCATTTTTGACTGTTGACATTTAGTGTGTAAGAAAGAGGGGAAGCATTGTGTGTTTAAGAACAAAAGCAAAACAATCAGCTCATTGAAATTTGACGTTTATGAAATTTTTGGAATTCATTCATTACTCAATATTATACTTATCACAATATTCCTGCAGCTCTTTCAAAATATGAGAATTCGTTCCATACAAAATGTATGACGATATGAATTTTCTTCATAATTATTTTTTTCGTGAATTTTTCCGATGTTTTAATAGCCAAATCCAACAAATCAAAGATTATAACAATCGGTCAAGCCGTTCTCGAGTTATAAATGGTGCAACTAACCCGACTTTGTTTTATATATTAAAGATCAAATTAGTTTTGATTCTGCTGGGTTCATTGAACCCTAGTGATCAAAAACATTGACTGTTGATTCCCAAACTTCGACAGGTATTACAACGAATGTTTAATACCTGTGAAAGTTTGGGAAGTATTACAACGAATTTATTTGATTCTGTTGAATTGCATTGAACCTACGGACAGGGTAGATCAAGATACATTGGCCTATTGATTCACAAACTTCAATCTAACATAGTAATATATTAAGAAAATAAATTTGTTTTCATTTTGTTGAACTGTATTGAACCGATGAAGATATATCGACCTATTGATTAAAAAAACTTCAATCTAACATAGTAATATGTAATTCATTAAATTTGTTTTGATTCTGTTAAACTGTATTGAACCCTAGCTAGATCAAAATACATTGACCTGTTGGTCGATAAACTTCAATCTGCCTATAAAGACTGTCAGTCCATTCTCTGTTGCATCTTCTTTAGGTGAGTTCATTGAATGGGCGGAATGAAAATAAACAAAGAATGAAAGCCACGGGAAAAACAGTTTGTCGGCTGAATAACCCAATTCTCTACTTTATGCCGTGAAGAGTTCCAAATATAACCAAATTAACTCGAGCAATGACGGTGGGAATCGTTACAACTGACTGATTTTGATGTGTCTTGGTAAAAAAAAAATGCTGTGGATTTCAGAAGTTGTTCTTTAACTTCAAGGATATTTTTTTGTCTGATGTATGAAGCAAATTTTTAAACTTCAAGACTTCGTGAAATTTGCGCAGCTTTTTCGGTTTCTAGGTGAATGGGACTATTTTCATTTCGCAACATTATTTCCATAGTGAGCAATTACTATATATGCATTGAAATATAAAATTTTAATTATATAAAAGCAGGTTGGGACACCATAATATTTAGTTTCTCAATAGTTTTAATAATTGCGGACTATCTTTAGCTATTACAACTTGCAGCGTTCTAATGCGCCCTAAAGTTGGTTCGGTATAATAATATAACATATCAGCATGATTGATTCTTATTAATTATTATTTTTTAATTTATAAACTAACTTTTAGACAAGATTTTTATGCGTAGCACAAAGGGTAACAATTTTTATAAGCAATAATTGTCAGCCTGAAACACTCATTTACATTGAAAAATCTTCCGAGAAAAGATACTTGCCGCCAACGGGACTTGAACCCATGTCCTTCTGATTGCCGGTCGGATGCTCTGACCACTGAGCTAAGCCGCCATAGCTCAGTGGTCAGAGCATCCGACCGGCAATCAGAAGGACACGGGTTCAAGTCCCGTTGGCGGCAAGTATCTTTTCTCGGAAGATTTTTCAATGTAAATGAGTGTTTCAGGCTGACAATTATTGCTTATAATAATTGATTCTTATTAATCTTCTCAAATTACATATTTACCCCTGATTGATACCATTAATGGATTGTTTATCAGTTTTGTAAAATTTAAAAAAAGTTTATTAGTAAGGCCCTTTAGGATTTTGTTTTAATTATAAGCGTGCATTTTATAACCGTGTTTTAAACCGAATTTAAATTAAACTAGTTGCACGCGTGTTCCAAATAATTGCACGACACCAAAAAGTTGGTGTTAGTTGCGAATTTAGTGTTGTGCAACCTTTAATATCACGACAACCATGGCACTATTAACATCAAAGCTTCTTTCTGCAATGCACAATTATGTTGTATGAAACTCTCACGCGACAAGGAACACACGTCCGCTTAGTTAAAATCATTTCGCGACACTTGTTGCAGCCATTTTTTACACTTCGCAATTAGTTGCACACCACTAGTGGTACCGTAATTTCGCGCTGGCGCGATTTTAATTTTGTGGCATACAACTAATGCAAGCATGATATAACTACATATTTACAAATAGTGCAAGTAATGTCATGAAACAATTTGCGCGCAACTAGTTGCGTAATATAAATTCATTTTAACTGGATTTTAAGTGAAAATAGTTTTGAATATTTCTCGAAAATATTTCAATAAAAAAATTATCATTTTCAATGCACTAATAACATACCATCCCTGTTTCGTTAACATCTAATTTGCTCAGAAGAACCATAAAACATTAATGTCATTGTTTACACTGATACTGCAATCTGTCTTCCGTTTTTCCACTGATAACACATTCCATCATCCGTTGATAAAAACACTGGATATTATTAAAACAAAAAATTTTCGTAATCACCGCGTAGTTGAATAATAAGAACTATTACAATATTTTCATTCTATTTTGATCTCAAATCATCTTCAAAACAGTGTGGGACTAAACAAAATTAGCTTTTTACAGTATAATATACGAAATATATGCCACAATTTAACTGATTTGAGGTACTTTGAATCTAAATTGCTATTTTTATGTGTTATTGTATTTTTAATTGGATTTTTGTCAGAATTAATATATTATGATTGTATGGTGGGGTCATCGTCATCCCACAGTGTAATTAGGTTGGGTTTAAATTGGCAAGAGGTTTTATTTATTGCTCTTACGAATTAAGATTAATTAAAATAATATTGCTGTTTTACATTGAGATGTTAAGTTGTGATTTCATAATGTTTTTATTATTTTTTTTTTCATAATATTAGGTCCTTACGTATGAAATTAGCGTTTTGCCGTACTGGCAACTTTGATCTCAAATATCTTCTCTACGGTTAGGAATTCCAAATTCAAATTTATACAGCTATTTACTCACGTACTTGTGTTTCGAAAATTATAATTCATTTGTTTTTTCCTTAATTGTTTTTTTTCTTTGCGTCACTTAGTTTACAAAATGGAAAACTTGAAATATCGCGTTATTTACGAGTACGAGTACCACCGTGGCACCAGTGCTGCAGAAACGGCTCGAAGGATTAATGATGTGTATGGCGACGGTGTCGCTAATGAAAACACAGTGCGTTTTTGGTTCCAACGTTTTCGTTCTGGAAATTTCGACCTGCAGAACAAGCCCCGTGGACGGCCGGAGAGCAAAGTTGATAATGAAGAATTGAAGGTTATTGTGGAAGAGGATCCATCGCAAACCACGTCCGAGTTAGCTGCAGGCTGCGGTGTTAGTGATAAGTTTTAATCCACTTGAAGCAAATTGGGAAGGTGAAAAAGCTTGAAAGGTGGGTACCTCACGAATTGAGTGAAGCAAATCAACAAACGCGCGTTAGAACGCTAGACCACACACTGCACAACAGACGGCTACAACATTAGAGGAGCTTCAATTGGAATGTGTAAGACATCCACCGTACTCTCCGGACCTTGCCCCAACAGATTACCATTTTTTCGAAATTTGGATAATTTCTTGCAAGGGAAAAAATTCAACTCCGATGGGGCAGTTCAAACCGCCTTCAACAATTTTATTGATTCCCGTCCGAATGGTTTATTTAGTAAAGGGATCGATGAACTACCTATGAGATGGTATAGATAGCAATGGTACATACTTTGATTAAATAAATATATTATATTTAAAGAAAATCGGCTTTATGTTCTTTCCACACAAAACGCTAATTTCATATGTAAGGGGGTTCACAATTTTTTGTATTTCTTGGGCATTAACTATGTAACAATTTCTAGACATTTTGTTTTTGAAGAGTTTTATTAAATGTACATTTGTTACTTAAATTTAATTTTTCCGCGACCGGTTTCGATACAACCGTATCATTCACGAGCAGAATTAAAACTAACTTAAAAATTAAGTACCAAAGCAAGTACCAAAGATTAATTAGGTGGGAGTAGTGGGAGGGATGATTTTGGGGGGAGGGGGAAAGCGGTGGGAGGAGTCAATATTATACGGAAACATGGTTAGTAAAGGAGATTTGCAAGGCGCTATTATTTTATTCACTAAATTAATTTTAGATTTAATTTTTTTGTTTATTTCGAGCGTTTCTAAAGCGCAAAGATTAAAGTATGAATTTATATTGCAATGTTTAAATTTTGTTTTTTCTTTATTGAAGCTATGGCCTGACTATTAAATGATTCGCAAATTCGGAGTAATTATTATTTCGTAAACAAAGTTCATGTTCCCTGATTCTAGTTTTGAAATTTCTAGTTGTCATACCTAGGTACATACTGTGCGTCACAATCGTTACATTCTTAAGTGTATATCCCGTTTTTTTCAAATTTATTAGAAACATCCATATTATTTATCAAATTTTTTATTTTAGAATTAGTATAGAAAGCTGAAGAAATATGATCTGGTAATAAACGGGATATTTTTAAAGATAAATCGCCTGTAAAAAGGAGTTTTTTATATATTGGGTAGTTACCAGGTTTACTCATATTATTACCACTGTAAATGTACTTTTTTGTTAAAAAATTTGCTATATCCCAAAAGCATTAGGCAGCGGTTTCGATTAAAGCTACCAGGCGGCTTGACTTTTTCCGACACTTCTAAAAATTATCGTTATGTTTGGACCAATTTACACAAATCCTTGACAAATTACATACCTAAACCTTCCTCAAGAATCACTCTATCGATTGGTGAAAACCGCATGAAAATCCGTTCAGTAGTTTTCGAGTTTATCGCCAACAGACAGACAGACGGAAGACGACGCGGGGACTTTAATTTATAATATGTAGAGATGTAGAGATTTTGCTTTTCCCAGGTTTTAGGGGGAAACAACCCGGCCTTACTTATCGTTTAAATGAAACCACCGGGTCTTTACAGTTGTCAGATAATACCTGTTACAATAATAATTCGGCAGCAAAGGCAGTTTAAACGGAGCAACATAATTACATTTAGTTGTTGTGTTTACCGTTGTTATTATTGGGCGGGTAGATACTACAGAGTACAGGCTGGTCCGGTGCCCGACTGCCTTCATGCCTTGCCCCATGCCTGCGGGCATCTCCTAAAGACCTGATATTTTATTACGTCTGTCTTCTCAAAACAACCGTTTGCACGTTTCGTTTCTTGGCGGTCAGATGAGATAATGATAAGACGAAGAGGATAGAACTCATAATTTTCGTAACTTTTTTATACTATCATGAGACATTAGCCATTTACATTAAATAATTCCTTTGTTAGCGTAAACACAAGCAGTGTCTTGTTTCTAACATTTTCTTTGGAGGCAAAATGTACAAAATGAAGTATCACTTATTAAATTACCACTATTTTATCGCGATTGTTTTTGAGTTATTATGCCGTATTGCGCTTCCGAAACGTTGAATAAAGAAGTAGGAAGCAAAGCGTGGCATAAAAACCCAAAAAATTATCACGATGAAAATCTCAAATCCTACTATGTATTATGTTGCTTTTGTAATTATCATGAAAACTTGAAGAAACCAACATGTTTCATTCGATTTAAACTTTTTTAAATCTAATTTAATTAAAATTAAAAAAAAACTTTGTGCACCTCGCTATTTAATCAATATAATCGACAAATTTCAAAACCAATTGTTTCTTCGTCAGGATAAACATATAATGGAAATTAACAAATATGGGAGTATGACAAATCATGACCTAAAGACAAACATTACAATGAACGGTTATTAATTAGTTATTAGTTATTAGTTATTAGTAAAGACCGGATTATATGCAAATGCATATTTGCATATGCAATTGCATATTTAGATCCTTTTCAGTGGTAGTTGCATATTTTAGCAAAAAATTTGGGATCTTGCATATTTACGCTTGATCTCGTTCATCGTTCAGATACCTTACATAGTAATGCAAAAGAACTGATCACTCCGGCGCGGCGGCTGTAGGCCGCCTCCTCTTCGCCTTAGTATAAAAATGCATGAAACTCATGGATTGGCGTTGAATGAATCCATTCAGGTTATGAAGAAAATTCGCCTTATAAATTCCTCGTTGCCAAAGCTATTCCTGAGTAAACTCAAAGAAAAGTTTGAAAACTTACTAAACAATAACTAAGGGTTTAAACTCTTGTGCCAAATTGATAGCTTCATCAACGGGGCAGGTGAAAAGTGTTTCCCCGGCATAATAAGTTAAAAAATCGCACCAAATTTAAATTCTGCCCAGTCACATCAGTAGACCTAGTATGCGCCTTTTCCGCTTACAAAAATATATTAAGCGATCGTACACATAATTTGTCTACAGAACATTTAGAACAGTACTTAATCGTATACGTTGTTAAAGGTAAATTGTAAATTTCATTGTTAAATACAATTTGTAATTGATATTTTCGAAAAAACTATTGTTATCCTTAAAAATACTTAAAAAATACTTAAAAATACGACTTCCTGTATTATTTCATGTTGCATATTTTGGCCCTTTTTATGAATTTTCGTGCATATTGTAGCTATTTTTATTGCATATTTGTATGCATATTTTTGTTGCATATAGTCCGGTCTTTACTTATTAGGTACCATAAAAAAACGATTATATAAAATAAATTAAAAACATTGAAACATGTAGATTATTTTGATTAAATAGTGGTATGTACAAAGTTATTTATATTCACTAAATTAAAATAACGCCACAAAGTGTCTAAGTGCCACGAAGTCTTTTTAATATTTTTTTTGGTGTCTTTATTCTTCGACAGCTAAAAATTCAAACTGTTTCTGACTTATTTTTAATTATATGCAATGTGTTCCTAGGTATTTGAATTCTCACCGTGTCTCAGGATGGATGCCTAGTTGTTAGAAATAATTTTTTAACTCATTCGAAAATGTCGAAAAGCCAGTAAAATGCCTCCATCATTCCATCCTTTATAATCAGCTCCAAGAAATTGCTCGATCTTTCTATGACATAGTTTTCTCTCGATGTAATTGAACACACCGTCGATTTAGATACAATTCGTCGATTTAGATACAATACAATAGTTGGATATACAGTGGATTTAGTTAAACATACAGAAGATTTAGTTGGATATTCAGTCGAATTAGTTGTAAAAACAGTCGATTTAATTGGATATAAAGTCGATGTAGTTGGACGTTGGACATACAAAAGATTTATTTGTATGTACAGTCGATTTGGTTGGATTTACAGAAGATTTAGTTAGATATTCAGTCGAATTAGTTGAACAAACAGTCGATTTAATTGGATGTAAAATCGATTTAGTTGGACATAAAAAAGATTTATTTGGATTTACAGTCGATTTAGTTAGATTTGCAGGCTGTTTGTTTCGGCCCCATGAATGTCACAAAGTCTCGTGTTACGAGTTGCAAGTAGCAATGCGATAGTACTAAATGTCCAGTTATTGGTCCAATTAACTTGGCTGTACCCGGGCAGACTGGTTGAGTTGACTGGCAAATATAAACCAAGGCCCAGGAATCTACGGGTACAGCAACCAAGGATTAGGATTTATTGGCTTGTGGTTTGACATATTATTTAATTAACAAACACTTTGTTTTAAGAAGATTCATCACGTCGTGTAAAATTCAGGAATAACCCTCTAACAATAACACTGCTTATGTAGATGGCGATAAATTTTGATTTTGATATATTAAAAAAAAACTTTACCAAAAAATTCAGGCACAAATATTTAAGTGTTTTACGATCAGTTTCTAAAGAAATTAATTTTCCACATTATACAATAAAACTATAGCCGAAACGGGGTTCGTAAGTAGGAAATTTGAACTTTAAAGCAGTTTTTTCAGGCTTTTTACTTCAATTTTTTACTGGGTTTATAAAAAGTACTCGATTTTATTTCAAAGGCAAAATACGTGTTCTACTCACCGTGTACTCACACCGCTACCCGAATTTCTACCGATTTCTTACATATCTCCCCTAAACATTTGAAGTTTTTAACCCTTCGAATAATAAGAAAATAATTTTCTGTCAAATTTTGCCTGTCATAGTTTGCGCGCAAAATTCCTGGTTCTTCCCATGCATTTTAAATGTTCCTATTTATTGTTTTTTTTTAAAGCTCTTGCAAAAACAAAAATTGTTCTAAAATCTAGATAAAATAATCTTTCCGGTGTGTTTATTAGAGATCAACATTTTTGTTTCTAAATATTAAAATTTTAATATTGGAAATTTAAATTGGCTAAAAATTGCATACCTGCGAATATTCGAATTAAAGTAATTAAAATAGAATAAACTTAAAATTTAAAATACAGGCTCCTTTTTAAACGACTTCAAAAAGGAGGAGGTTCTCAATCCGACTGTATTTTATTTTTTTTTTTTTTTTTTTTTATGTTTGTTACCTCAGAACTTTTGACTGGGTGAACCGATATTGATGATTCTTTTTTTATTTGAAAGCTGGTGCTTCCCACGTGGTCCCATTTTAATTTGGTTCAGTTCCGACAATGGCATCCATGAGAAAACCACATAAGTCTTAAATTTGCATTAAGTATGTGCGCGACAAATGGACGAATAACTCAATATTACGCCAACCGATTTCAATGATTCTTTTTTTATTGGAAAGGATGTACTTCAAGGGTAATTTTATGAGAGTTTGGTTAGGTTTTGATTATCGGATGCATGACAAATTAACGAAACTCGGCCGAATCTCTTAATTTGGTCCTAACGTCGCTATGGTCAAATTATGTCTGTCTCATATGAGCAGCACGTTTAGTACCTAGGTTTACTCATATTTAGACAAATTAGTTAGTGTACTTCAGATTCACTAAAAATCAAAAAAATAAACAAAAATTTTAACAAAACAAAAAAAGACTTCAAAAAATGCACTAAAAAGTAAAAAAATAATTTCGTATTCTTCTACAACTTCATAATCAACTTACTTTTTCTAATCATCAATATGTAGATACGATTGTTATTTTTGGAGTCGGTGTCAGCAAAGGTACCCGGCCCGGCGTGTTCAAAAGTACTTGACAGCTCCCCGCGTCGCCGCGGCCCCGCTCTCGCCTCTCGCCTCTCGCCTCGTCAAGTCGCTTTTTACTTTTTAGTGCATTTTTTGAAGTCTTTTTTTGTTTTGTTAAAATTTTTGTTTATCTAAATAAAATTTGTAATAAAACTGTCACCTCACTTTATATCACTTTCATACAATTTTATTTTAAAATTAAATGTGTGATACGTCACAAATTGGCGAAAAATTAAACCGTCACTTTTGTTCGGGTTTGTAAAATATCTGAAAAACCTAGGTCATATAATTCTGAGACAATGAGAAGCATTATTTCATTCCGTTTCTAACATAAAAGAAATCACAAATATTCGCATGACAGGAAGAGAGATATCTAACTTTTAATAATGCACTGTCGCTCTGGGACAATCTGGGTCTCCTGTTATTATAACGGCATATGATGTTTTGGGACAACTTGGGTCTCCTGTGATTAGACGGGTTAAGCTCTTAAAAAAATACATGTTATTTTGGAAAATAATATCTAGACGCGTTCCACGCCGAAACGCTAATTATAAAAAAATCCCTCGATAGAAAAAAATCGCCAAGTATGCTCCGAAAATTATTATTAACACGTTTATTTCAGTTATTTTACAATATAGTTGTGAAAAAATTCACAATGTTTCTTTAAATGATTCTTAAGATGCCTTCCACGAAATTTTTGCTCTTTTTTAAACGAGTTGTGTTTTATTAAACATTTTCACAATTTTCGCATCGATTTTATCGCTTTAAATATTAGCGCGCTCCTCTAACGTTCGTAATTACATATGTCTCCATATTCTTCTTTTTGAGCGGGGATACGGAGCCTTAAGACCTGCTTTTGTTATGGTAATTTTTGTAAGGACTGTTAAAATTATATCAGTCTCCATAATTTAATAGCGTCTTCTGTGACAGATCGGGTAGACAACCAATTTTAGAGTGTCATACTTTTATCGTTCGATATATTATTCTTGATCGAAATTTGAGAATCGCTAGCCAGAGCGTAATAACCTGCTGCACTATCATTTCTCTAATCAGATATCTCCACACTATTCGACTCGAATCACGCACGCTCTGCAATTTGAGTTATTTGATTGTCGGCCTTTAATATTACGAGTATGTGCATACTTGTTTAAAAAAACGGATCATTTACAGTTTGTTGTCCATTGAGTCTGTCTTGGTTTTGTAACAGTTCCAGTAACAAGTGGTTTAAGTTGCAACAGTCTCTCCCTTTTTCTCATAAACATACGCGTGTAACAGAAGGAGAGATTCAAACGGAGCTATCGGCAGCAAGTGGTTACTACTGGTTGTCGAGTTACCATAATAATAGTACGTGGCCGAGTTTTCTTGACAAATTATTTCAGAACGGTGAATTTACACTCGTTTTGTTTTTATTATTTTTTTAAGTAAAGCAGATCAAAGCGGCTCTCTTGGATCTGTTGATCCGGGTCTTGAAGATGATAGGATAGTGTGATGGATGGAATGTTAGTGATCAAGTATTTTTTTGTGAATACCGCACAAGAGTCCCAACTTTTTTTTGTTTACATTAGCTCCACGCAGAAAAATAACTAACTCCTGAAGAAAATAATCCCTCTCATCTTTGGGAATGCTGTGTGGAGGGTCCTTTTATGAAATGAAGGAGACGAAGTTCTGGAAAGAGTAAAATTGTATTCAAGAGTGACGGATGCATGAATCTATCCATCCCACTGCGGTGTAAGCCGATGTTCCAAAAGAGTCGCGCTGGAGGGGTCAAAATGTCTTCCGATCCGGCCCACCATGCAGTTGGTGGGCAGACTCATCCGCCGCGAAGACCTAGACAAACCTCTCCATTTGAACCCGAGTACTCACATTAAGTTACCAAACGTAGCGAACCACTTAGGACCACCTATGGCAGAGGTGTTGATAATTCAATGAATGATTCCCGGGGCGGCGGTACCCATACCGATCCCTTAAAGTAAACTTCAGGAGCCAGTGCAATTGTGGCATCCCCATCGGGGTATGCTGTGGGGCTGAAGGTAGCAGGAAGGGGAAGGAGATGAGGAAGAGTAAAGTTGGGAAGTACCTACCATACTATTCAGATCTAGTCACCAAACATGGCTAAATCCATTTTAAGCCACATTTAAATTCTGAATGGTGGTCTTACACCAGGGCGATACTGAAAGTATCTACCACTCTGAAACGTTACGCAAATATACCGTTTATTATTTATAATTACTAAATTGTGAAATAACACACAATTAATTAAATAAAATTTTCTTGCGCACATCAAGAATTGAACCCGTTACCTCCGGATTGCTAGTGATAAGGTGATGATTCCACTGAGATATGGAAGAGGAATGTTGGGAAATGCCTGACTATTTAGATCTGGTCACCACCAAACACGGCTAAAGCCATTTCAAGCAACATTTCAATTCAGAATGGTGGTGTTTCACCAGGGCGATACTGAGAGTATATTCCACTCGTTATTGGTAAGCCATTTTCGGTGACAGGACCAAAACACTCCTCAAGCTACCATTGCCTCACTTTACATGCCGAACTTCTGCATTCAAAAAGCGAACACGCCATTCGCATTTCAAATAGTCGTGTTCCAAATTTGAAAACCGTAGTTGCTGCAAATCGTACGAATTTGGCGCCCGGTGACAACACCACGCACGCTCCATTAATATTGCCAGCATTGTGATAATTAAACAATCTATTATTATGTATCTAGTACCTACTTACCTTATTATAAAATTAATTTGATGATTATATAATTTAGTAGTGTTGTATTTACGTCACGATGTTAATTTGATCTGATTCAAAATTATTTAAAAAAATATCATGCTTCAAAAAACGTATTTACGTGTTATAGTAAGCGCTCAAAAAGAGGAAGAAGAAGGGGAGATATGCAAATACGAATGTTAGAGGGAGCGGACTAATATTAAAAACGCTAATAATTAATAACAAGATTAAGAAAGGGACGCTAAGATGGTTCGGGCACGTAGAGAAAATGAAGGAGGAAAGGAGTGCAAGGAGAATATATGACGCAAATGTGAATGGTAGAAGAAGTCGGGGACGCCCGAGGAAGACATGGCACGACCAAGTGAATCAGTTACTTGAGTCGGGCCATGTGAAGAATCGGAATTTTTTTTTACATTAACTCCACGCAGGAGGCCCTGAGGAAAATAACTTCCCTCAGGGCCTATGTCATCTATGAAGATGCTGTGTGGAGGGTCTTTTTGAGGAAAGGAAGGAGTGAACACGGGTCTTGAAGAGACCCATGTTGTAGGAGGGAGGAAACACAGAGGAATAATAGAAGAGCATGTATGAGACGATGTATGAATGTGAACGAGGCAAGGAGTGTGTGCCAAAATCGAGTGGTTTGGCGGTCCGTTCTTTCTGCCTACCCCTGCGGGGAAACGGCGTGATGGTTAGTTAGTTAATAATTAATCGAAAATTGTGAATATGGTACTAATATTTTAAACGCGAAAGTTTGTATGGATGTATGTGTGTTTGTTTCTCTTTCACGCAAAAACTACTGAATGGATTTAAATGAAACTTTACAATAATATAGCTCATACATCAGAATAACATATAGACTATAATTTATGTTGCTAGCTAGGAAGGGGACGCGGGAGGGGAACGGGGACGCACGGGAAAGGTGATTCAGGGAGAAACGATGTATTTCTTTGAATATGATATTGGAACGCATGACGGGAACCATTTAGTGTTTTAATAAAACACGACTCGTTTAAAATACAGCAAAAGTCTCGCGGAAAATGTCTTAAATAGCATTTAAAGAAACACTGTAAATTTTATCACGGTATGTTGTGAGGCTGAAGGTAGTGGGGAGGGGAAGGAGGTGGGGAAGAGGAAGGTTGGGAAGTACCTGGCTATTCAGATCTGGTCACCAAACACGGCCAAAGCCATTTTCAAGCAACGTTTCAATTCTGAATGGTGGTCTTACACCAGGGCGATACTGATAGTATCTTCCACTCTGGAACATGCCGCAAATATACTGTATATTATTTTAAATGAATTAATTGTGAAATAACACAAATTAATCAAATAAAATTTATTTGCGCATGCCGGGTTCGAACCCGCGGCCTCCGGGCTGTGAGTCAAGAGTCTTACCCACTGGACTACGGAGGTCGTACTTGTAAAATATCAGAAAAAACGTATATATATACAGGGTGGCCACAAACCTGGAATACCTGGAAAACCTGGAATTATCAGGGAATTTTACCGAACCTGGAATTATCAGGGAAATGTCAGGGAATTTCGAAAAAAATTTATAATATCAGGGAATTCCAAAAATAAAACTATATTCGTTATTTTGCGATTTGTGCAACCCCAAAGTTGTGTTTTTTTACTTATACTTGCGACTTGTGTAACAAAAAATATGCCGACAAAGACAAACTAGATAGGTATTTTTTTATTATTATTTTCATTAATGCCCTTGCAACACAATCATGTCATCTAGTTGATGTGTGTGTGTGTGTGTGTTTTTATTTTGTGTGTGTAGGTATTTTAACATTTAAATCAAGGTTTTTAGTATTTGTATCACTATTTATACCATAGCTTCGTGTAAATACTAAATACATAATAAACCTCTTTCTAAACTTTAGTCGAATGCTTATGGTTCAGTTTTCTCTGAACCATAAGCATTTTCTTATGGTTCAGATATGGTTTCTTCTTTTTTTTCTTCTACCCAAAGGGTATATTGTTTTAATTATTAATATTCTAAATCTAAACTGTTCCCTAGTATTGTTGCTTATTTCATGTGATATTTTTTTTTGTATCTCTTCTAATATTAATGTTTTTTTTTTTGTTTTTTTTTTTGTTTTTTTTCATTTCTTCACAAATTGTCTTCAGGCGATATATCATAAATTTGTAACAAGTGTATTTTGTGTTCAATAGATTATTGTAATGCAAAGAAATAATTTATGCTATAGATGACGGAATTCCCTTTATTATTTATTTAACAAACGATATCCCCATAGGGAACGTACCCATACTACGTGACCAACTTTTTGCACTTTTTATCCCCCCCCTCCCCCCTCCGGTGGACCCCCCCCCTGAACAGGTCACGTAGTATGGGTACGTTCCCTTATATCAAATTAAACATATCATGGAAAAATGTAGAAACTGCCCTGGAAAACCTGGAATTATCAAGGAATTTTGAAATCCATTTTTTGTGGCCACCCTGATATAGTTAGTTTCCCCGGCATTAAGCCTCGATGACACACGGCGAGTTTGCCAGCTACTATCTGGGAAATTCACTATCTGTTAGTAAACTCGCCCAGTGTCATCGTGTTACTTGCTAACTAGCAGCGACTAGCAGATTGTTGACAATCTACTAAAAAAAGTTGAAAGGTCGTCAACTTTACTCGCCTACACGCTTGCTCCGCTTGCTCGTGATTGGTTTATTTATGTTTCCAACATGGCTTCCGATAAACAGCTGATTTCGCCTGTCTGTCTATCTGAAGAATAGTTCACGCAGGCGTCGTTATTCTTGTTACTGGCGCTAGCAGCGGCCTCAGTTTCCTACGCTTCTGAGCGAGTGGACAGTTTTGTGTGTCATCATGACAATCTCACTCGCCGATTTACCCGCTTTTAAAACTTAGTAGATAGTAGCTTGTAACTCGCCGTGTGTCATCGAGGCTTTACGCATGGTTTTCGAAATCGGATGTAGATAGACAGTATTTATCCTCTTATTTTGAACATCAAGTGTGCAAATTTTCATTAAGAAGTATCAAAAATTGCTTTGACGAGTTTATTCGAAAATTTAATTTTGATTAAGGGCCCGCAACTCGAATTTCTACCGATTTCTTACATATCTCCCTTAAACATTTGAGGTTTTTAAGCTCTTAAAAAAATATATGTTATTTTTGAAGATAATGTCTAGATGCTGCCCGCGCCGAAACGCAAATTATATGAAATTCCCTCGTTAGAAAATAATCAAAAGTATGCTCCGAAAATTATTATAAAAACGTTTGTTTCAGTTATTTTACATGTTGTAGTTGTGAAAAATTAACAATATTTCTTTAAATGATACTTAAGACGCCTACCACTAGATTTTTGCTCTATTTTAAGCCAGTCTTGTTTTATTAAACATTTTCATAATTTTCGCATCGATTTTATCGCTTTAAATATTAGCGCGCTCCTCTAACATTCGTAATTACATATCTCTACATCTTCTTCTTTTTGAGCGCGGATGCGGCGCCTTATGAACAATCGCTGGCTTGCAAGATGTCGTTTCGTAAGTGTTTTTGTAATGGTTAAAAAACTTTTCAGATGTATTGTCTGTTGTCATGTGGTTGCAATAATCCAGAAACCTCCTCTAGGGTGGAAAGAAGATATTTTGAAAGTCTCAATCATTTTCTATGCTTAATATAGCAATACATAAACAACAAACAAACAAGCAAGCAAGCAAACATACATTCATTTTTATATACACAGATATACACATATGCATATTTACATTTTATAAATTAAGCGTAATTTGAATCAAAATCATTTCTATTAAGTACCTACCCCAAGTTCATTGGCATCATTGTCATTCATACTGAGAAGCGTCTCGTCTCTTCATTATAATTTATGGCATATGCATTGAAATACTTCCAAGAATTATTTTAACTAAAAATAGTATACCTAGTACTTTGTATTCAGCATTGTTAAATAATAATATTTCTTATTATTTAATCACTGACTTTGTCGGATTTATTTTTCAAGACAAAATCCCTTGGTGCGCAAGTAAATTTTACTTAATAAATAAATAATTTGTGTCATTTCACAATTAATACATTAAAAATAATATTACGCACGTTCCAGAGTGGTAGATACTCTCAGTAGAGCCCTGGTGAGAGGCTACCATTCGGCGTTGAAACGTTGCTTGAAATAGCGTTTGCTATATTTGGTGACCGTATTTGAATAGCTAAGATACCTCTCCATCTTTTTTTTCCTCTTCGTCTTATCCTTCCCACTCTCGCCCTCGCAATATACCCCACTTGGGGATGCCATAGCCCCACTGGCTCCAGACGGTTTGAAGCAACTGAAACTGTTCACATAAAAAAGCAGATATACCTGTACAAGGTGCCCGGGGATAAAGTGCATAAGGGAGGTGATTATACATGATAGTACAAGTAAAAAAGATAAATTACTTTTTTTCAAAATTCCGACGTTTTGAGGTAGTTTTCGGGTAAAAGAGTTGAATTTGTATGGTAAAAAAATATTTTTCTATGGAAATTTTTTTTTTCTATGGAAAAATATTTTTATGTTTTTTGGGCATGGGTACCACCGCCCGGGAACCATTTATTGGATAACCAACACCTCATTTATTGTTATTAAGTTTATTTTGTAGAACTCCATTTTAATTTTTAATTTATTTTATATATTTAATAATATTATTATTCAATGTATAAAAACAGTTTATTATAAACATGTTCTGCTTCTGCTTCGTAATTAAGCAGAAGCAGAACTTGTTTATAATAAACTGTTTTTATACATTGAATAATAATATTATTAAATATATAAAATAAATTAAAAAAAAAAAAAAAAAAAAAAAAACCAACACCTCTGTCATCGGTCGCCCTAAGTGGTTCGCTACGTTTGGTGGCTTAGCGGGGATGCTCAGGTTCATGGGGGGTCAGGTTTGTCCGGATCTTGGCGGCGTATGCGTCTGCTCACCAACTGCGTGGTAGGCCGGATCGAAAGAGACTGGTTGAGGGAGATCTTTTGACCTCTCCAGCAGGACTAAAAACATAGGCCCTGAGGGAAATTATTTTCCGCAGGGTCTCCTGTGTGGAGCTCATGTAAAAAAAAAGACTCTCAGCAAGATTTGGACCGCAGTGGAAGGGATGAATTCATTCGTCCCGTCACTTCTGGACACACTGACCCCCAGATTCCTACCCACCCCTCATACCCTTTTCGTTCCCAGAATTTCCTCTCATTCCTTTCCCTAAAAAGATCCTCCACACAGCATCCTCAAAGATGACATAGACCCTAAGGGGGACTACTTTCCTCAGCGCCTTCCGTGTGGAGCTAATGTAAAAAAATATAGGAAAAATAATTGGATTTTCCAAAAAAGGTTTTTTGTTTTTTTTATTTCTACCATCATGTAGAACCACCTCCCGGAGTTTCTGCACTTTACCCCCGAGCCCCTGTACATCTAAAGATCATCATACAAACCCCATCTTTCTTCTTGCTTTCTAGATTGATGTATGTATTTCGTAACGTAGGTTATTAGCATAATAATAATATTATGCATTCAATACTAATAGTTTTTGCAACGTTTTTATCGCTTATTTATCTATGTACGATCAAAGTAGGCTAATCGTGTTCCGTATGCGATTTCAACTAGACCAATATTACATAATAAATCGTTTGTTTATTTATTTTTGTTTCCGTGTGTTGGAGAGAGCGTGTACTAACCCCTCCCCAGGAAGCACACGGTTTGCTATGAAAATGATTTTTTTCTGAAGATTTTACGCTAGGATGCAGTCGAGTGGTATTAGGGAACACTAGGTCGTAGTTAACGTTTCAACTCAAAGCGCCGTCCCATCTGTAGGAATGAAAGACCGTAGTTAACATTTCCAACGCATAGAAATGTTCCATCCGTAGGGATGAAAGACCGTAGTTAACATTGCAAAGCGACTTCTCTTCCGTAGGGATGAAATAACGTAGTTAACATTCTAACGCAAAGCGACATCCCATCCGCATGGATCAAAGACCGTAGCTAACATTCCAAAGCAAAGCGCCATGCTATCCTTAGAGACGATAAACCGTAGTTATAATTTTAACACCTAACACCATTCTTATTGGAAACTCTCCTATAATAAATCGTTTAGTATTCAGTTAATTTAGAATGCAATTAATTAAGTACATTTAAATGCAGATCAATTCTTTTACGTTTCATCCCTAGGGATCACACTCTTTCCCGTAAAAATGTATCTAATTTTTGACGATTTTACAATAAGTCGCAGTTAAGGTTTGAACATCGAGTAATTTTCAACACAGAAGAGTTTACTATCTTAAGACAGTCTCTTTCTCATAAAATTGTCTAGTATTTAACGATTTAGCATTAGGTCGCAGGTAACATTTCAACGTATATCGGTTTACCATCCATAGGGAACACTATCACAGTTAACATTTTAAAAGAAGTACGATGTACCATCCTTGAGGAACACTCTTTTCCATAGTTCGAGTTTGAAAGTTTCCAACTTCCAACTCCAAGATGCAATATAATATTATATCTTCTTTAAATTGCCTGTTCTCTGAAGGCAGCCGAAACAACAGATGCGTAACCACAACTTAACTGTGACAATGAACCTGTCATGGTTATTGTCTCTCGTCTCAATCTTGGCACGCCTGACTGCCTGAATGCCTGACTACTTGACTGCCTGTGTCCGATTGTGCCTGACTCATTTCACCATGCACATTCGTGGCCGCGTATTATTATTATGACCGCTTTACATGCCGAGGCGTATCACTTGTTCACTGTGGGTACCAGTATAATATATTTCATTATGGATCGTTGCAGGTTGAATGATGACTCTGTTATTATTGGGCCACTTAGTACCTGCTGAAATTTCGAATGTAGGTGGATTTTTACGTATGAATCATTTGGCGAGTTAAATATAGAAAACTGGATAAACTGGTGAGGATTTTTATTATGCATTCTTATCCATATTTGGATTCGTGACCTGTTTGCACCCATAACATTGTATATACTAGTCTCAGGGAGAGATCGAATGCACGTATGCATCGTACACATCGTTTGCATCGACGTTCATCCTAAAAGCCGTTCACGAAAATCTCCCTTCTCACAAATCCTGTATGAAAGCGAAAAAGATAGAAGATACTAGAATGTCGACTTTCTTTTTCTTATTCCATTTTCATATAAGTATGTTTCTTTGGATTTGTACCTAGTATTATTATGGTATTGCCAGTTATAAAAAGAAGCAAATAAAATTAAATGCTGTTTTAAAATTAGTTTCACACAGGAGGTCCTGAGGAAAATAATTTTCCTCAGGGCCTGTGTCATCTTAGGGGATGCTGTGTGGAGGGTCTTTTAAGGGAGGAAGGAGAGGAAATTCTGGGAAGGAAAAAGTATGAGGGGTGGGTAGGAATTTGGGGGTCAGTGTGTCCAGAAGTGACGGACGAACGAATCCATCCTTTCCACTGCGATGCAAGGCAATGTTCCGAGAGAGTCCTGCTGGGGAAGTCAAAAGATCTAGTCTCTCCCGACCCGGCCTACCACGCTGTTGGTGGTAGACACATCCGTCGCCAAGATCCGGACAAACCTGACCACCCGGGAACCCCTGCTAAGTCACCAAACTTAGTGAACCACTCGGGGTGACTTATGGCAGACGAGTTGGTTATCCGATAAATTATTCCCGGTGCGGCGGTACCCATACCCGCCTGTGTACCCGGCATTGCACGGGGTTATGTGTGATTTAGAGTAAAGTTTTGACGTTGTGAATTCTGGTGTACCTGAAAACTGGGTGTAGTTGTGGAAATAATATTATTGAAAAGGTTTTTTTTTTTTAAGAATTAGTTTCACGTGATCGCGTCTTCCTATGGCGTCCCCTACCTTTTCTACCATTCACTACTGTATACCGCATTGTTACAGTTAAAAAAACTATATCATATCGACTTTAATTCGACCCCTTAAATCATTCTATTGTAGAGATATTGCATTAAGTCTTCCTCGGGCGTCCCCGACTTTTTCTACTGTTCGCTACTGTGTACCAAATGGTTAAAAAACAAAATTGTATCGACTTTGATTTCACTCGTATGAACAAACATAAGTGCCAGGAAATTTACTTAGATTATCAAATAAAGAATATTATATAGTGAAAAGTGAACACTGGACTTCAAGCTACGTCAAGAGCTTGAGAGCGGCCCGATACGTTTTTTTTCTTCTGAAAAGTGCCTGTATGAGCGAACCTTGTTAAATACATTTTCTACTAAACTTGATCCACGCTCATGAAAATTCGGGCTGGAAAAAGGTAGTAACCAACACAGCCACCATATTAAACCAGAAACGTAACACACAAACAAATTTACAGACATTGAAATGTCAAATGATCAAGTTAAAACAAGACTTAGCTACGCTCAGTCAGTTATTTATAGTTATTTATTATAATATTCGTAATCAATAAGCAAGTTGAAGAAGCACCGATGCGTTCTAGGCGTAATGAATTAAACAGAAATCTGCACAAGTGCCTAGTAAACCAGTTGCATGTGGTTAGTGCGACTCCACTGACGCTAGGAGCATTTCCACGAATAACTAACAATCGCCCATGTTTAGTAGTTTTGCTATGGCCGACTTAGGATCCACACAATGCATACCCAGTAATCAGCATTGATGCTAAAATAAATTAAAAATTGAAAAATAATTTATTTATTTATTTACGGACAAATAGTCCAATTAACAATATAACAATAACACGAACAGAAAAGAAAAAAAGAGAGATCACAATGAAAGGAAATTACATATAGATGAAGAGCATTGACAAAATACATATAATATAAAAGTACATAGAGAAGATAACTACAAGTAGCTTGAAGATGGATTTAAAAAGACTTTAAAAAACCACATTGCGTAACGACTGCCGAAATTCATTTAGGCTTACACCAAAAAATTCAATGCTTTGATTTGTGTAGATAAGTCTCGACATTTCTGGATAAAGGAGAATGATATCCATAATTAGTAGAATGTTGATTGAGGAACAGCAATTCATTATTTCGGAGTCTACGGGAAGGAATGTTGAACTGGATGAGTTGTAACAAAGCAGGTGTGTCAGTAATACTGTTGATAATTTTGAAAATGCATATTAGATCAGAGTCCTTTCTACGTTTTTCTAAAGAGGAAATGTTTAAAGTTTGTTCAATTTCATCATACGAGTATTCTCCTCTTTCAAGTCCAAACTTCCAATCAATTCCTCGTAGGAAGCGATGTTGTACAGATTCGATGTAACAAATGTGGACAGCATAAAAAGGAGACCAAATGACACTATCATATTCAAGGTGAGGGCGGACCAGCGAACAGTAAAGAGTTTTAAGTGTATTTATATGTTTAAATTCAGAGGTAATTCTATGAATGAAGCCGAGTAGTTTAAGTGATTTGTTTACGATGTTATTAATGTGATCCCGGAAAGAAAGTTTACAATCCAGAGTGACCCCAAGGTTCTTGATAGATGTGACAGTAGAGAGACAAACATTATTTAGTTTATAATCAAACTGAATCGGTTTTTTAGTTCTATAAAATGACAAAATTTTGCATTTATCAACATTAAGTTCCATGCAGTTAATTTTGCACCAATCATTAAATGAGTCAATATCAAGTTGAAAAAGTAAACAATCAAGATGGGATTTAATTATCTTAAGAATCTTTTTGTCATCGGCAAAAAGCCAAAAACGTGTGTGAGAAAAAACTTTAATGATATCGTTAATAAAAAGGTTAATATAATGGATTATGTTTTTCAGTCAGTTTTCTATAACTAATAACTTTTCTATGCCATTTGACTGATCTAAATCCAATTTTGTTAAAAATCAATTTTTTTAAATTCATCAAATATTTAAAGTTAATTTTCACGTTCTGTGAAAGTTCTATTCAAGTTCTATGGTTATTTCAGTTTTATAAAGCAACTGGCATATATTAATATAATAAAAGAACTTTAATACAACGACCCGTCCTAGTACACATCTATTTGAATTTCGATTTTGTTTATTTGAATTAATGCATGAAATGGAATCTTGGAAATGGTAATTAACCCACTTCCCGACATCCGATCGAGCTGAAGCTCGGCAGATAGTTTTTTTTTGTTGGCAATGCATTCTATCAACTTTTGGTGGCAATCACGCACACGCCAGCGGACATAAACGCAGTTCTCTGAATTTCGACGACAATACTATAATACGAATAAATGTCTTTCTTATCATATCGGGATTTGGCTTAGTTCGTGGTGCGATTGACTCAGTGGCCTGAGTAGGAAGGTTCATTCCATTGTTTTCAAAGTTTCTAAAAATATTGAAAAAATTGAATTATTCTAAGTTCTCGATTCTGTTTTTGAAACTACGTTGGTTTCTCTAGCATTTCTGTTGTTTATTATATCTTCAAAATATTATGGCAAAACTACCTTAGAAAACACTTTATTTACCCTTGAGAAACAGACTGTAACTGCACAAAATGGTATAATGATGAAATCAAAGGAAATTTGGCAGTCAGATAGAGAAAAAACTAGGAAAACCTGAATTATCAGATGTATTTACTGTGATATCTCCGCAGGGCGATTCTTAAAGTATCTTCCAATTGCCTGTCTTATCCGTGAATCTGTTTCATATCATTATGCTGTTGTAACATATCAATCGCTGTTGTAAATATCATTATTACAAGTGTAATAATAAAAACAATTGCATTCGTTGGTTTAACTACTAGATTATTTTAAGATGTTTTAGTATTATTCAATGAGAAAATGACTAATTTCAATGCCGGTAATTGTAGTAGTCGAGGTAATTACTGCTAAAAATACATCTCAATAATAAGTACACTCCGGAGAGACAGAATACAGTATGCCCATTATTTAATGTTCCGGTCTATCTTACCATTTAGCTGTTAGAGCAGTGATGGGCAAAGTACGGCCCGCGGGCCAGCTCCGGCCCGCAAAAGTATTTAATCCGGCCCGCCGACGATCTTTCAAGTATACCTATTTCGAAGGATCGTCGGCGTCAAAATATAATTATCGCGGGCTATTATAGCCAGCTGTATAAAGTAAATTATTTGAATTTGAAAAAGAAGTCATTTCTAGACTAGCCACGTAGTTCATGTGTTGCGTTGCGATGCGAATTTGAAACTAGGTTTCAAGATTTTAAGAATATTCAGTCATCGCTTGATGTATTTTCAATGCAGTTTAATGTGAACCCGGAGAATGTCCCTGCAGAATTGCAGTTAGAAATCGTTGAAATACAGTGCAGCTCCCATTTAAAACAATTGTTCTAATTCTGAAAAATTAGATTTTTATAGAAAACTGCCGAAAACTGAATATCCAAAGATAATTGATCACGCCAAGAAAATAATAGCGATTTTTGGGTCGTCGTATGTCGGCAAACAGAATTTTTCGACCATGAAATTGCGAAAAAACTCAGTTAGAAATCGGTTAACTGATGAGCACCTCTTCTCTCTGCTAAAGGTTACTTCGTCGCAGCTCAAACCTGCATTTGAAGACATTATGGCCAATCAAAAACAATTTCATAAGTCTCACCCACCAAACATAACAGGGCCTTCAAATAAAAGTTAAATAAATTGTAATCTGTAACTTATATTAGCGTTTGTGTGTAAAGTTTTATAATTAAAATATAGATTTTAAAACAAAATGCATTTTGGCTATACTCCTAGCCCTCCTCTGAATTTTTTTAAACTTTCTGGCCCGCTATGAAGAAAGTTTGCCCACCACTGTATTAGAGGGTTTATTTACGGATTGGTCCTGAGACGAGATGCTGTGACGGATTAACGTTTCCGCTGCGAGATAATCGCCTTTTCAACGTCAATTAACTCAGAGGTGACTTTGTCAATGATTTATTTAACATTTGTCATTGTTTCAGTTAGTACACAAATTTTTTTATTTATTTATTATTTGTTTGTACACATGGGACCACGCGCTGTCGTAGTAATAGTTTATAATAGTTCTTTTAGGAATGTTTTGGGGCGTAAGGAAATTGGAAATTGAGTGGAGGAGAAGATTTAGATCAGTTCAGTTCATCACTGCTTTGCAATTCATTTAGGGCAGGGGTTCCCAACGTTTTTGTACTCTAGAGCACATTCTAAAATATCGGTAGGGTGGCGGGCGCCACCTCTTTTTAACCGACAAACTTCTTCCATAACTGATATTATGAACGTTTCGGACAGCGTTACAGTGTCCATTATCAGGGCAGATGTCTAAAAAAAAAATATAAAATAAAATAAATAAATAAAAAAAAAATAAATTAAAAAAAAAAACAACAACATTCTTCCATAACTTCTCATTTTCCCATAATATTTTCTTATATTCATAATTTAATAAATAATACACAAAAATGTTTCAAAATAATAAAATTATTATTCAAATTGCATACTCACAGAGTTACAAAACGTAAACGTCGTAAAACATAGTAAACAAAAAACACAAATACAAAGAAAATTTTTTATAAAAAAATATACTATCAATATGTCAATGTGATCTTTGGCATTGCATATCATTGGCCAGTGCCTCATAATTAGGAGAGTATGTCGATATTTCTGTTAGCAAACAATCATAAAGATGCTCATCGGTGAGTCGAGATCTATATTTTGATTTTATGAAGTTCATGTTTGAAAACAATGATTCGCATAAATATGTCGAACCGAAAAATGAATTAATTTTATAAGCCGCTTTTTTCAAAAATGGGAACTTTTCTCTATCCACTGTATTCCAAAAGTCCTCTGATATTAAGGATTTTAGCACAATATCATTCTTAAGGTCCAAAATTTCTAACTCTAGTTCTTCTGTCTTAGCTTGAACAAAATCTGCAATACGTGCGGCCATTTCCATTGCATTTATTTGGCAAGTAAAAGGATTGATACAGAAGGAAACAATTGGCTCGATATGCGTAAACTGCAAAAATCTCTCTTCAAACTGATTTTTTAACACTTGAAGATGCTTAATAAATAATGACCCGTTTAATTCATTGTTACCTAGCATTTTCTTCATATATGGGAAATGCACGAGAGAATTGATCTGCAGATGTGATATCAACAAATCCAATTTAGCTTTAAATGACTTTACAGAGGTAATCATTTCAGCTATATTTTTGTTTTTCCCCTGCAACTCCAAATTTAAAGAATTTAATTTTTCAGTGATATCTGTGAGAAATCCCAAATCAATCAGCCAGAAAACCCGAAGTAAGCCGATGATCGCTGAAGCAATCGGGACGGTACGAGCACTACGAGCACGTGACTATTGTTAGTTTGGCTGTCGGCCGCGGCGCCCGCGGGCTCATTGCTTTCACTGAGTCGCGTGCCGTGTGTTTTGTTTGGCGCCTCGGAGTTCAAAAACTCTGTCTCTGTCGAACAGTGGCGGGCGCATGCGAATCGCTCCGCGGGCGCCATGGCGCCCGCGGGCACAGGGTTGGGAACGCATGATTTAGGGCATAGGGCATGGTTTAACAAACGCAAACAAAAAACAAAAACAAAACACATATTTAGTATACATTATGGTTTTTTTAAATGCTCCCATACTAAGGTCCCGCCAGAGTTAGCAATGAAACGCTTTTGTTATCGCCAAATATTTAAATATTCTCGTGGCCCAAAAATAGACCATTGTCCATTACTTGTTAAGGCGTTTACATCATCGAGCATATTGGGGGGAGGGGGAACAGATAAGAGTCTCGAAATCCACTCTGCGCGGCCAAGGAATCAGTCGGGATGGGTTAATTTGGAAGGCGGGTGTGGATACTTCATCCCCATGAACCATTTATTGAAGAGCAGACACCTCTGCCATTGATAGGTCATCCGAAGTGGTTTGCTGCATTTTGTGACTGAACAGGGGTGCCCTGGTTTGTGGGTTGACGTTTGACCGGGTCTTGCATCTTGAGCAGACGCATCCGCCACCTGCGTGGCAGGCTGGATCGGGAGAGACTGGTTGAGAGAGACCTTTTGACATCTCTAGCCGATCTTTCTCGGAACATGACTTGCACCGCAGTGGGAGACTCCTGGGCTGTCCTGGGCACACTGCTCTCAGATTCCTATCCACTTCTCATACCTTTTTACTTCCGAGAACTTTCTCCCCTTTCTTCTCCACACGGCATCACCAAATATGACATGATGGGAATTATTTTCCTCAACCCTCCGCAACGGAAAATGTTACAATAGTTTTTCGTGCTTCTTTATTTTATTTATTTATTTAAACGCCCATAGGGCTTTTACATAGAATGCAGAACTTTTTTTTTAATTACAGTAAAAAGAATGGGTTTACAAAATACAAGTAACATAATATATGTTAAAAAATAAATATAGGTTAAAATAAATATAAGCGTTAAAAAAAAATAGGTTACATAAAATATAAGCATTAACAAAATACAGGTAACATAAAATATAAGAAACAAAATATAGTCCATAAAATATAGGAGTTGACATAAAGTAGGTAATGTTTAAAATTGTTGTTCACATTAGTTTATGGGATAGGTAAAAATACATAGTTGGCACATATGGCGTTTGAAGTTTGCTAAGTTCAAATTATTGTCAAATACATCCATATTATTAGAATTTGAAATTAAAACACCTTTGTACTTTCTTCCACTAATTTATATTTCACCAGGACCGGTTTCATCCTATTACGGACATTTCAGACTGGTAGTTTAAATTCTTATGCTACGGTATTTATACACTCTTAGGCAGGGGTACACAATATTGTCTCTATGTAATGAATATAACAACATTATATAGAGACAGTGTTGTGTACCCCTGCCTAAGAGTGTATAAATACCGTAGCATAAGAATTTAAACTACCAGTCTGAAATGTCCGTAATAGGATGAAACCGGTCCTGGTGAAATATAAATTAGTGGAAGAAAGTACAAAAGTGTTTTAATTTCAAATTCTAATACAATGGAATTCCACCACGAATTATCAGTGAAAAAACTAGACTCACATCCATATTGTTTAAGTATTTGTTACCAAGACTATGTAAACGTTGCACATACATAGATTTTAATGATTTAGGCGGCCAAAATTATTTTTGGGGTTATTTTAGTTCTAAGTTCAATTACAATAAAGAAAAGGTATATATTTATAAAAACATACATATATTTGTCACGTTATAAAGAACAGTAATATATAACAGAGCTATTTTCACTAAAAAATACAAATGAATGGAAACAGAATTTAATAAGTTTTCTTTAAATATAAAATTACATTAAAAAATGGGTATCTTCAGGTCCAGATGTCTCTACTGACTCTGTGTTTGGGTCAGCAGGTAATAAAAGTTTAACCGTTTCAGGTAGAGCCGTGTTCTGGGCTTCTGCAGCTTCTTCCGATAGCTGTCCAATTGGAAGGAGCCCCGAACTTTTTATGATTTGGCTTCCATGTACCTACCAATATCTTCTGCATGGTAGGCATCATTGGGTGCCAACCATACTGTTCTACGTACAATTTTGCTGTGTCGTACGCATACTTATCATATTTTTCAGCATCAATTTTATGGCCACTAGAAATAGTTTCTAAAATAACCTTGAATCTGTAAATCAGTTCAAAGTTAATACCTGTGATGTCTGAAGCCAATTCGGGGTTTTCAAAAAACCTCCGGCTTGTGTTGCCAACATTGGTGTTGCCAAAGTTGGCTTTTGGCATGTCAATGAGCAAACCGGTTTCATTTCGAAACCTCTCCTGAATTTCCAACTTCTTTTGGGCTTCTAATGCCTTGTCTTCTTCAGTTTTTCATTCCCTGTATTTTTTTACTGGCAGTTTATACAAAAGGTGTATAATGCTTTCGAAAATGCGGATCCGGGCGTGTAATACTGACAAGCCGAATTCCAAAGCTTGAGGGTTTACACTATTTTTCTTCGATAGATCATTAAAGGTTCTCGAAGTAGCTCCATAGATGTAGCACTGGGATGTTGACTTTGAGTCTGTGGCTGCGTTGCACACCTTTCCGTCAATCATAGTCATTTTGAGTTGGTGCCAGAACGAAAACTCCTCTTCATTCAACGTAACAACTGTTTTGTTTAGTTGCTTAATAGACTCCTGCACATATTTTATCTCTCCTTAAGTTATGTCCGTTGTTTCTTTTACAAATCAATAACTTCATCACCTACGAAGGCCCTTATTTCTTCCGTTTTTCTTCTTTTACTACGCTCACTTAGTTCTCCAAAAGACTTGGGTGGTCGACCTTGCGAGGAGGCTGATTCAATGGGAATCTCGAATGTTCCCTCTAACCATGATTAGTTTATTTTCAGGAAAACATCTTGGTGTTTATTTGCCTTTGCCCATCGTTGCTGAATTTGTGATTTTACATAAGAATTTTTTTTTTTTAAGTCTTCTTTAGCCTCTTTGTTGTGCCCATAGCGCATAAGGAGAAAATTCTCATAATAGTCAAGTTTTTCATTTAAAGTTGGTAAATTTTGACTCTGTAGTTGGTCAAATGTGTATTCACGAGTCACTTCTTTAGTACCCGAGGTAGTAAGTAGACCTGAAACAAATAAAAAACAATTTTAATACAAAATATCGCACACTCAATATTTCCTATATTTGACAAAGAGCCTTTCAAAAGGGCTTAGCTCAAAAAAGCGCGATTTTGCGCGGCTATTTCTTATGGAATTAGTTAGTTACATATGTGAACTATATAGTATAATGAAAATTAATACAGGGACGGACTCATAAGTACATTAAAAAGCCACTCGAATTTGAATATATCTAAAAAAATAAATTTTGGACAGAGTGATGTTTGTCGTGTTAAAAATGAATGACACAGAATGTTAATTATTTTTTTCTGTAACGAAAACAAATTGTTCTTACCTGTATTATCGCAATCCATCACAGTTAAAACGGAAATATTAGCTTGAAATGAATAATGCACTTTGGAAAGTTACAAGTTTAGGAGAGCGCCGAGACCCGACATGTAAACACTTGTTCACTATCGAATTCCGACTGATCAAAGTCGACTCCCGCGCTTCAAAGGCGGGGGGAGGGGATGTTATATTGTACATAGAACTGTTGAGTCACCAATTGTATAGATACCTTACTATTATATTGATTTAAAAAAAAATACTTTTGGCCGTCTAAATCATTAAAATCTATGTATGTGCGTTGTATTGGAGAATGTAAATCATAGTTCGAATGAGATGTAAGTAAATAAAATGTCAATGTTTGTCTAGTTGTTCGTGTAGGTACATGTAGATTTATTAATTGCAGGAGTTCACAACTGTCGAATTTAGAGTTTAATAATTTTAATAAAAAGGTTAGGTCGTTTATTTTTCGTCTGTTTTCTAATTTTCGAATATTTAAAGTATTCATTAACGACGGTTAATTTATGTGCTAATTATGTGTCTTCGTGTAGATCTTGAGGTGCTCTAAAAAGTAAGCTGAGGAGAAAAACATACATTATGCCCAGTGACGAATGAAAGACGTTTTCACACAAAAAGTGTGTGTATCATGTATCACTAATCTAGAGAGATTGCATCAGTGTCTTCTTAAGCGAACACAATAAGTGTACAATTAAAATAGATTTCCTGTGTGATCTGGCGTCGTTACGTCCTATTTATAGGCACATAATAATGAGATAGCTCCAACGATGATTGACGCGTTCAAACAACTCTGACATTTCACCTTGTTGAGAACACACAAAGGGAGAGTGGCAACAAATCGATAACAATTATTAGATAAGAAATATGGATGCTGTCAATTTTACTAAGTTATTTATTATTAAAAAATAATAAGCACAAATAATATCTCATTAATTGCTGTTATAGTAATCATGTGTCATATTACCCTATAATATTATCTTTAAAAGCTTGGGTACAAGGGAATCATGATCAATGTAAAATATATTAATGTAGTGTTAAAACATAGTAGGAACTACATAGGTACCTTTTTTATGATGTTTCAAAAACGAGTTGCATTAAACAACATAATTCGGATTGTTTCTATTCATGGTGTTAAGAGCTATGCCGGTCATTTAAAAATATCGTCGATAGGTATTGTAACCAATGTCTTCTGTTCCACTCCGCCCCCCCTCAGGGGAACTGAGCGAAAGGGACAACTTGCATATCGGGCCGAAAATACCTAAATAAAATCGTCAAAATCGATGTTTTGTATTCCCCATTTTTCTTCTCCAAAACTGGACCGATTTTAAATTTTTTTTTCACTAACTGTATTAGAAGAAAATATTCTATGTCGGTACGTTTTGCTTTTTTTTCAAAATACATTGTTTAGTTTGTATACTGAACGTCTTTTGACGGCGTTTAAACTAGGCAATTTTATTCATTTTTGGAAGGTCCTAACTTCTATAAGAAGTAAATTATCAAAAAAAGCAAAACGTACCGACACGCTAGTGGTCAATATCTATATTATGTAAAAAAAAATTGCTCTAGGGTCAAAATCCAGAGAGATGTACGGGGAATACGTTTGTATGGAAAAACGCCGCTAGTATTTCCTCTTAAGGGACGTACTAAACTTATTTTAAGCATTGATTCCTGGCATTATTTGGAGTAAAAAATGTCTATTAAATTTTGGTATTTTTTTCCAATTTAAAACATAAAAAAATCAATAGGTATTGGATAGTTAAGAATTGGGGTGAGGGTTTGTTTGGTTACTCGGCTGAGTGACCAATGATGACATATAGAAGATTTTTTTTTGTTAGGTTCTATTTGGGATAGAAAATGTCCGGTGACGTTTTTTATGTTTTTATTTTTTTATTTTAAAACATAACAAACCAGTAGGTGGGGTCGGGTGACGGTTAAGGTTGTTATCCCGCTAAGTGACCTGTAAAAATATTTTCTTAAAAAATTGGTTTAAAAAAAATTTTAAATAAAAAAAAATCATCCAAGGTCTCCGAAGACCAAAATTCTATTTACATTTTTTTGCTCCAAATAAAATTAGGAATCAGTGGTTTAAGGCGGTACACACGTCCTAATAATTTTTGTACGCTCAAAACTCACATTTTAATCATTTCCGGCGAATCCGTAACTATAATAACTTTTTATTTCCATGCCGCACAAGAAATGCAAGTTATTTATATATTAGATTAATAAAAACAGTACCTTACCATTTATATATTTTACGTACAACGATTTCATAACTATATAATCCGTTTTTCAACTATAAAGTTAGCGGTAAGTACCAGATTTTATTTTTCTAGACGATGAATTAATAATTTCGGGAAGACAACATGGAGACACATTTTAAATATTTGTAGCACGTTCTTCAGAATTAATTAAAATGAACGCGGCAGAAAGGTCGAATCTCCAGGCCTGCTAGGGTGAATTCGACCGTAAGTTCGTACAATACGCCGTGTAGGGGCGTGTAAATAGCCCCTGACACGAGGGAATGACTACCCTATGTAAAATAAGGAAAATTGAATTCTTCCCTATGTGACACAAAAACAGTTGACCCAGTAATTCCAAAAATCCAAAGTGAAAACAAACAATACTCACTCAGAGAATGCAGCTCATGCACGATGTCCAACACAAAAGACACTTCTTTTCATTAAAAATATCAAGGCGGTATTGCATAATCTTAACAGATGTTTCGCACAGCAAGGAAGTTTCAACAATGAATAAATTTGCATATTAATAATACGTGCCAAAAATCTTGTACAACAATAATTCAATTATTGGGTGAATTATTCGATAATGACTGACTAGGAGAGACATCTCTTGGCTTTGACTCACACTCCCGTCGGAAGTAATTGCCTGATTCACAGAGGTAAGGAAATGCATGAATATACTGAATCTCAAGTCACATAGGTAAATTCAATACAATACAAAAACCATAGATGGCGCCCTCATGGTCTCATAGCATATTTATGGCGCGTATTCACGCCGTGTGTCGCGGCGTATATTTGTTTACACGCTTTCTTCACTTGCGTCGTTAAAATTCCCATATTATTTATCTTCTTCTTCTTTTCTTTGATATGGCAAATTCGACAGTAGGTCCGTCCAGTGCACGGGTCGCGAGTCGCAATTTGTATACACCGTTTCTTTACTTACGTCGTTTAAGTCAAGTATACATCTTAAATGTCCTATCCAATAAATGGTATCTAGGACGGCGCGCGGTATAAAGGTAGTAATCAGCATTAAATTTTTACTCATTTTTAATAACATGGACTTAAAATAAATTGGTTCTAATGCCCGTTACTTCTGGGTGGTACATTTGATTGCAGGTACACATAACAAGAAACGCATTAACAATGTTAGTTAAAGCGCTCGAATGGACTTAAATACGACGGCAATAATAATGACATGTCGTGCTTTCACCTGCAACTGTGACCATTGCGCACTGCCTGTCCCTTCGGGGAGCCTCGTTCACCATTCATTACACGGGAATGTGTGTCACACTTTACATCGCTTACTCGCTGTTACTAATGTAAGATTCTGAGGCGCCATGGAGAACAATGAGGCGGATTAAGGCCATTTCCAGATGAGGCGTTAATGGCAGCGTGTTTCCCAACTTGCGTTTTTTAAGGCGATGCACCACGTCGTATAATTTTTATTTATTTTTTACAGACTATTATTCAATAATAACACGAATGTAATACGAACTGAAAAACAATGGAAATCAACGATAAATTTTATCTACACCTAATTAAATCAGTGTCTAATTGCACGAAAACATACATCAGTAACATCATGATTTTTGAACATGGTTTTAATGAAATGTAAAGCTATACATTATAAAAAATAACCTCCTTATGTGGATGGCATTAAATTACCGCTGAATACCAGTCGCCTGTTTTTTTGTTTTTTTTTTTGTTTTTTTTTATTTTTTTTTTATTTTAAATACATAAACAGCTATACTGCCTTTTATAAATAAACATATAATAGAGTACAAAAGTAAGAAAAATAATATCATTACATAATAGTAGTTTTAAACTTAAAAATAACATACAATTATTTTGTCTATCACAACAAAAAATAACAAAAAAGAACAATGAGAAATATCATCATTTCATTTCAACATGTCCATATTGCGTATATAAAGTTACATTATGGAAAAATAATTTTTGAGTGCATGTTTATATTGCGCCAATTTTAAGAAATAAATGTCGCCGATGTTAGCATATTTATTTCCCAAAATGTGTAATCGACTGATTGGTGAGTAATAATGTGATAATGTATGTGTGTTATTATAGTAGAATGGTAGAGTCAGTCTATTGATTAATGTTTTGATTAATGCAAGAAAAAACATCGCCATAAAGTGTTTTCTTTTATATTAAGTTCAGGCACAAACTTTTATATGTTTAGCGATCACTTTCTAAAAACTTTTTTTCTACATTAAACCATAACCGAACAGGGGTTCGTAAGTATAAAATTTTAAACTTTAAAGCCTTTTTTGTATGCCTGGTAAATTTTTTTGGGCTTATAAAAAGATGTGCTCGATTATTTCTATGGTTAAAATGTGTGGTACTGGCAGTTTTTACTTGAGCCATCTGAAATATTTCGAAGCAATTAAATTTTCTAACCACAAATACATGATTTTGCCGTACTTGGTAGTTCTTCGCCATACTGTTTTTAAAATTTTGCGCTGTACATTTGCTATCGGTTAGAAATGTGATCTCGCAAGAAGTGCTCGCTAAATACACGGATTTAATGCGATTAGTCGATTTTTATTCTTTATCAGTTTTACGTAATTACAATAAAGCACAGTTAATTTGCTTTAGCAGTTTGTCAATGGGTTCTCAATAACAACTTACTGTCTAAGTATTTAGATCAGCTAATAAGTAGAAATCTATATTTAGTCCTTCTATAAATTTTCAACATTTAACACAAAGTCTAAATAGACTTATGTCAATTTGGATAAACCTTGAATTTACTTATAGACGTAGTTTGTCAACATGTCAATTTGTTTTAGCAACATTTTTTCCGTCGAAACATCATAGCTCCAATGCATTATAAAATAATGAAAAACATAATGCTTTTCTTATTGATAGCCCTGCATTATTGCAATTAATTTCATTTCATGTTCTCATTTCATGTTAAACGAACTAAAAATATATTTTACTGCAACAATCATGTTTGTTAACCAATATGCAAAAGTAGCTGATATTTTCAAGAGCACCGAAAGAATTTACAAAAAAGCTTTTCACACATTTTTTAAAAATAACATTAGTTTTAATACGTTTTAAGATTTTCACGGCCAAAAGCATTTTCGTTATTTGTTTTTGGGGTGTTATGCCTTGTTGCGCTACCTCCTTCTTTAGCCAACGTTTCGGACATCGTTGCAGTGTCCATAATCTACGGTATAGTCTACGGTACACATCTACCGGATCTGCCGGATCTGCCCTGATGATGGACACTGCAACGATGTCCGAAACGTTGGCTAAAGAAGGAGGTAGCGCAACACGGCATAACACCCCAAAAACAAATAACGAAAACATTAGTTTTGTCAACTGTCAATTGCCAACAATTTGTTTTCAAAATTGTGAATTTTAGTTAATTGAAATGACATGTTTACATTGTGTTATTTTTTTGTAATGCAATTTTTATGTATTTTTTATTTATTCTTTATTAAAAGATATTTGTCCAGTAAATAAATAAACAACCACAATACTTAAAACTGCACAATAGCAATATACTTGCAGCGGCAACTTTTGCTAACGCACGTGAATCGCGTCATCTGAACACAGCCTTATCTGGACCGTTGCATCTATGTATAATACGTGCTGTGAATTTGTTGCCTTTCCATTTTCACTTACAGTTTTCTCCGCGGGAGGTCACTGGGTCACCCGCGGTAGTTGGTTACTATTTACGCCGCATGTGAAATTAGCCGCGAGCTGCATTTTTATATAAACAGTAATCAGTAACAATTAATCAATTATGATTATTCCAATAATTAATTAAGCTTTTTTTTCTGCCGCATTAAAACCTGTTTAAAAAGTAAGTTTACTGTAGTTGGTCAGTAATGCGTTATTTATCAATGGACATTATTTACAAACAAAGATAATTAAAAAAAGCAGAATTATTTGAGACTAGCTGGTTCCCGGCATACGTTGCTATGCCTTTTAATAAAGAAATTTTTTCTCCCTGCGTGTCCTTTCCCATTCATCGTTCCCCTTCCGCCTCCCCTTCCTCTCCCGCGTCCCCTTCCCCCTCTCGCGTTCCCACTCCGCCTTCCCTCTCCCAACTCCCGTCGCCCGCTTCCCCCGTCCCGCGAGCCCTCCTACCCGAGTTCCACCCTCCCACATTCCATTCATTCAGTCCCGGTACATAGAGTTTTCAAACATCTCGCGTGCCACCTATTGCAATTTTTTATACAAATTTCGTAATGCCAGAGCTCACCAGTAATTTCATACAAACCTTGTCCTGACCATAAAAAACACAACAAAAAAAGAATTATCCAATTTGGTGCAGTCGTTTGAAAGTTATGCGCGTACATACATTTCGGCGATTCATTTTTATTTATATAGATTTATATAGAAGATAGAAGAAGAAGATAAGTAGGGAGGAAATAAATTCTACTTAATAGTGCACGGAGTCCCACATTGTTTGGCTAAAGACAGAGGTTACCAATCTATGGGTCGCTTGCCGATTTTACGAGGTTGAAATTTTTAATCAATGAAGACAATGTTGGCAACTCTCAAACTAAAATTTGATACAGAAAAGTCAGAAAAAGATTCTGTCGCGTGTAGTTATTGAACCTTATAGCCTTGCCGGGACTCTGATCTAACCATTGAGCTAATTCTACCCTATCCCCTTCGGTCATATTTAACTGTATCATACTTCGACTTAGAACTACCAACATTACAACGAATCTGTACAACATCGCTTCCTACGAGGAATTGCTTGGAGGTTAGGACTTGAAAGAGGAGAATACTCGTATGATGAAATTGAACAAACTTTAAACATTTCCTCTTTAGAAAAACGTAGAAAGGACTCTGATCTAATATGCATTTTCAAAATTATCAACAGTATTACTGACACACCTGCTTTGTTACAACTCATCCAGTTCAACATTCCTTCCCGTAGACTCCGAAATAATGAATTGCTGTTCCTCAATCAACATTGTACTAATTATGGATATCATTCTCCTTTATCCAGAATGTCGAGACTTGTCAACACAAATCAAAGCATTGAATTTTTTGGTGTAAGCCTAAATGACTTTTGGCAGTCGTTACGCAATGTGGTTTTTTAAAGTCTTTTTAAATCCATCTTCAAGCTACTTGTAGTTATCTTCTCTATGTACTTTTATATTATATGTATTTTGTCAATGCTCTTCATCTATATGTAATCTCCTTTCATTTGATCTCTCTTTTTTTCTTTTCTGTTCCTGTTATTGTTATATTGTTAATTGGACTATTTGTCCGTAAATAAATAAATAAATAAATTATCTTTATTTCGTTAGCGCAAATTTTTATTGGCTGCTATCTTTATTTAAGACCCATTTTCACTCTTTTTTCTCCTATAAAAGACCCTCCAGACACAATCCACAGATGACACAGGACCTTAGGGAATTTATTTTTCTCCGGGCTTGCTGTGTGGAGTTAATGTAAAAAAAAACAGAGTGTCCAATTCACACGCGGTAGAAGTGAAACTTACAAAAAAACTAAAGTAGACAAGAGTGAGGAGGCTACGAAGTACCGCACAAAGAGGAAACCGATAAGCCACGAAGCACCGCACAAAGAGACCGATTATACTATCTCATTCTATCGCAGGCTAAATCATATAGATGTATGTGTTTGTCTCTTTTTAGTGTCGCTATTTTTCGTTTCATCGAGTTTTAAATCACAACGGTGTTAAAGAAATTTTCACTTAAAAAATGTGTGCTGTTCACACGCGGTAGAAGTGAAATCTTCAGAAAACTAAAGTAGAAAAGAGTGGGGGGGCTACGAAGCACCGCACAAAGAGGAGGTCGATTAGTCTATGTCATTCTCTCGCGGGCTAAATCATGTAGATGTATGTGTTCGTATCATCGTGTTTCAAATAACAACGGTGCTGAAGAAGTTTTCACAGATTAATATTAAGGCACATTATTTTCCTGCCAAGCGAATACAATTTATTTTAGTATGCTAGAAGCGTCTTTTAAGGTTCAAAATACCATAAAATCGGGGCAAGTGCGGTGAGTTACTAGCAAATTCACGATGAAATCGCTGGCATTCCAAGGGTTATATGAAATCAATGTCATCCGGAGCTAATGAATAGGTAGGTACCCTACGTAAGAATCGCGTGTCTGATCAGATAAGTGGAAACCCGCCTATCCAAGCCCAGTCGGTGAAGTATGAACTGCCAGGAATACCAACAGTAGATCTTGCCACACGAAACATTCACACTAATTAGTATTTACACATTCCGGATATAAACGCTTTCTTCTGCGTTGTGATGATGTATAGACTACCTATGTTTAGGTTAACCGTCCATTTTTTAAGAAAAGAAATCTGAATCATGTATTTCCGGGCTTTACACAGTTTTTTTCAAAATCAGTTCTAGAAATGAAAATCTAGTCTCTTTCAACGGAAGCAATCTTTCGAACAGGCCCTCCATTAATATGCTTGGTGTAACTCTAAGTGACCAGCTCAGATATGGGGGCTCCATCGAAGCCAGAGTAAAGTTAGCCTCCCAAAAACTGGGCGTACTGTACAGGGCCCACAGATACTTTAATAGTACACAACTGCTAACTCTGCACAAATCACAAGTGCGCCCCATGGTTGAATTTGGCGGCCATCTCTGGTCGGGAGCTCTAAAATACCTAAAAAAAAAACTCTCGACTCTGTGCAGAAACGGGCGGTCCGTTTAATAGATTTTCCCATCTTAACAGACGGATTGCAATCTTTAGAGCACAGGCGTCGGGTGGGAATGCTATCCTTGTTCTACCGGTATTACAATGGAAGATGAACTAGCGTCATTGATCACTTCGGCACCGGTGCACAGTCGGGAAACACGCCAAACGCGTGCCCAACATTTGTACACGGTTGACATTTGTCACATGAGAACGGGTCGTTTCTTCGACTCGTTCTTGAGTTCAACAGCTCGGCTGTGGAATGATTTGCCGGCATCTGTGTTTCCTCCTTCCTACAACATGGGTCTCTTCAAAAAGACCCTCTACACAGCATCCCAGATGACATAAGCCCTGAGGGAAATTATTTTCCTCAGGGCCTCCTGTGTGGAGTTAATGTAAAAAAAGACAAATTTTTCTTCTACAAACTTAATCCCTCCGGTACCGGTGCGCAGTCGGGAAACACGCCAAACGCGCGCCCAACATTTGTACAAGGTTGATATTTGACTCACGAGAACGGGTCGCTTATACGGCTTGTTCTTGAGTTTGCCGGCCTCTGGGTTTCCTCCGTCTTACAACATAGGTTTCTTCAAGACCCCGTGTTAACTCTTTTCTCTTTTCAAAAAGGAAATTATTTTCCTCAAGGCCTCCTGGGTAGAGTTAACGTAAAAAACACACGTATTATTTAATAGGTAATTTCACCTCTTTCCTAAGTTCAGGCCACCGTTCAGTCTTGAACAAAACGGGCCGTAAATTAAATTTACTTCATCTATCTATCTATCTTCTATCTATCTTCTATCTATCTATCTATCTATATAATCTATAATCTATATATCTATCTTCTATCTTCTATCTTCTATCTTCTATCTTCTATCTTCTATCTTCTATCTTCTATCTTCTATCTTCTATCTTCTATCTTCTATCTTCTATCTTCTATCTTCTTCTATCTATATAAATAAAAATGAATCACCGAAATGTATGTACGCGCATAACCTCCGTACGACTGCACCAAATTGGATAATTCTTTTTTTTTGTGTTCGTTATTGTCAGGACAAGGTTTGTGTAAAACTTCTGGTGAGCTCTGGCATTATGAAATTTGCAATAGGTTGCACGCCAGCTGTTTTGAAAACTGAATGTACCGGGAGTGAATGTATGGAATGCGGGAGGGGGGAGTGAACTCGGGTAGGGCGTTCGCGGGAGGGGGGTAGGAGGACCAGGGAGGGGAACCTGGAGGTGGGAGGAAAACTCGGGAAGGGGGTTTGCGGGACGGGGAAGGGGGAGTGGAGTCGTGAGAGGGAAGGTGGAGGAGGCGGAGTGGGAACGCGAGAGGGGAAGGGGATGCGGGAGAATGGGAAAGGACACGCAAGAAGAAACAATTTCTTTATTAAATGGCATAGCAATGCATGCCGGGTACCAGCTAGTTACATAGTATAAAATGAAGTCAACGCAACGGATTTTCATGCGATTTTCACCAATAGATAGAGTGATTCAAGAGGAAGGTTTATATGTATAATACACGCTTATTATAGTAGAGAAAAGCCGAGAAATTCAAATATTCAATTCAGGCAGCGGGCAGCGGGCAGTTGGTGGTGTGGATTTTATAAAGATTGGGTAATGGCTTTCTGTTTCGTTAGCCACAGCAACTTGTGGCCGGGTCTGCTAGTATTTAATAAAACAAATTGCATTGTTTTCCATGCCATAATGGTTGTTTTAGTTCTACTGTTGGCTAGGTACGCCTAGTTATGTAAATATTATAATTCTCTCGGACAATTAATCGCCACACGTTGCGTATGGGTGTTTGTTATTTGTCCGCTGAAGCATTCATATCGTAGGCATTCATCGGAGAATATTTATAAAATATTATTGCAAGCAGTTGGCAAAGCTTTCTTAAAAGTGTTAGATGTGTTCAACTGCACGGAATATAGTTACAAACAGGCTATAATAATAACATACCCCAGTAGTAATAATCAATTTATTTATTCATTTATAACTTCTCACCATACATTCTTATTTTTTTTTATTTTTACATACAAAAAAATATTTACCTCACTAGGACTAGGCCTGTGTTGAGGTTAACTTTTATAAATTTGAGTGATTTTACACACACAAAATACTAAAATACACTACATTTAAAACACTAAAATATTATAATTAAATAAGAAATAAAAATATCATATTAGTGACCAGATGGGCAATTTAAGTATGATTTGTAACAATATAGACCATAAATAAATCTTTAATTACTATACCCACCAAGAAACAAAGCTAGTTCAAAACATCTAGGGTGACACTCCAATTTTGGCAAATGGAACTCAAATAAAATCTATTTATTTAAAAAAAGCTTATTATTCAAAAAACAAATATTATTAAAAAAACAAATCTTATTAAAAAAACAAATCTTATTATCAATGTTTGCATTATAACTGACACTGGCGTGGTATAGGGGTGAGGCTCTTGACTCGCAATCCGAAGGTCGCGGGATCGAATCCCGGCGTGGAAAATAAATTTTATTTGATTAATTTGTGTTATTTCACAATTAATTAATTTAAAAATAATTTTTAGTATATTTGCGGCACGTTCCAGATTGGAAGATACTCTCAGTATCGCCATGATACAACACTACCATTCAGAATTGAAATTTTGCTTAAAATGGCTTAAGCCGAGTTTGGTGACCAGATCTGAATAGCCAGTTACCTCAACCCCATCTCCTTCCCCTTCCTACCACCTTCAGCCTCACAACATACCCCAATTAGGGATTCCAATCGCTGGCTCCAGACGGGAGCAGATGGGAATCTTGTGAGGTATTCATTTAAAAAAATACCTACTGTTCTTATGCAACGGTTCTATATATTATTTATATAAAAGCCCCGAAAAAGGGTTTTAATCAAAGATATTGAAATATAAGTAGATGTGCTATCTGCAGTTTTTACTAGGTGGAACTGCGCTTCCGGGTGTCGCCGATATTGTTTACCGATTAGCAAATAAACTAAATGAACGAATAATTAACGAATAAACAAAACGAACGTTAAACTAAATGAACGAATGCTTTCCGTATTCAAACTACCTATATTGTTAACCAATACTAAAGCACATCTTCAAAAATCAACGACATAAACAAATTATTTTCGTATGCAAACTACTCTAATTAGGGCGTAGTCCGCCGACAGTTGCGCGCACACCATAGCATATCTCTTTTGTATTTGAATATCTTTGGTTTTAATAAATAAATAAATAGGTATAATTTAATTAGCAGTTGGTAATACTTTATCATAATTAGTAGATATGTTCAACTGCATGGAATATAGTAACCCGTACGAAGGCCCATTCATAGCAATGCCCAATAGAACCAAGTGGAAAAAGCTCTGATGCCGTAGCTTTTTCCACATGGTTCTATTGCGAAAGTTAATCTACCATTACTCATACCTAATTAATTTTATTTATATAATAATAAATTTTCGGTGACGAGGCATGATGTTTGTAATAAACTCACTATCTCTCTGATATTGGCAAATAAATTATGCATTATTTGTAATTTATTTTGCAATAACAGCAAAACTGAATAATTCATTGAGCTTAATGAATTGATGTTAATTTCGACACTTTAATAATTTTTATTACGAAAATGAATATTACCAAATAATTGAATGCAGATGTTAAAAACGCAATTAGTTTTATTATTTTTGCTAAGTGAAAGTGGTCGTGATGAATAAGCGAAAAACGCCCGCAGTTTATAAAAAATACTTTATGGTTTTACCATATCGTTTATGTATCCTCTCTTAATAATGCGGGATCTTGGCATAATAATGCATGAGAAACTAGACTTCACGGTTCACATTCAACAAACTGCAAATAAGGGTATGAAAACATTAGGATTTGTATTAAGAACAATTAAAAACGTTACAAATCATTAAACTATTGTACACATCCCTTGTTAGAAGCCTAATAGAATATAACTCTATAGTCTGGGCGCCCTTCTACAAAATTCATATTCATACTATTGAAAGAATTCAAAGAAAATTTCTACGTTTTGTAAATTTTAAACTGAACATCCCTTTAGAACACATAAATTACCCTTCGCTAATGAATACTTTAAATATTCCAACTTTAGAAAACAGACGAAAAATAAACGACCTAACCTTTTTATTAAAATTATTAAACTCTAAATTCAACATTTGTGAACTCCTGCATTTAATAAATCCACATGTATCTACACGAACAACTAGACAAACATTGACATTTTATATACGTACATCTCATTCGAACTATGATTTACATTCTCCAATACATCGTTTACATAGTCTTGGTAACAAATACTTAAACAATATGGATGTATTTGACAATAATTTGAACTTAGCAAACTTCAAACGCCATATGTGCCAACTATTTATTTCTACCTATCCCATAAACTAATGTGGACAATAATTTTAACCTTACCTACTTTATCTCAACTCCTATATTTTATGGACTATATTTTGTTTCTTATATTTTATGTTACCTGTATTTTGTTAACGCTTATATTTTATGTAATCTATATTTTGTTTTTAACATATATTAATGTTACTTGTAATCTTTTCACTGTAATTAAAAAAAAAATGAACTGCATTCTATGTAAAAGCCCTATGGGCGTTTAAATAAATAATGTTATTTGGCCACCGTTTAGAATCATGATTTCCATAATGTTTTAATGTAATGACTTCCGTATATTGACGAAGACGTATGAAATTCGTTGAAAAAGATATGGTTTTGTAGATCTGTTTCTACAAACAAAATGTTTACATCTTTTTATTGTGATTAATTTTCGCTATAAGTTTAGTTTGTTTACTCGAATCGAATTGAATTGCCTGCCATTTAAATTTGTTTTATTTCATTTTGTGTGTGTGTTTTTTTTAAATAGTTGCTAATAACTGTGAGAAATGTAAAACTATGTGAAGTTACTATTTGATATGGACTAGAACATAAGAACATGCCCCAAGCGACAGTGAAAAGTGTTCTGCAACAGCAACAGGGTGCAACAACTCCAAGAGTTCCTCTCAGTGGCATGCAGAAGTTTTACAAGAACTTTAGTGTCAGCAACCAGGACTCTCCCGGGCACCAGAAGAAGTCCCGGGGTTTCTCGGCGCTGAAGAAAAAGGCGGAGAAGACTCCAGACTCAACAGAAGACGGAGGATTGACTATCAAAATCAACCAAAGCGCCGTACAGAAGTTTCTCTCACACATCAGCGTGGTTCACGTAGCTGCCAAAGAAAAAGCCCACAAGATCGTGAAGAAAGATAAAGATTACGATAAGCACATTTATGAGAACATCGAGCTCAAAGATAAGCATGAGGCAACCAAACTCCCAGGAAAGAAAGTCTCGCGAAATTCCGTCAGTTTGGACCGTCCCGATGGGAAAAACGTTCTAATCATCAAAGTGGAAGACAATCGTGAAAAGATCGTCAAAACGGGCGGTAATCTCAGTGCGCAGAACGACGCGAAGTTGTCTAAAGCCTTGGAAACCTTCGATAAAATCCTATCAGAGTTCTCGAGTTCCCCGGGGAACAGCATCCCGTTTGTTCCACCCAAGTTACAAAAAGCCAAAACTTGCAGTATCATAGAATCGCGATGCATTCTGAAGAAATCTATTTCTGATTCCAAATCGTTTAAAGACAGTGACAGTGATTCTGGGCATAGACCCCTTGATAAAACCAAGAGTTTGTGGAATTTAAACGACATGGAGGAAATGCAACTCAACTCGAAGATTCCCACCTTTGCGCCATTCCCTACAAGTGCATTGTTGGGCAAGAATTCCAGCAAATACAATACGTATACAATATCTGCTAAAGTTGTGGAAAAGGCCGAGTCGGTTGACGACGGTGCTGCGAAAACGCACGATCTTGCCAAACTAGATGTGAAAACTAGAATCTTAAAGAAAACCTTGTCAAACTTGCCGGTTTCCCCTGTGATTCCAGCGATTGGAAAAACTAAAAAATCTGAACGGAGAGTCAGCGATCCACATAAAAAATCCAAGACTCCGCGACCCAATGGAAATATTGCTAAACCCGCCTCCTTAGTTAAGTCTAAAACCAGTGATAATATAGATTTAACAAGAGCTAAAGTACACAAGGCAAAGAGTGTCTGTGATTTAAACAAAGCCCCTCTTTCCAACAAACCGCTCTCAAAAACGAAGTCCAGCACCTCTCTCAGTGGATCTTCAAGCAAGATACCAGTAGTCAGAGGTCAGGCTGCTCCCCAGAGCAGGTTCTCTTCTACTAGAGCTCTCTTCATTTCCTCTCCTGGTGATCTAACTTCTGTAGATCACTCCAAGGATAGTGGAAGCGGAAAGGCGCCCAAACCAACGCAGGAAGAGAGTGGCCACAAGTCGGTAAAAAAAACTGCTCCTGAAACTAAATCTAAGTCTTCTGACAAAAAAGGCAACGTTAACTTGATTCACAGAAACTCAAACGAATTCAACGAAATTTACAAAGTACGCGCACGAATACAGCAGAAAAAACAGGTCAATCCTGCAGTCAACGCTGTTGAAAAGAAGTTGCTAAAAAGTGAGTCGGTGATTGAAGATTCACCGCTTTCTCCTGTCAAGAGCATCATCAGCAAAATAGAAATGCAACGTGTGAAAGAGTCGAGGCCAGAAATCGTGCAGCTCTCCAACAACAAGATCCTTCAACCATCGCAGAATAACAATTTGCCGTGTGTTACAAACGTCAATTTGAACAGTAACCTCATTTTGCCCTCGAAAAGGAAAGTGAAAACTGCGGAAATAAAAACTGCTCGGAGTCATGATGACCCTCAAGTGGAACTTGATCATTTCAACAATGAAAATATCATCAATAAGCCTTTGGCATCAAGTTCTGAAGATAAGACATACGAAGGACATTCAGACTGCAGTGACGATTCTGGTCATGTGTCTAATGAAAGCGAACCATTGCTGGACAAGTCGCCAGAGTATGGAGAGAAATTCGATTTTAAAATCGTGGAAGAAAATGTGAGATTGAGCGAAGATGTGAAGTTAGTGAAGAAATCTGTGGTTTCTAAACACGTTGCTAGCGATGGTAACGAAAGCAACGAGAAAACGTCTGGGAACAAACCAGATCTGATACCCGATGTGATGGTGCAAGTGGAAGGTATGAAGAAGTCGGTGATGTGTCAAGTGCTTCCGTATAAAGTGGGAGATAAGCCTTTCTGCGTGGTTCCAGTGCCAGCAGAGAGGCGCCTGCAGACTAACAAGAATCCAGAAACAAAGGTATGGTTTTATTATATCATTTCTGTTACGAAAAGCATTGGAATGTCATCGATGCATTTAAACGGGAATTTAATGTTTGCAATTATGATGGTCAACCTTCGATCGGAGATGGCACAAGAAGCATTAGAAGTTCACAATTTCAGTATGTACTAGTAGCAAAAAAACTCTCAATCGGTGAGTTTTGGCTTTATGAAATTTGCACGCCTTTTTACGTCTGAAATCTCAAAGTCAATTTAACTATGTTCAGATCAATACTTTATTTCAATATTGAGCTGTTTACGATCTGGAACAACATTATTACAATCAACTACAATGGACCCCTTAAAAAATCACGGGTTATTATAATTGTAGGATTTGTAAAACTGAATGTATTGTAAAAACAAAAAAAATATATTTGCCTTTTAAAAGAAATTTTCGAATGTTAGTAATGCTGAAAAAGTACGACATCTATCCAATGACTTTCATATTAATCCAACAACAAAAAAATTCACCGATTATGAAATCAAATATGTGTGTACTAATGAAGTACCTATATGAACGACCCGCTAAAGTATGTCTGCTGGACCTAATACAGTGAAACCACGCGCATTGTCTCAAAAACGTATTTTCACTTTATTAACTTAACTTATTAACATTTAAACGAAAGAAATACATGTGTTATTTAACAATTTAATCTTTAAAAATAATGTAAGGTATATTTGCGACACAGTTAGACACGTTACAGATTGGAAGATACTCTCAGTAGCGTCCTGGTATAAGACCACCATTCAGAAATGAAACGCTGCATGAAATGATTTTAGGCGTGTTTGGTGACAAGATCTGAATAGCCAGGTAGCCCCACCATCCTCTCCCCTCTTCCTCCAGCGTCACAACTTAGGGAACGTTCCCATACTACGTGACATCGTCTCACTGGTCCCAGACGGTTGAGAGCTGTTGGGACCCTTGTGCGGTATTCACTTAAAAATGCACACTTATTAAAAATGCACATTTCATAAAAGTTATAAAGAATTTTATTAATTAATAAAATAATTTTGTTATCTACTTTACCGTTTGTCTGATAATAAGAATTATACTTATCAGATTCAATTTTTAAATGAAAATTTCATTGAACTTGAACAATTTTATGCACTACGCAAGAAAACCATTTCAAATCACGCACCCATGCACCGAAAATCATATTTAGTATATTTTTAATTAGCCTATTATTTATAAATAATTAATTGACAAATAATTGACAAAAAATAAAACCGGACACAAATCTATTACCAAGTTTGTTCTCAGAAGTGGAACTATGAACTTGACTGTATGCAAGCAGTTAAGGGCCAAGGCATTTGAATATAGAAATTTGTACTGAAATGATTGTATGAATTATTCCATACACGCGTTGATTGTGATTCTATGGGCGAGGCGGTATGTGCCGCTTGTGGGTATTTTCAAGTTCAGATACTGCACCATTCCGATCTGTTGTGTATGCGTAATTGGAAAATCATGGTTGAATAGGGGCAAGTTTATTTTTAAATTAATTTTAATTATCTTTGAGAATGTTTTGCTATGATATCATGCTTATACACACAAACACAACATTTATAAAAACGTCACACTACACGAACATTATACTAGACACCATAATAAATTGTACACAAATACTGTCAAGACTGAAAGTGGCAGGGCGTACACATGTATATTCTTTTCCCAGATAACCTAAAAAAGGAGAAGAATACAAATACCTTTAAAAAAATACTATTTAAACTTAAAATGTTAGAACAAAATTAAAAATATTACTACTATACTATTATACTCTGTACTTAAGGGCCCGCAACCCAGATTTGTACCAATTTATTACATATTTCCCTTAAACACGGTAAGTTTTAAAGCTCTTAAAAATATATATATGTTATTCTCGAAGATAATATCTAGACTTTGCCCGCGCCGAAACGCAAATTATATAAAATGCCCTCGATAGAAAAAAATCGCAAAGTATGCTCCAAAAATTATTATTAACACGTTTGTTTCAGTTATTTTACAAGTTATATGTATGAAAAAATTCACAGTTTTTCTTTAAATGCTGTTTAAGATAATGCCCGCGAGATTTTTGCTCTATTTTAAACGAGTCGTGTTTTATTAAACATTTTCGCAATTTTCGCATCGATTTTGTGGCTGTAAATGTTAGCGCTCTCCTCTAACATTCGTAATTTCGTATCTCTCCATCTTCTTCTTTTCGGGTCCGGTTGCAGAGCCTTAAGAAGAAAGCGAAATATTATATTTCTTTTTACTTAATAAAAAAAAATTTTAAAAATGCTTTTGGGGAGTAAGTCTATACTCTTAAACCCCTTTCTTCTGAGGTAGACATTTTTCAGTTAAACCTTTAGTGCCTTCAAGATTGTAATGAATATTTTTTAACACTGATGAACCCAACTGATGTAATACATGATATAATGTTAATTGTAAATTTTGGATTTTAACTATTTTTCACAAAATTGACCCAGTAGTTGGAATCAAAAGAAGCTTTTATAAAGTGCCAAAAAAAGTGTGCCCATTATTGCACAATTTCGAAACAACCATTTGAAAGATAGTATGAAAATCTTGCACGGGAAAATGTATTTGATATTAATAGTCTTTTGGAGTTTATGAGTTAGGAGAAAATATTTGAAATGAAAATCTATTATTTACCCGAATTTACACCCCGTGTGTAAGGTATATATTATCTAGTTTTGTTTTCATTTTAGTGTGAGAATTTTTAGTTTTAAAAGTTTGATATGAAGTTATCTATGTTTTGATGTTTAGTGACTTATGATCTTATTTCTAACATTGTATCCGCTTTTTATCCCTATTCTACGTTCCTTACATTAGTTATGAACTCCCAATATGGTGTTTGTCCAAAACACGTATGTCCTGTCGATGGGAGTGAAAAATCTTCCGATTGGTTTTTTTTCGAAAATGGTCGTCATTGCTGCCATCAATTGGCTAAATAAAGACGTAGAGAGCTTTTTCACTTATAATAATAAACGGGACATAAACGTAAGTTAAACCGGTTTGTTTTACATTTTATTGTTTCTTCAACCTTTCTTTCCTTGTATCAACACAAATATGGGTGACAGTCACAATGTTCAGACCAAAATACAGATATTTTAATAATTTATTTCACATAATAGTGATCACTTTGCACCATTCCAATCCATGCTGAAATAAATTGAGAATTTAGGTACTACTATTCGATTTGTTTACATTCTAATAGGCCACTTGCATCACATTTAAAAAAAAATCCGGTTTAGGCAAATATTCTAAGACATTCTGTATTTTTAATGGTATTTTTGAAACCCTGGGGATTTTTTGAAAATTTCAATCCGAAAAATCAGACCATTTTTTATAAACCGGAAAGACGGGACATAATTTTATAGGTGTGAAAAACGATAATTACATAGCCGAAAATCATTAAAAACAAAAAGAAGGCTTTCCACACGAATGGCACGGGAGAATAACGAGGCATACCAAAAGTATTACATCTCATAAATATTTTTTTCCTTGATCCATCTTATTATGACAATTTACAACGTCTATATTACTAAATCCAATGTAATGTACTTGTACTTGTAAATTATAATAATAACAAGAATATTATAAAATTTGATTTTGTTAAAATCAGCACCATAACCATTATACCTCTAAAACACGTACCGATATCTAAAATGTACGGGGTTCTCTTCACAACATCTGTCAAAAAGTCAAACCAAATGATAAGTTCGCAGAGAACATACAATAAATCTAGTGAACGAATTAAAAAAATTCACCTGAAATCAAAGTGATGCCATATAAAAAAAATAAATCAGTGTGGAATTTTACAAAATTAATAGGAACATTTTCGGAGACGGGACATTTTTATGTGGTCACGAGCCCAAATAATGGATTTATTTATTTAAAAAAAAAACTGTACATTCCTAAAAAATTAAACATTATAAATAAACATTTTCGTAATCTTAATAAAAATATCTATCCACATGACTATCCATAAGTCGTTATGAAATCCATGCAAGTGGCCTATTGTTTTTTTAATACTCCATTTGAATCGACTTGTGTACTTATCATTCCGGGCATTCGGCTGCTGAGCGAACGTATCGATACATTTCTCCGATAGTAAAATTTCATATCACGTTTAGCCTTATTCATGTTATTAAGGTTGCTAGAAACTTCACAAATAATTATGACTTGAATATAACTACGAAGTGAAACGTACTTCTGCTAAAATGATTGGCTAGATACTTAGCCGATGATAAGTGCATTATTTGAATGTCTAAGTACCTACCTACGAAAGAAAAAGTAAACGTTTCGATAGATATCTAACTGTTACTCGTGTATTGAATGTTGAACACGAAGATGCATAAACAAAAATTTTAACAAAACAAAAAACGACTTAAAAAATGCACTAAAAAGTAAAAAAATAATTTCGTATTCTTCTACAACTTGATAATCAACTTACTTTTTCTACTCATCGTAAGTGCGATTGTTATTTTTGGAGTCGGTGTCAGTCAAGGTATGGTTTGTAACTACATATATAGTTATAGGTGAGATATGCTTGTGTCGCACAAGCGACTTGACAAGGCGAGAGGCGAGTGCGGGGGCGCGGCGTGAGGGGAGCTGTCAAGTGAACACGCCGCGCGCCGGGCCGGGTACCTTGGCTGACACCGACTCCAAAAATAACAATCGTACCTACATATTGATGAGTAGAAAAAGTAAGTTGATTAAGAAGAAGAATACGAAATATTTTTTTTACTTTTTAGTACATTTTTTGAAGTCGTTTTTTTGTTGTGTTAAAATTTTTGTTAATTTTTTGATTTTTAGTGAATCTGAAGTACAATAACTAATTTGTCTGAATATGGGTAGGCCTACTAAACGTGCTGCTCATATGAGACAGACATAATTTGTCCATAACGACGTTAGGGTCAAATTAAGAGATTCAGCCGAGTTTCGTTAATTTGCTCCTAAGAATTGAAGAGTTCCGTTACTTTGTCATGGATCCGATAATCAAAACCTAACCAACCTCTCATCAAACTACCCTTGAAGTACATCCTTTCCAATAAAAAAAGAATCATCTAAATCGGTTGGCGTGATATTGCGTTATTTGTCCATTTGCCGCGCACATACTTAAGGCAAATTTAAGACTTATGTGGTTTTCTCATGGATGCCATTGTCGGAACTGGACCAAATTAAAATGGGACTACACGGGAAGCATTAGCTTTCAAATAAAAGAAAGAATCATCAATATCGGTTCATCCAGTCGTTCTGAGGTAACAAACATTAAAAAAAAAATACAGTCGAATTGAGAACCTCCTCCTTTTTGAAGTTGTTTAATAATTCAAGCTGAACGTATCATTTATTTCTGTTCTTCTATAAAAAAAATGTTTTAAGGTTAAACGCAATGTACGTTATAATCTACGCATTCACAGATGGCGCCAATTAAATTATTATAGGTTTTTAACACTTTTTGAACGTACCTAATGCTTTAAAATATTAAAGTGAATTAATTGTTTGCGCCCGTACGTATTGGTTTTTCACCAGGGCGATACCGACAGTATCCACCACTCTGTAATAAGAGTTCTATTCTAACTACAGCAATAAAACTATAAAATTATAACCTAATGAAAAAAACATCTGAATCTGGAAGATTGAAAACTGACAAAGATTTACTTGGGACAGGAACTTGTTGGAAGCTCACTTTTTTGATCTATTGTTTGTATTATAATGAACAAAGACCAATAAAAAGTTTTAATTTCACACACTCTCGCGATGAGAGATGAGTTATATAAAAATGTGGATAGTGTGTGCCTGCATTGTTCGTACAGCGTTTTAAGTTATTTAATAATACAACCGAAACCCACGTAAAGTTCAGGTAAGAACATTAATCAACCCGCGTTGGTACATGCAATCTTCTTCACCACTTTCCCTTTTATAATATTATCATTAGAAGAAACAACGCAGCTGTGAAGAACAGAACGTTATAATAATAATTGATACTAATTACACCTAATTTATGTGTGTAATAATTCACTCTCTCTATAACTTCTGCCCCGGTAGTCAATGGAGATTCTTAAAAGATTTCAAAATCTACTCTTTAACAGATGACGATAGTTTCATTGTTTTGGAAAATAAACACCTTTTGCAAGTTATGTTTTAAAATAATTAGATGAATTAATTCTTTGCGCCTGTACGTACGCAAAATGAATATGAATACTTAAATAGTTTTGTCAGCATAAACAAATTCAATGCAGATCACTCATCTGCCGGATCTGCCCTGATGATGGACACTGAAGAAGGAGGTAGAGCAATACGGCATAACACCCAAAAACAAATAACGAAAATTGTGTTTATTTATTTATTAATTTTACTGTAGTAATTTGAACATTAAAGTTTACAAATTGCTAATTAATTATAACATTCCATATTACACACTATATTTTTTCCAGTTTGATGTTTCTCCTACATCTTGAACCTTCCAATTGGTGCTGACTTTATTATTTATTTTTGGGGTGTTATGCCGTGTTGTGCTACCTCCTCCTTTAGCCAACGTTTCGGACGGCGTTACAGTGTCCATCTTCAGGGCAGATGTGTCCCATAAGTTTCTGGTAACGTGTTATAAAACTTCTTCCCTTTTTACAGTAAACTGTTCTGCGTATTCGTTTGTTGGTGCCTCATTTTCTTGCACGTCCTTGTGTTATGTCTGTGATTGTCCTTGTTATATAAAAGCATTTTGGTAACAGGTTGTTTACTATTTAATTTAATTTTAATTTACTATTTATTCATCGCGTTTAAGCTCAGCGTCTATTTCACTGTTAGCCAATTTAGATCCTTTAACATTTTATTTACTTTTAAAAATCTCTTTCGCCGAAGTATTATTTTCATTGCCCTATTTTTGAGAATTTGGAACTTATTTTGTTCTCGTTCAGTACACAAGAGTTGCAGTTTGATAATACCTTCAGAAAGCGTAACAGCTGTCACGCGTAATAATAATTACACAGCATAACTTGTATATGTATAATAAACTGTTTTTTTTTTGTAAATTAAATAATAATATTAAAAATAAAAACATAAATCTTTTAAGAAATGCTAACAAATACAATATTGTATCGGTGATTCAATCCCGTATTGCATTTTTAAGCCTTTCTTGAAAGATAGTAGGAAACTTTCCTAGTTGGACAGTCAAAGCTTCCTTATTCTGTTAATGTATTTTTATATTAAAATTTTATGAAAAATAATAATTAAAAAATGCTGATTTAATGACGTCAGAGCTCACCTTTCGATTGTTTTTGCAACTTCAAACAAACGAATTGATTTCGGCTTTGAAGTTACGATCAAAGTTAATTCTTTCTTCAATAATTATTGGTATTTACAAAACTTTATTTCACTTTTTATTGGTCCAATGTTTTCACTTGCGTTTTTTTTCATCTTTCGGCGCCAATTGAACGTATGTTTTCTTATTCATTCATCTTCCCACATCACTCGGCCGGACAGCGTGCTAGTCGAATGTGTGAATATCAAATCATTATTAACATACCAGCACAGACCCGTGAAAAATTAAGGGATATTACAATTACAATTTTGAAAACTAAAATAAATTCTTTTAAAATTGAAGCGGGTATGGTTACCGCCGCCCCGGGAACCGTCTATTGGATAACTAAAATCTTTGCTAAAGGTCACCCAAATGGTTCGCTACGTTTGGTGACTTAGCATGGGCGCCCGGGCTCATGGGGTGACATTTGTTCGGGTCTTGACGACAGATGCGTCTGCCAACTAATGCGTGGCGGGCCAGATCGAGAGAGACTAGTTGAGGAAATCCTTTTGATTTCTCCAGCCGGACTCTCAACCCATAGTCTTGCACCGCAATTTTTTTTTTTTACATGACCTCCACACAGGAGGTTCTAAGAAAAATAATTTCCCTCAGGGCCTATGTCATCTTTAAAAAAAGTTTTTTTAAAGAAAGGAAGGAGAGGAGAGTTCTGGGAAGGAAAAGGGTTTAAGGGGTGGGTAGGAATCTGGGGTTCAGTATGTCCTGGTCATCCGCCTCCAAGACCTAGACAAACCTCACCCCATGTACCCGGGCACCCCTGCTAAATCACCAAACGTAGCGAACCATTTGGGGTGACCTATGGCAGAGGTGTTGGTTATCCAATAAAGGTTCCTGGGGCGGCGGTACCCATTCCTGCCTTCCAAATTGGAGGGTTGGATTCATGCGTCTGTCACTCCTGGACACTGACCCCCATTTTCCTATCCACCCCTCTTACCTTGTTCCTTCCCAGAACTTCCTCTCCTTCCTTTCCTTAAAAAGACCTCCCACATAGCATCCCCTACAATGACGTACGCCCCAAGGGAAATTATTTTCCTCGGGCCTCCTGTGTGAAGCTAACTTAATAAAAGGGACCAACTTTACAAAATTAAATTCAAAGCAAATCTGAGTTCATTGAATGTGAATTATTTTACGCATGAATAACGCACATCACAGTCAAATAAAATTAGTTTGTTTGACTAGCGCAGATATTTGAAAAATTACAGATCAATTAAAATTTTTGAAAATAGGTAGATACACACTTTATCGCTTGTCTGATTCTTCATGCAACCCATTTCTATTTTGAAAATGACACTTAAATTGAAAGCAAATTTGAGTTCATTATATCAGATTTCACGAGACAAACAGATACGAAAACCCGAACTGGATTTTTCTGTTGGAATTCAAAATCATATTCCAAGTTAAAAAGAAATTCCAACTTCAAAAAAAAAAATCAAATTATTTGTTTCCTGCATTTCGAGAATGAGTGTGGTCACTGCCCTGTTGCAGGTCATTTGTTTAAAAACGAGTCCTCGATAGTCCACTCTGCCAGTGCGGTGTGGAGGAGGAGACTCTTGACCATGTCTTTTTTAATTCTAAAAATCATTCTTCCTTCGAAGCATATATCGTGTGCTCATTAAAATCACCCACCATTCTCTCTTCAGTATTCCGTATTTGCTGTCTCTCGACAATTCTCGAGTTTTTTCAGTTCTATATTAGTTCATAGACTAGAATGACTTCAATATTTGATTTGTCCGGTCCCCTTATAGATTATTCTAAAAATTATAACTATCTTACTTAACCCGGCGAGATGGGTATGGAAAATTGTCACACGGAGGTGGGGGCCGGGTAATTGTTACCGGAATAGACAATGTCACACACATTTCAGTATCTATTTAAGGAAATTAAAATTATTCGTTACGAGCATTATGTTACTGCTATCAAAGCACGCTATAAAGCACGACAAAAATCTTAGAAATAAACTTTTAATCGTAGGAACAAGGCTTTGAAACTTAATGTCTAAAAAAATCAACAAATTTTGGCTTCTTCCAGCAAAATCAAAGTTAAATATAACAATCATCAGTCTTCAATTGTTTAAATGTTCCTTTTATGAATTTACTAACATAAACAGTCGAAAACACTAATTAACATCATTATTATTGCTACAATCCTCACAGAATATGGGCATGGGTAATAATTACCTTTTTCAAGTTTTCGCACGTGTAGCTCACAACGCGACTAATGCCCGACTGATTTCGCGCCAGAAACTTGTTGAGACACTCAATAACCCCAGCTACTGAGAAAAACGGCAAAGTCGCGTAAATAGTTAAAAATTATAGGCAAACTTACGAGGCGCCGGTAATCTTGACCCAGCCCCCATCTCGCCGGGTTAATTTTATTGGCACAAAGCACTCTTTTTAGGGTGAATTGCCTGTTTAAAAAAAACAATCACAGACAACCGAAATTATTACTACGTTTGATGGTGCAGAGTGAATACAATCTGTCACGTCGAATGCGCAGTGTGTGCCTCTCGCAGAGTGTTCACGCGCAGGGCTGTACATGGCATGCAAGGCTTTCACTACGAGACGTTGAACCGTCTTTGGTTTGCGAAGAATGCGCGTCGTTTGGCATTCCAGACGCATCCTCGGACCGCCGAGTGTTGATGACATACTTAAATGTGACATGCGAGTACCTCAGATACACATTGCAGTTTTTAAGATAATGGGATCGGAAATGTCCATTAGATTGGTTGAACTCAGATTTAAGATAGTCTCTCAGAAGCTGGGTGGCTTGTACATAGTGCAGAATAATTAGTGATGTGCACTATATTCCCCGTCCTAATACCCGATTTGGGAGGCGCACGTAGATACCGCCGCCCCGGGAACCATTTATTGGATAACCCACACCCCTACCATAGGTCACTCCAAGTGATTCGCTGCGTTTGGTTCCCAGATTCATGGGGTGAGGTTTGTCTAGGTCTTGGCGGCGAATGCGTTTACCCACCTATTGCATGGCGGGCCGTATCTGGACCTCTCCTAGACCTCTGGACCTTACCTAGACCTCTCCAGCCGAACTCTCTCCACCCATGACTTTGTACAGCAGTGACAGGGATGGATTCGTAGGTCTGTTACTCCTGAGCACATTTACCTCCAGATTCTTACCCATCCCTTGTACAGTTTTTCTTCCCAGAATTTTCTCTCTTTCCTTTCCCTAAAAAGACCCTTCAAACAGTATCCCCAAAGATTACATAGTCCCCGAGGGATTTTTTCCTTAGGAACTAACTCCGGGGTTAAGCTGATGTAAAAAAATGTCATTAATTTATTTCCTTTCTAAGCTTCCCCTTTCTAACCCCACTTCCTTCAGTTTAACTATTCTCCAAACGTGGAAGCCATAGTTTTACTAGCTTCAGACAGTTACATTGCGTTATAGAATTTACTATACTTTGGTCAAATAATCACTCCTACGCCACCAATAGAAACATAATCTTGATCCTCTTGTCAAATGGTCGGAATTGAATAACTTGCCCTTCAGCATCCAGAAATGCAGTGTCGTTACATTTACAAGATCCAAAGACACATTTCTATTCCCATACCACATTAATAAAATTTTACTAATACGCAAAAGCGAGATTCGAGACCTTGGCGTAATTTTTTAAGCAAATCTCTCTTTCAAATCCCACATATCTTACATTGTCTCCCGCGCCAACAAAATGCTCTGATTTGTTCTTCGTAATGCGAGATCATTTACTAATGGAATTGCAACACGAAGAACATATGAAGCACTTGTCCGCAGCATCCTGGAATACAGCTCCATTATTTGGGCCCCCTCTGAACAAAACCATAACCTAGAAATAGAAGAGCACAAAAAAGGTTTATGCGTTACCTGAATATGAGTATATGCATACATACTACCCATTCATGTATCCATCGTTGTTCTTAACAGGAATGCCTGATCTTAATACCTTAGAAGCCCGCCGAAAAATATGTTTGGGGAAACATTTTTTTAAGCTGATCTCCGGTACTGTACTGAATCCACCTATGTTGAAGGAGATTAACCTATATGTCCCTAAAGCGTATACTCGTGGGAGATTCCACGCACTTTTTTATGCTCCGAAAGCGAGAACGTCTTCCTTTCAGAGTGCGCCATTAAACAGAGCATATCAACTGCTTAACGATTCTGCATTGAGCATTTACATCTTCAATGTTACCTATAGAGAGTTCAGTAACTATCTTTTGACATGCGTCACAACGTGAAACTGCCCCCATGAATTTTTTATTTATCTTCTTTTAAATTTTGTAATCTTTTCCGTAATAACTTAGTGTAAACTGTTTTATGGAGAACCTGAAAAAAAATCTTCTTTCTAGCATTACATCTACTGGCTAGCTACCGAGTTAGAAATGTGATGATCTGAGTACTTTTAAAGCTTTCCCTTTCTAACCCTACTTCCAGTTTGACAAACATCCCCAATAGCTGAAGCCACAGTTTCCCTGGCTTCAGACAGTTCCGGCAACATAGCATTACAGCTTTTCGTATACTTCGATCAAATAATCACTCCTGTGCCACAACATAATCTTCTCTCTAGCATTGCATCGAGTGGCAAGCTACCGAGTAAGTACAGTGATGATCTGTTCTCATGGGAACGTCTTCCCAGCCAGATAATATCGGCTCAGCGATCGGATAATTACCCTGACTATCATCCATTATCCGATTCTGTGTAGGCCATTGTCTGCCGCCGTGAGAACTTTAATTCTGGCGACCCATCGCCTCTTTTACCCTCCTGGGACCTTGCTGGTATGATTGTATACATAATGTTAACACGCATACCGTTTTTATGTTTGTTGCTGCAAGCGTTTTTCTGTTTTGTCGTTTTTTGACGTCACGTCTTGCTGTCTGGGGTTATGGTCGGAAGCCGAACACGATATGTCTAGTTATTTCAAACACGTTTGTACCTAGATTACATGAAGTTAGGCTAACTTTACACTCTTAAGTTTTTTTTCATAAATCGCTCACGGAAGTTTTTTGACACGACTAACCGCGTCCGCCCGAATTTCCAGCCTTCTCACAGCTTATAAAATCAGTTAGATAAGTTGAGAGACTTGCCGCAAGAAATAGATAAAATTCGCCATTTCGAGATGTCAAAAATTAAAAGACAATTGTTTTCGTGGGATTTTTTCCCCATAAAACTAGTATTAATTTACACTTATTTAAGTTTTCAGAAAATGAGCATCCTTCTATTTAATTATCGGTCCAATCCTTTCTAATCTCAATGTTTCTTTTTTAACATTACGTATTTGAATTCGAAGTCGGTTGCTGTCAGGTAGCTGTCATTCTGATAAAATGAAAGAACTCCATTAATATCCGCCTTTGACGGCACAAAAGCGCGTGGAAAATTGTTTAATTAAAGTCAAATTCTATTTCAACACTTTATTTGAGCCTTTTCGTCTTTATTGACAAAATCGCGTAAATTTGACAGTAGCAGATCGTTGTTGATAGGAAAATATCTTACCGCAAATAAATTTACATGTGTAAACGGTCGCATGAGCATTTACCCGAACTGCTTCCGTGAGCATTAATTTCCACAAGTCGGATGCATAAGTAAACGCTCCTGGGAGTAACATATCAAAAACTTACGTTAAGTCGTAAATTTTACTTATGAGTGTAAAGCTAGCCTTAGTAATAGATGTGAGGGATAATAACTAGATAAAGCGCTGTTGATTCTTGGAGCGCAACTAATTGTAGTTGAATTGTAAGTAACGCCTGTTGTCTGCCTTCTGTCATAGCAGCAGGTTGCGCCTGCCTGTCGGCAACACGTCCAACTCATTATTATTTATAATCGACTTATATTTTATAATTTCATCTGCTTGTCGGCCCTAAATTGGTATATTTTATTGTTATGGGTACAGTACAGTAGGGCACTTAATCGAGTTTGATAATATGATCTCCAGTTAACTATCTTCCAAAGCGGATTAGAGGCAAGTTGTCATTCTAACCGATTATTTAAGATTATAAGTAAACGATATGTTAAATTTATTTATTTATTTATTTATAGATACAAAAGAAAGTACAAATTACAATTCGGAAGCTTTGCTTGTTCAACTAGGAAAGTTTCCCGTTCCAGGACAGACAAATTGACATGTTTAGTTCATATTATACCTGAAATGTACATAATTACATAACAAAAACAAAAAAAAACAGAAAATTTCATTTTTCTCTGAAGCTAAGGTGTGTAATAAAGAAAATGTATATAAAATATATAAATATAAGTACACATACATTTTTTGTGACAAAATAGAAAAGGTAATCTGGTAGCACATATGATTCCTGACTCTTTAAAGGACGGGCAATCCATTCCTCTACCGTATCGGAAGAATTGCAATTTGGGACATGAATGTCAGGACGAAATCACGGAATCAAAATTTTGATTAAAAATAAATATTAAATTATTTTTTTGTAATTTTGTGATTTGCATGTAAAAATGCAATTCTTTTGTATTTTAAGTACCTCCTTCCTTCTCATGATATAGTGTCAATTCTTAATAATAATAATGCACGTAAGATGATAATATTATGAATAACTAATTGGACAAGATAAGTTTTGCTATTATTCTTCACAACTTATTTATCTTGTCCCATTCGGGTTGAGGGCACACCATTTTGACAAGAGGCCTTTAGGCGTTCCTGTCCTCAGCTACGTCAGCGACCTCGTGCATTGCAATTCGTTCGAGTTGTTATCGGCTTTTTTCTTTCTTTTATTATATATCTTCTATTATGTAAAATAAATTATATAAAAAAAAAAATTATGTCTTCATAACCACTACGTCGCTGACTTCTCTGTCCATAAATATTATATCTGAGCTGTTTGTTTACAAGATATTATTTACGTATTATTACTCAGATATTGTTATAATATCTGAGCTATTTGTTTACATGTTATTATTTACATACACATTTTACTCTTTTATGCGCCCATAGCAATTTTAAATTGGTCACATGAAGTAGTAATAATTTCTTGTATGAGTGTTAGTATTTTTACCTGCCCACGCCCTCACTATCCCATTTCAACGCTCCCCAATTTTCTCTGGGGCTTCTACTGCCCCCCTGAAAGTCTCAAACGCCCACAAGGGGGCGTTACCGCCCACGTTGAGAACCTCTACAGAAAAATTTAATAACAATTGTTTTGATTGTTTACATTAAAGTAATTTGTTATTGTTGTTGTTTCAGGTGCTCCTACGAGCTGGCGCCCTTCTGTCCCTCGAGGCGCGCCGCGATAGCCTGCTGCGGGCGCGCATCGTGTCCCTGCAGGCGGCATGCCGGGGCGTGCTGGCCCGCCGTGCAGCCGCCCGTCTGCGCGTGCAGCACGTGGCGGCGCGCTGCGTGCAGCGCAACGTGCGCGCCTTCCTCGCTGTGCGCGACTGGCCGTGGTGGCGGCTGCTGGTGCGCGTCGCGCCGCTGCTGGCCGTCAACAGGACGGAGGACCAGCTGAGGAGCAGGACGGTGAGTTGATATACCTACTTATTGAAGGTGATTAGTTGAGGGGGCTACGAGGGCAATAGAAGGCGCCTTCTTGGTCACCTTCACCTCTGGAGACACATTTTGTTGTTGGGTGTGGAAAACGGCAATAACTGTAAAGAAATTGAAGGCAAATTGAAACAATTACGAAAATTATTCTCAAACTTCCTCTAACTGCAAACAGTGACTTAATATTCAACACAATGAGAGTGTATGATGTTCGACAGTATCTACTAGTATCTACAGTATCTAGTAACTATCCTCATGCATCTCTTTAAAAACAAACACGTGCTTTACGAAAAAAAAACTTAAGGCGATCCAATAGTCCAGGAAAAAATCTAAATCGAAATTCACGCCCTATTATGGGAGGAGTTTAAAAATACTTGAGAAAAAGTTTTTGGAAAGGTTGGAAAAGGTATTTGAGAATTTATTTTTACAGGTTGATTTCGTAAAGGCCTGTAATAAACATTAACTCATTTTTTACGCATTGTTTATTGTAATAAAACAGAATTTTAAAATTGATTTCACGGAACAAAGCGACGCGGAGCCTAACGTCCGTTTCCCGCTCTGTTCGGGGGCGAACTGATAAAAAAACGGGCGCGACAAGTTATGTAGCCCTTCGGTGGACGGCATAGAGTTCACTGCCGGCCGTATTGTAAAATAACAACGCGAAAATGCATATTTTATTTTATTTTGTGAACTTTGGGCGTAAATATCAATTTTTTTGTGATTATTATAAAAGAAACTGAATTTGCTACGTTAAACATTAAAACCATATCCGAAAAGAGGTTTATAAATAGGAGAATTTGGACTTAGAAGTGTTTTTTACAGACTTTATATTTTATTATTTTATTGGCTTATTAAAAGACTTATAAGATATGTTCTACACGCATAATTTAATATAAGCTTCTTTAATATATACTTCTAAGCAATCCAATTTTCAAAACAAAAACATACGATTTTGCATTACTTACTATGGCTTCATCTTAAGATTTACACGTAATTCGAACAAAGACATATTGCAAGTTTCAGCACTCTCTCCCATCTTTGATCAACATAGTTTTAGATACTTTGCCACCAAAATATTCAACATGCTCCCAGAAAATATCAAACTGAGTCAAACACAGAAAGAGTTTTAAAAAAATGTTAAAATTTGGATATGTTCTAATGGTCGAGCCTTTACTGGTGCCCTCACCCAAACGCCTGTGTATATGCAAGCAATAATGTAAACCAACATAAAGTATTGCTGTATAGGAACCTTTATTATCTGTCTATATTTATTATAAAAATAAAGAAAAATTGGGAAGAAGGCTCAACCTACGATAAAGATTGTTTATAACGCTAATAATAATACCTAAGATCTATTAGACAAAACCACATGTTGTCTGATGGCAATGGAGGCCCGGAGAGGAATTATTTTTGTCAGAGACTCCCGTGTGAGGCTAATGTGAGAAAAATCAATCAATTAAAATAATGTGGTACATATTTATGTGTTTATATTGTAATAATGGTAATCCACTAAGTTAAAAATGCTGTTTTAAAAACGGTGCCATGTTAAAGTTCTTCACCAAGTGACCACTAGTTGTTAAAGTACACTAGATTTGAAATTAATGAAACTACAATATCACATCTGTCATTCTTTGATTGGACAGGGATCTAACCTTACCTTTCCTTGTTCTGAGTTATGAGGTGTCGGAAAGTTTGCGAAGACGATTTCTAATTATCTATTTACTGATTTCTGATTTAGAGGTTGATAGGACGTATGCTTATCTTTTTAAAACATACCCAACGGTGCATTGGAGGTTATCCACCATTTACCCGCCCTGGTATAAGAAACTTATGCTTACTCCTTCATGGCTCTCGCAAGGACTCTAATTTTTTTGAATTAACAAATCTACATTTATTTAATTTTGAACGAATCTAGACCTCCAGTGTCTCTGCATATGTTGTTAGTAAGCAGTATGTAAGTGCTTAGCGGGAAATCAAGATACAATAAGTGTTAGTATGACCCAACGGTGCAGATAGATCCACATGTAACCATAAGGGCATAATAATTCATTGCATCAGATTCTGATTACATTTCCCTAATGCCAATCGATAACGCCACGTTTGAATTAAATATTTTGCTTTACGCTAGAATATTTTACAAAATCAGAAATTGTTAAAGTATGAGAATTCGTATTTGCAAACTTTGACACCTCAGAACATGGGCAAAGTTAGAATCCTATCGCAACTAAAGTGACATAAAAGTGTGGAAATACGACACAGATGGCTCTGAAAGTTACTTTATTTGTAGAAATGAGCAAAAGAAATGGTTTTGCATTCAAAGATCATTCTTGAAAAAAATGTCAGTTAGAATCTTGCCAACTAAGGTGAAAATATTACGTAGAGTGAGAAATAGATGATTACTCAACCGCCAATCCAGAGTAAGTACGTAGAATGAAGACACCATACCGTTGCTTCGAAAGCTACGCGACTGGTAAAAGATGTGCAAAGTGAACATTTCCCTGATAACAGCCAGCTAATCCAGAGTAATTAGGTAGAATGAAGACGCCATACCGTGGCTAGACAAAAGCATCAGAAGATAAAATTTGTGATTTGATGGAATATTCAAACAACACCTTCCTGAAAGAACACTCGAGTATTATCCAAAATACTCGTCGTTTAATATGCGTGTTGTTGGCTCATACTCAAATTCAATGCTTCATGAAAATTTCTGATTTAATATCGGAATTTGACATTGACAATTTGTTTAGCTCGGTTCAGCAAAATTAATAAGTGTATTGAGTGATTTATTTCCAGTTGCGAGAGCAGAATTCACGCGTGGGACAACTTGGACACGTGTCGCCAGAGATTATTTATGCTCTGTTATCAAATTATAATGTCGTTAGGTGCTACAACTGTCCGCAGTGAAATATTTGATTCTTTACCACCCTAAATTACAGGAAGACATTGAACAAGGATTATACCAGAATGGTAAACCGAAAAACTGCCAGTTGATAATATTATATCAACAGTTTTCTCTGTCTGGGCTGATCGGTGGATTTAGATCAAGTGTATTAACGTACTTTATCTGAACCCATTTCAAGAATTCATCCTAAGACCCTTCGCAACAAACTGAAATGCATTTTTTTTAAATATCTCTACGCAAGAGGCCCTGAGGAAATGGGAATGCTGTGTGAAGTGTCTCTTTGAGGAAAGGAAGGAGTAAACACGGCTCTTGAAGAGACTCATTTGTAGGAAGTAGGAAACACAGAGGCGGGCAAATCGTTCCACAACGAGCTATTGAACTCAATAACGAATCGTAGAAACGACCTGATTTCATGTGACAAATGTCAATCGTCCAAAATTTTGGGCGCGCATTTGGCGTGTTTCCCAACTATGCACCGGTGCCGATCAATGACGCTAGTTCCTAGGAGCATCTTCCATTTAAATACTGTCAGAACAGGATAGCATTCCTGCTCTAAAGATTGCAATCCGCTTGTTAAGAAAGGGGAATCTATCAAACGGATCTACCGTTTCTGCCCAGAGTCGAGGGTTTTTTTTTCCGGTATTTTGGGGTTCCAGACCAGATTTGGCTGTCGAATTCAAGAGTGGGATGCACTTGTAATTTGTACAGGGTCAGCAGTTGTGTTCGCAGTATCTGAGGGCCATGTTCTATACGCTCAGTTTCTGAGAGGCTAGCTTGACACTGGCTTTGATGGAGCATCCGTGCCTGAGCTGGACACTTAGAGTTACACCAAGCATATCAATGGAAGACATGTTGGGAAGATTGAAGGAGACTAGACAGTAATTTCGGTATGAAACCATTATAAATCCTGTACCTCTCAAAGACTGCGATGGTTCGGCCATATGGATGAAAGAACGAAAGATTGTCAGAAAATATATACTTATAGAATCATGATTAAGTGTGTGTCCAGTAGAAGAAACACATTGAAGTACCCACCACTGTCCCACCCCGGTATAGACAACTTATGGTCGCCCCTTCGGAGTTCTCGCAAGAATCTAATTTTTTTGAATAAACTGCTCTACATTTAATGTAACGAATCTAGACCTTCAATGTCCCCTCATACTGTGTTAGGTAGCGGTATGCGGACGCGCCTACAGGACTGTACTGTAATGGTCAATCTCTACAATTCTACAGCCCATGGAGGTGTCAATGCAAAAGCAGTGAGCCTCATGGACAGTGGACAGTCAAACAAGTTGTTGTAACATCAACAAAACATAAAAAATAATGTAATACAAAATGACAGCAGCCGTCATGAGTAATCAGCTCATGACAGCGAAAGACCACACACAATCCGGCGGGCAGCACCGGGCACTGTACATAAAAGAAAAAAGAAACAAAAGAAAAATAATGTATATATACAGAGTAGAACTGGTGTCACCGCAACCTGACTACCGGCAGTACCCGAGAGAATGAAGAAGGCTAATTGTCCGGCCTCCCGATGACCGGCGGCGTCGTCCTTAAGCCAGCTAGCCGATGGTGCCTAGACGAAAGTAACTGGAAATCATAGAAGAAGACCCTAGGGAGAAAAGCGTCGGGTCGCCGGAGGCGGGACGGACAGCTAGTAGAAGAAACACAGAGAAAATTCGAGGAATAGGCGGACTGACTGCATGGAAGATATTTGGACCAGGTAGAGCTATTTTGGAGATTATTGGTTAGACCAGCGAGATCAAACCCATCGATCATCATTATAATTATGAATAATGACTGACCAGTTTCCCCGTTTCGCCGATTTAAATGTTGATCTATTGATAAACCAGAAGGAAGATGACTTTGTTTTGACGGAAGCAGTCACGGTCAAAGAAATTAAAACTAATTGCCAAACAATGAAGTATCTTTATTACAAATTTCGGTGGAAATCCACCAAGATAAATATTTTCTTAGAAATATTTGTCATCACTTGACAACTTCAATAATGAAGTATTTATTGTTTTATGTGATAATTGTAATTTACTACACAGGTTTGAACGAATGTCAACCCTCTTTTTTTTTGAAAAATAAAAATTTGTTTACTAGCTGGGGTACGCGGCTTCGCTCAGGACAACATTTGAATGTGTTCTGGAATGTTCCACAATGATGTTTCTGATTCCCTAGCATTCCACAACCTTCCAGAATATTCCGGGATGTTCTGGAATTTTGTGGAATTTCGAACCTACTGTAGATAACTAGAATTCCAATGCCATGCTCCTTAATTATAAGAATATGCTACATAAAAATATCATTCAGATATCTCTGAAATCCTAGCAAACTTATATTAAACTAGCGAGTTCCCGGCAAGCGTTGCTATGACACTCAATATTTTTTTTTTTTTTTTTAATTTAAACAAAACATACAACGCAGTTGCATTCCCATGAGTTATCAAAACTCATTAAGGGATCGCTAATTGGTACTTTTGAAAAGTTAAATCCAACTCAACCCAATATGCAGACACAATATATGAAGAAAAATTTTACAAAATATTTCAACAAAATTTTTCAAATAAATAAATTGTTTTCCTCTGCGTGTCCTATCCCATTCGTCCCGTTCCCTTCCGCCTCCTCTTCCTCTCCCGCCTCCCCTTCCCCTCCCACATTCCCACTCCGCCTTCCCTCTCCTCATTCCTTTCTCCCGCTTCCCCGTCCCGTGAACCCCCTCCCGAGTTCCTCTCCCCCCTCCCGTATTCAATACATTCAGTTTTCAAACAGCTCGCGTGCCACCTATTGCAATTTTATACAAATTTCATAATGCAAGAACTCACTGTTATATATATAATATATATAGGAACCATCGCGGGCATGCACAAATCTAATCCCCAAAATTTACATACAAACATTTTTAGATTTTTGTATATTTAGGTATGTCGATATTTGAGGTGAATTTGTTTCGAAGTGTGTGAAAGCGAGGAATAGGTTCATGCATGTGGTAGTTGGTCCTGGAATTTTTCTTGCAGTATTGCGTTTTGTCTCCTTTTGGCAGAAGAATTGGCATTTAGAGATTCTAGACAGAAAATGCTATGCGAATTTCAAGCCGATCGAGTTCATAGTTCGAGAGTGTATTTCTAAGTCTAATTTAGAGCGTTAAACTAACTCTGTAATTTTTTGTCAACAGGAGGAACTCGAGGCTCTGAAGATGAAGACAGAGAAGTTAGAGCTGGAAAGGGCAAACCTCAAGCATGAGAACGACAAACTGGAGAATAAGGTAAGATTTATTTTAATATAAGTAGGAGTGGTGTGATTATGTTGGTTCAACAGAATCACGGAGATTGAGATGGGCCCGATAATAATTGGGGAAATGCAACTACTTACTGCACAACCAATATTGACCTGCTATTAATTTACACAATTAATTAATTCCACGACGTAATACTAGAATTCGAGATTTATTTCAGTGCAGAAATTCTGGGACTGTCTTATGTATTCCTGTTTGCCCAGAATACTAATGGAGGGACATAATTATACCAATTCAGTGGACATCTTCATTTTATCACTAAACAAATACACAATGTTGATACTGAGCCAGTTCAGTTAAGTAAAATATCAAAGTGATCACGCAAGGGTGTTATTAGTAATATATCTTGTTTTAGTGTATACGGGGTTTATTTATGTTATTGTAATAACACGGGTTATCGGTCGCGCTGTGGTTTTTTTTTAGTAAGGCTGATATTGTATAATTTTTACTATTCATATGTAAAAGCCGCTAAAAAGGATGTTAATAAATAATCAATTGCTGATCCTGTACAAATCGCAAGTACGCTGTTGAATTTGCCAGTCAGTTCTGGAGCCCCAAAATACTTGAAAGAACCCTTGATACTGTGCAGAAACGGGCAGTTCATTTGATAGCTTCAACTATAGAGTTGTTCAATTTCTATATCCGCTATATCAACTTTCATTGATTCGGAGAAAACCGCAAAAAACTGTCACATCTCTAGCGTAAATAAAAAATTGCATTTTTTATTTTTATATTATGAATTGGAGTAATATACATTCGATAAGTGTTCATTTTTCAATGTATGTCTAGAAATATTTAAGTAATTTGGATAAATAAAATGGATATAGCGGATTTTGATACTCACTTCGTGATTTGTATGGAATATAGAGGCTTTTGAAACTCAACTGACCCGAGGGGCGTGTTTCTACACCCGCCATCTTGGCAAAATAACTGCTCGTGTTTGGTTGAATTCCGATATAGCGGGTTTTGATAGTAACTTCTTGAATGATATATGGGTTTTGTTTCTCACTCTCAGTTTTAACATGGTTTTTGGTCGTGATAAGGGAGACTTTGAAACTCAATTTTAGATTAGTCTTGTTCCTCGCAAAAATGTGAACCGGATATCATACTCTGATCATTTTGTCAAAAAATCGGATATAGCGGGTATTGAAATTATAGGACTCAATATTATCAAACACATTGCTGTCCTTGTTCTACCGGTATTTCAATGAAAGATGCTCAGAGGAACCAACGTAATTGAATCCTTTTGCACCGGTGCATAGTCGGAACAATGTGACAATGGGCCCCCAACGTTTGGACGTTTTTGAAGTGAAAACTTCATTAGCACCGTTGTGATTTGAAACTCGATGAAACGAAAAATAGCGACACTAAAAAGAGACAAACACATACATTTATAGGATTTAGCCTGCGATTGCATGAGATAGTATAATCGGTCTCCTCTTTGTGCGGTGCTTCGTAGAAATCGTTAAACGATTTTCCGGCTTCTGTAACTTCCAATAACATGGGTGTCTTCAAGACCCATGTTCGCTCCTTCCTCTCCTCAAAGAGATCCTCCGCACAGCATCCTCAAAGATGATATTTCCTCAAAGAATTTCTTGTTCTCTGGGCATCCTGTTTGGGACTAATTAAAAAAAAAACAAGGAAGAACTGCTCGATACTAATTAGGAAGATGATTTAGCACTCGGGCTCGATCACCTCGTCGAAAGATTCGCACAATTTGTCAATTTGTGGCAACACCACAAAAAAATTTCTGGTTGGAAGAAAAAAATGCAACGTTATGCAGATTTCTGTCGCTGTTTGTGACATCAACAACAGTTACGCCTGAATCTCTGGTCCATTTCATCTCGTCTGCACCAACTCTGGTTACAGATTTAGACCGTCTGCCGGTCCTCCGTGTCCAGCCACCAGCTACCGGCAGCGCTCTGTGCTCTATGCTCGGCGTTCAGTGTATTATTATATCTGTTCGAAAGCGGTCAGCGAGCCGCGGCCGGCCGCCCGAGCCAGCCGCCCAAAACGTCGCGTACCCCGGTATTCAACAAATCGACAATTTATAAAAGAAAATTTTATAATTTACCACCGAATGCTTATGCGCGATGATTGTGACAGTTTGTTATTTTTACGTTATATCTTGTTTGCAGTGCTTGTGTTTTTATTATATTACTAGTCCCATTTATCTGATAGCCTTCGTGGTCACGGGGGTTCAAATCCCGGCGTGCCAAATCAAATTTTGTTTGATTAAATTGTGTACTGTAATGCAAAGTATTATTTTAAAATGAATTCCAGGTCAGGTTTTTCAGAGTACTTGAACGACTCGTTAAATTTCAAAGTTAGTTCCATTCAAGTTCTGCTTTTATTTCAGTTTTGAGAAATATCTGGCCAATAATGATGTAATAACGAAACTTGGAAAGAGCCTTTACAGAATTTGAAATTTGATGATTTTTTTGAACAAATTAAATAACCCGTCCCATGTAGTATATTTGCGGCATTTGCAGAGTGCAAGATACTCTCAGTATCGTCCTGGTGTAAGACCATCATTCAGAATTGAAACGTTGCTTGAAATTATCTGAAGATCTTGAGAGATCTGAATAGGCAGGTACTTCTCTACTTTCCTCTTCCCCATCTCTTTCCTCTGCCAACTACATTCAGCCTCACAACATACCCCAATTGGGGATGACACAGTCTCACTGATTCCAGACGGTTTTGAGCAGTTGGGACTCTTTTGCGGTACTAACTTGAAAATATATATATTTCTACAGAGGTGTATATGATGGACCGCTACATAATCGTATCTTGGCACAAACTGTTTTTGAAATTAAAAATATTTTAAAGTGCTAAGTTGAAAGTGCCAAGTGAGCCCATTAATCTTGACTGATTACATTCAGTTATCTTATGCAGTGATTATAGTCGATTTTATTATAGTCGAAACACTGTGTGGAACATTTTGCCCCTGGAGTAAATCAAGGATTCCAAACGGGTCGATTGCTAATTAAAATTCGGTCGATCCTAGATATTACGATTGTTAAATTTTAAAAATAATATTGATTTCCACATGTGAAACGATGAAAACATAATATCCTGGTCGTAGGGCAAATTGGTTTAGCTAGATTCGTGCATTGATGAAGCGGTTTGATGGTTTTTAGAGGAACTTTTTTGTGATATTGTTCGACAAAAATTTTCACGCAATTTCAGGTACCTACCTGTCCCTTCGGATGATTCAAAACATAAATACAATAAAACCTCTGTAGCAAATTAATGCGAGGTTAACTTTTGCTTTTAGGTTTATTAAATTTGTTCAATATTTTCTGCTAATTTTCCAGTGAAATTCTTTATTACGTGTAGTTTCATCTGATGCAAAATTTCACTGTAATAGTTACTCAAACGGTACCAACTGGTATCTCAAGAGGAGCCGATGGGACTGTGGCATTCCCAATTTAGGGTAAATTGTGATGCTGAATATAGAAGAAAGGAGAATGAGACGGGAAAGAATGTCTAGATATTTAAATCTTGGCAATAAATATGGCTAAAGTCATTTTAAGCAATGTTTCAATTTTGATTGGCGATCTTTCACCAGGGCGATACTGAGAGTTTCTACCACTTCACGAATCAGCTGCAAGTGTCTAATTATATTAATTACATGCGAAATAATTACTAAATCAATTGCACTCTCCGGGTTTCGAACCCGCGACCTCTGTGTCCAAAACCAATAAATTTAGCGCGCCTTTACGGAGGTTGTCAGTTATTTATCGTATTAATTTTTAATTATTCGTTCATAAAATTATACATTTTTGCAAATATCACAGACAAATGGAAGATAGTAATTAATCTTACAAATAAATATCCTTAGTTTTCCATAACATTTTTTCTTTCTTTAAATACACACTATTAAGTATCAAAATAAATAGTGCAGCACACATTTATTTATGTACAATCTTCGTGTACAATTAATTATTTAAGTACTAACTAATCACATTTATGCAAACTCCCTCCCATATACAAGCAAATGCTTTTAATGGAAGGGTAGTAAAAAACCTGAGATGTAAAATTATCATGTAAATACCATGTAAAACATATTATTAAAAATAAAAAAATATTTAAAAAAAAGTTATAATACTGCTTTAAGCAGTCAATATCTACAACTTCAAGCAGTTTTTGCACAGTTCTCCGAAAAAACATTTTAGATTCTTTACATGTCTTACGTCAGAAGTGACTGAGTAGGTTTCAACATGCTAATGGTTTCAATAATATTTTATCAGAACTAAAACCATGACAAGACAACACGGCAGTTCATTTATATCGAATATCGACTTCTTGTAGCAGTCATTGTCGGCAGAAAGCAGTAACCACACAGTTCTACTAGACCAAAAACGCATTACAAAAGAACACGACAGAATAGTTCGTTAATTGAATATCGTCTTCTTGTAGTAACAGTCTGCGCATTCCCAGCCTAAGGTCATTCGTCCTATAATAATTCTAAAATTAATTCTTGTTGACTGACCGTTATATCAAATTTGATTAATTAGACCTCATTAATAATAGACGCGTACGAGCTCCAACACAAAACAGAGCGAGATTAATCATTTTTGATAATATTTATTTTATTTGGCCGTTCACCCATCTCGTCCAACGTGCATTTAACCGAGTTTATCAATTCTGACTTGTAAACTTGCATTACGTTTGATCTCCTTCGTTTGTGTGTTTTACCAGTTTTACGGGCTTAATTTTGCTGCCAAAATATAAATAATATCATGGAATCATTTTATTAACCTTTATGCACATGTGGGTAAAAAAATTGTACGACCCGAAGGTGGGTCACCAGTGACCCCAGTGTCTCGCGAAACGATCGTATCCCTTTTGCCTTTTCCAGCAGTGGCGGTAGGTGATTGTTTTCCAGTAATATTCGGGTGTTAGTTACTACCTACTGTTTTAACCGACTTCGCTCATTCTTCGCCCAGCTTTCAATCAATAAGTAATGTAAAATGGTAAAAGAGACGAAATCGAGCGAAACTCAAATACGTATTATTGTAGCCCTTTCCAGTAAAATTAACCCTCTATGACCGCTCTCGCGGTTGGTAAGTAATTTCCTCGGAATTTGATAGATATACCTATATATATTTTTTAATTTATTTTTTGTGTACGCCGCATAAGAGTCCCATCTGCTGCCTTTTGGAGGCAGTGAGATTACGGCATCCCCAATTGGGTTATGTTGTGATACTGAAGGCAGTGGGGAGGGGAAGGAGATGGGGAAGAGGAAGTAAGAAGAAACATGGCTAAAGATGTTATATTAAAAACACCTTAAACATCACACAAAGCTCTCTGGGGGGAAGTGTATAAAAGTGTATAATAATAAATTGGCGGAAGTGTATTACCCCATCCGGTGGGGAAGGGTTAAGGTTAAACGTCACGTATAACTATTTATTTATACTCATATTAAATATGGACGAGCGCAAACCATTAATTCACCTCAATACTTTTTTAAAGCAAAACGTGCAAAAAGTATTAAACTTAAAATAATTTTATTGGCGCCATCTGTGAATGCGTAGATTATAACTATAACGTATGTGACGTTTAACCTTAAGATCGTGAAACTTGTATTGGGATGTTTACGTGCATTTTAAATATGTGGTGCTCACTGAACTTTCTATGAAAATAAGATGTTTTTGACGCCTAGTTGATCTTGGCTATCATTTATAATTATCTATAAAGATAACTTCTTCTTTTCCTTCTTGTGTCTACTTACGCCGTTCAGAGGCTGGCTATCTTCGTGGCAAATCTTCTTACTAATGGCTGCAGTCCGGAACTGCACTCGTACTATTCCTTTACTTATTTTGCTTGTTGCACAGGCTCCGGACAGTTTTATTAAATATTATTTATATTTTGAGTTGATCTCGTCCGATCGGAAGATTTTGTTTACAACATCATCAAGATCGCATCAAAATTATTATTAGCCACATCAGATTAATCTTACAATTCCCCGAATCCCTATTGATCCAAAACAACCTCAAGCCAGGCCAGGGCACTGAATCAAATCGGCCTCCCGTTTCTGCACTTTACTTACTTTAACCAGTGATTACTGACATTATTTAAAGTACAAAATGTGAACAAAATTTTTATCTCCGATGACAGTTTTTGTTGTTTTTCTATTTTTTTTTTAACAAACAACATATCTTTTGCTTATCGTTGCTGGTCGCTCTGCCAAGTAACCGTTCGGCCCCATACCCGACAACTGTCCAGTACCTACTGATTTTTTTAAGTGTTTTTAGTTTAAACAAACAAAAACACGAAGTCACCGGAGACCAAAATATCATTTACATCTTTTACTCCAAACGGCCTCAGGAATCACTTGTTATATACTCATACATAGTAAGTCAGGTACGTCTTTTAACATCCTGTATAATTTAGTTATAGCCATTTTAATTGATCTAGTTTGTATGGTAGATTGGCTTATAGCATAATTACAATGAATGATTTGACATAAATACGAAGCCAACTTGATTAAGTGTCCTGGCCTGATTTGATGTGGTTTTGATTAAACCGACCGAATTATATTGACTGGTGCAGTCGAGCCACGTATTGGGGACTGAAATAGCCTCCAATACCACTAAGACTAGCATCGGTTTATTTGCGATAGGTTTGCTAAACAGGTCACTATTTTATCGTAACTCCTTGTCGACAGATTCTGCAGCTCGCACCTCGGGAGATCATCGTTTCGTAAAATGCGTAAAACCTTTTAAGATTTTCTAGGCCAAAAGCATTTTCGTTATTTGTTTTTGGGGTGTTATGCCGTGTTGCCGGATCTGCCCTGATGATGGATACTGCAACGATGTCCGAAATGTTGGCTAAAGAAGGAGGTAGCGCAACACGGCATAACACCACAAAAACAAATAACGAAAATATCGTCAGACTCTGCGGAAAGATGCTGACAATTGGGTATAAAGAGATAAGTTCCTCCTTATATAAGCTCCTTGTCGACAGATTCTGCAGCTCGCACCTCAGAAGATCATCATTTCGTAAAATGCGTAAATACTTGTAATAAATATCGTCAGACACCTTTTAAGATTTTCTAGGCCAAAAGCATTTTCGTTATTTGTTTTTGGGGTGTTATGCCGTGTTGCGCTACCTCCTTCTTTAGCCAACGTTTCGGACATCGTTGCAGTATCCATCATCAGGGCAGATCCGGCAACACGGCATAACACCCCAAAAACAAATAACGAAAATGCTTTTGGCCTAGAAAATCTTAAAAGGTTTTACGCATTTTACGAAACGATGATCTTCCGAGGTGCGAGCTGCAGAATCTGTCGACAAGGAGTTACCTCCTTCTTTAGCCTACCGGATCTGCCGGATCTTGACATTGGACTCTAAGCTTATTTTTGATATTCATATAGACTCAGTCACATCAAAAGCTTCGAAAATGTTTGGATTCATTCTTAGGACATGTAAAAAATTCAATAACTTTAGAACAATGAAAATCCTATATTTTGCCTATGTCCGTAGCTTACTAGAATACGCATCACAAGTTTGGAATCCGCAATACAAATCATATGTGGAAAATCTAGAACGTGTTCAAAATCGTTTTATACGATACTTAGATTTCCGCAGCTTCCGCCCACACCTAAGTCACCAAGATTCAGCCGCGTACTTCAATATACTACCATTAGAAGCTCGAAGAAGCTCGGCCGATGTACTTTTTCTTCAAAAAATAGCCAGATCCGTCGTAGATTGTCCAGAACTCCTAGAACGAATACAGATACGAGTTCCAAACAGACGAACAAGATCAGACACGATTCTTAGCCTCCCTCGGTGCAACACTAATTCTAAACAGAACTCTTTCATCTATCGTGCATCCAACACTTTCAACACACACTATACACAATTTGACATTTTAACTCTGCACCACACTCCTTAAAATCACACAGACACTCTCTCGATACTCTACAATAACAATACTTATAGATACCCTCTAATACAACCACCACTCTATAAACTTCTTTTTTTTTCTCTCTCTCTTTTAATTTTTTGTCACGCATATTTTTATTACTATACCTCAACTTAACCGATCCCCCCCCATCCTACCCCTTTCCTATCCCCACCTAAATAACTCGTCTCTTGAAATGTAATTTTTTATTAGTAAATATCTCTAAAATCACTACACAATTGTATACAATGCCCATGTGGAAACCTGTAAATGGTTCAATTATTGTACTCAATTATTATATACTTTGTTGTTAATGTAAACTGTTGGTCTCCCAAATAAATAAAAATAAAATAAAATCTGCCCTGATGATGGATACTACAACGATGTCCGAAACGTTGGCTAAAGAAGGAGGTAGCGCAACACGGCATAACACCCCAAAAACAAATAACGAAAATATCTTCAGACTCTGCGGAAAGATGCTGACAATTGGGTATAAAGAGATAAGTTCGTGATATGTATTGTGCTGGAATGAGAAAAGTTTGGTTAATAGGATAAAAGGCAATAAGTTCGTAATAGTTTTGTTTGAATTTACGGAAATAAGCGGGCGATTTGGTAAACCGAGCTAACTTCGCGATGTTTGTGTTGAAATATGTGAAAAGAATCGGGAAATAAAGAAAACTGAACTAACTTCGTATATAAATTTAAAAATTAACTGTGTATAAATTTCGGAAAGAAACTGAAAATAAGATGATCTGAGCTAACTCCGTCTTAAAATGTGCAAAGAAAAATGCAGTAGATTAAACTAGAATGTGTGAAAGAAACGGGCAATTTGGTAAATTAAGTTAACTTCGTGATAATAATGTAAACTAAAGTAAAGTTTTTGCTGTACAGAAACCTACATTATACATTTATAAAAAACCATAGATAAAATTGCGGGAAACAATTTACAAAAAATTCTGCCTCAATACAGGTTCACCTAGTGAGGCAGGCTAAGCACAAATATTGTATGATTATGCTACTTCTTTAAATAAATAAATTGAAAAATAAAATTGGTACTACCTAAATGTGCTGTTAATCGTTATCAAATTAAGAGTTACAGTATCGTTATGAAATTGATCAGGGTTGGTTTTTACCCCTATATTTCAAATTTTACAAAACTGGTAAACAACCTCTAGGTACATTAATGGTTGTTTATCAATTGTGTAAAATTTAAATTACGTTTGTAAGGACCAAAGTATGTACTTATATTAAATGTAATATATATTTTTTTTAAATCGTTGATATTTTTAAACTGACAGTGCCTTCAGCCAAATAATTCAAAATATCTATTTTTTAGTAAATGCACAATGCAAAGCTCAATTTAACGGTTGAAATAAGAATCTATTTTGTACTGGATTTAATCTAACATTGAATAAACTAATTACTATAGTGAAACAAAATATCACAAACTTAACATATATCACCGACCTAGTCAGTTTATACGGCGGTCGACCATGAGCCAAAAATATCTCCAAAAATCGTTTTGTTTTTTTTCGTAAATGTCACGTAATTAATTGAAAATGTATGTAAAATGCACTCTTAAATCAAGCATCACTTTTTATTCATTTTACGCTACGTTTTATTTTTGGAAAATTGTTTATGCTTTTGGTGATTTCAACTTCGTGAGAGGACTTATTCCAAGTCGAGAAAGTATCGGCACTATCTTTGCCAGATTCAACGCCTTCTTTGAAGTAGGTACATTAATCTATTGCACTTGGATTATGTATTAAATGGTTCTGTTTCTCAAGTTATTTTTTAAATCTTTGTAACTAAATCTAAATGTCGAACTATAGTTTTGCATTTTGTCAGTTTTCCTTTGGCATCCAGCTTTGGCCTTTGGACATAGATTCTTGGTTGCTCTCACCGATCAGATCGACTTCTCTTTACAAACCAAGAACGCATTATTTGATGAAACAAATCCTTGCTTTTAAACCATTAAATGTATTTCCACTCTCGACCGTTTTCGACAGAACCCTTCTTTCATCGGAAAGAAAGCCATTAAGTTTTTAAATTTATTTATTTACTAGCTGACCCGGCCACGCGTTGCTGTGGTTAATAAAACACAACGTCATCTACTGGATGGTTATCCAACCTTTATAACCACCGTCGTCTTTGAGTTTATCGCGAAGAGACAGACAGATTCCGTGGAGGACTTCAATTTATAATACGTAGAGATGGTGTGAAAGATTATAATAATGTGCATGAAATGCTTGGGGTAACTAACTTATTTAAGTTAATAAGGATTAATACTGTATCCGTCTAAATAACTTTTCAATTACCGCAATGTACGTGACCATTTTTTTAGAAGATAGAATGGGTATAGTAAGCTATCCGTAAAAGATAGATATATGCCTTCGCGGACTTTTTTGTAGATCTATAAAAGAGGAATATCCCACCATGCATTGTTTTGTTATATCCCAAAAGGATTAGGCAGCGTTTTCGATGAAAGCCACCAGGCGGCTTGACTTTTTCCGACACTTCTAACAATTATCGTTATGTTTCAACCAATTTACACAAATCCTTGACAAATTACATACCTAAACCTTCCTCACGAAACACTCTATCTATTGGTGAAAACCGCCTGAAAATCCGTTCAGTAGTTTTCGAGTTTATCGCGAATAGACAGACAGACAGACGACGCGGGGGACTTTAATTTATAATATGTAGAGATTTGTAGAGATGTAGAGATGTGCTTCCGCTCAAGAGGCACTACTTTTCCACAGCCAAGGGAACTTTGTCGTGGCATTTTATGAAAATTGTGAGGAACTGTGGAGAAGGAGGTTGCGCATCTGGCTATTCATATATTGTCACTAAATTCACTTACTAAGTTCATTTCAAGCAAGGTTTCGATAATTCTGCAAGGTGATATTTCAAAATAATTTTGGCAAAACACATTGTGAATTGTAACACATGCTCTTTACTAAATGTTTTAATTTCTTTGAGTTATTTTCTAATGACTTTTTTTTTTTTTTTTTTTTTTACAGTGTAACCGCACAAGAATCTCAACTGCTCCCGTCTGGAGCCAGTGAGACTATGGCATCCCCAATTGGGGTATGTTGTGAGGCTGAAGCTAGTGGGGAGGGGAAGGAGGTGGGGAAGAGGAAGGTTGGGAAGTACCTGGCTATTCAGATCTGGTCACTAAACACGGCTAAAGCCATTTTCAAGCAACGTTTCAATTCTGAATGGTGGTCTTACACCAGGGCGATACTAATAGTATCTTCCACTCTGGAACATGCCGCAAATATACTATATATTATTTTAAATGAATTAATTGTGAAATAACACAAATTAATCAAATAAAATTTATTTGCGCATGCCGGGTTCGAACCCGCGACCTCCGGAATGTGAGTCAAGAGTCTTAGCCACTGGACTACGGAGGTCGTCACTGACAACAAGTATTTGACGTATTTCCGCTGCGATGAAAAAACAGTCTCAAGTAGTTTTCAGTCAGTCTCTCTCGGGCGGTCTACGTCCGCAGAGGTTTGCCAAGTATTCGGCCAAGTTTGTTGTGCAACTGTGAAACGGCCCCCGTGATCCCTGCCATCTCCTGGCATCTCCTGTTCTCCGGGCCGTTGGGTACACTCGGCAACCAGGAACCGCTTGGTCCGGATGTCGTCCGCCCGGGAAACTCGGAACTAGACTAATCCGGGATGTGGAAATTTGTCGGCTTTGAAGTGGTCGGTGACAGTCGGATCAAAGTGATTTAACAGTGTAAATTTCAATATGTATAGCATATGATTTTTGATTGATTTGGTGGTATCATCGAGTTAGAGATAAAAATCTTAAAGTTGTGGTAATGAACGTAACTAAGGAACTATCACGCTATTTCATCGCAAGAGTAAACAGAGAGAAATGAAAAACCACACATATCTATGTTGTTAATTGGCACACATTGCTTGCTTTATCAACATGCTCTTTTGTTATAACGACTATTAAAATTGTTCATAATTTGTTTTCCCGTGGCAACCAAGACTTCTTCCTACCACTTGCACTTTGTCTCTGGTGAATTTAGATCACTTTTGGAGTTTATTTAGTGGTACCTATAACTTTTTTGGTTTTGAGCTTTCGTTTTCGAGTAAATCGTGTCCAAAGTTAGAATATTTTTGTTCAAATTAAAAAATATATCGGCGGCTAAGGGTTTAATAAAAGCTGTTCTATAAAATGCGTCGAAGTGTACGCCTGCCTCTAAAAGTTTTTTTAACCCTTTAAATGCAGAAAAAAGAGGAGAAAATTACAAAATTAATTGCTCAGATCGAAAAAAAATGTTTTTGGTTCTGTGTGATGTAGATTTACTAGTTTTCCGCTATATCGGCCGCTAAGGGTTTAATATCAGCTGTTCTATAAAATGCGTCGGAGTGTACGCCTGCCTCAAAAAGTTTTTTTAACCCTTTAAATGCAGAAAAAAAATGAGAAAGTTACAAAATTAATTGCTCAGATCGAAAAAAAATGTTTTTGGGTTCTGTGTGATGTAGATTTACTAGTTTCCCGCTTATACTCCGAGTGTTCGGATACACCCTGTATACGAGTATGCTATTACCATTCATTTCTCAATATCAATAAATCCAACAACATTTTTGGCGTATCACCAAATTATGGGATTTAAAAATGAGAGTTGTTTAAAATGCATAGCACTATAAAGCGGATCATATACTTGGTGATGTCAAGCGTCGGTATAACAGAAAAAAACATATAAGTATACTGTCCAAAGATAGAGTTGTGAGGCAGGTTATTCTCCCTGCTTACTCTTACCATGAAATTACGCGATGATAATCAGATAGTGATTGATATCAAATGGTATCCAATGAATCATTTCCGGCGGTATAATGAAATAAATATTTAAAAAAAAGTTTTTCTGAACTTTAGAAAGTTGAATGTACGAATGAATGCTAGTTTATTTGTACAAGTCATGTTTTATTGGATTCTTTTTTCCAGTATCCAAATATTTACATTGCTTGAGAATCGAATTTTTCAGTTTATTTATTTATATTTTCTTTTTACATCCTCCCGATCAGCTGTGCTTTATATCCGGACGAGTTACAAGGCGAGCTTTGTTTCGTGATTATTTTCTTCTTGTTTTTCAGCGGCCACTAAGCCGCTAGAATTAAAGTTACTGAGATGTTTCTCTGATCGTTTAATCTGTTTACTCGGAGGCGCGAAGTTTTGCATTGTCATAAAATTAGGCTAAATGAACGTTAATTGTCTTGGAGATGGAATAAAGGAGTTTTATAGTACCATTAGTACTTAGTACTGTACACAAACAATGAAAATAAAGTGGCTAAAGCAAGCGAACATTTCTTTTGAAATGTGTGCAATAGCATATATACAACATCCTGTGGTATTAAGGTCAATAAATACATGTGAAAGTGCAAAAGTGATATTTTTTTATATAATTTCAATTGTTTTCTGTCCTATTTTGATTATTTTGCTTGTGATCTGTGGTAAATCTAAATAAAGCAAATGTTCCACCAAAACCAAATAAACAAGTGAATCTTATTGGTTTCAATCTTTTCTCCTCAGATATGTTGGTTTTGCACTTACTGTATTCTGATCTTAGACCACAGATTCCATTGCAGTGTAATTGAACATTCTTTTGCCTGGTCTACTTAGTGAAGTGATTCAGGAATTGCAGAAATGCGTCGAAAGTTCTGATCAATTGATGCATGCTTAATTGGAGCCGCCCATTGTCTGGCTGTAGTGGCAATCCGATCCGAACAATAGAACAAGTGTGAACGAATCAATACATAATGAAAGTGCGAAGTGAAACTGTGCCGCAACTGTAACGAACCGTGCACCTACTTCTGTCATCCGGAGACGCGAGAAGACCTCATTATGCCGCTAGGCCCGTCAGTCCTGGCCGGCGGCCACCTTTACAGCCACTCGGAGCTGGACCGTGCCCTCAATGGATCTCATTCATCCTCGATGTCGGAACACTCAACTTTCCCGAGAAGCAGCCCTTACTCGATGGGCATGGTCAACGGTGGTCTCCCACCTTTGCGAAGGCCAATCCTTCCAATCAGAAAGTCCAACACATCTCCACTCAGTTACATGACTTCTGAAAGAACAGATCTCAGACCCCCAATCTCTCCCATGCCGAAATTGAATAGAGCAAGCATGTTTTACGCAAAGCCTTTGAGAGAAGTCCACTCTGTTACTCGAGTCCAATCTAATCCAGGAAGCGACGGACGAATACTTGTGTCGAAATCTCCAAGTCCAGCTTTCCGGAGAAACGGTTCAGTGTCAAACATTGAGACTGGACGTATAACTGATTTACCAGGAAGAAAAAACTCTTTTGCTCCTACAGTTATATCACGGTCTCCGAGTCCACTTTCCTGTTTGAGCAGTATAAGAAGTTCTTCTAGTCAATACTCCACGTGTAGTTCGTACCATGCTCCTGCAAGATCCATGAGTGTCTGCTCTACGAGGGTAGGAAAATCTCCCACCCCTAGAAGAATATTCCCTCAAACTTGTGATGACGAATTGGGACTGGACATTGAAGAACTCAGATCGAAAGAGCAAGCGCCTGTTGTATTTGACGCAAACCTAACATTTGTGCTCGGTTGTGAGAATCAAAAAGTCAGACAGAACATTAGGCCGATAGCAGCTCATCTAGACGATTCCACGGCATCTAACTATCTCTCTGCAAAGATAGAGGACTTCCTAAAAAGGACAGACCATGTGATGGATGAATGGAGAAACCTAGGACACAAGGATGATGAGATGGATCTCGGATTAACGGGAGCAAATGGACGAAGATTGGGGAGGTCGAGGAGTGCGGCCAACATCATGATTAAGGGTTTCCAGTACTTCAGCAGGTCGGGCAGTCTTTGCCGTTCCAACAGCCATATCAGAGACTTCTCAGAAGACAGGACTATTTCCGAAGCAGATGAGGTAAATATGATTGTATAAACCCTGCACTAAATTAAGGCTAATTTATGTTTTTTTGGTATCCATATAATATTTATGACTTAAATTGTTTAGTGTTAATTTTAATACATAGTTATCTATTACAAAATTTGTCGATCTTTTTATGATCCTATAAACTCTTGTTCTAATTAATTACATTGCAAACTTTCCAGAACTTCGTGGAAGTAACACTTTAATGTTGATATTATATGCATTTTAATCGATGTCGTTGAAAACTTTATCTCCAGTGGTAGTAAACATTATACAATATTATATTGGAAAGTCCTTGAACTGATTCCAACAAATCAAATGTTTGGACACGAAGCGGGTGTTCTGCAACGGACAGATGACATAACTTGTCATAACATTATTATATTACTTTTCTGGATTATTTTAAACACGACAAACAACATCTAGCCTCGCTAACATTCTTGTGCAAGTTTACAATATTACGTTTGTAAATTTGGACCAGCTTTTGACCAAGTCGTCGAAAATTTGCGTAAGTCTCGTGATATTTCCAGTTCAAGCAGCTTGCCGGCAGAAGCTTAGATACCAAAAGAATAAACTAATTTTAAAAACGCGGGTACAGAAATAAGAAATACATAAGTAACAATAATGGCAACAAAACAGAATCATGCATAAGAATTTCCCAGAACAATAAATTCAATACAGTTCGAAAAAATCTCGGAAAAGCTATTTCTTCAAAATTTGCATAACTTGGCATTGAACCATATTTTTATAAAAAATTCATGATGTTATGATAACTTCTTGAGTGTGAATGGTACGTTAGTATTTGTTTACGAGGGTTGGTTGGGCGTATTTATTTTTACGCATTCGTAGTATCATTCTCTTACTTTAAGCTTTAAGTGAATCGCGTATTTAGAAGTTATTTATTACCTTAAGTTTGTGGTGTTTTTGTGATATTTCACCGAAAGTGGAAATATGTCACTGCAAAGGTGGATGACTAGAATAAACATTAAGACAATTTCATCTACGAATACTGCGATGTAGGTCGGCATCCCAAGTTTCCTAAAGTATCAACCTTTTCACGATAATCTGACATTTCCTTGTGACGTATCTCGTCACTCAAAATTCTCACTGAAGAAGATGAAGGTGTGAAAGAAGTTTATACCATCATCACTGCATTCTACTTCTCTGTCAAATAATTTTCTATTGTCGTCAAACCTCTAAATTTAAAACAGTTGTTGCCGGCTTGTTTACGATTTACGGCACCGGACATTTTCAGCGATTGTTAATAATATAGTAGGATATTTTATGTGGCGCCGTTTGTTTGTGAATATTCATCTCAAGGGCGCTGGTTTATGCAGTGCGTTAAGAGACGTACCTGACTTACTTTAATCAGTGATTCCTCACCTAGCTTGGAGTAAAAAAGAGAAATGAAATTTCGGTCTTCAGTGACATTTTAAAATTTTCAAAAATCATTTCAAATTTCAGTAGGTGTTGGACAGTTAAGAGTCGGGTAGGGGGTTGGGAGATTACTCGACTAATCATTGACGATATGTGAAAGTTTTTTTGTTGTTGTTTGTGTTTGAAAAAGAAAACAAGAACAAAAAATGTCACCGGAGACCAAAATTTCATTTACATTTTTTTCCCCAGATAAGTCAGGCACATCTCTTAATACCCTGTATTTTGTTCCTTTTGTCTATAAATCCATTTCGGCAATTGTTTCAAGATGGATAATTTAATATCGAAACAATTTCAGTCACCCACGCACAAATTAACTGGGCATAAACAAATCAAGAGTCTTGTAAATATTAAGACAGACGCATTGATTGTATGTAACTGTTATATCATAGTTTCCTTAAGAGCTGTGGTAATACTGGCAATCGGCCTATTGTCCTAACTTACTTGAGTTATCGTTTGGTCTTTGGCGATGTCTCTTGGCTCGTCACAATGTGACTTCTCGTGTTTCTGAACTTACTTCCCATCAATTCATTGGGCATCATTCATATTATAATGGATTGGTCCCGTTTTCCTTGAGGTCTACCAGTTGCACATGGAGGTCTACAGTTGCTCTTAATTACTTGTTATTATAGGTAACTTATATAGTTTTCCTGATACCCTCAATTGGCCTTGGGTCCAGATGTTTTCGTTGTTTCCTAGCTAGGTAAATTTGGAGATCCCTGGTTGTTGATGGTTCCCAGCTACCCTTAAGGTCTAATGTTGTTCCTGGTTGACCTAGGTTATCGTATCAGTTACCTACTGATTCTTTATTGCCCCCAATCGGCCTAGGGGTCACACATTTCCACTGTCTCTCCAGTTATCTTCGGAAGTCCTCAGCTTCCCCTTAGGTCTATTTAATGTTGTTGTTTTTCCTGTTGGCATATTTCTGAGGAATGTGCTATTTTTAATTCCCTTCGATTATTCTGTGATGTTGCACTGCTTTGAATGTTCTACGCCTGATGCCTGTCTCTGATATGAGGGATGCCCGACGTTTACCGATTACTCTTCGCAAGACGTGGTGTGAAAATTCAATAAGCTTGATCTCTTCATCGCCCTTTCTGCGGCGCTTGAGAATTCCGGACAATTTGTTAGTCTCGCTGTTGTTACGGGTGAGAAAGTTTTTCAAGAGATATTCGAAACATTTGGTGACGAATTCTGGCAGACTTCCAACTGTTTCTTGTGACGCTGCTTAATACCATTATGTCGGCGCTGCAAATGTTTTAATGAAGATTAAGTAACAACCTTCAAGTTAAACCGTTTTTCTGTTGTCACTAGAGGAAGTTGTGCAAAAAAGTTTGCAAAAAAACTTTCTTCAAGTTCAAAGTCAATTTTTTTCTTATTTTATCGCAGTCTGTGACTAATTTTAATTTTCAAGGACTCGGGAAAAGGAATAATGGAAAGTTTTTTTATTGTTGGGGTATATTGAGGCGTGTTTCTTGTTTCTTCTTTTTGAGTTAATGTTTCGGAAAACCTTGCAATGTATAAAATTAATTTATTATGAGTATTTAAAAAATGTGAAAAGTACCGTGTCAAAGTAGTCAGTTCCCGTTAATTTGGGCTATAGTGCTCAGTTCTGTAAATACTCTCCAAAGCTTTGGGTATTAAGAAGTGTTCCGATCGTAACAATGTGCCAATAATTACATGATCGTATTATGAGAGATTTAGTCATATTTATTTTATTTTATTTTTTATTTTGCAGAAACAAACAGTACATTATTACATAATGGGAAATATTTACAAAGTTATAGAATTAATACAATAATTGGTACCAATGACATGTCGCTGTTATATACTTATATTTTTGTGGGATAAATAATACATTATACCTAAATTAATTTAGTAACTTATTGAATGAGAGGGGTGTGGGAGAGTGTTTGTATGTGTGTAAATGAGGGTGAGAGGGTGTGTGTGTGTGTGTGTGGATGTGTGTGTTATGTGTGCGAATTCAGTGTGCTAAAAATGTTTTTCTTAAATAAGGGTATTTGTGGTTTTTTTAATAGAGTTGAAACTTTGAAGGATGCGGGAAATGGGGGAGTTGGCTGCAGCGTTCGTATTATTACTGGTTGTGTAAAAAAGGTTGGTGTGGCGGGTTCTTTTAGATGGGATGTTAAAATTTATTTGGGATAGAAATTCTGGGCAGTCTATTTCGTTATGTATAATTTTATGGAGAAATGTCATGTCAGCTACCGTTCGCCTGGATTTCAGGGATTGGAGAGTGCAGATGTAATTATTGATGTATTTATAACCGAGATACTTAATAAATTTATTTTGTATGCGCTCTATATTATTGACGTATTGGGTGTATTTGGGATTCCACACAGGCGATGCAAATTCCAGTGTACTTCTGACTAGTGAGGAGTAAAGCATTACTAGAGTATGTGGATTTCTAAATAATTTACTCAGACGTAGTATAAAACCCATATGTTTGGATTCTCTCGTGATTTTCAATTGAAAAGAAAGGCGCTTGTTTCGTAAAGGACATGGGAATTATTTTATTTAAAATTCGTTTGTTTCCGAAATTACAAGGCATAATTTATTTTTCTTTTAATGTTCATATTATGCCACCTTAATGTTATAACTTGCTTGTAATGTACTTAAAATGACAGAACTAGTTGTTGCAAAGTTTGGAAGGCGGTTACGGGTACCGCCGCCCCGGGAACCATTAATTGGATAACCAACACCCTGCCATAGGTCACCCCAAATGGTTCGCTTCGTTTGGTGACTTAACAGTGGTACCCGGGTTCAGGGGCGAGATTTGTCTGAGTCTTGGCGGGCCGGATCGGGAGAGACTGATTGAAAGAGACCTTTTGACCTCTTCCGACTCTCTCTCTTTACATCGCAGTGAGAGGATGGATTCATACGTCCGTGACTCCTAGACACATTGATCCCCAGATTCCTACCCACTTCTCACAACGTTTTCCTTCCCAGAACTTCCTCTCCTTCCTTTTCCTAAAAAGACCCTCCACACAGCATCCCCAAACATGACATAGGCTCCAGGGGAAATTGTTTTCCTAAGGGCCTCGTGTGTGGAACTAATGTAAAAAAATAAGTGGTTTTAATGTTAAAAATTGTCGAATGGTTATTTTATGTATTTATTTGAATATCATATATAAATGGCATTTTGTATTTGTGGTTTATCATCAACAAAATCCGAAAACTAAGTAAAGCGTTAGAAACTTTCTTCATATTTCCTGTTTATATTTTCAAATATATTGGGCTTGTCTCTATGTTTAGTATCCTGGATGATTCATAATTCTAAATTCTTTAAATTCTAAATGTATAAATACTATAGCGTGGGGTATATATGGGTATATATGGGTATATATGGGTATATATGGGGTAATGCGTTTCATCAAGTCGTTGCTCTGTTTTGGCAGTCAAAATTTTTAGGACATTTTCCAGAGTTTCGGCAAAAACAAAATCAGAAATAGATGGAAAAACGGAAAATACGCACCGTTTATTAGATGACCCGCAAGACAACTGCATTTTAAAATTCCCAGAAAAGATTGGACAAATTTGAAAAACAAGCTTTCTTCTGATACTTGACAACAACGAATGAATTTACTTTTTCAATGATATTCTGATCGGCGGCGCCAGTGGATGTTAAAATTGAATTAGGTCTGTTTTATTGGCAACATATAGTGTGATTTATTTGCCGGCCAACGACTTTGCCATCCGGCTCGATATATCAAACCTATCAAACTGTGTACTTCAGATGCTAATTTTAATTTGTAAGCGAGATTGCTTTAGTATTTTATATAAGTAAATAAAGAAAGACAAAAAGAAAGACGTTAACCATTCGTCACTTTGGCTGGGCAGGGTTCTAACTTGGTTTTACCTTGTTGTCCATGTTTGTAAAGACGATTTCTCATTATCTGTTTACCAGTTTCTGATTTTAAAGTTCAGTCTTGGCTATAGTATTTTAGTTAAATTATTACGTTGAAAGAAATTTTTTTGGAGCAAAAATTTGGGAGGCGGGTATGGGTACCGCCGCCCGGGAACCATTTATTGGATAACCAATAGCCTTGCTGGGTAGGTCACCCCAAGTTACTACGTTTGTTGACTTAAAAGGGATGACTGGGTTAATGGGGTGAGGTTTGCGAAATGTACTCCTGCGTGGCGGGCCGGAACGGGAGTGACTGATTTACCTCTCCAGCCGGACTCTCTCGACCTATCACCTTGCACCGGAGTGGGAAGAACGGATTCATACCTTCGTCATTCCTAGGCACACCGACCCCCAGAATCCTACCAACCCCTCGTTTTTTTTACTCCTCGTTCGTTACCCCTCGTAGCTTTTTCCTTCCCAGAACCTGTTCTCCTTCATTTTCCTAAAAAGACCCTCCACACAGCATCCTTAAATATGATGGGATGGTCCGACGCTCTGTGGGGAACCCGCTTGCACAGCGCGGATGTAAACTTTGCAACCTAAAGTTTAAGTTTAGACTTACGGATTTCAATACTTCGTTTGTGCGAAAGCACTATGAAAGCCATAAATGACATAGGCCCTGAGGGACGTTTTTTTCCTCAGGGCCTCCTGTGTTGAGCTAATGTAAAAAGTAAAAGTAAAATTAAAATAAACACCTACCTATTTCCATATTAAGCTTATTTTGGAAAACAAACTTTGACGTTTGATTTAACTTTTCCGACTTGTTCCACGTTAAATCAACATTTAATATGTTAGATCCGGTGCTGTTAAAATATCCATCAGCAGTCCTGATATCCTCAACTTCATTTGAAACCAAACGAGGATTTGTTTAGCATTCCTTCACATGATTTAACGATTTTCTTAAACATTCCTTACTGCAAGCAATTTTTGAAATCAATTTGCTCTCTCCGTGACGTGTCTAGCTTTTGCATAATGTCCAAACGCATTACGTGTGCGTGCTGCAACATCTTACATCTCAGATCTGTCAATCTATCTTTGCAAATCTCTGATCGTAAAATACCCATCGGAAGTGGCTGTTGGACGTCTGCCAACTGTTGGACAGCGGATCTAGCTTGTCAGAGAACGTATCGGAGAAAGTGGCAGGTCATTTTGGTACATGGATGACTCTGAATCCCTGTAAAAACTAACGCTGACTAATTTTCAACAATCTTAACATCAAGTTAATTAAAAAAAAATTATTCTAAAATAATATTCCTGTGTTTTCACAAATACGAAACAGAAGATTTTACAAATAAAGCAAATTGGAAACACTAGATCTCACGGTCATAAACACATGGTACCAAGCAGCTACTATCAACACAAAATTTAAACAAAAACTTATGCTTAAACACAAACAAAAACCTATACATATATTAAACACCACAGCAATACACGACTTCTTTTCAAAAATCATAACATTTAAAAAAATTAAAAAGCTGGATACAAAACATAGGGAGATTTGAGGATTGAGTAATTTCGTTTTGTTTTTTTTTTTTTTTAAATAACATAAAATAAAATTATGCGTAAGCTTAGTTATTAACCCTCCGCCGTCGCGTCTTTTTTTAACGCGAGGTGTCGCGTGGGGTCGCATACAACCCCAAAAATAAATATGATTAAATTGTTGTTATAGCATACATTTTATGTGTTATTTTAATTGATTATAGTCGAGTGATGATGACTGCATTGAAATAAAAAGAAATATTAAAAATTAGAAATTTATTTTCAACGTAAAAGCTTAAAAATCAACAAGGAACATTTTTTTATAATTTCAATCATATTTTTTTAATAATAAACTTTTTTTTAAATCTTACCAATTTCTATCATTATAAATATATGAGATTATTTTTAATTTTTCTTTATTCATTGCATAAATATTATGGTTACATTAATTAGTGGATTTTTCGACCACCATGCTAGGCTGATGCCCGTTATGGTGGTTGATTTTACATACTGATACAGACTTATTATTATTACAAAAAAATCAACAAAATACAATGAAAAGTTTTTCATTGTATTTTGTTGATGATTTTTTTGAGCCTAACGCCGAAACACAAGTCTGTATCTCACATTGCAGATGCGCAGACTAAATGTTGGCGGTGCTAGCGTCAAGTATAATCCCTTTTAGGAAGCTACCTAAAGTAAGGAATCAGTGGGAACATTTAAAATGTACATAATTAGGATTTCTGTAAAATCTGGGCTTTTAAAGACCCCACGCGATGGGTCGAGGGTTAAAAATGCCTTCATCGGAAAAAATATTTTACCATGTTGTACTTCGACCATGAAAGTAAAACATTCCAAAAAAATGTGGCTTGAAGGGTTTGGCTTTCTACCAAAACACAGTCGATCTTCTAAGTCTGTAAGAAAGAACGAAAATAAAATATAATTTTTGTGTATTTTCATTTTGCTTCGGGATCCCAAACCCTTGTCGTCGTTCTGGTCTGTTGGTTGCGTTGATTGGCTATTTATCGCCTGCAGACTCCGCTGCTAATGACCGTGCAACGCCGGCGATAGCGGCGATGATGAAATAGCTGATCCAGATTATTATAAGACTAAACCTGACATGATTAGTTGACGATAGGTCCCAGATCTTTGAGCATGTTTCAGTAAATTTCTAACAGTGGGATACAGTTTTTTGAAGTATCGTTTTCATTTTTTTTGCGGAATAAAAGCTATGCTGCATCGATACGTTGAGTGCCATTATTATTTACTTTAATGTAGTGAATTTTTTTGTTTATTAATTCATTCAGGTTAAATTTTTGGGCTTAAAGATCACTAGAAAATTCAGTGGTCTAATATTAAAGTAAAGAAAGTAACCCTATTGATCTTTTTGACCTCATCATTTATATTTTCGTTTGTAGAAATATTTAAAAATTTTTTTGAGAAATACTAAAGATAAAGACCATAAATTGACTAATTCCGGAATATATAAACTCAAATGCAATGATTGTCCCTCATTTTATATTGGACAAACAACTCGTAATTTTGAAATCAGAATCAAAGAACATTTAAGGTGTCTTAATAATAATAATTTTTCTAAGTTCGCTATTGAAATTAACCATAGTTTTGAAAAAAATACAGGGATAAATATTCTTCATATTAATCATAAAGGAAAACGTTTGGATAACTTAGAAGCCTTGGAAATTAAAAAATCCCTTAAAAATAATGAATCTATTTTCAACAAACAAAAAATATTATCTTATAGCCCAATCATGGATTTGTTCCCCTACCCACCCACTCTACACTAATACCTACCCACCCAATCTACATTATTAACTAGCAACGGCTCCACCCCTACCATATTAAAACATTGTTTGAAACTGTCAAATTAGTATAAGCTTTCCCTGAAGAAGGAACGTTTGTTCCGAAACCGGTAGGATTTACGCATTATATAAGTGGTTTATACAAAGTTGTATTGTTTCATTTATCTATTTAAAAATGCGTTTACGGAAACTACCGAATCTGGTCCCCACGCGCTGCTACTCGCGTGATTATAGTGGAAAACGTTTCGACGAGATATTAGTACGCAATAGACTCTGACTATCCCGGGTGAGTTTCGTGGGTGAATTTCACTGAAAAGTTTATATAAAAATCAATGTCCGAAAATGATTAAAACCATGTACAGGATTTTTAAGAGATTCGGAGAACTATAGGAAGGTCCAATATAAACAAAAAAAAAGTACAGTGTGCGCCAAACTTAAATGCCGAACTTTATACGATCCATTCTCGCACAGGTACAATCATTTCAATGACTTTACAATGACCGTAAGCGAAATAGAAAGATTCGTAAAACATACGTGCAACAGAGAAAAGCGTGGGCGGTGGATATATATATATATATATAATCGTATTTTTCTTGTGATTTTGATGACATTCAATTAAAACACAATTGTGGTTTTGTTGCGGGACCCAAGTGGGACATCAATCCATATTTATTTTGACCTCTTGATTTGTTCTTTAAACATACTGCACAACTTTCGCAGGTTCTCTTTATATTGTTTGTCATGTTTTCTGCTGTGTACCATGAGCTTATCATTTTTTGCATTTGTGTAATTCCTATGTGACCTAGGTCTTTATGAACATTTCTGATAAAGTGTATGCTGAATTTTTCTGATAGAATTATTTTTTCTCTTTTTTTTACTTTTTTGTAATAAACATTATTCTTCGATATTAATTTATCTCTTCTGTACTGTATCTTCTCATTTTTGACCTGATCTTTTAAGATATCTTCTAATTTTATTAAGTTGACAACTTTTAATTGCTCATCTGTATTTTCATTTGAATCTAGCACTGGATTTCTGCTTAGATAGTCAGCTTCCAAATTTTGTTTTCCTGGAGCATATTTTATGTTAAAGTCATATTGAGAAAGATAATATGTTAAATCACCCAGCTCTTCATCGGTTCTAGATTTGAGATTCATGTTTTCCAGTGGTTTGTGGTCTGAATAAACTGTAAATGGTTTACCTATCAACCAGTATTGCCAGTATTTCACTGCTTCTTTTATGGCTAAGCATTCTAAGTAAATTGCTTTTTTCTTTTTCTGGGCGCTATTTAGTTTTTTCGAAAAGTAAGCTACAGGTTTTTCTTTTCCATCAGACTGTGTCTGTTTTAAAATAGCTCCAAGGCCTTCTAGAGAAGCGTCTGTATATATATTAATTGGTAAATCTTGATAAAAAATTTCCAGGATTGGTTGTGAGCATAGTAGGTTTTTCATCGTTTCAAAAGCATTTTGGCATTTATCAGTCCAAATAAACTTTTGGTTTTTCCTTAGTAAGTTATGCAAAGGATCTAGTATTATTGCACTCTTCGGAATGTACTCATGATAAAAGTTGATTTTTCCTAGAAATTGTCTCACATTCTTCTGTGTTTTTGGAATAGGAAAGTTCTTTATTGAAATCAAATTATCCTTTACTGGCTTGACTGAATTATTCTGAATTATGTGACCCAGATATTTTACCATGTCTGATGCAAATGTGCATTTTGTAAATTTTAATCTAAAACCTTCTGTTTTGATTGCATTCAGCAACTTTGTTAAATGATCGATGTGTTCAGCAAAAGTTTTTGAAAATATAAGTATGTCATCTATGTAATTGACAGCAAAATCGGTTAGTTTATATTTTCTCAGTATATTGCTTAATATCCTGGTGACTGGTCAGTGGTTGAGTGGGCATAGCGCTTGGGTCCCATCCGAGCGTCGCGTGTTCGATTCCTCGGCTGGCTAAGTCCTCCATCACAACACAAGCAACATTTTCGGCTTTCTGTGGTGGTAGTAGGAGATTTTCAAACATTGTTGGGTTATTCGTAACCCGGGAATGTTTGTCTTTCTTTATAAAAAATTAAAAAAAAAAAAAAAAAAAAATCCTCTGAAAAATTGCCGGAGAGGTCTTTAATCCAAAAGGTAGGCAGGTCCACTGATAATGCCCCTCCTGTGTTACAAATCCTGTTTTTTTTTTGTCTTCAATCCGCAACGGAATGGACCAAAAAGCTGAGTTTATATCCAGCGTTGAAAAAAATTGCAATTTCTGGTCTTTGTCATTAAGTCTTCAATCAATGGAAATGGTTGAGCTTGAGGTATTACTATTTTATTTAAGTCTCTGAAGTCTATGCATAATCTGGATCTTTTGTTTTCTTCTTTTTTAAATGCCAGAGTGACCGGTGCAGCAAATGGGCTGTACGACTCTTCTATCAGTTTGTTGTCTAATAATTTTGCTATTTGCGTTTCTATTTCCTTTTTATCTTCTACGCTGCATCTGTAAGGCCTCTTACTACAATATTTATCCACCAATAAGTCTATCTTCGCTTCATATCCATTAACAGTACCAACATCGTATTTACTTTTCGCAAACACTGATGTGTATTTGCCTATTAGTTCATTTATTTCTGTTTTTTGATCATTATTTAAATGATTTATTGTTATTTTAAAATCTTCTTCGTTAACATGTTCATTAAAATTAATTTGGTGTTTTTCTATAATGTTATTATTTTCAGAATGTTTAAATTCAGTCTTCATATTTGTAGAAGTTTCTTCTTTTTTATTTGTATTATTCAAGCAGACTTTCTGTGATATTTGTAAGTCTTCACTTTGGATAAGTTTGAAGTCTTTTATCATGTCTAATCCAATCAAAAAGTCATACTTAAAATTGTGTTCATCAATAATGTACACATCAACATTTTTCTCCAATTCAAAAATTTTAATCTTTAACGTTGTCAAACCACTCGTCTTTTTAACACCATTAATCGTTACTAAATTTGCTTCATTCAAATTGTTTCCTTTTCTTTTTAGTTTCAAAAACTTAGAATTAATTAGAGAAACATTTGAACCCGAATCATAAATTCCGTATATTGTTAATTTATCATTTAGTAATAGTTTGACTTTTATTAATGGTGTTACTATTAGTTTTTTTGATAATTTTCATTTATCTCAGTCTCTATCACTGAATTGTTAACATGTTTAATGGCATTTCTCTTAAATTTTTCACCCTCTTTTGTTTTGAACCAGCATGTGGCTTCAGGGTGGTAACGAGTGCCCTTATTCAATTTTTCACAAATTTTACATGGATTTTTATCCTCATTTTTATTATGTTCTGCATTCCCAAATGTTCTCTTGTTCATGAATCTTTTTTTGTTGACCATATGTTCATACTTGTTTACTTCATTAAACAAATCCACAGTATCTTGTAATCCTTCTCTATCGATCTTGTTAAGTATGAATTCTGGTAGTCCGGAAGCAACAAGATCTATCAAAGTACCGGTGTCGATTGATCTTCTCATATCCAATAGAAGTTTTTCTTTTCTCATAGCATAATCCAACAGAGAACCATCTTTGTATCTAAATAATAGTGCGTATGTGACAGGGTTCCATCCTTTGTTTGCGAATGATTCACAGAATTTGTTTTTCCATGTTGACCACTCTGAGTTCATTGTTAGTTTAATAATCATGGAACTATACCAATCTACACAAGTTTTATCCATGAATAATCTGAGTATTTCTATTTTTTTTTCATCCGTGATCACATCAAATCGTAAACATTCTTTTTCAAACACTTCTATCCACTGGCTTGCATTTGTATTTTTACTACAGAATTTTTCTATAACAAACTTCTCAGCAATGTTTTTTAAGCTCTGTTGCTTATCTTCCATTAATTTTACCATCAATCTTCCCAATGTATCTTCTTTTTGATGTACTTGTAAATTTTCTTCTTCCAATTCTTCGAGGTATTGGTCTCCGAACTGTAGGTTTCCATCTTCATCTACATATGTTTTTTTAGTTCTTCTTCCATTGTTAACCAGACTCTTCTAACCTGGTATCTTTTTTTTAAACTATTTTTTACTTTTGCAAAAGCACTACTTTTCATAATCTCCTGGTGATGGCTGGCGGATTGTAGCATTTCTGGTATTTTAAACACTTTTTCATCACTTGTGACTATTTTTGTAATGCTAATAATATTTGACTTGCCATCGCCTCCAGGTAGTAGCGTAAATTCAAATTGAAGTTTCTCCATTTTTGGTTACGAAAAATGTCGTTTTATAATCGTATTTTTCTTGTGATTTTGATGACATTCAATTAAAACACAATTGAGTTTCTCTGTAAAGAAAGAGGAGGTTTATTTTGTTAATCTCACAAGATTTACATAAATAAAAGTATCTAGTAACAAAACAAACCTGTAAAGAAAGAAACGACATTTAATGTTATTAATTGCAATGTCGATCCCTTGATCACAATATCACAATCACGATAGTAATCACTTTTAATTATTGAAATCAATCTTATCAATTTGCTAAATTTGCTTTATCATGGCCATAGATTATTTTTACTATATTTTCAATTATCCATAGATTATAAAACATTGAGTCGACTGTTAAGTAGGAACTGAGGCACATACCAGTGTCAGTCTATGGTACATACACAATGACCAGTCAAGATCGGCATTGTGTTAAATTAAAGAAAATTATATTTTTCTTTACATATATATTTTTTTTACGTTAACTCCACGCAGGAGGCCCTGAGGAAAATAATTTCCCTCAGGGCCTATGTCATCTGGGATGCTGTGTGGGGGGTCTTTTTGAGGAGAGGAAGGAATGAACATTGGTCTTGAAGAGACCCATGTTGTAGGAAGGAGGAAACACAGAGGCCGGCAAATCATTCCACAGCCGAGCTGTTGAACACAAGAACGAGTCGAAGAAACTACCCGTTCTCATGTGGTACTTGGTCGAAGGCGGTGAGGCATACCGCCTTTCTGACCTTAACGTAACAACGTTAACGTACCAACATACCAACCAACCTTCTGTATCAACGTCAGGTCGGTATTAAAGTTTGGCGTGCATTATACACAAATTGTCAAGATAGTATGATACTAGCTGGCCAGACGAACTTCGTACCGAGTCCACAACTGTTGAATTAAATTCAGTTTTTTTAATAAGTAAAAAATTACACAATGAAGCAATCGTCGATGCGCACCTGTCCGTGTTTTGTTTTGTCAGTATCAGAGATGGCATTGTGTACGGATTTATTTTTTTGTGATTTTCTTACTTTTTCACTTACTTACGGGAATTTGGGAGTTGGGTATAGGTACCGCCGCCCCGGGAACCATTTATTGGATAACCAACACCTCTGCCGTACGTTACCCCAAGTGGTTCGCTACATTTGGTAATTTACCAGGGGTGCCCGGGTTCATGGGATGATGTATGTCCGGGTCTTGGCGGCGGATGCGTCTGCCCACCGGCTGCGTGGCGGGCCGGATCGAGAGAGAGTGGTTGAGGGAGGCCTTTTGACCTTTCCAGCTGGACTCTCTCGACCTATCGCCTTGGTCCACAGTTGGAGGGATGGATTCATAGGTCCGACACTCCCGGACACACTGACCCCAGATTCCTACCCACCCCTCATACCCTTTTCCTTCCCAGAACTTCCTATCCTTTCATTCTTTAAAAAGACTCTCACACAGCCTCCCCCAAGACGACATAGGTCATGTGGGAAATTATTTTCCTCAGGGTCTCCTGTGTAGAGCTGATGTAAAAAAAAATCTTTATACCTGTGAGGTAGATTTATTATAATTATTGCATCTTTCCTTTGGAGGGGTGCAGACATACGTTCTACGTTTGTCTCATTTTCGACTATTGACATTTAGCGTGTAAGAAAGAGAGGCAGTATTATATGTTTAAGAACAAGAGCAAAACGATCAGCGCATTGGCGTTTGACGTTTTTTATTTTTGAAATTCACTCACTATTTAATATTATGTTTATCACAATATTGCTGCAGCTCTTTCAAAAGATTATAATTCGTTCCATACAAAATGTATGGGGAAAATAATTTTCTTCATAACCTTTTTTTTCGTGAATTTTTCGGAGTCAAATCCAACAACTCAAAGATCATAAAAATCAGTCCAGCCTTTCTTGAGTTATAAATGGTGTAACTAACCCGACTTTGTTTTATATATTTAGATGAACAAAATACCAAAAACGAACATTCAAAATATTAGAATGATGTCGATGAACGTACCAATGTATTTATGAATATAAATTGAGGTCAATCCAATTACTACAAAATGCTTTCAATTTTTAAATATAGTTGTAAACAACAATTATTATTGATCCATTTCTCTGAAAATTTACTCTCAATTTAATTGCCACCATAAAAAATAACATTTCAAATCAAATCAAATCAAAAAATATTTATTGTAAAATAAAAATTACAAAAGGTGTAGCTTATGGGTAGACCCCATTTCTTCCAGCTAACCACATTTATTTAATTACAATGTTTATATAATATTATTTGTTTTATTATAATTACAATGTTTATACAGATAAAATAACAATATACCAATGAAAAAAAAATATATATACAAATATATATACCAATAAAAATAGGCGTTTCATTTACGTGAGGTATTCACTCAACGTGTAGTGACATTTATTAACAAGGAAAGTGTTTAGTGACGATTTGAATTTGTGTGTATCTTGTATTTGTTTAATGTTATGTGGAAGGTTGTTATATACTTTAATGGCCATGTAGTATGGTCCTTTTTGGAATATTGTTTTTATTTTTTTTTTTTTTTTTCTTTATTTGGAACATTTACAGGTTTATAACATTACATGCATTAGAAAATCACAAATTACAATAATTAGGTTATAAACCCAATAACTAATGTTCACATCATGCACCAATAATAGTGAAAAAATCTATAGTTATTATTATTTTTTTTCTTTTTTACTTAATATTATATAGTATGTAACTAGATAAGCTGTCTAGGGATAACCTAGCTGTAATGTCTAATAAATAAAGATACAGACAAGATAAGATAAGATAAAAAAAAACAGAAAAGTTGAAAAAATAACGAAATACATATATAAACATATATACATATACATACACACATACATGTATACATGCATATATACATACATATATATATATATATATATGTATATTCATATACACACACATATACATATATTAACACATACATATATATAATATAATAATAATGAAAATTGAAAAACACCAGATGTGATGTCGAAAACGTTATGTGTAAACATATATAAAAAAAAAACAAGGAAAAGCAAAATAAAAGTGAAATGAAAGTAAAATAAAAGTAAAATAGTTAAATAAAGTGTGCCAGTTTTATGTTTGAGTAAAGAAGTATTTTTAAATAAGATAATAATAAAATAAAAATAAAAAAAACTGAAAAACACCAGACGTGTTTAAAAGCGTAAAGTGGAAAAACAATATACATACACTTATGCACATTATTTTTAAAAATTTCAATACAAAAAATACATTAACAAAAAAAAATTTCAATATAAAGAATACATAAGAAATTACGGCATCAATTTATCAGTTTTGTTACAATGAGTTAAGTTATTTGTTAATTGATGGATAATTATAAGACTCCATTAAGTATTTGTCTAAAAGTGGTTAAAGTACACGAAAAAATATCAGAATCGATACATTTTTTGTTATAAAGATTGCAAGTTCTTAATAAGAAGGAATTTTGCCTGAGACTGGTTGAAGCACTTTCGATATGAAACAATGACTTGTCTCTAGTTTTCTTACTCGGGATTCTAATATTAATTGATGACAAAAGAGCTGGACAGTCAATATGACCACTCAGGACTTTGTATAAGTAAGTTATATCCGCGATGTCTCTCCTACTTTTTAGAGTTTTAAGTCTATAGTGTTTTAATGAGCTGTCCATGTCATAATAACGAACATGTCTCTTAAAGTTCAAGTGATGTACAAATTTTCTTTGGACAGCTTCTATGCGCTTTGTGTGTATATTATACAGCGGATTCCATACAGGAGAAGCATATTCAAGATGGCTTCGAACATAGGAGTAATATAATATTTTGAGGGTATGGATATTGGTGAACTCTTTTCCAATACGGAATAAAAATCCTAACATGCTCATGGATTTCTTAACAATAATATCTACATGTGCCTTAAACGAAAGTTTATTGTCAATAAGAACACCGAGGTCTCGAATTTGATTGAGTTTTTTAAGTGCTTGACTGTTTGTAATATGATAATCATGTTCGATTGTTTTTTGGTTTTTTGTAAAGGTAATAACGTAACATTTGTCGGTATTCAAATGGAGATAGTTGACAGTACAATAATTATGAAGTCTATTAAGATCTTCTTGAAGTTTATAGCAGTCAGAAATAGAGTTGATAGAGAGATATATTTTCATGTCATCAGCAAAGAGCAAAACTTTAGAATGCTTAAAGCATTTTACGATGTCATTGATAAATATAGTGAAAAGCAATGGTCCCAGATGAGACCCTTGTGGGACACCTGAAGGTACATTGACAATTTCAGAATTAAAACCATTCACTGCTATTATCTGGGAACGTTTGTCAAGATAGGAGACTAGCCATCGGTACAACTCACCATGTATTCCTAAAGCTAATAGTTTTGACAAGAGTAGACTATGGTCGATTCTGTCAAATGCCTTGGAGAAATCTGTATACACTGCGTCCACTTGGATTCGTTTATCCATTGATTTAGAAATAAATTCAGTAAATACAGCAAGATTGGATACAGTTGATCTTTTTTTCATAAAGCCATGTTGATTCTCAGTTATTACAGACTGAACACAGTCATACAGTTGCTCATGAACAATTTTTTCAAAAATCTTACTAAAGATAGATAATTTTGATATTGGACGATAGTTCTGAGCGTCGTTCTTAGACCCAGATTTGAATACTGGCGTAATGAGCGCACATTTCCATTGATCTGGAAAGACGCCTTCTTTCAAAGATAATTGAAAAAGCAATACTAGAGGTTTCGATATTTCTTTGACGCACATTTTTATAAAATGAGATGGTATTTTATCAAAACCTTCACCCAACGACCAAGAGATGTCATTAATTATTTTTTCTATTTTTTCCTTAGAAACTGAAATAGAACAAATGTTTATACCATTGTTTTCTTGAGGAATATTAGGTAGTGTCTTGGGAGTTACATTATAATTATAGGTAGAGGCGAAGTGTTTTGAAAACATGTTACATATAGCTAAAGGATTGTTAGCAGTTGTATTCTCTAGTTTCATAGTATTGGGTAACCCTGAACTATTTCTTTTACTTTTCACATAGGACCAGAAATTCTTTGGGTCTGGTATTAATCTGGTAAAAATTTTGTTTGCTTTTGGTATTAATAGGTTTTCTGTGAGCCTTGTAGCGTATTTATGTGTTGAGTTTTTTAGTGGGAACTTGTCTGTAGATGATCGCACTAACATGCATAACTCCATTGTATATATGTCTGTGACTGTCAGAATTACCGATAAGTACCTACATACGTACGGAATAAATAACAATAATAACATCGATACTGGCAGTATCGATTCGTTTCGATGTGATGTGTTCATGTTTCATGTAGCATTTAGCGTTACTCGCCTTACTTACAATGGCGTTATCGGAATTATGTTTTTGTAAATCTTTAACATTTATTTACACTTGGCACGTACCCGTAACTAGTACCAGTGAACGTTGTACACTACGTACTGTACGGACCATTTATAACTGTTATTTAGCCAACTTTCTAAATTGACTCTTGGCTTTTATGGGGGTTTTATCGGCTCTTTGATGCGCCAACTGTTTTAACATGAATAGCTTTTTTCGATTCATTTTTCTGCTTCCTATTGAATATCCTATTAATTCTGCTTTCAATCTGTGCGTTGCATTCATGGAAATTTGAATATATCTGGACCTGCCCTAAGTGGTAAAAGCGTATTATTTCCCCCTCTTCATAACGGTTCCATGCAGCCGGCTGGGCTTACGAGAGCCTCGCTTGAATCTAAAAAATGTGACGTCATCATTCATGTCCGTACCAGCGTCGAGCACACATCGTACATTTTACGAAATAACATGGGAAAAATGATAGCTTCTACTATACATTAATACCCTAAAATATGTCAAACAACGAATGTGGGCGGTTCTCGAGTGAGCTCGTCGCTGGTTACAGGGGTAAGTAAATTATTAAACATTTGTAAAAGGGTCGTAACTAAATACGGCAACAAAATATGCGTCTGTGAAAAGTGGCGAACTTTACTTTGCCGCATTTGGACTACGCAAATATGTTAATAACTAACTAACTAACTAACTAACCATCACGCCGTTTCCCGCAGGGGTAGGCAGAGAGGACGGACCGCCAAACAACTCGGTCTTGGCACACACTCTTTGCCTCGCTCACATTCGTACATCGTCTCATACATTCTCTTCTATTATTCTGGCTTTTGACATGACCCGACTCAAGTATCTGATTCACTTGATCGTGCCATGTCTTCCTCGGGCGTCCCCGACTTCTTCTACCATTCACATTCGCGTCGTATATTCTTCTTACACTACTTCCTTCGTTCATTCGCTCTACATGCCCAAACCATCTGAGGGTCCCTTTCTTAATCTTACTCATTATGCTTACATCAGCCTTACATTCTTTGCGAATATCCACATTTCTCACACGATCATACATTGTTTTACCACACATACGTCGCAGGAATCTCATTTCAACAGCATTCAGTTTTCTTTCATCCTTCCTCTGCCAGTTCCATGCCTCACTGCCATATATCAGGGTAGGTACCAGGACTCCATTGTGGACTGCTAGCTTCGCTTTTTTTAAAAGATTTTTATTAGCGCCAACGGCATTCAGTCCACCATTAATGGCCGGAGAACCGGCATTCACCCTTCTTTCAATATCTCTTTCAGCCTTCCCATCTCTCGTAAACATGCTACCCAGATACACAAACTCATCCACCTGCTCCAAGTATTCATCATTCACAACTATGTTGCATACTGTTTTCTTACTCTCTCTTTCAAACACCATGACTTTAGACTTACTTACATTCATCATTAACTCATTCTTCATACATACTTCGTTCATCCTAGATACGAGAGACTGTAGATCTTCCATAGTGTTAGAAATCAGCACCGCATCATCAGCAATATGTTAATAACGTGGCGAGCAATTCGCGCTCCCATGTAAAAAGGTCTATTCATTCAAAAGCAGATTTTACTTTTAAGAACTATATACTGTCAAATTGAATTTTTAACGAATCACAGTCATCTTTCCCCTCTTCGTCCCCCCCATAGTTTGGTTTTACCCCTCATCTTTATCTTCTAGTCTATTAAATTTGGATGTCTATGGTTGAATTTAAAAAAGTTTATTTTATTTTATTGTTCGAAACTCACATAATATTCCGCTTTTATTTATTTATTGTGAAAAACAGTATAATCCATTTACATTTCACAAATAACAGTTTATAATAAGTAAGTATATACATTTATTTGCATGGGTAAGTACATCAATACTATCTGATTAGCCAGATTTGGTAAATAGTATGCTTATTGCTGTCCTAAATTCTCTTTGGTTCAAATTAAAAATGTCAATCACAGAAGAAATGTGATTTAACAAAGTAGTTTTGAGAGATTGATGAACTGGATTCGTACTTTGAACAGGTTGTTTTACAGAATTTTAACAATTCAATAACTAACTAACCATCACGGACCGCCAAACAACTCGGTATTGGCATACACTCCTTGCCTCATTCCCATTCATACATCGTCTCATACATACCTACTCGCTTATTCTGACTCTTGACATGGCCCGACTCAAGTATCTGATTCAGTTGATCGTCCCATGTCTTCCTCGGGCGTCCCCACTTCTTCTACCATTCACACATGCATCATATATTCTCTTTATACTCCTTTCTTCACTCATTCGCTCTACATGCCCAAACCATCTAAGCGTCCCTTTCTTAATCTCACCATTTACTCGTATATCAACCGTGCATTCTTTGCGGATTTTCACATTTTTCGCACTATCTTACATGGTTTTACCATACAAACGCCCCAGAGATCTCATTTCTACAGCAATCAGTCTACTTTCATCCTTCCTCTGTCACTTCCATGCCTCACTGCCATACATCAGGGTAGGTACCAGCACTCCATTTCGGACTGCTGGCTTCACTTCTTTGGACAGATTTTTGTTTAGCGCCAACGGCATTCAGTCCTCCATTAATGGAGTTGCCTGCGTTTTACCCTTCTTTCAATATCTCTATTAACCTTCCCAACTCTCGTAAACATACTCAAAGCCACAAACTCATCGTCCTGCTCCAAGTATTCATTCAATACTATATTGCACTCGTTTGAACAATTCACCAAGTTTCAAAATTAAAATTCGAGTTTTTTTAAAGTCCTATTCAAGTTTTGTTATTATTTCATAACGGGCCGATTATTTCACAGTACCTGCCTGGATAATATTAGGACTTTCACAGAATTTGACTTTTAAATTTGATATTTGTTGAATTTTCAAATTCTGTGAAACAATGAGGCAATGTGTATTGTGTATAAAAATAGGCTTTCATCAATTTGCATCTTGGTCTTCGGGATTTCGGAATGTTGTTCAATAGTCGATTTTTCGTCTGCTTAGTTCTTAATTATTGTCCAAACGACCATTTGAAAATTTTGTAGGAAGAGTTCTTTCATTATTTCAATGAAACATTATGATAGGTGTTTAAGATAAAGGCAAAGGTCTCATTAATTTAAATAATTCTTAGTTAAGTGATATGATGATTTTTTATACTTTATTTTTAGTTTTAAAGTGGAGATTGTACAAAAACTAAAATGGTCGTTTGGACAATTAAGAACTGAGGCGACGTGTTGTTGGTCATTAAAGATTTCGCTTTCGTGATTTTGGGATTCATACAAAAACAGCACAGTTATTCTGCAGGAACATTTAATAGTCGGTTTGAATTTTGGAAAATGCCAGCGAGCTTCTTATTTTTAAATGCCTGTAGTATGAGGTCCCACAGGACCGATCGTCTGACGACGTCTTAAACTATTACCTCCATTCATCTTTAATAATTTCATCTTTCAATGCTAATGCGTTCAGTATTGAATAATCGCTGGCATAATTCATGATGTTTGCTCTGGGTTGACTGAGTAGTGGTAGATATTGCTACAAGAGGGGGGCGTTCTAAAGGTTATTAACTTGAATATTTAAAAAACGTTTATTTGATATTTTTTGTACTTTTCTTATTTATATCTCAACAAAACACTCGAAATGATGAACTTTGGCGTCATGAAATTTTGCACAGTTTTTTTTTTCAATCGTTCTCTGACCTGCATCATATTTAGTTCGCTGCGTCACTTTAGAATTTTCAAAATATTATGTCTCCAAGCAAGTTTAGCTTTGTGTTTAATACTTTTTTGGTCAACCCATCATCACGCTAAAGTTAGGTGTGAATGCATTTATTTTGTATTTACACCTTGTGTGTAATTGTGTGAGATTGTGTGTAGGTTTTTCAAATCCCGCATCTTCTTCAAATCCCGCGGGATTGCTATGGGATATTAAGTCGAAATAATGCCCACATATATTTTTTTGTCTTATTTGGTATCAATTCTCTTTGATATTAGTATTTTATAAAAAAAGTACAGTGAAAATGTATCAAAGTAAGTCATTTAAGAAGATTTTTCTTGTCAATCATCTTTGATACAAGTGAAATTATAAGAATTTCACACATCCCCTAGAAAAGCGTCGTAATTCAAAAAAAGAAAATTTTACAGGAGGGCGAAAACAAATTATTGATAAGTCAGGCGGTCCCATTGAAAATAGACACTAGCGACATCTCGCGGAGATGTAGTGATCTAACTTAATACGGTTTTCGTGGGGCATAGATAATCACAATCACTTTACTATTCAGAGGTAAAAATAAAATTTTGACTAACGACCTTTTTCTACGGGATGTGGGATATATTGAAAAGGTAACAAAATAAGTATTAAGAAGACAGTTTAAAAAAAGAACATAAAGAATATAACTGTCACTGGCAGGACTCTCCACGGTCATTTGAGATTAACCGTCTTTGGTACTAGTGATATTATAAAAATACGTTGGAAGCTGTAACGTGACAAGTATTTTAAGAGGACTTTGATGAAAATATGATAATAAAACCTTCGTAGGAACCTACTAACTTCTAGGCATTCTGGCTCTTACGCATCACGTAATTCGCAACTCGCAATCACGTGTAAAGCAAAGCAGAACAAAATTCAAATCCCGAACATAACAATCCCGCAAATCCGCGGGATCAAATGTTGCTGAAATCCTGCGGGATTGCGGGATTGCAAACCCTAAATTGTGCTATAAAGATAGAGATAAATTCACCGCACGCAGTAAGCAGTCGATCAAAAATTCGCGATTCCGACCATGAGCAGAACAATGAAAACGAGATATTTTTCAAAATATTGACTAACTATTAAATGGCACTTGTCTTATTGTCATTCTCTCTATCGTATCTGTTGTATAATATAACATTACTTATTCTATTCTAAATATATCATTGCAATTGTTTTGTCAGCCATGTACAGTCATTGCTTTTCCAGTGACCTCCCCAAGTATACATAGATTGCGTTTAGCGTCAATCATGTCTCTAGTTAGACGACAGGTCGGTTGGACTGTTCAGTCGCCTATACGGGATCGGTTGTAAAATGATTGTGCTCTTGAAAAGTTGCTAATACACCTGCGGTGCCTCATACACAAACTAATTAATTGTGCAATACAATCGCTCTTACGATAACAAGTAACAAGGTTTCTTCGTGTTGGCTGTTCCACCGTGAACGCATGGCTGCATTGCAAATACAACAGCTATTAACTCGTGGTTAAAGTCATATTTTTTATTTACGTTAAACTTCTGGCACTTAATCAAAAACACAATAAAAATCTATAAACTTTCACGCCCATTTTTAATATTTTTCTACTTTGTTTCCTTAAATTGTTATCTACTTTTAAACATTCAAAAATGCACGCATTTGTATCAATTTTTAGATCCAGTTTCCTTTGATTGGCACTTCATCGAAAACATTAAAAATGCCTCAATATTTTTCTACGCCGTCTCGTCAAATTGCTATCCACTTTTAAATAATGAAAAACGCGCTTATTTGTATCAATTTGTTGGTCTAGTTTCCTTTGATTGGCAACGAAAGTGCTTGTGTTTCTGCATTTGTCGTTTAATCAATGATATGTCTCTTTTTACAAAGTTTTTTTTCTGTTTGTTAGCGTAATTAGTGCGATAATTATTGTAGTTGGAATTTAATACCATTCTCAACACAATAATTAGTTTTGGTTTTAATATGTTTTTGATATTAAACAGTTTGTTCATTATTTGTTTTTACTTCGTTGAAGCAGCATTATTGTTGGCGTGTTATTTAGTTATGTTTTCTTAAATAGTATCGAAAACATGTTGCTAATTTCTGTTTTCGAGAGTGTTTCGAGTGGATTTTGTGTCCTCGGTGCGTTGTGAGTGTTTGTCCTTACGCAATATTTTTAAAATCTTATAGTGGTTGATTTTATAACCGTGTTTATTTTTTTAAATGTGGATTTTCATAGATTTTATGATGTACCTATGTAATGTCAGTTATTCAGTACATACTACCTAACCGTAGTGAACAGTGCAAAAGCAATTAGTTCGTTAGTTAATTTCCTTTGGCCGACTGAAATGATGGTTTTCTAAATCTGTAGGTAGGTACTTTCGCTATTTGCTAAGTTTGATAATATTCTCATGATTAAATTTTCATAAATAAAGACACATTTTCGGTGCGCCCTTCTAGGATTTATTTTCGGTGCGTCCTTGTAGGATTTGTTTTCGGTGCGTCCTTGTATGATTTGTTTACTGTACGTCCTTGCAGGTGCGTCCTTGTGGGATTTGTTTTCAGTGGGTCCTTGCTGAATTTGTCTTCATTGCGTCCTTGTAGAATTTGTTTTCGGTGCTTCCTCGTAAGATTTGTTTTCGTTTCGCCCTTTTAGGATTTGTCCTCGTAGGATTTGTTTTCGTTGCGTCCTTGTAGTATTTGTTTTCGGTGCAACCTTGTGGGATTTATTTTCGGTGCGTCCTTGTAGGATTTGTTTTCGGTACGCCCTTGTAGGATTTGTTTACTGTGCGTCCTTGCAGGATTTGTTTTTGGTACGGCCTTGTAGGATTTATTTTCGGTGCGTCCTTGCAGGATTGGTTTTAAAAATAACAATCATAACATAAGGAGGTATTCTGTCCATGGTTTAGTAAGGTACAAACTATTTGTATATTTATCTTCAGAATCTGCAAACGTACTCAAACAGTGAACACCGGCGTCATGAAATTTGTTTCGCTTATTCTGTCTGGAATTTCAATGTCATCCTACATATATTTTTCAGATCGCGATCTCATTACCATTAAAAGCTGTGAAACTTTGTTTTTTTACCAAGACCCCATTATCAGTCAAAAATTATATTTTTTTGTATATTTCGATTACATTCGTGGTAATATAAACGTGCTCAAGAGTAATTTAAAACTAAAACCGCCCACTTTTCAGTCTAATTATTGGTCTCTTATCGCATAGATTTAATATTGGATTGAGCACTGATCTGAAATTATTTGAACATATTATTCAACCATTTTACATTCCCTTGAAGCAATGCCCAATCAGTCTACTTTATAATACCTGCACATTAGCCTAGAATGCAATAAAGACCTGTAACTTCTTAAATGATCTATTTAATTCTCTTTACGTAGATTTATGCTCTCGGGCTCGCTTCGCTTGCGCTGTGTCCTATGTCAGAAATGTCACAATAGGTGGTATAAGTAGTTAGGTACATGCCAAACTTTAATGCCGGCCTTGCTTTGATACAAAAATCGTCGCAATAGGCGAGTTAAGGCTAAAAAAGTGGCGAGCCTCCCATCCCACGCTTTTGCCTGTCGCGGGTAGGTGTTACACATCTCTTTCACTTACGTTCATTGTATAATCAGTAACTGCGCGAGAATGGATCGTGCAATGTTCAGGCCGGCATTAAAGTTTGGCGTGTGTGTACTAATACATTACCATGGATTCCATTACAGTTGATCCCCGACAATTGGCTCCCCGACATACTTATATACAATATACAGTTGGTTTAGGTAAAATACAGTTTAGGGAACGTACCCATACTACGTGACACGTTTAGGGGGGGGGGTCTTCAAAATGTCACGCTCCATACAAATGAGCGGCGGGTTGCTTAGGATTTTGGTCACCGGGGGGGGGGGTTAAAAATTGCAAAAAGTTGGTCACGTAGTATGGGTACGTTCCCTTATCTTCTTACACAAAATATAACTGAGTGTACCCGAAGAGTGTGCAGATTAGGATGTACCGCCGAATTAAAAAGTGTAAAATATATTTTCATTCAAATGCATCAAAGATAAAACTACTCGTCTGTATACTATATGTATACATATATAACAGCGTATAAGTACAAACAAACCATCGACAATGTTAATAAATTCGTTTGATATCCTTATCAACTTATATTACAGCTATTTTAGAAGTCGATTTAAGGTTTGAAATTGGTAAAATGATGCAGAAAAAATTATTATTTTATAATAATTATAATTTCGGGGGCCATCTGTCGGGGGAACAACTGTCGGGTAACCATTACCGTGAAAGGGATAAAGATCGGGGGTCAGCCATTACTCAACCAATAATAATCGAAGCAACAACTGCGCGATTCAAGAGTGAAGAGATAGCTGCCTAGCCCCTGCGCTTCGGGAATGTCTTAATGAATATCTTAACCAAAAAATACTACGAATTTTCTTAAATTATTTAGAGGTAAATTTTCACATTGTATAAAATTCGATCGATTTATACCTAATTGCTTTATTTTTCTACTTTGCCGACATTGTCTTCAACATTTTTTTTTCTAAATTTTCACTCGTGTCATTGAGATTTTATTTATTTTTACTCTAATCCTGACCCATTCCGTATTGGAATTACATCACGACAACAGTGGCCCCTCTTGGACGGAAATAAATAATGTGAATGAAACAGGATTTGGACATATTCCACTTGACGCACGAGGAGATCTGACCAAGTTTTTTTGTTCCCACTCCAATCAGAAATAGATCATGCTGGGCGTCTCTGGAGATTATGCCAATTATATTATTTGTATTCACATGAATGAGGTTTGTTACGCGTCTGTTTTCGCGATGTCTTTCATTAAAATTAACTTAGTTTGAAGCTGTGGTTAAATTGATCAACAAATTGCTTACTATAATTTCAGTAGTCTTTTTTATTTTATTTTTATTAATGACTATTAAAGAGTTGCGTGGTATAATAGTATTTTCACATTCCCTCTCACTAGGAATTCCTGTTCCAAGGTGGACTGTAGGTTGTTTTGTTGGTATTAAATCATAATTTTTATGATTTCTACATCTTCATGTTTGTAGACCTCATCTTCAAGTTTGTAGGCCTCACATTTATGTTGTTATGTTGGAGTTACTTCATATTTTTTTATGAATTCTCATCTTCATGTTTTATAGACCCAGCAGGTTTAGTAATTGGTAGTAGATTTTGTTGGTAGGTAGGTTTTGTTATGATTTCTATATCTTCATGTTTGTAGACCTCATTTTCAAGTTTGTAGGCCTCACATTCATGTGTGTTGACATCTTCAGGTTGTTGTGTTGGTGTTAATTCATATTTTTAAAAATTCTCTTCTTCATGTTTGTAGACCCAATCTTCAAGTTTGCTGATTTCCTCATCTTCAAATTTGTTGACTATGTTTTTTTTTAATTTTTTCATCTTCAAATTTGTAGATCTCATCTTCATGTTTGTCGATTATTGTTGAAGTTTTCGAGTTGTTATGTTGGTGTTACTTCATAATTTTATAATTTCCTCAATCTACAGGTATTTTAGGATTACAATATATTTTTATTGTAATTCAATTCTTTAAATAGAATAACAACAATATGTTTAGGGTTGCAATGGTTTTATATTGGTGTTTACATTTTTCTTCTAGATTTTTTTGGTGAAATTATGGAAAAGGCCAAATTCTTTTTGGTTTACCCATCTATAAAGTACCATCCAACTTTTGGTAGCAAAATACAATTATTTAAGCATCCAATCGCGATTAATTTGGTACCCGGTTAAACACAAGTCGTGTGATTTGATTTGGTATCAATTAATTTAGTGTTGGATCATTTGATTTGTCGTTGGCGTAATTTGAATTGATATTAGCATCAATTGATTGATTGTTGGTGTCATTTTGTGATAGTGATGTCAATTCACTTGATTTGGTGGCATTTCATTTGACTTGGCGTCATTTCATTTTATTTGATGTTATTTCATTTGACTTGGTGTCATTTCATTTGACTTGGTGTCATTTCACTTGATTTGGTGTCATTTCATTTGACTTGGTGTAATGACACCAAGTGAAATGTCACTTGATTTGGTGTCATTTCATTTGACTTGGCGTCATTTCATTTGAAATCAGGTCTCTGTTGATTTGATGTTGGCCCTATTTAATACGGCATAGGTAACTTTTAATTTGAAGTCAGCATGATTTTATTTGAAGTTGGCGTCATTAAATGGGAGGCGTCTACTAATATCTACAGGAATTCCAAAAACTGAAAAATCGAACTAATATCTATGAGAATCAAAGTGTTGACGAATATCTACAGCTCAAACTGTTGATTAATATCTATGAGAACCAAAGTGTTGACGAATATCTACAGCACTGGCAGAGGTTGGATTTGCAATTATGTATAGCATATTGGAATAACGTAATATTGCGTATGCAGTTTAAAAAACTTAATTTATGTAAGTATGTATGTAAAAATCCCTAATATCGGACCATTGGACACATTTAGCTGATTAGTCCAACCTACGCTCTGTAGATATTAGTTCAACCTACGCTCGGTAGACATTAGTCAACACTCTGAAGTTCGTAGATATTAGTTTAACATATGAGCTGTAGATATTCGTCCGACATACAGGCTGTAGATATTAGTATCTGGAGTCATTTAATGTGTCATTTGTATCTGTTGATTTAACATTAGCATGATTTCATTCAATTTTGATCTCTGTCGATTTGATGTTGGCGTCTCTTAATACGACATATACCTATATTTGTTGATTGGGCATTAGTATGATTTCATTTGACATTGGTCTTTTTTGTTGATGTTGGTGTCATCTGTTGATTTGGCTTTAGCATGATTTCATTTGACAATGGTCTCTGTTGATTTGATGTTGGGGTCATCTGATGATTTCATTTGACATTGGTCTCTGTCGTTATGATGCTGGCGTCGTTTAACACGACATAGGTATTTGTTTATTTGACGTTAGTACGATTTCATTTGACATTGGTGTTGTTGATTTGATGTTTTATTTATTTGTCAGCTTTCGACGTCAATTGATTTGATGTTGGTATCAATTCATCTGGTGTTATGTTTTTAAAATGATCAATGTCTAACGGTTCCTTGTTCTGTTGTTGCAGTTATCGGAGATGACAGCCGAGCTGGCGGTGGAGCAGTCGGCCGGGTCTCTGGCGGCAGAGCGGCTCGGGGCGGAGACCTCAGAGCGGCTGCGGCTAGAAAGGGACATCCTTGGACTGAAGTCGGCCAACACGTCGCTGCAGCAGGTAAGGACCTTTTTGATATGTCACTATGACCCAGTTTTCCAATTTATTCGACTTACTGCTAGCCTTTTCCATTAATTTTTAACGCCATTTCATGTTTTTTAATTTTTTTTATTAGGATGGCTATTGCATTCAGTCTCATCTTTGTTGAATTGAATTTCCTGTATTCACCTGTCTGTCAATGTTTTTACGATCATATATGGTTTTACTAAGTATACGTTTAAGGGGTCTTTTGTCAAAATTTTGATTTTGATTTTTTGATTAGTGTTCAAAGAAAGGGAACGATATTGTCTTCTTCAATGTAATTTCATGTTATTTACAAATGTATCATAAATCATAATAGAGCATGCTGAGAATAGAACATTTAAAATTTTTGGAAAATACGAAATAGTACCGAAGATACAAGCCGTCAAAACTTTGCGGCCGACCGAAAAGCGTGTGACGTGAGACGTGACAGTACACTTTTGCATACATTTTACCAATGCTCACTTTGAAAGATAAGTGTGCGGATGCAGATAATGCCGTGAAAATGGTCTCCGGTCGTGCTTAAAGTTTATTTGAATAAAAAAATAGTCCTGATGACCTAGATCTACTATTTTGAATTAATATTTATTTGTTTGTTAACAGACATCAGAGCGTCTGGAGACCGAGCTGATGTACTCGCGAGCGGAGACAAGCGCGTCGGGCGGCAGCGCCGAGGGCGGAAGCGAGGAGGAGGGTGGCGACTCGGGCGGCAAGTACAAGCGCCGCCTACAAGCCGCCCTGCGCGAGCTGGAGGCGGTGCGACGCCAGCTCCGGCAGCAGCACGAAGACGACCTGGAACAGCTGGTCAACCTCAAGAAGCAGCTCGAGAAAAAGGTAATTAGCCATAACGCACATGATTTTGACACTGACACAGATACAACCATTCAAGGACGACCTAGAGAAGAAGATAATTAACCATAACGTACATGATTTTGACACACAGTTCAAACACGACCTGGAACAGCTGATAAACCTCAAGAAGCAACCTGGAAAGAAAGTAACAGACGCAAAAAAAAAACAAAATCATTTTAACAAACTGTATTATAATATGCGAGCCTGGGGTGTGTAAATAACCCCAGTCCCTCTGAGCTTAATACTCAAAAAATATAATTATGGATCTATTTGCGCGGACAATGTATCACAAAGAATAGCAATCTGACAAAAATCTTAAGGGAAAACGAATTCACCAACCTTGTATGTAGTTCTTTTCAGCTTGGGAGGCCTCCGTAATTTCATCCACTTAAAATCCAGATCAGTACAATTCTTTTAACTTTGAAACATGCACAAGTCAGTAAGTTGTCAGCCATACACATCTACGTAAAAGTCATAATGAAAAACAAAATATTAAAAAAACCAGATGATTTCACTTGTTAAAATACTATTTTTAAAATAAATACATTTTTACACTGCACTTTTCTCCAAACTGACAAGTTTTTTCTCCAAACTGACAAGTGGTGGCATCTTTCATCCATTGTAGCCGGTCATGATAATTTAGCAGTTTTTTTAACAATCCATTTCATTGCCTCTGCTAATCCAAAGAGTGCGTCAATCACCATTCTTGTGATATAAATGTATTTAATTATTTTTAACAAAAAAAAAAATTATAATTCATAACCACAAACCCTTAATTAGTCCTCGAAACAAAATCCTCGTACCAAATTTGATGAATGCAGGCTTATCACAGGAATCGGTACCACCACCCACACAGTATCTTTTTTTTTTCTTCTTTAAACTTTAATTTCTTACAAGCCTAAGCATACCTGATCATGGATTTTTTCAAAGGGTCTTTTTACCCTCACTGCCCTTTAACGATCTTATAGACCATCACTGCTTCCTTGGATCCCTGTGGAATGCCATCCACTTTAGGAATCACTGTATTATTATCACCTGTATTTGATCGCCCCCTAGTTAGTCTCGCTTATTTGCTAGTCTGTATTTTTCCATGAGGATACCACCACCTACTGGATCTTTCCTGGATTTATCCCACTTTTGAAATCATCTTATTTAATAATCAAAGTGCAATAACATTATTCTTCCTTCGAGCCGGATGTTGTATTTTCAATTTAAGTGGACTGTATCAAAGAGTTATTTAGATACAATTAACTTACTCCGACTTAACTGTTCCTTTTTTTAATGAGTCATTTTTGAGTTCCTTTTTTTATTGAATATGGACTGCCACAGACTGACTTGGTATATACTCTCCTTGCTTTATTCATATTCTAATTTTTCTACTATGTCGACTTTTGACATGACCCCCCTCAAGTTTTTTTTTTTTTTTTTAAAGAGAGACAAACATTCCCAGGTTACGAATAACCCCACAATATTTGAAAATCTTTAATTACCACCACAGTAAGCCGAAAATGTTGTTTGAGTCGTGATGGAGGACTTAGCCAGCTGAGGAATCGAACACGGAACGTCTGGGTGGGACCCAAATGCCATGCCCACTCAACCACTGACCGGTCGTTTGATTCACTTGGTCTTTCTAGGGCGTCCTCAACACTATATTTTATTATGAGAATTACTCAAAATCGATCTCACATTTCATCGAAGTGTCTCTGCACAGGATTCCGAGAGAGACTAACTCATACTTGTTGTTTGAGATGTCGGCGATGAACCTGGCCCATTTCAGAAGGACGAATTATATGAATAAAAGGATGAGAATATGACGAAACAAATGCGTTACAAAGAGATGAATGTTAGTTGTGTCAACACCCAGTTTATTAACCTTGCTTGTTTGTTTGTTTGTCCAGGTGGCAGATGCCTACGAAGAAGTCAACGAGCAGCGCCAGGTGGGTGCCCAGTGGAAGCGCAAAGCCCAGAAGGCTGCCAGCGATGCCAACGACCTGCGACTTCTCCTGGACGAGCAGGGAGCTCGCGCTGCCCTCCTGGAGAAGCGCCAGCGAAGGGCCGATGGGGAGGGACAGCAGCTGCAAGAGGAGGTGCGGCGAGAGAAGGCGCTGAGGGAGCGTTGTCAAAGGGAGGCCGATCAGCTGCAACAGGAGAAGCACCTTCTCGAACAAAACTTGGCCGTGAGTACATGACCACATGTGTTATACGAGTAGATGGTTCCATGGAAACAGAACATTAAAGAAAAATGAAAAACAAAAAATCTTAACCTAATTTCACTCATTAAGTGTGTTTCTTGTTTTTTCATAGTTTTAGAGAAGTGTGCAAAATAAAATAATGATATTAATTTATTAGTCCTGTTTTAATTCAACCGTTTTGAATTTCGCCTGTCTGTAAATTTGTTTGTACATTCCATTTTCATTTCAAGCCATTTTAATGGTTCAGTAAAGATTCCAAACAAATCATGGTCATCATCAATTCTTTTCAAATGTGAAATAATCGTTGTGTTTATTTGGACTATCTTATTAGCATTTTTTCAATAATATGGTACCCTACCTGCCTGAAGAAAGTTTGAAAAAAGAATTGTCTTTGAGATGACAAGTGATGATGAGTGACATTTCTTTAGACAAATTGAGTCATTTCTTATTTGAAATTAAAAAAGAAGGAATTTAAGTATTATTGATTTGTGATGAAATTTTGGTTTTATTTTATTAAATAAGAGAAAATTGGAAACATACATTTTTTGGACACCAGGTCAATTTTTCACAGAACTATTATTTTAATGTAAACATGCTCTTTATTGCAGGATCTCCGCATGGAGCTAGAGATGAAGGAGGAGCGCCTGACGGAAGCCAGCAAGGAACTGCAGGAGTTGGCCTATGGAGGCAAGGGAGAGGAGGAAGTGGGGGCACTGAGGAAGGCAAAGCATGACCTGGAGGCAAAGTGCCACGACCAGGAGGAGGAACTAGATGAGATGGCCGGACAGTTGCAGGTGAACTTTCACAAAGTTTTTTTTTGCTTTACAATAATTTACAATATAAATACGAATCATCTGCTCTTGAATTCATGTTGACCTCAGACCTAACAAAAGTAATATATTTTTTATTTTAGTTAGGTAGGGTTCTCGATTCAGAATTTGAGATCTTAAAAATCTTCAATTATTTTATTCAGTGCCCAATTACTTGCATGTTTTTAATGTCCTCATTGTTTTCTAATTTGTTTTTTTTTTTCAAAATAATGTTTTTGTAAAATATTTTTTTTTGTAAAAATCTCATCAGATAAATGTGTTTATATATTTATAAAAATAAATTTATTGAATTTTAAAAATATATTCTTTATGATAAGTAAAGTTTATTATTTTCTTATATTAACATTTGCTATATTTCTGTAGCTCTTGGAGAGCCACAAGGTGCGGCTAGAGATGTCCCTGGAACAGCAGAGGAAGGCGGCCCGTCTGGAGGCTGCTCAGCGCGACGAGGAAATGGAGGAGGTGCGCGCACAGGCCGCCAAGAAGGTTAAAGGTATGTCACAAGGACGTGCATAGGATATTTAAATAAATCAAAAATCATTGACGTGCATAAGAAATAGCCGTGGCTTAAGAATGGTTCCCTGCGGAACACCATTTTTATTTGAATTGTGTATTATTGAAGCCATTTATTTCGCCCATATGTTTCCTATTAGTAAGATACCTTTGAAACCTTACTTTTAGGGCTTACATAGGATATTTAAACAAATCATAAATCATTGTTGTGAAAAAGAAATAGCAGTGGCCTAAAAACGATTCCCTGAGGAACACCATTTTTATTTGAATTGTGTACAGTGGAAGCCATTTATTTCGACCATTTGTTTCCTATTAGTAAGACCGGTCAGTGGTTGAGTGGGCATCGCGCTTGGGTCTCACCCGGGCGTCATGTGTTCGATTTCTCGGCTGGCTAAGTCCTCCATCACAACACAAGCAACATTTTCGGCTTTCTGTGGTGGTAGTAGGAGATTTTCAAACATTGTTGGATTTTTCGTAACCCGGGAACGTTTGTCTTTCTTTTTAAAAAAAAAAAACCCTTCGAGTTCTTTACCTTTGATGCCCCTACATTCTGATGTTTCAGTGACGAATGTCTTGGTGTGGTCATGGAATACGTCAATACATTTCTTTCCTCGTCAATACTTTTAGAAAGAAGTCAATCGGTTTGATTTAAATTTGAGTATGGACTACCACGCATCTCTGACTTGACGTACACTCTTCTTGCTTTACGCACTTTCTAATTATTCTATTATGTCGATTCTTAACATAATCCCACTCAAGTGTTCGATTCACTTGTTCGTGTCTTCCTCAGGCGTCTTCGCCTCTTATATTTTATTCTCTTGAACCAAATAAATACATTCCACAGATACTCCTTACAAATTTCCAATCAATCTGCAAAAACATGTAGCCAACGCGAAAACCGGATAAAACAGAACAGCAACAAAACTAAACGTAATAAAATAATAGGTCAGGTTTGGTTAGGTCCTTTTTAAATGCTCTGTTTCGTCATCGAACAAGTATTTTTAATCTTATTACTTTTCATATTAAAAATATCTGTCCATGTCAAGGTCTGGAATCCCAACTGGAAACGGAGCACAACGAGCGCTCCTTACTACTCCGCGAGCGCAACGAGCTGGAGCGCCGACTCGCCGCACTGGAGGAGAGTGCTCGCGCAGAGGCCCAGGAACGTGACGTGCGAGAGGCTCGTTCGCGTAAGGACCTGAAACGGGCTCGAGCGCTGGCCAGGGACGCGCAGGCAGTGCTGGAGCGGAGGGAGAAGGAGGCACCCGGCAAGCAGCAGCTGAGGCAGTTGCGAGACAAGTAAGCATTACTTTGTGTTGATATATTTCCAATTTTAAATGAGCAGCCGTTTGAATTACAGTGGGGGGTGTCCCTGAGGTCAAGTGGACATTGACCTTCAAAAATATAAGATAACAATAATTCTTTAAAAAATTCATCTAAAAGAAAGTGAAATATCAAATATTGCAATCCAAAGGTAGTTTTGGACATTCACAGAGAAAGAAACAACCCAACAGTTTATTATCATTATTAGTGTGTATATTTCTGTGATGTAGTCCCAAAATACTTGAAAAAAGCCCTCGACTCTATGCCAAACTGGCGGTCTGTTTGATAGTTTCCACTATCTTGTTCTACCGGCATTTCAATGAAAGATGCTCTGAGGAACTCATCGATCCCTTCGTCACCAGTGTGTAGTCGGGAAACATGCCAAACGCGCGCTCGTACATGGTTGACATTTGTCACTTGAGAACGGGTCCTTGAGAAAACAGCTCAGCTGTGGAACGATTTACTGGCCTCTTTCCCCTTCTACAATATGGGTCTCTTCCTCCTCAAAAAGATCCTCCACACAGCATCCCCAAACAAGCCCTGAGGGAAATTATTTAAATATTACATAGTAAAAAGAATATGTATGTTCATATACCTATATTCCCAATTTCTGCGAGGTTGTTCATAACTTCCACTTAGAATAAAAAGGAAAAATATTGTGCCTTTCTATTAATTTTGCACAAAATGCATGCATTTCATTAGCACAAAATGTGTATATATTGGGGAAAATTCATTCTTCAATAGCTTTATGATTATAAAACTTACCCTTTCTCTTCGTATTCCAGACTGGACGACACTGAAGTGGCTCTCCGCACGGCCGTGAAGGCTCGCCAGGCGGCCGAGGCGGAAGCGGCCGACGCCTCAGCGGCCCTCGAGGAGTCGGTTCGGGGCCGGCGCGAGGCCGAGGCGAGGGCGGCGCAAGCGCAGCGCGAGGGCGCCACCACGGCCGCGCAGCTCGAGGAAGCAGAGGAAGAAGCTGCTGAGGTGGGTGGACTATAAAACTTTGAGATGTTTATTACTGTTAATTGACTAACCATTTTTCATTTCATCTCATATCTCAATGTTTACATTTTTTTTTTAATTAAAAGAAAGACAAACATTCCCGGGTTACTAATAACCCAACAATGTTTGAAAATCTCCTATTACCACCGCAAAAAGTCAAAAATGTTGCTTGTGTTGTGATGGAGGACTTAACCAGCCGAGGAATCGAACACGCGACGCCCAGGTGGGACCCAAGCGCTATGCCCACTCAACCACTGACCGGTCATGAATGTGGTTTTGTTTTTCAAAATTTTGCTGTAAAATATTGCAATTCTATTTATAATTACAAAAGATTCAAGGGTTAGGTAATTTTAGTAACCCGAAGTTCAGATGGTGGTTATCACCAGGTTTTTTGTTCTTCCTGTTTTGTTGAGTCATGGTTAGAGAATGCTTGAAATATCTGATTATTCATATGTTATCTACTAAACAGAGCTCTATAAATTATCCAATTATTATTAAACATAGTCTAATCTTCAGACAGCGATCAATGCTAAGTTGTAGTTGACGAAATTAATATTATTCTCTTATTACATATAGTGCATTATAATTTTTGGTATATATTGCTACACTAGTCACTAACACTATGTTTTTCAACAGAAACATAAGAACTCTTTCGCCATGTTTGTCCTATTCTGTGCTGCAAGTGCATCACTTGGTGTTTTAGATTATTAACATGGTTACAATGCCAAAACGAAAACATAAAACTTTTAGTGCAAAAGTGTGCCGTATTAGATTGTTTGAGAGAAGGAGTGCAACATCATTTTAAAAGATTAATAAATATAATTTTCGTGAGCAAATGTATGTTTCATTTAACCCTATGCCATATCTTAAATTTGGCAACCAGGACAAGACGCGTGAAAACCCCGGATTTTAGAGCCCAGAATCCGGACATGTCAACAGGTTTTTTAAAACATAGTCAGTGTAATAAAAAACAGTCGAAAATGTCACAAATTACCTTTTTATTTATTTTCAAACTAAATTAGTCATCTTTTACCATCATTATAAATGTACATAACAAAACAGAATCTTATTACAGTTTGTTAGAAACTGTTTTAATAATCAGTTAGAATGTTTTTATTCTTAAAATAAAACACAAATTATTAATATACCCTGTTATGACAACAAAACCTTACTAAAATATTAAGCCTAACAAAATTCAATAAATTTTTAAACATAAATCTTAAAAGTACTAAGACCATTTTAGTATTCAGTCTTACAATTTTTTAGGTAACTCTTTAAAGCTGGGTCCACACATGTTCTTTTGTCCGTTCCGTTCCTCCGTTCCGTATCAGCGTCGCGATCAAGAACGCTAGTTTGGACGCCCGTTCGGAACGGTACGGTGTTACGGCGGGACGATACGGGTCGAGGTACGCCACGATCCATCGGGAGTCGGTTTATTCGGCCCGTTCAAAGGCGATACGATACGGCCGATACGGGTAGGCGCCAGTCTGGACGCGATCGTGGCATGCGCAGGTCGTTCTCTCTGTCGAATGGAATGAACACGTGATGCCGATGATCGCAGCGACGTTACGGAGGTACGGGCTATTTTTACTTGCGTCCAGAGTTTTTGATACGGAACGGAGGTACGGAACGGAGGAACGGAACGGAGGAACGGAACGGACAAAAGAACATGTGTGGACCCAGCTTAACTCAATAATAATTATAACTTTAAATTTTTATCAGCAGCCATTTAAACGACAAAATATTTCTTAACATAATATGAACTAAATTCAGTTTCTTAAAATTTAAGCAACAAAACTGAACCATTTTAAAGTTTAGACTTACTGTAATGTAAGTTACATTATTAATTTTTTGAGTATAAAATAACCAAAAACTATACTCATTTATAGCACCTTAAAGTTTTAATCAACAGCCATATTGTAAATTTCTTTTACGTAATAAAAACAATCATAACTTTAACTACAAAAATGAAAAGAAATTATTGCGCTCAAAAGTACATTATTTGATTATCTAGCTATTAAAGCTTTTTCCTCAGCCTCTCGCCTTTTTTACTTTTCAGTTTTTTTGTATTTATCACTCTTTCCGATAGCTTTTAGAATATCTTCCCTTTTTAAAAGGAATTTGTAAAAATCAATGCAGCTGTATTCTTGGAAATTGAATTTAATTTTAATTAAAGATAAATGAAACAATGTTACTTTGTTTGAACCACTTTTATATTTGTTTAAAGCCGACCGGTTTCAGAACGACCGTTCCTTCCTCAGAGTAAACGTATACGTTTGACCTTAAATTTTTAGATTTAAATTTTTGTTTTAAACCTGGACATCAAATGAAACCCCGCCCGGACGCCCTCTAAACTAGGACAAATCCGGGGAAACCCGGACGGATGGCAACCCTATTTCTATGTAACATACTATAATCCGAACACTTCCCAAATCCAAACAGGTGTTGTTTTTCTTTCACTTGAATTTTCAAGGCTCTGCTGTTTTTAAGTCATCCCATTTCAAAGAATGTATCACGGTCTTTTAGAGCTACTTCCAATTTTTTAAATTAAAGAATGGATGTCAGATAGTAGAAGGCGTCCCGTGTTCGATTCCTCGGCTGGCTAAGTCCTCCATCACGGCTCAAGCAACATTTTTGGCTTACTGTGGTGGTAGTAGGAGATGTTCTAATATTGTCGGGTTATTCGTAACCCAGGAATGTTTTTGAAGTGAAAATTCTTTAGCACTGTTGTGAATTTAAATTCAATGAAACGGAAATGACACTAAAAAGAGACAAACAGATACATCTATAGGATTTAGCCTGCGAGAGAATGAGAATCAAACCTTCCCACATTAGCCGCTTTGATTATGATCTCACTTTTCAAGGTTGGTTGAGATTGTGTGGTGAAGGTTTTGAACTGTTCTCGATTTTATGTTTTTTATTTATGTATTTTATTTTTTTATTATATAATAGCTTAAATAAAGTAATTTGAGTATTCCTTTTTTTAAAAGCCTCTCCCTATTCTATCACTGACTTACTTATCAATACTATTTCTACGAATTCTAACCTTTTGCTGTTTTGTCACAGGTGATGAAGAAGTATCGCGCGTGTGTACAATCGCTGGGTGAGGAACAACGCGCAGCCCGCGAGGCCAGTGCTCGCGCGTCCGGCGCGGAGGAGGAAGCGCGGGTGGCGCGCGAACGTGCCAACGAACTACAGGCGCGCCTCTCACTGCTGGATCTGGCGCACACTCAGGGACAGACCGCGCACACCGACAAGTGAGTTCAACTTGATGATGAGGCAATCCTTTTACCGATACGATGGTGCCATGCCTTCCTGGGGAATCTCGGCTTCTTCAGTCTAAATGCTTTCATTTTTTTTTTTTTTTTTTTTTTTAAATTAATAAATTACTTCGTTTTTACCACTTTTATTGTTTACAAAACTGACATGTTTCGTCAGCAAAGCTGACTTCTTCAGGGTTTTGACAGAACTGGAACTGAGTTCTGTCAAAACCCTGAAGAAGTCAGCTTTGCTGACGAAACATGTCGGTTTTGTAAACAATAAAAGTGGTAAAAACGAAGTAATTTATTAATTTAAATCAAAATGGTGCCACAAAATAAGTTTGCTGTGTTAGAAGAAGTAAATGCTTTCAATTTGGATGGATTCATACGTCTGTCATTCCTGGACACATTGACCCCCAGATTCCTACCCATCCTCATACCTTTTTCCTTCCCAGAACTTCCTCTCCTTCCTTTCCCTAAAATACCCTCCAAACAGTATACCCAAAGATGACTTTTTTAATATAAATCAAGAGTCCCAGCTGCTCCCGTCTGGAGCCAATGAGACTATGTATGGCATCCCCAATTGGGTTATGTTGTGAGGTTGAAGGTAGTGGGGAGGGGTAGGAGATGGGGAAGAGAAAGGTGGGGAAGTACCTGGCTATTCAGATCTGTTTCCCAAACACGACTAAAGCCATTTCAAGCAAAGTTTCAATTCTCAATGGTGGTCTCACACCAGGGTGAGCTCATACATAGCTCCTGAGGGATTTTTTTTCCCTCAGGGCCTCCTGTGTGGAGCTAATGTAAAAAAATCTCCTAATAAAGTCTGAATCATTCAACATTTTTTTATATTTTTTTTTTACAATAAATATAATTTTTTTACACATCATAAAGGAAAATAAAAATTGCCTTTCCTCACCATAAAGATACAAGCCTCATTATGCTGAGGAAAATATTAATTATAATTATCAATGTGTAATAATTGTTTTATCTTCCAGGCTGGAACTTCGCAGCAAGGAGCTGGAAGCACGCTTGGAGCTTGAGCAGACGGCACGCTGCCGCCTCGAGGCGCAGACCACCCGCGCCAAGGAGGCGGCCGCCAGCAGCGCACAGGCCGCAGGGGCCGCGCAGGCCAGGGAGCTGCAGCAGGCCGAGGAGATGAGGAAGATCATGCGCCAACTGAGGTACATCCTTCATTACATATAAACCTGATCCATTGGCGACTATCCCAATATGCATTTGTGTGATCCATGAAGTTTCACTAAAACACGTGTACATTGTATCAAAGGCCTGGTGTGTTAGATTGTGTGGAAAAGGGAAAAAACAAACTTCTTTGACACCGACACTGATGCTTTTGTTTGTATGTACTTCATGTGTAAAGTTTTTTAATATTTCCAAAGTTTATTTTATGTAGGGATAAAATAGGTAGTGATTGCCCGCTTAAGGACATTTTGACTTTGATTGAAGGTGTATCTTACCCGTCATATTACAAAACAATAAATCGCACAATAATAAATTAATTACCTATCAAATCCTTCCATCGTTTATAATATAATCGAATTTTATATATTGGTAATTTATACAGGTGTCCGGAAGTAAAGTGCACCAACTTCGGAAAGTGATTCTACATGATGGTAGAAGTAAAAAAGTTTTTTTTTTCGTAATTCCAATGTTTTTTTTTCCCATACTTAAAAGATTTTTTTTTCCATACAAACAATTAAACTTTTGTACCCTAAAGGTCTCTGCCCACTACACCGTTCCATACCATGACCGTACTATGAACGTATCAGCCACGAAATAAACACGCTACGCCCTACTATGCCCACTAGAACGTGCTAACACCGTATTATACCCGTACGTAACGGGTATAGTGACCGTATACACCGCGGTTAGTGTCCGTACCATCCCTGTTCAATAGGTGTACGGTGCCCGTTCTATCGGTGCCCGTTATATCATTTCGCCTGTGTTTTCGTATCGGACTGACGCGTCAGGAGAAGCATAGTGTCATATCATTAAAATACCTGGATATAAACACGAAAAATGAACACAAATCACGAACTGACGGAGTGGCAACGCGGTTAGAACGGGGTTAGAAAGGGGATCATACGCGGATGATCCCCGTTCTAACACCGTCGCGTGCCATGCATAGAGCGGACCGGCACCTGCAAAATATTGTCATCGAGAAATCGCCGTCAGTCCGGTCATGGTATGCGACGGTGTTGGTCGGTGACGGAACGGTCTAGTGGGCAGCGTTTCATACTGATCGATACAAAGAATATTTTTTTGCATGCGCCGCTACGGTTACGGTCATGGTATGGAACGGTGTAGTGGGCATAGACCTTAAAACTACCTTAAAACATTGGAATTTCGAAAAAGTTATTTAACTTTTTTTACTTTACTATCATGTAGAATCACCTCCCGAAGTTTTTGCATACACCCTAGTAGACACCCACATATTATAACACCATAAATAATTGACAATTTTTAAAATAACAAGTAGCTAAATATTTACAGTGATTGCCAACTTGCCCTCAATAATATTTCAGTGATTGCCCACTTGTGATTCGATAAAAATCTTCAATAAAACAACCTGAAGACGGTACACACTTATTTATTTTGTATTATTGTCAATAATAATAGGTGATTAATAAAAGAAATACCTGCAAAATTACTTCACAAAATCTGTTTTCACTTTTCAACAATATTTTGGTTTCCTGCCAATATGGCAGTTGCCAATTCACATTGATGAAATAATAGAGACATCTGTTAAGATATAGATGAAATATTTACATATAGAATAGGACAATCAATATGAGAGTGGGCAATCACCAGTTGCGGGCAATCATAGTCTAGTTGACCCTATTTATTATTCCATTAATACCATTTGGAATTTATTTTTTATCATAATATTAATTCCTCAGGGAGTTGCGCGAAGAGCTGTCGACTGTATCGGTGCGCATGGACGAGGCGGTCCGGGCGCGCACTGAGGCCGAGGCGCGGCTGGAGGCGGAGCGCGCGGAGAGCGCTGGCGCCAGAACGGAACTGCGCGAAGCCCGCGCTCGCATCGCGCTACTGCAGCAGGCCATCTCCGACGAACTGAGTCCCGGAGACAACAGCGACAGGTGATTGTTGTGCTATTTATTTAGTGTTAAACAATTGTTTTATCATTCTAATCTGAATGCTTTCATAACAGCATCGATCCGTTACTTTCAATTATAATCCCTTCATTAGGGAATGGATTCATTAATTTTTCAGTCTCGGGCATATTCTGTCAGAAGGTCAGAATATTTCCACTTTGCAATAAAATTCAAGTAAATGGAATATTTCTGAACATATCTGAAAACTAAAAACGTTTTTGAAAGGTGATAAAATACACATTCAAAATTTATAATTCGAAATGAAAATATAATTTTCGAAATGTTAATTTTGAATGCAAACATAAAAAAAGGTTTATTAAAAGGGCTCAACTTATGTTTTTTCTAACTAAAATGCATAGATATTTTATTGGACAAATATATTATAAACATTATCGTCACCTCACCTTTTTATTGTTTCATGTAAAAATAATTAATAAAAAATTCCCAAAGTTTAATTTTTTTTTCAAATTGCCCTGTGGTAAATTTCTGCAACCGGTCAGCAACTTAAGCAGATATATGCGTTAAAAATACGATAGCAGTCAAGTACAATAAGCGTGTTTATACGTCAACGCGTGTGTCTCCATAGAAATCGTTATAACTCCATTATTGTTTTAGTGACATCCCTAAAATAAAAAGTAAAAGGTCGATAGTTGATCAAGCTGTACACTCCTATCAAGTTGTCCATAGAAATACATAACAAGAATATTCTGTCATTTGCGCGGTCTGACACATAATTTTACCCGCCAAATTTTCTACGGGCGGCTCGACCGCGCTCGACATTGTTAATTTTTATTAAATATTTTTATATGAAATGATAAAAAAGTGAGGTGACAAAAGTGTTTATTATACATTTATACAATAGAACAAGTATTGTTGTTTACATATTCTGTGATTTTAGTACCGTTTTCACATAAAAACATCACGTGAGTCATTTTTACATTTTTTTTAATGTTTTCATTCTAAATTTTAATATTTACAAATGTTAATATTTATTTGTAATATAATAATTTGAAAGCTTATTTTGTAACCTTTCTAAAACAGTTTTTACTATTCGGCTACGTTCAGAAATGTTTCATTTATAGAGCTTTAATTGTGAAGCGGTAATTACACAAAGTTTTCGTAAAATGTCATTTCGTTTGAGACATTATAAGTGAATATTGGCGATTTTCGGAGGGGTTAAAATCTATTTCAATTGTTAACAATTTCTTTAAAATATTATTTATTATGGGTTTGATGTAATTACTTTTCTTTTACTTTCTGGGTTATGTTGCATTTGTGTAAAATGTGCCCTTATTGTAGAAACACTTACGCAATACAAATTTACTATGTAATTACAAAAATAATTAGGTACATTTTGCAGGTTGCTTTTTCATTTTCTTTACAACCAATTGTTATATTTTTTTTTTTCAGTGATAATGACAGTTACAGTTCGGATGAGTCTATTGACACCTTCCTGGCCAACCACAAGATCAGCCCAGTGGCCAACTCCTTCACTGGAAACAATTCACCAAAGTAAGTCCAAACAACCAACTAAATGGCTTTCCACAGGGATCAGTTTTAGGTACCACCTTTAAATCACCTTGGATAAATGATAGTTGTCTTGTTGAATGTGAGGAAATATGTTAACTTACTGACAAAATAATGATTTTCTGGTTGAAACTTATTTTGTAAATCAAATTTTTGTTAATTCAAAACTATCTTTATTGCTCAAGTGTTGTTCGATTGTAATATCTTCCACCTTGGTTAGTCTAGTCACTGTACAAATTAAAAAACATTTCTGATCAAAGTTCATATTAAAGAATTTGAAATTAAAACACTTTTGTACTTTCTTCCACTAACTTATATTTCACCAGGACCGGTTTCATCCTATTACGGACATTTTCAGACTGGTCGACCAGTCTTAAAATGTCCGTAATAGGATGAAACCGGTCCTGGTGAAATATAAATTAGTGGAAGAAAGTACAAAAGTGTTTTAATTTCAAATTCTAATACAATGGAATTCCACCACGAATTATCAGTGCAAAAACTAGACTCATTCATATTAAAGGTCAATTTATAGACAAAACTACTTTGAAATTAATTTTAAAATTGATTTATAATATGTTTATGGTTGTCCCCAGGTCAACTGACGGCCGGCAGAGCCGCTCCAGCGTCAGTTCCTCCAAGCAGTTGAGCCCGACAAAAGAATCGTTTGCGTGAGAATTATCGCAACGGGATGAAACCGAGCAGCGGCCGCCGCCACCCACCACCATCGCCCCCCTGCCCCGTCTCTCCCTTGCCACCGTCTTCAGCCTGTGCTGCTACAAGTTCACTTAGCCGCAGAGCCTTTCACCAACCATACCAAGCTGCTTTATTTATTTACCAACCATCAGCAGTGGGATTTACTGCAATTTCACGCTAAACGCTCAAACTTATGCCAAAAATTTGCAGCGTGAAGTTAAACTCTACCATTTGAAAATTAGGCTCAATGGTATGAAGGCTTACCAGTAAAATTCAATGGGTTATATTTATAATTGTTGTAATGTAGACCAATCTTTTGTGCCCGAGGAATGACAATCGAAATAAATTTTGATGGATTTTTTTTTAATCAACAACTGATTCTATAATTTTCAATTTAAAATTGTTGAAAATTATATTTGATTTCAAATTACCGCTAGCTTTTTGCAAGTCTATGTGTCGTGTTTGTGGGACACGACTCTTTTAGATGTTTTGCGATTAAATTTGCTAATAATATAATGTTTAGGAAATTACAATTGTCACGTTTGTTAGTGGTGTTTGAATGTTTAGGCTATTTATTAATTGTATTGCCGGCGGGTTTGATTCCCGTTCCTTTGCTAGTGCGGCTCAAAGGGGACCTGAAACTATGTCTAAATAGTATTTACAAACAAGTTGTTGAATTAAAAGAAATTTGCCCGAGTGTTCTGTCGACTTCACGTAACGAACAATCATTGGACTGAAATATGTATGTCAAATAACCTTTCTGAAAACCTTGCAGTGTGTTTCTCATCAGGGTAAATATGACTGATGATAAATGGAAACTGTCTAAAACATTGACAAAACGCTAGAGAAAGAATAAATCTAATACATATGACTCAACAGGTCAAAATATATCTGTAAAATCTCTCTATATTCCACTGGAGAGATATTGTATTTTATTATTAGTACTGGCCAGTATCTCAGTACTATTCTGTTTGATTGAAAGACTTATAGTTCTTTTAAGATCACGGTGAATGTTTATTGCTGTTTTGCTAAAATACAAATATGGTTTTGGAGGACAAACGTCCTTGCGACTCGGAAGCTAGTTTTGTCCGTGCTCTTGCAAAAGAATGACTTGCCTCTCTGTGTTCGGCTATCTTCGACTGACGTCGTAACCAACACCATGTGACCCGAGTACAGTATAGCGGGAGAGATAGTATAACTTACCAGGAATATACCATGCGATAAGGTCGCGGAAATCTATTAATAATAACACTTGGCGTTAGTGATTGGATTTATTTGTAACTTTTACATATTAGATACAGGTTAAATTATCAACCGTGACAATTCAGAAGGATTTAGATTGACAAAATACAATGACAGAAACTGTAATGACGTGGCTGTAAGATTCTCAGAGCTTCTAGAAATTCTGGTGTGGCCAGTGCATGGAAAAATAATGATACCACTATGAAAATAGTCATTCGCCACATATTGAGTTGCTACAATAGCATGACAATGGGAAACAATGATAGAACTGATCAAAGACTAATATTATGAACCATTACAATAACCAAAGCGATCAGTGTCGAATTTACTTTCACTCTAGCACTTATAGAAAGAGCCTACAAGTTTGCCTCACAGTCTTGTAAATTGGGTCTCCCCGGTATCTAAGATTGGGCCTAAAAGCTTAGCTTATCGGTAAGAGTCACGCTAAACATTTGAAAAAACTCGTCTTTACTGCTATTTCGGGTTTAAATTCAAGTTATCTTTCGCCTAGGAGTGACTTTCTAAGTCTCTGAGCTATAAGGGCAACCCATAGGCGGCCCGCCATGATTAAAATTGAATTTTTTTAATATTTTATTGTGATACCAATGATTGTGCATTATTTGACGTCTTTGAACACGTTGGAAGAGCCTTGCGTGTCCGATGCCAGTGGAGAATATCGCTTGTCTACCTCGCTGAGTGACTTGATTTGACGTTTTGTACTGAAGATGACTTTTATACCTGCAAAAGCTTTTTATACCTGTTCTCGTTAATACAATTTCTAGATTGAAAGTTTTTTAGCGTGGAATAGTATTTATTTGTAATACAAGTATGTTAGTAGGGGAGAATAAATGACAATGAGGTGACCCCCTAGGGGTGTAGAAATCTTACCATGTTTATTATCTAGTATGTTAATTAAGGTATTAGGTATTTATATTATTATTATACATATCTAACGTTAAGATAGTTTTTATAGGTAATTTATAAAACGGGTGCGTAACTTTGGTGTTCACACTCGGGACTTATTCATTTGGCAGTGAGCTCATAAAATAATAAAACGCTAATGTCTGTGAACGCTGATGTTTCGCAGTCGTGTAGTTAAATTTTAATGTCTATATTATCCATAGCCGTAAATTTTTGTGGCTAGTTTTCCATTCTATCCTCTCTATTGTGATGAAATCACTTACGGCTCCGGGGTGAGCTAGATTTATAAGTATGGTAGAGTTTCATTAATCAAGCACTGAATATACACAAATTTTAATGGAATTGTCGGATTAAGGGAATTTACAAGATATGTAGCTGGAATATCAAGATTACAAGATTACAGTAATTACAAGATATGTAGCTAGAATTCCACGATTACAAGAATTACAAGATTACAGGAATTACCAGATATATAGCTGGAATTCCATGATCACAAGAATAACAAGATTAAAGGAATTACAAGATATGTAACTGGAATTCCATAATTACAAGATTACAGGAATTGCAAGAAAAGTAGCTGGAATTCCATGATAACAAAGAATTGCAGGAATTACAAGAAATTTAGCTGTAATTCTATGATTACAAGAATTACAAGATTACAGGAATCACAAGATATGTATCTGGAATTCTGTGATTACAAGATTACAGGAATAACAAGATTTATAGCTGGAATTCCATGATTACGAGAATTACAAGATTAGAGGAATTACAAGATATGTAGCTGAAAATCTAGGATTACAAGAATTACAAGATTACTGGAATTTTTCGATTATACTGGAATTGCAAGATTTTATTATTTCCACATTACTGGAATAACCAGATTATTGTAATTCTCAGATTTATGTAATTTTTGGATTACTGTATTGTAATTTCTGTAATATTGTAAGCTCCTTATTACTGTATTTTTTGGATTACTGTGATTTCTAGGTTAGGTACTGGATTGCCAAATTAAAGCAAATTCCAGTTGAGCTACCGTACCTCTAAAATGCCGGATTATTGAAATTCTACTGTATTTATGAAGAATTTTTGTGAGTCGTATCGTTTACCTTGTAGATTGTTTAAGAAGCATTATGTGAAGCATTTATTCAGCCTTAAGCTTGAAGTAAGGCTTCATGCAAGTTTGATGACTGATCTGTTGTATTATATTATTTTAGTGCAACCAACATTATTTGTGATGTTGGTTGCACGCATCAAACTTAAAATATTCAAAATTTGCCATTTTCTTTAGTAAACCCGTGAGATTTGTGTTTCACGGGATATGCATTTAGCCTCAACAATTTTTACGAAAGGCAAATTTGAAAATCTTTTGAAACTTTCTTAAAATTTTTCCATTACTTCCAAATTGGTTCTGTTCTTTCATCTTATTATACTATGAAGGTTAATTAAATTTTAAAATGGCAAAAATATAAATAGTAGAAAAATAATTTTTCTTCATATTTTCTGCTCTCAAACGGGTTGTATGTAGAATCCAAAAATGATAGTTTCACATAATATTTAACAATGAATTTATATTATTATTATTACTGTAAACATGTAAATATTTCAACATTTATTTAGTTAGTTATTATTTTATTAATTCCCGTTATGTAAATGTTGTTTATTTTCATATATTTTATTTTATTTCACATTGTATAGGGCAACAAGGAGAGAGGTAACAAGGCGATCGCGGAATGAAAACTGTAAACTGAATTACCCAATTAATTATTTTGGTTCGATGATGAAATCAAAAGCTGCCAAAATGTAAAACATGCTGTAATAATGTAATCAACTTAACTGGTTAGAAACTTATGCAATTTATTTGCAATATTAATAAAATGTTTTTATTTATACAAAAGTTGTTTTACTACATATATTGGACCAGATAAGAATTAGCCATTTCCCAACCTCCTCCCTTTATAACCGAACAACCCACCTAAAAATTGGGGATGGCATAGTTCCAGTGGCTCCAGAAAGCTGGGATTCCTGTGTTGTAACTAGGGAATGCAATCCCGCAAGACCATGTCAATCCAGGTATTTGCGGGACTGAACAATCTTAGTCCCGCTGGATCCAGGTATTTGCGGGATCCAGCAGGGTGGACATAGATATCTAATCAATCGTATAATACTACCAACCTTGTTTTTAGAATTTTAAATTTATACCTAATCAAACAAGTTCTTTGGGACATTTTAAATGGTTTATTAATATAATTTTAGTTAGACATAGGTAAAGTTTAAGTCATAAATTGGCAAAGAATAAGATAAGACATAAGTTTACATAACAACATAAATTTAAATAATAACGTTCACACGATAAACAATATTCTTGTACAATAAGCATCATAAGTTTAAACATTATTTTGGAAATAGCTTCGTAAAAAAGTTAAAGTATTAATTGTGTCGTCTGATAAACGGCTTCTGATACTGGACACAAGGTGGCGAGCGGTTGAAAAAGCTTGTTTAGCTTCCACGCTGGTTGGCACAATTAGTGCATTGCAAGTGATTGCCTTTTAATCCACCGGACTGGAAGTAATTCATTTCCTTCTTTATCAAAACCTCAAGGTTGCTCATATTGCCAGATCTAAGTTGTTGGGCTGTTGATCTCCAACTCTTCATACTACGCTTCTCTGTAATCCCGCCAGTCCAGCGGGATCCCGCAAAATTTTCGACCGAGATTAGTCCCGCAACATGTCTGCGGGATCCCGGTATTTCATTCCCTAGTTGTATCTTATAAAATTTTGTGGACGAACTCTTTGGATAAGCAGTTTGAGCAGGTTCAAATCCCGGCGTGCACAAATCAATTTTATTTGATTAATTTGTGTTATTTCACAATTTAATAATAAATAATATACAGTATTTGTGACACGTTCCAGAATGAAAGATACTCTTACGACGTAATATTTGAAGTTAATTTTCATGTTCCGTGTGAGTTCTATTCAAGTTCTGGGATTATCATTATGGTGAGAAGTTAAATAAATAAATAAAAATTTCAGTTTTATGAAGCAACTGGCATATAATGATATAATAACAGAATTTGAATATACACAGAATGTGAAAATTAACTTCAAATTTTTGATGAATCCGTCATATTTTTTTAAACAACCCGTTAGTATCACACCCTGGTTAAGACCACCATTCAGAATTGAAACGTTTCTTGAAATGGCTTTGACCGTCGTGTTTGGTGACCAGATTTGAAAAGCAAGATACTTCTTCAACCTCCTCTTCCCCATCTTCTTTCCCTCCCCATTAGGGAACGTACCCATACTACGTGACACTTTTAGGGGGGGGGGGGTCTTCAAAAGGTCACGCTCCATACAAATGAGCGGCGGGTTCCTTAGGATTTTGGTCACCGGGGGGAGGGGGGGGGGGTTAAAAATTGCAAAAAGTTGGTCACGTAGTTTGGGTACGTTCCCTTACATCCAGCCTCACAAGATACTCTCAGATAAGAAACATGGAAGCAGTTGGACTCTTGTACTGTATATTCATATTTAAAAAAAAGTAAGATCCACAACTCTTGTTCCAGAGGTTTCAGGTATGGGGAAAGGGTGTGCGAGATAGAATAAAGAATAAAGCAAGAATCATTGTGGTCTAGTTTCGTGATAATAATATTTTTTTATTAATTTCTTACACCATTACAAATTTCAATTTATTACATGTAAGAAATAACACCACATAAATATTTAGAATTTTTTTTTTACAAAAAAGAAATTTAAAGAAATATAGCAATTTTCGAAAAAAAATCTCATGCAGTGGTGAAGATTTCATCAGTGTGGAGAGACTCTTTCAAGAATCAAAAGAATTTCCCTTTTGAATCTCTCCTCACCGACGCCAAATACATCTTGGAGGAGATTTGGTTCAGGAGCAATATACTCCTCCCTACCGGTAGAACCATTGGCAGGTTAGTCCTACAGGCAGGAAGATAGAATAATCTATGATGACGCTGTCTAAGATAGTCACCTGGAACTAGAGTTCTCAATATAGCCTCGCAGATCATCTCACGATCCAAATATTTGCACAATCCCGGCTTAAATTTTCAATACAAATTCGAATGGGATGGTGATCTACAATGCCAGGTGAGTGTAAATGAGACAGAGCATTGGGCTAAATGGAACATTTGCTTGGAAGGCACTTCTGGTTTTCTTCTTTATTCTGTGATTGTAGGTAAATGAGACAGAGCATTGGGCTAAATGGAACATTTGCTTGGAAGGCACTTCTAGTTTTCTTCTTTATTCTGTGATTGTAGGTAAATGAGACAGAGCATTGGGCTAAATGGAACATTTGCTTGGAAGGCACTTCTGGTTTTCTTCTTTATTCTCTGATTGTTGGTAAATGAGACAGAGCATTGGGCTAAATGGAACATTTGCTTGGAAGGCACTTCTAGTTTTCTTCTTTATTCTGTGATTGTAGGTAAATGAGACAGAGCATTGGGCTAAATGGAACATTTGCTTGGAAGGCACTTCTAGTTTTCTTCTTTATTCTGTGATTGTAGGTAAATGAGACAGAGCATTGGGCTAAATGGAACATTTGCTTGGAAGGCACTTCTGGTTTTCTTCTTTATTCTCTGATTGTTGGTAAATGAGACAGAGCATTGGGCTAAATGGAACATTTGCTTGGAAGGCACTTCTAGTTTTCTTCTTTATTCTGTGATTGTAGGTAAATGAGACAGAGCATTGGGCTAAATGGAACATTTGCTTGGAAGGCACTTCTGGTTTTCTTCTTTATTCTGTGATTGTAGGTAAATGAGACAGAGCATTGGGCTAAATGGAACATTTGCTTGGAAGGCACTTCTAGTTTTCTTCTTTATTCTGTGATTGTAGGTAAATGAGACAGAGCATTGGGCTAAATGGAACATTTGCTTGGAAGGCACTTCTGGTTTTCTTCTTTATTCTCTGATTGTTGGTAAATGAGACAGAGCATTGGGCTAAATGGAACATTTGCTTGGAAGGCACTTCTAGTTTTCTTCTTTATTCTGTGATTGTTGGTAAATGAGACAGAGCATTGGGCTAAGCTAAATGGAACATTTGCTTGGAAGGCACTTCTAGTTTTCTTCTTTAGTCTTCTAGTAGTACATTTGTCGCATATTCCACAGCGGCATATATACTCTGAACAGTAGTCCTGGTAAAAGGTGACCATCACTCAGATTTGAAACGTTGGCTTTGAAACGCTTAAAATGGGCTTTAGTCATGTTTAGTAAACAGATATGAATAGCCAGATAACATAACCCAATTGGGGATGCTTTGCTCTAACTGGCTCCAATTAGTTGGGTCTGTTGAGCGTCAATAACACTAAAAAATAAATAAATTATGATAAATGAAGACAATATAAGCGAAACTCAATCGAAAATCTGGAAACAGAAAAATCAGAAAAACATATTGACACCTATGGGACTCGAACCCAGGACCTCTTGCTGGATTCGAGTCCCAGAGGTGTCAATATGTTTTTCTGATTTTTCTGTTTCCAGATTTTCGATTGAGTTTCGCTTATATTGTCTTCATTTATTTAAATATTACAATTTGAGGTTTTACTCATAAAGTTAAAATAAAAGATAAATAAATTATGTACTTATCCATATCATTGAAGAAGATAAATACTAGGAAATGATAATACTCATTACTTAAAAATAAGAGGTTCCTATTGGCTTGTTCGCATTGGTAGAGTAGTTTAGTCAAGTAGCGAGTAACTTGCGCTACTACACTCACCGAAAAGCGTTCGCATTACTTTCAAGTAGAGTACATTAGTACCCGCCGCCCGTTGCAAGATGACTGCTGCCAAGCAACAAAGTAAATACGCTAAGCATATTGTAATGCTTAGAAAAGGTGAAATTCTAAGAGGTAGAAGAATAATCTGTTAACTTCACCTGCCATAAAACAGGGACATCCCTAGCATGGCGGGTGAAATAATAAAAAAAATTAAACTTTTTTTTTTTCTGAACGCATCTGAAAACTAAAAACTGTTTTAGAAAGGTGATGAAAAACGCTTTCAAATTTTATAATTCGAAATAAGCATAATTTTTTTAAATATAAAAAATTAGAAGGCAATAAAAAAGTTTTAAAAATAGCTCACCTTATGTTTTTTGCAATTAAAATTACTGATAACGGAAAAAAAATAAAAACGCATACATATTTTACTAGGCAAATGTATTATAAACACCATTAATTCACTTTTTTGTCGTTTCATATAAAAATAATTGATAAAAAATTCCCGAAGATTCATAATTTTTTTTTCAAATTGCAGTGGAAAACATTGGATTCATAAAGGTGTACATTTAAGTTATTTTGCAGTTAACTTTTAGATTTTAATATAAAGCTTGATGTTTTCTCTTTCTAAAACCGCTTAGATCATGTTTCTAACCATGATAGAGTACCCTTACTATAATAACATAACGATTTTATGAGTCCATATGAGTTGTTCTGAAAACCGAACAAGTTATCCTCCAGTAAGCCAAGAGATCTTGGGTTCAAACCCCAGCTGCGACCGTTACCTTTTTATTTTTCTGCTTCTTGTTCTTTCCCGTATTTTCGTTTAGATTTACATATTATGTAGTATTATTTTCTTCTTCAATGATATATTACATTGATGTATGTGTGTATGTATGAGACAATGTATGAATGTGAATGAATCAAGAAGTGTATGGTGTGGTCCACTCTCTCTGCCTACTTCTGTGGAGAAACAGCGCAGTGGTTAAGTTAGCTATTAAGATATTTGAGAATGTACATAATTAGGTTGCAGTAACATTCAGTTTCAGTGCCGGCAACCCGGGCGTTTATTTAGTTTCATGGTTATTTACATTGTTTTCTTTTCTTTTACCCGCCTCACTAGACAAAGTCTGTTCCGAGGCGAGTAAATCACATATTATGTTTGTTCCAAAAGAAATGTGTGTATTTAAACAAATATATATATGTATGTAAAAAGATAAAAAAGATAAATTATATATTGGTATATTAAATATTTACATACATACTTTGTTTTTTAGATAAAAGTAAATTAAAATTTTGTGACAGTTGAATATAGCGGTTACATAATAGAAGTAATAATTAATAATTAATCATAATAATTAATATTGCAAAATTGCAGTTTCTCGTATTTGTTTTATTTGAATATTATATAATTTCGTGAGAACTTGTATGAAATGTTATTTATTTAGAATATTTTGAATGTCTGTTCTTTCCTTTTCATTCAACCATATTACAAATCTTTTGAAAAGCCAATTCAAATTATTTGGGGTGACGTAAGTTTTTGTTTGTGTTAGGAAGGTATTGAAAATGTGTGGTGCTAGGTAAGATTCGTGTTTTTTTGCAAAAGTTGATTTGATATGGGGAACTTGAAAGTGCTTATTAATTTTTGCTCTTGTGTTTTGCGAGTGAGGTATGTGGAGATGTGAAGTTTTGATACAGTTTTTGTAAATGATCTTCCTTATGAATAGTTTATTTACGTCTAGTAATTTGTTTTTGATCATTAGCTGTTCCGTCGGATGTTGGTAAGGTTTATAAAACATAATTCTAATTATTGTTTTGTGATTTATTTTAAGAGAATTGAGGTAAGTATCTGCTGCTCCTCCCCAAACTGAAATTCCATATGTTAAAATACTTTGACAGAGTGCGAAATATATTTTTTTTAGTTGATTTAATGACATGATGTTTCGTATTGTTTTGAAGATGTATGATAATTTTCGTATTTTTTTTGATAATATATTAATATGGAGATCCCATTTTAGTTTATGGTCAACAGTTAAACCTAGATATTTAATATTGTCTGCATAAACAATTTTGTCACAAGTACAGCATGTGTTATTTGACGAAATATTGGTGCAGGGGTTAAGATGTAGTTGTGGTTGGCTATGTGGTTGACCAGCCTTTGTTTTGCTAAAAGTTAAATATTTTGTTTTTGAAATGTTCAGTGTTAGTAGATTATTTTGTAGCCATTTATTTACTACAGTCATCCCTGTTTCTGTGTTTTTGAATACCTTTTCCCATGATTGTGCCTTGAACAAAATTGCAGTGTCGTCTGCATAACTGATTACTTTGTACTCAATTTTTCCTAGGTTTATCTCAGTTAGACTATTTATATAAATGAGGAATAGTATGGGACCCAAGACGCTGCCTTGCGGTACTCCATACCTGATATCTGCTTTGTCACTGCTGTATTTATTTATTTTTACTATTTGTTGTCTCTTTTCAATGTAGCTGACAAACCATTTTAGCGGTTGACCAGTTATACCGATATTTTTGAGTTTTTGTAGTAGTAAGTTATGCGAAATAGTGTCGAAAGCTTTTGCTAGGTCTAAGAATACCCCTATCACCTTTGATCCGCCATCTATGCTTTTCACTATGTAGTTGGTTAATTCTGATAAAGCATCTTCTGTACCCATTTTGGCACGAAATCCAAATTGGCGGCTTGAGAGCAGGTTGTGTTTTTCAAGGTACGCAAGTAATCTTTTTTTCATGGCTTTTTCTAGAAGTTTAGATAGTGAGTTTAGCAGAGTGATTGGTCTGTAGTTTAATATCAGAGTTTTGTCTCCCGATTTATGTATTGGAGTGATACATCCTATTTTTAAATGATCAGGGACAATTCCGAGCCTAAAACTTTGGTTGAAAATGTGTTGAAGCGGTATAAGTATGTATTCTCGTAGATTTATCAGTATTTGATTGGAAATGTTATCCGGTCCCATCGCGCAATTTGGTTTGAGAGATTTAATAAGATCCGAGATTTCCTTTGTATTTACTTGATAAGCATTGAACGAGTGATTTGGTCGTATGGAAGAGCAAAGTTTGTATAAAGAGTCTTCTGATGTACAGTTTTTTTGAAGAATTTTTTCCGCTAGGGTAGAGCCAACTTTTGCGAATTCAGTGTTAATAAAATTAGCTATTTTATTAGGTTCATTGTTTGTTAAGACTTTGTCTCCGTTTATTAATAGTTCTTTGATATGTGAATCTTTCTTCGGAGTGGAATAAGTAATATTTCTTACAATTTCCCAAATTTTTTTAGGATCATTTTTGGCGATTTTTATTTCTTTTTTGTAATATTTGTATTTGGCTTGTTTAATTAACTTATTACACAGGTTTCTATACAGTAAGTAATCTTGCGTTAGTTTGTTATCATTCGGGTTTTTGTGGACTCGCATATGCATTGCATCTCTTTTATGAATACTGTTGACTATTCCTTTCGTGATCCATGGTGTTATTTTTTTTTCTTTATGTGTGTAGTTCTTTTGTGGATTTTTTGTGGTGTGTTTGGTTATGTAGGTTTCAACCGTATTTATAAATGTGTCCAGCGCTGTGTTTGGGTCTATTTCATTTAGTACATTAGTCCAAGGTTCATCGTGAATATCCGATTTTAGGGACTTAAAGTTTATTTTGTCTTTCATGTTGTCATTTTTGTTTTTACTTTGTTCTTTGTTAAGAAGTATGTTTAATGTAGTTGTGAAATGGTCAGTGACAGTTGAGCGAATAATGGATGAAAAAGTTTTTTTTCTGGTTTTAGCAAATATATGATCGATGCAGGATTCGGAGTGTGATGTAGTTCTTGTTGGCGAGTTTATTGTAGATTTAAGTCCGTAGTGAGTAAAAACATTTAAGAATTCTGTAGTTTTTGGTTGGCAGTTTAATATGTTAATATTCATGTCACCAGCAATAATTATTTGTTGAGTTTTTTTATGTTTTTCAAGAAGTTTATTTAAGGAATTTAAGAAAGGGGCGAGATTGTTGTAGCATGGTGGTCTGTATATAGCAAATATAGAAAGACATGGGCCAAGTGATATTTGAATGCAGTTCGCTTCAGTTATGTTAATTTCTGATATGGAAGATTTTATTGAATCTTTGACAAAGATTACTATACCATCATTTTGATTTAAGTGTCTTGTGGTCTGGAATGTGGTATAGTCATTTAAGTTTAAGTTGGTGTAAGAATCACCTAACCAGCATTCACTTAGGATAATGATATCGAAACTTATATCTATTTCATTTAGTAGGACACAGAAACTATCAAAGTTCTTTTGAATACTTCTTATGTTTTGACATATTATGCTTAAACTGTGTTTTCCTGAGACAAGGATTTTGTATTCTTTTGCTTGGTTAAAAGTGTATTCTGTGTTATTTATTGTTTCCAAGTCAAAATTCAGTGCAGAAACCATTTTTTACAAGGATGAAAAATAGAAGTTTTGGATGGAAAGCCATACATGATAAGGTACATAAGATTTGGGAATGTTTAGGGTTATTATTAAGTACGAAGTAATATAAGGATACAGTTTGGCGCCTGTTTCAGGAACAATTTCTGGTTGGTTTTCCTCTAGTTGTTCTTCAATGAGGTTGGTGGTATTTTCTGAGTTTAATTGAATTGCTTGCGAGTTGATTGATCGAAGGCGAATATATACTCGCCTTGTTGTACTCCATAAGTAGGAGAAAAGGTAGTTTCTTGCAAATAGTTTGTAGAGATATAGTCTTCTTGTTGTGTGCGTGGCTAGATGTCCATTTATGTGTATAGGTTCATGTCGTCTTTCGTATCCTGTTTTGTTAATGTTCCGTCTCACTTTATTTTTCTCTGTTTTTTTATTGGAATTTTTATCTGTTTCCAAAAACTCATCTCGATCATTTGTATTTTTAAATTTGATTATAATCAGTTTTGGAGTTGCATTTCTCAGAGATGCTAGTTTTTTTGGTATATCAGGTATTGGTATATTACGGTTAATTACCGTTAAAAAATTGGTTTTTATTTTTGTAGAAGCCATAATAAACATATTGAGTAAATAGTGTACTAAGTTTTTTATTTTTTATTTTTTTCTTTTTAAATCATCTTAGTATGTAAATCGTTTAGGTGTCTTATTTCAACCACCTTTGAGTCATTTGTTTTCCTTACCAAAATTTTTCCCGATTTTACCCATACATACTTAAATTCTTTTTCTTGTGCCCTTTTTCTGACATTCCAGTGTAGATTTTTATAATAAGGTGTTAGTGCTGCATTGAGGTAAACGTGTTGGGCTCCTTCCCCGTTGAATTTTTTTATCGGATCACTATATTTAGCAGCTAACATGGTGTGAGCTTTTGTGATGTCTGCGAAATTAATCGTGATTTTTTTTTGATCATTTAATTTGTTGGTTATGATTTTGTAGGTATCCTCTGGTGCCATTTTGATGCCCGCGAGCTCCGCGATCCGCGTCACAGTATGGACTGGGGATAAGTTGTCTTGAAATTTTATACCGTTAATTTCTATACTGTTCAATAGGGCTGATTGTTCCAGATCTGCCAGGTGAACTTCTACTGCAGCCAATCTTTTTTCTTTTTCGGCTAGTTCTTCCTTGAGTTTATTTACTTGATTTGGTGTATCCATGATTTTTGACAGTTTGTGTATTATGTCATCGTATTTTTCGTTAACGAAGTTAGTAAAGCTTTTTATTTCTTGTAGCTCTGATGCAATTTTGTTGAGCATAACTTCCTTCATTTCTTCAAATTTGGAATTGATAAATTCCAAGATGGAGTCGCTGTCAATGTTAATCATCGACTGATGAGCCTCCGACGGAGAATCCATTGTGCCAGGCGCGGTTGTTATTGGTGATGATGTTGTCAGTACTTTCTTCACATTCGAGAACTTGCTGCGAGATTTGGACATTTTCTTGATGTTATATTTAATTATTTAATTCGTTGGAAAATTTCAATTTTTTGTTCATAAATGCCCCTTATTAAAATAATTAAAATTTGAATTATATAATTTAGTTGTTTAGTCTATGACAAAAACGGCACTTGTTTTTCACAAATTCAAATCCATAAATTGTCTTTGGTTAACAATGACTTGTAATTTGGCATATATTTATTTTAGCAAAATGTGTAGTTATTTTACACTGCCACTACCGGATAAACTGTCACTTTGTTTTACGTAACACTGGTTTTATGGTTTTTATTGGATTACTGTGTAGATTTGCTTAATTGTCACTTATTTTGGTATAAAGTTTGGAGCTGTCAGAATCAGCTGTTGTTTGTTTACGGTTATCCATAGAATTCCATTGAAAACAAACATTGTATTTTTTAAAATGCTTTATTCAAAACCAAAATAATATAATTTCGACATAAAAGCGCAAATGTGCCAATTTTATTTTTACCACAAACACAATTTTATAAATAAATAACCACAGTATCACAATTTTTAATTCAGTTGAAGACCACAACCATTTAGGTAAAAATAAACAATAATAATTTGGAATAAGGAACTCAGGCTGTGTCCATAACGGCACAAGAAATAATATATATATATATATATTATAAATACCCTAACAAAATAATACTGCTTACGTCACAAGCGGAGATTACTAATTAATAATTAATGGTATACAACTTATCCGCAATATTCGATCTAATGCGGAATTAGATTCAGAGTTGCAGAATCGAACCCAAAATGAACACTAATTAAACATTTCACCACAAGGGCTTTAATTTAGTTATTAGGTTAGCTTTACACACTCATAAGTAAAATTTATGACACGTAAGTTTTTGACAAGTTACTCACAGGAGCGTGTTTACATATGCATCCGACTTGTAATTAATGCTCACAGAAGTTGTTCAGAAGTTTAACCTGTGTAAATTCATGCGACCGTTTACATCTGTAAATTTATCTGTCAATAACGATCTGCTACTATCAAATTTGCGTGATTTTGTCAATAAAGACGAAAAGGCCCAAATAAAGTGTTGAAAAAGAATTTGGTTTTAACACTACGGAACACGCGCCTCTAAAACGTTCATGAATGCTCGCGTGGGTTTCACTTGTAGCCCATTTTAAATTGAAATATACTAAAAGATAATAATCGCTTAATTTTTAAATAAAACACATTTATTATTATAAATGATATTTATTGAGTAAACCGAAATAAATAAAAATATCTTCCCTTTCTTAAACTTAAATATTAACAAAACTTCAGACTTCTCAAAAAATCCTGTAGCATTTCGAGCAAGTTTTCCTTGTGCTGTGATCAAGCATAGACAACTTTAAATCGTTATTTTTCGCATGTGCGCCAGTGTCGATCGCTCATGCCACACTGAATGCGTCGAACAACAACCAATCGGAGCTTAGCTAGAGACTCGGAAGTTAAATCACACGATTTCACAAAGTTATGAACAAAAACAATACCATGGGCTACTTATGTAGCCCACGCGTGTATTCTAGTGTTAATTAAACAATCCATTCGCTTTTGTGCCGTCAAAGGTGGAAATTAATGGAGTCCTTTCATTTTATCCGAACGACAGCTATCTGACCGCAACCCACTTTGAATTCAAATATGCAATTTTATAAACAGAAACATTGATTAGAAAGAAATTAGACCGATACTTGAATAGAAGGATGCTCATTATCAGAAAACTTAAATAAGTATAAATAAATACTAGTTTTATAGGAAAAAAATCCTACGAAAACAATCTTTTAATTTTCGACATCTTGCGACGGCGCATTTTGGTACTATTTCTTGCGGCAAGTCTCTCAACTTATCAAACTGATTTTATAAGCTGTGAGAAGGCTAGAAGTTCGTACGGATGCAATTAGACCTGCCAAAAAACACGCGAAAGAACAACTTCTGTAACTTGACTATAAGTGACTTTTGATGTTGTTTACATTGGTAATTTGGCAATAAATTGCTTACATGAAGGATTTACGGGAAAAAACTTACGAGTGTAAAGCTAGCCTTCGTCTAATTATTAAAAACTAATAGAAAGAAAACCTTTACACCAATTCATTAAAACTTAATTAAAGATAACCAGAAAAGGCTAAGATTCCCAACATAGAATTCCAACAATTCGAGTTAAGAAAAAAGTACATAGTTAAAACCCCTCAGGCTAATTTATTCATTTTTGGGAACAGCTCATATAGGTCTCAAAGAAATGGCTGTCTCCCTTACTGTCAAGCTGAGAAATATGATCTATATTGTGTTAGACAGAGAAAACACCACACTTTATATTCAAATATAAAAGTCAACCACAGAAGAATTAAATTGGAGGGTGACCAGACAACTCAAAATCATGCAACCACAACACCTCCTTTGAAAAGTCATTAAAAGTGATGAAAAAAAATTGTTAAATGGGTTAAGTTATGGGCTATTTTTAAATTTTTTTTTTTTTATTACTTTTAATGACTTTTCGAAGGGGTGTTGAAATTGCATGATTCTGAGTTGTCAAAGAACAATAAATGTACACACATACGAAATCAAAGTTTCCGAATGCAATTTGAGAAATATTTACGAAACTTTGTGATTTTTTTTTTAATAAAATGACAAAAATGTGATGACAAAAACATTTTTTTTTTGCCATTTGTGATTTCTGTTAGAAAAAACTTGAGGTAAGCCATTTTTAAACATTTTTAGGTTTTCATTCAAAATTATGTGTTTATTTCTAATAATGACATTTGATATCTTATTTCATCACCTTTCAAAAACAGTTTTTACTTTTCGGATTTACATTCCATTTTATTTGGATTTTATTGCAAAGTGGAAATACTGTGACCTTCTGACAAATATGTTGAGGCCTGAGGGGTTAAGTTAATTTATATATTTATACATAGATTGTAAAATACAAAACCCATGATAATTTACAGATGATTCCTAGATAACTAACTAATCATCACGCAAATCCTTGCATGGTTAGACAGAGAGGGTGGAACACCACACAACCACTGTCTTGGCATTCACCTTGCTTCATTCACCTTTATACACTCTCTTCTGTTATTCAGACACGTGACATGACCGGACTCAAGTATTGGATTGTATCATGTTAAGTAGGGCGTCCCTATTCCATTATTTCAAATGTTGACATATGACTCACAACTCACAAATCAGTCTTGGCACACACTCCTTGCTTCATCTGTATTCATACATACCATTCTTTCATCTTTTGACATGACTCAACTCAAGTATATGTTTGATTCACTTGAGCCTGCTAAGGGCCGTTCCCAACTTTTTATTCCATGCACTTTTCAGCAACATATTTTCTCCTGACACTTATTTCTATATCCATCCCAATTTAGGAGGAGTTTATGGATACCACCACCCCGGGATCCATTTATTGGATAACCAACACCTCTGCAATAGATCACACAAGTGGTTCGCTACGTTTGGTGATATAGCAGAGGTGCCCGGGTTCATTGGGTGAGGTTTGTCCGGATCTTGGCGGCGGATGCATCTACCCACCTTCTGCGTGGCGGGACAGATCGAGAGAGACTGTTTGAGGGAGGCCTTTTGACCTCTCCAGCTGGACTCTCTTGACCCATCCCCTTGCACCGCAGTTGGAGGGATGGATTGATGCGTCCCTCATCCATATATATATACCCACATATACCCATATATATATATACCCACATATACCCACATCTCATACCTTTTCCTTTCCAGAACTTCCTCTCCTCCCTTTTCTTAAAAATATCCACCACACAGAATCTCCTATTTCTCAGGGCCTCCTGTGTTAAACTAATGTAAATATAAATTGTGTATAATATATCTAATACAATTATACACGGTTTTACCGGGATTATTTATTATAGGATCATTTCTACTAAATTCAGTATACTTTAATTCATTCTCTGCCAGTCCCATGCCTCACAATTGGGTCGGTATCAGTTTTCCATTATAATAATTAAAATTCATTAAGTTTCTACAGAGCAATATTTTTTAACAGATTCACAGAATATATTACAAAAAATAAAATATATCCATGTGATTAAAATCCAGTTTTTAAAATATGAGAGAAAAACCTAAATATTTAACTTCAAAATTGCTTTACAATGTTCGGAGAAACCAAACTAAACTAAAATTAAATTAATATTAAATTAGATACATAATACTAATTATAAATAATTATATATTTGACTTTATCATTGTTAACGCAACAATGCACTCCTAACATAATATATGTTCTCTCAATTCTCCACCCAACCTGTCATCCAAGTACCTGTCCCTCTCTGACAGTGTGTGGCCAATATACCTAGGCGACATTTGCAATAATAAATTATTGTACAATCAGTCTGTTAAAGCAAACTGCGCAATGATCACCACAGCGATCTCTCAGTGCATGAAAGCATTTACTACGAATCTGTTATGTGCTTGTGCAGTGATTACCACCGGCTGTGTCCCTCAAGATCATAGTATCGATAAAGTAAGTCAGTCCTTTACAAATATTCAAATTCCGATACCAACTTCCACGTGTCAACTTGAAAATTTTATAATTATTGATTTACAGTCCACAAATTGATTTGCAGAGAATATATGCGATTATGTACAATCATTTTTGACCCTTTTTTATTGTCGTGTTACAATTTATTAAAAAATAAAATATTAATAGAAACTATTTTGATATGGCGCAATCATTGTTTTTTCTACATTATTAAAGCAAAAACAAACTTGTGAATAAATATACAGAGTAGGTTTAGGTGATTACATATTACTTGTGCTTTTTTTTGTGGAAAATTATTGAAACTTATCAAACACACAAAAAGGAAACTGTTATATAATCAAAGGGTAACTATTATTATAAGCAATAATTATCAGCCTGAAACACTCATCCACATTGAAAAATCTTCCGAGAAAAGATACATGACGCCAACGGGACTTGAACCCGTGCCCTTCTGATTGCCGGTCAGCTGCTCTCCCAATTGAGCTATGGCGGCTTATCTTATACCCGCCAAATGTAATAATTATTGCTTATAATAATATAATTGGCTGATACTTATTGCTTATAATAATTGTTACCCTTTGTGCTATGCATAAAAATCTGGTCTTAAACGTTAGTTTAACAATTAAAAATAATAATGTTATATAATCACTAGTCATTGGATTAAATGCATTTGCGTAATGCATATTTGTTTGGATGTTAGTGCTCAATTTAGTCATTAATGCGTATTTGAGTCTTTTTCTCCATGAATGCATATTTTGGTCATTTTATTCTTAAAAATATGAACTCTTTAAATTAGAAATGGTGTATATTTTGGAAACGGGTTATTTTTGGAATCGGTTAAATTAAATTTGGCATTGTTAATGCATATGTGCATTGTGTTCACTCCTCAAGCTAATTTGTTCGCTTTTCGGAACAGGTCTCATAGAAATCATTGTGCCTCCCTTACTATCGTGGTTTGAAATATGATTTAAACGAACTTAGAAAGAGAAAACAACACGCTCTATATTCAAATCCAAAAGTTAACAAGAAAATAATTAAAAATTATAGCTTTATGAAACCAAAGTTTTCGATTGCAATTTGAAAAAAATTATGAAACTTTGGGAATTTAATTAAAATTATCATATGACACGACAAAAAGTGAGTTGATGACAATGTTTATAATACATTTGCCTAATAAAATATGTAGTATTTTTCTTCGTTATCAGTAATTTTAGTTAGAAATAACGTAAGGTGAGCCTATTTTTAAAACCTTTTTTGCTTGCATTCAAAATTTTTATATTTAAAAAATTATATTTATTTCGACTCATAAAATTTGAGAGCATATTTCATTTACCTTTCAAAAACAGTTTTTAGTTTTCGGATGCGTTCAGAAATATTCCATTTATTTGGATTTTATTGCATTTTATTTTTTATTTCACGAATTATATTGTCATTTTAATAAGGGTCGACCGAGATCTCGGGCTCGGTCTCGGTCTCGGCATTCTCGGCTACAAATTCTACCGAGAACTCTGTCTCGGTTCTCGGCGAAAAATCGCCGAGATTCTCGGCCATAACCGAGACCGTTGTAAGTAGGTACGGTATAGGATAATGGGATTCAAATCTAACGCACGCGTTCACATTTGTCACTTGGTGTCAGTTCGTGAGAGAGCTGTCGATTGTGATTGGTCGGCTGGCAGCGAGGCGGGTTTTACTTATAACCATAATGATAATATCTAGACGCCTTCCACGCCGAAACGCAAATTATTTGCAATTCCCTCGATAGAAAAAAAATCGCAAAGTATGCTCCAAAAATTATTTTAAAAACGTTTGCTTCAGTTATTTTACAAGTCATAATTTTGAAAAAAATTCACAATGTTTCTTTAAATGATGTCGTGTTTTATTAAATATTTTCGATTTTATCGCTTTAATATTAGCGCGCTCCTCTAACATTCCTAATTACATATTTCTCCATCTTCTTCTTTTTGAGCGCGGATGCGGCGCCTTAAAACAAATTATTATTACATTCTTAAATATACTATATTATGCCAAAATAGCGCATTTTCATTTTTTTTTCTCAATTTATCTATTCTCGGTCTCGGCTCTCGGTCTCGGCCGAGATTTTAATTTATTCTCGGTCTCGGTCTCGGCCGAGAACGAAAAACACGTCTCGGTCGACCCTTACATTTTAATAATGCATGTAATCCAATGTCTAATAATTACGAACAATATTGGTAAATACATATATTTTACATTCACCAGCAATATTGGTATAATCCGTCAAGAAAGTCTAGAAAAAGTGCATTGTTGAGAGGGCAAAATCGAGACAGTTTTATAAGAAAAAGCTTCTAACTCAAAAATACACGTTGGTCCAAGTAAATATTTTTCATTTAATTTTATAAAATTTCTAGACTTTGTTGACAGACTGTAAGTACCTACCTACCACACAATTACATTATTATTTATAACCAACAACAACATTGTTAAAAACACACTCAAATTATCAACAATATAGATAAATACATATTATGCATTGCATACTTATAACCAGTGTAATCACCATCTAATATTCAGATATTGGTAGAGACCTGAAAATTTGACATTTGCAATAATTCAATTTCAATAATGCATATTTTCGTATTTTTCATGCGATTTTAAAATAAGAAAGTAATATTCACTACATGTAATTCTTTGTCTACGGTTTTGACAAGCCATAGCCAAAATGGAATGCAGTTAATTTTACATTAAAAACCAAAGACGTTATATACCTTAGACGCGGGGTAGAAATCTCAAAGTGGGAAGTCAAAAGCAAGACAATTGCACTGGTCTCGATTTCTAGTACTTTAGTACTAAACTGTCACTCGTCGAGTAAGGTCGTGTCTTACCAGTAGGAAAATTGCATTTAAAAAGCGCCAAAATGCTCTCTTGTGTGATGAGAAAATGTTTCCATTACACGGCAAACAGTAGTAAAAGTGAAGAAATAACATTTCATTTATGTGTACATACAAATTACCTATTATTATCAATTATTATAAGCAATACAATTAATTTTCATGTTTCCCGTCCGATAATTTTATGCGTCATTAGTGAAAAAACATACATTCTTTGATTGTCTTATGGTACGGCCACACTGAGGCCAACTTCCAACTTCAAACTTTCGGACGATTGTGTAGAAGGGTATTTCTTGCGTTGGAAGTTTGAGTTGGAAGTTTGGCTTCGGTGTGGATGTAGCATATCTTTTTAATAGATGAATAACTTTTGAATTAAGAAATTACTGAAAACCGCTGAAAACAAAAGAGTGTTGCTTACTTGCCACATTATTTTGCGAGTATGTGAGACTATGGCGAGTCTATTTATATAACGTCATAGTTAAAAACGCTGTTTACAAACTGCTTTTGTGAAAAAATCATGTGTGGCAATTTTTTGCTGCAATAACATCACTTTTTTTGCAAAATACCACAGTTTTTGTTGAAAAATAACACAACTTTGATATGATTTGAGATTTTCATGAACAATAGTGATTTATTTTTGGGACTATAACACATCTGCCCCGATGATGGACACTGTAACGTTGTCCGAAACATTGGCTAAAGAAGGAGGTAGCGCAACATGGCATCTTAACCCAAAAATAGATCACAATAACACCGCTTTTCTCGAAAATTCCACAAAACAAAAAAATGCGAGTTTCGCCAAAAAAAGCACAAATTTTTCAAGTCCCTTTGTATTATTGGTAACTACAAAATTTAAGTTATTAAAATCGGCTATCCACCAATATTGGGAAGTAAACCTTATACCTACATACTTACATATTCAATATAATTACCAATAATATTGGTAAGCAAATAAACATTTTAAACATATTTTCCCGATTATTAAATAAATAATTAATTTAATATACATAATACCATCTTTTTCTCTCATTCATATTTACTTAATATTATTTTAAAATACCAACAGAATTGTACCCTCCAGATCTGAACTCCCTGAATATCATTTTATTTGCCAAATCTTTTTATAACTAGTAGGTACATATCGATCATCCAGTTGATTAGTCAGACATCTCCAAATACTAAGTTTTGAGATAATGACGAAAACAATATTCGAATGCTCACCAAAAATCAAATATTATTTACACATGCTGTGTTTTACCTATTAATCTCTTATTACCCATTAACAAATTTTCGAAAAAAATAAATTTAAATGCGATTTTAACCATTATGTTTAAAGAAACTGTATGAAGGACAAGGTCAGAATCACTTGCGCCAATTTCATTCTTGATGTAGCCAAAAGTTTCATTCATCTAGCAACACCAGAATATTTTTAAATGAAGTATATCTATGGAATCTGGGTGTCAGATTTTGCTGCGATTTGAACTGTTGAAAAGACCGAGCGTGATAGTTCACAAAAACATGAAAAAACCTATCAATTTATCAAACAAACGCAAGTAATGTTGTTTTTATAGATAGTTTATTGTTCAAGGAATGTGTTTCGGTAAATAAAATATACTATAGCTCAAAATAAGTCTACAAAATATTACTTCAAAGTGATGCATGCCATAATTTCCAGTATGCAATAAAAGAAAAAGAATAAGTTTCATGAATGGCTCTCGATTGGTTAAATATATTAATATGGCATTTTGAAATATTTTACTAATTACCCAGACAACAACAACTATAATTTTTTCTGTATTATAATTAATTTGGTGACTTTTATTAGTAACCAGAGTAATGTACCAGATAGAGGGTATACACTTTTACATATTATAACTGCATACTAAACTCAAATTTCGATTTTTCGGAGATGTCTGACTAATCAACTGGACAATTGATATACCAATCCATGAGATCAATTTTTAACTCATGGAATAAATCTTAAATAGAAAACACACTTTTCAGCTTAAAAATAAAAAATATATACATTAACATAAATATTAAGTAAGATTAATAGGTAAGAAGACAGGAATAGAATTAAATTTTAATCAAACTCAAAAAAATTGAATTTTGAATAAATATCATAACTTTTAAACTAGCAGTCATCGAAACTAAGTAAAACCACAGGCCTCAAATAACAGCGGAAAACATTAACTTTTGCTATCCCATGAAAATATGTTTTGGAACATTTTTTTCTAAGAGCAAGCTATTAATAATTTTTAGGCCTCGTTTACATTGAGAGAGTTTACAAGCTACTAACCGGTAAGTTTAAAAGCGGGTGAATCAGCGAGTGAGATTGTCTTGAATACACACAAAACTGTCTACTCGCTCAGTAGCAGCTAAAATAACGATTCCTGGGCGAACCAATTCAGTCGACATTTTGTAAAAAACTTGACCTCGCAGGTAGCGCCACACGCTAACCAGTAGCGAGAATAACGGCTCCCTTGCGAACTAATTCTGACAGTTGCGAAATCAGCTGTTTTGGTAGGGCGCCATCTTGAGCGTGTAGCGAGTAAAGTTGACCACCTTTCAACTTTTTTCGTAGACTGTCAACAATCTGCTAGTTAGATAGTAATACGATTAAACTTAGTGAGTTTACTAACAAATAGTGAATTTCCCAGATAATAGCTTGTAAACTCGCTCAATGTCATTGAGGCTATACCTATTGAATAATATCAATAGTGAAAAATTGATTTATACTTTGTTAAAATGCATTTGGCAGTGATACAAGATACTTTGTGAAATAACTATCAGAACATTGATTCATTTACTGAAAATTGCTTACATTATTTGACGGTTATTGTTGATACTCAATCTACAAGTCAATACTTTGGTTCGGACATTCATTATTTGTCATTTTCAAATTTATAGCACCAATTAATTAATTGAGTAAACACAATGGAATACAACAATCTTTTTTAAAATCCAAATCTCTTTCAATTGACCAACAATCGTGTACAATTTGTCAAATAAGAGTAGAAAACATAGGAGGGCGCCACTGTTGTTCAAATAGCAATACTAAAAATATAACTCATGGTGGTGATGTAAAGCTGTGTAACCTACATTTTTGTAAAAAATTAAAAAGGCATAAAAGTGAAAAAATTATTTTTTCATTGCATTAGGTATATTATAGGTACAATATAGGTATATTATACCTTTGCAGTTTTGCGTTAATATAATGAAGAATAACGATATTGTAATAAAATATAAAGCACAGTTTAGAAATTCCTCACATTTATTTAATACCAGCTTAAGTACCTAACGTTGACCGGACTTTAGATCATATCTCTAATTTTAGTTCTGAATATATTTAACTCAATCAGATCTAAAAGTGGTGTAACTAAACTCACCATTAGTGATTCTTCCTTTCTATCTACTGTTAAATTCAAATTTAAGTTAAATTAAATTATAGCAAATCACCTTGTAAAAAACCATTTAATCAAATTTATGTCAATAAGTAGATACCTTAACAACAGTGCTTCTTCGATCTTAATTTTTTTTCTTTAAGAACAATTTTTTTTTTAAATGTGATTTACAGTGTTCTATATATTATATATTCGGAGACCATCAGACCACACAGTGAGGTAGGCAATTTCTATGGAGCTTCATCGACAGTCATCCAGAGGAAGACTGAAGAACTCCTGGATGACTCAATGCTCCAAAATTCTTCAGAGAAACGGCCTGGATGAAGGCGATACTCAGAACAGAAGAAATTAGAACCTGAGAACGAGAAGAGCCGACCACAACAGCCTACCTTTTTTTTTTTTTTTTTTTTTTTTTTTTTTTTTTTTTTTTTTTTTTTTTTTTTTTTTTACATTAACTCCACACAGGAGGCCCTGAGGAAAATAATTTCCCTCAGGGCCTATGTCATCTGGGATGCTGTGTGGAGAGTCTTTTTGAGGAGAGGAAGGAATGAACATTGGTCTTGAAGAGACCCATGTTGTAGGAAGGAGGAAACACAGAGGCCGGCAAATCATTCCACAGCCGAGCTGTTGAACACAAGAACGAGTCGAAGAAACGACCCGTTCTCATGTGACAAATGTCAACCGTGTACAAATGTTGGGCACGCGTTTAGGCAATGAGTTGGGACTACCTAGGCAATGAGTTGGGACAGCGCAAGGAAGAAGAAGAAGTGTTCTATATATTCAGTGTCATTGCCCTCAAAAGAATATTTGACAGTTAAATTTGTGTAGCCAGCCTACAAATTTTGTAGTTCCATTTTTAATATTTTCTACTCTTAATTGACATACATATAACATAATTAACCCCTAGGGGTTGAACCCCTGCATTTGCAGTGTTGAAGAATCACGCTCACAAATGGAACAAAGCACTGCAATTACAGTTTCAACCTTATATGTACATTAACTTTGCCTTTGAATATTAACTCTACTAGGTTATTTAAAGACAAAAAGAAAAATGCCATTTTATCAAGTATGGTATTGTTTACGTGCTTTAACAAAAATATGTTTTTATTTATTGAAACAAGAACAAAGACGTTATAATGTAATATTGTTTTGTTTTGAAGTTAAACCACACGGCAATGTTGATAAGAAACCAAAGTAAAATTGAAAATACAAGCATAATACATAACATAAAACCACTGTATAACGAAGTAATAAAAAAATACTGTTAATCCATTTTTCAGGCAAGAAGTCTAATAAGTAAATTGGGAAATTTACAAAATCCTCAACAGAATATTTTGTTAATGTATGGCCACTTTTTTTGACACATAGTGGCAGAGTGAGAATGTTTTCTAGATTTTCTTTGAGATTGAAAAAAAAAAAAAAAAAACTCTCGAACTGAAGAGCGATTCTATATCTTTTGTGGGATCGTTATGAGATGAGATTATATTTCATTTTGGGAGGGGGTATGGGTACCGCCGCCCTGGGGACCATTTATTGGATAACCAACACCTATGCCAAGTGGTTCGCTACGTTTGGTGACTTAGCAGGGATACCCGGATTCATGGGGTGAGATTTGTTCGAGTCTTGGCGGCGGATGCGTCTGCCCACCAGCTGCATGGCAGGCCGGATCGGGAGCCGCACTCTCTCGGAACATCGCCTTGCACAGCATCGTATATATTCGTCCGTCACTCCTGGACATACTGACCCCAGATTCCTACCCACCCCTAATACCCTTTTCCTTCCCAGAACTTATTCTCCTTCCCTATCCTAAAAAGACCCTCCACACAGCATCCCCAAAGATGTCATAGGCCTTGAGGGGAATATTTTACTCAGGGCCTCCTGTGTGGAGCTAATGTAAAAAAAAAAAGACAACTGTCGTGATCTCCTGTCAGATTTATGTGATTTCAAACTTAAATTTGTGTGATGAAACTAAAATATGTGACATCATTTACAGTCACATATTTTAGTTTAGATGGTTTTAAACACGAATTCCTGCAAGTATGCATGATTATTTATTCATTTAATGTACGTTGTACATAGAAAAAGCAAATAACGGCTATAAAAATTACACAAATCTGACAGAAGATCACATCCGTTATCTCATAACGATCCCACAAAAAAAGGTAGAATCGCTCTGCTGATTAAGAAATCGCAAAAATAATTAATTGCCAACTGTTTAGGAAATCATAAAAGCTTCCCAAAAAATCTATTCTCTCTTTATTTCCAGACGATACTTACATCAGGATCATTTTCAATAGTGTGTTCAAGCTGCATAAGTCCCAACTTCGTGATGCAGCACAGCCTATCCACGCAGAGGGCCCCCGTAAACAGGTAGCGCAGGCTCTCCGGTCTTAGCTTCTCCCGGGGGCCCATGTAAATAGGATACTTACTCAGGCATCGTATCATCTTGTGCAGCAAGCCAAAGGTGATCAGCCTCCGCTCATCGATGAACTTGGCTTGGGGGGTGTAGCGGACGCAGATGGACTTGAGAGTGCTGCCTTGGAGCAGGCTGCAGTAGATCTGCAGGATGCTGCGGATGTTGGGGACACCTGAGAGGGCCACGAAAGACACGCATTCCGCTTGCAACTTGGGGTCTTTGAAGAGGCGGGAGAGGCCCGGGGTGCTGCGATACATGTTGCCGTATTTGAGGATTGGTACTAATGCAGCCTGTTGGGGAATTAAAACCATAATTAATCATAGAGAACAGGAAGAAGAATGGAGATAAAATTTATAACTGAGACTGAATATGATGTAAAAATATGTAATAATTAATAAGCCATTGACAAATAATTTTTTAAATTAGTATCTTTATTATTGTGAGCGTTTAAGTTGTTATTGCATCCAGCCTCTCGATTTCTAACGCTAAATAAGACAATACTAATAATGATGCGCTTACCACTCCATAGTAAACTAGGTTCTGTATGCAGGACTTGACCAGGGTGATCTCAACATCTGCTTCCGCTGCTATTTTAGAGATGTGATTGTAACCGTCTACATAGGGCACCACCTGAACACCAGACAATACATTAAATATCTTCATTAAGTTTAAAAATATAATTGACATTGCTCTCTGTAGGGTAAGAACTAAAAGGAATTGGGTTCGGAGCTTGACTAAAACCTACTGTCATTTATGTCAATTGCATGCTATATTATCAAGCAGTTCTCTCTCAGTTGGTAATGAAGAGTGTTATTTGTGAGCTATTTGTAAACACGCCGACGCTGTTGTGGTGTTAGTTTTTTTCAACCCGTTGTTTATAAATAACAGGTGAGCCAATGGAACGGGACGATTTTAAAACATCGGAAAACATTCAATAAATCATCTTGTAATAAATTTATTTGTTTATTAAATTCAATATATATGTGTAAGTGCACAATCGTTCATTTTTTTAAATAATGTCCGAAAGGTGGCCTCCATTTTGTCGTACACATTCTTGCAGGCTCATTGCCGTAGCCTGGTGCGTGCATAATCTGACCATCTGACAGAATTTAATATGCGCATGCGCGAGAAAATAATTTGAAAATTTGAATAAAATTTTCGACCAAAACTTTTTGTCTGCGATTTTGGCCCTTCTATGTACAGAATTTGTATGAAGAACACGGTCAGAATCGCTTGCGCTAACAACATAGATGATATAGCCACTAGTTTCATTCACCTTGCAACCCCAGAATATTTTTAAAACGATTTTGTCCATGACATTGAAATGTCATTTTTGCCGCGAATTTAACCGTCACAATTTATGCGTGTTCCTCGACTAAAACATCGTAAAACCTGTTAATTTACGTAATTAATGCAAGTAATGTTGTTTTGGTACATAGTTTATTGTTCTAGGAACGTGTTTCAGTAAATAAAATATACAATAGCTCAAAATTAATCCACAAAACATTCAATTCAAAATTCAAAGTGGTGCTTTTTTAGTGAATTTTCGTGAAATGGCATGGCCTTTGACCGGTTAAAGTGAATGGCGATATCAATTATCGCTGCTATTCAAGAGATCGATTATAGTTTATTGAATAAAAGAAAACATAAGTGGCATTGTATGTATGTATGCGGTTACTAACAGCAAAAAGATAAACAATAGTAGTGTAATCAGCACCGATTTGAAAGAAAACTGATGCCGCCAATTGACACATAAGAACTTAAGACTCCTAGGCCCCAGAGAGGCTGATGAAGCTGATTATTGAAATTTAACCTGTGTGGTGGTGAGGTCCCACTGTGCCTGCGGGTCGGGGGGGCGCAGGAAGACCGGCACGTCGTGGTCGCGGACAGGAGCCGCCTCCCGCCACTTCTCCACCACCTTCAGGTGGATCATGGTCTCGCCTTCTGCAAACATTCAAAGATAATTGAAAGAAAACTGAACAGGATTTTCTTTGTTTCGGTGCATTAGATTATGATTAGAACCTATGAGGACAATGATACAATACTTAACCTCTCATCTGTGGCTCGGGCACCGGCGTCTGGTAAAAATAAATCCTTGTTTTTTTTTATGCGATTTTAACCCTTATGTATAAAGAAACTGTATGAAAGACAAGCTCAAAATCGCTTGCGTCAATATTAATCTGGGAGCTACTTTTTATTTGTTTGTTGTAGCTTCTCTGAATGCTTTCAAACGAGTGTTCTATGACATTTGTGGTTCACTTTTCGCAGCGGTCAATGGCGGAAAAAATAATATTTTTCTTTTTATTATTAATTTTTTAAACTTTATGAGTAAAATCTCAAATTATAATATTTAATTAAATGAAGATCATATATAAAGATAGCAGCCAATAATATGTGCGTTAAGTAAATGAAGATAATGTTGGTAGTTCTTAGTCGAAGTATGATACAGTTAAAAGTGACCGAATTAATATGGGTTCCGTAGCTTAATCGGTAGAGCTGTTTCCATGTAAGAAAAGGGTTCTGGGTTCGAGTCCCAGCGGAGCCAATATCTTTTCTGATTTTTCTGTCTCCAGATTTCGATTGAGTTTCGCTAATATTGTCTTCATTTAATTAAATATTATAATTTGAGATTTTACTCATAAAGTTTAAAAAATTAATAATAAATATTCATCCTAGACTTGCAGAAAAAGTCAATAGATGTCGCGTATTACAAATAAAATGGATTAAAATTTATCCAGACACTATCTAGATTGCATTTAGTTCGAGTTGAATCTTGTAATCATATATAAAGATAGCAGCCAATAATATGTGCGTTAAGTAAATGAAGATAATGTTGGTAGTTCTTAGTCGAAGTATGATACAGTTAAAAGTGACCGAATTAATATGGGTTCCGTAGCTTAATCGGTAGAGCTGTTTCCATGTAAGAAAAGGGTTCTGGGTTCGAGTCCCAGCGGAGCCAATATCTTTTCTGATTTTTCTGTCTCCAGATTTCGATTGAGTTTCGCTAATATTGTCTTCATTTAATTAAATAATATTTTTCATTTTCAAAAGAGTATCAAGGTCATTAGTTTTTTTCATGTTGGGTATGTATTCAGGTTTGTGCAAAAAAATAATAAAATCAGTTTACATTTGTATGAATATATTTTTTTTTACAATTGTTTTTCCAAAATGGGTTTTTTTTTATTTTTAGTTAAACTTCTTACGATATTATCGGGTATAATATACATTACACATGAATAATAAGAAACAGAAAACAATCGCAAAGAAAACAATTGCTTTGTTTTTATACTGATCTTTGACCATCCGAGTGATTCTATATCGTTTGTGGGATCGTTGTTGGATAAAGGAAGTGATCTCCTGTCAGATTTGTGTGACTTTTATGGCTGTTATTTGCTTTTTCTATGTACAACGTATATGCGTTAAAAATACGATAGCAGTCAAGTACAATAAGCGTGTTTATATGTCAACGCGTATGTCTCCATAGAAATCGTTCTAACTCCATTGTTGTTTTAGTGACATCCCTAAAACAAAAAGTAAAAGGTCGATAGTGGATCAAGCTGTACATCCCTATCAAGTTGTCCATAGAAATACATAACAAGAATATGCTGTCAGTCGCATAGTTGACATAAATTTTTACCCGCCAAATTTCCTACGGGCGGCCCGACCGCGCTCGACATTGTTAATTTTTGTTAAATATTTTTATATGAAATGATAAAAAAGTGAGGTGACAAAAGTGTTTATGAGTATTTCTCAAAAAAAGTGTACATTTTGGAAAAATAAAGTGTGCCTAGAAACAGTTCAAAAATAACACATGTTTTTAATTAAGCATACAAAAAAAAATTGAACCATTTTGTAGAATAAATATTAGGCTTTAAAATAACGAAGAAAAAACATTACAATCGTATTAATTCGCAAATATATAAATTTTTTAAAAAATAACGATTTTTACCTTTCATACAAAATAAAATTGCCACCCTGCCTACCTCATGTGTTTATACCTCATAAAATGCAATAATAACGTTATAATATATGAATTTTTGTATGTTTTAGGGTCTTAATTTAATGTAGTTTCTGTCCAAAGTAATTTTCTATTGGGTTTCATAATAAATTAATAATTTATACACAAAAATCAAAGTGAGTCATATTCATTTACTTTTTAGTAACTACTCTTTCGTTACGTTTTATTTGTACTTCCACCGTAATTTCTGAACCCATTTGTTACATTTTACACAGGCAACAATAACTTCATTCTGGTTGGATGTTGGTCTGACGTCTCCGCCATAACATTAATTGTTAAAGTCAGTTAAAGGTGTTTCTTTAGTGGTACTACAATTTCGTAACAGAAAATATTATTGCCTTTTTTTCACAAAACGGTAAGCCTTTTTCTACTCATCTTTTTGTAATATGTGCGGTACAAACATAGCTAAGCTTACATATTTACAGTTTTAAATTTTATCAAACCATTGACTTTTTATAACCCCATTTTTATTAAAATTTCGTAACGTTTATTATGAATTTCGAAACGTAACGAAAAAGTTCAATGTAAAGCTGAGTGTACACAGTTACAACCTGATTAAAAATAGTAGGTATATTTTAAAGGTGTCTAGCATTTTTATGAAAGTCTTATGTAAGTTTGGTTATAATGTAATATATTTGTTCATATGAAGCAGATACTTTGTGATGTTACATTATAATTTAAAATAAAACAATAACTTTGTAAACACCACTTCTATTTTTAATACTTTATGCCAACCGGGTGTAGTATACTGCCCTGAAGAAGCTACGGTTGTAGCGAAACCCGGTCGGCATAAACTATAAAAAATAAAAGTGGTGTTTACAAAGTTATTGTTTTATTTTAAATTATCCACTGGAGCGACGGCGCGTTTTTTACTTTGCCTCTGATTGCTCGTGATATTTTCGAGTCCATTTTGAATTTTTTCCGCGAACATTGAAAATATCGTATCTCCGAATTTTAATATGGAGACATGCAAATTGATTATAGTTCTATATAGCCAATGAATTTACCTATCTTTTCCCACATATTTGTGGGAATTACAAAAAAAATATTATAAAATCGTAAACTTTAAAAACGTGCAAATCCTGCATGTTGGTTCCTTTGAAATTGCCCTTAATATTACTTTTTTATTTTTACTTTATTATTTACTCTGATAATACTATAACTACAGCATAATTTTTTTTAGGAATGCCTCCAAAAACCAATGCAGAAAGGCAAAAAGCTTACAGAGAAAGACTGAAAAAGGAAAAACCAAAGAAATATGAGGAAATCAGAATTAAGCATTTGACAAAAGTTAAAGAAAATATCAAAAAGAAAAAAGAAATTCTTACACAAGAAGAAAAAGAAGAGCTACGAGTAAAGTGGAGACAAGCCAATAATAAAAGAGCTGAAAGAAATAAAAATGCTAATCCTACGACACAAGACAATAATACATTTGAAGATAGAAATAATGAAAAAATCCTAAAGGAAAGACTACAAAAGCTGACTGAAGAAAATGCTCAGTTAAAAAGAGAAAATAAGAATTTAAGACAGTGCTGTAATCGGTTGAAAAGGCGAGTGAACATTCTGAAAATACTCAACCAAACTAAAACTAATAATGATGCTATTCCCATTGATACTAATGAAACTCCACGGTGTGACGACACACCAATAACGAAATCAAATAGTTTCTTACAAGAAACTTTACCAAATGCGTCCACACCAGAAAAAGATAAGGTGAAAAAAAAATTAATATTGCTAAACACCATAACAGATTCTTTAAAGACAGAATTTGGTAAAGCAGATCCCAAAGAAAAGAAATTACTAAAAAAAATAGCTACTAATAAAATTGTGCATAAACAAAAATTAAAAACAGCTATTTCTAATGTTCTTGGGCTGAAAGGGAGAATTAGAATGACGAAATCAAGTAACCAAATTAAAAAGAAATACAAGAAAGAAATCAAAGATTTCTTTGAAAGAGAAGATATAAGTAGATCTAGCGCGGGAAAAAACGAGTGCATAACGAGAAATAAAGAAAAAGTACAAAAGAGATATTTAATTGAACCAATATACAAGCTCTATAGAAAATACATGACAGAAGGTGGTAAAGCATCTATACAAACTTTTTATCGGTTCCGACCGTTCTCCGTTGTGAAACCAAGACTTCAAGATAGGAATACTTGTGCTTGCATAAAGCATTGCAATTTATCTTTCAAGGCACAATCGTTGAAGAAGCTAGGTTTGCTTCAAACATCTGACATTGATGAACTTATGAAAAATGTCACTTGCAGCAAATGTTTCAAATGTATGTACTCTGAGTGTTCTGAATGCAAAGATAAGAAACTAGATATTGATTTGACCATAAATGAAGATTGTCCCGTACAGTGGCTTCAATGGAAAATGGGAATACATACCTATACTAAAATTGGCATAAAGAAATCTGAAGAAAAGCAGACAAAGAAGTATTCAAAACAAGTAGTGAAAGGAACTGTGAGAACATTAATTAAAGAATTTCAAGATGATGTACAAAAATTTAAAACTCATTTCTTCAATGTTTCGCATCAGTACCAAGCATGGAAAAAGTGTATTGAAAACCTTGATGAAGACGAAGCTGCATTAATTTGCGATTTTTCAGAAAACTTTTCATGCAAGCAGTCGGAAGAAATTCAGGCTGTACACTTCGGAGGATCCAGGAATCAAGTCACATTGCACACTTGCGTTCTTTACAGAAAAAATGTGAATCCCAAATCGATATGCTCCGTATCCCCAAATAATGAACATGGTCCTGGAGCAATCTGGGCTCATTTGGATCCAATAATGAAACTATGCAAATACTTTAACATTAAAAAGATTCATTTCTTTTCTGATAGTCCTGCAACTCAGTACCGCCAAAAACATAATTTCTTTTTGTTCCAAAAAAATATAAAAGATTACGGATTTGAATATGCAACTTGGAATTTTTTTGAAGCCTCTCATGGCAAAGGCCCAGCTGATGGGGTTGGTGGAGCATTGAAGCGACAACTGGACAATCATATTTCACACGGCAATGATATAACCAATGCAAAAGAAGCATATGACTATTTAATGGTTAATAGCAAAGTAAAAATGTTTTATATAAATGAAAACGACATTCAGAAGATGACCAAAATGATACCTGAAAACATTGTTCCTATAAAAGGTACAATGAAGCTGCATCAAATTTCAACGGATGGCAATACAACAATTAAATATAAATTGCTGAGCTGCTTTGATTGCAATAAAAATATCTGTTGCGATTGTTACTACACAAAAGAACATGAACTTCTTACCAATACTCTAACAGAACCAAAAGCACAATGTAGTTATATACGACAAGTCTTGAAAAAACAATACCCACCTGCGAAAAGATTCAAAAGAATAAATAGTTCTACTACGACCGAAAGTGATATCAGTTTAATTATACGTAGTGATTCAGATCTGATAGATATGAAATTTGAAAATGAAGGCGATTTAAATATAACAGACGACAGAGAGAGTTTTAAAAACTTAGGGTCAAAGACAAGGACGTATTTTAGGGTCAAAGACAAGGAAACACAGGTAAAATCTACCTCTAAATATCCCTTAGAAATCTGAAATTTCAAATAGTATCAATGAGATTATTAATAAAATACACTTAAATGATTTTTTTTTTTTTAATTTTTAGGACTCATCAAATAAGGAAAAAGGCAAAAAACGAAAACCCACAGAAAAGGAAAAAGTAACACAGTCATCTCCACCAAAATTTATATCTGCAAACCGTACTTTCTATGATACTGAAATAAAATGCCTCAAAGAAGAAGGATTAACAATTGAAGACGAAACATATTCTACACAACACGATGAAGAAAAAATAAAAAATAAAGGGAAAGGGAAAGGAATAGGAAAAACGACAGGAAAACACTAACAAGTTATAAAAGAACAAAAACATCCAATTGATATAATACAAACAGATGAGACAGAAAAACCAAGTAAAGAAATAAAAAGTCATATAGAAGGATTGACCACTGATTTAAATTCAATGCCAATAATTTTTTTCGACAATTTAGTAAGTGACGAAGTTATAATTACAGGTGATAAATATATGTCGGATGCAATAACATTTAATGAAGCAGAGTTTATTTTCAACGATTTTGATGACAACATTGGAGATGCTATTATAGGAAATAATAATGCCATAGAAAAAAACACTGATATTGAAAATATGAATAATGAAAATGAAATTGAAAATTCTCACAAAATCAAAGACAAACCATGTGGACTGACCATTCTTAAAGACGAAAAACTGGAAAATATACATACAAAAAATATAGTGGTTTGTAAGGGCCTTATCTCTAAATCTCTTTCACTAAATAACTATATTCATACTCCAAAGCGGAGTGATAAACCAAAGACTGAAAAACTGATTGTGAAACCAAATGTGTCTCGGAAAGATTTCGACTATTATAAAGATGAGGAAGAAATTTATAAAACGCTAATGGATAGTGATTCAAATTAAACAATTGTATGTTATTAAATTTTTAAATGTTTTAATCAGTTCTTTAATTTCTTAAGATTTTTTGAATATTGTGTCAGACCTTAAATATGGGAAGCTGAAAATTTGAGAATTAAAAAAACATTTATTAATTCTCCCTTGTTTTATTTTAAACCCCTTAAAATAGGTATAACAAAATACAAGTATTTGGGTTGTGAGTTTATATATATGTTTGTAGAATGTACAAGAAGAAGAGAAATTTGCCATTGTATAAACAAGCCTTAATGTTTACTATTTAGTTACATCTTAGGACTATTTCGTAACAATATTTCGTAACTACATTTTCGTTACGTACATTTATTTTGAGAAATACTCTTATTATACATTTATACAATAGAATAAGTATTGTTGTTTACATAATCTGTTATTTTAGTACCGTTTTCACATAAAAACATCACGTGAGTCATTTTTACCTATTTTTAATGTTTGCATTCTAAATTTTAATATTTACAAATGTTAATATTTATTTCTAATATAACAATTTGAAAGCTTATATTGTAACCGTTCTAAAACAGTTTTTACTATTCGGCTACGTTCAGAAATGTTTCATTTATAGAGCTTTAATTGTGAAACGGTAATAACACAATGTTTTCGTAAAATGTCATTTCGTTTGGAGACATTATAAGTGCATATTGGCGATTTTCGGAGGGGTTAAATGAATAAATAATCATGTGTGCTTGCAGGAATTTGTGTTTAAAACAATCTAAACTAAAATATGTGGTGAATATGTAAAAATCACACAAATCTGACAGGAGATAACATCCGTTATCTAATAACGATCCCACAAAAGATATAGAATCGCTCGGCAGAACTCATCAACGTAATTTTCGCGTCATTTCTGAAATGTCATCCCATGTTCAACAGGTTAAGCTTTTTGTATCAGTACTCAGGAATAGGGTAAAGGTTGGCTAAGCCGTTATATACGGTGATAGCTTTCGTCATATTTATGTTTTCCAGCAAGTGCTATACATCAGTGGCGGTCCGTGAGTTTTCAGTGAGCTAGAGTGCTAGGATTGAAAAATACGACATTATCGATGTTGTTGCAGCTGAAAACGATTTTTTTTTTTTAAATTTCAACTTTTTGTGTGAAGACATACTGAAATGTGGATGTGGCGCATCCCCTAACTGAAAGAATCCTGAAAATCTTCATACATAATAAAGAAATTTTGAAAAAAAATTAAATTCATTTTCAGCTGCAACAACATTGATAATGTCAAATTTTTCAATCTTAGCACTCTAGCTCACTGAAAACTCACGGACTGCCACTGCTATACATGTTTCTAATGTTAATAAACTGTTATGTACATTGCTTCCCCCTCCATCAGTTTGTCGTAGTGGTTAGAGAAATTAGGTTTGATGACATTCGGTGTTTTTACTTATCACGGCAGTTTAGCCTTCAAATAAGAAGTGATGACGAAGAGTCAGAAATATATATAATGGGGTGCTCACCAACGATGGAAGCTTTCTGGTGTGTGTTCAGGTCATGCAGCAGGTGAGCCAGCAGAGTGGGGAGTTTGCTGCCGCCCACGGCTGCGTCAGACAGGAAACGATTCTCTTCCTCCATTATCATCTGAAACCAATGTCACTAAACCACTCCAGTACATTTTTATTTTTAATACACAAAACACAATGTGTCGACCTAAACAAAACAAAGTCGTAAAGACGTATGGTTCAATCAAATATAGCAATCAACATGACAATATCCAGATTAATATCATATATTTATGGATAACCTTAAAGTTTAACCTTTGTAATGCAGGCCATTTTGACATAATGTATGTGTTTTAGTCATACACATCCAAATTTAATAGACGAGAAGATTCAGATGAGGGGTAAAACCAAACTATGGGGGGGTGAAGAGGGAAAAGATGACTGTGATTCGTTAAAAAATCAATCTGACACTATATAGGCATCTCGCATTATAATATCACCATTTAGTTCTGAAAAGCAAAATCCGCTTTTGAATGAATAGACCTTTTTACATGGGAGCGCGAATTGCTCACCACGTTATTAACATATTTGCGAAGTCCAAATGCGGCAAGGTAAAGTTTGCCAATTTTCACAGAGGAATATTTTGTTGCCGTACTTAGTTAAGACACTTTTACAAATGTTTCATAATTTACTTACCCCTGTAACCAGCGACGAGCTCACGGAGAACCGCCCACATTCGTTATGTCCACATGTTTTAGGGTAGGTATAATGTATAGCACAAGCTATCGTTTTGCCGTATTATTTCGTAAAATGTATGATGTGAGCTCGACGCTGGTCAGGACAAGAATGATGATGTCACATTTAGATTCAAGCGAGGCTCTCGTAAGCCCAGCCGGCTCCATGGAACCGGTATGGGGAGGGGGAAATATTACATTTTTATCACTTAGGGCAGGTCCAGATATATTCAATGTCCATGGGTTTAGTGAAACTTCATGTATCACATATCCAAGGGCACACTGACAAAAAAGTTAAGTTGGAAATTAGACGTTTTGACTTAATGATGCAGTATTATGAAGTTATTTATGCTCTATAAACTGGCAGAACACATTGAGTTGCGTTAAATTTAAATTTTCTATAATTTAAAAAATTTATTTTATTACATCTATGGATGTGCACTCGTATCTATCATTTCTGGCAGAAAACTTCAACTTAACTTAATTGTTATTGGCTGTAGGTGTTTCGCGTGGTTCCATGCCAACTCAGAATGAAACCAACTCAGAACCAACCACCTCAGAAAGGTCATTAAAAGCCGGTAACCCTAACTTAACTTAACCTATTTAACCAATTTTTTTATATTTTTTTATCAAATTACATTTAGAAATGTATTATAAGTTTGTACAGCGCCCTTGAGGTGATTTTTCACAAAAACGGCACTATATAAATCATCCAAGTATTATTATTATTTAACCCCTCCGAATTTTCGCCAATATGCACTTGAGTTGTCTCAAACAAAATGACATTTTACGAAAACTTTGTGTTATTACCGCTTCACAATTAAAGCTCTATAAATGAAACATTTCTGAACGTAGCCGAATAGTAAAAACTGTTTTAGAAAAGTTACAAAATAAGCTTTCGAATTATTATATTACAAATAAATATTAAGATTTGTAAATATTAAAATTTAGCATGCAAACATTAAAAATAGGTAAAAATGACTCACGTGATGTTTTTTATGTGAAAACGGTACTAAAATCACAGATTATGTAAACAACAATACTTACTCTATTGTATATATGTGTAATAAACACTTTTGTCACCTCACTTTTTTATCATTTCATATAAAAATATTTAATAAAAATTAAAAATGTCGAGCGCGGACGAGCTGCCGGTAGTAAATTTGCGCGGGAAAATATTTTTGACAGCTGATTCCTGTTATGTATTTCTATAGACAATTTGATAGAGATGTACAGCTTGATCTACTATCGACCTTTTACTTTTTGGTTTAGGGATGTAACTAAAACAATAACGGAGTTAGAACGATTTCTATGGAAACACACGCGCTGACGTGTAAACACGCTTATTGTACTTGACTGCTGTCCTATTTCTAACGCTTATATCTGCTTACGTGGCGGAGGGGTTAATGACCTTTCTGAGGTGGTTCTGAGTTGGTTTCATTCGGAGTTGGCCGGTTTCACCGTTTCGCTTGTCTATGAATTCTGTAAACGAAACATAACATTTATTGTTGTTTTTTGCTTTTGACAGATTGAGTGAAATATTATTTTTTATAGCAGATTTAACTTAACATCAACTCTAATTTCACCTCAACTCAACCAGGCTTATGAGATGAAGCCGCCAAACGAACTTTGATTCGATCAGCATCAGTATTGCGAACTACAGTTTATACAGCACTTGGAATACAAGATCCATTGAACAAGTCACTCGGAACATGAGAATGGTTTTCTTTCGAAATGTTAAGATTTTACAATTTCACTCACAACACAAGGCAAATATAAAATGAGTGATTCTGCACAAGAGTCCACAAGCTTAAATTATCGTTACATTTAGAACAAGCTAATGGTTTTCCTCTAAATTTTTGTCTGCAACTAGAATTTTATAATTTTACTTGGAACATGAAAACGGTTTTCTTTAAAGTACATCAGCAGATGAATCAACGAAAATTTTATATTGCATTATGAACACGAGACTGGTTTTAACTTGAGAAAATCTGCGTATGCGACGGTTAACCCAACCGATAATACCGTCGGATAGAGAATATTTGTCATTCACGTACAGGGATAGCTGCTGATGGATCACACATGCAACTGCCGTTATAGATTGTGTAAAGGGTCATCTAATTATGTAAGTCGTCTATTTATAACAATAACACTGTGAATTATATTTAATGACTGATTGTAATACCAAATGTTCTGCCAGCTTCTTGACAACAGGTTCGTATTGCACGGTGCGTGCCCACGTGTCGCACACGAAGCAGAGGTTGAACATGTAGGCATTGCGCTCGTAGCGCGCACTCTCTATCCTCATGGGGTACCCAATTATCTTGTGGCCGAGGGCATTTCTGTAACAACAAATTGAAAATTAGTAATTTTGCAGTGAAGCATTATTCAAGTAACCCAAAAAAAAGCTGTACAAAGAAACATTTATAAACAAAACATAATATGCTCATAAGCCTTGCATCTTATAAAATACATATTCACAATACGTAGAATTGTATTTAATTTGCATTAATTAATGTTTTTTACAAAGTTTCGTACACACTGTCAAAAAATTATGGAAAAACTGTATTAACTCGTTGAATGCCGGGGTATGCCAGCAAAAAGCACCACCAATTAAAACGCGGCATTATGACACCACGTGACATTTCGTGTCTCGCGATTCTGACACTGTCCTTGAGAAATTTAGAACAATAGAAAGGTCAAAACCGCAGTTAAAGGAATTTTTCCCGCGCATGCGCAAGAACTGCGCACGTTCCCGCGCTCCGGTAAATCATTAATATAAATTATATGGAGTGACCAAGCGAATTGCGGTTTTCTCTATGGTAAAGAGCGATAATAGAGCAAGCGATTCTGACCGTGTTCTTCATACACTTTCTTTATACATAAGGGTCAAAATCGCGTGTAAAGTCTCACGACACGCCGGCGCACGAGCGGCACCTGAGCGGTAAAGGTAATGCACCACGTCGTGTAAAATCAGGATCATGCCGCTAACAATAACACTCCTTATGTAGATGGCGATAAGGTTTAAATTTCCATTTAAAATCAGCCTGTGATTTAATCAAGATAAAAAAATCTCCAAAGGAGTTTAATTTTATTTCGAGAAGTTCAGGCACAAATATTTAAATGTTTTACGATCATTTTCTAAAGAATTTAATTTTCCACGTTACACAATAAAACCTTGACCGAAAAGGGGTTCTTAAATAGGAGATTTTGAACTTTAAAGCCGTTTTTAAAGGTCTGATACTTTATTTTTTCCGGCCTTTTAAAAAGACAAATCCAAAATATACTTGATTGTTTCAAAATATGTCTTTAACATTTAATCTTTTAGGAATTGATTTTTCAATGTATGCATTGTAACTAAATAATAGCAAAAACACAGGATTTAAAAAAATTGTCCTCTTACTAGGTTTTGAAGTTGGATAGCGAAGAAGTTCTATAAGTGCTCTCCTTATTTACAGGTATAAAATGTATTATTAGAACTTACATGGACAATGAAGACCCAGTAGAAGTAAGAAAGCGCATTACAGCCGCTAACAAAACTTACTTCGCGTTGCTGCCAGTGTTCAAATCCCGAAACGTCCATAGGAAAACCAAAATAACCTTATATAAAACAATTATCAGAACGGTCTTGGCCTATGGATGTGAGGCGGGAACACTGACAGCAAAGTCAGCGGAACGGCTGGACATCTTCGAAAGAAAGGTACTTCGAAGAATCTTAGGAGCGGTGCGAGAGGGAGAGGCATGGAGAATCCGCCACAATAATGAGCTCTATGATATTTACCAAGCTCCCAGACTCTCCACCCATTTAAGACTCCAAAGATTAAGATGGGCCGGACATGTGCACCGAATGCCAAGCACACGAGTACCGAAGAAGGTTCTGACAGGACACCCGGGAGGTAAACGAAAAGCGGGCAGACCTAGACTGAGATGGGAGGATGATGTCAGGAAGGATGCAAGAGGATTACTCCATGTTGCAGATTGGAAGACGACGGCCGAGGACAGAGGGCGGTGGAGGCTTATTTTGAAGGAGGTCAAGGCTCGAAATGAGCTGTAGCGCCATTGAAGAAGAAGAAGAACTTACATGGTCATGAGACACCTTTGCAGCGGTGGCTTTGGGATGATGTAGACATTAATTGCATCGAAAATCTCTTTGGAAAGGTATTCGTCAGGGAACTGCAACAAGAAAAACATATTTAATACATTTAAATTAAATTATACTGTACAAATCACTTTGATGCTGTGTGGAGGGTCTTTTTGAGGAGAGGAAGGAATGAACATTGATCTTGAAGAGACCCATGTTGTAGGAAGGAGGAAACACAAAGGCCGGCAAATCATTCCACAGCCGAGCTGTTGAACACAAGAACGAGTCGAAGAAACGACCCGTTCTCATGTGGCAAATGTCAACCGTGTACAAATGTTGGGCACGCGTTTGGCGTGTTTCCCGACTATGCACCGGTGCCGAAGGGATCAATGATGCTAGTTCCTCGGAGCATCTTCCATTGTAATACCGGTAGAACAAGGATAGCATTCCCGCCCGATGCCTGTGCTCTAAAGATTGCAATCCGTCTGTTAAGATGGGAGAATCTATCAAACGGACCGCCCGTTTCTGCAGAAACGAGGGTATTTTTCAGGTATTTTGGAGCTCCAGACCAGAGGTGGCTGCCAAATTCAACCGTGGGGCGCACTTGTGATTTGTACAGGGTTAGCAGTTGTGTACTATTAAAGTATCTGCGGATTACTGGATTATAAAGAAAAAATCGTAATAAATAAAACAAAGCATTTCATAAAGAGAATGTACACACTATTCACACTTCAAAACAACAGGTAAATACGTATGCACATGCACATGAGATAAGTTTTGAGGTTAGACTGCTAGATGACGAAGCGGGGATGGAGCGCATTGGCGTAGATAGGCGTAGAGGGGCGAGGGAGGTGCGGACGGAGGGTGCCGGATTATTAGACGTATTGAAGTGACAGATTAGTGAGATTGTACTGTATATGTCGTAGGCCGATTGTAAAATTAGGCAGATCGTTATGTGCCTGAGGTGCATCATGATCTGCCTGATTTTACGATTGGCCTACGATATATACACCACTTATTAATCAAAATTATCAAGATTTTGTCTATTATTATTTTTGTTGGGATGGGATGATTAATGGGATGACAGACAGCTGACAGTCAATTATGATAATTTATATCCGTATTCTATGACATTTTGATTTATTATTCCGTAAGCTGCCGAACTTTTAATACGCATAGATTATGAAAAATACACTACTTTTAAACATAGTCAAAGTTTTTAAGAAATTTAAATGTAAATACACATTTTCCCGTCTATCCCGACTGAAACCGATGTTTCTTATGGTAATTAAGTTAAAAAGTAGTTTATTTTCATTATCCGTGACTATTAAAAATTTGGAAGCTTGTGGAATACGAGAGCTGTCCATAAAATAAGGTCTCCAAGGTGCTGCGGTCGCGAGGAACGATTTTACGCGCAATCCGGCAATACTGGCGTGTAGCCTGATTTCCCCTTGCCAAATCCCCACCAAACTGTACCCTCTGTGACGCTTAGTCTCGGCGTGACAGCCATTCGCGATGGAGCTTCCATTCGCCGCACCCGCCAGGTGTGAGTTACGCTCTGTAATTCGTTTTTAAACTTTGCTTCAGAGAATCTGAATGGCGCCACTATGGGTTTGTTCCTTTATCTCTGTTGTCATGTGGTGTATTACTACCTCCTTCCTTCTTGTATTCATGATATAGTGTAAATTCTGAATAATAATAATACACATAAGGGAACGTACCCATACTACATGACACGTTTAGGGGGGGGGGGGTCTTCAAAATACCACGCTCGGTACAAATGAGCGGCGGGTTGCTTAGGTTTTTGGTCACGTAGTATGGGTACGTTCCCTAAGATGATAAATTATATAATAAAAAATAAAAATTTTCATATCATCTTTTAATGTAGATCTGAATGTAAGGTAATCTTTCAGTTCAATTTTCAGGGTGAAATGCAGATCCCGCCAATGTCAGGGAATTTAATAAAAATGCACTATTCAAATGAGAAAAGTGTGGAGAAGATGAATAAAAAATAAATTAAAGCGTGCTCGGCAAAATTGAGGGAGATACAACCGTTCAAAGTATTTAAAATTTCACTTCGCGAGTTGATATTGACAGTCCGTTCGCCATTTTTTCATTGCTTATGTTGGATCCCAGACCTAATACAGAATTAATAGTATGCCAGAATCACAAACCATGTTACTCAAACCTAGCGTAGCCGCTAAACCACTTGAAAACTAGGATGTTTTTCTTGCCTTGACGTGAGTAGGCGTTATAAAGGGGCACTTTTTTTGTATCACAAACCATGTTTAGCGTATTAGGTTATGACAAAATGGCGGGCGGACTGTCAATATCAACTCGCGAAGTGAAATTTTAAATACTTTGAACGGTTGTATCTCCCTCAATTTTGCCGAGCGTGCCTTAATTTTTGTTTTATTCAGCTTTTCCACACTTTTCTCATCTAGAAAGTGCCTTTTTATTTAATTTCCAGACATTGGCGGGATCTGCATTCCTCCCAATTTTCATCCACTTCCCGAACTACCGAAATATGTGAATTTTGGCAACGTGATAAAAATGATTACAATACATACAATAACAAAAATTAACCAATAGGTTACTTTGCTTTATTAGTACATGATTATTTGTTTTTGTACACTTTTAATTGTACACTTTATTTGTACACTTTTAATTTGGTAGGCGGGTATGGGTACCGCCGCCCTGGGAACCATTTATTGGATGACCAACACCTCTGCCACAGGTCACCCCAAGTGGTTCGCTACGTTTGGTGACTTAGCAGAGATGCCCGGGTTCTTGGGGTGATGTTTGTCCGAGTCTTGATGGCAGGTGCGTCGGCCCACCTTCTGTGTGGCGGGCCGGATTGGGAGATGCTGGTTGAGGGAGACCCTTTACAACCGGTTACCGCTGTCCGGGCCGCTCGGTAGTACAGGGGCCCGACCCTCAGGCTCACGACTGAGGGTGAGCTGCCCCATCAACGAGTGTAAAAACCCCGCGGCTGCTGTTGTGCCGGTTCGTGACCGGAGGGGACCCAGCAGTAGCGTTTGGGGCGCATCGGGTGACCTCTCCAGCCGGACTCTCCCTACCCATCGCCTTGCACCGCAGTGTGTGGATTGGATTCATTCGTTCATCACTCTTGGACACTCTGATCCCCAGCTTCCTACCCACCCCTCATACCTTTTCCTTCCCAGACATCCCTCCCCCCACACCCTATCATAAAAATAATAAAAAAAAAGATCATGACAACACAAACAACAAAAATTAACTGCATTACAGCGGCGAGTAGTAGGAGACCCCGGCGCAGGCCAAAAATGTTGGTGAATTACAACATTCGCGGCCTGCATACCAATTTAAACTCCGTCCACCACCACCTTTTTTCTCAACGCCCCAACCTACTATTCCTGTTTGAAACGCAGATAGCCGAGACTATAGACACCTCCTATCTGGACTGCCCGGGCTTCACCCTCGCAAGCAAGTTCAGACCTAAAGGAGGTGTCTGTCTCTATAGTCGAGCTGACGTCAACTGTGTGCGACTGTTGAATCTGGAAAACTCCAGATTCGACGTAATGTGGGTACGCGTCAATCTTGCCAGTACGGTAAGATTCTACGCGTGTTTATACCGCTCACCGAACCTTAGCGAATCAGACACGTCCGAGCTCTTCAAACATTTAAGCGACACTATTGATGACCTCTTGCCCCGCTACCCAATGGCAGAGTTTGTGGTCCTGGGGGACTTCAATGTTCATAACGAACCTTGGTTGAAGTTCTCAGGATCAACAGACTCGGCTGGACGCCAAGCGGAATCCTTTGCCCTTTGCTACGGATTGGAGCAAATGGTTCAGGAGCCTACAAGGGTTCCTGATGTCCAGACTCACCGTTCCAATCTGTTAGACCTATTTTTAACTACTGTGCCAACGGTTACAGGATTGAAGTCACAGCGCCTTTAGGATCGTCCGACCACTGCCTGGTGACGACATCAATCCCTGTAAACTTCAGACCACCAAACGAGAGACTGAAGAGAAAAGTGTGGCACTAAAGGTCAGCAGATTGGTTCGGTCTGCGGGCACATTTTAATGCTTTTCCGTGGTCAGCTGTCTGTTTTCGGACTTCGGATCCCTCAAGATGTGCCCAGGAAATTGGTGAAGTCATCACATCCGCGATGGATGGCTTCATCCAATCTACTGTTAAGGAAACTGGTGTAGGCTCAAAGCCGTGGTTCAGTCGACAATGCGCTGAAGCAGTGCGACGAAAAAACGCGGCTTACCGAGCCTACAATACATCTAGAACGTCCGAAGACAGAACAGCTTACAACAAAATGGCAAAGGAAACCAAGAGAATCATAAATAGGTCAAAATTCGAGCACGACCAGCAGATCAGCAGAAAGCTGACTGCATGCCCGCATGGCAGCAGGCAATTCTGGTCGCTTGCGGGCTCAATAGGTCACAATTTCTGCAAATCCAGTCTGCCACCTCTTACCAGACCTGACGGCTCACTAGCAAACACCGCCACCGAAAAGGCTAACTTACTAGGTAAAATGTTTGCGGATAACTCAACCCTCGATGACCAAGGTGCTGTCCCGACGTCAGTTCCTCACTGCGGTTTTCGTATGAAAAAGCTGAGGATCCGGCATCGGGAAGTACTCCATGTTTTACGAGGGCTTGATGTTAATAAAGCTAGTGGGCCTGACGGAATACCTGCCCTGGTACTGCAAAGGTGCGCTGCAGAAATAGCTCCAATTTTGACGAAGCTTTTTAAACTGTCCCTGAAGACTGGCTCTGTGCCCTCTGGTTGGAAAAAAGCGGTTATCCATCCTATTCCAAAGAAGGGGGACCGCTCCAACCCGGCCAACTACCGCCCCATAGCGATCACATCAGTTCTGTCTAAGGTGATGGAACGTGTGATCAACGACAAACTGCTCACATACCTCGAGAAGAACAAAATCATTAACGACCGTCAATACGGATTCCGGCGGAACCGCTCGTGCGGTGATCTTCTCGCGTATGTGACGCATGTTTGGGGGCGATGCCTGGAACGTTTCGGTGAGACCCAAACGGTTGCACTGGACATCTCCAAGGCCTTTGACCGGGTTTGGCACCGAGGACTTGTCAACAAACTGCATTCTTACGGACTTCCTGCATCCTTGTGTACGTGGATTGCCGACTTCTTGAGGGAGAAGTCGATTCAGACGGTAGTCGATGGTTTCACCTCTTCCTCACACTCAATAAATGCTGGCGTCCCACAGGGATCGGTTCTGTCTCCGACTTTGTTTTTGTTGCACATCAACGACCTTTTGTCATGTGCACCAATTCATTGTTACGCGGATGACAGTACAGTTCATGATAGCTTTTTGTTTGACAAGCCCCCAAAGGGCTCACAAACTCCAATAGCTCGTAAGGCTTTGAAGCAAAGAATGGACGGTTACCTCGAGAGTGTTTTCTCTTGGGGTAAAAATAATCTCGTTGAATTTAATGTTTCAAAGACCCAATCTTGTCTGATTACGTCTAAAAGGGATCGAAATGAAAATCTAGTCGCTTTCAACGGAAGCAATCATCCGAACAGGCCCTCCATTGATATGCTTGGTGTAACCCTAAGTGACCAGCTGAGGTATGGGGGCTCCATCGAAGCCAGAGTAAAGTTAGCCTCCCAAAAACTGGGCGTACTGTACAGGGCCCGCAGATACTTTAATAGTACACAACTGCTAACCCTGTACAAATCGCAAGTGCGCCCCACGGTTGAATTTGGCAGCCACCTCTGGTCTGGAGCTCCAAAATACCTGAAAAATACCCTCGACTCTGTGCAGAAATGGGCGGTCCGTTTGATAGATTCTCCCATCTTAACAGACGGATTGCAATCTTTAGAGCACAGGCGTCGGGTGGGAATGCTATCCTTGTTCTACCGGTATTACAATGGAAGATGCTCCGAGGAACTAGCATCATTGATCCCTTCGGCTCCGGTGCATAGTCGGGAAACACGCCAAACGCGTGCCCAACATTTGTACACAGTTGACATTTGTCACATGAGAACTAGAGATGCATGAAAAGTAATCATTCGGTACTGAAGTAATCGGTACTCACCAAGTAATCAAAGTACCGACTACTAAAAACGAAGAGTATCCGTTACTTTTGATATGATTACTTTCATTGATACTTTGAAATGATTACTTTCGATGCGGATACTTCAGTACCGATTACTTGGTTGTTATTTGTGCTCGTGCGAGTACGCACTATTAATTCGCTCGAAAAGATCTGAATATTGGACAAGTAGGATCGATTCAGAGCGTCAAAATCCACGAAGTCTGTGGAACTCTATTAAGACGGTCGTTGCCGATGTACGTGCGCAAAATACAACCGAAATAGCTCCGGAAACCTTCTCCAAATTTTTTCTTGACAAAATTAAGTCAATACGTGACCTAACAGCCTCCGCCCCACCACCATATTTTACTAAAAGCAATAGCGGAAACTTTTCTGCCTTCAAACCTACAACCATCGAGGAAGTAAGGAAATTAATACTTACTTCACCGAACAAGCAGTGTTCACTCGATCCTATTCCAACGTGGTTACTGAAGAAGTGTTGCAAGGAAATATCTCCCTTTCTAGTTCATCTTTTCAATAAGTCACTCAGCATGGGTGATTTCCCAAAACCCCTTAAATCAGCTGTTGTAACTCCACTTATAAAAAAACCGCAATTGGACGCTGAAGATCTCTCAAACTACCGACCCGTTTCAAATCTTCCATTAATTTCCAAAATCCTAGAAAAAATTACTGCTTCCCAGATAATATATCACTTAAACTCAAATGAATTGCTGACTAAATACCAATCTGCATATAGAAGGTTTCACTCAACGGAAACTGGATTACTACGTGTTTTGTCAGACATAACTCTTGCTATCGAGTCGGGAAAACTGGCACTCCTTTCAGTCTTGGACATGAGTGCCGCTTTTGATACGATCGACCATGATTTTCTTATTAAACGATTAGAAGAATCCTTTGGTTTAAATGGCGGCGTTAAAAGCTGGCTGACATCGTACTTGGGTAACCGTATACAAGCCGTAAAGGTAGGGAAAAACCAATCAAAATATGCAACCCTTTCATCTGGAGTACCCCAGGGGTCTGTTCTGGGCCCACTTCTTTTCATCCTCTTCACAAATGATGTCGCTAAAATAATCGAATCATTTGGCCTTCTATCTCACTGCTACGCTGATGACCAACAAGTTTACTTTTACTGCTTACCAGAGGAAGTAGACAGTCTAAAAACTCGCATAATTGAGTGTCTAGAAGCAATTACCCGCTGGATGACCTCAAATAGATTAAAACTAAATCCGTCAAAGACTGAGTTTCTTTGGACCGCCACAAGCAGACGTCAGCATAACATTGATAACTCCCCAATAACCATTTCAGGAAGCGACATCACTCCAAAGACTTGTATAAAACTACTGGGTGTCAATCTGGACGCTGATTTTTCCCTTAAAACCCAAGTGAACAGAACCGTAAGCACGGGATTTTTTCAATTAAGACAAATTAAAGCAGTAAGGAGAAACTTGCCAACAGAGGCGACTAAATTACTAGTCAATTCGTATGTGGTTTCACGTTTAGATTATTGCAACGGAATATATGCAAGTCTTCCAAAATATCAAATTAACAAATTACAATCCGTTTTCAACGCTGCGGCAAGACTTATCACCGGCGTATCAAAATATTCCCATATTTCAGAGCATCTCAAAAATCTACACTGGCTAAAATGTCCTGAAAGGATCCAGTTTAAGCTCTGCTGGATGGTATTTAAGTCCCTTAATGGAATGGCTCCGGCTTACTTATCGGAATTGTGTATTCCAGAAATTTCCAATCATCGACAGTCAACCCTGAGGTCAGCAGCGTCATCAGCTATCGGAAGGTTAAAGGAACCAAAGCGCACACCAGATACTAAGTTCGGTGAGCGCGCTTTCGGAGTGTCAGGACCTAAAGCCTGGAACGGACTGCCACATGACTTAAGAATGATCACAGACGCGGCGGAATTTAGAGCTAGACTTAAAACTCACCTTTTCAGACAGTCGTATCCATAAACTCAAAATCTTTCACCTTCACTTTCAATGCCCGCGACACCGTAAATAACTAACCTGTAAAAACATAGAAAAAAAAAAATAAAAAAAATAAAAATAAAAATAAAAAAAATAAAAAAATAAAATAAAAAAAATAAAAAAATAAATAAAATAAAAATAAAAAAAAATAAAAAATAAAAATGTAAGCGTTTGTGAAGGTCATTTCATGAACATTCTCCAGCCCTAAAGATTCCGAAATTCCTCAGTATTTTAAAATAAATATCAACTATACTTTTGCCACTAATCTCCAATAGTCCTAAATTCTCCAGTATTTTAAAATAAATACCTCTACTTTTTCTATTCACAAATGTAATAGGTACTAACAGCGATGAGGGTAGCAAATAATGTAAAATCACGCAATGTCCAGTGTGTTAACTGTAATGTCCTCCGCGTGCAAAGCCGTATCTTCTCCAAGCATAAACTTATAATTAAAGTGTGTTTATCGGAAGTGACCTGCCAGGTAAGTATATTTCTGTATCCATTTGTAAATAGTAAAATCAGTTAGAAATTAAGCATTCCTAATAAATTGTACAGCGCCCTTGAGGTGATTTTTCACAAAAACGGCGCTTTATAAATTATCCAATTATTATTATTATTATTAAGAGGCGCTCCACGCTATACCAGCTGTTCATAAATAAACCACACTTTGTACCGATTATTTGGTCGTTTCTATTTGTGCCGCTGGGGCGCTTCACACCAGCGACGTTTAAGTACGGTATTGCCAGAGACAAAAAATACTGTTTACATCGGGAAAAAAACGCTTTCAGTTGATATTTATGTTTGTGTACCTTGCTATCTGATATATCTATATTGCTACCAATTTGTACTAAGTATGCAAGTTTTTTGACGGTAGGTATCTACTACAATTTTCGAACGGTGTAAAAAATATGATTATTAGATATTATTACGACTATAAAAAGTTTTCAAAGTAATAATTTTAACACCTCTTTTATTCTATCACACATTATAAGATTTAAATTTCTGTGGAGTTTACAAAAAAAAATAATAATACAATATGCGCCTAATTTTTAATTTTATGATTATAAAGATGAATTTGGTTTGCAGAAATTTCCGCCAAGTAATAAGCCCGCCTATAACATCTATCATCACAGGTATAATATGACATTATGTGAGATTAAATAAATAATAAATAAAATGTATAAAAAATTACCACCAGCCTATAATAGTGTTTTATTAACTTATCTCAAAGCTAGAAAAACAAAAATCAAAACACGCATGTAAAATTACGTTTCGAATTTCAAAGGAAAATGACACGTCAATCCAGTGTGTTAATATTATGTAATTTACGATTAAAGATAATGTAAAAAAATCTAAACACACAAAATCTTCAAAATATTCGAAGTACCTATAAATAACTAACGTAGAATCCTAATAATTCATAACCAAAGTACACGCTATCCGCGCTAACGAAATACACAAACGTCAAAATGTAACCAGTAACGATTTGTATCTATCCGGCGGTATCCGGAACCGAAAGTAGTCAAATGTAATCAAAGCATTCAGTAACGAATTGATACTAGTAGTCGGTACTACCCGAAAGTAATCAAAGCATTCAGTAACGAATTGATACTAGTAGTCGGTACTACCTGAAAGTAATCAAAGCATTCAGTAACGAATTGATACTAGTAGTCGGTACTACCTGAAAGTAATCAAAGCATTCAGTAACGAATTGATACTAGTAGTCGGTACTACCCGAAAGTAATCAAAGCATTCAGTAACGAATTGATACTAGTAGTCGGTACTACCCGAAAGTAATCAAAGCATTCAGTAACGATTTGATACTTACAGTAGTTACTACCCGAAAGTAATCAGAAACGATTACATAGTAACGATTACTTTTTGTGAAAGTAACGGATACCGACGGGTAGTAAAAGTACCGATATTGAACACTACTAATGAGAACGGGTCGTTTCTTCGACTCGTTCTTGTGTTCAACAGCTCGGCTGTGGAACGATTCGCCGGCCTCTGTGTTTCCTCCTTCCTACAACATGGGTCTCTTCAAGACCAATGTTCATTCCTTCCTCTCCTCAAAAAGACCCTCCACACAGCATCCCAGATGACATAGGCCCTGAGGGAAATTATTTTCCTCAGAACCTCCTGTGTGGAGTTAATGTAAAAAAAAAAAAAATGATTAGCGTGTTTTTTTGTCTTTTTTAGACCATATTTTTTTACCTGCCCATGCCCTCAACGCCCATCTCAATGCCCCATGTGCCTAATTTTCTCTGGGTCTTCTACTGCCCCACTGAAAGATTCAAAACGCCCACAAGGGGGCGTTATAGCCCACGTTGAGAACCTAAGATCTAACTGATTCAAAGTGTTTTTATTAAATAAAATGTGCATATTAAGTGTGTCCCTATTTTATGCATATGTACTAATAATAAGGAAGTTATTTATATTGTATTGTTTGTCCTGTTATGTCGTATTATTGTCCATTGTATTGTACTGTTGTGATTATTTTATTAGGTTGTATTGTAAACAATCAATAGTAAGTAACCTATAATGACAGATTACATTATTGTAAGTACCATATTAGTCATAAAAACACACTATATAGGCGCTCAGCAGGCAGTAAAGACGTCACTTACAGCAAAAACATAATATTTACCCAAAGATTGTACAAAAAAACAATAACATTTTGCACAAAACCCAAAACGTCAAATAAATACAAAACAATGAGATATAAGTACGTAATCTAGATAAATAATCGCACAGTAGGCCAAAAACCAATAAAAATAACACGCACTAATAAAATGTAGGTTTTCCTGGAAATCGACAGTTTGTGCTAAATCGTGAGTCATTTAAAATTCCTAGAAATACTTTAAAAAAATGTTCATACAATGGCACGTAAGCAATGATACTGGACAGAAGTTAAGGAAAATATTCAATTAATGAGCGATTGATAAGGTAATAATTAAAGTAATCGCATTAGTTAATGTACTTATTGATTTTAAACACGTTGGAGGACATCAATTAAATTCATAAATACCTGATATGTTATCTTGGGTCCTGCCACGGGATGAAACTCGCAAAGGAATATACATCGAATGGGTCCTTCCCTGCCGCATCCTTCGTAAAATCTGGTCTCCATTGCCAAAAGACTTTTGCACAATGTTCAAAACAAACGGGAAAATTGTCAGAATGTTTTGTTTACCGCTGCTTCATTTCATTTCACATTTCACGACTTCGCTGTCGAACTGTCAAACCAGTGTTGCTAGGACTAAAAATGGAAACTCCCTAGCAACTAGCAACAAAATATTCCTTGATGTGCGAAAAACTCCCCAGCAAAGGCGTGCAAAAATCCCTTGTAATGGTGCTGACACACATGAACGTAAATAAGCATGCTCATTACCCCATCTTTGATATTTCGTAACGAACTTCTAATAAATTACCTATCATTTTTATCAATAACTTTTCTGTGTCTTGTTCTCTTTCATTTAGATTATTATTGTTATCTTCTTCTTCAATGACATTTATTTTGGTTTAAAAATATTCTTATGAATTGATTTAATTAGGCAATTAAGGGGGCATACATTAATTACATGAGCTCAAAATGGGGGGGGTCCGGTAAAATCTCACCAAATCTTGAACAGTTTTTCAGCATATTGTCGCGATCATATTTACCCCAACGGGAGGGGCGTAATGGGATAGAATGGGGCGGGATGGGATAAGGTGGGACCCCAGATACACCACTAATCTCCTGTGAGGGGAGGGGGGGGGGGTCCCACCAAGGGGGGGGGGGTCTAAATTGAAAAATAAACTGCTCGCGTAATTAATGAATGCCCTCAAATACCAAAAAAAATTCCACAACCTCGTCATCACTTGATGACTGATTTGAAACAAAACGTTTGTTAATGTTTACATGCTTGTCAGTGTTCCGTCAAATTACAATTAACCTAAGTATGTTAAATTATCTGTTATAAAAGTACCCTTATAAATAGTACTCTTGAGTCAATTTGATAGATGAGAAGATAATGATGCAAATGCGAAAACAAAAATCTGCAATATCAACAATTTGTTGGGCCACAAGGTACAAAATTATAACTTGACATGTGCTGTGTCGCTGTGTGCCGAGTGCCGACACTATGCAGTGTGTATCACGGAACATTTCCTGCATCCTTACATCACTCGGTTTATATTGATTCCTTGCAGACCCGTGCGACGCCAGCCTTTGACAAGATGGAACGTTTAGTATAGTATATTTTGGGAGGCGGGCATGGGTACCGCCACCGCAGAAATCATTTACTGGATAACCAACACCCCTGCCATAGGTCACCACAACTGGTTTGCTACTAAGTGAGTAAGCAGGGGTATCTGGGTTCATGGGGTGAGGTTATTTATCATTCTTGGCAGCAGATGTGTTTGCCCACCAGCAGAGTGGGCTGGATCAGGAGAGACTGGTTGAGGAAGACCTTTTGACCTCTCCAGCCGGACTCTCTAGATTTGCACCGCAGTGGGAGGAATGGATTTATATCTCTGTCACTCCTGGACACACTGACCCCAGATTCTACCCACCGCTCTTACCTTTTTCCTTTCCAGAACTTCCTCTTCTTTCTTTCTCTGAAAAAGACCCCCACACAGCATCCCCAAGTCCCGAGGGAAATTGTATTTCTTAGGGCTCATGGGTGGAGCTAATGTAAAATAAAATTAATAGATGTATACACATACGGGGTGTAACAGGACGTATCTGAGGAATTTTAACCAGCAATTCCTGAGCATATTTGGAGTAAAAATTGTAGTTGTCATTTGGTGTCCGATGAAATATTTTTTCCATTAAAAACAAAAAATCAAGTGCAGTTTACATGCGGTAGAAGCGAAACTTTACCAAAACAACCAATACGAGCCTTGAAAAGTGACATCATAATCAAAGCGGCCAATGAGCGCAGTTTGATGCTTCACAGGTGCTGTAATGCTTCATTTCCGTTTCATTCGAATTCCAAATCACAAGAAGTTTCTCTTTAAAAATATGCTTTTCTTTTTTATTTTTTAAACTTTATGAGTAATATCTCAAATTATATTTAATTAAATGAAGACAATTTTAGCGAAACTCAATCAAAAATCTGGAGACAGAAAAATCAGAAAAAGATATTGGCTCCGCTGGGACACGAACCCAGGAGCCTTTACTTACATGGCAAGTGCTCTACCGATTGAGCTACTGAACCCATATCAAATTCGGTCACTTTCAACTGTATCATACTTTGACTAAGAACCACCAACATTATTTTCATTTTCTTAACGCAAAATAATTAAAAATAATTCATAATCTGCTCGTCCATAGATGGCAATAAGTTGAAGCTTTAAAATATTATGATGAATTATTTGATTGCGCCCATACATATGCACAAAATCAATTTTTTTTTGAGAAAGGCATACAAATTCTTCATCTCATTAAATTTTCTATGTTTTTTTTTTTTTTATTAGCAAAATTTTTTGATACATGGGAATAGGTACAAACATAATAACATAAAATATAAGAGAGTAACAAAAAAGATCCCACAAAGGCGAAGCCTGTGCGTGGGTATTATATTATGTGGATATTAAACAGTGGTGGTTAAAATAGAATTTAAAAATGTATAGTGTCTTTAGTGATCAACATAATCGATTTTACAGGAGTTACTGTGAGATTTCTTAAAATTAAAGATATGTACATATAATAACGTATGTATACACCCAATAAGTACATACACACATTCATAAATATGTGTACATATAATACACATATATTTCCTTTTATTAATCTAAAATACAGAAAGACATGGAATATTTTAGGAATTTAGAAAACATATAAAACAATTTAAAGAAAAAAATTTCTCACTTCCAAATTATTTTTTACCCAGCTTTTAATATTTTTTTTATATACGTTCAGATTTTGAAACGTATTGATTGAATTGGGTAGGGAATTGAACAGTTTTGGGGCAATACAGTTAATGTGCCTTTGGGCCAGTCTGGTTTTGCAGTGAGGCACTGTGTACACGCACGTGGTATGTCTCTGGCTAGAACGATTTGTGTTTTTGGTAAAATTGTCAGGACGAGAAAATATAAATTTAAGACACTGGATACAGTAGATCTGCCTTAGTTCCATAATTTCAGTTTCCTGAAATAACTGATTGGTGGGATACGTCTTGGCCTTCAGGTACATTACCTTAATGATGGACTTCTGTGCAATTTCTAATGGTTTTACATGTATGTAAACTAATGTATCAAAATAAATACAATATTGGATTGCATCACTGATGACAATATTGTATTTGAATGGCTTTATTGGAAGAATTGAGTTTTTATTCACACACTTTTTATTACATTCAAGCTAGCTGGGGTAACTAGCTTCTCTCAGGAAGTTGACACGAGATTGAACCATAAATATACCAAACCACCGACGATTGAACTGACGTTCGAACTTCGAATCCACGACGGATCTTGCTTTATATACCCCTACTAATGGGTAACCCCCCCCCCACACAAAAAGGCCTCGAATGGTCCACAATTCCAGAACATTCGAGAGTGTTCTGAAATGTTCCAGACTATTCCCAAACATTCCAGAACGTTATGAAATGTTGTGGAATGCTCTCGACTGTTCAGGATCGTTCTAGAAATTTGTAAATGGCGAAACTTCCGGCTCTTATATCTTCAAAAGCATGCCCTTTAGGTAAAAACAGGAAGCTTCTTCATGGATGGGGGATAGAGAGCTACCACATCCCTTGATCGTACCGGGACTCGTTTCTGAGTTTTAGCGGACGCACTCTTTTGTACACTTTCTTCTATTATATAAATGATTACTTTGGAGTCGTCCATTAATCAATGATGTTTTTAGCAACTTTTTAACCCCCCCCCCCCTCCCCCCCCCCCGTGGTGAGGTTTTAAACTAACCCCCCCCCCAAACCACGTATATTATCACGAAAAATAAATACACGTGATATCTCATTACACCCCCCCCGTGATTTTTTCAAAAAGTTTTTTTCCCTAAAATAATTAAATTTGGGCCATCTATGAAAAAGCAGATTATGAATTCTTTTAAGTATACCTTTAATAAAACAAACTTAATTAATTGAAGACGACGGTACTAGGGTGACATTGGCGCAGCACTATTGCAACATCACACAACTGACAGTCAGCAAAACAACAGTATGTGATCAACGTTCGTGTCGCACTATTTCTAGCCTACTTAAAAAGTACTTTTCACACCAATGGGGACCAAAAAATGAGAAACAAATATAAATTATAGAGATTATAATTAGAAATAAACTATACAACTAACAACACAAGATAATTCAACAGGTGCACACTAGTCCCAACGATCCGTCACCTTTAGGTGCATTAGTCTTTCTGCAAAGGTGACATCTTCCTTAAATTTGTTCTGCCGCTTTTCCTTGCAGTTGTTTATATAGGCTTCGTGCTTTCCCAACGCCTTGGCGTGCCCAAAACTTTGCTCCTGAAAACCAAAAATATCAAACAGTATTAATAGACCAGAGACTGTACGGTTGAAATTTAAGAATTGGGCTAAGTGTGCAACTCTGATGCCACGCCGTAGGCAAAACCAGCTTTGCACTTGAACTTTGTTAAAAAGCTACTTTTGTAATTGAACAGAATTCAAGCAATTAGCCAATAATGTCAAAGGATGGCGCCACTTGTGTTAACAAATCGCGTACTTATACATACTACTGGCAGGTATAAGTACTACGGATTTGTGATTTTGAGTATCTCTCCGGATGTGGAGAGATTGACGGTAATATGATTATTATTGTAACTGGCAGTTATAAATAATAATACCACGCCGCTATATATTACATATGATGTCATTGCCTATGGCGGTTACTTTGTCCCGGCTATTTTTGGAATAAGTTCATATCGGATATATAAAATGGTCACCAACTCTCAAACTGGGCGAAGCCGAACCAAAAGTCGCCGGCAGTGTGTAGCAGCAAAACTTGCGGAGCGGGTTTTTAACTGCTAGGAGTATTATTATCTGAAGGACTGCATTTTCGATTGTTGTAAACTGAAGTGTTATTTTAAAAAAGAATTATGATTATTGCATTTAGGCAGGTAGGTACTAGTTGCTACCGTGAAAAATACAGGAGTAACTTGACTTGCCAAGGTGAAAGCTGCGAAAGTTGTTTCTACAGAATAAAAAATTTCAAATATAGAATAACTACCAGTTCTGTGAACAGTAGACCTCGCAGACTCCAGATACTAATATCTACAGCCTGTATGTCGGATGAATATCTACAGCTCATATGTTGGACTAATATCTACGAACTTCAGAGTGTGGACTAATATCTACAGCGCTAAAGTCGGACGAATATCTATGACGGTCCCAGTGGTGACTAATATCTATGGAGCGTAGGTTTGACTAATATCTACAGAGGGCAGCTGAGCAAGAGGTTGTACGGAAAAGCATAAATTACTTCAATTACTGATTACGTAAAGGCTTACATGAAGTTTTTGCATAATATTACGTATTTTGCTGTTTACGAGGACAATAATTTATTGAACAAACATGGAGGTCAAAATACAAAGATATTATTTATTTCGAAATACACGGCACCACAACCTAACCTAACTGACATAGAAATGGTCATGGTAACAGACTAAATAATTTAGAAGCACTCGAAATAAAGAAAGCTGTTAAAACAAAAACCCAAATCCTAATAATCAGCTAAATGTGTCCAATAGTCCGATATTAGGGATTTTTACAAACATACATACATAAATTAAGTTTTTAAAACTGCATACGCAATATTACGTTTTTCCAATATGCTATACATAATTGCAAATCCAACCTCTGCCAGTGCTGTAGATATTCGTCCACACTTTGGTTCTTATAGATATTAGTCAGCAGTTTGAGCTGTAGATATTCGTACGCACTTAGGTTCTCATAGATATTAGTCAGCAGTTTTAGCTGTAGATATTCGTACCCACTTTGGTTCTCATAGATATTAGTTCGATTTTTTCAGTTTTTGGAATTCCTGTAGTTTAAATAGGGTGATCTGGCCGGCCAATGCAAATCACCAAAACGAGAGATTAGGCGACCCGGAAATTCTTCCTTCAGAATATCGGTTGTGGCTCGAGCAGTGTGCGCCGTTGCACCGTCCTGTTGTAACCACATGTTCTCCAGTCCCAATTCATCCAATTGAGGAAGAAAAAAATCGGTAATCATGGCTCTGTAGCGCGCGCCGTCCACAGTCGTCGTTTGGCCCGCGGCGTTCTAAAAAAAAATGGCCCGATGACTCCTCCAGCGTAAACAGCACACCACGCATTAACTTTGAGCGGGTGTAATGGCTCTTCGTAGGTGATACTCGGATTTTTGGTGCCTCGGAAATGATTATTTTGTTTATTCACGTAACCGCTATTATGGAAATGAGCTTCATCGTTCATGACAATTTTCGATGAAAATCGTCCACCTTTTCGTTGAGATTCAGGATGGCTTGAGCGTAGGTTATCCGCGTTTGGCGGTCAACAGCTAACAGCTGATGCACTGTCTGCATTTTGTAAGGGAACATCTTCAAATCTTTCACCAAAATTCTGCGTAGGGACCGCCGGCTAATGCCCAATTGCGTGGCACGTCATCTGGTCGATGTTCCGGGCTCATCTTCGACATCTTGGGCAACAGCAGCGATATTCTCAGCAGAAAGGCTGCTTCGGGGCAGGCCAGCCTTGGGAACATCTCGTGTTGTCCCAGTCTCTTCAAGGCAAGTGGCCAAACGCCGCAGTGTTTGTCCAGTTGGTGTCGGACAACCAGGAAATCTGCGACGAAATTCACGCTGCGCCAACGCAACCGACGAATTGTTGCGCGAAATATGGGACCAAATATTCCGCGTTCTTGCGGAGTAAACCGATTCATGACTTGCCGATTTGTATTTTGCGTTTGTTTTTTTTTTTTTTTACAGTGAATACCGCACAAGAATCTCAACTGCTCCCGTCTGGAGCCAGTGAGACTATGGCATCCCCAAATGGGGTAAGGTAGTGGGGGAGGGGAAGGAGGTGGGGAAGAGGAAGGTTGGGAAATACCTGGCTATTCAGATCTGGTCACTAAACACGGCTAAAGCCATTTTCAAGCAACGTTTCAATTCTGAATGGTGGTCTTACACCAGGGCGATACTAATAGTATCTTCCACTCTGGAACATGCCGCAAATATACTATATATTATTTTAAATGAATTAATTGTGAAATAACACAAATTAATCAAATAAAATTTAATTGCGCATGCCGGGTTCGAACCCGCGACCTCCGGAATGTGAGTCAAGAGTCTTAGCCACTGGACTACGGAGGTCGTCGAACTTTACTTTACTTTACTTCACAAATGTCAAAACCGAATTGACATTTGCAAAAGTTATAGCGTTTTCCAATAGGATGATTACTTTTGCCCCACCTTGTAGCTTCCTAAAGCTACCGTGATGCTACCACTGCCAACATTCAGTCTGCGCATGTGCGATATAGACTTGTGTTTCGGCGCGAAGCTCAAAAAAATCAACAAAATACAATGAAAAACCAAGTTTGTTTGTTTTTTCGGTTCCACGCCAACTCAGAATCAAGTCAACTCAATAACTCTTTAAGAGGTCATTAAAAAGTATGAAAAAATCATTTTAAAATAGCCATTAACCTAACCTAATGTAACCCATTTAATTGTTAAATATTTTTATCATTACTCTTTATGACCTTTCTGAGGTGGTTTTGAGTTGGAGTATTTTGTTGATTTTTTTTTTTAATATTAATAAGTCTTATCAATCTCAAATAGTTATAAGTTTGATAGAAATTGGTTAGATTTTTTTTAAAGGTTTTGTATTAAAAAAGAATGATTCAAAATTGTAAAAAAATGTTCCTTCTTGATTTTTAATTGTCTGATTTTTAATATTTCTTTTTATTTCAGTGCAGTCTTTATCACCTGACTTTAATCAGTTAAAATAACACATAAAATGTAAGCTATAATAACAATTTAATCATATTTATTTTTGGGGTCCTCAGCGACCCCGCGTTAAAAAAAAGACGCGACGGGCAGAGGGTTAATGATAATTATTTTGGTAAATATTTCCCTATCGAGTCCACGCTCAAAACACACTTTAAAAAATTAAAACAAATTTTACTTGGTAGATTACAGTTAGTAATAAGTAATTCAGTAACTGGTATTGAAAAATATTGCATTTTAATGGTTATTTTGTTATCTTTAAAAAAGCGAAATGTCATTTCTCAAGGAACGCCATGTTGTTAATTACGACGGCAAATGTCTCGCGTGATTTTTTGTGTTTATGAAACCGAACAAACAAAATAATTATGATTAATACACATTATTTATCATTTCCGAAGATTGCAATTCGTACTTATTATTGTCTAACTTACAGAGTCGTAAAATATGGCGGTCCTTGAAAAATGACATTTCGCATTTTTAAATTAAAAAAAAAAAACAATATTTTTCAATTCCGGTTACTGAATTACTTATTACTAAAGACCGGATTATATGCAAATGCATATTTGCATATGCATTTGCATATTTAGACCCTTTTCAGCGGTAGTTGCATATTTTAGCAAAAAAATTGAGATCTTGCATATTTACCAGAGTGGAAGATACTCTCAGTATCGCCCTGATGTAAGACAACCATTCAGAATTGAAAAGTTGCTTGAAATGGCATTAGCCGTGTTTGGTGACCAGATCTGAATAGCCAGGTACTTCCCCACCTTCCTCTTCCCTATCTTATTTCCCTCTCCACTACCTTCAGCCTCACAACATACCCTAATCGGGGATGCCATAGTCTCACTGGCTCCAGACGGGAGCAGCTGAGACTCTGAGGTATCACTATAAAAAAAATTTAAAAATTAATGCTCGTAAATATGCAAGACCTCATGGATTGGCGTTGAATGAATCTATTCAGGTTATGAAGAAAATTCGCCTTATGAATTCCTCGTTGCCAAAGCTAAGTAAACTCGAAAAAGAGTAAATTCAAAGAAAAGTTTGCAAAACTTACTGAACAATAACCCAGGGTTTGAACCCTTGTGCCAAATTTACTTTACAATTTGGGGGGCTGGAATGGGTACCGCCGCCCCGGAAACCTTTATTGGATAACCAACACCTCTGCCATAGGTCACCCCAAGTGGTTCGCTACGTTTGGTGATTTAGCAGGGGTGTCTGGGTTCATGGGGCGAGGTTTGTCTAGGTCTTGGAGGCGGATGACCAGGACACACTGATTCACGCCCAGATTCCTACCCACCCATTAAACCCTTTTCCTTCCCAGAACTCTCCTCTCCTTTCTTTCCTTAAAAAAAAACATCCACACAGCATCACCACAAATGACATAGGCCTTAAGGGATTTTTTTTTTCTCAGGGCCTCCTGTGTGGAGCTCATGTAAAAAAAAAATTCCGCTTACAAAAATATATTAAGCGATCGTAGACACAATTTGTCTACAGAAATTTAGAACAGTAGGTACTTAGTCATGTGCGTTTTTAAAGGTAAATTGTAAATTACATTGTAAAATACATTTTGTAATTGATATTTTCTAAAATACCATTGTTATCCTTGAGAACTAATAGCTTACTAAATATTTAAAAATACGACTTCCTGTATTATTTTATGTTGCATATTTTGGCCCTTTTTATAGATTTTCGTGCATGTTTTGGCTATTTTTATTGCTTGCATGCATATTTTGGGCTGTTTTTGTTGCATATAATCCGGTCTTTACTTATTACTAACCATTATCTACCTAGTAAAATTTGTGTTAATTTTTTAAAGAGTGTTTTGAGCGTGGACTCGCTAGGGAAATATTTACAATTATTTTTTCCAACTTTCTTTAGGCAGGTAGGTACCATAATAATGAAAAAAATGCGAATAACATAGACAAAATAAATACGATAATTTCGCATTTCAAAAAGATAATCTTCACTGAACCATTAAAACAACCGGAAAATTAAAACAATTTTGGGAGGAACGCAGATCCGGGCACAGCTTGTTTTTGGCAAAAAACCATGTTTTCACCGCGTTTTAAGTTGAGAACTTTAATCTGGAAAGCGAAAAAAAGTGCGGAAACCAATAATAAAAAAATTTGAATAAGTAATTAATTTTCAATTACGTTAAGTAAAATTTCATTCGCGAACCAACACTATGATAACGGCCATTTTGTTACTGATATATTGGTATCCCTGATACAAGGATGAGCAAGATACGATTGTAGCGGACTTCGTGGGATACATGGATAAGGCGCCGTTTACACGCACACTTCAGAGCGATCGAGTCCCGCGCCACTTCAGGCAATGGTTTGTCTAGCGGGATAGTGTAAATTATCTTTACTTTAAAAAACAGCCTACGTTTATAAATGGTTTGTCTAACGGGATTGTGTATGTTATCTTTACTTTAAAAAACAGCCTACGTTTTTGAATGGTTTGTTTGGCTACGCAGGGTTTGTGTAGCGGGCTTGTGTATGTTATCTTTACTTTAAAAAACAGCCTACGTTTTTGAATGGTTTGTTTGGCTACGCAGGGTTTGTGTAGCGGGCTTGTGTATATTATCTTTATTTTAAAAAACATCCCAGGATTTGAATGGGTTGTCTCCATTCCAGTACCTACGCGCCTTTTTATTTATCCCATGAAGTCGGCTACAATCGTATCTACGCTCTTGTTTTTATCAGGTCAGGGATACCAACATATTAGTGTCAAATGGCGGACAGTATCGGTTCATGAAGTGACATTTTATTCATACTTTAAACGGCTGTATCTCCCTCAATTTTGCCGAGCGCACCTTAATTTCTTTTTTATTCAACTTCTCCACACTTTTCTCATCTAGAAAGTGCCTTTTTATTAAATTTCCAAACTGCATTCACCTGGATCGCCCGGATCTGCATTTCACCCACAATTTTTATCTGGAAATGGAACATACAAAAAAATTTACATACAGATAAAAGCTAAAACTGGACTTAGCTACGCTAAGCTCAGTCAAAAACAACCATCTGGTAAAATGTATTTTCACTTGTTTGGATTTGAAGAGAATTATGTTATAATTTCTGAAATACACATCATCAGTTCCAATTTTTTCCAGACTCTGTGCATACAAGGATATTATTTTGTTAATTCTGTTGTTACGGTGAAGAGTTAAGCCGACAAAAATGTACAATAGATAGAAGAGATCAATTTATTGCACCAAAGAAAAACATAGCACAGCATTATGTGAACACTGTAGAAGAATCTCAACTGCCCAGAATCAGTGCTATGAAATCCCCAATTGGTTGCTATATGGTAGAGGAAGGTTAGAAGTACATGGCTATACAGATCTGGCCACTAAATACGACTAATGCCATTACAAGCAATGCTTCGATTCTGAATTACGGTCTTTCACCAGGGTGATCTAAAAGCCAAGCACTAACCTATTTCGTATCCTTTCCCTTCTCCACCTCTATCGACTGATTTACCTCTACATATTCACAAATTGGGATGTCATCGGGTAAAGTTTCCCTACTCCGCTTACTTCTTAATAATAATAATTTTCGTCCATAGCCTGGAAAAAAACTAAAACTAGACATATAATGTATTATCTTACCGTAGTGAGATAGGGATGTCTGAGTAAAAGCATGTTTTTTTCTTCGATTTCGTAGTTGTAAACCAAAGATCTCATATGAAAGGGTTCAACTCTTCGCACGAGTCTGTCTTTTCCTCTGAAAAGTAATCCATTGGGCAGCCGATTCCTACGGAACAGTAGAGCTGTTAGCCTCATATTCTATCAATTATTTAGAGAAATCGATATTGTCTAATATATAATTTCAAAATTATTATAAAAAATGTTTGGAAACGAGAACCGAAAGAAACGTCAAATAAATTTAAGGTTAGAGTTAGTACAGGGTTGATATATAAAAAAAAATATTCCCTAGATTTCGAGGCGAAATTTCCATAGATTTCCCAGATTTCTGTGATGGGCGGGGGGGGGGGGGGGTAAAAAAAGCCAGATTAGGCTCAGATTATGGAATTTTTTATTTATAATGAATTACAAAAACATGGTAAGTAACACATTATTCCCAATGAGTTGAGAAAAAAATCATTACGGTAGATGGATAACTTCGATCAATTATTCAAGTAGGTACATAACTATTTACAACCACAAAAGTTGATTAGGTTCTTAGTTTGGGTAAACTAAATAATTCATGCGTACTTCGATTGAAACAAAACTCAAACAAAAGTCAATGCATACAAAAATGGCGCCAAAGGAATCGTTTTAGGTATATGGGATATTTTAAAATTCAATTAAATAAAAATGGAATTAATGCATCTTTTCCCATCTTCTTCTTCTTTGTGTGCCCTATCAGCTCCCCCCGACGTTGGCGATCACTCTTGAAAATGTCTCTCTATCTTGCGCTGCCCGGAATAGCTCCTCCTCACTTCTAATGCCGGTCCACTCTCGTATATTTCGCAGCCAAGACATTTGTCTCCTACCAGGCCCTCGGTGACCCTCTATCTTGCCTTTCAATATTAAATGGAGCAAGTGATACTTCTCCCCTCGAAGTATATGACCCAGATATGAAATTTTCCTGATTTTTATTAATGTAAGCAGTTCTCTACCATCAGGGGCGGCCCTAGGGCGGTGCGAGCCGTGCGACCGCACAGGGCGCCGTCATAAGGGGGGCGCCGAAAATAACCGACCACTTGCACACGAAGTACGAAGATCATAGAAAAACAAGATAACATAGATGTTTTTACCACACAAAATTAAGTGTTGCCATTAAGCAGTAATATCAATAACGTAAAATAACATGTTTATATTTTAAGTACTTATTTTTTATAAATTTTACTCACTTTTGTATCACAAACCATGTTACATAAACCCAGCGTAGCCGCTAAACTACTTGAAAACAGGGATGTTTTGTTGCCTTGACGCGAGTAGGCGCTATGAAGGGGGCACTTTCTTTTCTATCACAAACCATGTTACACAAACCCAGCGTAGCCGCTAAACTACTTGTAAACAGGGATGTTTTTTTTAAATTGACGCGAGCAGGCGGTATAAAGGGGCACAAACCATGTTACACAAACCTAGCGTAGCCGCTAAACTATTTGAAAACAGGGATGTTTTTTAAAATTGACGCGAGCAGGCGGTATAAAGGGGCACAAACCATGTTACACAAACCTAGCGTAGCCGCTAAACTACTTGAAAACAGGGATGTTTTTTAAAATTGACGCGAGCAGGCGGTATAAAGGGGCACAAACCATGTTACACAAACCTTAAGGTATGTTTTTCTGCTGTTATCTATTCACATTGATCTTCGACCAAGGATATCTAGACAGGCCATATAAAAATAATAATGGCCCCTCAAACTCCCGAAACCAGAATAAAATTGGCTTACGGCCCATTTATGAAAAAGTATATGCATCGTATTGCACCGTTTAGAAGGCACAGTTCTTAATTGTATCTTTTATTGGGCTGGAGGGCTACACTGAAACTAATTTGCATTGCCAGCCGTCCAGACGGGGGTAAATTTTTTCAAACACAAAAATATACCACTACCGAATATTTTACAAGGTACACGCCGCGGACTTTATCTTTGAAAACGTAGTCAGCTATCAGAATACAGAAGAAAATATATGTGTTACAGATCGCATTTACTCACCGCATTCATATAAGTGAATAACATTATAGTTTTTAAAATTTGTCAAGCAATATTTCTGACGTCATTCGCGTTTCGACACGTGGCGGGGAGTTGAGATTAGGGATGGACGATATACATCGATGTATTGTAAACACTCGATGTATTGTACCGATGCATCGTATTGAAGCGATGTATTGTTAATACTTCAACATCGAATATATATATCGATGTTTTTTATTCGATGCATCGAATAGGCAAACTTTTTGTTTTTTGGCTTTTCTTTATTCATTGAATTTTTTTTATTACATAACTATGAGATGAGTGTCTATGAATGACTATAAATAAACCAATCCCAGTAAGACCAACACTACGACTGCAGTGACTTTCACGTCGTTTCGTAATCAGTTCGGCCAATACAATAAAACCAAAATAACAATATGGCCGATCGAGTTTGTATCCCATTACCTACGTATTATTTGCTGAATGAATTTCTTTTTATGAAATAAGATTATGATTGATTCGTGTAGATTAAAATATATATATATATATATATAAGTTTATGTTACGGCATTTAGTGGCTCAAAGCGTCCTTTAATTACCGGAACTTCTTGATCATTTCGACTTACTGGCTCATTTGGGCACTTAGTGGCTCATCGTTTTTTTTTTTTTAAGTCCATCATATCAAACTCGATGAGACGAGTCGAACGGTGTAAAAAAAATTTTTGAGTGAATAAATGACATTTTTACGTGGACCGTTAATGCTCCGGAATGCGTTTTTTATCAGTAAATATTCATCAATACTTAGAACATCAACTGGGTACACTTTTTATCGCATCTATAACATCACGGCATGCGACGTTGCCGGATGTTCTCGTCATACAATATCATTCAAACTCCAAGTCGTTTATCAATGCTTTGCGATATTGAACTCAATGGTTAAATTCCTCAAAATCTATTATCGCATGACATTGCTATGTCAGATTGAATCTTTTGCGATATGTTATATGTTTGCCGGTATGTTATGTTGTATTCTATCTACATAGGTAGCCAGAGTCAAGCGCTCGCTGTGGACTGTTAGTTGTTTTAGAAGAACAGACATTATATTATACGAGTAATATTTAGCGGCTATTCGCGCGCTTTTTTAAAATTGAAGATTGATTTACGAATTGCTTTTATAATATCGTTATTAATTTTGTGTTAATTGTTTTTGTGTTTATTACAAGGTTGATATTATTACGTATTTTAATACACATTTATGTAGTTTTTTCTTTAATAAATAAAATATTTGCTACGTCATTATGTATTTGTCTTTTGCGTTCCGAAAGCATAGTCAGTTGTAATGTAATGATATCTATACAGGGTTTTCTAAAAATTTCAGAAATATATTAGGTACTCATGTAATATGTTTTTTCATACAGTTATATTATTTTTTTTAAATGTTTTTTTAGTAGAACGTAATTTTTATAATGGATTATATTATCATATTTAAGAAATCTAACAAGTTTTTCATTTAAAAAAATGTTCTGTACCTAGGTAATTACTTTACGCGTGACAATTTTTCAAAAGCATTGTCTCTAGTTGTATTGAAGTAATTAAAATATGTTTTATTGTTGTTTTGGTGTATTTTATAAAAAAAAGTTATGAACAAAAATAAACAATAATTTAAAAATAAATTACAATATACGGCCTACATAGTCCAGGAGTGAGACCCTTGACTCGCAAACCGCAGGTCTCAAATTTTATTTGATTAATTTGTGTTATTTCACAATTAATTCATTTAAAATAATAAATAGTATATTTGCGGCACGTTCCAGAGTGGAAGATACTATCAATATCGCCCTGGTGTAAGTAAGACTACCATTCAAAATTGAAACGTTGCTTGAAAATGGCTTTGGCCGTGTTTGGTGTCCAGATCTGAATCGCCAGGTACTTCCCAACCTTCCTCTTCCCCACCTCCTTCCCCTCCCCACTACCTTCAGCCTCACAACATACCCCAATTGGGGATTCCATGGTGTCACTGGCTCCAGACGGGAGCAGTTGAGATTCTTGTGCGGTATTCACTGTAAAAAAAACTCCACACAGGAGGCCCTTAAGAAAACGATTTCCCTCAAGGCCTATGTCATCTAATATGCTGTGTGGAGGGTCTTTTTGAGGAGAAGAGGGAGTCAACATTGGTCTTGAAGAGACCCATGTTGTAGGAAGGGGAAAACCCAGAGGCCGGCAAATCGTTCCATAGCCGAGCTGTTGAGCACAAAAACGAATCGAAGAAGCGACCAGTTCTCATGATTTTGAATTTGATTTTGAATTTGATTTTGAATTTGATTTTAGATTTGATTTTGGATTTAGGGTAGGGTTCAAAAATCTTGATTATTTTGTTTTTACATGAATATCGCACAACGTAGTGGATAGGGGAAGGAGATAGGGAAGAGGAAGGTTGGGAAGTTCCTGACTATTCAGATCTGGTCACCAAACACGGCTAAAGCCATATCACGCAACATTTCAATTCTGAATGGTGGTCTTACACCAGGGCGATACTGAGAGTATCTTCCACTCTGGAAAGTGCTGCAAATATAAAATATATGTATTATTTTTACTAAATAAATTGTCAAATAACACAAATTATAATCCCGCGACCTTCGGAGTGCGAGTCAAGAGCCTTACCGCTGGACTACGCCGATAAATATACAATAGACTAATCATACCTAAGATGACTTGAGTAAGGACTAATTGTAAACGAGGTATTCCAATTTGGGAAGCGGGTATGGGTACCGCCGCCCCGGGAACCATTACTGTATAACCAACACCTCTGCAAGCAGTTTGCTACGTTTGGTGACTAAGCAGGGGTGCCCGGGTTCATGGTATCAGGTTTGTCCAGGACGTGGCGGCGGATAGGTCTGCCCTGCTGCGTGGCGGGCCGGATAAGAGAGTTTGGTTGAGGGAGGCCTTTTGTCCTTTCCAGCCGGACTCTCTCGACCCATCGCCTTGCACCGCATTTGGAGGGATGGAATTTTAGGTTCGTCACTCCTAGACACATTGACCCCAGATTCCTATCCACCCCACATACCTTTTTCCTTCCCAGAACTTCCTATCCTTCCCTTCCTTAAAAAGACCCTCCACACAGCATCCCCTTAGATGACATAGGCCCTGAGGGAAATTATTTTTCTCAGGGCCTCCTATGTGGAGCTACTGTAAAAAAAATGAGATTGCGAACTTCGACTACGAATCCGGAGGTCGCGGGTGAGAGACATATGAATCCATCTCTCCCACTGCATTGCAAGGCGATGGGTTGAAAGAGATTACACATCTGCCCTGATGATGGACACTGCAACGCTGTCCGAAACTTTGGCTAAAGAAGGAGGTATACACGGCATAATACCCCAAAAACTAATAACAAAAATACTTATGGCCGTGAAAATCTAAAATCACCTCTGCGATAGGTCACCCCAAGTCGTTCGCTACGTTTGGTGACTTAGCAGGGGTGCCCGGGTTCATGGGGTGAGGATTATCCGGGTCTTGGCGGCGGATGCATCTCTGCCCACCAGCTGCATGGCAGGATGGATTGGGAGAGAGTGTTGAGGGAGTCCCTTTGATTTCTCCAGCCGTACTCTCTCGGAACATAGCCTTTCACCGCAGTGGGAGGGATAGATTCCTGGACACACTGACTCCCAGATTCCTACCTACCCTTCATCCCTTTTCCTTTTCAGAACTTGCTCTCCTTCCTTTCCTAAAAAGACCCTTCACACAGCATCCCCAAAGATGACATAGGCCCTGTGGGAAATTATTTTCCTCAGGGCCTCCCGTGTTGACCTAATGTAAAAAAAAACAGTCTATCCCGATCCGTCCTGCCATGCAGCTGGTGGGTAGACGCATCCGCCAACAAGACCCGGACAAACCTCATCCCATGAACCCGGACACCCCTGCTAAGTCACCAAACATAGCTTACCACTTGGAGTGACCTATGGCCAGGGCTGGGCAGTATTTGAAAAACTTGTAATTGAAATACGTATTTGAAATACAAATATATACAAATACAATGTATTTGGTAATTGGTATTTCAATTACCTGCTGCTGAGGTATTTTGTAATTTGTATTTCAAATACTTAAGGCTTCAAAATATATTTTCAAATACATTTAGTGATCTTAATAATGATAATTAAAAATAACCACACATAGATAATACATAGACTAAAAACGCTAGAATCCTGTACCTACTATTGTCCTTTGCTATAGGACTCTTTATTAATGATTATTTGTAGTTCTCTTAGGGGGCATACATTAATTATGTGAGCTCAAAAAAGGGGGGGGGGGGGGTCCAGCAAAATCTCACGGTACTTGAAAAGAATAAACGAAGTGGTCCAAATTATCTCACCAAGGGGCGGGGGGAGTCTAGTTTGGAAGAAAAACTGCTCACCTAATTAATGTATGCCCCCTTATAATTGCTTTATAATGTACTGTACTGTATTTTTTTTACTTCATGCTAGTTATTATTATTGTCCTGTGCTATAATAGCACTGTTATTGTACATTTTGTATCATACTTGTCATTGCTTTGTATTGTACACTCTTGTATCATAGTATTAGATTTTTTTTCATTAACTCCACACAGGAGGCCCTGAGGAAAATAATTTCCCTCAGGGCCTATGTCATCTGGGATGCTGTGTGGAGGGTCTTTTTGAGGAGAGAAAGGAATGAACATTGGTCTTGAAGAGACCCATGTTGTAGGAAGGAGGAAACACAGAGGCCGGCAAATCATTCCACAGCCGAGCTGTTGAACACAAGAACGAGTCGAAGAAATGACCCGTTCTCATGTGACAAATGTCAACCGTGTACAATGTGTTTCCCGACTATGCAACGGTGCCGAAAGGATCAATGATGCTAGTTCCTCGGAGCATCTTCCATTGTAATACCGGTAGAACCAGGATAGCATTCCAACTCGACGCCTGTGCTCTAAAGATTGCAATCCGTCTTTTAAGATGGGAGAATCTATTAAACGGACCACCCGTTTCTGCATAGAGTCGAGGGTATTTTTCAGGTATTTTGGAGCTCCAGACCAGAGGTGGCTGCCAAATTCAACCGTGGGGCGCACTTGTGATTTGTACAGGGTTAGCAGTTGTGTACTATTAAAGTATCTGCGGGCCTTGTACAGTACGCCCAGTTTTTGATCGAGCACTATTGGAATAATTAAATAATGGACTGAATACTAGAAATAAAATATTGGACTGAATACTAGAATGTTTTTAAGTTAACTACTGTAGAGCGCACTTGAAGTGAAATAACACAAAACTTCGCTACACAAATGTCATCCATTTTTATATAAAAATGAATCCTTGTTTCCCTTGGTCACGCCATAACTTCAAAATGACTTTACCTATTTCATTCATTTTTTAAAAGTTTTCTTATACTTTTAGAAGGTTCTTACGGAAAGAAAAATTAAGAAAATTACGCAGAAAATGGGATAATTTCAGAAAACTTAACGACTATTTTAACTACGCACGTTTGACAGTTCGCGCGTTTGATGAAAATAAATTTAGCAGGCAGCTGTTTTTTTGTAACCAAAGAATTTTCATTGGATTTTTAAAATTATAGATATTTTAAATAGGTACCTATGTTAGGTACCAGATTTTATTGATTGTTTTTATAATATAGAAAAATGTTCTGGGACTAAATATATGGAACGCGGGAGGGGTGTGCGGGATGGGGGAGCGGAAGAGGGGAGAGGGTAGGCAGGGAAGGTGTACGGGGAATGCAAGAGGGTAAAGGGAAGCGGTAGGGGAACGGGGACGCACGGGAAAGGACATGCAGGGAGAAACAATTTATTTCTTTGAATATTGCAGTGCAACGCATACCGGGAACCAGCTAGTGTTATTATAATAATTATTATTATAATCTAACACCTAAGTCCTATACCACAAATCTTTACAAGTGGAGCGGAGACGAGATGTGTGTCCTGAGCAATATGATTAGTCAATTTTAGCACGTCTCTGTTTCACTATGCTCTGCTTTGCTTCTATGGAAACGCACTCTTAGATATGGGCACTTACGACAATTTATTGCAACCAAAGGTTCTACCTAAACCAAATGTATTTTGTAATTTGTATTTTGTATTTCGTATTTTAAATACATGCGAAAAAGTATTTTGTAATTTGTATTTTAATTACAGTAATGCATGTATTTTGCCCAGCCCTGCCTCTATGGCAAAGGTGTTGGTTATCCAATAATGGTTCTCGGGGCGGCGGTACACATATCCGCCTCCCAGATGAATATTACCACCTAATCTAAACAAGTTAGCAATTAAAACCGAAAACCCAATTTAAGACTATTTATACAATGTAGACCACCTGTACAATGTTGGAGTTCATTTTTACAAATTCCTTCAACCAATTAAACAATAATGATTGTCTCTTTCTGATATATTTTTATTTCACACGACAAACAGAGACGGGTATAATTGGAGTGATGTTTCTAAAAATGGTAAATTCAATATTTTACCGGAAATGTCCCAGACGGAATCATCTAGTACCGGCACGCAAATATTTAAGCATTGTAAAAAGATCATATGAAATGCAAAGTGTAAGCGAACGGGATGTAGTCCTTTCCATTAATAACTTAGAAATTGCTTATTATTGCTTGAATTGTCAAGTTACGCCAACGCCCATTTTCAACTTAAGTAAAGTAAAAAAGTAAAAGCGATATTAAGGAAGCTAGCGTGATTCAATTATTATGACACTTCCCTTTTTATTAAAATGCAACTATTACCGATCCGCTACCAGTCCGTGGAATCTTCAGTTTGTAGGCACGGGGTAACGCTGTGCGATGCGTGGCGGAGGGGGGGAGGGCTACAGATACTTTGCCGGAATTTGATAGAAATTATTTTATATTAAAAAAACTAGCAATGCAATATACATTTTTAAAAACAGATCGATAACCAAATAGTTTTTCTATGATTACCAAAATTATTGAGTATATGGTGTAAAAGACAACTGAGATACAGAGTAAAACTGTTCTTAGTGTAATTATATTACCCCGGTCTAAAAAAACTATCGAAAGAAGCGAAGCTAGCCGTCCATAATGGAGTGCTGGTACCTACCCTAATGCTTCGCTGTGAGGCTCGGAACTGGTAGAGAAATGATGAAAGTAGACCGAAATGAATAATAATGATCCGCACATAATGTAAGCCTGATGTAAGCGTAACGAGTAAGATTAAGAAAGAGACGCTTAGATTGGTTGGGCATGTAAAGCAAATGAACGAGAAAAATAGTGTAAGGAGAATATATGATGACGCAAATGTGAATGCTAGAAGAAGTCGGGGACGCCCGAGGAAGACATGGCACGACCAAGTGAATCAGATACTTGAGTCGAGCCATTTCAAGAGTCAGAATAATAAAAGAGCATGTATGAGACGAAGTATGCATGTGAACGAGGCAAGGAGTGTGTGCCAAGATCGAGTTGTTTGGCGGTCCGTCTCTATTTGTAAATTGTAAAATATGATAGCAACTAAGTATAATAATAATTTAATAATGAGCAAAATTAAGAAAGGGACCCTCAGATGGTTTGGGCACGTAGAGCGAATGAGCGAAGAAAGTAGTGTAAAAAGAATATATGATGCAAATGTGAATGGTAGAAGAAGTCGGGGACGCCCGAGGAAGACATGGCACGATCAAGTGAATCAGATACTTGAGACGGGCCATGTCAAAAGTCAGAATAATAGAAGAGTATGTATGAGACGACCATCACGCCGTTTCCCCGCAGGGGTAGGCAGAGAGGACGAACCGCCAAACAACTCGGTCTTGGCACACACTCTTTGCCTCACTCACATTCATACATCGTCTCATACATTCTCTTCTATTATTCTGACTTTTGACATGACCCGACTCAAGTATCTGATTCACTTGATCGTGCCATGTCTTCCTCGGGCGTCCCCGACTTCTTCTAAGAGTATTATAATTGCTCTTGAAAAGAGAAACTTCTTCGCGGCCTATTTCATACAAAATTTAGTTCTGGATTTACGGTTAAGATACCAAATTATTTCATTACAGAACTTCCTCTTCTTCCTTTCCCTAAAAAAACCCTCCACACAGCATCCCCAAAGATGACAAAGACACTGAGGGATTTTTTATCAGGTGTGGCGCTAATGCGAGAAAAAATACAATTTAACCAATTAATATTATTTGGCGGTCCGTCTCTATTTGTAAATTGTAAAATATGATAGCAACTAAGTATAATAATAATAATTTAATAATGAGCAAAATTAAGAAAGGGACCCTCAGATGGTTTGGGCACGTAGAGCGAATGAGCGAAGAAAGTAGTGTAAAAAGAATATATGATGCAAATGTGAATGGTAGAAGAAGTCGGGGACGCCCGAGGAAGACATGGCACGTGAATCAGATACTTGAGTCGGGCCGTGTCAAAAGTCAGAATAATAGAAGAGAATGTATGATACGATGTATGAATGTGAGTGAGGCAAAGAGTGTGTGCCAAGACCGAGTTGTTTGGCGGTCCGTCCTCTCTGCCTACCCCTGCGGGGAAACGGCGTGATGGTTGGTTAGTTAGTTTCTTTTAGATCGATTTTATCCATATAGATCGGAGGTGACAACTTAAAGAAACGTACGAATCAATGAATAAAGTAAATTATGTAATATATTTCTAATAAGTTTATTCATAATTTTTCGAAAACACTAGTAAAACTAAGATAAAATAATTATGTAGCAAATAAAAGAAACTACACCAATATGTATTTAAATACCTAATTTTATTTATGATAATAATAAAATAAACCTTAACACAAAAAAAAACAACCGTAAACACCAAATAAATAACAATATTAATTAGCAAATCATACTACAATTTTAAAAAAACGCGCCAATAATCAAAAACGGCCGCTAGAAATGATAAATATTTGTGAATAATCAACAAGCAACATCCAAACTGTTCTGTCAACCTACCTACATATGTGACTATATTGGTAACATTAAACTTGGCAACGTAGCGTGATGCGGTAAGTGTGTTCTTAAAATAGATCAAGGAATGCACGTTATTTTAAGATATTTTTTTTTAATAAATAAACATAATTTTTGATTACATATTATAGCTGACCATATTTTAAACAAAATTTAAAAGACAGCATGTTGGTACTTCATCTACGTAAGTATATATTACATGCGAAAGAATGAGCAACTTAAGTGGCTTCTTCTAAGATGAGCCACAAAATGTGGTATGACATAAATATATATATATATATATATATATATATATATATATATATATATATATATATATATTAGTTAGTATGTATTTTAAAAAAGGATCAAAGTCAAATTTCGCCGTCCCTTGCCCAGGCTGCGATGCAACAACGCGATGGGTAACGTAAATTTAATTCTTGTTACAAGTTTGGTTTGTTTAAAAATCTGCTTCCGATAAAATAAATTTTAAAATCAGTAAATAAGCTTCCAAATCCGTCCATAAAGAGATTAAAACTTTTCCTAGAAGCGTCAGAAAATCATTTGCTGCAATATCTCTAAAGGGGCATTTGTATATCAAAAGACATGGTTTTATTAATAAACATTTCTTTATTTTATGTACCAATCTTTTCATTTTCCAACCTTGTTTGGTAGTTTCCCAAATCGATCATCAACAAACTGAAAACACCGCAAATAACTCTCCGATTGAGCTAGTGGGAGAAGACTAAGTATCAACTATTTTTTAGCTGAAAACTTACTTTGAAAAAAAAAAACGTTTCTGGTAGATTTCTGCCTCGAAGTTTCGAAGGAATATCCCACAATTAGTCCAGTCAATGAAAGGTCAAAAAGGTGTTGTAGAGTGCGTGAGCAGGAACAGAAACTTCACGCTCCACAAATGTAGATATTTTCGAAAAAAATCATTTTACCTCACATTTTGAGTCAAACATTCCTTCATATCGTCTAAAATATTCATCAATGAAAGAAATTTATTTGAAAGAAGTTGTAAAGAATTTAATTCCCTTTTAGAATAAACATATGCAAATTAATCTCTAACCAGTAAATATTTACAGCAATTTTAAGTTTTTTAGTAAAATGTCGTCATTTTCAGAAAAAGCTGTTTTTATCTTATTACTGACACATCAATTTTGTTTGTAACAGATTGTGGGACTTAGACTTGGATTTAATTTATTTTCAGCTTGGATTTAGAAAATTACGTATAGAAGTTGTACATAATTTTATGAGCTTTTACTTATTATAAGAAAATTGTCCTCTGCGACGCACCGTTTTCGAGATATAAGCGCACATCCGAAAATTGGGACCTTCTCCCCCCTCCCCTCCCTTCCTCCCCTAGCTCACCACCTAGACGTCAGGACTATTAGTATGTTCACACCCTAAGCACCCTGAACAAGTTTCTGAAGGAATCGCTTAGGTTCCTGCTCACGCACTCTACACCTCCTTCCTTGACTGGACTAAATAGAAATACGGCTGCTCTAACCCATCTCCTTCCCCTCCCCACTACAATCAGCCTCACATCCCCAATTGGGGATGCCATAGTCTAACTGGTTCCAGGCGGTTGGGAGAAACCCATAACCACCATTTATTGGGTAACTAACACCCCTGCAATGGGTCTTTCCAAGTGGTTATTTAATATTTATTTACCAAATATTTTTCACTAAGATAAAACCTTTGCCCAATAATAAAAAATGTAGGTTTACCTACCGTTTTTGGTTCTAGAGGACCTGTTCAGAATGTAAAAACTAAAAATGAAAACTAAAATGTTTCATGTTATTTATTAATCCTCTCCCAATTCAGCCCTTCTTTGGTTTCGTGACGTATTTTCTCGACGTTTGTTTAAAATTAAAAGAACACCTCTTGTCACAACAATGATCGCTCTCGGGTTATTTTCTTTACGAGCGTGTACGGCTAGTTTATACCAAGTAGGATTGATAAATTCATCTCCATAATACGTCACGCGCGATATTTGATTGGTTGCTAAATGGTAAAACTACATAATGGGATTTGAGAATGAACTTTGTGATCGGATTTACGAACTTCGAGGCGAGGCGCTGGAATACGTACAATAGTTGTATTGTTAACATTTACTTACACGGGGTCAATTTTACTGGCTTGCTTATTAAGATAGGCCGTATCTAGATATACTTGATCGAAGACATTGATTCATATAATAACATTGATATTGGTGACCGGTCTACGTCACAACTTTATAAGACTACGAATTTTCATACTTTTGGTTTAAGAATACGGCCGTTGAGATAGTCATAATTCATCAGGTTAATGTGTTATGTGATGAATTATCATGTGAAGAATTATCGTGTCGGAAAGTTTTACGTTATTGACATTGACATTATAAGTTTTTGATTTAGTTTTAGGGATAAATATTTTTGAGAGTTGGTAACACTGCCAGCACATGTTCCTGCATATTAGTTTCCGGTAAATTTATTTTTTCTGTGGTTTTCATTCTTTACAAATTGGGAGGTGCAAATTGGTGTTTTGGCGAATTTAAAAATGATAAACTTGAAGAAAATATTGGAGATTTGTGGTGACAAAAACGTAATGTCGGCCAAATTAGTGGAATGGGGCCTCATTCCGCAAAGTGGGACTTACAATTGTCCGGATTGTGGGAAAGCGCTGAAGTTGAGGTCGGAAGAAGCTCGGTGAGATATTTTTTTTTATTGTTATGCATTTTTTTACCTGCGAATATTCTTTTGTATAAAGTGTATTAAAGAAAGGTTTTTTTTAGTACCGATGGTTTTCGATGGAATTGCGATGGCAAGAAGGCGCTGAACAAGAAGAAGGCTAAGCGGTGCGACAAAAGAGTGGGGTTTCGAACCGGGACGTTTTTTGCAAGGTCTCATTTGCCAATTTGGAAAATTCTAGGATTTGTCAATTTTTGGGTGCAAGGTGCGTCGTTACGGCTTACTGGCTTACAGTTAGAGCTGGCGCAGGAAGCCTTAGTAGACTGGTCCTCTTTCTGCCGGGAAGTTATACTTGCTTCTTACTTTTGTCGTTCCGAAAAGATCGGCGGCCCTGGTAAGATCGTTGAAATTGACGAATCCAAGTTTGGTAAGAGAAAATATCATCGTGGGCATTATGTTGAAGGACAATGGGTTTTCGGCGGCTACGAACGTGGTTCCGGCCGTGTGTTTATGGTAGTCGTCGAGTCTCGGAGTTCCGAAACTTTGATGCCCATAATCGAAAAATGGATCGAAAAGGGCACAATTATTATCAGTGACTGTTGGAAGGCATATGACTGCCTGTCAGACTTAGGGTATGTACACCAGACGGTGAATCATTCACTAAATTTCAAGGACCCTGATTCTGGAGCCCATACAAATGCCATCGAGTCCTCTTTGTGGGCAGCCAAGTCTTCCATGTCGTCATCTGGTAGAATTAAAGCGCACATACCCGGCAACCTTGCTCGATACATGTTTCTGAAAAGTTGCAAAGAACGCCGGAAGGATCCTACTCTGGAGTTTTACCGTTTAGCTGGGCTCTTATATGACCCGCGTATTCAACAGGAACCCTTGGAGACGTGTGAGTCTGACAAGGATACAACGGACGAAGAAGACTTGTTCGATTTATAAGGTACCTATGTTTTTCTGCTGTTATCTATTCACATTGATTCATATAATAATATTGATATTGGTGACCGGTCTACGTCACCACTTTTTAAGACTACGAATTTTCACACTTTTGGTCTAAGAATACGGCCGTTGAGATAGTCATAATTCATCAGGTTAATGTGAGTTATGTGATGAATGGGCTGTTTTCGCACGATTTTGGCCGCTAGGTTTGCTAATAGTCCTACCGGTCCAACTATTTTATTTAACTGTCAGATCCCATACATTTTTTAGGCCGTTTGACGCAATTTAGTGTTTTTAAATATTATAATAATGCCGTCAACCTGTTGTAGTGTTCCAACGTGTAGAATAGGGTTGGGCACGAGTTTCCCAAAAATTGAAAGACTTGAAAGCGCAATGGATTTATTCAATTAGGTTCATTTCAAATGGGCACCGACTCCTGATCCTGTTGTCTGTAAAGCTCATTTCAGGGACACAGATTATGTATTCAATAATACAGTAAGTACATTCCATACAGTAAGTGCATGACTCATTCAATTAATATTTTACTATAATTGAATCCTCAATATAATACAGACAGTACTTGTATACAGGCGCGGCCGGTCCCTTAGTGCACTCGTGCAACGAACCGCCAACAAAGTTGAAAAACAATTTACAGCTCATCGTAATCTTACTTAATGTTTTTAATTATAAAATTAAACAAAGCATTAAAAAAAATCTTTAAAATTGCAATTAATAACATACTAAATGTAAGAATATTGTAGATAAATACGGCAAAACACTCCACCCGCGCGGTTAACACTGGCTAGGAACGAGAAACCTAGGTACATATCAATCTGCGCGTTAGACATAAGCGCCCCGTTTGGCTGAATATTATTTTATATGCAGCCCATACGAAACATCTCCGGACCGTGGTTTTGACAAAACGTATCAAGAAAAATATACCCGACAGTACGGCGCACGGACAGCGGAGATTTCCGAACGAAGAATCCAAGAATTCCGAAGTACGGCTCGAGCGATGTAGGGTTTGAAGAAGTATTTAAGTAAAAGCATAATATTTCTCTTGTAAAATGCAACCTCGGGTCAACGGGTCACGGGTCAGCTTGTGATAGAGTGCTACGGATTTACATACTTGGCATTGACTTTATTATTTGCTTTTTTTTGCAGAAAGTAACCTTTTATTTGTGTGCGTTTTTTTTTACTTATTGCAAACTTCATATCGACGCTCATTGGGTCAGTAAACTAAACACCCGCCACCGTTTGCATCCTACGCTGCAAATTAAAATTGCTTGTGCTTGTGTTAATTATTGTGATATTAATTAATATCCGAAGGTCTTTGAAAATAAATACCTTCTCTTCTTTGCCACTAATCCTCTAATACTAATAGATATACCTAATATAAAAAGAAATGAACCATAGTGTAAAATAGCAAATAATTTATGATTTCTGAAATTTTTTAATGCAGTATCCCCGCTTGCAAAGTCGTATCTTCCAAGCATAAACTAATATAAATGTGTTTATCGGATAACGAATTTGTCAGGTGAGTATATCTGTCTCTTTTGTTATTAGTTTTTGGGGTATTATGCCGTGTTGCGCTACCTCCTTCTTTAGCCAACGTTTCAGACACATCTGCCCTGATGATGGACACTACAACGCTGTCCGAAACGTTGGCTAAAGAAGGAGGTATCGCAACACGGCATAATACCCCAAAAACTAATAACAAAATAATTTTTGGCCGTGAAAATCTAAAATCGTATCATATCTGTCTCTGTTTGCAAATAAAATTGGGTGGTTGAAGTCTTCGCTCGGCAAAAGGATCGAAGAATTGATCTTCTCTATAAATAAGTAAGATAGTGCATTTATATAAATTACATACATTACGTTTTTGATGAAATCGGTGAACCACCAAAAATTTAAGGCACCGGCCGCGCCTGCTTGTATAGTATAGTAGTTCAGATAGGAATAAAAGGTACTCCAGTCAAATGGTTTGAGAACTATCTAACAAATAGGTCGCAATCGTCTCTTGTAAATTCTGCTAGCTAAAGAATACAGAAGTACAAGTTTACCAATCACGTACGGTGTGTCTCAAGGCAGTGTATTAGGCCCACTTCTCTTTCTAATATATATTAACACTTTATGTAACTTGGAAATTGATGGAACTATAATATCTTTTGCCGATGATACGGTAATCATCTTTGAAGCTGAAAATTGGAACTCAACTTTGGCAAAAGCAAATAAGGGCCTAAATAAAGTAAAAAAACATTGGTTAGACGACAACCTTCTGACTCTTAATATTGACAAAACAAAATATTTATTTTTCTCCATACGTAAAGTCACTCCTCAAAAATGTCCTAATCTTATCATTCACTCATGCTCACAGAACCATATTACCCCTACTACGCCTCCCCACAATAATTGCTCATGTACCAACCTAAAAAAATCTGACCAAATTAAATATCTGGGGATTGTTATAGATGACCAACTGCGTTGGGAGGACCATGTCAATTTCACAACAAAAAGACTCCGCAAATTGTGCTATATATTTCTCTCTCTCAGATCAATCCTGAACCTTCAAACAATGAGATACGTATATTTTGCACTATTCCAATCAATAGCCACATACGGTATCGTGGGATGGGGAGGCTATGCAGCGTCAATTATATATCCCATGATCTTAACTCGTTGTGGGCCGTTCGGACACCGGTGTCCGCGAGGTGGCGCGGCACTTTGAAATGCAATTTTGACCCTTATGTATACAGAAAGTGTATGAAGAACAATGTCAGAAACGCTTGCTCTATTATCGTACTTTACCATAGAGAAACCCGCAATGAGACAAGTCACTTCGAATAATTTATATTAAATTTTCCGTAGTCCGGGATGTAAAAAGATTCTGCGCATGCGCGAAAAAAAAAAATCTCCTTTCTACTATTTTGACCCTTCTATGTACAAAATCGGTAAAGGAAGTGTCAGAATCACTGCCGCCAACATTCCCTATGGTATGGGTAAAGATTTCATTCATTTAGTAGCTACACAATATTTAAAAATAATGTTTGTCTGTGGGCATCTCCAACTGTCATTTTGGCGGCCGCGTCACATTGCCGATGCGTGACATGCGTGTACCTCGAATAAAACATCATAAAACCTATCAATTTACGTAATTACGCAAGTAATGTTATTTTGGTAAATAGTTTATTGTTCTAGGAATGTGTTTCAGTCAATAAAATATACGATAGGTTAAATTTAATCCACAAAACATTCAATTGAAGATCGTGAAATTTCCGTGTTTTTCTGGAAAAAGCCGGGACCTCAACAGGTTAATTCAAAAGCTGCTACTAAGGATTATATTAAAATGTCACCCATCTCACCCATCAGAGCCACTTTTCAAAAAATTCGCAATCCTAGACATTAGACAATTATACGTTAAGACAATTCTCATACACATAAGGAAAAATGATTTAACACTCAAAACTCAACAAAATATTTAAACCCGCTATTCATCACACCAAAAATGCAAAATTCCTCCAACAAAAACAGCTTTCGCCCAACGACAGTTCTCTTACATCGCGCCTAAAATGTTCAACTTACTGAGTACTACATCGAAAACTGATGATCTTTATGCCATTAATACACAGAACTGGTTATTTACTCAGGGAAGGAAATATTATAAAGAATGCCTTACGTCATAAAAACTGTTCTTATTTTTTCATATTTCTCGAGTAAAAAATCTTATCTCTAAATTAATTTTCAACCAAAACTTTATACTACGCTGATGCTTTTTCAATATTTTTTGACATTGTTCGTCCATTTCATATGCTGCCTAGGAATGCTTGCTGTTGTTTTTTTTTGGGGCTAAGTGTACGGCCTGAGTGGTTAGCGTTCGGCGTGGCAGTCAGCATGGCGGTGGAGCGGTCAAGAGCGTGCTCACTGAGTGGCCTTAGTCCACGCTCAGCGTTGACGGTCACCGCTATTGTTTTAATCATGGCTTCTGCGTCATACGATATTGTTGATATGTACTTGTAAGAAAGTTTGTGGATAAAATATAATTTTGAGTCAATACAAGGTCCCAGTGATATTGTTATGCAAAAAAAGCGGTTTGGAGAGTTTCGTACGTTGTTTGAAACATTAAGATTGAATGGAGATAAATTTTACGAGTATACACTCTTGCTTTAACTATTTTATTCTTATATAAAGAATGAGCAGATAACCATATTTCAGGCTTATTCTGTATTTCTGAAATGATTTCTTCAAACGACATTATGCGCACACTCTTGTCACCGCTGCAAAATCACAAACTCGTTTGAACCGGCACGCGACGCCCCGCTCGACGCAAACATGCACGCTGTTGCCACCGCACCGCTCGGTCCCCACTCAGGACGGTACCACAGTATTTGAATTACGGTACTGTGCAAAAACATTTGTTTGACATGAACGCCGCACGCTCCGCCCCGCCCCACGCTCGATTTGAGCGTGCACTCAGGCTGTACACTAAGACTATCATTGTTCATCTGTATAGATGATTTACATATTTATTCTTATCCTTTAAATATTATTATTTGTTAATTTTATTTTTATTTGTTATTCTATTTTATTTTTATTTATACAAGATTTTACTAGTTTAACTTCTTCCTGTATATGATCATGTACCTAATACTAGTATGAATATTTTCCTTAATATGTATGCTATATGTTTGTACTTTCATCTACATAGGTATATATGGATGATTATTAATATTATATACTTAATATAACATCTTATGAATCTCGACTACCATAATACGGGCATTTGCCTAGCTTGGTAGTCGAAATACTATCTGTAATAAACAAAATGAATAAAGAAAATTAAAAAAAAAAATAAAAAAAATAATGATCTCGTAAAGAAACATTTGACATAGAATGCACAAAATTTTGTACACAATGTTTTGCCTTCTTTCGCAGTTGACATTATTTGACAAACGTACCTTTAAATATAAGTGTAGTCAACCACAACTAACAAATAATTATGGTAGACATAATATCTTATTTCCTTTTTTTATATTTAAACATTTTCAATTATTTTATTACACGGTTATCAAACTCTCTGGCACGAGATTTATGGGCGGGTGATTCTTCTTTGTTGGCAATCTAATTTGCTTTGCATTTCTCGTCCCATGTCTGTATATCTCGTGATTGTAATTTAATTTTCAGTAGGAGTGTTGTAGGAAAAAAATCAAATTATTATTATTTCTTAACGTAGACCGTTTTGTATTTTATATCATGTAAGTATGGAAGTTTGAGCCTAATTTTATTTTCAGATGTACTGTACAGGCAAAAGCTACTGAAAGGTGTAGTTCCTTCAATATTTCCCTGGATAAAAGTAGAAGTAGGTAATTTAGAATTAAGAAACAGACAGGAAAAGCGTGTGATATGTGAAAAAATATATATGAATTGTACAAAACCAAAACCACAAGATGAAGCGGTGTTGCCTGTGAATCTAGAAGACGTGGCAGTGGAAGTCATATTGCCTTTTGATACTCCCTGTGACAGGTAAAAAGGAAAATTTAACTGTTTATATTAAAATAAGCTTTTGTTCCACCACAGGGGAAGCTTATGGCGCAGACTACGCCAGTCGAAGAATACCATCATCACTGCCATGGTTGCCTGGAAGGAGATGGAGTCCCCGCTGATGCCCTTCTGGAAATGGGAGCCTGTCAAATATCCCCCATGAACGGATATTTGCATATTTTTTTGGATTTATTATTATATACTATATTTTTCATTTATTTTCTGTTCCATTCTATGTAGGTATGAATGCATTGTTATTTTGTCAATGTTTGAACCATTTCAAAATATGGAATGTATTGCATTGCACAACATTCTGAAATAAACAATCATTATTATGATACGTTTTAAGATTTTCACGGCCAAAAGTATTTTCGTTATTTGTTTTTGGGGTGTTATGCCGTGTTGCGCTACCTCCTTCTTTAGCCAACGTTTCGGACAGCGTTGCAGTGTCCATCATCAGGGCAGATCTACCGGATCACTGCAACATTGCAACGCTCTCCGAAACGTTGGCTAAAGAAGGAGGTAGCGCAACACGGTATAACACCCCAAAAACAAATAACGAAAAGATTTTTTTTTTTTTTTTTTTAATATAGATATATAATTGTACAGTGGAGTTATATAAATTACATGTCGGTACAGAAATTATTTAAAAAATTGCAATCTCACCAAAGAAGAAGCTAGTTCTTGTGCTTGATGAGCGAGTTACACTAATTATTATAACTAAAATATAATAACATTATGCAATAGGTAAGTACATATATAATAGGATCAATTGAGACTTCTGGATCATCTATATGTGTAGGTGTACATACATAAGATACGGTTACATACTAAAATATTGTGCACTTAGGAGAAATTCGAAAAATCTAAATAAAATAGATATTAGAAAGAAAGAGAAAAACAGATAATTATTTAGTTAATTATTGCTGATGAAGTGTCGCTTCAGTTTGAGTTTCAGTATATTGATGTCTTTGGTTTTTTTTTATTTCAGTGGGAAGGTTGTTGAAAAACTTTATTCCTAAATAGATATAATTGTTTTGCATTAGTTTGGTATTAAATTTTGGTATTTTGATGTTGTCTTCATATCTTTTTGATTGGTGAGTTTCAAATTTTTTGATGATATTATCTTTGTGAATTTGAATAATTGCATTTTTCTTGAAGATATTCTCTACTCGAGGCACCGTGAAATCTGCGAAAAGCGTTTCTGTTGGATAAGTGGAGGGTTTCTTTAGGATTACTTTAATGATTAGTTTCTGGATCACTTTGATCGGGGTTAGTATATTGTTGTATGACCCCCCCCATCCAATAATTCCATATTGAATTAACGACTGGATTAATGCAAAGTATACTCTTTTTAGATAGTTGAGTTTTAAAATATTTTTTAATCTTATGAATATGTATATATTTTATATACACTTTCTGATACGCTTAACCAATTCACAGATATGGCTATTCCACTTCATATGTTGTTCTATTATCACTCCGAGATATTTAATTTCTGATATTGATTGCAATGTTGAACAGCCTTGGATACATGTGATTTTATTACATGTGTTATTGTGGATAATTATTTTAGTGTTGGGGAGTGTTTTTAGTTTGTTGATTGAGAAGTGTATGTAGTATGTTTTGTTAGTGTTTAATGAGAGAAGATTTGTATCAAACCAATGTTTTAAGATGTTCATGATATTATTTGCTTGTTCGTTTATTTTATTCCAGTCGATCCCATTCACTATGATAGCTGTGTCATCGGCATATCGTCGCTGCACACATAATATGAACAATGTGACGTTTTTGACGAAAATGAACTAAATATACAGTTTTTTTTAGTTTTTTTTTCTCCACCTTCTACAATATGAGCCATGTAATAATAACCCATACTTAAGGAGATAGAAAACGAATCATGTGCACACAGTCAAAATTTTGCATCTCAAAAAGAACAATGTGAACTTATTTTCCATGGTTCATATTAAATGTGCGCTTGTTTCCACATCTATGGTCACATGGTTCATAATCTACATCTGTGATTATACCAGGGTTGGGATGTAAGTTATAATCTTTTTTTCCCGGTAAAGTACACAATTTCAGATGAAGGCATCGCTATTTAATATATTGCTAATATTAGACCTTAACTGTTTAGGTACTCCATACACGTGTTTTTTCCTAAATATTGCCCATTACTAACACTTGCATCATTACTAAAAACATTATTTCGTTTCAACTTAAATTTAAATTTGGTTTTGTTTTAATTTCAAACTGTAAGATTTTTTTATTAGAAAATAATGCATTTAAAATATGAGTTGACACTCCACTAGCCGCCGCACTTTTATTAAGCACAGATTTTGAAAATTACATTACAACTAAATTACTGCAAGAAACAACTAATTATGTTTGGATAGATGGTAAAAGATGCATTAAAATTACATTTTTATTCAAAGTTCAAAATTTCCCATTTAAAACGATTCCTTTGGCGTCATTTATTTTTTTTTTATGTATCATTGCGTGAGTTCCATTTCAGTCAAAACATGTTTGAATTATAAATTATGTATTTTTTTTTTGTTTTTTAACCTGTCATTTGCCGCTCGTGCGCCGGCGTGTCCTGATTTTGACACGCGATTTTGACCCTTATGTATAAAGAAAGTGTATGAAGAACACGGTCTGAATCGCTTGCTCTATTATCGCTCTTTACCATAGAGAAAACCGCAATTAGATTGGTGACTCCATATAATTTATATTAATGATTTACCGGAGCGCGGGAGCGTGCGCAGTTCTTGCGCATGCGCGGGAAAAATTCTTTGGTTTTGAACTTTGACCTTTCTATGTACGAAATTTCTCAAGGACGCTGTCAGAATCGCGGGACATTGGGTGTCATGGCTGCCGCTTTTTGCGAACGCTAATTGGTTACAACCAACCCCATTTACTCGCGGCATTCAACGGGTTAAAGAAAGACAAACATTCTCGGGTTATGAATAACCTGATAATATTTGAAAATTTCCAACTACCACCACAGAAATCGGAAAATGTTGCTTGTGTCGTGATAGAGCCAGCCGAAGAATCGAACAATGTGACGCCTGGGTGAGACCCAAACACGATGCCAGCTCAACCGCTAACCGGACTTAGCTTACCCAAACTTTGAACCTAATAACCAATTTTTTATAAGCTGAATACCTCAGAAGAGTCCCAACTACTCCCGCCTGGAGCCAGTGATACTATGGCATCCCCAATTTGGGTATGTTGTGATGCTGAAGATAAGTGGGGAGGGAAAGGTGATAGGGAGGAGGAAGATGAGGAAGTACCCGGATATTCAGATCTAGCCACCAAACATGGCTGAAGGAGCCATTTCAGTATCTTCGACTCTGGATTTTGTGGATGTAAATAGTTGTTTCTTGTAAAATTGTTAAAATGAAGTGTAATTTTTACCAAGAACCCAGTTGTAAGTTGTCACAATGGACTTGCAGAGTGTATTGTTATGTCCCAAACTACCGGCGTCTGCTGGAGGTATATTACAAACAGAAACTTCAACTGTTACGGTTACTGGTTTTAACTTTAACTAGCAGAGCTCTAAGATTTTCTTGGCGCCAACGGCGTTCAGTCCTTCATTAATAGAGTTGCCTGCATTTACCCTTCTTTCGATATCCCTGTCAGTCTTCCCGTCTCTCGTAAACATACTTCCCAAGTATACAAACTCATCCACCTGCTCCAAATACTCACAATCATTCACAACTATGTTGCACATTTTTTCATACTCTCCCTTTAAAATACCATGACTTTAGACTTACTTACATTCATCATCAACTCATTCTTCATACATACATACTTCGTTCATCCTAGATACGAGAGACTGTAGGTATTCCATACTGTTAGAAATCATCACCGCATCATCATCAGAAGTCGGGGACGCCCGAGGAAGACATAGCACGACCAAGTGAATCAGATACTTGAGTCAGGCCTTGTGAAGAGTCGGAATAATAGAAGAGCATGTATGAGACGATGTATGAATGTGAACGAGGCAAGAAGTGTTTGTCAAGATCGTGTTGTTTGGCGGTCCGTCCTCTCTGCCTACCTCTGCTGGAAACGGCGTAATGGTAAGTTAGTTAGTTAGAGCTCTAAGATATTTTATAGATGGATTTTCTTCTGTATAAATATGGGTGTTGTGTCATCGAGATGATTGTCATTAATATTTGGGAATGTTCAAATTAAAAGTTTCATTCATTCATTTTCAATTTAGGAGGCAGGAATGGGTACCGCCGCCCCGGGAACCTTTATTGAATAACCAACACCTCTGCCATAGGTAACCCAAAGTGGTTCACTACGTTTGGTAATTTAGCACGGGTGCTCGGATTCATGGGGTGAGGTTTATCTAGGTCTTGGAGGTGGATGACCAGGACCCCAGATTCCTTCCCAACCCTTATACCCTTTTCCTTCCTAAAAAACTCCTCTCCTTCCTTTCCTAAAAAAACCTTCCACACTGCATCCCCAAAGATGATATAGGCTCTGAGGAAACTATTTTTCTCAGGATCTCCTGTGTGGAACTCATGTAAAAAAAGTATGTGTAATTTATACTTTTCCAAAATATATAAAATAATATAATACGAACTGCCACATCCTCTACATTTATTTTGTAATAATAAATAGAGTCTCCCATTTAAAATCTCTCCTTTAAACAGAAGACTAGGGCCTGGTGGTCAGATTTGAATGAAATATTTGGACAGCTGCTATTGAAAATGAACAATGTGACGAAAACTGTGCACAGAATATGAACCATGTGAACAAAATCGCATTAAAATGCGATTTTCTAATATAAAATTATGAATATTTGCAAATAATTTTTTCATTAACTGAATCAAATAAGTTTTTCCATCTTTGTTCATAAATAGAATATTCGTTTTCCGTTTCGTTATTTTTTTAAACAGTTTTTATCTATTATCTCAGAATGTACTAAAGCTCACATTGTTCATATTATGTATGCAGCGACGATATGATATTATGTCTGCGTTAAGTGGTAGTTTAAAAATATCGTTGACATAAATTATAAATATTAGGGGGCCTAGGACTGTGCCTTGAGGTATCCCAAAATTACTTGTTAGTGGTAGACTTAGGGAGTTGTTTATCTTGACTACTTGGTGTCGTTCAAATAAATAGCTTTTTATCCATTTTAGAGCTTTATCGTTTATCCCAACACAGTTTAATTTTTTAATAAGTTTTTTAAGATCTATGAAGATTCTGAGGCATTTCAAAGATTTGTCTAATGTATTCTGAATAATGTTCGATAATTTGGCAATCGCATCTTGGGTACTTCTATTTTTCATAAATCCATATTGGTTGTCGCGAATTATTTTATTTTTGTTAATAAATTCAGTTAATCTTTTTTTGACAATTTTTTCAAAGATTTTGGCAATGTTTGAAATCAGCGATATTGGACGATAATTTGTCACTTCTTCTGGGTTGCCAGATTTATGAATTGGAGTGATGATGGTTTGTTTATATATCGTTGGGAATATTCCACTTTGAAGACTAATGTTAATTAAATGTGTTAATGGTTTTGAAATATGTTTTTTGATAGCTTTTAGTGTTTCGACAGTAACTCCATCGAAACCTGGTGTCGATCTTCCCTTCATGCTTGAAATGATGTGTTCGATTTCCTGGGCTGAAGTAAGGGGAAACATGTCAATTTTGTTTGAGATATTGACGTTAATGTTATGTTCGTCATTAGACGGTATTTTTTGTATTTGATTTGCAAGATTTTTGCCTACATTTGCAAAAAAGTTGTTAAATATGTTAGCGGCAGCTGATGGTTTTTCTTCGCATCGTATTTTGATATTATTATGTGTAATACTATGTATTTCATTTTTTTATGTTTCTTCTTATCTATGATTTCATTTACAACATGCCAGACTTTTTTTGCATCGTTCTCCATTGCTTCTAGTTTTCGCCGAAAATAGTTTTCTTTTGTGTTTTTTATTAAATACGTAAGTTTGTTTTTGTATGCTTTTAGGTATTTTTTTAAGGTTTCGTTTGTAGGTTGTCGGATAAACTTTTTGTATATTGCTCCTTTATGTCTGATTGATACAATTAATCCAAAAGTTATCCATGGTTTAACCGGTTTAAATTTTGATGATTGTTTTCTGGAATCAATAGAATGTGCAGTACTTAAGTGCATCGATAATTTTTTTTCAAATAGTTCGAAGCATTCATTCGTATCATTACAATTAAAAATATCCTGCCATTTCTCTTTGTCTAGATTATGTACTAGGGCATTTATGTTGAGCGTTTTGCGACGGCCGTTTTCATTTTCCGGAGTTTGGGTAGGTAATGGTGAACATTTGTTTTCATAATTGTACGTAAAAATGAACCCGAAATGATCTGTTATTGTCGTTTGTATAACTGCAGATACTATGTTTTTTATGTCTTGAATATTTGTAAAAACAAGATCTATGCACGAAGGTCGTTGACCTGGAATAATTCTCGTAAATGAATTAATACACGATATATAATTTAATTCTGCCATCATATTAAGATAATTATCTTTATCATAAGACGAGTAATCATTTTCGATATTCAGGTTAACATCTCCGACAACAATGGTTTTCTTATTTCTGTTCGCAAGAAGAATGCGTTTTAGTTCATCTTCATATATTGGTAATATTGAGGCGTGAGTTCTATATATAGCGAATATGCTAAAAGTATACTTTTGGTAACTGATTTCCATATTTAGGACGTTTACATTGTGTATGTGGATTTCTCTGTTAAAAGTCACAACATATTTATTTGAAACAAATATTGCGATTCCGCTGTTCTTGTTAATGCGGGTATTTGTTGCATAGTATGTATAACCCGGAATATTATAGTTTATATCGCTCAATGAGTGAGTCTCAATTTTTGTGCGTCTTCTTTTTTTACACATGAGATTATGAGTTTTTGATCACCAATTTTTTTAAATTCAGTTACACCGACTTGCATTTTAGTTACATCTATGTTTTTTTTCGAATCTTTTCCTCATTTCTTCAGCCTTCAAGTTTTTAGTTGTTGATATTATGATGCCGTGTTTTTGTGGAGTTTGTTTCTCGATTTTATTAATTGTTGCTGTGGCTTGCGCATATGTTTTTATATTTTTTGTCACAAAACTTTCTAATTTCTCATTATAGTGTTCATTGTTTGTTATAATTTGCTCTTGTAGATTAATAATTTTTTTTTGTAGAATAAGATTTTCTATTTTAATTTGTTCTAGTTTCTTTAAGTTGTTCTCCAAACTCAGTTTTATTCTTGAATCTTTAACAGAAGTGATCTTTGCGATATCGCTCTTTATATCTTCGAGAATGTCATCCATGTTCTTTCTAATACCCGCCCGCCCGGGCGAGGTACTTTGGGTATGAAGTGTAGAACAATACTTGATACTCGAGGCAGTGCACTATACGAAACTATACGACCGCACTGTTGTAGCACTGGAATGCAACTCGTCATTATTATATTTGTTTTATTAAAATAAAGAGTGAGTGTCGCTACAGTTTTGACATGGTTTTCTGCGGCCTTGCACGACAGCTTAAAATTGGTTAAAAAAGATTGTTGTTTTTGTACTAAATAAAACAAAATAATTTAACAAATATATAAATAAATAAAAAAAACTTTCTTTTATTTCTCGAGGTCAATATGAAAAAAACAAGATTACAGACATAATATAAATGTGTCTTAAAACATTTACATACATTATACACATAGAAGAACATATCATTACAACAAATAATTAACCATTATACATAAATTATTTATTGTTTTTGCAGTTATTTTATTTTTTTTACATCCTAATATTATTATAGTTGTGGTAGCAACTTTGAAAACAGTCAATCTGTTAAAATAAAGAAAATAAGATTAGCAAATTAAATATGCTACTAGTGTAGAATAAATGAGTCGGTTTTTTCTCAATTTCAAGTCTCAGAGGGGTAATAAATATCATTGCACACTACGTATTTTGACACATATTTATTTTGGGGTAACTAATCGAAAAAATCTCCCAACCCCCAACTATACAACATTAATTAAGATTTATTTACTTGATAAACCTTTGATTTTTCCTATGCTAATATTTTATTTGTAAACATTCAATAGAAATATAATCTATTTCACCAGTGGCGGCGTAAGGGGGGGGCGGAGGGGGCGGTCCGCCCCGGGTGCCAAGTCCCAATGGGTGACACCGACAACTCACTCGTACAGCCAAAGAATGCGTTTAAATCTCCCTCTGTAAAGATATATCAATAAATAACTACCTTATCTTGTACCTAGCTACCTACATACTAATATTATATTTTGAAACGCATTGCAAATATATTTCAATTTTTTTTCGAATATAATTTCTAATTCCCTAAAATAATGAATTCATGTTATGCTTGGTCTGATCTTATATCGCGAGTAACACCGAGCGCGGTGGGAAATATTAATGAAAAATATAGGCGTGTCCGTTAAACGACTATCAGAGACATGATGGCGTGCTCATCACGACGCTGTTAAACCACTGAAGAATAATTTTGAGAAGCTTGTATCAACACTCGAAGAGATGTGTGATTCCAGCACCAGCAAAGAAAGCGTTGATAAAAGAGAAGCAGCATCAACACTCGTACCAGCTGTGTGTGACTTCAGTTTTCTATGTTATCTTTCCTTTTGGTGTAACGTTCTGGAATAAGTTAATCAGACAAAAAAAGTATATACAAAAATTTTGGCTAGCATTGGTCTAGCTCTTGGCATTTGGTCAACCAAACGGTGGAAAAGTCTATTTGCTGCGTAAAAAAAATGTGTGAACTTAGACATACCGATTGAAGGAAAAACTTGAGAAAACGTGTGCCTAGAGAAATGGCCCGACATGCTGGACTTACATTACCAGAGGAACTGCTTAGAATGTCACGATAGATTTAACGAAGAATTAGACCTTCGTTACAGGGCAATGGATTTTATTCTGGTTTCATTTAGTATCATTAAGCCTAAAACGTTGGTAACAACACCAGATGAAGATCTTCGTAGAATGGTTCCAAATCTGTTAAAAATTTACGATGACATTTCAGCAGAGGACATCGTGTTGGAGATTTTACGATTGAGGCGCTATTTGGAAGCCGCCGATATTTCTGCCCAAGAAGTGGTTCAATGGACTACATTGGAGCTTCTCAGATTCATTGTGAAATGGGGCTCTTCTGAGTCTATTCCAAGTTTAGCGCTACGCCTTAGATGTTTTTAACAATTTGTGTTTCAGTAGCTTCATGTGAAAAAAGCTTTTCAAAGATAAAATTAATAAAATCTTACTTAAGGTCCACAATGAGAGAAGCGTGACTAACCAATCCTTTGATTTTATTAATTAAAAGAGACAGGGAAATCAATTTTGATAATGTGATGGAATATTTTAGTAAAATAAAGTCTCGTAAGCATGTTTATTATGTGGGGTTTTATTTTAAATAGGGGTGCTTAACACAAAACCGCCCCGGGTGCCAATCGACCCTACGCCGCCACTGTATTTCACAGATGAGGGATATCAAAATACAAAGGTGAGAGGTAATATAAGTAAACCTATTAAAACTTCTATTCAGCCGTGGTTTCGGGGAAATTTGGGTCCTTTTTGATGATGAAGATGGGTCGTTCAGCCAGTGGTAGGACTGGTTGAAGTCCCCCTCGCAGAGGTAGGGCAAGCGTGACCACTGCATGACCTGGAGCCCCACGGTGGTGGAGCAGTAGCTGATGAAGGATTCCACATGCTCATCGAATGCGGAACGCTCCTTCGCCATGTGGTCAGATTCGTCTAAAAATTATAATTGAATAGTACAAGGAATCCGAGAGAAGACGAACAGTGCAATACCCTAGACATAGTTGGGAGAAATTAAAGATTATTTTTTAAGCTTTGAGTTTAAGCTTGAATGTTAAGCGATTAGATTTTTGCCTCGAGCTTTATGCTTTGAGATTTAAGCTTTGCTTTTACCTATGTCAAAAATAATGAAAAAATTAAGAGTAACAAAACAGCAGCTTTTGAGTTTGGAGGAAATTGGTAACTGTCTGGTTATTCAGATCTAGGCAATACACGTAGCAGATAATGTTAATAAATTCATGAGATCCCTTTTGTATCGGTTCACCAGCAAGAAATTCGCCGGACAAGAGCGGAACATCCATCCACAGTAGATGACAGCAGCATTCGACTTGTTCTCATGCAATATTTCCCTACATACTAGGAATATTTCCCTCTCCTCCTTATTTAATAGTGGTCTTTTCAAGATGTTTATTAAAAATCCTTTCTTTTAAGGCCCTTCCTTAAACAGCCGGTGAAAAACCACCATTTAGAAGCGATACATTGCTTGAAATGGCAATAGTTGTGTTAGGTGACCAGGTGTGAATAGCCAGGCATTTCCCAGGCTTCACATTTCCCATATTCTTTCCTCCCCCATTCAGTTCAGCCTTACAACAAACGCTGATTGAGGGTGCCATAGTACCACTTATTTAAAATTAATCACATTTAAAAGACCGGTTAAATCCCTGGTTAAAGTATTAGAGGTATAATAAAATCCATATCTTACATTCAACGTATGGTTTGAAGGGCAGAACCAGCGCTACGATAAGGAGTCCATCGTCATTGAGAGCCTGCTTAGCGTCGAGGCCATTGAGCAGCATGGTCTGTGGCTCAGAGCAGCATCTTACTTTTTGTGCATTTTACTTACAAATCGAGCAAACTTTGTCTGGCTAAGCTTGTCGGAAAACAAATTGCAAATAGCTATCGAAATGACAGATCAATCATTGAAGACGTCAGTCCATAGATTTGGTCCACAAATTAGATGACAGGAGGACCGCTAAACACCGTGCTGCCATCTCGTGGATAATTTGGAATTACTCAGAAAACGGCCCATTATCATGTGAGGAAGTATCGTGTCTGAAAGTTTTACGTTATTGATATTATTGCTTATGGCATCACTTAATTTTCTGTGGTTGAACATAAAATATCTTTGGTTTTTTCTATGGCATTGTTGAGAGCGTCAAAAACGTCAAAATTACCTGTAAACTGTGTATGAATTCAAAATTTTGCAGTCGTGTAATTCAGTTTATATTTGCTTGCCCCAACCTAATTCTTTCAGATTCGGATTTCCCGGCCCAAAGTTAGTAAAAAAGAAAACTAGTTTTATTTTTTAGGAATTTCGCCCATAATCCGAATGTTTTCCCAGAACTCAAAAGTGTAAACAGAAAATTGACTGAATCAAGAAGGTTGACTTGACTGTAGCTAAAGAGCCGTTCGTACATGCCAAGTATTTTAGTAGAGTGGAGAGTATAGTAGTAACTAAACGCGTCCGAACACCACAATTTTAGTAGAGTGGGTTAGTCAGCTTTTTAGTAGATTCAATCCATTTTGTTCTATTTTTTCAGCGAGTAGCAACCCCACCACGCATCCCTGCGCACTGACATGCGCAAACCCGTCGTTTTGGAAATGTTGTGGCATTGGCGTGAAGATGCTACTCTAAAATCATTTATTTATTGTGCTATTAATCTCTTTTCGTGTCCATAGTTTATTTATTTTCATCTCACAATTTTTTCTTCCATCCTAATAATCGTAGAATAAGCATTAAAATCAGCTTAATTAGCGTATTTAATTTGTGTGTAGCAGCCCGTCATCTTGTAACGGGCGGCGGGTACTTATGTACTCTTCTTGAAAGTAATGCGAACGGTTTTCGGCGAGTCAAGTTGCAAGTATACTTGCTACTTGACTTACTACTTGTTCAATGCGAACAAGCCATTAGAAATACGAGCTTAGCACAATCAAGAAAAAAAAAACAGAAGTGAAACCTTCAGAATACTAAAGTAGACAAGAGTGGGGAGACCACGAAGCATTTTTTTAATCAATGTGAAGGAAGATTTTTTCCATACTTTGTTGTCGAATTCCAGTGCACCTTTTCCTATACATTTGGTCATCTTATTAGTATTTGTGGTTTCTTCTTTGGAGTTGCTAGATGTCGCTTTCTTTTGCCTGTTTACTTTGGAGTGGTTTGAAGATAGGATATTGATTTTACAAATTTGTTTGGATTTCGTAGGATTCGTTCCCTGGTTGGCTGAATTCTGCAAAGGTTTGTTAGACGCTTTATACCACTACAGGGATGTCGAAAGTGAAAATAAATATCGATATTTATTAAAATATCAATATCGACGTCGATATATCGAGGAAAAAATATCGATATATCGGTCAAATTTTCAAGAGATTTTGCGTTTTTAAAATAATAGTGTATTCAGCTCAATATTATTAATATTAATTTTTGTACACAATGTGCTTTTGTTAATGTGCAAAAATCTCAATAAAAATGAAGGTATTTTTATCTCTAATCATTTTTATTGCGTAATAATTACAAAAATATCAAAAACTAAAAGATGTCTTCTAACTTATACGTAAACTGAGACGCATGCATAGTTTGTATGCGTCTCGGTAACATTTTATTGGCGTATTAATCTGTCAAAAAGGACTTCGTGTTTGGAACAAGGTATAGACAATTGGGAACCAACACATAGGAGTGGCTTAGAAAAAAATGGCGAAAAATAGCATACATATGTACCTACACACATAAGATAGTATTGGTGATCACAAATACTAATGCAAAGACAATAGATTTGTAAGCTATTAATAGTTAAAATTTCAACCGCCAGATGTCACGAGTCATGAGTCATGACCCAATACAGTAAAGGCACTGGCACATTTGTGTGGTGTGGTGTGTCGTGGCGCGCCAGAAGCACATCGGTTTCATAAATTTATTATGGTTAGACAGCGCCGGATCTGCCATACGTTCAAAAACGTGCAAAAAACCTGGCGCCAACTCCGATGGGGCGCCGTGAGAAAATAAATATTGTATTAAAATTTAGTTATAATATTCCCTGAATCGTTTAAAAATTACCCATAGTACGAAATAATTTTTACGCTCTAGCAACACTTTCCAAAGAAACAGAATGCGCACGCACCAGGTTAGTATGAACGGCTTACGAATTTATAGTCAGTTACAGAATATTTTTACAAATTCCATATATTTAGTTTAAACGTAAGATCTATTTTTCCACAAATCTTTTACCGTCTTTTACGACGAATGGGTGCGATCCAAATTCAATAACCAATCACAGCGCGGTATTTTTCTTCTAGTGTATCAAACAAACCGACTTGCGCCTTTCAAAGTACGCTCCTATTGTTTTATTTTGTACGATTTGAGTCTCTAGGAGAGGGTAGTTAAAGACCATTTTCTTATGAAATCTTCAGTAAATTCCATTAACAAAAGCATCTTTGTTCAAGCATTAAGTTGCAACTTGTTGACAGTTTCGTCATTGGTTTGACAAATTATTTTTTGAAGTTCGTTAATAATTAATATCTATTAGATTTCTTGAATTTGTTATTTTACGGTGTCAGTGTAAACGTGTTTGTATGATGTTTATTCGCTCAATTTGGTGTTTGTTCGCTCAACACAGGGGAAATGCAAGGTACAAATTTGAGGTTATATTCTTATTAGTATCCTGTACAATTGAAAGATTTTGATTGTCCTATTACGAACAAGTCTAAATTTAATACTAAGTATTAATACAAGAAACTGCCTAATGGAGAAGAATTACATAGATCGTGGCTTATTTATTCGAATACTTCAGATAGGGTTTTTTGATTTTGTTGCAAATTATTTTCTGTATCTAGGAATGGCGCGTTAACTAGTTCAGGATTATGTGATTGGAATCATTTAACGCAAAATTTAAATTCACCTGAAAAATCACTTCAGCATTTGGATAGATTTATGTTCATAATTTTATGTTTACCCGATAGATTCAGAGAGTATAGGACTCCTGGCGATTCTCTCTTTAAAAAAACGAGTGTGAGAGCTACCGCCAGGTCACTTGGAAAAGTTACACCCTTTATATGTCTTGATTTTATTTGATAAATTAGTGTAAAAAAAAAAAAAAAAAAAATTGGCGTGAACGAATTTTTAATCAAAATAAAAATATAGGGGGGGGGGGGAGGGGGGCGCCATCGGTACCTACTGCACAGGGCGCCAGATTTCGTAGATCCGGCCCTGTGGTTAGAGACATATTTGTAGGTTGTGGCCATAGATGTATATAATATAACTGGATGGATGAGTCGTGTAAATTGGCCGGTCTTCCGGTTTCGACGGCCGCCATATGCAAAACGGGCAAGAGATACGAGAACTCAGGGAACTTCTTAGGGGGAACTCGCAAATTCCAAGTTTTTTGTTACTAAAAAATGTTATTAAACATTTTTCATTTCTGTTTTTTGTGTTGCATAACGAATTGTAGTAAAGTAAAACTGCGACTTTGTATATTTCGCATAAATAAATGTATTACGCACCAAAATATCTCATATTTATTGATATTATTGTAAGCAAATAAATAGAAAAAAAAATGAGATTTCTTACAATAAAACTGATTGATCAGTTTTGTAAGATTTAAGTAAAATAAAATATTGTAAAATTAAAAACGGAATAAAAAATAATCTTCCATTCGAAGTAAACTTCAAAAATGAAACTTCATTCAGGGCATCCCAAGTCTACAGTTGTACTTTGTTTTATAACTACATATTGTGATAATCTTACCATTGTCTTAGATCAGTAAGGGGCATCTATTCTAATTACGTGAGCAGTTTTTCTACCAATCTAGAACCCCCTCCTCCCCCCGGCGAGATAAATTTGGATTAAATTACAATATTTAGTATGGGAACATCATGTGCCATTAACTTATACAAGGGCGGATTTAGGGGGGGGGGCACGGGGGCACGTGCCCCCCCCCCCCAGAAAGTATTTTTTTGTACTGTGGAGATTCCATCACAATACAGAAAACTGTCTCTATCAAACATTTTTTGCCCGTCCGCCCCTTGTGCCCCCCCCAGAAAAAAATCCTGGATCCGCCCTTGAACTTATAAGCAGTAAATGTATCGACAAACAAAAGGAAAAAATAACAGTCGTACATAATATAGGGTAGCAATAACAAAAAATTAACATTTATACATCAAAATTTGCACAACTTAATTTATACAACAACAAACATATAGCAAAAATTAACAGACAAAAAAAAATTATACAACTTATACGCATACAAATAATGTATACAACTTATACCTATACAGTCAAAAATTTTAAACAGTGAAAAAATTTATACAACTTATACACACACACAAAAAATTTATACATCTTATACAAAGACAATTTTTTTATTCATTATTAAATAAAATAAGTTTATGTAATTTCTGCCTAACGCTTGCCTCATTATTATTTACATTTTCTAGAGAAAATCTTCTTGCATATGTCTTTAACCTTAATAGCGCAAATTTCTCTGAAATTTTTCTAATTATCTGCGTTTCATGGAGGTCTTCACTCTTCACCCCTGTGAAATTTAACTTCGTGCGACAATTGTGGGAACATGTACCTCTTATCCGAAAAGTTACCCACCACACAATGTGAGATTTTTTTCAAAATGTTAGATTGCATCTTATCACCACAACCAACAATTTGAAACATTTTTTAGTGAACTCTACAATCCTGTAGACGATTTCAAAAGTTTTAATTATTTTTCCCCGACTTACAAACTTCGTAAACATTGTATGTTCAGGGAAAAATTTGCTTAAAAATTCAAACTTATACTTAAAACTGCTTCAAACTAGACGGTTGCTGGCATAAATATACTAACCCCTAGATCGATCACTTAAGGCTTTTTCCTCCTAGCGGTTTTCGTCACCAACTTAACCAGACCCCCCCCCCCCTCGCCCTTCCCGCACCTGCCAGCAGTAATAGACTAAAGATAGAGGAAACTTATTTGTCTACCATAGACAATATAATCGCTCTCGACCTACTTCATTAGCCCAATAAATTATTTAAGAACAAAATTATTGGAATCAGGAAAATGTTACATTAGACAAATGAAACACGAAACACTCTGAGAACATCTTTAAATATGTTTATTTTCAGTAAAGACAATTGATAATAAATAACACATAAGACAATTGATAATAAATAACACATAAGACAATTGATAATAAAACATAACACAAAAACTAAGGTATCCTAACCGACCTAACCTCAAATTAATTTACGGACGAATGCTGAATGTTGATGTCCTGGTACTGGTTCTGATCCTGGTCATCTTGTAGATACTCCACTGACCAGCTCTCTTCACCTTCACCGTCAGACTCCCATTTGACATCGGAAATGTCTCCTTGCAGTGCAATAGTTATTTCTTCATGTGACAAACCTCTAACAGCCATCTATAAAAATGATAACAATAAGTTATATATAGTCTACCGGAAAACATTAAAATAAAATACATCTTGAAAGAATCAAATTAAAATACGTAAAACAATACAAAAGGCCAAAACAAGAAGCCAATGCGCCACCACAGGAACATGAACGCTTTTAGCGAAAACAAAATGAAAAACCAATGTTTTTGAATGGAAATCATATTTATCGATCAGATAAAACATCTATATACAGTATAATTATTATTTTCAACAGAAAAATGCTATATATTACCTTGTTATGCAGAAAACCAAGACCGTTAAATGCTGTCAAAAACGCCATTCGAAATAGAAATATTTTGTGTTGCCAGTACGCGATTTGTTATTTACCTTATAAAACATATCTTTCACAAGCGATACGCAAAATACGGGGCTGTTTGTTTCATAAAATCAAGAGATTTTAATTTTCATCCATCAAATGACCTGACGACCTCCGTAGTCCAGTGGGTAAGACTCTTGACTCACGATCCGGAGATTGGGGTTCGAACCCGGCATGCGCAAGTAAATTTTATTTGATTAATTTGTGTTATTTCACAATTAATTCATTTAAAATAATATATAGTATATTTGCGGCATGTTCCAGTGTGGAAGATACTATCAGTATCGCCCTGGTGTAAGACCACCATTCAGAATTGAAACGTTGCTTGAAAATGGCTTTAGCCGTGTTTGGTGACCAGATCTGAATAGCCAGGTACTTCCCAACCCTCCTCTTCCCCACCTCCTTCCCCTCCTCACTACCTTCAGCCTCACAACATACCTAATTTGGGGAATGCCATAGTCTCACTGGCTTCAGACGGGAGCAGTTGAGATTCTTGTGCGGTATTCACTGTAAAAAAAATCCTTTTCTTCAAGATCTTGTAATATATTTAGAAAATCAAAACCAAAACAAATTGAAGCTGTATGCATCAGATGTTCTCAGAAATTAAAAAATAAATCTACAACTTCAAGAGTCCACCAATTTTTCCAATAGAGAACTCCAGTACATTTTTTTATTCTTTTTAATAAATAATGACCTTCTAACTTAAATAATTGCACCTTTATTTTTATTTTTAAAGTTAGTTGTAATAGTTAAAATAATTGTTAAAGTTTTAATTTTTCAAGACCCCTCCGAAAACCACCGATGTATGGTGAATCGTGTGTCGTCATCACTCCTGAAAAATTAGTATAGGATTGGGCAATCAGCTGATCTACTGCCGCCATTTTGAATTCCGTTCTTCGAAGTATTCTCCCTAGAAATAGCATTACAATTTTTTTTTGTACAGTAGTTTTTTTAACATTTTCAATAATAGAGATAATCTAATAAGAGATGCCTTATAAACACAACAACTAAATATCTATAAACAGTATAAAATAACGAATAACATGAAATGTTGTTAGTACTGATGGCTTATGTCATACCTACATAATCAAAGTTTCAATACAATGATTGGTGACGCGTGACGTCAACGTCAGCACTAACCATTTCAGTAATACCAACTTTACAGTGTGTTTTGACGAGAGGTTTAAAAATGCACTTTTTAATAATTTTTTAAGAACTCTACGTTTAATATTATGAAATAAAACGTATATATTCAGAATCAGCGTTCATTGGTCTGTATGAACATATTTTTTTTAAAGCCATAATATTTTTCACTGGAGTTCCTTATTGTGAAGGCACAAGTCGTTGCAGCAAGTTTTTGTACAATAAAAATAAATCCTCAAATAAGAAGTGTGCGAGTGCTCCGTGTATACGATGTAATAAAAATTTAAAAAAATATATGGAATCACAAAACCCCCAAAAATACCACAAAAAATACCCCAAAACACCTATTAAACCAGTAAAAAAATCCCATCTCACTTATTTTACCCCTAAGTTGGCAACCCTGAGCGAGAGATGGTGAAAATCAAAAATTACAAACCTATCTTTACAGCTCCATCTATGAAACTTTATCTATGTGTGACAGCACTTTTACGTCACGGACCACGGTTGAAAATTTTGAACGAAGTGATACGCCCCTGGCTGCTGGTAGCTGGTATAGAAATGGCCTACTGGGCACTTGTTCTGTACCATTCCAAGATGGCGGACGTCGATTTCCGGTGGACCGCTCAAAATTCGCTGAGGCAAAGAGAGTCATCCATCCAGCAGAGCGATTTCCTAATTATTGTGATACGAGATCGATCTCGTACGAGATGTGCTGTCAGATTTGTGCATAGATTTCTGCAATTCTGTGTAATTTTCTATGGTTGTCGAAATGTCAATTGCCTTTTCAATGCTAATTTCGCCGGTTTTCAGTAGTTTAAAACACGAAATACTGTAAGAATGCACGATTATTTATCCACTAATGTATGTTTAAAGTTGTATACCGAGGATTTGAGGTTTGCAAAATTTTGTTTCAATTCAAATTCGCATGAATTAGGTAGTTTGTCAAAATTAACCTAAAAACCTATTTTTTGTACGTAAATAGTTGTTTCTTGTACTAATTTTTAAAATGAAGTGTAATTTCCATAATCTTCGCCTAAAAGTGCGGCGGTTAGCGGTTTTTTCGTCCCCAAATATTCAATTGTTCTACAGATGTAGATTTGCCATCGAAATATGTATTAAGCTCCTATTTCTTCAACAGATGTCTAGTAGGAGCCGTGCGACGAGCGGGCAGCTGGAGATGATGATTAGTCGACTGGAAGAGAGACCGACAATGACTTCGGGGCGGTAGCAGGGAAACGATGGCCGCATCAATAACGAATCGGCGTGGTCTTCCCTGGCATTCGACCTGAATGCTATGGAGCTGGGGTGCAGAGTGGCGACAAGTGGCAATAGGTATGCACTCATTATATTATTACCACTGTTATATTTCTATTATTGCAACGAGGTACGGACTTCAATTGGATTACGGATCGAAATAAAAAAAATTATATTTACATTTTTTATTGATATAATTTGAATTTTATTATATTTTCTGTAGTACAAAAATGTCTCTTTATTTCAGACGTGGAGGGATCAGAAAAATGGCATAAAAAAAAAAGCATCTGGCTTGCGATCGGAGATGATGAAGAGCGGAGGTGGCCCCAGCCAGGCACAGCCCTTGACTCCGTTGGAGAAAAGGGTCCTAGAGATCATTGCGGCCAAGGCAGTATATGGACGTACTGCCACGTAGTCCGTACCTGTAAGTTAACTAATTATTACTGTCATATGGAAGTATTTCACCATCCTCTTGATAGCTTACCCATAGGCCATAGGAATATGTATATTTTCGAATTCCAATTTAAGATTTATTTCCTTATAAAGTCGGAGCTTACTATTCTATACCTACTCGAACTTGAGAACGGTGACTACAAATCGAATAAGTTAGCCAAGTTTTCTACCTATAGCAAAGTATTTATTCATTATTTATTAGTATATATTATCTTACTGATAAGCTATCAAGAGGATGATGAAATACCCCCTAAGTAAGTTATTATGAAATGACTTGATGGTTAGACAGTTAGTAAAGTATCAACGGTTCCTGCTTTTAGTTGCAAATTGTTTAGAACTTCATTGTTGATATCATTCATCGACGTGCAATATAAAAATACTATGTGACATATATTTTTATATTGCAATGCTGTGGCTAACAAAACACAACGCCATTACCCAACCTTTATAACCAACGCCATCTGTTAATTTGGATACATATCAAATCCACACCGCCCGCTTGCCAGCCTGCTCCCTTTATATATTATATTATTACAGCACCCTTGAGGTGATTTTTCACAAAAACAGCGCTATACAAATCATCCAATTATTATTGTATCAACCAATTTACACAAAACCTTGATGCCTAAACCTACCTCATGAATCACTCTATCTATTGGTGAAAACCTCATGAAAGTCCATTGCGTAGTTTAAAAGATCTAAGCGTACTGACAGCGAGAGCGACTTTGCTTTATACTGTGTAATAGATAACTGCTTGTGGTATATTTGATGCAGCTTTCAAAGAGAATACAAGGGTGTGCATTGCTCAGATACAAGATAAGCTAATACCTTTCGACTGTTGTTGCAGATTGATTTCATAGTGGAAACAAGTACACCACCATCATCACCACTACCGGAGGTGGAACACTTGCTACAACTGGAAGTGGAGTACGTGGCCCCATGTCCCGTAGAGGCAGTCCCGCTTGCAAGTAACCGTAAGTACTAAAGCACTGAAATACTAAGTAGTGGAGAGTGTTTGGAAATACTATAAAATGGTATGTGACAAATAACAAACTTTGGGCGCGTGTAGTACAAACATAGTACAAATGTTGGGCGCGTGTTTCCCGACTATGCACCGGTGCCGAGGGGATCAATGACGCTAGTTCCTCTTCCATTGTAATACCGATAGAACAAGGACAGCTTTCCCACCTGATGCCTGTGCTCTAAAGATTGCAGTCTCTCTGTTAAGATGGGAGAATCTATCAAACAGACCGCCCGTTTCTGCAAAAGCCAAGGGTTTTTTTTTTTAGGTATTTTGGAGCTCCAGACCAGAGGTGGCTGCCAAATTCAACCGTGGGGCGCACTTGCGATTTGTACAGGGTTAGCAGTTGTGAACTATTAAAGTATCTGCGGGCCCTGTACAGTATGCCCTTATTCCTTTTGAAAGTTGTTGTAGTTTCGTTTCCTATTTGAATCGAGGACTCCGCCATCATCATCATCACTGGAAATGGAGCAAGTTAACGTCCCATGTTCCAAGCACCAATGAGGCAGTCCCTCTTTCAAATGCCCGTAAGGGTATTTGAAATACGGGGGCTCCATCGAAACCAGAGTTGGCCTCTCAGAAACTGGGCATACTGTACAGGGCCCGCAGATACTTTAATAGTACACAACTGCTAACCCTGTACAAATCGCAAGTGCGCCCCACGGTTGAATTAGGCAGCCACCTCTGGTCTGGAGCTCCAAAATACCTAAAAAAAACCCTTGACTTTTGCAGAAACGGGCGGTCTGTTTGATAGATTCTCCCGTCTTAACAGACGGACTGCAATCTTTAGAGCACAGGCGTCAGGTGGGAAAGCTGTCCTTGTTCTATCGGTATTACAATGGAAGAGGAACTAGCGTCATTGATCCCCTCGGCACCAGTGCATAGTCGGGAAACACGCGCCCCACATTTGTACACGGTTTACATTAGTCACATGAGAACGGGTCGTTTCTATGACTCGTTTTTGAGTTCAACGGCTCGGCTGTGGAACGATTTGCCGGCTTCTGTGTTTCCCCCCTCCTACAACATGGGTCTCTTCAAACCCTTCCTTTCCTCAAAAAGATCCTCCACACAGCATCTTTAAAGATGACATAGGCCCTGAGGGAAATAATTTTCTTCAGGATCTCCTGTGTGGAGTTAATGTAAAAAGAAAGTACTTTAGCACTGAAATAATAATGAGAGTTTGGAATTAATATTAAAAAAATGGATTGAGACAAATAACAAATATTAAATAATTAATTATTGATTATTTTGTTTCAGCTAATAGAAAAGTTCTCCACAGAAGAGTGTTTCCTGTTGGTTGAGGAAAGTAGAGTGGCGAGCGAGGTGAGGGGAGAGGCAAGAGAGGAAAGATGGCTTCGTCTAGAAGAGAGGTGGGAGAAGAGAGAGGAAAAGGACCTCTGCCTGGAGGAGAGTAGTAATTTTAAAGAAGTGTTTGCTTATCCTTTAAAGAATTTGTAGATTCATGTAATTATGCTACACACAGCTGTGTATAGCAAATGGCTGTTAGTCGTCATATCAGTCCAGTTGTGTCCTTATTGCATCCCTATTGGATAGTTTATTGGCAGAGTACATAGAGAGTATGTAAACATACAACAAAATAAAGTTAAAGAAAGGGTATGTTTTAGTAAAAAATATATTTTGTTGCAAATCCCAAAAATGGTGTACGGTGTGTGATTCTGAAACAAATAAAATATACCTCATTAGTTGTATAATATATTATGTATTGTTATTTATTTTAGACTTAATGAAAAATTTCAATTTCCAGGGTACCTAGCATGGTCGATCGATATAGGTTTTATCGAAAATGTTGGTAACTTGTCATCGCTCTCGAGCACGACTGCAGGCCGCTAACGAATAAATAATAGTTCAAGTGAAATAAAGTAGAAACCCCTAGTCGTTGTGAAGTGTCATTTGTTCGTTAGCGGCCTGCAGTCGTGCTCGGGAGCGACGGCAAGTTACCGACATTTTCGATAAAACCTATATCGATCAACCATGCTAGGACCCCAGGAGTGGTAGGATGCATCGAAGGCATTTCTACTGCGTCCGTACATGATAATGCCACTTTTAAATGCAGTTCCCGGTATGCAAAAATCCACATATACAGAATATACATTGCAAGGCCTGGAAATGCATTGAGCATTACTTTGGTCTTTTTTTTATATGAATACCGCACAATAATCCCGAACAGCTCCCGTCTGGAGCCAGTGAGACTATGGCATCCCCAATTGGGGTATGTCGTGAAGCTGAAGGTAGCGGGGAGGGGAAGAAGATGGGGAAGAGGAAAGTGGGCAAGTACCTGGCTATTCAGATCTGGTCACCAAACACAGCTAAAGCCATTTCAAGTAACGTTTCAATTCTGAATGGTGGTCTTACACCAGGGCGATACTGAGAGTATCTTCCACTCTGGAACATGCCCCAAATACTATATATTATTTGTAATTAACCTTTAACTATGGACGTGAAAAAAAAATCACACTCCCATGGACGTCGGGTCACACAGACCCCTTCATAAAATTCTTCTAATTTTCAAACCTGGACCAATCTGACTTTAGCAAGGAGTTTATATGTATAAAGTATTTATAAATAAAAGATCGAGTAATAAAAATAATCAACTTTTATTCATATTTTAATAATTATCTCCAAATTTAACAAACCTAGTCAGTTTTCAGTCTTAATTGACTTGAGATCATATTAAGGCTCCTTAATTATAGTAGGTATTACAAAAATCAAAACCAATAATTTTTCCTAGCTTATAAAAGAAACAGTAACAAAAAGTCATAAAAAAAACTTATGACTTTTTGAAATTTTGACTTTTTTTCTGACTTTTTGAAATTTTGAAATTATAGTCAACGGGTCTCCCAGGCCCTGATCAAATTTTAAATGATTATTACTCACGTAATAAGTGCCGGATGACGCGACCTTCTCCCTCCTTGGTCATAACACAACTAAAACTGAAGCTACTGAGACGCGCGGGGATGGCACGCGCGGGGAAGGTGTTTATTCCGAGAAATTGAAGAAGGGGTTGGGCCTCTGAGACCCGACGTCCATAGTTAAAGGTTAATTAATTGTGAAACACCACAAATCTATGTGGTTCGCTACGTTTGATGATTTAGCAGAGGTGCCCGCGTTCATGGGGTGAGGTTTGTCTATGTCTTGGAGGCGGATGACCAGGACACACTGAACCTCAGATTCCTACCCACCCCTTAAACCCTTTTCCTTCCCAGAATTTTCCTCTCCTTCCTTTCCTTAAAAAAACCCTATACACAGCATCCCCAAAGATGACACAGACCCTGAAGGTCATGTAAAAAAAAAATAAAAATAAAATTATTTGCGCACGCCGAGTTCAAACCTGTGACCTTCGGATTGTGAGTCAAGAATCTTACCTCGGAACCACGCTAACACTCGGGACACACCTAAGAAGCTGTATACTCAAGCATCGGGTACTTCATTATACTCCCCCGATGACTATTAAAATTATAAATGCCAGAATCAGCAGACTTGTGTGTCGAAGATAATTTGAGGCGAATTGCTGAAAGACTCCATGCAGATGACAACAACCTTGATGATAACAAGGTCAAATTGCTAGGTGTAGGATTGTCACCAATTTATATAAAAATGTATAAGCGCATTTTTATAAATTTATCATCTTAATTATCTAATCATATTTCAAAGGTTGCAAACATTCATTTAAAATTACCTGCATTATCAGCCTACTCTCCATTAGGCTGAGCTTCCTCTCTTCTCTCTCTCTCTCGCCTCTCTTCTTGCCTCTCCTCTCTCTTCTCCCTCCTCTCTTCCAGGCGGAGCCGCTTCTCCTCTCTTGCCTCGCACCTCACCTCTCTCGCCTCTCTTTTTTCCTCTAACAATATCAAACGCTCTTCTACGGAGAGCGCCTTTCTATTCGCTGAAACAAAATAGTCAATAAATATTTTAACGTTTGTTATTTGTCACATACCATTTTAAAGTATTTCCAAACACTCTCCACTACTTAGTATTTCAGTGCTTTAGTACTTACGTTTACTTGCAAGCGGGACTGCCTCTACGAGACATGTGCCACGTACTCCACTTCCAGTTGTAGTAAGTGTTCCACCTCCGGTAGTGGTGATGATGGTGGTGTACTTGTTTCCACTATGAAATCAATCTGCAACAACAGTCGAAAGGTATTAGCTTATCTTGTATCTGAGCAATGCACACCCTTGTATTCTCTTTGAAAGTTGCATCAAATATACCACAAGCAGTTATCTATTACACAGTATAAAGCAAAGTCGCTCCCGCTGTCAGTACGCTTAGATCTTTTAAACTACGCAATGGACTTTCATGAGGTTTTCACCAATAGATAGAGTGATTCATGAGGTAGGTTTAGGCATCAAGGTTTTGTGTAAATTGGTTGATACAATAATAATTGGATGATTTGTATAGCGCTGTTTTTGTGAAAAATCACCTCAAGGGTGCTGTAATAATATAATATATAAAGGGAGCAGGCTGGCAAGCGGGCGGTGTGGATTTGATATGTATCCAAATTAACAGATGGCGTTGGTTATAAAGGTTGGGTAATGGCGTTGTGTTTCGTTAGCCACAGCATTGCGTGACCGGGTCACATAGTATTTTTATATTGCACGTCGATGAATGATATCAACAATGAAGTTCTAAACAATTTGCAACTAAAAGCAGGAACCGTTGATACTTTACTAACTGTCTAACCATCAAGTCATTTCATAAAAACTTACTTAGGGGGTATTTCATCATCCTCTTGATAGCTTATCAGTAAGATAATATATACTAATAAATAATGAATAAATACTTTGCTATAGGTAGAAAACTTGGCTAACTTATTCGATTTGTAGTCACCGTTCTCAAGTTCGAGTAGGTATAGAATAGTAAGCTCCGACTTTATAAGGAAATAAATCTTAAATTGGAATTCGAAAATATACATATTCCTATGGCCTATGGGTAAGCTATCAAGAGGATGGTGAAATACTTCCATATGACAGTAATAATTAGTTAACTTACAGGTACGGACTACGTGGCAGTACGTCCATATACTGCCTTGGCCGCAATGATCTCTAGGACCCTTTTCTCCAACGGAGTCAAGGGCTGTGCCTGGCTGGGGCCACCTCCGCTCTTCATCATCTCCGATCGCAAGCCAGATGCTTTTTTTTTTATGCCATTTTTCTGATCCCTCCACGTCTGAAATAAAGAGACATTTTTGTACTACAGAAAATATAATAAAATTCAAATTATATCAATAAAAAATGTAAATATAATTTTTTTTATTTCGATCCGTAATCCAATTGAAGTCCGTACCTCGTTGCAATAATAGAAATATAACAGTGGTAATAATATAATGAGTGGGGTGAAATGCAGATCCGGGCACCGTCTGGAAATTTAATAAAAAGGCACTTTCTAGATGAGAAAAGTGTGGAGAAGATGAATAAAAAATAAATTAAGGCGCGCTCGGCAAAATTAAGGGAGATACAACCGTTCAAAGTATTTAAAAATTCACTTCGCGAACTGATATTGACAGTTCGTTCGCCATGTTTTCATTGCTTATGTTGGATCCCAGACCTAATACAGAATTAATAGTACGCCAAAATCACAAACCATATTACACAAACCTAGCGTAGCCGCTAAACCACTTGAAAACTGGGATGTTTTTTTGCCGTGACGCGAGCAGGCGCTACGAAGGGGGCACTTTCTTTTCTATCACAAACCATGTTTAGCGTATTAGGTTATAAAAAAATGGCGGGCGGACGCGGGCGAACTGTCAATATCAGTTTGTAAAGTGAAATTTTAAATACTTTGAACGGTTGTATCTCCCTCAATTTTGCCGAGCGCGCCTTAATTTTTGTTTTATTCTGCTTTTCCACACTTTTCTCATCTAGAAAGTGCCTTTTTATTAAATTTCCAGACGGTGCCCGGATCTGCATTCCTCCCAATGAGTGCATACCTATTGCCACTTGTCGCCACTCTGCACCCCAGCTCCATAGCATTCAGGTCGAATGCCAGGGAAGACCACGCCGATTCGTTATTGATGCGGCCATCGTTTCCCTGCTACCGCCCCGAAGTCATTGTCGGTCTCTCTTCCAGTCGACTAATCATCATCTCCAGCTGCCCGCTCGTCGCACGGCTCCTACTAGACATCTGTTGAAGAAATAGGAGCTTAATACATATTTCGATGGCAAATCTACATCTGTAGAACAATTGAATATTTGGGGACGAAAAAACCGCTAACCGCCGCACTTTTAGGCGAAGAATATGGAAATTACACTTCATTTCAAAAATTAGTACAAGAAACAACTATTTATGTACAAAAAAATAGGTTTTTAGGTTAATTTTGACAAACTACCTAATTCATGCGAATTTGAATTGAAACGAAATTTTGCAAACCTCAAATCCTTGGTATACAACTGTAAACATACATTAGTGGATAAATAATCGTGCATTCTTACAGTATTTCGTGTTTTAAACTACTGAAAACCGGCGAAATTAGCATTGAAAAGGCAATTGACATTTCGACAACCATAGAAAATTACACAAAATTGCAGAAATCTATGCACAAATCTGACAGCACATCTCGTACGAGATCGATCTCGTATCACAATAATTAGGAAATCGCTCTTCATATTATATACATCTATGGTTGTGGCGTGTCGACAAGCGACGACGATGATTGGTTAATTTGTAGTCACGACACACCACACCACACAAGTGTGTTTCCGCCTTTACTTTTTTTATCCGTTCGTTCCTATACGGTTTTGGATTCTAGTGATTTTAAATACATAAATTTAAAAAAATATTGTTTTTGATACAATTTTCGATATTGGATATTTTGTATCGATAAATCGATACATCGGCTAAAAATATCGATATATTGAATTAAAAATATCGATATATCGATAATTTTTCAACAAGCCTATACCACTATACTAAAGACTTGCGTGGGACCGTGGATTTATCGCATTATATTCAAGGGCGGATTCAGCTTTGGCGCCAGGGGGGTCACATAGCGCCAGGGGGGAGTCACATAGTCGTGGTCAAGTCACAAGATGGTGTTACGATACACAAAGACGCCACCCCTGCAAATTACTAGGCTACTCCCCTGTGAAGACAAACAGTTTCCCTTTCTCTCCGTAAGCGCGCCGCGCGCTGACGGCGGTTGAACGCCAGCCCCGGTCGGCCGCGCATTACCTTCCCGGACAGCGCTTCGAGTGCCCGCGCAGCGAGAACCGTTCTACACTGTTCGGAATATTCCATAAAGCCGCAATGGCGGTGCCCGTCCATAGTGACTTACGGGAATGCCAGTTACGGCTAAATTCCTCGCACCTTACCGATCTTCCAGCCATCAACCTGCTGCAGTGAGTAACCTGAGCCATTTAATTCCTCTTTATTGCGTGTGTTCCTTTTAAATTCAACGCGTAGATAAATGACCGCCCCCAGAGAGATTTTAGGGCCAAATACACCCGAATTAGATAGGATTATTGTGCTACTCTGTTCTAACTTTGCCTGTATTATGTACCATTGTTGTTTATGAAAGGATTCTACCCAATACACCTGATATTTACCGTAGCCAACTTGTTTCACTGTCTCCCCCAACCCGTAGGATTTGAGCTTATTTCAGGGATGCCACACAAACGCTTCAGAGATCCTACAACCCTGGTGATGATAGTCTCCTCCGCTCTGCTGACCATTCTGAGCTAGTTTGTCGGCAGAAAGTAGGCACCTCAGGTAGGTGTACACAACAATGTTATAATTTAATTTTGATAATAATAGATACAAGTAAAAAGTAGGTCCACCTAGGTCCTGGACCCAGCCCAGGGGGGGGGTCATAACCCCCCCCTGGATCCGCCCTTGATTATATTGGAATCGAGTACCCGTCAATTAAATAAATAATTTATTGCTATCTCATTCTCCCGCAGGCTAAATCCTATGGATGTATGTGTTTGTCTCTTTTTAGGGTCGCTCGCTTCCGTTTCATAGAGTTTCAAATCACAACAATGCTAAAGAAGTTTTCACTTCATGTCCTGTTTCGGTCGGACACTAGTTATTAGTAACCTGTGAATGTTTATCTTTCTTTTTTTTTAGTTGTGCCACCCGCCTTTAAAATATTTCCTTAACCTTTAACCCTGTGGTTTAAGGGATAAAGGTTGTACGCAGAACTTTATGACATTCATACATTCTCTATGAAAATTAACGTATGTTTGTTATTTGTTTTTGGGGTGTTATGCCGTGTTCCACTACCTCCTCCTTTAGCCAATGTTTCGGACAGCGTTACAGTGTCCATCATCTGCCCTAAAAATCTAAAATCATTAACGTATGTGTATGTGCGCATAGCGCTGAGGCAGGATTTCCCAAAAAGTGGTCCGCAAGAGGCTAGAAGATGGTCCGCCGGTCAATAAGCGAGCAAGCGCGCGGGCGGTCCCTGGTCGAGAAGTCTGAATAAAAAAAAACGGTACAATATTCCATTTATCATTATTGTACCTTGTGGTCAGTGGCCATTATTGTATTCCGTTTCGCCCCATCCCATCCTACCTCCTCCGTTGTGGTAAATATTCTGCTAGAACCCGTCCCACCCTATCCCATTCCGCCCCCTCCGTTGTGGTAAATATTCTGTGCTATCCGTCCCTGATGCCACCCACGCTAGCCTACGCCACTGACCATAAGCAGTGGCTTAGGCCTAGCACGGGTGGCATCTGGGACGGATAGGGCGGACAATGTGGTGTCACCTCCCCCCCCCCATTAAAGTTGACAAACACAAATTTCGAGTTCATAAAAAAATTAAAAATTGGTCTGTCCTGGGGGGGGGTTTGAGAATTGTGGTCTTGGAGGGTGAAACTCGGTCGGGTGGCACCCGGGGCGCCGGCCCCCCCTCGCTACGCCACTGCTTCTGGTCCCTGTCGAAAAAATAAACGTACAAGTGGTCCCGGGTCAGAAAAAGGTTGGGAACCACTGCGCAAAGGCACGGCAAAGAGGTTAAAATTATCTATCACATACAGAGGCGTAGCGAGGGGTGGGGCGGTCCGCCTGATGAGGGGGGTGACACCCGACCGAGTGTCATCCCCCAAGAGCACAATTTAATTGGGGGGGGATGACACCACGTTATCCGCCCCGGGTGCCACCCATGCTAGCTACACCACTGATCACATACACTATTTGACAGCGTCTATGGTAGAGGCAAGACTCTTGATCTTGACTTATATCTCCCCGACTTGCGATCCGGAGGTCGCGGGTTCAAATCCCAGCGTGCACAAGTAAATTTTGTTTGATTGATCTGTGTTTTCACAATTTAATCATTTAAAATAATATAAGGTATATTTGTGGCACCATTCAGCATTGAAACGTTGCTTGAGATGGCTTTAGCCATGTTTGGTGACTAGCCAGGCACTTCCTCTTATCCCTCCCCTCCCCACTTATCTACAACCTCATAACATGGCCCAAATGGGGATGCTTTAGTCTCACTGGATCCAGGCGGTCGAGAGCAGTTGGGACTCTTATGCTGTATTCACATTAAAAAAAATTAAATACCGAAAAATCTTACATTGTAAGATTGCACATTGTTACGAAAATTTTAAATATTTTAACAAATTTTAAAAGGGCTGGTCCCATTTTAAGTAAACAACAAATAACCCATTGAATTTGCTCAAATCACTTGAAAGTTACTAAGATTTATTGATTTTTTTTTGTTTTGATGCATTTGTACGGCCATTAGGTTAAACTACCCTTAATAACTTACGTACGAATCATATGTTTGTTTAGTAATGTAACATTGTTATGTAAACAAGCTTATGGGTCCGAGTGGTTAAATTGTTTCACTATAAGCAAAAATAAATAAAGTAGCTCACATCCGTATCTACTAGATATTTATAACTTTTGATTACAAAAATAATTTTTCAATTTGGTTGGGTATTTTGATCTCAAATCCAAAGTAAGATTTGTATGAAACGGGCCGAAACGAGCCGCGAAAATGTTCCACTTAAGTAATCACTTTTGTTGTTACGCTATAATAAAAATCCAATGTAAAACTATTGTGTTAACTTGATACTTATTTGTGTGCTGGACACTGCTCTGTGTAATATTGCAAAAATGCAATGTAAAACTATTGTGTAAACTTGATACTTATTTGTGTGCTGGACACTGCTGTGTGTAATATTGACGCCTGATATAAATTGTTATTAATGGTGCATGCACTTTCTAGTATAATTTTTATAAATTGTGATTGTATGTATGAGCATTAAGAAAATTTCTTATTTCAGGTTAACAATTGCGTATCATCCATTTTCACAAATATCAACTTATTATTCAGACAGCGAATATTAGACGTGGGCAAAATGATTCCCAGGAGTGAATAGATCCCGTCTAATTCCCCCGGCCTTTTGAATTGATTCCTTCTATTCATTCCTTTACTTCAATTAATTCCAAAAAAAAAAAAAAAAAAAAATACCCAAGCACCGCACAAAGAGGAGACCGATTATTCTATCTCACTACCTCGCAGGCTAAAACCTATAGATTAATGTGTTTGTCTCTTTTTAGTGTCGCTTTTTCGTTTCATTTCAAATCACAATAAGTGGGGAGGCTACGAAGCACCACACAAAGAGAGGACCGATTATTCTTTCGCATTATCTCGCAGGCTAAATCCTATACTTAGTTAAATTAAACAGTTTTTTGTTTCACCCCTAAAGATTTACTTATTTTATTTATTAAACTTAAAAGTATTTTATGACAGCTGACAACAGCTGATCGGCCCTATAATATATGCAAATTTACATATTACATCTACCCAAGATCCACGTTTAAAAGTAGGTAGGTACTTGTATTCCAATATCTTTCACACGTGCCAAAAAAACGATTACAAGTGCACTATTTTTGCTTCTCAATTTTCTAGCCGATGCGATGCCGCGATGTTCAGATTCAATGTCGGAAGTTTTCGGCTAACTATGTAATGAAATTGAAGGCTTGGCCCGCCGAGGAATTGGTGAACCGCTGCGCTCGGACGGATTAAGGGCCGGCACTGAGCAATGAATTAGTCACTTTTGACTAGTGTCTTGTGTCTTACCCCGCAGAGACTCGCGAGGAGCTGCGTTTCGGATACACTCGAGCCGAGATTGACGTGAATCGATGGCGATGTAAGACGATGACATCTGACGTCATTTCTAAGTCTGAGGTTAACTAGAGACAACAACGTCACAAGTGAAAAAGACTTTTAGTTTTAATTCCTGAATAAAGCGCTTCGGACAATTTCCGATAGCGACAGACTAGCTACGAGTACCTGGGACGCGGACGGGACGGGACGCGCGGGGACCTTAGGACAATCTCAGGACATTGACTACGACAAATGATTAATTCCTTGCGTGAAAGGGACGCTCGGACAATTCGGCTGAATCGCGGCCGCGTTTTGTTTGATCTACGGGTTTTTAGAACGGCGGCCGGCGATAGCGGGATACGAGTCGTTCACAATACCGTCGACAACTTCGCGGCGCGCCGCCCATTGAATAATATTTAAATACGGTATTTAATATATTTTTAAAATACCTATGAAACATTATAATATTTAAATCGTTTACGGAACACATTATTCATTGAAATAATTTAACAGTAAAATAAATGGAAATTAAACATTTATGTTGCCGTTAAAAATCGTACGATACAAGGCCAAAGGTAAGGAATGAAGAATCATTTCTTTTTGAAATTGAGAATCAGATCAAGTGTGTCACAAGATTGAATTTATTCATTTAATTCGGTCATTCAATTTTGCCCATGTCTAGCGAATATTATATTATATCATTAATTCTCTACTTTGTATCTCACCTAGGTCAAACCTTTTATCTGAGAAATTTAGTAAGTACATTGTTTGATATTGTATTGAGAAAATAGAATCAAGGGAGATGACCCATGAACTATTATTAGTATGATATTGTGTACGCAAAAGTGTTACCAACATCGTTCACTCATACAACTGTCCCTGACCTTGAAATTGCAACTTTCATTGGCTGAGCGGACTCGTAACTTTCATTGGCTCCGTCGCTTATATAGTCCATTCAGTTTGATCTTAGTTTCATTACTGTCAGCATGCTTCCATGCCATATCTCCCTTTGTTTCTATTATCTGTGGACTGGATACATCAGCACTGGATACAAGGGCGGATTTAGGGGGGGGGGGCACGTTATTTATGTGTACTGTGGAGATTCCATCACAGTACAGAAAACTGTCTTTATTAAACATTTAATTTTTCTATTGTTTTGACACTTTCATAAACCTTCCTATACATACTTGAACTTGTAGAAATAAACTTGAAGTAAGATACTTGTTTATTTCTAACAGTAATTGTTGATTTTTTTGCCCGTCCGCCCATTGTGCCCCCCCCAGAAAAAAATCCTGGATCCGCCCTTGACTGGATATGTTCAGTTTTTACCCTTGTCCTCCGGACTTTGTTTAAAGAACTCTTTACATTGCAATCCAATTTTGCCGATTTTGTTTTCTAATTGAATATATTTTAACGTCTAATTTTTGTATCATATGAGGTGAGAATTTTTATGGGTAAGTAACAGGTAGCGATGTTATTGATTATTGTAGAAATGCATAATAAATTTGTGGCAATATGCAGCAATGTTTATAGATTTATAAACGCATTGTATCTGATAGGTTAACTGGAAGAAATAGAATATAGGTACCTATAAGTTATACCTTTTGTACTTAATGTAAATTTTGTACAATAAATGATTTTGATTTTGATAATAAATAATAATCCTTTCCATTATTTTGTTTTTGATCTAACCGGTGCAAAAAAAGTAAATAACCAATTCGTACATATTTCTAACAAATCTTGTGCATTCACCATTATGTATTACAACGCTGGCCTTTTTAACACATCTATCCGTCTCATAACATTTCATGGATCACGTACATGCTACTACACTTGTAGAGGGAGCCACTGGTGGATCGCGTACACAACAACGGATAAGGTTAAATACAAATACAGGGAAACCCTCTTCTTCCAAGGGTCTGGTAAAAAAATTTTTTTAGGCAGGAAAACCTTATAAGTGGGATTCAGTTTTCAAGGGACCAAAAAAACAAAACTTCTTAAGGGGTTAGGCCACTCTAGAATTTTCGAAAAATTGTTTTTTTTTTTTAAATTGTCCTCTAAGACCTCAAAAATGATGTCCCAAAAGATTATGGTCGGCAAAAATCTGTAAGTACTTGGTTTTCGAATTTAAGTACATAGTACTTAGTACATAAGTAATCTACAAACAGCGCATAAAGCATTCAGAGAGATCGCTGTCTGAATGGGTAAAAGAGGCAAGGATCGCTTTAAGATCAAGCAGAAAAGAAAAGCAAGAGCAGGACGATAATCTGGAAGGCCAATTGTATGGTGCACGCATCGCAGATTGAAGGTATTGCAAAATTATTCACAATTCTCTACTACTCAAAACTTCAAACGCGTGTATCTCAAAACTGCATATTTTAAGTTGGCCGGAAACATAACAAGGACAATTTTCAACCGATTTACCTGAAATATTAAACATATCTTGAAAAATACATTGTCTATGGAAGTATGTAGGATTTTTTTAAATATTGCATAGTTGATTTATTATTAACAATTACCTGATGATTTTTTAGGCAAATTTTTCACTTTCCACTTTGGAAGTGCGCCATTAGGCCAAAAATTAATATATTGAAAAAAACCTACGTACTTCTATAGCAGTTATTATATAAAATCAAAAAAAAAATTGGCTTAATATAATTCAAAAATTACAGAAGCTGTTTGTCCGGCCGTGGACCCTGAAAAAACGGAGACGTCGTGGGAAAAACGTTGCACAGCCACCATTTTGAAATTATTAATCGCTTCAAAATTTTTTTTGTATACAATCACTGATGTGTATAATAAATATTCTTTATTGGAATCTTGATTTATTTTGTAGTATTTCTGAAAAAAAAAATCCTTAAAAAAGTCTATTTCTTCGGCCTCTAGGGTAACCGGTAGACTAAAAAATAACAATAAAGCGACTTAAAACAGTATTTTCTTTTTATTTATTTATTATTTACTGAAGACTTATAAAATATATGTATAAAATCATAGAAAATAGAAGAGGGAGATACAAGAAATGTTGCCGAACTCAAGCTTAACTGCATCAACTATTAAAGAGGCTACTTGTGTGCACAATTTCATCGGATATGGCCCAACTCCCTGTTCTTATATACTCGTATCTATGTGTAAAATTAATTACATTTAAAAATTAAAACAAACTTACAGATGACCTTGATGTGATATATTATAACACTAAACAGCACTCTAACATAAAATAAATTTTTTAAAGATTTATAAAATTCTTATCAAAAATATAATTATTATATAATATTTAATGTAATAATACATAAATTCACTATAACATATCAACATTCTCTTTGAACCCTTTGACATAACAATGGTTTATTTTACACAGAATTTCTTTGGAAGAAGCATTTCACAAGGCAATTTAAGAAAATGTAAAAAAAAAGTTTTACCCACAGGCTGCCTTTACACTCAAAAGTTAAATTTACGACTTAGGTAGGATTTTGATAAGTTACTCAGGCGCGGTCCCTCCATACATACTGTAAAAAAATATAGTAATAATTTTTAATTATTTATTCAGCATTAAAAATGACTAATATTGCGTAGGCAAAATAACATAAATTATAACACTTTGGCTGTGACCCTACACTTGTGAAAAAATAACTAATATTACTCAGGATCACTTTGTATGTGCAATATTAATATAACATTATAAAGTAGGTACAACACATTCGCTGTAACCTTATACTTGTGAAAAAATTACTAATATTACTTAGGATCACTTTCTTTGTGCAAATTAACATAAATATAACCCATTAAGTATAACACATTCGCTGTGACCTTACACTTGTGAAAAAATTACTAATATTATTTGTTACTCAGGATCACTTTGTGTGTGCAATATAACATATTATAAAGTAAAACACATTCGCTGTTACCATATTCTGTGAAAGAATCATTAATATTATTTGGGAATGTATGTGCATTTTACAAAGTATAACAAATTTGCAGTGACGTTATTACAGACTGTAAAAAATGACTGCATACTTGCATGCATGCCACTATAAAACAACTCACTTGCAACATGATGCCAGTGAGATATAAGCACAATCCTGCTGTAGATTAATCCAGGGGTTTTAAAAGCCTGGCAAGGAGTCTGGCAGTGGCGGTGTGACGATGAACTGCGGCCAGTTGCAGGGGAGTCCTGTGTTCTGTGTCCCTAGAGTTCACCACCGCTGCTAAATGCCTCTCGTCTCCCTGAGGAAGCTCAGTACTGCCACTTCCCGCCATCTCAAACACTTTCTCGGCTAAACGCAGCAGTCGGGTTACAGAGGGACTGCTCGAGCATTGCAGAGGTGTGCGATTGGCGCTTCTGTCTCGACTGTTGTAGCACGCTCCGTGGGCCAACAGGCAACTCACAATATCAGTGGCGCCCTTCTTAGCGGCAACGTGCAGAGCTGTGGAACCTCCCACCACAGTTTTAGCATTGACAAAGTTACGGTAAGCATTCGGTTTGGTCCTCTTTACGTTCTGCAATAAGAGGCGAACTGTTTTTCCGCATGTTCTGGACGTAGCAATATGCAGGGGGGTGTTCCCCTTCTGCGAGACGGTAGTAGGATTGGCTCCATTGTCCAGCAACAGTTCAACTACCTCCACAGTGGCGGCAAAGTGCAGCGCTGTTCTTCCCTCACCATCCGCAGTATTCACGTCCGATCCATTCTCTAACAAACTACGAACCACGCCACTATCCCCTTCACTGGCTGCATTGAGCAAATAAACATCACAAGGGGAAACATAGCCAGCATCAATTTCAAGTTTTGATTTTGAGAATTTATCAAAGTTATCTAGAAATCCATCGATCTTTTGGAAAGTTGGGTGGTCAGGGCCAAAGGTGGCATTCCTTGCATTTATTCCTGCCTTGTGAACCTTCAGGGCATCGTGCACATTGTTCTGACAGAGATATAGACGTTTCATAAGACTTTGAGTATAAATTGTGTCACTGTGATTGAGTCCTAACACATTCTTTTGTATAGCTAACGTTTCCTGAAAGATTGGCAAAGCTTCATCAAGTTTGTTTTGGCTAAAAAGAACATTTGCCATATTGCTCCTGGCGCTGAGAGTCTCTGAGTGATTCAGTCCTAGAATTTTTTTTCTAGTTTCGTAAACAGTTTGATACAAAGCAAAGGCTTCATGGGCCTTCCCTTGATTACACAACACCATGGCAATATTATTTTGAAGACACAGAGTTTCAGGGTGATGGGCACCTAATGTGTTTTTGTATTTTTTGTAAACTTGATTGTTCAAGCACAAGGCCTCTTCGTACTTCCCCAGGGCGTGAAGCACGAGCCCTGCGTGGGTTTTAGTTTGCAATAGTTCCTCATGCCCCTCGCCCAGCATTTCCTGCTGCCTCGGCATAACTGTCTGGATTATGTCCCATGACTCTTCGTTCCTTCCGAGCCGGTGAAATAATAAAGCCAGACTACTCCTGGTCTTTAGGGAGTCTGGGTGGTGAGGACCTAATGCTTTCACTCTCTTCTTATAGATATCTTCCAACATAGGCATGGTTTCAAAATATTTGGACTGTTTGTACAATGCTGTCATTATTTTATATTGGATGTCCAGCGTTCCTGGATTATCCTCACCTAATATTTCTATTCTCTCATTTAGCAGCTGTTTTAATATATCAATGGCTTCTGTGAATCTTTCTAGCATAAACATTGAATCCACCTTGGATAGGATGTGGGGAACATTGACCTGGGAAACCTGCTTCAACTCTTCTATGTCAGGGAAACCACTTTTCATCGCAAGAACCACAAGAGTGTTGCCATCGGTGTCGCGAGCTTTCATCACAGCCTTTATGATTTCTACATTATTTATTTTGGTTATGTCTTTAACTACTCTGACATTGCAGGTTTGTACTTTCCTAAAACAGAGTTCAACCATTAGCAGTAAAGATTTGATATCTTTGTGTGTAGCAAAATCCAATGGAGTCTTCATATTGTCAGCCTTGTGGTTGTGTGCTGCGCCATTTTTCAGCAAAGTTTCAACTATTCCCGGATGAGAAAATTTGGATGCGTAATGCAGAGGAGTATTGCCACCCTTTCCAACAGCACTGGGATTGGCTTTGCTCTTTAACAAAATGTCACACACCTCCTGAAAGCCCTTCCAGGAGGCAATGTGTATAAGTGTTGCATTGTCAGAACTTTTCGCATCTACATATTTTGCCAAGTCTTTAACCAAAATGCCAACCGTCAAAATATCATTTCTCTTGACGGCCTTAAATAGTTTTTCAATCGACTCTAACAATTCTTTAATATCTCGACTTTTAGCTAAATCTGCAGGGGTTCTACCAAGGTAGTCCATGGCATCATACACTGCACCACTATGTAATAACAACTTAACCATCTCTGTATGTCCCCGTTGGGCAGAATAGTGAATAGGCAAGCAACCATTTAAATCGATGGAATCAATATGGACATGTTTGTCCATCAAGTATTGAGCCACAGCTAGATGCCCTCCTCCTGCAGCACAATGCATCAGGGTCCAGCCAGCGGATCCGGGATCATCAATACTCATCCCGAGCTCCAGGAAGAAAGTTAAGATATGAGGATGGCCCTCTCTAGTGGCTATGTGGATCGGTTTAGAGCCTAGTCTGTTTCTAGCATTTATGTCTGCTCCTCGGTCTATCAAGAGTTTTGTTACTTCGAGATTACCAGCTTGAGCCGCCATGTGCAATAATGTCCAGTCATCGTTGCCTCTGTCGTTAATGCTAGTACCTACTTGTTGCAACAATATTAAAGTATTTGGCATTTGGACATTAAGTATTGCCAGTTCTAACGGCGTTCTATTCTTAAAATCTCTGATGTTAGGGTCTGCTCCCCAGTGGAGCAACCTTTCCATAATATCTGGCTTGTTCGCGTGGACTGCAATATAGAGCGGTGATAGTTTAGTATCTGCAGGATTGACATTGGCTCCATTTTCTAGCAAGACTTCGACAAACTCCGTATGTCCTTCAAATATTGCAATCAACAAAGGGGAAGGGTCTTGTACGCAATCTGCAACTTTAATACCTCTCTTTATCAGTGCTCTGGCTACTAATGCATCACCACTTAGAGCTGCCGTACATAAGAGGTTTGATCCGTCTTGATCTTTAATATTAATGTCAACATTTTTATTCTTTAACAAAGCTTCAACTACAAGTCTATGCCCTGATTTAATTGCAGATAACAGAAGTTTGCCACTGCCAAAATTAACATCTGCTCCTTTGGCAATCAAAATGTTCAACAGGTCTATATTGTTATTCTTAGCTGCGTAGCATAATGCGGAAGAACCATTAGCTTCCAAGAGGTTTACATCCACTCCATACTTTAACAAGATCTCAACGACAGCCTTGTGATTTCCGCTGGCAGCCAGATGCAACGCAGTGGTACCACCTTCAGCCTGGGCATCAACGTCAGCCTTTCCGTGAAGCAATGCTTCTACCACTGAACTGTTTCCAATTAACGACGCAATATGCAACGCTGTGCTAGAACACTCTCCTTTCTCATTAACATCGGCTCCATACTTTAGCAGCATTTGAATAGTTTTCTCATTGCAAGTTTTAAAAGCAGCTTCGTAGATTGGTGTATAGTTATTATTATTTTTACAATTTAATTTAGCCTCTTTTTTCATCAAAGCCTCTAAAACAGCTTCGTGACCATTTCTAGCACTGAGATGCAGAGCAGTGTTACCTTCTTTGTCTCTTGAATGTACATTAGCTCCTGCAGCTAGCAAAATGTCCACCACTTGCCGGTGACCTGCTAGTGCAGCAAGGTGCAATGGCGTCGCTTTATATGTATCTTGGGCATGGATATCAATCCCCCTTTGGATTAAAGTCTCCACAACAGAAGTATGACCACCCTTAGCAGCAAAGTGTAATGGAGTTGAGCCGTTGACATCTCTGCTATGCGCCAGAGCGTCATTCTGCAACAGGAGGTCAACTATATCCGCGTATCCACCTTTGGCTGCAAAGTGAAGTGGGGTGAAGCCGTCATTTCTCCTAGCATTGACATCGGCATTGCGTTGCAACAATAGATCAACGATGAGTGCATTGCCATTTAAAACAGCTGTATGGAAGGGAGTGTGATTGTCCATATTTCCGTTGTTCACAAAAGCACCTTTATCCAAGAGGATCTTGACAGTCTCTTTGTGGTTATTTTCCACTGCGAAATGTAATGGGTACTGACCTCGAAACGCCTTGAGGTTCAAGTGAGCCCCCTTCTCTAGCAGAGCTTTCACAACCTCTTGGTGACCATTAAATGCTGCCAGATGCAATGGAAAAAAGCCTAACTTAGTTTTAGCATTCACATCAGCTTCATTTAGCAGCAAGAACTGTACTATTTCTACATGACCGAATTCTGCGGCTAAGTGAAGAGAAGTAGCGCCCCCATTAACAGTATTTTCATCCATAGCAGCACCTTTCTTCAAAAGAATTTTAACCACATTTAAGTAATTGTTCATCACGGCATAATGTAAAGGAGAACGTCCCGTGATATCTTTATTAGTAGTTTTGGCTCCTAATGAAATTAATGCCATGACAGTTTTCTTGTGGCCATTGCGGGAAGCCAGGTGTAATGGTGTCTTTCCAGCATTATCCACTTGATTAATTGCGTTTCCCATTTCTGTCACTAAAAATTTCACAATGACATCTCTTCCAAAAGTTGCGGCTATGTGGAGGGCAGTTTGACCATTGACATCTCTTACTTCAGTGCTAAACATTTCCTGTTTAGTCAAGAACTTGATAGTTTCAATATTAGGTCCTCGCGCAGCATAATGTAGCGTAGACGACAGATCTTCCTTTCTCGAAAATATATCAGCTCCCCCCGCAATTCCTAAAGTGAATTTGTCAAAGTTTCCGTCAATAAGAGACTTCCACATTTCCTTCTGTTTGTCAAGAATAGATAAGCCCCGCTCATATCTCCGTCTCAGTAGTTTGATATTGTGCATGAAAATGTTCCCTATTTTACGCTTCAGTAAAAGGTCTTTGGTTTCAATAAGTTTTGTGGCATTCAGGAGTATAGCGGACCAAGCATCAGTGGGCAGAATATCTACTAAGGCGTTCCCGTGAGCTAAGTGGTTGCGCAAGCATTTGCCGCTCAGCAGGGGCAAGTCCCCATCTAGATACAGTACATTGTTGGGAACACACTTTGTTGAGCTATCTAAAAGGGATATTACATCTAGCACAAGGACTTCTATCATTAATCTATTTCCAGTCTCATCTTTATATAGCGCTGAAAGATGCTCATGTAATTGACCACGCATTCTATCAGTTCCTACGGTCTTTCCTAGTTCAGTTAATTTCTGATTCAGTTGTTTACTAGTTATCTCCCCGCTGTTCTTAACACTCTTACACTTTTCCCGTCCATTGTTAATTTTATTGAATTTGTTCAAATATAATTGTCTACCATATTCGTCAATACATTTAATACTACACTCATCAATTGATCCAGTGAAATAAATTCTAGCTATCGCCAATTGTATTTCGTTAGCTATCTCCGGTTTAATTCTCATAGATACACTGTCATAAAATTTAGTTAATAGGCTACCTAGCAAAACATGTTTTCCAATTTCTATAGGATATTTTTGAGACGGCAAGTCTCTTAAGGCATTATTAGCTAAAAACTTCGCAGCCCTTATTATATCTCCCTCTCTTTCTTTAGTGATGTCATGAAATTTGAAAAAAAAATCTATTGCCTTTATACACAAATAGTCTTCCACTGTCAATTGATGTTGTAATTTTGACTTTTTGAGAACATATTTTATTTCAGCAAACAGTTTCTTCTCATATGGAGTTTGATCTACAATTTTTGTGATAATTTCTTCAATAAAATCTTCAATTTTTCGATGGCCTTTTGTAACAGTATCTGTTTCTTGGACATCCACAATGGAAATATTGTGAAAGATATTTGCAATTTCAAGACATTCATCTACACTATCACTATTGACGAACATGGTCAACAAATACTTTATTTTTTTCACTTTGCTGGAATATGTTATGTCAATAATGACAGATGCAATCTTTTTAATGTCATTTTGAATGTTAGAATATAGTACAGGGTCTTCTAACTCTGGGTGTGGATGAGATAGAGAGAGGCGCAAGTCTTGCAGAACTTTTCTAGTTTCTTTGGGAGCAGAGAGGAGGAGAAGTTCACTCACAGCCGGGGAGAGCTTGGGGCTGTCCAGGGTGTTCTTCAAATGCTCTCCCGTCACCTGGAGGGCTCTCTTGATAGTCAACTGGCCGAGTCTAGTAACAGGGTCTGCCAGCAAGGCCATGTCTAGGTATGTCTTTATCATGTGGAGCGAGGAAATGTCTCTCACCTCTTTATAGTCAGAGTACAAGTGTGGGAATCTGCTGCTGATGGCAGCGGCAACATCCTCGCGGCCATACGTCACCGGTTTCTGAAGTTCCCAAATATCTGTAGACACAATGTGTTCCTCCAACTCTTGCAGGGTAGAGGCAAACTTGATCAATTCCTTCAATAACCTCTCTTTCTTCAGTACGGACAGATAGAATAAATTCAATTCTTGGCGGTGAATGTGGGCGGATACGAAGCTCACCAAACAGAACTCCATTTCTTCCCAGGGTAGAATATTGTATGTGGACTTCAACTGATGTTTCAGTATATGGATATTCTGCGCTATGAACTTGGCCGTGTATAAAAAGTCACTGTCCACTTCTGTATAAGTATTGATATGCGCAATATTTTCCACGAGCAGTTGGATGCGTTCTTGGATATTAGCTGCGGAAGTGGCAGGAAGCGCTCCGTCGCCTTTACAGAAGAAACGTAGATCGAGCAATTTGTATCGGACCAATAGGTGCATTTCCACTGACACCAGTACATTGTTTAAGAGTAATTCCTCGTAAGACTCGGAAATGACTCGCTCTGAGAGTTCGGGGGTAACTGACCCGAGGAGTGTGAGGAAGAGCTCCACATTGCTGGAGCGGATGGCGTAATAAAAGGCGTTGTGGCCTTCTACTTCCTGCTCCACTGGACACCGGCAGGGTACAACAACTGGCGCATCAGAGGTGTCCTTCAGTAACAGCTTCAATAGGTCAGCCCTGTTGTGCTTGCAAGCCAAGGTGATGAAGGGGAAAGAGGGAGAGTCCATCCCCCGGAGCCGTCTCAGGTCTGCGCGAGACCGGCAGGCCAGGAGAGCTGACAGTTGACTCGTCTTATCTGCTTCCATTGTCAGTAACACTTTAATACAAACACACTAACATAAACTATCACCAACCATCACTCCGCGCAGTGCAATGTCACCAGTCACCATCGACCAAGTATATCAGTTCATGTCCATATCCGATCGGTGAATGCGTGATGAATGTCATACTTCAAACGATATTTTCTGTTATTAGCCATATACGAAAGGATTGGACAATTTTTCAAGGTTGTGTGCGTAATTCACAAATAATGCAACAATTGATTTTAAAACCGAACTGAAAAGACGCCGCCCGATATCACGTTAGAATATTGTGGAACTTAATGTTATGGCATATGTGTGGTTTGGTTATTTGTTATCATAAATATACCAAACCACTCACGTTATTCTGCCAATCATGCATAAATATACCAATCCCTAGATCGATATCTTCGGGCCTTTTCTATGGGACAAATGTCGACACCAACTTCACCACGGAAAAACAATCCCGATCTTGGTAGAAGGGAGTTCAAGGCCATTTGTCATAGACAATGGTACAAGGCCTACCATAGACAATATACTCGCCCCACTTCATCAGCCCAATAAATTATTAAAAAAAAAATTGAAAAGCAGAAAAATGAAAAACTTTTCCCCAGGACAACAAGGTTCCATGTGCCAAAGATGGTTCTGAGGAAATGAGATTTACATAGTTTTTTACAGCTCATTTTCTCAGGAGGGAGCTTTGTCAGATGGAAACCTGTTATCCTGAGGAGATGAAAAATCAATACATTAGAAAAATGAAAAACTCACAGGTGCATGTTTTAAATATTTTTTATTTTTAAAAAGACAATGGATAAACAATACATAAAAATGCAGAGTAGGAGGTTCCACCCATAGATTGAGCATGAGTCAGAAATTAACGCTGACTGGGCCATAATGTATTCATTCATTGTACTTGTCATATAATTAACAGTATTATATAATAGTTCATATATCCAACGGAATATCCATTAATACATTATTTGGTTTAATACGCTAACTCTGTAATCTTTTCTATAAAATGTATAATAAATACAAATACGTAAAAAATAATAGCACAAATTACAAACACAAAAACAGTACACAAAAAAAAATTGATTTATTTATGTAGTATTGTAGTTACATGTCACATGACCATAGACAGGTTAGTATATTTATGACCATAGACCATAAATAAACCAGTCATCCATAGACATTGGACTATAAATAAACCAATCAGTGTGACCAGATTTCATTTTACGAATCTACTGCTTGTGTAGGTTAAAAACGGAGGCGTCTACTAATATCTACAGGAATTCCAAAAACTGAAAAAATCGAACTAATATCTATGAGAATCAAAGTGTTGACGAATATCTACAGCTCAAACTGTTGACTAATGTCTATGAGGACCAAAGTGTTGACGAATATTTACAGTACTGGCAGAGGTTGGGTTTGCAATTATGTATAGCATATTGGAATAACGTAATTTATTTATTTATTTATCATTAACGCCCTTATGGGCTTTTACATACATTTACATTTTTTTATATATTTTAGTACATACTGGTGTGTTTAGATGACAAAGAACAAAACTTTTCACATATTACATAGAAGTAAAGCTGGTAAGTAAAATGTATAGCATTATACAATAAAGAGAAAAAAATAAGTTTTAGAGCTGCAGATAGCATAACATATGTATAACAAATAATAATAATGAGTGGGTTCTTAATATATGTGTAATTTATATGTGTTGAATACATAGCGAAGTTGATTTCAAACAAAAATACGCACTACCGACTTGAACCGCACTAAAATTAATATTCAAAACGATTCCATTTTGACCAGTTACATTGTCGTCAGAATTTCTGCAAAATTCAATTTAAGAAGACAAAATACTTTATACTGATACCGTGGAACATTTCAGATAACATAACAAATGGAACATAACAAATAATATCAGATACTTCAGTAAACTATCACGGAGAGGACAAATGAGTTCGATAATATAACCGAGTATTTAATTACAATCCAATTAAAAATTAGTCAAAGTATAAGCCGTTAAAGTAATTTTCTTATTATTACCTATTACAACGATAAACAAGAAGAGTTTTTGTAAAGTTTGTTTATAAATTATAAATTAATAACCTTTGTTCCGCCGTGTATGGTAGGTGTTTTACGGAGCATAACTATGTATGTTTATGATAAACTGTGCACAGAAAGTTTCAAACTGGAGATTTATAATTCTATTGTAAGTATTCCAATATGCTGAGTTTAAATTTCGACACTGAATGATGACGATAAACATCGATTGTGTTATATTTATTTCCAAGTCTGTGAAGCCTTTCGATAGGCGAGTTTTCGAAGTAATTATTAGTAGATGCGTTAACAAAATACGGCGCATTCAATCTTGTATTACGGGTAGGTACCCGCAGTTGGATTAGTTTGGTTAAATCAAGGGCGTCCAGTCTGCCATTTGATATATTGAAAAGACATATTAAATCACTCATTATTCGTCTCGAAGTTAATTCATTTAATTTTAGTAAGTCCATTAGATATGTGTAGTTAAGCTCTTCGATTGGAATTCCTAATTTATAGTTTATAAATTTCAGAAACTTATGTTGCACTCTCTCAATTTTTTGTTGGTGAATCTTATAAAAAGGAGCCCAGATTGTTGAATTGTACTCTAAATGGCTTCTCACCAACCCAGTGAACAGCAATTTAAAAGAATTAATTATTTTAAAATCTTTTACCGTCCTCAATATAAACCCCAAGCTTTTCATGGCCTTGTTAGATATTTTGTTTATATGAGGAACAAAAGATAATTGACTGTCAAAAATAATACCTAGGTCCTTAATTTGTTCAACTCTTTTTAGAAAGATATTGTTGATACTGTATTCATATGTAATAGGGTTTTCAATTCGGGCAAAAGTTATTGCTTGACATTTTTCAATATTGAGGAACAGTTCATTATGGATGCACCACTCTTGTAGCCTCACAAGATTTGTTTGTAATACGCAACAGTCATTGAGATTAGTAATTGTTTTGTAAATTTTAAGATCATCAGCAAATAAAAGTACAATAACTCCATCAAAGATTGTACTTATGTCGTTGATGAACAAGGAAAACAATACTGGTCCTAGATGTGACCCCTGGGGAACTCCGGTGAAGATTTCGATTTGATGTGAAAAGTGTGCGTTGAGTTTGACTGAAATTTTTCTATTGTGTAAATAACTTTCGAACCATCTCAAAATATGCCCCGTTATTCCAAGGGATTTTAATTTGCGTATAAGTATTTTGTGTGAGACTTTGTCGAAAGCTTTGCTGAAGTCAGTGTAAACTACGTCTGTTTGAAGACGATTGTGCATATTATTAAATAAATATTCCTGATAAATCATCAAATTTGTGAGAGTAGACCTTTTTGACATGAAACCGTGTTGTCGATGTGAAATTACTTTGTTAATCTCAGGAGAGAGTTTAGAGAGCAGAGCAGATTCAAATATTTTCGGGATCGACGACTGGATACAGATAGGTCTATAGTTGGATATATCGGATTTATCACCCTTATTGAAAATTGGAGACAGAAAGCTTGTTTTCCATTTATTCGGAAAGATGCCCGTTTTTATTGACAAGTTAAAAAGTTTAGTAAGAGGATATGTTAAGACTGACAAGCATTTCGATAAGAAGATTGTAGGAATGTTATCAGGACCAGCCGATTTTTTCGGGTCTAGGGACTTTAATTTATTTCTAATATCACTTTCTTCAAATATACATTGATTAAAATCGATCTGGTTATCATTAGATGTTGTGGTGTTGAATGATGGAGAGTTGTTTGCAGAATCGTAGACTTTGCTGAAGAATTCAGCAAACAAATTAACGATTTCTTGGGGATTATCGGCCATTTTGTTATTTAAATACATATTAGAGGGTAATATTGCGTATGCAGTTTAAAAAACTAAATTTATGTAAGTATGTATGTAAAAATCCCTGATATCGGACTAGTGGACACATTTAGCTGATTAGTCCAACCTACGCTCTGTAGATATTAGTTCAACCTACGCTCTGTAGATATTAGTCAACAATCTGAAGTTCGTAGATATTAGTTCAACATATGAGCTGTAGATATTCGTCCGACCTACAGGCTGTAGATATTAGTAACTGGAGTCGTTAAAAACTACTAAATTCTACCAAAAGAGAACTAGAAAATACTAAAAATCTATTACATTTTTTCGCTGTTGTGTTACATCGAAGAATCATAATTGTTCTCTTGATTATAACAATAAAACAATAAAATGAACAAAGAAAACACCATAAATTAGAGAAATCAATGTTTATTACCTACTTAAAATTAAAATCTACATACAAATAATTTTTTTTTTAATTGTGATCGAGTTATGATTCTTCTTCTTTATGTTGGGTACTACTGCGTAACTTGAAAGTAATAAAAAAAATCTAAACAAGAGTTATCATTAAATTAACTAGAAATTACCTAGCACATATTAACGTAAGTAACTTGCATACCGTCACTTCCTTTTATATTTCTTATATGTTTGATGTAGCCATGTGTTCCTTCAAAGACGCCACTCGAATTAGTACTTCACAGTTACATGCTTTACAATGAGCACTCGTAGTGTTTAATTTAAATTTACATAACGAATTTTTGAATGAGGGATCTTGCTCCCATTCGTTACGATATCATTGTGTATATTTAAGTTTCATTATAAAAACTTAAAAAAAAGGAATTCCCACCAATCCATCACACTCTATGCTCACGGCACGAATGGTTACGAAAAGAATGAAAAGAAAGAGATTGTTACAATCCATTCGACGAAAAAGGGAACACAGGTTTTTTTCGATAGGTTTGCCATATGAAGGCAAAAAAAGTACCAGAATAGTTGAAAAGCGTGAATTCTACCAAAATATACCAAATATTTTTTTACCTACTAGATACTGTTACCGGTACCTCGAAATCTACCAAAAAAGTAGAAATCTACTAAATCTGGTCACACTGAAACCAATCCCATTGGACATATTTGCTGCCACCATGTAAATAATAATTTGAACTTTTTTCTTGGATGCCTCATCCGCACGTTTGGCAAACCTCAACAAACCTTCACAAACGCAAACGTGCGGATAGGGTGTTTGGCATAAATATACTAACCCCTAGATCGATCACTTCGGGCTTTTTCCTCCTAGCGGTTTTCGTCACCAACTTAACCAGACCCCCCCCCCCTCGCCCTTCCCGCACCTGCCAGCAGTAATAGACTAAAGATAAAGGAAACTTATTTGTCTACCATAGACAATATAATCGCTCTCGACCTACTTCATTAGCCCAATAAATTATTTAAGAACAAAATTATTGGAATCAGAAAATGTTACATTAGACAAATGAAACACTCTGAGAACATCTTTAAATATGTTTATTTTTAGTAAAGACAATTGATAATAAATAACACATAAGACAATTGATAATAAAACATAACACAAAAACTAAGGTATCCTAACCGACCTAACCTCAAATTAATTTACGGACGAATGCTGAATGTTGATGCCCTGGTACTGGTTCTGATCCTGGTCATCTTGTAGATACTCCACTGACCAGCTCTCTTCACCTTCACCGTCAGACTCCCATTTGACATCGGAAATGTCTCCTTGCAGTGCAATAGTTATTTCTTCATGTGACAAACCTCTAACAGCCATCTATAAAAATGATAACAATAAGTTATATATAGTCTACCGGAAAACATTAAAATAAATTAATACATCTTGAAAGAATCAAATTAAAATACGTAAAACAATACAAAAGGCCAAAACAAGAAGCCAATGCGCCACCACAGGAACATGAACGCTTTTAGCGAAAACAAAATGAAAAACCAATGTTTTTGAATGGAAATCATATTTATCGATCAGATAAAACATCTATATACAGTATAATTATTATTTTCAACAGAAAGATGCTATATCTTACCTTGTTATGCAGAAAACCAAGACCGTTAAATGCTGTCAAAAACGCCATTCGAAATAGAAATATTTTGTGTTGCCAGTACGCGATTTGTTATATACCTTATAAAACATATCTTTCACAAGCGATACGCAAAATACGGGGCTGTTTGTTTCATAAAATCAAGAGATTTTAATTTTCATCCATCAAATGACCTGACGACCTCCGTAGTCCAGTGGGTAAGACTCTTGACTCACGATCCGGAGATTGGGGTTCGAACCCGGCATGCGCAAGTAAATTTTATTTGATTAATTTGTGTTATTTCACAATTAATTCATTAAAAATAATATATAGTATATTTGCGGCATGTTCCAGTGTGGAAGATACTATCAGTATCGCCCTGGTGTAAGACCACCATTCAGAATTGAAACGTTGCTTGAAAATGGCTTTAGCCGTGTTTGGTGACCAGATCTGAATAGCCAGGTACTTCCCAACCCTCCTCTTCCCCACCTCCTTCCCCTCCTCACTACCTTCAGCCTCACAACATACCTAATTTGGGGAATGCCATAGTCTCACTGGCTTCAGACGGGAGCAGTTGAGATTCTTGTGCGGTATTCACTGTAAAAAAAAATCCTTTTCTTCAAGATCTTGTGATATATTTAGAAAATCAAAACCAAAACAAATTGAAGCTGTATGCATCAGATGTTCTCGGAAATTAAAAAAAAAATCTACAACTTCAAGAGTCCACCAATTTTTCCAATAGAGAACTCCAGTACATTTTTTTTATTCTTTTTAATAAATAATGACCTTCTAACTTAAATAACTGCACCTTCATTTTTATTTTTAAAGTTAGTTAAAATAGTTAAAATAATTGTTAAAGTTTTAATTTTTCAAGACCCCTCCGAAAACCACCGATGTATGGTGAATCGTGTGTCGTCATCACTCCTGAAAAATTAGTATAGGATTGGGCAATCAGCTGATCTACTGCCGCCATTTTGAATTCCGTTCTTCGAAGTATTCTCCCTAGAAATAGCATTAGTATTTTTTTTTGTACAGTAGTTTTTTTAACATTTTCAATAATAGAGATAATCTAATAAGAGATGCCTTATAAACACAACAACTAAATATCTATAAACAGTATAAAATAACGAATAACATGAAATGTTGTTAGTACTGATGGCTTATGTCATACCTACATAATCAAAGTTTCAATACAATGATTGGTGACGCGTGACGTCAGCACTAACCATTTCAGTAATACCAACTTTACAGTGTGTTTTGACGAGAGGTTTAAAAATGCACTTTTTAATAATTTTTTAAGAACTCTACGTTTAATATTATGAAATAAAACTTGTATATTCAGAATCAGCGTTCATTGGTCTGTATGAACATATTTTTTTAAAGCCATAATATTTTTCACTGGAGTTCCTTATTGTGAAGGCACAAGTCGTTGCAGCAAGTTTTTGTATAATAAAAATAAATCCTCAAATAAGAAGTGTGCGAGTGCTCCGTGTATACGATGTAATAAAATTTTAAAAAAATATATGGAATCACAAAACCCCCAAAAATACCACAAAAAATACCCCAAAACACCTATTAAACCAGTAAAAAAATCCCATCTGACTTATTTAACCCCTAAGTTGGCAACCCTGAGCGAGAGATGGTGAAAATCAAAATTACAAACCTATCTTTACAGCTCCATCTATGAAACTTTATCTATGTGTGACAGCACTTTTACGTCACGGACCACGGTTCAAAAATTTGAACGAAGTGATACGCCCCTGGTGTTTGGCTTGGTTTGCGTAAGTTTGCAAGCGTTTGTTGCCGATTTGCCGAGTGTCGGTTTTTCGTCACAAATCAAAGGGAATTTGCCGCAAGCGTTTGCAACGCATCCACACATTTGTGACGTTTGTGAGCACTCAGTCTCGTCTGCAGGGGCGTATAACTTCGTTCAAATTTTTCAACCGTGGTCCGTGACGTAAAAGTGCTGCCACTCATAGATAAAGTTTCATACATAAATAAACCAGTCATTAGATTGATAACTTCGTGGTTTTACTATGGACCAAGTGTCAACGCTATTTGACCATATACATACCTATATTTGACGACTTTTTATTCGATATGCGCAAAGATGTCGTCACACATACCATAGACAAGGGGATAGAGGAAACAAAATAAAAGGCTCGACCATAGACAATATAATTATCTTTCAGTACCTACCCAATTTATTAGCCTAAAATATTATTTTAAAAATAAAATTAAATGTCAAAATATTCCCCAGAGAACAGAGCTGGATCTGACAATCGCTGCCTTGAGAAAATGAGCTTACTTTTCTTTACTGCTCATTTTCTCCGGACAGAGCTTTGTCAGATTGAAACCCGTTGCCCTATGAAGAAACCAACTGTCGTAAAAATAACCTAAAATTACTTGAAATTTCAATCCCTTCAAAAGGGGAAGAACAATTTCAAATAAGATTTAGCTTTCCTACGATAGTATCGACTTTGACATTTCTCTGGCTTCAACAGAAAAATGAAAAACTCAATTAAACGTTTTAGTATTTTATTAAAAACAGGAAATACAAGAAAAACTAACTAAAAATCACGCCGTTTCCCCGCAGGGGTAGGCCGATAGGACGGACAAACAACTGGGTCTTGGCACACACTCTTTGCCTCATTCACACTCACACATCGACTCATACATACTATTTCTGACTCTTGACGTGGCCCGATGCAAGTATCGGATTCCCTTGATCGTGTCAGGTTTTCCTCTGGCGTCCCTGACTTCGTCTACCACTCACATCTGCGTCATATATTCTACTTACACCCCACGCTTCGTTCATTCGCTCTACATGCCCAAACCATCTGAGGGTCCCTTTCAATCTTACTCATTATGATCAGCCTTGCATTGCATTGCTTGATCATAAATAATAATATTTGGATGATTTGTATAGCGCCATTTTTTGTAAAAAAATACCTCAAAGGTACTCTGCACAAACTTATATTTCTGCAATCTAATTCCAACTACAAAGTAGACAATCCATTATAACAACTAATGGATAAAACTTGCATCCTCCGGTTCATCGATCATTGATATGAAACTACCTATACGTACAACGATTTGACCGATGAACGCTTTGCTGCATATAAAATGTACATATTATATTTTTTGTACTCTGTACAGGCAGAAAATATACAGTATCATACGTAGTTTTACCACACATCCTCAGGGGTGTCATTTCTACAGCATTCAGTCCACTTTCCTCTGCCAGTTCCATGCCTCACTGCCATACATAAGGGTAGGTACCAGCATTCCGTTGTGGACTGCTAGTTTCACTTCTTTACACAGTTTTTTGTTAGCGCCAACAGCATTCAGGGGTGAAATGCAGATCCGGGCACAGTTTGGAAATTTAATAAAAAGGCACTTTCTAGATGAGAAAAGTGTGGAGATGATGAATAAAAAATAAATTAAGGCGCGCTCGGCAAAATTGAGGGAGATACAACCGTTCAAAGTATTTAAAAAATCACTTGGCGAACTGATATTCGACAGTTCGTTGTTCGTTCGCCATGTTTTCACCGCTTAGGTATGTTGGATCCCAGACCTAATACAGAATTGATAGTACGCCAGAATCACAAACCATGTTACACAAACCTAGCGTAGCCGCTAAACCACTTGAAAACTGGGATGTTTTTCTTGCCTTGACGTGAGCAGGCGCTATAAAGGGGCACTTTTTTTGTATCACAAACCATGTTTAGCGTATTAGGTTATAAAAAAAATGGCGGGCGGACGCGGGCGAACTGTCAATATCAGTTTGTAAAGTGATATTTTAAATACTTTGAACGGTTGTATCTCCTTCAATTTTGCCGAGCGCGCCTTAATTTTTGTTTTATTCATCTTTTCCACACTTTTCTCATCTAGAAAGTGCCTTTTTATTAAATTTCCAAACTGTGCCCGGATCTGCATTCCTCCCGCATTCAGTCCTCCATTAATAGAATTACCTACATTTACCCTTCTTTCAATATCTCTATCAGCCTTCCCGTCTCTCATACACATACTTCCCACGATATACAAACTCATCCACCTGCTCCAAGTTCACAACTATATTGCACAATGTGTTCGTACTCTCTTTAACAATAAAAATAGAACAAATTTAGAAAAGCTAAGCGTACTGAGAATATATTGGTCCTGCTGCATCCTGGTCCAGGCCATGGAGTACTCTTCCTCCTTCTTATGTTCGCTCAAGAACAGCGGTGAAAGAGAGTGGTGGCACACGTCAGCCCCATCTCCTGACATGACACCACAACGTTACTGTCCCACATACCTACAACAATCATAGGTCATTATTAAGGTGCTAAATTAATGCTTTTATATGTATTATTATAATAAGGTAAAATGCAAACAAACCCAGAGATCAGTAGGCGCAGGCCGTCGTTCGTGGAACGTGCTCTCTTCTCTAGGGGAATGACACCAGTAATCTCCACCGGCCTGTCAGCTGTAAGGATAGGATTTAGTGTTTCGAGCTGAAAATATTAAAGAAAACATCTCATGAGATACATCAAGACAGACCGACAGATAAAAACAAAACAAGATAAATGCAGAAATGTTTCATATAAATGTTTGTACCTTTTTGTTTGCAGGTTATAATGGTTTTCACGAGCATAATCATATCGCGAAATGAGACGTTTTGCGATACTAGTAGCCACAAACATATGCACGAGTTCTCAAAATTGGATAATAAACGTATTCAATTCTATTTCACTTGTTTAGGAAGCAAATTTTGAATTCGCGTCGCATTGAAATAAACCGTTGAGAGCAATCCGGATACATTATTTCACCCAGCTGTCAAAAGCTTAAATTCAAAGTTTTCCTATTGGCATCCAATTTCCCATTGGTGGAGAGAGATTGCGCAAAGATGACGTCACACAGTCATAGATATTATCTATCTTCGGTCTTGGTTGAAAATTTGGATCGGAGTTATACCCCCCTGGTTTCATAGATGGAGCTGTAAAGATAGGTTTGTAATTTTGATTTTCGCCATCTCTCGCTCAGGGTTGCCAACTTAGGGGTAAAATAAGTGGGATGGGATTTTTTACTGATTTAATAGGTGTTTTGGAGTATTTTTTGTGGTATTTTTGGGGGTTTTGTGATTCCATATATTTTTAAAATTTTTATTACATCGTATACACGGAGCACTCGCACACTTCTTATTTGAGGATTTATTTTTATTCTACAAAAACTTGCTGAAACGACTTGTGCCTTCACAAATGGAAAAATTGGTGGACTCTTGAAGTTGTAGATTTTTTTTTTAATTTCCGAGAACACCTGATCCATACAGCTTCAATGTGTTTTGGTTTTGATTTTCTAAATATATCACAAGATCTTGAAGAAAATGATTTTTTTTTTTTAACACTAAATACCGTACAAGAATCTCAACTGCTCCGTCTGAAGCCAGTGAGCAGGGCCGGATCTACGAAATCTAGCGCCCTGTGCAGTAGGTACCGATGGCGCCCCCCCCCCCCTACATTTTTATTTTGATTAAAAATTCGTTTACCCCCAATTTTTTTTTTTAATTTAATTTTTTTTTACATTAATTTATCAAATAAAATCAAGACATATAAAGGGTGTAACCCTATCTAAAGTTTTCGAATAATTAAGCCACGATCTATGTAATTCTTCTCCATTAGGCAGTTTCTAGTAATAATACTTAGTATTAAATTTACGCTTGTTCGTAATAGGAAAATCAAAACCTTTCAATTGTACAGGATCTTCCTGAACTAATAAACGAATGGAATTTTGAGATTACTTTGGCCAGCATCCGGGATCTTTCAATTCAAGCTCTGAAAACAGAATTAAATTTAAACTGCTATCAGTAACGTTATTTTTATCTTCTAATAATTCGACCGGAGGAATTTGTGCGATAGATATCTGTTTAGATGTGCTCGGGACCATTGTAACGTCATTGCGCGGGACATCATTTTTTATCAGTGCTGGAGAAATTGGAATTAAAAAATTCCCAATGGAAACGAGTTTTTTTATGTCATTATGCTCTTTAATTCTAAGTTTTAGATTCTGCGAGCCTGAAAGTTTTTTAAAAATTATTATTCTATTCATTGTAATCCACAATCCACAACCTCTAACAACCAATAGAAATGTAGTTATAAATTAAAAAATCTAATAATATAACCTCAAATTTGTACCTTGCATTTCCATTTCCCCTGTGTTTTGTGTTGAGCGAACAAACACGAACGTATCTATGGTATCAACGGCTTACGAAAGACGCTTACGCTGATTATTACTGACTGTAAAATAACAAATCTAATAGAAAATAATTATAGGTACATTTAAGGAACTTCAACTGTCAAAACAATGATGAAACTGTTAACCAGTTGCAACCTTGCAAACCGTGCGATGTTTATGCTAATGGAATTTTGAATTTACTGAAGATTTCATAAGAAAATGGTCTTTAACCACATTCTCCTAGAGACTTAAATCGTACAAAAGCACTTTGAAAGGCGCCGTCGGTTTGTTTGTTCACTTGAATAAAAGTACGGCGCTGTGATTGGTTAATGAATTTGGATCGCACTCATTCGTCGTAAAAGACAGTAAAAGATATATGGAAAAATAGATCTTAAGTTTAAACTAAATATATGGAATTTGTAAAAAAATTCTGTAACTTACTATAAATTCGTAAATCGTTGAATTTCGTTGAATTAAAACCAGATGCGTGCGCAGTCTGTATCTTTGGAAAGTGTTGCTAGAGCGTAATAATTATTTCGTACTATGGGTAATTTTTAAACGATTCAGGGAATATTATAACAAATTTTTAATACAATATTTATTTTCTCACGGCGCCCCTTCGGAGTTGGCGCCAGGTTTTTTGCACGTTTTTGAACGTATGGCAGATCCGGCGCTGCCAGTGAGACTATGGCATTCCCCAAATTAGGTATGTTGTGAGGCTGAAGGTAGTGAGGAGGGGAAGGAGGTGGGGAAGAGGAGGGTTGGGAAGTACCTGGCTATTCAGATCTGGTCACCAAACGGCTAAAGCCATTTTCAAGCAACATTTAAATTCTGAATGGTGGTCTTACACCAGGGCGATACTGATAGTATCTTCCACTCTGGAACATGCCGTAAATATACTATAATATATATTATTTTAAATGAATTAATTGTGAAATAACACAAATTAATCAAATAAAATTTACTTGCGCATGCCGGGTTCGAACCCCAATCTCCGGATCGTGTGTCAAGAGTCTTACCCACTGGACTATGGAGGTCGTCAGGTCATTTGATGGATGAAAATTAAAATCTCTTGATTTTATGAAACAAACAGCCCCGTATTTTGCGTATCGCTTGAGAAAGATATGTTTTATAAGGTATATAACAAATCGCGTACTGGCAACACAAAATATTTGGAAATGGCGTCTTGGATAAAACGGTTTGACATCTTGGTTTTCTGCATAACATTAAAAGGTAAGATATAGCATTTTTCTGTTGAAAATAATTATTATACTGTATACAGATGTTTAATCTGATCGATAAATATGATTTCCATTCAAAAACATTGCTTTTTCATTTTGTTTTCGCTAAAAACGTGGAAAAATTTCGGTTTACGGAAGGTCTTCCTAGATAATTTTTTTTTATATACTAATTATGGGCCGGAAAATCCAAAACTGAAAGATTTTTTTTTCGGAAAGCAATATTAACAAAGTTACACGACTTTAAAATTTTCTATACGCACACATGAAAATCGACATATTGGAAGCATTAAGGGGTGTTCAGACATCTAATATAACCGCTAGCAGGTATCTGCTGAGCCGCGAGCGCTTATGTTTCGTGCCGTTCACACAGCGCAGATAAAATATTTCTTCCTATGGTAGGAGAGGGGGTCAGTTGAGTTAGCGAGCAGCCACGGAGTGCGCATTTTTTGTACTGAATCTATGAACTTGACATCTGTCACCCACCGGTCTTGGCAGCTCCGTGATTAAAATGACCCCCTCTCCTGTTTTCGTCGGAGTGGGGGGCGCTTAACTGTTGGCATATCGCCTCAGGAGCGGTTACGGCGTAAGATGTGCATTGTCTATGGTTGATGTGCGCATAAAGCGCTCAGGTGTGAATGGTCTGAAGGGATTGTATAGAGAGCGATATGTGGCGTGCTATGATCTTTTATATTTATATGCTCAATGTGAACGAGCTCTAATGACAGTTTAAAGTCATAGATAAACTAGAAAGATGTTTTACAACACAAAATTAAATGTTACCATGCAATAATATCATCAAATATACCTTATAAATCGACCACGATACCTTCTCACATGATAATTCATCACATAACACATTAACCTGATGAATTATGACTATCTCAACGGCCGTATTCTTAAACCAAAAGTATGAAAATTCGTAGTCTTAAAAAGTTGTGACGTAGACCGGTCACCAATATCAATGTTCTTATATGAATCAATGTGAATAGATAACAGCAGAAAAACATACCTTAAGGTTTGTGTAACATGGTTTGTGCCCCTTTATACCGCCTGCTCGCGTCAATTTAAAAAAACAGCCTACGTTTTCAAGTAGTTTAGCGGCTACGCTAGGTTTGTGTAACATGGTTTGTGCCCCTTTATACCGCCTGCTCGCGTCAATTCAAAAAAACAGCCTACGTTTTCAAGTAGTTTAGCGGCTATGCTAGGTTTGTGTAACATGGTTTGTGCCCCTTTATACCGCCTGCTCACGTCAATTTTAAAAAACAGCCTACGTTTTCAAGTAGTTTAGCGGCTACGCTAGGTTTGTGTAACATGGTTTGTGCCCCTTATACCACCTGCTCGCGTCAATTTAAAAAAACAGCCTACGTTTTCAAGTAGTTTAGCGGCTACGCTAGGTTTGTGTAACATGGTTTGTGCCCCTTTATACCGCCTGCTCACGTCAATTTTAAAAAACAGCCTACGTTTTCAAGTAGTTTAGCGGCTACGCTAGGTTTGTGTAACATGGTTTGTGCCCCTTTATACCGCCTGCTCGCGTCAATTTAAAAAAACAGCCTACGTTTTCAAGTAGTTTAGCGGCTACGCTAGGTTTGTGTCACATGGTTTGTGCCCCTTTATACCGCCTGCTCGCGTCAATTAAAAAAAATATCCCTGTTTTCAAGTAGTTTAGCGGCTACGCCAAAAGTGAGTAAAATTTATAAAAAATAATTACTTAAGTTAGTTATTGATATGGCAACACTTAATTTTATGTGGTTTAATATCTTTGGTATGGCTATTTCTATGACTTTAAACTGTCGGAATGCTTCCTAAATGTCGATTTTCATGTGTGCGTATAGAAAATTTTAAAGTCGTGTAACTTTGTTAATATTGCTTTCCAAAAAAAATTCTTTCGGATTCGGATTCTCCAGCCAATAGTTAGTATAAAAAAAAAGTTTTATTATTTAGGAAGACCTTCCGTAAACCGAAATTTAGCCAAAAACGTTCATGATCCTGTGATGGCGCATTGGTGGATGTTTTTAATGGAGATCTTCTTGTTTTGGCCTTTTGTATTGTTGTACGTATTAAATGAAACACGTTGTTTTATTCAGGAGACAGCGAGAACTGATATTTATTAAGCTTAGAAACATAGACAAAGATGACATTAGTGGTAGGTACTTTGATAACTAAATAACACCCCCACTTATCAAAATAACGTACATAATACCCATATTACAACAAAGGTATATAATATAAACATGTTAATTCTTTACATCCTGCATACCCAACAATTGCATAAAATAATAATGCTTGGTACTAGCCAAACCTTTTGTTAATAGATCTGCTGGCATTTCAGCTGTTTCCAAGTATTTCAGTTCTACAATTTTATCATTAATACATTCTTTACAAAAGTGGTGTCGTATGTCAATATGCTTAGTTCTTTTATTATAGCTATTATTTGAAGACAACTTAAGTGCACCCTGATTATCATTAAATAAGGATATGGTGTATGACTCATTGTTTATTTCTTTTAACAAATTACTTAAATAAATAGCTTCCCTACAAGCTTCGGCTACACCAATGTATTCAGCCTCAGTGCTCGAAAGAGCAACTGTTTTTTGTTTCTTAGCCTCCCAAGAAATAACACATCCAGCTAAAATATAACACAAACCTGTATAGGACTTGCGATCAATGATGTTACTTCCCCAATCTGAATCAACAAAACCCTCTAATTTTGAATTACCACATTGACTATATTTTAATCCAAAATGCTTTGTTTTCTTGAGATATCTTAAAATACGTTTAGCGTATAACCAGGTTTCCTGGTTATAGCAATTATTAAATTGACTCAGAAAACTTACTGTAAAGGCTATATCAGGTCTGGTTAATACTGCTAAATACATAAGTCCACCAATAAGCTGTTGATAAGGAATTTGACTGTCAGAATTTTTATTTTCTTTGTTAATATTCAATTTAGCCTCTAAAGGTGTATCTGCTACTTTACAATCTGCCATGTTAAATCTATTTAGCAACTGATCAACATAATTCTCCTGGCTTAGAGTAACTGTACCATTAACTTTATCAATATTAACACTCATCCCTAAACAATTTTTGTCCTGACCCAAATCTTTTAACTTAAATTGTGAAGCCAATTCCTTTTTCAAATTATTACATTCTACATTATCATTAGAAAATATAAAAAAAATCATCCACATACAAAGTAACTATTGTCTTTTTATCATTCTTATTTTTTGTGTATAAACATGGTTCTAACGTACTACGTTTATAACCAATACCAACAAGACATTCATCGACCTTTTTGTACCAGGCCCTTGAGGATTGCTTAAGACCGTAAATAGCTCGATTCAATTTAAGTACTTTATTATTGTCTTTTTGAGAATCTAATAAACATTCTGGTAATTCCATATAAATTGTTTCCTCAAGGTCCCCGTTCAAGAATGCAGTAGTAACATCTAGATGTGTAACATCTAATTCAAGTTTTACAGATAATGCGAATAACAATCTCAAAGTTGAGTGCCTAACAACCGGCGAGAAAGTGTCTGAATAGTCCACATTTTTCTTCTGCATGTATCCCTTGGCTACTAAACGTGCACGGTATCGAACATTATTACTATTATCAATTTTTTTTCGTAACACCCATTTACACTTTACTATAGTTTTACCATCCTTTGGCATATCAACTAACTCCCATGCATTATTTTCTTTAAAACACTGAAGTTCTTCTTTTACTGCACTTAACCACTGCTTTTTTTCATTTCCCTGTAATGCTTCTTCTAAAGACAGTCCATTAGCACAGTGGCGTAGCGCGGGTTTTGGCCGCCCGGGGCGGAGGAAAATTTTGCCGCGCCCCCCCCCCCCCCCCCCCCCCCCCCCCCCCCCTCTAGTATCCTATTTTTATAATCCCGTGTGCTTAGTTTTATTCCAATAAAATCATACTTACAAATTCTACTACAAATTTATATACAACTGCTCTCAGAAATCGAGAATCGTATGCCTGTAATAGAATTTCACATTTTCATCACGCATACGCATACGTATGGAATGCAACTCAAATGCAAAGCTTCACTCGGTACACGATGAATCGGCAATTGATTGTTATATTGATAACACGAAACTGGTTATAATTAAACTAAATACGCGGTGTATCAAAACTATAATCAGAACATAAAAATGGTTTTTCTTTGACTCTGCCGGCACTTACATTCTGAACACAAAACTGGTTTTAATTAAATCTGTATGTGGTGAATTAAAACTACACTCAGACCATGAAAATTCATAAATTCTGCCAGCACTTACATTCTGAACACAAAACTGGTTTTAATTAAATCTGTATGCGGTGAATTAAAACTAAACTCAGAACATCGGGGCGGAGGAAAATTTCGCCGCCAACTTATTAGGGTACTTGAAGTGGCGGGGGGGGGGGTTGTATATGGAAATACCATTTTTTTATTGTGATCTATTTATATACGAGCCGGATTTTTTTTAATAATCCCATTTGACGAGTATTCTTGAAAATCATGTTTATAAAACTCCTTAGTAGATTGATTGATACTGCGTTAGAGTCCCCAAATAATAGTTACATACGCAACAATAAATTTCTCAGAATTTTACATCATTATGTAACTCAAATGTAAAGTTTCACTTGATGCACCATGCATCTGCAACTCGTTATTTAATGTATCCTTGTATTCCGAACACAAAACCAATTTGTGAGCAGTGAATTAACACTACACTCAGAACATGAAAATGGTTTTTCTTTGATTCTGGCACTAAATAAATAGTCTACAACTGGAATTTTATAACTGCACATCGAAAAACAGGATGTTTTCTTTCGAAATGTGTCAGCAGATGAATCCAACTGGAATTTGATATTCTTTATTGGTTAAAATTAAATATCTACCTTGCGAATTAAAACTACACTCGGAACATGAAAATGATTTTTCTTTGATTCTGGCACTAAATAAATAGTCTGCAACTGGAATTTTATAACTACACATCGAATAACAGAATGTTTTCTTTCGAAATGTGTCAGCAGATGAATCCAACTGGAATTTGACATTCTTTATTGGTTAAAATTAAATCTAAATGCGAATTAAAACTACACTCGGACATGAAAATGGTTTTTCTTTGATTCTGGCAGCACATGCATAGTCTGCAAATAGAATTTTATAACCGAACATCAAATAAGAGGATGTTTTCCTTCGAAATGTGTCAACAGATGAATCCACAACTAGAAATTTATATTCTCAACACAAAATTGGTTTGAATAAGTCTGTATGCGGCGAATTAAAAGTACACTCAGAACAAGAACATGGTTTCTCTTTGATTCTGGCAGCACATACATAGTCTGCAACTAGAATTTTATAACTGAACTTCGAATAAGATAATGTTTTAGTTTGAATTGTGTCAGCAGATGAATCCTCAGATGGAATTTTAAATTCTGAAAACTACTTTAACCCTTCGAATAATTAGAAAAAAATACGCACAAATTTGCGCACAAAATTTCCGGTTCTTCCCATGCATTTTAAATGTTCCTTTTTATTGCTTTTTTTATCCTTTTGCAAAAAATAAAATTGTTCGATAATATAGATAAAATATTTTTTCCGACGTGCTTATTAGAACATTCTTGTTTCTAAATATTAAAATTTTGATATTGGAAATGTGAATTGGCTCAAAAATACACGCCTGCGAATATTCGAATTAAAGTACCTAAAATATAATGAACTTAAAATTTTAAATACAGATTCCTTTTCTTAAAAAAATGTTATAAAACTGTATCTTAACTTTTTATCGCAATCACAAATTTATTTTGAAAATAAATGTAATATAATAATTATTTCAAAATTTTATTTTAAAATTAAACGTGTGGGACAATTTGCGTCTCCTGCGATTAGACGTGTTAAATTAAATCTGTATTTGGCAAATTAAAACTACATTCAGAATATGAAAATGGTTTCTCTTTGATTCTGGCAGCACATACATAGTCTGCAACTAGAATTTTATAACTGCACTTCTAATAAAATAATGGTCTCTTTCGAAATGTATTCGTTAATATAATCTGAACACAATTCTGATTTTAGTTAAGAGTGAATCTGTTTGCGAGTTATCAGTTTTAATTAGTATCACTCTCATAATATGTGTACGGTTTTCCTACGAATTGCGAAATTTGCAGCTTAAAAAAATATAATTATTGATATTTTTAATAAATTATTAAAAAAGAGTTGGATTCGTAAACGAAAGTATCGTAGAACATTTTTAAATAATGATTTGAAATGGTTTAAATTTTTCCAAGATAATGTTATTATTTATTGTGAAAATTTGCCGCCCCCCTTAAAAGTGCCGCCCGGGGCGGGCCGCCCCCCCCGCCCCCCCCCACGCTACGCCTCTGCATTAGCATCATCAAACACACCCTCAGGAATGCACATATTCGTCATCCTATACCGCTCTGGCTTCCTAATGATTCTGCTGGATCTAACACGCTGCTCAGGTGATTCATCAACATCTTCAAAATCACTAGTGTAAGTATCAGAAGAGTAAGTATCAGGAGTGTAAGTATCATCTGATGCATCTTCGACTAATGTATCCTCATCTAAGGTTATATCTTCTGAACGTGACGTATCTTTGCAACTAGTGTCCCCCACTGGACATGAGTTTTCTCCACTCTCAGTGATAGGTATATTAACCTCTGGGTTGTTTTCATCTTCCATGATAATGACATCTCTACTAGTTTTGATATATTTAGTTCTAGGGTTGTATATTCGGTAACCTTTGATGTCATCTGGATAGCCCACAAGTATGTGCTGTTCAGACTTTTTGTCCCATTTCTGACGCTTCTCTTTAGAAACATGAGCCATAACCTTGCTACCAAATATTCTTAAATGACTTATGTCTGGTTTACATCCAGTCCAGATCTCATATGGAGTTTTTTCATTTAAACTAGGAAGTACAGTACGATTTTGTAAATAAACTGCTGTATTGGTCGCCTCAGCCCAGAATTCTTTACCCAAATGCGCATCAAACAATAAGCATCTAGCCTTCTCGACAATCGTTCGATTATTACGTTCTGACAAGCCATTCTGCTCTGGGGTATATGGGTTACTTTTTTGGTGCGTTATACCTTCCTTCTTGAGATATGAATCAAACTCTTTGTTGCAGTATTCACCACCATTATCGCTTCTCAATATCTTTATTTTCTTATTTGTTTGTTTTTCAACTTTTGCTTTAAATTCTGCAAAACATCTAAGTGCTTCATTTTTGTGATTGATAAAATATACAAATGTCATACGACTATAGTCATCAACGAAGAGTATGAAGAATCTTGAACCTGCAAGCGATCCTTTCTCCGTAGGTCCGCAAACGTCAGTATGAACTAAATGAAGTAATTCTTTGCTTCTTGTACCAGTTTTTGAGAATGGAAGACGACACTGCTTTCCCTCGCAACAAACTGTACACGATGTCTTGCCAAGATCAACTTTTTCTCGAAGATTCATTCCTTCTACAGCACTGGTCATTTTATTCAGATAATTACTATTGACATGACCCAATCTGCGGTGCCAAGTGTTGCCTGAAACCGCTAAATTAGACATTATTCTTTCAGGAACTTTTAACTTGTATTCCATCCTTAGTTTATAAACACCATCTGTCAAATCTGCTATAGCAACTAACTCGTTCTGTTTACTATAAACATAGCAGCATTTTCTTTTGAAGTCCACTTTATTTCCATTTTTGATTAACTGACTGACAGATATCAAGTTTGTTGTAAGTTTTGGCACACATAAAATATCTTTTAATATAACTTCATATTTACTTTTCGGGGTTAAAGTAATAATTTTAGCTTCTCCCGAGCATAAAACAGGCATAGCACTTCTATTAGCTGCAATTATTTCCTTCACACTCGTCCGATTCGACGTATTACACATAATGTTTACATCTGGTGACATGTGAAAACAAGAGCCCGAGTCTATAAACCAATCCATTTTGTTGTAATTCCCGTTCAAAAACACAACAGAAAATGCATTTGACGTCTTCTTTCGCTCTGATTGCCCAACAAGACATTGATTTTTAAAATGCCCTTCTTTTTTACATCGATTTCATTACGGTTTTGACCTTCGATGTATTTCCGTCAACATTGCGGCGCGGACGCACTCTGGCGGAAAATGCCCCAACTGACTCCGTGTCATTTCCTGCCATATCAAGCAATTTTGTTTTTATTGCATCTGCAGTAATTATTATTCCACTATGCTCGATTGCTAATATCATGGGGTAGAATTTTTCTGGTAGACCAGCAAGCATTAAACAGCCTATCCATTCATTGTTCACATTAAATCCGGTTCCGGATAATTTCTGGCCAGTTTCAATAATTTGCGTGACGTAACTCTGCATCGAGTCACAAGTTTCAAGACGAATCGATATCAAACTTCTTAATAAGGAAATGCGTCTTGAAAAACCATTATCATCGAACATTTGCTTTAGCCTTTTCCACAAGTCTGCAGTAGATGTAGCTTGCTTGATGTGTACATACAGTGACGGATCTATAGTGAGGATTATCTTCGCTTTTGTTTTTGCATCATCTCCAACTGCAACAGTTTCTTCGGCCTTGATACACTTCTCCATACCTTCCAATATAAGTAGGTTTTCAACGGCATACGCCCATACGTCGTAGTTTTGTCGTCCAACCAACTTGGGTATACTTGTGAGATATGATGCCGCCGCCATTTTTGTTAAAAATGTCCCGACACTAATTACGAGTTTGCATTCGCAATAACTCCTTGCCCTATTCTCAATACGAACAAATACATCCGCGACAATAAGAAATGAATTTTTAACACAAATACCATTTAAATTATCGTGACTGATTATTTAAAAAACGCTTGGGAATCTTCTGGGCCCATAACCTATTAAATGAAACACGTTGTTTTATTCAGGAGACAGCGAGAACTGATATTTATTAAGCTTAGAAACATAGACAAAGATGACATTAGTGGTAGGTACTTTGATAACTAAATAACAGTACGTATTTTAATTTGATTCTTTCAAGATGTATTAATTTATTTTAATGTTTTCCGGTAGACTATATATAACTTATTGTTATCATTTTTATAGATGGCTGTTAGAGGTTTGTCACATGAAGAAATAACTATTGCACTGGAAGGAGACATTTCCGATGTCAAATGGGAGTCTGACGGTGAAGGTGAAGAGAGCTGGTCAGTGGAGTATCTACAAGATGACCAGGATGAGAACCAGTACCAGGACGTCAACATTCAGCATTCGTCCGTAAATTAATTTGAGGTTAGGTCGGTTAGGATACCTTAGTTTTTGTGTTATGTTTTATTATCAATTGTCTTTACTGAAAATAAACATATTTAAAGATGTTCTCAGAGTGTTTCATTTGTCTAATGTAATATTTTCTGATTCCAATAATTTTGTTCTTAAATAATTTATTGGGCTAATGAAGTAGGTCGAGAGCGATTATATTGTCTATGGTAGACAAATAAGTTTCCTCTATCTTTAGTCTATTAGCGCTGGCAGGTGCGGGAAGGGCGAGGGGGGGGGTCTGGTTAAGTTGGTGACGAAACCGCTAGGAGGAAAAAGCCCGAAGTGATCGATCTAGGGGTTAGTATATTTACTATATTTATGCTCGTCTGTGCAGTGGTGGCTAACGGACGTGAGTGTGAGTTGCGGTCATAGATGTATATAATATAACTGGATGGATAAGTCGCGTAAATTGGCCGGTCTTCCGGTTTCGACGGCCGCCATATGCAAAATGGGCAAGAGATTCGAGAACTTAGGGAACTTCTTAGAGGGAACTCGCAAATTCCAAGTTTTTTGTTACTAAAAAATGTTATTAAACATTTTTCCTTTCTGTTTTTTTTTGTGTTGCATAACGAATTGTAATAAAGTAAAACTGCGACTTTGTATATTAATAATAATTATCGTACATTATGCTCATAATAATTAGTTAAGTATTTTATTGTTAAATTAAGTTACACTTTTAAGTAATTAATATGTATTACACACCAAAATATCTAATATTTAATCATATTATTGTAAGCAAATAAATAGAAAAAAATGAGAGATTTCTTACAATAAAACTGATCAGTTTTGTAAGATTAAAGTAAAATAAAATATTGTAAAATTAAAAACTCAATAAAAAATAATCTTCCATTCGAAGTAAACTTCAATAATGAAACTTCTTTCAGGGCATCACAAGTCTACAGTTGTACTTTGTTTTATAACTACATATTGTGATAATCTTACCATTGTCTTAGATCAGTAAGGGGGCATCCATTAATTACGTGAGCAGTTTTTATTCCAATCTAGACCCCCCCCCTCACCCTCGGTGAGATAAATTTGGACCACTTCTTATATTCTTTTCAAGTAACGTGAAATTTTGCTGGACCCCCCCCCCCTCGTTTGTGCTCAGGTAATTAATGAATGCCCCTTAACACTGGTGAAGGTAGGGTAGGTAACAAAATATGTTGAGAAACAGAAACAAAACTACAAGATTTAATAGGTATATCATTTTTATTTCTTAAAAAATTACAATATTTAGTATGGGAACATCATGTGCCATTAACTTATAAGCAGTAAATGTATCGACAAACAAAAGTAAAAAATAACAGTCGTACATAATATTGTATAGAAATAATAAAAAAAAAATTAACATTTATTCAACAAAATTTGCACAACTTAATTTATACAACAACAAATACAATAAAAATACAGCAAAAATTTACAGACAAAAAAATTATACAACTTATATACATACAAAAAATGTATACAACTTATATACAGTCAAAAAATTTAAACAACTTATATACAGAGAAAGAATTTATACAACTTACATACAGATAAAAATTTTATACAACTTATACACAGACAATTTTTTTATACATTATTAAATAAAATAAGTTTATGTAATTTCTGTCTAACGATTGCCTTATTATTATTTACATTTTCTAGAGAAAATCTTTTTGCATATATGTCTTTAACCTTAATAGCGCAAATTTCTCTGAAATTTTTCTTATTATCTGCGTTTCATGGAAGTCTTCACCCCCGTGAAATTCAGCTTCGAGATCGTGCGACAATTGTGGGAACATGTACCTCTTATCCGAAAAGTGACCCACCACACAATGTGAGATTTTTATTACTTAAAACTAATTAAATATTACTTAAAACTGCTTCAAACTAGACGGCTGCTGGTATAGAAATGGCTTACTGGGCACTTGTTATGCACCATTCCAAGATGGCGGACGTCGATTTCCGGTGGACCGCTCAAAATTCGCTGAGGCAAAGAGAGTCATCCATCCAGTTATATTATATACATCTATGGTTGCGGTTAGTATATTCATGCGTGAGTTGTACTTCAAAATGAGTGACTGGTCAAATGAGGACGTTTACGATGCCGGGAATTCTATCAGGGAGAGCCATGCATTTGGGACCCAAGCCATAGAGAGCATAAGGATAATAAGAAGGTTACCGATGCATGGAGTCGCGTTAGTAACTTTTTGAAGAAACTAGTAAAGGAGCTGAAAGCCAAGAAGGAAATTTTTATATTCAGAAAACATCTAAAAAAGAAAGAAGAACGTATTCGTTTCTTCCACTTATTTTCTTGTATTTATAATAAAAATAACTTAAGGCGATCCTATATAGTCCAAGCAAAAATCGAAGAATTTACGCTCTTTTGTGGGAGGAGTTTAAAAATACTCGAGAAAAAAGCCTTTGGAAAGGTTGGAAAAGGTATTTGAGATTTTTTTTACAGGTTGATTTCGTAAAGGCCTGTAAAAACATTAACTCATTTTTTTCGCATTTTTTAATTGTATTAAAACAGAATTTTAAAATTGATTTCACGGAACAAAGCGACGCGGAGCCTAACGTTTAGGGGCGAACAGTTAAAAAAAAAACGGGCGTGACTAGTTATGTAGCCCTTCGGTGGACGGCATAGAGTTCACTTTGAAAATCCAAATTCGTCTACTGCCGGCCGTATTGTAAAATAACAACGCGAAAATGCATATTTTATTTTATTTTGTGAACTTCGGGCGTAAATATCAATTTTTTTAGCGATTATTATAAAAGAAACTGAATTTGCTACATTAAACAATAAAACCATATTCGAAAAGGGGTTTATAAATAGGAGAATTTGGACTTTTTACCGACTTTAAATTTTATTTTTTTATAGGCTTATTAAAAGACTTAAAAAAAACTGACCAATATTTTTTAGGGCCAAGATATTATGTTCTACACGCAGTATTTAATAGAAGCTTCTATAATACTTTTAAGCGATCCAAAAACAAAAACATACAATTTTGTATGATTTTGCATTATTTACAATAGCTTCATCTTAAGCCAAATGTTATGGCCGACGCAACAACCTCGAAGTCCGTCATGCTTGCCTCTTCAGAACAAACTAATGCACTCGCAAGCGTGTGGATGGCCACGTTTGAATTCCGAAATCAAGCCAAACGTTTGTAGAGATTTGGAGTTTGCGGCAAGTGGCAAACGTGCGGATGAGGCATGACTATGGAAAATATATCTGGAAAACAACAAATCTGTTGTGGCAGCACCAGTGTGACCAGATTTAGTAGTTTTCTACTTTTTTGGTAGATTTCGAGGTTCCGGTAACAGTATCTAGTAGGTAAAAATTATTTGGTATATTTTGGTAGAATTCACGCTTTTCAACTATTCTGGCACTTTTTTGCCTTCGTATGGCAAGCCTGTCGAAAAAACGCGGGGTATTCCCCTTTTCATCGAATGGATTATAACTATCTCTTTCTAATATTAATTATTCGAGAGGTAAAGCTGTTGAGGGAATCCCACGTGTATTGAAAAAAATTGATTAGGTAGGTTTGTCTTTAATTTTCATTCTTTTCGTAACCATTCATGCCGTGAGCATAGAGTGTGATAGATTAGTGGGAACTCCTTTTTTGAAATTTAATGAAACGTAAATATACACAAGGATATCGTGGTGAATGGGAGCAAGATCCCTCATTCAAAAGGTTGTTAAATCTAAAATAAGCACTACGAGTGCTCATTGTAAGGCATGCAACTGTGAAGTACTAAGTAGAGTGGCGTCTTTGAAGGAACACATGGCTACATCAAAACATATAAAGAAATATGGAAGGATGTGACGGTATGCAAATTACTTACGTTAATATGTGTTATGTAATTTCTAGTTAATTTAATGATTACTCTTGTTAAGACTTTTTCTTAATACTTTCGAGTTACGCAGTAGTACCCAACATAAAGAAGAAGAACCATAACTCGATCACAATTAAAAAAAACTATATTTCTGTAGAAATATAGTTTTTTTAAAAGAAATATAGTTTTTTTTTAATTTTCTGTAGAAATATAGTTTTTTTTTTAATTTTAAGTAATAAACATTTCTTTAATTTATGGTGTTTTCTTTGTTCATTTTATTGTTTTATCGTTATAATCAAGAGAACAATAATTATGCTTCTTCGTTGTAACACAACAGCGAAAAAATGTACCTAATAGATTTTTAGTATTTTCTAGTTCTCTTTTGGTAGAATTTAGTAGTTTTTAACCTCCACAAGCAGTAGATTCGTAAAATGAAATCTGGTCACACTGGGCAGCACTGACATGTCAAAAATTTTATTGTCAAATTTCGCGGTTGCATCACTTTTCTTCGGCGGAATAAAAGTGTATTTATTTCTCGATAAACCGAAATTTAATTTAATTAGGAAATGAAAAATTTTAGAACAGGATGAATTTTTTGCAATTCTTCCGTTACGGAGCTTCGCCGGTGAGCTCCGCTGCCGCTGCTTCTTTCTCCAAGTCTTTCCGTCATGATAACCTCAAAGTCCTAACGAGGACATTCGTAAATAAATCGGATGGTGTGTTTAAAAATGAGTCTAGGAGTGTTTCAATCAATTTATTAAGACGCCAGACTTCTAACTTATCTTTGTTTACACAAGAACGAGGTGTTTCGTCGAAGGCCCCCGCCTTGACATCTTTGTCTAAAAAGAAAATTCATAAGAAGCGATATGCCCTCGATTCGGATCCGGAGCAATTTGAGGAAGGAAGGTACTCTGTTATGGCTTACGCTACGGCGGAAGAGTATGATCTTGAAAAACTTAAAGCGGCTCTGATGCAGCAAAAACTATACACACCACAAAAGTAAGTGGGGGAAGTCCTATTAAAATTTATTTATTTTTATGTGAATACCGCACAAGAGTCTGAACCTGAACTGCCCGAAGTCAGCGGGACTGTGCTACCCCCAATTGTGGTGTATTATGAGGCTGGGGGGGTGGAAATGCAAAGGAGATATTGGAGTTTCCTGTACTTATTTATATTAGGTCCTTACATATGAAATTGGCATTTTGCCGTACTTGCAACTTTGATCTCAAATATCTTCTTTTTGGTTAGGAATTCCAAATTCAAATGTATACAGCTATTTACTCATGTATTTGTGTTTTGAAAATTATAATTCATTTTTCTTTGCGAAACTTAGTTTACAAAATGGAAAACTTGAAATATCGTGTTATTTACGAGTACGAGTTCCACCGTGGCACCAGTGCTGCAGAAACGGCTCGAAGGATTAATGATGTGTATAGCGACAGTGCCGCAAAAGAAAACACAGTGCATTTTTGGTTCCAACGTTTTCGTTCTGGAAATTTCGACCTGCAGAACAAGCCCCGTGGACGGCCGGAGACCAAAATTGATAATGAAGAATAGAAGGCTATTGTGGAAGCGGATCCATCGCAAACCACGTCCGAGTTAGCTGCAGACTGCGGTGTTAGTGATAAAACCGTTTTAATCCACTTGAAGCAATTGAGTGAAGCAAATCAACAAACGCGTAGACCGCTAGACCACACACTGCACAACAGACGGCTACCAAATTAGAGGAGCTTCAATTGGAATGTCTAAGACATCCACCGTACTCTCCGGACCTTGCCCAACAGATTACCATTTTTTTAGAAATTTGGTTAACTTCTTGCAAGGGAAAAAATTCAATTCCGATGGGGCAGTCCAAACTGCCTTCAAAGATTTTACTGATTCCCGTCCGAATGGTTTTTTTAGTAAAGGGATCGATGAACTACCTATGAGAGGCAAAAGTGCATAGATAGCAATGGTACATACTTTGATTAAATAAATATATTATATTTTAAAAAAATCGACTTTATGTTCCTCCCATACAAAACGCCAATTTCATATGTAAGGACCTAATATGCTACTACATTCTTTTTTTACCTTTTGACCCTGTAAATTAGTTAGGGCACTACGTCTGTCCAGGGTATTTTGAGGATACTTATTTCTTTAGAATTTACGGCACAAGTGCCATTCATACACATCTGTTTTATCAACATTTATTTTAAGCTAAGCCGCCGCATACCGCTGCACCGATTTTGAAAAGTAAACTACTTTTAAACTTAATTACCAAAAGAAACATCGGTTTCAGTTGGGAGAGACGGAAAAATATGCATTAAAATTCGATTTTCATTCAATCAAAGTTAAAAATTTCGGTAAATATGCAGTTAGTCCACCTCACGGATAATACGGAATGTTCGTGTTGTCGAAGTTTGATGCACAGATAATACGGAATATTCCTTTTTTGACAAATAGATAATAGACAATCAAATGTGACATTTGCCGAAAGTACCAACATCATAAAATAAATTCTTGTATATTCTTGATTCAACTAGTTATATTTTCCTAGCCAGGAATTAATGACGTACAGTACCTACCTACTCACTGTTGAGCTAAAATACGGTAAATTTTTGAGATCGCTGGCAATGGTTAATACGCACTTTTTTTTGAAAAAATCTTTTGATTCACCTTACATTAAAAGACAACTATTTGCATTGGGGGAAGTGGAAAATATTTCATTCTAAATTTCGATTACGTAAAATTAAAATTAGCTTTCATTCTGTGAAACGAGACTGTCATTTTCAAACATTATTTTCAAATGTCATTTTGTTATGTTGGTATAAGTTTGTGTGATATAGTTTATGATACAAAAGAAAGTGCCCCCTTTATACCGCCTGCTCGCGTCAAGGCAAGAAAAACATCCCAGTTTCGAGTAGTTTAGCGGCTACGCTAGGTTTGTGTAACATGGTTTGTGATACAAAAGAAAGTGCCCCTTTATAACGCCTACTCGCGTCAAGGCAAGAAAAACATCCCAGTTTTCAAGTAGTTTAGCGGCTACGCTAGGTTTGTGTAACATGGTTTGTGATACAAAAGAAAGTGCCCCTTCATAACACCTACTCGCGTCAAGGCAAGAAAAACAACCCAGTTTTCAAGTAGTTTAGCGGCTACGCTAGGTTTGTGTAACGTGGTTTGTGATACAAAAGAAAGTGCCCCTTTATAACGCCTACTCGCGTCAAGGCATAAAAACTCCACGATACTAGTTGGTGTACCTTCCTAAAATATTTGAGAATCAATTTTTCCGCTATCGCAATCTTTTTTAATATTCTAGCTATTGGTACCTTGGAAAATGTGAAGGATTGATTGTCTATGAACATATAAGTTGTTGATATAAATAGAATATGGCGAAGAATTTGTAATCGCGTAAGTGAATTAATTTAAACAAAATTAAAATGTTAAATGCATATTTTTTGCATGTTTTTTGGTCTCCCCCGATTTAAATACTCATTTTTCGTGATAATAAAGCTAAATACAACAGTTTGAATAAAAAATATTCCGTATTAACGAGTAAGCGGTTTAATGCATAAATAATAAAATTTCCAATACCGCCATTTTTTTTTGATGGATTTGACATTTAAGTTTTGTTTAAAACCAAATACGCATGAATTACTTAATTTACCTAAACTAAGAACCTGATAACCTATTTTTGTTAGTTTGTAATTAAATAGACTCAATTGCAAGGTAGAGATGTATTTTATTGTCAGGTAAACAATAAACTAGTTGACTCAAATTCAAACGGAAGAAAATAACCAAAGAAGATTGTTCCAGAACTATCATTTAACGCGTGTAATAAGAATGTTGTGATTGTAAACGCAATTAAAATTAAAATAATCAATTAGTGAGGACCTTCCTGTACAATGTAAGTGTTGATTATTGACAATTTTTTGTTTGTTTCAAGAAGTAGTTAACATGTTTTGTTAATTTTTGTTTTATGGCAGTAGGTAATATAAAATAATATATTTTCTCATACTTCCAATTATTGTTTTTTATTTCATTTAACGAGTGTTAACTGTCTGCGTAAGTGTAAAAAATAAGTCAAATTTTAATAAGCAATAGATTTTTAACAGGTCTAAAAAAGTTTCAGTTTCGGCCAAAACTGAGACAGATACCGAAGATTCTGTTTCAAAAGAAAGTCCTGTTTCGGTCGGACACTAATAAAAATATAAGATCAAAAAAACATGAGCACGTGAGCAGTTTTTCTTCCAATCTAGACCCCCCCGCTCTTGGTGAGATAAATTTGGGCCACTTCGTATATTCTTTTCAAGTAACGTGAGATTTTGCTGGACCCCCCCCCTCTTTTGAGCTCACGCAATTAATGTTTGCCCCCTGAAAAAAATCATGAAGTCTTTTTCGAAAGGAAATATTATTTCTAATAATATTCTAAAGGAATTCATTGTATTTCCACATTCTTCCCTTTGGACGTTTTTTTGATTGCTTGGTTTTACATCTAATTATATAGGTGTCCGCAATGACGTTATATAAAATAAATAGACTCGTTATAGTCTCACATACTCACAATATAATGTGGAAAGTAAGGAACACTCTTTTGTTTTCGCGATTTTCAATAATTTCTTTAATTCAAAAGTTTATTCCTGTGTGATAAAGATAGACAATCAAATAATGTGTATGTATGAATGGCACGGATACATTAGCGGGCGGCGTATTAATTTCTTCGCTGAATACTGCTTTCACATCACGGGTGTGACTGAGATAACAAGATACTCTCACTCGGTTACACTACGCACAGGGGAGGGTAAAGGCGGGTAAAACAAGACACACGGGCAAATATTTTTTTTATTATATTTATATATAGTAATACAATATTGGTACTATTATAGTAGTATTGTAAAAACATATTTTATTATACAGTACAGGTCATAGGTTCAAATGAGTATACAAATCTATTTACAATTTTCATCAACGACATTATAAAACGCTTTCCTTTGACCGTGGTATGTAAATCGTCTTTATTGAAATGAACTGAACATATTGTGCTGTAAAGCGAAGGTGTCCAATCATGTTCGCATCTTTGAATGCGAACAACAGTGGTCCATTTCTGTCGTCGTAGTTGATCACGGGGAAACCTAAAATTCATATTTGATAAGTCATAATAAATTTATATTCAAATAATTGTCATTTTACGTTTATAAAGTCACAGCGTAAATTATAATTATTAATAGAGCTTAACTACAACTAGCGTGTTTACGTATATTAAATTATAGTGTCTTGTCATTGTCAGCAAGGAAGCTCGGTTCGAGCGTTATGAGTTATGACAATTCAAACATAATTAAATTAATTAACGATTTAACCTGTGTACGTTTTACCCCATCTTTCCCAATAGAAGAAAACTTGTGCGGGACGCTGTGTGAACCGACCTACTGTTAGCAGGTTGTCTTTGTTATGCTCGTTACTTTTTGATGCAACGTTCTCTGTCTCGTAATGACGTGTAAAACCGCGAGCGGGAAACATGAAAATTTATTGTAATATTTATAATAATCGATAATATTAAGTAATTTGCGTGTACTTACAAATGAAGTGTTATTCCTTCGCCTTTACTATTATTTGCAGTGTAATTGAAACATTTTCTCATCACACAGGAGGGCATTTTGACACTTTTTAAAATGCAATCTACTTACTGGTAAGTACTGGTAAGACGCAACCTTACTCGACGCGTAGCAGTTTAGTACTAAAGTACTAGATATCGAGACCGGTACAATTGTCTTGCGATTGTCTTCCCACTTTGAGATTTCTACCCCTCGTCTAATATAGTATGTAACGTCATTGGGTGTCCGGGGGAAAAGTGCACAAACTTCGGGAGGTGTTCTACGTGACGGTAGAAGTTAAAAAGGTACCCAGTTTTCGGTTTAAAAAGTTCAATTGTGTGGAAAAAATAATATTCGTAAAGGAAAAAAAAATTGGAATTTCAAAAAAAGTTATTTATATTTTTTACTTCTACCGTCATGTAGAAGTTCTGAAAACTCTCGTTCAAACCTACCGAAGTTTGTGTACTTTACCCCCAGACACGCTGATAATACATATATGTATTATAAAGCCTGAAAATTGAATGTTGAACCTCGTACTTTTTCTGATGATTTAATTCCGCCATCGTATACTACTGTTTTCTTATCATTTGGGAGATAAAAAGCTTTGTTAGCAGAGAAATAATTTTTTATTCAAGAGTTTTTTTACAATCCCTAATCAAATAGTTCTGATAAGAACCACATTACTTACCAATCGAGCAATAGCTACCCAAATTTGGATAGCATCTTTAATGCCCTTGACTGAGAGCCACCCAAATTTGGGTAGCATCTTTAATGCCCGTGATTGAGAGCTACCAAAATTTGGGTAGCACCTTTAATGCCCGTGATTGAGAGCCACCAAAATTTGGGTAGTACCTTTAATGCCCGTGATTGAGAGCTACCAAAATTTGGGTAGCACCTTTAATGCCCGTGATTGAGAGCTACCAAAATTTGGGTAGCACCTTTAATGCCCGTGAATGAGAGCCACCAAAATTTGGGTAGTACCTTTAATGCCCGTGATTGAGAGCTACCAAAATTTGGGTAGCACCTTTAATGCCCGTGAATGAGAGCCACCAAAATTTGGGTAGTACCTTTAATGCCCGTGATTGAGAGCTACCAAAATTTGGGTAGCACCTTTAATGGCCGTGATTGAGGGCCACCAAAATTTGGGTAGCACCTTTAATGCCCGTGATTGAGAGCCACCAAAATTTGGGTAGCACCTTTAATGCCCGTGATTGAGAGCTACCAAAATTTGGGTAGCACCTTTAATGCCCGTGATTGAGAGCCACCAAAATTTGGGTAGCACCTTTAATGCCCGTGACTGAGCCACGAAAATTTGGTTTTCACCTTTAATGCCCGTGATTGAGAGCCACCGAAATTTGGATAGCATCTTTATTGCCCGTGACTGAGAGCCACCAAAATTTGGGTAGTACCTTTAATGCCCGTGATTGAGAGCTACCAAAATTTTGGTAGCACCTTTAATGCCCGTGATTGAGAGCTACCAAAATTTGGGTAGCACCTTTAATGGCCGTGATTGAGGGCCACCAAAATTTGGGTAGCACCTTTAATGCCCGTGATTGAGAGCCACCAAAATTTGGGTAGCACCTTTAATGCCCGTGATTGAGAGCTACCAAAATTTGGGTAGCACCTTTAATGCCCGTGATTGAGAGCCACCAAAATTTGGGTAGCACCTTTAATGCCCGTGACTGAGCCACGAAAATTTGGTTTTCACCTTTAATGCCCGTGATTGAGAGCCACCGAAATTTGGATAGCATCTTTATTGCCCGTGACTGAGAGCCACCCAAATTTGGGTAGCACCTTTAAAGTCCCTGATTGATAACCAACTAAATTTGGTTAGCACCACCAATGCCCGTAACTAATAGCTACCCAAATTTGGGTAGAATTCCCAATCTCCTCCCCATACCATAGTCCCACTGGCTCTGACCGCCCCTTTCTTTTGCAGTCTAGGTGAACACGAGGTGCCTGACGTGCTGCTGACGGTGGCCAATTACAAGGTGGGGACTGAGCCCCGGCACATGTTCTTCTTCCGCGAGGGCAGTGTGGTGCTGTGGAACTGTACCGAGTTGGAGACCAGCAACGTGCTGGCCTTCCTTGCCAACTTCCAGGAGGAGCCGTACGCAGACAGACTAGTTAGGCGTGAGAAGGAGATCATGTCCTATAAATATCAGCTTGATGGGTAAGTCAAAACGAGCAGATTTTCATACTAACCCTTAAGAGCCGCTTGCATTGGACAAGTATTTTAGTCCGGTAGAGAGTATATTAGTAACTAAACGCGTCCAAACACCACAATTTTAGTAGAGTAGTTTAGTCAGCTCTTTAGTAGACTCAATCCATTTCGTTCTATTTTTTCGGCGAGTAGTGACCCCCATCACGCATCCCTGTGCACTGACATACGCAAACCTGTTGTTTTAGCAGAGTTCATTTGTAGACACGCGTAAACGACGACCTCCGTAGTCCAGTGGCTAAGACTCTTGACTCACATTCCGGAGGTCGCGGGTTCGAACCCGGCATGCGCAAATAAATTTTATTTGATTAATTTGTGTTATTTCACAATTAATTCATTTAAAATAATATATAGTATATTTGCGGCATGTTCCAGAGTGGAAGATACTATTAGTATCGCCCTGGTGTAAGACCACCATTCAGAATTGAAACGTTGCTTGAAAATGGCTTTAGCCGTGTTTAGTGACCAGATCTGAATAGCCAGGTACTTCCCAACCTTCCTCTTCCCCACCTCCTTCCCCTCCCCACTACCTTCAGCCTCACAACATACCCCAATTGGGGATGCCATAGTCTCACTGGCTCCAGACGGGAGCAGTTGAGATTCTTGTGCGGTATTCACTGTAAAAAAAAAAAAAAAATGTCGTAGCGTTGGAGCGAAGATGCTACTCTAAAAGTATTTATTTATGCTGCTATTAATCTATTTTGGTGTCCATAGTTTATTTATTTTCATCTTGCTAATTTATTCTTCCACCTCTTCTAAAATAAGCATTACAAACAGCTAATTAGTGTATTTATTTAGCGAATAAAACAAATTGTACCTCAAAAACTAATAAAGATGAATAATAAAAATAAATAAAAAAACTTTACTTTGTTGTGTAGCAGCCCATCATCTTGCAACGGGCGGCACGTACAAATGTACTCTACTTGAAAGTAATGCGAACGTTTTTCGGCGAGTCAAGTAGCAAGTATACTCGCTACTTGACTTGCTACTTGCTCAATGCGAACCAATGTGCCAGCTAAATTGCCGAGCGGCCCGCCATGCAAAGTTTTTTTTTTTTTTGCGAAAATGATGTTAGCGTAAATTGTACCGTCTTAGAGGTGTTTCACCATTACAAGATACTTTACTACTACTTTTACGGAGGCCATGTCTTAAACCCACAACTTTTATCCACATATTTTTAACCTTTTTATTAACGATATCATTAAAGTTTTTTCTCACACACTTTTTTGGCTTTTTGCCGATGACAATAAGATTCTTAAGATAATTAAATCCCATCTTGATTGTTTACTTTTTCAACTTGATATTGACTCATTTAATGATTGGTGCAAAATTAACTGCATGGAACTTAATGTTGATAAATGCAAAATTTTGTCGTTTTATAGAACTAAAAAAACTATTCAGTTTGATTATAAACTAAATAATGTTTGTCTCTCTACTGTCACATCTATCAAGGACCTTGGGGTCACTCTGGATTGTAAACTTTCTTTCCGGGATCACATTAATAACATCGTAAACAAATCACTTAAACTACTCGGCTTCATTCATAGAATTACCTCTGACTTTAAACACATAAATACACTTAAAACTCTTTACTGTTTGCTGGTCCGCCCTCACCTTGAATATGCTAGTGTCATTTGGTCTCCTTTTTATGCTGTCCACATTTGTTACATCGAATCTGTACAACATCGCTTCCTACGAGGAATTGCTTGGAGGTTAGGACTTGAAAGATGAGAATACTCGTATGATGAAATTGAACAAACTTTAAACATTTCCTCTTTACAAAAAAGTAGAAAGGACTCTGATCTAATATGCATTTTCAAAATTATCAACAGTATTACTGACACACCTGCTTTGTTACAACTCATCCAGTTCAACATTCCTTCCCGTAGACTCCGAAATAATGAATTGCTGTTTCTCAATCAACATTCTACTAATTATGGATATCATTCTCCTTTATCCAGAATGTCGAGACTTGTCAACACAAATCAAAGCATTGAATTTTTTGGTGTAAGCCTAAATGACTTTCGGCAGTCGTTACGCAATGTGGTTTTTTAAAGTCTTTTTAAATCCATCTTCAAGCTACTTGTAGTTATCTTCTCTATGTACTTTTATATTATATGCATTTTGTCAATGCTCTTCATCTATATGTAATCTCCTTTCATTGTGATCTCTCTTTTTTTCTTTTCTGTTCGTGTTATTGTTTCATTGTTAATTGGACTATTTGTCCGTAAATAAATAAATAAATAAATGTCGATTTCCAGGTGTTCCCCTATTTTTAGGTTTTATAAAAATTTTACAAAAATTCATTAATTCATAAAAATCACCTACCAAACTTGGATAGGTATTACTCGAATGGTTATACAATTCAACTAGCATTTCCTCATTCAATTTAAAAAATCTCAATTAAAATTCTTATATTGGCAATCCCAATTTAAGATGGACTTTACGGAATTGAAGAGTGTGTCAACTTTATGCGGAACTTTATTAGTTAGATAATTTGTATTGCTTCCAGTAAGAAGTGCGGCCTCCAAGGCTCCATGTTCATGCTGAGTCCAGAGCCAGAGAACGTCCTGGAGAAGTACACCTTTTCCAATGCCATGGCGCAGTCGGTGAAGCTGGGCATCTGGGAGGCGACGCTGGACCAGTTTGCAGATTCCATCGCTGATGTCACCGATGATCTGCAGCGAGGGAAACCCATTCTCATGACCAGGGAAGAGGTGAGACACTTGGAATACTGATTTATTTAAGGAATCAAATATCACAATTGACCTAGGATAGCAAAAGCGAAAAAGAATTGGGTATTATTTGTGAGAGAAAGATCTGAAGAAAATTCTATGATTTAGCCATACAAGAAAATGGTTTCTAGCGGACAAAATACAACCGTGACCTTTATACCACATGTTTATAAAGTCGTCAATAACATGATTTGATTTGAGATTTTCATGGTCAAATTACATCATTTAATATTTTATATAGAAATACCGAGCCAGTGAAAATCCTTCTGACCGATAATTTAAGCATATTCAAAAGAGTGTTGTAGATCAACACAATAGGCCACTTGCATCACATTTAAAAAAAAAAATTCCAGTTTAGGCAAATATTCTAAGACATTCAGTATTTTTTTTTTTTATTCGTATTTTTGAAACTCTGGTGATTTTTTGAAAATTTCAATCCGAAAAATCAGAGCATTTTTTATAAACTGAAAAGACGAAATATAATTTTATGGGTGCGATAATTAATAATTACGATAATTACATAGCCGAAAATCATTTAAAAAAAATAAGGTTTTCCACTCGAATGGCACAGGAGAATAACGAGGCATACCAAAAATATTACATCTCATAAATATTTTTTTCCTTGATCCATCTTATTGATCAAAAATCATTATAATGTTTAACGTCTATATTACTAAATCCAATGTAATATACTTGTTCTTGTAAATTATAATATGAAATTTGATTTTGTTAAAATCAGCACCATTAACATTATACCTCTAAAACAGGTACAGACAGTATAAAATGTACGGGGTTCTCTTCATAACATCTGTCAAAAAGTCAAACCAAATGATAAGTTCGCGGAGAACAAACAATAAATCTAGTGTCAAATTCAAAAATTCGCCTGAAATCATAGTGTTGCCATATAAAAAAATAAATCAGTGTGGAATTTTACAAAATTAATAGAACATTTTCGGAGACGGGACATTTCATGTAGTGACGTCATGAGCCCAAATAATGGATTTATTTATTTAAAAAAAAAAAACTTTTCATTTCTAAAAATTCTTATTAACATTTTCGTAATTTTAGTAAAAAAATCTATCCACACGATTTTTTCCAAGTCATTATGAAATCCATGCAAGCCTATTGCTAGAATACCCATTTTAAAATGTAAGAATTTATTTTGTATTCTTTCAATATCTTGTACATGAAAATTAAAATGTGGGTTCCAGACAGGAGAATTGTCTTCAAGTTGACTTCTAACAAATGTAAAATATAACAGTTTAATAATGTAGCTTCTTCTTCCTATCTTGGAGGTCAAAGTGAAATGGTGAGATTATTCAGTCAGTCTAGTCGGCATCAGGAGTCGCTTGGTTCAGCACAGATGTGCCTCCGGATAACTGGTGAAAGGTGGGTTCTGTTGTTTCAATTTGTCCACCTTTACACAATCATTATTATATTCACAGCAACTGTGCCTGATTGTTATTGTAACAAGTGTGAAAGATAGATGACCACCAAAGTCAACGTTATTGACTGTCCTGACCTACTAAAACTAATAAACTTCAAAATACCACCCAGAGTAACAAGGCTTAACGACTTATTACACATTAGCCGGACGCGTACAAATGCTGGTGTCAGGGATCCAATCAGAAGAATGTGCAAATCGTTTAATCGAAATCAAAACCTCAAGGATGCCGACTTATTTTTTGATACACGCAGTACTTTTAGTAGAAAATTGAAGGCTGTTTTCCTACAAAGTACAATAACTTAGACATTACTTGGTTTATACTTTTAACTACCTTTCTTTTTTTAAATTTCTGTATGACATAATTATTTATCTATATATATTTTTGGTCTTACCATCAAAATTTTTCCAAAAACAATTTGTAAACTTTTAAAAGTATATTGCGCATTTTTTTTTTTTTTTCATCTCTCCATTTGTAAAATAATATTCTTATGTATATACATACGTCTTTTCCGTATTTAAAGGTAAAAATATTTGTATATGTTTTTATCTGCTGTTAATGTTAATTCGTGAGAAATAGTTTGAATGCAGGTGAATTCTCTATTAATTGTTTTGTATATTCTTGTCAATTGACATCTGTATCTGTATATTCTCTAAAATAATAAAAAAAAAAAAATAAAAAAAATAGGATCCTGTGTAATAAACCTGCAGGATGGGAATGTTGAGAGGCCTAAGTTTAGATGGCTGGATGGTGTGAAGACAAATACCGCAACCTCAGGCATAAGGAACTGGAATGAAACAGCAAAAGGTGTTTCGTAAAGGAGACCAGAATTCTCCAACATTATTTATGTGTGTATGGAATATCGCTATAAACTTATTTATGATGTGTTTTTTTAAGGTTCTCCGTAAGACTGGGACCCTCTATGCATTAAGGCATCACATTAATCTGGAGTCGGATCTGCTGGACACCCCCGATTTCTACTGGGAGCAAGCAGAGCTGGAGAAACTGTACGTGGAGACTTCAGGATACTTCAGCATTAACAGGAGAACGAGGGTATGTTACTTATTAATAATATGTACTTCAAATGGTCAATCGAGATGTAGAGGTTCTATTAACCCCTCGGGCCTCGACCATATTCTGTCAGAAGGTCAAATTAAAATAAATGAACTATTTTTAAACACATCCGAAAACTAAAAACTGTTTTTGAAAGGTGATGAAATAGACTTTCAAGTTTTATTATTAGAAATAACTATGTAATTTTTTAAAGATAATTTTTTTTTATGCAAACTTTAAAAAGTTTAAAAATGGCTCACCTTAGGGGCCGTTCAATTATTACGTAACGTTTAGGGGGGGGGGGTCTTGTGAAACGTTAAGGTGCGTTACGAGGGGGGGTTCGAACAATGCGTTACATAACATGTTTTTCTTTATTCAGATAAAAAAAACTAGGGAATTACAATCTTCCAAGTTGGCAATCCTTTTCGTACTCGAAATCTCTTGTTTTATTTATTATCGCAAACGCGATTAAAACAAGAAAAAAGGTATAAGCATCTTTCCAGTACTTTGCGCAACTTAATTGTGACTTTCAGGTAAAAATTGTCACTTGAGCGTTACGTATCGTTTAGGGAGGGGGGGGGGGGGGTGATATGGAAAAATGTTACGGCGCGTTACATGGGGGTGAGGGGGGGTCAAAAATCTTAAAAAATTGCGTTACGTAATACTTGAACGCCCCCTTATGTGTTTTCTAAGTAAAATTACTGATAACAAACAAAATAAAAACACACAAAAAAATTATTAGACAAAAGTGTTATAAATATTATAATCACCCCACTTTTTTGTCTCTCATGTAAAATTAATTAAAAAGTTACAATGTTTCATAAATTTTTTTTTGTAATTGCGGTTGGAAACTTTGGTTTCATAAAGATTACATTTAAATTATTTTATAGTTAACTTTTAGCTTTGAATATATAGCGTATTGTTTTCTCTTTCCAATACCGTTTAGATCATATTACTCACTGCGATAGTAAGGGAGACACAACAATAACGATTTCTATAAGACCTACATGAGTTGTTCCGAAAAGCGAACAAATTAGCCTGAGGGGTTAACTGAAATAATGCATTGTTTGTTTTAGTAAAGCTTTGTGAATCATATAATATGCGACATTCGCTTATTGGGATCGCCATCAATATATCAGGTTAACTTCTGGATTGCCTTTTGTCACATGGTGGCCGCGGCACTTTGAAATGCAATTTTGACCCTTATGATTTTATTTTTGCAGACTAAAGGGTGATTATTACAATGGGAGTTACCTTTATATAAAGGGAGACGTCATGTCGCCTCCCTGCTCTGCGAACTTGGTTGGTTCCCTCTTTCCCTGATGGGCTAGTCTATCAATTTGGATATCTATGTTTGAAATAAATCATTTATTTCTTTCTCATCTGCAGATACTAAATGAGAAGCTATCGCACTGCGCAGAGCTGGTGGACCTGGTGGCCGCACAGCTCAGCGACCATCACCACGTCCGTCTGGAATGGTACATCATCATCCTTATCATGGTGGAGGTCGGCTTCGAGATCCTGCACTTTGCCGATAGGTACTGGACGGTGCTCTTCAGCTGAGGAACTCTTCCAAGAGAAGGGTCATTTACACCTCGCGAGATTCACATTTAATTATATATATTGTTATTATTGAAGGTCTGCCTACTAGGGTCATTTTAATATCTCACATATTTCACCTTATCCACTCGAGCGATACGTACCCAAATTTGGGCTGGTGATTTTTTTAAGATTTAAAATGAATTTCAAATTTAACATTTTTAAAAATAATTTGTTATAAAATCTATGGCTGTTTTTACACTCGTAAGTTTTTTCCCGTAAGTCGCTCACGAAAGCGATTTATGGCCAGATTACCAACGTAAACGACACCAAGTCACTTAACGTAATTTATAGCAAGTTACAGAAGTTGTTTTTTTCGCAAGTTTTTTGACAGGTCTAATCACATCCACGCGAACTTTCAGCCTTCTCACAGTTTATCAAATCAGTTTGATAGTTGAAAGACTTTGGTACCAAAATGCACCATTGCGAGATGTCAAAAATTAAAAGACAGTTGTTGTTTTCGTAGGATTTTTTCCTTTAAAACTAGTATTTATGTATATCTAAAATCTGATTAGTTTAAGTGGATAATTCACCAGCTTATTATAACTCGAAAACGATTTTAAAATAACACAAAAATCAAATTAGCACTACACACAAAAACTAATTTAGATGGAACTTTTCAGATTCCAAAAACTGAAGAGATGTAATTTATTTTTCAGTTGGAAAAAAGTTTTCTGAAAATGAACAATTTTATATTTAATTATCGGTCCAATCCTTTCTAATCTCAATGTTTCTGTTTACAACATTACGTATTTGAATTCGAAGCCAGTTGCTGTCAGATAGAGCTGTCATACGGATAAAATTAAAGAACTCCAATTTCCGCCTTTAATGGCACAAAAGCGCGTGGAGAATTGTTTATTTTAAGTCAAATTCTATTTCACACTTTATTTGGGCCTTTATTGATTGTTTTTATTGACCAAATCACTTACACAAGTTGAACTTCCGAACAACTTCCGTGAGCACAAGTCAGATGCGTGCGTAAACGCTCCAGTAACTTGTCAAAAACTTCCTTAAGTCATAAATTTTACTTATGAGTGTAAAACTGGCCTTTAAATATGGGATAAACGGCGAAATCAAGTTGGATTCATTGGCTTTAAACTGTAGTGAGCAGATTATATGGACGCTGGAAAGGAAAAATGTTTGTTTATGCGCTTGTGGTCATCAAATCAAGTTTTCTAGAGTTTCCCAGAACATGTGATTTAATGAACACAAGCCCAAGCTTGATTTGATGAACACAAGCACAAAACATTATAGCTTATTGTGTAGGTTCATTTTATTTTCATTTTTAATGTAGATGTGTTACCATATTAATATTTGGAGTTATAATTTTTGTAATGAGTGTGGCCGAATCGAAAACCGAACACCCGGAAATCTCTATCGCTCGAGTGATTGTTATAACAGCACTAGGTGTTTGGCAGGGATTTTTTTTATTTTTAAATTAGCATTTTACAGAATGCTTTCTTTCGACCAGTTACAGATGGAAGAATTAAAGGATGTGTTCTTTTTTTAAATCTGCATTTTACAGAACGCTTTCTTTCGACCAGTTGCAGATGGAAGAATTAAAGGATGTGTTCTTTTTTTAAATCTGCATTTTACAGAATGCTTTCTTTCGACCAGTTACAGATGGAATAATTAAAGGATGTGTTCTTTTTTTAAATCTGCATTTTACAGAACGCTTTCTTTCGACCAGTTGCAGATGGAAGAATTAAAGGATGTGTTCTTTTTTTAAATCTGCATTTTACAGAATGCTTTCTTTCGACCAGTTACAGATGGAAGAATTAAAGGATGTGTTCTTTTTTTAAATCTGCATTTTACAGAATGCTTTCTTTCGACCAGTTGCAGATGGAAGAATTAAAGGATTTATTCTTTTTTCGTTAAATCTGCATTTTACAGAATGCTTTCTTTCGACCAGTTGCAGATGGAAGAATTAAAGGGTGTGTTCTTTTTTTGTACCGATTTTCGTACAGTAAGATGGCAGACATTCTTTGACGTCTGTTGTCTGTTATTGTTTTACGTAACTATATAATAAGGAAATGTTGCATTTTTATTTCATTTTATATTTAAAATATTGATATGAAAAAGACTAAGATGTGTTTATTACTGATTGTGAATGTGTATTGCTGTTCGGTGTTATGATGAATTTCGCTTATGTTTTAGTCATATTATTTTATTGAATACATTTTTTTTTGTTTTTACATTAGCTCTACACAGGAGGCCCTGAGGAAAATAATTTCCCTCAGGGCCCGGTGTCATCTTTGAAGATGCTGTGTTGAGGGTATTTTTAAAGAAAGTAAGGAGTGAAAGAACTGTGAATAAAAGAGGTGGGTAGGAATTTGGAGGTCAAAATGTGTTCAGGAGTGTAGAAATCCATCCCTCCCATTGAATTTGTCGTGATCCGGCCCGCCACGCAGTAGGTGAAATGCATTCGCTGCCAAGACAAACCTTACCCCGTGAAACCAGTCACAAATTTGTATAAGTTGTTACAGTAGAATCATTTTAAAGAGGTGTACTGGATTGTAGAACCACCACGAGATAAGAGGGGACTGCGTGCAGGTATTCAAAACTATTACGAACAATTTGAACCACTATTGATGTGCACAAATAAATTCAATTGTGCGCTCTTTAACCCGTCTGCTTATTTAGGATTAAATACATCCCAAAACACTTAATTGCGTAATAATTTCATAAGACCAAAAACGTCCCGAGCGACCTTAATTTTAAAAGCTATATATCTCTTCCTATCATGCAAACATATGTATTTTTATTTTTACCAGAAAGAGAACGAAATAATGCTTCTTATTGTCTTTGTAATATGAAACCTATCTTGCATAGATATTTTGCAATCTTGATCCAAAAGTTTGAGAATTTACTCGAAAAAATGAGGCTTCCGGATCGTGAGGTGCGAATATATTGAATCAAGCAGACGGGTTAAAGTGATTTGTCTGTACCTGCTTACTTCTGATAGTAAAACGCTGTTTTGGAGGTTATGTGTTTCTCTATTGCATTTTGCTCCCAGAAATCCTTCGTTTAATATAAATTGTTAAATACATTACCAATTAACTATTGTCTTCCGCTACTCGCAAAAGACCGTGCAGCCTTTACTAAATATAATACTTCTTGTTCATCTGTTTTATTTGCACAAAGGCAGGAATCAGATTTTATTTTAATAAATGCCACGAAAACCCCAACGAAAAATTTACCAAAGTTTTTAATTATTTGTGTTAAGTTAGGTAAAAATAAGTCATTTAAAATAAAGTTATTATTGGAGAAATGATGGCGTTTAGTCAAATGATCAATTATGTATTAAAATTGTGTCATTTTATTTACTATGTCCCAATTATGTGATTTTAGAAAATTAGAATTTTAGATGTTGTAGCAGTCACAGAATAAGAAAAAAAATATTTAATACGTACTATCATTATTATATATTATGTATAATTTGTGTTATTATAAATTAAGTGTTATTTTTTATATTAAATAGATTTTTTAAATATCAAATCTGTTTTTTGTTTTTTAATATTTGAACCTCATTCTAGAAAGCTAGATACTTCCAGTATCGCCCTGGTGAGTCGAAATGTTTCTTGAAATGGCTCTAGCTGCGTTTGGTGACCTTCAAACTTCCTCTTTTCCATATCCTTCCCCTCACCATTCCATTCATCTTCACAACATGCTCCAGGAATGCCATAGTCCTACTGGCTCCAACTAGTTGAGACTCTTGTGCAGAATTCACAATAAAGAAGAGTGATGGATTTTTTTTTCTACATTGACTGCACAGAGTAGGCCCCATGGAAAATAATACCCCTTTATCATCTTTGCGGGTGCTGTATGGAAGGTCTTTTTTAGAAAAAGAAGAAGTTCTGTAAAGAAAAAGGTATGATGAGGGGTGGGTAAGGAATCTGGGAGTTAGTGTGTCCAGAAGTAAAGGACGTTTGGATCCAACTCTCCCACTACTGTGCAGGGCGATATTCTGAGAGTCCTGCTGGAGGGATTAAAAGGTCTCCCTCAACCAGGCTCTCCCGACCCGTCCTGCCAAGGTGGCATACATTAATTACGTGAACAGTTTTTCTTCCAATCTAGAGACCCCCCCTTGGTGAGATAAATTTGGGCCACTTCGTATATTCTTTTCAAATATCGTGAGATTTTGCTGGACCCCCTCCCCTTTTGAGCTCACGTAATTTAAGTATGCCCCCAAGCAGCTGGTGGACAGAATCATCCGCTGCCAAGACCCGGACAAACCTTACACCATGAACCAGGGCACCCCTGCCAAGTCATCAAATGTAGATAACCACTTTGGGTGACCTTTGGCAGAGGTGTTGGTTGTCTAATAAATGACTCCCGGGGCGGCGGTACCCATAGTCACTGCCCAAACTACAAAACATGCTCCAGTTGGGGATGCATAATTCCACTAGCTCCAAGCAGTTGGGACTCTTGTGCAGTGTGGATGGGAATTACAAGGGTTCTCTCATGACTAGAGCAAAGACAGTGCTCATAAATTTAATTTAGGATGCTATTTTTTCAAAAATTATTAAAGTACAGTTTTCTAATGTTGTATATTTATTTACTTAAATATTATGGTCTTAGCAATAAAGGCATTTGAAACAACTTGTTAAAGAAAACAATATTTTTGCTACATGGACAAAAACAGAAGTAATGCGTAGCTAAACTGTTTAATACATTATTAACAGTTTATATTTAATTATAAATTACATAAATCAAAATAAAATGCTGTTTGTACAATAAAGGTTTCAAAGTCTCTTCAAGACATGAATTAGTGTTAAATGGCACATTCTTTTTACAATTATGTATTTGTTTATGAGATGTTTTACAGTACAAGGTACATTGTTATTTTCTTTGGCTTCTGGTATTAGAAAACAAATAAAACTTATTACATACTCATTTCATTCTTATGTTAGTATTTTGAGTTGAAAATCCTTACAGCGTAATGTGATGGGTGGTGAAAATAATTCAACGTAAAAAACATTGTCAATTGTTTTGACAAGTGTTCAAGTATACAATACTAGCTGACCCGGCCACGCGTTGCTGTGGCTAATAAAACACAACGTGATCTACTGGATGGTTATCCAACCTTTATAACCACCGCCGTCTTTGAGTTTATCGCGGAGACAGACAGATGCCGCGGAGGACTTTAATTTATAATACGTAGAGATGGTGTGAAAGATTATAATAATGTGCATGAAATGCTTGGGGTAACTATCGTTTTTAAGTTTTAATAAGGATTAATACTGTATCCGTCTAAATAATTTTTCAATTACCGCAATGTACGTGACCATTTTTTTAGAAGATAGAATGGATATAGTAAGCTATCCGTAAAAGATAGATATATGCCTTCGCGGACTTTTTTGTAGATCTATAAAAGAGGAATATCCCACCATGCATTGTTTTGTTATATCTCAAAAGGATTAGGCAGCGTTTTCGATGAAAGCTGTCAGGCGGGTTGACTTTTTCCGACTCTTCTAACAATTATCGTTATGTTTCAACCAATTTACACAAATCCTTGACAAATTACATACCTAAACCTTCCTCACGAAACACTCTTATCTATTGGTGAAAACCGCATGAAAATCCGTCCAGTAGTTTTCGAGTTTATCGCGAACAGACAGACAGATGACGCAGAGGACTTTAATTTATAATATGTAGAGATAGAGATAATAAGTCGAAACAAAGAATCCAGGTGGGAAAACTAATATAATACATTTTTACAATTTAAAAAAAATTCATCAATTCAAGAGTCATTTTCGTCTAAACTACTTAAAAAACAGTGGTTTACCCCCTCTTCCACAGGGATATGCAAATATCCAATACTTGACGATTCAGGAATCTTTGTGATGGTGACTGAACAACTTAACACAGTGGCAACTCAACATAGTGACAACTCAACACAGTGGCACTCAACACACCTTTGAAAGTCTTTTTTTTTATATGAATATCGTACAAGATTCACCAACTGCTCCCGTCTGACGCCAGTGAGACTATGGTACCCCCAATCGGGGTATGTTGTGAGGCTGAAGGTAGGGGGAAGGGAAGGAGATGGGGAAGAGGAAGGTGGGGAAGTACCTGGCTATTCAGATCTGGTCACCAAACACGGCTAATGCCATAAAGGCAGTGTTTGGTGACAATTTTCAGGCGACAGGTTTCAATTTTGAATGGCAGTCTTACACCATGGCGATACTGAGAGTATCTTCCACTTTGGAATGTGCCGCAAATATACCTACTATATATTATTTTAAATGAATTAATTGTGTGTTTTTTTGGATGAGTCGGGAAGAGTAAAAAATGAGTTCCATTATTAATGTTGATTTCATAAAAAACAATGCGCTGAACTTTGAAAAACGATTAGAAATTAAAAATAGTGGCCCGCCACGGCCCATTTTAAATATTAAACAAGAGTGCAAGTTAAAAACAAAAGAGACAACGAAGAATCGACCTAACCTACAAATAGGTAAGATTTTTTTCAAAATTAAATTCATTTTAATTAGAATAGGTACATGTACAAGATTTTTAGCGCACTACTGATTTTTGTGAGCACCAGCCGCCACTGGTTATGACGAGGGTCTCATAATTTCAGTAGTGATGTGTACAGACTGAGCGCGACAAGTTATTTGCAACGTGAATACACAACATGAATATCGGATATGTGCATAACTCAGTGGAAGAGGGGTTCTAGTTCTCCTTTTTAACCTTTTACTAAATTTAAATAAATGTAATTTAATTAATTAAAACATAGACAGTAGTTGCTTATGACGGATACAAATGTTGTACAAGGTAAGTATGGCTGTTATATTGAATTAAACAAATTGAACTTGACAGAATATCGATCGTTCAGTTGATTAGTCGGACATCTCCGAAAAATCGAAATTTGAGTTAAGTATGCAGTTAAATTTTAAAGTGTACCCTCTGTCTGGTACAATACTCAGATTACTCATAAACATGACCAAATCAATTATAATACAGATTTTTTTTTAGTGAAATTAAACAAAATGTTGATGTTTTCTGGGTCACTAGAAGGATATTTCAAAATGTCGTACTAATGATCCGGACCGTTATAACCCCCAGTGTTATTTTATAACATATTTAACATATTATCGGGTTTACATTTGTAAGACGTGTTGTGTCGTGATGTGCTCTGTCGTCATGGCTACACATCTATATGTCGTGTTCTGACGATATTTTGAATCAAAACCCCCACGCCCTCCACCTTCACCGCTCTGACGAAAATCAAGATAGCTTCTGTTGCAACGACAGAACGCATCACGACAGATAGCGACACACTAATATAAATGTCACCATACTAAATGTATGAAACCGATACCGTTCTGACGCGTCACAACACTACAAACAAGTTTAACTCCACCATAAGGCACATGTAAATAATATTTGATTTTTGGCAAGCATTTGAATATTGTTTTCCTCATTTTCTATTTGGAGATGTCTGACTAATCAACCGGACGATCGATATGCCTGGGCATGAGATATTGCAATGCTTAAAAATACAAAGTAAAATCGGTAAATATGGCTTTGAAATTTAAACAACTAGAATGGCTATGGGTAATACAATAATTGTATAAACACAGGTACTTTTGAAAATAGAATCTTAACAAATAAATCTTGTACTTTGTAACAAAGCTTTGTTAAGACGATGCACCACATGGTGTAACATTTGGAATCAGGCCACAAACAATAACACTCCTTACGTAGATGGCAATATGCTTGAAATTCCCGCATATGTAGGCAATAAAATTATTTATGTATGTATTATTTTTTCTACTTTTCTCTCGCTAGATTGGCAATTTTAACCGAATTTATGGAAAATATACAATTTAAAATAAATAAATATGTATGTATGTACAGTGGCGTAGCTAGCATGGATAGCAACCGGTGCGGATAACGTGGTATCACCCCAAGAATAAATGCGGTGTCACTCCAAGAATTAACGAAGACGAAATGAGAATGATACAGGCATAAATATACCAATCCCAATACAGGTGACAAGCAAGGAATATTTCAGGGGAATCCCCAACCGAGCAATAGTTAGTTAGTAACGAAAATAAAACAACAGAATTTTTGGGAGATCCCCGACTGGCTGAGCCATGGAGCTACGAAAATATAAACAACAGTCACAGTCTTCATATGTAAAATATTTTTGTGGCAATATTCTACCTTCGTAAGTTTTTTTTCACGGTCGGGTGACATCCCCAATTGGGTGGCAACTGGTGCGGGCCACCCCCGCTGTCCCCCCCTAGCTATGCCACTGTGTACATACATAAATAACAGGTGAGCCAATTAAACGGGATGATTTGGGAATGTCACTGCAGAAAAAGTAGAGAGGAGGTTGGCTTGGTCAACTTTGTGAATAGAGAGCGGAAAGTCTGATATCAACAACGCGCTTTTGCCGTTATTGGTCAGACAATAACACACAAAGAACCCCCTACATTCAGATAAAGTAACCGTGTGGTGAGCGGTTTCTTCGTTAGGGATATTTATTTGAGAACGAAGCTGGGAATGTAGTAACTGTGATCGTTAAGTTAATATGCTGAATTTTTTCTTCCTGCAATCGACAACTACAGAAATGAAATAATGATTTTCTTACAAGATGGTGCGACATGCCACACAGCACGAGTGCTAATGGGTTTACTAAGACAGGTGTACCCTGATCGTCCTATGAGCAAGAACTGCGATATTGTCTGGCCACCTCGTTCTCCTGACTTGTCCGCAGGCGACTTTTTTCTTTGGGGATATCTAAAAACAAAAGTGTTTAAAAGTAACTCCCCAAGGACTATCCAGGCATTAAAAGAAAGGATTCGACGTGAAGTGACTGCAATACCGCTAGAAATGCTGCGCAATGTTATGGGCAGCTTTGCAACGAGGCTGCAAGAATGAGTGTGACAAAATGAAAGCCACCTTTCGGGCATTATTTAAAAAAAATGAATGATTGCGCACTTCGTGTAGATTACGTCTTCATCAATAAATTTTCAAAAGATGGTTAATTTAATGTTTTCTAATTTTTTTCATTGGCTCACCCGTTATTTGCAATTTCCATTCGCTATTAATAAATTATCTTAACTAATATGGCCAAAAACATTGATATTTTCTTAATTACATTGTATATACCATGTGTGTACTATGGATTGCACATGTAGCCGCATAATATGTTTTTGTGTACTCCAAAATTTTTTTTGGTTTTTCTAAAGAAATGCAGATTTGAGAATGATAAAAAATTTGATACATTGCTTTTACAAAAGTGGACTTGTGTAGTCAAAATTTTTAAATTATCAAGCATTGAATTAAATTACCAAGCACCATTCGAGTAGTTTAGAAGAAAAACACTCAGATTTTTTAGAATTGCATAAATATGTAAGTACATAACATGCATTACAATCAATGACGTTATATATATAAATAGACTCGCCATAGTCTCATATACTCACAATATAATGTGGAAAGTAAGGAACACTCTTTTGTTTTCAGCGATTTTCAGTATAATTTCTTAATTCAAAAGTTTATTCCTGTGCGATAAAGATAGACAATCAAATAATGTGTGTGTATGAATGACGTGGATATATATGAGCGGGCGGCGTATTGCTTGTCAGTTTTTAATGGAAAGTTTGCTGTCTCCTTTTCTTGAGGCCCACTAGAATAAAAGGTCCGGCTGCCTGTCGGAGTTTGATATGTCGAGCTATGCAATAAATAATACAATTAATAGGGCAATGACAGTTTTCAAATGGTGGGGATTGTCATCAATACTTGTTAGAATCCTCCTATTATTTGCCGTGTAATTGAAACATTTTCTCATCACACAGGAGGGCACTTTTAAAATGCAATTTACTTACTGGTAAGTGCTGGTAAGACGCAACCTTACTCGACGCGTAGCAGTTTAGTACTAAAGTACTAGATATCGAGATCGTTACAATTGTCTTGTTCTTGTCTTCCCACTTTGAGATTTCTACCCCTCGTCTAATAATATGTAACGTCATTGATTACAATCGATAAAATTATCAGTGTCAAAAAAAGGTTTTACAGAACTTGACCAAAATCAATATTCAAGTTCTGTGAAAGTTCTGTTTTTATCCAAGTACCTACTGTAAAGCAACTGGCCCATAATAGAATAATAACAAAACTATGTCAGGACTTTCACAGAACTTAAATATGTATTAACTTTGAAATTTTATGAATTGTAAAATTTGTAAAACAACTAGCCTAAACTGCCCTTGAGGTGACGTTTCTTGAAGGAAATGTGTTGTTTATTGCTAAATGGCACTATAAAAATTGTCTGATTATACATAATAATAATAATGGTTTAAAATGGATTCAAAACATTTGAACTTGTCTTGATTGGAGTATGTTGAAATATTATTTTTCACAAACCATCAAACAAGGTGTCAAAAATGTAAAGCATAGCAACTTTGGTAGGTGACTACATGTTGAACAAGTAAAAAAGATAAATTACTTTGTTTGAAATTTCAACATTTTAAGGTAATTATCAGATAAAAATGTTTAATTGTTTATGTCAAAAATCTCCTTTGCAATTTCCATAGAAACAGATCAGATGTAGATGTGCAGTGTTGCCATTTTCCCAGCATATTTTTCGGGTAAGTTCGACCAAACACTGCAAATTTTTAGTAGGTATGACAATGTACATGTGTGAAAAAAAATTGAATTTCGAAAAGGTACTACTTTACATAGAATCACTTCCCGAAGTTATGACACTTTACCTTGTATAATTGAGACCAGATAACTTTTGTCACAGCAACAGTTTTGTCAAAAAAAAGTCATGTCGCTACGTGCCTGCACATCCATTACTGAAATGGATTTTGAAATTGTTGCATGACAAAAGTCTTCTGTACTCGCCCGTCCTAGGCGTTCAGTATTAATCTCATAAGAGAAATCCTGCAGTCTTATTAAATCTATGGAGTTTTAACTTTTAAAGTTAACAGTACGGATAGGGGTGAATAGCTCCAGTTTCCTGGGGAAGTGAGGTTGTGTGAAGGGTTCAGGGAACCTCGAGGTCCATATCGCTCCAGACTGCTTCCGTTTCGCTTTCTTCCTGGCCGTTGCTCGTGTCGCTGGGGAGGTTCGGTTCTGCCACCAGGTCATACGTCGTGTCATTGTCTTCCACTCCTAAAGGACGAAAGAAAGATTATAAAATTCAGGTAAGGATTATTGAGTTTTTAAAAATTTAAATTTAATGTTTATAGTTTGTTCTAGTCCAGTCAAATTAGCTGGATTTTTGAATAAACATACGTTTCGATATTAAAAATAAGTATTTTACAAAATCCTAAAAATATCAGCTTAGCAATTCGAGATATTAACCCGTCAGTAACGTAAGCAGATATACGCGTTAAAATGACAATAGCAGTCAAGTACAATAAGCGTGTTTTCATGTCAACGCGCGTGTCTCCACAGAAATCGTTGTAACTCCGTTATTGTTTTAGTGACATCCCTAAAACAAAAAGTAAAAGGACAATAGTGAATCACGCTGTACATCCATCAACCTTATACATTAATTTTGCCTTTGGATTGTACCTCTACTGGGTTAAAGACCGAAATAAAAATGTCACTTTATCTAGTATGGTATTGTCTACACGTTGGCTTTAACAAAAATTTGTAAAATTTGTAATTTAATCTGATGAAATGATATAAATAAAAAAAGACAACATTGGTTTGGCCCTGGAGATATAAGATTTTCGCTATGTTTTGTGTTCTACAAAGGTTTTATTAAAAATGACTGTTTTAGAAAATATAAATAGACTTGCAAAACAACAATAAAATAAATTACTTACGATAAATTAGCCCTTTGGCTAAAAATATTTGTTCGCGCGCTTTTAGTGATAACTCGGTGAGAGACTTTTGTGTTCTTGAAATGGATTATTTATTCTATTTATGGCAACAAATGGATCCTTTCCCGTCTCCCCCCTTGCTCCCCAAAAGGTCAGTGTGTTCACGCAGTTTTTGTTTTGAAAAGTTTTATTTTTCGATGTACATTTGTTACTTTTAATTTTAAATTTTTTTTTGCTACCGGTTTCGACACGTCCGTATCATTAACGAGCAAACTTAAAACTAACTTAAAAATTCTATACAAGTACACAATTAATTAGGCGGGGGTAGTGGGAGAGGGGAATTTAGTGGAGGGGGAGGACGGTGGGAGGAGTCAAAATTACATGGAAACATCGTAAGCAGAGGTGATTTACATGGTGCTATTATTTTATTAACTAAATTAATTTTAGATTTAATTTTATTGTTGATTTCTAAAGTTTCTAACGCGCACAAATTAAAATATGAATTTACATTGCAATGTTTAAATTTAGTTTTTTCTTTATTGAAGCTATGACCTGTCTCTATGAGATGGTTAGCAAACTCTGAGTAGTTATTATTACGTAAACAAAGTTCATGTTCCCTAATTCTGGTTTTAAAATTTCTAGTAGTCATTCCTACATATTGCGCGTCACAATCGTTGCATTCTAAAGTGTATATCCCGTTTTTTTCAAATTTATTAGAAATATCCTTGTTATTAATCAAATTTTTTATTTTAGAATTAGTATAGAAAGCATTTTTAAGGATAAATCGCCTGTATAAAGAAGTTTTTTTACATATTAAGTTGATAATAGGTTTGTCGTTACTATTACCACTATAAATACCTATATTTTTTTGTTAAAAATTTTGTTTGCTTTATATTAACTAGGCGGTTAATTATTTGAGGTTTTTATCCATTGTTCACGGCTATCTGTTTTATAATGTTAATTTCATTATTATAATTATCATTGTTTAAAGGGACATTAATAGCACGATGTATCATCGAGTTGAAGGAGGCGAGTTTATGTGACAAAGGGTGAAGGGAAGTAGACGGTATAACACAATCAGTGTGTGTAGGTTTTCTATATATATTAAATACACACTTATTATTATCTAAATTGATATTTAAGTCTAAAAAGTTTAAATTGTTGTCATCATTATGTTCCAGTGTAAATTTTATATTTTGGTGAAGGTTATTAATAAACGTGAGAAAAATATCTAATTGTCTGTTACTACCCGACCAAATTACAAAAACGTCATCAACGTACCTATACCATGTAAACACATTAGATAATAGGGAAAGTCCACAATCAAATAATTTGTTCTCAAAGAAGTTCATAAATATGTCAGCAAACAATGGTGAAGCGGGATTCCCCATAGGGAGACCATTATGCTGTTTGTATAATTTATCATTAAAGGTAAAATAGTTTTGATTAATGCAAATTTCTAATATGTGGACATTTCCTTCACAATAGTTCGATCTAAATGGGAATTATTTAAAATATTTAAAATTAGGTTTTTACATTCATTAGTGGGAATGCTGGGAAACAGATTGACAACGTCAAATGAAACTAATTTACTTTACTAATTTAAAATTAAAAGTAACAAATGTACATCGAAAAATAAAACTTTTCAAAACAAAAATGTCTAGAAATTGTTACATAGTCAGTGCCCAAGAAATACAAAAAAGTGTTCACGCAGCTCCGCGAGTACGAGGTCCTCGTTATATAAGTCGCTTAAAACAATCGCTTTATCACATCGCATCGCATTCTTTGAAAACTATTCAAATTCGTAATAATTCAGTGTAAAAAAAGTGAACTACATCTCAGATGGTGATTTGAAAAAGAAAAGAACTAAGATGAAAAAAGCTGCTCCCTTCTATCTTCCATAAGTTTTACCTACCTATCATTTTGTTGCCATTGTATTTGTACAGAAGTGGATTGCCGAATATTTAGTTAAAAACCTCGTAGCGGGAACAAGATTGGTCATCAGTGGTCTATGACATCTGTTAGTGTGTTGGTTGGTATTTATACCTGGGTGCTGCGCTTGTCCGGGTGGATGCGGGGGCGCCCTGTCCAGCTGCGCCAGGGCATCTAGCACGCTGCGGCTGCCGGGCTCTAAGGCCAGCGCGGCCACGTAGTGCTGCAGGGCACGCTCAGCCCCCGTGGCACCCCCTCGGCGAGCCCACGCCTCGCCCAGCGCCTGGTGCAGGGCAGCCGACGGGCAGATGGACACCTAGAAAACAGAAAGATACATTAAATAGTATGATAAACAATATTCATAGTTTGTAAGATAATACCATGTTCATGTTTCACTTCGTCTTCTTTGGAGAACAAGCGATGCTAAGGCCAGCCAGTTGATAGTGAGGGAGGGGGCCATATCGGTAGAGACGGGTAGCGAGAGAAATGAAAGGTGTCAGTCGATGTATGAGTCAGTCTTTATTGTTGCGCTACGTAGCGGAGGTCGAAACGGAGCGGAGTGACAGTGGTGCCAGTAGTGATGCTGCTGCGTGATGATGAGAGAAGGAAGGTCAGGAGACTACGGCGGTGAAGATCACTGGTCTTCAGGGAGCCGGCGTGTTGCACTACACCATGGCGGTGTAGAAGTGACCTTGATCCAGGCGGTCGATCGACGTCGTGTTGACGGGATATGGCGGCTATGTGTCCTTTGAGTCGGAGCACACACGTGACACAGGAAGAAACCTTGAGAGGCGGTGAGGATGCTGATTGCTGCTCGTTGCAGGATGTTTGTTGCTGCTCGTTGCAGGATGCTTGTTGCTGCTCGTTGCAGGATGCTTGTTGCTGCTCTTGCAGGATTGCTGGCGCGTTGCCTGTTGTTGTTGCTGCTCGTTGCAGGATGCTTGTTGCTGCTCGTTGCAGGATTGCTTGTTGCTGCTCGTTGCAGGATTGCTTGTTGCTGCTCGTTGCAGGATTGCTTGTTGCTGCTCGTTGCAGGATGCTTATTGCTGCTCGTTGCAGGATGCTTGTTGCTGCTCGTTGCAGGATGCTTGTTGCTGCTCGTTGCAGGATGCTTGTTGCTGCTCGTTGCAGGATGCTTGTTGCTGCTCGTTGCAGGATGCTTGTTGCTGCTCATTAGAGAGTTACTACACTGCACTTAGTTGTATCACATCCCGATGTGTAGGTGAGTCGACCAATGAATGAAAACTAGACTTAAGACTGAGCTGCATGCGGCTCGTGCTTGCTTAAATACTCTGCCGGCCGGGCAAGTAGTTTCGATGACGGTAGGTAACGCCGGGTGAATTCACGCAAAGCCGAGATATCGCTCGAACTTTCTGCGTGCACTTGTTTGGTACAGCCAGACGTTCTAGCTCTTTCGCGTAGGTGGCGGATTATTTACGAGGCGGCCGTTGGTACCAATGCTGAATGTAGGTAGATGTGTTTCTAGTGCGTTCGGCTAGAGTCCAGTGGCGGATTATTTAATTCGGCACAAGTGACCGCCACAATAGTAACAGAAGTAAGACGGCCGGCATAGTCCAGCGGTAAGGCTCTTGACTACCACTCCGAAGGTCACGGGATCGAATCCCGGCGTGGCAAATAAATTTTATTTGATTAATTTGTGTTATTTCACAATTTATACATTTAAAATAATATATAGTATATTTGCGGCACGTTCCGGAGTGGAAGATACTCTCAGTATCGCCCTGGTGTAAGACCACCATTCAGTATTGAAAGGTTGCTTGAAATGGCTTTAGCCATGTTTGGTGACCAGATCTGAATAGCCAGGTACTTTCCCATCTTCCTCTTCCCTATCTCCTTCCTCTCCCCACTACCTTCAGCCTCACAACATACCCCAATCGGGGATGCCATAGTCCCACTGGCTCCAGACGGGAGCAGTTGGGACTCTTGTGCGGTCTTCATGTAAAAAAAAAAAAAAGAAGTAACTTGATTCAGCACACTTCTACCACATATCATCACTGTTTACGTAAAAGTCCCCAAACCACATCCACAAATATACTAGTTCCAGCGCGAACTCGTACGTACGTCTTTTCCTTACATGTGTCATAATGTGCAAAAAAGACAGAAAATTCTGGATGTCACGTTTGACCTCTCGCTGGGATTAGTATATGTATTAAAATTTGAATAATAGAGAAATAGGTAATCTTATTTAACCCCTGAGGTTATTTGCGATTACGCACATTTTTTGTCTTAAACAAAAATGTCACTTTAACAAAAACTTTGTGTTATTTCCGCTTCACAATTAAAGCTCTATAAATGAAACATTTCTGAATGTAGCCGAATACTAAAAACTGTTTTTGAAAGGCTATGAAATAAGCTTTCAAATTGTTATATGGGAACGTACCCATTACTACGTGACACGTTTAGGGGGGGGGGGGGGTTTCAAAATGTCACGCTCCATACATATGAGCGGCGGGTTGCTTAGGATTTTGGTCACCGGGGGGGGGGGGGGGTTAAAAATTGCAAAAAGTTGGTCACGTAGTATGGGTACGTTCCCTATTACAAATAAATATTAACATTTGTAAATATTAAAATTTAGAATGCAAACATAAAAAAATGTAAAAATGACTCACATGATGTTTTTATGTGAAAACGATACTAAAATCACGGATTTTGTAAAAAACAATACTTATTCTATTGTATAAATGTATAATAAACAATTTTATCACTTCACTTTTTTATCATTTCATACAAAAATATTTAATATAAAAATTAACAATGTCCAGTAGGCGATTTGGCGGGTAAAATAAATGTCAACCGTATGTCTGACAGAATAGGTCTTTTTACGTATTTCTATGGAAAACTTGAATAGGGATGTACAGATTGATTCACTATCAAGTTACTTTTTGTTTTAGGGATGTCACTAAAACAATAACGGAGTGACAACTATTTCTGTGGAGACACACATAAATGTGAAAACATGCTTATTGTACTTGACTGCTATTGTCATTTTAACGCGTATATCTCTATGACGTTATATAAATAGACTCGCCATAGTCTCACATACTCGCAAAATAATGTGGCAAGTAAGCAACACTCTTTTGTTTTCAGCAGTTTTCAGTAATTTTTTAATTCAAAAGTTATTCATGTATTAAAAAGATATCTTGCTTCCACACCGAAGACAAACCTCCAACTCGAACTTCCAACACATGAACTACCCTTCTACACAATCATCCGAAAGTTTGAAGTTGGCCTCAGTGTGGCCGTACCATAAGACAATCAAAGAATGTGTGTTTTTTCTCTAATGATGCATAAAATTGTCGGACGGGAAACATGAAAATGAATTGTATTGCTTATAATATAATAATCGATAATAATAAGTAATTTGTGTGGACATACAAATGAAATGTTATTTCTTCACTTTTACTACTGTTTGCCGTGTAATGGAAACATTTTCTCATCACTCAGGAAGGCATTTCAGCACTTTTTAAATGCAATTTTCCTACTGGTAAGAAACGACCTTACTCGACAAGTGACAGTTTAGTACTAAAGTACTAGAAATCGAGACCAGTGCAATTGTCTTGCTTTTGACTTCTCACTTTGAGATTTCTACCCCTCGTCTACAGTTTATAACTTCTTTGGTATATCTACTTACGTTGCTGACTGGTTAAATGCTTTTTTTTTTCTTTTATCGTGTGTAACATGTAATTTGAAACCATATTATTTATTATTTATGTAACATATTTTAGTTCACAAAATTGAAGGAACTGAAAAATTTGTAACTTTTACCTGAATGGCAATGATAACTTCTGTAATTTTTAATTTTTTGCATTTACACAATTTTCCTTCCGTCCCTATTCGTGCATCAAATATGCACAATGATTCCATGTGCATGTGTATCACTAATACAAACAGATTGAATGTATTAGAATCATTAATTCCAAACCCAGCGAGCTGCTGAACTGAAGTAAAGTAGATATATGCAATCACCTGTTTCTCCAGCAGGTCTATGGAGGCCTGCGGGTCCTCGTCAGAGTCCAGCAAGCGGGACAGAGCAAGCGCAGCTGGCAGGTGTGTCTCGTCCTGCGCCAGAGCTCGCTCCAGTAGTGCCCTCGCTCTCACAGCACCTCCGCCCCCGCCTTCCTTGATCAGCACATTTGCGTACAGCTGGGGAAGAAATACACTTGCATAAAAGGATGGGAATCTTCAAAATTCAATAGTTCCATTAACCGGTCAGCTGCCGGGATATTTCGCGGAAATTCGCGGAACTTCGTGAAAAAACACTAAAAAACCACCACTTTGAATTTTGAATTGAATGTTTTGTTGATAAATTTTGAGCTATTGTATATTTTATTGACTGAAACACGTTCACAACACAATAAACTATCCACTAAAATCACATTACTTGCTTTTATTACGTAAATTAATAGGTTTTACGACGTTTTATTCGCAATACAAATACATCGCGATAGTGATAACGACCGTTAATTTCGCGGTAAATCTGACAGCGCATTGTCATGGAAGAAATCGTTTTAAAAATATTCCAGTGTGGCAATTCGAGTGAAATCTTTAACACTACCTAGAGTAATGATGGCGCAAGCGATTTTGACACTGTTCTTCATACAAATTCGTACATATAAGGGTCAAAATCGCAGACCAAAAGTTTTTCAAAGACAATATTATTCAAATATTTGAATTATTTTCTGCGCCTGCGCATTAGGACCAGCTCGCGTGAGGAAAACAAAGCAAGCAAATAATTAACAATAAATTCAAATAAGCTAATCTTGTATAAGTAGTTAACTAATTGAGCGTTAGATAATTAAAAAAAATATATTAATAAGGGAGTTCAAAATAAATTAATTTTAATCCATAAAAATCACTTATCTAAATAGCTTTCCAAATTTGGGTAGCTATCGCTCAAGGGTATTGTAGCGGTCTACCCAAGGATACTACTACTCAAGGATATTACAGCGGTCTATGTTAGGGGTCGGCAACCTGCAGCTCGCGAGCCACATGCGGCTCTTTGGATGTGAAGCTGCGGCTCTTTAGTTCCGTACGCAATTATTTATTAAAAAAAAAAAAACATTTAAAAATCGTTCATAATCGATGAACGAGGATTAGGCACCATTTTTATCTTTCAGCCACTTTATTTATTTGAAAACATTACATATTACATCGTTATAATGATCTTTGGCTGTCCAACTAGGCAATTTGTCCGTTTTAGAACAGTCAAAATGAACAGATTTTTTACATGTAATGACTTGAACTCGCTTTTCACCGCACCCCTCCCCCGTGACACGCGTCGTCAATGTCGTCAGTCCATCGGCAGCTCATCGTCGGATGTTTCTATGTAGGTTTTAATTCGCTTTCGACGCAAGACATTTTGGCGTCTTCACCAGTGCTTTGGCTGTGACACATAGTTTGTCAGTTCAAGTAGAAGAGTTAGAGGCGAATTATCTTCTCAAAGATATGTATGTAAATATATGTATAATAATAATCTAAAACTGCAAGGAAAGGGAAACCCAGCCTATGTTTTGGTAGAAGAATTGGTTTGTTTCGAAATAAAAATAATTATTTTTGCAGAAGATTTTCAGAGCGGTAAATTACTTCAATTTCTAAAGTAACATCAAATTATTTCAGCACAGCTATAAAAAAGTTAAAGATGAATTTGCTGATAGATTTCAGCAATTCAAAACCAACAAAAGCACTCTAGCATTCATAGTAAATCCTCTCAACACAAATAGTAACGAAATCCACTTTGAGCCATTTGGAGTTGGAAATCATGTCTCTACAAATGCAATTGATTGATTTAAAAATCATGTATACCAGTGTTTCTTAATCGTATCGCCCCCTTTACCACAGTGAAATTATCCAGCCCCCCCTCCCTCTCAAAAATTATTTATGCAAGTACTATTTATTGTCTTTGAGGCTCTTTAAAAACTTTGAAATTTCATAAATTGCATAGACATCCAAATGGATAGACAAGAAGTTACAGATGAGGGGTAAAACCAAACTATGGAGGGCGAAGAGGGGAAAGATGACTGTGATTCGTTTAACAATCAATCTGACAGTATATAGGCATCTCGCATTACAATATCACCATTTAGTTCTTAAAAGCAAAATCTGCTTTGAATGAATAGACCTTTTTACATTGGAGCGCGAATTGCTTGCCACGTTAATAACATATTTGCTAAGGCCAAATACTCGCCCCAAAAAGACTCCCCCCAATACACATAGCAATATTTTGTTTCCGTGTTTAGTTAAAACACTTTTACAAATGTTTCATAATTTACTTACCCCTGTAACCAGCGACGAGCACACTGGAGAACCGCCCACATTCGCTATGTGCATATTGATATGTAGATATATTGTATAGCACAAGCTATCGTTTTGGCGTGTTATTTCGTTAAATGTATGGATGTTAGCTTCTCGCTGTTCACGGCAAGAATGATGATGTCACACATTTTAGATTCAAGCGAGGCTCTATCCCCTCCCCATGGAGCGAGCCGGTTCCAAGGAGGAGCTCCAGCCAGCGCCATGTGGATGGGGAAATAATACGTTTTTATCACTTATAGCCGGTTCACACGATTCAATTTTAGTTGATCAACTCGACACTTGAAAGCATGTTGACAGGTGTGAACCTTCTTTCAACAAAGTTGAACAAGTTTTTTGTTGACCAACTAAAGTTGATAGCCCGTCTACTTTTGACGTTCGAGCATGACCGCGCCATCTTGGTTACCATAGTTACTCGCGGGCACAAGTATACGTCAAACATTTATGTCAATATTCGTTAGACATTCCTAGTTTCTACCGTCATGGAATCCGTTTTATACGAAAAAATATCTGAAATGGTCGGATGATTTGATGTTCAGATTTATGCATCCCTGTTTTTGGGATCAAAAGCAAGAAGTGTACAAAAATAGAAATGCCCGTGATACTGCAATAATTAATATGTGTTTCATTTACACTACCTACCCAATATATTATGATAATGACAGAAAACAGCGGTAAATATTCAGAGACATGCGTCACCATTAATACGCATAAATTGAAAGAAAAAACAATTTGTACAAATCTAATAACAATAACTACCTATGTCAAACTTTGACGTTTGGCGTTGTCATTTTTAGGTTATGGTAAAGCTAACTTTAACGAAATATGCATTAGGGAACGTACCCATACTATGTGACACTTTTAGGGGGGGGGGGTCTTCAAAATGTCACGCTCCATACAAATGAGCGGCGGGTTGCTTAGGATTTTGGTCACCGGGGGGGGGGGGGGGGGGGTTAAAAATTGCAAAAAGTTGGTCACGTAGTATGGGTACGTTCCCTTATTTCCTTGCTTCTCCGGTTACTGTAGTTAGTAGTAATTATTATTAATTTAAACATCTCTGAAAAATTTTATCGCCAATTTTGGAAAGCATCTCATCAAATTGTTTTTCTGTCATCCTCAAGTGATTTCTATATCCTCAGGAGTCTTCTAGGGCCATTTCTTTCAAAATTGTGTTGGATGCGCCTAATTCACTCCTTCTTATGATCCATTTTCTCGCCCAAATACGACGTTTTTTATCCATAATCTCGAGCTCGTCTCGCAGAACATCAGAAGTTAGAGAACCGCACGCACTGACAATTTCAGTTGACGCCACCTTGAATGTCAAATTCGGTTCTACTTAAATTGAAACGTGTGAACATAATCTTATTCAACTTTTTACGTTAAATAAAAGTGGATCAACAAAAATCGAAATGTCTGAACGCGCCTTAAGGGCAGGTCCAGATATATTCATATGTCCGTGGTAAATTGTAATTTTTGGCTCTCCAGACTCAAAAGGTTGCCGACCCCTGGTCTATGTTAAATAAGTACATACAAAAATAGCATAGCCACTACAGCAACAGCTACCCAAATTTGGGTAGTTTATTAAAATTTATTATTAATTTTTTAAACTTTATGAGTAAAATCTCAAATTATTAATAAATATTCATCCTAGACTTGCAGAAAAAGTCAATAGATGTCGCGTATTACAAATAAAATGGATTAAAATTTATCCAGACACTATCTAGATTGCATTTAGTTCGAGTTGAATCTTGTAATCATATATAAAGATAGCAGCCAATAATATGTGCGTTAAGTAAATGAAGATAATGTTGGTAGTTCTTAGTCGAAGTATGATACAGTTAAAAGTGACCGAATTAATATGGGTTCTGTAGCTTAATCGGTAGAGCTGTTTCCATGTAAGAAAAGGGTTCTGGGTTCGAGTCCCAGCGGAGCCAATATCTTTTCTAATTTTTCTGTCTCCAGATTTCGATTGAGTTTCGCTAATATTGTCTTCATTTAATTAAATATTTTTATTTTATATACAGGGTGTAACAAGATTTTAACCATCGATTCCTGAGTATATTTGGAGTAAAAAAGGTAAATGTCATTTTTTGGTGTCCGATGACAGTTATTTCTATTAAAAACAATACAGTGAAACCCTCTTAAGAAGTTCTCTCTTAAGATGTTTCGTGGCTTAAGAAGTTTGGTTTTTTCGGTCCCTCGACTCAAAATTGGCCCAATTTTTCCCACATATAAGGTTTTCCTGCTTAAGAAGTTTGTTTTTTCCGGTCCCTTGGAAAACTTCTTAAGAGGGTTTCACTGTAAATATATTTTTCCATCACTCGCCGCAACTGACTAGTTAAAAAGTAGCGCATTTTCAGCCTAGCGGACACTTGATAAGTGTCGGTCTCATTCTAACAGCACGCATCAGGACGGAATAATTCCCATAGCGATAGGAACAGTAGCGCGGTGTACAAATTTTTTTTTTTTTTTAATAGAAAAAAAAATCATCGGACACCAAAATGACGACTACATTATTTACTCCAAATATGCTCAGGAATAGCCGGTTAAAATCCCCGGTACGTCATGTTACACCCTGTATTTAACATTGTGCTTAACCGCGTTGTGATTTAATGTTCAGGTTTCCAAGTCAGACAGATGAATAGAGATATTGATGACGACTACAAGGATTACAAGGAATATTGATGAATAAACACAATAATACCAACCGTAAGAGCCCTAGGGCAGTTGGGCAGGGCCTTGCATGCACTGGCTGCCACGGCAGCCGCCTCGCGGGGGCGCCGCAGGGCTAGGTGCACCTCAGCCAGACCCGCGTAGCCCTCGTAGCGTCCCGGGGCCATCTGCAGCGCCTCACGAAAGTGTGCTTGTGCCTCCATGTACTTTTTCAGGCCGACGAGGATGCTGCCTGAAGTGGAATAAAGGTTTAAAAGATATTATACTAGTTGGTTCCCGGCATGCGTTGCAATGACGTATTCAAAGAAAAACATTGTTTCTCTCTGAATCACCTTTCCCGTGCGTCCCCGTTCCCCTCCCGCGTCCCCTTTCTAGCTAGCTTTATGAATTATAGCCTATATGTTATTCTGATGTAAGAGCTATATTATTGTAAAGTTTCATTAAAATCCATTCAGTAGTTTTTGCGTTAAAGAGTAACAAACACACATACATACAAACTTTTACATTTATAATATTACATAGTAAGATTCTGTAGAGGCTTGCGCATATTTTCGAAATTTTTCAGAATCAAACTAGTATTTCTATGAACAGTATACCTACCACGTGTCCAAAAAAAATGATGTTTCTAGTTTTCTCATTTAATAAATCAAAACTAAAATTTTAAAAATATAAAATGAATAAATATAAAACGCTATGGATGTAACGTTTAAAAGAGGACTACAGAGATATTGAATTTTAGCTAGCCTAAAATTATTACTAGTCTCAGTACTATTCTGCATTGATTGAAAGATTTATAGTTCTTTGAGATCAAAGTGACTGTTTATTTTTATTTCATACTATAAAATATGATATAAATAACAACAAATAACATGTTAAGTTTACAAAAAAGACGCACATTATCAGATCTGCTGTTTCTGTATAACCTGCTAAATAATAAAATAGATAGTCCTGAATTGCTATCCACTATTGGTTTAAATGTCACAATGAGGCGTACGTACCAGGCACACTTCTCTTTTTCATATAGAATCCAATAACACTAATGCAGCGAGTAACTCACCAATTACTCGCGCAATCATAACTTATACCCACTATGAAAAATTACTACACTTAGACATTTTTCATGATTCCTTGCAAACATACAAAACTAATTTATTAAATTTCTTGGCGTGATATAATTGTTTTAAAATTATTTACACTTAACTTTTCATTAAACTTTAATCAGTCAATTACAATTTAGTGAGCACATAATTCTTGATTTTAAAATGTCTCCTTATCCCCTCCCTTTTTTTCTTCCTTTTTATTATTATTACTCATTCATTCAATAATTAAGTTTTAAGACCGGTTCATATCTCAGGCATAATTACCAAATGACATTCTATGGACTTACGTAATAGGTACATTACCATGTAATAATTTAATTTAACATACTTCTAATCTGTATTATAATGTACTGTGTATGTCTTAATAAACAAATAAATAATTAAATAAGAGAACACAGGTCCTTGTAACTCAGAAGTTAGATTTTGTAACCATCAACATGTGAGCATAGACAGCTCAAACAATGTTAGTACTGATCATAGACCGATATTATGATGAATTATAACTGATTTTATTTTTGTACCTTTGAGCAGAAGTGATTCTGGGTCCCTCGGGTCCATCATGCAAGCCTTCTGCGCAAAGTAGGCGGCGCGCGGTAGCCTGCGCTTCTCGGCGTGGGAGTGTGCGAGGACCAGCCACTCTTCTCGTGCGTACTCTGTCATGGGCAGCGAGGGAGGCAGCAGCCGGGACTCTCTCTCGCGCAGCTGTCCCTCTCGCGCGAGGCACGCGGCGTACAAACCCAGGCCGCGCCTCATCAAGGGATCTGCTGCGTGGGCCTGGAATTTAAAAATATTTAATCAATCTAACTATTTTGAAGAGCTAGGCATCCGAAACAGGGCTGCCAATTTTCTTCTCATTTGTCTGTCTACAACCCGATTTAAAGTTCAATTGGATTCTCATTTGGAGAAGAAGGAATTGCCTAATTGTGAAATTAGATATGAGCACATCAGCAGAATACTGTCGGCTCATGTTTTATTTTTTTTACATTAGCTCTACACAGGAGGCCCTGAGAAAAATAAATTTACTCAGGGTCCGTGCCATCTTAGGGGATGCTGTGTGAAGGGTTTTTTTAAGGAAAGGAAGGAGAGGAAGATCTGGGAATGAAGAGGTAAAGGGGTGGGTAGGAATCTGGGGTGAGTGTGTCGGACGATTGAATAGATCCCTCCTACTGCGGTGCAAGGCAATGGGTCAAGATAGTCCTGCTGGACAGGTAAAATGGTCTCCTTCAACCAGGCTCTCCAAATCCGATCTGCTATAGAGTAGGTGGGAAGACGCATCCGCTGCCAAGACCTAGACAATCCTCAACCCATGAACCCAGGCACACCTGCTAAGTAACTAAATGTAACGAACCACTTGGGGTGATCTATGGCAATCCAATAATATCAATTATATAATATTTATCCAATTAATGTTTCCCAGGGCGGCGGTACCCATACCCACCTCCCAAATTGAAATCTATCTATATAAATAAAAATTAACCACCGAAATGTATGTACGCGCATAACTTCCGAACAACTGCACCAAATTGGATAATTCTTTTTTTTGTGTTTGTTATTTCAGAACAAGGTTTACATTAAACTACTGATGAGCTCTGGCATTATGAAATTTGTATAAAAAAATTGCAATAGGTGGCAAACAAGGTATTTGAAAACTGAATGTACTGGGACTGAATGTATGGAATGCGGGAAGGGAATTCGGATAGGGGATTCGCGGGAGGAGGGGAGGGGAACCCAGAAGGGGGAGGGGAACCTAGGAGGGGGTGGGGAACTCGGGAGGGGGGTTCGCGGGACGGGGGAAGGGGTGAGTGGAGTAGTGAGAGGTAAGGTCGTGGAGGCGAAGTGGGAACGCGAGAGGGGAAGGAAGTGTAGGAGTGGAAGGGGAGGCGGAAAGGGAATGGGATGAATGGGAACAATAACTCATCCTGAGATATTGCTTGTGCCTGAAATATTAAGATATGGTGGTTAGTGACATTCTACTGAATCTTCATCAGTTACTTACCCGCTGAAATGTGATGATAGCCTGACTGGTGTCTCCGGAGTAATACTGCACCTCTCCCAGTGCCACCAGCAACATGGGGCAGCCCCGAAGCAAAGCCCCCTCCTGGTCCAACACCTTGAGGGCGCGTACGCTTGTGGTCCACTCGCGCATGTGGAAGTGGGCGCGCGCGTTCAGCCACCCCGTTACTAATGCGCCATCTGGACCAGTGGCCACTGTGCAATGTTATGTATGATAGTTATTTAAATTTAAATTAAGGTTAACCACTGGAGCGATGGGAATTTTTGGGTGTTCGGTTTTCGATTCACCTATTCGATATAACAAACTAGCTGACCCGACGAACTTCGTACCGCCTTAGAATCAATAACTGTTGAATTAAATTAAGTTTTTTTATTAAGATAAAAATTACACAATGAAGCAATTATCGATGCCCAACTGTCCGTGTTTTGTTTTTGTTAGTATCAGAGATGGCGTTGTGTACGGATTTATATTTTTTGTGATTTTCTTACTTTTCCACTCACGGGAATTTTTGAAAGGAAGCGGGTACGGGGGCCGCCGCCCCGGGAACCATTTATTGGATAACCAACACCTCAGCCAAAGGTCACCCCAAGTGGTTTTCTATTTTTGGTGATTTAGCAGGGTTGCCTGGGGTTCGGATTCATGGGGTGACTTTTGTACGAGTCTTGGCGGCGGATGTGTCTGCCCACCTGCTGCGTGACGGGCCGGATCGAGAGAGACTGGGAACTCCCTTTTGACCTTTTGACCTTTCCAGCCGGATTCTCTCGACCAATGGGTCGAAAGAGTCCGGCTGGAATGGTTAAGGTGAAAGGTCAATTCAGGTCAAGGCAATGGCCTTGCACCGCAGTTGGAGGGATGGATTCACTCCCGGATACACTGACCTCCAGATTCCTAACCACTCCTCATGCCTTTTTCCTTTCCAGAACATCCTACCCTTCCTTAAAAAGACCCTCCACACAGCATCTCCTAAGATGACATAGGTCCTGAGTGGAGCTTACGTAAAAAATGCGTTTCATTTCAGAAATTTATTATTATTGTATTTTTCCTTTGGAGGGGTGCAGAGACTGTTACGTTACGGAATTGTTTCCCGTGCGAGCTAATAGCGAATTGACCCCTTGCACAGGCCCTCCGCCCCCCTCTCCCCACACCGCGCGGCGCCGGTAGCCAAGCGCCGAGCGGCTCCCCGCTTCCATTCCTTCGCCGGCCTTCGGCAGAACAACTGTGTTCCCCGTGATTCGCGCTAGTCGCTCTCCGTGAACTAACTTCACGATGTATTATTTGAATTGTGCTTTGCGCCCAGTACCTAGCCAGACGGCTGACTCCGCATCTCCCGTTATGTGAGTACCAATCTACTCACCTCCCACACCGTGTGCTATGAACTACTTCTAACTTCACTAAACGTGTAGAGAGAGAGGAGAAAATTCTCGTTAGGCTAGCAGTGTAGTTAACCATGTGTTTCGTGTACCACCCTGTTCTGTTTTTACGAATAAACCCTTTAAGTGCTAAAACTGTGTTCTGATTGAGGAAGGAGACCCGGGGATTGTGAGGAAAGGAGGCGGAGGAGGAATTGCCAAGCGAACCACAGGCACTCGCCCTGTTTTTAGGAGGAACCTTGCTTGCGCCGACTCTGAGCTAGTCGTCGGCCGTGTATTGCGTGTCCTTTACAGGTGTAGGGTTTAGCAAATGGCCACAAGTAGTGGCAATGCTAACAAGACATACGTTCACCGTTTGTCTCGTTTTCGACTATTGATATTTAGTGTGTAAGAAAGAGGGGCAGCATTATATGATTAAGAACAAAAGCGAAACAATTAGCGCTTTGACATTTGATGTTTTTGAATTTTTGGAAAATACCTATCACAATAATGCTGCAGTTCTTTCAAAATATGAGATTTCGTTCCATATAAAATGTATGAAAAATTTAGTTTTCTTCATAACTTTCTTTTTAGTTAATTTTTGCAATATTTTAATAGTTATTCTGTTATCCGGAGCGGAGACAAATCCAACAAATCAAAGATCATCAAAATCGGTCCAACCGATCTCGAGTTATAAATAGTGTAACTAACCCGACTTTGTTTTATATATTAAGATATCGGATATGATGTATAATACGGAAACATACGCACTGCATTCCTATATCTTTAGGTTTTACAAAGAAAAAAATCTTAAAATTTATAAATCATTAGTTTAACCCGTCTGCTTGGTTCAATATATTCGCACCTCACAATCCGTAAGCCTCAGTTTCGCCCGAAAAATCAGAAACCGTCACTTTGGATCGAGATTGTAAAATATCTATGGAAGATAGCTTTCATATTTCAAAGACAATAAGAAGCATTATTTCGTTCTCTTTCTGGTTAAAAGAAAAATACATATGTTTGCATGAGAGGAAGAGAGATATACAGGTTGTCCGGGGGTAAAGTGCATTAACTTCGGGAGGTGATTCTACATGATGGTAGGAGTAAAAAAGATGAATAACTTTTTTCGAAATTCCGACATTTTTTTTCCCATACAAAAAGATCTACCTACTAAAAATCCTTAGTGTGAGGTACGATCTTACTTGCCGGGAGCCTGGCGGGCACGATCGTGGCAACAATAAATGTTGGTGATTGGCCCGTATCGTAACAGCGGAAAATAATAAAGCTGGCCGCGCACGCCGGTCAAATTTTACGTTTTTACCACAAAACTACCCCTAAAAGATGGAATTTAGAAAAAAGTTATTTATCTTTTTTACTTACACTATCATGTAGAATCACCTCCCGAAGTTAATGCACTTTACCCCCGGACACCCTGTATAGCTTTTAAAATGTAAGGTCACTCGGGACGTTTTTGGTCTTATGAAAGTATAACGCGATTACGTATTTTGGGATGTATTTATTCCTAAACAAGCAGACGGGTTAAAAAAAATAATCTATTTAAATTTGGGTAGTTTTCGCTCAAGTGTTAAAAGTAAAAACAAAAGTGGTCTCAGATTAGAGCTCTGGGGGACTCCAGAAAAAAACAAAAACTTAAACAAAAGTAGATGTTTATTTCAATTTGAATTAAGGCTATTGAAGTAATAATAAATCTGCAGTATGAAGGACTGCCGGAGACCTAAATATAGATGCTTGGATCATGTAGAGGCCAATACTGCAACTTTTGGGTAAGAAACATTGGAGGGAAACAGCAGGACACTAACAGGAATAGAGGCGTAACCTTGAGGTGACCACAATGCTCCAAGGTTTGTAGCACCAATGATGATGATTCAACATTTATAATAATTAATGTAAGTAGGTATCATATTACCTATATAAGTTCAATACATTTTTTCTATATTCTTCAGAAATCGATAGCAGTATGCATTTTAGGATGAGCTTTTTAGATCAAGTTCTAGTTCATACTGAATTAATTGTTTTTATGGATTTTCACAAGGTTCTATTTTGGAACCTCTTCTAAATTTGATTTTTGATATTATTGACCAATTATTATTAATGTAACTATAGTTACATACAAACATACAAAAATAATACAAACTAACCTTCATTTACGATAGCCAATACCTCTGAAGGTTTGACCATCAGTTTGAGCAATCTGTCGGCGGCTTCAATGGCGAATGGGCAGGCCCTCAGTGCCTCTCGATATGCCGTGGCGGCAGGTCGCACTAGGCCCACACGTTCAAACGCCTGGCCGAGGCACATGTTTATCTTGGGGGTGCGGTGTTTTCCTGAAAAGGAAAATATTATATAAGTTAACTATTTCATTTTGTATAGGTAAGCTGGAGTTTTGGAATACTGATGGACACACCTAATTGAAAATTTTGCATCAGAAATATATTAATATTTTCTCGAATTAAGTCCCAAAGACTGGAATCATAGAATTGCCAGTTCAGACAGTAAATAATGATCAAGTGGGCGTCTCAATGGAAACAACTTCAGTTTTGGAGGCATTGGAGGGGACCCCACCGCTTTCCCAACGGCGTTATAAGAAACATATGGTTTCCTCCTTCACCACACACGTCAAGAATCTATTTTATTGAATGAAGCTACATTTATTTGAATGACTCTAGACCCTCCAATGTCCATGCATACGGGGTTAGAAAGCAGTATGAAAGTACTTACATTAATATAATACAAAAGAATAACAAATCTGGCAGCCCGTAGAATAATTCTTCTGAAATCTATAGAGAAAAATATATACAGATAAAGGTGTTAATAAATAAAAAGAAAAATAAGAGCTGCGCCCGGTTGAAACCTGTATAAGAGAAATAGCGAAAAAGTAACAGTCATTGGGGGAGGCGCGGGAGGATCTCGGAAAAACCGTATATGTTCGCCTGGCTGTACGCACGGACAGGTCTATCCTACCACCTTTTATGGGGTGACGACGATACATAATATGTACAGTTCAGTTGCGCCACCAAAATATGGGACCAAAGCTTATATAGTAAGAAAATGATAAGAGCAATAGTGAGTCTTGGAGGCAGGCCGAGGAAGAGTTGAACTGACTGCGGGGATGAAGATTGCAACAGTATGCGAAGATCTGAGAACTGGAGACAATGGCTAGAGACTGGAGCCAGTAGCGAACATTTATCAACATCACAGCGCTACACCTCAGAGTGGGATTTTGCCTCCTTCACCAAAGTTCTCAAAGGCTGCGGTCAGTCACCTTACGCCTCCAGTCCTTCTCCAATTCTCCTCAATGCAGTCTATCCTCATTGTTTTCATTGGGGCACCCATTATATCATAATTTTTCGGCATCCTATTATCTGGCAATCTTTCTACATGTCCAGCACATAGCAGTCTTGGGGATCTACAGAATCTTACAATGGTATCATGTGCTAGGTTGGCACCATCTTACAGGGGTTAGAGTGGGAACTAAATATCACACTACGCAAGCAGTGCCTATAGATCTCGATGTGGTGTTTGCATAAACCAAATAGCGAGGTACATCACAAAGGTACTCACTTAGTTTATGTAAATGTTTACTTCAATATATTTTTTACTTCATACTTCAGAAATCGTAAGCAGTATGGCTTTTAGGATGAGCATTTTAGATCAGGTTCTGGTTCATAGTGAATTAATGGTTTTTCTGGATTACTGCAAGGTTTCATTTTCGGACCTCTTTTAATATTGATTTTTGATATTATTGACTAATTATTCTTAAAAAGTCTGATAATGTGGTAATTTTAAATGTCTAGTATTATCGTGAAAACAAGATTATGGTTCCCACTGGTTAATTTAATTGTAGTTACATACAAATTAACCTTAATTTACGTTTTTAAGTTTGTGTTTTTTGTTTTAAGTTCCCTCGGTCGGCACTTGCAAATTTTAATAAACAAACCACAGCTACTAAGAGTCTTTTGTTATGATTTACTCTTATAACGGCGATATAATTGATTGGTGAGTCAGGTAACTTATAACGATAAGTAATACTACCAGCACGCGATGCGAAATGCAACGATGGGATTCATCAGAAACTTCCAGATTGACTGCGGCTATTGGTTCATTGTGGAGCAGAATAAACCTGTCAAGATCCAATTTGGTGTTACCAAATATCATGCTCCAAATGTTCGAGTCCATAATTCTTCTTTATCATGTAAGAACATTTGTGGAACAGCAGGATCTTATTATAGATTGTTTGCGTACCTGAGATGCTCTGAAGAATATCAATGGAGGGTTGTGTCTGCCGCATGTGAACATAGCACAAGTGCATCTTGTACTTGATCTCCAGCTCGGGGTTGTACTCCTTGCTACTCCCGCTGCCGGAGCCTTCCTGCGCTTTGGATTGGCTCCGATTCTTCAGCATTGACTTGCGTAGTTGAAGTGCTCTGGAAAAACCAATCAATTTGTAGAACAGACCTTTTAACTAACCATGAGTTTTTCTGAAAAGTCAACAACAACTGTGAGTTATGAATTCAATCCGGTTGACTGTTTGCTAAAAGCTATATCCGAGTGCACATTATTAAGGTTTTAACTATACTTTCCTAAGAAAATATTGGAAATAAGAACTGGTATTTATCAAATCATCACCGATTTCTTAAGTTGTCATCATTATTATCATCGGTGGTGCTTTCTTTGACGAGTCCTGGTCATCCTTAGAAAAAGCCTCTATCTCAGTTAGCCAAGTTTAGGCCTCCTAACCCACCTTCGACCTAACAGTTTTTTAAGAGAACGTAACCTAACGTAAAACCCAAATATTTTATATTTACATTAGCTCCACACAGGATGTTCTGAGATTAATAATTTGGGAATGCTGTGTAGAGGGTCTTAAAACGAAGGAAAGGAAGTTCTGAGAGGGAAAAAGATATGAGGAGTGGGTAGGAATCTGGGGCTCAGTGTGCCTAGGAGAGACGGACGTATGCATCGACCACTCCCACTGCGGTGCAAGGCGATGGGTCGAGAGAGTGCTGCTGGAGAGTTCAGAAAGTCTCCCTCTATCCGGCCTTCCACTTAGTTGGTCGGTATACGCATCCACCGCCTAGATCCTGACAAACATCATGTGGGCACCCCTGCTAAGTTATTAAATGCAGCGAACCATTTGGGGTGACATACGGCATAGGTGCTGGTTGGCAATAAATGATTCTCGGGGTGGCGGTACCCAAACCCGCCTTCCAAATTAAATAATAAATTAATTTCTAAAGCAGTTATAAAGATTAGATTTCTTACTTTCTGTAGATGGTCTCCGCTTTTCGGTAGTGCTGGAGGTGGTACAGGGAGTCTCCGTAGTAGTAGAAGACTTGGAACATGTCTTGTGGGGAGATATACTCTCCATAGTTATTTTCTCCTACAGTCACCACCATGGCTGCCTGAAAATACACAGATACAGCTTAATAGGCTTAGATAATTTAAAAGACGATGCGTTTGGTTTCACGAAGTAAGGTCCAGTGGAAATACTTGAGTTTTACTGCGTTTAGTATCACACAGGTTCGTTTGTCAGACAAGCTGTCACTAGCCCCCACAAAAACGTGGTTCTAGGCTATTTTCTTGTGAAAATATATATTATCTTCCTGTGCTTTTGAGAGATGCAAAAATCATTCACAAGCAAAAAACAGTTCTGTTGGAGTTTATTTCCATTCGTAAATATTAAATATTATCCTCTATTAATTCCCATATTTTTATAGGCTGCGATCTTTGGTTCTATCTGAGTTCAGTCGCAGTTGGGACCATTACCTTTTTATTTTTCTGTTTTTCATATTTCATTGAGAACATCTTCTTCATTAATAAAATATAACAATTTGTAAGCTTCAATAAGTTATTCCTATGAAAATTAATATTTTAAAATTTGGTTACGAATAAACTGACAATATTTGGACTCTTACTTCCAACATTAGGAAAAAATTCGGTGTAGGGGCGATAGTCCTAGATAATTTTTTTTTATTTTTTATACTTATTATGGGCCGGAAAATCCGAATCTGAAAGAAGTAGGCGTCGGCAAGCAATATTAACTGAATTACACAACTTTAAAATTTTCTATACACACACAGGAAAACAAGCCATTTTGAATGCATTCTGACACTACAAGTCATAGAAAAACACCACATAAAATTAAGTGTTGCCATTAAGCAATAATATCAATAACGTAAAACTTTCTGACAGGATACTTCCTCACATGATAATTCATCACATAACACATTAACCTGATGAATTATGACTATCTCAACGGCCGTATTCTTAGACCAAAAGTGTGAAAATTCGTAGTCTTAAAAAGTTGTGACGTACACCGGTCCAGTAGCGTAGCGAGGGGGGGGCGGACCGCCCCGGGTGCCACCCGAGGAGGGGGTGACACTCGAACGTGGAGAAAAAACTTACGAAAGTGCAAAATTGCCGTAAAAAATATTTTACACGTTAACACTGACTGTATTTTTGCTCTATGGCTTGGTTGGTCGGGGATTCCCGAAAAATGTTTTTTTTTGTTCCTAGCTCAGTCGGGGATTTCCCTGAAATATTCTTTGTGTCATTCTAATTTCGTTCGTATATTGTGATTAACGTAGACTCGTGAAGTGAATTGTTATCTATGGACTGACGTGTATTAGTGAAGAAGTTATTATTGTGTGCGTGTTTATTAGTGCTGAAAGACCAGTTTGAAAAACAAGGTAGGTAGGTGTGAATGTTTTGTAGCGCATGAATATTTAGTCGGGACAAGAAAAAGGTTTTTCATCACTGTGAGTTAGCAAGTGCCGTTTTAGTTATTTTTTTCGAGAATAAGAATAGTTGCAGTCAGGACAAGAAATAGGTTTTTTTCCACTCTCGGTAAACGTGTGATTTTTAAATTTCTCTTCATAGTACATGAATAGTTGCAGTTGGAACATGAAAAAGGTTTTTCTCCACACTGAGTCAGCAATTGACTTCTTATGTATCCCTTTTGAGAACACAAATAGTTACAATCAGGACATGAAAAAGGTTTTTCTCTTCTGTGAATCGTACTGCGGATATGTAAATCTTCCCTTTGAAAACTTGTATTACTGCAGTCGGGACATGAAAAAGGTTTTTGTCCAGTATGGGTAGGCATGTGAATTTTTAGATACCGTTTTGTAGCGCATGAATAGTTACAGTCGGGACAAGAAAAAGGTTTTTCATCACTGTGAGTTAGCAAGTGCCGTTTTAGTTATTTTTTCGAGAATAAGAATAGTTGCAGTCAGGATATGAAATAGGTTTTTTTCCACTCTCGGTAAACGTGTGATTTTTAGATTACTCTTCATAGCACATGAATAGTTGCAGTTGAAACATGAAAAAGGTTTTTCTCCACACTGAGTCAGCAACTGACTTCATATGTATCCCCTTTGAGAACACGAATAGTTACAATCAGGACATGAAAAAGGTTTTTCTCTTCTGTGAAACGTACTGCGGATTTTTAAATCTTCGTTTTGAGGACTTGTATAACTGCATTCAGATCAAGAAAAAGATTTTACTCCACTCTGAGAAAGCTTATGAATCATAGTGGAGTAAAGTGTTGCTCCATATGGAAACCTTTGTAAAATTACTTTCTTCAGGGCCTCCTCAGTGTAGCTAATGTAAAACAAAATATGTGTTATAAAACCATGTAGGTGTATTAAAGGTAAGACAGTATTAAATTGTGGAGATCCGGAAGGAATGAAAGGCCGATAAAAATAATAATATTTTCCCAATTTTATTTATGACTTACAATTTAAAACAATAAAATAAACAATATACGCATGGACCTATTGCGAGTTTGAAATCTCTTGTTTTATTTTTACCGTAAACGTGATTAAAACAAGAAAAAGGTATTTAAGCGACTTTCCAGTACTTTGCGCAATTTAATTGAGACTTTTAGGTAAAAATAGTCACTTGGGTGTTACGTAACGTTTAGGGGGAGGGAAGTGCAGAAAAATGTTACGGCGCGTTACATGGGGGGAGAGAGGGTCGAAAATTTTCAAAAATTGCATTACGTTATACTTGAACGCCCCCTTTGCTATTTCACGATTGAAATTTTATCGTTACACTCTGAACACAAAACTGGTTTTAACCTAAGTATTGGTTATTATGTTTTCAAGCCAGCAAATGATTTTCTTCAGATTTTTGCAGCATATTAGAATTGAAGACTCATTTGTAGCTATATGGCTCGGTCGGTCAGCATTCCCCAAAAATTCTGTTATTTTATTTTCGTTCCTGGCTCTTACTATTGATTTATTGGGAATTCCCGTGAAATATTCCTCGCTTTTCCCCTGTGTCTTTCTCATTTCTTTCGTACATTGTGATTGACGGGAACTCGCGAAGGAAATTATCACCTATCGATTGTTGAAAAAGCTGTTATTCTGTTAGTATTTTTAATTTTGAGGATAACAATTTTTTTTTACATATTTGACTAGCTAGAAATGTGTTTTATATTTTAGGAAGTCAAAATTTGTGTTTTGAATTTCTCAAAAAAAATATTAATGGGGGGGGAAAAACATCCCAGTTTTCAAGTAGTTTAGCGGCTACGCTAGGTTTGTGTAACATGGTTTGTGATAGAAAAGAAAGTGCCCCCTTCGTAGCGCCTACTCGCGTCACGGCAAAAAAACATCCCAGTTTTCAAGTAGTTTAGCGGCTACGCTAGGTTTGTGTAACATGGTTTGTGTTACAAAAGAAAGTGCCCCCTTCGTAGCGCCTACTCGCGTCACGGCAAAAAAACATCCCAGTTTTCAAGTAGTTTAGCGGCTACGCTAGGTTTGTGTAACATGGTTTGTGATAGAAAAGAAAGTGCCCCCTTCGTAGCGCCTACTCGCGTCACGGCAAAAAAACATCCCAGTTTTCAAGTAGTTTAGCGGCTACGCTAGGTTTGTGTAACATGGTTTGTGATAGAAAAGAAAGTGCCCCCTTCGTAGCGCCTACTCGCGTCACGGCAAAAAAACATCCCAGTTTTCAAGTAGTTTAGCGGCTACGCTAGGTTTATGTAACATGGTTTGTGATACAAAAGTGAGTAAAATTTATAAAAAATAATTACTTAAATTAGTTATTGATATTATTGCTTAATGGCAACACTTAATTTTATGTGGTGTAACATCTTTCTTGTTTTTCTATGACTTGTAGTATCAGAATGCGTTCAAAATGGCTTGTTTTCCTGTGTGTGTATAGAAAATTTTAAAGTCGTGTAATTCAGTTAATATTCCTTGCCGATGCCTAATTCTTTCAGATTCGGATTTTCTGGCCCATAGTTACTATAAAAATAACTAGTTTTATTATCTAGGAATGCCGCCCCTAAACCGAACTTTACCCCAACATTATAACCAGAAAATGTTGGTTGTGCAATGATGAAGGACTTAGCTAGGAGAGAATTGAACCTACAATACGTGGGTGAAACCCGACGCATTTGTCAACTCTTGTCAACTTGTACACCTGTCACAAGGCATTTCTGTCAAATATATCTTATACTAGCTGATTCCTGGCATGCGTTGCAATGCCATATTCAAAGAAATACATTGTTTCTCCCTGAATAACCTTTCCCGTGCGTCACCGTTCCCCTCCCGCGTCCCCTTCCTAGCCTAAATATTATTCTGATGTATGAGCTATATTATTGTAAAGTTTCATAATACATTCAGTAGATTTTGTGTGAAAGAGTAACAAACACACATACATCCATACAAACTTTCGCATTTATAATATTAGTAAGATGAATATTGTACACCAATCTCTTTGTAAGAGACCCAACTATATAATGTCCATATAGCTGTTCCGGAAGAATTGCACAACTGCAAAAATCATAATTTACAAAAAAGCAAAAAATCGACTTGTGAGGAAAGAAATATTTATTAAAGAGTGTGTATGCAACGGAGAATAATGGCATAACAAATGTACATAGAATACGTACTTTTCTTTCAATTATCAAAAGTTAGAATTTTATCACCCTAATTTTGACGCCCAATTTCAACTGATAAGAGCAATTACGTCATTGTTCCGCCAATTAACTATTTGAACTTTTTTTGTAACTGTTTGATTTCAGTCACTAAGAACACTTAAGTCACTGTTCCACACAATATAACACTCCTCTAGTCACTCAACACAACTGAAGCTTGCGGCATTATTGCCCTGAAGGAAGATAACAATCAGCTGATATTTCAACAAGGTCGTAATTACCCCCTGGTGGACAGGAACTACAGTCATGTCGTCGTTCCCCAGTAAGCACTATGGTTTTCTGAGACCATTTATGACAATTTTTTTCAATTGCGTCGTTGTTCTTTCGGAACGGCGAATGTACATGTATAAAACATATATGTAATGTAAGTCTTCCCATCTTCTTGTCTTTTATGTGGACGAATATTTTATCAAAAGGAAAACACTTTGGCACTGGAGATGAACTAATCGTTTTTTTTTTTGTACCAAAGAGAAAACCAATTACTTTTGTAATGTAATAAAATGCGCATATTTTTTACAAATAAAATGTCACTAAATGGCTCAACACTGACTTTAATTACTTTTATGGAGTACTACCAAGTAGGCTATAATTTTGGACAATACTTTTGTACTTGTGGTGTGGCGAGTACTATATAAAAAATTCATTCAAACGTACATATTATTTTCAAAGATAAATATATATCTGTTTAAAACAAATTCCATTTTCTCAAATGGATTCCTTGTTTTTGCCAGGCTAAAGTGTATTAAAATAGCATAAAAAGGTATCCCTCAAAGTAATGTAAATGATGTATACAGTTTGTAAGATTATCAGTCTATATTTGCGAAGAGGAAGACATTTGAAATAATTCATTCAAATAATTAAATGATTCGTCAACGGTTTTACTGCGAACTGTCAAATTGCAAGAGAGCGGACATGGGGTGAAATGCAGATCCCGCCAATGTGGGGGATTTTAACCGGTGATGAGAAAAGTGTGGAAAATCCCGTTGAAGGGTGAAATGCAGAATACGCCAATGTCAGGGAATTTAATAAAAATGCACTTTCTAGATGAGAAAAGTGTGTAGAAACTCATTAAAAAAAGAATTAATGTGCGGAAATAGGGATTGCAATCCCGCAAAGCGGGATCCCGCAACCCCGCGGGATCCCGCAGCTTTTATTAATCCCGCAATCCCGCACCTTCAAAGCGCGGATCCGCGGATCCCGCAGGTTGAAAATTTGGCGCTAAAACTTTCGTGTAAATCGAGAGTAGCACGAGTGCAATGTTACCGTTTAGCACAAGATAGCCCACCTGCCGCCAACCGCTAGTGGCGCTAGTCGCCGGCCATTAGAGGATTGACCGGGGACTAGCGCCACTAGCGGTTGGCGGCAGGCGGGCTATCCTAGTATCCTGTATCCTGTCGGCGCCTGCCAGTTGTTCATAAATAGTACTGCGAAGCGCACGTCTTTCTGTAGGTGACGAGTGTTTTCGTATTCACCGACCGGCGTTTAATGTAAGTATCTAAATTTTAATGTTTTGTTCTGTTTTATTTTAAAAGCAGATTGTGCCGTAAATAGCAATATAATGTAATATCAACACAGGAACTCCGAGTGAGACAGGTACAGCACAATTACCTATGTAACATAAAAAAATTAAGAATATAATTTTTAAAAAATGTCGTAATATAGCGTGAAACAGTATGACTTAAAGTGGTTTTTGTTAATAAAGTTTTTTGGATATGGTTATCGATGATAGTAATCAATTTTAATGGTGTAAAAACGAAGTAAATGAATATAAATCTATAGCAATTATCTATGTCGTTCGTGTAAAACATTATTATAACTTAAACTGGTTTTTGTTAATAAAGTTTTTTGGATATGGTTATCGATGATCGTAATCAATTTTAATGGTGTAAAAACTAAATAAATGAAGATAAATCTATAGCAATATAACATTATTTCAAAGATGCGGATCCCGCGGGATCCGCGCGGGATTGAGCAATCCCGCATATCAATCCCGCGGGATTGAATTAGATGCGGGATTGCAATCCCTATGCGGAAAGCAAAATTGAGGGAGATACAGCCGATCAAAGTTTTATAAAATTTCACTTCGCGAACTGATACTATGACAGCCCGCCCGCCATCGTTGTCACTGTTATGTTGGTATCCCGGACCTGATACAAACAAGAGCCTAGATACGATTGTAGCCGACTTCGTGGGGTAAATTATAAGGCGCGTAATTATGAAAAACAGAATTAATAATATAATGTAAATAGGCACTGGAATGGAGAATCCCGCCAGACAAACCATTTAAAAACGTAGGCTGTTTTTTAATGTAAAGATAACATACACAAGCCCGCTAGAAAGGTTAGGTTAGGTTCGGTTAGGTTAGGTTATGGGGGGGGGGGGCGGGCAGATCCGGCGCTGGGTTAACATACACAAGCCCGCTAGAAAGGTTAGGTTAGGTTCGGTTAGGTTAGGTTATGTTATGGGGGGGGGGGGCAGATCCCACGAAGTCGGCTACAATCGTATCTAGGCTCTTGTTTGTACAGGTCCGGGATACCAACCTAACAGTGACAAAAGATGGCGGGCGGGCTGTCATAGTATCGGTTCGCGAAGCGAAACTTTGATCGGCTGTATCTCCCTCAATTTTGCTTTCCGCACATTAATTCTTTTTTTAATGAGTTTCTACACACTTTTCTCATCTAGAAAGTGCATTTTTATTAAATTCCCTGACATTGGCGTATTCTGCATTCCTCCCAAGTTGAATTCAACTTTTCCACACTTTTATCATCTAGAAAGTGCATTTTTATTAAAATCCCCCCCACTGGCGGGATCTGCATTCCTCCCCGGACATGTTCAAAAGAAGCGTGTATACGTGTACAATTAAGCGACTCCAGATACTAATATCTACAGCCCGTATGTTTGACGAATATCTACAGCTCATATGTTGAACTAATATCTACGAACTTCAGAGTGTTGATTAATATCTACAGAGCGTATGTTGAACTAATATCTACAGAGCGTAGGTTGGACTAATCAGCTAAATGTGTCCAATAGTCCGATATTAGAGATTTTTACATACATACTTACATAAATTAAGATTTTTAAACTGCATACGCAATATAACGTTATTCCAATATGCTATACATAATTGCAAATCCAACCTCTGACAGTACTGTAGATATTCGTCAACACTTTGGTTCTCATAGATATTAATCAACAGTTTGAGCTGTAGATATTCGTCAACACTTTGATTCCCATAGATATTAGTTCGATTTTTTCAGTTTTTGGAATTCCTGTAGATATTAGTAGACGCCTCCCAATTAAGCATATCATCATTCTTCAGCAATGAAATGTTCACAAATTTGTGCAATCGATATAATGAACCTACATGCTGAATATTGTGGTGCAAAGACCTAAAACATGATTCAAATCAGTATTATTATTGCTACTTTGTTAATTTTATTGTTACATATGAATAAAGAAGGTCAGAATGGAAATTACGCATGAAATATGCGCTTTTACATAATAGAGCTAGCTACAGCTAATGTATTTAAAATATTCGTCGTTAACCGATTGATATAGCATTAGCAATGTATTTGTTAGCTTACCAGTGTAACGCAGTTGGAATATAGTTCATTTTCGTACATCAGCTTTACTTGGTTGTAAAGGCAAGCCATTTTGCCGGTTTGAAATATTCTCGCGCAAAATTGACAAACCGAAATCTAAAATGACAGTTGGCAGGTTATGTTTATATTATTTCCATGGGATAGGGATGGGTTCGCAGTATCGATCTGCGTTCGGTGAAGATCGATATTTTTTAGGTAGCTACTTAGAAAATCATGAAAAATCTGCTTATTTTTTTATTTACTGAGGAAATATTAAATATTTACTGAAAAATTACTAAATGCTGAAGATTTATCGGACTATTATTATTTCCGTTTAAAATTACACGCTTAGTCAAAGTAGAGCGTGTGTTAAAATAATATAGGGTTATTATTATTAATTTCATGATTGTTTAAAATAATTTATTTGTCGTTATTACACATTGTTGTAGGAGTAACATATTATTATTGTTTATTGTTTATTAGTGACCGACCGAAGGTTCAGTTTCGGTTTCGGCAAGTTTCGGCAAAAAATCTAGTTTCGGCACCAGTTTCAGTTTCGACAGATTTTCTGCCGAACCTTCGGCCGCACCGAAACTCTGCAAAAAATCTCAATAAATGGTATTGTGATTGTAAACGCAATTTAAATTAAAATACTAAATTAATGAGGTCCTTCCTTTATAATGCATATAAGTATTGATTATTGACAAATTTTTGTTCCAAGCAGTAGTTAAGGGAGCGTTCAAGTATTACGTAACGCAATTTTTGAAGATTTTTGACCCCCCCTCCCCCCCATGTAACGCGCCGTAACGTTTTCCTGTTCAACCCCCCCCCCCTAAGCGTTACGTAACACCCAAGTAATAATTTTTACCCAAAAGTCACAATTAAGTTGCGCAACGTACTGAAATGTCGCTTAAATACCCTTTTTCTTGATTTTATCTCGTTTGCGGTAATAAATAAAACAAGAGATTTCTAACTCGCGATTCATTATATACATTTTATATATTCATATTATCATTTTGAAAAAAATTGAGAAAATTATTATTTTTATCGGCCTTGTATTCCTTCCAGATCTCCACAATTTAACACTGTCTGACCTAGAATAAACCTACATGGTTTTACAACACATGCTTTCTTTTACATTAGCTTTAGTGAGGAGGCCCTGAGGAAAGTAATTTCCCTAAGTTTTCCCTGTGGAGCAACACTTTACTCCACTATGATTCACAAGCTGACTCATAGTGGAGTTAAACCTTTTCCACGTCCCGAATGCAGTTATGCAAGTTCTCAAAGGGAAGATTTAAAAATCAACAGTATGATTCACAGAAGAAAAAAACCATTTTCATGTCCTGACTGCAACTATTCGTGTCCTCTAAAGAGATATTTAAGAAGTCACTTGCTGACTCACGGTGTAGAAAAACCGTTTACATGTTCCGACTGCAACTATTCATGTACTACGAAGAGAAATCTAAAAATTACCCATGTTTACCCACAGTGGAGAAAAATCCACTTCATGTCCTGACTGCAACTATTCTACTTCTCGAAAAAAAATAACGAAAACGGCACTTGCTAACTCACAGTGACGAAAAACCTTTTTATTGTCCCGATTGCGAATATTCATGCGCTACACAACGGTTGAACCACACTGGACAAAAACCTTTTTCATGTCCCGACTGCAATTATTCATGTAGTGCAAAGGAACTTCTAAGAAATCATTTGGTTACTCAAAGTGATACAAAACCTTTTTTTCTACTGCACTATTCATGTTCTACAAAGAGTCACCAAAAATCACATGTTAGCGCACAGTGGACAAAAACCATTTTCCTGTCCAGAATGCAGTTATACAAGTTCTCAAAAGGACAATTTATAAATCCACCGTGCGATTTACAGAAGAGAAAACCTTTTACATGTCCTGACTGCAACTATTTGTGTTCTTAAAAGGGATATCCAAGAATTCTTTTGCTGACTCTACTCATTGTGGAGAAAAGCATTTTTCATGTTCCGACTGTAACTATTTAGAGAAATAAAAAAATCACATGTTTACTCACAGTGGTGAAAAACCCATTTCATGCCCTGACTGCAACTATTCTTCTTCTCGAAAAAAAAACTAAAACGGCACTTGCTAATTTACAGTGATGAAAAACCTTTTACTTGTCCCGAGTGCGACTATTCAGGCGCTACAAAACGGTATCTAAAAATTTACATATTTACTCACACTGGATCAAAACCTTTTTCGTGTCCCGACTGCAATTATTCATGTTGTACAAAGGAACTTCTTAGAAATCATTTGCTGACTCACAGTGCTACAAAACCACTTACATGTTTCTACTGCAACTATTCGTGTTCTACAAAGAGGCATGAAAAATCACATGTTTACCTTCAGCAGACAAAACTATTTTTTTGTCCCAGCGTGGTTTTTCAAGTTCTCGAAAGGAAGATTAAAAAATGCACAGAACGATTCAAAGTGAAGAAAACCTTTTTCATGTTCTGAGTGTAACTATGCATTTACTACGAAACCTAGCTTTAGGTAATATTATTAAATTTTAGCAGTAAACTAACCTGTGGGTTATAACTAAAAAGCGTGGTTCTTACTAAAAAACTCTCGTATAACATCATTCGTATGTTGCATAATTTTTTATTTTTTTTTTTGCTGTCTTCCAAATTTGGTTGGCATTTTTTGGTTGCGCTGCGCTGGCAAGTCAGTAAGAGAGCCTTTATAGGCCAATAACAGCTGATGATGTAAATCTCCCGGTTCGGAGGACATTATAATTGCTAAAAACTCACATTAACAACACTGACTACAGCGAATTGTGTTTATGCGTATTTCGTATTTAAAACACTAACGAATACTGACAACGAAAATGACGCACAATACAGTCGAGGAATTCCCCGTACAACATAAACTAAAAGGCTTGCTAACTTGGAAGATTTCAATTCCTTAGTTTTTTTATTTAAATAAAGAAAAACATGTTACGTAACGCGTCCTTCGACCCCCCCCCGTAACGCGCCGTAACGTTTCACCAGACCCCCCTCCCCCCCCAAGTGCGTTACGTAATACTTGAACGGCCCCTTAACATGTTTGTTAATTTTAAGTAATATAAAAAAAGAAGTTTTTTCTCATACTTCAATTATTGCTTTTTTATTTCATTTACCACGTCATGTTAATAGTTTGTATTAGTGTAAAAAAATAAGCCAAACTTCAGTAAACCATAGATTTTTAACTTGTCTAAAAAAGTTTCGGTTTCGGCCGAAACTGAGACAGCTACCGAAGATTCGGTTTCGGTTTCGGTAGAAAGTCCTGTTTCAGTCGGACACTATTATTTATGGAAGGGTAAGAGATTCCACATCGATTTTAAAATATATGCTAAACACTAAAATACACTATTCATCCTCGAGTAAAATTATTTGTTTTTTTTTTTACTGAAAGAGGTGCTTTTTGGATATCTGGGTGTTAATACTAGAAGGGCCTACATGCCCTACATCAGTTTTCGGTAATTTGTTTTAGGTACCAGAAAGTAGGTACTCTACATATAACGTTTCCAATGTGAATTTTGAATGCTATGAATACCCTGCCAGGTGCTCTAGCTCTAGATTGTCGAAATAGTGAAATATCTAACATAGAAGCAAAATATCCGTTCATATACATGTTGTTACAGTTTTTTTTTAAGCTAGGAAATCGATTAATCGATCGATAATTCCTGAGCGATTTTCAATTTGACATAGGCACTAAGTCCCTGAGCTTTTATCATCAATAGCTAGTTGAAATTTAGTTTAACAACTCGACACTTGAAAGCATATTGACACGTGTGAACCTTCTTTCAAACAATTTTTGACGTTCAATCAAAGTTGATCAACTAAAATTGAATCGTCTGAACCCGCTATAAGGGAGTAAATATTGTGCCATTGGGTAAAATGTTCAGAAAATGCCAACACGTGATTGTGATTGCCATTCAATATCAAATTTACTTTTCATACTTTTCGAATTGATATTTAATATAAAATTATGATTTTTTGTGCATTATTTACCAATAATTTAACAAAAGATATTCAGTTCGACTTTAAAAATACCCTTAATAATATTATGTTGGTATGAATATCAAAGGAATTTATTCACAGTGTCGATTTTTCGTACTTGTGCGTCATTAGATATGAGGGAGCGGGAGACAGAAATGAAAGTCGTCATGTCGAAGTGGTGAGTCAGTCATTTATTGGGCTACGTAGCAGATGGTCGGTGGTCGGTAACATGATATAATGCGGAGTGCCGTAGATGATGCTGCAGGCGTACGGAGGTGGAGATGGTGTGGTGAAGGTCAGCGAGTTGCTCGACACCATGGCGGTGGAGATGACCTATATTCCAGGCCGTTGCTCGACGCTTTAAGTCGCGGAGGTAAACGGTGTGTGGCTCGGTGAGCTGAGCCACCAGCAGGTAGTCCTGGCGAGGCGGAGCGTGTTCCCATGGCAGCGAAGCACGGTGAGGCTTCGGGGTGCCATGAAGTGGTGAGCTGATCCCCGGACTGAAGGTGCGTCAAACATTATAAGTCGCGGGATGTAGTTGATCTCAGGAGCTGAAGACACGATGGGCCTTGTAGCTGAGACGTGGTGGTGGACCTCGAGGAAGCTGCCCTGGAGCGTAGCGATGCCATGCAGAGATCGTTACATGCTGAGATGTTGGCCGACTGTAAGTGTGAGACTGAACTGGACTGAACTGCAGCGGGCGAGCGATCGGCTGCTTATATAGCCGCGGTAGAGTAACTACCTCACGGTAGGTAATACGAGCCACTTCGAGAATATTCGGCGCCGTACAGATATTGTACGGTGCTGTCTCGAGACCTTTCTAGGCGAGGGCGATATTATTAACGTCGGGCTGGCACGGCAGGCGAGAATGTACATCGCGGCCAGTATAGGTACGAAGGTACCTAGGCAAGTAGGTTTGCCGATGCGCGCGGATACTAGGAGATGTTTCTCGATTCCTCTTTTGGTGGCGAAATTTATAATGATGTGTCGCCACAGATACACACAGTAAAGACTCCAGATACTAATATCTACAGCCTGTATGTCGGACGAATATCTACAGCTCATATGTTGAACTAATATCTACGAACTTCAGTGTTGACTAATATCTACAGAGCTAAGGTCGGACGAATATCTATGACGGTCCCAGTGTTGATTAATATCTACAGAGCGTAGGTTGGACTAATCAGCTAAATGTGTCCAATAGTCCGATATTAGGGATTTTTACTTAGATATATTAAGTTTTTAAACTGCATACGCAATACACGTTATTCCAATATGCTTTACATAATTGCAAATCCAACCTCTGCCAGTGCTGTAGATATGAGTCAACACTTTGGTTCTCATAGATATTAGTCAGCTGTTTGAGCTGTAGATATTCGTCAACACTTTGCTTCTCATAGATATTAGTCAACAGTTTGAGCTGTAGATATTCGTCAACACTTCGATTCTCATAGATATTAGTTCGATTTTTTCAGTTTTTGGAATTCCTGTAGATATTAGTAGACGCCTCCCACAGTAAATAGAGAAACAGAGTTTCCTTAATGCATTTGAACGAAAATGTGTTTTATTCTTTTGTTATATTATCTCTGCACATCCGGTCACTTAAATATATTTTGTGTAATAAGTTATAACGTATTTTCCTTAAAGCGACTGCACATTCTAGGTATATGAGTACGCCGGGGAACCAATAGGTCACTTGCATCACATTTCTAAATTTTTTTCCGGTTTAGGCAAATATTCAAAGACATTCCGTGTTTTTTTTATCGTATTTTAAAAAAACGACGCATTCCACATAAATTGTGCAGGAGAATAACAAGGCATACCAAAAATATTACTGTTTGTCTCTGCAAAAATAAAAATAAACAAAAATAAAAATAAATAAATAAATTTCATAAATATTTTTTTCCTTGAGTAGTGGACTACCTTTATTGCACACTGCTCACGGGCGTTTGAAGGTTTATTACCGTACCGTATGTAGTATCAGGAGGCGACTATGGGTACCACCGCCCCGGGAACTATTTATTGGATAACCCTGCCATAGTCCACCCCAAGTGGTTCGCTACGTTTGGTGACTTAGCAGGGGTGCCCGGGTTCATCGATTCGTCTGCGTCTGCGTCGAAGCGTCTAACCCCGCCAAATATCAGGCGAGAGATTGCAACACTGAGGGAATACAAGAAAGCGCTGCAAAAAAGCGAAATACCCTTGCACGATGATGTCGTTTCTCACCCGGCATGCCGCTTAAAGTCTCGAAAACCCTTCTGGACGGAAGGAGAAAGACTCCTTCGAACACCTCTCACCCCAGAAGATAGGTGGAAGCTTGAGTGGCAATCAGCCAACGTCAAAAACGCCGATCTCGTGCAAGACCCCACTGAGAGACAGCCTGGGTTCTCATTGCCTCGCAAACTCTGGACTGCCATCAATAGAATAAGGTGCTCCCATAGCCGTTGTGCTCACATGATGCATAGATGGGGCCTTAAAGAGTCGGCGACGTGTGAATGCGGTGCGGTGCAGACCACCGAACATGTGGTCAACGAATGCCCGCTCCATTCATTCCCCGGCGGGATTTATGAGGTCCACAGGGCAACGCCTGAGGCCCTAGACTGGCTCGCAGACCTAGATGTCCCCGTCTGAACCCCCACCATACGAAAGAAGAAGAAGTAGAAATTAAATCTTACTCAAAATGTACCATAAACATAAACCATATTCAAAGAGCAGGTACCTACTTTCAAAAATGTTTCAAATAATGTATTAGGGAAATTAATATTCTCGCGAAACGACATTCAAAACAATAGACCGTTGAAGCGCGAAACAAGGGCAAAGTAATAAAGAGATTGTTGAATGTAACTTTTGGTCAAAGAACTAGGAATATTTGTCTTTAAAAGTTTACAGCGTCCTTCCACCAGTCATTAAGAAAATGGAAAAGGGAATGATTTCAAGTTAAACACAAAAGCATGACTCAAAGAACTTTCAGAACTTGAAAATGGACCGTGAAAACTTTACTGAAGGAAGATCCAAATTTATGAAAAGAGACATAAATATAACCGTCTCAACAAAAGACTCTCAACTGATCGGATGAGAACAAAGAAATATTAAAAATATGATCCACTTCCAGTGGCGGCACATGACTTTTGGGTGTGCTATTTATTATTATTTACTATTAATTATTTTCCCATTTGGTCTCTAGTAGGTTGACGTGTTGTTCTCATATTATTTTGTATTTATTATACTTATATAGTTCAATTGCTTAGCGTGGATTGACTAGATGATAATTTGTGGAAAAGTGTGTGAAAGGGTTTTGTTCGCGCATTTTTATATGGGATTGATTGGGTATTGCATTCGCAGACTTGGTGGGTAGATATGTAAAAATCCTGAATTTATCCCACCTACCTAATCTTTCCTTCCTAAATGTCTCCATAAAAATTGTTGCAAGAAAGTACTGGAGAGGTGACAGTGTGCTTTTCTGCTCAGAACAAAATAACATCTCAGACAGGGCGCATGTATCGTAACCTCTTGTTATAAGAATATTGCGAATTTTAAACAGTGAGAAGTGTACACCAAAACTGGAGATCAGCGAGGCCCCATCTGCAACGGTGAGTCCTATTTTCCTTATTCCAATCTGGGCTTATCTAATTTTCCAAAACCCAGATCTGAACTATCGACTGACTATCCATCAGGTTTTGCGAGTGTACGCTATCTAATCGTCCCATATAACTTAGCGATTTCACGTAGTTTCGGGACTGGTCCTTCGAGGGCTGCGTGGGCTTTGCTCTGCAGCATTTACCGCCAATTAACAGTGGAGTCGCAGTTTCGCGACACCAGGTTTAGTTTTTCCTGTGGGGAAGATTTAACCCGGACTTAAAATCTGAAGATTCTTCTTCTTCTTCTTCGATGGCGCTACAGCCCATATCGAGCTTTGGCCTCCTGCAACAGTCGCCTCCAACTCCTCCTGTCCTCAGCGGCTGACTTCCAATTTGGTACCTGGAGAAGCTGTGCTGCATCCCCTCTTACTTCGTCTTCCCACCTCAGTCTGGGTCTTCCCACTTTTCTCTTTCCACCTGGGTGTCCAGTCAAAATTCTTTTTGGGACGCGTGTATCCGGCATTCTTTGTACATGCCCAGCCCATCTCAGCCTGAGGAGTCTCATATGTGTTGAGATGCTAGATGCCTTATATATATTATACAATTCTGTATTGTGCCGGATGCGCCACTGTTCACCCTCTTTCACGGGTCCACATATTCTTCTCAGCACTTTTCTTTCAAAAGTATCCAGCATTTCAGCCATCTTTACCGTCAGTGTCAGCGCCTCACATCCATATGCCAATACAGTTCTAACAATGGTCTTATATATGGTTTTTTTGGTTTTTCTGTGGACACTACGTGACTTAAATACTGGCAGCAAAGAGAAGTATGTTTTGTTGGCTGCTGTGATTCTCCTTCTGATTTCTGCTGGATCCTCATTATTCTCTGTCAGACTGGAGCCCAGGTAGGCAAATTGGTCGACCACTTCGTATCAGTCCTGGATTTGTCAATAGGCCTTATAGGCCGCGGCCTAGGGGCGGCAGAGTTCAGGGGGCGGCGCTCGCTCGCTTTGGTAAGCCGTTCATTTTGTGTACGATTATAAACAACATAAAAGTCACTGTGGATAGAAAGAGTTTTCTATCTATTAACCTTTAGAAGCCCCGTGGTCCCGTACGGGACCGCAGATTTGTGTCGTTCAATGCCCAACGGTCCAATACGGCCCGGTGATTGTGGTGCGAATATTTCATAAAAAAAGGCTTTGGTATGGGCTACCTTTATTGCACGAGCGTTTAAGGGGAGAAATAGGTGTAGGATCTCGTATTTTTAGTGATTTTCACGATTTTTTAAATACATTATATATATTTCGTTCATACCTTGCGGTCATTTTACATATTCTAAAATTTTACATATTCTAAAATTCAAGAGTATATTCTAAAATTTTCAAATATTTTCCGCAAAAAATAACGCAGTTATCAACTGCCGCGCATTGTAAGTCGCCATCTGACAGGATAATTTGTGTAACTCTTGGAGGTCACAATTTTCATCACATCAATTCAAAAAATGTTTTTTATAAGTTTTTCTTTTATTATGTTAAACTCGAAAATTTGAGAGATGTGAAAATTTACTATTTATGATTTTTAACATTCTTTTGAACGTTTTTTGCCATAAAAAATAGTCAAAATATAGATATTGTTTAGGATTGGGGTTCAAATAGAGCGCATTTATATAAAGAAACTATGTGCTGCGTATGATAAAGATTCATAAAAAAAACTGTAGAAGCTAGAGGTTACACAAAATCGAAAAAAGTTGTTTCCAGAAAAATGCGTTTGAAAATAAGAGTGGCAGTAAAATAGTGGTAGTTCGACCGAGGGACACTCACTCAAACGCAAATAACTTTTAAATAGCGTGGAATTTTGGTTTGAAATGTTCAGAAAACATTTTTTAATAGTTTTACTATCGATTTATGAAAAAAAAAAAGAATTTTTGAAGCCTCTACGCCTATTTTCCCCTTTACACGCCCACCGATCCTGTACGGTATCGCGGATTGCGTCTTGCGATTATGGTGCGAATGTTTCACAAAAAATGTTTGGCAGTGGGCTACCTTTATTTGGTTACTAATCGTATTTTGGAATGCTATTTTGGAAAGACTAAATAAAGTGAGTTCGCAGATTCACAGCTCATATGTTGATGTACTGACGGTATTTGATTTTTATGGATCTCTTCTCGAGTTTATTATACCAAGAATTAGAGAGAAGGCATAATACTTCATAGAAAAAAAAATCATTTAAAAAAAAATGGGTGAACTTTCAACACAAAGAGTCTCAGTAAAAGCTCAGTCTCTTGTGCAATGATTTAGAAGACTTTCTAAGGAAAGTTTTTGAGAAAACCATATTTGTGCAACGTTTACCTAAACTTGGATATAGCTCTCCGCGTCGTAATTTGCACTCCGGCTATAAATAATTGTCCTGGATAAAGGAGTTTTTCCTGTTTAAAGCGAGTGAAAAAATACCAAAGGTCTTCATTATCGCAAGAAAAACTTTACTCTTCGGATCTTCTATGCATAGAAGCAACCATGAAGCTATTATAAATGATTTTGTCAAATAAAAAATCCCGTAAAAATTATAATTCTTGTTTCATGTTACACTTTTATTTCACGAATAATTCATTCTTTATTTCATTTTTAAATACCTACTTAACGTATATTTGAATATGTATTTTTAAAATTGTGCGTCACCTAATTAAAGCCTACAAGTGAGTGATCATGGTAAGTGGCAACTTCTAAGAAGGAGGAAGGGGCGGCGCAAATGAAGTGGCCTATACTGACGAAAAGTGTAAATACGGCCCTGCTTCGTATAAGTAGTTGTCTTTGAATTGTGCACTACTTCTTCTTCTGTGTGAAGGGTTCCTCTGTATCATCATTTTCGTTTTGTTGACATTAACCTGCAGTCCTACTTCCCGTGCCGCTGTTTCTAAAGGATCGAAGACCTCCTTAATGGCTGAAATTGATCTTCCAACAATGTTAATGTCATCCGCATATCCGACAACTTGACTGCTCTTGAAACAAATATTGGAGCCAGTGTCTATTAGCGTTTTTCTTATTACATGTTCGAGCACAATGTTGAAGAGAGTGGGAGCCAGACCGTCCCCCTGTTTTAGTCCCTGCGATACTGTGAATTCTTCCGACAGTTCCCTATCTATTTTGACCTGACATCTTGAGTCTGACATTGTAGATTTGATGAGCCTAACCAATTTAGGTGGAATCTGGAATTGAAGTAGTATGTCATATAGACACTCCCGATCTATGCTATCATATGCTTGCTTGAAATCTATGAATAGTTGGTGTATGTCTATATCAAACTCCCAGCACTTTGCCAAGATCTGCCTGACGGTGAACAGTTGGTCTGTTGTGGATCTACCGGTGCGGAAGCCTGCCTGATACTCTCCCAGTAGGTTTATGCGTACTTATCAATTCTTTGTTTCAGTATCATGGTGTAGATCTTATATGCTGTGCATAGAAGTGATATGCCTCTATGATTTTCGCATTTTAGCTTGTCACCTTTTTTATGAATTGGACATATTATGCTTATTTGCCATTCCTCTGGGATTTTTAAGATTAGGAAGCATACAATCAAAGAAACAAATCAAATTGATGATTTATTTAGAAAATGTTTGGCTTTTCCGGAAACTATAGAACATATTATATCGGGATGTTCTGTATTAGCGCCTTCCGAGTATACATTTAGGCACAATCAAAGATATTGGAATATAAGGGCACAATCAAGTTTTAAAAATAATTCACCAAAGTTTGGTAATTAAACATAACTTGATTGACTGCCGTTTTATAAACACCTCAGAAAGGTAATTAGCTATGAAAAAATAATTTTAAAATAGCCGGTAACCCTAACCAAACTTAACCTATTTAACCAATCTAGAGGTCGCGAGTTCAAATTCCAGCCTGCGCAAATATATTTAATATTATTTGTTATTTCACGTTATTATTAAAATATTATCCTATAAGTATTATTTGGTAGATATTCTCAGTGTCGCCTGAATGGAAACATGGCAATGCTTGAAATGGTATTAGCAGTGTCTGGTGACCAGATCTGAATAGCCAGACACATTTCAATCGTCCTCGTTCTCATCTCCTTTCCCTCCCAACTATTCACTGACGCCGGATTGAGCGGTACCTACCTATTCAAAAAAGGAATTTAATTTTATTGAAGATGTGAGAAAACAAACATAAGAGGGGGAAAATGATAAAAGGTGTATATGTATAAGATACCTCCTTTAAATGTTCGACCCCAACAGCCTTAAACTTTGTAGATTTTGTCAATGATTCCTGTTCAAACCACTATTTCTAGTAAAAATACAAAACGTCAGTCGGTTCCGTGCCAGAGAAAACGGCTCTCAAAGTTCGACCCCACCTTGCATAACACGTAAAAATGATAATTTCTTTCACAAATGCCACATTTTGTAGATTTTGTCGATGATTCATCTTCAGACCATTATTTTTTACGAAGAATCCAAAATTTCAGTGGTTTCAATTTCGGTTGCGCGCCATAGAACCTGAAAGATCGGCTTTCCCCAAGCCTTGCTTAACAATCTTTAGTAAAAATTAAACAATTAGTAATTGGGAAAACTTTATCTGATATTTTACTCTGAAATCAATATAAGGGCGTAGGTAATAAAAATAAAAGCAAGAATCCTAAATATCAATCGGTTGAGCGCCGGGGAGCCCGAGAAAACTGCCTTACAAGTTCGACCCCAACAAACGCCCGAAAGAATGATAATTTTTTTCACAAATGCTCCTCTTTGCAGATGTTTTAATGATTTCTCTTCAGACCATCACTATTAATTATATAAAAGGGAAAATATGGATCTCTACAAATTAAACTTGATAACAATAAATACACACATAAAAATGCAATATAAATCTTACATATAAAAATCTCGTGTCACGGTGTATGTGATCGCACTCCTCCGAAACGGCTTGACCGATTTGCATGATTTTTTTTATGTACGAGTATGTTTGGTAGATATGAGAATAGGTTTTAAAGTATATTTCATACCGCTGGGTGATTCGGGTGTGCCTATCAAGAAAGAAAACATTTTTTTTAACAAATTTTTTATTTTTATTTATTTATTTATTTGGGATCAAAAAATACTTATAAACCCCAAATTTTAACCTTCCTACCCCCACCCTACCATTTTTTAATCGCGATGTTAGTTTTTGTATGAACAACTTTAACTGTCTTTCATATTTCAAACAGAACGAAATTATTTATGTTATTGAATGACAGATGGCGCTACGTTCGCCTCACCGAACTTTCATCCACACATGCGCAAGACATTCATGAGAAGCGTCGCGTCATTTTGATATTTCATTCAGCATCATGTTCTCGCGTGGGCGAACCATCGAGCTTATTTGTGTTGGCTAAAGACGGACTGACAAAAAATATCGTACACTCAATTGCTCTTCGAAATTCAAATTGATTTTTTTAATTTCATTTTCCTTCTTTAGTTGGTTTTTTTGTTTTTATCGGCGGTCATCGTCTACAGCGCTCCATTCCTCTTTCTGTCATAGATTCAATCCCCACGCACTTACAATACATTCGTTATATTTTATTTAACAACCAAAATTTTCACTACAAATAATTTATATGGCAGAACAACGTTTGTCGGGTCAGCTAGTATATATATATATATGTATATTGACACAGGCATTATAAAATTTTACAACTTTTATAAATTTCAAAGGCAAGAACTTTCTTTTGATTACATACGTCCACTTTTAACTAGAATTGTTTATAATATAAAATCTGTCTTTATTCGCCCCGCGTTGTTTTGACGACCTTTTAAAATGTCTACGTAATAAATAGTGTTGGACCCTTCTCGCGCCGCGCGGGTAAGGGCGCATTGTTCGTCATTCCACTATTAACAAATAATAAATACAAGCCTCAGCTAATTGCGTAATAATTTCCCAGCCGCAACAGTGCAAAGCGAAACGCGGCAGCCATTGTCATTCGAGATGCGAAATAAGTTTTCTCATCACAAGTTGGAATAATGTGAAGGCCCCATCCCTATCTTGTAAATCATCGCTGACAATGGCGCCCGCTTCTGACATTTGCCGCCAATTCAAATTTGCCTAGTAGGTACACCAATGGAGCGTTTTTGGTTACATTTTGGACAATTTGCAAACACCTGCGAGCGCCCTCTGGCCAAAATGTTGCCAAATTGAAAACGTTTTAATTTGGCCAAAATGTGGTCAAATTAAAACGTTTTTTTGGATTTATTTTATAAGATATTCGATAATCACAAGGCTAACTTGGTAGTTTCAGAGTTTAACAAGAGATGTCTCGCATCTGCAATAACTGAGTTTTTTGTAACTGTATTGGACTCCAGATACTAATATCTATATAACAGCCTGTATGTCGGACGAATATCTTCAGCTCATATGTTGGACTAATATCTACGAACTTCAGAGTGTTGACTAATATCTACAGAGCTAAAGTTGGACGAAAATCGAAAAAGCATAAATTACTTCAATTACGTAATTACTAATTACGTAAAGGCTTAAACGTTTAAAGTACGTACCTACGTACATGAAGTTTTTGCATAATATTACGTATTTTGCTGTTTACGAGGACAATAATTTATTGAACAAACATGAAGGTCATAATACAAAGATATTTATTTATTTCGAAATACACGGCACCACAACCTAACCTAACCTAACTGACGTAGAAATGGTCATGGTAACAGACTAAATAATTTACAAGCACTCGAAATAAAGAAAGCTGTTAAAACAAAAACCCAAATCCTTAATAATCAGCTAAATGTGTCCAATAGTCCGACATTAGGGATTTTTACATACGTACATACATAAATTAAGTTTTTTTAAACTGCATACGCAATATTACGTTATTCCAATATGCTAGGTATACACAATTGCAAATCCAACCTCCGCCAGTGCTGTAGATATTCGTCCACACTTTGGTTCTCATAGATATTAGTCAGCAGTTTGAGCTGTAGATATTCGTACGCACTTTGGTTCTCATAGATATTAGTCCGATTTGTTCAGTTTTTGGAATTCCTATAGATATTAGTAGACGCCTCCCTGTATTGTTATCACGTACGAACTTCTGCAAAAACCCAAACAAAAAATAAATCTCTTCTTAATTATTTGTTAGATATTGACATTCCGCTAATCGAAATTATTGAAATATTTTTTCTTACTAACCATTGATCATGTGTCTACGTGTTGGAAACTGCATGTTCAAAATAAAATTTATATCTGTGATTATCAACTAGGTCATAGACTACATACATAAGTCATCATATTTGAGATTGCTTCAAATAGGCAGCGCGCATGGATATTTTAAAGTAAATAATAAAATAAATAGCGTTTATAAATTTAACAATTTTTTTATGAATCCTAAAAATATGTGATAAATGGTCAAATATAGCTGCATTCAATCGATCTGTAACACTTCAAGCAGTTTACATGTCTCCACATTTAAATTCGAAGATTTAATTTTTTGAATGAGGGCGGGAAATTTCCAAAACGAATTCTTAAAAATTTCCGAATTTAAAAAAAAAATTGATGACATTGCGGAACCCTTCAATGTCTACCTACTACTTAATTTTCGCGGGGAGATGTTTCCTACTTGCTGTTTTAAAATGGCCGCTGGTTATTGCGATTACTTTCAAGCACTATTTTGACAGTAAAAATTTATTTTAGCCATTAAATTTAATATTCAAAGCCGTCAGAGTCACTGCTGAGGAGTTGGCGCTCTTTGTAGAAAACTCGAATAGATATTCATTTTCTATTTCACCACGTTTCTATGGCTATGACCTATGACATTATTTTTGAGGTGCCATGTTGTGAAACATGAAAATCTGTGCCGTTCAAAGTCAACAAAACAAAATACAAAATGTTCAGGAGAGCGGAAAAACGTTTTTTTAAGCAAATCTCCCGTTACTTTCACAGGTAATCCCCCCCCCCCCCCTCCCCAGGTAAGTCACCGAGACCATCTCTAGACATAGAATCCATGCTACCCTCTGAAGAAGTGAAACGGTGAAAGCGTGTTATGTGCCCAAAGCAAAGTCAATTTTAGCTAACTCCAAGTGAAATTGAACCTACATCAAATATATGAAAATTTAATTGTCCGCTGTGGTCTAGGAGTCGAAAGGTCTTATGGCTTATCTAATTGGCGACATCAGTTCTCTTTCAAGTCGGTACAGATCACACTTTCAATACCATTCGTTTGTTTATGACGGTTTCTAATTTTCTAATTTCCACGGCAACATTTCATTTCTTTTGAAGCCGAGCATTAATGAACAACCTTAAGAGGTAATAGCACCGGTGAGAAATCTCGACGGTAGGTATTTTAAAAGATTCTCGCTATCGCACCGCGCTCAAAAAAGAACTAGCTATCGATGTGTTGGTGAGACCACGTGAGTGTTTGGCTTGTACACCCTCTCGCCCCCTTTGCGTCTCATGCCTACCGTCTTTCGCCTCATACCGCCATATCCAATATTCTGTTTAGATAAAGCATGTTTCGACTTATTTCGTCGCTAATGAAGTTTTTGAATCGGCCTTGCGGTGTGACAGAAAAAGGGCCCATTATTTTTAAACGCACGAGGTCTGCTATTGTCGGTTATTTATAAATATCGTCGATAGGTATTGTAACAATGTCTTCTGTTCACGCTTATTACCGACAAATTACGAATTATTTTACTAGAACTCTATGTAGGTTAGTAGTTTTAAAGTTTTCACTGTATTTGCGTTTATAAATATGCAGTCAAACCAACTACATCGAATTATTATATACATACATATGATTATTCTCTATGATACATTAGTTATTATTGAAAATTAGTATTAACCTCTCAGGCCTCGGGCCTGTTTTTCGAAAAGTCAAAATATTTCCGCTTTCCAATAAATTCCAAATAACTTTAATATTTGTGAACGCATCCGAAAACTAAAAACTGTTTTTGAAAGATGATGAAATACGCTTTCAAATTTTATAATTCGAAATAAACATATAATTTTGTTTTTATTTTATTAATAACTAGCAGACCCGGCCACACGTTGCTGTGGCTAACGAAACACAACGCCATTTACCCAACCTTTATAAAATCCACACCATCCGCTCGCCAGCTGCCCGCTGCGCGCTGCCCTTTGCCTAAATTGAATATTTGAATTTCTTGGCTTTTCTCTACTATAATAAGCATTTATTATACACATAAACCTTCCTCTTAAATCACTCTATCTATTGGTGAAAACCGCATGAAAATCAGTTGCGTAGTTTAAAAGATTTATGCGCACATACATTTTGAGCGACTTCATTTTATACTATGTAATGATGATGATACCACAAAACTTAAATTTCTACTCATATAATTTGGCACTTACCTATCTTATTAAAAAAAAAACTCAAAAATGCATATGCAACAAAAATGTATTTTTGACCGATTATCTCTATCTCTACATATTATAAAGTCCCCCGCGCCATCTGTCTGTCTATTCGCGATAAACTCGAAAACTACTGAACGGATTTTCCTGCGGTTTTCACCAATATACAGAGTATTTCGTGAGGAAGGTTTAAGTATGCAATTTGTCAATGATTTGTGTAAATTGGTTGAAACATAACGATAATTGTTAGAAGTGTCGGAAATAAGTCCAGCCGCCTGGTAGCTTTCATCGAAAACGCTGCACAATCCTTTTGGGATATAACCAGGGCTGGGCAAAATACATGCTTTGCTGTAATTGAAATACAAATTACAAAATACTTTTTCGCATGTATTTAAAATACGAAATACAAAATACTTTCAAGTCATGTATTTGAAATACAAAATACAAAATACAGTATTTTAACCATTTTTTTCTTTCAAATACAAAATACAAATTACAAAATACAAAATACATTTGGTTTTGGTAGAACCTTTGGTTGCAATAAATTGTCATAAATGCCCTTATCTAAGGGTGCGTTTAAATAGAAGCAATGTTGAGCAGAGTGAAACAGAGACGTGCAAAAATTGACCAATCATATTGCTCAAAAGACACATCTCATCTCCGCTTCACTTGTAAAATTTGTGGTAAAGGACTCAGGTGTTAGGTAATATAATAATAATATATTATTATTATAACACGACATTTGTATAGCGCTATTTTGTTTTATTTCTAGTGACCGACCGAAGGTTCGGTTTCGGTTTCGTCAAGGTTCGGTAAAAAAATCTAGTTTCGGCATCAGTTTCGGTTTCGGCAGAAAATCTGCCGAACCTTCGGCCGCACCGAAACTCTGCATTTGTGAATTATCGCGTGCCGTTTGACTGACTTCCGGTGAGTTCGTGGCTCGTGTGTCATCCACCATCATCAACTGAGTTCGCTGGCCGGTCCGGCGTGCTTGTATTGTGAGTTTATGTAATCACAAACTTCAATTATTTTTATTTATTTCATTCTATATTTAATTTTATTTAACAAGTGTAAATAAAAATTAAAATCTAATCTCCTTCAACGGAAGCGATCTTCTGAATAGTCCCTCCTTTGATGTGCTTGGTGTAAGGCCCTCCGTTCATGGAGATACTTACAATCTTCGTAATTGTGACGAAACCACAAGTACCCTGTTGATATACATACTACTTTTTAATGCTAGTCTCCGTACACGGCGCTATCCGAAATATACTATATAGTCACATGAGAACGGGTCGTTTCTATGACTCATTCTTGAGTTCAACAGCTCGGCTGTGGAACCCGGCCTCTATGTTTCCTCCCTCCTTCCTCTCCCCAAAAAGACCCTCCATACAGCATCTTCAAAGATGACATACGCCCTGAGGGAAATTATTTTTCTCTGGGTCTCTCATGTGGAGTTAATGTAAAAAAATGTTGTGATTGTAAACGCAATTAAAATTATAGTACTCAATTTATGAGGTCCTTACTTTATAGTGAATAAAAGTGTAAAAAATAAGCCGAATTTCAGTAAACAATAGATTTTTAACATGTCTAAAAAAGTTTCGGTTTCGGTTTCGGCCGAAACTGAGAAAGATATCGAATATTCGGTTTCGTTTTCGGTAGAAAATCCTGTTTCGGTCGGACACTAGTTATTTCACTTCAAGTGCGCTCTACTGTAATTAACTTAAAAATAGTTTAGTATTCAGTCAAATTATTCCTATAGTGCTTGATCTAATACTATGACACAAAAATGTACAATACAAAGCAATGACAAGCATTACATAATATGATACAAATATGATAGAAAATGTACAATAACAGTGCTATTATAGCACAGGACGTGTTGCCAACTCTAAATATTAACACACATAACATATAGCTCTGGATTCTAGCGTTTTTAGTCTACGTATTATCTATGTCAGTTTATTTTTCATTATCATTATTAAGATCGCTAAATGTATTTGAAAATGTATTTTGAAGCCATAAGTATTTGAAATACAAATTACAAAATACCTCAGCCCCATGTAATTGAAATACCAATTACAAAATACATTTTTAGGAAGTAATTGAAATACAAATACAAAATACGTATTTGTATTTCAAATACGTATTTCAATTACAAGTATTTCAAATACTGCCCAGCCCTGGATATAACAAAACAATTAATGGTGGGATATTCCTCTTTTATAGATCTACAAAAAAGTCCGCGAAGGCATATATCTATCTTTTACGGATAGCTTACTATACACATTATATCTAAAATGCAATTGATAAGAATAATAAGATAAGAAGATAGAATGCGTATAGTAAAAGATAGATATATGCCATCGCGGACTTTTTTGTAGATCTATAAAAGAGGAATATCCCACCAAGCGTTGTTTTGTTATATCCCAAAAGGATTAGGCAGCGTTTTCGATGAAAGCTACCAGGCGGCTGGAATTTTTCCGACACTTCTAACAATTATCGTTATGTTTCAACCAATTTACACAAATCCTTGACAAATTACATACGTAAACCTTCCTCACGAAACACTCTATCTATTGGTGAAAACCGCATGAAAATCCGTTCAGTAGTTTTCGAGTTTATCGCGAACAGACAGACAGACAGACAGACAGACAGAAAGACGGCGCGGGGGACTTTACTTTATAATATGTAGAGATAAAAAAGGTTTAAAAATAGCCCACCTTAAGTTTTTTTCTAATTAAAATTACGATAACGAAAAAGATAAAAGCACTTACATATTTTATTAGACAATTAAATCTAAATGGATTTATTGTGTTGTGTGTATCATACGTGTGAGTTGACATGTTTGTAAATAATAATGTTTAAAATGTTAGATATATCGCTTGCTGAGGTTTGATTTGTACTCCTGTATTTTTGAGTTTCTTTAAGCAGTAAATACAAAAAAGGATGTGTTAGTTCGTTCAAAATTCAATAAAAAATGTTGGTCTTTTACCTATAGATAGATTTACCTACACATTTTTTTTAAATATTTATTACAGTCAGTTTGAAATAAAGGAAACAAATATATAATTTTTTTAAACTTCAAAACTTTTTATTTTTATTTTCAACTTTATAAAACCTTAAATTGTAATATTTAATTACATGAAGACAATATTAGCGAAACTTCAACCCAAGGCTTCAGGCCCAACTTCATAGTACAAAAAAAGTGCAAAAATCACTTACTTCGCAATTTTTGCAATAAAATAAAAGCACTTAGAAAAAAAACCAACAACGCTAAAGGCTTTGTACCAGTTCACATAAGGAAAAAGGTTGAAGCAAACGTTTTACGTATGAGAAAAGCTATAGTTTGAGCAGTAAATTACAGAAAAGAGCAAGAAAACACGGCACAAAGTGATAAAGTAAAAAATCTGAAAATGGACAAAAAAAATGCCGCAAACCATGTTTTTGGTGATCATACAAAATGTTCGTCATACTATTGCAAGTCGGAGAAGTATACTAATGATCCAAATTTAGTAAGCGATCTTCAAGATTGTGGAACAGGACTGATATTCAACAATTATTGTCGTCTCTAATAGCAAATGCAGAAAGTCTTATTATTAACGTGACAAATAACACTGTGGAGCAATTCAACAACGTTATAGCCAAATTTATAGGCGGAAAAAGAGCAAATTTTACAAAAATGGGATAACTTCAGCAGTTGAGCTTCTTGAGCAGTAACTTCGTGGAATAGTGAAATGACAACCCATTCACGAATACAAAAAAAATCCAAGGCCACAGTCCTGGCAACTACACGAAGCATTTTATTGAAAGAAAACGACGTTCGAAGGAGACAATACAGAGGTGTCGAAAAATAAAACTAAGGTATTACGAAAACACGACAGAAAAGAGAAAAAAAGTTGCAGGGCCTGATGAAAATTATGGTCAATTGGAATTAGATCCAGATATGCCAGCTGAATTATTTGAAACGATAAAGAGGAATTTTTCAAAGAATTATCTCCATCGAATAAGGATGAACTCGAAAGGAATACGGTGGGCCAAAGCAATAATAATTTGTGGACAATTGAAAGGCGTAAGCGGCTTACAGCTTCTAACTTTGGACAAAAATATGTAAGCTACGGCCAAAAACTTCAGTTGCGAGAGTATTAAACTCGCTACTGTACTCGCCATTTAAAGGAAATATGGCCACAAATTATGGGAAAGAAAATGAAAACCAAGCAATTGAGCAATTTACAAAAGAAACAAAATTAGAGGTATTCGCCTGTGGACTATTTATCGATGAAAACAAAAACTTTTTAGCGGCAAGTCCGGATGGCCTTTTTGGCAAGGATTCTATAATTGAAGTGAAATGCCCATATAGTATAGTAAATATGTCACCAGAAGAAGGATTTGAACAAAAAAAATTGATAACTGTAAAATTGAAGACAATGCTTCAACATTAAAACGGAATCACAATTACTTCTACCAATTGGGAGGCGGGAATGGGTACCGCCGCCCCGGGAACCTTTATTGGATAACCAACACCTCTGCCATAGATCACCCCAAGTGGTTCGCTACGTTTGGTGATTTAGCAGGGGTGCCCGGGTTCATGGGGTGAGGTTTGTCCAGGTCTTGGATGACCAGGATACACTGGACCCCAGATTCCTACCCACCCCTTAAACTCTTTCCTTCCCTCTCCTCTCCTTCCTTTCCCTAAAAAAACCCCTCCACACAGCATCCCCAAAAACGACATAGGCCCTGAGGGAAAATATTTTCCTTAGGGCCTCCTGTGTGGAGCTCATGTAAAAAAAAAAAAAAAAAAAGTACAAGGCCAGTTACACATTACTCGTCGTAAATACTGTTATTTTGTCGTGTGGAGTCCTAAAGGTTTGCCGTATGAAAAAATTGAAAGGGACGATTCAATCTGGCAAAAAATTGAACCACTGTTAGAAAAACTTCTACCACCAATGCCTTTTACCAGAAACAATTGACGGTCGCATATCAAGAAATTTACCGGCGAGAGAAAGATCTAAATCATAAATTGTTTAAAATTCATTGTATAGTGGTAAAAAATTTTGTACAATAAAGTGTTTACAAACAAAAAATTTCAATTAATCACTGAAGGCAATGTAAGCGACTCTCAACTAAAAATTTGAAACAGATTTTTTTTAAAAACATAAACCTCACATTGGAGGCACCGAGGAAAAATAATCGCTCAGGGACTTTGTTGGAGAAGTTGTTGGACATCATTGGAGAAGCTGTGTGGAGGGTATTTTTAGGATAAGGAAGGAAAGGAAGTTTTGGGTAGGGAAAAGGTAGGTAAAAGTATGAAATGATGGTGGAGAGTCCAGCTGTAGAGATCAAAAGATCTTCCTCTTCCAGTTTCTCCCAATCCGGCCCACCACGCAGTAAGTGGACAAAATTATCCGCCACCAAAACCCATGCAGACCTCATCCGTGAACCCGGGAACCCAGGCTCTGTCACCAAACATAGAGGACCACTTGCGGTGACCAAGTGGCGGGGGTGTTGGTTATCCAATAAATGGTTCCCGGGGCGATGGTACCTAAAACGCCTCCCAAATTGAAAATTTATTATAGTACTTGACATAAAAAAATTTAATTTTGCACAATTTTAGTATGAAAGCTCGGTCAGTATTGGTATACCGCGATGAGTCACTAAACAGAAAAAAAACGAATAAAAAATATCGATTACTCGGGCAAGGACAACACTAGTCTACCGATAAAATTCTTTACATCACTACTTCGCATTATATGTATGTATTTGTCAAAACCCACGTTCCCCGGCCCCCCTCAGGAGAAATGAGCGAAAGGGACACCTGCACGTCGGGACGAAAATACCTAAATAAAATCTTCGAAATCGATGTTTTGTATTCCCCATTTTTCTTCTCCAAAACTGGACGGATTTAAAAATTTTTTTTCACTAACTGTATTAAAAGAAAATATTCTATGTCGGTACGTTTTGCTTTTTTTCAAAATACATTGTTTAGTTTGTATACTGAACGTTTTTTGACGGCGTTTAAATTAGGCAATTTTATTCATTTTTGGAAGGTCGTAACTTCTATGAGAAGTAAATTATCAAAAAAAACAAAACGTACCGACACGCTAGTGGTCAATATCTATATTATGTAAAAAAAAATTTTGCTCTAGGGTCAAAATCCAGAGAGATAAACGGGGAATACGTTTGTATAGAAAAGCGCAGCTAGTATTTCCTCTTAAAAAGATTATTCAAATTCGATTTTACAGACTGGTATCACCAGACACCGCTCTCCGGTATAGTGCATGATGATGCAAACTTATTCCGGTTTCAACGTTCATTCCGTCCGCCTGCTTTTCCTCTAAGCGAGGTAATTGTTAAATCTGTGCTAACTTATTGTAACATAAAGTTTCAATGTAAATATATTTGACTCACATTAATCAAGAGTTATTATTGAAAAGATCCACAACACACGCATCCAGTTTACAGACGTGGCAAGGCCTGTAAACTGTCAAACCATCTGGATAAAATATCTAAACATGACCCACATTGTTAAACTTTGATACCGTGTGATGGAGATGTACGATAATGATTACATTTTCCTTTAGGGAATCGTTTGTCTCATTTTCATTAGTTCTTTCTTACACACTTTTATGTCGTGTGCAAGAAAGAGCTGCAGCATTATTGTGATAAAGAACTACATTTTTTTTACGCCGTTAAACGGGCGTAACTAGTTATGTAGCCCATCGGTGGACGGCATAGAGTTCACTTTGAAAATCCAAATTCGTCTACAACCGGCCGTATTGTAAAATAAAATATTTCCAAAACAAAAACATACGATTTTGTATGATTTTGTATTATTTAGTATGGCTTCATCTTAAGGCGCAGTATCCCTGGGTTCGATTTGCAGTTGCGACCGTCATTTTTTTTGAGTCTTGTTCTATTTCATGTTTCATTAAGATTTATTAGTATCATCTTCTTCTTCAATGATATATTACATTGAAGGGTTACGTTCATGGGTTATTAAAAATTATTCCAATAAAATTTAATTAAGTAAATTTTGTTCTGAAAACGATTTAAAAATTGTTTCATGTCCATTTTTTATATCAGTTAGTAACAGACTGCGCAAAATATCGAATTATAAATGTTTGTAATAAATTTGAAAAGATATTATTCTTGTAACAAAAATTCGTGTAGGTAGTTACTTAAGAGGGTATAACCAGAGAAAACCAGAAAAATGTCATTTTAAAATCAGATTTTAGACGTATTGAGTCTTTTCCACAAAAAATTATAAATTGATTTCGAAAGATTGTTCTTTTATCTAGGAAAAGCATGTCTTAAATTTTGAGAAAATTTTTTATTTTTAGTATATCTAATAAGGTTATACCATAGATCGTTGGCAAATTTGTTTAATTTTCAAAAAAATATTTTGTATTATACAACACCCATTCCAAATCATATAATCACGCAGTAAAATAAATCAATACATTATCTGGATATCGCATATTTCAGAATTTTAATTTTAGTTTAAATAAAATCATTAAAAAATATATACATATACATGCGTTTCTTGACGAAAATTGGTCCGTTTGTGTATTTATTGGCGCACTTTCAAACTAATATATTTATTTTTTTTAACATTTTTATTTAACTTAGACATTATTGAAAATTAAAAATACTTATAATCAAAAAATAATTACAAAAAGTACATAAGTTAATAGTTTTATCATCACGCCTTTTTCAGCATTTTTGTAGGTATAAATTAAAGCAAATTTGGAATAAAATAAAATCGATATTTAGTTATTATTTTAAAAAGCTGGTACGGAGAATAATTAATCTTTCTCATTGGAACCGCCCTGTACGATCGTAAGAACAACTTTCGACGAACTGTGAATTTTCGGCCGCTGGCTGGTTAAACGCTCTTAAATATAAAAAAGTGAAGCACTTTTCAAACACGGAGTTTATAAAAAAGTAATGTTTAGCCAGAAAAACAACCTGTAAAGAAAGGGTTAGAAAAGGTTGGATATTGGTGGGTGGTCGGAATAATAAAGTGAGGGGAAAATACGTAGATTTATTATTTTAATTAAGTTAACCGTCTGCTGTAAACAGCTCAACGAATTGCTTGTAATTGAAAAAAAATATCTCTAATTTCCAGTTATACTAATAAAGTGTTAAAAAATCATGAAAGAGTTTTTATGGAATTTAAAAAAGATTTACGAGTATATTTAAATTTATTTTGTGGTTCTCCAGATTGTAGTATGTTGTGAGTACGCGAGGAAGATGGGGGAGTAGGGAGCAATTCAGAACTGGTCACCAAGCACGGCTAAAGCCAAGTCAAGCCACGATTCAATTATGGTGGAAGCATGGACATATGAATATACCTGGACCTGCCCTAAGTGATAAAAGCGTATTATTTCCCCCTCTCCATACCGGTTCCATGGAGCCGGCTGGGCTTACGGGAGCCTCGCTTGAATCTAAAAAAAATGACGTCATCATTCTTGTCCTGACCGCGTATTTACAAAACCTATACCGATTCAGTCGCGGTAACGACAATTTACCGTGAATGAATATGAATGAATGAATGAATGAATGAATGAATATGACGAGACCACTATTTTTATTGATGTTTATTTTGGTTGTAACATAATTATATTCTGGTAAATGATAGGTGGGTGATTCGTCATTAGTAAAAGTAAAACATTTTAAATATACCTCTATATTGGTTATTTTTTATCACATTGCAAAAACAAAAATGGTTCTAAAATCTAGATAAAATAATCTTTCTGATGTGTATATTAGAAATTAATAATTTTATTTCTAAATATTTAAATTTTAATATTATTCCCATATAATGTAAATACACCTCTATATTGACAATTTTTAGATTACCGATTACCGATTCAGTCGCGGTAACGACAATTTACATTTTAAATATACCTCTATATTGGTTATTTTTTATCACATTGCAAAAAAAAAATGGTTCTAAAATCTAGATAAAATAATCTTTCTGATGTGTATATTAGAAATTAATAATTTTATTTCTAAATATTTAAATTTTAATATTATTCCCATATAATGTAAATACACCTCTATATTGACAATTTTTAGATTACCGATTACCGATTCAGTCGCGGTAACGACAATTTACATTTTAAATATACCTCTATATTGGTTATTTTTTATCACATTGCAAAAACAAAAATTGTTCTAAAATCTAAATAAAATAATCTTTCCAATGTGTATATTAGAAATTAATAATTTTATTTCTAAATAATTAAATTTTAATATTGAAAATTTAAAGTGACTGAAACGCGGTAGGGATTGTAAATACGCGTCCTGACCAGCGCCGAGCTCACATCGTACATTTTACGAACAAAAATGAGAGCTTGTGCTATACATTATACCCCAATATATGTGAACATAGCGAATGTGGGCGTTTCTCCAGTGAGCTCGTCGCTGGTTACAGGGGTAAGTAAATTATGAAACATTTGTAAAAGTGTCTTAACTAAATACGGCAACAAAATATTCCTCTGTGAAAATCGGCGAACCTTACTTTCCCGCATTTGGACTTCGCAAATATGTTAATAACGTGGCTAGCAATTCGCGCTCCCATGTAAAAAGGCCTATTCATTCCAAAGCAGATTTTGCTTTTAAGAACTAAATGGTGATATTATAATGCGAGATGCCTGTATACTGTCAGATTGATTTTTTAACGAATCACAGTCATCTTTCCCCTCTTCGCCCCCCATAGTTTGGTTTTACTTCCTCATCTGTATCTTCTCGTCTATTAAATTTGGATGTCTATGGGTGGAAGTATCTGTGACGGGCGGATAGGCGGGCGGCGTGGATTTGATTTTTACACAAATCTTCAGATTTGTATAGACATTGATTATATTTTGCACTTATGATATTTTACACTTTTACACACTCAAAACACTGTTTACATGATATTTCGATAAATCGCCCCAATCCAATTTTCCACCCCTTACAGCAGAGTCTTGATACCTTTTGATAAAATTTTGCATACACAAAGAAGAGAAAATTTACAATCTACATTTGATTTCAAAAAACTCTGGGTAAAGCCTGGACAACGCCAGGGAATTCAATTAATTATTTAAATGAAATTAATTTGACTTGCCGGGATTTGAACCTACGAATTCCAGATTCGTAGTTGTGAATCTTACCCTTAATTGAAATAAAATCGATATTGAGTTATAATTTTAAAAAGCTGGTACGGAGAATAATTAATCTTTCTCATTGGAACCGCCCTGTACGATCGTAAGAACATCTTTCGACGAAATGTGGATTTTCGGCCGCTGGCTGGTTAAACGCTCTTAAGATGAATATATACGTGAAATCCTATTTAGATTCTATTTTGATTAATCTTTACGACGAATCGGCTTACAGTATGAACATCAAAAAATGTGCTACGGAAAAATCGAAGCTTTTACTAGCTTTTCTATGTATTGGAATTACAATAAAATTATTATTTACGTAACAAAAACTATAAGCGTAAACCACCAAAAAAATGTTTTTTTATAACTTAACTATGAAGTAATACAAGAAACAATTTTTAAAAAATACCTCTTTATGGCTAAGACTATTTTTGAGGTTTTCCATGTTCTAACTTTTTTTCGTTCTTATAAAATTATGCACAAAATAAATAAAAACCACTTTTTCGCTTACTGGCCTCGTGCAAAAAGACTCTCGATTTTAAAATTTTGCAGGCATGAGATTCGAAATATTTCTAGCGTTTATATTCCTCCTTTAAGGATGAAATGATATTCTTTCCAAATCAAAATACTGACCAATTAATTATACAATGTAGTCTGGTATTAAAATTCCTCCTTTCCTTAGTGATATTAGTCGGGTGTCCGATATCTGGTGTCCACTGCTGGGGTCTGGTGTCCGGTAGAATTTGACTCCTGACCCTGGCTCCCGGGTCCCTTTGTTGCCGTGAATTTAAATCAGACCCAAGGGTTATTTTGGGTCTCCTTGACCCTTTTGTAACCTGATTTACTGATTTAATGAAGTAAATATCGAAAAAAACAAGATTTTAGTTTAACGAATTGAACGTAAAATTATTATTTGTTGGAAATGTTTACAATAGTTTCTTGAATTGAAGGGCTTCATAACAATGCTATTAAATTTCCAATACATACATAATCTATAATATAAAAATGAATCGCTAAATGTGTTGGTAAGCGCAAATCTCGAGAGCGGCTGAACCGATTTCGCTAATTATTTTTTTAGAATATTCCTTGAAGTTCGAGGATGGTTCTTACGCAGAGAAAAATTAAGAAAATTGCGCAGAAAATTGAATAATTTTAGAAAACATTGCACATTTGACAATTCGCGTATTTGAGAAAGACATTTTGCAAAACAATGACTGTTCAATGAGGATTCCATTTTTGAAATTCTGTAAGTTGATAAACTTATTTAAAGTAGGTACTCTCCTAATAGTTTGAATCGAATCAAGAATTTTAGATATTTTAAATAGGTACTTATGTTAGGTACCAAATTTAATATACATGAAAAATGGAAATTTGAATAAAAATTGTAAGAGGTGGCACGCGGGCTGTTTAAAAACTGATTGTACTGGGATTGAATATATGGAACGCGGGAGGAGGGTTGGCGGAAGGGGAACGGACGAATGGGAAAGGACACTCAGGGAGAAACAATTTCTTTATTAAATATCGTATAGCAACAATCCCGGCATAGTAACGCATGCCGGGACCAGCTAGTGATATATAAATACAATTACTACAAATATTTGTTTACAAATACACAATGTGTGTACTTACAGTGTGTCAAATAAGAGTAGAAAACATAGGAGGGCGCCACTGTTGATCAAATGGCAATATTATACATTTAACTCATGATGTTAATGTAAAGCTATGTAACCTACATTTTTATAAAAAAATACAAAGTCATAAAAGTGAAAAAATATTTTATCATTGCAATATAGATATCCACTGATCTCATAATTAGAATTGCGTATAGGTATATAATTAGTATACCTTTGCAATTTTCTGTTAATATAATGAAGAATAACGATATTGTAACAAAATATAAAGCACAGTTTAGAAATTGCTCACATTTATTTAATACTAGCTTACTAGTACCTAGGGTTGCCCAGGCTTTAGATTATGTCTCTAATTTTAGATCTGAATAGGTATATTAAACTCATTAAGATCTAAAAGCAGTGTAACTAAACTCACCATTAGTGATTCTTCCTTTTTAACTACTTTTAAATTCAAATTTATGTTAAATTTAATTAAATCAAATCATTTTGTAAAACACCATTTATTTGATCAAATTTATGTCATTAAGTAGGTATCTTAACGACAGTGCTTCTTCGATTTTAATTTTTTTTCTTTAAGAACAAAAAATGTTTTTTAAAATGTGGTACATGGGCGTAGCCAGGGGGGGGGGGGGGGGTTTGGGGGTTCAAACACCCCCCGAAAAGTTAAAATATCAACATCAATAATATTAAAATAAGGTGAGTTAAGAGAATGTTATTTGTAACACTGATATCTCAAAATGATATTATGTATCTAAAAAGATAAATGGGGACCTCTGAAAGAAATAAAATAATTTAACTTGCAAGTTCCGTTTTTTCGGTGAATGCGGTTGATTTTTTTTGGAATTCCGTTTCTAATCAGTGGTAAGTGTATACGTACTTTGAAATTATTATTTTACTTAGCAACAAGTGTTAAATAAACATATATCAGGATTAGTGTTACAGACAGGTGTTAGTGTATTGTGATTAGTGTTACAGTCAGTCAGCATAAATGTGATTATTAGAATAATTTGACTGCTTAAAATGTTTTCACATGTACTACTAACGTTTATTATGTATTTTGTTTTGAAAAGTTTTATTTTCTATACACATTTATTACTAATAAAAAATTATTTAATAAAAAAAAAAAATTAAGTAGTTACATAGAAAATACAAATTTTCAAAGCAAATTCAAAGTCCGACAATACCCCCCTCCCGACACGAGTTTTGCACTTTCAGTAGTTTTATTTTCTTGAACCCTCCCCGAAACTAGAACCTGGCTACGCCCGTGATGTGGTATACTGGGTTTTGTACATTCGGTGGCATTGCACTTTAACAGAATATTTGACAGTTAATTTGGTGTAGCCAGCCTACAAATTTTGTAGTTCAATTTTTAATATTTTCTTCTCTTATTTGACAGACTATATATACTACATAAATTGATAATTAAACAAAACAAATAAGTAGTTAACTTTAAAAATGGTTAGGATTGACTAGAGGCGGTTCTAGGGGTAAGGGAAAATATATTATGATACAATACACTATCAAATTAAATTCGATAATGTTCATTTTTGGGTAGGTACTAGTCATTTTTTGAGCATTCGCGAATGCGAATATCTGCTACCGACATTCGCGAATGTGGAATATTGAGTTTTTTTTATTTGGCGCCAATTATGTATGGCATCTTTGCATTTTGTTCCGAGAAATTTCGAGTGCATTTGTCGTCTGCTCGTAAACAAAAACAAGTGAATTTTAAGGTTAGAGTATGATTGATTAGTGATTAACATGAGTAAATCAAATCTAGTGAAATTTGGACTTGTTTTACATTTTGCGACGCTGAACGAGCTAAGTGCAAGCTGTGTAACAAGGAATATTCTAGAAAAGGAAGAACTACAACGGCTGTGAGAAATCATTTGAAGGCAATGCATAAAGAAAAGTGTGAAAAACGAAAACAGGATGCATCTAAAACACTTGAAGTGGCATCATATTGCCATCAAAGAAGCAATTCCGATATGAAACAGATATCACTTCAAGAATGTGTCGATAAAACGAAACAGTGGGATAATAAATCTATGAAGTCATTGGCCGTTGATAATTCAATAAGTGAAATGGTTGCCTCGGAAGACTTGCCATTTAGTTTGGTGGAAAGTGTTGGATTCGTAAGACTTATCTTATGAAGCATTTGTGTCCATCCTATAATTTAAAGTCTCGAATGCGAATATGCAAAAATATGTAAATATTCGCGAATGCGAATATTCGTTACATCACTAGTAGGCACCTCACGGGTTTAAAAAGTCAAATAAAGTTTTTGACCAATTGACCTGAGGGAAGCACCGCCACTGGGATTTACCCTTTGAATTTTTAGGCTCATTGTAATATGCGATCAATGAAAATAATATTAAAAACAAGATATTTAAGAAAAGCCACAATAAAAAAATGTGTACATTCTAAGTGCGCGTTATATCGCCACGAACATAGGTAAAAGGCATAAAAATCGCTTGGCAAACGGAGTCTAAAAACGATCGATGTCAAGCGCCAAGAAGGTTTTTAATTATTTTGTGAACAGAATCAATTGAGACCCAATTGCCACCGTTATCTTTTTATTGAGAAAGTGACGTTTCTTTGGACAAATGTTTTTATTATTCCTTATTTGAAATAAGAAAATGTTACATAAAATAATAAGTAATGGTTTGGTATGTAAAAAGATGGAGAAATAAGTGAAGTGATAATTTTTTTGGACGCGAAGTCTACTATTCAAAGAAATACCAGTTTTATATTACTCAAGACTAGGAATATTCTGTTCTGTGTTATATACGAATTCCTTGGTAGGTACCCTGTCCCACTGTTGGAACCTGAGAACTGTTCCCAAGCGTTCTGTAAAAGAAAAACCCTCACCATAATTTATATAAAGGGATTCCATCACAGCCTGACCTCTGTAGGAACTAAGCCTCAAAAATCCTGCAGGCAAATAAAAAACAAGCATTTTAAGCGGATTACACATTTTTGCTAAAAATAGCGTTTGAGATGAAAGAACGCAGGATATTTCTGCTGGCCGCACAGTGCTGCGGTCCCAAACAAATAATGGGATAAATAATTAACATTCAAACACGTTCTTCTGACTAATGCATGATGATAATTTTACTATTTAAGTGTGTTAGGATGTGGTAGGGGTGCTTTTCAATTAAAAACACCGGGAATTTTGAACTGAGTTATTTAATTTACAAGTTTTAGGTTAAAAACATGATGAAACACTTTAACTCCCTACAATTATTTTGTACAATTTGCAAACCACATCTGGGGCCCGTCTCCCGTTCTTTAACTAAGGTCCAAACAAGCCCTTTGTTTATTGTTCGAATATTAGATTTTCAATCACACCTCGCCACTGATCACACTCCTACAGGTCGCGACGGCATCACGTGATACGTGCACTGTTTTCTTTTCATGAGCTCTACACAGGAAAATAATTTCCCTCAGGGCCTATGTCATCTTTGGGGATGTTGTGTAGAGGGTTTTTTTAAGGAAAGGAAGGGGAGGAGAGTTTTGGGAAGGAAAAGGGTTTAAGGGGTGGGTAGGAACCTGGGGTTCAGTGTGTTCTGGTCATCCGCCTCCAAGACCTACACAAACCTCACCCCATGAACCTGGGCACCCCTGCTAAATCACCAAACATAGCGAACCACTTGGGGTGACCTATGGCATAGGTGTTGGTTATCCAATAAAGGTTCGGCGGCGGTACCCATTCCCGCCTCCCAAATTGAAGGATTACCGTGCTGCTGGAACGATACGGGGTGCTTATAACGTGACCCGCTAGTCTACAGGTACCTAACTATTCAGTTGCAACGTATGATTGAATATTTTTCATGTTTTTAAGTAAAAATATATATATCATCGGTTCCCAAAATGACACCTACATTTTAAATCAAAATATGCTCAGGAATCACTGGTGAAAATCCTTCGGGCACATACTCTTACAGCCTGTATAAATACAGAGTGCACGGTAACACAACGTCAAGGACCGAAAGACTGGCCTTTTATTGCTGATGCTCATCCTCCGAGATTTGTGATTGAGATTACACGTTTTCAATTATAGCATCATGTCTGGAAAGGCGCCATAAAATATATTTAAATACATTTGGGCATTAGTCTCATTTAAATTAATAATTTATGCTATGGGACTGTGGGGGCGCCGTCTATGGTGGTTGTATTATATTGAATTTACCTATGTGACATTGAAATTCAGTATATTCATGCATTTTATTACCTCTGTGGAGCAAGCAATTACTTCCGACGTGAGTGTTGGTGAAAGCCAATAGATGTCAGTACTAATCAAATCATTAACCCATAATTGCATTATTGTTGTGAAGTTTTGGCACGTACGATTAATGTGCAAAATTCATATTCATCGTGTGAACTTTCTTCCTGTGATAAACATCTCTGAAAATTCAGTATTTGAAAGAAACTAGTGTCGTTTGTCTGGACATCGTGTGGAGAGCTGCATTCTCTGAGTGAGTATTGTTTTGTTTTCACTGTGGATTTTGGAATTGCTGTATAATCTATTTTGTGTCATATAGGGAAGAGTTCATCTTTCATTAATTTACATAGGGTAGTATTTCCCTCGTGTCTGGGGCTATTTACACGCCCCTACTAATGTCTAATGGCATTTTTCATCGTGTCCTGTGATTATTTCTTAGAAATGTATTTTCCTAATGAGCACCGTGCATTGGTCATCGAACTTGTAGAAATATTAATTTTTCTTGGTGGGTATAGTAATTAAAGATTTATTTATAGTCTATATTGTTACAATTCATACTTAAATTACCCATCTGGTCACTAATATGATATTTTTATTTCTTACTTTATTATAATATTTTAGTGTTTTAAATGTAGTGTATTTTAGTATGTTGTGTGTGTAAAATCACTCAAATTTATAAAAGTTAACTTCAACACAGGCCTAGTCCTAGTGAGGTTAATTTTTTTTTGTATGTAAAAATAAAAAATAAGAATGTATGGTGAGAAGTTAAATAAATAAATAAAATTAATTACCAGCTTTTTCCCGCGGCTTCGCTCGGGATTAGGGGGATTCCCACTCTGCCTCCTCCACCTTCCCTCTCCCCACTCCACTCCCCCATCCCCCCCCTCCCCCCTCCCCCCTACCCGACCCCTCCCCCTCCTCCTACCCCTGCCACCTCTCGCATTCCACACATTCTTTCCTAGTGCATTCAGTTTTCAAACTGCTCGCGTGCCACGTTTACATTTTTTTACACAAATTTCATAATGCCAGAGCTCAATAGTTTTATACAAAATACCTGTAAGAATGGTTTTTGGTGGTACTCCTGCTTTCTAATGTGCAAGAGCGAGACGGCAGATGCCGCGGTATAAAAAGGATGTTTGATATTGCTCGCTCTCCTTTAGTTCCTACAGCTCCTTTCGCTAGCTCACAGTTGTACAAGACATACGTGTCCTAATTGTGCAAACATATATTATACCCGTCCACGCGCGTCATCATTTTGAGAACTCCCAGATCAGTAAAGACCCCTACATTATAAAATAACAATAACGAACAAAAAAAAAGAATGATCCAATTTGGTGCAGTCGTTCGGAAGTTATGCACATGCATACATTTCGGCGATTCATTTTTAGAGATAGATATTAAATACGACGCCAACAAAGCACTCTTTTTAGGGTGAATTGCCTAATTAAAAAAAATACATCGTTTCCAAGGAAACAATTTTTTTGCTCTTCTTCAACTCGATTTTGTTAGGGACAGTAAACGTATGATAAATAATTTCATAACACCAGAGCTTATTCATGACGCCAGAGTTTACCATTATATACAGCCTATATTACTCGCAAATGATGTAGCTTTCTATGAGTGAAAGAATTTTTAAAGTTCATTCAGTATTTCTTGCGTGAAAGAGTAACAAACATACATCCATTCATCCCACACATCCATACAAGTTTTTCGCCTTTATAATATTAATAGGATAAGGAAAGGATTTGAGCGACTATTTTTTAATTATAATTTTTAATTTTGTGTCCAGCTTTTTTATGGGATCGCAGCACTGTGCGTCGGTGGTAATAGGGGAGTAGGTTGGGGTCAGCACTTCACAAGGAAGGCTTCCGTTTGAGACTTACACCATTCACTATTTATTTTTAATTAAAGTTGTAAAAGAAATTCTACTGAGGCTTTTACACTGCTTCATACTTTTTTAAGGTTTCGTGAAAACCTAACTAGGTGAAACGAGTTAATTAAAAAATTATATTGTTACATTTAGAATTTCCTTTGAATATTCTATCTACTTATCTAAATAAATAAAAATGAATCGCCGAAATGTATGTACGCGCATAACTTCCGAACGACTGCACCAAATCGGATAATTTTTTTTTGTTTGTTATTATCAGGACAAGGTTTGTATAAAAGAAGCGGCGAGCTCTGGCATAGTGAAATTTGTATAAAAAAATGCAATAGGTGGCACGCGAGCTGTTTGAAAACTGAAGGTACATGGAGAGGCGGAGTGGAGTGGGGAGAGGGAAGGTAGAGGAGGCGGAGTGGGAACGCGAGAGGGGAAGGGGATGCGAGAGAGGAAGTGGAGGCGGAAGGGGAACGGGACGAATTGGAAAGGACATGCAGGGAGAAAGAATTTATTTATTAAATTGCATAGCAACGCATGCCGGGAAACAGCTAGTTCCTAATAAAAGAAAAATAGATTATTTAACCTGAACTGGAACACTGTTTCACATCTTCATTTTAATGTTAAAAATCTGCTTTTATGCATGGAAGGCCGGATAGGGGAGAGAATGGTTGAGGGAGTCCCTTTGACTTCTCCATTCGTACACTCTCGGAACATCGCCTTGCACCGTAGTGGGAGAGATAGATTCATATGTCCGTCACTCCTGGACACACTGACCCCCAGCTTTCTATCCACCCCTCATACCATTTCACTTCCTTGTCCTTCCTTTCCTAAAAAGACCCTCCACACATCATCCCCAAAGACGATCTAGGCCCTGAGGGGAATTATTTTCCTCAAGGCCTCCTGTGTGGAGCTAATGTAAAAAAAGCATCTAATTTTCTTTAATCGATAAGTGAGATCTGGCATTGTGAAATTTTTCATTGCCTTTTCATTGCCATTGAGGGGGGAGGGGGGGGGGGACCGCCCCGGGTGCCACCCGAGGAGGGGGTGACACTTGAACGTGGAGAAAAAACTTACGAAAGTGCAAAATTGCCGTAAAAAAAATGACACGTTAACACTGACTGTTATTTTGCTCTATGGCTTGGTTTTTTTTTTACATGAGCTCCACACAGGAGGCCCTGAGGAAAATAATTTCCCTCAGGGCCTATGTCATCTTTGAGGATGCTGTGTGGAGGGTTTTTTTTTAGGAAAGGAAGGAGAGGAGAGTTCTGGGAAGGAAAAGGGTTTAAGGGGTGGGTAGGAATCTGGGGTTCAGTATGTCCTGGTCATCCGCCTCCAAGACCTAGACAAACCTCACCCCATGAACCCGGGCACCCCTGCTAAATCACCAAACGTAGCGAACCACTTGGGGTGACCTATGGCAGAGGTGTTGGTTATCCAATAAAGGTTCCCGGGGCGGCGGTACCCATTCCCGCCTCCCAAATTGGTTGGTCGGGGATTCCCTAAAAATGTTTTTTTTGTTCCTAGCTCAGTCGGGGATTTCCCTGAAATATTCCTTGTGTCATTCTAATTTCGTTCGTATATTGTGATTAACGTAGACTCGTGAAGTGAATTGTTATCTACGGACTGACGTGAATTAGTGAAGAAGTTATTATTGTGTAAGCGTGTTTATTAGTGCTGAAAGACCAGTTTAAAAACAAGGTAGGTAGGTGTGAATTTTTAGATACCGTTTTATAGAGCATGAATAGTTACAGTCGGGATAAGAAAAAGGTTTTTCATCACTGTGAGTTGGCAAGTGCCGTTTTAGTTATTTTTTCGAGAATAAGAATAGTTGCAGTCAGGACAAGAAATAGGTTTTTTCCACTGTCGGTAAACGTGTGACTTTTAGATTTCTCTACATAGTACATGAATAGTTGCAGTTGGAACATGAAAAAGGTTTTTCTCCGCACTGAGTCAGCAACTGACTTCTTATGTATCCCTTTTGAGAACACGAATAGTTACAATCAGGGCATGAAAAAGGTTTTTCTCTTCTGTGAATCGTACTGCGGATTTTTAAATCTTCCCTTTGAAAACTTGTATTACTGCAGTCGGGACATGAAAAAGGTTTTTTGTCCAGTATGGGTAAGCATGTGTATTTTTAGATACCGTTTTGTTGCGCATGAATAGTTACAGTCGGGACAAGAAAGAGGTTTTTCATCACTGTGAGTTAGCAAGTGCTGTTTTATTTATTTTTTCGAGAATAAGAATAGTTGCAGTCAGGACATGAAATAGGTTTTTTCCATTGTCGGTAAACGTGTGATTTTTAGATTTCTCTTCATAGTACATGAATAGTTGCAGTTGGAACATGAAAAGGGTTTTTCTCCACACTGAGTCAGCAACTGACTTCATATGTATCCCTTTTGAGGACACGAATAGTTACAATCAGGACATGAAAAAGGTTTTTCTCTTCTGTGAATCATACTGTGGTCTTTTAAATCCTCGTTTTGAGAACTTGTATAACTGCATTCAGATCATGAAAAAGGTTTTACTCCACTCTGAGTAAGCTTATGAATCATAGTGGAGTAAAGTGTTGCTCCATATGGAAACCTTTGTAAAATTACTTTCTTCAGGGCCTCCTCAGTATAGCTAATGTAAAAAGAAATATGTGTTGTAAAACCATGTAGGTGTATTAAAGGTAAGACAGTATCAAATTGTGGAGATCCGGAAGGAATGAATGGCCGAAAAAAATAAAAATATTTTCCCAATTTGTTTATGAATTACAATTCAAAACAATATACGCATGGACCTATTGCGAGTTTGAAATCTCTTGTTTTATTTGTACCGCAAACGCGATTAAAACAAGAAAAAGGTATTTAAGTGACTTTCCAGTACTTTGCGCAATTAAATTGAGACTTTTAGGTAAAAATAGTCACTTGGGTGTTACGTAACATTAAGGGAGAGGGAGGTGCAGAGAGGGTCAAAAATTTTCAAAAATTGCGTTACGTTATACTTGAACGCCCTCTTTACTATTTCGCGATAGAAATTTTATCGTTACACTCTGAACACAAAACTGGTTTTAACCTAAGTATTGGTTATTATGTTTTCATGACAGCAAATGATTTTCTTCAGATTTTTGCAGCATATTAGAATTGAAGACTCCACACGGAACTCTGTTATTTGTAGCTATATGGCTCGGTCGGTCAGCATTCCCCAAAAATTCTATTATTTTATTTTTGTTCCTAGCTCTTGCTATTGATTTATTGGGGATTCCCGTGAAATATTCCTCGCTTTTCCCCTGTGTCATTCTCATTTCTTTCGTACATTGTGATTGACGGGAAATTATCACCTATCGATTGTTGAAAAAGCTGTTATTCTGTTAGTGTTTTAATTTTGAGAATAACATTTTTTTTTTTACATATTTGACTAGCTAGAAATGTTTTTTTATATTTTAGGAAGTCAAAATTTGTGTTTTGAATTTCTCAAAAAAAAAATAATGGTGGGGGGGGGGGGGGGGGGGTGACACCGCGTTTTCCGCCCCGGGTGCCACCCATGCTAGCTACGCCACTGGCCAGGCGTTATTATCACCTTAAGGTAAGACTCTTGAATCCCACACAGAAGGTCGCGGGATCGAGTCCCGGCGTATAAATAAATTTTATTTGATTAATTTGTGTTATTACAAAATTTATTAATTTAAAATAACATATAGTATATTTGCGGCACGTTCCAGAGTGGAAGATACTCTCATTATCGCCCTGGTGTTTGGTGACCAGATCTGAATAGCCAGGTACTTCCCCACCTTCCTCTTCTCTATCTCCTTCCCCTCCCCAGCCTCACAACATACCTCACAACATACCCCGATTGGGGATGCCATAGTCTCGCTGGGTTCAGACGGGAGCAGTTGGGACTCTTGTGCGGTATTCACTGTAAAAAAATAAAAAAAACCAATCATTATGCTGTTTCTCCACAGGGGTAGGCAAAGAGGATGGACCTACAAATAACTCAGTTTTAGCACACACTTCTTGCTTCATTCACATTTATTTATTTATTTATTACACGCCCTAATGGGCTTTTACATTCTTTCTTTATAAGTTAAGTAGCACAGAGTTTTTAAATACTTTGAAACTAGAACAATAATGAAAATATAACATAATGAAAAAAAAGTCACTCTTTGCTATTTAAAAACGCTTATAGATTTCGATTCGAGTTATGCCCGACCACCAAATAAGATAGGTAATTCACAATTAAGTGGTACTCACTGCTATTATGTCTTCTGGCTTTTTTTTTTTTTTTACATTAACTCCACACAGGAGGCCCTGAGGAAAATAATTTCCCTCAGGGTCTATGTCATCTGGGATGCTGTGTGGAGGGTCTTTTTGAGGAGAGGAAGGAATGAACATTGGTCTTGAAGAGACCCATGTTGTAGGAAGGAGGAAACACAGAGGCCGGAAAATCATTCCACAGCCGAGCTGTTGAACACAAGAACGAGTCGAAGAAACGACCCGTTCTCATGTGACAAATGTCAACCGTGTACAAATGTTGGGCACGCGTTAGGCGTGTTTCCCGACTATGCACCGGTGCCGAAGGGATCAATGATGCTAGTTCCTCGGAGCATCTTCCATTGTAATACCGGTAGAACAAGGATAGCATTCCCACCCAACGCCTGTGCTCTAAAGATTGCAATCCGTCTGTTAAGATGGGAGAATCTATCAAACGGACCGCCCGTTTCTGCACAGAGTCGAGGGTATTTTTCAGGTATTTTGGAGCTCCAGACCAGAGATGGCTGCCAAATTCAACCGTGGGGCGTACTTGTGATTTGTACAAGGTTAGCAGTTGTGTACTATTAAAGTATCTGCGGGCCCTGTACAGTACGCCCAGTTTTTGGGAGGCTAGCTTTACTCTGGCTTCGATGGAGCCCCCATACCTGAGCTGGTCACTTAGGGTTACACCAAGCATGTCAATGGAGGGCCTGTTCGGAAGATTGCTTCCGTTGAAATAGACTAGATTTTCATTTCGATCCCTTTTGGACGTAATCAGACAAGATTGGGTCTTTGAAACATTAAATTCAACGAGATTATTTTTACCCCAAGAGAAAACACTCTCGAGGTAGCCGTCCATTCTTTGCTTCAAAGCCCTACGAGCTGTTGGAGTTTGTGAGCCCTTTGGGGGCTTGTCAAACAAAAAGCTATCATGAACTGTACTGTCATCCGCATAACAGTGAATTGGTGCACATGACAAAAGGTCGTTGATGTGCAACAAAAACAAAGTTGGAGACAGAACCGATCCCTGCGGGACGCCAGCATTTATCGAGTGTGAGGAAGAGGTGAAACCATCGACTACCATCTGAATCGACCTCCCCCTCAAGAAGTCGGCAATCCACGTACACAAGGATGCGGGAAGTCCGTAAGAATGCAGTTTGTTGACAAGTCCTCGGTGCCAAACCCGGTCAAAGGCCTTGGAGATGTCCAGTGCAACCGTTTGGGTTTGGTTTTGGTTTTGGTTTCCATTTGGTGACAGTCACGGATGTGTCCATAAGCGCTCGATAATTGGGGTTATTTTATAATCCAAGATAGAATTCTGAGTCACGAGTCGATCCACATAAGAAGTTCACACAAAGCATACGATACAATACGATAGGGTTTACACTTTATGTTACGATAAGAGGTGTGTAGATGCAAAGGCAGCAATCTCCCACTTATGTGTTTTTGAGAAAAAGGCAAAAAACTTGTAGACATTAAATGGGATTTCACAGAACATTGAAAAAATTACATTAAATAGCTGTTTGATATCATGGATTACTTGCATCATCAGATTTTTTTTAATGCAAGCCTATAAAAAGATAATTAACTTTTTAATCCGGAGATTGCTGCTTTTGCTACCAAGTGTTGGAGATTGCTGCTTTTGCTACATACAACATTGGAGATTGCTGTGTTTGCTACAAACCTTCCCAAAAAACCGCCATCTTTGTTTTGTGTTGATTGGCTTCAAGGAATACTTTATAACTCAATAAGGGGTAATTGCAAAAAATAAACTTTTTGAAGATATTAGTGAATTTTTTTTTCCCGAAAACAGGTGTTATTATGCGTGGAGCAAAAAATATGAGAAAAGATGATACATAATATTCTGAATAAATAATAATTCAGACAGTGAACCAAAAATTTGAGAAAGAAAAGAGTGTAATATGAGGAAGAAAAAAAAGAAGCCTGATAAATGGCTTAATATTATTATGTCAAAACATTTATTTTTTTATATGAATACCGCACAAGAGTCACCAACTGCTCCCGTCTGGAGCCAGCGAGACTATGGCATCCCCAATTATTGGGGTATGTTGTGAGGCTGAAAGTACTTACCTTCATTTCCTTAAAAAAACCCTCCACATAGCATCTCCAAAGATGACATAGGCCGAAAAAAATGTTAAAAAAATATATACTACACTAGCTGAACGGACAAACACTGTTCTGCCATATAAATTATTTCTAATGAATATTTTGGTTGTTAAATGAAAAATAACGAATGTATTGTAAATGTGTGGGGATGGGATCTATGACAGAAGGAAGAATGGAACGCTGTAGCTGATGACCGCCGATAAACACAATTAAAAATACCACCAAAGTAGGCAAATAAAATAAAGAAAAACAATATGACTTTCGAAGAGCAATTGAGTATAAAATTGTATACATACAATTTTTTTGTCAGTCCGTCTTTAGTCATCACAAATAAGCTCGATGGTTTGCCCACGCGAGAACATGATGCCGAATGAAATATCAAAATGACGCGACGCTTCTCGTGAATGTCTTGCGCATGTGTGGATGTAAGTTCGATGAGGCGGACGTAGCGCCATCTTTCATTCAACAATGTAAATAATTTCGTTCTGTTTGAAATATGAAAGACGGTTAAATTTGTTCAAACAAAAATATTAAAATCGCTTTTTAAAAATAGGAGAGTGGGGGTAGGAGGGTTAAAATTTGGGGTTATAGGTATTTGTTGATGCCAAATAAAAAAAAAACATAAAAAAAAAAGATTTTTTCCTGGATAAGGACACCCTAATCACCTAGCGGTCTGAAATATACTTTAAAACCTATTCTCATATCTACCAAACATACATTAAAAAAATTATAAAAATCGGTTAAGCCGTTTCGGAGGAGTGCGACCTCAAACACCGTGACACGAGATTTTTATATGTATATAAGATATTATTAAAAAGTGAATTAATTGTGAAATTCCACAAATTAATCAAATAAAATGTATTTGTGCACGCCGGGTTCGAACCCGCGACCTTCGGAATGTGAGTGTTACCTCGGGACCACGGGGGCTGTCAAAAAATCAAACATTGCGTGAAGAAAAGGTGTCAAATGGTCTGATTTTTAATGTAATGGCTACTAAAATATATTATTTTCCATTTTCGGAAACGGAAATACTTACTTCTCATTATTATCTAACTGATACTAGGTATTTTTGAAATAAAAAGTGCAAAAGTGAAAAATAAATAGATTATCATTAATAGATAATTTTTTGAGAGTTATAATGCTTTCCTCCAAGCCAAAATAAAATCTGACAGCTACATTCCGTGATATTTTTGTAACATTTCGTTTCTAATTTTCTGACTTAATAATAGGTTTGCGGGCGTCTTTTGATAATGTTGGGGTCGGGTGACAATCCATCTTCAATAATAATCGAAAATATTTATTCCAAACACACTTTTACATACTTCAAAACATCAAAAACTCACATAGAAAAATCAGCACCAAATGCTACTTTAGTATGGAGCGGCCATCTTGTCACGTGACACCTTCTATGAATTTGATTGGCCGAAATGGAGAATGCTACGTTTGCTTTGAAAAGAACATGGAGATTGCTGCCTTTGCTTTTAATACGTATTTTCAAACTCGCAATTTGATGGGAATAAGTTGAGTTTGTAAATAACCAATGCATTTATTAGGTGCACAATTTGAATCTCTATGGAACTGCATTCATAACTTATTTTTCGATATTTTGGAGATTGCTGCCTTTGCATCTACACACCTATTAAGATAAATAACACTTCAACGTAGAGCGAAATGACACGATACGATAATGGTTAGCAACGGATTGGCGATATTGCGGTACTTAACTCATGTCCACCGTATAGGTAGGTACACTTAATGTGCGGAAGTCCAAAATCTGGATTCCTCCGATCTGCTAGGCCGATCGGAACACAAATACGTATGAAACCCATCAGCATTATGAAACAGATAGGTGAATTCATTGGCTATATAGAACTATAATCAGTTTGTATGTCTCCATATTAAAATTCGAAGGTATGATTTTATTAACGTGGATGGAAAATATTCAAAATGGACACCTAAAAACCTCGAGCAATCGGAGACAAAAGTTTTAAATTGCGCTGTCGCTCCAGTGGTCAAACGGCTCTACACAAAACTATCAAAAATACTTTTAGCACAACCGTTTCTTGATTATAAAACTGTCCCGATGAAATCTTCTCACAAAATTTCAAACTAAACGTCCATTAAAACCAATAATATAATTAAGGGTCGACCGAGACAGGTTTTTCGTTCTCGGCCGAGACCGAGACCGAGACTGAGAATAAATTAAAATTTCGGCCGAGACCGAGAATAGATAAATTGAGAATAAAAAATGAAAATGCGCTATTTTTGCATAATATAGTATTTTTAAGAATGTAATAATAAATTACAATTAAACAAATTATAATTTGTTTTAAAATAATAGTTTTAATAATCAAAATTGAACAACATGATGTTGTCTCACATGAAAAGAATTTTTCTGCATTTTCATCCTTGAAAGAGTGTCGCCTCATGTTGTATAATTGACCAGCTCCGCTAATAACCAACGTATAAAATAATACGTAATGATCTTGATATTCACTTAACTAGTTTATGAAGAGATTCTGAAGAGAATTGACATCAAATATAGAGATAGACGAATAATCCAGGCGCTATACAAGAATGAGGCCGCTATAATTAGATGGGACAATGATGCAAAAGAAGCCAGTATAAGACAAGGGGTGGGACAGGGATGCTCTCTGTCACCTGTTCTTTTTAACGCTTATATACAAAGTGCGATTGATGACTTGAGAGAGAGAATGAGTCACAGAAAAGGTGTAAAGATACACGGGCAAAGGGTGGATATGATAAGGTTTGCTGACGATATTGCTATGGTTGCTGAAAGCGAAGAAGAACTGCAAGAGGCCTTAACAACAGTGGCGGCGTAGGGTAGATTGGCACCCGGGGCGGTTTTGTATTGAACACCCTACATAAAATAAAACACCAAATACTAAACATGCTTACGAGACTTCATTTTACTAAAATATTCGATCACAATATCAAGATTGTTTTCCCTGTCTCTTTCAATTGATGACATAGAAAAATTGATTATTCGCGCTTGGCTCATTGTGGACCTTAAATAAGATTTTATTAAGACAGAAAAAGATATTGGCACCTCTGGGACTCGAACGCAGGACCTTCCGTTTACATTGAAACAGCTCTACCAACTGAGCTAAGGTGTCTATATCCAATTCGGTCACATTTAACTATATCATACTTCGACTAAGAACTACCAACTTTATCTTCATTTTATTAAAGCACATATTATTGGCTGCTACCTTTATATATGATTGCATGATTCAAACCCGAACTAAATGCTATCTACAAGGGCGAATACAGGATTTTTTTCTGGGGGGCACAAGGGGCGAACGGGTAAAAAAATCAACAATTACTCTTAGGATTTTTTTCTGGGAGGGGGCACAAGGGGCGGACGGGCAAAAAAATCAACAATTAATGTTAGGATTTTTTTCTGGGGGGGCACAAGGGGCGGACGGGCAAAAAATCAACTATTACTGTTAGGATTTTTTTCTGGTGGGGAGGGGCACAAGGGGTGGATGCGCAAAAAATCAACAATTACTGTTAGGATTTTTTTCTGGGCGGGCACAAGGGGCGGAAAGGCAAACGGTAATCAACGATTACTGTTAGAAATAAACTTAAGTATTATATTTCAAGTTCAAGTATGTAGGTTTAAGAAAGTTTATGAAAGTGTCAAAACAATCGAAAAATTAATAGTGTCTACATAAATTATTAATTAGCTCAGTTAGTGTAGAGCTGTTGCCATGTAAACAGAAGGTTCTGGGTTCAAGTCCCAGAGGTGCCGATAACTTTTTCTGATGTTTCTGTCTCCAGATTTTCGATTGAGTTTCGCTAATTTCTTCTTTCAACACCTGCTTTGCCGGTGTTGGGATCATACATCTCTTCGAGTGTTGATACAAGCTTCTCAAAATGATTCTTCAGTTTTAGAAAGGGAATTAGAAATTATATTCGAAAAAAATATATAGTTGCAACGAATTTCAAAATATGATAATGTAAGTAGCTAGATAATGTAAGTTATAGTACATATATAGTGTTATTTATTGAAATGTCTTTACAGCGGGAGATTTTGTGCCCATTCTTTGTCTGTACTAGTGGGTTGTCGTTGTCACCCCTCGGGGCTTGGCACCCGGGGCGGACCGCCCCCTCCGCCCCCCCCCTTACGCCGCCACTGCTTAACAATCATGCAAAGCATTCTTCAAAACAATTACAACATGAAGATAAATAAAGACAAAACAAAGCTGCTGACTGACGCCAAAGCTGCCGACAGCCGTATACACCAGGCTAGGCTTGCATTCAATAAAAGGTCGAAAATAATAGAATCGAATAATATAGACCTAAAACTGAGAATACTCCTCATCAAGACCGGTATGTATGGAGTATCTTGATGTACGGCTGCGAAACATGGTGCCTATCCGAAAGAGATAAACGGAGATTAGAGGCTTTTGAGATGTGATCCTATGGAAGACTATTAGGAATTTCCTGGAGAGACCACATCACAAATGAGGAGGTTCTCCAAAGAATCGAAGGAGGAAGGCACCTGCTCAGGACCTTGTCTGAAAGGCGCGCAAGATGGATCGGCCATGGAATAAGGCAAGAAGGCTTCTTGCTTGCCATAATGGAGGGTATGACCGAGAGGACAAACGCTAGGGGAGGCCCACGCCGGGAGTACCTGCTGGTGGACGTGCGCTGCTCATCATATGCAAACTTCAAAAGAGAAAAGACAGGGAAGAGTGGAAGAAACGTATAGATGAAATTGCTGCAAACCAATCCCACGATTGAAACCAGAGAGAGAGAGTTTATGTAGTTATTCTGGCTAGTAATTATAATTAAACAACTCATAAAAAACTTATTTTTTTCTACTACGAACAAAATTCACACAAACTTCCTTTAACTACAATTGTTTGTTTACTAATGTAGTGAAATGAACGAACGGCGCGGCGCGGCGGCGGCGGTAAGTAAAACCCGCCTCACTGCCAGTCGACCAATCACAATCGACAGCTCTCTCACGCACTGACACCAAGTTACGAATGTGGACGCGCGCGGTAGATTTGAATCCCATTATCCTATACCGTACCTACTTACAAAGGTCTCGGTTATGGCCGAGAATCTCGGCGATTTTTAGAACCGAGACAGAGTTCTCGGTAGAATTTGTAGCCGAGAATGCCGTGACCGAGACCGAGATCTCGGTTGACCCTTAATTAAAACCAATAATCAATAGACCACAAGGTTAATATGTGTGTATTTAGTATGTACGTAGGATCTAATTATCCACGTTCAGCTGACAGGTAATACAAACTAATCTAATTACGCACAAAGTTATCCATTTCAACTATTTCCCGGTGATCAAAGCGATTCCCCACGCACTTACCACGATGCTTAATTTTGGGTTTAGTTTATATTTTGTCCAATTAATCATTGCAATACAAATACTGTGTTCGTTTGACTGAGGTTTGCAGATGTTTCAAATGTTTCGAATCAATAAAAGCTACGTTTCAGTGTCGTTAATTAAATCTTTGACGGATGATCTCTCGACAGTTGGCCCTCCGAAATTATGAAATTATTATTTTTTGTGCTATTTACCCATTACAAAGCTATGTAAAATCAATTAAAAAAAATACCTTTAATAATAAGTTGGAATGTATCTGAATATAATAAGCTGAAATATACTGTTTATAGTAGCTTTATTCTGTATTTGAATGAATAATTAATAATTAATGAAAACCATGAAAAATTGAATCCTTTATTGACCTATATATGTATAAGAATCTATACATAAGAATTGATTAGCACTCACTTAAGTCTTAGCTTCTGGACCGAACAGACACGCGAAAGCGATCAGTCTGAGACAAAAACTCAAGGCATCTGAAGATGGACAGTGAGATCTGTTCGAAACGTCGGGAGTTGAAAAGTCCTTTTAAGGACTACGTTACGCGGGTAAGCTAAGAAAATTGTTCTACATCTTACACCCATGAAAACCTTAACCATGACATATATATAGTTTTTTTTTTACCTCAGCTCTGGAGGCCCTCAGGAGGAGGCTGTGTGGAGGGTATTTTCATGGAAAGGAAGGAGGGGAAGTTCTGGGAAGGAAAAAGGTATGAGGGATGGGTAAGAATTTGGGATCAATATGTCCAGGAGTGACAGACGTATGAATCCAACCAAGTTCTGGAAAAACCATGAATCCGGGCACTCTTGCTAAGTCACCAAACGTAACGAACGGCTTGGGGCGACCTATAGCAGGGGTGTTGGTTATCCAATAAATGGTTCCCGGGGCGGGGGTACCCACACCCGCATCCCTAATTGAGATAATACAAATTAAATAAAATAGCACAAATTAGCACTGGACATTAATTTACTAAAACTTTCGATTAAGGCGATCCAATAGTTCAGGAAAAAATTGGAATCGGAATTCACGCCCCTTTATGGGAGGAGTTAAAAAATATTTGAGAAAAAGCTTTCGGAAAGGTTGGAAAAGGTATTTGATATTTTTTTTGAGGTTGATTTCGTAAAGGCCTGTAAAAAACATTAACTCATTTTTTACGCATTGTTTGCAAACGTCTGTTCCCCGCTCCGTCCACGGCCGTACTGACAGAAAATAATAATAATAATAATGATTTATTGTCTTCATTTCTTAGTAACAGTAGAGATAATGATATCCTCACTGGGATCTCCCGTGCTGAGGATTTCATTTACATATTATAACTTAATTATAAGAAATTGATATCAATTAGACATAACATATATCATGTAGTATTTTTTTAAAAATAATTATAAAGTAAATAAGATAGTGGTTTTTTTATAATTCAGTTTACTAGATTTGGTTTTAGTCTGTATTTGATATCAGTATATTTTCTATTTCTGATCTCCCTATATTTAGTATCCAGCTTTTAATTTGAAATTTAAATGTTATAATGTTGAGGTTTTTGAGTGAGAGTGGTATTTTATTGTTAAGTTTAATGCCATAATATGGGTGTGGCGAGCCTTTAGTCCTTAGGTGGACAGCATAGGGTTCACTTTGAAAAACCAAATTCGTCGACTGCCGACCGTATTGTAAAATAACAATGCGAAAATGCATATTCTATTTTATTTTGTGAATTTTGGGCGAAAATATCAATTTTTTTGCGAATATTATAAAAGACACTGAATTTGCTACATTAAACAATAAAAGTATATCCGAAAAGGGGTTTATAAGTAGGTGAGTTTGCACTTGAAAGTGATTTTTTATAGACCTAATACTTTATTTTTTTCTAGGCTTATTAAAAGACTGATATTTTTAAGGGCCAAAGTATATTCTTCAGGCAGTATATAATTGAAGCATCTATAATACTTGTAAGCTCTAAGCGATCAAATTTTCAAATCAATAACATATGATTTTGTATGATTTTGCATTATTTAGTATGGCTTCATCAAAATAATTTTTCAGCTTGGTTAAGAATTTTGAAAAAATGCCGTGCAGCTGTTACTATTTAAACATTTCTTTCTAAATCAACTTGAAAGTCCAGCTAGACAAAAATAAAATATTCTATTTGCGGTGTAGCGCAGTTTTCCGCCAGACATACGTCGAAATTATTCTGCACAGACTATAAACGTATAAAGTTCACTCGTGCATAAATTCAGCACGTGAATTTGTTTGTCGTTTAGAGGGGTAGGTGGGTGAGAGTGTAAATAAAAAATATCAAAGCCTTTCCAAAGAGTTCCCGGATAACTTCTTTGGGCTTTGAGGGCGCTAACTCTCGGGTTGGGGTGTTTAATTCCCTCTAATTAAATACCGCTCTAAGTACAGGTGCAAATAAATACCACTTAATAAGTCTGCATACTTTGCTAGCCGTGTTAATCTCACCCCTTGTATGACTGGTTTTTTTTTCATTTTTAACTGATAGAATACTTGATAATTATTTATTTTAAATCACCCATGTTATCATAATTTAATTCAAGATTTCGTATTTTTTATTATCCGTCTTTATTGTTATTTATTATTAAGTTACATTGGATAGTGCAAAAACCGAAAACACGACCTTATGCGGTAAATGAATGGGTAAGCAGTGAATTATTATGTCATATTAATAAAAGGGATAAAAAATGGAAAAGTACACCAACAAACAAAACATATAAAAAAAAAACACGAAACCTTATCAATAAACTTATAAATAAAGATAAAACTAACTACTATAATAATAAATTTAAAAACTGTCTTACTGATACAAAAAAACCTGGGACGAGATAAGTAATATTTCAGGACGTAAACCCAAAAACTATTGTGATGAAACTATAACACGATATATGTTAAAAGATTGAGGATTCTGTGTCAAATGATTTTTTGAATTACTTCTCGGATAGCATCAGCAACATGTTACATAAATGCAATCACAAAGCTACTAATATAGTACTCACTAATATAGTAACTACCTCACAGTTTATATATACCAAGAGCTACTATAATTGACATTGAAAACATTGTTAAAAAAATGAAAAACTCTTAAAGCACAGGTATTGATAATGTAAGAATGTTTGATTTAAAAAGAAATATAAAAACTCTTGGGCCAATAATTACTCATTTAATCAATATCATAAGAAAGCAAGCAAAAATTCCACAAGAATTTAAATGTAGCATTACTAGACCAATATTTAAAGATGGAAAACACATTGAACTGAGAAATTATAGGCCTATTAGTATACTACCAGCATTAGAAAAAATTCTCGAAAATTTTTTATCAAATAAATTAAAAAACTATATTGAATAATTCACTATCACAGATCCAAATCAATATGGCTTCCAAAGAAAAAAAAATACTGAAAAACTACTGCAATTACTACTTACTACAATTACTACTTTTCCAAATACATAAGTAATCAATTAAATAATAAATTACATGTTATTGTTTTATTTATCGATAACTCTAAAGCTTTTGACACAATTAACTCTGAAAAAAACTGCTGAAAACTCTAGAAAAAATTGGAATAAGAGGAAATGTGCTAAATTTATTTAAAGATTATCTTAGAGATATAAAAATATGTACCAAAATAAAAAATACTTTTAGTAAAAAAAAAAATGTATCTGCAGGAGTTCCACAAGGTTCCATATTGGGGCCTATACTATATATATATATTTTTTTTTATTTTTTATTTTTTTTTTTATTAGTAATAGAAGGTACATAAATTACAAATAAATTTTATACAGTAATTAATTACATAGTAGAATATTTGATGTATCCCCATAATTAAGCAAGGCTTGTGTGTATGGGGGGGTGTAACTATAATGAAAAAACTTCTCTTTTTTGTTAAACATTTTGTATTCGCAGATGATACGGCATTGGTCATATCACACAAAGATCTAAAAATTGCAGTTGAACTCATGCAAATTGACTTTAATCAACTTTGTAAATGGTCACATGATGCAGGACTATTAATAAATGCTAAAAAACCAAAGTAATGCATATAAGATCACCTAATGCCAAATTTGAATTTAATCCTAATATTATTTCTCATAATTTTAATTGCATCCATAAAAATATTACAACTAATTGTAAATGTGAAAGCTTAGAATTATTTACGGAATACGTGTATCTTGGTGTTACAGTAGATTGGTTTTTTAAATGGGACAAACATATATATTAAAAAAACCTGTAAAGTACTCAAATCAATTGCTGGCAGAATGTACACATTAAATTTTTTGCTATCAATTGAAACACTTAAAATAATTTATATGTCACTGGCAGAATCTATTATAAGATATGGATTAACAATATGGGAAAACACTACTATAACCAATCTGAAACAAGTCCAAGTGTACAAAACGCAATTGTAAAATTATTAGTCGTCCCTAATATTTTCAAACAGAGACATAATACAACATTGCTGTTTCAGAGTGCCAAAATTTTACCGGTTAAGGCAATACTATGGCACAAAATTATAATTCAACATATATTTACCCCGCAGCATAAAGAGAAATTAGAACATAAATACAGCACTAGATTCACGCGCAACGACGGGTTAATAGTTGCGAAATTTAACAATAAGTACGGACAGAGAACGTTTGAATACATCATACCGAAGATATTTAATTTATTACATGACACTATAAAGCAATGTAATTCTATGAATAAGGTTAAATATATGGTGAAAAATTTTCTATCGGAAAAAAATATTTATATTGATATGTATGAATAAATGTTGAATCTGTAGATATAAGATGTAAATTTTAAATGTAAAAAATCTATTTGTAACTAAAATATAAGCACCTGTTGACAAGCCAATTCAATTGGCTTAGCAGGACTTGTTTGTTGATTTTAATATGTATTATCTATTCTTTCAATAAAAAAAATAAAAAATGTGCTGTTCCTGTCTAACAAGGAACTCCTGTGCTGAAAGCAGGCGGAGTTTATAACACAAATATAGCAGTTTACAACAAAAATAAAGGTAACAACAATAGAATTTCATCTACATAAATAAAAATGAATTGCTGAAATTTTGTAAACTTCCGAACGACGACATCAAATTGGATAATTCTTTTTTTTTGGGTTCGTTATTGTCAGGATAAGGTTTGTATAAAACTACTGGTGAGCTCTGGCATTATGAAATTTGTGTAAAAAATTGCAATAGGTGGCACGCAAGCTGTTTGAAAACTTAATGTATCTGGACTGAATGTATGGAATGCGGGAATGAATGAATGTAACTCGGGTAGAGGGTTCGCGGAGGGCTGATGGGGGGGAACCCGGGAGGGGTGAGGGGAACCTGATACGGGGGATGGGAACTCGGGAGGAGGGTTCGCGGGACGGGGGAAGGGGGGGAGTGGAGTGGGGAGAGGGAAGGTGGAGGAGGCGGAATGGGAACGCGAGAGGGGAAGGGGACACCGGAGAAGAAGGGGAGGCGGAAGGGGAACGGGACGAATGGGAGAAACGGTTTTGGGACCAGCTAGTTTAAAATAAAAGACAATTAGCATCGTTCCATTGGTAAATAATTTGTGTTACAAATTGTTATAAAGTACTATATACCTTTTTCCATTGGAGGAAATAGACATACGTGAATTGTGTGTTTCATCTTTTGTCCCACCATTATTTAATGTGTAAGAAAGAGCTGTAGCATCATTGTGAAAAGGGTATGTTTATTGCCATTTTATACCGTCGCAGTTCTGTAAACGTGGGAATACTAGAAGCGCCTAATAACAAGTGTATTTTGTGCAAGTTTTATAGTTTTTGCTTTTCATTTATAACTAGCAGACCCGGCCACAGGTTGCTGTGGCTAACGAAACACAACGCCATTACCCAACCTTTATAAAATCCACACCACCCGCTTGCCAGCTGCCCGCTGCCTGAATTGAATATTTGAATTTATCGGTTTTTCTCTACTATAATAAGCATGATATAAACTAATTAACTCGCCACTAATTATACAATGCTTGCAATGCAACACTGGATATTTGAAAAGGGAAAATCAAATACCTACTTACTCTAGGACATCTATTTTCCAATTTCTTCCGTAGAACGAATTTCAAAAGTGACTATAGTACGGCCCGCCAGCCGTTTTAAATCGCACAAAAATATGTTTTCTTTGAATTTCTCGCCTTTCTCTAATATAATTTACATGTGTTATACATATAAACATTCCTCTTCAAACACTCTATCTATTAGTGAAAACCGTATGAAAATCCGTTTCGTAGTTTAAGATACATTTTACACATACATTTTGAGCGACTTCATTTTATACTATGTAATGATGATGATGATAATGATGATGTAAAATATATTTAAAAATTCTTTAAATTTATAGCTCATTTGCAAAGTATCTAAAATTTCAACTTCTTTATTTTAGTTTCATCCTTTTTTGGGTACGACATTATTATTTTTCTTCAAATGTAACCATAGATAAGATCATAGATAATCATAGATTTATATAACTTACTTAAAATGAAGATCTAATGACTTGATCATTGACTTGCCATGATTGAGTCATGATCTCTTGACTTATTTAAAATAAGGATCTCTGACTTAATCATTGACTTCACATGATTGAGTCATGATCTCATGACATATTTAAAATAAAGATCTCATGACTTGACATGATGGAGTCATGATCTCATGACTTATTTAAAATATGGATCTCATGACTTGATCATTGACTTCACATGATTTAGTCATCATCTCATGACATATTTAAAATAAAGATCTCATGACTTGACATGACGGCGTCATGATCTGATGACTTATTTAAAATAAACTACTCAAGACTTGATCATTGACTTGACATGATTGAGTCATGATCTCATGACTTAAATAAAGATCTCATGACTTAAAGATTTTCTTAAGATTGACATAATTTTTTGTAAGGTAAACATTAAAGTGTTCTGGATCTTAAGTTAGATATAGAAATTTGTGGAACTATTGTATTGTCGCACCAGATTTAAATGTCCGGGTTAAATTTTCCCCCCAAAAAAAAAAAAAAAAAAAAAAAAAAAAAAAAAAAAAAAAAAAAAAAAAAAAAAAAAAAAAAAAAAAAAAAAAAAAAAAAAGAAGGAAAAACTAAACCCTTTCATACACTTCCCCAAAAGATCATCTAGTGAATCCACGTTATGCAATTGCACTATATAAGTATTATAAATACAAAACAATACAAGAACAACATGTCAACCCACTAGAGACCAAATGGGAATATAATTCACCGACTCCAGATATTTTCATATCAGAGGGTTCGGCTCTGTGGCATTTCTAATTGAACCTATAAATCCTACTGATCCCTCAATATAAATATTTAAAAAATCTTTTGTAATCCTACATGTATTTAAAATTACTGCTTTTTGCATTTTTATATACAAATTCTTTGACAAATCTAATATGCTTAAATTTTGAATCAGATTCCTAGGTATTATGCCAGTGGCCGAAATAACAAATGGTAATATTTTTATAGTCCGAGAATGCCAAATTCTTTTAATCTCATTTCCTAAATCTGTGTATTTTCTAATTTTTTCAGAAACAGTTTTTTGAATATTACAGGAATTTGGAATAGCTACATCAATGATATAAGTTATTTTTTTAATTGTGTCATGTAAAACTATATCAGGTCTATTATGACTAATTGTTCTGTCTGTTAGTATAGTTTTATCATAATATATTTTATAAAATTCATTTTCAATAAATGAATTTGGTTCATATTCATAATATGGTACTACATTACGGCAATCAATCAAGTTATGTTTAATTACCAAACTTTGGTGAATTATTTTTAAAATCTGATTGTGCCTAAATGTATACTCGGAAGGCGCTAATATAGAACATCCCGATATAATATATAATATAATATATTATATAATATAATATATTCATTATATAGGTTATAAAATTAAGCCATAATTATATTATGAATTTGTTAGTTTTTTCCGCTCCGTAACACCAAATAAAACAATATCCAACTAAAAAATACATTTACATAGGTTTTGTTTGGCGGATTTAATTGTAAATTTACGCCATAAATTTTCGAAAGAAACATCCAAAAGCGTGTTCAATTGTTGTTATTCCCCGATTACCATAAATATACTAAAATCTCACCGAAAATAAATTCATAATAAAATAATGTATTCCTTAACGGTGACATGCAAATGACCGAATTTGAATACGAAGCAGGGCTCCGTACTGAACTAGAGAGGAAGTTTAGTATTAAAGTGTATTCATGCCGGGAACGTTATTTAGGAGACCAGAAGAAAATAGCGCAGAGCCAAACAGAGCCCATTTTAACATATTTAGCGCACGCAAGAAAATCGTTGAAAATTATTATTGTTTGTATCGAAGTTTGACGATTAAACTGTCATACAGTGATGCCGACATGACTAATTACTGTAAGAAACGTTAAGATTAAAAACTGTGCAAAATTAGAACCTGTGCATTCTGGTAATATTTTCTTTTAATTAACGAGATCCCGAAAATTCCGAGACCTCGCGAGATTGTAATTTCTAATCTCGCGAGGTCTCGGAATTTTCGGGATCTCGTTAATTAAAAGAAAATATTATTTTGAAAGAAAACAAAAACCTTTATACTTTAATATTAGTTACTAAATGATTAACAGTTTTTTTTAATAATCAAAAGAAAAAATATAGCTTAAGGAGATAGAAAGTAATTACGGGTGTTTTTGAAAGTAACTTCTTAAATAGTCAAATTATTAACTGCTTTCTTGAAGTATCTCCATACCGATAAAGGACTGCTAAACTCAACATCACCGATCTGGATTATTTTTCGTCATTTTAACAACGTAAGAATCTAAAAATTATGTTTATTTAACTCACATAAAAAATAAAAATGCGTAATTTAAGAAAAAGTAATGACCATAACTGCACAACTAAAACAAACAAATAACGCAAAGTATCTCTTTCTCACTCATTCGACACAGTTTTATATTATCTGTCTCGCTCGTCATCCGTCGCTAATATTCGTAAATAGTCGGGATAGTTTTCTTTCTTCGATCGACACTCCCGCCCGACCGTCAGTCAGTCAGCGCACCATTCGCGCTCCGAGTGGACGTGTGTAGCGTCGCTGACTACTACAGCCCAATCCCGTCGATCTCGAACGGGATCTCGTATATTATGCTTCGGGATTGATCCCGAAAAATGTCACCAAAACTATGCGTCGCTGTTTTAGAAAATGTCAATATTTTGGACACTTACTTATTATGGACTACACCCATGAAAGACCCATGAAAAATTTGAGGATAATTTAATTGCGGGATTGATAATTGCGTGTTAGCTAAAACGCGCAGACGCTCCACCAACTGAGCTCAGTTGGTAAAGCACTTGCCATGTAAGCAAAGGGTTCTGGGTTTGAGTCCCAGAGGTCCCAATATCTTTTTCTGATTTTTCTGTCTCCAGATTTTTGATTGAGTTTCGCTAATATTGTCTTCATTTAATTAAAAATTATAATTTGAGTCTCGTAAAGTGAAAAATAAAAATAAGTATTTGTTATATTTTATTTTAATTAAATGAAGACAATACAAGCGAAGCTCAATCGATAAACTGGAGACAAAAAATAAGAAAAAGATATTGGCACCTCTGGGACTCGAACCCAGGATCTTCTGCTTTCATGGCAATAGCTCTACCAACTGAGCTAAGGTGTCTATATCCAAATCGGTCACTTTTAACTGTATCATGCTTCGACTAAGAACTACCAACATTACCTTCATTTTCTTAAACTAAACTATGGGGGGCGAAGAGGGGAAAGATAACTGTGATTCGTTAAAAAAACAATCTGACAGTATATAGGCATCTCGCATTATAATATCACCATTTAGTTCTTAAAAGCAAAATCTGCTTTTGAATGAATAGACCTTTTTACATGGGAGCGCGAATTGCTCGCCACGTTATTAACATATTTGCGAAGTCCAAATGCTGCAAAGTAAAGTTTTCACAGAGGAATATTTTGTTGCCGTATTTAGTTTGCAATAGTTTGGGCGAGTACTTGCCTAATTTAGACGGAGTGTTGTAGCCACGTGGGTGCCTGATAAAATTGACAGCCGGCCGTTAATGTACAGGCGCCGGTAAGAGGGTAATTACGAGAAGTTTCGGTAGGTTCGTTAGTTGGTTCTTGGGAGTACTTGGTGTAACAGCTGGACTACAAGCCGTCAAAGGTCATGGCCGAAACACACGTGAGCGAAATAATTTATAATGAATCATCACGAGATAATTTTAACTTTGGCTTAATAAATCATTAGCATTTAATTAATCCTTCTTAATATGTATAGTTTATCTGTACAGGCGCCTTTCAGAATTTTCTAATGATATGCATCCATTTTGTTTGATACCACATGTTCCGAGAAACTAGTTTAACATTAATTGATTTACCGAAGGTAGTCAACCACCCCTGTAGATTCAATAATACAATAATCATGCTCTACCCTTTAATGTTTGAGACTTAAGAATAAATCTGCATCTTTGTTACTTTAACATTTCGTCTTTTCTTTCATTGATCTACCCACATGCCAGTACTTATATTCCGATATGGACAAATGTTTATTTAAATATGAGAGTAATAATTATAGCATTGGGATGGCGGTGAATGCAAAGATAGATAAATAGGTAAGTATTATAGGTAAGATTATCGTTACAAGTTAAGACACTTTTACAAATGTCTCGTGATTTACTTACCCCTGTAACCAGCGACGAGCTCACGGAGAACCGCCCACATTCGCCATATCCACATATTTTAGGGTTTTTTTTTTTTTTTACATGAATACCACACAAGAGTCCCAACTGCTCCCTTCTGGAGCCAGTGGGACTATGACATCCCCAATTGGGGTATGTTGTGAGGCTGAAGGCAGTGGGGAGGGGAAGGAGATAGGGAGGAGGAAGGTGGGGAAGTACCTGGCTATTCAGATCTGGTCACCAAATACGGCAGAAGCCATTTCAAGTAACGTTTCAATTCTGAATGGTGGTCTAACACCAGGGCGATACTAAGAGTATCTTCCACTCTGGGTATAGGGTATAGCATGTATAGCATAAGCTCTCATTTTTGGCGTGTTATTTCGTAAAATGTACGATGTGAGCTCGGCGCTGGTCAGGACAAGAATGATGACGTCACATTTTTTAGATTCAAGCGAGGTTCTCGTAAGCCCAGCCGGCTCCATGGAACCTGTATGGGGAGGGGGAAATAATACGCTTTTATCACTTAGGGCAGGTCCAGATATATTCATATGTTCATGACTTCAGTAGTAAAAAGGCAAGTGTTCGCTATTGGTGTACGATTAGCCCATTTGCTGTGTTGTTCATTAGCCACACCTCTGTTGATATTTTAAATTTAAGAATTATTTCTTCTCCAAATGTCTATCCAAAATGCACCAATATAATTCCAATGAGCGTCTTAATAAATATGTACATAATAAAATATTTCTTGCACAATGATGGAGAGGATTGAACTCTTGATATCTGGGTTACTTCAGGATTCAATCTCTAAACCTTAACTAACCAATCAATCTACGTACAGATAAGACATTTGAACATTATTGATTTGATCAACAATGTTCAAACACTATTATACCAGAGCCGAGTAAATGTACGTACACAATATACCTAAGTATTATTCTACCTTTGGACAAAAAAGCTCTGGATTGTTCACAGCAAAGTTATATAACAAACTCCCACACAACACCATACAAATTAAAACAAAAAACAACTACATTAAGGATATCAAATCTTTGCTTAAGAAACTATCGGAAACAGAACTTACTGGTAAATTAAAACATCAACATAGACGTTTCTGAAAAAACCTTATCCAAACAATGAAGTTGTACCGAGGAAGTCGCTGAAAACTTATCTAAAACATAGTCCTCCTCAGCACAGGATCTCCTAGTGAGGAGGGCTACGAAAATAAATTACATCTCTTTTATATTTATATTTACATCTATATCTATATATGAAAATGAATATATGTTTGCTTGCTTGCATGTATGCATAGTATATAGGTATATTGTTTATGTATTGTTATATGAAGCATGGAAAATGTTTGAAAATTTCAAAATATCTTTTTTCCACCCTCGCGGAGGTTTCTGGATTATTACAACAACATGACAATACATCTGCAAAGTTTTTTAGTCATTATAAAAACCCTTACGAAACTGTCAAAAAAGTCTCAATTTGAGAATGACATTTTGCAAACCATCGATTGCTCAATCAAAATTCAATTTTCGAATAAAATCTTTAAATAAATGAATTTACTTGACGTACTCACCTAATCCAATAAAAGTTGTAGGTATTTTAAATTGGTACCTATGTTAGATACCAAATTTGACTGTTCTTATAATATACAAAAATGAATGTTTGTAATACATGAAAAATGAAAATTTGTATAAAAAAATTGCAATAGGTGGCACGCGAGCTGTTTGAAAACTGAATGCACTGGGACTGAATATATGGTATGCGGGAGAGGGGAGGAGAAGGTGGGAGGGGGTTAGTGGGACGGGGAAGCGGGATAGGAGAGAGGGAAGGCGGGAAAGGAGGAGAACGCGTGATGGGAAAGGGACATAGGAGGGGAAGGGGCGGTGGAAAGGGAACGGGACGAATGGGAAAGAATACGTAGGGAGAAACAATTTCTTAATAAGTGGAATTACAACGCATGCCGGGAACTCGCTAGTTTGATGCATATTTTCTAAAAATGTAGAAATAATAATATGGTAATTAAATAATAAAAACGATAAAATATAATAATTAAATACATAAAAATCATTGAAGAAGTACAAAGAAGAAATTTTAAGAAGTATTAAAAGCATTAAAAGCATTAAGAATTAATTTTAAAAGTATTAAATTATTACAGCTTTCCCTGACGAAGGAACGTATGTTCCAAAACCGGTCGGATTTGCGCATCAAATAAGTGGTTTATACAAAGTTAAATTATTTCATTTTTCTATAATGGATAACCACAAAGTAATAGCTACATTCAAAAATATTTAAGAAGTAAGTTTATTTTTTCAAGTATTTCTGGCTTTCACCCTTCAAGGGTGTTCTATGCCATCGTTAAAAATTACAGAGAAAGGAAAGGTGCATTTATATATAAATTTTATTTAAATGTGCAAATTTCAGAATTATATGGAAGATTGGAGTCGAGTTCAGACTTGAAGAGATGAGATGTTGAATGGAGGGGAGGCAATTTTAGATAACGCTCGATAGAAGAGAGGATATTTATTTGGTTCCATGCCAACCCAGAATGAAACCAACTCAGAACCACAACCAATAATTTTAAAATAGCTGGTAACCCTAACCTAACTTAACCCATGTATTTAACCAATTAACTATATTTTTTTATCATCACTCTTAATGATGAACTTTCTGAGTTGGCCGGTCACCATTAATTTAGAGAGGGACAAACAAAAATATGTGATCTAATAAGGTTCCTAAAAAAGAAGTTTCTAAAGATCTAAAGTGAGAATGTACAATCCGGGGAGTCAAGGATGTGAATTTTAAAAAGGTGAGAGGGAACGGAACAATGTCCGATTCTCATTCCAATAAGTGAAGAAAATTTCTTTTTTGAAAAATTAGGGGATTTTTTGAAACCACGGTTTTGATGGGGTAGTCCTTTATATTGAGGCGTAGAGGGCACCCTTGGATTGACTAGCAATGTTCCAATACTCTGCCCAAACACTGCGGGATCTATCTTTGATGATGGGAAAAATATCAGATAGAGGAATGTGGTTTACGAGGGTAGCGTAAGAAGTAAGTTAATGCTAATAAATCTGAACGAAACTTGAAACAAAAACAAAATGGTAACGGTCGAAACTGTGAATTATTGATTTACTTCTGAAAATTATTTATCACATTTTTTTATTGTAATACGTACTAAAATCAAAATCTTATTTGATGAAGTGAACAAATAAAGGGCGAAGGGAGAAAATGTCAAAGGGATCGTGAGCAAATGTTTGTTCGTATTATCGGCAGATGGGTCCGAGCAAACAATGGGAGTAAGTACCCACTGCTGGAATCCGTGTAGGAGTGTGTATGCTTTATCTAATAATTTCTACAAATATGTTATTCTATTGAAAATCAAGTCACAATGAATAATTCAAGGTCTGTAGATAGTTTTTTCTTTTTCTTGGGCATTAACTATGTAACAATTTATTTATTTAATTTTATTCACATGTACATTTTTCGAAAAGGTGGAAAGATTTAGATACCTCGGCAGTATTCTCACGGAGACTCTTGACCCAGATGTAGAGGTTAGATGCAAAATTGAAGCAGCAAGAACTGCGTTCATTAAAGTGAAATCCCTCTTCTGCAATGACAATATCAGCTTAAAACTAAGGCAGGCAATGCTAAAATGTTATGAGTGGTCGGTCTTGCTGCATGGATGTGAAACATGGATCTTGAAAGTAAATACCATGAACAGGTTAGAGGCTTTTGAAATGTGGCTTCACTGGAGAATGCTCAAGGTCCCATGGACCGACATGATCACCAACACAGAAATTCCAACTCCATTAATGGTGGACTGAATGCCGTTGGCGCTAATAAAAATCTGTCAAAAAAAGCGAAGCTAGCAGTCCACAATGGAGTCCTGGTACCTACCCTGATGTATGGCAGTGAGGCATGGAACTGGCAGAGGAAGGATGAAAGTAAACTGAATGCTGTTGAAATGAGATCCCTGAGACGTATGTGTGGTAAAACAATGTATGATCGTGTGAGAAATGTGGATATCCGCAAAGAATGTAAGGCTGATGTAAGCATAATGAGTAAGATTAATAAAGGGACCCTCAGATGGTTTGGGCATGTAGAGCGAATGAACGAAGGAAGTAGTGTAAGAAGAATATACGACGCGAATGTGAATGGTAGAAGAAGTCGGGGACGCCCGAGGAAGACATGGCACGATCAAGTGAATCAAATACTTGAGTCGGGTCATGTCAAAAGCCAGAATAATAGAAGAGAATGTATGAGACGATGTATGAATGTGAGTGAGGCAAAGAGTGTGTGCCATGACCGAGTTGTTTGGCGGTCCGTCCTCTCTGCCTACCCCTGCGGGAAACGGCGTGATGGTTAGTTAGTTAGTTAGATAAAGAAAAAATTCACATTTATTAATATTAATTTGAATAATGTTGAAAATTAGGAAATCTGTCAAACATTTTAACACAAGAAGAAACACATTTCAAATAAAGAATTACTAATATTAACAATTAATTGTGATTCCTGCTTTATCGCTTCTCTGACATGATTTATACTTATTCAGTCCGTTGAATTTAAATAATTTTACGCATTACGCAATAATACAATTTAAAATCACACAACCATTCACCGACAACCGATATTATTATATTAATTATTGAATTATTATAAGATTATGATACACCTAGTTTTCTAAAAACCAAATAAGCTAGATTCAAATTTAATATATTTACGTGATAACATTGCTCGCTTCCGGATTTCAGTTGATTTCCGGCATAGATTTCACCGTATACCGGAAGTATGGCTAACTTCCCCCCTAGAGATTTTCACAGACTTCCAGACGTCCATAAGTTGAAGGAGTGTGCATGCATCCCTGGGGTTCAATTCTCAAATCGAGGTCGCTCGCAATCGCCGTCGAAAGAATGTACTTTGGTCGACTTTGTTATAATTGTTGAAGGCATACACTTAGATGCCAAACGTCAAAAGTAATTCCACTCGAACAACGAGTGGGTCAAACCAGTCAACACCGACATAACATATCAAAATCTAGTTCGTTGCGTCCTAACCTAATATCGTTTTCCGCGCACCCTTTGAAGGTCAGGCATAGTATATTTAAAAAAAAGTTGTTTTAAGGTTACGTATAATGGCTGATTTATCGGCGATGTTTGCTGCAATACAAAATGTAGAGCGCTGATGCTTTGAGACCAAAAATAACGTTTTACCGGAGGGTAGACAGTTTTCATATTAAAATTAATTTCGTAATTAATGTGTTGCAATGTCGTTTTGCAGGTGTTAGCAGCTTAAAATTAGTTTTCAGCGGGTGGTGACCGGCTATTTTTGATTTCGAGTACCATACCCGCCAGCCATTTCGAAGAATGTGCGGTCGTAATTTTAAATTCACAACATAGAAAAGTCAAAAACATCACAAACATAGACAACATTACGAAGGCTGCCAATTCAATTATCTCGACATTTAAGAATACGTACAAACGAAACATTCGATAAAGTTCGTCGAGACGACGGGTAATTTAGGAGGCGATTATGGATACCGTCTCCCCGGAAACCATTTATTATATAACCAACACCGATTTCGTAGGTCACCCCGAGTGGTTTGATACGTTTCGCGTTTTAGCAGGGGTGAGGGTCACGAGGGTGAGGTTTGTCGGGGTCTTGGCGGTGGATGCATTTGCCCACCTGCTGCGTAGCGGTCCAGATCGAGAGAGACTGGTTAAGGGAAGCCTTTTGACCTCTCCGCTGTACCGTAGTTGGAGAGATGGATTCGTACGTCCGCCACTCTTGGACACACTGACTCCCAGATTCCTACTCACCCCTTATACTTTTTCCTTCCCAGAACTTCCTCTCGTTCCTTTCCTTAAAAAGACCCTCCACACAGCATCCCTTTAGATAACATAGACCATGATGTACTTCGTATTCTGTCAATCCATAATCCAATATGGTATAATAGGATGGGGTGGCGCCTATAAAACTCACACACAATCTCTCTACATTGCGCAAAAACTAATAATAAAAATAATATTAAAAAAATCATTTCTATATCCATCTGAACTCATATTCAAAGAATTTAAAGTCAGAAAATTAAATACTCTCTCCTGTATCATTCAACCCTACAAGTTTACAAAGAGGATATCCTAAACAAAACCATACCTTTCAAAAACACAGTAAATCTCAGGCAAAAATATTCCAATTCCCATTTGTAAAAAAACTTTGGGTCAACAAAACTACAAATACTTAGGAACAAATTTCTTTAATAAATTACCAGAAAATATAAGATCCCTTAAGGACAGTTTCAAAAATTTCAAAACACAATTAAAAAAATATACTGAAAACCTTAACTAAAAAAAAATAAATAATAAATAAAATTTTTAAAAAATGTACGCATACACATAAGTTTCTCTTATTCTATATAAACTAAATTTCAAAAAAATAAAATCAAAATAACCTAACAAATAACACTTCCTCCCGTATACACAAGCATCTGCTTATTACGGGAGAATATTTTTAAAAAATATGTATATTTGTATTTAATAATTGTATTAAGTTTTATTTTTTATATACTTTCATTATATTTATGTATCTATTGTATGTACTGCACCAAAAAATAAAAAAAAATTCAATAAAAAAAAAAAAATGATTGAAATTATTTTCCTCCTGTGTGGAGCTGAATGTCTGGCCGCTAAGATTCATCAGGCGCTTTACCATTAGACCAAAGGAGACTTGCGTGAGACCGCGTATTTATCGTATTATATTGGAAACAAGTACCCGTGAAGTAAATAAATATTTTATTGCTAACTCATTCTTTCGCAGGCTAAATCCTATAGATCATAGATTCTTAACCTTTTTTTGCTCACCGCCCACTTTGAGAATATTTTTATTTCTAGCGCCCCCTAACTCATGAATACGAAACAGCAATTTACCACAACAAGGGTGGAGGGGGGGGGGGGGGGGGGGCGTAACGGGATACCACCTCATACCATGACGAAGGGGGCGTAATGGGATTGACCACGGGGTTACATTTGCCATAACGGAAGGGGCGTAATGGGGTAGGGAAAATATTTTGTGGATGGATGGCCGTTAATGGGATGGGATGGGGCAAGATAGGATGAGTTGGGATGGATTTATCTGGGTTTCCTACCGCCCTCTGAAATCTGAAACGCCCCCCAATTTTCTCATGGTCGTCTACCGCCCCCTTGAAGAACCTATGCTATCGATGTATGTGTTTGTCTTTTTAGTGTCGCTCGTTTCCGATTCATCGAGTTTTCAAATCACAACGGTGTAAAAGAAGTTTTCAAATCAAAAAATCAGTCAGAGATGGCGCATAACGAATAACTCTTGACCGCTGTTGGAGAATTGAACCCCTGGAATAAGTTCACAGACGAATTGGTTCCCACGTCCCGGGGAAATGGTAGTCCATCCTGCGACACTTTTGATTGCGGAAAACTTGACCGGAAGTTCGCTAAGAAAATACTTCAAGTTCTCTTGACGCACGACGGATAGTGTGGACCTGACGGTTTTATTAATGTCTTTATTATGTTTTTTTGTGTGCACTATATTACAAGAGTTGAGTTGTTCTGACATGTGGTACAGCGGTGTTGTTTAATATTGAAACAGTTTTGGGAACATTCCATATCCATATCACAAGGTCCTGTTCAAAATATTTACGAAACAGGACTTCAGTATTAATTATCGCTTCTGCATATCTTTGTTCTAAGACGAACCCCATACGTTCAATACACATTATTCAAAAAATTAAATAAATTTAGAAAGAGTAACGGAAATGCGAAATCTTGGCATAATAATAGATAAGAAACTAGACTTCATGGTCCACAATCAACAAATTGAAAATAAGGGTGTGGAAACATTAGGATTTGTACTATGAACATTTCAAAACTTTGAATTGTTACTGTATCCCTTGTTAGAAGCCTAATAGAAAATAACTCCGTAGTCTGGTCGCCCTTCTACAAAATTCATATTCATAAGGTTCAAAGAAAATTTCTATGTTTCGTAAATTTTAAACTGAATATCCCCCTTACAGCACATACTAGTAAATAACCTGTTGTTAATGAATATTTGGAATATTCCAACTTTAGAAAACACACGAAAGATATACGACTTAACTTTTTTATTAAACTCTATATTAGAATTTTATTTCTTTTATACGTTCAGTAATACTATCATTAATTCAATAACTCTATTTATTTTTATTTATTTATTTATTTATTTATTTATTTTTCCATGTTCTCCGTAAAACGGTTATTCACCAATACATTATGGAGAAGATTACAAATTAGACAAAAAGTATAGCAAAGCACATAAAAAGGCCTGTTTTACTACTTTGTGACATACGTCAAAAGATAATTGTTAAACTGCCTGTAGGTTACGTTAAAAATGTCAATGTTCAATGCAGACTCGTTGAGCAGTTCAGTCGCTCTGTTGACTGGCGCGTTCTGATAGGCAGAAGTCCTCGCTTTTGGAGCATAAAAAAGGGTATGGGACCTTCCACGAGTATACTTGTCTGGGACATATAAGTTAATTTCTTTCAAAATAGGTGGATTATGAATAGTTCCAGAGATTATCTTAAAAAAATGTTTTCCTAAAAATATTTTTCGGCGGGCTTCTAATGTATTAAGATCGAGCATTCCTGCTAAGAATAAGGATGGATACAGGAAAGGGTAGTACATATATTCCCTCATATATAGGTAACGCATGAATCTCTTTTGTACTTTTTCTATTTCGAGAATATGGTTTTGCTCAGAAGGGGCCCAAATAATGGAGCTATATTCCAAGATACTGCGAACAAGTGCTTCATACGTTCTTCGGATTGCGATTCCGTTGGTAAATGATCTTGAATTACGAAGAACAAATCCAAGCATTTTGTTGGCACGGGAGACAATATCAGATATATGAAATTTGAAAGAGAGATTTGCTTCAAAAATTACGCCAAGGTCTCGAATCTCATTTTTACGTGTTAATTTATGTTTATTAATGTGGTAGGGGAACAGGAATGTATCTTTGGATCTTGTAAATGTAACGACACTGCATTTCTGAATGCTGAAGGGTAAGTTGTTCAGTTCCGACCATTTGACAAGAGAATCAAGATCGTTCTGCAGAAGAATTGAATCGATGTAACTTTTGATTGCTTTGAAAAGTTTTATATCGTCAGCAAAAAGGAGATATTTTGAGTGGTTTATGGTGTTGCCAATGTCATTGATGAATAAGAGAAAGAGAAGGGGTCCTAGATTCGATCCCTGGGGAATCCCGGAGTTAGTTTTGTATTCGTGAGAAATATGGTGTCCGTAACTGACATACTGACGACGATTGCGTAAGTAGCTAGCCACAAAAGCGAGGAAATTCTGAGAGAATCCGATGTCACTTAATTTTTTTAATAAAATATCATGGTCGACTTTATCAAATGCTTTCTCGAAGTCTGTATAAATCACATCAACATGTACAAAATTTTCGAATGAATTATTAATATAGGTAGTAAGATTCATAAGATTCGTTGAAGGTGACAGTGTGGGACGAAATCCGTGCTGATTTTCGGTGAGTGCGTGTTTTGTTTGGTTATATATCTGTGAATAAATTATGGTTTCTAAAAGTTTTGCGGGTGCTGACAACACAGCTACAGGTCTGTAATTATCTATTTCTGACTTTTTTCCTTTTTTGTGTATGGGCGTTACTTTCGTTAGTTTCCACATTTCCGGAAAGATATTTTTGCGAAGTGATAGGTTAAAAATATGTTTTAGAGGTTGAATAAAATAACTTGCATATCTTTTGAGGATTATAGGTGGAATACAATCTGGGCCGACGGAGTATTTAGGTTTTAGCTTATGGAAAGCTGTAATAATATCGTCATCGTTAATTTCATGAATTTGTACAGGTAAAGAATTAAATGATGATGAAGCTATAGAGGATATGTCAAATTTATATGTCCAATTTTTAACTTCATGAGTAAAATCTCAAATTAAAATATTTAATTAAATGAAGACAATATTAGCGAAACTCAATCGAAATTCTAGACACAGAAAAATCAGAAAACGATATTGGCTCCACTGGGACACGAACCCAGGACCCTTTGCTTACATGGCAAGTGCTCTACCAACTGAACTACGGAACCTATGTATATCCAATTCGCTCACTTTTAACTGCATCATTCTTCGACTAAGAACTACCAACATTATCTTCATTTTCTTAACGCACATATTATTGGCTGCTATCTTTATAAGTATATGATTGCAGGATTCAACTCGAACTAAATGCTATCTAGATAGTGTCTGGATAAATTTTTATCCATTTTATTTTTCATACGCGACATCTGTTGACTTTTCTGCAAGTCTAGGATGAATAATTATTTTTAATTTTTAACTTTATGAGTAAAATCTCAAATTATAATATATAATTAAATGAAGACAGTATTAGCGAAACTCAATCGAAAATCTGGAGACAGAAAAATGAGAAAAAAGATATTGGCTCCACTGGGATACAAGGAGTCCCGGTGGAGCCAATATCTTTTTCTGATTTTTCTATCTCCAGATTTTCGATTCAGTTTCAATAATACTAATTTATAAATAAAGTTTATTTAAAATTCTAACAATCCGAAAGCTATTAATAAATGAACAAAAAAATATAATTCGCTCGCCGCTATTAGATATGGTTAAGTCAAATACTTAATTATGCTGGATAATAAACCTCAGTCATCATTTGGGAATAACTAGACTAGCAAAACGACCTTCAGTCAAAGTACGAATAAGAAATCAAAAAAATAGTTTTAAAATAATGTAGAAAGTCACGTAGATCTTCACTGTCTGTCTACCATACCTTCAGCCCATTGAACAAATGTGACTACGTTGCGAATTGAGAATCCATTCCCACTGCCCGTGTGACGTGAGAGAGATTATCCCCGAAGAGCCTTAGAACAAATATAGAGCCCGAGGGATGGAAAACCCACCCCTCCAACCTGAACAGACTCCTTGGGGCGTCGGGGCAGTGACGCTGCCACCGTCCTTTCCACAGGATAAAAATTACATTTAGAGCAAGCAGGGGAATTCTTTGTCACACTTTTATATTTCATCTTCCAACACATATATATCTATTTAAACCTTTTCAAATTAAAAAATACTATTACAGTAGAATCCAACACACTGATGAAGTCAAAGCCAATAAAATGCTGGCATTTATAATTCGTATAGCAAAACCCTTCCGAAACTTAAACACTCTATATTCCCTTTACACCTCATCGTACCATTCGTAAAACATTTATTGTAATTATTTAAAACATTTCCATTGCAAACCATTTATTTTAAAATAAAGCTATTGAAATGCTTTATCTGTTATGACCACGGATGTCACAAATCCGATCTTCGTAGACTATTTTAGAACGATGTTAACCATAAATTATTAAAATATTTTTTTAGGCTTAGGTTTTTGGTCACCGGGGGGAGGGTGGGGGGGGGGGGTGCAAAATCAAATAAATTCCAAAAAAAATTACAGCTGTAACAGAGGTGGATCAACCAATCAATAAACATTAATATTGTAGGCCCCGTGTGTAAAACATCTTTATTAGTAAGTCCCACAGTACAAAAAAAAATATCCGTTTTAGTTGACCTGATTTTACTTGCTATGTACTTCCTAACGTTCCTCTTCCCTTTATCCTGTCATTTTCTACTCCCTTCAGCCTCAAAACAAACACTGATTAGGTATGGTAACTATCCCACCGGCGACGCAACCTTAGGGTGTCATATAAAAAAATCTAGAAAACAAAACTAGAGAAGGTACAGAGTATTGTATACTTGAGCTGCAATGCTGCAAATGATAGATGGGATCATTCGGATGAAATCAAATGCCGCATTGAGCAAGCTCGTGCAACCTTTATCCGCATGAAATAGATGTTCTGCAGTCATGATCTCAACATTGGATTTCAAATGCGAATGGTCAGATGCTATGCGTTCTCGATATTATTTTATGGAATCGAAGCATGGACGCTTACTGAATAACTATTTAGGTGACTTGAGACATTCGAGAGGTGGATCTACAGTAGAATACTTAAAATAATCTGGATGGACAAGGTTACGAATGATGATGTTATGGTTCGGATGAAAAAAGAAAAATAAGTTATTAAAACTATAAAAATTCGAAAACTTCAATATCTTGGACATGTGACGAGACATCCAGAGAAGTATGAGATCTTGCATCTCATAATGCATGGAAAGATCGCCGGAAGACGGGGCCCTGGAAGAAGGAGAACCTCATGGCTGAAAAACCTGAGACAGTGGTTTGGCCAGTCTACTGTAGAGCTGTTCCGGGCCGCAGTAAACAAAGTCCGCATAGCCAACGTGATAGCCAACGTCCGTTGAACGGTTAGGGCTAACGGATAACAAGAAGAAGAAGATAAAATAATAATTTATTTTTTTATTTTAATTTTATTTAAGTTTTTATTCCAGCAGGGCTTGGGAGGGTAGTGCAATCCCAGTCTGCCATCATCATCATCATTCATCATCATCATCTGTGGCTCTACAACCCAGGTCGGGTCTTGGCCTCCAGCAGAGCCTGCCTCCATGACTGTCGGTGTTGTGCTGCGTTGCGCCAGTTTCGGATGCCGATGGTGCTTGCATCCTTCACCACTCCATCCAGCCATCGAAGCTTTGGTCTTCCAACTCTTCTCCGACCCCCAGGTGCACCATCCATAATTCGCTTTGGAATATCTCCTTCGCTCATTCTCTGGATATGTCCAGCCCACCTGAGTCTTCCAGTTTTGATTTCCTTGGAGATATTAGGGTCCTCATAAAGATCGTATAGCTCCTGGTTGTATCTGATACGCCATTCTCCATTATCACAGACTGGGCCGTAAATCCTTCGCAGCACCTTCCTTTCAAAACTTTCTAGGGCTCCTTCATCACCCTTACTGATTGTCCAGCATTCCGAACCATACATAAGAACAGGTCGTATAAGGGTCTTGTAAAGCAGGACTTTAGTTCTTCTGGTAAGGTGGCGAGATTTCATATGCTTTTGTAGCCCAAAGTAGTATCGATTTGCAGCTACTATTCTTCTTTTGATTTCGCTGGATACATTGTTGTCATTTGTCACCATAGTACCGAGATATACAAACTCGTTGACAGTTTCAAATGTATAATTATCTATCTGTATACTTGGTGGTTTCTGGCGTCCATGTACGGGCATATATTTTGTCTTCCCCTCGTTGATGGCCAATCCCATGTTCCTTGACGACGTAGCTAAGCTTTTAAACGCCGATTTTAGTTCATATTCTGAGCGTGCGATGATATCTATATCGTCAGCATAAGCAAGGAGCTGAACAGACTTGTTAAAGATATGGCCTGTGGTTTGTATACCTGCATTTCGGATGGCCTTTTCCAGCGCTAAATTGAATAAAATGCAGGCAAGTGCATCTCCTTGTCTTAGTCCATTGAAGGTCTTTAGGGTGTCTGACAGATCCTGTTGTATTCTGACTCGGCACTCAACATTAGACATTGTGAGCCTTACTAAGTTTACCAGTTTTCTTGGGATATTAAATTCATCCAAGGCTCTGTACAGTCTTTCTCTATTTACAGTGTCATAGGCAGCCTTAAAATCTATGAAGAGATGGTATGTATCAACATTAAATTCTATTGTTTTTTCCAATATCTGTCTCAGTGAAAAGATTTGATCAGTTTTAGATTTCCCCTTACGGAACCCAGTTTGATATTGGCCAATTATGCCATCCGAATATTTCATAAGCCTACCACACAGTACATTTGATAGGTTCTTGTATGAGATATTCAGCAGCGTTATGCCCCTATAGTTAGAGCAGTTCATAGGGTCTCCTTTCTTGTGAAGGGGGCAAATTATTCCACAGTTCCATTCACTTGGCAGAGTCTCAGAGCACCAGATGGATTTAATGATATTATATATATGGACTTGAAGGTTCTCTCCGCCATATTTGAATAACTCTGCAGAGATGTTGTCAGTTCCAGGTGATTTATTGTTATGTAGACTTTTAATGGCACCCACTACTTCTTCTAATGTTGGTGGCGGCTCGACATTGTCATCATCATTAGTACCACCATCAGTGATGTTTCCATCCCTTGTCAAATTTTCACCCACACTCTCATCTACACTTCCGTTTAGCAGAGCATCAAAATATTCCACCCATCTATTCAGAATTCTTGACTTTTCATTCAAAATATTTCCCTCGCTGTCGTAGCACATTGTAATTCTGGGCTTGTATTCTTTTCTTTGGTGGTTTACCTTCTGATAGAAAAGTCGACTTCTGTTTTAGGCCTTGGCTAGTTCCACTTCCTTGATTTGGTTCTCGAGAAATACTCGTTTCTTCCTTCTGTGCAGTTTTTTCTCATGCTTTCTTAGTTCTCTGTATTCCATCTCTGCTTGCCGTGTACGATGTCGCTGTTGCATTCTTAGATATGCGTCATTCTTCACATTGGTTGCTTGTTGGCATTCTGCATCGAACCATAATTCTCTTGGTTGTGTTTGCCTGCTTCCCAGAACTTCGTCAGCTGCATTGGTAATCACAGACTTAACACCATCCCAGTATGAGTTAATATCATGTTATTCCACATGGTCGCTGATGTCATCCAGCTTATGATTTATGGTTGTAATGAACTTTTCTGCTGTTTCTGGTACTTTTAGGCTTTCAATATCAAATTTATTTGTGCGTGATCCCCTCTGTTTCTTCACGTTTGATATTCTACTCCGTATTTTGGAGATAACAAGGTAATGATCCGAGTCAACATTTGCTCTACGGTATGTTCGTATGCTCATTAAATCAGATTTATGCCTTGCCTCAACAAGTAGGTGGTCTATCTGGTTAACATTTCTACCATCTGGTGTTCTCCATGTTCCTTTATATATATCTTTTCTTGGGAAACATGTGCTACTCACAATCATATTGTGGGACGTTGCAAAATCAATTAATTTTGTACCATTATCATTAGATTCTGCGTGCAGGCTATGTGCTCCAACTGTAGGTCTATACACTGATTCCCTTCCTATCTTTGCATTAAAATCCACTATCACTATCTTGACATCATGGTTTGGGCAGTCCTGATAGGTTTTCGAGAGCTTTGCGTAGAAGGTGTCTTTTTCTGTATCACTTTTGTCTTCTGTGGGTGCGTGGACATTAATAATACTATAATTAAAGAATTTTCCAGATATACGAATAAGTGATATTCTATGATCAACCGCGGTAAAGCCTTTGACCAAATGCTTTACCCTTTTTGAGACAATAAAACCTGTTCCAAATGCATGATCCTTCTCGTGACAGCTGTAGAAGATGGTACAGTCACGCTTTTCGATTGTTCCCTTTCCTATCCATCTAATCTCCTGGATTGCTGTTATGTCAGTTTTATATTTAGCAAGTTCGTCTAAGAGAATTCTTAAACTTCCTGCGCGATACAGAGATAGTACATTCCAAGTAGCAAGTTTAAAATCGTTATCCTTTATCCGTTTGCCGGGTCTTTTCCGAAGTCCAGTAGTTGTTGTCCGAGGCTCTGTGTTTGGCTTCGTAATATAGGTTTTTTTACGAGAAGAGGTTATTGGCCTCTTGCTCAACCCCCTACCAGGAGGACCAGGGTTTTTCTGTAGGGGTTTTCCTTCCCTTAGTTGGGGGGGGCCCGATTTTATGGCGTCGGACATTCGCCATTCATCCTCTCCTATCTGCTATGGCTGCTGGCATTGCCAGTGGCCACATTGCCCAGGGCTCGCGGATGTGGACGTTAGGAGTAGGACTATTGGTAGTGTTGCTAGTGGAATGGAATGCAACTATGGCATTGCACGGTACTTAACTGATGCATACTTCCCAACAAAATATGCATCCCCGTGACCCTACCAAAATTTTGAGCCACCCATCATCATCATCATCATCATCATTACATAGTATAAAATGAAGTCGCTCAAAATGTATGTGCGCGTTAATCTTTGAAACTACGCAACGGATTTTCATACGGTTTTCACCAATAGATAGAGTGATTGAAGAGGAATGTTTATATGTATAATACATGTAAATTATATTAGAGAAAAGCCGAGAAATTTAAAGAAAACATATTTTTGTGTGATTAAAAACGGCTGGCGGGCCGTACTATTATATAGTCACTTTTGAAATTCGTTCTACGGAAGAAATTGGAAAATAGATATCCTAGAGTAAGTAGGTATTTGATTTGAATTATTTTATTTGATGAAGTCGCTCAAAATGTATGTGCGCATAGATCTTTTAAACTACTCAACGGATATTCATGCGGTTTTCACCAATAGATAGAGTGATTCAAGAGGAAGGTTTATACGTATAAAAACATGCTTATTATAGTAGAGAAAAGTTTGAGAAATTCAAATATTCAATTCAGGCAGCGGACAGCGGGCAGCGGGCAGCGGGCAGCGGGCAGCGGGCAGCGGGCAGCTGGCAAGCGGGTGGTGTGGATTTTGTAAAGGTTGGGTAATGGCGTTGTGTTTCGTTAGCCACAGCAACGTGTGGCCGGGTCTGCTAGTATTACATAAACTATAGTACAATAGTATTTTACAAAGTAAATAAAAATCTAAAAGAAATAAAATATGATAACGTATTAGGTAGGTACCTAATGAAAACAATAAATGAAAATAAAATTTGAACATAAATAACAAAAAATTAACCATTAAATTAAAAATAAAATAAAATTGAACAAAAATTAAACAGAAATTAAAATGAAATAAACGAAATATTTGCCCATTATTTAGGCCCATAAATTCTTAGATTAGATTAGTTTAGATCAGGTGGATAAAAACTTACTTATCCCTATTCACCCATGGTTTATACAAAACACTGCGTTGAAAAATGTCGCAGAATAAAACAAACATAGTCCGCATTTCAAACCTTAACACACTTAGTACGTGCCGTACTCGCGGCGATGAATATTTAATATGCTTAAGAAGGGTACAGATTTTTTACGACGCGGAAAATATTATCTCAGCTTTCCGGGTTACGTTATTAAAATACAAGGCTATATTTTACCTAAGGAAGGATTTTTGAACACTGTGCAAAACCTTGGGGAATGTCAGTAAGAACAATATTTAATTTGGTCTAAATTACTTACTGAAATACAACTATTTCGCAGTACTTTCTAAAGATTTGAAAAATTTTACTTTTATTGATTATTGATTTTAAGTGGTACGGAAATGCATTTTAACAATCAGTAATGAAATAAGCAAATAAATCAGTGATGAAATGAGCGACGAAACAGTGATGATATTGGCTATGAAATCAGTGATGAAATGAGCGACGAAACAGTGATGATATTGGCTATGAAATCAGTGATGAAATGAGCGACGAAACAGTGATGATATTGGCTATGAAATCAGTGATGAAATGAGCGACGAAACAGTGATGATATTGGCTATGAAATCAGTGATGAAATGAGCGACGAAACAGTGATGATATTGGCTATGAAATCGGTGATGAAATGAGCTAAGAAATCAGTGATGAAATTGGCAATGAAATCAGTGACGAAATGAGCAACGAAATCAGTAATGAAATTAATTATGAAATGAGCTACGAAATCAGTGATAAAATTGGCTACGAAATCAGTGATGAAATGAGCTACGAAATCAGTGATGAAATTGGCAATGAAATCAGTGACGAAATGAGCAACAAAATCAGTAATGAAATTAATTATGAAATGAGCTACGAAATCAGTGATGAAATTGGCTACGAAATCAGTGATGAAATGAGCTATGAAATCAGTTATGAAATTAATTATGAAATCAGTGATGAAATGAACTACGAAATCAGTGATGAAATTGCCTATGGAATCAGTGATAAAATGAGCTACGAAATCAGTAATGAAATTAACTGTGAAGTCAGTGATGAAACGAGGTAAGAAATCAGTGATGAAATAAGCTGCGAAATCAGTAATGAAATTAACTATGAAATCAGTGATGAAATGACGTAAGAAATTAGTGATGAAATGAGCTGCGAAATCGATAATGAAATTGGCGATAAAATTGTTTTTGAAAAATTGATGAAACCTGTGATGATATCAGTGATGAAATTACTGATGAAATCAGTGGAAAAACCCTTTACCTCTCGGTACACATCCTAGGAGCAAACTGCTCGGTAAGGTCGATTTAAGCCTTTCATACATACAACCATTCGCTTCACAACTTTACCTGTGGTTACCCATAGTTCCACCGGCTCCATCAGACTAAGTCTCAACAAAAATAAAACCTTTCCTCGCTTAAGTGACCTTTTCTTTCTAGTTTAACCAGTCGCCGTGAGCCGGGATTTAATACTTAAATGTCTTGTTTAAAGTAAGTTTTCCAATCTGCGTAGGTACTCGCCTATACCTGGCCTGGCGTGTTCATACTCTCCCCTACCATGTGCAGGGGTGACGCATCCACATGTGTTCTTCGTGCGAGGCACAAGGGCGGCGGGACTCAAGGGCGGCCGCATCCATCGATACCCTAACAAAAACGACGACTAACAAAAATCTAAATATTCTAAAAAACAAACACGGTAATAGTAATTTCGTTTGTCTTTAAGATAGATTCAACGAATTCTAGAAATTTTGCGTTGTATTTAGGTTTGGTTTTCAATATCGTTTGATTTTCCGATACAGAAAATTATCTTAATTGCCATTTTTAAAAGTGGAACAGATTTGTCGGGAAATCAGACATTTTAAATTATTAGATTAATTATATTGAGTTGAGATATGAAGCAAAAAAATTGGTACAAAATTTTTTTCATCTAATTAGTCCGATTTGTCCTCCAACGCTCCCAATGCTCTCACGCCGAACGGCCAGAAAACACCGAATCCGGTCCCCGTGTACTGTTGCTCTCCTCATAATAGTGGAACACGTTTGGACGAGATATTAATACGCAATAGCGCCTAGTGTAATAAGAAAATCTAATAATCTACCTATTATTATCCCCCTGCCATAGGTAACCCCAAGTGGTTCGCCACGTTTGGCGACTTAGCAGGGATACCCGGTTTTATGGGGTGAGGTTTGTTTAGGTCTTAGCAGCACATGCCCTTTTTCTTCTACTGCGTGGCGGGCCGGATCGAGAGAGACTCATTAATGGAGACTTTTTCCACTCCAGCTGGAACCGTAGTGAGAGGGATAGATTCATACGTCCGTCACTCCTAGATATATCGTCCCTCAAATTCCGACCACCCCTCATACCTATTTCTTTCTCAGACTTCCTCTCCCTAAAAGGACCCTACACACAGCATCCTCAAAGATGACATAGGCCCTGAGGGAAATTATTTTTCTTAAGGCCTCCTGTGCGGAGCTAATGTAAAAAAAGTCTCTTAAAAAGGCGACCTTTTATATACACGTGTACCCACATTAAATAATATATTTTATTTAAGAAGGTGTGCACTTTTGGTTTTTGCACGCGGGCGGCGGCACTCCTTGTTGCGCCCCTGACTATAGAGGGTTTAAGACTTTACTGTTCCACGCGGTGTTTCTCAGCCAACCCCAACTTTAGAACACATTCCCGAAGTTACCTAAAATTTTGCTAAGAATTACAATTCCCATTCAACTCGACGAAGTTGGAAATAATAATTTGTTGCGCCAGACGGATAGTTAAAAGTAACACGGGTTTATGGGTTTGCGTCCTGGGAACAATTTAGAAATTAACTTAAATATTTTAGTTGCAATTCATCATTCATTTAACTAAATTCCACATCGCTGGACTAACTCCCTTCGGAAGAGACCAAATCTGACAAATACAATAGCTGGAATAACTCCCTTTGGAAGAGGATCAAAACTGAAAAATAGCATCGCTGGACTAACTCGGAACAGGACCAAATATGAAAAAGACAATCACTGGACTAACTCCCTTCGGAAGAGGACCGAATCTGAAAAATACAATCACTGAACTATCTCCCTTTGGAAGAGGAACAAATCTGAAAAATACAAGAGCTGGAATAACTCCCTTCGGAAGAGGATCAAAACTGAAAAGTAGCATCGCTGGACTAACTCGGAAGAGGACTAAATATGAAAAATATAATCGCTGCACTAACTCCCTTCGAAAGAGGACCAGATTTAAAAATACAATCTCTGGACTAACTCCCTTCGGAAGAGGACCAAAACTGAATAATATAATCGCCGGAATAACTCCCTTTGGAAAAGGACCAAATCTGAAAAATACAATCGTTGGACTAATTCCCCTTGGAAGAGGGCCAAATCTGAAAAATATAATCGTTGAAGTAACTCCCATCGGAAGATGACCAAATCTGAAAAATACAATCGCTGGACTAACTCAGAAGAGGACTAAATATGAAAAATACAATCGCTGGAGTAACTCCCTTTGAAGAGGATCAAAACTGAAAAACAGCATCGCTGGACTAACTCGGGAAAGGAGTAAATATGAAAAATACAATCGCTGGATTAACTCCCTTTGGAAGATGACCATATCTGAAAAATATAATCGCCGGAATAACACTCCCTTTGGAAGAGGATCATATCAGAAAAATATAATCGCTGGACTAACTCCATTCGGAAGAGGACCAAATCTGATAAATACAATCGCTGGACTAACACTATTCGGAAGATAACCAAATCTGAAAAATACAAAACTGTTGATATTAATTTCATGTCGTTTTTGGCGTCAAGGACGCTTAGTTCCTACATAATTGTCTACTGGCCTAAATCTTGTTGTCGCAATTGGTCGTGTCAAATGATGATGCTTAACGCGATTTTTAGAGATTTTTACAAATGACTAATAAATATTATACAGAATTTATTATAAATAAACTGTCTCGGTAACAACAGTTTGTATTTGTTCGGACGAAGATATCCACTGACTTGTTATAATTTTTCACCCCATTAGTATTCTGGGCAAAGAGGAATACATATTATGTTGAAATAATTCCCGGAAATTCCGACTATCAACTACATTATTTAAAATTTATATAGAAATGCAAAATCAGTGTATAAGTTAAAGTAAAAGTCCTTCTGTCTGATAATTTAAGCACATGGATATGATTTAAAATAGTCTCGTAGTTCAACCAAATTATTGGAATACCCATTTAAAAACATAAGAATTTATTTTGTATTCTTTCAAGAGCTGGTACATGAATATAATGTGGGTTCTAGACTAGAGAATTGTACTCAAGTTAACTTCTAACAAAGGCAAAATATAATTTGAAGCTATTTTCACAATTGATGCTGCAATTGAAATTAGGGTTATCGTCGTATTTAGTTATGTGGTTTCATGTGATGCAAACAAGGTTGCTATCGTGAAGGATGTTGCTGCCGCTAATGTTATTGCTATACCAAGTCGCGTTATAGTCGCAAATGATGCTGTTGTCGCCATTTATTGACTTTCTATACTTATTAAAATCATTTAGAAAAAAATGTCAGTGACCAGAATTTTTTTTATATTTCAAAGATCCCGATCGGATGTGCGATTTTGTAGTTTTGCAGTAGAGCTATTTAAGGTGTCGTTTCTGCATTTTTACTGTTTTTGAGATAAAAAATACAGTATTCTTTTGATATTTTGTAATTCATTTCATTTCATTGAAAATTCCGAAAATAGACAGATTTTTAAATCATCAAAAGGAAAGTAAAAGAAGCCTACAAAATATTAAAAATTTTAGCAAATCCGGCATTGTTCTTCGGGACCGTCGATTTAGTCAAATATAATGGTTTATAATCAGATTTTTTTTTAACAATCTTCTATTGAATTTTTCCCCTTGCAACGACCATGTAATTCCCTAATTAATTCACCCCACTCCTACCCCTTCCACTCCTTCATCAATTCTTCTGCGTTATTCAACTTTGTATCCGTTGAAAAGAGCATTATTCTCAAAACATCTAGATTTTGTATAATTTAACAAGGTGTAAACACAACAATTTGTCACATATAAATTTGTTGTAAACCACTTTTATTTTATAAACACTCTACCGATTTCAGAAGCACCCTTCCTTCGTCAGGAGAATATTATAACTAAACTATGATACAGAATGTTGACAGATATACAAATTTTAGGTGTTTGAGTGGGAGGTAAGCAAAGGGGTGGGGGTAATTGCGGGATTCCCGGAAAGAAAAGAGCGGTTAATTGGAAAAATATTTAGAATGGGACTGAAAGATAAGTTAATTTGGTTATTCAAAATACTAGCATTATTATTTAGGGATTTTCTGATTTCTACTGCTTCTAAATTATCTAATTTTTTGCTTTTATTGTTACGGTGAAGAATTTTAACCCCTGTGTCCTTATTAAAAGTCTGATCTGTGGAAATTAGATGATTAGCAAACTCTGAAAAATTATTGATTCTGATGTTCTGTGATTCTGATATTTATATTTCTAGTTGTCTTACCTATGTAGAACGAAGGAAAATCATTGCAACATAGTTGGTAAATGCCTGAGTGGCTTAATATATGATCTCTATCTTTTGTGTTTTTTAGTAATTTACTTAAATTGTTCGCGTAGATCAGTATAGAACGCGGGTTTAATGTGGGCAGGCAAGTTTTTTGTACTAAGTGAGGAAAAGTTCGATATATAAAGGATTCTGCGCCATTGAACGGGATTTATTATTTTATTATTATTTTCAGGCGTACCAAATAAAAATGTATTAGTTGAAATGAGTTTAAGTTTTTTATTTAGGATTTAATCAATTAAATCTGCGGAATAACCATTATTTAGAGCAATTTGTTAAATTTTTGAAAGTTGGTTACGCATTGCAATATGTAGTTTGTTCGTAAATTTAAATAAATATATATATCACAAATATGGTACTTACTCACTCCTTGGAATTAACAGTCCACCAAAATGGATTGTTTTTTAAAAATAGAATCTAAAACAAGAAAATAACTGACACTCTCTGTTTCTTGGAAAAATTTCATTATTGTGAAAACTTACGAGTTTGTGTATTGATTGACAAATTTCACTCTTGTGCAAATTATCAAGTCACCTAAGGATTGCATTGACTGAATTTAATTATTTGATTGGATGACATCACGGAGGCCTCCAAGCATCAAGATCTACAAAAACAAGGTTGGTGGATTTGTTATTTTCCCTGGAGTTTCTCTTTGTGCCATTTGTGATATATTTGTTCGCAAGTAGAGTTTTTTCATAATCATAATTTCTTGGGTATTAAGCCCAGAGGGTCTGGGGTAATTTACACACCTCAGGCTCGCATATTATAATGCAAAAGTTCACTCGCGAAATTAACAGACGAAAGAGGAATTTTTACTGGCCGGTGCACCATTGGATGATAAGCAGAATGTTTATGTGAAACCGGGTGGTTTGATATGTTATGTATTGTTATATCTGTGTACGTCGGTTTACGAAAAATGTTGAAATCAATTATGTTATTTATTGAAGTTTATTATGCCCAGCAAACTATTTTTGTGGAACCATTTTAATTCAAACTAATAGATTAGGGAACGTACCCATACTACGTGACACGTTTAAGGGGGGGGGGGGGTCTTCAAAACGTCACACTTGGTACAAATGAGCGGCGGCGGGAAATTGCAAAAAGTTGGTCACGTAGTATGGGTACGTTCCCTTACTTAGTTTTAAGCACGTTTATTAGTAAAAAAACCAACATGTTTCGTAAGCAATGCTTACTTCATCAGGGTTTACTTAAAAATTGTTATTATTAACTGTATTCGCTCAGTTAGTGATGGTGACCATTTTATAAATCCAATAGGAACTGGTTCAAAATAGCCCGTTCCTCGAATCCACTGTCATCCAGTTTATAATGCTAGTCACTGGGACAAAGTAACCGGGATGGGCCATGACATCATATGTAATATATAGCCGCGTGATACAAGTAAGAACTACCGTCAATCTTTCCACATCCTTATAAATTTACTAATTCATAGTACTTATACCCTTGGGGGGGGGGGGGGGGACGTCCCATGCGACCTGCTAACTTGAATGAATTCTCTTGGGTTTGAAACCGAATTACAAAGATAGCCTTGCTTGAAATTCCACGTCCACAGATGTTATTAGTGGGGCAGCGCGTATGTCGTGGCGTCAGACATGCACTTGAAGCAGGGTTCTGAAATTCAAGCACGCAGACACTTTTTTTTTTTTTAAGTTTCTTTATTCTTTAAATGGTTCGTTACATAAATTGGGGATTTTTCGACCACCATACTAGGCACTACCCTATTAATACTGTTTGATTACCTATAAAAATACGCAAATATGTCCTTGTTGTGATTATTTTTTGGGTCATTAGGCCGTGTTGCGTTTCTTTCGGTTTTAGCCAACATTTCAGACAGCATTACCATGTCCATAATCAGGACAGATGTGACGGACACTCATCTCACTCTCATCACAGAAAAAATATTCACAAGAATTTCTTTAACCGAAAAAACCTTAAATCATATCCAAATGTGCCTTTGATGTGATATTAATTAACAAAAATGGCACAAAACGAAAACATTCAAGAATTATATAAACAAAAATTTTAACAAAACAAAAAAACGACTTCAAAAAATGCACTAAAAAGTAAAAAACTAATTTCGTATTCTTCTACAACTTCATAATCAACTTACTTTTTCTAATCATCAATATGAAGGTACGATTGTTACTTTTGGAGTCGGTGTCAGTCAAGGTAGGTTTGTAACTACATGCATAGTTATAGATGAGATGTGCTTGTGTCGCACAAGCGACTTGCTGACACCGACTCCAAAAATAACAATCGTACCTACATATTGATGATTAGAAAAAGTAAGTTGATTATGAAGTTGTAGAAGAATACGAAATTATTTTTTTATTTTTTAGTGCATTTTTTGAAGTCGTTTTTTTGTTTTGTTAAAATTTTTGTTTATTTTTTGATTTTTAGTGAATATGTATACACTAACTAATTTTTCTGAATATAGGTAAACCTACTAAACATGCTGCTCATATGAGACAGACATAATTTGACCATAACGACGTTAGGGTCAAATTAAGAGATTTGGCCGAGTTTCGTTAATTTGTCATGGATTCGATAATCAAAACCTAACCAAACTCTCATCAAATTACCCTTGAAGTACATCCTTTCCAATAAAAAAAGAATCATCGAAATCGGTTGGCGTGATATTGAGTTATTCGTCCATTTGTCGCACACATACTTAATGCAAATTTAAGACTTATATGGTTTTCTCATGGATGCCATTGTCGGAACTGGACCAAATTAAAATGGGACCACACGGGAAGCACCAGCTTTAAAATAAAAAAAGAATCATCAATATCGATTCACCCAGTCAAAAGTTCTGAGGTAACAAACAAAAAAAAAATACAGTCGAATTGAGAACCTCCTCATTTTTGAAGTCGTTTAAAAATAATCGAAGTTGAAATTTAAAATGTAAAGTTTGACGATAAAATTTTTCATTTGAGAATAAGGAGATAGTATTCGTGATCGATGACCATTTCGAGAGGATTGCTTCTAGGGAATTCCTCTAAAGCAGTTGAAAATACTGCCAGAAGGTACCTGCGTTCAATACAAAGTTTCCCATTTGTTTCAGTCAAAATCTATAAAGATCTACCTATTTCTAGTAAGGTACATTTTCTAGTTACTTTGTCTTCAACCAAAACACGCTCCGAAGTTGAGCTCTTGCCAAAACGAAACAAGTACTTCCGTACACTCTCTTTAACTAGAAATATATATTGTTCCAGTTCCACTTTTTGAAATGATTGTTGTTAGAACCATTTCCACTGATTATTGTTCCAATCAAACTCTTATCAAAACAAAGATAGAATTTTGTTCCATCCCTTGGGATTAAAAACATTTATCCTAAGGTTTTGTATTTTTTATAATATTCTGGAATCTAATTTGATAGAGGAGATCTTTCACCACCCTCTTGATGTATTTTCGATTTAAGATTTACGATTTATTTATTTCTAAAGTCCGAGTTTAATATTCCTTTTTTAATTAGACCGTTTTACATATCTTCTGATTGTAAATTTGATTGTACGTTCCGTTTCAAGATGGCGGCGATTTTAAAGGTTCAGTAAAGATTATTTTTTAAAGTGTGGAACCGTTGTGTTTATTTGGAGTCTCTTACTCGCATTTAAAAATGTATTATGGTACCTAGCTGCCTGAAGAATGTTTGAAAAAAAGAATTGTCATTGAAATAGTGACGTTACTTTGGACAAATTGTATAATTCGTTATCTATATATATATATATACATATAATCAAAATACGCTTATATATTAGTATGTATATGAGATGTCTATGCGTTGCTAAACCATTCATCCGATTGCGATGAAACTTTGGGGATTTGATGTGCGCATGCCCGCAATGGTTTCTATAGACAATAATAGTGAGTTCATGAAATTATGCGTTGTTAACCATTCATCCGTTTGCGATGAAACTTTGGGGATTTAATGTGTGCATGCCCGCGATGGTGTCTATATGTATATAATAGTGAGTTCTGGCATTATGAAATTTGTATAAAAAATGCAATAGGGGGCACGCGAGCTGTTTGAAAACTGAATGAATGGAATGCGGGAGGGGGAGGGGAACTCGGGATGGAGTTCACGGGACGGGGAAACGGAAAAGGGGAGTGGGGAGAGGGAAGGTGGAGAAGGTGGAGTGGGAACACGTGAGGGGAAGGGGACCAGGGCCGTAGCTAGGGGGGGCATTAGGGGGCAATGCCCTACCTTAAAATACCTGTGCCCTACCTTAAGAAATACCATCGACTATGATAATATACTAGTAAACTATTTGTTCATTGTTTGACATGATTGAAAAGAAATACTTCCTATTAGGGTAGCGTAGCGACATCTAACTAAACAGCTTCAAATTAACCAAAGAATCATATTATATCAATTCTTTATTCTGCCCATAGATGGAATTGAAGTAAGTGGTGAGAGGCTGTGCGCGTATTGCAATCACTGCTTAGGGGGAATTCCCAAAGAGTTTGGGATGATATTCAACGGTTGAGTCATAAATAAATCAATCCCTAGATCGATATCTTCGGGCATTCTCCATACTAAACGGTTTGTCATCAGATCAAGCACTTGCATACTGCTCGCTAACAACGTATGCAGGGACAATAGGGGTCTAGTTTTAGTTAATTATAATTGGAGGGACGTTCTATAAAAAAATAAGAGTCCTTGTTAAATAGTAACCTTCTCTTACTTACACCGGGCGGGTATGTGGTGGATAACCTCCAATTCACTTCGAATAAGAGAACGTTTTCCTTCAAAATATGTCAGCAGATGAATCCAAAACTGGAAATTTACATTCTGATCACAAAACTGGTTTTAAATTAATGGTGAATCTGCTTGCGTGTCCACAGATTTAATTAGTATTAGGTACTCTCATATAATGCGTAGTATGGTTTTCCTACGAATTACGAATTTTGTGGAATGGTTTGAAATAAAAATTTTAACTCCACTCGAAATATTAGAACGGTTTTCTTCGAAATGTGTCAGTAGATTAATCCGCTACTGGAATTTTGACAGATCATTCGTAACATGAAACTGGTTTTAACCCAGGATTTAATCTGCTAAGTCCTCAGCTTAAGCTCAGATACTACACCCAGAACAAGAAAATGGTTTTCCTCTTACTTTTATACTTGGAACACATGGATGGTTTGATGATCCATTGGATTTGACGATCCATGAAAATTTCTTAGAATTGTCGCGCATCGCCCAAGGACCTCTCTCAATCATTCTCACCGAATATTAGTCATAAAAAATCCAAGCGCAAAACAAAATTCGACCCGGACGGTGTTTCCAGTCGCTGCAGTTATCAAGATGACATTGTTATACATTCATTTGAAGAAAGGGGATTCCCCAGGTTTGTCACAGAATAAGTAATGAAAAATTCCGTGCCCATTTCAATCGGTCTGAATCATATATGCAACAAAAATATGTTATTATTTATTGTGAAATTTTGCCGCCCCTTAAAAGTGCCGCCCGGAGCGCACCCCCCCCCCCCCCGTCCGACCCAGATCAGATAATTTTACTTGCGCCCTACCTATAATTACGGCTGCCCTATCTTAAATTCAACTCTAGCTACGGCCCTGAAGGGGACGCGGGAGAGGAAGGGGAGGTGGAAGGGGAACGGGACGAATGGGAAAGGACACGCAGGGAGAAACAATTTCTTCATTAAGTGGCATAGCAATGCATGCTAGTAAAGCATGTATAACGCATATAACGCATGCTAGTATAGCAAAGCATGGAGCTTGCTAGTTTAAAAAAAAATGTTACATAAAATACTGATTGATAATATGTGGGTAATTAAATCCCAACTTACAAGACTTCAGAGGGAAGTTTGGTTTTGATTTATTAAATAATAGAATATTAGAAATATACTTTTTTGTCGCGAAGCTTACTGGTCACAAAACTACTAATATTTGAGCAATGTTATCTTAAACCGTGTTTTTAGTTTATTTTATAACATGGTGTGAAATAAAACAAGAAATGCGCAGCGTTCTGTTATTCCGTCAATTTGAACTAATGCTTTTTCTTTGTAGGCAAATTTGAAAAGAAACTGCTAAGTGTCAATTCGTTTAATGCAAATTGGGTTGATGTGCCATTGGCATGTGACCTTTTCAAAAGTATTCGAAGAACGTACCGTTTCTACCATTTTGGGCACATACACTAAATATCACATATATATATACAATAATAATGTATCCACATAAGATATTTAAAATTTATATATCTACTAACGATATTGTAGTCGATGTTATCTGTCAAATGTAATTGCCGTGATCAATGATTATGTCGAATAATCACCAATTTTTTTATGTGACTACCTCACCATAATAGGCTTTCAACTATTTGCCTACAACGTATTTAACCCTCGACCCGTCGCGTGGGGTCTTTAAAAGCCCAGGTTTGACAGGAATGCTAATTACGTACATTTTAAATGATCCGACTGATTCCTTACTTTAGGTAGCTTCTTATAATAGGGACTGTACTTGACGCTAGCGCCGCCAACATTCATTCTGCGCATGTGCGATGAAAGATACAGACTTGTGTTTCGGCGTGAGGCTAAAAAAAATCAACAAAATAGAATGAAAAAACAAAGTTTACTTGTTTTTCATTGTATTTTGTTGATTTTTTTGTAATAATAATAAATCTGTATCATTCTCAAATAGTTAGTTATAAGTTTGATAGAAATTGGTTAGATTTTTTAAAAAGTTTTCTATTAAAAAAGTACGATTAAAAATTATAAAAAATGTTACTTGTTGATTTTTAAGCTTTTACATTGAAAATAATTATCTAATTTTTTAAATTTATCTTTATTTCAACAGAGTCATTATCACCTGACTACAATCAGTTAAAATTACATATAAAATATAAGCTATAAGAACAAATAATTCATATTTATTTTTGGGGTCCTCAGCGACCCCGCGCGACCCGTCTAGTTATAAAAAGCGCGACGAGCGGAGGGTTAAGAAAGATTCTTTGGACACGCTGCTCGCCAAACTGGGATTCCAACTTGGAGAAAATCATAGTCACTGGCAGAAGAAGCAGAGGAAGGTCACCAATTCGCTGGAGTGACCAAGGATCACTGTCGTCTGGTACTAGGATGTCCTTGACTCTCCACTCAGCGTAGAACCACGAGGAGTGGATGGGTCTTGTCCATCATGGAGATTGGAGATGGATTACCATCCTCCAATCCAGCAATGAGGAGCCGACTTAAGAAGAACCGCACTAGAGTTCAAACTACTCCAAACCACCAGGAGCCAGAGAGAGTACGGTATCTTCAATTAGGGTGTGATGTAAGGCTGAAAGTAACGGGGAAGGAGGTGAAGAAGTACCTCTCTGTACAAATCTGGTCACCAGGCATGGCTATACCTGTTTCAAGCAACGTTTCAAATCTTAATTTTTTTTTTTTTTTTTTTTTTTTTTTTTTTAATTATTTATTGTAACATTTATTATAATTACAATTTTACAACAAATATATATTTTTTTTACAGGTATTTTTTTTTTTTACTACCCTTCCATTTAAAGCATTTGCTTGTGTATGGAAGGGGAGTGTACATAAATGCTATTAGTTATTAGTTATAAGGGAACGTACCCATACTACGTGTACAACTTTTTGCAATTTTTAACCCCCCCCCCCCCCGGTGACCAAAATCCTAAGCAACCCGCCGCTCATTTGTATGGAGCGTGACATTTTGAAGACCCCCCCCCCCCTAAACGTGTCACGTAGTATGGGTACGTTCCCTAAGTTAGTACTTAAATAATTAATTGTACATAAATATATGTGAGCTGCAGTATTTATTTGATAATGATGTGAATTTTTAAAAAAAAAGAAAGAATGTAATGAGAAACTAAGGATATTTGTAAGATTAATTGACAGTAGTTTTTTTCTTAAGAATATTTTTAAAATGTCTCTTGACAGAGAGCAGTATTCGGGTTTTATCATTAATGCTTCTGATTTCTTCTGGTAGACGATTGAAAAAAGTTCTTCCCTGGTAAGTATAATGATGCTGTGCAAAAGACGTATTTAGTTTTGGGCATAGAAAAACATGTTTAAGTCGAGTTCTGTTTTCATTTAAAAATGGATATTTATCTTTTTCCTTTATAATTTGAATCAATGAATTTTTAATATATAAATCTTTAAATGTGGGTACTTGAAATTCTTCAAACAGGCGTTCCGTTGGGTAGTCTAAGGATTTTTTTAATATAATTTTAATAATTGTCCTTTGTACAATTTCTATTGGAAGAAGGTTACATTTATACGCGGATCCCCAACTAATAATAGCGTATTGTAGAGTGGATTGAACTAAGGCATAGTAGATTAAATATAGATTTTTTATCGACAGAAAATTTCTAATTCTTAAAAATATATATATTAATTTTCTGATTTTGTTTACTACTTGACATATTTGTTCCTTCCATTTCAGATTTTTGTCGATAATTACTCCGAGATATTTAATTTTATTTGTTGTTTTTAATATTGTACAGTTTGATTTGCAATAATTTTGGCTATGAATTTTAGTATTATCGTGTATGACAATGTTATAATTTTTGGGAGCATCGTTTGGATGGATTGCAAATGGAATTACAAATGTCTTTTCACTATTTAGTGATAGTAAATTAGTGTCGAAAAAATTCTTAAGCGTGTTGATGTCTTCTGTGGCCTTTAATTCTACATTTTCCCAAGTCTTTTCACTTATTATTAATACTGTATCGTCGGCGTATGATGTAATTTGACCATTTAAATGTTGAAAAAAAAAATCATTTACATATATGGTAAAAAAAATTGGTCCAAGCACTGTACCTTGCGGGATTCCAAAGCTTGAAATCTCTTGATCACTATTAACATGATTGATTTTTACCACTTGAGGGCGGTTTTTTAAGTAGTTTGTGATCCATTTAATCGCGTTGCCTTTTATGCCAATATCATTTAATTTTTTTAATAGCATCTCATGGGATATGCTATCGAATGCCTTTCTGAGGTCAATAAATATGCCCGCACATTTTTTACCTTTATCTAATGATTCGTAAATGTATGAAGTTACGTTAGCAATGGCATCTTGTGTGCTGAGTGATTTATTAAAACCAAACTGGTTTTTGTATAGTATTTTATTACTATCTAGGAAATTTACCAATTGTTTTTTTACTATTTTTTCAAAGATCTTTCCTATGTTAGAAATTAGACAAATTGGGCGATAATTCGTTACTTGGTGTGGATCACCAGATTCGTAAATAGGTGAGATTATTGTGTTTTTGTAGTTCATTGGAAATATTCCTTTCGTTAAATTCAAGTTAATTAAATGAGTGATGGGTTTTATTAAGTAAGATTTCATTGATTTTAACATGTGTGCCGTAATAGAATCAAAACCGGGAGACGAACCTCCTTTCATATTTTCTATTATTTTTAAAATTTCACATTCTGTTGTTATATCAAATTTTGAAAGTATATTACGTTTCTGTAGATTTTTATTTTTATGTTTTTCTGAGTTAGAAGGTTTATGAATATTTTTCGCAAGATTTTTTCCAACATTTGCAAAGAAGGAATTAAATATGTTTGCACATTGTTTAGGCTGTAAATTGGCATCTATAATTTTTTTTTCATGTTCGATGTACTTAATATTTTGTGTCTTTTTTGTATTGTCTATGGCCAGATTCACAGTTTTCCACATTTGTTTATGGTTATTTTATGAAGATAATATTTTATTTTTAAAAATCTCTTCCTTACTTTTTTTAATATAAGATGTTAATTTATTTTTATATTTTTTATAATAAATATATGCTTTTTCATCATGGGGATTTCTTAAAGTTGTTTTATAAAGTTTTACTTTGTTTCTGATAGATATTATAAGTCCTTTGGTAATCCAAGGTTTTAAAAATCTTAATTTTTATTTTATGTGTATTATTATTTCAGTTGTCGAATTTTTAATGTGTTGTGACAGGATTTTTTTCAAAGTTAGTCGAACATATTTCGGTATCATCACTCTTTAAAACATTGTTCCAATCTTCCATTTTTAGTTTTTCAGAGAGAATAGTCATGTCTATTGTTGATTTTTTGGGTATTAAATTGTTTTTTATGTTTAATATTATTATTATACAGAAGTAAGCATGAATGATGATCAGTTATGTTAGTTTTCCAAACAATAGATTTTAGTTTGTGAAGATCTTTAATGTTTAAGTTTGTCCAAATGTGATCTAAACAAGATGGAGTATGTTCTTTTATTTCTCTAGTATTTTTATTTATGCAAGATATGAAATTTTGTTCAGTCATAAAATTGATGTATTCAGTTTTGTAATTATTTTCTATTTTTTCATTAATGTTCACATTAAAATCACCCACCACGAAGCAGAGTTTATTTTTTAATTTTAATAATATGTATTTCAGGTAATTAATAAACGTAATAATACTTGAGCCATGCGTTCTATACATAGCTATTAAATGATATATTGATTTGCCGAGTTTGAAATGTACTTCGATGCAGTTTACCAAATGTATTGGGTGTTCTATAATGTTAACAATACTAAATTTATTATTTGCAAATATTATTATTCCCGAATTTTTGTTGATATCTACTTTGGTAGAAATATAATTGTACTCAGGTAAGTGATAAGACGGTGACTCAGCGTTCGTGAATGTTTCAGTTAACACTATGAAGTCCGGCTTTTTAATTAAATTATTTATTTTTAGAATTAGTTCATCTAAATTTTTCTGAATGCTACGGATGTTTATGTGCATAATAATTATATCATTGATGTTTTTAGAAATAATTTTGTTACATGAATCAGTAAAATACATTCATATTCTTGAATTTTAATATTTAATTCTAATTCGCTATTTAAGAAATCATCCATTTAATTAATGTATTTTGCAAAATTATATATAATTTTTTTTATTCAATCTCGTAGTTTATTCTTTCCTTGGCTAATTTAAGCATGTAAGAACGGAACTTACATGTTTCGCTGTTTGTTCGGTGGTCTATTTCATTCATTTTACTGTTGAAGGAGTTAATTTCTTTCTTCTTGTTAGCTGAGTGACAGTTAGCGCATTTGGGCGGTAGTTCCAGGGATTTACACTCGGAGATGGGATGATCTTCTGAACAGTGCTTGCATGTTGGTTTATTCATTTTATTGTAGCATTTTTGTGCTATGTGTCCGAATCTTTGACAATGGAAACATTGCGTAAGAACGTTACAATCGGTTACATAGATTCTCATGAATCCTAGATGATTTTTTTTTCTATTTATAAGATGTAGTCTCAATTCTGGATTTGTTTGGAGAATTAAGTTTTTGCTGTTAGTTTTTTTGTTCATAATGATGGCTTTGACTTGTAATATATTTTTATCTTGGTGTTTTTCACATATCATTTTGATGTCGTTGTTTTGTTCAATTATGTCTTCTAAGAATTCTTTTACGGTATAGTCTTTGTCAAGTCCTTTGAATATTACGCATGGATCCGTTTTCACAAGTACCTCCGCTATTATGGTTTTGTCGACTTCATTTATCTTATCTTTTAATTTTTTGCCTCTTCTTTTTCTAGGCATGTTATTATAATGTTTTTTTTTTTGTTTTTTAAATTCACTTACTCGAATTCCCAACTGCGATATTTTGATTTTTTGAATTTTCTCTTTTATTTTTTCAGTGTCTTCTTCTTTTAAGCTTTTTATAATTATAGGAAATCGTTTTTCTTGTGTTTGTGGTATTAAGTTTTTTACTGCCGAAGAGCATGAAAATAAGATTTTTTGTGTTTGGTTTTTTTCATGAATTTCACATTTTTCTTGTAATTTAGCTAATTCTATTGCCATGTGGGATATCATTTCCATGATGTTATTTATTTCTTTCATCATTTTTGATTTGGTTTCTTTAGTAAGTTTATTTTCTTCTATGATTGTATGTAAGTCACTTATGTTTTGTTTCGCCTTAGTAATGAAGGCATGCATGATGGCATGCATAAATTAACCGAAAATAAAATAATTTTATTACTTTTTATTTATATACTTTTAAAATTTGTCCGGGTTTGAAAGTGTTATTTTATTTGATCGCCGCTCACTCGCGTCCAACACCGTTAGAGGTTGAGGCGACACTGATATTTCACACAGAGCGATACTTTTGAAGTGAAAACTCCTTTAGCACCGTTGTTATTTGAAACTCGATGAAACAAAAAATAACGACACTAAAAAGAGATAAACACATACATACATCTATAGGATTTAGCCTGCGAGAGAATGAGATAGTATAATCGGTTTCCTTTTTGTGCGGTGTTTCGTAGCCTCCCCACTCTTGTCTACTTTAGTTTTCTGAAGGTTTCACTTCTACCGCGTGTGAATTGCATCAGATTTATTAATTAATTTTTATTTTACAAAAACTCCACACAAAAGGCCATGAGGAAAATAATTTCCCTCACGGCCTTTGTCATCTTTTGGGACGCTGATTGGAGGGTCTTCTTGTGGAAAGGAAGGCGTGCACCATCTTGTAGGAGAGAGGAAACACAGTGGCTGGCAAATCCACAGCGCTATTGAACTCAATAACGCGTTGTAAAAACGACCCGTTCTCATGTGACAAAAAAGTCAACTGTGAACAAATGTGGGGCGCGCGTTTGGTGTGTTTCCCGACTGTGCACCGATACTACTCTGGATGTACTTATGTTGTGTTGAGTTCGGATGTTTTTGTGTGTATATTCTGTTAAGTTAAGATGTTTTGTTTGTATTTTCTCTTAAGTTAGAATGTAGTATGTATATTCTGTTAAGTTAAGATGTTTTGTTAGTATTTTCTGTTAAGTTAGAATGTAGTATGTTTATTCTGTTAAGTTAAGATGTTTTGTTTGTATTTTTTTTTGTTTGTATTTTTTTTTTATATGAATACCGCACAACCAACAGTGTCCCAACTGCTCCCGTCTGAAACCAGTGAGATTATGGCATCCCCACCTGGGGTATGTTGTGAGGCTGAAGTTAGTGGGGAGAGGAAGGAGATAGGGAAGAGGAAGGTGGGGAAGTACCTGGCTATTCAGATCTGGTCACCAAACACGGCTAAAGCCATTTCAAGCAACGTTTCAATTCTGAATGGTGGTCTTACACCGGGGCGACACTGAGAGTATCTTCCACTCTGGAACGTGCCGAAAATATGCTACATATTGTTTTAAATAAATAAATTGTGAAATAACACTATTATACTAATCAAATAAAATTTATTTGCCAAGCCGGGATTCGATCCGGCGACCTTCGGAATGCTAGTCAAGAGCCTTACCGCTGGAATACGCCGTCAAAAGTTAAGTTAAGTTAGGATGCTTAGTATGTATATTCTGTTAAGTTAAGATGTTTTGTATGTATTTTCTGTCAAGTTAAGATATTTTATATGTATTTTCTAAGTAACGATGTTTTGTTTATTTGTTTATTTGTTTATTAGGACATACACAGTACATAAGTTATAAGGAATGTTAAATAAAGTAATTACATGATTTAGTACCTATTACGTAAGTCCGTATAATATCTGGGATAATACGCCTGGGATTTGAACAGTTCTTAAAACTTAACTAATGAATGAAAGAGAAGAATAATATAAAGGAATTTGTGTGTATTTAGTGTACTACCGCTCAGGTGATGTGGTGTGACGCAGGATGTGACTGTTTCCCTAAACTCACCTCCAGTGCGAAACAATTAGTACCTATGTATGTAGTTTATGTTAAAGTAGGATGTTTTGTATGTATTTTCTGTTAAGTTAGGTTAGTGTACTACCGCTCAGGTGGTGTGGTGTGACGCAGGATGTGACTGTTTCCCTAAACTCACCTCCAGTGCGAAACAATTAGTACCTATGTATGTAGTTTATGTTAAAGTAGGATGTTTTGTATGTATTTTCTGTTAAGTTAGGTTAGTGTACTACCGCTCAGGTGATGTGGTGTGACGCAGGATGTGACTGTTTCCCTCAACTCACCTCCAGCGCGAAACAATTAGAATTCATCTCGTTAGAATGAGGTTTATCGCCTGTTCTTCGTGTAATTGCGTTTTAATGAAACAATTAAAAAGTTTCAGCGGGCAGAGAATAAACGATTGGATTTACGAGCGATTTATATTCCAGCAGTTTAACTGCCGGAAAGGAAGTTTATTATTAATCGGAAAAACTTATCCACTTCCGCCGAAAGAGGCGATTCATTGGGACACATTTATAATTAAAATAAGGAACTTCAGTTAAAAATATTATGGCTTAAAAATATATTTTATTTTATTTATTATGGAAAATCAACAGATATTTTACACTTGTAATAATATCATTAATAATATACATAACATCCAATGACAGATTTTCACATAATTAAAATTATAATTAAAAAGTAAAACAAAAAAAGTAAGGGTCCTGTACTAGCGTGTGTCGCTCTCCATAGAGAGAAAACAAATGGCCTTATATTTAAACGCCCGGGGTCTCAAAAGTTTCGTATGATCTGTAGCTATTCGAAAACGTAAAAATAAATGAAATTATTGTTAATAATAAATTATTGCCCGCTAAAATGGCCGGAAGTTTCGAAATTAAATGGATTTCGTGATTTGGAAAAAAAATAAAACAAAGGGTTCATATTTAATATTTTGTACCAAACTTATTTTTCATTACATAACTGCAGTACAAAGAACCAAAAAAAAAAAATATTTTTTTAAACATATGTGATGTGTTGGTTTAAAAAATAAAAGGGTAAAATAACACTTTTTCTGGATAAAATCAGAATTCTTGTTGACTTACTTATATTCATAAAGTTAAGCTTTTTTTTCATTTTTGTCAGTTATATGCATTTTTTAATAATAAACAAACGCTAAAAGTTTAGATTACTGAAAAACAAAAGTTATTAAAATTTAAAAAAAAAAATGGTTTTAGGTTTGTTTTCTGATTTTCAATGCATTTTAGCGGGCTAATAATCATTTAAAAAAAAAAAAAAATTAAATGCAGTTCTCATTTTCTTTGCAAGACGACGCAACTTTTAAGACCCCGGGCGTTTCTGAATTCAAAAGTTTAAATAATTGACACACGCTATCCTGTACCCATAAGAACTTAACAAAAATATAACCCTGAAAATTATTAAAAAAAAAAGATATAAAAACACAATATAAAGTACAATAATCTGCTTACTAAATTTCAAAACATGAAGTAGTCAAGAGTCAGAAATCTATTCTCACTCCACAACAACAATAATAATAATATGTACATTGTACATACATACAACTCAGAGTGAATACAATAGTAAGTCGAATGACAAGTATGTAACTGGAAAGGATTCACAGCAATAACATGGTAACTTGCAATACGGTCAAAAGATTATTTAATATTGGCTATGACATACTTTTTTAAGGTACTTAAATTACATGAGAATATGTCTATATTATTAAAATTCTTATAAAATACATTGCATGTTCAGAATATAAAAGCATTTTGTCTGAGATTAGTAGAACATTTTTGAAGATGAAAAAGTGATTTTTCTCTGGTTCTAACGGATGGGACTCTAAAATTAATCTCAGCCAAAAGGGGAGAACAATCAATAAAACCATTGATAATTTTATGAAGATATATTATATCTGCGGAGTCTCTTCTAATCTTTAATGATTTAAGTCCATAAAGGTCCTGCAAGCTGTTTATGTCACGATAACCAATATTAAACTTGAAATTTAAATGATGGACAAATTTTCTTTGGATGGCTTCAATGCGTTTATAATAAATAAAATATTGAGGATTCCATATTTGAGAAGCGAATTCAAGATGACTGCGAACATATGAAAAATACAATATTTTAAGTGTCTGAATATTCTTGAATTCTTTTCCAATACGGAATAAGAATCCTAACATTCTAAGGGCTTTCTTCACAATCATATTAATATGTGCCTCGAATATAAGTTTACTATCAATTCAAGTAGAATACCTAAATCACAAATTTGAGTAACCCTTTTGAGTGATTGGCTGGCTATATGGTAGTTATGGTTAAATCTAATTTTTTTTCTAGTGAAGATAATCACATAACATTTAGAAGTGTTCATGTTGAGATGATTAATTATACAGTAGTCATTAAGCCTATAAAGATCTTTTGTAATTTAATGCAGTCATATATATTTGTATAGATCAACAGTTCTGTGAGCATATAAAAGTTTCTTCTTTAATCTTTGCAATTCACTTAGTAAAGTTTTAAGGTAAGGAACTGGTAATGAAAGACTCATCTTCAGGACAATTTTTAAGGGACTCTTGAGTTTATTGATTCCATTTCCAATTACATTTTAATAACCGGAAGATACAAACTGCCCGAGACAGACCAAGTAGTTACTCGTTAATTAATTGTGGTTTTAGCGAAGCGAAGAGGAGAAAGAGGGTATATCACCCTAAAAAAACAGCTATTTATAGAATAATTTCCTTGCCTGACTAGAGATTTGTACCTTCTGACATCTATGGACATTTTATCTAACTAGCTATGAGAGTTCTCACCTAATGTTTTATGTAGGATCTCGAGAGGTGTGAGTCCTGGCTAAATATAATTAAATTCCAAGGTCTGAAGTTCAGACACACTTTGTGGCGTCATTTTTAATTAAATAAAAAGAAATTGCTTTGTAAAACACCAATATTTAATCAAAATTATGTTTTGAAACCAAAGGTTACTTTGTAAGGATAAGATAATAAATGTTAATCTTATTCTGACAAAGAAACCTTTGGTTTGTTTTCATCCTACTAATATTATAAAGGCAAAAGTTTGTATGGATGTTTGGATGAATGTATGTATGTTACTCTTTCACGCAAAACTGCTGAATGGATTTTAAGGAAACGTTACAATAATGTAGCTCATACATCAGAATAACATATAGGCTTAATGGTAAGCTCTGGCATTATGAAATTAGTATAAAAAAATTGCAATAGGTGGAAGGCGAGCTGTTTGAAAAGTGAATGAAACAGGTATGGAGGGCGGCGATAGGGTGAGAGGGGGGGGGGGGATTGGGGGAGGGGGAGGGGGGATGGTGGAGTGGGAAAGGGGGGGGGGTGGAGTGGGGGATGGGGGGGGGAGTGATAAGAGAGATGGAGGAGGCGCTGTGGGAACCCCCCTAATACTACGCGAGCGAAGCCGGGGAAAAAGCTAGTTTAATATAAAAGTTTAATTACTTATTAATTACAAATCTATTCGATTCACAAATTTCTGATATCAAAACATAATTTTTTTTAAACAGTCAATTCAGTGATGCCAACCATGCGGGGCATTCTGAAGTGATGGTATTTTATTCATTTTTAAATAACTATTTATGAACTAGCTTTTTCCCGCGGCTTCGCTCGCATGGTATTAGGGGGGGGGGGGGGGGGGTTCCCACTCCCACTCCGCCTCCCACCCCTCCTCCCTCCCTTATAGCTCCCTTCACCCTCATTAATTGCCGGTACATTCAGTTTTCAAACTGCTCGCGTGCCACCTATTTCAATTTTTTATACAAATTTCATAATGCCATAGCTCAACAGTAGTTTTATACAAACAAAGAATTCAAATTAATAAATTACGTTGTATTAACCACTTAATTATTTACAAAAACCGACATGTTTCGTCAGCAAAGCTGACTTCCTCAGGGTTTTGACAGAACTAATTTTAAAAATAGACATACATAGGTAATAGAGAAAAATAATAGACATAAACAATAATAAAATTTGAAAGAAAATAATGTGTAAGGGACGAGGGGCAATATAGAACAATTAAAAATTTAAAAGGGAAAAAAGAATTATCCAATTTGATGCAATCGTTCGGAAGTTATGCGCCCACACACATTTCGGCGATTCATTTTTAAAGATAGATATTAACTACGACGCCAAATTCGTTTCCACGGCAACCGTTTGTTTTGCCTTTCTTCTGACGTTTGCAATAACTCGATTTTGTTAGGGACAGAAAACGTATGATAAATTATTTCATAACGCCAGAGCTTACCAATATGTATATACTTGCAATATATTACTCTAATATATTACTCGCAAACAATGTAGCTTTCTATAAGTGAAAGAAGTCCGTTCAGTAGTTTTTGCATGAAAGAGTAATAAATATACATCCATTCATACATCCAAACAAACTTTCGCCTTTATAATATTAATAGGATTCCACGATTTAATTTTTTTTACGTTTTGTTTTCAATATAATATTATTAACAAGTCTGTGAATCTCATAGATTCGCTGTTTTTGATAACTTTTCTACTTGAGCAACGAAAAAAAGTTTTTCACGAGTAATCAACGCCGCGATTGACTGATTATTGGAGGAAAAACAAGTTAAGGGGAACGGTTGCGCGGCCTTTTTAAGCCGCCGCTACCCGAATTTCTACCGATTTCTTACATATCTCCCTTAAACATTTGAAGTTTTTAAGCTCTTAAGGGCCCGCAACCCGAATTTCTACCGATTTCTTACAAATTTCCCTTAAACACGGTAAGTTTTAAAGCACTTAAAAAAATATATGTTATTCTTGAAGATAATATCTAGATATTGCCCGCGCCGAAACGCAAATACTATAAAATTCCCTCAATAGAAAAAAATCGCAAAGTATGCTTCAAAAATTATTACAAACACGTTTGTTTCAGTTATTTTACAAGTTATATGTATGAAAAAATTCACAGTGTTTCTTTAAATGCTGTTTAAGATGCTCCCTGCGAGATGTTTTGTTCTATTTTAAACGAGTCGTGTTTTATTAAACATTTTCACAATTTTCGCACCGATTTTGTCGCTTTAAAAATAGACCAAAAATCTCGAGGGGGGTTGTCTTAAACAACATTTATAGAATCACTGTGAATTTTTTCATACTTGTAAAATAACTGAAACAAACGTGTTTATAATAATTTTTGGAGCGTATGCTCCAAATTTTTTTGATTTTTTTCTATCGAGGGAATTTTATATAATTTGCGCTTCGGTGCAGGGAATGCCTAGATATTATCTTCAAGAATAACGTATATTTTTTTAAGAGCTTTAAAACTTAACGTGTTTAAGGGAGATATGTAAGAAATCGGAATAAATTCGGGTAGTGGCGGCTTTTAAAAATTTCTATCCAAGAAAAAGCCATTTTAACGATTTTAAATTTAGTTTTCATTATATTAGAAATTATTACACAGTAGAAAGGGCCAAATTATATTTTTAATGATTATAATTAGCTCACAAACCAATTCCAAAGATGCCACTAAAATCACTCAAAATTGATTGAATAGCACATCTGTACAAGACATTTGCTACATTTTTTGATTAAAAATGTAATTATCCAATTTATTTGGGTATTTTGGTCTCAAACCCAAAATTAAGTTTTGTATGAAAAAGGTCGCGCAGCCGTTCCTCTTAAAGAGGGAAAAACATGGAAAATAGTTAGAAACGGGGTAGAGATCGTTTGGAGGTGATTGCAATTTGACAACGACGTAATAAATGTTTATTCGAGTGTAATTAATAGAATAGATAAAGAAAATGTTAAATTGTATTATTTTTCAATAGAATCGTGTTCTGTAGTAATAACGCAAGAACATTTTAACATTGTAATAAATACATCTTTCTGGACACACGTTCCCTCTACCAACGTACATTTTATCTGTCTAATAAATGGTTGCGCATAAAAAAAACAGGTACTGATATTTGATAATTAATGTTTTTTCTTGTATAATACGTTAGGGCGGCATTTCCAGGGGCGCTGCATGCTTGTATTTAACGAATGCTGTGCACACGGGCGGCCGAGTCAGGGGGCCTTCAGTTGTATTTTTTTAAGATTAATAAATTTCAATGGTGCTTCTTTCACGTGAAATGAAATATTGGATTAAAAAAAACACTGGAAGTACCTTGCACGACGTTTATACATTGTTTAAAGATCTTAAAAGCTGTCTCAATCATGGAAGTACGTCTATCTAGGACGGAGAAAAACTACCATTTAGAACCAATTTAAGGACCACATAAGTAAGTAGGTTTTATCGATAATATCCAGTATATATAATAACCGGCGTAGTCCAGCGATAAGGCTCTTGACTCGCACACCGAAGGTCGCGGGATTGAATCCCGGCGTGGCAAATAAATTTTATTTGATTAATTTGTGTTATTTCACAATGAATTCATTTAAAATAATATATAGTATATTTGCGGCACTTTCCAGAGTGGAAGATACTCTCAGTATCTCCCTGGTGTAAGACCACCATTCAGAATTGAAACGTTGCTTGAAATGGCATTAGCCGTGTTTGGTGACCAGATCTGAATTGCCAGGTACTTCCCATCTTCCTCTCCCCTATCTCCTTCCCCTCCCCACTGCCTTCAGCCTCACAACAATCGGGGATGCCTTAGTCTCACTAGCTTCAGGTGGGAGCAGTTGGGACTCTTGTGCGGTATTCATATAAAAAAAACAATATCGGTAACTTGTCTACAGTTCGCTAAAGAATAAATAAAAGTTCGCAACGGCTAAGTGTTGCTTATTTATTTGACTTGAACTTTTTGTAAGTTTTTACGATCTGCAGTCGTGCTCGGGATCGATATAATTTATCAACGTCATCGATAAAAACTTAATCAATCAACCTTGCTAGATACCCAGATATCGATCCGTAGATTACGACAGCAAAACATAGAAAATACAAAAAAATAAACCATCGAGGTTTGAAGATTGTGGCATACTTTGTAATTAGGACCATACATTCTGTTATTAAAAATACTAATTTCGGTTGTAAATCTCTCTGTCTGTAATTCTAGTTCAATGAACTCTAGACTTTTGCATTTAGTTCTAGTCAAATTCTGAAAAATTCAAGTGTTTGTTTGGAAAATTCAGGCAAGTGATAAAGTACTTACCCGCAATGTAATATTTATAACAGAAAAAAAATAATGATCATTTTCCAAATCGGAACTGATTTGTCTAAAATTAAGACAATCTGTTATTTTTCACGGGTTTGTTTTGGGTATATACAATATTAAAAGTCAAAACGTGAACCTGCCGACATTTGAACAAAATATCAGGAGCACGGAAATATGTTTCCTTTTGGTTACTGTTATTTTTAAAAACATGTTGGTCACAGTAGTTCCCAATCACATAAGGGAACGTACCCATACTACGTGACCAACTTTTTGCAATTTTTAACCCCCCCCCCCCCCCCCGGTGACCAAAATCCTAAGCAACCCGCCGCTCATTTGTATGGAGCGTGACATTTTGAAGACCCCCCCCCCCCCTAAACGTGTCACGTAGTATGGGTATGTTCCCTAAACGAGAAAACTATTCATATTTAAAAAATGCATTGAAAACAATTTTTTTTTATTCCCCGCGATTATTTTTAAATAGCTCCATACAGTAGGCCCCGAGGAAAATAACTCACTTCAGGGCCAATGCTACCTTGGTTCGCTTTAAATGTTTTTAAATATTCGCTCGCCTTCATACGTTTATTTTATTTTTAAACGACTTCAAAAAGGAGGAGGTTCTCAATTCGACTGTATTTTTTTAAATTTTTTATATATATATATATATATATATATATATATATATATATATATATATATATATATTTTTTTTTTTTTTTATGTTTGTTAGCTCAGAACTTTCGACTGGGTGAACCGATATTGATGATTCTTTTTTTTATTTGAAAGCTGGTGCTTCCCATGTGGTCCGATTTTAATTTTGTTTAGTTCTGACAATGGCATCCATGAGAAAACCATATAAGTCTTAAATTTGCATAAAGTATGTGCGCGACAAATGGACGAATAACTCAATATCACGCTAACCGATTTCAATGATTCTTTTTTTATTGGAAAGGATGTATTTCAAGGATAGATGAGAGTTTGGTTAGGTTCTGATTATCGGATCCATTACAAAGTAACGGAACTCTTCAATTCTTAGGAGCAAATTAACGAAATTCGGCCGAATCTCTTAATTTGACCCTAATGTCGTTATGGTCAAATTGTGTCTGTCTCATATGAGCAGCACGTTTAGTAGATCTACCCATATTCAGACAAATTAGTGTACTTCAGATTCACTAAAAATAAAAAAATAAACAAAAATTTTAACAAAACAAAAAAAACGACTTCAAAAATGCACTAAAAAGTAAAAAAATAATTTCGTATTCTTCTACAACTTCATAATCGACTTACTTTTTCTACTCATCAATATGTAGGTACGATTGTTATTTTTGGAGTCGGTGTCAGCAAAGGTACCCGGCCCGGCGCGGCGTGTTTACTTGACAGCTCCCCTCACGCCGCAGCCCCGCTCTCGCCTCGTCAAGTCGCTTGTGCGACACAAGCACATCTCATCTATAACTATGTATGTAGTTACAAACCTACCATGACTGACACCGATTCCAAAAATGACAATCGTACCTACATATTGATGAGTAGAAAAAGTAAGTCGATTATGAAGTTGTAGAAGAATACGAAATTATTTTTTTACTTTTTAGTGCATTTTTGAAGTCGTTTTTTTGTTTTGTTAAAATTTTTGTTTATTTTATTTTTATGTTTTATTTTGTATGGATGTCTCTCAGTATTTCTAAAATCTCTATTCTTGACAATGCATCTTTTTTTTCAATATGTTGTATTTTTTTTAAACGTGTAATATCCATGTAAAATATACTTATATGTGTCTGTCCTTCCCGTAATGAGTTTTTTTCTTAACTCATTGGGAATAATGTTACAATATTTTTTGTAATACATTATAATTAATTAAATAAATAAATAAATCTTTAGGGAAGCTGTCTGGAGAATCTTTTAAAGAAATACGAAGATCTTGGAAGGAAAAAGTTATGAGGAGTATGAGGAGTGGATAGAAATCTGGGATTCAATGTGTCCAGGAGTGACGGACGAATGAATTCACCCCCCCCCCCCACAGCGGAGCCTGGCTGGAGAAGTTAAAAGGTCTCCATCAACCAGTTTTTGCTGATCCATCATGAATCCTGGTACCTCTGCTTAGTTGCGAAATGTAGTAAACCACTTGGGGTGACCCAAAGATATTGAAATATAAGTAGATGTGCTATCTGCAGTTTTTACTAGGTGGGACTGCGCTTCCGGGTGTCGCCGATATTGTTTACCAATTAACAAATTAACTAAATGAATGAATAAACCAAACGAACGTTAAACTAAATGAATAAATTCTTTCCGTATTCAAACTATATTGTTAACCAATACTAATGCACATCTTCAAAAAATCAACGAAATGAACAAATTATTTTTGCATGCAAACTACTCTAATTAGGGCGTAGTTCGCCGACAGGTGCGCGGACACCATAGCATATCTCTTTTGTATTTGAATATCTTTGGGGTGACCCATGACAGAGGTGTTCCAATAAATGTTTTCCGGGGCGGCGATATCCACATCCGTCTCGCAAATTGAAATTGATATTTCATGCCCTGCACTAGTTTGTTATAAGAAAGAAATTAAGTTTAAAACTAAAATTAAAATAGAACGGGACGCCATCAATCGGCAAAGCGGGAGAAATTTGATGGAGGCGTGTGTCCAAAGCTGGTCGCAAGAAGGCTAACGCAGAAGAGGTAAATTCTATTTTTAACTTAAAAATGACTAAATTCATTTTCATACGCAGGTTGATATACTCCTTGCGGCGGTCCTGCCTCTCCTGCCAGTACCCATGTCCAGTACCTACTCTCGCATCCTCCATACATCATGCATGATACATGGCCGCAGTAGGCAGTGGGTAGCTCGGCAGGTACTGTGCCACCCACCGTGGGTAGTTCCACGTCGGCCGCCAGATGTCACTTGTGGCTACGCAACGCCACTGCAAAGCGCCTAATTATTATAATGGCAACACTCACACCCAGTGGGAGGGCGGGCTGATGGGTGACAGCTGGACGAGGATACATCTATTATTCATATTACCATTCAAATTCGTTTCTACTCATTTATCAATAAAAACTTGGAAACTTCGTAACGCCTAGATTTTATGGAACCGAAAAATACGTATCAGTCAATAAGTAATGCCTCTTATTTTTTTCTACTTAAATAAAATTAGTTTCGTAAAAATTTTGAATTTGGTGCTATTTCTCACACCTTCTAAAATCTGCTGCAGTAGTAACTTTTTCCGTCAACAGGTGGCAGCACTGTGAACGCTTGCAAAATGGCTGACATCGATGGTCGTAATAGATAGCGTTCTGTAATTGATTCTTGACTGTAGAAGGTGAAACACAAAAATTCACATGACGCAACAGTGGACGTCAGTACTGCTAGACGATGGGTTCATTACCGTAGCGAAGCTGAAGGACAAACACCGCTGGCTGAGGAAAAGCGGAGCTGCACGGGACGTTGATTGCAACGAATGTACTCATTCGTGGTGACCCCAGATAACAACAGATGTCGCATTCACTCCCTCAGTAAAGGCAGTGTGATGACGATTATTCGACAACTGATTTTTCAACAAAAGTTTTGCAAGGTGGGTATTAAGAAACTTAACCGGCCAGAGTAAAGAAACAATAAAAACAATGGCCTCACAACACTTGCAGCTCTTAGTTTCTGAAAAAAATTGTGACCGGAGACGAAAAATGGGTTATTTTTTTTAACCTGAATCAAAGTGGCAGTCAATGGAATGGCGTCACACAATCTCACCAAGGACAAAAAAATCTGGATATGACCGTGCTTTTTACAACACTGTGATACACGCCCTTGTTAAAAGATGGACCAAAGCTTTGGAAATGGAGATTATATTGAAAAGTAATATATTAATCGTCAATAATGTGGTTTTAGAGCCCTGTAATTGCATTTTTTATTACTTGACAATAAAAGGAGAAAAAAATAAAAGGCTTTACTATTGACTGGCCCTAGTACGTAGCAAAGATGTTAAACAGTTTGCCGTTAATAGGCGCACCTGATGGCATAAAATTAATATTCATATTTGGATGATTTGTAGCGTCGTCTGTGAGAAAAATGACTTCAAGAGCGCTGCACAAACTAATAATATATTTCTACAACCTTGTTTTTAATTACAGACTAGACAAACCAATCAATACGTGTCAAAATCAATTCAATCAATACGTGTCAAAATCTGAACGTAATAAAAAAATATTAAATGCTGGCTAAAAAATAATTTGGAAGTGAGAAATTTTTTTCTTTAAATTGTATTATATGTTTTCTAAATTCCTAAAATATTTTTATGTCTTTCTGTATTTTAGATTAATAAAAGGAAATATATGTGTATTATATGTAAACATATTTATGAACGTGTGTGTGTACTTATTGGGTGTATACATACGTTATTATATGTACTTATCTTTAATTTTAAGAAATCTCACAGTAACTCCTGTAAAATCGATCATGTTGATCTCTAAAGACACTATATATATACATTTTTAAATTCTATTTTAACCACCATTGTTTAATATCCACATAATATAATACCCACGCACAGGCTTCGCCTTTGTGGGATCTTTTTTGTAACTCTCTTATATTTTATGTTATTATGTTTGTACCTATTCCCATGTATCAAAAAATTTTACTAATAAAAAAAAAATAAAAAAAACCATTATAACAACTAAACTAATGTCAAAGAATTGCATTCACCGGTTTGTCGATCACCGATATAAAACTATATGACCGGTCGGTGGCTGTGTAGGCATCGCGTTTGGGTCCCACCTGGGCGTCGCGTGTTCGATTTCGATTCCAGGGCTAAGTCCTCCATCAGAACACAACGGCAACATTTGCCGCTTTCTGTGGTGGTAGTAGGAGATTTTCAAATATTGTCGGGTTATTCGTAACCCCGAAATATTTGTCTTTCTTTTTATAAAAGCACGTGTACAATGCATTTGACCAATGAACGCGATGCTGCGTAAAAATGAACAAATATTGGTTTATTTGTACTCTGTACAGACAGAAAACATACAGAACTATGACCTGGGAGGTCACATGAGATTAACACTGTTTTTTGTTTATTTAGAGTTTAGAGAAATTTAGCTGCAGTTCGCACGCTTAATATGTAAAATTATCTTAAAATGAGTAACAGCGTTATTAGTGATAATTTTGAGGTGTTACAAAGTGATTGTGTTAAAGTGTAATATTAAAGCTTCATATGGGAAACTAACTTATGACAGCACCATCAAACCCTAGATTCATAACCATTCGTCCCACAGACCGCGCAAAACGTAAATTTGTTTCTAGTGTCTCGAGTGAAAGAGATAGAACGATGACCTCTCAAGTACCTTCCTAGATCACTTGTTCATTACCATTAGTAACGCGTGTGCGCTTGCCTCGCAGTGAAGTCTTGTGCACAGTTATAGACCTTTGAACGTCTGAGAGACGAATTTTTATGAATAGTGTAGCTTTTGACGAGACTGCAAGTTATTTTGAAAACATTGTTTTTGATGAGTTCTGGTTATACAGAGTAAAAGGAAGTATACGATATTATTATAAATGAGTTATTATTTATAGTTACATCTTATTCTATCGTTCAAAATGTATTATTGTGTGTATTTTACATCAAATCTTTTTATTTTATTTTAGAATGGATAATCGGCAAATTGAGGACTATTTGAATCGTTTATCTGATTCTGGTGATGATGATTTTACCAGTCAGCAAAAGGATGTATAAATGAGTTTTCTACATCCTTCTTATCCTTCAAAACATCCTTCACGAAACATCCTTCACGATTTTTCGTGAAGGATGTTTCGGAGAAGTTGACCGAACCGTGGTTACGTAAAAGACACGAAATGACAACTTTGAAGAGATGCCTCAAAAGGAAAATCGCCGAAGTTTTAGGTGAAACGCCTACCAAACGCCTACCTGGTCCAAGTGGTACTCAAAAAAAGGTTTGTGGTTATTTTGATTATAAAAAACGGCGTATGACAAGGTTCCAATGCAAGCAATGCAAAAAGTATATGTGCATGGACCATCGCAGCCTCATGTGTGTGGAATGTACCGATGAAATTTAATTTTAACAAATTTATTATTTTTTTTGTTACCTAATTAAACATATTAAAGAGTGCCATACTTAATTTATTTATTTTATTTACAAATACCCCAAAACTCGTCACTAAAATATAGTCGTCTGTGAGATGAATGTTTATGAATAATGTTCCTCTTAGATAAGGTTATGAATCTACGGTTAAGCTGTTGATGAAGATAAAGGTTGAATTGTTCATAAATTTGTTGTGCTATTTAAATTAGTCGTAACTTATCGTACAAGTTTGAAAACACGGAAAGGGTGGTGGCAATCGAACGCCTTGATTTGATGAGTTTCAGCAATATGCATAACACCAAAGTTAAACGTTTTGTGGTTAACAGGCGCTTACATCTTACCCGATGGATAAATTATAAACACCGCCTTACTTTAAATTGCAGAATAAGATAATATAGAGATAATATCACAGTAATACGAACGGATTAAGTGAAATTTGAATGACAATTTCACCTAACCCGTTCGTATTACCGTGGTATTATCGTTTTCTGCGATTATGAGTAAGGCGGTTGCACTTCAGATGCAAAATTTACTTTCTAAGACACATAACTAATATTTCTGGAATAACGAACACTTCTGGAATCTGGCTAAAGGAAAAAAAATACCCATAAGAAATGTGTTAAACATTTTGCGGCAATTAGTCGCCCACCATGATATTATTAATGGAATTTAACATTTTATAAAGTTTTTCGCCGTTGTTTCGTCGTTTTCTTTTGCAATAGTTACAAGCGTCGTTTATTATAAAAAATTGGAAAAACTTTTTTGTTTTTTATTTTCCACAGGAGACCCTGGGGAAAATAATTTCCCTCAGGGCCTATGTGATACTGTACCTAGGGGATACTCTGTGGAAGGTTTTTTTTAAGGAAAGAAAGAAGAAGTAGGTGGGTAGGAATCTGGGGGTCAGTGTGTCCAGGAGTGACGGACATAAATACATCCCTTCAACTGTGGCGCAAGGCGATGGGTCGAGGGACTCTGGCTAGAGAGGTCAAAAGACCTCCTCGATCAGTCTCTCTCGATCCGGCCCGCCAAGTAGTAGGTGGTCAGATACATCGACCGCCGAGACCTTGAAAAACCTCAACCCATGAACCCGGGAACCCCTGCCAAGTCATCAAACATAGCGAATCACTTGGAGTGACACAGAGATGTTGGTTATCTAATAATTGGTTCCTGGGGAGGCGGTACCTGCACCGGCCTCCCAAAAAAAAGTTACAAAATGGAGCTATCAGCATTACAGCGATGTAAATAACATACTTTCTTATAATAACTATTTCTTTCGTATCCGCTCTTCTACAACATTTATATAAACGACATTCGATCATACTTTCAAAATTCCGAATTTGTGCGTTTAAGCGCGCCTTCCACTGCGAGCGGAGCGGACTCATTACGGAATCCACTCGACTAGCAAACGTTAACTGCATACAAGTGCTTCCATCAAGAACGAGGCCAGCGAAGCGGACTAAACGAGTTAAATAGTTTCGAACGAGTTCGCTCCGCTAATGCGAGCGGAGCGGACTCCGTACGATCTCCGCTCGACTCGCACACGTTAACTGCATACAAGTGCTTCCATCAGGAACGAGGAAAGCGGAGCGGACCGAACTTGTTAAAATAGGTCCGAAAGAGACCGCTCGCGCACACCATCGCCGACTAGTTTCTAGCGGACTCCGCTCAAGAACTGTAGCCAATTCAATTGCCTCGCTGAGTTTTTGTCGAGATGGAGGTGTTTATTGAAGCCGTTTGCCAATTTCGTTTATAGGATACGACTAGCAAAGATTGTCAACATAAAGGATTCGGCTTAGAAAACCATTATTGAGATGATATTGGCGGAAATAAGAAGGTAAATTATTTTTTAAAGTTTTTACATATTTGAGATGAGATTCTTTTATAAATGTACATTTAATTCATACGTAACATTTTTTTTCATTGCATACATGCTGTCAGAATCATATTCACTAGAATCAGTACTTGACATCACAAAAATCACTCCGTTCACTTCGAAACAAAGCGATACTGACTCGTTTTCAATGGAAGGGCAAAACTATTTCTCATTTTTCATTGACCTCGCTCCGCTCGCCCCGCTCATTTCTCTCGCACAGGCAGTGGAAGGCAAACACCTATCTTCTAAGTGACTCTTTTTTGATGGAAGGTCAAAACTATTTCGCTCAGCTCCCACTCCGCTCCGCTCTACTCTTTTCCGCTCGCAATGGAAGGCGCCCTTTACGCTGACGATATGAAAAAAATCAAAGTGATGCATTCTCTTTCTGACTGGGAAGCATTACAAAGTGACCTAAATAGGCTTTGCAAGTATTGCAAAGTTAACTGTTTAGATTTCCAAATGTCATACTATGACATTCACCAGAAATAAACATGTTATTAAGTACTCTTATTCATTCAACAATGAACCTGTCATCTCTAAAACGGAATGTAAAGATCTTGTGGTTTACTTTAATAGCAAACTTATATTTAATAAGCACATCGACTCAATCGTTCACAGGTTATATAAAATGCTTGGTTTTGTTCTTCGCATAAGTAAAGTGATCTATAACCCATGTACAGTAATAATGCTATATTTTGCATTAGTCAGAAGTACACTGGAATATGCTTCGCCAATTTGGAACCCGCAATACAAAGTATACATAGATAGCATACTACATATTCAAAACAAATTTATAACGTATATTTATTTTTAATTTATACTTACCTTCAAATTCAACAATAACTTTGAATGCACATTTTAAACTTTGCAACAAAGGCGAGCAAAAGTTGATTTGACATTTATACACAAAATTTAAAATAATAACATTGACTGTACCGAACTTTTTCCCTAGTTAATTTTAACATACCATTCAGACGTACACGCCAAACAGAACTATTCCACAAGCTGAATTACAAGACAAATGCAGTACCTAATTCGACAATCAATCATGCTCTTCATATGTTCAATAATATTGGTCTAAATTCTAACATCGACATTTTCTCCCATTCACTGCCCAAATTTAAAAATAGCATCATATCAATAATATAAATTGTTTAATGTCCATACATACATACACACATACATAAACACATACTCACACATACTCACCCTAACGCACCTTCCCACTACAAACATCATCCGGTAATTACTTAATACGAATACCATAAATAAGACAGTACAATGAAACACATAATAGGTCATCATCATCATCTGTGGCTCTACAACCCAGGTCGGGTCTTGGCCTCCAGCAGAGCCTGCCTCCATGACTGTCGGTGTTGTGCTGCGTTGCGCCAGTTTCGGATGCCGATGGTGCTTGCATCCTTCACCACTCCATCCAGCCATCGAAGCTTTGGTCTTCCAACTCTTCTCCGACCCCCAGGTGCACCATCCATAATTCGCTTTGGAATATCTCCTTCGCTCATTCTCTGGATATGTCCAGCCCACCTGAGTCTTCCAGTTTTGATTTCCTTGGAGATGTTAGGGTCCTCGTAAAGATCGTATAGCTCCTGGTTGTATCTGATACGCCATTCTCCATTATCACAGACTGGGCCGTAAATCCTTCGCAGCACCTTCCTTTCAAAACTTTCTAGGGCTCCTTCATCACCCTTACTGATTGTCCAGCATTCCGAACCATACATAAGAACAGGTCGTATAAGGGTCTTGTAAAGCAGGACTTTAGTTCTTCTGGTAAGGTGGCGAGATTTCATATGCTTCTGTAGCCCAAAGTAGTATCGATTTGCAGCTACTATTCTTCTTTTGATTTCGCTGGGTACATTGTTGTCATTTGTCACCATAGTACCGAGATATACAAACTCGTTGACAGTTTCAAATGTATAATTATCTATCTGTATACTTGGTGGTTTCTGGCGTCCATGTACGGGCATATATTTTGTCTTCCCCTCGTTGATGACCAATCCCATGTTCCTTGCCGACGTAGCTAAGCTTTTAAACGCCGATTTTAGTTCATATTCTGAGCGTGCGATGATATCTATATCGTCAGCATAAGCAAGGAGCTGAACAGACTTGTTAAAAATATGGCCTGTGGTTTGTATACCTGCATTTCGGATGGCCTTTTCCAGCGCTAAATTGAATAAAATGCAGGCAAGTGCATCTCCTTGTCTTAGTCCATTGAAGGTCTTTAGGGTGTCTGACAGATCCTGTTGTATTCTGACTCGGCACTCAACATTAGACATTGTGAGCCTTACTAAGTTTACCAGTTTTCTTGGGATATTAAATTCATCCAAGGCTCTGTACAGTCTTTCTCTATTTACCGTGTCATAGGCAGCCTTAAAATCTACGAAGAGATGGTATGTATCAACATTAAATTCTATTGTTTTTTTCCAGTATCTGTCTCAGTGAAAAGATTTGATCAGTTGTAGATTTCCCCTTACGGAACCCAGTTTGATATTGGCCAATTATGCCATCCGAATATTTCATAAGCCTACCACATAGTACATTTGATAGGATCTTGTATGAGATATTCAGCAGCGTTATGCCCCTATAGTTAGAGCAGTTCATAGGGTCTCCTTTCTTGTGAAGAGGGCAAATTATTCCACAGTTCCATTCACTTGGCAGAGTCTCAGAGCACCAGATGGATTTAATGATATTATATATATGGACTTGAAGGTTCTCTCCGCCATATTTGAATAACTCTGCAGAGATGTTGTCAGTTCCAGGTGATTTATTGTTATGTAGACTTTTAATGGCACCCACTACTTCTTCTAATGTTGGTGGCGGCTCGACATTGTCATCATCATTAGTACCACCATCAGTGATGTTTCCATCCCTTGTCAAATTTTCACCTAATAGGTACCCACCATGAATTATACTTATTAATTGTAAAAAAATTCAACCAAAATATCTAAAGTACTGTGTGTTTCTGTTGATAAATAAAATAAATTAAAAATAAAATAATGCCGTTTACAGCAGAGATAGGCAGAGAAGATGAATTTCCAAATAACTGACGGCATCCCCGTCCAAAGTTTGACGAGGATACGTATATTGTTGCATCGATAATCAAATTCGTCCCTACTCATTTACAGGGCCGGATCTACGAAATCTAGCGCCCTGTGCAGTAGGTACCAATGGCGCCCCCCCCCCCCTACATTTTTATTTTGATTAAAAATTCGTTTACCCAAATTTTTTTTTTTTAATTTATTTTTTTTTTTTACACTAATTTATCAAATAAAATCAAGACATATAAAGGGTGTAACACTATCTAAAGTTTTCGAATAAATAAGACACGATCTATGTAATTCTTCTCCATTACGCAGTTTCTTGTAATAATAGTTAGTATTAAATTTACGCTTGTTCGTAATAGGAAAATCAAAACCTTTCAATTGTACAGGACCTTCCTGAACTAATAAACTAATGGAATTTTGAGATAACTTTGGCCAGCATCCGGGATCTTTCAATTCAAGCTCTGAAAACAGAATTAAATTTAAACTGCTATCAGTAACGTTATTTTTGTCTTCTAATAATTCGACCGGAGGAATTTGTGCGATAGATATCTGTTTAGATGTGCTCGGGACCATTGTAACGTCATTGCGTGGGACATCATTTTTTATCGGTGCTGGAGAAATTGGAATTAAAAAATTCCCAATGGAAACGAGTTTTTTTATGTCATTACGCTCTTTAATTCTAAGTTTTAGATTCTGCGAGCCTGAAAGTTTTTTTTAATTATTGTTCTATTCATTGTAATCCACAATCCACAACCTCTAACAACCAATAGAAATGTAGTTATAAATTAAATAATCTAATAATATAACCTCAAATTTGTACCTTGCATTTCCATTTCCCCTGTGTTCTGTGTTGAGCGAACAAACACGAACGTATCTATGGTATCAACGGCTTACGAAAGACGCTTACACTGATTATTACTGACTGTAAAATAACAAATCTAATAGAAATTAATTATAGGTACATTTAAGGAACTTTAACTGTCAAAACAATGATGAAACTGTTAACAAGTTGCAATCTTGCAAACCGTGCGATGTTTATGCTAATGGAATTTTGAATTTACTGAAGATTTCATAAGAAAATGGTCTTTAACCACATTCTCCTAGAGAATTAAATCGTGCAAAAGCACTTTGAAAGGCGTCGTCGGTTTGTTTGTTCTGTTGAATAAAAGTACGGCGCTGTGATTGGTTAATGAATTTGGATCGCACTCATTCGTCGTAAAAGACAGTAAAAGATATATGGAAAAATAGATCTTACGTTTAAACTAAATATATGGAATTTGTAAAAAAATTCTGTAACTGACTATAAATTCGCAAATCGTTGAATTTCGTTGAATTAAAACCAGATGCGTGCGCAGTCTGTATCTTTGGAAAGTGTTGCTAGAGCGTAATAATTATTTCGTACTATGGGTAATTTTTAAACGATTCAGGGAATATTATAACAAATTTTTAATACAATATTTATTTTCTCACGGCGCCCCTTCGGAGTTGGCGCCAGGTTTTTTGCACGTTTTTGAACGTATGGCAGATCCGGCGCTGCTCATTTATCAATTTTATCATACAAGATTTTATATACCTGGAAACAAGAACAGGGAATCTAAGCTGCGCCTTGTTTTTAAATACAGGCAATTTTCATAACACATACGCTAAACATTTTGCAGTTAGCATGATCCCAAATATTTTGCAAATAATATTATGATGATGTAATAGTCTTACTTCTAACAGGAAGGAACATATAACGAAGGACATTTTGAAAATCTGCAAAATGTTTTGACACACCACTATGTCAAATCATATTTGCAATTGACAAAACGACAAGCTGAAATAATAAAATAAAATAAAAAATGCTGGGAGCAATTTTTAACCATTTGAGATGACCAACGGCAGGGGTGTTGGTTACCCAATAAATGGTTCCTTGGGCTGCGATACCCATACCCGCCTCCCTAATAGGATTTAAAACATTGTTTAGTTTGCATGAATCAACTTAATTAACTTTAACTTGTTGGGGGCCGCTTGTGACCCGGTAAACACGCGAGTTATTTTAAGAAAAAATCACTTTTGAGATGCGATTTTGACCCTAATGTATAAAGAAAGTGTATGAAAAACTCGATTAGAATCGCTAGCTCTATTATCGCCCTTTACCATAGAAAAAGCTGCAATGCAGCCGGTCACTCCGAATAATTTATATGAATTATTTTCCGTCGGGCGGGATGTGCGCAGGTCTTGCGCATGCGCGAAAAAAATATATTTTGAACTACGATTTTTACCCTTCTATGTACAAAATTTGTATAAGAACACGGTCAGAAATGCTAGCGGCAACATTCCCTATGGTATAGGTAAAGATTTCATTCATTTTGTAGCCACAAAATATTTTAGAATAATTTTTATCTGTGGGCATCTCGAACTGTCATTGTGGCGGCCGCGTCACAAAATGCCGATGCGTGACCTCAAATAACATCATAAAACCTATCAATTTACGTAAATAACGCAAGTAATGTTATTTTGGTAAATAGTTTATTGTTGTAGAAATGTGTTTCAGTCAATAAAATATACGATAGGTAAAATTTAATCCACAAAACATTCAATTGAAGATCGTGAAATTTCCGTGTTGTTCTGACCAAAAGCCTGGCCCTCAACAAGTTAAAGTATGCATAAAATAGTTTGTTTTCAAATTCGTCTTAAATTTAAAGTCATGTGAAAACATTATTCCGCGACGTTCCATTCACGTAGTTCTCCACACACTGTTCCTAAAATTCGTGGCACCCCGCAGTTCCTGGGCTAAAAGCATAAGTTATTCACGGGACACCCTGTAACGGGCGACAAAGCTGGGTTTACACAGCGCATATCAAAACAAGCCAAGGGGCCAAGGGGAGCAAGGGGTAAGAAAAAACACCCGCGAGTTGGTTTCTAGTTCGCACCTTACTTTACTTGCCTACTTGTTCCGGGTTCCTGTCTAGAGTCGCTGAGGTATATCCGTGTAAGGGGGCTGTTCACGTGCTGGGTTTTTCAACAAGTTGTTTATTTATTTATTAAGACATACACAGAACAATATGATGCCAATTTATTTGTTTGTTCACGCCTCGATGGCTTTTACATGTAAAGTAAATTATACAGAAGCATTATAACAAGTATGAAGTATCATAAGTATATACTACATAAAATAATAAACAGAGCATGAAAGATTTATTTATTAATTTATTGTAAGAAACAAACAGCAATTTATATACAGGATGAGTTATTAAGAGGTTAAACATGAGGTAAGCCAAAACAGTTTCTTATGCTAATGTTGGTTTTTATGATATAATATACAATTGTAATTAGTAATAACCATTAAATGAAAATGAAAATAACAATAACAAAAAAAATATATATACGTTATAAATATATAAGTATATTAGAAGGAAGAAGGAATAGGAAAGGGCAAGAGGCAGAGGAAGGTGGGATGGGGACAGGAGATGCTCATGCTGTACCTTTTCTATAGTTGTGCATTAATTTAATTAACATTTGTGGTCGTACGTTTGACTTCGTTTCGGTGTTTCAAAAGAGTATTATTAAGAATATCGATATTGTTAAATTGCGTGTTATATTGCGCGCATATACGGGGGATTGGAGAATTTTTTCTAAGGTTGGTTCTGCACGCTGGCAAATGAAAAAAATGGTTTAGTCTGGTTGGCCTTGTAGGTATGTGAATTCTTAAATAATTTACGAGTTCAGGAGAGTCCAGGCCGTTATTCAGAATTTTGTATAAAAATATTTGTTCAGATATTAATCTTCGTGTTTTAAGTGGAGTAAAGTTGTGAAATTTTAAGGATTCGGTGTTATTTACAAAGAGTAATTTGAATTTATAATTTATGTGTTTAAAAAAATTATTTTGTACACTTTCGATTCTGTCAATATGGCATTTGTAGAACGGTGCCCAAATTAGTGCCCAAAGATATAAGTAGGCACAACATAAGTAGGTATTAGTATTTGATAAGTAAATTGTTTACAAAGGAGTTCAACCAGCAGATTCGTATTTGGGTTCAGGCACATTAGATTCAATAATTATTGTCACAATATCACACACAAATATGATTCCAAACATACTCGAAGCATACCGGTATTGCAGTGGTGTAAAACATTTTTTAACGATTAATATAAAAGTAGGTAATTTTCTTGTAATAAATTTTTAAAATTTTTTTTTGGTCATGAATGTACGTACGTTTGTTATTATTATGAAAAAAAATAAAAGGTAGACAGCAGTTAAATCTATAAATAAGTAAGTAGGTACTATGAATGTAGTTACAGAGCAGTGGGTATTAAATTTGTTACTGTTAACAATCTGAAACATTTAAGGATTTTTGCTTAAGTTTGTTATTATCAGGAAAAAATAAAGTAAAAGGTACACAGCAATTACATATATAAAGAAGTAAGTAGGTACTATGAAAGTAGTTTCAGAGCAATGGGTATTAAATTTGTTACTGTTAACAATCTGGAACATTTAAATTTTTTTGCATCTGCATGCATACATATAAGCTTTTTGAAGGAAGCGATGTTTTTATAAAAAAATATGTCAACAGAGCAAGTTTCATTCCCCACACGATGCAATCTTTGAAGACAAGAATTAAACATAAAATTAGTGCGAGAAGCAACTACGTTAAATGGAGCATGGAGTCTGGTGTTGTAATTGTTAGGTACTTGATAATTTATCATGTTCTAAAGTTCAGGGCTATCCAAATATCCGTTAATAATTTTAAATAATAATAAAACATCACAGATTTATTAGGTGTATTAAATTAAATTAATACCTGGTCATTCTATCTATTACTTAAGATGAAGCGAAATAATGTAAAATCATACAAAATCATGTACTTTTGTTTTGAAAATTTGATCGCTTAGAAGTACTATAGATGCTTCAATTAAATACTGCTTGTAGAACATGCGAGTATCTTGGCCTTTAAAATATCGGTCATATTTTTTACAAGTCTTTTAATAAGTCTCACGGAGACCCACCGAGACTCTTGACCCAGATGTAGAGGTTAGGTGCAGAATTGAAGCAGCAAGAACTGCGTTCATTAAAACGAAATCCCTCTTCTGCAATGACAATATCAGCTTAGAACTAAGGCAGAGAATGCTAAAATGTTATGTGTGGTCGGTCTTGCTCTATGGATGTGAAACATGGACCTTGAAAGTAAATACCATGAACAGGTTGGAGGCTTATGAAATGTGGCTTCACCGAAGAATGCTCAAGGTCCCATGGACCGACATGATCACCAACACAGAAATTCTCAGGCGGGCTAGAGCAGATAGAGAACTGCTTACATTCATAAAAATCCGGAAAATTTCATATCTGGGTCATATACTTCGAGGGGAGAAGTATCACTTGCTCTATTTAATATTGAAAGGCAAGATAGAGGGTCGCCGAGGGCCTGGTAGGAGACAAATGTCTTGACTGCGAAATATACGAGAGTGGACCGGCATTAGAAGTGTGGAGGAGCTATTCCGGGCAGCGCAAGACAGAGAGAAATTTTCATCGCCAAGGTCGGTGGGACCTGATACGGCACACAAAGAAGAAGAAGAATAAGCCTAGAAAAAAATAAAGTATAAGGTCTATAAAAAACACTTTCAAGTGCAAACTCTCCTACTTATAAACCCCTTTTCGGATGTGGTTTTATTGTCTAATGTAGAAAATTCAGTTTTTTTAATAATAATCGCAATAAATTGATATTTACGCCCGAACCTCACAAAATAAAATAGGATATACATTTTCTCGTGTTATTTTTGACGTCAATCAATTTCTTCTTCTTTCGTATGGTGGGGGGTCAGAGGGGGACATCTAGGTCTGCGAGCCAGTCTAGGGCCTCAGGCGTTGCCCTGTGGACCTCATAAATCCCACCGGGGAATGAATGGAGCGGGCATTCGTTGACCACATGTTCGGTGGTCTGCACCGCACCGCATTCACACGTCGCCGACTCTTTAAATCTATGCATCATGTGAGCACAACGGCTATGGAAGCACCTTATTCTATTGATGGCAGTCCAAAGTTTGCGAGGCAATGAGAACCCAGGCTGTCTCTCAGTGGGGTCTTGCACGAGATCGGCGTTTTTGACGTTGGCTGATTGCCACTCAAGCTTCCACCTATCTTCTGGGGTGAGAGGTGTTCGAAGGAGTCTTTCTCCTTCCGTCCAGAAGGGTTTTCGAGACTTTAAGCGGCATACCGGGTGAGAAACGACATCATCGTGCAAGGGTATTTCGCTTTTTTGCAGCGCCTTCTTGTATTCCCTCAGTGTTGCAATCTCTCGCCTGATATTTGGCGGGGTTATATTTGCAAGTACGGGGAGCCAAGTCAATCGTCAACGTCAATCAATACGACTGGCACTCGACGAATTTGGATTTTTAAAGTGAATCTTATGCCATCGGCGTAAGAACCATGTACTTGGCACACCCATTTCGTATCAGTTACGCCCCGCCTGCGATGGGGAATAGACGTCCTAGACTCCGCGTCGCTTGGTTCCATGATATCAATTTTAAATTTCCTTGTTATTACAATAAAAAAATGCGTAAAAAAGGAGTTAATGTTTTTTACGCATTTTTACGAAATCAACCTGTGAAAAACAATTCTCCAATAACTTTTCCAACCTTTCCAAAAGCTTTTTCTCAAGTATTTTTAAACCCCTCCCAAAAAGAGAAGTGGATTCCGATTTCGATTTTTCCTGGACTATTGGATCACCAGTTTACGATTCTATTCTACGAACATTTTAAAGTGTGTGGAGAGATAAAGAGAAGTTTTTATAACAAGAATTATTTGTTCACAAATTAAAATCGATTGTTAAAAAGCGTAATAAAAAATTAAATAAAAGTAGTTTTAAAATAATTAATTAAATAAATTAGTTTTGTATGTTAGCAAGGAATCATGAAAAATGTCGAGGTAATTTTTTATAGTGGATATAAATTGTGATTTCGCGAGTAATTAGTAAGTTATTTGCTGCATTCGCGTTGCTTAGGTAGCATTTTGTTCCAGATGAATTTTGCATTCATACATAAAGATAGCAGCCAAATATAAAAATATGCGTTAAGAAAATGTTGGTAGTTCTTAGTCAAAGAATGATAGTGTTAAATATGACCGAAGAGGATAGGGTCCAGTTAGTTCAGTGGGAGAGCATCGCCCAGGCAAGGTCCTAGGTCCAATTCCTAGACATGACCGTATAATTTTCTGATTTATGCGTTCCAAGTTTTCTATTGAAGAGAAAATAAAAATCATTAGGTATTTATTAATTTTATTAATCAAATGAAAAGTAAATTAGGTTTGATAAAATAAAAAATGTGTTGAATTACATCAATCATTAGCCTTTTTTTGGTTTTTGTGGTTGGAGTCAGAGTGATTTTATCCCCCCCCTTTTAACTCCTTGTTAAGAGGTGAAATTGGATGGGATGGGGAGGGGAAAAAGGAGTGGCGTGGAAAGTTGCAAAGTGCTTGGCAATTCAGATCTAGTTAAGAAACATAAGAAAGTTCCCACTCGTTTGCACACACTGCACACTGAGAAGGCCAATTTGAATTCCTAAATATGGTGCATTTTATTCTATAAATGTTACAACTTTATCTACATGTTGATGTTTAAAAAAAAATAACTCTCCTCATAAACAGATCAACATGTTGCTTGGGCCGTGATGGAGAACTCAGCTTACAGAGAATTGAACTCGAGACACCCGAGTGCAAACTCGAAGCGGACCACATAGCTACAAATCGTTTTATTATTTAAAACTATTACAAAACCATCAAAAATTGGAATAAATGATAATGAACTCAGTATTATTCGAAATCTCCCATCAAACCGTAAAAAAGTATAAAAGTCAATAACAACTAACAACTGTTTCAGCAATCAATTGCCAATTAGTTTTGGTGTGCTTCAAGGAAGTGTTTTGGGTCCCACTTTATTCTTAATTTACATAAATGAATTGTGTTATCTGCCAAAAATGCCAAGATTGTAGGTTTCGCTGGTGATATGATTCTGCTCTTCAAGCAACTAGAATTTGTGATTGCCCTTACTTGGAACGGGTGACTAAAATTAAACACGACCTCCGTAGTCCAGTGGGTAAGACTCTTGACTCACAATCCGGAGGTCGCGGGTTCGAACCCGGCATGCGCAAATAAATTTTATTTGATTAATTTGTGTTATTTCACAATTAATTCATTTAAAATAATATATAGTATATTTGCGGCATGTTCCAGAGTGGAAGATACTATCAGTATCGCCTTGGTGTAAGACCACCATTCAGAATTGAAACGTTGCTTGAAAATGGCTTTAGCCGTGTTTGGTGACCAGATCTTGAACACTACAACACACACCACACAAAAAAACACAAAAATCAAAATGATGGCTTAGTCGTATACACTAATGATAAAATAAACACATTCATCCAAGAAATACATATCGTAGACTCCAACTGCTTACAAATAACATATGAAAAAGAAACGTGTATTCTTGCAATGTACAGATCTCCATCCAAAAACAATATTACAAATTTCCTAACTGCACTTAATGATACATTAAATGATCTCAACAAACACAAAAATATCATCATCATTGGAGACCTAAACATAAACACTCTACAAAACGGACACCCACAAAGAATACCTAACAACACTAGCACAGCATGGACTGGAGCCAATGATAAATGTTCCAACACGAGTCACACACAACACAAAAAGTTGTATAGATCATATAATGATCAAAACAAAACTAAAAACCAAAACCATAGTGCTTGAAAGTACTATTACAGATCACTACATGAATATGATAGCAATTGATACCGAAAACACAAAACCTAACCAACATAAAATATTCACAAAAAAATAATTGACTACACAAACTTAAAAGAAAAACTCAAAAAAATAGACTGGACTACAATATACCAAATGGAAAAGGTCGAAGAGGCCTGGGACAAATTCATAACAATTTTAGGGCAAGAAATAAATAATAACACTACTCTAAAACAAGTAAAACTTACACACAAAGCTAAAAAAATTAAACTATGGATAATACAGGGAATATTAAACTGTATTCGTAAACGAGACAGAATTCACAAACAAATTAAACATACGCCGTATGACATACAACAACTTAATTACTACAAAAGATATAGAAACATATGCACAAAAATTACTAGAGTAGCTAAGGAGTTGTATTTTAGAGAAATACTTAAAAAAAAAGAAAACAATAACCCAAAAGAAATATGGAAAATCTTGAAAGAAGTTACATACACACAAAAATTCAAACAAGAAAATACAATCGAACATCTAAACATTAACTCAAAAAAAGTAGACGCCAATACAAATAAAGAAACTATAGCAAATCATGTAAATAACTTCTTCGCAAGTATAGGAAAAGTCTTAGCGAACCGTAAAATTCTCAACACAAACACAATAACACAAACAAACAGTTCAAACATCAATACACAACCGACACAACACAGATTTGCAATAAAAACAACTTCGGAAGAGGAAATTGATAAAATAATAAACACATTAAAAAACCGTATTGCTCCTGGATTAGATGAGATAACGACGGATTGCATTAAGATAATAAAAACAGAAATTTTAAAACCCATAACACACTTAATTAATCTAAGTATAACACACACCTGCTTCCCTAGTACTCTTAAAAAAGGACTGGTGATGCCTATTTACAAATCCGGAGACAAAATGCAAATAACTAACTACAGACCTATCACATTGTTAAACTCGCTTTCAAAAATTTTCGAAAGAGTAATAAAAAACCAAATTACAATATACCTGGAAGAAAATAAATTAATCTCGGAAAAACAATATGGTTTTAGAGAAAAAATAGGCACAAAAGAAGCTTTGGCGTGTACAATAGACTATATACATAGCAATTTAGATCAAGGGTATAAATGCATAGCGATATACCTAGATTTAGCTAAAGCTTTCGATTCAATTTGCCACCAAACGCTTTTCAAAAAATTAGAAAACATAGGTATCAAAGGCAAGGAACTCCAACTATTAAAAAGTTATATGAGTAACAGAACACAGCAAGTAAAAATTAACAACCATATTAGCAAGCCACTACCAATTACATATGGAGTTCCACAAGGAAGCATACTAGGGCCCGTCTTTTCACTATTTACGTTAATGAACTTTGCAGCATGAAAATAGACGGTGAAATAGTTAGTTATGCAGACGACACAGTTTTACTCTTTAAATCTAAGGATTGGAAAAATGCATACAACATAGCGAATTTAGGAATCACGCGAGTGAAATCATGGCTAGACTCAAACACGCTTACTTTAAACATATCGAAAACAAAATTCTCAACGTACAGTATAAATAGCACAGGACAGCCAAAAAATAACACAAACACCATAAAAATACACGAATGTTTAAACACCAACATCTGCGTTTGCCCTCCTCTAGAAAAAAAAGAACAAATAAAGTATCTAGGAATCATAATTGACCATAACCTTAGATGGACAGATCACATCAAACAAGTCACAAATAAACTCCTCAAAACGATACACATTTTCCTAAACATAAGAAACATATTATAATATTATAAACATATAGGGGTTAATAATTACATGCTAAAAATTTATGTTTACAAATTGTGAAGAAGCAATAAATAAATAAATAAAATATACAAAATACAACAAATGAAAACAATATATTTTGCTCTATGTCAGTCTATAATAGAATATGGAATAATTACTTGGGGAGGAGCAACAAACTCAGCTATCGAACACCTGGAAATTGCGCAGAAAACGATCTTAAAGGTAATACTTAAAAAACACAGACTTACTGATACAGACCAAATATTCAACCGTTGTGACGTACTAGACATACGACAATTAAACGTTAAATCGCTACTAAACTACATTTTTGACCAAAAAAACAACCTTCAACAAACACAAAATATCACAAACAGACCAGTTAGACAAGCATACAAAGAAAACTTAAGAACTCCGACGGTAAATACAAGCTTTGGACAAAAACACTACCAATATCACGCTATAAAAGCTTTCAACAGTCTAAGACTTGAAAATAAAATTGAGGAAAACAAAAATAAATTCCGACACAAAATTACAAAATGGATTAAAGACCAAAATAGACAATACTACCAATATATCATAGCATAGAATAAAAAAAATTCAAGTAACACACAAAACCAACTTAAAACACAAACACACAACACTTATTAAAAATATCGTTTTTAACCTTATACATATAATATTATTTATTTTCAAATTTACATTAATTTTAAATCTCTACTTTTTAAGTTTAATTTATCTTAATCATATGTTTTTTATTTACTTTATTCCGTTTTTTCACCAATATTATATATATATATTTATATGTATTGTATAATTTTGTGTATAATTTATGTGTATAATTTTGTATATGAAATGGAGGCCTCAGCACGGGTAAACCACCCAGTGAGGCCAACATCATTGAATTGTTTTTTATAATGTAAATATATTGCATCAAATAAAATAAAAATAAAATAAATCTGAATAGCCAGGTACTTCCCAACCTTCCTCCTCCCCACCTCCTTCCCCTCCCCACTACCTTCAGCCTCACAACATACCCCAATTGGGGATGCCATAGTCTCACTGGCTCCAGACGGCAGCAGTTGAGATTCTTGTGCGGTATTCACTGTAAAAAAAAAAATACTAGGGTAATATTTTTTACAGTAATTTAAAGTGGAAAGAAAATATCGTCACTACAGCGAACACATTTAGAAAATCCTTCGTCAAACTCGCAACTTTCTTAACTTGAATCAGCTCAATATAACTATGTCAATATTTAATCGAGTACGGTATTATAGCCTGGGGAGGAGCAAACCGTGCCGCCATTGATCCGATTTTTAAAGTTCAGAAACTAATTATAAATATTATTCTAAAACTACCGATTACAAATGGTGCGGATGAAATCTTTAAGATGTTTGTAGATTAACTTTATGCCAAAAATATACACATGCCAGAAGCATACCTGTTCAAACACATGACTGTTTTTGACAATATCCATACTGTTCGTGATACTAGAACCAAAGGGCATAATCTCTTACGTATCGTTTATACTAAAAGAAATTTTAATAAAGCAATACTAAGATTTGAAATATAAATTAGACACTAAGTCTTGGATCATCAGCCAAGATAGATCCAACATCACAGCAGAGCCCCGGTAGCGTATTTACAATCCCTACCGCGTTTCCGTCGCTTTAAATTTTCAATATCAAAATATTTAGAAATAAAATTATTCATTTCTAATATACACATTGGAAAGATTATTTTATCTAGATTTTAGAACAATTTTTGTTTTTGCAAAGTGATAAAAAATTATCAATATAGAGATGTATTTACAATATATGGGAATAATATTAAAATTTAAATATTTAGAAATAATTTTTTTAATTTCTAATATACACATCAGAAAGATTATTTTATCTAGATTTTAGAACAATTTTTGTTTTTGCAATGTGATAAAAAATAACGTATAGGTTTTGTAAATACGCGCCCCGGTAAGGCTAAGGTCCAGAGTTCAATTCCCAGATGCGACCGAAACTTTTATGATTTATCTTTTTCAATATTTGTTTGAGTCGCTAATTTTCAGTCAGTTTCAGTGTCGGTAACCCGGGCGTTTATTTTATTTTCATTTTGTACACAGATTTCTTTCACCCACCTCACTAGACAAAGTCTGTTCCGAGGCGGGTAAATAACAATTTTTATTTTGTGAAAAAGATATGTATCGAAGTAGACATGGATATAAAAAGATAAAAAATGTAAAAAATAATATAAGAAAACAAAATAAAAGATAAAACAAAATAAAAATAAAAATATACATATAAAAACATATGCAAATACACACATGCATACAAACATAATGTTGTTATAATACATTAAATCATTATATTTAAATTTTGTTTCTTTATATATTTCCATAAAAAGATTGCATATTTAATTTAAAATTCACATGAAAATAAATGTAAATACAGTAGGTGTATGATAATTAATTAATAAGAAAGTATAAATACAGTGGGAACATGATAATTAATGTGTATTTTGATATTATACAATTTCGTGAGGAAATTATGTAAAATGTGTCTAATGTAGTTATTTAGGATATTTCGAATATCTGTTCTTTTCTTTTCAGTCAACCATATTAAAAATCTTTTGAACAGCCAGTTCATGTTAAATATTTTGTCTTCAATGACTAAATATACCTTTCATTACTTGTAATTGCCTTCTTATTATTGTACGTCTTTTACGCAACTTCTTGTCAAATGAGGTTTCCTTTGTATTCGTAGGTCTTCATCATAGAAATTACTTCCCACTTCTCACTATCCTTGGCGTTTCTCGGAACGTCAAGTTATTAATTATGCTACTCTGCAAGTATTTTCCAACAATTTGCGGGAACAAGTTTATTTCTCTGTTGGTTCAAAGGCTCCTGAATGCTAACTACCACTCCCAACCACCCCCTATCAGTGCCGGATTAAGTTCTCTGAAGGCCCGTTGCCAGGCGAAATTTTGTAACCCCTCATATTTCATAAATCATATTTCGCGGAAAAAGTAAGACCGGAGATTTTTTGTTGTTTATTGATATTCGTAGATGTGTCTCTTATATCAGAATAGTTTATTTATTACGAAAATCTTTATTTATTTGTTTTTTAGGTACATCATAATATACTAGCTGACCCGGCCACGCGTTGCTGTGGCTAATAAAACACATTGTAAAATCCAACCTTTGTAATTACTATCACCCACTGTATTCGTAATTAGTAGTTTATAATAATTAGTATTGTAAATTTTACACAGTTATTACAATGTAAAACATAAAAGTACAATAGTATTAATTAAATAGGAAAAATGAGAGATTTCTTACAATCAAACTGATTGATCAGTTTTGTAAGATTTTTAAGATAAATATTGTAAAATTAAAAAAACTGAATAAACATATTTAAAAAAAAAAAAAAAAAACACCTCCTTCTTTGAGTTTATCGCGAAGAGACAGACAGATGCCGCGGAGGACTTTAATTTATAATATATAGAGATGGTGTGAAAGATTATAATAATGTGAATGAAATGCTTGGAGTAACTAACGTATTTAAGTAAATAAGGATTAATACTGTATCCGTCTAAATAACTTTCCAATTATCCCATTGTACGTGACTATTTTTTTAGAAAAAATCCTTGACAAATTACATACCTAACCTTCCTCACGAAACGTAATGGATCTGGTGGTGGGACCAATTGTGCAATTTTACTTTACCACCAGCACAACATAATCCAGGTGATTCGCCGTTGTATTTTAACGCTTTACAACATTGACAAATGATTGTCATTTCCCCGATTATCACGGAATTGTCGGCATAATAATCTACTTCCGGATCGAAGTGGAATGCTACTCGTTCCAGGCTCACGGTTGTGAGGTAGGTCATCGCCAAAGATATTCAAATACAGAAGAGATATGCTATGGTGTCCGCGCAACTGTCGCCGGACTACGCGCTAATTAGCGTAGTTTTCATACAAAAATAATTTTTTCGTTTCGTTGATTTTTTGAAAATGTGCATTAATATTGGTTAACAATATATTTTGAATAAGGAAAGAATTCGTTCATTTAGTTTAACGTTCGTTTGGTTTATTCGTTAATTATTTGTTCTTTTTAGTTTATTTGTTAATTGGTAAACAATATCGGCGACACCCGGAAGCGCAGACCCACACAGTAAAAACAGCAGATAGCACATCTACTTATATTTCAATATCTTTGGTCATCGCCCATTTGATTGACTTCGACGACCTATGTCAGCTCGTCTTTTCCTTGGCACATTAAAACGGTAAATAAAGTTCTCACGCACTGACAAACTGATCCTAGAAGATTTTAAACAGTAACAGAATGACAGGTAACGTTTGACGTTTGAAATATGACAATCAGAATTCTTTTATTTTTTGCATTCCAATTTTAGATTACGTTGTGTTTCTGAAAGTAGGTAGAACACTAAAACTGTTTATATGAGAAAATGAAATTGTTGTTTTTACTGTCTTTCTCACAATTTTTCCATATTATCTCACCGTTTAAACCTTTCCTGGACTACGACAAACATTTCAAAACCAAAATCACCTAAATCGGCCCAGCCGCTCTCGAGTTTTAGCGAGACAAACGAACAGCAATTGATAATAATGACACTTCTAACAATTATCGTTATGTTTCAACCAATTTACACAAATCCTTGACAAATTACATACTTAAACCTTCCTCATAAAACACTCTATCTATTGGTGAAAACCGCATGAAAATCCGTTCAGTAGTTTTCGAGTTTATCGCGAACAGACAGACAGACAGAAAGACGGCGCGGGGGACTTTACTTTATAATATGTAGAGAAGAGATAATATATTTAATTGCAAATATTTAAAATATCTATTACCATACAACATCAGTATTTTTGTCTGGGAAGAGAACAGTGATTAATCTTAACTAATGAATACAAGAGACGTAATGATAAAAAGGAAGAAAGTGTGCGGAGAGATAAAGAGAAATTTTAAAATTATGAATTATGTGTGCTCATAACTTGTTGACTGATTGTAAAAGTTTAGTGAAAAATTAATGCAAGTAGTTTTAAAATAAAATAAAAATGACTGAATGGGTTGTTTTACAGAATTTGAACAAATCATCAAATTTCAAAGTCAATTATCAAGTTCTGCGAAAGTTCTATTCTTCATTTCATCTATAGGGATGATGTACAAAGGGTCTTTTAGTAAAGGTAGAGAGAAGTTCTGGGAAGGAAAAGGAATTAGGGGTCAGTAGTATTCTGGGGGTCAGTGTGTCTGTGAGTGACGGAAGTATGCATCTAGCCCTCCCACTGCGGTATAAGGCGATATTCCGAGAGAATATTGCTGGATAGGTCAAAAGGTTTCCCGCAACCAGTCACTCCCGATCCGGCCTGCCATGACGTCAGTGGGCAGACGCATCGGTCGCCAAGACCTTGAAAACCTCACCCTATAAACCCGAGCACCCGTGCTAAGTCACCAAACGTAGCGATCCACTTGGGGTGACCTACGGCGAAGATGTTAATTATTATGGATCCGAAGCGGTGGTACCCACACCCGCCTCCCAAATAATTATGTGAAGGGACTTAGTGTACCTTGCTGGAACATTAAACCAATAAACGGATGGCAATGCGGTATAGTTAGTTATTATTTAATAAATATTCTTTTTATAGTTACGTTTATGTAATATCGTTAACTTGATACGCCTTTTTCCATGTTCGTGACCAGATCTGAATAGCCAAGAACCTACCTAGTACCCAACTCTCCTCTTTCCCATATCCTTCCCCACCTAGTCTCACTGACACCGGGCAGTTGGTACACTTGCAAAAAATAAAAAAAATAAGATCATTTGACATCAATTTATTAATATAAACTATTAATAAGAAGCTAGAAATACTTTCGCCTCTGTCAACGACGATAAAGTGAAAATTACGAATCGATATAAATGCACCACTTCAGCCAAGAGTACACGTGGCACGGTGCGACTAGTACACCAGGGAGCATTGATTTATAAAGATTCGGAACACGTGCTCGGAGGAGCTAATTATTTAAATTATACCAACCTACACACAAACCAACCTCGATAAACCTAAACCAACAACCAACCCACAAACCAACCTACGATAAGTGAACAATAAATATTGCAATACATACGTGTTATGGTAGACTAATTGATCACAAACTGAAACATTTTGACCGGTCTTCGCGGGATCCCTAAAAAAAGCAAGCCCTTGCGCATTGATTCACTCCATGTGATGCCTAATCCGGCCCCATCTCCAAGTATAGTTATGGGGCGGCGAAGGCTTTCTTGCTCCGCGGTATTGCATTAACCGCCGGGGTGGCTTTTTAACTCCAACTGAAACTTAACCCCACTCGGAGGGGTGGAGTTAGAGTTGCGTTGCAGTTGGATAAAACTCACCCCTGAGAAGAGGGGCATTCTGAACTACTAGTAGCAAAACATCGCTCAACTAGATGTAATGGTTCGATGTTATTTCGCTTTGAATAAGGATTTTGAAGGAGTTGCGTTAGAAAGAGGACCAAGTTTAAATCCATTTTTTTAAACTTCATTTATAAAAAAAATGTTATTTAATTAAGACATTTACATAGGGCAGATAAATTAAATCACCATTCTAGGCAGCTGCCTGTTTCACGGTGACCAATGGAGTGCAGTTATTTTGTATGGTGTCTGGTGAAAACATATGGATTTAGTATATGAACACGCAGAAAATTGGAAAATTATAAAAGAAAGGAGAAAAAGACACACAAAAGGACTAGATTATAAAAATACACATTAACTTTTTTTATATGTGGGCACACGTACATCCTCACACAAGTAAAAAATATACTCGTATACACCTCTATCTGAGTACGAGAAACAGGCTACTAACACTATCACATTCTCTCGTCAAAATATATATTTGAAAATGAATGTTTCTTTGTTTATCCCTTATTATTTTCTATATCATCCATCCGATTGCAATGAAACTTTGGTTATTTGTCGTGCGCACGCCAGTGAAGATAACTATATACGAGGGTGAGCTCTGTGCTATGAATTAGGTTTTAAAAACTTACAATAGTTGGCGTGAGAGTCGTTGAAAAATGTTCGAATGTCAAATAGTTTAGCTGCAGGGAGGGATGGCAGGTGGGGGAGGGTATTTTGGGAGGGGATAGAAGGAGGAGGGGAGGGAGATCACGGGATAAAAGGACGCGGAAAAGGGAAAGGCTGGGAAGGTGGACTGGTATATGAGAGGGGAAGGGGACGCATGAGGGGACGGGGGCGAAAACGGGGATGCGTGGGAACGTACACGCAGGGAGGAACAATATAATTATTTTAATTGCTACGCATCCCGGGTACTCGCAAGTTACTCGATAATTGTCATGTTGTTGTTGATAAAACAATTCGGATATAACAATATTTAGCACCAATGAAATCGCCTTTAAAATAAGCTTTGTTGCCAAATTAATACCTACTTTCAAATTAATATTTTTCTGTTTTCAAAATCATTATCATCATCATTACATAGTAAGTCGCTCAAAATGCATGTGCGCGTTAATCTTTTAAACTACGCAACGGATTTTCATGCGGTTTTCACCAATAGATAGAGTAATTGAAGAGGAATGTTTATATGTATAAAACATGTAAATTATATTAGAGAAAAGCCGAGAAATTCAAATAAAACATATTTTTGTGCGATTTTGCTGGCGGGCCGTACTATAGTCACTTTTGAAATTCGTTCTACGGAAGAAATTGGAAAATAGATGTCCTAGAGTAAGGGAACGTACCCAAACTACGTGACCAACTTTTTGCAATTTTTAACCCCCCCCCCCCCCCCCGGTGACCAAAATCCTAAGCAATCTGCCGCTCATTTGTATGGAGCGTGACATTTTGAAGACCCCCCCCCCCCCCCTAAAAGTGTCACGTAGTATGGGTACGTTCCCTAAGTAGCTATTTGATTTTCCCTTTTCAAATATCCAGTGTTGCATTGCAAGCGTTGTATAATTAGTGGCGATCGCTCGAATTGCATCATCATCATTACATAGTATAAAATGAAGTCGCTCAAAATGTATGTAGGCGTTGATCTTTTAAACTACGCAACGGATTTTCATACGGTTTTCACCAATTAATAGAGTGATTGAAGAGGAATGTTTACATGTATAATAAATGTAAATTATATTAGAGAAAAGCCGAGAAATTCAAAGAAAACATATTTTTGTGCGATTTAAAACGGCTGGCGGGCCGTACTATAGTCACTTTTGAAATTCGTTCTACGGAAGAAATTTGAAAATAGATGTCCTAGAGTAAGTAGGTATTTGATTTTCCCTTTTCAAATATCCAGTGTTGCATTGCAAGCATTTTATAATTAGTGGCGATTGCTCGAATTGCATTACATAGTAAATAATGAAGTCGCTCAAAATGTATGTGCACATAGATCTTTTAAACTACGAAATAGATTTTCATGCGGTTTTCACCAATAGATAGAGTGATTCAAGGGGAAGGTTTATATCTACAATACATGCTTATTATGGTAGGGAAAAGCCGAGAAATTCAAATATTCAATTCAGGCAGCTGGTAGCGGGCAGCTGGCAAGCGGGTGGTGTGGATTTTATAAAGGTTGGGTAATGGCGTTGTGTTTCGTTAGCCACAGCAACGTGTGGCCGGGTCTGCTAGTTATACTTAGCATTTCATATGTCATCATTTTTTCTTAACTTCCATGTGTAGACACTTTTACCCTTACGTTTAACGTCTATGTAACCTTTCTTCTAAACATTTCTTTGCAATTTTGTCTATTTCTCATTTATCTGTGGACATGCTGTTACTTCCTCTTTTTTTTTAATAAAATTCTCAATTTCGTTGCTCTCAACCCATTCTCCAACTTAATGTGCTAGAACGTAGAACCAGAATCAAATCTCTGTAAAATTGCTATTCATCTGAATAAATTAAAGTTTTACAATAAAATCCAGTCCAAAAGGATACCTCAAATCACTATAACCTCTCTCTCTATATGCTGTCTCTTTGGTTTGGAGAACGAAGGCAGTCAACAAAGCACCACACCTTATAACTGACAGTAGACTGTCTGGAGACCAGACCCTGGGACCGTTCATCCACCTCTTCAGTTCCTCACAGGAGTGAGGGATAATATTAATATTTCGTCGAACTTATTTCAGGAGTTTTAGGACGGCTATTCTCCCTTTAAGCCATCGAATGACACTATCAGTCACAAACACCATAATCCATTAGAGTCTAGGCATTAAAGTTTTTTTTCCTATGTTATTGGAAAGAGAAATAATTATTTTTTTCAGTTTGTCACAAATATCTATAAGGATAAATTCCTAAAAATTTGTATAATAAAAAAATTACTTACTAAATGAATGGCATAAAAACTGAAGTGATAATTAGATAAAATCCTATATCAATCCGATATTTATTAGATCCATCATCTATGGTCAGTTATCAATATTTACGATCACGATCAATAAATTGATAAGAGATATTCCGACGATTGATAACTTTTAGTTCGGCCTCCATACTATCAGATAAGTTAACTGTCAATAAACGCATTTATTTGGACAATGTCGTTCGTTATGCTAAAATTCTGGCTTACTAATGAGTTCCAATAACGAAGCTTTTCGCATTGAAAGAAGTCGTATACGCGATACGACTTACATGATTCAATTAAGACGCGTCCAAATTATTCCGCCCGATTTTTGAGAAGCTAAAGTTCTTGAAATGTGACTAAAGAAATGATTAATTAAGTAACTTCCGTTTAGTATCAAAAAGTAAAAGCGTACTGCCAATGCATATTTTGGTTAGTACTTCGATTAAACCTTGCCATATTATTAATATATTTACTTAGCATGACTGCGAATGTGTAAATTTGACTTCTGTAGGCATGAAATCAATTTGGGAGCCGGGAATGGGTACCGACGCCCCGGGAACCTTTATTGGATAACCAACACCTCTGCCATAGGTCACCCCAAGTGGTTCGCTTCGTTTGGTGATTTAGCAGGAGTGCCCAGGTTCATGGGGTGAGGTTTGTATAGGTCTTGGAGGCGGAAGATCAGGACATACTGAACCCCAGATTCCTACCCACCCCTTAAACCCTTTTCCTTCTCAGAACTCTCCTTTGCTTCCTTTCCTAAAAAAAATCCTCCACACAGCATCCCCAAAGATGACATAGACCCTGAGGAAAATTATTTTCCTCAGGGCCTCCTGTGTGGAGCTCATGTAAAAAAAATGAATAGATATAGTAAGTGCATGTGAATGGTTTTTCTTTAATATGAATGCGAATGTGTCTAGTTAAGTTTGCTTTTTCTGCACATGAATAGTTACAGTAAGAGCATAAGAATGGTTTTTTCTTTAGTATGGGTACTCTGGAGACTTAACACAAATTAAAGACTTGGGCATCACTTTTCAATCTAATCTTTCATTTGTTAACCACATAACAGAAATCTCTAATAAGGCCTTAAAAATGTTGGGATTTATAACTAGGCTAACTAGAAATTTTAACAATATTAAGTGTATAAAACTGTTATATTTTGCATATGTTAGAAGTCAACTTGAATACAATTCTCCCGTCTGGAACCCATATTACAATATACATGTACAAGCTGATGAAAGAATACAAAACAAATTCTTACGTTTTCTTAATTTGAAAATGGGTATTCCAGCAATTATGTTGAACTACAATACTATTTTGAATGATATGAATATGCTCAAATTGTCAGACAGAATAACTTTCACTGACTTGGTATTTCTGTATAAAATTCTAAATGATTTAGTTGACAGTCCGATATTGCTCGAATTGATAAGCTTCCGGATTCCAATACGTAATACTAGAAGTCAGGATTTCTTTCAGTGCAGTAATTCTGGAACTAACTACCATATGTATTCCTCTTTGCCCAGAATACTAATGGAGGGAAACAATTATACCAAGTCAGTGGACATCTTCAATTTATCTTTAAACAAATATAAAATATTGTTACGCAGGCAGTTCAGTTATGTACAATAAATACTGTGTATTTCTTACTATTCATATGTAAAAGCCCGGAAAAAGGGCGTTAATAAATAAATAAATAAATAAATGAATGTGCGTAATTAAGAAAGATTTAAGTGAAGTTGAATGGCTACAGTAAGAGCATGAAAGTGGTTTTTCTCGTGTTTAGCTAAACGTAATTGATTGGTGGTTCACGTTTCAGAATGGGAATTTGTGCTAGAGATGTCGATATAAAATCATCTGAAGTTACGCCCATCAATGCGATATTGTAAAGTTATCGATTTAACCGTGCTATAGCTTCTGAAGGGTTAACAACTATTGCTTCATCTTGGGTAGATATCACTAAATTACGAGATATATTAATTTTTTATTGTTATTTTTCCTTATTATTAAGAAGGTCAATAAGAATGCACTAGGTTCTTATCATCCGATGTTTAATTTCAAATTAATTTTAAACATCAATCAGGTTAAATCTTAACGCATAATATCCGTTGGACGAGGAGAAAGTACTTGCTACTCCGCCCTATCGCAGTAAACATGGAGCTGATTGCAGATTCCCGAAGCGTTTCAATATCAACTGTTTTGAGCAAGATTGAAACGTGAATCAGGTTTATTGGGAAAGAACAAATATGCCAGCGATCAAACAAGAAAGTTATTACCGACTGCGACTCCGCAAATCTCAGATATTGAAAAAGCTTTTCCGCGAATATTGGATTCGATGCATTAATTGCTTTGTACTTCGTCTGGAAGTTTACACTTGCATCATATTTACGATTTTGTGTGCAAAGAGGAATATTAATGGTCTCATCTGCATTCTGCAATTCTCTTTGTACGTATTTTTTCGTTGGTTCGTTCATGAAGTTTTGATGATTTGTAAATGTAGCAGTGGCGGCGTAGGGTAGATTGGCACCCGGGGCGGTTTTGCATTGAGCACCCCTACTTAAAATAAAACTCTAAATGCTTACGAGACTTTATTTTACTAAAATATTCTATCACATTGTAAAAATTGATTTCCCTGTCTCTTTCAATTGATAAAATCGATAGAAGATTTGATTTAATTTAACTTTGAAAAGCTTCTTTTACATGAAGCCACCGAAACCCAAATTGTTAAAAAAAATCTAAGACAGCGCTAAACTTAGAATAGACTCAGAAGAGCCCCATTTTGCAATGAATCTGAGAAGCTCCAATGTAGTCCATTGAACCGCTTCTTAGGCAGAAATGTTGGCGGCTTCCAAATGGCGCCTCAATCGTAAATCTCCACACGATGTCCTTTGCTGAAAATTAATTGTAATTTTTTAACAGATTTGGAACCATTCCACGAAGATCTTCTTCTGGTGATGTTACCAACGTGTTAGGCTGAATAACAAGCTGAGTAACCAGAATAAAATCCATTGCCCTGTAACGATGGTCAAGTTCTTCGTAAAATCTATCGCGACATTCTAACATTGCTCTCTGCAGCTCCTGTGGTAATGTAAGTGCAGCATCTCGGGCATAGACATCCAAATGGATAGACAAGCAGTTACAGATGAGGGGTAAAACCAAACTATGGAGAGCAAGAGGGGAAAGATGACTGTCATTCGTTGAACAATCAATCTGACAGTATATAGGCATCTCGCATTACAATATCACCATTTAGTTCTTAAAAGCAAAATCTGCTTTGAATGAATAGACCTTTTTACATGGGAGCGCGAATTGCTTGCCACGTTCAAAACTTATTTGCTAAGGCCAAATGCTCGCCCCAAAAAGACTCGCGCCAATACACATATCAATATTTTCTTGCCGTGTTTAGTTAAAACACTTTTACAAATGTTTCATAATTTACTTACCCCTGTAACCAGCGACGAGCACATTGGAGTACCGCCCACATTCGCTATGTGCATATTGATACTTAGATATATTGTATAGCACAAGCTGCCGTTATTTCGTTAAATGTATGGATGTCAGCTTCTCGCTGTTCACGGCAAGAATGATGACGTCACACATTTTAGATTCAAGCGAGGCTATATCCCCTCCCCATGGAGCGAGCCGGTTCCAAGGAGGAGCTACAGCCGGCACCATGTGGAGGGGGAAATAATACGTTTTTATCACTTAGGGCAGGTCCAGATATATTCATATGTCCGTGATCTCGGGCCATTTCTCCAGGCATTCTTCAGTTTTCGAAATCTCCACCTTTCTCTTTTTCCTTCAATTTTCAATCGTTGTCTAAGTCCTCACATTTTTTGTTCCGTAGCAAATAGCCTTTTCCACTATTTGGTTGCGTTAATTTTGAAGAAAGTTTTTAAGAGGTTTCATTTTTATTACACATTTTTCCAACGATAGCCCAGATTTTTGTGTATACTTTTTGTCTGATTAATTTCATCTAGAACCTCACACCAAAAAGAAAGATCTTGTCTCCACATGTCTACATTTTTTATTAATATTTCCCAACGCGCTCGATGTTACGCGCGATATAAGATCAGACCAAGCGCAACATGAATTCATTATTTCAGGAAATTAGAAATTATATTCGAAAGAAAAAGAAAATATAGTTGCGATGCGTTTCAAAATATGATATTAATATGTAAGTTGCTAGGTTATTTAACAATATGTCTTTACAGAGGGAGATTTTGTGCGCATTCATTGGCTGTACGAGTGAGTTTTCGTTGTCACCCCTTGGTGCTTGGCATCCGGGGCGGACCGCCCCCTCCGCCCCCTCCGCCCCCCCCTTACGCCGCCACTGAAATGTAGTGTATGTGTGCGCGTATGTACATATAACCAGGCTAACTAGAAATTTCAACAATATTAAGTGTATTAAGCAGTTTTATTTGGCTTTGTTAGAAGTTAACTTGAGTACATTTCTCCCGTCTGGAACCCACATTATAATATTCAAGTACTTTCGTAAAATAACAAAATATTTTTTTTGGTTTTCCAAGTTTTAAAATGGGTATTCCAGCAATTTTGTTGAACTCTCTCTTCTAAATGATTTGAATATGCTTTAATTAATTGTCAGACAGAAGGATTTTCACTGACGTGTTATATCTACATAAAATTTTAATTTAATTGATAGTCCAGAATTTACTGCATTGATAAGCTTTCGAATTCCACTACGTAATACTAGAAGTCAGAATTTATTTCAGTGTGGAAATTCTGGGACTAACTACCATATGTATTTCTCTTATGAGCAATAATTATCAGCCTGAAACACTCATCTACATTGAAAAAATCTTCCAAGAAAAGATACATGACGCCAACGGGACTTGAATCCGTGTCCTTCTGATTGCCGGTCAGGTGCCATAGCTCAGTGGTGTGAGCACCTGACCGGCAATCAGAAGGACACGGGTTCAAGTCCCGTTGGCGTCATGTATCTTTTCTCGGAGGATTTTTTCAATGTAGATGAGTGTTTCAGGCTGATAATTATTGCTTATAATAATTGTTATCCTTTGTGCTATGCATAAAAATCTTGTCTTAAACGTTAGTTTATCAATTAAAAATAATAATTGTATTTCTCTTTGCCCGGAATACTAGTCAGTGGACATCTTCCATTTATAACTAATCAAATGCAAAAAGTTGTTACTGAGGTCGATCAGTTATGCAATATTAAATATTTTATAATTTTTACTATTTGATTGTGAAAGCCGCTAAAATAGACGATAATAAATAAGTATTGTATGTGATTTTTTGTATGTGTGAGGGCGACGTTTGTAAAGACAACATCGTGCTTCAATGCTTCTCTGGGGTTACGAGTGAGAGGTTGGGTGGGTGTCGAATATTAAATTAATACCATTGTGTTAGGTGTTTAGTTATAAATATATACGATACTAAATATAAATTCTAAATCGGAGCTGGAATTAACAATTTACTTTACCCTGGATAATTAAGGATACCACACTGGCGCAGCCGCCCGGTAGGATAATAATTTTTTTACGAATTAGGTGTATTGATGTATTTTAATTTTGGTTAAAGCCTGGTATGAAAATAAATGGATTCTGAGTAAAAATCGTTCAAAATAATAAACAGAAAAATACAGTTCATAACAAAAACTCGAAGAAACGGAAATAAAAGAAGTGAAAGAAATTGTAACAATTAAAATAACAATTCGAATAAACAAAAGAAGTTAAGATTTACAAATTTGTTCTGAAACAACAAATTTTGTTTTCGATAATGAAGCTTTATATTTGATACCCAATGTACACACTACTACACGCAATCAAATAAAATATAAGCAAATACTTTATTTATTGTGAAGATTTTTCGCAAAAACGGCGCTATAAACTAGGGACAGTCAAAAAGTAACGCCTACTATTTTTTGGTACTTAAATAAAGTTAGTTAGGTAAAAATTTTGAATTTGGTGCAATTCCTCAAACCTTCTTCTACCATCTGCTGCAGTAGTAACTTTTTGATGTTCGTATTAGACAGCGTTCTGTGATTGATTCTTCACACTTCACTGTATAAGGTGAAACGCCCATTTGCATTCATGAAATACTGAAAAATGTGTACCATGATGCAATAGTAGACGTCATCACTGCTAGACGATGGGTTCGTCACTGTAACGAAGCTGAAGAACAAACATCGCTGGTTGACGAAAAGCTGGTTGGCGAAAAAGTGACTGCACGCAATCTGCTGCAGTAGTAACTTTTTGATGTTCGTATTAGACAGCGTTCTGTGATTGATTCTTCACACTTCACTGTATAAGGTGAAACGCCCATTTGCATTCATGAAATACTGAAAAATGTGTACTATGATGCAATAGTAGACGTCATCACTGCTAGACGATGGGTTCGTCACTGTAACGAAGCTGAAGAACAAACATCGCTGGTTGACGAAAAGCTGGTTGGCGAAGAAGTGACTGCACGCAACGTTGAGCGAGTTGATGACATCATTCGTGGTGACACCAGATAACTACAGATGTAGCATTCTTTCCTTCAGTAAAGGCAGTGTGATGACGATTATTCGACAACTGATTATTCAGCAAAAGTTTGTGCAAGGTGGGTACAAAGAAAGTTAACGGGCAAGAATAAAGAAACAAGAAAAACATTTGACTCACAACACTTGCAGCGCTTAGTTTCTGGAAAAACACAAACTCACTTACTCACATCAATTTGGGAGGCGGGTATGGGTACCGCCGCCCCGGGAACCATTTATTAGACAACCAACACCCCTGCCACAGGTCGCCCCGAGTGGTTCGGTGACTTAGCAGGGGCGCCCGTTTGGGATGAGGTTTGTGTAGGTCTTGGTGGCGGATACGTTTGCCCAACCACTGCGTGGCGGGCTGGATCGGAGAAGATTATTTGAGAGAGGCCTTTTGACCTCTCCAGCCGGATTATCCCGACCCTTCGCATTGCACCGCAATGTGAGGAATAGATTCATACGTCCGTCACTCCTGGCCACACTGACCCCCAGATTCCTACCCATCCTTCATACCTTTTTCCTTCCCATATCTTTTTCTCCTTCCTTTCCCTTAAAAACCTTTCACACAGTATCCTCAAAGATGACATAGGCCCCTAGGGAAATTGTTTTCCTCGGTGCCACCTGTGTGGAGCTAATGTAAAAAAAGGGCAAAAAAATCAAAACTTTGTGATCGGCCGGGAAAGTTATGGCGATGGTGTTCAGGATGTGACCTTGATTTTTACAACACTGTGATACATGCCCATGTTAAAAGACGGGCCAAAGATGTGGACGGAGATTATATTGAAAAATAACAAATTAATATTCAATAGTATAGTTTTCTACCAATGCAATTGCATTTTTTATATCTCGACAATTAAAGGAGAAAAAAAATTGGAGGCATCACTTTTGACGGCCCCTAGTATATCATCAAATTATTATTATTAAACTTCAAAATGATATTCTGCAAAATATATGAATTATTTGGTACAAATTTTATGGACGGCAAATCACACAATTGTTTGCTACTTTACAACAAGTTTGTCCATTTCGCTATGAACTAGTTTTTTTTCAGTTTTTAACAAAAGTTCACAAATCTGAGATTTTTTTACTGAATTTAAAAATTCAGTAATTTAACTGACATCGTCTAAAAGAAACTTAATAATAACGCTACGAAGAACGTCGTTGTCAATACATCAGCGTAGCGTCTGGATACTTTATCATTGAGATAAATTGGGTTACACAACAAACAACTTGCATACCTAATTATGTTGTGTTTATTTAAAATTAATGAGTATTTTTATTATTGTCGCGACAATCTGCGATTATGGTACCGTGACGGCATAAAAAAAACATAAAATGAACGTTCTTTTTCCTAATAATGCTGCAGTTCTTTCATATACATTATATAATGGTGAGACAAAAGATGAGACACACAATATACGTCTGTTTCCTCCAAGTACTACTTTTTTCTTTGGAGAAAGTAGACATATCTAATTACGACGCAGCTACGGCGACGGGAATTGCATTTCATTTTCTTTATACGTGTGAGGGAGATGTATGATAATTACTCTATGTTTTCTTTGGGGGGTGCAGACATACGTGCACTATTTGTCTCATTTTCGACTGCTGTTATTTAGTATGTAAGAAAGAGCTGCAGCATTATATGCCAGTCGGGAGAGCTGTCTTGTTGTTAAATAGAATCACTTTGAATATCGATATATTTAATATCCATGAAGCACAATTCAAACGACAAGCGTTGTTGCTGTTAGTCTAAATCTTTTTAACTTATTGTCTGTAAATATTTTCTGTTTTAAAAACGATTTAAAATTGTAATTTTGTAATGTTTTTAAAATGAATAAATTAAATTAAATTGAATTTAATTAAATTGAATTTATTAAATTGAATTGAATTAAATTGAAAAGAATTAAATTGAATTGAATTAAATTGAATTGAATTAAATTAAATTGAATTGAATCGAATTAAATTGAATTGAATTAAATTGAATTGAATTGAATTGAATTGAATTAAATTGAATTGAATCGAATTAAATTGAATTGAATCGAATTAAGTTGAATTGAATTAAATTGAATTGAATTAAATTGAATTGAATTAAATTGAATTGAATTAAATTGAATTGAATTAAATTGAATTGATTTGAATTAAATTGAATTGAATTAAATTGAATTGAATTAAATTGAATGGAATTAAATTGAATTGAATTAAATTGAATTGATTTGAATTAAATTGAATTGAATTAAACTGAATTGAATTAAATTGAATTCAATATTTAGGAACAAAAGCCAAACCATCAGCGCATTAACGTTTGACGTTTTTGAATTTTTGGAATTCACTCACACAATTATATTATCCTTGTAACTACTAAGTCCCATACTTTCAAAATTATCGTCACGGAGTACTTACATATATAATAGGGGTTTACGGAGACGTCACGGTGCGGCTTGTTAGAGAAATGCAAGAAAATGATTACTTTTTTTAACAGACCTACTTACATCGTGTATCTCATCTTTTGAAAGAGCTGCAGCATTATCGTGTTAAGGGACGTTTGTGTATTGCCTTTTTTGTGCCGTCACGGTACCGTAAATGTGGATCGTTACGGTAATAATAAAAGCACCCATCTATCTATCTATCTATTCTATCTGTCTATCTTATTATTATTTTATATAAATAAAAATGAATCGCCGAAATGTATGTACGCGCATAACTTCCGAACGACTGCACCAAATTGGATAATTCTTTTTTTTCTGTGTTCGTTATTGTCAGGAAAAGGTTTATATAAAACTACTGGTGAGCTCTGGCATTATGAAATTTGTATAAAAAAATTGCAATAGGTGGCACGTGAGCTGTTTGTAAGCTGAATATACCGGGAATGAATGTATGGAACGCGTGAGGGGGGAGGGGGAAGGGAGAGGCAAACTCGGGAGCGGGATTCGTGGGACAGAGGAAGGGGGGGAGTGGAGTGGGGAGAGGGGAGGTGGAGGAGGCGAAGTGGGAACGCTAGAGGGGAAGGGGACGCGGGAGAGGAAGGGGGGGGGCAGAAGGGGGACGCGAAGAATGGGAAAGGACATGTCGGGAAAAACAATTTCTTTATTAAATGGCATAGCAACGCATGCCGGGAATCAGCTATTTTTCTATAAAAATCTATTATTAATGTTTATTGAGTACTTATAATTTCTAACTAGCTAAAAATATCTTGTGTTTGAATATATTTGTCTCATGAATAAAGGACTGCGTAATGTTACCGTGGTTATTCAATCTATACATGGATAATTGTATGCAAGAATTGGCCGCGAAATGGGATTGGGCGCGAAATTGAGTAATCTGGAAGTATGTTGCCTGTTGTGTGCTGATGATGCGGTGCTGATTTCTAACAGTATGGAAGATCTACAGTCTCTCGTATCTGGAATGAACGAAGTATGTATGAAGAATGAGTTAATGATGAATGTAAGTAAGTCTTAAGTCATGGTGTTTGGAAGAGAGTATGAAACAATGTGCAACATAGTTGAGAATGATGAGTATTTGGAGCAGGTGGATGAGTTTGTGTACTTGGGAAGTATGTTTACGAGAGATGGAAAGGCTGATAGAGATATCGAAAGAAGGGTAAATGCAGGCAACTCTATTAATGGAGGACTGAACGTCGTTGGCGCGAACAAAAAACTGTCCAAAGAAGCGAAGTTAGCCGTCCATAATGCAGTGCTGGTACCTACGTTGATGTATGGCAGTGAGGCATGGAACTGGCAGAGGAAGGATGAAAGTACACTGAATGCTGTAGAAATGAGATCCCTGAGGCGTATGTGTGTGTGGTAAAACCATGCACGATCGTGTGAGAAATGTGGAGATCCGCGAGGAATGCAAGACTGGTGTAAGCGTAATGAGTAAGATTAAGAAAGGGACGCTCAGATGGTTTGGGCATGTAGAGCGAAGGAAAGGAGTGTAAGGAGAATATATGACGCAAATGTGAATGGTAGAAGAAGTCGCGGACGCCCGAGGAAGACATGGCATGACCAAGTGAATCAGATACTTGAGTCGGGCCATGTGAAGAGTCGGAATAATAGAAGAGCATGTATGAATGTGAACGAGTGTGTGCCAAGATCGAGTTGTTTGGCGGTCCGACCTCTCTGCCTACCCCTGCGGGGAAACGGCGTGTATGTAGGTACAAAATACAAAAAACAAAAAATCTGAAATAGTTTTTTTTGCTTTCAGCCAACAAAATACTGTCAATGTGTTAGTCAATTTTAATAGCTTTATCAAAATATTCCCCTATTTGATGAAAAAAAATTCAATAAGGTATGCTTATATAATAAAATTGATGTACTAAGGGGGTTTCTTACCATCCTCCCAATAGTTTATCCATACACATAACGAATATTAATTAAAAAAAAAAAAAAAACAAATATATACTAGCAACAGGTAAAAACTTCGGCTAATTTATCCTATATGTAGCTAGTTAGTTAGTATGAATGAAAATGAAATTTGTATCTCTTATTAAATTATCTCTGAGTCGGCAGGATGACGGCATAATATAATAGAAAATAAATTTAACACCCCGCGGCAATGTAAAAATGGCAATGTTGTTTTGGCATTCATCTACGCATGCGATAGTGAAGATCTTGATAACCCCAAGCAACTTCGTTCCGGCTTGTAAAGTCTACAGTCTCTACCACACATACCGTCGCCTCCGGGGACTGAAGAACGGAAGAGTCTCAAGTTGAGTTGTTCGGATATTCGGTTCTTGCTACCACCTCAGTTCCCTCAGGAGTGCCACAAGGATCCACAGTTCGACTTTTTGCGGGAAGAAATTCGTTCGAAATATTGAATTTTTAAACCAAACCATAACTTTATTCGATTAAATTGGCTTTTTAATTAATTAGCTGATTTGATTAATATTCCTCATTTTCTTTCCCTCGTCCAATTCATGTCAAGAATGCGTCTCGTTGATAAGGCACCTCCAGGTGTCCCTGTCCCTGCCACTTTAGCGGCCTTTGTCTATTACCTACGTCTATTATAGGCACAGCCTCTCCTCGCATAGTTCCCCAACTTCTGCTGCGAATATTCGAATATGCGGAAGTCGGTCTTTTAATAGATATCCAAGCAACATCTTTGACTAAATCAGAATAATGAATATTGAAAATCTTTACCCTCGGGAGTACCACAAGGAACTAAAGTAAGAACTATCGTAACCAGAATTATTTCAACAACAATTATAATATGATTCTCGAAGAAGCATACAGACAGGTGTGTACCGTCTTACCACTTCTACACCTTTCCCACAATTATTTACCTACCGATGTTGAATAACATCATTTAATCTTGATGCCTCAATACTTCAGTCAGATAAATCGTACACTAGTTCTAAAAATCAAACGTTTAATGATCTTAGCTTCAATTAGAACAATCAGTTTGTTTCGTGAGAATAAATCATCTCTACAGATTGTTACATTTAAAGCGTTGAGTCACTAATGTTTCAACCGGTCAGTGGCTGAATTGGCATCGCGTTTACGTTCTAATTTGGCATCCCACCCAGGCGTCCTAAGGCTGGTTAAGTCCTCCATCACGACTCAAGCAACATTTTCGGCTTACTATGTTGGTAGTAGAAGATTTTCAAATATTACAAAACCACACTTGCAAAACTAATTTAAACCACCTACAATCGGTACAAAATTCAATGGTTAAATTACTAGTTCAAAAACATGTTTTCTCACAAAGACGAAACATATTGCTGTATAAGAATTTAACTGTATTACCGGTGCAAGCCCTATTATTGTACAACATATTGACTCTGCATATATCTGAGTCTGAATATAAGAGGAAAGTGTAACATGAACACGATACTAGGTTTATAAAGAATGAAGGAATGCTTATTCCAAAATATAATAATAAGTACGGACGGCGAACCCTGTAATATTATGTGTCCAGAATATTTAACATGTTACCAAGTAATATAAAAAAATTGCGATTCTATAAATAGATTGAGATACATGCTGAAAATATGGTTACTAAATAGAGATGGTTTATATTAAGTCTGTGTGTTAATTGTGACAATCTGTATATTTATAGTAATAATATTATGTATATATGTAAATTAAATTGTAAGTGAAGATTAACATCACGTTGACAAATTGCTTAATTGCGGTTTAACGGGATTGTACTCTGACAAAAAACAATAGAAAATTATCGGGTTAATATGCTATGCCAGTACGAATCCATGAATGTAATATTTATTTGGATCATTTAATATCAGAGTATTTAATGACATTTTTAAGTTTTATAAATAGAAATAAAATTTATTCGTTGCACATCGTCATAAAACTTCATTAAAATATGGTAACCAATCATGGCCCAGTAGCCTAGCATTTAATTTTCAATAGCTAAGAAAGTTTTAAAACTTTTAAATTGGCTCGGAGAGATTCTTGGATTCTCAACTTTAACCTTCCATTTTTCAGAATCATATTTTCGCAGTCAGTTCAGTATTATACTAGGGCTGTCCGTAAAATAAGGTCTCCAAGGTGCTGCAGTCGCGAGGAACGATTTTACGCGCAATCCAGCAATACTAGCGTATAGCCTGGTTTCCCCTTATCAAATCCTCATTACGATGCACCCTCTGTGACGCTTAATCTCGGCGTGGCAGCCTTTCGAGATGGAGCTTCCACTCGCCGCACCAGCCAGGTGTGAGTTACGCTCAGTATCTCAGTAATTCGTTTTTAAACTTTGCTTCGGCAAATCTGAATGACGCTACTGGGAGTGTCTCTTTCTCTCTGGTGTCCTGTAGTGTCTCCAGGTCTTATCCCCAGTCACAATTGAGTCCAAGAATTTTTCGCCATCGATGTCGTAGCACTCAAAAATCAAGGGCTGCTTCAATCTGTTGTTGTTTGTGATCTTTGGTTAGCATTTTGGGACCCACCTTAGGCAGACCTTGTGGTCTCCCAAATGTTCTATCAAAATTTTGTCAACAGTGGTCTTACTGACATCAAGGGTCATAACACAAAGCTCCCGAATCGTCACCCGTCGATCAGCTTTTTCCACTTTGGCATTTTTTTCGTCAGAAACCGATGGCCTTCCGTCACGCTTTTAAATTCTCCGCACCATATGCGCACGTTTTCGCACTCATACACTCTTTTTCGTATTCTTCAAGTAGCTGAGAATAAATTTCTACCGAGGTTTTATTTTTTGCACAAAAAAAACTAGTTATAGAGCGTAATTCACACCTGGCGGGTGCAGCGAGCGGAAGCTCCATGCCGAGATTAAGTATCGCAGAGAGTGCAGCGAGGTAGGGATTTGGCGTAGGGGAACCAGGTTACATGCTAGTGTTGCCGGATCTCGCGTAAAATTGTTCCTCGCGACTGCAGCACCTTGGAGACCTTATTTTACGGACAGCCCTCGTATAGTGCAGCATTAATCCAGTGTTGTTTTTTTAAATCGTAATGTAAAGAATAATATATGACTTAAACAAATATATTTTACAAAATATTATACCCATTTGGTCATGTATACCTTATCAGAAAAGAGGAGCTTTTGTGCCTGATAAGGGAGCCACGATTCTTAATTAGGTTGTATGTTATAATATGTTTTTATAATATGTGATAGGTTTTCACCAATAGATTGAGTGATTAATGTGGAAGGTTTATATGTATAACGCATGCATATTATAGTAGAGAAAAGTCAAGAAATTCAAAGATTCAACACATTACAGCGGACAGCTGGCAAGCGGGCGGTGGGAATTTGATATGTATGCAAATTAACAGATGGCATTGGTTAAATAGTAGGACAGCCACACCAACGTGTTGCCGGGTCTGCTAGTAGTAAATATGTAGCAATTGAACGTGCTACGTAAACACAGTTAAAAGAAAGCTCTAGAATCATCGGTTGATAGTTTTTTATGTGCCATTAAAATTTTCACAATGTTATCAACATATGGAGTGTGACAGTACAAAAAATAATAAACAGTACAATTTGTTTCAGCTTGCTGTTCAAAAGAATTGGAATTTGAATTGCTTGAATTTGAATTCTTAAGTAAGTACTTCTCACAGCGCAGGTAGCTACAGTACTCCCTCCCCAGACAACGCAGACATGGCTGCGGTGGAAAGAGGAATAGTCAGATACCGAAGTGATCGGGAAATCGAACCCGCCTTCCAGAACGAGTGGTTGTATGTGTCCGATCCTTACTGCCATCGAACAACGGAAGGGTTGGTTGTGATGTGGCGGCTGGTGACTCTGATGCGGTTTGCGAGTGTGATGTGAAACTCTCAAGATCTTGAGCAACGTATGCTGGTTTGAGGCGGTCGATGCTCACGGTGATTTCCTTCCCTTTTACCAGTATGGTATATGTTCGTTCGTGCCGACGAACGACTTTATGAGGGCCACTGTAGGGTTGTTGAAGCGGGCTCTTGACTGTGTCGTCCCTCAGAAAGACGTGAGAAGCTGTGGAAAGATTTTGAAAGACGAAACGATGTCCATAACCATGGCGGGTACCTTCAACTGGTCTCAGCTCGTTGAAATGTTTCCGTAGTTCCTTGAGGAAGCTTCCGGTGTCGTCGTTAACATTAGGTCGTGCTGTACATAGAAATTCGCCGGGTAAGCGGATGGGCTCGCCGTATACTAGCTCGGCTGAGGTTGTCGCGAGGTCATCTCTCCAAGCTGCTCTGATTCCCATGAGTACGGTGGGAAGTGTTTCCGTCCAACGGTTATTCTGATGGCACTTGATCGCTGCTTTCAGTTGACGATGAAATCGTTCCACCATGCCATTTGCTGCGGGGTGGTATGCAGTTGTATGGATTTGCGTCGTGCCTGCCAGGAAATTCAACTGCCTGAACAGCCTCGACTCAAATTGTCTCCCTTGGTCCGTAGTAATGCGGAGTGGAGTGCCGAATCTTGTTATCCAGCCCTTGTAGAAAACACGCGCCACTGTTTCAGCCTCTTGGTCTGGGATCGGGAATGCCTCTGGCCATCTCGTGAATCTGTCTACGCACGTGAGACAGTATCGGCATCCTTCTGAAGAAGGCATGACGATTATGTCGATGTGGACGTGCTCGAATCTAGCGGAGGGTCTGGGAAAGGCTCCCAGGGGTGCTGACACGTGCCGTGTAATCTTGCTTCGTTGGCATTGAAGGCAATTGCGTGCGAGCTTAATAGTCTCAGCTTTAATGGCCGGCCAGACATAACGTTGAGTTATGAGCTTAACCGTGGCCTTAATTCCAGGGTGAGCCAGCTGATGGACCGCATTGAATGCCGCAGGTCTGAACTTCTTCGTGACGAAGGGTCTGGCTATGGTAGTTGAGACGTCACAGTAGAGATGCGCGTCAGTACCCGGAATATTAATCTTTTTAAGTTGTAGGCTAGAACTTCCTTGCAAGTGTTGTTCCAGTTCAGGGTCGCACATCTGGTCAGCTGCCAGCGCTGCGTAGTCCAGAGGAGTATCTATCGTCTCGACCCTGGAGAGAGCATCCGCGACGATGTTGTCTTTTCCGGAGACGTGTCGGATGTCAGTTGTGAACTGGCTGATATAGTCCAGATGGCGGAATTGCCTTGGTGAGCATTTGTCTGCTTTTTGTTGGAAGGCGAACGTGATAGGCTTATGGTCTGTAAATATGGTGAACGACCTGCCTTCCACCATGTGGCGAAAGTATTTCACAGCGAGATAGATGGCTAGTAGTTCTCTGTCGTATGCGCCATATTTCTTTTCAGCTGCCGAAAACTTCTTCGAAAAGAATGCTAGAGGCTCCCAGTGACCTGCGACGAATTGGTGGAGTGCGGCACCGGCTGTAGTATCAGACGCGTCGCTGACGATAGAGAGTGGGGCGTCGCACTTCGGGTGAACGAGCAGGGTTGCCTGGGCCAGAGCTTCCTTGCACTTGCTGAAAGCTTCTACTGTTTCGGCAGTCCAAGACACGAGTTGTTTGCCTTTTTGGTTCCCTTTTAGGAGGTCATTGAGTGGAGCTTGTGTCCTCGCGGCGTTGGGAATGAATCTTCTGTAAAAATTTATTGCTCCCAGGAAACGGCGGAGATCCTTGATGGAAGCTGGTTGGCTGTAGTTGTTGATGGCCTCCACTTTATCTGGGAGGGGTGAAGTGCCAGCGTCGGACACCGAGTATCCTAGGAATTTGACCTTAGTCAGGCCGAAATGGCATTTGGCGATGTTGATGACAACACCATATTCCTGCAGGCGCTGGAATAATATCTTGAGGTGGGCTAGGTGCTCTTCCTCTGACGTTGAGGCAATAAGGATGTCGTCTATGTAGGCGTAACAGAAATCTAAGCCTCTGGTAACCTCGTCCATGAAGCGTTGGAAGGTCTGGGCTGCGTTGCGGAGGCCGAAAGACATCACCGGAAATTCGAAGAGTCCGAATGGCGTAGTGATTGCTGTTTTCGGAATGTCCTCGGGAGCCACAGGGATTTGATTATATGCCCGCACCAGATCAATCGTTGAGAAGATCTTGGTGCCGCTCAGTGCCTGTGCAAAATCTTGGATGTGGCGTACGGGGTATCTGTCCGGAATAGTTCTGGCGTTCAATCTTCTATAATCGCCACACGGTCTCCACTGGTCGTCCTTCTTGGGTACCATGTGCAAGGGAGATGCCCAAGAGCTCTCGGAAGGTCGAGCGATTCCGAGACGGACCATGGCCTCGAACTCCTTCTTGGCGCGTTTTAACTTGTCAGGAGCAAGGCGTCGTGGGCGTTCGACTGTTGGAGGTCCTGGCGTGGTGTTAATATGGTGCAGTGTTGCGTGACGAACTTCCCTCCTGGCGCCGTCAGGGCGAGTGATGTCAGGAAACTGTTGAAGAAGCTTATGATACGGGGACGTTCCTGTGACCGTCTTAATGGAAGCGATCTTGTTGTCGCTTCGTTTTCCCGTGATGGTCAAATTCGTCACCTGGTCCAGCAGCCGTTTATTTCGGACATCCACCAGTAGCTCGTACTTGGCGAGAAAGTCTGCCCCGATGATTGGCCTGGAGACGTCTGCAATGACGAAGCTCCAAGTAAAGTCGCGTCGCAATCCCAGATCCAGGTTGAGCGTTAGGCTGCCATAAGTAGCGATTGTGCTGCCATTTGCTGCTGCCAGTTCGTATGTCGCTTTAGTGGGGCGTCCCTGGACAAGGCGTCGTGGGAAAACGCAGAGATCTGCGCCGGTGTCTATAAGAAATTGGGTACGGGTTACCCTGTCGGTAACAAAAAGGCGACTGACTTGGTTGGGGCTGGTGCTGGTCGCCATCAGTTTGGGCCCTGCGCGTTTTTCTGCTGGAAGTTGCAGGGTTTGGTGCACTTGCTTGCTTTCGTCCCATAATTCCAGTAGTACCAGCATGTTCCCTCGGGCTGACGACCTCTGGACCGACTGCGGGAACGATTGCTCCAACGATGCGGGGTGGCGCTCCTCCTATGCTGGCCAGAGCGTAGTGTCGAAATTTCGCGCCTCAAAGTAGCGAGCTCTTGTTGGAGAGGCTGCATCAACCGCTCCATCCGTGTTAGTAGTGGCTGATTGATGGGTTTACCCATTTCCTCGGATGTACCGCTCGTGAGGGACATGATGATGATGATATTTGCCGTGCGAAATGCGTGAAATGTATCACCAAAGAGTTTATTTCGTGCGCGACGTGCTCGCGGTAGACGTACTTGCACGCGTCGTGTTCACTGTCGGATTCACAAATGTAAACTTCGTGGTCACTAATGTGAACGTCGGGGTCACCAATGTAGCAATTGAACGTGCTACGTAAACACAGTTAAAAGAAAGCTCTAGAATCATCGGTTGATAGTTTTTTATGTGCCATTAAAATTTTCACAATGTTATCAACATATGGAGTGTGACAGTACAAAAAATAATAAACAGTACAATTTGTTTCAGCTTGCTGTTCAAAAGAATTGGAATTTGAATTGCTTGAATTTGAATTCTTAAGTAAGTACTTCTCACAGCGCAGGTAGCTACAGTTATAATGGTTTTGCATTTGAGTTGTTTTAAAATTGAATGCTTTGATTGGATCGAGAATGTCTCAAACATTCTCATATTATAACACACTAATTTGTTTGAAAGTTATCAAAATTCATCACAAAATTTTAAATTTATTAAAAAAGAGAATTTCAGAACAAGTTTTATGAATTTTAATAAAAAGTTTATTAGCACAACGCGGTTGCAAATTTTTTTGTTTTACTTGCTTTTGTGTACCTGGCTTTGCCCGTGTTTTATTTGTAGTTATATCATAACCTCAAATGTGCACTATAAACGATTTTATCTGACAGCGCAGGTGTTTGTACGCTTCGCTCGTAATAATTTTACTGTCAAGTTGAGTCCTTTCAAATTTTCAAAATGTTTTTTCTCTACCATTTTGAAGTGTCTTGTGCCAGAGAAGGTATAAAGAAGAGGAAGGTTCTATTCTCTCAGGGCCTATGTCACATTCGTAGATGCTGTGTGGAGGATCTTTTTAAGGAAAGGAAGGAGGGGAAATTCTGGTAAGGAAAAAGGTATAGGGGTGGGTACGAGTCGAGGGGTTGTTTAGCTTATGGGTGGACCCCATTTCTTCCAGATAACCACAAACATGTTATATTGTAATGTAGAAAAAATACAAATACACAAATAAAAATACAAAAATAGGTGTTTCATTTATGTGAGGTATTTTCTTACAGATGTAATGACATTTGTTAATAAGGAAAGTGTTTAGTGACGATTTGGATTCGTGTGTATCTTGTATTTTTTGTTTAATGTTATATGGAAGGTTATTTTACCCTTTAACGGCCATGTAATATGGTATTTTTTGGAATATCGTTTTGTTTGCTTTTGGTATTAATAAGTTTTCTGTGAACCTTGTAGCGTGTTTACGTGTTAAGTTTTTGTGCGGGAACTTGACTGTAGATGATCGCACTAACATGCATAACTCCATTATATATATGTATGTGACTATCAGAATTTTCAGATTTTTAAACATAGGTCTGCATGAATCCAGTCGAGTCGAGTTTCTAATTTTTCTTATGCATCTTTTTTGGATGATAAAAACATCTTTGGCGTTTTTTTTTTTTTTTTTTTTTATTTATTTGAGACACAAACAGGATATTTATAAAACATTTTTGTGGGTTAAATATAATAAATTAAAATACAAATATAAATATCCCTAGACTAATGTGTCTGCAGTAATCACATTTGAATTTTTACAGAACCAAACACATGAAAAACAATGCAAGTATTATTTATACATAACTTTAAAAACAAATAAAAACTAAATACAAAATTGAAATACATTATAAGTATACAATATTTATGAAGTATTTTCTGAGATGTAATAAAACAATAAAAAAATCTTTTTTTTTTTAGGTGCACAAATCGTGGAGATATTTTTTGAAACATGTTACATTATTTAGAAAAATATCTATGAAAGTGTGTATTTTAACAAGATCATTGTATGATCGACATATTCTGGACATAAGATTAAAATATCCAGTATTATTGGTAAAAATTTCAGTCCAGAATATGTTTAGGTTTCTGGTAGATTTGGGCCTGGCGTATAACTTGATTTGGTTGACTAAGTTACTGTCTACACGATTATTCACAATTTTATATAGCATTAAGAGGTCATTTATGTTTTGTCTTTTAACCAGACTTTCTAATTTGAAATGTCTAAGCCTTTGTTCGTACCCGTCTAGAAGATGATAGACACCTGATCGGTAAGACAAAATCCGTGTAAATTTTCTTTGGACTGATTCGAGTCTAGATATCTGTGTAATATAATGTGGATTCCAGACTGACTAGACTATTAGAATTCTTAAACAGTTTGGTTGATCTTACAATAAAACCAAGTAATTTATTTGATTTACACACAATGTATTCAATGTGTTGATTGAATGTTAGTTTGTTGTCAAATATAATTCCTAAATCTTTTATTGATTCAACTGTTTCTAGATTGTGACCGCATATGCTATATGAATACAGAGTTTTGTTGGTGTTCTTCGTGAAATTTATAACTTTGCACTTAGCTATATTCAGTTCCATTTCATTGTCAATACACCAGGTAGATATTGTGTTAAGGTCTTGTTGTAAGAGTTCACAATCTTTCATAGATTTAATTGCTTTATATAATTTGAGGTCATCAGCATATAGAGAAAAATTACAGCGGAGTTTGTATGTAAGGTCGTTAATAAAGATTAAGAAAAGTAAGGGTCCAAGGTGAGATCCTTGTGGTACGCTCGACGTAACTAATATTGGGGAAGAGTTAAAACCGTTGACAGTAACTAATTGACTTCTATGTGATAAATATGATTCTAACCAACGAAGTAGATTTCCGTGAATGCCGATTTTATCCAGTTTATTCATTAAGATAGAGTGACTAACTTTGTCAAAGGCCTTACTGAAATCGGTGTACACGGCATCGACCTGTGTTTTATTATTCATCGATTTACATAGAAAGTCCATATACTCGAGTAAATTAGTATTTGTGGATCTTTTAGCTACAAAGCCATGTTGGAAAGGACTAAGTATATGTTTTACATGGTTAAAGATGGTTTTGTATACAATGGACTCGAATATTTTGCCAAAACAAGATAAAAGGCTGATAGGACGGTAGTTTGTTACAACATTTTTACTGCCAGATTTATGGATCGGAATGACGTGGTCAACCTTCCACAGATCCGGAAATACCCTATCGTTCAGACTTTTGATGAATATTTTGTGTAATAGTACTGCAAGCTGATCTGCACAATTTCGAATAAATAGTGGAGGAATTCCATCTGGGCCAGAACCCTTATTGATATCAAGAGTGTTCAATTTCTCTTTGACCTCGTCTAAAGTTATTTTGATTTGAGACAGTGGGTAATTATAGAGTGGGGAAGAAAGTTTAGAGTCACTTTTAGAATTGGATGGTGAGCTAAAAACAGAAGACGAGTAAGTAGATAACAGTTCACATGTATCTTCTCCATTTGTTGCTGATTTGTCATGGAGATGCATGATTTTGGGGAGAGAATTAGAAATTCTTTTTGAATTAATGAGGGTTGAAAGATTTTTGATACTGTTAGAGGGAGAGAATTTTCTATTTAATCTACATGGGCTTTAAGGCATGTACGTTGTACGTATGGATACGTTTACTGAGTTTCCCCAAAAAATAATACCGTATTTTATTATTGAATATACATAACCATAGTATGCGGCTATTACTGATACGATTTTTAATATTTTTCTCAGTGTACCTAGAAAAAAAGAAAAGCTACTGATTTTTGCTACTATTTTTGATACATGTTCTTTCCAGTTTATATTTATATCTGGTTGTATTCCCAGCAGTGAACAAGTTTGGGATGGTTGTAAAATTTTATTATTTAAGTTTAAATTTATGTTTATAAGTGCAGTTTGTACTGGACAAAATTTTAGAATTTGAGGTTTGTTTGTGTTGAGTGACAGATGTTGTGATAACAGCCAGTTTGCTATTAAGTGGTAAGTATCGTTAACATGTTTGTTAAAATTCGTCAACGTAATGGGGACACATGCAGATAACAAAGCGGTGTCATCAGCAAACATTGAACATTCTGTGCCAGCAATAATTGTAAGTTCATTTATGTAGATAAGGAAGAGGAGGGGCCCAAAGAGGGGCCCAGAGGGGGCCAAAGGGTCTCCCCAAACCGGCCCCTTTTGATCCGACCCGCCACGCACGTGGGTAGGCGCATCCGTTGTCAAGACGTGGACACTCCTCACCCGACAGCGAACACTAGGGGTACTCTATGTCAGAGGCTATCCAATAAATGATAATATTAGGCCACGTAATTAGGGTTACGCAAGGTAAAAAGATAGGTTAGGTTAGGATGGTTAAAAAAATTGTTAGTTGAACCCAAAGATATTGAAATATAAGTAGATGTGCTATCTGCTGTTTTTACTATTTGGGTCTGCGCTTCGGGTGTCGCCGATGTTATTTACCAATTAACAAATAAACTAAAAGAACAAATAATTAACGAATAAACCAAACAAGCGTTAAACTAAATGAACGAATTCTTTCCTTATTCAAAATATATTGTTAACCAATTTTAATGTACATTTTCAAAAAATCAACGAAATGAACAAATTCTTTTTGTATGAAAACTACGCTAATTAGCGCGTAGTCCGGCGACAGTTGCGCGGACACCATAGCATATCTCTTCTGTATTTGAATATCTTTGGCTGAACCCGTAAATTCCTCCTATTATCTAGCAAATACCTAAAAACAATTTGTCTGGCTTTTAAGAGAAATATAATATATAATATTACATACTCGCCTCTCCTAGAAAGCCTTCACGGAAATTCCCTTCATCTTGGCGACCTTACCCGTAAATCATAATTTCCATATAAAATATAGCGATATTTTCGACTCAGTAAATAACTCACGGCGCAGCTTTATGGCTCGCCTTTACGCTATAAAACCATCAAGTGTTTTTCAAACTTAACTCGGAATATTATTTTTTAAACACGTTTTGCATCGAAGGCAAGACTTTTATATTTTGCGTTGGTGATAGTGGAAAGCCGTGAAGATTATAATGATTGATTTATTTTTTATGAAGTACTGATAATTGCATAGTATTTATTAAACTATTTTTGTGAAAAATCATTGAAAAAGGCTAAGCAAAGTATTTTAATTTTTTAAGTGAAAACTTCTTTAACACCGTTGTGATATGAAACTCGATAAAACGAAAAATAGCGATACTAAAAAGAGACATCAATAGGATTTAGCCTGCGAGAGAATGAGATAGTATAATCAATCTCATCTTTTTGCGGTGATTCGTAGCCTCACACTCTTGACAACTTTAGTTTAATAACTAACTAACTAACTAACCATCACGCCGTTTCCCCGCAGGGGTAGGCAGAGAGGACGGACCGCCAAACAACTCGGTCTTGGCACACACTCTTTGCCTCACTCACATTCATACATCGTCTCATACATTATTTTCTATTATTCTGACTTTTGACATGACCCGACTCAAGTATCTGATTCACTTGATCGTGCCATGTCTTCCTCGGGCGTCCCCGACTTCTTCTACCATTCACATTCGCGTCGTATATTCTTCTTACACTACTTTCTTCGTTCATTCGCTCCACATGCCCAAACCATCTGAGGGTCCCTTTCTTAATCTTACTCATTATGCTTACATCAGCCTTACATTCTTTGCGGATATCCACATTTCTCACACGATCATACATTGTTTTACCACACACACGTCTCAGGGATCTCATTTCAACAGCATTCAGCTTACTTTAATCCTTCTTCTGCCAGGGGCCCTATTCCTGACGGTCGATCAAAAGTTCCTCGTTATGCGCCTCGAAGCGAGCGAAAATTTATCGTCGTCGCGACGAACTTTGTCGAATCCTTCAATTTTACGTATTCTTGAACGTCGACCGATCGAAGTGATGATTATATTGGCAGCCCTGTGAATATTGTCTATGTTCTTGGTGTTTTTGAGATTTCTATGGTGTGACTGTCACTGTCAGACTAAACAACAGAAACGGCCGCGGGTTACATCACGATTGCTCAGAAACAATTACTAATTGAATTAGTAAGTTCGGATGGGGAACTTGTGAGTGGCAAATTTTCCTCAACATTTACCTTCGCCGAATCCAGACGGAGATGGGTGGCGATTGCCGAAAAATTGAATGCCATGGCAGGGGCCAACAAAGATTTCAAACATTGGAGAAAGGTTTGTTTTGATTCATTTCCACTTAAAATGTCTATTTGTTACCCTAATGCTTCGTTCAGATTAAGCTCTGCCTACGACAAATTTTTATTCAATAAAACAAACACGATGCTCACATCTAACATGGATTCCATGCCTAATCAAGTCAACTCGACATCTCTTTGAAGTCATTAAAACCCTAACATATTTAACCATTTTTTAATATATTTTTTATCATCACTTTACTGAAGAGGTTGTCCGGTCACCGCTCACATGGTGTTTCGTTTAGCCTAATTTATATGTTTTGAAAATCACAATATTGAAAAGAATGATAATGGGGCTACGTTATTTCAAAGCTGATTGTTTCAAAATTCAAGTAAAATTGTTTGATATTGACGTTGTCATGCTTTTTGAATAGTTTAAGATCTTATAAAGTGTCTTTCCACCAATATTTTGTGTAAATAATTAATATAATTCAAAAATCTTTTCAGACTTGGCAAGACTTATGGTCAAAGGCCAAGTTAAAGCATGCCTCCTTGAGGCGGCATGCGGCCGGGACGGGAGGCGGACCACCAGAGCCAGCAGTCAGCCTCAACGCGACTGACGAGCTGATACTACAGTCAATCAGCCCAGTCTTGATTACGGGCCACACGGAAGTTCAACATGGGGAGGTCAACTTCGACTTTGAATCACTTGGAGGACCACAGTCTGTTGCTGGCTGCAGCAGATGTCAGACTGTTGAGGTGCCGCTGTTCTCGGAGGCCACAACTCCCCTTGTGGTACCTCCTACCCATTTTAGTTTTATCTCGGAGATAAAAATGTATTTTTTTTTAAATTAACCAAAGATAGTTAGTATACAATATCAGGGTAATGAATGCAAGTTTTATTTGTATCATGTATAATTTTAATGTTTAACTAATTAACACCAGAAAATAATTTACTAGAAAATGTCAGACTTGATTAGTTCATTAGTACTAATTCTTTATTTTTAGCCTGAATTACAAAATATATTGACATTGTATATTAACAACTGTTGTTTCTGTATTATTTAAAAAAAATAATGATATATTAATGTTAAATACATTTTTTATGATCACATCATTGTTTTCTTACATTTTACATCACTATATTATCACAAAAAATATTGTATTTGAAGTGTTTGTTGTAACGCAGCCTCACCTCACCATTCATTATTTGACTAACTAACTAACTAACATATCACGCCGTTTCTCCGCAAGGGTAGGCAGAGAAGACGGACCGCCAAACAACTCGGTCTTGGCACACATTCCTTGCCTTGTTCACATTCAGACAACGTCTCATACATGCTCTTCTATTATTCTGACTCTTGACATGGCCCGACTCAAGTATCTGATTCACTTGGTCGTGCCATGTCTTTCTTGGGCATCCTCGACTTCTTCCACTATTCACATTTGCATCATATATTCTTTAAACACTCCTTTCCTCGTTCATTCGCTCCACAGGCTCAAACCATCGGAGCATCCCTTTCTTAATCTTACACATCACGCTGACATCAGCCACATGCAACGCTTCCCTCATATAGAGACGCAATTGCCTGAATGAGTTCGTATTCACTCCGTACTTGGACAACACCTTCAACTCGGTCTCACTATTGTTTGTCTAATATCATTAATAATAATACGATCAGACACTTGACAAATAATATACAGTGAACAACAACAAAATGATAATAAAGACTAGTATAAATACAGAAAGAATTTTGAACTATCCTATTTCTAACAGCTCTACAAGCCACTAAATCTAGGTTAATTCTATTAACAGCCCCAGGCTCAAGTGGAGCCAATCCTCCAGCAATCAGACCTAAATCTAGATTATGATCAATCAGGTATTGAAATACAATTGTCGGGTGCGAAAATTGCGAGTGTGAAGTGTGAAAGGTCGCGCGGGAAAACAATAATACCAAATTTTGACAGCTAATTGCATAGATACGCCAACTTCACACCACTCGCTGCTGTGTTTCTACTGGGTAGACCCACTCGTTGTTATGTGGAGTGACTTTTGACGTTTGGCGTCTAAGAATGTTACTTCGACCAAGCTCAGGAATAACCAAGTCGACTAACGGACGTACTTTCGACGGAGATTTCGAGCGAGAACGCTTCGGGAATAGCTACCCTGGGGCCCTATTCCTGACGGTCGATCAAAAGTTCCTCGTTATGCGCCTCGAAGAGAGCGAAAATTTATCGTCGTCGCGACGAACTTTGTCGAATCCTTCAATTTTACGTATTCTTGAACGTCGACCGATCGAAGTGATGATTATATTGGCAGCCCTGTGAATATTGTCTATGTTCTTGGTGTTTTTGAGATTTCTATGGTGTGACTGTCAGACTAAAATAAAAACAACAACAAAAATGGCCGCGGGTTACATCACGATTGCTCAAAAACAATCACTAATTGAATTAGTTAGTTCGGATGTGGAACTTGTGAGTGGCAAATTTTCCGCCACATTTACCTTCGCCGAATCCAGACGGAGATGGGTGGCGATTGCGGAAAAATTGAATGCCATGGCAGGGGCCAACAAAGATTTCAAACATTGGAGAAAGGTTTGTTTTGATTCATTTCCACTTAAAATGTCTATTTGTTACCCTAATGCTTCGTTCAGATGAAGCTCTGCCTACGACAAATTTTTATTCAATAAAACAAACACGATGCTCACATCTAACATGGATTCCATGCCTAATCAAGTCAACTCGACATCTCTTTGAAGTCATTAAAACCCTAACATATTTAACCATTTTTTAATATATTTTTTATCATCACTTTACTGAAGAGGTTCTAAGTTGTCCAGTCACCGCTCACATGGTGTTTCGTTTAGCCTAATTTATATGTTTTGAAAATCACAATATTGAAAAGAATGATAATGGGGCTACGTTATTTCAAAGCTGATTGTTTCAAAATTCAAGTGAAATTGTTTGATATTGACGTTGTCCTGCTTTTTGAATAGTTTAAGATCTTATAAAGTGTCTTTCCACCAATATTTTGTGTAAATAATTAATATAATTCAAAAAATTTTTCAGACTTGGCAAGACTTACGATCAAAGGCCAAGTTAAAGCACGCCTCCTTGAGGCGGCATGCGGCCGGGACGGGAGGCGGACCACCAGAGCCAGCAGTCAGCCTCAACGCGACTGACGAGCTGATATTACAGTCAATCAGCCCAGTCTTGATTACGGGCCACACGGAAGTTCAACATGGGGAGGCCAACTTCGACTTTGACTCACTTGGAGGACCACAGTCTGTTGCTGGCTGCAGCAGATGGCAGACTGTTGAGGTGCCGCTGTTCTCGGAGGCCACAACTCCCCTTGTGGTACCTCCTACCCATGAGCCTCCACCCACACAGACTCCGAGGCGTACTGCGGCATCACAGAGGTTCGCAGAAACTTTATCTCTCGGAGGACCCCAGCCTGTTGCTGGCTGCAGCATCTGGCAGTCTGTTGAGGTGCCGCTGATCTTGGACACCACACCTCCCCTTGTGGAACTTCCTGCCCATGAGCCTCCACCTGCACAGACTCCGAGGCGTACTGCGGCATCTCGGAGGTTCACAGATTCTCTGTCCTCCACACTCCTCGAACAGGGGGAGAGGAATTTGATGATTTCATCTAATTTTAACAATGGAATGTTGGCTGCAATGACGAGGCTAACAGATGCAGTTGAATCTGTTAGTGCTCAATTAATATTGGTGGTTCAACTATTGGAAGAATTAAAGGCCAAATCTAACCCTTGACAATTTGATGTCTTATTTCTTCCAATAGTTTAACCACCAAATTATAGCCAAAAGTCCATTAAAAAATTTATTTGATAAGCAAACTCCTCCCCTGTTACAGCCAGCACTGGCGAGTGGCAAGAGCAGCGGCACCTCAACAGACTGCCATCTGCTGCAGCCAGCAACAGGCTGAGGTCCTCTGAGAGATGAAAAGTCGAAGTTGACCTCCGACTGTTCAACTCCCGTATAGCCCGTAATCAACACTGGCTTGATAAATAAAACTAAATGTGGTGGTTAACTTGTATTCAAAATATGTAACATTTTATATGAACATCATTTTCTGTGTAAACTAAAACTGTAATGTTTTCTGCGTTATATGATAAAAGTTGTGATACTGTTTATGCAGTAGCATTTTAGTTTTATCTCGGAGATAAAAATGTTTTTTTTTTTTTAAATTAACCAAAGATAGTTAGTATACAATATCAGGGTAATGAATGCAAGTTTTATTTGTATCATGTTTAATTTTAATGTTTAACTAATTAACACCAGAAAATATCAGACTTGATTAGTTTCATCAGTGTATGAATTGATTATTTTTCGCTTGTAATACAAAATATGTTGAAATAATTACAATTGTAATTGAACATCTGAAACCGTATTGTTTTCTGCATTCTATGATATAAATTGTGATATTATGCTACTGCATTTTAGTTTTATCGAAGATAAATATAATGTTTTTCTAAAATTAACAAAAGATATTTAGTAGACAATATCAATTGCAGTGTTGTAATTGAACAGCTGAAGCTGTGATGTTTGCTGCGTTATGTGATATAAATTGTGATATTATGCTACTGCATTTTAGTTTTATCGAAGATAAATATAATGTTTTTTTTTAAATTAACCAAAGATAGTATACAATATCAGGGCAATGAATGCAAGTTTTGTTTGTATCATGTATAATTTTAATGTTTAACTAATTAACACCAGAAAATAATTTACTAGAAAATATCAGACTTGATTAGTTTCATCAGTGTACGAATTGATTATTTTTCGCTTGTAATACAAAATATGTTGAAATAATTACAATTGCAATTGAACATCTGAAACCGTATTGTTTTCTGCATTCTATGATATAAATTGTGATATTATGCTACTGCATTTTAGTTTTATCGAAGATAAATATAATGTTTTTCTAAAATTAACAAAAGATATTTAGTAGACAATATCAATTGCAGTGTTGTTATTGAACAGCTGCAGCTGTGATGTTTGCTGCGTTATGTGATATAAATTGTGATATTATGCTACTGCATTTTAGTTTTATCGAAGATAAATATAATGTTTTTTTTTTAAATTAACCAAAGATAGTATACAATATCAGGGCAATGAATGCAAGTTTTGTTTGTATCATGTATAATTTTAATGTTTAACTAATTAACACCAGAAAATAATTTACTAGAAAATATCAGACTTGATTAGTTTCATCAGTGTACGAATTGATTATTTTTCGCTTGTAATACAAAATATGTTGAAATAATTACAATTGTAATTGAACATCTGAAACCGTATTGTTTTCTGCATTCTATGATATAAATTGTGATATTATGCTACTGCATTTTAGTTTTATCGAAGATAAATATAATGTTTTTCTAAAATTAACCAAAGATATTTAGTAGACCATATCAATAGCAGTGTTGTAATTGGACAGCTGAAACTGTGATGTTTGCTGCGTTATATGATATAAATTGTGATATTATGCTACTGCATTTTAGTTTCATAATAGAAAATATCAGACTCGATCAGTTCATTAGTACTAATTCTTTATTTTTACCCTGCATTACAAAATATATTGACATTGTATATTAACAACTGTTGTTTCTGTATTATTTAAAAAAAAATAATGATATATTAATATTAAATACATTTTTTATGATCACATCATTGTTTTCTTACATTTTACATCACTTTATTATCACAAAAATATTGTATTTGAAGTGTTTGTTGTAACGCAGCCTCACCTCACCATTCATTATTTGACTAACTAAACAATGACGCCGTTTCTCCGCAAGGGTAGGCAGAGAAGACGGACCGCCAAACAACTCGGTCTTGGCACACATTCCTTGCCTTGTTAACATTCATACAACGTCTCATACATGCTCTTCTATTATTCTGACTCTTGACATGGCCCGACTCAAGTATCTGATTCACTTGGTCGTGCCATGTCTTTCTTGGGCGTCCTCGACTTCTTCCACCATTCACATTTGCATCATATATTCTTTATACACTCCTTTCCTCGTTCATTCGCTCCACATGCCCAAACCATCGGAGTGTCCCTTTCTTAATCTTATACATCACGCTTAGATCAGCCACATGCAACGCTTCCCTCATATAGAGACGCAATTGCCTGAATGAGCTTCGTATTCACTCCGTATTTGGACAACACCTTCCATAGCTTTTTCCTGTCAACTCGGTCTCACTATTGTTTGTCTAATATCATTAATAATAATACGATCAGACACTTGACAAATAATATACAGTGAACAACAACAAAATGATAATAAAGACTAGTATAAATACAAAAAGAATTTAGAAATAATTTTGAACTATCCTATTTCTAACAGCTCTACCAGCCACTAAATCTAGGTTAATTCTATTAGCAGCCCCAGGCTCAAGTGGAGCCAATCCTCCAGCAATCAGACCTAAATCTAGATTATGATCAATCAGGTATTCTGGAAGATCAAATTTATCATCTACACACATATTGTGAAGCACTATGCATGCATTGATAATTTTGGACGCCTTTTCAGGAGCATAATGAAGAACTCTATGTTTACAAAGGCAACGGAATCTCATTTTTAAAACACCGTTACATCTCTCAACAGTTGACCTGATTGATCTTAGTCTTGTGTTGAATCGGTCTTCAGGAGATCCAGGTACAGCCCTGTCGATTTGGGTCATCAGCCATGGCCGCAATGGGTATCCGGAGTCCCCCAGAAGATAATACCCGGTTTGACCCCTCCTGTAAATCTCCTTCAGCACGGGTTCCACAGAACATGATCTCCAGATAAATGCATCGTGAGTGCTCCCAGGGAAACGTGCATCCACATGCAAGATTCGGAGATCCGTGTCACAAATTAACTGAACGTTAATTGAATGGTACGCCTTTCTGTTGACGTATATGTATTCAGGAGTTACTGGATCCCTCGTCTTTGGCGGGAATATGGCTACGTGAGTGCAGTCAATGCACCCAATGATCCCTGGGAATCTATATTTATCGAAAAACCAATAGTAAACAAATATTATTGATAGAGCCAATCTTAAAATAAGTACAAAATGTGATCTTTTTAATACAGCAGGTAATTAATTTATTTTATAATAAAATATAAAAATTTAGGAATAAAAAATATTCTATGTGCGTGTAAAAGCTGTACAGCTTATGTGACATAAATCATAATGTTCCTATAATAAACTTACTTCATCCTTATCTGGTTTAGTGCCTGGATATTAGGGGGAAATTTTACCCATTGGTTAAAAATTTCGGGTTTATTGAGGGCGTTTACTACCTCATCCAGAGCACGTGACATGGAGGGTTGTGAAAGTGCAATGTACAGGTTACAACCCACGGGCAACTGGTAACTCCCCGTGGCAAAAAAATTTAATGCTGCTAACACCTGCAAAACAAAATTGCAACAGATTAATTTAGCAAGTTAATTTTCGTGTGAAACCTATAAAAGTTTTTTTTAAATCATGTTTGTACTCACCTTGGTTTCGATATCTACAGCTGAAGAACGGGATGGGGGTGTAATAAAAGGTGACACTAGGACTATCAGCCGACGCACTAAGGCTTTGTTGAGCCTAAAATTCCTTATGAAGGCTTCATCAGTCGTATTAGCGAAAGAATCGACCCTCTTACGAAACGTTCTTGCTGGTCTCAAAGCAGCTGCTTCAGCTTGCTCGACATCTTCTATCACAGCCAACATCGCCGGTAAATTAGCCATTATCACTTTATATTCTTTATAAAAATACAATTGTCGGGTGCGAAAATTGCGAGTGTGAAAGGTCGCGCGAGAAAACAATAATACCAAATTTTGACAGCTAATTGCATAGATACGCCAACTTCACACCACTCGCTGCTGTGTTTCTACTGGGTAGACCCACTCGTTGTTGTGTGGAGTGACTTTTGACGTTTGGCGTCTAAGAATGTTACTTCGACCAAGCTCAGGAATAACCAAGTCGACTAACGGGCGTACTTTCGACGGAGATTGCGAGCGAGAACGCTTCGGGAATAGGGGCCCAGTTCCACTCCTCACTGCCATACATAAGGGTAGGTACCAGGACTCCATAGTGGACTGCTAGCTTCGCTTCTTTTGACAGTTTTTTATTAGCGCCAACGGCATTCAGTCCACCATTAATGGAGTTACCGGCATTCACCCTTCTTTCAATATCTCTATCAGCCTTCCCATCTCTCGTAAACACACTACCCAGATACACAAACTCACCGTACCGCGTTTTATTTCTACCGCGTGTGATTTCACTTATGATAACACTTAGATTTTTATTAATTTATTTATATATATAAAGTTTGATTAAATATGTTTTTTCAATACCTTTCTTCAACATATACACATAAATACTTAGGTTAAATACATTTTAACTTTTTATTTTAAAGTTTAAAAAAGTAAAATAAATATTCATCCTAGACTAGCAGAAAAGTCAATAGATGTCGCGTATTAAAAATAAAATGGATAAAAATTTATCCAGATACTATCTAGATAGCATTTAGTTCGAGTTGAGTCTTGCAATCATATATTTATTTATTTATTACACGCCCTGACGGGCTTTTACATTATAATTTATAAGTTGAGTAACAAACAATGAAGAAAATATAATACAATGAGAAAAGAAAATACACAAAACAGTGTAACAACAAAACAAATAATAAAATAAAAATACGTATTACGTAAAAATGATAAGAAGTCTCATATTCAATATAAACAAAAATTGAAGAAATTATGTAAATCTATTTGTGCCATAGACATCCAAATGGATAGACAAGCAGTTACAGATGAGGGGTAAAACCAAACTATGGAGAGCAAAGGGGGGAAAGATGACTGTCATTCGTTGAACAATCAATCTGACAGTATATAGGCATCTCGCATTACAATATCACCATTTAGTTCTTAAAAGCAAAAATCTGCTTTGAATGAATAGACCTTTTTACATGGGAGCGCGAATTGCTTGCCACGTTCAAAACTTATTTGCTAAGGCCAAATGCTCGCTCCAAAAAGACTCGCGCCAATAAACATATCAATATTTTCTTGCCGTGTTTAGTTAAAACACTTTTACAAATGTTTCATAATTTACTTACCCCTGTAACCAGCGACGAGCACATTGGAGTACCGCCCACTTTCGCTATGTGCATATTGATACGTAGATATATTGTATAGCACAAGCTGCCATTATTTCGTTAAATGTATGGATGTCAGCTTCTCGCTGTTCACGGCAAGAATGATGACGTCACACATTTTAGATTCAAGCGAGGCTATATCCCCTCCCCATGGAGCGAGCCGGTTCCAAGGAGGAGCTACAGCCGGCGCCATGTGGAGGGGGAAATAATACGTTTTTATCACTTAGGGCAGGTCCAGATATATTCATATGTCCGTGATTTGTGCCTAGAAGAATAAAAGTGATAGAATATACAACGTTTATACTGATTAGTTTTAAGATAAAATATATCACCAAGATTAGAATATTTATTTCCGAGACTGTGAAGTCTCGGAAACGGAGAATTTTGATAAGCTAGTGTCCTGGTGTTATTGAAGTAGAAGGGTAATAAATGTCGACATGATTTTTGGGGAACATGGATATTGATAAATTGAAGTAATTCAGAACAGTCAATTTTGTAATGCAGTATTTTATGTAATAATATTAAATCTGTGCTTATTCTTCTTTCTGAAAGTTTCAATAGAGACGTTTTATCCAGGAGATAATTGTAATCAATGTTTAGTATAGGAATATGCAATTTATAGTTTATAAACCTGAGAAACTTCCGTTGAATAAGCAGCCAAATAATATGTGCGTTAAGAAAATGAAGATAATGTTGGTAGTTCTTAGTCGAAGTATGATACAGTTAAAAGTGACCGAGTTTGATATGGGTTCCGTAGCTCAATCGGTAGAGCACTTGCCATGTAAGCAAAGGGTCCTGGGTTCGTGTCCCAGCGGAGCCAATATCTTTTTCTGATATTTCTGTCTCCAGATTTTCGATTGAGTTTCGCTAATATTGTCTTCATTTAATTAAACATTTTAACTTTCTTTCTTTGTGGTTGACAGAACAATCTTTCAATAAAAACAAAAAGAAAGGTAATGGGAAGTGCAGTTTATTAAATTTTTTTACATAGCTCCACACAGGAGGCCCGGAGGAAAATAATTCTCATCAGGTCCTATGTCTTCTTTGGGGATGCTGTGTGGAGTTATTTTAGAAAAGAAAGTAGATGAAGTTCTGGGAAGGAAAAAGGAATGTGGGGTGTGTAGAAATTTGGGGGTCAATGTGTCTAGGATTGACGGAAGAATGAATTCATCCCTCCCACTGCGGTAGAAGGTGATGGGTTGACAGAGTCAGGCTGGAGAGGTCTACTTCAGGTCTCCCTCAATAACAGGCCCTGAGGGGAATTATTTTCTTCAGGGCCTCCTATGTGGAGTTAATGAAAAAATATAATATTTTTGAATGAAGCTAGGTATAACTTTGTGGTTATCAATTATAGATAAATGAAATAATTCAACTTTGTTTGAACCACTTATATAATGAGTAAATCCGACCGGTTTCAGAACAAACGTTCCTTCTTCAGGGCAAGCGTATACTAATTTGACAGTTTCGAAATATGGATGGGAACAATGTTTTACTAAGGTAGGGGTGGAACCGTTGCTAGTTATTAAAAGCGTTTAACCAGCCAGCGGACGAAAATCCACATTTCGTCGAAAGTTGTTCTTCCGATCGTGCAGGGCGGTTACAATGAGAAAGATTAATTATTCTCCGTACCAGCTTTTTTAAATTATAACTCAATATCGAATTTATTTCAATCCAAATTAGCTTTAATTTATAGCTTCATCCAAAAATGCTGAAAGGCGTGATGATAAAACTATTAAAATAGTGTACTTTTTGTAGTTATTTTTTGATTATAAGTATTTATCATTTTTCAATAATGTCTAAATTTAATAAGAATGTTAAAAAATCTGAAATATATTAGTTTGTAAGTGCGCAAATAAATACACAAATGGATCAATTTTCGTCAAGAAACACATGTACGTACATATTTTTTAATGATTTTATTTAAACTAAAATTAAAATTCTAATACATAACTCTGCTAGAAAATGTATTGATTTATTTTACTGCATGATTACATTATTTGAAATGGGTGTGGTATAATACAAAAACTTTTTTGAAAATTTAACAAATCTGCCAACGACCTATGGAATAACCTTATTATACTAAAAATTAAAAAAAATTCTAAAAATTTATTACATAACTTCACTAGATAAAAGAACATTCTTTCGAAATCCATTTATAATTTTTTGTGGAAAAGAGTCAATACGTCTAAAAACTTTTTTGAAAATGACGTATTTCCGGCTTTCTCTGGTAATGTAGAGTGGGTGGGTAGGGGAACAAATCCATGATTGGGCTATAAGACAATATTTTTTGTTTGTTGATAATAGATTCGTTATTTTTGAGAGATTTTTTAATTTCCAAGGCTTCTAAGTTATCTAAACGTTTTCCTTTATGATTAATATGAAGAATATTTATCCCTGTATATTTTTCAAAACTATGGTTATTTTCAATGATATGGTTAGCAAACTCGGAAAAGTTATTATTATTAAGACACCTTAAATGTTCTTTGATTCTGATTTCAAAATTACGAGTTGTTTTTCAAACAAAAAATATTGTCTTATAGCCCAATCACGGATTTGTTCCCCTACCCACCCACTCTACATTAATAACTAGCAACGGCTCCACCCCTACCAAAATAAAACATTGTTCCCATCCATATTTCGAAACTGTCAAATTAGTATACGCTTGTTCTGAAACCGGTCGGATTTACTCATTATATAAGTGGTTTAAAGAAAGTTGAATTATTTAATTTAAGAAATACAAGATTAAATATAAATTTATAAAAGCAGGTAACTTGTAAATTGTAAGTAGGCAATTTGGCAAGCCTAAAAACGAAGTTATCTGTTACTCAGAAAAATCAATTTCGATCTTCTGCAAAATTAAATTAATTTGCAAAAAAATCAAAGAAAAATGTTCAAAACTTAAAAAAAAAACAACTAAGACGCCGTTCAAGTATGCCTACTTTTGTATAGGCTGATAATTTGTAATTCCATACAAAACTTTCTTATTAAATTTTGAAGGCAACGCGAATTTAAAAGGTCAATAACGTCTTAAATTATTATTTCCCGGGTCTTAGAATATTTCGACAGGAAATCGATACGTGGCTGATATTATAAAATGATTTATGAAATTGTTTTGTATGTCCCATATTAAAAAATTAGTTTGAAGTACGACAGAGTACACAAACCGTACGCAATATTATACTGGTGAATGATTATTACTTGGAGCAGGTGGATGAGTTTGTGTATTTGAGAAGTATGTTTGCGAAAGATCGAAAATGATAAGAAAATTGAAAGTCAATGCAAAGAATTCTATGAATGAAGAACTAAATAGCTTAAAACTTATCTAACTGAATAGCGATTCTATATCTTTTGTGCATATGTAATCCACTGTCAAATTTGTGTTATTGTCTATGGCTTGCAATTGCTTTTTTATGGACTGATATGTCAGCTATTTCAACTAGTTTAAAACACGAAATACTGCTGCGGCAATTTTTTCAAATTAAAAAAAAAAATAATAATAATTTTATTTTATATTATATCCTCCTGGAATTGTAGATAAGCTTTCGAATTGTTACTTTAAGAGGGCATTACCAGAGAAAACCAAAAATATGTCTTTTTCCAATCAGATTTTAGACATATTGACTCTTTTCCACAAAAAATTATAAATGGATTTTGAAAGATTGTTCTTTTATCTAGCATTCGCATGTAATAAATTTTGAGAATTTTTTTTAATTTTTAGTATAATAAGGTTATTCCATAGGTCGTTGGCAGATTTGTTAAATTTTCAAAAAAGATTTTGTATTATACCACACCCATTTCAAATAATATAATCATGCAGTAAAATTTTTTTATTTATTTTTATTTTTTTATTAGCAAAGTTTTTTTGGTACATTTACATATAGGTAAATACATAATAACAAAAAATGTAAGTAACAAAAAAAAATCCCACAAAGGCGAAGCCTGTGTGTGGGTATTATATTATGTGGATAACAGTGGTAGTTAAAATAAAATTATAAAAAAATAAAAAATATATATATAAGCATAGTGTCTACAGTGATCAACATGAATGACTTCGTAGGAGTTTAAAAATTTAAAAATATATGTAAGATAAACACACAAATTAAAAAATATATATATGCATAGTGTCTTCAGTGATCAACATGATTGACTTCATAGGAGTATAAAAATTAAAAAATATATCACATTTACACCCATACTTAAATACACATGTACTTACGAGTATATACATATATATATATATATACATATTTCCTGTTTTTATTCTAAACATTCAGAAAGACTCCACATTTTAGAAGCATTACAGAAAAAAACTTATTCAGTTCTAAATTATTTTTTACCCAGATTTTAACATTTTTTTTAAGTAGGTTCAGATTTTGATCCTTGCTGATGGAGTGGGGTATGGAATTGAATAGTTTTGGGGCAATGTAGGTAATGTGTCTTTGGGCTAGTCTGGTTTTGCAGTGAGGCACTGTATACACGCACGTGTTATGTCTCTGGCTAGAACGATATGTGTTTTTACTGAAATTGTTAGGACGTGTAAAAATATATTTGAGACATTGGATACAATAAATAAATAATTGGATACATAAAATAAATCAATACATTATCTAGCAAACGCATGTTTTAGAATTTTAATTTTAGTTTCAATAAAATCATTAAAAAAATATGTACGTAAAATATGTACATGTGTTTTTTGACGAAAATTGGTCCATTTGTGTATTTATTTGCGCACTTACAAACTAATATATTTCAGATTTTTTTAACATTCTAATTAAATTTAGACATTATTGAAAAATGATAAATACTTATAATCAAAAAATAACTACAAAAAGTACATTATTTTAATAGTTTTATCATCACGCCTTTCAGCATTTTTGGATGAAGGTATAAATTAAAGTTAATTTGAATTGAAATAAATTCGATATTGAGTAAATAATTAATCTTTCTCGTTGTAACCGCCCTGCACGATCGGAAGAACAACTTTAGATGAAATGTGGATTTTAAACGCTCTTAATTATCGTATTTATAGTTGTACCTATTTGCTATTTTTAATTGCGCTTCAATAAATAATTTAATTTTGTAATTACCGTGACGATTCACCGTTACGGTACCGCGATGGCAAAAGAAAAAAAAACATTAGTTCCTTATCGCTATAATGCTGTAGCTCTTTCTTACACATTAAATATTGAGATGGTGAGACAAAAGATGAGACACGTAATATACGTGTGACTGTTTCCTCCAAAGTACTACTTTTCCATGCGTTTCATTTTCTTTTTACGTGTGATGAAGATGTATGATAATGTATATACTCTTTAGGGGGGTGCAGACATACGTTCACCGTTTGTCTCATTTTCGACTGTTGTTATTTAGTGTGTAAGAAAGACCTGCAGCATTAAATGTAAGTTTAAGAACAAAAGCAAAACCAATGGCACATTCGACTTTTTTTAATTTTTGGAATTCACTCACACTTCAATATTATCCATGTAACTGTATTCCATACTTTCAAAATTATCGTCGCAGCTAATAGTATTGAAGTGGTCTACACGGAACGGTGTGTGAGAGAGATATAAGTAAATGATCACTTTTTTTTCTTTTGGAGGAAACAGTCCTACGTACATTGTGTATCTCATCTTTTGAAAGAGCTGCAGCATTATAGCAATAAGGAACGTATGTTTATTGCCTCTTTGCTGTCACGGTACCGTAACCGTCAATTTTCACGGCAGATAATAATAAAAGTGTTTAATGTCATCATGTCTGCTATCAAAGTTCGCCCCTGAGGAGTTCAAAAAATCAAGAAATACAACTATTTTTAAAATAGAAATCCATACAATGACATTGCGAATGTATATTGCGTTCAACGACCATATTAAATTTTTACCTCTGTCCCGACAAATTCACTTACGCTTAAGTCACACGATTCATTCATCGTTCATTTCGTGAATTCATTCCGCCTCTTTCCCTCGAAATGACCCGTCTGAACATGGGTTGAAACGAAAATGTTGAGAGATAGTGGCAAATGAAGCATTCCGACAATGATAGATATCGGTGTTTCGCCGGAGCGGCCTAGACGTCAAAATGCTCTGTTTTCTTCGCCTTTCGAAATAACTCATACACGTCTCATAGAAAACGTTGTTTCTCCCTTACTATCATTGTGAAAAATATGATCTAAAAAGTATTGGAAGAGAAAACAACGCTATATATATTCCATCTAACAATTAACCACAAAACAATACGAATGAATACTTTTATGAAACCAAAATTACCGATCGAAATTAAAAAAAAAAAAAACTTTGTGAATATTTTATGAATTATTTTTTTATGAAAAGTCAAAAAAGTGAGTTGACGAAAACATTTATAATTCATTTTTCTAACAAAATAAGTGTGTTTTTATTTTATTTTTTTCATTACCAGTAATTTTGGTTAGAAAAAACGCAAGGAGAGCCATGTTTAAAACTTTTAAAAGTTTACATTAAAAGTTATTCATTTAAAAAAATTACATGGTTATTTCCAATAATAAAATTTGGAAGCATATTTCATCACCTTTCAAAAATAGTTTTTAATTTTTGGATACATTTACAAATATTCAAATTACATGGATTTTATTGCAAGCCGAGGCCTATTTTGGAATAAGGAAATTTTCATTGTGCAAAAATAGTGGTAGATATCAGTTTTCACGTTATTATTTAACCATATGTTCATTTTATGGTGTTGAAATTTATTTACTGCTTGTAAGAACTACCAATTTCTCGTAATTTAGTTTGACGTTATTGGAAATGTCAATTTGACATAGGGTTCGTCCATTAATCACGTGATGTTTTTTTAGCAACTTTTTAACCCCCCCCCCCCGGTGATATGTGGTGAGGTTTTAGACTAACCACCCCCCCCCCCCCCAAATCACGTGTATTTTTTTTAGTACAAAGTATTTTGAAATTTTCAGAATATTATCACGAAAAATAAATACACGTGATATCTCATTATACCCCCCCCCCCCCCGTCGTGATATTTGGTGATTTTTTCCGAACCCCCCTTTTGAGCCTCACGTGATTAATGGACGACCCCATAGTAAATATTCCCGAATTGAATTTTCGCCGTCAGCGCCGGTCAACGCGGTTGACTGCGCTCGACGACTTTGTAGTGAGAATGACGAGTGAACTCTTATTTCAAGAGAACTGTCTAAACATGTGGTGAAACGAAAAAGGAACATTTCCTCGAGGAAACCTTCATCCGAGTGATAAGTGTGAATGCCCTATTAGTAATTCAATATTCAATTTAGTAGTACGAGACCGTGTACTCACGTGTTTACACGGTGTTTGTTAGATTCAATTAATGTAGTAATCAACTGATGGAGGCAGTAGGAAGACCATCAATAATATATAACACGTTATGTGATATTATAGTATGGCAATAGTTTTATTTGTTTTTGAAAAATGAACTTTAATTGCAAGCTGAGAGAAATTCCGTATGAAACGATGAATGTTCATTTTATTTACGCGAGTTTCGGAAACTCTTATTCAAACATTAAATTTTACGGAAATATATTATTAGAATTTTACGCCAATATTTACGATTCTCTTGAATTTGGGAGGCGGGTATGGGTACCTACAGTCTTCCCAGGAATTATTCATTGCGCGCTTTTATAATCACCGTGACAGCAAAAAAGGTCGTTCCTTAACAGAATAATGCTACAGCTCTTTCCAAAGATGATATACACAATGTACATAGGTCTGTTTCCGCCAAAGGAAAAAGTCATCATTTTCTTACACCTCTCTCACACACCGTGACGTCTCCGTAGACTACTACCAATACTACTTTGCTTTGACGATAATTATTTAAGTGTGGAATATAGTTACAAGGATCATATTGAAGTGTGAGTGAATCCCAAAAATGCAAAAACGTCAAATGTTAAAGTGCTGATGGTTTTTCTTTTGTTCTTAAGAGGAATATAAACGCTAGAAATACTGCGATTCTCATGCCTGCAAAATTTAAAATTGAGCGTCTTATTTGCACGAGGCAAGTAAGCGAAAAAGAGGTTTTTATTTATTTTGTGCATAATTTTAATAGTATGAAAAAAAGTTAGAACATAGAAAACCTTAAAAATAGTCTTAGCCATAAAGGGGTATTTTTAAAAAAGATTTTTTTTTTCACTTCATAGTTAAGTCATGAAAAAACATTTTTTAGTGGTTCACGTTTATATTTTTTGTTACGCAAATAATAACTTTCTTGTAATTCCAATGCATACAAAAGCTAGTAAAAGCTTCCAATTATCCATAGCATATTTTTTGATGTTCAAACCGTAAGCCGATTCGTCGTAAAGATTAATCTAAATAGAATTTCTCGTATAACTTCATCTTAAACATATAATGCTGCAGCTCTTACACACCAGACAAACGGTGAACGTATGTCTGCACCCCCCCAAAGGAAACATACAATAAAGTAGTACTTTGGAGAAAACGGTCTCGAGTATTTTGTGTGTCTCATCATTGTTTAATGTGCAAAAAAGTGCTGCAGCATTATAGAGATAAGGAACGTATGTTTATTGCCTTTTTTGGTGTCACGGTATCGTAACGGTGAAAAGTCACGGCAATTTATAAAAGCGCTCATTAGATAAACAACACCGCTGCCGCATATCACCCCAAGTGGTTCGCTATGTTGTTTGTTGTGAGGTTTGTCCGAGTCTTGTCAGCGGACGCACTGCCCACCTACTGTGTGGCGGGCCGGATTGATAGAGACTGGTTGAAGGAGGTTTTTGACTTCTCCAACCACTCGACTCATCGTTTTGCACCGCAGTTTGAGGGATGGATTCGTAGGTTTGTCACTTCTGGACACGCCGACCCCCACATTCCGACCAACCCCTCGTACTTTTATTTTAATTTTTTTTTGTATGAATACTCCACAAGAGTCCCAGCTGCTCCCGTCTGGAGCCAGTGAGTCTATTGCATCCCCAATTGGGGTATGTTGTGAGGCTGAAAATTTTTGAAAAAAAAAAAACGTCGTCAAAAAAGTCACCGGAGAACAAAATTTCATTTACATTTTTTACTCCAAATAATATCAGGAATCACTGGTTAAAGTAAGTCAAGTACGTCCCTTAACACCCTGTATGTTATTTTAAATGTGATGTAAAACAAATTAATCAAATAAAATCTATTTGCCCACGCCGGGATTCGATCCCGCGACCTTCGGATTGCGAGTCAAAAACCTTACCGCTAGACCATGCTGGTCGTGATTTACCCTCGTCCCAGAACTTCCTCTCCTTCCTTTTCATAAAAAGATCCTCCACACAGCTTCCCCTAAGATGACATTTACAAAGGGAAATTATATATGGTAAAAATAATTGTTTGCCAGCAACATTGCCATTTGGGAGGCTGGTATGGGTACCGCCGCCTCGGGAAACGCTATTGGATAACCAAATCTTCTGCCATAAGTCACCGCAAGTGGTTCGCTACGTTTGGTGACTTAGCAAGGGTGTCCGGGTTCATGCGGGTTAGGATGCGTCTGCCCATCAGCTGCAAGGGCAGTCCGGTTCGGGAGAAAATGGTTGACGGAGTCCCTTTGACTTCTCCCGCCGTAATTTTTCGGAACATTGCTTTATAGCGCAGTGAGATGGACGGTTTTATACGTCCGTCACTCCTGGACACATTGACCCCTAGATTTCACCCGCGGAAGTGGTCAAAATAGTTTGTAAAATATGTTCCTTCACACGATGCCCGAACAACGCGCTGAGCCGCTCTCAACTGGCAAATAAATAGTTGGGAACGACTCAAGTGTGTTTGTGCGGGCGCCGCCGTGTGTACGGAACCAAGGTGCATTAATGTTGTGATTTCTTCTATTGCTATCATAGACATCAATATTCAATAGACCAGAAGATACAAATGAGAGGTAAAACCAAACTATGGGAGGGGAAGAGGGGAAAGATGGCTGTGATTCATTAAAAAAATAATCTGACAGTATATAGGCATCTTGCATTATAATATCACCATTTAGTTCTTAAAAGCAAAATCTGCTTTGAATGAATAGACCTTTTAACACGGGAGCGCGAATTGCTTGCCACTTTAATAACATATTTGCGAAGGCCAAATGCTCGCCCCGAAAAGGTTCGCCCCTATTAACATCGCAATATTTTGTTTCCGAATTTAGTTAAGACACTTTTACAAATGTTTCATAATTTACTTACCCCTGTAACCAGTGACGAGCTCACTGGAGAAACGCCCACATTCGCTTTGTTCTAGGTAGGTGTATGCACAAGCTCTCATATATAGCCGTGTTATATGGTAAAATGTATAGATGATAGCTCTAAACTGGTCAGAATAAGAATGATGACGTCACATTTTTTTGATTCAAGCCATTCTTTCGTAAGCCCAGCTGGCTCCAAGGCGGAGCTCTAGCCGGCTCCATGGGGAGGGGGAAATAATACGTTTTTATCACTTAGGGCAAGTCCAGATATATTCATATGTCCGTGATTCCTATATATTTCTATTGACAAGTTAAATTATTATTTAAAAAATATTTTTCCATTGATTTTTTTACAAAGGTGCACTTAATTAAAAAAATTAAATAAAAAGGAAAGAATTTATAGAAGAGGTTACACAGCGGAGCTCTCAGACTCTCAGCTGAAGTACAGGTATCTTTAACGCAAGGATACAATATTATTTAACCACACAGTGTACAAACAGACAAATAAAGTTGTAACCTTCTTCGTATGTTTGTAAGTAATCCCTTTCTTACAGAAATTGAATGAAGCCACTATGTGGGAGTAGTTTAAAGTTGAAAGGAAAGCTCCGCAGAGTGAACTCTAAATTATGTGAAGGAAGAGAATTCCCCCGTATTAAATAAGAAACCTACTGCATGCTGGTAATATCTGTAAATGAAGCATTATCTGACCTCCCTAATTCTCTTGAAAAAACAGAACAAATAAAATGTCTAGGAATTATAATTGACCATAACCCTAGACCTTAGATGGACACATCATATCAAACAAATCACAAATAAACTCATGAAAACAATACGCGTTTTCCTAAAAATAAGAAATATTTTGCACTTGGTCAATCAATAATAGAATATGGAATAATTGTCTGGGGAGGAGCAACAAACTCAGCCATCGATCACTTAGAAATCGCGCAGAAAACGATCTTAAACGTAACAGTTAAAAAACAAAGACTAACTGATACAGACCAAATATTCAACAGTACTAGATATACGCCAATTATATGTTAAAACACTACTAAACTACATTTTTGACCAAAAAACAAATTTAAACAATCTCAAAATATCACCAACAGACCAGTTAGACAATCGCATAAAAATAAAATAAAAACTCCGACAGTGAATACAAACTTTGGACAAAGGCACTATAAATATCATACTATAAAAGCATTCAAAAGTCTTACCCTTGAAAATCAAATAGAAGGAAATAAAAAAAAATCGTACTCAAAATTATAAAATGGAATAAAGAACAAAAAAGACAATATTACCAAAATCTCATAACATAATAAGAATAAAACACATACACGTAACACATAACACCAATATAAAACACGTCATAAAAAAATACATTTTAGGAGTCGTCCATTAATCGCGTGATGTTTTTTTGGAACCTTAAAAATAAAATAGAAGAAAACAAAAATAAATTTATACTCAAAAGCATAAAATGGATTAAAGAACAAAAAAGACAATATTACAAAAATCTCATAACATAATGAGAATAAAACACATACACGTAATACACAAAACCAATATAAAACACATCATAAAACGTAAGATATTATATCAAAATAAATAAATTCATAAAAATATCTTGCAGGTAAGGATAGCTGTATTATTAATTTCGGATGTGATGGGATCTGATATAAAGAGTATATCAGGGTATGACATTAAACTTCTTTGATATCATATCTGTAAAATCATATCTGGATTATGTATATAACTAACTAACTAACCATCACGCCGTTTCCCCGCAGGGGTAGGCAGAGAGGATGGACCGCCAAACAATTCGGTCTTGGCACACACTCTTTGCCTCACTCACATTCATACATCGTCTCATACATTCTCTTCTATTATTCTGACTTTTGACATGACCCGACTCAAGTATCTGATTCACTTGATCGTGCCATGTCTTCCTCGGGCGTCCCCGACTTCTTCTACCATTCACATTCGCGTCATATATTCTTCTTACACTACTTCCTTCGTTCATTCGCTCCACATGCCCAAACCATCTGAGGGTCCCTTTCTTAATCTTACTCATTATGCTTACACCAGCCTTACATTCTTTGCGGATATCCACATTTCTCACACGATCATACATTGTTTTACCACACATACGTCTCAGGGATCTCATTTCAACAGCATTCAGTTTACTTTTATCCTTCCTCTGCCAGTTCCATGCCTCATTGCCATACATCAGGGTAGGTACCAGGACTCCATTGTGGACTGCTAGCTTCGCTTTTTTTTCACAGTTTTTTATTAGCGCCAACGGCATTCAGTCCACCATTAATGGAGTTACCGGCATTCACCCTTCTTTCAATATCTCTTTCAGCCTTCCCATCTTTCTGTATATATGTTACCATAAAAGCCCGAATATTGGTAAATCCTAAGATTTTCCGGTAAATCCTAAGATTTACCAATTCTTAATGGTAAAAATCCGAACCGTTCTATAATCATCGTTCACCAACCTAACCTAAACTAACCTAACCTAACCTAACCTAACCTAACATGTACTAAATTCTAATGGTAAAAGCCCGAAAAAATCGTTTCTTATTTAAATATTATAAACGATTTTTTCGGGCTTTTACCATTAGAATTTAGTACATGTTAGGTTAGGTTAGGTTGGTGAACGATGATTATAGAACGGTTCGGACTTTTACCATTAAGAGTTGATAAATCTTAGGATTTACCGGAAAATCTTATGCTAGGTCTACACTACTCGCGAAGTTCTTCGACGAAATATTCGGGAAAGTTGACCGAAGTTCGAAGTACGTTGCTACACTCTCGTTCAACTTCGCGAGAAGCTCATTCGCGCGGTGGTGCCGTCACGACACGCACGTCATGGACGCTCAAGTAGCAGCTGCCGTTGCAATGTGCACGCTCGCTTATTATAACTATGTACATATTTATCAAACGAAGAAATATAAAAATAAAAGAAGGAACTACTAACACAACATTTGGGCAAAAGCTTCTTATATTATGGCATTAAACTCTACAATAAAATACCACTCTCACTCAAAAACCTCAACATTATAACATTTAATTTTCAAATAAAAAGCTGGACACTAAATATAGGGAGATCCAGATAGAAAATACACTGATATCAAATACAGACTAAAACCAAATCTAGTGAACTGAATTATAAAGATAACACTATCTTATTTTATTTATAATTATTTAAAAAATATATGCTACATGATATATGTTATGTCTATTTCATATTAATTTCTTATAATTAAATTATAATATGTAAGTGAAATCCTCAGCATGGGAGATCCGAGTGAGGATATCATTATCTCTACTTGTTACTAAGAAATGAAGACAATAAACCATTATTATTATTATTATTTATTGACGCATCTTTTTTTTTACGGTAGCTCCTGTACATAGCAAAAAGCGAATCCTTCTTTTTCTTTAATTCATCTACGGGTAATTCTAACATGCCCTGGTGGCAGGAGCAACAGAATTTGCTCCTGCGACCACTGTATTCCACTCATAATCGTGCCGTATGACAATACTAATAAAAAATAATTACTAGCGCGCACGTCTATTCACGACGACGTATTGAAGCGAACTGAAGTTAACCGAGTAGTGTAGAAAGGCACTTCGTGTAGGCACTTCGTGCAACCTCGAGTCCTTTGACTCGGGCACAAAAACCGACAAAAACTGGAGGTCGCCCGAGACGAGCCAAGGTTGGACGAAAATAGACGAAGTGCCTTTCCTCACTATCGTATTCGGCTAACCTCGGTCAACTTCGCGAATAGTGTGGACCTCTAGTTAGGATTTACCGTAGTTCGAGCTTTTACAGTGACATGTATATGGTACTATCATATCATATCACGCTGTCAATCCAATGGCATCCTCAAACGTGAGATCAATGAAATTATTTTTAATGAATTTTTAGTATTATCAGGCATTCATTTAATAATAATGTTCTTTGTTCAACTCCATGAGGAGATAAAAATTATGATTACCCAATTAAAATAATTACTCTTATACAAATGCAGGAAATTTAAAGCACAACTTTGCCCAATAAATAAGACCTGTGGCAGGTCACCCCAAGTGGTTCGCTACATTAGATGATTAGCAGGGAATGCCCGGGTTCACAGGGAATGGTTTATCTAGGTCTTAGCGGTGGATGCTTTTGCCCACTTAAACGTGGCGCGCCGGATCGGGAGAGACCGGTTGAGGGAGATTTTAAAACCTCTCCAGACAGACTGTCTCGACCCATCGCATTGCACCGCAGTGGGAGGATGGATTCAAACCTTTTTCTTCCCAGAACTTCCTATCCTTTCTTTCCCTAAAATGAACTTCCACACAGCATCCCCAAAGATAAAATAGGCCCTGAGGGTTTCTTTTACCAGGGCCTCCTATGTGGATATAATGTAAAAAAATCAATTAAAAAGACACTTTGAAGAAACTTTATCGAAACTATTTTTCAACAGGTACACCATGCTTCTTTTTCAATAATTTTATTTGTGTATTTTATTCATTCATATGATAATATAGATAGGCATTTGAGCGATTGTGATTATAATGCCGTTCACTTTGGAATCGGATGAATATATACTACAATATGTATCTTCATCAAATTATCAAATTCACATAAAAAATTGGGTAAATTTTTGAGATCGCTGGCAATGATTAATACGCAATAATAATTATATATTTTTTTTGAAAAAATCTTTTGATTCATCTTAATTACATTAAAAGACAACTATTTGCATTGGGGAAGTGAAAAATATTTCATTCTAAATTTCGATTACGTAAAATTAAAATTAGCTTTCATTCTGTGAAACAAGACCGTCCATTTTTAAAAATTATTTTCAAATGTCATTTTGTTATGTTGGTATTCTTGTTACTGTACGAAAAGATGCTAGAGCAAAGCGTAGCAGACTTCATGGGAATTCTAGGTTTGTGTAACATGGTTTGTGATACAAAAGAAAGTGCCCCTTTATAACGCCTACTCGCGTCAAGGCAAGAAAAACATCCCAGTTTTCAAGTAGTTTAGCGGCTACGCTAGGTTTGTGTAACATGGTTTGTGATTCAAAAGAAAGTGCCCCGTACCTTCAAAATCTTCTAGCAGTTCGTGTACCAGGAATACCAACATACCAAAGTGACAGCGAATGAGCTAATAGCTAATGGTGTACAATCTCACAAGACGAAAGCTAATTTTAATTTTACGTAATCGAAATTTAGAATGAAATATTTTCTACTTCCCCCAATGCAAATAGTTGCCTTTTAATGTAATTAAGGTGAATCAAAAGGTTTTTTCAAAAAAGTGCATATTAACCGTTGCAGCGATCTCCAAAAATTTATAAAAATTGAACGTGTCCACCACAATATTTCACGATTTATTAATTTCAAATTACACATACCTATTGAACTAGACTCTAGAGATATTGTGTTTTGTTAGTAGATACTGGCCAGTTTCTCTGTACTATCCGGTATTGAGACTTAAGTATATTCTGTATTCTGTAAAAGACTTGTAAGTTCTTTGAGATCATAATCAATAACTGTTTATTGTTATTTCGTATTATTCAAGTATTGTTTAAATTTAAATGAACATAAATCCTTGTAACCGGGAAGCTCGTTTTAGATCTGGAGAGCTCTATCAAAATAAATACTTTTCCTACTATCTTTGACACAAGTCGTAACCGACACCATGTGACCCGAATATAACATAGACAACTCAAATAATGTTAAAACTGATCATAGATTTATTACGATACATTACTAACACATAAACTATATATTCTTACTAAGTATGCTTAAAATGCATTCATCATAAAATAGAAGAAAAATAAATGATTCAACTTTTTCGTTTTAAATTATTCACTCCGAATTCGACTGTCGTGAATTCCTGCATCTCATCGGCTTCAAAATACCAAATCGAACAACGAGGTAAAATATATTATTTTGCAACAAAAATTCTGCGACCAACTACCACATATATGCACCTATTCCTACCTTTCACACACTTGGAAACAAATTCACCTCAAATATCGACGTATTTAATATTAATTTGCCAGTATTTAAGAGATGGCTTATGATATTTTATGTGGAATATTTTTATGAAGATATTATTTTATAATTAAAGAGCATTGCATACGGGCTATTGCATATATTTTTATATTCTTTCTATTTATCTACAATGAAAAAACTTATTCCTTTCTTTTCTTTATCAAGAACTTTGTTGTGCATTATTCCCCTGTATACATATATTATCCTATACTACATTATTATTTTTATGCCATCTGCGATTTTAAAACGGTTACTGTTTTATCTTTCTCATTTTTTTATATATTATTTTCACTTAAAAATATAATGTTCATTTTTCAAAGGTTTTTAAAAATATTTTTATCTAAACATTGTGTCTCTGTATCGTGCACTAAATCAGTGACCGAACAATTTAACAAGGCACAATTTCAACATCTAAAAGTCATCAAAAGGGATGATTATTTTTTGGTTAAATAGGTCACGTTAGGTTAGGGGCTTTTTTTTGATAACTTTTAATAAATTTTTAAAGGGGTGTTGAAACTACCACCACTTTCTTGAGTTGTCGTGGAACCTACTAAATCCTTCATTTTAAAAGGCCATCAGGGCGTTGAAAATTAAGAATATAAAATTAGTTTGTTAACTTTTTATATAAACTAACTTACAGTACCGGATTATCCCTAAGGCAGAGTAGGCAACTGCCTAGGGGCCCCGCATCGGCTACGGGCCCGTGTCCCGAGAAAATTTTCCATAAAAAAATTGAAAATAAAATTCGCTGGTCCGCCATTTTTTATTTTATTTAGATATCGAAATTCCCCTATGCCATAGACAGTAGATTTTCGAACAGATTAAGACTTGGTGCTTGCAAATCGAATGTATAGTTTTTTTTAATATGTTGTCAACCAAGTTGAAAAACGTGTTAAAATGTTTCGAGAAAAACGCATTCAAAGTTTTGCTGAAGGAAAATTCAACACACAAACTGTTTCAAATGGTTTCACATAAAATGCTGTATCTCCGTCAATTTTTCGAATTTTTTTTTTGGTGAGAAAATGAAATAAATAAAAAAAAATACAAAAGTATTTTTTACAGTGTCCAGGTGCCTTAAGGGGGATAAGGTTTAAATGGCGAAATAAAGGCATTTTGTCAAGATTTTTTTTTGAGATATGAATAATGTTGGTTTTATTTATTTCTTTCACACTTTATAGTATAACATCTGAAGTATCTTTGAAAAAAATTTCAATTAAAAATATCAATAAGTCCGTGAGAGCGAATCTCCGGAGGCCCCTCGAAAAAAAGTTGTTATGCGGTGAACTCCACAACTCACCGGATTATTTGAAACAAAAAAACAGAAATGCGTTTAAAAGGTGATATGTTTTCCTAGGTAGACGGAGGGAGTTTTTTTTCGATTTTTTTAAATTTTTGGCAGCATTTTGAAGTGAAAAACGCGATTTTTGCTAAAAAATTTCGGTGAATTTGTTATTATAAAATTTTAAAAAAACTTCCTCTGACTACCTGTTGATTTATGTGTAGAAATAGTGTACAAAATTTCAAAAGCATCGGTCAATTCAAGTTAAGATTTTGAGTTATGATGTTCACGAACTTCAGAAATGTTGTTTGCGAGAAAACCGATTTAAATTTTTTTATACTTGAATCGAGCATGAGGGCCGGTCGCTTGAAACGCTGTACCTTTGCTTGAAACGCTGTACGTTAGGTTAGGTTAGGTTAGGTTAGGTTGAATTGTCAGGATGAATTGTCGCCGGATGAATTGTCGGCGGGATGAAATGTCGGCAGGATGAACTGTCGGCAGGATGAACTGTCGGCCGGATGAACTGTCGCAGGATGAACTGTCGCCGGATGAATTTTCGCAGGATGAACTGTCATGGAACCAGTTACGCCATACCATAGTTCCCTCCCATAATAACTGCTTCATTTATTCTCTGAAAAATCCATTAGTATTATCGATAGCATCGCAACGAAATCTGCATTGCGAATTTTTTATGCTAAGTACAGCGCAGTGTTTGAAATATCGCCACACTGGGTAAATATAAATCCTGATCTGAATAAATATATTTTTAAAACGTGAATATTCAATCTTAAGTCCGCATCGCGCAACCACGAGCCATGATGCAGCCGCATTCAATATCAGTATCATTGCAAGTATTTGCATTCCGCTTCCGGAGCTTTAGTTCCGTCTCATTTGGCGGGAAATCCCACTGCTTCCGCCCCACGCCTCATCCGCTTCCGCCAGGGAATAATTACTGTTGAAAACAAGCGGAAAATTTACTGGCAACCTGTGGAGACTTGAAATATACAAAATGGTCATAGACTTTCCTAATTTGTTAGGGTGTTCTCGCTGCTTCTATGGATATTAGATTACTGTTCGGCCGAAGCACCAAAGTTACAGTAGTTATTATCGTTTGTTTGCCATCATCTCGTTTGTCGATATTATGTAAATTGACTCTGGGGGGAATATTTGAAACAAGTGTAACTGATGTAAGCCAGTTAAAACTTTTTATCATCAGTGTATAAATTTATTTATTGGCTCGCAAACAGAATACATCATATAATTATTACAGTAATTAACATTTACAATATAGTTATAGCAACGATTCCAACAATAGGTGACATTTTTTTGTACAATGATAACTTAGTTTCAATTGCAAGTAAATAAAAACAAAGAGAACCAAAATTAAAAATTATCTTTTTATAAATTAATTAATTTATTTAGAAATTTCAACGCCCTGATGGACTTTTTTTAACGCAACATCAGATGAGAGTAGAGATGTCAGGAGTTTCACTAAAGAACACCAAGGAGTTTGTATACCTCGGGAGCAAAATAACATGGGACGGTCGGTCTAAGAGCGAGGTCGACAGCCGTATACACCAACCTAGGCTTGCATTCATTAAAATGTTGAAAATAAAAGACTATTAGAAATTTCCTGGAGACACCACATTACAAATGAGGAGGTTCTCCAAAGAATCGAAGGAGGAAGGCACCTGCTCAGGACCTTGTTCGAAAGGCGTGCAAGATGGATCGGCCATGTAATACGATAAGAAGGCCTCTTGCATGCCATAATGGAGGGTATGACCGAGGGGACAAACTCTAGGGGACGCCCACGCCGAGAGTACCTGGAGGACCTGCTGGTGGACGTGCTCTGCTCGTCATATGCAGACTTCAAAAGAGCCGCACAAGACAGGGAAGAATGGAAGAGAAGAATAGAGGAAATTGCTGCAAACCAATCCCAGGATTGAAACCAGAGAGAGAGAGAGAGATGAACTTTTACTTAAATAGTGTGTATTACGGAGACACAGTTTTTAAATAAAAAAGATGAACTTGAAGAAATAAGCATCATTTGAATGATAGGTATAAAGTTAAAAAAATTAATTAAAAATAGTTATTATTAAAATTAATTATTGTTTTGAAATAATACGTTTTTTATTATTATTTATTCCAGTTTGAATTCCTAGCTAAGACAGGACTACGTCTGTCGGGTCAGCTAGTCATAGATATTTTAAATAGGTACCTACCTATGTTAGGTACTTAATTTGATTGATTGTTCTTATAATATTTTATTGTTTTTGTAATATACAATATAAAATATTTGTAATATATGAAAAATTAAAATTTGAATAAAATAAAATTGTGATGGGTGGCAAGTGTAATAGGTTAGCAGGTGTTTGAAAACTGAAAGTACTGGGACTGAATATAGAAAGGAGGAGCTCTGGCATCAATGCGTTACTAAACCGTTCATATACTGGTGAACTCTGGCATTATGAAATTTGTATAAAAAAAATTGCACGATGAGGTACGCGAGCTATTTGAAAACTGAATGTACCGGGATTGAATGTATGGAATGCGGGAAGGGGGAGGGTGACCCGGGAGGGGGCTAGGGGGAGGAGAACTCAAGAGGGGGGTTCGCGGGACGGGGGAAGCGAAGGGAAAGAGGGACGGAAGCGAAACGGGGACGAACGGGAAAGGAAACGCATTTTGAAAACAATTTCTTTATTTGAGTGGTATTGCAACGCATGTCTGGAAATCGCAAGTATGTATGTTATAAAATGGTAGAAATTCTGAATGCCGCGGCTTAATTTTAATATTGACACGACCAGTAATGATGACTTAAGGGCCCGCAACCCGGATTTCTACATAATACATAAAAAAATTAAAATTTAAAACTTACCCTTAAACACGGTAAGTTTTAAAGCTCTTAAAAAATATATGTTATTCTTGAAGTTAATATCTAGACTTTGCCCGAAACGCAAATTATATAAAATTCCCTCGATAGAAAAAAAACGCAAAGTATGCTCCAAAAATTATTATAAACACGTGTGTTTCAGTTATTTTACAAGTATGTATGAAAAAATTCACACTGTTTCTTTAAATGCTGTTAAAGATAATGCCTGCGAGATTTTTGCTCTATTTTAAACGAGTCGTGTTTTATTAAACATTATCTCAATTTTCGCATCGATTTTGTTTTCTCTCCTCAACATTCGTAATTTCGTATCTCTCCATCTTCTTCTTTTCGAACCCGGTTGCAGAGCCTTAATGCTTTCTTTAGTGGCGCACCTCAAATATAACAGATTATCAGTTTTTTAGCCATCTTTAAAAAAAAAATCCCTCAGGCGTGTGTCATATCTGAGGTTGCTGTGTGGAGGGTATTTTGAGGCGAGGAAGAAATTTGTAATGGGAGAAAGGAAATACTGGATAACTAACATAAATGTACAATTAAAAACTGAATAAACATATTGAAAAAAAAAATAACAGAAGAACTATTTTAGGGAACAGTAAATCTCTTTGTATGAGCAGAATGTAGTTGGATAATCTTATTTATATCTTTTTTACATTAGCTCCACACGAGAGGCCCTGAGGAAAATAATTTCCCTCAGGGCCTATGTTATCTTAGGAGATGCTGTGTAGAGGGGTTTTTAAGGAAAGGAAAAAGAGGAAGTCCTGGGAAGGATATAGGTGAGAGGTGGGTAGGAATCTGTGGGTCAGTGTGTCCAGGAGTGACGGACGTATGAATCCATCCCTCCAACAGCAGTGCAAGGCGATGGATGGGGGGGGTTCTGGCTGGAGAGGTCAAAAGACCTCCCTCAACCAGTTTCCCTCGATCCGGCTCACCACGCAGCAGGTGGGCAGACGTATCGGCCGCTAAGACCTGGACAAAGCTCATCCCATGAACCCGGGCACCCTTGCTTAGTCACCAAAAGTAGCGAACTCCTCGGGGTGACCTATGGCAGAGGTGTTGGTTATCCAATAAATACCCATACTAATGACAGTAGTGCCCGGATTCATGGGATGATGTTTCTCCTGGTCTTGGCGGCGAATGCGTTTACCCACCTACTGCGTGGCCGCCCGGATCGGGAGAGATTGGTTAAGGTAGACCTTGTTGGATGTTGTGTGTTGTGATTGTCCTATTTTATATTTAAATTCATTTAGCACTGAACACTTTTACTTATCATTTATTCTAATCTTAAATTCTCTTACCTTAAACTTTCGCGTCGATGCCACCTCTTACTAAAATATTGCAATAAAATGTCTGTCTATAATCTCTTTTGTCTGTGGCCGTGTCAAACTTTCTCTTTTGTGTTTATAAAAAGGCGTGTTTGGATTTTGCTCGTCACTTATTAACATTCTCTCTTGTTATTCTTCTCGATTTCTTAAACTCTGCTTTTTTAGCCGAAAATCAAATCGTCTTTCGCTTCTGTTACTTTAATTAGTCTAAATTATTGTCGTCAGTCAAGTGTTCAGACCAGAATCACTCTGTATAAATTATTCACCCGAATAAACAGTACAATATCCAGTATTAACACAAGTGTTTTACTACACAAAGGATAACCTCAAACTCTCAAACTAACCTCTATCATCTCATTGTACGTTCCCTGGTGTGGAACTGAAGGAAGCTAACAAAAGCAGCTCAACCTTACAACCTGACTGCAGTTATCTGGAGAGAACCACACCTGAGCCTACGCAGACCTAACCTAGATCTCACAGCCGGACTCTCTCGATCCATCCCCACTCCTGGACATATTTAACCCCAGATTCCTATCCACGTCTCATATCTTTTTCCTTCCCAGAAATTCCACTCCGTCTTTTCTCTAAACAGACCCTTTTATGATTTTTAAGCCAATTTTTTAATTCCTTGTATTACTTACACGAAATAATCACAGTGGATAAATTAAAGTAATTTTTATGGAAAGTTTATCTTTCTTTATTAATTATTTTAAGTTCATTAATAACCTTGACGTGACATTAAATTAAAATGGCGCAATGACTTTGAATTTGTTTGATATTTAAAAAAAAAACAATGCATTATCTCTAGTCCGCGGTCACCAAATTGGGTATTTTTAAACATTGCAGATAAGGCTACTGAGAAATTAGTAACAAAACATATTTTTTGCGTAGATTATAAGCTCGTTATTTACATTAACATGTCGGTGCATTCACGAAGTGATTAGAAAAAAAATTCTGAAAATAAGCACTCATTTTAACCCTTTGGTTGCCGGTATACGATTAATCATCGGGGTGCGATTAATTCTCGGGATGTGTGAGAACTGCCAACGACGAAAGTTGCGTGACAAATAATTGAAAGGTAAGAACATAATGATCTTTACGGGGTACAGTACATCCAGGACTTGATCGTATTTAATCTTTCACACAAATCCAAAACCATTTCAGATGGCTAACTTTAAAAGAAAGACGTGCAAGTCAAACAGGTGTCAAAGAATTAAACAGTTTAACTGTCTTTTCATTAAATCGGTTTAGTGATTCTGCCGTACTTTTTGAATTTTTTTTCACCCAAAGTGAGATCAATATGACTTGATTTCGGTAAACCAGCATCAGCTCAGCTCAGCTTTCTATCAGCTCATCCAATAAATGGTTACCGGGGCGGCGATACCCATACCCATTAAAGGAGTTCCCGTATTTGTAATTTGGTGAATCTCTCCGGGTATGGAGAGATTGACGCGCGCCACATGCCTCACTGCCGGGAACTAGTGTTTTATAAAATTGTGAAATGAGGGCCACATTAAGACTTTCAAATAAACTAAACCAAACATTGAGGCCCAGATTATCAAATAATGTTATCATATGATTTTTTTCAATAGCTCTACTTTGTCATCCTTGGGGATACTGTATGGAGGGTCTATTAAAGGGAAGAAAAAATAGGAAATTCTGGGAAGGAAAAAGGTATGAGGGGCGGTTTTAAATCTGGGGGTCAAAGGATCCAGGAGCGGTGGATGTCTGATCCGAGGCGATGAGGCTGAATCCCTTTAGCAATCTCTCCTGATCCGGCCCGCCACGCAGTAGGTAAGCAAACGCATCCACAGCCAAGATCGAGACAAACTTCACCCTGTGATTCCGGGCACCCATGCTAAGGCACACGTACCGAACCACTCAGGGTGACCCATGGTAATCCAATAAATGATTCCAGGGGCGGCGGTACACTAAATCCGCCTCCCGACGATGCATGAATAATTAAGTCATGTTGAAATCTGTTAAACAAAAATCACACCCGCTTATCGCCACCGAGGCCTCCATCGCCCCCGATCTCTGAGGGGGCAATATCCATATAGAGATTCATTGGGTTAACCTCGACCATTTGTTCGAGTGTCAAAATATTTCCACTTTGCAATCAAATCCATTTAAATGAAATATATCCGAAAACTAAACACTGTTTTTAATCTTCTTCTTCTTCTTCTCTATAAATAAAAATGAATCCCCGAAATGTATGTACGCGCATAACTTCCGAACGACTGCACCAAATTGGATAATTCTTTAATTGTTGTGTTCGTTATTGTCAGGAACAGGTTTGTATAAAACTATTGGTGAGCTCTGGCATTATGAAATTTGTATAAAAAAATTGCAACAGGTGGCACGCGAGCTGTTTTAAACTGAATGTATCGGAACTGAATGTATAGAATGCGGGAGCGGAGAGGGGGGAGGAGAGAGGGGAACTCGGGAGGGGGGTTCGGGGGACGACCGAAAGAGGGAGAGGAGTGGGGAGAGGGAAGGTTGAGGAGGCGGAGTGGGAACGCCAGAGGGGAAGGGGAAGGGACAAATGGGAAAGGACACGCAGGGAGAAACAATTTCTTTAATAAATGGCATAGCAACGCATGCCGGGAACCGGCTAGTAGGTGATTTTTTAGGCAAATGTAAGAACGTTTTAAATTTGTCTCACCTTTTGTTTTTTCTAACATAAAATTTAAACATATACACGTTTTATTAAAAAAAAAGTTTTATAAACGTTATCGTCATTTTTGTCGTGCCATGTAAAAACAATTAATAAAAAAATTCCAGTTTAATTTTTTTCAAATTGCGTTCCGAGGCTTTTGTTTCAGGTGTACATTTTGCTTTTGCGGTTAACTTTTAGATTTGATTTTAAAGTGTGGTGTTTTCTCTTTCTAACATCGTTTATATATTATAATTTTTCTCACTATGATATTAAGGTAGTATTTTTCTCACTATGATAGTAAGGTCGACAACGATTTTTATGAGTCCTATATGAAGAAGCGAATACATTAGCTTGAGGGGTTAAGCTACCTACAAAAAGCGAATGCGTCAATTGATTGCACCGTTCAAATATAGTATTATCATTTTTATTATTTCGTCCCGTTGTCATTGAAATACAATTTAATATATTTTTTAAAATGCAATAATATGACTTTATCTTTGTTTCTTATCTCATGTAGATGCATTAGCATTTATGCAGTAAACAACAAAATATTATTCTTTATTATTATAACAGTACTAGCTGGTTCCCGGCATGCGTTGCAAGTTGCAATGCCATATTCAGAGAAATAAATTATTTCCCCCTGCATGTCCTTTCCCGTGCCTCCCCATTCCCCTCCCGCATCCCTTTCCACTCCCGCATTCACCTTCCACCTTCCCCACCTCTCCCGCTCCCCTATACCGCCAACCCCCCTCCCGCGTACCATAATTTTTCGTCCACTTTCGAAAGTGGACGAGCGTACTTTAAAGAATTCCTGAGTACTTAACGCTACATTTTAATTATTAATTTTTGCATTTCAAAATTTTAATTTCCATTTTTATTTCTATTTTTCTTTAAAATGTTGTTATTTTTTTTCTCTTAATTTTTTCACTAAATTTTATTTATTTTTTAATTTTAATTTATTTACTAATTTTAATTTATATATTTGTATAGAACACTTGAGTTCTTAACATTTAATCTTTATTATTCATTTTTGTATTTCAAAATTTGAATTTTCATTTTTATTTCTACCTTTCTTTAAAATATGATCTTTTTTCTCTTTATTTTTCACTTACTTTTAAATATTTCATAATTTTTATTTAGTATATTTGATCATCTGTTTTAATGGAATAGTATTTGTATTAATTTTAATAAATATTAAATATACGACTACCATAACACGGGCATGAGCCCAGTGTGGTAGCCAAAAAAAAACAAATATCTGTAACTAATAAAAAAATTTATGAAATAAAAAAAAAAATATATATATATATTCAGTCCCAATACGTTCAGTTTTCAAACAGCTCGCGTGCCACCTACTACAATTTTTTTAATCAATTTTTCATTTTTCATATATTCATTTTCGTATATTATAAGAAAAATAAATCTACTTTCGTACCTATTTAAAATATCTACGAGTATAATGGGGTATTTCCACAAACGAAGGTTGAAAATGTACGGAATATTTAAAGATCATTTTTCTGATTTTAATCATCCTACTAAAAATGTTTGTTTTTTATGTTACCATTCAATATTATTGATTTTAAAAACGATCTACAACTTACAAAATCAAAACGGCCCGTCGTTGGCAAATCGGATTGTGACGTCACAAGCGTCGCTCAGCTGGGCCAGCATAAATTAACACTGTCAGTGAGCATCCACGTTCATGACGTCACACAATAGCCCCGCCCCAAAATATCGTTTTAGCGGTAATTCAAAAATGAGAAACTTTGACTCGTTGTAGAAAGTTTATTCGTCAACATAAAAATATAATAAAAATGCAGTAATCATCATAATTTAAGCAATAAAAAAACATGTAGAAATGCCCTATTTAAAAAATCCATAGACAGTTCTTTTGTGACAAAAAAAAACAACTGCCTGCTAAATTCACATTCATCAAACGCGCGAACTGTTAAAAGAGCGAAGTTAAGAAAGTCGTAATTTTTTCTGAAATCATCCAATTTTCTGCGTAATTTCCTTGATTTTTCTTTCCGTAAGAACCTTATACAAAGTGTTATAAAATCCATTGACAGTTCTTTTGTGACAAAAAAAAACAACTGCCTGCTAAATTCACATTCATCAAACGCGCGAACTGTTAAAAGTGCGAAGTTAAGAAAGTCGTAATTTTTTCTGAAATCATCCAATTTTCTGCGTAATTTCCTTGATTTTTCTTTCCGTAAGAACCTTATACAAAGTGTTAGAAAACTTAAACAAAATATGAATGAAATAGGTAAAGTCGTTCTGAAGTTATGGCGTGACCATGGGAAACAGGGATTCATTTTTATATATATAGATTAGAATTGTGTAATGCATAAATACAACCTTATAAGCTTTTAGAACTGTTGGACGGCAGTGGGAATATTTTGAAGGATTGCTTTTTCTTCCATAGTCAATAATCCGTAGTTTAAGTTGAAAGTAAACTCGCCATTTCTAGCCCAGTAACCGACCAATAGGGCCGGACTGAGATATATGCCGAGAAGGCAATCAGCACGCCAATAGGGGTAGGCAGAGAGAAATGACCATCACACCATTCAAACATCGCCCATTAGCAGTGCCGGACAGAGAGTTTTTGTAATTTTTGACTTTCAAGAAAAATGCTTCCATTGGAATGATTATTTTACGTTAGCTCCACACAGGAGGTCCTGAGGAAAATATTTTTCTTCAGGTCTTTGGGGATTGGGTATGCTGTGCGGCGGGTCTTTTGAGGAAAGTAAAGCAGCACCCTTGATAAGTCACCGGCCGTAGCGAACCACTTGTGGTGACCTGTGGCAGAGGTGTTGGTTATCCAATAAACGGTTCCCGGGGCGCTGGTACTAATACTGCCTTCCTTACATTGTAAATGTTATTTTTGACGTACTTTGCAGTTGGGACTCTTATGGGGTTTTCAAATTAAAATAACGTTAAATTTTCAGAAGTTCGTCAAACCCGTGCTTCACGGTCCGAGCCACATGTGCGAGTCGGAATAGGTCGCGCATTCGAGTTCTTTCGCGTGCTGGCTCCGGCTCCGAGGAACCCGAGCGTCTCGATTCGAGCCATTCGGGAGTAGGTCGTGCGTTCGAGTTCTTTTGCGAGCTCCAGCTCCGAGGTCCGGCTAGGGTGGAACCCGAGCGTCTCGGTTCGACCCATTTGCGAGTAGGAAGCAGGTTGCGCGTTCGAATTCTTTTGCGCGCTCGGGCCAATCGTGAGTCGGGAGTGGCTCCCGGGACCTGCTCCAAGAACGCAAGTACTTTTAAAAGGAAGCACGTCTCGGAGGCCTCCGGAAAAATTCAGAACTTACCCATCTCTAGTTGGCACTGTCGCCGACTTCAACTAGTTTAAGGCACGAAATGCTGTAAATATACATGATAATTTATTAATTTAATCTACGTTTAATATTGTATACCATGGATTTGCCGTTTGCGAAGCTTTGTTTCAATCTAAATACGCATGAATTACTTAGTTTGCCCAAACTAAGAACCTATTGAAGGCAAAGTCAGTATACACGATTACACGTACAGAATAATTAAATATTTGGGGACGAAATACATTAAATATTCCACCAACCGGCTGCATTTCTAGGCACAAAATATGATAATCACATTTCATTTCAACAATTACTACAAGAAACAACAATTTACGTGCACCAAATAGGTTATCAGGTTCTTAACCTTTAAGTGCTGACGTGAGGGCCGCTCCGTCCTAGCAATAATAATAATATTGAAATACTCCCCACCTCGCGCGCGACGCATACGCCGCTTCCAATAGCTACGAATTTAGTGAGCCTAGAGCCGTAAGTTTTAAATTTTTAAAGTTAATTTTCCGTAAGTAAATCCATTTCAATTTTTTTTGCGGGCCTTTCTGACCCATCGTCAGTACTTACGTGACTTTTTTAAAGTTCATTTTTACTATGTAAAAATAAACAACTTTACTTAAGTTTTATGTATATATAGTTTATTCGAGACACAGTATACTTAAAAATTCACCACTAAAATTTACACATCTGCCGGATCTGCCCTGATGATGGACACTGCAACGCTGTCCGTAACGTTGGCTAACGAAGGAGGTAGCGCAATACGGCAAAACACCCCAAAAACAAATTACGAAAATACTTTTGGTCGTGGAAATCTAAACTTATGACTTTTATTGAATTTAGCATATTTAAATTATTTTATCTCGGACCCTTGGTACGCCACTGCGCTTTGTGGGCTTCATATATTCTTATCTCACTTATGTACTCTTTTACGTCTTATGAAAATATGTTTTATCTCTCTAAGTCTATCTTATCGTGATTTATTTTTGGCGTATTATGCCGTGTTGCGCTACCTCCTTTTTTAATCAACGTTTTGGACAGCGTTACAATGTCATCTACAGCTTCACAAACCCTACAATAACAATATATTATACTAGAGACGGCAGCCACTGCAATTAAGTTTAAGAATAATGTGTTTAAAAATTCTTCACTCTTTTTTTAAATTTCATTGAAGAATCCCCATCAGACGAGCCATTTCTAGTTGAGTTGATAATTATTAATTTGTTTAGCGTGGACGTTCTACGTGGGACGGCATTTGAATATTGTTTTAATTTAAAGTTTGTAAATATGTAAAAATGAGGTGATTAGTGTAAAGTAAGGCCTTGTGCGCACTAGCGGCTAGCCGCGTAGGCGGTCAACCGCGCGGCCAGCCGCGTTTTTATTTTAGTATGCAACCGCTCATATCCGTACGCACCCAGCCACCGAAAAATTTCATACTAAAATGAAAATGCGGCTGGCCGCGCGGTTGACCGCGCGGTAAGGCCTTGTGCGCACTAGCGGCTAGCCGCGTAGGCGGTCAACCGCGCGGCCAGCCGCGTTTTTATTTTAGTATGCAACCGCTCATATCCGTACGCACCCAACCGCCGAAAAATTTCATACTAAAATGAAAATGCGGCTAGCCGCTAGTGCGCACAAGGCCTTAAGGTATTATATTATTGTTCTTTACTAAATGACTTTGGGTAAGTATTGAAACTTGAACTGGATGGAAGTTGTCCATTGGGGAACCACAGAAAGGATTCGTCATTAGCATTATTTATTGTTAGAACTCTAGGTTTCAACAGTTTTTCTAAATTAAGAAGAAGAAGGTTGAAAAGGGATGGAATTTTTAGAATTTTTGGAAGTTACTTCAGAATAAGATGGAATGGATACGTTAAACATTCTTGATGCTTCCTCATAAGAAATGCTCTTCTCGGATATTGTGTGTTTAATATTGCGTTGTCTTGATAGTTCAGGGCAAGTTTTGCTGATGAACATGTGAATTCTGGAGCAGTTTTAACATTTACAGCCTTACTAAAAAATCCCGTGAAATTTATTTTCAATTTTTTTCTTATAAATTTAAATAAAGCCGTTAAGTATATCTATCATTAGACAGCTTTTAGAGAAGATTTATAATATTGTTTGCTAGTTTATTTTGTTTGTTTTTTATGTTTTTAAATTACACTTGTAACATCTATTCTTACAAAACTTACAAATACGATAATAACAATGCAGACTGTTATTATGCTGTAGTTTTTAAATGCATTTATTCAGTTACTTTTTTTTAAATCCCTAATTTATGTATACTTAAAATATTCACTATAACCATAGAAATAAAAATAAAAGTAAAAAATCAATATTATACCCACGCACAGGCATTGCCTTTGTGGGATTTTTTTGTTCATACATTTATTATATTAAGCTTTTTTATATACTTTTCATTATTTCATGTAACTATTATATGTATTGTATCCAAAATTTTCAATTAAAAAAAATTGATAAACGGCCGCAGATATAAAAACATTACTAATTAAAAAAAATATGGAAAGATATATACATGGCTTACACGGCCTAAAGGGTTGTCCATTAATCACGTGATGTTTTTTAGCAACTTTTTAACCCCCCCCCCTGGTGATATGTGGTGAGGTTTTAGACTAACCCACCCCCCCTCCCAAAAGCACGTGTATTTTTTTTTATACAAAGTATTTTAAAATTTTCAGAATATTATTACGAAAAATAAATACACGTGATGTCTCATTATATCCCCCCTCGTGATATTTCGTGATTTTTTCCGAACCCCCCCCCCCCCCTTTTCTAGCCTTATGTGATTAATGGACGACCCCTAAGGGGGTAGTTTATTCATTATATACGACTGTTTTCTTAATAATCTCCGAACGAGTTTTGGAATTTTTCAAACGTATTTTAAATGACTTGTATATTTCTTATTTTTGAAGATGTCGTAAATTCACATACCTCTATAGAAACTAGATAAAATTACCTGTTAGTTTATTGTATTTGAAATATACTAAAATGTTTCAAAATTGCAGTATTTTAAACTTCAAACACGAAAAAAAACAGCTTAAGGTAAACATATTCTATTAAATAGTCAAAAAAATTACCGAAAAATCAACGTATAAAAAACACACTTCTTTCATTTATTAATTTTAAAAGAAAATTTCCACTTCACTTTATTTATTCCATACAATAAATTTTCTTTTAATTCCAAAAAATTAACAATCAAAAAAACCGAATTAAGACATTTATTTCTTTGATACGTTTATCAACACATTTATTAGATATTTAAGTTATATCAAAAAACAAAACTTTGAATAAATTCTCAAAATATAAAGACCATAAAATGTAAAGTTGATTTTTTATGTAACCTATAAAACAATTTTCTAACAGTTCAACTTTTAAAGTACGATTTTTGTGCTAATAACTTGACTAAAACTGATGAAAAACCACAAAAAACACGGTAAATATATTTATTATATGAATAGAAGAGTGAATTGGTCACTATAATAGAAATCAGTAAATCAGAATATTTACTAACAAATTTTTTTAACATCTCGCCATAAATATAGTAAACTGTTTTTTCAGCGCGGGCCGCGGAGCACAAATGCGCAGGCACGCCAATAACGCCCCTTGCGGAAAAGAATTAAAACAACCATTTTTAGCAAGTAAATTATAACTATATACAACGTTGCCAACGTGACCGCGGAAGAAAGCTTATTAGAAACAGATCGTGTTTTAGTGTATACGGGCTTTATTTATGTTGTTGCAACAACACCGGTTATCGGCCATGGAAGATTTTTTTTGTGAGGCTGTTATAATTTTCCTCTGTTTTATCGCAGGAATCGCCACTATGAGACGAACTGCACTTGAAGCAACGAGGTTCTGATGTGCAGTTCTTCGTGTGTCCAAATCTGCAGCACTTATAGCACTTCGCAGTTGGGAACACATAGAGCTCTACTGGTAGAGAGACGTTAAACATAGTAACATTTTATGGATGGTCTTTGCTGTCAAAGGTTAGGACAACGGATTGGGAGGATCTTCATTCTACAGAGTTTCCCGTTTTAAACCTGTAATTTAGACGACGCGCTATTTTAGCAGAGAGTCATCCATTTTTCTGCTATCTATTTATTGACCATAATTATTTTTTAAGATTCGACCTCGAGGGAGAATAAACAGACGCAAACGTAAATAAATCTTTTAAAATCAAATTTAAGATGTACTATCGACTCTTTTCTATAATAAAGTGTTAATTGATTCGGAAAGATTGTTATTTTATCTAGCGAAGTTATTTTTTAAATTTTGTAAAAATATATTTATTTTGATCACCATAAGGTTCCACTATTAGTCGTTGACAGATTTGTTAAATTATTAAACAAAATGTTGTATTATATAATACACATTTCAAATGATTTAATTGTACACTAAAATAAACCAAAAAAAAATATCTAGGAAGGCTACTTTTCAGAATTTTAATTTTAGTTAAAATAAAATCAATAACTAAAAAATTCCGTGCACGCGTGTTGTAAAGACAATACTTCATGTTTGTAAAAAGCATTAACTTTGTGGCTCGCCTTAATTTACAATAAAAATCACATAACCGCAATTACTCCCACCCTTTTGCTTACCTCCCATCCAAACACTTGAAATTTGTATATCTGTCAATATTCTGTATCATAAATTAGTTATGATATTCTCCTGACGAAGGAAGGGTGCTTTTGAAACCAGTAGAGGTTTAAAATAAAAGTGTTCTTAAACAAATTTATGTGTTTTTTATTGAAAGTACTTCAGATTGTCTATTTATTTACGATCTTACATATTAATATATTCAGATTTTTTATACTCTTATTTTGCTGAGACATGATTAAAAAATTATAAATACTTTGATCAAAAAATAATTGCAAAAGTACATAATTTAAATCTGAGTAATCTGAAAGTATGTTGCCTATTGTATGCTGATGATTCGGTGCTGATTTCTAACAGTATGGAAGATCTACCGTCTCTCGTATATAGGATGAACGAAGTATGTATGAAGAATGAGTTAATTAATGTAAGTAAGTATAAAGTCATGGTATTTGAAAGAGAGAGTACGAAAACATATGCAACATAATTGTGAATGATGAATACTTGGAGCAGGTGGATGAGTTTGTATATTTGGGAAATATGTTTACGAGAGATGGGATGGCTGATAGAGATATTGAAAGGAGGGAAAATGCTGGGTAACTAAGGTAACTTCATTAATGGAGGGCAGAACGCCGTTGGCGCCAACAAAAAACTGTTCAAAGAAGCGAAGCAAGCTGTCCATAATGGAGTACTGGTACCTACCCTGATATTTGGCAGTGAGGCTTGGAACTGGCAGAGGAAGGATGAAAGTAGACTGAATGCTGTAGAAATTAGATGTGTGGTAAAACCATGTACGATCGTGTGAGAAACGTGGAGATCCGCAAAGTATGCAAGGCTGATGCACGCGTAATGAGTAAAATTAAGAAAGGGACGCTCAGATTGTTTGGGCATGTAGAGCGAATGAACGAGGAAAGAAGTGTAAGGAGAATATATGACGCAAATGTGAATGGTAGAAGAAGTCGAGGACGCCCACGAAAGACATGGCACGACCAAGTGTATCAGATACTTGATTCGGTCCATGTCAAAAGTCAGAATAAAAGAAGAGCATGTATGAGACGATTTATGAATGTGAATGAGGCAAGGGGTGTGTGCCAAGACCGAGTTGTTTGGCGGTCCTTCCTCTCTGCCTACCCCTGCGGAAGCGGTGTAATGGTTAGTTAGTAAGGTACATATTTTTATCATCACTCGTTTGTCCATTTTTATTGCTAACTCGAATATTGGAATTTATTAAAGCAAATTTTGAAATAAATAAAATTGATTTCGAGTTATTAATTAAATTACGGAGAATAATCAAACTTTCTCGTTGGAACCGCCCTGTGCAGTTGCAAGGGTTTTGCAATTTGAATTCTTAGATTCTGGTTAATCGGCCTTTGATATTATTATTATGAAAGTTTTTCAGTTATCAGGCAGTTGAGACTTTTGTGGTATTAGTATTTTTTTATTTCCACAGGTGGCACTGGAACCACTCCGCCCGAACCACTACTGATAGCCGCTCCTTTAAAAGCGCTGACGGACCGCTGCATCAATTATTCAGAGAATTTCGGTGATTAACGTACATCAAAATGATTAATAAAATATTTTTACTGACCTGTGTAGTGTTGTGTGCTGAAGGGGGATTCGAAGAAGGTAAGTAAATGTTAAAATTATTTTGAAAAATGATTAATTATTATTATTATTTAAAAACGTTTTTTTGAAGATCACCATTTTTATTTTATTTTTTAATGGTTAACAGTTTTTGAAAGAAAATTGAAAAACTTTTTTTTTTTTTTTAAATTTAGCTTTCAATTTTTTAATGCTTGATAGCTGTTACGCCTTCCGAAGGCACAAATCAAACTCTCTCAAAAGTACAGTTTGACAATGCCTTCAAAAATGCATAATAAAGTAAAAATAATTAAAACAAGATTTTTTTAAACAAAATCATATTTTTCCGAATTATTTTATTTAAAAAAACATTTCATTAAATAATACATGGGAGAGTCTACAAGATAGTACAATTAATAAAAAAATATTAACTTTTTTCTATATCTTGCCCAAGGTAGTTTCCAGGCAAAAACCATTTAATTGATTGATAGGTATATGAAGGGAATATTTATGAAGGGAAAATTGAAATTTTTGGAATTTCGAAAAAAATTGTCTTTTTGGTATATATGTTTATTTTAGTTATGACGTAGAATCAGTTCCCGAAGTTACTGCATTGTAGTCCCGGACTCTTTGATTCCCGGACACCTCTATACTCGTGTACGGAAGATTATCACTTTGACTAATAAATAATTCAAAGTCAACCTGAAAAACGTTTTATGTGGAAAAATTTTTCATAATTGGTTTCCTGTAGTAATTTATAACTACTTACAAGCTATTGATGTGACCGGTCAGTGGCTGAGTTTATGGCGTGTAGGTCCCATCCAAGCGTCACGTGCTCGATTCCTCAGCTGAATAAGTCTACCATCACTATTCGCAACATTTTCCGCTTACTGTAGTGTAAGTAAAAGATTTTCAAATATTGTCGGGTTATTCGTGACTTGGGATGTTTGTCTTTCTTTAAAAAAAAGATTTCAATTAAATTACATTAAAAATTAAAATAATTAAAAATTTCAAATTTAAAAAACATTTAATTAAAAAAAAAATTAAATGTGGATATGGTCCATAGTCCTCTACCAGCTACTTTGTTCCAGTGAATTTTCTTCCTGTACCAGGTACTTTGTCACACAGACTTAAATACCTATTCTTTTAGCAGTTTCTTTGTCCCAGTGAATTATTGATTCCTTTATCAGTTATTTAGAATTTCCTTTACCAGTTACTTTGCTCAAGTGGCTTCACTATTTTTGAACCAGTTACAGTGTCCCATTGACTATGCAATTCCTTTACCGGTTACTTTGTCCCAGTGACAGCCGGGGGTAGTCGAGCGGTTGGCTCTTGACTTGGTCTCGGCAATCAGGAGGTCGCGGGATCGAATCCCGGTGTAAGCAAATAAATTTTATTTGAGTAATTTGAATTATTTCACAATTAATGAACTAAAAATAACATAAAGTATATTTGCGGCACGTTCCAGAGCGGAAGATACTCTCAGTATCGCCCTGGTGTAAAACCACCATTCAGAATTAAAACGCTGCTTCAAATGACTTTATCCGTGTTTGGTAATCAGATCTGAATAGCCAGGTACTTCCCCACCTTCCTCTTCTCCATCTCCTACCCCTCCCTAGTACCTTTAGTCTCACAACATACCCCAATTGGGGATGCCATAGTCTCACTAGCTCTAAACGGAAGCAGCTGGGACTCTTGTGAGGTATTCACATAAAAAAGTGACTTTGCTATTTTTGTACCAGTTACAATATCCTAGTGACTTAGCAATTCCTTTGCCGGTTACTTTGAACCATTGACTTTGCTGTCACTGGAACTAGAAAAATATTTTTTCTGACCTGTTCTTTTTTCGCCAAAATATTTGAACATTTTCTAATGACCCCTAAAAATTTATGAAGTCCAGCGGAAACCCAGAAATTTTGAAGAAACTGGTTTACGACTTCACTATTTCCCCCTCCCCACTATGAAATCAAATTTCGGTAACCGGTTGCACATCGGGCACCAGCGACTGGAACTGCATTGATTTAATGCAATTTTATGTTTAACTGTTCTGGCTAAATTAAAAAAAGTCTAAATTAAAAAAAAATACGTTTCATTGAGTAAGCTGTGTAGAGAAGTAAGTAACACATAAATATCCTATTATTGGAGGTTTTTAGACGGAACTACTAAACTTACCGAATTCAGCTATTCCGGTGGCAGATTTGTTCCGAGTTTGTAACCTTTGTTTCTTAGAGATTTTAAGAAGAGCCGTTTAAAATAATTTAAACTTGTATGTATGTGTACATTATTACATATATTTCCACATAATCAATTTGATGTAGGTACCTATTATTTTATTTTCCTTGTTGAAAACCTCTCTTGCAAAATTTCCACATACTTCCCTTGAACACATCAACGGTTTTTAGCTCTTAAAAAACTGTGAGTTATTTTAAAGCCCCCGCATTCCGCATTTCTGCCGAATTATAACTTATTTCTCTTAAACACTTTCAGTTTTTAAGTTCCTCACAAGAAATTGCTAAGTATGCGAAAATTATTAAACACACATTTTGTTCTGTTATTTAACATATAGGGATGCAAAATTCACAGTGTTTATTTCCAATCGATTTGTCGAGAGATTCTTGCTCTTTTTTCAAGGCCTTTGACCAGGTTTGGCACCGAGGACTTGTCAAAAAACTGTTATCTTACAGAATTCCCGTAACCTTGTGTACATGGATTGCCGACTTTTTGACGGAGAGGTCTATTCAGAAGGTCACTGATGGTTTCATCCCTTCATCGCATTCATTAAATGCTGGCATCCCACAGGGATCGGTTCGGTCTCCAACTTAGTTTTTGTTGCACACCAATGACTCTTTGTCATGTGCACCATTTCCCCGTTACGCGGATGACAGAGTCCATGATGGCTGATTGACTGATTTTGTAATTCCAGATTGCGGATTGGAAGACATTTCTTCGCAGCCACAGGTACTGGGTGGGAAGCGTGTGATCTCCCGTGAGTTTCCGTGGCATGTGGCCATCTTCCTCAACACTGGCTCGGGTGACAATTATAATCTAATATGCGGCGGTTCACTAGTGCGGAGTCAATTAGTGATAACCGGTGAGTTCTGGCAGGACTTCCCCATATACTCGTACATCTAAATAAGAATAACGTATTCGACAATAACATAGTTACTTCAGCTTTCGACACCACCCTTACTTCGTCAGGACACTACCGTACCAAATGCAGTTTGTCAAAAAAGAGTAGAAAACATAGGAGAACACATAGGAGGGCGCCACTGTTGTTCAAATGGCAATACTAAAAAAAAAACTAATGTTGAAAATGTAAAGCTGTGTAACCTACATGTTTATTAAAAATTTCAAAAGACATAAGGTGAAATTTTTTTTTTCGTTGCAATACAGATACCTATTTATAGGTATATTATTAGTATACCTTTGCAATTTTGTGCTAACATAATGAAAAATTACGATATCGTTTTAAAATATAATTCAAAGTTTAGAAATTGCTCACATTTATTTAATACTAGCTTAAGTACCTAGCGTTGCCCGGGCTTTAGATCATGTTTCTAATTTTAGATCTGAATATATTTAACTCATTCAGATCTAAAAGTAGTGTAACTAAACTCACCGTTTAGCGTAGGGAGTGTGGCGAACCCATCGCTCAGGGAGTGGAAAACACAAACCTGCAATAGCCATCCCAAGCCAAGGTGTGAGCTACCGTGCTCAGGCTGAATGTCCTGGGGAACAGCGTCACGAACGGTGCCTCCGAGAAACAAGGTCGCATCTCGGAGTATTTAGACCTCACTCCAGGACTCAGGGCTCTGCTGGAGTGGACTTTCTATTTCCCTGGTAACTCGTGGGACAAAAAAAAAATTGGACCATTCGAAAACTAGGGGCCTTTTGGGAACCTAGGAATGCTGAGGCCACCTCTGTAGATTTCCTTCTTGGGGCCGTAGGAGGAACTAAGAGGAGAAACCGTGGAGAGGTAAGCTGAGGCCACCTCCATGAACTCTTCCCTTGTGGGGCCTTCAAGGAACCAAGGGGAAGGGCACCCTTCCAGCGCGGGGCCTTTGTGGAACCAAGGAGGAGTGAAGTGGAGAGATAATGTCCTCTTCCCATGTAGGGCCTTCGAGGAACCATGTAGGAGTGAAGAGGAGAAATGAGGCCATCTTGGTGAACTCTTCCTCTGTGGGGCCTTAGAGGAACCAAGGAGGAGAGATGAAGTTCTCTTCCCTCCTGGGGCCCTCGGGGAACCAAGGTGGAGTGGGTCTTCCCTTGTACTCTCCGTAGTGGTGCCTTCGGGGAACTAAGGAGTGGAGAGGAGAGATGAAGCCCTCTTCCGTCGTGGGGCCTTCAGGGAACCAAGGAGGAGTGAAGGGGGGAAATGAGACCTGGGAAGACACATTGTTGGACCAGAAGATATAGCTTCATTTCGAATGACAATCCTGGTGAACTTTATAAAAGGGACTGGGTTACTGTCAAAGGAATGAGGTAAAATGGGAGATAGTACAATGGGTCTATGGCCTAAGTGCTCTCGGGAACTATATATATGTAAACCGTCTCCGATTAAAAAAAAAAAATAAATAAACTCACCGTTAGTGATTCTTTCTTTCTGCTTACTGTTTATGTTAAATTAAATGAAAGCCAATCACTTTGTAAAACACCATTTAATTAAATTAATGTCATTAAGTAGGTACCTTAACAACAGTACTTCTCCTTGATTTTAAGTTTTTTTCTTGAAGAACAAAAAAATGTTTTTGTATATACAGTGTTCTATATTTTCAGTGTCATGCACTTTAAAGGAATATTTAACAGTTAATTTGGTGTTGCCAGCCTACAAATTATGTAGTTCCATTTTTTATATTTTCTACTCTTATTTGACAGACTATACAGTGGTTCAGATAAGTAGGTACCTACCTTTAATACAGCCAATTATATTGTATAACGAATGACATAATAAAAAAATATGCATATATTGTTAGTTAACCAACTCATCTGATATTTTAAAAGAGCCACGTTAAAATTAATCAATCGTCGGTCAAAATATCTGTTAACAATTGTGGACTATGCTTACAAATATTGATTACGGATTTGATCAATATCGTTGTGATTATAGACCTCCAGATACATACCGACTCAAACAAACTTTATTTCTGATTTGCAACTCTAAATTCGTGCCCAGGTATTATATACTACATTATGTCACACGCCTCTAGGTATCAACGAGAATCTTACATTCAACATTAGCGATTGTCAACTTATTTTCAAAAGTGATTGCTTTTCTCAACTGTACAGAAGTCTCTTATTATTCATCAAGTCTAACAGCTCATTGAATGTGATTAAAATTGACTCTGTTTCTCTTTGTGAAAAGGCTCCTCAAATTAATGATTAAAATAGTAGAAATAGGAGGGATGGGATTCTTCTTACGGACCTCTCTTCAATGTGCCGATCTCATAAGAGATTTCCATGTGCCCTCCTGCCGGCAGAAGCATTTACAGGTTCGTCATGGAGAGTCATCAGGAATAAAATGTGCCAGAGCTCTCGGAATACCCTCCTGGCAATTCGAAGAAGAGGGTGTAGGTTCGTCTCCCCCTTTTGAGTTAAAAGGATTAAAGTTAGGGTACCCGATAAAACCTCCTGCTTCTATAAAATACAACTAGTTGTTAAATTAATGTTTAAATTTAATAAACACTCTTTATATTGTCCCTATAAAGCATGTAATCGTATATTATTTGCTGTTTCTAGCTGCACATTGCTTCTCCTTGGAAGAATATAACCACACTGCCTATCTGGAACAAAGTATATCTGCCTATCGAGTAGTCGGGGGAAGCCTGCATTCTTCATGGACTACTGAAAATCTAAATGGCAGGCAACAATCTGAGGTATTTTGCGAAATAAATAATATTATTAGAATATAAATATATCAATCTATAAATAATTTAAGTGTGGCAAGATTGGCGCATTTTAGCTACGGTTTATTTCCAAGCTGGACTCCACCTGAAGAACTCCTGAAACCACCATCACCAATAGTCCCTTCTCTGTTTGATTTCATCTATCCTTTCATGATTTGAGACACATACATTCTATTAGGCCACGGTTTATATTTGAAATCGGAGTGGATTTTTAAGTGAGGAGACCGCACAGGAGAGTTATATTCGTCTTGACTTCGAGCTGGAGAAGAATATAAAATAATTAATGTTGAAATATTTTAAAAGTCTGCCATTACGGATAACGAAGCCAATAATTTTCAATCTTCTATTAGTGTTAAAGAAAATTAAATTTTGAATCAAAAATAATGCCAAGATTATTAATTTCATTGACAAAGGTGAAGGGAACAATGCTAATTTTATACCGATGGATGAAAGGTTGATTTAATCCGAAAAATCTTATTACGTAGCATACATTTTTTTACATTAGCTCCACTCAGGAGGCGTTGAGGGCCTATGTTCATCTTAGAGAATGCTGGGTGCAGGGTCTTTTTAAGGATGCGAAGGATAGGAAGTTTTGGAAAGGAAAAAGGTATGAATGGTGGGTAGGAATCTGGGGTTCAGTGTAAGTGTGAATTCGGGAGTGGCGGACGTATGAATTCATCCATCCAACTGCGGTGCAAGGCGATAGGTCGACAGAGTCCGGCTGGAAAGGTCAAAAGGCCTCCCTCAACCAGATCACGTCAGGCTAGCCACGCATCCGCTACCAAGACCTGGACAAACCTCACTCCATGAACCCAGGCACCCTGCTATGTCAACAAATGTTGCGAACCACTTGTGATGACCTATGTCAGAGGTGTTGGTTTTCCAATAAATGGTTCCCGGGGTGGCGGCACCTACACCCGCCCCACAAATTCTCTCTCTGGTTTCAATCCTGGGATTGGTTTGCAGCAATTTTCTTTAGTTTCCTCTTCCATTCTTCCCTGTCTTGTGCGGCTCTTTTGAGGTCTGCATATGATAAGCAGCGCACGTCCACCAGCAGGTCCTCCAGGTACTCTCGGCGTGGGCGTCCCCTAGAGTTTGTCCCCTCGGTCATTCCCTCCATTATGGAATGCAAGAGGCCTTCTTGTCGTATTACATGGCCGATCCATCTTGCACGCCTTTCGGACAAGGTCCTGAGCAGGTGCCTTCCTCCTTCGATTCTTTGGAGAACCTCCTCATTTGTAATGTGGTCTCTCCAGGAAATTCCTAATAGTTTTCTATAGGACCACATCTCAAAAGCCTCTAGTCTCCGTTTATCTCTTTTGGATAGGCACCATGTTTCGCAGCCGTACATCAAGATACTCCATACATAGGTCTTGATGAGGAGTATTCTCAGCTTTAGGTCTATATTATTTGATTCAATTATTTTCGACCTTTTATTGAAAGCAAGCCTAGCCTGGTGTATACGGCTGTCGACATCGCTCTTAGACCGACCGTCCCATGTTATTTTGCTCCCGAGATAGACAAACTCCTTGGCGTTCTTTAGTGGAACTCCTGACATCTCTATTCGCATCTGATGTTGCGTTCGGCCTACAGTCAGCAGCTTTGTTTTGTCTTTATTTATCTTCATGTTATAGTTATTTTGGAGAATGCTTTGCATGGTTGTTAAGGCCTCTTGCAGTTCTTCTTCGCTTTCAGCAACCAATGCAATATCGTCAGCAAACTTTATCATATCCACCTTTTGCCCGTGTATCTTTACACCTTTTCTGTGACTCATTCTCTCTCTCAAGTCGTCAATCGCACTTTGTATATAAGCGTTAAAAAGAACAGGTGACAGAGAGCATCCCTGTCTCACCCCTTGTCTTATACTGGCTTCTTTTGTATCATTGTCACATCTAATTATAGCGGCCTCATTCTTGTATAGCGCCTGGATTATTCGCCTATCTCTATATTTGATATCAGTTCTCTTCAGAATCTCGAAGAGTCTTTTCCATTCTACTTTGTCGAAAGCCTTTTCCAGGTCTATGAATGCGATGAATGTGTTTTGGTTTCTTTTTATTCTTTTTTCAAGTAGTATTCGTAGCGACAATATTGCTTCTCTGGTTCCTACACCTCTTCTAAAGCCATACTGATCTCCGGAAAGGATGTTCTCTACTTTTGGTAAATTAAAAATTACTTTTAAAAATTACTACTGTTTATATCAAATTTGTTTAGTTTGAACCAATCTTGTAGTTTGTTTGAATATGAACACAGTAAGTAACCTATGGTATTTATCAGTCTAACTAGTTTTCGATCATCAGCGAAAAGGCACTTCAGCACTGAACACTTTAACATTTTTATCAAAAACAGTGACAATATCCTTTATAAAAAGTGCTGGGCCTAATTGAGAACCTTGAGGTTTAGCATTTTTATCAAAAACAGTGACAATATCCTTTATAAAAAGTGCTGGGCCTAAATGAGATCCTTGAGGTACACTGCTAATAGTAATAAGTTTGGCTGACAAGTTAGAATTATTTTTTAGTTGAAGATTTTACGCTAATCCCAATTTTTACTGGTAAATTTTTGCCGTGATTACCGATGAATAAATATAGGAAATAGCTGAGAGAAAGTAAGTTGGTGAGGTAGGGATGCTTAAAGTGCTTTTCGTTTTCAACTCTCACAAACACAAAACTTTAGGATCTGTTTGTAAAACTAAAGGACTAGGAATCTACAAATTTTTGGGTTTTGTTCAATAACATAATGTAAAAACAATATTGCAGGTGCGCACTGTTGTCTTGGGAGAAACTTACGGAGCTAACAGTCGTAACTACCAAGACGACATCGCCATAGTGCACCTTCAGAACGAGTTCATCTTCTCCCCCGTAGTGCGTGCAGTCTGCCTGGACCTGATGGACAGGGAGCTGCACGACTCACAGACAAGCCCGGGCAGGATGGGAAAGGTAATTATTTACATCATTATCCTAGTTAAAAGTAAGTGTTTTTTAAACGAAATGCGATTAATATTATATTTAATAGTGTTTTATAATGCAAACCAATGACTTTTTATAACGAATCAGTGACTAAAGGTGAATGATTGTGATTGTCCTGCAGGTAGCGGGCTGGGGACTCTCGGAATCAGGCACCGTATCAAACCGACTCAACTTCCTGACTGTCCCTGTTGTGGGGAACCTGAAATGCTATCTGCAGACGCCAATAAACTCCAGGAGAGACGTGACATCGGACAAGATTTGCGCAGGACTCACGAACGGTTAGTTTACGCATAATAAAAATATCAATAATCTCTGCTTAACCAGCACTTTTCATTCCCTTCCTTACAGGTTCAGCCATGTGACCGGGAGACAACGGGGGCGGGCTGGTGTTCCCGCTACAGAAAATAAACACAAGTCGCTATGCTAATCACGCAAATCACCACCATCAATAATCCCCGCCTAACTGACACTTTCCATTTTCCGTTTTTAGTTATGATTACCGTTATGATTTAGTTATGATTACCGCGTAGAACTGAACTCACTTGTTTGTTCTGTGCCGTCCTTTTCCCCATATAAGGGGTTGGACCCTGGACCGAGTCCCCGCCTACTGACCATGGCCGGTCTTATGGAACTGGCGGAGTTGCACCTGTCTGCCGCGCCACCCCCCGTGACATGAACAGGCTGGGGAGAAGGCTGAACGGCATCCGAAAGCTGTCCGTCCCGCCTCCGGCGATCCGACGCTTTTCTCCCTAGGGTCTTCTTCTATGATTTCCAGTTACTTTCGTCTAGGCACCACCGGCTAGCTGGCTTAAGGACGACGCCGCCGGTTATCGGGAGGCCGGACAATTAGCCTTCTTCATTCTCTCGGGTACTGCCGGTAGTCAGGTTGCGGTGACACCAGTTCTACTCTGTATATATACATTATTTTTCTTTTGTTTCTTTTTTCTTTTATGTAAAGTGCCCGGTGCTGCCCGCCGGATTGTGTGTGGTCTTTCGCTGTCATGAGCTGATTACTCATGACGGCTGCTGTCATTTTGGATTACTTTATTTTTTTATTTTTTGTTGATGTTACTAACAACTTGTTTGACTGTACATGAGGCTCACTGCTTTTGCATTGACACTTCCATGGGCTTTAGAATTGTAGAGATTGACCATTACAGTACAGTCCTGTAGGCGCGTCCGCATACCGCTACCTAACACAGTATGAGGGGACATTGAAGGTCTAGATTCGTTACATTAAATGTAGAGCCGTTTATTCAAAAAAATTAGATTTGCGAGAACTCCGAAGGGGCGACCTAAGTTGCCTATACCAGGGTGGGACAGTGGTGGGTACTTCAATGACACTTTCCATCCCCCCCTGACATGATAAGGTTGGGGGAAAGACTGCGCGGCTTCCGGCGGCTGTCCGTCCCGCCTCCGGCTATTCTCCTAGGGTCTTCGGCAACGACGTCCAATTACTCTCTTCTAGGCACCACCGGCTAGCGGCTAAAGGACAACTCCATTAGATGTCGCAAGGTTGGACAAACAACCTTCCTCATTCTCTCGGGGACTGCCGGGCGTCTGGTGGGTACTCTTGCCATTTCAAACTTAATTTTTGTTTACTTTTGTTTAACTAATTTCTCTTGTGCACAGATGCCTGCAGGTCTGGAGTGTGTGGGCTCCCTCCATCCATCAGCAACCATATGAACTGACACTCATGATGGTTGCTGTAAAAACTTTCTGTTTTGATTAATTTCTTTTGTATGTACCACTAACACCTGTTTGACTGTCCTTGAGGTTTTCCTCAATGGGCTGTAGAATTGAAACTTGACCATTACAGTACAGTCTGTAGGCGTGCCCACATCCGCCACCTAACAAAGTATGTAGGGGCATTGAAGGTCTAGATTAGTTTTATTAAATGTAGAGTCGTTCATTCAAAAAAATTTGATTCTTGCGAGAGCTCTGAAGCGGCGACCATAAGTCGCCTATACCGGGGCGGGACAGTGGTGGGTACTTCAATGACACTTTCCATTTACTTCTAGCCATGTGAAAATAAACACAAGTTCCCGTGCTGATACCACCATCAATAATCCCCGCCTAACTGATACTTGCCATGTGTCCGGGAGACAGCGGGGGTGGGCTGGTGTTCCCGTTACAGAGAATAAACACAAGTCCCCGTGCTGATCACCACCATCAATAATCCCCGCCTAACTGACACTTTCCATTTACTTTCAGGTTCAGCCATGTGTCCGGGAGACAGCGGGGGTGGGCTGGTGTTCCCGCTGCCGGATACAACGAGGGATGCCCCGCGCTGGTACCTTCGTGCAGTTCTGAGTAACGCTCCAAGATCCGAGGACCCCTTCAATGAACTCTGCCAGACCAAATATCTTTTCCTGTACAGCAACATATTCTCACATAAAACGTGGCTGTCAATAAATATGGAACAATTGCAACCACAAAGTAAGATCTGATTTCTTTTATGTTAAAGTCACAAATAAAGGTAGGTAGGTACTTCCATTATTACCCGTTTTATATATGAGTCCCCACCGCTTACAACCATCTGGAGCAAGTGAGACAATAGCATCCCCAATTGCTGTATGTTGGACGGTTTGCAGATGGGAAAGAGTATGGTTAGGAAGTACGTGGATTCTTAGATCGCATCAATAAAATACGGCTCAAGCCATTTCAACCAAAGTTTTAATTCAGAATGGCGGTCTTTCACCAAGGCAATACTATGGAAAACATTTCAGATGTTATTGATTACCAATTACCATATTATGTGTTTTAAAAAAAATATAAATACCATTATTATTATTATTAAGAAAACTTTCTATTCCAACGAAAATTGGTAATTTTAATTTAAATTGTCATAATTTAACAATTTTTTTGTATTTATTTTATCCAAATATTTTCTAATGACCTATAATTTATAATTTAAAACAAAAATTGAAGTAAGTTTAGAATTGAAAATATAATATAGTATGCTTGCTACTTTCAGAAAGGTGCAGGGCAAGAGGGTCCGTCGGCAGTTGCAAGAAATTTACTAACTGCCCCGCGGCCAAGGAAGACGCTAGTCATGGAATTTTTCCGCAGGTATATTTTGTTTCAGTTCTCCACTCGAGCGACAGACCGATTTTAAACTTTTTCGTCCGATTGCTCGTGATTTTTTGGAGATCATTTTGAATATTTTCCGTCCAGAATAAAAAATAATACCTCCGAATTTTAATATGGAGATATACAAACTGATTATAGTTCAGATTAATGAATTCACCTGTCTTTTGTCGATTATCACTTATTCGTAGGATGGATAAAACATATTTTATAAAATCATAAACTTTAATCGAAAAACTTTGGTAAAAAGATTGTGGTCCAATTTTGGTCCACTGTCAATCGAAGAAAAATAAAAGCGGTCCACATTTTGACGTTAGTCGCTCCATTGGGAAATACTCAGTGCAGTAAATGTAAACATCATACTTTGCATCAAATGGGGGTAGTTATGATGTTTTGGTATTTTGTAAATGATGGAAGCCCAATGAAAAAAAATGTTTTCGACCTTGGCCGACCTCCGAATCCTCTTATAAAAACAAAAAAACCTTATTTTTTTTTAGAATTTTTCAGTTTTCGCCAATTTTGACCCCGAAGGTATAATTTTTCAGCAAATAGTTTACAATAGGTTTTAAAGAAAATAAAATTTGTTGTAACTTACATTAAAAAAGAAAAGTCAGTGGGGTTTGAGATTCATCTGTTCCAAATTACCCAAATTTTTCAAATTTATTTCAATTTTAGCGGTTTTCACTAGGAAAACTGTGAAATACCTTCCTTAAGCACATTACTTTAACACTGCCTTTTCAACATTAGAAGAACTTTCGAAGGTAGTTGATCTCAACGGTAGCCCTCAGAACGTTTCTCTTGTAAAAGGGAAAGAATCCAACTCATCAAAGCTGATTAAAAATAACGAAGATGAAACAACCTGTGTTAAGATTTTTATATTGAAGTATGTAGAAAGCTCTAGTGTGTAAAATACATGTATTATAATACAAGAGTATCCCGTTTCCCAGCTCTGCTCACCCTCCAGTACCAAGATCTGTTGCGTGGTGACCTGCCCGCCTCTGCCGAATAATAGCCAGCGGAAGACGGGCTCTATGGCAAATGACTGTAAGTTGCATTGCACTGCATTCATTCTGGCTCTAATAATAATGCACGAATTTGAGATGACTTATTGCCTAGATAATAATATATAATGTATTGTGCCACAAACGCGAGTCCAAGTTGGCCAACATTAGCATTACAAGCTCCGTCCTCTGCCAGGCAGCATGTGACGCGATCCTAGGATAACCTTGACCTTGGAATCTCAGTTGGGATGGGAAGCATTTGAGGGAAGACCATATGTCCAAAGGTGGACGTCAGAAGGCTCATAAAGAGGAAAAAGAGGAAGAAGTGACAAGTGCAAGAATTCATTTTTTTAAATAGCTCCACACAGGAGGCCATGAGGAAAATAGTTCCCCTCGGGGCCTAGAATCATCTTTGGGGATGCTCTGTGGAGGGTCTTTATAGGAAAGGAAGTTGTGGGAAGGAAAACATAAAGGAGGTGGACAGGAATCCGAGTTCAGTGTATCCAGGAAAGGCAGATGTATGAATCCATCATCTTGGAGGGATGGAGACCTCCTTTATGTTTGGTGCAAGGCGATGTTCCGAGAGAGTCCTGTTGGAGAGGTAAAAACCTCAACCTCAAGTCTCTACTGATTCAGCTAGCCATGCTAGGTGGGCAAACGTATTTGCCGCTAAGATCCAGACAAACCCCACCCAATGAACCTGGGCACTCCCGCTAAGTCACCAAACGTAGCGAATCACTTGGGGTGACCTGTTGCAGAGGTGTTGGCTGTCCAATCAGTGGTTCCTGGGGCGGCGGTACCCATACTCGCCTACTAAATTATTTCCTTGTTGTTTACTTTCTGGAAGACACAATGCGATGTTTTCAATTCGCCCACCCCCAGCACAACAAACAGCCGTAGCCTTTTGGGAAGATATATCTACCAGTCTGACACTTTCTCATTAATGTTATGCTATCTAATTATTTACTACTGTGAGAAATACGCCGGGAGTATCAGGAAGGGAGAATACCTCGCTTTTGGTGAGCATTAAAAAAATTACCAGAAATTTTTAAAATAAAATATACCAAAATTTATTAAATAATTTTTTAAACGACATCTGCCAAGGTTTTAAAATATTTTATACAAAACGAAAAAAATGAAATGACGATAACTTTTATAATACCTTTGTCTAATAAAATATTTTTTTAAGTTCCGTGGAAAATAGTAAAAATACTGTTAACACGATAAAACCATAAAAACTTTAAATTTACTTTTTGAAATATTTCTAATTACATTTATTCATTTGTAAAATCTGAAAGACTCTTTCATCTGTTTTCGAAAACAGTAATTTTTTAAAAATAATTTTGGATTTGTTTCATACGTTCAATAAAAATATTATTTCATTTATACAAACAGTTTACTTATAAACAAGTTCTGCTCTGTTATTATTATTACGCGTTATAGGAGTTTCGCCTTCTGATGACATTATCAAACTGTAAACAACTGTCATGCGTAATATTAATAACACAGCAGAACTTGTATATATAAACAAATCGTTTTTGAAAATGAAATAATAATATTATTATTTACAATAAATAAAATTACAAATTACAAATTTAAAAAGGTAAAATTGGTATTTTACAAATTAAATTTAATAACAATAAAATAATGGAATAAGTTCTCATAATATGAGACGTACATTGCAAAATGATAGAGGCTTTAGACTTTACGGGTTAATAATAAAATATAAAAATTATCTACACAAATGAAACTGCCATAGGAATAAGAAATTCGTTAACAATTACAATGTATATGAATAATAATGTATACTCGTTGTTTGCAGATTGTGTTAATCTGCCCGAGAAACTGTACCCGTGCCAGCAGAACGGGTCCAGCTGGAGTAGAGGGGACCTCTGCGGACCCAAGCCAGAGGAATACAACCCACAGTACTCGGTGCGCCCACTTATTGAACACGATGGGAGGTCCTTGAAGAAACGGCCGCGGCGCTACGTGAGTCAATTATTTGTATGAATAATAATATCGTTAAAAGACAATAATTTAATGTAATGTTGTGACAGCAGACATGAGAGAAATAACAGTTTGTTTTACACTTACAACATACTAGTTTCGGTTGTCTGTGATGACGTGCGTGATGTGATGTGACGTATTCCTGCGCATACATTAACTGTTAATTTTCTAAATTGGAACTGATAAACTTGAATCATACCGGACAAGCCATAAAATAGGCAATCATTTTATTTAATTGATTTAAGAAACCCACGTTTAGCATGTGTATTTCTTTTGTTTTAATGTGTGAAGAATGTAATTTTTAAATTATTTGATTTTTACACCCTGCTACTCACTCACGTGTTTCATTTTTAAGATAATGAACATCTAAATTTGCAAAAAACATAATTTTTTTAATGTAAAATCAGTATATTAGGAAAAAGGTAATGAATTTGTGAAACAATACTGGAAACACCATTAAAGAGATAGAAATGTTTTGCTGGTTTGCCCGAAGTAAGGTCAAATTCGCATAGATAACACATATAATAATAAGATTATATTTATATTGCGCAGTTTTGTGTCATTTCACTTCAAGTGAGCTTAACACAATTTTCTAAAAAAATAATCCTACAGTGCTCCTTATAATATTGGTAAAATAATGAAATAAATAATATACAGTGTCAGAACGAAATTATTTATGTTGTTGAATGACAGATGGCGTTACGTCCGCCTGATCGAACTTTCATCCACACATGCGCAAGACATTCACGAGCAGTGTCGCGTCATTTTGATATTTCATTCGGCATCATGTTCTCGCGTGGGCAAACCATCGAGCTTATTTGTATTGGCTAAAGACGGACTGACAAAAATATCGTATACTCAATTGCTCTTCTAAATTCATATTGATTTTCTTTATTTCATTTTCCTACTTTAGTTGGTGTTTTTTTTGCTTTTATCAGCGGTCATCATCTACTCTTACAGCACTCCATTCCTCTTTCTGTCAAGGATCCCATCCCCACACACTTACAATAACATTCGTTATTTTTTTTAACAACCAAAATATTCACTAGAAATAATTTATATGGCAGAACAACGTTTGTCGGGTCAGCTAGTTATACATAATATTATTCTTATCTCGTATGTACGAGAAATTTTAAGGGAACTCTATCTATGGACGGTTAGGAGGCGTTATACCAATATCGCCCTGGTGAAACGCCACTTATTCAGAACTGAAACAATGCGTGAATCGTTGTTCGGTGACCAGATCTGAATATTAAGGTACTTCCCCATCTTTCTCTTCTTCATCTCCTTTCCCTTCCCCTTCCCTCTACCATCCACTAAAATGCATTGAAAACAGGAAAAAAAATCGAAAACATGAATTTTTAAAGTATGGCAATTAATATTTTTTTACAATAATTTACCTTTTAACGGCTGTTTGTTATCATAAACTGGGTATGGCTAACAAAAAAGAAAAAAAATCTAATTTATGAATAAAAATAATTTTACAAGAATACTGATTTTATCCGGAAAATGTGTTATTTTCCCCTTTAATATTTTTAACAAACACATTACATATCTTTTGAAATTTTTTTTTGCCTTTTTGTACTGCAATTATGGAATAAAAATTGAGTTTGCTACAAAATATAAAATATGGACCCTTTTGTTTAATTTTTTTCCCAAATCACGAAATCTATTTTTTTTAAACTTCCGGTCATACTAGCGAGCTAAAAGTGAACACCAATTTCATTTTTTTTAACGTTTTCGAATAGCTACAGATCATACGCAACAAGACCCCAGGCGTTTAAAAATATGGCCATTTTTTTTCACTCTGTGGAGAGAAACACAAGCTAATGTATATGGAATGTATTGCATTGCACTCCCCCTGCATATTATATTCTGGAAGTATGGAATTAATGCTTCAGATTTTATGTCTGGGTTGGACCTATAAATCCTACTGATCCCTCGATATAAATATTTAAAAAATCTTTTGTAATCCTACATGTATTTAAAATGACTGATTTTAGCATTTTTATATAACAAACCTTGAATCGTGCACGATGCACGGGGGTTTAGAATAACCTTGCGGCTACTCCTTGCTAAATGAAACGCTTATGGATTTCGATAAGAATTATGCCCAATCACCAAACAAGATCCGGTATACACAATTAAGCAATACTCACTGTTGTGTCTCGTAGCTTGATCTCCATTCGGCGACGGTCATAGGTGTATCCAAGGCGTACGATAAGATTGTTTGGTTATTAGAACCACGATATAGTTTGAGTCACGATACGATGAAGCGGTTCACACAAAGCATTCGATAAAGAAGACGATATTATAATGCTTCACATTACACGCTTCCGATTAATAGAAAATAACATTTCAACCTTGAGCCAAATGTCACGTTACGATTTGTTTCGATGGTTGTTGATAGACTGGCGATATTCCGGTACTTGACTTAGTCCACCGAATAGGTAAGTACACGAATGGGGAAGTCCAAAATCTGGATTCCTCCGATCTGCATGGTCAATTGGAACACAAATACGTATGAAATCCATCAGCGTTATGAAACAAACCTTATATGTCTAAATTTTGAATGAGAGAGTTAGGTATAATGTCAGTAGCCGAAGTAATAAATGGTAATATTTTTATGGTCTGAGAATGCCAAATTTTTTTAATCTCATTTCCTAAATCTGTATATTTTCTTATTTTTTCTGAAACAGATTTTTGATTTTTATAGGAATTTGGAATAGCGACATCAATGATATAAGTGTTTTTTTTTAAATTTTGTCTTGTAAAACTATATCAGGTCTATTATGACTAATTGTTCTGTCTGTTTATTTTTATCTATATATTTCTGTATAGTTTTATCATAATATATTTTCTAAAATTCATTTTTAGAAAATGAATTTGGTTCATATTCATAATATTGTACTATATTACGGCAGTCAATCAAGTTATGTTTAATTACCAAACTTTGGTAAATTATTTTTAAAACCTGGTTGTGCCTAAATGTATACTCGGACGGCGCTAATACAGAATATCCCGATATAATAGGTTCTACAGTTTCCGGAAAAGCCAAACACTTTCTACATAAATCATCAATTTGATTTATATCTTTGATTATATGCTTCCTATAATTTTTAGTATTAATTATCTTGAATGGCAAGCATAAATCCTTCCAATTCTGCGCTCAACTCTCTAATACTTTTGTCAACATACGTTTGGTTGAGATAATTGAAGTGTTTTGCGTGAATAATTTTATTTGACCAGGAATCTAATAATTCCTGGTTAGTATTTATAAGAATGTTGGCATTCTCGTCATATAAATTAAAAGGTGTAATGTTTCTATCTGCCTTGCAAATAATTTTGTGCATTTCTGAACTATTAGCTTTCCCATGGAAAAAAATTCTAAGCATTTCTACCTGATTTCAAAGATGTTATTTTGACTATTTCTATCTCCTAAATTTCTTGGTAAATTAATTCGTTCTATAGCTGAATTTGGATGATGGCAATTAAACTTTGTTAACGTAGTTCTAATTAATTGTTCTAAGTATTGGACCATTTAATTATGCCAAATGAGTACGTCAATAGAGGTATTACTCAAGTATTTATTGCTTTTACTAAATTTTTAGAAGATACATAGATTGCATTTTAAAAAATTTCTGGTCTTAGTTTGAAATTTAATCCTAATATCATTTTTAATTCTAGTATGATCTAATCTATTCGATTGCGGGTGTCCTAAATATTTATAAACCTCATCCCCTTTCATACTTTTAATTTAAATTTCTAAATATACCCTCGTCTCCATCTACAATTTTGCCTTTCTCTATATGGATTGTTCTACATTTATCTAAACCAAAAGTCATTTTAATATCATCTGAACTCTTTTTTAACTACCTTAATCATTTTCTCTAAATTTGATTCAGAATTCGAAAATAATTTTACATCATCCATATATAATAGATGCAAAACTATACTAATCTCTCTTGTGTTACCCTTAATTTTTATTCCAAACTTGCTTTTAAATAATATTTTAGATAGAGGTGCTAAGCAAAACTAAAGAGGACTCAATGAGTCTCTTTGAAAAATCCCTATTTTTATTGAAGTGTTTATATTATTCTACTATATTCTTATCTTTTAAATTAACTAGTTAATCGGTATTCCAAAAGGACATAATATTTTTCAAAAAGCTAATCATAATGGGGTAAACTTTATATATTTTTAATATTTTGATTAGCCACGAGTGCGGGGCACTATCAAAAGATATTATTATTATTATTAATGTTTAACTATTGCTAGATACTTGCTTTCGGTAAATTGTATACTAATTTCCCTCGTGACTCTGTCTGTCTGTAACTCCGGTTCAATTAACTTTTGCATAATAATAATTGTTTCTTGCTAATTTTCAAAATTGAAAGTGTTGTTTGGAGAATTCAGACAAGCGCTAAAGTAGGTACCTACAACATTATTTTTTTAACAGAAAATTTTCTAAATTGCCATTTTTCTGTGTTAGTAATGAAGAAAATGATTATTAATAAGAACTACGATAATAAAATTTAATAAGGAACTCCAGTCCATCATCACGGGTTTAATTTATAGAATAATTAACGACCTTGAGTCAAATTTAAACAATCCAGTAATTGGGAAACTTAACCATTTCAGTCATTTTACTTTGAAGTTTAGGAGCACAGGTAATATAAATAAAAAGCTATTCATTTTTTCATCATAAGTACCTGTCTAGAAATGACATAAATACATCGTCTGTAGGTGGTAACAACCACAGTTTGATAATGCCTTCAGAGGGCGAAACAGCTGTAACGCATAATAATAATTACGAAGCAGAAGCAGAACTTGTTTATAATAAACTGTTTTTACACATTGAATAATAATATTATTAAATATATAAAATAAATAAAAAATTAAAATGGAGTTCTAAAAAATAAACTTAATAACAATAAATAAATTTAAAAAAAAATAATGTCGCTATTCCAAATTCTTGTAATATTTAAAAATCTGTTTCTGAGAAAATAAGAAAATTTACAGATTTAGGAAATGAGATTAAAAGAATTTGGCATTCTCAGACCATAAAAATATTACCATTTATTACTTCGGCTACTGGCATTATACCTAGGTCTCTCATTCAAAATTTAGGCATATTAGATTTGTCATATAAAAATGCTAAAATCAGTCATTTTAAATACAAGGTGGGGCTAAAGTAATCATCCTGTTGGAAAACGCTATAACTTTTGCAAATGGCGACAAATGTCAATTCGGTTTTGACATTTGTGAAGTAAACAAACGCAAAATACAAATCGGCAAGTCATGAATCGGTTTACTCCGCAAGAACGCGAAATAATTGGTCCCATATTATGCGCAACAATTCGTCGGTTGTGTTGGCACAGCGTGAATTTCGTCGCAGATTTCCTGGCCGTCCGACACCAACTGGACAAACACTGCGGCGTTTGGCCACTCGCCTTGAAGAGACTGGGACAACACGAGATGTTCGCAAGGCTGGCCTGCCCCGGAGCAGCCGTTCTGCTGAGAATATCGCTGCTGTTGCCCAAGATGTCGAACATGAGCCCGGATCATCGAACAGATGACGTGCCACGCAATTTGGCATTAGCCGGCGGTCCCTACGCAGGATTTTGGTGAAAAATTTGAAGATGTTCCCGTACAAAGTGCAGACAGTGCATCAGCTGTTAGCTGTTGACCGCCAAATGCGGATAACCTACCCTCAAGTCATCCTGAATCTCAACGAAAAGATGGACGATTTTTCATCGAAAATTGTCATGAACGATGAAGCTCATTTCCATAATAGCGGTTACATGAATAAACAAAATAATCATTTCCGAGGCACCAAAAATCCGAGTATCACCCACGAAGAGCCATTACACCCGCTCAAAGTTTCTGCGTGGTGTGCTGTTTACGCTGGGGGAGTCATCAGGCCATTTTTTTTAGAACGCCGCGGGCCAAACGACGACTGTGGACGGCGCGAGCTACTGAGCCTTGATTACCGATTTTTTTTCTTCCTTGGGACTGGAGAACATGTGGTTACAACAGGATGGTGCAACGGCGTACACTGCTCGAGCCACAACCGATATTCTGAAGGAAGAATTTCCGGGTCGCCTAATCTCTCGTTTTGGTGATTTGCACTGGCCGGTCAGTCACCCTATTTAACCGTTCCAGACTTTTTATGTTTTTTTTAAGTCGTGGGTTTACGTCATCAAGTCTCAGACTCTTGAAGCCCTCAAGGAGAATATTCGCCAAGAATTCGAGAGCCTGTCGCCCAAAGTTCTGACAAGAGTGATGGAAAATACCATAAAACGGGCCCGTATGGTCATCAATTCTGGCGGTGGTCACTTGGCCGATATCATTTTCTCGACATGATAGAATAAATTCTAATGGATTAAATAAACAAATTTCACAACCGGAACCAAATTTTTTCATTTAATAAAAAAATTACAGCATCTGATGATTACTTTTGCCCCACCTTGTACATGTAGGATAACAAAAGATTTTTTTAAATATTTATATTGAGGGATCAGTAGGATTTATAGGTCCAATTAGGAGTTCCACCGATCCGAACGCTTTGAGATGAAAATATCTGGGATTGGTAAAATAATTTTTATACCTTGTGGTCTCTGGTAGGTTGACATGTTGTTCTTGTATTGCTTTGTATTTATTATGCTTACATATACAACGTGTCCGGAAACTCGTAGTACAAGCGGAAACTATTGAATCTACATCACGTAGAGAACCCAAAAAACTTTTTTTTTTGATCTGAGCATTTCGATTTTAATATTATTTTTTTTCTATTTTTCCATTTTTTCGGCAACTAAAAACTAAAAAAAAATTTGAGCCCGGTTTACCCTTCGATGCATTTTATAATACATTACACAGTTATACATATACATATACATTACACAGTTGAAACGAAACCCCCTAAGGAAATTTTTTTCAAATTTAACCAAAAAAATTGCAATTTCGGACCCGATTTACTCAAAAACGAAAGCCCAAATCAAAAGTTATATCACAAATCGACTCCGAATGTGATGTAGATTTACCAGTTTCCCGCTTGTACTACGAGTTTCCGGACACCGTGTATAGTGCAATTGCATAGCATGAATTGACTAGATGATCATTTGTGGAAAAGTGTGTAGAAGGGTTTAGTTTTTCATGTGGGGAAGATTTAACCCGGACATAAAATTATTAAAGCTAATTTAAAATTTTTGATAAAATATAATTTTATTTTAACATAGAATTAAATTTTGTGTGTTTTCCAGCAATTCGTGCCCGGCACGATGGGGCAATCAGTCTTCCTGGTAAGTGAGCGCTGGCTACTTACCACAATAGCAAACTGGAACCGTGTGGAGAAGTAAGTTCCACTAGTAACTTGCAGTTACCCCACAAGAGTCCCAGCTGCTCCCCTCGTGATCCTGTGAGACTATGGCATCCAAAGTTGTGAGGCTGAACGTAAGTAGGAAAGGGAAGGAAATGGGGGAAGAGGAAGGCGGGGAAGTACCTGGCTATTCAGATCTAGTTACCATTTCAAGCGACGCGACGCGACGTTTAAATTCTGTATGGTGGTCTTACTGAGTTTATCTTCCACTCTGGAAAATGCCGCAAATATATTAAATACTAGCTTTTGCCCCCGGCTTCGCTCACATAGTATTAGGGGGGTAACCACAGCGCCTCGTCCACCTTCCATATCTCCACTCAAATTCCCCCCCCTCCTCCTCTCCCCCCAAATCCCCAATAACCCCTACCCCCCTCCGCCCTGCCCCCACATCCTATCCCCCCCTCCACATTGCCCCCCCCCGCCCTGCCCCCACATCCTATCCCCCTTCCCTCACCCCTCATACCCGTTACATTCATTTTTCAAACAGCTCGCGTGCCACCTATTGCAATTTTTGTATATAAATTTCATAATGCCAGAGCTCTAAGCTATAGCCTATAGCCTATTCTGATGTATGAGCTATATTATTGTAAAGTTTCATTAAAATCCATTCAGTAGTTTTAGCCTGAAAGAGTAACAAACATACATCCATACAAACTTTCGCCTTTATAATATTAGTAGGAAGGATTATTTTTAATTAATTTATTGTGACATAAGATAAATTAATCGAATGAAATTTATTTGCCTACACCAGGAATCTATCCCGCGATCTTCGGATTACGAGTCGAAAGCCCTTCCCATCGACCACGAAGGCCGTGCGGTACCTACTACTAGTGCTGCAGAGCTAATATTATTTACACCAAACTAATTTAATTGAAATCGTTTTTTTTTCTTTTGTAATAATAATGAATACCAAGAATTAATTTAAAAAAGGTAATTATAAATGTTATTGTAGATATACAGGATGGACACGGGAGACTTTAACCAGCGATTCCTAGGAGCGAGGGGTAATTTTCTCGATTATCAATCCAAAGGGTTCGATTATCAATCCAATCCAAGGCGGGTTCAAATCGAATTTGAACTTATTTGAACTTTTTTTCACACAGGAAACCCTGAGGAAAATAATCCCCCTCAGGGTCTATGTCATCTTTGGGGATGCTGTGTGATTTTAAGAAAGGAAGGGGAAGAAGTTTTGGGAAGGAAAAGGGTACGAGGGATGGGTACGAATGCGGGGGTCAGTGTGTCCAGGAGCAACGGACGCATGAATCCATCCCTCCCACTGCAGTGCAAGGCGATATTCCGAGAGAGTACGGCTGGGGAAGTCAAAGAGACTCCCTGAATCATTCTCTCTCGATCCGCCCTGCCACGAAGTTGGTGGGCAGATGCTTCCGCCGCCAAGACTCAGAACAACTTCACCCCTTGAACCCGGGCACCCCTGCTAAGTTACCAAACCAGAGGTGTTAATTATCCGATAAACGGTTCCCGGGGCGGCGGTACCCATATCTGCCTCTTGCAGAATTTCAGATTATTTGTGTTATTTTATAATGAATTAATTTAAAAATAAAATGGAGTATGTTTGAGGCTCGTTCCAGATGGAACATTCTCCCAGTATCGCGCTGGTGTAAGACCATCATTCAGAATTAAAACATTGCTTGATATAGCTTAAGCGACGTTAGGTGTCATCTAAATAGCCAGGTACTTCCCCATCTTCCTCTCCCACATCTCCTTCCCCTTTCTACAGCCTCACAACATACCCCAATTGCGGATGTCATAGTCTTAATGGCTTCCAGATAGGAGCAGATGGGACTCATGTGCGGTATTCACATTTAAAAAAATTTGTTTAATAATACAAAATTTATCTGTTAGATATTTCTGTTAATTTAAGTTGTCCTCAGTAAGTTATCATGAAATAATATAAACATTTTCAATTTGTAGTTGGGGACGAAGAGGAGAGTGAGTTGTTGTAATCGACGACTATATAAATCATGCAGAAAACAACGCCAAATTAACTAAACATTTTGATTATAATTTCTTATTGAAAATTCAACAAAATTTTTGTAAAGGGCAAATTATTATTGTGTAAACCGTGGTCGGTTACTAATTCTATTAAAATGTTAATAATTTTTCTGATTGAATGATGATTGGTTGCATTAGGAATGGATATAATATGGATAATATGGATTACACCCCCCGTGCAGAGGTGGTTTTCTTCCCCAGAAGGACAGTGCCCCATCCCAAGTACATCCCCTCGAACTTCACAGATTATTATGTTTATCCGGGAACTTATGATATAATTCTTGTGGAGATGAAACAACCGTAAGCATCAAACATCAATAATATAATAAATTACTTATTTTCAATTTAAATATGTAATTATAGATAGTGTAATTACAGATAGTAACATAAAATGGAAATTACAATCAATACAACAGTAGAACGGTTAAGAAAATTAATTTACATTTTTATTAGAATACGTAACATATTTAACATTGGATTATTAAGAACCATCTATTTTTCCCTAATTCAATCAGTATTACAATATGGAATTGTTGGCTGGGGTGGTGCTTTCAAAACTTCTCTTTTGCCTTTAGAAATTATCCAAAGAATATTAATAAAAATAATTCTAAAAAAGCCATACGATTACCCTACCATCAAATTATTTCAGGAATTTAAAGTCCTTTCACTTCATATTATTTATAAAAAATACGCTTTTACAAATACACAAAGATTGTTTCAATAATGTGAACTTAACTCTTTTTTCGAACAGCAATAGAACAAATATCCTTGGTTCTCTGACTATACCGCGCTGTTACACCACCACAGCCCAACAATTCTACAAATATATTGGAGTTAAATGGTTTAACGAAATACCCTTGAAATTAAGATTGGAAAAAAATTACAAAAAATTCAAAAATTCAATAAAAACTCTTTTTATATAACTTATCAACATAACAACTCAATTATAATATTAGTTATCCCTTTTCTCTCATTATTTTTTATCTCCTCTTCAATCTGTCGTTTTTTTTATCTATTATTTGTTTTATACATATATATAAAAAACATATTTGACATATAAAAAACATATAAAAAACGTATATAAATATGATTTTTTCTTATTTTCTGTTAATTATCTATTTTTTGTTTTATATATCTAAAAAAATATTATTTTTCCTTTGCTAAATTGTGGTTAACATGCGTTTATCCGCCTTTTTAACTCCAACTTTGCTCTTAAAAAGGGTGTAAAGTGTATTATTAAATGTATTTTAATAGAAAAAAACTTTATTTAATGTATATAAACATGTAATTGATACTATATTTTTAATATAAAAAAAAAATTAAAAAATATAAATTTTGATTACGTCCGTGGTAGAGGTCGCGGGTTGTAATCTCGGTGTGAGCAATTTTTAGATGATAAATATTGCATAAACCTATACAGGGTGTACCAGCACGTACCGGAAAGATTTTAACAAGCGATTTCTGAGCATAAATTGGAGTATAAAAACTAGATAGATATTTTAATTGAAAAAAATATCATCGGACAGCAAAGTGATATTTATATTTTTTACTCCTCCTCGGGTACATACTGTTACATCCTGTATATAATTTATCAAAATATGTTAATTTAGCGATACGTTCCAGGGCTCATTAATGCAATGCTCAATAATGCTTTTTTTACAATAACTTTACACAGGAGGCCCCGAGGAAAATCATTTCCTCAGGGCCAATGGCATTTAAGATGCTGTGTGAAAGGTCTTTTGAGGAGAAGATGGAATAAACATTGGTCTTGTAGAAACCCATGTTATAGGAGGAGGAAACAACAGCCGAGCCGTTGAACTCAAGAACGAGTCGAAGAATCGACCCGTTCTCATGTGAAAATTGTCAATTGTGTACATATGTTGGGCACGCGTTTGGCGTGTATCCCGACTATCCACCGGTGCCAAGGGGGTCAATGACGCTGTTTCCTCGGAGCACCTTCCATTGAAATACTGGTGGAACCCTCGACTCTGCGCAGAAACGGGCGGTCCGTTTGATAGTGTTTCCTAACTTAACAAACGGATTGCAATCTTTAGAGCGCAGGCGTGCGTCGGTGGGAATTCTATCCTTGGTCTACCGGTATTTCAATGGAAGTTAATCCGAGGAACTTACGTCATTGATCCCCTAGCACCGGTGCATAGTCGGGAAACACGCCAAACGCGTGCCCAAAGCATGTATACAGTTGAAATTTGTCACCTGAAACCGGGTCGCTTCTTCAACTCGTTCTTGTGTTCAACAGCTCGACTGTGGAATGAATTGCCAACCTCTGTATTTCCTCCTTTCTACAACATGAGTCTCTTCAATACCAATGTTCTCCTCTCCCCAAGAAGACTCTCCACACAGCATCTCAGATGACATAGGCCCTGAGGAATTTTTTTGGAGTTAATGTAAAATAAAAAAAAAAACAGGTACCACTTCACCTTCCGCTTCATCTATTTCCCCTCCCTTAATCCCAATCCCTAACAATATATATCGCAAATATCAGATGCCATAGTTCCCCTGGCTCCGGGCAGTTATGATCTACCTACCTAACTACATATATTAAATAATATAATGAATGATAGAATAACTAGATTTATAATAATGTGGTGGTGTTTCAGGGTCCAGTTCAGTGAGAAATACCGGCCTATCTGTCTGCACACGGCCCAGGACCCTGTGGAAGAACTGGCACTCTCTAGGTGGTGGGGAGATATTATGGTGAGTTTACCATCATTGGTCTAATTTATAAAATCTCCTGTCTACTCCGAAATGCGAGATGTAAGGTGTGAGGTGAATGAATGACACCAATTATTGGTACTGAGTACTGTGTGCCATATTGTGTATTATATGTTATCTGCAGTGGGTTTGCCGCAAAAACTGTAAAATATATAATATTTTCAAATGAAGCAAACACTTTATGGAAATACATAATTATAATAAACACAATAGTATAACTTTGTTTTAATTCCATCTTATTTTTTCTTTATCCAACCGGATTCGGTTCAACCTGAACCTTCGTCAGAAGTGAATAAAAATGTATTGAAGATAATACATGTATACATGGTATTTAAAAGAAAATTAAAAGAGGGAGTGAGAATATCAACTTAGGTGGGGGCGAGGGAGGAGGTGCCTAAGAGGGAGGGGCGAAAGTGGGCGTAATGGAAATATTTTAAAAAAATGGGCAGTAAGAAAAATCTAATTGTTCATTAAGTAAATTGGTTTAATTTATTTTTAATGAATTTTTTATTTCAAGATTCCTTTTCAAGGAATTCAAGAACTTTTTTTATTTCAAAATTCCAAGATTATATGGATTCTTAAAAATCCACAAACCCGATACCCCAATTAGGCCCGTAGTATCGTGTTGTAATTCCCCGAATTACGAACTAGCTTCCTTTGCGACTAATCTATTTAATAGTTCCAATGTATTATCCTCTGCATACACTTTTAAGAATTCATATGAATTTGTCACCCATTTAACAGATTTAACTTTACCAAATAACTGCAAATTAGTTTCCTTCGAAGTTGTTAATTTATTCCCAAATGTCCCTGTACTCGAATTTAAAAATATTATGTATAATTTATTAACCAATTCTGATGATGATCTGGCCCGTATGTTTAACATCGGTCTTAACAAAAATTATTTTTTATTTAATGATATTATATATCAAAAAATGAAGGTCTGCCTACCGGTCTACCAACGAGCCAACTTTTTGCTGATATCTTCACTGATAACTTGGAAAAAATAATTTAAATCACCCCTTCTAAAAATGTGTTTTTGTGGAAACGCTATGTTAACGACATAATATGTATTTGGAAAGGTACCGAACGTCAACTTAACTCCTTCTTGTCTCTCCTAAATTTATTAAAAAAAATCAGTTCACATTAGAAATAGGGAAAAAATTGTTGTTTAAATTTTCTTAGACCTATCCCTATTCATTGTTAGCAATAAATTTGATTTCAATATTCATAGAAAACCTACCCTCGCAGATACCATAATACACAGTACTTCAAACCATCCTATTTCCCATGAACTTTTTGCCTTTGATTCTGTGGCTAACAGACTTGTCACTATTCCTCTATCTAACGTTAACTTTACTGAAGAGCTCTCTAAAATAAAATCTGTTGCAATAAATTACGAATACCCCCATATCCCCGAATCATTACAAAAAACTAATTTCAAATCTACCAATAAATTTCCATATAATAATACACCCAACATCAGAGACCATAAAAACCACGGTTGGCGTAGAATTTTATCCATACATAATTTTTCATCCTCATGTGTTACAAAATTCCCTGCAGAAATTAAAGCTGCTTTCTATACTAATAACAACATGGGTAAACTTTTAATAAATTCTAAAGATAAAGAAAATAACTTAATCATTCTGGCACATAAATGTAATGATTGTCCAGCATTTTACATAGGTAAAACGGCTAGAAATATTCAAACAGGGTGGTCGAACACTTGAGACGTCTAAACAGTGTAGGGTTTTCAGAAATCGCTTCCCACCTAATAGATAAGGACTATTTTACCGAAGTAAGCAAAAACTTTGTTGTGTGACATTATACGTAAAATGAAAAAAAAACACACTTTGTAAAATACCACTTTTTATTTGAATTAAAATTTAACAGTCAACCGGGTTTCGCTTAGCTCAAGCTTCATCAGGGCTTATTATATCAACTAAAAATAATTACATACAGACACATATCTATACATGAGTATAAAAGATTGAGTGAAAGAGATTTCAATAGAATAGACTACACCCTATTGGTGCCGGAAAGAGATGCAAATAGAAAAGAGGGAAACAAAATTAGTACAGGATGGGTAGGTAGAGGGGGGGGGGGGGGTGGAAACAGTTTCAGAAGAGGTTAACGGAATAAATTAAATACGGAACTATCAGTTAAATTGATTTGGTTATTAATTATTTTTGATTTATTATTGACGGCTTTTTTTTAATTTCGAGGGTTTCTAGGTTGTTTAACCTAATTCCAGTTCCATTTTTATGTAATAAAAATATTTTAATCCCAGAGGTTTTATCGAATGAGTTATTAATTTCTAATAGATGGTTCGCGAATTCAGAAAAAGCATTATTATTTAAACATCTTTGATGTTCTTTAACCTCTTATGTTTACGTCCCGGTCATTTTTCCGATATAAAAAGCAGAACAATCATTACAATTAAGTTTATATATGCCCGAGTGGCTAAGTTTATTTAAAATTAATGTTGAAAAAACATTCACATTAATTGGTGATCTAAAGGACCTGGTGCTTCCAACTAACTACCTATTAATATCGTTCGATGTAGTCAATTTATTTCCTAATGTTCTTACCACTGAAAGTAAAACCCTAATATCTAATTTACTGAATAATTCACACTTAACTTAAGATCTAGCTAATGACTTGTTGCGTCTGTTTAATACTTGTTTGAAAAAAATATATTTTCAATATAATAATATTATGTATCAACAGAGGATGGCTTAGCCATGGGGGCTTTAACAAGTCCTCTCATCGCCGACATATTATGAATAATATGGAAAATAATATTTTTGTTTCTAAATCACCTCTTTAAAAAAACATATTACTGTGGAGACGTTACGTTGACGATGTTCTTTGCAATTGGACAGGTACCGAAAGATAATTAAACTCTTTTCTCAAAATAATAAATTCCTTCCACAAACAAATTCAATTTACTTTAGAAATAGGTACCAAATAAATAGGTAAGCAATTTTCTAGATCTAAATTTAAGTATCATTAACAATAAAATTGATTTCGATATCTACCGTAAACCTACCTATACCGATACTACCATTCATAATTCATCTAACCACCCCATATCCCACAAACATTCAGCTTTTTACCGTACCACTAAATAATACGGTAATAATATTAATAAGTAAATATCTATAATTAAACAAATCGCTCTAAATAACGGGTATGAGATAAAACTAGTAGACAATATTCTTAATAAAAAATTGAAAAAAATAGCATCAAATAAATTTCTTTTTAATAAGTCTAATAAAAATATATTTTTTTTTGTATATTATAATACCACAGTTCCCAGCGACCCTTATGTCCCAAGATGAGTGCCGCAGACAGTTCCCTCCTGGCAGTATAGGCGCAAGGGACGGAGTGACGGACAGTCACCTGTGTACCACCACCAGCAGCGAGAAGGGTTGTGTAAGTAACAATGGCGCATCTATTAATTAATTTAATGCATTGCTCGATGAGCCTTGCGGGCTATTCTGTCATTTTGTTAAGTATTTATTTATTCTGACTCAATATCCCAATAATTCTCACTTCGTAAAACTAAATACTTAAAATAATAAAATATAAAATAATATTATTTCACATTACCTTTCAAATATTTCAACGATATCTTGCGGTATTGGTTCATTTAGTTGCAAAGTGTCGCAACAGTTCCGCTTGAATTGCAATCTGCTGGTGGTCGCGTGTTTAAATTCCGCGTGTTTAATGTCGCGTGTTTAAATTCGCAAGTAAATTTTATTTGATTGTTTGTGCTGTTTTCACAAATTAAACATTTAAAATTATAATTGCGGCACTTTCCAAAGTGGAAGATGCTCTCAGTAGAGCCCCGGTGTAAGACCACCATTCAGAATTGAGAGTGTGCTTGAAATGGCTTTAGCTGTGTTTGGTGGGCGGATCAGATAGTCAGGTACTTTTCCACCTTCCTCTTTCTCATCTGCTTCCCCTCCCCACTAAATTTAGTCTCACAACATACCTCAATTGGGGTTGCCATGGTCTCACTGGCTCCAGATGAGAGCAGTTGGGAGTGAGGTATTCAATGGGGTGTAATAACAGTCTCCCCCACCGTTTTCGCTTCGAAAGATGTAATTAGGATGCTGAATTGCATCTGCAAATCAATATTCTTTGATAAATGTTATGATTCCGGCGTTGTCCCAAAAAGTAAACCCTTTAAAGGTTCTGGAAATACAGTGAGACGCATCTTCTCCTCCTGCACAATAATACATATTTCTGGTATTTCACCCATCCGCTTGAAGCCATGACGGGGTGTTGTTTAATTGCATTCACCCTTTGAAAAATATGTCACTCCTGGCAAAATCCAATGACGGTCATATTGTGCATGTTGGAAAAATCATGTAAAATTCAGATCCCCTTACATACCGATACCTATACCGATTTTATACCAAATCGCTGAAAAAATCTAGAATTTCAAGATGGCCACCGAAATTGGCTTTCGATTCAGCTCTTCTCGGGATTGGTAGATAACGATTTTCGTGGACTTGGATATTCAAAAATATCAGATTTGTGATATAAACTGACCGGAAAGCGAAAGGTCCTGGGTTCGAGTTCCAGAGGTGTCAGTATATTTTTCTGATTTTTCTGTCTCGACATTTTCGATTCAGTTTCGCGAACTTGGAAAAAAAATTAAAGGTTTGGGAAGACAAAGATCAATATAATCGTTCAAAGAACATTAGAATTTATTTTTTATTTTAAAATTATAATGTTAAATTATATTGATCCTTGTCTTCTATTTGTCGTTCCAAACATTTATTTTTTTTCTTAATCGCTTCAATTTCCTCTTTGTACCAACTTTTTATAACTTCAACTATAGCGTTTTTGAAGTCTGCAAATGATTTTTCTAGAAATAGAATTTTAAATTCAACATACTTTTTATCTCGAAGCGTGTACATGCAGTACTTCCGAATTAAGGTTACTGGCAGACTTAGCGTTTGAACGTGTATTAATTGTTATACATATGTTTTTATTATTATTTTAATAAACAAAAGCGGAAGAGCAAAAGTTGACAGTAGTTTCAAGCAATGTTATTGATGTGTTGATAATGATGTGCTTTTTAAGTTCATTATTATCAATAAATTAGCTTTTCGGTAAATCGTCGCTTTCTAAAAATTTGATTAGATAGTTTCTGCACTGTTCATAAACTAACTTGGCACTCTTTTGTGCACCTATGAAATAATAAATGATTCCGGGGCGGCGATAGCCATATTCGCCTCCTAAATTTGTTACTTTCCGCGTTGACTAACTCTAATGTGCGCATTGCAGGGCTTATCTTGGCATCTCACAGCCAGCCTAGGACAAGGAGCGGCCTGCACACAGCTGCTGGTGGGGCTCCACTTGAGTGGCAAGACTGAGGGTTCCATCTGTATGGAAATGTTCCTCCGCCTGTCCTCCTACATCCCCTGGGTGGAGAGTGTGGTATGGCCCTGAATTCTCTCTGTCCGCCTGTCTTCCTACATTCCCTGGGTGGAGAGTGTGGTGTGTCCCTGAACCCCCTCTGTCCGCCTGTCCCCCTACATCCCCTGGGTGGAGAGTGTGGTGTGGCCCTGAACTCACTCTGTCCCACATCCCCAGGGAAGTGTGGTGTGGCCCTGAACTCCCTCTATCCGCCTGTCCCCCTACATCCCCGGGTGAAGAATGTGGTGTGGCCCTGAGCTCCCTCTGTCCGCTTGTCCCACTACATCACTGGATGGAGGGTGTGGTGTGGCCCTGAACTCCCACCGTCTGTCCAGCTGAGGAGAAATGTCTTTATTTCTTTTTCCATTTTAAATATTATACGCCACGATAGATTTTTTAAAATGTGTTTACAATAACCATTAATGTCTTCACATTTGTGTATGGGTACTAGCGTGTGTACCATGTACTAGCGCCAACCCGTAAAAAATCATGGGATATTAAAAATATCTGTCCAATCAGTTCCACTTTAGAAAATGACAATTAAAATATTGTAAATATAAAGGTGTATACATATCTAACCTTTGAGGAGACATTTTATGTACTTTTGTCTAATTTTTAACTCTTGATTCACACAATTTGTGTTTTCATGTTTATTTTGTGTAAATTTTATGTAATAGTTTTTTCTTTTTTAATAATATTTTCAATTTTTTGTAACATTACCCGTCTCAGAACAGACATCGTCTAGTGACACGAGTAACTTACTAGCGTTAACAGCATATAGCATCCCAGTGAATGCCCGGGTAGCCAGCAATTTAATTAATTAAATTAATTACAACAATATTATTCTGTTCAAATATTACACTAACTTTGGGTAGACAGGTACTTTAAATCTTCTATAGTACTGAATTTTTCATAACAAGCATTTCCCATTTTGGAAATAACACATAAATTCAAAGCAAATTTGAGTTCATTGAATCATATTTCCCGCAGTAGCAGACATCACAGACAATATCAATAAGTATGTTTGATTATGTACCCTTTAATGAGTTTTTGTATTTTTTTTGCGGGAAACTATTCCTTGTTCTGAGTTATTGTAACTGGATTGAACCCTAGAGGGCCATAGGGACACCGGTGTCCCCTATAAAATTTAAAAAACAAAAACTTTTTATACGCGATTTTGACCCTTATGTATAAATAAACTGTATGAAAATAAGGTCAAAATCGCTTGCACCCATATCTTTACAGGTAGTGTAAAAGATTTCATTCATGTGGCAACTCCAGAATGTTTGTAATTAATTTATCTGTGACTTCAGACCGCTGTCAAAACCGAAAAATCCTGAGTTTTAGCATTTTTGTTCCTTTTTCAAATGCATATAAAGGTATTTATTTATTTACAGGTAGGATGTCTATTCAGGTTTATGTAAAAATAACAACATCAGTTCATTTTCGTATTTATACGCATATTTAAGCAAAATTCGAGAAGCAAAATATTCGCGCCTTTTTTCAATTAGGCCATGCCCTTGGCTACCCAGGGGTTGATCAATATCACACATACGTGATATCATTTGTCAAAAACCAGCAGAAATAAATAAAAAAAATGTAGATATAGGAATGTATTGTAACACCACGAGGTGATTTATTAATAATGAGTTAACTGCACACTTTAAATTTAATATATGTATTACATTTAAAACAGATCCACTTCTTGTGGTCCAACATAAACTTGGATTTTTCACGTAATTTTTATTAAAATTTTCTTAAACTTGATTCATTTTTTAATGTCACTAGGAACTAAGTCATGTATTTGAATTCCTTTATAAAGTAAACTATTCTGTATTTTTGTCTTGGTCATTTATTTAATTTGATGTTTTCTTTGTCTTGTATGGAAGTCTGTATTGTGTTGTAGATTGTAAATATTAAAAATAATTTGTTGTGTTTAATTAACGTAAATCTCGACCGTTTTGTGTCAGTAGGGTCGTAGATATTATTAGTATCGCCATGGCATGGTGAAAATTCATTTAGACAATTTCAAAAGAGTTTAGAATTTCATTTAATAAATCGAGCAATCTTATTCTTCGCAACTTTTTTCCTCCTAACAAATAATGATTGATTTATTAATATAAATTTTTTAAATCATGATTTTTATGTATTGACTTGAATTGACTTGAAAATACTTGTTATTGACTTGAAAATTTTAAATAGATAATTTGAGCAATGCAGAATAAAAATTAAAATGCACCAAGTATAAATATCTTGTGTATGTACCTATGTGTTTTAGATGTAATACTGACATTGTGCTGAAACAGTTTGTTTTAAACTAAAAATAAAGTGACAGTTTTTATTTCTCCAGTCTTATGTCATTTTGTCCAAATTCAACCCCCCTTCCTTTTGTTGTTGTTGTTATATTGTTTTTATTTCTCCAGTCTTAAGTCATTTTGTCCAAATTCAACCCCCCTTCCTTTTGTTGTTGTTGTTATATTGTTTTTATTTCTCCAGTCTTAAGTCATTTTGTCCAAATACAACCCCCCTTCCTTTTGTTGTTGTTGTTATATTGTTTTTATTTCTCCAGTCTTAAGTCATTTTTTCCAAATTCAACCCCCCTTCCTTTTGTTGTTGTTATTATTAGGGTTTTCAAATTCCGCATTTTTCAAATCAGGGTTCCGGGGGATTTTAACGAAAGACTATTAAGTTGACATAACGTCAACATGTTTTATCATTTGGAATCAATTATGTTTTTTACTAGTATATTATTAGAAAAAGACATTAAAAAGGTAATAAAGTATATCACTTAAGAGGACTTTTCGTATCAATCACCTTTGGTAATAGTAATATCATAAAAAGATATTGAAAAGATGACAAAATAAAAATTATATTTCGAGAAAGAAAAATTATAAAAAAAACATAGAGTATGTGGAGAGTCCTTTTACCCATATGTGTGTGTATTGTATTCGGATAAAAGAAGTAATCTCATACGATTTTTTTTAAATCACGCTGGTGTATAGTGTAAGTTTATAGGTATTATAATTATTACTTGAAATGGCTTTAGCCGTGTTTGGTGACTAGATCTGAATAGCCAGGTATATTTTACACATCTTCTTCCCCTCCCCACTACCTTCAGCCTTACAACATACCATAATTGGGGGTGTCACACTCACTTACTGGCTCCAGACGGTTGGGAGAAGTTGGGCCTCTTGTGTTGTATTCGTATAAAAAAAGTTATATTACATGCAAGTTGGAACCTTTAGCTGTTTTTTTGCTTAGTACCTTTTATATTTATCATATTGGTTGACATAATAACGCGCACGTCCCAGTTAGCCGAGAGGTCTGGGTTCAAGTCCCAGTTGCGACCATTGTCTTTTTTCTGTTTTTCTGTGTCTTGTTCTGTGATTATTATTGTTAGCTTCTTCATTAATGATATATTACATTGATGGGAATAACCTTTAAAAGTTATATAAGAGAGTTTTTCTTATAAAAAGTTGAATATTCATTTAGACTTTTATAAAAAGTCAAGAGTTCCAAATGAATAAATTCGATCCAGGATACAAACCAATTCTATAAAAAGATGTTGCCCATAATATGGAGAAATAATTAATTGAAGATAATATTGTTAATTCTAAAATTTGAAATATGAGATTGACAATTATGACGGTTTGACAGAAGGTGGCAATAGCAAAATTGGTTAACGCACACGTCCCGGTTAGACGAGAGGTCTGGGTTCGAGTCCCAGTTGCGACCATGGTTTTTTTCTGTTTTTCTGTGTCTTGTTCTCTTTCATATTTTCGTTTAGATTATTATTGTTATCTTCTTATTCAATGATATATTACATTGATGGGAACAACCTTCAAAATTGAATATTCATTTAGAGTCTAAATTAGATCTACCTTTCCTAAGGAGATGTGGTCGTATTTCATAGTTCATTTGAGCAACGAAAAGCTGCAAGCAACTGAATTTAAAGCGCCTATGTATATATTACATTTTAAATTTATGTAAATATTTCTTGAGAGAGAAAATTTACACTATGATAATGATCGAAGTTTGTTGTTTTGTTGGCCCTGACTCAGCGGAGTAAAATTCTCAGAACGTTTTCCCGCAGTAAATCGTGAACCAGGTCAACGCAATTCTTTTCATATCTCATCGATTTTAATTCTCTTTTAATGTGTATATTTTTGGTATATTTATTTGTTTTTTTTTTTTCCTTTGTTTTACAGTTTTTTAGACAAAAATGTGTCTTTACTGGGGTACCCCGTTCTAACGACACATTGTACGGTTTTCTGGTTTATAAATATAAGTAAATACCAATGTTAAAATATTACAGAGGAAAATTATAAAGTTAAATCTAAAAGAAAGTACAATACAAGAATTAATCTTTGTTAGGTTGCAAAATTGTGTCTATATTCTTCCTTCCCATGTATTTTCAGTTGAATAATTCATATTTTTATGCTTCTTTTGAAGTCGGTTATTTTTCTAATGGTTTTTAATGCAAGAGGGAAAAAATTAAATAATTTTATAGAGAAGTATTGCATATTTCTTTGTCCAAAAGTCGTTTTAGTTGTAGGTTGGTGGAATGTATGTTGTAATGTAGATCTTGTGAATCGGCCCGAGTTTGTCTGTGAAATGTTATCCTGGTTTTTGAATGCGTGCATTAGAATATCTTTTGTTTATAATTGTTTCAGTGACATTATATTCAGCGCTTTAAAAACATGGTCTGTAGGGGTTCTGATGGGGACTCATTTTCAGCCAATTGCCCTTTGTGCTATGAGGACTGGTTTTATAGTGAAATCGCATGAGCTTCCCCATCCAATAAGACCATTTTGTAGATGAGATTGGGCTAATGCATAACAGATTTTGATTATCTAAAATGTTTCTTATTGTTTTGAAAAAAATAGGTTAGTTTTTTTTTAATTTGTTGTTCACATTTTCCACTTGGGAGTTCCAATTTAAGTATTGATCAATAATTATTCCAAGGTATTTTATTGTTTGTATTTCATTTTGGACAATTGCAAGGAATACCGCAACTGCTCCCAACTATCTGAAGCCAGTGAGACCAAGGCATCCCTAATTGGGGTATGTTGTGAGGCTGAAGATAGTGGTACATTTAATGTGTTTTCTTGAAATAATTATCATAATTGACTGACCGTAACGAATTCCTGTTGTAACTCAACCTTTTGACATTTCAACTGAAAATAGGTTTGTTATGTTCCGGTTCCAGTTCAAGATGATTCCGAAATCCCTCCATGGTTTACGTGATCACGGTTTCTACAATTTTTTTATTTTATTGAAAATTTTTTATTTTTCGGTACAGTACATGCAATAGATACATAAATATAATGAAAGTATATAAAAAATAAAACTTAATACAATTATTAAATACAAATATACATATTTTTTAAAAATATTCTCCCATAATAAGCAGATGCTTGTGTATACGGGAGGAAGTATTATTTGTTAGGTTATTTTGATTTTATTTTTTTGAAATTTCGTTTTATAGAATAAGATAAACTTATGTGTATATATGTGTAAATTTTTTAAAATTTTTATTTATTATTTATTTTTTTTTAGTTAAGGTTTTCAGTATATTTTTTTAATTGTGTTTTGAAATTTTTGAAACTGTCCTTAAGGGATCTTATATTTTCTGGTAATTTATTAAAGAAATTTGTTCCTAAGTATTTGTAGTTTTGTTGACCCAAAGTTTTTTTACAAATGGGAATTGGTAACATGTATTTTTGCCTGAGATTTACTGCGTTTTTGAAAGGTATGATTTTGTTTAGGATATCCTCTTAGTAAACTTGTAAGGTTTAATGATACAGGAAGAGAGTATTTAATTTTCTGACTTTAAATTCTTTGAATATGAGTTCAGATGGATATAGAAATGATTTTTTTAATATTATTTTTATTATTAGTTTTTGCGCAATGTAGAGAGATTGTGTGTGAGTTTTATAGGCGCCACCCCATCCTATTATACCATATTGGATTATGGATTGACAGAATGCGAAGTACGTCATTCTCAGTAGTTCTTTACTTAGAATGTGTCTCAAACAGCTAAAAATATATGAGCTGTCTAATCGGAATATTATGGTACCCATCGGCTTGAAGAAAGTTGAAAAAAGAATTGTCATCGAGAAGGTGATATTTCCGTGGAAAAATTCTATAATTCTTTATTTGATATTAAAAAACAGAGTTTGCAATTCACACGCGGTAGATGTTAAACCTTCAGAAAACTAAAGTAGGCCAGTGTGGGGAGGCTACGAAGCATCGCATAAAGAGGAGACCGATTATAATTTCTCATTCTCTCGCAGGCTAAATCCTATAACCGTAACCCTTCACGCGTCATTTGTAATAGCGCCAGCTAGTGAGATGGCGCAAATCACCCATAGCACCCTTGAGGTGATATAAATAAAATATATATATAATATATATTTTATTTATATCACCTCAAGGGTGCTATAAATATTATATATTTATAAATTGTCCAATTATTATTATTATGTTGCCTGTTGTATGCTGATGATGCTGGGGTACTGATTTCTAACACTATCGAAGATCTACAGTCTCTCGTATCTAGGATGAACGAAATATGTATGAAGAATGAGTTAATGATGAATGTAAGTAAGTCTAAAGTCATGGTGTTTGAAAGAGAGAGTATGAAAACAGTATGCAATATAATTGTGAATGATGAATACTTGGAGCAGGTGGATGAGTTTATGTATCTGGGTAGTATGTTTACGAGAGATGGAAGACTGATGAAGATATTGAAAGAAGGGTGATTGCCGGTAACTCCATTAATGCAGCACTGAATGCCGTTGGCGCTAATAAAAACTATCAAAAGAAGCGAAGCTAGCAGTCCACAATGGAGTCCTGGTACCTACCCTGATGTATGGCAGTGAGGAGTGGAACTGGCAGAGGAAGGATGAAAGTAAACTGAATGATGTTGAAATGAGATCCCTGAGGCGTATGTGTGGTAAAACAATGTATGATCGTTTGAGAAATGTGGATATCCGCAAAGAATGTAAGGCTGATATAAGCATAATGAGTAAGATTAAGAAAGGGACCCTGAGATGGTTTGGACATGTAGAGCGAATGAATGAAGAAAGTAGTGTAAGAAGAATATACGACGCAAATGTGAATGGTAGAAGAAGTCGGGGACGCCCGAGGAAGACATGGCACAATCAAGTGAATCAGATACTTGAGTCGGGCCATGTCAAAAGTCAGAATAATAGAAGAGAATGTATGAGACGATGTATGAATGCGAGTGAGGCAAAGAGTGTGTGCCTAGACCGAGTTGTTTGGCGGTCCGTCCTCTCTGCCTACCCCTGCGGAGAAACGGCGTGATGGTTAGTTAGTTGAAATGTAATTTTTGATTGGTAAATATCTCTTTGATCACTACACTTGTATACAGTTCCCATGTGGAAACCTGTAAATGGTTCAATTATAGTGACTCAATTACTATTATGCTCTGTTGTTAATTTAAACTGTTAATCTCCCAAATAAAATAAAATAAAATAAAATAAAATAAAATAAAATAAAATAAAATAAAATAAAATAAAATAAAATAAAATAAAATAAAATAAAATAAAATAAAATAAAATAAAATAAAATAAAATAAAATAAAATAAAATAAAATAAAATAAAATAAAATAAAATAAAATAAAATAAAATAAAATAAAATAAAATAAAATAAAATAAAATAAAATAAAATAAAATAAAATAAAATAAAATAAAATAAAATAAAATAAAATAAAATAAATGAAATAAAATAAAATAAAATAAAATAAAATAAAATAAAATAAAATAAAATAAAATAAAATAAAATAAAATAAAATAAAATAAAATAAAATAAAATAAAATAAAATAAAATAAAATAAAATAAAATAAAATGAAATGAAATGAAATGAAATGAAATGAAATGAAATGAAATGAAATGAAATGAAATGAAATGAAATGAAATGAAATGAAATGAAATGAAATGAAATGAAATGAAATGAAATGAAATAAAATAAAATAAAATAAAATAAAATAAAATAAAATAAAATAAAATAAAATAAAATAAAATAAAATAAAATAAAATAAAATAAAATAAAATAAAATAAAATAAAATAAAATAAAATAAAATAAAATAAAATAAAATAAAATAAAATAAAATAAAATAAAATAAAATAAAATATAATAAAATAAAATAAAATAAAATAAAATAAAATAAAATAAAATAAAATAAATGAAATAAAGCCTTTTCAAGTAACGTTTCATTTATGATTGATGGTCTTACACCAGAGCTATACTGAGAGTATATTTAACTCTGGAAATATACTATATATTATTTTAAATTAATAAATTGTGAAATAACACAAATTAATAAAATAAAATTGCGTGTCAAGAGCCTTACCCCTCGACCACGCAGGTCATCAATAGGGAGGGGTGCAATCCCACAAGTTCCATATGATATATCGAACTTATCAAAAAACAAATAAAAATATTGTGAGATAATACACAAAAAAACATAAAATAAAATAATAATACACAAAAATTAATAAAATTAAAATATAAATAAAGTAAAACTTTAAAAAATCTATGACATCGGGAATTGGCTCCATCGCTTGTAAGTGAGACCCTGCCAGAAGTGAAGTGCTGCCATTACAAGAGCGTTTTCTTAGTCGCGTTCTGTAGTTGGTGATCCGTTTTTTGATTAGTGCTCGGAATCCGGGAACGCGCCCTTCTTCAAATATCTCAGTGGCACTGCAGTAACAGAACAACCCCAAAAATATTCGGTACGTTTTTTATGGTAGAATCTGTTTTTAGGTTAAAACTACTAGGTCTCCATTTAAAATTATACATGGAGTACATAGTGATCTGTGTTTAGGATATTGTGACATGTAGCGCTGCCTCCTCCTTTAGCCAATGTTTCAGACAGCATTAGTGTCCATCACCAGGGCAGATGTGTAATTCTTAATAGTGGTGAAGTGAAGGTGCGATATCGTATTCGCCGCTCCAAAACTCTACGTGGTAATATTACAGTATTATTTAAAATGGTTTTCTGCGATTAGTATTGGTGTAGCCGTCAATTACCAGATACCAAGCACATGCACGTTGCCGAGTGGCAACACGGTATCGCATCTACATACATAAGCACACACTTTACCACTATCGGTTACACATCAGCCGAGACCGACACCGTAACGCTGTCCTAAACGTTGGTTAAAGAAAAAATTCAAAGTGTGCAATTCTCACGCGGTAGTAATTTATTTATTTATTCGTTTATTTATTGATTAACGCCCCTTTTCGGGACTTTCTATATGAAACCTTCAGAAAACTAAAGTAGACAAGGGTGGGAAGGCTACGAAGCATCGCACAAAAAGGAGACCGATCGGCTACGAAGCACCGCACAAAGAGGTGACCGATTATACTATCTCATTCTCTCGCAGATAAATCCTAAAGACGTAAGTTTTTGTCTCTTTTTAGTGTCGCTGTTTTCAGTTTTTATTTATTTTATATAAGAGTAATTTTAATTTTATATTTTTCACAAGAGTCCCAGCTTCTCCCATCAGGGGGCCAAGTCTCTATCTTTTATTGTTTACTAACAGCCTGTTACTTAACATTAATTACGTCACAAACACGTATTTTGACCTTAACGCTATTTTTTGTAGTCTCTATTATTTCGTAATGCGGAATTTTGTGACGTAATTAACGTTAATTACGTCACAAAATTCCGCATTACGAAATAATAGAGACTACAAAAAATAGCGTTAAGGTCAAAATACGTGTTTGTGACGTAATTAATGTTAAGTAACAGGCTGTTAGTAAACAATAAAAGATAGAGACTTGGCCCCCTGGAGCGCCAGTGAGAATATGGAATCCCCAATTGGGGTATGTTGTGAGGCTGAAGGTAGTCTGGTGGGGAAGGAGATGGGGGAGAGGAAAGTGGGGAAATTTCTGGCTATTCAGATCTGGTCCTCAAACACGGCTACAACTATTTCAAGCAACGTTTCAATTCTGAATGGTGGTCTTACACCAGGGCTTACTGTGAGTATCTCCCACTCTGGATCGTTTCGCAAATATACTATATATTATTTTTAAACGAGTTAATTCTGAAATAACACACATTTTTCAAATAAAGTTTATTTGCCCGCGCCGGGATTTTATCCCGCGACCTTAGTTTCATCAAGTCACAATGTTTCTAAAGGCGTTTTCACTTCAATGGGTAGCGCAGCATGGCATAATACTCCAAAAATAAATCACTGTAACGCTTTTGACCATAAAAAAAAAAAAAAATAATGAAGAATAGTTGTTTTCGAGATTTTGGGTACCCCTGTGGGCAATGAAAAGGTTAAAAATAGAAAGATGAAAATATCAATGCGAAATGCACCATATCAATAGTCATAAGCGTACACTTTACCTCTATCGATTGCACATTTGCCGTGATGCTGTCCTAAACGTTTGCTAAAGAAGGAGGTAGCGCAACATGGCATTATACCCCAAAAAATAAAACAATATAACACTTTTAGTTAACTTTGAATTAAATTAGCCTATCAAAAAATTGGCTTATTGTACTGTATAAATCACAAGTGAGGCCCGCGGTTGAATTTGGCAGCCACCTCTGGTCTGGAGCCCCAAAATACCTGAAAAAAGTCTCGACTCTGAGCAGAAACGGGGGGTCCGTCTGACAGATTCTCCTAATTTAACAGACGGATTGCAATCTTAAGAGCACAGGCGTCGATCCTTGTTCTACCGGTATTGCAATGGAAGATGCTCCGAGGAACTAGCGTCATTGATCCCTTCGGCACCGATGTATATTTTGGAAATACGCCAAACGTGTGCCCAACATGTGTACACGGTTGAAATTTGTCACATGAGAACAGATCGCTTCTTCGCCTCGTTCTTGTGTTCTTGTGTTATACGCTACGGTGTGGGTACCACTCGCTCTCCGCAAAAACAGTGCAGTGTATTGGCCAGAGGTACGAGTACCTACTCGCTACCATTCATAACGGTTACTACAAGCGCAGCGGAAACAAGGCAGTCCCACCAGCCACATCAACTGCAAGTAAAATTTTTACAACTTTTTAATAAATATGGATGCCCAGGCGTATATTTCCTTAGCAAAGGACGCAGTCAACTTGCTGACCAACATGATAATGGAGCCTAATAATAAATTTACAAAAGAACAGATTGCGAAAATAATACCTCGAACTAACGACATATTAGGAACCATCGCCCAAATGGCGGTAAAAATGGCAAACCTCGAAGGCGAGTTAACGGCTTTAAAAAGTGCAACTTCAAATGTGTGCTCCCCACAAGCCCAAACCCAAACTCTGTGCGAAATCCTAGCGGAAATGAAAGAGCAAAGTTACCGAGATAAAAATATTATTATTCACAATATTCCTGAGAATACATCATTATCTCAGACTGAGTCAATAAATAGTGACATCGCATCAGTTAAGAAAATTATCTCCGATATGGATGCCTCAACAACAAACCTTGACTTAAAAATCTACAGATTGGGTATTCCGAAAACTGACAAACCCAGAAGTATAAAAGTTGAATTTCCGGAAGCCAAATGGCCGAAAATTCTTCTTAAAAAGAAAAACACTCTGAAAAATAATATCAGAATTTACCAAGACCAGTCCTTTCTACAACGGAAACAATTAACAGATTTGAGAGAAGAACTAGAAAAAAGGAAGTCTTCTGGTGAAACGGACATTACAATTAAATACCTAAATAACAATCCCACTATCGTTAAAATGCACCCAAAAAACTAAACACAAAAATGTTAATACATCATCAAAATGTACGAGGACTACAAACAAAATTACAGGACCTGAAATCAAACTTACCTACTTCAAACCACGACTCTAACGCCCTAACTGACACTTCAGAATTGGGATTCTTTAATCATACCCAGAATCTTTCTGATCATAATAATACTGCAGAAAAACTAAAAAACCACATAAGAATTAAAAATATATCATGCCACAAACATCCGAGCACGTCAAAAGGAAAAACCTCAATGTCCTTTATGTACCTAAATGTGAGAAGCCTTAAAGGTAAACTAGATGACATCAAATGTCTACTTAAATCTACGAAATCGAACTTCAACATTATCCTACTGTGTGAGACCTGGCTCAAAGAAGCGGACCTAAAGTACGTCAACCTTGAAGGATACAAACATGAAGCATCTTGTCGGCCGCAGGGAGCTGGAGGCGGAGTCTCTATATTTATAAAAGATTCTTTGGAATATAATATGATTAATAACACTAGTGACCCCGACAACAACTTTCTATGGCTTCATGTAAACAAGCTCAATCTAAAAATAGGTTTAGTGTATAAAAAACCAAATACTATTTTCAAAGACTTCCTGGAAACACTATCCTCTCATCTAGAATCGTATAAAAGAGGTATTGTATTTGGAGACTTCAATATAAATCTGCTTGACTCAACCAATATACATACTTGTAAATATACGAATACAATTAGATTTAATAATTACACTATTTTGAACAAAATAAACAAAAAACACGCCACACGCATCACAGAAAATACAAACACAATCATAGATCATGTACTCACAGATACAAAACTATCATACTCACTAACGAACTGTGATAATTCCATATCTGATCACAATATACTACTCCTTGACGTAATTCACACATATGTTAAAAGCACATCTTTAAAATCGTCCGAAAAATATACACACATTAATCTTGATAATCTAAAGAATGATATCATGCAAAATCCCTTTCATCTAAATATGAATGACAACTCGGTATTAAATTATGACAATCTTGTAAACTACTTGAAAAACAAAATTAATTCTAATAGTACCACTAAAATTAAAACCAAAAACATAAATAACCCAGACTGGATAACCAAAGACCTTATAAAATTAATCAATAAAAAGAATAAATTACATCTGAAACTAAAAAAACAACCAAATAATACCTTATTAAAAGCAGAATTTTTAAAAATAAGAAATAATGTCACTACAAAAAAACGAAACTTAAAACAAACTCACTACAGTAATCTTTTTAAAAAATGCGAAAATAACAGTAAAAAAACTTGGAACTTAATTAATAATATTCTTAAGAACCAATCTTACACCTCAAGAAATTTTTGTAATAAATTAATCGTTAATGATGAAATAATCACTAACAATGTAGAGATATGCGACCAATTTAACAATTTCTTTTGCAACATTGGCTCCTCCCTAGCCGCTAATATACATGGCAAAGTCAAACACAATCCAGCCAATGAAATAACGTTAGAGCATGACAGCATTGAATCTTTATATCTCCAGCCCCCTACGGAGTTAGAAATAAGTCAAATATTAAAATCTCTAAAACCAAATGCAAGTGCTGGTTACGATTCACTCAAATGTAAGACAGTGCTAAGTCTCTCCACTGAATTGATACCTACTTTAACAAAATTAATCAATCAATGTTTAAAAGAGGGAACTTTTCCCGATAGTTGTAAAATTGCTAAGGTGATACCAATTCACAAAGGTGGGTCCAAAACAAATACCTCAAACTATAGACCCATCTCAATTTTACCAATTTTATCTAAAATTTTTGAACGCGTAATTTACGAAAGATTAAACAATTTTCTGCTAAAAAAAAAATTCTTAAAAAAAAAAAATACGGCTTTAGGAAAAAATCGAACACACTAGGAGCAATAAATGACTTAATTAATAAACTTAGAAGCGGCATTGATGGTGGAAATTATATTTTATCTATATTGGTTGACCTTCAAAAAGCATTTGATACAGTTAGTCATGACATACTTCTCAAGAAACTCGAGAAAATTGGTGTAGTTGGTCCTGCTCTCAATCTACTCAAATCATATCTTAACAATAGAAAGCAATTCGTTAGCATTAACAATCAAAATAGCAAATACGTTCCAATAAACTATGGAGTTCCGCAGGGGTCCATACTAGGTCCACTACTGTTTCAAATTTACATTAATGATATTTCGCAATTAATTTTAAATGGTGAAATCTTTTTATATGCTGATGATACAGCGATTTTCTACTGGGGTAAAGATTTAAACATCTTACTAGAAAATGCACAAAGAGACCTAGAAAAAATCAACAGTTGGCTCCAATCAAATGTTTTAACAATGAATGTTAAAAAAACAGGATACATGATTTTAAGCTCAACCCGTAAAATAATTCCTCCTCATGTACCCTTAAAAATTGAAAACAACGACCTGCAAATCCTGATCCAGGAAAAATATCTTGGGCTGTGCATTGATCAGCATTTGACATTTAAACAACACATACAAGGTATTAAAGATAAAATCATCCCCTTAATTAACGTATTTAGCCGGCTATCATATCTGTTGCCAAATAAATTAAAAATAGGTTTATATTATAGTCTCGTACACTCACATTTAAATTATTTGATTGAAATCTGGGGAAACGCGTGTGAAACACACATAAATGAATTACAGGTAATACAAAACAGGGTAATCAAAAAACTATTTAATTACAAGCCCAGAACATCCACAAAAAAATTATATATGGAAACAAAACTATTAACATTAAGAAAACTATATGAATACAATACATGTCTCCTTATATACAAAATACAAAATAATCTCGTACACACAAACACCGAATTCATTAAAACGTCCCAAGTACATAAACACTTTACACGACAACGCGATAACATACATTTAAACACCATCCACACTAACTATGGTAAACAATCTATTGGTTACGAGGGGGGCAACTTATATAATTGTCTCCCAAATGACATTAAAAACGAAAAGAAGCTGGGTAAATTTAAAAAAAAATTATTTATATTTATTCTTGATAAACAAAATAATGAAATAGAATAGCGCTGTATTGAAATATTTATTTATCTTAATGTGTATAATTATTTCTAGTTAAATGAGTGAAAATGTAATTTTCTTTTAACTGGAATAAAAAAAAAAAAAAAAAAAAAAAAAAACAGCTCGACTGTGGAACGATTTGCCGGCCTTTGTGTTTCCTCTTTTCTACAACATAGATCTCTTCAAAACCAATGTTCATTCGTTCCTCTCCTCAAAAAGACCCTCCACACAGCATCTCAGCTGACATAGGCCCCGAGGGAAATTATTTTCCTATGTGGAATTAATGTAAAAAAAAAACTTTTGACAGAGAAAATTTAAAATCATAAATGGAGAATAGTTGTTTTGAATATTTTGGCTACCCCTATTGGAAATGGAAAGGTTAAAAACTGAAAGATGAAAATATCAATACGAAATTGCTGTCCATGATAAAGTATTGAAGGATGTAATAAAACTGGGAACAAAGTCAAATATAAAAGCTGGTTCAACTATAAAGATGATTTATTGCATGTCTTTCTGGGTTCCATTCTGTAAACTGGGACAGGTCGGAATAGATACACACTGTAATATTGTAATATTGTATCCAATAACACAAAGAACACCTTTATTATTGTCATAAATAACACCGTTGTAGTTTCTCGTGTATGAACCAAATTAAACTCATAAATCCTGTCTTCCCTGAATTGTATTAGAGCTCCACAAGAAGTGATGGGAAGTTCCAGGGGTCGGATTTAATTAATATTTATTTATTCAAGGACGTAAGGTCGTACGTACGAAAGGCTAAAAGTTTGCCACCGCTGAGACTTAATTAAGACTTCAAGATGTTCAAGTAGTTTTTGTTAGGTTTCAATAACACCGCTTGGGAAAGGTTGCGAAGATTTTGGTTATATAAAACCAGCGTTTTGAAGTGAAACTTCTATACCCTCGCTATATGGACGACCTCCGTAGTCCAGTGGGAAAGACTCTTGACTCACAGTCTGGAGGTCGCGGGTTCAAACCCGGCATGCGCAAATAAATTTTATTTGATTAATATGTGTTATTTCACAATTAATTCATTTAAAATAATATATAGTATATTTGCGGCATGTTCCAGAGTGGAAGATACTATCAGTATCGCCCTGGTGTAAGACCACCATTCAGAATTGAAACGTTGCTTGAAAATGGCTTTAGCCGTGTTTGGTGACCAGATCTTCAGCCAGGTACTTCCCAACCTTCCTCTTCCCCACCTCCTTCCCCTCCCCACTACCTTCCCCTCCCCACTACCTTCCCCTCCCCACTACCTTCAGCCTCACAACATACCCCAATTAGGGATGCTATAGTCTCACTGGCTCCAGACGGGAGCAGTTGAGATTCTTGTGCGGTTATTCACTGTAAAAAAAAAAAAAAAATATTTGGATTTCGGATTAAACGGAAATGACGATTACTGCATCTGAGACCGCTTTGATTATGATGTCACTTTTAAAGGCTCCTAAGGCTAAAGGTTGAGATATGAAACGAAAATTACGCTGGTCTGCGCTCATTGGTCGCTTTGATTATGACCTCATTTTTCAAGCATTGGTTGAGATTGTTTTCGTAAAGTTTCGCTTCTGCCGCGAGTAAACTGAATGACGGCCGGCGTGATCTAGCGGTAAGGCTTTCGACTCGCAATCCGAAGGTCGCGTGATCGAATCCCGGCGTGAGCAAATAAATTTTATTTGATTAACCTGTGGAAGATACTCTTAGTATCGCCCTGGTGTAAGACCACCATTTAGAATTGAAACGTTGCTTGAAATGGCTTTAGTCGTGTTTGGTGACCAGATCTGAATAGCCAAGTACTTCCCTACCTTCCTCTTCCCCATCTCCTTCCCTTCCCCATTACCTTCAGCCTCACAAAATACCCCAATTGGGGATGCAATAGACTCACTGGCTCCAAACGGGAGCTGCTGGGACTCTTGTTTTGTATTCATATAAAAAAAACTGCACTCGAATTTTTTATTTGATTATCATCTTCTGCAATTGGAAGGTTAAAAATACCTAAGCGAAATCCGAACACTAAGTTTGGTGATCGTGCATTCGGAGTATCTGGCCCTGAGGCTTGGAACAAACTTCCCATGGAACTGAAATGCATAACCAGCCCAGCGGAATTTAGATCCAAGCTAAAAACGCATCTTTTCAGACACTCATTTCCTTAAATTCGTCATTCTATAATTGTTGATGTCCACGGCGATTCATTTTCATTAATTTAAGATAAGCTTGTGTATGTTCCTATAAATCCAGCTAAGATCATTATTGCACCGATAATTCCATTAAGATCATTATTTCACCCGTGTTCATAATAGTAATATTATATAAGAACTACCTCCTTCTTCTGGCGTTAATAACACTAAAAATAGAATATAATATGTATAAAATGTGTATGTACCTATGTATAAAATTTATAAATCCTCAAACTGCTTCGACTCGCAGCAATAACTTATCTATGTTGCGAGTTTGTACATATACCTACTGAACTTGTTTGTTGTTTGGTTTTTAATGTTGTCATTATCACTGACAACAATGGCAAATAAGTATTTTGAAATGTTGGTACTTATGTTAGTTATAAGTCTGTAACTTTAAGTCACAGTTGTAAATATGTATGTCATTAATCCACTAGTTTTAAGTCAACTATCGTAAGTCTTAGTCATAAGTCACTAGCTATAAGTCTTAGATTAAGCCACTAGTTACAAGTCTTAGATATAAGTCACTAGTTATAATTACAAATCTTAGTTTTACCAATTTTATTACGTATTTACTTGTACTGTACAGCGCCCTTGAGGTGATTTCTCACAAAAACGGCGCTATATAAATTAGCCAAATATTATTATTATTATTATTATCAGAAGCTCCGCGTCATTAAATGTGGGGTTGCAAAAATTTTGGTTATGAAGTATAAAGTCAGCTTTTTATTTGGTTATCTCAAAGCTCTGCGTTGTGAAATGTGCACAGTTGCAATTTAGAAGGCTGGAGTGGGTATCGCCGCCTTGGTAACCATTTATTGCATATCCAACACCTCTGGAATAGGCCACTCCAAATGATTCGCTATGTTTGTTTGGCGTAAACGGATGTGTCTGCCTGCCAATTGGGTGACGAGCCGGATCGGAAGAGGCTGGTTGAGGGAGACTCTTTGACCTCTCCTGCCAGATTCTCTAGGCCCAACGCCTTGCACTGCAGTGGGAGGGAGGAACTCATATAATTATGGTATTAGTATGGGTACAGCCACCCCGGAAACCTTTTGTTGGATGACCAACACGTCTGCCATAGGTTACCCCAAGCGGATAGCTACTTTTGATGACTTAGCAGGGGTGCCCGGGTTCGTCGGTTGAGGTGTGTCCAAGTCTTCGCGACGGATGAGCCTCTACATCAAGATGCCGGTTTGGGAAGACGCTTTGACCTCTCCAAATCGTCTCTTCACCCGTCGCGTCGCCTTTCTCCGCAGCAGGTGGAATGAATTCATACCACTTCAGTCACTTCTGGACACATTTTTTGAGACCCACCCCTCATTCCTTTATCCTACCAAGAATTTCCTCTTCTTTCTTTCCTTTAAAAGACCCTCCACACAGAATGTCCAAAGACGACATAGGCCCTGAGCGAAATGGAGTTAGCTGCATTGACCCATCTTTCAATATCTCTGTCAGCCTTCCCATCTCTCGTAAACATACTTCCAAATAGACAAACTCATCCACCTGCTCCAAATGTTCATCATTCACAAATATACATACATACATACATCATTCACAATATACATAGTTTTCGTACTCTCTCTTTCAAATACTATGACTGTGGAATTGCGACACGCTTGGATGATTGTTTAAATAAACTTGCAAGTAACTTTACTTTTACACTTGTAAACGCTTATTTGATTTAAAGCGGTGACGCACACAGCTACTAGTATAAAAATTATCGCACGCCAAATAACGCTCTCCATACAATCCCTTCAGACCTGTTACACCTAGTGATGCAGCGATATATCGGAAAAACGATAATTATCGATATATCGACCCCTAAAAATATCGATATTTATCGACATAGACGATACGCCCATATCGATATATCAATATCGAAAAACTCAATATATCGTATCGAAATATCGGATGAAGATAAAGGTGAATTTGATTTTTGGAAGCACCATAAATCTTTGGTTCACACGCAAATAAAAACGAAAAAAAACTGACAGCGACGACGAGCTTACGCAATATCTTTCTGCTCCTGTAAATACTCCAAAAGTAAACATTCTTGAAACATGCCAAAAGATGCAAGGTGTATATCCTAATCTTTTTAAAGTGGCAATGAGTCATCTACCAATTGTGGCAACAAGTGTTCCTTCTGAACATCTTTTTTTAAGGCAGGAGCCACTATAATTCAAAGCAGAAACCGGCTATAAGGAAGCCGATTGTCAAAGTTACTATTTTTAAATTCGATAGCTGGTACAAATACTGGAATTAATTTAAAAAAATTTTTTTTTGAAAAAAAACACATTTTAGGTAAATGTAAAAAAAATATTTACATACATAATCGATAAACGTTTGATATAACTAAAACTACATCGGATTTCTACAAGCTTTAAAAAAAGAAAAAGTATTGATATATCAATATCGATTTAATTCGATATATATCGATATTTTTGAAAACCTTGCATTCCTGGTCACACGTAAGCGGTTTACTTTATCAACCATAGACGATACAGATCTTACACCGTAACCACCCCTGAAGCGATATGCGAAAAGTTATTCGATCCCCTCTCCGCCGAAAACAGGAGAGGGGGTCATTTTAATTACAGAGCTGCCTAAACGCGCGGATGACAGCTGTCGAATTGACAGATTCAGTACAAAGAAAAGGCATTTCATGGCAGCTCCCTAATTCATCTGACCCCCTCTCCTACCATAGGAAGAAATATTTGATAGCATCGTGTGACGGTACAACACAACACAAGCACTCACGGTTCAACAGATATCTGCTCGCGCTTTTATTTTCACGTGTGGTCTATACATTATACACAACACACACTCTGCCCCCATACATTTCTAGGTATTTCTGTTCAGCGTGTCCAACACATGGCAATGTGAACTTTTGATAATTTAGACAATTTCCCTGTAGTTGGATATTCTTGTCATGATCTCTGTATTAATTATACGCAGTGTCCGCATGCAAGGAGCTCACACGGGGCAGAGATCAAAGGCTTACAAAGGGATCGCGAATTGTAAATACGGCAGGTGTCGAGCGTGACCTGTCAACTTTCAGGTCACTAATCTGCATAATTGTGAAGTATTTACAGTACAAAGCCGGCAGGTATACTCGCAGGTGCAGGTAAATCATTTTGAAGAGACTGTTAGTGGTGTACTTGGATGAATAAAAAATAATTTTATATTATTACAATAATATTTTGTTTTTTTTTAGGCAGCTGAAGAATGAAACTAAAAAACACTAAAATAACACTTGGTAGCAAGTTTAAATTTAAACGGAGTTGAAATTTTAAATGAATGTTCCTATCCTTGGGCGTTTGAGAGGTAAAAGGGGACTGCGGGCGGGTTTTCTAAACTGGTTCTACAACTTTTTTGAAACACTCGATGTACCCAAAATACAATAAAATACGACAAAAATGTGTCCCATTTAAAATGATTTTCCCTTTTTATCTCGGCTTCCTTTAATTTTTTTTTTTTAAATTTATTTTATACATTTTACAAATATAAGACAAAAAGTCCCGATGAACTACTTTTTAGCAGTTTGTCTAACGGGTTCTTTACATTAAAGATCTTATTATAGTGATTTAATAGTTACATTTTTACAATTAAAGATATAAAATTAAATTAAATTTTTTACAGAGAAATACTTAGATACATTTTACAATTATAGATATAAAATTAAATTAAATTTTTTACAGAAATATACTTAGATAAAAGAAAAATTATGAAAACATGAATAACAATTTTAAAGTCTTTAGAATAAATAATATGTTATTGTAAGCTAATACAAATGAATTCTTTCCGTAAGCCAAGTCTTCAGTAAGTTCACCAATTGTTTGTTTTGGGCACAGTTTTTAATTTCAGCTGGAAGCATATTTAAACAACTGGGAATCATGTAATTTAACGTTTTTGTCCATATTTATTTGTATGTTTAGGTACAATTAGTCCTTCATTAAAGTTAAAACGAGTATTATGGTTGTGTTCCAGCCTGTTTATATATAAAGGGTTATTTATGTGCTGAAATATAATTTTGTACCACATAATTGCTCTCACTGAAAGAATTTTGAGACTTTGATAAAAGTATGGAATATTATGCCTTTTTTTGTATAAATTTTTATCAGCTAATAATTTACCCAATGAATTTTGCATTGGTTGAACATGGTCTATATTTGGACTCATTATATGTTTGTATATGCGTATGTATGTATATGTATGTATGTGCATGTATGTATGTACGTATATACTCATGCAAGTATATAATATTTATGTTTATAATCAAATCCTTAAGAATGTCGTTTTCCGTTTTCTCTTTTCTATTTTCTGCTTACTATTATGTTTTCTTTAATTTTCAACATGTTTATTTATTTAATACACATTAGATTTTTACTTCATACTAAGTAACAGTATTTCAATTGTCATCATGACACAGGCAGCCTCCTTGTATGGTGATTTAATGTATCTACTGTATGAAAATATCTCAATTACTTATCGCGAATTTTATATTAAAAAAAATATATATTTAAAAAAAACTCAAGGTTCAAGATAGTCCCAAGGAAAAATGCATCCTTAATAATAAAATTCCCATGAATAAAATGTAGATTGAAAGAAAACAAAGAAAGAAAACAAGTATTTTGAGAGCATTCGTTAAGTATTTTATTATTCTAGAGAAACACTACAATGCTCTACAATTTCAGTGGAAAATTCATATTGCGTAAATAAACAATATCTAAAACCGTGATTAAATTAATTTAGACCCCATTAAGGAAATCCCTAGCTCATACAAGCGATCCCACATCTATTATATTAAGTGCTTTTATTAAAACTAGCAAACACAATGGCCTAAACAAGGTAGTTTTATCGGCGTATTATATTAATATAGGATTTAGCATGATACCAGGGCGTGCTGTTCCATTTTCGATGGGAAAACTTTAATATAATATTTAAACTCCATTTTATGAGGTCAACGAAAATTTAAATTCATTATACATATCTCTTTCCTTCCCAGAACTTCCTTTCCAAAAAAGACCCTCCATACAGTGTAACATAAAAGATGTTAAATATATGTTATCCACATATGGGATAGTCAAAATATAATGTAAAAGATATGAGAGTGTAATGTGTAACCTGTAAGATAATACACGAATAAATATGTGACCAAATGAAATGAAATATGTGGCTAGCTCAGATAAAACATATCAATTTATTACAAAAGTTACAAGGACATTATCAATGCAAAATTAGTAATTAGCATGTAATAAAGGTATTAATAAAAATTATCTCAAGGTTGCCTAAGGCTCCAAGATAACCTTAGTTACGAGTTAATTGTTAAATAAGAATAATAATATATTACGTGATAAATTCTAGAAAAGATCTAAGCGGTATTTTAAAATAATAAGAGAAGTGTGGACGCCATCTCATTGCAATTTTATATCCTGTTAGCATTGCCGCTTATACGGCCATTTGCTAAACCAAAACCTGGAAAGGACACGCAATACATATGCCAACAGAACTAGCTCAGATCCGGCGCAAGCAAGGTTCCTCTTAAAACCAAGGCGAGTGTTGTGGTTCGCTTGTGAATTCCTCCTCCTTCTTTCCTTACAATCTCCAGGTCTCTTTCCTCAATCAGAACACAGTTTTGCACGTAAAGGGTTTATTCATTTAGAAGGAGACAGGGTTTTACAATTGTTTTACAATTGCCAGCCTCGGCAAACTACACATGGGTTCTTGCTAGGTCTAGTATTTTAACATGGCGGGGAACTCTCTCTCTACTCCCCACACGTATTAGTGAATTTAAACGCGGGATGTAACACACCAGAGGGGACAAAGATTCATTTTACTCACAAAGCAGGATATGAGGTAGTCGTCAGACAGGCTACTGTGGGCTGGAGCCTTCTCGTGCACAATACACATTATAGAAACAATCACGAGTTTTTAGGTTCTCGAACAGCGCACTAGCGCAATCACTGTTGTCAAGCCCGCGACCAGCCGGGGAATGAATGTCGGGGCCGATCGGCGCTTGGGCTACGGACCTCCGCGTGCGGAGAGGGGGGGCGGAGAGGGGGGGCGGAGAGGGGGCGGTGCGGCTAGCAGTGCACTGGGGGCCAATTCACTAGCTCCTCGCAACAGGAATAAGGGGGTCTATTCTTTATCTTTTGTAACGTAACAATCCCAATGAGAAAGGATATTGAGATTAAATTTAAGAGTAATCCATGATAAAATAAAATAAACTAAGATATTATATTATATAGTTATCGCTCGCCATCTTGCGTACGTAAATCGTCGGCCGATGTTGGAATTCTGGATTGTTGGAAGGTCCATGTCGTAGCTCGCTCCTAGACTGACTGATCTGAAGAATTCTTTCTTCCTCTCCTCGCCTGCCGGTGTCGCTGCAAGCATTTAGTGTGGCCCGCACCCATTGTATTTCCGTGGTAAATTAAATATTGCCAACGTAGCGGTAGGAACTGCTACAACACCATCAAGAAAGCATAAGGAAAATAATTTCCTCAGGGCCTCCTGTGTGAAGCTAATGTAAAAAAATGCTGCTCTGTACCTGCCATTACCAACAACATTTGAATGATGTGTGTTTTATGTGCGGATGTGGATGTCGATGGACTTTGTATGTGTTTTGACCACTGCACTTGTTGGAAGAATGCACATAAGGAAAGGAAAGAAAAAGGACTCACTGCGGAACCTTGTGGCACTCTGCTATCTTGGCTGGGTTTATTCTGCACTTATGACAATATTAATCGCGGTATGCGGTATACGGGATTAATTGCGGATGCGATAAGCGGTATATTAGAGAAGTCCATGCGGCGATGGTCGATTAAAGACTGAATATGGGTATGATAAAACGACAGGTATACAGGGAGGGGTAGGAAAGGAACATGTGACAATACAAGCTACAAATACAGGGTCTATGATGTACTCGTATGTAGGTAAAGTAGGTAAGGGAGCGTACCCATACTACATGACCCACTTTTTGCAATTTTTAACCCCCCCCTCGCTGACGACGTGTAGTATATTCCAAGACCCCCCTCTCCTACAGTTTTCACGTAGTAAATCATAAATATGGTTTTGAACCATTTCTTGCTAACAAAAAGTAAAAAAAAAATATGACTTGGCTTTTATTTGTCTTTATTAATACGGAGCTTGCTACGTGACGTCAAGAGTGCATGCATTCCTATAATTAAAAGTGGAAAAAATATTAAAAAGTTTGTGGAAAAAATATAAAAAGATTTCTAGATGAACTGCGTGATAAAAACCTACCCCCCCCCCCCGTTCCCCGTCTTGACCAAGCGTGGTATTTTGAAGATTCCCCCCCCTAAACGGGTCACGTAGTATGGGTACGTTCCCTAAGTAGCTGTGTGTCTTTGTATGTACGTAAGTGTAGTATGTATTGTGTAAATGTCCAACTAACATTATTGAGATTTGAATATTAAGTAGTGAGTTTATTTTGTCATTTCTGCAAGCCATGCAGAAAAAAAATTGAAAAAATACAGATGTGAGCACAGCGAGAATAAATATTTAAGAAAAAATCAGGATTTTTTCCCGAAAATCATTATTTTGTTAACATGAACATTTTAGCTTTTGAAGTATTAATTGGTTTTTAACATAAAATTAGAAGAACTTTGTCTTTGAAGAACAAAATTTTTTTTTCCATAGTTTGTATCGGTAGAAATTTTTTGTTACTTATAAAGTAAAAGTATCCACTTAATTAAAACCTTGAAAAGAAAACATTGACGTCAAGAGCGGCTTTTAGGGAAAGTAAAACGTTTTCATATTCTGACCAGAACACCAACCTCGGCTCAACTTTTTCGCTTTAAATTTAGAAGAAAAGTATGTCATGATTTATATTATATCATCTGCAGCAAAGGTTAAAAATACTTCTGTTACAAAGACAACGAACATAAACAATATTTTCAAGTAGTCTTCGAAATTGGCCTAATTTTATTTATTTATTTATTTATTTATTTATTTACGCCTATTTAGGCTTTTACATACATATATATAACAATATTAACAAAATTATACTGGTAAACAGTGCAGGAAACTACTGTTTAAAACACTTGCACAAAAATAAATACAAAGTAAAAATATATAGGTATTGAATTTAAACCACACAGTATGTAGGTACAAAATATAATAAATCTGAAATAGTTTTTTTTCTTTCGATGAATGAATGAGTCAATTTTAATAGCTTTATCAAAGTATTATTCCCTTATGTGATGAAAAAAACTTCAATAAGGTGCGCTTATATAATAAAATTGATGTACTAAAGATATCAACAACTTCAGAGTATTTGTTTCCAAGCTGTTGAATCCGTCGCATAGGAGTATAATATTGATTTGTTGACATAGAATTGCTACAATAATATGGTAGGTACTGTCTTGTGACTGACCTGCCTGGAGTATGAAAAGAGATTTCATATAATAAATCAGGGGTATCAAACACTGAATTAATGATTTTATACAAACAGGTTAAATCGGAAATGATTCTACGATCAGATAATTTTATTAAATTTAATGAAGAAAGTACGTAATTTAGGCATTCACTAGGAATGCCCATTTTAAAATTCACATATCTTAAAAATTTATTTTGGATTCTTTAAATCGCATGTGAATGAACCTCATAATTTGGGGACCAAACCGTGGAATTGTATTCTAAATGACTCCTTACGAGTGACATATATAATGTTTTTACAGTATTGACATTATTGAAATCACTAGATACCCTTAAAATAAATCCCAACATTTTCAAAGCTTTATTGGTTATTATTTCTATATGCTTGATAAAGTTGAGTTTCGTGTCAAACCAAATACCTAAGTCATTAATTTCCGAGACAGATACTAACGACATATTGTTAATGGAATAATCGAAAAATATTGGATTCTTTATTTGATAAAACCTCATAATTTGACATTTGCTTATGTTAAGTTGCAAGCGGTTATCATGACACCATATAATAAATCTCAACAAGTTATTTGACAATATGTGGCAATCATTAATGTTTCTGATTGCTTTGAATAATTTCAGGTCGTCTGCAAACATTAATACTTGAACATCGTTGAAAATATATAACACGTCATTAACAAATAATAAAAACAGGATTGGACCTAAATGTGACCCCTGAGGAACACCACTCGTAGCAGTGAATTTGTACGAAAATGTACCATCAATTTTAACAGCCAGTAATCTGTTGATCAAGTAACTGTGAAACCACTTATATAGTGAACCACCTATGCCGAGTTTATGCAGTTTATTCAGCAATAACTCATGATTAACCTTATCGAATGCCTTACTCAAATCGGTATAAATAGAGTCAACTTGACATTTACTAGACATGGAATCAGATATATAGTTTTGATACATTAACAAGTTAGTAAGGGTAGATTTACCAGTAGAGAAACCGTGTTGTTCATGAGAAATGACGTGGTTCAATCGGAAAATAATTTTTTTAAGAAGAATTTTTTCAAAAACTTTAGGAATTGTTGATAAAAGGCATACCGGTCTATAGTTAATCACCTCGTGTTTATCTCCTTTTTTAAAAATAGGTGTAAGGTAGCTGAATTTCCATTTAGTAGGAAAACATCCTGTTTGTAAAGAATGATTAAACAGCAAAAATAAAGGATACGCTAGATTGGTAGCACAATTATTCAAAAATACAGGAGGTATTTTATCTGGTCCACCGCTTTTACTTTGTTCTAGTAATTTTAGTTCAGTCAGTATATCATTATATTCTATGTGGATACAAGATAAATTAAGAATATGATCAGTGGTAAAATTTGATGCTGTACTGGCATTAACTGGTGTATCACATTCATAGACGCTTTTAAAAAAATCAGCAAAAAGGTCAGCGATACTTTGAGTATCTTTGGCCTTTTACCTACATATTCCAAGTTAGGGGGTACACCAAAGTTGTTATTTTTCATTGATTTTGCATAGTTCCAGAAATACTTTGCATTGTGATTTATTGAAGTTTCAACATTATTAATAAAAGAATTGTAGCAAATTTTTGATAAGATTTTGCAATCTTTTCTAACGTTTTTAAATTCAATATAATTTGATACAGACCTGTCTTCTTTATATTTCTTATGTAAATCTTTTTTAAGGGCAGTTAATTGAACAAGTTTTTTATTGAACCATCTCGGATATTTCGATTCTTTGAAATGAATGAGTGGGATTAGATCTGAAATAATTTTATCCAGCAAATAATAAAACGATTCAATATTTTTATTAATATCGCCTTCTTTAAGAAATGACCAATCTTCTTTATGGAGACGATTATTTATGTCCCGATAGTTCGCATTTTTAAAGTTAAACGTAGGAGTTGAAATTTTTTGATTGTCTTCTTTAGTACAAGGGATAATTATTGCTAGTGGGGGATGGTGGTTGTCTATCGGAAGAATAGACTCCAATGATTCATTTATAATCACATTGCTCTCATTCGACAAAACTAGATCAAGAACACGATTATTAATATTACGTACATGGTTAAATTGGGTTAAATTAAAAAGTAAAGACATATCTAGAATTTCTCGTTCGTAGGCTGTTGCTGGTATTGAATTAAAATTTCTGTCTAAAACGTTGAAATTGCAATTAGGTAGGTTGTAATCACCGCAAATAATTATTTTATGACTTGGGTATTTTGTTATTACTAACTCAACATCTTCACAGTGTTTTTTATAGATTGATATGTTAGAATTAGAAGGGATATAAACAGTACCAATAATAGTTTTCTTAAAATCACCACTTAACAATACAAACATTTGTTCCACATCAGTATTTTTAATTTTAAGTATTTTCGAATTAATGTGTTTGCGGACCGCTATCAGGATTTTGCAGTGCATAGATTTTTTTGTATTTTGATAAAAAGGAAATTATATTTTCATTCATTTAACTAGAAATAATTAAACACGTTAAACTAATATAATAAATATTTCAATACAGCGCTACTCTATTTCATTATTTTGTTTATCAAGAATAAATATTGCGATTTATAAAACCACGAGCTAGTAATAATAGCAGCAAGAACTGCGTTCATTGAAATGAAATCCCTCTTCCGTAATGACAATATCAGTTTAAAACTAAGGCAGACAATGCTAAAATGTTATGTGTGGTCGGTCTTGTTGTATGGATGTGAAACATGGACCTTGAAAGTAAATACCAGGAACATGTTAGAGGCTTTTGAAATGTGGCTTCACCGGAGAATTCTCAAGGTCCCGTGGACCGAAATGATCACCAACACAGAAATTCTCAGGCGGGCTAGAGCAGATAGAGAACTGCTTACATTAATAAAAATCTGGAAAATTTCGTATCTGGGGAATATACTTTGAGGGGAGAAGTATCACTTGCTACATTTAACATTGAAAGGCAAGATAGAGGATCGCCGAGGGTAGGAGACAAATGACTTGGCTGCGAAATGTACGAGAGTGGACCGGCATTAGAAGTGTGGAGAAGCTATTCTGGGCAGCGAAAGATAGAGAGACATTTTCAAGAGTGATCGTCAACGTCGGGGGACCTGATAGGGCACACAAAGAAGAAGCAGAAGTAATCTTAAAGTTTGGGACCTGCTTTGTGTCTTTCGTTTTGTTGGTGTAATGTTATTCAATCTAGTAATTCTTCACTTGATGTGTGTTAGGGAATCTCCACTAAAGCTTGAGGTTCGTCCATATTAGAAGTTACTTTATTTACGTTTTCCTGTGGCTTATTAAACGTCCCTTCTAATGTGTACTTCTGAAGTAAGAGAACTCGACACTGAAGCCCAGCGATCGTCTTGGTCTATCCATTTGTTTTTTTATTGTTTTTTTTTTATCTACTTATATAAAATATGTTTACATTGGGTTTTTCGATGCCTGTCTCACTAGGATAGACTAGGATAGACCTTTGTCGAGACAGGCATAATTTGTGCATTACTCATGACCGACGACAGTCGAAACTCTTCTAAGGTACTACTTAACTGACATCTGTTTAGACACCTCTAAACTACGTATAACTATATACCTCACGAAATCTGTCGAAAGATGATGAAACTATACGTTTAACCTTTTATAAAAGTTAGATCTTAAAATAGTCTGTAACTAACGGCACGCCCTTGGGAGCTGGATATGGACATATTATTATTACGTCAATATTATTTATAGATAGGAATTCAATGAAATCCACGACTTGAGTTTCTAACTAAGCCATGGAACAACGATTTTATTTCTTGTTACTTATTTTTGTCTATTGATATCTCTGTGTTTTGATAAAACCCTTCAAGCCATTGAGGGAGCGGGCCGTATCGGTAGAGAGGGGGCGTGAGAAATAAAAGGCGGCAAGTCGATGTATGAGTCAGTCTTTATTATTGCGCTACGTAGCGGAGGTCGAAGCGGAGCGGAGTGACAGTGGTGCCTTGAGTGATGCTGCTGCGTGATGATGAGTGACAAGGTCAGGACGCTGTGGCGGTGAAGATCACAGGTCTTCTCAGGGAGCCGGCGTGTTGCTCTACACCATGGCGGTGTAGAAGTGACCTTGGTCCAGGCGGTCGACCGTCGTCGTGTTGACGAGGTATGGCGGCTGTGTGTGCCTTTGAGTCGACACACACACGTGACGCAGGAAGGAACCTTGAGAGGCGATGAGGATGCTGTTTGCTGGCGCGTTGCCGGTTGCTGGTTGCTGCTCGTTGCAGGATGCTGGTTGCTGGCGCGTTGCCGGTTGCTGGTTGCTGCTCGTTGCAGGATGCTGGTTGCTGGCTTGTTGCCGGTTGCTGGTTGCTTGGCATCTCATGTCGAGATGGTAGTTTGAGATGGAGTCCTCGAAGGTGTTATGAAGATGTTCCTGAAGTCACACTGGATATGTGTTAAATCACTTGCTGCGAGAGCGATATCAGCCCGCGTGGGCGGATATTGCGTAGCGACACTGAATCACTGCCCGGTGTGTAGATGTCGAACCATGAATGAAGACTGACTGAGACTGAGCGAGCGAGCGCTTGCTTATATACTCGCGGCGAGTAATTACTCTCACGGTAGGTAATGCCGTGAATTCACGCAAAGGTGAGAAATCGCTCGAACTTTCTGTGGGCACTTGTATGGTACAGCCAGACGTTCTAGGCCTTTCGCGTAAGTGGCGGAATTATTATTCCGCTGTAGGTAGATGTAGTATCGGCCGTAGGCAGGTCCGGTCTGGAGAGTTCCTTAACCAGTGGCGCTGCGATGGTTTTATCAGAGCGGGTTAAGTGACCCCTACAGAATTTAACGGGAGATAAAAATAATTTTAGAAATAAAATAATGTCTTTAAAATGTTGTTTCTTACATGCGTACATACATAAAAAAAAACCAATTTTAATAGTTAACGCTTATATTTTTTATAAAGTAATTACAATTTTTATTTTGATTCTGCTCAAGGGAAACGTTAAGAAAAGCTTCAATTTATCCGTAGTATTTTATTTTTTATTTTTATAATTTAAGCAGGTTTGTAGTACAGATTATTCAAAATTTAGCAATAATTATAATCTTTGGCTTTTGGTCGATCTACTTGTAACTACATCAGCACTAAGGAATGCAATCTCGACTCGAAATCGCAAAATTCGAGATCTCACGAGATTAGAAATTACAATCTCGCAATTAAAAGAAAATTTTATTTGAAAGAAAACAAAAACCTTTATTCTTTAATATTAGTTTCTAAATAACTAACAGTTTTTTTTTATTAAAATAATCAAAAGAAAAAATATACCTTAAGGAGATTAGAAAGTAATTACGGGTGATTTTGAAAGTAACTTCTTAAAAAAACAAATTGTATTAAGGGTGCTATTTGCAAAACGGCAACTAATATCCATTGCAATGTACCCAGCTGCTGAAAATGCCCTCTCCGACTCAACACTGTTGGCAGCAGCGTGACTAAGCAATTATACGCAAACTGCAAAAATCTCCCCCTTATTCCTCCACACTCAAATAGATAAAACAAACTAATGGCTGCCTGCACACATGCAAATATCTCTTTCTCATTCACTTGACACAGTTTTATATTATCTGTCCCGCTCGTCATTCGTTGCTAATATTCGTAAATAGTCGGGATAGTTTTCTTTCTTCGATCGACACTCCCGCCCGACCGTCAGTCAGTCAGCGCACCACTCGCGCCCCGAGTGGACGTGTGTAGCGCCGCTGACTACTGCCGCCCAATCCCGTCAATCTCGAACGGGATCTCGTCATATTATGGCTTCGGGATTGATCCCGAAAATTTTCACGAAATCTCGCGAGATCGAGATCCCGCGAGATCGGGATTGCATTCCCTAATCAGCACTGAACCACGTACAAAACTAATGAATAAGACAGTTATTAAGGCTTCTCGGTCTTTCTTTGTATTTGTACCTGGTAATGTCAATATTTTTATTCCATAAGTTAAAGATTTCTCGAAAAGGGGTTTGAATTATTGTGATTCCGAAAAACACTAGTTAGGGTTTTGAAAGGGGTTACTCGGAACAGCGGTTTTGTTGTTTGAAGGTGATATATTTTTCACAATGAAACGGGAGCCAACCTTTAATCGACCTTTGATTGACGTCAAGAGCAAAATTCATTTTAAATTCAAATTTATTTGATTATCGTTTTGTATTATTCATCAATTACTTTTTGTGGAATTATTGGTCATTCAATTTGGTGAATGCTGTGAGGCAGAAAATTGGGTATGGGTTAAGAATTACCCGGGCATCAAAACTTGGTCTAATATTGTGAAAACCATTTATTTTTTTATTATATGGTTTACCACTCACTCTCTTAACAAGGCAATTCTATTAGTATCTTCAATTCTTGGTTGAACTGCAAATAAAAAATTTGAATGTTTTTTTTTAAATTTTATCATTAAAGACAATATTAAACGCTCTCAAAAGAAAAAAAATAGAAAAGACAGAAAACTGATGATGGACACTGCAACGTTGTCCGAAACGTTGGCAAAATAAGGAGGTAGCGCAACACGGCATAACACCCCAAAAAACAAATAACGAAAAAGATTCCACATCTGGGAATTGAACCCAGGACATCTGCCTTACCGGGGCACTGCTCTGACCATTGAGCTAATTTCACAATATCAATTTCTTCCATTTTGTATCGTAATTATTTCTTAACGCATATTTTTACCGGTTCCATGCCAACTCAGAATGAAACCAACTCAGAAACACCACAGAAAGGTCATTAAAAGCTATGAAAAAATAATTTTAAAATAGCCGGTAACCCTAACCTATCTTAACCTATTTAACCCATTTTTTATATTTTTTATCATCACTATTAATGACCTTTCTGAGGTGCTTCTGAGTTGGTTTCATTTTGAGTTGTCCGGTCACCATTTTTAACAATAAATAAAAAAAATATTTCAATAAATATAAAACAAAAAATACGTAAGAAAGTAGGTACCCGCGTAAAAAATAAACAAAATATTTTATAACATTAAATTTGCACGTTTAGAAACATTTGCTGACATATTCACTGCTAGTTACTTTCGCTACAGAATTTCATTGTATAACATACTACGTGCGAATAATACATAACACATATTCATGATGATTAAATTAATTGTACCTAATATTTTTAAATTACCTGCGTGGCAACTTTCCCTTATCCCTGTCCTCCCCTTACCTGTCCCAATCCAAATACCTGTTTTGCACCCTATTTTCTTTACATTTATAATCGCATTTATTTTATTGTTGTGTTTTTATATTTAGGTTTATCACTTGTTGAATCTACACCTGTATTATATATATATTTTTTTTATTGCTGCTTTGTCCTGCTTTTTTTCTTTTCTTAAATATTCTAGTTTACATTCAGTTGCTTTTATGTTTCTAAATACCTATCTGTGAACATTAATAATTGGTCTGTTTTTTTGTTATCTTCTTATGTATATTATAATAATAATAACATTATATTTATTTAGCGCAGTTTTGTGACATTTCACTTCAAGTGCGCTAAATGTTATTAAGACTGTTAATGTTCCTTAAATAAATAAATAAATCTAATATATAAAATTCTCGTGTCACGGTGTTTGTTACCATACTCCTCCGAAACGGCTGGACCAATTTTGATGAAATTTTGTGTGCTTATCTGGTAGGTCTGAGAATCGACCAACATCTATTTTTCATACCCCTAAAATTGAAGGGTGTTCCACTCCGAAGAAAATTATTTTCCCCATACATTTTGTATGGAACGAATTCTCCTATTTTGAAAGAACTGCAGCAATATTGTAAGGGGTATAATATTAAACTGTGAACCGGGGGAGGGGGGAAGGTTGAACTGTGAACCGGGGGAGGGGGGAATGGGGAGGGGGGAGGGGGGAATGGGGAGGGGGAATGGGGAGGGGGGAGGGGGGAGGGGGGGGAGGGGTTTGGGGGGAAAGGAACTCAGGAAGGGGGGGTTAGCGGGACGGGAGAAGGGGAGAAGTGGAGTGGGGAGAGGGAGAGGGAACGCGAGAGGGGAAAGGATACGCAGGGCGAAACAATTTAGATCAATTCAGCTAATAAGTTGATAACAGTTTTTGATTTTGAAGCGGTACGAAGTTCGCCGGATCAGCTAGTAAATATATAAAAATTTAAAAAAATATTCTACAAAAATAACAAAAAACACTCAACTCCTCAGTCTAATTTGTTCGTTTTCGGAAAAACTCGTGTAGGTCTCATAGAAATCATTATGTCTCCCTTTCTATCATGGTTAGAAATACGATCTAAACGGTGTTAGAAAGAAAAAATTCCACGGATAATATTCGAATCTAAAAGTAAACCGTAAAATAATTCAAATATACACGTTTATGAAACCAATATTTCCAAACGCAATTTGAAAAAAAAAATCATAAAACCTTGGGAATTTTTCATCAATTATTTTTACATGGAACGATAAATGATAGAGATATTGAAAGAAGGGTGAATGCAGGTAACTCTATTAATGGAGGACTGAACGCCGTTGGCAGCAACAAAAAACTGTCCAAAGACGCGAAACTAGCCGTCCATAATGGAGTACTGGTACTTATCCTGATGTATGGCAGTGAGGCATGGAACTGGCAGAGGAATGATGAAAGTAGACTGAACGCTGTAGAAATGAAATCCCTGAGGCGTATGTGTGGTAAAACCATGTATGATCGTGTGAGAAATGTGGAAATCCGCAAAGAATGCAAGGCTGATGTAAGCGTAATGAGTAAGATCAAGAAAGGAACGCTCCGATGGTTTGGGCATGTAGAGCGAATGAACGAGGAAAGGAGTGTAAGGAGAATATATGACGCAAATGTGAATGGTAGAAGAAGTCTAGGACGCCCAAGAAAGACATGGCACGACCAAGTGAATCAGATACTTGAGTCGGGCCATGTCAAGAGTCAGAATAATAGAAGAGAATGTATGAGACGTTGTATAAATGTAAACGAGGCAAGGAATGTGTGCCAAGACCGGGATGTTTGGCGGTCCGTCCTATCTGCCTACCCCTGCGGGGAAACGGCGTGATGGTTAGTTAGTTAGTTAGTTATAAAACATGAGTTGACGATAACGTTTAAAATACATTTACCAAAAGTTTTATTTCATTTTTACAATATAGGTACACAATATACTTTTTTAATTAAATGAAGACAATAATTTGAGCGAAACTCATTCGAAAATCTGGAAAAAGAAAAATACAAAAAGATATTGGCACCTCTGGGACTCGAACACAGAACATTTTTCTGTTTCCAGATTTTCGATTGAGTTTCGTTCATATTGTCTTCATTTAATTAAATATTACAAATTGAGGTTTTACTCATGAAGGTCTCTGCCCACTACACCCTTCCATACCATGACCGTAACCGTAGCGGCGCATGCAAAAAAACTTCTTTGTATCGATCAGTATGAAAAGCTGCCCACTAGCCCGTTCCGTCACCGACCAACACCGTCGCATACCATGACCGGACTGACGGCGAATTCTCGATGACAATATTTTGCAGGTGCCGGTTCGTTCTATGCATGGCACGCGACGGTGTTAGAACGGGGATTGATTGATTGATTAATTGATTCAACCGCGTTGCCACTCCGTCAGTTCGTGATTTGTGTTCATTTTTCGTGTTTATATCCAGGTATTTTAATGATATGAAATTATGATTCTCCTGACGCATCAGTCCGTCACGAAAACACAGGCGAAATGATATAACGGGCACCGTACACCTATTGAACGGGGATGGTACGGACACTAACCGCGATGTATACGGGTATCATACGGTCACTATACCCGTTACGTACGGGTATAATACGGTGTTAGCACGTTCTAGTGGGCATAGTAGGGCGTTGCGTGTTTATTTCGTGGCTGATACGTTCATAGTACGGTCATGGTATGGAACGATGTAGTGGGCAGAAACCTTAAAGTTAAAATAAAAATAAGATATACTTAATTTTATTAAAATATACCACCTTACTATGCTAAACCTGTTCCGAGGTAGCAGAATATGTGTGTATTTATTTTTTTCGTTATCAATAATTTTAGTAAGAAAAAATGTAAGGCGAGCCATTTTAAAAACTTTTTTTATGTATGCGTTCAAAATTTTAATACTTAAAAAACTATGTGTTTATTAATTATAATATTTGAAAGCGTATTTCATCACCTTTCACTAACAATTTTTAGTTTTCGGACCCTTTCAGAAATATTCCTTAAATATTTATTAGATTTTATTTATTTATTTATTTAATACAAACAGCATAAGTATGCCAGAAACACTAATTACATGTCACAAATTCATATTCAAAATATTAGTAATGATAAAACAGTGTATGTATAACAGTTAGTTGTGACGATACATTGGGAAGTGACAACAAAGATACCTTTACATGCAAAAATCTATAATATAAATAAAATTAGTATGATTTAAAAAATATGATAGCATAGCCTTCTTGTACCCTTGTTCCGTGCAGTTAAATAGATCTATCACATCTGCACATCTATTAGTAACTTCATGTAACCTAGGTAAAAGTGAGTGTTTCGTATACTCAGTCCGATTATTGTTACATTTAAAAAGGATTTTAGAACGAGTGGTTCTCGTGGGAATATGAAATTCAATGAGATTAAAATTTTATTGCAAAGCGGAAATATTTTCACCTTTTGACAAAATAGGTCCGAAGTCCGAGGGTTTTAAATGAATAAATTTAATTTAATTACCTCGGCATGTTTTTCGTTGTACAGTGTAAAAAACGTTACTCTGAAGAAAATCAAAAATGTAAGGTGCATTGACCTCGTGAAAATGAACCTACAGTGTATGTACAATATAGATTTTTCTTACGGACCAAAATAGATCAGATATTGATATCTATATCGGCCTCTGAGAAAGGAAGATTTTGACATAGGTAACGTAATAATCAGCAACTGTCGACATCGGCGGGAGGAAGGATGAGGGAACCTTCCCAACAATTTCTACCAATTCTCCTGCTATTTCGGTGGGTTATTCCGTTATCTAACTTATTTCGGAAGAATTCGAATCTTCTTCTAAATATAACAATACTAGATTACCCGTCAAACGTTGTTCTGCCATATAAATTATTTCTAGTGAATATTTTGGTTGTTAAATAAAAAATAACGAATGTATTGTAAGTGTGTGGGGATGGGACATAAAGAGGAATGGAGCGCCGATAAAAGAAAAAAAAACACCAACTAAAGTAAGAAAATGAAATAAAGAAAATCAATATGAATTTCAAAGAGCAATTTAGTGTACTATAGTTTTTGTAAGTCCGTCTTTAGCTAACACAAATGAGCTCGATGAAATATCAAAATGACGCGACGCTTCTCGTGAATGTCTTGCGCATATGTGGATGAAAGTTCGATGAGGCGGACGTAGCGCCAGCTGTCATTCAACAACCTAAATAATTTCGTTCCGTCTTGAATACGAAAGACGGTTAAATTTGTTCATACAAAAATACAAAAAATCGCAATAAAAAAATGGGAGGGTGGGGGTAGGCGGGTTGAAATTTGGGATTATAGGTATTTTTTGATGCCAAATAAAAAAAAGTACAAAAAAGAAATTTTGTCTAAAAAATAAATTTTTTTTGATACGGACACCCTAATCACCTAGCGGTATAAAATATACTTTAAAACCTATTCTCATGCCTACCAAATATAGATAAAAGATTTCATAAAAATCGGTCAAGCCGTTTCGAGAAGTGCGACTACAAACACCGTGACAAGAGATTTTTTAAACGACTTCGAAAAGGAGGAGGTTCTCAATTCGACTGTATTTTTTTTTTATTTTTTTTTTTTTTTTTTTTATGTTTGTTACCTCAGAACTTTCGACTGGGTGAACCGATATTGATGATTCTTTTTTTATTTGAAAGCTGGTGCTTCCCGTGTAGTCCCATTTTAATTTGGTCCAGTTCTGACAATGGCATCCATGAGAAAATCATATAAGTCTTAAATTTGCATCAAGTATGTGCGCGACAAATGGACAAATAACTCAATATCACGCCAACCGATTTCGATGATTCTTTTTTTATTGGAAAGGATGTACTTCAAGGGTAGTTTGATGAGAGTTTGCTTAGGTTCTGATTATGGGATCCATGACAAAGTAACGGAACTCTCAAGTCCTGAAGAACAAATTTACGATACTCGGCCGAATCTTAATCGAATTAGTTAGTGTACTTCAGATTCACTAAAAATCAAAAAATAAACAAAAATTTTAACAAAACAAAAAAACGACTTCAAAAAATTCACTAAAAAGTAAAAAAATTATTTCGTATTCTTCTACAACTTTATAATCAACTTACATTTTCTACTCATCAATATGTAGGTACGATTGTTATTTTTGGAGTCGGTGTCAACCAAGGTACCCGCGGCCCGGCGTGTTCACTTGACAGCTCCTCTCCCTCCGACACCGACTCCAAAAATAACAATCGTACGTACATATTGATGAGTAGAAAAGGTAAGTTGATTATAAAGTTGTAGAAGAATACGAAATTATTTTTTTACTTTTTAGTGCATTTTTTGAAGTCGTTTTTTTGTTTTGTTAAAATTTTTGTTTATTATATATTTAAATATATAAGATAGATAATAATTTTATGGCGCAGTTTTGTGTTCAAGTGCACTTCATCATCACATCATCACCACTTTTGGCTCTACAACTCCTGGTGGGTCTTGGCCTCCTCAAGAGTCTTCCTCCACTCATTTCGGTTTTGTGCCAGCTCTCTCCAGTTTAGAAGCTCCAAGGTAGATATATCTTTGAGGTCGTTGTGGCTCCTGACCCCTAGCTTCCTTCTTTTATACATTTTTTCTTCCCAGAGCATCATTTCCTTCCTTTACTCACGAGACTCACCAAACAGCATCCCCAAAGATGAAATTGGCCTTGAAATAAATTGAAATGCTAAAAACAGGTAACGGTGAAAACTCTGCTGAAATAAAAGATGTGTTTTTTTAATAAATGCTTTAATTTTATTTTAATTTCTGGTTCACCTATATACAATGTTTTTTTTAATACAATTAAAACACAAAGTAATAACGCCTGATTATACTTGTTATACTCGTATAATGTTACAATAATACAATAACCATTAATAATCTACCTCATATTAAACTAGGTCAGGATATGATAATCAGATATTTTTTTAGAATTACAATTAAGTTCATAGCTGGATAAGAATAGTAATAATAATAATTGTTCATATTTATTTATGTAATATTTAAAAATATAAATTGGATTAGAATACATTATAATATGCCGGTTACAAATAATGATAATCTTAACTATGTAGCTGAATATTTGTTTGTGTGTATCATTGACGGCCTCCATGGTCGAGGGGCAAGGCTCTCGACTAGCAAAGCGGGTTCAAATTTCGGTATGCTCAAATAAATTTAATTTAATTTTTTTGTGGCATTTCACAATTTTATTATTTTTAAACAATGTAAAGCATATTTGCGACACGTGCCAGGGTTAAAGATACTTCCAGTATCGCCCTGGTGTAAGACCGGCATTCAGAATTAAAACGTTGCTTGTAATGGATTTAGACGTGTTTGGTGACCAGATTTGAATAACCAGGTACCTCCTTAGTTTCTTTACCTTCCAGACCACTTTCAGACTCACAAAATACCCCAATAGGCGAGCAGTTGGGACTCTTGTGAGGTATTCACATAAAAAAATTAAAACTCCCTTAGAACTGTTGGAAGATGCACTCAGTATCGCCTTAGTGTAAGACCAACGTTCAGAATTAAAACGGTGCGTGAAATCACTTGAGTCGTGTTTAGTGACCAGATCGAATAGCCAGGTAATTCCCCACCTCCCTCTTCCCCATATACTTCTTCTCCCGTTACTAGCCCCACAACATACCCCAGTAGAGGATGCCATAGTCTCACTAGCTCCAGACGGGAGCAGTTGGGACTCTTGTGAGGTATTCACAAAAAATAATTAAAAAACTATCTACGAACAGTCAGCTCAGGTTTTATGAAATTCGTTCAGTTTTTTATCATTGATTTCTAGGTCAATCCAATTTTTCTTAGATCACAACGAGGATCTGCACGCTGAAGTTGTAATGCTCGAACGTTCTGCTCAGGCGTGATGAAAGTTGCACATCTTTTCTATCAAGAATGTACAGGACAACGCTAATATTTTTAGATTGCAAAGTAATTTCCATCTAGTTATTAAAAAAATAAAATAAACGCAACTGTTTTTCCATTGTCATTATAAAAAATGGCAATGAAGAATTTTTTTTTTGATAACTGTAATTTAGATAAATTAATTCTTTTGACAAATAAAATGAATCAACACAAGAATTTAGTTCACGGGCAAAGACGGGAAGAAAAACTAGTGGCAATAAAATAGCAAATAACTTTGATGGAATTCAATTTTTTTAACCGAAGTACCAAACCCATACCATTAATAATAACGTAGGTAAATTGGTCAGACGTTGAAAGATGTCACTTGTCACTTGTCATTTTTCAGTTTTAGCAACGTTAAGGTTTTTAATGTGACCTTTCATGGCAGGTATTGGGTTTAACATATTTTGCAGGTAATGGTTAAATTAATAATACATATATCTTTTATAATGCAATAATATCTTTAGCAATTTATTTTCAATATCAAATAACCCATTTTATTAAAACCATAGAATATAGAAGAAACTAGAAGTGTTTTTCAAATTGGATGGTGGATATGGGTAGAACCATTTATTGAATAACCACCTCTGCCAAAGGTCGCCCCAAGTGGTTCGCTACGTTTGGTGATTTAACAGGGGTGCCCTGGTTCAAGGGATGAGAGATTTGTCTAGGTCTTGGCGACGGAGGTGGACCAGATCGGGGAGACGGGTTGAAGGAAATCTTTTCACCTCTCCAGCCGGAATCTCTAGAACCGTCTGTAATTGCACTGAAGTTATTTTTTTCTTTTTTTTTACATGAGCTCCAGGAAGGAGAGGAGAGTTCTGGGAAGGAAAAGGGTTTAAGGGGTGGGTAGGAATCTGGGGTTCAGTGTGTCCTGGTTATCCGCCTCCAAGCCCTAGACAACCCTCACCCCTTGAACCCGGGTGACGTAGCGAACCACTTGGGGTGACCTATGGCAGAGGTGTTGGTTATCCAATAAAGGTTCCCGGGGCGGCGGTACCCATTCCCGCCTCACAAATTTAAAATTTAAATTTCATTAGACCGATTTTAGCACAAAATAATATTTTTTGAATTAAAACGTCTTTTGTTGTTAAATGAAAATTGGTGGTTTAGGAGTAAGGCTCTCGGCTAGCATCCGGAGGTCGCGGGTTCAAACCCCGAGCGTGCGAAAGTAAATTTTATTTGATAAATTTGTGTTGTTTAACAATTTATTCATTTAAAGTGTATGTACTCTATACGCACATAATACACTGCGCGATGATTGGTCAATTTGAACAATTCATCAAAAGTTAATGTAGAAGTTCTATTCAAGTTCTGCTATTATTTCAGTTTTTTGAAACAGCTAGCCATCAATGATGTAATTACAGAACTTGAAAAGAACCTTTACATAATTTTTCAAATTGTGTGAAATAACCGTCCTTAGTATATTTGTGACACGTTCCAGAGTGAAAGATGCTTTCAGTATTGCCCTGATGTAAGACGACCAATCAGAATTAAAACGTTGCTTGAAATGCATTTAGCCGTGTTTGGTGACCAGATCTGAATAAACAGGTACTTCCTCACATTCCTTTTCCCCATCACCTTCCCCTCCCTATTACCTTCAGCCTCACAACACATTCTAATTGGAGATGCTATAGTCTCACTAGCTCCAGACATTGGAGGTGATCCACACTTTCCCGCCCTGGTATAAGTAACAAATGGTTACTCCTTCAAGGACTCTAATTTTTTTGAAAGAACGAATCTACGTTTAAGTTTGAACGTATCTAGACCTCCAGTGTCCCTGCATAGGGTGTTAGGAATCAGTATGCGAGTGCTTACATAATGTAAAAAATGTGAATAACATATGATCCATAAAATAAAGTATTTCAGGCATAAAGTAATTAAAAACATAAAAGTCTGAAAGAGAAGGAAAAGAGAAAAAGAGAAAGAAATGATAATAAAAACAAGTATTGTGAAGTACGTCGGGTGGGATACTTCTCTCGTCATGTGGCAGTACCAGCGAGAATGTGTATGGCTGTCGGACTGGCCGTAAACGAATCTCAACTTCCGCGTCCTTTATCCGGTTTCTCGGTTATGGCTTGACGATAGTGAGTGGGAAGTAGGGGGACGTACCCGAAGATCCCATTAGTTCCAGACAGTTGGGATTCTTGTGCAGTATTCATATTTTAAAAAAAATCATGAATTTGTCCACATTGCAAATATTCAGCTTTACAGCGGAAAAACGTGCATAATGCTATGGGGATATTTCACGTCAAATTCTTGACTTTCGTATAACAATAATTAATAATGTAATAAAGCAAAAATTTTACGTCGTTTTCCATTAGAGCAGTCTATTACACTCTCTAGTGTCTCATTACGTAAATAATATTATTCTATATTATCTAGTAAAATACGTTTTATACATTGTCTTAGAAAAAAATGCAATAAACAAACATTACTTTTATGTACTAGGTACTTACAAGTTAATACGTTGGTTTGCTTACTTGCAATAAACTCAGTGATGAAAATATCTGATATTTTTCTGATAATTGTTATTACTTGAGAAAGTTTCTTAAATTATTATTCATTTTTTTATAAAATATAATCAATTTAAAATAATTAATAGTAATAAATGAATCAATAATTTTATCAATTGATTAGATTCCATAACATTTGATTGGCCGACAGTTGGTCCCCACTTATATATTAGGTCCTTACACATAAAATTGGCGTTTTGCCGTACTGGCAACTTTGATCTCAAATATCTTCTCTTTGGTTAAGAATTCAAATTTATGCAGCTATTTACTCATGTATTTGTGTTTCGAAAATTATAATTCATTTGATTTTTCCTTAATTGTTTTTTTTCTTTGCGTCACTTAGTTTACAAAATGGAAAACTTGAAATATCGCGTTTTTTACGAGTACGAGTTCCACCGTGGCACCAGTGCTGCAGAAACGGCTCGAAGGATTAATGATGTGTATGGCGACGGTGCCGCAAAAGAAAAAACAGTTCGTTTTAGGTTCCAACGTTTTCGTTCTGGAAATTTCGACCTGCAGAACAAGCCCCGTGGACGGCCGGAGACCAAAGTTGATAATGAAGAATTGAAGGCTATTGTGGAAGCGGATCCATCGCAAACCACGTCCGAGTTAGCTGCAGGCTGCGGTGTTAGTGATAAAACTGGTTTAATTCACTTGAAGCAAATTGGAAAGGTGAAAAAGCTTGAAAGGTGGGTACCTCACGAATTGAGTGAAGCAAATCTACAAACGCGCGTTTTTTTTTTTTTTTTTACATGAGCTCCACACAGGAGGCCCTGAGGAAAATAATTTCCCTCAGGGCCTATGTCATCTTTGGAGATGCTGTGTGGAGGGTTTTTTTAAGGAAAGGAAGGAGAGGAGAGTTCTGGGAAGGAAAAGGGTTTAAGGGGTGGGTAGGAATCTGGGGTTCAGTATGTCCTGGTCATCCGCCTCCAAGACCTAGACAAACCACACCCCTGCTGCTGCTGCTGACTGCTGCGTTGCATTACTCAACCGGCACAATAATGAAGGAATTTTAAATCATTAATTTGACATCCATCGTACTCTCCGGACCTTGCCCCGACAGATTACCATTTTTTTCGAAATTTGGATAACTTCTTGCAAGGGATAAAATTCAACTCCGATGGGGCAGTCCAAACCACATTCAAAGATTTTATTTGTTCCCGTCCGAATGGTTTTTTTTAGTAAAGGGATCGATGAACTACCTATGAGATGGCAAAAGTGCATAGATAGGAATGGTACATACTTTGATTAAATATTATTAATTATATTAAAAAAAATCGACTTTATGTTCCTCCCATACAAAACGCCAATTTTATACGTAAGGACCTAATATAATATGTAGATAAAGTAGGAAAAATACGGTATACCTACTTACATGAAATATAACTAAGTGTCCCCAAAGGGCTGTGCAGAGAGGATGTACCGCCGAATATCAAAGGTATACAACATATTTTATTCAAATGCATCAAGGACTATTTGTTTATATAATGCATATACCAGCAAAACATTACATAAGTTCTTTTGATATCGATACCAACTTATTAATATAGTTGATTTTATGTTTGAAATTGAAAAATAATGCACGAAAAATTATAATTTTTCTAGCTGGGGTGCTTCGTTGAGGGAGTTGATATAAACGTTCGAACCCACAACGGATCTTTCTTTATATACCCCTACCAATGGGTAGCCCCACCCATACAAAAAAAGCTTTGAAAGTCCAATGTTCCAGAACATTCTACAACTTTCGAGAGTGTTCTGGAATGTTCCAAGATTATTTGGAATGTTCCGGGATGTTCCCGAACGTTCCAGACTATTCTCGAACATTTCATAACATTCCTGAATGTTTCAGGATGTTTCATTGCAGAGCATTGTGGAATGCTATCAAATACTCTTGAATGTTCTGAACTGTTCTAGAAATTTCTAGAGGGCGAAACTTCCAACCCTTATATCTTCAAAAGCAAGTCCTTCAGGTAAAAACGGGAATCTTCTTCATGGATGGGGGATAAGGGGCTACCACACCCTATAACTCCCTTAATCGTACCGGAACTCGTTTTTGAGTTTTAGCGGGACGCACAATTTCACGCAATTTCTTTTTAATATATATTGATAATTATTATATTTTCAGGGGGCCAATTGTCGAGTCACCAATTGATCAGTATTAATTAGTAGATTGCAAAAATTCTAATGCTTATTCTGTCTCGCTGAGGCATTCGGCTCTTCACTCAGGTATCGCGCATTGGTTGCTTAGATTATTATTGGTTGAGTGATGAATGCGCTTGCTGCCTGACCTTGCCTAACGTTGGAAAAATTTTATTTGCCAAAATAAGAATCGTGGCATCACAAAAGAAATAATTTGTTGATCTAAATATTATCTGAATTACTTGCGTTCTATAATTCAAAGAAGATATACATTTACCATCTACCAGTTTAAAGGAAATGTCAAAAAGAGACACTGTATTATAAATACAAAATCAAAAACAGTAAAAATTAAAACAAATTTTGGAAGGAGAATTGGATGGCAAATTTTTAAACTTGTTTGACAACTAATTTGAGAGGTAAATTAATTAAAACGATTGGACTGATCACACAAAAATCAATTTGACTGATTACCCAAAACTCATAAATTCAAATGTAACATTATCATCAAATGGCCATTCAGCACCATTTTGTTTTTTTCACACCTGAAAGGTCCCCGTTAAACGCTGATTCTAGGTGCGTTCCAGCTTTCTACCTAATTGTAATAAGCTGACAACTTAAAAATTTGATAGTTGTTCTCTTCTGCCGATCACAGTTTGTTCAAAATATGAAATTAAAATATTGTTTCCGAACATTTGAACAATTGCAATGATTTTAGATTTTCACGGCCATAAGTATTTCCGTTATTTATTTTTGGGTGTTATACCGTGTTGTGCTACCTTCAGTGTCCATCTTGAGGGCAGATATGTGAGACACGTCTGCCCTGATGATGTACACTGTAACACTGTCCGAAACGTTGGCTAAAGAAGGAGGTAGCGCAGCAACACGGCATTATCCCCCAAAATAAATAACGAAAATTTGAATAATTCATCAAATTTCAAAGTTAATTTTCAAGTTCCGTGAAAGTTCTGTTATTATTCAGTTTTGTGAAATAACTATCCCACACTGATATAATTGCAGAACTTGAAAATTAACTGCAAAATTTGATGAATTGTTAAAATTTTCTGGAACAACCCGTCCTTCGAATCGGTATTTAACGGAGATCTGCTGAAAAAACAACGAAATGGCGCTGAATGGCCATTTGATGACAATGTTACATTTGAATTTCTGCGATACAAATGGCTCTTAGAATGAGTATTTTCAAAAAAATTTGAACAATTCTTCAAATTTTTAAAGTAAATTTTCACGTTCTGTGAAAGTTCTATTCAGGTTTTTTGATTTTTTCAGTTTCATGAAGAAAGATATAATAACGGAACTTTAATAGAAATTACACAGAACGTCAAAATTAACTTAAAAAATCAGAACCCTCGATAGTATACACGATATTAAAAAAAAAACAGAGTGTATAATTCACACGCGGTAGAAGTGAAACTAGAAAGTCGCTAGATGTCGAAAGCTTTAAAAAAACATAATAAAGATTTTATTATGTTTTTTTAAAGTGGTTTGAAGATTGGATATTGATTTCACATAACAATTTTTTTTTTTTAATTTCGTAGGATTCGAACCCCCGTTCGCTTGACGTCTGTCTCTCTGTCCGGTGAGACTTGTCAGGCACCTTCCCAACTACGCTATGGAAGGCACGCGCCGAGGTGCGAATTTACAGCACTATATTAGAACAGAGTATTTGCGTAGAACTGAGTTGTGACGCATTTTCTTTTAACCCGAATTTAAAGTCACTAACGGCGCTAAAGAAGTTAAACTTTAAAAAAACTTTAAAAATTTGATGAATTGTTAATATATTTTTTAAATAACCCGTTCTTAGACTAATTTTAGACAAAAGAAAAACATCGAATTTTGATAAAATCAGGATAAAAATAAAGCAATTTTATAAAAATCGCAAAAAATCAGACATTTTCTTCAAAGGTTGAGAAATTATTGATATTTCGCCAGCACGTTTCAAACAAAAATGAACTGCGCTCCATTCTGCAGACAGGATGCGGACGAACACGTATTGTCCGACGAGTAAGAGCTGTTGGTGTGGACAGAGTTGCTGTGAACGGAGTTGGTGTGGTCGGAGCCAGTGTGGTCATGGTTGTTGTGGTCGAGGTCCTGGTCGAGATCCGGGGTGAGCCGGAGCCACTTGCCGTGGCAGTGCGGTGCGGAGAGCGCAGAGAAGCGCGTGGTGCGTGCTACCAGACCGTGTCCCTGGCAGCGCCACTGGAGGCTCTTGCGGAGGGCTTCGCTCTCGCAGCGGACGCACACACGAGATCCTGAAACAAGGTAAATAATGTATTAATTATATTATGCGGTTTCAGCTTCTTTTAATAGATGTTGGTAGCTTAGTTTGAAATACGAAGTTCTGCTGTATCCCAACAGATGGCAGTTGAATAGTATATAAGAAGAGTACCATCCATCACCGTTCGTGCCTTAGATACGAACGGTTACGATGATGGCCGAAATAATCAGTGAGATTGAGCGGGCTCTCATATTCTGCTTGCCGCAGCTACATAATTACTTAGAGCCTAGCATAGTAAGGACGTCTGTCCAGTTTAATTTTCGTTTTAAATATTTACGATAACTGAATAAATTAAGTAGTAATCACTTGAAGCTATAACTTATTTGGAAGATACCCAACACATCTTAAGTTGTGCTGGAAATTAAGAGAGATAATAAACATGAATAAAGAATAACACAAGAAGTGCCTTGTGGGCGTGTATAGTAGCGTGTGTCGCTCTCCATAGAGAGAAAACAAATGGCCTTATATTTGAACGCCCGTGGTCTCAAAAGTTTTGTATGATCTGTAGCTATTCGAAAACGTAAAAAAAAGAAATTATTGTTCACTATTAGCCCGCTAAAATGGCCGGAAGTTTCGAAAAAAAAATAGATTTCGTGATTTGGAAAAAAAATAAAACAAAGGGTTCATATTTTATATTTTGTACCAAACTTATTTTTCATTACATAACTGTAGTACAAAGAACCAAAAAAAAAATTTTTTTAAACATATGTGATGTGTTGGTTAAAATAATTAAAGGGGAAAATAACACTTTTTCTGGATAAAATCAGAATTCTTGTTGACTTACTTGTATTCATAAAGTTGAACTTTTTTTCATTTTTGTCAGTTATACGGATTTTTTAATAATAAACAAACGTTAAAAGTTTAGATTATTAAAAAAAAAAATAAAAAAAAAAATGGTTTTAGGTTTGTTTTCTGATTTTCAATGCATTTTAGCGGGCTAATAACCATTTTTAAAAAAATAAATTTAAATGCAGTTCTCATTTTCTTTGCAAGACGCAACTTTTGAGACCCCGGGCGTTTTTGAATTCAAAAGTTGAAATAATTGACACACGCTAGTGTATAGTGATCCAATTCGACTATCATAATACAGGCAGGTGCCTATAACTTGTCGAAAAGCATATAAAAAACTATGGACAAAACTTATATTACGAATAACGGAAACAAATATAGGCCCAATTTGGCTAAAACTGTGTTTCACCATGATTACAAAATCCAAAGGGGTAACTGTCAGCGGAGCAACTGTCAACCTCACCGGAATTTGTATAACATGCACACAAAATTCTGAGAAAATTAATTTCCACCTAGATATTACAATAGCTTCAACATATTCATAAAGAAAGAGCCTTGCATTTCCAAGAATTTAGCCGTAACCTCTTTGCTCTTTGAAAATATGCATCCTTTAAAAATATAAGTTACCTCGTAGACTGCGTCCAAAGTCCGCGGAGAAAAGCTCAAAGCTAAAGCAAAAATCGCAAATTTTAAAGAAAAATGCAAACTCTATTCTTCTAAACTTCAGTAAAATTCCAGTGGCAGCGTTACAGTGTCCTAAACGTTGACTATAGAAGGAGGAAAAAGACATAACAACACAAACAATAATCACGACAATACTTTTAACCGGGAAAATCTATAACTGTTGAAGGTTGTTCATATGGTTATGGTGGATAGTTTTTAAAACATTTCAGGGCAGTACCGTCTTTGTGACAGCGCACACATCAGATTTTTCCATTCGATTGTCTGATGAGACAAAAATCTATTCGAAAACTGATAGGTTATAATACCGGGGCCAAGCCCATTGTCGGACAGGATTGAACGGTCGATGCGGCGGAAATGAAAATAGGCCACGCCTTTCAGCGCCGGCCGTCCAATCGAATTTTGCTGATCAGACAATCGGATGGAAAAATCTGATGTTTACGGCTTACCTGTCCCTAATCTGAAACAGTTTTTAAATATGAATAAAAGATATGGTAAGAAATTTTGTCGAAAGCTTTCGACTGATTTAAGAAGACATCAAATGATTTGTTGCTTTTATCGATTTTCGGATATTATTTTGCTCACTGTTTTTTTGTTTAGATGAATATTTCACAATATTCATCTAAACAAAAAAACTTGCCATGAATCGACCTTAATTAACACAGACATTTTTTAGGCTATAAAAAACATTTTTTGTTGAATCGTTAGAAGATTTTTTTGGTTTAAGACGTTTTTATGCGGAGTGAAGCGATTCATACCGTGCGGACGACAGATCAGAGAATCAGATTATCTTTATCAGAGGTTTCCGACCTTATCTTAGATTAGTCCTCCATCACTACACAAGTCACATCTTTCGCTTATAATGATGGAAATGGGTGAATTTTCAATATTCTGAGATTATTTGTAACCCGGGACGGGAATGCTGTGTTTCAAAATTTAAAAATAAACATTTTTCTCCAGGTATATAAATTACTAGCTGATCCGACAAACTTTGTTCTGCCGTATTTTTCTAGTGAATATGTTGGTTCTTAAATAAAAAAAATAACGAATGTGTTGTAAGTGTGTGGGGATGGGATCTATGACAGAAACAGAAGGAAAACAAAGTAGGAAAAAAACCCAGCTAAGTAGGAAAATGAAATAAAGAAAATCAATTTGAATTTCGAAGAGCAATTGAGTGTGCGATATTTTTGTCAGTCCATCTATAGCCAATACAAATAAGCTCGATGGTTTGTCCACACGAGAACATGATGCCGAATGAAATATCAAAATGACGCGACGCTTCTCGTGAATGTGGATGAAAGTTCGATGGGGCGGACGTAGCGCCATCTGTCATTCAACAACATAAATAATTTCGTTCTGTTTGAAATACGAAAGACGGTTAAATTTTTTCATATACAAAAATAGTAAAATCGCGATTAAAAAATGGGAGAGTAAAGGTGGGAGGGATAAAATTTGGGGTTATAGGTATTTTATGTTGCCAAATAAAAAAAAATACAAAAATAAATTGTCAAAAAAATAGATATTATTTTCCTGGATAGGGACACTCTAATCACCTAGCGGTAAAAAATATACTTTAAAACCTATTATCATACCTACCAAATATAGATTAAAAAAATAATAAAAATTGGTCAAGCCGTTTCGGAGGAGTGCGACTGCAATCACCGTGACGCGAGATTTTAATAAGATTTTAAAGATTGTTGAAAAAAAACATTAGCAAAACAAACAAAAAAAACGATTTCCATCAATAATAGATACCTAAACACTAAAATTGAACGGTTCGTTTGTAAGATTTTTGGCATCTAAATGGTACCGACGATTTGGTTGATTTCACCAGGATTTTTTTAAAATTTCCTCTGACCACCGTTTCTGCCGTTGATCGCCCATTGGAGCCTTTCACCGCCCACCATTTGCCCTTGAGGCCACCACCACCCTCCTGGTTCTCACCAACGCCCCCCCATTGGGAACCAATGATCTATGTTATCATCAAAAACAGCAAATCGGTTGTGTCCATAACTCTGGTTCATTTAACCCTAGCCTTTAACTATGGACGTGAAAAAAAATCACACTCCCATTGACGTCGGGTCACACAGACCCCCTCATAAAATTCTTCTAATTTTAAAACCTGGACCAATCTGACTTTAGCAAGGAGTTTATATGTATAAAGTATTTATAAATAAAAGATCGAGTAATAAAAATAATCAACTTTTATTCATATTTTAATAATTATCTCCAAATTTAACAAACCTAGTCAGTTTTCAGTCTTAATTGACTTGAGATCATATTAAGGCTACTTAATTATAGTACGTATTACAAAAATCAAAACCAATAATTTTTCCAAGTCATAAAAAAAAACTTATGAAAGAAATAAAATAAAAGTAGTAAAAAAATAAAATAATAGTCAACGGGTCTCCCAGGCCCTGATCAAATTTTAAATGATTATTACTCACGTAATAAGTGCCGAATGACGCGACCTTCTCCCTCCTTGGTCATTACACAACTAAAACTGAAGCTACTGAGACGCGCGGGGATGGCACGCGCGGGGAAGGTGTTTATTCCGAGAAATTGAAGAAGGGGTTGGGCCTCTGAGACCCGACGTCCATAGTTAAAGGCTAGAACTCGATTTGCTTTGAATATAACTGTCATTTTAAAAACTGTTTGTGTGAAAAATTCAGTCAGTACGTACCCAACCAACACCTCTGCCAAAGGTCACCCCAAGCTGTTGATTACGTTTGGTGACTTAGCGGGGGTGCCCGGGCTCTCATGGTTGGGTTTTTATAGTTTTGGCGGCGGATGGCTTGAACACACTGAACCTCAGATTCTCACCCACCCCTCATACTCTTTTCCTTCACAGAACTTCCTCTCCTCCTATCCTTAACAAGACCTCCGCATACAGCATCCTTACAGATGACCTAGGCCTTGAGGGAAATTATTTTCCTCAGAGCTTTATTATGTAGGCAACGAATTATGCCTGTTAGTTCGATCATCTCCAGAAAAGTTTCCACAATAATATATATTGCAAACACGCCACAAGATTCACAGAAAACTTATTAACACCAAAAGCAAACAAAACTATATTTTAAAAAGACCCTTCTTCACGACCATTAAAGTGTCTAACAACCTTTCAGGTAACATTAAACAAATTCACGATATACTCAAATTTAAATCAGCACTACTGTAAATGAATACCTTACGTAAATTAAATAGGTACATGTTTTATTTTTTTTTTTTAATTTCTTCATATAATGTAACATCTAATTGTTTGGTGTTATAATTGTATTATCTTTGTATTTGTTGAGTTAACTGGAAGAAATAGCATGTACCTATAAGCTACACCTTTTGCACTTGTATTTTTGTGCAATATATGTTTTTTTGAATTTTGAATATAACAAGAAAAATTTATCCCTTTATTTTTCACTGTCTTCGTTAGTTTCAAACAATACTTTTAAATCACAAGAGATTCAAACTGTTGCGGAAACTAAGCTTCACTTTTCATTAGTGTATTTCAACGCCGCGGAACCAAAGTGGATCCTTCGACATTGGATTGAAAGTGTCACTCATAATTAACTTTCAAAGGCACCGAGAGATGGCGTCATGTTCTCTTTAATTCTATTAGGGACCGGATATTACTCCCGAGATTTTACCCGAGTAATCTAAAAGACGTGCAGTTTTTTTTGCAGGTTGGTGGTGTTTTGTTTGTAGGAGTAATTAGTTAGATTTAGATGCATCCATTCTCTAGAAATTAAACGATATCGTTAAAGTGCATTTGTTCGTGGTTATAACATGCAAAGTGGATATCCTAATAAATTTGTCCATCCTGGAAGAGCTAGGCATCCACAATACGCTTTCAACTACCTGCCTACAACGTACTTTAAGATACATTTTGACATCGGCAAACTTAGGACTCCAACCTCGAGAAACCCTTAGTCACTGGCAAAATGTTTAGCAGGAGAAGCAGAGAGAGAGAGAGAGAGACAACAAAACAATGGAGTAAAAATATAAGAATCACTGACGTCGGGTTCGACGGTATACGCAGCTCTTTACGCAGGGCAGAACCGTAAGTTGTGGAGGAGCCATGTCCACTAGACATGGGCAAAATTGAATGACCGAATTAAATGAATAAATTCAATCTTGTGACACACTTGATCTGATTCTCAATTTCAAAAGGAATTGATTCTTCATTCCTTACCTTTGGCCTTGTATCGTACGATTTTTAACGGCAACATAAATGTTTAATTTCCATTTATTTTACTGTTAAATTATTTCAATGAATAATGTGTTCCGTAAACGATTTAAATATTATAATGTTTCATAGGTATTTTTAAAATATATTAAATACCGTATTTAAATATTATTCAATGGGCCGCGCGCCGCGAAGTTGTCGACGGTATTGTGAACGACTCGTATCCCGCTACCACCGGCCGCCGTTCTAAAAACACGTAGATCAAAACGCGGCCGCGATTCAGCCGAATTGTCCGAGCGTCCCTTTCACGCAAGGAATTTTATTTTTTTTTATTTTATTTTTATTTTAAATACATAAACGGCTATACTGCCTTTTATAAATAAACATATAATAGAGTACAAAAGTAAGAAAAGTAATATCATTACATAATAGTAGTTTTAAACTTAAAAAATAACATACAATTATTTTGTGTATCACAACAAAAAATAACAAGAAATAAAAGTGAGAAATATCATCATTTCATTTCAACATGTCCATATTGCGTGTATAAAGTTACATTATCGAAAAAATAAAAAAAATAAAAACTTAAAAACTGAAACCTAAAAATAACATACAATTATTTTGTGTATCACAACAAAAAATAACAAAAAAGAACAATGAGAAATATCATCATTTCATTTTAACATGTCCATATTGCGTATATAAAGTTACATTATGGAAAAATAATTTTTGAGTGCATATTTATATTGCGCTAATTTTAAGAAATAAATGTCGCCGATGTTAGCATATTCATTTCCCAAAATATGTAGTCGACTGATTGGTGAGTAATAGTGTGATAATGTATGTGTGTTATTATAGTAGAACGGTAGAGTCAGTCTATTGTTAGCGCGACCAGGGCAATGAAATCGTATTAGTTCTATTAAATCAGGGGTATCCAAGACCGAGTGAATTATTTTATATAATATTAATAGATCACAGATTTTTCTGCGATCTGATAAATTTACGAGATTAGTCCAGTTTAATAACAAATTATAGTCAACGGATTCTCTTGGAATACCTAATTTAAAATTAATATACCTAAGGAATCTATGCTGGACTTTTTCAATCGCTTGAATATGGATATTGTAATGTGGAGCCCAAATCGTAGAGTTATATTCTAAAATGCTTCTCACTAGCGTTATGTATAAAATGCGAATAGTATCAATGTTACAAAATTGTTTGGTTATTCTAATAATAAATCCTAAAATCTTCATTGCTCTATTAATAATATTAGTTATATGGCTAATAAATGTAAGTTTTGAGTTAAAAATAATACCTAGATCATTTATGGTTTCTACTGAGTTTAATATAATTTTGTCAAGATTATATTCATAAATGATCGGTTTCTTTATTTTATAAAATCTTATTATTTGACATTTACTAATGTTAAGTGCCAGTTTATTGCATATACACCAATTAAACAAGTTGTTTAAATTTTTTTGTAAAATTATGCAATCAGAAATATTTTTAATTTTTTTATATAATTTTAAATCATCAGCAAACAACAGGATATCAACATCGGAAAAAACGTCTACAATGTCATTAATAAATAAAATAAACAGTATTGGTCCTAAATGGGAGCCCTGTGGCACACCACTAGTGGCAGAAAAGGCATCCGATGTTACGTCATTTAACTTTACAAACAGTTGCCTATTTGTTAAATAACTCTCTACCCATTTAAGAAAGTTCCCGGTTATACCCATACTCCTTAATTTATTTATCAATATTTTATGACAAACTTTATCGAACGCCTTGCTGAAGTCAGTATATATCGAATCTACTTGACATTTATCTGCAAAGGCATTCGCTATAAAGTTTTCATATATCAGTAGATTTGTCAGAGTTGATCTATTCTTCATGAAACCATGTTGAAACCTTGTTATAATCCCATTTAATTTAAAAATAATTTTATCCAAAATAATTTTTTCGAACAATTTTGGAATAGTTGACTGTATACACACAGGTCTATAGTTAAAATAAAATTTAAATTAATCATTTGTCGTAGTCAATGTCCTGAGATTGTCCTAAGGTCCCCGCGCGTCCCGTCCCGTCCGCGTCCCAGGTACTCGTAGCTAGTCTGTCGCTATCGGAAATTGTCCGAAGCGCTTTATTCACGAATTAAAACTAAAAGTCTTTTTCACTTGTGACGTTGTTGTCTCTAGATAATCTCAGACCTAAAAATGACGTCAGATGTCATCGTCTTACATCATCGTTTCACGTCAATCTCGGCTCGCGAGTTGATCAAGTCTCTGCGGGGTAAGACACAAGACACTAGTCAAAAGTTACTCTTTCATTCCTCAATGCCGGCCCTTAATCCGTCCGAGCGCAGCGGTTCACAAATTCCTCGGCGGGCCAAGCCTTCAATTTCATTACATAGTTAGCCGAAAACTTTCGACATTGAATCCGAACATCGCGGCGTCGGCTAGAAAAGTGGGAAGCAAAAATTGTGCACTTGTTATCGTTTTTTTGGCACGTATGAAAGATATTGGAATACAAATACCTACCTACTTTTAGACGTGGATCTTGGGTAGATGTAAAATGTAAATTTGCATATATTATAAGGCCAATCAGCTGTTGTCAGCTGTTATCAGCTGTCATAAAATACTTTTAAGTTTAATAAATAAAATACTTTAAGGGTGAAACAAAAAACTGTAAAATTTAAAGATTTAATTGCTAGCTATAAATACATTTTACATACGAAAAATAACGATACTAAAAAAAGACAAACATATACATCTAAGTATAGGATTTAGCCTGCGAGATAATGAGATAGAATAATCGGTCCTCTCTTTGTGTGATGCTTCGTAGCCTCCCCACTTATTATGATTTAAAATGAAACGAAAAAGCGACACTAAAAAGAGACAAACACATTAATCTATAGGTTTTAGCCTGCGAGTTAGTGAGATAGAATAATCGGTCTTCTCTTTGTGAGGTGCTTGGTAGCCTATCAGTCTCCTCTTTGTGCGGTTCTGCGGTGTTTCATAGTCTACCCATTCACTCTAGTTTTTTTTTTTTTTTTTTTTTTTTTTTTTTTTTTTTTTTTTTTTTTTTTTTTTTTTTTTTTTTTTTTTTTTTTTTTTTTTTTTTTGGAACTAATTGAATTAAAGGAATGAATAGAAGGAATCAATTCAAAAGGCCCGGGGAATCAGACGGGATCTATTCACTTTTGGGAATCATTTTGCCCACGTCTAATGTCCACCATGAAATTTGGAGTGGAAGTCATGATCCTCAGAAACGAGAAAGAAGAAGAAGAAAATGGAAATATTTACATTTACATGCACAGGTAAACGCAAAACTCTGTGTTCAATTTGATGACGACACGACCCCCATCCCCGCTATCTTGGAGTAACTTTGGAGAGGAGCCAGAATTACCGGAAACACATGGAAACAGTTGGCAAAAAAACCAGGACAAGACTAAACTTAGTCTGTATGGGGATGCGACGCCAACACGCTCAGAACGGCATCCATTGTCCTGGTTTTCTCAGCAGCTGAATACTGTGCTCGAGTATGGGCTAGAAGCACCCACACTTCCATGGTCGACATTCAGCTTAATGCCACAATGCGAACAATCAGCGGAAATTTAAAATTGACTCCTCTTCCTTGGCTTCCCGTAATTGCAAACATAACCACGCCAAATATCAGGTGAGAGATTGCAACACCGAGGGAATACAAGAAGGCGCTGCAAGAAAGCGCAATACCTTTGCACGATGATGTCATTTCTCACCCGGCATGGCGGTTAAAGTCTCGAAAACCCTTCTGGACGGGAGGAGAAAGACTCCTTCGAACACCTCTCACCCCAGAAGATAAGTGAAAGCTTGAGTGGCAATCGGTCAACGTCAAAAACGCCCATCTCGTTCAAGACCCCATTGAGAGACAGCCTGGGTTCTCGCGGTACGGTGCAGACCACCGAACATGTTGTGGTCATCCCCGGTAGGATTGATCCACAGGGTGTCAGGTCTACAGATCCACACACGCCTGGTGGGTGGTTTGGTATATTTATGCGCCTGAGGTCCTAGACTGGCTCGCAGACCTATGTAGATGCCCCCCTCTGGCCCCCCACCATACGAAAAAAGAAGAATGCACAGAAATTCGTTACTGTAGACCGCACGCCATTGAATAACGCAATTCCTACGTTTTTTTAAATCCCTCCAACATAATCGAACCCGGGACAAATCGAAACGAAAATACTCCCCTAATGAAAATTGTCGACATAGGTATCCGCACTTAAACGTATTAGTCAGCTTTTCTTTTGAAAGGAGGACTCTCGTCGCTTTTTTCGGAAGGCCCTTAAGAGAAACGGCCGCCCTGAGAACCCCAGAAAGCCTCGGAACCGGAAAAGGTTTCGTCGGAGTGGTCCTTGATCCCCTAAACTGAAAGCAATTGTGTATTTCCGGTTGAGTGCGCGCGGATTCTATCAAACAAGGTCCGAGGTACGAAATTACGCTATTCAGTGAGGCACTTGCATGATTTTTCGATTGACTTAAAAAATTCAATTGAGTGTATTTTTCTGATTCAATAAATTTATTGACAATGATTTAAAAAATTAAATGACAAAATTTGTGAGTAACTCGAGACAACACTCTGTCTTTCAATTCAATTTTTTTTTTACAATTTATACACGGATTATTAGAATAATATTTTTTACGGTTTACATTTTGAAATTGATTATTGATTTTAGCAGACACATGTTGTATTTTTTTAAGACAAATATTCCGAAAAAAACAATAAAAATATAAAATTACTATAATAATCTAAAAGAAAATATGAAAGAGAAGAAGACACAGAAAACCAAAAAAAAATAATGGTCGCAACTGGGACACGAACCCAGAAACTCTCGTGTAACTGGGACGCGCGCGTTTATCAATTGCTATCTACTGTCTAACTAACTAACCATTACGCCATTTCCCCGCAGGGGTAGGCAGAGAGGACGGACCGCCAAACAATTCGGTCTTGGCACACACTCTTTGCCTCACTCACATCCGTACTTCGTCTCATACATTCTCTTCTATTATTCTGACTTTTGACATGGCCCGACTCAAGTATCTGATTAACTTGATCGTGCCATGTCTTCCTCGGGCGTCCCCGACTTCTTCTACCATTCCATTCGCTTCGTATATTCTTCTAACACTACTTTCTTCGTTCATACGCTCTACATTACCAAACCATCTGAGGGTCCCTTTCTTAATCTTATTTATTATGCTTACATCAGCTTTACATTCTTTGCGGATATCCACATTTCTCACACGATCATACATTGTTTTACCACACATACGTCTCAGGGATCTCATTTCATCAGCATTCAGTTTGCTTTTATCCTTCATCTGCCAGTTCCATGCCTCACTGCCTCACTGAGTAGGTACCAGAACTCCATTGTGGACTGCTAGTTTCGCTTCTTTTGACAGTTTTTTATTAGCGCCAACGGTATTCAGTCCACCATTAATGGAGTTACCAGCATTTACCCTTCTTTTAATATCTCTATCAGCCTTCCCATCTCTCGTCAACATACTACCCAGATACACAAACTCAAAACCTGCTCCAAGTATTCATCATTCCCAACTATGTTGCATACTGTTTTCGTACTCTCTCTTTCAAACACCATGAATTTAGACTTAGTTACATTCATCATTAACTCATTCTTCATACATATTTCGTTCATCCTAGATACGAGAGACTGTAGATCTTTCATAGTGTTAGAAATCAGCACCGCATCAACACGTACTGTCAAACCGTCATATTAGTCAATCTCATATTTCAAATTTTAGAATTTAAAATATTATTTTCAATTAGATGAAGACAATATTAGCGAAACTCAAACGAAAATCCGGAAACAGAACAACCAGAAAAAAGATATTTGCACCTCTGGGACTCGAACCCAGGACCTTTCGCTTTCTGGGAAAATGCGCTAACCACTGCGCCAAGATGTCGATATCCGATTCGGTCATTTTTAACTGTATCATACTTCGACTAAGAACCACCCACATTATCTTCATTTTCTTAACGCTTATTTTATTGGCTGCTATCCTTATGTATGATTGCAGATCAAACCCGAACTAAATGCAATCTATAGATAGTGTCAAGATAAATCTTTGTTCCGCTAATATTGCCTTCATGTAATTAACCCTTAATTACTCGCACAAAGAACATTACATAACTGCCTTCATGGGGTCTCAGATGACCCCAAATAGTATGAGTATCTTCTTCTTCTCTATAAATAAAAATGAATCGCCGAAATGTATGTACGCGCATAACTTCCGAACGACTCCACCAAATTGGATAATTCTTTTGGCTTTGTGTTCGTTATTGTCAGGACAAGGTTTGTACAGAAGAAGCGGTGAGCTCTGGCATAATGTAATTTGTATAAAAACATTGCAATAGGTGGCACGCGAGCTGTTTGAAAACTGAATGTACCGGGACTGAATGTATGGCATTTGGGAGGGGGGTTTGCGGGATGGTGGAAGGGCGTGTAATGGGGAAAGGGAAGGTGAAGGAGGCGGAGTGGGAACACGAGAGGGGAAGGGGACGCGGGAGAGGAAGGGGAGGCGGAAGGGGGACGGGACAAATGGGAAAGGACACAATTGAACAACACAGGGAGAAACAATTTATATATTAAATGGCGTAGCAACGCATGCCGGGAACCAGCTAGTTTTTTATATATATTGAAATATATAAGAAATGAAACTATTTTATTATTAAAGTACTTTGTTTATTCTGTAATATCTATAAGTAATAACATGAATTACTTAATAATTATACAAAAACAAGTTAAACTAAAATAATTACCAATAATTAACAATTTGTACTTAGGTATACTAAGATCATACTTAATTCTCGTATTTTTAGGAACTCTCCGAATCACTCTTGTTACACTGTTGACAGTATATTTCAGAGTGATCATTGCACACAAATCTTGCATATTTCTTACATTTTGTTGGTACTTTGCTATATACTTACCTCTTCCAAAAAAGTTACGTAATTACTCGCACGGGGTCACCGCTCAAGAGTGCAGCGACATGTTCTTCCACTCCCGTGACTTAGTCGCTACTAAAATACAAAATTAGACGCGCATTATGAAGCTAGCGAGGGCGCGGGGGGAATCGGGCCGCGCCAAGTGCTTCATTTTTTAATCCGAAAATACTTTGACCCCATGCGAGTAATTAAGGGTTAAATATTACAATATGAGGTTTTACTCATGAAATTAAAAAAGAAATTGTATTCAACAATTTTTTTCCATATTACAGGCAACTACCCTTTTAATTGGAAACAATCTTTCTAAGAATCGGTTTGTAACCTAGATAGCGTCACGGATAGATAGAAACACGTCCCAGTTGCAACCATTATCTTTTTCCGTTTTTCTATGTCTTGTTCCCTTTCATTTTTTCGTTTAAATTATTATTGTTATCTTCTTCTTCATTCAAATACATGTATTTAAAAATACTGAAAAACCAAAAAAAAAAGTCATGCAAGTTGCTGATTGTGACCGTTGAACGTTACAAATTTAATTGTTTAGTCCTCTAGGAGAACTAACTCACGCGAATGAATAATATTGTGTAATCTTCGTTATTAATTACAAAGCCTTTAAATAATATATTAAATATAAAGCCTTTTAACTGTTCCTGTGGGAATAATTACCGTTTGACAAAGAGGTTTGGGTTTTTAGGGACTATAACGTAAAAAAAAACCTTCTATTGTAACGACCAATTGTAACCATGCAGGTATGAACATGGGGATAATATTTTTAAAATAATTTAAAGAAATTTTAATAATATTCGTAAAATGCTCTTGGTTTTGTTATTTGCCACCATTTTGATGAACACTGAAAATGGTAACACTCTCTATTAGAAATCCGGGGTCATTTGTTTCGATCCCGGCGCGCCGTAAGCAAGAAAATTTAAATTTGATTGATTTGTGTTATTTCACAATTTAATCATCAATATCTGTGTTTGTTTGTTACGTTTTCACGCCTAAACCACTGAACCGATTTTAAAAATTCTTTCACCAATAGTAAGCTATATTATCAGCGAGTAACATAGGCTGTATATAACGGTAAGCTTTGGCGTTGTGAAATTTGTATAAGTGAAAATGTGTGTATTTCGTATATTTTAGCGGCAGGGAGGAAAGGCAGAAGGGAGGTGGGGTTCGCGGAGTGGGAAGAGACGAGGGAAAGGGAAGGCCGGGAAGGTGGAAGGGAACGGGAACGCATGGGAAAGGACATGCGGGGAGAACCAATTTATGGCATTGCAACGCATGCCGGGTACCAGCTAGTACATTATAAAATAAAGTGTACAATTTGCATGCCGCTAAAACTCAGAAACAGGTCCCAGTATGATCGAGGGAGTTATATGGTGTGGTAGCCCTCTATCCCCATCCACGAAGAAGGTTCCCGTATTTACCTGAAGAGGGTGCTTTTCAAGATATAGGGATTGGAAGTTTCGCCCTCTAGAAATTTCTAGAATAGTCCAGAACGTTCGAGAGTATTAGAGAGCACTCCACAACATTCTAGAACATCCCGGAACATTCCGGCATGTTGTAGAATGTTCGGGAATAGTCTGGATCGTTCGGGAACATCCCGGATCTTTCCAGATCATTGTGGAAAATTCCAAAACACTCTCGAATGTTGTGGAATGTTCTGGAACATTGTGGACCATTCGAAGCCTTTTTTTGTATGGATATATAAAGCAAGATCCATCGTGGGTTCGAACGTCAGTTCAATCCCATATTAACTCCCTGAGCGAAGCTGGGTACCCCAGCTGGTTTAAAATAACATTTGCGGCACGTTCCAGAGTGGAAGATTCTTCCAGTATCGACCTGATATAAGAATTGAAACGTTGCTTGAAATGGCTTTAGCCGTATTTGATGATAATAAATAGTCAGACACTTCCCCATCATCCTCTTCCCCATCTTCTTCCCCCTTCGACTACCTTCAGCATAACAACATACCCCAATTGGGGACGCCATAATCTCACTGGCTCCAGGCGGATGGGAGCATTTGGGATTTTTCGCGGTTTCATATTAAAAAAAAACATTCCAAAACGAACTTCGAATAATTAAAAACATTTATTTTCAGCAAATTTAAAAAATATGTACACAGTCTCAATATTTAATTTGTGAAACATGATAAATAGAGTCCAATTATCGTTGTTGTTTTATTCTTAAAAAAGTTGAACAGAGAAAACCCCGGCGAATCATTCGTTGTATTTATAACAATCGGTATGTTTTTTTTGCCAAATTAATATTAACCAAAAACATTGACTTATCTACATCCCTAGAGAAAGAAAGAAGACGTTATTCCAGTAACTGCCCTATCAATAATTTAGCTAATTCGCCTATCGGTCTTCCAGAAAAATTAGCGAAAATAATAATATATTTGTTACAATAAAAATCATTCTTTGTATAACTTGGTTAATTAGTTTTTAAAAATACCATCACAGAAATAGAAGGCTGTGCTACCTTTTCCCACACAAAACTTAATTTTTGATTTGAGGCCAAAATACCCAAACCAACTGAATATTTTTATAAGCAATTTGTTGATATTACCTTGGTATTTACATTATTGTACTTATGGTAGGTTTAAATTTTAAAGAGATAAATAAAAATAAATTGTAACTAACCTTCTTGTAGCGGTTTGTATTCGGTTTCTTTTCTGCACGCTTTGGAAGCCTTCAGGATCTCAAATTCCACGCAATATCTGAAACAAGTAATAATATATTAATTTCTATTTCATTTCCCGGAAGACAACCAGAGGTGCTTGTATTGTGTGTTGCTAGGCCGGAGATTTTTTGTAGTCCAGCTATTTTCTTGACTGATTCTTTTATTTCCCACTGCGTCTTTCCAACAGGCGCTCGAATAATATCATTGCTGTTTTTACTCCAGAAAAAATAGCAACTCTAGGCAATGGTGCACTAAGTACAAGATCTTTAATAATATATTATAATAAAACGAAGGTAAAATTTTATTCCACTTAATTTTATTTGACCGTAACCGGTTTCAGCTCGTTAGAGCCATCTTAAGACTGGTAAAAATAATTCAGTCTACGGTTTATATACATGACATATGGGGGAGGGGTGCTCTACAAGGATTTTAATCAATTATATTAATTATCTTTGTTGCTAAGTCGTTTTAGATTGTCAAATTTCTAAATATTTTGGTAATTCCAGTAAGCAAATCAATATAATTGCTTCATCTTTACAAAGTTACTTTTTGAAGTTCCTGCTTTTGTATCCAGTGTAATTTTCATAATAATTTAGAAATTAAAATATGTATTTAGTTGAGACCATTCCTACTCCAATGTAAAAAAGTATCCCTTCAAAAAGAAATAAAAAAATCCCATACCTCATAAATATAATAACGATTTGACAATAAAATAAGGTCATTTGTAACTTATATTACTTGTAAGGTTTTTTCCCTAATCAACATTGAAGTGAGCTACAAATCCAAGGTAATTAGCTTTCTGGAATTACCAAAATATTTATAAATTCGACAACCTAACACGACTTAGCAACAAAGATAACTAATATAATGGATTAAAATCCTTGTAGAACACCCCTTTCTCCCTCCCCCACATACGAGTATTATGTATATAAAACGTAGACTAAGAATTATTTGTACCAGTCTGAAGATGACTCTAACGAGCTGAAGCCGGTTACGGTCAAATAAAATTAAGTGGAATAATGTTTTATTATAATATATTATAATGGAATTCCACCATGAATTTGTCAGTCTCAAAAATAGAAATAGGATCTTTCACACTGGGAGGTGGTGCGTTGTAATCACTGGGAGGTGGTGCGTTCTAATCCCACTAGGGGCACTTTGAAAACTTTGCTCGTTCCATTTAAAAATGTAAAGTAGGTATTATCAGCATTATTGTGGTAAGATATGATCACTCAGAGTCGAAGCGCTGTTTGAAAGGTCAACGGTTTTGTTTAGTAAACGTTTCGGTATGGTCATCGGTTATCTTATACCTCCCACCTTTCCGATTTTTACTTTCTTTCCCACTTCATTAAGCCTAATAATATTCCCTAAATTAGGAATGCCAGTTCCACCGACTCCAAGCACTCTTGTGCGATACTCTCAAAAAACTTGTTTAACGTCTTTTACGTTTACTCGAAAATCATTATTTTCTGGTAAACGTGATATCTCTCTCGATTCGGCCCAGCACGCAGCAGATGGGTAGACGCTAAGACCAGGAAAAACCTCACTCCATGAAACCGTGAACCCCTGCTAAGTAACTAAACGTAGCAAACAACTTGGGGTGATATCTGGCAGAGGTGTTGGTCATCCAATAAATCAGGGGTTCCCAATCTTTTTCAGCCAGCGGCGCACTTACAAGTTTAGTATTTTGTCACGGCGCCCTACTTTAGTAAGCTATTTGGAATAGATATAGTGACTATATATATATTTTATAGTCGAAAGAAATAAGTACCTACAATAATAGTAGTTAGGTAGATAGGCAGAAAAATTAAAACATCCACAATATGAAATTGAGTTTTATTATATTTATAAGAATTCAGAATTGAAACAGTGAACAAAAAAGACTTAAGAAATAAATAAAATACGATAGTTACTCAGTCAAATCAATGTAACGGGTGAGCTTGATGATTTCCGCATAGTTTTTCAAAGCAAGGAATAAGACTGGAGACAGCTACTTTCATTTCTTACTCCACATTGATCTTTGAGCGATATTTGTTCTTGATTACAGCTACAGCTGAAAGTCCAGCTTCACATAAATATGATGTGGCAAACGGAATGAAAATTTTTAAAGCTTTCGAAGTTAAATTTGGATATTCATTTTAAATCGATAACCAAAACTCCACAAAATTGGAACTGGTGAATCTAGTGTTGAGGTTGTTGTCGCAATAGAGTTCAATGAGACTCTCTTGCGCTTGTGTTGTGAATCCTGGCGAAGCTGGTGCACGGAAAGGATCTTGGATCCACGCAAATTTTTCGATATCATCATCTGCAAAGTACCTCGAAAACCATTCGGTTAGAAGGGTCATAAGGTCTTGTGAGACAAACAGTTCATTAGATATCACACATTTATTCGATTGCGGGAAGCAATCTTGACCGCTGCCTTTATTCATTTTTTTTATCCATAACTTCAGTTTCTTCCTAAACGCCGCAATTCTCTCCGATTGTTTCAGAATGTGCGTGTTGTTGTCTTGCAAAGAAAGATTAAAATTATTTAGTTTCTCAAATATATCGCACAAGTACGCTAGTTTTAGCAATAAATCTGGTTCAGTAAAATATTAAACGGATATTGCGAGCAAGTAGTCTTGGGCGGGTAAAAACGTGGGAGGGGTAGGGCATCAACGGTTTTCAAGCGCGTAGGTACTTTTCGGCGAGTGAGCGACGGCGATGAGTATGTGTTCTTTAAAGATGGGAGCACTCAAAATAGGAATTATTGCTTTATAGTTTATAGGTACCCGCGAAGGTTTCGGATATTGATAGAGGATCGACTCACGGCGTCCCTTTTTACTTTCTATGGCGCACCAGGGCGCCGCGACGCAAACTTTGGGAATCCCTGCAATAAATGGTTAACATACCCACCTCCCAAAATGAGCATAATCAGTAAAACCTCAAATTTTTATATTTAACCATTTAAGAGAATATTCGCGAATGTCAAATAAATATTTGAAACAAAAATTCAGAAAAACTTGGAACTGAACCCAGGACCTTTTAACCTTCCTGCGAATGCGACAAGCGACCTCATCTTTTTTCTGATTTTTATATTACAAAAATTCGTTTGAGAGTCGCAAATATTATCTCCAATAATTCAATGTCCATTAAGAGCGTTTAACCAGCCAGCGGACGAAAATCCACATTTCGTCGAAAGTTGTTCTTACGATCGTGCAGGGCGGTTACAATGAGAAAGATTAATTATTCTCCGTACAAGCTTTTTTTAATTATAACTCAATATCGAATTTATTTCAATCCAAATTAGCTTTAATTTAAACCTTCATCCAAAAATGCTGAAAGGCGTGATGATAAAACTATTAAAATAATGTATTTTTTGTAATTATTTTTTGATTATAAGTATTTATCATATTTCAATAATGTCTAAATTTAATAAGAATGTTAAAAAATCTGAAATATATTAGTTTGTAAGTGCGCAAATAAATACACAAATGGACCAATTTTCGTCAAGAAACACATGTACGTACATATTTTTTAATGATTTTATTGAAACTAAAATTAAAATTCTAAAACATGCGTTTGCTATAGTATTGATTTATTTTACTGCATGATTATATTATTTGAAATGGGTGTGGTATAATACAAAATCTTTTTTGAAAATTTAACAAATCTGCCAACGACCTATGGAATAACCTTATTATACTAAAAATTTAAAAAAAAATTCTTAAAATTTATTACATGCGAATGCTAGATAAAAGAACAATCTTTCGAAATCCATTTATAATTTTTTATGGAAAAGAGTCAATACGTCTAAAATCTGATTTGAAAATGACATATTTCTGGTTTTCTCTGGTAATGCCCTCTTAATTCACTTAATGAATATTTATTTCCATCAAAAATGAATATCAAATTCCACAAAATTATCTTTAACTAAAGTCATTCACCTTTTCTGTGGCTACCTTTCATGCCGTCTGCCTTTTATTTGCGATTCTTTATTCGTCCTTTCGGCAGTCGTTAGAAGGCGAACAGCTGCCCTCGTTGGTCAAAGGCCAAAGGGATATTCATTCCAGATTAATATAATGAAAGTGGGAATATGCTTTGAATCGAGAACCCACCGTAAAAAGCCAGTCTCTTTTCAGAACATCAAAAGGTCAAGTCTGAGCGTTTAGTGGTTTGTGGGTGCCTGGCACGCAAATACCAAATTTCACTATTTTGTTAGTAAAAGCCTTTAAGAATATCTGATTCATTGAAATTCAAGTGATAAGCTATATCAAGATATTGAATATTTATTTACAGCCTTACTGAAAAGCGCCGAGAAAATTTTATTCAATTGACAAATGTTAGTGTTTGTAAAAACCTAACAAAAAATTGTTAAGAAAAGATATATACATTGCTTATACACTCAAAGAGGGTAGTTTACATGTTTGTTGTGTATACTTTTTTTATTTATAATTTCTCTATGAATTTCGAAATTTTTCCAAAATATTTTAAGGGTCCTATATATATATATCTTACTAGCTTTTGCCCCCGGCTTCGCTGGCATAGTATTAGGGGGGTACCCACAGCGCCTCCTCCACCTTCCCTATCCCCACTTCAATCCCACCCCTCCTCTCCCCCGCCTCCTCTCACCCCTCTCTCTCCCACCCCCTCCCCCACAAATCCCCCTCACCACTCACCCACCCCTCCACCCTCCGCCCTTCCCCATCCCCCTCCCCCCCTCCGCCCTGCCCCAACATCCTATCCCCCGTCACCCCCCCGCCATACCCGCTACATTCCTTTTTCAAACAGCTCGCGTACAACCTATTGCAATTTTTGTATATATATTTTATAATGCCAGAGCTTTAAGCTACAGCCTATTTTGATGTATGAGCTATATTATTGTAAAGTTTCATTAAAATCCACTTAGTAGTTTTCGCGTGAAAGAGTAACAAACATAATATTAAGTAGGAAGGATAGAATTTTTGAAGCCTCGTAAAAACAAACACCATTTTAGAAACTAGATATAATTGGCTTTTCGGTTTTGTATTTGAAATATACTTTAGAGTTAAAAAATGTAGTTTTTTAAAAGCTTCAATCTTGAAAAACGTTAACACCAAACATTTTCTATTAAAATTTCGGGAAATTTGAAAAAAAATAACGCTGTCTTTTATTTAAAGAATTTGCAACATAGCCATCACTAAACTTTTTATCTCGTTCATACAATTAAAAATTGTAAGAAAATATGATAACAATTCCCCAAAAATATCTGAAAAATTTGACATTTTGGATTCATTTTTGCATAATTTAAACGTTTAAATCGAATTTGTTTTTATTTACACACGCATGAGGCATCTATATTTTAAAATAATATTACTATCGCGGAAGTTTTATTAAACTGACGCGGAAACATTGAATTAACAATAAGACTTTTAAGACTAAGATATTTATGATCAAAACTGACGAAAAATAACACAAATAATAGTAATTATGTTGAATTATACTAAAATAAAGTAAATTGGTGATTATTATAGAAATGACGTGCAAAGACATAAGACATAATATGAATCGCTGAATTTCAATGTTGCAAACGTATAATGACATGATTTTATTTGTAATGTTCTAACAAAGAAAAAAGTACAGTATTTATACAATATGTAACGAAAGCACCATTTAACGGTCGTTAGTGATTTTTTAGAAATAAGGCTGTTATTGTATTGGAACATTTACAAAGTATTAACATGAAAAAGTTATAAGATTACAATTGTTAAAAGCGTAAATGTTAATAATTCACTTTAAAATATTCACGCAGTTTAAGATATATGTTTTTTTCTACGTTGAGATGTTAAAGATGATTAGAAATATATAGATAAGAAAAATAAAACATTAAGATTTAAATAAGATGTAAAAAGAGAATAATAAACAGAGTCAATAACAAACATTAAATATAACTATTCTCCATGATGAGTCTTGTTAGTAGATTACTAACAAGCTTTTTCAATTATTCGAGACTGTTTGTTGTAGATATCTGTATAGTCCCAATTAATAGTTCCTATTATGTAGACGACACATTCTAGTCAAATTACGTTTCTTAGGAACTTTAATATGAATATTGCCCAGACAATGAGAGGTTAGAAATCACGAATAATTTTGTGTAAGCAAATTAAGTCGGCAGATTGTCTTCCTTTTCCAGGATCGTAAGATTAGAGTGATGGAGTCGTTCCGTAACATTGAGTAAGGCATTTAATCCAAGTTTAAAAAGTTTACATGATAACAGTTTGATAATATATTGATTTGTACAGATTCAAGAGTTTAGAATATTTTAAGTGGTGTTGGTTACAGAAAACATTAAATGGAATATATTTAAGTAACTAACTAACTAACTAACTAACCATCACGCCGTTTCCCCGCAGGGGTAGGCAGAGAGGACGGACCGCCAAACAACTCGGTCTTGGCACACACTCTTTAAAAATTATATGATATAAATGTACATGATGTAGGTAGGTGTATTGCAGAAAATACGTGATAGTGAAGATGTGGAGTTCCCGAGGCTGCTGTCAGCGTCATGAGCAAGATTAAGGCTCTGCAACCGGGCCCGAAAAGAAGAAGATGGAGAGATACGAAATTACGAATGTTAGAGGAGAGCGCCAACATTTACATCGACAAAATCGATGCGAAAATTGCGAAAATGTTCAATTTTTATTTTTATTTTTATTTTTTTTATTGAAATTTTTTTATTTTTTTGTACAGTACATACAATAGATACATAAATTTAATGAAAGTATATAAAAATAAAACTTAATACAATTATTAAATACAAATATAAATATTTTTTAAAAATATTCTCCCATAATAAGCAGTTGCTTGTGTATACGGGAGGAAGTATTATTTGTTAGGTTATTTTGAATTTATTTTTTTGAAATTTAGTTTATATAAAGCATAAGAGAAACTTATGTATATATATATGTGTACATTTTTTGAAATTTTTATTTATTATTTTTTTTTTAGTTAAGGTTTTCAGTATATTTTTTTAATTGTGTTTTGAAATTTTTGAAACTGTCCTTAAGGGATCTTATATTTTCTAATTATTAATAGTAATTTATTAAAGAAATTTGTTCCCAAGTATTTGTAGTTTTGTTGACCCAAAGTTTTTTTACAAATGGGAATTGGTAACATGCATTTTTGCCTGAGATTTACTATGTTTTTGAAAAATATGGTTTTGTTTAGGATATCCTCTTTGTAAACTTGTAAGGTTGAATGATACTGGAAGAGAGTATTTAATTTTCTGACTTTAAATTCTTTGAATATGAGTTCAGATGGATATATGTAGAAATGATTTTTTTAATATTATTTTTATTATTAATTTTTGCGCAATGTAGAGAGATTGTGTGTGAGTTTTATAGGCGCCAACCCATCCTATTATACCATATTGGATTATGGATTGACAGAATGCGAAGTACGTCAATAAAACACGACTCGTTTTAAATAGAGCAAAAATCTCGCGGGCATTATCTTAAACAGCATTTAAAGAAACACTGTGAATTTTTTCATACATATAACTTGTAAAATAACTGAAACAAACGTGTTAATAATAATTTTTGGAGCATACTTTGCGATTTTTTTCTATCGAGGGAATTTTATATAATTTGCGTTTCGGCGCGGGCAAAGTCTAGATATTTCAAAAATAACATATATTTTTTTCAGAGCTTTAAAACTTTACGTGTTTAAGGGAAATATGGAATAAATCGGTACAAATCCGGGTTGCGTGCCCTTAAGAAAGGGACCGATTATGGTTTGGACGGCGGATAAACAGAAAAATAACCCCAAGATACCAAGAACATATATTTTATATCTTCCTTTATTTAATATTTTTTACTTATATTCTTAACTTTACATTAAAATTTTTATTTGTTACTTTTCAACTTTTAATTTTAAATAATTTTTTTATTTCCTTACTTCTTACATTTTATATTTTCTGTATGTTGTTGTCGTATTTTTTTTACACACTGAGAAAAAAAAAACCTCAGGGCCTTCCTAGGGTATCATCCTTTGTAGAGGGTCTTTTTAAGGAAAGGAAGTAGAGGAAGTTCTATGAAGGAAAAGCAGGTATAGGGGATGGATAGGAATCCGGGGGTCAATATATTCAGGATATTGATTATGAATTACGTATGAATCCATCTCCCCCACTGCGGTGCAAATGGATGGGTCGAAAGAATCCGGCTGGAGAGATCAAAAGTTCTCCCTCAAACAGTCTCCGCCGCCAAGATCTAGACAAACATCACTCCATGAAGCCGGACACCCCTGACAAGTCACCAAACATGAAGAGCCACAATGGCACGGCTTAAGGTATCCAATAAATTGCTCAAAAATTGAACTTGTGCCGTTTATATGAAAATAAATAAATAAACATTGCATTTTTCCAGTATCAAAACCATTAACCCCTCCGCAACGTAAGCAGATACAAGCGTTAGAAATAGGACAGCAGTCAAGCACAATAAGCGTGTTTACACGTCAGCGCGTGTGTTTCCATAGAAATCGTTCTAACTCCGTTATTGTTTTAGTTACATCCCTAAACCAAAAAGTAAAAGGTAGATAGTAGATCAAGCTATACATCTCTATCAAGTTGTCTATAGAAATACATAACAGGAATCAGCTGTCAGTTGCGTAGTTGACAAAAATATTTTCCAGCGCAAATTTACTACCGGCAGCTCGTCCGCGCTCGACATTTTTAATTTTTATTAAATATTTTTATATGAAACTAGCTGGTCCCGGCATGCGTTGCTATGCCATTTAATAAAGAAATTGTTTCTCCTTGAGTGTTCCTCCCTGAGTGTTCCCGTTCTTCCCGTTCCCCTTCCGCCTCCCCTTCTTCTCCTGCGTCCTCTTCCCCTCTCGCGTTCCCACTCCGTCACCTCCACCTTCCCTCTCCCCACTCCACTTCCTGAGTTCCCCTCCCCCTCACACGTCCCCTTCCCCTCCCGCGTTCCCCTTCCACCTTCTCCACCTTCCCTCTTCCCTTTCCCACTCCCTCGCCCCGTCAACCATCCTCCCGCGTTCCATATATTCAATCCCAGTACATTCAGTTTTTAAACAGCCCGCGTGCCACCTTTTACAATTTTTATTCAAATTTCCATTTTTCATGTATATTAAATTTGGTACCTAACATAGGTACCTATTTAAAATATCTAAAATTCTTAATTCGATTTGAACTATTAGGGGAGTACCTACTTTAAATAAATTTATTAAAGATTTTCAAAAATAGAATCCTGATTGAACAATCAATGTTTTGCAAAATGTCATTCTCAAACACGCGAACTGTCAAACATGCTCATGTTTTCTGAAACTATCCAATTTTCTGCGCAATTTTCTTAATTTTTCTCTCCGTAAAAACCATCCTCGTACTTCAAGGAATATTCTAAAAAAGAATTAGCGAAATCGGTTCAGCTGATCTCGAGATTTGCGCTTACCAACAAATTTAGCGATTCATTTTTATATTATAGATGACAAAAAAGTGAGACGACAAAAGTGTTTATTACATATATATACAATAGAATTATTATTGTTGTTTACATAATCTGTGATTTTAGTACCGTTTTCACATAAAAAACTTCATGTGAGACATTTTTACCTATTTTTAATGTTTGCATGCTAAATTTTAATATTTACAAATCTTAACATTTATTTGTAGTATAATAATTCGAAAGCTTATTTTGTAACCTTTTTTAAAACAGTTTTTACTATTCGGCTACGTACAGAAATGGTTCATTTGTAGAGCTTTAATTGTGAAGCGGTAATAACACAAAGTTTTCGTAAAATGTCATTTTGTTTGAGACAAATCAAGTGCATATTGGCGAAAATTCGGAGGGGTTAAACAAGTATAAATGGAAAAAAATCAAATCCAGTTATAATACCGAAATATTTATGTTTAGCTACCGTAAACTTCATGAATTGAACAGAATCCAAGTTTTGGAAAATGATTCTGGATAATTTGTAAATTTCGGTAACTTTGTAATAATACTAACCCCATTTCTAAGAGATTCGGTACCCAAAGTTACACAATAGTTGTTTTTGTTTGTATTATTACAAGCCCGGGTCAGGAAAAGGGGTGAAATTCAAATTATTTCTAATTCCAATCTTTATGTATGATTTCCTCCTGGTTTGGTAGTAGGCGTTTAAGAAATTACAATATTTGTATTGTTTCGGTGAAAATAACGAAGAGACGTGCTTTCTGTAGTGCTCGGAATATTCTCATTTACATCCCAAAATAGAGTACCTAACTAATAGAAATTGTTTGGAACCGTGGAATACAAATTTGGAGCTTGTATCTTTGAATCAAGCTGGGAAACAGCGACGGACAATATGGACAGATACCGTCTCGGGTCCTTGGAAGTAATTATGTTAACTTGTGGTGGACCACAATTTACGAATTAAACTTTTCTATAAATTCGGTATCATTTTAGATTTTCACGGCCAAAAGTATTTTTGTTATTTATTTTTGGGGTGTTATGCTGTGTTGCGCTACCTTCTTCTTTAAAATAATTTCCCTTAGGGCCTGTGTCATCTGAGATGCTGTGTGGAGGGTCTTTTTGAGGAGAGGAAAGAAAGTACATTAGTCTTGAAGAGACCCATTTTGTTGGAAGGAGGAAACACAGAGGTCGGTAAATCATTCCACAACCGAGCTGTTGAACACAAGAACGAGTCGAAGAAGCGGCCCATTCTCATGTGACAAATGTCAACCGTGTACATATGTTCGGCACGCGTTTGGCGTATTTCCCGACTGTGCACGGGTGCTGAAGGGATCAATGACGTGAATTCCTCGGAGCATATTCCATTGTCCGGTAGACCAAGGATAGCATTCCCACCCGACGCCTGTGCTCTAAAGACTGCAATCCGTCTGTTAAAATGGGAGAATCCATCAAACGGACCTTCCGTTTTTGCAGAGTCGAGGGTATTTTTCAGGTATTTTTAGACCAGAGGTGGCTGCCAAATTCAACCGTGGGGCGCACTTGTGATTTGTACAGGGTTAGCAGTTATGTACTATTAAAGTATCTGCGGGCCCTGTACAGTACGCCTAGTTTTTGGAAGGCTAACTTTACTCTGGCTTCGATGGAGCTTGAACACCCCTTCGGAGTCACTTAGTTATATTTAGTCTAACAAGGTGTACCGTATTTTCCGTAAACCGACTGCGCATTGTATATAAGTACGCCAGGTGGGCAATTGTCGGCAGATCAACTGTCATGTTTAATGGTCCGCCACTCTTGGCTTTTGACACCAATTGTGATGAACCCTACCTAGCTGATTTACTTTTCTAAGCTTCTACCTCGTAGTTCAAATCTCGTAGCTCCTGTCTCGTAGCCACGCTCATAATTCTACCCTTATGTCCTACTGATCACACCACTAGGTATGATGGCCTGACTAAACCCTCCTTCCAGTTTGTCTCTACCTCAGGCTCGTGATTTCTAAACCCCTATACCTTATAATCTAGCTAAACCTACCCTATCTTCTTAAATCCCTGCGATTTTCTCACAGTAATCAAGATTTAAGATTTTTGTTCACATTATTTCTATAATCTTCGTTGTGTAATTTTTTGTTTTAGATTTTACATCTGTTTGCATACTTAATATGCACGCATATGTAGAGAAGATAATGTATTACGTGCGGTAACCCATAGATTCTTTTAGAGAAAGGGTGAGAATTTTCCGATTTATTAATTATTATTATTTTAGTATCTTTTAACCGAGTTTGATAAACTAACACCGCCTTAAACTTTGTGTCTATTTGATTTCCGTAGGAATTTAGTGTGTTTATTTAATTCTTCCTATCACCGCGGATACATCGATAACATAAAACAACAGTTAATAAATTAAACATTTCAAGAAAGCAAACCTTACCTTACCGGTGTAGGATGATCCTACTCGAGGGTCCAGTTTGTAATAATTCTCCTTTTACCTCTTTTAACTTGCTTTAAATATATAAAACTCTCCTGGCCATCGGCAAGACAGTTGTGATGTTTCGCCTTTCTGATGCTGATTTATTTTATTTTTGGAACTCTTTCATCCCTTCAAGTTTTCTTGGACTTTTCTTTTGGCTCTGATCGATATTTAAATTTTTAAGGCTTTGCATGTGTGTAGTAGGGATGGAAAATTCCTTCCCTACGTCACACAAGCCTTCATGAAAATTGGACCCTTATTTTCTTTGATAACTACGGAAAGCTACTTAAAGCTCCCTTGTACTACATACCTTTAGAGATATATGTACTTAACTAATTAATACGTTATTTACGACCTTGAACGTAAATATTTTCGTATTTATGTTGTAATTAAACTCCATCAAACGTTGTGTAATTTTTTTGATTTATGATATGGGACTTTAATTACTTTCATTTTGTGGTAACCCTTTGATTCTAAACAGAGCGTTGAGTTTCAAACTGTATTGGTCTCTCCCTTGCAAATCTAACTTTAAATACTTTCTCTAAATGAGCTAACTTTCCTCCGTCGCTTATTATGTTTTCATACATCCTAACGAACTCGTAAATAACCTGTACTAATCGAATTACGCATGTTTAATTGAACAAATAATTAAGTATGACTCAAATGGTTAATTGTTAGTAAATTTGATTATGATTGTTTTGTATCTGCTTGTCATCTCTCCAATCCGATTCAGCTGCTATAAGGTACATATAAAGATGGGTTTAGTAGGTTAATGTAATTAATAGATTGCATATTAGACGAACTCAGAATACCCTTTGTCTGCCGAAAATTTGGCTCCTATCCTCCTACAAGTAAACCAGGTGATCAGATTCTTACTAGAAATTCGCACAATCTTCTGGCGCGGATCGGTTAATTGATACCTAAGTTATTGCGTCCTAACCGTACTTCCTTTTGCCATCATGCACTGCCTTCAGGTCGTCATCCGAGCCTAGATACCCCCAAATTCCTACTCCTCCAAGGACTACTATTTACTTAGGGCGAACCGGTTTCGTCCTATATGCAATCATATACTCACGGTGTTTTGCAGAGTTACGGGTCGTGAATCCTCCCTCCACGTACAAGAAATGATGTGAGAGTAACTCTGTCGAGTCTAAAACGCTAGCCGTAAGCGGGTCCACATTATCCAATGTACAGTACATAGAAAGATATATATGTAAACATACGTTTGGGTAGGATTATAACTCGCAATTTTGAGGCTAGCTAGTCTCAAATCCCGAGCTCGGATTTCGTGAAAAGGAATTCTGCACAAAACCTTAGCCGATGACCGAATATATACATACCAAGAGTGGGAAATATTAATAGATACTAGTAGAATAAGAAATTATCTCGGTTTGTTCTGGAGTGCCGAAAATTCCAAGCTTTTTGATTTGTTTGGTTGACAATTTTATTTAAGAGATTGCCATCTCTAGTATGTGTTTGGTTAATGGTCCTTGTTTTTTAAGGAGCGACCACTGCCTCCTATTGTTGAACTGTTTTCTAAATTTTCCCCCAAGGTTCAACTTTTGGTAAAATTTTTACTATCCCGTGATTTTTCAGTTGTCTCATGTAACTGATTGATACTTTTTATTAGGCTATCCCGTGATTTTTCAACTGCTTCTTGTAGATGATTGATACCTACGAGAGTAATTGTTCTATAAATTTCTCCTCGAATATTCCATGTAATTCTTCAATACACTCCTAAACTAACCCGTGATTTTCCAAATGATTGTTGTACCTATTATTTGTCTAGCTATAATAAATCTGTTTACTTTCAATTGTTCAGTTCAAAATTTATCTCTTCATGTTCAAATTAAAGATTGTGTTTAAACTTTTTCTATAATTGCGCAACTTCATGGCTTTGCCTCATTCTAAAAGTTAATATTAATACCTGTCAACTACCTATTATATACCCAAGGACATACTCCTTTAAAGCATCTGACCCAGTGCCCCCATGACCGAGTTGTTTTATAAACAATTTTAATTATGTAAACATTACCGCTGTCCTCGTGACCTAGATTCCAAACATGAGATATTTGTTTACTTTTAAAACATTCTCGAACGTGAGATTTACGGTCCTAAATTTCCTTTTGAATTTAATAGTGGTAATTTCTTTTTTTGCAATTGCCCTAACCTGATCCCAAATAAATATAGTTATAATTTACATACATATACATATATATTTTGCCTCTATAAATAAATATACTGATATATACAATTATATTATAATTGAAATAAATTCTAATATCATAACTCATTTTTTTATCATTTTATATTAGCTGAAATTATAATAGTACATATATTAATAAAATAAGTATAAAATATGAACTTGAAATTTTTCTAGCACACAACTATTTTTTAAATAGCATAGTGCGTTCTAAGTAGGTATTAGTAATCGATACCTTTTACTTTTATTTAAGTGTGTTTCTTTTGATTAAAATTTTCTTGGGATAAATATAAATATATATATATATAAATATACATACTTTATATATAATATTTCAATATAGGTACATATCACATATTAAGCAAGTAATACTTTGTTATAAAATTAATTCAAATACCAACTGTCTGCTGCATACCGCTCTCTCCTTGGCACCTGAAAATTTTTTATTTTAATTTTTAATAAAACTTACCCCTTTAAGGTTTTTTTTATCCGACCGGGAGCTACACGGTAAAACCTTGTTATGTTTTCCTTACCTAATACCTACTCCTATGTTATCAACTAAATTCAAATAAAATTTTTCCGACTTCAATTTTATTTTATTCCCGTTTAATCTATCTAAATTAAATGATGTTTATCGTTCTAACTGCATTTTATTTCAAATCTCGTTGGTTAACTTAACACTTTTTAAATTAAATTTAACAATTAATTACTTATTTTGTGTTCGTTTTCCCACCGTACTTTTATTTCGCAACAAAGCGTTATACAACTAAATACCGAACAGATTATTATCATGCTTATTTATTTATTATTTATTTCAACCTCCAGATTTATTATTATAATTATTCCATCGTTAAAATAACACTCCGTTTAAATTATAATTTTTAAGCAATAACCACTTCACGATTATTTACGAAATAAGAGATTTATTATTTTTATTTTTGTTTGTCACCGAACCTTTTTTATTTTGCAATAAGATAACGTATTTTACTATTTATTTAAGCTTTCCGAAATAATTAGTATTATTAAGTTACCACAATCTCATTTAACGGCAATTTAATTATTTGTATTATTTATTCTAAAGTCCATATCTATTATTATTATTTTATCTAACACTAGATTTATCCTGTGATAAATTATTACGTTCGATTTGCACTTTATTTAAGGAACTATTATTGATATGATTTTTTTTTTTTCAAGTATTAAGTCCTAAAATTTAACTAAACACTGCTTTTAAATTTGCCAAATACCACAGAACACTTTCCACCAACACAATTTAAATTTATGATTTAATCACCTCACTGAATCTAATTAATTATTATTAATGGTACTAATTTCTTACACTGAATTTAATACCAAACTTTAGACACTTAGAACTTTCTGTTAAAATGCATTTTATCTAACACTAGATTATACTAAGTCCAAAATCACTTCTATTGACTTGACTCCAATTATTTCAGAGTCATAAAATTTATAACACTTAGAAAATTTTTCAATTAATAACCGCTTTAAACGTCACGTCACGTAACTTCCACGTTTGATAATCCCACGATTGATCTCGAAAAATGCCTGAGTTCTATTTTTTATACCCCTTTCAGGTCCAAAAGATTGTATCTAAATTTCCTGTGACAACACAATTCCAACTCTATCAACTCGCAAACCCTTGAAATTATCTCAACATTATCGAATAATGTTCCTTAAGCCCTATTTCCATTGTCTCATTGCTTCCTCTCTCTCATTTTCATACCTACAAGATCCGAATTCAGTTACTTTGTTTTAAATTGCCCTATCGTTCTTTGTGCCGTTGGTCATACAAAATTTGCTTGAATTTCATAATTTTTTAGTTATTTTTTTCTCAATTCGTAAAAGGTCCGTCTTCGATAACTATATTTACGTCTCGATTTTTCCGTACCTATCACAAATCATGATTATCTCCATATCGAAATGTTTACTATGCAATTTCGAGTTGCAATTTTTATAAATTCTACTCTATCTCACTGCTACTTGTATGAATTTTTCCATTAAAACCCGTATTTTCTCTATTTACGTAGTATATCTGAATTTTCCCCTTTCCCCTAGAATTTTCTTGTATTCACAACACTCTTCCTACGAATTTCCTCTTTTATCCTTACGTTATTGTCCACATCTATATGATTAGTTACATTCCAAGCCAAATTTATTGTTTTCATCGATACTTCTGAATTTTCATGAGTTTTTCTTACGGAATCATCTTTTAATTGTTTTTATTTTCTTTTTTACTACCCCCGTTTCGCCTTCGATGTATGTCACCTCTTAGAAAATTTCATTTTCTATATACTACTACTTTTTATGTTATTTTTCACATTTTTCATAGGAGAAACTTCCACTTCGGCCCTTAAATTCCTGTCATTTTTATTACGTTCTATGGTTCATCCTCCAAATTCCGTCCCTTTCTCCCCTAAATCCACATTAATTTAAAATTTGACGTCTGTTTATTTCTGGGTTTTCGAGGTATTGATCAATAACTCAGCTTTTATTCGAGGGTAATAAAATATAATGGTTTTTAGTTAACATAAACTGCCCATAAGACCAATGGTAATTTTTATCGTCCTAAAAGCCATTAAAATGGGTTTAATCGCCTAATACCATGTTCGTTTTCTTATTGTTTGAACAACAAAATCACGTGTGAGGTCGTCAACTCAAATAATGTTTCATTTTTCCTTGCAGTCTGTCCTATCTCCCATAGAATTCTCCTCAAACAATTGACGTAAAACAACCCTTTTTGTTTGCTTTATCTAACGCAATGTAACTAGAATGACCTCCCTATTCCAAATATATAACGATATCTATTTAAACTCGTCTGAAAACGCAAAATTAAGTCGAAATCTTATATTGTTCAATAAACACTTCCATTTAAACGTCAATTTTTTTCATTAGATTATCTTTTCAAATCGTTTTCTTTTAAATGTAGTTTTCCTCTTAATCTGGCCTCCTTGACTTTCTACGTACTCGCTATACAACTGAATATCCCTACAGTAGCTTTTCTTACGTTTTACACGTCTTTTCTTTAATTTTGCTCTGATCATAATTTTTTTGCTATTTTCTTGCATAATTTTTCCAACATAATATGGATTAATTTGCTCGTTAACGGCGGTTGTCAATACCTTGATTGCACTGATTGTTTATCTTACATCTAGGGTCATCGTACCCGATGCACCGGGCGTGAGACCCTGTTTACATTATAGTGTATTGATCTTTCGGTTGATGACGATATTTTTTTCCATAATTCTCTGATTAATTGCCTAGTTCAAAGTCCATCTCTTTGTTCAAAATCTGAATACGCCCTCCGCTTTGTGATTGGTTTGATCAATTATTGATTGGCTGTTGGTTTCAACTATTTATTTTCGAGCCTAAGAAAGGGTCTCTCCCTGTCCCGTGACGATTTTTAATACCATCTGTGATCTTTTTACCAAAATTCATCTCAATCTGTTTAATTTATAGGTCCCTACTGTCAACAAGAATTCAATTTACTTTGATCCGATAGATGTCGCAAGTGTGTCCGTTTTATAAGTAATTGGTATTTTCTTTTTAAATTAAAGGGGTAGGCTACGATATTTTCTTATTTGCACTGGTGATTAATGCAATACATCACAAGTTTTCTCAATTTGAGTTCTTGTCTGCAGCTTCTCCTAACATAATGTTTTGTCTTCATAGTTAGTATTCATAGTTAGTATTCACGAAATTGTTTGAATAGTAAGGATGGATGGATATGGAGGGGATAATATGTTTGCTGAAAAGTCGGCTCCTCCGCTAACCAAGTGAAAACCGATGAACGACAATTTCAAACCGAATTCTCCCAGTACGTTTGCTAGACTTATCCTTAAATCCGAGTTTTACTCTCTTCGACGAGCGTCTCGTGTTATGAAAGGGGCCCTTCACGCCAGCAGGGGGAATACCAAGTCTTCATGCCGTTTTTATGTCACACTCCGACTTCCGACGCCTCCGGGTTGAATTTAACTCTACTGAGTCTAGAAGGGGTATTTCATGTCTTCCCTTATCATGCCTCTATCCGTTGAATGTGGCGTAAGCTTGTGACGGGCAGATCCATCCTCCCACGTGACCGACCCAGCGTTACACTCCACCTCTGACTAGCCGACATAAAACGCACCTCGTGAGCCTTATGCTTGCTTTCAGGTTTGACAAGAACTTCCGGTATGCAAATAACCTGTAGTTTTAATGCCGCGTCTGCGTATTGTCTGCACACGTCCTTCCTCTTCCCCGTATGCCCCACCTCGACAATACCGCCACAAGATCAAATCTCTCTCCGTTCGGGAAAGGTTGACACTTACATTTCCGGATGGCTCATAAACACATACCGTAGCCTTGAAAGTTACGTTCGAGAACAAGTTAGGATTCAGGACTGTATGAGTATTTGAACACCAGTGTTTTTTAAATGAGGTCACTAGCTCCTCGTGTGTTAGGTATTTAGGATTTTTGGTTATTTATGGGTTCTTGGATACCTACTTGCTATAAGAAAGATTTAAAATGAGGTAAATCAAGTTGTCATTGAATCAATGACCTCCTGAATAATTGTGATGAGCTCTCTTTGAGTTTGAAGCTAGTCGAGGTACTTTACTTTGCGAAATTTTGCATGCTAAAACAATGCTACCTATTGGCGGTCGCTCTAGTATAATCAGTTGTTTACAATTGAGTGAATTTAACGTCGATTTTACTTTCACATATTGGGCGAAGTTTCCGTCGTAAGCTATGATTGATAAACCTGCCCCTTGACTTTTGTGTTTTTGTTTTGTTTATTCGTTGGTGGAATCTAGGTGACCGTGTCAATGAACTCTAATCGAAATTTTAGATACACAATCGAAGGTCATGTAACATACCCTAATCTCGTCAGTGAAAGGATTAGGTAGGTATTAGTTATACCTATCAATTGGCTATTCCCATTGATTTTAGCGTTACGTATATCATTTCTCATGGTTATTTGTTTATTTAATTTATGTGTTGTCGTTGATTATTTTCCCTCGTCTTATTATTGTCTTTATTTGTAATTTTAGAATATGGAGCGCATTGCACTGCACTTTCCCTGCACACATTCTGGAATAAATTATTATTATTATTATACAAGATAGACCAAAGATACATAGACAAATACAAACGTCATTGTAAACCGCGTCCACTCTAAATTACATAAAACAATGTATTTAGCAAACAGTGAAGTGATATTTTAACTTAAAACATAGTATTAATTAGCTAAAATCACAGTGAATTAATAAATTCAATACAAACGATTGTTAATAATCATAAAATTCAATCTATCATATTCAATAGTGCATTGTGTTGACGCGTGTCGTGTAGGTACACCGCAGTGACACCGTACTCGATACCGATACAGGCCGTCTGGCCGCGGCACCTAGCCGTTTGTACCGATTGAACTCGCTACTTGGAGTTTCATTTATACTCGCTACCTAATTATTCTCGCTACTCGCCGCTCGCCACCACTAAAATGGCTTCTACAAGATCTACCTCGGAGCAACAAAAAATCGTGGACTCCCTCACGGACTACATTGACCGTAAACTGGGTGAGTTGAAAAAACAAATGTTCTCAAAATTCGAGACAGAATTAGCAGATTTAAAAAAATCAACACAATTCGTTAGCGATAGATATGATGAAATTAATGAAAAATTAAAGTTAATTCTTGAATTACCGAAACAGCACCAAAAAATTTTAGAGGATCTAGAAAATAAGGAAAAAAGAATTGTTGCCCTCGAAATGAAAATAGCTGCAACAGAACAAAATGAATTGAAAAATAGCGTGGAGGTAACAGGCTTCAAAATATCGACTGACGAACCACCTCAAGTAATTGCAAACAGAATCACTACTGCCTTCGGAGTAAGCCTAGAACCGGAGGACAAGTACAAATTTCTAAAACCGACAGACACAAAACCTCCGCGATTAATTTTAAACTTCAAAGAGGAAAATAAAAAAATCACTATGATGAGTAGCAAAAAAAATACCAATGTATCCCTTCAGATTGCAGACGAAAATAAAAAAATTTACGTAAATGATACCCTGACGCCATATTACAAAAATCTCTTATGGATTACTAAAAAAAGGGCCAAAGAAAAAAATTTCAAATTCATCTGGTTCAAAAACGGAAAACTACTGGCCCGTAAATCTGAAGGCTCGCCAATTACGGAAATAAAAAATCATTATGAACTTGAAAGTAAAATCATATAATCTTGCCACTTTCTCGATAACCTACCTAATCTACATTATAATATACACTTAACCAGAAATGGATCAATTAATTAATATAGAATTTGATAACCCTTCACCCGATACCAGCACTACTTCAACAACTATAGACAGATCACCCTTTCCCCTTCCCCTGGATGATGAGATAACCCCACCACGAGATGTAAGGAACGTGTACCAAATTGGAGACATCAAAATCAATATGCAAAACACTGGACTGATACACCCGTAATGTGATGACTACCAACTACTTCTTCTGCACAATGGACTAAACAGTGCAGTAAATATACCTACAAGTTTAGGATATAACGAAAACGATAGGATATATAAATACTCTTTAACATGGCTGACTACATTGAACACATAGACTCGGACAAACAGCATCACTGCACAAGTACTAATGACTTTAAACAATGGACTAACATCATTAAAAAAAATAGGATCAAAATATTACATCAAAACATTAGATCAATTAGTAAAAACTTTGATGAATTTATATTATACCTCCAACAACTTGAAAATAATTTTGATGTCATCGTACTGACAGAATGCTGGCTGAATGACAAATATACACCTAAAACACTTGAAAACTATAATACGTACCACTCAACAAAGCACAAAAACCAAAATGATGGCGTAGTCATATACACAAGTAATAAAATCAACACAACTATACAAGAAATAAACATCATAGACTCTAACTGCATAAAAATTACATATGACAAAGAAAATTGTATCCTAGCTATATATAGATCTCCATCCAAAAATAACATAACAAATTTCCTAACTGCACTAAACAGCACATTAACTGATCTCAACAAAATCAAAAATATCTTCATAGTAGGAGACCTAAACATAAACACTTTACAATTTGGACACCCGCAAAGCATAGAATACCTATCAATACTAGCGCAACATGGACTGGAACCCACGATAAATATCCCAACACGAGTCACACAAAACACAAGTAGCTGTATAGACCATATAATGATCAAGTCAAAACTAAAATCCGAAACAATAGTACTCGAAAGCGCAATTACAGATCATTACATGACTATGATAGCAATAGCTACCGAAAACACAAAATCTGAACAACATAAAACATTTACAAAAAAAATAACTGAATATCCAAACTTAAAGGAAAAACTCAAAAAAATGGACTGGAAACCAATATACCGAATACAGAATGCTGAAGTAGCTTGGGATAAATTCACAACTACGTTAACACAAGAAATAAATAATTACACTAATATAAAACTTATAACACTTACACACAAGACAAAAAAAAATAAAACTATGGATAACACAAGGAATATTAAACTACATCCGTAAACGAGACAAATTACACAGACAAATTAAAAACACGCCATATGACATGGAACAACTTAATTTCTATAAAAGATATAGAAATATCTGCACAAAAATTATAAGAGTAGCTAAGGAGATATACTATAGACAAAAACTACAAAAAGAAAACAACAACCCAAAAGCTATATGGAAAATATTAAAAGAAGTGGCATATACACAAAAACACAAACAGAAAAATAGTATCGAACAATTAAATATTAATTAAAAAAAAAAAGATATCATTACAAATGCGGAGATAATAGCGAACCATGTGAACAACTTCTTTGCAAATATAGGAAAAGTTTTAGCAAACCGTAAAACACAAACACAAACCAACCGATCAGACATCAATACACAAAAGACAAAACTAAGACTTACAATAAAAACAATTACGGAGGAGGAAATTGAAAAAATAATCGATAAATTAAAAAACAATGTTGCACCGGGATTAGATGAGATAACAACAGATTGCATTAAGAAATTAAAAAATGAAATAATAAAACCAATAACACACTTAATCAACCTTAGTATAAAACAAAGCTGCTTCCCTAGTACTTTGAAACAAGGACTGGTGATCCCTATTTACAAAGCAGGAGACAAAATGGAAAAAAATAACTATAGACCAATCACATTATTAAACTCATTATCAAAGATCTTCGAAAGAGCATTAAAAAACCAAATTATAAAATACCTTGAAGAAAACAAATTAATCTCGGATAAACAATACGGATTTAGAGAAAAAAGAGGTACCAAAGAAGCTTTAGAATATGTAATAGATTATATACATAGCAACCTAGATCAAGGGCAAAAATGCATAGCAATATACCTAGACTTAGCTAAAGCCTTCGATTCAATCTGCCACAAAACCCTATTTAAAAAATTAGAAAACATTGGTATCTTAGGCAAGGAACTCCAGCTAATGAAAAGTTATATGAGCAACAGAACCCAACAAGTTAAAATTAATCACCATACTAGTAAACCACTGCCAATTACATATGGAGTTCCACAAGGAAGCATACTAGGGCCCGTGCTATTCACTATCTACATAAATGAACTCTGTAATATGGAAATAGACGGAGAAATAATTAGTGATGCGGACGACACAGTATTACTCTTCAAATCTAAAGACTGGAACAATGTGTATAATACAGCAGAGTTAGGGATTACGCGAGTGAAAACATGGCTAGACACAAAAATACTTACATTAAATATATCGAAAACAAAATTCACAACGTACAGTATAAATAGCATGGGACAACCAAAGAAGCTTTAGAATATGTAATAGATTATATACATAGCAACCTAGATCAAGGGCAAAAATGCATAGCAATATACCTAGACTTAGCTAAAGCCTTCGATTCAATCTGCCACAAAACCCTATTTAAAAAATTAGAAAACATTGGTATCTTAGGCAAGGAACTCCAGCTAATGAAAAGTTATATGAGCAACAGAACCCAACAAGTTAAAATTAATCACCATACTAGTAAACCACTGCCAATTACATATGGAGTTCCACAAGGAAGCATACTAGGGCCCGTGCTATTCACTATCTACATAAATGAACTCTGTAATATGGAAATAGACGGAGAAATAATTAGTGATGCGGACGACACAGTATTACTCTTCAAATCTAAAGACTGGAACAATGTGTATAATACAGCAGAGTTAGGGATTACGCGAGTGAAAACATGGCTAGACACAAACATACTTACATTAAATATATCGAAAACAAAATTCACAACGTACAGTATAAATAGCATGGGACAGCCAACAAATAAAACAAACACCATAAAAATTCACAATTGTTTAAACACCAAAAACTGCGACTGCCCTGCTTTAGTAAAAACAGACCAAATAAAATATCTAGGAATCATAATTGATCATAATCTCAAATGGGCACATCATATAAATCATATCACCAATAAACTCTTCAAAACAATACATCTTTTCCTAAACATAAGAAACATATACAAACTAAAACAAATGAAAACAGTATATTTTGCACTCTGCCAATCTATAATAGAATATGGTATCATTGTTTGGGGAGGAGCAACAAACTCAGCTATTGTTCATTTGGAAACCACACAGAGAACCATCTTAAAGGTTATACTAAAAAAACACAGAATGACTGACACAGACCAAATATTCAACATGTTCGACGAACTTGATATACGACAATTATACATAAAAACACTTCATAACTATATCTTTGACCAAAAACACAAACTCCAACAAACACAAACCATCAATAGACCAGTTAGACAAGCATACATACAAAACTTAAAAACACCGACGATAAACACAAGCTTTGGACAAAGACATCACAAATACCAGGCAATAAAAGCATTCAACCATCTTCCACCCGATTTAAAAAAAGAAGAAAACAAAAAACTTTTCACACTCAAAATTAAAAGATGGATTAAAGAACAAAAAAGGCAACTTTACAAAAAAATCACAACATAAAAAAATAAAAACACATAGACATAAACACCATTGCAATACTCACTAATTTATAAAACCCCTTTAATTTCTCTATCGGTTTATATGTATCTATCCTATTTATATAATTTTATTTTATTGTTTAATTTTAGTGTTATTTTACTCTATTTTATTTTGCTCTATTTTACTTTCTTTTAATTCTTATATGTTAGTATTGAGTTTCTTTTTTGTTTAGTTTTGATTTTATATGTATCTTAAATTAAAAAAATAAATCATATCAAACTGTAAAATGAGGTCCTCAGCACGGGTAAAGCACCCAGTGAGGCCCACATTAGTCAAATATGTAACACACATGTATAAATCAGGTGAATCAAATAAATAAATAAATACCTTAAATTGTTTGAGAGGCACATTTCTATTCACATCGTGTAATACCTAATTACATTGTGCCAATAGATGATTACCTCCAATGAACGAATGAACGATAATGATACTTACATCATATTTTTATGGTTTATTTGTTTACACTTCACATAGGTGACCTTCAGTATACTGACCTACTTTGGAGATTGTTTATTTCTACGGTCATTGTCCTTTTGAAACACGATTCATTGTTTAACTAATTCTTTTATATTTTACTTGTCCTAGCTTTGCGCAAACATTGGTCGTTTAAGTAGGTAATTTGCTAACCTAAGAGGTATCTGGATAACTTAGCTTCAACTAAGGTATAGTTTGCTTGACCTACATAGTTCTGAGAAATATAGGTATTTCGGTTACGAATCAAACTTATATCGTATGTCGCCTATCCTTATACGCGCTTATGTAAACAATAGACCTACCTAACTAAAACAAGTACTTGTATAACCTAATTTATAAGTAGGTATTTGTTTGTTTGACCTAATTTTGAGACGCATGTATACTCCCGCACACGAAATATAGAATAAAGAGCTTCCACGATAGTCATTCATTACGTTCTACGCGCCTCGATTAGATAATTCTAGAGTAGATATTGCCTGGTTGACTTGCTTTCGAGCTGGTGGGCATTGCTATCCTGCGTGGAAAAATAACATAATCTTTTAATTAGTAGCAGCGTGTTAGTGACAAAACTCCAAAGCTCCGATTGATTTATTGGTGATGCACGCTCGTCCCTTTCTTCTTTGTCCCTGAAAATAATTAATAATTGGTTTTATCTTACCGCCCTCGATCGATTATAATTTTTTCCAGTCGGGACCTTCATAACTTCGACATTGTGATCGAGGTTTTCCCTTTTTTCGATTCCTAGCTAATGGATTCCTATCGGCCCTTTTTGAGAAAAGACTCTGATGATGAAAAAAAAACTCTTCAAATATCTGTCTATTTAAGATTCACTTCGGTATTTCGCTTAGTTCCTCAACCTCGTATTAACTACTGTTTTATTTCATTCGCCTTCGAGAGGTGAATCATCAAATAACAAATCAGATGTTTAATTTTAGTGTCCGGAATTAGGTAAATTATTATTTATTCTTAATATTTTAATATCACTTTAGAATTAATAACCGTAGATACGCACGTTTTCCAAGTGTACGAATTATTATCACTACTGTTTATTACAATTTCGTTATTCAATTCACAAAGAATTTTTAACCGCCTTATTATTGAACCACTGTCGTTTAAACGTGACTCGAACAATTCGTTATTGTTATTTATTTTACCTATGTCATGTTATTTAAAGTAAAGTTAAAGTTTTAATTATTATATCACCTATAGTTAATTTTAAAATCGCGTGTTATATTTTCTTTTATCCGGTAATTTAATTTATTTTAAGACACTGGATTTTTGTTAAATGTTATAAAACCACTAAATATAAGTTGTAAGAAAGAACCCCGAATGCCATTTAATTCTTATTTACTGAATTTAAACACTTTCATTATAAAACACCCGAACTTTCACGAAGTATTATTTTAAAGCACTTTATCGGACTTTTATTTCTCAATTTTAAGAGGAAAATAAAACACTGAATTTACTATTTTTGCAAACACTTGTAGACATTTCAACTTTACTAGTAGTCTTACGTTTTTTCTTGATCCCGCACTTCCCGTTGTTTCGTCCGAACTCTCCCCCAATCTCCCAACGAATTCCCCCTTCTTTATCAAACCATGGTGTCTTAAAGACTTCTTAGAGCTCTCCTTTCATAGAAAAATGACTCCTGATCGTCCAGACTTTCATAGGAAAAGGACCAAATTCAGTTCCTCCGTATATGACCTTTTGTCAAATCTCTGTTAATCTCCTATCTCATGCCTTAGAGCCAAATTTGTCTACTATATCCCTCTCGTAGAAAATCACATAAATTTTCTCATTGACATGTATCTATAATAAAAATTTCATGTACTTGCTCGTAATTCATTGTTAATGCCCACACTATAAAAAGTAATGGTTTTATTTTTAGAGTAAATATTCGTATTTAACTTGTATAATTTTGTTTAGGTCGTTTCGTGTTAATGATGCCCTTAATTGCTTGAAATCATGTTATATAAATTTATTTGGATAAAGTCATATCAACAAAGTGATAGCCAACCTTTTTTCTCTAGTCAAACGGTTAGCGATTCCTTCGACGGTTCATGCGTATTTCCCAGTGTCAGGCTACGTTAAGCATCTTTTCCTGTGATTTGATTTAATTGTAGAGTGACCAAAATGTACCGTGGCCTTTGACATGCCATATTTTCAATATCCTGTTTATCGTGAATAGTGTTGTCAGATCAGAGTAATCCTTATACCGGTACCTATTAAAGTCAATTTAAGTAGTTCCAATTAGTTTTCTTTTGAGATATTTGGCTCTAATAACTTCGTTTCACCATTCCATTTCCATATCAATAGGTTTTCCCACTTTTCCAGGTTATTATCTTCAGTTTGTGAAATTTTCCGAGATTCTACCCGTTTTTTGTGATCATTCCAGATCGGTTTTAATTAAATCGACCCCTGGGACCATTCATGTTACGTTTTCCGTGCCCTTATTGATGATTTTTCATTTATTTATTTTCAACATTCCCGTCTAAGATTTTTTTGTGTTTCCGTTTAAAACTTTAGGTACCCAAAACCCCCAGTTCCCGATCGCGTCTTATGTAAACACGACCCGGAGTCAATAATCTTTCAACTCTTTGTCCTCAGTATTGTTTTTAATACAGTTCATTCAACCTAAGTTCCTGTGAGAATTAATTCAAGGCCGCCCAAAATGATCAAAGTCCACTCTCTTATTGGTAGAATTTAAACTTCCTTTGTTCTCGATATAACTATGATATGGGGTTCCCTCGCTCCAGTCTCTATGCAGATCTCTGTAATAGCTCCCAACTGCTCGGACAGATGTCGCCGAATGTACCATTTTCTCTACATAATATTTAGAGGGAAAAAAAAAATTCTTGTAGGCTTCTCGTAGGTTGAAGGTTGGCATTCATCACACATGGAACTAAATACTTTTCTCACATATCATTTGTATAAATTACACACTATGTGAAAAAACTCTACGATCCTATTTTTTATTTTGTTCCCATGAAGAGAAGGTTGCTTGGGGGAATTTGCCACGACGCATTAAAATGAAAAATTTAAAATTAGATTTGAGGCCAAAATACTTAAGCAAGCGAAAAAAATCTTTTTTAATCAAATGGTATAGCAAATATCTTAGGCGGACATATATGCTATTTTATTTATTTGTGTTATAAATTATAAATATAGGCTATTATACAATTTAATTTACCAGAGTTTTTGAAGCAACAATGACAGTTCTTTTTTCAAACATTCTTCCAGCAGGTATCGTGATTTGAATATCATGGACAGGTATCATGATATAAAAAAATGCAAACAAGAAAATCTAGATAAACACAACAAAATTCACGTTTGAAAAAAAGAGTCTTTAACTTGTTGAACGTGGGATGACAATTCAAAACCGCTAGAAAATAACCTTGATCAACCAGTACACAAAGCAATTGTTTTCTGTTTACCAGATAATATTTATTTTCATTCATCTTTATTACGTGATAATATTATAAGATCTTTTTCCAGAAAATCTAACTAACTAAAAAAAAAGATTAAAATATCCTCCATTTTGGAAATAATTGTCAAAAAATATATTCATACAAATATGAACTGATTTTATTATTTCTACATAAACCTGAACACGTACCCAATAAAAAAAAAACATAATTCAAAGGAGCTTTAAAAAAAATAATAACCTTTACACTCATTTGAAAACTTAAAATAACGATACTTTCGCTATTGATAGCTGCCAGAAGCCACCCCTAAATTTCATAGAAAATTCTATTAAAATAATTCAGAGTAGCTACAATAATCAAATAGTACCTACGTTGTAGATTGATATTGGCGCAAGCAATTCTGACCTTATCCTTCATACAGTTTCATTATACATAAGGGTTAAATGCGCACTTAAAAATCAAAGATTTTTTTTGGCCCGCCAGCCACAGATGAGAGGTTAGGTCGAGTTAAAACAAGACTTTGTTACGTTCAGTCAACAAAGATAAAACCTTACTACGCGCTTGTACATGTACCTACCTGAATTGCTAAAAGTACAACAAATAAAAAAATTTAAAATTGCGTCCACGTGTCTCCCAACAAAGACAATTAGCTCACTTAGACCGTTCAACAAAGACACGTAGCTGTAGCCGCCTACATGTTCACTTGTCTTTATTCATAGAGCCAGCGCATTAGAGGGTCTCGCTTTAATTAGACAGCGGATACTTGGAAGACGAATGTTCCCTCGCGTAAAGAGGGAAGAGGGATAGTACTCTAAGTGAGAGGTATTATACATTCGTAATTTGGTTCTCCATTAAATTACTTAGCAGAGAACACTAAAAGGACTTACGTTATATCGTTGAAGTCTTCTAGAATTTAGAGTTCTAGAGTGTTGCAACTGTATTACACAGTTTTGCTACTCTGTTCTTTATTTAATTCCACGAAAAGTTTTTACCTAGTTCGTTTGTATTCTGAGAAATGTATACCTTTTGCATCAAAGACAAAAATAAAGTGGAAACTTAAGAGCGTTTAACTAGCCAGTGGACGAAAATCCACATTTCGTCGAAAGTTGTACTTACGATCATGCATGGCGGTTACAATGAGAAAGATTAATTATTCTCGGTAACAGCTTTTTAAAATTATAACTCAATATCGATTTTATTTCATTCCAAATTTGCTTTAATTTATTAATTTATACCCACATCCAAAAATGTTGAAAGGCGTGATGATAAAACTATTAAAATAATGCACTTTTTGTAATTATTATTTTATTATAAATATTTATCATTTTTTAATACTGTCTAAGTTAAATAAGAATGTTAAAAAAATCTGAAATACATTAGTTTGTATGTGCGCAAATAAATACACAAATGGACCAATTTTCGTCAAGAAATGCATGTACGTATATATTTTTAATGATTTTATTTAAACTAAAATTAAATTCTAAAACATGCGATACCCAGATAATTAATAATAACCCGATTTATTTTACTGCATAATTATATGATTTGAAATGGGTGTGGTATAATACAAAATCTTTTTTGAAAATTTAACAAATCTGCTAACGACCTTTGGTATAACCTTGTTATACTAAAGATTATTTTTTTTTCTAAAAATTTAAAACGTGCTAATGATACATAAAAGAACAATCTTTTGAAATCCATTTATAATTTTTTGTGAAAAAGAGTCAGTACGTCTAAAATCTGATTTAAAAATGACATATTTCGGGTTTTCTCTGGTAATACCCTTTTAAACTAAAACCTTAAATTTCACACAGGAGGCCTTGAGGAAAATAATTCCCCTCAAAAGGACCGTATTTGGGTATGCTGTGTGGTAAATATTTTTAGGAAGAAAGGAAAAAGGTTCGAGGGTTTAGAAATCTGGGGGCAATCCAGGAATAACAGACGTAGGAAATCAACTTCCCACTGTGGTGCAAGATTTCCGAGAGAGTCCTGCTGGAGAAATCAAAGGTCTCCCTTAAGAGGGCATTACCAGAGAAAACCAGAAATATGTCATTTTCAAATCAGATTTTAGACGTATTGACTCTTTTCCACAAAAAATTATAAATGGATTTCAAAAGATTGTTCTTTTTATCTAGCATTCGCATGTAATGAATTTTGAGATATAAAAAAAAAATTATAGTATAATAAGGTTATTCGATAGGTCGTTGGCAGATTTATTAAATTTTGAAAAAAGATTTTGTATTATACCACACCCATTTCAAATAATATAATCATGCAGTAAAATAAATCAAAACATTATCTAGGAAACGCATGTTTTAGAATTTTAATTTTAGTTTCAATAAAATCATTAAAAAATATGTACGTACATGTGTTTCTTGACGAAAATTGGTCCATTTGTGTATTTATTTGCGCACTTACAAACTAATATATTTGAGATTTTTTAAACATTCTTATTAAATTTAGACATTATTGAAAAATGATAAATACTTATAATCAAAAAAAAAATACAAAAAGTACATTATTTTAATAGTTTTATCATCACGCCTTTCAGCATTTTTGGATGAAGGTATAAATTAAAGCTAATTTGGATTGAAATAAATTAGATATTGAGTTATAATTTAAAAAAGCTGGTACGGAAAATAATTAATCTTTCTCATTGTAACCGCCCTGCACGATTGTAACAACTTTCGACGAAATGTGGATTTTCGTCCGCTGGCTGTGGTGTCACGAAACTGCGACTCCACTGTTAATTGGCGGTAAATGCTGCAGAGCAAAGCCCACGCAGCCCTCGAAGGACCAGTCCCGAAACTACGTGAAATTGCTAAGTTATATGGGACGATTAAATAGCATACACTCGCAAAACCTGATGGATAGTCAGTCGATAGTTCAGATCTGTGCTTTTGGAAAATTAGATAAGCACAGATTGGAATAAGGAAAATAGGACTCACCGTTGCAGATGGGGCCTCACTGAACTCCAGTTTTGAACTTCCACACTTCTCACTGTTTAAAATTCGCAATATTCTTATAGTAAGAGGTTACGATACATGCGCCCTGTCTGAGATGTAATTTTGTTCTGAGTAGGAAAGTACACTGCCACCTCTCCAAAGTTGAGTATTTCTTGCAACAATTTTTATGGTGACATTTGGGAAGGAAAGATTAGGTAGGTGGGATAAATTCAGGATTTTGACATATCTACCCACCAAGTCTGCGAATGCAATACCCAATCAATCCCATATAAAGATGCGCAAACAGGCTGGTTAAACGCCATTAACCAGTCTCTCCTTATCCGCCCTACCACGTAGTTGGTGGGCACACGCATCTGCCGACAAGACTCGGAGAAACCTAACCACATGTACCCGGGCACCCCTGCTAAGTCACCATGTAACAGTTTTACTTGTTACTCCAACTAAATTTGAATGTTGACTCGACCAAACATCGGATTTGGATGTTGACTCGGCAAACGCATTCTAGCTACGCGCTAGATTCATACACGAGACAGTGGCGACATCTGGTCAGTGGGAATGGGATGAGGTACTCAGCGGATTTTGCAGAGGAAGGAGGTTATTCCTGGAACTCCGGCTGACATCGTGTGGCATTAGTTATTCCTTTTACTGGTTATTTATATTTGAAGATTACGATGGAAAAATAATACGGTCATGTTTATTAGACTGGCCTGGCGCCCGACAGATTTACAATATTTAAGGTTTTTTTAAAAAAAAAATTATTTTTTATTAGTATCTATAGCAAAATTTGTACATAATGTATTTATAAATTATATTATATTAAGGTATTATAAAGTTTTTTTTTTCACAGTCCTCCTCACTAGGGTTTCCTGTTCTGAGGCGGCCTGTAGTTTTTCCACATTTGTATTTAGTATCCAGTTGTCTTTACATGGTCTTCAGTATGTTTAATAGTTCATTTTCACTTTGTTCTCTCAACCATATTTTTACTTTTGTTTTAAATTTATTTATTTCTGTTATTTTTTTTTGTTTGAGTTGGTAGAGCGTTGTATAGTTTTATCGCATTGAATTTCATATTTCTTTGTCCAAAAGATGTTTTCAAACTGGCTGTAGCTAGAAAATTTTGGTTTATTGCCCTGGTTGTGTATCTATGTTGGACAGTGGAGTATTCTGATATGTTTTTTTTTTTTTTCGTTTATGTTGAGGATGTTACGGATGGCTCTAAAGAAGTAAATGTACCTGGTGAGTTTTTTTGTGATTACTTCAATGTGTGCGTTCCATCGGAGATTATCATCAATTTCAATACCAAGATATTTGATACTTTTGGAGTGTGCTATGGTAGGACAGTGGCATGATAAGCCTTGATTTTGATAGTTTTCTTGGCATGTATGTAATTTGAGATTAAAGTCATCCTCTGGCTGTTATAGAAAATGTCAGATATTTTGTTTTATTGACATTAAGTGTAAGGGAATTTCTCTTAAGCCAGTTTTGCAGTAGACCAAGTCCATGTTCCGCTTCTTTGTAGGTACTTCTCCAATCTTTTTCGTTGAATACAATTACTGTATCGTCAGCAAAGCTTATGATTTTTCGTCTCGTTCCTAGGCTACCGATATCATTTATGTATATTAGAAATAATATTGGTCCTAGTACGCTTCCTTGGTTAGTGCCCGAGTTTAGATAATACTGTCACACATCACTCATTTTCCTTCTTGGTTAATTATTTGTTATTTTCATCATCTCAAGTGATTCATTACAAGGAACCTTGGACCACCTCCTGAGATGTAATCCTTTTGATTAATAAATAATAGTCTGTACTTTTAAGAAACATTACTTGCCATGTTTTAGAATCCAATAGATGTTAAAGTTGATTGATTGGTTTCATTTAACTTCCCGTGATTTATTTATTTATTTTCTTTATTGGGAACATTTACAGGTTTATAACATTACATGCATTAGAAAATCACAAATTACAATAATTAGGTTATAAACCCAATAACTAATGTTCACATCATGCACCAATAATAATGAAAAAATTTATAGTTATTAAGTTTTTTTTTTCTTACTTAATAGTATATAGTAGGGAGCTAGATAAGCTGTCTAAGGATAACCTAGCTATACTGTCTAATAAATAAAGATACAGACAAGATAAGATAAGATAAAAAAAACAGAGAAAAGTTGAAAAAATAACTAAATATATATATATTTATATATTCAGCCATTCTTTCAACCCTTCTATGTTTTCTATGTTTTTCTATATTATCTATAATAATAATGAAAATTAAAAAACACCAGATGTGATGTCGAAAACGTTATATGTAAAGATATATAAAAAAAACAAGGAAAAGCAAAATAAAAGTGAAATGAAAGTAAAATAAAAGTAAATTAGTAAAATAAAGTGTGTCAGTTTTATGTTAGATTAAATAAGTATTTTTAAATAAGATAATAACAAACTAAAAATAAAAAAAACTGAAAAACATCAGACGTGTTTAAAAGCGTAAAGTGGAAAAACAATACACACTTACTTAAATACATTATTTTTTAAAATTTCAATACAAAAAAATACATAAGAAATTTATCAGTTTTGTTACAATGAATTAAGTTATTGGTTAATTGATGGATAATTACAAGACTCCATTAAGTATTTGTCTAAAAGTGCTTAAAGTACATGAAAAAATATCAGCATCGATACATTTTTTGTTATAAAGATTGCAAGTTCTTAATAAGAAAGAATTTTGCCTGAAGCAAAAAATAAAGCCTTTTTGTTGAAGCACTTTCGATATGAAACAATGACTTGTCTCTAGTTTTCTTACTCGGGATTCTAATAATGATTGACGACAAAAGAGCTGGACAGTCAATATGACCACTCAAGACTTTGTATAAGTAAGTTATATCCGCGATGTCTCTCCTACTTTTTAGAGTTTTAAGTCCATAGTGTTTTATAGAGCTGTCCATGTCATAATAACGCACATGTCTCTTAAAGTTCAAATGGTGTACAAATTTTCTTTGGACAGCTTCTATGCGCTTTGTGTGTATATTATACAGCGGATTCCATACAGGAGAAGCATATTCAAGATGACTACGAACATAGGAGTAATACAATAATTTGAGGGTATGGATATTGGTGAAATCTTTTCCAATACGGAATAAAAATCCTAACATGCTCATGGATTTCTTAACAATAATATCCACATGTGCCTTAAACGAAAGTTTATTGTCAATAAAAACACCGAGGTCTCGAATTTGATTGAGTTTTTTAAGTGCTTGACTGTTTGTAATATGATAATCATGTTCGATTGTTTTTTGGTTTTTTGTAAAGGTAATAACGTAACATTTGAAAGTATTCAAGTGAAGATAGTTGAGAGTACAATAATTATTAAGTCTATTAAGATCTTCTTGAAATTTATAGCAGTCAGAAATAGAGTTGATAGAAAAAAATATTTTCATGTCATCAGCAAAGAGCAAAACTTTAGAATGCTTAAAGCATTTTACAATGTCATTGATAAATATAGTGAAAAGCTATGGTCCCAGATGAGACCCTTGTGGGACACCTGAAGGTACACTGACAATTTCAGAATTAAAACCATTCACTGCTATTATCTGGGAACGTTTGTCAAGACAGGAGACTAGCCATCGGTACAAATCACCATGTATTCCTAAAGCTAACAGTTTTGACAAGAGTAGACTATGGTTGATTCTGTCAAATGCCTTGGAGAAATCTGTATACACTGCGTCCACTTGGATTCGTTTATCCATTGATTTAGAAATAAATTCAGTAAATACAGCAAGATTGGATAGAGTTGATCTTTTTTTCATAAAGCCATGTTGGTTCTCAGTTATTACAGACTGAACACAGTCATACAGTTGTTCATGAACAATTTTTTCAAAAATCTTACTAAAGATAGATAATTTTGATATTGGACGATAGTTCTGAGCGTCGTTCTTAGACCCAGATTTGAATACTGGCGTAATGAGCGCACATTTCCATTGATCTGGAAAGACGCCTTCTTTCAAAGATAATTGAAAAAGTAATACTAGAGGTTTCGATATTTCTTTGACGCACATTTTTATAAAATGAGATGGTATTTTATCAAAACCTTCGCCCAACGACCAAGAGATGTCATTTATTATTTTTTCAATTTTTTCCTTGGAAACTGAAATAGAACAAATGTTTATACCATTGTTTTCTTGGGGAATATTAGTTAATGTCTTGGGAGTTACATTATAATTATAGGTAGAGGCGAAGTGTTTTGAAAACATGTTACATATAGCTAAAGGATTATTAGCAGTTGTATTCTCTAGTTTCAGAGTATTGGGTAACCCTGAACTATTTCTTTTACTTTTCACATAGGACCAGAAACTCTTTGGGTCATGAGATATTTTGAGTTCAGCATTTGTTATAAATTGTCTATGACATTCATTAGACATTTTTTTTGTCTCGTTCGCAGAACATAGAATTCTTGATAATCCAAAGGATTAGACCATTTTTTCCACTTTTTAAATACCTTGTATTTTTCCTTAGTCAATTTTATTAAAGCCGGGCTATACCAGTAAGGATATGAGTTATTGACCTGCACTTTTTTAGATGGGACGTTAATTTGAATAATTTTTTGTAAAATATCATAAAAACGGTTAATAGCTTTATTGGTAGATAAGTTTAAAAATTCTACATCCCAATCAACATTGCTGAGGATATTGTTTATGATTTCGTAATAAGCTTTTTTTAAGAGATTTATGGTTCTATTGTTATTTACCATGGGAATGTCAAACTCTAAATTCATATTAATAGTGATTGATTTGTGATGTTTAAATTCAGGTATAAGATGTTGAGAGGTGTGTGCTACAATGACAGGAAAAGAACTAAAAACAAGATCTAAAAATATGTGCCTGTTGTTCGGAAAAGTACAATATTGTGAAAGATGAGTAAAACAAAGAGTGTCAGAGATTTTGGAAATTATTTCTGAATGGTGAGTATTTACGATTTTCATGATATTTTCATTACTAACAGACCAGTCTATTTGAGGTAGATTGAAATCTCCCGCTATAAGAAAATTATCGTCGTGATGAAGATTCCGAAGATCACATAGTGTGTCCATAAACTCACAAATGTTGCGTGTGTGATTGACTCCAGGTGGAATATAAACACAACACAAATTGATCCTTTTAGAATTTTTAGATAAGTCACGCACAGGTCCTCAGCAGTCGATTGCCAATCCTTCCGCTCTACAACTATCAGGTGTTTCTTAAACGCAATAATCACACCCCCTCCTCTTTTATTATCTATACGATCTCGTCTAAATACTACATAACGATTATCACATAATTCCTCAGTGGCAATGCTTTCCACGAGCCATGATTCAGTTATCATAATGATATCATAATCATTATTAGTAATATTTAAGTAGAAAATATTGGTTTTGGAACGCAGTCCGGTTACATTTTGATAATTAATATTAAACATTATATAAGGGTAAAAAATATAGCAGAGAAGTGAGTTTAGAAAATCAACTAACTTGCGGAAGAAAATCAGGTGAGAGAAACCAGGGAGTTATGATCACGGATCCACACCACGCACGCAGAGCTATCATCTTTACGTACTAGGATGCGACCATTACGTATCCATACGTATTTATGATTAGTTTCCTTGGCTTTCATCCTTGTAGCTGCGTGCAGGACTTTATTAGCGGGGGAGAGATGTTCGCTGACGTAAATTGGTGACTTCGCGCCGTGATTGACTTTACAGGAAGGTATTGTAGTCGCTGGGAATATTGAATTAATTTATCATGCTAAAATTTTAAGTTACAACCAAACGTAACGAACCACTTGGGGTGACCTATGGCAGAGGTGTTGTTTATCCAATAAATGGTTCCCGGTGCGGTGGTAACCATACCCGCCAGCCAAATTGATATTTGAATCTAAACAGACCCATTGGAGGGGACCCACCACTTTCCCAACGGCGTTATAAGGAAACATATGGTTTCCTCCTTCACCGCACACCTCAAGACTCTACTTTTTTTTTTTGAACGAAGCTACATTTATTTGAACGACTCTAGACCCTCCAATGTCCATGCATACGGGGTTAGTAAGCAGTATGCAAGTACTTACATTAAAATTATACAAAAGATAAATAGAAGTAGCAGCCCGTGGAATAATTCTTCTGAAATAGGTAACATCAATAAGAGAAGACAGTGTTAGTAAAAGAAAAATAAAAATAAAAATAACGGCTATGACCAGTCGAAGAAACCTTCTGTAAATAAAATAAGTAATGAGGAAAAAACAGTTATATGATTATGTTATAATGTAAGTAATTACTATAATAGCGGAAAGAAAATAAAATATATAAAAAGAAGAGCCAGAGAAAGTATTCCATTGACCACCGGGCAGTCCCAATGAGAATACGTATAGCTGTCGGCCCAATCGCAGACGATGCTCGAAGTCCGCGCCCTTTAGCCGGTTCCCCGATTTTGCCTCGAAGAAATGCACTTGGGAGAGAAGGGGAATATTTTGAAGACCTTGAGGAAAAGATGAGCGTCGGGTTACCGGAGGGGGGACGGAAGGACATCGAGACCGCGCGGTTACGCTTCAGGCCTACGCATGACGATGGGGGAGGCGCGGGCGGATCGCGGGAAGACCACTCTTGGCTTGGTTCGCTTGGCAATGTGCATGGACAGGGTCTATCCCACCCCCTTTCTATGGGGAAACGACGATACATAACATGTTCAGTTCAGTTGCGCCACCAAAGAATGGAAACCAAAACTAATACAGAAAAATAGAAAATAATAAAAGCATTTATACATGTGAAACATAATTACAGAATCAGTTCAGAGTGATAATATATCGAGCGTTAGTGTCATCACTAATATCGATCACCAACACCAACATGACCTGTCGATGTAAAAACATAAATCATTTTTAGCAGAGATCAGAAGAAAAAAAAAATAGACAGATGTTATCAGTATTTTATAGGTCACATAAGTTATATTATAGATAGTTCAAAGCATATTCACTAAATAAAGAGTAATAGAGGAGGACCGAAGAAGAAGACGGGAGCAATACGTGTGGCACCTGAAACAAAAATGAATTTAATCTAGGTCGGCGACTCTAAGTACAGGCCATCTCTCTACCCAGGACTTGACAAACTTTTTCAAGCATTCAAAATTCTCTTTGTTCGACACAAGGTCAGCATTCCACGCTGGTCTTGTTATTCCGCGCAAGCCATCCAACATTTCCTCTCGTGCTTCCTTCATCAACTCGCAGTGCCACAGAATGTGCCTGGCGTCCTGATTAGTATCACCACATGCGCAGTTTGGGTGAGGAGAGAGGGTCAAGCTATGAAGCCGACCCCTGAATTCCCCATGCCCAGAAAGCATCTGCGTCACATAGTGATCTAGTTTGATGTATGCCCCTTCCATTCTGAATTTAACTGAAGGGAAGAAGGAGAAAGTCCATCTGCCCTTCGTCGACCTATCCCATCGCTCTTGCCATACACTCAATGTTCTCTCGCGCATCGCTTTGAGCAAGCCAGGGAGGGCCACGACTCCTCCCGGTGTCAGCTCGACTCCCAGGTGGACAGCTGTCCTGCCTCTAATAAGTTCCTTTTTGGTCAATATTTCCCTAATTTCAAGGTCAATCGGCAGAATGCCGGCCAGAACCGGTAATGCATCTGAGGCCACAGTCCTATAAGCGCCCAAGAGCGCCAACAGGGGAGTCCGCTGACCCCGTTTAAGAGCAGAGTTTATCAAGACGTTATCCAAGCGATGCTCCCACACAGAGGCAGCATATGATACTTGCGACACATATACCCCTCTGTACAGCAGGCGAATCGCCGGAGAGCGCAATCCCCATTCGGCTGTTGAGAGTCTTCTCAGTTTCTGAAACAGGGCTTGTGCCCTGTCGGAGACGTTCTTGACGTGGGCCAGGAATGAAGAAGATCTGTCCAAAATTACGCCTAAATACCTGGTGTTTTCTGCAAATCGGATGGATGAGCCTCCCATTCTGATGAAGGGGTTCCTGCCTCGGCTGAGCATGCCCTTCATGAGGAGGCCCACGGTCTTGTGGGGAACGAAATTCAGTCTATTTCTCTGTCCCCATTCAAGGATCACTTGTAAACCTTCTTCAGCCTTAGATTCCACTTCCCTCCTACTGTCCCCAGAGACCAAAAACAATTTGTCATCTACGTAGTCGACCGATATACAACCTTCAGGCAAGGGCAACCTGGAGGAGTCGTCGAACAAGATTTTCCACAGGTCGGGTCCGAGAACCGACCCCTGCGGACATCCCATGTCGACTGTTCGGGTGATTAAAACGTCCCCGTGCCCTATGATAACTGTCCTACCACTTAGATAGTCACTAATAATCTCAAACAGTTTACGCGGGCAGTTCCTGCTTTTCAGCTTGGTAAGTATCATCGGCCACCACGCGTGATCAAAGGCACCCGAGATATCCAAGAAGATGCCTATAACGTACCTCTTTTGGCATACCCTCACCCATTCAAGCGCATGTTTAATGGCGTGCTCCGTGGATTTGCCGGGGACAAAGCCGAATTGAAGATCGCTGGGCGGCGTTAGGGTGAGGTGTAGTCGGTGCTTGATGATGTTTTCCAAAACTTTGCCTAGAATTGGCAATAATGTTATAGGCCTTTAAGCTCCTATGTCCGTCTTCGGCTTACCGTTCCCCTTTGGTATAATCCGGAGCACGCCCTTCTTCCATTCCGTAGGAAATTTTCCCCTACGCAAGCACGTCTCCAACACCTGGTAGAACTCCTCTTTGGCGTGGATCCAGACATTCTTCGCAATTATTCCATTCAATCTATCAAATCCCGGTGCCTTTTTCGGACCCAAACCCTTAATTATTATTTCCACTTCGATTCGACTTAACGGTGGCATGCCGTTCCCCTGGGCGGGCTCACTAGGTGGTAGCCGTGACAGATTTCTAATCTGTTTATGGTGAACACTTTCCCCTATTACTGAGTCTAACGGAACTAACTTGCCCAGAAGTGTCTCAAGAGTGGAGGTAACATCGATACTCTCAACGTTCCCGAGCACCACACTCGACAAGTAACTTTCAGATCCTTTTCCCGTTTTTCCAACGACGCTGTGGATTTCCCACGGGTTGGCGTTACCCACTTCATTAACCCAATTATGCCAGGCAGCTCGTTTTGCCAAAAGGACACCCGAGCGATAGGCACCTCGTGCGGCCCTAAAGCGGGCTTGGAGGACAATAGCCTCTTCGGGCGAGCATAAGCTCTGCCTGACCACACTGAGATTCCTGTAAGCGCTTTTAAATGTACCCTTCAGCAAAGTCAGCTCTTGTGTCCACCACGGCGTCCGAATAGCCTTTTTAGGGTTAGTTCTTCCCAAAGAGGCTTCTGCGGCCGATACCACCGCCGCGTTGAAAAAATTCCCCAAATTGTCCGGTTCCCTAGCTGCTACGTCGTGAAAGCCCCTTAATGATTGGCGTAGCGCCTCCCCAAATTTATCCCAATCCGCCCTTGTGGTTCTGAAATTCCACGTAGACCGTGGAGCTTCTGTCTTTGGAATACCCACAGAAAAAGTTATGAGTCTATGATCAGAAACTAACGCACACTCGTGAACTTTCCACTGAGATATTTTAGTCGCAACAGATCTAGAACATAGAGTGAGATCAATGTTACTTTCGCCTCCGGGTCCTGAAAAAGTAGAAAGCATGCCCGGTTCATTGAGGATGAACAGACCTTGCGCCGCAATAAGGTCTTCGACAGCAAAGGATCTTTCCGTCCGAATTCCGTTATAGTCGAACCAGAGAGGCGATCGCGCGTTGAAGTCTCCACCGATAATTACGTTTCGACCTCTTAATTTGTGAAGGGCTCGCGTTAAGCTCAAAATATGCGGTTCAACAGGATTACCGTACTTAAAGTAAACGGAGATCACGATGATTTCCGTGTTAGCTAATTTAATGGATACACAGGTTTGGTACTCGTTTGAGAGCCCCCCCAAGAGGAGGGGTCTGATCAAGGAAGTATTGACCAGGACACCCGCACCCGGAGAGGAACCCACCTCGAGCACCGCACCCGGACTATTAATTCCAGGAGTTTTGCCTTGCCACACGTACTGCTCCTGAATAAGCATGATGTCTATGCCGAGGTCAGACATCACCCGCTGAGTCTCCAGGGTGGCCACCCGAGACCTTTGCAGGTTCGCCTGACCAATGGTGAGGGAATTAGCGCCCGCCATAGTCCGTCATACGTACTTCTAAACAGACCCAGACACAGAAAAAAGTTTACGATCGCAGCTGGGACTCAAGCCTGGGATATCTTGTTTTACCGGGACCCAGCGCGTTAACCAACTCGGCCATTGGGAACTGTATTTTTTGGTTCCATGACAGTTCATCCTGCGACAATTCATCCGGCCAACAGTTCATCCTGCCGACAGTTCATCCCGCCGACAATTCATCGGGCGACAATTCATCCTGACAATTCAACCTAACCTAACCTAACCTAACCTAACCTAACCTAACCTAACCTAACCTATTCTAACCTGTAAGTATAAGTATGTCGTATTTTGTTATTCACGCATGCTTCTTCGGAGAGTCGAAATTATTGTTATAAAAAATATTTTTACAGCGGATTTCCACTCAAGATGCCTTCAGATATAAGTATATCGATCGGCAGGATGAACTGTCGGCAGGATGAACTGTCGGCCGGATGAACTGTCGCAGGATGAACTATCGCCGGATGAATTGTCGCAGGACGAATTGTCGGGTCACCGTATTTTTTCAGCCACACAGCATCCCCAAAGATGACATGGGCCCTGAGAGAAATTATTTTAAAAAAGCTTATTACATGCTGGCCTGATGGCCGGCGTGGTCCAGTGATAAGGCTCTTCACTCGCACACCGAAGGTCGCGGGATCGAATCCCGGCGTGGAAAATAAATTTCAATTGATTAATTTGTGTTATTCCATAATTAATTCATTGAAAATAATATATAATATATTTGCGGCACGTTCCAGAGTGGAAGATACTCTCAGTATCGTCCTGGTGTAAGACCACCATTCAGAATTGAAACGTTGCTTGAAATGGCATTAGTCGTGTTTGGTGACCAGATCTGAATAGCCAGGTATATCCCCACCTTCCTCTTCCCTATCTCCTTCCATTCCCCACTACCTTCAGCCTCACAACATACCCCAATTGGGGATGCCGTAGTCTCACTGGCTTTAGACGGGAGCAGTTGGGACTCTTGTGCGGTATTAATATAAAAAGGGCCTACCAATTTCTAACTCAGATTTACGGCCAGAAAAAAATAGTGTTTTCCGAACAGTGTGAATGTTTTACCATTAAAATATCATAAATACACCTAAATTGTCCTCAAGGACTGGGTAAGGATTGGGTTAGGAAAAGTATAGGACCAAGTAGGGTGTAAGGGAAGCATTAAACTGGTGGTTACAGAAAGTGCCCCTTTAAAGGCTGTGAGAGACCTCCCTTGTATTAGGGGCAGCTCGTTTTAAAAGCATAATGCTCACACTGTGAAAAAAGTTGAACGATTTAAAGTGGTGTGTCGGACGAGAGAGTTTTATATTTATTCGCAAGAGAACCATTAGAACCGTTTCACATTTTATTATGAGTGGGTACCCATTATTTGGGGATAGACTTTTTTCGTGCTTAAAAAGGTGTTTTTGGTATTGGAAAATATATCTACCCTACTCATCATTGTCGATCTTTTTGATAGATCGGACAACTCTGGATCCAGAGGCTGCCGGTTCAAAACTTGATGAGACGAAGCTGGAGGAAGGATGTGAGTTTATAATATATATAACTAGCAGACAATATACTGCAGAAATACAACGCCACGCCATTACCCAACCTTTATAACCAACACCATCCGTTAATCAAATTCACAATCCCTACCGCGTTTCAGTCGCGCTACCGACTGAAACGCGGTAGGGATTGTAATGCATAAATCACCTTACAAACACTACCTCGTTTTAGTCGCCTTACGTGCTTCGTTGCTCTATCTGTTTCTGTGAGGGGGACGACCGTAATTATAGAGGTGTTAGCAGAGAAGATGGACCGCGTTTTTTTTATACTTCAAAAAAAAAATTTACTGTGAAAATTTATTTTTAAAAAATTATTTATTTAACGCGGTAGGGATTGAAAATACGCCGCCCGGTTGCTAGCATGTATTTTAACCAATTTACACCAAAATCTTGGCTAATTTTATACTTAAAAACCTTCCTCATGCATCACTCTATCTATTGGTGAAAACCGCATGAAAATCGGTTGTGTAGTTTAAAAGATCTAAGCGCACGAACGGTGGGAGCGACTTTATTTCATACCACGTAAAGATGACACTTAGTTTATTTACTTAGTTATTTAGAATTGAAACGCTGTAACGTGTTACTTGAAATGACTTTAATTATGTTTGATGGATGCATTTGAATAGCCAGGTACTTTTAAATAATCCCTTCATATGTTTCATTCTTCTGCGGCAGGGATGGCGAACCAATGGCACGCGTGCCATTAATGGCACGCGACACAATATTTTGGGCACGTCACTGATCAATGATCACAAAATTTATTATGCATTACGAAAAAAAGTGTGAAGTGTATAGTAGGTTAACGAGCGAACCCGAGTGATCCATACGATAAATTGATGTTTTTTACAGACATATGCTAACATTTAAATAAGAAACATGAAGCTTCAAGGCAAAAATAAAACAATTATCGTCGTGATAGATCTCATTCGCGCTTTTGAGGCTAAACTGCAAGTTATTGATATTATCACAAGAAACTACAAGAATTTGCCAAATTTAAAAAAAATATATCAACGATTTAGACATGAGAAACCAGACGAAGACCAAGTTACTGAAGAATTTATTTCTGTGATCGATTCTTCTATTAAGGAATTTTCTGGGAGATTTTCTCAGTTCAAAGAATTATCGGAAATACTCAAGTTTATTATTTACCCTGATGTGACATCATTTGATAAACTGAATTTGTCCCCATTCGATTGGTTGGAAATTGATAAATTTGAAATGCAGCTGATTGATTTCCAGTTTAGCTCAATATGGATTCAAAAATTTGTTGAAACAAGAAAAGAGTTAAAACAAAAAGATTGAAAGGTAATATGAGTGAAAATGCTAGTAACAAAATTTTGGAAACATGGCATGCCTTACCAGACATATTTAATTGTTTGAAGAACAATGCTATTTTAAGAATATTTTCATCAAACTATGCCTGCGAGTTATTATTTTCAAAGATGAATAATAATAATAATAATAATAAATTTGGACAACTTATATAGCGCTGTTTTTGCGAAAAATCGCCTCAAGAGCGCCGTATAATAACATTAAAGACTCGAATAGTTAGAAACCGTTGTGAAGATGACTTCAGTTCGGCATGCATTCTGCTAAAAGTAACATCTTACAACCCTAAAATATGTTATTTGTCATCTAACTTGCAACAACAGAAGTCACAATAATTTTACTTTAATTTAAATTACGCGTATGATGCTAAAAAATATTCCTATTTTTTGTAGTAAATAAAAAGTTTTTAATTGATAGTAAGTATTTATTATTATTATTTTCCCAATAATTACAAAGTCAAAATTATTCGATGGCACGTCTATGACCTCATTAAACATTTCTTTAGAAAAATGGCACATTGATACGTAAAGGTTCGCCATCCCTGTTCTACGGCATCCGCATTTTTCTCTCCCGTAGCTGAAATCCCCGGCTTTGTCCGGGTTTTACGCAGTCTTTTAAAATCAGATATAGACTGTAATTTTTCACTTATTTTGATGGCTTTTCCCTTATTTTGAACACCAAACGGTTTTTAGAAATCTTATGTAAACAGTGACCTACCCCTTGTTTTGAAGGTCAAGCGTGCACAATTTCATCAATCTCCAAATAAAACCAATAAAGGTGTGTACGAAAAAAAATCGCCCAATAGCGTAGCGAAATACTCGTAGTTTACAAAGTTGCAAACAGCACAAATAGGGGGGGCCTGTGAGATGTCACATAAAAAAACGGATTTTGTTATATTTGATAAATTAATATGTCTGAACAGCCAGGTAATTATGTGTCTTTCTTCGTAAATCTACTAGAATATTTCCCAAATTGTGGATGCCATAGTCTCACAGGCTCAAAGAAGTAGAGACTCTACAATCCTTCATAAGCCGTGTTGGTTTCCATAACAAAACGAGCAATCCTAACCTCGCGTTCATAATGGACGCGTTAGAGGCAAGTCTCTAAGTTTGAAGATTGGCAGCGATTAGCAGACGGTTCCTGTACTCCTCGCAAGGTTGTTAGAGTTGCTACTTGCACTAATCAGTTGATCCCCTCATCATGGGCGGCTGGTCCCTCCTCGCCCGCCCCCGCCCCCGCCCTGCCACATCCCGCCCAAGCTCGCTGCTCCAGTTAGTAGTTGCCGCCGCGCGATATTAGCGACAGCAGACAATGGGGCGATATGAAGGGATTCATTTAGGACTTACAGCAGCCCTGTTTACCTAATAGACTAATAGATATATAAGCTGTTAATAATGGGTAGGCCGTAGGCACCTAATGGATTCTAGCAAAATAGAGCCTCATTTACATAATGTATGCACTACAAAACAATGTGCTTGTTTACGGGTGTGTAGTTATTTTGTTATAGAGAATATCGCAGAACACAATCAGCACAGCAAATTTGAGTAAATAAGTTTGTTATTCCTATAGTTAGTTAGTTAGTAATTCATTAGTTTTCAGTTTAAGGCGCCGAATCCGCGCTCAAAACGAAGATGGAGAGATATGTAATTACGAATGTTGAAGAGGGCGCGCTAATATTTAAAACGATAAAATTGAAGCGAAAATTGTGAAAATGTTTAATAAAACACGAATCGTTTAAAATATAGCAAAAATCTCTTGGGGGCTGTTTAAGACAGCCTTTAAAGAAACACTGTGAATTTTACATACATGTAAAATAACTGAAACATACGTGTTTATATTAATTATTATAAGCAATAATTGTCAGCCTGAAACACTCATTTACATTGAAAAATCTTCCGAGAAAAGATACTTACCGCCAACGGGACTTGAACCCGTATCCTTCTGATTGCCGGTCGGATGCTCTGACCACTGAGCTATGGCGGCTTATAATTCAATATATACTAGTGTTTCATTCAACAATTACTGCTTATTATATTTTTTTCCACCTGAAAACAACCAACTTTATTTTTGCGAGAGAGACATTGTTAGTGTTAAATCCCTCGCTAGGTGGCGTCGAGTATCTTTTCTCGGAAGATTTTTCAATGTAAATGAGTGTTTCAGGCTGACAATTATTGCTTATAACCCTTTGTGCTATGCATAAAAATCTGGTCTAAACGTTAGTTTATAAATTAAAAAATTTTTATTAGTGTTTATATAATAATTTTCGGAGCGTACTGTGCGATTTTTTCCTATTGTGGGAATATCATATAATTTGCGTTTCGGTGTGGGGAATATTGTGAAATATTATCTTAAAAAATAAAATATATTTTTTTAAGAGTTTAAAAACTTCAAGTGTTTAAAGTAGATGGATAATATGTAAGAAATTGGTAGAAATTCGAGTAGCGGCGACTTAATAAATACACTTTAAAAAAATTAGGTTCTGATTTAAAATTATTTTTTAAAGTCAATAATATCTGTGAGGTAATAGTAGTTTTTTTTCATAATTTATTTATTTAATTTTATTAACGGTATAGTTAGGCACCTACTTGGCAGGAACTGGTAGCGGGCTGTGGGTTCTTTGTAAATAATATTCTGTGTTAATTAATGTTTGCACATTCAAAGATGGGCCGTCTTTTAAACTATGTATCTAAAAATTAGAAGGTTCCTGACAACTTTTGGTTTGATAAAATATAAAATAGGTAGAAAGATAAAATAATTTCTTAATTTTTGGAAAAAAATCGTCCCTCAGGGCCTTTGTCATCTTTGACGATGGTGCGTGGAGAGTATTTTTAGGGAAACGAAGGAAAGGAAGTTCTGGTAACGAAAAAACTATGAGGTGTGGATAGGAATACGGGGGTCAACGTGTCCAGGAGTGATGGACGTATGAATACATAGTTGGGAGAGTCCGGCGGGAGAAGTCAAAGGGTTTCCCTCAACCGGTCTCAGTGTGCAAACGCCGAGATCTAGGCAAATCTCATTCCATCAACCCGGGCACCATTGCAAAGTCACCAAATGTAGCAAATTATCATTATCATCACTATTGGCTCTACAACCCCTTGTGGGTCTTGGCCTCCTCAAGAATCTTCTTCCACTCATCTCCGTTTTCTGCCAGCTCTCTCCAGTTTAGAAGCTCCAAGATAGATATGTTTTTGAGGACGTTGTCGCTCCATCTTAGTCTTGGTCTTTCCAGGCTCCGTCGCCCTATTGGTTTTGAGTTCAGCAGGGACTTTTGTGCTTGATGCTCGGTCATTCTCTCCACGTGACCCAGCCATCGAAGTCTTCCCAGTTTTATAAATTTTGCGACGTTTAGCTCCTTAAACAAAGTATAGAGCTCATTGTTATAATGTCTGCGCCAAAATCCATTTTGTAGCAAATCACTTATGTTTAACTATGGCAGGGGTGTTGGTTCTCCAACAAATGGTTCCTGGTGCAGCGGGATCCATACCCGCCTCCAAAATTGAGAAAGGAGGTAATAATAATAATATTAAAACGTTTATTCGTGAATAGATTTTTTACAATATTAAATATTTTGTTCTTTTTTCATTGATTCTGTAGACGAAAAGGTCACCGCTCAGTTTACAATAGGCCACTTTCATGGATTTCATAACGACTTGGAAAAAATCGTGTGGATACATTTTTTTACTAAGATTACGAAAATGTTAGTAAAAAATTTTAGAAATGTACAGTTTTTTTTTAAATCAATAAATCCCTTATTTGGGCTCGTGACGTCACTACATGAAAATGTCCCGTATCCGAAAATGTTCTATTAATTTTGTAAAATTCCACACTGATTTATTTTTTTTATATGGCAACCATTGGTTTGGCGAATTTTTGAATTTGACATTTAACGTTCACTAGATTTATTGTTTGTTCTCTGCGAACTTATCATTTGGTTTGATGTTTTGACATATGTTATGAAGAGAACCCCGTACTTTATGCCTTCTGTACCTGTTTCTGAGGTGTAATAGTAATGGTGCTGATTTTAACAAAACCAAATTAAGAATAATAATTATACATTATTTGTCAATTTACGCAGTAAAATTAACTTACCAAAATTATCTAAAAGGCGAAAAATATTTCATCTCCTTTTACTGTATAAAATTGTTCATTCAGTTGGACTGCCCTGACGCTATAAACTTGTTATCCTTACATATACCACCAAAATATACTAGACGAAATATTTTATTTTACAACAATAACTTCGCTACGAATTCTGTGATGGAAAGAATACACAGGTTGGGCAATGAACTAACTGATGTCGCTGACATTTTTAATTTAAATTTCGATTCATTTAAAGCCAAATTAGTCCACCACTTTTTAGATGTAAATAATGAACGAGAAATCATTTTATTTTATTTCGATTTTCTTTTGTTTATTGTTCTTATTTAAAAAGCATTCAACGAGTAATTAAGTAAAAATTAATGTGTTTTGATTATTTTTAATGTTTTTGTTGCTCGTAGGTATATGAATTGTTATACCTACGAGTTCTCTAAAGTCATCCATGTGGAATTAGCATTAGATGTATTCCTATTATAGACTCTGTTTATACTGATTTTAGTAAAGTTTTTGATTCAGTTTCCCATAAAATTCTCATTTGGAAATTAGAAAAACTTGGTATACGTGGTAATATATTAAACTGGTTTGAAAGTTATCTTACTGGAAGACAACAAATTGTTAGAATAAAATCCTCCCTGTCGGAAAAAATTTATGCAACAAGTGGAGTTCCACAGGGTTCACACCTTGGCCCAATCTTGTTTATCTTGTTTATAAATGATCTAACAAAAATATTTCATGATGTATTTTTCTTACTTTTTGCTGATGACCTCAAAATGTTTAAAATTATTCAAAATATTTACCACTGCAACATTCTTCAAGATAATATCAAAAAATTGTTAATTTGGTGTAAAGTAAATAGACTTTACTTAAATACCACAAAATGCCAAGTGGTTAGATTTTCTCGAATAAAAAATCCAGTGATCTTTAATTACAACATTGATAACAATACACTTGAGACATTAACACAAATTAAAGACTTGGGCATCACTTTTCAATCAAATCTTTCATTTGTTAACCATATAACAGAAATCTCTAATAAGGGCTTAAAAATGTTGGGATTTATAACCAGGCTAACTAGAAATTTTAACAATATAAAGTGTATTAAACTGTTATATTTTGCCTATGTTAGAAGTCAACTTGAGTACAATTCCCCCGTCTGGAATCCACATTATAGTATACATGTACAAGCTGTTGAAAGAATACAAAACAAATTCTTACATTACCTATATAAATTTTAAAATGGGTATTTCAGCCACTATGTTGAACTACAACACTATTTTAAATGATATGAATATGCTCAAATTGTCCGACAGAAGAATTTTCACTGACTTGGTATTTCTATATAAAATTCTAAATGATTTAGTTGATAGTCCGATATTGCTAGAATTGATAAGCTTCCGCATTCCACTACGTAATACCAGAAGTCAGGATTTATTTCAGTGCAGAAATTCTGGAACTAACTACCATATGTATTCCTCTTTGCCCAGAATACTAATGGAGGGAAATAATTATACCAAGTCAGTGGACATCTTCAATTTATCTTTAAACAAATACAAAATACTGTTACTGAGGCAGTTCAGTTATGTACAATAAATACTATATATTGCGTTGCAAAAATCTATTATATTTCTTTGTTAAATAAATAAATAAATAAATAAATCATTTTACATTGAGTTTTTGCTTTATTTGTATATTTTTTAATTTTGTAATTTTTTATTTATTTGTGTTATACTGTTGCTATAAATGAAATTTGTATTTGATATGTAAAAGACCAATAGGGCGTCAATAAATAAATAAATAAATTATTATTACTTGATAATTATATTAATAATTTATAATATTCTTATTATTATTGTAATTTACAAGTACAAGTACATTACATTGGATTTTGACATATATAGACGTTGAACATTATAATGATTAATGACCAATAAGATGGATCAAGAAAAAAAATATGTATGAGATATAATATATTTGGTATGCCACGTTATTCTCCTGTGCCATTCGTGTGGAAAACGTTATTTTTTTAAAATGATTTTCGGCTATGTAATTATTGATTTTTCGCACCCATAAAATTATGTCTCGTCTTTCCGGTTTATAGAAAATGGTCTGATTTTTCGGATTGAAATTTTCAAAAAATCGCCAGGGTTTCAAAAATATGATTAAAAAAAAAATACAGAATGTCTTAGAATATTTGCCTAAACCGGAATTTTTTTTTTAAAAATGTGATGCAAGTGGCCTATTCAGGATTTCTCCGAGAATGCAGCTGGTTTTCAGAAAGAATAAGAATGGCGAAAACACAAACAGAATTTTCAGAAAAAATCCTAACAAAACAAATAAAAATACGCAAAAAGATAAAAGAAATTCCGTGTTACGCCGTATGATAGGAATAAAATCAGTTAGGTGTCTTCATGCATAAAACACCTCTGAAAAACCAGGTCGTTCCTAGAACAACATACTACATAATGGGAAGCCTGTCATCATACATCCTTCAGAATTCAAACTCAGTATTCAGATTTTAACAAACAACCCAAGCAATAGGGAAGTTAGTCGCCGGGTTCGTGAAAAAATCCCCGGCAATATTTCTGGGAACTCTCGGAGGGGAGGCAGATTTATTTCTAGTATAAATAATTCATTCTTCTTGGGATTTGTGTATATAAATAATATCCTGTGCATAATCGCGATGGGCAGACTGTTGGGCCTGGGAGACCCGCGTGACAGTTAGGGATTTGATAACGATGGACCGAGAAATGTAGCCGCTAGTTTGTTATCTGCAGTACATTCGTGTCGCTCAGAAATACTGTATGAATTATTTTATAGTTTTTTTTTAAATTTATTTTTATTTATTTATGTTAACTCCACACAAGAGAAATGAGATCCCTGAGGCGTATGTGTGGTAAAACCATGCATGATCGTGTGAGAAATGTGGAAATCCGCAAAGAATGCAAGGCTGATGTAAGCGTAATGAGTAAGATCAAGAAAGGAACGCTCAGGTGGTTTGGGCATGTAGAGCGAATGAACGAGCAAAGGAGTGTAAGGAAAATATATGACGCAAATGTGAATGGTAGAAGAAGTCGAGGACGCCCAAGAAAGACATGGCACGACCAAGTGAATCAGATAATTAAATCGGGCCATGTCAAGAGTCAGAATAATAGAAGAGAATGTATGAGACGTTGTATGAATGTAAACAAGGCAAGGAATGTGTACCAAGATCGGGATGTTTGGCGGTCCGTCCTCTCTGCCTACCCCTGCGGGAAAACGGCGTGATGGTTAGATAGTTAGTTAGTTTCTGTCTGGGATCAATTAAGGGTGTTGTATGATAAAGGATATGAGAAAAGATGAAGGCTTGGAAGTTACAAAGCAGAACTAAAGCCGTTCAAAGCAACATTTCGATACAATAATTAATTTTGAGGTCCTTCCTTTGAAATGAAACTAGTTATCAACGCACTAGCACTGCTAGCCGTGTAGCAGTCGCGTTTCAGTTGCATTGCATTGTCTCGACACAGGATTTCCTAGTGAGACAGGCGAGGCTAAAAAAATATATGTAAACCTTTTTATATAGATGCACATAATAAATAAATAAATTGTTAACTGGTTGCCATGGAGCGGCTCACGAACTGTCAACTGTGTTGGCAATTGGTTTCATTTCAGCTTCTCCTTGAGTGAAGGCCCTAAGTCTCTCATCTAGGCAATACTAAGGACGACGGGTTGATTCACAAAATTTGAATAATTGATCGAATTTCAAAGTTAAATTTCAAGATCTGTGAACGTTCTATTCACGTTCTGTTACTATTTAATCGGGGAGCGTTTGTTTCTCAGTACTTGGATTAAAACATACCGTAATTCGAACTTTCACAGAACTTAAATATTAACTTTGAAATTTGATGGATCGTTCAAATTCTGTCAACCTGTCCTAAGACTTCCACTCTGGAATGCTAGCGGACAGATAGCGATATCGGCCAATTATTATAATTCGGCGGCTTGCTTTTATCTATCGCTAACAATATACGGACGTTCATCATCATCACTATTGGCTCTACAACCCCTGGTGGGTCTTGGCCTCCTCAAGAGTCTTCCTCCACTCATCTCGGTTTTGTGCCAGCTCTCTCCAGTTTAGATGCTCCAAGATAAATATGTGCGGACATTATTCTATAGAATCTTCCTTAGTCGTGGGCAGACTCGTACGAAATAAATGTATTTTTGGTACAACTTTGTTTTTCATCCCGGCAACACACGACCTTCGTAATGGCGAGAAACCTGTGACGTTTCACGCCTTCAGCGTACTGGTAATACCCTCGCGCAGTGGCGGCTCGTGACTTTTGGTTGTGCTAGGGTGCTAATATTAAAAAAAATGGCATCATGGATGTTGTCGTATGCGAAAAATATATTTTTTTTTTTTTCAAAAATCGGTGTTTTGTATGAAGATTTTTCAGGAAATCGGTGCGGCGCACCACCAAACTGAAACTAACCTGAAAATTTTCATACAAAAAACTGATTTTCAAAAAAAAAAAAAAATTTTTTTTCGGCTACAACAACATCAATAATGCCATTTTTTTTAAATATCAGCACTCCAGCACACCAAAAAGTCACGAGCCGCCACTGATGTCCCTCGGGCGCCGTAAGGATCTATAGTCCTGTCTCCAAGGCGCTCTTGTATTATAATTAACAAAGACACTTGTATTATAATTACAAAACTTATACCGATTCAGTCGCGGTAACGACAATTTACATTTTAAATATACCTCTATATTGGTTATTTTTTATCACATTGCAAAAACAAAAATTGTTCTAAAATCTAGATAAAATAATCTTTCTGATGTGTATATTAGAAATTAATAATTTTGTTTCTAAATATTTAAATTTTAATATTATTCCCATATATTGTAAAAACACCTCTATATTGATAATTTTTTATCACTTTGCAAAAACAAAAATTGTTCTAAAATCTAGATAAAATAATCTTTCCAATGTATATAATAGAAATTTATAATTTTATTTCTAAATATTTAAATTTTGATATTGAAAATTTAAAGCGACGGAAACGCGGTAGGGATTGTAAATACGCCACCGGCTGGTAATCATTTTATACGATTTAATTTTTAACGAAAATTTAAGTTGGCGTTCTTTCTAATGACCACTTATAGTATATTTATTTTAGGTGACATTTAAAGTTTTTTTCTAATTTTTATATTTTTTTAAATTTTGATTTATATGCTTATATGTTTTAATTTATATAGAACACTTGAGTTCTTATTATTTAATCTTTATTATTAATTTTTGTATTTCAAAATTTCAATTTGAATTTTCATTTTTATTTCTACTTTTCTTTAAAATATGATCTTTTTTTTTCTCTTTAGTTTTAAGTATTTCTTAATATTTTTTGGAATGTTAAAATATTAAATGTACGACTACCAGAACACGGGCATTAGCCTAGTGTGGTAGCCAAAAAAAAAACAAATATCTGTAACTAATAAAAAATTTATGAATTAAAAAAAAAAAAAAAAAAAATTAAAAAATCAATGTTGATTGCAAATGTAGCAAGTAAAGTGGCTATTTTATAACATTTATACTACTACTTTTGTTCAAGTTCTAGTAAAAATTACGTAGAAAAGTGATTTTTCAATGTCGGAAAATGGTAACATTTTGTATAAATTATTGTTTTCTTTTCATGGGAATAATTTTTATCAATGCGAGGGAATCAGATATTTTAAATTGATCGATAATACTCAATTAAAAAAAATGAGTGTGTAAAATTTATACCACATTTTATGTTACAAATCTTCAACAAAGAGGATGGAAAAAACGGTATTTATAAAAATATATTATCTATTGTTGTCCGAAGAAGCCGAGCTAGCACTCATACATATAATCTTCCACCAAAACACATTCAAATGACAGATAAAATATCACTTTACATAAAAGAATTAAAATTATGGCTAAATGATGCTGATGTTGAAACACTTTTTTTATAAACTCTATGTAAACCTTCATGATTCACTTTTACAATTCTACTGTAACTTCAAGACTTACTTAACTTATCTTCTTGAAAGCGTAACAAAAAATCAATTAATTTCTATGTGTCACTATATTTTAAAACTTTCACATTGAAAATTACATTTTTTACTTGTACCGCCAACTTATTGGTGTAATTTAGCACTTTAGTTAATATCACCCACGCACAGGCAGTGCCTTAGTGGGTTCCCATTATCTACTTTTGTCTTGTATATATTTTTTACTTTTTTACATTATTTTACTTGTCTTGTTATTTTATTTGTTTATCCTGCGTTATGTTATATATATTTAAAAAATCTGTAAAAATTTCTTTTGAAATGTATAATAGGAAAAAAATAAAGGAAAAAAAATGGTATGGCAGTGAGGCATGTAACTGGAAGAGGAAGGATGAAAGTATACTGCAAGCAGTAGAAAAGAGATCCTTGAGGCAATAGTGTGGTAAAATCATGTATGATCACGTAAGAAATGTAGAGATTCGCAAAGAATGCACGGCTGATGTAAGCGTAATGGGTATGGTTGAGAAAGTGACGCTCAGATGTTTTGGGTAAGTTCAGCGGATGAATGAATGAAGGAGTGTAAGAGAATATTTCATAGAAAAAAGTGGAGGAAGTCGGGGACGCCTGAGGAAGACATTCTTCAATGGACGTTTCACGTTCAAGAGAATCAAATACTTGAGCCCGGTCAGAATATCAGAAGGGTTGATATGTATAAAACGATACATGAATGTGAATGAAGTAAGGAAAGTCTGCCAAAACAAAGTTGTTTGGCGGTTCCTTCTCTCTACCCGTCCTTGCAGTAAAACGGCGTGATGGTTTGTGTTCTAAAAGTATGTGTAACAACCTAAGATATTCAAATACAGAAGAGATATGCTATGGTGTCCGCGCAACTGTCGCCGGACTACGCGCTAATTAGCGTAGTTTTCATACAAAAAGAATTTGTTCATTTCGTTGATTTTTTGAAAATGTGCATTAATATTGGTTAACAATATATTTTGAATAAGGAAAGAATTCTTTCATTTAGTTTAACGTTCGTTTGGTTATTCGTTAATTATTTGTTCTTTTAGTTTATTTGTTAATTGGTAAACAATATCGGCGACACCCGGAAGCGCAGACCCACATAGTAAAAACAGCAGATAGCACATCTACTTATATTTCAATATCTTTGGTAACAACACAGCATTCTTTAATATCAAACCCCAAGAGAGAAAAAAATAATAATAGTGTTTTTCATAAAAATAAAGAAATTGGTGAATTAGTTTTTGACAAGATTTGATTATGTAGGTATGTACATTTAAACTTTGGTTAAGCGCGTGTCTAAATAGATTTCCATTTAAATTATTTCTGTACAAAGATTCTTTTTGCGAAAACGTATTATCGTCGTACCAGATATATATTAAATGTTTAAGAGACCATTGATAATGTTAAAAGGTACGATATAAAGGTACGATTTAAAGAGTTCTGTTTCATTCGGTAGATCAGGTCGGTTGATATTTTAATGGTGCGAGTTTACCAATAAAATATCTAGATGCCCTCGCCCTTATTTATATCTGTTGATTAATCTTCACGCGTCTCGAGGGATGGACCTTACCCTACATACACAGCCAGACAAACAGCATCCCTTGTATCATCCCTTACGGTTTCCCTCCAGTTTCCCTTTCAACCTCCCTCGGAGCCTCTGGGAGATAACGCTTTGATACGGCGTTACCACAAACAAAAAACTAATTAAACAACGCAAAAAAGGAATGCCACAAGGCTCACAGAAGGGACCAGAGGTAGTCATTAACTAACACAATATCGTCTCTAAAGGATTTCGCACAAAAGGAGTTGACGTAATTCAGAAAACACTTGAATAACGACTATTTTCTTCAATTAAAACTGAGCAAACAGCATAAAAGAACGTTAAAATTCATACTTGACGACATCTCTTTAATGAAATATATTTTTTGGTTGCTGCAACAACAGCTCGGTTGCGAGTCAGTGATCGGGATACATTGTCAAGCTGAAGGAATCAGAGAGATGAAGGAGATGGATATGAGGAAGGTTACAAAATGCCCATTGACACCATCAAGTTTATTTATTATAGTTTTTGGTGAACCCTGAGGAAGAGAGCATCGCTCTCGAAACATGTTGGTTTTATAGACATTAAAAAGTGATTAAAACAAAGAAATCCTTTAATTTTGAATTAAAATGGTGCTACAAAATAAATTAGCTGTGTTTAAAGAAATTATTTATTGTTCCTACAGGATGTTTGTGTTATTTTGGTCCTTTTTTTGTTAGGTTAGGTTACGTTAGATTACGTTCGGTTAGGTTAAGTTTTAGTAGACATTTTGTTGGGGGATGCTTTGCCGGTAGAATATTTTATTTTGTCGTGGACATTTTTACGGAGAATGTTTTGTCGCGGGATGAAAATGCGCGGAACCGTTATAGACCATCGACCTTTCACAATATAACCAAAGAAGAATATATCGTGAAAGAAATATTAAAATGTAGATTTTGTTAAGAAAGAAATAATGTTAAAATATAACAAAGTTGACAACAGCGAAAAGCAATATTTAAAGAAATACAATTATTAAGTCGGTAAAACCATTTGAATAAGCCTTTGATGGGCCCATTTAATAGTTGGAAACAATGATTGCGTTAATTTGAAAGCAACCGAACAATACTTTTAAATAAAAGCAGAGAGGTTTGGTCGGTTGGCTTTATGAATATTAATTATTAAAATGTTTTGTAATCAAAATAATTACTTTCCTTTGTGCCAGTCAACTGTGAACCCCTTTGCCTTAATATTTAAATTACAACTTTTTGCTTCCCGCTATTGAAAGACACTTTGGGTTTCAGGTGATTCTGAAAATTCAGTTTTTTTAAGAAAATTTAAATATTTAGAATTAATTTCTGCGTACAACGTTTAAATTTTAAACACTTTGATATCGGAATGATTTTAAAACCTAAAAATAACATTTAGATTCGAATGGGTTTTTAAAACGTTTATAATTTTTTCCAATGGAATTTCACCGTGAATTAACTATTATTTATAATTCTGTAATTATAGACCTGTAAATAATTATGTGTTCATTTTTTTTATAAGAACAACTCTCCTTTTATAACTTTTGACGGTTATTCCCATCTATGTAATATATCATTGAAGAAGAAGATAACAATAATAATCTAAACGATAATAAGAAAGAGAAAAAGACACAGAAAAATAGAAAAAGATAATGGTAGCAACTGGGACTCAAACCCAGAACCTCTCGTCTTACCCGAACGTACTCTTTTACCAATTTAGCCATTGCCAACTTTCATTAAACCGTCATAATAGTCAATCTCATATTTTCAAATTTTATAATTATCTAACAATATTATCTTCGACCAATTTTTCAATATCATAAGCAACTACCTTTTTCATTGGAAACAATCGTTCTAAGAACTGATTTGTAACCTAGATAGCGTCTCGGATAAACATATCCGATTTTATTTATACGGGACATATATTGACCATTTTATAAAAGTGTAAATGAATATTCAATTTTTTATAAGAACAACCCTCTTTTTATAACTTTTGAAGAAAAACATAATGGTCGCAACTGGGACTCGAACTTAGAACCTCTCATCTAACCGGGACGTGTGCTTTTACCAATTTAGCCATTGCCATCTTCCATCAAATCGTCATAATAGTCATAATATTTTAAAATTTTACAATTAACAACATTATTGTCGAAGACTTCACTTAAATGAATCACATAATTGACTCAGCAAAGTTCTGTTTTAGTCTCTAAAATTGTTTGTTCGTTCCGTTTCCGGTTCAAGACAGAGACAACTGTCGGACGTTTGGGTCAAATACAAAGATTGTAGATCATATCCGATCTGCAGGGACATCTTCGGTGAGCGGCTTTCTCGTCACAGATTAACATGAGCATCCTTTAGAACGGACGTAAAGTCTATTTAGATTTTCATTGTAAATACGACATGGTGATAAACAAGACTGTAATCTCTGACGAACCGAAGTATTATCGAAAACTCCCGATTAACAGAAGGAGGCGTCTACTAATATCTACAGGAATTCCAAAAACTGAACAAATCGGTCTAATATCTATGAGAACCAAAGTGAGGACGAATATCTACAGCTCAAACTGCTGACTAATATCTATGAGAACCAAAGTGTGGACGAATATCTATAGCACTGGCAGAGGTTGGGTTAGGTTAGGTTAAGTTAGGTTAGTTATTACGTAATTGAAGTAATTTATGCTTTTCCGTACAACCTCTTGCTCAGCTGCCCTTTGTAGATATTTGTCCAAACTACGCTCCATAGATAGTACTCACCACTGGGACCGTCATAGATATTCGTCCGACCTTATTTCTGTAGATATTAGTCCTCACTCTGAAGTTCATAGATATTAGTCCAACATATGAGCTGTAGATATTCGTCCGACATACAGGCTGTAGATATTAGTATCTGGAGTACAACAGAATTGTATTTTTAACCAGAAGAATTAACAGTTCACCACAAATAACGAAGTAATTAACTAAATAACAATAAAATCGCCGCTGTTAAGATGCACTTTTTTTGCATCATCTACATGCATGCATTCATTCATCAAGAGCATAGATTATTGGAGTGGAAGAAAGAGAGAAACAGATAACGGTAGGGCATACTGTCTAACTTTCACGGGTTATTGCGTAAAAGTTACACAGACAACAGATTACCAATCTAATAAAAATAAGTATTATTTTACCGAGAAAATCTTATTTTCATTCATCGAGTCGGGGTTTATACCTTATAAAAACAAATTATATCTGAGAAAGAAAATCTACGATATTTCGAAAGCAGCTGTATTTTCATAACTAAGTCCCAGGGAAGGGTTCTCTGAGACTTGAGTTTAGTTTGAGAGAAAAGAATTTTATTATTTCTTGAATCGAATAATGAACTTATTTTTTAAATATTCGCCTTGGAACCATTCATTGCCCTTTAAAAGTAAATATTGTCAATTTTCTTTATATAATATTACTTTTTGTTGTTGGCAAATTAGAGGGAAGACGATGAGAAATTTACCTTTCGAATGATCACAGTTAGTAAAGTTGAAAAATTATGAAATCTGCCAAAAATTTAAATTAAAGAAATACACATTTGAAATTAAACTATTTAATTAATTAATAATCATGCCTATTGTCTAAATTATTCTTCACATAACTGATACACACTTTGATTCGAAGCAAATTTGAGTTTGTTGAGCGTCAATACATACGTAGAACGTTGGGAGGTGTTGAAAATAACAAGGAAACATGGTCAATAAAGGTGATTTACTGTGCTTAGTTTCATTGGGTTCTATTATTTTGTTTTCAGGGCAGCCCACTGGACGTCGATCCTCTGGAACCGCTCTCAGTATCTTCCTCGGAATTCGGTCATAAGACATTCTTAGTATACGCCCAAGCTACCTCAGTTGCGATTTTTCTATGCAGAGTAGCAGTGGTTCACTGTTTAGATCATCTCGGATCGTCGAGTTTCCTATATGATCTCAATTCGTAACCCCTGCCACTCCTCTCAAGAAGCTCATTTCGGCAGCTTGGAGGGCAGGAACCTCAAGAACCTCATTTCTCACACCTCATTTCTCACACCTCGTTTCTCACACCTCATTCCTCTCAAAAACATCATTAGGCAGCAACTCTAGAGCGTGTTTGTTTGTTTAGCATCCATATCTGGTAGCCGTAAGTAAGCGTCGGGCGTTATACCATTTTAAACACTGCCATCTTTGTCTTGATGCTGAGCTCGGCTTTCCATATCACTGAGCTATAGAGAGGACGCAATAAATCGCTTGCCGCACTATATAAGTATATTAAGGAAACAAACAATAATACGTCTTTTATTATCGTAACTACTTGTTATATGGTTGCATGAATCAGCGAAGTTTCCGTATAACATAATTGTGGTAAGGAGTTCGCTTCAGCAGGTTTTCAAATGATAAAAACATAATGTGGTATCTATTCTCCCGAAGCCTTCCAAGGATTGTTTATTTATTGACCTCTTTTCCCTTGTGCAATCTTCAATCATCTACGGCATTATGGGATGGGGCGGTGCGCTTGATGCATTTACTAAGCCGTTACAAATATCTCTAAAGCTCATCATTAAAGTTATGTATAATGGAAATGAAACATTCTCGACCTAGTTATTATACAGAAAACTAAAATATTTTATATTCGTAAATCATTGATACTGCAAACTATGAAATATGCATTTAAAAATTAAAAATAAATTCGAAATAAATGAAAATAGAATTATCAAAAGGATTAATAATGTATTTTACATCGCCCAAACCAATACCATATGAATGCAAACACATAGCAGTTTTATTGGTCCTCGTATGTTTAGTTTTCTGCCAAAACAAATTCAAATGACATTTAAAATATCAAATTACATGAACGAATTAAAATTATGGCTGAATAATTCAGATATTAAAACATTTTTTCTTTAAACTATTTGTAAACCTTCATATTTCGCTTCTCACTAACAAAACTAACATTAAATACTTACTTGAAACTACTTACAAAATATATAAATACAGGGTGTTAAGAGACGCATTTGACTAACTTCATCGAGTGATTCCTGACATTATTTTGGGTAAAAATTTGTCAATGAAATTTTGTCTCCGGTGACTTGTTAGATGTCTTTTTTATCAATTATTTTTTCTTCAATATCAACCTTTTTTTTTCCACTGTCGTCACTGGTCACTTAGTGTGTGACCGCCCAACCCCACACACGTCACTAACTTTCCAATACCTACCATGTATACATATGCAGGGGACGCACTTGACTTATTTTAACCAGTGATTCCCGACATTGCTTATTATAGATTGCATTTTAATGTGTGTCCTTTAAAAACCTTAAAAATTAACAAAAAAAATTAAATTAGAAAACAGACACAGTTGGGCGAGGCAACTTCAGAAACTGTGTGAGGAGAGGGTGGGACTGCCATGGACGGAGGCCGAACAAACTGCGCAATATAGGGACGTATGGAGGAGCCTTGTCGATGCAATGGGTCTCCGACCCGAATAGGACAAGGGGAAGAAGAAGATGATGATTTATTTACAAAAATTAAATGAAATGGAATGCCTTGTTTCGGAGTTACCTAGTTGTAGTAATTACCCCACAATATAATTTTCCAAAAATTCGACAAAAGCGTATTTCATCAACAGTTTTAAGTTTTCGAATACGTTCAGAAATATTCCATTTATTTGGATTTTATTGCAAAGCAGAAATATTTAACCCTCTGATAAAAAACGGTGGAGTCTCACCTGAGCGGTTAAGATAGTCTTAATTTAGCTAGCAGTCCATCGTGCCAGGAATTCACTCAAGCATACCAATTAAAGTAATCAATTTCTAGGTATTCGCGAAGGTTTGACAATTTCATACGTTTAGACAATGCAATCTCGCAGGTTTGATAGCATTCTCGAGTAGCAGGCGGCTGGCGGCTGGCACTTAGCCACGGCTCGACGTAGAGAGCTTCAAGAGACGAGTGTCTGTCTTATTAGCTACGCTACGAGGTCTCCACGTCTCGCGGGGCTCTACTTCTCTAGTGCTAGTGAGCTACGTCAGTCTGGGCTCTACGCCGCACAGTGCTGTGATTCTACACAAATCTTGGGAAAAATAATCGCAAAAAGAATACTTAACGTTTTAAAGGTTGGAGTATGAATATTAATTATACACAAAGATGAAAAGGCCATTAGACACGATAAGTTCTATAATTAAAAAAATTTTTAGAAACATTTCTACATTAAAAATCTTATAATGCATTTTCTTCACTAGTTTGAAGTAAAGATGAATATAATTATTATATCTGGTCCCCTAACTTTCAAATTTCATCTGATTTCTTTGAAAAAGTACATCACAAATTTCCAACATAATATATAAACTGTAAACTTGGAGCACGATCTACGTGTTTGGCGGCCTCCGTGGTCGAGGAGCAAGGCTCTCTGGCAATTCAGAGGACGCGGGTTTCAATCCCGGCTTAGGCAAATAAAATTTATTAAAAATAATACATAGCGTATTTGCGACATGTTAGAGAGTGGAGGATACTCTAAATATAGCCCTGGTGTAAGATCACCATTCAGAGTTGAAACTTTTTTAATTGGCTATAGCCGTATTTGGTGACCAGATGTCAATATCCAAATACTTCCCCACCTTCCTCTTTCCCATCTCCTTCCCCTCCCCCACTACCTGCGGCTTCACAACGTACACCAATTGGTGATGCCATAATCTCACTTGCTTCAGACGGGAGCGGTTGGGACATTTTGACGGCCAGCGTAGTCCAGTGGTAAGGCTCTTGACTCCCAATCCGAAGGTCGCAGGATCGAATTCCGGCGTGGCAAATAAATTTTATTGATTAATTTGTGCTATTTCACAATTTTATTACTTTAAAATAATATACAGCATTGCGGCATGTTCCAGAGTGGATACGCTCAGTACAGCCCAGGTGTAAGACCACCATTCAGAATTGAAAAGTTTGCTTGAAATGACTTTAGACTAGATCTGAAGGTACTCTAGCTAGGTACTTCCCCACCTTCCTCTCCTCCATCTACTTCCCTTCCCCAATACCTTCAGCCTTACCCAAATTCGGGATGCTATAGTCTCACTGGCTCCAGACGGGAAGACGGGAACAGTTAGGACTTTTGTGAGGTATTCAAACAAAAAAACCTATTCAAAACTTAAACTTATTTGTATTTTTTGATTTTAATAATATTATTATTTAACGCACCAAAAATTATATTTATAAAAACTTTCTGCTGTACAATAAACTATTTTCTGGAAGTTAAATACTAATAAATTTATATATTTAAAAAAACTTTCAATTAAAATGGAGTTCTACAAATTAAATCACTCGAAATAATCAAAATGATTAAAACTCTAAGAACACTTATTTACGATATAACATATTGATGATCTTCCTTTTAAAACATATTGATGACAATAGAGACAGCCGTGATTTTCTTTGCCTAATACGAAACAGAACTAATCAATCAAAAATAATATTTTGTTGTAACAATATTGTCAGGACTGTGTTTAGACACTCAACATAATTTATTAATCTGACAAATTATTCTACTATTTCACTGATTGATTCTATTTTTCTTGGCTAATTATTTACTTATTCCATGATTACTTCCGTATCACGATACTATGTCATAAAATATTTTTAAAAAATCTAAGTAAATATAAGCGTCACTTCTTTAATAAATTTTGTTCTTAGTATTGTCTAGGATCGCAGCACTGTGCGCCGTAGCGCGGGAACAATATTATTACGTGCCGAGTCAAAGTGGGTTATATTACTGTTGACTGTGCAGGAGATTTAATAACCGCTGGTAAATTTGTCTAGATATTAGATACTTGCCGACAGGTGGAGTGCTAGATTGAGTGTCAAATGAAATATTCATTGTCACATGTTTGGTGACATTAATTCGCAATACCCATCAAGAAATAATACATTAATACGAGCGCTAGACCCCGTGAAAAATCATACAATATTATAATTGTTGGATTCGTGAAGCTGAAAGCGTTTACACAAGATTTGCCTTGGGATCATTGCGAAAACAAATACAAATACAAGAAATTGAGATATTAGAGAGAAGACAATCAGAAATTTACGTTTTGAATGAATCTACTTGAAAAAAAAGCAAAAACTGTAAAAACTTAAAACCCAAAAAATACACATTTCAAATAATATACAAATATTATGTAATTCATTGATTAATAAAACAAAATAATTGTGTTACCTACTTTATCGCTTTTCTGAATTATTCTTCACAAAACTGATTCCATTTTGAAAAGCAAATAACCGAAATATGTAAGTATGTTTGATCTTGATTGATTAAAATTAAAAGAATATTGAACGAATAATTTGAATAATCATGTCATAATGAAGCTATTCAAAGGATATTTCCACAAAAGAAAACAGGTAACAAAAGTTGAAAGCTCAGCATCAGAACCGATAGTCTTCCTGGGTGTTCCGCAAGGGTCGGTATTAGGCCCAATTTTAATAATTCTGTAGATTTTTTTACTTACTCCTTGTTCGGGATGAGGTCAGGATCCTCGGGGTTCCTTAGGCGAAGGTTCTTTCTGATGTCATCGGTCTCGTTGATCCTCCTGCTCTGTGACAATGATGCGGGAAGAAGCATTGCAGTTTCTGTAACAAGAAAAAAACCATCGTCAGAAAAACATTTCACACTTTAACTACTAGTATGTAAGCACTTTCTCTACACTTTGGGAGGTTTTGGAAAACCAAAAGTTTCAAGTCATAGCCATTACAGTACAGGCCGATACAACACGCGACGGATTTTGAGGTGTAACGTGATTACGTCAGTGCCATTGAGCAACGACAGTTCGGAAATGGCGGCGGTTGTTCAGGCCTGTACTCTAGACGCAATGTTTCAAATGCAATGTCGTCTGTAGCTATTGAAGATTTTCATATCAGAAATGATTGTATAGCCATTTCTAAATTCCGGAATAAAGTTTTAATGTAAGTGGCATTCTGGGTTGATTTGTTCTGAACTGTAGTTTGAAGGATGAAAATGCATTGATAATAGCCAACTTCCATAATCAATATAAATCTGTAAAAATAACATATATTACTGAAATTTCATTTAATCAGCAGTTTTTATTCAATTTATTCAACAGAGCAGATACTGGATTAACAAAAAATTGTAGCAACAGTTTTTTCTCTGAATAATGCTAGAATAGTTGGACCATTTGATTTTCATATCTGTCAATATTTTCTACTGAGGCTCGTTATAATTTTAAACGTAAATCAAAATTGTCAATGCCTTTCAATTTAACGTAAATTAAATTCATCAAACCGCGGCAGATAGTATTATTAATGTACCTTGCTCGACTAAATTGGCAAACGAATTGATAATGTTCATATCCATTCTGATGTCAGAATTTTTTTTTGCTGACGATTAATTAAAATCGCAACTAGCTTTACTACCCGGATTTGCACGACATTTTGAAAAATTATGGAATGAACGATTTGGCTACAGTCGAGTGAACGTTTCAAAGCTTTATGGCTGATGAAGGAAACAAACTTGGCAGCTGAAAATAGATGCTTGACGAACAGGAATGGGATGGGCATCTTTCATTTGGTTAAAACTCACTGTTCGAGAGTTATCAGATACCACTTTATTTGAATTTTTTTATGTGAATACCGCGCAAGAGTCACAATTGCTCCCGTCTGGAGCCAGTGACACTATGCCATCCCCAAATTGAGGTATGTTGTGGGGCTGAAGGAAGTGGGAAGGGGATGGAGATGGGGAAGAGGAAGATGGGGAAGAGGAAGGTGGGGAAGTACCTAGCTATTCTGATCTGATTCTGGTCACCAAACACGGCGTAAGCCATTTCAAGTAACGTTTCAATTCTGAATGATGGTCTTACACTAGGGCGATACTGAGAGTATCTTCCACTCCGAAACGTGCCGTAAATATTCTATGTATTATTTTTACTTAATTAATTGTGAAATACCACAAATTAATAAAAAAAACGAGCGGGCTTTAGACCACACTATTGAAGTAAAACTTCAATAACTTATAATAGAACACCAAAAATAATGAAATGTAATGTTAATATGTAAAATAAAAAAAATTCAAAATGTTAATAATAAGGTTAAAACTGTAATATATAGATATAAATAAAATAAATAAACTAAACATACGACGTTGGGGTGGTATTGACATTGACATTGAAAAAAAATGAGTGATAAAAAAAACCGTTTGCCTCGCCCGATCACCGGTCGCATCTATTACCGTTAACATCACACTTTTCGTAACACATTAATCAGCTCACCCTCCAAGTCGAGCGTGCGTAAAGAAGTTTTCTTCAAACATTATTTGCGCACGCCGGGTTCGAACCCGTGACCTTCGGATTGTGAGTCGAGAGTCTTACCTCGGGACTGCGGAGGTCGTAACTAGCTGAAGTCCCCGACGTAAATATCAAATCTCATTTATATAAATGTACTAGCTGGTCCCGGCACGCGTTGCTATGCCATTTATAAAGAAATTGTTTCTCCCTGAGTGTCCTTTCCCAATTGTCCCGTTCCCCTTCCGCCTCCCCTTCTTCTCCTGCGTCCTCTTCACCTCTCGCGTTCCCACTCCGTCACCTCCACCTTCCTTCTCGCCACTGCACTCCCCCCCCTTCCCCCGTCCCGCGAACCCCCCTCCCGAGTTCCCCTCCCCCTCACACGTCCCCTTCCCTCCCGCGTTCCCCTTCCACCTTCCCCGCCTTCCCTCTTCCCTTTCCCGCTCCCTCGTCCCGCCAATCCTCCTCCCGCGTTCTATATATTTAATCCCAGTACATTCAGTTTTTAAACAGCCCACGTGCCCCTTTTACAATTTTTATTCAAATTTCCATTTTTCATGTATATTATTTGGTACCTAACATAGGTACCTATTTAAAATATCTAAAATTCTTGATTCGAATCAAACTATTAGGGGAGTACCTATGTTAAATAAATTTATCAACTTAAAGATTTTCAAAAATAGAATCCTGATTAACAATCATTGTTTTGCAAAATGTCATTCACAAACACGCGAACTGTCAAACGTGCTATAGTCGTTAGAGGTTTATTATTTATTTTTTTATTTAAGTATAGGTTTTCTGAAATAATTCAATTTTCTGCGCAATTTTCTTAATTTTTCTTCAAGGAATATTTAAAAAAAAGAATTAGCGAAATCGATTCAGCTGCTCTCGAGATTTGCGCTTAGCAACACATTTAGCGATTCATTTCTATATATAAGAAGATAGATAGATATATTCAAATAATTATATATTTCTACAGATAGAACGATGGGTAGATACATAGATAGATTTGGTCAGTTCCGTTACGACTCATGATTTCATAGTTAATGAAACCTAGCTTTTGGTTAATTTGTACCGAACGAGTTTAACTTGGAGTTCTAAATAATACTCCCGTACAAATGAACAAATTTTAAAATCAAAGTCACAAATAATTATCACTCAAAGTATAAATCCTGTCTGAAAAGTTACGAGTCCTTTGACAATAGATGCGGGGAAGGGGATTTGCACTTAACCATCGGACCGAGTTCCTAATTTAGGAGTTGTGACAAACAATGTCAAAGAGATAAGCCAGTGTAACGAGGCTGTAACAGGCATTATAACAATTTATCACCATGAAAACCCGTGTGCAGTGTGCAGGAGTCATTTTGGATTTGTGTTCCATAATATGATCTGTGTTAAGAGATAATAATAACTTCAGATTTTATGTCAGGGTTAAATCTTCCCCACAAGAAAAACTAAACTCTTTCACACATTTTTCCACAAACGATCATCTAGTCAATCCACGCTATGCAATTGTACTATATAAGTATAATAAATCCAAATTAATACAAGAACAACATGTCAACCTACCAGAGACCAAATGGGAAAATAATTCACTGACTCCAGATATTTTCATATCAGAGGGTTCGGTCCGGTGGAATTCCTAATTGGACCTATAAATCCTACTGATCCCACAATATAAATATTTAAAAAAAATATATGTATATTGTTATCATTATAATTATAAATGAAATGGGTAGTTGTTCATGTCCAGGATCGGATTGTGAACAATGTTACTTGGCGTCAGTCAAGGGCGCAGAGATTTAGGGGGGGCCAAAAAGTGTCTTTCTAATTCATCAAATTTGAGACACATTTTTCATTTAAAAAAAAATTTAAATACAATATTTTTATTGAAGTGAAAACTTATTTAGCATAGTTGTGATTTGAAACTCGATTAAACGAAAAAGCGACAAACACATACACATATAGGATTTAGCCTGAGAGAGAATGAGATAGAATTATCATTCTCTTATTAATGCGGTGCTTCTTAGCCATCCCACTCTCATATATTTTAGTTTTCTTAAGGTTTCACTTCTATCACGTGTGAACTGCACACATGTATTTTTTCACATTAGCTCAATACATAAGGCCCTGAGGAAAACAATTTCATAGGGGCATATTTCATCTTTGTGGATGCTGTGTGGATGGTCTCTTTTAGGAAAAGGAAGGAGAGGAAGTTCTGGAAAGGCAAAAGGTATGATGGGTTGGTAGGAGTGACGGACGTATGAATTCATCCCTCCCACTGGGGTGCAAGGCGAAGGTCGAGAGTCCGGTTGGAGAGGTCTAGGTTAGATTTCAACCAGTCTCTCCCGATTCGGCCCACCACGCAGTAGGTGGGCAAACGCGTGTACCGCCAAGACCTAGACATAACTCATCCCATGAATATAATGGCGGAATAATCTCTCAAATTGAACTGTATCTAGGAGGAACATTTTCCAAAGAAAATTAGGGTTATTAGTTATTATGTTTTAACCCCGCATTTTTTTGTTAGCATTTGAAATGATTTAGTGTATATGTTACCGGAAATGTATGAAATCTAGGAATTGTATACAACTCCTTGGAAATGTATACAATTCCGAAGCTATTTAGGAAATGTATGAAATATTGTTTTAAAAATTATTTAATCCGTACATATCCTGGGAAACGTATACATTTCCTAGGAATTGTATGTAATTCCAATATCGTATTAGGAAATGTTCAAAAATAATGCTCTCTGTAATAAAACACGTTGTTTTATTTGTTATATTCTTATAAAGTTAAACTTTCATTTAATCAGTCTGTTATTTAAGTAATCAGTCTGTTATTTCAGTAATTATAAATGTCACAATATTAAAGTAAAAGTCTTTATCTAATATATAAAAATCTCGTGTCACGGTGTTTGTTACCATACTCCTCCGAAACGGCTGGACCAATTTTGATGAAATTTTGTGTGCTTATCTGGTAGGTCTGAGAAACGACCAACATCTATTTTTCATACCCCTAAAAGTAAAGGGTGTTCCACTCCGAAGAAAATTATTTTCCCCATACATTTTGTATGGAACGAATTCTCCTATTTTGAAAGAACTGCAGCAATATTGTAAGGGGTATAATATTGAACTGTGAACCGGGGAGGGGGGAGGGGGGAGGGGGGAAAGGAACTCAGGAAGGGTGGTTAGCGGGACGGGGGAAGGGGAGAAGTGGAGTGGGGAGAGGGAGAGGGAACGCGAGAGGGGAAAGGATACGCAGGGAGAAACAATTTAGATCAAGGTATGGTATACGCAGGGAGAAACAATTTAGATCAATTCAGCTAATAAGTTGACAACAGTTTTTGATTCTGAGGCGGTACGAAGTTCGCCGGATCAGCTAGTATTCTTATACTATTCTTATACGATTTACTTGGAAATGATTCTAATATAATTTATTTCACACATTTCCGGGCGGTTTTAGGAACTACATACATTTCCTAGGAATTGAATACAATGACGGATTATATACATTTCCGTTGACATATATAATTGGAGTAGGAATTATGTTATTGAAAAATTAAAAAAAAAAAACATTTTCAATTCTAACTAAAAAACTCCATAAATTTTAAAAGTTTAGGTTTAAAATCTACACCCAACCCTGTTAGTCCAATTTTCTTAGATTCATGTATGCAGGGAGTAAGTTAGTGGTTCAATAAGAAACCGTTTACCAGTTCAATTCCCGCCCAACCTCCGCTAGGAAATGACTCCCGAGACGAAGATTACAATTTGAAAATACCTTTTTCCTAATTTCCTCTCCAAAATCAATACTGGGAAGTCTGCTTAGTAGTTACAACGCAGATAAAGCTGTTTTTTTCTATTCAGGTTTTAATGATCTTTTGGTTGGAGTTTTGTGTTAACTAACTAATCATCGCGCCTTTTCCTCGCAGGAGTAAGCAGAAAGGACGGACCACCAAACATCTCAGTCTTGTCACAGGTCTCCTTTCTTCATTTGGATTCATACATGGTCTAATACTAACCCTTCTGACATGGGACACCCATGTCAGAGACATCTATTCAGTTTCCGGTATTCTTCCAATCACAGTCCTTCCTAAACATGAAATCACAAGCACCATCCTAGAAATTTCCCAACAATCAACTCACATCTAACATCAAGTCACTTTACAATCAAGACATCCACACACACAATACTCGAAATAGCAATAAAATCCGCATACCTCAAACACACACTACAAAATATGGGATAAAATCTCTGAACTATGTTGCCTATACACTATATAATTCGCTACTAGATATGTACAACGGAATCCAGCAAAATAAAAAAAATTCAGAGTATTTATATTTATACTTTAAAGTTTTATTTATACTTTAGTATTTATACTTTAAAAGAATATTTTTTAAGTATGTTGAAGGTTGAAACTTTGTAATTTTCTTGTCATGTTCAACTGTCTTGTCTCTTTTTCTCTTCTTTTCTTTTCCATTTAGTAGTAATCATCCATATCTGTATAACCTTGTTCTTTTTTTTTCTTTAATTGCTTTCTATTGTTATTTGTTCTACTTAACTTGTCTTTTAATTTTCGTCTAAATTTATACATTTCGTCGCATTTTTAACATCTAAATTCCAATGTAAATTTATAACTATTTCCTCCTACCCATGATTTGTATGTTCCTGCTGTTCTAAAATGAGTTCTGTAACTCATCTCTTTACATGGCCCGACTCAAGCGTCCTTTACATGTCTTCCTTGGGCGTCCCCAACTTCTTCTGTCATTAACTTTCGCAAAAATAAATTGACTTTTTTGCAGTGAGAAATTCTTTAGCACCGTCGTGAACTGAAACTCGATGAAATGAAAAAGCGACACTAAAAGAGACACACACATACATCTATAGGACTTCGCCTGCGAGAGAATGAGATCGAATAATCGGTCTCCTCTTTGTGGTGCTTCTTAGCCTCCCCACTCTTATTTATTTTAGTTCTCTGAAGGTTCCACTTCTACCTGAACTGAACACAAATATTTATTAATAGCCACTATATAAAATATTTGTAAACACAAAATATAGTGGTGAATTTAAGAACGGATCTTGTATTTTTTAGTCCTTTTCACAAGGGGATCCTGTGCCGGGGGGGTGACTAAATTTATTAATTATAGTTTATTTATCTTCTATGTCGTTTTAGTATCCTTTTAGAGTTTTTTCAGTAACCCCTTTCACCCATATTTTTATTCTTGATTTGTACTCATTAATTTTTTTTGGATGACACTCAGTTTGGCAAAAAGTGTCGTGACCAAAGAAATGAAGTCTTTGCCTGTTTTATTGTCTACGAAAAGGTATTTGACAGGGTAAAACATGCTGACCTAATGAAAATGCTTGCGTATTGTAACGTCGATACCAATGACCAGAATTTCATTCAAAACCTGTGTTAGTTCCGAACAGCAGAAATAAGACATGGTAATGAGAGATCTATGCAATCTCCATTCAGCGTGGAGTACGACAAGGCTGTATCATGTCGCCACTATTATTTAATCTCTATTCCAACTTCATGTTTAAAAAAGCCCCAAGTAATACCGAGACGGGTCTGAAGATCAACGGAGTTGTCATTAATAACATATGATACGAGATGATACTGTATTACTAGCTGACCGTATCGATGACCTCCAAGATCTATTAAATCTTGTTAATAATGCTGGTGAGCAACTGGGCCTAACAATCAACGTCAATAAAACTAAATGGATGACATTTGCATGACTAGATCACTTTGGATCAGTGATATAGTTAAATGGTTGCAATGTCGAAAAGGTGGAAAGATTTAGATACCCCGGCAGTATTCTCACGGAGACTCTTGACCCAGATGTAAAGGTTAGGTGCAGAATTGAGCAGCAAGAACTGCATTCAGTAAAATAAAATCCCTCTTCTGCAATGACAATATTAATGTAAAACTAAGGCAGATAATGTTAAAATGTTATGTGTGGTCAGTCTTGCTGTATGGATGTGAAACGTGAAAGTAAAAAACCATGAACAGGTTAGAGGCTTTTGAAATGTGGCTTCACCGGAGAATGCTCAAGGCCCCACGAACCGACATGATCACCAATACAGAAATTCTCAGGCGGGCTAGAGCAGATAGAGAACTGATTACATTGATAAAAGTCAGGAAAATTTCGAATCTGGGTCACATACTTCGAGGGGAGAAGTATCACTTGCTCCAATTTATATTGAAAGGCAAGATAGAGGGTCGTCGAGGGCCTGGTAGGAGACAAATGTCTTGGCTGCGAAATGTACGAGAGTGGACCGGCATTAGAAGTTTGGAGCAGCTATTCCGGGCAGCGCAAGACAGAGAGACATTTTTCAGTGATCGCCAACGTCGGGGGGACCTGACAGGGCACACCAAGAAGAAGAAGAAGTTTTTTTTTAATTAGTTTTACATTAGGAGAAGGATGTTGCTGAGTTTTGTTGCATAGTAAGTGTACTAACGTAATAATTATTATAAATGCCATTAAAAAACATTCAAACGAAAAAATATTGCCGATGACGCAGACGAAAACGTAAAATCAATTGCCGGCTAATCGTGTTTCATTTCTGCTTCTCGCAGAGGAAAAATCCCATTGCCTCTGGTCTAATATTTGTACAGCATCCAATAATAGGTGGCTGTGCCCAGAATAAACATTCAGGGGGTGATTGCTTCATTATTGCACGGGCAGAGGCGTGCATTCCTTATAAGCATTGCCTACCGTACCGTGCTGGCATAAAGTTATTGCAATAAATCTAACTTTACTTTTAAAAATAAGTGCGCCTTGCCGACCGCCCTACTAAAGGTTACTGGACTTTTCATTCCGCGACAAAATATTCTACGGACAAAAAATCCCCCGAACATTAATTCCAAACAAGCCATTAAATTATTATATGTATCTCTAGTTAGAAGCCTAATGGAATATAACTCGGTACTTTGGTCTCCATCTTACAAAATTCACATTAATAACATTGAGCGAATACAAAAAAAAATTCTGCGTTTTATAAATTTTAAATTAAATATCCCAGTAGAAGACTTAAAATATAATTTATTATTAAATATTCTAAAAATACACATACTAGAAGACAGACGTAAAATAAATGACTTAACATTTTTATTCAAAATACTTAACTCTAAATTTGACTGTTACGAACTCCCGCAACTTATAAACTTACGAATACCGACAGTAACTACACGACAAAATACACTATTTTAATGTAGCATTCATAAGCGGAACTACAATGCCCACTCTCCGATACAACAATTTCACACTATGGGAAATCAGTACTTATGTGATGTTGACATATTTAACATAAACTTGGCGAATTTTGTAGATTTTCTAAAAAACTCATTCCAAAACTATTCCTAAACATATCTCGTAAACCTATGAAATCGCTGTATTTTAGTATTTTTATGACTTGTGTGCTTTTTATCCAATTTTATTTTTATTATTTCTTCATCTGTTTAAAAATCATCTCTCATGAATTAATTGTACTACCAAACATGTAAAAGCTCTATGGGAGTTTAATAAATAAAATAAATCTTCTACCCTAAAAAAAATATATATACATAATATATCCTAACCTAACATAACCCAACTATACTAACCTAACCTTACCCAACCTAACCTAACCTAATCTAACCTAACCTAACCCAACAAAGCCTTTCGGCGCAAATTTAAAATTTAAGTCGAAACTCTAAATTTCGGCTCTGTTTCCAACCTTCCTTGTCGGGGGATGTTTTGTCCATAGAATAATTTTGTCCTTAGCATATTATGTCGAGAGATATTTCGTCAAAGGACATTTTGTCGGGGATATGCTGTTGCGGGATGAAAACGCGCGGTACCCCTACTAAAAACGTAAACGTTCCTGCTTTTGAATAAATGTTAAGCCGTATTGAGGTAACGTTTCACAATTATAGCATCGAAATTTGCCTAATTTATGTTGCAATTATTATTTGTTGAATATGTAAGTTCTGAATTGAAAACCCGTTTTAGAATTAGAGCCTTAGTTAACAAAATATTTGTTATTCTGTTAGTTCTCTGATCTTCCATTGAGAAAAGCCAGCAAATTACGTAGTAACCACTACCGACCTTCCGTTATCTTTTCTCTCTCCTGTGGTCTCCTGTCTTTACTAGAAAACTTATCTCAGATTCTAATGAGAATTATAACAATATTTATTCAATAACAGGAACTAAGTAACTTTGCAAAATAATGATAAATGTGGCAAGTATTATACACAAAAAGTACACGTGGGTGAGTAATGCGCATTCAAGGGAAGATTCGTTTGTATCAATGTTGAAAAGGCAGTGCCTTTCGGCACAAATCGCAATTGTGTGTGAATGTTAATTAGATAGTGCTATCTATTGGTACCTCAGTTAATTAGTACAACTTCACCAATGAAATAAGAATCCTATTATGCGGATGGTTTACCATCATAATATGTACTTCTTTTAGTTTTTTTTTGCCTCGAAGTAATTATAAATGATTTATTTTACTTTTACGTTTCAACGATGGTTGTTTCATAACGCTGATGGATTTCATTCGTATTTGTGTTCCAATCGGCCTAGCAGATCGGAGGAATCCAGATTTTGGACTTCCGCACATTAAGTGTACCTACCTACACGGTGGACATGAGTCAAGTACGGCAATACCGCCAGTCTGTCAACAACCATCGTAACACATCGTAACGTGATATTTCGCTCTACGTTGAAATGTTATTTATTAATCGGAAGTGTGTAATATGAAGCATTATATCGCCATCGTTCATCGAATGCTTTATGTGAACCGCTACACAACAGTAGTGAGTATTACTTAATTGTATATACCGTATCTTGTTTGGTTATCGGGCATAATTCGTATCGAAGTCCATAAGCGTTTAAGTTAGCAATGTCATGAAACAATGGTTTTCCTGCCACTTTGTATTTGAATTTTTATTAAATGTATAGCACTTGTTGAAATGCATCACAGATGAAAGGCATGTTAATATCCGCTTGGAAAGATTTTAAATTTTTATTTTTTTATTGCGATACGAATTTAAATCACCTGCAAGTAATTCTAACCAACATCCGTTAAGCCATTCTTAGCGAAAACTTACCAGAAATATGTAAATTTTTTTTTTTTATATCCAATAATAATTCGCTGTTTTCCTACTGCCCATCCCGATTAAAAACTATCTGCACGCCACTGTTTATCGGGGACGATAAAAATATACCAAAATTATTCGTATATTTTTATACCGTCGATATGAAATTTTACAGCAAGATTTTTCCAAAATATTGAAGGATTTAAACGTTAAAAATTACTTTGATAATCAGAGCAAAATAAGGGTAAAAGTAGAATAGGATAAACAAGTTTTTTTTTACGAAAATTTTCTCTTTATTGTTGACGAAGAGCAGAACTTGCGCTAAATTTGAATTCCCGTTACTACAGGGCGCTAATTTTTACGCACTCGTGTAAATCTTCTATATTGAAAGCAATCTCAGTGATACGATCGAAGTTTCATAAAGGTACAGAATATTGCCAGAGATGCGATGGATAGCGGAGGTCACAAACAAGGATAAAAAAACGGGTTTTCTTTGGAATTTCTTGCTACGGAGCAATAAATGTTGTGAACCTATATTTGGTCAAAGATGAAGGAATGAAAGATAGTTTTTAAGGCATTTCATTGAAGGGACTTTTCAGGATGGTTGCAAAATTCTAAATATTCTAGATTATATTCCAGTTGCCAAATAGAAAAAAAAGTCCTTTATAACGTATACCAATACAAATACAAACGAGAACCGTTCTAAAACAATGTTGCGCTTCGATAGAAATCGAACCCGAAACATTAGTAACAAAGCTACATAACATCACTTTGATTGGACAGTATTCGAACTTCACTTTAGCTTGTTATGAGATATGAAAAATAAGTAAATAATAAAAGATATGTCAAACACGATTTCTCATTATCTATTTACCGATTTCGGATTTTGAGGTTCAATCTTATGTAACGAATTTTTAGTTTAAGATATTATTATACAACTTTAGGCGTCTGATTTTAGAACACGACTGAATATTTCATGATATTGTATATAGTATACAATCAAAGATATTCTAATACAGAAGAGATATGCTACGGTGTCCGCGCAACTGTCGCCGGACTACGCGCTAATTAGCGTAGTTTTCATACAAAAAAAATTGTTCATTTCGTTGATTTTTTGAAAATGTGCATTAATATTGGTTAACAATATATTTTGAATAAGGAAATAATTCGTTCATTTAGTTTAACGTTCGTTTGGTTTATTCGTTAATTATTTGTTCTTTTAGTTTATTTGTTAATTGGTAAACAATATCGGCGACATCCGGAAGCGCAGACCCACATAGTAAAAACAGCAGATAGCACATCTACTTATATTCCAATATCTTTGTATAAAATAAAAAAAAGTCTGTTATCTACATAAATAATAAATAAATAAAAAACATTGGTTATCCCCGATACATTATAATTTAACTCTGTGAAATCTCAATTTTTTTGACATCTGACACAAAACAACGCTATAAATCAACATAATAACGAAAAAGGTTAAATTTAACAACTACTTATTTGCGTTTAACGTATTTACGTAAAATAAAACTAAGTTCTAAATAATATGATACAAATATTATGAAATACTCAGCCAGCTCTCAATATTATTCGAGATTTTTCAAGTACACAACCAGTCGCACGCGGAATCTGAGACTGTAAATATATACCAAAGAACAAGTGCATTTGCGACGAATGTCACTGGGGTACTGAGGGGACGTACCTCACCCCCCCCCCCCTGAGGATACCATGGAAGCGCAATTGTCTATTGATAATAGTCATAATCAGTAAAATAAGTTCGCAGCGGTCTCACAGACCGCGCGCGATCGCTGAAGGGTTAAAAGGAAAATATTTAAATATGCCGTGCACTTATCATTTAGAACACACCTAAACGTGCAGACAGAACAATATGCATAATAATTAATTGCATTTGATTTCAACTGCATATCCTTAATGCCATTCTGAGCAAGAACCACGTTCTAATTAAATATTTTACTATATTAAATATATGCTAAACTAAAAATACTTAAAAAAAATTGATTCTTAAAATCAGAAATTGTTAAATAGATTTCCCCATACAATAATTACGTGAGCTCAAAAAGGGGGGGGGGGGCAGCAAAATCTCACGTTACTTGAAAAGAATATAGGAAGTGGCCCAAATTTATCTTACCAAGGGGGGGGGGGGGTCAAGATTTGGAAGAAAAACCGCTCACGTAATTAATATATGCCCCCTTATGAGAATCGTATATGCAAACTTTGATACCTCGGAAGATGATAAGACGAACTTAAAACCCTATCTAACTACATAAAGTGACTATATTGCGCCTTGCAAAAAATATCAACTGTCAGATTCAGACAAAATAGTAATTGCAAAAGGTTCAAAGTGTTGTTAAAATCTTGTGAAATAAATGGAAGCTTGATTTTATGTAGACATTCGTCATACAAGTTTCTACGGAAATACAAAACACACAGCTCTGAAAATTGTTTTGGCAGTAGAAATGAGCAAAAGAAATGGTTTTACATTTAAAGGCCATTTTTGAAAAAAATATCGGATAGAACCTTGTGCAACAGACGACGACGCGTCAACAACACTAAGCAACAGAGTTTGTAATTTTCTAATAAATCCACTTTTAAATCCATAGTTTGTTCAAACGTGACATGTTTCAGTTTTCAATTTCCTCCACATAACAAACTTTTGCTCGTGAAGCATTAACTTCGAGAAAACTTTTATTTTATAAATTTAAAACTTTGATTAAATTTTCGAAATAAATACAGCGAAAAAATATAATCTTACCTGTTCTTCAATCTGTTAGCGTTATGTTATTTTTATATTTGTCACCATTGTTCGATCACTACTCAATCACATCAGCACCAGAAGCGATATCTTTACAATATCGGAACGATAGGAGTAACTTCCGATGGTTTTATATCGATGTCCCTAGCACAGTTTGACCGTTGATAGCCGAACCAACATTGAATAAGAATAAATAAGAAATTGATATTCGCTGGCAACACTGCCGGATATGTCAACGAGTTGGCATTCCGAAACGTCAAACGCCAATCAATTACGTAAAAATATTAATAACTAGCTGGTACCCGGCATGCGTTGCTACGCCATTTAATAAAGACATTGTTTCTCCCTGCGAGTCATTTCCCATTCGTCCCGTTCCCCTTCCGCCTCCCCTTCCTCTCCCGCATCCTCTCTTCCCCTCACGCGTTCACACTCCGCCTTCCCCCCCCACTCCCGCCCCGCGAACCCCCCTCTCGAGTTTCCCTCTCCACTCCCGCATTCCGTACATTCAATCCCGGTAAATTCAGTTTTCAAACAGCTCGCGTGACACCTATTGCATTTTTTTATACAAATTTCATTTTGCCAGAGCTCACCGCTTCTTTTATACAAACCTTGTCCTGACAATAAGGAACACAGAAAAAAAAGAATTATCCAATTTAGTGCAGTCGTTCGAAAGTTATGCGCGTACATACATTTCGGCGATTCATTTTTATTTATAAAAAAAGAAGATTTGACAAATTTGAATTGAAATGCTAACCTAAAGATGCATCGGCAGTCCGCTTTTACTTTTTGACAATAAACGTGAGTTAATTAGTTAACCATTTCTTTAGTCATATTTCAAACACTTTAGTTTCTCAAAAATCGAACAGAATATATTGGTCGCATCTTAGTTGAATTATTTTAGTATTTGGATCGCGTATAAAACACGAAAGATAGAGATCATAAATTAAGCCACTCAGGTATTTACCAACTATGTTTTGCGTAGGTAAGATAACTAGAAATATAAATATTAGAACCACAGAACAGTTAAGATGCTTAAATAACAATAATTTTTCAGAGTTTGCAAATCACCTGATTTCAACGAATCATTCTTTTAATAAGGACACAAGGGTTAAAATTCTTCACTGTAACAAATTAGATAACTTAGAAGCACTTGAAATTAGAAAATCAATAAATCTATTATCGTCAAGCACTTCTTTCAATACAAAAAGCTTCGTTAGTTGAACTCCATTCATTAATAAGCTGGTATTTTTGCATGACGAACGACTTTATCCAAATTATTTAAACTTATCTGATACAATGGAGGCCGGGCTAAAAGTTGTCAATTATTTATCAATTGTCGGTCGGAATATCGCTTACCAGTTGTTGACCGTGATCGCAAATATTGGGTCCTTACATATGAAATTGGCGTTTAGCTGTACTGGCAACTTTGATATCAAATATCTTCTCTTTGGTTAGGAATTCTAAATTCAAATTTATACAGCTATTTACTCATGTATTTGTGTTTCGAAAATTATAATTCATTTGTTTTTTCCTTAATTGTTTTTTTTCCTTGCGTCACTTAGTTTACAAAATGGAAATCTTGAAATATCGCGTTATTTACGAGTACGAGTTCCACCGGGGCACCAGTGCGGCAGAAACGGCTCGAAGGATTAATGATGTGTATGGCGACGGTGCCGCAAAAGAAAACACAGTGCGTTTTTGGTTCCAACGTTTTCGTTCTGGAAATTTCGACCTGCAGAACAAGCCTCGTGGATGGCCGGAGACTAAAGTTGATAATGAAGAATTGAAGGTTATTGTGGAAGCGGATCCATCGCAAACCACGTCCGAGTTAGCTGCACGCTGCGGTGTTAGTGATAAAACTGTTTTAATCCACTTGAAGCAAATTGGGAAGGTGAAAAAGCTTGAAAGGTGGGTACCTCACGAATTGAGTGAAGCAAATCAACAAACGCGCGTTAGAACGCTAGACCACACACTGCACAACAGACGGCTACTAAATTAGAGGAGCTTCAATTGGAATGTCTATGTCTAAGACATCCACCGTACTCTCCAGACCTTGCCCCAACAGATTACCATTTTTTTCGAAATTTTGATAACTTCTTGCAAGGGAAAAAATTCAACTCCGATGGGGCAGTCCGAACCGCCTTCAAAGATTTTATTGATTCCCGTCCGAATGGTTTTTTTTAGTAAAGGGATTGATGAACTACCTATGAGATGGCAAAAGTGCATAGATAGCAATGGTACATACTTTGATTAAATAAATACATTAAATTTAAAAAATCGACTTTATGTTCCTCCCATACAAAACGCCAATATCATGTGTAAGGACCTAATATTAACTGATCATAGCTGACGAATTAGTCAATATCGTACTTGATATATCTAGGGTTTTATCGATCGTCAATGCTAGGCACCGTGCACTGATAAGTTATCAAGATTCAAACAATCCCTTGATACCACTGGATCAATATTGAACCAATTTCATTTCTGAATCCACACATCTCTGGAGGGCTGGTGGAATGAAATAGAAGCAATCCGTTCCCACAGTTTCATCAATATTCAGTCATTCTCTCTACGCTAGATCCACATCGATATAATATTAGCACGAATATTGCCTGAATCCTACGCAATACTCATACACAATTCAGACGCTCGCGATTGTCTTCAAATATGAATGATTAATACCACTGTAACTGCATTATTACTTACAAATTAAATTCTCTCTCCTCTGAGCGCCGTTTCGCTGTTTCCCCCACAATCTCTTTTCCATTTCCTTTCATGCATGTCCCGTATTTAATTACAAATCACTCTGGTGACAATGGATTAACTGACAAATGGTAAAATTTCCCGGGAGAAATTCGCGACGAAGATTTCCGTTTCACATTACAAATTGTATTAAGTCTCCTCTTCTTCTTTCCTCCGCTATCCCCCCTTTCTTTCTCTCCCGTCTTTCTGCTTCCTTCCTATCTTACGTCCAATACAGTACAGTGGGTACTTAACCCTAAAGTGACGTGGTGAAAAAAAGCTTACGTAAGTGGCGTCGTGGGTCCCGGGGACCCACACTTTTCAAAATTACATAAGGGCGTTTAACCAGCCAGCGGTTGAAAATCCACATTTCGTCGTAACATGTTCTTAAAATCGTACAGGGCGGTTCCAATGAGAAAGATTAATTATTCTCCGTACCAGCTTTTTAAAATTATAACTCAATATCGATTTTATTTCATTCCAAATTTGACTTAATTTATACGTACATCAAAAATGCTGAAAGGCGTGATGATGAAACTATTAAAATTATCTATTTTATTTTTATTTTATTTTTTTATTATTATTGTTGTACTACAGAATAATTCCAATTACAGTAAAATTTAGTTACCCTATCAGCATTTAGGCAAGTGAGTCTTCAATAATATTTTTAATGCATATAAAGAACAGTCACTTACATCCAAATGGTTTGCAATTTCATTTAACTGCACCACTCCCCTCGTCATGCTATGCTTTGCCAAGACATCTGTTTTGCCGTTCGGTATTTTAAATAAGTCATGATGTCGACTTCGGCTGTAGTGGTCTGGTACATATAAATCATAGTATCCTAAGAGAAATGGGCTATCGACGAAATTGTTCCAAATTTCTAAAGACAGAATAGCAAAACTTGCTTTCCGTCTAGTTTCTAGACTCATAGAATCAGTTTCCTCAAGTAAGTCAATATGGTGCATGAACCTTGGATAGATTCCATGCTTCCGCATATAAACATACCTGAGGAATTTCTTCTGGATTTGCTCTAACATATCAATGTACTTCTGGTGGTACGGTGCCCAAACATCGCTCGCGTACTCCAGCTTGCTTCTCAGTATGCCATCGAATAACGCTAGCATAGCTTATTGGTTATCAAACTGCTTACAAGTCATGATGATGAAACCAAGAAGTTTATAGCAAGACTGAGCGATATATAGCAAGAGAATGTCAGTTCGGGATCAAAGACCGAGATCCTTCACGGATTTTACACGTGATAACGTTTCACCTTTCATTTTATAATCTTAAACTATAATGTTTTTACAACGAGTGAAGGACATTGTGACACATTTCTTAGTAAATACTTTTTTAATGAAGCAAGCTAAGAATATAAAAAAATCAGAAATATATTAGTTTGTAAGTGTGCAAATAAATACACAAACGGACCAATTTTCGTCAATAAACACATGTACGTATATATTTTTTAATGATTTTATGTAAACTAAAATTAAAATTTTGAAACATGCGTTTACCAGATAATGTATTGATTTATTTTACTGCATTATTATATGATTTGAAATGGATGTTGTATAATACAAAATCTTTTTTAAAAATTTAACAAATCTGCCAACGATCTATGGTATTACCTTATCACACTAAAAATAAACATTTTTTCTCAAAATTTAAAACACGCGTTGACTAGATAAAAGAAAAAATCTTTTGAAATCAATTTATAATTTTTTGTGGAAAAGAATCAATACGTCTAAAATCTGATTTAAAAATGACATATTTCTGGTTTTCTCTGGTTATAACCTCTTAAACTAAAAGTAATAAGTACGTTTTTAGTATTGAATTATCAATCAGAAATCATTAAAAAAAATTGGAGACCGGCCAGTGGCTCAGTTGACATCGCGTTTGGATCCCACCCAGTCATCGCGTGTTTGATTCCTCGTCTGGCTAAGTCCTCCATCGCGATACAAGCAACATTTTCAGCTTGCTGTGGTGGTAGTGGGAGATTTTCAAATCGGCATCCAGGCATATTAATATACAATATGAAGTCAGTTTAGGAAAAATATGGTATACCTACTTAGATACACAAAACACGTATCACAGAAGGGATATGCAGAGAGGATATATCACTGAATAACATAATAAAAAAAAACATGTCTTCATTCAAATGCATCAAGGATAAAACTGTTTGTCTATAAATATGCTACGATGAAGCACGAAAAATCAACACTATAGTAAATTCGTATGATATAGATACCAACTTATTATTGACGTCGATTTTACGTTTGAAATTGCAGAATAATGTACACAAAATTTTAAATACCCGTATTCCAATTTGGGAGGCGGGTATGGGTACCGTCGCCCCGGGAACCATTTATTGGACAACCAACACCCCTGCCACAGGTCACCCCAAGTGGTTCGATACGTTTGGTGACTTAGCAGGGTTGCCCGAGTACATGGGATGAGGTTTGTCTAGGTCTTGGTGGCGGATACCTTTGGGCGGGCTGGATCGGAGGAGACTGATTGAGGGAGGCTTTTTGACTTCTCCAGCCGGATTCTCCCGACCCTTCTTCTTGCACCGCAGTGTGAGGAATATATTCATACGTCCGTCACTCCTGGCCACACTGACCCCCAAATTCCTACCCACCCCTCATACCTTTTTCCTTCCCATATCTTCTTCTCCTTCCTTTCCCTTAAAAAACCCTCCACACAGCATCCTCAAAGATGACATAGACCCCTAGGGAAAATGTTTTCCTCGGTGCCTCCTGTGTGGAGCTAATGTAAAAAAAAATTATTATTTCGGTGGGTCAGTTGTCATGAGATCAACTCTCGGATCATCCTGTAGGAAACGAAAAAACAGACACTGCCTTTTAATAATAATAATAATCGGATAATTTATAGGGCGCTGTTTTTGTGAAAAATCACTTCAAGGGCGCTGTACAATTTATTAAGAATTATTAGGTTCTATCTAATTTTACTAGGCTCGCATACCTAGGCTCCCTGATAACAAACGACAATAATACCACAGAGGAGATCCAGAAGCGCATAGTGAACGCAAATCGCTGTTATTTCCGCCTACAAAACCATTTAAAGTCCAGACTGCTGTCCAGAAACACAAAGATATTAGTGTACAAAACACTTATCAGACCAGTACTTACGTACGCAGCTGAGACTTGGGTACTAACTAAGAGGAATGAGCGAGCACTGGACGTTTTTGAAAGAAAAATTTTGAGGCGCATCTTCGGACCGGTTCTAGAAAATGGATTCTGGCGCAGACGCTATAGCAATGAGCTCTATACCTTGTTTAAGGAGCTAAACGTCGCAAAATTTCTAAAATTGGGAAGACTTCGGTGGCTGGGTCATGTGGAGAGAATGACGAGCATCAAGCACCAAAGTCCCTGCTGAAGTCAAGACCAATAGGGCGAAGGAGCCTGGGAAGGCCAAGACTAAGATGGAGCTACAACGTCCTCAAAGACATATCTATCTTGGAGCTTCCAAACTGGATAGAGCTGGCATAAAACCGAGATGAGAGAAGGAAGACTCTTGAGGAGGCCAAGACCCACTAGGGGTTGTAGAGCCAATAGTGATGATGATGATGATCTAATTTTACTATTTACAAATGAATACAGAAACATACTTACCTGGCAGGTCACTTCCGATAAACACACTTTAATTAGAAAGTTAATGCTTGTAGAAGATAAGGCTTTGCACGCGAAGGACATTATATTTAAAACACTGAACCTTGCACGATTTTACATTTGCTATCCCCATCACTATTAGTATTACATTTATGAAAAGATTAGTGTCAAAAGTAGAGTCGATATTTATTTTGAAAGACTGGAGAGTTTAGGACTCTAGGTCTGGAGAATGTTCATGAAATGACCTTTACAAACGCTTACAAATAGGATTTTTTTCAACATTTTTACAAATTCGTTATTTACAGTGTCGCGGGTATTGAATGTGAAGGTGAAAGATTTTTGAGTTCATGAATACGACTGACTGAAAAGGTGAGTTTTAAATGCCGCTGAGTCTGTGATCATTCTAAGTCATGTGGCAGTCTATTCCAGGCTTTATAAGTCCTGACACTCCAAAAATTTTATTTATATAGCCGTAGATTCATTTTATAAATTATTACAATGTTCCGCTCGTCCTAGAAATATATAGGCGAGCTCTACAGTGGCGATAAAACAGCATAAGATTTATTTCCCAGCTGAAAAGACAGCGAAAAGATAACAAGATTAATATTCATTAGCTTCTCTTGTGGTAGAACAAGATGTTGTTACCATCACCGCGATTTAACGATGCTCATGTTAAGTTCCTGCTGGGGGCGATAATACCATTAACCAATCTAGTTACATCGCCCCCTCTTTTAAAGGGGCGATGTTGCCGGGTAATTTCAGCACTTTCTGAATAAATATTGCCTTGTTGATGAACAGATTATAGACCAGGCATGTCCAACCTGCGGCCCAATTGAAGATTTTTGCGGCCCAGAATGAAGTTTTCAGCTTTCTATGTTTTGGATTTTGATACATTTTAGTTTTTTTTTTACACTAGCTCCACACAGGGGGTCCATAGGAAAAAATCCCTCAAGGCCTATGTCATCTTTGGGGATGCTGTGTGTAGGGTATTTTTAAGACAATGAAGGGGAGAAGAAGTTCTGGAAAGGAATAAGGTTTAAGGATAGGAATCCGAGGATAAATGTGTCCAGGAATAGCGGACATATGAATCCATCTCTTCCAGTGCGGTGCAAGGTGTGGATCAAGAGAGTCTGGAGAGGTCGAAAGGTCTCCCGCGACGGTTCTCTCCTGATCTTGCCTGCCACGCATTAGGTGAGCAAACACACCAGTCGCCAAGACCTTCAAAAATCTCAGCCCATGAAACCGGACACCCCTACTTACTTACCAAACGTAGATTTAGCACATCTATATTATACTAGCTGGTTCCCGGCATGCGTTGCTCTGCCATTTAATAAATAAATTGTTTCTCCCTGCGTGTCTTTTCCCATTCATCCCGTTCCCCTTCCGCCTCCACTTCCTTTCCCGCGTCCGCTTTCCATCTCGCGTTCCCACTCCGCCTCCTCTACCTTCCCTCTCCCCACACCACTCCACCCCTCCCCCGTCCCGCGAACCCCCTTCCCGGGTTCCCCTTCCCCCTCCCGCATTCCATACATTCAAACCCGGTACATTCAGTTGTCAAACAGCTCGCGTGCCACCCATTTCGCCAGAAATTTCATAACGCCAGAGCTCACCAGTAGTTTTACAGAAACCTTGTCCTGACAATAAAGAATACAAAAAAAAGAAATATCCAATTTGGTGCAGTTGTTCGGAAGTTATGCGCGTACATACATTTTGGCGATTCATTTTTATTTATATAGATAGATAGATAGATAGATAGATAGATAGATTTCGTGAAATTAGTATTTTATTGTTATTAGACCTAATATTAAAAACCATTAATATTTTATACATAATATTAATAACAATGAATATAATGTGACTCGTTTACTCATAGGAGACCATATTTGTCCCAGCTAACATAGGTCACGTAGAACTCTTTGTGTCTCCCTTACTATCATAGTAAGAAAAATAAGGTAAAAGGTATTGGAAAGAGATAACAACACGCTATATATTCACATCTAACAGTTAACCACAAAATAATTAATGTATACACCTTTACGAGATCAAAGTTTTCGACCGCAGTTTGAAAACAAATCTAATGAATTATTTTTATATGAAACAACAAAAAAATGAGGTGACTACAATTATAAAATGTGTGTGTGTGTGTTTTTTTTTATTTTCAGTAATTTTTGAAAGAATAAACGTAGGGTGAGCTCATTTCAAATCTTTTTAAAGAAATTTATTTCTAAAAAAAAATTAAATACTTTTATCTTCTATAAAAATGAAGTTAAAAGTTAAATAAAATTAAATAATAAATGAATCCTCCTGACGAAGGAAGGGTGCTTCCGAAACCGGTAGAGTGTGTATAAAATAAAAGTGGTCTACAACAAATTTATATGTGTTTTATATTGTAAAAAATTAAATGATTATAACTTTTCTAAATCAGTTTTTATTTTTCGGATACGTTCACAGATATAATTATTTGGATTTTTTTTCAAATTGTAATTATTTTTACCTTCTTTCAAAATACGCCCGATTTTTGAAGGATTATTTTAATTAGCCAATCCCCTCGAGTGGTGCACCTGATCTCATTAGCCCCCTCATTGGTCCCCCAAATGATTTGGGTTGGATACCCCTGTTATAGACTATTATGTATTATTAGATAAATACCGCATATCGCTCGAGTCCCGGAACGCAGAACCAAGATACGGAAATTAAATTTATTGCGTTCTTATGAAAACTTTTCTTTTCGGTTGAAAAGCGCTGACAGAGATTTTTTTTTTGTAGTTGTTGATATTTTAAAGATTTATTGTAATTTTTTCTAATGTGAAAACCGCATAAGACTCCCTACTACAGATGCCAACCGTCCAGATCCGGTGAGACTATGGTGTCCCAATTGGGATTTGTTGTAAGGCTGAAGGTAGTAGGATGGGGAAAGAGATGGAAAAGGGGAAGTCCTGGCTATTTAGAACTGATCACCAAACACAGTTAGAGCAATTTTAAGCAACCTTTTAATTCTGAATGGTTGTCTTACACCAGGGCGATACTGGGAGAATATTCCACTCTGGAATGTGACGCAAATTTACTTATATAATTTTAAATGATTAAAATGTGTAATAACACAAATCAATGAAATAGATTTTACTGGCGCACGTTGGGATCCGCGATCTCAGGATTGCTAATCGAGAGCCTCACACCTCGACCACGGAGGCCGTCAGAGTAAAGACATCATTTTTACTCTTTATTGGAGATTAAACTTAAACGGGCCAGTTTGGGGTTACCAATATACAGTTGAAAGGTTATTCACCACTTACCGGATACCATGTACATTACCCTTCAGGAGTGGCGCATGGTACTAGTGCACTTCAATAACCACACACGTCACACAAGGCCATTAGTCGATCCTGACTCCTGAGACCCGTTGTCTCATCATGACGGAGAATTCGTGCACCGCACAGGTTTCTCTGTTAATAATGCTCCCAACTCCATTACCTCCGACATTCAAATATAATAGAATTTGCAGACGCCCCATTGAGCTATTTCGGTAATGACACATTGTTGCATTGATGTAAAATGCATTAACTAATTACTTGTTTTCAACACTTGTCACCGCGATCTGTATTATTCTGTGGTCACTTTGAATTTTTCATTTTTTTTTTTTTTTTTACGTGAGCTCCACACAGGAGGCCCTGAGGAAAATAATTTCCCTCAGGGCCTATGTCATCTTTGGGGATGCTGTGTGGAGGGTTTTTTTAAGGAAAGGAAGGAGGGGAGAGTTCTGGGAAGGAAGAGGGTTTAAGGGGTGGGTAGGAATCTGGGGTTCAGTGTGCCAGTGTCTCCAAGACCTAGACAAACCTCACCCCATGAACCCGGGCACCCCTGCTAAATCACCAAACGTAGCGAACCACTTGGGGTGACCTATGGCAGAGGTGTTGGTTATCCAATAAAGGTTCCCGGGGCGGCGGTACCCATTCCCGCCTCCCAATTTGTAAATTTGAATTAACTCAATGGAAAAGAGATCGTAAGTTTAAAAACTGACAGTTCAAATCATTATTAACTAGCAGACCCGTACACACGTTGCTGTGGCTAACGAAACCTTTATAACCAATGCCATCTATTAAATCAAATTCACACCGCCCATTTGCCCGCTGCCCGCTGCCCGCTGCCGCTTGGCCAGATATATTATGTATTTCAACCAATTTACGCAAAAAATGACAAATTATAGACCTAAAAACCTTCCTCAATAATCACTCTATATATTGGTGAAAACCGCATGAATATCCGTTGCGAAGTTTAAAAGATCTAAGCGCACATACAGCGTGAGTGACTTCAATTTATACTTAGTAAAGATTACATATTTTGTGAGTGCATCTGTTATTTGGAATCCTTAATACCAAAATTATTTTGTTTATGCAGGGTGTCCGGGGGTAAAGTGCATTAACTTCGGGAGGTGATTCAATATGATAGTACAAGTAAAAAAGATAAAAATCTTTTTTCGAAATTCCAATTTTTAGGATAGTTTTGAGGTAAAAAGATAAAATTATTATATATATATTTATTATTTTCCGCTGTTGCGATACGGGCCAATCACAATCGAGTCGGGCGCCCGGCAGGCTCTCAGCAAGTAAGATCGTACCTCACACTACAGATTTTTAGTAGGTACGACTTTTCGTATGGGAAAAAATGTTGGAATTTTGGAAAAAGTTGTTAATCTTTTTTACTCCTACCATCATGTAGAATCACCTCCCGAAGTTAATGCACTTTACCCCCGGACACCCTGTATAATGACCATTATAAGATCATTCCTACTTCAATGTAAAACATGTGTCTCTACAAAAATCAATACATCAATCAAAAATTCCATGTCACCATAAATATACTCGTAACAACGATTTGACAACAATAAAATTAGGTTATCAATAATTCACATTAAGCGGCCTACACACGACACTGCATTTAGTGACTGCGGCAGTGACTGCAGAGAGCGTGGAGTTGAGCGAACTAGCGCTGTCTCGTTTGTTAAAGGGCCGCTAGAACGAGTCAGCGCTAGTTCGCTCAACTCTACGCTCTCTGCAGTCACTAGAAATTGGATGGTGAGGAGGCCGCTTTACTTATTAGGTAGTCCCAGGGTTGCCAGGTCTTTTCCAAAAATATACCGAACATTGAGCAAAAAAGAATTTCGAGGTGAAATTTCCCCAGATTTCACGGTCAAATTATTTCGAATAATCATTATACGCAAGTACGTAGTCACCTATGTGCAACACTAATCCGCTTGAAAATGGCTTGAAAACAGCGAGCGCGTGCACGAAGTGGCAACATCGCACAAACTAAGTAAGGATGCTACGCAACATCGATTGCCGATTGCGTCAAATCTGATAGTTGAATCGCTTATTAGGGAGAAAAATTAATCAGAAAAAAATACCGAACCGCCCATACTTCGGTATTTTCGTCATACCGAACACCGAACACGGTGCTAAAATACCGAACGGTTCGGTAGAATACCGAACACCTGGCAACCCTGAGTAGTTCCCGAACAATATCGAAAGCTACAAAGCCGAGGTAATTAAGTCCACTGAGAATTACCAAAATAATAACAATAAGAAATTCGACAGTCAAAGACGTCTTAGTAACAAATGTAAGAAAACCCAAAACTTATACCTATATAAAATGAATCGCTGAATGTGTTGCTAGAGCAGCTGAACCGATTTCGTTAATTCTTTTTTAGAATATTCCTTGAAGTACGAGGATGGTTCTTACGGAGAGAAAAATTAAGAAAATTGCGCAATTGGATAATTTCAGAAAACATCGCACGTTTGACAGTTCGCGTGTGTGAGAATGACATTTTGCAAAACAATGATTGTTATTTCAGGATTCTATTTTTGAAAACCTTTAAGTTGACAAATTTATTTAAAGTAGATACTCCCCTAATAGTATGAATCGAATCAAGAATTTAAGATATTTTAAATAGGTACCTATGTTAGGTACCGAATTTAATATACATGAAAAATGGAAATTTGAATAAAAATTGTAAAAGGTGGCACGCAGGCTGTTTAAAAAATTATCTTGGAACCTGGGAGGGAGGAGGAGGAACTGGGAGGGGGGAGGGGAACTCGGGAGGGGGGTTCGCGGGACGGGGGAAGGGGGGGGGAGTGCAGTGGCGAGAGGGAAGGTGGAGGTGACGGAGTGGGAACGCGAGAGGTGAAGAGGACGCAGGAGAAGAAGGGGAGGCGGAAGGGGAACGGGACGAATGGGAAAGGACACTCAGGGAGAAACAATTTCTTTATAAATGGCATAGCAACGCATGCCGGGACCAGCTAGTGATTTAATAAAATCCTTGTAGACCTAGTAATCCTTTTGAACGTATTATGTTGAATTTCAAACACGAAAAAATTGAAAAAAAAAACGACCCGTATAATGCACTTGTAAAAAAATTGCGAAGAATTCTTAATTTTGAAAACACGTTCCTTTTATTTAGGAAATCTGCAAGAAAACCGTCACTTCAATTTTCATCTCGTTTTTCAATCAATTGACAGGTAATATTATTAAATGATTTAAAGTCGTAGATTTCTCACAGCAATTAAAATGCTTTTACAATAAATAATTCAGATTTTAATGAGTTTTTCCAACCTGTCGTCTACAGATTCTTATTTAAAAAAATAAAGCTCCGCAATAACAACGACAGAATAAAAATAAAACTTTCACAATAAATCGTTTGAATAGAGGAAAAGAAACATAAAAGGGGTTTAATTGTTTAATTAAGAAGGTATTCTAAAAGCCCTTCGCTGTGAACCACACCTTCCTCATCACAATGGGGAAAACAAAGGGACCAGGGAATTAATTAGTTTTCCTTTAACCTGTCAAAGGCCAGGGTTTTTTACCTTACCTTTTTTAAATTACCTTAAGAACAAGAATGGAGGAAGCTATTTTAAGCTTTATTTTATGTTATATATTATGGAATAAAATTTAAAATCTCATCCAAATTATTTGAATTAATATTCATTTTTGAAATTCGATTCTCGCGCGCCGGCGCGTTCCTGGCAAATGACAGGTTAAGACATTTCCTTTAAAACAAAGGAAAGAACAATTCAACTTTTCTTCTGACAATTCACTTGGCCTTGAAACTGGGCAAAAGCAAGCCAAGGTAGCTGCTACGTACCTAATAATCTTGTATTCTAGTTAACCCCTCACCTTTAAACGTGTTGTAAATTTTAGACAACTAATAAACAACCATTAAAATTGAAATTTAAACACTTTTTAACTTATTTCCACTTATTATTTTTTAATTTATAAACTAACGTTCAGACAAGATTTTTATGCATAGCACAAAGGGTAACAATCATTTACATTGAAAAATCTTCCGAGAAAAGATACTTGTCGCCAACGGGACTTGAACCCGTGTCCTTCTGATTGCCGGTCGGATGCTCTGACCACTGAGCTATGGCGGCTTATCAAATACCCGCCAAATAATTAATATATACTAGTGTTTCATTCAACAATTACTGCTTATTATATTTTTTCCACCTGAAAACAACCAACTTTATTTTTGCGAGAGAGACATTGTTAGTGTTAAATCCCTCGCTAGGTGGCGTCGAGACAAATTATGTCTGCATTTATTGGGGAAATACTTAAACTTGCCAAATATTAATTATTATTTTTTAATTTTTATGCATAGCACAAAGGGTAACAATTATTATCAGCAATAATTGTCAGCCTTAAACACTCATTTATATTGAAAAATCTTCCGAGAAAAGATAGAAACACTAGTATATATTGAATTATTTGGCGGGTATTTGATAAGCCGCCATAGCTCAGTGATCAGAGCATCCGACCGGCAATCAGAAGGACACGGGTTCAAGTCCCGTTGGCAGCAAGTATCTTTTCTCGGAAGATTTTTCAATGTAAATGAGTGTTTCAGACTGACAATTATTGCTTATAATAATTGTTACCCTTTGTGCTATGCATAAAAATCTTGTCTGAACGTTAGTTTATAAATTAAAAAATAATAAGTGGAAATAAGTTAAAAAGTGTTTTAATTTCAATTTTAATACAATATAATTCCACCACGTATAACAGAACAATAATGGTGAGTTTCTTCATTTACCGAGAATGCTTAATGCAATGCTAATTGTAAAAATAAACGATCGAAATTTAAAATTTAAACGATATTTCTATGCATTTGACCGTTTACTTTTACAATTAGCATTGCATTTAGCATTCTCGGTAAATGAAGAAACCCACCCTAAATAAACTCATAAAACAACCATTAATTTTTTACCACAACACAACCATTAATTGGTTGTGTAAAATTTAAAAGACGTTTGGATTGGTTGATTTATTTACACTTGTGGTCGCCCAATGGTTGAAATTCGACCATAATTAATTTAAATTATATAATGTGTGTAATGTGTGTAATGTTTTTATGTATTGAATTCGAATGATTTGAAATGAAACGAAAAAATACTTGAGAAAGCGTTTGGTAAGCATTCATCTGGGTTTAATATAAATAATATAAGTCCTTCTGAATGATAGTAGATCCCATAGAGTTTAATAAATGGTTTAGAAGAAGAGTGAAGATGCCCTTTTGAAAGCCAAAAGGTTTTTCCGGATTTTAAACGTTAATCCCGTTTTGGGACCTACATTTCAGGGAAGGTCTGAAAAATGTTTTCCATTATTTGTACTGACTTAGACACTATTTATATTAAAGTAGCAGTTATGTTAACAGTGGACCTCGCGCACGAAAATGTATGTTTCTCTATTTCTTTTATTTAATAAATTGAAACTAAAAATTCCTCAGATATCATCAGATTTATAAGTGAATACTTTTATAATTATTTTCTTAATTAATAAACGCGACGATTCGTCGATCGATTTCAATTAAAAAAATAATAGACTGAAGAAATAGACCTTACCATCTTTATCCGGAACCAGAACGTAACAAATAAATTTACAGAAAGACGAAAAATGCAAAACGCTCGAGTATTTGTTCTAAACTACTATTTTTACTAAACAACTATTTGTACTAATCCTATTAATATTATAAAGACAAAAGTTTGTATGGATGTCTGGATACACGTCTTTCTACTTGTAATTACGATTTTTACAAAACTAATGTATGAACTAAAATACTATTTTTCGTACTTAAGAGAGTTTAACCAGCCAGCGGACGAAAATCCACATTTCGTCGAAAGTTGTTCTTACGATCGTGCAGGGCGGTTGTGATGAATTGCATTAATCAACAGTGAAAATAAGAAAATATCGTAGCTTCCCACTTTAATTCAAAAAGAAAATACCAATTAATTATAAAACAGACACACCTGCGACATCTACCGGATCAAAGTAAATTGAATTCTTGTTGACGATAGGGATCTACAATTAAGTAGATTGAGATGAGTATTAATAAAAAAACCACAGATGGTATTAAAAATCGTCACGAGACAGGGAAAGACCCTTTCTTAGGCGCGAAAATAAACACAAAGAATGATTAACCAATCACAAAAGTGGAGGGCGTATTCATATTTTGAACAAAGAGATGGACTTTGAACTAGGCAGTTAACCTGAGATTTATGGAAAAAAATATCGTCATCAACCGAAAGATCAATACACTATAATGTAAACAGGGTCTCACGCCTGGTGCATTAGATACAATGACCCCAGATTTAAGATAAACAATCAGTGCAATGAAGGTGTTGACGACCGCCGTTAACGAACAAATTAATCCATATTATGTTGGAAAAACTAGGCAAGAAAATAGCTAGAGATTTATGATAAGAGGAAAATTAAAGAAAAGACGTGTAAAACGTAAGAAAAGTTACTGTAGGGTTATTCAGTCGTATAACGAGTACATAGAGGGTCAGGGAGACCAGATTAAAAGGAAAGCGTACATTTTACATTTAAAAGGAAGAAAAACGCTGGAAATTTGGAATGTCACTTTTGTCACGTCAGGAAAAAACGATTTGAAAAGGAAATCTAATGGAAAAACTGGACGTTTAAACGGAAGTGTTTATTGAACAATATAAGATTTCGACTTAATTTTGCGTTTTCAGACGAGTTTAAATAGATATCGTTATATATTTGGAATAGGGAGGTCATACTGGTTACATTGCGTTAGGTAAATCAAACAAAAAGGAATTGTTTTCCGTCAATTGTTTGACGAAAGTACTATGGAAGATAGGAAAGTTTGATGATAGACGTAAACATTATTTGAGTTGACGATCCCACACGTGATTTTGTTATTAAAACAACCAGAAAACGAACATGGTTATAGACGATTAAAACCATTTTAATGGCTTTTTGGACGATAAAAATTATCATTGGGCATAGGGACTGTTTATTCAAACTAAAAACGATTAGATTTTATTATCCTCGAATAAACGCTGAGTTATCGGTCGGTACGTCGAAGTCCAGACATAAACAGATGTCAAATTTTAAATTAATGTAGATTCAGGGGAGAAAGGGACGGAATTTGGGGGAAGATCCATATGAAGTAATAAAAATTGACATATATTTAAGGACCGAAGTGGAAGTTTCTCCTATGAAAAATGTGAAAAATAACATAAAAAGTAGTAGTATATAGAAAATGAAATTTTCTAAGAGGTGACATACATCGGAGGCAAAACGGGGGGTAGTAGAAAAGAAAATAAAAACAATTAAAAGATGATTCCGTAAGGAAAACTCATGGAAATTCAGAAGTATCGATGAAAACAATAAATTTGGCTTGGAATGTAACTAATCATATAGATGTGGATAATAACATAAGGATAAAAGAGGAAATTCGTAGGAAGAGTGTTGTGAATACAAGAAAATTCTAGGGGAAAGGGGAAAATTCAGATATACTACGTAAATAGAGAAAATACGGGTTTTAATGGAAAAATTCATACAAGTAGCAGTGAGATAGAGTAGAATTTATAAAAATTGCAACTCGAAATTGCATAGTAAACATTTCGATATGGAGATAATCATGATTTGTGATAGGTACGAAAAAATCGAGACGTAAATATAGTTATCGAAGACGGACCTTTTACGAATTGAGAAAAAAAATAACTAAAAAATTATGAAATTCAAGCTAATTTTGTATGACCAACGGCACAAAAAACGATAGGGCAATTTAAAACAAAGTAACTGAATCCGTACCTTGTAAGTATGAAAATAAGAGACAGGAAACAATGAGACAATGGAAATAGGGCTTAAGGTACATTATTCGATAGTGGTGGGATAATTTCAAGGGTTTGCGAGTCGATAGACCTGAGATTGTTTTGTCACAGGAAATTCAGATACAATCTTTTGGACCTGAGAGGGGTTTAAAAGACAGGACTTAGTGATTTCTCGTTAGTCGGCGCGGGTTTTTGAAAAGCGGAAGTTGGGGTGAGACGTGACGTGACGTTTAAAGCGGTTATTAATTGAAAAATTGTCTAAGTGTTAAAAAAATTTTATGACTCTGAAATAATTGGAGTCAAGTCAATAGAAGTGATTTCGGACTTAGTATAATCTAGTGTTAGATAAAATGCATTTTAACAGAAAGTTCTAAGTGTCCAAAGTTTGGTATTAAATTCAGTGTAAGAGATTAGTACCATTAATAATAATTAATTAGATTCAGTGAAGTGATTAAATCATAAATTTAAATTGTGTTAGTGAAAAGTGTGGTGTTGTATTTGGCAAATTTAAAAGCAGTGTTTAGTTAAATTTTAGGACTTAATACTTGGGGAAAAAAAAAAACATATCAGTAATAGTTCCTTAAATAAAGTGCAAATCGAACGTAATAATTTATCACAGGATTAATCTAGTGTTAGATAAAGTAATAATAATAAATATGGACTTTAGAATAAATAATACAAATTATTAAGTTGTTGTTAAATGAGATTGTGATAACTTAATAATAATAACTATTTCGGAAAGTTTAAATAAATAGTGAAATACGTTATCTTATTGCAAAATAAAAAAGGTTCGGTGACAAACAAAAATAAAAATAATAAATCACTTATTTCGTAAATAATCGTGAAGTGGTTATTGCTTAAAAAATTATAATTTAAACGGAGTGTTATTTTAACGATGGGATAATTATAATAATAAATCTGGAGGTTGAAATAAATAATAAATAAATAAGCATGATAACAATCTGTTCGGTATTTAGTTGTATAACGCTTTGTTGCGAAATAAAAGTACGGTGGGAAAACGAACACAAAATAAATAATTAATTGTTAAATTTAATTTAAAAAGTGTTAAGTTAACCAACGAGATTTGAAATAAAATGCGGTTAGAACGATAAACATCATTTAATTTAGATAGATTAAACGGGAATAAAATAAAATTGAAGTCGAAAAAAAAATTTTATTTGAGTTTAGTTGATAACATAGGAGTAGGTATTAGGTAAGGAAAACATAACAAGGTTTTACCGTGTAGCTCCCGGTCGGATAAAAAAAAAAAAAAAAAAAACCTTAAAGGGGTAAGTTTTATTAAAAATTAAAATAAAAAGTTTTCAGGTTCCGAGGAGAGAGCGGCATGCAGCAGACAGTTGGTATTTGAATCAATTTTATAACGAAGTGTTACTTGCTTAATGTGTGATATGTATCTATATTAAAATATTATATATAAAATATTATATATAAAATAGATATATTTATATATATGTATATATATATATATATTCCAAGAAATTTTAATCGAAAAGAAACACACTTATATTAAAAAGTAAAGGTATCGATCTCGAATACCTATCTTTGCATTTATCCGTAACTATTTAAAATAGTTATGTGTTTGATAAATTTCCAAGTCAAAGTTTTGTATTTATTTAGTATATATACTATTTATTATAACTTCAGCTAATATAAAATGATCAAAAAAATGAGTTATAATATTAGAATTTACCTCAACTATAATGAAATTGTATATATATATATATCAGTATATTTATTTATTGAGGCAAAATATATATGTAAATATGTAAATTATAACTATATTTATTTGGGATCAGGTTAGGGCAATTGAAAAAAAAAGGAAATTACCATTATTGAATTCGGGATGTTTAAAGGTAAACGGGTGTCACGCGTTCTTGGATCTAGGTCACGAGGCCAGTGGGAATGACATAACTAAAATTGTTTATAAAACAACTCGGTCAGTAGGGCACTGTGTTGAATGCTTTAGGAAGATGTCAACCTTAGGATAGGGCAACACCATAACGTTGCGCAATTATATATATAAAAAAAAGGGGTTAAACACAATCTTTAATTTGAACTTGAAGAGATATTTAGGATTGAACAATTTGAAAGTAATTAGATTTATTATAGGCTAGTCAAATAAAAGAACTTGAAGAGTATCATTGAACATTTGAGAAAAATTTTATGGATTAACTACTCTCCTAGGTAGCTAATAGGTACATCAAACAGTTGACAAATCACGGGATAGTCAAATTTAAGAGAATTGAAGAATTACAAGGAAGATTCGAGTAAAATTTTGTGGAGTAATTACTCTCATAGACATCAATCATTTACAAGAAGCAGTTGAAAAATCACGGGATAGACTAATAAAAGGTATCAATCATTTACATGAAGCAGTTGAAAAATCACGGGAGAGTAAAAATTTTACCAAAAGTTGAACCTTGGGGGAAAATTTAGAAAACAGTTCAACAATAGGAGGCAGTGGTCGCTCCTTAAAAAAACCAAGGACCATTAACCAAACACATAATAGAGATGGCAATCTCTTAAATAAAATTGCCAACCAAACAAAACAAAAAGCTTGGAGTTTTGGCGAATCTCCAGAACATATCGCCAGATAATTGCTTATTATACTAGTATCTATTAATATTACCTACTATTATCATGTATATATTCGGTTACCAAACTTAGAATTTCGCAGAATTCTATGCGAGGGATCCGAGCTCGGAATATAAGACTAGCTAGTTTTATATTGTGAGTTATAATCCTACCCAAACGTATGTTTACATATATATCTTTCTATGTACTGTACATTGGATGATGTGGACCCGCTTACAATTAGCGTTTTAGACTCGACAGAGTTACTCTCACATCATTTCTTGTACGTGGAGGGAGGATTCACGACCCGTAACTCTACACAACACCGTGAGTATATGATTGCAGATAGGACGAAACCGGTTCGCCCTAAGTAAATAGTAGACCTTGGAGGAGTAGGAATTTGGGGGTTTCGGGACTTAGGGAAAGACCTGAATGACGTGCACGACGACATGGAAGATTGACAGAACAAGGTACTAAGACCCTCTGGAAAATCGCGTCGGCTGACTGTGCGAAGTTCTAGTTGATCCTTGACCATCCTGTTAACTTGCAGGAGGATAGGAGCCAAATTTTCGGCAGAAAAAGGGTATTCTGAGTTCGTCTAATATGCAATCTATTAATTACATTAACCTACTAAACCCATCTTTATATGTATCTTATAGCAGCTGAATCGGATTGGAGAGATGACATGCAGATACAAAACAATCATAATCAAATTTACTAACAATTAACCATTTGAGTCATACTTGATTATTTGTTCAATTAAACATGCGTAATTCGATTAGTACAGGTTATTTACGAGTTCGTTAGGATGTAGGGAAACATAATAAGCGACGGAGGAAAGTTAGCTCTTTTAGAGAAAGTATTTAAAGTTAGATTTGCAAGAGAGAGACCAATACAGTTTGAAACTCAACGCTCTGTCCAGAATCAAGAAGTTACCACAAAATGAAAGTAATTAAAGTCCCATATCATAAATCAAAAAAATTACACAACGTTTGATGGAGTTTAATTACAACATAAATACGAAAATATTTACGTTCAAGGTCGTAAATAACGTATTAATTAGTTAAGTACATATATCTCTAAAGGTATATAGTGCAAGGGAGCTTTAAGTAGCTTTCTGTAGTTATCAAAGAAAATAAGGGTCCAATTTTCATGAAGGCTTGTGTGACGTAGGGAAGGAATTTTCCATCCCTACTACACACATGCATAGCCTTAAAAATTTAAATATCGATCAGAGCCAAAAGAAAAGTTCAAGAAAACTTGAAGGGATGAAAGAATTCCAAAAATAAAATAAATCAGCATCAAAAGATAGAAATATCAACTGTCTTGCCGATGACGAGGAGAGTTTTATATATTTAATATTAAACCAAGTTAAATCAAGAGGGGAAAGGAGTATTATTACACGGTTACAATGAGAAAGATTAATTATTCTCCGTACCAGCTTTTTAAAATTATAACTCAATATCGAATTTATTTTAATCCAAATTAGCTTTAATTTATACCTTCATCCAAAAATGCTGAAAGGCGTGATGATAAAACTATTAAAATAATGTACTTTTTGTAATTATTTTTTGATTATAGGTATTTATAATTTTTCAATAATGTCTAAATTTAATAAAAAATGTTAAAAAAATCTGAAATACATTAGTTTGCAAGTGCCGAAATAAATACACAAATGGACCAATTTTCGTCAAGAAACACATGCACGTACATATTTTTAATGATTTTATTGAAACTAAAATTAAAATTCTAAAACATGCGTTTGCTAGATAATGTGTTGATTTATTTTACTGCATGATTATATTATTTGAAATGGGTGTGGTATAATACAAAATCTTTTTTGAAAATTTAACAAATCTTCCAACGACCTATGGAATAACCTTATTATACTTAAAAGTAAAAATTTTTCTCAAAATTTATTACATGTGAATGCTAGATAAAAGAACAATCTTTCGAAATCCATTTATAATTTTTTGTGGAAAAGAGTCAATACGTCTAAAATCTGTTTTGCAAATGATATATTTCTGATTTTCTCCGGTAATGCTATCTAGGTACTATTCGTACTAAAAATAATCTATATATCTTCTTCTATTTTCTATCTTCTTCTTCTATATATATATATATAAATAAAAATGAATCGCCGAAATGTATGTACGCGCATAACTTCCGAACGATTGCACCAAATTGGATAATTCTTTTTTTGTTGTGTGTAAATTGCAATAGGTGGCACGCGAGCTGTTTGAAAACTGAATGCACCGGGACTGTATGAATGGAATGCGGAAGGGGGGAACTCGGGAGAAGGGTTCGCGGGACTGGGAAAGCGGGCGAGGGGAGTGGGGTGAGGGAAGGCGGTGTGGGAACGCGAGAAGGGGAACGGAATTCGGGAGAGGAAGGGTAGGCGGAAGGAGAACGGGACGAATGGGAAAGGACACGCAGGGAGAAACAATTTCTTTATTAAATGGCATAGCAATGCATGCCGGGAACCAGCTAGAAATTTAAATAATTTATATTTGAATACCATCATTTTTATGAAAATTAAGCTCAATAGTCAAAATAGGCTGTATCTATCATTACTACCAAACTGGTTCGCTACGTTAGATGACTTAGCAGGTGCCCGGATCGTGGGGTAACTGCATAGCGTGCCTGATTGGAATATAATGTTTGAAAAAAACCTTTGACCTTTCCAGCAGGACTCTCTCGGAACATCGCCTTGCTCCGCAGTGGGGGGGATGGATTCATACGTCCGTCATTCCTGGACACACTGACCTCTGTATTCCTACCCAACCGTCGTACTTTATGCCTTCCCAGAACTTCTTTCCTAACTATCTAACTAACTAACCATCATACGCAGGGGTAGGCAGAGAGGACGGAACGCCAAACAACTCGGTCTTGGCACACACTCTTTGCCCCACTCACATTCATACGTTGTCTCATACATACTCTTATACCTATTATTCTGACTTTCGACATGGCCCGACTGAATATCTGATTCGCTTGATCGTGCCATGTCGTCGCTCTAGTTCGTTTTACTCCAACAGACCATTTTTAGCGAAATTGAGTTAAGTATGCAGTAGTTCTCAGAAAGTCTTTATGTATACAATGCAAGTGAAAAAAAAAATTAAAAAAATTATTTAGGGGGTTTTCAAAACGCACTTTGTCTTACGTCCTCCAAAATGAAACAACATTTCGAGCGTATTTATCCAACATCCACACGTTGGCCAAAAGGACTCCCGTTTTTAAACCGGCCGTTCAGTCAAATTTCATAGGAATTTCTCCAACATCCAAGCTGTATCTTAGCCAACGTGCGAAATTCAAACTCTCGGTTCCGGGCGTATTGCTCTAACAGACCACACAGCCAATAGCAGCGCAGCGGAGGACCACGTGATTGCTTACATTCCAAACATTCGTTCGTTTAGCGCCACGAAAGTAAATATCTTCACTTATGATTATGCTAGTTACCAAGTTACTTTAGTGGTTTTCTAGGAGATTTCTTCAGACAAAATGCATAAAGATGTAAACTGTGGAAAAGGATAAATTTTTTTAAGGAAAACATAACAGATAATTAATATTACAATATTTTCTCAGCAAATTGTTTCAACTTGTCGTCCGTTACAGGGTGGTTATAATGAAGTTGTGTATTTTTTGAGAAAATATTGTAATAAATGCCAAGTTCTATAATGTGGTGAAATATCGTACTAAAAATTGAAATAACCTTCGTCGCTGTTTTAATTTAATTTAACCAATTAAAATATTAAAACGAATTGACCGAAATTGAAGAAAAGTCAATTAACGGAGAGTATAAGGACGACATTATACGGAATACACTCGGAATTTGATCCTTAAGGGGTATGTGTATAAAGAGGTATCGGTATGTTTATCTACCTATACGTAATTGTTTAAATCTTCGTGTAAAAATACCTATTAATGATATTTAAAACAATTATAAGAATAAGAACATTGAATGAGCTTTTGTTTTAAGCACATTTAATGCGTAGTATCGGTATGTTTATCAACCTTTACGTAATTATTTAAATCTTTGTTCAAAAATACCTACTTCTGATATTTAAAAAACAAAATTATTAGAATAAGGACTGATGTATTATATGTAGTACCTATATACCTAATATATGTGTCTATCCACCAAATCTTAGTGAAATCATTATTATACTTCAGATACTTAAAACAAGCCAACAATTAGAATAAGGAAATGAAGGAGTTTCAATTTTCGGTATATTTAGTTCCTAAAATATCTGTTTGTTTATCAACCAAATTTGCATGTAATTATTCGACTTATGATATTTTAAACAAGCCAATTATTAAAATAAGGAAATCAAGGAGTTTTCGTTTTCGGTACATTTAGTTCCTAAAATATCTGTATATTTATCAGCCAAATCTTCGCGTAAAAATTCTACTTATGATATTTAAAACAAGGCAATTTTTCGAATAAGTACAACGAAGGAGTTTTTGTTTTTGGCACATTTAGTGAGTAATAGCTTCATGTTTATCTACCTTTACCTAATTATTTAAATTTTTGTGTAAGAATAGGTACCTACTTGTAATACAAAACACAATTATTAAAATAAAGACAATGCAGGAGTTTTTTTTGCTTTTAGTACCTAATATTTATGTGTTTATCTACCAAATATTTGTGTCAGAATTCTACCTGAGATATTTAAAACATGTTAATTATTAGAATAAGGAAATAAACAAGTTTTTGTTTTCGGTACATTTAATGCCTAAAGTATCTTATTATTTTAATCAACCAAATCTTAGTGTAACAATGAAAACATTTTTGGTATATTTAGTGCCAAAGATCAGTTGTATTTGTGTACCTATAAATATCTTATTATTGAAATCTTCATGGGAGAATTGTACACCGAATGACAATGAAAGCATTTCTATTATTTTATACATTGAGTGGCTCATATTTCTTATGTGTTTATTTATTTCTTACCTATTCGAGTTTTATTTTGTTCGAGCTTTGGATTGTCAATAAAAACGTTATTACTATTCGCACATTTTTAATGATTAGGTATCCCATTAATTTGACTTTTTTACCTAGGTCAATTTCCAGTTATTTAATTTCAGCCCCTTTTGTAACCCTTCTAATAATTTGGCCCAACTAAGTGGTACCTCAAATACTGGAATACATTTGTTATGAAGCTAAAAATGTGGTTAGTGGTTAGGATTGTTTTATGACCTCTTTTTTTACAAGTCTGTATTGTGTAATAGACGTAAATCACATCCCATGTGTTCGAACATAGGATCATTTTTACAAAGAACTCTTCGTCTATTGTTTTATACATTTATAAAGAACTTGTAGCTATCTATTGTGTTTCAAAATCCTTCGAGTTAACTTTTTATTTTAAAATGTTGGATACTACACTTCTGTTATCACACGACGGTCTCCTGTGGTCGAGGGATAAGACTCTCAACTAGCGATCCGGATGTCGCAAATTTCAATCCCATCATGCACAAGTAACTTTCATTTTGGTAGATTTGTTTATTTTCGGGTGCGGGTATGGTTACCGCCATCCCGGGAACCATTTATTGAATAACCACCATCTCTGTCATAGGTCACCCCGAGTGGTTCGCTACGTTTGGTGACTTAGCAAGGGTGCCCGGGTTCATGGGGTGAAGTTCGTCCAGGACTTGGCGGCGGATACGACTGCCCACCTGTTGCGTGGCGAGAAAGAGACTGGTTAAGGGAGGCTTTTTGACCTTTCCAGCCTGATTCTCCCGACTCTCGCCTTGCACCGCAATTGGAGAGATAGATTCATACGTCCGTCACTCCCGGACACACTGACCCCCAGATTCCTACCCACCCCTCATACCCTTTTTCTTCCCAAATTTCCTATCCTTACCTTCCTTATAAAGACTCCTCCAAAGTGAAATTATTTTCCGCAGGGCCACCTGTGTGGAGCTAATCTAAAATCATATATACATATTTCACAACTTTAACCATTAAAAAAACGTAAGTGTGGGTATATGTGTTTTTTATGTTTAAATAGTGAAATAACACAAATCAATAAAAAAACATATACATATAAATATATATACATGCTGTATTTGCGACACGTTCCAGAGTGGAAGATACTCTCAGTATCACCCTGATGTAAGACCGCCATTTCAAATTGAAGCATTGCTTGAAATGGCTTTAGCCGTGGTTGTCGACTCGATCTGAATAGCCAGGTACTTACCAACCTTCATAACTGCATCCCTTTCCCGCTACATCCAGCCTCACAAAATTGGGTATGCAATGTATAGCCTGACTTGGTCCAGGCGGTTGGAAGCGGTTGGGACTCTTGTGCAGTATTAACATAAAAATAAAGTCACGTAAATCAATCCAACCTTTCGGGTCTGATCATACTAAATCTCCGATTTATATGCCGTAATAAATATGATAAAAATAATACGAGTGTATATTATATGGATAATTTGAATAGCATTGTTTTAGTGCAAAAACGCTTTACAATATATGTTCTCAGGGCCTACGAGGGGATGCTATGTGGAGGGTCTTTTTGAGGAAAGGAAGAATAGGAAGTTCGATGGAAATAGGAATGAGGGGTGGGTAGGAATCTGGGGGTTAGTGTGTATAGGAGTGACGGACGTAAGAAACTGTCCAACCGCGGTGCAAGGCAATGGGGTCGAGAGAGTCCGGCTGGAAAGGTCCAAAGGACTCCTTCACGCAGTCTCTCTCGATCCGGCCCGCCACGCAGCTGGTGGGCAGACTCATCCGCCGTCAAGACCTGGACAAACCTCACCCCATGAACCCAGACACTCCTGCTAAGTCACCAAACGTAGCGAACCACTTGGCGAGACCTTTTCACAGCTCCATACAGGAGGCCCTGAGGAAAATAATTCCCCTCAGGGCCTATGTCATTTTTGGGAAGGACGTAGAGTAAGTTGTGGGAAGAAAAAGGTATGAGGGGTGGGTAGGAATCTGGTAGTCAGTGTGTCAAGGAGTGACGCACGTATGAATCAATCCCTCCCCACTGCGGGTAAAGCGATGTTCCGAGAGTCCTGCTGGAGAGGTCTACAGATCTTCCTCAACCAGTCTTTCCCAATCCGGCCTTCCACGCATTTTGTGGGCAGACGCATCCGTCGCCAGGATCCAGACAAAACTCACAACGAGACAGAACCCGGCCACCCCTGCTAAGTCACCAAACGTAGCGAACCACTTGGGGTGACCTATGGCAGAGGTGTTGGTTATCCAATAAATGGTTCCCGGATCGGCGGTACCCATACCCGCCTCTCAAATAATAACTAATAAACGTAGGACCTATCTGATGACTAACGGTTGACGACTAGCAGCCAACAATAAAACACGCCTGAAACATTATTTAATAATATAATTGTCAGAAAACGTACGTTTTCATTGATGATTTTACGATGTTATTATTTTACAAAAACTTTCTCTTGAAACTTGTTTCCCAACCAAGAAACAAATTATTTCTAAAATATTGTCGAATGTTATAAGAAACTATTTAAAAATCACACCCGAATATTTAGTTCTCACCGCGAAAACATAGGACACATAAGCTAAATCCATAAGTACCTATCAAAGTTCAATGAATTGAAATGCTTTCCGATCTCCCTGTAATACCAAGCACGTTAGATAAAGTAACTTCACGCAAGAGTACGCGCTCTTGTCTAACATCCAGTGTCCTTTGTCCAATATCCAACTTTCGCAAACAAGAATTCGTCAATTTGGCCAACATCCAAATTAAAAACGTGTTTTCTGCGTAATTTTATACATTTAGAACATATTGTACTTAAAAAAAACGATTTGTAATACTTTAAAACATTTTAGTAGACTTACAATTTAGCAAATTTCATTTTATATGCCTTTTTCGTAAAAAAAACTTTGAAGCGCTGTTTCTCACGATTTACGTTTTGGTCTGTTGGAGTAATACGAACTAAAGCGACGATGTCTTCTTCGGGCATCCCCGACTTCTTCTACCATTCACATTTGCGTCATATATTCTTCTCGCACTACTTTGTTCGTTCATTCGCTCTACATGCCCAAACCATTTGAGCATCCCTTTCTTAATCTTACTCATTGTGCTTACATCAGCCTTACATTCTTTGCGGATATCCACATTTCTCACACGATCATACATGGTTTTACCACACAAGCGCCTCAGGGATGCGGCCGACGTAGTCCAGCGATAAGGCTCTTGACTCGCACACCGAAGGTCGCGGGATCGAATCCCGGCGTGGCAAATAAATTTTATTTGATTAATTTGTAATATTTCACAATTTATTCATTTAAAATAATATATAGTATATTTGCGGCACGTTCCAGAGTGGAAGATACTCTCAGTATCGCCCTGGTGTCAGACCACCATTCAGAATTGAAACGTTGCTTGAAATGGCATTAGCCGTGTTTGGTGACAAGATCTGAATAACCAGGTACTTCCCCACCTTCCTCTTCCCTATCTCCTTTCCCTCCCCACAATCTTCAGCCTCACAACATTCCCCAATTGGGGATGCCATAATCTCACTGGCTTCAGACGGGAGCAGTTGGGACTCTTGTGCGGTATTTATATCTTTTATTATTATTCTTTTTTTAATATTTTAAAACATAATATAACAACAACATTTCGATCAATCTCCTAATAAAGCAGTTACTTGTGTTTAGGAGAGGAAAACTAAATATTTTCATATCTATGTAAATTAAAAATATTATTACAAAAACTATTAGTATCTATGAAAAAATACGATACAAGTAATAAAATTACAGATTAGTTAATAATTGATTCAAAGGATTGATAAAGCAAAAACATATTTCTAAACAATTAATAAAGTTATGAGGTGGTACTAAAGTATTTTAATTTTTTTTTTTATATTTGTCGTAGTTTTCTTCCGATCGTATATCTAGGGGTAATTTATTGAATAATTTTATACCCTTGAATATATAGTGTTGCTGTGCGGTGGTGATACGTATTAGTGGTACATTATTTTGTATATTATTTTTATTAAAGACTAGCTGGTTCCCGGCAAGCGTTGCTATGCCATTTAATAAATAAATTGTTTCTCCCTGCGTGTCCTTTCCCATTTGTCCCGTTCCCCTTCCGCCTCCCCTTCCTCTCCACTCCGCCTTTCCTCTCCCCATTTCTCTCTCCTGCTTCCCACGTCCCGCAAACCCCTATCTCGAGTTCCTTTCCCCCCTCCTGAGTTACCATCCCCCCTCCCCCTCCCACATTCCATACATTCAGTCCCAGTACATTCAGTTTTCAGGCAGCTTGCGAACCACCTATTGCAATTTTTTATGCTAATTTCATTACGCTAGAACTCCCTGCTTCTTTTATACAACGCTTGTCCTGGCAATAACGAACACACAAAAAAAGAATTATCCAATTTGGTGCAGTCGTTCGGAAGTTATGCGCGTACATACATTTCGGCGATTCATTTTTATTTATATAGAGAAAGATAGATAGATAGATAGATGTCTTTATGTAATGGTAGTAGTGCAATTTTGTCATAATTTTTTTTTAAGTGGGGGAACCGGGAAATCTTCGAAAAAATTTATTGTTTGGTAGTAATAGGGTTTTTTTAAGGTGATTTTTATTAATATTTTTTTAATTGTTTCCAGTGGAAGTAGGGATGATTTATATGCACCCCCCCAAGTAAAGATTCCATATTGCAGTACAGAGTGCGCAAGTGCGTAATAAATATCTTTTAGTATTTTTATTGACACAGTATTTCTAAGTCTAAAAAATACATACCTAGATCAGTTTTCTCATTCTGTATAAAAAAGGGAACTCATTTCAAGCATTCACTTTACGTTCATCCTTCCTCTGCCAGTTCCATGTCTCACTGCCGTACCAGGACTCCCAGGACTCCATTGTGAAGTTAGCCTTCAGCCTTCCCATCTCTCGTAACTTCTTTCCTCTTTCTCCTAAAAACATCCTCCACACATCATCCCCAAGGGTGACACAAGCCCTGAGGGGAATTATTTTAGTTTGAGGTTTGCTGTTCACAAAACTACTAGTCATAGGGGTACTTAACTGCAACATAACATTTTAATTGTATAATGGTAATGCACCCGCCCGAACTAAGTTGAACAGAGAAATTCAATGCATTGTCTAATAGTAAGAAGCATTACGGCCACCTCTATAGTCTGTGTTCCGAAGCTCCGGGCCATAATTGAGCCAAGTCTATCCCGTTTGCATCTCGCGATTAGCAGGACTAAGTTTCCGTGTAGTGTTTGTTTACACTGCGAGTTCCCCTATTATACTATCGCGGAACTTGCAGGCTCTCTCGTGGCTCGTGGGCTGGGAGCAATGATGCCATATACCAAAAATTAAAAACCCACGTTTTTATGGTTATAGAAACCGTGTAAGACATGTTTTAGTAAGTAAACTCACATTTGTATGTCATATTAATAATATTATCAACAAAGCCCTAAAGACTCTTGGCTTTGTTTTGAGAGCTGCAAAAGATTTCAATGATTTAGACACATTTATTATGTTATATAAAACCCTTGTCAGATGCTAACTTGAATATAACTCTACGTTATGGTCTCCCTTTTACAACATTCATTCAGACAACATTGAAAAGATTCAACGGAAGTTTCTAAGGTTTATAAACTATAAATTGCATCTTCCTATACTAAACATTGATCACAGTTATCTCCTGGATAAAACGTCTCTATTGAAACTTTCAGAAAGAAGAATAAGCACAGATTTAATTCAACTGCTTAATGATTTTGCATTGAGCATTGACATCTTCAATGTTACCTATAGAGAGTTCAGTAATTATCTTTTGATATATGTCTCAACATAGTGAAACTGCCCCCTTGGCCTTTTTTTTCTCTTATATTTTGTAATATTCTACGTAATAATTTGGTGTATGACTGTTTTACGGAGAAAATGAAAAAAAATAATAATTTAATACTATTACGTAAAACACTGCATTACAAAATTGACTGTCCTGAATTTCTTCAATTTATCAATATCCATGTTCCCCAAAAATCATGTCGACATTTATAACCCTTCTACTTCAATAACACCATATATTTCATCTTAAAACTAATCAGTATAAATGTTGAATATTCTTTCACTTTTATTGTCTTCTTAGACATGTTTTTTTTTAATATCATCAAGGTATAAATGACCCAAAACTCCATGCATCTGGCAGCACTGGCTGGGAGTGAGGGACTTCAAGGGGGGGGGGGGGGGGGAGTTGTACCACCTACATAGCTCAAAACTTCGCTATTGTGGTACCTAATTATAAATATAATTACAACACATATAAACTCAGTACCCGGGTTCTTCAATGTTATTTAGACCACAAATCATAATAATTATGAATAAATAATTTATTTATTGACTTTCATGTTAATTTTAAATAAATATTTTTCTACAGGATTTGGTGTCCTTTGTAAGAAATTGTTTTTAAATTTCGATTTTATTTTCTTGAATGAATGATTGCAAGCCTTAGAAATGGAAATCAACCCAATTCCCGACATTCGATTGAGCTGAAACTCGGCTGATAGACTCGTTGTCGATGACAATGCATTCTTTCAATTGTTGACGGCACTCACACGTACGCATTTCTCTGAAATTCGATTAAATGAAGAAAGTCGAAACTTTTTCACCATATAATAAAAATAGATGAATTACGTTAAAACAAACCTTGTTTTAACGAATTGATTTTTACATTTCTAGTTTGAGATTTTTAACACATATATAACGTGCAACGGCGGTTCAGAAAAGTTTGGGAAGCTGTGTACTGGAAGATCAAAAAATATTATTACATACCCTTTGAAAGTTTGACGTTTAATGAAAAGCAATTAATTTTAATTTTACTGTGCAACTATAACTATAAACTAACGAACTATAGTTATTTCATTAATTTTAAGAATATCTTTTGTACCCTTGCCGAAAACAATTTTTTTACGGACTATGCAATACAACGCATTACCTAGTAACCTAAAACTTCAAGCAACGAACCAAAAAATATTGGCAAAAGCTCTTAAGAGGGCATTACCAGAGAAAGCCGGAAATACGTCATTTTCAAAAAAGTTTTTAGACGTATTGACTCTTTTCCACAAAAAATTATAAATGGATTTCGAAATATTGTTCTTTTATCTAGCATAGTTATGTAATAAATTTTTAGATTTTTTTTAAAATTTTTAGTATAATAAGGTTATTCCATAGGTCGTTGGCAGATTTGTTAAATTTTCAAAAAAGTTTTTGTATTATACCACGCCCATTTCAAATAATGTAATCATGCAGTAAAATAAATCAATACATTATCTAGCAAAGTTATGTATTAGAATTTTAATTTTAGTTTCAATAAAATCATTAAAAAATATGTACGTACATGTGTTTCTTGACGAAAATTGGTCCATTTGTGTATTTATTTGCGCACTTACAAACTAATATATTTCAGATTTTTTTAACATTCTTATTAAATTTAGACATTATTGAAAAATGATAAATACTTATAATCAAAAAATAACTACAAAAAGTACACTATTTTAATAGTTTTATCATCACGCCTTTCAGCATTTTTGGATGAAGGTATAAATTAAAGCTAATTTGGATTGAAATAAATTCGATATTGAGTTATAATTTAAAAAAGCTGGTACGGAGAATAATCAATCTTTCTCATTGTAACCGCCCTGCACCATCGGAAGAACAACTTTCGACGAAATGTGGATTTTCGTCCGCTGGCTGGTTAAACGCTCTTAAAGGGTATTTTCTCAGTAGCTTTATTAACAAGTGACACAATCTTTCTTTGAAACTCTCTAACTTTTGTATATCTTTTTAAAAGCATTTATGACATATTCTTCAATTAACTGTGTCAAGTCTGTCTAGTCTATTTTAAATCTATGCAAACTCTTATTTGAAATCCCTTAAAGTCCTTCTTGTCTAAAAATATTTTTCTTTTATTTGTATAATGATGTCCTTCCCGAAATGAGTTTTATTAAAGTTAGTAATACTTTATCCCTATTTGAATAAATAAAAAAAACTTCAAATAGTGCGTTAGAATGGTCAGTAAATTTTGCAAAATATTATAGTTGTGCTGGTGTAGAAAATACATACAAATTACATTATCACAACACCCAATCCCAGCTGGAACCAGTGAGTCTATGGCATCCCCAATTGGAGTACGTTGTGACCCTGAAGGGAGGGGAAGGACATGGGGTAGACGAAGGTGGGGAAGTACCTGGCTAATCAGATCTAATCACCAAACACGCCTAAAGCCATTTCAAGCAACGTTTCAATTCTGAATGATTGTCTTCCACCGGGACGCTGCTGAGACTAACTTGCCGCAAATGTACTACATAATATTTTTAATTAATTAATTGTGAAATAACACAAATTCATCAAATAAAATTTATTCGCACGCATCGGGATTCGACCCCGCGACCTTCAGATTGCGAGTCAAGAGCCTTAACCTACCCCTAACGGAGGCCGTACCATTCGCACGAGCACTTTTTCAAATGATTTATCTATAATTCGAGTGCTTTTTTACACATTCAATGCTAACGATGCTTGCGTGTTACCTGTCGAGGATCGTCCAAAGCTCTTTGTTTCTTAAGAAACACACGTGTGATTATAAGAAGCGAGAGAGCTACCGATAATTGAAAAAACATCTACGTTGTTAGGATCTACGAGGAAATGGGTCATTGCCATGGCAACAATGGCCACCTTTTTGGAGGCTGTCATAAGAAAAGGTCTCCAAAAAAAGGGAAAGGGAAGTAAGTATCAAATGCGCACTGAGGAGACAATCGTTAATAGTTACAAACTTTCGTATGCAGATGTCCTAAAAAATATGTAAATAGAGAAAAAAACAATTTGTTTTCACTTTAACTTATGTCATTTGCAGTAAAAACGTCCCAAATTATCGAACAGATTATTTGCTTATTCTTCTTCTTTGTGTGCCTTATCAGGCCCGCCCCCCACGTTTGCGAACACCCTTAAAAATGTCTCTCTGTCTTGCGCTGCCCGGAATAGCTCCTCCACACTTCTAATACCGGTCCACTCTCGTATATTTCGCAGCCAAGACATTTGTCTCCTACCAGGCCCTCAGCGACATTCTATCTTGCCTTTCAATATTAAATGGAGCAAGTGATACTTCTCCCCTCGAAGTAGATACGAGTATATGACCCAGATACGAAATTTTCCTAATTTTTATTAATGTAAGCAGTTCTTTATCTGCTCTAGCCCACCTGAGAATTTCTGTGTTGGTGATCATGTCGGTCCATGGGACCTTGAGCAATTTGAGCATTCCCCGGTGAAGCCACATTTCAAAAGCCTCTAACCCGTTCATGGTATTTACTTTCAAGGTCCGTGTTTCACATCTATACAGCAAGACCGATCACACATAACATTACTTACTAAAAGGTTCATAATACTACAAAGTAAGAAAGGTGTTTTACCCTTTGGAGACTGCGGCAAGAGAGGTGGGTTTGCAAATCAATGAGAATAAAACTAAAATCATGATGCAAACCAGAACCCCACAGTGCAGAAAAAAGATAAAGTGAAATTTAAAGATTTAAAATTTAAAGAGTATAATTTCGAAGTGGTCGAAGAGTTCACTTACCTAGACTTCATCATAACGCAGGACAACGAAGACCAAGTAGAGGTAAGAAAGCGCATCACAGCCGCTAAGAATATTTACTTCGCATTGCTGCCAGTGTTCAAATCCTGAAACGTCCACAGGAAAACCAAAATAACCCTATATAAAACAATTATTAGAACGGTCTTAGCCTATGGATGCGAGGCGGGAACACTGACAGCAAAATCTCACTGGAACTGCTGAACACCTTCAAAGGAAAGGTTGTTCGAAGAATTTAGTAGCGTTGCAAGACGGAGAGGCATGAAGAATTTACCAAACTCCCAGACTTTCCACCCATTTATGGCTCCAAAGACTAAGATGGGCCGGACATGTTCACCGAATTCCAAGCACACGAGTACCGAAGAAAGTTCCAACGGGACACCCGGGAGGTAAACGAAAGGCGGTCAGACCTAGGCTGAGATGGGAGGATGATGGCAGAAAGGTCGCAAGAGGACTACTCCATGTCGCAGATTGGAAGACTACAGCCGAGGACAGAGGGCGGCGGAGGCTTATCTTGAAGGAGGCCAAGGCTCAAAATGGGCTGTAGCGCCATTGAAGAAGAAGAATACTCCTAAACGGGTTTTACAAACATGTGAGCATCATAATTTTGTGAAATAGTAGAGGAAAGTAACCAAATATGGAATAGTATCCCCAATATTGAATACCGACGTTTCTCGTAATCAAACACTACTACACACAATAAACAGTGTTCAATTCAACTTGTCAGTCGAGCGAGTGCTGTGTCCGGGGCGAGACGGTTTTGTTTGCCGAAGATACTCGAGGAGAAATGTATTCCAATTTAGGAAATTACACTAATTCAGAGCAATAACCACATTTCAGAAGGACTATATAACTTTCAGCACATATAACCGAAATAAGTATGTTCGATTAATATTCGTAGCATTAATTACTTGCACATAAGAACGTAAGACCGCCACATATTATCTTCCACAAGGTTCAACTTCCATTTTTTGTCCCCGTTCGTTAATTAATTAAATTTCTCAACACGTCTTTTTAAAAACCCTTTGAAGTATTTCCACGTTAAGCCGTTGTCTCTACTCATTTCAGAGTTATTATAGTAGCTGGCAATGGCATTACCCACTACCAGTAGCCTCATAAAAGTATGTTTATAATAATAATTTTCTCTTATTTAATAAATGAAAACCGATATTTTCTCCGAAATCATAAGATTTGTTGGTAGTTACTTAAATACTTATGTGCATACATTTTTTTTACATTAACTCCACACAGGAGGCCATGAGGAAAATAATTTCCCTCAGGGCGTATGTCATCTGTGATGCTGTGTGGAGGGTCTTTTTGAGGAGAGGAAGGAATGAACATTGGTCTTGAAGAGACCCATGTTGTAGGAAGGAGGAATCACAGAGGCCGGCAAATCATTCCACATGCATCATTATTGTAAACTGTGGTATGTTGTTGTTTTGTCTGATGAAAGGTGTACTAGACGTTTGTACATAAACTAAATATAATAGGGAGCTGGCCACAATGACACGCCAATGGAGTTTCGTACGCCAGTGGATTTTGGAACGCCACTGGTCTTTTAAATGAATTTACTACTTTGACAAAAAATGCTTCTAGGTATAATGGCAAAACTGATTTGAGTACTGGATTAAAATAAATATTTTTCACTTTGGAGACTGTGGGAGACTGGGGTTTTTAGGTTACTGGGATACTGGGAGAGGTAAACTGAATCTAAGACTGATTAAAACACTTGAAAAGAGGTTTGAACTTGGAGACTGTTGGTATCTTGAGTTGGTATCTTTCTTCTTGGCTGATAGTTTTGAACTGACTTCCTACCGGTTTGACTTCTATTTTTATAGGGCAAACTCAGGTCGGACTTTTGGGGGACAGAACCTTCTTAATTTTTCTAAGGTACTTGTTTTAGGTAATTTCCCTGGTCGCTACGATTAGAAGTCAGCTGTGTCAAAATTATGTGTGATAGTTTTTGCCATGATCTTACCAACTTAGGATACCAAAGCCTCACATCATTTTTATTGTTTTTACAAGAAAAGGTACAAGTATACATATGTGATATAAGGTACAATTTTAAACAGTAAATATTTTTCTTAAAGTGCAACAATCACTGATAGACGTCAGTTTTTGGGTTGTTTTTGTAGCATATACTCATTTTTAGGTGATGATGTTTATTTCTTGATCCAAATTATTCCCAATTTCTCGAAATTGAGCTCCAAATTTTTCGGAACATGAATTCGCTGTCGTAAATATTTACGATTCAGATTTTTCCTTTGTTCAGAATTGACCAATAGTGGCTCGGCTGGTCGCATGGTGGGGGTGACGTAAATAGACAGCCAATTCCTTGGCGTTGATCATTGCTGTCTAGACTCCCTTGTGGAAGTATTAGGTGGTTATTTAGATGTGTTTTCCAGTCCAATGAGGCTGCCGCATGTATTCATTATCAATTTCATTAATGTTTTTAATTGATTAGTTAGTTAAAGGACATAATTGCGTTGTAGACAAATCATTTGGAAGGGGCACCACATGCACATTATTCCGTTAGCCAATAGCAGCACTCAGATTGTCGTGCTCGCGGCACGGTACTCTGTGACAGCGTAAATTCCAATCTTGAATTTGCAGGGTTGTCATATGCTTTCGCGCACTCGTTCAATGCACATGTATTCCTATGACACGTTCGATATACTCCCCTCAGTGCAGTCTCGACTGTGCTCAGCTACTTCATAGGACGTGTCCTTTTCCAATGTCTGAGTACTGAATTGGGTACCTTCGCAGGGGTCGTAATTTTGTCAGGTGTTGGTGGAGCTGGTAGGATGGTGGCGATTTTGACTGCCGGTCGTATGTATATCCCAATGCTGGTTTGAAAATCCGGGCAGTTCAGACTTGGCCATCAGCTGCTGGTGAGTTTGTCCGATGAGAGCGACGGGCTCCCCCCGTCTGAGGAGATATTGGAGAGTTCCATTGTTTTGACAGTGGTGCAGGGCTTGCTTGCCTGCTAGGGCAGGCCTGACTCGCCTTGGCTGCACTGATGAGGAGCATCTCTGTTCTGGCAGGGGTACTGTTGGGTTAGAGCTGGCTCGCTTGACTGCGCTGATGAGAGCACTAATGTGCTGGCAGGGGTGCTGCTGGGGCAGGGCTGGCTCGCATTGGCTGCACTGATGAGGAGCACCACTGTTCTGGCAGGGGCTACTGATAGGGCAGGGCTAGCTCGCCTTGGCTGCGACGATGAAGAGCACCACTGTGCTGGCAGGGGCACTAATAGGGCAGGGCTGGCTCGCCTTGGCAGCGCTGATGAAGAGCACCACTGTTCTAGCAGGGGCACTACTGGGGCAGAGCTGGCTCGCTTGGCTGCGCTGATGAGGAGCACCGCTGTTCTGGCAGGGGCACTAATATGGCAGAGCTGGTTTGCTTGGCTGAGCTGAGCAGTATCACTGTTCTGGCAGTAGTACTGCTGAGGCAGAGCTTGCTGGCCTTGGCTGCACCGATGAGGAGCACCACTTTTTGGCAGTGGCATTGCTGTGGGAGCTGGCTCGCCTTGGCTGTACCGTTGAGGGTCACCACAGTTATCGTATCGGCACTGCTGAGACAGGGCTTGCAAGGTCGGGCTGGAATGAGAATACGGAATTAGATTTAAATTTAGGGTTGCTGGCCTGTGGTTGAGTTGCGTATCTCGTCGCAAACTCGTTGGGAGGCGGGCCAGCTGGTGTCAGGAGATGAGTTGCGTATCTCGTCGCAACTCGTTGCGAGGCGGGCCAGCTGGTGTCTGTTATTGAGTTGCGTATCTCGTCGTAAACTCGTCAGGCGGTCCAGCTGGTGCCAGTGGTTGAGTTGCGTATCTCGTCGCAACTCGTTGGGAGGGGGGCCACCTGGCGCCGGCACTTGAGTTGGAGCACTGCTAGTGTACTGCTGGAGCAGGGCTGACTCGCCTTGGCTGCACCGCTGAGGAACACCACAGTTCTGGCCGTGGCACTTTTGGGGCAGTGCTTGCTGACCTTTACTGCACCGCTGAGGATCACCACAGTTCTGGTAGTGGCACTGCTGGGGCAGGGCTTGCTGACCTTGGCTGCCCGCTGAGGATCACCACAGTTCTGGCAGTGGCACTGCTGGGGCAGGGCTTGCTGACCTTGGCTGCCCGCTGAGGATCACCACAGTTCTGGCAGTGGCACTGCTGTGTAGGGCTTGCTGACCTTGGCTGCACCGCTGAGGATCAACACAGTTCTGGCAGTATGGATCCACGCCAAGGAGGAGCTCTTCCAAGTGATGGATACATGCATGAGAAGAGGTACTTTCCCTTCTGAATGGAAGAGGGGCGTGCTTAGGATTATACCAAAGGGGAACGATAAACCAAGGTCGGACGTGAAGGCGTACCGTCCAATCACCCTGCTACCTGTCCTGGGGAAGATCCTGGAGAAACTGATTAGGCAGCGTTTACGTCAAACCTTATCCCCACCCTGCGAGCGGCAGTTTGGTTTTGTCCCCGGTATGTCCACTGAGCACGCCATCACGTATGCGCTTGACTGGGTGAAGGCTTGCCAAAAGAGGTACGTAATAGGAATTTTCCTCGATATCACTGGTGCCTTCGATCATGCGTGGTGGCCGATGATACTTGTCAAGCTCAAAAATAGGAAATGTCCACAAAATCTGTTCAAGATCTGCGCTGATTACCTCTGCGACAGAACGGTCATCCTTTCTTTTGGAGACTACCTGATTGAACGAATAGTTGACATGGGTTGTCCTCAGGGTTCAATCCTTGGACCTGAGTTTTGGAACATTTTGTTTGACGATTCCTCCAGGCTGCCCTTACCTGAAGGATGTATCTCGGTAGATTACGCTGATGACAAATTGTATCTGGTCTCGGGGAACAGCAGAAAGGAAGTTGAGAGTAAAGCTGAAGAGGTTTTAAGTGTGACTTTAGAATGGGGAAAGAGAAATCGGCTGACCTTCGCTCCCCACAAGACCATGGGACTCCTGATGAAGGGTAACCTCAATAGAAGTAGAAATCCCACCATCAAAATGGGAGATACCAACATCCGGTTCGTTGAGAACACTAAATACTTAGGCGTCACTTTGGATCGAACGTCCTCATTCTTGACCCATGTTAAAAGCGTATCAAGTAAGGCCCAGGCCCTCTTTTTGAAATTGAGAAGAATCTCTACTGCCGAGTGGGGACTGCGCTCTCCAGCGCTCCGTCTCCTGTACAGGGGGGCTTACGTGGCGCAAGTCTCGTATGCGGCCTCTGTGTGGGAGCACCGCCTAGAGAATGCACTCATACTCTCGGCTCTCAAGAGAGGCCAGCGAGTCCCCTTGCTGGCGCTTTCGGGTGCATACAGAACAGTCGCTTCGGACGCTTTGCCAGTTTTGGCCGGCGTTTTGCCTATCGATCTTGAAATTAGGGAGGTGTTAACAAAGAAGCTTCTAACAAGAGGAAGAACTGCCACACATCATGGTATTGAGCTAATACCAGGTGGAGCGGTTTCCCTCCCAGGACTTCTTAGAGAGATGCGAGAAAGAACTTTGAGAGAATGGCAGGAACGTTGGGATAGGTCAAATACGGGAAGGTGGACTTTCTCCTTCTTCCCGTCAGTTAAACTCAGAATGGAAGGGGCTTACATCACTAAGGATCATCATGTGACCCAACTTCTGTCCGGTCATGGGGAGTTCAGAGGGAGACTTCATAGTCTCTCTCTATCACCCCATTCTAACTGCGCTTGCGGTAATACTGATCAAACAGCCGAGCACATTCTGTGGCACTGCGAGATTTTGACGGATGCCCGAGAGGAAATGCTTGATGGCTTGCAAGTTACTACGAGACCAGCTTGGAACGCGGATCTCGTTTCGAATAAGGTGAACTTTGAGTGTTTGAGGAAATTTACGAAAGTCTGGGTCGAGAGATGGCCTGATCTTAGAGTCGCTGACTAGCTGTAAAATCATGTAGGTACCAGGTGTATCTGCTCTTGAATCCACGGACATTCTCTTTACTTTATTACATCTACTGCTAGAATTTTATGTTTTGTGCTTTATATCTATATACATATATATTTTTTTGTTATAATATCATCTCTATCTTAGGTATCTTTATCTTATTCTATTGTATAAATTTTGTTCCTATTTCTTTTATATTTCTGTGACTTACCTTTTTTTTGCTTATTTTATTTCTTTTCACATGGTTTATTTTAGATTTCACTAAGCTGTGCTACACGGTGTTTTATCGGTGTTTATTGTTTTCATTATTTTTCATCAATTTTTTTGGAATTTTCTCTTTTTTCCAGCTTCATATTCTAAGGAACACTATTGATTCAACTAAAATACTCGACTATGTTTTTTTTTTTTTTAGGTTTGTTTTGGTTTCTTTGTTCTCTTTTTCTTTTTAGTCTCGCAATGCTACTTTGCTTCGCTCAGAAGGCTGAACTGAACTGCATCTATTTATTTTGTTATGTCTCTTTTTCCCCTTCTGGGGGTGCGTTAGACCTCGTCCTTGCATCAACAGGAGTCGGTCGACGATGGCACGGTGCCCTCTAAAATTAATTGCGCCACCCCCAGCAACATGTGCAGGCTTTAGGTTTGGGGGGGCGACCTCGGCTCTCCTTCGCCTTGCCTCCGGCTACTCGACGCTGAATTCCTTAGGGTCTTCGGGTATTTCCCCCCAATCTCCCATTTACTTTTCTTTGAGGCATCACCGAGGAACCGGCTAAGGGGCGCGGAAGCTGAGTGTGGTTCACGACTAGACCGAACGTCATGCGCATTCTTGCTGGGACTGCCAATCGATTGAAGAGGACTCCCAACCGTTTGCCATTCCCTTATTACTTATCTATTGTGTCTTCTTCCCAAACAGGTGCTTGTAGGATACGCTGTATACAATCACCCAGCGCTTGCCACCTCGTGAACTTTCACCAATCTGTCCCATTGTCTTGTCTATATTTTGTCATACTAACACATATTGTATCTGTATTTCCCGCTAAGCACTTGCATACTGCTTACTAACAACGTATGCAGGGACATTGGAGGTCTAGTTTCGTTATCAAATGTAGAGTCGTTTTTACCCAAAAAATTAGAGTCCTTGCAAGAGCCTTGAAGGGGTAACCATCTGTTACCTATACCAGGGCGGGTAAGTGGTGGGTCCTCCAAAGTTCTGGCAGTAGCACTGCTGGGCAGGGCTTGCTGACCTTGGCTGCCGCTGAGGATCACCACAGTTCTGGCAGTGGCACTGCTGGGCAGGGCTTGCTGACCTTGGCTGCACCGCTAAAGATCACCACAGTTCTGGCAGTGGCACTGCTGGGCAGGGCTTGCTGACCTTGGCTGCCCGCTGAGGATCACCACAGTTCTGGCAGTGGCACTGCTGGGCAGGGCTTGCTGACCTTGGCTGCACCGCTGAGGATCACCACAGTTCTGGCAGTGGCACTGCTGGGCAGGGCTTGCTGACCTTGACTGCACCGCTGAGGATCATCACAGTTCTGGCAGTGGAACTGCTGGGCAGGGCTTTCTGACCTTGGCTGCACCGTTGAGGATCACCACAGTTCTGGCAGTGGCACTGCTGGGCAGGTCTTGCTGACCTTGGCTGCACCGCTGAGGATCACCACAGTTCTGGCAGTGGCACTGCTGGGCAGGTCTTGCTGACCTTGGCTGCACCGCTGAGGATCAACACAGTTCTGGCAGTGGCACTGCTGGGCAGGGCTTGCTGACCTTGGCTGCACCGCTGAGGATCACCACATTTCTGGCAGTGGCACTGCTGGGGCAGGGCTTGCTGACCTTGGCTGCCCGCTGAGGATCACCACAGTTCTGGCAGTGGCACTGCTGTGAAGGGCTTGCTGACTTTGGCTGCACCGCTGAGGATCAACACAGTTCTGGCAGTGGCACTGCTGTGCAGGGCTTGCTGACCTTGGCTGCACCGCTGATGATCAACACAGTTCTGGAAGTGGCACTGCTGGGCAGGGTTTGCTGACCTTGTCTGCACCGCTGAGGATCACCACAGTTCTGGCAGTGGCACTGCTGGGCAGGGCTTGCTGACCTTGGCTGCACCGCTAATGATCAACACAGTTCTGGAAGTGGCACTGCTGGGCAGGGTTTGCTGACCTTGACTGCACCGCTGAGGATCACCGCAGTTTGGCAGTGGTACTGCTGGCTGATTTGCCTCGGTTTAGAGTGGCGTATCTCGTCGCGAACTCGTTGGGAGGCGGGCCCGCTGATGTCAGTACTTAAATTGCTTGGTATCGGCTAGCAGAGTGAAACAGCATGACGAACTTCTCGGTTTATTTTGATGGAAGAGGACTGATAATTGCATTCACAAGTGCAATTGCCTGTTGTTCGCTTGTATTGACTCATGGCTCTGCAGAAGTCGCATGCGTTCACTCTCTTCTTCCTCCTGGTACCCGGCATGTATTTGTTCACGGCGTGGTCGAGATCGTATGTGGTCCACCATCCCACTGTTTGGAATTGCGTTTGAAACCTCTTTCAGAAAGGCAGCGAGCTGGGTTATGGTAGCCGGAGAGTATTGTTTGCGGATCTCGATTAGCCATGCCAGCCGCAGGGAACTCGGCATTTTGTCAGTGACGTCATTCAGTAATGCAGGATTGGTGAGATAACCTTCAGTTTTCAGGATCCGGAGAGATGCCACCAGGTTTTGTACCGTCCCGAAGAAATCTGCCAGGTCCTCGAGTGATACCTCGGTCGTGAGGTAAGGTAGTTTTTTAACCTTGTCTAGCATAAATTTTGCTATGGAGTTAGCGCTGCCGTATCGCTGCTCGAGGACGCTGATGATCTCTGGGACTTGCGCAGGATCCATTAGTAGGGGACCCACGGTATCTCGTGCCTTGCCTTTGAGGGCGCGCTGCAGCCGAATGAGATTTTCGCTCGGAGTCATTTGGCAGGTGGCGGTGGACTGAGCGTACTGTGCCTTCCAGGTGGGCCACTCGAGAGGATCTCCGGAGAAGGTAGGCAAATCTTTTGCTGTGGATTTCCTGGCGATGAGGGCAGCCATTCTTGAATCATCTTCTAATGTGCGGGGGCTATCTTGCGTTCTGGAAGAGCGGAGCGCCTCCGCCATCACCGAGGCGATCTGGGCCAGTGGGTCGTTGCCATGCTGCAACCATTCTCGGGTGTGCCGTGCTGTCTGATTGGCTGTGTGCGGAGGTGTAAATAATGGGGAATCCTGGCTGGATGAGGCTGGCTGATGTTGGTACCCTGCTGTGTTGTAAAGTGGGCGCTCGGGTCCGATATGGCTGTATTCGGCCGTAGGGATATTCTTTGCAGGGCCCGTCAGTAGTGTGTACTCTTGGGTGGCGGCGGCGGCGTATCAGGTTGGATCGGTTACAGCAAAATCATTGGTAGGTTGACCGGCTGGTGTGTCCATTTGAGTAGTTGCATATCTCGTTGCAAACTCTTCGGCCGGCTTGTGAACTTGAGTGGCATATCTCGTTGCAAACTCATTAGTAGAAGGGCCGGTTGGTGCATGCACTTGAGTAGTTGCATATCTCGTTGCAAACTCTTCGGCTGGCTTATGTACTTGAGTGGCATATCTCGTTGCGAACTCATTAGTAGAAGAGCCGGTTGGTGCGTGCACTTGAGTTGTTGCATATCTCGTTGCAAACTCTCCGGTAGACGGGCCGTCTGACGTGTGTACTCGAGTGGCATATCTTGTTGCGAACTCGTTCGTAGACGGACCGGTTGGTGCCTGGGTTTGAATTACTACCTGACCGAGGTTGGCTCGCAGGGTCGGGCTGGTTGGTGCGGGCTCCTGGGTAGGTTGGCTGACTGCTTGGCGTGTTGCAGCGTTCAGGGCTCTGAGCAGATTGGCTGTCTGCTTGGCGTGACGTCTGTCCCGAATGCGCATCTCTCGGCGCAGCAATCGCAGGGAGTCTTCAGTTGATTCAGAAGTTGTTTCACTGCTTTTACTGTTGGATCCGTGGAGGCTCTCGGCGACACATTCTGGAGCAGGTTGGTCAAGAGTGATGAGGTCAGGGTTCCTGGCAGGGTTCGCACCAGATAGATGGTGGCGGGTTCCGCTGGATGGCGTCTCATCGGTGTCTACGGTGCGTGGGCCCGGGGTCCGACGGGGTGCCACTGGCATGTTTCGGCTTGTTCCCGGGGCGTTAGGTTTAGACAGCGATATTTCGGAAGGTGTCGGAGTCTTACGGACACTGCGAAGAGACGGCATTTCCACTGAGTAAGACTGAAGGCGTGTTATGTGTAGATCCGACTCGAAGGACCAAATGTACTAGACGTTTGTACATAAACTAAATATAATAGGGAGCTGGCCACAATGACACGTCAATGGAGTTTCGTACGCCAGTGGATTTTGGAACGCCACTGGTCTTTTAAATGAATTTACTACTTTGACAAAAAATGCTTCTAGGTATAATGGCAAAACTGATTTGAGTACTGGATTAAAATAAATATTTTTCACTTTGGAGACTGTGGGAGACTGGGGTTTTTAGGTTACTGGGATACTGGGAGAGGTAAACTGAATCTAAGACTGATTAAAACACTTGAAAAGAGGTTTGAACTTGGAGACTGTTGGTATCTTGAGTTGGTATCTTTCTTCTTGGCTGATAGTTTTGAACTGACTTCCTACCGGTTTGACTTCTATTTTTATAGGGCAAACTCAGGTCGGACTTTTGGGGGACAGAACCTCCTTAATTTTTCTAAGGTATTTGTTTTAGGTAATTTCCCTGGTCGCTACGATTAGAAGTCAGCTGTGTCAAAATTATGTGTGATAGTTTTTGCCATGATCTTACCAACTTAGGATACCAAAGCCTCACATCATTTTTATTGTGTTTACAAGAAAAGGTACAAGTATACATATGTGATATAAGGTACAATTTTAAACAGTAAATATTTTTCTTAAAGTGCAACAATCACTGATAGACGTCAATTTTTGGGTTGTTTTTGTAGCATATACTCATTTTTAGGTGATGATGTTTATTTCTTGATCCAAATTATTCCCAATTTCTCGAAATTGAGCTCCAAATTTTTCGGAACATGAATTCGCTGTCGTAAATATTTACGATTCAGATTTTTCCTTTGTTCAGAATTGACCAATAGTGGCTCGGCTGGTCGCATGGTGGGGGTGACGTAAATAGACAGCCAATTCCTTGGCGTTGATCATTGCTGTCTAGACTCCCTTGTGGAACTATTAGTTGGTTATTTAGATGTGTTTTCCAGTCCAATGAGGCTGCCGCATGTATTCATTATCAATTTCATTAATGTTTTTAATTGATTAGTTAGTTAAAGGACATAATTGCGTTGTAGACAAATCATTTGGAAGGGGCACCACATGCACATTATTCCGTTAGCCAATAGCAGCACTCAGATTGTCGTGCTCGCGGCACGGTACTCTGTGACAGCGTAAATTCCAATCTTGAATTTGCAGGGTTGTCATATGCTTTCGCGCACTCGTTCAATGCACACGTATTCCTATGACACGTTCGATATAAAAGGAATTTTAAATAATAAGTCGGTTCGTCTAGATTGCGAGACATGTTTATTATCGTATTATTTATAATTAATATTTAACATGACTTAACTTGCGTTCTAAAAGGTGCTCAATGTTAATCAGGAGAATGGGAAATGGTCACTAAATGTGCCCTCTTGTAGATCGGATATGATCAGGTATCTTCATAACAAATTCGGGTATTAGACCCGCACGGGCCTCAGTTTCCTCCTATATAGTACAATTTACTGATTTCTGTTGAGACACATTAATTACCTATACTAATGACATCTGTTCTCGTTGAAACTATTTACATTCCGTTTTTTATATATTTCAAACGAGGAATTATACAATTAGTTCAAATAAACGCATCTCTCTTGGGAAATTCACTATCTGTTAGTAAACTCGCCCAGTGTCATCGTGTTACTTGCTAACTAGCAGATTGTTGACAATCTACGAAAAAAAATTGAAAGGTCGTCAACTTTACTCGCCTACACGCTTGATCCGCTTGCTCGTGATTGGTTTATTTATGTTTCCAACATGACTTCCGATAAACAGCTGATTTCGACTATCAAACATCTAAAGAATTAGTTCACGCAAGCCTCGTTATTCTTGTTACTGGCGCTAGCAGCGACGTCAGTTTCCTACGCTTCTGAGCGAGTGGACTAGTATATTTATGGAGTGGACAGTTTTGTGTGTCATCATGACAATCTCACTCGCCGATTTACCCGATTTTAAACTTAGTAGATAGTAGCTTGTAAACTCGCCCTGTGTCATCGACGCTTAAGTACAATTGTTTGACCAAAAATTTCCCCCCTTTAGGTTACATAAAATTGACCACAGCAGTTCCAATTTTGAAAATTAACAAACAAAATAATTTAGATACTCATAAAATATACAGGAAAGCAATTTATCGCTTGTCTGAGTTCTTGACCCAATCAGTTCCAATTTCGAAAATGACATTAAATTCATAACAAATCCGAGTTTATTGAACCAGATTTATATACACAGACAGACCCACAACCGAAATTAGTATTTTTGATTGATGTTTGACTAGATTGGTTTTAACGAGGGGCTTTGAAACGATCCTTGGCAAAAATCATTAAATAAAGAATCTACTTTAATACCAAGCTAGTTCTGTTGGGATTTGTGCTTATATATTCAGTAGTGGAATAATTTCATAATATCGGTATCCACTTTACTCTGATAATAACGGCTGCATAAAGTTCCACACTTCTCCCCCGCTGTTCGGCAAAGTTTCACAAGTAGCCGGAACTCGCCCCCAACGGTTTTGGCTTCTTCCACAAATCCAAACAATAATAATTAGTCAGTGAGGCGAACAAAGCGATCTTTACGCCGGTGGTGGCCCCTCAATCAATAATACGTACATTATTTTAAGCGATGTTCACTCCTAGTCCAGACCGCAAACACTAAATAACGGTAGAGATAAGGAGGTCCCACGGACCATTACTGATTGAAGTTTTGGGAGTATGGTGAACAGCTGTCAGTCGGAACAGATTTTACAGTTAGAAATATTTCTGAATATTGGTTAGAAAATCGATAAAGAAGGGAAGAGCGAACATTTACACTGATGGGAAGAAGTCTAATGACGAGTTGTTTCATAGAATTTGAACTCAACTGTCAACGTAAATATCACGCCAATTTGAAATCATGCACTTTGACAATTTTTAGTATTTTATCCTTGAAAAAAAACGAACATTAAAAAATAAACAAAAATTTCAACGAAACAAAAAAACGACTTCAAAAAATGCACTAAAAAGTAAAAAAATAATTCTACAACTTCATAATCAACTTACTTTTTCTAATCATCAATATGTAGGTACGATTGTTTCTTTTGGAGTCGGTGTCAGTCAAGGAAGGTTTGTAACTACATACATAGTTATAGGTGAGATGTGCTTGTGTCGCACAAGCGACTTGCTGACACCGACTCCAAAAATAACAATCGTACCTACATATTGATGATTAGAAAAAGTAAGTTGATTATGAAGTTGTAGAAGAATACGAAATAATTTTTTTACTTTTTTTGTTTTGTTAAATTTTTTGTTTATTTTTTGATTTTTAGTGAATCTGAAGTACACTAACTAATTTGTCTGAATATGGGTAAACCTACTAAACGTGCTGCTCATATGAGACAAACATAATTTGACCATAACGACGTTAGGGTCAAATTAAGAGATTCGGCCGAGTTTCGTTAATTTGTCATGGATCCGATAATTAGAACCTAACCAAACTCTCATAAAATTACCCTCGATGTACATCCTTTCCAATAAAAAAAGAATCATCGAAATCGGTTGACGTGATATTGAGTTATTCGTCCATTTGTCGCGCACATACTTAATGCAAATTTAAGACTTATATGGTTTTCTCATGGATGCCATTGTTGGAACTGGACAAAATTAAAATGGTACCACACTGGAAGCACCATCTTTCAAATATAAAAAGAATCATCCATATCGGTTCACCCAGTTAAAAGTTCTGAGGTAACAAACATAAAAAAAAATAAAAAAATACAGTCGAATTGAGAACCTCCTCCTTTTTGAAGTCGTTTAAAAATACGAGAGTTGTCCGTAAAATAAGATCTCCAACATGCTGTTGCAGTCGTGGGGAATGATTTTACGCGTGATACGATAACATTGGTGTGTGGATTGGTTCCACACCACCACGCTGCACTCTTTGCGATGCTTAGTCTCGGCGTGGCAGCCGTTCGCTATGGAGCTTTCGCGGCTTCGGCGAATCTGAATTGCGTCATTGAACAGATTGTTTCTTTATCTCTTGTGTGGTGTCGTGTAGTGTTACCATTTCAATACCCCACAAATAAATCACGATGTACGATGCTTTTACATTTACCGTGACGAATCACGGTAACGGTACCGAGGCGGCATAAAAAAGGCGACAAACATACGTTCTTTATCACAATATTACTGCAACTCTTTCAAAAGATGAGATATACAATGTACGTAGGTCTGTTCTCTCCAAAGGACATTCCATTTTCTTTAATTTCTCACACACCGCACCGTGACGTCCCTTACCAATACTACTTACTGAGACAATAATTTTGAAAGTACGGAATACAGTTACAGAGATAATATTGAAGTGTGGGTGAATTTTTGTTCTTAAACTTCTAATCGTACATATCCCTCACACCTGCAAAGAAAATGAAATGTAATTCCCATCGCAAAAAAGTAGTAGGTACTTAGCTGAGCGGTCCAAAGCACTGGGTTCAAAACCAGACTTCGCCGGTTGCCAATCGAACCTCAGTAAATCGAGTGTCCAGTAAATACTGTATTTTTGTTTTTGGTCTATTTCTATTGAAAGTAGTTCATAATATTATATTACAGATGGAAACTTGGAAGTTTGTTTAGAGTTTAGGAACATTCCACCCTGGTTCACCCAGGGGAGAGTGGCCATGTTAGATATTCCAGTATTTGCCAAGTATTCACTATGAATACGTTACGATATATTATTATTATCCTACTAATATTATAAAGGAAAGTTTGTATGGATGTATGAATGTATGTATGTTTGTTACTCTTTCACGCAAAAAATACTGATTGGACTTTAAAAATTCTTTCACTAATAGAAAACTACATTATTTGCGAGTAATATAGGCTGTATACAGGGTGTCCGGGGGTAAAGTGCATTAACTTCGGGAGGTTATTTACATGATATTATAAGTAAAAAAGGCAAATAACTTTTTTCGAAATTCCAACTTTTAGCGGTTGTTTTGTGGTAAAAAGATAAAAATAGACCAGCGTGTGTCGCCAGCTTTATTATTTTTCGCTGTTACGATACGGGCCAAACACAACCATGCAATGTTGCCACAATCACGCCCGGCGGGCGCTCAGCAAGTAAGATCGTACCTTACATTAAGGATTTTTAATAGGTACATCTTTTTGTATGGGAAAAAAAATATTGGAATTTCGGAAAAAGTTGTTAATCTTTTTTACTCCTACCATCATGTAGAATCACCTCCCGAAGTTAATGCACTTTACCCCCGAACACCCTGTATATTGGTAAGCTCTGGCGTTATGAAATTATTTATTATACGCTTGTTGTCCATATGAAAAGCACGGCGTTGCTAAGTAATTGTTGGACGTGCGCAGTCATTTTGTTATTTGTTTAGGTTACTATGGAGATCCCTCTGGTAGTTAAAATTCACTGTGCGTGTTTGATTGTTACGTTTAAATAGGTGGCACGCGAGCTGTTTGAAAAATGAATGTAACGGTTATGGAGGGGGGTGGGTGAGGGGCGTGGTGGGGGAAGGGGGTAGGGGAGGGAGGGGGGAGGCGCGTGGCGCGTGCGAAGCCGGGGGCAAAAGTTAGTATGTAATAGTTCTGCTTTGTTTTGGGATTTAATTCCAGCAAAATTGTAGTTAGAAGTCGGGGACGCCCGAGGAAGACATGGCACGACCAAGTGAATCAGATACTTGAGTCGGGCCATGTGAAGAGTCGGAATAATAGAAGAGCATGTATGAGACGATGTATGAATGTGAACGAGGCAAGGAGTGTGTGCCAAGGTCGTGTTGTTTGGCGGTCCGTCCTCTCTGCCTACCCCTGCGGAGAAACGGCGTGATGGTTAGTTAGTTTAATATTGTAGTTTCATCATTAATCATTAATAAATCCATCTACCTTTTTTTTACATTAACTCCACACAGGAGGCCCTGAGGAAAATAACTTTCCTCAGGGCCTGTGTCATATTTGAAGATGCTGTGTGGAGGGTCTTTTTGAGGAAAGGAAGGAGTGAACACGGGTCTACACACTCGTTCTTGAGTTCCACAGCCGAGCCGTTGAACTCAAGAACGAGTCATAGAAACGACCCGTTCTCATGTGACTAATGTCAACCGTGTACAAATGTTGGGCGCGTGTTTAGCGTGTTTCCCGACTATGCACCGGTGCCGAGGGGATCAATGACGCTAGTTCCTCGGGGCATCTTCCATTGTAATACCGGTAGAACAAGGATAGCATTCCCACCCGACGCCTGTGCTCTAAAGATTGCAGTACGTCTGTTAAGATGGGAGAATCTATCAAACGGACCGCCCGTTTCTGCACAGAGTCAAGGTTTTTTTTAGGTATTTTGGAGCTCCAGACCAGAGGTGGCTGCCAAATTTAACCGTGGGGTGCACTTGCGATTTGTACAGGGTTAGCAGTTGTGTACTATTAAAGTATCTGCGGGCCCTGTACAGTATGCCCAGTTTCTGAGAGGCTAACTTAACTCTGGTTTCGATGGAGCCCCCGTACCTGAGCTGGTCACTTAGAGTTACACCTAATTAAGATAAATTTTGACATTTACATAAATGAAAACACGCACTATGTTACAAAATGGCATAATATTAGGAATAAATAAAATAAAATATGGGCATTAAAAAAATGTCGTTTTGGCCGATGTTATCTTTAGAGATGCTGTATGGAAGGACTTTTAAAGAAAATTATGAAGAGGAAGTTCTTTGTAGGAAAAGGATAAGAGCGGTGGGTTGGAATCTGTGGGTCAGTGTATTCGGGAGTGACAGACGTATGAATTGTTCCTTCCACTTCGGCGTAAGGCGATGTTTTGAGAGAGTACCGCTAGTGATTTCAAAATGGCTCCATCAACCAGTCTCTCTCGATTTGGAACGGCACGCAGTTGGTGTGGAGACGCATCTGCCGCGAGGACCTTGACAAACGTCACCTCATTAACCCGGCACCGCTGCTAAGCCGCCAAACTTAGCGAAACACTTGGGGTGACCTATATTTTTCCATAAACTCGTAAATGTATTCCTCGACTTCCTCTCAGTATTTTGACACTACTATAAATATATTAATAAAAATCATCTAAAAGCCTTATTACTTACTACCCAACAATAAATGTTTTCCATGATTTCCCGGTTCCCCCACTTACAAACATTTATGACAAAATTCCCCTATCACAATTACATAAAGATTTTTTTAATAAAAATAATATACCACAATTGAATATTAGCAAAAGAATTATATCTGCTGGAGGACTAACCGTACCATTAGTACGAACCACAACAGCATAGCATCACTATATATTTAAGGGTATAAAATTATTCAATAAATAACCTTTAGATATACGATATACCTATTTAAAAAAATCAAAACTTACAGCTATAAAGTATTTGCTTCTAATACAGTTCTAAAATTAAAAAAAAATCGGTCCAGTTTCTGAGGAAAAAAACGGGGAATTCTAAACCTCGATTTTGATGATTTTATTTAGGTACTAGCTGACCCGGCCGCGTATTTACAATCCCTAACGCGTTTGAGTCGCTTTAAATTTTCAATATCAAAATTTAAATATTTAGAAATAAAATTATTAATTTCTAATATACACATTGGAAAGATTATTTTATCTAGATTTTAGAACATTTTTTTGTTTTTGCAAAGTGATAAAAATATTCAATATAGAGGTGTATTTACAATATATGGGAATAATATTAAAATTTAAATATTTAGAAATAAAATTATTAATTTCTAATATACACATCAGAAAGATTATTTTATCTAGATTTTAGAACATTTTTTGTTTTTGCAATGTGATAAAACATAACCAATATAGAGGTATATTTAAAATGTAAATTGTCGTTACCGCGACTGAATCGGTATAGGTTTTGTAAATACGCGACCCGGCCACGCGTTGCTGTGGCTAATAAAACACAACGTCATCTATTGGATAGTTATCCAACCTTTATAACCACCGCCGCCTTTGAGTTTATCGCGAAGAGACTGACAGATGTCGCGGAGGACTTTAATTTATAATACGTAGAGATGGTGTGAAAGATTATAATAATGTGCATGAAATTCTTGGGGTAACTAACGTGTTTAAGTCAATAAGGATTAATACTGTATCTGTCTAAATAACTTTTCAATTACCGCAATGTACGTGACCATTTTTTAGAAGATAGAATGGGTTATAGTAAGCTATCCATAAAAGATAGATATATGTCTTCGCGGACTTTTTTGTAGATCTATAAAAGAGAAATATCCCACCATGCATTGTTTTGTTATATCCCAAAAGGATTAGGCAGCGTTTTCGTTGAAAGCTCCCAGGCGGCTTGACTTTTTCCGACACTTCTAACAATTATCTTTATGTTTCAACCAATTTACACAAATCCTTGACAAATTACCTAAACTTTCCTCACGAAACACTCTATCTATTGGTGAAAACCGCATGAAAATCCGTTCAGTAGTTTTCGAGTTTATCGCGAACAGACAGACAGACAGACAGACGACGCGGGGGACTTTAATTTATTATATGTAGAGATGTAGAGATAGGGATTATCTAATCTTGGTATTATTTTGGTGATTTTATTTGGGTGAGTAAGAGCGATAGTAACAGTAACAGATTGGTAAAATGCATATTGTTCAAATTTCTCGGCTACTGGGTTTCCTTTTAATACACTAAAGTACTCAGGGTGCGAAATGAAAAAAAAACGATATTTTTATTGACCTCCAATGAACCCAATACTTTATTATTGCATAATATTTTTTTAAAGTAATTTGGGATTTTTTTTAAGCAACATGAAAAAATGTAAAACTGTCAACAATCGCGTAAAAGTAAACTTTACGCACCAACACAAATTTACATAGATTAATATATGAAAAATACATTAACAAAAAAAAAAAATTCCTTTAAAATGAATTGTAGAGAAAAATATGTCTCCATTAAATTTCTTTGGATCCTTTAAGATTGGATCAATTATAAAGAGATTCATTTCTATTCATACCTAATATTTATCCCGCCTAAATCTTACTAAAGACCACAGATAAAACCGGCCATTTTAAATCTGTTTCCGTTTTTAAAAAGATATTTATTTTCCAAGAAATTTGTAAATAGATCCCAAAACATGATAAAGCTTACTTTATTGCAATTTTATACGACAAAATGAAGGACGACGTTGTAAAATGAACAAGGACACCATTTCGAAAAAATCGAATCTAGTTTTAAGGACGTCGTGAGCGAATTGCCCCAGGCGAGAGGTTTCTTATTTGCATTAATTTAGTAGGGTGTGCTTGTATTGTGTGTATATTATCATGTACATATATTGTACACATAACAAAACGTAATAAAAATACAGAAATGAAGAAGCCGTTATTATGCTTGTTTATACAGGGGCGCATTTGGAACAAAGAAATGATTGTATTGCACCCATAAATGACATATGCAATTAACTAAAGTAGTGCTCAATGCATTTCGTAATATCGGAGGAAAACCAACGCTGTGTAACCCGCACGCGTATTTACAAAACCTATACCGGTTCAGTCGCGGCGGCGACGGAAATGGGATAGGGTTTGTGGTGCAAAAATTAACATAACTTACTAACCATCGCGCTGTTTCCCCGCAGGGGCAAGCAGAGAGGACAGACCGCCAAACATCCCGGTCTTGGCACACATTCCTTGCCTCGTTTACATTCATACTACGTCTCATACATTCTCTTCTATTATTCTGACTCTTGACATGGCCCGACTCAAGTATCTGATTCACTTGGTCGTACCATGTCTTTCTTGGGCGTCCTCGTCTTCTACTACCATTCAAATTTGCGTCATATATTCTCCTTACACTCCTTTCCTCGTTCATTCGCTCTACATGCCCAAACCATCGGAGCATTCCTTTCTTGATCTTACTCATTACGCTTACATCAGCCTTGCATTTTTTGCGGATTTCCACATTTCTCACAAGATCATACATGGTTTTACCTCACATACGCCTCAGGGATCTCATTTCTACAGCGTTCAATCTACTTTCATCCTTCCTCTGCCAGTTCCATGCCTCACTGCCATACATTAAGGTAGGTTACAGTACTCCATTATGGACGGCTAGTTTCGCGTCTTTGGACAGTTTTTTGTTGGTGCCAACGGCGTTCAGTCCTCCATTAATAGAGTTACCTGCATTCACCCTTCTTTCAATATCTCTATCAGCTTTCCCGTCTCTCGTAAACATACTTCCCAAATAAACAAACTCATCCACCTGCTCCAAGTATTCAAGAATTCATCATTCACAACTATATTGCATAAATAATAAATTAACTTACAACCCCTATATCGATTCAGTCGCCAACGCGTTTCGTTGCTCTATCTGTTTCAGTGACGGTGACGACCATAAATCGCCGAAAATAAAATAATTAAGCAGTTCCTAAAGCCTTTTGCGATTTCCTCCGGTGGTCATTCCTCTCTGCCTACCCCTGCGGTTAATCTGTCTAATGGTATTATTGTCTGTTGGTATGACTTTTCTATAATTACGGTCATTACCGTCACTGAAACAGATAGAGCAACGAAACGCGTTGGCGAGTGAATCGGTATAGGTTTTGTAAATACGCGACCTGCACAGAAGAAAGTTTTTTGAAAATGCTGATAATTCGTTTTATAATAAATAAGTTCCGGTCAAATATAAAACATGGAAAAAGAAAATCAGACCGCCCAAAGATAACCAGCAATAGCATTTTTTTTTTAGAATTACTCCAAAATAAGAAATAGACCACAACACCTCCACAATAGGCCACTTGCATGGATGTCATAACGACTTAGAAAAAATCGTGTAGATAGATTTTTTTACTAAGATTACGAAAATGTTAGTAAATTTTTTTAGAAATGTTCAGTTTTTTTTTTAGTGACATCACTACATGAAAATGTCCCGTCTCCGAAAATGTTCCTATTAATTTTGTAAAATTCCACATTGATTTATTTTTATTATATGGCAACACTTAGATTTCAGGCGACTTTTGAATTTGACATTTAACGTTCACTCGATTTATTGTTTGTTCTCTGCGAACTTGACTTTTTGACAGATGTTATGAAGAGAACCCCGAACATTTTACGATGTCTGTACGCGTTTTAGAGGTATAATGGTAGTGGTGCTGATTTTAACAGAATCAAATTTTATAATATTCTTATTATTATTATAATTTACAAGTACAAGTGTATTACATTGGATTTAGTAAGAGAAGTTGAACATTATAATGATTCATGATCTATAAGATGGATCAAGGAAAAAAATATTTATGAGATGTAATATTTTTAGTATGCCTCATTATTCTCCTGTGCCCTTTCTTGTGGAAAACGTTATTTTTTTTAAATGATTTTCGGCTACGTAATTATCGTTTTTTCGCACCTATAAAATTATGTCCCGTCTTTCCGGTTTATAAAAAATGGTCTGATTTTTCGGATTGAAATTTTCAAAAAATCGCCAGGGTTTCAAAAATACGATTAAAAAAAATACGGAATGTCTTAGAATATTTGCCTAAACCGTAAATTTTTTTTAAAAAATGTGATGCAAGTGGCCTATTGTTTTAATGAGTGGTTTCTACCATTACTAACGATTGAGGTGACCAGTGACCCACCGAGAATGTTGAAGCAAAAATTTTAACCATAAAAAGAGAAACGATGAAAGATAGAAAGATTTGTACCAGAGTTATTCTAATAAAAAAATTAGATATTCATAGACTGTTACAAAAACAGTTGTTCAGTATAAATAAAATCGAATTTATATATCCAAGATGCTATCTAGGTTACTCGTACAAACCAGTTCTTAAAACACCAGTTTCCATTTAAAAAGGTAGATCCAAAAAATATGGAAAAAAATAGTGAAAGATAAAATTGTTGATTCTGAATTTGAAATATGAGATTGACAAAAATGAATAAAAAATCAGAGATTTTAGTAACTGAATTGGTAAAGACGTTTGTCTCTATAAGACGAGAAGTTCTCGACCACGTTTGAGTCCCAGTTGTGACCGTTAGCTTTTTATTTTTCTGTGTCTTGTGCTTTATATTGTTTGTGTTTTAGATTTGTTTTATCTTCTTCTTCAATGATATATAACATTTTTTAAATGTTTTCTGTATTCATTGCTTTGATGGTGACATAATTTGTAGGTTTTCGATCACTATGCTAGGCCTAGGCATGTGTTAAGGTGGTCGATAATCATTGATGGGAATAACGATCAAAATTTACTTTATGAGAATTATTCTAATAAAATATGGTTTTAATCATAGACATATGAATATATATAGACCTGCCCTAAGTGATAAAAGCGTATTATTTCCCCCTCCCCTTCCATGGAACCGGCTGGACTTACGAGAGCCTCGCTTGAACCTAAAAAATGTGACGTCATCATTCTTGTCCGGACAAGCGTCGAGCTCTCATCATACATTTTACGAAATAACACGGCAAAAATGGTAGCTGGTGCTATACATTATACCCTAAAATATGTCGATCATAACGAATGTGGGCGGTTCTCCAGTGTGCTCGTTGCTGGTTACAGGGGGTAAGTAAACTATGAAACATTTGTAAAAGTGTCTTAACTAAATACGGCAATAAAATATTCGTCTGTTAAAAGTGGCGAACTTTACTTTGCCGTTTTTGGACTTCGCAAATATGTTAAATAACGCGGCGAGCAATTCGCGCTCCCATGTAAAAAGGTCTATTCATTCAGAAGAAGATTTTGCTTTTAAGAACTAAACGGTGATATTATAATGCGAGATGCCTACATACTGTCAGATTGATTTTTTAACGAATCACATTCTCTTCGTCCCCCCATAGTTTGGTTTTACCCCTCATCTGTATCTTCTCGTCTATTAAATTTGGATGTCTATGGTTTTAATTGTTCCTTCAAGCTTAGAAATACATTTCTTCTACTGTGGGTCAATTTGTTGATGCAGAAAGACTAAATCTGGCCCTGCCCGCATAGATCCAGAGTCTTGCAAGTTAATCCGCTTGCTCAAAACGCCGGATGCCGACTTATTCCTTTAAGATAAAAGAATTTCTCGAAAGGGAATTAGCAGGCAGCGGGAAGCGGGAGGCGGGAGGCGGAAGGCGCTAGGAGTTGTCTATCGAGAAGGAGCCCGAGGGAATAAGAATGAACGCAAAACATTTCATCATTTTTAATATCTCTTAATTAAAACGCGATCCGGAGTAACTCCCTCTTTTTGTTTTGTCCTTTATTCCTAAATAAATGGGACTCCATTGCTACGGTTATTTGAATTCTGGTCCTTGTGAAAGGTAGAGCCGGATCTTCAACATCTTGCGCCCGGTGCAGAATTAATATATTGTGGAATATTTAAATTATTTACCTGTAATATACTATTATATCGATTGCTTAGAGTTAAAATATTGTATCCTCATATATTAATAGATAACTAGCTTTAATTTAATTAATTTAACGGTTAAACTATGTATAGCATTTGATATTCGAAACAGTTAAGTATATTACTCTAATAATTCAGCTATTTATTTATTTTTTATTTATGTTTTTATTCCAGCAGGGCTGGGAGGGTAGTGCACTCCCAGTCTGCCATATTACATAAACTATGGAACAATAAAATTTTACAAATAAAAATCTAAAAGAAATAAAATATGATAACGTATTAGGTAGGTACCTAATGAAAACAATAAATGAAAATTTAGTTATAATATAAATAACAAAAAAATAACCATAAAATTAAAAATTAAATAAAATTAAACAAAAATTAAACAGAAATTAAAATAAAATAAAAGAAATATTAAAACTTTGATATTTGATTAATTTTATAATGGAGTTCAAACTGAAATCAAATTTAAATTATATATTTATTTATTTATTTACTTGCAGTACATTTTTTTAATTACAGTGAAAAGAATGGGTTTACAAAATACAAGTAACATAATCTATTTATCTATCTTCTATCTATCTATCTATATAAATCTATCTATATAAATAAAAATGAATCGCCGAAATGTATGTACGCGCATAACTTCCGAACTACTTCACCAAATTGGATAATTCTTTGATTTTTGTGTTCGTTATTGTCTGGACAAGGTTTGTATAAAACTACTGGTGAGCTTTGGCATCATGAAATTTGTATAAAAAAATTGCAATAGGTGGCACGAGAGTTGTTTGAAAACTGAATGCACCGGGACTGAATGTATGGAATGCTGGAGGAAAGAGAGGGATCCAGGGATGGAGGAGGGGTACCTGGGAGGGGGGAGGAAAACTCGGGAGGGGGGTTTACGGGACGGGGGAAGAGTGGGAGAGGAGTCTGGAGAGGGAAGGTGGATGAGGTGGAGTGGGAACGCGAGAAGGGAAGGGGACGCGGAAGAGGAAGGGGAGGCAGAAGGGGAACGGGACGAATGGGAAAGGACACGCAGGGAGAAACAATTTCTTTATTAAATGGCATAGCAACGCATGCCGGGTACCAGCTAGTATATGTTAAAAACTAAATATAGGTTATATAAAAATAAGCGTTAAAAAAAAAACAGATTACATAAAATATAAGCATTAACAAAATACAGGTAATAGTGACAGCTTTATTTGTGTGTGCTATGATTAAATATTATAGCATTACTAGCTGATCCGGCACTCGTTGTTCTGCCATATAAATAATTTCTAGTGAATATTTCGGTTGTTAAATAAAAAATAACGAATGTATTGTATGTGTGTGGGGATGGAATCTATGACAGAAAGAGGAATGGAGCCCTGTAGACGATAACCGCCGATAAAAACTAAAACACTGCGTTGTGATACATAACAAATGCCGAATGAAATGTCAAAATGACGCGATGCTTGACGCTTCTCGTGAATGACTTGCGCATATTATGTGGATGAAAGGTCGATGAGGCGGGTGTAGCGCCATCTGTCATTCAACAACATAAATAATTTCGTTCTATTTGAAATACAAACGACGGTTAAAGTTGTTCATACAAAAACAATAAAATCGCGATTAAAAATGGGAGGGTGGGGGTAGGAAGATGAAAATTTTGGGTTATCTGTATTTTTGATGCCAAATAAAACAAAAATTATAACAATAAAAAAAAAATTAAAAATCGAAAAAAAATCTGTATAGAAACACCCTAATCACCTGGTGGTATGAAAAATACTTAACAACCTATTCTCATACCTACCAAATATACATACAAAAATTTATAAACATCGGTCGAGCTGTTTTGGAGGAGTGCGACCACAAACACCGTGACACGAGATTCTTAAATACATATATAGATAATGAGAAAAAATTAATTGAAAGTTGGTTAACCTTCGAACATCAGATTTTGTGATATTAAAAAATCGATCCGTGAAAAACTAAGTTTTTTTTTTACTGTAATACATTTATTTTCAATTTCCTTCCAGGTTTCGCCTTGTGAAGTAGCCAATTTCAAAAAATAATTTAATTAAATGAAATCATTGGTTTCGAAACACGTTGCCAAATTTTGATTAGGTAATGTACGTAAAGTGATTTCTCTCCATTTAATTAACTTTTAACTACTGACGTGATTTTTTTTACGTATTCCCTGACGTGGGGCCTGGGCGGCCCGTTATGTTAAATGTTTACATATTGGAAATTCATGAAAATTTTAAGGTCCGAATTATTATTTATTAGACAATTTAAATGCATTTAATTAAAATATAATACCTTTTTATTGTTAATTAACTTATTTATGAAAATTTGGATATTACGTAATAATTTTTGGCAAAAATCACTTGAGATCAGAAATCAGTCTATATTATGTATTAAACTAAATAAAAACAATGAACTCACTTTTATGGTGTCTCACTATTTCAATGGTGTCTCGAATAATCTATGCATATAAAACTTTAGTAAAGTTGTTTACGTTTATTTTTATGTAGTAAAAATCAACTTTAAAAAGTCACGTAAGTACTGACGATGGGTCCGAGAGGCCCGCAAAAATTTTTTTAATGAATTTACTTACAGAAATCTAAAATTTGGCGTCACTAAATTCGAAGCTACTGGAAGCGGCGTATGTGTCACGCACGGGAGAGGGGAGTATTAAGAAATTATTTTTTTGCTGGGCCTTAGCGGCCCCACGTCAGCAGTTAAAGGTTAAAAACGATGCAACAAAGTGAATTTGCGATTGTAAAAGATGTGAAAAAATTTAATTATTTTTGATTTGACTGATGATTGAACCTTCCTCTCTAGGGAATGATGTCAACTCCGCTAACAACTGAGCCAAATCTTAATTGGATGGTATCAACATTTATTTCATAATATTAATTGTTGTTAAGTTTTAAATATAATGTCATTCAATTTCAGAAAAAAATTGCAAAAAAAGCATTGGTATTTGATGGCTATCATCGACAATGAGTCTATCTGCCAAGTTTCAGCTCGATGATCGGAAAGTGGGTTAATAAGATTCCACTTCATTCGTACATTCATTCAATGTATGAAACAAAATCGAAATTCAAGGATATATATTTAAAAAACATTTGGTAAGCAGCTTCTAAAGTCTAAAGCCTTTATCTTTTGCAACAGCGCACAGTGATTCGTTTCATACATGCTAGACGCTAAAAACTCTTACAAATGATTACATTATTTTTACTCTCTATTGAGGTATAGTCAATGCTAATTTTTTGAAAATTAGTGGTAAAAATGATTTAATATTTTTTTCCTATAGTTTTTTTTAATTATTTTTTATTTTAATTTTTAAATAATGTATTTATAGAGTATTTGAAGTTTATAATAAAACGATTACATGTAAAAAGTAAAAAAAGTGTATTTTGAGTGTAATAAATTGCTAATATTGCGGTCCATTTTCTGCTTATATTCAAAGATATAAGCCTTATTTGGTTTTTCACCTTTTTTTCACCACTTGCACTGAGTTTATCAAGTTCAAATGTACCTAAAAATTTGTTAAACATTCCCTCAAGCTTTTCTTTCTACCGCAAACTCTTCCATGACACGAACAATTCCAGCCTGGAAATCTCGTAAGTGGTTCCTGTAAAATGAAAAACTAATAATAATGTGGATTGGTGTGGGTTAATATCGAAACTGATATGAATAGAATATTAGTTGCATTATTTAAAAAAAAAAAATTATCGTGCGATTTTGATATACTCTATGAGATAAACTCTGGAGAAGTTAGAAATTTAATATTTTTTAGGCCAGAAAAAACACAAAAACTAAACAAGTAAAATTATTTACACCAAAGTATTAAGAAAAAACTTTAAAACATACCTTCCACAGTAGCCACCATTTTACAGAACCGAAAAAAACACTTTTCAAACTTAGTACATAATTTTAAACGTCGAGCTGCCACAAGCGAATAAATGCAAATGATAATTTCAAAACACATTATTCGACTTTAGACCTCTGCTATGAGTCAATGCGTGCACTAATCACCCGAATTAAGCATGCATTTATTATCCTATCTATCTGGCAATGTCGCAATTATGTCATTGTTTGGGAATTTAAAAGTGACTTATTAGCGTCTAGCTTGTATGAAACGAATCACTGTGCAGCGTAACGCGTGTTACGATTCATTTTGACAGTTTTCTTAAATGCGGCATTCCTTATAGCATTAACAAGATAAATACTGCGCTCGTGTTAAGACACCAAGTCTTAAAAAGTAATTACTCTAAAGACAGAGATGACAGCGCGTTTTGCCGGGAAAATGTCATCGAATGTCATCGCGTACAAAAATCAAAACAATGTGATGAACGGATTGTCATTTATAAATGCATTTTAGGCTTATATGTAAGTAATTTTAATCTCTACATATTATAAATTAAAGTCCTCCGCCGCGTCTGTCTGTTCGAGATAAACTCAAAAACTACTGAACGGATTTTCATGTGGTTTTCACCAATAGATAGAGTGATTCATGGAAGTTTAGGCATATAATTTGTCAAGGTTTTGTGTAAATCGATTGAAATATATAATATACTAGCTGAAGTCCCCGGCGATGCCCGGACTTTACACAGAGTTTTGGAAATCAAATTTAGACAGTGACCTTCCTCTTGTTTTGAAGTTCACATGTGCAAAATTTCATCAATCTCGGCAAAAAACTGTAGATTTGCGTACAAATCAAATCCACACCGCCCGCTTGCCAGCCCGCTCGTCCACCACAGACAGACATTTTCCTTTATATATTAAATAGTTCAACCAATTTACAAAAAACTTGACAAATTATACACCTAAACCTTCCTCATGAATCACCATATCTATTGGTGAAAACCGTGGTGGTAATTAAACCACATAACATCGAAAGCCAAAGAAAATCACAGAAATTTGACAGCCGATAACGCACGACGGACACCTTCCGACGACCGACGGATTTTGCCTTTGTCTTAATTATCTCGTAACGCTGACTTAGCGCAAAAGATAACACAAAAGATCTCGGCAGATCCAGCCCTGCCTTGGGAGCAGATCGCTGAACCAAAAACGCAAAACGTTTGAATTATTACAATGACGGCGGGTTTTAATTACTACCCATCAACTCCGGGAAGGATGAACAGGTGTATAATGTACAAAGTACAGAGACTACATAAAGTACACAAAGTACAGAAAGTACAGAGAGTACAGAGTACAGACGATAACTGCTTTAGCCAGCGTTTCTCAACCGGGGTCAGTGTTGCACCCTAGGGGCTACAGAAAGGTAAATAGGAACAAAGGGAAAGAAACTGTCGCCATGATCATAAAAAAGTATGACATTATGTGAAGTCAACTATTAACTACAACCTTCAGCGTGCCGCGACACCCATCGTGGAATTCCAAGGAGCTCACTGTATGTGCTTCGATTTTATGGTGTTTTCAAACTTAAGAAATGCTCATGGTGTACAATTTTTTTTTCGTTTTCACTGAAGTTACGTCCTTTGAAACCCTTTCAGCTCATGGTTTCGTCACTTGCAAATATGTTTATTTTATCTGTGAAAATGTTCGTCGCAAAATTCCATATCGAATAATATTTTTATTTTAATTTTAAAGTCATAGAACCATATTCATCCTTCCTCTGTCAGTTCCATGGCACACTGCCATACATCAGGGTCGGTACCAGGACTCCATTGTGGACTGCTAGCTTCGCTTCTTTTGACAGTTTTTTTTATCAGTGCCAACGGCATTCAGTCCTCCATTAATGGTGTTACCGGCATTCACCCTTCTTTCAATATCTCTATCAGCCTTCCCATCTTTCGTAAACATACTACCCAGATATACAAACTCATCATCCTGCTCCAAATTTTTTTTTACATGAACACCGCACAAGAGACTCAAGTGCTCCCGTCTGGAGTCAGTGAGACTATGGCATCCTCGATTGGGGTATGTTGTGAGGCTGAAGGTAGTGGGGAAGGAAGGAGATAGGGAAGAGGAAGGTGGGGAAGTACCTGACTATTCAGATCTGGTCACCAAACATGGCGAAAGCCACTTTAGGCAACGTTTCAATTCTGAATGGTGGTCTTACACCAGGGCGATACTGAGAGTCTCTTCCACTCTGGAACGTGCCGCAAATATACTATAAATTATTTTAAATAAATAAATTTAGAAATACACAAATTAATTACATAAAAATTATTTGCCACGCCGGGATTCGATCCCTTTGGAATGCGAGTCAAGCGCCTTACCGCTGCACTACGCCGGACGTCTAGTATTCATCATTCAAAACTATATTGCATACTGTTTTCGTACTTTCTCTTTTGTCTGAGTAAAACAATGAGTTTTAATTTAATATTTGGTTAAATGAAGACAATATTAGCGAAACTCATTCGAAGGTCTGAAAACAGAAAAATCAGAAAAAGATACGGTCACATCTAGGACTCGAACCTAGGACCTACGCCTCGCCCGGGCCGAGCTAATGTGTCCCTATCCGATTTGGTCCTATATGATACAGTTAAAAATGACCGAATCGGATAGAGACACACTAGCTTAGTTGGTAGCTCCGCCCCGGCAAGGCTTACATAGGTCCCGGGTTCAAGTCCTAGATGTGGCCGTATATTTTTCTAATTTTTCTCTTTCAGATTTTTGATTGAGTTTCGCTAATATTGTCTTCATTTAATTAAAAATACCTTTATTGGATAACCAACACCTCTGCCATAGGTCACCCCAAGTGGTTCGCTACGTTTGGTGATTTAGCAGGGGTGCCCGGGTTAATGGGGTGAGGTTTGTCTAGGTACTGGATTGGCAGATGACCAGGACACACTGAACCCCAGATTCCTACCCACCCCTTAAACCCCTTTCCTTCCCAGAACTCTCCTCTCCTTCCTTTCCCCCAAAACCCTCCACACAGCATCCTCAAAGATGACATAGGCCCTGAGGGAAATTATTTTCCTCAGGGCCTCCTGTGTGGAGCTCATGTAAAAAAAAAAAATAATCATTATAATTTCGGGGGCGAACTTTTTTTTATATCAGCTCCACACAGGAGACCCTGAAGAAAATAATTTCTCTCAGGGCCTATGTCATCTTTGGGGATGCTGTGTGGTTGGTTTTTTGAGGAAAGGAAGGAGAGGAGAGTTCTGGGAAGGAAAAGGGTTTAAGGGGTGGTTAGGAATCTGGGGTTCAGTGTGTCCCGCTCATCCGCCTCCAAGACCTAGACAAACCTCACCCCATGAACCCAGGAACCCCTGCTAAATCACCAAACGTAGCGAACCACTTGGGGTGACCTATGGCAGAGGTGTTGGTTATCCAATAAAGGTTCCCGGGGCAGCGGTACCCATTCCCGCCTCCCAAATTGTATAATTGAACTGTCGGGGGATGACTTGTGGTTCACGTCAAAAGTCAATTCTACCCATTAAAAAGGACATGGTAATAAATTTTATAAATCCCAATACGTATTTTTTGGAAATTTGGAAGTGGGCGGTATTCACGTAAAAATGTGTGGCAACGAAAGAGGAAGCTATTTTGCTCCCGGAAGCATTCCTACTGGCTCCTCGCACGATAGCGACCCCACAATATTTTCACCTAGTCACCGTCGCGTCGGCCGGTACGAAATAAGAATAACCATTCTGTTCCGAATTGCCATGTTCCTTACGAATATTTTGTAAATACAATTTATGGTACGGATGTAATTGTATTAATAAACTTGTAAGTATTTCTTTTTTTTACATTAGCTCCACACAGGAGGCTCTGAGGAAAATAATTTCCCTCAGGGCCTATGTCATCTTAGGAGATGCTGTGTGGAGGGTTGTTTTAAGGAAAGGATCTAGGAAGGAAAAAGGTACGAGGGATGGGTAAGAAACTGGCGGTCAGTGAGTCCAGGAGTGACGGACGTATGAATCCATCCCTCCAATGAATCGAGAGATTCTGGCCTGGAGAGGATAAAATACCTCCCTCAACCAGTCTCTATCGATCCTGTCCACCGCACAGCACCCCTACTAAGTCACCAAACGTAGCGAACCACTTGGGGTGACCTATGGCAGAGGTGTTGGTTATCTAATAAATGGTTCCCGGGGCGGCAGTACCTATATTCGCCTCCCAAATTGTGTTAATGCTTATTTGATTTATAAACAACCATACATCTGTATCCTCCCTAAATGTTTTTAAAAGTTTGAGAAACCATGGTTTAATGTAAAGCGTAGGAAGAGGAAAACGAGTAGAAACCTTTTCCCACCCGCCGATTTCAATTTCATTCTATCTGAACAGAAGTGTTTTTTTTTTAATTATTCATTCTGCAGCGTCCATCATTAGAATTATCCTACAAAGATAGAAGGGTGAAAATAATACGGGCGAGTAATTTATTCTTTCCAATAATATTCTATTATTTGACCTCATGCATGAATAAAATAAGAAAAATGTTTTTAAAAATGAAGGTTTAAAAAATATATTGTATAAAATAGTGTATGCAACTCACACGCGGTAGAAGAGAAACAATGAGAAGTGAAATAGAAGAAAAGTGTGGAGAAGCTGAATAAAAAGAAATTAAGGCGCGCTCGGCAAAATTAAGGGAGATACAGCTGTTTAAAGTATAAATAAAATTTCACTTCGTGAACCGATACTACGACACTTCGCCCGCCATTTTGTCACTGTTATGTTGGTGTCCCAGACCTACAAACAAGAGCCAGATACGATTGTAGCCGACTTCGTGGGATAAATAATATGGCGCGTAGGTACTGGAACGGAGACAAACCATTCAAATCCTGGGATGTTTTTAAAAATAAAGATAATATACACAAGCCCGCTACACAAACCCTGCGTAGCCAAACAAACCATTCAAAAACGTAGGCTGTTTTTTAAAGTAAAGATAACATACACAAGCCCGCTACACAAACCCTGCGTAGCCAAACAAACCATTCACAAACGTAGGCTGTTTTTTAAAGTAAAGATAACATACACAAGCCCGCTACACAAACCCTATCCCTTATCCATGTATCCCACGAAGTCGGCTACAATCGTATCTTGCTCATCCTTGTTTCAGGGATACCAATATATCAGTGACAAAATGGCCGCCGGGTTGTCATAGTGTCGGTTCGCGAAGTGAAATTTTACTTAACGTAATTGAAAATTAATTACTTATTAAAAAAAAAAATTATTGCTTTCCGCACTTTTTTTCACCTTCCAGATTAAAGTTATCAACTTAAAACGCGGTGAAAACATGGTTTTTTGCCAAAAACAAGCTGTGCCCGGATCTGCATTCCTCCCGAGAAACAATTGTTAATAATGCTGGCGAGCAACTGGGCCTAACAATCAACGTCAATAAAACTAAATGCATGACATTTGGATGACTAGGTCACTCTGGATCAGTAATACAATTAAATGGTTGCAATGTCGAAAAGGAGGAAAGATTTAGACATCTCGGCAGTATTCTCACGGAGACTCTTGACCCAGATGTAGAGGTTATGTGCAGAATTGAAGTAGCAAGAACTGCATTCAGTAAAATGAAATCCCTCTTCTGCAATGACAATATCAATTTAAAACTAAGGCAGAGAATACTGAAATGTTATGTGTGGTCGGTCTTGCTACATGGACCTTGAAAGTAAATACCATGAACAGGTTAGAGTCTTTGGAAATGTAGCTTCACCGAAGAATACTAAGGTCCCATGGACCGACATTATCATCTACACAGAAATTCTCAGGCGGGCTAGAGCAGATAGAGAACTGCTTACATTAATAAAAATCTGTCCAATTAATAATAATCCATTTGAAAGGCAAGATAGAGGGTCGCCGAGGGCTTGGTAGGAGATGTCTTCGCTACAAAATGTACGAGAGTGGACCGGCATTAAAGGTGCGGAGGAGCTATTCCGGTTAGCGCAAGACAGAGAGACATTTTCCAGAGTGATCGCCAACGTCGGGGGGACCTGATAGGGTACACCAAGAAGAATAAGAAGTGATACCTTCATAAAACTAAAGAAATCAAGAGTGCGGAGGCTACGAAGCACCGCACAAAGAGGAGACTGATTATACTATCTCTTTCTCTCGCAGGGTAAATCTTACAAATGTTTGTGTTTGTCTCTTTTTAGTATCGCTATTTTTCGTTTCATCAAGTTTCTGTTGGTCTCATCTTTGTACGGTGCTTCGTATCCTCCCAACTCTTGTCCACTTTAGTTTTCTGGAGGGTCCACTTCTACCGCGTGTGAATTGCACACTTTATTTTTATGTTATGAACCTATGTATTGTTGTTTATTTTTTTTATGTGAATACCACACAAGATTCCCAAATGCTCCCGCCTGGAGCCAGCGAGACTATGGCACTCCTAATTGGGGTATGCTGTGATGTTTAAGGTAAGTGAGGAGAGGAAGGAGATGGAGAAGAATAAGGCGGGGAAGTATCTGGCTATTCAGATCTAGTCACCAAAAACAGCTAAAGCCATTTCAAGCAGCGTTTCAATTCTTTGTTTTAATGCTGGTCTTACACCAGAGCAATACTGAGAGTGTCTTTCACTCTGGAACATGTTGCAAATCTGGACTGGGACTGCCCGGGCTTCACCCTCGCAGGCAAGTTCAGACCTAAAGGAGGTGTCTGTCTCTATAGTCGAGCTGACGTCAACTGTGTGCGACTGTTGAATCTGGAAAACTCCAGATTCGACGTAATGTGGGTACGCGTCAATCTTGCCAGTACGGTAAGATTCTACGCGTGTTTATACCGCTCACCGAACCTGAGTGAATCAGACACGTCCGAGCTCTTCAAACACTTAAGCGACACTATTGATGACCTCTTGCCCCGCTACCCTACGGCAGAGTTTGTGGTCCTGGGGGACTTCAATGTTCATAACGAACCTTGGTTGAAGTTCTCAGGATCAAAAGACTCGGCTGGACGCCAAGCGGAATCCTTTGCCCTTTGCTACGGATTGGAGCAAATGGTTCAGGAGCCTACAAGGGTTCCTGATGTCCAGACTCACCGTTCCAATCTGTTAGACCTATTTTTAACTACTGTGCCACACGGTTACAGGATTGAAGTCACAGCGCCTTTAGGATCGTCCGACCACTGCCTGGTGACGACATCAATCCCTGTAAACTTCAGACCACCAAACGAGAAGCTGAAGAGAAAAGTGTGGCACTATAGGTCAGCAGATTGGTTCGGTCTGCGGGCACATTTTAATGCTTTTCCGTGGTCAGCTGTCTGTTTTCGGACTTCGGATCCCTCAAGATGTGCCCAGGAAATTGGTGAAGTCATCACATCCGCGATGGATGGCTTCATCAAATCTACTGTTAAGGAAACTGGTGTAGGCTCAAAGCCGTGGTTCAGTCGACAATGCGCTGAAGCAGTGCGACGAAAAAACGCGGCTTACCGAGCCTACAACACATCTAGAACATCCGAAGACAGATCAGCTTACAACAAAATGGCAAAGGAAACCAAGAGAATCATAAATAGGTCAAAATTCGAGCACGACCAGCAGATCAGCAGAAAGCTGACTGCATGCCCGCATGGCAGCAGGCAATTCTGGTCACTTGCGGGCTCAATAGGTCGCAATTTCTGCAAATCCAGTCTGCCACCTCTTACCAGACCTGACGGCTCACTAGCAAACACCGCCACCGAAAAGGCTAACTTACTAGGTAAAATGTTTGCGGATAACTCAACCCTCGATGACCAAGGTGCTGTCCCGACGTCGGTTCCTCACTGCGGTTTTCATATGAAAAAGCTGAGGATCCGGCATCGGGAAGTACTCCATGTTTTACGAGGGCTTGATGTTAATAAAGCTAGTGGGCCCGACGGAATACCTGCCCTGGTATTGCAGAGGTGCGCTGCAGAATTAGCTCCAATTTTGACGAAGCTTTTTAAACTGTCCTTGAAGACTGGCTCTGTGCCCTCTGGTTGGAAAAAAGCGGTTATCCATCCTATTCCAAAGAAGGGTGACCGCTCCAACCCGGCCAACTACCGCCCCATAGCGATCACATCAGTTCTGTCTAAGGTGATGGAACGTGTGATCAACGACAAACTGCTCACATACCTCGAGAAGAACAAAATTATCAACGACCGTCAATACGGATTCCGGTGGAACCGCTCGTGCGGTGATCTTCTCGCGTATGTGACGCATGTTTGGGGGCGATGCCTGGAACGTTTCGGTGAGACCCAAACGGTTGCACTGGACATCTCCAAGGCCTTCGACCGGGTTTGGCACCGAGGACTTGTCAACAAACTGCTTTCTTACGGACTTCCCGCATCCTTACGTACGTGGATTGCCGACTTCTTGAGGGGGAGGTCGATTCAGATGGTAGTCGATGGTTTCACCTCTTCCTCACACTCGATAAATGCTGGCGTCCCGCAGGGATCGGTTCTGTCTCCAACTTTGTTTTTGTTGCACATCAACGACCTTTTGTCATGTGCACCAATTCACTGTTATGCGGATGACAGTACAGTTCATGATAGCTTTTTGTTTGACAAGCCCCCAAAGGGCTCACAAACTCCAACAGCTCGTAGGGCTTTGAAGCAAAGAATGGACGGCTACCTCGAGAGTGTTTTCTCTTGGGGTAAAAATAATCTCGTTGAATTTAATGTTTCAAAGACCCAATCTTGTCTGATTACGTCCAAAAGGGATCGAAATAAAAATCTAGTCTCTTTCAACGGAAGCAATCTTCCGAACAGGCCCTCCATTGATATGCTTGGTGTAACCCTAAGTGACCAGCTCAGGTATGGGGGCTCCATTGAAGCCAGAGTAAAGCTAGCCTCCCAAAAACTGGGCGTACTGTACAGGGCCCGCAGATACTTTAATAGTACACAACTGCTAACCTTGTACAAATCACAAGTACGCCCCACGGTTGAATTTGGCAGCCATCTCTGGTCTGGAGCTCCAAAATACCTGAAAAATACCCTCGACTCTGTGCAGAAACGGGCGGTCCGTTTGATAGATTCTCCCATCTTAACAGACGGATTGCAATCTTTAGAGCACAGGCGTCGGGTGGGAATACTATCCTTGTTCTACCGGTATTACAATGGAAGATGCTCCGAGGAACTAGCATCATTGATCCCTTCGGCACCGGTGCATAGTCGGGAAACACGCCAAACGCGTGCCCAACATTTGTACACGGTTGACATTTGTCACATGAGAACGGGTCGTTTCTTCGACTCGTTCTTGTGTTCAACAGCTCGGCTGTGGAATGATTTGTCGGCCTCTGTGTTTCCTCCTTCCTACAACATGGGTCTCTTCAAGACCAATGTTCATTCCTTCCTCTCCTCAAAAAGACCCTCCACACAGCATCCCAGATGACATAGGCCCTGAGGGAAATTATTTTCCTCAGGGCCTCCTGTGTGGAGTTAATGTAAAAAAAAAAAAAAAAAAATAACTTATGTTATTTTAAATGATTCAATTGTTAAAACCTCTAGCCGCGGAGGCGTTCAAATTTCATTTTCTTATTAATTGTCTAATTTCTTTCGTTTTTGAAATGAAAACTTCTTTAGCACCGTTGTGATTTGAAACTCGGTGAAACAAAATCATTCTCTGCTCTTGCTTACTTTATTTTTCTGAAGGTTTCACTTCTACCGCCTGTGAACTGCACACTTCTATTTTTTGTAATTTCGAAATATGGAATGTATTGTATTGCACTACCCCTACCACTGGACTAAAGTATTGTAATTATTATTATTACATGAAATAATGATTAATTAGCGCGATTCTCTTTTATTCTATCAGTACAATAGAGTCGGCTGCTTCGCCGAAAACCGCAGAGATGGCGTTAGCATTCATTGAAAAGCATAGCAATCATTCACTGCGGTTTGCGCCCCCGCTACACCTGTCATGCGGCTAGGGACAGGATGTCAAATATTGTGGTTCGGGACAAACAGAATACCACCCGCTTCTGTGTACAAATTGTTACTAGCGGTGCGGTGCGGTGGCGCGAACAGCCTTTGTTAAGTACCCACCTTTGTTTCTGAATTAATAGCCTCGGATGTATTTTCTCCCGAAAGGTCTAGGGACGCGAGGGCGAAGACAAATTAATGCAAAAAAATAAATCGAATGAATTAGAGATAGGATGGAAACACGACAAAAAAAAAGAAAAGGTTTTTTTTTTCCAGAGACCATTATCAAAGTAAATGTTGAACTTTTCCAAGAAACGAAATGAAAAGGACATGCCTTAATAAATGTTATGTCTTTTTTCTTGATATTTTTTTTATTATTTATTCATTGCTCCGCTTACTGGTTAATACGCAATGTTTCTTATTCAAGCAGTTAGATTTAGCTTTATTATTATGAAAAGTGAGTATTTATGTCGGGGAAGACCAAAAAACATGCAAAAAAATATGCATTTAACTAATGACGTTACATACTATGAATGGTTATTTTATGTTGTGAGAGTAGATTTATGTGTTTTGTAAAATGACTAGCGAAGGACCTTGATTTTTGTGTTACTAATCACTGCTTGCAATAATAAAATTACATGTTGCATAGAAGGAATGACTCACCGGAAAAGGATAAGAACTTTGTATGCTGGCAATGCTGCATTCGGTCATCCATCCAATTGGCACAAACAGCAATAGCCGGGAGTTGGTTTATTTTATAATACACGGCGCGGTTATTTTGATAGCGGATTTTTCGTGAGCAGAGCACAGTGATAGCTATATGCAGCGGGAGTTTATTGCAGACTGGTTAAGATTGTGGGTAAGATTGACGGGGGGGGGGGGGCAATTGGGAATAGGTAGGACAAAGGACTTGCAACAATAATTTATACCAATTCCAAGCAGTGACAGTATGTATGCATGTTATGTAGGTGTGTGTATGTGTAGGTATGTGTATGGGCGTAACCATACTATATTAGACGAGGGGTAGAAATCTCAAAGTGGGAAGACAAGAACAAGACAATTGCACCGTTCTCGATATCTAGTACTTTAGTACTAAACTGCTACGCGTCGAGTAAGGTTGCGTCTTACCAGCACTTACCAGTAAGTAAATTGCATTTTAAAAAGTGCCAAAATGCCCTCCTGTGTGAGGAGAAAATGTTTCAATTACACGGCAAATAATAGTAAAGGCGAATGAATAACATTTCATTTGTAAGTACTCGCAAATTACTTAATATTATCGATTATTATAAATATAACAATTAATTTACATGCTTCCCGCTCGCGGTTTTACATGTCATTAGAGAAAATTCAAGTCCTACTAAAGTAAAGGGTCTGGACGCGCAACAGCCAAATTTCTTTTGCTAAGTGAACTTTACTGTTTTAAAGTAGACTAATCAGCTTAAACACTCGTTTATTTGTTTGTTTGCGGTAAAACAACACATAAATCAGTAGTTCCAAAGATATTCAAATACAGAAGAGATATGCTATGGTGTCCGCGCAACAGTCGCCGGACTACGCGCTAATTAGCGTAGTTTTCATACAAAAAGAATTTGTTCATTTCGTTGATTTTTTAAAAATGTGCATTAATATTGGTTAATAATATATTTTGAATAAGGAAAGAATTCGATAGGGTAATTCGATAAGGAAGAATTTCGAAAAGTTGGCTAAAGGAGGAGTTAGCGCAACACGGCATAATACCCCAAAAGGAAATAACCATACAAGGAAAGAATTCGTTCATTTAGTTTAACGTTCGTTTGGTTTATTCGTTAATTATTTGTTCTTTTAGTTTATTTGTTAATTGGTAAACAATATCGGCGACATCCGGAAGCGCAGACCCACATAGTAAAAACAGCAGATAGCACATCTACTTATATTTCAATATCATTGAGTAGTTCCAACAAGTATTGATGACAATCGCCACCATTTGAAAACTGTCTGCACTATTGTATTTATTGTATAGCTCGACATATCAAACTCCGACAGGCCGCCGGACCTTTTATTCTAGTGGGCCTCAAGAAAATGAGACAGCGAACGTTCCATCAAAAAGTGACAAGCAATACGCCGCTCGCTCATATATCCATGTCATTCATACACACACATTATTTGATTGTCTATCTTTATCACACAGGAATATGAATTAAGAAATTATACTGAAAATCGCTGAAAACAAAAGAGTGTTCCTTACTTTCCACATTATATTGTGAGTATATGAGACTATGGCGAGTCTATTTATTTATATAACGTCATTGCATTTAACACTTTAATTTTGTTAAAATTAATTCACATTCAATCAATGCTGCCAATCATAGAAAAAATATTATTTCCATGTAAAACAAAGTGAATGCATTATTGACAAGTTTATACCTGTATTTATAACAACATGGAAAGAAATGTATTTGAATAATTACACAAACCCGCTAGACAAACCCTACTTTGCCAAACAAACCATTCAAAACCTGGGATGTTTTTTAAAATTATGATATAAAATTATTAAAATAAAACATGCGAGTTTATTTTAGAGAATTTATTTTATAAAGTTGGTACTTCCGATAAATGTCATTTTCGATTGTCTATTAGTTAAAAAAGGAACATTCCGTATTATCCGTGCAACAAACTTCAACAACACCATATTATCCGTGAGGTGGACTAACTGCATATTTACCAAAAATATATTTGTATCAGGATTATTGCCTTTCAAAAGACGACCAAAAATGCACCTTTCGGGTGTTGAACTTAAAAAAAATACTGTTTCTGTCAAATATCTAAACAAAAGAAATTCAAATTTCAAATATAGAATTATGAATTATTAAAACATTTTTGTACCTACTTTATAGCTTCTCTGAATCGTTCCCACAATCAGTTCTAATTTTGAAAAGCAAAGCAAATCCCAGTATTAGAGTTCGTTGAATCGTAGTTGCATAAGAGACACAGGAGGACAAAAATTATTATTTTTATTTCATTTTCTCATTTAAATACATATTTGCCCTTAAAATTATACCAGAGTACCACTTTGTTATATTCATTTGTGTATCTACTTTTTGTACGAAAGACCTTTTCGCTCAGTCAGATTTTAATATTTGCCTCAATTTATTCTACAGTTTTCAAAGAAACACCCTAGGTAAGGATCTCGCTCCTTTAAAAATGGTTCAGCGACTTATAAACCGCCAAATCATCAAATTTCTTAAATATTTTTATTTTTAACTTAATTAGTAAAATCTCAAATTGTAATATTTTATTAAATTATGACAATATTAGCGAAACTCAATCGATCCTGGGTTCTAATATTCATCCTAGACTTGCAGAAAAACTCAATAGATGTTGCTGTACTCGTATATTGTATGTTGTCATTGTCATATTTTTAAACGACTTCGAAAAGGAGGAGGTTCCCAATTCGACTGTATTTTTTTTTTTTTTTTTTAATGTTTGTTACCTCAGAACTTTCGACTGGGTCAACCGATATTGATGATTCTTTCCTGTGTGGTCCCATTTTAATTTGGTCCAGTTCTGACGATGGCATCCATGAGAAAATCATATAAGTCTTAAATTTGCATCAAGTATGTGCGCGACAAATGGACGAATAACTCAATATCACGCCAACCAATTTCGATGATTCTTTTTTATTGGAAAGGATGTACTTCAAGGGTAGTTTGATGAGAGTTTGGTTAGGTTCTGATTATGGGATCCATGACAAAGTAATGGAACTCTCCAATTCTTAAGAGCAAATTTACGATACTCGGCCGAATCTTAATCTAATTAGTTAGTGTACTTCAGATTCACTAAAAATCAAAAAATAAACAAAAATTTTAACAAAACAAAAAAACGACTTCATAAAAATGCACTAAAAAGTAAAAAAATAATTTCGTATTCTTCTACAACTTTATAATCAACTTACTTTTTCTACTCATCAATATGTAGGTACGATTGTTATTTTTGGAGTCGGTGTCAACCAAGGTACCCGCGGCCCGGCGTCTTCACTTGACAACTCCTCTCCCGCCGACACCGACTCCAAAAATAAAAATCGTACCTACATATTGATGAGTAGAAAAAGTTGATTATAAAGTTGTAGAAGAATACGAAATTATTTTTTTACTTTTTAGTGCATTTTTATGAAGTCGGTTTTTTGTTTTGTTAAAATTTTTGTTTATTAATATTTAAATTCATTGGCACTGAGTACCTACTCCTCATTTTCTCATTTACTGACGTGCAGTCTCAATGTGTAGAGTTTCTTATCTTAAACTTTCGCATTTATGCCACCTTTTACTAAAATAGTGCAACGAATTTTGTATCTATAATCTCCTTTGTCTGTGGCCGCGTTAACTTTCACTTTTTGTCTGTAAATAAGCTTGTTGCTTTGCAATGTCATCTTTTCTCAATCTATTCTCGATTTCCGTTTTCAATTATTTTTTACAAAACGCATCTCAAGTGTTCAGAATCGAATCAATCTCTCGCTATAAATTTATTCACTAAATTAACAAGTTACAACAATATCCAAGTAAATCATAAGTTTTTACTTACAAAAAGGATAACCTCAAACCATCAACACATCTCTCTTACTCCAAAGACGTTACATACTTTAGACGCGGGGTAGAAATCTCAAAATGGGAAGCCAACAACAAGACAATTGTAGAGTACTTGATTTCTAGTACTTTAGTACTAAACTGCCACGCGTCGAGTAAGGTCGTGTCTTACCAGTAAGTAAATTGCATTAAAAAGCGCCAAAATTCCCTCCTGTGTGATGAGAAAATGTTTCCGTTACACGGTAAACAGTCGCAAAAGCGAAGGAATAACATTTCATTTGTAAATACATGCAAATTACTTATTATTATCGATTATAAAAATAATACAATTGCTTTCCGCCCAAAGATTTTATGCGTCATTAGAGAACTAAAGGCCTACTAAAGTACAGGTCTGGATGCGCAACAGCCAAATTACAAAGTCGATGCCATGCCGTCGCTAAGTAAAATTTACTTTTTATAATAATAATCTAATGATTCTTTATTTACTTGCCTGCGGTAAAACAACATACAAAACAGCAGACACAACAAATACAATAACAATCAACGCCATTTGCAAACTATCGTTGTTCATTATAGCTATTTGACACCTCAAAATTCGACTGATGCCCAGGCCTCCTACTTTAGTCGGCCTTGAGACAGTATTCGACGGAACTTTTGAATTTTGAATACGAAAATGCCGCCCGCGTTCTATCTTTTGTTTCGTCCATATGCACATATTCTTTTAAGCGTCTATCTTTATCATACACAAATAACTTTGGAATTAAGAAATTATTGAAAATCGCTGAAAACAAAAGAGTTTTGATTAATTGCCACATTATATCTTGAGTTTGTGAGACTATGGCAAGTCTATTTATTTTATATAACGTCATTGTCTTACTCTACGTTTAAGAATTCAAAAAATCCTTGCTAAAGACCCAGGGGCAGCTAAAGGCCCATTTCGGAAAGCCGATGGAAGCTTCACCGATAACTGCGAGGAGGAGTTGGAGGAACTGCTGGGGAAACATTTTCCCGGCTACAAAAAGTTAGAAGCAGGTGACACCGGGCCACGGGGAAGGTAAGGACTGGGACACTGCAGCTAAAATAGTGACTCCCTCCAAAGTTAAATGGGCAATCGAAGGGTTCGACCCTTTTAAAAGCGCGGGAGAAGATGGTATCTTTCCGGCACTTCTTCAGAGGGGCCTAGATACAATCTTGCTTCCGGTAACTAAGATTCTGAGGGCGTGCTGCGCCCTCGGATACATCCCCACACCATGGAGGAAAACAAGGGTAGTGTTCATACCTAAACCAGGGAGAACTGACTACGACCAACCAGGCGCATTCCGTCCAATTAGCCTAACCTCTTTTCTTCTAAAGACAATGGAGAGGCTAATGGATAGGCACATAAGAGACGGGGCACTGAGAGAAAATCCCCTCCATGAGTTACAATTTGCGTATCAACCAGGTAAGTCGGTTGACACGGCACTGCACAGGTTGGTATACAAACTGGAGCAGGCGCAGGCAACCGGAGAACTAGCGGTTGGATTCTTCCTGGACATAGAGGGAGCATTCAATTGCACCACTATTAAATCCATCGATGAAGCGGCAGAAAGACATGGACTCGACAAAACCACTAGAAGATGGCTGAAGAACATGCTTTCAGGTCGGATTCTTACGATGAAAAGGGGTGAGGTGATACTCAGAGTATTGGTGACGCGAGGGTGTCCACAGGGGGGGGTTTTATCACCCTTGCTGTGGAGCCTGGTGGTGGACAACCTCATCAGGAAACTCAACAACAAGGGCCTGTATACTCAAGGGTACGCGGATGACATCGCAACTATAATAAGGTGTTGGGATGCAGACACGACCAGAGGCCTCATACAATCAACACTGGCAACAGTGGAAGAATGGTGTGAAGAAACAGGGCTGTCGGTCAATCCGGACAAGACAGAACTAGTCATCTTTACACGCAAAAGGAAACTAGAAGGATGGAGCAATCCAACCTTCTACGGAAAGGAAGTAGAACCCTCTGACACGGTTAAGTACCTCGGAGTCATCTTAGATGCCAAACTGAGCTGGAAAAACCAGGTGGAGACTGTAAGCAGAAAAGCCTGTGTTCTCATGTGGGCAACTAGGCGAATCTGCGGCAGAACGTGGGGACTCAAACCCAAAATGATGCGATGGCTGTACACAGCCGTTGTAAAACCAAGACTCATGCATGCAGCCTTGGTCTGGTGGAGGAGAACAACACTGAAAACAGTGAGAGCCACACTCAACCACATACAGGGAATTGCATGCAGAGGAATCACAGGAGCTATGCGAACCACTCCAATACTAGCCATGGGAGTGCTGCTAGATCTACCCCCACTAAACTTAGAAATAGAGGGGGCGGCGATGGCGGCAGCCTACAGGTTACAATGCAAAGGTCAATGGAGAGGTGAGTTGCCCAAAAACAGTCATACGAAGATCGGAACAAGACTGAGGGCAATTAGTCCGACAGCTGGAATGAAGCAGGACGGCAAACAAGCCGAATACTTCTTCAGATAGCAGTTTGATGTGATGTACCCCACCCGGGAGGAGTGGGACATGGTCCCAGGTCCAACCTCCAGACAAGAACTAATCTGGTTCACAGATGGGTCCAAAATGGAGGAAGGAACGGGGGCTGGGGTATGTTTACAAGGTTCCAAGAGGGAACTAAGTATACCTCTAGGAATACACTGCACTGTGTTTCAGGCTGAGATGAAAGCCATCTTGGCCTGCGCACAGGAGAATATACGTATCGGGTACAGGAATAAGAACATAACTATTTGTTCTGATAGCCAGGCAGCCCTTATGGCACTGGAAAGTAACCGATGCGACTCCAGACTGGTGATGGAATGTAGAACCGTTCTTACAGAACTCGCTACCATCAATAAAATAACCCTGATATGGGTACCAGGACATAAGGGTATTGAGGGCAACGAGCGGGCTGACGAACTAGCAAGGAAAGGGGCGAAAGCACCACTTGCGGGATCTGAGCCGGCCGTAGGAGTAGCAGCTTGCCACACCAAATTACATATCGAGAGGTGGGTCAAATCCCAGCACTGGAAGGAATGGGAGAGGGCACCCGGAATGAGACAATCCAAAGTATTCATAAACGGACCCGACCCCAGACGGACCAGGAAACTACTCGATATGGACAGAAACTCGCTGAGGGAACTGGTAGGCCTACTAACGGGACACTGCCATCTCAGGAAACACATGCAGCTATTGGGAGTGGAAAGCACCAGTAGATGTAGAAAATGTGAAGAGGATGAAGAGACTCCAATTCACTTATGGTGCCAATGTACTGCCCTGGTGGGAATTAGGCTCAGATACCTGGGGAGACATGTTGTAGAACCAGAAGACCTAGCCACATACCCGATAACAACTCTGGTGAACTTTATTAAAGGGACTGGGTTATTGTTAAAGGATTGAGGTAAAATGGGAGAAAGTACAATGGGCCCATGGCCTAAGTACTCACGGGAACCAATGGTAAACCGTCTCCGCTTTAAAAAAAAAAAAAAAATACTCTACGTTTCCTTGGGGTGGAAACGAAAGAAGTTACCAAAGGCAGCTCAGTTTGATTGCAGACTATCTGGAGACCACGACCTGGAACGCTACGCAAATGTCGCATATTAAAAATAAAAATGGATACAAATTTATCCAAGACACTATCTAGATGGCCTTTAGTTCGGTTTTGAATCTTGCAATCTGGCAGCCAATAAAATATGTTAAGAAAATGCAGATAAAATTGGTAGTTCTTAGTCGAAGTATGATACAGTTAAATATGACCGAATCGGATGGTGACACATTAGTTCAGTTGGTAGAGTTGCGGCCCGGAAAGCCGAAGGTTCTGGGTTCGAGTCCCAGATGTGCCCATATCTTTTTATGATTTTTCTGCTTCCAGATTTTTTTAATTTACTTAAATATTACATTTTGAGGTTTTACTCGTAAAGTTAAAAAATAAATAAAAATAAATAAGAGTTATCTAAGCCTTTTGGTTTAAAAAAACTGTACTACCGTTCACAATTCATTGTATTTCTTGGGCATTAACTGTTGATTTCTCCCACCGTTTTTCCCTTCCCCAAATCATCCTTCCCAATACCCCACCTAATTAAAACTAATCATTTTTGTACTTACATAGAATTTTTAAGTTTGCTAGTGAATGACACGGATGTAGTAGTAACAGAAAATTTAAAGTACTAGGGCCAGTCAATAAGGATTGCCTCCGATTTTTTCTCCTTCAATTGTCAAGTAATAAAAAATGCAATTACAGGGGTCAAAACCACACTATTGACGATTAATTTGTTATTTTTCAATATAATCTCCGTTTATCCACAGCTTTAATGCCATAACTTTCCCCGCCGATCACACATTTTTTTTATTTTTTTTGTCCTTGGTGAGTTTGTGTCATGCCATTCTATTGACTGCCTCTTTGATTCAGGTTAAAAAAATGAACCCATTTTTCGTCTCCGGTCACATTTTTTTCCCGAAACTAAGAGCTGCAAGTGTTGTGAGGCCATTGTTTTTCTTGTTTTTTATTCTGGTCGTTTAAGTTTCTTGGTACCCACCTTGCAAAAGTTTTATTGAAAAATCAGTTTTCGAATAATCGTCATCACACTGCCTTAACTGAGGGAGAGAATGCGACATCTGTAGTTATCTGGGGTCACCACAAATGAGTGCAGTCGCTGTAATCAATGGCCTGTGCTTTTCCTCAGACAGTTGTGCTTGTCCTTCAGCTTCGTTACAGTAAGGAACCCTTCGTCTAACAGTGCTAACGTCCACTGTTGCAACATGATACACATTGTTTAGTCTTTCATGAATGTGAATTTTTGCGTTTCACATTCTACAGTCAAGATCAATCACAAAACCCCATAAACATATTACGAACATCGATGTCGGCCATTTTGCAAGCGACTGCAGTACTACCACCTGTTGACGCAAAAAGTTACTACTGCACCAGAATGTAGACGAAGGTTTGAGGAATAGCACCAAATTCAAAGTTTTCACTTAACTAACTTGACTTAAATAGAAAAAAATAGGAGGCATTACTTATTGACCGACCCTCGTAACATACATTGAAATTTAAAACTCCCAAAAACAAAATGTTAAAAAAAACTGAGTTCACACCCAATTATCCGGAAATTTACACAATGCATTAAATTTTTTAATGATGATTGTTTGATTTTATGCAATTTGTTATTATAAAAAAATACGTTAAAGAAAAATGAGTACCACGAATCAATCACAAAACCACAACTAATTATTCTGATTGAATAAACATTAAATCCAATGCAAATTAGCAACACACCACAAGGCCATTCAACAAAATGTATTCATTTCGCATTTGACGAACGCAACTCACATAAATCAGTATTTTATTCAAATGGCGACAGTTCAAACGAAATCAAATTAAAAGCAACTTAGCGGTGCCGCGTATTGAAATGAAATTCATCCATTAGGCGGATTACCATTGAAATGTGGGAATGTGGTAACTGACTCCCAACTCCCAATACACTTTAATTAAAAGCTTTTCATGACGAATCGATAACAGTCCAATCAACGCAGTTGGGAATAGTGCACCAGTGTTTGCTTTCAAACTTGATCAGCGAATTAGTTATGACTTCATGTCATTATTGTTATTACACAAGTTCGTTTGTGAATTTCAATTTATAGAACCCAGGGGCGTGCAGTCTCAATCAGAGTGTGCAATTCACACGCGTTAGAAATAAAACTTTCAGAAAACTAGAGTAAACAAGAGTGGGGAGGCTGCGGAGGCTGCGATGCACCGCACAAAAGGAGGTCGATTATTTACGAAGCACCTCGAAGTTGGTTAAAAGAGGGTATAACCAGAGAAAACCGGAAATGTGTCATTTTTAAATCAAAAACGCCGCGACCGGAGACAGAGACCAGAGAAGGAGACGAGAGACCGTGACAAGTGTCTCGGTCTCTTCTGCATGTACTGTGGGCGGAGACCAAGACCGCGACCGCAACCAAGCGGTATCAGTGTCGCAGAGTCTTACGATGTGTCGATGGACTCAGTTGCGTTGAACTGTCATTAATTTACACTGTAATGGAAACCCAAGTAGAGTTACAATTGGAGGAAGAAGAAGATGATTAATTGCTCTTATATTATTATTACAAATCTAAAAAAAGATTACCTATTAAGGAATTATATACAACTCACGACCAAGAAGGATCATTATCACTGTTAGTGAAGAATCACCTATTGTTTGACAATTATACATTATTTATATGTTCAGGACTTATTTTAGGCTTAATAAAACACAGTTTGTTTACGTATTAAATTTTCTGAAAAAGACAATGTTTACAAAAGGAAGAATATCATTGAAAATAATTTTAATTTTAAAATTAATAATTTATTAATTTTTTAAATTTGTTAATTTAATTAATTCATTTTTTTCGGAATCTAATTGTGCATTGTATATGCCGTCTGATCAGTTCAATCAGCTTCTCACAGTATTAGTCAGAAAAAGCAGTCATTTTTTACTAATCACACATACTTATCAAGCGCGACGCGAGACACTACTTGTCCGGGGCGGCGACCGTTTTGCTGTCTCCTGTCTCCCGGCTCTGTCTCTTGTCTCGGTCGTGCGCGCGAACTGGTCCCCATACAAATCTACCCGTTGCGGTCTCCCGTCTCCGTCTCTGATGTCAGTCGCGTGACGCGGTCGCGGCGCGAACCGCCGCCTTTAGACGTATTGACTCTTTTCCACAAAAAATTATAAATTGATTTCGAAAGACTGTTCTTTTATCTAGTAAACGCATCTTTTAAATTTTGAGAAAAAACGTTTATTTTTAGTATAATAAGGTTTATATCATAGGTCGTTGGCAGATTTGTTAAATTTTCAAACGAAAAATCTTATTTTACAAGACATATTTCATACCATGTACTCATACATTATTGTAAATCAATACGTTATCCATTAAAGGCATGTTTCAAAATTTTAATTTTAGTTCATATAAAATCATTAAAAAAATATCCGAACACTTTTTATGACGAAAATTTCTCTATTTTGTCCATCTATTTACTGTCTTGCAAATTAATATATTTTACAGTTTTTTTGCACATTTATTTTACTAGACATTATTGAAAAATTATGAATACTTATGATAAAAAAATACTTACAAAAATAACATAATTTTTATAGTCATATCATCACGCCTTTCAGCATTTTTGGATGTAGATATAAATTAAAGCAAATTTGGAATGAAATAAAATCAATATTGATTAATAATTTTAAAAAGCTGATACGGAGATTAATTAATATTTCTCATTGGAACCGCCCTGTACCATCGATTCTCGGCCGCTGGCTGGTTAAACGCCCTTCAGTAATACATCTATTACTTCGATATGAACACGGTTTTGGTGATAAACACAGATTCATCAGCACCCATATCAATTTCTATTGATATTCATACATCAATGATTCGAGATTCTCAATAATAGTTCAGTACACAAACTCGTGGCGATAAATCAGCGGTGAAACGGACCTGAGTTCCGAGTAACAAGGTAATGTCGGCCTTCCGATCGGACGGTTCTGGTCCGCGTTGCTTGGAATCAAAGAGGTACTCTGGATTGTGGAACTCTGGACTAGGGATTCCGGAATCTGTCTCAAAGTTCTCTGTTACGGTATGGAATCTGCAATTCAGGGGATTGTAGCCGTTCTCAGAAATTTCACAATGCAATGTTGGGTGGAGCGCGCTTGAGGTATGCCAACCGTGCTGTATTCCCGTCAATTTATGATATCTTTTTCATTATATTTTTTTACCCTCCCTCAGCCAACTGGGCCGAAGGTAGACCCCAAAATTACTATCCTTCTTATATCTACTTAAAGACATGAAATATCTTTTTATTATTTTAGGTATTCCTGCGCAAATGATTAATACATAATGTGCCGTAAAAAAAACGTGAAGAATCGTTGATCGCAGGAAAAAATATTTTGTTAAATGTAGGTAATAATGCTAATAATAATGCTGCCCAATAAATGGATAAATATCAAAAAAAAGATAAAAAAAGAAAAGGGGATATCTATGGTTTAAATGCCCATAAAACAAACAAAAAAATCATGGGGTCGTCGGCCGACCTACATGGTTACGGACGTTATGTTTGACATCTTGGCCTGTCGAGAGTTAATATGATATAATAATAATAATATTTGGCTAATTTATATAGCGCCGTTTTTGTGAAAAATCACCTCAAGGGCGCTGTACAATTAAGTATTTAAAGGAATTAATATTACTGGCTTACAACTAAGATTTACAATTATAACTAGTGACTTACATCGAAGACTTATATAGCTAGTGACTTATGACTAAGACATATAAATGCTAACCTAAAGCAAGTGACTTAATAACATACATATTTACAATTAGATTAAGATTAGCGCCAGAAGAAGTAAGAAAAAAATATAATACTCATAATACATAATATGTTTTGTAATGAGCACACTTTGAAAACAAAAGTAAAATTTTATGATACTCTCAGATAGGTATTTTTATTTAAGGGTATGAGAGCCCAAAAAGGTAGGTTTTTAATTTGGACCTAAATTCTGTTGAGCTTGTTATGCATCTAAGTTTCGGAGGGAGTTTATTCCAAGCCTTCGGCCCAGACACTCCAAAAACGCGATCTCCAAATTTAGTATTTGGCTTGCATTTAGGTTCCATTAGTTTGCCTATAGCTGATGAGGTTGCTGATCTAAGTGTTGACTGCCTCGGACCAGTATTCTCACAAGAGAGCTCCTGTCTATACTTATTCATAACTTGTTTTTTTTTTTTTTTTTTTAATTTTGTCAGCTATATCTACGCAGTTTTTAATAATAAACAAACGTTCAGAGGTCAAATTATTGTTTACAAAAAATCCATAATTTAAAAACACATGTTTTAGGTTTTTTCTGATTTTCAATGCATTTTAGCGAGAATTTAAAATATATATTTAAATGCAGTTCCATTTTCTTTGTAAGACGCAACCTTTGAGATATCAAGTGTTTCTGAATTCAAAAGTTGAAATAATTGGCACACCCTAATACAGATGTATAGACAGTAGAACTATGTTGTGTCCACCCGGTTAAGCAGAGTTGTTATCGGGTAGAAAGAGGTTTATTGAAGAGGCCCTAGTAACTTGTATAAACAGAAATTAGTATTTTGTGGAATAACTTTTTTTGGTATGGGCTTTCGTTTTTGAGTAAATCGAATCCGAAGATGGATTTTTTACGACAAATTTGATCACCATGCATTCAATTAACATTTTTTCTTTTTAGAGATTTAAACATATTATGATATTTTTTTACAAGAGTGAGAAGGTTATAATCAAACAACGAAAAAATTTTTAGACGAAGCGTAATGCTATATCACAAGTTTTGATTAATATTTTACTACGAATCGGTTCAAAAAAATGCTTTGAATAAATTGAAACTTTTCCTACAGTTTCCATTGAGTAGAATTAAAATAAAATTATTAATTACTCCGTAAAACTAAACATATAAGTGAGACTACTAAAAATGTATGAAAGCATATAAGAAAAAAATTATAATTTTATGGCTAAAATTATCTGTGAGTTTACATTGATTAACTTTTTATCTTTCTTATACATTTAAAAAAAAAATTATGCTTGAAACCCTGATTTCTGGACTCCGTTTGCAAAGTGATTTTTATGGTAATAATATAGGTAATAACTAATAACCTATATTCGTGGCGATATAAGGCAAACAGGCTTCCTCTTAAGCCGCGGCATTTCGATTTTTACGTTTTATAATATAGACTGAGATGGGAGGATGATGTCAGGAAGGATGCAAGAGGATTACTCCATGTTGCAGATTGGAAGACGACGGTCGAGAACAGAAGGCGGTGGAGGCTTATTTTGAAGGAAGCCAAGGCTCGAAATGGGCTGTAGCGCCACTGAAGAAGAAGAAGAACATATTTCTCTTGATCGAAAATTTAAAATTAAATTTTTAAGTTTCTAAAAAAAATTATGTTATTTTTTAAGAAATATCTATACATTAGCCACGCTGAAATGGTAATTATATGAAATTCCCTCGATAGAAACAAATCGCAAAGTACGCTTCGAAAATTATTATAAACATGTTTTTTCTGTTTTTCACAATTTATATGTATGAAAAAATTTACAGTGTTTCTTTAAATGCTATTTAAGATTTTTTTCCCGAGATTTTTGCTCCATTTTAAACGAATCGTATTTTATTAAACACTAGCTGGTTCCCGTTGCAATGCCATATTCAAAGAAATTGTTTCTCCTTGCGTGTCCTTTCCCGAGCGTCTCCCTTCCCCTCACGCATCCCCTTCCCCTCCCGCGTTACCCTTCCACCTTTCCCGCCTACCCTCTCTTCCGCTTCCCTTCCCGCCAACTAATTCATTCCCAGTACATTCAGTTTTAAAACAACTCGCGTGCCAGCCGTTACAATTTTTTTATTCAAATTTTCATTTTTCATATATTATAAGAACTAGAATATTTTTGTATATTATAAGAACAATTAATCAAATCTAGTACCTGACATAGGAACCTATTTAAAATATCTGTAATTTAAAAAATTCTTTTGTTACAAAAAAAAACATCGGTTTGCAAAAATCCAATTTCATCAAACGCGCGAACTGTCAAATGTGCGAAGTTAAAATAGTCATTAAGTTTTCTGATATCGTCCAATTTTTTTTTAAATTTTGTTTCCGTAAGAACCTTCCACAAAGTATTAGAAAACTTTAAGAATGAAATAGGTAAAGTCTTTCTGAAGTTATGGCGGGACCAAGGGAAATAGGGATTTATTTTTTTACATATGGATTTTCACAATTTTCGCTTAAATATTATCGTTTTTAATATTTGCGATCTTCCTCTAACATTCGTATTTCATATCTCCCCTTCTTCTTTTTGAGCGCTTACTACCGGACCTGAAGTAGTTCTCAAGTTGAACCTAGCTTTAACGTAGTCGTATAATTATAACCAGATAGGTATGAAGCAGCTGCAGGAACAATGCAGATGGAAAACATATTAGAACCACGTGAGAACAGAAACAGCCATAAAGCGTACACCCAACGACCAGCGCGTGACTTTCCGTGCACTTTATAGCTTTCCCCGAGATTTGCCGAGCTGCCAGCAGAGCTTGGTAACTTTAAACCCGTCTTAAACTTTCGGCTTTTCCTTCTTCATCGATCTTAATGCACTTCTCGGTCATGGTCTATCTCAAATCTATCTATATTAATAACCAACTTAAACATCTCCAAACCTCTTGGGCAAATGTGTCGACTATAGTAGGGACGTAGGTACTTTTCTTACTTTAACGTGCGGCGTACCCGCTCAAAAAGAAGAAGATGGAGAGATTTGTAGAGAGAGCGCACTAATATTAAAAACGAAGTATCGTTTAATAGTAATTTAAGCGAAAATTTTGAAAATATTTAATAAAACACGACTTGTTTAAAATAGAGCAAAAATATCGTGGTCAAAGTCTAAAATGGCATTTAAAGAAACACTTTGAATATTTTTATACATAATAACTTGTAAAATAACTGAAAAAAACGTATTTTAATAATAATTTTTGGAGTATACTTTGCGATTTTGAAGGAATTTCATATATTTGTCGTTCCGGAATGTATAGATATTATCTTCGCGAATAACGTATATTTTTAAAGAACTTTAAGGCTCCGCAACCGGGCCCGAAAAGAAGAAGATGGAGAGATACAAAATTACGAATGTTAGAGGAGAGCGTTAACATTTACAGCGACAAAATCGATGCGAAAATGTTTAATAAAACACGACTTGTTTAAAATAGAGCAAAAATCTCGCAGGGGTTGTCTTAAACAGCATTTAAAGAAACACTGTGAATTTTTTCATACATATAACTTGTGAAATAACTGAAACAAACGCGATAATAATAATTTTTGGAGCATACTTTGCGATTTTTTTCTATCGAGGGAATTTTATATAACTTGCGTTTCGGCGCGGGCATAGTCTAGATATTATTTTCAAAAATAACATATATTTTTTTAAGAGCTTTGAAACTTACCGTTTTTAAGGGAAATATGTAATAAATCGGTTCAAATCCGGGTTGCGGGCCCTTTTTTTTTTTTTTTTTACAGTGTATACCGCACAAGAATCTCAACTGCTCCCGTCTGGAGCCAGTGAGACTATGGCATCCCCAGTTGGGGTATGTTGTGAGGCTGAAGGTAGTGGGGAGGGGAAGGAGGTGGGGAAGAGGAAGGTTGGGAAGTACCTGGCTATTCAGATCTGGTCACTAAACACGGCTAAAGCCATTTTCAAGCAACGTTTCAATTCTGAATGGTGGTCTTACACCAGGGCGATACTAATAGTATCTTCCACTCTGGAACATGCCGCAAATATACTATATATTATTTTAAATGAATTAATTGTGAAATAACACAAATTAATCAAATAAAATTTATTTTGCGCATGCCGGGTTCGAACCCGCGACCTCCGGAATGTGAGTCAAGAGTCTTAGCCACTGGACTACGGAGGTCCTTTAGGGACGTACTTTTCTTACTTTAACGCGCGGTGTACCAAATGCGCGGTGTACCTCCTAGATCACAAGGCAGGGACACTGAAAGCAATCAGCCTTCTAACTTGTATGAAAACCTTCATAAATTTTTTTTTTTTTAAATAATTAAAATATTTTTAAATAAGAACAAATATAATAAAAAATATGTAAATGAGAATTTTTGTGGGATCACACACAAGTTAGGAGACTGATTTGAATGAGTGTCCCGGCCTTGTGATCTAGGAGGTTTTGTGTGTACCCGCTCAAAAAGTAGAAGATGGAGAGATATGTAAATACGAATGTTAAAGAGAGCCCACTAATATTAAAAACGATAATATTTAAACGCAAATTGTGAAAATGTTTAATAAAGCACGACTCGTTTAAAATAGAGCAAAAATCCCGTGGGGAATGTCTAAAATGGCATTTAAAGAAACACTGTGATTTTTTTCGTACATAATAACTTCTAAAATAACTGAAAAAAAGTGTTTCTGTAATTTTTTCCTATTGAAGGAATTTCATATATTTGCCGTTTCGGCATAGAGAATGTATAGATATTACATATTTTCAAGAATAACAAACTCTTTTTTAAAGAGCTTTAAAACTTAAAAGTATTTAAGAAAAATATGTAATAAAGCCGGGCCTTAACCAGAGATTCCTGACATTATTTAGAGTAAAAAAGAGGTGGAGAAGGCGGATGGGAACCCCCCTAATACCATGCGAAGCGAAGCCGCGGGAAAAAAGCTAGTTATATATAAATTAATTTCAATTTGGGAGGCGGGTATGGGTTCCGCCGTCCCGGGAACCTTTATTGGATAACCAACACCTCTGCCATAGGTCACCCCAAGTGGTTCGCTACGTTTGGTGATTTAGCAGGGGTGCCCGGGTTCATGGGGTAAGGTTTGTTTAGGTCTTGAAGGCGGATGACCAGGACACACTGAACCTCAGATTCCTACCCATCCCTTAAACCCTTTTCCTTCCCAGAACTCTCATCTCCTTCCTTTCCTTAAAAAAAATCCTCCACACAGCATCCCCAAAGATGACATAGGCCCTTATGGAAATTATATTCCTCAGGGCCTCCTGTCTGGAGCTCATATAAAAAAAAACGTCCTGCGGGGCTTTTTTACATGTTTGTATTTTTTATAAATATATTTCCTCTCTTGCGCAGCTACTTTAATGAAATAAAATACAGAAGAATGTTTATATTGTAAAGAAGAGTGTCCATGAGTTTGTTTTTTTTTTACAAATCTACAGTTTTATCACGAGAATAATGAATGTTTGCACTCTTAACAAAGTTCAAAACAAGAGGACGCTTCCAACTTCAAACACTTCAAAACAAGAGGAAGCTCTCTGTCTACACGAGATTTCAAAAAACCCTTATGAATTTTTTTCAACCAGAACATTTTTTGCTTTTTCGAAATAATATTTTATGAGCGTAGCTTACTGCGTTCACATGCTGATCTCATATTTGAAAAAAAAATAAAGATAGGATACACACGTTTATACGATTATTATTTAATCAACTGCTATAAAAATGAAGTATTAAAGCGACGACGGTGTAAAAATGATGCAGAAGAATGTTAATTTTCAATTTGGGAGGCGGGTATGGGAACCAACACCTCTTCCACAGGTCACCCCAAGTGGGTTTCTACGTTTGGTGACTTAGTAGGGGTGCTCGGGTTTATGGGGGTGAGGTTTGTCCGGGTCTTGGCGGCGAATGCATCTGCCCACCAGTTGCCTGGTCTGGATCGGGAGAGAATGGTTGAGGGAGTCTCTTTGAATTCTCCAGCCGTACTCTCTGGGAACATCGCCTTCCTCCACAGCGGGACGGATGGATTTATACGTCCATCACTCCTGGACACACTGACCCCCAGATTCCTAACCACCCCTCACACCTTTTTCCTTAACCCTTTCAGACCCTGTACTCACTTTTGTGAGGGTAAGTTCCTCATTTAATTTCTGACGTCGCAATGCTTCTATGGGTGTGTGACCGGTCTCAATCGTTTGTGAGCATGGCTAGGTACTTGAAAAATGTTTCTTTACTGGGTAAAATGTTTATGCGGTGGCAACACCAGGATTCTTTTGTTGCACTTTTATGGCAGTTTATCAAAGTCTTGTCGGTCTCCCTGTTTTTGCACATATCTTTGCTTTTATTTAACTTCTTCCAATTGTTATTGAAGTTATTGTTGGTCTAAGTTGGTAAACGATAGTGTTGCGCTATTACAAGTTAAAAGTGTACTTTGTATTTCAAATCTTCTGAACTTCACATCCTTCTTTTCTTTAAAAAGATCCCCACACAGCATCCACAAAGATGACAGAGGCTTTGAGGGAAGTTATGAAGAAACAGCGCCAATAATTGTATTCAAGGAAACATCGTTAGTTTTCTCAATTGAAATTTTATTAAGTTTATTTTATTTTTAATTTTTTAGAAATTTAATTAAAGTGTATTTTGTATTTCAAATCTTCTGAACTTCACATCCTTCTTTTCTTTAAAAAGATCCCCACACAGCATCCACAAAGATGACAGAGGCTTTGAGGGAAGTTATGAAGAAACAGCGCCAATAATTGTATTCAAGGAAACATCGTTAGTTTTCTCAATTGAAATTTTATTAAGTTTATTTTATTTTTAATTTTTTAGAAATTTAATTTGATAATCTTATTATCATATTCTGAAAGTATTCAACATTTTCAAACTGTGGTGAAGCCACTTACGGAGGACTTATTCATATTATTTTAAATGTCAATTTTTGAAGGTTTCTAAATTGATTTATTACCGGTTAAACCAATTTGCAAAGATACTAATTGACAGAGTGAATACATTCTAAAATACTTGCAGAAATCGATAATAACATCATCAAATTTCATTTTAATTTAATATCTAAAAATGAAATGGAGTTCTACTATGGACACATGAATATATCTGGACCTGCCCTAAGTGATAAAAGCGTATTATTTCCCCCTCCTATTTCGCCGGTTCCATGGAGCCAGCACGGCTTACGAGAGCGTCGTTTGAATCTAAAAAATGTGACGTCATCATTCTTGTCCTGACCAGCGCGCTGGTCACATCGCACATTTTACGAAAAAAAGTGAGAGTTTGTGCTATACATTATACCCTAATATATGTGAACGTAGCGAATGTGGGCGTTTCTCCAGTGAGCTCGTCGCTGGTTACAGGGGTAAGAAAATTATCAAACATTTGTAAAAGTGTCTTAACTAAACACGGCAACAAAATATTCCCGTGTGAAAAAGGGCGAGCTTTCCTTTGCCGATTTCGACTACCCAAATATGATAATAACGTGGCGGGCAATTCGCGCTCCCATGTAAAAAGGTCTATTCATTTAAAAACAGATTTTGCTTTTAAGACCTAAATGGTGATATTATAATGCGAGATGCCTATATACTGTCAGATTGATTTTTTTAACGAATCACAGTCATCTTTCCCCTCTTCACCCTCCATAGTTTAGTTTTACCCCTCATCTGTATCTTCTGGTCTATTAAATTTGGATGTCTATGATTTCTACGAATTAAACACAAAAACAATTGATAATATTAAGTTTACCATCGTTGACGAGAGAAAAAAGTCTAGAAACAACAAAATGTGCAAAGAAATCCAAAAAAATAATCAAAATTTACCCACAAATACACCAGTTTGCCCCACATTGCCCGAACATGCCCCTCTGCCCATTCTTGCCCAGTCCCCTCCCATTACCATCCGACTGTAGTAAATAATGGTCATGTTCCTGCGGTGGGGCAGCTTTTACAATCCCGTCATAAAAAGCCACACAATGCGATAGATGTCACACGATTGTGTTTTTAACAATTATTATTTTTTTAACGAATGTTTCACGTTTTTTATGTTGAAATTTGTACGTGACTGGAAATTGTAAATTATAGGATGCGTATCCATCGCTATATCCTACTAATATTATAAAGGCGAAAGTTTGTATGGATGTATATATGTTTGTTACTCTTTCACGCAAAAAATACTGAATAAACGTGAAAAATTCTTTCACTAATGGAAAGCTACATTATTTGCGAGCAAAATAGGCAACATTCATATATTGGTTAGCTCTGGCGCGTCGTTTTGAATAAGCTCTGGCGTTATGAAATTATTCATTATATAATTATTGTCCGGACGAAAAGCAAAGCGTTGCTTGGTAATTATTATTTGACGTGCGATGTCATTTTGTTATTTGTTTAGGTTACTGTGGAGGCCCATTTGATAGTTAAAATTATACTCATCTAAAATAATATTATAAATGCGAAACTGCGTGTGTTTGATTGTTACGCTTTAATAGGTGGCACGCGAGCTGTTAAAAAATGTATGTAACGAGTGTGGAGGGGGAGGGAGTTGGGAGTAGAGGGTGGGAAAGAGTGGAGGGAGGGGGGGATGGGCGGGAGGCGGAGTGGGAACCCCCCCTAATACTATGCGAGCGAAGCCGGGGGAAAAAGCTAGTTTTATATATATTTACGTACTTTAATAATAATTATAATATCTTGGACACGGTTCCAACTGATATTCTTTTCAAAATACACCTTTGAATGCAAAACCATTTCTTTTGCTAATTTCCATTATTTCTGAACTTACGTTGAGCCTTTAGCAATTGCCATATTGTTTGTATCGGTGACCCGACAGTTGGCTCCCCAAAATGTTATTTGTTATAAAATTATAATTTTTTTGCATTATTTACCAATTTTAATTAAAATCGAATTTAAAAATAATTAATAAATAAGTTGGTACGGATATCAAACGTCGATTTTCTGTACGAATAAGTTGTTTTATCTTTGATGCAATAGAATCAAATTATGTTTTTTAAATTATTTAGTTATTCGGTGGTACATCCTCTCCGCACATCCACAGTGGCTTTAAAGTGTATAATTCTCGATTTTTGCAAGTTAGTGATATGAAGTTAATGCCGGAAGTCTAGTTTCGTATAAAATATGCATAAAACTAAATTTGTCTGCAAGTACCACCATTTGGCAGCCATCTTGGTCTGGAGCCACGAAATACCTGAAAAAAACTTGATTCTGTGCAGAAACGGACAGTCCGTTTGATAGATTTTCCTAAATTAACAAACGGATTGCAATCTTTAGAGTACAGGCGTCAGTTAGGTATGTTTTCCTTGTTCTGCCGATATTACAATGTAAGATACTCCAATAAACTAACGTTGTTGATCCCCTGCACACCCCGTCGTTGATCCCGGTGCATAGTCAGGAAACCCGCCAAATGCGCGCCCAACATATGTACATTGTACATATTGTACATGGTTGACATCTGTCACGTGAGAACGGGTCGCTTCTACTCGTTCTTGAGTTCAACTGCTCAACTGTTTTTTTTCTACAAAAACCTAAAAAAATGGAAGGTGATGGACGGTTGAAAGCGGGGTAAGGGGTTGTTCCGTTACTCGTCTAAGTGACCAGGAAGCAGGAAGAAATTTACGTTTTGTTTGATTTTGAAGAAAAAAATGTCAAAAATAAGTCACCGGAGATCACCAAAATTCCACTTTTTCTCCAGCAATCACCGGTTAAATAAAGTAGGTCAAATCAAATTAAAAATAACTCGAAAGGTTTCCGAAAATACGTGAGAAATTTCACCGTCATTGGGTTCTGCAGATACAAAATTTAAAAGCCTGATGGTTTAAATAAGCACACTTCAGCTTCGAAAATGAAGGTCCCATTTCTGCCCGCACTGTCTGCACTAGGTAATTGTCAGTTCACCTCCATCCCACATCGACTCCTCTGCTATAAACGGCTCTCAGCCCGCGCTAGTGGTCCAGCGCTCGATCCTGATGAATAATTAGCCGCTTCCTTTGTGATGTCAAATAGTGTCACGGGCACGAAACAAACCAAATGACCTATACAGCATACAACCGCAATACGGAAATAGAGAATAGAGAGCGGGCGGTTCGGCATTGTCAACCGCTGGTGTACGTAAAATATGAGCTTCTTCGGTATTTACAACGAGCTCAATTTAATATAAGCGTACACAGGTTGAAAAACAGAACAAAAATATGACATCACAACAAAAATGATACCAAATTTCTTTTCAAAATTATAAATAACTATGTAGAATCTTCCCTCTTAACTACAATCAAAATACAATTTTTTTTAAGAAAAACCCTAGTTTTACAACTTTTGAAGGTTATTCCCATCAATGTAATATATCACTGAAAAAGAAGATAACAATAATAATCTAAACGAAAATATGAAAGAGAACAAAACACAAATTTTCGTTTGGATTATTATTGTTATCTTCTTCTTCAATGATATATTACGTTTATTTATTTATTTATTAATTTACGGACAACAGTCCATTAAAAACATAATAATAACACGAATAAAAAAACAGAGATGATAGTGAAGGGAGAGCACATATAAATTAATAGCAATGACAATATAAAACGTAAAAAGTCCATATAGAGACACTACAAGTCAAAGCATGAAGAAGCATTTAAATATTGCGTATCGACTGCCGAAAGTCATTTAGTTTTACACCAAAAAAATCAATGCTTTGACTTGCGTTGACAAGTCTCGACATTCTGGATAAGGAAGAATGGTATCCATAATTAGTAGAATGTTGATTGAAGAACAGCAATTCATTATTTCGAAGTCTACGGGAAGTACGAGTCAAGTCGATTTTGTACGCTACCTTCTAATATCAAAATCCTTCTGATAAATTTAATAATCTGTGTCGGTTTTGTATAAATAAATGCAAGTCAAACTTCATCACATTACTTATTTAAATCCACCGACTATCCTTTCGGCAACGTGTTTGGAGTCCACGTATCCTGGCAGAACCGTCAAACATCATCCGCCAAAGGATGTTAAACTGGATGAGTTGTAACAACGCAGGTGTATCAGTAATACTGTTGATAATTTCAAATATACAAATTACATCAGAGTCCTTTCTATGTTTTTCTAAAGAAGAAATGTTTAAAATGTATTCAATTTCATCATATGAGTACTTGCCTCTTTCAAGACCCAACCTCCAAGCAATTCCTCTTAGGAAACGATGTTGTACGGATTCGATGTGACAAATGTGGACAGCATAGAAAGGAGACCAAGTGACACTAGCATATTCAAGGCGAGGGCGATCCAGCGAACAGTAAAGAGTTTTATGTGTACTTATATGTTTGAAGTCAGAGGTAATTCTATGAATGAAGCCGAGTAGTTTAAGTGATTTATTTACGATATTATTTATGTGATCACGGAAAGAAAGTTTGCAGTCTAGAGTGACCCCAAGGTCCTTGATAGATGTGACAGTAGATAGACAAACACTATTTAGTTTATAATCAAACTGAATAGGTTTTTGGTTCTATAAAAGGACAAAATTTTGCATTTATCAACATTAAGTTCCATGCAGTTAATTTTGGAACAAACGTTAAATGAATCAATATCAAGTTGAAATAGTAAACAGTCAAGGTAGGATTTAATAATCTTAAGAATCTTATTATCATCAGCAAATAGCCAGAAACGTGTGTGAGAAAAAACTTTAGTGATATCATTAATCAAAAGGTTAAAAAGAAGCCGGGCCAAATGGGCTCCTTGGGGAACGCCGGAAGTTACATCAATGTTAAAGGAATCAAATTTTGATGGGAATAACCTTCAAAAGTTATAAAAAGAGAGTTTTTCTTATAAAAAAACGAGTATGCTTTAGACCACACAACTGAAGTAAAACTTAACTACCTTTTATCTCCCTCTCCGTTCACACTTTTCATAACGCTCTCGTCACGCATTCACCAGCTTACTCCCCAAGTCAAGCGTGCGTAAAGGAGTTTTATTTAAAAAATTGAATATTCATTTAGACTTTTATAAAAAGTCAATAGTTCCATGGTTCCATATGAATAAATTCTGATACATTTATCCGAAAGGCCATCCAGGGGTCCTAGCACACTGAAATCGTTATCTTTACAATATCGAATCGACATGGCATAACAACCGACGATTTTGTACCGAACCGATATTCATAAGCAATGTAAGGTAATCAAAAAGAAATTGTTATACGCTGGCAACACTTGAGGTACTTTCTATGTAGCTGTCACAATGTCTATGGAATCAGAGTTTTAGACTGGGAGCCGGTACACAAACCTTACGAGTACACGGATGAAACTACTTTGAAGTGATAATGGACATTTAATAAGCCTTAAAAAAGCTGGCGTGCCGCGCCTCTTGGCAGATTCCGCGCAGTCATAGAACTAGAGAAATTCTTCAATGGGATGGTTTAGAATATAGACTACAGTTATTCGTTGGTTTCATTCGTGTACTCGATGACGTAAAATTTACTAATTTCTATCCCAATTTAACACCGGCTGCCTGCGAACGTGCCAGGCTGCCGGTTGGCAGACCTGCTAATTTTCTCATCTACTAATCGACCTTTATCATATGAAACCATTCCCGTTCGTGCACCCGATGACGTAATTTTTTCGAATAAAAACGAGTGTGCTTTAGACCACACGACTTAAGTAAAACTTCACTAACTTATGCCGGGTACCCGTTGTATATAATGTTATATAGGATGGAACCATTACAGTTAAGTTGACCCCAAGGTTACAGTTTCCTTGCAACTCGTGCCGGGTACCCATCCCCATCCCAATCCCCATCCCAATCCCCATCCCCATCCCAATCCCCATCCTCTTTCCCATTCCCATCCCCCCAAAGGCCCAACCGTTCGCCCACCGTTCGCATCGATTACCGTTCGCATAAAATGTATATAATATCCTTTTTCGTAACGCATTCACCAGCTTACCCCCCATGTCGAGCGTGCATAAAGAAGTTTTACTTCAAAAATCGCTCACTATTTCCATGACTGCGTGGAACCTTCCAAGATGTGCACCGGCAGACTAGCTTGTTTAAGGCTTACTAAATGTACATTATCACTACAAAGTAGTTTCATCTGTGTACTCGATGACGTGTGTTTGTGTAGCCAGGCTCCCGGTCTATAATACCTGTCAAAAACATCGTAATCCATTATGTAATAATATGACAACTAACTAATAATCTTTTCTTTTGAACATTTAAAGATCCATTTACACCGAGATTTTTGCTGAGATATCATAATAATATTAAATACACACCCTTTAATGTACGTAGGAAGTCCGCATGTATTTTTTGACAATAAAAAGGAGTTAATTGGACAATGAGATCATTAGCCATAATACGAGATATATTCGTTAGTACGAAACTGTCAAACGAAAACGTCTGAATTCCGATTTAATTCAATCCTGCAATCTTCGATAATCTGCCTCCGTTCATTAATAAACCAGTAATTATGCAGAAAGAATGTCATTATTAATAAAGTTGCGTAGGTATATCGCCAGTCAAACAAAGGAGAGGGTGACTTACAATCTCGTATCGATAACGAACCGATTGCCCTAGCACGCTTGCGCCATCGATAGGCAGACCGACGTCGAAGGGAAATAAATAAGGAATCGACATACGATCTCACACAATGGCAACACTGGGGATCTTTTAATGAATTTTCGTTTCTTAATTTGAAATGTGCTGCGTAAAAATGAAAAATACCAATAAATTGACAATTTCGAATTGAAATTCGAACTCAAATAAATATTGGTGTTTCGCATGTAGATACTTTTTGAGACTAAACGACATTTTAACAAATTTCGTTTCTCGAATTTGAAAGCAATTAATTGATCGCCTCATGAATTAACTGAGTCTATGGGTCTCGTATACGATTTCTTTAAATTCTGAGAGTTTTTTTAGTTCACCTTTACTCATTAATTAGCCAGTTATTTTGCGTAACAAACGACATTATTTAAAAAAATCTGTACATTGACAGCTTATCTGTCACTCCGGAAGCCACGGTAAAAACGGCGTCTTTTGTCAACCGACTGTCGGAATCGTATGTTCACTGTGCTCGCAAATATCGCTAACTGACCATAGACGACGGATTTATTACATTTCGTATTAATATTGGGGTTTTATCAACCAAAAATGCATACGATTTGGCAGGCTTTTGTCAATCGTCGGTCGGAATATCCCTTAACAATTGTTGAGCGTGCTAGCACATATTGATAACTGACCATAAATGACGGATTTTACCGATATCGTATTGATATAGGGTTATATCGATCGACCATGCTAGGACCCCAGGTCACAAACCAATTCTTAGAATGATTGTTTCCAATAAAAAAGGGTAGTTGCCATAATATGGAAAAATAATTAGTTGAAGATAATATTGTTAATTTCAAAAAAATTTGAAATATGAAATTGACAAATAAGACGGTTTGACAGAAGGTGGCAATAGCGAAATTGGTTAACGCGCACGACCCGGTTAGACGAGTAGTCTGGGTTCGAGTCCCAGTTGCGACCACTGTCTTTTTCTGTCTTGTTCTCTTTCAAATTTTCGTTTTGATTATTATTGTTATCTTCTTCTTCAATGACACAATCAAAATCTATTATTATCAATCATCGACTAAGAAATACCAAAACTTTCCATATTCCTTTCCAAATATTTAACTTAACATTCTCCCAATCTTTTGTGCGAATGTGTCAACTGTATAACATCATTAACGTTTTCTGTAGTTTCAAGATTCCGGACGTAATAAATTCGCACCTGGAGGATAACAATGGCACAACTCGAAAAACTCTTTTTTCAGGAGAACAGTTTGAATATTTCCTTGCGTATTAAATCAGTTTATTAACCAATAAAAAAACATTGTTTTACAAAAGTTAAGAAGCCATTATGTAATTTCGTTACATATCTAGTGGATAGTTCAGCTCAAATGATCATTGTGCCACTATTTTTGTTTTAATTCGAGTAAAATATTACAATACAACAATCACATTTTCGCTTTTTAGCGCACAATAATAATTTTAAGAATTGTGCCGTTTTCATCAAAGGTAGAACAGATATCCAGGAACATTTCTGAATACTTAACTCAAAAATGTAATTTTTTGAATTGTGCCACTATTATCGCTCAGGCGAGAATTATGCAAAGTATATTGGTCTACGTAACTCTTCTTTGTCCGTCGGAAATCTGCAGTCCTGCTCGGAAACGATGAAAAATTTGTCGATAAAATATTTATGTAGATGTGTTAAACTGCACGGAGTACAGTTATAAGAATATTATGATAACATACCTCAATAATAATACTCGGTGTTAACATAATACTATTGTAGCAATTGAACGTGCTACGTAAACACAGTTAAAAGAAAGCTCTAGAATCATCGGTTGATAGTTTTTTTATGTGCCATTAAAATTTTCACAATGTTATCAACATATGGAGTGTGACAGTTAAAAAATAATAAATAGTACAATTTGTTTCAGCTTGCTGTTCAAAAGAATTGGAATTTGAATTGCTTGAATTTGAATTCTTAAGTAAGTACTTCTCACAGCGCAGGTAGCTACAGGACTCCCTCCCCAGACAACGCAGACATGGCTGCGGTGGAAAAAGGAATAGTCAGATACCGAGGTGATCGGGAAATCGAACCCGCCTTCCAGAACGAGTGGTTGTGTGTGTCCGATCCTTACTGCCATCGAACAACGGAAGGGTTGGTTGTGATGTGGCGGCTGGTGACTCTGATGCGGTTTGCGAGTGTGATGTGAAACTCTCAAGATCTTGAGCAACGTATGCTGGTTTGAGGCGGTCGATGCTCACGGTGATTTCCTTCCCTTTTACCAGTATGGTATATGTTCGTTCGTGCCGACGAACGACTTTATGAGGGCCACTGTAGGGTTGTTGAAGCGGGCTCTTGACTGTGTGGTCCCTCAGAAAGACGTGAGAAGCTGTGGGAAGATTTTTGAAGACGAAACGATGTCCATAACCATGGCGGGTACCTTCAACTGGTCTCAGCTCGTTGAAATGTTTCCGTAGTTCCTTGAGGAAGCTTCCGGTGTCGTCGTTAACATTAGGTCGTGCTGTACATAGAAATTCGCCGGGTAAGCGGAGCGGCTCGCCGTATACTAGCTCGGCTGAGGTTGTCGCGAGGTCATCTCTCCAAGCTGCTCTGATTCCCATGAGTACGGTGGGAAGTGTTTCCGTCCAACGGTTATTCTGATGGCACTTGATCGCTGCTTTCAGTTGACGATGAAATCGTTCCACCATGCCATTTGCTGCGGGGTGGTATGCAGTTGTATGGATTTGCGTCGTGCCTGCCAGGAAATTCAACTGCCTGAACAGCCTCGACTCAAATTGTCTCCCTTGGTCCGTAGTAATGCGGAGTGGAGTGCCGAATCTTGTTATCCAGCCCTTGTAGAAAGCACGCGCCACTGTTTCAGCCTCTTGGTCTGGGATCGGGAATGCCTCTGGCCATCTCGTGAATCTGTCTACGCACGTGAGACAGTATCGGCATCCTTCTGAAGAAGGCATGACGATTATGTCGATGTGGACGTGCTCGAATCTAGCGGAGGGTCTGGGGAAGGCTCCCAGGGGTGCTGACACGTGCCGTGTAATCTTGCTTCGTTGGCATTGAAGGCAATTGCGTGCGAGCTTAATAGTCTCAGCTTTAATGGCCGGCCAGACATAACGTTGAGTTATGAGCTTAACCGTGGCCTTAATTCCAGGGTGAGCCAGCTGATGGACCGCATTGAATGCCGCAGGTCTGAACTTCTTCGTGACGAAGGGTCTGGCTATGGTAGTTGAGACGTCACAGTAGAGATGCGCGTCAGTACCCGGAATATTAATCTTTTTAAGTTGTAGGCTAGAACTTCCTTGCAAGTGTTGTTCCAGTTCAGGGTCGCACATCTGGTCAGCTGCCAGCGCTGCGTAGTCCAGAGGAGTATCTATCGTCTCGACCCTGGAGAGAGCATCCGCGACGATGTTGTCTTTTCCGGAGACGTGTCGGATGTCAGTTGTGAACTGGCTGATATAGTCCAGATGGCGGAATTGCCTTGGTGAGCATTTGTCTGCTTTTTGTTGGAAGGCGAACGTGATACGCTTATGGTCTGTAAATATGGTGAACGACCTGCCTTCCACCATGTGGCGAAAGTATTTCACAGCGAGATAGATGGCTAGTAGTTCTCTGTCGTACGCGCCATATTTCTTTTCAGCTGCCGAAAACTTCTTCGAAAAGAATGCTAGAGGCTCCCAGTGACCTGCGACGAATTGTTGGAGTGCGGCACCGGCTGTAGTATCAGACGCGTCGCTGACGATAGAGAGTGGGGCGTCGCACTTCGGGTGAACGAGCAGGGTTGCCTGGGCCAGAGCTTCCTTGCACTTGCTGAAAGCTTCTACTGTTTCGGCAGTCCAAGACACGAGTTGTTTGCCTTTTTGGTTCCCTTTTAGGAGGTCATTGAGTGGAGCTTGTGTCCTCGCGGCGTTGGGAATGAATCTTCTGTAAAAATTTATTGCTCCCAGGAAACGGCGGAGATCCTTGATGGAAGCTGGTTGGCTGTAGTTGTTGATGGCCTCCACTTTATCTGGGAGGGGTGAAGTGCCAGCGTCGGACACCGAGTATCCTAGGAATTTGACCTTAGTCAGGCCGAAATGGCATTTGGCGGTGTTGATGACAACACCATATTCCTGCAGGCGCTGGAATAATATCTTGAGGTGGGCTAGGTGCTCTTCCTCTGACGTTGAGGCAATAAGGATGTCGTCTATGTAGGCGTAACAGAAATCTAAGCCTCTGGTAACCTCGTCCATGAAGCGTTGGAAGGTCTGGGCTGCGTTGCGGAGGCCGAAAGACATCACCGGAAATTCGAAGAGTCCGAATGGCGTAGTGATTGCTGTTTTCGGAATGTCCTCGGGAGCCACAGGGATTTGATTATATGCCCGCACCAGATCAATCGTTGAGAAGATCTTGGTGCCGCTCAGTGCCTGTGCAAAATCTTGGATGTGGCGTACGGGGTATCTGTCCGGAATAGTTCTGGCGTTCAATCTTCTATAATCGCCACATGGTCTCCACTGGTCGTCCTTCTTGGGTACCATGTGCAAGGGAGATGCCCAAGAGCTCTCGGAAGGTCGAGCGATTCCGAGACGGACCATGGCCTCGAACTCCTTCTTGGCGCGTTTTAACTTGTCAGGAGCAAGGCGTCGTGGGCGTTCGACTGTTGGAGGTCCTGGCGTGGTGTTAATATGGTGCAGTGTTGCGTGACGAACTTCCCTCCTGGCGCCGTCAGGGCGAGTGATGTCAGGAAACTGTTGAAGAAGCTTATGATACGGGGACGTTCCTGTGACCGTCTTAATGGAAGCGATCTTGTTGTCGCTTCGTTTTCCCGTGATGGTCAAATTCGTCACTTGGTCCAGCAGCCGTTTATTTCGGACATCCACCAGTAGCTCGTACTTGGCGAGAAAGTCTGCCCCGATGATTGGCCTGGAGACGTCTGCAATGACGAAGCTCCAAGTAAAGTCGCGTCGCAATCCCAGATCCAGGTTGAGCGTTAGGCTGCCATAAGTAGCGATTGTGCTGCCATTTGCTGCTGCCAGTTCGTATGTCGCTTTAGTGGGGCGTCCCTGGACAAGTCGTCGTGGGAAAACGCAGAGATCTGCGCCGGTGTCTATAAGAAATTGGGTACGGGTTACCCTGTCGGTAACAAAAAGGCGACTGACTTGGTTGGGGCTGGTGCTGGTCGCCATCAGTTTGGGCCCCGCGCGTTTTCCTGCTGGAAGTTGCAGGGTTTGGTGCACTTGCTTGCCTTCGTCCCATACTTCCAGTGGTACCAGCATGTTCCCTCGGGCTGACGACCTCTGGACCGACTGCGGGAACGATTGATCCAACGATGCGGGGTGGCGCTCCTCCTATGCTGGCCAGAGCGTAGTGTCGAAACTTCGCACCTCAAAGTAGCGAGCTCTTGTTGGAGAGGCTGCATCAACCGCTCCATCCGTGTTAGTAGTGGCTTTTTCAAGTTCGTGAAGGTTTTTATTTCTTGCAGCTCTGTTTCAATTTTATTGAGCATCACTGTCTTCATTTCCTCGAATTTCGTATTGATAAATTCAAATATTGACTCACTGTCTATATTAATCATAGATTGGTGTGTCGCCGACGGTGAGTCCATGGTGCCAGTTAATAGGGGTGAGGATGTGGTTTTCTTCGCACTGGAGAATTTACTGCGAGATTTAGACATGTTGATCGCGTTTTTTTTTTTTTTTTTGCTTGTAGTTAAAATTCTATGGTTTGTTCACAGATGCCCCATATAATTTATTTTTTTTAATAATTTTGTTGTGTTGTCTATGACTTTTTTTTTTTTTTTTTTTTTTTTTTTTTTTTTTTTTTTTTCAAAAACACTTAAATTGTCTGTGGTTTATTTCAATTCTTTTGAAAATTCCAATTCTTTTGAACAGCAAGCTGTGGTTTCAGCTTGCTGTTCAAAAGAATTGGAATTTGAATTCTTAAGTAAGTACTTCTCACAGCGCAGGTAGCTACACTATTCTTCTTGCACGGGTTATATATAGTTTTAAAAACATATTTTACTTCATGGTAACGGTTCCACAAAATTATTATTTACATCACACATAAACCCGTATAGAGTTTAACCCAGAAACAAATAAATTTAAAAAAAGAAAAGAAAAACTAATGCACAAAGCTTTAAAAATCGATTAAGTATCGCTGGGTCCCACAGACCCTACCAGGCATAAATCTTATTATTATTAAATTTTTTTTTTAATTAGTTTTTATATACATATACATATACATGTAATATAATCATAAGTAATTAAATTTTCAGGTTACAATCGGATTAAACTCAAATCATTAAATACTAACATGCAACATTGATTAGAAACAGTATAAACATATATATGTATATAATATATAACCTTTACGAGAGTGTAACTACTAGTGAGTAAAGGGATGTTAGGGAAGGGAAGTTAATGTTATTATAAACGCGAAAGTTTGTACGGATGTATTTGTATTTGTTACTCTTTCACGTAAAACTATTTGATTGATTTTAACGAAACCTTACAATAATATAGCTCATACATCAGAATCACATATAGGCTATAGTTTATAAAGCTAGCTAGGAAGGGGACGTGGGAGGTAGGGAATGCAAATCTCGCGAGATGGAGGCGCGAGATCCCGCGAGTTTAGAATAACAATACTGCGAGATCTCGCCAATTTCAAGATGTCGCGAGATTGGCAGTTTTGTGTGTTTTTTTGCAAATTATCACAATATTTGCATAAATTAGGTAAAAATAATAAAAGTTGTAAGTATTATAAGATAAACATTTATTTTCACGAATTTTTCAATAGACTTTTATGCATCAAACATCGTTCGACGTATTTGTCTATAATTTTTTAATAAACTTCTAGGTAGTAAACTTTGACGTACGTATCTATCAAATAACAAATGAAAGAAACAACCAGTCTTCTCTTCATATCAAACAAAAATCTTTTAGTAATAAAACCGTTCTTTTATAACAAACAAAACAACGAGAAGTAAAAAAAATAAGACTTAACAACTTCACATAAGAAACTTTTTTTTTACATAAATAACCAAAAAAATACTCGAATTAAATCAAACTCAATCACGTAACACGCTTCTAGCAACAACTTTTAGTAAACTAAACAAATGCGCGCTGATGACGCTGCACGCCGGCTCAATTTTCGACCTATCGCACGCCACCGAATGAAACCGACAGATCGCAAATCCGTCCGTGTCAGTCCGCGCTTCGAATAAGACTGTTTTATGCTTGAGTGCAATCTCGTTAAACTCGCAAGATCTCGCCCTTTTTTCGTCCTAGATCAATATCGAGAACGAGATCTCGCGAGAACGAGATTGCATTCCCTAGTGGGAGGGGAACGGGGGGGCAAGGGAAAGGTGATTCAGGGAGAAACAATGTATTTCTTTGAATATGGCATTGCCACGCATGTCGGGAATCAGCTAGTTGTGATATAATTTCACCAGACATGCGGAGAGTTAAAGAGAGGAAATAGTGGAGTCTTGAAGCAACCTTTTAACAGGCAAGTTATTCCACTACCGAGATATTACGCTGTTTGTGCGAGAAAAAATAACATCTAATTTATTGTCAACTTAAGGCTCTGCAACCGGGATCGAAAAGAAGAAGATGGAGACATACGAAATTACGAATGTTAGAGGAGAGCGCTAACATTTACAGCGACAAAATTGATGCGAAAATTGCGAAAATGTTTAATAAAACACGACTCGTTTAAAATAGAGCAAAAATCTCGTGGGTATTATCTTAAACAGCATTTAAAGAAACACTGTGAAATTTTTCATACATATAACTTGTAAAATAACTGAAACAAGCGTGTTAATAATAATTTTTGGAGCATACTTTGCGATTTTTTTCTATCGACGGAATTTTATATAATTTGCGTTTAGGGCGCGGGCAAAGTCTAGATATTATCTTTAAGAATAACATATATTTTTTTAGGAGCTTTAAAACTTACCGTGTTTAGGGAAATGTGTAATAAACCGGTATAAATCCGGGTTGCGCGCCCTTAAATCGCTTTCTTGTCTAACGTCTATCAAACTTGACAGACGACATTACAAAATGAACAGAAAAAGCAAAACGCCATTCATCTGTGGTATCCAGCAGTGCAAAACGTCTGGCAGCGAATTTAAGCTGCGATGTCTGACACAATTACCATAACCCGGTGTACACTAAACGAATACACGTGTAATGCACGAACGGACACATGTAGTATTAATGGTTTAATCAGTACCACAACAAAACCGTTTGTTTACCCCTGTACCAGGGAGGCAGGGGATATAAACTGGTGTGTTGCGGGCGGTGGGTGGCCGATTGCACTACAAAAACTAATATGCCTCGCTGGAACCCTGCAGCTGTACAATGTCAGGAAATTAATACTCCCGCAGCAATCTGCCAACAAACAACGGAGGTACATTCATACAGCTTCCTAGTTATAAGGACGTTTTGGCAGGTCGTCACTCAGGTGAATAATAAAGGCTTTTTCAATTCTGATGGGTATTTTATAATACAAACAAAATTGAATCGATTCAGAAAAATTTCATAAAATACTTTTCTTGCAAATCGCACAATCGATTTAAAAATTATCTTGATGTAACAAAATTTTTCAAAATTGATACATTGGGTGTACATAAAAAATTCTCAGATGCAATGTTGCTATATAAAATCGTAAATAATATAACTGACTGTCCTGAATTATTGAGTAGAATTGATTAGAAAGTACCTACCAGGCACACATGTAATATTTTTAAGAAAAACACTGTAAAACCAAATTCAAACCAAAATGCTTGCCTTCTAAAAATGTGTTCAACATATAATAACATTCTCTCTGACATAGATATCTTCAATAGAGAACTTCAGTCTTTTTTTTATTTTTTTATTGAATAATGACCTTCTTACTTAAATAACTGCACTTTTTTTGAGTTAGTTTCAATAGTTAAAATAATTGTCAAAGTTTTAATTTTTCAAGATCCCCCGAAAACCACCGCATATTGTGTTGTGAATCGTGTGACGTCACCACTCCTGAAAAGTTATTTTTATTTTCAACAGGTGTTATCATTTTGTATGATAATTATACGGAATAAAGATGATATTATTCGATAAGTCAAAACATTATTTTGGAGGATTTATTTACTCATTATATTATTATATTTTTGAATATTATTACGGGAGAGTGGTATAAAAATTGTTTGAAATTATATTTTTTTTAGCTTTTAAAATCAATATTATCAATAACGAAACATCACCCACAAAAGTAGAGGCAAACGATATCAGCTATTCCATTGCGGCCATTTTGATTTGGCCGTGGAGAAGTAGGTAATACTGTGATAAAGTATTTATATACGATATTTTCGTACAGTTTAAAGGTTTTTAATATTTTAATAATAAAGATAAACTAATAGAGATACCTCTATTTTCGATACTGAATTAGGCCTGAATAATGTTTCAATAAACACAACAACTAAATCTCTATAAACAGTAAAACGAATAAATTAATACGATGGCTTGTGTCATTCCTACATTCCCGTACATTTTCCATACAATGACTTTACGGTGACGTCACGACACGAGGAACAGTGACGTCTCCACTAAACATTTCAATAATGCCAACTTGATTAACTTGCTGTGTTTTGACGAGATGTTTGGGGGGGGGGGGTGACACAACGTTATCCGCCCCGGGTGGCCCCCATGCTACCTACGCCACTGCATATCATTACAGTATAACTACAATATTTCAGTTCTAAAAGAGTAAAAGAAATGTCAAAGAAACGTCGAACAGAACTCGGTGGGATTTTTGTTGTTGGATTTGACTTGAAAGTTCTTTAATATTTGCTTGCATTTTTGATGTGGAGACGCGAGAGAAAACAGTGTTTGTTTTTCCGATAATTAAGAATTGAAAAAGTTTGCTCACAAATATACGTACTACCAAACATAGTAATTATTTGCTGAGCAAACCTTTTTCATTCTTTGTACTTTTCGGAAGGCAAACTCCCGTAGCAATCTACCAAGTTATTTTTTTCCTTAAGAGGAAATACTAGCGGCGTTTTTCCATACAAACGTATTCCCCGTTTATCTCTCTGGATTTTGACCCTAGAGCAAAATTTTTTTTTACATAATATAGATATCGACCACTAGCGTGTCGGTACGTTTTGCTTTTTTTGATAATTTACTTTTTATAGAAGTTAGGACCTTCCAAAAATGAATAAAATTGCCTAATTTAAACGCCGTCAAAAAACGTTCAGTATACAAACTAAACAATGTATTTTGAAAAAAAGCAAAACGTACCGACATAGAATATTTTCTTTTAATACAGTTAGTGAAAAAATTTTTTTAAATCCGTCCAGTTTTGGAGAAGAAAAATGGGGAATACAAAACATCGATTTCGAAGATTTTATTTAGGTATTTTCGGCCCGACGTGCAGGTGTCCCTTTCGCTCATTTCTCCTGAGGGGGGCCGGGGAATAAGGGTTTTGACAAATACATACATATAAAGCGAAGTAGTGATGTAACGAATTTTATCGGTAGACTAGTGTTGTCCTTGCCCGAGTAATCGATATTTTTTATTCGTTTTTTTTTCTGTTTAGTGAGTCATCGCGGTATACCAATACTGACCGAGCTTTCATACTAAAATTGTGCAAAATTATAATTGTTTATGTCAAGTACTATAATAAATTTTCAATCTGGGAGGCGTTTTAGGTACCATCGCCCCGGAAACCATTTATTGGATAACCAACACCCCCACCACTTGGTCACCCCAAGTGGTCCGCTATGTTTGGTGACTGAGCATGGGTTTCCGGGTTCACGGGTGAGGTCTGCATGGGTTTTGGTGGCGGATGATTTTGTTCACTTACTGCGTGGCGGGCCGGATTGGGAGAAACTGGAAGAGGGAGATCTTTTGATCTCTACAGCCGGACTCTCTCCACCATCATTTCATACTTTTACCTACCCAGAAATTCCTCTCCTTCCTTTCATTAAAAATTACCTCCACACAGCTTCTCTAATGACTTTGCTATACTATAAGGGTATTTAACTTAAAAATAATTTTTATATTTCATTTTATATAATTGCATTTTGTGATATTTTTAAGTAATTAATCACCTCTCCCTTGAATATTTTGTCTATAATTCTCATATGCCTATAGTTGTTTGTATTTTAATATTAATCTTATCCTGACGAAGAACACTCTCTTTTCGAAACATGTTGATAATATTGATTACATAAAGCTGTTTCTACAAAGTTATTTGTTCTCATTTAATTAAGAATGACGCCACAAAGATTGGACCCATTTGCAGCATTTCAAGCTGGGTAGCGATAACCAATTCGTTTGTGCAATTTCAATCAATGCATTTCTGTGTTTCTCGAGAACCCTTCTATGGGCTTACACATCATTAGGTAGTACTTTTACGCCAGTTTATTAAACATTTGTGGTCAGAAACATCCAAGTAGTGTAGTTTTGTAGCTCTAGCACATATGAAGCTGTGTGACTTTTGCACTCCCAGAAATAAAACCTTTTTAGTATAATTATCATTATGCATATATCCAATTGTATATCCGCATGTACATTATTTGGCTTATAGTAAATATGTTATTTTCCACATCAAGTATAGGTACAATAAAATAGATGCAAGAATGTTTTTTTTTTTGATAAATTAATATCGTAAAAAATATCCTATATATATTTATTCTCAAAACTCTTGAGAACATATCGTCGTTGCATTCACAAAATATCCCATGTAAGGTTTTCGAACAATTTTTTTTTGTTTACACCATTTGATTCACAACGGTTTCCTAAATAATCTGACATAAATATATCCCATTTTTCAAACTCATCTTTTTAATCATTTTAGAGGCAACTCTGACCATTACTTGTAATTAATGGTAGTTATTTAAAAAATATATACTACATATACTACAGAAATATAAAAAAAATATAAAATTAAATCCCTATATACTACAGAAATATAAAAAAAATATAAAATTATAAAATTAAAATGAGAAAAAAAAGTTTTTTGTGTGCAAGAATTCGTATTATTTTTTTAGCTCAAATTTGTCGCACATAAATTAAAATTACCCAAAGAATTTTTTTTTTATAATATACAATAATCTCAACAATCTAAAAAGAGTATATTATGCACTAATCCAGTCATTAATTCAATATGGAATTATTGGATGGGGGGGGGGGTCATACAACAATATTCTAACCCCGATCAAAGTAATCCAGAAACTAATCATTAAAGTATTCCTTAAGAAACCCTCCACCTATCTAACAGAAACGCTTTTCGCAGATTTCACGGTGCCTCGAGGAGAGAATATCTTCAAGAAAAATGCAATTATCCTAATTTACAAAGATAATATAAATATCATCAAAAAATTTGAAACTCACCAATCAAAAAGATATGAAGATAACATCAAAATACCAAAATTTAATACCAAACTAATGCAAAACAATTTATTATATCTATTTAGGGATAAAGTTTTTCAACAACCTTCCCATTGAAATAAAAAAAAACCAAAGACATCAATAAACTGAAACTCAAACTGAAGCTACACTTCATCAGGAATAATTAACTAAATAACTACCTGTTTTTCTCATTCTTTCTATTTATTATTAATCTATATTCATCTCTATTTTATTTAGTTTTTTCGAATTTCTCCCAAGTGCACAATATTTTAGTATGTAACCGTATCCTATGTATGTACACCATATGTAATTTATATAACTCCACTGTACAATTATACATATATCTACCTATATTAAATATTAAAAAAAAAATATATATATGTATATATATATATATACAGGGTGTTAAGGGACGTACTTGACTTACTTTAACCAGTGATTCCTGACATTATTTGGAGTAAAAAATGTTAATGAAATTTTGGTCTCCGGTGACTTCTTGGATGACTTTTTTTTAATTTTTTCAAAATTTCTTTCTTCAAAATCAAACAAAAAAAAATTTCTTCTGCATGTCGTCACTGATCACTCAGCCGAGTAACTGACCAACCCCTAACCCCGCCTCTAACTGTCCAATACCTACCATTTTTTTGTGTTTTTGTAGAAAAAATAAATAAAAAAAACTCCCAAAAAGTCACCGGAGACCAAAATTTTATTTACATTTTTCACTCCAAATAATGTCAGGAATCACTGGTTAAAGTAAGTCAAGTACGTCCCTTAATACCTTGTATATATATATACATATATTTGTATGTTATGGTTAAGGTTTTCACGGGTGTAAGATGTAAAACAATTTTCTCGGTTTACCCGCGTAACGTAGTCCTGAGAAGGACTTTTTAACTCCTGACGTTTCGGACAGATCACACTGTCCATCTTCAGAGGCCTTATGTCTTTAGTTTTTGTCTCAAACTGATAGCTTTCGCATGTCTGTTTGGTCCAGAGTCCAAGACTTAAGTGAGTGCAAATCAATTCTTATGGCTAGAACGGAGTACCCGGGTTGAATGTGATTTATGGTGCTGGGGGTACGAGGTGGGGCCGGCAGTCATAAGACATAAGGCCTCTGAAGATGGACAGTGTGATCTGTCCGAAACGTCAGGAGTTAAAAAGTCCTTCTCAGGACTACTTTACGCGGGTAAACCGAGAAAATTGTTTTACATATATTTGTATATATATATATATATGTATATATTTTCAATATAAACTCAGTAGGTAAAGCAAAAATATTTTTTTAATATTAATATTTAACTCTCAAAAAATTACCAAAAAATTAAGTTGCATCCAAAATCATACGAAATTAATTCTTTTAAGACCAATATTTCGTAATTTGAAACAAAAATAAATAAAATAAAAAATATTTATCCGCACAAGATATTTTCTCTACCTTTTGATAAAAAAATACATTTTCAGTTTATTTGGGTGTTTTGGTCACAAATCCAAATTTACCCCCCCCCCCCCCCCCCCGGCTATTTGTTAGCTTTGGGAACTTTTGTAAAACCAAAGTTTACGAAACTTATGGAATTTTGTATCTATTAATTATTTTTACATGAAACGATAAAAAAGTGAGGTGACGGAAATGTTAACAATACATTTTTGTAATAAATATGTACGTGTTTTTATTTTTTTCGTTATCAGTAATTTTAGTTAGAAAAAACGTAAGATGAGTGTCATTTTAAAAAAAATTGTGCGTTCAAAATTTTTATATTTGAAAAGCAAAGGTTTATTTCGGATTTCAAAATTTAAAAGCGTATTTCATCGCCTTTCAAAAACAGTTTTTAGTTTTCGGATACTATCAGAAATATTCCATTTATTTGGATTTTATTGCAAAGCGGAAATATTTCGACCTTATGAAAAAATATGCCCGAGGCCTGAGGGATTTGGGTCATATGAGAAAGGCCAAGTTGCCTTTCCTACGTTTGCTACAAAAAATATCATATGTGCATAAAAAGTGCGCACAAAAATCCTGAATGCAAAATTTAAGAAAAAATGTCGGTTTTAATAAAAAAAAATGTATATTCAGCCCACTTGTTTTCACCGAAACATGGTATCAAAAATAACTCTACAATTAATAAAAATAAATAAAAATAAATAAAAATATGGGTCCCTAATTTTTTTTTAAAGTTTTTTTTATTAAATATCCTAATATTCTAAAATACCCTTAGGATATTTTGTGCGCGCAACAACGATAAGTAGCTATAATAGCATATTCATGGACGCTAACAATGGAACGCTCCTGTGAGCGGTGAGAGAAATTGGATGTTTGGTCTTGTCTACACATTTGCAGATTGGTACATGCGTGGTCGGCAGAAATAATAATTCGGCTGCGGCTACGGATGACGCGCGTGGCTCACTCACACAAGACCTGCATTCACTCACACATCTAGAGCGCGATTCTGACTACTGTCATAGAGTGAAATAAAAGAGATTTTTTAAAATACCTATTCATAAATGTTCGCAGCGACCGGCAGCGCTCTTAAGGCCCCGTTCTCCGCACAAAAAAAAACATTTCGGACGATTCGTGAAATTTGCTTTTAACGCATTCGACAGGAGGTGTATCTGCAGCGCGCGCGCATTATTATTACAAAAGGTCTGGTTTGGAACTTGGCTAATAATTTCATTACAAGCATTCGTTTCCAGAGAAGTTGATAATAGATGTAGGGCTGCCACAATTTTAAAATACACATAATATTTATGAAAATATCTGTTATTTTCTCAATGTATTACGTTAGATTACCTATAAAGTGTAATGTACACTTGAGGTGACCGTTCACAAAACAAAGCTATATTATTTATTATAACGGAACTACTATTATCATTGTTTCTCTTTAATTTATCTTATCAATATGGGAGACGGGACGGGATGGGTACTGCCGCGCCGCCCCGGAAAACATTTTTTGGATAACCAACACCCCTGCCGTAGGTCACCCAAGTGGTTTGCCATGTTTGGTGACTTAGCAGGGGTTCCCGGGTTATGGGATGAGGTATCAATTTGGAAGGCGACCATTGCCGCCCGGCAACCATTCATTGGATAACAGAGGTGCCCGGGTTCATGGGGTGAGGCTTATCTATTTATTGGGTACTACTTTTTTTTAAAGAAAAAGCGTCATAATTCGTATTCCCGGTTTACGAATAACCTGACAATTTGAAAATCTCCTACCAGCATCATAATAAGCGGAAGATGTTGCTTGTACATTAAAAGAGGAATTGAACCCGCGACATCTTGACCCGACCCATTTTTCAATTTTCAACTAAGTAAAGTGCACATTTTAATCATATTTGTTTATAGTCCAGTCAATTTTTAATTTGGGAGGTGGGAATGGGTACCGCCGCCCCGGGAACCTTTATTGGATAACCAATACCTCTGCCATAGGTCACCCCAAGTGGTTCGCTACGTTTGGTGATTTAGCAGGGGTGCCCGGGTTCATGGAGTGAGGTTTGTCCAGGTCTTGGAGGCGGATGACCAGTACAAAACTGAACCCGAGATTCCTACCCACCCCTTAAACCCTTTTCCTTCCCAGAACTCTCCTCTCCTTCTTTTCCTTAAAAAAACCCTCCACACAGCATCATAGGTGAGCATAAAGATGACATAGGCCCTGAGGGAAATTATGTTTCTCAGGGCCTCCTGTGTGGAGCTCATGTAAAAAAAAATGAATGGTCCAAAAGTAGGTGTAGAGTGCACCTAAGCGATTCCTTCAGAAACTTGGTCAGGGTGCTTAGGGTGTGAACATACTAAAAGTTCTGACGTCTAGGTGGTGAGCTAGGGAAGGGAAGGGGGGGGGGAGAAGGTTCCAATTTTTGGATTTACGCTTATATCTCGGAAACGGTGCATTTCAGAGGATTTTTTTTAGAATAAGTGAAAGCTCATAAAATTATCTACAACTTTTATTCTATACGCAATTTTCGAAATCCCAGCCGTTTTTGACTTACACGCTCCACAAATGTAGATATTTTCGAATAAAATCATTTTACCTCACATTTTTCATCAAACATTCCTTCATATCGTCTAAAATATTTATCAATGAAAGAAATTTGTTTGAAAGAAGTTGTAAAGAATTTAATTCCCTTTTAGATAATATGTATACATTTGCAAACTAATCTTCAACCAGTAAATATTTACTGGAATTTTAAGTTTTTTAGTAAATGTCGTCATTTTTTATCTTATTACTGACACACCACTTTTGTTTGAGATTGTGGGACTTGGATTTCATTTATTATTTCATCATTTAGTTCCTAAAACAATTAGTTTAATGAATCTTCACCAACTTGAACAGCATCTTAGCAAGTTATTGTGGCATCTCCGACGACTTCACTCCACAAAAATTGACATTATTTCACTGGTTTGTGGGAAGGGAGGATGTGCATCAAACCACTGACTGAGTTTGGCACAACCTGTTTTTGCCTACATGCACCTTTTCGCTCATTATTTATATCCGGGGGTGAAGTGCACAAACTACGGGAGGTAATTCTGCACGACAGTACACGTAAAAAAAGGTACGAAACTTTTTTCAAAAAGTTCTAAGGTAGTTACGGGTAAAAAGTTTTGTTGTTTGTATGAAAAAAATAATATTCTTCTGTGGAAAAATAATTTTGTATAGGGAAAAAATTGAATTTAGAAAAAAATTAATTGTCTTTTTTACATTCACCATCATGTACCTCCCGAAGTTTATGTAGAAATTTATGAAGTGGCAGCCCTAAAAGCTACGAGCGTAAAGGACGGGCGGGCAAGCGCGTGCATATCAGCAAACTACAGCTTTGCTAGGACTAGTTAACCGATGGAATCTAAATTATTAAACATTTATAAAAAGGTCAAAGTAATTACTTATAACAATGTAGTTGGTTTTAGTAAACAAGCGAAACTTTTATTTACTTACATTTACGTAACGCATTTTGGTTTTATTATCCAACGAACATCTAATAATAGGTAGTAATAAAATCATACGAATGATGATAATTACATATTTCCTTGTCCGTAACAATTTGGGACGCGGGTAAGGGTACCGCCGCCCCGGAAACTATTTATTGGATAACCCCAAGTTGTTCGTTTGGTGACTTAGCAGGGGTGCCCGGGTTTGGATCTTGGTGGCGGATGTGTCTGCCCACCAGCTGCGTGGTAGGCCAGATCGGGAGAGACTGGTTGAGGGAGATCTTGCGACCTCTCAGGCAGAACTCTTTTGGAACATCGCCTTGCACCGCATTGGGAGGGATGGATTCAAAAGTCCGTCACACCCAAACCCACTGACCCTCAAATTCCTACCCACCCCTATAACCTTATCCTTTCCTCTCCTTCCTTTCCATTAAAACACCCTCCACACAGCAAATCCAAAGATGACATATGCCCTGAGGGAAAAAAATCCTCAGGGCCTATGTGGAGTTACTGTAAAAAAACAAGGTAATTTTTGAAAGCAGATTTTTGTTAGCAGCTTGATCCGTAAAAATGTATTATTATTATGTCCTATAATTTTAATAAATGAGCAAAATAAAAGCTTTTGCATTCAATGGTCATTTAAAAAAAACGTAATTTAATTTTAAAAAACTTGCCCGGGAATTTCAGTTGCCGAAGCATTGGAAATAGATTTATTTCCCAAAGTACGCATTCTGTAAAAATAAAACAATAACTGTCACCTTTGTTATATAATACACAAATAAATTGAAAATTTATTTTATAATAAATATTACATAATAGTAAATAATACGAGTATGTATTATATTAATAAAATTATGATCACAGGAGATAATGTTTACGCTTAGAAATACGACTTTTTTGTTATTGTCTTACCATTTTCGCAAAACAATATTATTATTTACGTACGTGTATATTAAACAAATCATGAAACATAGGACTACACGTCTGTGTGGCGAGCTGTCTGGACAGCGAATGACGAATATTTGAAAGGCACATAGGTTACACGCACGTTAGATAGAGATGGCCGGTGAATATTATCTTTAGAATTAAAAAACGTAAGCGCCTGTTGATGAAATATTTAATTAATCACGGTTAATTGAAAAAAGAGCAAAAATCTCGCGATAATTGTCTTTAGTTTTATTTAAAGAAACGCTGTGAATTTTTTCATACATATAACTTGTAAAATAACTGAAACAAACGTGTTAATAATAATTTTTGGAGCATACTTTGTGATTTTTTTCTATCGAAGGAATTTTCTAAAATTTGCGTTTCGGCGCGATAAATGTCTAGATATTATCTTCAAAAATAACATATATTTTTTTAAGAGCTTAAAAACTTCAAATGTTTAAGGGAGATTTGTAAGAAATCGGTTGAAATTGGGAGAACCGAGGCTTGAATGCCGTTTTAAGGATATTATCACTTTGAAAATCTATCATGTTGGTTTGCAAATAGCTTGGTACATTATCGATATCCACTTCGAAGGGGTTTTTGAAAATCTCCATCTTGAGATTTTTTTAAAATCAGCATACCGGTTTTCAAACTCAGTTTGAAGTTGTATTAATGCCATTTTCATGTTAGTGTTTTCCCAAATAAAATTTATCCCAGCTTCTTCTACTGCTTTCTTGCAATTTTAAAAAGATCGAGTGTCCTTTCATCGACATGCTGGATAAACAATTTATTTATTTTTATTTATTTATTGCTTCTTCACAATTTATGTACATATATTTTTAGCATGTAATTATTAACCCCACTAGGGTTCGCCTGTATCGCCTGTAACAATGATAGTTTAATTTCAAATGATTTAACATCTGAATACAATTGGTATATCAATTTATTTTTTCCCTGTAAACGAGTATTGATTAGATTCAGTTCGGCAGTCAAATCAGTTAAAAATCCAAGGCAAGTTAAAAGTCACGTGCGTTGCAGCGAGAATCTTGCGGGCCGCACCAAGACTCCTCGCGGGCCGGAGGTTGCCGACTCATAGTCTATATGAACATATTTTTTAAAGCCATAATATTTTTCACTGGAGTTCGTTATTGTGACCAAAAAATATATAACAACGCTATCAAAAGTGTATTAAATGAGTACAAAACTGCATAAATGTATTGATACATTATGTAATGACATATATTATGTTGTACTAATGTAATATGTTTTAGTTGTTCTAAGATTACCGTGTAATTTCTAGATACACAATGTAATAATATAATAAGGAAATCTATAATTGACTTCTCAGTTAGGTAAATCATACATGTATAAATTAATCAAATTGTACACTGTTGATTTCCCTAAAATAAAAAAAAAAATAAAACAAATATTTTAAAATAATAAAAAACATGATATGCCAAAAACTGAATTATTTTATGTCAGGGAAAACATACAACCCGCAAGACGAAACTATCTGGAAACAAGTTTAAACAGTGTTCATTTTGCAGTGGTTGGGCAAACGTATCCGCCACCAAGATCTAGACAAACCTCATCCCATGAATCCGGGCACCCTCACCTCTTTTTTTATGAAAAAGGCAAGAAGTATTAAATGACTCTTTGATTTATAAGTAATACTTGTAAATAAAATATATTTAATAGTTAATTAACTAATATTTAATCAATAATTAAGTTAAAAACCGTCCTATGAACTGGAATTCGCCATTAACCTTGCGCCATAGGATGTACGGCTGAGCGCTCCGGACTCTTCGCGCTCAATCTTAAAAACGGTTAAGCGTATAAAAAAAAATTTGTAGAGAATTTTATACTCTACAACTTTTATATTGAATGCAAATACGAATCGAGGCAAAGGAAGCGAGATATTTAAAAAAAACTGATTTTCGTTACCTTTGACCTTGAATATCCAAAGACGCTCACACGTTACCTTATGAGACTTTTGAGACAACATGCAGAATACAAAAATAAAGGTTTACACAAATTTTCAGCTTATTCCGTTTCATTTAGCGGATATACCATACTTTTAGCTTAAGTGACTGGACTATAAGAAAAATATGCAAGAATCACTAGAACACCAGGAATACACGAATCCTTTAAATATGAAATTAAGAAAAATCTTTAGTAAAAGTAATTATGTTTATTCTTTAGAGCTATTTTAAATATGATGAAATAAAAAAAATCTAAATAAGCAATTCACACGCGGTAGAAGTGAAATTTAAGTAGGTATACAAGAGTAGGGAGACTACGAATCACTTTTATCAATGTGAAGGATAAGGCCCTCCGTTCATGGAGATACTTACAATCTACGTAATAGGCCACTTGCATGGATTTCATAATGACTTGGAAAAATTCATGTGGATAGATCTTTTTACTAAGATTACGAAAATGTTAGCAAAAATTGTTAGATATGTACAGTTTTTTTATTTATTTTTAAATAAATAAATCCATTATTTGGGCTCGTGACGTCACTACATGAAAATGTCCCGTCTCCGAAAATGTTCCTATTAAGTTTGTAAAATTCCACACTGATTTATTTTTTCAGATGGCATCACTTTGATTTCAGGCGAATTTTTGAATTCGTTCACTAGATTTATTGTTTGTTCTCTGCGAACTTATCATTTGATTCGACTTTTTGACAGATGTTCTGAAGAGAACCCCGTACATTTAATGATGTACGGGGTTCTCTTCAGAACGTGAAGATGATGTCGGTACGTGTTTTAGAGGTATAATGATTATGGTGCTGATTTTAACAAATTAAATTTTATAATATTCTTATTATTATTATAATTTAAAAGTACAAGTATATTACATTGAATTTAGTAACATAGACGCTGTACATTATAACGATTTATGATCAATAAGATGGATCAAGGAAAAAAAATATTTATGAGATATAATATTTTTGGTATGGCTCGTTATTCTCATGTGCCTTTCGTGTGGAAAACGTTCTTTTTTAAAAAATGATTTTCGGCTATGTAATTATCGTTTTTTCACACCTATAAAATTATGTCCCGTCTTTCCGGTTTATAAAAAATGGTCTGATTTTTCGGATTGAAATTTTCAAAAATCCTCAAGTTTTCAAAAATACGATTAAAAAGAAAAAAAAAATACAGAATGTCTTAGAATATTTGCCTGAACCGGAAAAAAATTTCAAAAAATGTGATGCAAGTGGCCTATTGTGACGAAACCACAAGTACCCTGCTGATATACTACGTTTTAATGCTTGTCTCCGTACACGGCGCTATCCGAAATATACTGAACTTGATCATTTTTCACGTGCAGCCGTGGAGTGAACACACTGTCGAGCGATGTCCTTATGTCTTTTTTTCCACCATCAATCCATGCCTTCTCCACTAAATCCTTTCTTACGTATTCTGTTAAAGTATAGTTATATAAACATGCATTTTTCCACTTCCAGAACAAATCTAACATTACTTTCATGTTCCGACGCCATTCTGTCAAACGTCAAACGAATAAGTATCGGACACAAATGATGCGACGCGTTGCGTGCGATCAGCACTGTCGGTATCGTGATACTGATTGGAAACCGACAGCCGCCGCGTAGCACCGTGAACGGGCACCAACAAAATCGTACGGGGGGTACTTACGATCGGCGCGTATGATACGCGCACGAGGATCGAGAATTTTGTAAGTATCTCCGTGAACGGAGGCACTTTTTATTTCCATATTTTAGTCGACGATTTCCAGTGTACCTTTCCCTATACATTTGTTGATCATGTGTATTTGTATTTTCTTCTTCGGGGTCGCTAGATGCCGCATTCTTTTGTGCTTTCTTTTGCCTGTTCTTTTTGGAGTGGTTCGAAGGTTTGGATTTCGCATGATTCAATCTTTCGTCCGATAAATGTCGCAGAGGTTCATCAGGCGCTTTATACCACTACACCAAAGGAGACTTGCGTGGAACTATGGATTTATATTTATACTAGCTGACCCGACAAACGTTGTTCTACCATATAAATTATTTCTCTTGTAATGTGTGGGGATGGGATCTATGACAGAAAGAGAAGTGGAGCGCTGTAGACGATGACCGCCAATAAAAACAAAAAAAAACACCAACTAAAGTAGGAAAATGAAATAATGAAAATCAATATTAATTTCGAAGAGCAATTGAGTGTACATAATTTTTTGTCAGTCCATCTTTAGCCAACCCAAATAAGCTCGGTAGTTTGCCCACGCGAGAACATGATGCCGACGGAAATATCAAAATGATGCGACGCTTCTCGCGAAAGTCTTGCTCATGTGTGGATGAAAGTTTAGTGAGGCGGACGTAGCGCCATCTATCATTCAACAACATAAATAATTTCGTTCTTTTTGAAATACGAACGACGGTTAAATTTGTTCATACAAAAATAGTAAAATCGCGATTAAAAAATTGGAGGATGGGGTTAGGAGGGTTAAAATTTGGGGTTATAGGTATTTTTTGATGCGATATTAAGAACAAAAAAAAAACAAAAAAAAATTGTCAAAAAAGAGTTTTTTTCTGGATACCCTAATCACATAGCGGTATGAAATATAAACCTATTCTCATATCTACCAAATATACGTAAAACATTTCATAAAAATCGGTACAGCCGTTTTTGAGGAGTGCGACCACAAACACCGTGACACGAGATTTTTATATATAAGATTGTAACCGAGTACCCGTGAATTAAATAAATATTTTAATGCTATCTCATTCTTTTGAGGGCTAATCATAGATGTATGTGATTGTCTCTTTTTAGTGTCGCTTGTTTCCATTTCATCGAGTTTCAAATCACAACGATGCTTAAGAAGTTTTCACTTCAAAAACCCTCAAACGCCATTATTAGGAATCTGTGATATTTCCCTCCGTATTTTGAAAAAGGCCATAGGTTACATAGGTATAATCGTAGTCAGGTACCATCATGTATTAATTACGTAGGTAGATGATGTTACCAGAGTGTTACCAGAATCCTTTAAATATCAAATTTAAACGATATTCCACAAATTCACCTTATTTTGCCTTCTGAAATATAATGCCTATTTTCTATTCATACAAGTCTGCGAATTTTCTTTATCTTTGAAATTTATTCATTCTTGACAGTTAATCCCATATATCTAAATTCCCTCACATCCCACGACATGTCGACTGCTAAAAAGGTGAACAGAAGAAGTCTGTGTATTTTTTTAAGTTAATCTAAACTTTAAAACAGAAAATCTGTATTCAAAGCAGCAAAAACCTTCTCTGCAATATAAGCTTTATTGTCAATTTTGATAGATTTGTCTTGAGTTACTGGATAACCTACTTATTTTTCGCTTTTAACGCCTATTCCACTACAAACAATGAATTATCTTTTATTTCAGTTAAAATTTAATTGTACGAAAATAAGACTAGATGCCATTAAGAGTATATGCTAGGGTCACTTGGTCTCCTTTCTATGCTGCCCACATTTGTCACATCGAATCCGTACAACATCGTTTCCTAAGAGGAATTACTTGGAGGTTGGGTCTTGAAAGAGGCGAGTACTCATATGATGAAATTGATCACATTTTAAATATTTGTTCTTTAGAAAAACGTAGAAAGGATTCTGATCTAATTTGCATATATAAAATTATCAACAGTTTCACTGATATACCTGCATTGTTACAACTCATCCAGTTTAACTTAACTTCCCGTAGACTCCGAAATAATGAATTGCTGTTCCTCAATCAACATTCTACTAATTATAGATACCATTCTCCCTTATCCAGAATGTCGAGACTTGTTGAGAAAGTCAAAGCATTGATTTTTTTGGTGTAAAACTAAATGACTTTCGGCAGTCGATAAGCAATATTTGGATGCTTCTTCATGACTTGTATTATATACTTTTTACATTTTATATTGTCATTGCTATTAACTTATATGTGCTTTCCCTTCACTGTCATCTCTGTTTTTTTTATTCGTGTTATTATTATGTTTTTAATGGACTATTGTCCGTAAATTAATAAATAAATAAGAGGATATCCAGTCGCCAAGAAATTTGAACAATATGTATTTTACCAAAATGATGTTGTTACTGTTGCTCTTACACCTTTGGATACTGAGCGAAAGAGACAACTGCACCTCGGGCTATTTATATATTTATAATACCTAAATAAAATCATCAAAATCGAGGTTTGGTAATCCTCAATTTTCTCCTCTGGTATTAGAAGAAAATATTCAATGTCCATTTTGCTTTTTGTTTGTGTATCTACTGAACGTCTATTGATGGCGTTCAAACTAAGCAATTTTAACGATTTTTGGAGGGTTATAACTGGTGACCGACCGAAGATTCGGTTTCGGTTTTGGTTTCGGCAAGTTTCGGCAAAAAAATCTAGTTTCGGCATCAGTTTCGGTTTCGGCAGAAAATCCGCCGAACCTTCAGCCGAACCGAAACTCTGTATTCGTGAATTATCGCGCGTCGTTCGGCTGAGTTCGTATGAGTTCGTGGCTACTGTGTCACCCGCCATCATCAGCTGAGTTCGCCGGCAGAACCAGCGTGATTATGTTGTAAGTTTGTTTGGTTGTTTTCTCGCGAATCGTTTTTACTTCTGTCTCACATATTTTATTGGCAATTATTAAGCATTGAAGTTCTTTCCGTTGAGTTATTCACTCGAATTGATGAATGATGAGAATTATGTAAAAATAGAAGAGGTTAATATATTTTTTCACACTTCTACTTCAATTATTGTATTTTATTTCATTTAACACATGTAATAAGAATGTTGTGATTGTAAACGCAATTAAAATTAAAATACTCCATTAATGAGGTCCTTCCTTTGTAATGCAAGTGTTGATATTTGACAAATTTTTGTTAGAAGAAGTAGTTAACATGTTTGTTAATTTTTGCTTGTTTTATAGCAATAATATAAACAAAAAAAAATTGTCCACATAGTTCAATTATTTTTTTTATTATTTATTTCATTTAACACGTGTGAGGAATGTTGAGTTTTTAAACGCTCTTAATATTAAAATACTCAATTAAAGAGTTCCTTCTTTAACATAATTTTTTTTTTAAATTCTTTAAATTGCACTCTTAACATCTATTCTTATAAAACTTTCACAAATGCGACAATAACAGTGCATACTATTATTATGTTTTATTTTTTAATTGCAGTTATTCAGTTACTTTTTTTAAATCCCTAATTTATATATACGTAAAATATTCAGTATAACCATAGAAATAAAAATAAAAGTAAAAAATCAATATTATCCCCACGCTCAGGCATTGCCTTTGTGGGATTTTTTGTTCATACATTTATTATATTAAGCTTTTTTATACACTTTTCATTATTTTATGTCAATTATAAATTTTAATTTATTACATGTATGAAATAATGTCATATAAATAATAAAAAAAATGTTTACAAATACTTATACATATATGCAAGAAATTTTAAGAAATATAGCAATTTCATAATAAAAATCTCAGGCAGTGGTGAAGATTTCGTCAGTGTGGAGAGACTCTTTCAAGAATCAAAAAAATTTCCCCTTTGAATATCTCCTCACCGACGCCAAATACATCAATCTCGGAGGAGATTTGGTTCAGGTGCAATATACTCCTCCCTACCGGTAGAATCATTGGCAGGTTAGTCCTACAGGCAGAAAGATCTATGATGACTAATCTATGATGACGCTATCTAGGAAATCACCTGGAACATAGAGACTCACGCGCTCCAAAATGTGCACGAGTGTTGTGCACGCCCGCGAAGGTTTCTATATATAATGGTGAGCTCTGGCGTCATGAAATTTTTACAATAGGTGGCGCGTAAGATTCTTGAAAAATGTGTGTATTTCGTATAGTTTAGTGGCAGGGAGGAATAGCGGGAGAGGTAAAGAGAACGCGGGAGGTGAGGGGACACTTTCTTTATTTGAGTGGCATTGCCACGCATGCCGGGTACTTGCTAATAGTTTTATAATAATAATAATGTCGGGGGATAAACTGTCGAGGGATTAACTATCGGGTCACCATAGAATCACCCCTTGTAGTTGGTGTATTTTAATTCCAGAAACCTTTTAACGTAGCCGCCACAACTGTTTTAGTTTATTTTATAACGCCTCGCCTAATCTATGCGAAATGTTTTATTTCCAGCTTTGCAAAGCACCCTCGAGGTGATATTTCACAACAATGGCGCTATGAAAATTAGCCAAGTCCCACTATTATTATTATTAATCTACCGGGCTAGGAAAACCCTTTGTCTATTTACGGTCGCCCCCTTCTGAGAAGGTTCCGCGGCAGTTTCCTGTTGTTCTTTGCTGGATTTATTCTCTCCGACGATAGTGCGTTTTTGTAACGTTCTACTGTAACAAAGCCACTCAGCCTGAAAGGAAAGTGCTGCCTAGTTTGTTTTTTGTTTGTCGTTCAAACTACAAACAAGATTAAAGAAAGACAAGTGCATTTAGGACTTTAAGGTTCGGTTATTTGATTGGGGTATTTAAAATAATTAAGAGAAAATTGATCCGGCGAGCTTTAAGATATTTTTTTTGCACAGGAAGGAGAGTTTTTGTGGAAGTTTTTAGGAAGTTATCAAAAATATTTGTTAAACTTAAAAATAATAAAGATTAGTGGAATTGAACCATTGAACTTATCGGTGGAGAGAGAAAATTTTAAAGTAAGTGAAACTTCTATAGCACCGCTGTAATTTGGATTTCGGATAAAAGAATTCAATTTGGGAGGCGAAAATGGGTACAGCCCGGGGAACCTTTATTGGATAACCAACACCTCTGCCAAGTAGTTCGCTACGTTTGGTGATTTAGCAGGGGTGCCCGGGTTCACGGGGGTCGATTTGTCGATTAGTCGATCAGTCATTTGTCGAGGCCTAGGAGGTGGGTGGCCAGGACACATTGATCCCCAGATTCCTACCCACCCCTTAAACCCCTTTCCTTCCCAGAACTCTCCTCTCCTTAAAGATGACATAGGCCCTAATGGAAATTATTTTCTTCAGGGCCTCCTGTGTGGAGCTCACGTAAACAAAAATTAAAAAAACGGAAATGACGATTACTGCACCTGCGACGCATCAACTTTGATAATGATGCCACCTTTAAAGACTCCTATTGGTTGAGATATGAAACAAAAAATTACGCGAGGTCTGCGCTCATTGGTCGCTTTGATTATGACCTCATTTTTCAAGTATTGGTTGATATTGTTTTGGTAAACTTTCGTTTCGATTTTTTTTTCGTATTTTCATATTGATTTTTCTTTATTTTTTTATTGACAGATTCCTAACCATACCTCATACCCTTTTCCTTCCCAGTTCTCAAGTTATTCATAATAAAAATGTGCGACTTACCCCTGAGCGCCCCTGAGGCGTGCTTCGAGCACTGGTTCCCCTGGCAGGCGCGCCTCTGAATCAGGCCCGGGCAGTGTCGCCCCCCGTGCTCGGGGGCGCGCTGCACGCGGCGGGAGCGCGACATGGAGCCCGGCCCGCAGCTGGCGTCGCACTCGGACCAAGGGCCCCATCCGGTCACTTGGCAGTCCAGCACTGGGGACAACACACATATTATTATTAATAAAACTCAAACTTACTACTGTTTGCAATACTTATTTTTCTCGTTAAATGGTTGCAATGTCGAAAAGGTGGAAAGATTTAGATACCTCGGCAGTATTCTCACGGAGACTCTTGACCCAGAAGTAGAGGTTAGGTGCAGAATTGAAACAGCAAGAACTGCATTCAGTAAAATGAAATCCCTCTTATGCAATGACAATATCAACTTAAAACCATGGCAGAAAATGTTAAAATGTTACGTGTGGTCGGCCTTGCTGTATGGATGTGAGACATGGACCTTGATGGTAAATACCATGAACAGGTTAGAGGCTTTTGAAATGTGGCTTCACCGGAGAATGCTCAAGGTCCCATGGACCGACATGATCACCAACACAGAAATTTTATGCACGTTTAAAATTTATATTATTTACAATAACTGTTTTTAAGATTCGCAGATTAACAGAAAGTTATGTAAAGAGGTTAGTTAAAAAAATATGAGGGTTCTAGATTTTTTTTAAATCTCAAAGTGAACGGTGATCGAAATAAGTTTGAGAGAATGTTTACTAGATTTTATTAAATCTTGCTTATATCTAAATAAATATTAAAAAAAAAACTTTTCTAGAATACAGCCGCAAAACAAAATATTATGCTTCATCGTGAATTTGAAAACAAGTAAAGTTATAATTAATTATACACCGAAAACATAATAAATAATAATAAAATGGTAGTCATAAAAACTATTCTAATAACAAACAGATTTGATGAAAATTTAAAGTTTTCCTCTCCATAATATAATTTATTATATAATTTCCATAACATATTTTAGCAATACCCCCTTACCAATAATCGCATTTCAAATTTCACACAACTGATAAACATCCATTTACCATACAATAAAGAAACGCCTCTAAATTCCCGATAGATTCCCCTTTCTTTTTTTTGATAATCGGAGACGGTTTTTACATTTATATAGTTCCCGTGAGCACTTAGGCCATAGACCCATTGTACTATCTCCCATTTTACCTCATTCCTTTGACAGTAACCCAGTCCCTTTTATAAAGTTCACCAGGATTGTCATTGAAATGAAGCTTTATCTGCTGGTTCGACAATGTGTCTTCCCAGGTCTCATTTTCCCTCTTCACTCCTCCTTGGTTCCCTAGGCCCCATGACGGAAGAGGGCTTCATCTCTCCTCTCCACTCCTTAGCTCCCCGAAGGCTCCACGACGGAGAGTCCACCTCGCCTTGGTTCCCTAAAGGCCCCACAAGGGAAGAGTTCACTCGACCTTGGCTCCTCGAGGGCCCCAGGAGGGAAGAGAATTTCATCTCTTCTCCTCATTCCTCCTTGGTTCCCTAAAGGCCCCACAGAGGAAGAGTTCATCAAGATGTCCTCATTTCTCCTCTTCACTCCTACATGGTTCCTCGAAGGCCACATGGGAAGAGGACATCATCTCTCCACTTCACTCCTCCTTGGTTCTACAAAGGCCCCGCTCTGGAAGGGTGCCCTCCCCCTTGGTTCCTCGAAGGCCCCACAAGGGAAGAGTTCATGGAGGTGGCCTAAGTTTACCTCTCCACGGTTTCTCCTCTTGGTTCCTCCTACGGCCCCAGGAGGAAAATCCACAGAGGTGGCCTCAGCACTCCTAGGACCCAAAAGGCCCCTAGTTTTCGAATGGTCCAATTTTTTTGTCCCACGAGTTACCAGGGAAATAGAAGGTCCACTCCAACAGAGCCCTGAGTGCTGGAGTGAGGTCTAAATATTCCGAGATGCGACCTTGTTTCTCGGAGGCACCGTTCGTGACGCTGTTCCCCAGGACATTCAGCCTGAGCACGGTAGCTTGGCTTGGGATGGCTATTGCAGGTTTGTGTTTCCACTCCCTGAGCGATGGATTCGCCACACTCCCTACGCTAGCTTCCTCTTTCTTAATAAATGGAGCTATCTTTAGAGCACAGGCGTCGGGTGGGATCCTTAAGCTACTAGCATTTCAATGGAAGATGTTCTGAGGAACTAGCGTCATTGAATCCTTTGCCAACGGTGCACACTCGCGAAACATGCAAACGAAACGCACGCACGAAAAAGTGTGCCCAACATTAGTATACAGTTACCAATTTTCACATTAGAACGGATCGTTTCTATGACTTTTATCTTGAGTTCAACTGCCTGGCTGTGGAACAATTTGCCGGCTTCTGTGTTTCCTCCCTCCAAAAACATGGGTCGCTCCTTTCTTTCAACAAAAATACTCTCCACACAGCATCTCCAAATATGATATAGGCCCCGCGGAAAATTATTTTTCTCAGAGCCCCCTGTGTGGAGTTAAATGGAGTTAATTAAAAAAAACCCATAGAGTTTAGCGACCAGACAAGATCTGAATAGCAGGGTACTTCCCAACGATCCCTTTCCCACTCCAATCAGTCTCACGACCCACCCTAATTAAGAACATCACAGCCGCATTGTAGCAGTGGTGACTGTTTGTGGTAACACATTGGGGTTTATAGGATTATATATGTAGTTTCAACATCCTTCAAAAGATGTCTTTAGTATAGGTAGTCATATGTAGTTTTGAGGTGTCTCAAAAGATGTCAGTTAAGTAGTACCTTAGAAGAATGGCGACTGTCACCTTTCGTGTATGACGCACGAACGGTTACGGAAATAGCCGATGATATTCGATCGACAGCTGGGCACCGTCAGTGTCGAGTTCACCGGCTTCAGAATTACTTAGAGCATTCAATAGAACGGACTTTTGGTTCAATTAAATAAAAGTCATTGTAAACCTCATGATAACGTAAATAAAGTAACTTTTAATCTCGAAGAACTTCGTTTTTTATTGGAGATTCCCGAACACATTTCAAGTAATTTCAATGACTGGGATTGAAGGCCATTACACATTTTATAATATTAGGTCCTTACATATGAAATTGGCGTTTTGCCGTACTGGCAACATTGATCTCAAGTATCTTCTCTTTGGTTAGGAATTCCAAATTCAAATTTGTACAGCTATTTACTCATGTATTTGTGTTTCGAAAATAATAATTCATTTGTTTTTTCCTTAACTGTTTTTTTTCTTTGCGTCACTTAGTTTACAAAATGGAAAACTCGAAATATCGCGTTATTTACGAGTACGAGTTCCACCGTGGCACGAGTGGCTGCAGAAACGGCTCTAAGGATTAATGATGTGTATGGCGACGGTGCCGCAAAAGAAAATACAGTGCGTTTTTGGTTCCAACGTTTTCGTTCTGGAAATTTCGACCTGCAGAACAAGCCCCGTGGACGGCCGGAGACCAAAGTTGATAATGAAGAATTGAAGGCTATTGTGGAAGCGGATCCATCGCAAACCACGTCCGAGTTAGCTGCAGGCTGAGGTGTTAGTGATAAAACTGTTTTAATCCACTTGAAGCAAATTGGGAAGGTGAAAAAGCTTGAAAGGTGGGTACCTCACGAATTGAGTGAAGCAAATCAACAAACGCGCGTTAGAACGCTAGACCACACACTGCACAACAGACGGCTACCAAAAATAGAGGAGCTTCAATTGGAATGTTTAAGACATTCACCGTACTCTCCGGACCTTGCCCCAACAGATTACCATTTTTTTCGAAATTTGGATAACTTCTTGCAAGGGAAAAAATTCAACTCCGATGGGGCAGTCCAAACCGCCTTCAAAGATTTTATTGATTCCCGTCCGAATGTTTTTTTTAGTAAAGGGATCGATGAACTACCTATGAGATGGCAAAAGTGGATAGATAGCAATGGTACACTGTAACGTAATTATTTTCTTGGTAGTTATTCAGTAGGTGCCTACTTGCTCGGAAGGAGTATTATTAATTTCGGGTGCCGTTGAAACGATTGATAACAAATTCAAATTGCCGGAACGTTGTTCGTTTGTTTTTTTGGGTTTGAAAAAAAAACGATTAGAAGGGCCGCGTCATGACAGAAGAAGGAATTTGTCTGAAGTTTTGATTTGTAAGGAGTTTTGATACTCCTAAATGATTGTGTAAATTTGCAATATTATGCGTGTAACAGACGTGATGCCTTTACGAGACTGTTAAATAGTACCGGGTCGCGGTACACGCAGGATGTTGATTGTTTTTTCGAGGCGAGGAAAACTTTTATTGTGATGATCACGAGATATCGAGTTACCTATGTAATATTACAATCTAATGGAAGTGTTTATGATGTCTGTGTGCCTGGTACCTAAGGTTGGTGTTCTTATGCTTAGAACTGAGATTCTTGTGCCACGTACAATCCAATATCACCGAGGACAACTTTGGTGAAGACTGCAGGCACTTCTTAAATCACATTTACAGTCTAGAACTGCGGTTTATATCCTTTCAATGCTCAGAGATGGCCATCGGACGCATTGTGACGCCTTTGTGGATGGATCTGGAATCTGTGGGTGGACTGCTTCACGGAGTCATGGGTGTGCGAAGCGGCAGCTCTGGGGCTCTTCTCCAGCTATCTGGAGCCCTTGTCGCTGAGGTTAGAAGAGGTGCGCCATATTAACTATCGCAAGCTACGAATGATCATTTGGAGTGGATTCTACTAAAATAACTGAATTATCTCTCTCTCTCTTTACACCTTTCTTTATGAGTTTACAAAGGTATTTATGTAGATTATGTTATAGTAGATTATGTTTTTTTTTGCTTGTCAATAATAACAAGTTCATTTTGTTTTATGTGAGTTCTTTTATTTACATCAGATAGTAGCTTTCTTTTTATCCCACGCAGGACCCTGAGATGATGATGAGAGCTCATGCAAACGGAATTTCTCTGCTAACTGATAAGATGCGTGTCATTTTTGACGCCCAACGTGTCAACACACTTTGATTAAATAAATATATTATATTAAAAAAAATCGGCTTTGTGTTCCTCCCATACAAAACGCCAATTTCATATGTAAGGACCTAATATTTAACTTTATTAAACAATGTATTTCACCCAATTTTATCTACTTAATGATGTTTGGCCAAAACGTTGTACCTTTTTTTGTTCATTTGTAAAAATTTGTCAGAGGTAGACAATTTATTGAAGGTATTAAACCTTATTCCATCTCAACACCCTTCGCAGTACCTCAGAATAATATACCAGGATAAAAACAATAAATTAATACAGTGAACAATTATTCCCCTTGTCAGCATCAACATAATTTCATTTCCCGCGATAATAAAAATACGCGATAAAAATGTCACCGTAAACGGTAAAAATTTTAATATTTCAAACAAAAAGTCAAATATAATGGATTCAATTCTCTTAACTGCGCCTCCGACGGCAATTTTGGTGACGTTCAACTTTTATAAAATTTGTTTCAATTGCCGGAATGGTATATTCCCAAAAGTAATTTATATCCAACATTTTTAGGGAAATTTCGGTTTGCCAGTTAAACATAAGTAAAGATATCTAACTATGCTACACAACATTCAATAAAAGATGTCTTCGACAAACAGACGTGTTGTCATTTTGCACTAATCCAGATTTTCTGACTCAGCACGTTCCACACACCAATAATATTCACCGATCTAATAATAATTATTATTTAATCAGAAAACTATTTCTGAAAAATAAGAAAATATACAGATTAAGGAAATGAGATAAAAAGAATTTGGCATTCTCAGACTATAAAAGTATTACCAATTGTTATTTCGGCTACCAGCATTATACCCTAGCTCTCTCATTCAAAATTTATCCGCCTCTGACTCAGCACGTTCCACACACCAATAATATTCACCAATCTAATAATAATAATTAATTAATCAGAAAACTGTTTCTGAAAAAATAAGAAAATGTACAGATTTAGGAAATGAGATTAAAAGAATTTGGCATTCTCAGACTATAAAAATATTACCAATTGTTATTTCGGCTACTAGTATACCTAGCTCTCTCATTCAAAATTTAGGCATATTAGATTTGTCAAAGAATTTATATATAAAAATTCAAAAATCAGTCAATTTAAATACATGTAGGATTACAAAAGATTTTTTAAATATTTTCATTTAGGGATCAGTAGGATTTATAGGTCCAATTAGGAGTTTCACCGAGCCGAACCCTATGCTATGAAAATATCTGGTGTCGGTGAATTATTTTCCCATTTGGTCTCTGGTAGGTTGACATGTTGTTCTTGTATTATTTTGTATTTATTATACTTATATAATGCAATTGCATAGCGTGAATTGACTAGATGATCATTTGTGGAAAAGTGTTTGAAAGAGTTTAGTCTTTCCTGTGGGGAAGATTTAACCCGGACATAAAATCTGGCATAAAATCCCGGACATAAAATATATTCCATAAATAACACTTTTATTTTATAGTTGGAAAGCATGCCAAACGCGCGCCCAACATTTGCGCATTGTTGACATTAAATTTGTTATGTGAGAACACGATATTCCCACGAGTTATACAACTTGGCTGTGGAATAATTTGCGGTTCTCTGAGTTTCCTGACACCCCACAACATGGATGTCTTCAAGAACCGTGTTTACTACTTCCTCTCCTCAAAAAGGCGTTCAACACAGCATTCTCAAAGATGACATATGCCCTGATGGAAATGATTAACCTAAGGGCCTCCTGCGTGGAGTTATTATAAAAATAATAATTCCGGGTTATATGTAGAAGTTGTGCAATGCAAAGCAATCCATATTGTCCTAGCATATGTGGAATAAAATATAAAAAAGATCAACATTATTTCTACATATTATAAATTAAAGTCCTTCGCCGCGTTTGATCGCGATAAACTCAAAAACTACAGAATCGATTTTCATGCGTTTTTCACCAATAGTTTGAGTGGTTCATGAGGAAGAATTGGGTATATAATTTGTCAAGGTTTTGAGTAAATTGGTTGAAATATATAATTAAAGGAGAATATCTGTATTTGGTGGACGAGCGGGCTGGTAAGCGGATGATGTGGATTTGATTTGTATGCAAATTAACAGATGGCGGTGTGAGTTAAAGGTTGGGTAACCATCCAGTAGATGGCGTTGTGTTTCGTTAGCCACAGCGACGCGTGACCGGGTCAGCTAGTATGACATATAAAAAGAAGAAAAAAATATTTGCATTAAAAAAGTAACATAGTTTTGCGATGGGAATAAAAAAAAGATACACAATATTATCACATCCGAAGTTTCTCTTGTAGAGGTTTGTTTTTGACGAAACCTTTCCTGTGTATTTGGGCTGTTAATCAACCGATTGCAACATTTATTAACCGATTGCAGCATTTCGGGAATTTAATAGCTTGCATCGGGAGTTGGCCGCTGCATGCCTCACTGTAGCACAAAACCAACATATTGACTATCCGATGTAAATATTTCACTGGCACTGAAATATTTCGGTAACCAAAACAATTATATTTCAGCATTTTTGTACGATATAAACTATTTTGGTATTCTACGTATTACGAAATGAAAAACAGATTAAAAATAATAAAAAATCAGAGTGCAATTCACGCGCTGTAGAAGTGAAACCTTCGAAAAACTAAAGGAGACAAGAGTAAGGACTACGAAGCACTTTTTATCAATGTGAATGATGATTTTTTCGGCATCTTTGTCGTCGAATTCCAGTGCACCTTTTCCTTTATATTTGATCATCTTAGTAGTGTGGCGGCACATCATAAACTTCGCCATCAAAAGAAGATACGAGAAATATCTTATATTCGCGCGGCGTTGGCAAACCTACTTGCCTAGGTACCTTCCTACTTATACCGCCTGGTATCGCAAATGCGACACGTGGAGTGGACTGTATCAATATATTTAAAAACAAAAAAAAAGTTATGCTTGTGAATTCTTTGACACAACTATGGGGAATGGTAAACAGATGAATGAGAGAAGGAAACTGACTTACCCCTTATGGTTGATGTTCTGCTCAATGTTATGGATTTGAGGGAGCACTAAATCACTCACTGCACAAGCTTCCATAAACTGGTCGATGTTATATAAACTGAGAGAATAATGATGTTCGTGGCACAGCTTCTTTTAACAGACTGGTGACATATTGATTTTTGTTGTACAGTAGGTAATATTGTCAGTAGGGACAGGTAATTGTGGTAAGCAAAGGATGGGTAGATAAATGGAACAAGGTATATAGGTAGGTATACATAGTTGCGTCAACATTTTCCGCCCACCTAATTTTGGAACAAAATTAACAATAAAAAAAAAAAAAAATAACAATAATAATAAAGTAGCTTGAATACTATGTTATTAATCAAAAATTATAAGGAAAATTATTAAAAAAAATATATATATATTGTGAGACGTAAGCACACCAGCTGTCTTCTGTGTATTTATCAAAGGAAACAAAAGGAAAACAAAAAACATAAAATATAAGTAATAGATAGCTCTATGATAAAAAAAATGCTGAGTATTGAATTAACAGATGACTTATTCTATAGGCAAAGGACAAAGCTTAACCGCTGGGCGTACAAATATACCTTTAGTGGTTTTAATAGTTGCAACGCGAACAATATTATCTTTACCCGGATGGACGGCAACAATTCGCCCTAAAGCCCAGCGCATGGGGGGAAGACGTTCATCCTTTACTAGCACGAGTTGACCGATCTCTAAATTGGGTCTGTCTCTCAACCATTTTGCACGTTGTTGTAGAGTATTAAGATACTCCACATTCCAGCGTTGCCAAAAGTGTTGAGACATCTTTTGTATGTGTTGCCAACGACTTAAACGGTTTGATCCAGTAGCGGACAGGTCATATTCAGGAAGTCCTAAGAGGAATCCTCCTATCAGAAAATGGCCGGGTGTAAGGGCGTCGACGTTGTCTGGATCAACCGACAAGGGGCAAAGGGGGCGTGAATTTAGAATAGCTTCAATGGTAGTAAGAAGTGTGGCAAACTCCTCAAATGTTAGGGAAGTATCACCCACTACTCGAACCAAATGATGCTTGACGGATTTAATTCCGGATTCCCACAGTCCGCCAAAGTGTGGACTGGCGGGAGGATTAAATGTCCACAGGATTTCCTTTTGGGCAAGATAGTCTGAAATCACTTCACGTTGTGGTGAAGAATAGAAATATTTAAATACTCCAGTTAGGTATCGCTTTGTTCCTACAAAATTTGTGCCCCGGTCACTGAAGACTTCGGAACACAAACCCCGTCGATTTATGAATCGGGTTAGGGATGCGATAAAGGCATCCGTGGAGAGGTCTGACACGACCTCAAGGTGCAAGGCTTTGGTGGCCATGCAGACAAAAAGACATAAATAAGCCTTAGTGGTTTTTGCTCCGCGACGTTTATGATCTTTCAGCATAAAAGGTCCACCAAAATCGACCCCTACACGAGAAAAGGGACGACTAGGTTGAACACGAGAGGACGGCAGATCCGCCATCATAGGTGAATGTGCAGTGGCCCGAAACTTGTGGCATGTGACACATTTTGATAACTGAGATCGAATGACGGTACGACCGGACATAATCCAGTATTTGCGTTGAATAAGAAATTGGAGAGTACGCGGTCCGACGTGAAGATAAGCACGGTGATAGTAATCAATTAACAACCCGGTCAAATGACTAGACTTAGGAAGTAAAATGGGATGCTTACTATCGGATGGGAGTGCAGAATTTGTTAGCCGACCGCCCACCCTCAGGATACCGTGAGGGTCAATAAAAGGTTTCAGTTTTTGAAGGCCGGAAGAACACATTTTGTCAGAGCTTAACAGAATAATATCGTTGTGAAAATAAGCCTGCTGTTCGAGTTTTATAATCTTCATGAATGCGTTGTCCAGTTCTTGAAGAGTGAGTGCCGCATGATTGATGCTCTGTTTCGCCATTTTGGAAACATTAGAAAGACAATTTGTTTTGAACCTAAGGATCCATGCAATGACTTTCTTTAATTTTGATAATGAAGAATACTTCGCTATGATGGAAGATGATTTTAATTCGACATTAAAAACTGTAGGTTTAGGGGGTTGAATTTCTGGCAATTCGCTTGCTGGAATAAATGGTAGTCTCGCCGAAGGCCAATCCTCAACTGGATTACGGAGCCACGGTGGACCCGAAAGCCATGATAGATGTTCTACAAAATGAGCAGGAAGGGTACCTCGGGACCCATAATCAGCACTGTTATCCTCTGAAATAACATGCTTCCAAATTGCTTTTGGCGTGTTATCAAGGATCTGAACAACACGGTTTGCGACGAAAGTTTTTAATAAATGTGGTGGCGTTTGAAGCCAAGATAAGACAATTGTCGAGTCAGTGAAGAGGATAACCTTTTCAATTTGCGCGGCAAAATGTACTGACGACAATATATATTTTACAAGTTTTGAAAGCAGCACGGCTGCACACAACTCTAATCTCGGGATTGTTAATGACTTTAAAGGTGCAACCTTGGATTTGGCCATCAGCAAGTGGCTAGAATTATGGTTTTGAACAACTAAATATGTCACGGCTGCATAACCCAGTTGTGATGCATCGCAAAATCCTACGAGGATACAATGACTATCTAGATTCGTATGGTAATATCGTGGAATTCGTAACTGTTGTAGCAATGGAAGTTGTTCCACAAAGTTGTTCCACGTGGACATGATGTGGAGTGGTACTTCAGTGTCCCAGTCCACGTTCAATTTCCAAAGTTCTTGGATAATCCGTTTTGCAGTGAAGATCACAGGAGACAACCACCCTAGCGGATCGTATATCCGAGCAAGGGTTGATAATATATTCCGCTTCGAACATACTGCCGAATTGGGTATCGAAATGTGATAAGAAAAATAATCCTCTTCGGGATTCCAAAAAACACCTAATATTTTAACATTCGATTGAGTTTTGTTAAAATTCAACTGTTGTTGTTGACATTCAGAATCATGCTCGAGTAATTCTGAACAATTGCTTGCCCACTTGCTGAGCTCCAGTTTGGCTGATTTTAAAACGGCTACAATTTCTTCCTTGAGGTGTCGAGCAGATTCAATGGAATCTGCCCCAGTCGCCAAGTCATCAACATAAAAATTCTCTAACAGCGCCCTTGAAGCGGCAGGATAGCTTTCCCTCTCATCCCTAGCCAATTGACGTAAGGTCGAAATGGCTAAAAATGGGGAGGACGTTAAACCGTAGGTTATGGTTTGAAGTTCGTAATCTTTCATTGGTTCACTTGGGGAGTCGCGCCAAAGGATGTGCTGATATTTACGATGATTGGGAATAATTAAAATTTGTCGGTACATTTTACAAATGTCAGCAGTAAATACAAATTTATGAAATCTAAAATTTAATATCATGTATGGTATTTCTGTTTGTAGTTTTGGACCGCTATATAGCATGTCATTTAATGACATATCAGAGGCCTTCGCAGACCCATCAAAGACAACGCGAATTTTACCTTTTCCATTGATTACCGCATGATGGGGAAGATAATTTGCCCCAGAGTTGGGTGCTACGCGTTTCATGTGACTAAGACTTTCATATTCATGAAGAAAATCCCTATAACTAGTCGCCAACGTCGCATCCCTATCAAAACGCTTTTCCAGCTTGCGCATTCGCGATTCGGCCAAGTTGTAAGTATTTTGCGGTGGAGGACAGTCCGATTTTAACAGAATCGGAACCACATATCTCCCATCCGTCTGTCTGTAATGCTCCTTCTGAAACATTTCTTCCGCCTTGGTGTTGTCGGGGTTTAAATCAGAAACGACGGGAGCCTCTTCAATTTCCCAGAAATTTTTCATTGTATCATTTAATGACATGTCGGACAGTGTCAAAAGTGACGTTGGCGATGAATCGATCGATTGACATCCAACCTTCCCAAGAATAATATATCCAAAGACTGTATTTAAAGCACTAGGGTTTCCACGAACGATATGTGATTGATCATCCAAAATGTTGGGATATAAATCGGCGCCGAGTAGAAAATCTATTTTACCCGGCTGATCAAAATTTGGATCTGCTAACGATAAATTGAGAAATCGCGATTTAACATCTTTATCTAGTGTGACAGATGGCATCCATGAAGTAATTTCCGGAATTACTATGGGTGTCGCAGATAACATAGGTGCTCGCTGTTTGACAGGTTTGATAACACATGAGGTTATACCTGTGCATGAGTTAACAGCTGTATGTCCTAATCCATTTAACGGAGTCTTGTATTTCCTTATAGATAAGCCTAGCCTCTTGGCACAGCTCTGCGTGATAATGGAGACTTGACTTCCATTATCTACGATGATACGTACAGGAACGTAGGCGCCAAATTTGTTTTGCATGTGAACAATCGCTGTACCCAAGAGCACATTTGGTGCGTTGCTCACATTTTCGTTTGACTTTGTGACGGCAGTCAATGACGTGGTCACTTTTTCACCCGTAGAGGGTGTTTCAAAATGCAACATAGAATGGTGCCGCTTGTTACAAATTTTACAACTAGATTGTGATTGACAATCTCCAAATCGATGAAACTTTAAACAATTAAAACATCGATTTAAATGTTTTATGCGATTTTTCCTTTCAAGGGGAGACATTTCAAGAAATTTTTCACATTTATAAATTGAGTGAGTTTCCTTACATATAGCGCACAATTCAGAGCTAGAATTCGCCGCCAATAAGGATTTTCGTGCAACCGCCGTCTTTGGTTTAGGTATGTTTGCAGTAAGTGGGTTAGACGCTTCGAGAATTCTAATCTGATTGTGTAAAAATTCAAATAATTGAGATGTTTCCGGTAATTGTGTTCTTGTAAGTGACGTTTCGAATTGTCGTCTGGTGTCTTGATCCAAACATCGTAAGATTATGTGGGCAACAAACTTACTAAATATATTTTCATGTTTCATTGCATTCAAAGCAGATAAATTTTCTTGAAAAGTGTTTAAGATATGTGTTAATCCATTTATCGATTCATTAGGTAATGGTTTAAAATTCATCATTTCGTCTACATAAAAAGTAAATAATAATCTACTATCTTCATACTTTTGCAGCAGAATATTCCAAGCTATTGGGTAATTCTCAGCAATTAATGGTAACGATTTAACTAAATTCAATGCAGTTCCCTTCAGTAACGAAATCAAATGATGAAATTTCTCTATATCTGTATACATATTATTATTATGTACTAGATTTTCGAACAATGCATGGAAGGTATGCCAATTTTTTACATTGGAATCAAATGGTGTTATTTGAATCGCGGGTAATTTTAAGTTGCCAATACTATTTGCAGAAATTGGTTCTGACTTAATGTTTGAATTTTGCTGTCTTTTTGCAGATGAAATTTCAAAGACCATTACATCTAATTGTTCAGAGATTGTTGCTATCTCCTTACAATCACTTGCCTTGTCCGCTTCAATTAATAAATTTTCCATATCATTATGTAATGACTCTACCTCTCCGAGCCATTCGAAAACTTTTTCATACCGGCTTAAAAACGTTTCCCTTTTTTTTTCATCCATGTTTATAAAAGGTATTAATTGATGCGTTATTTGTATCCTAGCTAAAAAACGATCCCTTCGAGTTTTCAATACGGCAATCTTCTTATCTGCCATCTTAAATTAATTCTTGTTTAGTGAAATATTATGTATTTAACACAGAAAACAGCCAATGTATACGGCGACAATAATTATAGAATGTAATGAATTTAATGTTTTCTAGTTTAATCCAGGCTCGTAATGGACCAAATAATGGTATCGCAAATGCGACACGTGGAGTGGACTGTATCAATATATTTAAAAACAAAAAAAAAAGTTATGCTTGTGAATTCTTTGACACAACTATGGGGAATGGTAAACAGATGAATGAGAGAAGGAAACTGACTTACCCCTTATGGTTGATGTTCTGCTCAATGTTATGGATTTGAGGGAGCACTAAATCACTCACTGCACAAGCTTCCATAAACTGGTCGATGTTATATAAACTGAGAGAATAATGATGTTCGTGGCACAGCTTCTTTTAACAGACTGGTGACATATTGATTTTTGTTGTACAGTAGGTAATATTGTCAGTAGGGACAGGTAATTGTGGTAAGCAAAGGATGGGTAGATAAATGGAACAAGGTATATAGGTAGGTATACATAGTTGCGTCAACACCGCCCGCGATGCACTTTCTCGCCTGCCGTACCAGCTCGACGATAATAATATCGCCACCGCCTAGAAAGGTCTCGAGATAGCATCGAACAATATCTGTACGGCGCCGAACATTCTCGTCAACTACCGAAGTGGCACGTATTACCTACCGCGAGAGTAGTTACTCGCCGCGGCTATATAAGCAGCCGATCGCTCGCCCGCTGCAGTTCAGTCTCACACTAACCGTCGGTCAACAGCTCGTCTTGTAACAGATCTCCGCACAAGTGCTCCTGCATGGCATCGCTACGCATCCAGAGCAGCTTCCCGAGGTCCACTACCACGTCTCAGCTACAAGGCCCATCGTGCCTTCAGTCCTGAGATCAGCTCCATCCCGCGACTTACAAGGCTTGCGTCACCTTCAGTCCAGGGATCAGCTCACCATTTCATGGCACCCCGAAGCCCCACCGTGCTTCGCTGCCATGGAAACACGCTCCGCCTCGCCAGGACTACCTGCTGGTGGCTCAGCTCACCGAGCCACACACCGTTCATCTCCGCGACTTAAAGCGTCGAGCAACGGCCTGGAAGATAGGTCATCTCCACCGCCATGGTGTCGAGCAACTCACTGACCTCCATCTCCATCACCTCCGTACGCGTGCAGCACCTCATCACGGCACCCTGCTTTACATCTTGTTACCGCTTCACCGACCTCGCTACGTAGCCCAATAAACGACTGACTCATACATCGACTGCTCGACTTTCATTTCTCTCGTCCCGTCTCTACCGATCTGGCCCGCTCCCTCAGTAGTATTTGTGTTTTCTTCATCGGAGTGCTAGATGTCGCTTTCTTTTGTGTTTTCTTTTGCATGTTCATTTTGGAGTGGTTTGAATGTACTAATATTGATTTTACAAAAACATAAATATTTTTTTTGGATTTCGTATGATTCGATCCTTGGTCCGCTAAAGTCTGTAGAGGTTCATCAGAGGTTCATCATAGAGGCGCTTTATACAACAACACTAAAGGGGAATGGCGTGGGACCGAGGATTTATCGTATTATATTGGAAACAATTACCTTTGAATTAAATAAATATTTTAATGCCATCTCATTTTCTCGTAGGCTAAATTCTTTAGATGTGTGTGTTTGCCTCTTTTTAGTGTGGCTCATTTCCGTTTCATCGAGTTTCAAATCACAACGGTGTTAAAGAAGTTTTCACTTTAAAATGATTATTTATGTTGAATTCATATTTCCGTTGAAAAATACATTGATTTTTAAGCAAATCCATTCATCAAGATCGACGAGATTGAAAAAGATATCAAGGGAAGCAAGGGTTACAAATGAGAAGGTGCTGAGTGAACTCAATAATGAAAAAAATCTTCAGAAAAATATTAAGAAAGTTATGTCAATAGTCAACAAACTTCAGATACTGATATTGCCTAAGAAAGAAAGAGTTGAAGTTCAAAGGAGTATTGGACAAAAGTTTGAAGATATTGCTTGAGTTGAAGAACATTCATCAGTGTACGGTAGTCGTTGAAGGTATGAAAGAATTGTTTCAATATAGTTAAAGATCGGGATAACTTTTGAGGGATTCATGAAAACTAGGATACCTTAATAGTACAGTAAATTGTGTCAAAATAAAGAGTTTTTGAAGTAAAACTTCTTTACGCACGCTCGACTTGGGGGGTAAGCTGGTGAATGCGTTACGAAAAGTGGTGATTGTTACGAAACATGTCATACGAACGGTAATCGATGCGAACGGTGATCGATTGCTGTGCGAACGGTCGGGCCTATACGCACGCTTGACTTGGGGAGTGATAAGGATAAGTATAAGGATTGTCACCCCAAGGTCGTAGGTCACCCCAAGGTCGTAGGTCACCCCAAGATCGTAGGTCACCCCAAGGTTGTAGCTCACCCCAATGTCGTAGGTCACCCCAAGGTCGTAGGTCACCCCAAGGTCGTAGGTCACCCCAAGGTCGTAGGTCACCCCAAGGTCGTAGGTCAGCCCAAGGTTGTAGGTCATCCCATGGCCATATTTCACTCCAATGTCATATATCACTAGGGTCATAGGTCACCCCGTTCGCTACGTTTGGTAACTTGGCGAGATTTGTCTCGTAGTTTAACTTCAGTCGTGTGGTCTAAAGCACACTAGTTTTTTAATTGTTTGTTTTCGGGTAAATAACGCGAACAATATAGAGAATGCAAGTTTAATTAGTCGGTTGGGTTAATTACTTTGGCAGTTGTACAATATTGTACACAGCTAGTTTACAAGTTAAGACAAACATGATAGCCGAAAAATTTGAAAAATATATGTTTTGCTAAACTGTTGCTGTCACTGTCGCTGTTATCCCTCTGAATACTGAGTAAAAGAAATAACTGCAGCTCAGACTGATAAAACCTATATAAAATCATCATAATCGAGGTTTTGTATTCCCCATTTTTAAGATTTTTTTACCAATATTATAGGTCTTTTGAAGTGAAACATCCTTAGCCCCGTTAGAGTGATTTGAAATTTGGATGAAACGGAAATGACGCACTACGGCACCTGCGAAGCATCAAACTACGCTATTGGTTGAGATATAAAACGGAAACGAAGATAGGTCTGCGCTTATCGACCGCTTTGTTTTTTTTTAAATATAAAGCGTAAATTCGCGCCTTGCCGAGCGCGTCCCGTAGCGCAGCGGTATAGTGCGTCGCAAATTAGTGGACGGAGGTTCGAATCCTACGAAATCCAAAAACTAAACATTTTTGTTTTTGTAAATCAATATCCAATCTTCAAACCACTCTAAAATAATCAGGCAAAAGAAAGCGACATCTAGTGACTCTCTAGTTTCACTTCTAATGCGTGTGAATTAAACACTCTAATTTTTTTTAATACACGGTCTAGTTTGTATACTGAATCCTGGTTGACGGCGTTCAAAACAAGGATTTTTTATAATTGATTTTTAGAGAGTAGGTACTAACTCCTAAAAGAATAACTCATTAAAAAGCAAAACCTACCGACAATTTTTATATATTGTTGATATCTAAATTACATTTAAAATATTTTGCGCTAGAGTCAAAATTCAGAGATGAAATTTGGAAATACGTTTTTACTGACAAAACGCCGCCCTGTTTCAGCTAAATGTCTTTTGGTCCTGGCATAGGTCGAAGATAGGTATTTTTATATTAATTTTCAAGATTTATTGGGATATTAAATAGACTAAAATTGAGAATAATTCAGGTGATTTTTCACAGAAACGGTGAGTAATAAATCAATGCTATTTTTATTTTTATCCGTACAGGCTGTGAGACGTAGGTACCTGACTTACATTAATCAGTGATTCTTGACATTTTTAGGAGTAAAAATATAAATGAAATCTTGATCTCCGGTAATTAATTAAAAAAGGTTGGAACTCACAAATGCTGCCCGGATTAAGATAAAATAAGTAATCAAAATACATTATAAAAGAAATCGTACTACAATGTGCATGCCGCTAAAACTCATAAACGAGTCCCGGTACGATCAAGGGAGTCGTATGGTGTTCTAGCCCTCTATTCCCCGTCCATGAAGAAGGATCCCGTTTGTAATTGAAGGGCGTGCTTTTGAAGATATAAGGGCTGGAAGTTTCGCCCTCTAGAATAGTCGAGAACATTTGAGAGAATACACAGAAATGTTCGGGAATAGTCTGGAACTCTCGGAAACATCCCGGAACATCCCAACATCATTATGAACATTCCAGAAAACTCTTCAATGCTGTGGAATGTTCTGGAACATTGTGGACCATCCGAATCATTTTTTGTATGGGCGGGGCTACCCATTGGTAGGGATATATAAAGCGAGATCATGTGTGGGTTTGAACGTCAGCTTAATCTCACATCAACTCCCTGAGCGAAGCCAGGTAGGTACCCCAGCTAGTATTTTCTACATAATATAAATTAGAGTCCTCCGACGCGTCTGTCTATCTGTCCGTTCGCGATAAACTCAAAAATTAATGAACGGATTTTCATGCGGTTTTCACCAATAGATTCATGAGGAAGGTTTAGGTATATAATTTTTCAAGGTTTTGTGTAATATTATTGTTTTGTGAATTATATAACTTATAAAGGGAACGGGCTGGCAAGCGGGCGGTGTGGATTTGATTTGCATGCAAATTAAGCCGCCGCGCGCCGCTACCCAAATTTCTACCGATTTATTACATATTTCCCTTAAACATTTAATGATCTTAAGCTCTTAAAAAAATGTATGTTATTTTTTATGATAATATCTGTACATTCCCCATGCCGCAAATTATATGAAATTCCCTCGATGGAAAAAAATCGCAAAGTATGCACCGAAATTTTTATTTTCAAGTCTGTTTCGGTTATTTTACAAGTTAATATTCGTAATTACATATCTCTCCATCTTTTGCGGCGCCTTAACAGATAGTGTAGGTTTTAAATAAGCCCAGGGTAACCAACCAGTAGATGGTGTTGCATTTTGTTAGCCACAGTAACGCGTGGCCGGGTCAGCTAGTTGAATTTAAATTAATTGCGTTATGATAAGAAATTATGACAGCGTCAAAGTTATTGTTTTACTACACTCAAATTTGGTACTAGATAGAATAAATAAGAATAAACTACTGATTTGAAATCTAATTTACCACACAAAGCATTGACGCACGCAGCGCTTGTTCATTCAAAAATCTAAAAATAAACGCAAAAGGCAAATATATACAGTACACATGTATACATAAATCAATTCTTTTCTCTTTGAATCTGGTATAAATTGGAAAAAAAATCGGGGAACAGCGCTCGGGCTAACTAATCTAATTCACAATCAGTAATGATCAAGTCAGTGAATGGACCGCAAGAAGATAAAGAACAAATCCAGAAAAAGAAAAAAACCTCTGTATCTTTTTTGTAAGGCATTCAATTCAATCCATAAACCCAACTAGGCGCGGGAAAATTTATTTGTTCGTCTTTTTGAAATGGGAGTGACGCCCAACCGCGGGAAAAGGAAATGAATTCATGTCTACCGACTAGAAATATTCAACAAAACACGAGATTCCAAGGTAATAAAACCTATTGAAGGGTGCCTACATGGCTTACACCGCGGCTTTTTCTCAAGCGCCGCACAGTGATGTAGAAATATCAAAACATGGCCAAAAGATTGTTAACAATTTATTTTTAATTTGAATGCTTTTGGGAAACACTCAGCAAGTTAATTAAGATTTCGGTACAGAGATTTTTTTACAGTAACTCCACACAGTAGGCCATGAAAGGTTTTTTTCTGCGAAGGAAAAAGGTATGATAGGAGATGGGTAGGAGGAATGTGTCCGGAAGTGACAGGCTTATGAATCCATCCCTCCCACTGCGGTACAAGGCGATGGAGAGGTAAAAAGGTCTCCCTCAACCAGTCTCTTCTAATTCCAATTCAGGACCCAGAGAACCCCTGTTAAGTCACCAACTTAGCGAACCACTTGGGTTACCTGTCCAATAAATGGTTTCCTAGCGGCGGTACCCATACCAGCCTCCAAAATTGAAAAAGAGATACATGAAAAAGCAAATGTTTGTAATGGAAGAACAGTATAAATCATACGATACAAAATATTAAGATATCTCAAATAAATAAAAATAAAAGTAGGTACGCTAACAATTCGTGGACCTAAAATCTTAGTATTTTTTTTTAATTACGAAGTGGTTATTTACTCTTTTTTTAAATATTTATTTAAAAAAAGATACGTATGTAGTTTTTTCAATTACATTTCGATTAAATACATATTATTAATAGATTTATATGAATATCCTTATATCTGCTCACTTTATAAAAACTCATAGTTCTTCGAACTATCGTAATCTTATAAAAACAGGACAAGGATTTTCAGTAAATTTGATCGTGGGGGCTTAATGTGTATACTTATGTTGAAACGTCACTACTCTGGGAGCTTCAAAAGAATACTTTAATTAGTTGAAATATTAAATCTAATAATTTGAAGTAACGTTTTCGAGATTCATTATCAAAAGTAAATAAATAGGCCAAACACAAATCAGTATACGGCAGGTAATCTTAGGAAGGGTTGTTTCCCAGAATTTGAACAATTCATCAAATTTCAAAGTAAATATTTAAGTTCTGTTATTATTACAGTTTTGTGAAAAATCTGGCCAATATGGTAACCGAACTTGAAAAGAACCTTTTACAGGACTATGAAAACTACGTTTGAAATTTGATAAATTGTGCAAGTTCTGAAAAACAAACCAACTTTAATACTCTTAGTACTTACAAAACTAAGTGCAATTTTTACAAACATACCTCAATATATGATATCAATCAAAGATCGTTTGGGAGAAAATCTCAAAAATCACCAATGAATTTTTCAGGATAGGATTTAAACCGAATATTTCGATTTTGTTGATTTTTTCATTTAAAAAAATATATAAGTTACACCATTTAAGCACTGAATTTGTTTAGCAAACACTAATTAAAATGTATAATTTAAAAAAAACTCGATATGTACTGTTTTATAAAAGATTTGGACCTTCGCTGCTTTTCGTCTAAATAAAGAGAATTTACTACGAAAGTAGCAATTAATTCACAAACAAACAGAGAGTGACCATAGCGCCACGCAGCGGTTAAAGCGAACTAATCGACATTTGCGCCAATAATTTGCGGTTTTCAAACAAATTTTTTGAACAATTACTGTATTTACAAAGGTACCATATTTTTGAAGGACATATTATTTCTTTTACAATTATTTAACAAGAACCGTTGCATGGCCTCATAGACAAACGACCGACATGAAAACAAAATAAAAACTTTTTGAAAAAAACGAGGACCTTCGAAGTTTTCTCCGCAAGGTCTTAATTTATGAAAAAAAATCAAAATCTCTGCTCTTCTTCATATAATATTGAGGTTAACAGTGCTTAGATATGTCTTCGTTGTTGAAACAATGATAGGTGCATGTTCAGAAAAAAAATGTTTTACCCGTTTTGAGGATTCTGTCCCACTGTGCGTAGCGTGGGTTTATTCTCAAGCACCTTGTGCGCCTAGATCGGTGGTGTTATCCTTGAAGCTACGTAGCCCATTCAGAACCCTTTCATGCAAATCTTTCTGGGTCGTGCACGTGAACATACATATAAGGCGTTCACATAATACAGTGATTGTTCGGAATACACCCACAGGAATACTCGTACTTCTTATTGTTAAATGTTCTATACGACATCTGCAAAGTGATTTTTGCAAAGTTTGATCTCGGAAGAACGCGAATGGGACCTTTCAACATTTATTATATGTACGGCATATTTGAGTAAAATGGTGTTCAGGCTTCTATTTTTCCTCAATCATTTGATCCGGGACTCTTCAATATATGAATATTCTTCCTATTAATATTATAAAGGCGAAAGTTTGTATGGATGTATGTTTGTTACTCTTTCACGCAAAAAATACTGGGGAGTGAGGGAGAGGGGGGGGGGGGGAGGAGGTGGAGTGGGCACCCCCCTAATACCATGCGAGCGAAGCCGCGGGAAAAAGCTGGTTTGAAATAAAGGTGTTTCGTAAAACTTTATGGTTTATAATTAAGTAGGTAAGTATTCAAGATCCTATTTGTAAATCTTATATTTTCAAAATAAATTTCAGTGGTAAAAATGGAAAAAAAATAAAGTCGCCGCGCCTATTCCACTTAGTGGTAAGGCGCTTTAAATAATTCGATGAATATATACGTGAAATCCTATTTAGATACTATTTTGATTAATCTTTACGACGAATCGGCTTACAGTATGAACATCAAAAAATATGCTACGGATAAATTGAAACTTTAACTACTTTATCTATGTATTGGAATTACAATAAAATTATTATTTACGTAACAAAAAATATAAGCGTAAACCACTAACAAAAATGTTTTCTCATGACTTAACTATGAAGTAATGTAAGTAATAATTTTTAAAAAATACCCCTTTACGGCTAAGACTATTTTTGACTTTATCTATGTTCTAACTTTTTTTCGTTCTTATAAAATTATGCACAAAATAAATAAAAACCACTTTTTCGCTTACTAGCCTCGTGCAAAAAGACGCTCGATTTTAAAATTTTGCAGGCATGAGATTCGAAATATTTCTAGCGTTTATATTCCTCTTAACCGTGAAAACACAGAGTTATTTATTACACAAACTTCCTATTATACCGGTACCCTTGAGCCTGCTCTCAACACAGGATTTCCTACCGCGATTGGCAGAATATGTACAGACACTGTACAATGTAAATATATCACTCATGTAGTAATTTATTAACCCCCGAGAGATCTGACCTGGACATCCGTACATTAGGGTTCCATCGAAGCCGGAGTAAAGTTATCCTCTCAAAAACTGGGCCTAGGTACTGTACAGGGCCAGCAGATACTTTAATAGTACACAACCTTTGCTAACCCTGTACAAATCGTAAGTGCGAAATTGTGCGAATTGAATTTGGCAGCCAACTCTGGTCTGGAGCTCCGAAATACCTGAGAAATACCCTCGACTCTGTGCAGAAACGGGCGGTCCGTTTGATAGATTCTACCATCTTAACAGACAGCTTCCAATCTTTAGAGCACAGGCGTCGGGTGGGAATGCTATCCTTGTGCTACAGGTATTTCAATGGAAGATGCTCGGAGGAACTAGCGTCATTGATCCCTTCGGCACCGGTGCGTAGTCGGGAAACATGCCAACCGTGCCCAACATATGTACACGGTTGATCTTTGTCACATGAGAAGGGGTCACTTGTTCGACTCGACTTCTTCAACAGTTCGGCTGTGGAACGATTTGCCGGCCTCTGTGTTTCCTCCTTCCTACAACATGGGTCTCTTCAAGATCAATATCCATTTCTTCCTCTCCTCATAAAGACCCTCTTCACAGCATCTTAGATGATATAGGCCCAGAGAGAAATTATTTTTCTCCTGGCCTCCTGTGTGGAGTTAATGTAAAAAAAAATATAAATTATATCATATTATTTTATCATCTTTTTTCTATAATACTAAGATACTTACTCAATTTTTCGTATTTTTCAAAAATTTACTTGATTCCATGGATGAAATCCAAAAATTGTCTAAGTGTATTATTAGAAATTTGCAGAATTTTTCGTTGACAGTTGAAAATAAAAAAAAAAATAATATTTTTAAATTGATTAATAATAATAGTTACATAGTTGTATTTATAATACTTATATAGTGCAATTGCATAGCGTGTGTTGACTAGATGATCATTTGGGGAAGTGTGTGAAAGGGTTTAGTTTTTCCTGTGGGGAAAATTTAACCCGGACATTTAAATCTGGTGCGTAAAAGCTTAAGTGATAAAATATCAAGTTTCTAAAATAGGATTTCTGTCTACGACAACTTCAAAATCAAGAAATATATTAAAAAAATACCATTTAAACTACCTACCTCGGAATATTCCATGAAATTCTATGAAATTTTACCATGTCGTTGGAAATTGTAGGTAGAAATATTTCATAGACTGAATGGGATGAATAAATTTAAAAAAATAAAAATTATAATTTTTTTTGGCCATTTTTATAAAAACTTATTCATCTCCTTAAATAGTTCGCAATTAGATTAGATCCATTCCCTCTCTCCTCAATCTCCCCATTTCCAGGTACATTTTCAGGTTATTTAATATATATTACATCCATACTCCTCAAAAGGAAACCATTCTGACGTCGATTTAATAAAAATATTATGTGGGTATTTAATCTTATAATCAATATGTATTATAAAAGAAAGTCCAAAAAAACGTGCGGAACGCAAAAACTCAGAAACGAGTCCCGGTACGATAAAGGGAGTTATATGGTGTGGTAGATCTCTATCCTCCCTAGGGAATAAGGGTATTCGTTTTAACCTAAAGGGTGTGCGTTTGAAGATATAAGGACTGGAAGTTCTAAGAAGACTCTAGAAATTTCAAGAAGACTCCGGAAACTTCAGGAAATATCCGGAAACTTCTAGAAGATTCGATAAAATTCTGGAAAGTTTCTAGAAATATTTGGAAAGTTTCATAAGGTTCGATAAAGTGGCAAAAAGTTTTGGCAGGAGTGGCGGAGTACGTCGGTGAGTCTAGAAGGTTTCGAAAAATTCTAGAAGGTTCGATAAAGCTGTGGAAAGTTCTGGAAGGAGTAGTAAAGCAGATCATTCTGGAATGTTGTGGAATGTTCGGGAATAGGATGGAATGTTCAGAAACATACGAGAACATTCCAGATCATTGTGGAACTTTCTAGAACACTCCTGAATGTTGCGGAATAATATGGAACATTATTCTGGGACATTTGAAGACTTTTTGTATGGGGCTACCCATATGGGGGTTAATAAAGCAAGATCCGTCGTGGATTCGAATGTCAAATCAATCTCACATCAACTCCCTGGGCGAAGCCGGACACTCCAGTCAGAGTATTTGAGAGCATTCCAGAAAGTTCCAGAACATCCCGAAAAAAGCTGGAAAATTGTGGAATGTTCGGGAATAGGGAATCGGGAACATCAATGTGAAACATTCCAGAACACTCTCGAATGTTGCCCTGAGCGAAGCCGGGTAATCCAGCTAGTATAATATAAACTGTCGTTCTTCCTAAATAAATTTGTAGAAGGAATAAACCAAAAATATTAAAATGCCATCATACAAAACCCACGCTTTTTTTACATTAGCTCCTAACAGGAGGCCCTGAGGAACCAATTCCCCTCAGGACCAATGTCATCTTTGGGGATGCTGTGTGAAGGGAGAAAAGGAAGAAGAGTAAGTTCTGGGAAGGAAGAAGGTATGAGGGGTGGGTAGGAATCTGGGGTAAGTTTGTCTAGGAGTGACGCACTTACAAATCCATCCCTGCAGTGCAAGGCGATATTCCGAGTGAGTACGTCTGGAGAAGTCAATGGGACTCCCTCAAGCATTCCTTCTCGAACCGGCCTGGCATGCAGCTGGTGGGCAGACGCATCCGCCGCCAAGACGAGAACAAACTTCACCCCATAAACCCGGGCGTGTTTTTCCAAAACCTATAACGGTTCATTTGCGGCAGCAACAATTTTCATTTTAAATACACTTGGTTTAAATACACTCAATATTGTTTTTTTTTTATATCACTTTGCAAAAACAACAATTGTTCTAAAATCTAGATAAAATTATCTTACTAATGTGTATATTAGAAAATAATAATTTAATTTATAAATATTTAAATTTTGATATTGAAAATGTAAATTTAATTTAAATGTCGCTACCACGACTGAATCGGTATAGATTTGGAAATACGCAACCCGTTCACCCCTGTTAAGTCACCAAACGTAGCGAACCATTTGGGGTAACCCATAGTAGAGGTTTTGTATATGAATACCGCACAAGAGACCCAACTGCTCCCATCTGAAGCCAGTGAGACTATGGCATCCCCAATTGGGGTATGTTGTGAGGCTGAAGGTAGTGGGGAGGGAAAGGAGATAGGGAAGAGGAAGGCGGAGAAGTACCTGGCTATTCAGATCTGGTCACTAAACACGGCTAATGCCATTTCAAGCAACGTTTCAATTCTAAATGGTGGTCTTACACCAGGGCGATACTGAGAGTATCTTCCACTCTGGAACGTGCCGCAAATAAACAATATATTATTTTAAATGAATAAATTGTGAAATAACACAAATTAATCAAATAAAATTTATTTGCCACGCCGGGATTCCTTTAAGGCTCTTGACTCGCGCACCTTTCGGTGCGCGAGTCAAGAGCCTTACCGCTGGACTACGCCGGCCGTCAGAGGTGTTGGTTATCCAATAAATGTTTCCGGGGCGGCGGTACCCATACCCGCCTCCCAAATTGTAAATTTGATCAACTGCAAAAACATAATAAAGGAAAAAGTATTTTATGTAAATTACCTAATGTAGATAGCAATAATTGTGATCCTTTTGGCACCGATTTTTCTTTCCCATTCACAACATGAATATTTGTTTTTATTTTAATATCTGGGACGCCGCCCAAAAAGCTGGCTGACGATAATGTCCCCATTAGAGTTTGCTCAATGTCCCGTGAAGGGATTGATAGTGAAGGGGGTGTGGGAAGGGGCGACAGGTTTCGTGTCGTGTGATATCTTTGAACGTATTCTGTTTATACTCGTACTAGCAGACCCGGCCACAAGTTGCTGTGGCTAATGAAACACAACGCCATTAACCAACCTTTATAAAATCCAAACCACCCGCTTGACAGCTGCCCGCTGCCGGCGCTGTCTGAATTAAATTTTGGAATTTCTCGGCTTTTCTCGGCCTTTCTCTACTTAATAAGCATGTTTTATACATATAATCCTTCCTCTTGAATCACTCTATCTATTGGTGAAAACCACATGAAAATCCGTTGCGTACTTTAAAAGATCTATGCGCACATACATTTTGAGCGACTTCATTTTAAACTATGTAATGATGAGTCGTATATGACTTGTTTTGAATGCTTCTAAAAAGTGGGAAATTTTTGTAGAAGTAATTATGTTTTTTTAAAGAGAAACTATGAAAAAGAACAAGACACAGAAAAATAAAAAGGTAACGGTCGCCACGAACCCATGATCTCTCACGAACCTATGATCTCTCATCTTACCAGGGGAAGCGCCTTAACTAACTCGGCTATTGAGACTTCCTTTATTTGTTTATTCATTTATTTATTAATTTACGGAAAATAGTCCATTAAAACATGATAATAACACGAATTAAAAAAAAAAACAAAGGTGACAGTGAAGGGAGAGCACATATAAATTAATAGCAATGACAATATAAAATGTAAAAAGTACATATAGAGACACTACAAGTCAAAGCATGAAGAAGCATTTAAATATTGCGTATCGACTGCCGAAATTCAATTAGTTTTACAACAATAAAATCAATGCTTTGACTTGTCTTAACTCGACATTCTGGATAAGGGAGAATGGTATAAAATAATTAGTAGAATGTTGATTGAGGAACAGCAATTCATTATTTCGGAGTCTACGGGAAGGGAAGTTGAACTGGATGAGTTGTAACAAAGCAAGTTTATCAGTAATACTGTTTATAATTTTAAATATGCAAATTAGATCAGAGTCCTTTCTACGTTTTTCTAAAGAAGAAATGTTTAAAATGTGTTCAACTTCATCATTATGAGTACTCGCCTCTTTCAAGACACAACCTCCAAGCAATTCCTCTTAGGAAACGATGTTGTACGGATTCGATGTGACAAATGTGGACAGTATAGAAAGGAGACTAAATGACACTAGCATATTCAAGGTGAGGGCGAACCAGCGAACAGTAAAGAGTTTTAAGTGTACTACTTATATGTTTGAAGTCAGAGGTAATTCTATGAATGAAGCCGAGTAGTTTATGTGATTTATTTGCGATATTATTAACATGATCACGGAGAGAAAGTTTTTAAGTTTATTTTGTCAATAAATGAAGCAATGTTACTTTGTTTGAACCACTTATATTTTTGAGTGAAGCCGACCGGTTTCGGAACGACCGTTCCTTCTTCAGGGCAAACGTATACTGATTTGATAGTTACAATATAGTGGGAACAATGTATTATTATGGTAGGGGTAGAGCCGTTGCTAGGTATTAATGAAGAGTGGGTGGGTACGGGAACATATCCATGATTGGGCTATAAGACAATATTTTTTGTTTGTTGATAATAGATTCATTATTTGTAAGGGATTTTTTTATTTATTTAAAAATAATAAATAATTAATCTATTATCAACAAACAAACAAAAAAAATAATCTAGTGTATAGCTACATTCAAAAGTATTATTTTGTCAATATCGTATATATATACATATATCAAATTCAGAATTAAAATTATTACTTTCGACTAATTTAACATATTTTTGACTGCTAGTTTTTTAAATGTTCACAATGTTCAAAAAACTGGTTTTTAACCTTGATAGTGTCTCGGATAAACATATACGATTTTATTTACATGGGACACCTATTGACCCTTTTAAAAAAAAATCTTAGTAGATTCAATTATTTGCTAGTCAAGTACTCCATCATTGCACAAGCAATGTTGTCGTTTACTATGCTGAGGTAAATTCAAATTAAAATTATCGTTATATGTTAGTATTTTGTTTAAATGAAATTAAATAAATCAACTTTACGGTTATCCAATCAAGCCAATGGCAATTCCAGAAAGAATTCGTACGTAAGTCAACGATGATCGTCCTCCATCTTTAAACATCTCGAATATACATAGACAAAAACAGTTTTGTACATGGCCTCCTGTTCGAAACTGTTGTTAAAAAAATTATAAAAAGAACAATGAATATATATTTTAAAATAAAACAATTACTTTGTAAATACCACATATATTTTTTATGCTTAATGCCGACTGGGTTTCGCTACAACCGTAGCATCTTCACGGCAGTGTAATACTCTAATAAAATTAATTGACATATTGTGTTATGGATAATATATGATTTAAAACAAAATGGGCTGGACTCCTCAAGTGAAGGAGAAAGTAAGCGTAAGTGTAGTTGGAGAATTGGGAATGGAAAGGGAATGTTGTTCCCTATTGACAAAGAACATTCGCTTTCCCTTCTCAATTCCCTATCTACGCCTACTTGCTCCTTCACTTGAGGAGTCCAGCCCATTTTGTTTTAATACATATATTATCTATAACGCATGTAACTGTGCGTCAACCATATGGAATTCTCGATATAAGGTATATTATATAGATTTAGTAGAAAGTATACAAAATAAATTTAAGAAACATTTACCCAAGAAATATGTACAAACAAAACTACAAATAATATGTTAACTTTACAAAAAAGATGCACATTTTCAGATCTATTGTTTCTATATAACCTGCTAAATAATAACATAGATAGTCCTGAAATGCTATCCATCATTAGTTTAAATGTCCCAATGAGGCGTTTCAGGCACACTTCCCTTTTTCATATTGAAGCTAACAACACTAACGCGGCAAGTAACTCACCAATTACTCGCGCAATCACAACTTATACCCACTACGAAAAATAACTACATTTAGACATTTTCCATGATTCCTTGTAAACAAACAAAACTAATTAATTAAATTTCTTAGCGTGATGTAAATACATATTATAAATTTGAAAACTACTTACACTTAACCTTTCACTGAACCTTAATCAGACAAATACATTTTAGTGAGCATATAATTCTTGCAATCGCCGAGCACTTAATCGAAACCGGCCATTACTTTGGATTTGTCCCTGAGGTCCTGGGAAGACCCAAAACTCATAGAGCACGCATGTTTACGGAGGCAATTGAAATTCATAAAAATCCTATAAATATTAATAGAGACGATGGAGCTAACCTCAATAGTTCTTGGTATCCGGTAATTGACGGCTAAACCAAGGCTAAACGCAGTATATTGTAGCGCCAGCTCGTAGAGGAGTGGAGCCGGCGACACGGTATCGCTCCTAAGTAGATAAGTACAAACATCACCCCTAAATATTACACACCTGCCCTGATGATGGACTCTGTATCGCTGTCCGAAACGTTGGCTAAAGAAGGGGGTAGCGCAACACGGCATAATATCTCAAAAATATAATTCTTGATTTTAAAATGTCTCTTTATCTCCCCCCTCCCTTTTTTTCTTTTTATTATTATTACTTGTTCATTCTCTAATTAAGTTTTAAAACTCGTTATTACGTATGTTAGGCATAACTATCAAATGACATTCTATGACTTACGTAATAGGTACATAACCATGTAAAAATTTAACTTCTTATAACTTTTATTATAATGTACTGTGTATGCCTTAATAAACAAATTAATAAATAAGTAAACTTAATTTTAGTAGAGCATTATACTGCCCTGAAGAAGCTACTGTTGTAGCGAAACTCGGTCGGCATAATGTATAATAAATAAAAGAGGTGTTTACAAAGTCATTGTTTTATTTTAAATTATAATGTCACATCACAAAGTATCTGCTTCATATGAACAAATACATATTTTGTTGAATCTTGGAAGAAGGCTTGTAATATCTACCAGCATGATGATAAAAAGCTTAAATAAATTCTAACAAGAAGTCAAGTACGAAAAGGCGTACTTTTCTAGGTAATAAATACTCGACCTTTCCAAACAGAACAGTATTAGTTTAATCCGTTTATCCGCCAAAGGCCCACTTTCTACAAACACAAAAGATTTCCCACCTTTACGATAAAAATAATCACAAGTTTAAGTGTAAATAGGAAAATCACAGAATGGCGACAAGAAAATTCGGAAAATGGTTCTCTCCATGAAAATAATAATATTTTCCAGACATTTTACCGAACGTGTTTCCCCACTATAAAGCTCTTCCCCACTATAAAAGAAGGGTGTGCTAGGACAGTAGACTAGGCACAGTGGCGTACGATCACGTTCATTCTGGTTCCATCGTGGCATAAGTTACATCTCTCGTACGTAGAACAAAACTGTATCAAGTATCGAATCACAACACAGAGAAGTCAAAACAATATCCAACTGACGTTAATATTAACCATGCTCTATGCCAACGATCGGCAATTGGCGGCATGCAGCCAGTTCTGGACTGCGAGAGGCTCGCTAAATTCGTTGTCGATCATTTCTTAGGTAAGGTACCTAAATTTCCGCTCTCTTCGATCTCATGTTAGTAATGAAGATTCTGCAAAATCTTTAAAATAGGTACAGATGTTAACTTGCCGAAGAAATTAACAGATTCGGTAAATTTATTTAAAATTACACATGTACTAAGAATGTCTGATGACCGAATTCCAAGGAAAATCCTGAGTGCGATTCCAGAGGGTAGACGTCCAGTGGGCCGCCCCAGACACAGTTGGGCGAGGCAACTCCAGAAACTGTGTGAGGAGAGGATGGGTCTACCATGGACGGAGGCCGAACAATCAGCACAAGACAGGGACGTATGGAGGAGCCTTGTCGGTCCCCGACCCGAATAGGACAAGGGTAAGAAGATGCTGATGATGAAGAAAATACTCTTACAATGTCACACTTTATCATTCACTATCATAAATGGAAGGTTCATAATTTATATTTTATTATTGTCTAATTTCAGATTTGCTGTTAACTTTCCCTAAAATAAATAAAATACAATAACTTGAAAATGTGGTTTCTGCTATGCTGGATGACTAAACTGCAACGATAGAGAATAGAACCAGCAACGCCTGAGTGGGAACCAATAACTACCGCACCATTTACCTACAACTAGGTCGTGATTTTTCAAAACATGTTATTTTTAATTAAATTTTTTTTCGCTTTTTCCAAGGACTAGTCCACTTAGGTTTTCAGCAACAGATTTTGAGCCTGAGAAAATGGACAATAACCTCTTGGCTATCCTAAACCTGAGAAGGAATTTTTACTATTAAGAACCAAGCACAGCAAAAATTAACAAACCTTTCAAGTTGAGTGCTTGATTTCATGACCTGTGGTAGGCTGAAAATAAAGAAAATGCTTGGATATGACTGAAAATTACAGACTTTCATTAATCATGTTTCAAGACGAAAATTATGTTGTTTCTACTTCTTTATGTGTGACGTGAGTTTGGTAGAAGTGATATTATATTTGGTTGCTGAAGTTATTCAGCCAGACGACGGTATTTTAAGTCACTTGATGCTGCACTGACGTGCCTCAGGGAAACTGGTGATGTTGAAATTATTTTATTTTAAAAAAAGTAAAAAAGGCGATAAACAAACGTTCTTTGTCGCTGCAGCTCTTTGTTATATATTAAATAATAGTGAGACACACATAATACGTCTGTTTCCTCCATAGTACCATAGATACTCCATAGATTGCGTTTTATTTTCTTTATAGTATTGTAGCTACCTGCGCTGTGAGAAGTACTTTAGTAAGAATTCAAATTCAAGCAATTCAAATTCCAATTCTTTTGAACAGCAAGCTGAAACAAATTGTACTTTTGATTATTTTTTTAACTGTCACACTCCATATGTTGATAACATTGTGAAAATTTTAATGGCACATAAAAAAACTATCAACCGATGATTCTAGAGTTTTCTTTTGACTGTGTTTACGTAGCACGTTCAATTGCTACATTGGTGACACCGACGTTCACATTAGTGACCACGAAGTTTACATTTGTGAATCCGACAGTGAACACGACGCGTGCAAGTACGTCTACCGTGAGCCCGTCGCGCACAAAATAAACTCTCCGGTGATACATTTCACGCATTTCGCACGGCAAATATCATCATCATCATGTCCCTCACGAGCGGTACATCCGAGGAAATGGGTAAACCCATCAATCAGCCACTACTAACACGGATGGAGCGGTTGATGCAGCCTCTCCAACAAGAGCTCGCTACTTTGAGGCGCGAAGTTTCGACACTACGCTCTGGCCAGCATAGGAGGAGCGCCACCCCGCATCGTTGGAGCAATCGTTCCCGCAGTCGGTCCAGAGGTCGTTAGCCCGAGGGAACATGCTGGTACCACTGGAAGTATGGGACGAAGGCAAGCAAGTGCACCAAACCCTGCAACTTCCAGCAGGAAAACGCGCGGGGCCCAAACTGATGGCGACCAGCACCAGCCCCAACCAAGTCAGTCGCCTTTTTGTTACCGACAGGGTAACCCGTACCCAATTTCTTATAGACACCGGCGCAGATCTCTGCGTTTTCCCACGACGACTTGTCCAGGGACGCCCCACTAAAGCGACATACGAACTGGCAGCAGCAAATGGCAGCACAATCGCTACTTATGGCAGCCTAACGCTCAACCTGGATCTGGGATTGCGACGCGACTTTACTTGGAGCTTCGTCATTGCAGACGTCTCCAGGCCAATCATCGGGGCAGACTTTCTCGCCAAGTACGAGCTACTGGTGGATGTCCGAAATAAACGGCTGCTGGACCAGGTGACGAATTTGACCATCACGGGAAAACGAAGCGACAACAAGATCGCTTCCATTAAGACGGTCACAGGAACGTCCCCGTATCATAAGCTTCTTCAACAGTTTCCTGACATCACTCGCCCTGACGGCGCCAGGAGGGAAGTTCGTCACGCAACACTGCACCATATTAACACCACGCCAGGACCTCCAACAGTCGAACGCCCACGACGCCTTGCTCCTGACAAGTTAAAACGCGCCAAGAAGGAGTTCGAGGCCATGGCCCGTCTCGGAATCGCTCGACCTTCCGAGAGCTCTTGGGCATCTCCCTTGCACATGGTACCCAAGAAGGACGACCAGTGGAGACCATGTGGCGATTATAGAAGATTGAACGCCAGAACTATTCCGGACAGATACCCCGTACGCCACATCCAAGATTTTGCACAGGCACTGAGCGGCACCAAGATCTTCTCAACGATTGATCTGGTGCGGGCATATAATCAAATCCCTGTGGCTCCCGAGGACATTCCGAAAACAGCAATCACTACGCCATTCGGACTCTTCGAATTTCCGGTGATGTCTTTCGGCCTCCGCAACGCAGCCCAGACCTTCCAACGCTTCATGGACGAGGTTACGAGAGGCTTAGATTTCTGTTACGCCTACATAGATGACATCCTTATTGCCTCAACGTCAGAGGAAGAGCACCTAGCCCACCTCAAGATATTATTCCAGCGCCTGCAGGAATATGGTGTTGTCATCAACACCGCCAAATGCCATTTCGGCCTGACTAAGGTCAAATTCCTAGGATACTCGGTGTCCGACGCTGGCACTTCACCCCTCCCAGATAAAGTGGAGGCCATCAACAACTACAGCCAACCAGCTTCCATCAAGGATCTCCGCCGTTTCCTGGGAGCAATAAATTTTTACAGAAGATTCATTCCCAACGCCGCGAGGACACAAGCTCCACTCAATGACCTCCTAAAAGGGAACCAAAAAGGCAAACAACTCGTGTCTTGGACTGCCGAAACAGTAGAAGCTTTCAGCAAGTGCAAGGAAGCTCTGGCCCAGGCAACCCTGCTCGTTCACCCGAAGTGCGACGCCCCACTATCTATCGTCAGCGACGCGTCTGATACTACAGCCGGTGCCGCACTCCACCAATTCGTCGCAGGTCACTGGGAGCCTCTAGCATTCTTTTCGAAGAAGTTTTCGGCAGCTGAAAAGAAATATGGCGCATACGACAGAGAACTACTAGCCATCTATCTCGCTGTGAAATACTTTCGCCACAAGTAAAAGCAAAGCATTTGACCGTGTACGTCATAATAAACTGTGGGAAAAACTAAGGAAAAGAGCAGTTTCAGAAGATGTAATAGCTATTCTGTCAATTTGGCACACGCAACAAGAAAATATTGTGAAATGGTCTGGGGAATTTTCCAACCCATTCTTTTTGAAAAGTGGCGTAAGGCAAGGAGGAAGCATGTCTCCGGTTCTGTTCAATCTATACACCGATGAGCTTATTCAAAGACTTAATGCCACGAAAATAGGCTGCCATTTAAATGGAGTGTGTGTAAATAACATTAATTACGCAGATGACATGGTTCTTCTTGCACCGTCACTAAGCGCATTAGAGAAACTACTAAAAATTTGTGAAGACTTTGCAAAAAACCATAACCTTTTGTATAATACCACCAAGTCAGTAGTTATGGTTTTTAAACCGAAAAACGAAATCGTCCAAACACCCTCAGTATGGCTAGATGAAAGGAAAATTAATGTTAATCACAGCGTTAAATACCTGGGACATGTCATCACAGACGACCTTAAGGATATCGAGGACATGGAAAGGCAGAGAAGAGCAATATCAGTTAGAGCGGGTATGCTGTCAAGACGTTTTTACTCCTAAGTAAAAAGAATACTGTTCAACGCTTTCTGTACCTCGTTGTACACATCAGAACTGTGGGTTGACTACACTGCAACCCAATGGCATAAGTTAAAGATTGCTTACAATAACGCTTATCGCCAACTTTTCCGCCTACCGAGATACTGCAGTGCTACGGAAATGTTCCTGGAGGGATGAGTACATACTTTCCGTGCACTTCTCCGCCACCGCATGGGAAGTTTATGGCGCAGACTGCGCCATTCGAAGAATGCGATCATCACCGCCATGACTGCCTGGATGGAATCTCCCCTGATGACCCTCTGGAGACGGGAGACGATGAAATACCCTCCGTAAACGGCTATTTACATTCATTTTAGTGTTTACATACATAATTTAATTTTTTTTCTCAGTTTCATTTTTCATGCTTATTCGTTTATTTAATTTAATTTATGTGTTGTTATTTACTTTTTACCTTAACTTATTATTTATCTTTTTTTGTTATTTTACATTATGGAATGTATTGCATTGCACTTCCCCTGCATACATTCTGGAATAAAATTATTATTATTATTATTATTACTAAAAAACCAAGAATTTTCCCAACCAGTGAACTTTTTGAAAAATATAAGGTCCTACCGATTTCAAAACCATTTAAAAAAAATGCTATTTAAAGAGTTTTTAAAAAATCTGAAGAGTCCTCAACACGAAGTATAAGATCTAGAACATCTGAGAATCTACTTAGATGCAACACGACAGCTGCACAACACCATTATGAATATGTAGGTTCAAATGCAATAAAAAGTGAGAAAAACTATCTTAAATTTAAAAAAAAACTCGCATTATATTTTTACAGATAAGCAACAGATTATCTTATTTTATCGGTGATTTTTATATATATTCTGTTGCCAATATTTTGTTGATATTCTATTTCTAAAATTACATGTATTTTTATTATTGAACAATATTTTGTAATATCTTACAGTATTTTTGAAAATATTTTATTTTCATTTTTGTAACTGTACTAAATATTATATTTAACATAAGTACATAAACTAGCTCCCCTATTAGACCGGAAAATATTTCTCTACTAATTGGGTAACCACAAAACTGATGAATGATATGTAACATTATTGTGAACATTTACTTTTTGTCTAAATAAAAAAAAATATATATATATATTTATATACATTTTTATTGCTTTTTTTGCCTTCACGGTACCATAACCGTGAATCATAATTGTAAAAACGCACATTGAGATAAACTCTGGCAGTTTAATAATTGTTCCAGAACAAAGTGCTTATTTTTCACGTTTTAGCCAATACTAAGCATAATATACCTACATATGATTTAGTTCCTACGCGTGGCACGCCACTGTGAGGCAGGATTCGCAGCTCCGCCGAGCCAATCTTAGAAAGTTTTTCTCACTTTCTGGTAATTGAATTGGGGTTTCCGGGGCCCGTACTGTATAACAGGTTTAGACCCAGTAAAGCCTTTCACCCTCACACAACCTACGCCTGGTTGCACGACACAGGGACAAAACAGAACACTAGCAGGAAACGATGTAAAGTGACGAAAAAAACTACTATCAAATTATTTTCATTGACAAACCGAAACTAGATTTTCAGCCTAATCTTAAGTGAGGTGTACTGTTGTGTTTTTTTATTTATAATAATTCAAATTATATGATCGGGAGTTCCAAAAATTCTTCGTTTCGTTTAGATTACGAGTCTTGTTTATTATCGTCTTATTTATGGAGCAGGAGAAATGGTCACTTAGGGTGCCCTCCTGTATATCGGATATCCACTGGAGCGATTTTTGCCATATATTGGCGCCATTTTTAATGTCTCCGATTGCTTTTTGGATAAAAAAGGCAACTACCTCCTTGGTATGGTAGTCTAGGACACACATTATATAGAAAACCAACTCATACAAATCGGTATCTACATGCTGATTCCCATCACCACTCAGCGAAGAAGAGAGGACTTATCCATACATTGGTGACCCGAGCGACCAGAATATGTGAAGAAACAAAAATCGGAGCAGAACTTACAAAACTGACCGGTGCACTGGAGCGTAACGGTTACCCAGTAAGGCAGACAAGGCAAATCATAAGAGCCAAATCTGCACCAAACGAAGACAGAATTGAACTAGAGTCAAAGGGCTGCGCTCTCCTGTCTTACGTTCACAATGTGACAGACAGAATTGCCAGGCTATTGAAAAAAGAAAGCATCAATCATGTCTTTGGAACCACGACAAAAATGCGAGACTTTTTGAGGCCTGCAAAGACCAAGTTTCCTCTGGAAACAGATGGAGTATATAAACTCAGCTGTTCCGGATGTGATAAGGTATATGTGGGCCAGACAGAGCGGACGATCTCCAAAAGGATATCGGAATACTTTCGAGCGTGTAAACTTGGCTACCCTGACAAATCGGTAATCGCCGAGCATTTAATTGAAACCGGCCGTTACTTTCGATTTGTTCCTGAATTCCTGGGAAGACCCAAAACTCATAGAGCACGCCTGATTATGGAGGCAATTGAAATTCACAAAAACCCTATAAATATTAATAGAGACGACGGAGCTAAACTCAATAGTTCTTGGTATCCGGTAATTGACGGTTACATCAAGGCTAAACGCAAAAAAATATGTTGAGGTATATTGTAGCGCCATCTCGTAGAGGAGTGGAGCTGGCGACAGGGTATCGCTCCTAAGTAGATAAGTAAAAACATCACCCCTAACTATTACACATCTGCCCTGATGATGGACACTGCAACGCTGTCCGAAACGTTGGCTAATATATATATGTATACGTATATATTCATTGTCACGATAATAATTGGATACCTGCTGGCTCGGTGTATAATTATTCAACCGCCTTTTATTTTGTTTATCAATTGGCAACTTCAAGAGTTGATTTCCGGTGGGGGAGGGGAGGTACTTCTTGGATTGCCGCCGATACGGGAAGCGACGGCAATTCGATTCGTCACCTAACATGAGAGTTTCTTTTGAATTTTAATATGGGTTAATCCCTTTAATATATTCGGAATATTTCAAAGCGTTGGCCGAAACATTGAGTATGTTGATTTTTATAAACGCGACCCATCGGACTAAGCGGGCGTAATCGGGCGGTTTGAAAACCTGCACATGGCTTCGCCATTTTGTGTTGTAAATATTCCATGTTTTCTGATACATGCGGTGACGTGTATTGCGGGAGAGCCTCTGTATGGCTTTGCTTGGCCTTCATTACCCCTATCTATGACGAATTCTCGATGGAATAAACTTGGACGGTGCTCTCTACTAGAACTTGGCCTATACACGGAATTCCTTGGTGCGCTCAGCCGGGATCCTGGTAAATGGCGTGAGACCTGCTCCCTGGCGAGGTGAAGGGGCCTGATGTGTTCCTGATTTGCTCGGATATGTTCCCTGCGTCTTCCGGAGAGATTACGGTTTGCGGAAACGTTCTTTAGATGCGATCCTCGGTTGCGTCTCCTGGAGTTTGCCACTCGAAATTGCGGTTACTGTCTATCAGCGCGTGAAGAGGCGTGGTGCTCCCGAGTTTTAGAAATAATTTAGAAATCACGTCTTGGTCCAACAGGTATGAAGCATTTCTTGGTTAATTATCGATTTATACCTTTTAGGTTATGTTGTTTGGGTACTAGGGATACCCTTCTCTTAAATGTTTTATTATGACAATTTTCAGTATTTAAATAATATACTAGCATCTGTTATTATGAAATCTATTCTTTTATTCCATAATCTGAGCTCACAAAGAAGGAACCTGTTTATTCCCATAATCCTGTTGAGAGTCCCAGCTCTGCCGTTTAAATAAAAAACGTAAAAATGAACATACTATGTTACATCACATAAACTACAGAAATCAATACAATATAGATTTCAATTTTTTTTTTGCAATTGCTCCGTACAGGAGGTCCCGAGGATAAAAATTCCCCTCAGGGACTATACCATATTTAGGGATGATTTGTGGAAAGTCTTTTTAAGAAAAGAAGGAGAGGAAGTTCTTGGAAGTCAAAGAAATGAGAGATGGGTAGAAATGTGGTCAATGTGTCCAGGAGTGACGGATGCATGAATACCTTTTGGCCGAAACTGTTTATTTGCCGAAACTAGTTTATTGAATGAAACTCGTCTATTGGCCGAATATGGCCTAAAAGCTCGTTAATCTGCCGAAGCTGGCCGGAACTATTTTATTGTCCGAAACTGGCTGAGATTCGTTTATTGGCCGAAACTAGTTTATTGACCGAATCTGACCGAAACTGGTAGAAACTCGTTTATTGGCGGAAACTGGCCGAATCCGAAACCAAAACGTCAGTTGGTCGCCAATGAGTATTTTATTGCATTCTCTTTTGTCATAATTGTTGATTTTGTCACTGTCAACCTAATTTAACTTAAGTAAATTAACTAAAACTTCTATTTAATTACGTTCTATTTTGCGTTGCTCTGTTCTATCCGGTCACCCATGCATCCACAATGCTGTCGCGCGACAGCGACAAATAGACCCAAATACCGAACTTTCAAACGTGTTGTAGGTGGTACTAAATGATACAAAGCGCTCTAACCAAACAGGGACAGTTAGTAATTGTTGGTTGTTGTTGATCGTCGTATTCATCTTTGCGTAATGAATGCAAAAATGCGACAAATCGAAGCGAGACAAATTTTGATAATTGAATTCTTTCTAAAATTCTCTCTTGTTTTTTTATTCATATGAATACACATTATTGTCGACACTTCTGATTCAGATTATGTTATTATTTTTTTTGCATCACCTGCTTTATTAAAATTGTTAAAACTGTACACTGAGGTGATGTAGAGTCGTAGACTGCCTTGGATTTTAATTATTTTATATTTTTCCACATTCACACGATTATTTAATTGTCTTGGAAGAAATCTGGTATTTTTAACGATCATAACTTATACGTTTAAAAAAAAATATAGCAAAAATGCAAAATCTCGACTAGAATTAACTGATATCTGTGAAACTTTACGATACACAGTTATTAGATGTCTGAAGGCTGGAAAGGGTTTTAATTTTAACTCTTACTCTTATGTATTCTATAATATTATTAATTAATTTATGCAAAACGGTTTATTTACCTACGTGAGAACAATCCACTTATAAAAACTCCGTTAAAAAACATTTTTTTATGAACAATTACAAAAGTCTAATCACAAATATGATATATTTGCATACATCTAAATAAAGATTAAAAAAACAAAAATATAACAATAAAAACACAAAATTTTATAAAAGTTCACTCTAATGACAAATAATAAAATAATATAAGGTAAGAGACATAAGAGACACAATAGTCACAAGAGACATAAAAGAAACTTGATGCACAAGTGACACAAGAGAAAGAAGATACACAGAAGACACAGGAGATACAAGAGACATAAGAGACATAAGACCAAAACCAAGTCACCAAACATAGGGAACCACTTGGGGTGACCTATGGCGGAGGTGTTGGTTATCCAATAAACGATTCCCGGGACATTAGCTTAAATGCACTTTACTTGTGAGGGGCACAGGAGACAAAAGAGACACAAGAGACACAAGAGACACAAGAGACACAAGAGACACAAGAGACACAAGAGACACAAGAGACACAAGAGACACAAGAGACCTAAGAGACACAAGAGACACAAGAGACACAAGAGACACAAGAGACACAAGAGACACAAGAGACACAAGAGACACAAGAGACACAAGAGACACAGGAGACACAAGAGATACAAGAGACACAAGAGACACAAGACACACAAAAGACAAAAGAGACACGAGAGACACAAGAGACACAAGACACACAAGAGGCACAGGAGACACAGGAGGCAAAAGGGACTCAAGAGGCATTAGAGACACAAGAGATACGAGAGACTCAAATAGAAACATAAGTGATACATAATTTATTCAGCACAACCTATTTTAGCAATCGCAGAACATTTTTTCTGAATCCATATTAATTATCGACGAGTTATCTACCAGCAAAATTTTATTAAATAGTCGATACATTTGGATAAGGGGGCTAAAATAGGCGATATTATATTTAAATGTATTCAGATGAAACATGTTATGGCGTCTTAAACAACGAAAATTGGGAACATTCTTCAATATTACCAGGATATAATGTGGTATCAAGATGGACATGTATTATTTTACGTAAACTCTGACAGCTGTTTCAACTTCTGAAAGCATTATGAATAAACTGAATTGCATATCCCATTCTAGAAATAAAATTAATATTGTTTTCATAATTATGATATAAATTTTAATGCACTAATATAATTAGGACTTGTTTTATGCAAAAGCACAAAGTATTAACTGCACCGTATGTTATATTATTGTATTTATTATTCTCGGCGGACAGGTTTAATTTACATATTATCTCTTCTGTGAATTAATATAAAACTGTGTTACAAAAACAGAGTACGAAATTTCATAATTGTATTAACTTACTACCTACCATTTTGAATTGGTTTTTGATTCACACGGGGCAGGTTTAATATTGCCACAGTGGCAACAATAAATAAATTAATTATGAAATAATCCGCTGATTCCGTCAAAAACGTTTTTGGTTTTGTTATTATAATCATTGTTACACGTATAATATTTGGGAAATGATTAAATGAAACACTGTATTTTGTGCGAACGAATTAATTAAAAATACAACAAAACAAACATTTTTTATTCAAATTAATAAATAACGTTGTATTAACTACTTAATTATTTACAAAAACCAACATGTTTCGTCAGCAAAGCTGACTTCCTCAGGGTTTTGACAGAACTAACTCATTTATTAATTTGAATTTAAAATGTTACCACAAAATAATTTTGCACTATTAGAAGAAGTGAAAATATTTTTTACCTTCGTCAGGGAGGTATAACTAAAACTTCTGATGAAAAAACAGTTGGGTTTTATTAATTAAAATAAAAATTAACCATTTTTATTTGTATTATTATAACTTGAGTTTGTTTTTTTAATTTTTGCTAAAAAACACAAACCAGCATTTAAAAATACTTATTCTCACAAATTGATTCAATTTAAATTTGAACCGTTTCGTATGAATATTATCGAAGGCGAACTTTTCACGTACCCTCTAAAAACAAGTACCTACGGAATATTTCTTTTTTTGTTTAGATTATGTCCACACAGGAGGCCCTGAAGAAAAAAGTCCCTTATGGACTATGTCATCTTTGGGGATGCTGTGTGGTATTTTTAGGGAAAGGAAGGATTAAAAGTTCTGGAAACGAAAAAGAAATGACAGGTGGGTATTAATCCGGGGGCTATGGCATCTTTGGAGATGCTGTGTAAAGGGTTGTTTTAGGAAAGGAATAAGATGAAGTTCTGGGAAGGAAAAGGGCATGGGGGGGTGGGTAGGAATCTGGGGGTCAATGTGTCCAGTGACGGACGTATAGATGCATCCCTACCACTGCCACTGCGGTGCAAGGCGATGGCTCGAGAGAGTCTAGCTGGAGAGGTTTACGTTTGGTCTCCCTTAACCAGACTCTCCCTATACGGTCCGCCACGCAGAAGGTGGGCAGATGCAAACGTCACCCCATGAACCCCGGCACCCCTGCTAAATAACCAAACGTAGCGCACCACTCGGGGCGTCTTATGGCAGGGATGTTGGTTATCCAATAAATGGTTCCCGAAGCAGAGGTACCCAAACCCGCCTCCCAAAATGTTTAAACTGAGAGAAATATAATCAACAAGTTTTATTAAAATAATTCGATTTCTGAAAGACAACAAATTTTAACTGACTAGCTATCCCGGACACTGGTTGCTGTCGCTAACGAAATACAACTACTGGATGGTTACCCAACCTTTATAACCACCGCCATCTCTTAATTTGCATACAAATCAAATCCACACCGCCCGTTTGCCAGCCCGCTGTATATATATATATTTTATATATTGAATTTTTCAACAAATTTTCACAAAACCTTGACAAATTATATAGCTAAACCTTTCTCATGAATCACTCTATCTATTGGTGAAAACCGCATGAAAATCAGTTCAGTAGTTTTTGAGTTTATCGCAAACAGGCAGAAAAACAGATAAACGCGGCTGAGGACTTTAATTTATAATATGTAGAGATTTTACGATGAACATATTTTACGAAGATTCGTTAATATACATACGTATACTCACCTTTTCGGACAGTCGTATCCATAAACTCAAAAATCTTTCACCTTCACTTTCAATGCCCGCGACACTGTAAATAACCAATTTGTAAAAATGTAGAAAAAATATACATATAAATAAAAATAAAATAAAAAAATAAATAAAAAATCCTGTATGTATGCGTATGTAAAGGTCATTTCATGAACATTCTCCAGCCCTAAAGAGTCCTAAACCCTTCCAGTTTTTCGAAATAAATATCAACTCTTTATTTGCCACTAATCTTTTTATAAAGGTAATAATACTAATAGTGATGGGGGTAGCCAATGTAAAATCGTGCAATGTCCAGTGTTTTAAATATAATGTCCTCCGCGTGCAAAGCCGTATCTTCCTCAAGTATAAACTTTCTAATTAAAGTGTGTTTATCGGAAGTGACCTGCCAGGTAAGTACCTATGTTTATGTATCCATTTGTAAATGGTTAAATTAGGTAGAACCTAAGAAATCTTAATAATTTATACAGCACCCTTGAGGTGATTTTTCATAAAAAACGGCGCTACGAATTATCCAATTATTATTATATGTTAAAACACAAATCGTTCAAACTGGAATATGCCTACATTAAAAAAGAAAAGAAAAAATCTATTAAGTGTAAACTGACGATGCTCTGTAAAATTGCATTTAAATTTTTGTTTTTATATCGAGATATTTCTCAAGCTCTCTTTTCCTAACTTTTCTATCTCAAAAATTAATAAAAAGCTAGTAAATTGACTTGACAAGGGATGATTGCGGGAGGTGGAAGGAAGGGGTGGTTTTTCACAGTCAGGAACTAATGAAGTGTGAATCACAATGAATAAATAACAACCCTCTTTGTGAAGGGATCGATTGATGTTTCAATTTCACCCAAACTGTTGTTAAATCTACCCCCTAGGAAGATACAAGCCTGAAAGATTTTCAAGTTTACGATATAACTTTTCCGATCAGGCAAGATTATTATCGTTTAAGGCTTGGCAGGATTCTAGTTAACATTTTAATGATATTAATTTTACTCGTACTGATTAGTTGCGAGTAATCGAAGACAATGTTGTTACGAAGGACATAAAATTTTAGAAAATATTTGAAAATTATAAAAGCAACAATCACGAATTTAAAAAAACGTTTAAATGGAACCAAATATACAATAAAAATACATATAAATTTGTTGTACACCACTTTTATTTTATAAACACTCTACCGGTTTCAGAAGCACCCTTCCTTCGTCAGGAGAATATTATAATATTTCATGTGTTTTTATTGTAAACTAGCTGGTACCCGGCATGCTTTGCTATGCTATTTAATAAAGAAATTTTTTCTCCCTGCGTGTCCTTTCCTATTTGTCCCGTTCACCTTCCTCCTCCCCTTCCTCTCCCGCATCCCCTTCCCCTTTCGCGTTCCCACTCCTCCTCCGCCTTCCCTCCTTTCACTCTACTCCCCCCCCCTTCCCCCGTCCGGGAACCCCCCTCCCGAGTTCCCCTCCCCCTCCCGTATTCACCTTCCCCCTCCCGAGTTCCCCGCCCTCCCGGGTTCCCCTCCCCCCTCCTGCATTCCATACATTCATTCCCGATACATTCAGTTTTCCAACTGCTCGCGTGCCACCTATTGCAATTTTTTATACAAATTTCATGATGCCAGAGCTTCTATATGTTATTCTAATATATGAACTACATTATTGTAAAGTTTCATTAAAATTCATTCAGTGGTTTTTGCGTAAAAGAGTAACAAACACACATAGATCCGTGTTTCGTTTAATATTATGGCTGTCCGATGGCATACGATCTAATGCCATTTTGAACATTTTTACTAAATCATTGTTCTGATGAAGAAACGTTTGCAGTTCTTGGACAATGGTTCGTTTCACTGTTGGATTAAGAGCCCAACGCCTTTCAACCGCATCTTGATTGCCCATAAAACGCTAGCTTTTTCCCGCGGCTTCGCTCGCATGGTATTAGGATGATTCCCACTCCGCCTTCTCCACCTTCCCTCTCCCCGCTCCACTCCCCCTATACCCCCAAGTCAAGCCTGAGATGGTATAACCCCAGTTTGAAAATGCTTTCAAAAGGCCAAACAGCTGTCACGCGTAATAATAATTACATAGCAGAACATGTTTATAAATAAACTGTATTTATAAATTACGTAATAATATTATTCAACATATAAAAGAAATTAAAATTAAAATGGAGTTTTTTATTTTTTTTATTATAGCGACTATATAAAAAATTTTACATACAAAATATAATGGTGAAATTAAGAATAAAATATTGTATTTCTTAGTCCTCCTCACTAGGGGGTCCTGTGCCGAGGCGGACTACAGTTATTTAAATATAGTTCATTTGTCTTCTATGTCGTTTTTAGCGTCTTCGCTAGGGTTTTCTCATTGACCTCTTTAAGCCATATTTTTATTCTTGATTTGTATTCAATTGGATTTTTTATTAGTTTTATAATAAAAATAATAATAATTGGCTAATTTATATAGCGCCTTTTTCGTGGAAAATCACCTCAAGGGCGCTGTACAAATAAATATATAAAAGCATTAATATTACTGGCTTATAACTAAGATTTACAATTACAACTAGTGACTTACATCTAAGACTTATAGCTACTTATATTACTGGCTTACAACTAAGATTTACAATTATAACTAGTGACTTAGCTCTAAGACTTATAGCTAGTGACTTATGACTAAGACATACAGATTCTAACCTAAAACGGGTGATTTATTAACACACATATTTACAATTAAGATTAGTGCCAGAAGAAGTGGGAAGTTTTTACATAATATTACAATTCGAGAATACGGGTGCAAAAAGTATAATGAAGGTTAACTGGATATACGGGAAGGTATAGATATTTTAAATAAATTAATAAATTTAATAGTCCATCTTTACTGCATTAATGTGATTCATCATTCAACAGTAAACAGATTGAGGTATCACAATTAACAGATTACATTAAACAGATTGAGTTAACTATAAACAAAGAGAAAAGAGAAAAAAAAACTATTAAAAATTGCAAAGTTTAAATAGAATGATGAATTTATGGAAAGGAGTATCGGAAAAAGTGAGTTTTCAGTTTGGATCTAAATTCCGCTGCGTTGGTTATGCATCTCAATTCCATAGGAAGTTTATTCCAAGCTTCAGGGCCGGATACTGCGAATGCACGATCACCAAACTTAGTGTTCAGATTTCGCTTAGGTTCTTTCAACCTTCCAATTGCAGAAGATGTCGCTGATCTAAGAGTTGACTGCCTTAGACCAATATTTTCCGGAATGCATAGTTCAGAGATATAGGGAGGAGCCATTTCATTGATAGATTTAAACACCATCCAGCATAACTTGTATTGGATCCTTTCAGGACACTTCAGCCAGTGAAGATTTCGGAGGTGTTCCGAAATGTGCGAAAATTTGGGTACCCCAGTGATATGTCGTGCTGCGGCGTTGTTGGGGAAGTATGTTATGAAGTTTTGTTGCAAAGTATGTTTATTTTCTTTGTCCAAATGTGGTTTTATAACTTGGAATAATTTTTATATCATTTCTTTTCGATCTAGTGTTATGCATACACGGTCTAGTAGAGGATTCATTATTTTTGAAGAGCTTCAATAATATATTTTTGGCATATATTTGCTGTACATTTGGTACGTCAAAGTTATTGAAAATTTCAATTGAAGGCGTTCTAATTGGTACTTTCAATATGGTCTTTATGATTCCTTTTTGAATCGTATTCAGGTTGTGTAGGTACGTATGTGTAGCAGATCCCCATCCTACGATTCCATATTCAATTCGAGAATGACATAACGCGTAGTAGACCTTTTTCAGACTTATCCTTTTTATTTAACACATTTCTTAAATTTTTAAAAAAATATATAAGGCTTGTGAGTTTTTCCTTAATACCTTTGATGTATAGGTCCCATCTAAGATTTTCGTCAATTATTACTCCGAGATATTAAATTATTATTATTCCACGAATTAAACAAAAAAAAATAGTATTAACCTTTTTTTAATTAAGATTAGTTAGGCGATATGATTGTGAATTACGGCGTAGGTACCTGCTTAATAAAAGGATTCGCAGAATTTATTGTTTCTTTACTTTAATAAATCCTACTATAATGCGTTTAGAGACCAAATAAAACACAATAATACCTGGCAAAGGTAAACATTTTAAATGGGAAATATGCCGCAACACTTTTAGTGTAATGGCGCGAGTAATTTAACCTGAATTATTATTTTCTAAGATAATTTGGGCATAAATCATTTTTATGGCACTGAGCTCTATCTCTCCGGGCAGGAAGCACTCCCAGAACACATTTACACACTTGGGTTTGATAAAAAAAGGGTTTTCTTCACGACCAAAGTATTATTATTCTACAGAAGAAAGGTAGAAAAAGTATACTTGTAAAAATTTTCGGAATATTCAAACAACGTTTTTTTTACGTGGCACATCACAAAAAAAGTCCTTGCCTGAATAGATGTAAAGACAGGGGAACTATGTAGCCATCCGGTTTTTAATTCAATTCAATTCAATTTGTTCATTTTAAAAATTAACATTTCAAAGGGTTTTTAAAGGAGAGAAAATATTTAAGATTTTTAAGATTAAGATAAGCAAATTTAAACTAACGGCAACAAAGCATGCCGTCTAAATTGTATCACTTCATTGATATTCGAAGTGATTCCATTTAACAATAAGACCGCTCTCCCGACTGGCATGATCATTGGAAAGTTAGTTCTGCAAGCCGGGAGATAAAACAGTCTATGCTGTCGGTGACGGAGATAACCATCGGGAACATAGAAACTAATGCTCTCCGTGATAGTCGAATTTTCGAACCATAGGGTATACCTAAGTAAAACGTCGAACTGTTAAAGATTGCAAATAACATTGATAGATTCAATAGGCCACTTGCATCACATTTTTTTTAAATTTTTTTCCGGTTTAGGCAAATATTCTAAGACATTCTGTATTTTTTTTTTTTAATCGTATTTTTGAAACCCTGGGGATTTTTTAAAAATTTCAATACGAAAAATCAGACCATTTTTTATAAACCGGAAAGACGGGACATAATTTTATAGGTGTGAAAAAACGATAATTACATAGCCGAAAATCATTTAAAAAAAAAAGAACGTTTTCCACACGAATGGCACAGGAGAATAACGAGGCATACCAAAAATATTACATCTCATAAATATTTTTTTCCTTGATCCATCTTATTGATCATAAATCATTATAATGTACAGCGTCTATATTACTAAATTCAATGTAATATACTTGAACTTGTAAATTGTAATAATAAGAAGAATATTATAAAGTTTTATTTTGTTAAAATCAGCACCATAACCATTATACCTCTAAAACATGTACCGACATCCTCTTCATGTTCTGAGGAGAACCCCGTACCCATTAATTGTACGGGGTTCTCTTCAGAACATCTGTCAAAAAATCAAACCAAATGATAAGTTCGCAGAAAACAAACAATAAATCTAGTGAACGAATTCAAAAATTCGCCTGAAATCAAAGTGATGCCATATAAAAAAATAAATCAGTGTGGAATTTTATAAAATTAATAGGAACATTTTCGGCGACGGGACATTTTCATGTAGTGACGTCACGAGCCCAAATAATGGATTTATTTATTTAAAAATAAAAAAAATGTACATTTCTAAAACTTTTTACTAACATTTTCGTAATCTTAGTAAAAAAACTCTATCCACACGATTTTTTCCAAGTCGTTATGAAGTCCATGCAAGTGGCCTATTCTTTAGGAAATATTCGAATCAAAGTAGATATGAGGTAAAATCTAGAAGGTTTTCACAATATTCATCAAGATTAAATTGACTGAAATGATAAAGAAGGTTTAACTTCCGCCCGAACTGCGCAGTACGAAGGAGAAATCACTTTCCGGCACCGGAGTGGAAAAACCTACAAAATCCACTTACCTTCGTAAAAAAAAGAGATTCCAAATTTTTATTATAAAACCACCAATAGAGCGTTCATCCTTGGAAATTTATTTTGATGTATTTTTGATGTCGGAAGCAGAAACAAGAGAAGAACGGTTCCACGAAAAGACTACGAATAGAATAGACAAAACGTGAGCCGGCACAAATTCAGAAATATCACATTATATTATATAACTGAATAGCATTTAATCTGCAATCTCTGTAGATTTTATGCGCAAGTTGTGGATATCAAAGTTATCTATATACACAAGGTAGGTGAATTTTTAAGAGCGGAAATAATTTTAAGTATCCAACCCTGCCAAGCAAATGATTTTATTTTATTTTATTTTATTATTATTATTGTACAACAGAATAATTCCAATTATAGTACAATTTAGTTACCCTATCAGCATTTAGGCAAGTGACTCTTCAATAATGTTTTTAAGGCATATAAAGAACAGTCACTTACATCCAAATGGTTTGCAATTTCATTTAACAGCACCACTCCCCTCGTCATGCTATGCTTTGCCAAGACGTCTGTTCTGCCGTTCGGTACTTTAAATAAATCATGATGTCGACTTCGGCTGTAGTGGTCTGGTACATATAAATGGGCTATTGATGAAATTGTTCCAAATTTTGAAAGACAGAATAGCAAGACTTGCTTTCCTTCTAGTTTCTAGGCTCACAGCATCAGTTTCCTCAAGTAAGTCAATATGGTGCATGAACCTTGGATAGGTTCCATGCTTCCGCATATAAACATACCTGAGGAATTTCTTCTGGATTTGCTTTAACATATCAATGTACTTCTGGTGGTACGGTGTCCAAACATCGCTCGCGTACTCCAGTTTGCTTCTCAGTATGCCATCGAATAACGCTAGCATAGCTTCTTGGTTATCAAATTGCTTACAAGTCCTGATGATGAATCCAAGAAGTTTGTAGCAAGACTGAGTGAGCTGCGATATATGGCAAGAGAATGTCAGTTCGGGATCAAAGACGACACCGAAATCTTTCACGGATTTTACACGTGATAACGTTTCGCCTTAATTTTATAATCGTAAATTATAATGTTTTTACAACGAGTGAAGGACATTATGACACATTTCTTTGTGTTAAAATCTAATTTGTTTGCCAACGACCATTCAGATAGCGCATCCAGATCAGTTTGCATTTTAAAGCAATCTTGTTGGCAGCTTATTTCCATCATTTTTTTAAGGTCATCAGCAAATAGTAGACATTTGCCGTTCCTAACTCAGTTTTGGATGTCATCTATAAGTATTAGAAACAACATAGGTCCGAGGTTAGACCCTTGAGGAATTCCAGATTGCGCTTGGAATTTTTTTGAATTATGTCCATTTATCGAAACAAATTGACTTCTGGATTTTAAATACGATGAGAAAAAGTTCAGTGTTGGTAGATCGATGCCTATTTTAAACATTTTCCTCAGAAGTATATCATGGTTAACACGGTCAAATGCCTTGGCAAAGTCGGTGTAAACTACATCTGTTTGGTGCCTCGAGTCTAAACTGGTGGCTACCAACCGCGAAAAATTAAGCAGATTTGTGATTGTTGATTTCTTTGGAAGGAAACCGTGTTGATTTTCACCAATGAATGGCGCAATCTGGTGACTTAATTTGTCACAAATCAATTTTTCAAAAAGTTTGCGTAGCACTGATAATACGGCTACCGGTCTGTAGTTTTTGACAGATGATGAGTTCTTGCATAAATTTTATCTGTGTAATCTCCGTCTATGGTTTTGTTTTCAGCCATAGGATTTGTTTCTAGGATAAAAGAAGTAAATTCACATAACATTATCACGTGGAAAAAACGATTTCTTACAACCATCAATTTTTACTATCACAAAAAAGATATTGTAAAAGAAACGTTCGTGAGTGGCTTTTTGAATATTTTACAAAAAAATGGCATCAAAATAAGACCCGGCATTCCGAATGTGTTCCGATTTTTATCATATTTTCCTTGGACACTTTGTTTTAAAGTTCTTAAAAATTTATATCTTATTTCTGAAGATAATATCTATACATTCCTCAGCCGAAACAGTAATTAGGCGAAATTTTCTCGATAGAAAAAAATCGCAAAGTGTGCTCCGAAAATTAATAAAAACACATTTTGTTCTGTTATTGTTAGGCTACGAAAAAAAATTGTTTTTTTTAAATGCTACTTAAGACATTTGCCGAGAAAATTTTGCTCTATTTTAAGCGAGTTGTGGTTTATTAAATACTAGCTGGTACCCGGCATGCGTTGCTATGCCATTTATTAAAGAAATTGTTTCTCCCTGAGTGTCCTTTCCTATTCGTCCCGTTCACCTTCCTCCTCACCTTCCTCCCCCGCGTCCCCTTTCCTTCTCGCGTTCCCACTCCTCCTCTTACACCTTCCCTCTTCTCACTCTACTCCCCCCCCTTCCCCGTCCCACGAACCTCCCTCCCGAGTTCCCCTCCCCCCTCCCGAGTTCGCCTCCACCCTCTCGCGGATCCCCCTCCCCACCCTCCCCCCTCCTGCATTCCATACATTCATTCCCGATACATTCAGTTTTCAAGGAAGGGACGAACGTCAAATGATTGACAGGAAAGTACGTAGAACAGTTTCTATGGGAAAATGAAATTATTGTTTTAACTATCTTCCTCGCAAATTTTCCATAGTTTAAACCTTCCCTGGACTACGACAAACATTTCAAAACCAAAATCAGCTAAATCGGCCCCGCCGTTCTCGAGTTTTAGCGAGACAAACGAACAGCAATTGATTTTTATAAATATATATTTTCACAATTTTCGTTTAATTTATTATCGGTTTTTAATATTACCGCGCTAATATTAACGGTTGAAAAGTCATTTCAAGAGAGAGAAAAAAACGTATAAAGAATTGGTTAATTAGGTTATGTTAGGTCAGGTTATGGGCTATTTTTTTCAATACTTTTAATAACGTTTCAATTTTCAATGGGGTTTTGAAATTAAATGATTCTGAGTTTTCATGGAACCGTATTTACATATCTTCATTTTAAATCACTTTCTTCTTATTCTTGAACGCCGACTACGAAGCCTTAATCTGCGAACGCCCTTAACAACCAAAAGTGATCAATTTATAAATATAGTAAAAATGTACAGGGAAAGATTTGTCTGAATATTAAACATATCATAACAATGGATACCCCATTCAAATATAAATAAATACTTAAAGGTAGGTACGTACCCCTGCGAGTATTCGATTATTCGAGTCGCGTTGGTCATATTGAGATTCTATATTAGATACAATGAGCTGCTTGAGTATATAGGCACACATAAAGATACCTGAGGCGCATGTGTGGCGAAATCACGTATGAGTGAATAATAAATTATGATTGAGATGTTTAGAAAATAGGAATTAACACCGTGTTTATACTATTTGGGCACGCTCCGTCGAACCCAGAGTGACGAACAAAGTACGTCATTAGATGCAAAGCATTTAAACAAACACCTAAATGATCCCCTTTTCCCGTAATGAACGATGTGGCACGCTGACTTGTAAATACTACCGCCGACACTAATAACCTCCAGCGTGCGTTGGGCGGGTACCGCTACACCCTCCATCCACACCACTCCCCCCTAGCCGACATTCCTGCAGAGGGAATAATGTATTATAATAATGTTTACGTGAATTCCACGTGTGTGTGGTTGTGTTTTGTTTGAAATTTACGCTGGCATTGAGTAATTTCTAGTTACAACCTGTGCTGGGGAACAGCGCTCCTTTAACAGGTAGGAAAATCGATTATTTTCATGTGATAGGACCTTCCGTTAAATTGCATGAAGAGGAATACAAATTTCTGGAAACTGATTGATTTTATTGTTGCATGTGGTATGGGTACTGCCTCCCCGAGGATCATTTATAGGATAACGAACACCCCAGTCATAGGTCACCCCTAAGTGATTCGAAGAGGTGCCCGGGTTCATGGGGTTAGGTTTACGTAGGTCTTGGCGGAGTATGCGTTAACCCACCTACTGAGAATGGTTACCCGGACCTCTCCAGCTGAACTATTTCCACCTTCGACCAAGTATATCTAGACAGGGCGTGCAGGTCTTAAAAATGACACCGGAACCAAAAATATTGGTTTACGAAAACATTTATCAAAAAGAAAGTCCATTATCTCACAGTCAAAAGATCGCAAGAAGCTTTGGTTTGTACCTTTAATTGGTCTGCGTGGAGCTAATTTGTTTTCCAGCTAGTTCGCGGTGAAGGAATTACTGGCTTTGTGAAGATCATTTTGAATTTTGAAGGTATGGGCTATCGCGGACTTTATTATTAACAATTTAATCAGTTATATGAATATCTAATAAACAAAAATTTTAACAAAACAAAAAAACGACTTAAAAAAATTCACTAAAAAGTAAAAAAAATAATTTCGTATTCTTCTAAAACTTTATAATTAACTTACCTTTTCTACTCATCAATATGTAGGTACGATTGTTATTTTTGGAGTCGGTGTCGGCGGGAGAGGAGCTGTCAAGTGAACACGCCGGGCCGCGGGTACCTTGGTTGACACCGACTCCAAAAACAACAATCGTACCTACATATTGATGAGTAGAAAAGGTAAGTTGATTATAAAGGTGTAGAAGAATACGAAATTATTTTTTTACTTTTTAGTGCATTTTTTTTGGTCGTTTTTTTGTTTTGTTAAAATTTTTGTTTATTTTTTGATTTTTAGTGGATCTGAAGTACACTAACTAATTCGATTAAGATTCGGCCGAGTATCGTAAATTTGTTCTTCAGAATTGGAGAGTTCCGTTCCTTTGTCATGGATCCCATAATCAGAACCTAACCAAACTCTCATCAAACCACCCTTAAAGTACATCCTTTCCAATAAAAAAAGAATCATCGAAATCGGTTGGCGTGATATTGAGTTATTCGTCCATTTGTCGCGCACATACTTGATGCAAATTTAAGACTTATATGATTTTCTCATGGATGCCATTGTCAGAACTGGACCAAATTAAAATGGGACTACACAGGAAGCACCAGCTTTCAAATAAAAAAAGAATCATCAATATCGGTTCACCCAGTCGAAAGTTCTGAGGAAACAAACATAAAAAAAATAATAAAAAAATACAGTCGAATTGAGAACCTCCTCCTTTTCGAAGTCGTTTAAAAAAATATGAACATAACTTTTGAATTCGAGGCAGCGTATCGAGAAAAGTAACAATTGATAAAAAATGTTTAATTTCTTCCTAGTAAAACAACTACGTCACGCAAGAGATGCAACGGAATTCGGTAGTTGTATTATGAAATTTCTCGTAAAGGTGGTGTCACTTTGAGATTGGATTTGGGTATGGGAGGGCTTATCTATAGTTAATATGTCGATGATTTCTACCCGTCGAATTGCACCGCTGTAGGGGGGATGAAATTAAACGTCCGTTACTCCTGGACACATTGACCCCCAGATTTCTACCTACACCTAACACCTTCTCAGAAATTCCTATTCTTCTTTTCCCTACAAAGACACTTCACACAGCATCATAATATAATTCAATCAATTTAATACAAAGCATTTATTGTCAAGGGAAGTCAATCAACCAGGAGGTTTTATACCGTCTTTTAAACTAAATACATTATTTCTTCTAACACAGCAAACTTATTTTGTGGCACCATTATGATTGAAATTAATAGATTACTTCGTTTTTACCACTTTTATTGTTTATAAAACCGACATGTTTCGTCAGCAAAGCTGACTTCTTTAGGGTTTTGACAGAACTAATTTAAAAATAGACATATATATAGGTAATAGAGAAAAATAATCGACATAAACAATAATAAAATTAGAAAGAAAATGATGTTTAAGGGACGAGGGGCAATATAGAACAATTAAAAAATTTAAAACGGGAATAGATTTAATAATGGGTCATTTAAAAACAATTTTTGATTATTAATAATATTTAAATTTGCATTAACAATCTTTCTAATCTCTAAAATTTATAATTTGTCCAACTGAATGCCATTGACATTACAATGAATAAATTCTATTCCACTGTTAAAATTAAAGGTATGACTAGTTTCTATTAAATGGTTGGCAAACTCCGAGAAACTATTATTATTTAAAGCTTTCATATGCTCTTTAATCCTTATTTCAAAGTTTCTCGAAGTTTTACCTATATAAAAGAAATCATAATCATTACATTTCAATTTATAAATTCCAGATTTTTTCATTTTGGAATCTCTATCTTTATTATTAACAATATAATTTTTAAGTTTATTATTTGCATAAAATACAGGAAGAATTTCATTTGGTACATTCTTATTAATATTCTTATTCGTATCCATTATTAATATTCTTATTAATTTCTAATTTAATATCCATTATTAATTTCTTATATTTTTTATTGAGAATGTTTTCAATTAAATTGGTGTTGTATCCATTATTAATAGCAATTCGTTTAATAACATTGAGTTCTATTGAAAAATTATTGGGAGATAGGGGTACATTGACTAATCTATGAATCATAGAATGGAAAGCTGACATTTTTTGAGAAATTGGATGATTTGAAGTGTTGTGGATAACAATGTCTGTGTATGTATCTTTACGAAAAATGTTAAATTCAAATTTATTATTAGTTATTGAAATATTTAAATCCAAAAAGTTTATACCTACTCGAATTTTGCCCAATCTCTACAGTAAACTTTATGTTTTTATGGAGTTTGTTTAAGAAATTAAGAAAAATATTAAGTTTGTACCTGTCCAAACACAGAACACATCATCCACATATCTCTTCCAAAAATGAACGTATTTTAGTAATAATGCACAGCTATTAAAAATCTTATTTTCCAAATTATTTATAAATATATCAGCGACCAAGGGGCTGGTACTAGCACCCATTGCCACGCCATCTTTTGTTTAAAGATATTGTCATTGAATTGAAAATAATTTTGTTTTAAAACTATATTAAATAATACATTTAAATCCTGAGATAAGTCATTAGGTAAAATTGATGAAAATAAAAGTTCGTTAATAATAGGTTTATGATAAGTACATTATCATAAAGTAGAGAGTCCCGGTGTTTGAGGGTTTTGCCTTCAAAACAGGAGGAAGGTCACTGTCTGCTTGAGACATCGAAAAACTACCCAGCTCTTTTTCCTTAAAGCAGATATTTGATACTTCATGATGAAATTTTTGCGCACTTTCAAAATAAGAGGAAAATTGGGTACTGTCTTCATCGGATTTCGAAAAAATCTGTGTTATGCCTGTACAACACCGGGGAACTTAGGAAGTTCTTTATAAAAAAAACTAGCAGACCCGGCCACACGTTGCTGTGGATAACTAAACACAACGCCATCTACTGACTACGCTATTACCCAACCTTTATAACTAAATCCATTTGTTAATTTGCATACATTTCAAATCCACACCGCCCGCTTGCTTCCCTTAATATTTTTTTTTTAACCTTGAAAAATTTTATACGTAAACCTTCCAAATGAATCATTCTATCTATTGGTAAAAACCGCATGAAAATCCGTTGTGTAGTTTAAAAGATCTAAGCGCACGTACAGCGGGAGCGACTTTGCTTTATACCATGTAAAAATATGTTTGTATATATATTTTTAATAACCCAACAATGTTTGAAAATCTCCTACTACCACCACAGAAAGCCGAAAATGTTGCTTGTGTTGTGATGGAGGACTTGGCCAACCGAGGAATCGAACACGCGACGCTCGGATGGGACCCAAGTGCTATGCCCACTCAACCACTCAACAACCACCACCACATATTAAACTTGGACAAGTGATAATATTTAATTTGCTTTTTTATACATACCTTTATTTGATTTAACAGTTGCAAAACACGGTCCTTCTTACTTACAAATATATATTTTTTTTAATTTTGCTCAACTTTAAATAAATTAAAATATCTATCAGATGCGTAAAATTTAAAACACGGTTATATTAGTAAGGCACGAGATATATTTATATTCTTTTAAAGTCGGAACGCAAGCTTTGCATTGCCTTAAGAGAGATGAATTTTCAACAAATGCTACTTTTTGGAGATTTTAGTATTGATATATCTTCAGACCATCATCTATCATCTATCTTCTTCTTCTATCTTCTGTATATATCTATCTATATAAATAAAAATGAATCCCCGAAATGTATGTACGCGCATAACTTCCGAACGACTGCACCAAATTGGCTAATTCTTTTTTATTTGTGTTCGTTATTGTCAGGACAAGGTTTGTATAAAACTACTGGTGAGCTCTGGCTTTATGAAATTTGCAATAGGTTGCACGCGAGCTGTTTGAAAACTGAATGCACTGGAACTGAGTGTATGGAATGCGGGAGGGGAAGGGGGGAAGGGAACTCAAGTAGGGGGTTCGCGGGAGAGGGAGGAGGGGAACCAAGGAGGGGAGAGGGGAACTCGGGAGGGGGTTCACGGGACGGGGGAAGGGGTGGAGTGGAGTGGGAAGAGGGAAGATGGAGGAGGCAGGGTTGGAAAGCGAGGGGGGAAGGGAACGAAGGAGAGGAAGGGGAGGCGGAAGGAGAAGGGGACGAATGGGAAAGGACACGCAGGAAGAAACAATTTTTTTATTAAATGGCATAGCAACGCATGCCGGGTACCAGCTAGTATATATATATATAAATAAAAATGAATCGCCGAAATGTATGTACGCGCATAACTTCCGAACGACTGCACCAAATAGGAAAATTCTTTTTTTGTTGTGTTCGTTATTGTCAGGACAAGGTTTGTATAAAACTACTGGTGAGCTCTGGCATTATGAAATTTGCATAAAAATGAATCGCCGAAATGTATTTATGCGCATTACTTCCGAACGAAAGCACTAAATTAGATAATTCTTTTTTTGTTGTGTTCTTTATTGTCTGGTGAGCTCTGGCTTTATGAAATTTGTATAAAAAATTGTAATAGGTGGTACGCGAGCTGTTTGAAAACTAATGTACCGGGAATTAATTTATGGAGCGCGGGAGTTGAGGGAGGGGAACCAGTGAGGGAGAGGGGAATCTGGGAGGGGAACTCGGGAGGGGATATGCGGGATGGGGGAAGGGGGAAAGTGGAGTGGGAAGAGAAATGGGAAAGGACACGCAGGGAGAAACAATTTCTTTATTAAATGGCGTAGCAACGCATGCCGGGTACCAGCTAGTTTTTAATAAGAATCATTAAGACGGTAAGAAAGATAAATTTTTCATAAACGCTACTTTTCGGAGTTTTCGAGATTTCGAGACGAAATGTTTGGAATCATTGTTTAGTCGAAGTATTCCGAAAATGAACCCACGTAAAGTTCCAATCTGAATATTCTCCAATCTACACGTAGAATGTATACTCAGTGTATGATCGTGATAAGAGATCAAATTAGATACCTGTTTCCACTATTCAACAAACGAGCAAGCAAAATAATGAAATGATTGATAAAGCTTCTAGTAATAACGGTGCGTGTCTAATCAATTAAATTATTTCTGTTGGAAATTATTATTATCGTACTAATTAGTATTTATATAATGGGGTTATACGTAATCAGGAAGCCGACATATTATTTTATTTAATTTTAGTAATTTACATATCTACTATTAAGAATATATACAGAAAATTTCATGTCAATCCGGCAAATATTCTCAAAGTTACATGCATATTTGTAAAGACGTCTCGGAGCGTTAGTTAGTGACTTTTAAAACTTTGAACTCGTTTTTCTCAAAACTGTATTAAAGTCGGTGAGCAAGATTTCCCGGAAACAGCCAAACCGACCAGTCTCAAATTTTATAGTTTAGCATTTATTTAAAAAAAAAAGGAAATCTTCTAATATATAAAATTCTCGTGTCACGGTGTTTGTTACCATACTCCTCCGAAACGGCTGGACTAATTTTGATGAAATTTTGTGTGCTTATCTGGTAGGTCTGAGAATCGACCAACATCTATTTTTCATACCCCTAAAAGTAAAGGGTGTTCCACTCCGAAGAAAATTATTTTCCCCATACATCTTGTATGGAACGAATTCTTCTATTTTGAAAGAACTGCAGCAATATTGTAAGGGGTATAATATTGAACTGTGAACCGGGGGAGGGGGGAGGGGGGGGGGAGGGGGGGAGGGGGGAGGGGGGAAGGGGGAAGGGGGAAAGGAACTCAGGAAGGGGGGTAAGCGGGACGTGGGAAGGGGAGAAGTGGAGTGGGGAGAGGGAGAGGGAACGCGAGAGGGGAAAGGATACGCAGGGAGAAACAATTTAGATCAAGGTATGGTATACGCAGGGAGAAACAATTTAGATCAATTCAGCTAATGAGTTGACAACAGTTTTTGATTCTGAGGCGGTACGAAGTTCGCCGGATCAGCTAGTAAATTTATAAAAGTTGAGACTGGTCAGTATATGTATAGTGAATATATTTTTTAGTAATTGAACGAAGATTTTTTTCATAGCAATAAATATTTTCTATTATAATTTAAATCCAAATTTTCATTAAAAATAGTTTTTTTTTAGAAGCTTCCATTTTGTTAAAAACAAATATTTTGCTTATTGTTTTCGTAAATATTTTCATATATATAAAAATGTATTCCTGTTTCCTTTGGTCACGCCATAACTTCAGAACGACTTAACCCATTTCGTTTATCTTTTTTTAAAGTTTTCTAATACTTTGTAAAAGGTTCTTACGGATAGAAAAATTAAGAAAATTGCGCGGAAAATTTAATTACAGAAAACTTAATGACTATTTTAAGTTCGCACGTTTGACAGTTCGCGCGTTTGATGAAATTGAATTTAGCAGGTAGCTGTTTTTTTTTTGTTTTAATAAAATTGTATGTGGATTTTAAAAATTATAGATATTTTAAATAGGTATCTATGTTAGGTTCCAAATTTGATTGATTGTTCTTATATTATAATGTAGAAAAATAAATATTTGTAAAATATGAAAAATGAAAATTTGAATAAAAAAATTGTAACAGATTGCACGCGAGCTGTTTGAAAACTGAATGTACTAGGAACGAACATATGGAACGCGGGAGGGGCTTTTGTGGGACGGTGGAGCGGGAGAGGGTAGAGGGTGGGGGTAAAGTTACAACAATATTTACATAAATTGTTACGTTTGTAAACTGACATATCTTACAAGGAAAAATTCTAAAATTAATTCTTTATTTGGACAAGAAATTCTTATAATTTCAAAGAGTTTGTAGTACCCACCACCTGGAGAACGTCATATTTGTTCTCTGCCGCCAGAAACTAGCTCACATCACTGCTGAACTGCAGGGGTGAACTAATTTACTAGAGACATCTTTGGAACATTTTATAACCTACTAGCTGGTTCCCGGCATGCGTTGCAATGTCATATTCAAAGAATTTTTTTTTCCCTGTCCTTGTCCTTTCCCGTGCGTCCCGTTTCCCTCCCGCATCCCCTACCCTCCTGCGTTCCCCTTCCACCTTCCCCGCCCACTCTCACCCCTCTCCCGCTCCACCGTCCCGCAAAACCCCTTCCGCATTCCATATATTCAGTCCCAGTACATTCAGTTTTCAAACAGCTCGCGTGCCACCTATTACTAACTAACTAACTAACTAACCATCACGCCGTTTTCCGCAGGGGTAGGCAGAGATGGATGATCGGCCATGCAATAAGACAAGAAGGCCTCTTGCATGCCATAATGGAGGGTATGACCGAGGGGACAAACGCTAGGGGACGCCCACGCCGAGAGTACCTGAAGGACCTGCTGGTGGACGTGCGCTGCTCATCATATGCAGAATTCAAAAGAGCTGCACAAGACAGGGAAGAGTGGAAAAAACGAATAGATGAAATTGCTGCAAACCAATCCCAGGATTGAAACCAGAGAGAGAGAGGCAGAGAGGACGGACCACCAAACAACTCGGTCTTGGCACACACTCCTTGCCTCGTTCACATTATATTACATCGTACCTTACATCGTCTCATATATTCACTCTTCTATTATTCCGACTCTTGACATGGCCCGACTCAAGTATCTGATTCACCTATTAATTTTTTTAAATTCAAATATGCATTTTTCGTATATTACAAATATTAAATTTGGTACCTAACATAGGCACCTATTTAAAATATCTGTAATTAAAAAAAACCCACAGACTATTCTTTTGATGCAAAAAAAACAGCTGCCTGCTAAATTCACATTCATCAAACGCGCGAACTGTCAAACGTGCGAAGTTGAAATAGTCGTCAAGTTTTCTGAAATTATCCAATTTTCTGCGCAATTTTCTTAATTTTTCTTTCCATAAGAACCTTCTACAAAGTATTAGAAAACTTAAAAAAAATGATTGAAATAGGTAAAGTCGGTCTGAAGTAATGGTGTGACCAAGAGAAACAGGGATTCATTAACATATAGATATGAATTACTAGCACTAGAGCCATCATCAAAGCTACTACCTCGAACGAGTAACCCTATCTCGAACTATCAAAATTATAGCGCTACTTTTCAGGGTGGGATTTAGTCTACTCCACAAAAATGATCTCATACCAACTCAAATCCCAAATCATTCATCTCCAATCACATATAGTTACTACACCTTTTCCTTGGTCGGTCTCTGGGTTACTTATGTATACAATGGGGCACCAAATTCATGTCACTCTTTTCATAAGACCTTCCACTGCTGTCTTTGTAACCAACAAAATCTTAATCCAAGTTGGTTTTATAATTTCTCCTAGAATTTCGCTTTCAAAGACTGCTAATTTGGTTTCATCATTTCGTGGTAGACACCAATTAGAACTAACAAAGTTTAGAATTTGGTACACAGTTTGTTAGAACTTGGTTGTTAATTAACTAAACAAACTAAGTGAAATTGAAGTCTCTGTCTGAAACATAATTCAAACTATTTCAGAAATCACATAGTTTTACCTCGCACTGTGGAAAGACTGGTTGACAGTCTGAATACATATGAATTTCAAATTCAGAGCTGAAATGTCAAAAAGTTAATATTTGCGCGCCATGAGATATTTAGATATCCGACAACTCATGTAGTGGAATTTATACGTCTTAAATTAAATAAATTTTAAGGATAAAACATGTTAAATGAACGATTACAAATAGTTTTACGGATGGCTTGGAGCTTAGGCATCGTATTTTTTTAGGTTAGTAAATTTTCTTATTCTAAGTATACATAGATAGCAGAGAACATATTCAAAACAAATTTATAAAACATCTTACCTTCAAAGTCAACAAAAAATTTAAATGCACATTTCAAACTTTGCAACAAAGGCGAGCAATAGCTGATTTGACAAAATTTTAAATAATAATATTGACTGTACCGAACTTCTTCCCCTAGCTAATTTTAATATACTATTAAGACGTACACACCATGCAGAACTATTCCACATGCTTAATTACAAGACAAATGCAGTATATAATTCGCCAATCAATCGTGCTCTTCATATGTTCAATAATATTGGTCTTAATTCTAACATCGACATTTTCTCCGATTCACTACTTAAATTTTTTAAAAAGAGCATCGTGTAAATAGTATAAATTGTTCAATGCCCATACATACATACATACATACACTGTGTATGCATACACACATACTTACACACACACACACACCTTCACACCTTCCTACTACATAGATCATACCATAAATAAGACACTACAATGAAACACATAATAGGTCCCCACCATGTAATATACTTATTAATTGTAATTTTTTTTCACCAATGTATCTAATGTACTGTTTGTTTCTGTTTAAAAATAAAATAAAATAAAAAATAACGAATCCTTTCCAAAGTGGTTAATATACATTTTTTTAATTTATCTTTGATTAAAAAACTTCGTTCGTGATTAGTAACTCGCAAGTAGGTACTTGTAAGCAAACTTACTAAAAATGGTTTTGGTGTAAATTTAGTATGTTTCTACAAATTCTACAAATTCCGTACATAAAATTCCCTCAAATATGGAGGGTCAAATATTACTGAAATCCTGCAGGATTGCGGGATTCGGGATTCGGGATTGCGGGATGCGAAAATGAAGGATTGCAAATTCAATTTTCCATTTTTTTTATTTTTTTATTAATTATTTCTGTATTATTACATTGTTCACCTAATTATTAACATTTCCTCACCTCAGTTCTTAATTGTCCAAACGACCATTTTAGTTTTTGTTCAATCTCCACTTAAAAACTAAAAATAAAGTATAAAAAAGGATAGTTAATCACTTAATTAAGAATTATTTAAACTAATCAGACCTTTACCTTTACGGAAATAGCTTTATCTTAAACACGTATCATAATGTTTCATTGAAATAATGAAAGAAAACCTTCACCCCCTGTCAAATTTTCAAATAGTCATTTGGACAATTAAAAACTAAGACGACGATTTGTAAACAATATATTTTGAATTTTTATTATGTTGGGTTTAAGGGTAGGTTTGGAAATGTGAAACTATGGTTGGGTAATATTTTATTTTATTTTTATTTTAAATACATAAACGGCTATACTGCCTTTTATAAATAAACATATAATAGAGTACAAAAGTAAGAAAAATAATATCATTACATAATAGTAGATTTAAACTTAAAAATAACATACGATTATTTTGTGTATCACAACAAAAAATAACAAGAAATAAAAATGAGAAATATCGTCATTTCATTTCAACATGTCCATATTGCGTGTATAAAGTTACATTATGGAAAAAATAAAAAAACTTAAAAACTGAAACCTAAAAATAACATACAATTATTTTGTGTATCACAACAAAAAATAACAAAAAAGAACAATGAGAAATATCATCATTTCATTTCAACATGTCCATATTGCGTATATAAAGTTACATTATGGAAAAATAATTTTTGAGTGCATATTTATATTGCGCTAATTTTAAGAAATAATATATGGTATGTTTCGTGAACACCTATCTCACTAGGAGAACCTGTGCCGCTGTGTTTACGTGGTTTGAGTGTGACAAGTATTTATGTGTTGTAGTAGAAAGTTACTTTATTTATTTTTTAAAATTTTTCATGTTTTTCGTAAATTAATTATTCAGAGAATTTTTTTTTTTATAAAATTCGAATCTTCATTCGGCGATCTGTCCTCAGCCTATCCCTGCAAATGAGAAAATTTGAGCAAATTTGGATGCCAGAGCGTAGATAGCGATAGAGAAGAACGTGGAATATATATAGTTGAAAATCACCCAAAACTGAAATATTTGAGAAACTGTATCGGAAAGGTCCGGAGTTAACGTTTGAAGGTTCGAAAGAATACGAAATAATTATTTTGCACTACATGCTCGTACGATGTTGTATTTTTATAAAATACTTTATCTCCGAGAGCACGGCAACAAAAGCGTGCACCGATTTGACAGGTAGGTCGAGCGAGGACCGTGTTCCGACACAATATAAATAAAAGTTCTGTTAGAGTTTGCACAGAAATGAGGGAAACAATTTGCAGGTGCACCGGCTGCCGTGTTAATACCGTCAGACTCTCTCTACAACACGACTACAGTACTGTTAGACACATACTCATTAGTGCAGAAGATAACTACAACAGGTGAATTAGAAAATACACGAGGTATAAGGTAACCCGCGGAAAATAATGGGCTCTGGTTCTGGGTGGAGATTCAATTGATTTTCTTTTAATGGTACGATGGGGTAAAATCCTATCTTGTTAAAAAATATAATAACTTCTTATCTATGAAGTTGAATTCTATTTTCTGAATCGGCAAAACCTTTCGAACAGTGAAAGACCTTTGCACAACCTTTTCCAATTTAGTACTTTTGGGTTAACACAATAGAGAACTCCAGTCCAATTTTTTTATTTTTTTTAATGAATAAAGACCTTCAAACTTAAATAACTGCATTTTTATTTTTATTTTTATAGTTAGTTTTAATAGTTAAAATAATTGTCAAAGTTTTAATTTTTCTAGACCATCAGAAAAGCCCATATCTATGGTAAATTGTTAATATGGTGATATGGTCTTAACCCACCGATATTTTATTTACCTTCAAGTTGTCATATTGTATCAGTGATATTATGTCGAGGGAAATTTCCCTATATCTAGGGGAGAAAAATATTTTTTAGGGATAAGGGAAATCAGGACAAAATCTAAGGAAATTTCGAACTCTGGCAAAATGTTTATTACATATGACAATATTACTGGTATTATTTTATATATATATATATATATATGTTATGGTTAAGGTTTTCACGGGTGTAAGATGTAAAACACTTTTCTCGGTTTACCCGCGTAACGTAGTCCTGAGAAGAACTTTTTAACTCCTGACGTTTCGGACAGATCACACTGTCCATCTTCAGAGGCCTTATGTCTTTAGCTTTTGTCTCAAACTGATAGCTTTCGCATGTCTGTTGGATTCTGGACCGAACAGACATCATGTCTGTTGGATTCTGGACCGAACAGACATGCGAAAGCTATCAGTTTGAGACAAAAGCTAAAGACATAAGGCCTCTGAAGATGGACAGTGTGATCTGTCCGAAACGTCAGGAGTTAAAAAGTCCTTCTCAGGACTACGTTACGCGGGTAAACCGAGAAAAGTGTTTATTATATACCTACGTATACATATATATTTTTTGGAATTCCTATGAATCTTAATTATTGTTCATGTACTTACATGCAATGCTATTTTTAACACTGACAACTCAAAATGATATTATATGTATCTAAAAAGATAAATGGGACCTCTGAAAAAGAATTTAATTTATGTTTTAAGTTCTGTTTTTTCGGTGATTGTGGTTAATTTTTATTTTGCAAAGTGTTTTTTTTTATTTGGAATTCAATTTCTAATTCAGTGGTGAGTGCATTCGTACTTTTAAATTATTACTTCTTGTAGCAAAAAGTGTTTTATTTGGAAAAGCACAGTATTATTAGTATATTTACCAAGTTCCGATATCTTTCCAATTAATTAACATATATAACAGGATTAGTGTTACACAATCAGGTGGCTACGTAGGTAATTGCGTAAATGTGAAATTCTAGGGAAATTTCACTTCGAAATCTAGGGAAATAATTTTTTGGGCAGAACATCCCTGTTTTAAATGATAAACAATATGGCGGAATCATGAGGCTACTATGAAATTTGGTGATGTTTAGGTGTAGGAAATCGTTTTTTATTCAAGATTAACTGCTTTTAATATTGAAAAACATTGGTAAAATGTTCACATTTCACCGCTACTGTTATTGTATTTAATCAAAGTGCAATATAAAAACAAATCTCTCTCCTTTATTGCAAATACATGTGACATCGTGTTTTGTGTTAGGCGTTACTTTGTAGGTACATTGTTTTATGTAACACATACAGAAACACTGGTATTTAGGTATAATACACTGATCATGACGATTGTGTGTATAAAAAGCCCTTGATACTAAAAAGAATTTGAAAATACGATCGATGTATCGTCAACCAAATGTCAAAAATGACACGACTCTAACCTCAAATAGGCAAAATTTATTCCAGATTGTCCGCAAATATAGCCCCTTTCGTAAATTGTTGAGGGCCTAAATTATGTTTCAATAAACACAATAACTATTATTTATCTAAATCTCTATAAACAGTATGAAAATAAACCAAAAACACGAAATGTTGAATTGCATATTCAAATGTCAATACAATAATACTGACAATACAATACACGCGATCACCAGGTGACAGTGGGTGAGTGTGACGCGTGACGTCACCATTCACCATTTCAGTAATGCCAACTTAACGCTGTGTTTTCAGGAGAGGTTTAAAAATGCACTTTTTAATAATTTTTTAAAAACTCTGCGTTTAATATTATGAAATAAAAGTTATATATTCAGAATCAGCGTTTATTGGTCTATATGAACATATTTTTTTAAAGCCATAATATTTTTCACTGGAGTTGGAATTGTTTTTAGCTTGTAATGTCATTTCTAACCTGAGCTTTTGAATTTTGGATTGATTTGTCAAAAATTAAGACAAAGACGCCGTACTATTTGTTCCATTTTTTCAATTTGTTGTCCAATGTGATGAAAAGTATTGAAAATCACTATTCACATTAGAATATTTCTCAAGTTAGAGAATAACAACATCCTAAGTGGTCGGCAATATGGATTTCGATAAAAGCGATCGTGCAACGGTACCCTGGAGCTCTAGCTCAGTGAAATCGATAACTTTACAATATCGGATCGAAAGGCAAAACTTGATGATTTTATTTTGATGTCTCTAGCACGGTTTCACCGTTGACAGCCGAACCAAAAAATGGAAATACGCTGGCAACACTGGCGGATCTGTTCATGAGTAAACGTCAAACGCCAATCAATTACGTAAACATATTAATAAATTGGCAAAGTTGAATTGAAATACTAACCCAAATATGCGTTGGTATTCCGCATTTACTTTTTGACACTAAACGAGTTAGTTAGTTGATGATTTCTTAACCCCTCTTTTTTCTGATAGATTATTTAAGTCTGTGAATCGCGTATACGGCTACTTTCATTTCTAAAAGCTTCGATAGTTGTTCTCCGTTCAAATAAGCCAGTAATTTTGTAAAAAGTAAAGAACGAAAACATCCAAATAAATGCGTATATTGACGGTTAACCGAAACTTATCTTATACTAGGAAGGCCAGCTAAAACTTGTGAACCGTTAGTCAGAATATCTCTTACCAATAATTGTTGACCGTTATCGAAAATATTGATAACTTATCATAGATGACGGATTTGGTCAATATCGTATTGATATAGGGCAGGGGTCACAAAATGGCGGACCGCGGTCCGGATCCGGACCGCCGACATATTTTGTGCGGACCTTGTGTTAACAATACAAAATATTTTCATTAACCCTAGAAAGATAACCTACGCCTCAGAGGCGCCCGCGACGGTAAAAAAACGCTGTCTCTTTCTAATGAGCGCTCGCATCTAGCTGCCCTTTTTTGTTAGCTCAGTCGTACTATAAATACCAGATTTTTACAGTTATGACCAGGTAATGCGCTCCGAAGGCGCATTGTTATCTTTTGAGTGACTTTTAGTAAAAGTATTTTTTTTTATACTTACATTACATGTTTATCATAGGTATTTTTTGTTGTTTTAGCATGAATTTTTTTTCCTTCATCATGACGAGCCGGAGAATACTATCTGATGATGCAATATTGAGATTTATGGCTGAAGAAGAAGAGAACGAGCATGATGGACATCAGGAAAGTGGCAGTGAAACAGAAGATCATGTGAGTGAAGATGAAATGCGGAGTGACTATGAAGATGAGTTCATCGATGGTGCAAGAAGAATTGAATGATACACAAAATGAAGGCATTATAACTCCACCAGTATCTTCAGAGCCTGGAAGTTTTTTTTCCTGAATGTCATGTTCAAGGAAAACCAATAGGTGGCCAATGGCTATGCTTTATGGCATACTGAACATGGCATTCGTCAATTCTTATGTCATACACTGTCACAAGGTTCTAGCGAAAAATGAAAAGCCTCTAAATAGAAGGGAATATATGAAAAAGTTAAGAACTCAGTTATCTGAACCGTGGATGACGGAAGGACCCGAAGCTCCTACTTTGCTCAAGAGTATGCGAGACAATATCACCAATATTCTTCCAAATCCGGATGTGCAGAGCTCTAGAGATAATAAAGAAGAACCTTCAGCCAAGGAATGACGGTATTGCAGCTTTTGCTTAAGTAAAAAAAAATAATGTCAAAGATGACTTGCGCCAAAAGCAAAAAAAAAACAGTTTGCGGCGAACACAAAAAAGATGTTTGCTTTGAATGCCTCTAAACCAATTTTTTATAGTTTTGACTGATTATTTTATAGTTGATTAGTAAATTAAAATAGGTTAATCAGTTTTACAAAAAAAAGATATAAAATTTGTGATAATATTTTCCTGTAAACAGAATACAGGTTATCTTTTATGTACGGCAGAATAAGGTTATCTTTCTAGGGTTAAGGATCTTTAATCGGATTTGAAAACAGATTCACAGATTTTAAGAAAATTGAGAATGTCGTCGACATCCTCACTAACATTTACTCTCTGCATCCTGGTGATGAATGGAGCAATGAAGCTGCAAATATTTTCGAGGGTAATAAAGCTGTTCTCCAGATGGAAATGATCGATTTCCAAGAAAATACATTTTTAAAACACCAAAAACAGGAAGTTTCTTGTCAAAAGTTTTGGATGAAATTTGTTTGTGCTAATAAATACCCAGAATTTAAAAAAAATTAGCATTGAAACTTCTCATTTTCTTTGCGTCAACATATTATGTTTGTTAAGCAGCATTTTCCAAGGTGAACTTCATTAAAAATAAATTCCGGAGCAGACTTACCGATGAACATCTTCAAGATTTAAAGACAATAGCCTGCAAAAACTTTAGTCCAAACTTCGGACGGATGTTCCAAGCCAAAAAATATAATTCTTCTCATTAATATTGTAAAAAACCCTTGGTACTTCTTTTTATTCATAACATTTGCTTATTATTTGTTCATTGATATTGTATCTACACATATTTAAATAGTACAGTTTATTATTTCAATTGTTAAGTCGGGCGGTAGGGGGGTGGGGGGGGGGGGGGGGGGTTAGGCTTTTACCCTTCCGGACCGTGACGGTCATGTTATTTTAAAAAACGGACCCCTAATGAAAGTAATTGGTTTCCCCAGATATAGGGTTTTAACCTATCCCTATAATATATGATTTTCTCCGACTACCGTCATTATGAGTTGAAAATGTGTAAGCATTTGAACTTCTAGCAAAAGATTAAACAAGCGATTCTTGGGTGGGAACCGAAAATTTAAACCATTGAACACTTTTATAATTACCGTGACGATTCATGGTTAAGGTACAGTGACGGCAAAAATAGCAGTACACATACGTTCCTTTGTGCTGTAATGCTGCAGCTCTTTCTTACACATTAAATAATGATGAGACACACAAAATAAGTGACTGTTTCCTCCAAAGTACTACATTTCTATAATGTAATTTCAAATAATATTCCTCTTATCCAACACAAAGAATCAAAGTATCCTGTATGGTTTACTAAAGAATTAATTTGCTTGATAAATTGTAAAAAAGAATCTCATAAAATCTACAAACAAAATAGATCTGTACCTGATTGGTTTTAAGATTTTCACGGCCAAAAGCATTTTCGTTATTTGTTTTTGGGGTATTGTGCAACACGGCACAATACCCCAAAAACAAATAACGAAAAAGATCTGTACCTAATTATATTAAATTTAAAAATATCACGAAAGATTGCAAAAATTTGTTATAAAAATTATATAATGGAAGTCGAAAATACAATAAATCATGATGTTAAACACTTCTGGAAACATGTAAATTCTATGAAAAAAAATGAAGCCGGGATCCCTGGAACTATGAACCATAAACAAAGGAGTTCTAGCAACATAAAAGAAATTGTTGACATGTTTGCCGATTTCTTTAAAGATGTGTTTGAACCCGGCATTTCAGATGAACAAATTCCGGAATTTAATTCTGATATAAATTTGCAATTATCTAATATTAAAATTAACCTCACTGACATTACAAATTACATTAAAACACTTGAATCCAAGTTAAGTTCTGGACCGGATCAAATTCCACCCATTCTGATAAAAAACTGTGCAGACAGCTTATCCATTCCATTGTTCATGTTATTTAATAAGTCCTTGTCAACGGTAAATTTCCCAAAACTGTGGAAAAAAAGTTATTTAACACCAATACTTAAAAACGGGGATAAATCTGCAATTGATAATTATCGTCCAATTTGTATCCAATCATCCATACCCAAGATTTTCGAAAAATTGATTCTTATAAAGATAAACCCTAGCGTGAAATCCATCATTACAACTTGCCAACATGGTTTTGTCTCGGGCAGATCAACCTTAACCAACCTATCCCTGTACGAAAATTATATATCAAAGGCACTTGCTAATAGACAACAAGTCGATCCCATATATACCGATTTCAGCAAAGCGTTTGATAAGGTTTGCCTTAAAATTCTTGTTAACAAACTGATGGAATATGGCATAACTGGTAACTTACTATCCTGGTTTATGAATTATTTGTCTAATCGAGAACTTACTGTCTGCATCAAAGGTCAACTGTCCTACACATTTAAAGCTACAAGTGGCGTGCCCCAGGGCTCACATCTAGGACCCATTCTTTTTAACATATTTATAAATGAGGTTACAAATGTATTTACTCGTGTCTTTATATTGATGTTCGCAGATGATATGAAAATTTACCAAATTATAGACAATATTAATGATTGCTTATTCTTACAATCAAATCTAATTAGCTTTTCTGATTGGTGTATCCAAAATAAATTAACCCTTAATGTAAAAAAGTGTCAAGTCATGAGATTTTATAGGAAGAATAACCCATTGATTTTCACGTATAGGATGAACAATCAAGCCTTAGCATCTGTACCCGAAATAAAAGACCTGGGGATAATATTTGACACAAAATTATCATTTATCTCCCACATTAATAGTATAACCACTAAAGCGATGCAAATGCTGGGTTTCATTTTAAGAACTTCAAAAGATTTCAAAAATTTAAAAACTTTAAAAATATTATATTCATCCATTGTCAGAAGTCATTTAGAATTCAACTCAACCATTTGGAATCCATTTTACAATATTCGTGAAAAATCCATCGAGCGAATCCAACATAAGTTTTTACGAAATATAAATTATAGATTAGGAATTCCTATTGAAAATATTAGCTACATGTCACTGTTGAAAATTATGGACCTCGCTACATTAAAAGAAAGAAGAATATGTACTGATCTATTTTTTCTGTATAAAATTGTTAATAACATGTTTGACTCCCCTGAACTCCTTAGGCTGATTAATTTTCATGTGCCTAGTAGAACGGTTCGTCAGATTGTACCTTACCATTGTAACAATTCAGGTACCAATTCAGAAATAAACTCAGTAATGAACCGACTGCACAGTACAGGGAATAAATATTACATGAATACCAACGGTACTGAAAGTCTATCAACCTATAAAAACATTGTCATTAAATCTGTATGTCTATCTAGATAAATTTGAAATGTTTATAAATTTTCAATATGTGTCGAATGTATATGAATGTGTATCCTTTATTTTATTCTGTTGCTTTTAAGCTGCAAGAAAATCACTTCTTTAAATGTATATGAAAGTGTATCCTATAATTTACTCTTTGGTTTTAAGTTAAAAAATCTATACTTGATACTTATTTAATTGTTATCTCTTAATTCTTTGATTATAACAAATGTATTTTTAATTTTATCATATGTAAAAGCCCTAATTGGGCGTTTACAAATAAATTAATAAATAAATTTTTGCCACAGGAATTGCGTTTAATTTTCTTTATATGTGTGAGGGAGATGTAGGATAATGATTCCTTTGGGGGGTGCAGACATACGTTCAACGTTTGTCTCATTTTCGACCTTGTTATTTAGTGTGTAAGAAAGAGCTCCAGCATTATATGTTTAAGAACAAAAGCAAAACCATCAGCGCATTGACATTTGACGTTTTTGAATTTTTGGATTTCACTCACACTTCAATATTATCCTTGTAATTATATTCCATACTTCCAAAATTATCGTCACGGCTAGTAGTAGTATATGAAAGGGGTCTACGGAGACGTCGCGGTGCGGTGTATGAGAGAGATACAAGGAAATTATGACTTTTTTCCTTTTGAGGAAACAGACCTACCTTCATTGTGTATCTATCTATATAGCGTACTCTATCGACTTCAAGATGTGCTCCCCACAGCTTTACTGCGTGCCACATATTATGCTCTGATCCACTCTCACCTGAGTTATCTGGTTAGTATTTGGGGCACCATTACTAAGAAACAAATATCTGAAATACAAGTAATCCAAAATAGAGCCATAAGAAATATATACCATCTACCATGGGATACGCATGTCAAAGACATATACTCACTGACACAAATTCTTCCCTTTACCATTCTGCCAAAATATAGCATCACCACTGCCATCCTACAAATAATTCAACACTCGTCACTGTAATGTCCCGCCACTCTTGGCTTTTGACACCAATTGTGATGAACCCTACCTAGCTGATTTACTTTTCTAAGCTTCTACCTCGTAGTTCAAATCTCTTAGCTCCTGTCTCGTAGCCACGCTCATAATTCTACCCTTATGTCCTACTGATCACACCACTAGGTATGATGGCCTGACTAAACCCTCCTTCCAGTTTGTTTCTACCTCGGGCTCGTGATTTCTAAACCCCTATACCTTATAATCTAGCTAAACCTACCCTATCTTCTTAAATCCCTGCGATTTCTCACAGTAATCAAGATTTAAGATTTTTGTTCACATTATTTCTATAATCTTCGTTGTGTAATTTTTTGTTTTAGATTTTACATCTGTTTGCATACTTAATATGCACACATATGTAGAGAAGATAATGTATTACGTGTGGTAACCCATAGATTCTTTTAGAGAAAGGGTGAGAATTTTCCGATTTATTAATTATTATTATTTTAGTATCTTTAACCGAGTTTGATAAACTAACCCCGCCTTAAACTTTGTGTCTATTTGATTTCCGTAGGAATTTAGTGTGTTTATTTAATTCTTCCTATCACCGCGGATACATCGATAACATAAAACAACAGTTAATAAATTAAACATTTCAAGAAAGCAAACCTTACCTTACCGGTGTAGGATGATCGTACTCGAGGGTACAGTTTTCTCAATTGGAGTTCTTGTCTGCAGCTTTTCCTAACATAATGTTTTGTCTTCATAGTTAGTATTCATAGTTAGTATTCACGAAATTGTTTGAATAGTAAGGATGGATGGATATGGAGGGGATAATATGTTTGCTGAAAAGTCGGCTCCTGCGCTAACCAAGTGAAAACCGATGAACAACAATTACAAACCCGGATTCTCCCAGTACGTTTGCTAGGCTTATCCTTAAATCCGAGTTTTACTCTCTTCGACGAGCGTCTCATGCTATGAAAGGGGCCCTTCACGCCAGCAGGGGGAATACCAAGTCTTCATGCCGTTTTTCTGTCCCACTCCGACTTCCGACGCTTCCGGGTTGAATTTAACTCTACTGAGTCTAGAAGGGGTATTTCATGTCTTCCCTTATCATGCCTCTATCCGTTGAATGTGGCGTAAGCTTGTGACGGGCAGATCCTTCCTCCCACGTGACCGACCCAGCGTTACACTCCACCTCTGACTAGCTGACATAAAACGCACCTCGTGAGCCTTATGTTTGCTTTCAGGTTCGACAAGACTTGCGGTATGCAAATAACCTGTAGCTTTAATGCCGCGTCAGCGTACTGTCCGCATACGTCCTTCCTCTTCCCCGCATGCCCCAACTCGACAATACCGCCACAAGATCAAAGCCCTCCGTTCGAGAAAGGTTGACACTTACATTTCCAGATGACTCATACCCACATACAGAAGCCTTGAAGCTTACGTTCGAGAAAAGTTAGGATTCAGGACTGTATGAGTATTTGAACATGAGTTTTTTAAATGAGGTCACTAGCTCCTCGTGTGTTAGGTATTTAGAATTTTTGGGTATTTATGGGTTCTTGGATACCTACTTGCTATAAGAAAGATTTAAAATGAGGTAAATCAAGTTGTCATTGAATCAATGACCTCCTGAATAATTGTGATGAGCTCTCTTTGAGTTTGAAGCTAGTCGAGGTACTTTACTTTGCGAAATTTTGCATGCTAAAACAATGCTACCTATTGGCGATCGCTCTAGTATAATCAGTTGTTTAGAATTGAGTGAATTTAACGTCGATTTTACTTTCACATATTGGGCGAAGTTTCCGTCGTAAGCTATGATTGATAAACCTGTCCCTTGACTTTTGTGTTTTTGTTTTGTTTATTCGTTGGTGGAATCTAGGTGACCGTGTTATTTAACTCTAATCGAAATTTTAGATACACAATCGAAGGTCATATAACATACCCTAATCTCGTCAGTGAAAGGATTAGGTAGGTATTAGTTATACCTATCAATTGGCTATTCCCATTGATTTTAGCGTTACGTATTTCATTTCTCATGGTTATTTGTTTATTAAATTTATGTGTTGTCGTTAATTATTTTCCCTCGTCTTATTATTGTTTTTATTTGTAATTTTAGAATATGGAGCGCATTGCACTGCACTTTCCCTGCACACATTCTGGAATAAATTATTATTATTATTATACAAGTAAATACCTTAAATTGTTTGAGAGGCACATTTCTATTCACGTCGTGTAATACCTAATTACATTGTGCCAATAGATGATTACCTCCAATGAACGAATGAACGATAATGAATAGATACCTACATCATATTTTTATGGTTTATTTGTTTACACTTCACATAGGTGACCTTCGGTATACTGACCTACTTTGGAGATTGTTTATTTCTACGGTCATTGTCCTTTTGAAACACGATTCATTGTTTAACTAATTCTTTTATATTTTATTTGTCCTAGCTTTGTCCAAACATTGGTCGTTTAAGTAGGTACATTGCTAACCTAAGAGGTATCTGGATGACCTAGTCTCAAGTAAGGTATAATTTGCTTGACCTAGTTTTGAGAAGTATTTATTATAGGTATTTCGGTTACGAATCAAACTGATATCTTACGTCGCCAATCCTTATGCGCGTTTAAATAAACAATAGACCTACCTAACTAAAACAAGTACTTGTATAACCTAATTTATAAGGAGGCATTTGTTTGTTTGACCTAATTTTGAGACGCATGTATACTCCCGCGCACGAAATATAGAATAAAGAGCTTCCACGATAGTCATTTATTACGTTCTACGCGCCTCGATTCGTTTTATATGAGTTATAATAAATTAGCGTATTTACCTAACTGAAGAAAATACCTTCATATGTATCCTAACTCTAGGATAGATATTTCCTGGTTGACTTGCTTTCGAGCTGGTGGGCATTGCTATCCTGCGTGGAAAAATAACATAATCTTTTAATTAGTAGCAGCGTGTTAGTGACAAAACTCCAAAGCTCCGATTGATTTATTGGTGATGCACGCTCGTCCCTTTCTTCTTTGTCTCTGAAAATAATTAATAATTGGTTTTATCTTACCGCCCTCGATCGATTACAATTTTTTCCAGTCGGGACTTTCATAACTTCGACATTGTGATTGAGGTTTCCCTTTTTTCGTTTCCTAGCTAATGGATTCCTATCGGCCCTTTTTGAGAAAAGACTCTGATGATGAAAAAAAACTCTTGAAATATCTGTCTATTTAAGATTCACTTCGGTATTTCGCTTAGTTCCTCAACCTCGTATTAACTACTGTTTTATTTCATTCGCCTTCGAGAGGTGATTCATCAAATAACAAATCAGATGTTTAATTTTATTGTCCGGAATTAGGTAAATTATTATTTATTCTCAATATTTTAATATCACTTTAGAATTAATAACCGTAGATACGCACGTTTTCCAAGTGTACGAATTATTATCACTACTGTTTATTACAATTTCGTTATTCAATTCGCAAAGAATTTTTAACCGCCTTATTATTGAACCACTGTCGTTTAAACGTGACTCGAACAATTCGTTATTGTTATTTATTTTACCTATGTCATGTAATTTAAAGTATTTTTTATTTTTATTTATTTAGTAACTATATAATATTTTTTACATTTTTATATGAAACATGTTAAAGTAAAGTTAAAGTTTTAATTATTACATCACCTATAGTTAATTTTAAAATCGCGTGTTATATTTTCTTTTATCCGGTAATTTGATTTATTTTAAGACACTGGATTTTGTTAAACGTTATAAAACCACTAAATATAAGTTGTAAGGAAGAACCCCGAATGTTATTTAATTCTTATTCACTGACTTTAAACACTTTCATTATAAAACACCCGAACTTTCACGAAGTATTATTTAGGCACTTTTTCGGACTCTCCGTTGGTCGTCTTTGAAAATTTTATTCCTCAATTTTAAAGGGAAAATAAACACTGAATTTACTATTTTTGCAAACACTTGTAGACATTTTTCAACTCTACTAGAAGCACTAGTTTACTAGTCTTCTTCGCACACTTTTACATTTTTCTTGATCGCGCACTTCCCGTTATTTCATCCGAACTCTCCCCCAATCTCCCAACGAATTCCCCTTCTTTATCAAACCATGGTGTTTTAAAGACTTCTTAGAGCTCTCCTTTCATAGAAAAATGACTCCTGATCGCCCAGACTTTCAAAGGAAAAGGACCAAATTCGGTTCCTCCGTATATGACCTTTTGTCAAATCTCTGTTAATCTCCTATTTCATGCCTTAGAGCCAAATTTGTCTACTATCTCCCTCTCGTAGAAAATCACATAAATTTTCTCATTGACATGTATCTTTAATAAAAATTTCATGTACTTGCTCGTAATTCATTGTTAATGCCCACACTATAAAAAGTAATGGTTTTATTTTAGAGTAAATATTCGTATTTAACTTGTATAATTTTGTTTAGGTCGTTTCGTGTTAATGATGCCCTTAATTACTTGAAATCATGTTCTATAAATTTATTTGGATAAAGTCATATCAACAAAGTGATAGCCAACCTTTTTTCTCTAGTACAACGGTTAGCGATTCCTTCGACGGTTCACGCGTATTTCCCAGTGTCAGGCTACGTTAAGCATCTTTTCCTGTGATTTGATTTAATTGTAGAGTGACCAAAATGTACCGTGGCCTTTGACATGCCATATTTTCAATATCCTGTTTATCGTGAATAGTGTTGTCAGATCAGAGTAATCCTTATACCGGTACCTATTAAAGTCAATTTAAGTAGTTCCAATTAGTTTTCTTTTGAGATATTTGGCTCTAATAACTTCGTTTCACCGTTCCATTTCCATATCAATAGGTTTTCCCACTTTTCCAGGTTATTATCTTCAGTTTGTGAAATTTTCCGAGATTCTACCCGTTTTTTGTGATCATTCCAGATCGGTTTTAATTAAATCGACCCCTGGGACCATTCATGTTACGTTTTCCGTGCCCTTATTGATGATTTTTCATTTATTTATTTTTAACATTCCCGTCTAAGATTTTTTTGTGTTTCCTTTTAAAACTTTAGGTACCCAAAACCCCCAGTTCCCGATCGCGTCTTATGTAAACACGACCCGGAGTCAATAATCTTTCAACTCTTTGTCCTCAGTATTGTTTTTAATACAGTTCATTCAACCTAAGTTCCTGTGAGAATTAATTCAAGGCCGCCCAAAATGATCAAAGTCCACTCTCTTATTGGTAGAATTTAAACTTCCTTTGTTCTCGATATAACTATGATATGGGGTTCCCTCGCTTTAGTCTCTATGCAGATCTCTGTAATAGCTCCCAACTGCTCGGACAGATGTCGCCGAATGTACCATTTTCTCTACATAATATTTAGAGGGAAAAAAAAATTCTTGTAGGCTTCTCGTAGGTTGAAGGTTGGCATTCATCACATCACACACCAACACTAAACCAGCCTTTAATTCCGATATACACCAGCACAAAACACGATCACAAAATCAAATACACCTATCGTCATCTACACACACAACTAAATGTGGAATTAACTCCTTACAATACATCGCACATACGCAATACAACGCATTACCTAATGTCCTAAAACTACCAGAATCAAACAAAAAATATTGGCATATGTTATTAACCAGTGACGAATTTATCTGTCTTCCTTTGTAACTTGTATATTTTTCAATTACCTGTATCAAGTGTGTCTAGTCCATTTAAAAATCTATGTATTGTTCATTGATTTCCGTGTTCTTATGTAAAAATAATTTTCCTTTAGATGTATAATGTTGTCCTTCCCGAAATGAGTTTTATTAAACTCATTGGGAGTAATGTATTATAAATTTTATGTAATAATTTTGTAATATATTATCTCTAATAAATAAATAAATAAATAAAAAAAAATATCTCATCTTTTGAATTGCCGCATTATTGTGTTATGGAACGTATGTTTATTGCCTTTTTTTTATGCCGTCACGGTACCGTAACCGTGAATCATCACAGCGCCCATTCGACCGACAAACCGATTCTTACGTGGCGGAAATTAAAAAAAATGATTTTCTCAATCGTGCCTAAAATTTGTGTTTTGGGAATAAATACAGAAATTGTTGAAAATGCACGCGGTCTCTAAAATACATGAAATATTTAACGAAATACCGCCTGTTTCGTTGAAATTGCCCACTGTGTAAATATACAATGCATTTGTGTTGCAGTTTGTGCATTGCAGATACAAAATGGAACAAACAATAGAGAGCAGATGTGAGGTGGGAAGTACAGGAGGCAGACACATCTGACAGGTGAGACAGATGAACCAAGTATATTTCTCTATGGCGGTGTCCTGCAAGGATCTTGAATGGGTATTTAAATAATATTATAAACTAGTGCAGACCTTTACAAATTGATACTCAATATGCCACAGGATCACGTTGTCTTTCAAAAACAAAGAATGCCATTTTTTTTAAATATTTTACTATTGACAAATTAGCAATTTACCTTTCGAATGAACACCTTTAAACCTGAAAAATCATGGGTTGAAAACTTGAAGAAAAGAAATTCACGTTTGGAATATAAAATTATTAATTACACTTAATCTATATATCTGATTATAGGAAGGTAGTAGGTACATACGTACTTCATCGTTTGTCTATACACAATCATCAGTTGCATTTTTTAAATTTCAAAGCATTCGAGTTCATTGCGCATAAATATTCACATCGCAGATAACATATATTGGTATGATATTATAAAGAACATGTTTTTTTTAATATTACAAAAGATGGTAGGTACGTTTATATTTATTTTTATTTGTCTCAGGGGCTGTTTGCAGAAATTTATTTGTATGTATGAAGAGTAAATATTAATTTTTATGAAGTTTTGTAATTGTCTCCTTAATTGTAATTATTATTACGTTTACGAAAAGTTAAAATATTTTTTAATGACTAAGCGCTGAGAATGAAATACAATCATAGACAGTAAATAAAAGAAAAAGTTTTTCTCGAATAAATGTAAGGCGAGCGTAAATCTTGCAATAAGAAAGTAAATGCGAAGAAGAGGAAATTATAAAGGTTATGAATTAATACCAACAGAACAACCTTAAGTCAAGATATATGATATAGAACTATTAGGTTTCGTGTTGGAAGATCTTTATTGAGTTCTACTAAAATCACAATTTGCAAATAAATTCAGATATGGATAGCGAAAAAAGATTTACAAACAAACGTCGTTTGACTGTCTAGGTTAACTGCGGTTCAATATCGATGGTTCTGCTTTCAAACATTTTAATATGAGCGATGCTTCTGGAAAGATCGCTATTTTTCGGAAACAATCCAAAGCATGAGGTAGCAGAGGCTGGCTGCTACTGGCTAATACGGAAATCTACGTACGTGAAACGGATGTCTACAAACATGAAGATGGAACATCAATAATCACAGTCAATCAAATCATCAAACATAAAAATGAGGCCTACAAACACAAAGATGAGAAAATCGTGATCTAACACCTTCGATCAATAATACTACGTCAATGTCGAACACCAATACGCTAATCCACAGTACCAATTCCTCAGAACATGAATCTCAATTGAGGACGACTGTAAATACTATTAAAATATGTTTATATAATGGTCTTTAATAAAATTAAAATAAAAAGCTAATATTATATGTTCATGACCACAAATCATAGATTTATCAACTCAAGATGGCGTGTCTTCCAAATCCGGTTGAAAAATTCAGCCCAATTTTTATAACCAAACTCCTCATCTGAATCCGTCGCCTCGCTCCGAAAGCATAATATTTTGGGAGACAAATTTGGTCCCTGCAGACCAAAAAGATTAAAAAAAACTATTCTTCTTGCGATCGCAAAATAATGCTTTCTTTTGATGAATGTTTTCGTAACCCATTTTATGAAGCCAATAATGTTGGTTTTTGTATCATTTTGGTGGGTATGGGTACCACCGTCCCGGGAACCATTTATTGGACAACCAACACCCCTACCACAGGTCACCCCAAGTGGTTCGCTACGTTTGGTGACTTAGCAGGGGTGCTCGGGTTTATAGGATGAGGTTTGTCTAGGTCCTGGTAGGACGGATACGTTTGCCCAACCACTGCGTGGCGGGCTAGATTGGAGGAGACTGATTGAGGGAGGTCTTTTGACCTCTCCACTCGGATTCTCCCTACCCTTCGCCTTTCACCGCAGTGTGAGGAATAGATTCATACGTCCGTCACTCCTGGCACCCAGATTTCTACCCACTCCTCATACCTTTTTCCTTCCCATATCTTCTTCTTCCTTTCCCTTTAAATTCCTTTCACACAGCATCCTCAAAGATGACATAAGCCCCTAGAGAAATTGTTTTCCTCGGTGCCTCCTGTGTGGAGCTAATGTAAAAAAAAAAAAAAACTCCCAAAAGCTCTGTCTAGACTTTGCTGGTCGATGCCACAAGTGCAATGCAAGAATTAGTAATTGCAGCAGGTCACCAAAAATAGAAAACAGCGTTTCTACGGTATTGGTTCAGAATGTTGTTAATTTCAATTGCACTCAACAAAAAGAAAATTCTTTCCAAGAAACCCAATTGGAAGAGCCTCCTCTTCATCTGAAGTAATGCTTTTAATCAGCCTGCATGGCAATTTATGGTGTATCGGCTTCCCAAACGTGCTCCCGGAATTGTCGATTGTAAATTGTACTTACACAGGGATGGCTAACCTTCTTGGAATTCCGAAGATTTCCCGATTTTTACAATACAATCACCCTCTTCCCAAATTAATGTACAAACTCTCGAAATGTGTGCTGTAGGTTCTAAAAATACAAATTAAAAAGTCGGTCCATTCGAGTTGTAAGAGGAATGCTAAATCACGGTAGCCCAATTATATGGTACCGCGCATTTTCATCCCGCGACAAAATATCCCAGACACAATATCTTTCGCCAAATAACCCTCGACATAATGTCCCAAGAAAAAAAAAATTTCTACGGCCAAACATCCCTCAATAAAATATCTACTAAAACCTAACCTAACCTCTCCTTATTTTACATTTGACTATTTTTGAACAATAATTTATTGTCTTTATAGGATATCTTTATTATTTTTATCTCATTTTACTATTTTTTAACAATAATTTATCGAAGAAGAAAATTATAATAACCTAAACGAAAACATGAAAGAGAACAAGACACAGAAAAACAGAAAAAGATAATTGTCGCAACTGGGGCTGTGATATGGACAATAAATTAGTTGAAGATAATATTGTTAATTCTAAAATTTTAAATATGAGATTGGCTATTATGACAGTTTGACAGTAAGGCGCAATGGTGGAATTGGTAAACGCACGTCCCGGATAGACGAGAGGTTCTGGGTTCGAGTCCCAGTTGCGATTATTATCTTTTTCTGTTTTTCTGTGTCTTGTTCTCTTTCATATTTTCGTTTAGACTATTATTATTATCTTCTTCTTCAATGATATATTACATTGATGGGAATAACCTTCTTGAACAATAATTTATTGTCTTTACAGGTTGTCTGTATTATTTTTGTCCCCTTTTTATTAGGTTAGGTTAGGTTAGGTAAGGTTGGGTTAGAATTTAGTAGATATTTTGTTGGGGGATGTTTTATCGGTAGGATATTTTGTCGGTCACATTTTGTCGGGGGGGATTTTGTCACGGGATGAAAAATTGCGGAACCGAATTATATATGTAGAAAACATTGACTTCGTATCCGTAATGGAAAAATTGCTATTATCTCATCACACTTGCCTTGATTTTACGGTATTTTTATCCTTAAAAAATTCTTCTGGAATACTAAAATATATTTTATTCGCTTGGCAAAGAAATAACGTATATTAATATTATTGTAGCTTGTCGTTTCATCTCTTGCAAAACATATTTATTTTATCTGTATAAAAGCATCTCGTAATTCCGCGTATTTGCAGAAAGCCTCATATGACTTAACCGTATTGTGAAGAACGCTTATTTAGCTGGAAAATATAATAAAGCTAGAAAATATTATAGCATTTCTTCATTGTAAACCCTTCGAATAATAAGAAAATAATTTTCTGTCAAATTTTGCCTATCGAGGTTTGCGCGCAAAATTCCTGGTTCTTCCCATGCATTTTAAATGTTCCTATTTTTTGGTTTTTTTTTAACGCTTTTGCAAAAACAAAAATTGTTCTAAAATCTAGATAAAATAATCTTTTTGGTGTGTTTATTAGAAATCAACATTTTTGTTTCTAAATATTAAAATTTTAATATTGGAAATTTAAATTGGCTAAAAAATGCATACCTGCGAATATTCGAATTAAAGTAATTAAAATAGAATAAAATTAAAATTTTAAATACAGACTCCTTTTCTAAATAAAATTTGTAATAAAACTGTTACCTCACTTTTTATCACTTTCATACAATTTTATTTTAAAATTAAATGTGTGATACGTCACAAATTGGCGAAAAATTAAACCGTCACTTTTGATCAGGTTTGTAAAATATCTGAAAAACCTAGCTCATATAATTCTGAGACAATGAGAAGCATTATTTCATTCCGTTTCTAACATAAAAGAAATCACAAATATTCGCATGACAGGAAGAGAGATATCTAACTTTTAATAATGCACTGTCGCTCTGGGACAATCTGGGTCTCCTGTTATTATAACGGCATATGATGTTTTGGGACAACTTGGGTCTCCTGTGATTAGACGGGTTAATATGTTTTTATAACTTTAGAGAGAAAGCGAAATTCATTCTTTGAATATAGGTAGCTATCCTGAGGAAATTAGAAGACAATAGATTTATACAATTTTAATTTTATAGACACACTATAATAAAGAAAACGTTTCTCCCTGCGTGTCCTTTCCCATTCGTCCCGTTCCCCTACCCGCGTCCACTTCCCCTTTCGCTTTTCCACTCCGCCTCTTCCACCTTACCTCTCCTAACTCCACTCCCTCCCTTCCCCCGTCCCGCGAACCCCCCTCCCGTGTTCCCCTCTCCCTCCCAGGTTCCCCTTCTCCCTCTCCGGTTCCGCTTCCCCCCTCCGCGAAACTCATTCAATCCCGGTACATTCAGTTTTCAAACAGCGCACGTGCCACGTACTGCAATTCTTTTATACAAATTTTTATACGAACATTGTCTTAACAATAACGAACACGAAAAAAATAATTATCCAATTTGGTGCAGTCGTTCGGAAGTTATGTGCGTACATACATTTACTGATGGATTTGGGAGGCGGCAATGGGAACCGCAGCCCCATGAACAAGGATTCACTCATATTAACATTCTTGCCATAGGAAATCCCAATGCTTCGCTACGTTTGGTCACTTAGTAGGGGTGCCGGGGTTTATGGGGTGAGATTTGGGCAGGATTGAGAGTGACTGGTTGAGGGAGATATTTTTACCTCTCCAACCGAACAGTTTCGACCAATCATCTTTTATAGCAGTGGGCAAATTCAATTTGAGAGGCGGATACCGCCGCCCTGGGAACCGTTTATTAGATAACCAACACCTCTTCCGTAGGTCATCCCAAATGGTTTGCTCAGTTTGGTGGCTTAGTAGGGGTGCCCGGCTTCATGGGGTCAGGCTTGTCCAGGTCTTGGCGGACGATGCGTCTGCCCACCTGCCGTTTGGTGAGCAGGATCGAGAGATACTGTTTGAGGGAGGTATTTTATCCTCTCCAGCCGGAATCTCTCAACCCATCGTCTTGCACCGCGGTTGGAGGGATGGATTCATACATCCGTCACTCCTGGACACATCGACCCCCATATTCCTACTCACCCCTCATACCTTTTTCCTTCACTTAATTTCCTCTCCTTCCTTTCCTTAAAAAACCCTCCCCACACCATCACCTATGATATAAGCCCTGAGGGAAATTATTTTCCTCAGGGCCTCCTGTGTGGAGCTAATGTTAAAGAAATGGGAGGGATGGATTCATACGTCCATGATACCTTTTTCTTTCCCAGAACTTCCTCCACTTCCTTTCCCTAAAAAGACCTTCACACTCCATCCCTAAATACAATCCAGGCCCTGAGGGACCTAATTTAAAAACAAATTCGAGTGCAGTTTATATGCGGTGGAAGCAAAACTTTACCAAAACAATCTCAACCAATACTTGAAAATTGAAGTAATAATCAAAGCGACTAATGAGCGCAGACCAGCGTAATTTCTGTTTCATATCTCAACCAATAGGAGCCTTTAAAAGTGACATCATAATCAAGCGGTTAATGAGCACAGTTAATGCGTCACAGGTGCAGTAATCGTCATTTCCGTTTCATTCGAAATCCAAATCACGGCGGGACTATAGAAGTTTCACTTTAAAATTATCTGTTAAGACGGTATAATTAACAAAAATATAATTTGGCAAACACATGAAAGAGATTACGAAATAGTGTCTAAAAAATAGTTTCTTATTAGAATATACATCACAATGTAATCTAATTCCAGGGGCAACCCTAACAGTATCTGTACCCCAAGGAAGTCACGGTGAGAACGAACGGCGCGCGACAAGCAACTAATGCCCACATGATTAAAATACGAACAGAACACGGCAGTTAGGAGACACCCGTGGTCTAATTGCCGCCGGGTGGTCTTGGGGGTGTGGGGGGGGGGGGGATGTGCTGGATAAAGCGGTAGATTAAATGGGGACACCGCTTGTACGGGAAGAAACATTGTGACTGTTTAACAAGAGAAACACTTAAATAAATTCCCTGAATTGTGGATGCAAATATTACCGCCAAGTGCGAGCAGGCCATAAAGAAAGATAAGCCAAAGTAAACATGAAAAAATGACAATTTCAATGGAAGAAAAGTGCGACAAATGGCTGATTATGGTGCGCTTTTATTTTTATAATATTTTTAGCTCTTGCCCGGAAGAATGTTGCATTTTTTTTTTTTTTTTTACAGTGAATACCGCATAAGAATCTCAACTGCTCCCGCCTGGAGCCAGTGAGACTATGGCATCCCCAATTGGGGTATGTTGTGAGGCTGAAGGTAGTGGGGAGGGGAAGGAGGTGGGAAAGAGGAAGGTTGGGAAGTACCTGGCTATTCAGATCTGGTCACCAAACACGGCTAAAGCCATTTTCAAGCAACGTTTCAATTCTGAATGGTGGTCTTGCACCGGGCCGATACTGATAGTATCTTCCACTCTGGAACATGCCGCAAATATACTATATATTATTTTAAATGAATTAATTGTGAAATAACACAAATTTATCAAATAAATTTTATTTGCGCATGCCGGATTCGAACCCGCGACCTCCGGATCTAACAATATTCTAGTTACGAGAAAAATTGAAAAAACGAAACCAGTTATGTTAGTACCGTTTTATAGTTAAAATACATAAAACATACAATTCTTAAGAGTTTTAATTGAAAAGTCGTCTAGAAAGGCAAATTAATTAGAGTTTATCACAAGAATTTACGCTGAGTTTGTGGAATATTGTTGTATATGAACAATTTCACATACAACGTTATTCCACAAAACTTTTTTTTTACTCTTCGTACCTTACAAAAAGCAACATGCTCTTCTAACAAAAATGTTCATGTGATTGATGTTTTTGAGATTAAAAAGCACAAAAACCATGTGAATAAATGAAACCATTTACTTTTTAAATTTTTTGTAAGAAAAGCTCTCTTTCATAACTTTTGAAGGTTATTCCCATCAATATATCATTGAAGAAGAAGATAGCAATTAAAATCTAAACGAAGATATGAAAGAGAACAAGGCACAGAAAAACAGAAAAAAGACAATGGTCGCAACTGGAACTCGAACCCAGACCACTCGTCTAACCGGGACCAATTAACCAATTTCGCCAAGATGAATAAATTCGGATACATTTATCGGAGACGCTATCCAGGATACAAACCAATTATTAGAATGATTGTTTCAAATAAAAAGGGTAGTTGCCCATAATAGTGAAAAATAATTAGATAATATTGTTAATTCTAAAATTTGAAATATGAGATTGACAATTATGACGATTTGACAGAAGGTGGCAATAGCGAAATTGGTTAACGCGCACATCCCGGTTAGACGAGAGGTCTGGGTTCGAGTCCCAGTTGCGACCATTGTCTTTTTTCTGTTTTTCTGTGTCTTATTCTCTTTCATATTTTCGTTTAGATTATTATTGTTATCTTCTTCTTCAAATGAAATCATTTACGTTCTAGAAATTGTCTTGAGAACAACTACAACATTATTCCACAAAACTGTTTCAACGGCTAAAAATCAGGCTTCATAATATTTTTTCTGGACAAATTCTACTTTTCTGCATTCTTCAGCTTCTTAGCTTTGCAGACTTTCTAGTTGAAGCAATAAAATGTTCGCTTTATCAATTTATTTCCACAAATTAAACCATGCGCCGTGAATTTGATAAATGGCCTTATACAACATTCTTCCACAAACCAAACTTTAAAATGCTGCCACACTAGGCCTAAAAAATTTTCATTACCATAATTCCTACCTTAAAAGATGTATATTAATATGCCCTACATTATTTCATCAATAACTCAACATTAATAGTTTTGTTGGATACAACATTACTGCGGGCAATTTCTTTAACTGTTAAAGAAATTTACAAGTACATAAAGCACTTTTAAGTAGTTTGTCAAAAGCTTGTAATTTTAAGATTTCAGTTTTGTACCATTGTATTTATCTTACTTATCACTTTCGATAAAACAACTTTTGGTCAAATAAATTTTAAATACTTTGCAACAAAGCTGTACCATTATTATACAGCAACAAGGGTAGATGCAGGACTTCCATTAATGGAGGATTGAACAAAAAGCTGTTTATACAAGCGTAGCCAGCAGTCCACAATGGAGTGCTGGTACCTACCCTGATGTATTGAAGTGACACATAGAACTTGAAGACAAAGAGTGAAAGTACATTTAATGCTGTAGAAATGAAATCCCTGAGGCCTATGTGTGGTAAAACCATTTTTTTTACATTAACTCCACACAGGAGGCTCTGAGGAAAATAATTTCCCTCAGGGCCTGTCATCTTTGAAGATGCTGTGTTGAGGGTCTTTTTGAGGAAAGGAAGGAGTGAACATGGGTCTTGAAGAGACCCATGTTGTAGGAGGGAGGAAAACCGTGAATGATTCTGTGAGAAATGTGGAGATCCACAAATAATGCAAGGCTGATGTAAGCGTGATTAACATTGAGAAATAGACGCTCCGATGGTTTTGGCATGTAGAGCGAATGAACGAAGAAAGGAGTGTAAAGAGAATAAATGACGCAAATGTGAATGGTAGGAGAAGTCGGGGACGCCCGAGGAAGACATTGCACGATCAAGTGAATCAGATACTTGAGTCGGGCTACATCAACAGTCAGGATAATAAAAGATTATGTGTTTTGATGCATGAATGTGAATGTGTGCCAAGACTGAGTTGTTTGGCAGTCCGTCCTCTCTGCCTACCCCTGCGGGATGGTTAGTTAGTTGGTTAACCTTCCAAACCAGAGGAAGGTCACTGTCAATATGACATTTTCTCTTTCCCTTTTCCCAACACTTGAAACAGAATTTCGATATCTTGATAAAATTTGACACACTGCATATATGCAAATATGTATACATATAAGTAACGCCCGTGCCACGCCGGGGACTTCAGCTAAATCTTATATATAAAAATCTCGTGTCACGATGTTTGTGGTCTTACTCCTCCGAAACGGCTTGACTGATTTTTTATGAATTTTTTTATATATATTTGGTAGAAATGAGAATAGGTTTTAAAGTATATTTCATACCGCTAGGGGATAAGGATGTCTCTATCCAGATAAAAAAAAAACAATTTTTTAGACAATTTTTTTAGTATTTTTTTTTATTTGGCATTAAAAATTCCTATAACCCTAAATTTTAACCCTCCTACCCCCACCCTCCCATTTTTTAATCGCGATTTTAGTATTTTTGTATGAACAAATTTAACCGTCTTTCGTTTTTCAAACGGAATGAAATTATTTATGTTGTTGAATGACAGATGGCGCTACGTCCGCCTCATCGAACTTTGCGTAAGACATTCACGAGAAGCGTCGCGTCATTCAGATATTCCATTCGGCATCATGTTCTCGAGTGGGCAAACCATCGAGCTTATTTTTGTTGGCTAAAGACGGACTGACAAAAAATATCGCGCACTCAATTTCTTTTCGAAATTAATATTGATTTTCTTTATTTCATTTTCCTACTTTACTTGGAGTTTTTTTTTGTTTTGATCGGCGGTCATCGTCTACAGCGCTCCATTCCTCTTTCTGCCATAGGATCCCATCCCCACACACTTACAATACATTCGTTATTTTTTGTTTAACAACCAACCAAAATATTCACCACAAATAATTTATATGGCAGAACAACGTTTGTCGGGTCAGCTAGTATATATATATATATATATTTTTAAAAAGAAAGACAAACATTCCAGGGTTACGAATAACCTGACAATATTTGAAAATCTCCTACTACCATCACAGTGAGCGGAAAATTTTGCTTTTGTCGTGATGGAGGATTTAGCCAGCCGAGTAATCGAATACGCGACGCCTGGGAGTGACCCAACACAGCCAACTGATGACTTGTGAAAGAAATGATGGATTTAGTCAGACAATAAACAATTTTAACGGTTGACCCGATGCCATTACTAGACTATAGCTATTTTTAGCAAAAAACAAAACGTTAATATTATTGGAATTCATTTCGGTATCTTTCCCAAAACAAACTTTTGAGTTGAATCGAAAATATTCACAAAAATTAATTTCGTTTCCAGTCCAGAATAAACAGAAATATTTATAACTTATTTTTTCATTTGGCATTCCACCCACGGCACGCCATAAATAATGTTTTTTTTTTCAAATAAAATGAAATGAATGGAGGCATTACCGTTACAATTCTAACTAATTAGTTTTTTTTAAAGAAACTTCGTTGGAAAGACAAAAATATAATACTTTTGAAATGGTGAAAAACGTTGCAACTAATGAATTATGACCAAAAATAAATATTCTCAGATTCTGTGTGTGTTTTTAACAATGATAGAATTACCTATAGCTATAGGACTATACCGTTTTCGTGGGAAGATCATCTCAAGGGCGGTTTGCTTTATAATTAATTTGACGTAATTATAACTTTAAACTTAGAAATATAACTAATAACTTGTGGCTGTGATTTATGACTAGTGGCTTACAGCTTTCGACAATTCATTTTTATTGAAGTGAAATTTTTAGCCTCGTTAGAGTGATTTGAAATTCGAATGAAACAGAAATGACGCACGACGGCACCTGCTAAGCATCAAACTGCGCTCAAGGCTCCTATTGGTTGAGATATAAAACGGAAACGATGATAGGTCTACGCTCATGGCCGCTTTATTTTTTTACGGGTTGTCGGAATATAATGCGTAAATTCGCGCCTCGCCGAGCGCGTCCGTAGCGCAGCGGTATAGTGCGTCGCAAATCTCAGCGGCCAGAGAAATCCAGCGGGTTGGAATTCTAAGAAAAAAAAGTTTTTGTTAATCAATATCCAATCTCAAAACCACTTTAAAATAAACAGGCAAAAAAGCGACATCTAGTGACTTTTTAGTTTCACTTCCATCACGTGTGAATTACACACTCAATTTAAAAAAAAATTATAAATAAAACTTTTGTATTATTGATTGTATGTACAATCATTCCGGTTTAACAATTTCTTTTGAATTTTTTTTACATTGGCTCCTTACGGGAGGCCCTGAGAAAAAAAATCACCCAGGGCCTGTATTATCTTTCTGGGGATGATGTGTAAAGCAGGCTATAATAACGCACCTAAATATTAAAAATCAATGATGGCATAATACTATTCTGCGGCATGGGTTCTATATAATTTAAATACTCGTAGCATATTATTTTACTTCATGATTACTGTTACCCTAAATTATTACGGATATAATAACATAAATATATATCTGGTGACTTTAACTTTTTTTTACTAACTTTATTAACTCCACACAGTAGGCCCTGGGGAAAATAATTTCCCACAGGGCCTATGTAATCTGACGTTATGCCATAACTAATACTTATTTATGACAAAGTGGGTCTAAATACATGTTGTACTTACTTCTTACCGTTATTTGAATAGAAGTTGCTTTAAAAAAATAGTGTAGGTATCTAAGAAATCTCTTCGGTGCCGATTCAGTCGCCTGAAGGCGTGTCCAAAATTTTACCATGGTAGAAAATTTCCGCGTACTGGAAAAAAAACCTCGTGCAAGACTGTGGAACGACTATTCGACGATTGTGGTTCCTCAATCCTATAACACGAGTGCCTTTAAGACAAGATTCATGGATCTTCGCTTCCTCTCCTAAACAGGCAAACTACCCATTTACCTGAAACATCAAAAACTGTTGACACACTTTGTGTTGTGTGTTGTGATTATCCTATTTCAAACATTTAACTTCATTTTGCACTGAGCACTTCTCATTTTATCATTTTGCTTATTCTCGATGTGTAGAGTCCTTCACTCATAACTTTCGCATCTATGTCACCCTTTAGGAAACATTTCAATGCATTTTTTGTCCATTAGCACTCTTCGTCTGTGGATTCGTAAACATTTTCTTTTGGTCTATAAATAAGCCTGTTGCTTGTTCAATGTAATTATTTCTACAATTTTTTCTACATTTACAATTTTTTATTTATTATTATTAAGTTAAAAGAAACATAATATTTCGCTTTCTTAACTTAAATACAGAGCATATATAGTACAGTAGTAAGAAGTAATATTTTTAATTTTGTTCCAACATTTTGAGTTTAAATAGTTTTTTTTTTTAAATGTTTTTATATTATTTTCCGTTTTTAGGTTATCTGGAAGGAGATTATATATATGAACTCCCTCGTGACCAATACTTCTCTTGCCACTTTCAGTCTTGACAGTATTTGTGTTGTCTAGTTCGTGTACTTGTGATGTTTTTATAAATGTTGTGTTTGTGTGTATAAGTCCATTTTGTATTTTGTAGAATAAAAGACATATTATGTTATATTCGTACAATGTTCTTATTTTCAAAAGGTTCATTTCCTGGTATAGTTTTTTTGTGGGAGTGTCTGGGTTATAGTTGAAGAGTTTTTTAATAACTTTGTTCTGCATTATTTGTAAGTCGTTTAAGTACGTAATGTATGTGTTTCCCCATATTTCTATTAAATAATTTAGGTGGGACTGGATTGATTAAGCTAAAGTATAAGCCCCTCTTTACCTCTGTTGGTAGAAGATGAGCAATTCTACCAAATACACCAATTAATGGGATGATTTTTGTTTTTAGTTTTAGTACGTGTTGATTAAATGTTAAAAATTTGCAACTCCAGTGCTCAGAATAGAATCAAATCTCATTGTAAAGTACTATTCATCTGAATAAAAGTTTTCACAATAATATTAGTCAAAACACGAGTGTTTTACTAAGAAAGGATACCGCAAATCATAACCTCTCACTGTACAGTTTCCTGGGTTTGGAAATGAAAGAAGTCAACGAAGCTGCTCACTTTAAACCTAACTTTAGACTGTCCGAAGACCAGACTCTGGGACCCTAAGCACTTTGAACAGCTATTTTGGCTGAAATATCTAGGTCAATATTAATATTATCATTGGCGACATCAATTTTTCGTAATAAGCTATGAAATTTTGTAAAAAAATTATTTATATTTTTAAATAAATAGACAAGATGTTTTATTTTGCATTACAAATCTCAATGCACCCGAAGTCTTGAATAAATAGCACAACATGATAGACCAAATATTGAAATATCTACGATACTAAACTAACTTCCTGCAAACTAAGTTCTGGACTCGAGTATCAAGTTTATCTTTTAGCTGTTCCACTATTCAATATAAACCCTGGAAAAGTAAATAGGAACGATGACGTTTATATTCCGAGCGGATAAAGCTCAATATTCTCATTTAGTTCTAGATTTATTTTTGAGTCTTATTCATATTGGCAAATATTTGTGAAAAACAAAAGGAAATCTTTCCTAAATAATTTTTAATACATACGTATTTGAGTAGGTACGTAACGAAGTCTTTGTAGGGAGTCTTTATTCGCAGTCGGCGGAATACTTACTTGGCCTCCAAGGAAGGGGATTGCGTGTATTTGTATTAGTGAAAGAGTCCTCTACGTTTAATAATTTATTCTGTCTTTGTTAGAAGTATTTACAGATTTTGTACATAGCGGGAAAAGAATGGAAATGAAATTAAGTAATTATTACGATCGTGTTCTCGGGCCGAGGCCAGTAGCTGGAATGGTGTCGCTTTCCGACGGTAGTTGGAAGAACTACATCGGTCACGTGACCAATGTGGCCATAACGCGGTTTCACCAAAGATTTAAATAAATGATAACCGGTACTTGATCGCATTTCCATATCTTATTTTAACTCGTATTATTCGAGTCAGTCTGTAAATTTGTTTGCTTGTTCGTGTGCCGCAGTAGCCGATAGGCACGATAAAAAAACGTTTTTCTGCTTATAAGTAGCTATTCCGGGGAAAATGCGTACGGTAATCTAATTTATTTATGTAAAAAATGTATAAACATACTAGCTGGTTTCCGGCATGCGTTGCACTGCCATATTCAAAGAAATAAATTGTTTCTCCCTACATGTCCTCTCCTCTCTGCCGCTCCACGGTCCCGCGATCCATATATTCAGACCCAGTACGTTCAGTTTTCAAACAACTCGCATGCCTCCTATTTCAATTTTTTTATTCAAATTTTCATTTTTCATATATTACAAAAATTCATTTTTGTATATTATAAGAACAATCAATCAAATCTGGTACCTAACATAGGTACCTATTTAAAATATCTTTAATTTAAAAAATCCACAGACAATTCTTTTGTTACAAAAAAAACAGCTGCCTGCTAAATTCACATTCATTAACTATCAAACGTGCGAAGTTAAAATAGTCGATAAGTTTTCTGAAATTATCCAATTTTCTGAGCCATTTTCTTAATTTTTCTTTCCGTAAGAACCTTCTACAAAGTATTAGAAAACTTTTCAAAAAAGATGAATAAAATAGGTAAAGTCGTTCTGAAGTTATGGCGTGACAAAAGGAAACAGTATTCATTTTTATATGTATATATTATCTGATAAGACGGTATAATTCACAAAAACATAATGTTGCAAAAAACAAGTAAGTCTACGAAAATAGAACAAGACTGAAAGCGTAACGAAGAATAAACGTTTTATACCAAGAGTATGTATGAGATGATGTATGAATGTGAATGAGGCAAATAGTGTGTGCCAAGACCGAATTGTTCCGCGGTCCATCCTCTCTGCTTACCCCTGAGGTGAAACGGCGTGATGGTTAGTTATTTAGTTTAGTTACATCTTTTTTACGAAGACCTGAGTTTAGTTAATATAAGAGTACCTACTCAACACACTAGGCATAAGGACCTATTTCATTATCACCGTTCACAATCAAATTATGAAGCAAACTCGCCGATTATTCCTCGTCTACATAGTTTAGCAAACGAATATACAAATAAGGTGGACATTTTTTAACATAACAAATTTGATTTTTAAAACATACCTAAACAAATATTTCATGCCAAAATATTATTTCTGAAAATTTTTGGATTATTAACGATTTTATTTCATTTTATTTACAAAGTATTATATATATTACGGTGGGTTGACGACATCAAAGTCTTAGCAGGTTGTTCGCGCATTTATATGGGATTGATTGGGTATTGCATTCGCAGACTTGGTGGGTGGATATGTCAAAATCCTGAATTTATCCCACCTACCTAATCTTTCCTTCCAAAATGTCACCATAAAAATTGTTGCAAGAAAGTACTGGAGAGGTGACAGTGTGCTTTCCTGCTCAGTACAAAATAACATCTCAGCATGTATCGTAACCTCTTGTTATAAGAATATTGCGAATTTTAAATTAAACAGTGAGAAGTGTACACTACAAACTGGAGATCAGCGAGGCCCCATCTGCAACGGTGAGTCCTATTTTCCTTATTCCAGTCTGGGCTTATCTAATTTTCCAAAAGCCCAGATCTGAACTATCGACTGACTATCCATCAGGTTTGCGAGTGTATGCTATTTAGTAGTCCCATATAACTTAGCGTTCACGTAGTTTCGGGACTGGTCCTTCGAGGGCTGCATAGGCTTTGCTCTGCAGCAATTACCGCCAATTTGCTGTGGAGTCGCAGTTTCGCGACATCACAGGTGGTACATGGACAAGAGTAGCTAATGATAGAGAGAAATGGCGACAGTTGGAGGAGGACTTTGTCAACTACTGACATACAGACAGGGAGTCGATGCATGATACGTGTTATAAATGTGAAAAGTTTATTATAAATAATGAAATGTAATTTGTCTGAATATAGGTTATTTTTATTATTATTATGTATATTACACAGTACACTTTTTTATCTAATTATACTACTCACTTTTTTTTACTCTTTTATCTATTTTATTTTTCTTTCTTTCCTCTATTATTATTATTGTTTAATATTTTTTTAATGTTGTATCCAATTGTAAACCAAGTGAAACCATTGTTTATCACTAACCCATTAATGTAAACCATTGTCACCGTGTGAACCTCAATGTAAAAGCTCCATAAAGGAGAAATAAATAAATAAAAAATAAAAAAAATTGCAAGGTCTTAAAAACACAAAAACATTTTTATCCTGTGAATTTTAAAATGTTTAAAATCGGAGAATCAAGATTTATAATGCATGCAAACAAAATATTGCAAGTTATTAAGTTATATACTGAGGGATGCATAATTAATAGAGCGTGATTATACCCCCTTTGAAAGGAGGGGGGGGGGGTGTAAATAATTGAATTCGTAGCCTGCAATACACCCCTCACTATGTGTTCTCTAGTTCGCAAGTTCCCAGCGGAACAAAAATTGAAAAGCTTTTCGCTCATTAAACTTTTTAGTCGACCCGTCAGATAAAGGTGAATTATTTTACACTGGCTCTCGGAAAACTAAGCCTGGTAAATCGGCAGTATTTTGTTTGAAACGATAGTGAAATGGTGTTAGTGTAGGTGCTTCCCAACCTTCAACTCTCACATCTCCTTTGTTATTCCCTTCAGCCTCACAACATACTCCAATAGGGGATGGGGATTAGTGTGCGGTATTCAGATAACTTCTTTAAATGGATGGAAATTTAATAAAATATTATAAAAAAAAAACAATTTATTTATTGCGATATAGGTCTATTGAGGCTATTTTTGTGGTGATTAATTATTTATTTTTTATTGAAGAAGTAGATAACACTAATAATAAACGAAAATATGAAAGAGAACAAGATCCAGAAAAATAGAAAATGATAATGGTCGCAAATTCAAAAGTTATAAAAAGAGAGCTATTTTTATAATAAGGTCGGATATATTTATCCGAGAAGCTATCTAGGTTACAGACCAGTTCTTACGGCGATTGTTTCCAATGAGAAGGGTAGTTGCCTACAATATGGCAAAATGATATTGTTAATAAATAATTAATTAAGTAATTAATCACCTCTACTTTTTAATATTTTGTCTATGTTATAATTTATTTTAATTTGTCTATACTTGTTTTTCATTTATTGTATCATAGTAACATATCCTGATGAAGACAACATTGTTGTCGAAACATGTTGATATTGTTTTAAATATAGTGGTTTTATACAAAGTAATAAGTTATTCATTATATGATATTAATAATTCTAAAATTTGAAAATATGAGATTGACAATGATGACGGTTTCTTAGAATGTGGCAATGGCTGAATTGATAAAAGTCCCGGTTAGACGAGAGGTTCTGGGTTCGAGTCCCAGTTGGGACCATTATCTTTTTCTATTTTTCTGTGTCTTGTTGTCTTTCATATTTTCGTTTAGATTATTAGTGTTATCTTCTTCTTCGATGATATTTTCCATTGATGGGAATAACCTTCAAAAGTTATGAAAACGGATTTGTTATTATAAAAAAAAATATTTTTTATTTTAACTTAATAAATAAACCTAAAAAATAAAGATTAAAGAAAGAAAAAGCCAATGCGGTGGAAATAAAATAAAAGTGTTCTATTATATTATTATAAAGCAGATACCTTACTGGATGACAGGATACAGGTTTCTGTGCATAAAATTTGTAGGATGCGACTATTTTTAACTACCACCGTAAGCCATGAAGCATTGAAAAGTGAATCTATGTCTATTACATAGAAATCTCACTCTAGGAGTCACAGAGAGAGGTCGTCTGTCACATCATCGTTTTAGTACATTGACGGCCGCCGTGGTCGAGGGGTAAGACTCTTGACCCCCAATCCGAAGATAGCGGGATCAAATCCCGGCGTGGGCAAATAAATTTAATTTGATAAATTTGTGTTATTTCACAATTATTTCCTTTAAAAATAATATATAGTATATTAGCGGCACGTTCCAGAGTGGAAGATACTCTCAGTTGCCTTGGTGTAAGACCACCATTCAGAATTGAAACGTTGTTTGAAATGGCTTTAGCCGTGTTTGGTGACCAGATCTGAATACTTCCCCACCTTCCTCTTCCTCTTCTCCTTCCCTTCCCCACCATCTTCAACCCCACAACATACCCCAATTGGGGATGCCATAGTCTTACTGGCTCCAGACGGGAGCAGCTGGGACTCTTTTGAATAAAAAAAATAATAAAAAACATGAAAAAATTTAAATATTTGCGTTCAGCTCGGCAAGACATTTGAACTTTACAAATTATTTAAAAAATGCCAAATATTTCCACAGAGAAACCGGATATTTGCTAACAATTTCGATTTTCAGTATCCAAACAACCACCACAACACGGGCATGTGCCTAGCGTGGTGGTTGAAAAATCCCCAATTCATTAAATAAACAATTTAATAAACAAAGAAAAATTAAAAAAACAAAAAAAAATTACGACAGAAAAATTATGTTAATCTTTTAATCTTAATATATAAAACAAAGTCGGGTTACAAAGGGTATAAACAAAGTTACACTATTTATAACTCGAGAACGGCTGAACCGATTTTGATGATATTTGATGTGTTGGATTTGTCTCCGCCCCGGATAGGATAATAACTATTGAAACATCGAAAAAATTCACGAAAAAGAAAGTTATGACGATAATTCATTTCCTCATACATTTAATATGGAACGAATTTTCATCTTTTGAAAGAGCTGAAGGAATATTGTGGTAGGTTGGTATAATATTGCAGTTTGCTTCAATTCCAAAAATTCAAAAACGTCAAATGTCAATGTGCTGATTGTTTTTGTTTTGTTCTCAAACATATAATGCTGCCTCTCTTTCTTACACACTAAATGTCAACAGTCGTAAATGGGACAAATGGTGAACGTATGTCTGCACAACTCCAGGAAAACAGCCACTTCTTTTCAAAACATTGAAGGCGCATTGTGACGTGGGGTACCTATTGCAATTCGGTAAAGTCAATCAAATACATCTGCAAATTTGTCACAAAAGTCAGCGATATGCTTTTAATCAAGAATTGGTACGTGAACGTGAATATGAACAAGATGCATTGAACCAATCAGTTTGAACGAATGTACCACTGTTGTACCCCCAACAGAAGGAAGTGCACAATACGTTGATGCGCCCGGTGGAACTGGGAAGATATCTAACGACAACAAAACGAAAAATGTTGGATTTCACAAGGTGCTTCAATAAAGGGAATCGACCCAAGTGCAACCCACCCAGTAAATAGTTTTAACAGAAAGTATTACAATGATGCATTTCGATTCGCTGTAATAAAGCAAATGTCTTGCTGCCACGTGAATCACATTTCTTAATTCATTTTGAGTATTAATTTAAACGTAAAAAAAAAAAAATTATTTCAGCTAATAAGTTAACACAACAGTTATAGATTCTTAGGCGGTTAGAAGTTCGCCGGGTCAGCTAGTTTTAAATAATTATAAAAAATTATAGGGATATCTGCAAAGCTAAACACAAATACTAGAATACAATTAGCCAAACCAGTATCTAAACTAGATCAGATCTGTCGGTTAGAAACTTTGTAATGTTAAATAGTTCAGGCTGTTGTAGACCATTAAACTAACCCCCCCCCCCCCCAGCCCTAGCTCAATATGCCCCATAAAACCACTTCCCAGCTTTAAGGCTCATTATTTAAACCAATCGCCAAATTAGCCCCATTTACTAGGTGAAATATGCGCACTGGCCACTGGCAAAAGTTAAACTAGATTTGTCTAATTTCGCTTTTAGGAATGTTTTTAATTGTCGGTTTCAATGTACTAATTTGAGTTTTAGAGAGGGTATAATACTTCATTAGTTGCCATACATGTCTTGTTATGGTATGCCTTGTACCTTTATGTTTCATTTACATCGTTGGCAATTTGAAACCTCCTTTTAATTTCATGCCTTTAGATGTAATTATGATAATAATAATGGTGTTAGAAGTGTTGTTTGGAGGGTAGAGGTGCTGTGGAAAATGTTTGACCTGGTGCTCCGTTTCCACATCAGACGAGGTAGTTTTAATACTTTACCATACGGGATAGGCAGGCTCCTGGGGATCACGGTACTTCTAGGCCGCGATCCGGTGTTCAATAATTATATTGGATGATGATTGATAACACTTGCTCATGTTCGAGGGATTAACATTTATTGAGATTTAATATTAACACAATTTAGTGTTCACGTATGAAACGGGTAGAGAGGTAAAAAACGCGAGTGGCCAGCCGGATCGAGTACTGGAGACGGAATAAATCGCTCAGTCATCGCCGGAGCGATCCAGAGATGCTTCCTTGCGTGGTGGGGATACCATACGCATAAATCAATAAAAGTGATGCCCATAATTTGTATTGATGGGATAATTTTGTATAACGCCATCTTTGAGAAAAATAACTCAAAGCGCGATGTATCCACCTAAATATATGTGTTTTAATACGTTTACTAAGGTTTAAATGTGAAATTATCGATAGTTAATCATTTATTTATAGGAATCGGCCCTATTTTGTCGGAATAATATCCAAATAAACGGAATATTTCTGAACGCATTCCAAAATTAAAAAAAATTAGAGTCCGAAATTCACACATGGTAGAAGTGAATCCTTTAGAAAACTAAAGTGGACAAGAGTGGGGATACTACGAAGCACTTTTTTATCAATGTGAAGAACGATTTATTCCACATTTTTGGCATCGAATTCCAGTTCACCTTTTTCTATACATTTGGTCATCTTATTAGTACTTGTGTTTTCTTCTTCGGAGACGCTAGATGTCCTTTTCCCTTTACTAGTTCATTTTGAAGTGATTTGAAAATTAGATGTTGATTTTACAAAAATGTATATATATATTTTTTTGATTCTATTCGACCCCTGAATGTCTGCAAAGAATCGTCAGGCGGTTTAAGCGAGGATTTATCGCATTATATTGGAACCGAGTACCCGTGAATAAAATAAATATTTCATTGCTCTCTCATTCTATCGCAACCTTAATCCTATAGATGAATGTGTTTGTCTATTTTTAGTGTCGCTCGCTTCCGTTTCATCGAGTTTTGAATCACAACGATGCTAAAGAAGTTGTCAATTAAAAAACTATTTTTGAAAGGTGATAAAATACGAATTGCATAATTTGAAATAAACAAATAATTTTTGAAATACGAAACTTTGAACGCGTACACAAAAAAGGTTTAAAAATGACTCACCTCACGTTTTTTCTAACTCAAATTACAGATAATGAAAAAAAATGAAAACCCACACAAGTATTATTATTCAAATATTTTACAATCGTTATCATCTACTTACTTTTTTGTCGTTTCATGTTAAAATAATTAAAGAAAAATTCCAAATTTGCATAATTATTTTCCAAAATGCGTTCAGAAATTTAGGTTTCATAAATATCGAGGATATGGAAAGGCAGAGAAGAGCAATATCAGTTAGAGCGGGTATGCTGTCAAGACGTTTTTACTCCTGCAGCCCCAAAGTAAAAAGATTACTGTTCAACGCTTTCTGTACCTCGCTGTACACATCAGAACTGTGGGTTGACTACACTGCAACCCAATGGCATAAGTTAAAGGTTGCTTACAATAACGCTTATCGCCGACTTTTCCGCCTACCGAGATACTGTAGTGCTACGGAAATGTTCCTGGAGGGACGAGTACATACTTTCCGTGCACTTCTCCGCCACCGCATGGGAAGTTTATGGCGTAGACTGCGCCATTCGAAGAATGCGATCATCACCGCCGTGACTGCCTGGATGGAATCTCCCCTGATGACCCTCTGGAGACGGGAGACGATGAAATACCCTCCGTAAACGGCTATTTACGTTCATTTTAGTGTTTGATATATCATTATTTTTTTTCAGTTTCATTTTTCATGCTTATTCGTTTATTTAATTTAATTTATGTGTTGTTATTTAATTCTGGAATAAACTAATATTATTATTATTATTATTATAAAAGAGTATGTTTTTGTGCGGTTTTCTTTTAGATTTGAATATTAAGCGTGGTGTTTTCTCTTTCTAACAGCGTTTAGATCACATTTCTATCCATGAAAGAAAATAAGACACCGATTTCTATGAGATCTGTATAAGTTTTTTCGATTTGATTTTATGGATATGATTGTCTAAATCAGGGGTGCTCAAAGGATCGATCGCGAGTGCTTTTTAAGTTGTAGTTTATCCTCAATTAGGCCTCAATAAGACCGCCCATTTTTCATGCTTTTTTGTTTTATTAATGGTTCACTTTATCCTCTTCTACGGTGTGTGACGTCACAAATAATGTTTCCATAATAAAAAATAAAAAAATCAAGTTTTGAGTGCAGTTTTAATTCGCCGCATACAAATTTAATTTAAACCAGTTTTTTGTTCACAATGTAAAATTCGAGTTGTGGATTCATCTGCTGACACATTTCGAAGGAAAACATTCACTTAGTCGAAGTGCAGTCATAAAATTCTACTTGCAGACTATTTATGTACTGACAGAATCAAAGAAAAACCATGTTCATGTTCTGAGTGTAGTTTTAATATAATGCTAAATTAAATAACAAGTTGCCGATTCATCGTGTACCGACTGAAGCTTTGCATTTGGGTTGCATGCCATATGCTGCAAAATTCTGAGAAATCGACTGTTCCGTGTATAACTATTATTTCGGGACTTTTACTCAGAAGTAATCTTAATTTAAAACTTGCCTTGAGTGATGAAGATGCGAAATCCTATTATTGGAAGAATTCTCGACACAAGATGAAAATCCTGCATCACACATACTTTCAGTCTGTCAAAGTCGATCGATTGTAGTGTAGTAATATTGATTATTATTTTTAATTGTAAAACTAACGTTTTTAAGACAAGATTTTTTATGCATAGCACAAAGGGTAACAATTATTATAAGCAAAATAAAATAAAGTTGGTTGTTTTCAGGTGAAAAAAAATATAATAAGCAGTAATTGTTGAATGAAACACTAGCATATATTGAATCATTTGGCGGGTACGAGATAAGCCGCCATAGCTCAGTGGTCAAGAGCAATCGACCGGCAATCGAGAGGACACGGGTTCAAGTCCCGTTGGCGTCATGTATCTTTTCTCGGAAGATTTTTCAATGTGGATGAGTGTTTCAGGCTGATAATTATTGCTTATAATAATTGTTAGTAATATTGAAGTAGATCGCCAGCAGTTCAAGTTTGAACACCCCTGGTCTAAATTCTAAATAGAAGAGGTTAAGTTTAGTTTAAAATTCTGTGATCTTGCCGGTGTGATCAATTCTGTGATCTTATCAATTCTGTGATCTTATGGCAAAGAGGAGGTTCTTGTTTCAATATCTTTTCTGTTTCACATTTTTCGTTTGAGAGTCATTAACATTTTTCTACAGTGACTAAATATTACAATTTGAAGAATTCCACAAGACAAATAACATATTAATTTATTTGCACAATTTATTGAAAATACCAAGTTTATTTTCCAGAAATAAAATCGTAACAAATACATAAATTTCTCCCTTAATTTCGTTACTCGCGGTCTTCATATGCACTGGTGATTTCCAAGCAGCAGAAATGCATTTACTTCAAACCTTGTTTGATGTCCGCATTGAAAGCTCTTTCCTAGAATTCTTGGCGCCAGACCTCTATTGAATTAGTATTGAACCATTGGTTGCTTGCTTGAGTTGAGTATCGCTAAATCAAATAGACGTAGCAGATTGAAGTACAAGTATGAAGGCACGGTTCGATGGTTTAACTTTCAGACTGCAGAAGCCCGACTGAATTTATTTCTCTAACGAATGTATTTTTTAATGTTCTCATACTTTTTAAATTAGTTATTTCACGCAAAAAATATTTATTTGACATTTTTTAATATTATTTCACCCGCTATTCTAGTAGGGATATCCCTGTGTATTAGCAGGTAAAGTTTACAAATTTAATATAAATAACTAGCTGAAGTCCCCGTCTATATCCCGGGCTGCGTATTTCCCAAACGTATACCGGCTCAGTCGCTTTACATTTTCAATATCAAAATTTAAATATCTAGAAATAAAATTATTAATTTCTAATATACACATTGGAAAGATTATTTTATCTAGATTTTGGAACAATTTTTGTTATTGCAAAGTGATACAAAATTAACAATACAGAGGTGTATTTACAATTTATGGGAATAATATTAAAATTTAAATATTTGCAAATAAAATTATTAATTTCTAATACACACATCAAAAAGATTATTTTATCTTTATTTTAAAACAATTTTTTTTTGCAATGTGATAAAAAATAACCAATATCGAGGATATTTAAAATGTAAATTGTGGCTACCGCGACTGAATCGGTATAGGTTTTGGAAATACGCTCCCGGGTTTTGCACAGAGTTTTAGAAATCAAACGTAGACAGTGACCTTCCTCTTGTTTTGAAGATCACATGTGCAACATCAACCTCGGCATAAAACTCTTCATTTGCATACAAATCAAATCCATACCGCCCGTTTTCCAGCCCGCTCGTCCACCACGTACAAACATTCTCCTTTATATATTATATATTTCAACCAATTTACACATAAACCTTCCTCATGAATCACTCTATCTATTGGTGAAAACTGCATGAAAATCCGTTCAGTAGTTTTTGAGTTTATCGCGAACAGACAGACAGACATGGCGGAGGACTTTAATTTATAATGTGTACAGATATGTATTTTTATTGACCGGTATCTTTTTGTATGATTACAAGATTCAACTAGAACTAAATGCTATCTTCTTAGTGTCTAGGATAAATTTATCTATTTTTTATTTAATATGCGACATCTATTGACTTTTCTGTAAGTTTAGGATGAATATTTATTTTTATTTTTAACTTATGAGTAAAACCTCAAATTGAAATATTTAATCTGAATCGAATCGAAAATCTGAAACAAATTAGAAAAAGATAGCTTTTTGTTATGATTGAATCTTTCAATCATACATAAAGATAGCAGCCAATTAAAATATGCGTTAAGAAAATGAAGATAATGTTGGTAGTTCTTAATCGAAGTATGATACAGTTAAAGTGACCGAATTGGATAGGGACACCTTAGCTCAATTGGTAGAGTTGCGGCCCGGAAAGCCGAAGGTCCTGGGTTCGAGTCCTAGATGTGACCTTATCTTTTTCTGATTTTTCTGTTTCAGATTTTCGATTGAGTTTCGCTAATATTGTCTTTATTAATGAAATAAATAATATGCTTGATAATAACAGTAATTAAATTAAACAATTCAGATTAAGTTATCGTAATTAAATTGGAAAAATTGGACAGGGAATGTAAGAAATGTGTGAAGGAAGATTATGTGGTTAGAGTGTGAAATGTATGGGAATCGTAATTAAAATGTGTCGCAGATCTAAGAATTAATAGCGTTATTTGAGTTTTGAATGTAACTAGTTGGGTTTCAGGGAGAAGGTGGAAGATTTTAACATTCGTTTTGAAATTATTTTCGTTTAAAATTCGATTTATTTCTATTCTAAGAGCTTCGACAGTTCAACTCCATTCATTAATAAGCCAGTAATTTTACATAACGAACGAATTAAAACAAATATGTGTATATTGACAGTTAACCGAAACTTATCTAATGCTATGGAGGCCGGGCTAAAATGTACCAATCGAATATCTTTTACCACTTGTTGACCGTGCTCGCAAATATTGATAACTGACTATAGATGACGAATTTAGTCAATATCGTATTGATATACCTCCAGGATTGTAATGGTGGGTAAATAAGTCTAGCATGGTCAATCGATGCAGGTTTTATCAAAAATGTCGGTAACTTGTCATCGCTTCCGAGCACCACTGCAGGCTGGTATCGAAGAAATAACAGTTCACGTCAAATAAATTAGGAACCCTTAGGAATTAGGAGCGATGAAGTTATCGACATTTTCGTTAAAACCTATATCGATCGACCATGCTAGATACTAAGGATGGTAGAGCTTGGCGTTCCTTAGGAAGCGTGTGTTTCTGAAGTATCAATCAATATTAGAAAATGTATGGATTGTAAGTTGTCTTAAAGCGACTTACGTTGTTCCAGAGGTTCAGTGTATTCCTACAATTATCATCAAAACTTATAACAAAATATCATGTCAAATAACCGTCTCAGTGGCTGAAAACTTAGAATTACAATAATTAAACTTGTGTGATTATTCGAGTACGATCTCTACTGTACAGGGCATTAGATGACAGATGGAAACCTAGGTCTACATACTAAAGGGACGGATACAGACGAAGTCTAGAGACTATGCAAGACAGGAACCCTGTGCCGACCCTTGACGTGGATTACCCAGTATAGTAGGCGATTGTTTCAATTTCAGAGTCCTGACAGGGACCCGCGCGACCTCTGAAGGGATAAGGGCAAAACTGAAATGTTAAAGGTTTAATTTGTAGGGGCCGCCACTGGTATATAATAAAATATTGAATTATTTTTTCAAATATTGTTTATCTAAGAAATTGCAATTAAGAGAGTACGATACATGTGCAATATAGTTGTGAATGATAAATACTTGGAGCAGTTCGTATACGAGAGATGGGAAGGCTGTTAGAGATATTGAAAGAAGGGTGAATGCAGGTAACTATATTAATGGAGGACTGTATGCCATTGGCGCCAACAAAAAAACTGCCCAAAGAAACGAAGTTAGCAGTCCATAATGCAGTGCTGGTACCTACTCTGATGTATGGCAGTGAGGAATAAAACTGGCAGAGGAAAGATGAAAGTAGACCGAATGCTGAAGAATTAAGATCCCTGAGGCGTATGTGTGGTAAACTATATATGATCGTGTGAGAAACGTGAAGATCCGCAAAGAAAGCAAGGCGTAAGCGTAATGATTAAGATTAAGAAAGGGACCATCAGATGATTTGGGCACGTAGAGCGAATGAACGAAGAAATGAGTGTAAGGAGAATATATGACGCAAATGTGAATGGTAGAATAAGGGGACGCCCGAGGAATACATGGCATGATCAAGTGTAAAAATGAGATCCCTGATGAGTATGTGATAAAACCATAAATGATCGTTTGAGAAATATGGAGATCCGCAAATAATGCAAGGCTGATGCAAGCGTAATGAGTAATGAGTAAGATAAAGAAAGGGACCCTCAGATGGTTTTGGCATGTAGAGCGAATGAACGAAGAAAGTAGTGTAAAGAGAATAATGCAGATGTGAATGGTACAAGAAGTCGGGACGCCCGAGGAAGACACGGCACGATTAAATGATTCAGGTATTTGAGTCGGGCCATATCAAGGGTCAGAATAACAGAATATAAGACGATGCATGAATTTGAATGAGGCAAAGAATGTGTCCCAAGACCGAGTTATTTGGCGGTCCGTCCTCTCTGCCTATCCCTGCGGAAAACGGCGTGATGTTAGTTGGTTTGTTAGTTAGCAATTATTAATAACGGGTTTGGAATGATCTGCCGTCCTCCGTATTCCTCTTACCTATAACATGGGTCTCTTCAAGACCAATGTTCACTCCTTCCTCCCCTGATAAAGACCCTCCACACATCATCCACAAAGATAACTTAGGCCCTGAGAGAAATAATTTTCCTTGCCTGTCTTTGCTGAAATAAACACCGTAGAATTTTAGCATTTAACATGTCTAGATTCTTGGACTTGAATATTCTTTCTGATGTATTTGAAGTATATAAATAAATTTTCGTTATAATATTCCTTTAGTGTAAAATTAATAATAATTATAATTTTTCCGATTCATAGTTTTGAAAAAAAAATACAGGGCAAAATTAATATTCTTGATAACTTAGAAGCCTCAGAAAAAAAACCCTTAATAATAATGAGTCCAATATCAATAAACAAAAAATATTGTCTTTACAAATCACAAGTGCGCCCCACGGTTGAATTTGGCAGCCACCTCTGGTCTGGAGCTCCAAAATACCTGAAAAATACCCTCGACTCTGTGCAGAAGCGGGCGATCCGTTTAATAGATTCTCCCATCTTAACAGACGGATTGCAATCTTTAGAGCACAGGCGTCGGGTGGGAATGCTATCCTTGTTCTAACGGTATTACAATGGAAGATGCTCCGAGGAACTAGCATCATTGATCCATTCTGCACCGGTGCATAGTCGGGAAACACGCCAAACGCGTGCCCAACATTTGTACACGGTTGACATATGACACATGAGAACGGGTCGTTTCTTCGACTCGTTCTTGTGTTCAACAGCTCGGCTGTGGAATGATTTGCCGGCCTCTGTGTTTCCTCCTTCCTACAACATGGGTCTCTTCAAGACCAATGTTCATTCCTTCCTCTCCTCAAAAAGACCCTCCACCCAGCATCTCAGATGACATAGGCCCCGAGGGAATTATTTTCCTCAGGCCTCCTATGTGGAGTTAATGTAAAAAAAAATGCCATCAAGTTGGCATTATTAAAATGTTTGGTGGTGACGTCACTGGTCACCGTAAAGCCACGGGAATGTAGGTATGTGACACAAGCCATCGTATCAACAACGTTTCATCTTATTCGTTTATTTACATACTGTTTAAGAGATTTAGTTGTTGTGTTTATTGAAACATTATTTAGGCCTAAATAATTCAGTTTAAAAAATAAAAGTATCTTTTATTAGTTCATCTCTATTATTGAAAATATTCAAAAACTACTGCGCAAAAAAATAGTAATGCTACTCTAGGGAGAATACTTCGAACTCTGATTTTCAAAATGGCGCCATTTGAACAGCTGATAGCCCGATGTTATAGTAACTTTTCGGGAGTGATGACGTCACACGATTCACTACACATAGGGTGGCTTTCGGGGATCTTGAAAAATTAAAATTTTGACAATTATTTTAACTATTAAAACTAACTATATATAAAAAAAAAATATACAGTTATTTAAGTTCATTAAAAAAAAAAAATTGGACTGGTGTTCCTTATTGTCAACTGATTATATGTTTGCCCTGAGGAAAGAACCGTCGCCGTTCTGAAATTGGTCGGCGTTAATAAAATACATAAGTGGTACGAACAAAGAAATATTGTTTCATTTATTAAAATAAAAATTAAATAACTGACATAACATTTTCAATGGAGCAATATTTCATTAAGGGCGTAAGGATTATTGAAATTTTCGACCTGTTTGTATTTTCTTGTTATTAATTGTTTATTTTAAGCGGAAAAGAGAAATTTGAGTTTTTACAAAAGCCATTTGAACTCAATGAGTAGGTAGCATTTTCCTAAAATTTGAAAAAGCTTTTCTACGAAACAAAGCTTAAAAATTTACACTGTATCTCGACGAGTTAAGAGGACTACTTAGAAATCCAAAATATAAATTTAAATAAGCTATTTGAAATTTTGCAAACGCATATCTGAATATTTAATGAAGTAGACACTAGTACATCTAAAAATAAAGTATCTAATAGAATCTATTAAATAGATAAACGAAAAGGTTAAATGAACGTATTGTATTAAAAATGCTAGATAGAGCGCCTACGTAAAATTATCGGAATTGTATTTACACGGGGAATTATTTTTTAAATTGTTACCACGCATATTGAAGACTTGATTTATTGTATAACAAAATATGAAATTACAAGTTTAGCGTACGGAGAAACCACAATATATTAACTTAGATAATTAGCAAATTCCAGTATTTGCTTACCGTATTATATTCAGAATTTAAGATATTAATTACGTGGTTATGAAAATAATTTCATCGCCAAACATAGATAATAGAATCAAGGGAGATGGGATTTTAATTATTTTTTTTAGTAATTTGTACATTTAAGTTTACAAATATCTAATTAATTATAATATTTCATATTGCAAACTAAATTTTATGTAGCTCCTACAATACGTCTTGAACTTTCCAATTGGTGTGGACTTCAAAGTCTCTAGTAGCTTGTTATACAACTTCATCCCCTTGTACAGCAAACTGTTCTGCGTATTCGCCTTATCCTTTTTTTGAAGCCTGATTTCTTTGCATGTTCTTGTGTTATGTCTGTGAATGTCCATGTTGAATACAATTTTATTTGAAAATTATTTTGGTAAAATGTTGTTAATTATTTTATGTATAAATATCATCGTATTCAAGGTCAGCATCTGTTTCACGGTTAGCCAATTCAGTTCCTTTAACATTTTGTTTACTTTTGAAAATCTATTCCGCCGTAATATTATTCTCATTGCCCTATTTTGGAGAATTTGGAACTTATTTTCTTCTCGTTCGTTACATAGGAAAAGGATAGTTGAGCAATAGTTAAAATGTGGAGCAATAATCATAATGGATATGGGATATGAACCAGTTGGACAAGGTTCTAACTGATATGTTTGTCTAAAATTACCTTTAAATGCAAAATCATTTATTTCGTTAATATATTCAGAGACATCTGTGTTCTATTTCCGTTGATACTTTTACGTTTTAAAATCAGGTTTATAAAGCTTCCATTTATTTTATTCTAGCTGGTACACGGCGTGCATTGCTATGCCATTTAATAAATAAATTGTTTCTCACTGCATGTCCTTTCCCATTCGTCCCGTTCCTCTTCAGCCTCTTCTTCCTCTCCCGCGTCACCTTCCCCTATCGCGTTCCCACTCCGCCTCCTCTACCTTGCCTCTCCCCACTCCACCCCCCCTTTCCACAGTCCCGCAAACCCCCCTCCCGAGTTCCCCTCCCCCCTTCCAGGTTCCCCTCTCCCCTCCACCCCCCGCATTCCATACATTCAGTTTTCAAACAGCTCGCGTGCAACCTATTGCAAATTTAATAATACAGAGCTCACCAATATTTTAATACAAACCTTGTCCTGACAATAACGAAAACACAAAAAAAAGAATTATCCAATTTGGTGCAGTCGTTCGGAAGTTATGCGCGTACATACATTTCGGCGATTCATTTTAACTTATATATAGATAGATAGATAGATATCAACTACGACGCCTGAAATAAAATTTCCCGCAAATGTATTAACATCGTTTCCAAGATAACGTTTTGTTTTGCTTTTCTTCTGACTTTAGCAATAACTCGCTTTTGTTAGGACACCAAAAACATATAATACATATTATAATATATTAATATTTATAATTTCATAACGACAGAGCTTACCATTATATACAGCCTATTTTAATTGCATATAATGTAGCTTTCTATTGTGAAATAATTTTTAAAATCGGTTTAGTGGTTTAGGCGTGAAAGCGTCACAAACAAACACACGCAGATTCGCATTTATAAAATTGTAAATACACGTCCTATTTGAAAATTTTCATTTAAAATGTGTTAAACTAAAAAAAATTACACAGGATTCAACCCCAAAATCAGAAATCAGTCGAGAAACGAAGAAAGAGTTACGAGAAATCGTCTTCGCAAACTTTGACATCTCATATCTCAGACTAGGGTAAAGTGAAGTTATGAAACTGTCCAACCAAAGTGATGAAATGTAGCCAACATGGTTCATCCATACAACTTTAACCTGTTTAATCACAGGAGACCCAAGTTGTCCCAAAACATCATATGCCGTTATAATAACAGGAGACCCAAATTGTCCCAGAGCGATAGTGCATTATTAAAAGTTGGATATCTCTCTTTCTGTAATGCGAATATTTGTGATTTCTTTTACGTTAGAAACGGAAAGAAATAATGCTTCTCATTGTCTTAGAATTATATGAGTTAGGTTTTTCAGATATTTTACAAACCTAATCAAAAGTGACGGTTTGATTTTGCGCCTATTTGTGAGGTAACCCACATTTAATTTTAAAATAAAATTGTATGCAAGTGATAAAAAGTGAGGTGACAGTTTTATTACAAATTTTGTTTAGAAAAGGAATCTGAATTTAAAATTTGACGTTTATTCTATTTTAATTACTTTAATTCAAATATTCGCAGGTATGCATTTTTAGCCAATTTACATTTCCAATATTAAAATTTTAATATTTAAACGACTTCGAAAAGGAGGAGGTTCTCAATTCGACTGTATTTTTTTTTATTTTTTTTTTTTATGTTTGTTACCTCAAAACTTTCGACTGAGTGAACCGATATTGATGATTCTTTTTTTATTTGAAAGCTGGTGCTTCCCGTATGGTCCCATTTTAATTTGGTCCAGTTCTGACAATGGCATCCATGAGAAAATCATATAAGTCTTAAATTTGCATCAAGTATGTGCGCGACAAATGGACGAATAACTCAATATCACGATAACCGATTTCGATGATTCTTTTTTTATTGGAAAGGATGTACTTCAAGGGTAGTTTGATGAGAGTTTGGTTAGGTTCTGATTATGGGATCCATGACAAAGTAACGGAACTCTCCAATTCTGAAGAACAAATTTACGATACTTGGCCGAATCTTAATCGAATTAGTTAGTGTACTTCAGATTCACTAAAAATCAAAAAATTAACAAAAATTTTAACAAAACAAAAAAACGACTTAAAAAAATGCACTAAAAAGTAAAAAAATAATTTCGTATTCTTCTACAACTTTATAATCAACTTACCTTTTCTACTCATCAATATGTAGGTACGATTGTTATTTTTGGAGTCGGTGTCAACCAAGGTACCCGCGGCCCGGCGTGTTCGCTTGACAGCTCCTCTCTCGCCGACACCGACTCCAAAAATAACAATCGTACCTACATATTGATGAGTAGAAAAGGTAAGTTGATTATAAAGTTGTAGAAGAATACGAAATTATTTTTTTACTTTTTAGTGCATTTTTTGAAGTCGTTTTTTTGTTTTGTTAAAATTTTTGTTTATTTTAAACAAAAATGTTGATTTCTAATAAACATTTCGGAAAGATTATTTTATCTTAATTTTAGAACAATTTTTATTTTTGCAAAAGCTTTAAAAAAAACTAATAAATAGGAACATTTAAAATGCATGGGAAGAATCAGGAATTTTGCGCGCAAACTTTGACAGGCAAAAGTTGACAGAAAATTATTTTTTTATTATTCGAAGGGTTAAGTCGTATTTACACGCAGCGATTAGTATTTTCCTTAGAGCCTCCTGTGTGGAGTTAATGTAATAAAAAAATAATCTGCATTTAACAAAGACCTTTCAACTGTCGAAAAACAAAATGGCGCTGAATGGTCATTTGATGACAATGTTATATTTGAATTTCTGTGAATTGTATACGTTATTTTTTTTACGCACCCGCTCGTGGCGGAACGATTGTTTTAGATTGTGATTATTCGTACTTACCCAAATTAATATTAAACAAACACTCATTTATGTTGGTACCACGTAGGTTGTGATTCGGAATCAACGATGGTCGTTTGAATCGTGAGGACATCATTGTTGAACTTACCTGTAAAGAAAAGAAGAAAAAGCGTTAGAAAAATAAACAATTTTTTACAAGACATACTATTTTGTTAATGAATCTCAAAGTGTTGTAAACGTAATTTATTAAAAGCACCGATTTTCCTAAATGTCGGAAATATTTAAGTAGGCAGGCCGGCGTAGTCCAGCGGTAAGGCTCTTGACTCGCACACCGAAGGTCGCGGGATCGTATCTCGGCGTGGCAAATAAATTTTATTTGATTAATTTGTGTTATTTCACAATTTATTAATTTTAAATTAATATAAAGTATATTTGCGACACTTTCCAGAGTGGAAGATACTCTCAGTATCGCCCTGGTGTAAGAACACCATTCAGAATTGAAACTTTGCTTGAATTGGCATTAGCCGTATTTGGCGACCAGATCTGAATAGCCAGCTACTTCCCCACCATCCTCTTCCCTATCTCCTTTCCCTCCCCACTACCTTCAGCCTCACAACATACTCCAATTGAGGATGCCATAGTTTCACTGGCTTCAGACGGGAGCAGTTCGGACTCTTGCGCGGTATTCATATAAAAAAGTGGTTTCTCTTCTTTATTTTTAAATAATACACACGGCCTTACCTCTCGACGGCCTCCGTGGTCGAGAGGTAAGGCTCTTAACTCGCCATCCGAAGGTCGCGGGATCGAATCCCGGCATTCGCAAATAAATTTTAGTTGATTAATTTGTGTAATTTCACAATGAATTCTTTTAAAAAATATTGTACAGCACATTTGGGGCATGTAACTCCGTTCACAGATATATTTACAAGATACTCGATCGTCGTGCGCGTATCATACGCGCCGATAGTAAGTACCCCCCGTACGATTTTGCTGGTGCCCGTTCACGGCGCTACGCGGTGGCTGTCAGTTTCCAATCTGTATTACGATATCGACAGTGCTGATCACGCGACGCGTCGCATCATTTGTGTCTGATACTTATTCGTTTGACGTTTAACAGAAATGGCGTCGGAACATGAAAGTTATGTTGGATTTGTTCTGAAAGTGGAAAAAATGCATGTTTATATAACTTTACGTTACCAGAATACGTAAGAAAGGATTTAGTGTTGAAGGCATGGATTGATGTTGGAAAAAAATCATATGACATCGCTTGACTGCGTGTTGACTCCACGGCTGCATGTGAAAAATGATCAAGTTTAGTATATTTCGGATAGCGCCGTGTACGGAGACTTGAATATTCTTTCTTATGTATTTGAAGTATATAAATAAATTTTCGTTATAATATTCCTTTTGTGTAAAATAAATAATAATTATAATTTTTCCGATCCATAGTTTTGAAAAAAAAATACAGGGCAAAATTAATATTCTTGATAACTTAGAAGCCTCAGAAAAAAAACCCTTAATAATAATGAGTCCAATATCAATAAACAAAAAATATTGTCTTTACAAATCACAAGTGCGCCCCACGGTTGAATTTGGCAGCCACCTCTGGTCTGGAGCTCCAAAATACCTGAAAAATACCCTCGACTCCTTCTCCGATTCTCCGATTCTCCTATCTTAACAGACGGATTGCAATCTTTAGAGCACAGGCGTCGGGTGGGAATGCTATCCTTGTTCTAACGGTATGACAATGGAAGATGCTCCGAGGAACTAGCATCATTGATCCCTTCTGCACCGGTGCATAGTCGGGAAACACGCCAAACGCGTGCCCAACATTTGTACACGGTTGACATGTCACATGAGAACGGGTCGTTTCTTCAACTCGTTCTTGTGGGCAACAGCTCGGCTGTGGAATGATTTGCCGGCCTCTGTGTTTCCTCCTTCCTACAACATGGGTCTCTTCAAGACCAATGTTCATTCCTTCCTCTCCTCAAAAAGACCCTCCACACAGCATCCCAGATGGCATAGACCCTGAGGAAAATTATTTTCCTCAGGGCCTCCTGTGTGGAGTTAATGTAAAAAAAAATGCCGTCAAGTTGGTATTATTAAAATGTTTAGTGGTGACGTCACTGGTCACCGTAAAGTCATTGTATGGGAATATAGGTATGACACAAGCCATCGTATCAACAACGTTTCATCTTATTCGTTTATTAACATACTGTTTATAGAGATTTAGTTGATGTGTTAATTGAAACATTATTTAGGCCTAAATAATTCAGTTTAAAAAATGAAGGTACTTATCTTATTAGTTCATCTCTATTATTGAAAATATTCAAAAACTACTGCACAAAAAAAAATAGCAATGCTACTCTAGGGAGAATTCTTCGAACTCTGAATTTCAAAATGGCGCCATTTGAACATCTGATTGCCCGATCTTATAGTAACTTTTCGGGAATGATGACGTCACACGATTCACTACACGTAGGGTGGCTTTCGGGGATCTTGAAAAATTAAAATTTTGACAATTATTTTAACTATTAAAACTAACTCTAAAAATAAAAAAAATATGCAGTTATTTAAGTTCATTAAAAAAAATAAAAATAAATTGGACTGGTGTTCCTTATTGTCAACTGATTATATGTTTGCCCTGAGGAAGGAACGGCGCGTTCTGAAACCGGTCGGCGTTAATAAAATATATAAGTGGTTCTAACAAAGAAATATTGTTTCATTTATTAAAATAAAAATTAAATAACTGACATAACATTTTCAGTGGAGCAATATTTTATTAAGGGCGTAAGGATTATTGAAATTTTCGACCTGTTTGTTTGTATTTTCTTGTTATTAATTGTTTATTTTAAGCGGAAAAGAGAAAGTTGAGTTTTTACAAAAACCATTTGAACTCAATGAGTAGGTAGCATTTTCCTAAAATTTGAAAAAGCTTTTCTACGAAACAAAGCTTCAAAATTTACACTGTATCTCGACGAGTTAAGAGGACTACTTAGAAATCCAAAATATAAATTTAAATAAGCTATTTGAAATTTTGCAAACGAATATCTGAATATTTAATGAAGTAGACACTAGTACATCTAAAAACAAAGTATCTAATAGAATCTATTAAATAGATAAACGAAAAGGTTAAATGAACGTATTGTATTAAAAATGCTAGATGGAGCGCCTTGCAACGGGTTGATTTCACACGGACCTTCTCACCCTGATTTCATAGGAATAAGTACTGGCGTTTTGAGAGGTGTTAACCCGTTTCATTTATCATCTGTGCAGAGACTCGGCTCGCGGCTAATGTCAGTCAAGAAACCAAACCACGGAAGGAAGGTGCTTACGGCTGTCTGGGGGACCGACCATTGGCGCTTTAGATCGCAACATTATATTCATCATTTTTGTCATCATATCTACGCATCATGGAAATCGTAACGTTATATTATTTTCTTAATTCTCAGGTTACCAGTTTAGTTTTTGTATTCTATAAAAATGCAATGGCGCTCAACACTTGCACACTTGCGTTCTACCCACTTATAACTTATCGTCTAACATACATCAATCTTCGATTGATGATGTACACGGCCCGAGATATTAACTAGTAATTTAGAGTCTTCACCTTTTGTTTAATTTTACCGATCAAGTCCCTGTTGTTATTGCAATAAATACCCTATTATACATCTTGAACTTATCTCTTTCAATTATGGGTTTTTAATTATCATGCACCTACCCTTTACTGGAGCTAGCCGCAGGAGGAGGAAGGAGTTTTTACGTAAGTATCCGGTTTATCAGATATACATTAAAGTAAATTTATTTCAATTATTACAGCCTACGTAAAATTATCGGAATTGTATTTAAACGGGGAATTATTTTTTAAATTGTTACCACGCATATTGAAGACTTGATTTATTGTATAACAAAATATGAAATTACAAGTTTAGCGTACGGAGAAACCACAATATATTAACTTAGATAATTAGCAAATTCCAGTATTTGCTTACCGTATTATATTCAGAATTTAAGATATTAATTACGTGGTTATGAAAATAATTTCATCGCCAAACATAGATAATAGAATCAAGGGAGATGGAATTTTAATTATTTTTTATTTTTTTTTAGTAATTTGTACATTTAAGTTTACAAATTTCTAATTAATTATAATATTTCATATTGCAAACTAAATTTTATGTAGCTCCTACAATACGTCTTAAACTTTCCAATTGGTGTGGACTTCAAAGTCTCTAGTAGCTTGTTATACAACTTCATCCCCTTGTACAGCAAACTGTTCTGCGTATTCACCTTATCCTTTTTTTGAAGCCTGATTTCTTTGCATGTTCTTGTGTTTTATGTCTGTGAATGTCCTTGTTGAATACAATTTTATTTGAAAAGTATTTTGGTAAAATGTTGTTAATTATTTTATGTATAAATATCATCGTATTCAAGGTCAGCATCTGTTTCACGGTTAGCCAATTCAGTTCCTTTAACATTTTGTTTACTTTTGAAAATCTATTCCGCCGTAATATTATTCTCATTGCCCTGTTTTGGAGAATTTGAAACTTATTTTCTTCTCGTTCGTTACATAGGAAAAGGATAGTTGAGCAATAGTTAAAATGTGGAGCAATAATCATAATGGATATGGGATATGAACCAGTTGGACAAGGTTCTAACTGATATGTTTGTTTAAAATTACCTTTGAATGCAAATTCATTTCTTTCGCTAATATCTTCAGAGACATCTGTGTTCTATTTCCGTTGATACTTTTACGTTTTAAAATCAGGTTTATAAAGCTTCCATTTATTTTATTCTAGCTGGTACACGGCGTGCGTTGCTATGCCATTTAATAAATAAATTGTTTCTCCCTGCGTGTCCTTTCCCATTCGTCCCGTTCCTCTTCCGCCTCTCCTTTCTCTCCCGTGTCACCTTCCCCTCTCGCGTTCCCACTCCGCCTCCTCCACCTTGCCTCTCCCCACTTCACACCCCCTTTCCCCCGTCCCGCAAACCCCCCTCCTGAGTTCCCCCCCCCCTCCCAGGTTCCCCTCTCCCCTCCACCCCCCGCATTCCATACATTCAGTCCCGATACATTCAGTTTTCAAACACCTCGCGTGCAACCTATTGCAAATTTAATAATACAGAGATCACCAATATTTTATTACAAACCTTGTCCTGACAATAACGAACACACAAAAAAAGAATTATCCAATTTGGTGCAGTCGTTCGGAAGTTATGCGCGTACATACATTTCGGCGATTCATTTTAACTTATATAGATAGATAGATAGATATTAACTACGACGCCTAAAATAAAATTTCCCGCAAATATATCAACATCGTTTCCAAGATAACGATTTGTTTTGCTTTTCTTCTGACTTTAGCAATAACTCGCTTTTGTTAGGACACCAAAAACATATAATACATATTATAATATATTAATATTTATAATTTCATAACGACAGAGCTTACCATTATATACAGCCTATTTTAATTGCATATAATGTAGCTTTCTATTGTGAAATAATTTTTAAAATCGGTTTAGTGGTTTAGGCGTGAAAGCGTCACAAACAAACACACGCAGATTCGCATTTATAAAATTGTAAATACACATCCTATTTGAAAATTTTCATTTAAAATGTGTTAAACTAAAAAAAATTACACAGGATTCAACCCCAAAATTAGAAATCAGTCGAGAAACGAAGAAAGAGTTACGAGAAATCGTTTTCGCAAACTTTGACATCTCATATCTCAGACTAGGATAAAGTGAAGTTATGAAACTGTCCAACCAAAGTGATGAAATGTAGCCAACATGGTTCATCCATACAATTTCAAGTCGTATTTACACGCAGCGATTAGTATTTTCCGCAGAGCCTCCTGTGTGGAGTTAATGTAATAAAAAAATAATCTGCATTTAACAAAGACCTTTCAACTGTCGAAAAACAAAATGGCCCTGAATGGTCATTTGATGACAATGTTATATTTGAATTTCTGTGAATTGTATACGTTATTTTTTTTTACGCACCCGCTCGTGGCGGAACGATTGTTTTAGAATGTGATTATTCGTACTTACCCAAATTAATATTAAACAAACACTCGTTTATGTTCGTACCACGTAGGTTGTGATTCGGAATCAACGTTGGTCATTTTATTCGTGAAGACATCGTTGTTGAACTTACCTGTAAAGAAAAGAAGAAAAAGCGTTAGAAAAATAAACTATTTTTTACAAGACATACTATTTTGTAAATGAATTTCAAAGTGTTGTAAACGAAATTTATTAAAGGCACCGATTTTCCTAAGTGTCCGAAATATTTAAGTAGGCCGGCCGGCGTAGTCCAGCGGTAAGGCTCTTGACTCGCACACCGAAGGTCGCGGGATCGTATCTCGGCGTGGCAAATAAATTTTATTTGATTAATTTGTGTTATTTCACAATTTATTCATTTAAAAATAATATATAGTATATTTGCGGCATTTTCCAGAGTGGAAGATACTATGAGTATCGCCCTGGTGTAAGAACACCATTCAGAATTGAAATAGCATTAGCCGTTTTTGGTGACCAGATCTGAATAGCCAGGTACTTCCCCACCTTCCTCTTCCCTATCTCCTTTCCCTCCCCACCACCTTCAGCCTCACAACATACTCCAATTAAGGATGCCATAGTTTCACTGGCTTCAGACGGGAACCGTTGGGTCTTGTGCGGTATTCATATAAAAATAAAATAAAGTGGTTTCTCTTCTTTATTTTTAAATAATACACACGGCCTTACCTCTCGACGGCCTCCGTGGTCGAGAGGTAAGGCTCTTAACTCGCCATCCGAAGGTCGCGGGATCGAATCCCGGCATTCGCAAATAAATTTTAGTTGATTAATTTGTGTAATTTCACAATGAATTCTTTTAAAAAATATTGTACAGCACATTTGGGGCATGTAACTCCGTTCACAGAGATATTTACAAGATACTCGATCGTCGTGCGCGTATCATACGCGCCGATAGTAAGTACCCCCCGTACGATTTTGCTGGTGCCCGTTCACGGCGCTACGCGGTGGCTGTCAGTTTCCAATCTGTATCACGATATCGACAGTGCTGATCACGCGACGCGTCGCATCATTTGTGTCTGATACTTATTCGTTTGACGTTTAACAGAAATGGCGTCGGAACATGAAAGTTATGTTGGATTTGTTCTGAAAGTGGAAAAAATGCATGTTTATATAACTTTACGTTACCAGAATACGTAAGAAAGGATTTAGTGTTGAAGGCATGGATTGATGTTGGAAAAAAATCATATGACATCGCTTGACTGCGTGTTGACTCCACGGCTGCATGTGAAAAATGATCAAGTTTAGTATATTTCGGATAGCGCCGTGTACGGAGACTAGCATTAAAAAGTAGTATACCAGCAGGGTACTTGTGGTTTCGTCACAATTATGTAGATTGTAAGAATCTCGATGAACGGAGGGCCTAACATTCAGTTGAAGAAGGCGTTTAGAAATATAATATTAGGTCCTTACATATGAAATTGGCGTTTTGCCGTACTGGCAACTTTGATCTCAAATATCTTCTCTTTGGTTAGGAATTCCAAATTCAAATTTATAGAGCTATTTACTCATGTATTTGTGATTTGAAAATTATAATTCATTTGTTTTTTCCTTAATTGTTTTTTTTCTTTGCGTCACTTAGTTTAGGTATTTACAAAATGGAAAACTTGAAATATCGCGTTATTTAGGAGTACGAGTTCCACCGTGGCACCAGTGCTGCAGAAATGGCTTGAAGGATTAATGATGTGTATGGCGACGGTGCCGCAAAAGAAAACACAGTGCGTTTTTGGTTCCAATGTTTTCGTTCTGGAAATTTCGACCTGCAGAACAAGCCCCGTGGACGGCCGGAGACCAAAGTTGATAATGAAGAATTGAAGGCTATTGTGGAAGCGGATCCATCGCAAACCACGTCCGAGTTAGCTGCAGGCTGCGGTGTTAGTGATAAAACTGTTTTAATCCACTTGAAGCGAATTGGGAAAGTGAAAAAGCTTGAAAGGTGGGTACCTCACGGATTGAGTGGAGCAAATCAACAAACACACTGTACAACAGACAGCTACCAAATTAAAGGAGCCTCAATTGGAAGACATCCACCTTACTCTCCGAACCTTGCCCCAACAGATTACCATTTTTTCGAAATTTTGATAACTTCTTGCAAGGAAAAAAATTTAACTCCGATGGGGCAGTCCAAACCGCCTTCAAAGATTTTATTGATTCCCGTCCGAATAGTTTTTTTAGTAAAGAGATCGATGAACTACCTATGAGATTGCAAAAGTGCATAGATAGCAATGGTACATACTTTGACTAAATAAATATATTATATAAAAAAAATCGACTTTATGTTCCTGCAAACAAAACGCCAATTTCATATGTAAGGACCTAATATTAATAAAACCTGCGTTGCAATTCGTCCATGTGTATTTCTTAGGGAAAACTTACGACTTTGGCCGCTGGGAGAAGGGTGCTTTACTTTGCGAGAGAATGAGTGAGGGGAAGGAGTGGAACCAACAGTGAACAGTGTTCAGTGTTCCAGATCCCCAGACCCTAAAGTGACAAGAAGTAGAATATCCAGGGGATAAGAGAAAGAGACCAACAACTAACTACTGCCGGAGAGTCGTGTAAACAGAATCATGCAAATGGGTAACTAACATCTCATTCATTGTCTGGGGGGTATCTTAATGGGTTAGGAACTCCCAACACCCAGGGTAGGGATCTTGTACGCCAACTTTATTGTGTATTGAGATGGAAATAATATGGAAAATGGGTGGGTCGCGCTCAGTTATACTAAACCTTTGCTTAGAACATTATAAGCGAGAGCTTATTTGTATTTATGTTAAGGGCGATTTAAGAGGAAGCAACAAGCCAAAAATGTATGTATTATTATTATTAGCTGACCCGGCAAACTTCGTACCCCATCAGAATCAATAACTGTTGTGTTAATTTATTAGCTGAATTAAATAGATACAGTTTTTTTAATAAGTTAAAAATTACACAATGAAGCAATTTTATCGATCCGCAACTTCCGTGTTTTGTTTTTGTCAATATTTGAATTTTAAAATGGGCATTCCTAGTGAATGCCTAATTACGATAACGTACTTTCTTCATTAAATTTAATAAAATTATCTGATCGTAGAATCATTTCCGATTTAACATGTTTGTATAAAATCATTAATTCAATGTTTGATACCCCTGATTTATTATATGAAATCTCTTTTCATACTCCAGGCAGGTCAGTCACAAGACAGTACCTACCATATTATTGTAGCAATTCTAAGTCAACAAGTCAATATTTTACTCCTATGCGACGGATTCAACAGCTTGGAAACAAATACTCTGAAGTTGTTGATATCTTTAGTACATCAATTTTATTTTATAAGCGCACCTTATTGAAGTTTTTTTCATCACATAAGGGAATAATACTTTGATAAAGCCATTAAAATTGACTAACTCATTGGCAGTATTTTGTCGGCTGAAAGAAAAAAAAGAACTATTGCAGATTTATTATATTTTGTACCTACATACTGTGTGGTTTAAATTCAATACCTAATATTTTTACTTTGTATTTATTTTTGTGCAAGTGTTTTAAACAGTAGTCTCCTGCACTGTTTACCAGTATAATATTGTTATATATATGTATGTAAAAGCCTAAATAGGCGTAAATAAATAAATAAATATCAGAGATGACCTTGTGTACGGGTGATTTTCTTAATTTTCCACTTACTTAGGGGCCATCCATAAATTACGTCACACGAATTACATGATTTTTATACCACCCCCCCCCCCCTCCCCACCCCGTCCCTGTCACACATCTTCACATTTTTGAGACCCCTCCCCCCTAATGTGACATCTAAAAGTAATCAAAACAGCAGTTCAATTTTTTTTTACATGTGAAGTCACAGAGCTGATGACCACCCCATACCCCTAGTCACACTTGCTACTCCACTCCCCCCCCCCTTAATATGTGACGTCATTTATAGATAGCCCCTTACGGGGATTGCGTTTCATTTTCTTTATGCGTGTGAGGGAAATTTATTATAATTATTGTATTTTTCCTTTGGAATGGTGAAGACACACGTTAACCGTTTGTCTCATTTTTGACTGTTGACATTTAATGTGTAAGAAAGAGAGGCAGCATTATATGTTAAAGAACAAAAGCGAAACAATCGGCGCATTGACATTTCAACTTCAAAACTTTAATTTATCTGATAATCTTGTCCTCTGATATGTCTGGCTAAGTCCTCCATCCAACACAAACAACATTTTCGGCTTTATGTGGTGGTAGTAGGAGATTTTCAAACATTGTTGGGTTATTCGTAACCCGGGAATGTTTGTCTTTCTTTTTTTAAAAAAAAGAAGTTAAAAAAAGTATAATATGTTCTATAGTTTCCGGTAAAGCCAAACATTTTCTACACATATCATCAATTTGATTTGTATCTTTGATTGGTACATATATGGCTTCCTATAAATTTTAGTATTAATAACTCTATCTTGAATGGCAAGCGTAAATCCTTCTATTTCTGCGCTCAACTCTCCAATACCCAACCATTTGTTTGATGAAAGTTTGTTAACATAAGTTTGGTTGAGATAATTGAAGTGTTTTGCGTGAATTGATTATTATTATAATAATATGATAATATAATATAATATTTATTATTAAATTGTGTTATGATATAAATCAGAATAAAGTTACGTTATCTAGAAATGTCACAGCGTGACCCCATCTTACATCAGCTGTCACAAACAAAATTTTCCTCATTATTGTAAATTAAAAGGTTCTCACTAGGTTCTTCCACCCGCCGCTAGGGATTACAATACATTCAAATACCTATCGGAACCGCTGCTGCCTTGAAATGTTATTAACCGTTTTCTGGAACTTAGTCACAAAATACAAATTTTCAATAACGTCAAAGTTAAATTAACAACGTGTGATTCAATACATGAAGGTAATTAACGTGGAGAATATTGGAACTTACCACACGGTTGTTTACCTGTGAAAATTGCATAGTAATGTTGTTATAATATCGTTCTGGCATAAAATGTCTGGATCAACTGTAGGGGGTTCAACTGTCGGGGAACAACTTTTTTTTACATGAGCTCCACACAGGAGGCCCTGAGGAATATAATTTTCCTCAGGGCCTGTGTCAACTTTGGGGACGCTGTGTGGGGGCTATTTTAGGTAAAGGAATGAGAGGAGAGTTCTGGGAAGAAAAAGGGTTTAAGGGGTGGGTAAAAATCTGGGATTTAGTTTGTCCTGGTCATGCGCCTCCAAGACCTTGACAAATCTCCCCCCATAAACCCGGGCACCCTTGCTAAATCACCAAATGTAGCGAACCACTTGGGGTGACCTATGGCAGAGGTGTTGTTTATCCAATAAAGTTTGCAGGGGCGGCGGTAGCTATTCCCGCCTCCCAAATTGAGAACTGTCGGGGGTCATGGGGATCAACTGTGTGGGATCAACTGTCGAGTCACCAAAAATACGGCATTATTGATGTTGTTGTAGCCGAAAATGAAGTATAGAGTGAACAAGCAGGTTTCTCGATGGCAAAGGTATCTACCCAAGGGAAACTACTCAATGTTCGACAAGTTATCATGTTTGAAGTTGTTTAACTTGCCCGTCATATTCTGCTTTATTGATTGCTGAAAGCTTTTGACTACTTAAGAGGACCCAACTACGGGAAGTACTTAATGCAATGTGAACATCTGAATATCTGATAGAATCTCCCTTGAAACCTTGTTGAAGCGAAACATCCTTATTCGTTAGAGTGATTTGAAATTCGCATGAAACAGAAATGACCCACTACGTCACCTGCAAAGCATCAAACCGCGCTCAAGGCTCCCATTCGTTGAGATATAAAACGGAAACGACGATAGGTCTGCGCTCATTGGCCGCTTTGTTTTTTTACAGGTCGTCGGAATATAATGCGTAAATTCGCGCCTCGTCGAGCGCGTCCCGTAGCACAGCGGTATAGAGCGTCAAAAATCTCATCGGGCAGAGAATACGAATCCTACGAAATCCAAAAAAAAATATACATTTTTGTTTTTGTAAATCAATATCCAATATTCAAACCACTTTGAAATAAACAGGCAAAGTAAAGCGACATCTAGCTACTTTCTAGTTTCACTTCTATCACGTGTGAATTATATATTGTATTTTTTTTTAAGAGGACAAATATAATCTTCAATTAAAACAATAAAATTTCATTCACAGCAATTAATAAGAAAAAAAACTAATCTTGAGTTTCATATTATAAAATTTCTTTTCTATCTAAAACTACTATCAACCAAAGAGTCAAGAAATTTTAATACTTAAATCTTTTTTTCGTTAGCTCCACACGGGGGCCCTGAGGAAAAACATTATCTCGAGCCTGTGTCATCTTTCAGCATGCTGTGTGGAGGGTTTTTTAGAGAAAGAAAGGAAGGAAGTTCTGGGAAGGAGAGGACGTATGAATCCATCCCCCCCCCCCTCCTCTGCAGTTCAAGACCGGTTGGAGAAATGTAGGTTTGGTCTCCCTCAACCAGTCTGTCCCGATTCGCAGTAGGTGGGCAAATGAATTCGCCGTTAAGACCTAGACAAACCTTACCTCATAAACCCGCCCCCCCCTATTAAATCACCAAACGTAGCCAACCGCTTGGGGTGACCGTACCTTGGCGGTACCTATACCCGCCTCCTTTGATTGAAATACCTAACGTATTGAAACAAAATAATATTGTTTGCAAAAAGCAAAAAGTCTACCTTGTGTTTCATACGTTTTGTAATAATTTGAATTAAAACTATCTTTTTTGCGGTTTTCATATACGCAGCATATTCCCCCCCCCCCACCCCACCCCTGTTGTAATGCGTTTATAATGTTGGTAACGTATTTACCAATCGAATATAGGCGGTAAATTGTAATTTCCCTGTGGTTGGTTGCTGGCAGAGATTGCAATCCGGTTAATTCGGATTTTTAGAGATTGGCGGTAAAATCAGAATCCGCATTTTAAATCGAAATCCGACTAATCCGAATTAAAATAAAAAAAAATGAAAAAATGCAATTTTTTAATTTTTTTTTTTTAGTAATTACCTACCATCTATATACTTTTAACATTGATTATGAAAGTAATATATAAATAATAGTAAAAGCGCGTTTCTGTTCTTCAATTTGAGTACGGTATATTCAGCAACTTCCATGACCTTGTTTCTTTTAACATGCGAATTAGTTTTTTTTTTGATAATTGATTAAGCTAAAATTTGATGGATTTAATTCAGAATTTAATTGGTTAAATTTGTTTGGTTGTGGGTTGGAACGTAACTAGCTAAAAATTCAGAGCTTCTTTGTCCAAAGATATTATTTACAACCCGGTATATTTAGCATGTCTATTTTCAGTGCAATAACCCGTAGTAAGAACGCGTCTTAGATACGATGTATTATCAGACATTAATTTCTAGAACATGGATAAATAAATGTATAATAATAAGGCGATACAAAATAACCAAATGTTCACATTATGCACCAAGGCAAGAGGTATTACAAAAATTTTCTGATTTTGTAGCTAGAAAAATATTAAACTTAAGAAATAGATTTTTAAATTTTTAATTAATTAATGTGAAAAAATTTGTTCAAACCACTTTTAAAATTAAAAAATATATTTATGGGAACGGTTTATTTTGGCCGAATTTTAATAAATACATTTATCGACTAGATTTTTCCAAATATCGAACTATATTTTGGTCAAAGAAATGGAGTAGGTAGGCGCCTACGGTAGGTACGGCATGCATTTGTACATCACGCCGAAAGAGTTCATTAAAAAAATTCAATAGATTAAGTACATAATTTTCTGAACTAAATCCGGGGTTCTGGATTTTAAATATCAAGAAATCCAAAAATCTCAATTTTGAGATTCAAGAAACTCAATAATCCGGATTATGAGATTGAATAAATTCGAAAATCCGGAATTTGAGATTCAAGAAACTCAATAATCCGGATTATGAGATGGAATAAATTCGAAAATCCGGAATTTGAGATACAAGAAACTCAAAAATCCGGATTTTGAGATTCAAGATGCAAAAATCCGGATTTTGTGATTAGAAAAAAAATTCCAGTGCAGTTTTACACATGGTAGAAGCGAAACTTTAGTAAAACAATCTCAACCAATACTTGAAAAGTTAGGTCATAATCAAAGCGACCAATAAACTATACTTTAATCAAGATGGGTAATGAGAGCACTTGATGCGTCGCAGATGCAGTAATCGTCATTTCCGTTTCATTCGAAATCCGAATCACAGCGGGGCTATAGAAGTTTCATTTCAAAAAAGAAAATCTGGCTTCTCCAAAACAGCTCCGGATTTTTAATCCCTAGTTGGCAGTAGGAATATATTGCAATCCCTAGCAGAATTAGGCACCGTTCACTGAGCGGGTTTGTGTTGAATAACATTTCACCGTCTTAATTCTAAGGGAAAGTTTCGCGGCGTTTCCTGTTCGAATTATGCGGGGAAAGTATTCCTAAATCAGTTTTCTCCCTCTGACTTGGATTAATAAACATGTGCGCACTTTCTAAGGCAGGGGTCGTGAATTTTTTCAAAATTGTAGCAAATTACAGTGGTGTTCGGTATAGCAGGTCGGTTTCAACGTTTTAAAAACCCCAGCGTGTCTGATTTCGGCAAAGAGGGCGATCAATGACTGTCTGGTGCATGTTGATGGGAGCACTCTCCCCAAAAAAGCCTTCATTGAAAGGTTTGTAGTAAGTATATCAGACGGGCAGTATCGGGGTTTTATAGTAGCCTGAGTAAATTTGGCTTCCAGAGTTTTGTACATCTTGGTAGCAGATTCTTTAACCCCTAGCCACCTGACGTACTTTTCAGTTGCATTACCACCTGACGTCGGTACTGGAGACCACTTACGTATTTCACATTTTTGATAATCAAATATTAAATTTTTACAATAAATAAAAGTCATATCCGTATTTTCAGTATATTTTTATTCATAAGAAGTTATAAAAATAAGCAAAAGTATATATTAACTTACAAAAACTTAACATTTATCTATTAATATATTAATTTTAGAAAAAATCTAGGAATTTTGAAAATCTGAAATCAGAGTAAGAGTAATTAATCACTCTAACTTTGTAGTTTTACTTATTTACGGTAAGTTCGTTATATAATCTAAAACATGAACTAATTTTTGTCACAAATAAGGCACGATTATTAGAGAATCACAACTTACAAACTTTTACAAGTTACGGCGACTGGATCAAAGCACATTTTTTGACTGAATTCAACGCAAAATGGATTTTTACATGCGATACATACACACGCTGTTTTACGTTTCTTTTTAGGATTGCAAGTGGAACATGTCTTACGTTACTCTATTTTTTTTCGTTATAGGCCTACAAAAACAAAAAAACACACAAAAGTAACGTAACTACCTGACGTCGGTCACAGGGACCGCACGCAAAATACTCTTACCTGTATTTATAAACGCGCGCACATCTGGGTCTGCCGACCGCACGGCAAGTACCGGCGGGGGCTAGGGACTCACAGTTGCATCGCGTACCTAGTAACGGAATAATTTGAAAAAATAAATCGCCGGAATCTCAGAGACCGACGTCAGGTGGTTAAGGTTTAATAGTGACCAGCTGCTTGCGCAGGTCCAGGTGTGGTTCTCTTCAGAGAGTCTGTAGTCAGGTTGTAAGTCTGAGCTGCCGTTGCTGACTTCCTTCAGTTCCACACCAAGGAACCGTACAATGAGTGATAGAGTGTGGTATTTTGAGGTAATCCTTGTAGTAAAAACACTTGTGTTTGGTACTGGATGTTTGTTTCTGTTTATTCTTTTGAATAATTTGTACAGAGTGGTTTTGTCTGAACACTTGACTGCGACAATAATTTAGACTAATTAATTTACAGAAGTGAAAGACGGTTTGCTAAACAAGCAGAGTTTAGACGAGTATAGAGAGAGACTGTTTGTAAGATTGAGAATAATGTTTTCAAGAATCAAGCGAAATCAAAACATGCCATTTTATAGACACGAAAAGTGAAAGTTTATGCGCCACAGACAACAGATATTTTAGACAAGACATTTTATGGCGATATTTTAGTAAAAGGTGGCATAGACGCGAAAGTTTAATACAAAGTTTATTGATAATACTAGGCTAATGCCCCTTAACACGGGCATTAGCCTAGTATGGTAATCAAGAAAAAAACATAAAAGTGTACTTTCAAATATTGTATGAAATAAAAAAAAAAAAAAAAAAGGGCTCTACACATCGAGATTAAAATAAATGATAAGGAAATGTTCAGGGCTACATGAATTTAAATATAAAATAGGACAATCACAACATACAACATCCAACACTGCTAACCCTATTCAAATTTTACACCCCTACAACCCTATTAAAAGTACACCCAACAATTGAGTTTGTGAGCCCCCTCTGGGTCGGAGCCCCAAAATCATAAACCTACTTGAATCTGTGCAAAGGAAGACTGTCCGTCTGATTGACGATTCGCTGTTAACACATCGATTGCCATCTTTAATGTATAGACGCAATGTAGGCAGGGTATTTTAATGGAACCTGCTCTAAGCAGCTAGCAGCATTGATCCACGGTACACCGGTGCACCGGTGCACCGGTGCACGTGCATGAAACTCGACGGATACGAGAAAAACACCCGGTTGCGTATTTACAATCCCTACCGCGTTTCAGTCGCTTTAAATTTTCAATATCAAAATTTAAATATTTAGAAATAAAATTATTTATTTCTAATATAAACATTGGAAAGATTATTTTATCTAGATTTCAGAACAATTTTTGTTTTTGCAAAGTGATAAAAAATTATCAATTTAGAGGTGTATTTACAATATATGGGAATAATATTAAAATTCAAATATTTAGAAATAAAATTATTAATTTCTAATATACACATCAGAAAGATTATTTTATCTAGATTTTAGAACAATTTTTGTTTTTGCAATGTGATAAAAAATAACCAATATAGAGGTATATTTAAAATGTAAATTGTCGTTACCGCGACTGAATCGGTACAGGTTTTGTAAATACGCCACCCGGTTACAGTTAATGTTATCATTATGAGAATGGGTCGTTTCTTCAACTCGTTTTTGTGTAAGTCAGCTCGTAAATAGAACGAGCTACAGGCATCTGTTTTTCCTCCCACAAGACCTGCATTGTTATAATATAATTTATTTTATTTATTTATTTATTTATAAGAATATTGTACATTGCATAGTTTTTTTGTGGTGTTTCATCCGCCATGCTAGGGATATCCCTGTGTTATGGCGGGTGAAGTTTACAGATTTGAAATTATACAGTAATGGTTGATAAATAAAATTAGAAGTTGTACAGATTAAATTAAATTGCAAAAAATTTTTTTTAGTAATAATAATTAATTAATTAATAATAATGAATAAATAATAATTATGATAATTATGATAATAACAAAAATTAGTAATAATATTGTAATAATAAGTTGATAATAATACATATTATAAGAAATAGTAATTTAATTATTTGTTAAATTAAGGAATTAAGGAACACCGTTTCTAATCATCATTTCTAGTTGTAAGGATCCATTGTGATAAATGTTTTTTAAAGGTGAGCGGTTGGGTTTCGGTTTTTAAGTTCTCAGGGAGAAGGTTAAATATTTTAGGAGCTAGGTATATGAAATGTCTTCGAGCTGACGTGGTATGTAGTGTCGGTACATTGTAGTGTCGGTTGGTTATTGTTCTGGTCGTGTAATTATGATGTAAGAGAGTTTTTTTCTTATATTTGAACATGAAATGCGTTAAAGTAAATTTTAGATGGAGTTGCCGTATGTTTAGAACATTATATTCAGTGAAGAGTCGAGTGGAGGGGTATCTTGTCGGTCGCTTGTTGATAACACGTATTATCGTTTTTTGAGCTTTTTGTAGGGGATCAATAAATTTATGAGCACAGCCGCCCCAAATTATGATGCCATATACTAATAGGGATTGGCAGAGAGCATAGTAAACTCTTTTTAGTATTGTAGGAGTAATGATATTTCTTAGAGTTCGAAAAACATAGGAGAGCTTGCGAATTCGGGGGATTAGACTGGCTAAATGCTGATTCCAACGAAGATGATGATCAATTAGGACCCCCAGGTATTTTGTATGGGAAACTTTTTCCAAATTTGGGCAAGTACAGGAAGAGTAAGGTCTTGGACAAGAGTGGATTGTTATTTTCTGGTTGTTAGTAGGTTGGGTAGCAGCAGACAGACTAAAGGTTAAAAATTTTGTTTTACCAGCATTGAGGGTGAGGAGATTATCATCTAACCAATTCTTTACAAGGCCTATGTCATATTGAGCTATGTCGAAAGCTCCTTTCCAGTTTTTATGTCGAGCTATAAGCACAGTATCATCTGCAAAGGATATTAGTTTTCCGGTTATGGGTAGGTTACAGAGTTTATTGATGTATATTAGGAATAGAATTGGGCCTAGAACACTTCCTTGTGGGACTCCGAATTGTATTGGCAAAGGGTTACTTACGGCCACGTTATTAATTTTCACGGTTTGTGATCTACCAGTAAGGTATGAGGAGAACCAGTTAAAAGTTGAATCCCGGATGCCTATTTGAGAGAGTCTTTCCAGAAGTATAGGGTGGGAAACTGTGTCGAATGCTTTGGCTAAGTCTAAGAATATGGCTAGGCAAGAATCGCCTTCGTTCAGGCTATTTGTGATGTTCTCAGTCAGATCTAAGATTGCAGATTCTGTACTAATTTTTTTTTGGAAGCCAAACTGATTGGGCGAGAGAATCTTCTGGGCTTCCAAATGGGAGATAAGTCTACTTTTAACAATTTTTTCAATGATTTTTGATAAGACACATAGCAAAGAAATGGGTCTATAGTTTTCGATATTTGTTTTGTCGCCACTCTTATATATTGGGATAACCGTTGCATGTTTTAGTTGGATAGGGAAGGAGCCGCTATTGAAGCTTAGATTTACAATGTGTTTTAACGGTATGGTAATAAAGTGAGCTATGTGTTTTAGAATGTAAGGTGAAATGTTGTCAATACCTGCAGCACTATTTGTTTTTATGGAAAGTATTGTGTCAAATATTTCTTTAGTGGATGTGGGGGCTAAGATGAGTGTGGGATGGAGAGAGTTCTGTAGTCTTACCCGTAAAGTTGGAAGGTTTTGGGTTTTATTTGTGGCTTTAAGAATTTTGTTGGCTAAGTTCGTTCCGATGTTACTAAAATAATGGTTGGCGTGATCGGCTAAGGTTTTTGGGTCTTCGTGGACTTGAATATTTTTCCCATTAATTACTAGTGATTGAATATTGAGTGAAGTTTTTTTATTTTCTGAGATGTCATTGACTACGTTCCAGATTACTTTACTGTCATATCCTGAATCTTCAATTTTTTTTTTATAGTATTTTTGTTTGGTTATTATTAAAAGGTTATTGCAAATATTACGATACTTTTTGTAGAAACGGAAGAATTGGGGGTCTGGGTTATTTAGTGCTTGTTTGTGGAGTCTGTCTCTTTTACGTATGCAGAAGATAAGGCCATTCGTAATCCAAGGTTTTAGCTTCCTTTTTTTGATGGAGGCTGTTTTGGGGGGGAAAGAGGCGTAGTTAACGTGGGCAGTTAGTGATGCAGAAAACATTTCAAGAGCTGTGTCAACATTTTCAGAGAGTAGGGTAGACTCCCATTTTTCTTGTTCTACAGACTTTATCAGATGATCCATATTTACAATGTTATGAGAAGGATTACTAGACTTAAGGGGAGGAGATTTTGAGTTGTGTATTTCTAGGATGGTTGAGTAGTGGTCTGTCACCGAAGATTCAAATACAATTGATTTAGCGATTCGCTTTGTTCTGACCATGATGTGATCTATGCATGTCTTAGTAGTGAGTGTGACTCGGGTAGGTATGTTGATGTATGGTATAAGGCCATGAAGACCCATTAGGTTTAGGTATTTTGTAGTATGAGGGCTAGCTTCGTTTAGGATGTCTATGTTGATATCACCGATTATGATGAGATCCTTAGTTGTGTCATCAATATTTTTTTCAAGCGAGTAGAGAAAAGAGGATACATTATTGGACTTAGGGGAGCGATATATGGCGAAGACATTTAAGTTGTCAATTGTGATTTTGAGGCAATTTGCATGGTCAACTGTAGTTTCAGACACTGTAGGGTTTAAGTAGGATTTGACATAAACTATGACCCCATCAGATTGGGACCTGTGTCGAGTTGTATTATACACAGAGTAGTTGTTGATTATCTTCGGGATATAATTTGCATTAATCCAGCACTCTGACAGAACAATTATATCGAATTCATTTCCTAAGTCAGTTAGGAGTACAAGTAAATTGTCGAAGTTTTTATTGAGGCTACGGATATTCATGGCAAATATTTTTAGTGCTTTAGGTGTTGAGATAATTTTTTTACATGCATTTATGTCGTTTGTTGTTTGAACCGTGATGTTAAGAAAATTATCGATAGAGTTTGTTGGGTCCATTTTTAACGTCTGTGTATGGTGGGGGTTTGATTACAACAGAGACATTGTAAGTTAAGTGGATGTGTAACGATAGTGGAAAACCGAAGCAATTAATGCTTTTAGTTTCTCTAATGATTTCAGAAATAAAGCGAGTAAGTACACATAGAAGAACTACGATCATTTGGTTATTTACATGTATTGAAAGTATGAGATTGGGCTTTGTCAAGATGGTATGTACTAAGACAGTTAAGCAAAGTAAAACAATCAAAAATATTAAAGGAATAATTATAATCATGAGTATCGGAGGAATCATAAGGACGTAGGGAGTTAAAATAAAGTTAGTTGTGAGAAGGATTCGAATTAGTGGAATGTAGAGGCGTATATTAGGATCGTTTAAGTCATTGTAAAAGTCATAGCAGATTATCAATAGAAACAGACAAATTGGGTGGATTATATGAATTGACAGGATTAGAACACTAGGAAGAATGTGAGTAAACATAAAAGTTGAATAGTTTAAATTCATCGAGAAATAAAAGGCATTGGGATAATAAAAATAATTAAAACAGATAGCACGATTTAAGTTGAAAATACATTGGAAATGGATGAGACAATTGTTATAATAATAGTTCAGGCGATTAGGATAGTTAAGAGAATTAAAGAAGAATTTATTTATTTGGAAAAGTAAAGGGATTACAGATAAGTGTATAATAATTACTAAGGGATGAGAGGAAATTAATAAATATACCACATTTAAGAGATTTAGCAAAATTAAAATGTTTAAGACAAGTAAAAGAAGTGCAGGAATAAAGTAGAGTGAAATATTTTTAAAATTTAGAATGATTAGGTAATTTAAAACAATTGAATGTATCAAACATATATAGTTTGTTAAAATAATTAAATAATTAAAGATAATTAAGTACATTGAGTTTAATATAATAATTTGATACATTAAAATAGTGGAAGTGAATGAATGAATGCGAAGAGTTAAGTTGAATGGAATATTTGAATAAATTAGAATAATTAGATAATTTATAACAATAGACTGCATAACATATATCAAATTAGTTAAAATAATTAAGGAATTAAAAATAATTAAATAAATTGATTTAAATGTAATAATTGAATAGGTTAAAGTAGTGGAAATAAATGTATAAATGGGAACAGTTATGTAGAAAAGAATATTTTGATAATTTAGAATAATTAGACGATTTAAAACAATTGAATGTATCACATATATTAAATAAGACAAAATAATTAAATAATTAAAAATAATCAAGTAAGTTAAGTTTAATTTGATAATTGGATAGACTAAAATAATGGTGATAGGTGAACAAGTGAGAACAGTTAAGTAGATTGGGATCTTTTGGTAGATTGTAATGGTAGATTGTTGATAAATGGTAATTATCGATTTAGGTAGGATAAATATTTGAAGTAGGTTGATATAGTTAATACGATAAGTGATAATAATAATTTGATTTATAATGTAAGCAAGAGTGACTGTGAAAAAAATATAAATGAGAATTATTAAATTAGTAATATAGGTAAGCTGATTTAGTAATGTAATTTTTTTGTTGGCCTCAAGTCACATTTTTTTAATGTCCGATTCATAGGAAATTGTAAGGATTTTAGTGTCTTCAGACTTTCGAACAAACACCTGACCATTTTTCGACCATATAAACTTGTATTTTTTTAGTTTCGCCTGTTTCTTAGTTTGGGCTAAGAGGAATTTTTTTCTAGAAGTCAGATGGTCAGAAATATAGATGGGCATATCCTTTTGAGTATTCGGTAGTCCTAATGAAGAAGTAGTAATTCGTCCTTTGGATTTAATATGATCTTTAAGTTTCGCCAAAAATAAATCACGCATCAGTTTAGAACTGAGGGTGATAATTACGTCTCTTGGTTTTTTATGGGTTTCGTCGGAGCGGTTTCTACCTCCCACTCGTACTATGGAGGTCACATCTTCGGGTTGGAGAACTGTTTTGATGATGTTTGTGGATAGGTTGTAATAAGGGTTGTAATAATCCCTATGTAATAGGTTGTAATAATCCCTATGTTAAAAATACTATTAGAGACATCTATGGTATGGCCACTGTAGTTAATTGATTTATGTCATTGATTTTAATTATCTATTGGATTATTAAGAAATAGCGAAGACTGGAGACATCTATGTACCTTTATTGTGTTTAATTAAGATGAGTTACTGATTAGCAGTTTAATATTCCACATTATCGTTAGAGGTCTCCAGTTACCTGCCTTGCGCGCTGTCGTTATTATTGTTAGTTGTTTTTATCAGGGTAATTTAAATTTTTTTATTGGTATCAAAAGTCTGGTTCCCTAAAAACACTCTCTCTCGCATTAACCAAGCCCTAGTGGAAAGTTCGTTTAAACCACAAGTGGGGACCGTGCTATAGCTAAAGTTGTTTTATAAAGTGTTGATCAAATATTGTCATAAAAAGTTTATTGTAAATTAAAACGACTCAAGATTCAAAAGTGTTTAAAATATAAAAAAAATCCATTACAACCGATCATGAAATTAAGTTATTAACACCCTATAATCCCCTAGATTATAGCCTACGACGTAGAGCTAATGCAAAAAAATTGGTACTAGTATTCTTTGTGATGGGTTTTACGACTATTTTGATATCGGAATTTTCAAATTTTACCTCATTTCTTTTCATTTTCCCCGGTTTGTCGACTCCTGCTCCAAGGGAAACGGTGAATAGCTCTCCCAGAGTGAATTAAATTTCAGGGTTCGAATAATAATTTGAGGAAGCTGTGATGAATGGGATTCTAACAAACTGGGAGTCAGCGTTAAAATATTACTATGTATTCTTGCGTTTTTTTCTAAAGCTTTCAATAGATTGAAAACGTTAACATTACAAGAAATAGGGCGAAAGGATAGGAAATAGAAAATTTCACTTTAATTATCACAGGAAATTGGTGTTTATGATAATAATAATAATTATAATTTTTTAAATATTTATATGATTTATAGGTCCAATTAGGAGTTCCACCGAGCCGAACCCTCTGATATGAAAATATCTGGAGTCGGTGAATTATTTTTCCATTTGGTCTCTGGTAGGTTGACCTGTTGTTCGTGTATTGTTTTGTATTTATTATACTTATATAGTGCAATTGCAGAGAGTAAATTGACTAGATGATAATTTGTGGAAAAGTGTGTGAAAGGGTTTAGTTTTTCTTGTGGGGAAGATTTATCCCGGACATAAAGTACGAAGTAAGAAATAACGCCACATAAATATTTTACAAAAAATTGTTTACAAATATTTATACACAAAAGAAATTTAAAGAAATATACCAATTTCAAAAAAATCTCAGGCAGTGGTGAAGATTTCGTCAATGTGGAGAGACTCTTTCAAGAATCGAAAGAATTTCCCTTTTGAATCTCTCCTCACCGACGCCAAATGTATCAATCTCAGAGGAGATTTGGTTCAGGAGCTATATACTCTTCCCTACCTGGAGAACCATTGGCAGGTTAGTCCTACAGGCAAGAAGATAGAATAATCTATGATGACGCTATCTAAGATAGTCATCTGGAACATAGAGACTCACGCGTTCCAAAATGGCTGAGTTCTCAATATAGTCTCTCAGCAGTCTGAATAAGTGGGTGGCGGCATACCCCTCTCTTCTGAGCTGCAGCATGTGATCTCCCAGCAATGCCCAGAAGAAAGTTCGTTGGGCATAGCCATGGATAGTGGCCATGCTCCCTCACGTAGAGAAATCTTATAAACGGAGAAGGGAGAAGTTTAAATCTTCAGAGCACCGGTATCCCGAAAAGCTCTAACGGTTTGGAGAACAAACCTTCACGTTTTTAACGACAGTACAGACTACCATATCTGTAAATACTCGTTAGTTAGTTAGTAAATAGTTGTTTTGCATGAGTTACGAAGACTTTGTAGAATCAAAAAATGTAAGGTTAGGTTTTATGCAACAGGTATTAATGTAAATAAAATATTAAAAATTACTACTGGTTCTTCTAACAAGGGAGCCAATACAACGGGACTATAAAAAAAAATCATTAAACATTCAATAAGTCACATTTATTCATAGAAACATTCAGTAGCGTAGCGAGGGGGGGGGGGGGGTAACACTCCACCCGACGGGAAGTGACACCCGACCGTGGAAAAAAAAATTATGAAGGATATTGTCACAAAAACATTGAATGCGGTGTTATTAATATGTTCGTAGTTCTATGGCTCCCCGTGGAACGTCAGAACGTGGAGTCGAAATTGGGGGGGGGGGGGGGGGGGGACCACGTTATCCGCCTTGCGAGAATTTTAACGAATTTCGTCTTTACTTCGAATCCTTTTACATTACAAAAAATATAAGACTGAACTACTTAATAAAAAAAAAATCATAAGAAACAATATAAGGCACATAAGAAACAATTTTTTAAATCACAGTTTGATGGCTAAAATTATCTCTGACAGTTTCCATTGATGAAAATATTTTCTTTCTTCTGAAATTATTTACATACATAATAAATAAAAACCATTTTGGGGTCGTCCATTAATCACGTGATGTTTTTTAGCAACTTTTTAACCCCCCCCCCCCCTTTCGAGCCTCACGTGATTAATGGACGACCCCTTTTGCGCTAGAAGTCGCGAAATCTACACCACACTAGCCAAGCGATTTTTACGTCTATTACCTATATTCGTGGCGATATAAGACGCACTAAAAATACACACAGTTTTTGGCTTGTGGTTTCCTCTTAAATCGGACCTCTTCGATATTCCATTGCACACAATCCATTCATACACTCTTTTCCTTTATCGGGATTTTACACAGTATATTAAATACTTATGGGAGTTCTCGTGCAGCGTTATGTAAGAAAAATATAGATAGCATTCGGTTGGTGTTCCTTTATTTAGTAGCAGCGCCACAGACCCATGGGTATTTTTGTGTGGCGTGCAAAAAACCCAAAGCGCGCATTATTTCGAGTGCACCAATTCCCTGCCCTGTATTACAAAGCGGCGCCTTTCACCACGGGAACCACGATAGGCACACATCGCAGGCTCTATTTCTGTATAATAATATGTGAACTCAGTGCGGAGCACGGATTCCCAAAGCGGGCAATTGAAATTAGCCTATCCCTTTAGAATCGGTTCAAACTACAAATTCCATAGAAGCCATTAAACTATTATATGTATCTCTAGTTAGAAGCCAAAATGAATATAACTCGGTAGTTTGGTCTCCATCTTACAAAATTCACATTAACAACATTGAGCGAATACAAAAAAAATAATCTGCGTTTTATGAATTTAAAATTAAATATCCCACTAGAAGACTTCAAATATAATCTATTACTAAATATTCTACCAATACTAACTAACATTTTTATTCAAAATACTTAACTCTGAATTCGACTGTTGCGAACTCCTGCAACTCATAAACTTACGAATATCGACAGTAACCACACGACAAAATACACTATTCTACTGCAGCATTCATAAGCGGAACTACATTGCACACTCTCCAATACAACGATTTCACACTATGAGACATCAGTACTTAGGTGATGTTGATATATTTAACATCAACTTGGCGAATTTTGTGGGTCTTGTAAAAAACTTGTTCCAAAACTATTCCTAAACATATCTGTATTTTTGAAAACCTATCAAATCGCTGTATTTTTGTGACTTGTATGCATTTTTTATCCAATTTTATTTTTATTATTTCGTTATCTGTTTAAAAATCATCTGTCATGAAATAATTGTACTACTAAACAACATGTAAAAGCCCTCTGGGCGTTAAATGAATAAATAAATATTAATGAAATAATTACCCACGCCTGTCTTTCTATACTTGATAATTTAGTATTTAGTACATATAATGTCCTGATGAAGAGGAGATCGTTTTCGAAACATGTTGATTTTTTTAATAAAGATTATTGCATTATAATATGCGAGCTTGAGGTGTGTAAATAACCCCAGACCCTCTGGGCTTAATACCCAAGAAATATGATTATGAAAACTCTACTTACGCGAACAAAATATCACAAGGAATGGCACAAAGAAAAAACTCCAGGGAAAATAACAGATCCACCAACCTTGTTTTGTAGTTCTTGTAGCTTGAAGGCCTCCGTAATTTCATCCAATCAATAGTTAAGTTCAATCAGTGCAATCCTTTTGTGACTTGAAAACTTGCACAAGAGATGAGATTTGTCAATTAATACACAACTCATAAGTTTTTCACAATGACAAGAAAATTTTCCATAAAAACAGATGAAGTCAGTTATTTACTGTTTGAATTCTATTTTCAAACTATCAGGTATCTCTGTTAAATCCAAAGAGCACCTAACTGTCATCCTTGTGATATAAATATAGGTATTTATTTAAATTTTCGAAAAAACAAAATAAACATATTGTAATGCTTAACCATTTATCGTGGTAAAAACAAAGTGTTTTTAATTATTTCATTAATAAAATGGTGCCACAAAGTGAATTTGCAAAATTTGAAGAAATAAATATAAGTAATCACTTGAGTGAGAAAGGGAGACAAGCGGATTTCTATGAGATTTGCATGAGTTGTTCCGAAAAATGAATGAATTAGCCCGGGGCGTTGAAAGTTAGTAAAAATTGTTTAGGAATCACTGGTGAAAAGTGCTGAAGTATAAATAGGACAAAGGTAAATAGTGTGAGGTGAAAAGGCTCTACTCATACTACTATAAATACTCCTGTAGCGGTAAACTTAGCTTAATTACAGGTAAAACTCGCACTAAGGACCCAAGGCCGCCCGCGTCGTGGTTCATGAACGGTTTCACACACTTTATTAATATTTTTGCGAAATTACGAGTATGTACAAATCAGGGAAATACATTTTAATTTTAAAGCAAAAAATCCATTTATGCAAGGTGTTAAGAGGCATACTCGACTTACTTTAACCAGTTTTTAGATTTTCAGGTCACTTCAGTAGAAAAAAAACTCCCCGAGTGATAAGAATTTTGATTTCAATTATTATAGCTAGCGATCCCAGTATGCGTTGCAATCCCACACAAAGACATCCAGTGAAAGCAAAATTAAAATTGATGTTGAAATTATTGAAAATGTTTCTGAAATGAAATACTTAGGAGTCATATTAGATTCCAAACTAAACTTCAATAGACATGCCGAATATACCCACAAGAAAATTGGCAAAAAGATATCTTTTTTGGGAAGAATTCGGCCGAAAATTTCCAGAAAAACCGCCATCACCATTTACAATTCAATTATTGCTCCACACTTCAACTACTGTTCAAGTATCCTTTTCCTTTGTAATGAAAGAGAACAGAATAAATTTCAAATTCTCCAAAACAGAGCAATGCGAATAATACTCCGAAGAAATAGATTTTCAAAAATAATTAAAATGCTAAAGGAACTTAATTGGTTAACAGTGAAACAAATACTGACCTTGAACACGTTGATATTTATTCACAAAATATTAAACAACATGTTACCAAAATACTTCACAAATAAAATCGTATACAATAAGGACATTCACAGACATTACACAAGGACTTGCAAGGAAATAAGATTAAACAAAAAGGACAAAACGAATACGCAAAACAGTCTGCTGTACAAAGGAATTAAGTTATATAACACACTACCAGAAACTCTTAAGTCCTCACCAATTGAAAAGTTCAAGATGGATTGTAGGAGCTACATAAAACAAAAACAAAAAATTTTGTGATTTCAAAAATTTTGTGAATTTAAAATATTATAATTAAAAAAAAAAAAAAACTGCAATATGAAATATTATAATCAATTAGAAATTTGTAAACTTAAATGTACAAATTACTAAAATAAAATTCAAATAAAAAAAAAAAAAAAAAAAACTTAATAAAGAAATTGTTTCTTCCTGCGTGTCCTTTCCCATTTGTTCAGTTACCCTTTCGCCTACCGTTCCTCTCCCTCGTCCCCTTTCCTACACACGACCCCACTCTGCCTTCCCTTTTCCCTATCCCGCTTCGCCGTCCCGCAAACCCCCTCTAGCGTTCTTCTCCCCCTTTCCGCGTTTCCCTTCCCACTCCCATCGCGGGAATGCGCAAATCTAATCCACAAAGTTTCATCGCAACCAGATGAATGGTTAGCAATGGTTAGTTAGTCCACGCCAAACGCATGCCCAACATTGGTATACGGTTGACATTTATTTTGTCACATGAGAACAGGTCGCTTCTCGACTCGTTCTTGTGTTTAACAGCTCGGCTGTGGAATGATTTGCCGGCCTCTGTGTTTCCTCCTTCCTACAACATGTGTCTCTTCAAGACCAATGTTCATTCCTTCCTCTCTTCAAAAAGACCCTCCACACAGCATCCCAGATGACATAGGCCATGAGGGAAATTATTTTCGTCAAGGCCTCCTGTGTGGAGTTAATGTAAAAAAAAGCAACACATAATTTCATAACGCCAGAGCTCATTATTGTATATAAAAACCATCGCGGGAATACGCACATCAAATCTTCAAAGTTTCATAGCAATTGGATGAGTGGTTTAGCAACGCATAGACAACTCACGTACAAACATAGAAGCAACCATATTTTTATTTTTATGTAAAAGCATTTGCAAGATGACTTGTAATTATCTATTAGTCAGACAATTATCAAGTTTTAAGACAATGACGAAACCAATATTCGAATGCTTGCCATAAATTAAATAATTTTTGGCAAGTTTCACAAATTAAATACGATATAAAATAACACCAAGGGGCAAAACCGTCCGGTACATTAGTACGACATTTTAAATATACTTCTTGTGACCCAGACAACTCACATTTAAGTATTATAATTATTGAATAATGAAATAATTTTACTTTGTATAAACCACAAATTGTGGTTTATACAAAGTAAAATTATTTCATTATTCTATAATGGATAACCACAAAGTAATAGCTACATTCAAAAATATTATAATTATTATTTTTTTTTTAATTTTTTTTTTTTATTTCATATATTTTTTATTAGTAACAGATATTTGGGTTTTTTTTGGCTACCACACTAGGCTAAGCCCGTGTTGTGGTAGTCGTACATTTAATATTTTAACATTTCAAAAAATATTAGGAAATACTTAAAACTAAAGAGAAAAAAAAGACCATATTTTAAAGAAAAGTAAAAATGAAAATTCAAATTCAAATTTTGAAATACAAAAATTAATAATAAAAATTAAATGTTAAGAACTCAAGTGTTCTGTATAAATTAAAACATATAATTATATAAATCAAAATTAAAAACATATATAAATTTAGTGAAAAACTAAGAGAAAAAAATAACAACATTTTAAAGTAAAATAGAAATACAAATGGAAATTAAAATTTTGAAATGCAAAAATTAATAATTAAAATGTAGTGTTAGAACTCATGAATTCTTTAAAGTGCGTTCGTCCCCTTTCAAAAATCCAATGTTGTACACGTGTTATAAAAAGAGAATTAGAATTACTTGACTTTATGTCAGTACTCAGAGCATTATATATTTTAGGAGCGATGAACCAGAATTGTCGTTGAGCGAATGAGGTGTTAGTTTTTGGGACCACGCAACCCAGGTTTGATGAAAAGCGGGTGTGTGCTTGATGTTGTGGAGCAATTAGTAGATTATTTTTTCGTATATAACAAATGCTTGTTTTAGTAAATAGCTGTCGAATATCTAAGACCCTGATTTTTGCAAAGAGTTCATTTGACGGATGGGTAGGTTGACATTTAAATATAATTCTCAGAATTAGTTTTTGAACTAAAATAATTGGTCTAATAATGGATTCAGCACAACCACCCCATCCCACTATACCGTATATTGCTATGGATTGGAAAAGGGCAAAGTATACGCTTCTTAGAGTCTGTAAATCTAAGATAGACCTAAGGGAGTAGAATATATGGCAGAGTTTACGAAGTTTTTTTACTGTGTCACCGATGTGAGCTTCCCAACGTAGTTGGTTGTCTATGATTATTCCCAAATATTTAACTATTTTTGATGATTTGAGGGTCGAACACGTACAATTAATATTAGATGTGGTTTCCGGATTGTCTAAATTGAGTGGACACGAGTGGATAATTGGTTTAGGGCAGTTGTTGGGTATATCGTATTTGCGTATGGAAAATGTCATATATTGTGTTTTGTCGATGTTAAGTGTGAGGAGGTTTGTGTCAAGCCAATGCTTTACTTTTATTAGAGCATTATTAGTTTTGTTAATAACTGATTGCCATGTTTCATCTTCGAATATTAAGACCGTGTCATCAGCAAATGATAATATTTTTCCACCAATATTCATGGCACATAGTGAGTTGATGTATATAAGAAATAGAATTGGTCCTAGTATGCTACCTTGGGGTACACCACAGGACACAGATAGTTTATTGCTTATATGTATTTTGTCAGATTGGATGAGAGTTTGTTGTGTTCGGTTTGATAGATAGTTTTCAAACCATGTGTAGGCTACTTCAGTTATTCCAATTTGCTGCAGTTTTTTTAGCAGTAATGAATGTGAGACCGTATCAAATGCTTTTGCGAGATCGAGAAAAACAGCAAGTGGTTTGCGACCAATGTCAAGATTATAGGAAACGATCTTTGTGAGGGCGGCTATTGCATCTGAAGTACTTCTACCTTTGCGAAAGCCGTATTGATTGTCAGATAATATTTTGTTATCTTCAAGAAACTTACAGAGTCTATTTTTCACCGTTTTATTTACAACTTTAGATATTATGCTTAGTAAGGATATGGGTCGGTAGTTATTTACAAATAATTTGTCTCCCGCTTTAAAGATTGGAATTAATGTGGCCTGTTTTAGGGAGTTAGGAAAAATGCCAGTTTTGAAGCTTAAGTTGATTATGTGTTTAAGAGGGGATGCGATGTAATTTTGAATGTGTTTGATTATTTTTGTCGAGATATGATCAATTCCTGTGGAGTTACTGTTTTTAAGAGATGTTATTAATCCTATAATTTCAAGTTCAGTGGTGGGAGTGAAGTGAAACTGGTTATAGCTCAGACTATTGATAGGTATATTATTTGCAAGATCTTTCTCTGAGATGCTGTTTCTGTCTAAAATTTTTTTTGCTAAGTTGGGTCCAATGTTGGAGAAAAATTGATTGAAATGGTTAGATATTTTTTCAGGGTCAGAATTTACATGTATTGTTTGGTCTTCGATATTAATTTTAACAATAGGTGTGTCAGTTTTATTAATATTGGCTATATCTTTTATGATATTCCAAATTTTTTTTTTATCATCTGTAGCTTCATTGATTTTTTTTTTTGTAATAATCCCTTTTAACATTGTCAATTATTTTTTTACAATTGATTTGGTTGTGTTTATGAGAAATATGAGTATTGTACCAGGTAGGTACACTTTTACGTTTAACTATATCTTCTTCTTCTTGGTGTGCCCTATGTCCCCCCGACGTTGGCGATCACTCTGGAAAATGTCTCTCTGTCTTGCGCTGCCCGGCATAGCTCCTCCACACTTCTAATGCTGGTCCACTCTCATACATTTCGCAGCTAAGACATTATTTGTCTCCTACCAGGCCCTCGGCGACCCTCTATCTTGCCTTTCAATATTAATTGGAGCAAGTGATACTTCTCCCCTCGAAGTATGTGACCCAGATATGAAATTTTCCTAACTTTTATCAATGTAAGCAGTTCTCTATCTGCTCTAGCCCGCCTGAGAATTTCTGTGTTGTGATCATGGCGGTCCACGGGACCTTGAGCATTCTCCGGTGAAGCCACGTTACGAAAGCCCCTAACCCGTTCATGGTATTTACTTTCAAGGTCCATGTCTCACATCCATACAGCTAGACCGACCACACATAACATTTTAACATAACATAACTGTATACTCAACTCAAATTTCGAATTTTAGTAGATGTCTGACTATTAAAAGTTAGGGTTTAGAGTTAGTTATTCACTGAACGATCTGTATTTTAACAATTTTATATTTATTTTTAACTTTTACGAGTGAAACCTCAAATTGTAATATTTAATTAAATGAAGATAATATTAGCGAAACTCAATCGAACATCTGAAACACAAAAATAAGAAAAAGATATGGGCACATCTAGGACTCGCACCCAGGACCTTCGGACCTTTTATTTATTTATTTATATACGCATATATATTACGATACATTACGAAATGATGCTTTGTCTGTCCAACTGGTAAGGATATCCGTTTCAGGACAGCCAAATTGCATATTTAGTTCATAATTTTCTTAACAAAGGAATGGTTTCGTTCAAGATATCACAGGAATTTGCTTCTGTCAAGAGAACTTATGAGAACATTAAATTGTATTCTGAACGAAGGGATGGTTCTTTATGTCTTTGAAAGAATCGCAAAGACGTGATTTTTTTTTCAAGGTTTTTGGAGAACATTAATAATTGCATTCAGAGTGAGTGAGTGATTTCTTTAGTGAGATCACAAGTAGGAGATTCTTTCCAGACCATTTTAGAGAGCATTTACAATTGTATAATTAGAATTTATACATTTCTGTACCTCAGAAGACAAAGGTCGGTTGTCACATTTTTGAAATTGTTCAGGAGAGAGAAAATAGTAAAATAATTCGTCTTTATTGGCTAATTCTTGATGGTTAAATTTATGTAATTTTTTTCCTGTATTATTCCATTTTTCTGAAGGCACATGAAATATAATGTTTTTATAAAAAAATTAATATTGTGGTTTTTAACGTTTTTAGCGGACATCCGACCTTAGAGCATTAGAAAATAAAAATACTTAAAAATAAGTTTTGGACATCCGACTTCTTATTTCAGATTTGGGACTTGTTAAATAATTGATAAAACAAAAATAAAAATTGTTTATTATTATTTTGCACTTAGTAAAGCGCGTGAACAAAAAAATATTAAATTTAACACTAAAAAAGTTAATTGGAGAATGAAAAAAAAAAAGATAAAGATGCTTGGAGAATTTCGATATAAGCATCACTTTATTTTAATTAAATGCCTGCATCGTTGTGACTGTCACTGTTATTGTTATTATTTGCGGTAGAAATACTTTTGTAAAATAATGAATGGATCATACTAGGAACCCATTGTAATGCTGTCATGATATCTCTGTATTTTGGTACAGCAATAGATTTAGGTGATCTTCGAATTGGAGTAACATTGTTGACTATTATTAAAGATTTTCTCGTATCACGCCGCAAATCAACGTATTTGATTTCCCCATTTAAATCGGTATTTGAAAACATAATGCCGGGATGGGATTTTCTGAATTGCAACCAAACAAAAGATGATTTACTGAAGTTTTCTCCGTCAATCGAAAAAATCTCCTGATTTTTTCGATTGACAAGGCAACCTTCGTCCGCAAGTAAGGAAGAAAATTTTTTAAAGTCTTCTATCTCCAAGTCAAACGCTACAAATGGCTTTTTTGGGTTACAGTTTCCCACAAATTGAACCCAGTCATGGAGACTTTTTTTCTGAAACTTTTTTATTGTTTTTTTTTTCTATAATAGAGTGTGCAGCATCTACTTCCTTATGTGTGTGCCCACTTAGAAGAAATTTATAATGATTGATTTCTGTATTCTCAATATGGACTATAATAGCTCAAGAGTAGAATGCAAGCATGGAAGAATTTCGGTTTTACCCCGGACAGTTATCCGACCAGAGTTCCTTGATGTTTTCCAAAGAAGTGCTTGAAGCCCTTTCAGTAAACAAGAGGCTAATTCATTTGCTCCTCGGCCTGATTTTGTATCATCCCTTTATTGGATGTATCATCAAAAATAGTGTAATTAAAGGACCAGAGTTTCCTCAAATATAAATTATTAAGTAAAGGAGTTGGTAAACATTTTTGAAGATCAACCATTAAAAACCTTCTGAAAATTGCAATCTTTAGCCAATATTTTTTCACATTTTTGAGCTAATATCGCAGTTGAGCTTCTTTTTGATGATTGTCCTTTTTTGTTAATGTTTCTTCTTTTCCTGCCTCTTTTTTGTAAATAACCAAGGCTATACGGTACGAATCACAAATATTGCACGTGTCGTTGCTTAGTTCTTTGAAGGAGTAGTTAAAATCTTCCATAAACGTTCTACAATAAATGTAATGAGATGCGACTTGACTTTCACAAATAACATTTTTTCCTACACTGCTCTTTGTACAAATTTTACACGATATTTAAATTTATTAAACTTCCTTTGTGTGACCTTTTTGTACGTTCTCTACTGTAATGATAGGGAACATTTTAATGGAATTTTTAATATCATTTAAAACTAACTTCGTAGTTTTATTTGGAGGTACCTTTTTTCCTCGTCGATCGGGTAATATAGGTACCCCAGGTACAATTTTTTTCTCCAATGGATAGTGTGTTAATGAAAAATACTTTACATACAGTTATTACGTGCACTTCTAATGAATAGCATTTTATATTTTGACGGCGTTGGTTCTGAGCATTATTCCTAGGCCTGGATCATGCAGTAGGTTTTTCTTTCACAATTGAAGCAATATATTGTGCCTTCTGTATCCCAAGATTTGTTAGGGTCCCAAAAGCAAGCAAATATTAATGCTCTATCAACATCATTAATTTTTTCACTTGATGCGGCAACGACACGACTCTTTCATCACCCTAGAATCTTTTACTCTCCCACCCTTTATTACATACTGTTTTCCAGATGTCCGTTTTCTTTTCCAAATTTCATTTTTCCATTGTTCTAGTTTCCTGACACGTTTTTTGCCCTTTACCCGGCGATCTAAAACCTCTTCATGTAGATCCGAAACCTCTACACGGCGAACCGATACATCTTTAAGATGATGCAAAACCTCTTCTCGGAGATCTAAACACTCTTCATCACAACTTTCAGATCCTAACCTGTCTTCATTACTGTTCAGCAATAAATTCACATGATTATTTGTTCGGCCTTCACTGGACAACCGACCTTATGAAACTCCTAAACACTGAATACACCCGAAAGGTAAAAAGTCGTATCTGGACAACAGACATTTTACCTTTGAACATTGTGGGGACACCAGACCTTTTATTTTGACCTAACTTCACTAAAACTAACTAACTAACTTAACTAACACGTTTAACTTTCACGTTGTCGTAGGACAACCGTCTTTATACCTCTGTGTAGATACTGAAAAAACTAAAAAGTTCTCATACATAACTCATTTTCACAAAAAACTGGACAACCGACCTTTGACTTCCGAGGTACAGATTTATAAACCAACTAGCTGGTCCCGGCATGCGTTGCTATGCCATTTAATAAAGAAATTGTTTCTCCCTGAGTGTCCTTTCCCATTCGTCCCGTTCCCCTTCCGCCTCCCCTTATTCTCCTGCGTCCTCTTCACCTCTCACGTTCCCACTGTGTCACCTACACTTTCCCTCTCCCCACTCCACTCCCACCCTTCCCCCGTCCCGCGAACCCCCCTCCCGAGTTCCCCTCCCCCTCACATGTCCTCTTCCCCTCCCGCTTTCCCCTTCCACCTACCCCTGTCTTCCCTCTTTCCTTTCCCGCTCCCTCGTCCCGCCAATCCTCCTCCCGCGTTCCATATATTCAATGCCAGTACATTCAGTTTTTAAACAGCCCGCGTGCCGCCTTTTACAATTTTTATTCAAATTTCCATTTTTCATATATATTAAATTTGGTACCTAACATAGGTACCTATTTAAAATATCTAAAATTCTTGATTCGATTCAAACTATTAGGGGAGTACCTACTTTAAATAAATTTATCAACTTAAGGATTTTCAAAAATAGAATCCTGATTTAATAATCATTGTTTTGCAAAATGTCATTCTCAAACACGCGAACTGTCGAAGTGCGATAGTCGTTAGGTTTTCTGAAAAAATCCAATTTTCTGAGCAATTTTCTTAATTTTTCTCTTCGTAAAAACCATCCTCGTACTTCAAGGAATATTCTAAAAAAGAATTAGCGAAATCGGTTCAGCTGCTCTCGAGATTTGCGCTTAGCAACACATTTAGCGATTCATTTTTATATATAAGATATATGTCAATTTCAAGATTGGACTTAAAATATCCCGTTATTTGTAAAAACATGAAATTGCGGTCTCTTCAGAATTGTGAAAAAATCACGTTGTTCTGTCCCAACGTTGTCACATTTTTTTTTCGAATATTATTTTCTAAAATAATAATTATTTTTCGAGAGAAGTTTTAGGAACTCTTGTGCCGTGTATCGCTGTAACCTAAATTGTGTAAAGATTGGCTGTAGAGGTGGCGGTGGCAGCTCGCGTTAGTTCCAAGATTTATGGCAGCCTTGTTGGTGGCAACAAGAAAAGGCTGAGCACCTCCACCCCCCCCCCCCCCTCAACCACCCCACCCCTCCTTCAGCGGGCTTAGAAATTAATTTCCAAACTTACCGAGAGGCGTAATACCTCCATTTTCATCGATAATTTTTTTTTATTCATTTTTCCAGCTCTAATAAGGCTCTTAATTTCAGAGGCGGGTATGGGTACCATCGCCCCGGGAAAAACATTTATTGGATAACTAACACCCCTGCCATAGGTCACCCCAAGTGGTTCGCTACGTTTGACGACTTAGCAGGGGAGCCCGGCTCACGTGTGAGGTTTGTCTAGGTCTTGGCGGCCAATGCGTTTGCCCAGCTACTGCGTGGTGGGCCGGATAGAGAGAGATTGGTTGAGGGAGACCTAACCTAAACACATTGATACCCAGATTCCTAACCATATCTCATATCTATTTTTTCCCACAACTTCCTCTCTTTATTTTCCCTGAAAAGACCCTCCACACAGCATACCAAAGACAGCATAGGCCCGGAGGGATTTTTTTCTTCAGGGCCTCCTGCGTGGAGCTAATGCAAAAAAAATCTTGTGGGTTGCCTAGCAAATCTATTATTATAAAGAACAGCGCCCTTGGGGTGATTTTTCACAAAAACGGCGCCCTACAAATAATCTAATTATTAATATTTTTTATTATTAAGAGTGCCTGTAGTGGGTAGGCGAGCTTTTTTATAAAAATCTAATGTTTGATGAAATTTTGAAATCTAAAGTCTGATGAAACTTGACCTTCCAAACACGAGAAATTTCAGTGTTAACGTGAGATTTCGAAAAACCACCCTATCACTTCATTCCCACCCCTTAAAACAGAATTTGGATACTTCTTGATGAAATTTTGCACACTTGACGTTCAAAATAGGAGGAAAATTACTGTCTTCATATGAATTTGAAAAAATTTGTATAAAGCCCAAGTAATCCCACGGAAATCAACCAGTTCGGTAAAAAAACTAAATATTTGAATCGGGCCATTTCAAAAGAGTCGAAATTACAGAATAGTATGCATGAGACTATAGGGCATGTGAATATGTATTTAGTTTCAACGTCTCTCCACAGATGTCGTAAGAGTGTGTAGTTTCAATGTCTCTCAAGAGATGTGGTTAGAATTAGTTTTAATGTATCTCAATAGAGTTCATTATATCAGGTACTACACGAGAGAGAACTGTCGCCCGTTGGAGTCTAAAACCCGAAAAGTTACGAAGATATCCGATAGACAGCCGAGCAGCTCACTGAGCAGCGGTCCGCGCCACAGATCAACACAAAGCACCGTTTAGAACGGACGTTTGAGTCCAATTAGTTAATTATCGTAAACGTGATAAACGATAATAAACAACTCATAATCTAGACGAACCAAGTTATTGAAGTAAAACTTCTTTACGCACGCTCGACTTGGGGGGTAAGCTGGTGAATGCGTTACGAAAAGTATGCTGCGAACGGTAATCGATGTGAACGGTGATCGATGGCAAGGCGAACGGTCGGGCATTTACGCACGCTTGACTAGGGGAGTGATAAGGATAAGAATGGTCACCCCAAAGTCGTAAGTCACCCCAAGATCATAGGTCACCCCAAAGTCGTAGGTCACCCCAAGGTCGTAGGTTACCCCACGGTCGTAGGTCACCCCAGGATCGTAGGTCACCCCACGTTCATATGTCAATGTCAATGTCAATGTCAATGTCAATGTCAATGTCAATGTCAATATCAATGTCAATGTCAATGTCAATGTCAATGTCAATGTTAATGTCAATGTCAATGTCATGTCAATGTCAATGTCAATGTCAATGTCAATGCCAATGTCAATGTCAATGCCATATGTTCTTTTATAAGTTAGTGAAGTTTTACTTCTGTCGTGTGGTCTAAAGAATACGTTTTGTAATCGTTTTTTTTATTAAAAGCTACGGATCGCAAACTTGAATCCTATTCAGATATTAATCAAGGTGTTTACACCAAAGTCGAGTTGATTTCGGTCTATCCTGGTCTATCCTTTCTGCCGACGAAACCTTGTGATGGTTAGTTAATTAATTAAAGTAAAATATCACTTTCACAGTATAAAACCTCTCAGGCAATTCAGCCAAGCGATGCGATGTTCAGCATCACTTAATTAATTATGCAATTAAGAAATTGCGAAAGTTTTTCTTTGAGCTGATAAAAACACCATTATTCAAATTCATTAAACGGACAAGTGAACTTGCGAATTACAACTTTGTTTAAAACGGGAGATAAAATTACCTCGGGTTGTTAAATCATTTTTATAAAGCGTTTTTTTTAAACTGAGAAGCTTGTACAAACTTCGGCTAAGAAAAAAAAAGCTTTTTGTTGTTGTGATCAGTAACCTTTAAAATAAATTTAGTACGGTGACCCTACGGTTCATCTCCCAACAGTTGGCCCCAAAAAATTATAAATACTATAAAAGTAGTATTTTTTGTGCATAATTTACCAATTTCAAACCTAGAATCAAAACTAAATAACTAAAATCTCGTCCGTTTTTCCGCAGAGGTAGGCAGAGAGGACGGACCGCCAAACAACTCGGTCTTGGCACACTCCTTCCCTCGTTCACATTCATACTCGTCTCATATATGCTCTTCTATTATTATAATAATAATAATAATTTTTTTTTACATTGAAGTTTACAAATTTCTAATTGATTAAAATATTTCATATTCACTATATTTTTTCAAGTTTTATGTAGCTCCTACAATACATCTTGAACTTTGCAATTGGTGTGGACTTTAAAGTTTCTGGTAGTGTGTTATACAACTTCATTCCCTTGTACAGTAGACTGTTCTGCGTATTCGCTTTGTCCTTTTTTTGTAGCCTAATTCCTTGCACGTCCTTGTGTTATATCTGTGAATGTCTTTATTGTATACAATTTTATTTGAGAAGTATTTTGGTAACGTATTGTTCAATATTTTGTGGATAAATACCATCGTGTTCAAGGTCAGCATCTGTTTCACGGTTAACCAATTTAGTTCCTTTAACATTTTCATTATTTTTGCAAATCTGTTTCGTCGGAGAATGTTCTCATAGCCCTGTTTTGGAGAATTTGTAACTTATTTTGTTCTCTTTCGTTACATAGGAAAAGTATACTTGAGCAGTAGTTGAAGTGTGGAGCAATAATTGAATTGTATATGGTGATTGCAGTTTTTCTAGAAATTTTTGGCCGAATTCTTCCAAAAAAAGATATCTTTTTGCCAATTTTCTTTTGGGTGTATTCAGCATGTCTATTGAAGTTTAGTTTGGAATCTAATATACCTAACTCCTAAGTATTTCATTTCAGTAACATTTTCAATAATTTCACCATCAATTTTAATTTTGCTTTCACTTAATGTCTTATTGTATCCGATCACCGTACATTTTGTTTTTTTTTTAATTTAATTTAAGCTTATTTATTTTTATTATTCTGACTCTAGACATGGCCCGAACCAAGTATCTGATTCACTTGGTCGTGCCATGTCCTTGGGCGTACCCGACTTCTTCTGCCATTCATATTTGCGTCATATATTCTCCTTACAATCCTTTCCTCTTTCATTCGCTCTATATGCCTAAATCATCTTAGCGTCCCTCTTTTAATCTTACTCATCAACCTTGCATTCTTTCCGGATCTCCATGTTTCCAAAAAATACCTTTAATAATAAGTGCGTACATATATGAAAGCAATTTATTTATAGTGTCAGTTTTTTGTTCTTATTCGTTGGTACGTACAGCATACGGATAAGTAGTTTTATTCTTGATCGATTTGAAAGAAAATATGTTTTACATGTGTGTTATTCGGCGGTACATTATCTCTGCCTCCTCGTCCATCGGGGACAATTAGTTGAATTTTGTGTAAGTGAGTATACCGTATTTTCCTTAAACCGACTGCAGATTTTATATAAGTATGACGGGGAGCCAACTGTCGGGGGATCAACTGTCACGGAATCATCTCTATCTTCTCTACATATTATAAATTAAAGTCCCCGCGTCGTCTGTCTGTCTGTCTGTTCGCGATAAACTCGAAAACTACTGAACGGATTTTCATGCGGATCATTTTCACCAATAGATAGAGTGTTTCGTGAGTAAGGTATATAATTTGTCAAGGATTTGTGTAAATTGGTTGAAACATAACGATAATTGTTAGAAGTGTCGGAAAAAGTCAAGCCGTCTGGTAGCTTTCATCGAAAACGCAGCCTAATCCTTTTGGAATATAACAAAACAATGCATGGTGGGATATTCCTATTTTATAGATCTACAAAAAAGTCCGCGAAGGCATATATCTATCTTTTACGGATAGCTTATAATACCCATTCTATCTTCTAAAAAAATGGCCACGTACATTGCGGTAGTTGGAAAGTTATTTAGACGGATACAGTATTTATCCTTATTAACTTAAATACGTTAGTTACCCCAAGCATTTCATGCACATTATTATAATCTTTCACACCATCTCTAGGTATATATCTCTACGTAGTACTACGTAGTATACATCTGTCTGTCGCTTTGCGATAAACTCAAAGACGGGGGTGGTTATAAAGGTTGGATAACCATCCAGTAGATTGTGTTTTATTAGCCACAGCAACGCGTGGCCGGGTCAGCTAGTTTAATACAAAACAGAAATGTTATTTTAATGAGTGTCAAAAACTTTCGAACGATGATCGTTTTCGTCATGAATTTAGGAAAGTATTTTTCTAATCGTATCGAATAGGTTCAAGCAACCATTTCAAGATTTCTAAGCAAATTTCATTATAAGCTGTAGAGCTTTGTAATAACTAAACCTGCACATCCGCGGGTTTTTAAAGGGTTTGATAGCTAAAACGTTGTTATCTTGGGTGAATTCGGTTTGTAACTAGGTATCAGTGTCAAATATTTATTTCGAAATTATAGTTATCTAGAAGAGACCCATGAGAGATCACAGCATATTTTAATACTAATTTTTAAAAATATATCATGGCATATATGATAGGCAGAATGCATGTGTATTGAATTTTGATAGGTTTATGTCTTATTAATCTAGAATCTGTAAGAATTTTAAAAAATCTTTTAAAATAATTAAAAAAAATTTACTAAATAAACCAGATTTAAAAAATAGTCCCCCCTACACCTACTTTTACCCCCTTTATCTCTCACCTCCCTCGCACTCGTTTCGCACCAAAGTTGATTTTATTTATTTATTTTATTTTATTTAAGTATATAAACCAGGCATGGTGCCCAAAAAATTTACATACATGTATGTTTAAACATAGTGATAACGAAAATACATAGTATCGAAAATGATAATATCAACATAGTGATTGTATAATAACAAATAAATGAAATGATAATAATAACAAAAGATAGGAACAAAAGTAATTAAGCTGAGGTGAATGACAAGTAGGAATGGGTAAAAGGTAAGTACATGGTAGGTAAATGTTCATAAACAATTTATGATTGTTACCTGTACTGGTGAGACGCTGATTTGGTAGGTACAATATTGCCTCTCTATAAATAAAGGGCTTCATCACAGTATCAGCTTGATATGATAAAAGGTAAAACTTTTTTTTTGAAATGTTTAAATTGGTCATTAAAAATGTCTATTTCTTTATTAGAGCAATGTATAGCGTTATAACTTCTCAGTGTTCGTGGTAAAGGGGAGAAATACCCTGTATTTGTGAGGTAGGCTTTAATATAGAAAATGTATTTCATCCTCCTTGTTGACTTTCTTGATGATGTGTTAATGTTAATTTGGGACAAAATGTTTGGTGTATCAACTGATGAGTGTATAATTTTGTGTAAAAGTAATAAATCAGAAAGTTTACGTCTGGCTGTTAGAGAGTGTAGTTTATAGTGTGAATTTCGGTCTTTGTACGTTCCAAATTGATCAGATATACCTTCACGATAAGCAATTACACGGGTTAATTTTCTTTGTGTGGATTCGATCCTATAATTATGAATTTCATAATTGGGAGACCAAATTGTGGATGCATATTCGAGGATACTTCGCACAATTGATTTATATAATGTTAATGTTAATTCTGCACTTTTAAAACAGTTTGTGATTCTTAGCGTTAATCCTAATACTTGTGATGCACATTTTGAAATTGCATCTACATGTTTATTGAAGCTAAGTGAAGAGTCAAATGTCACGCCCAAGTCTTTAATTGAAGTTGTGTTACGTAATGCGACATTGTTAATGTGATATGTGTTTGAAAATTTATTGATGTTTTTTGTGAAGGAAATTACAGCACATTTGTTTTCGTTAAAATATAAATCATTTAGTGTGCACCATTCATGAAGTGATGATAAGTCTTTTTGCAAATCGGCGCAATCTTCTAATGATGTTATTTTTTTGTACAACTTAAGGTCATCGGCAAACAGGAGATACTTTGATTTTTTTATTCCTAAAACTATGTCGTTGATAAATATTAAAAACAGTAACGGTCCAAGATGTGAGCCCTGCGGAATTCCCGACGTTGCCGTAAAAAGATCCGTGGAGTACCCTCCTACAACTACTTGTAGTTTTCTATTAGTAATGTAACTTTTGAACCATTTCAGAGTATTTCCATTTACGCCAAACTTTTTCAGTTTCTTGATGAGTAATGATTGATTTAACTGGTCGAATGCGTTGCAAAAATCCGTGTAGATGGCATCCACTTGTAAATGCTTTTTGATGTTATCGCGGATGAATTGGGAGTATTCAAGAAGATTCGTTGTTCTGGAACGCCGAGGGAAAAACCCGTGTTGTTCAATGATGATATATTTACTTACATGGGCTAATAGACAGTCATATATTATTGATTCAAACAACTTTCCTATGCAGTCAAGTTTAGAGATGGGTCTATAATTTTGTATATCGCTCTTACAACCTTTCTTAAAGATGTGAGTTAAAAAAGTCGTTTTCCATTTGACTGGAAAAACACCTTCTTGTCGTGATTTGTTGAAAAGTACACTAAGTGGTCTGGCAAGAACATCTCTGCATGTTTTGAAAAAAATAGGCGGAACACCATCAGGACCTGATCCCTTATTGGTTATTAAATTCGTACATTTAATTAATATATTTGAGGGCGAAATATTGATCATACCGAGGCTTTCGTTGCAGAAATCATCAGATATTTGTGGTGAAAAGTTTGCATTTTGTGGTTTATAAAAATAGATTGAAAGTTCTTAGAAAAAAGTCGGCAGATACCTTGATCTTGTGTAGTTTTTATATCATTTAGGTGCATTTCTTTTGGTATGTTGGTTGTGTTTTTATATTTGCTTTTGGCAAATTTCCAGAAATCTTTCTGGTTAGATTTTAAGTTTTGTTTAATTAAATCTAAATGTTTATGATAACAAATTCTTATAAGATTCTTCGTTCTGGTTCTAATCAGATTGAAAGATAAATGATCTAGTTCATTACTATATTTTTTATATTTTTTATGAAATTTGTTTTTTTCCTTTAACAAACGAATGAGATCTTGCGAGTACCACTTAGGGAAGTGTTTATTGTTTGTTTTAATAGGAAGATGAGAAGAGATAATCTGGTAGAGTATACTATAAAACTGATCGACAGATTGATCTATATTGCCCTGATTAATGAATTCCCAATCAGTCTCACGAAGAATTGTGTTAATTGAGTCATAGTCAGCTTTATAAAAGTTTGGTCTCGGGGCGTTACGGTTTTCTAGATTATGTAGAAAATCAAAAAGAAAATTTATTTCTAGAGCAGGGTGGTATGGATCTTCTTTGCTTAGTGGAAATAAAGATCGAGTTACTGATATGTCTTCTTTGTCTGATAAAATGAGATCCAGGATTTTGGATTGTTGGTTAACAATTCCGTTAAATTGTTTAAGATTGCAGAATGATAGGGTATCGATGATGTCAGAGGTGATTGTATTGGTGTTTGTGGTGAAAGGTAATAAATTGTGTGTTTCATCGGGAATCCAATGAATGTTAGACTTATTGAAATCTCCAAATATTAAAATGTGTTGGTTTGGTGTTGCTAAGTACACATTCCGAAGATTGCTTAAAAATGAGCTTACAACAGATTCTTCTTCATTTGGCGGTAAATATACTGTGCAAACATTTAGCTTGACACTCCTATTGTTAATATTTATATTGAGTTGGATCCACAAGTCTTCTGCTTGACATTCCCAATGCGCCATTCTCTTCACCTCCAGTTTTCTTGATACAGCAATGATGTTGATGTTCTCTTTCCCTCTTCTCTTTTATATTAAAGCTCCGCAACCGGGCCCGAAAAGAAGAAGATGGAGAGATACGAAATTACGAATGTTAGAGGAGAGCGCTAACATTTACAGCGACAAAATCGATGCGAAAATTGCGAAATTGTTTAATAAAACACGACTCGTTTAAAATAGAGCAAAAATCCCGCGGGCATTGTCTTAAACAGCTTTTAAAGAAACACTGTGAATTTCATACATATGCATAACTTGTAAAATAACTGAAACAAACGTGTTTATAATAATTTTTGGAGCATACTTTGCGATTTTTTTCTATTGAGGGAATTTTATATAATTTGCGTTTCGGCGCGGGCAATGTCTAGATATTATCTTCAAGAATAACATATATTTTTTTAAGAGCTTTAAAACTTAACGTGTTTAAGGGAGATATGTAAGAAATCGGTAGTAATAACTAGTTAAAATTGTTCCATAACTGTGGTGAAGGTTCACGTTGAACCAAAATGGATTGGTTTTATGAATTACAGATGGTTCCACGACAACTGGACAAAGTGGCATTTCCACACCCCTTTGAAAAGTGAGTAAAAGTTATGAAAAAAAAAATTACAAAAGCCCATAACCAAACCTAATGTAAGCAATTTAACCTATTTTTGTCATTACTCTTCAATAGTTTTTAAAGGCGGTGTTAAAGTTATACGATTCAGAGTTGTCTGGTTACAATTAAATATGTTGAGCCTGAGGAAGTCAAAGCGTGTATTCGGGAACAAAAGCCCAACAAGGCAACGGGGCCAGATGGAATCCCACCTCATATCATTATCATGTTGGAAGAACATTTGTTTAACCCGATATGCTTTATCTTCAACCTCAGTATTTCAACTTCCACTTTTCCTAAATCCTGGAAACTAACCAAGGTTAGCCCGATACATAAATCTGGAACAAAAACGGAAGTCCAGAACTATAGACCAGTAGCAGTTCTGTCAATACTCCCAAAAATATTTGAAACAATAATTTGCGAAAAGCTAAACAAACAAATTAAACCGTTTCTTCAGGGAAACCAACACGGATTTCTATCAAATAAGTCCACCGTCTCTAATCTTCTAGAACTCTCACAGAGAGTAGCAAGAGGATTAGATGCTCAACATCAAACTGATGTGATCTACACTGATTTCGCCAAGGCGTTCGACCGAGTTGATCATGACGTACTGCTACGAAAAATACATAGAATTGGCTTCGACAAACCCCTCCTAAATTTTTTTGTCACGTATTTAAGGAATAGGAAACAATATGTTTGCATCGACGGATACAGGTCTAGAGAATTCTCTGGAGTGCCACAGGGGTCAAACCTAGGTCCTCTACTATTTATAATCTTAATTGATGACATTCAAGAATGCATCAAACATTCCACTTGCCTGCTTTTTGCTGACGATTTAAAATTACTTAAGAAAATTTGTGATGGTCAAGATTGTGTCAAATTGCAAACTGATTTAGATTCAATTTCATCATGGGCTGATGAAAATAAATTATTTTTTAATACAAAAAAATGTGTCGCTATGTCGTATACACGTTCGAGAAACCCTATCAAATTCGATTATTGCATCAAAAATGATATATTGTCAAAAGTAAAATCCATCAAGGACCTTGGGGTAGTCTTTGATCCCAAACTTACGTTTTCGGACCATATATTGCAGTTGACGACATCATGCTACAAGCTTCTCGGATTTGTCATAAGACTCTGAAAACAATTTTCCAATCCCGAGGCAATGATGACTTTGTACAACTGCATTATAAGGTCTAAAATTGAATACGCCTCTACTGTATGGGCCCCATACCAACAAAAATATATTGAAAAACTAGAACAGATTCAAAAAAAGTTTTTGAGATACATGTATTTGAGAATGCACGGAGAGTACCCGCGATTCATGCATCACGAAGATTTGCTTGCCGAAACGCGCTACCAAAGTCTCCACTCGAGGAGGAGTGGGGCCCTTGCAGTAACGGCGTACAAAATTATTAATAATTTAATAGATAGCCCATACCTTCTGGAATGCTATAAGTTGTTCGTACCGAATAACTACAGCCAGGGACGTCACCATGATCTGCTTTGTATCCCACGTGGCAGAACGGACGTACTGGCTCGGCATAGCATGACACGAGGTATGGCGCTGTTAAACAACGCCTCCAAGACTATCGATATTTTTAATAGTAGCCTTGAAGAATTCAAGAGGCATGTTAATGCTAAAAATCTATAACTTGTTATTTGTATCATATATATGTAGTTAATGTTACATGTGTATTGTAAATGGACACAGTCTGTAATACACAAAAAAAAAAAAAAAAAAATGTTGCTTAATTATGGGGGTATATCAAATATTCTACTATGTAATTAATTACTGTATAAAAATTATTTGTAATTTATGTACCTTCTATTACTAATAAAAAAAAAAAAAAAAAAATGTATCCAATAAAGTGATATTTAAACAAAGTTATTTTATCCAAATTATTATAAAATTTATTTCTACCGAAACTTACTCACTTTACAAAAGTTTCATTGGCTTTATTTTCAAGTTTTAAAGTTCTAAAAACTAATATCATCTCTCCAGAACTAATTACACTTACCTTACTTTTTTATTATTCGTGAAACTCATCTTGTACCTATTATATAAGAAAAATACCCAGTATAAAATACAAATTACCCTCCCACCATGACCAGAGTTTTATAACTTTTCCTAAGTTAAGGTTCTTTCACGAGGAAAATTAATATTCATTCCCCGACTTGCGAGCGAGTGCGGGATAATCATTTCTATCCTAATTTCATAGATGGCGTTTGATAAATGGGAGTGACTTCGGAGAGCAAGCCCACATTAGGATTTTCAATGTCTGCTTATTAATTTTTGATCGACAGTCCTCATTATCGACAATTTATTACGTTATGATGAAATTTTTTTAAGAAACACGTGGTTTACGTCTTGGTTTTGCAAATAAGGTATCGATTGGAAAATATTTGTGTCACAATTCAGAATTAAAGTTTTGAGAATGTTGTGGGAACGAACAATGTTCCTGAATGAATCCATCCCTTCCACTGCGGTGCAAAGGCAGTCCGGCCGCACAGGCCAAAAGGTCTTCTTCAACCAGTACTCAAAATTGATAATACGTTATTACAATACTACGATAATGACATATAAATAGATAGATATTACAAGCAAAATACTCATACCCATATATATCATATTCTTAATTAAATCAATAATTACTACACAAAGATATAACGAAGCAAGTAGGATGATAATCCATTTTAAACGTTTAATGGAATTAATCCACGATTTAGTTATTAAATGCCCTCCTCTTGTATAACACATTGGAATACAACAAGTGGACGGCATTATTATGATATTACGAGATAAACGATCTTTCAGTTACTGCGGGACGATCTTTCGGGTACTACATGCTACGGTACGGGACGTTCTCTCAGATAATGCGGGACGATATCTCAGATACTTCGGGACGATCTTTCAGATACTGCGGGACGATCTTTTAGATACTACAGGATACGGTACGGGACGATCTTTCAGATACTACAGGGTACGGTACAGGACGACCTTTCAGATACTGCAGGATACGGTACGGGACGATCTTTAAGATACTGTGGGGCGATCTTTCAGATACTACAGGATACGGTACGGGACGATCTTTCAGATACTACAGGGTACGGTACAGGACGACCTTTCAGATACTGCAGGATACGGTACGGGACGATCTTTAAGATACTGTGGGGCGATCTTTCAGATACTACAGGATACGGTACGGGACGATCTCTCAGACACTGCCTGTAGATCTTTCAGATACTATAGGATACGCTATGGGAAGTTCTCTCGGATACTGCGGGACGATCTATCAGATATTATAGAATACGATACGGAACGTTCTTTCAGATACTGCGGGACGATCTTTCAGATACTTTAGGATACGGTACGAGGTGGTCTTTCAGATACTTCCGCCAAGCGCCGAATAGTGCAAAACAACCCATTAACCTGGCAATAAACATAAATATTTCATAGTAGCCTTAGTGACACTCTCCACCGTTTAGCGAGTTGTGCTACTGGTGCACTTTAAAAATGCACAAACACATTCCTTAACAATTTATCGCGTGCAACATTGAATAGCAAGCAATAGTGAATAAATAAAAAGTGCATTGGCTGCATACTGCACAGTGCCTTCAATGCTGAATACTGCACGTAGAGTTACAGTTAGTACTGGGGTTCAATAAATTACCCTTAGAGCAGCTTGTCGCTTCAGTTCCGGGAAGAATCGATCAATCTTTCATCCCCTAAGCCCTTTGCTACACTGTCCCGGCCTGCAGGGACTACTAAACCTCCCCTGGTTCGCCCCATTGAAAAATGGATGCATTCCTAACATTATGTACGTCAATTCTCAATGCCCCGGAGATGGTGCCGTTCAATTTAATGTGTGTTTTTCTTTGCACGAATAGACAGTTCCACTTGAATAAACAATAAGTTTAAGATAGTAGTTTATTAACCACTGTAGCTACAGCCGAAATTAAAACTTTTTTCTTGGATTGCTCGAAATTTTAAGTGACCGTTTTAAATATTTTCCGCCCACCTTAAAAAAATCATACATCTAAATTTTAATATGAAGACGGACAAACTGATTATATTTCTACATAGCCAATGAATTCCCTTATATTTCGTCGATTATCACATATTCGAAAGATTTATATAAAAAAGGATGTTAAAATCGTAAACATTTAAAACAGAAATATTCTCTGGATTTTCTATCAATAAACTCTCGTAGAAAGTTCAATTTTGCGTTCACATTAAATATTTGCTATGAAATTTCTATTAAATGGTTTAATTGATTATCACAATCTACAAATATATATTAAAACTGGATTTTGATAAGTTATGAGGTGTTTAATATTCCATTTGAACTAACTTTTTGACGGAAATTATGGTTGAGAAATGGCGACACTTTAAAATGGACAAAAATGGAGTTAATAAGGTACTTACCAAAAATAACTGCAGCAACTCAAACAGATACATTAATTATCTTAAATTTACAATATCAATTATTAATTACCAATTATTTAAAATGAAATTACTGCATTGTAAATAACAGTCCGATGGGAAAAAATAAATACGCAAACATAACCACAAAAAATGTTTTTAAAATACACACTGAATTTTAAAGATTGAAACGCGTTAAAACACATTGAATGCATTACCAATTCAATCATTATTACACTGTTAGAAAAATCCACTAAAACACGATAAAAAGCCGCATTTTACACTGAGGCATTTTAACAGTTAAGCGTTTTGAACAAATCTACATCATACGATTTTTAAAAATGATATAATTCGTAAATAACTGGAGTACACTGCCATCTGTTGAATATGAATATAAGTAGTATCTTTCACCTTCTAAAAAACGTCAAATTTGAATCACGGGCGTGTTTGAAAATATTTCAAAAAAGTGTTTAATGTATGTAGGGAAAAAAAACGTGCCAAAATTGACAGCAAAGCAATCCGAGGTATTTTAAATAGTGCCATATTGTGGCAAAAAGCGTTCCAGTGGTTAACACGTTCAGGAGGTCTATCACAGATGATCGATTAAACCATAAAAAAATATGATATTGACTAAATTTCATGTCATTTATGGTTAATTGGAATATTTTCGAGCACGGTCAATAATTTCAGGGGTCTTCGTAAGCTATTTTAAGCTAGACAAAGACATTAAATTAATTTGATCAATGTTCTTTACTATCTTACAAAGGTTTTTTAAGTCCTTTTGGTTACTTCAACTAATAATAATAAAGTTGTGTTCACAAAGCCACAGTTTTTCATTTGAAATAATAAGGGTGGTTCGAATATAAGCTTCGCCACTTCCCGTCAGAGAGATTTTCTTCTGCTATCTTCAACTTCTTAAAGTTGTCTTCCTTCTGGAACTATCCATCTTCCTCACAGAAGCTTTCCTCTGACGTCCCCCGCGTCTTCCACCATCCACATCGTATATTATCTGTTTAAATGTCCTCTAATCCGACATGCCGAGTACTACTGCTTTCAACGCTGTCATTTTTTACTTTAACCTAAAATAAATAAGAACAACATGCAAAAAAGAACGTTCATACAATTATACAATAGTAAAATTGTATTTCGGATATTATAATTATTATACAAAAGTCAAATTTTAAAGAACATGTGCTAATTTTCTTAGCTAGAACTTGATATGACGTCTTGGTAAATAAAAGTATTTCAACGAAAAATTAATTCTAAATAGTAACAATTAAGCATTGATTTTGGCAGTTGGGAACATTTTTAGTTGGAGTGTTAACCTCGGTCAGGGCCTAGGCCTCGACCATATTCTGTCAGTAGGTCAGAATATTTCCACTCTGCACTAAAATCCAAATATATGGAATATTTGTGAATGTATCCGAATATGAAAAACTGTTTTTGAAAGCTGATGTTTGTCATTTGTGATTTTTTTTTTAAATTCATAATTTAGAAGAAAATATTAAATAATAAAAAAATTCATATCATCCAAAATTCTTTCAGTTCAATTTTCATCCACTTCCCGAACTGCCGAAATATGTGAATTTTCACACATGTGATAAAAATGATTACAATACATACAATAAAAAAAATTCACCAATATTAAAGTTTACTTTTTTTAAAATAAGCTCCACACAGGAGGCCCTCAGGAAAATAATTTCCCTCAGGGCCTATGTCATCTTTAGGGATGCTGTGCGGATGGTTTTTTAAGGAAAGGAAAGAGAGGAGGGTTCTGGGAAGGAAAATGGTTTAAGTGGTGGGTAAGAATCTGGGGTTCAGTGTGTCCCGGTCATCCGCCTCCAAGACCTAGACAAACCTCACCCCGTGAACCCGGGCACCCCTGCTAAATCACCAAACGTAGCGAACCTCTTGGGGTGACCTATGGCGGAGGTGTTGGTTATCCAATAAAGGTTCCCGGGGCGGCGGTACCCATTCCCGCCTCCCAAATTGAAATCCTCACTGTATCATCTCAACGGTCCCTAATTTACACTGGGTCTTCTTCCGCCCCCCTGACAGTCTCAACGCCCCTTATTTTTCTCTGAGTCTTCTACCGCCCCCTGACAATCTCAAACGCCCACAAGGGGGCGTTAACGCCCACGTTGAGAACCTATGGTTTAGATCATATTTCTCACTGTGATAATAATGGAGATATAACGATCTATATGAGACTTATATGAGTTGTTCCGAAAAGCGAACAAATTAGCCTGAGGGGTTAAGAAGAACTGCTACGTGGCCCTTTTCGGCCGACGCCATTCCTACGTAAAAGTTTTAGGCACTTTTAGTATTTCCACGTTTAGAGAACGGCAACGATTTTTATCATAAAAATGCTGCAGCTCTTTCTTTCACATTAAATAATGGTAAGACAAAAGATAAGACGTCAATGTGCGTATGTCTGTTTCGTCCAAAGTACTATTTTTTTTTTAAAGGGCATTGTGTATTTCATCTTAAAATTATTATGTCTCAACATTATTAAATGTGTAAGATAGAACTGCATCATTTTTATGATAACGAACGTACATATTATGTGTATTGCCTTTTCTGTACAGTCGCCGTTCCATAAATGTGGAAGTACTAAAAGCGCCTATTATATATTTAATCTTTCAAAACTCTTGGAAAAACAATCGTATGTTTGCTAAGTAATATTTAATCCAATCCTACTAATATTATAAAGGCGAAAGTTTGTATGGATGTATGTTTGTTACTCTTTCACGCGAAAACTACTCAAGGGATTTTAATGAAACTTTACAATAATATAGCGCATACAACAGAATAGGCCATAGGCTATAGCTTAGAGCTCTGGCATTATGAAATTTATATACAAAAATTGCAATAGGTGGCACGCGAGCTGTTTGAAAAATGAATATAACGGGTACGGAGGGTGGGGTGAGGGGGGGATAGGATCTGGTTCAGGGGGGAGGGGGATGTGGGAGGGCGGTGGGTAGGTGGGGGAGGGTGAGGGGGAGGGGGGATTTCGGTGGGAGGGGGTGGGTTGGAAGAGGTATGAGGGGGGGGGGGGGGATTGGAGTGGGTATAGGGAAGGTGGAGGAGGCGCTGTTGGTATCCCCCCTAATATTATGCGAGCAAAGCCGGGGGCAAAAGCTAGTGTTAAATAAATCATTAACCACTGTTTGGAACAGTATTTGTAATTAAAATAAAATATTTGCTTGTAAATATGGCGCCCTTCGTTCGCTCATAATAAAAAAACTTTATTAAGGGGAAACCGAGCGGCGTTTTGTCCATAAAAACGTAATCCCCAATTTCCTCTCTGGATTTTGACAAACTGCAAATATATTAAATATCAAAGATATCGACCATCAGCATGTCAGCACGTTTTATTTTTTTTTGACGAGTGACTTCTTATAGGAGTTAGGACCCTCCAAAAATCGGACGTTCAGTGTACAAATTAGACCATGTTTTAAATAAAAACGTGCACCCATTTATTTTATATTATTTTATAGTATTTTCTTCTAACGCAGTTAATAAAAATGATCTAAAAATTTTGTCTAGTTTTGGAGGAAAAAAATGGGGAAGACAGAACCTCGATTTAGATGATTTTATTTAGGTATTTTCATCCAGCTGTGCCGTTGTCCCTTTCGTTTAGTATTCGGAGGAGTAGAGCGACAGTAACAGCAACAGTTTGAAAAAATATCTATTATTAAAATTTCTCAGTGACCGGATTTTCTCTTAAAAACAGATTTAATGTAGGAATTTCTAGTAGTAGATTAATTTCTAGATAGAACTGAATAAAATCATTTGTATTATAAAGTTTGTTGGTAGTAAGTAGATTAATTTATTTGTAATGAAAAATTTCAAAACGTGGAGCGGAAAATTAATTATTTAAATGTTCAATAAATTTAATATAATACCTACAGTTTGTCCTGGGTGGAAAGAACTATCAAAATTATTTGGTTTAGGTTTAGATAATCAAAAATGGTCATTTCGATGTTAGTGTGTATTTGTGGTGTGAAGAATGAACTCAAATTTACTTTGAATTTAAGTGCTATTTTCAAAATTCGTACTGATTGTTTTTTCACAAGAAAATTATTTTAATTCTATATTTGAAATGTGTATTTCATTTGTTTAATTTTCTTATGGTTAATATCAAAGATATTGATTGTATTTGAATATCTTCGGTTAATATTGACAAGTAAAGTCAAATTTCGTAATTTTTCAAAGGGCCTTCACTTTTTACGTTTTCAATAAAATCTTATTTACTAGATTTACAAAAGGTATTCATTCAAAAGCATTATTTCTGATCATCTCTCTGATTTGTACAAAAAAAAAATCATTATAAGAAAATTGACAATATTATCTTTCGAAATGTACGGATTTGAATTTATTTATTAATCTTAAGTTAGCTCACATCTTTGTGTGTGCTAATATTTTATAAATACTTTCGGCTACACAAATCGTCGCCTTGGTTCGTATTTGTCCAATAGACCATTAGAAAATTTTACAGGAGGAGAAGGTTTTCTTTCATAATTTCAATTCAACATTATGATAAGTTTCTAAGATATAGCGATTTCCGTAAAAGTCTCATTAGTTAAAATAATTTTAGTTAAATTTAAAAGTGGAGATTGAACAAAAACTAAAATGGTATATTGGACAAATATGAACTGAGGCGACGAAATCCTACAATAATTATAATATTTATCCCGTGATTTTTCACCGGTCTGCGTATTTTTTTTAAAGGAAAACCGCACAAGAGTCCCAACTGCTCCCGTCTGGAGCCAGTGGGACTATGGCATCCCCAATTGGGCTATGTTGTGAGGCTGAAGGTAGTGGGGGGGAAGGAGTTAGGGAAGACGAATATGGGGAAGTACCTGGCTATTCAGATCTGGTCACCAAACACGGCTAAAGCCATTTCAAGCAACGTTTCAATTCTGAATGGTGGTCCTACACCAGGGCGATACTGAGAGTATCTTCCACTCTGGAACGTGCCGCAAATATACTATATATTATTTTAAATTAATACATTTTGAAATAACACAAATTAATCAAATAAAATTTATTTGCCACGCCGGGATTCGATCCCGCGACCTTCGGAGTGCTAGTCAAGAGCCTCACCACTGGACTACGCCGGCCGTCTGCGTTAGTATGCATAATATATTAAAGACATCAATTATCTAGTATTATATTCTCAATTTGGGAGGCGGGAATGGGTACCGCCGCCCTGGGAACCTTTATTGGATAACCAACACCTCTGCCATAGGTCACCCCAAGTGGTTCGCTACGTTTGGTGATTTAGCAGGGGTGGCCGGGTTCATGGGGTGAGGTTTGTCTAGGTCTTGGAGGCGGATGACCAAGACACACTGAACCCCAGATTCCTACCCCCCCTTAAACCCTTTTCCTTCCCAGATCTCTCTTCTCCTTCCTTTCCTTAAAAAAAACCCTCCACACAGCATCCCCAAAGATGACATAGGCCCCTAGGGAAATTATTTTCTTTAGGGCCTCCCGTGTGGAGCTCATGTAAGAAAAATATTCGGAATCAAAACATTACAGCTTAATTTTCTTTAACTATTATAAGGTCTGACAAAAAAACCTGCCTTTGAACACAGGGCAATGTACGCCACTGGGTTGTATTTAGCCAAGTGCTTAACAACCTTCATCTTTCTTGTCTCTTCTGCTATTTCCAGTTTCACATTTTTTTCCTATTAGCTGCACACAGGAGGCCATGAGGAAAATAATTTCCCTCAGGGCCTATGTCATCTTAGGGGATGCTGTGTGGAGGGTCTTTTTAAGGAAGAAAAAGATAGGAAGTTCTGGGAAGGAAAGAGATAAGAGGAGTGAGTAGGAATCTGGGGGTCAGTGTGTCCAGGAGTGACGGACGTATGAATCCATCCCTCCAACTGCGGTGCAAGGCGATGGGTCGAGAGACTCCGGCTGGAAAGGTCAAAGGGACTCCCTCAACCGCTCTCTCCCGATCTGGCCTGCCAAGCCAGGTGGGCAGAAGCATCCACCGCAAAGACTGGACAAACCTCACCCCATGAACCCGGGCACCAAAAAGTGCTAAGTGCACCATAGGGCTAAGTCACCAAACATAGCGAACCGCTTGGGGTGACCTATAGCAGAGGTGTTGGTTATCCAATAAATGATTCCCGGGCCGACGGTACCCATACCCGCCTCCAAAATTCAAGTGGTAAACTTTTCATAATTTCTACATCACATAAAATATGCCACCTTCAGGAATATATACAACTAACGTAATGTACATAATTCGGTAACGACACTCCTAGTGTAGTGTTTGCGAAACCACACTTTTAAGTAAATCATCCACCGGCTCGGCCGTAGACGGCTGGCTTGATCGAGCGGTAAGGCTCTTGACTCGCAATCCGAAGGTCGCGGGATCTAATTCTTGCGCGGAAATTAAATTTTATTTGATTAATAAATTATTTCACAATTAATTCATTTAAAATAATATATAGAATATTTGCGGCACATTCCAGAGTGGAAGATACTCTCAGTATCGCCCTGGTGTAAGACCACCATTCGAAGTTGAAACGTTGCTTGAAATGGCTTTAGTCGTGTTTGGTGACCAGATCTGAATAGTCAGGTACTTCCCCACCTATCTCTTCCCCAACTCCTTCCCCTCCCCACTACCTTCAGCCTCACAACATACCTCAATTGGAGATGCCATTGTCCCACTGGCTCCAGATGGGAGCAGCTGGGACTCTTGTGAGGTGTTCATAAAAAAAAAGATTCACCTCATTCTCCACACTGTGTGGTAAAGTTGCTGTAGAAAAAAAAAACGATTGTGCTTTAGACCGCACGACTGAAGTAAAAATTCACCAACTTACATCTCACTCTCAACTTCTGTTCGCCTCGCCCAACCGTGCGCCTCGCCCGATCACACTTTTCATAACGCTCACGTCACGCATTCACCAGCTTACTCCCCAAGTCAAGAGTGCGTAAAGGCCCGACCGTTCGCCTCGCACGATCACACTTTTCGTAACGCTCTCGTCATGCATTCACCAGCTTACTCCCCAATTCAAGTATGCGTAAAGAAGTTTTATTTTAGAATACATAATTAAAAACAAATATATCATTATAAAACGCTCTCACTAGATCTGAAAGGTTTGTTTGTTGTATGAGTGTATTTACGTCGGCAAGCGAGCGTTGTTTTGTGTCTCTTTGATGGCCAATAGATTTCATACAGAATAATGTACATTTTTTTATGTTTTAAAATTAATCTCCCAAGTGCTGGTTGAAAATCACTTAATTAATTATGCAACCAAGAATTTTCAAAATTGTTTACTTCTGTCTTGTGAGGGGTATTATATCAAAAAAAGTTAATGGTTGGTGGAGTAGTCCAACAAATGTAAAGCTTCGAAACATTCTTGACAAGTCTCCAATAACCGATATTAAACACGTTTTAGTAATCGATTTTGTTATTTTTTAAGAGTGGTACCTTCGCAGAGCCCTGAGGCGCGCCAATTTATCGACCCTCTATAATTCACATTACGCCCACTTTGCATATTCGAAGGACCGGCAAGGGTCCGGAGATACCGGTGCTCTGATGAACGAGATACATTTATGGCAAATTTGCAGTAATTATTAAAGGGGACGACCGAAGGGTGCTTTAACCCCTAAATTGCGATTCGTTTGTCTTTAGTCAATGTCGATGTCAGCTTCAGGTGTTTATTTCGTAATATTGTGAGATCAATACCCTTACACAATTTTGAATTTTGCTGGCAAATAGTGTGCTAAATTTTTGTTTATTTAACAGAACGCTTATTGTCAATAAACATATTTCATAGCTTCATGGAAAATATGAACGTAAAGAGTAAGAAAAATATGTGTTTTTAATTGCTTGGAAATAAAGAATTGTAGTGATATGTAATTCAGATGGAAAGACAGAGAAAATATTTATAAATGAATAAATACAATTATACGATAAAATCGAACACGCTCTAGAGTCCAAACTGCCAAATGACGTATTTGAGAGGAGTGGCAGGGTTACGAAATGGGATATTATAAGAAACTCGACGATCCGAGATGATCTAAACATTGAATCACTGCTTTTCTTCATAGAAAAATCGCAACTGAGGTGGCTTGGGCATGTGAATGTCTGATGACCGAATTCCGAGGAAGACACTGAGTGCGATTCTAGAGGGAAGACGTCTAGTGGGCCGCCCCAGACACAGTTTGGCGAGGCAACTCCAGAAACTGTGTGAGGAGAGGATGGGTCTACCATGGACGGAGGCCGAACAATCAAAACAAGACAGAGGCCTTGTCGGTGCAATGGGTGCCCGACCCGAATAAGGACAATCCCCGGACAAGGGGAAGAAGATGATGATGATGATGACAGAAAAAAAATGGAATTAATTATAATCAATTTTTAGAAATTATCATCCAATCCAATCTTCAACAAGTGGTTCTACAATACAGCGTTTTTGTAATAAGGTATACTATGTATTTATCTTTAAGAAATCATCAATTGAATTTTATAACTTTTAACAGTATATCAAAAATAAAAACAATTATAGATTACCTGTCTGTAGTAAGAAATGAACAAAATAAAACATAATATTAATATACATCATAAGAAGATAGGATTTAAAATAAACTTAATTCATAACGGAATTATATAAACAATAACAACAGAAAAGTTACTCAGAAATGTCGAAAAACACTCTTTTGTGGACTTTTTACATTTATTCAGCTCGCATTTGAAGTTTAATATCATGTTATGTAATTTTAATCATGAATTGTTGTAATAAAACGTCATATTGTAAAATATATATTTTAGATTAAATTGTACTATTGAAGATGAATTATGCTATGCCTAATAACTGAGATATTAATATTGCACTTTTGAGAATATTTCCTCATTGACTATGTAGAAATGTGTTGTAAACACCATAATACTTTTTTATTTATATTTTATGCATCTATACATTCTTTTACAAACATGTGATATATATAATAATTTTGTGGAACAGTAATCATGTATTAAAACGTGATTTTTACATTATATAGAACCAATGCAGAAAAATAGTATTATGCTAACATTGAATATTATTATTAAGGCATTTCATTATAGTCTTCGTAGAATATAGTTATATTTCACGCAGTTCTCAATGGAATCTGAGTGGTTTTCAATGTGAGGGGACTAAATACAATAATTATATTCGACTTTACTTCGAACTAAAGAAGAATATTATTAATAATATTAATATGAACTAAACATGTCAATTTGTCTGTCCTGGAACGGGAAACTTTCCTAGTTGGACAGGCAAAGCTTTTCAAATTATAATTTGTACTTTCTTTTGTCTCTATAATAAATAAATAAAATAAACAAAATAAATAAATAAATAAATAAATAAATATAAGGTTTTTATTAATATTTTAAAAGTCTCTGCCACTATGGAGAATGAAGCCAAGCATTTTCAATACTTGATTAGTAACTACATTAATCTGTGAACGAAAATTTAATTTAAAGTCGTAAATAATGCCAAGATCATGTCTTACGTCCATTTACAGTTAATGTAATGAGTCCAACGAGTTATTTTATAAATCGCAACCCATGTCGTAAGTTCTACCTTTTATGTCATTTATTTCACACCTCTTCAAGACCCTCTAAAAAAATCCCTCTCTACAGTCCACAGACATGATATTTATGGTGGGGTGTCATGTGAACGAAAGAAAAACAAACATTTTTCAACTTGCGTATTGAAAAACCTGCAGGTTTATAGGAAAATGTTGTTGATACAAAACCCACCCCTTTGAAATCACAAATGTAAAATTACCTGCGAGCCAGCTAAAAGGTTAAGTCATAACTTAGGCAACCAAGGGTCCTTGAATTTAGTAAAGCCTATTATACCAAAAAGCGAACGTACACATTTCGAAACCTACGCAATAATCAATCAAATTATTTATATCCCCTCTATTTCATTCCTTCTATTCCTAACCAGTTCAGTGAAGTGGAAAATAGCTCCATCATTCGGTATCAGCCTACAAAATCTATTTTATTTGGCCAAACCACGTATTAGCTCGGATAGCTAAAAACGTGCAGATATAAATTTAGAATAACGAATGAGTTTGTTAATATCATAATTGTATGATTTTATCAGATATTAAGCCCCTTAGACTCGGCCGTACTATGTCAGAGTCAAAATATTTTCGTTTTGCAATAAAATAAATGGAATATTTCTCAATATATCCGAAAATCAAAAACTGTTTTATTTTATTTTTATTTTAAATACATAAACGGCTATACTGCCTTTTATAAATAAACATATAATAGAGTACAAAAGTAAGAAAAGTAATATCATTACATAATAGTAGTTTTAAACTTAAAAAATAACATACAATTATTTTGTGTATCACAACAAAAATAACAAGAAATAAAAGTGAGAAATATCATCATTTCATTTCAACATGTACATATTGCGTGTATAAAGTTACATTATGGAAAAAATAAAAAAAAATAAAAACTTAAAAACTGAAACCTAAAAATAACATACAATTATTTTGTGTATCACAACAAAAAATAACAAAAAAGAACAATGAGAAATATCATCATTTCATTTCAACATGTCCATATTGCGTATATAAAGTTACATTATGGAAAAATAATTTTTGAGTGCATATTTATATTGCGCTAATTTTAAGAAATAAATGTCGCCGATGTTAGCATATTCATTTCCCAAAATATGTAGTCGACTGATTGGTGAGTAATAGTGTGATAATGTATGTGTGTTATTATAGTAGAACGGTAGAGTCAGTCTATTGTTAGCGCGACCAGGGCAATGAAATTTATTTTATTTTATTTTATCAACTTTTTGGAAAGTTGATAAAATACGCTTTCAAATTTTATAATTAGAAAAAAACATATAATTTTTTTAATATAAAATTTTTGCTTGCAAACATAAAAAATATTTAAAAATGGCTCACCTTACATTTTTTCTAACTAAAATTACTGATAACAAAAACATAAAACTACATTTATAATTTATTAAGCAAAAGTATGTATTATTAACGTTATCGTTAACTCACTTTTTTGTCGTTTCACATAAAAATAATTGATAAAAAATTTCATAATTTTTTTTTTTCAAATTGCGGGTGGAAACTTTGGATTCATAAAGGCGTACATTTTAATTATTTGCGGTTAACTTTTCGGTTTGACTATAAATCGTGGGATTTTCTCTGTCTGTCTATCACCGTCTAGCTAGATCATATTTGTAACCGTGGAAGGGAGACAACGATTTCTATGAGACCGGTTCGAGTTGTTCCGAAAACCGAACAAACAGACTTGACGGGTTAATAAGCATTTATATGAATACTGTGCTGGGGAAAAGAAGAAGATGCAAGAGTATATGCCACTCTTTCGATCGAATTTCAAAACATGGCTAAAACAATATTTTTTTAATAATAAATTGTAAGCGAGTATTCGAAATGGTAGCCGTGGTATCGGTAACACAGTCGATCGATAAAGGATTCATCGATAATGTTGATAATTTGTCATCGTACCAGAGCACGACTGCAGATTGTTAACGTACACACAACAGTTCACATCGAATAAATTAAGAACACTGGGTCGTTTTCGTGGAATGCCATTCAGACATTTTATTTTATCCATTACTAGCTGGTCCCGGCATGCGTTGCTATGCCATTTAATAAAGAAATTGTTTCTCCCTGAGTGTCCCTTCCCGTTCTTCCCGTTCCCCTTCCGCCTCCCCTTCTTCTCCTGCGTCCTCTTACCCTCTTGCGTTCCCACTCCGTCACCTCCACCTTCCCTCTCCCCACTCCACTCCCCCCCTTCCCCCGTCCCACGAACCCCCCTCCCCCCTCACACGTCCCCTTCCCCTCCCGCGTTCCACTTCCACCTTCCCCGCCTTCCCTATTCCCTTTCCCGCTCCCTCGTCCCATCAACCCTCCTCCCGCGTTCCATATATTCAATCCCAGTACATTCAGTTATTAAACAGCCCGTGTGCCACCTTTTACAATGTTTATTCAAATTTCCATTTTTCATGTATATTAAATTTGGTACCTAACATAGGTACCTTTTTTTTTTTTATTAGTAATAGAAGGTACATAAATTACAAATAATTTTTATACAGTAATTAATTACATAGTAGAATATTTGATGTACCCCCATAATTAAGCAAGGCTAGTGTGTATGGGGGGGTGTTATTGTATTGCTTTTTTTATATCATTCAGTTTAAGTTTTCAGTATAATTTTTGAGGTGAGTTTTAAAAATTTTTATATTGGTATTCATGTTTCTAATTTTTTCTGGTAATGAATTAAAAAATTTTGCTCCGAGATATTTATGACTCAATTGTCCAATTTTTTTTTTACATTTTGGAGTGGGAGTGGAGTACCTATTTAAAATATCTAAAATTCTTGATTCGATTCAAACTATTGGGGGAGTACCTACTTTAAATAAATTTATTAAAGATTTTCAAAAATAGAATCCTAATTGAACAATCAATGTTTTGCAAAATGTCATTCTCAAACACGCGAACTGTCAAACATGCTCATGTTTTCTGAAATTATCCAATTTTCTGCGCAATTTTCTTAATTTTTCGCTCCGTAAGAACCATCCTCGTACTTCAAGGAATATTCTAAAAAAAAAATTAGCGAAATCGGTTCAGCTAATCTCGAGATTTACGCCTAGCAACACATTTAGCGATTCATTTTTATATTATAGATATGCGGTAAATTTTCCGCAGTGAATGTTTCTAGAATCGTGAAAAATGTTGTAAGTACTTACTTACTGCAACCTTCATTGTTCCGTTTTTGAATAATATAATTTACTTGTAATAATATAATATTAAAATACCTAACGATAAATCCCACCTAGAAAAACAAAAAATAAACTTGAATTAATAAAATCGTTGACAATATCAGCAATACCCAAATGAAAAATGGAATCAGAAAACGGTTCGGTCGCATCTTGGAATTGAAACCAAGACCTTAGCCTTGTCGGGGCTCTGCTCTAACCAATGAGCAATTCGACCCTCTCCCCTTCGGTCATATTTAACTGTATCATACTTTGACTAAGAACCACCAACAAGATTTTAATTTTCTTAAGGCATAATTGTGAGAGTCGCAAATATTGTCTTCAATGCTTAAAATTATTATAATTTGTGGTTTTAGTTATTAAATTGTGGCGATCACTGTGGCGATCTGCGTAGATTACAAGGTGTGTAGTACTTACCGAGGTCAGTGACATCACCTGACAAGTACGTTAATTTGAAAACCAATTCGAAAAATATCAATCACCTTCGCTTGTTGGTTGTCAGGAAAATAAACAGTTTCGGTAACCAATAAGCGAATCTTGGTAAAACAATCAACACAATTCAGGGTATTTTAACGCGCTATTGTTTTCCTTGTAATTTTTAAATAAATAAATAACAATAACAATAAACAACATGATTCAATCAAGTGTTTTAGTTTAATTTAGAACACGCATATGTATTGTCTAAGGCAGGGTTTCCCAAACTTTTTCTGCAATGGAACACTTTGCGAACCCGCAAATTATATCAGAACACTTGGCTTATTTTTTCGGTTGGGTAATTCCTAATAGTGAAAATTTAAAAAAAAATTATTAAGCACATTATTTATTTAGTAGATATATAATGCAAAAAAGGAATACGAACAAAAAAATATGGAATAAATAAAGCACCTTACGACTTCGAAGATTTTGAGTCGGTGAATGGCATAATATCTTCTTGATGCCAGGCCCAATATTGGTAAATCAGAATCTAATATCTAGTAATGCGTTGAACCTGTTCCTGCACTTTGACTTAGTTGCAGCATAATTATAAAATCCCATTTCGCATAAATAGGTTGCTGAAAACGGAAGTGAAACAATAACAACATGTTTTGATAAATTGGGTCAGGTACTCTCCTGACAAACTCGCCAGGAAATCTAATGGTTTTAAACAAAAAAGTATTTTATTTTATTTAACCATTTAATGATAAATCTTTGTATTTTTGTTTCAAGTTAGAGTACCTTTAAATCTTTAGTTGTCACAGAAAATAAATTCCGAACCCAGGAATCGTCCTTACTAGTTTTCGGAAATTATTGCAAAAGAGTTGTTTTCAAGTTATGTAAGTGATCTTAAAATTCTTTGGAAACCTCTTCATCAACTTTAAAATTTAATTCATTCAAACATTCACGTAAGGCAGGAAAACAAACAAAATTGAACTGATAAAATCCAAAATTGATTTTTTTTCATTTCACCACCTAAATTTACGGCACTATGCTCTTTTATAGTTCGACTAATTGCTATCAAGGATATGGTAAGAATTATTTATTTTTATATTATTTTACTTTCAGGTTAAGAGGATTTCGAAAAAAAATTATGGTTGGGTTCCTTGGGAACATAAATTTTGTGAAACACACGCAGATCCACTATCCCGTTGTTATTGTTTCCACAACGCACAGATGTTCATATTAATGACTCTTATCATAGTATTACAAAGCACAGTAATAAATCTCAGATTTTTTTTAGTATATCAACTGAAGATTTACTGCGATAACAGCATAAACGGCTCCTTCAACTTCCATAATGCTTAGTCTCCGTACCTCGAAGGGTCTAGTATCTAACTTAAGAACTATTGCGAAATATTTATGCAAACAATAATTTCTTTTAAGATATCAGTAGTGTTGAAATATACGAAATATGAAATATGTGTATATTATATTAAATGAAATTCTTCAGACAAATTGTCGCGGAACCCCTATTCGGGTTCAGCGGAACCCTAGTGTTCCGCGGAACACAGTTTGGGAAACCCCGAGTCTAAGGTCTAAGCAATACTACTAAAAAGTTATTCCGAAAATAAATTATTTTATACTTTTGTTTTAACTTACAAGTACTCCCCTGGTTGTATTTACAAGTACACACTATCATACATAATGACCTCATACATATTGTACTAGAGCCTAGTTCCAATAGATTTTGATTGCCAACTATCTGCTATGTATTGTAGATAGAACCTTAATCGATAACATCCATTGGTTGTTGTCCCCGCTAGTGATCCTCGGAGCGAGCAATCCATCACCTGGGTGCCATCTGTCGCTTGAATTAGGAAGCTTTCAATGCTAAATCTCGCAGAGCTTTCTTCTAGATACTACCTCAATCCTTTCAGGCAAGGTCGAGAATCTAAAGTAAATCGAAGTTCGATTTGGTGATGTTTTTAAAAACCATCTGGAAAATCGATAGTTTGGAACAGTTTTTATATTCATTTTTTTATAGTTTATCCACATATAGTTGTGAATGATGAATAGTTGGAGCAGGTGGATGAGTTTGTTCATTTGGGAAATATAATTATGAGAGATGGAAAAAGTGATAAGAGATATTGAAAGAAGGATAAATGCAAGTAACTACATTAATGGAGGAATGAACGCCGTAGGCGCTAATAAAAACAAACTGTCCAAAGAAGAGAAGCTGGCAATCCACAATGGAGTGCTGGTACCTACCCTGATTTATGGCAGTGAATACCTTTTTTTTATATCAGCTTTACACATGAAGCCCTGAGGAAAACTATTTCCGTCAGGGCCTATGTCATCTTGGGTGACGCTGTGTGGATGGTCTTTTTAGGGAAAGGCAGGAGAAGAAGACCTGGGAAGCAAAAAGGTACGAGGGGTGGGTAGAAATCTGGGGGTCAACGTGTCCAGGAGTGACGGACAAATGAATCCATCCCTACCACTACGGTACAAGGCAATGGGTTAAAAGAGTCTGGCTGGAGAGGTAAAATGATATTGCTTTGGAAATTTCTGCTGGTTTTAATACATGCACAAAAAGTGATTGAAGTTAATTAAAAAAAAACTTTTTACTAAGCGTGAAAAGAATAACGTAATGTTATATGAATAATTATGTTCATCATAAAAGGGACATATATGTATTCTTTTTATATTCAAAGTATTCCAAACAGATTTTCATGACATCTCCTGTTTTCCGAAAAATTCTAGAGCGGGTTTTGCAGCTCCACAAATCAAATACAGAATTCTTATGACGATATTTTTTTTTTTAAAGAAAAAAAAATGAGAATGGAAAAACTCGTAGATACTACCACCATCGTAAGTAGAAAACGTTGCTAGTGCAATGACGGAGGACTTAGTTACTAACCAGTAACTATGACGTCTAGTTTTATTTTTTTTATACTTAAATCGTTTGACGGTCTCATTGGTCGAGGGTAAGGCTCTCGACTCGAAATACCTAATAATTTTATTGATTTCACAATTTATTAATTTAAAATACTATTTAAAATATCTGCGGCACGTTCCAGATTGGAAGATACTCTTATTATCGCCCTGGTGTAAAACCACTATTCAGAATTGAATTAAAATACTATGTAAAATATCTGCGGCACGTTCCAGATTGGAAGATACTCTTATTATCGCCCTGGTGTAAAACCACTATTCAGAATTGAATTAAAATACTATGTAAAATATCTGCGGCACGTTCCAGATTGGAAGATACTCTTATTATCGCCCTGGTGTAAAACCACTATTCAGAATTGAATTAAAATACTATGTAAAATATCTGCGGCACGTTCCAGATTGGAAGATACTCTTATTATCGCCCTGGTGTAAAACCACTATTCAGAATTGAATTAAAATACTATGTAAAATATCTGCGGCACGTTCCAGATTGGAAGATACTCTTTTTATCGCCCTGGTGTAAAACCACTATTCAGAATTGAATTAAAATACTATGTAAAATATCTGCGGCACGTTCCAGATTGGAAGATACTCTTATTATCGCCCTGGTGTAAAACCACTATTCAGAATTGAATTAAAATACTATGTAAAATATCTGCGGCACGTTCCAGATTGGAAGATACTCTTATTATCGCCCTGGTGTAAAACCACTATTCGGAATTGAATTAAAATACTATGTAAAATATCTGCGGCACGTTCCAGATTGGAAGATACTCTTATTATTGCCCTGGTGTAAAACCACTATTCAGAATTGTATTAAAATACTATGTAAAATATCTGCGGCACGTTCCAGATTGGAAGATACTCTTATTATCGCCCTGGTGTAAAACCACTATTCGGAATTGAATTAAAATACTATGTAAAATATCTGCGGCACGTTCCAGATTGGAAGATACTCTTATTATTGCCCTGGTGTAAAACCACTATTCAGAATTGTATTAAAATACTATGTAAAATATCTGCGGCACGTTCCAGATTGGAAGATACTCTTATTATCGCCCTGGTGTCAAACCACTATTCAGAATTGAAACGTGTTGCTTGATATCGCTTTAGCTGTGTTTGATGACCAGATCTGAACAGCCCGTTACCCCCCCTCACCTTCCTCTTCCTCATCTCCTTCCCCTCCCCACTATCTTCAGCCTCACAACATACCCCAATTGGGGATGCCATAGCCTCACTGGCTCCAGACGGTTGGGAGCAATCTTGTGCATTCATGTTAAAAAATGAAAGCTCCATAGCTCGTCTTGGAAATGATAAAGCGATCGAATATTTGTATTTACAATTGCCTAAATAGTTAAAATGGAAAGTAGATTAACCTGTGCAAATTTCGTGATGCCAGAACTAACTATTCAAGAGTTTATCTCATTAAAATTATGTCGCATATTTCGCTTTAGTTACAAAATATTTTTAATCAGCCGTACTCGCGAATGGTACCTACGCGTTTAATTTTAAATTTTAATCGAATAAAAGTTTTCCCACAAAGCATAAACTATATCTTAAACTACTGCGGTTAAAACTTCAGCACTACAAAATAAACAACTTCAGTCAAAACATAGTTAGGAGGCGCTGAACCGTTTAGAATTATTATTTCTAATACCCCGAGAATTATGATGAACAAGCCTCGTCGGTGAGCCGCGCGCCGCTCATTATTCGTTGCCAAGACCTGCCTCTATCGATATAAAACTAGGTCCATCCATGCCTGCTTCGGTACAAGCTCAGCCCGCTAAGGACGTTACCGCCCGCGCCGAGGCAAAACGGCGGGCGCTGTTTAATTTCTACGAAGCTAATAAATTGGAGCGGGCGCTTTCAAAGGCGCGCATTAGTCTGTGGAGTACAAGAACAGGTAGGGCTTCGTAACCGGTTTACCGGGTTTTGTTAAAAAAAAAAATTGATAAACGGTAATTTTAAAATGGTTAACGCAAAGCGGTGGTGTCGCCATCCGAGGGACCGTGGAGAGTTACAAGGGATGTTTGTGGCATTGGGCGGTAAAAAGGCGCCAGTGCATAGACATCCAAATTCAATAGACCAGAAATAACAGGTGAGGGGAAAAATCAACTATGGCGGTACGAAGAGGGGAAGATGACTGTCATTGGTTGAAAAATTAATCTGACAGTATATAGGCATCTCGCATTATAATATCATCATTTAGTTCTTAAAAGCAAAATCTGCTTTGAATGAATAGACCTTTTTACATGGGAGCGCGAATTGCTTGCCACGATAATAAAATATTTGCGTAGGCCAAATGTACACCCCAAAAAGATTCGCCCGTTTTCACATAGCAATATTTTTTTGCCGTGTTTAGTTAAGACACTTTTACAAATGTTTCATAATTTACTTACCCCTGTAACCAGCGACGAGCACACTAAGGAACCGCCCACATTTATGTGCACACTGATATGTAGGTATGTTGTATAGCACAAGCTACTGTTTTGGCGTGTTATTTTTTCGTTAAATGTATAGATGTTAGCTTCGCGCTGCCCACGGCAAGAATGATGACGTCACACATTTTAGATTCAAGCGATTCTCTATCCCCTCCACATGGGGCGAACTGGCGCCAAGGAGGAGCTCCAGCCGGTTCCATGGCGAGGGGGAAATAATACGTTTTTATCACTTAGGGCAGGTCCAGATATATTCATATGTCCGTGCGCCAGTGTAAAATATTTTTTCCGTAACTACCTATTACTGTAGTGACTTACAGCCAAAAGAATTTTTTATTTATTTATCTGTTTATTAAGACGAAAACAGTACATAATTTTACAAGTTATAAGGAATATTAAATGAAAATTATTACGTGGTGTAGTACCTATTACGTAAGTCCGTAGTATATCTTTCGGTGATTTTGTCTAGGATTTGAACAGTTCTTAAAACTTATGAGTAGAGCAATATAAAGGAAGATTATTTGTGAAGATAAACACATATATTCTTAGAACTGGGATTACATGCTCACGAATAGTAATTAAAGTTTAATGAAAAGATAAGTGTTTTGAATTACATATGTAGCGACACATCATTATTGTCATCGCCATCAGGAGAACATACTTCGACTGACGTCTTTCATTTCTTTCTACCGATCCGGCCCGCTCCCTCAACTGGTGACCCCGACGTGATATGGATACGCAGCATACAGCATCCTGACATGTGTGTTACCACGACACACCGGTAACACCGCAAAACGAGGGAATCGGTAGAGACGCATCAGCACGGACGCACCGACCAGCAGCATCAACCCGGCTTTCCTGCGACTCCTGGCATCATCTTTCAACCCTGTACTCCGTACACTGGGAAGGGGGTGTGTAGCGACACATCATTATTGTCATCGCCATCAGGAGAACATACGAGAAACGTCTCCTAATATCCGCGCCCATCGGCAAACCTACTTGCCTAGGTACCTTCGTGCCTATACTGGCCGCGATGTACATTCTCGCCTGCCGTGCCGGCCCGACGTTAATAATATCGCCCTCGCCTAGAAAGGTCTCGAGACAGCACCGTACAATATCTGTACGGCGCCGAATATTCTCGTCAATTGGCGAAGTGGCTCGTATTACCTACCGCGAGGTAGTTACTCTACCGCGGCTATATAAGCAGCCGATCGCTCGCCCGCTGCAGTTCAGTCCAGTTCAGTCTCACACTTACAGTCGGCCAACATCTCAGCATGTAACAGATCTCTGCATAAGTGCTCCTGCATGGCACCGCTACGCATCCAGGGCAGCTTCCTCGAGGTCCATCACCACGTCTCAGCTCTAAGGCCCATCGTGTCTTCAGCTCCTGAGATCAACTCCATCCCGCGACTTACAAGGCTTGACGCACCTTCAGTCTAAGGGATCAGCACACCACTTCATGGCACCCTGAAGCCACCGTGCTTCGCTGCCATGGAACGCGCTCCGCCTCGCCAGGACTACCTGCTGGTGGCTCAGCTCACCGAGCCACACACCGTTTACCTCCGCGATTTAAAGCGTCGAGCAACGGCCTGGAATATAGGTCATCTCCACCGCCATGGTGTCGAGCAACGCGCTGACCTTCACCACACCATCTCCACCTCCGTGCGCCTGCAGCATCATCTACGGCACTCCGCATTACATCATGTTACCGACCACCGACCATCTGCTACGTAGCCCAATAAACGACTGACTCACCACTTCGACATGACGACTTTCATTTCTGTCTCCCGCTCCCTCACATATATTAGTTGTTTTGCAAGGAGTCGTGAAAAATGTCTAAGTGTAGTAATTTTTCATAGTGTAGAGATTGGTAAATTTTTGCTGCATTAGTATTATTGGATTCTCTATAAAAAAGAGAAGTGTGCCTGGCATGCCTTATTGACACATTTAAACCAATGACAGATAGTAATTCGGGACTATCTATTTTATTATTATGCAGGTTATGTAGAATAACATCAGATCTGACAATGTACGTCTTTTTTTGTAAAGATAACATATTATTTGAAGTTTTGTTGTATTTCTTGAGTAAATGTTTCGAAAATTTATTCTGTACACTTTTTATTAAATCTATGTATACCTTATATTGAGGATTCCATATGGTGGAGGCATACTCCAGTGGACTTCTGACCAATGAACAAAATAATATTAATTATATAATATTTAATTAAACGAAGACAATATAAGCGAAAGTCAGTCGAAAATCAGAGAACAGAAAAATCAGAAAAAGGTATTGACACCGCTGGGACTTGAACCCAGGACCTCTTGCTTTCCGGGCAAACGCGCTAACCACTGCGCCACCGTGCCGATATCCAATTCGGTCATTTTTAACTGTATCATACTTCGACTAAGAACCGCCCACACTGTCTTCGTTCTCTTAACGCATATATTATTGGCAACTATCTTTATGCATGATTGCAAGATTCAAACCCGAACTAAATGCTCTCTAGATAGTGTCTGGATAAATCTTTATCCATTTTATTTTCATATGCGACATCTATTGACTTTTCTGCAAGTCTAGGATGAATATTTTTATTTTTATTTATCTAGAGAGCATTTAGTTCGGGTTTGAATCTTGCAATCATGCATAAAGATAGTTGCCAATAATATATGCGTTAAGAGAACGAAGACAGTGTGGGCGGTTCTTAGTCGAAGTATGATACAGTTAAAAATGACCGAATTGGATATCGGCACGGTGGCGCAGTGGTTAGCGCGTTTGCCCGGAAAGCAAGAGGTCCTGGGTTCAAGTCCCAGCGGTGTCAATACCTTTTTCTGATTTTTCTGTTCTCTGATTTTCGACTGACTTTCGCTTATATTGTCTTCGTTTAATTAAATATTACAATTTGAGGTTTTACTCATAAAGTTAAAATAAAAATAAAAATATTCATCCTAGACTTGCAGAAAAGTCAATAGATGTCGCATATGAAAATAAAATGGATAAAGATTTATCCAGACACTATCTAGAGAGCATTTAGTTCGGGTTTGAATCTTGCAATCATGCATAAAGATAGTTGCCAATAATATATGCGTTAAGAGAACGAAGACAGTGTGGGCGGTTCTTAGTCGAAGTATGATACAGTTAAAAATGACCGAATTGGATATCGGCACGGTGGCGCAGTGGTTAGCGCGTTTGCCCGGAAAGCAAGAGGTCCTGGGTTCAAGTCCCAGCGGTGTCAATACCTTTTTCTGATTTTTCTGTTCTCTGATTTTCGACTGACTTTCGCTTATATTGTCTTCGTTTAATTAAATATTACAATTTGAGGTTTTACTCATAAAGTTAAAATAAAAATAAAAATAAAAAAATTATATAATAATTGCACACAATGTTGTAAATCGTTTGCATACATTTCAACATTCTCGCTTGTGTCAAGAGACAAGATAGTCATTGTTTCAAATCGAAATTGCGTCAGCGAATCAGTAATTTATTGATGCTGATGTTTTTTTACGTACTAATTAAAAATCTTTAAAACAATTTGTTAATAAAGCATTATCGTAATATAAACTCTTAAGTTATAATAATAATAATATTAAAATAATTGATAATAAAAAATAATTTTTTTTAATATTTGTATTGAGGGATCAGTAGGATTTATAGGTCAAATTTGGAGTTCCACTGAGCCGAACCCTCTGATATGAAAATATCTGGAGTCGGTAAATTATTTTCCAATTTGGTCTCTGGTAGGTTGACATGTTGTTCTTGTATTATTTTGTATTTATTATACTTATATAGTGCAATCGCATAGCGTGAATTGACTAGATGATCGTTTGTGGAAAAGTGTGTGAAGGGTTTAGTTTTTCCTGTGGGAAAGATTTAACCCGGACATGAAATCTGAAGTGAAAAACTATTTTTTTGTATTTCGAATTTTGTTTGGCTTTAAGGGTGTTCTAAGCCTTTTTAAGGTATAGAAAAAGGGAAGGTGCATTTATTTAATATTTTTTTTTTAAATGGGCAGATTTCTGAATTATTTGGAAGATTGGAGTCGAGTTTAGGAGACGAGATGTTGAATGAGGGAGGCAATTTTAGATAAGTCTTGATAGAAGAGAAGATATTTGTTTAGAAAGGGACAACCAAAAAAAAGTGATTTAAAGTTATCTCTTCTAGAGCATAGAATGTACAACCTGGGAAGTCAATCACGTGAAATTTAAAAAGGTGAGAAGGAACGGAACAATGTCCAATTTTCATTCGAATAAGCGAGAAAATATATTTTTTGAAAAATGGGAAAATTTATTGAATCCTTTAGGTGACAGAAGACAGTTCATCCTGCGACAGTTCATCCGGCCGACAGTTCATCCTGCCGACAGTTCATCCTGCCGACAGTTCATCCCGCCGACAATTCATCCGGCGACAATTCATCCTGACAATTCAACCTAACCTAACCTAACCTAACCTAACCTAACCTATAAGTATAAGTATGTCGTATTTTGTTATTTACGCATGCTTCTTCGGAGAGTCGAAATTATTGTTAGTAAAAATATTTTTACAGCGGATTTCCATTCAAGATGCCTTCAGATATAAGTATATCGATTTTGGTTGTACGGCCGTATATCCTCTTTGCATACTTACTTAATAAAAATCTTCTAAATGATCAGGCAGGATGAATTGTCGCCGGATGAATTGTCGGCGGGATGAACTGTCGGCAGGATGAACTGTCGCAGGATGAACTGTCGCCGGATGAATTGTCGCAGGACGAATTATCGGGTCACCCCTTTAGGTAGTCCTTTGTATTGAGGCATAGCAGGCTCTCTTGGATTGACTAGCAATGTTCCAATACTCTGCCCAAACATTGCGGGATCTATCTTTGAAGATGGAAAAAATGTCAGATAGGAGAATGCGGTTTACGAGGGTACCAATAAGGTTGGTTGCTTCCTATTTTGCCGAGGAATCAGCAAATTATTACCAACGATGCAAACATATCCAGAAATCGATTTGTATTTTTTTTACTTATGTGTGTTTTCTTATCTCCTAGCGACAAAACTAACACACTATTTTTATGATATTCTGTATTTTTTATGTGCGTTAGTTTTGTCGTTCTAATATTTATATAATTATTAAATATTTATGATTTGTGCACAATGTGAACATTAGTCGTTATTGGCTTATAACTTTGGATTTGCGCCCTTAAAATAATTTGTAATTATCATATCCACGTTCGATTTGTTGTTTTACATGTGACATTAAATTTGACCGTTGGAAGATTACTTCATTTTTTTTAATTATTATTTTTTTTTAATTATTATTTTTTTTAATTATTATTTTTTTTAATTATTATTTTTTTTATGTATAAATACCGCACAAGAGTCCCAACTGCTCCCGTCTGAAGCCGGTGAAACAAATGGCGTCCCCAATCGGGGTATGTTGTGAGGCTGAAGGCAGTGGGGATGGGAAGGAGATATGGAAGAGGAAGGTGGGGAAGTACCTGGCTATTCAGATCAAGTCACCAAACACGGCTAATGCCATTTCAAGCAACGTTTCAATTCTGAATGGTCTTACACCAGGGCAATACTGAAAGTATCTTCCACTCTGGAACGTGCCGATATTATTATTAATTATAAATAAAAAAAATATTTGCCACGCCGGGATTCGATCCCGCGACCTTCGGTGTGCGAGTCAAGAGCCTTACCGCTGGACTACGCCGGCCGTCTTGCTTCCGACCAGCCCTGATGTCATATTCAATAATATTAATTCAACCATAATTTTGTACAACATTATAATGTTCTTTAAATGTGGCCTTACTAGCCACAATTATGATTTGTACAACGTAAGTTCTTTTCGTCTTTATTGGTAATGTACAATGGATTCGATAGTACTATTTTATTGTCTATAACGTAGCGAGTGATTACTAAGGCTACTAAAATGGTTCTGGCCGCGCCGACGGCTGCCTCGGCTCAGAGAGCACCGCGGCCGCTCGACAAACTTCGTCGGGACCCGAACGTTTCCGAAAGATCCAATACATGGATAATTACATATACTACAAACATAGATTTAAAAAAAATATATTATTTAACATTCTGACTTTTACTTCCAATAGTAGATTGACGTTTTTTTATGTTACGCAAACCTATTAATTATTTAATATCACTATTTTAAATTCCTTACAACGTGTCTGGTTGAATAAAACTTTACATGTCACGTCAAAACAGTAAAAAACTGTAAACCGTTCAAATGTGCATAAAAAAAGAAAACCGGTATTTCTAATTAGATATTGTTAATTGATGGCCCTGTTACGGGCAGCCTGAAAGCAGGTGGAATGGAGTAGTCTCACATTTCAGTCTCCCAGTTCCAGCTGTTGGAAATATTCATTCAAATCGGAATCACGGCGTGTTGGGGAAAATTCCCAAATTAATTTCCTTCTGCCAGGGAATTCCGAACACGGGGAACACTTCATTAATAATGCGCTATTTACGGGCGACGGTGACAAGTAGAAGTGTTGGATAAAATATAATATTACACGGAAAAAAACTAGCTTTCACACCCGAATGTTGAGAATTGAATTGAACTGAATGTTGAGAATTGAAAAGGTAACGTGAAAGGTGAAGAATGGTATTATATTGCAAATTCACAGTTACGAGTTAATTTCTTTTGATTTTATTTTACATGAGATCCACATTTGCGGATGCTGTGTGGAGGGTTTTTTAAGGAAAGGAAGGAGAGGAGAGTTCTGGGAAGGAAAAGGGTTTAAAGGGTGGGTAGGAATGGTTGGGTAGGGTTCAGTGAGTCCTGGTTATCTGCTTCCAAGACTTAGACAAACCTCACCCCATGAAACAGGGCACCCCTACTAAATCACCAAACGTAGCGAAACACTTGGGGTGACCTATGGCAGAGGTGTTGGTTATCCAATAAAGGTTCCCGGGGCGGCGGTACGCATTCTCGCCTCATAAATTGTAGTTGATGTTTTTTTGGTGCATTTAAGTACCTTCAACTTTCAATTCTCATTTTTTTTTATTAATGACTATTTAAATTCAAAGTAGGTATAATAGTTTATTCACAGTCCTCCTCATTAGAGATTCCTGTTCCGAGGTGGACTGCAGATAGTTATATTAGTGTTACATTATGATTTCCTCCTTTTCATTTTTGTTGAATTCATCAAATTCATGTTTGTTGATTTCCACATATTCATTGTTGATTATAGGTTGTGTTGGTGTTACTTCTCAACTTTTATGATTTCCTCATCATCTTGTTTGTTGATTATAGGTTGTGTTGGTGTTACCGTGATTTGGGTCGTTCAATTTCTACATCCGCTGTATCAACTTTCGTTGATTTGAAGAAAATCGAAAAAAACTGTCACACCTCTAGCATAAGTAAATAATAATTTTTCTTTTTGAATAATGAAATGGAGTAATATATTTTTGATATTTGTTTTTGGGGTGTTATGCCGTGTTGCGCTACCTATGATGTGACATCTGCCCTGATGATGGACACTGTAATGCTTTCCGAAACGTTGGCTAAAGGAGGAGGTAGCGCAACACGGTATAACACCCCAAAAACAAATAACAAAAATTCTTTTGACCGTGAAAATCTAAAATCGTATCTGGAGTAATATAATTTCGAAAAGTGTTAATTTTTTATTATGTCTAGCATAATTTAAGTAATTTCGATAAATAAAATGGATATAGCGGCTTTTTATACATTAGTTTTGAAACTCAAAGTTGAGTTTCAAACCCCGCCATCTTGGCAAAATGACTGCTCGTGATTGATCGAATTCCGATATAGGGGTTTTTGTTAGTAATTTCTTGAATGATATAGCGGGTTTTGTTTTCCACTCGCAGTTTTTTTTTTCACTCAGGTCGTGATAAGGAAGGTTTTGAAACTCAATTTTAGGTCCCTCTTGTTCCTCGCAAAAATGTGAGCAAGACGTCATACTCAGATCATTTAGTCGAAAATTGGATATAGCGGGTATTGAAATTAGATGACTCCTTTTAATGATTTCCACATCTTCATGTTTATCTAGGCATTTTATGTTGTTTTAAAATTTGTTTATATCGATGGTATTTTTAGTTTCATTTGGAAGGGCTTTATATAATGTAGCAAAGCAAAAGTTTGAAGTGGTTATTAATTTAAGAAACTAACTTTATTATTTGAGCTTTTTGATTTTTATTGAATCGTCCTCCCAATGAAATTCAAGTTTTCAATAGGAAGAATATAAGAAGTTTTATCAAGCTCCAAAATTTTGAACAATGTCCATAGAATTGATAAATATTAAATGAAAGTATAGCAAAGTGATTTTACAATAATCGATTAATATTAATTTAACAATTTTAGTTGAATTTACCGAAACCACAAATATCAAAGAGATCCACTAGAATTTCATAAATAATTATCATCACATCACCTATTGAAAAATACATAGAATTGGCTTCGACAAACCCTCCTAAATTTTTTTGTCACGTATTTAAGGAATAGGAAACAATATGTTTGCATCGACGGATACAGGTCTAGAGAATTCTCTGCATTCTCTGGAGTGCCACAGGGGTCAAACCTAGGTCCTCTACTATTTATAATCTTAATTGATGACATTCAAGAATGCATCAAACATTCCACTTGCCTGCTTTTTGCTGATGATTTAAAATTACTTAAGAAAATTTGTGATGGTCAAGATTGTGTCAAATTGCAAACTGATTTAGATTCAATTTCATCATGGGCTGATGAAAATAAATTATTTTTTAATACAAAAAAATGTGTCGCTATGTCGTATACACGTTCGAGAAACCCTATCAAATTCGATTATTGCATTAAAAATGATATATTGTCAAAAGTAAAATCCATCAAGGACCTTGGGGTAGTCTTTGATCCCAAACTTACGTTTTCGGACCATATATTGCAGTTGACGACATCATGCTACAAGCTTCTCGGATTTGTCATAAGACTCTGCAAACAATTTTCCGATCCCGAGGCAATGATGACTTTGTACAACTGCATTATAAGGTCTAAAATTGAATACGCCTCTGCTGTATGGGCCCCATACCAACAAAAATATATTGAAAAACTAGAACAGATTCAAAAAAAGTTTTTGAGATACATGTATTTGAGAATGCACGGAGAGTACCCGCGATTCATGCATCACGAAGATTTGCTTGCCGAAACGCGCTACCAAAGTCTCCACTCGAGGAGGAGTGGGGCCCTTGCAGTAACGGCGTACAAAATTATTAATAATTTAATAGATAGCCCATACCTTCTGGAATGCTATAAGTTGTTCGTACCGAATAACTAAAGCCAGGGACGTCACCATGATCTGCTTTATATCCCACGTGGCAGAACGGACGTACTGGCTCGGCATAGCATGACACGAGGTATGGCGCTGTTAAACAACGCCTCCAAGACTATCGATATTTTTAATAGTAGCCTTGAAGAATTCAAGAGGCATGTTAATGCTAAAAATCTATAACTTGTTATTTGTATCATATAGTTAATGTTACATGTGTATTGTAAATGGACACAGTCTGTAATACACAAAAAAAAAAAAAAAAAAAAAAAAGATAGAAGAAATATATTCGACCAAAGATATCTATCCAAAATTATTAGCAACGCTATTCACAGTGGCTTATGCAGCTTATAGAAAACTTTAATTTCCACCACCCAGTATGAAACACACGATCGAACCAACTATTCCACAACCCACACTCAAAAACTAACAACACGCGTCATTAAATTTTCAGGAGAACGTGCAGAAAATAACATAACATCTTTTCGGACCCTGGTATCTTCCATTTTTCCTCGGGACAATTTAATATTTGCATATTTAGCAAAACATAATCAGAATATCAATTAGGAACTCTCTACCCCCTGCTGTGTGTAAGCAAATACCCTATAAAATTAATTAAGTATGGTATTTGGTGTAAGATCTTTAATAATTTATTGTACTCATTTGCATTCTGTAATATTAGGTCCTTACATATGAAATTGGCGTTTTGCCGTACTGGCAACTTTGATCTCAAATATCTTCACTTTGGTTAGGAATTCCAAATTTAAATTTATACAGCTATTTACTCATGTATTTGTGTTTCGAAAATTATAATTCATTTATTTTTTCCTTAATTATTTTTTTTTCTTTGCGTCACTTAGTTTACAAAATGGAAAACATGAAATATCGCGTTATTTGCGAATACGAGTTCCACCTTGGCACCAGTGCTGCAGAAACGGCTCGAAGGATTAATGATGTGTATGGCGACGGTGCCGCAGAAGAAAACACAGTGCGTTTTTGGTTCAAACGTTTTCGTTCTGGAAATTTCGACCTGCAGAACAAGCCCCGTGGACGGCCGGAGACCAAAGTTGATAATGAAGAATTGAAGGCTATTGCGGAAGCGGATCCATCGCAAACCACGTCCGAGTTAGCTGCAGGCTGCGGTGTTAGTGATAAAACTGTTTTAGTCCACTTGAAGCCAATTGGGAAGGTGAAAAAGCTTGAAAGGTGGGTACCTCACGAATTGAGTGAAGCAAATCAACAAACGCGCGTTAGAACGCTAGACCACACACCTCGATGCGAAAAAGATTCAAGGTCTGTAATTCTTGTTGATGTTCGGCAGAAATTCGACTGTCTACACCGTCCTTGCCATTGGATAACAAAAAATAATATTTGGGGTTATGTTCCCGATTTTATTTAACATTTTATAAATCTATATCGTGAATAAAATGGAATACGAAGACAAAAGATTTTACATTTAATCATAAATACACCACTCACATTTGGTCATAAATATCTGAGCTGATTGGGCGGCGTTTCGAGTCGAACTTCTCGAGCTCTAGTCCAGCTATAGTCCCAAGTCAACATATGTTCGATAGAACCAAAGATATTGAAATATAAGTAGATGTCCTATCTGCTGTTTTTACTATGTGGGTCTGCGCTTCCGGGTGTCGCCGATATTGTTTACCAATTAACAAATAAATTAAAAGAACAAATAATTAACGAATAAACCAAAAGAACGTTAAACTAAATGAACGAATTCTTTCCTTATTCAAAATATATTGTTAACCAATATTAATGCACATTTTCAAAAAATCAACGAAATGAACAAATTCTTTTTGTATGAAAACTACGCTAATTAGCGCGTAGTCCGGCGACAGTTGCGCGGACACCATAGCATATCTCCTTCTGTATTTGAATATCTTTGGATAGAACCAAACTTTCAAGCATGAACGAGCATACTGTTGTCACCCGTCTTTCATAGAGCACAATAAAAATACTTGATATCCATCGACCAACATAATCATATTCACCCATTTCCCCTGGCTTTCAGCAATACAGTATATCTGCAGATAAGAATCACCTGTCAAATGTCACTCAAATATTTGCAACTATGCACCAAATAATACTGAAGGAAGCTCTGTATAAATCAAGAACTTTAAGAGCACCATATTGACGAAAATAAAGTAAAGAGGTGGGAGGCTTTTAATAAAAGCTTATGGAAATATGTATCGTAATGTACGAAGTTAAGCCTTGAACATCGGACAGGTAATAATAAACGGGAATATTTATGTCCTCTCTACAAGGAATGGTGTGATAATGTTACGTATTATCGACATCCAAAAGGCAGAAGGGGATAACCCTTACAATTTGCAAGTTTTGTTTTGTTTTTGTTCGCTTTTGCAAAATATACGTCCTGGAAAAGGAAGAGAGGCTCCATTAGACTTGCAGAAAATTCAATCAATAGAGGACTTGCATAAAGTGGAATATTGATTGGAAAATATTAAACGTTGTAAAAAGTTGTCAATGGGAGAAGATTTGTACTAAATTGTTTTTCGATATGAAATGTATTTAGCGATTTTACTCTTATTTGATCGTGAGGTTTGCTTGAAGTATTTATTTGAAGAAGTATGAAATTTTTGCTGCAATGAGTGGAAAATTGGGTTGGGGAAGGCTGTATAAATCTCATGTAGGCAGTAACCTACTAGTTATTCTGTTTTGAAGGCCAAGTTTGCAAAATTTCATCAATTTCTGAAAAAAGCTGTAGATTTCACAGTCAAACCATGCAACATCACAGACTCCATTATATATATAATATTAACTAGTTGATGTTTCCAGCATTGCCCAGGCATTTTTCTGTTTTAGGAATTGGAAAAAGGGGGTGGATGGTTTTTCAAAATCTCAATTGGCAATAACCATCCTCATGTTTTGAAGGCCAATTGTGCAAAAGTTCATCATTCTCGAAATAACACTGTAGATTTGGTTATGATTTGTGGTTTCCACCGACAAAAGTACTATCGTGATTTATTTTTGGGGTATTATGCCGTGTTGAGCTATCTCCTTCTTCAGCCAACGTGTACAAATCATTACAGTCTAAAACGCCCACATCTTGAAATGGAAACGAAACGTACAAACAGATAAAATGCAAGTTTAAACGGGATGCTTCCAAATGCTTAGTCAAAAACATAAACAAACAACAATAAAAAACGCATTTTTGAAGTGAAAATTTCTTAGCAACGTGAGCGACACTAAAAAGAGACAAACACATACATCTATAGGAATTATTCTGCGAGAGAATGAGATAGTAATACAATATGGTTTGATAAAAACCTGTTGACTTTAAATTCTAAAAAAACCTATTATTTACCATTTTCCATTAAAAAACAAGAAACACCTAAAGAATTAAACATAATAATCCACTCTGTGACAAATACAGAAAACCACAAATGCAATATATTATGTACAAACATAGAAAGCAAGACCGATATTAAGTACCTGGGCATAATAATAGACCAGCGTTTAAAATGGTCCCCACACATAAATATTCTGAACAACAGAATAAGGAAACTAACATATATATTTAGATGCTTAAGAGATATTTTAAACGAAAAATTACTTAGAACCACATACTTCGCTTTCTGTCAATCAATTATACAATACGGCATTATAGGATGGGGCGGTACATATACAAATCAAACACAAACAATTTACATATCACAAAAACTAATAATAAAAACAATTTAAAAAAAACCCTACTCATATTCATCAGAACTGTTATTCAAACAATTTAAGGTCGGAAAATTAAGTGCGTTATACTTTTAACACGCAACATTACAAATTTATAAAGATAATATTCAAAATAAAGTTGCACCCTTCAAAAATAATAGTAATCTTAGACAAACAGCAATACTTCCTATTCCAAAATGTAAAAAAAACAATAGGACAGTTAAATCATAAATATCTCGGAGTTAAATTTTTTAATTCACTACCTGAAAAAATCAGAAACATGAACAGTAATATAAAAAAATTTAAAACTCAGCTTAAAACTTATACTGAAAATTTGAACTGAATAAAAAATAATGAATTGAACCAATATAATAACACCGCCCATACACACAAGCCCTGCTTATTTATGGGGGTACATCAAATACATGTATTATGTAATTAATTATTGTAAAAAATATATTATAATTTATGTATCTTTTTTTAAATAAAAAAATAAAAAATAATATTTATGGTAGTCGGTTTCAATACAATACGATAAAACCACAGTCTCACGTAAGCCTTCTTTAGTGTAGTGGTATAAAGCGCCTGAAGAATCTCAGCGGCGGACATTCAGCGGCCCAAGGATCGAATCTTACGAAATCAAAAAAAAATATTATTCTTGTAAAATCAATATCCACTCTTCAAACCATTCTAAAATGAACCGACAAAGAAAACACAAAAGAAAGCGACTCCGAAGAAAACACAAATACTAATAAGATGACCAATGTATGGGAAAAGTTGCACTGGAATTCGACGACAAAAATATGGAAAAAAATCATCTTTCACATTGATAAAAAAAGTGCTTTGTGGTCTCCCCACTCTTGTCTACTTTAATTTTCGAAGGTTTCACTTCTACCGCGTGTGAATTGCACACTTTGATTTTTTTAGTATCAAATTGTTTTGTGGGTTATTGCCTTTTACCTTTACCGCCAATATAATGTACGATCATAACACATTTATGAATGGCTACATAATGGTTACAATGAACTCCAAGCCCCAGACGAGCGGGGATATTAACACGCATCCCCCGCCCATTAAAATCACTTGATAATGACCGCCGATAAAGGACCCGATCATTATTTCTGGGTCCGGGTCGGTTGCTCGGGTCCGGGCAACGACCCGCGACCCGAACCCCGACAGTCGACAATCTGATTTACTGCCGGCCCGACTGGACCCTTGTTACGATATATCTAGATTCTTTAATACATTTATAATGTAAGATAGGACCGAATTTTAAGAGGAGCTTTTTGGCTTGTGATGGTGTAACTTAATTTACTCGAATTTAAACGCAAAAAGTATGCAATATAGTTGTGAATGATGAATACTTGGAGCAGGTGGATGAGTTTGTATACCTAGGTAGTATGTTTACGAGAGATGAGAAGGCTGATAGAGATATTGAAAGAAGGGTAAATGCAGGTAACTCCAATAATGGAGGACAATAATGGAAGCTAGCAGTCCACAGTGGAGTCCTGGTACATACCCTGATGTATGACAGTGAGGCATGGAACTGGCAGAGAAAGGATGAAAGTAAACTGAATGCTGTTGAAATGAGATCCCTGAGGCGAATGTGTGGTAAAACCATGTATGATCGTGTGAGAAATGTGGATATCCGCAAATAATGTAAGACTGATGAAAGCGTAATGAGTAAGATTAAGAAAGGGACCCTCAGATGGTTTGGGGATGTAGAATGAATAAAAGAAGAAAATATTGTGAGAAGAATATGTGACGTAAATGTGAATGGAAGAAGAAGTCGAGGACGCCCGAAGAAGACATGGCACGATCAAGTGAATCAGATACTTGAGTCGGGCCATGTCAAAAGTCAGAATAATAGAAAAGTATGAGACGATGTATGAATGTGAGTGAGGCAAAGACGTGCGCCAAGACCGAGTTGTTTGGCAGTCCGTCCTCTCTGTCTACCCCTGCGGGGAAACGGCGTGAAGGTTAGTTAGTTTAGACGCGAATAATAACTATAAAGAAATGATTTTGAATGAAAACAAGCAGTCGAGGCCGACCTCCGTAGTGCCACCAGCAAATGCTACAAACACAACAGTCGCGGGTTCAAATCCAGAATGGTCAAATATATATTAAGAGTGAAAGACCATCAAACAGTTTTGAATGGATCTTGTTTATAAATGCACCTTCTTGACAACAAAACACTGTGTCTTTTATGGACTAAAAACAATTTTTTACATCAGCTCCATTTGAGGCCCTGAGGAAAAAAGATTTCCTCAAGCCCTGTCATCTTTGGGGAAGCTGTGTGGAGAGTCTTTTTAGGGAAATGAAGGAGAGGAAGTTCTGAGAGGGAAGAGTGTAAGAGGGGTGGGTACGAATCTGGCGGTCAATGTGTCCAGAAGTGACGGTTGTATGAATCCACCCCTCCGGCTGCGGTGGAAGGCGATGGAGCAACCTCAACCAGGTGGGCAAACGCATTCGCCGCCAAGACCTAGAGTAACCTTACCCCATGAACCCGGAAATCTTGCTGTACTGCCACTTGACGAGAGAGGTATCCCACTCGACATTAACGTTCTTCACCAAACTTGTTTTTATTACCATTTCTTGCAGATGCTTGCAGCATACGCAAAATTTCAATACCCTTTAAGCAGCCGCCTTTTATGTTTATTATTTTTAATATTTTTAATTATTTTATGTTTAAAATACTATATATTAACAATAATACATTATTAGCATTTTGTATATAACGTAAGCACTTGCATACTGCTTCCTAACACCGTATGCAGTGACACTGGAGGTCTTAATTCGTTTTAACATAAATGTAGATTCGTTCTTTAAAAAAAATGGAGTCCTTGTGAGAGCCTTCAAGGAGTAACCATCTGTTACTTATACAAGGGCGGGTAAGTGGTGGATAAAACCTCAAATATCCCAACAAACGTAGCGAACTACTTGCGATGACCTATGGCAAGGTTGTTGGTTATCCAATAAAGTATTCCCTGGGCAGCAGTACCCATACCCGCAACCCAAATTTGGGGCGAGTGTGTAGGACAAACTCCTTGAATCAAAAGTTGTTTGTTGTAAGTTGAAATCAAGTTCAATTTTTATAAGAAAAACTCTCTTTTTATAACTTTTAAAGGTTATTCCGAAGGATCTAAAACCACCAGAAGGATGATTCTATATATTCTATGTTAAGACAGCGTTACGAAACAATTAAGACTAAAATGAAAATTATCGAAGGCATCCATCGTGCATTAACGGCCGTCAATTCATCATTCAATTGATAATTTATAACGTAATTTATCGTGGAAAATAACTTGATTTCATTGAAGAAGAAGATAATAATAATAATCTAAATCTAAACGAAAATATGTAAGAGAACATGACACAGGAAATAGGGATGTCGAAAGTGAAAAAAAATATCGATATATCGATGTATCGATATTTATTAAAATATCAATATCGACATCGATATATCGAGGAAAAAATATCGATATATCGTTCAAATTTTCAAGAGATTTTGCGTTTTTAAAATAATAGTGTATTCAGCTCAATATTATCAATAGTAATTTTTGTACACAATTTGCTTTTTTTAATGTACAAAAATCTCAATAAAAATGAAGGTATTTTTATCACTATTCATTTTTATTACGTAATAATTACAAAAATTTCAAAAACTAAAAAGCTGTCTTCTAACTTATATGTAAACTGAGATGCATACAAAGTTTGTATGCGTCTCAGTAACATTCTATTGGCGTATTAATCTGTCAAAAAGGACTTCCTGTTTGGAACAAGGTATAGTCAATAATCATAGACAATTGGGAACCAACACATAGGAGTGGCTTAGAAAAAAATGGCGAAAAATAGCATACATTTCTATGCACATGAGATATTCTACACACATGAGATAGTATTGGTGATCACAAATACTAATGCAAAGACAATAGATTTGTAAGCTATTAATAGTTGAAATTTCAACCGCCAGAGGTCATGACCCAATACAGTTACTTTTTTCCGTTCGTTCCTATACGGTTTTGAATTCTAGTGACTTTAAATACATATATTTAAAAAAATATCGTTTTTGATATAATTTTCGATATTGGATATTTTGTATCGATATATCGGATCAAAATATATCGGCTAAAAATATCGATATTTTGAATTAAAAATATCGATATATCGATATTTTTTCAACAAGCCTAACAGGAAAACAGAAAAAGATAATGGTCGCAACTGGGGTTCGAACCCAGAACCTCTCGTCTATCCCGGACTTGCGTTAACCAATTCCGCAATTGTGCCCTACCGCCAATCTCATATTTCAAATTTTAGAATTAACAATATTATCTTCAACTAATTTATATTCCATATCATAGGCAACTACCCTTTTTACTGGAAAAATCATTCTAAGAATTGGTTTGTAACCTGGATAGCGTCACGGATAAATAATCCGATTTTATTTAAATGGGACAATTGACTTTTTATAAAAGTCTAAATGAATATTCAATTTTTACAAAAAAAACTCTCTTTTTATAACTTTTGAAGGTTATTCCCATCTATGTAATATATCACTGAAGAAGAGATAATAATAATACTCTAAACGAAAATCATGTTGTATGCACGATGGATGCCTTCCGACAATTTTCATTTTTGTCTTAATTGTCTCGTAATGCTGTCTTAACATAAAATATATAGAATCATCCTTCTGATGGTTTTATATCCTTCAAAAAATGAATGTGCGATTTCTCACATTTCTATTCTGTATTTTCAATACCACTTATACGTACAATTATTACAGTAATGGCAGCCTTTCTCGCATTTTTCTCGCAACCGTAATCTCCCCATTCTGTGGCAAAGCTCCCAGAGTGCTAGGTGTAATAACGCCGAGCTATTTCTCCACGGATTTCGGTACATTTTGTGTATGATAATGAAAAGTCGGAAAATAAATCGAGAATTCTTCGCTGGATAAATCGACAATGTAGTGCAAAATAATGTAGAGTGTTAAAGTGGTTAATTCCGATTTATATGGAGGATTGATCATGCATTCGTGCAAAAGATTTAAAGATTTTTAAAGTAAAATTACAGAATCACTTATATGGATTTTGTGTTTAAAAATTTTAAAAGTTTTTTTATGGAAAAAATGTTTTTGTCTGCGTTGGTTAATAAAGTTTAACGCTTCTAAAATCGGGCGTATTTTGTCAGAGGGTAAAAATATTTCCGCTTTACAATAAAATACAAATATATGGAATATTTGTATATCTGAAAACTAAAAACTGTTTTCGAAATATGATGAAATATGCCATCAAATTGCGTTATTAGGAATAACCATGTGATTTTTTAAGTATAAAAGTATTGAATGCAAACTTATAAAAGTATTAAGTACCTTACGTTTAGTAAGAAAAAAAAAGAATTATAATCGTTATTGTCACCTGACTTTTTTTTCTTCGTATTGCAGTTGGAAACTTTGGTTTCATAAAGGGGTACATTTTAATTATTTTAATAATAATAATTGGATAATTTGTAGAGCGCCGTTTTTATGAAAAATCATCTCAAGGGCGCTTTACAATTTATTATGAATCGTAGCTTTATCTAATTTTATTATTTACAAATAGATACAGAAACATACTTACCTGTAGGAAACTTCCGATAAAACACACTTTATTAGAACGTTTATGCTTGGGGAAGATACGACTTTGCACGTGGAGGACATTATATTAAAAACACTGGATATTGCATGAAGCTATACGATCTTTACGAGGACCCTAATATTTCCAAGGAAATCAAAACTGGAAGACTCAGGTGGGCTGGACATATCCAGAGAATGAGCGAAGGAGATATTCCAAAGCGAATTATGGATGGTGCACCTGGGGGTCGGAGAAGAGTTGGAAGACCAAAGCTTCGATGGCTGGATGGAGTGGTGAAGGATGCAAGCACCATCGGCATCCGAAACTGGCGCAACGCAGCACAACACCGACAGTCATGGAGGCAGGCTCTGCTGGAGGCCAAGACCCGACCTGGGTTGTAGAGCCACAGATGATGATGATGATGGATATTGCATGACTTTACCTTTGCTGCCCTAATTGCTGTTGGTTTAACATTTATATTTATAAGAAGTTTACATTTATATTTTTAAGATTTCAAGAAGTATTTATATTTTGTGGTTTACTTTTAGATTTTAATATAAAGAGTGAGGTTTTTTCTTTCTAACACTGTTTAGATCATACTTCTCACCATGGTAGTAAGGGAGAGATAACGATTTCTATGAGACCTATGTGAGCTGGGACAAATATGGTCTCCTTATTAATTATTAAACTTATGATTAAGCCGGTTTTAAAGTCATTTCTAATTACTAGTGGTTCTGTGAACAGAATATTTATAAAGAAAGCAACATCAAAATTGGTGAGGAGGCGAGTAGGAGGTTGGTAAGTTAGAGCGAGAAGAGGAACATTTTTAAAATTGGGCGACTCGGTAAATTAATCTAATTGTATATTTAACAAAGCGATTCTATTTTAAGACTTGTGAGAATTTTGGGCAAGAACTGAATATAAATAAGACCAAATATATGCTTATATGGAAAAATAACGCATTGGATGAAAATCTTTATATTGCTGGAACAAAACTAGAGAAGGTACAGAGTATTGTATACTTGGGCTGCAATGTAAATGATAGATGGGATCCTTCAGTAGAAATCAAATGCCGCATTGAGCAAGCTCGTGCAACCTTTATCCATATGAAAAAATGTTCTGCAGTCATGATCTCAACCTTGGATTATGAATGCGAATGGTCAGATACGTGTTTTCGATATTATTTTATGGAATGGAAGCATGAACGCTTACTGAAGAACTAATTAGGCATTCGAGATGTGGATCTACAGAAGAATACTTAAAATAAGCTGGATAGACAGGGTTACAAACGAAGATAATTACTAATAATAATAACTGCTATAATTAAAAAAATTGTTAAACCTAGCATTTACAAACAAAGAAACAACTTAAAATTATTGTATGGGTCTGAGGGACTACTTCCAATTAAAGGGCTTCTCTGGTATCTTTTAATTATGGATAATTCGGGAGAAAGCGCGTATAAAAAGTTATTGGTGCATAGTCACACAAGAAGATTTACTGAAAATAAAGGCCTAAAAATACCACGAATATCAAATAAGTATGGTACCAGAACGCTAGAATATATGATACCTTTGATCTATAATATGTTGACTCAAAACATTAATGTTAAAAAAAATGAGGAACCCTGCCCTAAACTGACAAAAAAGTGGTTAATAAATGAAAAACACATTTATCTAGCCTAAACACTGGACTCACCGTATGTACTAAGTGCCAAATGATTGGACACTCTTACAAATACTGCAGAGACACTCTTAGATGCGGACACTGTGCTGAAGAGAACCATGCTACCGAATCCTGTCCTAATACTTCGGCCAAACCAGTCTGCGCTACGTGCACTAGATTTGGAAAGCCCGCTGCGCATTCGACTGGAGACAGGGACAACTGCCCTGCCTACAAAGCTGCACTAAAAAAGGACCTAGCTACAATAGACTATGGAGTGTAATAGACACGAACGCAAGTGCTTAACTATCGATGAGTATACTCCTGTGAATAGCTGTCTTCGAATAATGTACATGAACGCGAGAAGCAACCGGAACAAACTTGATGAAATTGAAGAAAAACTCAAAGGATTACGCGATATTGTTCATGTCCTTGTCATCACTGAAACATGGCTTGATGTTGGAGAAGAAAAGTTTTTTGGATTAAAAGGCTACAATTGTGCGTTTGCCTCTCGCCCCAAGGAGGCAGGAGGTGGTGTAGCCATATATGTACTGGATTCTATGAAGTTCTCCATCATTGATAAATTTTCCAACGAAAATTCATTTTTAGGTATAAGTGTATGTAGCAAGGATAGGAAACCGGTTAACATTTATGCCATCTATCGGAAACCCAACCCTAATATACACGATTTCCTGACACATTTGGAAAAAATACTAGACAAAAGCAGACAAGATACATTAATACTCGGAGACTTTAATATTGACACTACCATAAACACATCCTCTTCTTTAAATTACCTCAACACCTTAGAAACATACAATTTTTCAATACAAAACAAATCATTTCCCACTAGAGTCACTAACACAAGCAGCACCCTCATAGATCACATCATATCAAATAGACTAAACATTCCAATTACCATATCGAACATAGATGACTCACTTAGTGACCATAACATTCTTATTATTGATTTCAAGAATAACCTAAAAAAATGGTCTAATAATAGGAACAAGCCACGCCTTACAAAACCTATCATCAACAATATGGCAGTAAAATCTTATCTTGCAGCTAACAAATTTACCATCAACTCAACCAAACAAGAAGACAGTTATAAAGATTTTAACGATTATATCAAAAATGCAATAGAAGCAGGTAAAACGACACCTAAAGTGAAAATAGCTAATCGACAACATTTAAATACACCGTGGTTCGATTCTAAACTGAATTCGCTGATCAAAGAAAGAAACCAGCTTCACAAGCAGTGGAAACAAGACCCAGGAAATATATCTCTCGTAGTCCATAAAAATAAACTGAGAAACTTAATAACTAATTATAGGAGAAGTTTGAAAAACAAATATTATGGCAATAGCCTTCAACAAAACCTGAATAACCCTAGAAAAACTTGGAAAACCATTAACTCAATTTTATCTAACCGTGCACATAAACCCTCCAACACCATTGAATCTCTCATCGTAAATAATTGTGAGCTTAGGGGACCCAGTGAAATAGCTTCAGCATTTAATGAATTTTTCTTATCAGTTGGAGAAAAGTTGGCAGCTGCCATTCCATCATTCCCGGATGACTGTAATACTATATATGTAGAACCAAAGGCAAGTCAATCCTTATATATTGCTAGGACAAATAAGGCTGAGGTATTAAGGATCATCTCGAAACTTAGGTCGAATGCAGCGGCAGGTATCGATGGAGTAACCCCGTACATCCTGAAAACCTGTAAAGAAGAACTAGCTGAGCACCTAGCGCAACTTATCAATTCCTCTATAGGCTCGGGAGTATTCCCAAATCAATTAAAGCTAGCAAAAATTATACCAATTTATAAAGAAGGCTGCAAAAAATATATTTCTAACTATCGCCCAATATCGGTTTTATCAGTATTTTCAAAGGTGTTCGAGACTATTATCAAGGATAGACTTCTAAAATACACCTCTAACAACAATATCCTAACACCACAGCAATATGGCTTTCGAAAAAACTCCAGTACCCAATGTGCCACCTTCGATTTCATCTCGAACATTCAGCAGTACATAGACCAGGGCGAATATGTAGCAGCTATTTTTATAGATCTAAAAAAAGCCTTTGATACAGTAGATCATGAAATACTCCTACAAAAAATGGAACATTTGGGTATAGTCGGAAAATCTTTAAAGCTCCTCCGAAGTTACCTATCTGATAGATATTGCCTTGTCGACATCGAAGGGAACCTAAGCGGCTTTGGAAAAATCACATGTGGAGTGCCACAGGGCTCGATTCTAGGACCCCTACTTTTCTTACTATACATCAATGATATAACTAAATGCGGCATCTTGGGAAAACTTCAACTTTACGCTGATGATACTGTGATTTATTATCGTTGTAAAAATCTGAGGGAACTTGAATCTCTAATGAATAAAGATCTCGCAAAGCTAGCTAAATGGTTGCGGATAAATAAATTAAGCCTCAATGTCAAAAAAACTCACTACCTCACTTTCGGGAAAAAAGATTACATGACAATGAATATTACTCTTGGAAATGAAAAGCTCCAAAATGTACAAGTAACGAAATATTTAGGGTTATTCATAGATTCTAACCTATCGTGGAACTCCCATGTTGAATATGTTAAATCCAAAATTTCCCCGATAACTGGTGTACTCTATCGACTTCAAGATGTGCTCCCCACAGCTTTACTGCGTGCCACATATTATGCTCTGATCCACTCTCACCTAAGTTATCTGGTTAGTATCTGGGGCACCATTACTAAGAAACAAATATCTGAAATACAAGTAATCCAAAATAGAGCCATAAGAAATATATACCATCTACCATGGGATACGCATGTCAAAGACATATACTCACTGACACAAATTCTTCCCTTTACCATTCTGCCAAAATATAGCATCACCACTGCCATCCTACAAATAATTCAACACTCGTCACACACCAACACTAAACCAGCCTTTAATTCCGATATACACCAGCACAAAACACGATCACAAAATCAAATACACCGATCGTCATCTACACACACAACTAAATTTGGAATTAACTCCTTACAATACATCGCACATACGCAATACAACGCATTACCTAATGTCCTAAAACTACCAGAATCAAACAAAAAAATATTGGCAAAGGCTCTAAAAGGATATTTTCTCAGCAACTTTATTAACCAGTGACGAAGTTATCTGTCTTCCTTTGTAACTCTTATATATTCTTCAATTACCTGTATCAAGTGTGTCTAGTCCATTTAAAAATCTATGTATTGTTCATTGATTTCCGTGTTCTTATGTAAAAATAATTTTCCTTTAGATGTATAATTTTGTCCTTCCCGAAATGAGTTTTATTAAACTCATTGGGAGTAATGTATTATAAATTTTATGTAATAATTTTGTAATATATTATCTCTAATAAATAAATAAAAAAATAAAAATCTTTTATTATGTATTAATATTGTAAATTAAGCTAAATTGTGTTATTTAACAATGTTATACGGTAGAACCTACAGACAAGCTGATCTGTTACAGCTTTGTGGGACTACCCATATCTTTATATTGTATTAGATGTAATTATATTGAAATTTAATAAATAAAAAAAAAAAAAATAAAAAAAAAAACGATGTTATGGTTCGGATGAATAAAGAAAAGGAAGTAATTAAAACTATAAAAATCCGAAAACTTCAATATCCTGGACATGTGATGAGACATCCAGAGAAGTATGAGATCCTGCATCTCATAATGCAGGGAAAGATTGCCGGAAGACGGGGTCCTGGAAGAAGGAGAACCTCATGGTTGAAAAACCTGAGACAGTGGTTTGGCCAGTCTACGGTGGTGCTTTTCCGGGCCGCAGTAAACAAAGTCCGCATAGCCAACATGATAGCCAACGTCCGTTGAACGGACAGGGCATAAGAAGAAGAAGAAGATTATGTTTATTTTTAGGGATTTATTTATTTTTAGACCTTTTAGATGATTCAGTAATCAGGCATAGGCCTTTCCAATTTCCATGAAGCACATTTCCCGAAGATTTCTAAAAATGGTAACCAACTCAAAGTACGTAATATATGTACACTTTTTGTACAAAGACAAATTATAATTATAGGCTGTCTTCAACCCCCGACACAAGGAGCGGTGTTATAAGTTTGACTTTCTGTGTGTCTGTCTGTGGCATCGTAGCTCCTACACGAATGGACCGATTACGATGCGGTTTTTTTTGTTTGAAAGCTGACGTGATCGAGATGGTTCATAGCTACAAGTCATGAAAATCTATTCAGGCGTTTCAAGGCCATCAGCTCTTTTTGAAGTCGGGAGTTGCTTAAAATTTTGAAAATTTTACTTATATTATGTTTATGGATATAAGAACATAATTAAAAAAAAATGTATATTTTTTAATTTTATTTTATACTAGCTGGTTCATGGCATGCGTTGCTATGCCATTTAATAAAGAAATTGTTTCTCTCTGCGTGTCCTTTCCCATTTGTCCCGTTCCCGTTCCCCTTCCTCCACCTTTCCTCTCCCCACTCCACTGTCCGCCTTCCCCCGTCCCGCGAACCCCCCTACCCCCTCCTTCTCCCGCATTTTATACATTCAGTCCCGGTACATTCTGTTTTCAAACAGCTCGCGTGCCACCTATTGCAATTTTTTAAATACAAATTTCATAATGCCAGAGCTCTCCAGTAGTTTCATACAAACCTTGTCCTGACAATAACGAACACACAATAAAAAGAATTATCCAATTTGGTGCTGTCGTTCGGAAGTTATGCGCGTACATACATTTCGGCGATTCATTTTTATTTATATAGATTGCTTTATATACCTGATGTTTGCTTCTTTCTAGGTACACAAATAAATTGTTTATGACTGTGTAGGCGTACAGAAAAAAACATTTAAATGTTTTACAATAATTCTCTAAAGCACTTAATTTTTCACAATATAAAATAAAATCTTAACCCAAAAGTGGTTTGTAAGTAGTAGATTTTGATTTTTAAAGAAATTTTTACAGGCTTGATACTTTTTATCTGAGCTGTATAAAGACTTTTCAAAAAAATGCTCGATCATTTCACATGTGTTGACCCAGATGTTGTACATATATGTGTTCTATTTGGAGTATTTAATTAAATCATCTATATTATTTCTACACGACCAAATTTTCAAACTAAAAACAACCATTTTGCATTACTTCATAGCGCATTTCCTTATTTCTTTATATAGTTATTTATGTTTCTTTTTTGTAATGTACAAGATCAATACAGGAACCCGTGAACTGATGTTAGTTCTAAGATATAGGAAAGTCAGCGATGTTTGGTGAATTCTGGGAATTTCTCGCACACGCCATTATCGACAGGTTTCAAAGGGTAAATGTGACAACTGTCATGCCCACTACCGAAGGCAGTGAAGTTTTACCATATTGGATCTGACGGGGCAAACGAGGTTGATCAGGCCCGCGGCCCTTTTACCGCAGCCACAGGGTTCGGGAGCAGGGTTTCTCAACTGGGGGTCAGGTTTAAAGTCATTATTATTTTAAGAATGTCACAAAATAAAAATAAAAATCTATTTATTTTTACTTTTGACTTAAGGGGAAAATTAACGAATTTCACGATTTTTTTACCCCCCCCCCCCCCCATTCCCGTCACACATCTTCACATTTGTGAGGCCCCTCTCCCCCCTAGTGTGACGTCATATATTTTGCAATTTTTGGTGATTTAGCAGGGGTGCCCGGGTTCATGGGGTGAGGTTTGTCTAGGTCTTGGAAGCGAATGACTGGGACACACTGAACCCCAGATTCCTACCCGCCCCTTAAACCCTTTTCTTTCCCAGAACTCTCCTCTCCTTCTTTTTCCAAAAAAAAACCCTCCACACAGCATCCCCAAAGATAACATAGCCCCTGAAGGAAACAATTTTCCTCAGGAAATCCTGTGTGGAGTACATGTAAAAATAAATAAATAAATATATATATTTTTTTTTTATATATATCCCTTCATAAGTTACCATTTGGTTGGCACTTGCGGTTACCTGTGACAGTGGTGTTGGTTATCCAATAAATGGTTCCGGTGGCGGCGGTACCCGTACCAGCCTCGAAAATTGATACATTGTACATTACATACCATAATCCCGTGCTTTCACGTTTAAGGTGAACGTCCATTAGTCCGCACCGGCCGCAACGCACGCACGGCACGCATCGGATTTTTCAATATCTTTATATGAATTACTACAGCACTGCGTCCACTACCGGCAAATTTTAATACCGGCGGTCGGTACGGGCTAATAGTGGGCGCAGTGCTATACTAAGTCATATAAAGATATAGAAAAATCTGTTGCGTGCCGTGCGTGCGTTGCGGCCGGTGTGGACTAATGGACGTTCACCTTTATTGTATAGTATGCGACCTACTCGTATGTAACCGTCTTTTGGCCTTGAATAGAGCAGCCACAGAAAAATATGAAACTCAAAAGATGTTGAAAGCCAGATTTTCTAAATATAATTTGGTACCTACTGAAAAATGTGTTTAAAAGGGGGTTAGATCAATCATTGTATCATGGTGCCCCTGAGGTTTTCACCATCCATTTTTGGGAATCAGTGTTCTAAAACACAAATCTTTTTTCAGCACTCTCTTACTGCCCTCGCAGCATTTTTACTGCACTTCACTACCCTGTTACCCTTGAGACCACCTGCCAGGATCTCTAAAACCACCCACTTTAGGGATAACTGTTCTCAAAAGACACATATTTCATATTTTTTCTCACCTTCTTATTGCCCTCTGTGTACCCATACTGTCCTTACTACCATATTACCCTTGAGACTCTTGCCCAGATCTCTCAAAGCTCTTTGAGAATCACTGCTCTAAAACGTTGTCTAACGACGCTAGACAGCCATAAAAGCGAAACGGAAAACCAACCAAACGCAAAAAATGCTTTTTATAACAAAAAAATACGCAAGTGCCTGCGATTCTGCGTGGAAATTAACATTCACAACGTGTTGGAAAAACTGCGGAAAATGTGGGAAATTGTATGTCAGATCCGAAATAATGTGCCTATAATCCTCTCACCTCTCTGCCCACCCCTGCGTGGAGATTGCACGATGTCGGTGTGCTAGAAGTATAGTTTTATTACATATTATAAAATAATGTGATTCAACATTCAGAGAGAGTGAAATCCGTGAGATAGAATGAAAATATTGCCAGCCTTATTTCGGGAGTAATGTGACACGAAGTATATTTTCGTGTAGGGTGGCGGAAAAGTGCCGCGAAGCCCATATTATATGAATGTATTTTGATGCTGAGATTTTTGTATAGTGTGCAGACAAATTTATAATATAACTAGCTGACCCGGCGAACTTCGTACCGCCTCAGAATCAATAGCTGTTGAATTAAATTCAGTTTTTTTATTAAATTAAAAATTACACAATGAAGCAATTATCAATGCGCAACTCTCCGTGTTTTGTTTTTGTCAGTATCAGAGATGGCGTTGTTTAAGGATTTATATTTTTGTGATTTTCTTACTTTTACAATTACTGCGAATGGGTGCCGCCGCCCCCGGAACCATTTATTGAATAACCAACACCTCTGCCATAGATCACCCCAAGTGGTTTGCTACGTTTGGTGATTTAGCAGGGGTGCCCGGGTTCATGAGATGACTTATGTCTTTGTCTTGGCAGTTGATGCGCCTGCCCACCTGCTTCGTGGTTGGCCGGATCGAGAGAGACTGGTTGAGAGAGGCCTTTTGACCTTTCCAGCCGGACTCTCTCGCCCATTGCCTTGCACTACAATTGGAGGGATGGATTCATACGACCGTCACTCCCTTACACACTGACCCCCAGATTCCTACCCACCCCTCATACCTTTTTCCTTCTCAGAACTTTCTATCCTCCCCATTCCTTAAAAAGATCCTCCACACAGCATCCCCTAAGATGACATAGGTCCTGTTCTCAGACCTAACATATAAGCATAAAAAATTTCATCAAATTTGTCCAAAAAAAATAAAATAAAAATTCGGAGTGGAACACCCTTTACTTTTAGGGGTATGAAAAATAGATGTTGGTCGATTCTCAGACCTAACATATAAGCATAAAAAATTTCATCAAAATTGGTCCAGACGTTTCGGAGGAGTATGATAACAAACACGGTGACACGAGAATTTTATATATTAGATGATAATATTGATAATGCGGCAGAGCAAGAAGAGCTGAGGTTAGTCACGTAGTTTCAACATTCTTCAAAAGCTGTCGTTAGTATAATTAGTGATACGAAGTTTTGTGATATCTCAACAGATATCCGTTAAGTATTATATGTAAACAGTATCGTCTATCGTCTTTCGTGTCTAATGTACGAATGGTTATGACGATAGTCGAAGACATGTGGTAGTCGTGCAAACGACATCAGTCCCGCTGTGGCAGAATGCTAAGAACGTCAAGTCCAGTTAAATAAATATTCACTGAAAACTTAACGGTAACGTAAATAAAGCAACTTAATCTCAACGAATCTCGGTCTTATTTCGAAGTTTTCCAACAAATTTCCAATATTGATTTATTTATTTATGCCCTTGTAGCATTTACATCAATCGTATAACGTAGTAATAATAGACATAGAAACAATAAAATAACAATTCTTTTATAGTATTAATTCACTTCCTTCACATTAATAGTAAGGGAGAAGAATTAAAAAGAAATAACAACAAAAACAATATTAGAATAATACAATTTACATCATAATTTTAGAACTTTCTGATATAAATTTAGGTAAGGAATAAATGAAAATATCAAACTGAATTTATTTCTAAGCCTATGTAGTCTTTGAATTGGGGAGTTAATGAAATAGTTAGTTTTAGACGGATAAACAAAGAACAGCTCTGAAAGTCTCGTGTCAAGATTTGGTACTCGGAATTCGGAATGTTATCAGTTTTGAAGTCAGGTGCGTCCAGTGGCGGATACAGAGGGGGGGCGCCCCCCCCCCCCCCTTGTCCCCTCCCTAAATATAAGAAAATCTACATGTCTAAACCATCTAAGCGTCCCTTTCTTAATCTTACTTATTACGCTTGCATCAGCCTTGCATTCTTATCATATTTTTCTCACACTATCGTACATGGCTTTACCACACATACGCCGCAGCATTAGCATTTAGTTATTCCTCTGCCAGTTTCATGCTTCACTGCCATACATCAGGGACGGTACCAGCACTCCATTGTGGACTGCTTCGCTTCTTTCGACAGTTTTTTGTTAGCGCCAACGGCGTTCAGTCCTCCATAAATGCAGAGTTACCTACATTTACCCTTCTTTCAAAATCTCTATCAGCCTTCACATCTCTCGTAAACATACTTAGAATGGAAATAATGGAAGGAAAAGGGTATGATATGTGGTTAGGACTCTCTGGGTTAGTGTGTCCAGGAGGGATGGACGGATGAACCTTTCCCTCCCACTGCGATGCAAGGCAATGGGTCGAGAGATTCCTGCTGGAGAGGTTAAATAGTCTACCTCAACCAGTCCATTCCAGCTCGCCACGCAGTACGTAGGCAAACACATCCACTGCTACCTTGAAAAACCTCAACCCATGAACTCAGACATGAGAGAGTGAGATAGTACACCTATAGTCGGTCTCCTTTTTGTGCGGTGCTTCGTATTTTCCACACTGTTGTCTACTTTTCAGTTTTCTGAGGTATATCTTTGGCGCCCCCCCCCCCTTGAGTTTTTTCTGTATCCGCCACTGGGTGCGTCAAGTGATCCATTAACTAATTTAAATAAAAGAACCAGATTGCTCTAGGTTCTTCTACACGATACGTCAGTTAAATTATGTATTTTCATCAATTTAACATAATTAGTTTGTTCAATGGGTATGGAGAGTTTGAAATTAATGAACCTTAAAAATTTATGTTGAACTTTCTCAATTTTTATTTGGTGTGCTTTATAGTATGGGGACCAAATAGTTGAATTGTATTCTAAATTACTTTTTACAAGCAGAGAAGAGATTTTAAATGAATAAAGTGACGCAAAATCTTTTACTATTCCCAAACATTTCATAGCCTTATTAGTAACTTCATTAATGTGTGGAACAAAATAGTCTTCATCATTGGCTCTGAATCTAGAGGTAACGATAGATAAAATAATATTTTTAAGCTTAATTATTATTTTTTGTTTGTTTGAATACTGCTATACGAGTCACAATTAATCCCAGCTATCCAGAGTCGTTAGGACTATTATATCCCCAATGTTGTAAGGTTGAATTACCTGGATATTCAGATCTGCTCACTAAATACACCGGACGCCATTTCATACAACACCAGACTGCTATTGTGAGTATCTGTGAGTGTAATTTGTACTGGTATGAGTACTGCATGCCGCCCCGGGAACCTTTTATTGGACAACCAACACCTCTCCCTTTGGTTACCCCAAGTGGTTCGCTACGTTTGGTGACTTTGTAAGCTTGCCCGGATTCATGCGGGTGCTTTTGCCCACATTCTTTGCGGCAGGCCGGATCGGTAGAGAATAGTTGAAGGAGACCTTTTGATCTCTCCAGCCGGACTCTCTCGACCCATCGCCTTGCACTGCAGTAGGAGGGATGGATTCAACCCTCCGTTCGCAATTCGTCACTCCTGAACACATTGACTCCCAGATTCCTATCATCACATTTTTCCTTCCCAGAACTTTCTCTCCTTCCTTTCCCTAAAAAACCCTCCACACAGCATCCACAAAGATGACATAGGCCCTGAGGAGAATTATTTTCCCCAGGGCAACCTGAAGCTAATGTAAAAAAAAAACTTCATCTTTGTAATTCACTTAGCTCCTAACACAGTTTCGCTGCATTTAGAAGGCTGGGAATCTTGTGCTGCACCGTATACAAAAAATATTGATAGCCACAAAAATAATCTTACATTTTCGTTGCAAATATCGTCAAAATAATATATTGGTATGCTGTATGGTAAATTTAATAAATTATCAGGACCGCATCTGCCCTATCCAATTACGCTGAAGTCACATGATTCACTCGGATAAAGGTTTACTCGATGAACTGTTCCATTCTCGTTTCACCGCGTGTTCACACGGTTCCTTCGAAGGAAGAGTTCACTCGACATTCTCGCTACGAAGTCGTCGAGCGTAGTCGCGGCACGCATTGGAATTCGTCCGGCGCTGACGGCTAAGTTCGGGAATATTTACAATTTCAATTTCCGATAACGTCGAACTAAATTACGAGAAATTGGCGATTCTTGTAAACAGTAAATAAATTTCAGCACCATAAAATGAACACATGGTTAAATAATAACCTGAAAACTGATATCTACCAGTATTTTTGCACCATGAAAATTTTTTTATTCCAAAATAGGCCTCGGCTTGCAATAAAATCCATATTAATGGAATATTTATTAACGTATCCAAAAACTAAAAACTTTCTTGGAAAGGTGATGAAAAATGCTTCTAAAATTTATTATTAGAAATAACCACATAATTTTTTAAATAGAATAATTTTTAATGTAAACTTTTAAAAGTTAAAAAAATGGCTCTCCTTGCTATTATTCTAACTAAAATTACTGGTAACAAAAAAAATATTAAAACACACACTTATTTTGTTAGAAAAATAAATTATAAACGTTTCTGTCACCTCACTTTTTTGTCGTTTCATATAAAAATAATTCATAAAAAATTCACAATGTTTCAAAATTTTTTTTTCAAATTCGATCATAAACTTTGGTTCCATAGAAGTGTACATTCGTATTCTTTTGTGGTTAATTGTTATATTTAATATATAGAACATTATTTTCTCTTTCCAAGACCGTTTAGATCATATTTTTCACTATGATAGTAAGAGAGAAACAACGATTTCTATGAGACGTGTAGGAGTTATTTCGAAAAGCGAACTAACTGCGTTTTGACGTTTAAACCGCTCCGGCTACACGTCCTCACACCAGAACATTTCGGCCGACTAATTTGCGAGTGAAAGACTGTTCACTTGAGTGTTCACACACATCATTCGCGTCACGTGATGTTAAATTCTGGTTGCGAGTGAACAGTGCCGAAGGAAGCATTCCAACATTGTTGGAATGCTTCATTCGGCACTGTCTCTATTCACTTTCGTGTTCACACGGTTCATTTCGACGGAAAGAGGCGGAATGAAATCACGAAATGAACGATAAATGAATCATGTGAATGGGCTATTAGCACATTCACACCGGTTGGTATCAGCCCTTATTGACCTTTCTAATGGCCCTAAAATAACCTCTAAGATGTGCAACGTAGGGTTAATACGCGACAAAATATCACAGACAAAATATTCTACGGGCAAAACCCTACCTTGTTTTCATTGTTTTCTCGTTGTAATGTGTTGTCTAACGATATTAAGAACAAAGGAGTGGTTTTCGCTAATGCATTAGAAAGTCCAAGTAGTATGTTTTCACAAAGTACTCGTAAAGTCAACGTGTGACGACGTACAGCTCTGTTTTATTTAAAGATTCTCAAAATATTTAATGCATGTATACTAAAACACTGAAAGCGCTGTTCATTCATTTACTTTATGAGGGCATTACCAGAGAAAACCAGAAATATGTCATTTTCAAATCAGATTTTAGACGTATTGACTCTTTTCCACAAAAAAATATAAATGGATTTCGAAAGATTGTTCTTTTATCTAGCATTCGCATGTAGTAAATTTTGAGAAATTTTTTTAATTTTTAGTATAATAAGGTTATTCCATAGGTCGTTGGCAGATTTGTTAAATTTTCAAAAAAGATTTTGTATTATTCCACACCCATTTCAAATAATATAATCATGCAGTAAAATAAATCAATATAATATCTAGCAAACACATGTTTTAGAATTTTAATTTTAGTTTCAATAAAATCATTAAAAATATTACATGTGTTTCTTGACGAAAATTGGTCCATTTGCGCACTTACAAACAAATATATTTCGGATTTTTTTAACATTCTTATTAAATTTAGACATTATTGAAAAATGATAAATACTTATAAACAAAAAATAATTACAAAAAGAGCATTATTTTAATAGTTTTATCATCACGCCTTTCAGCATTTTTGGATGAAGGTATAAATTAAAGGTAATTTGGATTGAAATAAATTTGATATTGAGTTATAATTTTAAAAAGCTGGTACGGAGAATAATTAATCTTTCTCATTGTAACCGCCCTACACGATCGGAAGAACAACTTTTGACGAAATGTGGATTTTCGTCCGCTGGCTGGCTAAACGCTCTTAACTACTTCAAACAGGAAAACATGTATATTGTGACCTTAGAATGGGTTACCCCAGTAAGGACACATATTTCTATAAAAAATTGTTTAAAAAATAAAACCAACTGAGCACAGAAAACATAGCAATATTGCCAATATATAACATATATACATACGAGTACTCACTTTTTGTACTTCGTTGGTACACTAATATATATAAAATTCTCGTGTCACGGTGTTTGTTACCATACTCCTCCGAAACGGCTGGACCAATTTTGATGAAATTTTGTGTGCTTATCTGGTAGGTCTGAGAATCGACCAACATCTATTTTTCATACACCTAAAAGTAAAGGGTGTTCCACTCCGAAGAAAATTATTTTCCCCATACATTTTGTATGGAACGAATTCTCCTATTTTGAAAGAACTGCAGCAATATTGTAAGGGGTATAATATTGAACTGTGAACCGGGGGAGGGTGGAGGGGAGAGGGGGGAGGGGGAAAGGAACTCAGGAAGGGGGGTTAGCGGGACGGGGGAAGGGGAGAAGTGGAGTGGGGAGAGGGAGAGGGAACGCGAGAGGGGAAAGTATACGCAGGGAGAAACAATTTAGATCAAGGCATGGTATACGCAGAGAGAAACAATATAGATCAATTCAGCTAATAAGTTGACAACAGTTTTTGATTCTGAGGCGGTACGAAGTTCGCCGGATCAGCTAGTATTAATTATAAACTTTCTATCTTCTTCTTCAGAACTAATTTGTACAACTTTCTATGATCGAGTAACAACATACTTGTATTATACCTACTTACGAGTATATCTTTCGTCTGAGAGAGAATGAGATAGTATAATTGGTCTCTTTTTTGTGAGGGGCTTCATAGCCTCCCCACTCTTGTCGACTTTAGTTTTCTGAAAGTTTCACTACTACCGCGTGTGAATTGCACACTCTGATTTTTTAAGTGAAAACTTCTTTAGCACCATTGTGATTTGAGACACGATGAAATGAAAAAGCGACACTAAAAAGAGGCAAAAACATACATCTATCGGATTTAGCCTGCGAGAGAATGAGATAGAATAATTGGCCTCCTCTTTATGTGGTGCTTCGTAGCCTCCACACTTTTGTCTACTATAGTATTCTGAAGGTTTAACTTCTACCGCATGTGAACTGCACACATTATTTTAACTGTTTTCTTTTATACGAGTATTATGATTATAAGATTATTATAACTATTATGTAACTTGGTTTTAAGATTCACGGCCAAAAGTATTTTCGTTTTTTGTTTTTGGGGTGTTACCTCCTTCTTTAGCCAATGCAACGCTGTACGAAACGTTGGTTAAAGAAGGAAGTAGCGCAACACGGCATAACACCCCAAAAACAAATAACCAAAATTATATAACTAATAAAATTCTTTATCATTTTTTTCATCTACGCTTGTAAAAGCCCAAATGAGCGTTTAAATAAATCCAAGCTTTAAATTTAACATTTTTTTTCGTATTCGTTGGGCATTTAGTATATAAATAGTATATTAAAATATAAGTGGATAAACAGGTCTTTAAAACACGCGCGATTTTTCGAAATAAAGCAAGTGTTTTAAAGACCAGTTATCCACGAATACTTTACGCTATTTTTTTTTATTGGTACACTTTGAAAACATAAATATTGATATTATTATTAAAAATTTGGAATTTTTTTTTTTTTTTTACATGAGCTCCACACAGGAGGCCCAGAGGAAAATAATTTCCCTCAGGGCCTATTTCATCTTTGGGGATGCTGTGTGGGGGTTTTTTTTTAAGAAAAGGAAGGAGAGGAGAGTTCTGGGAAGGAAAAGAGTTTAAGGGGTGGGTAGGAATATGGGGTTCAGTGTGTTCAGGTCATCCGCCTCCAAGACCTAGACAAACCTCACCCCATGGACCCGGGCACCCCTGCTAAATCACCAAACGTAGTGAACCACTTGGGGTGACCTGTGGCAGAGGTGTTGGTTATCCAATTAAGGTTCCCGGGGTGGCGGTACCCATTCCCGCCTCCCAAATTCCTCCGGAAAAAAGAACTATTACGTTGATGACGTTGCTAAAAAGGCGTATGTATTCAAAGAAGATGATTTGCGGAAGTTTTTCACGGAAGCACCGGACATTACGTACTTATTTTTGAAGGTGGTAGCCATTTGCGGAATCTTTGGCTCTTGCAGAAGATTTGAATTGTGCGATTTACGCTTATATGATATCAAAGAAGAAGGAAGTGTATTGCTTATTACTATCGGACCATCTAAAACAGTGAAGGCTCGACGTTTTACTGTTGCCGACAGTGGTGCAATTAATTATGTGCGTTTTATGAAGCAATATTTATCATTGCGACCCCAAAATGTAAGTACAGACAGGGTTTTCTTACGGTATGATAAGGGTAAGTGCACCAATAAGTGGTTGGTATTAACACATTTGGATCATGCCCCTTACAAATCGCACGCTATCTTAAATTAAACGATCCTGAGAAATATACAGGACATGCGTTTCGACGTACATCCGCTACCATTATGGCAAATAGTGGCATGACAATTGATCAAATCCAACGACAAGTAGGATGGAATTCGGCAGCTGTGTCGACTGGTTACGTGGAAGAGAGCATTAGCAATAAGAATAATGTTTCAAACATTATTGGAACTGCCATTAATGGAAGTGCAGCCTCATTGACTTCCGAGAATACTATTAATTTGAACAGCATTTCCTCCGATTTAAAAAACGGAGGTATTAATATTTCAAATAATACGAACTGCTCTTTTCACATCCATTTAAATAATTAGAATGTAAACGATGTAATAAAGAATGTAAACTTTGAATAAAATTTTTGAAACATTTGTAATGTTTTATTTGACGTTTAAAATATTCCTGTCAGATTTATAGTTAAAAGTTGACATTTAGACTTCACATTTTGTTGATTTGTTGATGTTGCCATGGTAACTTTAAAAAACGCGCGTTCCATAAAGTGCGATTTAAACACACTAGAGCGCACTTTAAATGAGTAAAAAAGGGCACCAATAAAAAAAAGATTTTAGACATTTTGTTTTGAAGAGTTTTATTCACATTGTAAATTTTTTTAAGCACTTAATTTTGTTTATTTGCTAGTTTCGACTTATCCGTGTCATTTGCTAGCGTTCTTAAAACTAACCTAAAAATTATACTGGTACAGACATGATTAGATATTATTATGTGATAGTAGTGGAATTGGTGATTTAAACCTTAGAAATAAACAAAAAAAAAAAATCTAAAATTATTTTCGTAAACAAAATAATAGCACCCTGTAGGTCGCCTTTGTTGACCATGTTCCCTTGTTGTTTTAATTCCTACCACCGTTCTCCCCCCCCCCCCCCCCCTAAATCACCACTCCTAATACCCTCACCTATAATATCATCTCTGGACTTCCATAATTTTTTAGTTAGTTTTAAGAACACTAGTGAAAGACACGGGTATGTCGAAACCGGTAGCAAATGAATAAAATTAAATAACTAATGTACATCTTGCATAAAACTCTTCAAAACAAAATTGTCGTAAATTTTATTTGCAATAAACGTATGTCCACTAATGGATTCAATCCATATATATTAGTGTCAGTATTACGAACCCTGCAAGACTGTGATCAAAATGAATTAACACAATAAGGTTCCGTACCACAAAAAACAACCCATGTATAGCGTGTTATCATCCCAAAAAAGAAACCCCATAATTTTCCTCAATAAAATCGCTCGGATCAAAAAAGACAGTGAAGTAAGTGGCTTAAAGAAATCAAAACGAACTTCAAAATGATTGTAGATTCACTTGGAAATTCTATCAGTGAATGGGCCTATAAAATTTGGAATTCATTCTTCGTTTAACTCACCCATTCAAATCGCCATATTTTTGTACATGAAGAATGTGAAATGTGTCGTAAAATATTGAAAATTGGTTTATGTCATGTGGAATCTACAAATACAATGAACGTGTGGAAATAAATGTACAAGAGAGAAGTATTGCTAAAATAGTTGCTTGCAAAATGCTATGTATTCATAATTGATTTTTGAAAAGAAAACTTCTTAAGCACCGTTGTGAATTGCAACTCGATGAAAAGGAAGCGAGCGACACTAAAAAGAGACAAACACATATTTCTATAGAATTTAACCTGCGAGAGAATGAGATAGCTTTAAAATATTTATTTATTTTACGAGTCCTCGGTTACAATATAATTCGATAAATCCATGGTCCCACGTAAGTCTCCTAGAGTTCAGTGGCGTAAAGCGCCTAAAGAACCTTAGCGGTCAGACATTCCGCAGAGCAAAGATAGAAACTTACGAAATCCAAAAAAAAAAATATATATATATATATATATACTTTTGTAAAATCAATACCTATTCTTCAAACCACTCCAAAATGAACAGGCAAAGACAACATAAAATAAAGCGACATCTAGCGACTCCGAAGAAGAAAACACAAATACTAATAAGATGTCCGAATGTATTTTTTTTTACATTAGCTCCACACAGGAGGCTCCGAGGAAAGCAATATACCTAGGGACCTATGTCATCTTTGAGGATGCTGTGTGGAGGGTTTTTTTAAGGGAAAGGAAGGAGAAGAAGATATGGGAAGGAAAAAGGTATGAGGGGTGGGTAGGAATCTGGGGGTCAGTGTGGCCAGGAGTGACGGACGTATGAATCTATTCCTCACACTGCGGTGCAATGCAAAGGGTTGGGAGAATCCGGTTGGAGAGGTCAAAAGGCCTCCCTCAATCAGTCTCCTCCGATCCAGCCCGCCACGCAGTGGTTGGGCAAACGTATTCGCCACCAAGACCTAGAAAAACCTCATCCAATGAACCCGGGCACTCCTGCTAAGTCACCAAACGTAGCGAACCACTTGGGGTTACCTGTGGCAGGGGTGTTGGTGATGTATAGGAAAGGTGCACTGGAATTCGACGACAAAAATATGGAAAAACTCATCCTCCCCACTCTCACCTACTTTAATTTTCTGAAGGTTTCACTTCTACTGCGTATGAATTGCACACGCAATTTTTTTTTTTTACTTTAGTTCAGGGAAGTAATTTTTATTAGAATCTATTTTTGTGAGCAAAGTACGTATTTCCGTAAACATGTTTTTTACCACTTTGTATAAAATATAATGACAATTCTCGTTATTCGCTTAAAACCCATTTTAACGACCGTTTGAAGGTAGGTACACATATTTTTCAAATGATTCCATGTCAGTCGATCCCCAGACAATTGCCCCCCCGGCATACATATATAAAATATACAGTCGGTTCAGGGAAAATATGATATGCCTACTTACACAAAATCAACTGCCATGGAACCATACTGTTTATACCTGGTACCTAGCAATTAGTTCAAAAAACCGACCCTGTAAATAAATTCGTCTGATATCCGTGCCAAATTATTATAGATAGTATTTTTGAAGTCGATTTTATGTTTAAAATCAAACAGTATTAATACCGTAGCGTCTGCGTGGTTTAATTTCAGAACCCGGCTATGAGTGCATGTCGGACGCCACGCCATACGCGCCGCGCCACAAATAACACCTGTGTGGGTGGAATTTCACACAAAGCTACTGTTATAATTCGATTTTTAATTCAAGAATACACACAAGATGTCACTACTTCCGTCAGCAGGTCGGACGTGGACGTCTCCTCCCTAGGTATAACTGCTACGAATTTGTGAATATGTGGACGGTAATACATGTTGTATTAAGTGGCTATGTATTACGTATGACGTCATTGCTCTGTCTCGGTTACTTTGTCCCAGTGACTAGCTATATCCGAGGAACGGGCTGTTTTTGGAATCAGTTCGTATTGGATCGATAAAATGGTCATCAACACTAACTGGACAAAGCCCGACCAAAAGCCGCCCGCAGGGCCTAGCAGTAAGAACCTGCGGAGCGGGTTTTTAACAGCTAGTTGGTGATTAATGCTCAAAAATGTATAATTTCATAATTATTTTAGTTTCGAGGGCCAACTGTAGGGGGATCAACTGTTAGGTCACCTTTTCAAATATACATCTGGCCTTTCCAGAAATATCTTGTTTTTAATGTATTCCGTATAAATATTGATTGATTCCGATGCAAAAAATAAACACATTGCCAGAGAAAAGCAAAACCTACAGCTATACTGCAGTAATATTAAGTGTAATTTTATGTCAGAATAAAAAAGGTAAGCATCAGAAAAGAAAATAAAAATTTAAACAGTGGAACCCACTTACTGCAATCTCCGTATAATTGCGGGACCCAGACAAATCGACACAAAAAATGTAATAAAAATAAACTGCGAGGGGTGATTACGGCCATATTGCCTTTCTCTGACGAAATAAACTTAGATGGTTGTTGAAATGAGCACTCCGGGAATACATTTCGAGAAAATTCAATGGAAAAAGAAGTCGGGGACACCCCAGGAAGACATGACAGGGTCATATGGATCGAATATTTGAGTCGGACCATATCTACAGTCGGTATTACAAAAAAACATTATATAGACGGAGGGCGTGGTCCAGGGGCAAGGCTCTTGATCACAATCCGAAGGTCGCGGGATCGAATCCCGGCGTGGGCAAATAAATTTTATTTGTTTGATTTGTGTTATTTCACAAATAGTTAAATAAAAATATTATCTTCTAATACTATAAAGAGGAAAGATTTGATTGTTCGTTTGCATTGAATAGGCTGCAAAACTACTGAACCGATTTGAAAAATTCTTTCACCAATAGAAAGCTATATTATCAGCGAGTAATATAGGCTGTATATAATGGTAAGCTCTGGCGTTATAAAATTTGTATAAATGAAAATGTGTGTATTTCATATATTTTAGCGGCATGAAGGAAAGGCAGGAGGAAGGTGGGGTTTGCGGAGAGGGATGACACGAGAGAGGGAGAAGGTGGCGAAGGTGGAAGGAAACGGGGATGCACGGGAAAGGACATGCAGGGAGAATCAATTTATTTCTTTGAATGGCATAGCAACGCATGCCGGGTACCAGCTAGTATAGTATATTTGGGGCATGTTCCAGAGTGGAAGATACTATCAGTATCGTCCTGGTGTACAACTACCATTCAATGAAACGTTGCATGAAATGGCTTTAGCCGTGATTCGTGACCAGATCTGAATAGCCAGGTACTTCCTTACCTTCCTCTTCCCCATCTCCTTACCCTTCCCCCTACCTTTAGCCTCAATTGGGGATGCCATAGTCTCACTGACTCCAGACGGGAGCAGCCGGGATTCTTATGAGGTATTCACATAAAAAAATGTATAAAAAGCAAAGTGTGCAATTCACATGCGGTAGAAGTGAAACCTTCAGAAAAATAAAGTGGATAAGAGTGGGGAGGCTACGAAGCACCGCACAAAAAGGAGGCCGATAGGCTTCGAAGCACCGCACAAAGAGGAGATCGATTATATTATCTCATTCTCTCACAGGCTAAATCCTATAGATGTTTATGTCTGTCTCTTTTCAGTGTTGCTATTTTTCGTTTCATCGAGTTTAAAATCACAACGGTGCTAAAGAAGTTTTCACTTCAACAAGAAGGATGTTTATGACACATAAGTCTGTGTGGCGGACCCAATCGGGAGAGACTGGTTGAGAGAGACCTAACCTAGAACTGTCCAGCCGGATTTTCTCGACCCACCGCCTTACACCACATTGGGAGGGATGGATTAATGCTATCGTCACTCCTGGACACATTGATTTCCAGATTCCTACCCATTCCTTATACCCTTTTCCTTCCCAGAACTTTCCCTCTTTCATATCCCTAAAAAGACCCTCTACTCTACTATTTTTTTCTTCAGGGTGAGTACAACTATTTAAAAAAAAATCTTAAATACCTCTTTTGGCGCATTGCACCATATACTGTCTCATATAAACAGGGCTTGCGTTGTGAACATTTTTGTAAAAAAATTGTGAAAAATGTGATTCGGGATTTCACTCCCCGGATTGGGTGGAATTGGAGATTGTTCTTTTTATCGGAGGTAATCCCTCACAGAGAGGCAGGTACCTCGTAGCAGGGGCTCCGACCTAGAGGTGGAGTAGGCTGTGGTAGTTAGCGCGGCTCCTCTGGGAGGAGGCCTGTAAGCCGCACTTAACAGTGGTGGTAGGTTATGATGGTTGGGAGAGGTGGCTAGTGGGTAGTGGGAGTCGGGATAGATTGGATTATAGCAGGTCCTATAGTCACTTAGAACGTTTAATGGCTTATGCATGTCATGAGCTTCATAGAGGAGAATTTTTCGTTTTTGTTTAATGCAATACCATTTTATAAAAATATACCCACTTTCACATACATACTTCATTAGTCTGAAGCCAGATTGAATATAACTAACGTATTTGGTCACCGCATTTATAAGGTCACTCAGGTTAGGGAACGTACCCATACTAGGTGACCAACTTTTTGTATTTTTTAACCCCCCCCCCCCCTCCAAGGTGACTAAAAACTAAGCCCCTTGCTGCTCATTTGTACCAAGCGTGGTATTTTGAACACCCCCCCCCCTGAACAGGTCACGTAGTATGGGTACGTTCCCTTATAGAAAAAAAATAAATTTAAAATGTCATTAAAGAAGACGATACTACTAATAATCTAAACGAAAATATGAAAGAGAACAAGACCCAGAAAAATAGAAAAAGATAATGGTCTTAAAACCCATCTGCTTGTTCAGGAATAAATACATCCCAAAACATGTAAATGCGTTATACTTTCATAAGACCAAAAACGTCCCGAGCGACCTTACATTTTAAAAGCCATGTATCTCTCTTCATCTCATGCAAACATGTGTATTTTTCTTTTAACCAGAAAGAGAACGAAATAATGCTTCTTATTGTCTTTGAAATATGAAAGCTATCTTGCATAGATATTTTACAATCTCGATCCAAAGTGACGGATTGAGAATTTTCTCTAGAAACTGAGGCTTCCGGATTGTGAGGTGCGAATATATTGGACCAAGCAGAAGGGTCAGCTGGAACTCGAACTCAGAACCTTTCATCTAACCGTGACGTGCGCTTTTACCAATTCAGCCATTGCCAACTATCCAATTTCAAATGTATTAAATGTGTGCCAAACCACATAAAATGTTTTGTATGCCATTTATTATGGAGCTCCTCTTGTTATAATCTTATACACGGTGTCCGGAAACTCGTAGTACAAGCGGGAAACTGGTAAATCTGCATCACATTCTGAGTCGATTTGTGATATAACTTTTTTGATTTGAGCTTTCGTTTTCGAGTAAATCGGGTCCGAAATTTTTTTTGGTTAAATTTGAAAAAATTGTTCACCAGGGGGTTGATTTCAGCTGTGTAATGTCTTATAAAATGCAACGAAGGGTAAACCGGGCTCAAAAGTTTTTTTAACCCTTTAGTTGCCGAAAAAATGGAAAAATAGAAAAAAATAATATTAAAAATCGAAATGCTGAGATCGTAAAAAAATAAGTTTTTTGGGTTCTCCAGGTGATGTAGATTCACCAGTTTCCCGCTTGTACTACGAGTTTCCGGACACGTTGTATATTTATCTAATATCCGTTTCTGTTACAAGTGTAATTTTCAAATACACAATACATTATTATAATGCGGAAAATAATCAATGGTGTCTCAGTCAGGTGAATTACACTTACACATGTATAAATTAACCTTAATAACTGCTGATTTCCCTAAAATAAAATAAATGACCATAATTTTTATTTTGCAAATACAGGGTGGCCCTTAACTGTATACCTAGTTTTAATTAACAATAAATAAATAATGGTAGAACTTAGACATGTTTTATTAATATTTTCAAAAACTATAATAAATGGAAATTTTAATGACATTAAGTTTTAAAAATTATATTGTCCAAGTGAGCTCCATCAGCCTGTTGACATTGTCTAAGGCGGATTCGAAAATTCTCAAAAAACACGTTGACAAGTTGCCCGTGGGATGGCGTTAATTTCCCGTACAATGTTTTATTTTAACTGATTTATTGTTATCGGATTGTCTTCATAGACTCTTGATTTTAAGTATCCTCACAAAAAATAATCACACGGGCTGAGATCTGGGCTCCGTGGAGGCCATTCAATGTCTCCTCCTCGTGAAATGAGTTTTTCGGGGAACATCTTCTTCAAACGGTCCATGGACAGTTTGGCAGTGTGTCAGGAGGCGCCGTCCTGCTGAAACCAGCTCCTGGAATTGTGGCCTTGAAAATCTTGAAGAGCTGGGACCAAGAACTCCTGAAGCATCTGACAATAATTCTTAGATTTCACTGTCATAGCAACTCTCCTTTCGTTTTCAAATAAATATTGGCCAAAGATACCCCTCTGATATTGCAGCCCACACAACGACCTTCGGGCTATGTAAGGGACGTTGATGCTTCTGTCGGGGGGTCTTCTTCTTCTTCTTCTTCTATTCTCAGACCAATACCGGCAATTTTGTTTATTAACATGGCCATTGATATGGAAATTGGCCTCATCGCTGAACATTATGTTGAAAAAATTGTCAAAACGTTCCAGCACCACATTGGCAAAATTAAGTCGAAAATCGGTATCATTCAGCTTCAAATCTTGCGTCAGCTGAATTTTATAAGCTTTTAGATGTAAATCGTGGCGTAAAATTCTTTGTAAAGTGGTCCTCTTGATGGATAAGGCTTGGCTTCTCTTGCGAGTAGTTTGTTGTGGATTTTCCCTCACTGATTCACTAACACGCTAAATAACTTCTGGTATCCTCGCTGACTTTGGGCGACCTTCATTAATTGTTTTTACTGTTGAGCCGGTTGTCTCAAACATTTTGATCCATTTCCGAATAGATTTTGCTCTTGGTGCTTGATTAATGTCTCGTAAACCGAAATCAGCACGGTACATTCGTCTCGAAATCGTCACGGAATAATTGTTTATGTAATATGCACGAACACAAAATGCGCGCTGCTCTCCCGTGAACGGCTCCAAGGCGACTAAAATTTCCACGAAATAACGCGTCTAACGATACCCCCCGAAACGCGCTCGCCCCACGCATTGTTAAAAAAATAACGAAACAAACCGCGAACACAGTTATGGTCCACCCTGTATAAACTAAACCTATCTAAACTACGTATCACTTCAGTACCGCGTAAATTTGTGAAGAGGGTGTGGGTACAGCCGCCCCTTAAACCATTTATTGGATAAGTAACATCCCTTCCATAGGTCACTTCAACTGGTTCGGTACATTTGATGACTTAGCAGGGGTGCCCGGGTTGCGTATTTACAATCCCTACCGCGTTTCAGTCGCTTTAAATTTTCAATTTCAAAATTTAAATATTTAGAAATAAAATTATTAATTTCTAATATACACATTAGAAAGATTATTTTATCTAGATTTCAGAAAAAAAATTGTTTTTGCGAAGTGATGAAAATTTATCAATATAGAGGTGTATTTACAATATATGGGAATAATATTAAAATTTACACATTTAGAAATAAAATTATTAATTTCTAATATACACATCAGAAAGATTATTTTATCTAGATTTTAGAAATATTTTTGTTTTTGCAATGTGATAAAAAATAACCAATATAGATGTATATTTAAAATATAAATTGTCGTTACCGCGACTGAATCGGTATAGGTTTTGTAAATACGCGCCCGGGTTCATGGGGTCAGGATTGACTAGGTCTCTGCGATCGATGCGTTTGTCAAACTGGTGCGTGGCGGACCGGATCGCGTCAAATGACCCTCCAGATCCATCCATCATGCCTTTTTCCTATCCAGAATTTTCTCTCCTTCCTTTCCCTAAAAAGACCCTCCACAGAGAAACCCTAAAAATGCCATAGGCCCTGAGGGATTTTTTTCCTCATGGTCTCCCGTGTGGAGCGAATTAAAAAAAGTCGACTAAATCAAATGTTTAATTTCAACATGTTTACCTAATATAAAAACACTTTAGAGCATTTTTTCAAAAGAAGGTACAACGAGGGATAAATGATTTCCTTTGCATTATTATCAAAAGATAATTAATCAATAAGTTACTTACAATAACTCTGGTGATATTTTTTCCTTGTTAAATAACCGCTTAAAGATAGGAAATCCCTTACCTGAAACAAAGTAAGATCACAAATTAAAATAAGAACTAAAGTACATAACTAACAAGATAATGAAAAGAATTAGTTGAGAACTTGGGTTTAAAAAAATAACTATGTGAAACCAGGCTCTGTAAAAAAGGTAGGTAGCATAAAGATATTTGAAAATTACTTCTTCAAACACAGCAAACTAATTTTGTGGTACCATTTTAATACAACATTCATAAATTGACCATGATTATTTTTACTTATTTTTTTCTTTCTTATTTTAATAGTCATATAATATATGAAGAATTTATTAATAAATCTTAATGTAGATATAATTCAATAATTATTCTTATTATCAAGCATATCTTATTATCCACTAATATTATAAAGGCGAAAGTTTGAATGGATATTTGTTACTCTTTTTTTTTTTTTTTTTTACGTGATCTCCACACAGGAGGCCCTGAGGAAAACAATTTCCCTCAGGGCCTATGTCATCTTTGGGGATGCTGTGTGGAGGGTTTTTTAAGGAAAGGAAGGAGAGGAGCGTTCTGGGAAGGAAAAGGGTTTAAGGGGTGGGTAGGAATCTGGGGTTCAGTGTGTCTTGGTCATCCGCCTCCAAGACCTAGACAAACCTCACCCCATGAACCCGGGCACCCCTGCTAAATCACCAAACGTAGCGAACCACTTGGGGTGACCTATGGCAGAGGTGTTGGTTATCCAATAAAGGTTCCCGGGGCGGCGGTACCCATTCCCCGCCTCCCAATTCCTCCCAACTCTTTCACGCAATAAATACTCAATGGACTTTAAAAATTATTTCACTAATAGGTAGCTACATTATTTGCGAGTAATATAGGCTGTATATATTGTTAAGCTCTGGCGTTATGAAATTATTTATTATACGTTTATTGTCCGGAAGAAAAGCAAAGCTTTGATAAGTAATTGTTTGACGTGCGCTGTCATTTTGTTATTTATTTAGGTTACTATGGAGATTCCTTTGATAGTAAAAATTCAAATATCTATAAAATATACTCCTGCATCTCATTGATTTTAAAGTACCTACTCGAGAAACAAGGCAAAACATATTATTCTGCAACAATAATTCTCTAACAAACTACGACACACATGCACCAATTTCACGATTACACACACTAGGGAACAAATTCACCTCAAATATCGATGTATTTAATACAAGTTTACCTTTATTCAAGAAATATCTGAACAATATTTTTATGTAGAATATATTGATATCTAAGGAGCATCAATTAGGATCTATTGCATATATTTGTGTATTTCTATAAATCTACAATGTAAAAACCTATTATCATTTTCTTTTCATGTATCTTGCATTTTGTCATGTATTTTTCATCACATTTAATTAGTCACCTGTAAATTTTGTAATTATTAACATACCTACAAGTTTATTTCTATGCCATTTATAACTTAGAAACTTTCTCTTTTTAAACGACTTCAAAAAGGAGGAGGTTCTCAATTCGACTGTATTTCTTTTTTTTTTATTTTTTTTTTTTTTATGTTTGTTACCTCAGAACTTTTGACTGGGTGAACCGATATTGATGATTCTTTTTATTATTTGAAAGCTGGTGATTCCCGTGTGGTCCCATTTTAATTTGGTCCAGTTCCGACAATGGCATCCATGAGAAAACCATATAAGTCTTAAATTTGCATTAAGTATGTGCCCGACAAATGGACGAATAACTCAATATCACGCCAACCGATTTCGATGATTCTTTTTTTATTGGAAAGGATGTACTTTAAGGGTAATTTGATGAGAGTTTGGTTAGGTTTTGATTATCGGATCCATGACAAATTAACGAAACTCGGCCGAATCTCTTAATTTGACCCTAACGTCGCTATGGTCAAATTATGTCTGTCTCATATGAGCAGCACGTTTAGTAGGTTTACCCATATTCAGACAAATTAGTTAGTGTTCTTTAGATTCACTAAAAATCAAAAAATAAACAAAAATTTAACAAAACAAAAAATCGACTTCAAAAAATGCACTAAAAAGTAAAAAAAATAATTTCGTATTCTTCTACAACTTCATAATCAACTAACTTTTTCTAATCATCAATATGTAGGTACGATTGTTATTTTTGGAGTAGGTGTCAGCAAAGGTACGTGCGTGGCGTGTTCACTTGACAGCTCCCCGCGCCACCGCGGCCCCGCTATCGCCTCTAGCCTCGTCAAGTCGCTTGTGCGACACAAGCACATCTCACCTATAACTATGTATGTAGTTACAAACCTACCTTGACTGACACCGACTCCAAAAGTAACAATCGTACCTACATATTGATGATTAGAAAAAGTAAGTTGATTATGAAGTTGTAGAAGAATACGAAATTATTTTTTTACTTTTTAGTGCATTTTTTGAAGTCGTTTTTTTGTTTTGTTAAATTTTTGTTTATATTGTAATGCACTATCTTTCCTTAAATTTATCTGTTTACCTACCTTTCATATGATGTTTACTAGTTATATTTTTATAGTTCATCTTTTTATTCAAAAACTGTCTCTGTATTTATAAACTTGTCATGTAAAAGCCCATCAGGGCGTTGAAAATTAATAAATAAATAAAATACTATAAATGCTGTAATTTTATAAATGTCTATACTAATATTATAAATGCGATACCGCGCGTGTTTGATTGTTACGTTTTTATAGGTGACACGCATGTTGATTGAAAAATGATGGTTACGGGTATGGAGGGGAAGGCGGGGTTTGGGTGAAGGGTGGCGGAGGGGGTTGGGCGGTGGGTTGGGCGGGGGGGGGGGGGGGGTGAGCGGGGATAGGGAAGGTATAGGAAGCGGAGTGGGAAACCTAATACCCCCTAATACCATGCGAGCGAAAGCTAGTTAATAATTCGAATCTCCAATTTTTACCCGCCATACCACAAAAAGATGCCTGAGTTATGGTGGATGAAATAATACAACAAAACATTGGTATGCATAAAAGAAAATTAAAATTAATAAGGCTTTCTGAAAGAAAATTTGTATCTGATATTTATTTTGTTTTTAAAATCATTATTTCTTCTCATTAATCTGTATTATTGCAGCAAGATTGATTTTATTCGAATTTCCCAAAAGAGTGACGCAAACTAAAAACATCTTTATTTTTAACTTAATGAGTAAAATCTCAAATTGTAATATTTAATTAATGAAAACAATATTAGCGAAACTCAATCACGGTCACACTTGGGAATCGAACCCAGGACCTATGACTTGCCGTGTCAGTGCTATACCAACTGAGCTAATGTGTCCCTATGCGATTCCACCAAAAAGTTATCCACAAAAAAATTAAAATTAACACCATAATGAAACCAAACTTTTCGACAATAATTTGAAATATTTTTATGAAATTTTGGAGTTTTTTTATTCATTATTTTTACACGAAACGAAAAAAGGTGAAGTGACACTATCTTTATAACGCATTTGTCAAATAAAATATGTATGTGTTTTTATTATTTTATTAATAGGCCACTTGCATCACATTTTTTAAATTTTTTTCCCGTTTAGGTAAATATTCTAAGACATTCTGTATTTTTTTTTAATCGTATTTTTGAAACCCTGGGGATTTTTTGAAAATTTCAATCCGAAAAATCAGACCATTTTTTATAAACCGGAAAGACGGGACATAATTTTACAGGTGTGAAAAAACGATAATTACGTAGCCGAAAATCATTTTAAAAAAAAGAACGTTTTCCACACTAATGGCACAGGAGAATAACGAGGCATACCAAAAATATTACATCTCATAAATATTTTTTTCCTTGATCCATCTTATTGATCATAAATCATTATAATGTACAGCGTCTCTATTACTAAATTCAATGTAATATAATTGTACTTGTAAATTATAATAATAATAAGAATATTATAAAAATTTAATTTTGTTAAAATCAGCACCATAATCATTATACCTCTAAAACACGTACCGACATCATCTTCTCGTTCTGAAGAGAACCCCGTACATCAGTAAATGTACGGGGTTCTCTTCAGAACATCTGTCAAAAAGTGAATCCAAATGATAAGTTTGCAGAGAACAAACAATAAATCTAGTGAACGAATTAAAAAATTCGCCTGAAATCAAAGTGATGCCATATAAAAAAATAAATCAGTGTGGAATTTTACAAAATTAATAAAAACATTTTCGGAGACGGGACATTTTCATGTAGTGACGTCACGAGCCCAAATAATGGAACATTTTCTTAATCGTAGTAAAAAGATCTATCCACACGATTTTTTCCAGTCGTTATGAAATCCATGCAAGTGGCCTATTATCTTTTATCAGTAATTTTAGTTTTTAATTACGAAAAAAAGTAAGGTGAGTCATTTTAAAAAGTTATTTTTCTTTGCATTCAAAAATTTTATAATAAAAAAATTATACGCTTATTTTGAATTATAAAATTTGCAAGCATCTTTTATCACATTTTAAAAACAGTTTTTAGTTTTCAGATACGTTCAGAAATGTTCCATTTATGTAGATTTTATCGCAAAGCAAAATATTTTGACCTTCTGACAGAATACGTCCGAAGCATGAAAAGTTTAATCACAACAGGAAGTACAGCCTAAATAGGTTAACGAACTCAAAAACAAATTAAATTTAATTAAATGACGACAATATTAGCGACTTTTCGTTATTTTTTTTTGGGGTGTTATGCCGTGTTGCGCTACCTCTTTCTTTAGCCAACGTTTCGGACAGCGTTGCAGTGTCCACCATCAGGGCAGATCCGGCAGATCCAGTAGTTGTGTCTGTCGGATCTGCCCTGATGATGGACACTGCAACGCTGTCCGAAAAGTTGGCTAAAGAAGGAGGTAGCGCAATACGGCATAACACCCCAAAAACAAATAACGAAAATACTTTTGGCCGTGAAAATCTTAAAACGTATTCAATATTAGCGAAACTCAATAGAAAATCTGGAGACAGAAAAATTAGAAAAAGACATTAGCACCTCTGGGACTTGAACCTTGCTTACATGGCAAATTCTCTACCAACTGAGCTAAGGTGTCTATATCCAATTCGGTCATTTTAAATGTATCATACTTCGACTAGGAACTACCAACATTATTTTCATTTTCTTAACGCACATATTGTTGGCTGCTATCTTTTATTATGATTGCAAGATTCAAATCCGAACTTTTTATGACGATATTTCTTTAACCCATTGAGTTTCGCTATTATTGTCTTCATTTAATTAAATATTATAATTCGTCGTTTCACTCATGAAGTTAAAAGTAAAAATTAAATTCATCGTGTCGGCATAGGTAAGTGTTCGAGGCAGACCGAGATCCTTCATAGAAGAGCAAAGAACTGTCGGAACAGAGAGTATCGCATCCACAAAGTGAGACAAGATAAGAAGCCATTAAGAGAAAAATGAATATAACATGAGTGGGGGGGGGGGAAGGGTAAGTGTGAGGGAGAAGAGGAAGAGAGGTGGGGAGGTTTGTGGGGTTAGGGCGGGCTCACAATCTAACCGCGACAGGAACTTGACGTTGACTTGTAATAACTTTACACGGGATAATGGTCCCGATAGTAAAGTGAGACTTAGGGATTTTAGTAACAACAAGGTAAAACATTTGGGCATTATCATTATTCTACCCCTATAAAACAATATCATTACTCACGCACGCATGGCAACGAAATATAACATTTTCAAAATAGGAACTGATGTAGGTGTGTAAGTATTACGCATAACAATATGTTTAAATATATGTATGTTGAAATGCAAGCTGGGTAGGTGTCTATACTATTTTTGAAATCATAGGAATAACTTTTGAAGGTTATGAAAAACAGCTTTGCGCCCCTTTTTACATAAACTTAATTTTTTAATTAAATATTTTTTTTGGTTTTTCTTTGGAAATAGTTAATATTTTTTTTTATTGTATTAACGAGATAAAAAGTGAAGTTTTCTTGCTAATTTCCTTAATAAAAGATACGAGTATATTCAATTTTTAGACGTTTGGAGTAAAAATATTACTTTTTTTTATATTTGAGATTAAAATATTTCAATTCATAAATGTTAAAGGACTAACTTACTAACTAAGGACTAACTTACTACCATCACGCCGTTTCCCCGCAGGGGTAGTCAGAGAGGACGGACCGCCAAACAACTCGATCTAGGCACACACTCCTTGCCTCGTTCACATTCATACAGCGTCTCATACATGCTCTTCTATTATTCCGACTTTTTACATGGCCCGACTCAAGTATCTGATTCACTTGGTCATGCCATGCCATTTTAAAGGATGACATTAAAAAATCTAAACGTGAATTTCGTCAAGTTTTTATAATGGTACTAGCTGGTACCCGGCATGCGTTGCTATGCCATTTAATGAAGAAATGGTTTCTCCCTGCGCGTCCTTTCCCATTCGTCCCGTTTCCCTTCCGCCTTCCCTATCTCTCCCGCGTCCCCTTTCCTTCTCGCGTTCCCACTACACCTCCTCCACCTTCCTTCTTCCTACTCCCTTCACCCTTCCCCAATCCCGCGAACCCCCCTCCCGTGTTTCCCGTCCTCCCATCCTCCCTCCCTCTCCCCCCCTTCTCCAACTCCCTTCTTCCCCCTCCCCCCTTCCCAATCCTGCATTCCATACATTCAGTTTTCAAACAGCTTGCGTGCCACTTATTGCATTTTTTATACAAATTTCATAATGCCAGAGCTCACCAGTAGTTTTATACAAACCAAAAAAAAGAATTATTCAATTTGGTGCAGTCGTTCGGAAGTTATACGCGTACATACATTTCGGCGATTCATTTTTATTTATACAGATTTGTTTTTTATGCCATCTTTAAAATTAATAAAAATTAAGCACATTTGAACTATCTTAGAAATATTCCGTAAAACGATCCGAATATTCCTAAGACAGTTCAAATAAAAATAAAGCACATTTTAACAATACGATAAGAAATTTTAAGTTTATGTTGCAGATAAACATTCCCCCTTGGTTTTACAAACAATGTATATATATATATTGTGTATATGTGTATATATATAGCTTTCTGTCAATCAATTATACAATACGGCATTATAGGATGGGGCGGTACATATAAAAATCAAACACAAACAATTTACATATCACAAAAACTAATAATAAAAACAATTTTAAAAAAACCCTACTCATATTCGTCAGAACTTTTATTCAAACAATTTAAGGTCAGAAAATTAAGTGCATTATACTTTTATCATGCAACATTACAAATTTATAAAGATAATATTAAAAATCAAGTTGCACCCTTTAAAAATAACAGAAGTCTTAGACAAACATCAATACTTCCCACTCCAAAATGTAAAAAAAAAATTGGACAATTGAGTCATAAATATCTCGGAGCAAAATTTTTTAATTCATTACCAGAAAAAATTAGAAACATGAATACCAATATAAAAAGTTTTAAAACTCACCTAAAAAATTATACTGAAAACTTAAACTGAATGATATTAAAAAAAGCAATACAATAACACCCCCCCATACACACAAGCCTTGCTTAATTATGAGGGTACATCAAATATTCTATGTAATTAATTACTGTATAAAATTTATTTGTAATTTATGTACCTTCTATTAGTAATAAAAAAAAAATATATATATATACATATATATCTTTCCATGAATTTTTATTTTATATTTCTATTAACAATTTGGGATTTTGCAATTTGGGAGGCGGGCATTGTAGCCCTGGAAACCATTTATTGGATAACCAACACCTTGGCCATAGGTCACCCCAAGTAGTTCGCTACGTTTGGTGACTTAGAAGGGGTGCCCGGGTTCATGGGGTGAGGTTTGTCCCAGTCTTGGTGGCGAATGCGTCTATCCACAAGCTGTATGGCAGGCCGAGTCGGTAGAGAGTGTTTGAGGGAGTCGCTTTGACTTCTCCAGCCGTATTCTGTCGGAAACTCGCCTCGCAACCCAGTGGGAGGGATGGTATCATTCATCGGTCACTCCTAGACACACTGACCCCCAGATTCCTACCCACCGCTAATACTCTTTTCTATCCCAGAACTTCCACTTCTTCCTTTTTTTTAAATACCCTCCACACAACATCCCCAAAGATGACATAGGTCCTGAGGGGAATTCCTTTCCTCAGGGCCTCCTGTGTGGAGCATTCGCATGTAAAAAATGTTATAAAAACAAGGTTTTATCAATGGTCGCTTACCAATGGTATAATATTCACGACGTTTTAGTAAGGCTGTAATTCTTTTAATTGTCATCCTTGTTTCTGAACTAATCCACTTTTTTCCTTTTTAAATTTATTTTCACTCGCAATTTTTACATCTACCGACCGCTTTAAAGCAAATTTCATGATGCTAGAGCTTACAGGTTTGGTTTCAGAGAAATTATGAGATTCTGTTTCAAAGTCAAGAAATCAATTATAACTTATCAAAAAGAGTTCAACCAATGAAAATTTTAATGGAAAACTCCTAAAACCGCTGATGCGAAGTCAAATAATAAACATTTATACTCAACTACAAAAAAATATCCAAATAGTTACTGCTTTTGATTCTCAGATCAAACACATTTTTTCCAAACTTACAAAATTTATATTTTTGAATGTAGCTATTACTTTGTGGTTATCCATTATAGAAAAATGAAATAATTTAACTTTGTATAAACCACTTATTTGATGCGCAAATCCGACCGGTTTCGGAACAAACGTTCCTTCGTCAGGGAAAGCTTATACTAATTTGACAGTTTCGAACAATGTTTTATTATGGTAGGGGTGGAGCTGTTGCTAGATAATAATGTAGATTGGGTAGGTAGGTATTAGTGTAGAGTGGGTGGGTAGGGGAACAAATCCATGATTGGGCTATATGACAATATTTTTTGTTTGTTAATAATAGATTCATTATTTTTAAGGGATTTTTTAATTTCCAAGGCTTCTAAGTTATCTAAACGTTTTCCTTTATTATTAATATGAAGAATATTTATCCCTGTATTTTTTTCAAAATTTACTTGAATAAATTTCTAAAGCCTCTACTCTTACTATTGTAATTACACCACAGTAAGTTGTTGCAAGTACTTACTTCTAACTGTAAGACTAACACAATTTGGGAGGCACAATTTGGGAGGCACAGTAAGTTGTTGCAAGTACTTACTTCTAACTGTAAGACTAACACAATTTGGGAGGCGGGATTGGGTACCGCCGCCCCGGGAACCTTTATTGGATAACCAACACCTCTGCCATAGGTCACCCCAAGTGGTTCGCTACGTTTGGTGATTTAGCAGGGGTGCCCGGGTTCATGGGGTGAGGTTTATCTAGGTATTGGAGGCGGATGATCAGGACACACTGAACCACAGATTCCTACCCACCCCTTAAACCCTTTTCCTTCCCAGAACTTTCCTCTCCTTCCTTTCCCCAAAAAACCCTCCACACAGCATCCCTAAAGATGACATAGGCCCTGAGGAAGATGTTTTCCCTAAAATTATTTTCCTCAGGGCTTCCTGTGTGGAGCTCATGTAAAAAAAAAAAAAAAAGCGGCTTTCATTGCGGTTTGATTGTAAAATGCCTGGTGGGGGGATAAGTAAAAAAAAACCCACGGGCTTAATGATTGCTCCTAGAAGTAAAGCCCGGGAGATACGGGCTCATTGTCGGGAAACTCCATGGCAACAGTAATAGTAACATCGGCCCAGAAAGCCAGTATTAAAGCTGTACCATACATCCAAAGGCTTTGCGACACATGCGGTTGGTAGGGGGTTGTGTTTTTTTTTCTAACTTAACTTTAGAAGGGGTGATATTTGAGTTTGAACGAATCGTTGTTTTTGAACGAATTTTTGTAAAAATCGATTGAATCATTTGCACCGATTCTTTCATCAATTGGTAATCAGCGATGTATATAAAAATCAAAATATGCTAGCTTACCTATATGTATGCAAGTTGTATATGTATTCCTATATTAAGCATAGGAAATGTTTGAAGCTTTCAAAATACCTTCTTTCCACCTAAAAAGTTTTTTAATCATTACAAAAAATTCTCAATTAAATTATTGAATTGTATTTTAATATACAAAAATGAATGTTTGTAATATATGAAAAGTGAGTGTCAAAGTCACTTCAATATCATCTAGGGTGGTGGACTTTTTATTGTAAAACACTTTTTTTTACTGAAGAGTCGTTTTATTTACAAACACTTTTGAGTAACAATGAAATCAACACTTTTTGAAGCTAATTTTGGCCCGGACCTCGCCTGGGCAACACGGGGTCTATACTCCAAGTATCGGTTAATGCGAGAGAGAGAAATATTTGAGTAGCACCCCTTTTATACTGCTAAAAACTGTAAAAATACCGTCTTTCAGACTGTTAAAAAGACAAGAATAATAAATAATGATACTAAACAACTACTGGGTCACGTTCTCTAATTTAGTTGGTCGGTAACACTAGCTTCTATAAAATTCCTACAGAGGTCTCTAACATTCATACTCTTTTAATAAACTAAGAAAAATTAAACCAATGGGATTAACTACAGTATTTATCTCATAGATGTCACTATTGTGTGTCATAGATGTCACTTTTCTTAACAGTGAGAATTTGATTAAAAAAATTGTAATAGGTGGCATGCGAACTGTTTGAAAACTGAATGTACAGGGACTGAATACATAAAACGCGGGAGGGGGGTTGGCGGGACGGGGAAGCGGGAGAAGGGGAACGCGTGAAGGGAGGGGGACATGGGAAGGGGCGCAGGAAGGGGAACGGGACGAATGGGAAAAGACACGCAGGGAGAAATAATTTCTTAATCAAGTAGCATCGCAACGCATGCCAGGAAATTGCTAGTTTTTGTTTCATCACGCTTCTATCATTAAGTTTTTACTTCAAAAAAATAGTATTTGCATAAAAATGGATTTTGGCGTCCTAAATATCTTTCAATCCCAATATCTTTAATTCGACGTAAAATGTATTCAATAGAAATAAAACGCTGGTTTATATAGAATTTATGTGAGCTTAGAGATAGTACAAGATTTTTCAATATAAACAATTCTAATTCGTAATTCTAATTCAGATATTTATTTAAGTACATTAGCTCAGCTTACAAATGGCACCGTTCCGTACGCATTCTGCAGGAAATTGATGAAAGAAGAAATTCGGGAAAAAGGTATCGAAATATGCTCTTATTTTGTATGTGGGTTTTATTATATTCATTATGAACATTATGTCAAAAGTCTAATGGGTTTAGAGTGTTTTGTTTTTGTAAAGTTCATCGTGCATTCCTAAAATATTTATTTTTTCACCGTAATTCTTGGTATTTCAATGTGATATCGTGACAAAAAGCTTTTTGTATTTTTCAACACTTTTAAATAAAATACATCTGGGTCAGAGATGAAAACGTATCGATGCTGAGTAATCAATTTTTTGAACCTTTTTAACATTTTTTCGGAAGCCGAGGGGTTTTAAAACTTTTGGAGTACGGTCTACGTTTTTAAAAGACATTCAACACTTGATATTAAAAATCATAATTGACCCAACTAATTCCAACTTCGGGTTCGAAAAACGAAAGCTCAAATCAAAAAAAGGCCTACCAATAAATCGATTTTTTTTTTTCTGAACTCGTATTTGTTTTAGAATCAGTCGTCATTACATAGTATAAAATGCAGTCGCTCAAAATGTACGTGCGCGTTAATCTTTTAAACTGCGCAACGGATATTCATACGTTTTTCACCAATAGATAGAGTGATTGAAGAGGAATGTATAATACATGTAAATTATATTAGAGAAAAGTTGAGATATTCAAAGAAAACATATTTTTGTGCGATTTAAAACGGCTGGCGGGCCGTACTATAGTCACTTTTGAAATTCGTTCTACGGAAGAAATTGGAAAATAGATGTCCTAGAGCAAGTGGGTATTTGATTTTCATTTTTCAAATATCCAGTGTTGCATTGCAAGCATTGTATAATTAGTGGCGAGTTAATTAGTTTATATGTATAATAGATGCTTATTATAGTAGAGAAAAGCCGATAAATTCAAATATTCAATTCAGGCAGCGGGCAGCGGGCAGCTGGCAAGCGGGTGGTGTGGATTTTATAAAGATTAAGTAATGGCGTTGTGTTTCTTTAGCCACAGCAACGTGTGGCCGGGTCTGCTAGTTTTCAATATAAAACAAAAATAAGTGAATACCGCACAAGAGTCCCAACTTTTTGTGAATAGGAGTGGGGAAGGAGATGGGAAAGAGGAAGCTGTAGTACCCGGCTATTCAAATCTGGTAACCAAACACGGCTAAAGCTATTTCAAGCATCGTTTTGATTCTGAATGGTGGTCTTACACCAGGGCGATACTGAGATACGTGCTTCTAAGTCCTTCCATCCCCCCTCCAGTAACCCGACGCTCATCTTTTCCTAAAGGTCTTCAAAAACTTCCCCTTCTCTCCCAAGTACATTTTTTCGCGGCAAAATCGGTGAACCGGCTAAAGGTCGCGGACTTCGAGCATCGTCTGCGGTTGGGCCGATAGCTTTACGCATTCTCATTGCGACTGCCCGGTGGTCTATGGAATACTCTCTCTGGCTTTTCTTTTTATATATTTTATTTTCTTTCCGCTATTATAGTAATTACTTACATTATAACATAATCATATAACTGTTTTCTCCATATTACTTATTTTATTTACAGAAGGTTTCTTCGACTGGTCATAGCCGTTATATATATTTTTCTTTTTCTTTTAATAACACTATTATCTCTTTTTGATGTTAACTATTTCAGAAGAACTATTCCACGGGCTATTTATCTTTTGTATAATGTTAACGTAAGTACTTGCATACTGCTTACTAACCCCGTATGCATGGACATTGGGGGGTCTAGAGTTGTTCAAATAAATGTAGCTTCGTTCAAAAAAAAAGTAGAGTCTTGACGTGCGCGGTGAAGGAGGAAACCATATGTTTCCTTATAACGCCGTTGGGAAAGTGGTGGGTCCCCTCCAATGAGATACGTGCCGCAAATATACTTTATATATATTTTTTAATTAATGAAATTAGCGAAATAACGCAAATTAATCCAACTAAATTTATTGTCCCATTCCGGGAGACCTAGATAAATCTCAACCCATGAACCCGTTGAAAACTACAGACGGGTGGCAATACTTTCTGCCCCAGCTAAGTTATTCGAATCGATACTTCATAAACACTTGCAGTTTCAAGTAGAGCCATTCTTATTAGCGGAACAGCATGGGTTTAGAAAAGGCCGATCAACTGACACCAATCTATTGGTATTTACAGATTATGTTTCCAAATCTTTAGATAAAGGCTACCAAGTAGATTGCTCATACAATGATTTCTCAAAGGCATTTGACACCGTAAACCATGATATCTTATTAAATAAATTGTCAACGATAGGTTTTTCTTTCCGGTTTCTTATATTCTTTGCCAGCTATTTTACTAAAAGAAAACAATTTGTATCACATGGAATATTCTTATCAAAATTATTTCTTGTTTTCTCAGGAGTACCTCAGGGCTCTAATTTAGGACCACTCCTCTTTTTGATTTTTATTAATGATATAACGGAAATTATTCTGCATTTCAGATCACTTCTTTTCGCAGATGATCTAAAACTTTTCTTGGAAATACAAACTTTAGAGGACTGCATTCGACTCCATTCGGAGTAAACGGAATCAGATTGAATTCAATATCTCTAAATGTTTCATTCTTTCTTTCATTAGAGCGTATCTATATCGAACGTGTTATTTCATATCATGCATTTTTATCGAAGAGGAAATATTCTTCATTTGAACAGCGCGTCCCCGAAATATTGATTTCTCAATACTTTAATATGAGGTGATTCATGCTCCCAAAAATATAAATTATTTTGTTGCACAACGTAAAATTACAACCTGAGATGACTCACGCGGAAATAGAAATTATTGCATGAATTTAAAATATTGTGAAACCGACTGACCTGCTACTATAAAAGGTCTGCGAAGAAAGCAGTTGACATTCAGTCTTCATCATCAGCGATCGGAATAACATCTCTACACAGTTACTATCTGAAGATCCTCGACATTGAAACGCTGCTCAATTCAAGACGTCAGTCTCGCCGACACCGGTTGGAACTTTAAGACGTCAGTCTTGCCATCACCTTTCGAGGCTCCAAGACGCAACTCTTTCACCTCAAGCACCCGATGGGATAATACCTACAAAACGCTGATGCCTGAGCCCTGACCATCTTGCTCCGGACTCCTAGCCCGGGGCCCTCTTGCCATCCTGCTCTGGGCTGCTAGCCCGGAGCCCCTTTGCAACGAGCCTTGCATCTCGCTGCCCTGATGATAATGCCGAAGCCCCATGGCCATCCTTGGGCTCCTTGAACTCGCTGATTCTTACCAAGCTCTTGATGTCGCTGCGCTACCCCTGATCATCTTGCTCTGGGCTGCTAGCCTGGGGCCCCTTTGCATCAAGCCTTGCATCTCTCTGCCCTGATGATAACGCCGAAGCCCTGGCCATCCTCGGGCTCCTTTGAATGCAGACCGATACCCTGGAGCCAATCAAGATGTGAGTGGCTGCGACCGCCCTAGCCTAGGATGCTAGCGACCCACCGCCATGCAATGACAAGCCGGCTCACTTAAGAGTTGCTGCGACCGCCCTAGCCTAGGATGCTAGCGACCCACCGCCATGCAATGACAAGCCGGCCTACGTAAGAGTTGCTGTGACCACCCCGCCTAGGATTCTGTTCCCATGGATACATAACAAACTCGAGAATATACATCATCTGGAGCGCAGCCCATCTCACATAATACATAACCAGCGTCCAGCGCAGCCTACATACTCCGATGCAAGAGCATTCCATCTCACGATGCGTGGCGGAAGATACCCAGCATGGATGCTTCGGTAACCAGATACTCTACTGCGGAACTTCAACAGCTGTCAAAGCGAGAATACATCTCTATCAAGACATTGGAATTGTCAGGCGTCTCTGTGTACCGGCGCTTATTGTTTACAGTTTTTTGTGCAGGCCTACGGGTCTTGTACAAATTGGTCCTTCGAGCCGGATCTACACATCACGCCTTAGTAGAGATGCCATTGCCTTGCAGCGGCTGCAAGGCCATGCACTCATCCAAGACGCCCAGTGACGCCTAGCCTTCACCCTGAAGCTCTTGTTAGGGCAAGTCGATGCCCATCGAATGGTCTCCCGGGAAGGGCGCGACAATCAAAATACTTAACGGATAGTATCACGAACCGCACTGGGATGGATCACTCACAGAGGGCTCACTCACAGTAGCAGACACGCGCCTGAGAAAGTTGGTGATATCAAACGTTACCTTTGACTCCCTTGGCCTATTGTTCTCGGTCAGAATCAATAAAAGTGACCGACGAGCCGTCTACCCTCGCGCTTACTTTGCCTTCGTGTCCAATATACTGGATGAGACGGATGAACTGACAAACATACCGCACTGGAGATGGGTGCCGAAGAAACTTAATCCGGCACACTCAGCACAACCAAGAATGGTTGCAACATGACGCCGACCCACTGGATCAGATCGCTTCAATAATGGTAGAAGCATACCACATGATGGTGAGCCAACCAGTTGACGAGCTTGCTGCGACCGTCCCAGCCTTGGAAGCTGGTGCCGGATATTCAGCAGCTCACGGCCACATGATGGTGAGCCAACCAGTTGACGAGCTTGCTGTGACCGTCCCAGCCTTGGAAGCTGGTGCCGGATATTCAGCAGCTCACGGCCACATGATGGTGAGCCAACCAGTTGACGAGCTTGCTGTGACCGTCCCAGCCTTGGAAGCTGGTGCCGGATATTCAGCAGCTCACGGCCACATGATGGTGAGCCAACCAGTTGACAAGCTTGCTGTGACCGTCCCAGCCTTGGATGCTGGTGCCGGATATTCAGCAGCTCACGGCCACATGATGGTGAGCCAACTAGTTGACGAGCTTGCTGCGACCGTCCCAGCCTTGGAAGCTGGTGCCGGATATTCAGCAGCTCACGGCCACATGATGGTGAGCCAACCAGTTGATGAGCTTGCTGTGACCGTCCCAGCCTTGGATGCTGGTGCCGGATATTCAGCAGCTCACGGCCACATGATGGTGAGCCAACCAGTTGACGAGCTTGCTGCGACCGTCCCAGCCTTGGAAGCTGGTGCCGGATATTCAGCAGCTCACGGCCACATGATGGTGAGCCAACCAGTTGACGAGCTTGCTGCGACCGTCCCAGCCTTGGATGCTGGTGCCGGATATTCAGCAGCTCACGGCCACATGATGGTGAGCCAACCAGTTGACAAGCTTGCTGTGACCGTCCCAGCCTTGGATGCTGGTGCCGGATATTCAGCAGCTCACAACCACATATTGCTAGCCAACCTGCTCACGAGTTTGCTGTGACCGTCCCGGCCTTGGATGCCGCTGCCGGATATTCAGCAGCTCGCGGCCACACAATTACCAGCCAATCTGTTCACGAGTTTGCTGTGACCGTCTCGGCCTTGGATGCTGGTGCCGGATATTCAGCGACTCAAGTCCACATGACACCTGGAACGCAGCCCGCCTCATATGCTAGCCGCACTTCCAACTACACTGGGCCACGCACAGCGTCCGTGTGTGCCTCAAAAGCACCCCCGGTGAACCTAGCAGCGGTACATTCCTCATTACAAGAGAAGATCAATTTCCAGTGCGCAGCAGACCCGGGCAATTCACATGGGATAAATAACCTAGCGACCAAATACTCGCTCCATACAAGGCCTACAAGCGTGCCACAACACCACGCACCACAGCCGTACGACGAAACCCACCCCGGAACCAAGCAGCAATAGCCCAACCTTGGAAGCCCTGTCAAAACTGCAGCAGTGTCGGAACAGTGGTCCTCATCGACGCAGCCAAAGCAAGCAAGCCCTTCCAGAACAACGGTACATTCCAATGTCTCCTCAGATGGGGGAAGACCGTTGGCCCGTCAAAAAGGACAAAATTTCACGGTGCTGACTCCGAGATGAAAAGCACCCTAGTGGCACTAAAGCCAGGACACAAACGCGCAAATTCCCAAGCAATGCCGTTCATCAATTGGCGTCGCTAACCACCAATAAAACCTTACATGGGGGGAGCTTGGTGGAGGTTAACACGATCCGTGAAACGACCCCTTGACTTCACACTCAATGAGAAGATGACCAGAAAAGATACCCTACTTACGGCGCTAACAGAGCGTCAAAGTTTTGTGAACGACAGATCACCCACGCACATATTAATGACTTGACAGTCTATGACCTGATGACGGTCCCCTGCCGCCTATTCACTTCCTGATAAGCCAGTCCAGAGTCCATACGACCAGGGATCAAACTCCCCTCCATCGGAAACTCGGAACATCGTTGGGGACTGACACGTTCGACGAAACAGCTGGGTGCAGCCACGGCTGCACGGGAGGGAGTATATCGAACGTGTTATTTCATATCATGCATTTTTATCGAAGAGGAAATATTCTTCATTTGAACAGCGCGTCCCCGAAATATTGATTTCTCAATACTTTAATATGAGGTGATTCATGCTCCCAAAAATATAAATTATTTTGTTGCACAACGTAAAATTACAACCTGAGATGGCTCACGCGGAAATAGAAATTATTGCATGAATTTAAAATATTGTGAAACCGACTGACCTGCCACTATAAAAGGTCTGCGAAGAAAGCAGTTGACATTCAGTCTTCATCATCAGCGATCGGAATAACATCTCTACACAGTTACTATCTGAAAATCCTCAACATTGAAACGCTGCTCAATTCAAGACGTCAGTCTCGCCGACACCGGTTGGAACTTTAAGACGTCAGTCTTGCCATCACCTTTCGAGGCTCCAAGACGCAACTCTTTCACCTCAAGCACCCGATGGGATAATACCTACAAAACGCTGATGCCTGAGCCCTGACCATCTTGCTCCGGACTCCTAGCCCGGGGCCCTCTTGCCATCTTGCTCTGGGCTGCTAGCCCGGAGCCCCTTTGCAACGAGCCTTGCATCTCGCTGCCCTGATGATAATGCCGAAGCCCCATGGCCATCCTTGGGCTCCTTGAACTCGCTGATTCTTACCAAGCTCTTGATGTCGCTGCGCTACCCCTGATCATCTTGCTCTGGGCTGCTAGCCTGGGGCCCCTTTGCATCAAGCCTTGCATCTCTCTGCCCTGATGATAACGCCGAAGCCCTGGCCATCCTCGGGCTCCTTTGAATGCAGACCGATACCCTGGAGCCAATCAAGATGTGAGTGGCTGCGACCGCCCTAGCCTAGGATGCTAGCGACCCACCGCCATGCAATGACAAGCCGGCTCACTTAAGAGTTGCTGCGACCGCCCTAGCCTAGGATGCTAGCGACCCACCGCCATGCAATGACAAGCCGGCCTACGTAAGAGTTGCTGTGACCACCCCGCCTAGGATTCTGTTCCCATGGATACATAACAAACTCGAGAATATACATCATCTGGAGCGCAGCCCATCTCACATAATACATAACCAGCGTCCAGCGCAGCCTACATACTCCGATGCAAGAGCATTCCATCTCACGATGCGTGGCGGAAGATACCCAGCATGGATGCTTCGGTAACCAGATACTCTACTGCGGAACTTCAACAGCTGTCAAAGCGAGAATACATCTCTATCAAGACATTGGAATTGTCAGGCGTCTCTGTGTACCGGCGCTTATTGTTTACAGTTTTTTGTGCAGGCCTACGGGTCTTGTACAGTATCATACCTGGTTTTACCGGTATACTATGAGGGTTCTAAATTTAAAACGTGTCTCCACTATGAAAGATCTTGGTATTTTGTTTGATAGTAGGTTAACTTTTCATGCTCATATCATAATGACGTGTAGTACTTCACTAAGAATGTTGGGTTTCGTCCTACGCACTGCGAGAAACTTCAGAGACACCCGGGTTCTCACAGTACTATACAATGCTTTGGTTAGGAGTAGGCTTGAGAGTGGGTCGGTGGCTTGGAGTCCACACCAAGTGAAGTATTCCCTCATGTTGGAGATTTTTACAAGAAATTAATTAAACATTTTAACAGAGCTCTACGAAATTAACATAAATTATAACAAATAAATACCATAACGCCTTCATTTCGTATATATGTTGCCGCCATAATTTACGGAGTTAATTAACAAACTGTTATCATTGGTATTTTAATCTGGTTTTGTGGCTTATTTCCTTGCAACTAAAACAAAACATAATTAAATAAATGTACATGTAATTACATTCTCAAATACGTTTATTTCCAGTCATGTATCTCAGAAAATATATAAAGATTGAACATCGTCAGTTGAAATATTGTCGCGATTGTGATAACAGTATTTTTTTAAATAGTCAAGGGAGGGCATGATGGCGTTATCCCGTCATGCCCCCATGCGTGTTTTTTTTTAACATTGAAATAAGTATGTAACTTTATATCTTCAGCCAAATTTAAAACTCTTACTTCAAGGACATCAGTAGTCAATGTCGGATACCCATCAACCAGTCTAATCAATCAAATAATCTTCAATATATCACGCTTGAGGTGCACTCGAATATTATATAAGGAACGTGAAAAAACAGAATTCGACCAGCGCTTACGACGTCAACACGGGATGACTGCAGTCGCAGTACTAAAGGCATGGGGTGCGGTGGGGGCACATGTAGACGAATTACCAGGATCGTAGCAGGTCTGGACAAAGCAATACAGCAAAAACTCCATCTTGCCCCACCCCCGACTTGCCCCGTCCTTCCCTACTAAAGAATAAATAAATATGATTTTTTTTCATATTTTCGTAAAAAATAAATAAAATATTTCACAAATTTTCTTTTGGAATAATATAATAACGTTACGAGAACCAATTGACATTGAACTATGATAAATGCCTAGAAATCAGTAAATTATTGAAAAAAAAAATTTGTAGAAATTTTGGGATAGTTTTCCCGCTCCATCATTATAAGAAACGTTATTATGTAATTCTCTGATTTCGTTCATTAAATTTCCAAGAATTTTTAAAGAAGTTTCCACATATATATTTTTTGCTGGATTTAAAAAATCTAATATCGCGTTTTTGCACCTAACATTTATTATACAAAACGTTTACAATTCAAGTTTTTAATATTATGATCAATTTCTTCTCCGACTGGGAGAAAAAAACGGTATTTTCTAATGGTAGATATTCAATTTCAACTTATTTTCTTTAATTTTTTTTTAGTTTACATACAGACTTTTCTAGCGGAATTCAATTTCAAATTCTTTTCTATATATTTTTTTGTTTACATACCTACAGACTTTTCAAGTGGTATTCAAATTCAACTTATTTTGTTAATTTTTTTGATTGTTTGTGCTCAAACTTTTCTAGCGGTATTCAATTTCAACTGATTTTCTTTATTTTTTTTACGCACATTTTTTTTTAATACGTAATTTTTTTTTGTTTACGCTCCTCACAGGAGGTTGTGGGGAAAAATGCCCTCATGGCCCATAATCTTTGGGTATGCTATGGGCAGGTTTTTTTTAGGAATGGAAGTTCTGGCAAGGAAAATGGTATGAGGGGTTGGTAGGAATCTGAGGCTCAATGTGTTCAGGAGTGACGAACGTATGAATCCATCCCTTCCACTGTGGTGCAAAGTGATGGGTCAGGAGAGCGCGGATGGAAAGGTCAAAATATTTTCCTCAACCAGTCTCTTTCGATCCGGCCCGCCACATAGAGTAGGTGAACCCTGGCACCGCAGTTAAATCACCAAACATGGGCAACAATTTGGGGTGACCTATGGTAGGGGTACTGGTTATCCAATAAATGGTTGCCGCGACAGCGGTACCCGTACCCGCCTCCCAAATCCATCATACGACCAACTAAATCCACTCGATTCATGTCGATTACTACGAATAATTAAAAACATATTACAAATCGATTAAAAGCAGTTCCAATAGAAGATCAAATAAAACATCGATTCAAAAGAGAACCAAATAAACTAGTTTAATGAATCAATCGATTAAATTTGTTTCGAGAACTGAGGGGACTGAGAAATTTTAATAATAAATATTTTACAAAAGTGTTGCTGTCGCCGTCGCTGTTACCTCACCGAATACTGAGCGAGAGGGACAACATTTGCATTTGCCTGAAGAAGGAACGGTCGTTCTGAAACCGGTCGGATTTACTCAAAAATAAAAGTGGTTCAAACAAAGTTAAGTTGTTTCATTTATTTACACATATACACGGTGTCCGGAAACTCGTAGTACAAGCGGGAAACTGGTAAATCTACATCACAATCGGAGTCGATTTGTGATATAACTTTTTTGATTTGAGCTTTCGTTCTCGAGTAAATCGGGTCCGAAGTTGGAATTTTTTTGGTTAAATTTGAATTTTTTTCACTAAAGGGTTGATTTCAGCTGTGTAATGTCTTATAAAATGCATCGAAGGGTAAACCGGGCTCAAAATTTTTTTTAACCCTTTAGTTGCCGAAAAAATGGAAAAATAGAAAAAAAAATTAAAATCGAAATGCTCAGACCGAAAAAAATAAGTTTTTTGGGTTCTCTACGTGATGTAGATTCACCAGTTTCCCGCTTGTACTACGAGTTTCCGGACACGTTGTATAAGCTCACAAAATATATTTTTAATTTATACCCTGAAGATGCTTGTGTTAAGCGAAACCGGTCGGTATTAAAAATGAAATAAACAAATCGTGGTTAAAAACAAAGTAACTGTTTTATTTCAGCCAAATATTACATAGTACTCGACTTCGCGGTAAATGTATTCGACCAAATCTGTTTCCGCGGCCTTTCTTCAGCGTTTTCCACCCCGTCGTGGGAGTTCCATTGTGTTAACGTCGGGAAATTTTCCCGTAGATATTATATATTATCTGTGTGCACTCTCCACAGCACCAGTCTGCAGTCAGTAGACTTAGCTGTTTGCTATTTGTCTTCCATTGTGCCTGGATGGCGGCCATTGTTATCCCGCCGCCATACTGTCAGCGCCTCCTGTACTCTGTAGGCTAAACGACTAACTGCTGTCGGTAGGCACACAGAGTAAAGGCGAATTAAGAGATCAGAATTTCAAAGAAAGAAATGCAATGAAAGAAGTTAATAATTTTCTTTTTCATTACAGCACTTAACAAATCTCAGTAGTTACCAGAGCAGCAGATACTAGATTCCATAAAATAAACGGGTCCATGACTGATACGTTTTAAGATTTTTCACGGCCAAAAGCATTTTCGTTATTTGTTTTTGGGGTGTAATGCCGTGTTGCGCTACCTCCTTCTTTAGCCATCCGGTAGATGTGATCTGCCGGACATCTACCGGATTTTGCCCTGATGATGGACACTGCAGCGATGTCCGAAACGCTGGCTAAAGAAAGAGGTAGCGCAACACGGCATAACACCCCAAAAACAAATAACAAAAAAGGGTCCATGACTGTTGATCCCCCGACAGTTGCCCCCCCCCCCCCCCCCTACAGGCTTATATTAATAAGCAGTCGGTTTAGGGAAAATACGGTATACCTATTTACACAAAATAATACTAGGTTACCGGTCTCCAGAAACTTGTTTCGATTATAATAAACACAATAATATAACTTTTTTTTATTCCACTTTATTATTTATTAATAATAATTCATCCTGAACCTTCATCAGGGATGAATAAAATATATTGAACGTACTTTTCTTCTAAATACACGGTATTTAGAAGAAAATTAGATGAGGGAGAGAGAACATCAACTTAGGTGGGGGCAAGAGGGAGTGCCTAAGAGGGAGGGGTGAAAGTGGGCGTGGGTAATGACAATATTTAAAAAAATAGGGGTGTTAGACAAATATAATTGTTTATTAAGTAAATTGGTTTTACTTATTTTTAATGACTTTTTTATTTCAATACTAATAATAATACTAGTAAATTTTCATTCATCTATCCAGGAATTTTTATTAAATGAGTGATTTTTATCCATTAGGTGGGTGGCGAATTCAGAAAAACCTACACTGTTCTACATCTCAAGTGTTCGACCGACCTTATTTGAATATTTCTAGCCATTTTACCTATGCAAAATGCTGGACAATCATTACATTTAGGTTTATAGATCCGAGAATGGCTTGAGTTATTTTCTTTATTTGAGATGTTTTATTAGACTTTTTAGACTCTTTAGACTTTTTTGGTGTTTTTTTTTCTTCAAAACCAAAAAAAGCTTTCTTCCTCATGTCATAACCAGTCACTCGGTCGAGTAACTCGCCCTGACCCTAACCTTATGTTTTAAGTTAAAAAAAAGAATCTTCACAAATGTCACTGGAGACCAAAATTTCATTTACATTTTTTAATCTAAATAATGGCAGGAATCACTGGTTAAAGGTTAAAGTTCAAGTTTCAAGAAGTTCAAGTACGTCCTGTAACACCCTGTATAGTAAATGAGACTTTGCTTGAAATTGTTTTAGTCGTGTTTGGTCACATCTGAATAGCCAAGTACTTCCCCACCTTCCTATTCCCCATCTCATTCCCCACCCCACTACCTTCAACCTCACAACTTACCCCAATAGGGGATGCCATAGTATCACCGGCTCCAGAAGGGAGCAGTTGGGACTCTTGTACGGATATTCACTTTTTTTTATAAAATTGCAGCTTTTTTAAAAGTAATTGTAAATATCTAGATACATTAAGAAGTTTTTTTAGTGTAGCTGAATTGTGCCGATTTCAGTCCGTATTTGGTGTCGGTATATTTTTTTATTTCTGCCGAGCGATTCTCTGTGTTTTGTAAGGTCGAGATAGATCTCGGGCGAGATCTCCTGTCAGATTTGTGTGATTTTCTTTGGCTGTTATTTGCTTTTTCTGTGGGCCGATGTCAGAATTTCAGCTGTGAACTGTCACTTAGTTTAGCTTAGGTCGTTTTAAACACGAATTCATGCAAGTATACATGATTATTTATTAATTTAACAGCCTTAGAAAATCACACAAATTGGACAAGAGATTTTGATCTCACAAAACATAGAGAATCGCTCGGCTGATCTCCTTATGTTTTGTTTACAGCTTTTTATTTGAGATTTTAATGTCATAATATTATTTTGATTTTTTAATAAGAGTGGGAATTTATTGAGTTTATATTATTACCATAGTATAATTATTGAATCCAAGCACTTCAATGGTGTCTCTGTAGGGAAGCGTGCTCCAAACAAATCGAACTGGTTTAAGTTGTCGTTAACATCCATAAGAGTTTGAAAATAATGTTTATCGTGAAGTTTCACAGTGAAACTGAGCAAAAAAAACGTGGGCGAGGCCGGGAGCTAAATCTAGTAAACAATAAAGCTTGGCTGTCAGAAAAATTATTATAGTTGCTTTCCAACATGCAATGTTTAATATGTGTGCACTTTTATACTTTTCTTTCTGTTTGAAGAATAATGCATTTTTCAAATAACACACTGTTTGTAATGGATGAAGTTTTCTAATAATGTATTCTATGTGCATTAAATTTATTGTAAGTATGTATGTTTGTTTGTTTCCTAAGTTATTCTCTTGTTTAATCTTGAAGCCTTTCTAGCCAGCCGCTCTCTTCGTGTGATTTGAACGTATCTTAGGCTGGGTCCACATATGTTCTTTTGTCCGTTCCGTTCCTCCGTTCCGTATCAGCGTCGCGATCAAGAACGCTAGTTTGGACGCCCGTTCGGAACGGTACGGTGTTACGGAGGTACGATACGGGTCGAGGTACGCCCCGATCCATCGGGAGTCGGTAAATTCGGCCCGTTCAAAGTTCAAAGGCGATACGATACGGGTATGCGCCAGTCTGGACGTGATCGCGGCATGCGCAGGTCGTTCTCTCTGTTGCTACCCGGATTAGGAGAAATGCAGTGGGATAACGAAAATATTGTAAAGCTTATCGATGGGTATAGGGCCAGGGAAGTTCTGTGGGATCCCGGAAACAAGAATTATTTTAATATACATATAATAATAAGAATATTTTAATAATTAACGGTATAAGAATTTCCTGTAGCCAAATACCGCAAAGTTATGCTTAATCTATGGGTAGAGGTACGCCCCGATCCATCGGGAGTCGGTTTTTTCGGCCCGTTCAAAGGCGATACGATACGGGTATGCGCCAGTCTGGACGTGATCGCGGCATGCGCAGGTCGTTCTCTCTGTCGCTACCCGGATCAGGAGAAATGAAGTGGGATAACGAAAATATTGTAAAGCTTATCGATGGGTATAGGGCCAGGAAAGTTCTGTGGGATCCTAGAAACAGGAATTATTTTAATAAAAATATAAAGCAAGAGGCATGGGAGGAACTATCTATCGAAATGGAATGTGATGTCGACGATATGAAGAAGAAGATGGATGCTTTATTGTCTGGGTTGCGCCGGGAGAAAATGAAGATGAAAAAATGTTCGTGAATTGCTCAAATGATTATTTTAATATCACGATTATTGTACTTAATTCATTATTTTTTTTTTGTATTTCTTGGGCATTAACTATGTAACAATTTCTAGACATTTAAAAAAAGTTTTTGTTTACAATGTACTAATTTACAATTTAAGTTAATAAACACTTCCGCAGTCGACGACATGCTAGGAGGGAATGGAATGAACACGTGATGATGCCGATGATCGCAGCAACGTTACGGAGGTACGGGCTATTTTTACTTGCGTCCAGAGTTTTTGATACGGAACGGAGGTACAGAACGGAGGAACGGAACGGACAAAAGAACATGTGTGGACCCAGCTTTATAAGGGTTTTATATCGTGGAAAATTTTGTTAAGATGCATTCTAATTCCCGAAAGAAAATATTAAAGTCCCTCGCTCCCTTTTTTTACATTAGCTTCACACAGGAGGCCTTAGAAAAATATTTCCCCTTAGGACCTTTGTCATCTTAGGAGATGCTGAAGGGTCTTTTTAGGGAAAGGAAGGAAAGGAAGTAGTGGAAAGGAAAAAGGTTATGAGGGGTGGGTAGGAATCTGGGGGTTAGTGTGTCCAGGAGTGACGGACGTATAAATCAATCCCCCCACTGCGGGTAAGGCGATGTTCCGAGAGTCCAGCTGGAGAGGTCTACAGCTCTTCCTCAACCAGTCTCTCTCGGATCCCGCCTGCCAAGAGGTTGGTGGGCAGACTCACCCGCAGTCAAGATCCGGACAAACCTCACCTAATGAACCCGAGCACCCCTGCTAAGTCACCAAACGTAGCGGACGGTGTTGGTAATCCGATAAATGGTTCCCGGGGCAGCGGTACCCAAACCCGCCTCCCAAATACTCGCCTCCCCTTGAAATGCTATTATATTTATGATAACTTGGATAATAAATAGACATGACAACCATAGAATGGGTTGTTAAAAAATCATAATACTTATAAGCAAAGTATTCCCCAGACAACGTTAATATTAATATAAATCCTGGGTAATTATTTCCATCGCTTATAACCAAATAACTAGAAATCCAATCGTCAAAGACGTCACGACAACAAATATGGGAAAAACCATACAAAATGTATAAAATCCTCGTTGGCTACTCCCTGCCCTCTCACCCATATGTTCGTTTGTAAACTGTAGATTAAGAAACAATTGTACCTGATTGTAACTGAAGATGATCACAGACTGAAACCGGTTACGGTCACAATTCAGTAGAAAAAAGTTTTATATTTGTTTTATTACGTTATTATATTGGAATTCCCCCACTACCGACGACCTCCGTAGTCCAGTGGGTAAGACTCTTGACTCACAATCCGGAGGTCGCTGGTTCGAACCCGGCATGCGCAAATAAATTTTATTTGATTAATTTGTGTTATTTCTCAATTAATACATTAAAAAATATATATAGTATATTTGCAGCACGTTCCAGAGTGGAATATACTATCAGTATCGCCCTGGTGTAAGACCACCATTCAGAATTGAAACATTGCTTGAAAATGGCTTTAGCCGTGTTTGGTGACCAGATCTGAATAGCCAGGTACTTCCCAACCTTCCTCTTCCCCACCTTCTTCCCCTCCCCACTACCTTCAGCCTCACAACATACCCCAATTGGGGATGCCATAGTCTCACTGGCTCCAGACGGGAGCAGTTGAGATTCTTGTGCGGTATTCACTGTAAAAAAAAAAAAAACTAATTCCCACAAAAAACAGCCCGTTTCACAAAGGGCAAAAACTTTATAATAAAGCCGTAAAGCCAACTGCCGTAAAGGAAGCCTCAAGCCTGAGCACTTTTCGTGGGACATGTGCTTTATATGTAAAAAATAATTTTTGATTTGAATACGAACATATTCACCAACATTATTTTACTCACCTTAAACCAAGTTATCCGTTTATCTTAAAATGTTGGATACGCGCCATAAATATAATTGGATCCATTTGGGCATTAATTTCTTTAAATTAATAATTTATGCTATGAGACCATGAGGGCGCCATCTATGGTTTTTGTATTGTATTGAATTTACCTATGTGATTTGAAATTCAGTATATTCATGCATTTCCTTACCTCTGTGAAGCAGGCAATTACTTCCGACGGGGGTGTTAGTGAAAAGCCAACAGATGTCACTCCTAGTCAGTCATTATCAAATAATTCACCCAATAATTGAATTATTGTTGTTACCTAAGATTTGGCACGTATTATTAATAGGCAGATTTATATTTCTTTGTTGAAACTTCCTTGCTGAGCGAAACATCTGTTGAGATTATGCAATACCGCCTCGGCAGAAATTGATATTTTTAATGAAAAGAAGTGTCTTTTGTGTTGGACATCGTGCATGAGCTGCATTCTCTGAGTGAGTATTGTTTTGTTTTCACTTTGGATTTTGGAATTGCTGGGTCAACTGTTTTGTGTCACATAGGGAAGAATTCAATTTTCCTTGATTTACATAGGGTAGTCATTCCCTCGTGTCAGGGGCTATTTACACGCCCCTACAAATGTATTTTTCAAACCTATTTGTAAATGTAACTGTATCTCTTAAATTGTATTTTTTATATTTTTCCTACCAGACACATGAAAAAATTTGATTACTTTAAATGAATATTAAAAAAGAAAACAAACAAAATTAATTGTTCGTATCAAAAATAGAAACCTAAAAAAATATACTATTCTATTATTGACAGTTTGATAGTGCCTTCATAAGGCGAAACAGTCGTCATGCGTTGTTATGCAGCAGAACTTGAAAATAACCGTTTATCATAAATTGAACAGTACTATTATTGAAAATATAATACATGAAAGAAAATATTTAAAATTCGAAAAAGTATCTGAGGTGATTTTTATTTCAAAGTGTCGAGTAACTCTAACACCACTGCCATAGGCCCCAAGTGGCTCGCTACGTTTGGTGACTAACAGGGATGCCCGGGTTCATGATGGTCTGTCCACCAGCTGCATGGCAGGCCGGATCGGGAGAGAAAGGTTGAAGGTGTCTTTGACTTCTCCAGCCGTACTCTCTCGGAACATTGCCTTGTACCGCAGTTGGAGAGATGGATTCATACGTTCGTCACTCCTGGATACCCCCAGATTCCTACCCACACCTAATACCCCTTTCCTTCGCAGAACTGCAATAATTAGTCACCTCACCCAAATATAATCCTCTATCTCATTATTGTTACCACCACCTACCAATCTGAAGTTTTTTGTCAAATATTTTAGCTTTTCTGAAAAATGTACTTTATTTAATACTAGCTAACCCGCCCACGCGTTGCTAATAAAACACAACGTCATCTACTGGATGGTTATCCAACCTTCATAACCACCGCCGTCTTTGAGTTTATCGCAAAGAGACAGACAGATGCCGCGGAGGACTTTAATTTATAATACGTAGAGATGGTGTGAAAGATTATAATAATTTGCATGAAATGCTTAGGGTAACTAACGTATTTAAGGTAATAAGGATTAATACTGTATCCGTCTAAATAACTTTTCAATTACCGCAATGAACGTGACAATTTTTTTAAAAGATAGAATGGGTATAGTAAGCTATCCGTAAAATATAGATATATGCCTTCGCGGACTTTTTTGTAGATCTATGAAAGAGGAATATCCCACCATGCATTGTTTTGTTATATCCCAAAAGGATTAGGCAGCGTTTTCAATGAAAGCTACCAGGCGGCTTGACTTTTTCCGACACTTCTAACAATTATCGTTATGTTTCAACCAATTTACACAAATCCTCGACAAATTACATACCGAAACCTTCCTCACGAAACACTCTATCTATTGGTGAAAACCGCATGAAAATCCGTTCAGTAGTTTTCGAGTTTATCGCGAACAGACCGACAGACAGACGACGCGGGGGACTTTAATTTATAATACGTAGAGATTTATAAAATATTTGTAAACTAGTTTTTAGACACAGGATTTCCTCGTGAGACAGGCAAGGCCAAAAAATATATATGTAAACTTTTTTATATAGATGCACACAATAAAATAAACTTCCTCTCCTTCCTTTCCTAATAAGATGCACGATACAGCAATCCCAAATATGACTTAGGCCCTGCTTCCTCAGGGTCTCCTGTGTGGAAATCCAGAAAATGCTTTTACCACGGGCTACGCCGGGCGTGCCAATAGATAAAATACAATACATACTTGCTTTCTTTATGAGCACGCTATCACATCTTTTTCATATCATGACATATTGTATGAAATTATTACCATCAAGCACGAAATTTTGCCATAATACGAGAATATTATGGATGAACGTTTTATTCGTTTATTTTAATAAGATTTTGACATGAAACGGAAATTATTCAAATTTATGTAATTTCAGGTCAATTTTACTGAAACAAAATGCTTTTTATAATCGATACACAATAGATTCACAGTGAATTAATAAATAATAATTAATTTGACTATTCAGAATTTAATGTACATTATACTAATTTAATCATTATACGATCTGTTTCTAGGTTGAAGTTAACGTAACTTGAAATATGTACTTTGTTCTACAGCGCCGGATCTAACCGATAGTTTGTTATATTTTGATATTTATGAGTGGCAAAGAGCCAAACGAGTTCATTCAACAAAATAAAACAAAAATATTGAACAACATCATAATATAAAAATAAATCTCTAAATTTGTTTGTAAGCGCAAATCTCGAGAGCGGTTGAACCGATTTCGCTAATTCTTTTTTTAGAATATTCTTTGAAGTTCGAGGATGGTTCTTACGGAGAGAAAAATTAAGAAAATTGCACAGAAAATTACATAATAACAGAAAACCTCGCACGTTTGACAGTTCACGTGTTTGAGAATGACATTTTACAAAACAATGATTGTTCAATCAGGATTCTATTTTTGAAAATCTTTAGTTGATAAATTTATTTAAAGTAGGCACTCCCCTAATAGTTTGAATCGTATCAAGAATTTTAGATATTTTAAATAGGTACCTATGTTAGGTACCAAATTTAATATACATGAAAAATGTAAATTTGAATAAAAATTGTAAAAGGTGGCACGCGGGCTGTTTAAAAACTGAATGTACTGGGATTGAATACATGGAACGCGGGAGGAGGGTTGGCAGGACGAGGGAGTGGGAAAGGGAAGAGGGAAGGCGGGGAAGGTAAAAGAGGAACGCGGGAGGGGGGAGGGGATGTGTGAGGGGGGAGGGGAACTCGGGAGGGGGGTTCGCGGGACGGGGGAAGGGGGGGGGGGGAGCGGAGTGGTGAGAGGGAAGATGGAGGTGACGGAGTGGGAACGCGAGAGGGGAAGAGGACGCAGGAGAAGAAGGGGAGGCGGAAGGGGAACGGGAAGAATGGGAAAGGACACTCAGGGAGAAACAATTTCTTTATTAAATGGCACAGCAAACGCATGCCGGGACCAGTTAGTTTGAAATAAAAACAACATTCAAATGTTATAAACAATATTGATAACATTTGAAATAAACCGTGTTCCTTTATAAGCCAAAAGCGACTATATTTCAAACTTGTAACAGTGTTATTACTGTTACATATCGTAATTTTTTATAGTAACGAATTTCGTAAAAAAACTTTTATGCCATACATGCCTATCAATTATTGTCAAATCAATCGTTTCCCTAAGCTTTTAGTGATGAGTGACGACATTATTGAAATCAAGGATTATGTGCCGAGCCATTGGCGAGACATAACCACGTTTATCAGGAGTTTGCCCGAGGCTCACATTTAAATTTATTTCGGCGAATTCGTAATTGAATTATCATTTTTATTTCCATCATTATCATCCCTTGTGAGGATGCGAGTTATTTATATTTTAAATTAATAAAAACAGTACGTTACCATCATTTTTTTAACGTACAATGCCTTTAAAAAATTGTAATACGTTGTACAAATAAAGTTAGGGGTGAGCAACAGATTTTATTTTTCTAGACGATGAAATAATAACTTCGGGAGATATTAATTTCGAAACATCTTAAATATTAGTTACATGTTCTTCAGAATTAATCAAAATGAACCCGGTGGAAAGGTCGAACCTCCAGGCCTGCTAGGGTGAATTCGACCGTACGTCCGTCCAATACGCCGTGCCGCGGGCGCATATTTGTTTACACGCTTTCTTGACTTACGTCGTTAAGATTCCCACATTATTTTTCTTCTTCTTCTTTTCTTTGATAGGGCAAATTCGACAGTAGGTCAGTCCAATACATGGGTCGCGAGTCGTTATTTGTATACACGGCTTTTTTCTTACGTCGTTAAGATTGTTTCATAGTGCTTTCACACAAACGAAGTATTGAATTCCGTAAGTCTAAACTTAAACTTTTTTAAGATTCTGAATATATTTTAGGGTATAGTGTCGTCTTAACCTTAACCAGCGGCCGAGAATTTAAATTTCGTCGAACGCTGATCTTGCGATCGTACCCTTGCAACTGTACAGGGCGGTTCCGATGAGAAAGATTAATTATTCTCCATACCAGCATTTTAACATAATCACTCAATATCGATTTTATTTCATTCAAAATTTGCTTTGATTAATACCTACATTCAAAAATGCATGCTCAAACTCGTGATGATAAAACTATTAAAATTATGTATTTTTGTAATAATTTTTTGACCATAAGTATTTATAATTTTTCAATAATGTCTAAGCAAAATAAGAATGTAATTTTTTTTAAATATATTAATTTGTAAGACCGTAAATAAAGAGACAAACCGAAGTATTTTCGTGACAAAACAAGGGCGCGGATCTTTTTTCTTACGATATTATTTGAACTAAAATTAAAATTCTGAAAAGTAGCTTTTACAAGTAATTGATTTATTTATTTTACTGCATGATTATATGATTTGAAATGAATGCTGCATAATACAAAATTTTGTTTGAAATTTTAACAAATCTGCCAACGACCTACGGTAAAAGCTTATTGTACTAAAAATAAACATATTTTCTAAAAATTTTAACAAAAGCTTTGCTAGATAAATTGAAATCAATTTATAATTTTTTATGTTTGACTCGTCAAAAATTTGATTTAAAAATGATATAAGTATTTCCGGTTTTGTCTGGTTACTACCCCTTAAGAGGGCATTACCAGAGAAAGCCGGAAATACGTCATTTTCAAAAAAGTTTTTAGACGTATTGACTCTTTTCCACAAAAAATTATAAATGGATTTCGAAAGATTTTTCTTTTATCATAATTTTTAGAATTTTTTTTAATTTTTAGTATAATAAGGTTATTCCATAGGTCGTTGGCAGATTTGTTAAATTTTCAAAAAAGTTTTTGTATTATACCACACCCATTTCAAATAATGTAATCATGCAGTAAAATAAATCAATACATTATCTAGCAAAGTTATGTATTAGAATTTTAATTTTAGTTTCAATAAAATCATTAAAAAATATGTACGTTCATGTGTTTCTTGACGAAAATTGGTCCATTTGTGTATTTATTTGCGCACTTACAAACTAATATATTTCAGATTTTTTTAACATTCTTATTAAATTTAGACATTATTGAAAAATGATAAATACTTATAATAAAAAAATAACTACAAAAAGTACACTATTTTAATAGTTTTATCATCATGCCTTTCAGTATTTTCGGATGAAGGTATAAATTAAAGCTAATTTGGATTGAGATAAATTCGATATTGAGTTATAATTTTAAAAAGCTGGTATGGAGAATAATTAATCTTTCTCATTGTAACCGCCCTGCACGATTGGAAGAACAACTTTCGACGAAATGTGGATTTTCGTCCGCTGGCTGGTTAAACGCTCTTAAGTTGATTCTGGATCTGAAGTCAAGTGGTTATTAATCTCAATAGTATTTAAAAAAAAAATCAATATCAAAGTGAATAAAACGTATTTTTTTATTTAATGTTATTTAGGCGTGTTTGGCTTCAGTAGGAATCTAACATTTAATTTATATCCAAAACCGATCGTATTATTTAGGGTAAATTAATTAATTGTTAGTAAATACATTTTTGCATTGGATTATAAATTTTGGTAAATTTTTTTTTTTTAAAAGCATGTCGTGTAAAATTTGGAATCTAACAAAAACATTCCTCAGGTATATAAACATACCATCTTAACACCATCCGCCTGTTTTGATTCATACGAGAAAAAAAAAATTGCCAAATTCCATTTTTTATTTTATTTTGCGAAGGACAGGCTCAAATATTTAAATGTTTTACGATCGTTTTGTAAAGAACTTAACTTGTCACGTTATACAATAAAACCATAACCGAAGACGGTTTCGTAAGTTGAAGATTTTGAACTGTAAAGTAGTTTTTATAGGCATTTATTTTATCTAGCAAAAAAATGCTGGATTCGTGTATATTGTGTACGGCCTATATATTTGGATAATTACGAATATAAATTGAAATTGTGAGTATATTTTTTTAATATGTAATCACATGATCAATAGGGTGGGTCACGACTGTATGAGAAAAAATGTTCTTGTTTTGATTTGTCTATTAGTGATAAAATGGTGTTAAATGAAGATATAAAATCACGTAAATTTGTTTTAATAATATTTGGATATTATCTTTTTTCTCCGGATTAACTTAGAAATTTCATACAATAGAGAAAAACCCACCTTAGTTAAATCTTTAAAAAATGTTATATTAACCATTAAAAATGAATTTATGTTTTTTTTTTATTATATGAATATAATTCAAATTATCTCAAGGCATTGTATTCAAATACTAGCAAAATCCTTCTTACTCTCAAATTTCGGCATTATTTTGCGAGACTCAATTTTGGGACTTTTTGTAAATGGTTTCGTAAATATATGTAACATTTGCGACGGAAGATTACAAAAAATACGGTTTAAAGGATTCATAGTAACTTTTATACAAGGTGTCCGGAAACTCGTAGTACAAGCGGGAAACTGGAGAATCCACATCACTTTTGGAGTCGATTTTGTGGTTTAACTTGTTTTGATTTGAGTTTTCGTTTGAGTAAATCGGGTCCGAAGTTGGAATTTTTACTAATTTCACTAGGGGGTTGATTTCAGCTCTGTAATGTCTTATAAAATGCAACGATGGGTAAACCGGGCTCAAATTTTTTTTAACCCTTTAGTTGCCGAAAAAATGGAAAAATAGAAAAAATATAATATTAAAATCGAAATGCTTAGATCGAAAAAAATAAGTTTTTTGGGTTCTCTACGTGATGTAGATTCACCAGTTTCCCGCTTGTACTACGAGTTTCCGGACACGTTGTATACATTAGAAGTGACCTCTTATAATGAAAATTTTCAATACTTTGAAGTGAATCCGGAGGAAAAAGATCGTATCAGAAATTTGTAAAATTTAAACATGTCATTTTGAACCCATCTGGCATATTTTTATCGCTCTTAGAATTTAAAAATGATATTTTTTAATTGACTTGCCTTGATGATCAATGCTTTGTAAGAAAAAATATTTTTTTATTTGGGTTCGCGGTATTGTAATAATAAATAGTCACGAAGAGTTGCGAGACATCTCTTGTTAAACTGCAAAACTACTAAGTTATGTGATTATCTAAAGATCCAAAATATGTTTTAAAATCTCTTCAAATCGCCCACATTTTGGCGAGCGGGCGCTCGTGAGAGTTTGCAAATTGGCCAAAATGTGGCCAAAAACACTCCAATCGGTTAATGGGCAAGATATATTAAGTGTCCAGCCCTGACGTTCAGAGCGATTGATGGTAATTCAAATTAGATTATGTATTAGGTATCTTCGTCACAATCTATTGACGTATTACATCGAGGTTAGCGTATTACCAGTATTAACGTATTAATGAATAGTAATAAAGTCAATATAAAGTTCACATCACTTTTTTTTTTAATTTTCTGGATTCTTTTTTGCTATTAACCCTTTCAAAGTCGGCTGTATTTTGTCAGTAGGTAATCCAAATAAATGGAATATTTGTGAACACAAAAACTGTTCTCGAAATACGCTTTCAAATTATTAGAACTAACCATGTTTTAAATATAAAAATTTTGAATGCAAACAAGTTTTTTAAATGGTTCACTTTACATTTTTTTAAACTAAATTTTTTTTTTTTTTTACAGTGAATACCGCACAAGAATCTCAACTGCTCCCGTCTGGAGCCAGTGAGACTATGGCATCCCCAATTGGGGTATGTTGTGAGGCTGAAGGTAGTGGGGAGGGGAAGGAGGTGGGGAAGAGGAAGGTTGGGAAGTACCTGGCTATTCAGATCTGGTCACTAAACACGGCTAAAGCCATTTTCAAGCAACGTTTCAATTCTGAATGGTGGTCTTACACCAGGGCGATACTAATAGTATCTTCCACTCTGGAACATGCCCCAAATATACTATGTATTATTTTAAATTAATTAATTGTGAAATAACACAAATTAATCAAATAAAATTTATTTGCGCACCTCCGGAATGTGAGTCAAGAGTCTTAGCCACTGGACTACGGAGGAAATTACTGAAAATGAAAAAAAAAAAAAAAAACACACACATTAGACATTACACAAATGAATTATAAATGTTATCGACGGCCGGTGAAATCCAGCGGTAAGGGTAATAAGACTCGCACATCATAGGTCGCGGGATCGAATCCCGGCGTGGCAAATAAATTTTATTTGATTAATTTGTGTTATTTCACAATTTATTCATTTAAAATATAGTATATAGTATATTTGCGGCACCTCCCAGAGTGGAAGATGCGATAGTATCGCTCAGTATCGTCCTGGTGTAAGACCACCATTCAGAATTGAAACGTTGCTTGAAATGGCTTTAGCCGTGTTTGGTGACCAGATCTGAATAACCAGGTACTTCCCCACCTTCCTTCTCCCTATCTCCTTCCCCTCACCGCTACCTTCAGCCTCAAAACATACCCCAATTGGGGATGCCATAGTCTCACTGCCTTCAGACGGGAGTAGTTGGGACTCTTGTGCGGTATTCATATAAAAAAATCATCACCTGACTTTTCTTTCCTTTCATATAAAAATATATTTTTTTAAATTCACAAAGTTTCACAATTTTTTCAAATTGCGATCGAAAACTTTGGTTTCATAAATTAGTACATTTAAATTATTTTGTGGTTAACTCTTAAATTTGATTTTAAAGCGTGTTGTTTTATCTTTCCAATACTATTTATGTCATACTTATCACTATGATAGTAAGCGAGACAACGATTTCTTTGAGACCTATATGAGCAGGGATAAATAAGGTCTCCAATGAATAAACGGTTAAAACTAGTGTCCTTTATACAAATAGAACGGCGTCAAATGCGCTTCGCAAATTTTAAATCACGGGGTTGTTTAAAATGTTACATGGGTATTTCTATAGACTTAGAGGCCTTGTATGTTCTCGGTAGGGAAAAATTGTTTCCTACAAACCCTACTAAAATTGCTTGTGTTGTCATCATAATCAGCCCGACCACTAACAACCAGCAACCAGCGACAGGCTTCTGCGGCCATACATATACATACGTGCAGGGCCGTATTTACACTTTTCATGTGTATAGGCCACTTCATTTGCGCCGCCCCTTCCTCCTTCTCAGAAGTTGCCACCTATCGTAATCACTCATTTGTAGGCTGCCATTAGACATATTCAAATATAGGTTAAGTAGGTATTTAAAAAAGAAATAAACGAATGAATTAGTAATAAAGTAAAAGTGTAACATGAAACAAGAATTACAATTTCTTACCAGATTTTTCAATTGACAAAATCATCTATAATATCTTCATAGTTAATAGTTTTCATTAAGTCTGATTCTATGCATAGAAGAGCCAAAGAGTTAAGTTTTCTTGCGACAATGAAGACCTTTTGTAATTCTCCAACCGTTTTAAACAGGAAAAACTCCTTTCTGAAGAACAATTTGTGGTCGGAGTGCAAAATGCGATGCGGAGAGCTATATATATCCAAGTTCGGGTAAACGTTGCACAGAGATTGTTTTCTCAAAAACTTAAAAAGATTTAGTAATGATGTAGATTTAGGTTTCTCTGCCGTCTTATTAGAGGAAATGTGACCGCGAAAGTGTAAACATTCTTGAACTAAATCATTTTCCAAATCATTGTAATTTTATTGCGCAAGAGACTGAGCTTTTTCTGAGACTCTTTGTGCTGACCGTTCGTATAAAAAATTAAAAATTTTCTTTAAAGTTTACATATGCGTTATAAGTGGCGTAGCTAGCATGGGTGGCACCCGGAGCGGAAGTCACCCCCCGGGGCGTGGTTTCACTCCCCCCCCCCTCCCATTAAAGTTGACTTGAGAAATTCAAAACGCTAATTTCGACTATAAAAAGAACGAGCGACACAAAATTCGGGGCACTCCACGGGAAGCCATAGTGCTATGAAAATGTAAATAACAGACGATGTGCATATGTACAATATTTTGGTTACAATATCCTTCATATTATTTTCCACGGTCGGGTGTCACCCCCCGACGGGTGGCACCCGGGGCGGCCCGCCCCTCCTCGCTATGCTACTGTGCGTTGTGCCATCTCTCTAATTCACCTCTCACTCTATCCAGGACGACCAAAAAGGTGTTTACTCTGAAAGAGCCTCTGGAGGTTGTTTGAATTTCCTCATTTGATGATTCGTCTATAAAGTGTTTTTTTTTATCTTAAGGTTCTCCTTACTCTTAATGTCTCTCTGATATTGCTTAAGTGCGCTCATTTCAATTGCACTTTCTTCGAAATAATGAAAGTTCTCTCACTCAATAATAAACTCGGAAAGAGATTCATAAAGATCAGATACCGGTCAGTACATTAACAAATGAGCTCTGAATCTGAGCACTCACTTTATTTAGTATTTACAAAATAGCATTCCAAAATACGATTATAAATGCAGTTTCAAGTTTTTCCAATTTTAAGACGAATTCCTTTTGCTTCAACCAGCAGGATAGGTTTATCTGTAGTATCAATCAATTTTAGAACCGTAAGTACTTCATCCCAGGAATCAATTAGACTTTTACAGGCATCTGCTCTTGTTGACCATCGCGTGAGGTTTACTCTCTTGAGTGTGTTTCCTCTTCCTATTTCATAAACCAATGCCGAAACTGAACTGACTTGAGGGAGCGGTCCGTATCGGTAGAGACGGGACGAGATAAATGAAAAGGCGTCAGTCGGTGTATGAGTCAGTCGTTTATTGGGCTACGTAGCGGAGGTCGGTAAAGCGGTAACATGATGTAATGCGAGGTGCCGTGATGAGATGCTGCAGGCGTGCGGTGTGATGGAGAGATGGTGCGGTGAAGGTCAACGAGTTGCTCGACACCATGGAGGTGGAGATGACCTATCTTCCAGGCCGTTGCTCGACGCTTTAAGTCGTGGAGGTGAACGGTGTGTGGCTCGGTGAGCTGAGCCACCAGCAGGTAGTCCTGGCGAGGCGGAGCGCGTTTACATGGCAGCGAAGCACGGTGGGCTTCGGGGTGCCATGAAGTGGTGAGCTGATCCCTGGACTGAAGGTGACGCAAGCCTTGTAAGTCGCGGGATGGAGCTGATCTCAGGAGCTGAAGACACGATGGGCCTTGTAGCTGAGACGTGGTGGTGGACCTCGAGGAAGCTGCCCTGGAGAGAGCGGAGATGCCATGCAGGAGCACTTGTGCGGAGATCTGTTACATGCTGAGATGTTGACCGACTAATGGTCTGGGACTGACTGTGCTAGCGCCGGGTTAAGTCGCTTATATAGCCAGCGCGACCGGTGGGAGTAATGTTCCATTCGCCGGCAATGTGCACACTGGAAGGTACTGGAACATCCGCGGTGCCGAATATTCAGGCGGCTTGTAAACTCTAGACCTTTCGAGGCGGGGCGATATTATTATCGTCCAGCCAGCACGGCAAGCGAGAAAGTACATCGCGACCAGTATAGGTAGGAAGGTACCTAGGCAAGTAGGTTTGCCGATGCGCGCGATATTAGGAGATGTTTCTCGATTCCTCTTTTGATGGCGAAGTTTATAATGATGTGTCGCCACAGACTAATTAATCAGTGCCAATTTAAAAAATACGTGTAAACATCTACTCGTCTACCCAACTCTCTCGGCCTAGTATTATTTTGCTGTCTCGCCCATCTACTCGGTACCGCCCGGGCAATAGCATAAACATAAGTAACTATCTAAGGGAACGTACCCATACTACGTGACACGTTAAGGGGGGGGGGGGTCTTCAAAATGTCACGCTTGGTACAAATGAGCGGCGGGTTGCTTAGGTTTTTGGTCACCGGGGGGGGGGGTTAAAAATTGCAAAAAGGTTGGTCACGTAGTATGGGTACGTTCCCTAACATGGGATACGAATTAATACTGGGTATTAGCGACTTTTACCAAATGAGATTTATGGTTTATTAGATAGAATACTCCATCTATCCACAGTGACTTGTTTTTTGTTTATAATCGCACACAAACTTAACGGCTTACCAAAGCAACCAAGCGCCGCCCCCTCAACTCTGCCGCCCCTAGGCCGCGGCCTATAAGGCCTATTGACAAATCCAGGACTGCATACGTGTCTGTTTGTGTTATTTGTGGGAGGAAGTCGGTCATGTCTTTTTGTTTGGAATTCTTCCGCATTTGTCTTTGGGAATAAGGAAACCTATGAAAAAATCTTATCTAGGAAGAAGCGGTGGTCTGTCAACGTGAAACATGGTCGGCCTTCAGTAACTTTAGTATACGATGTCCTGCATAACGTGGTTTGTGTATATCTGTTTTTGTGTTATGTTAATCGTGTAGAAAGTAACTTAGTCAACCAAATCAAGTTATATGCTACGCCAGGCCCAAATCTACAAGAATCCTAAACTTATTTTGGACCGAAATTTTTACCAATAATGCTGGATATTTTAATCCTATGTCTAGAATGTCTCGATCATATCACGATCTTGTTAAAATAATAAAAATATCTCCACGATTTGTGTACTTAAAAAAAAATGTTGTTTTATTACTTTTCAGTAAATCTATATAAATAAAAATGAATCGCCGAAATGTATGTACGCGCATAACTTTCGAACGACTGCACCAAATTGGATAATTCTTTTTTTTGTGTGTTCCTTATTGTCAGGACAAGGTTTGTATAAAACTTTTGGTGAGCTCTGGCATTATGAAATTTGTATGAAAAAATTGCTATAAGTGGCACGCGAGCTGTTTGAAAACTGAATGTATGGAATGCGGGAGGGGGGGAAGGGGGAGGGGAACTCGGGTAGGGGATTCGCGGGAGTGGGGAGGGGAACCAGGGAGGGGGAAGGGGAACCTGAGAGTTGGGAGGGGGACCTGGGAGGGGGGAAGGGAACTCGGGAGGGGGGGTTCGCGGGACGGGGAAAGAGGGGGAGAGTGGGGTGAGGGAAGGTGGAGGAGACGGAGTGGGAACGCGGGAGGGGAAGGGGACGCAGGAGAAGAAGGGGAGGCGGAAGGGGAACGGGACGAATGGGAAAGGACACGCAGGGAGAAACAATTTCTTTATTAAATGGCATAGCAACGCATGCCGGGTACCAGCTAGTACTTCATAAATATTGAATACTTATTATTATTATATGTATTTCAATTTCGTATTTAAGTTTTCAAGTTATACATACAACATGTCCCAAAATTCAACGATAAGCGGGCACCAGTGGGTAGGCCTGCGAGAAAAAAATAGAAAAAAAAATTTTTTTCAATTTATTTTAATGTACAAAAAAAAATTGAAATCCTTTGAAAATTGACACCTCTCAAGATATTTTTAATTACCGTGACCGCAATTTTTTAAACATTTCTGATATTTTCGGTATTGTCGGATTTGTATCGGCAACCTAAGTAGCACGGCTATCCACCACAAGCCTTAAAAATCCATGAATGCCTGTAGTTTTTACACAAAAATCAATCAAAATTATGGTTTTTCTAAAAATTATGAAAGATTTTTATTTTCAGTCCACTTTCACTCATCGTGGTGTAAAAATGTATAGACACTACTATGGCAAGTTTTAAAAAAAGTTTGCGCCTCTAATTAAGATTCCAAAATGGTATAATACTCTAGGAAAACTAGCCACAAAAAAAATATGCGTACTATTTTTAACAAGAACCAAATTTCATAAATTATTGTTGTTGACAATAATCACTTTTACAATGTGCACTAAGTAGGTTTTTTGTTGTTGAAAAATGTTGAACTAATCAAAACAAATTAATGGTACCAACATTTTTCATTTTTCATTAATTTATTGAATTATTAACCTTATAGTAATTGTTCAAACAATGGTGGCAAACAATTTGAACCCACTGCCATACATCACGGTAGGTACCAGCGCTCAATTGTGGACTGCTGTCTTCGCTTCTTTTGACAGTTTTTTATTAGCGCCGATGGCATTCAGTTTTTCATTAATGCCTTTATGTAGGTACACTTCTTTCAATACAGCCTTCCCATCTCTCGTAAACATATTACCCAGATACACAAACTCATAGATACACCATCTCCAAGTATTCATCATTCACAACTATATTGCATACTGTTTTCGTACTTCAAACACCATGACTTTAGACTTGTACATTCATCATTAACTCATTCTTTATACATACTTCGTCCTAGTCACAAGGGACTGTAGATCTTCCAAATAAATATTCTTTAAATTTATAAGTAGATATACAAACATATGTCATAGAATGGGAAGTCAGGAGATTAGGGATACCTACTCGCTGCCTATTCGTCTCGTTTACCTCGACAACTGAACCTAGATATGATGCTGGAAGATACGAGTATATCTAGTCCAGAATAATATATGATATACGACGACATGTCTGAATTTTCCAGCGTGAAATTGTTCCTTTGTAACTCCATTTCAATTCTCGTTCTTCCCATTTCTGCAAGTCTGGAAAACAAAAACGTATTCTCGTAGCAAATTTTCAAAGCTACCCGTGAATTTATGATGTGCACGCGATTCCCAGATAAATATATTCGTGGAGAGGTATTATGTACTGCTGAGAAACTGCGATGCCAAGGTAACTCCGACAAAACACACGACAAGTGGTAGTATCTAGTATCTACGACGTTGTATTTTCGAACGTGGGGCTTTGGATGCATTTTTGCTGGATGTCGTGGAGGGTGCTACGTGCAGTTTTTTTTTAAGTTAGCTGTTCCAGAACAGAGTCGGATTTATAATGTTCAATGCCTAGTTCAAAGTGGAAGATACCATATATTAATTTGTTTAATTCGTATAACTTTAGATAAAGAACAGCTAATTAAAATCTATTATGCATTATCCCAATCTCATCTACAATATGGTCTTATCGGATGGGGAAGCTCATGCGGTTCCACTATAAAACCAGTCCTCAAAACACAAAGGGCAATTTTGAAAATTATACTTAGAGTACCCATCAGAACCTCTACAGATAAGTTTTTAAAGCGCTGAATTTAATATCATTGAAACAATCATACACAAAAGATATTTTAACGTACGCATTAAAAAACCAGGATAACTTTAAACGGACAAACTCGGGCCGATTAATAAGATCTACATTACGACATACATTCCACCAACCTACAACTAAAACGACTTTTGGACAAAGAAATATGCAATACTTCTCTATGAAATTATTTAATTTAGACCCTTTTGCAATAAAAACCATTGAAAAAATAACCGAATTCAAAAGAAGCAATAAAGATATGGATTATGGATATGGGAAGGAAGAATATAGACACAATTTTGCAACCTAACAAAGATTAATGCCTGTATTGTACTTTCTTTTAGATTTAACTTTATAATTTTTCTCTGTAATATTTTAACATAAGTATTTACTTATATTTCAAATAAGAAAACTTCTACAATGTGTCCTTAGAACGGGGTACCTCAGTAAGGACACATTTTTCTCTAAAAAAACTGTGTCCTTACTGAGAAACTACAAAAACAAAAAAACTCCATTATTTTTATTATTTTTTTTTTTTTTAAATAATCGGAGACGGTTTACATATATATAGTTCCCGAGAGCACTTAGGCCATAGACCCATTGTACTATCTCCCATTTTACCTCGTTCCTTTGACAGTAATCCAGTCCCTTTTGTAAAGTTCACCAGGATTGTCATTCGAAATGAAGCTTTATCTTCTGGTCCGACAATGTGTCTTTCCAGGTCTCATTTCCCCTCTTCACTCCTCCTTGGTTCCCTGAAGGCCCCACGACGGAAGAGGGCTCCATCTCTCCTCTCCACTCCTTAGTTCCCCGAAGGCTCCACGACGGATGGTCCACCTCCCCTTGGTTCCATAAAGGCCCCACAAGGGAAGAGTCCACTCCACCTTGGTTCCCCGAGGGCCCCAGGAAGGAAGAGAACTTCATCTCTCCTCCTTGGTTCCTTTAAGGCCCCACAGATGAAGAGTTCACCAAGATGGCCTTATTTCTCCTCTTCACTCCTACATGGTTCCTCGAAGGCCCCACATGGGAAGAGGACATCATCTCTCCACTTCACTCCTCCTTGGTTCCACAAAGGCCCCGCGCTGGAAGGGTGCCCTTCCCCTTGGTTCCTCGAAGGCCCCACAAGGGAAGAGTTCATGGAGGTGGCCTCAGCTCAGCTCTGCACGGTTTCTCCTCTTAGTTCCTCCTACGGCCCCAGGAAGGAAATCCATAGAGGTGGCCTCAGCACTCCTAGGTTCCCAAAAGGCCCCTAGTTTTAGAATGGTCCAATTTTTTGTCCCACGAGTTACCAGGGAAATAGAAGGTCCACTCCAGCAGAGCCCTGAGTGCTGGAGTGAGGTCTAAATACTCCGAGATGCGACCTTGTTTCTCGGAGGCACCGTTCGTGACGCTGTTCCCCAGGACATTTAGCCTGAGCACGGTAGCTCACACCTTGGCTTGGGATGGCTATTGCAGGTTTGTGTTTTCCACTCCCTGAGCGATGGGTTCGCCACACTCCCTACGCTAAACCATTATTATTTAAAAAATAAATTAAATTTAATTTAATAATGATATAATCAAGTTCTGCAAATATTTGTTGGACAGTTTTAAAATGGTCATGTACGCCGAAATAGCTGTAACAAAAAAAAATACTTGCAGAAGTGGATAATAACATTATTTAATTTAATTTAAAATCGAAGATACCAGCACTCAGAAGATATTATCATACTGGATTGATTAGATTTTATCATCATAAAGTAGATAAATGCACAAGGTTTAGGAATAATTTGGGAGGCGGATAAGAATACGAATAAGGAACCATGTAATGGATAAACAATACCTCTTCCACAGGTCACTCTGAGTGGTTCGCTACGTTTGGTGACTTAGCAAGGGTGCCAGGGTTCTGGGGGTGAGGTTTGTCAACGTCTTGGCTGTGTTTGCCCACCAACTGCGTGGCGGGCCGAACCGGGAAAGACTGGTTAAGTTGTACCATTTGAGTTGGAGACCATTTGATCTCTCCAGCCGGACTCTCTTGACTCATCGATTTGCACCGCAGTGGGAGGGTACATCTGTCACTCCTAGACACCCTGTCATATATTTTTCCTTCCCCGGACATCCTCACCTTCCTTTCCCCAAAAAGACCCTCTACACAGAATCCCCAAAGATGGTACAGGCCCTGTAGACTTCTTTTTTTTCTTGTGGCGAGCAAAAAATGAACCCATAATAAATATTTTTGAAGTGAAACTTCTATAGCACCACTAGTGATTTGAAGTTCGGATGAAACGGAAATTCGTCACAACTCAGTTCTACAAAATACTCGGTTCTAATATAATGCGGTAAATTCGTGCTTTGTAGTGGGCCTTCGATGGTGCAGTGAGCAAGGCGCCTAACAAGTCTCAGCGGCCAGAGAGACAGACATCAGGCGAACGGAGGTTCGAATCCTACGAAATCCAAAATAAAACATTTTTATTTTTGTGAAATCAATATCCAATCTTCGAACCACTTTAAAATAAAAAAAAAGCAAAAAAAGAAAGCGACTTTCAAGTTTCACTTCTACCGCGTGTGAATTACACACTCTAATTTTTTTACAGGTTTTGTATTACCCATAATTAATGTATTATTTTCAGCTGTTAATTTCATATACATATCTAATTTACAAACAAACTATACACACTTGACATGCATTTTTGATTAAAGTTGTATATTTCTTACAATATATTATTATTATTATTAATAACTAGCTTTTTCCCGCGGCTTCGCTTGCATGGTGTAAGGGGGGTTCCCACTCCGCCTCCTCCACCTCCCCCCCTCCCCTCCTCTCACCGCCCTCCCTCCCCCTCCCCCCTCCACCCCTCCCGCCTCCCCCTTCCAACCCTTCCCCCTCCCACCATCTCTCCCTCCCTCCCGCTTTCCATATATTCAATCCCAGTACATTCAGTTTTTAAACAGCCCGCGTGCCACCTTTTACAATTTTTATTCAAATTTCCATTTTTCATGCATATTTATTTTGATACCTAACATAGGTACCTATTTAAAATATCTAAAATTCTTGATTCGATTCAAACTATTAGGGGAGTAACTACTTTAAATAAATTTATCAACTTAAAGATTTTCAAAAATAGAATCCTGATTTAACAATGTTATTCTCAAACACGCAAAACGTCAAACGTGCGATTGTCGTTAGGTGTTCTGAAATTATCTAATTTTATGCGCAATTTCCTTAATTTTTCTCTCCGTAAGAACTATCCTCGTACTTCAAGAAATATTTAAAAAAAAGAATTAGCGAAATCGGTTCAGCTGCTCTCGAGATTTGCGCTTAGCAATACGTTCAGCGATTCATTTTTATATATAAGAAGAAGATTATATATAAGAAGATGAGACCTCTCCCAAGTCTACAGTATCGATATTTGGACAGTTTTTAGTGAAGGAACACGATTTCAAAAATATTATAAATACGATAACTTGTTCCATTTGCACTTACGATAGATCCGGCGCTGGCAACACGGTACAGTAGCCTTGAGCCCATGAGCCTGCAGCCGGATAGGAGGGGTGGAATGCAAAAACATCTCCTAAAAAGGTTCATGTTTTATTCAGCATTTAGCCTTGTAATGAAAGCCTTTAAAATTTTCCTTCAGCGCATGAATATGCAAACATTTTCAGATCATTGTTTTCCTTTACTTGATATATTTTAATAAAATGAAAAGAATTTTTTACCTTGTTTAGTTAATTAACATAATTTTAGTAGCTCTTTAAAAAGCTCTCTAAATTAAATATCAGTTTAATGTGAACTTAATCCCTCTTTCCTTTGTCCGTTTTTTCTGTGAACTTTAGTTGACCTCACATCCAAAAAAGCATTTTTTTAATTTTCTCTCATTTAATAAATCAAAACCAAAATTTACCCTCAAATCATAAGATTTGTAAGTGGGTACCTAAATACACCTTTTTTATATTAACTCCACTCAGGAGGCCTTTGTCATCTGGAATGCTGTGTGGAGGGTTTTTTTGAAGAGAGGAAGGAATGAACATTGGTCTTGAAGAGACCCATGTTGTAGGAAGGAGGAAACACAGAAGCCGGCAAATCATTCCACAGCCGAGCTGTTGAATACAAGAACGAGTCGAAGAAACGACCCGTTCTCATGTTTTTTTTAATATTAACTCCACACTGGAGGCTCTGAGGAAAATGATTTCCCTCAGGCCTAAGTCATCTGGGATGCTGTGTGGAGGGTCTTTTTGAGGAGAGGAAGGAATGAACATTGATCTTGAAGAGACCCACGTTGTATGAAGGAGGAAACACAGAGGCCGGCAAATCATTCCACAGCCAAGATGTGACAAAAGTCAACCGTGTACAAATGTTGGGCACGCGTTTGGCGTGTTTCCCGACTACGCACCGGTGCCGAAGGGATCAATGATGCTAGTTCCTCAGAGTATCTTTCATTGTAATACCGGTAGAACAAGGATAGCATTCCCTCTTGACGCCTGTTCTCTAAAGGTTGCAATCCGTCTGTTAAGATAGGAGAACCTATTAAGCGGACCGCCCGTTTCTGCACAGAGTCAAGGGTATTTTTCAGGTATTTTGGAGCTCCAGCCCAGAGGTGACTGCCAAATTCAACCGTGGGACGCACTTTTGGTTTGTAAATCTGCTTACTTAATAAAAAAATAAAAATTAGAGTGCGTGATTCAACGCGATAGATGTGAAATAAGAAAGTCGCTAGATGACGCTTTCTTTTGGCTGTTTGTTTTAAAGTGGTTTGAAGATTTTATATTGATTTACAAAAACAAAAATGTTTATTTTTTATTTATTTCGTAGGATTCGAACCCCCGTCCGCAGGATATCTGTGGCCGCTGAGATTTGCGTCGCACTGTACCGCTGCGCTATGGAACGCGCTCAGCTAGGCGCGAATTTACGCACTATATTCTGACGACCCGTAAAAAACAAACCAGCCAATGAGCGCAGACCTATCGTCGTTTCCGTTTTATATCTCAACCAATAGGAGCCTTGAGCGCAGTTTGATACTTCGCAGGTGCCGTAGTGCGTCATTTCCGTTTCATCCTAATTTCAAATCACTCTAACGGGGCTAAGGAAGTTTAACTTCAAAAGTTTTATATTTAACTCTCGACAGGCCAAGATGCCAAACATGACGTCCGTAACCGTGGGGGTCGGCTGATGACCCCATTTTTTTTCTAAACTTTTAAACCAAAGAAAATACTTTTTCTTTTTTTGATATATTTTTTTTGTTATTTATGTTTTTGCAGGGAATATTACCTACCTATATTTGACAAAATATTTTTTCCTGCGATCAACGATTTTTTCACATTTTTTTTAAAATGGCATATTATGTATTAATCCTTTGCGCAGGAATACCTAAAAAGGTAAAAATATATTTCATGTATATAAGTAGATATAAGAAGGATAGTTATTTTGGGGTCTACCTTCGGCCCCAGTTGGCTGCGGGAGAGTTAAAAAAGAATCTTTACTGTACCATACCCGTCGCGTCGTGTGCCGACTCTAAATTATCGCCGTGCGCCAGCTGATTCTATTTTCGTAATAACTTAAAATTATTTTTTTTCCAATTTTATGTATTTGTAAATTGTACCGTCTTACCAGGTAACTATTTAACTTTACTGTTTAACTATATGTTTATCGATATTTGTTTACACATGAGAGCTTAATATTACAATAAAAAACAAATAATATTAATTTTAATTAAAAAATTATTACAAATTTAATTAATCAATTACTTTAACTTAATATTGCATTTAAAAAAAATTAAACAAAAAATTACTTTCTCCAACACTCTTTCCAATTTTTTTCATAGAACGAATATCAAAAATGACTACAAACATGTACTCTCGTGCAGAAGATTACTTACCAAATTTTATTTCTATTTTTATTTCAAGAAGAATAATGCTCACCAATGTTTATTTCATCTTCTTTAAATTTTCTTTATTTCTTAGATAACTTGCAATTCTTATATTTTTATCTGTTTTTAGTTTTATTTATCCCTAAATATGTTATTTTTTTCTTTTCTCTTCTTATATTTTATTATCTGTTTATATAAAATTATATTACATGTATGACTACCACAACACGGGCAATAGGCTAGTATGGTAGTCAAAAATGGCCAAAAATGTAACATTTAATCATTTATGAAATAATAAAAAAAATAAAAATAAAAATAAATATTTTATTTGCTGAACTACACGTATGAAAGTATAGGACAATGTATTACGCCAAAAATACCCACCTATTTATACGTCTACATACATAAATAATTCAAGGATCAAGAGTAAAGGACTTTACAGCACAGGGATCGTCTTAACTCTAACGTTGAACTGCCATTGTATAATAGTGGCCATTCTTCGTTCAAAACGTCTCCATTATTCGTGTTCATTTTCTATTACCATTCCAAGACGATAAATAGGTTCACTAGGATGTGACAAGAGGTGGTACTGTTACCTAGAGACGTGTTGAGAAGCCAATATTTCGAAAACATTCCTTCTGCAATAAGATGAAATATCTTTTCGAAACACTGCGAAACATGAGAAAACTGCTCTTATATTGTCTCATTATTTTTAGAAGTGTTTTCTGTGTGTTCTAAAAATGCATGATTGATGCGAATACGCAATTTGGGAGGAGGGTGTGGGTACCGCTGCCCCGGGAGCCATTTATTGGAATACCTCTGGAACATCTCTGCCACTGGTTACTCAAGTGGTTTACTACGTTTGGGGAATTAGCGGCTAGTTCATGTTATGTCCGCGGATGCGTCTGCCCACCAGCTGCGTGGCGGGCCGGTTAGGGAGAGGCCGATTTGAGGAGACTCTTTGACCTTTCCAGCTGGTCATTCTCGAAACATCGTCTTGTTCCGCAGTGGGAGGGATGTAATCATACGTTAGTCCCCGTATCTACGTTTGGTGACTTATCAGGGGTTCCTGAGTTCATGGGATGAGGTGGTGAGCGGTTTGCCCACCTACTGGGCAGGATCGGGAGAGATTGGTAGAGGGAGAATTTTTGATCTCTCCAGCCGAACTATATTAACCCACCGCCTAACACCGCAGTGGGAGGGATGGATTCAAACATTCGTCACTCCTGAACACCCCCACGGACTCCTACCCACTCCTCATGTCTTTTTTCCTTCCCAGAACTTCCTTTTACCTAAAAATACCCTTTTACACAGCATCCCCAAAAATGACGCAGGCCCTGAGGGATTTTTTCGCTCGGGGCCTCCTGTTCACTTTTTCTTACTGTTCTGTTTTGTTGAGGAACATTATTCATTACTAGCTGGTTCCCGGCATGCGTTGCAATGCCATATTCAAAGAAATAACTTGTTTCTCCCTGCATGTCCTTTCCCGTGCGTCCAAGTTCCCCTCCGGCATCTCATTCCCCTTCCGCGTTCCCATTCCACCTTCCCTGCCCACCCTCTCCCTTCTCCCGCTCCACCGTCCCACAAACCCCCCATCCCCGTCCCAGTACATTCAGTTTTCAAACAGCTCACAGGCCACCTATTAATTTTTTTTTTCAAATTTTCATTTTTAGTATATCACAAATATTCATTTTTGTATATTATAAGAACAATCAATCAAATTTGGTAACTAACATAGGTAACCTATTTAAGATATCCATAATTTAAATAATCCAAAGACAATTCTTTTAATACTGCTAATTTAACTGCTAATTTCAATTTCACAAACGCGCGAACTGTCAAATGTGCGAAGTTAAAATAGTCATTAAGTTTTCTGAAATTATCCAATTTTTGAGCAATTTTCTAAAATTTTTTTTCCTTAAGAACCTTCTACAAAGTATTAGAAATTCTGATACTTTGTAGAATACTAATTTAGAATACTTAAAAAAAAGATGAATAAAATAGGTAAAGTCGTTCTGAAGTTATTGCGTGACCAAGGGAAACAGGAAACCTCTGCCAAAGGTCACCCCAAGTAGTTCGCTACGTTTGGTGATTTAGCAGGGGTGCCCGGGTTCATGGGGTTTGTCTAGGTCTTGGAGGCGGATGACCAGGACGTACTGAACCCCAGATTCCTACCCACCCCTTAAAACCTTTTCCTTCCCAGAACTCTCCTCCCCTTCATTTCCTTAAAAAAAACCCTCCACACAGCATCCCCAAAGAAGACATAGGCCCTGAGGAAATTATTTTCTTCAGGGCCTCCTGTGTGGAGCTCATGTAAAAAAAAAAACAGGAATTCATTTTTACATGTACAGATACTATGTGTACTGAAAATAGAATAAAAATTAAGTATTTTTGAATTTTATAATGCAAAATATTACTTTTACGATGATTACCGAATTTACATTGTTTTATTTTTACTCACTGTACTAGACGTTTGTACATAAACTAAATATAATAGGGAGCTGGCCACAATGACACGACAATGGAGTTTGGTACGCCAGTGGTCTTTTAAATGAATTTACTACTTTGACAAATGCTTCTAGGTATAATGGCAAAAAACTGATTTGAGTACTGGATTAAAACACTTGAAAATAGGTTTGAACTGGAAGACTTTGGTTGTAGAAGACTGTTACTTCGTTGGTGGTAGATTTTTAACTGACTTGTGGCGGGATAAAGGGCCCTATTTATAGGACCGACCCGTGTTGAACTTTTGTTCTAAGAAAACTCCCTGTTTTTTTGCAGGGTGTGTAAGTTAGGCAGTTTTCCTGGTCGCTATATTCGGCGATCAGATGTTGCACAATTATACGCAATAGTTCTCACCAAGTCGGATCAGTCCGTCCAAACCATCGTCTCCCATTATTTTTATTATATTTATAAGAAAATGTACAATGTTTACATATTAGAACCAAATCACAATATTTTGGAAAAACATTTTTTCAAAGTGCGGAAAACACAGATAGGTTTCAGTTTTTAGGTTATTATTTTAGCACATACTTATTTTTTGGCGCTGATATTTATATATTGGTCGTAAATGTGACCATTTTCTCGTAATTTAGTTCATCGTTTTCGAGAAGGTGAATTTGGTTACGTAATTATTTACGACTCGGAGATTTCCTTTATTCAGCGTTGACCAATTAGAGCTCGGCAAGTCGCGTGGTGGGGGACATGTAAATAGCGGAACATTTCCTTGGTTGTGTCTATTGCTTCGCGTAGCCTCCGGCAGAAGAGTTACGTGGTTGTTTAGATGTGTTTAGGAGTCCAATTTTGATGCTGCACGTATTCATTACCAATTGCGTCTATGTTTTCAATTGATAAGTTAATTGAAGAACGTAATGGTGTTGTAGACATCGTTTGGAAGATTGACAAAGCAGCTCTCCCATTCTTTAGTGAAAGCGCTGGCGGCATGGTATTGTGTGATTGTGTGCGTTGGCGGCATGGTACTATGTGGGGACGTAAATTTCAATGTCGATGTTTTTACTTGTCTCATTAGCTTATGTGCAATCATTCGTTACACACCTATTTCCTTGACACGTTCCATACACTCCCCCTAGTGCAGTCTCGACTGTGCTTAGCTACTTCGTAGGACGTGTCCTTTTCCAATGTCTGAGTACTGAATTGGGTGACTTCGCAGGGGTCGTAATTTTGTCAGGTGTTGGTGGAGCTGGTAGGATGGTGGCGATTTTGACTGCCGGTCGTACGTATATCCCAATATTGGTTTGAAAATCCGGGCAGTTCAGACTTGGCCATCAGCTGCTGGTGAGTTTGTCCGATGAGAGCGACGGGCTCCCCCCGTCTGAGGAGATATTGGAGAGTTCCATTGTTTTGACAGTGGTGCAGGGCCTCCACTTTTCTGTCAGTAGCATTGCTTGCTTGCTCGCCTTGACTGTGGTGATTAGGAACACCTCTGTTCTAGCAGGGCACTGCTAGGGCAGGGCTGACTCGCCTTGGCTGCACTGATGAGGAGCATCACTGTTCTGGCAGGGGTACTGTTGGGTTAGAGCTGGCTCGCTTGACTGCGCTGATGAGAGCACTAATGTGCTGGCAGGGGTGCTGCTGGGGCAGGGCTGGCTCGCATTGGCTGCACTGATGAGGAGCACCACTGTTCTGGCAGGGGCTACTGATAGGGCAGGGCTAGCTCACCTTGGCTGCGACGATGAGGAGCACCACTGTTCTGGCAGGGGCACTAATGTGGCAGAGCTGGTTCGATTGGCTGAGCTCCTGAGGAGTATCACTGTTCTGGCAGTGGTACTGCTGGGGCAGAACTTGCTGGCCTTGGCTGCACCGATGAGGAGCACCACTTTTTGACAGTGGCATTGCTGTGGGAGCTGGCTCGCCTTGGCTGCACCGTTGAGGGTCACCACAGTTATCGTATCGGCACTGCTGAGACAGGGCTTGCAAGGTCGGGCTGGAATGAGAATACGGAATTAGATTTAAATTTAGGGTTGCTGGCCTGCGGTTGAGTTGCGTATCTCGTCGCAAACTCGTTGGGAGGCGGGCCAGCTGGTGTCAGGAGATGAGTTGCGTATCTCGTCACAACTCGTTGGGAGGCGGGCCAGCTGGTGTCTGTTATTGAGTTGCGTATCTCGTCGTAAACTCGTCAGGCGGTCCAGCTGGTGCCAGTGGTTGAGTTGCGTATCTCGTCGCAACTCGTTGGGAGGGGGGCCACCTGGCGCCGGCACTTGAGTTGGAGCACTGCTAGTGCACTGTTGGAGCAGGGCTGACTCGCCTTGGCTGCACCGCTGAGGAACACCACAGTTCTGGCCGTGGCACTTTTGGGGCAGTGCTTGCTGACTTTTACTGCACCGCTGAGGATCACCACAGTTCTGGTAGTGGCACTGCTGGGCAGGGCTTGCTGACCTTGGCTACCGCTGAGGATCACCACAGTTCTGGCAGTGGAACTGCTGGGCAGGGCTAGTTGACCTTGGCTGCACCGCTGAGGATCACCACAGTTCTGGCAGTGGCACTGCTGGGCAGGGCTTGCTGACCTTGGCTGCACCGCTGAGGATCACCACAGTTCTGGCAGTGGCACTGCTGGGCAGGGCTTGCTGACCTTGGCTGCACCGCTGAGGATCAACACAGTTCTGGCAGTGGCACTGCTGGGCAGGGCTTGCTGACCTTGGCTGCACCGCTGAGGATCACCACAGTTCTGGCAGTGGCACTGCTGGCTTATTTGCCTCGGTTTAGAGTGGCGTATCTCGTCGCAAACTCGTTGGGAGGCGGGCCCGCTGATGTCAGTACTTAAGTTGCTTGGTATCGGCTAGCAGAGTCAAACGGCATGACGAATTTGCGGTTTATTTTGATGGAAGAGGACTGATAATTGCATTCACAAGTGCAATTGCCTGTTTTTCGCTTGTATTGACTCTGGTTGCTGATGTTACTCTAAAAGTGTCGATAGCGAAGTTGGTTTTTACTAGCTCCCTCAACTGCATGTCTGCGGTGTTTCTGGTTGTAGTGCCAAAGTGGTGGTCGTGTTATTATCTCTGGGGTTGACTCCCCCATGAGCGATCCATCCTAGTGCGGTCCGTGATGCTATTCGCGTAGTATCATTGCATTCACGAACTTCCCTTGACACGATCAGGTGAGCGTTGTCTTGGCCTATTAGCAGCTTCGGGACGACATACCTTCCTTGGATCTGTTGCTCCGGCAGGTTGAGGTTGCTTATTGTGCTGGCAGAGATGTGGAATGTTTCCTACACCTCGTATTCCTAGTCTCACTCGTTGGGAGAGATTGTCGGAGGTGCACATTCCTTTGGCACCGTGGATTCACAGTCCGTGAACTGGGCCGTTTGCTCCGACTTGTATTGCGGTGTCAGTGTCGAAAAGTGTTACTGTAGATCCTTTGTCCAGGAGAGCGAACACTGACACTTCTTCTTTGTTTGGAGCGCTTAATATGACTGGCGCAATTTTTAACAGTACTCTCTGTCCGGAGCCCTGGCTTCACAAGTTGACATTTTCCACGGCGCCTTTTCGTACGAACTTGGGATTATGTAGCAGGGGTTGGTGTGTGGATTGAGCGTACTGTGCCTTCCAGGTGGGCCACTCAAGGGGGTCTCCGGAGAAGGTAGGCAAATCTTTTGCTGAACTTGAGTGGCATATCTCGTTGCAAACTCATTAGTAGAAGGACCGGTTGGTGCATGCACTTGAGTAGTTGCAAACTCTTCGGTTGGCTTGTGTACTTGAGTGGCATATCTCGTTACGAACTCATTAGTAGAAGAGCCGGTTGGTGCGTGCACTTGAGTTACTGCCCGACCGAGGTTGGCTCGCAGGGTCGGGCAGATTGGTGCGGGCTCCTGGGCAGGTTGGATGACTGCTTGGCGTGTTGCAGCGTTTAGGGCTGCGAGCAAATTGGCTGTCTGCTTGGCGTAACGTCTGTCCCGAATGCGCATCTCTCGGCGCAGCTATCGCAGGGAGTCTTCAGTTGATTCAGAAGTTGTTTCACTGTTTTTACTATTGGATTCGTGGAGGCTCTCGGCGACACATTCTGGAGTAGGTTGGTCAAGAGTGATGAGGTCATGGTTCCTGGTGGGGCTCGCACCAGATAGATCGTGGACCTGGCGGGGTCCGCTGGATGGTGTCTCATCGGTGTCTACGGTGCGTGGGCCCGGGGTCCAACGGGGTGCCACTGGCATGTTTCGGCTTGTTCCCGGGGCGTCAGGTTTAGACAGCGATGTCTCGGAAGATGTCGGGGTCTTACGGCCACTGCGAAGAGACGGCATTTCCACTGGGTAAGACTGAAGGCGTGTTATGTGTAGATCCGGCTCGAAGGACCATTTGTACTAGACGTTTGTACATAAACTAAATATAATAGGGAGCTGGCCACAATGACACGACAATGGAGTTTGGTACGCCAGTGGTCTTTTAAATGAATTTACTACTTTGACAAATGCTTCTAGGTATAATGGCAAAAAACTGATTTGAGTACTGGATTAAAACACTTGAAAATAGGTTTGAACTGGAAGACTTTGGTTGTAGAAGACTGTTACTTCGTTGGTGGTAGATTTTTAACTGACTTGTGGCGGGATAAAGGGCCCTATTTATAGGACCGACCCGTGTTGAACTTTTGTTCTAAGAAAACTCCCTGTTTTTTTGCAGGGTGTGTAAGTTAGGCAGTTTTCCTGGTCGCTATATTCGGCGATCAGATGTTGCACAATTATACGCAATAGTTCTCACCAAGTCGGATCAGTCCGTCCAAACCATCGTCTCCCATTATTTTTATTATATTTATAAGAAAATGTACAATGTTTACATATTAGAACCAAATCACAATATTTTGGAAAAACATTTTTTCAAAGTGCGGAAAACACAGATAGGTTTCAGTTTTTAGGTTATTATTTTAGCACATACTTATTTTTTGGCGCTGATATTTATATATTGGTCGTAAATGTGACCATTTTCTCGTAATTTAGTTCATCGTTTTCGAGAAGGAGACCAATTAGAGCTCGGCAAGTCGCGTGGTGGGGGACATGTAAATAGCGGAACATTTCCTTGGTTGTGTCTATTGCTTCGCGTAGCCTCCGGCAGAAGAGTTACGTGGTTGTTTAGATGTGTTTAGGAGTCCAATTTTGATGCTGCACGTATTCATTACCAATTGCGTCTATGTTTTCAATTGATAAGTTAATTGAAGAACGTAATGGTGTTGTAGACATCGTTTGGAAGATTGACAAAGCAGCTCTCCCATTCTTTAGTGAAAGCGCTGGCGGCATGGTATTGTGTGATTGTGTGCGTTGGCAGCATGGTACTATGTGGGGACGTAGAAAAAGAAAAAAATTGATCTGGATTCGCTCAGTGACTGCCGCCAGCGACAGTCGCTTCTGTGACGACAGCCTTTTTCGCTCCCGAACCGCTCTGTCTGGCTTGTGTTTACACGGCCAGACACCTGCTATTCTGTCAGCCGGCCGGACTCCGACCGGCTCACTGCTTAGGCCACCGCGCCGCCAACTGCCTTTTTTAAGGCAACGAAGAAGAAGGAAGACCTGGCCCCACCGAGACGACACATCACAACATCCCCCATCCAGAAGAGGAAATATAAAATACCTGCCGTGCGGATGTTGTCCGCGCGGATGCAACTAGCTGACCCGGAGGATTCACCAAACGAGATCCCCCAGGGCGCCCACCAGTATCGACGGCAAACCAAGACGGGGACCATCCTCATCACCATCCCGGCCTCCCAGCCCGCTGAATTGAAGACCAAGCCGGCATCCATCCCCCTGCCGCCCCCCGAGATGCCCGAGGCCGTCCCCGCCCCCGGAACCAGCCGCCCCCCAATAGGCCCAGCTTCGGCCTACGTCGCGCCCCCCAGACCCCAGCCGTCCGCCCAAAATATGGAGACGACCCGCAAGGAGGAAGGATGGACGAGGCCGTCCAACCCTGTCAAGAGGCCCCTGTCCCCGCAAGGACCCCAGGCGGTTGTTATCGGCAACCGCTTCGGCAATTTGGGTGAGGTATCCGAAGGCGGCGGCGCGCCGCAGGCGAAGCGCGCAAACACTAATACATTTTCGTCTTCTTCCACAGGTACCAGTGGCAATGCAGCAGCAAGGAAAGATCGCGTTCCCCCGGTGGTGATGACCCTGGGGACCCTCTCACACGGGCAGGTCACCTCAGCGGTGCAGGGCCACATCGGGAACCCGAATTTTAAAATCCAATACCGACCAGGCGGGAAGGTAAACATCCTCCTGCGGAGCATGGCGGACCACCGTGCCCTCACCAACGGGCTGCGTGCGGAGGCGCGTGGCTTCCATACGTATACAGCAGAGGCGGACAAGTTGAAAAAGGCGGTCATCAAGGGCCTGCCAAATATCGAGACGGAGGAGATTGCGGCGGATCTCACCGAACAAGGTTTCCCCCCGGTGAAGGTCGTCAGAATGACGACCGCCGCAGCAGAATACCCCATGTACCTGGCCACCTTCAATAAGGAAGTAAACATGGGCCAGCTGAGGGCGGCAGTGAAATATCTCTGCCACTGCAGGATCCGCCTGCAGAAGCACCGGAGCAACCATCTGCAGCACGGGACGCAGTGTTACCGCTGCCAAAACTTCGGGCATGGGTCCCGAAACTGCGCCCACACCGCGAGGTGTGTGAAGTGCTTGGTGGAGCATGCATCGGCCGAGTGCCCCAAGACCACCAGGGAAGAGCCCGCCGCGTGCTGCAACTGCGGAGGCCCCCATCCCGCCAACTACAGAGGCTGCCCGAAGAGGATAGCCTACGTCGCCTCGCTCCAGCAGCACCAGCGACAAAACAGGCGCCAGGCTCCAGGAACCGGCAGGCCACATGCCCAGCAGACGTCGAGAACCGACGGACGCAGCTGGTCCAACGTAGTTGGCGGATCCCCGGCCTCCCAACAGCGAGAAGAGCAGCGCGAGGAGCAGCCCCGCTCGCAGCCCCGCACGCAGCAGCCCGCAGGAGAGGCATACACCGGCCTAGGAGACGCCGGATTGATGATGGCCCTGCTCCAAGGATTGAGGCGTGTGCAACCACAACTGGCCGCAGCTGGCTCCAACGAGCTGGAGAAGGCATGGATCCTGATGGATCTCATCACGTCCACCATCAATGTCTGATCCCCAGATGGTGAACGTGCTCCTGTGGAATGCCCACAGCATCCGACATAAAATAGACGAACTGCTCGCTCTGGCAAATAACACTAATACTGACATTATTCTCATTTCAGAAACACATTTAAATCACGACACACCGCTGAGAGTGCCCGGCTTTGAAGTTCACCGAGACGACCGATTGGAAGGAAGAGGCGGAGGCACCGCCATATTCGTTCGTCAATCAATCATTTCTACAAGAATCCCTACTCCGAAGCTGAAGAATACTGAAGCCACGATTATCGAAGTCATCATAGAGGATAGAGCGCACACCTTCATCGCCGCCTACTGCAATAAAGACAACCATCTGGTGAGAGAAGATCTGGATAAACTACTTAATTTGCGCCCAATTGTTGTTTTAGGAGGAGACCTGAACGCAAAACACAACTATTGGAATAACTACAGAGGCAACGCGAACGGGAAAACGCTCTTCACGCATATGCAGACACACAACTACTCGATAATGGCACCGGACAAACCGACATTCCACTCAGTGCACGCAAAGTACCCCAGTACTCTGGACATCGTACTCGAGAAAAACGCAAAAACGATCTCGTCACTGCGCACGCTGGATAAACTTTCGTCGGACCACCTGCCCGTGAGCTTCAGTATCGGAGGAACAACTTCAAGGAGCCCTAGAAAACAGCGAAATTACAAAGACGCCGATTGGGAAGGATTCAAAAAAGAGATAAACGAACGAATTCACCTCACGTCGGGGACTCTGCGCTCAAAGGAAGAAATCGACGAGGCCGCAAGCACTCTCACGGAAATCATACAACATGCACAAGACACATTCATACCTCTCAAAGAAGCACACACATACACGATCAAGCTTCCCGAGCACGTATTGTCGCTCATCAAGGAGAAAAATCGCCTGCGACGCATCTATCATAATACACGCGACGGCTACTTTAAAACGGCATACAACACGCTACAGCGGGAAATAAAGCAAGAAATCACCGACCTCAGACGCGAACTTTGGACGAAGAAAGTTACGTCACTCACGCCAAAGGACAACAGCCTATGGAAAATGGCAAAAGCGCTGAAACACGAGGATCACACGATTCCCCCGCTAGAGAAGCTAGACGGATCAGGGCTGGCACTTTCACTTGAAGAAAAGGCAAACGCGCTCGCCGACGGATTCGAGAGAGCCTACGCAGCTACGGACGGCCTATCTGACCCGGAAACGGATCGACTTGTAGAAGAGTCTCTACGAAATCTCGAGCAAGCCGAGCAGACGAACGCCGCCGATATCCACTTCAGCACGCCAAGCGAAGTAGCCGTCATCATCAGACGATTGAAGACAAATAAAGCGCCGGGAAGCGATCAAATACACAACATTCTACTCAAACATCTACCGCAGAAAGCCATCATTTACATTACAAAGCTGTTCAATGCCTGCCTCATCATCGGACACTTCCCTCAGATCTGGAAAACGGCGACCGTGCTGCCCTTTTCCAAGCCCAACAAGGACAAGAAGCAGCCGACAAACTATCGGCCGATCAGTCTACTTTCCACGCTGAGCAAGGTATTTGAACAGGTTATACTCAACAGGCTTCTACCACATCACGAAGACACTTTGCCAGACGAACAGTTCGGATTCAGGAAACGGCATTCCACCACCCATCAGCTCTCCAGAGTAGCGGAATTCATCGCCAGAAGGTTCAATGAGAATCGCTTCACCGCCGCTGCACTACTAGACTTGGAGAAGGCATTTGACACCGTTTGGATTAAAGGGCTTCTGCACAAACTACACAGACTGAATACGCCCATATACCTAACGAGAGTGATACAAGAATACCTCAAGAACAGATCCTTCCAAGTCTTCATCAGGAACGCGCTGTCGACACTACGTGAGATTCCAAAAGGCGTGCCTCAAGGAAGTCTACTGGGACCCCACCTCTTCAACATCTTTACGCATGACATCCCCCACGACGAGAGATGCAACCTATCCATCTATGCAGACGACGTCAAACTTTACGTTTCCTCGCTGAAAGCAGACATGGCAGCCATGTACCTACAGAGGGCGCTCGACGCTCTAGTAGAGTTCTACAAAAAATGGCGACTCAAGCTGAATGAGGCGAAGACCGAAGTCATAATGTACTCGAGAAAAAATAAAATAAGAACTCCAGACGTCAACATCGAAATGGGAGGACACGTCCTAGAATGGAAAGATGAAGTCGTCTACCTGGGCCTGACAATGGACTCACGTCTCAACTGGAAATCTCACGTAGCCAAAACGCACGCGAAAGCCAGAAAGGCAGTCGGCGCAATGAAGCCAATCTTCAACAGAAGAAGTCCGCTACGTCCCAAAACCAAACTCCTGATCTACTACTCGCTCATTCGGCCGGTACTGACCTATGCTATCCCCGTGTGGGGCAGCATCTCCTTCACTGACCATACTAAACTACAGACTTTACAAAATCTCTGCATTAAAATCACGTACAACACAAGACTCAGAACAAACTTGAAAAGACTACATGCGAGAGAAGAAATACCGACCTTATTTGAATACACACACAGACTGACCGACCGGTTTTACAAGTCACTTCAACACAGTAAAAATAAACTCATCAAAGAAATCGGTCAATACAATGCACCTAGCGATCTTCCTTTCAGGTACAAACACAGACTACCCAAACATATCCTGATGGACCTAAATCATATTTGGCACAACCCGGAATCAGATGCGGATGACTGAGTGAGCAGTAGGTATTCCCAATCACCAGACCCCTCCCCACAACTTATGTCTATATATCTATGTATATATTTATATAATAATATTTATTTTATCTATATATATGTAAGTTTATCCTAAAAATTCCCATAAAGTATATATCACATAAAAACAGACACATACACCCCACACCACAAAATGCAGGATTTCACGTGCTGAAATCACTGAAGGCCGCCCAGTTTCATGTTGACTGTCGGCCGACTCTTCCCGGATGAGGTTTTTCATGGTTTCCTCATTCCCAAAGGCAAATGCGGAAGAGCTCCAAATAAAAGGACATGACCGACTCCTTCCCACTCCCAACATAACACAAACACACACGTATGTATATATCTTTCCACTGGGTTTGAGTTCAGATTGCTTGGTGGCGCAAAGCGAAACATGCAATTTTAGTAGGGTTTTTACATAACAATTTTTCCCTACCGACAAAACACAAGACCTTTAAGACTATAATAGCCAGGCAACATTTTTTAAATACCCACATGAGGTAAAAATTGCAAGGCGCATATGACGCCGTTCTATTTGTATAAGGAACATTAACTTTAAATTCAGTAAATTTAAATGATTCATCTCTTCAAGATATATAAGAATCTAGTAAATGAAAAAAAAAAAAAAAAAAAAAATGTGGGGACGTAAATTTCAATGTCGATGTTTTTACTTGTCTCATTAGCTTATGTGCAATCATTCGTTACACACCTATTTCCTTGACACGTTCCATACACTCACCGTTTATAAAACGAGATTTTATAAGGCGTTCATGAAAACAAAATAAAAACACAACTGTGAACTTCAACTAGACAACAAACAAAAAGATAAGTTTGCTAGCAAATTTTGCTGCGTTGCCCTCTGGCTATGTGTCTAGTTTCTAGTTTACACCCGAGAGGAAACTAGCAGAAGGTACGCGAATCTAGGTAAAGGACACCGAACAGAAAATCTCTAGAAGCATAATGTAAAGTAATTTTAAAGAAATTGGCTCAATGAACCATTTTTTGGATAACCAACACCCCAAGTGGTTCGCTACTTTTGCTGAATTAGCAGGGGTACCCGGGTTCATGGGGTGATTTTGTCTAGATCTTGGCGGCCAATGCGTTTGACCATTTACTGCGTGGCGGGCTAGATCAGGAGAGACTGGTTGAGGGAGACCTCACCTATGACCTCTCCAGCCGGACTCTATTCATACATGGTCACATTAAGCCTCAGATTTCTACCTACCCCTCATACCCTTCTCCTTCCCAGAACTTCCTCTCCTTCCGTTCTCTTAAAAACCCTAAACAGAGCATCCCACAAGATATGCTCTCGAGGACAAATAACCAATATTTTCGATAAAATTTTATCGATATGTTGAAGAATGCTTAACCCGTCTTATCACAGGAGACCCAAGATGTCCCAAAACTTCATATGCCGTTATAATAACAGGAGACCCAGATTGTCCCAGAGCAACAGTGCATTATTAAAAGTTAGATTTCTCTCTTCCAGTCATGCGAATATTTGTGATTTCTTTTATGTTAGAAACGGAATGAAATAATGCTTCTTATTGTCTTAGAATTATATGAGCTAGGTTGTTCAAATATTTTACAAACCCGATCAAAAGTGACGGTTTAATTTTGCGCCAATTTGTGACGCATTCCACGTTTAATTTTAAAATAAAATTGTATGAAAGTGATAAAAAGCGAGGTGACAGTTTTATTACAAATTTTGATTAGAAAAGGAATCTGTATTTAAAATTTTTAGTTTGTTCTATTTTAATTACTTTAATTCGAATAATCGCAGGTATACAATTTTTAGCCAATTTACATTTCCAATATTAAAATTTTAATATTTAGAAACAAAAATGTTGAATTCTAATAAACATATCGGAAAGATAATTATATCTAAATTTTAGAACAATTTTGGTTTTTGCAAAAGCGTTAAAAAAAACAATAAATAGTAACATTTAAAATGCATGGGAAAAACCAGGAATTTTGCGCGCCAACCTTGACAGGCAAAAGTTGACAGAAAATTATTTTCTTATTATTCGAAGGGTTAATGTTAATGGCCCCAGACATTCCCCCACAATACACGTGTACACATTTATATTTTTGATACTAACAATTCCTTGTGGAATTTCATCCCATCCTATTCTTTTTTTTATTTTTTATTTTATAATATTAAGAGCGTTTAACCAGCCAGCGGACGAAAATCCACATTTCGTCGAAAGTTGTTCTTACGATCGTGCAGGGCGGTTACAATGAGAAAGATTAATTATTTTCCGTACCAGCTTTTTTAAATTATAACTCAATATCGAATTTATTTCAATTCAGATTCGCTTTAATTTATACCTTCATCCAAAAATGCTGAAAGGCGTGATGATAAAACTATTAAAATAATGTACTTTTTGTGGTTATTTTTTGATTATAAGTATTTATCATTTTTCAATAATGTCTAAATTTAATAAGAATGTTAAAAAAATCTGAAATATATTAGTTTGTAAGTGCGCAAATAAATACACAAACGGACCAATTTTCGCCAAGAAACACATGTACGTACATATTTTTTAATGATTTTATTGAAACTAAAATTAAAATTCTAAAACATGCGTTTGCTAGATAATGTATTGATTTATTTTACTGATTTTATTATTTGAAATGGGTGTGGTATAATACAAAAACTTTTTTGAAAATTGAACAAATCTGCCAACGACCTATTGAATAACCTTATTATACTAAAAATTAAAAAATTTTCTCAAAATTTATTACATACGAATGCTAGATAAAAGAACAATCTTTCGAAATCCATTTATAATTTTTTGTGGAAAAGAGTCAATACGTCTAAAAACTTTTTTGAAAATGACGTATTTCCGGTTTTCTCTGGTAATGCCCTCTTAAAAGGCGAAAGTTTTTATGGATGTATGGATGGGTTACTCTTTCACGCAAAAAATTCTGAGTGGACTTTAAAAATTCCTTCACTAATAGAAAGCTACATTATTTGTGACTATTTATAGGCTGTATATATTGGTAAGCTCTGGCGTTATGAAATTATTTATTATACGTTTATTTTTCAGACGGAAAGCAAAGAGTTGCTGAGTAATTGTTTGACGTGCGCTGTCGTTTTGTTATTTGTTTAGGTTACTATGAAGATCCCTTTGATAGTTAAAATTCAAATATGTAGAAAATACTAATCTACACATTATAAATGTCTATACTAATATTGTTACGCTTACGAAACTGCGTGTGTTTGATTGTTACGCTTTAATAGGTGGCATGCGAGCTGTTTGAAAAATGAATGTAACGGGTGTGAAGGGGGAGGGAGAGGGAGTTGGGAGTAGAGGGTGGGAAAGAGTGGTGGGAGGGGGGAGGCGGAGTGGGAACCCCCCCTAATACTATGCGAGCGAAGCCGGGGGCAAAAGCTAGTTATAATAATATAATAGAACACATATAAAACTTATTTCCACTTAATTTATTTTTTTACCGTTACCGGTTTCACCTTGTCAAAGCCATTTTCAGACTGGTAAAAATTATTCTTAATTTAGAGTTTATATACATTCGTAACCTATGGGGGAGAGTGAAAGGGTAGTCTGCAAGGATTTTATTTAATTTAAATGGTTTTTTTTTCCATATTTGGTACCATGTCGTCTTTGACGATTGGATTTTTAGTTATTCACGGACATGGCAACAAATATGAAAAAAACAAATAAATTAATAAAGTCCTTGCAGGCTTCCCCCTCCTTCACCCCCATATATGGAGGCGGGTACGGTTACCGCCGCTTCGGAAACAATTTATTGGACAACCAACACCCCTGTCATAGGTCAACCTAAGTGCCCGGGTTTATGGGGTGGGAATTGTTTAGGTCTTGGCGGTCGATGCCTAACCTAAGGAAAGTCCTTAAGGAAGACTTAACCTAGATCTCTCTAGCCTCTAGAACTCTAGACCCATCTCAGTGGGAAGGATAGATTCATGCGTCCGTCACTACTGGATACATTGACCCTCAAATTTGTATCCATCCCTCAAACCTTTTCCTTTCCCAGAACTTCCTCTCCTTCCTTTCCCTTAAAGACTCCAAACAGAGCATCCCCTAAGCCTATTTCATTGGCCTTGAGGGCAAATAACCAATCATTTGTTAACAAATTTTATTTATTTGATATAAAATCTCACATTTCAAATACAATTCAGCAATGTCGGCCTCACTGGGTAGCAGCTCACCTGTGCTGAGGCCTCAATTTTATAAAACAAAAATTTATAATACATTAAAAATAATATAAATGTAATGCTAAAAAAAAGTAAAAGCTAAAATTAAACTAAAATTAAGAATTATAATTAAGGTAATATTATAAGTAAAATGAATTATTTTATTACCTAAATAAATTTAAAATCGGTATTTATTATGTGTTGTGTGTTTGTGAGTGGTGTGTGTTTTTTATTATACGAGTATAGATATGTGCACGTGTGTATAATATGTAGGTGTGCACCGTATGCGCTGTGCACACATATGCACACATATTGAAAAAAAAGCTATATACGTATGCTTATGTCTGTATAGATGTATGCACCTACGTATATATTGTGTGCTTGCATGCACCCATGTTGAAAAAAAGTAATGTTCATTCTTTTAACCTAATGCTAATTTACTTCTTTTTCTCTTTCTATTTTCTACTTTTTATTTTTATTTTATTATAATATTTTAAATTTTTAGCATCACTTATCTAGATCCATTTATTATGTTCACACTATTCTCCGTCCACCTTTAGATCAACTTGGGAGAGTACGAAATTTGGTTCGTATTGCGCATACCCCGCCCCCTTCTTCGATCCCTTCACCACCGCTGTGTTACTCCGCCCATAGATCAGTCGTTCGTCGGCTGTCGCGCTGTGTGCACGTGACTTGAAATTTTAACCCTTTCAGACCCTGTGATAAAATGGATATTTATTATTACTAATTTTTCTTTATTCGTTGCTTTTTATGGTAACACACTTTGCATTTTTACGACAATGCTGACATTTTACGGCACATGCCCATGTATTCAAAAATCAATGTTTCAGCCAAGTCCTAATTCATTAGATATCACTGTCACTAATTGAAAATAACAAAATAGGAAAGTATGACATTAATAATTATGTCCTTATATTCGAATTGCAACAATATGAACAATGCATATTTATAAAACAATGCTGTACTATAAAATTACTGAATGTTGGTGTTAATCAGTTTTATTTTTTTATAGGCCGTACACAAACCTCAACTCACAATTATTATTATTGATTAATTATTATTAAAAAAAAAATATCTGGAGAACATGATATTTCGCAAAGATCATTCAAAATTCGTTGATTTCATTGAGCATATTTTCAAAAATTGATAAAATGCAGTGCGTTTATTGGAGAACCATTACAATAATTATTTAAATGAATAAATTGTTAAAAATTTTGATTGCAGGTGGGTGGAAAATAATAATTAAATAATTTAGTTAATTTATTTAAACACAGGAATCTAATGGGTTAACGCGCATTCAATCAGCAGACGGGGGGAGGGGTGGAGACATGCGCGGTCACAGGTTGTTCTTATTTTGGACGGAGAATAGACTTCATATTTCATACAAAGTAATTATACTCCATTGGTCACCATGAAACAGGCAGCCGCCTAGTATGGTGATCTAATATATCTTCTTTATGTAAAAAAAAAATTTGTTAATTATGTATCATGTGTTATATAAATAAATAAATATTGGTTTTGTGTGTTACGTGTATGTGTTTTATTCTTATTTTGGTAATATCGTCTTTGGTAATATGTTCTTTAATCCATTTTGTATTTTTGAGTATGAATTTATTTTTGTTTTCTTCCATTTTATTTTCAAGTGTAAGACTGTTGAATGCTTTTATAGCAAGATATTTATGGTGCCTTTGTCCAGTGCTTGTATTTACCGTCGGAGTTTTTATGTTATTTTTGTAAGATTGTCTAACTGGTTTGTTAATGATATTTTGATGAAGTTTATTTTTTTGGTCAAAAATGTAGTTTAGTAGTGTTTTAACGTATAATTGGCGTATACCTAGTACGTCACAACTGTTGAATATTTGGTCTGAATCAGTTAGTCTATGCTTTGTATACCTTTAAGATCGTTTTCTGCGCGATTTCTAAGTGATCGATATCTGAGTTTGTTGCTCCTCCCCAGACAATTATTCCACATTTTATTATTGATTGACAAACTGCAAAATATATTGTTTTCTTTTGTTTTATTTTACATATATTTCTTATGTTTAGAAAAATGTGAATTGTTTTGAGGAGTTTATTTATGATTTGTTTGATATGAAGTGTCTATTTCATTTTACATCAATATGCTTAATGTTAGGGCTCCAGACTCTCCCATGACACGTCTATATATTTTTCTCTTCATTGGCAATGTAAGGCAACAGCGAGCTTTGGCCTTTGTGCCCGATTGCCTCCCTACATATTTGATGCGAGCAAAATGTCACAGGGAGCGCGTTGAGTTATAACTGGCTGTGTACATGAAAGCATATTTCAACGGGAGTTTATTAACGACATTATTAGGGAGGAACAGCGTAACGAGGCAAGATACGGGACTCCAAGATGCTGGATGCTGGCGGCGATGAATCTTACCTTATTTATTCATATCATGTTACGTTGATATGATCTGTGATAAATGGCCGCGAATTTTTAATGAGGTTTGATAAAGTGTTGAAAAAATCGTTACTTTATAATATATTGCGAGAAAAGCATACCATCTATCTATCTGTAGGACCGTCCGATAAGTACTTAGCATCGTCGTCGTCGTATAAATAAAAATGAATCACCGAAATGTATGTACGCGCATAACTTCCGAACGACAGCACCAAATTGGATAATTCTTTTTTTTTGTGTTCGTTATTGTCAGGACACGGTTTGTATATATAGTGTACTGGTGAGCTCTGGCATTATGAAAGCACGCGAGCTGTTTGAAAACGGAATGTACTGGGACTGAATGTATGGTATGCGAAGGGAGGGGAGAACTCGGGTAGGGGGTTTGAGGGAGAGGGGTGAGGGGAACCAGAGAGGTGTGTCGAGAACCTGGAAGGGGGAGGGGAACTCGGGAGGTGGGTTCGCGGGACGGGGGAAGGGGGGGAGTGGAGTGGGGAGAAGTGATAGGGAAGGTGGAGGAGGGGAAGGGGACGAATGGGAAAGGACACGCAGGGAGAAACAATTTCATAAATACACAAACGGACCAATTTTCGTCAAGAAATAAATGTATGTATATATTTTAATGAATTTATTTAACCTAAAACTAAAATTCTAAAACGTGCGATACCCAGATAATGCATTGATTTATTTTACTGCATGATTATATGATTTGAAATTGGTGTGGAATAATACAAAATCTTTTTTCAAAATTTAACAAATCTGCCAACGACCTATGGTATAACCTTATTATACTAAAAATAAACTTTTTTCTCAAAATTTAATACATGCGAATGCTAGATAAAAGAACAATCTTTCGAAATCCATTTATAATTTTTTGTGGAAAAGAGTCAATACGTCTAAAATCTGATTTAAAAATGACATATTTCTGGTTTTCCCCGGTAATACTCTCTTAAACGGAGTGTGTTACCCCTTGTTTATGAAAAAAAACTATTTACAAAACAATGAAATCCGACTTCCAAAATAGATGAAATTAATACTCAAAACAGTTCTGTTATTCTATAAATGGATGAAATATTATCATGCGCTGCCGACCGAAATACGCTGGAATAAAAATGCCAAATAAATTCTGGAAACCATAAAAAGTACTCCAATTAATAATAAATTCAATATAGATTCTAAGAACCACAGCATGATAAAATATGTATGTAAATTATAATTCTAAAATAGGACCAAATTAAATATTTCACTGATGAACAATTCAGTTTCAATGTATAATATCGATTATTCAAATGATATTATCGACTATTCAAATCACTTTTTGATTGTTTATTATTTATTTATTTATTTTTTCAGGTTCTCCATAAAACAGTTATACACCAAATTATTACGGAGAAGATTACAAAACATAAGAGAAAAAAGGCCAAGTGGGCGGTTTCACTATGTTGAGACATATGTCAAAAGATAGTTACTGAACTCTCTATATAGGGTTGCCATCCGTCCGGATTTCCCCGGATTTGTCCTAGTTTAGAGGGCGTCCGGGGAGCGTCCGGGCGGGGTTTCATTCGATATCCGGGTTTAAAAAAAAATTTAAAGTCTTAAAATTTAAAGTCAAACGTATACGTTTGCCCTGAGGAAGGAACGGTCGTTCTGAAACTGGTCGGCTTTAAACAAATATAAAAGTGGTTCAAACAAAGTAACATTGTTTCATTAATCTTTAATTAAAATTAAATTCAATTTCCAAGAATACAACTGCATTGATTTTTACAAATTCCTTTTGAAAAGGGAAGATATTCTAAAAGCTATCGGACAGAGTGATAAATACAAAAAAAAACTGAGAAGTAAAAAATGCGAGAGGCTGAGGAAAAGGCTTTAATAGCTAGAAAATCAAATAAAGTACTTTTGAGTGCAAAAATTTCTTTACATTTTTGTAGTTAAAGTTATGATTGTTTTTATTACGTAAAAGAAATTTACAATATGGCTGTTGATTAAAGCTTTAAGGTGATATAAATGAGTATAGTTTTTGGTTATTCTATGCTTAAAAAAATTAATAATGTAACTTTCATTACAGTAAGTCGTCTAAACTTTAAAAAGGTTCAGTTTTGTTGCAACATTTAAGAAGACTGAATTTAGTTCATATATTATGTTAAGAGATATTTTGTTGTTTAAATGGCTACTGAAAAAAATTTCAAGATATAATTATTATTGAGTTAAAGAGTTACCTCAAAAATTGTAAGACTGAATACTAAAATGGTCTCAGTACTTTTAAGATTTTCGTTTAAAAATTTTATTGAATTTTATTAGGCTTCCCAACCTTCCTCTTCCCCGCCTCCTTCCCCTCCCCACTACCTTCAGCCTCACAACATACCCCAATTGGGGATGCCATAGTCTCACTGGCTCCAGACGGGAGCAGTTGAGATTCTTGTGCGGTATTCACTGTAAAAAAAAGGCTTAAAATTTTAATAAGGTTTTGTTTTCATAACAAAGTACCTATATTAATAATTTGTGTTTTTATTTTAAGAATAAAAACTTCTAACTGATTATTAAAACAATTTGTAACAAACTGTAATAAGATTCTGTTTTGTTAGGTACATTTATAATGATGATAAGAGATGACTAAATTTAATTTGAAAATAAATAAAAAGGTGATTTATGACATTTTCAACTGTTTTTTATTACACTGACTATGTTTAAAAAAATCTTTTGACATGTCCGGGTTCTGGGCTCTAAAATCCGAGGTTTTCACGCGTCTTGTCCTGGTTGCCAAATTTAAGATATGGCAACCCTATCTCTATAGATACTAACTAGAGTTTAAATGGTATAAATTACAATAAATGCTTTACAATCTTTTTTTTTTGCATTTCTTGGGCATTAACTATGTAACATTTTGTTTTTGGAAGAGTTTTATTAAATGTACATTTGTTACTTAAATTTAATTTTTCCGCGACCGGTTTCGATACAACCGTATCATTCACGAGCAGAATTAGAAGTTTTTATTCTTAAAATAAAAACACAAATTATTAATATACTTTGTTATGAAAACAAAACCTTATTAAAATATTAAGCCTAATAAAATTCAATTAAATTTTTAAACGAAAATCTTAAAAGTACTGAGACCATTTTAGTATTCAGTCTTACAATTTTTGAGGTAACTCTTTCACTTTATGTTTTAATTCTGCTCGTGAATGATACGGTTGTATCGAAACTGGTCGCGGAAAAATTAAATTTAAGTAACAAATGTACATTTAATAAAACTCTTCAAAAAACAAAAAGCTTTACAATCTGCCACAAGTATTTTATCCACATCAAATGGATTATATCCTAGTCTTATAAACGCGAGTATTATTAAATTCTCGTAATATCGTCACCTTCCATGAAGTTGATTTCTAGCTTTGTCGCCTGTACAAATCTACTCTAATAAAATAAATACAATTCCACGAATCAACATATTATCTATCTTACACACGAAACAGTTGACCTTTTTACCCAACCTTTTCCAAGAAATCTGAACCTTTCCACAACATTTTACAGTTCTCATTTATTCTATAATGCTGTATTTTAATCCATTGGTAGTTATTTTTATTCTAAGTACATTTTTTTCATTTGAAATGAAACAATAACTTTGTAAACACCACTTTTATTTTTATACTTTATGCCGACCGGGTTCGCTACAACCGTAGCTTCATCAGGGCAGTATAATACTCTACTAACATTAGATTGCATGTGTGTTAATTATAACACACATGTAATCATATAATTTAATTTACCAAAAATGGGCTGGACTCGTCAAGTGGAGGAGAAGCAAGAAGGCACAGATGGAGAATTGGGAAGGGAACGGACGTGTTCTTTATCAATAGGGAACAATCTTAGTATGGGACTTTTATTTAATTTTAGTTGGTTTTTAACTACCTTACTATTAGTGTGTATGGTTTTCCTAAGTTCAAGAGCCTCTAAATTATCCAACCTTATACCGATATTATAACAGAGAGGACGATCTCCAAAAGGATAGCAGAACACTTTCGTGCTTGCAAACTCGGCCACCCTGATAAATCGGCAATCGCTGAGCACTTAATCGAAACCGGCCATTACTTTGGATTTGTTCCTGAGGTCTTGGGAAGACCTAAAACTTATAGAGCACGCCTAATTACGGAGGCAATTGAAATCTACAAAAATCCTTTTAATATTAATAGAGACGACGGAGCTAAGCTCAATAGCTCTTGGTATCCGGTGATTGACGGCTACACCAAAGCTAAACGCAAAAAAACATGTCTAAGTATACAGTAAGGCCAGCTCGTGGTAAACCATTTTTTTGTGTTATAACTTTATATTGACTAAATTCGCTTTAACCATTGTAATTCTAATTCTAGTAAAATTCATTTATTATTAATAGAGTTAAAAAACCATGTCTAAGTATATAGTAATGCGAGCTCGTGGTAAACCATTTTGATTTATATTGACTAAATTCGCTTTAACCATTGTAATTCTATTTCTTAAATTCTTACCATCGTGATTTCTAATTTTAGAATTCATTAAGAGATGGAGCCACTTCGGTTGGCATCTCGCAAACGGACTTGCCCCTGACTAGCATAAATACCACGTTTTAATGAACTTTCTATTCCGTTCCGCGGCGACAACGCCACTGCTTGTCACGATTATTTTGTACTGGTGAAAGTTAACAATTGTAATTTTTTTTTTTTTTTATTTTTTTTTTTCCTAAATTCTTACCACTGTGATTTCTAATTTTAGATTTCATTAAGAGATGGAGCCACTTCCGTCGGCATATCGCAAACGGACTTGCCCCTGGCGAGCATAAATACCACGTTTTAATGAACTTTCTATTCCGTTCCGCGGCGATGACGCCACTGCTTGTCACGAGTATTTTGTACTGGTGAAAGTTAGTGCTGCTGGCGACACGGTATCGCTTCGAAGTAAATAAGCACACACTTCACGACTAAAAATTACACATCTACCAGATCTGCCCTGATGATGGACACTGCAACGATGTCCGAAACGTTGGCTAAAGAAGGAGGTAGCGCAACACGGCACAACACCCCAAAACATATAACGAAAATTATACCGATATTGTTTTTATGAATAAGTTTGGCGCCGGCACAGTTTTTTCAGTTTATTTAATATATTTCCCTCAGGCGAAATTATAGGAAAATATGTTTTTAGAAATTATCCAAGAATATTAATACTAATATCAGCTTTATTGCTATACTTTTTTGAAGGAAAATGCTGACACGTTATAGTTTAATTAAAAATACAATATTATTATTTAACAATGTTGAAAAATATATTTATTTTATTTATATAAAATCATTTATATCCAGAAAATAATAACAGAGAAGTTCTGATATTGAGAGTTTCAATATTCATTGTTGAACCTATCAAAAAATATTATGTTAGTGTTTTATAAAGGCCGTCGATTGCAAGTCAATTAATTAATTACAGAAGAAAAATATAAAACTAATAAATTTAAACAACACGTGAAATAGAACAAGATACATAAAAATCAGAGTGTGTAATTCCCCTCCGTAGAAGTGAAATCTCCAGAAAACTAAAGTAGATAAGAGTTGGAAGGCTACAAAGCACCGCACAAAGAGGAGACCGATTATACTATCTCATTCTCTCCCAGACTAAATTCTTTACATGTAGTGATACGAGCACGAAGAGTGACCCAAAACCCCGTCACAAAAAAAACGCAAAGGGAATCAGTCACGGCTCGAATCGAGCTACCCAGTGTAGTCTAGGTACTTTCGTACGGTGGTTACACGAATCCATTTTTTTAAACGCACCAGAATTTGAATCGAATTGTTTTGTTTGATTTTCTTTTTTGACAGATAGGAGTTTTTTTTGGAAGCGTCATGGGAGACTGTAAAAAAACATTAACTGATAATCTGTGTAACTTGTAAAATAAACTATCGTACCGAGATACTTGTATTTTGTTTCTGAGCCCACTAAATTGATACTCGACCCTATCAGTAGTATTTGTCTCTTTTTAGTGTCGCTATTTTTAGTTGTATCGAGTTTCAAATCACATCGGTGTTAAAGAAGTTTTCGTTTCAAAAATGTAAAGGTCGCAAACAGGAATCACATCGCCGTAGCCAACTAGGCCATTGGGAGTAATTTTTTTTTTTAATTTCTGTGTTTCGTTTAAGGTCTGTTTAAATTTAAATGAAAATAAAGATTATATTAGTACTTCTTAGTCGAATATGGTTAAATTTGACAGCAAATGATAAGATCGAATTAGCTCAATGGTTAGAGCAGAGCCGAAGGCAAGTTTAAGGTCCTAGGTTCATTTCCTAGATACGACCGTATCTTTTTCTGTTTCCTTTTTTCGTTTGGGAGTCGCTAATATTGTCTTTAATGATAAAATATAACTACTTGAGGTTTTACTCATCAAGTTATTCCCAAAAGTTAAAAAAATATATTTAAATTATTTTTTCAAAATTCGAAGTATATAAAATCCACCCTATATAAAATCCCGCGATTCTTCAGGGGTCTGCACTAGATTATCCATAATTTTCTTAAAACGACATAGGTACCTACATCAGATCCAAATTTTAAATTATCACATTATTGCTTCAAGTGGTATCTATCAGTGATACAGTTAAATGGTTGCAATGTCGAAAAGGAGGAAAGATTTAGATACCTCGGCAGTATTCTCACGGAGACTCTTGACCCAGATGTAGAGGTTAAATGCAGAATTGAAGCAGCAAGAACTCAATTCTCTTCTGCAACGACAATATCAGCTCAAAACTAAGACAGAGAATGCTAAAATATTATGTGTGGTCGGTCTTGCTCTATGGATATGAAACATAGACCTTGAAAGTAAATACCATGAACAGGTTAGAGGCTTTTGAAATGTGGCTTCACCGGAGAATGCTCAAGGTCCCATGGACCAACATGATCACCAACACAGAAATTCTCAGGCGGGCTAGAGCAGATAGAGAACTGCTTACATTAATAAAAATCAGGAAAATCTCATATCTGGGTCAAATACTTCGAGGGGAGAAGTATCACTTTCTCCATTTAATATTGAAAGGCAAGAGAGAGGGTCGCCGAGGGCCTGGTATGAGACAAATGTTTTGGCTGCGTAAGTACGAGAGAAGGCATTAGAAGTGTGGAGGAGCTATTCCGGACAGCGCAAGAGTGATCGCCAACGTTGGGGGAACCCGATACGACACAAAAAGAAGAAGAAGGCATCTAGATAAAATCGTCAAAGGTTAGGTGACTTACTTCCTATTTTGCAGATAACTTCGTCTCTACAAACCTTATTGGACTCGTTTGCGGTTTTGGTGAAATGTTATCTAAGTTAAGACGCTGCGGTTAGGTTGGCCTGAAATAGGAGAAGGTGGGGGGAGGGGCAAGAGGAAGGATGGGCAAACGATTCCAGATTAATTCCCAATTTATCAAAGTAACGTGAAAATAATCGCAGGTCAGGCCGAATGAGAAGGGTTAGCAATTATGAAGGCGTGTCATTCCTCAAAAACCACTTTTCATTAAAGTCCCAAATGTGTAATAATTAATTCAGTAAGAGGAATTTTCAGGTAAGCACTATTTTATAGAAGGTAAGCACTTCTAGTTTATCTGGTAGTTGTTTGTTATTGGTATGGGTGTTGGGCAAGGTTCTTAAAATATACTAGGTTCGTTTATTCAGGGGTTAGAGCGGTGATTGGTTTGAAACTCGTGACGTAGCTTGGAGACCGCTTTCCACCGGGAGATTTTAATTCTTTCCATTTGTTTCTTTTTTGTATTTGTAAATGTTACCTTCGTAAATTGTATTTTTTTATATTTTCCTACTAGATGTATGAATAAATTTACGTACGACCGACGTAGTGCAGCGGTAAGGCGCTTGACTCGCATTCCGAAGGTCGTGGGATCGAATCCCGGCGTTGCAAATAAATTTTATTTGATTAAATTACGTGTTTATTTGCAGTAATAAATTTTAATATCGTATTTCATCACATTTTAAGGATACGTTCAGAAACCTTCTGACAGAATAAGGTCGAAGCCTCATGGATTAAAACGTGTTCGGAATGAAAAGGACATGTACAATGTGCAGTGGAATTCACACATTGATCTTACCTCAAAAAAGCTAACAAAACTCATCTACTTCTTCAAAAAATTATGAAACATCTTGTCGATGAGGGATTTAAAGAGAGTATATTATGCTTTATGCCACTCTCGACTGGAATATGGAGTAATAGGATGGGGCGCAGCAGCATCTAATCACATAAAACAACCTAAGGTAACTCAGAATTGCATCATAAAGACCATACTGAAGGTCCCCATAAGAACGTCAACAACAGAAATTTTTAAACAGTTTGATGTTCCAAGCATACAGAAAATCTACGCCAAAAACATTCTAGTACATCACCACAAAAATTATTCAGAGGCAGTCACCTCACATGCTCATAAAACCAGAGCCAAACAAACAGACATACTTAATATACCAAAGTGTAACTCTTCCTTTGGACAAAGAAGTTCAGAATTTTTAGCAGTAAAGTTATATAACAAACTCCCACTTAGTAACAAACAAATTAAAACAAAAAATAGCTACATTAAGGACATTAAATGTTGGCTGAAGGAACTATCGGAAAATGAACTTACATGTATACTTAAAACATCGTCATAGAAGTTTTTGGAAAACCTTATCCAAACAATAAGTTAAACCATAGAAGTCGATAAAAACTTATCCAAAGCATAGTCCCCCTCAGCACAGGATCTCCTAGTGAGGAGGACTACGAATATATTTTCTATTTTTTATACCTAACATGTTTCATATAAAAATGTAAAAAATAATAAATGTATTGTTACTAAATAAAAAATGTTAAACTGTTATTTCGAAATTTTTGAGGTAGGTACTGGTTCAATTTTTCTCAAAATTTCCATAGTGAAATAGGAATTAGAATATACCATATTCCGCTACTATCAGAGACCGGACAGCGTACTGATACATTTTCAGTATTATGACCTACAAGAGCTAGGGGAACTATGGCAATCACATTTCGGAGAGTTTTAGGGTGCCCAAAATATGCAACGAAGGATAAAGAGGTGACTGAGATGATCCTAGCTCTTCAGATTTACAAACCAAATACAAGCTTAATACTTCTCAAGCAAAACATCAATTCTGAATGGCAGTTTCTAACCAGAATATTTTCTGCTTTGAAACGAGGTGCAAATGTAAAAAGAATATAAGAATCCAACCTAAATAATAAAAAATCTCCGGACGGAATTCAAACCAACCACTACAGGGTTCATAGAAATAAACTAACTATGTACGCCACAGCACCAGAAGCCTTGACTTTGCAGCTCTTCACAAAGAAGTTACGCTACAGCCAAACCAATGAGATTTCCTCCATTTCTTTTTCCAGGCGGATTCAAACATTCAATAATCTCTGTTCCAACTCGACTCTAGACATTTTTCTCCCTGCCGCCATTGAACAACATTACCGGTAACTTGATCAATGCGCACTCCCAACGCTCCACTAATTAATACGATTCAAATCAGTCAACGACACACAGGTACTCGTATAAATGCACGTTCACATACATACACACATTTACGTATACAACATATATTTTTTGACTCCCTGCCGTCTTTGAAAAGCATTACTGGTAACTTAATCAATGCGAACTCTCCATGCTCCACTAATGAACACAATTCAAATCAGACAACTGACACCCAGATACAAATGCATGTTCACATACATACACACACACATATTCACATATTCACTGCATATTTTTTGACTCCCTGCCGTCATTGAAAAACATTATTGGTATTAACTTAACCCGGCGTCAGTACAGTTGGGTCAATTTGACCCGCGCCATTTTAAAATTAGCTTATTTCTTAGAATTTTTGTGCGACGTTGCCACACTTCTCAGTAGCTGGAGCTAACAATCTCCCCTACCCGCTGGCTATCGCTGTTCAATGTTGTAGCGGCCGCGACGGTGGATAGACGTGGCTAAACCCGAAAAAGGTAAATTTGACCCAACCATACATTTCGTGTCGTAATTTCGCGCCAATTAATAACTTAACATTACATTCGAAGATTGGTTCACCAGCTATAAATTAGTAAACCACTTGCTTCAAGAACACAAACTGACATCTGAAGGCACTGTCCGCAAAAATTAAAGACAAATACCCGAAAAATTTACGAAAACAAGGGGAAAAGAAATAAACTCGTCGACTTTTGGTTTTCAGAAAGATATCACGATCGTTTCATATATTCCGAAAAAAATAAAGCAGTTTTACTTATGTCGAGTTTGCATCATGATGACAGTATTGATACATCTACCGGCGACAAAAAAAATCTGAGATAAATACATTTTATAATGTGACAAAAGGTGGAGTATATTATTCGTAGTCCTACTATAGATCTCATTCATATGTGATGTTTATGATATCAGTTCACATTTTGAGAAAAAAAAATTATGTTTTATTTAAATTTTTTAACTTTAAGACAGAGGTTATCTATTTTGTTAAAATTTTACTATATTTTTATAAAAATGTCATTAAAAGATTGTTTTATATGAAGTTGTTTTATTTTACCCAAAATCTCGTAAGCAAAATAGTTTTTAATCAAATTATTGCAATATGTTACTAAATTTCCTCTTAATATTGACATCAAGGCCAGTTTTTAATTCGGGTCTCCTAGACCCAACCCTACTATCGTTGTTACATATTTTAACTGTACTGACGCCGGGTTAACCAATGCGCACTCACAATGCTCCACCGACGAACACAATTCAAATCAGACATCTTACACATACACGTTCACATATACACACACCCTTATTCATGTATACACCAAATACATTTTTTAATATATTTTAGTTTAGACGGCCGGCGTAGTCCAGCGGTAAGGCTCTTGACTCGCACACCGAAGGTCGCGGGATCGAATCACGGCGTGGCAATTAATTTTTTTTATTTTATAAAGACAAACATTCCCGGGTTACGAATAACCCACAATGTCTGAAAATCTCCTACTACCACCACATAAAGCCGAAAATGTTGCTTGTGTTGTGATGGAGGACTTAGCCAGCCGAGGAATAAAACACGCGATGCCCGGGTGGGACCCAAGCGCTATCCCCACTCAACCACTGACCACTGATTAATTTGTGTTATTTCACAATTTATTCATTTAAAATAATATATAGTATATTTGCGGCACGTTACAGAGTTGAAGATACTCTCAGTATCGCCCTGGTGTAAGACCACCGTTCAGAATTGAAACGTTGCTTGAAATGGCTTCTGCCGTGTTTGTTGACCAGATCTGAATAGCCAGGTATTTCCCCAACTTCCTCTTCCCTATCTCCTTTTCCTTCCCACTACCTTCGGCCTCACAACATACCCCAATTGGGATGCCATAGACTCACTGGCTTCAGACGGGAGCAGTTGGGATTCTTGTGCGGTATTCACATAAAAGAAAAAGTCTTTATCTTGACTTTAGAATTTTTCCATCCAATTATCTAATGAAATAGAACATATATGGTTGTGAAAATTACTTTGGTTAAAGAAATGAGCAAAGAAAATTATATTTTTTTTTTTTTTTTTTTTTTTTTTTATTATTTGTTTATCTTAGAATTGCTACATATTATAATTTTACTGGTCTTCCATTAAAAGCCTTAGCTTGTGGATGGAAGAAGAGTTGACATTTCATATATTATGTACAAATACAGTCACGTGTACAGTTAATACAATGCAGTTAATACAGTTAATACATTTCATATAAGTACAATCACTATTTACTATAGTCATGTATTTCAATATATATATATATATGTAGATGCAGTTAATACAGACACATGGCAATCAGACCCGTTAACTAAAATATGCAAACATATAATATGTATTCAGTAAGAAGAAAAACAAGTATGATTTTTAGTGTGACATTCTCTAAAATACTTTTTGATGGAGTTCAACAATTGAACTTTGTTCCTAATGCTTCTGATTTCTATTGGTAGGTTATTGAAAAATAATTTTCCTTGGTGAGTATAATGGTGTTGGGCAAAAGAAGTGTTTAATTTGGGGCACACAAATACATGTTTAAGTCTAGTACGATTTTCAGTTATGAATGCGTATTTATCTTTTTCTTTTATAATTTGTACAATTGAATTTTTTATAAATAAGTTTTTAAATGTTGGAACTTTGAATTCTTCGAATATGCGATCAGTTGGGAAGTCTAGAGGTTTTTTTAATATAATTTTTATTATTAGTTTTTGAACAATTTCTATGGGGGTCAGACTAGTTTTGTAAGCTGCTCCCCAACTGATAATGGCATACTGAAGAATAGACTGTACTAATGCGTAGTATATTGAGTATAGATTTTTCGTTGATAAGAAGTTTCTTATCCGTAAGAATATATGAATTAACTTCCTAACTCTTTTTATTGTATGGCCGATGTGATCTTTCCATTTTAGGTTTTTATCTATGATTATTCCAAGATATGTAATTTTATCCGCTATTTTCAGAAGTGAACATTTTTGTTGGCAGTGATTAGTATCGTGTTGTGCGAGAGAATGATTATGTAAGAATATTTGAAGATTTGGAGGTACAATGTTAGTGTTAATTTCGAAAGGAATGACATATGTTTTATCACTATTTAACGACAAGAGGTTATTGTCAAACCATATTTTTAGATTATTTATGTCTTCTGTAGCTTTTAGATTAATTTTTTCCCAAGTTTTTTCTTTTATTAAAAGAACTGTATCATCGGCGTAAGAGATAATTTGGCCATGCAATGGTTGAATAAATATGTCGTTTACATACAAAATGAACAGTATTGGTCCAAGCACGGTGCCCTGTGGGATACCAAAATTTGATGTTTCTTGGTCGCTAGTTTGGTCATTTATTTTAACAAATTGTGCACGATTGTTTAAATAACTTTCTATCCATTGAACGGCTTTATCATTGATGTTATTTAATTTCAGTTTTTTGATAAGCTTTGCGTGTGAAATACTATCGAATGCTTTTCTTAGGTCTATGAATATTCCTGCGCATTTATTTCCTTCATCAAGTGCAGAGTATATAAATGATGTTACATTTGCTATTGCATCTTGTGTGCTTTTTGTTTTTAAGAATCCGAATTGATGGGAATGTAATATTTTATTGTTTTCTAGAAAATCAACAACCCTTTTCTTCACAATCTTTTCAAATATTTTTGCTATATTCGATATTAGTGATATCGGTCGATAATTTGAAACATTTTGCGGGTCGCCGGTTTTAAAGATAGGGGATATTATAGATTTTTTATAATTTGTTGGGAATATGCCTTTAGTCAGACTGAGATTAATAAGGTGGTTTAGTGGTTTCAGTAGATACATTTTCATTTCTTTAAGAATTTTCACAGAAATGTGGTCAAAACCTGGAGAGGATCCGTCTTTCATGCTTTCTATTACAAGTTGTATTTCAGTTTCAGTAGTTTTTTTTAAAGTGGATAGTGTGTTTTGTTTTTGTGTATTAGTTGTTATAGGTTTAGGTGCGTGTACAGATTTAGAGATTTTTTCAGCGAGATTATTTCCTACTTTAGAGAAATAAGAATTAAAAATGTTTGCTGTTAGTTTTGGGTCTTTGGATACATCTATGATATTATTTTCATGTTTTAAATATTTTATAGAATTATTTTTTTTCTTATTTTCAATCGCATAATTTACCGTTTTCCAAATAACTTTTAGATTGTTTTCTGAAGTAGAGATTATTTTTTTAAAGTAGTCGTCTTTACTTTTTTTAATTAAAGATGTTAATTTATTTCTATATTTTTTGAGAACTATCTTAGCATTTTCATCGTGTGGATTTTTAATTGTATTTTTATATAGCCTCTCTTTTTCTCTAATAGATTTTATTAGGCCACAAGTGATCCAAGGTTTTATACGTCTGAATTTTGAATTCGTGTATAATGAGACCTCTGTTGTGGAGGTTTCAATATGATCCATAAGTTGTTTTTCAAACATATTTGAGCATTGTTCGACATCGTTAGATTGTAGTATCGTACACCAAGTTTCTGCTTTCAATTTTTCCTCTAAAATGGCAATATTTGTGGTTTTTTTAATAGTAATTGGAGCCTTAATTTGTGATTTTATTTCACTATCATACAATAATAAGCAAGTGTGGTGGTCAGTAATATTCGTTTGCCAAACCATTGTTTTGATTTTATATAGGTTTTGTAATTTTATGTTTACCCAAATTATTTTATGTTTACCCATTTTCTTTAACGCATATATTATTGGCAACTATCTTTACGTATGATTGCAAGATTCAAACCCACGATTTTTCTGTTTCCAGATTTTCGATTGAGTTTCGCTTATATTGTCTTCATTTATTTAAATATTACAATTTGAGGTTTTACTCATAAAGTTAAAATAAAAAAAAAATATATATTCATCCTAGACTTGCAGAAAAAGTCGATAGATGTCGCATATTAAATAAAATGGATAAAGATTTATCCAGACACTATTTAGAGTGCATTTAGTTCGGGTTTGAATCTTGCAATCATACATAAAGATAGTTGCCAATAATATATGCGTTAAAGAAAATGAAGATAGTGTAGGTGGTTCTTAGTCGAAGTATGGTTCAGTTAAACATGACCGAATTTCATATCGACACCGTGGCGCAGTGGTTAGCGCGTTTTCCCGGTAAGCAAGAGGTCCTGGGTTCGAGTCCCAGAGGTGTCAATATGTTTTTCTGATTTTTCTGTTTCCAGATTTTCGATTGAGTTTCGCTTATATTGTCTTCATTTAATTAAAAATTTTGTATTTGGTGCTATTCCTCAAACCTTCTTTTACAATCTACTGCAGTAGAAACATTGTGCGTCAACAGGTGGCAGTATTGCAGTCACTTGCAAAATGGCCGATATCGACGTTCGTATTAGACAGCTTTCTGTGATTGATTCTTGACTAAAGAAGGTGAAACGCAAATTCCCCTTCATGAAAGACTGAAAAATGTGTACCATATTGCAATAGTGGATGTCAGCACTGCTAGACGATGGGCTCGTCGCTGTAACGAAGCTGAAGTACAAACACTTCTGGCTGATGAAAAGCAGAGCGGCGCAGGCCGTTGATTGCAGTGACTGCACGCAACATTGAATGAGTTGATGACATCATTCGTGGTGACCCCAGATAACTACAGATGTCGCATTCTCTTCCTTAGTAAAGGCAGCGTGATACCTAACGATTATTCGGCAACGGCTTATTCAACAAAAGTTTGTGCAAAGGTAGGAACCAAGAAAGTTATCCGGCCAGAATATAGAAACAAGAAAAACAATAGCCTCACAACACTTGCAGCGCTTAGTTTCTGGAAAAATATGTGACCGGAGACGAAATAATGGGTTGATTTTTTTGAACCTGAATCAAAAAAGCAGTCAATGGAATGGCATCACACAAATTCACCAGGGACAAACAAATTCAAAACTGTGTGATCGGCAGGGAAAGTTATGGCGATGGTTTTCTGGATGTGACCGTGCTTTTTACAACACTGTGATACATGCCCGTATATAAAAATGTCACAGGCTGAGATTACATTGAAAAATAATAAATTAATCGACAATAGTGTGGTTTTCAACCCATGCAATTGCATTTTTTATTTCTTGACAATAAAGGAGAGAAAAAATAGGAGGCAGTACTTTTTGACTGATCCTAGTACATAAAACTTCGACGAATAATCGATTCAATACAAAGAATATTAGAGCAAATTTTTCAAAAGATGGTGCAATGGGCAATAAATGATTTCTTTTGCATTACTCCAGTATTACCAAAGACACTGATATATAACAATTACTTACATTTAATGGTGTTGTGATTTAATCTGTAGATGTATTTTCATGTTAAAATAACCGCTTAAAGATTGGAAATCCTTACCTGAAACAAATAAAGATTTACACAAATTAAAATAAGAACCAAATTACATATCTAACGAGATAATGAAAATAGTTATGGATTAGATTTATATTTTGAAAATTTGAGAACTTTAAGGGTTTAAACAAAATAACAATGTGAAATTTGACGGCCGGCGCGCGTTTAGGCTCTTGACTCGCAAACCGAAGGTCGCGGGATCGATTCCCGGCGTGGCAAATAAATTTTATTTGATTAATTAGTGTTATTTCACAATTTATTCATTTAAAATAATATATAGTATATTTACGGCACGTTCCAGAGTGGAAGATACTCTCAGAATTGCTCTGGTGTAAGACCACCATTCAGAATTGAAACGTTGCTTGAAATTGCATTAGCCGTGTTTGGTGACCAGATCTGAATAGCCAGGTATTTCCCCACCTTACTCTTCCCTATCTCCTTTACCTCCCCACTACCTTCAGCCTCACAACATACCCCAATTGGGGTTGCCATAGTTTCACTGACTTCAGACGGGAGCAGTTGGGACTCTTGTGCGGTATTCATATATTAAAAAAAAATCTGTAAAAAAAAAGGAAGGCAGTATACGACGGTATTTACATTTTGAACTAGTTGTAGACCCGTAAAAATCACTAATAAATTAAGACTAAGACGGAGAAATTAAAAAAAAAAGAAATACACATACAATTTTTTGATAAAAAATATCATATTACTAAAGGCATCGAATTCCGCTTTATTATTATCAGTTGGGAGGCGGGTAAGGGTACCGCTGCTCCGGAAACCATTTATTTGATAACCGACACCCGCGCCAGAGGTGACTTAGCAGGAATGCCCGGGTTCATGGGGTTGATGAGTTCGTTATTTCTTGCATATTGACCCCCAGATTTCAACGCACCCTTCATACCCTTTTCCTTCCCAGGACTTCTTCGCCTTCCTTTCCCTAAACAAACCCTCTACACACAGCATCCTCAAAGATGATACAGGCCTGAGCGATTTTTTTTCCTCAGGGCCTCCTTTGTGGAGATAATGTAAAAAAACAAGAAAACAAAAGTGAAATCAAATAGATGTAATTAAAAACTTAACTAACAAACCATCACGCCGTTTCTCCGCAGGGGTTGGCAGAGAGGACGGACCGCCAAACAACTCGGTCTTGGCATACACTCCTTGCCTCACTCACATTCATACATCGTCTCATACATACTCTTCCATTATTCTGACTTTTGACATTGCCCGACTGACAATTCTGACTTTTGACAAGTGTCTGATTCATTTGATCGTGCCATGTCTTCCTCGGTAGTCCCCGACTTCTTCTTCCATTCACATTTGCGTAATATATTCTTCTCACACTATTTTCTTCTTTCATTCGCTCTACATGCCCAAACCATCTGAGGGTCCCTTTTTAATTTTACTCATTATGCTTACATTCTTTGCGGATATCCACATTACTCACACGATCATATATGGTTTTACCACACATACGCCTCAGGGATCTCATTTCAACAGCATTCAGTTTACTTTCATCCTTCCTCTACCATTTCCATGCCTCACTGCCATACATCAGGGTAGGCACCAGGACTCTAGCTGTGTGGACAGCTGGCTTCGCTTCTTATGACAGTTTTTTTATTAGCGCCAACGGCATTCAGTCCTCCATTAATGGAGTTACCTTCATTTACCCTTCTTTCAATATCTTCATCAGCCTTCCCATCTCTCGTAAATAAACTACCCAGGTACACAAACTCATCCACCTGCTCCAAGTTAAAAACTTAAAATGACTTAATCCTGGTATCTTAAAATTGGTATTGGTATTGATATTTTATTCCGGAAAATCCTGAAAATCGGAAAATGGAAAACGTGCAACGGAGAATTGACATTGGCCAATGAGTTTTTGTTACGACTCACTAATATGAAAATATTTTCCATATTTGAAAGTCACTGGATATTAATATCGTTAAAGTCCCCTAAAAGCCAAATTTCATATCTAGATTGAGATAGTTTTTGGTTGGCGGTAGCGAATCTTTTTTCCCTGATATTCCCGAGAGATAAACAAATTTGTATCATTTAGTTCGTTGGTGTATTTTCGATTTGTAAGGTTCTTTGAAATGTACAATTTAGTGGTGGGATATTTAAGTCAAATTGAATAAGCGTTTAGGCGATAAGGTATGGCATTAACTTCAAAACGGTTTTATGAAGAAATATTATCTTTTTTATTGGAATAAATTTTGAAGGTTTATTTTTATTTTAATTTATATTATTATTGTACAACAGAATAATTCCAATAACAGTTTAATTTAGTACCCTATCAGCATTAAGGCAACTGCTCTTCAATAATATTTTGAGGCATATATTAAAATAGTCACTTACATCCAAATGGTTTGCAATTTCATTTAACAGCACCACTCCCCTCGTCATGGTATGCTTTGCCAAGACGTCTGTTCTGCCGTTCGGTACTTTAAATAAGTCATGATGTCGACTTCGGCTATAGTGGTCTGGTACATATAAATCATAGCATCCAAAGAGAAATGGGCTATCGATGAAATTGTTCCAAATTTTGAAAGACAGCATAGCAAGACTTGATTTCCATCTAGTTTCTAGACTCACAGAATCAGTTTCCTCAAGTAAGTCAATATGTGCATGAACCTTGGATAGGTTCCATGCTTCGGCATATAAACATACCTGAGGAATTTCTTCTGGATTTGCTCTAACATATCAATGTACTTCTGGTGGTATGGAGCCCAAACATCGCTCGCGTACTCCAGCTTGCTTCTCAGTATGCCATCGAATAAAGCTAGCATAGCTTCTTGGTTATCAAACTGCTTACAAGTCCTGATGATAAAACCAAGAAGTTTGTAGCAAGACTGAGTAAGCTGCGATATATGGCAAGAGAATGTTAGTTCAGGATCGACACAGAGATCCTTCACGGATCAAGGTTGTACCCATTAATGTAATATATGGTTGAAGAAGAGGATAATACTAATAAATCTAAACAGCATTAAACAGGACAAGATACAGAAAAATCCAAAGGTAACGGTTGCAACTGGGACTCGAACCAAGGATCTCTTATCTTACCGGGACGCAGCGCCAACTAACTCGGTCATTGGGACGTATATTTTTTTCTGTTATTTCTGGTTTTTTTTTTTTTTTAGAACGATTTCAAAATTTTTCAACGAAATTTTTCAACGAAATTTTTTCAAACCTAGATGGAATCTCGGATAAACATTTCCGACTTAATTTATGGGTCACTTGTTGACTTTTTCTTTTAAAGTGCAAATGAACAATCAATTTTTATTGGAGTAACTTTTGAAGTTTATACCCATAAATGTAATATATCATTGAAGAAGAAGATAATTCTAAGAAATCTAAATTAAACACGAGATACAGAAAAATAAAACCTCATTAAAAATTGAAATCCAGTTGTTTAACTTTACCATGAGATTTTTAAAGTTACAAATCATAATTTTTTTGTAATTAATAATTTCATAATTATAGAATTAAGTTAATTAATTTACGCTAATGATTGTTTGGAGGTTTGAGATTATATAAAAGCGTAACCGTATTCATTTAAATTAATAATAATGTAAATGTTGCGCTCGTCCTAACTGCTCACAACCATTCAGAGCCAATGTCAATATAACATCCACAATCATTGGGATGTGTTGTGCGGCTAAAGGGAGATGGAATGAAAAGGAGATGAGAAGGAGGAATGTTGGGAAGTATCTGGCTGTTCAGAACTTATCAATAAATCAACTAAAGCTATTTCAAGCCACTTTCCGGTTTTGAATGGTGGTCTTTTACCAGGTCTTTCACTAAATCAAATAGTCTAATTAAGGGCGGACGTCATCTAGAAGTCGCGGGTACAAAATCCAACAATTTCTATAAAATAAAATTCACTCTAACTGCGCTAACTTTTCAGAAGTCGTAGATACTTTCTTTAATGATCATATCTGAATAGCCATGTGCATGCTAACCCAAGGGCACTTGTGACGTATTCACATACACAAACGAAAAAAAAAATACAAGTCTAAGTTTGTATCTTTGGAAAATCACAGAAAAAAAATTGAAGTTCTATGTCATCGTGATTTATTTTTGGGGAATTAAAAATTTTGGGGGTATGGAAGTATTTGAACTGAAAATAATTTAATTGTTTTATTACGCATGAAGCGAAAACTTCTTTTGCACCGTTGTGATTTGAAACTCGATGAAACGAAAAATAGCGACACTAAAAAGAGACAAACACATACATTCATAGGTTTTAGCTTGCGAGAGAATGAGATAGTATAATCGGTCTCCTCTTTTTGCAGTGCTTTGTAGCCGCCTCATTCTTGTTTACTTTAGTTTTCTAAAGGTTGCACTTTTACCGCGTGCGTACTTGCACACTATGATTTTTTATTTGCTTTATTTCTTTCTATTGTATTGTGCTTATTGTTATTTCTGTTATTTTACTAGTAGAATCTCTACCTAGTAACAACCAAACCTTGATTTACGCACGCTGTGAACATTTCAAATTTGATTGTTAATATCAATGTAAATGGAAATGAAATTAACGTAAAAATCTGTAAATGTTTCAAACAATAAATACCTAAATAAATCACGATAATACTGTTAGCCGTGAAAATCTCAAAATCTTTTTTAAAATTTCATTTAAAAAAAAAGAAAAACTGATTTGCATACTGGATAATTGAACATTTGAGAATCGACTCTATCAATTGATTGACGACCACCTGTCAATTTGACGTTTCCAATTAATTTGATTCTTCTGCAGAGCGTGGCTAACTTGAAGCGATTATATATTGAAAAAATTTCGCGAATTTCGCAACCTCGTTAAAATTTAAAATCAACGAGAATAATAAAATATGGACATAGCTTAAAAATTCTTAAATGAATCGGTTAATGTGCAGACTGTTAAATTAATAATTCTTTCCCAAATGATAATGCCTTATGAAATAATATTAGTATTTGTAATGAAAATGGGATAGGAAAATTTGTAGATAATTATATATTCATGAAGACTTGTACGGTAAATATACTAATTTCGATTGTCTGTGCGTGAAATGTTAGTTATTCCCACGTGAATTATTCCTGAATTATTCATGTTCAATGAACTCAAATTTGCTTTTTGAAGTGATTGTTTAAGGATTAAGATGAATATATACCATTATACCTATACCTGTTAGGGGTCGTCCATTAATCACGTGAGGCTCGAAAGGGGGGGGGGGGGTGTTCGGAAAAAATCACGTAATATCGCGAGGGGGGGGGGTAAAATTAGATTTTTTTTTTTTATTTTTTTTTTTTATTGAATGAAAAGAACATGGTTTCACATGGTTTAATGAATTTCTACGCCAATGAAGAGTACTAGCTCTTGAGCTTGGCATAGGAGTTATTTTACACTATTTCATTTTTATGACATACATTCTACTTACAGTATACAGTAAATATAAACTATATATAAATTTAATATATAAACTACCATTATTTCATTTTTATAACATACATTTTGTTCAGTGTATACAATAAATATGAACTATGTTGTGATGTTAATTTTGATTTGACATGAATTGAAGTTATAACATTTTGATTGGTGATGTTAAGGTTGTTGTTTTTTTTTAAAGATTAATTTTACTTTTTTCTTGAATGATACGAAATCTGTAATTTTTTTAATTTCTTCGGGAAGACTATTAAAATGTTTTATGCCTTTGTAAATATAATTATTGTGCATTTGTTGTGTTGAAAACAGAGGGATTTGGATGTTAAATTTATGCCTTAATGACGAGTTGAGTTTAAATTTTTTAGTTACATTTTCTTTGAATATTTGAAGTATTGAGTCTTTTTATAGAGGTCTTCAATTTTTGGTACTTGGAAAATTTTGAACAATGATGCTGAAGGGAATGTTGGTTGTTTTTTTAATATTACTTTAATAATTAGTTTTTGTACCACTTTTACAGGACTTACAATTTTTTCATATGCACCTCCCCATCCGATGATTCCATATTGAATTAGTGATTGGACTAGTGCGTAATAGACTTTTTTTAGGTTGTTTAATTTGAGAATATTTCTTAATCTAATGAATATATAGATACATTTCCTAATACGCTTAACCAGTTCACATATGTGTCTGTTCCATTTCATATGTTGGTCTACAATTACACCCAGGTACTTTATTTCGGTTACATGGTTTAATATGGTACAAGAATTATTACAGACATCTTTGTTACATTTTTTGTTGTGTATAATTATATTAATGTTGGGATAAGTTTTGGCTTTATTTATTAAGAAAGGAATATAAACTGTTTTTTTTTGCATTGATTGTAAGAAGGTTTGTATCGAACCAGGTTTTTAGGATTTGGATGTCATTATTTGCATTTTCATTTACAATTTTCCAGTCACTACCCTTAATTATGATAATCGTGTCGTCCGCGTAAGATGTAACGGTTCCACTGAGGTTTTGTTTAAAAATATCGTTTACGTACATGATAAAAAGTAATGGTCCCAAAACAGTACCTTGCGGTATCCCAAAATCACTTGTGAGTGGTAGACTTGATGTGTGATTGATTTTTACAGTTTGTGTTCTTTTGTGAAGATAACTTTTTAGCCAATTTAGTGCTCTGTCGTTAAAACCCACAACCTTTAATTTTTGTATTAATTTGACATGTGATATACTGTCGAAAGCTTTTTGGAGATCTACAAAAATACCAACACATTTTAATGATTTGTCTAAAGCGTCTTGTATAGTACTAGATAATTTAGCAATGGCGTCTTTTGTGCTTTTGTTTTCCATGAATCCAAACTGGTTTTCGTGAATTATGTTATTGACCTTAATGAAATGAGTTATTCTTTTTTTGGCAATTTTTTCAAATATTTTTGCAATGTTAGATAGTAAAGAAATAGGACGGTAATTGGTTGGTTCTTCCGGATTGCCGGTCTTAAATATTGGTATAATTACGGATTGTTTGTACATGGACGGAAATATTCCGGTTTGAAAACTTGTATTGATTATATGAGTTAATGGTTTTGATACTTGTGATTTTATACTTTTCAGTGTTTGTATTGTGATCCCATCAAAACCTGGGGCAGAACCACCTTTCATACTTGTAATGATTTGTTCGATTTCTTCTTTTGTTGTTGGTTGAAATAGTTCAAATGAATACTCATTATTTACTGTAGTGTTTGGGTGATTTGGGGTCAGGTCTTGTTGGATTTTGCTAGCAAGGTTTTTTCCTACATTAGCAAAGAAGTTGTTAAATACATTTGCGGCTTCTAAGGGTTTATCTTTACAGCAAATTTTTGAATCATTGTGTCTTATTGTGTTGACTGTTTTATTTTTGAATTGTTTTTTTTCTATAATTTCATTTATGATGGACCAAGTCTTTTTACTGTCATTTTCAGCTAATTCAAGTTTTTGTTTGTAGTAGTCATCCTTTATGTTTTTTATAAGATATGTAAGTTTTTTTTATAAGCTTTGAAATGTTTTTGTAATGTTATGTTTTCCGGTTGTTTTGTATATTGTCTATAGAGTGTTTCTTTGTGTCTAATTGAGATGATTAATCCTTGGGTTATCCATGGTTTGATTGGCTTAAATTTTGAGGATGGTTTTTGAGATGTGATATTCCTACAAGCATTTATGTGTACACTCAGTTTTTTATCAAATATTTTGCAGCATTCTTCTACATCGTTACATTGATATATTTCCCGCCATTCTTTTTCGTTACTTAGTATTTTGGTGAGAGAATTTATGTTAATACTATGTTTGTATTTATCAATATTATTTACCGGAGTTGTGGTTGGTAATGAGAGGTTTTGATGTTTGTAGTCGTATTTAAATATACATGCATAATGATCCGTTACAGTTGTTTTTATTACAGCAGATGATATATTTTGTATGTCTTTGGTATTGGTGAATATATGATCGATACAAGATGGTCGTTGTCCAAAAATGTTTCTAGTATATGAATTTATACATGAAATGTAATTTAATTCTGCTAACATGTTTAGATAGTTATCTTTATCGTTAGAGTAGTAATCATTAGCAATATTCACGTTAATATCTCCAATGATTATTGTTCTTTTGTTTTTATGGTGTTGTAATATGTTTTTTAATTCTTCTATGTATGAGGTTAGAGCAGAAGAGTGTGTCCGATAAATAGCAATGATATTAAATGATCTATTCATGAAATTTATCTCCACATTTAATAAATTAACATTATTCACCATTATTTCATCTACACTTGTGACAGCATAAATATTAGATACAAATACGGCAATGCCGCTATTTCTGTTAATTTTATATTTTGTGGCGTAGTACGAGTAACCCGGTATATTATAATTAATTTCACTCGATGAATGCGTCTCTGATAATATTATACAATCAAGTCTGTTTAATTGTCTAATAGTTATTAGAAATTCTTCAAAATTTTTTTCCAAACTTCTCACGTTCATGTGTATTATTATTAAGCTAGCTGTAGGTTTTACATCTATAAAATCGTTTGTTTTATTTACCGTGTCAAAAATTCTTTCGTCTATTTTATATGATTCATCGATTGCGTTTATTATAAAGTCGTTCATTTTGAGGTAGTAATAAATATAATAATAATATTGACATTCGGCTGGAAATACACTTCACATTTGCAAATATAGTAATACATGTGTAGACTTGTATATATACTAGTAACGTAGAACTTGTATATATGCAAGTAATTTAAAAGGTTAGTTCCTATGGTTATAATTATACTAATTTTGTATTTATGAATGAGGATGTTAAGATGATAGAAATTATTTGAATAAGTGGTACCATAGGTTTTTAAAAGTGGTAGTTCTAAAGATAAATTTTTACAATATATGTTCATAGTTATCATACAATTCCAGAGTTCAATCACATTCATATTGATATAAGTGATCATTTTCTGATACTGAGAGTCAATAGCAATAATAAATAGTTTATATTTTGTAATTTCAAAAGTGAAGTTTAGGTTAGGATTGTTGTAATGGAAAAATCTTTTCCTTATGAAATATTTTGAAAATATGTAATTATTGTGATTATTATATGCTGTTTTTGCGAATTTGTATATAATGAAAATGGTATAATTTAGGAAGTTTACAGTGTTGGCAAAGCTAGGAAAAAATAATTCAGGGTACGTTGGATTTAAAAAGTTACAAATACGTAGCATACTTATTATAGTAATGGAGTTTGTGATAGGCAAGATAGGAATAATATTATTAATTAAGATATGATTTGGGTGGATAATAAGATATAGTATATCAATATTTGAGAGTGAGTGCGGTTTTATAGTAGGGAAACATAATACAGGCATATTTATTAGGTGTGGATTCTCATATATAGAGGAAAAATTTGATATCTCATTATAACATATCATAATAATTAAACCTGCAGAATTATAAGTGATACAAATTATATCCATTTTACTATAATGTGCATTAAAGTGGTAGAGTGGGTGATGAGAAAATATGATAATGAGATTTTTAATTTTCATTGTACTATAATGGATTAGCTGAACATTAGAGTTATGATTAGGCATACTTTGTGTCGTTAGTCATATTATTTGGCGTTTTACTCGTACGATATCTATGTCATTGCGAATTGTTATTATATTCGAGTCATCGGTCTGCCTGAGTAAAATACGACCTGATTTCACCCATGTATATTTGAAGTGATGATCTCTAGCAAATTTTTTTGTCTGGGCCAGTAGAAATTTGCATTTTGGAGTTAAGTGTTCCGAAATGTAGATTCGATTTTTTTCCTGCGAGTATCCTAGATCTGCTGTGTTAAGCTTGTTCGAGTTGCTATTAGTCGATTTCATATATGTTTTGATTTTGTCTAACCAGGAGTCTCGTGCTTGAGTGTTTTTGAATGTAGCTATAATGGATCTCGTGGTTTTATCGGATGTTTTTTGTCCCAGCCTGAAGATTTTTGTGATTTCGGGTTGCAGAGGAGTGGAGGTATTATTGTAGTTGATAATATTTGATATTTTCTTCATTATTTCCAAGTTGTTTTCAGCGGTTGTTTCGGGAATTCCTCTAATCTCGATGTTGCAGAGAAGGCTTTGGTACTCCAGTCGATCAATTTTTTCGTCTTGTTTGGAGATTGTATTTTGTAAGACAGCATACTGATTTTTTAGTTCGATTACTTCAGAGTTGACTTTATCATTTGATTTTTCGATGATATCTAGTCGTTTTTTCATTTCTTGTTGTTGGTCAGCAATGAATTGTATGGATTTGATGATTTCATTGTTCTGTAGGACGATTGCTTCATATTTATTTAGGTACGAATCGAATTTTTGCTCCACAAATTTCAATACATCTGTGTTAAATGATTGTAATTCCGAGGTAAATATTTCAGAAGTTAGAATGCTGAATTTTTTGTTTTGGTTATTAGCGCCATCTGTGTTTTCGGTTATGATATTTTCTGTGTTATTGTGCAGGTCACTTTCCAGTACCTGTGGTTGGGGTAGCTGTTTTGGTTGTTTGACAATAGATGTCAGTTCATCGTTTTTAATTGATTTATTTGATGATTTGAAATTTTTTTATTATTTATTTATTTTTTTATTATTATTTTATTTTTATTATTAATATCACGTGTATTTATTTTTCGTGATAATATTCTGAAAATATCAAAATACTTCATACAAAAAAAATACACGTAATTTTGGGGGTGGGGGGGGGGGGTGTTAGGCTAAAACCTCACCACATATCACCAGGGGGGGGGGGGGGTTAAAAAGTTGCTAAAAAAACATCACGTGATTAATGGACGACTATCAATTGTGCTTTTAAATTTTATTGATCAATAATTCTTCAATTCAAAAATGTACTGTTTATTTGTGGTTCCATGCCAACTCAGAATCAAGTCAACTCAACACCTCTTTGAAAAGTCATTAAACGCTATGATTTTTTTTTAAAAGCCGATAACCCTAACCTAACGTAACCTATTTAACCATTTTTTTATTATCACTCTTAATGACCGTTCTGAGATGGTTCTGAGTTGGCCGGTCACCCTTTTTGTAAAAACTTTTAACGGTGTAATTAAATTGTAAATTTCTGATCTTCGTAATAGGCAATATTTGTTTTTGAAAGGCCATGATCTTGAGGCTAATATTTTTTTTAATTTCAGTTGACCAATTCCAAAATTATTATAATATCCCGTGATTTGTCACATTTTGTCAGCTGTTACTAATTACGCACCTAATATTTAATAATTTATAAATTAGTTTTAATTTATAATTATATTTATAAATTAGTTTTGTAGAACGTGTACAAAATGGTCGTAGTACGTTGTCCTCTTCATTCTCACGCGTACTGTGTGTAAACTAAAAACACAGAAACTACTAAAACGATGACGTCACGTACCATCTATTTTATCACATGTGTGCTCCACGATTGAATTTGACATCCACCTTTGGTCTGGAGCCCCAAAATACCTGAAAAACCCTCGACTCTGTGCAGAAACGGGTGATAGATTCTCCAAATTTAACAAACGGTTTGCAATCTTTAGAACACAGGCGTCGGGTGGGAAAGCTATCCTTGTTCTACCGGCATTTTTATGGAAGATTCTCCGAGGAACTAGCGTCATTGAACCCTTCAATTTCAATTTTTTCCTCAGGGCCTCCTGTGTAGAGTTAATGTAGAAAAAAACCTTATGACTTTTACGTATTTTATAACTTTTTCATGTCAATAATCTGTAAACGTTCCAAAACAATAAATAAATAAAAACAAATCGAGTGCAGTTTGCACGCGGTAAAAGCGAAACTTTACCTAACAATCTCAACCAATGAGAGCCTTGAAAAGTGAGCTCATAATCAAAGCGGCCAGTGAGCGCAGACCTAGCGTCATTTCCGGCCGGCGTAGTCCAGCGGTAAGGCTCTTGACTAGCACTCCGAAGGTCGCGGGATCGAATCCCGGCGTGGCAAATAAATTTTATTTGATTAATTTGTGTTATTTCATAATTTATTCATTGAAAATAATATATAGTATATTTGCGGCACGATCCAGAGTGGAAGATACTCTCAGTATCGCCCTGGTGTAAGGCCACCATTCAGAATTGAAACGTTGCTTTAAATGACGTCAGCCGTGTTTGATGACCAGATCTGAATAGCCAGGTACTCCCCAACTCCCTCTTCCCCATCTCTTTCCCATCCCCATTACCTTCAGCCTCACAACATACCCCGATTGGGGATGCCATAGACCCACTGGCTCCAGACGGGAGCAGTTGAGACTCTTGTGCGGTTACATGTTAAAAAAAATTCCGTTACATATATCAACCAATAGGAGCCTTGAAAAGTGATACCACAATTAAAGCGGCCAATGAGCGCAGTTGATGTTTCGCAGGTCAATTCCAAATAACAACGGGGCTAAAGAAGTTTCAATAAAAAAAATAAAAGATGAATAATAATTCAAAATTGATGAACGTTTGTTTATTTTAAAAGCAGTTTAATTAGCGAGCGATTGATACGAAGCGTATCATCAAGCGGGTGTTTCGGCACCAAACGCGCTTCGGGAGACACCGGAGTGGCTGCCAAAAAGGGTTTGCTAAAGGGAATATTGTTAAAATCAGATTAGGCATAATCCAATCCATCTGAAGGAGGGAAGTAATAATTAATCTGACTTCGTGAAGCGTCTCTTGGAACCATTTCAATCACTTGTTTGAAGAACACAACTCATCCACAATTTCCCTCCTCGTTAATAAAGTATTGGAAGCATGGAACAAATTGAAATAAGAATCTGTCAAATAAGATTAGAAAATATAAAAAATGGAACTACAAAATTTGTAGTCTGGCAACACCAATTTACCTGGCAAATATAGTGCAATGTCACTGAAAATACAGAACACTGTATACACATTTAAAAATACATTTTTTGTTCTTAAAAAAATGTTAAATCGAAGAAACACTCTTGAAGTTACTTACTTAATGACGTAAATTTGATTAAATTGTGTTTTACAAAGTGATTGGCTTTCATCGAATTAAACATAAATTTGATTTAACAGTTTGGTTACTACTTTTAGATCTGAATGAGTTAAAAATAATATTCTGATCTAAAATTAGAGACATGATCTAAAGCCTGGACAACGCTAGTAGGTACTTAAGCTCATATTGCTCAACAGTGGCGCCCTCCTATGTTTTCTACTCTTATTCGACAAACACTACCATAACATATTGTTGTTGCTGCTAGGAATTTAAAGCAATTTAAAGCTCAATTAGATTCTTATTTTAAAGTTTAAAACAAAAAAAGTTTAAGTCTTTAAACTTCTTATTATCACAAATGTTTTATTGCGCATTAAATAAAAATAAAAAATTTCAAGAATTTTTATTTTATTTTAGGCCAACGGAGCGTCGTATTTGGTGATGCTGTGTGGAAGGTATTGTTTAAGGAAAGGAAGGAGTGGGAGTTCTGGGAATGAAAAAGGTATGAGGGGTGGGTAGGATTTCGGGAGTCAGTGTGTCTAGGAGTGATGAACGTATAATTCCACCCTTCCCACTGCGGTTTAAGTCGACGTTCTGAGGGAGTCCTACTGGAGGGGTAAAAGGTCTCCCTCAACCAATGTCTCCCGATCAGGCCCTACATCTCTCCCGACCCCCTCTACGCAGAAGGCCGGCATGCAAAACTGCCGTCAAGATCCAGACAAAATTCACCCCATGAACCCAGGCACCCCTACTAAGTCATCAAACGTAGCTAACTACTTGAGGTGACCTACGGCAGAGGTCTTGGTTGTCCAATAAATGGTTCCTGGAGCGGCGCACAGTGGTTGCGAATGCTCATTCACGTCTTATAAATCCATAACTTTTTTTTTCGTTATTTGTTTTTGGGGTGTTATGCCGTGTTGCGCTACCTCCTTCTTTAGCCAACGTTTAGGACATCGTTGCAGTGTCCATCATCAGGGCAGATCCGGAATATCCAAACACGGCATAACACCCCAAAAACAAATAACGAAAATATTTTTGGCCGTGAAAATCTTAAAACGTCCCATAACTTTTTTTTTCTTATCACAAAAAAATTTAAGTTGGTGTACTGATTAAAAACTGGACAATATTTACATTTCATATTTTTATTATAAAAAATGTTTTAAACATTGTTAATACATTCAGTCTGAAAAACAAACACAATAATAACAATTATGATTATTATTTTGTTATGGAAAATAGTGATATTGTAAAATACGTGTAGTGTTTAGCTTGTTATTCTAACTAAAAGGTCTTTCGCCTTGCCATCTACATATCTGTTTTTTTCGTAACGGCCATTCGTATGCTAGCAATGAATGGATCTGAAGAATGGAGCCAAGAATGTAGAATGTATTCATTTGTTGCAAACACTGAGCACTTTCTACCATTGTGTAACCTATACATCTTATAGTCCTTATTTATATATTCCTGAGCACCTTCACATAATTTTCCAAGAAGTAAAATTATTTTTCTTTTAAAAATGTGTCTTTTTTCCTGCTCGTTATATTCCAACGCTCGTTAAATCGGGGTAGGACATATTTTTGTAATAACGGTAGGACATATATAATCAGACAGATTAAGAGCGTTTAACCAGCCAGCGGACGAAAATCCACATTTCGTCGAAAGTTGTTCTTCCGATGGTGCAGGGCGGTTACAATGAGAAAGATTGATTATTCTCCGTACCAGCTTTTTTAAATTATAACTCAATATCGAATTTATTTCAATCCAAATTAGCTTTAATTTATACCTTCATCCAAAAATGCTGAAAGGCGTGATGATAAAACTATTAAAATAGTGTACTTTTTGTAGTTATTTTTTGATTATAAGTATTTATATTTTTCAATAATGTCTAAATTTAATAAGAATGTTAAAAAAATCTGAAATATATTAGTTTGTAAGTGCGCAAATAAATACACAAATGGACCAATTTTCGTCAAGAAACACATGTACGTACATATTTTTTAATGATTTTATTGAAACTAAAATTAAAATTCTAATACATAACTTTGCTAGATAATGTATTGATTTATTTTACTGCATGATTACATTATTTGAAATGGGCGTGGTATAATACAAAAACTTTTTTGAAAATTTAACAAATCTGCCAACGACCTATGGAATAACCTTATTATACTAAAAATTTAAAAAAAATCTAGAAATTTATTACATAACTATGCTAGATAAAAGAACAATATTTCGAAATCCATTTATAATTTTTTGTGGAAAAGAGTCAATACGTCTAAAAACTTTTTTGAAAATGACGTATTTCCGGCTTTCTCTGGTAATGCCCTCTTAAATCGATCTTTGATGTTTTTCAGATGTTTGATATGTGATTTCCATGTTCTGTGAATGATACGCAAAAATCACCCTTTTTCGGTCTAAACTCTCACATTTTTAACGAAAATGGAATGTCATCAAATGAAGACAATATAAAACTGTGGTTATGCCACTCACGACGATATATTTATATTATTTCTACATAGTTACTTATAATGAAAAACAAACTGCTTTCATTTATATTATTGACCTTATTGATTTCCGACTTAAATGTCGGAGACTAATGGTTATTAAGTACCTTAAAGTTTTCCCAATTACTGCATTGTTTAAATTTGACTAAATGTCGTTAAGTGAGGTGTTCCCAAATGATAACTCAAACCATTTACCAACTACGAGGGCTGTCCGTAAAATAAGATCTCCGAGATGTTGCGGTCGCGAGGAACAATTTTACGCGCAATCCGGCAACACTGGCGTGTAGCCTGGTTTCCACTTGCCAAACCCCACCACGTTGCACCCTCTGTGACGCTTAATCTCGGCGTGGCGGCCGTCCGCGATGGAGCTTCCACTCGCCTCACCCGCCAAATGTGAGTTACTAGTAATGCCACTGGGATTGTTCCTTTGTCTCTGGTGTGGTGTATCCAGGTCTCATCCCCAGTCATACAATTGAGTCCAAGAATTCTTCGCCATCGACGTCGTAGCACTCAAGGAATTCGCGGGCTGCTTCAACCCGTTAGTGTTTGTGATCTTTGGGGAGGCGTATACTAATATCTACCAGGAATTCCAAAAACTGAACAAATCGGACTAATATCTATGAGAACCAAAGTGTGGACGAATATCTACAGCACTGGCAGAGGTTGGATTTGCAATTATGTAAAGAATATTGGAATAACGTAATATTGCGTATGCAGTTTAAAAAACTTAATTTATGTATGTATGTAGGTAAAAATCCCTTATATCGGACTATTAGACACATTTAGCTGATTATTAAGGATTTGGGTTTTTGTTTTAACAGCTTTCTTTATTTCGAGTGCTTCTAAATTATTTAGTCTGTTACCATGACCATTTCTATGTCAGTTAGGTTAGGTTAGGTTAGGTTAGGTTAGGTTCATTCCTTCCTCTCCTCAAAGAGACCCTCCATACAGCATCTCGGATGACATAGGCCCTGAGGGAAATTATTTTCATCAGCGCTTCCTGTGTAGAGTTTTTAAAATTATGAAACGGTCTCGCTATGGGCCGTTCCATAATGCGGCGGTGCCCATACCCGTCTCCCAATTATTTATGATGTATAAAACTTGCAGAAATTAAAAAAATAAACAGTTTTTATCAAAAATGCCAGAATTAGGTTAAGTGAACAAATGGTGTTTTTGACGTAGACGATTCATTTACTTCTATTTGTAAGATTCAAGTTATCAAAGAATAATTGTATTTATCCATCATTTTACATTGCGCCTCTGGGAGTCCCATTTACTTCCTCCCTTGGCGCGCTTTTCGCTTTTTACGCCGTCTTCTTCTTCCATTATTTTTTCCCCCCATTTCTTCTTAGTGTTGCCAGCAGCAGGAAAAGATAGGAGTACCTACTCGAGATTGGGAAATAATACAGATATCTCCTGTTTAAGGTTTGGGGGACGTGGAAAAAGAAATAACGGAAAAAAAGATTGTCCTGTTTTTGCGTTGTTTAGCCTGCCTGATAGGAAGAAGTGAAGGGAGTAAAAAAAGGTTGTGTCTTGTAAGTGAAACAAAGAAATATCCTTTATAAAACTACTTTTAAAAAGATTTTTGTAGTGTATTTTCTTAATTGAAGTAAATAAAACAGGACGTTGTTTCTAATAGAATAAACAAAGACAAAAATCTCTCCAATTCTGTTAGACAAAAGTAAATCTGTTTGTGCGTCTTGCCAAAAAACTCTGGTGCCATGAAATTTACACATTTGAGGGGACCGCACCACTTTCCCAACGGCGTTATAAAGGAACATAATATGGTTTCCTCCTTCACCGCACACGTCAAGACGAAGAAACGAAGCTACATTTATTTGAACGACTCTAGACTCTCCAATGTCCATGCATACGGGGGTAGTAAGCAGTATGAAAGCACTTACATTAACATTACACAAAAGATAAATAGATGAAGCAGCCCGTGGAATAATTCGTCCGAAATAGGTAATATAAAAAAGAGATAATACTGTTGATAAAAGAAAAAGAAAAATAACGGCTAAACCAGTCGAAGAAACCTTCTGAAAATAAAATAAGTATTGATGAAAAAACAGTTATATGATTCTTTTGTAATGTAAGTAATTACTATAATAGCAGAAAGAAAATAAAATATTTAAATAGAAAAGCCAGAGAAAGTATTCCATAGACCACCGGGCAGTCCCAATGAGAATGCGTATAGCTATCGGCCCAACCGCAGACGATGCTCGAAGAATGAAATTTATACAGGAATGTATGTGAAGAAATTTTAGCTTTTTTGTGGTCAAGGGGTAACGCGGTAACGGGGTAATTTGGGAGGCGGGTATGAGTACCGCCGCCCCGAGAAACGTTTATTGGATAACCAATACCTCTGCCATAGGTCTCCCCAAGTGGTTCGATACGTTTGGTAACTTAGCAGGGGTGCCCGGGTGCATGGGGTGAGGATAAAAAAAAATTCTTGCAATCCGAATCCCGGTCTGAGCAAATATATTGTATTTATTTAATCATTGTGAATCAATTAAAAATATTATATTAGTATATTTGCGAAACTTTCTGGAGTGGAAGATACTCTCAGTATCACCCTGGTGTAAGACCTTCGTTCAGAATTGGAACGTTGCCTGAAATGGCTTTAGCCAAGTTTGTTCTTTAGACGGAGGCGTCTACTAATATTTACAGGAATTCCAAAAACTGAAAAAATCGGTGTAATATCTATGAGAACCAAAGGGTGAACGAATATCTACAGCTCAAACTGCTGACTAATATCTATTAGAACCAAAGTGCGTACGAATATATACCTACAGCTCAAACTGCTGACTAATATCTGTGAGAACCAAAGATTGGATGAATATCTACAGTACTGGCAGAGGTTGGATTTGCAATTATGTATAGCATATTGGAATAACGTAATATTGCTTATGTAGTTTAAAAAACTTAAAAAATTTATATATGTATCTATGTATGTAAAAATCCCTAATATCGGACTATTGGACACATTTGGCTGATTATTAAGGATTTGGGTTTTTGTTTTAACAGCTTTCTTTATTTCGATTGCTTCTAAATTATTTAGTCTGTTACCATGACTATTTCTATGTCCGTAGGTTAGGTTAGGTTAGGTTGTGGTGCCGTGTATTTCGAAATAAATAAATATCTTTGTATTATGATCTCCATGTTTGTTCAATAAATTATTGTCCTCGTTAACAGCAGAATACGTAATATTATGCAAAAACTTCATGTACGTACTTTAAACGTTTAAGCCTTTACGTAATTAGTAATTACGTAATTGAAGTAATTTATGCTTTTCCGTACAACCTCTTTCTCAACTGCCCTCTGTAGATATTAGTCCAAACTACGCTCTGTAGATATTAGTTACTACTGGGACCGTCATAGATATTCGTCCGACCTTATCTCTGTAGATATTAATCCACTCTCTGAAATTCGTAGATATTAGTGCAACATATGAGCTATAGATATTCGTCCGACATAAAGGCTGTAGATATTAGTATCTGGAGTCCTTTAGACCATATCTGAATAGGCAGGTTTTCTTCACCTTCCTCTTACACGTCTCCTTCCCCACGCAACTTCATTCAGCCTCACAACATACCCCAATTGGGGATGCCTTAATCCCACTGGCTCCAGGCGGTTGAGAGCAGTTGACACACTTGTGCGGTATTCATATAAAAAAAGGTAGCCGTACTTCTAGGCTTGTAGGTGGACTGATCCAAAAAAAATGCGAGTGCAGTTTACACGCGGTAGAAGCGAAACTTTACCAAAACAATCTCATCCAATACTTGAAAAGTGAGGTCATAATCAAAGCCACCAATGAACGCAAACCTCGCGTCATTTCCGTTTATATCTCAACCAATAGGAGCCTTTAAAAATGACATCATTATCAAAGCGGCCGATGATCGCAGTTGATGCATTAATCGTTATTTCAGTTTCATCCAAAATCCAAATCACAACGTTGCTATAGAAGTTTCACTTAAAAAAATTGCGATTGTTTGTAAGTTATAATTAATCTAGTAATTGTTTAATAATTCCTTGCGGCATAATTAAGGTAGGTACTCTGTGTTTGGCATCCATATAAAGAAGAACAGTATTGTAAAATCGCCGCATTGGACCATTCAATATTTTGGCGCAGAACCATTTGGGGCTGCCTGTATTTTTATTGAGCAGTTTATGTACAAAGGAGCTCTATCAATTTGTATTTCTTCCTTCTAGATCTAGATGGTAAATTAAAGAAAAAAATAGTACTGCTCTCTGCAACGGTATGTGCCTCAAAATGTCGATAACTATCATTTTAGAAGTTCATTGTATTCTAGGTGCGAATAACATAAATTCATGATGATTAATTTTTTTTTCGAAGAAAACTTCTTCTGAAAGATTTTTGTTTACTTATTGTTGGAATTATTTATTTTATTAAAAGACAAATAACTTTTTTTACATCACTTTATTTTTTATACACAATCTACATGTTTCGTGAACAATGTTCACATCATCAGGAGTAAATGTTGCTAACAACCTGGCAGCGGCTACATGGCGTCAGAGTTGCGCTCGGGGACTACGCCCCGTATAGGAACCAGAACCTCGCTGGGCCCGGGTGCCACCAGGAGGGCGGCACCACAGGGCGGGCTCCGACCTACCTTGCAGGCGGCTAGCTCGAACCAACGGCAAGCAGGGGAGACCCTCGTCATCAGGGTGGTGTGGTCGCCGGTAGGCTGTTTGGAATGTTCTACATTGGGGGGAAATACTGGCCGTGATCACCCTCGAACAATCTCCTCAATAAAAGAACGGTATTTAGGTAAAACAAACAAAATGTATTGTGAGAAAATACAGAAATACAAGGTTAAAAGGCAGTTCCTGGCTAGAATGTCCCTACACGGTAAGTCTCTCAACCTGTCCTTTCTGGGGTCGTCATTGCTCAGGTAAAATCGCGAGGGCAAATAGAACACATTAATTTAAGGGGGGCTTACTGCGATGGAGGCGGCAGGTCCAATCCTCGTCCGCAGCAGAGGGGATCTCGTTCCAACAGGAGTCTCCAGGTGAAACGTCCCACACACGTAAACATTGTCACTGTACTTTAAATTACGCCTCGGCCTTGTCTGCCGTAGCATCTAAAACACGCATTTGCGTATTAAATTCCCGACGCCATATTGCGTCGTGGATGACTCGGGCCACAAAGGTGCCCTGCGGAGAGAATTTCTCCTTAACAAAACAATCGACTGTTCGCGGAGCGCTCTGCCTAGGAAGTGTGTGGAGTCGGTGGCTTCGCCGACCGTTGCTCGCATTTGGCTCCACTAGCGCGCGCGGCGCGCTTGCGGCGAAAGAGCGAAACTGTAGTCTGTGCAGTGGCGTGGGTGAATAATTAGTAGGGGCTTATTTGTGCATCGTAACAATGTACACTGAAGTCACAAATTAAATACAGATCACGAACTAAATTCATTGGTAGGGGTAGAAGGAAGGGGGAGGGGTAAGAGTGGGGTAATTTATTGGAATTAGGGATCACAATAACATTAGCAGGGAAAGACCGGTTAAGTGGTAAAATTTTCAAAAGAGGGTTCATAATTTTTTTTGTTTATTAATTACACAGGTCTACAACAAAAATGCTGTTTGGATGTTTTCAACTGATTTCTGTGTATTTAGGTGTTCTGAAAACTAGAAAAATACTCAAAAAATTCTAGAACGTCAGGTTATTTTGCAAAACGGTTTACATATACATACAGATATAGATAGTATATAAATAGTGAGCTCTGGCAATAAACATTTCATTGCTAAACCATTCATCTGATTGCGATGAAACTTTTGGGATATGATGTGTGCATGCCCGCGCTAGTTTTTGTATACAATAGTGAGCTCTGGCATCATGAAATTACGAAAAATTAATTAATTAAATAAAAATTAATCGCAGAAATGTATGTACGCACATAACTTTTGAACAACTGCACCAAATGGATAATTCTTTTTTTTTGTGTTCGTTATTGTCAAGACAAGGTTTGTATAAAACTTCTGGTGAGCTCTGGCATTATGAAATTTGTATAAAAAATTGCAATAGGTGGCACGCGAGCTGTGAAGACTGAATGAATGGAATGTGGGAGGGGGAGGGGAACTCGGGTAGGGGGTTCGAGGGAGGAGGGGAGGGAAACTAGGGATCGGGGAGGGTAACCTGAATTTTTAGGCATTAACAAAGACCCTAACTACAAACAAATAACAAATCGTTAAAAGCATTTCAAGCTTTAGGTTGCCTAATGAGTTTAAAAGTACATTTTCTTCTGTCCCACCTAGACTACTTTCCAGAAAATTTAGGATATGTGAGTGAAGAGCTAGGTGAACGATTTCACCAATGAGATGGAAAAAAGATACCAGGGAAGATGGAGCATCTCAATGATTGCAGACTACTGTTGGACGCTTCAGAGAGACCTTCCAGATGCTTCCTACAATCGAAAATGTACCAAAAGGAGTCTCACTGGGAAAAAGAAATATGTTTAGTGCTTACTAATCAATATATTTTAGATAAAAAAAAATTTTTTGTCTTTTATCTTTTATTTTAGGATGATAACTGGTTTTACGTAGATACCTACATTGTCAGAAAACATGACGTTCTGTGACAAAATGAAAGTCATTTTCGGATTCAGCACACCCAAAAACATAAGAATTACGCAAAAAAACCAAAACAGCTCTCAATTTTTATTTTTTGTAGACCTGTGATATATTTGTTTTGGTATTGACATTTTTCCTTATTTCTAAGATTTCAAAACTATTTATATGTGATGCCTTATACCTGCGATGCCTTATAACACTACATACGGGTTATGGCTGACTATTTATGGCGTTCAAACCAGGCAATTTAAACGAAAATATTTTCAGTAGTCTCTAAATCAAGAGAGGAATTCGGGGAAACGTTTGTATGGACAAAACGCCGGCCGGTACCAAATTAAGAGCGTTTAACCAGCCAGCGGACGAAAATCCACATTTCGTCGAAAGTTGTTCTTACGATCGTGCAGGGCGGTTACAATGAGAAAGATTAATTATTCTCCGTACCAGCTTTTTTAAATTATAACTCAATATCGAATTTATTTCAATCCAAATTAGCTTTAATTTATACCTTCATCCAAAAATGCTGAAAGGCGTGATGATAAAACTATTAAAATAATGTACTTTTTGTAATTATTTTTTGATTAAAAGTATTTATCATTTTTCAATAATGTCTAAATTTAATAAGAATGTTAAAAAAATCTGAAATATATTAGTTTGTTAGTGCGCTAATAAATACACAAATGGACCAATTTTCGTCAAGAAACACATAGACGTACATATTTTTTAATGATTTTATTGAAACTAAAATTAAAATTCTAAAACATGCGTTTGCCAGATAATGTATTGATTTATTTTACTGCATGATTATATTATTTGAAATGGGTGTGGTATAATACAAAATCTTTTTTGAAAATTTAACAAATCCGCCAACGACCTATGGAATTACCTTATTATACTAAAAATTTAAAAATTTTCTCAAAATTTATTACATGCGAATGCTAGATAAAAGAACAATCTTTCGAAATCCATTTATAATTTTTTGTGGAAAAGAGTCAATACGTCTAAAATCTGATTTGAAAATGACATATTTCTGGTTTTCTCTGGTAATGCCCTCTTAAGGTTAAACGTCACGCACGTGTTAATCTACGCATTCACAGATGGCGCCAATTCAGTTTTTTAGGTTTTTAATACTTTTTGCACGTTACGCTTTAAAATATTAAGGTAAATTAATTGTTTCCGCCCGTACATATTTGATACGAATAAAAAGAAATAGTTTTGTCCATGAACAAACCCAAATCTTTCAAGAAAGGCTGAAAAATTCAATTTTGTATCGGTGACTCAATCCAATATTGTATATTTCAGCCTTTCTTGAAAGATTTGGGTTTGTTTATGGACAAATCTATTTATTTATATTCCTATTAAATATGTACGGGCGCAAACAATTGATTCACCTCAATATTTTACAGCAAAACGTGCGAATATATTAAAAACCTAAAATAATTTAATTGGCGCCATCTGTGAAGGCGTAGATTATAACGTACGTGACGTTTAACCTTAAGACTATTTATGTTCCTAAAATAAATAAATATAAAGGTTATCCCTGAGGTGACAATCTTTACTAAACGGCCCGATAACAAATAATTAAAATATAATATTGGTTATGTGATCCTAAGACAACTAGTTGAACATCCCTTGCTAAGATAATAATAAAAAAAAAACAAATTATCCTATAATCGGTAGTAATAGCAATAATTGAAAGTGGCCTCATCCTATAAAATGATTAAAAGGAGATTATCGACCCTGCTGTACCACCCTAATCCCCCTTGATGGCATTAGGAAGATTAACATAGTTAACACTTCAGGAACTTCCAGGCTTAGATAGTTCAATAATCTCTGATCACCTCGACTGGAACACCCCTTACCACCTGGATCTTATTATACAGGGTGTAAAAAGACCTTCCCGACTTTTAAATGTTAGAATGTGCCTAATATGGTTCTTTGTTTGGTAGCTATTGACAAATTTCATGTTTTATTTTTTAGTTTAATAAAACATTGTCACACTAAAAAAGTTATGTTTTCATTTTTTACTTGAAATAATCTAAGGAATCGTTGGCTAAAGTCATGTTTGGTAACGTGGTATGAATAGCCGGGTACTTCCTAACCTTGCTCTTCCATACGTCTAATTACCCACCCCAGTAATTTCAGTCTCCAAACATGCCCCAAATAGCTCCGGTTAGTAGAGAGAATTTTTTTTCTCACATTCAATCCACACACAAGGCTCTAGGAAAAGTAATTTCCCTTACAATATTAGGTGTGCTATGTGGAGAGTCTTTTTAAGGAAAGGAATGAGAGGAAGTTCTGGAAAGGAAAATGGTGAAAACGATGGGTAGGAATCTGGGGCTTAGTGCGTCAAGGAGTGACAGGCGTATGAAGTCATTTTTCCTTCAGATACCAGCTGGAAAGGTCAAAAGGTCTCTCTCAACAGGTTCCTCGATTTCCTACAGCCACGCAGCTGGTAGGTTAAGCCTGACCTGGATCGCTGACTCTGATCCATCGCCAAGACCTGACCCGGACAAACCTCACCCCATGAACCCGGACTCCCCCGATAAGTCACCAAACATGTCGAACCACTTGGGGTGAACTATGATAGAGATGTTGGTTATTCATTAAATGGTTCCCGGGGCGGCGCTAGCCAAACCCGCATCGCAATTTTTTTTGTATTCAAAACGGAGATAAAAATATAGTTTTCATTATTTAACACGAATAAGCTTAGGAATCGGTGGTTAAAGTACACCCTCTACAAGTTTTAAGTATTTCGCAAACCGCATTAACAGTAGAAATAAGCTTACTTAATACTTTTTAAGAGCTTCTCATTCCAGTTTTTATCTCTAACATCTTTTCGTTGAATTTTTTATAATCTTGGAAGCATTTTACAAATTTGTTATGTGACACCTCACAAAAATCGCCTCGGCGCGGCGTATTGTGTAAGACCAGGGCAACTATATTATCTTTGGTACCTAACAGTTTGGTAGAAATTGAGGGGCGGTTTAAGCGGAAATTCCGGACACTTGTTTCACGCGTGTTCTGTTTTGTAAAATAAAGAGTTTGATACACGAATCCTATTCACTCTGCATTATTCAATCCCATTATCTTTGGTAAACACTTACAATGTTGTACGAAAACGTACAGTGTCTTACACCCTTCGACCAAGTATATCTAGACAAGGCATGTAGGTCTTAAAAATGACACCGGAACCAAAAATATTGGTTTACGAAACATATATCAAAAAGAAAGTCCATTATCTCACAGTCAAAAGATCGCAAGAGGCATTGGTTTATACTTTTAGTTGGTCTGCGTGGAGCTTGTGATGAATGCCAACCTTCAACCTACGATAAGCCTACAAGAAATTTTTTTTTTCCCTCTAAATATTATGTAGAGAAAATGGTACATTCGGCGACATCTGTCCGAGCAGTTGGGAGCTATTACAGAGATCTGCATAGAGACTGAAGCGAGGGAACACCATATCATAGTTATATCGAGAACAAAGGAAGTTTAAATTCTACCAATAAGAGAGTGGACTTTGATCATTTTGGGCGGCCTTGAATTAATTCTCACAGGAACTTAGGTTGAATGAACTGTATTAAAAACAATACTGAGGACAAAGAGTTGAAAGATTATCGACTCCGGGTCGTGTTTACATAAAACGCGATCGGGAACTGGGGATTTTGGGTGCCTAAAGTTTAAACGGAAACACAAAAAAATCTTAGACGGGAATGTTGAAAATAAGTAAATGAAAAATCATCAATAAGGGCACGGAAAACGTAACATGAATGGTCCCAGGGGTCGATTTAATTAAAACCGATCTGGAATGATCACAAAAAACGGGTAGGATCTCGGAAATTTTCACAAACTGAATATAATAACCTGAAAACGTGGGAAAATCTATTGATATGGAAATGGAATGGTGAAACGAAGTTATTAGAGCCAAATATCTCAAAAGAAAACTGATTGGAACTACTTAAATTGACTTTAATAAGTACCGATATAAGGATTACTCTGATCTGACAACACTATTCACGATAAACAGGATATTGAAAATATTGCATATCAAAGGCCACGGTACATTTTGGTCACTCTACAATTAAATCAAATCACAGGAAAAGATGCTTAACGTAGCCTGACACTGGGAAATGCGTGTGAACCGTCGAAGGAATCGCTAACCGTTTGACTAGAGAAAAAAGGTTGGCTATCACTTTGTTGATATGACTTTATCCAAATAAAATTATAGAACATGATTTCAAGCAATTAAGGGTATCATTAACACGAAACGACCTAAACAAAATTATACAAGTTAAATACGAATATTTACTCTAAAATAAAAACATTACTTTTATGGTGTAGGCATTAAAAAATGAATTACGAGCAAGTACATGAAATTTTTAATATAAATACCTGTCAATGAGAAAATTTATGTGATTTTTTACGAGAGAGAGACACTAAACTAATTTGGTTCTAAGACATGAGATAGGGGATTAACAGAGATTTGACAAAAGGTCATATACGGAGGAACCGAATTTGGTCCTTTTCCTATGAAAGTCTGGGCGATCAGGAGTGATTTTTCTATGAAAGGAGAGCTCTAAAAAGTCTTTAAAAGACCATGGTTTGATAAAGAAGGGGAATTCGTTGGGAGATTGGGGGAGAGTTCGGACGAAAAACAACGGGAAGTGCGGGATCGTGGTCGTGGTCGTGGAAGACTACTAGTAAAGTTGAAATGTCTACAAGTGTTTGCAAAAATAGTAAATTCAGTGTTTTATTTTCCTCTTAAAATTGAGAAATAAAAGTCCGATAAAGTGCTTTAAAATAATACTTCGTGAAAGTTCGGGTGTTTTATAATGAAAGTGTTTAAAGTCAGTAAATAAGAATTAAATGACATTCGGGGTTCTTTCTTACAACTTATATTTAGTGGTTTTATAACATTTAACAAAAATCCAGTGTCTTAAAATAAATCAAATTACCGGATAAAAGAAAATATAACACGCGATTTTAAAATTAACTATAGGTGATATAATAATTAAAACTTTAACTTTACTTTAAATAACATGACATAGGTAAAATAAATAACAATAACGAATTGTTCGAGTCACGTTTAAACTACAGTGGTTCAATAATAAGCGGTTAAAAATCCTTTGTGAATTGAATAACGAAATTGTAATAAACAGTAGTGATAATAATTCGTACACTTGGAAAACGTGCGTATCTACGGTTATTAATTCTAAAGTGATATTAAAATATTGAGAATAAATAATAATTTACCTAATTCCGGACAATAAAATTAAACATCTGACTTGTTATTTGATGAATCACCTCTCGAAGGCGAATGAAATAAACCATTAGTTAATACAAGGTTGAGGAACTAAGCGAAATACCGAAGTGAATCTTAAATAGACAGATATTTGAAGAGTTTTTTTTTCCATCAGTCTTTTCTCAAAAAGGGCCGATAGGAATCCATTAGCTAGGAATCGAAAAAAAGGAAAACCTCGATCACAATGTCGAATTTATGAAAGTCCCGACTGGAAAAAATTGTAATCGATCGAGGGCGGTAAGATCAAAACAATTATTAATTATTTTCAGAGACAAAGAAGAAAGAGACGGGCGTGCATCACCAATAAATCAATCGGAGCTTTGGAGTTTTGTACTAACACACTGCAACTAATTAAAAGATTATGTTATTTTCCACGCAGGATAACAATGCCCACCAGCTCGAAAGCAAGCCAACCAGGAAATATCTACTCTGAGTTAGGCTACATATGTAGGTTTTTGCTTCAGTTAGGTAAATACGCTAATTTATTATAACTCATATAAAACGAATCGAGGCGAGTAGGACGTAATAAATGACTATCGTGGAAGCTCTTTATTCTATATGTCGTGTGCGGGAGTATACATGCGTCTCAAAATTAGGTCAAACAAACAAATACCTACTTATAAATTAGGTTATACAAGTACTTGTTTTAGTTAGGTAGGTCTATTGTTTACATAAGCGTGTATAAGGATAGGCGACATACGATATCAGTTTGATTCGTAACCGAAATACCTATATTTCTCAGAACTATGTAGGTCAAGCAAACTATACCTTAGTTGAAGCTAGGTCATCCAGATACCTCTTAGGTTAGCAAAGTACCTACTTAAACGACCAATGTTTGGGCAAAGCTAGCACAAGTAAAATATAAAAGAATTAGTTAACCAATGAATTGTGTTTCAAAAGGACAATGACCGTAGAAATAAACAATCTCCAAAGTAGGTCAGTATACCGAAGGTCGTCTGTGTGAAGAGTAAACAAACAAACCATAAAAATGATGTACCTATTTAATATCGGTCTTTCGTTCATCGGAGTTAATTAACTATTGGCACAGTTTAATTAGGTATTACAAGGTGTGATAGGAGTGTGCCTCTTAATCATTCTAGGTAATTACATTGGCGTACTTGAATAATAATAATAATAATAAGACGAGGGAAAATAATTAACGACAACACATAAATTAAATAAACAAATAACCATGAGAAATGAAATACGTAACGCAAAAATCAATAGAAATAGCAAATTGATAGGTATAGCTAATACCTACCGAATCCTTTCACCGACGAGATTAGGGTATGTTATATGACCTTCGATTGTGTATCTAAAATTTCGATTAGAGTTCAATGACACGGTCACCTAAATTCCATCAACGAATAAACAAAACAAAAGCACAAAAGTCAAGGGGCAGGTTTATCAATCATAGCTTACGACGGAAACTTCGCCCAATATGTGAAAGAAAAATCGACGTTAAATTCACTCAATTCTAAACAACTGATTATACTAGAGCAATCGCCAATAGGTAGCATTGATTCCGCGCGCAAAATTTCGCAAAGTAAAGTACTGCGACTAGCTTCAAACTCAAAGAGAGCTCATCACAATTATTCAGGAGGTCATTACTTCAATGACAACTTGACTTATCTCGTTTTAAATCTTTCTTATAGCAAGTAGGTATCCAAGAACCCATAAATACCCATAATCCTAAAACCTAATACACGAGGAGCTAGTGACCTCATTTAAAAAACACTGGTGTTCAAATACTCATACAGTCCTGAATCCTAACTTTTCTCGAACGTAAGTTTCAAGGCTACGGTATGTGTTTATGAGCCATCCGGAAATGTAAGTGTCAACCTTTCCCGAACGGAGAGAGCTTTGATCTTGTGGCGGTATTGTCGAGGTGGGGCATACGGGGAAGAGGAAGGACGTGTGCGGACAATACGCAGACGCGGCATTAAAGCTACAGGTTATTCGCATACCGGAAGTTCTTGTCAAACCTGAAAGCAAACATAAGGTTCACGAGGTGAGTTTTATGTCAGCTAGTCAGAGGTGGAGTGTAACGCTGGGTCGGTCACGTGGGAGGAAGGATCTGCCCGTCACAAGCTTACGCCACATTTAACGGATAGAGACATGATAAGGGAAGACATGAAATACCCCTTCTAGACTCAGTAGAGTTAAATTCAACCCGGAGGCGTCGGAAGTCGGAGTGGGACAGAAAAACGGCATGAAGACTTGGTATTCCCCCTGCTGGCGTGAAGGGCCCCTTTCATAGCATGAGACGCTCGTCGAAGAGAGTAAAACTCGGATCTAAGGACAAGCCTAGCAAACGTACTGGGAGAATTCGAGTTTGTAATTGTTGTTCATCGGTTTTCACTTGGTTAGCGGAGGAGCCGACTTTTCAGCAAACATATTATCCCCCTCCCCATATCCATCCATCCTTACTATTTCAACAGTTTTGCGAATACTAACAAATATCACTAACTATGAATACAAACACATTATGTTAGGGGAGGTTGCAGACAAGGACTTCAATTGAGAAAACTGGACCCTCGAGTACGATCCCCGGTAAGGTAAGGTTTGCTTTCTTGAAATGTTAAATTTATTAACTGTTGTTTTATGTTATCGATGTATCCGCGGTGATAGGAAGAATTAAATAAACACACTAAATTCCTACAGAAATCAAATAGACACAAAGTTAAGGCGGGGTTAGTTTATCAAACTCGGTTAAATACTCTAAAATAATAATTAATAAATCGGAAAATTCTCACCCTTTCTCTAAAAGAATCTATGGGTTACCACACGTAATACATTATCTTCTCTACATATGTGTGCATATTAAGTATGCAAACAGATGTAAAATCTAAAACAAAAAAATACACAACGCAGATTATAGAAATAATGTGAACTAAAATCTTAAATCTTGATTACTGTGAGAAAATCGCAGGGATTTAAGAAGATAGGGTAGGTTTAGCTAGATTATAAGGTATAGGGGTTTAGAAATCACGAGCCTGAGGTAGAAATAAACCGAAAGGAGGGTTGAGTCAGGCCATCATACCTAGTGGTGTGATCAGTAGGACATAAGGGTAGAATTATGAGCGTGGCTACGAGACAGGAGCTACGAGATTTAAACTACGAGGCAGAAGCTTAGAAAAGTAAATCAGCTAGGTAGGGTTCATCACAATTGGTGTCAAAAGCCAAGGGTGGTGGACCATTACAAGCTAATTTGTTTTCTAGCAAGTTCGCGGCAACGGAGTAACTAGTTTTGTGAAGATCATTTTTAAAACACTAATTTCAGGCAGTTATAAATATTTTAGGTATGCGTTATGGCAGACTTTATTATTAAAAATTTAATCAGTTATATGAATATCTAAAAAATATGTACATAACAGTACAGTACAGGCAGCGTATCGAGAAAAGTAACATTTGATAAAAAAAGGTTTAATTTCTTCCTAGCAAAACAACTACGTCACGCAAGAGATGCAACAGAATTCGATGGGTAGTTGTATTATGAAATTTATTGTAGGTGGTGTCACTTTGGATTTGGAATTGGGTATGGGAGGGATAATCCGTAGTTATTATATCGATGCTTACACCCATTAGTTTATCATTTATTCATTAGCTTTATCAAGGGTGTAAAAAATGTTTTATATTAGATAGGTACTAGCTCAAGACCCCCAATATTGCTCGGTCTTAACGCAGAGTTTTTTGAAATTTCATGTAAACAATCACTTCCTCTTATTTTTAACTTAAAGTGTGCAAACATTGACCAAGAAGTGTCAAAATTCTGCTTTAAGAGGGCATTACCAGAGAAAACCGGAATTTTCAAAAAGTTTTTAGACGTATTGACTCTTTTCCACAAAAAATTATAAATGGATTTCGAAAGATTGTTCTTTTATCTAGCATTCGTATGTAATAAATTTTGAGATTTTTTTTTAATTTTTAGTATAATAAGGTTATTCCATAGGTCGTTGGCAGATTTGTTCAATTTTCAAAAAAGTTTTTGTATTATACCACACCCATTTCAAATAATGTAATCATGCAGAAAAATAAATCAATACATTATCTAGCAGAGTTATGTATTAGAATTTTAATTTTAGTTTCAATAAAATCATTAAAAAATATGTACGTACATGTGTTTCTTGGCAAAAAATGGTCCATTTGTGTATTTATTTGCGCACTTACAAACTAATATATTTCAGATTTTTTTAACATTCTTATTAAATTTAGACATTATTGAAAAATGATAAATACTTATAATCAAAAAATAACTACAAAAAGTACATTATTTTAATAGTTTTATCATCACGCCTTTCAGCATTTTTGGATGAAGGTATAAATTAAAGCTAATTTGAATTGAAATAAATTCGATATTGAGTTATAATTTAAAAAAGCTGGTACGGAGAATAATTAATCTTTCTCATTGTAACCGCCCTGCACGATCGTAAGAACAACTTTCGACGAAAAGTGGATTTTCGTCCGCTGGCTGGTTAAACGCTCTTAAGATACGTTTCACGAAAAAACCTAATTTTGAATTTGAGATCATATACCCACCAAACTAAAAATATATTTTTGTAATTAAAACGTATATCAAATATCTAGTACGGATATGAGATACTTTATTCATTTTTGCTTTAAATTACAAGACATAGACCATTAAAGATTTTCACGTTTGATGATTTCAGAAAAAACTTGGGCAATTATTTGTGAGTAAAAAAGTATTTAAAAAAATAATTTTACTGATTTTATTAAAAAAAATATGTGAAATAAAATGGAAAAATTAATAAAAGAAATCAATTTAACGGGTGTAAATTAAAATTACTACTTAATTTTTATTTTATTTTTTTTATTTGTTATTTACGTCGAAACAATTTTTTTTTGTTTATATATTAAAATGACTTAATGTTATTTTTTTTAATTGGATCGTCGCATTTTTAACAAAGTTTTATTTTATTTTTCGTTATACATTTATCAATATCTTGTTTGTATTTGTACATGTCATTGGTTAGGAGTCTAATTGAGTACAACTCGACAGTATGGGCACCTAGTTACGCTAGTCATTCGCTCACGATAGAAAGAATTAAAAATAAATTCTTAAGATTTATTAATTTTGGAATGGGTATTACAAGAGAATGTATCAACTATGATTATCTACTATGTCAACTCAATTTATTAAAATTATCTGAACGTGGAATAGTTAATGACCTAACATGTTTATATAAAATCATAAATTCAATAATTAACAGCCCTGAACTATTATACTCGATTTCTTGACATATACCTCGCAAACCAACACCAACAATACCTACCGTTCTATTATTGTGATAACTCCAACACAGAATCACAATTGTATACTCGCGTTCGCCGTATACAAAATTTGGGTAATGACTATAAAGATGTTGTTGATATATTCCACACCATTCACCAAATATAAACAAGTCATTACTCAATTTATATTGAAAAGAAGAACATCAAATTTAATTTCATTAACTAAACAAAATACGTAGCTCAGCATCGACTTACGAGACCTTACCAATGTATTGTAATTTTCCTTGCTGTACATTTTTCCATCTTGCATGGCAGAGTATTTAGTTTTGATGTTATTTCGTTTTTTACTTTGTTTTTGCTTTAGATGTCGTTTTTGATTTAGTCTTCTATTTTGTTTATGACTTTGTTTTTGATTTTGCTTTGATTTTGTTGTGCTTACTTAGATGTTCTTTTTAATAAATATTTAAAAAAATAACGTGTAAAAGCCCAGCCGGGCGGCGTATTTACAAAACCTATACCGATTCAGTCGCGGTAACGACAATTTACATTATAAATATACCTCTATATTGGTTATTTTTTATCACATTGCAAAAACAAAAATTGTTCTAAAATCTAGATAAAATAATCTTTCTGATGTGTATATTAGAAATTAATAATTTTATTTCTAAATATTTAAATTTTAATATTATTCCCATATATTGTAAATACACCTCTATATTGATAATTTTTTATCACTTTGCAAAAACAACAATTGTTCTAAAATCTAGATAAAATAATCTTTCTAATGTGTATATTAGAAATTAATAATTTTATTTCTAAATATTTAAATTTTGATATTGAAAATTTAAAGCGACTGAAACGGTATAGGTTTTGTAAATACGCAACCCGGGCACCCCTGCTAAATCACCAAACGTAGCGAACCACTTGGGGTCACCTATGGCCGAGGTGTTGGTTATCCAATAAAGGTTCCCGGGGCGGCGGTACCCACTCCCGCCTCCCAAATTGCAAATAGTAACAGTAGTTTAGTAACACATAATAGTATCCTATACCTAAATACTTGCTTTTATCACACATACTTTGTTAAATGTTGATTCTTATTTTGTTTATTATTGATAATCCCCTGTGTACCCACCGTGTACTTATAAATACCATGTACCTATCACATGAATGTAAAAGCCATGCTATGGCGTAACTCTAAGTGACCAACCAGCTCAGGTACGGGGGCTCCATCGAGACCAGAGTTAAGTTAGCCTCTCAGAAACTGGGCGTACTGTACAGGGCCCGCAGATGCTTTAATTTGGCAGCCACCTCTGGTCTGGAGCTCCAAAATACCTAAAAAAAAAAAACCCTTGACTCTGTGCAGAAACGGGCGGTCCGTTTGATAGATTCTCCCATCTTAACAGACGGACTGCAATCTTTAGAGCACAGGCGTCAGGTGGGAATGCTGTCCTTGTTCTACCGGTATTACAATGGAAGATGCTCCGAGGAACTAGCGTCATTGATCCCCTCGGAACCGGTGCATAGTCGGGAAACATTTGTACACGGTTGACATTAGTCACATGAGAACGGGTCGTTTTTATGACTCGTTCTTGAGTTTAACGGCTCGGCTGTGGAACGATTTGCCGGCCTTTGTGTTTCCTCCCTCCTACAACATGGGTCTCTTCAAGACCCGTGTTCACTCCTTCCTTTCCTCAAAAAGACCCTCCACACAGCATCTTCAAAGATGACATAGGCCCTGAGGGAAGTTATTTTCCTCAGGGCCTCCTGTGTGGAGTTAATGTAAAAAAAAAAAAATACCTATAAATTTCTAATAATTTTCTACCAAAACGATTTGATACTGTTTTTTTTATGTAACAGCACCAATCATAAATATTCTAGCTTTAATACAGGGACGTTTTATAGTACTTTTTGATACCCAACTCAAATTACTAAGTTCTGACATTCTAGCAATAACCCACAGACATATTTGGTTTTACGTCGTCAAAAATCGTAAAAACAATATCCTTCAAACAATTCACAGAGGTTACGGTAAGTGAGTAAAATAAATAAAAAAGACAAAAGAGAAATATGAAAGAAATTTGAAAGGTCTGAATACATACAAAACTTTCCGAGACCAATTCATAATAACACAGTTATACAGGGTTTTCCAATAAGAGGTGTTATTTTGAATAGCCCGCTATTTCGGTAGATGTCACTTTTGAAGCTGTCATTTTTTTGATATTTGACAAGTAGAAACTATGCCATTAATAAAAATGGAACGATACACGCTTCAACAACGCGTTGAAATTATTAAATTAAATTATTAAATTGAGGCTGGGGCAACAGTTACGGTGAATGGATTGCGCTATCGAGAGATTTGATGATTTTTATCGGCGGAATTGGATGGAATTGATCTGGACAACGTTTATTTTCAACAAGACGGCGCTACGTGCCACAAAAGCAACGAAACCATTGATCTTTTACGGGAAAAGTTTCCAGACCGTGTTATCTCTCGAAGAGGTGATCACAATTGGCCACCGAGATCTTGTGATTTAACACTTTGCGGCTTCTTCCTTTGGGGCCACGTGAAAGAGAAGGTCTACGCCAACAGCCCAGCGTCGATTCAAGTCCTCAAAGATGGAATTCGTGAGGCTATCGAGGACATAGGGCAGCCATTTTGCGATTTGGTTATGGAAAATTTCATGAAAAGGATATGGTCCTGTAAGCGTGGTCGTGGTGGTCATTTGCCTGATGTTATTTTCCACTATTAACGGCATACCTTCCCCTTTATAATGAAATAAACATCTGATCATTTATATTAAAAAATGGCATTTTTCTTTGAATATCAAAATAACACCTCTTATTGGAAAACCCTGTATTTATGCACGGATGAAACTCCCAGAAATAAATCGCTCGATTCTGTAACCGAACTTCAGGTGACTCCCATTCTTCATTCGTCTTTCTCCCCATCTTTTAAAACGCTAAATTACTTTTATTTTTAAATTTGTCAAGCCCATACCAAGAAAGAGAGAGAGTTCGCGAAAATTTATTGTGCAGAAAATTCCTTTCCCACGTAACAATTGGCAAAATGAGAAAAAATAAAACTGAAAAATGTCAAGTTTCTTCGCAAAAACTTTCCCAATATATTTCCTGAGTTAATATAATCCTCTTATCGAGGCAAAGCTTATCGCGAGGTTCTCGATTTATTACTTTTAAGTCCGTGGGTTTCAAATTTTTCCTATCACTGATATTATTATTTAAGAATCGGGAAATTTTAAAATTTCCCTCTTCGGTTCGAGGGGCCGAGTTTAAAAGTTGGAGGGGCATTCAATTTATTTTTATACTTTAAGAGCATGTGAAAAGTTTGGAGTCGAATGGATACTTACTACCTAGTACCTACCCGGCATAATAAAGGGAAGTGGCTGAAGACAAGGGGGTGGTGGGTGGGAGGGGTGATTGAGAACATCTTTTGCTATGGAGACTTTCTTTTGATGGAGTGAGATACATTTTTAAAGGGAATAACGTCGTAAAAAGATGAAAAAGCCACGTCAGATGTTAAAATATATTTTATAAGTATGTGATATTTTTTTGAAATAGGCAATTCGCCCCAAAAAGAGTGGTTTGTGATATGAGATATTAAAATATTATAGGATTTATTCCCAGCTTTGCCACAGTTAAAAGCGTCTCTGGTATCGCAAATGCGACACGTGGAGTGGACTGTATTAATATATTTAAAAGAATGTTATGCTTGTGAATACTTTGACACAACTATGGGGAATGGTAAACAGATTATTGGGGAAGGAAACTGACTTACGCCTTACGGTTGATGTTCTGCTCAATATTATGGGTCTGAGGGAGCACTAAATCACTCACTGCACAAGCTTCCATAAACTGGTCGATGTTATATAAAACTGAAAGAATAATGGGTTTCGTTGCACAGTTTCTTTTAACAGACTGACGGACATATTGATTTTATTGTTGTACGGTAGGTAATATTGTCAGTAGGGACAGATAATTGTGGTAAAAAAAGGATGGGTAGAGAAATGGAACAAGGTATATAGATAGGTATACATAGTTGCGTCAACAGTCTCTTTTAGATATTTTTCAAGTTATCGTGATTTATTTCTGATTTGCGCTTGCTCTTTCTTTAGCCCTTTTCTTTTATTAAATTGTGTAAATACACATCTGTTCGATGATGAATACTGTTGTCTGAAACGTTGGCTAAATAAATCTTATTGCAATTCCTCCAACTTGTTATCAGGTACTTGGTTTACACTTTTCTTATCTCATATACTGTAAATCCGAATATGTTATATGTTACTATGTTAATTCGGTAAATCCGAATATAATATATGCTACCAGGTTATTTTTTCTATTTTTTTGCTTTGTAATTATGTAATGAATAATATGAACTAAACCTGACAATTTGTCTGTCCTGGAACGGGAAACTTTCCTAGTTGGACAGGCATAGCTTCCTAATATGTAATTTGTACTTTCTTTTGTATCTATCTATAATAAATAAATAAGGAAATAAAGCGAGCAGGCATAATACTCCAAAAATAAATCACCGTACTTACTCTTGTCCTGAAAATATCAAATCGTATCATTATTATCGTACTAATAATTTCATTAAAGTGCCAACAAATTTTTATTTAATTTTTTAAATTTTAGATAATTTTTAAAATTTTTTTGTAATGGATAACCACAAAGTAATAGCTACATTCAAAAATATATTTTAAATTTTATTTTAACATTACATTTAATTACACTAATGACGTATTGCCCATCTCACTAGGGGCGAAACGACGGTGTTGAGATGGGAATTTACAGAGTATCATTAATCAACAATAAAAAATATTAATAACTGAATAAGAAAATACCTAAAAGCACAAATACCGATTTGGAAGACCAATTAAGTCACCAATTTACATAAGACCTTTCGACTCCTGGACCCCAAACACCCAGACAGGCTAATTAAAATGATCTTTTGTTCAAGAAAGAGCTTCAATATCAGAAAATAATTAAAAAATTTCACCAGAATCAAGAAAGCAATTAACTTACTTCAGTAACAACCACTGTCACTTACAATGGCCCACAAGCCCACAACATATTTATGTCGGTTTATTTCTATAATGTGTACACCTCAATCCTGATACGCTCAGTAGGGTTTCAAATAGCCGTTAATTAATTAGTTAGCCATTCAGAATTGAAACATTGCGTGAAATTGCTTTTGCCGTGTTTTGTGACCAGATATGAATAGCCAGGCACTCCCTCCATCTTCTTCTTTACCACATCTTTCCCTCTTCACTACCTACAGCTTCACATTCCACCTCAATTGGGGATGCCATAGTTTCAGTGACCCAGAGAGTTTGGAGCAGTAGAGGATCTTGTATTCAAATAATAAAATCAAACAAATTAATTTCGGTTGTCTGTGCAGTGCGTTAGTTCTGCGGGAAATCTAGTTCAATGAACTCAAATTTGCTTTATATTTAAGTGTGATATTCAATATTGGAACTGATTGTGTGAACAACATACACAAGCGATAAAGTCGTCATTATAAAAATTGGAAATGATTCGCAAGAATTCACGGACATAAATACGACTCGAGAGTGTTAGAGTGATACAGAAAGCAATATCAGTATATAAATAGTTGATCAGCTAGTGTAGAGGTTAGTCTCAGGTACATCCATATTTATTATATCGCGTGTTTGCTAAATCAGTTATTGTGAACCTGTGGAGTGATCATGTAAATTCCTACACTCTAATTAATAATTTAACAATGACGCAGCCGGTTAAAAAAGCTTTTCTTCAATTTAACTTATAATATAACATTGGCACAGCCAGTAAAATAAAGCCTTCCCACACTCTACTAATTATTACTAATATAACATTGGCGCAGCAGGTAAAATAAGTCTTCCTAAACTCTATTTAATAACTTAACATTGGCGCAGCCAGCAAAAAAAGCCTTACATACTAATAGTACAAACAGCCGGCAAAATAAATCCTTCCAAACTCCTAATTAATAATAATATACCATTGGCGCAGCCTCTAAAAAAAAGCAATGAAATCGAAAGCAAAACGACTGCACAAGCAAAAACTGCTGATAGCATTATCTCTTCTAACACTGTACCAAACGGGAAACTTATCAAGCGAAGGCTTTAGAAATAAATGTGTTTCCTAAGATGATATTTTCGGGCCCCCGGGCCGCCCGCATGCAGACCCCAGCCGAGTCTTAAAATTATCTCGCGCTGACGTAGGCAACCGGGTGTGCCCAACAAATTGTATAATTTGGCCGAACCACAGGGTGAATAGGAACACCTGTATCCCCAACAAATAATTGAAAAAGTTTTTATTTAGAAAACTTCGACAAAGACGACGTAGTCGACAAGACCGAACATAATAATACGAGACTTAATCATTTCTGGCAGATTCTTGGCAAGAGGGATTGCTTCGTTTACTTTCAAAGGGAATTTTGGAAAGTATTTAAAATTGATTAAATTAACTGATAACTTATTGGGGATGCTTTTAGAGTAGACAATATATTGTTTAGGTTATTGACGAATGAAAGTTTGATTGAGAAAATGAAAATTGAGTCGATATTTGTTGAAAATAATCTCATTAATTTTCATCGCCAACGAAGTTATAGTTAACTGCCTTATTCTTTTTTTTACATTAACTACACACAGGAGGCCCCAACGAATATAAGAGAAAACAGGCAAATCATTCTACAGTCAAGGTAGTGAACTCAAGAAGAAGTCGTTAGATAGATAGATAGATATCTGTATCGCCTTGGTGATAGACCATCATTACGAAGCAAAACTTTGCTTGAAATGGGTTTAGCTGTATTTTGTGATCATCTCTAAATAGCTAGATATTTCTTAACCTTCCTCTTCCCCATCTCCCTCCCTTCCCCACTACCTTCAGTCTTAAAACATATCCCAATTGTAAATGTCATATTCCCACTGGCTCCGGTTAGTTGGGCACATTTGGGGTTCTTGTGGGGCACGCACAAAATAATTTAAAAAAGTAAGTAAATTAAAAATATGTAAGATTGTGATCCAAAATTCTGGCAAATCAAGACTTAATTAAAAACAGAACTGTTTTTAGTCATCATTATAAAATTGAAATGATACGTTAATAAACTATTTAAGTCTAGTTTACTGGAAACAAAACGCACGCTAATGGCCTACAGCCAAAAAGTATTAAGTCAGTGGTGACATTTGTTTCCATTCGCATACACATGGAAGGCATTTCTTATGTGTATTTTTTGGTTCCATGACAGTTGATCCCCCTGGTGTTGGCCCCCGGGTGTTGGCCCCCGGCCTACTTATACACAATATGCACTTATGCAGTCAATTTACGAAAATACGGTTTACTTATTTACACAAAAGATAACTAAATGTCCCCGAAGGGGTATTCAGAGAGGGCGTACCGTTGAATAACAAAAGTTTCATTCAAATGCATCGAGGAAAAAACTACTAGTCTACTTATTATTACTGTACATATATACCAGTAAATAAGTACAAAAAACGGTTAAATGTCAACTCAGTATCAGGTCAATTCAACAACACATCGAAAGTCATTAAAAGCAATGAAAAAAACGAAAAATAGCCTATAACTTAACCTAACTTAACCTATTTAACCATTTTTTTTATAAATAATTTACATCACTTTTAATGACTTTTACGGAGGTGTTTAGTTGATTTCATTCTGAGTTTTTGGGGTAACCAAAAATCGACACTATAAATAAATTCGTTTGATATCCAAATTTTCATTTTCATTAGGTATTTTTGAGGTCGTTTTTTAATTTAAAATCGGTAAATGATGAACAAAAATTCTAATTTTATAGTAAATATCATTTCGGATGGGGGGGGGGGCAACTATGGAGGACCATATTATCTTTTCAGCGATTTATTTAAAGCGTTAAAAAGCGGTCTTAAGGCGCTGTATCCCCGCTCAAAAAGAAGAAGATGGAGAGATATGTAATTACGTTGTTGGAGAGAGTGTGCTAATATTTAAAACGGTAAAATTGAAGCGAAATTTGTGAAAATGTTTAATAAATCATGACTCGTTTAAAATAGAGCAAAAATCTATTGGGAACTGTTGAAAACAGCATTTAAAGAAACACTGTGAATTTTTTTTCATACATATAACTTGTAAAATAACTGAAACATACTTTGCGATTTTTTTTCTATCGAGGGAATTTAATATATTTTGCGTTTCAGCGTGGGGAATGTATAGAGCTTAACAGCTTTAATTGTTTAAGGGGGATATGTAAGAAATCGGTAGAAATTCGGGCATCGGCAGCTTAAAGCGTAATTTCATAAATAGCGCAGTAGAAATTAGAAAAAATTTCAGTAATTATGTCTAATATATAATAAAAGAGATAATTGCCAACCGATAGCAAGAAAAAATAATATTTCTGAACCTTCTGTAGAAGAAAGAAAGGATTAATCTAGATGCGCAGGTCGCCATCCGCATCCGATAAGGTTTATGGCCTATAAAGCTAATTGGGCCCGGACGCCGCAATGCCAAAGGGACTAACTGCCAAAACCAACTAACGACAACAGCCATTCGATTCATATCCGGAAATCAACCAGCCAATCCAACCCAACCTAACATCTTCCGCCTTTTACCAACCAACTGGGATTTCCCCAGTCAAAGAGAAAGGGCATTATGATTGTACCTGGCTATAATGTCATATCGGATAGGATCTATTGTAGGTAATTCTTTGATTTGATAAAGTAAGGTATTTAGATAAATAGGCAGATAATAAGATCATGAAAAATTTAATTCAAATGGATAAACTTTATTTCATAAATTTGATCATCTTTCAAATACAAATTTTTACCAAATGGATATACCTAAAGATGTAAAAATACACGTACATTTTATACGGTTAGGAGTTTAGGAGATTTGATTAATAACTGGAAAATATCATTTCATCATTTCTATTTTTAAAACTGACAATTCATGGTGGAATGGAATTCCATTATGATCTCTACATATCGTCGCAAGAAATAAAGGAGGCGTCTACTAATATCTACAGGAATTCCAAAAACTGAAAAAATCGAACTAATATCTATGGGAACCAAAGTGTTGACGAATATCTACAGCTCAAACTGTTGACTAATATCTATAAGAACCTTTGTACATCACTTGAACTTTAAGAGACATGTGCGTCATTATGACATAGACAGCTCTATAAAACACTATGGACTTAAAACTCTAAGAAGTAGGAGAGACATCGCGGATATGACTTACTTATACAAAGTCTTGAGTGGTCATATTGACTGTCCAGCTCTTTTGTCATCAATTAATATTAGAATCCCGAGTAAGAAAACTAGAGACAAGTCATTGTTTCATATCGAAAGTGCTTCAACCAGTCTCAGGCAAAATTCTTTCCTATTAAGAACATGCAATCTTTATAACAAAAAATGTATCGATACCGATATTTTTCCTTGCACTTTAAGCACTTTTAGACAAATACTTAATGGAGCCTTATAATTACCCATCAATTAACAAATAACTTAATTCATTGTAACGAAATTGATACCGTAATTTCTTATGTATTCTTTGTATTGAATTTTTTTTTATGTATTTTTATACTGAAAGTTTAAAAGAATGTATATATGTGTATGTATGTGTACATTTAAATATTACTTTTCCATCTTACACTTTTAAACACGTCCGGTGTTTTTCAGTTTTTTTTTAAATTTATTTTGTAATTATCTTATTTAAAAATACTTATTCAATCTAACATAAAACTGGAACACTTTATTTTAATATTTTACTTTCATTTCCCTTTTATTTTTCTTTTCCTTATATTTTTATATATATATTTACATATAACGCTTTCGACATTACGTCTGGTGTTTTTCAATTTTCATTATTATTATAATATATGTTTACACATTTAGTTATTTTTCTACTCTGTTTTTTATCTTATCTTATCTTGTCTGTATCTTTATCTTTATATACTAGACAGTATAGCTAGGTTATCCCTAGACATATCTAGTTCCTAACTATATATTATTATGCTAAACAAAAAAAAAACTTTATAATTATAGACTTTTTAATTATTATTGGTGCATGATGTGAACATTCGTTATTGGGTTTATAACCTAATTATTGTAATTTGTGATTTTTTAATGCATGTAAAGTTATAAACCTGTAAATGTTCCTAATAAAGAAAATAAAAAAAAAAAGAACCAAAGTGTTGACGAATATCTAGAGTACTGGCAGAGCAATATCTAGAGCAATATCTAGAGCACTGGCAGAGGTTGGATTTGCAATTATGTATAGCATATTGGAATAACGTAATATTGCGTATGCAGTTTAAAAAACTTAATTTAAGTAAGTATGTATGTAAAAATCCCTAATATCGGACTATTGGACACATTTAGCTGATTAGTCCAACCTACGCTCTATAGATATTAGTTCAACCTACGCTCTGTAGATATTAGTCAACACTCTGAAGTTCGTAGATATTAGTTCAACATAGGAGCTGTAGATATTCGTCCGACATACAGGCTGTAGATATTAGTATCTGGAGTCGAAATAAATACTGCTGTAAAAACCAAATTGTTCACCAGAGCCAAAAAACTTTCCAGATTTTATAAAAAAAATCGTAACTTTTAAACCAGTAGTTACAGAAATGCCACTTTTAAAATGCTTAACTGAAAAAATGTGATCTATCAAATAGTAATATTTGAATCTTTTATAAGTGGAGAAGGACAATTTTTTTGGCGCTTACAGCAGTTGACATTATTTTTATGTACCCAAAAAATGTTGTTAACACCGCTGTTAATGTATGAATAATGAAAAATTAACTATATTTTTAACTGCATAAATTGCTGTAAGCGCCAAAGTATATCAATATTAAATTTATGAATAGCTGTAAATGTGGGTCGTTATTTTTTTGGCTAAATTCGTTTGGTTTACAACATACAAAAAAAAAATGTTGAAATGAAAACGATGTAAATGTAATTGGCAATGTTTATTTGAAACTTTTAAAATGTTGACAGTACAAATTATTACACCACAGTAGACAAATATGAAATTAGAATTTGAAATTAAAACACTTTTGTACTTTCTTCCACTAATTTATATTTCACCAGGACTGGTTTCATCCTATTACGGACATTTTCAGACTAGTCTTCTGAAAATGTCCGTAATAGGATGAAACCGGTCCTGGTGAAATATAAATTAGTGGAAGAAAGTACAAAAGTGTTTTAATTTCAAATTCTAATACAATGGAATTCCACCACGAATTGTCAGTGCAAAAACTAGACTCATTAAATATGAAATTATTTAAATTTTTTACGAGATATGACTATTTATGAAAGGGGGACGAAAAAGGTATGCATAAAATAGGTTATTAAGTTCTTAGCTTGGGTTGTTTAAATCATGTGTGCCTATTTTGATCGAAGCAGAACTACTAACGAGTAAGAAAAATGGCAGTAGGGAAGTGTCAAATCAACTTCTTGAAAAAAACTGGTACTTTAATGCATCTTTTACCAACTACCCCGACGTCAATTACATGTTCATAGATTTATTTAAGTAATTAAGTTTAAACCAAGAGTTGTTTTTAGTTGTGTTTATTAATCGTGCAGCGGAATTCATAACCTTTACTCAATAAAAATATTATAATAGTTATTTTTAGGCAATATCATTTCCATGGCCATGGCTAAATTAAATCCAGCCAAATATATTATATTTAAATGCATTTCCTAGATAACAATTGTGACACACTTCTAACAGCTTCACTCGAACAACGAATACAAATACTCGGCGGTCGGCGTCCGGGAAGTGGTTGAACTCGCTGTACTGCAGCAACACCGTAATGTACAAATAACGATAACGCACGATCTGTATAATTGTAGTAAGCACACTAACTTATTCTAAAAAGTATTGACAAGTTGTAGTAAACGACAAGTGTTATTAGAAAGCAAACAAATACAATGTTGTAACCGCCGCGAACACTTAAATCAAAAATTCTGTAAGCACCAACCGAAAGTCTAATGTTTCCGTGAAGTGATTTTGTCGGTTATTTTAAAATTGAATATTGTCGTAATCGCTAAACGTAAAAAAAACACAGGATTTTGAGGTGTGTACATCAGTTAAAAAACGTATTATTGACAAAACTGCTAGTTTTCCTACGTCGCGTCGGCGTCGTACAGTTCTTATTTATTGTTGTAGAGTCACAGGACCCAGATAGATCGACGCAGAAAAAAAAACTCTGCAAAATGATGTATAAAACGTATTTTCATAAAAAGCGGCGGTTACAGCAGTATTGCTTTCTTGCGAAGATATTACAATTAAAATCCACCGCCGCGTCTGTCTGTTCGCGATAAACTCAAAAACTACTGAACGGATCTTCATGCGGTTTTCACCAATAAATAAAGTGATTCATGAGGAAGGTTTAAATGTATAATCTGTCAACGTTTTGTGTAAATTGGTTGAAATAGAAAGGAGAATGTCTGTATGCGGTGGACGAGCGTGCTGGCAAGCGGACTGCATGGATTTGATTTATACGCAAATCTACAGTTTAATGCCGAGGTTGATGAAATTTTGCACATGTGACCTTCAAAACAAGAGAAAGGTCACTGTCTACATATTATTTCGAAAACTCTGTGTAAACCCCGGGCATCGCCGGGCTAGTATATTAAAACAAAACAAATATAAAACTTATTTCCACTCGAAATTAAAATACGTATTTTGTTTAAAAACCATTTTAATATTATTCGTACTCCAAAATCCCATATCATCATAAATATAATAATGATTTTACAACAATAAAATTTGGTTATTAATAATTCATACTACCTGTAAGGTTTTTCCCCGAACAATATTTAAGTGAAGTAATCAACCCGAGGTAATTAACTTATTGGAATAACCAAAATAATTAGAAATTCGACAGTCTAAAACGACTTGTAACAAATTTAATATACTTGACTTGTAAACCACCCCTCCCCCATATTTGACTAATCAACTGGTCCATCGACAAATTCTATAAATAACAGATTTTCGTAAAATGAGTATATGTTCACACAATGTAAAGCCTAATGGAATATAACTCGGTAGTTTGGTCTCCATCTTACAAAATTCAAAATTAATAACATTGAGCGAATACAAAAAAAAATTCTGCGTTTCATAAATTTTAAATTAAATATCCCACTAGAAGACTTAAAATATTATTTATTATTAAATATTCTAAAAATACACACACCAGAAGACAGACGTAAAATAAACGACTTTACATTTTTATTCAAAATACTTAACTCTAAATTTGACTGTTGCGAACTCCTGCAACTCATAAACTTACGAATACCGACAGTAACTACACGACAAAATACACTATTCTACTGTAGCACTCATAAGCGGAACTTTTTTTTTTTTAAAGTATGTTTATTCAGTTTTTTTAATTTTACAATATTTATCTTAAAAATCTTACAAAACTGATCAATCAGTTTGATTGTAAGAAATCTCTCATTTTTCCTATTTAATTAATACTATTGTACTTTTATGTTTTACATTGTAATAACTGTGTAAAATTTACAATCCTAATTATTATAAACTACTAATTACGAATACAGTGGGTGATAGAAATTTCCAGGTATTTGATCAATATTCGATTTGGGTATTTGTATACAATATTATTTGCTTCCATGTTCTACGGAGATAGAATGATTTAACATTTTTTTTGATATTTGAATAAGATGTCTCATTTTTAATATTTTCAGGTAATGCGTTAAATATTTTCGGAATTCTATGCCTCTTTGTTCTATCACCGTATACATTTTGAGATTTATTAATAATAAGCATTTGTGCTTCTCTATGCCTAGTAGGGTAGTTGTGGTTTACAGGTTTTTTGAATTCTGTATTCCAAGAATTCATCTAGCGTTAATTGATAATCTACCTTACTGTGTATAGAGAGGACATTACACAAGGAGAAAATTTTTTTATAATCGCCTTCACATAATTGAACTTTTTTTTTGCCTGATATCAATTTTAGGAAACGGATTTGTAATTGTTCTATTTTATTTAAGTACGTTTTGTACGTTAATCCGTAACTATTTATTCCGTATCCTATAATTGATTCTGCTAATGCGTTGTATATACAGTATAATATATTTTTATCAACAAAGTTTTTTAGGTGATAAAATTTCCCTAATATGGATCTTAATCTATTACATACTATATTTGCCGACTCTCCGATACAACGATTTCACACTATGGGAAATCAGTACTTAGGTGATGTTGACATATTTAACATAAACTAGGCGAATTTTGTTGATCTTGTAAAAAACTTATTCCAAAACTATTCCTAAACATATCTGTATTTTTGTAAACCTATAAAATTGCTGTATTTTTGTATTTTTATGAGTTGCGTGCTTTTTTATCTAATTTTATTTTTATTATTTCTTTATCTATTTAAAAATCATCTGTCATGAATTAATTGTACTACCAAACATGTAAAAGCTGTTTGGGCGTTAAATAAACAAATAAAAAAATAAATAAACATGAGTACCTATCTATATATTATGTTCAGATAATGTAACGCAAAATATTTGAATGGTATCTTAAATGGTCGATTCCTTTTAATCAATAGGCCACTTGCATCACATTTTTTTTAATTTTTTTCCGGTTTAGGCAAATATTCTAAGACATTCTGTATTTTTTTTTTTTTAATCGTATTTTTGAAACCCTGGGGATTTTTTGAAAATTTCAATACGAAAAATCAGACCATTTTTTATAAACCGGAAAGACGGGACATAATTTTATAGGTGTGAAAAAACGATAATTACATAGCCGAAAATCATTTAAAAAAAAAGAACGTTTTCCACACGAATGGCAAAGGAGAATAACGAGGCATACCAAAAATATTACATCTCATAAATATTTTTTTCCTTGATCCATCTTATTGATCATAAATCATTATAATGTACAGCGTCTATATTACTAAATTCAATGTAATATACTTGAACTTGTAAATTGTAATAATAATAAGAATATTATAAAATTTTATTTTGTTAAAATCAGCACCATAATCATTATACTGTTATGAAGTACTTTCTTGAATTATAACTTCCCACCCCTATATCATTATTTCCGTCATCAGGTACTAAATATTTACTATTAGTTGTCATTAGTTGGCAACATTTGCGAAACGTTTTGATTGGCCCGGATTTCGGGAGGGGGCCGAGCAGCCTTTCGACGGGGCGGAGAGCCCTGGCGCTTTCTTCTGGGTTTAACTGTGGTGAGGGACGGTTCTTGGTGCATATTGCCGACCGCCTTTTTGATTCTAACATTTGTTTGGGACACGTAATTCAAAATATAGTTAAATTTGGGATATTTAAATCAACTCAGTGGTGTTCCCGGATCAGGTCCTCTGCCCAGATGCTGCCCGTGACATTGTAACGTACGTAATATTATTTATTTTTGTGTTTTCCATTTATCCCTTTTATTATATGTTAGAATCCTTAACCTTGAGTTCACAAAGAGATTAAAAGCTTTTCCTAGAAGCGTCGAGTCATTAATAAATTCACCAATTATTTAAAAGCGACAAGAGATCTTTTTATTTATTAAAACCCCCTATATAATTATTTCAACAATAAAGCGACAGTCGTTTTGAATCAAATCCCAAACGAACTGAAAGCACGATATCCCTGAGGGACGCTAGCCGGAGGTTTGTATTATAATTTGGTTTTTGTAAGTATTTAAATGCAACCATTTTTTGTCTTGAACATTGTGGCATTATTTATTATTAATTTGTACCTGTTCGTAACAAGGCGGTTCGAGCCCGTAGTTATGCAACACTGTCGCAACCAACTCGGGGCTAGATTTGGTTCATTATGAATTGTCGCTTTCTTTGATTTTTTTTTTCATAACTCCACGCTGTTTTTCGTGATGTATGTACTATAAAATATGTATGTATATAATAATCATTTTTCCCATTTAAATGTATAGGTAAATAAGTGATTTTGAATTGTGTTAAAACCCCCGCGTTTTAAATGCCGTTATCTTGAAGGCCGCGTCTACACATTTTTCAAAGGCCGCCATTTTGAAAACAGCACGTTTTTTAGACCGCTGGTAGCCTTTTAAAAAATTAATCGAAGTCACCGCGTGGAAATCCACACGTGTTTAACAATCGAATCATGTGCTTCGCGTTTATGTTTGGTCTGCGTGAAATTGGTGTTAGAAACGCGTCGTTTTTTTGGAAACAGCGACATTTTAAACTGTTATTTTGATCCACGTGTTTTCAAACGCCAATAAAGCAAAGCCAGCATCTCACAAGTGTTCTAGGACTATTTTCAAAAAAGTTCACGCGTGTTTTCGAACGCCGCCATTTTGTCGGTCGCAACTCCGAATTTAAAAACCAGCACGTGTTTTGACCGTTAAATAAATCACACGCGCCGTATGTTGAAAAGCTTCGTTTTGTTTTACGCGATTTTGGAAACAAAATGGTTACCGAAATCTCAGAATTAGATACCTAATATAAAAAATCTGCTAGCGTTGGTAAATGCATTGAAGGTACGGTATGCCCGCTCAAAAGGGAGATAGTGAAAGTCGAGTTAAACCATAATTCGGAATCTAAGCCTTGCTTGAAATGGCTTTAGACATATTTGATGACTGGCATTGTGAACTTCTGCTAAAAAAACGGCGTGGTGGTTATTTGTCAGTTAGTTCTTTAAAAAAATTTCCTTTATTGAATTCCGCTCGCATAGCACGCCAATTTAATTTATTTTGTGTGACCTCAAGTTTAGTTTGCTTGACATAAGTTTTAAATATATTCTAAAAATATATTTGAATAATTTGAAATCGACGTAATTTACTTGCCACGATAGAGTTTAAAACTTTACACAAGTTAGACGGTCAGGGTGCAGGCACCTAAGAGCAGGTACCTTTCGCAGGGTCGATTTATGGCAAGGGATGACGGATGACAATAGATTTAAGTTGCTTTAAAATATTTCTACTTATCGACGGGTCCATTTTTACGACCGAGCACCGGATGAGATCTATTGTCTTGACAAATGCACTTTTTGGCATACACATTGACGATACGTTAATGGGCTTTTTTTTCATAGGCAAAAATTTTATTTCAAATATCGGATAGTACCTACCTAGTAGATGCAATTATTTTTAGAATAACGGCCATTAGTTTGAAAACAGAAATTGACCAGTCTCAGAGTGTGTTGAGACCATATGTTAGCGTTATCTTCGTTGAAACGAGCTGATGATTTAGAATGGTAAAATAGTGATTACATATTTAAAAATAGATTTTAACAGTTAAAATAACGACAGCAATAAAATTTAATCCAGTTCAATTCTCGAATTGATTTGCCAGTGAGATATAATTTTTAGTGTTCAATGATACTGCCTTCCTTATAGGATATAAATACCTACCAGTTCGAATCTGGAATAATAATAATGCAACACACTCCGACGTAATCACATTACTTTAAAATTCAGTCGCGGGTTCGATTCCTTGCGAAATTATATATCTCCGTATCCATGCCGATCTCTCTAACGAAGAGTAGAAACCTATTAACGATTAGATAAATATGTTTAGTAAAATAAGCTTCACACAGGAGACACTGAGGAAAATAATTTCCTTTAGTACTTATGTCATCTTAGGGGATGCTACGTGGAGGGTCTTTTTAAGGAAAGGAAGGAGAGGAAGGAAAGAGGTATGAAGGGCTGATCGGAATATGGTGGTCAGCGTCCAGGAGTGATAGGCATAGGAATTCCTCTCTCCAAATTGCGGTTCCTCGCGGTCCGTCCTGCCATTCGGCAGGTAGTCTAGACCCAGTCCGACCTTATCCCATGGACTCGGGCACTTGTAGCGAATAAAGCGATACCAAACATGGCGAATCTCTTAACAGGATTATTTATAACTGAGGCGCTGGTTATACAATAGATAGTTCAGGGGCAGCGGTACCCATGCCCGCAACCTCAAATTGATACGACAACGAAGTCTATAAAAACGGAAGTACGATAGCTATTTTTTTATAGATGAATATAATCGGTATCTGTTAATATTAATGTATAGGTATTACTATTAATTAATTATTTTACAGAGAAGAGATGTGGGTTCGATTATCTATTACGTTGGATTTCGAGATTTTTCTCAGGATATAACAAGTGTCTAGATTTATTCAACTAACGGGGAAGATTGATTGCATACGATATCAATAGGCATTAATGGACCTGAATGTTATTATTCAGAATGGTGATAAGGAGGATAACTAATTTACAGGTATTTGATAAGTTGATACAATAAGAGCCAGATGGAATTCAACTAGAATGTTGGCCCATACCAATTAGAAAATTCTCGTTTTGAGTAAAGTTTCGCGCTAAGCGACGTGAACCGTGTTTTGATTAATAAATTCACATGGTTTTGTAAGACCCGGAGAAATCAACGTATTATGAAATTTACACTACACACATCCACACATACATTCAACACGCAGCACTGTTTTGAAGGGACGCTTTTGAAATAGTGTGTACACACACACCTACATTATATCTTTTCGGAGTAATTAACCGGATTGATAAAAACACACACCTACATTATATCTTTTCGGAGTAATTAACCGGATTGATAAAAACACTTCACATTTTTTACTATTCAACTATATCATACAATACTTTTATTGTATTTTATGGTAACAATTACCTAATATTATGAACATTGCAGTACTCTGGTGAGAGTAACGCGGGTCATTGATACCCTCGTTATTTTGATTTGAGTTTGTCCTGTTTAACTCGTACAAAAACAAGATGGCGCCCCGTGGCATAGCCCGCGTAAATGAAGTGGAAAAGCGATACTATTTTATGATATCTTTCATTATTATCATTGTTGTCATCATTAAAAAAATACTATAATGCGCTGACTAGGTACAATAACTTTAAACGTTGCCTTAAAACGCAATAAATCGACGACAATTATATTACAGTGAATGTGATAAAACTTGAGGTATTATTAATGTGTGTTCCGGAAATATTGGTGGCCTTAAGTAAGAAGGACTCATTATTTCTAATGGGAAGTTTTAATTTTAAGGGGGATCACTGCGGTGTTCCAATTAGCGCTAAGTTTTTTTCAGGTGTTGTCCTAAATTATACCTACGTCAGAATCTTATAAGATTTCTGACACTATGTGGGTCACTAAAGGACTTTGATTTTTTGTTGTCTGTTTTATTATCTGTTTTGTTTTAATATGTCGTTAACCAGTGATCCGTACTGTTAAAAAGTGGACACTGACTTCACTGAGCCACTACCCGTTCTTTAAAAGGGGGTTGAATGTGCTTTGTGTTCTACGACATACGCCAATGCATACATCACGACATCTAATGTGGAGTTAGTTACCTTACGCTTTGATCTCTTGTTGCTTATACAATTACTGTTCAGATAATTTTGTTTACTCTAAGTGTCTTGATGCCTAAGTGTTTGTACTTTTCTAATAATTTTGTAATTTTATTTCATGTTGACACTTCTCTCCTGCTGAGGATCCTGACTATTCCTCTAGACGCCCTGATGGACATTACACACTGACTTGCGCTGCCTAGAAAACTGCGTGTCACGAAGTTCCTGCCAGGCCACTTCGACGTGTTGATTTTGCTGTCTATTTGATATTTTATATAAATTGTAAACTATATAACTTATTGTAAACTGTACAACTTTTTGCCTAGGTTTTTAATGCTGAATCTCTATGTGAACGATTTTTTTTTGTAAAGTTTATCGAGGGAATTCTTTGAAAGGTTTAAATTCAAAAAACGTTCGTTACGACTGCGGTTTTTTGCTGGTGTTTTCGGGGATGTGTTATGAAGTACTTTCTTGAATTATAACTTCCCACCCCTATATCATTATTTCCGTCATCAGGTACTAAATATTTACTATTAGTTGTCATTAGTTGGCAACATTTGCGAAACGTTTTGATTGGCCCGGATTTCGGGAGGGGGCCGAGCAGCCTTTCGACGGGGCGGAGAGCCCTGGCGCTTTCTTCTGGGTTTAACTGTGGTGAGGGACGGTTCTTGGTGCATATTGCCGACCGCCTTTTTGATTCTAACATTTGTTTGGGACACGTAATTCAAAATATAGTTAAATTTGGGATATTTAAATCAACTCAGTGGTGTTCCCGGATCAGGTCCTCTGCCCAGATGCTGCCCGTGACATTGTAACGTACGTAATATTATTTATTTTTGTGTTTTCCATTTATCCCTTTTATTATATGTTAGAATCCTTAACCTTGAGTTCACAAAGAGATTAAAAGCTTTTCCTAGAAGCGTCGAGTCATTAATAAATTCACCAATTATTTAAAAGCGACAAGAGATCTTTTTATTTATTAAAACCCCCTATATAATTATTTCAACAATAAAGCGACAGTCGTTTTGAATCAAATCCCAAACGAACTGAAAACACGATATCCCTGAGGGACGCTAGCCGGAGGTTTGTATTATAATTTGGTTTTTGTAAGTATTTAAATGCAACCATTTTTTGTCTTGAACATTGTGGCATTATTTATTATTAATTTGTACCTGTTCGTAACAAGGCGGTTCGAGCCCGTAGTTATGCAACAATACTTCTAAAACATGTACCGACATCCTCTTCACGTTCTGAAGAGAACCCCGTACCCATTAATTGTACGGGGTTCTCTTCAGAACATCTGTCAAAAAATCAAACCAAATGATAAGTTCGCAGAGAACAAACAATAAATCTAGTGAACGAATTCAAAAATTCGCCTGAAATCAAAGTGATGCCATATAAAAAAATAAATCAGTGTAGAATTTTATAAAATTAATAGGAACATTTTCGGCCACGGGACATTTTCATGTAGTGACATCACGAGCCCAAATAATGGATTTATTTATTTAAAAATAAAAAAAAACTGTACATTTCTAAAACTTTTTACTAACATTTTCGTAATCTTAGTAAAAAACTCTATCCACACGATTTTTTCCAAGTCGTTATGAAGTCCATGCAAGTGGCCTATTGCCAAATAAACCCCTGAAGGTTGAAACCCAAATATAATTCAACAAAAAAATAAATCGTTTCATCGATGTAAAGCTGAATCGTAGAAATTTTATTTGTAACAGACGTAACAAATGTCACAACAGCAGATTATTTACGGAATTTTTCATTTCGTTTCTGAATGTTGGAATTTCTGCATGACAGCAATTTTACATTTCCCGTATGTTGGTACCACTGACAGTAGTCGAAGCAAGAAAATTGAGTTCAATATTGACTGGGGTGAAAAAACTCGCACCAAAACACGATAAAAATAATTTTCAGTCCGTTTTAAGCGAGGGGATTGGTTCGTTTTGATTGACACTTATCGTATGGGCTGGTCGGCAGCCAATTTAAAAAGGTTATCTGAAATTGATCGACGAAAAATGCAGTATGATTGATTCGGGTGGGTGGATTTAAAAAATGTCGAAATTCAAAAGATGATTATATTTATGGAACTATTTTACATCTCGTTGGCAAATTAATTATTTTTATTCGTAGAACTCGAATTATCTATGATATAAAAATGAATCACTGAATGTGTTGCTAAGCACGTAACTTTTGAACGACTGTACCAAATTGGATAATTCTTTATTTGTGTGTTCGTTATTATCAGGACAAGGTTTTTATAAAACTTGCGGTGAGCTCTGGCATTATGAAATTTGTATAAAAAAATTGCTTCTGGTGGCACGCGAGGTTTGAAAACTGAATTTATGGAAAGCGGGAGGGAGGGAGGGGGATGGGAACCTGGGAGGGGGGAGGGGAACTTGGGAGGGGGATCCACGGGACGAGGGAAGGGGGGGGGGAGTGGAGTGGGAAGAGGGAAAGTGGAGGTGACGGAGTGGGAACGCCAGAGGGGAAGAGGACGCAGGAGAAGAAGGGGAGGAGGAAGGGGAACGGGACGAATGGGAAAGGACACGCAGGGAGAAACAATTTCTTTATTAAATGGCACATGCCGGGAACGCATGCCGGGAACCAGCTAGTATTTATTAAAATTTAATTAAAATTAAATTTAGTAATATTATTATTAAGTTCTCTAAGTAATTTAGTTTTTATAATTATGACAGCCGTTTCGGCTTAAAAGGCCATGTTGTGGTTAAACCACGTTGAGACGACTTCCTTAAAGGATTCCAAATTTCTATTTTTGAAGGTGTCTAAATAGATTAAAACAATTTGGTGAGAAAAATATTAAGACTCCTTCTGTGAGGTACTCTTCCCCGCATTAAATGTTAATGTGTTCGTTCCAAGTGGTTCGCTACGTTTGGTGATTAAGCAGGGGTGTCCCGGTTCATGTGGTGAGGTTTGTCTAGGTCTTGGAGGCGGAAGACCAGGACACACTGAACCCCAGATTACTATCCACCCCTTAAACCCTTTTCCTTCCCAGAACTCTCTGCTCCTTAATTTCCTTAAAAAAACCCTCCATACAGCATACCCAAAGACGACATAGGCCCTGGGGGAAATTATTTTCATCAGGACCTCCTGTGTGGAGCTCATGTAAAAAAAAGTGTTATATTGTTTAGGTTTTGTAAACATACTAGAAGTGAGGAATAAATAACTTGTACCTAGATTGCAATCAATTGGCAATACTTATTCGGACGTAGTAGATGTATTCAACTGCACAGAATGTATTTATAAGAAGGCTATAATAGCATACCTCAATATAATAATCAATGATAACATAATACTTTTGCATGGGCTTTTATAATAAAAGATATCTTTTTTTGGAAGAATTCGGCCAAAAATTTCTAGAAAAACTGCAATCACCATATACAATTCAATTATTGCTCCACACTTCAACTACTGCTCAAGTATACTTTTCCTATGTAACGAAAGAGAACAAAATAAGTTACAAATTCTCCAAAACAAGGCTATGAGAATAATTCTTCGACGAAACAGATTTTCAAAAATAATTAAAATGTTACAGGAACTTTTTTTTTTTTTTTAAGTATGTTTATTCAGTTTTTTTAATTTTACAATATTTACTTAAAAATCTTACAAAACTGATCAATCAGTTTGATTGTAAGAAATCTCTCATTTTTCCTATTTAATTAATACTATTGTACTTTTATGTTTTACATTGTAATAACCGTGTAAAATTTACAATACTAATTATTATAAACTACTAATTACGAATACAGTGGGTGATAGTAATTTCCAGGTATTTGATCAATATTCGATTTGGGTATTTGTATACAATATTATTTGCTTTCATGTTCTACGGAGATAGAATGATTTAACATTTTTTTTTATATTTGAATAAGATGTCTCATTTTTAATATTTTCAGGTAATGCGTTAAATATTTTCGTAATTTAATTCTTATTTGGTCATTGCCTTCTGATTTTTTAACATCCATATCATTAATTATTTTTTTAACATCTTTTTGTGATACAGGTCTAAATCTCATTGACATAATAGCAGGAGTTGTATACGTGTTACGATCTAGGAATTTTTTAGTACAATTATGTCTTATGTCTTTTATTTCATTTACGAATGTTGTAGCAAATTTATCGCATAAAAATTTTGTGTCTCCTTGACTTCCCATGTTGAAGGATTATTTTATCTAGATTTTGTTTAGGTTTTCCTATTAGATTATTTATTTCGTCCCAGAGTTTCCTCGGGTTGTCATTTAAGCTATTTATTAAGTTTTTATGGAATGTGTTTTTGGTAATATTAATATGTTTGTTTGTTTTGTTTCTATATCGCGTATATTCTAAACGAAATACCGGGTTATTTGGGCTATTCTTGCATTTTCGGTAAAGATAATCTCTTATTTTAATCATGTTTTTAATTTCTTCTGTAACCCATGGATTGCTGTGCCTAAGATTACTTTCAAATAATTTTTCTTTCTTCGAGGACGAATAGATATTATCGAAAATATTTTTTAAATTATAGTACAGTTCTGAAGGACATTCAGTTTGTAATAATTTTCCCCAATTTACTAGTTTTAATTTAGAATATACTAATTTATTATCAATAATTTCACTTTTTTTTATTTAAATCCTTTGTAAGTACCTCTTTCCCTATGGCAACTCCTGTTATATAATGGTCAGATATTTTGTTAGTCACAATACATGAAAATACAGTGTTATTACGGTTACGAATTGCAATATGGTCAATACATGAATAAACATTTTTTCCGTTTAAAATTTCATCCCTAAAACTAAATTGGTTGACCGTGAAACAGATGCTGACCTTGAACACGATGGTATTTATCCACAAAATATTGAACAACACGTTACCAAAATACTTCTCAAATAAAATTGTATACAATAAAGACATTCACAGATATAACACAAGGACGTGCAAGGAAATTAGGCTACAAAAAAGGACAAAGCGAATACGCAGAACAGTCTACTGTGCAAGGGAATGAAGTTGTATAACACACTACCAGAAACTTTAACCCGTCTAATCACAGGAGACCCAAGTTGTCCCAAAACATCATATGCCGTTATAATAACAGGAGACCCAGATTGTCCCAGAGCGACAATGCATTGTAGAGAATGACAGCGATTTCATTTTACAGCCATAAAGTAATTTTGTATAAGGGTATCCCTGAGATCTGAGCGCTTGCGGGCCAGACGCCAGAATAAACTCGTAGGCAACTTCATTCCCTTACTTGCGCCCTTTTGGGTCGTTCGTCGCTGTTCGCTGTCATACTCGCCATTTTCCTTCAAATCCTTCTGAATCGAACTTTTGTCGTGTCATGCTTTGTATCCAACATTCAATAAACGTGGAGTCCGGAACCTCAACCTGTGTATTAATTTATCTTCATACCTTGGCTACATTAGTAAGTACGATCCTACCAAATAAAGTCATTGCCAAATTGGTGAACCCGACGTATACACATGGATAATGGCGGACAACCAGCAGCGAGCGACCATCATGGCGCAGGGAAGGAAATCCTGAGGTATCATATCCCGGTGAGTTACCTTTCAATTTTAACTAAAATAACAGTGCATCTTTTGCTCTTATTGCTTTTCACTAGGGAGACCTCAGTAAAACTTTAAATATAATATGCATCGCATATTCCGTCATATATTTCGATAATGACGGCCTAAACAGTGCATGGGTTTTCAAGCAAAGTATTATTATTCTAAAACAAATATTTTTTAAATGTAATTAATAATTAATCATTCAATCATATCAAACATATCTTGATTTTTTACTATATACCCACATGGATTATGTAAATCAATCTTCCGATAACAGGATTTTAAAGTCAAAATATTGTAACCTTTACGACCTTTCAAATAAATACTATGATCTCTCATAAATTATCAAACCAACTAATCATTATTTCTTTTCGTTTCTTCAAAAAAGAATTAAACTGCGTTGTACCATCTATTTCAGGGGAACAAACTGACATTTCATGACCGAAGTACTTAAGGCGGAAACACAACGCGGCAGGTCCGGTAAATTCTACGCCGGGACGGATTCCAGCGCTGCAAGCCCGAAACTGCCGATTTCATCAGAGCGGCAGGCAGAGAAAACACTTATCACAGAATTCAACGCTTGTGGAAACCATCGCTACAGACACGTAAATTAAAAAAAAGTTCATCATTAATTTTATTTCAGCATTTTTAAATTATGTTACATTGTTTGATGGGTTGATTCCTACCCAAAATGTTGCAATTCAGCACATGTTCTCTTTAAGAAATTTTTAGAACTTGTGTGAATACATGTGAAATTATACCTACCTACAATCCATAATAATGCTACCTATTTGCACATTTCTGTTCAAGTATACTATTGAAATTCAGTAATATTTTAACATTTCTTGGAACTACGAATATTTTACAGATTATTTTACAAATGATATTTGTAAATTAAGTCCTACAGACAGTACATTCTAATTTTAAACTTTGCTGAACGCTTTCTATGTAACAATCGATGGAATCTAGTACAAAATATTGTTAATTTTTTAACAATTTTGCCAAAAATTTTAAATAATTTTTTTTAATTAATACGGGTAATAATTAAAAAAAAAAAAAAACATATTTCACATATGATTCATTTCTAGCAATATTTTTCTTGCCATACGCTTTCTGCCATATTTGCCAATTTTGAATGTAATGCGAAATGACCACTTCTGACGAAGACTTCCACTTCGAACAAATCTTCGGAACAAATTCAACGGCAGAAGCCAAGAAAAAAACACAATCAACCATGGAATCTACCAGCTCTAATAACTCCGATCAAGCGATACACCACGTTTCAGTAAAGCTCCCCCCTTGCTGGAAGGAGAATATTCAACTTTGGATAGTCCAAGTAGAGGCTCAGTTTGCGAATTCACGTATTAAAGATGACTTCACCAAATATAACATCATCGTCGCAGCCTTAGATTCGCAAACTCTACAAAGCGTGAGTGACATAGTCACGAAACCACCAATAACGGACAAATATACTACCCTCAAGACCGCGCTTATTGATCGTCTGCAGGATTCTGCGGAGAAGCGCCTAACTCGCTTGCTTACTGGAATCCAACTTGAAGACCGGAAACCAACCGAACTCTTAAGGCACATGTTAGAACTAGCTGGTCCAGCTTTAGCGGAGAGCGCAATAGTTCGTACATTATGGTTGCAGCGCCTACCGCAACATGTGCAGGCAATATTATCAGCACTCACGGAAAATAATGTGAGCCAACTGGCGTCCACGGCTGACAAAATATTAGATGTTTACCAATCATCAGATTGTAGTGTCGTCGACCGCAATAATAAACCATGCACATCAAGATCGGAATCCACGGAAACTTCAATATTACTCCAACTTCAACAACAAATTTCCGCACTAACCCGTGAAGTATCTCAATTGAAGCTTACTCAGACGAACCAATCTTCAAACTTTCGAGGAAAACGAAATCAAAGTCCTCGTAGGAACTACTCGTATCAAAATTCGACACAGAGGAACTTCACAAGCAGACCTAGGTCTCGGTCTCGTGATAAATCTCCAAATAGAAAGAATAATGGCATCTGCAGTTTCCACAGAAGATTCGGGGAAAAAGCATACAGGTGTTTGCAACCATGTTCATTTACCAAGAAAAACTCGGAAAACGACAACGGAACCTCACAGTAGGGACATGTGAGATTTCCAGCAAAACTTGTCTTCTCTTCGTATATGACCAACAAACTAGGCAAAAATTCCTTGTCGACACGGGCGCCGATATTTCAGTCCTCCCAAGAAACCAGTCTTATAACAAGAATAATGTCACTTCTGACAACTGCCCCACTACCCTGTATGGAGCGAATGGAAATCCAATCAAAACGTATGGTACAAGGACCGTCGAGCTTAATTTTGGCCTTCGACGAGCATTAAAATGGCGATTCATTGTCGCTGATGTTTCAAGACCCATACTAGGAGCTGATTTTCTTCACAATTTTAACTTAACAGTGGATCTCAAGAAAGCAACCATTGCAGACCAATCTACAGGACTATTAATCAGGGGAATAACCTACAAAGGACCAACTTCTGGAATCTCTACTATTTCTACTGTACAAAAATATAGGGACATCCTGAATAAATACCCGAACTTAACAAGGCCTAACATGAAAATCCCTGATAAAAAAAGACACAATGTAACACATTGTATAGAGACCAAGGGACCTCCTGTTACTGAGCGTGCTCGTAGACTCGCACCAGCTCTACTTGAAGCAGCCAAAAAGGAATTTAAATACCTTATGGAGCAAGGGATTTGCAGGCCATCAAAGAGTAATTGGGCCAGCCCCTTGCACATGGTTAGAAAACCGAATGGCGAATGGCGTCCATGTGGGGACTATCGCCGCTTGAACGCCCAGACAATTCCGGACAAATATCCCATACCGCAACTGAATGATTTTGCACATAAATTATCTGACGCTACTATATTTAGCACCATAGATATGTCTCGCGCTTATCACCAAATACCGGTGGAAGCGGCCGATATACCGAAGACTGCGATCATCACCCCGTTTGGCCTATTCGAATTTACGTCTATGCAATTCGGGCTATCAAACGCAGCACAAAGCTTTCAAAGATTTATGCATTCTGTAACAAGGGACCTGGATTTTTGCTTCGTTTACCTGGATGACATCCTCATCGCTTCCAAAAACGAAGAAGAGCACAAAAGGCATCTAGATTTACTACTAAAACGTCTCGCCGAATATGATCTGGTTATAAATATAAATAAGTGCAAATTTGGTGTACACACAGTGAACTTCTTGGGTCACACGATCACCCAAAAAGGAATGTCACCTATCAAGGAAAAGGTATCAGCAGTCACAGAGTTCCCATTACCTAAAACAGCGAAAGACTTACGACGCTTTTTAGGAATGTTAAATTATTATCGCAGATTCCTGCCCAATTCCATAAACATACAGACTAAGTTATTCAACTGTATAAATGGTTACAAAAAGAATGACAAAAGGATACTCACATGGAATCAAGAACTCACAGAAGCATTCGAGAATTGTAAGCAGCAATTAGCAAATGCAGCTTTACTTGCGTACCCAATCCCGACAGCAAGAATTTCAATAATGGTTGACGCTAGTGATATAGCTATGGGAGCAACACTACAGCAACTCAACAACAATTCTTGGGAACCCCTGGGATTCTTCTCGAAAAAATTTACACCCGCACAGCGGAAGTACAGCACCTTTGACCGTGAACTTACTGGCGTTTACGAAGCTGTAAAGTATTTCAGGAACCACATTGAAGGTCGAAATTTTTCAATCTATACTGACCACAAGCCACTCACCTTTGCTTTTAGCAAAAAGCGAGCCTCTAGCTCTCCACGTCAAGAAAGACAGTTGGATTTTATTGCTCAATTCTCCACAGACATCAGGCATGTTTCTGGATCACAGAACGTAGTAGCAGACGCACTATCTCGAATCGATGAGATTAATTGTCCTACTGAAATTGACTACAGGCAGATGGGAATAGTGCAGTGTCAAACTGACGAAATTAGTAAGGCAAAAGATGACACCACCCTCGCCTTACGTCAAATGGTGATACCTGGCACAGATGCTTCAGTTTGGTGTGACATCTCCACAGGCCATGTCAGACCTTTCGTTCCAGCCTGCATGCGAGACCAAGTGATTGAAAGCGTCCATAATGTTTGCCATCCAGGCATCCTCGGAACAACTAACACTATAAAACAAAGATTTGTTTGGCCCAACATGGCGACAGATATAAAAAACTTCGTCAAGCACTGTATTGCGTGCCAAAAAGCCAAAGTCACCAAACATACGGTAGCGCGACCAGCAACTTATGTTTTGCCTGAAGATCGTTTCCGACATGTCCATATCGACATAGTGGGACCTCTTCCAGCTTGCAACGAGTACCGATACCTGTTAACCATGATCGACAGATTTACTCGCTGGCCCGAAGCTATACCTTTAAAAGACATGTCAGCGGAAACCGTCGCTACTGCCCTTACGACTCACTGGATTGCTCGTCACGGGACCCCGTTGACCATCACAACAGACCAAGGAAGACAGTTTGAGAGTTTTTTATTTAGGAAATTGACTGAGAAGTTTGGAATCGAGCATACAAGAACTACCGCATATCACCCGCAAGCCAATGGTATGATCGAAAGATGGCATCGCACATTAAAAGCTAGCCTCATAGCAAGCGGAGAACCAAACTGGTTAGAGAATCTCCCTCTTATCCTACTCGGTTTGAGATCGACAGTTCGGGACGATTTAAAATGTTCACCAGCCGAACTCACATACGGTAGAACTCTCAGGTTACCTTGTGATTTCTTCACTGAGACTCCAAGGGAAGAATCTGACACTTATGTTGGACGTCTACAAAGAAAATTTGATGGCATAAAATCAACTCCTGCAAGTGCTCATGGTACAAGAAAAATCTTTATACACAAAGATCTGCCTACTTCTACCCATGTATTCCTCAGAACAGATGGAGGAAGAAGATCGCTCTAAAACCCTTACGAAGGACCATATAAAGTCGAAGAACGCGATGAAAAAACATTCGTCATCAGCGTAAATGGGAAACCGAAGCGTGTCTCGATAGATCGCCTAAAGCCCGCTTTTATACCAGTAGAAGACAACGTACCTATTTCTACATCTGTCCAGGAACCACTCCCAGAAAATATAACAAGAACAAGATCCGGTCGAAGGGTGCATTTCCCTGACAGATACCAATCAGTACGCAAATAAATGGCACTAAGGCAGTATAAATTCTTTTCAATATAAAGGCAATATAAATTCTTTTCAATATAAATTCTTTCTCTCATTTATATTCTTACAAATCCATATCAAATCTAAAATGATTTATACAAAACAGATTTATAAAAAATAAGTATAAAACACATAGAAAAACTCATTAGAATTCCAAAAAGCATATATTTTTTTAAAAAATTACTGAACAAATATACTAAAGTCTACAAATTTTGATAAAATTTTAAGCTCTAGTATTAGTACTATTATAATTCGTGTAACTAATGAAAATTTTTTCATTCAACAACCATGTAAATAACATGTAGCTAGTTTTAAGTCAACTTTACAATCGTATATTACACGATAAAACATCTATGTATAAGAAATCATTTAACGTTACGCTAAGATAAGCGTTCTCTTAGTAGGTTTTACAATAACAAAACCAAACATAATATATCATGCTTTAATATAGCACATATCGTTTATATCATTCTATAATGCAACATGTACTTAAGATAACTTTTAAATATAACTATAACATAATGTATGTAATATTGATCATGTTAACAAAATAACACACATTGATGTATCCATTCATGAATAACTTATCCAAGTTTCAAACCACCCCGCTAGACGCGTTGACTTTCACATGTATCTTTAGTAACTTTTAACTAACTTTGATTACGTTTTGCGTATTTTTATAATATTATGGAATTTAACCATGTTCAGTCGAATGTTTGCTGACATCCACATATCCGAATGAACATGTTGTTGAGATTTTAACATTTAAATCATACAATAATTTTTATACCATTTCTTTTAATGAAATGTAATTGCTTATAACAATATGATTATTTTTTATCCATATCCTATCAAGCGTACATGTCCCTCGCCTGATAGAATGTGTTGATAAAATTTTTTTTTTTTAAACTATAAATTACTCCTTAAGTGTTTACAAAGGTATTAGCAAATACACATCAAGTTCATTTATAAAAACCAGTATAAAATTATATAAACTACACTTGTAAACAATTGATGAGATATTATCACTATAAAAATGATAGATTAAGGATTTCATACCTCATGTTCATAGAAAACGAATATGTTGTACATTTTATAATATCTACTACTTTCCAAATCTGAAATATTTGATTAGTTTAAGATCAAACATTCTAAACCTGTATTATATAATAAATAGTTTTAGCCATGTACTTTATCATATTCCAGTAATAGAGTATTTACTTTACATGAATAATAAGCTATAGTTATTCTAACACTGTTATATTATCGGAACATAATATGTCTTATATTTACCACAAATTACCTGAAAGGGTGATTTGAATTAAAGCATAAGTGCGTGACACTCCTTGCTCCAAACAAAAAACGTTTGTGGACGCAGTAACTTTTAAGTATTTTCTCTCTAAACTAATAATTTTATTTGTTAATAATACACAATTGAAGTATTGTGAGGTATTTTTAATATGTATATTAATTTTAAGTGATACTAGTCGCAAACATCCTGTACATATGCTCCAAACATAAAGTTTTAGATGCAATTCATTGATTATATACATAGTCAATCTAGTTGGAGCATACTCCTAGAAATAACATTATGTTTATAGCTTCAAATTCAAAATCCATGTTAAAATACTATATTTATAATGTTACACACATATTTCACAATCAAGTAAGATTTTAAATTTAGCTTTAAAAGTTAGGTGACATACAATGTTGCATTTTTAATCTAATCCAGAAGTCAGCATGTTTCGTGTGGTGGGTGGTCCCACACAGAATAAACCAAGTTTATATAATGTATGTCAAATCACTTTTGAAACTGTTTATATTAAAATACAGAATCACTCTTCCTTCTATTTACGACTGTAAAATCTAATTTAAGTAATCATATCTAATGCATTTCAGAAAATATAATAACATATTGTTAAATTAAAAGCAGATTATTATTCGACACTACTCACAATACCAACATGTGATGTTTTTTCATTATATTTTCTGGAACGCATTGAAACCAATAAACTATTTTTACATTTATTTTTTATGTCGTTTTTCAAACTGGGAGGAAGGTATGTAGAGAATGACAGCGATTTCATTTTACAGCCATAAAGTAATTTTGTATAAGGGTATCCCTGAGATCTGAGCGCTTGCGGGCCAGACGCCAGAATAAACTCGTAGGCAACTTCATTCCCTTACTTGCGCCCTTTTGGGTCGTTCCATGGTGTAGGTGACCTGCAAAAATTAGAGGAATTAGGAAATTTGGTCATGTCCACATCCGAGAGTGGACCCAGGTCCAGCAAATCATCAGACCTGTCACACTCCCCCCACCTAACCTTCCTCTCTGAAATCTGATCATGGTGGCGTTTCCAAATTTGTCCCGTAGACATAATTTTAACTAAATAAATCCTATTCCCCAATCTTTTAAAAATTTTTCCTAAAATCCATTTATTATCATTACTTCTTAAATCCCTGGTTAAAACTTTAGAACCAACCTCAAAGTACTTTTTAAATTTTCTTCCTCTATAATACTTTTTCTGTTTATGCTGGCTCAATAACATTTTGTTTTTAACCGTGTTGTCAATTCCTTTAAAACCTTGACTCTCAACATTATCCACTATTGGAATAATCGTATTAAAAATTGATCTAATCTTCCTACCCAACATTAATGTATTAGGCTCAATGCCCGTAGACATTGAAGACGTATTTCTAATATCAACTAAAAACGTCAAAAGTTTATCTTCAAAATCAGTAGGAAATTTATAATTTACCATAATTTTTTTCAAAAAATTCTTCACTGTTTTAACCCCATTTTCAGCTAAACCGTTAGAAGCAGGATGCTGTACAGCTGAAGTCAATGATTCTATATTATAATTATGACAAAATTCCTTAAAAACTGACGATGTGAAAGCTGTACCATTGTCACTTACAATTTGTTCCGGGATTCCGAACATAGAAAATAATCTTTTCAAAACTTTTATTGTACAAAACGAATCTACCTTATTTACAATATGACAGTCTATCCATTTTGTAGTTGCATCAACAATAATTAAAAAATTATGACCTCCCAACGGTCCCATGAAGTCAATATGCAATCTATGGATAACTAAAACAAACAGTTGATTCTGACAGCTCCTAATTTAAAAATAAAGTTTATGATATTTAAACAAATTTACGTGTAATCATATTTGAAACTCATAAACCAGTGATACAGTGTACTTGGTAGTGCAAAATAATTTGTGTGGGACAGTGTATTAACTTTATATCTTGATTCAAAATTTTTCACAAAACAACAAATCATTGTCATAAAGTCACAGACAATTTATTTTTCAAATTTGTGAAAAAGTCAAGTTTTGTCTATGCAATAAAGTCTCAACAATAAACAAAACAGTGTTGACAGAATTAATTTTTGTAAGGGGCATTTCTGAACAAAGATTTTAGTGATGTCTAGCACTCGAAGCAAAAACCAAATTTCTGATGAAAAAATAAGCATGGACAAAATTATCGAATATATAGATAAAAAATTTGAAACTTTGAAGAGGGACATTTTTATCAAAATTGAATCTCAGACCACAGAAACAACAAAAAGCATTGAATTTATAAGTGCTCAATATGATGAAATTCTAAAAAAAATTGATGTTACAAATAATTTAAACCAAGTTATACAAACTGATTTCGAAAATATTAAAAAAGATATGAATGAAAAAAATAATATAATAAAAAAACTTGAAATTAGACTCGCTGATATTGAAACCATGTCTAAATGTAATTCTTTAGAAATAGCTGGGATTCCACAAAAAATAAGAGAACAACCAATTGAAATCATAAGGAAGGTTGCTGCAGCAGCTGGGATAACTATAAAACATACAGATATTACTGAAGTCATCCGAGTCCCAGACAGGAGAAATGGCGCTCCACCCAAACTTCTTGTCACCTTTTCTGAGAAAAGACAAAGAGATTCACTCCTTGATAAAAAGAAAGAAATAAACTATGAAGAAATTAAGGATCTGTCGACCTCTCAAATCTTCATCGGGGAAGAACTAAGCCCGTATCATAAAGAAATACTATGGAAAACAAAACAATTAGCCATAGAAAAAAAATACCAATATGTGTGGTACAAAAATGGTAAAGTTATGATACGTAAAAAACATGAAGATAAAATAATCTACATTAAGCACCTTGATGATATGGTGAAAATAATTTAGTAACTAATATAAAAACATAATTAATTTAGATGGCAAAAATGGATAACACAATAACAACAAACTTACCTAACTTATCATCCATAAGAAATAATTTTAACATAATGCATCAAAACATTAGAAGTATTAATAAAAACTTTGACGAACTACAAATATTGATAAAAAGTTTAAATCTAAACTGGGATATAATTATTCTTACTGAATGTTGGTTAACTGATAAGTACTATCCCCTACAAATCGATAAATATGTTCCTTACTCTACAATTATGAATTATACAAAAAATGATGGTGTCATTGTATATATTAAAGAAGATATTGAAGCTGATGTCAGAGAGATCGGTATTAATAATGCAAACTGTCTAAGGATATCAATCGGCAATGATACAACAATACTCGCAATTTACAGATCTCCATCTACAAAAAATCTGGAGCCATTTCTAAACTCCTTATCCTGTGAACTGAGTTTACTAAAAAACACTAAAGATGTATTTATTATCGGTGATATAAATATTGATATCCTTGAAAATGGCCACCCAAAAAAATATGATTACATGCAGACACTTGCATACCATGGATTTGAAAGCCTAATTGAGGAACCTACACGTGTATTTAATGATAGCAAAACTTGCATTGATCATATCTTTAGTAAAACTAATAAAAAAACTCAAGCCATTATTTATACTACCACATTGACAGACCATTACACAATACTTCTATCTATAACAAAAAATAACTCTTATGTAAACCAAAATACGAAATCACTCCTAACGAAGTCTGAAACAAATTGGGAAAACGTCAAAAGGGAGTTATCAATGAATGACTGGACCGCCCTTCTGGAAAAAGATGATACTGATACTGCTTGGAGTTATTTTGTAGAAATTATACAGCACAGTATTCTATCTAACACCAAAACCACAGATAAAAAGGTATCTCATAAAAATATTCACATTAAACCATGGATCAGTCAAAATATTATAAACTCAATCAGAAAAAGAGATGAACTGCACAGAAAAGTAAAAATCAACCCTTATGATGTCCATACACTTCGATTCTACAAAAGATATCGTAATACATGTAAAAATGTAATTCGTTATGCTAAAGAAACATTCTATAAAAACAAAATCGATGAATGCAATAATGATTCCCGTAAACTCTGGCAGATCATTAATGAAATTACAAATACTAAAGCAATTTATTATTATAAAATAAACATGAATTATAAGTCGATAATTTATCCCTAAAATACCAGAATTTCAATAAATCATCCTTTAAGAACTTTTTATCCGGCCAACCATTTGCTGTGAACTCGATAATGCTCGCTATATTTACATCATTAATCGAAAACTGTTTCATCGTTTCCGCATTTAATGTTGTTTCTGACTCGATTATGTTCACAAACTCTGACTCAACCGTATTCACGTTTAAAGAATCAATATAATTTAAAAAATAATCGCTAGCATCAATATCGTCGCTACACACATCTAAATTATCCTTATTATTAATCGGCATTCGTGATAAGAAATCCGCTTTGTTATCACCTGACTTAATATGCTCTATACTATAGTCAAAAGTCTGGAGTATTAGGGCGTACCTCTGCAGACGGTTAGCGGCCAAAACAGGTACTTGCTTATCCGTGTTCAAAATGTGTACTAACGATTTATTGTCGCAAGCCAAAACAAATTTATTACCGTATAAATACTGAAAGAATTTCTTCAACCCAAAAATTATAGTACACGCTTCCTTATCTAAGATAGAGTACTTTAATTCTGTTTCTGACAATAATCGGCTAGCAAATGCGATAGGTCTCTCTAAACCATTATCATATACATGGCAAATCACCGCTGATAACGCTTTTTCAGATGCGTCTGAAATAAGTTTAATTGGTAAATTAGGATCAAAATGCACTAAAATATTATCTGACGTCAGCAGTTTCTTAACTCGCTCAAACGCAATATTACATTCCTCAGACCACACATATTTTACTCCCCTTTTTATCAAGTTATACAATGGAGACAAAATACCTGAAATATTATGAACAAAAGCTCTATAATATGAAATAACCCCAAGTAAACTCCTAAGTTCTGAAACATTTTTCGGTACTGCCATTTGAGTAATCGCACAGATTTTATTTTCTAAAGGCATAACTCCTTTCCGCGAAATTTTAAAACCTAAATATTCTATCTCAGTTTCTAGAAAAGAACACTTATTTTCATTAATAGTTAATCCACAATCACTTAACTTGCTAAGTACAGATTCACAAATAGAGAATAATTCCTCTTCAGAATTTCCAAACAACAAAATATCATCTAGAAATATACGAACGTTACGAAGTCTACCTACTACCGCCTGAATAACTTGCATAAATATAGCCGGGCTTGTGGTCAAACCGAAAGGCAACACTTTATACCTGAATAAACCTACATGCGTACTTATCACACATAATTTTCTCGACTTCTCGTTCAACGAAATCTGACCAAAAGCATTACGCAAATCTATTTTAGCAAAAAATTTCGCACCATTTAAAGATGAAATTAAATCTTCTATACGAGGCAATGGATATTTCAACTTCGCTAACATAGGGTTTAATGTGGTTTTAAAATCAGTACAAATTCTAATTGAACCGTCTTTCTTTTTTACAACAACAATCGGACTAGCCATATCACTTATTTCTACGTTTTCAATTATATCTTCACGTAACATCTTATTTAATTCCTCCTCTACCTTTCCACGTAAACTAAAAGGTAACGATCTTGGATTCACAAACTTTGGCCTGAACTCCGAAATAACTTCGATGTTAGCTTCATAACCTATAAGCCTACCCGATTTTTCTGAAAACACATGAGCATATTTTTTCTTTAAACTATCACGAAAATTTAATTGATTATCACAACTAGTCTCACTGGTATTTACAGAATTTATTCCACTTAATCCGATACCGAAAACTTGTAAAAAATTTCTACCAACAATCGTAGAATTACCGTTTTTAATTATTATAAACTGCGTATCTACACTTTTATTTAAAAATAACACACTTTAATTAACTTTACCTACAATATTTAACCGTTTCCCGTCATATCCTGACAATTGAATATCGCATCTTTCCAATTTACAAGAAACAAAATCTTTTAAGATGAATATATACGTGAAATTCTATTTAGATACTATTTTGATTAATCTTTACGACGAATCGGCTTACAGTATGAACATCAAAAAATATGCTACGGATAAATTGAAGCTTTAACTACTTTATCTATGTATTGGAATTACAATAAAATAATTATTTACGTAACAAAGAATATAAGCGTAAACCACTAAAAAAAATGTTTTTTCATGACTTAACTATGAAGTGATGTAAGTAACAATTTTTAAAAAATACCCCTTTACGGCTAAGACTATTTTTGACTTTATCTATGTTCTAACTTTTTTTCGTTCTTATAAAATTATGCACAAAATAAATAAAAACCACTTTTTCGCTTACTAGCCTCGTGCAAAAAGACGCTCGATTTTAAAATTTTGCAGGCAAGAGATTCGAAATATTTCTAGCGTTTATATTCCTCTTAAATACACTTCATATGGAATTGCATTAATCTCAGCGCCGGTGTCAACAATCGCTCGCAGAACAGTGTTACCAATAATGAGATCTACGAATATCGGTTCCGGCCCCGTGCCGTCATGCAACATAAAAACCGAATTTAATCGTTTATTCTTATTACCTACATTAATTTTACTGTTTTTACACACATTACTAGGATGACCCGATTTATTGCACCGATTACAAAAAATATTCTTCCAACAATCTTTCTGCAAATGATTCGTTTTTCCGCACAAAAAACATTTTTTTAATGCAATATTTACTGGCGTCTTACTACGCAATTTTAAATCTGATCGGACTATCCGACCTGGATTTACGGACAACATTACTATCCTTATGCACAACATTTAAATTCATATCAACTTTCTTAAAATTAACAACATGTTCCCATGAAGCTGCTAACTGAACGCATTCCGAAAAAGAAGTATTTACCCCCTCAACGAACAACTTATGTTTCAACTTTTCATTGAAAATTCCAATAATGAATATGTCTTTTAAACAAGGTTCCAACCTTAATTCAAAATTGCACGTCAAACTAAGTCCTCGCAACCTAGCAGCGTAATCTTTAATAGATTCGTTAGCTAGCTGTTTACACTTATAAAACAACTCACGCGACTCGAAAATATTTTGAATAGGTTTGCAATGTGAATCAAATAATTTACATAAATCATCAAAAGAACAAACAGAAACCTTTTTAGGGAAACATAGATCACATAATAAAGAGAAAGTTTCTTCGGTGAGGCAACTCAGCAAAAATGCTCTTTTGCGTTCTTGAGATAACACTTTGTCATCATGTAAAATGAGGGCCTGATCCAGTCGTTCCTTGAACAATGACCAGTTTCCCGTTCTGTAACAGAACGTCCCCAAATTCTTACAAACACCCTCCATTGGGGGAAGAGCTGAAACAAAATAATCAAGACTACTTATCTCAGCACTTCCAAGAAGGCTACACTCCGAGGTCCACGTTCCACGTTCCACGTGCACGCCACCCAGAGCTGTAGATCACCGTCCCCGTCTGGCTCCGTCTCCCGACAGCTGCGGATCCAATCCCTACTCCGAGGTCTTCCTTCCCAGACTGCAGCGACGGAAACCAAGTCCTGGTTCCCGGCTAATCCACACGATGATCCAGTCCTTGACCCGATCCTTGATCCGGTCCTTTTGTACCCCGTTACACGGTGTACCCGAACGACAATAATTTTGTAATTTGTCGGTCCCACACACGCGAATACTTGCGTGTGGCTGCTCCAATTTCTTCTTAATGCGATCGCTTCCTGCGATCGCTTCCTGCAATCCTGACAACAATCCGTCAGATCCCGAAATCTACCGCGTAGATTCTTCCAATTTACGTAAAAATTTACGAACTACCGAGCTGCGCCAACTGTGATGTCTGTGGATCGGGTAGTAATAACATCTGTTAATGTTACAATGTTTATTGGTTGCCAGATTAATATGGAGAGAGCGCTCAATAGCGGTACATCCCTTTTATACTTCCCATACTCGCTATCTCGCTCTCATGCCGTCACCCTCATACACATACGTCACAGTCGCTGTTCGCTGTCATACTCGCCATTTTCCTTCAAATCCTTCTGAATCGAACTTTTGTCGTGTCATGCTTTGTATCCAACATTCAATAAACGTGGAGTCCGGAACCTCAACCTGTGTATTAATTTATCTTCATACCTTGGCTACATTAGTAAGTACGATCCTACCAAATAAAGTCATTGCCAAACATTATTAAAAGTTAGATATCTCTCTTCCTGTCATGCGAATATTTGTGATTTCTTTTATGTTAGAAACGGGATGAAATAATGCTTCTCATTGTTTCAGAATTATATGAGCTAGGTTTTTCAGATATTTTACAAACCCGATCAAAAGTGACGGTTTAATTTTTCACCAATTTGTGGCGTATCACACATTTAATTTTAAAATAAAATTGTATGAAAGTGATAAAAAGTGAGGTGACAGTTTTATTACAAATTTTATTTAAAAAAGGAGTCTGTATTTTAAATTTTAAGTTTATTCTATTTTAATTACTTTAATTCGAATATTCGCAGGTATGCATTTTTTAGCCAATTTAAATTTCCAATATTAAAATTTTAATATTTAGAAACAAAAATGTTGATTTCTAATAAACACATCAGTAAGATTATTTTATCTAGATTTTAGAACAATTTTTGTTTTTGCAAAAGCGTTTAAAAAAAACAATAAATAGGAACATTTAAAATGCATGGGAAGAACCAGGAATTTTGCGCGCGAACCTTGATAGGCAAAATTTGACAGAAAATTATTTTCTTATTATTCGAAGGGTTTTAAAGTCCACACCATTTGGAAAGTTCAAGATGTATTGTAGGAGCTACATAAAACTTGAAAAAATATAGTGAATATGAAATATTATAATCAATTAGAAATTAGTAAACTTAAATGTACAAATTACTAAAATAAATTAATTATTATTATTATTATTATTATAATTTAAATAGCATATTACTATTCCACAAAATTACTGATTATTTATAGGCGTATAATAAACATAAAAAAATAACTGAATTTATTTAAATATTGCATAATGATATTATGTTATAAGTTATAACCAATCAAAAAGTTTCATTAATAATTTCAGAGTTTACACGTGCGTAATTATTAACGTACGTAAGTACCTATCTATGTCGCCTTAATTTTGCCTTTCTAAAGAGAGAATATAGTGTAACGATGTGACCATTACCCTAAGTAATTTTCCAAAGTATCCTGAAAGTAACACCACTTTAAGCATAATTTCCGATTATACTAAGTCCCACTTTCAAATATTCAAAACCATAAAAAATAATCTCTCTTTTAGGATAAGAGGATATCGTTAAATTGATATTAGTGAGAAAGAATCTCTAATGCTTTAAAAAAACTGTTTTTTTATCATCGCACACCGCAAATACACTGCCATAAAGTTATAAAAAAAAGGTTTTTTGTGTTAAACTTATGCGATTATATTAGTTTATTTTTGAAGCAAAACTACGCACGCTGGACTTGGGGGGTAAGCTGGTGAAAGCGTTACGAAAAGTGGTGATTGTTACGAAAAATGTCATGCGAACGGTAATCGATGCGAACGGTGATCGATTGTTAGGTGAACGGTCCGGACTTTACGCACGCTTGACTTGGGGAGTGATAAGGATAAGGATGGTCACCCCAACATCGTAGGTCACCCCAAGGTCGTAGGTCACCCCAAGTCTTAGGTCACCCCAAGGTCGTAGGTCACCCCAAGGTCGTAGATCACCCGATGGTCATATTTCACCCCAATGTCATATGTCATCCCTAGGTCATAGGTCACCCCATTCGCTACGTTTGGTAACTTAGCAGGGATACCTAGGTTCATGGGACGAGGTTTGTCTTGTAGTTTTACTTCAGTCGTGTGGTCTAAAGCACGCTCGTTTTTTTTGTGAATACCGAGCGAGATGATTGAGATGCTCTCAAGATGTTCTCAAACATCTGAAGCCAGTGAGACTACGGCATCCCCAATTGGGGTATGTTGTGAGGCTAAAGGTCGTGGGGGGAAGGTGACGGAAAGAGGAAAATAGGGAGTACCGGGCTATTCAGATCTTGTTACCAAACATGGTTAAAGTATTTTTAAACTACGATTCAATTCTGAATGATGGTCTTACATCAAGGGGTCTATCATAGTGAAATCGATAACTTTAGAATATCGGGTCTATAGTCGCAACACGCGACGATTTTATATCTATATCTCGAGCACGGTTGCACTGTTGAAAACCGAATCGATATTGACAGGGGTTAAATAAAAAAAATCGATATACGCTGGCAACACTGGATCTGTCCATGAATTTACACTCATAGACATCAAAACCAAAACAAAAATAAAAAATACTATTAAATTGATAGGTAAAGTGAATTGAAGTACTAACTTTTATATACCTACATATTGGAACTTCGCATGTACATTTTGACACCAAACGGGAGGTAATTAGTTAATGAGGTCTTTAGCCATATTTGCAACACTGTCGTTTCTCCAAGATCGAACGGAATAAATTGATTACGTCTTTTATAAATTAATTAAGCCTATGGATCGCGTATATGATTTCTTTCAACTCTTTCAACTTGTTAGTTCACCTCCATTTATTAATAAGCCAGTTATTTTGCACAACGAACGTCATTATTCAAAAAGATGTGTACATTGACAGCTTAACTGACGCTCAGGTGGCCATAATGTGAAACTTTGGGAATTTTTTTATTAATTATTTTTACATGAAACAAAAAAAAGTGATATAATTTTTTAAATAGTGTTATGGTACGCCACACAAACGACAGAGAATTCAAATTCCTAAAATCAGCGCGGCAGTTTCAACAACACCCCGCTCCCCCCTGCTTCCCTGCTTCCCTGCTTCCTACCTCCTCTCCCCTCTGCGCACCAACGCGCACCAACGCGCACACACCGTCGAGAATTGCAAGCCGCCTTGGACGCACGTCGCGCTCCTCGGGCCGAACCGCCGAGTTCGCGGCTAAACTTCTGTCGATCGAATTGAACGCAATTACATCTGCGATGTTAATTGAAGTACATACGGATTTTAGCGCTGGTATTCTGCCATGCCTGTGTGAACTACGGGTCCTGTCCTAGACTCGGGGAAGTGCCCTGCTGAACCCGGAAGACGAAGGTCCCCGACCACCATGTAAGCTGCACAATTAATCCCTCTTTTGTTTGTGTCCGTAACGATAGACTGTAAACTAACGCGCAAAGCCATCACTCAGAGAGTTTCGTTTTTCAGAGATCATGAGGTATAAACACGATAGCTAGGTTTGTGTAATATGCATTTCTTGTATTGAATTGTACTGTGATGACCTATGTACTGTGTTTTGAATTTGCAATACATGAATCTATTTAACTCAATCCTGTTGTTAATCTGCCTCGGCAGGAGTATTTCCTAGAGTGCACTTCCCAGACGCCCGTGGAAGAGAGAGAGAATTCTGAAGCATTCGTGCGACCTGCCCCTGGAATAGAGGGTACTTTTGTCTCTGCTGTGAGCTGGCCTGGGACATGTTAGGGACCCATCATAACAACTGTCGCCATAGCGTGGGGCCTCGGAATTTTTTTTCTCTATCCCGATCGCTTTGCGGAGTGCAACTTGTCGAAATCCTCCCTGTACAGGAATTGTTTTGTGAACATTAATTATACCTTGATATTCTACACCCAGTGTACAGTGAATTCTGTGAAAAAACCACAGAAACCTATGTGTAAATTGGATCCATAACACAGATCTGATTGAAACCATGAATCACGCCGCAATTGTAAACACGGCCATTTTGAAGCAACTAAAGGACGCTAGCATTAAACCGCGAATCTGACTGCGCACGCGTCACAAACAACGGGCGGCAATAGCTTCGCGCCAAACCAACGGTCCGATGTTCCACGCGGTAAATACCTATTCTCTGGATTGCGCGCGCAAATGCTTTTGTCCCGCGCCAAAATTCCAACGAAGAACCCGTCGGAACGAAATAATTAACTGTTGCTATGCAGCGTTCATAATCAAATCACCTTTTTATGACTGAACCGGTTAGCAACGGAAATGATTATTATAAATTTGATTCTGGAACCCTAGTTATTTTGCGAATTCCTTTCTGCACAATATACCAATTGACCCACTTACGTCTGTTAAATTAGTATAATTTATATTTCACTAAATGGACAAAATAATGACTTTCTTTCCCCATTCTACATTATAGGTACCGCTTTTTTTCAGCATAAGTGTAAAGTGAATTGTGTTTTTTTCCCTACATAAAGAAAAGTGAAATAATAATAAAACCAATGATTGGTTCCATGAATAAATAAAATAATTTTAATGTGGTTGACGTAACAAATCTCATATTCAGTTATTTTCATCCGGAAGTTTGTTCTTATTCGCCAAAAGAGTGCCTTTTGTGAATTTTAGTGCCCTTCTCAGTGCAAAGTGATTTGTGAAAAATAAAAAAAAGCCGTTTTCTAAAGGTCAGTCCTGGCAAAATTTTTCAAAAAAATAAATAAATACTTGTGAATTTCACAGTTTTCTCAAAAGTGGTCAGTGAAACACAGAAACCTTTACTACTAAGGTCTTTCCACGCAAATTTTTTTTTTCTTGTGCCTTCCTTTGACAAAAATTCTGGTGTCATATATACCAAATTGTAGCATAAAATACAGTTTTCTATAACTATTTTAGAAGTGCCAACCAGTGATTACCAAGTGAAAAGTGCCTCACAAAATTAATTTTGCACTTACTAAAGGAAACCTCTGGCAAAATTTTTTTCACCTCCCGGGAAACTCACAATGGAAAACAATCAAGCTATGGCACCATCCAATTTGGGCATCATTCCCAACGTGCATAACTTATCCAAAACTCACTTACAAACTGCTTTAAGGGATAGAGGACTCTCGCCACCAAGCAAATCTAAATCTACATTAAAGGCTTATGCACTTCTATTTAACAAAAAGTACATTAAGAGAATAAACCTCGCCCCCTCAAGCGAAAATAATTCACGCTCGGCTACGCAAGTTTTGGATAATCTTGTTCCTAACAAAGAACCTATGCCGCAAGTAATGGTAAAACAGGACATCGCACCCACCTTGATACAAGATAAAACTCACGATTTATCCTCTTGGAAAGTCAAATATAATGGCGTCTCCGATGTGCTGGATTTCATCGACCGTATCGAAGAAACGGCTACAATCAAAAATATCCCATTCGAGATTCTACGAAAAAACTTCATAGAACTCATCTCCCCAGAATTGATACCCTGGCACCGCATTCAAAAAACTAAATGCAAAGATTGGAATAAACTCAGATCTGCCCTAATCTCGAGCTTCGGAAAAACAGAAGCCCAGCACAGGATCAAATTATCTTTACTATCTATTAAACAGCTGGTAAATGAACCTGTAGCTACATTCATAGAAAGGGCTGAATCCATTAACATCAAGCTTTCACATCCCGTTTCGGAAGCTGAACTATTACCAGTCATAACTGATGGCCTTTTAAGCAAATACGAGAACATCATCACATCGCAGAAAATTGCATCCCTGGCCCAGTTAAACGAAGTCTGTCTCCTTCTGGAATCATACCAGGATAGGAAGAACATAAAGAATGTGTCAAATAATGTAGTTGTGCCAAGCCGTTCGTCTGGTTTAAAACCAGAATTCGACAACAAGAAAGTGTGCTCTTTTTGCAAAAAAGTAGGCCATCTGGCCACTACTTGTTTCAAGCAAGCGAGGTTTCTGGAATCCAAGGAACCCCGAACTTTCAAGAGGCATCACTCTAGGGACCGCTCTCCTCCAGGCGACGAACTGCGCAACATTTTCAAGAAATCAAGGCACAACATGGAAAGGTTACAAAACCCAAGCGATGTCAGACCTCAGGTGGATTTCTCCAAGCCCCCACCAAATTTCTACATGAAGAGGCCAAAAAACTAAATAATAACCTCTCAGGCACCCATTCTGAACCAAGGTCTAAAGAATGGACTGATTGGTTAGCACACATTAAGTATTTTAACCAGACCTTAAATGTTTCTTCGGTTTGTTGCAAACAAGCTAAAGATGGGAGACCCTATGCTTCTTTCTCTGTTAACAATGTGACCTTTTCCGGATTACTTGATAGCGGGGCATCTATCAGCTGTCTTATCAACAATGCTCACTTGCCTTTTGTTAACAGTGATTTTAGAATTTCGCCCCAATCGACACACCTGACAACTGTGGATAATGTTTCCCAACCGGTCATCGGTGCCCTTGCCCTGCCAATTAATTGTAACAATAAAATAGTTACAATCAATTTTCTAATAGTGCCCTCTATATCCCAGAATTTCATCCTTGGCGTTGACTTCTGGAAGGCATTCAATGTTGCTCCCCAAGTATTTAATACTCTTGGCGAAACCTCCACTGCCGCTCAAATTAGTGAGATCCGCACAATAATACCTCACGAAAATTTAAGCACGGACCAGGCTCTCCAACTAAAGGAAATGGTCAATAAATTCGAATCAATATCCTTCGAAAAATGTGGATTAGGTTTGACAAATTTGGTGGAACACCATATCAAAACCAATGGCCCACCCATCAAGCAACGTTATTACAACTTAGCCCCCCAAAAACTTAAACTTTTAGAAAACGAACTTGACGAAATGTTAAAAATGGGTGTGGTGGTTCCCAGCAGAAGTGCATGGACCAACCCAACTCTTTTGGTTTCTAAAAAAGACGGCTCTGCACGTTTCTGTCTCGACAGTAGACGTTTAAACTCTTGCACGGAAGCTGATGCGTATCCCTTACCTCACGTTCACGCAACCTTAGACAAGCTGCGTAACGCCAAGTTCATCTCTTCTGTCGATCTCAGCAAAGCGTTTTGGCAAATACCCTTGGACGCAGAATCGTGCGAAAAAACTGCTTTCGTTGTACCTGGTAGGGGAATGTTCCATTTTAAAAGATTACCCTTTGGTCTAAAAAACAGCCCCGCCGAGTTACAAAGACTGATGGACAAACTTTTCGGTCCTGAAGTCGATAATAGCCTGTTTTGTTACCTTGACGACCTCATCATCGTCAGCGATACCTTTGAAAAACACCTATTAATGCTGGAAAAAGTTTTCCAACAACTCAAGTTCGCTGGTTTAACCATCAACTTGAAGAAGTCTGAATTCTGTAAGTCCCGTCTACGTTATCTGGGATTCATTGTCGACGAAAAAGGTCTAAGAACAGACCCCGCTAAGGTGGAAGCCATGGCAAATTTTCCCCGACCCAAAAACGCGAAGGAAGTCAAAGGTTTCCTTGGACTTGCAGGTTACTACAGGAGATTCATCAAAGACTTTTCCACTATTGCAGCCCCCTTAAATAAAATTACCGGCATCCGTAAAGGTGTCAGCAATTTCCGATGGTCTGTCGAAGCTGAAGAAGCGTTCACAACTTTAAAAAATGCCCTTCAAAAAGCTCCCATTCTGAATTGCCCGGATTTTGCACTCTCTTTTACCCTCCACACGGATGCCTCCAATGTAGGAATCGGTGGAGTCCTTACTCAAGAATTCCCAGATGGCGAACACCCTGTAGCGTATTTTTCCCGTACACTAAACAAACACGAGAAAAACTACGGAATTACCGAAAAAGAGTTATTGGCTGTATTGGATTCTGTTCACCATTTCCGCGGTTACATAGACGGTAGCAAATTTACTGTAGTCACAGACCATAGTAGTTTGAAATGGTTGATCTCTTTAAGTAATCCCTCCGGTAGGCTCGCTCGCTGGTCCTCCCGTTTGTCTCAATACAATTTTGATGTTGTTCACCGTAAAGGCGCGGACAATATTGTTCCCGACGCCCTTTCAAGAATTGAACTAGCTTCATTAAATGTTGACACAATTGCCCCCCCTCCATCTACAAAAGATGAATGGTACTTGAAAATCTTCGAAGGTTGTAAAAATAACCAACAAAAGTTTCCTAATTTTATCATAAAAGAAGGACAACTATACCGTAATTGCAAGGTACCACTATCCATCCTCGAAGATTACTCGTGGAAACTTGTCATTCCCCTCGAAGGTAGAGAACAAATAATCATTGACAATCATAGTGCTCCCGACTCCATACACCCAGGAAATTTCAAGACGTATAAAAAGATCGCCTTGAAGTATTACTGGCCTGGTCTCTTTAAGCAAATTCGCAATTACATCTCTAAATGTGAAACTTGTAAAGCTTATAAACATAGCACGGCAGCACCTGCCGGCCTAATGGGTAATCCCAAACGTGCCGACAGACCCCTACAATCATTGTCAATGGACCTCGTCGGACCTTTTCCTCGAAGTTATGCCGGACACATGCACATACTTAGTGTAGTGGATATTTTCACTAAATTCTGTTGGATCTTCCCTTTAAAAAGAGCCAACGCGTCCGCCATCATCAAACTCCTGGAAAAACACATTTTTATACCTTACGGAACACTCAGAACCATAATAGTTGATAACGGAAAACAATTTATTGCCCAAGAATTCAAAGATTTTCTTGCCAAATACGGAATCAAGGACATTTACTATAATACCTTGTATACTCCGCAAAATAACACTGTCGAACGTTACAACCAGACAATCAACACAGCTCTGGCTATTCTAGTTGATAAAGATCAACGTACTTGGTGTAAAAACCTAGATAAAATTCAGGCTGCTATGAACAACACTGTTAACCTGGCCACTGGTTACACACCTTTCTTCTTAAAACATGTATGGAACAAGTTGTTCACGGTTCTCTACATAGGGACACAAACTTTCCTACGTCAATTGCCGCCACAAGCAACCCTACCGCGGACTATGCCCATCGTCTGGAAGAACTGTCGGCCATCTACAGTGAAGTCACTGATGCTTTACTCCTGGCTCATCAAAAGAGTGCGGACAGATACAACCTACGTAGGAAACATGTCACCTTCAATACAGGAGACATAGTTTGGAGAAAGAACAACACACTTTCCCAAGGAGCCATGTATTTCTCTGCCAAGCTGGCACCACGTTTCGTGAAGGCCAAAGTTCTAAGAAAGATATCAGAGCTAGTGTACTCTTTGTCTGACTCCTCTGGAAAACACATTGGTAATTACCATATTAAGGATATTGCAAAGACTGGAAGTGAGGAGTCAAGTAAAACTGCCCCCACTATCTCAGCAAACTCAAAATGATCCAGTGTGTATCACCACAACCTTTTTGTAAGCACATCAAGTCTTACAATGACCGGCGTGTAAAGTGTCAATTACATGTCCACCCTTTCGTTGATGAAACGAATATTGTTAAAAAAGAATCATTTTTGTAAATTTATGTACACTCCACGGTGTAGTTTGCCCCGTTCATGTTCGTGAATTGGCAACCACCGCAATTTTTGTTTCACACGTTTTTTGTTTTTTATTTTTTTCTCACCTGTTCCAAAATTGATCACTTTAGAGCAGAGACACCCCTTGAGTCACAGTGTTTTGGAAGTCATGAACCCAAATCATTGCCTCTCAACCCCTCACACTGCGCAACGTTCATGCCATGGCACGCTTTGCTATGTAATGCAATATTGTAATTTTCACCATTTTGTTTGTTGTTTTTTCATCATATCGGAAGGAATCTCTTCAAAAATTTTTTCTTTTTATGTTCTGTAAGTACTGGAGCGTCGTTCTAAAGTCGGATTTGGTAAACTCCAAAGCGTTAAATCACGACCCAGGACTAGTAAACCATCTTAACATGCTCCATATTTTACTCATAGTAGTAAAAATAAGTGGTTACTCACATAATCACATTCCTTGTGTATAGTAGTTTTCAATTTTTCTCAAATGTTAAAAAATTGATGGCGTCCTACCCGAGCTTTTTGCTAACAAATTGGATTTTGGCACGTCCATTTTGAAATCATATGTATATAAATAAAGGAAAAGCCTTTAAATTGGTCTTTCCACCCTTATACAAATCCTCTTGGGCTCGTTTCAACTAAAGTACGTAAAACCAAATACTCGGTCTTTTGTTGTTATGAGAAGTCCTCGACTTGCCCCTCTTCACAACATGTATGTCTTGTATTACATGCCTCAACCCTGACGGAAAAGGTTAATAAAACCTAACGGCAGCCCTGATTTCCGTACATAAATAACCGCAGTTTAACGTAAATCATCAATGTTTTGTTTGATCATCGTTTTGCAAACATAGGCATTCAACTCTTGTTTCGCCATTTAACCAAGCATTTGTAACCTAAATTGCACATAACCTGATATGTTGTAACTGCACAAAGGGTATGTAAAACCACAATTGGTCCCTTTTGTTTGTCCCCACTGAAGTTGCTACAATAGACAGTATGTAAAACCATATAGGCCTGTCTTTGTTTAAACAGAAATGTACTCTGTCACCACCCCGCCTTTATAACATACGAAGTGACATTAAATTGTTTACCTCCTTGTTATTCTATCGTACGCTCCTGGGCTACGGAGTTAGTTAATCTAACAAATCTTCATATACTGTGTTAAAACAAGCATCGTTAACGTTTATTGTGTTGTATTTAAACGTAACCCTGTTACATTATAGGAGGGATCCTTAAAATACCTACCACAATACGAGAAGTTCGTCATAATCACTTTTGCTCATAGCTAAATGTTATTGAGTTGGTCGTGTGACATATTTGTCATGAGTACCGTTTTGTACATTCTATTTTGGTCGTGTGACATATTTGTCATGAGTACCACCCTTTTTGTATAACCTGTTCTGGTCGTGCGTCATTTATTTGCCGTGAGTACCGCTTTTATGTATAATTGTGTATAAACTCTGTACACTATACGTGGAGACGTTAAAACACTTACCGTGATTCGTGTGAACGACATAATATCGGCTTTGCCATCTTCTTTAAGTTGCATTGTATAAACTCTTTGACTTCTGTCTATAATTGAGTTATATCTTGTATGTACTTACATATTTTGTACACTATACGTGGAGACGTTAAAACACTTACCATGAGTCGTGCGAACGAAAATAATATCAAACCTTTTGTGTGCGATCTACGAAATGTAGTCCACAACCCTTTGTTGTCATTCAACGCCGATGCCCGTGGACTTCCTGTTTTTTTACTTCTTTGCAAAAAGGAAAGAAGCCCAGGAATATCTACTATCCCAAAAGGACTAGTTTTCAGCTTCACTGTCAATTATGGGGCATAGTGCTGTGGGAGTTAATCGATTGAGCACAAAACCACCTAACTCGTTGTCTGGAGAACGAATAAGAAAATCCCCAGGTTTGTGAAATTGGAGCAAGGGTCTGTCTTTTCTCACAATCATGTAGAAGTTTTAAAAAACGACCCCTAATCTTTTGCCCAATACACGCGAAAGATTAGCCTCTTTGTTAAAATGTGTATTCAAATTCCTCCTCACCCTTTGTGATAAATGTAAAGAGTCCGGAAATCTGCTGGTTGATTATGTTTCATTTTCACATAGAGTTTGAATTGGAAATTAGTCCAATCTCTAGCACATTTCGTAACTCGTCTCCCTTCTCCCCTCCTCCCCCCATTCCCCCTTGTTCTCAGACTTATGTTATGAAGTGAAAAATCTGTCGTTGACCATATTTCGCCCTCACTTGGAGTTCGAATAGGTAACTGTCCGGTTATCTACAGGTTTTCCCCCTCAAGCTCTGCATATGTCTCACCATTTTTTTCTCTTTCTCAATTCTACGAAACACATTCATGAATGTTGGATATGTACGATATGCACTTGGCGTACCGTCTGTCTCCTTTTGACAACCTTTATTCATGAATTGGTTTCCCTTTGCCGTGACTAGTTCACGATTCTTTGTCTTGTTCTTTGAAATTCTACGAAAATGTTACCATCTTATGTTAACATAGGCCATAGAGGGCCGGTTGTTTTTTAACCAAGACATATTGTCACTCGGCAAGCGCCAAGTCATCCTGGAAAAGGAAAATGTTCATGTAATCACAATTTAGTTAGGAACATCTCTCTTCGTCACTCTCTGGGTCGGTGGTTAAAATTTTGTTTATTTCATTATCTGGACACATTTTGTTTCTCTCCAAACCTTTTCTTCATTGGTCCCTAGGCAGGTAAACTTCAAGAATTTTGCTCTAATAATAATTTCTCCCGGATTTAAAAAGAAGCCCAGGCGGATGTCATCACCAACAGCCAAGCTGAGCTTTACTTCCTGACAGCACGCGCTGTGGTTACAAGGTCCCTCCTGCTGCCATTTTCTACGCATTTGTTCCTGAGAGCACAGACCATACCGCTCATATGTATGTTGTCTTGTCGTGCCACAGCAAGCTGAGTTGTCTCACTATACATTATGACACTCTAAACTACCTTTTGGGCACGCTAGCTCCTAGGTTTGTTCTTACTCTTGCTATCAATGCCAACCTTGCCGTCTCTTGCTCTGTCATGCAGTGACGCATATATCGTCATGTGTAAACCATCATTACCTTGACCCACCAGTATTCGCTGAATGCGTACCAATACAAGTTATCTTGAGCTACATTATGCTTCAATAACCATTATATACGATCCGTGTTTACCATAATAACACCTAGGATTCGTACTGGCATGTCTGCAGATACCGGATTCTTCTCTTCAATGACCTCTGTAACCATAGTCGCGGCACAGCAACCACAGTCTCCACTTCGTGAACTTCAACGTCTTCGACCAAACCAAGTGTTTTCTAAGGCCTAAGTGTACTTCTGAGTGTTATCTCAAATGGGTCTGATTACAGTGATAATGTAATCCTTAGAATCTGTGAAACCACGTCCTTTTCTTCGAAATCCTCCGAAACCAAACAAATCCACGCTTCAAAAAACTTAAGAGAAAACCCAGACCAATGAAACCTTAGAATCTCTTCTCTTGTACAAATGTATTGTCATTCTTTCAATTGCATAACCATGTGTATTATTATTTTCAATTGCATAACCATGTGTATTGTCATCCTTTCAATTGCATAACCATGTGTATTGTCATCCTTTCAATTGCATAACCATGTGTATTGTCATCCTTTCAATTGCATAAACATGTGTATTGTTATCTCTCAATTGCATAACCTTGTATGTTGTTTTACACCATGTACTTTTCCCAAGTTGTCTTTTCCAAACATTGTATGTACCCCCATCCATTCCCTACAAACATTGTGACCTAAACTATAGCATAAACTGTTCTAGCTAGGCAATCTCTCAAGCAACGAATCTCTCAAAAACCCCGATGGAAGCTTAAGAGGATTTTTTTTCCTACAGCTCCATTGCCACGTCGCTTTTTTTCCAAGCGCGGGGGGAAGTGTTATGGTACGCCACACAAACGACAGAGAATTCAAATTCCTAAAATCAGCGCGGCAGTTTCAACAACACCCCGCTCCCCCCTGCTTCCCTGCTTCCCTGCTTCCTACCTCCTCTCCCCTCTGCGCACCAACGCGCACCAACGCGCGCACACCGTCGAGAATTGCAAGCCGCCTTGGACGCACGTCGCGCTCCTCGGGCCGAACCGCCGAGTTCGCGGCTAAACTTCTGTCGATCGAATTGAACGCAATTACATCTGCGATGTTAATTGAAGTACATACGGGTTTTAGCGCTGGTATTCTGCCATGCCTGTGTGAACTACGGGTCCTGTCCTAGACTCGGGGAAGTGCCCTGCTGAACCCGGAAGACGAAGGTCCCCGACCACCATGTAAGCTGCACAATTGATCCCTCTTTTGTTTGTGTCCGTAACGATAGACTGTAAACTAACGCGCAAAGCCATCACTCAGAGAGTTTCGTTTTTCAGAGATCATGAGGTATAAACACGATAGCTAGGTTTGTGTAATATGCATTTCTTGTATTGAATTGTACTGTGATAACCTATGTACTGTGTTTTGAATTTGCAATACATGAATCTATTTAACTCAATCCTGTTGTTAATCTGCCTTGGCAGGAGTATTTCCTAGAGTGCACTTCCCAGACGCCCGTGGAAGAGAGAGAGAATTCTGAAGCATTCGTGCGACCTGCCCCTGGAATAGAGGGTACTTTTGTCTCTGCTGTGAGCTGGCCTGGGACATGTTAGGGACCCATCATAACAATAGGTTCATTTGTCTAACAAAATATAAGTTTATTTTTTTCGTTACCTCTGATTTTTCTAGGAAAAAACTTAAGGTGAGCCATTTCTAAAATATTTAAAAGTTTGCATTTGAGGGAGCGGTCCGAATCGGTAGAGTCGGGACGAGAAATAAAAGGCGTCAGTCGATGTATGAGTCAGTCTTTATTTGTAGCTACGTAGCGGAGGTCGATGCGGAGCGGAGTGACAGTGGTGATGAGTGAAGAGAAGGTCAGGACACTACGGCGGTGAAGATCACAGGTCTTCAGGAAGCCGGCGTGTTGCCCTACACCATGGCGGTGTAGAGATGACCTTGATCCAGGCGGTCGACCGTCGTCGGGTTGACGAGGTATTGGTGGCTGTGTGTCCAGTGGGTCGGAGCACACACGTGACGCAGGAAGGAACCTTGAGAGGCGATGAGGATGCTGGCGCGTTGAGGTTGTGGTTGCTGCTCGTTGCAGGATGCTGACTGACATCTCATGTCGAGATGGTAGTTGGAGAAGTTCCTCGAAGGTGCTGGAATGTTCCTGGGTCACGCTGGATAAATGGTGTTCACTACTATCTGCGCGAGGCCTGTGCCGGGCGCATGCACGTAAAGAGTTACTGCACTGCACGGACTGTGTTCCTTGTTCGATGAATGGAAAGTACTGATTGACTGGCTCCGAGCAAGCGAGCGCGGCTTATATACTCGTGGCAAGTAATTAGTCTCCCGGTAGGTAATGCGTGAACTCACACAAAGGCGAGATATCACTCGAACTTTCTGCGGGCACTTGAACGGTACAGCCAGACGTTCTAGCTCTTTCGCGTAGGTGGCGGATTATTATTTCTACTACGTTACGGTGTACTCGCTGAAGGTAGGTATGCCGTATCTTCCAGCGTATTCTGTGGACGTCAGTGGCGCAGCGGTAAACTTCGCAGAACGGGTTAAGTGACCGCCACACATTAAAAAAATTTATATTCAAGAAATTACATTTTCGTTATTTGTTTTTGGGGTGTTATACCGTGTTGCGCTACATTCTTCTTTAGCCAACGTTTCGGACATCGTTGCAGTGTCCATCATCAGGGCAGATCCGGTAGATCACACATCTACCGGATCTGCCGGATCTGCCCTGATGATGGACACTGCAACGATGTCCGAAACGTTGGCTAGAGAAGGAGGTAGCGCAACACGGCATAACACCCCAAAAACATTAACGAAAATGCTTTTGGCCGTGAAAATCTTTAAACTTATCCAAGAAATTACATGGTTGTTTCAAATATTTAAATTAGAAAGCGTATTTCATCGCCTCTAAAAACAGGTTTTAGTTTTTGCATACGTTCAGCAATGTTACATTTATTTGCATTTTATTGCACAGCGGAAATATTCTTACCTACCTATGGTCGAGGCCTGAGAGGTCATCATACATTCTGCAGTGTAGTTCCGGCAGTGGGATATTATAATAATCAAATAGTTTTCATTGAAGACGAAGATAATAATAATAATCTAAACGAAAATATAAAAGAGAACAACACACGGAAAAAGATAATGGTCGCAACTGGGACTCGAACCCAGAACCTCTCGTCTAACCGGGACGTGCGTTTACCAATTCCGCCATTGTGCTCTACTGTCAAGCCGTCATAATAGTGAATCTCATATTTCAAATTTGAGAATTAACAATATTACCTTCAACTAATTTATTTTCCTTATCATAGGCAACTACCCTTTTTATTCATATTTTTGTTTAGATTATTATTATTATCTTCTTCTTCTTCAAAAGTTATTAAAAAGAGAGTTCTTCTTATAAAATTGAATATTCATTTAGACTTTTCTAAAAAGTCAATAGTTCTATATAAATAAAATCGTATATATTTATCCGTGACGCTATCCAGGTTACAAACCAATTCTTAGAATGATTTTTTCCAATAAAAAGGGGAGTTGCCTATGATATGGAAAACAAATTAGTTGAAGATAATATTGTTAATTCTAAAATTTGAAATATGAGATTGACTATTATGACGGCGTGACAGTAGGGCGCAATAGGTAAACGCAAGTCCCGGATAGACGAGAGGTTCTGGGTTCGAGTCCCAGTGCGACCATTATCTTTTTCTCTTTTTCTGTGTCTTGTTTTCTTTCATATTTTCGTTTAGATTATAATTATTCTTCAATGATATATTACATGGATGGGAATAACCCTCAAAAGTTATTAAAAAAGAGTGTTTCTTATAAAATCAAATAGTTCTCACCCATAATGACCTTTTAATGTAATGTTCCTGAAAATGGTTCATTAAAATCATTGTTTTTATGGGCATGGTCTCCAGATTAAGGGTATAAAACGTTAATATACATTTTTTTTAATTTGCTCGAGCCAATTTAACAGTATTCAGCTGCGGAATTAGCACCAGTTGCGAGGGAATGGGCCAATTTAAAAGGCGGGATATTTAAATTGAGTAGAAATGAGATTATAAAAAAACTAAGAAGGGAATGACGACCCTTCATGACGTAAAAAATGCCACCAAGCAAAAAGGAAGGGGAGGTTCATTTTGTACAAGGTTTACGATTTCCTAAAAAAACACCCTGTATACGAGACAAGACATTAACGTAATTAACTTTTTTTTACACAAGCGCATTAACGGTGAGAAATTAATTAAATGTGTATATATTAAGGTCCCGCAACCCGGAGTTGTACCGATTTATTTTTTTTTTTTTTAAGTTTCTTTATTCATTGAAAAATTTTTTTAACAAAACATACATATTTCCTTTAAACACGGTAAGTTTTAAAGCTCTTAAAAAAATATATGTTATTCTTGAAGATAATATCTTGACTTTGCCCGCGCCGAAACGCAAATTATATAAAATTACCTCGATAGAAAAAAATCGCAAAGTATGCACCAAAAATTATTATTAACACGTTTGTTTCAGTTATTTTACAAGTTATATGTATGAAAAAAATCACAGTGTTTCTTTAAATGCTGTTTAAGATAATGCCCGCTAGATTTTTGCTCTATTTTAAACGAGTCGCGTTTTATTAAACATTTTTGCAATTTTCGCATCGATTTTGTCGCTGTAAATGTTAGCGCTCTCCTCTAACATTCGTAATTTCGTATCTCTCCATCTTCTTCTTTTCGAACCCGGTTGCAGAGCCTTAAAGCGAGACTCCTTCCTAGTTCAGGACATCAAAGTTCTCTAATATCTGTTTTTATTTTTTTTTTAATAACAACTCCACACTGGAGGCCCTGAGGAAAATAATTTCCCTCAGGGCCTATGTCCTCTTTGAAGATGCTGTGTGGAGAGTATTTTTGAAGAAATAAAGGAGTAAACATGGAGATATCCAAGTTGAAGGACGGAGGAAACACAGAGGCCGGCAAATCGTTCCACAGCCGAGCTGTTGAACCCAAGAACGAGTCGAAATTAGGAGAATCTATCAGACGGACCGCCCGTTTCTGCACGAGGGTTTTTTTTATTTTTTTTTTTAGTTATTTTGGGGCTCCAGACCAGAGGTGGCTGCCAAATTCAACCGTGGGGCGCCCTTGTGATTTGTACAGGGTTAGCAGTTGTGTGCTATTAAAGTATCTGCGGGCCCTGTACAGTACGCCCAGTTTTTGAGAGTAACTAAGATTATTTTTAAGATTTATGATCTAAAACTTTTTGCACTAATTTTGAACTGGTTGAATGTCAATTTGGCTTTCCTAAAACTACTTGAGGTGATCTGTGACAGAGATGTTGGTTATTCAATAATCGGTTCCCGGGGCGGTGGTGCCCATACCCGCCTACCAATTTAAAAAAAAAAACTCTCATATCTGTCAAGAAATTGTGTACTGAAGGAATAAATAAATTAAACAGAAATCAACACATGAAATATCACAAATAATAATATTTCTTTACCACAAAAATTATTTGATTAATAGTGTGAGCAAGTCCTTCTTTCGTAGATTTGCAGGACCAACGTTAACGGGTAAGGAATTATTAATAGGCCCCTAGAAAATGGACATGGGATATGGGATATTGGGTAGAGACCTCGAACGCTTCCTCGTTAGGGGTAGCTGGGATAGGGGATGGGAATTGGAGACAGTCACGGGACCTTCGCATAACGGTCGGACGTGCAAGATTCCTTTCATTTGGAAAAGGGTTTGTTTTTAGGAATGACAATTCATCGTCATCGATGGTATCGGCCTGGGGGAGGGTTTATTACAACGATTATCGTTTCAAACTGCATACAGTAAACGGTAGTTACCGATTTTGAACTTATCCGATTCAATTCAATCATCACGACTTGTTCAAAATACCATACGGCAGAACAGATGTTCTAGCACAGCATAGCATGACAAGAGGAATGGTGCTGTTGAACGAAATATCGGAAACACTATATATATATAACTCTTCTTTAGATAGCCTTAAGATTTTTTTGTATAATAATCATCTTCCTAAGAAAGTTAAGACTGTCAAAATGAGAAAATTGTACAGTAATTGGATAAAAATCTGTTGGACAATTTAAAAAAAAAAATCTATAGATTCATTATTGAAGACAAAAAAATTAATTATGAAAGTTATTCTTAAATTAATTCCCATAATAACAAGTAGGTACTGTAGATATTTTCAGCAAATTCCATGTATTAGATATTCGACAAATTTACACAAAAACAATCTTAACTCATCTGTTTAAAAATAAAACACATACATTTTATGAAAATACCCAAAATATTGTAAACACGCGGCACAAAACCAAAGAACTCATACAAATACCTAAAACACACACTACATTTGGTCAAGAGACATAAAATTCCGGAAATATTTAACGCATTACCTGAAAACATTAAAAATGAGACATCTTATTCAAAAATCAAAAAAAAGGTAAATCATTCTATCTCCGTAGAACATGAAATCAAAAAATATTGTATACCTAGATCGAATATTGATTAAATATCTGGAAATTACTATCATACACTAAAAATCATAATAATTAGTAGTTTACAATAATTAGAAATTAATATTAATTAATATACTTATTACTAGGAAATATTTTAAAATTAAGTGAAAATTGAAAGAGAAATTGATAGCTGATCTGCAGGTGGTTCAAAACCGAGCTCTCAGAAATGTTTTTGGACTTCCATGGGACACCCATGTCAGAGACATCTATTCAGTTTCCGGTATTCTTCCAATCACAGTCCTTCCTAAACATGAAATCACAAGCACCATCCTACAAATTACCCAACAATCAACTCACACTAACATCAAGCCACTTTACAATCAAGACATCCACACTCACAATACTCGAAATAGCAATAAAATCCGCATACCTCAAACACACACTACAAAATATGGGATAAAATCTCTGAACTATGTTGCCTATACACTATATAATTCGCTACCAGATATGTACAAGGGAATTCAGCAAAATAAAAAAAAATCAGAGTAATGCTTTAAAAGAATATTTTTTAAGTATGTATAAGGATGAAACTTTGTAATTTTCTTGCCATGTTTCAATTGTCTTGTCTCTTTTCTCTTCTTTTCTTTTCCATTAAGTTTGTAATCATCCATATCTGTATAACCTTGTTCCCTTTTCTTTAATTGTTTTCCATTGCTGTTTATTCTACTCAACCTGTCTTTTATTTTTCTTCTACATTGTATGTGAATCTTATATTTTAATATCCAAATTCCTATGTAAAATTTTAACTATTACCTCCCACCCATGATTTGTATGTTCCTCCTGTCCTAAAATGAGTTCTGTAACTCATCGGGATTGCTATAGCAAGAAATAAAAACAATTAAAAAAAAAAAAAAAAAAGTATTATACTTAGTAATTACTATATAAAACCTAAAAGTATAATACTATTAAGTAAATAAGAAAAATGAGAGATTTCTTACAATCAAATTGATTGATGAGTTCTGTAAGAATTTGTAACATAAATATTGTAAAAGTAAAAAAAAAAACTGTGAATAAACGTATTAAAAAAAAAAGAAATTTCAAATATATTGCGTCTAAAATATACAATAACCTACCTTACAAAACAAGAAAATCGAATAATACTAACAAATTCAAAATCCTGATCAAACAATGGATCACCGAAAAAGGTCGTACAATAATTAGTCACCTCACCCAAATACAGAGTGGCGCAGATGGATCGGGTGGTTTTGAAGTGGACTGTACGTCTGGAGTGGGGGAGTCATGTGTTTGGCGGTCTTCGTGCTGTGGCGGGGGGCACGGGAAGTTTCAGTTGCAGACTGGCAGTCAGTCGCAATGGCTACGTGGTCCGTTGAGCATCGTGTTTTAGCAGTGGAAGAGTTTATACGCAATAACGAGTCAATTGTTGCTGTGACGCGTGCCTTTCGCCGGCGTTTCAACATCCCACCTCGCGGTAGTGTTCCTAAGCGAGACACAATATTGAGTTGAGTGCATAATTTCCACACTACTGGTTCATGTTCTCCAAAATGGACGTCTAGACCTCGAACAATAAGAACGCCTGAGTACGTGGAGCGTGTGAGACGCGATGTCATTACGAGCCCACGTCGATCAAGGAGACATCGTGCTCAAGCTCTTGGAATGTCACGTCGGAGCCTTCAAAGGATTCTTAACAAAGAACTGAAATTCTACCCCTATAAAATCATGGTGGTCCAGAAGATTCTCCCGATTTCAGAAGATTCTCCTGATTCTCCAGAAGATTCTCCCGACTCCAAGAATGCGTCGCTCGAGAAGGAGGGCATTTGATGGATGTAATTTTTAAAAACTAACTTTACAATTTTTTTGTTAATAAATTTCCATTGTAACTACACGTTTTGCACTTTATTTCAATCCAATACCTTTAAAATTGACAGTTTGACAAGTATTTTAAAACCACCCGATCCATTTGCGCCACCCTGTACAATCCTCTATCCCATTATTGTTACCACTACCTACCAACCTGAAATATTTTTGCTTTATTGGAAAATTTACTTAATTTAATATTTATAAAATATTTGTAAACTAGTCTGTCTCGACACAGGATTTCCTAGTGAGACAGGCAAGGCCAAAAAATGTAAACCTTTTTATATAGATGCACATAATAAAAAAATCTCTATCTCTCTCTATAAATAAAAATGAATCGCCGAAATGTAAGTACGCGCATAACTTCCGAACGACTGCACCAAATTGGATAATTCTTTTTTTATTGTGTTCGTTATGGTCAGGACAAGGTTTGTATATAACTACTAGTGAGCTCTGGCATAATAAAATTTGTATACAAAAATTGCAATAGGTGGCACGTGACCTGTTTGAAAACTGAATGTACCGGAATGAATGTATGGAATGCGGGAGGGGGGAGTGGAACTTGAGTATTTGTTCCGCGGGAGGAAAGGGAGGGGGAGGGGAATCTGGGAGGGGGGAAGGGAATTCGGGAGGGGAGGTGGAGGAGGCAGAGTGGATGAACGGGACGAAAGGGACAGGACACGCAGGGCGAAACATTTTTTTTAATGGCATAGCAACGCATGCCGGGCACCAGCTAGTAAATAAATAAAAATTGCAATAATTTCATTATTTCAAAAATATTAGAAAATTGACAATTTACGTGAATATAATTTGCGGAAGTATGGGAGAAAAATAAAGATTGTTGGGTTGTAACAAGTTAGGGAACGTACCCATACTACGTGACACTTTTAGGGGGGGGGGGGGTCTTCAAAATGTCACGCTCCATACAAATGAGCGGCGGGTTGCTTAGGATTTTGGTCACCGGGGGGGGGGGGGGGGGGTTAAAAATTGCAAAAAGTTGGTCACGTAGTTTGGGTACGTTCCCTTACCTTCCCGAAAAGCGGAAGGAACTGAGGAAAATCAGGAATGCCTTACCCTGGTTTTCTTTCTTCCTTTTTCTAATTCCGTTGATTCTAATATTCACCACTGAACTCACGAGCTCACGATGGACACATATATTTCGACACCGTCGAACAAAAGCACCGTATCCAGCATGTGTTGACAGGATGGTTTGTAATTTTCAACCGGCTTGTTTGTAGTCGGCAACCACTTGAGCAATCACGCGAAATAAATAAATTTGCCTCGATTGCTCGAGATTTCCCTGATGATCATATTTTAAATTTTTCGCCAACATTGAAAAAAATCATACCTTCGAATTTTAAACACGGAGACTTAAAAACTTATTGTAGTGCTTTATAGCAAATGAATTAACCTGTATTTTACCGTTTATCTCATATTCGTAGGATGTATAAAAAAAAACTAAAAAATCGTAAAATTTATGACCGCGCGAATCCTGCGTGTTTTTTTACTTTGAAACCGCTGTGAGGGGTACTTATTCGAGTCAACATAGAATATTTTCGATTTCTGTATCTTGTCTGTGGTATACTTGATAATGAAAGGTGCATATCTATGGAAAAGGTCTTAATTTTAACATTAAACGGCTGATCAAAAATTGGGGGGCAAAAAATATTTTTAACATCGTTCTAAAGTAGTCTACGAAGTTCGGATTTACGACATCTATGGTCATAATAGATAAAGCATTTCAACAGCTTCGTTTTAAAATAAATGGCCGGCCATGGAAATGTTTTAAATAATTATAATAAATGTTTTACGAATGGTAGGAAACGTGATCCAATTTTGGTAAATAATCTCTCCAGTGGGTAAGTAGTTAGGAAAAAGAATTGTGGGTAGGAATTATAAGTTGGAAAAAAGCTACAAGGAGTGATGTTAGGTAACATAGTTTGTACTGTCGGTGACGGAGATAATCATCGGGAACATAGAATGCTTTCCATGATAGCCGAGTTTTAAAACCATCCGGTTTTTGACCGGTCAGTGGTTGAGTGGGCATAGCGCTTGGGTCCCACCCGAGCGTCGCGTATTCGATTCCTCGACTGGCTAAGTCCTCCATCACAACACAAGCAACATTTTCGGCTTTCCGTGGTGGTATTAGGAGATTTTCAAACATTGTTGGGTTATTCGTAACCCGGGAATGTTTGTCTTTCTTTAAAAAAATCCTCAAATCAGTGTACAGATCCCTTCTGCCTCATAAATGGTTCATTCCGAGCATCAAACATAAGATTAATTTCGATTATCTCCGGAGCACTAGCGCGGTGAAATCGATAACTTTATAATTTCGATAGGAGTACCTTCCGATGATTCTAAATCTATGCCCCTTACTCTTATCGTTGACAGCCAAACCAATATTAACAGGGAATAAATAAGAAATCGATGTACACTGGCGATACTGGCTACCTGTCCACTAATTTACATACCGAATCGTCAAACGCCAATCAATTACGTAAAAATATTAATAATTTGGCAATGTTTATTTGAAATACCAACCTAAATATGCATTGGTAGTCCCCATTAAATATTTAAACCATTTAAGTTTCTCAAAGATCGAACGGAATAATTTAACTACTTCAATCTTTGCAAATTCCCTCTGTGGCGTAATTTTTAATTAAACGAAAACAAATAACTTTGTAAAACAACTCTATTTAATCAAAATTATCAACATGTTTCGAAGCCTTATAGGTTTCTTCGTCAGGAGAAGATTAATTTGAATAAATTAAGTCTATGAATCGCGTATACGACTTCTTTCACTTTGGGGCCGCCCAATTTTTAATTTATTTGTTTCTATTTCACCTAAATGTACACATGATCAAGACTGAAGTGGTGATTACAATAAATTATATCAATTTATTTATTTATTTACGCCCTTTATCGGGGCTTTTACAATTGAGCATCAAAGTAAAAACTTTCGATATTAAATTAATATTAAAGAGTTAAATAATTTTTAACATAAACAATTTCTTTTAAATGCTGTCATCCAAAAACTTGCGTTTTATATTTTTTAAAGGAATGTATAAAATATATTAAAAATAAGGTATCAGCTTGATTTGCCGCTTGTTTATTCAGTAATATCTATAAGTAATAACATAAATTACTAACTAATTATACAAAAACAAGTTAAACTAAAATAATTATCAATAATTAAAAATTTATACTTAGGTATACTGAGATCATAGTTAATACTCGTATTTTTTAACTGAACTCTCCGAATCACTCTTGTTACACTGTTGACAGTATATTTCGGAGTGATCATTGCATACAAATCTTATACGTTTCTTGCATTTTGTTGGTATTTTGTAAAGTAACGTAATTACTCGCACGGGGACACAGCGACGCTCCCTCCCACTCCCGTGACTTGGCCGTTACTAAAATACTAACTTAGACGCGCGTTATGAAGCTAGCGAGGGCGCGGGGGGAATCGGGCCGCGCCAAGTGCTTTATTTTTTAATCCGTGAATGCTTTGACCCCATGCGAGTAATTGAGGGTTAAAAACAGTCATTGGTTCTAGGAATTTGTGACACTCACGCGGTTTAACAAAAAGAAAACACAATGTATGGCTACGCAGTTTCTTTCCTTAGATTTTTACTCTAATAAATCAGAGTAATCGTAAAAAAACACTACACCACACTTTGCACCAAGAAACAGGCCAGAGAAAGCGAACAAAATAATAATATGGTGGTTCTCCCTTCTCACACTAAAGGGGCGGAGGGTGGCAATCACCATTGGGTGCCATTTTCAAGTACATAATAGTAAAATTGCAGGTTTACGAGTAATTGGCACTTGCACTGATAAAACCACGCTTCAGTGGGTATCCGGGCTGACTGTGTAGAACAGAGGTTCTCAACCTAACCACAATAGACACAGGCAACCTTTAAACTGGGGACTCACTAGTAGCTCTCTTTTTACTAAATAATAATACTTGTCTGTTCCAGAATGTATTGAGGGGTGGGAGTAGACTGAAGACAAACAGTCTTACCAATAACAAAACGCTTTAATGATAGTTAAACGGCATATCTGTTGCCCGCCCGATGAACGGCCCGATGTACATGGCATGGTTACTAATAAAAATATCACGTTCAGTCTCATAATGTCTCTGTCATTATTTTAATTTTGTTAACCTAAAAATGAAAGTTATTTCGGATAAATTATTTTTTATCCGCTAAAGTTAATAAAACTTCCCTAAAAGTTATGTTTTATGATAAGATTAGGCTTGTGCGTGTGTAAATAAATACCAAATTCGAGTTATCAACGTTTACGCTGTTCAAAAATTAATTCAAAAAAATTTTTTTTTCAGTTACTCTCTTGTAAGAATTGTTAGAATTTTTTTTAAATTTTTTAATTGTTTCAACGAAAAGTGAAGTGACAGATTTCTTTCAAATTCATTATAGAAAAGAACTGTTTTCTTTTAATTTTGATTTTTCCGAAAAATTTTTAGACATTTGATAGAATATATTTACAGTCATCTGTTTTTTTTTTAATTTTTTTTATTTTGAAGCGTAAAATACTGCAATTTTCAAACACGATTGTATATTTTAGATACAAAAATCTAAAAGGCAGTTTTATCTAGTTTCTAAAATGGTTTTTTTTTACGATATCTTCAAAAACAAGAAATATTGAAGACATTTATGATAAGTTGGAAAAATTCCAAAATTCGGTCAGAAACCATTAAAAAAACACTACAAGTGAGATAAACTACCCTCTCAGGGTGTGTAAGCAACGTATAATCTTTCCATAAAGATTTTTTAATAAGAAATATTTTCACATCCGTGGCCGTTTACCAATTGAATAAACTTTTCACGTGGTTTTTTAGTAAGGCTAAAAGTATTTTCTACATTTCACACAAAAAATTGCCGACATTCACCACGACATTGAACATTGTGTGACCAGCGAAGATGCGCGCATAAACAAAATTACGAAAAGCAAACACTATTTCAAATGTAGTTTATAACCTAATTGTACCATATATGTACAGTACATGACAAAAATTGACTGAAAAAAATACAAGAACATCTATTAAGTACGACGAAGCACGTAAAATTTTGACGAATTTTTTTTTGCGTAAGTTCCACAAACCAGACCCTAAGGAAAACAATTTAATCAGGGACCATGCTGTGTGGAGGGTCTTTTTAAGAAAATGAAAGATAGTAAGTTCGGGAAAGGAAAAAGGTATGAGGGGTGGTAACGAATCTGGTGGTCAGTGAGTCCAGGATTGACGGACATATGACTCCATCCCTCCAACTGCGGTGTAATGCGTTGGTACGAGAGTCCGGCTGAAGAGGTCAAAGGCCTCCCTCAACCAGTCTCAACAAACCTCGCTCTATGAACCCGGGCACCTCTGCTAAGTCAAAAACAAACATAGCGAATCACTTGAGGTTGAGGTGACATATGAAAAGAAAAATGACAAACTCTGCTAATCGGGATTCATGTAGACCTATATTTAAAAAATTGAAAATTCTTACAGTCACCGACATATATATAATAGAGTTATGCATGTTAGTGCGATCATCTCCAGAAAAGTTTCCACAAAAAAACTCTACACATAAACACGCTACAAGGTTTACAGAAAATTTATTAATACCAAGAGCAAACAAAACAATTTTCCAAAAAGGACCCTTTTACATGGCCATTAAAGTATACAACAACCTTCCACACGACATTAAACAAATACAAGATACACTCAGATTTAAGTCATCACTAAAAACATTCCTCCTGAACAGGTCTCATTACACATTAAGTGAATACCTCACATAGGTACAACTGTTTTTATGTTTACGTTTATATAAAAAATTAAAACAATTTCCCTTTGTATTACACCACTTTTATATTTTTTGTGTTCAAATCTGTACAACATGTTAGGTTAACTGGAAGAAATAGGATATAGGTACCTATAAGTTATACCTTTTGTACTAAATGTAAATTTTGTACAATAAATGATTTTGATTTTGATTTTGATTTTTATGGCAGAGGGGTTGGTTATCCAATAAATGGTACCCTGGGCGGCGGTACACATTTCCGCCCCCTCTCGTAACAAGTAGTATACATGAATGTCACGTGTTCGATGCAGGGCGATTAAAGGTGAACGTCCATCTGTCCGCGCCGGCCGCAACGCACGAACGGCACGCAACGGATTTTTCTATATCTTCATATAGAAAATTTATATCTTTATATAGAAAAATCCGCTTCCCGTACCGACCGCCGGTATTTGCCGATAGTGGACGCAGTGCTGTATTAATTCGTTTATAAAGATATAGAAAAATCCGTTGCGTGCCGTGCGTGCGTTGCGGCCGGCGCAGACAGATGGACGCTCACCTTAACAGTCCCCATGGTTGATTTTGTTACGAATCCGAAGGTCGTAACAAAGTTAATCAAATCCCGGTTAGAGTTAGTAAATTTTATTTTGATAAATCATCTGTGTTTTTTTTTCACAATTTATTCATTTAAAATAACATGTACATATAATTGCGACGCGTGCAACAATGGTAGATACTCTCAGTGTCGCCCTGGTGACATACCGCTATTGAGAATCGAAATGTTGCTTGAAATGGCTTTAGCCGTGTTTGGTAACCATATCTGAATAACCAGATTCTACTCCACATTTCTCTATCCCATTACCAACTCCTCCCTACTAAATTTAACTTCACAACATTCCCATATTGGGGATACCATAGTCTAACTAGTTTAAAACACTTTGACGATCCTCACATTAAAGATAGATTGTAATATTTAAAAGGGGGTTGCAGTAAATATGGTTGAGAACCTTTGGACTAGGAATAAAGAACAAAATATGCTGAAATACAAGGAGTAGGTACTTGATTGTGCCTGGGCCCTAAATTTTAGTGCCACCGGTTCAGTAAAAAGGCGCTTTATGACGTCATCCAATCCCGGGAGGTGCTGTTAAATCCAAAAGACAGAAGGAGGCTGTACGTGTACATGTCATGTAGCGGATATAAAAGTCTTACGTACACGATTATTAAATATATGAAATTACTACGCAATCCGAACTTAACAGTTGATTGACATTTACCGAAAATATTATTAATAATGAAATTGAACAATTACTTTGTTAATAACCACGAAATTTATTAAATTCATGAACTGTTCCGATTCCAAACTGTTTCATTTAATACAAGTAATAAAAAAAAACGTTTTAGAAAAAATGCTTTAGACCACACGACTGAAGTAAAACTTCTGTAGTTCCATCTATGTATATGATAGGAAGAGAGAAAGAAAATGTGCGCGCACTGCTCTCTCTTGCTCCTACAGTATGGTTCAGACAATAGGCCTACACTGTGTCTTAGATATACGAAACGTAATTGGCTATGAGAGAAATAGAGAAAGAAAATGTGTGTTCGCACCTCTCTCTCTTGCCCCTACAGTAATATACGAAACGTAACTCTCTCTCTTTCTATCTTCACTAACTTATATCTCTCTCTCAACTACCGTTCGCCTCGCTTTTCGTAACGCTCTTGACACGCATTCATCAGCTTACCCTCCAAGGCAAACGTGCGTAAAGAAGTTTTATGTACTTTAATAAAACACATTTTTTTATGTAATTGCTTGGCGTTTAATATCTTATTGTAAATTCATGGAAAATACCTTCAGTGTTGCCAGCGTATATCGATTTCTTATCCATTTCCCTGTCAATATCGGTTCGGATATCATCGATGAAACCGTATTCGGGACGTAAAGCGCTCCAGGACGGCATGAGTAGAGGCATTTCCTACGAGTGTATACAGAAGCAATATACTTGCAAACATGTAACAACGGTATTTCAACTTTTATTCTTTTCTTATATTGCGACTAGCCTTCCTTCAAGTTCCAATTTCCTTTTACTTATTGAACAATTCAAACAAAGTTATGCAAAAAACTCTATTGTGAAAACGATATTGCGAGCTGAAAAAGTTTCGTCTTCCTAGAAGGTTCAGAGCGAAAAGGGTTTACCAATTCCGTGATGCCAGACGTGATGTTCAGAAAAAAATAATTTCCTTAAATAAATCAAATTAATTTCCTTTTAAATTAATGGCATAATATATAATATTCATAAATTTTTCCTTTTGATCATGGTCCTTTTTAAATTAATGGCATGTTTTAAATCAAATCAAATTTCAAAACATGGTCACCCTATATGTTTTCATTATAATGAACTCTAGCCTCCTTCAGCTTATATTAGTAAATACGCATTATCTATAAGAAACATTAATGTTACAATATTGTTATTTTAATACACATCGAATACACGAATTTTAGTTGGGGTATAACTTATTCTAGTGCCCTCGACCCCATCATTAAAGCACAAAAACTAATCATAAAAATCATTCATAAACCTCCTTTTACTACCAGCACTGATACGATCTTCAATACTTTCGACGTTATGGACATTAAACAGCTCTACGCAAGATCCATCTAAATTAATTTACATAAAAATAATAAAACTCTATACAAAGCAACACAAACGATACACAATACCCGAGCCAAAAACAAAAAAACTTCTCCAAACTCCTTTTTCTAAAACCACCTTTGGACAAAGAAACTTTAAGTATATAACTTGCAAACTACACAATACACTATCAACTATGATTAAACAAACTGAATCAATGACCAAATTCAAACAAGAAATGGAAAGTATTCGACGTCACACTACTGCAAACATCTGTATAATAAATTACAAATAGACAGAAATATCAATTTACATACGTCCTTACCCATATAAAACAAATTAAAAAAATAAAATCCTTTATAATCTAACTCCATAAATAGATTTGACTGAATTTATTACTTTACTTCAGCTCTTCCTTCAATTATAAGATAACTCTCTTTATGGGATTTACCCACACTTTCAATCATCTTTCTGTTTTAATTGTATTCAAATTAATACGTATTTAATCTCAAATATTCTAATAATTTTCTTAAATATTCTTATATATGATATTCATTTATGTACCTCTCCGCCTGTCTCGACACAGGTATATCCTAGTGAGACAGGCATCGAACAATATAATGTTAACATTATTTAGAAAAAATTATAAAAAATAAAAATAACTATATTATTTGGTGTTATTTTTTTATTTTAATATAAAAAAAATTATTTCCTTGTTTGTCCATTATGCACACCTAAACCATTCACTGGGTTACAATGAAACTTTAGTGATTTGATGTGCGCATGCCCGCGATGGTTTCTATACATAATAGTGAGCTCTGACGTCATGAAATTACTTCCTGTACTATTCATCCGATTGCGATGAAACTTTGGTGAGTCGTTGTGCGCACGCCCGTGAGGGTTTCTGTACTATATACTGGTGAGCTGTGGCGTTATGAAATTGTATTAAAATTTTGCAATAGGTGGCGCAGGAGTTATTTGAAAAATGAGTGTATTTATTGTAGTTCAGCGGCTGGGAGGGAAGGCGGGAAGGGGAGGGGAATCCAACAAGGGAAAGCCGAGGAAGGTGGAGGGGAACACGGCAGAATCGGAAAGAATTTCTCTCTTTATGCCGGGAACTCGCTAGTTATGTTATAAAATTATTAACCTCAACATAGGCTAGTCTTGTGAGGTTAAACATTGAATAGTGAACAATAAAACGTACCATCTAAAGAAATAATAAAGAAATAAATTTGAAAATGGTAAGCAGGAGTAATCTTATATATAAAAATCTCACGTCACGGTGTTTGTGATCGCATTCCTCCGAAACGGCTTTACCAATTTTTATATATTTTTTATGTATATTTGGTAGGTATCAGAAAAGGTTTAAAAGTATATTTCATACCTCTAGGTGATTAGAGTATCCCTATCGAGAAAAAAAACTATTTTTTTGACAATTTTTTTTTTATTTGTGATCAAAAAATACCTATAACCCCAAATTTTAATCCTCCTACCCTCACCCTCCCATTTTTTAAAAGCATTTTTAGAATTTTTGTATGAACCAATTTAACAGTCTTTCGTATTTCAAACAGAACGAAATTATTTATGTTGTTGAATGACAGATGGCGCTACGTCCGCTTCATCGAACTTTCATCCATGCGCAAGATATTCACGAGAAGCGTCGCGTCATTTTGATATTTCATTCGGCATCACGTTCTCGCGTGGGCAAACCATGGACCTTATTTGTGTTGGCTAAAGACGAACTTACAAAAAATATCGTACACTCATTCGCTCTTCGGATCTTTATTTCATTTTCCTTTTTGGTGTTTTTTTTGCTTATATCGGCGGTCATCGTCCACAGCGCTCCATTTTTCTTTCCTTCATAGATCCCATCCCCACACACTTACAATACATTCATTATTTTTTATTTAACAACCAAAATATTCGGTAACCGACAAGTTCATCGAAAGCAAATTCATCGAAAACGAGTTCATCGAAAATCAATTCATCGAAAATCAATTCATCGAAAGCAAATTCATCGAAATCGAGTTCATCGAAAATCAATTCATCGAAAATCAATTCATTGAAAGCAAATTCATCGAAAACGAGTTCATCGAAAATCAATTCATCGAAAATCAATTCATCGAAAGCAAATTCATCGAAAACGAGTTCATCGAAAATCAATTCATCGAAAATCAATTCATTGAAAGCAAATTCATCGAAAACGAGTTCATCGAAAATCAATTCATCGAAAGCAAATTCATCGAAAACGAGTTCAGCGAAAATCAATTCATCGAAAATCAATTCATCGAAAGCAAATTCATCGAAAACGAGTTCATCGAAAATCAATTCATCGAAAGCAAATTCATCGAAAACGAGTTCATCGAAAATCAATTCATCGAATGATCAATTCATCGAATCGCCAATTCATCGAAAAACATTTTTTTGTAGATATTAGAGCTGTCAAAATTAAATACCCAAAAAGGTCTGTTTAACTGAGTTAAATGTGTTTAGCAACTGTCAGTTTCGTAGTTTTTTTTTTTTTTTTTAACAGCGAATACCGCACAAGAATCTCAACTGCTCCCGTCTGGAGCCAGTAAGACTATGGCATCCCCAAATGGGGTATGTTGTGAGACTGAAGTGGGGAGGGGAAGGAGGTGGGGAAGAGGAAGGTTGGGAAGTACCTGGCTATTCAGATCTGGTCACCAAACACGGCTAAAGCCATTTTCAAGCAACGTTTCAATTCTGAATGGTGGTCTTACACCAGGGCGATACTGATAGTACCTTCCACTCTGGAACTGTGACAATGTAAAATTTATAGGTTATCTCTTCGATTTTCGATTGCCTGATACTGCAAAAAAGGGATATCTAAGGATCGGCGATCAGACAACTCATAATGAAACCAACTCAGAAAGGTCATTAAGAGTGATGATAAAAATATATTTACAAATTGGTTAAATAGGTTAAGTTAGGTTGGGTTAGGTTGAGTTAGGTTAGGTTAGGTTAGGTTAGGTTAGGTTAGGTTGGGTTAGGTTAGGTTAGGTTAGGTTAGTTTAGGTTGACCAATGATTTTTTAACTTCTCGGTCCACTCAGCATTTCTCTTTAAAAAATCAACAAAATATATTTTTTCGATGAATTGGCGATTCGATGAATTGATCATTCGATGAATTGATTTTCGATGAACTCGTTTTCGATGAACTCGTCGTGAACCAAATATTCACTAGAAATAATTTATATGGCAGAACAACGTTTGTCCGATCAGCTAGTACCTTATATAAATGGCTTAAGATTTGTAAATTAGAAAACTGAAATCCGGAAATTTAAAAAGAATCTTATTCAAATTTTCTTCCTCTGCTCTCGAAAGGTGAAAATGGGGCTCTTCATAATAGAGTACAAATTATGCAGCATTACTCTCTTAAGTAATGTTCCCTCTTCTTCGGAATCTAAGGTCTGGAGAGCGGAATGAAGAGGTGGTAGCGGTAATGGCCACTTGACAGCAACAGTGGCTTTTGTGGTAAATGTCAATTGCAGGGCTGTTGATGTAATTAGCTGTAAATCATGCATATCGAGAATACAAAAGAAATTAAAATATGGTGAGCTTTTTTTCAGAAGTTGAAAATAATATTTAACTATATTCATTTTTTATATTATTACAATTTTATCTATCTATATAAATAAAAATGAATCGCCGAAATGTATGTACGCGCATAACTTCCGAACGACTACACCAAATTGGATAATTCTTTTTTGTGTGTTCATTATTGACAGAACAAGGTGTTTGTATAAAACTACTGGTGAGCTCTGGCATTATGAAATTTGTAGAAAAAATTTCAATGGGTGGCAAGCGAGCTGTTTGAAAATTGAATGTATGGAATGCGGGAGGGGGGTGGGGAAATCGGGTAGGGGGTTCTCGAGAGGGGGAGATGGGGAACCCGGGAAGGAGAGGGGAACCTGGGAAGGGGGAGAGGAATTTGGGAACGGGGTTCACGGGACGGAGGAAGGGAGGGAGTGGAGTGGGGAGAAGGAAGGTGAGAGAGAACGCGAGACAGGAAGGGGACGCGGGAGAGGAAGGGGAGGCGGAAGGGGAACGGCACGAATGGGAAAGGACACGCAGGGAGAAACAATATTTTTATTAAATGGCATAGCAACGTATGCCGGGAACCAGATAGTTGATTGTATTTGTTTACAGACTATCTTTTTTTACATTAGCTCCACATAGGACGCCCTGAGGAAAATAATTCCCTTCAGGGCCTGAACCATCTTATGGGATGCTGTGTGAAGGGTTTTTAAGGAAAGGAAAGAGATGACGTTCTGAGAAGGAAAAATATATGAGAGGTGGGTAGGAATCTGGAGGTTAGTGTGTCCAAGACTGACGGACGTATGAATCCATCTCTCCCACTCAGGTGTAAGGTTATGGGTCGAGTGATTCTGGTTGGAGAGGTCAAAAGACCTCCATCAACTATTACTTCTCTATCCGGCCTGCCACACAGCATGTGGGCAGATACATCAGCCGCCAACACCTTGACAAACCTCACTCCATAAACCCGGACACCCCTGCTAAGTCACCAAATTTAACGAATCACTTGGGGTGACCTATGACACAGGTGTTGGTTTTCCAATAAATGGTTCCCGGGCGGTCATACCCGTGGTTCCCAAACTAAAAATAACAAAACGGTTATATAATAAATATGAACTGAGAAATTAAATAAATATGATGAAACATTTTACGACGACTGAAAAAAATTACTAATTATTGTTTTATGGTTTTCGGCTTACATTTTCAAATTGAAGTTATACCACTTTTAGACGACTTATTTATATGATTCTTTTTATATGTAGGTACCTAAAATGATTTATGGCCGGTTAATCTGAGTTACTAAAAAAATTCGAAATGGGTTGGGGTAAAAGTAATTATATAAATTAGTCATCTCAAAGTGGTCTAACCACAGTTTTAAAATGGCCTTGTAAGCCGAAACATGTGTCACAATAATAAAAAAATATCTGAAATACTCGCAGAGCTTAATAATGACATTATTAAATTTAATTTACATTAAATTTAAAAATGAATAATTACATTTAGTTATAAGAAAATGTGCCAAATTAATAAATGTCTATGTACAGTGGTATGTAGGGACGTAGGGAGAAGCTGGATTATCTAGGAATGATAAATTGCAATATGGGGGAAGAAAGGTTGACAAATCTGGTGGAGGTGAAAATTAGCAATACATCATGGTTCAACCTTTTACCGATAACAAAGAAGGGTGGAAAAGATGAAACTTTTTTTTCCTGAAAAATATTTATTTATTTATTTGTAAGAAACCAATATCTTTTACATAATATTCAGCGATAATAGATATGCAAGTGAGCTGATGTCAAGCCACAGAAGTTTCTTATGCTAAAGTACTTTGTAAATGAACTTTTAATATCTTATAAATAATTTTGAAAAAGATATGAGTTTTTTTTTTACATTAACTCCAGACAGGAAAATAATTTCCTTCTGGGCCTATGTGTGTGGAGGGTCTTTTTGAGGAGAGGAAGGAATGAACATTGGTCTTGAAGAGACCCTAGGAAGGAGGAAACACAAAGGCCGGCAAATCGTTCCACAACGAGTCGAAAAAGCGACCCGTTCTCATGTGACCAATGTCAACCGTGTACATATGTTGGGCTTCATAATGCTTCCGATACATTCCATACTCTCATATTAATAATCGATCGTACGCGTTACTTCATATCGATATTTCTTTAAGTTATTACTAAAAATGTCAATGCTATAAAATCTTGTATTATACCGTGCACATACACGAGGAATTGGGGATTTTTTCTTATATTTGTAATACATGAGGGTAAATAAAATATTTTTAAAATTTATTTTATTTACCCTCATGTATTACAAATATTGGGCACATAAGACGGAGACCATCAGACCACACAGTGAGGCAGGCAATGTCTATGGAGCTTCATCGACAGTCATCCAGAGGAAGACCGAAGAACTCCTGGATGACTCAATGTTCCAAAATTCTTCAGAGAAACGGCCTGGATGAAGGCGATACTCAGAATAGAAGAAATTACAACCTGAGAACGAGAAGAGCCGACCCCAACAGCCTACCTAGACAATGAGTTGGGACAGCGCAAGGAAGAAGAAGATGAGGGTAAATAAAATAAATCGGATTGTCGGGTTGGTCTTGATGGAATATGAAAATTTATTAAATTGGTAAGTTCTGGTGAGTCCAGGTCATTATTTAGAATTTTAAATAATAGGACTTGATCAAAAATTAGACGTCGTATTTGGAGGGATTTGAAATATGATTACCTTTGGACATAAGATGGATTCATTAAGGTTTTTAACGGAACATACGCGTTCACAGATGGCGCCAATTTTATATTTTAGGAAAAAATACTTTCACAAGATATGTTTTAATAAATAAAGATGCATTATTTGTTTGGGCCCGTGCGTATGCAATATGAATAAAGAGTTTATTTCAGTATCTATAGAATCTCAATTCTTTCGAGAAAGGCATACAAATACAGTATTGGATTGAATCACCAATTCATTACTGTATTTGTATGCCTATCGTTGAAAAATTGAATATTGTATAAGTATAAGTATATGCGCAAAACTATTTATTCAAACTAATAATTCATCTTAATATTTTAGAGCACAACATGCAAAAAAGTTTTTTTTTTTACATTAGCTCCGTACAGAAAGCCCTGAGAAAAACTTTCTCCCTCATATCATCTTTCGGGATGCTGTGTGGTGACTTTTTTCAAGGAAAGGAAGAAGAGGAAGTTCTGGGAAGGAAATAGGTAAGAGGAGTGGGTTGGATTCTGGGGCTCAGTGTGTCCAGGAGTGACAGACGTATATTTAGATTCTGGCTGGAGGATAAAAGATCTCCCTCAACCAGTCTCTCTCGATCCTGCCCAGCACGCAGCAGGTTGGCAGACGTATCGGCCGCAAAGACCTGGACAAACCTCACCTCATTAACCCGGGCATGATTCCTAAAATAATAAAATTAGCGCCATTTATGAAAGATTACGAATTTGTTTAAGTTTACCCTTAAAGAAGTACTTTGGTTGTTTATTGGCATTGATTGGTTAGCGGTAAAATTTGGTACGTAATTATCTTGGAATGACAACATACGTCTGTTCACTACAGCATACCTTCCTATATTTTTTGTGAATATGGAGTAGATATGGTTGGATGGTAAACTCTACGTTGTACGGTCGAAGATGCGAAAGCAAAAACATATAATATTTCGAAATGATTTTGGATGAGTCCTGATAAAGTTGAAATTACAAAATGTATTCTACTCGCAGCAATAGGCGTATTAAAAAATTCAGAATGATACGATACGAAAATAAGGAATTTGAAACAATCGAAAAAATCAATTAGGTACCTACCTACCTTAATGTAAAAGAAGTGCAGAAACTGAGTATGTAAGTGCTAGTTCAGACACGGCGGGAACTACGCGGTTTGAGAATCGCGCAGGAACCGCGTAAGTCTTATTTACGCAGGTATTTATATTTATATAATCATTTTATTTTTTTTTATTTTTATTTTAGTTTATTAAGGAAACAAACAGTTATACATATTTTCATAATAGAGTAACATATTACATGGTTGCATTAACCAGCGAAGTTTCCGCTAAAATTTATAATATATATTTATAAACATAGATTAAAACATAAAGTGGTAGAAAAAAAGAAAAAATATATATATGTACAACAGAAATGAAAAAAAAATCACAAATTAAAGCATGTGGGATATGTAAATCATCCAAATATTATTATTATAAAAAGAAGGAAAACATGCAGCAGGGGTGGAGAGTTCATAATTAACAATTTGTATTGATTTTTTCTATTATGAATTTAATAAATTGGCCCGAGGACAAATGGAAAATATCAGCGTCGTAAAAGATATCATTGTATTTTGTGCACGTCCTTCGGAGAAATGAATGTTGTGTGTAATTTGTTTTTGAGTGTGGGATGTGGAACAGTTGGTTTGACCTTGTGTTTCTTATTGGACAGTGGAAATTAATGTGTTCCAGAAGATAGTTGTTGTCAACAACGTTGTTAATAATTTTGAATAGAAATTTCTGATCGGATATATTTCTTCTATCTTCTAAGGTTGATAAATTATGGAATGTTAATGAGTCTTTTAGGCTTTCTGATGTTCGAAAGGATTTAAAGTCTAGGTGTTTCAGTATCTTTTTTTGAATTCTTTCTAACCTTTCAATATTAACTTTGTATTGGGGATTCCATATGACTGATCCGAATTCTAATATTGAGCGAACAAAAGAGACATACAGTATTTTGATTACGTGTGGTGACCTGAATGGTTTGGTCACTCTTATGATGAATCCTAGAAGTTTGTATGCCCTGTCACAGATGGAATTTATATGTGTTCGGAAAGACATTCCGGAGTCCATAATTATTCCTAAGTCCTTCACTTCACAACATCTTTTTATCTCTACGTCATTGATTTTGTACGGAAATATTAGGGGATTTATGCTTTTGGTGAATGATATTGTGTTACATTTTTCTAGGTTGAGGAACAGTTGGTTGTTCGCACAATATATTCCAAGCCTATTAATATCATCTTGTAATTCTAGGCTGTCATTAATATTAGTGATTTTTTTGTAAATTTTAGTGTCATCAGCAAAAATTTGAAATTTGGAATTTTTAAAGCATTCACTCATATCATTGATATATAAAATAAACAAGAGAGGTCCGAGATGTGATCCTTGCGGGATTCCTGAAGGTATATTGAAAAAACGAGAGGAGAAACCCTTAGCTCTAACTGCTTGACTTCTGTTTGTCACATACGATTTGATCCATCTGAGAAGGTCACCCTTAATCCCGATTTTTAACAGTTTCTTCAGAAGCAGTTCAATGTTAATTTTATCAAAGGCTTTTGAAAAATCCGTATAGATAGAGTCCACTTGATTTTTACCCCCCATAGAATTTAAAATAAAATCTGTGTATTCCAGAAGGTTTGTCTCGACCGACCGTTTTCTGAAAAAGCCGTGTTGATTTTTGGATATGATTGTTTGTACTGCTGGAAAAAGTTGATCAAGAACTATGTTTTCCATGATCTTACTGACAATTGGGAGTTTGGAGATGGGCCTGTAGTTGGTGATGTTATTTTTGTCCCCGCTTTTGTGGATTGGTGTAATGAGTGCTTGTTTCCAGACGTTGGGGAAGTTGCCTTCTTCAAATGACATTTTGAATAGCAAGGAGAGAGGATAAGCCAATTGGTCCCGGCATTTTACATAAAATATGGATGGAATTAAATCAGATCCCGCACTTTTATTCGGATCAAGTTTTTTTAAATAACTAAGTACACATGATTGATTGAAGTTAATAGTGTGTATATGTAGATTAGAGTTGTCGTCACCATTCTCAGTAAGATTGAGGCGAGGGTTGGAATTTTCTACAAAAACTGATCTAAAATAATCACTAAAATGGTCGCATATGGATTGTCCATCATTGCAGGAAATATCACCAAGATACATTTGTTTAGGTAAATCGGAAGAGGATTGCTTTGATTTAACAAATGACCAGAACTGTTTGCTACACTTTTTTATTGAATCTTCTGCCGTCGTAATGAAGTTTTCATAACATTCTAGCGAGATCTTCTTCTGACGATTTCTCAGTACAGAGAATGATTGGTAGTCAGCTAAGTTCTTGTATTTTTTCCATTTCTTGTGATATTTTAATTTCTCTTTTACAATTTTAATAAGTGGTAAAGTGTACCAGGGGGGAAACCTTTCTAAATTACCGTAAATTTTTTTTTCGGGGATGTATTTGCAAATAATGTCATTTATGATATTGTAAAAATCTAATACGGCCTTTTCGGTATCCTTACTTTGAAATTCGAGTTTCCAATTTATTTTAGATAATTCATCAGTGATTTTACCGTAATCACCTCGGTGAAACATTTTAACTGTCCTAGACGAGCCGGAGAGAGACGGTACAGTAACAGGTGATAACTCTATGTCTAATGCTCTGTGATGTGAATCTTCAGGCGTCAGAGGTTCGGTACAGTGGGTTATACTACATTTTGAAATATTTGTCATGATTAAATCAAGGATTCGTTTGTTTGTATTGATTACAGTATTGAATTGGTGTAGTTGGGTGAATGAAAGGAAGTCTACCAAGGCACGGCTAGCAGTGTCTTCTGGAAAATTTGGTTCTAATTGGTTTTGCCCTTCGGTTAACTTCCAGTTTAGTTTGGGTATATTGTAGTCTCCAGCTAATAAAAACAATCCTTCCGGGTGATTTGTGTGCAGGTCTGATGTGGTGTTGAAGTGCTGAATAAGATTGTGAATGTAGTTGGTGTTTTGTGGGTGATATGTGCAGCAGATATATAAATTTTTGAGTTTATTATTGTCACCTAATATTGGCACTGATATCCAGATCTCCTCAGTACAAGTAGACCATGGTAATCTCTGTGCTTTGAGAGATTTGGAGGTTGCAATTAGTACCCCCCCTCCCTGCTGCTGTCCAGACAAACAGTAGTTCCGATCCTCTCTAAATACATCATACCTATTGTCAAACAATTCACTGTCATGGATTGATTTATTTAGCCAAGTTTCACATATAAGGTAAATATCGTAATTGTTCAAAAGTACCTGATTTAAGAAGCTATGAGTTTTTGTGCGAAGACCTCGCACATTTTGAAAATATATGTTAAGCATTTTTAAATATTATGTTCGTGAAGTTGTTTGGAAAATAACTTGAAAAAAAATAATTATGCTGTGATTGGGGGCATTTTCGAACATACAATTCTTTTTGTTTTTGTTTGTGGTAAATTAAAATGTCTATGGTTTTAGGAGGCTTAAGTTTTGACAGATTGATTGTTATATCTATGGACAGATTACTAATACAATTCAAACAAATGATAACATGTTTTAACATTATTTGATAAGAGTTAAAAGGAAGTTTGTAATTAACGCATAGTGATGATATGTGTATTACGACTAAGTAGAAATTGGGTGTTATATTAATGTACTGCAAGAGGTTAAATTTGATGTTAAAAGTAATACGTTTGATATTATTCTGTAAATTCAGTTTCCTAAAGGGAAGGCCGGTGTAGAAGCGTCTTGTGTGGGCATTGTCTTCAATGTTGAAAGTCTGTTAACGTCATCCTGATCAGCAATTAAAATTATGGGTGTTGTATCACTTACACGAATGAAGATTTTGCCATTTTTTATCCAGCAGTAGAGAATTTTTCGGTCCCTTTTTATATCTCTACATTGTTTTAGTAGATGCTGATTTTTGGAGGTTAAATGCTCGTTGATGTAGATTCTGCTGGCACCAGGAAGCTGCAATTCTGAAGCAAACATTCCCTTCCTCTTCCTTATTGCAGCTAACAAGTTATCTTTAAGGTGTCGGCGTGTAAATTTTACAATAATGTTCCTCTGTTTTCCATTTGTCACATTTGTCACATTTTGGTTTATTCTGGGGGAGATTCTGCTTGCGAAGTCCACTTCCTCTCGAGTGATTTTACATCCAGCTGTAGCACCAATTTTGAAGAGAATGTCATAAATATTTTCGTTTCTATCTTCTGGAACACCACTTATTATAAGATTATTTGCACGATTATATTGATCGTTGCTTTCTATTTGTCCTTCCAAATGTTTAATTTTCTTCTTAAGCTCATCAATTTCTTCCTTGAACTCCTTTTTTATAACTTCTACAATCGTATTTTTGAAGTCTGCAAATGATTTTTCTAGAAACTGGATTTTAAATTCATCGAACTTTTTATCTAAAATTTGCATTAGTTCGGGATTAGAGTTATTGGCGGACTTAGAATTTGCACGAGTAGTCATTGTTATATCGATTTTTTATCACAATATTAATTTAAAAAAAGTGGAAGAGCAAAATTTGACAGTAGTTTTAAACGATGTTATGTTATATCATTCAGTCATAATCGCGCGGTTAGTCCAACCGCGCGGTTACCGCCACTCAACCGCTAGAAAATAGAATCGTGCGGCGCCCGCGCGGTTTTATTACTACGGAGATCTTCCTCAGCGTTCAGTAGCGTTGCGGGCACTTGAAAAATCTTATACTTATCTTGAAACTGATCGCTAATCGCTAACTAACCGCCGATGTTTGAACAGTCGACATATTTGCGGTTCAAACCGCACGATTTTATCAATCGCGCGGTTATCACCGTGTCTGAACTAGCGCTAAGGCCATGTACGCACTAGCGGCCAGCCGCGTAGGCGGTCAACCGCGCGGCTAGCCGCCTACCGCGGTTGAATGTAGCGGCTGGCTGCCATGGCGGCTAGCCGCTAACGAACCGCTTCACGCGGTTTAACCGCGGTAGGCATATAACTGCGCAGTATCGTAAGAAATAAAATGGACGCCGTCGAGGTCGCTAGTGTTATTTATTTGTACCATCTACGACAGCGACGCAAGACAAAAAATAGAAAATATTGGATTCATCCTTTACTGCAAACACGTAACGAATCTGGCCAGTTAGCAATTTGTTTTCAAGAACTGAAGAAGAATGAAGATCATTTTTTTGGTTATGTTAGAATGAGTGTTGCTTCATGTTGAAGGATAAGGTACCTGTAAGGGATGGGTAGGAATATGGAGGTCATTGGGTCTAGGAGTGACGAATGTATGAATCCATCCCTCCCAGTGCGGTGCAAGGCGATGTTCCAAAAGAGTATTGCTTGAGAGGTTACAAGGTATCCCTCAATTATTCACCGATTCGGCCTGCCACGCAGCTGGTGAGCAGACACATCTGCCGCCAAGACCCGGACCCGTGAACCCGGGCACACCTGCTAAGTCATCAAACGTAACGAATCAATTGGGTTAATCTATGGATTGGGTTTTGGTTATCCAATAAATGGTTCCCGGTGCGGCGGTACCCACCTCCCAAATTTAAATTAATGCTTACCAAGATTTTTTTTTGTATCATCGACTTCGTTTCCAAAAATAAAAATATCCATTAACTCTTCCCATTGTTTGAGTTTCAATTCACTGTTCTTATATGTTGCTCCTTCACAATTCCAAATAGCTTCGCGTTTTTAAATTTCAACGATAAATTTTTCTATGTCAAAATGGCTAGTGGGACAACTCAGCAGCGGCTAGCAGCGAGCTAAACCCCAACCGCCTAGTGCGTACAGATATGGCGGTTCAACCGCCGCGGTTCGAAATTTTCGGCGGTTGGTTGCGTACGAACATGAGCGGTTGCATATTAAAATAAAGACGCGGCTGGCCGCGCGGTTGACCGTCTACGCGGCTGGCCGCTAGTGCGCACAAGCTCTAAGGCTATGTACGCACTAGCGACCAGCCGCGTAGGCGGTCAACCGCGCGGCTAGCCGCCTATCGCGGTTGAATGTAGCGGCTGGCCGCCATGGAACCGCTACGGCCTGCAACGCAGCTGGTGGGCAAACACACCCGCCGCCAAGACCCGGACCCGTGAACCTGGGCACACCTGCTAAGTCATCAAACGTAACGAATCAATTGGCTTAATCTATGGATCAGGTGTTGGTTATCCAATAAATGGTTCCCGGTGCGGCGGACCCCTACCCACCTCCCAAATTTAAATTAATGGATATCAAGATTTTTTTTTTTTGTATTATCGACATATCTTCGTTTCCAAAATATCCACTAACTTTTCCCATTGTTTCAATTCACTGTTCTTATATGCTGCTCCTTCACAATTCCAAATAGCTTTGCGTTTTTAAATTTCAACGATAAATTTTTCTGTGTCAAAATGGCTAGTGGGACAACTCAGCAGCGGCTAGCAGCGAACTAAACCCCAACCGCCTAGTGCGTACAGATATGGCGGTCAGCCGCGAAGCGGGCCGCATTCAACCCCCGCGGTTCGAAATTTTCGGCGGTTAGGTGCGTACGAACATGAGCGGTTGCATATTAAAATAAAAACGCGGCTGGCCGCGCGATTGACCGCCTACGCGGCTGGCCGCTAGTGCGCACAAGCCCTTAGACATCAACCAAAGGAAATAAATTAGGACAGAAACCGAATGAATAATGAAGTGAAATTAGATTTCAGACCATAAATGAACACATCAAAAGCAATGGTAATTTATTGGCGGGCCACATCACACAGAATGAAGAGCCGATAGATAAATCTGGTCGTACAAGAGCGCCCAAGAGGAACCACAAATAATGCGGAAGGCCCCCCTAAAATCCGCGGAATCTCGTAATAATCAAGTTATGCGAAAACACCCCACAGGGCAAAGCTTCAAACCAAAGAGAGTGGTTGGAATTAAGTTTTAAATTACTTATAATGAGCCGAAAAGAAAACGTTAGCATTGTCGAAATGGGCAAAACGTGAATTTTAATGGGAAGTAAGTAGGTACTGATCAAACAGAAAAAGAATTCAACTTTTGATCGGTTTAAGCCAAGTTTTTCACAGCGTCAAGACAAATATACATACTAAACCGAATACACAAAAATAAAATTAAGTCGACTGTTTGCCATAATCTAATAAAATTTTAGAATCACGAAGAATTTGTTTCTGGGACTTAATGCTAGAAGTGCCTATTATATCAAATATGCGAATCAATCAGAAGGCGATTCTGAATCTTTTGCGGATACGGAACCGATTCCATACGTAATCGCCTGACAAATTTGTGTGATTGTCTATGGCTTGCAATTGCATTTTCAACTAAAAAACCTAAAAAACCTAAAAACTGAATCAGCACCAGGGTTTGATGGGATCACTGTTGAAAATCTAAAGACACATCTTAACTTTTTGAAAAAGCCTATTACATATATTATAAACAATAGTCTTAAAAAGGGTATCTTTCCATCAATATATAAAAGAACTATTATTACACCGATTTATAAATCAGGTGACTCTAAAGAAATTAATAACTACCGACCTATATCAGTATTATCAAATATCTCAAAAATTTTTGAAAAGGTAGCTAAAAAGCAAATACAAAATTTTATTGGAATTAATAATATACTGAGTGACCAACAATTTGGTTTTCGCGCAAAAATAACCACACAGGACGCAATCATAGATTTAACAACAAAAATACATCAAGCACTAGACAAAGGCAAAAAATCTCTTGCAATTTTCATAGACCTAAGGAAAGCCTTTGACAGCATAAGTCACAAAAAATTACTATACAAGCTTAACGAAATCGGAATTATAGATAACGCTAACACATGGATAGAAAGTTTCCTTAACTCTAGAAATCAATATGTAAAAATAAAAAACATTCTTAGTGAACCGAGTACAAGCGACTTTGGAATACCACAAGGCACGATTTTGGGCCCTCTTCTATTCATCTTGTATGTTAATAATATCTTTGAATTACCAATAACAGGAAAACTTGTTTCATATGCAGATGATACTGCAATTATATTCCAAGCAAATTCATGGAATGAACTTGAAATAACTGCTAATCATGATATTGATATCTTGAAAGAATGGTTTGACGAAAATTTATTAACATTAAACATTGAAAAAACCTATTATATACCTTTTAGTATAAATAACAAAAAATCTCCTCCTATCGCCTTAAATATTAAAATTCATTCAAAAAAAATGCACCACTAAAATATTAACATGCCAAAATAATGACTGTCTATTCATAGCAAATAAAAAAGAAATAAAATATTTGGGTGTAATAATAGATAGTAACCTTAAGTGGAAGACTCAAATTACCAATACTATAAATAGATTAAGAAAACTTATATACATATTTATTAATTTAAGAAATATACTTAACTTAAAAATTCTTAAAAATATATACTATGCTCTAGCCCATTCGATAATACAATACGGTATTGTTGCATGGGGAGGAGCTTACAAAACCTCAATTTTACCGTTGGAAATTACTCAAAGATTAATAATCAAAATTATTACTAAGAAACCATCAGATTATTCAACCTCTCAACTTTTTCAAGACTTTCAAGTCCCACCTCTAAAAAATACATATATAAAAAATACACTGCTTCAAATACACAAAGACTATTCTAATAAGTCGCACCACGCCATGGTCCGCGTTGAGAGCAATAGGCAAAACACAGTGGGTCGCTTGTGTACGCCATTAATGCATACCAGTTTTGCACAACACTACTACACGTACAATGGAGTGGTGTGGTTTAATCAACTAGCAATAGAGCTGAGATTAGAACCTGACTACAATAAATTCAAAAATAAATTAAACAATAATATCTTAAATAATTTAGCCACTTAGAACCGCATTAACCTTTAATTAACTATACTTATTCAAAAATTTATTTTAAATTATTATTATTTTTTTTTTTTTTTTACACATTCGATTTATGTAAGTACGTAAATATGTGTTATAATTTTTAATTTTAATTTCTTTAATTTAAAAATATATATATATATATTTTTCTCTTCCCTTTACACACGAGTAGTTACACTCTCGTAAAGGTTATATATTATATACATATATATGTTTATACTGTTTATAATCAATGTTGCATGTTAGTATTTAATGATTTGAGTTAAATCCGTTTGTAACCTGAAAATGTAATTACTCATGATTATATTACATGTATATGTATATAAAAACTAATAAAAAAAAAAAAAAAAAAAAAAACTAGTTAAAAAAACGAAATGCATACATGATTATTTATTCATTTGTACTTTTAAAGTTGTATAGCACGGATTTGACATTTACGAAGTTTCGTTTCAATCTAAAAACGAATTACTTAGTTTGCCCGAACTAAAAATCTATTTAAGGCAAAGCTATTGAGGCAATATACACGTACTGAATAATTGAATATTTGGGGACAAAATACATTAATTATTCCACTAACTGCCGCAACTTTAAACGTGGGTACATTAAGGCTCTGCAACCGGGCCCGAAAAGAAGAAGATGGAGAGATACGAAATTACGGATGTTAAAGGAGAGCGCTAACATTTATAGCCACAAAATCGATGCGAAAATTGCGAAATTTTTTAATAAAACACGACTCGTTTAAAATAGAGCAAAAATCTCGCGGGCATTATCTTAAACAGCAATTAAAGAAACACTGTGAATTTTTTCATACATATAACTTTTAAAATAACTGAAACAAATGTGTTAATAATAATTTTTGGAGCGTACTTTGCGATTTTTTTCTATCGAGGAAATTTTATGTAATTTGCGTTTCGGCGCCGGCAAAGTCTAGATATTATCTTCAAGAATAACATATATTTTTTTAAGAGCTTTAAAACTTACCGTGTTTAAGGGAAATATGTAATAAATCGTTACAAATCCGGGTTGCGGGCCCTTAAATGGATAAATAATCATCGGGTATGCATGCAGTAAGAATACTAACCAGTGATTCATAGCATTATTGGAGTAAGATATGTAATTGCAAGTTTTTGTGTTTTTTTTTTCTTCACATTAAAACATTAAAAAAACAATAGGTGTTGGACAGTTGTCGGGGTGAGGGGTTGGGCGGTTACTCGGCTGAATAACCAGTGATGACAATATGTCATTCAGGCGATGTGCAAGAAAGTTTGTAAGTTTGTTTGGTTTTGGAGAAAAATATATTAATTAAGTCATAATTAATATATTAATTAAGTCATTCCATCAATATTTTTACTCTAAAACTCTAAATAATGTCACTGGTTAAAGTTAGTCACTAGTTAAAGTTAGTCATTGGTTAAAGTTAGTCAAGTACGTCCTGTGTATTATTTTTTAGTTAAATTTAGTCAAGTACGCCCTGTGTATTATTTCTTAAGACAAACCTAAAATTTCCTTGTCAGTAACCTAAATTAAAACAACCATTTCTCATACCTCTACTTAATGTGTGTGCAGTTGAATTTCTTGTGCTGTATTTACGTAACAAAAAAAAGAAAAAACAGTGTCTGAAAAAATTTGTAGCATGGCTGTGGTACATTAAGTGAGATCTCTCTCTCTTAACTGAATCGCATAAAAGTCTTCACCCCCGTTAAAGAGTGATATCTTCATAAAAACATCCCTTGGTTTAAGCTTCTTGGTTTAACGACATTTCGCACCGATATTAGTTATAGGCCCGATGGAGGCACTTAAGGCGGAGAGGTTTTCTTGCCACAATTACCAACTTAGTGTTACGGAAGATTTTTGCAAATTATAGTATAACTAGCAGACCCGGCCACACGTTGCTGTGGCTAACGAAACACAACGCCATTACCCAATCTTTATAAAATCCACACCACCCGCTTGCCAGCTGCCCGCTGCCTCCTGCCTGATATTTGAATTTATCGGCTTTTCTCTACTATAATAAGCATGTATTATACATATAAACTAATGAACTCGCCACTAATTATACAATGCTTGCAATGCAACACTGGATATTTGAAAAGGGAAAATCAAATACCTACTTACTCTAGGACATCTATTTTCCAATTTCTTCCGTAGAACGAATTTCAAAAGTGACTATAGTACGGCCCGCCAGCCGTTTTAAATCGCACAAAAATATGTTTTCTTTGAATTTCTCGGCTTTTCTCTAATATAATTTACATGCATTATACATATAAACATTCATCTTCAATCACTCTATCTATTGGTGAAAACCGTATGAAAATCCGTTGCGTAGTTTAAAAGATTAACGCGCACATACATTTTGAGCGATTTCATTTTATACTATGTAATGATGATGATGATGTAATGATGATATACTTTACGTTTCGGAAGTGATTGCCACATTTTGCATTCAAATCCAAAAAAAGAAAAATTGGTTAATTAATTCCGTGGAACGTCAAACTAACTCTAAAAAAAATTATATTATTACCTGCGAGATACACTTTTGAAGCCTCAAATAATATTATTATTTTTTAATATTACTAGCGCAGACCATACTGGTGAAAAACCACTGAACCAGTTTTAAAATTATTTTTAGAATAACTTGAAAATGAGCTAAACATGAAATTATAATATTTAATCATTGAAAACAATATTAGTGACTCTCAAACAAAAAATTGTCATAGAAAAAACAGAAAAGTTACGGTCGCATCTATGCATTTAATACAGGACCTTAGTCTTGCCCGGGCTCTGCTCTAATCACTGAGCTAATTAGCTAGATAGGGTTCAATTAGCTAAGTACGTAGAACAACGCCCCGGCAAGGCTTAGGTTCATTTTAACAAAATAAAATAAAATTTAAACAAATAAAAAAAATTAAACCTTTTGTCCAACATTTGACCCGGTTGAAATTTTTCACATGAAAGAGAGCCTGTCGTTATTAACTCAATACTATGCTCAATAGCTCAGCTTTAGTGTTTCCTCCCTCCTATAACACGAGTCTCTTCATGATAAAGATTCGCTCCATCTTCTCGTTTAAAAGACCGAAGATTGAAAGATTACCCGATGGCCAATAAAAGAATAAAGATGGTTTGTATCAAAAATTTTGCACAATTCATCAAATATTTTAAGTTAATATTCACGATCTGTGGAAGTTCCATTTACGTTCTGTTATTATATCATTCATTATAGGCCTGTTGCTTAAAACTGAATTAATCACAGAAGTTGAATACAGCTTTCGCAGAACGTGGAAAAATTTTCGATTAATTTTTAAAATTTGTTGATACATCCCATTTTAAGTTAAAATGCTGAACCACAGTATCAGAATTCCTACCGTTACCACAAAATTCGGTTCCTACACTCGTTGTGCTGCAACAATAGTTAGGTGAGTAATCTTGTAATGATAGGAAATTAATTGCGTTCATTCAAGTCATTCTTCACTCGGTAAACTATCGGCCAAATAAATTCCATGCAAAACTATGAGATTTATCTAGATTCCGGTCAAACCTTGGCAGCCTTTTCAAATAGGGCACAAGCAGCAAGCTGCCTGGCTGAATTGCCTAATAAACAAAGCTCGGGGGATTAACTTTGAAATACGTTTATTCGATTCGGAATAGTGTCCGGCCTGTGCCATATTACCCGGCGGGAATAATGGCATACCTCTTCTATTGGCAGTATTGGCACTCAGCCCTATGGGAAAAATGATCCACGAAGACCCCGATAATGTTTCGTCGTAAATAAAAGGGGCCAATTTACCCCCCGGCCGGTACGGGATGGTTTGCGAGGTAGTTTTGGGAGACTAGAATACGACGGTCCACTTCAACGGGGTGCTGCGGTACCTATAAAACATCTTTTGAATTACTCCGGAGACTAGATTTGAGTTTGTGTGAATGCGACAACTTAGTTGGACAAGGTTCTAACTGGCGTTTTTTTTTCAAAAATGACAATTGAATGTAAAACCATTTATATATGTAAAGGAAATTATTCTCTTAAATTTTGAATTTTGCAGCGTTCTGCGTTATCGATAAAGCCGTGCTTCAGAGTTAGAATGTAAATGTCAAATGTGACAGATAATGTACGACGTGGAAGATTAAACAGAAAAACCAAGATGGCGATATTGCGTCAGATTTTAACATAACCAAAAGAATATAGGTTGTCAGAATAAAACACAAGTTCAAAGAAACTTAAATATCGTTTCTTTGTCTGAGTAGGGAGGGTAAGGATAAGACAAAGAGGATGGATGAAAATCATCTGGCTAAACATCCTTCAAGAGGCGATGAATCTCAGTAGGAGTCACCTTTTCAGCAGTCCAAAATTCGATAACAGCAGGCTGTTTAACTCGCATTAACATAGCACTAGAACACGTCTCCATACTTCCACTCCTCAAAATACACTGAATGAATTCAACGATCTCAAACCTGTGCATGCATATAGAGGGGAAATGTCGCTTCCACATTCCACATGGCGCGCTTCTGAAGGTCATTTTGTCCGCACTAAGTCATTTGGTTGGCGCTTGATTTGGTGGTCACTAAATACTAATTTGCCAGTTTAGAAACGTTTCTATTCTGAATGATAATCTTCCATGAGGGTTATACTAAGCGTATCTTCCACTCTATATTACGTGCAAACATATATCGTCATATTTCGCTTCAAACTCTTTACTCAGTGAACATTTCCAAGAGTTATTTTTTAATGAATTTCTGTAGAGCATGTTCTAAACCGGTAGATTACGCCTGTATTCTTTTGTTTTTTAACGTTTGTTCCGTTCTTTAAAGCACGTTCCATTTTTAATACATGCTTTGTTTTTCAATGCTCAAACGATATCGTCTTTTCCGGAATGAGTTTTTCTAGTGCAAAACATTATTAATAATATTGTTCTTGCTATATACCTACTACAGAAATGATCAATAAATACAGGGCTCGCAGATAGTTTAATAGTACACTAATGCAAACTCTGTACAAATCGCAAATGCGCCGTATGGCTGAATTTGGCATTTGAATAATATAGAGCCATAAAATACCTAAAAAATTTGATTTTTGATTTATGTGATGATTTGAGATTATTTATCTTTGTTAAGCAGTTTCTACACTTCCACTGTGTGCTTCTAGCGCTGCGCCGAGATGTTTCAGAGATTTCTGCACATCATGAAATACAGTCTGATGGGTTTTCGATGTTTTTTTCACATGTAAAGCATTTTGTAAACATGGTAGAAGTTTTTTGCTTCAGGCTTTAATAAGAGGGAAACCACTTATGGTTGATATTTGTTTGAGTTATTGATGAAGAGCACTAAGAGTAAGTTTCACTTTATGTTTGTTAATGATAGCCGATACATTTTAAAGCAAGTGACAGTTGTGGAGGTATTACGATGAGTTTTGTGCACTAAAAAATCCACTTCTAGAAATGAAAATAGACTGGTTTGGCGCGCGATATCCAGTTTAGGATAATAATTAGGCACTTTTGATTTAGTTCCCTATTTTTATTATTATTTTGATGCAGGCATAGAAATGCGGCAACACTCTGTAGCAGATAGTTATAGTTTTTGTAATGAAAAAATCCCCCCTTTCTGATAGATTCTGTTATCTTAACAAATGGATTGCAATATTTAGAGCACAGACGTCGCCGTCGGGTGGGAATACTGTCCTTGTTCTACCAGAGTTTCAATGGGAGATGTTCAGAACTGTGTCATTGATTCCTTTGGCTCCGGTGCATAGTCGGGAACCACGCCAAATTGTACACAGTTGTCATTCATCACATGAGATCAGGTCATTTTTACGAGGAATTTTGTATTCTAAACGATTTGCCGGCCTCTGTGTTTTCTCCCTCCTGCAACATGGGTCTCTTCAAGACACAGATTCACTCGTTCAGGGCCTCCTGCTTGGAGGTAATGTAAAAAAATAATATATTCCGCTGTAACCAACGAACGAATAAAATAATGTATTATCTGAAAAAAAATATTTATTTTTCTGTTTTGAAACTGAATTCCATGGAAACGAATATAATAAACCATTATACGATATATATTGTTCCATTTTTTTTTTAAATTCTGAATGGTAATCTTCCACTAGGGCGATACTGAGAGTATACATTATTTTTTGTATAAATACACTATATATATTATTTTTATTGACATCGAAGACAATATTAAATTAACGACTCTCAAACAAAAAAAATTAAACAGAAAAATCAGAAAAGTACGGTCGCATCTAGTAATAATTGAACTCGGGTCCTCAGCCTTGCCAGGGCGCTCATCTAATCACTTATCTAATTCGATCCTATCCCCTTCAGTCATATTTAACTGATTCATACTTCGACTAAGAACTTACATCATCTTCATTTTCTTAATGCTTTTTTTTATTGGCTGCTATCTTTAAGCATGATTGCAAGATTCTTTCCGAGCTAAATGCTCTCTAGATTCTAGATAATGAATAATCTACAGTAGTTTTCATCCCCCGACAAAATATCCTACGGACAAAACGTCCTCCAACAAAATATCTTCTAAAACCTAACCTAACCTTATTTTACATTTTTCTATTTTTTAACCATAATTTATTGTCTTTCCGGGATGTCTGTATTATTTTTGTCCCATTTTACTATTTATGAACAATAATTTATTGTCTTTACAGGTTGTCTGTATTATTTTTATCCTATTTGTTGTTAGGTTAGGTAAGTTTTGAGTAGATATTTTGTTGGGGGATGTTTTGTCCGTATGATATTTTGCCGGGGATATTTTGTCGCGGATTGAGAAGTCGCGGAACCTTATCTATGGTCTTGGAAAATATATTCTTTTATTTTTATGTGCGACTTCTATTGACTTTTCTGCAAGTCTAGGACCAATATTTTTATTTATTTTTGGAATAACTTAGTATGTACAACCTCTAATTGTGATATTTATTAATTGAAGACATAAGCGACTCCCAAATGAAAATTTCTAGCAGAAAAAGATTGCTGAGATTTGAATCGGCGATCTCCGGATTCGTAGTCGACAGTTTCCGAGTGCGCAGACCCCTCGACATTCTCCATGTTTGATATGTCTAACACTAGATTGAATTGTAAACCCAAAAAAGTGTCGGATTTTTTTAGTTATTGATTGAAACATAAATTATTCAACACCCTCACGTATGGCTGTCTCAAACGTCAATCCTTTTATTTCTGCCAACTATTTCAGCTAAAAGCAGTAAAATATGAAATTGAAAAGGGTGGCGTGCCCCCAATAAAGAGGAAAGATCAATGCGTCCATATAAATATACATACAAGACTGCAAGGTGTTCAAGAAATGTATTTAACCCAAGAGAATTAAAGAAATAATATGGTTTAATTGAGTTATTAATATCAAGGGAATGGCTATATTTGCGTTAGTCAACAGCGCACGTGGAATGGCAGGCAATCAATTTTTGAGTTATGTGGTTAGCGAACTATTGCATAGACTTTTGAGGTTTTAACAGCGAAAAGGCGATGCGGTTTATGAGGACTTGTCCCTTGCGGCGAAAAAAAATCAACTGAACAAAATGAGGCAGAGGGTAAACAATCGGTTGTTGCCAAAATGCAACAATAAACTACCTTGAGCATGCCCCCGTCTTGACCAAGTGGTCCAAAAATAATTAAAATAACAAAAGAAAAATGATATTTTATCAAGGCTCATAAATCTTATTACACTGATAGTATTAATACCTGACTAAGCAGGGGTGCCCGGGTGCATTGGATGAGATTTGGGTTTTGGTGTTGGATGCATCTACCCACCAGGCAGGGAGAGACTGGTTGAGGGAAACCTTTTGACCTCTTCAGTAGGACTGTCTCGGAACATCGCCTTGCACTGCATTGAGAGGGTTGTCATCCATCCGTCACTCCTGGAAACACTAACCTCAGATTCCTACCCAACCCTTATACCTTTTCCCTCCCAGAACTTCATCTCCTTCCTTCCACAAAAATCCTCCACACATCGTCCCCAAAAATGACACAGGGTTTGAGGGGAATTACTTTCCCCTAGGCCTCCTGACTCCTGTGTGGAGCTAATTTAAAAAAAGATAATTTCGACAACTCTCAATAAAAATGATAAACAGACTTATTAAACAAAAAAGGTGATCGTCGCAACTGGGACTCGAACCCAGGCCGTTTGGTCTTACCGGGTTTGAGCATTTAAAAATATTTTCAAACTATGTGAATGCCAGGAGCCAGTGAGACTATGGTTTCCCCAATCGGAGTATGTTGCGGTAAAACTACACACAAATCTGCTGTAACAACAAGTATCAACAGCAATCACCGCCATTTGCAAACTGTCGTTGCTTTTTATTACTCGTCACGGACTATCAGTTCATACCTCAAAAACCGTCAGGCGGTCAGACCCCTACTCTAGTCAACCTTGAGGTAGTATTCTACGCAACTTTTAAATGCGAAAACTCCGCCCGGTCTTGTCATTTATTCAGTTCATTCACACATATTTTTTTAATACCTTCGAGTACATACGAGTATTTTTGTCATACAAGAACAATATTTGAATTCAATACTGTAATAAGAGAGTTGGGTAGGAGCCCGACGTGTTGCCAACTCAGCCATTGACCAATTAAACTTGAAACTTTACTCGTTCTGGTAACTTTGGGGATGCTGCGTGGAGGGTCTTGTTGTAGAAGGAAGGAAACAGACCTGGTGGTTTGTTCTACAGCCAAACTTATGAGAACAAGAAAATTGGCCATGAACAACAACGCGTTCTCATACACAAATGTCAATCCTGGGCACGCGTGTGACGTGTCCCTGGAAAGAAGAGTACAAAAAAAACGAGTGTGCTTTAGACCGCGCGACTGAAGTAAACCTACAAGACAAACCTCGCCCAATGAACCCAGGTATCCTAAGTTACCAAACGTAGCGAACGGGGTGACCTATGACCTAGGGGTGACATATGACAGGGGGTGAAATATGACCATGGGGTGACCTACGACCATGGGGTGACCTACGACCTTGGGGTGACCTACGACCTTGGGGTGACCTACGACCTTGGGGTGACCTACGATCTTGGGGTGACCTTCGACCTTGGGGTGATCTACGGCCTTAAGGTGACCTACGACAATGGGGTGATCTACGACTTTGGGATGACTTACGACCTTGGGGTGACCTATGACCATGGGGTGACCTACGACCTTGGGGTGACCTACGACCATGGGGTGACCTACGACCTTGGGGTGACCATACTTATCCTTATCAATCCCCAAGTCAAGCAAAGGCCCGACCGTTCGCCTAGCAATCGGTCACCGTTCACATGGATTACAAATCGCATGACAGTTTTCGTAACAATCACAACTTTTCGTAACGCATTCACCAACTTACCCCCCCAAGTCGAGCGTGCGTGAATAAGTTTTCCTTAAAAAGGAATCAAAAGCTTTATTTCTTTCATCAGTAGATGGAAAAATTCAACCTAATAATTTTGAAACGCTGTGTCAATTGATGATAAAAAATTTTAAAGAAAATTTTTAAAAATACTAAAGCCAAAGTCAGCTGCAAAGAGTAAGGCATTCATATTTTTCATAGCGAATTCGATTATTTTCTTTGGGAGTTTTACCGAGTTAGAAGGCATAATGTTTTTACTTGACTGAATTTAGAATAAGCACAGAACTAAATTTGGTTATTTTTCACCTGCCTTTGAAAGCGTTTTATGAAAAACTGGAGCGATTTCAACTTTTGCGTATTTTTTACAACTTTTAAAGGGGAGATATTTTTACGCCACTGCCAGTGGGAAGAGTAGAGTAGTAGTAACATACCTTTCTTTGACGCTCGTTTAGGACTTCCAAACCGGTTTCATTTGCATTCAGAAAAGCGGTTGTAAAATACCAAAAACCAAACGTTTTGGAGTTAGTGGTTGAGTTAGTGAAGTTAAGAAGTGTGTTGAAGAGAAGAAAAGCGCAGACCAATGCAAAATCACGGGATAACATAATTGAAGGATTTTTGAAGTTGAACGTATTTATAAAAAAATTATTGTCCTTCAATTAAAAACATCAATTTTAGAGAAGATCAGAAATTTACCCATTGAATAAACACAACTTGATATATTAAAACATCTGTCAAAAATTTAACAAAAGAAATACATATTTAAAATGTAGAATTATTAATTGATTTAGTAAAATAAAATAAAGTAATTTTGCTACTCCTTGAGTTTTTTTTACATTAGCTCCACACAGGAGGCGAACAGGAGGAAAATAATTTCCATCGGGTCGTATGTCATTTTTGGGGATGCTGTGTGGAGGGTCTTCTAGGGAAAGTAAGGAGAGGAAGATATGAGGGGTAGAGGAAGGAAAAAGGATCTGACGGTCAGTGTTCCCAGAAGTGACGGACGTATGAATCTATTCCTCCCACTGCGGTACAAGGCGATGGGTCCAGAGAGGCCAGCTGGCGAAGTCAAAAGGTCTCCCTCATCCAGACTCTCTTGATCCGGCCCACCACGCTGATTGGGCAAATGCACACTCTACCAAGACCTAGATAAACCTCACCCCATGAATCCGGGAACCCCTGTTAAGTCACCAAACGTAGCGAACTACTTGGGGTGACAGTGGAGTGGGAGGGGTGTTGGTTATGCAATAAATGGTTCCCGGGGCGACAGTACTCATACCCGCCTCCCAAATTACGGTATTCTCGTTTAAAAATAATCTGACGACCCAATTCACACCTTTTGTATTAATGGCCATTTAAGGCAGTCATAATATAATTAAATACTTAATAAAAAAATTGTAGTTACTTGTCACGTGAGAACGTGTCGTTTTTACGATTTGTTCTTGAGTTCAACAGCTCGGCTGTGGTACGATTTACTAGCCTCTGTGTATCTTCCCTCCTACAATATTTCACTCCTTCTTTTCCACAAAAAGACCCTCCACACATCATCCCCAAAGATGACATAGGCCCTGAGAGAAATTATTATCTTCTTTAGGGCCACCTGTGTGGAATAAATAAAACAAAAAATATATGAAAAAAATAGTTTTTTTGTAAACCATTGTGTGTATCATTTGTGTTTCCTCTTCAATAAAAATAACAAATAACCAAAAAACAGGCCATCAGCGGTACAGTAACGCCCCGGTCCCCACTCGCGGCGTGTATTTGCTCCAAGAGAAAATAAACATATTTTACAGACGGTAAAGGTGAACGCTGTAAAACCAGCCATAAACGCGATCGACTGGAGAACCAGCTACTGAGGCCCTAACCCGAATAATAACGTTCCACAGGGAGCCAGCAAAAACTGTGTTTATTCACTTTTTTGCCTTTTCATTCCGTCCTGGTAACTTTACGACACTAAAAGGCCGGAATTTTTTGAATTGGAGAACGATTGAGGAAATTTCAACTTTGTGCCAAGTCAACTGTTAAAATTATCAAAGGCAAGAGATAAAGATAAATCTATCGTGTATTATTTTATTATTTGAAGGATAAAAGAGTAAAAAAATGAAACAATTTTATTTATTCTTTATCAAATTACAGCCATCAAAACACAAGAGAAAAGAAACTTTATTGAAGCATATTTATAAACCATAGAATCAAAAAGATTTATCAACACTTGTATTGAATCATTTATTAAAATTAGTGCAGTATTCATAAGGTTCATGCTTTTTATTCATTTTTCATTTATTCAGCTGCTAGGCCCTGCGGACGGCTTTTACTTCGGCTTCGCCCTGTTTGAGTGTAGGTAACAATTTTATAAATTCGATAAGAACTGGTTCCAAAAATAGCCAGTTCCTCGGATCCACTGTGAACTGTGATCCAGTGACTGAGTGACAGCTAGTCACAGTAACCGTGACAGGCAATGCCGCCATATGTAATGTCTCCATATATTTTTAAATTTATATATCCGTAGTACTTCTACCTAGGGAAGAAACGTACACATGCGAGCTGCTGATGGAAATAGCGACATCTTGTGTCGAATTCTTGAATTCGAAACCGAATTATAACAGTAGCTTTGGGTGAAATTCCATATACACAGATGTTATTTGTGGCGCGGCGCGTATGGGTAGCGTCCGACATGCACTCGTAGCTTGGTTCTGAAATTCAACCACGCAGATACATGCCTATTAATACTGTTTGATGCCGAAAAACAGTAGTTTATAAACATAATATCGACGACAATAAATACTCTTACATTAGCTCCACAAAAGAGGCCCTGAGAAAAATGATTTTTCTCTGACGGAGGATTTTTTTTAAGAAAAAGAAAGACAGAAAGATCCGCGAAGGTAGGAGGGGTGTGTAGGAATTTAGGGATCAATGTGTCCAGGAGTGACGGACGTACGAATCTATCCTTCCGAGAGAATCCTGTGAGCGTCAGAAAGGTCTCCCTCAACCAGTCCCTGCAAATCCGATTCGCCCCGGGAACCATATATTGGATTACCAACACGTCCGCCATAGGTCACCCCAAGAGGCTCGCTACGTTTGGTGACTTAGCAGAGGTATCTGGGTTCATGGAGGGAGGTTTGTTCAAGCCTTGGCGGCGGATACGTATGCCCATCAACTGCGTGTCAAGCCGGTTCGGGTGAGACGGGTTAAAGGCGACCTTTGGACCTCTCCAGCAGGACCCTCTCGGCACTTCTAGATCCCACCCACTCACCCACTCCTCATACATTTCCCCTTCCCAGAACTTCCTCAACTTCCTTTCCTAAAAATACCCTCTACACAGCATCTCCGAAGATGACGCAGGACCTGAGGGGAATTATTTCTATTAATACTACTCATAATAAATAATATTCAGATGACAAATTAAAAAGATTAATTTATTCGTGTAACTGGAGAGATTGTTCAAAAAATAACTCGAAAACAAAGAAGAAATTGTTTAATCATCCAGTAGGTACCTCTTAATCTTTACGGGCGGCGTTATTTACGACTTTTCGTCGAAAAATTGCGACTTAAACAAATCTCCGGCGATATCTGTCAAAAAGTTGTAAACGGAAGAAGAGCCATTGTGGGCAAGTTCCCGGACAGTGATTCACCCTTTGTGAGGTTAAGTGCCCGAGACCTCTAAAAGATGAGCCACTTGAACGATAATTTAAAAAAAGCCGGTTCAGAGTTTTCGACTTTCAGTTTTTATTTTCACTTATTAATCGTGTTTCATACCCTCAAAATTGAAGTATATTTTTATACAACAGAAAATATCCTGTTTAACTTTAGAAAATATACTGTTATTAAATAACTAACTTTTGAAAAGTTACAATTTCCATCATCAGTGTAGATTGACAGGACATTATGCTTTGATCTCTGTAACGCTGTTCGAAATGTTGGCATTAGATTATATTATTATAAGATCGTAGAAAGAAATACAATATTTAAAAAAGGGTTATAATAACAAATGTTTTTTGAACAAGCCATTATCGATGGTACAGCGCACACAAGCGTTAAGTGTAGTGGTTTGTAAATATAATACGGTATTTTCACAAAATATGATCATGGGATGCCCTACGACCTTGGGGTGACCTACGACCTTGGGGTGACCTACGACCTTGGGGTGACCTAAGACCTTGGGGTGACCTACGACCTTGAGGTGACCTACGATCTTGGGGTGACCTATAACCTTGGGGTGACCATCCTTATCCTTATCACTCCCCAAATCAAGCATGCGTAATGGCCCGACTGTTCGCCTCGCCATCGATCACCGTTCGCATCGATTACCGTTCGCATCACACTTTTCGTAACACATCACCACTTTTCGAAACGCATTCACCAGCTTACCCCTCAAGTCGAGCGTGCGTAAAGAAGTTTTACTTCAAAAACAGTTGAAATGTGATTATTCGTACATTTATCTAGAATGTTTTAAACGTTGATAATCACGTTTATATGGTTATTTAAAGTCTTTTAATTAAACTGAAGCATTTCACGTCTCGAATTTTCAACTTGCATTTAACAAGTTGTAAGGAAACTAATTAGCACACTTTATATTTTTAAAGTTTTAAAATGAGTGATGAAAACCAAGACTTCTTCTTAAGATGAAGTAATACGTGAAATCCTATTTAGATACTATTTAGATTAATCTTTACGACAAATCGGCTTACAGTATGAACATTAAAAAATATGCTACAGATAAATCGAAGCTTTTACTAGCTTTTCTATGTATTAGAATTACAATAAAATTATTATTTACATAACAAAAAATATAAGCGTAAACCACTAAAAAAATATTTTTTCCTGACTTAACTATGAAGTGATACAAGAAACAATTTAAAAAAAATATATCTTTATGGCTGAGACTATTTTTGAGGTTTTGACTATGTTCTGACTTTTTTCGTTCTTATAAAATTATGGACAAAATAAATAAAAACCACTTTTTCGCTTACTTGCCTCGTGTAAATAAGACGCACGATTTTAAAATTTTGCAGGCGTGAGAATCGAAATATTTCTAGCGTTTATATTCCTCTTAATTTGAAGACATAATTGATGTAAATAATACAATCAAAAGTAGTTACTTACGTTAAGAATTTCGTCAATAAGACATGCATCAGCGTAGATCGTCAGAATATTGGTAATTTTTTAAAATATAATCAATTTCACTGCTTTTTCTGTTAAAGACAATTGAAAACGCATGCGAGAGGCTCATACTGGAACGCATTCCACAAATCAGCTCTCCGTGCCCTTTCTTTATTGCCGGCACTTATTCATTTTAACTTTTATGCCTTTGGCTCACTTTTCCGATACGGTGCCTTTATATTATGTGACCGTCGCACTTTCACTATTGTTTGTTATGAGTTGTGTATTTTTAGAGGTAGGTTGAATAAGTGTAACGGTATTTTCGTGATGTTACGGTAGTTTTTATATGTAGTCCTTGGAAGGGAATGGCCGACACAGGTGTCGATGAGGCTCGCTACCCATCACATCGCCAACCCTTCGGTTGCGCAAAGAGGAGGACGGAACGTGAACAATGTAGAATTGGTACATGGAATATCAGAGGAGGGATGGACAGAAAGATGAATGAATTATGCGATACAATGGATAGTAAATGTTTGGACGTACTTTGTGTGACAGAGAGTATGAAAAAAGTGAGCGGTACAATGCAGCATAACGATAGGCTCGTCATCTGGTCTGGGAGACCAGATACGGAGAGGGCTTGTCAGGGTGTTGCAGCGCTACTGTCTCCCAGAATGGTTGAATGTATGTTGCAGTATGAATGTGTAAGTCCGAGAATAATGTGGATCCGTTTCAAAATTGGTTTGACAAGGGTGTTTCTTGTTATTTGCTACGCTCCTGTTAATTCTGAAAGCAACGAAGTGAAAGATGATTTTTGGACTGGTGTGAACGACGTAATGAGATAAAAAAAATTGAATGAAAGGATTATAATGGCGGGCGATTTGAATGGGTGGGTGGGAATTGGACGTGACGGATTTGATTCAGCCTTAGGTAAGTTCGGGGATAAAAGGACGAATAAAAATGGGAATAGAATACTTGAAGTATGTTTAGAGTGGAACCTGTTTGTATCGAATACCTTTTTCGATCATAAAGGTATCCACCAATATACGTGGGAAAGAGGAAATGAAAGATCAATAATTGATTTTGTAGTAATTGACTCTAGGTTGAGAGCCGTTACCGAGGACACAAGAGTTTTCAGAGGGGCTGAGGTTGAAACTGACCACTTTCTGGTGGTATCAAGAGTAAACCTCTTTCGCGGATGGCGCTCTAAAGTGAAAACGGTATCAGCTCCAACAAGAGTCAAAATAGAAAAACTGCAAAACGATTATGTGAGAAGTGAGTATGAGAAATGTGCAGAAATGAGATTGAATGCGAAAGAAATGGACGGTCTAAGCATAGACGAAACATGGAACCACATAAAGGTTAGTCTGTGTGAATCTGCTAGAGACGTGTGTGGAATAAGTAAGCAAGGTAGGAAGAAAGGCGATGCATGGTGGGATGACGAGATCAAAGCACTGGTCTCAGAGAAAAAGAAAGCTTGGTTACGTCTGATAGCGACTGACAGTGCTTCAAGCGAAGAGAGAGATAGAGCGAAAGAAGTATACAAGGGATGCAAGAAAAGAGTAAGTGTTGGAGTGAAAGAACGAAAGAAACGCCTGGAAGATGAAGAGGAAATAAAAATGACAAAACACTTCCAAGAAAACATTAAACTGTTTTGGAAGGAAGTCAAAAGGTCCCGGAGTGGCCCAGAGAACGGAAGAATGAAAGTGATAAAATCGAATGATGGAAGAATGTTGACGAATGAAGAAGAAATAAAAGAAAGATGGACGAAATATTTTGAGGAAGTCTTCGAAAGCAACTCGGGTGATAGTGAGTCCAGCGTTGAATCGGGAATGAACGATGACGGAGTGAATGTTATCAAAATCAGTATGGATGAAATAAAAAAATCGATTAAATGCATGAAGAATGGTAAGGCTGTTGGTTTCGACAATATTGCTGCCGAATATTTTAAAGGAGATAGCCATATTATTCTCACATGGTTGTGCAAACTTTTTAATCAATGTTTAGAGGAGGGTTACACGCCATTAGATTGGAGGAGGGCTGTAATCATGCCGTTGTACAAAGGTAAAGGGTCACGCATGGAATGTGGGAATCATAGGGCTATTAGCCTGCTAAGTTCTGTCGGCAAGCTGTATGGAAGAATATTGATTGAAAGGGTAAGAACGGAAACAAAGGATAAAATATGGGATGTGCAAGGTGCCTTTATGAGTGGAAGGGGATGCATGGACCAGATTTTCTCCTTGCGTATGCTCACTGAGAAGTTTCTGGCGAAAAACCAGAAACTTTTCTGCGCCTTTGTAGATCTTCAAAAAGCGTACGACCGAGTCGACAGGAAAAAGCTATGGAAGGTGTTGTCCAAGTATGGAGTGAATGCAAATCTCATACAGGCAATTGCGTCTCTGTACGAGGGAAGCGTTGCATGTGTTAGGGTGAACGGTGATTTTACGGGGTGGTTTGACATCACAAAAGGTGTTAAGCAAGGCTGCGTAATGTCTCCATGGTTATTCAATCTATACATGGATAATTGTATGCAAGAATTGAAAGATGTGGGATTGGGCGCGAAATTGAATAGTCTGAAAGTATGTTGCCTGTTGTATGCTGATGATGCGGTGCTGATCTCTAACACTATGGAAGATCTACAGTCTCTAGTATCTAGGATGAACGAAGTATGTATGAAGAATGAGTTAATGATGAATGTAAGTAAGTCTAAAGTCATGGTGTTTGAAAGGGAGAGTACGAAAACAGTGTGCGATATATTTGTGAATGATGAATACTTGGAGCAGGTGGATGAGTTTGTTTATCTGGGTAGTATGTTTACGAGAGATGGGAAGGCTGATAGAGATATCGAAAGAAGGGTAAATGCCGGTAACTCCATTAATGGAGGACTGAATGCTGTTGGCGCTAATAAAAAACTGTCAAAAAAAGCAAAGCTAGCAGTCCACAATGGAGTCCTGGTACCTACCCTGATGTATGGCAGTGAGGCATGGAACTGGCAGAGGAAGGATGAAAGTAAACTGAATGCTGTTGAAATAAGATCCCTGAGACGTATGTGTGGTAAAACCATGTATGATCGTGTTAGAAATGAAGACATGGCACGATCAAGTGAATCAGATACTTGAGACGGGCCATGTCAAAAGTCAGAATAATAGAAGAGTATGTATGAGACGATGTATGAATGTGAGTGAGGCAAAGAGTGTGTGCCAAGACCGAGTTGTTTGGCGGTCCGTCCTCTCTGCCTACCCCTGCGGGGAAACGGCGTGATGGTTAGTTAGTTAGTTTTAGACCGTCGCACAGTGGGCCAGGAAATGAATTAAGGAGATAAATGCATTATCGGTCAAGCCCTAAATGAAACAAAAACGAGTGTACTTTAGACCACACGACTGAAGTAAAACTTCACTAACTTATATCTCCCTCTCAACTTCCGTTCGCCTCGCCCGATCACGTGAAAAAACACATTTCAAAGGTGATTGATAATAAATAAATACTTCTATATGCATTTGAAAAAGGAACAAAAATGCTAAAACTCACGACTTTTCGGTTTTGACAGCGGTCTGAAGTCACAGATAAATTAATTACAAAAATTCTTGAGTTGCCACATGAATGAAATCTTTTACCCTACCTATAGAGATATTGATGCAAGCGATTTTGACCTTGTTTTCATACAGTTTCTTTATACATAAGGGTCAAAATCGCATATAAAAAGTTCTGGTTTTTAAAATTTCATAGGGGACACCGGTGTCCCCTTGGCCTTCGAGGGGATGCATATTTTATTGGCTGCTATCTTTATGTATGAGTTCGAGACCCAGAGGTGCCAATATCTTTTTGTGATTTTTCTGTTTCCAAATTTTTAAATGAGTTTCGCTAATATTGTTCTCATTTAATTAAATATAACTTTTTTGTCATTTCATGTAAAAAAAATAATAACAAATTTATAAGGTTTCATAAAGGTGTACTTGTGTATGTCGTGGTTAAATTTTAGATATGAATATAAACCATGGTGTTCTCTCTTTCGAACCCTGTTTAAATCACATTTCTAACCATGATAGTAAAGGAGACACTGCGATTTCTATCAGACCTACATACATATAGTTGTTCCGGAAAGCGAACAAATAAGTCTGAGGGGCTAGGGCAGTGGTGGGAAAACTTTCTTCATGGAGGGCCAGAAAGTTAAAAAAAAATTCAGAGGAGGGCCAGAAGTGTAGCCAAAATGCATTTTGTTTTAAAATCAATATTTTAATTATAAAACTTTAAACACAAACGCTAATATAGTTACAGATTACAATTATTTAACTTTTATTTGAAGGCCCTGTTATGGTTGGTGTGTGAGACATATGAAATTGTTTTTGATTGGCCATAATATCTTCAAATGCAGGTATGAGCTGCGACGAAGAAGAAGACCTTTAGCAGCGAGAAGAAGTGCTCATCAGTTAACCGATTTCTGACTGAGTTTTTCCGCAATTTCATGGTCGAAAAAGTCTGTTCGCCGACGCGCGACGACATAAACAGCGCTATTATTTTCTTGGCGTGATCAATTATCTTTGGATATTAATTTTTCAGCAGTTTTCTATAAAAATCTAATTTTTCGGAATTAGAACAATTGTTTTAAATGGGAGCTGCACTGCATTTCAACAATTTCTAACTGTAATTCTGCAGGGACATTCTCCGGGTCCACATTAAACGGCATTGAATAAACATCAAGCGATGACTGAATATTCTTAAAATCTTGAAACCTAGTTTCAAATTCGTATCGCAACGCAACACATGAACTACGTGGCTAGTCTAGAAATAGCTTCTTTTTCAAATTCAAATAATTTACTTTATACAGCTGGCTATAATAGACCGCGATAATTATATTTTGACGCCGACAATCCTTCGAAATTCATAGTATATAATAGGTATACCTATAATTTTGGAAGATCGTCGGCAGGCCGGATTAAATACTTTTGCGGGCCGGAGCTGGCCCGCGGGCCGTACTTTGCCCATCACTGGGTTAGGGCGATATAACTGAAAATACTTGCAAAATGTTTTACAAAGCATTATAATAATAGACTGCAATCGTCCATAATATATCAATGTTTCGAAAATAAACTGCTGTTAATAAAATTTATATGTTTTTTAAACTACTTTTAATGACATCAGCAGTATGTTGGTATCTCTGTCACAGAGTGGAAGCTTTTAACTTAATTAACCTTTATGTTGAAAGCATTCCGGAACACATGACTAACAATTTTTCGAATGCATCATAAAATGAAAGTAATTACGTTAGTGTAAAATACTTCGAATTTACGAGTATCTATTAACAAATCAAAGGGGAGTTTCAGGAAAATTGTGGAAAGTTGAGAATTTAAATTGAAATTTACAAGGCGCAAAGTACGTATGCGGACAAAAAATTGTATTGTTTTGCATATAAGTGGGTAGCAAAATTATTTCATTAATTAATAATTATTTTTCTTAAATGGGTATGGGGGCTCCATCGAAGGCATAGCAAAGTTAGCCTCCCAAAAACTGGGCGTGCTGTACAGGGCCCGCAGATACTTTAATAGTACACCACTGCTAACCCTGTACAAATCACAAGTGCGCCTCACGGTTGAATTTGGCAGCCACCTCTGATCTGGAGCTCCAAAATACCTGAAAAACACCATCGACTCTGTGCAGAAACGGGCGGTCCGCTTAATAGTTTTCCCATCTTAACAGAAGGATTGCAATCTTTAGAGCACAGGCGTCGGGTGGGAATGCTATCCTTGTTCTACCGGTATTACAATGGAAGATGCTCCGAGGAACTAGCATCATTGATCCCTTCGGCACCGGTGCATAGTCGGGAAACACGCCAAACGCGTGCCCAACATTTGTACACGGTTGACATTTGTCACATGAGAACGGATCGTTTCTTCGACTCGTTCTTGTGTTCAACAGCTCGGCTGTGGAATGATTTGCCGACCTCTGTGTTTCCTCCTTCCTACAACATGGGTCTCTTCAAGACCAATGTTCATTCCTTCCTCTCCTCAAAAAGACCCTCCAAGCACATCCCAGATGACTCCTGTGTGGAGTCAATGTTAAAAAAATCTTTTGTATAAATGCTTGACAGATATCGAAAACTTTCAGGTTTACTAACATTCAATAGGTAAATTTATTTTTTTTGAAATGCAATGATCCTGAGATGAACATATTTTTTTATAAATACTCACTTTCAAATTCACAAATCCTACAATTATTATAATATCCCGTGATTTATCAGTCTGCGCTACATACTGATAATTGTATAGTCTTATACAAGGGGATTTCGTTGTATTTTTCAGCGCGCAAGGGTCGTAATAATAAGACTTATGTAGGTAATTAAGCATGGAAATTGCATTACAAGCTAAACACAGTTATTAGATTTATCTGGCTATTTATCACTAAACAAGGATAAACAAAGTCTCAAATTTGAAAGGTTAATCTGTGTCGTTTGTGTTATTGTAGTGTCTGCGGTACCCTTTACCCGGGTGCCGAACGTAGCCGAAGGCTTCCGATCCGCCCGACTACAAGGTGGTGGTGGGGACTGCCGAGGAGCTCACAGTTCGGCAGGCTGCCACCATTCCGCGTTTATCCTCACTAGGGGAAGCATTGTACTATTCCATAATTGACTTATAATAAATAATCAACTTCGTATAACGAGACCTTTTAATAAATAGAGATTGTAATTGTCGCGGACATTACAGTTATTTTTTGCGTTAAGACAAAATTCGCAATTACAATTAACAATTAAGATAAGAAGGCAAAATCCGTCAAATATCGGAATAAGCGTGCGTTATCGGCTGTCAAATTTTGTATGTCTTTTAATGACTTATATATGCCTGTAGTGTTGAATAGAATTAATCACTTAAAAATACGAATTACTATTTATTACTTATTAAAACTTCTTTCATATAAGCCTAACAGACATTCATAAATGACTATGCATTTATCGTATTATTTGATGTTTATATGAGATGACTTTTTCAATGACGACATGTTAAATTTTTCCGCGTCTGACTTCTCTTAATGAGGATTACGCGGTAAACCTGTCATATCTGGCTAATTCGCTTTTTAAAAATTGGTGTCTTAACATCAGCGCAGTATTTAGTTTGTTAGCGCGTTACGGAATAATGCGAAAATTTGTCGTATACGGCTGATTTAACATGCGTTACGCTGTCGCAAAAGATAGAGAAACACAATTTTGAATACTTGTGTGTAATACGTAGCGAAATTGAGATAAGGAATCCATTACTATGATTCCAACTTTTCAGAGTTTGAAACTTACGAGCCTTTTAGTTTTGAATACACTAGGACTTCGTGGTTCTCCCCCTCGTTATATTTTATTATATCTGACAGCTTGCAAAAATAAACTAAAGGCAAAAAGATATTTCATGTTTTTGCATTTGTGAATATATCCAACACGTTTTTTATTATAAACAGTTTTCCTGGGAAAATATATCGGAGTTACTGTAACTAAGCTCATTATGTAGAAGGTACATAGACATCCAAATGGATAGACAAGCAGTTACAGATGAGGGGTAAAACCAAACTATGGAGAGCGAAGAGGGGAAAGATGACTGTCATTCGTTGAACAATCAATCTGACAGTATATAGGCATCTCGCATTACAATATCACCATTTAGTTCTTAAAAGCAAAATCTGCTTTGAATGAATAGACCTTTTTACATGGAGCGCGAATTGCTTGCCACGTTCAAAACTTATTTGCTAAGGCCAAATGCTCGCCCCAAAAAGACTCGCGCCAATACACATATCAGGAGTCCCCCCAAAATTCCACGTCAGATTCACTAACCCCCAAAAAAGACGACAAATTCTACTGAACAGGAAGCTACTCAACCCTACCTCAACCCAAGGAAACGGATACCAGAAGATTTTTATTAGTGAAACCCTTGGCACCTACTTCAAAGATCTTCTGTGGAGGTCGAAGACTAAGGCAAAAGAAATGGGATATAAATATGTCTGGTACAAGGAATGTAAAGTGATGGTTAAAAAAAATGAAAGTGATAGAGTAATATATATCAAACACTCGGATGATCTTAAAAGAATTGTTTAATTTTTTTTAATTGAGAGCCTCACTTTGACAGGTCTTTCACTGGGTCGATTCCCCTCAGTTCAGTGTGCCATATTGCTTGCATTTATTTTCAAACTGCAACAATAATTCACCTGTACCTCTTTCAATCAAAGGGTGAAATCCCCAGTAATGGCCACGGACTAGTGGAGCTCTCATTTAGGGGAATTAAACTAATTTTTTTTTGTAATATAAATTATAATATGGCTATTAACATTAATAACACTTACGAAGAACTAGGTGATCAAGACAATTTGTTTGTAACATCAGATGCGAAAATATGTAAATACCTAACAACCGATTCAAAAAATACTATTATTATGCATCAAAATATTAGGTCAATTAATAAAAACTTTAATGAACTCCAGATACAGCTTAACCACCTAAATATAGATTTTGATGTTATTATTCTCACGGAATGCTGGTTGACAAATATTTACACTCCTAAATTCATAAATAACTACTCTTCCTACAACTCGTCAAAACACGATAGTCAGAACGATGGAGTTGTGATATACACAAAAAATGACCTAAACTCTGTTGTAACTGAAATAAACATTATTGACGCAAGCTGTATGCAAATAATGTATAATAATGATACATGCATTCTAGCAATATACCGCTCTCCATCTATTCGCAATATAACACCATTTCTTAACAGTCTAAATAGCATACTCTCTAGTCTTTCCTACACTAAAAACTTAATAATTATGGGAGATTTAAATATCAACATACTTCCAAACAACCCTCACCATCAATGTCACGACTACCTGAACATATTAGAGTTTCATGGATTAATTAGTACCATCAATACACCAACAAGAATAGCTAATGAATCAACATCGTGCATTGATCACGTAATGGTCAAAACTAATAAACAAAACAAAAGCATCGTTTACAAATCAACAATTACAGACCATTACACAACAATATTCACATTGCAATCCGACACCACAAAAAACAGAAGAGATCAGTCAATCGTATACAATAATATTAATTTTGATAATTTAAAAAATATAATTAAAAATAAATCTTGGCAAGAGCTTTTACAAATAAAAAACTCAGAGGATGCATGGAATTATTTTGTTGACTTTTTGAAAAATGAATTAATTAATAATACAACAATTTTAACAAAAAAAAATCCTAACAAAATTAAACCCTTGAAATCATGGATAAACTACTCAATTATCAACTGCATTCGTAGAAGAAACGTACTACACAAAAAAGTGAAAGAAAATCCTTACGACATAATATCACTAAACATCTACAAAAGATATAGAAATACATGCGGCGAAGTCATTAGGAAGGCGAAAGAAATCTACTACAGAGACAAAATCCAAGAAAGTAACAACGATCCCAAAAAAATATGGCAAATTCTAAGAGAAGCCACAAATACACAAAACACCAAAGACAAACAGGACATAAGTAAACTTTGTATTGACGGAAAAATTATTGACACCTCAAAAAACCCCAAGCTCGTTGCGGATTACATCAATAATTTTTTTATAAATATTGGTTCAAATCTTGCTTCTCGTCTACCAAATTGTGGAAATGATCTACCTGCTGAAACAGAACTTCAATTTCCTAAAAGAAGATTCAAATTTCAAACTGTTTCAGGGGAAGAGATTCTAAAAATAATCAATTCTCTTAAAAACACTTCTTCTGCCGGGGTTGATGGAATCACAACTAAGATTTTGAAAACACTGTCTACGGAAATTACATTGCCCCTAGAATACCTAATTAACCTTAGTATCAGTCAAGGACACTTCCCCTCAAACCTGAAACAAGGTATTGTTATTCCCATACATAAAACAGGTAACAAGACAGACATAAACAATTACAGACCAATAACTCTACTGACCAGCCTATCCAAAGTATTTGAAAAAATTATCAATGCTCAGTTAGTAAAATTTCTAGACAGCCATAAACTACTCTCAGCAAATCAATACGGGTTTCAAGAAAGCAAGAGTACCGCAGACGCTATGGCCGCCGTAACTGACTTTATTGTAAAAAACCTTGACAAAAGCAAAAAATGTATTTCAATTTTTTTAGACCTTTCTAAAGCCTTTGATACAATATCACACAATAAATTAATAAACAAACTTCAAATAATCGGTATTACAGGCAACGAACTTAACTTTTTTAAGAGCTACCTTGATGAACGCAAGCAACAAGTGAAAATAATGAACACACTTAGCAATCAGCGCTCAACTAACTATGGTATACCACAAGGTAGCATATTAGGACCGTCTTTGTTCCTTTTATATATCAACGACTTATGTAACATTAACATTCAGGGAAAAATAGTTAGTTTTGCCGATGATACTGTTTTACTGTTCGAAGCTGACACTTGGCTAGCTGTCTACAATAAAGCAGAAACTGAAATAAACATCGTAAAAAAGTGGTTAGATACAAATACACTCACATTGAACACCGAGAAAACTAAATATGTCACATCAAGCATAAATATAACAGGTCAACCTCATGATGATGCCTCTATTAGGATACACAAATGTATGAATTCCGATGAATCTTGTCAGTGTCCGTACATTGAGCGCACTACACAGATGAAGTATCTCGGCCTCACAATTGATCCATATCTCAAATGGAATTTTCACACTCAAATAATTGCAAACAAAATAAGAAAAACCATGCACTTTTTCAGAACGATACGAAACTTTCTAGACTTGCAACACTTGAAAATGATTTATTTTGCAGTCTGTCAATCTGTTATTGAGTATGGTATCATAGCATGGGGAGGCGGTACTGCATCAGCACTAGATCCAATCATAAAGGCACAAAAAACGATTATAAAAATAATTCTTAGACTACCCCTAATTACGGACTCGAACTTTATCTTTAATACTATGAATGTGTTTGACGTTCGTCAGATATATGCAAAAACAATCCTCACTCATTTATACACAAACTTACATAAATACTATGAAAAAAGACTAGTTTCTCGCTGTACTCGAAACAATAACAAAGATTTACTACAAATTCCCATAACTCATACTACTTTTGGTCAACGAAGCTTCAGATACCTTGCAACAAGACTTTACAACATTCTTCCAATTAGTGTAAAAAAATGTGAATCACAAAAAAATTTCAAAAAAAACATAAAAATTTGGATAAAAAATAATGATAGAGCATTTACAGGTGCACTCACCCAAATTCGAAATTAGCAATCTACTGTGTGATTAGTGATTACATTCTAATATAAGTGTAGGTATGTTCACAGCATTATAAATTGATGTAAAATAACTGCCTCAACACAGGCTAGCCTAGTGAGGCAGGTTACGAGAAACTTAAATGTATAATTACAAATTTCTACTCTCTAAGTACCTACTGTTTATATGTATATTGTTTTTTGTTATTAATTTTTGTACTAATGTTACTTTTAAAATATTGTAAGATGTACTTTTTTTCTTGTAATTATAAATCTTTAATTTTTGTTTAATAAAGATATTTATTATTATTATATTATTATTAATATTTTCTTGCCGTGTTTAGTTAAAACACTTTTACAAATGTTTCATAATTTACTTACCCCTGTAACCAGCGACGAGCACATTGGAGTACCGCCCACATTCGCTATGTGCATATTGATACGTAGATATATTGTATAGCACAAGCTGCCGTTATTTCGTTAAATGTATGGATGTCAGCTTCTCGCTGTTCACGGCAAGAATGATGACGTCACACATTTTAGATTCAAGCGAGGCTATATCCCCTCCCCATGGAGCGAGCCGGTTCCAAGGAGGAGCTACAGCCGGCGCCATGTGGAGGGGGAAATAATACGTTTTTATCACTTAGGGCAGGTCCAGATATATTCATATGTCCGTGAGAAGGTACGAGAATAAGGGTTACATTTTACAATGAATCTACTTGCACGGTACGCGATTTACACGAAGTAATGGAGCGAATCGGGCGTATACAAATACATGGCTAACAAACCCTTGAATATAACACTGAAGTTATTCAACAAGTTGTCATTAAAATTCCAAGTTTCTTCGAAGGTTTACATTACCAAAAAAGGAAAAGGGTCAAAGGATCAACTAACTAACTAACCATCACGCCGTTTCCCCTCAGGGGTAGGCAGAGAGGACGGACCGCCAAACAACTCGGTCTTGGCATACACTCCTTGCCTCGTTTACATTCATACAATTTGGGAGGCGGATATGGGTACCGCCGCCCCAAGAACCTTTATTGGATAACCAACACCTCTGCCATAGGTCACCCCAAGTGGTTCGCTACGTTTGGTGATTTAGCAGGGGTGCCCGGGTCCACGGGGTTAGGTTTGTCTAGGTCTTTGAGGCGGATGACCAGGACACAGTGAACCTTAGATTCCTACCCACCCCTCAAACCCTTTTCCTTCCCAGAACTCTCCTCTCCTTCATTTACTTCAAAAACCTTCCACACAGCATCCCCAAATATGACATAGGCCCTGAGGGAAATTGTAGTGAACGTATGTCTTGCAGTATGAAAGAGACATGCGTGTATGAGTGAGACAGCATGCGGAACGTATAAAAGGCGTGAATGTTGTCCATTCGTCCTCTCTTGTTATCAGCTTCCTAAGAAGAACTTTGTACAGTAATCTCGGATTAAATACACAATAGACTACCTACGCATTATTATTGCAACACCCTGAACTGAGATCAACCTATTCAGAGGAATCTGGATCCATCAGCAGGAGTCCAGGAGTAATGTATAGAGACCGGCCACGGTCATCACAGAAATTATTTTCCTCAGGGCCTCCTGTGTGTAGCTCATATAAAAAAAATATGTATCGTCTCATATATGCTCTTCTGTTATTCTGACTCTTGACATGGCCCGACTCAAGTATATGATTCACTTGGTCGTGCCATGTCTTTCTCGGGCGTCCCCGACTTCTTGTACCATTCACATTTGCCTCATATATTCTCCTTTGGATGTAAATTTAAATGTATTGTCACTGTTAAATAAAGGGCACTATTTGTTATGTCAATCGGATGTATTATCCAATCTTATCCTTTTATAATATAACTAGCGAGTTCCCGGCGTGCGTTGCAATGCCACTTAATTAAAGAAATTGTTTCTCCCTGCGTGCAATTCGAGGTTTACCGTCCATCTTCCCCGCCTTCCCCCTCCCGCGTCCGACCCCCTCCTGGGTTCCCCTCTCTCACCCCGCATACCTCAGAGAGACAAGCTGGACTTATTGTCATTGGACTATCTCGTGAATTTTCTGGACTGCGCCAGTTAAAAAACACATAAAAAGGTGTAAGAACAACGACGGCCTCCGTGATCTGAGAGAAAGGCTCTTGACTCACAATCCGAAAGTCGCGGGATCGATTCTCAGCGTGGGCAAATAAATTGTATTTGAATAATTTTTGTTATTACATTAATTTAAAATACATAGTATATTTGCAGCTCGTTCCAGAATGGAAGATACTCTCAGTTTCGCCCTGGTATAAGACCACTATTCAGAATTGAAACGTGGCGTTGCTTGAAATGGTTTTAGCCGTGTTTGGCGACCAGATCTGAATAGCTAGGTGCTCGCCCACCCATCTCTCCTCATCTCCTTCCCCTCCCACCTACCTTCAGCCTCACACATACCCAACTGGCTCATTTATTTCCTTACAATTAACATTAAAAAAAAATAATAAAAAACTTGTAAAAAATGGTGCCGAAACAATGTCGAACATTTTTTAAACATATTCAAATTTTAAATCTAAACAATGGCGGTGACATAAAATGACAAAACGCCTAAATGACACGTTCTGGAGAGATATTATGATCCTTCCATTGTCTCTGGACCTTCATTATTATTGTCTCTGGTGGGGCAATATGTCCGTCCCGTTGTTAACAATGGGATATTTTTTCAAAACTTTTTATCCGCTAGCGTAAAAACGACCCCCCAATTGGGGCCGACAAATAACAGGTTACGCCTCTGTGTGGTTTGTGGAGGGCCGCCAGGGGCGTAACGCGCAAAATGCATAAATTGGAGATAAAAAACGTTGTCAACGAGACTCGAGTTGGACGAGGAAAAATGGGCAGTTTAAGTGGGCGAGTTGAAAAATGTTGAATTGTTTTTGACTGGGATGTTAGTTCGCGTATATCATAGTGCATTTTGTGCTAATTTATTATTATTTTGCGTAGTAAAATAAATTCATATTCTAGACTCATATACGTTGACGGCCTCCGTGGTCAAGAGGAAGGTTCTAGACTAGCAATCCGAAGGTCGCGGCTTCAAATCCTGGCGTGCCCAAGTAAACATTATTTATTTATTACGATTTGTGTTATTTAACAATTAAATAATTAAAAATAATATAAGGTATGTTTTGTCACACGTTCCGAAGTGGAATATATTACTCTCAGTAGCACCCTGGTATAAGACCACCATTCAGAATTAAAGGGTTGCTTGAAATGGCTTAAGCCGTGTTTGGTGACCAGTTCTGAACATCCAGAAACTTCCCAACATCTCCCACATCTCCTTCCCCTCCCTACTACCTTCGGCCTCACAACATACCCGTATTAGGGATGCCATAGTCTCACTGGCTCCGTAGTGGTTGGGAGTAGTTTGGATTCATGTTCGATATTCACAAAAAAACATTTTAATTCCAAAATATTTTATTTAAAACTTTGTGTTACAAAGTCTTCCCAATTATTTGAATTCTTGTTTCCTTTGGAGGAATCAGATACGTACTTTGTGTGTCGTACACACATACATCTTTTGTCTCGCCATTATTAAATGTGTATGATAGAGCTACAGCATTATTGTGATAAGGAACGTACTTTTATTCCTTTATCGTTTTTTGTACCGTCGCCTTTCCGTAAACGTGGGCACATTAAAAGCGCCTATTGGAAAGAAAAACTGATTTTAGTGATTTTTTTAATGTTTTTGGTCATATTGATCCTAAGAATGAAAAAGAAATATAAATTTAGCTCTTATATAACGGTAACAGATTAGCAGCTATAGCAGGTACTAGGAACGTAATTAACGTAAGGCGCGTCGACGTGTGTTACCAACTTTACGGTATTTTAACGTCAATCCAGACATTCTTGTTCAACTTGTCAAACTTGCCACATCTTAATCTACTTCTAATTTCACCGCAAAGTTCTCACAAGGTCTCCGAAACTCCCGAATAATTTATTTTCGGGGTTTTCAAGAGACACATTTACGCCTAGCGATATGAATTAGAATACCAGATTAACGCACAAGCACAGATTTTCTAAAATCGTAAACAAAACAAAACGTAATAACATAAAATGGTATGCTATATTAGGATGTCTTTCTTTTATTAATGTACTAGCGAGTACCCGGCACGCGTTGCAATGCCACTCAAAAAAGAAAGTTTGCGTTTAAGGCTCTACAACCGGGCTCAAAGAAGAAGTTGGAGAGATACGAAATTACGAATGTTAGAGGAGAGCGCTAACATTTACAGCGACAAAATCGATGCGAAATTGTTTAATAAAACACGACTCATTTAAAATAGAGCAAAAATCTCGCGGCAATTTTCTTAAACAGCATTTAAAGAAACAATGTGAATTTTTTCATACATATAACTTGTAAAATAACTGAAACAACCGTGTTAATAATAATTTTTGGAGCATATTTGCGATTTTTTTTCATCGAGGGAATTTTATATAATTTGCGTTTCAGCGCGGGCAATGTCTAGATATTATCTTCAAGAACAACATATATTTTTTCAAGAGCTTTGAAACTTACCGTGTTTAAGGGAAATATGTAAGAAATCGGTAGAAATTCGGGTTGCGGGCCCTAAATTTCTATTTGTTAAAGTGATTTGGGTACATAACATTTTTTTACATAATGTTTGTCTGGTGTTTAAACAAAACGATCAGAAGGTTTTCCGATGTGTGAACAAGTCACATCCGGCTGTCCCTGTGAGAAGCATGGATTTTCGAAATTTACCATCCGCTATCCCCTACCGCTACTATGCAAATCTCCATTGCAATCACCTCTGCCCCTCCCGCGTTTTGTTAATAATGACTATACTACCTGTTAATTTATTCCATGTTCCTTGTTTTGTTTTGTTTGTCTTTAACTGTTTCAATGTTTTACTGGATGAACTAAACTCAAATTTTTTTTTTTCCCTATCCCCATACGGGGGTGTGCTGGACCTCGTCCCTGCTTCATCTTTAGTTACATTACTAATGTTGCAGATCCTTCTCAAATCATCTGCGCCTCCCCCAATGACATGTGCAGGCTTGAGGCTTGATCAGACGACCTTGACTATCCTTTGTCCTGCCTCTGACTACCCAACGCTGAATTTTCTTTTAGTCTTCGGGTATTTTACCCCAAATATTCAGTTAACATTCTTTGGGGCTTCACTGAGTGGTTGGCTAAGGGACACGGAAGCTAAGTGTAGTTTATGATCAGACCGAAAGCCATTCACATTTTTTGTTGGTACTTGCCAATTGATTTGAGATTTATTGTATTACTTATGTTCTCTATTTTATGCAGGTGCTTGCGGGTTTTTACAGATGCAATGCCGCCTCATGGAGCCTCATGAATGAGTTTTCTTTTGCCCTGTTTAATTTATCTTTGTCTTACTAACCTATTTTTTGCATTTTGTTTTTCCTGTTAAGGACTTGCATACTGCTTACTAACAACGTATGCAAGGACACTGGAGGTCTAGATTCGTTCAAAATAAAGAAATGTAGCTTCGTTTAAGAAAAAAATTAGAATCTTGCGAGAGCCTTGAAGGAGTAACCATCAGTTACTTATACCAGGGCGGGTAAGAGGTGGATTACCTCCACTGCCCCTCCCGCGTTCTACTTCCACCTTCCCCGCCTTCACCCCGTCCCACCTCCTGCGAACCGTCATCTTTACTTAGTTCCCCTCCCCCCTTCCGGATTCCCCTACCACCTTCCCTCCCTGCCGCTAAACTATATGAAACACACCAAATTTTCAAGCAACTCCCGCGCCTCGTATTGTAAAATTTGTTAACACATTTCAGAACGCAAGAACTCACCATTGTATGTAAAATCCTTCGCGGGTGTTCGCATAATACCTATAACTCACCAAAGATTAACCGCAATCGAATGAATCGACAAATAAAGAAACATTTGTTTTTACATATAGTTAAACATTTAGTTGTTTTCCGGGGAATCTAGAAAAGCAAATAATAATGTATTTTTACCTCAAAATAGCTATAAAATAATTTTATGTGTAATGCTTGTGATAATAATATAATACTGTGCAATTCTTCCCCACTATCAAGCCTAGGAAGCTTTAGTACTGGTCAGTTTGATAGATTTCTCGGATTGCAATCATTAAAACACGAGCCTTCCTACCTGATGGCTACCGGCTACCAACTTCGGCACCAACTCGGGATACACGTCAAACGCGCTCCTAACAGTCCTGGATTTGTCAATAGGCCTTGTAGGCCGCGGCCTAGGGGCGGCAGAGTTCAGGGGCGGCGCTCGCTCGCTTTGGTAAGCCGTTAAGTCTGTGTGCGATTATAAACGGGAAATTATCTCTGTGCAACGTTTACCCGAACTTGGATACCTATAGCTCTCCACATCGCACTTTGCACTCCGGCCACAAATTGTTCTGGAGAAAGGAGATTTTCCTGTTTAAAGCGAGGGGAGAATTACGAAAGGTCTGTATTGTCCCAAGATAAACTTAACTCGTCGCCTCATCTATGCATAGAATTAGACTGAAAATTATAAATTATGAAGATATTAATATAGATGATTTTGTCAATAAAAAATCGGGTAAAAAATTGTAATTCTTGTTTCATGTTACACTTTTACTTCTTTATGACTAATTTATTCGTTTATTTCATTTTTAAATACCTACTTAACCTATTGTTATGGGCAGAACGCATAACTGCTCTACAATATGTCCCCAGGCCAGCTCACGGTAGAGACAAAAGTACCCTCTATCTCAGAGGGCAGGTCGCACGAATGCGTCGGGATCTCTCTCTCTCTCTCCTTCTCTCTCCCACAATCGTCTGGGAATACTCACTGGGGAAAGGCTCCTGCCGAGGCAGATTAACAACAGGATGTAATTAATAGACTCATGTATTGTAAATTCAAACACAGTACAAGGGTTATTACAGCACAATTCAATTCAAGAGATGCATGTTACACAAACCTAGCTATCGAGTTTATATCTCATGATCCCTGTCAACGAAACTTTCTGAGTGGTGGCTTTACGCGAGAGTTCAAACAGTCTATCGTCACGGACACATTAAAGAGGGTAAATCAGAGGACAGCTTACATGGTGATTGAAGAATCCTTCGGCTCTCGGGTTCAGCAGGGCTCATCCCGAGTCTAGGACAGGTCCCGAAGTTCACCGGCATGGTAGAACACCAGCGCTAACACTCGTATGTACTTTAATTACATCGCAGATGTTACTGCGTTTAATTTGATCGGGCTAGTTAGCCGCGAACTGTATAGTTCGCGGAGGAGTGTCACGTGCGCCTGAGACGGCTTGTACTACTCGACTGGTGGCGGCGCGGCGGAGCGTGCCGGAATGCCGAGGGGAGAGGAGGTAGGTAACAGGAAACAGCGGGGAGCAACGAGTTGTTGCCCGCAGCGGTTTGTTTAGGGACTCGCGTTGGCGCTCCCTGTTGCTCTAAAAACGTACCATAACACTTCCCCCCGCGCTTGGAAAAAAAGCGACGTGGCAATGGAGCTGTAGGGAAAAAAAAATCCTCTTATGCTTCCATCGGGGTTTTGAGAGATTCGTTGCTTGAGAGATTGCCTAGCTAGAACATACAGTTTATGCTATAGTTTAGGTCACAATGTTTGTAGGGAATGGATGGGGGTACATGGAATGTTTGGAAAAGACAGCTTTGGGGAGAGTACATGGTGTAAAACAACATACAAGGTTATGCAATTGAAAATAACAATACACATGGTTATGCAATTGAAAATAACAATACACATGGTTATGCAATTGAAAATAATGACAATACATTTGTACAAGAGAAGAGAAAAGGTGTGATTCTAAAGTTTCATTGGTCTGGGAGCTAAGTTTGCGAAGCGTGGATTTGTTTGGTTTCGGAGAATTTCGAAGAAAAGGACGTGGTTTCACAGATTCTAAGGATTACAATATCACTGTAATCAGACCCATTTGAGATAACACTCAAGAGTACACTTGGGCCTTAGAAAACACTTGGTTTGGTCGAAAACGTTGAAGTTCACGAAGTGGAGACTGTGGTTGCTGTGCCGCGACTATGGTTACAGAGGCCATTGAAGAGAAGAATCCAGTATCTGCAGACATGCCAGTACGAATCCTAAATGTTATTATGGTAAACACGGATCGTATATAATGGTTATTGAAGCATAGTGTAGCTCAAGATAACTTGTATTGGTACGCATTCAGCGAATACTGGTGGGTCAAGGTAATGATGGTTTACACATGACGATATATGCGTCACTGCATGACAGAGCAAGGGACGGCAAGGTTGGCATTGATAGCAAGAGTAAGAACAAACCTAGGAGCTAGCGTGCTCAGAAGGTAGTTTAGAGTGTCATAATGTATAGTGGGACAACTCGGCTTGCTGTGGCACGACAAGACAACATACATATGAGCGGTATGGTCTGTGCTTTTAGGAACAAATGCGTAGAAAATGGCAGCAGGAGGGACCTTGTAACCACAGCGCGTGCTGTCAGGAAGTGAAGCTCAGCTTGGCTGTTGATGATGACATCCGCCTGGGCTTCTTTTTAAATCCGGGAGAAATTATTATTAGAGCAAAATTCTTGAAGTTTACCTGCCTAGGGACCAATGAAGAAAAGGTTTGGAGAGAAACAAAATGTGTCCAGAAAATGAAATAAACGAAATTTAGCCACCGACTCAGAGAGTGACGAAGAGAGATTCCTAACTAAATTGTGATTACAAGAACATTTTCCCTTTTTCAGGAAGACTTGGCGTTTGCCGAGTGACAATATGTCTTGGTTAAAAAACAACCGGCCCTCTATGGCCTATGTTAACATAAGATGGTAACATTTTCGTAGAATTTCAAAGAACAAGACAAAGAATCGTGAACTAGTCACGGCAGAGGGAAACCAATTCATGAATAAAGGTTGTCAAAAAAGAGACAGACGTTACGCCAAGTGCATATCGTACATATCCAACATTCATGAATGTGTTTCGTAGAATTGAGAAAGAGAAAAAAGGTGAGACATATGCAGAGATTGAGGGGGAAAACCTGTAGATAACCGGACAGTTACCTATTCGAACTCCAAGTGAGGGCGAAATATGGTCAACGACAGATTTTTCACTTCATAACATACGTCTGAGAACATGGGGGAATGGGGGAGGAGGGGAGGAGGGAGACGAGTTACGAAATTTGCTAGAGACTGGACTAATTTCCAATTCAAACTCTATGTGAAGATGAAACATAATCAACCAGCAGATTTCCTGACTCTTTACATTTATTAAAGGAGGAGAGATTTGAATACACATTATAACAAAGAGGCTAATCTTTCGCGTGTATTGGGCAAAAGATTAGGGGTCATTTTAAAACTTCTACATGATTGTGAGAAAAGACAGACCCTTGCTCCAATTTCACAAACCTGGGGGTTTTCTTATTCGTTCTCCAGACAACGAGTTAGGTGGTTTTGTGCTCAATCGATTAACTCCCACAGCACTATGCCCCATAATTGACAGTGAAGCTGAAAACTAGTCCTTTTGGGATAGTAGATATTCCTGGGCTTCTTTCCTTTTGCAAAGAAGTAAAAAAACAGGAAGTCCACGGGCATCGGCGTTGAATGACAACAAAAGGGTTGTGGACTACATTTCGTAGATCGCACACAAAAGGGTTTGATATTATTTCGTTCGCACGACTCATGGTAAGTGTTTTAACGTCTCCACGTATAGTGTACAAAATATGTAAGTACATACAAGATACAACTCAATTATAGACAGAAGTCAAAGAGTTTATACAAAGCATCTTAAAGAGGATGGCAAAGCCGATATTATGTCGTTCACACGAATCACGGTAAGTGTTTTAACGTCTCCACGTGTAGTGTACGGAATGAACGATTTACAACAAATTTGCCCAGTATTGAAAGACAGTAGCCCAATTACGTTCGAAAAAGTGGGTCCCCATTCAATACAGACGGCGGATTAAGCGGTTCTCATGCCAAAAGACACACGACCAAAATAGAATATACAAAACGGTACTCATGACAAATATGTCACACGACCCACTCAATAACATTTAGCTATGAGCAAAAGTGATTATGACGAGCTTCTCGTATTGTGGCAGGTATTTTAAGGATCCCTCCTATAATGTAACAGGGTTACGTTTAAATACAACACAATAAACGTTAACAATGCTTGTTTTAACACAGTATATGAAGATTTGTTAGATTAACTAACTCCGTAGCCCAGGAGCGTACGATAGAGTAACAAGGAGGTAAACAATTTAATGTCACTTCATATGTTATAAAGGCGGGGTGATGACAGAGTACATTTCTGTTTACACCATGTGACAAACAAAGACAGACCTATATGGTTTTACATACTGTCTGTTGTAGCAACTTCAGTGGGAACAAACAAAAGGGACCAATAGTGGTTTTACATACCCTTTGTGCAGTTACAACATACCGGGTTATGTGCAATTTAGGTTGCAAACAAGAGTTGAATGCCTAAGTTTACAAAACGATTGTCAAACAAAATATTGATGATTCACGTTAAACTGCGGTTATTTATGTATGGAAAACAGGGCTGTCGTTAGGTTTTATTAACCTTTTCCGTCAGGGCTGAGGCATGTAATACAAGACATACATGTTGAGAAGAGGGACAAATCGAGGACTTCTTATAACAACAAAAGACCGAGTATTTGGTTTTACGTACTTTAGTTGAAGCGGGCCCAAGAAGATTTGTATAAGGGTGGAAAGACCAATTTAAAGGCTTTTCCTTTATTTATATACATATGATTTCAAAATGGACGTGTCAAAATCCAATTTGTTAGCAAAGAGCTCGGGTAGGACGCCATCAATTTTTTAACATTTGAGAAAAATTGAAAACTACTGTACACAAGGAATGTGATTATGTGAGTAACCACTTATTTTTTACCATGATGAGTAAAATACGGAGCTTGTTAAGATGGTTTACTTGTCCTGGGTCGTGATTTAACGCTTTGGAGTTTACCAAATCCGACTTTAGAACGACGCTCCAGTACTTACAGAACATAAAAGAAAAATTTTTTGAAGAGATTCCTTCCGATATGATGAAAAAAAAACAACAAACAAAAATGGTGAAAATTACAATATTGCATTACATAGCAAGGCGTGCCATGGCATGAACGTTGCGTAGTGTGAGGGGTTGAGAGGCAATGATTTGGGTTCATGACTCCCAGACACTGTGACTCGACGGGTGTCTCTGCTCTAAAGTGATCAATTTTAGAACAGGTGAGAAAAAAAATAAATAAAAAACGTGTGAAACAAAAATTACGGTGGTTGCCAATTCACGAACATGAACGGGGTAAACTACACCGTGGAGTGTACATAAATTTACAAAAATGATTTTTTTTAACAATATTCGTTTTATCAACGAAAGGGTGGACATGTAATTGACACTTTACACGCCAGACATTGTAAGACTTCAATGTGCTTACAAAAAGGGTTGTGGTGATACACACTGGATCATTTTGAGTTTGCTGAGATAGTGGGGGTAGTTTTACTCGACTCCTCACTTCCAGTCTTTGCGATATCCTTAATATGGTAATTACCAATGTGCCTTCCAGAGAAGTCAGACAAAGAGTACACTAGATCTGATATCTTTCTTAGAACTTTGGCCTTCACGAAACGTGGTGCCAGCTTGGCAGAGAAATACGTGGCTCCTTGGGAAAGTGTGTTGTTCTTTCTCAAAACTATGTCTCCTGTGTTGAAGGTGACATGTTTCCTACGTAGGTTGTATCTGTCCGCACTCTTTTGATGAGCCAGGAGTAAAGCATCAGTGACTTCACTGTAGATGGCCGACAGTTCTTCCAGACGATGGGCATAGTCCGCGGTAGGGTTGCTAGTGGCGGCAATTGACGTAGGAAAGTTTGTGTCCCTATGTAGAGAACCGTGAACAACTTGTTCCATACCGTGTTTTAAGAAGAAAGGTGTGTAACCAGTGGCCAGGTTAACCGTGTTGTTCATAGCAGCCTGAATTTTATCTAGGTTTTTACACCAAGTGCGTTGATCTTTATCAACTAGAATAGCCAGAGCTGTGTTGATTGTCTGGTTATAACGTTCGACAGTGTTATTTTGTGGGGTATACAAGGTATTATAGTAAATGTCCTTGATTCCGTATTTGGCAAGAAAATTTTTGAATTCTTGAGCAATAAATTGTTTTCCGTTGTCAACTATTACGGTTCTGGGTGTTCCGTAAGGTATAAAAATGTGTTTTTCCAGAAGTTTGATGATGGCGGACGCATTGGCTCTTTTTAAAGGGAAGATCCAACAGAATTTAGTGAAAACATCCACTACACTAAGTATGTGCATGTGTCCGGCATAACTTCGAGGAAAAGGTCCGACGAGGTCCATTGACAATGATTGTAGGGGTCTGTCGGCACGTTTGGGATTACCCATTAGGCCGGCAGGTGCTGCCGTGCTATGTTTATAAGCTTTACAAGTTTCACATTTAGAGATGTAATTGCGAATTTGCTTAAAGAGACCAGGCCAGTAATACTTCAAGGTGATCTTTTTATACGTCTTGAAATTTCCTGGGTGTATGGAGTCGGGAGCACTATGATTGTCAATGATTATTTGTTCTCTACCTTCGAGGGGAACGACAAGTTTCCACGAGTAATCTTCGAGGATGGATAGTGGTGCCTTGCAATTACGGTATAATTGTCCTTCTTTTATGATAAAGTTAGGAAACTTTTGTTGGTTATTTTTACAACCTTCGAAGATTTTCAAGTACCATTCATCTTTTGTAGATGGAGGGGGGGCAATTGTGTCAACATTTAATGAAGCTAGTTCAATTCTTGAAAGGGCGTCGGGAACAATATTGTCCGCGCCTTTACGGTGAACAACATCAAAATTGTATTGAGACAAACGGGAGGACCAGCGAGCGAGCCTACCGGAGGGATTACTTAAAGAGATCAACCATTTCAAACTACTATGGTCTGTGACTACAGTAAATTTGCTACCGTCTATGTAACCGCGGAAATGGTGAACAGAATCCAATACAGCCAATAACTCTTTTTCGGTAATTCCGTAGTTTTTCTCGTGTTTGTTTAGTGTGCGGGAAAAATACGCTACAGGGTGTTCGCCATCTGGGAATTCTTGAGTAAGAACTCCACCGATTCCTACATTGGATGCGTCCGTGTGGAGGGTAAAAGAGAGTGCAAAATCCGGGCAATTCAGAACGGGAGCTTTTTGAAGGGCATCTTTTAAAGTTGTAAACGCTTCTTCAGCTTCGACAGACCATCGGAAATTGCTGACACCTTTACGGATGCCGGTAATTTTATTTAAGGGGGCTGCAATAGTGGAAAAGTCTTTGATGAATCTCCTGTAGTAACCTGCGAGTCCAAGGAAACCTTTGACTTCCTTCGCGTTCTTGGGACGGGGAAAATTTGCCATGGCTTCCACCTTAGCGGGGTCTGTTCTTAGGCCTTTTTCGTCGACAATGAATCCCAAATAACGTAGACGGGACTTACAGAATTCAGACTTCTTCAAGTTGATGGTTAAACCAGCGAACTTGAGTTGTTGGAAAACTTTTTCCAGCATTAATAGGTGTTTTTCAAAGGTATCGCTGACGATGATGAGGTCGTCAAGGTAACAAAACAGGCTGTTATCGACTTCAGGACCGAAAAGTTTGTCCATCAGTCTTTGTAACTCGGCGGGGCTATTTTTTAGACCAAAGGGTAATCTTTTAAAATGGAACATTCCCCTACCAGGTACAACGAAAGCAGTTTTTTCGCACGATTCTGCGTCCAAGGGTATTTGCCAAAACGCTTTGCTGAGATCGACAGAAGAGATGAACTTGGCGTTACGCAGCTTGTCTAAGGTTGCGTGAACGTGAGGTAAGGGATACGCATCAGCTTCCGTGCAAGAGTTTAAACGTCTACTGTCGAGACAGAAACGTGCAGAGCCGTCTTTTTTAGAAACCAAAAGAGTTGGGTTGGTCCATGCACTTCTGCTGGGAACCACCACACCCATTTTTAACATTTCGTCAAGTTCATTTTCTAAAAGTTTAAGTTTTTGGGGGGCTAAGTTGTAATAACGTTGCTTTATGGGTGGGCCATTGGTTTTGATATGGTGCTCAACCAAATCTGTCAAACCTAATCCGCATTTTTCGAAGGATATTGATTCGAATTTATTGACCATTTCCTTTAGTTGGAGAGCCTGGTCCGTGCTTAAATTTTCGTGAGGTATTATTGTGCGGATCTCACTAATTTGAGCGGCAGTGGAGGTTTCGCCAAGAGTATTAAATACTTGGGGAGCAACATTGAATGCTTTCCAGAAGTCAACGCCAAGGATGAAATTCTGGGATATAGAGGGCACTATTAGAAAGTTGATTGTAACTATTTTATTGTTACAATTGATTGGCAGGGCCAGGGCACCGATGACCGGCTGAGAAACATTGTCCGCAGTCGTCAGGAGTGTCGATTGGGGCGAAATTTTAAAATCACTGTTAACAAAAGGCAGGTGAGCATTGTTGCCAAGACAGCTGACAGATGCCCCACTATCGAGTAATCCGGAAAAGGTCACATTGTTAACAGAGAAGGAAGCATAGGGTCTCCCATCTTTAGCTTGTTTGCAACAAACCGAAGAAACATTTAAGGTCTGGTTAAAATACTTAATGTGTGCTAACCAATCAGTCCATTCTTTAGACCTTGGTTCAGAATGGGTGCCTGAGAGGTTATTATTTAGTTTTTTGGCCTCTTCATGTAGAAATTTGGTGGGGGCTTGGAGAGATCCACCTGAGGTCTGACATCGCTTGGGTTTTGTAACCTTTCCATGTCGTGTCTTGATTTCTTGAAAATATTGCGCAGTTCGTCGCGTGGAGGAGAGCGGTCCCTAGAGTGATGTCTCTTGGAAGTTCGGGGTTCCTTGGATTCCAGAAACTTCGCTTGCTTGAAACAAGTAGTGGCCAGATGGCCTACTTTTTTGCAAAAAGAGCATACTTTTTTGTTGTCGAATTCTGGTTTTAAACCAGACGAACGGCTTGGCACAACTACATTATTAGACACATTCTTTATGTTCTTCCTATCCTGGTATGATTCCAGAAGGAGACAGACTTCGTTAAGCTGGGCCAGGGATGCAATTTTCTGCGAGGTGATGATGTTCTCGTATTTGCTTAAAAGGCCATCAGTTATGACTGGTAATAGTTCAGCTTCCGAAACGGGATGTGAAAGCTTGATGTTAATGGATTCAGCCCTTTCTATGAATGTTGCTACAGGTTCATTTACCAGTTGTTTAATAGATAGTAAAGATAATTTGATCCTGTGCTGGGCTTCTGTCTTTCCGAAGCTCGAGATTAGGGCAAATCTGAGTTTATTCCAATCTTTGCATTTAGTTTTTTGAATGCGGTGCCAGGGTATCAATTCTGGGGAGATGAGTTCTATGAAGTTTTTTCGTAGAATCTCGAATGGGATATTTTTGATAGTAGCCGTTTCTTCGATACGGTCGATGAAATCCAGTACATCGGAGACGCCATTATATTTGACTTTCCAAGAGGATAAATCGTAAGTTTTATCTTGTGTCAAGGTGGGTGCGATGTCCTGTTTTATCATTACTTGCGGCATAGGTTCTTTGTTAGGAACAAGATTATCCAAAACTTGCATAGCCAAGCGTGAATTATTTTCGCTTGATGGGGCGAGGTTTATTTTCTTAATATACTTTTTGTTAAATAAAAGTGCATAAGCCTTTAATGTAGATTTAGATTTGCTAGATGGCGAGAGTCCTCTATCCTTTAAAGCAGTTTGTAAGTGAGTTTTGGATAAACTGAGCACGTTGGGAATGATACCCAAATTGGATGATGCCATAGCTTGATTGTTTTCCATTGTGAGTTTCCCGGGAGGTGAAAAAATTTTGCCAGGGATTTCCTTTAGCAAACGCAAAATTAATTTTGTGAGGCACTTTTCACTTGGTAACCACTGGTTGACACTTCTAACATAGTTATAGAAAACTGTATTCCATACTACAATTTGGTATACATGACACCAGAATTCATGGTCAAGGTGGAAAAAAAATTGGCGTGGACTGACCTTAGGGGAAACACTTTTTTTATTTTTCACAAAGCACTTTTGGAAATTCGGTGAAATTCACAAGTATTAAACTGATTTTTCAAAAAATTGGCCAGGACTGGCCTTTAGAAAACGGCTTTTTAAATTTTCACAAAGCACTTTGCACTGAGAGGGGCACTAAAATTCACAAAAGGCACTCTTCTGGCAAATAGGAACAAACTTCCGGATGAAAATAATTGAATATGAGATTTGATACGTCAACCACATTGAAATTGTTTTATTTATTCATGGAACCAATCATTGATTTTATTATATTATTTCACTTTCCTTTATGTAGGGAAAAAAAACACAATTCACTTTACACTTATGCTGAAAAAAACGGTACCTATAATGTAGAATAGGAAAAAAAGTCATTATTTTGTCCATTTAGTGTAATATAAATTGTACTAATTTAATAGACACAAGTGGGCCAATTGGTATATTGTGCAAAACAACAAAAAAAACGTCAGTCCGAAATTTTTGATTAAAGGAATTCGCACAATAAACTGGGATTCCAGCATCAAGTTTGTAATAATCATTTCCGTTGCTAGCCGGTTTAGTTATAAAAGGGCGTTCTGATTAAAAAAGTGCTGCATAGCAACAGATAATCATTTGTTCCGACGGGTTTTTTCGTTGGAATTTGGCGCGGGAACAGTTGCGCGCGCAGTCCGGAGACTAGGTATTTGCTGCGTTAATATTTGCCGTTTGCATAGGCGCGAAAGCTGTTGCGGACCGGTGTTTGTGGCGCGTGCGCAGTCAGATTCGCGGTTTAAATTTTGGGCGACCTTCTACTTGCTTCTAAAATGGCTACCTTTAAAATGCGGCGTGATTCTACCCATATGTTTCTGTGGTTTTTTCACAGAAATTCCTGTACACTGGATGTAGAATAACAAGTTATAATTAATGTTCACAAAACAATTCCTGTGCAGGGAGAATTTCGACCAGTTGCATCCAGCAAAACGATCGGGACAGAGGGAGAAAAGAAAGAGAAAAAAAAAAAATTCCGAGGCCCCACGCTGTGGCGACAGTTGTTATGGGCAGAACGCATAACTGCTCTACAATATGTCCCCAGGCCAGCTCACGGTAGAGACAAAAGTACCCTCTATCTCAGAGGGCAGGTCGCACGAATGCGTCGGGATCTCTCTCTCTCTCTCCTTCTCTCTCCCACAATCGTCTGGGAATACTCACTGGGGAAAGGCTCCTGCCGAGGCAGATTAACAACAGGATGTAATTAATAGACTCATGTATTGTAAATTCAAACACAGTACAAGGGTTATTACAGCACAATTCAATTCAAGAGATGCATGTTACACAAACCTAGCTATCGAGTTTATATCTCATGATCCCTGTCAACGAAACTTTCTGAGTGGTGGCTTTACGCGAGAGTTCAAACAGTCTATCGTCACGGACACATTAAAGAGGGTAAATCAGAGGACAGCTTACATGGTGATTGAAGAATCCTTCGGCTCTCGGGTTCAGCAGGGCTCATCCCGAGTCTAGGACAGGTCCCGAAGTTCACCGGCATGGTAGAACACCAGCGCTAACACTCGTATGTACTTTAATTACATCGCAGATGTTACTGCGTTTAATTTGATCGGGCTAGTTAGCCGCGAACTGTATAGTTCGCGGAGGAGTGTCACGTGCGCCTGAGACGGCTTGTACTACTCGACTGGTGGCGGCGCGGCGGAGCGTGCCGGAATGCCGAGGGGAGAGGAGGTAGGTAACAGGAAACAGCGGGGAGCAACGAGTTGTTGCCCGCAGCGGTTTGTTTAGGGACTCGCGTTGGCGCTCCCTGTTGCTCTAAAAACGTACCATAACACTATATTTGAATATTTATTTTGATAATTGTGTGTCACCTAATAAAAGTAGGTACAATTGAGTGATTATGATAGGTGATTGACGATTATGATATTATGATTGACGACCTCCGTAGTCCAGTGGGTAAGACTCTTGACTCACAGTCCGGAGGTCGCGGGTTCAAACCCGGCATGCGCAAATAAATTTTATTTGATTAATTTGTGTTATTTCACAATTAATTCATTAAAAATAATATAGAGTATATTTGCGGCATGTTCCAGAGTGGAAGATACTATCAGTATCGCCCTGGTGTAAGACCACCATTCAGAATTGAAACGTTACTTGAAAATGGCTTTAGCCGTGTTTGGTGACCAGATCTGAATAGCCAGGTACCTTCAGCCTCACAACATACCCCAAATGGGGATGCCATAGTCTCACTGGCTCCAGACGGGAGCAAGGGGCGGCGCAAATGAAGTGGCCTATACTTATGAAAAGTATAAATACGGCCCTGGCTCCTAACATGGGTACACGGTCGACTTTAATCTGTCACAAGAGAATAAGTGTGGAATAATTTGCATGTTTTCTCCCACCTACAATATTGGTCTCGGAAGACCACTTCTTCCTCTCTTAAAAAATGCCATCCGTACATCATTCCCAAAGGTGGTATAAACCCTGAGAGAAAGTATTTTCCCCTGGGCTTCCCTGTGTGAAGTTTATTTTAAAAGTTCAGTACGGCAAACTTATTTACCTAATTTTATTATTATACTAGCTGACCCGGCCACGCGCTGCTGTGGCTAATAAAACACAACGTCATCTACTGGATGGTTATCCAACCTTTATAACCACCGCCGTCTTTGAGTTTATCGCAAAGAGACAGACAGATGACGCGGAGGACTTTAATTTATAATACGTAGAGATGGTGTGAAAAATTATAATAATGTGCATGAAATGCTTGGGGTAACTAACGTATTTAAGTTAATAAGGATTAATACTGTATCCATCTAAATAACTTTTCAATTACCGAAACGTACGTGACCATTTTATTAAAAGATAGAATGGGTATAGTAAGCTATCAGTAAAAGATAGATGTGTGCCTTCGCGGACTTTTTTGTAGATCTATAAAAGAGGAATATCCCACCATGCATTGTTTTGTTATATCCCAAAAGGATTAGGCAGCATTTTCGATGAAAGCCACTAGGCGGCTTGACTTTTTCCGACACTTCTAACAATTATCGTTATGTTTCAACTAATTTACACAAATCCTTGACAAATTACATACCTTAACCTTCCTCATAAAACACACTATCTATTGGTGAAAACCGCATGAAAATCCGTTCAGTAGTTTTTGAGTTTATCCGAACAGACAGACAGACGACGCGGGGGACTTTAATTTATAATATGTAGAGATAGAGAAGATATAGAGATAGAGATGTAGAGATTTATGTTTGTCTTATCTAACTTGGATTACCACAGACCTATTTCAAGCAGTCGCAGGCGGTCGAGCGAGCTTTTTCAAGAATATCCAGGAATATCCTTCAAATCTGGAAGTTACAGTGACGCAAAAAAAATCCTAGGATAATACGCATGGCTCTGAGTCTGGTATGATCGCTTCTCCCTCGAGGTTGCGTGTCAGCGTACTGGGCTATATTCTCGGGAACAACTAAAAGTAAATGTTGGTAGTCTGTCACACTTCATTTCTTATTTTCTTTCATAGCAGCGCTGAAGCACGCATTATCCAATGCTTTGAATATTAAAAAAAAACAAAATTTTCTGGGAAATTGATCAGACATGGTTGAATTTTCTATTTCCAGAATTTGTTGGAAGCTTCTCCTATCCTTATTCTATATTCCTCTTCAAGGTCGTAGCGAGGTACGGGCAGGGGGGGGCAGCTGCCCCCCCCCCCCCCCTAGAAGGTGCAGGAATGCTCACAAACGATAAAGTTTACGTTTGTGAGAATCAATTTAATTTTTATTATTACCTTTTTAGTTGATCATGATTAATGAAGCATCAAGAAAACGTGCCTATCAGTTACATTGCGCTGTTATTAAATCAGTTTCATTATATGTGTTCAACTGATAGCCAAGTACTCAGGCATATTGGAACCTATTGCCAATGCTTTACGATCGGAAACTATCAATATGTACACATGTATGAGTCATAAAAGGAATAATTTCTGTTATAAATGATCATCGAAGCAACGTAGACATAGAGAGCCAAAATATTTTAGATATTTCAATTAGAACTGCAGCTGCCTATGGAACTGATGTACAAGTTCTACGCATTGTATCTTGCCAACAACATCGGTCCAATCACCTTTCTGAGACTCCACGCGATTTTTGGAAGCGATCGATTATTTATCATTCCTTATTTTGATTTCCTAATATCTGCATTGGAGCAGCGTTTTGGTGACCAAAATTTGCCTGCTTTCGGATTAATGTCGCTACATCCCTGTACAGTATTGAATATTTCGTTAATTGATTTTAAAGAAAAAGCAAAAAGTTTTTGCCTATACTACGATTTACTTAATTTTAATCAAGAAGCCGACTATGGTATAAAAAATGGCAGAACAAGGGTATGACCAGAAAAGATCTCGAAAAAAATAGATTTTACGGAAGTGTTTTTATTTTACGCAGTAACTTAGCGCGGGGGGGGGTGATACTACTAAGGATACTGTAACAAAAATATTGAATACGGTGTTATTTATATTTTCGTAGCTCTATGACTCCCCGTGGAATGCCCCGAATCAGGGAGAATTTTTTGCCTGACGGTCTTTTCATAGACGAAACGAAAATAGCCTATTTCTGAAATTCTCTACCCCCCCCCCCCCCCCCAGTAGGTATTGTTTTGTTTTCATTTTTAATGTAACCTGTCCCGGTGCTCACGCAGCATTTACCTTAGATATATTCTTGGTTTGTCTACACCTGCCCCCCCAATCATGTTTTGAGTAGTATTGTGACAATAATTGCTGAATCGTATACTGTAAGCATGAGCCCAAATACAAATCTTATTTATGAGCTACCAATTTACCAACTTAAACAACTTACCAATGTTACGTGTAAAATCTTTCAAGGCGTAAATATAAATAAATCAACATATAAAAGATTTCAAGGCCTGAATAAGCACACTACTAATGAAATTACGCCATCCATTATTGTACAAAAAATAAGATTTTTACATAAAAAACGTAAGCTCTAAGTGATTAGATGAAAACCTTCCAAAAACAAATTTCACATGTCCATTGCGGGGTTGAAAAAATATCACATTGTTGAGAGAGGGTATATTACAGGTGATATTTCTGTTATTTCATCCCTTTCATTATCCGCCATGGAGAGGCCGTTGTACATTAAAAATCACTCAAGCCCAAAGTGAACAGAGGGGGGAGTGCCATTCTTGTGGAGGCCACCTCTAGTGTGGGCTGGAGGACTCAGCCGCCCTACCTACCCACTCAACTGCCAGTCCACCCCGCCCTACCCCCTCGCATTGTCCGCGAGAAGAGGTGAGCGGGGAAATGCCGCCCACGCGTCCGCCGCACAGTGGGTGAAATGGGATAAAAAGTGTGAGTGGTTTTACACTTACATATATCACATTTTATTACAGTATGTCATTTGATTTTTTTCAATCTCGTTCACGGCCTTTGTTGATTTTACCATCTTGGTCAATAGCGTATAATTCAATTCAATTTATTGATTTAAAAACATTACAAAATTAACATTTCAAAGCGTTTTTAAAAGATAAGGTAAGCAGATTTTAACCAACAGCAACAAAGCTTGCCGTCCGAAAAGGGATTCATTGATGTCAAACATATCGATATTCGAAGTGGTTCTATTTAACAACAAGACAGCTCTCTCGATTGGCATGACCGTTGGCAAGTTAGTTCTGCAAGCCGGGAGACAGTCTTTGCTGTCGGTGACGGAGATAACCATCAACATAGAAAGTATCGCTCTCCATGATAGTCGAGTTTTCGAACCATCCACGAATGATTCTGGTTATGCGAATGAATAACAGAATATTACATACGATACGGTACATGCACGCGAATAAAGCAAGCAGTGTGTGCCAAGATATCCTCTTTACCTAATCTTCTAGACGTGTATTTGCGGCACGTTGCAGAGTGGAAGATACTTTCATTATCGCCATGGTGTAAAACCGCTATTCAGAATTGCAACGTTGCTTGAAATGGCTTTAACCGTGTTTGGTGACTATATAACATGATGTTTGGTGACAGGCGGGCTAGAGCATACAGAGAACATTTACATTGATAAAAGTCAGGAAAATTTCGTATCTGGATCACATACTTCGAGGGGAGAAGTATCACTTGCTCCAATTAATATTGAAAGGTAAAATAGAGGGTCGCCGAGAGCCTGGTGGGAGACAAATGTCTTGGCTGCGAAATGTACGGGAGTGGACCGGCATTAGAAGTGTGTAGGACCTATTCTGGGCAGCGCAAGACAGAGATACATTTTCCAGAATGATCGCCAACGTCGGGGAGGACCTGATAGGGATAGGGCACACCAAGAAGAAGAAGGTGACTAGATCTGAATAAACAGGTATTTCCCCGCCTTCATCTTCCCATCTCTTCCATATCCTTCCCCTCCACACTACCTTCAATACCTCACAACATACCCCAATCGGGGATGCAATAATCTCATTAGTTCCAGGCGGTTGGGTTCAGTTTTGTGCTGTATTAACATAAATAAGACTCTTAGAGAATCAGGCGTGAAGATTTGATTGATAGTTAAAAGTACCTAAATAATAGAAGTTTGGCAATATCGAACAGCATTGATAGGCTTGCGTCTGCGTGGTTGAATTTCAGAATCCAGCTACGAGTGCATGTCGGACGCCACGCCATACGCGCCGCGCCACAAATAACATCAGTGGACGTGGAATTTCACACGAAGTTACTGTTATAATTGGGTTTCTAATTCAAGAATTCGACACAAGATGTCGCTACTTCCATCAGCAGCTCGCATGTCGACGTTTCTTCCCTAGGTATAACTAACTTGCGTCTGCGTGGTTGAATTTCAGAATCCAGCTACGAGTGCATGTCGGACGCCACGCCATACGCGCCGCGCCACAAATAACATCAGTGGACGTGGAATTTCACACGAAGTTACTGTTATAATTGGGTTTCTAATTCAAGAATTCGACACAAGATGTCGCTACTTCCATCAGCAGCTCGCATGTCGACGTTTCTTCCCTAGGTATAACTACTACGGATTTATACAATTTAAGTATCTTTCCGGATATGGAGAGATTACATATGGCGTCATTGCCTGTCACTGGACCACAGTTGATCCGAGGAACTGGCAATTTTGGAACCAGTTATTAACGGATTTATAAAATGGTTAACGTCACTTAAACTGAAAGCAGAGCCGAACTAAAAGCTGCCCGCAGGGCCTAGCAGCAAAAACCTGCGGAGCGGGTTTGTTAAAAATTATTAATTTGCTAAACATTCAATATCGATTATATTGAATGTTTAGCAACGCGCTCTTGCACACGCTGTTAGATACACACGAATATAAAGAAGATTGTCTGTGAAGTTATATACGAGATAATAATAAATCATGAATTTCGTTGAGAATTAGATACACACGAATATAAAGAAGATTGTATGTGAAGTTATAGTATGAGATAAAAATAAATCATGAATTTCGTTGAGAATTAGATACACACGAATATAAAGAAGATTGTATGTGAAGTTATAGTATGAGATAAAAATAAATCATGAATTTCGTTGAGAATTAGATACACACGAATATAAAGAAGATTGTATGTGAAGTTATAGTATGAGATAATATGAATTTCGTTGAGAATTCAATATATTGAAAAAAAAGAACTCACTACAAAACTATTATGGCATAATTGTTTTGGGTTAATTAACTTTACGAAAAAAATTATTGCTGCAGTATAGTAATACTCGTAGATTCGATTTAAATATATTATTGATTTAAATCTCGCATTAAATACAGTATTTAAAGCAAAAAATTTGTATCCCTGAATATTTTTTGTTATTATCATCAAAATTGCATTCAAATTATGTGTTTTATTTGCAGACTGTGAAAGCGGTTTATTAAATACACCTTCTATAAAATGAAATGATTTCTGGTTATGAAAAATATACAGGATGTTAAGAAAAACTTGACTTATGTACTTTAACTAGTGATTCCTGACATTATTTGTAGTAAAAAATGTAAATGAAATTTTGGCTTCCGATGATTTTTTGAAGTTTTTTTTATTCAACTAAAAATTTAAAAAGGACAGGTTGAAGGATCGGTTGGTTACTCATGAGGAGATGTGGAAAAATTGTTTGATTTTTAATTAAAAAATTTTGGAAAATAAAACATCTAAAAAGTCACCGAAGACCAAATTTTCTTTTACATCTTTTACACCAAATAATGTCAGGAATCACTGGTTAAAAGTCAGTCAAGTACGTCCCTTAATATCATGTATATAGTATGGGTTTAAAATAACCATACATAATCCCAAAATCTTTGAGTAGACCACAGATTTTGGGTGGAACACAGATTTTGGGTAGATCGTAGATTTTTGGTGTGCAACAGTTTAACTTGTTACCCCATTTAATTTGAATGTTCACTCGTATTTGAATCTTGACGCATTCTTGTTACTCGCGCTGTTCACACTGGAGACAGTGGCGAAATCTGGTGAATGGAAACGACGGTGGCACTCAACGGATTTTGCGACAAGAAGAAGGAGGTTCCTGAAAATCTCCGGCTGACATCGTGAGGCGTTAGTTTTTTCTTTACCTGATACTGGTTTCTTTTAAATGTAAAGATTAGGATGTTCTAATTAGAGATGTTATGGAGCTCCGTAACCGTAACCGAAACTATCGGATATCCAAAATAAAAAAAAATATCCGTAACCGTAACCGAAACCGATATAAAAATTTCGGATAGTTTCGGATAAAGGCGGAGTCTAAATGACAGGTTACGACAGGTTTTTGGTTGTTTTGCCCGGCCGAGCCGTCACATGTCACACAAACCGCGCGTGTCTCTTGCAATTTGCATTGTTTATGATTTATTTTGTGATTGTGGGTGTACAAACGTTAAAACTTATTATTTACGAGAACCTACTTACTTAGTTTCAAAGTGTTGTGTAAATAAATTGTTATAGTTTTGGATAAAGGCAAAATGCGTCCTACATCTAGTTTAGTTTTGACATTTTTTGATGAAATTAATGTAGATTCATTGATATATTATATCTCTATGTGTAGATTATGCAAAATGTAAACAGTGCGGTAAAAACTTTTCACGCAAAGGAGGTGGCACTACTTCTCTGAAACTTCATCTTAAATCAAAACACATTGTTAAATATGAAGAACTGTTGTTTCTGGAAAAGTATACTCAACAAAAACAACAACAACCACTTCAACAGCTAACACCTTTACAAGAGTGTAAAAAACAGTTGTCAATAACAGATTCTTTGAAAAATAGAGGTTCCTGGGAAAATTCTAATATCCGTAACCGAAATTATCCGAAACTAGCGGATAATCCGAAATAATTTCATATCCGTAACCGTATCCGAAGCCGGTATAATATTATTCCTATATCCGTATCCGTATCCAGATCCGAAATTTCATATCCATAACATCCCTAGTTCTAATAAAATGGTCATGTTCAGTAGACAGATCTGGCGCCCGACATTCCCGATAATATTCTCAAATTTTCAAGGTTAGTGTTAGATATTTCCGATAATATTCTCAAATTTTAAAGGTTAGTGTTAGTGTTTGAACATTAATGTCACGCATCACAGATTTATTTCTTATAAATGATTATTTTGTTAGCTTCATCATCCAAGAGATTCTCACAAGGAACCTTGGACCACGACCTGAGATATATTAGATTGATCATTATGATAAGAGTCTCTAATTTAAGAAACAGCATATTCCGTTTTATAGAATCCAATAAATTGATAACTTGATTGATGATTGATTGGTTTCATTTCTGCCTTAGATTTACAAATTAAATCGCTAAATCCTTTAAGTTACAGGTGGACCACAGATTTTGGGTAGACCACAGATTTTGGGTAGACCACAGATTTTGGGTAGATCACAGATTTTGCACACAATAATTTCAATATTTATTTAAATTTGTCCTCTGTGCGCCGCCGGACCACCCTGTTGCGGGTCCTGTCACCCGTTGGGTGATTTCACTTTGTTTCCGGTGTGAATTTGTGGGAAAATGGATGATTGATAATACCGTATGAAGAATGGAGTATGGAGGTACGTTGAAATAATTAATTGGATTTTTTTCGGGGAAAAAAAATAAACACCTTCTGCGAACTACTGAAACAACGCTTAATGTCTACTCAATGTACCTCCACATAGGTGAATAAATTGTAAAATTTGTTTTATTTTTTTAAACGACTTGGAAAAGGAGGAGGTTCTCAATTCGACTGTTTCTTTTTTTTAAATTTTTTATGTTTGTTACCTCAGAACTTTCGACTGGGTGAACCGATATTGATGATTCTTTTTTTATTTGAAAGCTGGTGCTTCCCGTGTGGTCCCATTTTAATTTGGTCCAGTTTTGACAATAGCATCCATGAGAAAATCATATAAGTCTTAAATTTGCATCAAGTGTGTGCGCGACAAACGGACGAATAACTCAATATCGTGCAAACCGATTACGATGATTCTTTTTTTATTGGAAAGGATGTACTTCAAGGGTAGTTTGATGAGAGTTTGGTTAGGTTCTGATTATGGGATCCATGACAAAGTAACGGAACTCTCCAATTCTTAAGAGCAAATTAACGATACTCGGCGGAATCTTAATCGAATTAGTTAGTGTACTTCAGATTCACTAAAATTCAAAAAATAAACAAAAATTTTAACAAAACAAAAAAACGACTTCAAAATATGCACTAAAAAGTAAAAAAATAATTTCGTATTCTTCTACAACTTAATAATCAACTTACTTTTTCTACTCATCAATAATGTCAATGTCAGCCAAGGTACCCGGCCCGGCGTGTTCACTTGACAGCTCCCCTCCCGCCGCGGCCCTCACCTCGTCAAGTAACGCGTGCGACACAAGCACATCCCACTTATAACTATGTATGTAGTTACAAACCTACCTTGGCTGACACCGACTCCAAAAATAACAATCGTACCTACATATTGATGAGTAGAAAAAGTAAGTTGATTATTAAGTTGTAGAAGAGTACGAAATTATTTTTTTGACTTTTTAGTGCATTTTTTGAAGTCGTTTTTTTGTTTTGTTTTTGTATTATTAAGTCGGTGTGAAATGTACCATAATACACAAGCTAGAATATGATTAATTGGTTAAAAATGATAATTTCAGTGGTGTGTCTTTGAGTAACTTAGGTTCAAACTGATTTTTTACAAGAGAGGTGGGTTTCATCCGAAAGATCTTACCGTTCTTACTGTCTACACGTTCTCAGAACAGGAAGACTTGTAGTAGGCACTTAGGAACTGCCTAATTATTTATTATAACTTTCCACGAAGAAACCTTTAGACACAAAGCTAAAAGATACTGACGAAATCAGGACGAAATCTTTGTTTTTTTTTCATTTTTACTTAGGTATACACAGGAGGCCCTGAGGAAAATAATTGCAGATGCTGTGTAGAGGGTCGTTTAAGAAAATAAAGGAGAGGAAATTCTGAGAAGGAAAATGGGTCAGTGTCCAGGATATATCAAAGAGATTAACGTCTTTAGAATGCAAGAAATCCGTTTTTAATGTCAGTTTATTTTTAGGAACTTTTTTTGGCATTAAAGCAAATTTCATTAAAGTATGCACAAGGAAAAAGTGAGGTGACAGTTTCCTTCCAAATTCATTATATAAAAAGACTATGTTTTTTAAATTTTGATTTTTTTTAAATTTCTAACATTTTGATCAAAAATGTTTTGGTAAGAAAATTATTAAAATTTTTTTCCGTGTTTGAATATTAAAATATAGGCATTTTTTAATATTAAAGTACATTTCAAACACACAAATCTAAAAGGTAATTTTATCTAGTTTTTATAAAAAGTATTTGTTTTTACGACATATTCATATTATAATAAGAAATATATAGAACATTCAAAATACTTTAGAAATATTCCAAATTTCGTTCAGAAAAAACATTATCAAAACATTCGTATACATGAGATAAACTACCCTCTCAGGCTATGTAAACAGTGTGTATTTTTTTCCATGAACAATTTTTTAATTAGTACCTAGTGTTTTCACATACACGCTATTATCAATTGAATAAATTTTTGACGGGTTTTTTAGTAAGGCTGTAAATATTTTTTGTGCCTCAGAATTCACACTTACAGATTTTTTGTTCATAGTTAAGATCGTGCGGATTTTCACGTATAACTACATTAATATTACATGTATCCGATAGTACCGCAACATTACAATGTACACTTCCACTCAGCGAGATTACAATGCGGCATTATGAGAGATTTACAATAACAAAATCAGAACGAAACGTTGAAATGTGTTGGATTGTGTAGAGCCATTGTGGCTCCACATAATCAGCCTGCCATCCATCATCATCAACAACCAACAGCCAACTACCAGGGCTGTATTTAAGTATTAAGCCGCCCTAGGCAATTATCTCTGCGGTCCCCGCTCCGCCCTGCTCTCTCTTACTTTCTAATCATTTTCATTGGGAGTTGAAACGGATATTAAAAAACTGAGAAAAAAATTACACTAAGAGGAAAAGTTCTAGGTTGCTATATTTAATAATATTTTTCTCTCTCTCTAGATCTAAAGGAATTTCTTCTCGTCTTTCATTTCGGTCAATTAAAACATGTAATGCAATTTTGTCAAATTCTTTTTGACTGGACACCCAGGTGGAAATAGAAAAGTGGGAAGACCCAGACTGAGGTGGGAAGAGGAGGTAAGAGGGGATGCAGCACAGCTTCTCCAGGTAACAAACTGGAAGTCAGCCGCTGAGGGCAGGAGGAGTCGGAGGCGGATGTTGCAGGAGGCCAAGGCTCGATATGGGCTGTAGCGCTATCGGAGAGAGAGAGAGAAAAAGAATGTAATGTTGTAGGTTGCAAAAAAATAGTTTTACGTACGAAAATCATAATTCACGCCGGAAACCGTTTTTTTATATGAAAAAGTAACACCTTCAGTTAACTTATTATTTTGAGAACAAATTAAAACACGACAATCACAGAAAAGTATAAAAAATTTTAATCATGGTCGCTGAACACCCGGGCACTTAGATTCCTAAGGTTTACACGCTCGCACGTTTTACCGCTGAAGCGCCACTGGTATGTTTTATGTGCACTATTTTTTAGGTCAGAAAGTCTCGTGGTCGCAAATTCATAACGTATAATGGGATTCGTTTTGGAGTCGCTCTTGGGCGCCCATGAGCCAATATAGTTAAGGTGATACGATCTTTACTACGAATCGGTTCACTTTACAAATACCAAAAATATGCTTTGGATAAATTGAAGCCTTTCCTAACGTTTCCATGGAGTAGAATTAAAATAAAATTGTTAATTTCTTACTAAGAAATATAAGCGTAAACTACTAAATAACCTTCTTTTTCATTGGAAATTTATGAACGCATGTAAGAAACAACTTTTTAAACCTACAATTTTATGTTTAAAATTATCTGTAAGCCTTTAACAGTTTCCATGGATTAGCTTTCTTCCTTTCTTGTAAAATTATTCACAAAATAAATAAGAAGCTCTTTTTGGATTGAAATGGTGACCTCTAGACTCCATTTGCCAAGCGATTTTTACATCTATTACCTCTAATCGTAGCGAAAGGCATATTAATAATACATACATTTTTGGCTTCTGGCTTCCTCTTAAGCGAGTGAACCGAACATAAAACATAGGTAATATTTGTGGCAAGAGGATATACATACTCTCTCCTTGTTTGAAGGGCTATTTTCAAAATATATTGCTTGCATGACTGACAAAAACAATTGAAATAAATGATCATTCGGAGTATCCAAAATATTCTTAGCATGATAATTTTAACTGTGGTAACAAATTTTAAGCAACTTACTTTCAATATGCATATTACCAAAGTATTTAAATTTTTGTGTGTTTTAAACCGTGAAAACTAACTAGTCTTTTGAACTGTGCCGCCCCCAAAAATTAGACGCCCTCGGCAGCTGCCCAAGTTGCCCAGGTCTTAATACCAACCTGCCATCCACCCCCAATACAACTCGTTTCAGGCGCCGCTAAAGCCCGAACTGAATTGCCTGAAACTCCTTCAGCGCGGGTAGGTACTCAATGAAATCTGCTAATATGAATATAATGTTGTCTTCAACATGTTATAACTTTGGACGGGTGTACTAAAATAGAAAAGAGAGATGAAAAAGTTTATGTATGGGATTTTATTAAAGCAGCAATTGTTATCAAAGTACTTTCTTTGAGTGCTTTCCACAGTAAAATAATTGATTAAGTACCTACTTTAGACACTTTGATATTCGAAAATCAGAGAAGAAAAGAATAGTTACATTTTTAGAAAGCTTTCAAATCGGCAGATGCCTGAAGGATTTTACCAACGATTTCTTAACATATTTAAAATTAGCTTTTGTCCCTGGCTTCGCACGTGCCACTCGCCCCCCCCCCCCTTCTTACTCGGTACATTAATTTTTCAAACAGCTCGCGTGCCACCTATTAAGACGTAACAATCAAACACGCGCAGTAAATTTTCACTATCAAAGGGATCTCCATAGTAACCTAAACAAATGACAAAATGACAGTGCACGTCAAACAATTACTTAGCAGCGCTTTGCTTTTCGTCTGGTATAATAAATAATTTCATAACGCCAGAGCTTACCAATGCATGTAGCCCATAGTACTCGCAAATAATGTAGCTTTCTATTAGTGAAAGAATTTTTAAAATCCATTCAGTAGTTTTTGCGTGAAAGAGTAACAAACTGACGTAGTGCCATCTGTCATTCAACAACATAAATAATTTCGTTCTGTTTGAAATACGAAAGTCGGTTAAATTTGTTCATACAAAAATACTAAAATCGCTATTAAAAATGTGAGGTTGGGGTTAGGAGGGTTAAAATTTGGGGTTATAGGTATTTTTTGATGCCAAATAAAAAAAAACATTAAAAAAAAAATTGTCAAAAAAATTGATTTTTTTTCTGGATAGGGACACCCTAATAACCTAGCGGTAAGAAATATACTTTAAAACCTATTCTAATACCTACCAAATATATATAAAAAAATTTCATCAAAATCGGTCAGGCCGTTTCGGAGGAGTGCGACCATAAACACCGTGACACGAGATTTTTATATATAAGATATGCGACTACAACTAGTGTATTATATTATTAAGGGTATTGGAAAATTTAGTTACGGAAATTCTTGGTAGTCTACCCGTACGAGTAATTCTTTAACTCCGTAGGGGGTTGAAACAGCGGTAGGAATGGACCGACGATTGTGTGTTTAGGATATTGCCGACGGGAACCCGTCGCCTCAGTCCACACTGCCCTTAATCGATTAAGTATGCAGTAGATATCATTGTTCGATCAGGCTTGAAATTTCGGGTTGATTGACGAATTTTCCCCTTTAGATTATCAAATCTGAAGTGGGTTTAAAGCAAGGTGAAGGGGAAATAACACGATGCGTGTAATTGACATGGGTTTTTTGCATTAACAACTTTAATCAATTAAACAAAACAATTAGGCACTTCTCACCAGGGTGGAAAAAACTCTCCGAGTCGTCATGGAAGGAAACCAAATTACAGGATTCACAAAATGGAAAACACACATTTGTGAATAAGTCGAATTAATTAATAAGTATCTCTATCTCTACATATGTATTATAAATTAAAGTCCTCCGCGTCGTCTGTCCGTCTGTTCGCGATAAACTCGAAAACTACAGAACGGATTTTCATGCGGTTTTCACCAATAGATAGAGTGTTTCGTGAGGAAGGTTTAGGTATGTAATTTTTCAAGGATTTGTGTAAATTGGTTAAACATAATGATAATTGTTAGAAGTGTCGGAAAAAGTCAAGCCGCCTGGTAGCTTTCATCGAAAACGCTGCCTAATCCTTTAGAGATATAACAAAACAATGCATTGTGGGATATTCCTCTTTTATAGATCTACAAAAAAGTTCGCAAAGGCATATATCTATCTTTTACGGATAGCTTACTATACCCACTCTATCTTCTAAAAAAATGGTCACGTACATTGCGGTAATTGAAAAGTTATTTAGACGGATACAGAATTAATCCTTAACTTAAATACGTTAGTTACCTCAAGCATTTCATTCACATTATTATAATCTTTCACACCATCTCTACGTATTATAAATTAAAGTCCTCCGCGGCATCTGTCTGTCTCTTCGCGATAAACTCAAAGACCGCGGTGGTTATAAGTTTAAGGTTGGATAACCATCCAGTAGATGACGTTGTGTTTTATTAGCCACAGCAACGCGTGGCCGGGTCAGCTAGTATATTTATAATACTATTATATTCCATTAAGAAAGAAGAATATTCTTAGACTAGAAAACCTTAAAAGAATGCACCAGGCAATTTTTCAATCTTTAATACAATATGGTATTATTTGCTGGGGAGAAACAAATGATAACATTTTAAATCCACTTAAAATTATTCAAAGATTGATAATTATGGTACTCCTGATAAAAATTGTTTTGAATGTTTGAAAACTTTCAATAATTTCAGATTTATAAATATTACCTATGATTTACAAAAGATACACAAGCCAATATTATTATGTATCAGCGTTAATTGGTCGATGACCTATATCAATATGAAAATCACCTCAAAGAAAGCGCAAGCCAAGCAAATTAAAAAAAGCAAAGAAAAAAAAAGTTCAGTCGTTTTTCTTGTCAATTATGTGAAATACCAAATTTGTAAATACCCTCACACATGAATGAGCCAGGATTTAAAATAAAAACGCAATAAACCAACGCAGCACACGGCCCATTCTCTGCCGTCATTTAAGTAAAAATTTACTGGTAACTTTATCAGTACGCACTCAAAATTTAGACCCATGGATTCACAAACACCTTACACACCACACAAGAACATAAGTAACAGCAGCCCGTGCAATGATCGACCATAGTGATCTCTCAGTGCGTTTAACTTCCGTTAAGAAAATCGGTGCAGTACACAAACTCAATTGATGACTTAGTGCGTTTACAACAAGGAATCAATTTAACCACCTGGGTCCCCTCAACATCATAATATCGATTCACCATAATTCAGTATCAGAATACAAGATATATATAATGTCAGTCCTTTAAAAATATCCAAATGTTTTCCTACTCCCAAAAAGTTGCGTCAAATATCTTTACTTCAAATTATTCCGTAGCGGATACTAACCCTGCCGGGTAAAATATTTATAATAACTCCCCAGATATTTCAAAGAGACATGGTATCGTCGGTAACGAAACCCATTATTTTTTTCTAAAACCTTGTAATCTATTTATCGTTCATTTTATCTGTGTACCGTCAGTTTACACGCGGTAGAAGCGAAACTTTATTAAAACAATCTCAACCAATACTTGAAAAGTGAGGTCATAATAAAAGCGACCAATGAGCACAGACGTAGCGTAATTTTCGTTTCATATTTTAACCAATAGGAACCTTTAAAAGTGACATCATAATCAAAGCGGCCAATGGGCGCAGTTGATGCGTCACAGGTGCAGTAATCGTAATTTCCGTTCCATCAAGTTTCAGAAAGTTTCACTTCAATAAAATAATTTAAAAATACATACCTCCGCAAGCATCCTTGAAGTCAGTGCAGCAGTCACCCAGTTTGAGACACGCGTGGTCGCAGTAGCATGGCTTATCACCGAGGTCTTCGACTACCGCGTTGAGCGGAGCGCGCTGCACCACGCAGGACGAGTCGCGCCCGGCGCAGCAGAGCTTGGCCTCGCGGCACGAGCCGGCCCAAGCGCCGCCCGCCAGCGCTAGCAGTGCTAGCGTCAGGGCACGCTGCATGCTTGCTAAACTGGCTATACTCGCAGGAGAACACTCTTTATGCAGCCGGCTATTGGTTGAGCTCACTATTTAAACCTGTAACAAATAAACCAGTTGTTAGGTTATTTTTAAACGACTTCGGAAAGGAGGAGGTTCTCAATTCGACTGTATTTGTTTTTATTTTTTATTTTTTTATGTTTGTTACCTCAGAACTTTCGACTGGGTGAACTGATATTGATGATTCTTTTTTTATTTGAAAGTTGGTGCTTCCCGTGTAGTCCCATTTTAATTTGGTCTAGTTCTGATAATGGCATCCATGAGAAAATCATATAAGTCTTAAATTTGCATCAAGTATGTGCTCGACAAATGGACGAATAACTCAATATCACGCCAACCGATTTCGATGATTCTTTTTTTATTGGAAAGGATGTACTTCAAGGGTAGTTTGATGAGAGTTTGGTTAGGTTCTGATTATGGGATCCATGACAAAGTAACGGAACTCCCCAATTCTGAAGAACAAATTTACGATACTCGGCCGAATCTTAATCGAATTAGTTAGTGTACTTCAGATTCACTAAAAAAAAAAAAAAAAAAAATTTTAACAAAACAAAAAAACGACTTCAAAAAATGCACTAAAAAGTAAAAAAATAATTTCGTATTCTTCTACAACTTTATAATCAACTTACCTTTTCTACTCATCAATATGTAGGTACGATTGTTATTTTTGGAGTCGATTTTTATCAAATGTTACGTTTTTCGACATATTGCCTAAAATCTATATGTTATATTTTTAAGTATTCATATACCTGATTAAATTTTTAATAATAAAGTCAAAATAACATGGGACGGTCGGTCTAAGAGCGAGGTCAACAGCCGTATACACCAGGCTAGGCTTGCATTCAATAAAAGGTCGAAAATAATAGAATCGAATAATATAGACCTAGAACTGAGAATACTCCTCATCAAGACCTATGTATGGAGTATCTTGATGTACGACTGCGAAACATGGTGCCTATCCGAAAGAGATAAACGGAGACTAGAGGCTTTTGAGATGTGGTCCTATAGAAGACTATTAGGAATTTCCTGGAGAGATCACATTACAAATGAGGAGGTTCTCCAAAGAATCGAAGGAGGAAGGCACCTGCTCAGGACCTTGTCCGAAAGGCGCGCAAGATGGATCGGCCATGTAATAAGACAATAAGGCCTCTTGCATGCCATAATGGAGGGTATGACCGAGGGGACGCCCACGCCGCACTATGTGTAATTTCTCAATCTAGCTCCACTTTATTCATTATTCAGCTCTTTTATCATTTGTAAACAAGATATTATACTTACAGCATTGCAAAATACGTCATTTTGAAGGTAATTAAACAAGGAATAGTTTACAAAAATCATATAATTAAAAAAAAATATATACGTAGAGACTCTTCAATTTAAATTCTGTACGAATTAATACATGTTGGAATGCGTTGATGTCTCTTAAATAATAATTCTTACGTCTACTTCATTAACATTTGTAAATAAGATATCGTACTTATTAGTTTGTTTTTTATGTTATTTTGAAGATAATCAAACTCAAAAGTATTTAAAAAAATAATACATACTTAGACATCAATTTTAAAACTTTACGAAGAATAAGAAGTGGTGGAATATTTTGATGTCTTCTTATTAATAATTATTCCCTCAACTCCATTATCAAATGCATAATACACGGTATTTACAGCTTTGCATCTTACATAGTTTTAAAGGTAATTAAATGAGGAAGTAATTAAATGAAAAAAATGTAATTAAAAAGTACCTAGGTAGGCACCACTTAATACTGTACAAAATAACACAATGTTTGAATATTTTGTTATTTTTTTAAAAACTCACTCTACTCCATAATCATTTTTCTTAAAAAGTTCATCAATCAGATTCGTATACATCACTTACTTCTGATAAAGTAGTCTCTGGAGCTGATGTTAAAGGAGCGGATGGAGTTGACAGCAAGGCCAAAACATCCGGTAAGAATTTGGTACCTTTTCTATTCGGTAATTTCCGCAAACTGGATATAAGTGGATCTGATGAGATGAGCAATATATGCAACAAGTCGGTATTCGTTGCAATCCGGGAAGTCTTTCTTGTATATAACTCCCTGAACCGTCTATTATCCTTATTCCTGGCTTCTTGTGCTTCTTCTGATAATTGTCCAATGGGCAGTATAGAAGTTGCAATAATTTCCTTCCCGTGTACCAAAATCTTGTGTACACTTGCCGGCATATAATACCAGGGGTACAAATCGATATAAAGTTTTTGCGTTCTCTCTGCATATTTCCCAAATGCATCAGCATCTATGGTAAATCCACTATTTAATGTTTCCAAAATTATTCTGAACCGTTTGATCAATTCTTCATCTAAACCTGTAATTATTGCTGTTTGCTCAGCGTTTCTAAAAAACCTTCTTGCCGTATTGCCGTCATTGGTATTGCCAGTTCCTTGTTTTGGCATATCAACAAGGAGACCCATTTCACTCTTAAATTTTTTTTGTATATCTGATTTTCTTTTTTTTACATTTTCTTTACTTTCGGCATCTCTCGCCTGCCATTTCTTCACGTCTAATTTATAGGAAATATGAAGCAAACACTCAAAACAACGAATCCACGCATGCAATGGTGACAATCCGAATGAATATGTACTAGGATCTGGAGAAATTTTGGATACCATTTCCATATTATTCATCTGTTTGGGTGATGCCCCACATACGTAGCACCTCTGCGAAGATTTGTAAGCTGTTAAAGTATTGCATATTTTACCGTCAACCATTGTGAACAATAATGAATGCTTAACTTCAATTTCCTTGCCATTAACTATTAAATTTGAAGGCGCAAGAGCTTTTATTTGCAAATTTATGTTACTCGTTTCGTCTTCAATTAACTTATCAGTTTCTTTTGCAAATACGAACTTTATTGGCCGACAATATCGTGTAGATGATGGCCTTGGGTTTTGCCAAATAATGACATTATGATCACTAACAAGTTGTAGTGGTACAAATGAAACACTGAATAAATGTTCGTCACTATATTCACCCTCCTCCGAAAATTTCTGCTTGTATGTGCTTTGGCTAGAACTACCGTCACACCCCCACTTAGAAATTAGAGTCAGCGAGTCAAATGATTGTCTTGATAATTGTGAATCGATTACTTCTTCTTGAGAGCAAGCAATGCGGTTAGCCGTGTGATTTAGTAATGCTTGCAATTTTACCTCAGCGTAGGTTTCTGTTACGACAATATCACCAGGGTCAGGATAACAAGCGGCTTTAGCATTTTTCACTAAATAATAAGGCGGATATAGTGGACTATTTAGTTCTCTTGCCTGCTTCCTAATAAGTTTATATTGATTAGTAGTCAACTTTGCATTAACAATCAAAGACAGAGCTTGATTTGCCGTCAATGTTGTCTGTGTTACACACGGATTACTATTTTTTTTAATTTTTGTGGCATATCGCGGTGATCTTGAAAATAGTGTACCCGCAATGTAAGCAGCATCGTTTTTACCAGAAGCCCGTAGAGACGATTGAGCCGCCATGGATATTTCTATTTCGCTAGAGGACTGAACGACTTTTAAAAGTTTTTTTGCCCTTGTTTTTTGGGTACAATCCGTAAAAAGTTTTTTCGGACGACCGCGTCTGGAAGCACTTGTAACGTTTAACGTCGAGTTACTACTAGAAGGTATTGAACCATAAACACTTTCACTCAAGTTAATGTGTCTGTCGAGCCAAACGGAATTGGTATTAAGAAACCTTTTTACATTTCTGTGACTTTTCTTCCAACGTATCCCAATTGCACAGGTCACTTTACTAATTGAATATTTAAGTGATTTTAAATTATCAGCAGCTAAATCCACAAAACCAAAATGTTGAATAACATGACGTAATACAATGTTTGTTCGGTCTTCCTTTGGATTTCGTAACCAAATATCGAAAATCGTCCGGTTGGAAATTGATGGCTGCCTCCCTGAAATATGAAAAAATTCTAAAAAGACGCAAAAAGACGCAAAAAAAATTTATCCCATTGATATTGAGGATAAGTTAACCTTACGATTACATTATTTTATCTACGCGGAAACACACTAAACCTAACTTTAAGGTCATGTAATCTTTTGAAACCATATAAATGAATAAATATTGTTCTTAGTTTTTTTTAATTAAATCTGACATCAAATCTAGCAAATAAAAATGATCAAACACTAGGAAAAAAAATAATCCATACCTTGATTTGTCGTCTCCATTTCAAAGAATAATAATAAATGTTCACACAAACTAATCACAACCATTCAACGCGAACGCTCAAAACAGACTGATTACTGTAGTGCAGCGCTCCCGTACGCATACAATAGACTTTACCTGCCCCCAAACCTACCCCACATGTCACAAAAATAAAAATAACGGGCAGTTTTATCTACCTGGGATATTTAACAATGCAATTCTGAAAATTTCAAAACGATTTGAAATAACCCATTTTTGCATTAAAGTGGAGCTAGAATGGGTTTTTACACATAGTGCGCCGAGAGTACCTGGAGGACCTGCTGGAGGACGTGCGCTGCTCATCATATGCAGACTTCAAAAGAGCCGCACAAGACAGGGAAGAGTGGAAGAGACGAATAGATGAAATTGCTGCAAACCAATCCCAGGATTGAAACCAGAGAGAGAGAATAAAGTCAGTGGTAGCCAATACGTAAAATATTTCTAACTACCTCAATTTTGTGATTAACAAATTATAATGGTTATTTAACCTTTTGATTTGATAGAAAACCAATTTGCTCCACGCAAACCAACAAAAGGTTTTTCGCGATCTTTTGTGACTATGAAACAAAGCACTTTCTGTTTGATAAATGTTTTCGTAAACCAACATTTATGGTTCTGGTGTTATTTTTACGACCTCTACACGGTTTATCTAGATGTACTTGGTCGTAGACGGTGGAATTATAAGATTCGTCAATATGTACTTAAAACCTACCTTCTTAATAATTTTAAAGCATATATTTTATGTGACATTTGAAAATTTTGCTTGAAATGACTTTAGGCATGTTTGGTGACAATATCTGAATAGCCAGGTGCTTCCTGTCCTTCCTTTGCCCATCACCTTCCCCTCTCACTATCTTCAGCCTCACAACATACCCCAATTGGGGATGTTATAGTCTTACTGGCTCCAGACGGTTGGGAGCGTTTGGGACTGTCATGCGGTTTTCACATAAAAATGAAAAAAAGATTTGCGAACGCCCAATATTGTTATAAGTTTAACGAATGTTTTAATTAATTGATTCCCATTAAAAACCAGCCCATCGACAACGTTCTGAAAGCTCCCACGCCCAATCCACCCCTGTAAACAAGTAAGGATGACCTAGCGGCGGCCTCGACCTAAGTTTTTTATTCCTATTTTACACTAAAACTACAGTGTACCGCGTACTGGGTATACTTACTCCAGCGTTATACCGTCCCTCCGTGTGCTGTGTGCTCTCTGTGCTCTGTGCTGGGTGCTGTCGGGTGCATTTGCATACAGATTCGATTTTAAATTAGAAATTTGCAGCGGAGTTTGCAGCAAAACGAGGAAATCGCCTGTAATTTTGTTCGAGAGATTTCTTGCACAAAAAAATCTTCACTCTAAAACAGAAATCTGTTTTCTGAGGCAGCAAAAAATGGATCGAATCGAGTGCTGACTGGATTTTATAAGCTATTGCAACTGTTTTTAGCCATAAAAAGAATTATCCTCTTGGGATATAAATGTGCTAAGTAGAATAATACATTTTAGTTTTAGGACGGCCTCTGTTGCCGAGGGGTAAGGCTCTCGACTAGCAAACCAAAGATAGCGAGTTCAAATCCCGACGCACAAATAAATTTTATTTTATTAATTTGTATCATTTCACAATTAATAAATTAAAAATAATACGAAGTATAGTTGTTGCATGAAATTTGACGGCCGGCGTGGTCAAGCGGTAAGGCTCTTGACTCGTAATCCGAAGTTCGCGGGATCGAATCCCGGTTTGGGCAAATAAATTTTATTTGAATAATTTGTGTTATTTCACAATTAATTAATTAAAAATATTGTATAGTATATTTGCGGCACGTTCCAGAGTCTCCATCTCCTTCCCCTCCCCAATACCTTCAGCCTCTCAAACGTACCCCAATTGGGGAAGCCATAGTCTCACTGGCTCTAGACGGGAGCAGCTGAGACTCGTGCGAGGTACAACTAAAAAAAATGGCTAAAGCCATTTCAAGCAACAACCAGGTAGGGAAAACTAGGTAGGAAATGAAATTTTTCACTTCCATTGTGAAACTTTTAAATATATGGAACTATTCACTGCTTGACAATGTTTGGTTATGTTGATTTGTTTTGGTTTTGTCCAAATTCCCCCAAATTCCCCCCTCTCACTACCCCCGCCTAATGAATTGTGTACTTGTATAGAATTTTTAAGTTAGTTTTAAGTTTGATCGTTAATGATACGGACGTTTCGAAACCGGTCGCAAAAAATTTAAAATTAAAGTAACAAATGTACATCGAAAATTAAAAATTTTCAAAACAAATATGTTAAAATTAACTAGGGAAAGAAGTTCAGTACAATCAACATTATTATTTAAAATTTTGTGTATAAATATCAAATCAGCTATTGCTCTCCTTTGTTGCAAATTTATTTATTCATTGTCGATTATATTGACAAAAAAGTCACTGCTCAGCTACAATTCAGGATTTCTCCTGGAAACTAGGTGGTTTTCAGCAGTGCCTCAATATTTTTTTATTTTTCTGGCAGATATGTTTTATACTTATGTTATTCGGCGGTACAACCTCTCCACACCCTTTCGAGATATTTAGTTATTTTTGGTTGGAGTAGATATTTTCCCTAAACCGACTGCATATTGTGTTGTATGCTAGGGGGGCCAACTGTCAGATAGATCAACTCTCACAATCCAAACATCCACACTCAAATACCTGTCCAAAGGTATCACAATTTTCGGGAAACTGTTGAGGAACATGTTGCGAGGGAAACCGTTCTACCCACCACAGGACTCGGGAGTTCCCGGAACACTAGAGGCTGGCTCACCGCTGTGACCACACCAAACACACTAACTTGGGTTTGGCACTTGGAATCTGCTTTAGATACAATCCCACCATCAATTAAGGAAAGCAAAGATAGCAATATCTGCCAACCTCAATTACAATAAAGAACTCCAGTGAAAAATATTACGGCTTTAAAAAAATATGTTCATATAGACCAATAAACGCTGATTGTGAATATATAAGTTTTATTCCATAATATTAAACGTAGAGTTCTTAAAAAATTATTAAAAAGTGCATTTTTAAGCCTCTCGTCAAAACACACTGTAAAGTTGGTATTACTGAATGGTTAGTGCTGACGTCACGCTACACCAGTCATTGTATTGAAATCTTTGATTATGTAGGTATGACATAAGCCGACAGTATTAACAACATTTCATGTTATTCGTTAATTCGTACTATTTATAGAGATTTAGTTGTTTTGTTTATTGAAACAATATTTAAGCCTAAATAATTCAGTATCAAAAATAGAGGTATCTCTATTAGTTTATCTCTATTATTTAAAATATTGAAAAACTACTGCACAAAAAAATAGTAATGCTACTTCTAGGGAGAATGCTTCGAATAAAGGTATTCAAAATGGCGGCACTTGATCAGCTGATTGCCCAATCCCATAGTAATTTTTTAGGAGTGATGACGTCACACGATTCACCGTACATACGGTGGTTTTCGGGGGATCTTGAAAAATTAAAACTTTGACAATTATTTTAACTACTAAAACTAACTCTAAAAATAAAAATAAAAATGCAGTTATTTAAGTTAGAAGGTCATTATTCATTAAAAAAATTAAAAAATTGGACTGGAGTTCTCTATTGTTTGGAAACACGAATAAATGTTTTATTCACTTTTATTACCTGAATATACAATTCAAATTAGGCGTGGGCGTTATTTAACGTCACTATATACAATAACTAGCTACGCGGTACGTAACGGAAATAACTAGTTTCGATAAAATTACAAGTAGTGATTTTTGTAAAGGCGTTTTTACTGTTAATTGTGATTGTTGGTGTTGGGCGCGATGTGAATAGTTTCGCATCGCGTGTTAAAGTAATAATATTGATTTCACTGTATAGTTACAAACAATTAGATACTAGATAGTGATTTAATTTATTTTCGTTTCGTGTGTGGCTGTATAGTTTGGTGGAGGTATTTATGCAAACAAGCACAATAGCTGAATGAAAATAACTAGTTACAAAAATCACCTGTTTTTCAACAGGTGACGCCGACCAAAAAACTGGTTTCGTTACGTTTCTTGAAAATGGCGTAACCAGCCACGGAGGCGTCTACTAATATCTACAGAAATTCCAAAAACTGAAAAAATCGAACTAATATCTATGGGAATCAAAGTGTTGACGAATATCTACAGCTCAAACTGTTGATTAATATCTATGAGAACCAAAGTGTTGACGAATATCTACAGTACTGTCAGAGGTTGGATTTGCAATTATGTATAGCATATTGGAATAACGTAATATTGCGTATGCAGTTTAAAAAACTTAATTTATGTAAGTATGTATGTAAAAATCCCTAATGTCGGACTATTGGACACATATAGCTGATTAGTCCAACCTACGCTCTGTAGATATTAGTTCAACCTACGCTCTATAGATATTAGTCAACACTCTGAAGTTCGTAGATATTAGTTCAACATATGAGCTGTAGATATTCGTCAAACACACAGGCTGTAGATATTAGTATCTGGAGTCCCAGCCACGTCTAATTCAAATGTGTAACTAGTGACGTTTTTCTTTAAGAGCCATTAATGGTAATAACTAGCAGTTAAAAACCCACCCGCTCCGCAGATTATAACTGCTAAGCCCTGCGGGCGGCTTTTTTTATTTATTCTTTTTTTTATTGTACAACAGACAGGTAAGTCTAATTACGGTACAATTTTCTTACAACTAACAAACTAACAATACATGTATATAATTTTTTTAAAACTTGGTATGGTGATATCAAACAAATCTATATCCGCTGGTAGGGCATTAAGCAAAGTCATACCTCTTGTCATGCTGTGTTGAGCCATGACATCTGTCCGACCCTGCATTATGTAGAATAGGACGTGGCTATGAGATGGTTTGGTTCGTCTTCGCCCAGTTCAGTTATAGAGTTGGTGATCATTTTATAAATCCAATAGGAACTGGTTTCAAAAACGGCCCGTTCCTCGGATCCATTGCCATCCAGCGGTAGCTAGTCATAGGCTTGTTGAAAAAGTATCGGTATATCGTTGGGATGTCGAAAGTGAAAAAAATATCAATAAAATAAAAATATAATAAAATAAAAAAGTATCGATATTTATTAAAATATCCATATCGACGTCGATTCATCGAGGAAAAAATATCGATGTATCGATATATCGGTCAAATTTTCAAAAGATTTTGCGTTTTTAAAATAATAGTGTATTGAACTCAATATTATCAATAGTAATTTTTATACACAATGTGCATTATTTTAATGTACAAAAATCTCAATAAAAATTAAGGTATTTTTATTAGGTAATAATTACAAAAATATCAAAACTAAAAAGCTATCTTCTAACTTGTGTGTAAACTGAGACGCATACAAAGTTTGTATGCGTCTCAGTAACATTCTATTGGCGTATTAATCTGTCAAAAAGGACTTCGTGTTTTTTTTTTCTTTATTTTTTCCCAATTTTTACATTTGACATATATACAATATTAAAAAAATATATATAAGAATAATGGGAACCCTCTAAGGCGCAGCCTGTGCGTGGGTAATATGGTTAAATACATTATATTATTGGACCTAGAAAGAAACAATACAGTGGCATATAAAGAAAAATCGTGATTACATTTTGTCTGAACAGCTTGGGTTTAAAAGTGTATACAATAATAATAAAGTACTATAGGTATACATATATATCTATATACATTCTTAGGTATTAGATAGAAAGGCAAATTTTTGAATACAGTAATAAACATAATTTTTTAAAATTAATTTATAAATAAAATAATACATATAAACTTAATTTCAACAGATTCAAGAGCTAGAAAACAGTTGTTAAAGTGAAAAAAAAGGAGTAAAAAAGTCCTAATCAAACCAAACTTTATAACAGACCAAACACCAGAAAATGTGTTTGGAACAAGGTATAGTCAAAATCCATAGACAATTGGGAACCAACACATAGGAGTGGCTTAAAAAAATGGCGAAAAATAGAATACATTTCTATGTATGTACCTACACATATACGATAGTATTAGTGATCACAAATACTAATGCAAAGACAATAGATTTGTACGATATTAATAGTTAAAATTTCAACCGCCAGATGTCATGAGTTCGTTCCTATACGGTTTTGGATTCTAGTGACTTTAACTACATAAATTTTTAAAAATATCGTTTTTGATACAGTTTTCGATATTGGATATTTTGTATCGATATATCGGATCAAAATATATCGGCTTAAAATATCGATATATTGAATTAAAAATATCGATACTTTTTCAACAAGCCTAGTAAATCGATGTATCGATATTTTTAATTCAATGCATCGATATTTTTAGACGATATATTTTGATCCGATATATCGATACAAAATATCCAATATCGAAATTTGTATCAAAAACGATATTTTTTATTTATGTTACTAAAGTCACTAGAATCCAAAACCGTATAGGAACCAACGGAAAAAAGTAACTGTATTAGGTCATGACATCTGGCGGTTTAAATTTTTACTATTATTAGCTTACAAATCTATTGTCTATGCATTAGTATTTGTGATCACTAATACTATCTCATATGTGTAGGTACATACATAGAAATGTATGCTATTTTTTCTATGCCACTCCTATGTGTTGGTTCCCAATTGTCTATGATTATTGATTATACCTGGTTCCAAACACGAAGTCCTTACCGGAAACTTGAGAAGCGTGGCTTATTAGAGTATATTGAAAAGGAATTAAGATTCATGAAAGGTATGGTTTTTATAAGTTTGTTTTTAAATTCAGCCACGTTCTGGATATTAGTAAGAGCTGAAGGAAGTTTATTCCAAATGTACAATGCAATGCTTTGAACGCAATGAACCCTTATGAATAATATAATGAAATAGGACAAACTCGTATTATAATTTTATTAAACTTTTAAGAGCACGCGATTCGAAACTAACTAACTAACCATCAGAGAGGACAGACCGCCAAACATCCCTGTCTTGGCACACATTCCTTGCGTCGTTTACATTCATACAACGTCTCATACATTCTCTTCTATTATTCTGACTCTTGACAAGGCCCGACTCAAGTATCTGATTCACTTGATCGAGCCATGTCTTTCTTGGGCGTCCTCGACTTCTTCTACCATTCACATTTGCGATATATATTTTCCTAACACTCCTTTCCTCGTTCATTCGCTCAACATGCCCAAACCATCGGAGCGTTACTCATTACGCTTACATCAGCCTTGCATTCTTTGCGGATTTCCACATTGCTCACACGATCATACATGGTTTTACCACACACACGCTTCACGGATCTCATTTCTACAGCGTTCAGTCTACTTTCATCCTTTCTCTGCCAGTTCCATGCCTCACTGCCATACATCAGGATAGGTACCAGTACTCCATTATGGACGGCTAGTTTCGCGTCATTGGACAGTTTTTTGTTGGTGCCAACGGCGTTCAGTCCTCCATTAATAGAGTTACCTGCATTCACCCTTCTTTCAATATCTCTATCAGCCTTCCCATCTCTCGTAAACATTCGTATTTCTCGTACGCGATTCGTATTTCAAAAAATCCATCCGTCCGAAAAATATTAGCATTGCCCAAGAGCGGGTCCAAAATGAATCCCGAATTCCACAAATATCACCACCTATGCACCTTTCGACAAATTTCTTGGATTCATATTTTTTTTATTTTTTTTTTTTATTTATTTATTTTATACATTTTACAAATATAAGACAAAAAGTCCCGATAAACTACTTTTTAGTAGTTTGTCTAACGGGTTCTTTACATTAAAGATCTTATTATAGTGATTTAAATAGTTACATTTTTACAGTTAAAAGATATAAAATTAAATAATTTATTTTTTTTTACAGAAATATACTTAGATACATTTTTACAATTATAGATATAAGATAAAATTAAATTTTTTACAGAAATATACTTACATAAAAAAAAAATTATGAAACATGAATAACAATTTTAAAGTCTTTAGAATAAGTAATATGTTATTGTAAGCTAATACAAATGAATTCTTTCCGTAAGCCAAGTCTTCAGTAAGTTCACCAATTGTTTGTTTTGGGTACAGTTTTTAATTTCAGCTGGAAGCATATTTAAACAACTGGGAATCATGTAATTTAACGTTCTTTGTCCATATTTATTTGTATGTTTAGGTACAATTAGTCCTTCATTAAAGTTAAAACGAGTATTATGGTTGTGTTCCAGCCTGTTTATATATAAAGGGTTATTTATGTGCTGAAATATAATTTTGTACCACATAATTGCTCTCACTGAAAGAATTTTGAGACTTTGATAAAAGTATGGAATATTATGCCTTTCTTTGTATAAATTTTTTTCAGCTAATAATTTAACCAATGAATTTTGCACTGATTGAACATGGTCTATATTTGTTTTACAAGAAAATCCCCAAGCTGTTATTCCATACCTTATAACAGATTCAGCTAGAGATAAATAAATTATTCGAAGTGTGCAGAGAGGAACAAAAAATTTTAGTTTATACAATCTGTTTACAATTGATCTTAATCGTGCACAAACTTTGTTTATTTGTATATCCCACTTGAAAAAGCAATCAATAATAACACCTAAATAAACATACTCTTTAACTAGTTCCATATTTTCACATGTACACGATGCTGGAATACCATTGTGTAAGCAATCTGATGTATGTGTCTTTATTTCAGGTGTAATACATACCTTAACATTAGGGGATCTTATGTGTAACAATTTAGTTTTTTTGGCATTTATAATTAAGCCAGAGTCGTGAGACCATTTTAAGAGTTCAATGTAGTCTTTTTGTAAAAGATCTATACAAGTTTGCAAATCACTGCTAGAAATAACTAAAGCAGTATCATCCGCGTATACAAAGTATTTTACATGTCTAAAAATGAATTTAATAAAAGATACATATATAATATATAGGATTGGACCTAATATGGAACCTTGAGGAACGCCGGCAAAAAACTTCTTTTTTTTACTTAAAGATTTTAAGAGTTTTAATTTCATGCATCGGTTGTTTAAGTAGTTTTCAAAAAGTTTTAGTAGTTTTCCTCTTATTCCTATAATTTCTAGTATTTTAAGTAATTTACCATGATCAATGGTATCAAAAGCTTTCGAATAATCTATAAATAAGACCAATGTATGTTTTTTACAGTTTAATTCATTATTTATCATGTTGGCAAATTTTTGAAGCAGCAATTCGGTACTCTTTTTTTTTTGGAAACCGTATTGATTAGTATCTATTATAGAAAAATCTTCTAAATATTTTATTAATTTTATTTGAATATATTTTTCAAGAATTTTTTCTAGAGATGGCAAGATACTAATTGGTCTGTAGTTACCCAATACAGTGTGGTCACCTCCCTTATATATAGGTCTTATAATACTACATTTTAAATCATCGGGGATTTTAGCTTGAAATAAGATTCTGTTTATAAAATGGGTTATAATTGGACCAAGGATTAAAATATGTTTTTTAATATCTTTCATCCTGATATTATCAATTCCTGGGGAAGAAATCTTCATTTGTCTAACAATACTTTCTATATCCGCCGCTTTTGCCCTCGGTAGGTACATGCTTTGAGGCATCGCCTCTGGTTCAAATTCAGTTGTCTTATGATTGCACTTATGTAACATATTGTAAACACTTTCAGAGAAATAATCAACAAAATCATTTATTAAAACTTCTTTTGTTCGATCTTTCAACAGATATTTAGAAGCATTTTCATCACAGTCGTTTTTACATTTAGTTCCTAAAATTTTATTACACTCCTCCCATGTTTTTTTTGAATCTTGAAAATAGTTTTTGAATTTATCATTATAGTAAGAAGTTTTTAGTTTAACTAATAATTTATTTAACACATTTCTAAAACATTTATATTCTTTCTCGTAATATTTGTTTGTCGGAGCATTTTTCCAACGTTTATATAAGTTATCTCTTTTTTTAATTTTACATAAAACATCGGAAGATATCCAATCGTTTTTCGCATAAGGCCGGGTTTTGGATTTTTTTTTTTTTTTTTTTTTTTTTTTTTTTTTTTTTTTTTTTTTTATTAGATTAAATATACATTTAGTACAAAAATTTGAGTAGACCCACAAAGCTGTCATATGACAGCTTGTCTGCAGGTTCTAACAATTTAAACATTCTTAATATAATATCTGAGAAAATATTTGTAAATACATTTATAGTTTTAAGGAAACATTAGAATAGATCACATAGTAATATTAGATATTTTAACTTACAATCATAATATATAAGATATTTCAATATATCTGCCTAATAACAAGATATGTAGGCAGCTATATTAAGATATTCAAAGATACATGGAGTTTTCGTTCATTAACCATAGTTTTATCATTTTAGGACTTAGTCTCTCATTTTTTTCAAATTTTATGTTTTTATTGATTTTATTGAAAATCACTGGTATTAGATATTCAAGAGTACGGCTTCCATATTTATTTAATATTCGAGGAGTTTTTAGGCCCTTTCCTTCTCTAAATCTTGTGGTATGTTTGTGTACAAGTAGGTGTTTGTAACTTATCACAATTGTGCTATTTTTATACAAATCATTAAAATATTTTTGAAATTTTGAGTAAATAATGGTACAGTCATTTTCTTCTAGAAGTGATTTCCAATCATAATTTTGGATATTATTATCGATATGTCTCTGCGAAAGAATCGTCATATTTTCAGTTTTGTTTAAGTTTATTTGTTCTATAGAATCTAACCGAAAATTTATAGCCGTGGTGTGGTGATCTGCAATGTTATAATCACATACGCATGAGGAGATTGAACTCACACCTGTAAAAGCTCCAGCGGATTGTCTTCCGCTAATCCTTACAAAAAAATGATCGATACACGAGCTGTTTATTTTCTGTTGAACTATCACTTCTCTTGTTACGTCATCTATACATTTTATTAAATAATTATTTGCAAGGATATTTTCATAAGTTATTATGACTGAATCATTTCTATTTAATAAATTTAAATTGATGTCACCAAAATATATGACACTTTCATTTGGGTCAATATTATTTTTAAACACAGAAGATATTTCAGACAAAAATGCTTGTTTATTGAGATTCGGAGGTCGGTATATAGCTAAAAGATTTAAATTTTTATTATTTTTAAGTGTCAATTTTCCAAAAACGTTTTCAAAATATATTGTGTCTATAAATATTTGCGAGAAGGTAAGATTATTTTTTACATATAACAAAATACCTCCACCGGATTTGTTACTTCTGCAATAGTGATATGAACTAAATCCAGGAATTTCATAGAAACCAACTTGTTCTGAACGTATTGCTGTTTCACAAAGCATAAGTATGTCAATGTGATTTATACAGTTTTTAAAATAAGCATGAAAGAGGTCCCAATACTTGCAAATCGACCTAATGTTTAGTTCTACACAAGTTAGATTATTTGTTTCACATTTTCTTGTAGTCTGCATTTGAATCCATTCATGCAAATTATTAACTTTACAATAATTTACATCTCTTTCATCATCAATATAACTAAAAGACATTTTTTATTTGAAAATATTCACCTGAAATCCTACCATCAATATGCTTAGAATGTAATAGGAGCAAAAATATAAATAAACAATTATTTTGATGAGAAGGTAACATGTCACAATGTTTTCAATATAAAGTGAATTTGTTTTAGTCATACAGTTTGACATATACATTAAAAGCCTTACATTCATTTGCTGCCAACAACAGTATAGTGACAGTTTACATATCACATATACATATAAATTAAATTGATTATCTTCATTAATGTTAATTATCAAAGTACTAAAATATAACAAAAATATATTTAAAATATATTGTTGCATTTTTTTTGATATGATAAAATTAATATTCAATATTTTGTTCAGCAATTGCGAGCATTTTTTTATATACCTTACAGTTGTTTTTGTCATTTGCTCTATGATTAACTGGAAATGTCAATTTATATTTTTCATTTTGAATACAACAGTTTTTGCAATTTGGTTGTTTGTCCTTGTTCCCGCAATCGCTGTGTGTGTGATCGAGACCGCAGTAACTGCAAACAGGCTTTTCGTCCTTCTCTCTCTGCAGACATCTTGCAGTACCATGTCCGAAGCGTAAACAGTGGTAACATTGCATAACTGGATTTGCGTCTTCAAAAAAGATTCTTTGGTATCCGATTTTAATTTTATCTTTGTTTAAGAGTATTCTCCGGGTTTGACTATCTACTTCGACCACATAGTTAGATGTATCATTAAATTTATTTTTAATTATTTTCTTGATGTTGAAGACAGGTTTATGTTCATTATTTTCTGACATAATTTTAATTTCTTCATTTTGTTCGATGATGTCACAAGTGAAATCTTCTTTATCATAATCGTTAAATATTCCCTTGAAAATTAAAGTAGGTTTCTTTTTTGATAATTTTTTAGTATCGATATCATTTATTACTTTTGAGATCTCCATTTGTAATTTTTCCGCGTCCTCTTTTTTTAAACACTCAATGATGATTCTGTTTCGGGATATTTTTTTGATGCCTTCAATACATATTCCCAGTTTACTAATTTTAATATGTTTTTGTATTTTTTTAAGTATTGAGTCAGAAGTGTCACTGCTTGTTTTAGGACTAATCATTAGACAATATTTATTTTTTATATTTTTTTGTTTACTTTGAGGGTAATCATATGTTTTATCTCTATTAGCGATTTCTGTTTTATTTTTATCTTCTGACATTTCAATTGCCAGGTGACCTAATAACGATAGTATATTTGTGGCTTTATTCGTCACAATAATTTGTTGATCTTTACTGAATTTTTTGCTGGGATCTTGCACTGCGAAAAGTAGTTCACTAACTACCTCCTTTGCTTCTTCCATAAATTTGTGAAGATTTGCCATATTTATTTTTTCGCAAAACTTACTCCACTTTACACTTTTAAATCAGTAGTACTGCACAAATATTATTATCACCAGTTTGACAGTTTCGGAATGTTCAAATATTTATTTTTTTTAACTATTGTTTGTAAAAGATATATTACGAACTGATTATTATTTTTAATGCCAATCAATAGTGCGCACTTTGCTTCATTTAAATATCAGCTTCACTGTTTGTTTTCGCCAAATCTATCTACTTTGCGGAGCACTTGAATTGGGAGCAGAAAAATATGCAGCCTGTCACTGTAAACTGTCACTGTGATAAAACACACTAGTGGCCCCAGAGTGAATCTTGGGAATCTACTAGTTGCCTGAGTGCGCAGCACCTAGAGATTTTATAATACCAAATTTGTACGGGACTGTATTTTGCAATAATCAACAATTTTTTTTATATGATCCTCGTATTTAAGTTGTTGTTAAAATGGGTAAATTACTCATTGTCCTCAGGCTAATTTGTTCGTTTTTGGGAACAACTCAAATAGGTAGATAGAAATCGCAGTGTCTTCATTACTCTCATATGATATAAATGGTGTAAGAATGAGAAAACACAACGCTTTATATTGAAGTGTAAATATTAACCACAAAATAATGAAAATATACACTTTTATAAAAACCAAAGTTTCCAACCGCAATTAAAAAAAAAAAGATTTATGAAATTTTGTGATTTTATTATCAATTATTTTTACACGAAACGACAAAAAATAAGGTGATAGTAACGTGTAATACTTAATAAAATATCTGTGTGTCTTTATTTTTTTCTAGTTATAAAAAATATGAGGTAAGTATTTTTAAAATTGGTTTTACGTTTGCGTTAAAAAAATTAATCTTTATTTCTAATAATAAAATTGAAAGCGTATTTCATCATTCGGATATTGTTCAGAAATGTTCAATTTTATTGCAAAGCAGAAATATTTGGACCTTTTGAGAGAAAATGCCCGAGGTCTAAAGGGTTATAAACGAACAGTTTCTTGCGATAAAAGTAAAGATATTTAAAACATTTTTTTGTAACCTACGACAATATAAATATTCTTTAGCCACAGATGTTTTAATGAACGGTTGAATTGTAAATTTTTGCTAAGTAGCTAATCTCTGGTGCCGATCTAGGTAAAAAAATATGTAAAAAGGAACAGACCAACAAAGGATTTTTAATAAACAAGTCTGAGGAAATTTCTTTCTCTCTTTTTAATTGCCGATTAAACTCCTGATGAAAAAGACCACGAACCGCCACTGTATATAACTAACCATAAATAAATTTCCAAGCATTTTCCTTCACGTCTCAGTACTATTTTACTGACTCATGGCGTGGCCCGACTAAGGTATTTGATTCACTTAGACGTGCTACGTCTGGCGGTATTCTATCTTATATTTCTAATAACTGGATTAAATTCGAGCAATTCTTCTTACATTTCTAACAGTTTGATTAAATTCGAAATAGTATTTCTAATAGTTCCTAGAATATTTATACCTAATTAATTATTTATTTATTTATCATTAACGCCCTTATGGGCTTTTACATACATTTACATTTTTTTATATATTTTAGTACATACAGGTGTGTTTAGATGACAAAGAACAAAACTTTTCACATATTACATAGAAGTAAAGCTGGTAAGTAAAATGTATAGCATTATACAATAAAGAGAAAAAAATCAGTTTTAGAGCTGCAGATAGCATAACATATGTATAACAAATAATAATAATGAGTGGGTTCTTAATATATGTGTAATTTATATGTGTTGAATACATAGCGAAGTTGATTTCAAACAAAAATACGCACTACCGACTTGGACCGCACTAAAATTAATATTCAAAACGATTCCATTTTGACCAGTTACATTGTCGTCGGAATTTCTGCAAAATTCAATTTAAGAAGACAAAATACTTTATACTGATACCGTGGAACATTTCAGGTTAAAACAAATAATGTCAGATACTTCAGTAAACTATCACGGAGAGGACAAATGAGTTCGATAATATAACAGAGTATTTAATTACAATCCAATTAAAATTTAATTACAATCATTATGATAAATCTTAGTATACTAATCGTTAAATGGCTGTGTTACGAAAGCCCTTTTTCGAGATTTGTGGTCTTTATTTCAATGGCCTTAAATTGTCCGTTCCAAATAACATCGGCAAGATAATATTCACGGATTCGTGCTCAAGTGGTTCACAACGTTTGATGACTTAGCCGGGGTTCACAGGGTGAGGTTTGTTCTAGGTCTTGGTGGCACATGCTTTTGCCCATCTACTACGTGGCGGGCCGGATAAGGAGAGACTGGTTGAGGGAGACCTTTTGATCTCTCTAGCCGGACTCTCTCGATCCATCGCCTAGTGATGGACAATGGATTCATACGTCTGTCAGTCTTTAACACATCGACTTTCTAGTCACCCTTCATACCTTTTTCCTTCCCAGAACTTCCTCTCCTTTCTTTCCCTAAAAAAACTCTCCAAACAACATCCCCAAAGATGGCGCAGGCCCCGAGGGAAATTGTTTTCCTCAGGGCCTCCTGTAAGAAGTTAATGTAAAAAAAAAACTTTGGTCGGAAACTATTTACTTCCATTTTTATATATTCGGTAGGGAGCCATTCAAGTATTACGTAACGAACTTGGGGGGGGGGGGGGGTCTTGTGAAACGTTACCGTGCGTTACGAGGGGGGGGGTCGAACAATGCGTTACGTAACAGGTTTTTCTTTATTTAGATAAAAAATAAGGAATTAAAATCTTCCAAATTGGCAATCCTTTTCGTTCTCGAAATTTCTTGTTTTATTTATTACCGCAAACGCGATTAAAACAAGAAAAAAGGTATTTAAGCGACTTTCCAGTACTTGGCGCAACTTAATTATGACTTTCAGGTAAAAATTGTCACTTGGGCGTTACGTCACGTTTTGGGGGGGGGGGGGATGGAAAAACGGTACATGGGGGAAGGGGGGTTAAAAATCTTCAAAAAATGGGTTACGTAATACTTGAACGCCTTCTAAGTGAAAATTAAAGATACGCCCAAACTACATTTTTCAACATTAATAATTAATGTTAACGTCAAAAATCACGGGATATTATAATTCCAATTTTCTGAAAGACAATCAAAATAATTATATTTTAAAATATTGTATAATATCACCAGCGCAGACCCGTCAAAAATCAAGGCATTTTATAATTCCAATTTTTAAAGATAATTAAAATAATTCTCTTATGTACCTACCTAGGTTATCATTTTTCTGAATCCTTCACACAATCAGTTCAAAATTTTAAAATGGCACTTAAATTCAAACCAAATTTGAGTTCATTGATCCAGATTTCACGGGAACAAAAAACCACGCACAAACAAACGAAATTATTATGTTTTATAGGTAGGTACCTACTTTATCTCTTATCTAAATTATTCTTCAGTAAATCAGTTCCATTATTTAAAGTGAAACTTAAATTCAAAGCAAATTTAGGGTCATTGAGTGTAAAAAACCACGGTCACTAAAACCACGCAAAAACAAACGAAATTATTATCTGTAGTAGGTAGGTATATACTATATCACACAATCAGTTCGAATTATGAAAATGGCACTTAAATTCAAAGCAAATTTTGAGTTGATTGAACAAGAATTCACACTGGAATTAATAATACACATAACTCAGTCTCGCTAAGAACACAATACCCTAGTTAGGAGGACTGTAAGGTTTAAAAAATATTCCCCATAAAAATTCAATTTTAAAGATAAAAACTTTTGTGTGCACAATTTAAAAATTCCAAAAAAACATCATTAATCCTGTGCTACATGCATTGCAGTACGCATTGTACTATGTGCAAAGCGCAGCGAGCCCGTTCCGTAAAGTTTTCCTGTAAAAGTATGCAGTGCGCAGTTTAGCCGGCAAATTATCACGGCTGCTCGGAATGCTAATGGCCGCGGTGAGGGCCCGACCCCTTACAACTAATTGGGGTCCTGCGAAATGCAAAAAAGGCTTTTGTAGTCAGGCTGCATTGCCGGGATCTCTTCCGGGGTTTAACGCCCAACGCAATGCCTTTGAGAATCTGCTGCAGATAGAGTAAAAAAATATGTTAACACTGTGTATAAAAATGTAGGAAAAATCCACGCTATTGTGAAAAAATATTTCCTCTATGGAAAAAATATGCATTTTCGTCTCATTTGTTAGCAGGAAAATATGCCTCGGTGAATATTTCTTGTTGCCGTTTGCAAGTAAAATAATTTTAAGGAAAGTTTTGTGAAGGGATAAGGCTGTCGACTGTGAATCCGAAGTAACTAAATTATTGGATATTAATTAATTTGTTTTATTCCACAATTTATTTTTAAAATAATATTTAGTATATTAGGTCCTTACATATGAAATTGACGTTTTGCCGTACTGGCAACTTTTATCTCAAATATCTTATCTTTGGATAGGAATTCCGAATTCAAATTTATACGGTTATTTACTCATGTGTGTTTCGAAAATTATAATTATTTTTTTTTCCTTAATTGTTTTTTTCTTTGCGTCACTTAGTTTAAAAAATGGAAAACTTGAATATCGCGTTATTTACGAGTACGATTTCCATAGTGGCACCGGTGCTGCAGAAACGGCTTGAAGGATTAATGATGTGTATGGCGACGGTGCCGTAAAACAAAACAGTGCGTTTTTGGTTCCAACGTTTTCGTTCTGGAAATTTCGACCTGCAGAACAAGCCCCGTGGACGGCCGGAGACCAAAGTTGATAATGAAGAATTGAAGGCTATTGTGGAAGCGGATCCATCGCAAATCACGTCCGAGTTAGCTGCAGGCTGCGGTGTTGGTGATAAAACTGTTTTAATCCACTTGAAGCAAATTGGGAAGGTGAAAAAGCCTGAAAGGTAGGTACCTCACGAATTGAGTAAAGCAAATCAACAAACGCGCGTTAGAACGCTAGACCACACACTGCATAAAAGACGGCTATCAAATTAGAGGAGCTTCAATTGGAATGTCTAAGACATCCACCGTACTCTCCGGACCTTGCCCCAACAGATTACCATTTTTTTCGAAATTTGGATAACTTCTTGGAAGGGAAGAAATTCAACTCCGATGGGGCAGTCCAAACCGCCTTCAAATATTTTATTGATTCCCGTCCGAATGGTTTTTTTAGTAAAGGGATCGATGAACTACATATAAGATGGCAAAAGTGCATAGATAGCAATGGTACACACTTTGATTAAATAAATATATTATATTTAAAAAAAATCTACTTTATGTTCCTTCCATACAAAACGCCAATTTCATATGTAACTTGCCTAATATTTGCAGCGGGTTCCAGAGTTGAATGTACTCTCATTGGAGGGGACCCCATCACTTTCCCAACGGCGTTATAAGGAAACAAATGGTATCCTCCTTCACCGCACACGTCAAGACTCTACTTTTTTATTGAACAAAGCTACATTTGTTTGAACGACTTTAGACCCTCCAATGTCCATGCATACGGGGTTAGTAAGCAGTATGCATGTACTTACATTAACATTATGTGGAAGATAAATAGAAGTAGCAGCCCGTAAAATAATACTTCTGAAATACGTAACATAAAAAGAGATAAAAGTGTTAGTAAAAGAAAAAGAAAAATAACGGCAATAACCAGTCGAAGAAACCTTCTGAAAATTAAATAAGTAATGAGGAAAAAACAGTTACATGATTATGTTATAATGTAAGTAATTACTTTAACAGCAGAAAGAAATTAAAATACATAAAAAGAAAAGAGAAGCCAGAGAAAGTATTCCATGGACCACCGGGCAGTCCCAATGAGAATGCATATAGCTGAATGAATGTACTCTCAATGTTGCCCTGGTGTAAAACCACCATTCATAATAGAAAAGTAGTTTGAAATTACTTTAGCCGTGTTTTGTGACGAGATCTGAATAGCCAGGTGATTCTCTGCATTCCTCTGCCCCACCTCCTTCCCCTTTCCTACTACTCTACTACTCTTAGACTTATAACACGCCCAATTATTGGGGAGGTCGAAGTCTCACTGGCTCCAGGCGGCTGGGAGCAGTTGGGACTCTTGTGCAGTATTCACATTTTAAAAAATGGGGAGGTCATGGCTGTGAAGTAACTTGCTATTCAGATTAGGTACCTAACAAATCACTTCACCCCAAGTGGTTCGCTATGTTTGGTGATTTAGCAGGGGTGCCCGGCTTCATGGGGTGAGGTTTGTCTAGGTCTTGGAGGTGGATGACCAGGACGTACTGAACCCCAGATTCCTACCCACCCTTTAAACCCTTTTCCTTCCCAGAACTCTCCTCTCCTTCCTTTCCTTAAAGAAAACCCTCCACACAGCATCCTCAAAGATGACATAGGCCCTGAGGGAAATTATTTTCCTCAGGGCCTCCTGTGTGGAGCTCATGTAAAAAAAAAGCAACATTAATATCAATTCTCAATTTTTTTTTGTTTACCTTAGTTCTCCACAGGATGCCCCGAGGAAAAAAATTCCCCTGGGACCTTTGTCATGTTTGGGAATGCTATGTGGAGGGTTTTTTTTTGGAAAAAGACGGACTGGAAGTTCTGGGAAGGAAAAAGGAATGGGGGGTAGCATTCTAAGGGTTAGTGGATCCAGTAGGACGTATGAATCTATTCTTCCCACTGAGGTGAAACTTCCTCTCTTTCCTTTCCTTAAAAAGACCCTCTACACCATCCCCTAAGATGACATTATATATATACGTATATATATATTATAATGCGCTGCCGGAGTCTTATATATTATATTTTTTAAATTGTAAGAACCACACTCATTCAGTAGTAGCTTGTCGCGCTCTCCATAGAGAGAAAAAAAATTTTAAACGCCCGGGGTCTCAAAAGTTTCGTATGATCTGTAGCCTGTAGCTATTCGCAAACGTAAACACAAATTCAATTATTGTTCTCAAATGGCCGGAAGTTTCGAAAAAAAAATAGATTTCGTGATTTGGAAAAAAAATCAAACGAAAGGTCCATATTTTATATTTTGTACCGAACTTAATTTTCATTCCATAACTGCAGTACAAAAGAAGTAAAAAAAATAAAAATAAATTTAACATATGTGATGGGTTGGTTAAAAATATAAAAGGGGAAAATAACACTTTTTCCGGACAAAATCCGAATTCTTGTTGACTTACTTGTATTCATAAACAGTATTTTTTTTTTCATTTTTGTCAGCTATACGCATTTTTTAATAACAAAAAAACGTTAAAAGGTTAAATTATTGAAAAAAATATCAATTAAAATAGATAAGTTTTAAGATTTTCACGGCCAAAAGCATTTTCGTTATTTGTTTTGGGGGTGTTATGCCGTGTTGCGCTACCTCCTTCTTTAGCCAACGTTTCGGACATCGTTGCAGTGTCCATCATCAGGGCAGATCCGGTAGATGTGTAATTTTTACGTCGTGAAGCATGTGCTTATTTACTTCGAAGCGATACCGTGTTGCTAGCACCACTAACTTTCACCAGTACAAAATACTCGTGACAAGCAGTGGCGTCATCGCCGCGGAACGGAATAGAAAGTTCATTAAAACGTGGTATTTATGGTATTTATGCTAGCCAGGGGCAAGTCCGTTTGCGAGATGCCGACCGAAGTGGCTCCATCTCTTAATGAATTCTAAAATTAGAAATCACAATGGTAAGAATTTAAGAAATAGAATTACAATGGATAAAGCGAATTTAGTCAATATAAATCAAAATGGTTTATCACGAGCTGGAATTACTGTATACTTAGACATGTTTTTTGTGCTCTATTAATATTAAATGAATTTTACTAGAATTAGAATTACACTGGTTAAAGCGAATTTAGTCGATATAAAGTTATAACACACAATGGTTTACCACGAGCTGGCCTTACTGTATACTTAGACATGTTTTTTTTGCGTTTAGCTTTGGTGTAGCCGTCAATCACCTGATACCAAGAGCTATTGAGCTTAGCTCCGTCGTCTCTATTAATATTAAAAGGATTTTGTAGATTTCAATTGCCTCCGTAATTAGGCGTGCTCTATAAGTTTTGGGTCTTCCCAAGACCTCAGGAATAAATCCAAAGTAATGGCCGGTTTCGATTAAGTGCTCAGCGATTGCCGATTTATCAGGGTGGCCGAGTTTGCAAGCACGAAAGTGTTCTGCTATCCTTTTGGAGATCGTCCGCTCTGTTTGGCCTGCATAAACCTTGTCACATCCGAAACAGCTGAGTTTATACACTCCATCTGCTTCCAGAGGAAACTTAGTCTTTGCAGACCTCAGTAGGTCTTGAATTTTAGTTGTGGTACCGAAGACAGTCTTGATGCTATCTTTTCTCAACAGCCTGGCGATTCTGTCTGTCACATTGTGAACGCAAGGCAGGAAAGCGCAGCCTTTTAACTCTTGTTTAGCTCTGTCTTCGTTTGGTGTAGATATGGCTCTTATGATTTGCCTTGTCTGACTAGCTGGGTAACCGTTGCGTTCCAGTGTATCGGCAACACGGCATAACACCCCAAAAACCAATAACGAAAATCATATAAATTTTTTTTTTTAAATGTTTTAGGTGTGCTTTCTGATTTTCAATGCATTATAGCGGGCTAATAACCACAAAAAAAAATTTAAATGCAGTTCTCATTTTCTTTGTAAGACGCAACTTTTGAGACCCCGGGCGTTTCTGAATTAAAGAGTTGAAATAATTGACACACCCTATTCAGTAGTAGTAGTATAATAGGTAAGTTCTAATTAGTAATTTGTAAACTTGAATGTGAATAAAAATAACTAAACAAAATACCACCATAATATTTCTACGTTTTCCTACTTATCATATTATTCTATACATGTTAGCTATAAACGAACTCAACTGTATTTTATAAAACATTTAAAAACCCAGACGACTTAGCACATAAATCCATAAAAAATTCCCAATCTTCCAAGCATTTTTTTTTTGCCTTACGAAGTTAGATGAATTTCTCCAGGGTGATAGTCGTCTTCCATAAACTTGGGATTGCCGATATAAAATAATGCGTTAATCTTCCTTCAGACACCGAAAGGTTAGTGCATGAGACATTCCCAACTATCAAGTAAGTTAATATATAATACTTGAACATTGATGGAAAGGTTTTTTTATTTCTTCTATGCATTCAATGAAGGAGAGTAACTAAATATGAAATAATATCTCTAACATGGAATACAGGCATTTCTCGTAAACAAATACTCCTATGCACAATAAACAGTGATCGTCTATCTTTTTTTATATTTTACGGGCGTACGGGTTTTAACCTGACAGTCGAGCGAGTGCTGTGTCCGCGGTTTTATTTTCTGAAGATTCTCGAGAAGAAACCTGGATCAAATGCCTCATGTGCGAACTCTGGGCACATAATTATTGTGCTGGTGCAGAGTTCGGCACCTGAATTTGTGATTATTGAAAGTAGTATAAGATCATATTTATATTTGACCAAAGTTCCTATAGTATCTCGTAAAAGTTGGGGTTGAATTTTGATTTTGTTTTTGTAGTGTTCTGTATTTGGGGTAACAAGACAATAATTAGGTACCTTTATGTTCATTTTGTTTTTGAGAAATTATAGTACTTATAATTAATAAATATAAAACAAAACTGTTAACAAAGCGCAAATGTATGACAGATTGTAATTACCATCAAAAGTGACTTTAAATATTCGTTAAAAAATATTTCATATTTGTTTTCTTTCCTCAATTGTTATTTAATTTATTAAAAAAAGTTTATTTATAAACAAGTTCTGCCATGTAATTATTATTACGCGTGACAGCTGTTTCGCCTTCTGAAGGCATTTTCAAACCGTGGTTAGACCACTTACAGACAATATAATTAAATTATTTCTTGATAGATTATTATGTTAACAACACTTATGGCTTTTATTTTTTTACCTATGTTTTTTTTATTTTTTATTTCCGAGTAAAATGTGAAGTTATTAATGGTTATTACCCCTTTAAAGTTTCCCCAACCACTGCATTGTTTAAATTTTACTAAATGTCGTTAAGATGCCGCTACTCGAATTTTTATCGAATTCTTGCATTATCTCCCTCAAGCATTCGAAGTTTTTAATATTTTTAATATTCTAAAATTGTGGCAGCCCTACTGCTTGTAAAGTCTGAACGACATGTATTGTCTTGTGTACCATGTCGCTTCCCGGAAATTATTACTATTATTAGCCAAGATCCAAACTAGACCATTGTTTACATTTTATTGACGCGCGCTGCAAATACACCTCCTTTTAAAAAATTCAGAACTAAATATCGTCACTGTTCTAAATCGAAATGTTTTGTGCGGATAGCGGGGTCTTAAGTGGGTTATTCCCAAATGATGACTCGGTGGTTTTTTTTCCTACAAAATCAAGTATTTTTATGGTCTCTAATATTTGAACTTTGCTTTAAACTAATAATATAATATATATCTTTATTGAACAAAAATTTAAAGATTTATAACTACAAAAAAAAGTATACAATAGTTTAAAAGTTGCATAAGTACAAAAGTTAATAATGGAAAACAATATACATATAACAGTAGGTACTTAAAGAATAGAGATTTATAATTATAAACGTAGGTTTCTCGTAACCTGCCTCACTAGGCTAGCCTGTGTTGAGGTAGTTATTTTACGTCAATTTATAATTCTGTGAAAATACCTACACCTATATTAGAAAATAATCGCACAACAGATTGGTTGTATTAATAATAACAATAACATAGGTACAATAGTGACAGCATTGGTTCATTACTAATTTCGAATTTGGGTGAGTGCACCGGTAAATGCCCTATCATTATTTTTTATCCAACCTTTTATGTTTTTTTTTAAATTTTTTTGTGATTCACATTTTTTTATACTAATTGGAAGAATGTTGTAAAGTCTTGTTGCAAGGTATCTGAAGCTACGTTGACCAAAAGTTGTATGAGTTATGGGAATTTGTAGTAATTCTTTGTTATTATTTCGAATACAGCGAGTATTTAATCTTTTTTCATAGTATTTATGTATATTTGTGAATAGATGAGTGAGGATTGTTTTTGCGTATATCTGCCGAACGTCAAACACATTCATAATATTAAAGATTAAGTTCGAAACTGTAATTAGAGGTAGTCTAAGAATTAATTTTATAATAGTTTTCTGTGCCTTTATGATTGGGTCTAGTGCCAATGCAGTACCGCCTCCCCATGCTATGATACCATACTCAATAATAGATTGACAGACTGCAAAATAAATCATTTTCAAGTGTTGTAAGTCGAGAAAGTTTCGAATCGTTCTAAAAAAGTGCATGGTTTTACTTATTTTGTTTGCAATTATTTGAGTGTGAATATTCCATTTGGGATATGGATCAATTGTGAGGCCGAGATACTTCATCTGTGTAGTGCGCTCAATGTAGGGACACTGACAAGATTCATCGGAATTTAAACATGTGTGTATTCTAATAGAGGCGTCATCATGAGGTTGACCTGTTATATTTATGCTTGATGTGACATATTTAGTTTTCTCGGTGTTCAATGTGAGCGTATTTGTATCTAACCACTTTTTTTATAATGTTTATATCCGTTTCAGCTTTTTTGTAAACAGCTTGCCAAGTGTCAGCTTCAAATAGTAAAACAGTGTCATCGGCAAAATTAACTATTTTTCCCTGCATGTTAATATTACATAAGTCGTTGATATATAAAAGGAACAAAGACGGTCCTAATATGCTACCTTGAGGTATCCCATTCTAAGAGTGGCGATCTTAAAAATTAAAATGGAGTTCTACAAATTATATCAATGAAAAATAGTTTTCAAAAGTGTTATTTTTGCCCTTTTGACTGATTTTATTTGCTATTTGGGAATACACGTTGTGTGGACTGCCTGGTCGAAGATATTTTAGAATTCGTCGCACGCGGCGGTGAGGGGGAAGGGATGGGTTGGGTAACGTCACTAAAGCGATATCGTTAAGGGAGGCCCAGTAAAAGGCTTTACGAGGGTGGAGGATGCTCATATTTAATTAAAGTATTTTAACTTGTTCAATTTGGGGTGCTTGCTCCGTCCTGTTTGTCTAACCTGCGGGACTGGGTGCTAATGTGTGCTCAGTGCACGGTGGCCGAATAAAATGCAAACATCGTCCAGAGGGAAACGCTTTTGCAATAAAGCCTGAAATTGGAAATTAGTTAGATATTTCAGTTGATGTACAAAAATATAATTTTACATGTAAAAATCAACCAGTAAAAACAAAGTTTTGAAGTAAAACTTTTTACGTACGCTTGATTTGGGGGGTAAGCTGGTGAATGCGTTACGAAAAGTGTGATGCGAACGGTAATCGATGCGAACGGTGATCGATTAGAACGGTGATCGATTAGAACGGTGATCGGACGAGGCGAACAGTCGGGCCTTTACGTACGATTGAGTTGAGAGGGAGATATAATTTAGTGAAGATATGCCCAGTTTCGGCTTGATCGGATGTCGGGAAATGGGTTCCTTTTCACTACCAAGGTTCCTCATCATTCATTCACGAAAACAAAATCGAAATTCAAATAGATGTTTTTAAAAATCTTAGGCTTGAAAGCAGATCGCTAAAAACAGCAAACTTTTTATCTCCAAATTTGACCTCCAACGATCTAACGCCGAACGACCGCAAACTACCGAGTCCCCAGAAAGATCCGAGCACTGCTACTCTCATGATAATTTGAACAATAATATTGATATATTAAAAAATTCAAATAAAAAATATTTAAAAAAAGTGGTACACGTTTCGACGAAATACAAGTACGTAAAAAGGAACCAATTTCTTCACTCATTGTCTCATCTAAACATAATACGTCAATGGGGATGTAGTTCCAATTGTGGAAACAGCAATTAAAATCATTTCCTGTTAAAAATATCGCTTGACTAAATTCTATAAAACAAGCACTTCCAATTTTGTAAATGATGCTTAAATTCACAGAAAAAGTTCTAGAGTTCACTGAACCAAAGTTAACTGAACAACCGAAATTACTATTTTTTAAATATAAGAGCCAAACGTTTATAACATTCAAGCAAGGAAAATGAAATGATCTGATCTGAATTAGATATTGCTAAACCTTTTGTTTAAAAACATAATATTATTCACTCAAGAACATGTAATATGGTTGACTGAAAAGGAAAGAACAGACATTCGAAATATCCTAAAGAACTAGCAGGACTATAGACATTCACTTTTCATATAATTAACACTCACTAAATTATATAATATTCAAATATAATGAAATATGTTTGCTAGCAAGATTAATTATATAATCATGTACCTACTGTATTTAAATTTTCTTTTCTCCGTGTGTAATCTTATATTACATATGCAACCTTTTTATGGAAATTTATCAAATAATAAAAACAACATGTAAATTTTTAATATAACAACAATAATTATGTGCATGCATGTGTACATATATGCATATATTTTTTATCTTTATATATACATACATATCTTTGTTGATTCATATCTTTCTAATAAATATAATATGTTATATACCCGCCTCGGAACAGACTGTCTAGTGAGGTGGGTAAAAGAAAACTATGTACATAAATGAAAATAAAATAAATGCCCGGGTTGCCGGCAGTGAATTGAAAAGATTTTGGTGTCAATTTATAGATTTGTAAATAAGAATATTAGAGGGAGCGCGCTGATATTAAAAACAATAATAATAAATCAAAAATTGTGAAAATGTTTAATAAAACACGACTCGTTTAAAATACAGCAAAAATCTCTTGAGAAAAGTTTAAATAGCCGTTAAAGAAACACTGTGAATTTTTGTCATACATACTTCGCAGTTTTTTTCTATCGTTTCTATTCAAACAGCGTTAATAGCCTTCCGTCTGCGTGGTTAAATTTCAGAACCCGGCTTCGATTGCACGTCTGACGCCACGCCATATTCGCCGCGCCACAAATAACATCTGTGTACGTGGAATTTCAAACAAAGCTGTGTCATCTGTTTTGAATTCAAGAATTCGTCACAAGATGTCTCTACTTCCGTGAGCAGGTCGGATAGGGATGTGTAGCTGCGTAAGGATCTGCTACAAATTTATGAATATGTAGTTCCTCTCCGGATATGGAAAGATTGATGGTAATACTTTGTTCTAATCACGCGGCCATAAATATATATATTACATATGAAGTCATGGCCTGTTTCGGTTTCTTTGCCCCGGGGACTCTGTCCCGGTGACTTTGTCCCGGTGACTAGCTATCACTCGATGAGAGTGGATCCGAGGAACGGGCTATTTTTGGAAGCAGTTCATATTTGGTTTATAAAATGGTCACCAGCACTAACTCGGAGAAGCCGAAACAAAAGCCGCCCGCAGGGCCTAGCAGTAAAAACACGCGGGGCGGTAGCAGTAAAAAACTGCTAGTTTCGTATAATTACCGTTCCGGCAGGACAAATGTATAAATATTATTTATTATCTTAAAAAATAACACATATTTTTTTGAAACTTCAAAACTTGAAGTGTTTGTTCTAGAGAAATATCTTATACAAGGGTAGAAATTCGGAATGCCGCCCCTTAAATAAAGCTTTTAAATAAAAATAATCCTTAAAAGCATTTTCTTGCTATCACACTTTTCATTTTTCGTCTTTACCTTTTGTGAGAAATATTTAGTTATTTTATAGAAAGTCGCATTAATTAACATTTTCTTGGGTAATCCCCATCAGGGACAGTTCATTGGATAATTTATTAAAACAAGAGTTCAGTAAATTCCTTACAAATTAAATTCTTGAATTACACGAAGCGTTTCCAGTGAAAAAAACCTTTCCAAGATCTTTATAATTACTTAAGTAGGCACGTGGATTTTTTTTAAATTTTAGACCGTTTAAAAAGAAATTTATCAATTTATTCGAAATGCTACGTTTCTTAATTTAATTTTAATCAAGTTTTTACTTAATTAACAATTTGCAGAAGCGCTCTTAGGAAATATTTTAAGAAATTGTTTATAAAAAATAACACAGATTGAGGGTGACCTTTTGACCGCTCCAGCATGATTCTCTTGGAATAACGCCTATCACTGCAGTAGGAGGGACGGATTCATAGGTCTGTCACTCTTGGAATCATACGTTGTCATTCCTTTCCTAAAAATACCCCCCCAACAGCATCCATAAACATGACAGGCCTTGAGGGGTTTTATTTTCCCCAGTGTTTCCTGTGTAGATCTAATAAAAATTAAATAATTTAAAAAACGTTAAAAAGTCGTAATACCGTATAAATTATTTCTGGTGAATATTTTGGTTGTTAAATAATAAAAAAAAACGAATGTATTGTAACTGTGAGGGTATGGGTGGGCCCTAAGGTGGTCCAGGCCTGTATAGGAAATTTATTTTTTTCAAATATAGATGTAGCCACCCATTTTATTCGTTACACCTATCATTCCTATTATGTGTAAAAAATTTCAGCCCCCTATCTTATATACAAGGGGGTGCTCATCGAATTAGAAGTTTCCGACAAAAGTTCTGGATTTTAAGTAAAACACGTAATTTAAGGTTTATTAATATTACAAGTATTTTAGTCAAATAAGTTTAAAACGCATTTAAACTTGAACAAAATTTGGTAACAAAGCAATAATTAACATAATATTAGTCGCAATCTTTCAAAACTATGTTTGTTAACTCCATTTAGAATGTTTCAGTAGAAACGATTTTGCTGTTTTTTTCAACGATGTGAAGTAAAAATTGCTTTTCTTTCTCATTCTTAGTGAGTATCGTGTTGTAATCTTCAAATAGTTTAACACCTCTCTCCGCTGTATCATTAACAACACGCAAATTTTTGACTCAGCTTTTGCCTTGAAGGTACATTGTTATTCCAAGTCTTAGGAGGTAATTACAAGAAAGAGTTCTTGATATCAAGAACTAAGAGCGTTTTCAACGTTCTTTGTGTTGCAAAAGCTTCTAATGTAACCTCTGAGGCAAGCTTAGCAGAATCACCTCGTACTGAACGATTACCGCCATCAGAATTTATTTTTTGAACAATGGCCTGTTTCCCAGCATTAGACAGCTTCTCAGAAAACAAGGTAAATGAGACTAGTTCATCTGACAAATACCATAAGTGACGCTCTGAGACACCCCTAGCTGCTATACTGATTTTGGAATCAATGGCTTAGTACAATTTTAAGATATTCCAAAGTATTAAGTCATTAATGATGCGTCTGCTGCCAAAGACGCTTCGATTCAAACTTTGGTGTAGATGATAACTAACAAACCGAACAATTTGTTTATCTTCTCTCTTGATTAGTTTAATTCTTATTACGATCAAGCGCACTGGTAACGTATTGTGTAAACATGTTACTTGTAGATAGCTCAACGCACTACAAACTCATCTTTGGACTTATCCTCTAATATGCTAGCATTACTAAAAGTGCTACTGAAGCTGTATTCAAGTTTAACTCTTGTCTCGACACCACCGAAGAAGAAGCATTACTTACAGCAGCTATTTTTTTCAATTCTTTAGATCTTTGTTTCCGTTTTAGAGAACTTTCTTTGACCTTTTCTAGTTTCTTGTCGATTGAGGTCATAATCATCTTACGTTCTCATCTTTGATCGATGAGAAATGCTCTGTCTTCCGCAATTTTTATCAAATTCAAAGCGCTTGCATGGGCAATATCAAAAAGATTGTCTAGTTCTTATTTAAACAAATACTTTACTTTTTTTTGTGCTTCAGAATTTCTTCCTCTATTTTTATTCAATAGCAGCCAGTTCTTAAGAAACTTAATTAGTTTTTCAATGCAGTGATTATGCTGTCTGGTCGGAATACTAGAATTACTCCATACTTTTATAAGTTCTTGAATAAGTACATGCGCGGAATTTTTCACATATTTGGAATCATTTAATATGAAGTGATAACGCAGTAACACTTGTCGAAGAGTAGGATGTTGTTTAAGCCTCATTAATGGCTCAATATCTCGAACGCCAAGTAGAAAAATTTCGTATTTTTTTCGAGTAGATGAACACATTTTACTACACTGATTCACTTCACAGTCTACTGAATAAGTATCAAATACTGTTCAAATTTGTCTATAAAACTCTTCAGTAGTTTATTTTAATATTTATTTAATAGTTTAACACACGAAACTGGCCTGTAGCAAAAAGTAAAAATTAAGCATTTTACACAAAAAATTCAAAGAACAACACTCGATTGAGCACCCCTTTCTACTTGAGCTATCTCGCTGAAATTTTACTATGTTATTTCTATGAATACGAGTAACAAATTCACGGGGTGGCCAAATTTTGGACCACCTTAGACTGGGCCCCCTTGCGTCTTGTTGGCATTGTTCACTGTAATACACGCACACAAATAAATACATAATTCAAATAAATCGTACAAAATTTTGCACGCACTGCGTTGTGATACATAACAAATGCCGAATGAAATTTTAAAATGACGCGATGCTTCTCGTGAATGTCTTGCGCATGTGAGGATGAAAGTTCGATGAGGCGGACGTAGCGCCATCTGTCATTCAACAACAAATAATTTCGTTCTGTTTGAAATACGAACAACGGTTAAATTTTTTCATAGAAAAACAATAAAATCGCCATTAAAAATGGGAGGGTGGGGGTAGGAGGGTTAAAACCTGAATTTAGAGATATTTTTTGACGCCAAAAAAAAAATTGTCAAAAAAGAGAAAAAAAATTGTGAATACACTCTAATCACCTAGCGGTATAAAATATACTTTACGACCTATTCTCATACCTACCAAATATACATTAAAAAATCATAAAAATCGGTCCAGCCATTTCGGAGGAGTGCGACCACAAACACCGTGACACCGGGACGTACTTGACTTACTTTGACCAGTGATTCCTGACATTATTTGGAGTAAAAAATGTAAATGAAATTTTGGTCTCCGGTGACTTTTTTGACGACTTTTTTTTTCAAATTTTTTTTCTTCAAAATCAAACAATAAAAATTCTTCCGCATGTCGTCACTGGTCCCTCAGCCGTGTATCCGACGAACACCTTACCCCGCTTCCAACTGTTCAATAACTACCATTTTTTTATGTTTTTAGTCGAAAAAAAAACATCAAAAATGTCACCGGAGACCAAAATTTCATTTACATTTTTTACTCCAAATAATGTCAGGAATCACTGGTTAAAGTAAGTCAAGTACGTCCTTAACACCCTGTATAGATGAGTAAATTTATTACGATAATATTGGTGCTGTTTTTATTGGGTATCTTTGTACTACGGTACATATGTATATAACTTATATGGGTAAGTGGATCGTTTGGTGAATGTATGGCATACCTACCCTACCTAACCTTCCGTTACCTGTATTATCAAAGGTGTTAAGTATGCATAAGCGCTTTGGGAGGAGTCGTTACCAACACGAAGTTCATATTATTACTTCAGCTTAGATAGGGACGGTATACTTTAAGTTCAACAGTTGGCTAATTTACGTTTTGTCCCTTGGATTACAATGATCTTGATAATGCATGTTGAAACAAAATTACTCAAAACAGTAAAAACAAAAGTCCTCTACTTTATTAAATCTGTAAAGTTTTAAGACTTCTGGCGGACATTTTATTTTAATTATATTTTATTTTACACGGTATCCAGAAACTTGCAGTATAAAAGGGAAACTGGTGAATCTACACCACATAGTCTACACCGCACTTCAATTTACAACAAAAACCAATTTGAGAGGTGGATATGGGTACCGCCGCCCCCGGAACCAACACCGCTGTGGGTCATCCCAAGTGGTTCGCTTAGTTTGGTGACTTAGCAGGGGTGTGCGGGTTCATGGAATAAAGTTTGTTTAGGTATTGGCGGTGGATGCGTTTGCCTTCCAACTGTCGGGTCACGTTAAAACAGAAAATAATAAAATTAATTTACCAAACCCAGAGTTACAATTCAATGGTACCAAAACGCATCAAAGAAACTGGACGCAACAACAATTGGACGTAGTTATGCAGAAACCAGTCAGCCCACAACCACAGCCCAAAGTCTTGTTTCGGTCGGACACTACTTATAAGTATTCTGTAGAAAATACAGAACAGACCTGAAAAAACACCAAAATCTCTTAAAGTCTACATTTTTTAAATTTTTTAATTAATTTATATACATATACATATAGATGTAATATATTCATGAGTAATTAGATTTTCAGGTTACAATTGGACCATTAAATAATAACTTGCAACAAAGGTCAGAAAATGTATAAACATATGTATTTAATATAGAATCTTTACGAGAGTAACTACTCGTGTGTAATGGAAAAAAATAAAAATATATACTTACACACACATTATATAATTATACTTTATATATAATATAATTATACTTATTCGTACATAAATCGAATACATAAAAATAATATATTTTTAAAATAATTGTTGTTTGAGTGATGTTAATTAATTGTTAATGTGATTCTAGATAAATTATTAAAGATATTATTGTTTAATTTATTGTAGTCAGGTTCTAATCACAGCTCTATTGCTAGTTGACTAAACCACACCACTCCATTTTAAGTGTAGTAGTGTTGTGCAAAACTGGTAGGCATTGATGGCATACATAAGCGACCCACTGTGTTTTGCCTATTGCTCTCAACGCGTACCATGGCATGGTGGAACTTGAAAAAGTTGAGAGGTTGAATAATCTGATGGTGTTTTAGTAATAATTTTGATTATTAATCTTTGAGTAATTTCCAGCGGCAAATTGGAGATTTAAATGGACTTAGTCATAGGAAATTGGTGTCCATAATTTTTTAAAGAAAAACCATTGTAGGTGTTGTACAGATTTGATTATTCTATCTTTAGACAAAAGTGCTTTTATCTCAGTTTGAGTTTTGTGTGGGTGGCTGCTTTCTGCATAACTACGTTGGTATTATTACTGGTACATTTTTTATACAATTTTTATTTGTGTACACGTGTTTCCATGTTACCTGTAATAATTGTTTGGAGGGGAACGCGTTGAACTGGTATCCAGAAAAACTGTAGCATTTGCTAAATGCTCTGAATGCCTTACCCATACTTATTATCTTCAATTGAATGTAAACCAGAATTTTCGCCGATCAATCTAATTAATTCCCGAACAAGAGCTTCGCTGATGGCTAAAGCAGATTCAGCACTTTTGTTCATCAACGTTGTTGAACAATCTCTAAGATCTTTCGAAGTGCCCTGATCGGTGCTTACTCATAGAATGAAATTTGGTCATGGAGTTTGTCAGGGGAACAAGGAAAGAACAATATATATGACATGTTTGGTGACCAGACAACTCAGTAATGTGGAACTTCACCACTCCTTTGAAAAGTCATTAAAAGTGATGAAAAAACTTAGTAAAATATGTCACTTTAGGTTTAATTATAGGCTATTTTTTTTGTTCATTACTTTAAATGACTTTTCGAGAGGGAGTTAAAATGCCAGTTCCCTGAACCAGACACGCATTCACCAGCTTACTCCCTAAGTCAAGCGTTCGTAAAGGCCCGACCGTTCGCCTCGCCCGATCACACTTTTCGTAACGCTCTCATCACGCATTCACCAGCTTACTCCCCAAGTCAAACGTGCGTAAAGAAGTTTTATTTAAAAAATACTTTTGCAAGTAATATCAAATATCTAGTACGTTTATGTGCTACTTTATTAATTTGTGTTTTAAATTTTACAATATAGGCCATTAAAGATTTCGTGATTTTAGAGACATCTTCGGGAATTTATTTGTGAGTAGGTAATAAACATTTAAAAAAATAAATTTAATTACTGTATTTATTGTATACAATATAAAATAAAATACCTATAAAAAATATTTAAAATAAGCATTTTTATAGGCGTAAATTTGAATTACAAATTACCTATTTTCGTCGAAACACAAATTTTTCGCTTATATTTTTTTTATACAAAAAACAGCATTTTTGACGATGTTTTGGTTTAATTTTATTTTTTGTTATATTACAAACACAGTATCATCAGTACATCTTTTTAATAATTGTTATTAACTCACATAAAATTCTAAAGTTGCCTCCAAAATTAAGCAAAATTAAATTCTTCAATTACTTACTTATACACATGTCATGATTTAAAACAAAATTAAATACAATGCTCACATCTATAGTAGAAATTAAATCGGTATAACTTTTGATTAAAAAAATCAGTTTGTTTGGGAATTTTGGCCTCAAATCCAACATTAAGTCGCGTATGAAACGGGCCGAAACGGACCCCGCAGCTGTTCCTCTTAAAACGATTTACTGAGAAAATAACTGTGACAATAGATTCTCTATTCTGCGGGGTACTTTGAAATCTGTTTTCCACATATTAAATGGTAATTTTTTCTTAATTGTTTAATAATGAAGTTCTTTATATGAATACCTCACAAGAGTCTTTGCTGCTTCCGTCTGGAGCTAGTGAGACAATGGCATCCCTAATCGGGGTATGAAGGTAGTGGGGAAGGGAATGGGGAAGAGGAAGGTAGGGAAGTACCTGGCTATTCAGATCTGGTTACCATACATGGCTAAAGCCATTTCAAGCAACGTTTCAATTCTGAATGGTGGTCTTACACCAGGGCGATACTATGAGTATCTTGCACTCTGGAACGTGTCGCAAATATACTGTATATTACTTTAAATGAATTAATCGTGAAATAACACAAATTAATCAAAAATAAAATGTATTTGCCCACGCCGGGATTCGATTTGGATTGCGAGTCAAGAGCCTTACCGCTAGACAAAATACCGTCGTCTGATATTGGCTTATTTTAATGTCTTATATTGAAGTGAAAGGGGATTAAATAATTTTCCTCACTTTATTACTTAAAAAATAAATTGAAAAAAAAAGACCTGAAAGAAAAGAAATTAGATCTGCAAAACGATGCTAAAATGGTCCAATTTCTATGATTTCTATTCTTTGCCTGATAGACCGTATATTTTAAAACTGTACTAACGTTCACAGACAAAGATACTGGAGGGACTTAATGCGGAACCAAAGAAAGGCAAGTAGAAAAGGAGGCTTGCACTCGAATGAAGTGCACTGTCTTCTCCGACGTGGAGTGGGAGAAGAGAGTACAGACTATACTAGGAACAGACTACTACAGAAGTACTACTTACTGCACTGACTATACAGAGCGCAGAGTAAAGAGTGTACGGAGTAGGTACTGAGTACGGTGGTTGTTCTAAAAGAAAGAATTGTTCGAATTTTGAAACATGGCGCAGCCGAGTGTTATTTTCCTGAAAGCTGGAAACTTTCTTGGACTCTTACTTTCAAGTGATACTCTATTTCTGCTTCTACCTTCGACTTGGCAACATGGCTCCTTGAATGCAGTAAGGCCACAATTTTCTTTCCGTTATTTTTTTTTTAAATATCTTATCATGGTTCCTGAACTAGACGCTCGTTTTGAAGATACTTACCTCGCATCTAGTCCAGATTAAATATTAACTACGTGGTATAACATTTAGTCATTTATTTAATTTAACTTTGCGACAACAATTAAGTACGATTAGGCAAATATAAAGAATTACCACTCAGAATCGAATCGCCACCGAGAATGAAAATGGGTTTGCTCAAAAAGTGCTAATCACCTCGTTTTCATTGTTCAGTGTTGCACGCCTATAAAATACTTTTATGGCTATAAAGTTATTTGAGGAATGTAGGTACCGCCATAATCTCATGTATAGTATACCTACACACATGTTGGCTTTCCGGACATTTCACATAATCTAGGGATAATCGAAAATTGTGAAACGCATGTAAAGTCATTATTAAAATCAAAGTTTAAAATGTTTTAAATTTTAAATTCAATCAATAAATTAGTTTTAAATACACATTTGCCTAGCATTATTGAAATGACAAATTAATTTTTTAATTTATATTAATATATTATAACCTATACGGGCTTTTACAAACATGTGCTATACATAGTTAGAGCTAGACTTAAAACTCACCTTTTCAGACAGTCGTATCCATAAACTCAAAATCTCTCACCTTCACTTTCAATGCCCGCGACACCGTAAATAACTAACCTGTAAAAACGTAGAAAAAAAAATGTAAGCGTTTGTGAAGGTCATTTCATGAACATTCTTAAGCCCTAAAGATTCCGAAATTCTCCAGTATTTTAAAATAAATATCAGCTATACTTTTGCCACTAATCTCCAATAGTCCTAAATTCTCAAGTATTTTAAAATAAATACAAACTCTACTTTTGCCACTAATCTATTCACAAATGTAATACTAACAGCGATGAGGGTAGCAAATAATGTAAAATCACGCAATGTCCAGTGTGTTAACTGTAATGTCCTCCGCGTGCAAAGCCGTATCTTCTCCAACCATAAACTTATAATTTAAGTGTGTTTATCGGAAGGGTCCTGCCAGGTAAGTTTGTTTCTGTATCCATTTGTAAATAGTAAAATCAGTTAGAACCTAAGCATTCCTAATAAATTGTACAGCGCCCTTGAGGTGATTTTTCACAAAAACGGCGCTTTATAAATTATTCAATTATTATTATAGTTATTTTGTTAAACAGTAATAACTAACTACCAGGGTCAGTCAAAAAGTAATGCCATCAATTTTTTCTCATTTAATTGTCAAGAAATAAAAAACACAATTACGTGGGTTGAAAACCACATTATTGACGATTAATTTATTACTCTTCAATATAATCTCCGGCCATTTCCACAGCTTTGGTCCATCTTTAGCAAAGGTGTGTATCACAGTCTTGTAACGGCCACATCCAGAACACCATCGCCATAACTTTCCCTGCTGATCGCTTAGTTTTGATTTTTTTGTCCTTGTTGAGTTTGTGTGATACCATTCCATTGACTGCCTCTTTGATTCAGGTTCAAAAAAATGAACCCATGTTTCGTCTCCGGCCACAATTTTTTGCAAAAACTAAGCTCTGCAAGTGTTGTGAGGCTATTGTTTTTCTTGTTTCTTTATTTTGACCAGTTAACTTTCTTGGTACCCACCTAGCATAAAGTTTGGTTGAACAATCAGTTGTCGAATAATTTTCATCGCACTGCCTTTACTGAGGGAGACAATGCGACATCTGTAGTTATCTGGGGTCACCATAAATGATGTCATCAACTCCCTTAATGTTACGTGTAGTCACTGCAATCAACAGCCTGCCGCTTCGTTTTTCGTCAGCCAGCGGGTTTATCCTTCAGCTTTGTTATGGCGACGAACCCATCGTCTAGATTTCTATACGATAGTCTAACACATTTTTGAGTCTTTCGTGATTGCGAATGGGCGTTTCACCTTCTACAATCAAAAATTAATCACAGAACTCTGTCTAATACGAACATCGATGTCGACCATTTTACAAGCGACTACATTGCTAACACCTTTGACGCAAAAAGTTACTACTGCAGCAAATTGTAGAAGAAGGTTTGAGAAAAAGCACCAAATTCAATATTTTCACTTAACTAACTTTATTTAAGTAGAAAAAAAATAGGAGGCATTACATTTTTGACTGGCCCTCGTAACTAACAGCAGGACATTTTATATACGAGGCGCATTGAAGTTCGTTACTTTAGTTGAAGGGGTGCTGACTTCGCAGCTTCTTCAGGGCAGTACAATAGTCTACTAAAATTGCTAACCATCTCATAGAAACAGATCCCACGTTTAATAAAAATCGCAGACGTCACTTTAATGCTTAAAAACGTAATAGCGATTAGACTGGATAAATTAGAAGCACTGGACGAAGACGAAGGACTAAGACGAAGGACTGGAAGAGTGACGGAAAGCCATAAACATTAATAGCAAAGTAATCAACAACCAAATAAAACTTAATGAAAGTCCGATACTTAGGTTGATCCCTATTGACAAAGAGCACTCTCTTCCAAATCCTACGCCTATCCCTACCCATTCCTCTTCCACTGAAGCTCAGCTCTTTTTTTGCAATTCACTGTGAAAACATAATATATTAATAACCCACGTTTTTTTTTTTTTTTACATGAATACCGCACAAGAGTCCCAACTGCTCCCGTCTGGAGCCAGTGGGACTATGGCATCCCCAATTGGGGTATGTTGTGAGGCTGAAGGTAATGGGGAAGGGAAGGAGATGGGGAAGAAGGAGGTGGGGAAGTACCTGGCTATTTAGATCTGGTCACCAAACATGGCTAACGCCATTTCAAGCAACGTTTCAATTCTGAATGGTGGTCTTACACCAGGGCGATACTGAGAGTATCTTCCACTCTGGAACGTGCCGCAAATATACTATATTATTTTAAATGAATAAATTGTGAAATAACACAAATTAATCAAATAAAATTTTGCACGCCGGGATTCGATCCCGCGACCTTCGGAGTGCTAGTCAAGAGCCTTGCCACTGGACTACGCCGGCCGTCACGTTGCTAAACTTGTATATTTAAGATTTTAGTAGATTATTTTACTGCCCTGAAGAACCCACGATCGTAGTAAAACCCGGTTGGCATTGAGTATATAAATTATTGTTTTATTTTGAATTATAATGTCACATCGCAAACTATCTGCTTCATATGAACAAATAAAATACTTTACATAAGATTCAACCTCAAAATCAGAAATCGGTAAATAGATTATGAGAAAATGTCTTGCAAACTTTGACACCTCATATCTCAGAACAAGGTAAAGTAAAGTTAGAACCCTGTCCAACCAAAGTTAAGCTCGGAAAATTGAGTTTGCATACATCAGTTAACCATGATAATTACAAAATTAGTATCAAAACCCATTAAACTTAAATAAATTAATAAATTTTCTTTCAGAAACTGAACGTGTTCCTATGAGCTGTAACTGATTAAATGAAAACAGTGGTAGGTCGCAGCACACCAGGGCGTCGATCTCGGTTAAATTTAAAATTTTATAAATAAAACACTTTAGTAGTGGGTAAACAACCTACCTTCGTAATAATTCAGAGTTTTTGTTTGAGAGTAGCAACAAAACTTTTGTTTCGAATTTCAAAGTACGGAAGTACGCATAATTTTATAATAACAAAATTGTTGAGAAGTTGAAGTTGAATAAGATGGAGTATAATGTCAAACACACGACGAGGTATTATATTGTGAATAAGTAGTTCAACTGCCGATTGGGGTGTCGGATGATGGGGGGAAAGGAAGCGAAAAAAGGAACAGATGAGGTAAGATGTTGTTATGAAAATAATTGAATAATGTTCAAAATTGCCCCAGGGTTGTTGATATTTGTCTATAGTAGTGGATTTAATTATTTTACTGGCCACTTATAAATTCACTTTTTCTCCAAGTGGTTTTACTTTCGGTCGATAGGGGGATAATAATCGATTTCCCCTCACTTTTTGGATTTGCATCTCCTGGGCAGGATGTAAATCCGACAGTCGAAAATGTGGACTTAAATTTATTTAATAATATGTAAAATATTCAATCGGCGGGTTGATTTCAAGTATATTTAAAATGTGAACGAGTTTCCTTTATTCCCAGCCGATACATGGTTATCGCGACTGGAGAATTCTTGTTTACGGGTATTCCAGTATGGAATCCCGTGGTGCAATAATGGCGGCTTGACCGACCCAGTTTTACTGTAATCTGCGATTATATTTATCATCCGTCATCCGACGAGATGGATTCTCAATTATACAAAGGGACACGACCGTCCGTATAGTCCCCGCCGATTCTTTTCACAACCTGATGGAGGACATTTCCATTACTGCAACCACATGATGGAGGACACCATGGTGATCTCAAACGTAATAATCACCCAGATGGATGGAGAAGCTTGCAAACCTGGCGCGGAGGCAACGTGAGGGAGAAAAGGGGCCCCTCACGGTGCGATATTAGGCATCCGGAATCGTCGCATAAAAATAATAGGTTTTAGCTAGCTCTTAGTATGGTCCACAGGTATGTTAATATTCCAATATAATAATCTTGTTTTACATCCACTCTTTTATTTCTTATTTTCCAAGCTTCACAACAATGATTAAAATAACAGTGCCCACGCTCTGACGGGAGTATTCATGCCTACCGACACAGTCAGCATATCTCGTACCCACGAGATTTGGCGTCCAAAAATCCCATGGGATTAAAGCTGATAACTGTGTACCTTCATATATATAACCCTGAATAATTAACATTAAATACACCCACTTAATAAGAGGTGTAAATGTCATGATAACTGATCACATAGTAGGTACAAAACAAAACAACACAGCACTTCCAGTGCCAATACCCTGATATATTAAAACCCTGTTTAATAACGTACAAAACCCTACATTAAATTTCTTTATAACATGACACCCAACTCCTCTTTTTCTACCGTAACATGGCGCACCAACTGGTGATAACGAAAATATTTTTTTCATTGTTGTGAATCTTGGAAATATTAAATTCATTATATAAACATGCCCTTAACATATTTTTTAACTTGCCCTATGTTTTGTTTTGCTTTGCTTTTAAAATATTAGTGTCACAACTTTATTTTATACCTGTAATGATTTTTTTAAATGTTTTCAATCATAAATGCACTGTTCATAATACCTACATGTCAAACATAACCTCAATTCCTCAATAGAATTGTTATTGTCATTTTATTAAAATATGCTTAGAAATTTGGTCATAGACAATATGCATTATAGAACTCTATAAAAAAAAAATTAATCCAATGAATAGTGGTTATTTTCAAAATAATTTCAATTATCTATGGCAATTTCTTGCTTTCAAATTTACCTATGACTTTTTCAAATGTCAAAACATTGTTATGTTTTTATACTTTTAAAAACTCAATACTGATGAAAAACAGTTTTATTTTTCCAAAACAATTATATTATGAGTTTAAATAAGAATATAACGTTAATATCAATAATTATGCGAATATTTATAATGATTTATTGTTAACTAAGTGACATTTTGTTCATAATTACGGAGGTACGTACATTAAATTTATCAAATCATTGCAGTAATATTAAAAACATTTTAGTTGAAAGGTATTAGTTAAAAGTATTACAAACATTTTAAAATATATTTGAACATTATTATTCAAGCTTTATAAAATTATTTTATGCCGGTATTCATACAAACCGTGTACATTGTCAAAACAAATGAAACATGATGAAAGCAAATATTTTGTATTATTATGCAATTTCAAAGATAACCTTTATAAGGAAACCATTTATACGGGATATTATTATTATAAATGTTTAATTAGTTACGAGACGAAATTAATGTTATTTACAGCTGACATCTGTCACAAATATATTATTGATTGTTTATTTACAAATAATGTCAAACTGACGTTTTAATATTCATTTAAATGAGCAACATACATATTCATTTCAATGGAATATTTTTTTTTTTTTTTTTAAATTTAAATGGGGTACATACATATTCAAATAAAATTTCATATTTTAATTTTTAAATGAAAACAGGGTTATCGAATAAAATATTTTATGTTGTAATTTTCAATACAGGGTTGGCACAAACCAATATTTTCAAACATCAGGGTTGCCAAAATTATTATTTTTTTTAAATTTAAAACAATAGTTATAAACAATGTTTGTCAAATCAACAACAACGTTCAACAGCGTACAACAACAACAACATCAACAATAACAACAACAACAACAACAACAACAACAACAACAACAAAAATAACAACGTTTATTTTTCTTTTTGAATCAAGGGCATCATTTTTAATAACAATTCTGAAAATTGTTTTTGAATTTAAGTACAATCAAGTAATTGTCAACGGTGACACAAGGAATAATGTGATATTTATTATCATTCTTTTTATATAAAGGACATTTTACACGAAAAGTGATAAGACTTGGAGAAATTATCGGACGATGACGAAACGTCATTATTATCATTGGAAGGGGGTTGACGGAGGTATATTCGGTCTGATCAACTGGATCCTGGTGATCAACTTACCATTCCTAATGGTCCAAATTTAGTTCCAAATGTAAGGGTGGGCTTGTACCCCAACCGCAACGTATCGATCCGGCGTCGATTACGTTTACCTTATATGACAGACAGAGGGCGAGAGATGCTTGCTGTCTGCTCATCAGGCCATGAGTTGCTGACTCTGGTACGGAACATGTGTGCAACATCGTCAGTAGGAGGGCAGTGGATCCGTTGCCTGTAGATGGAGGATTCCTACGGGAGGCGGAAGGATTGCCAGCCACTGGTCCATGTGCATACTCAAAGTACTACGTGGTGTGAAACTTGTTTGAGTGGTTCGGGTTGTTCTTGGAGTTTTATGACCAACCCTGACACAACATTCAACAAGTATTCATAAACTCTATTTAAAATCGAGTTTTATGTTTTTTTTTTCACACGGTACTATTTGTAGTGATTTATGGTAAATCACATAATTATTTTCTCAAATATAACAAGTCTAAATAAATACGTGCACACCTTTATATTGTCATAAGTTATGCTCTATGTCAGAGCCAATAAAATTCTAGCCCATTCAAATAGTCACACATGACTCAAATACAACATGATTCTTCATATCAAGTATCAAGCATCATTGAAATAAGACTAAATTAAAGTCTCATTCATTAAAAAAATCTATTAAAAAAAAAATGTCTCGTAATTTATCAAAACTCTCGTAATCAAAACTGTTGTAAACAAACATACAAAAAAAATATGTAACTTATCAAAACTACGATAAACAAACGAAAAAATATATGTAACTATTAAAAAATGTATTATGTACAAAAACAAAGCAAATCAAAACAAAACAATTAATTATGTATTGTCATTGTATAACTTCTTTTTTCCAACTATTATTTTTATTTTTATTTTTCAACATTACTGTGAGACCTAGTTAGTATAGGCAGGTTTTCTTTTTCATTTACATTCAGTGAAAAGTGAAGGTTGTTCAACCATTATAAAAAGTGTTTATAATCCGATAACAGGATAAAGTGATGCCACAGAGCATAATATAAAAGTGAATGATTGAAATGATATTCTCACTACAATGTCTTTTTATTTTTGTAATTAACTACAATGATTATTGTTTTTATTTCTATTGTATTTCTGTTTTGAAATTTATTGTTTTTAGGAACCGGTGGACCAACACAATTATAAGTTTTTAGTCAGCATAGGACATAGGTATGTTCGGGGTCGAACATTTACGCGAGAACGGGGAAAATGTTATGAAAATAATTGAATAATGTTCAAAATTGCCCCAGGGTTGTTGATATTTGTCTATAGTAGTGGATTTAATTATTTTACTGGCCACTTATAAATTCACTTTTTCTCCAAGTGGTTTTACTTTCGGTCGATAGGGGGATAATAATCGATTTCCCCTCACTTTTTGGATTTGCATCTCCTGGGCAGGATGTAAATCCGACAGTCGAAAATGTGGACTTAAATTTATTTAATAATATGTAAAATATTCAATCGGCGGGTTGATTTCAAGTATATTTAAAATGTGAACGAGTTTCCTTTATTCCCAGCCGATACATGGTTATCGCGACTGGAGAATTCTTGTTTACGGGTATTCCAGTATGGAATCCCGTGGTGCAATAATGGCGGCTTGACCGACCCAGTTTTACTGTAATCTGCGATTATATTTATCATCCGTCATCCGACGAGATGGATTCTCAATTATACAAAGGGACACGACCGTCCGTATAGTCCCCGCCGATTCTTTTCACAACCTGATGGAGGACATTTCCATTACTGCAACCACATGATGGAGGACACCATGGTGATCTCAAACGTAATAATCACCCAGATGGATGGAGAAGCTTGCAAACCTGGCGCGGAGGCAACGTGAGGGAGAAAAGGGGCCCCTCACGGTGCGATATTAGGCATCCGGAATCGTCGCATAAAAATAATAGGTTTTAGCTAGCTCTTAGTATGGTCCACAGGTATGTTAATATTCCAATATAATAATCTTGTTTTACATCCACTCTTTTATTTCTTATTTTCCAAGCTTCACAACAATGATTAAAATAACAGTGCCCACGCTCTGACGGGAGTATTCATGCCTACCGACACAGTCAGCATATCTCGTACCTACGAGATTTGGCGTCCAAAAATCCCATGGGATTAAAGCTGATAACTGTGTACCTTCATATATATAACCCTGAATAATTAACATTAAATACACCCACTTAATAAGAGGTGTAAATGTCATGATAACTGATCACATAGTAGGTACAAAACAAAACAACACAGCACTTCCAGTGCCAATACCCTGATATATTAAAACCCTGTTTAATAACGTACAAAACCCTACATTAAATTTCTTTATAACATGACACCCAACTCCTCTTTTTCTACCGTAACAATGTAAAGTGATATGATTTATGACGTTTGAGAGAATATTTGATCGGATTCAAAGGACTGAAATACTCACCTTTGAATGGGATCAAAGGAAAAATATGCTCACTGGATTTATAAAAAATATGCTTAAAGATATCTTATTTCTGTGAAAAACAAAATCTATAATACAAAATGCCTTCACTGGAGGAAGTAGATAGGTTTTGTTTTTACTTGAATTTTATTTGTAACAAATTTATATCTAAAAACTTTATTTCTAACAATTTTTCAATAAGAAAAATGTGTGAAAATATATGTAAATTTGAAACGGCCAATATATCATCAAACATGTGTACTACTAATTCTTGTTGTTTTTGCTGTGCTTTAATCCTGGGTGAATTCTGGTTCAATGAACTCAAATTTGATTTGATTGTGTCATTTTTAAAATTGTAACGGTTAGCTTCAAGAATTCAGATAACCGATAAAGTAAGTGCCTACCTATTTTATAATATTTTTAACACATTTTCAAAATTGGAACTGTTTTGCCATTATTTTTGATTAGCCTATGGTACGAATATGTGACAAAACAAATGTACGTATGTTTGTTCCAAATATGTTGGTTAAAAGAGAAAATACTTTAATGCTTATTATCTTCATTTTCCAAACTGATTGTCCAGTTTAACTCGACCTAACATTTCCTCTGATCACAATTTTTTTTTGTGCGCTCCGTTTCCGTTTCAATATGGTCGCTAAATGATGTTTTCATTCAGTACAGATACTTTCAAATACACAACCGTCGTGTTTATTTGTACTTCTTATTCGCCTTTTTTTCAATTTGTGTCACATCTACAAAATATTGTTTCGTGGAAAAAAACTGTTTTTTTCTTAATTTATTTTTTTACAGCTGTTACCATTCCGACTCGTGTGACCGCCAACGAAGTAGTGAATAGTGGAATACCATCAGGAGCAGAAGTTCCTAGACTATTCGCGATAGTTTGTCGGCACAAAAACTGGGACAAACGAGCCATACTCTCTCACTTCACGCCGGAGGTACACTCCACTCATAACACCACACCTCGTGATTCATGTTCTGTGCAAGTTCCACTGGGAAGGTGTGCAGAGTTAATAGCTCGGATGTGACAATACTTCAAGAGTTACTTATTTCGTAGTTCTTGGCAACTGTTAAATTGATTTATTTTGCTTCGAAGATCAAGTTTGTATGGAATATCGAAGAACTCTTGAAGTTGTATTATAGTTTTATACGGTGTCGGGAAACTAGCCGCTATACATGCTAAACCAATTTATTCACATTTTTTAAGCGAAAACTTCTTTAGCACCGTTATGATTTGAAACTCGACTAAAAAGAGACAAACCTATAGTATTTAGCTTGCGAGATAATGAGATAGACTAATCGGTGTCCTCTTTATGCGGGGATTCGTAGAATAAAATCTTTCTAATACTTTAAAGAGGAAAGATTTGATTTTTTGTTTGCATTGAATAGACTCCGAAACTACTGAACCGATTTGAAAAATTCTTTCACCGATAGTAAGCTACATTATCAGCGAGTAACATAGGCTATGTATAATGGTAGGTTCTGGCGTTATGAAATTTGTATAAATGAAAATGTGTGTATTTCATACATTTTAGCGGCAGGGAGGAAAGGCAGGGGGTGGTGGGGTCGAGGGAGGGGAAGGTGGGGAAGGTGGAAGGGAACGGGAATGCACGGGTAAGGACACGCAGGGAGAATCGATTTATTTCTTTGAATGGCAAAGAAACGCATGCCGGGTACCAGCTAATGTAAAATAATTTTGAAACTTGAATTTTTATAATAAATGAACCCTACAATTATCATACTCCTGATACTCTGTGTTCGTCTCTAGGTCGGGTTTTCTGAAGGTTTCACTTCTACCGCGTGTAAACTGCAAGATTTTTTACACAAATGATTTTTTTTACTTTTTCCGGTTAAAGTGTTTAAAAAACTGCGCTTCAACGCTTTTAAAAAGACATTAAACAGCTGATGTTAAGGAGATGCACTGATTAGTAAATTTGAAAATTAAACAGCTTAGAATTATTAGGTCCTTACATATTGGCGTTTTGTATGGGAGGAAAATATAGTCAATTTTTTTTTTAATATAATATATTTATTAATCAAAGTATGTACCATTGCTATCTATGCACTTTTGCCATCTCATAGGTAGTTCATCGATCCCTTTACTAAAAAAACCATTTGGACGGGAATCAATAAAATCTTTGAGGGCGGTTTGGACTGCCCCATCGGAGTTGATTTTTTTCCCTTGCAAGAAGTTATCCAAATTTCGAATAAAATGATAATCTGTTGGGGCAAGGTCCGGAGAGTACGGTGGATGTCTTAGACATTCCAATTGAAGCTCCTCTAATTTGGTAGCCGTCTGTTGTGCAGTGTGTGGTCTAGCGTTATCATGAAGCAGCAGTAGCCTAGAGCGATTAACCAGCCTCGGTTGTTTAGCCTAGCTTTTTCATCATGGTTTGCAGATGCTGACAATAGACATCTGCCGTAATCGTCTGGCCAGATTTAAGAAAGCTGTAGCGAACGACACAAAAACAAAAAAAAAACAAAAAAAAAGAAAACACAACTGTGTACCGTCGCCATACACATCATTAATCCTTCGAGGCGTTGGTGCCACGGTGCCATGGTGGAACTCGTACTCGTAAATAACGCGATATTTCAAGTTTTTCATTTTGTAAACTAAGTGATGCAAAGAAAAAAAACAATTAAGGAAAAACAAATGAGTTATAATTTTCGAAACAAGAATACATGAGCAAATAGCTGTATAAATTTGAATTTGGAATTCCTAACCAAAGAGAAGATATTTGAGATCAAAGTTGCCAGTTCGGCAAAACGCCAATTTCATACGTAAAGACCTAATATTTTACGTTTTCATTAAATACTGCGATTAAAGCCCGTTGTTTTAATTAAATACTACGATTAAAGCGCGTGTTTGTCTTTGAAGTAATCGAGTATTTTTTTTATTAGTATATTTACTAGAACAGTAAAAATAAAGTATCAGACCCACGAAAACTGCTTTAAAGTTCAAAATATCCTACTTACAAATTCCTTTCCAGTTAGTGTTTTATTGTATAATGTAGAAAAATAAATTATTTAGAAAATTATCGTAAAACTTTTCAATATTTGTGTCTGAACTTCACAAAATTCGTTAACTGCGTTACGAGATAATCAAGACAAAAAAGCAAAATGCATCGGATATCGGAAGACTTCCATCGTGCGTTATCGGCTGTCGATTTTCTGTTATTTTCTATGGCCATACACAGGCCATGAGTTTTCAGTAATCTTGAGTGCTAAGATTGAAAAATGCGACGTTATTGATGCGCTGCATCCACATTTCAGCATATCTTCATACAAAGAGTTGAAATTATACCACACAACTGAAGTAAAACTTCACTAACTTATATCTCCCTCTCAACTTCCGTTCGCCTCGCTCGACCGTTCGCTTCGTCCGATCACACTTTTCATAACGCTCTCGCCACGCATTCACCAGCTTACTCCCCAAGTCAAGCGTTCGTAAAGGCCCGACCGTTTGCCTTGCCCGATCACACTTTTCGTAACGCTTTCGTCACGCATTCACCAGCTTACTCCCCAAGTCGAGCGTGCGTAAAGAAGCTTTACTTAAAAAAAATTGTTTTCAGCTACACCATCATCAATAACGTCGTATTTTTCAATCTTAGCACTCTAGCTCACTATAAACTCAAGGACCGCTACTACTGTCTATGCTTTTTGTGTGTTAACCCTTCGAATAATAAGAAAATAATTTTCTGTCAAATTTTGCCTATCAAGGTTTGCGCGCAAAATTCCTGGTTCTTCCCAGGCATTTTAAATGCTCCTATTTATTAGTTTTTTTTAACGCTTTTGCAAAAACAAAAATTGTTCTAAAATCTAGATAAAATAATCTTTCCGGTGTGTTTATTAGAAATCAACATTTTTGTTTCTAAATATTAAAATTTTAATATTGGAAATTTAAATTGGCTAAAAAATGCATACCTGCGAATATTCGAATTAAAGTAATTAAAATAGAATAAACTTCAAATTTTAAATTCAGATTCCTTTTCTAAACAAAATTTGTAATAAAACTGTCACCTCACTTTTTATCACTTTCATACAATTTTATTTTAAAATTAAATGTGGGTTACGTCACAAATAGGCGCAAAATTAAACCGTCACTTTTGATCAGGTTTGTAAAATATCTGAACAACCTAGTTCATATAATTCTAAGACAATGAGAAGCATTATTTCTTTCCGTTTCTAACATAAAAGAAATCACAATTATTTGCATTACAGAAAGAGAGATATCTAACTTTTAATAATGCACGGTTGCTCTGGGACGATCTGGGTCTCCTGTTATTATAAAGGCATACGATGTTTTGGGACAACTTCGGTCTCCTGTGATTAAACAGGTTAACGCTTTTGCAAAAACAAAAATTGTTCTAAAATCTAGATAAAATAATCTTTCCGGTGTGTTTATTAGAAATCAACATTTTTGTTTCTAAATATTAAAATTTTAATATTGGAAATTTAAATTGGCTAAAAAATGCATACCTGCGAATATTCGAATTAAAGTAATTAAAATTGAATAAACTTAAAATTTAAAATACAGACTTCTTTTCTAAATAAAATTTGTAATAAAACTGTCACCTCACTTTTTATCACTTTCATACAATTTTATTTTAAAATTAAATGTGTGGTACGTCACAAATTGGCGAAAAATTAAACCGTCACTTTTGATCGGGTTTGTAAAATATCTGAAAAACCTAGCTCATATAATTCTAAGACAATGAGAAGCATTATTTCATTCCATTTCTAACATAAAAGAAATCACAAATATTCGCATGACAGGAAGAGAGATATCTAACTTTTAATAATGCACTGTCGCTCTGGGACAATCTGGGTCTCCTGTTATTATAACGGCATATGATGTTTTGGGACAACTTGGGTCTCCTGCGATTAGACGGGTTAAATGATTTAATTACCTAATTAAAAACACGAATTTACTATTGACTATCCTGTTGTCGTATGTTGTTGTCGTTGTTGTTGTTTGTACGCAATGACATTCGATCCGTAAATTTTCCCGCGACTGACATCTCTTAACGAAGATTGCGCGGCAATACGCGCCGCCATCTCTGGCGTTAGGGTGAGTGATTTGGGTTTATTTATGCGTTAGGTGAGGGGTTAGGGCAGGGGTGCTCAAACGGTCGTTTACGATCGACCGGTCGATCGCGAGTGCTTTTTGAGTCGATCTCGAGAAAAAATGCCGATGTAAATAGATCTATTCATAGTTTTGGTTTTAGTTTTCCTCAATTATTAGGCCTCGATAAAACTGTTCGTTTTTCAAGCCTTTTTGTTTATTATTTATTTGTAGTTTATATTGTCAATATTCAAGCCTTTTTTTGCTGTTTGCTCTATCCTCATTTATGGTGTGTGACGTCAGAAGTCCCCATTGTCAAAAAAAAATCGTCACATTATTGCATATTCATGGTGAATTTCCTTGTCGAAAATTGCCCCCTTCAAAAGCCCGAAGTCATCGATGTAGTTTCTAGTCTGTGGTTTGTTTTATTTATGAGTCAGTCATTCTGAGTTGTAACTTGAAGGCAAAAGGTACGAAGTTTATTAATAAATAATTCAAAATGAGTGCGGTGAAGAGAAGTAAAACCTATCATTTTAATAAGCATTGGGGAGGAAGAATTCTTATTTTGTATGGCGAAGGGTAAGTGGATTTGTCTCATTTGCAGTGCGTCAGTTGCAATACCTAAGCGTGGAAACTTTAAAAAAGGCACTATAAAACCATTCATTAAAACTATGAGAAAGATTTGCCGCCCCTTAAAAATGCTCCCTACAAAAAGCCCGAAGATATCGATCTAGGTTTTAGTTCATCTATGTTGCAGCCTGTCAAGAGTCGATCGATCGGAGTCTAATAATGAGGTAGATCGCCAGCAGTTCAAGTTTGAGTACCCCTGGGTTAGGGTAACTGCTTGAGTTGGTGTCTTAACACAAGCGAAGTATTAAGCTTGTTAACGCGATATGGAATACCGCATTTAAGAAAAATGTCTAAATGTATCACATACGGCTGATTTAACACGTGTTACGCTGGCGCGAAAGCTACAGAATTATCCTCCTATCCCATTTTCTCCTTTCTTTGCATCATTTTAAAAACGAGCATTTTCTCCGAAGTATTTTTCCGTTCTTCCAGTTAGATTTGTTTATTTATCTCTTGTGGAAGTAGTTTGTTTGACGGTTTGTTGAAGGAGGCCGGATAGAACACAATACTTATGGTAATGGTAAAAAATAAACTTTCTCCATTTTGTCGTGGAAAGTTCGGTAAATAGCGCTTTATCTCGGCGAAGTTTTTAACTAAACTTCTTCGGCGGGACTTCCTTGTAAGCAAATTTAAAACTTTAGCATTTATCATATTTCCATTACGCATTGCACAATGTGTTTATCTCGTGATGCGATTCACAAACTCCGTAGCGTAAACCGAAGATCAGGAAAATTTGACTTAACCTAAACTTACCTCAATTTATATATACATTTACTTACTTGCTGTACCTTGTAATCAGTGTCGGCTTGTGACTTTTGGGTGTGCTAGGGTGCTAATATTAAAAAACTGGCATCATGTATGTTGTCGTATGCGAAAAATTTTTTTTTTTTTCAAAAATCGGTGTTTCGTATGAAAATTTTTCAGGAAATCGGTGCGGCGCACCGCCAAACTGAAATTTTTCATACAAAAAACCGATTTTCAAAAAAAAAAAAAAATTTTTTTTCGGCTACAACAACATCAATAATGCCATTTTTTTAATATCAGCACTCTAGCACACCCAAAAGTCACGAGTCGCCACTGCTTGTAATACGAAGTAATACTGCGATAAGGGGTTAAGAGCCATCTAGCGGCCGAGAATTTAAATTTCGTCGAACGTTGATCTTGCGATCGTAGCCCTTGCAACTGTACAGAGCGGTTCCGATGAGAAAGATTAATTATTCTCCATACCAGCATTTTAACATAATAACTTAATATCGAATTTATTTCATTCAAAATTAAAAAAACTCGTGATGATGAAACTTTTAAAATAACGTACCTACTTTTTGTAATTAATTTTAATCATACGTATTTATAATTTTTCAAAAATCTAAGCAAAATAAGAATGTAATTTTTTTTAAATATTTTAGTTTGTAACACCGTAAATAAATAGACAAACTGAACTATGTTCGTCTCAAAACAAGGGCGCGGATCTTTTTTTAATGATTTTTTTGAACTAAAATTAAAATCCTGAAAAGTAACTTTCCCAAATATTTTATTGATTTATTTTACTGCACGATTATAAGGTTTGAAATGTGTGTTGTATAATATAATTTTTTGTTTGAAAATTTAACAAATCTGCCAACGATCTACGGTTAAAACCTTATTGTACCAAAAATAAACATATTTTCTCATAATTTAAAAAAAAGTTTTACTAGATAAACCAACAGTCTTTCGAAATCAATTTGTATTTTTTTGTGGAAAAGAGTCAATACTTTTGATTTGATTTAAAAATGACATATTTCCAGTTTTGTCTGGTTATTCCCTTTTAAACTAACTTTTGCTTCAATTCTCAACTCTATATATTTTTTTAATAATGACAATAAAACGTTTTTATATATGTTTAACTAACCGGTTTCGGTTTTAATGTTATGTATACCACAAAATGTTTCCTACGTGTGAAAATTGTATTTTTTATATTATATCCACACAGGAGGCCCTGAGGAAAAGATTTCCCACAAGGCCTATCTTGACATGGCATGAAGTAGCATAACATAGGCCCTGAGGGGAATTATTTTCCTCAAGGCCTCCTGTGTGGAGCAAATGTAAAAAAAAAACTAAAGTCTTTAGACCACACGACTGAAATAAAATTTCACTAACTTATATCTCCCTCTCAACTTCCATTCGCCTCGCCCGACCATTCGCCTCGCCCGATCACACTTTTCATAACGCTCTCGTCACGTATTCACTGCTTACTCCCCAAGTCAAGCGTGCGTAAAGAAGTTTTACTTCAAAAATCATCTTTCATCTTCGGGGATGAAGTCATCTTGTGACGGGGACATCTTTCATCGAGGTCACTTTTTTTATATAATAAAAAGGTGACCCGACAATTCGTCCTGCGACAATTTATCCGGCGACAGTTCATCCTGCGACAGTTCATCCGGCCGACAGTTCATCCTGCCGACAGTTCATCCTGCCGACAGTTCATCCCGCCGACAATTCATCCGGCGACAATTCATCCTGCCTGAACATTTAGAAATTTTTTATTAAGTAAGTATGCAAAGTGGATATACGGCCGTACAACCAAAATCGATATACTTATATCTGAAGGCATCTTGAGTGGAAATCCGCAGTAAAAATATTTTTACTAAATAGGTTAGGTTAGGTTAGGTTAGGTTGTACGGCCGTATATCCTCTTTGCATACTTACTTGAAGAAAAAATCTTCTAAATGATCAGGCAGGATGAATTGTCGCCGGATGAATTGTCGGCGGGATGAACTGTCGGCGGGATGAACTGTCGGCAGGATGAGATGAACTGTCGCAGGATGAACTGTCGCCGGATGAATTGTCGCAGGATGAACTGTCATGGAACCAATAAAAGATACAATATAATAAAATAATACACAACAATCTTAATTAACTAATTTCATTCCCAGTTAGTGGGGAATTATTCTCGAGTCTGACTGGGGTAGTTAGCCTATTTATTAATTTTTTATTATTTTTATTAATTAAAAAAAAAAATTATGTTCTCCCACAATAAGCAAATGCTTGTGTTTATGGGAGGAGGTATTATTTGTTTAGTTATTTAGATTTTTTTGATTTTATTGATGTTTTTATTTTGTAGTTTTTTTTTTAATTTATTTTACATACATAAAGAATAAGATAAATTTTAATTTTTTTTTATTTATATGTTGGTTTATTTTTTGTTTATTTATTTATGTATTTTTTTGTTAAGGATTTCAGTATGTTTTTTTAATTGTGTTTAGGGTTTTCTGCATGGACATACGGATATTACTCACATGTCTATAGTTTTCTGGCAATTTGTTGAAAAAATTTCGTTAAAAAGTATTTGTAGTTTTGTTGACCCAAAGTTTTTTTTACAAATCGGAATTGGTAACATGTATTTTTGCTTGATGACGGGGTCATCTTTATGGATGCTGTGTCGAGGGTCTTTCCTCTCACTGCGGTGCAAACGGATGGGTCGAGAGAATCCAGCTGGCGGAGTCTAGGTTATGTCTACCTCAACCCCATAGATTTACGTTTTTTTGTTAGGTGATTGTATTTTTTTACATTTTGGGGCCGCCCCGGAAATAATGGTTCTGTTCGCTACATTTTGTGACTTAGAAGGGGTTCGATTGGTCTAGAGTCTAGATCTTGGCGGAGGATGCCTTTTCCCACATACTGCGTGGCGGGCCGGATCGGAAGAGACTGGTTGAGTGAGACATTTTGACCTCCAACCGGACTCCCACAACGGGAGCGGGAGGAATGGAAACATACGTTCGTCACTCCTGAACACATTGACCCACAGATTAATACTATCCACCGCTCATACCTTTTTGATTCCCAGAACTTCCTCTTCTTCCGTTCCACAAAAAAGACTTTTCTGTACAGCATCCCCACAATAACATAGACCGGAAAGGTAATCTATCATCAGGGCGATACCAAGAGTATTCACTGCTCTTACCAATGCTTGTGGAAGCTACGAAGACCGTATCTTTTATCTATGAAAATATTATTTACGTATATTTTTAATTAACGTAAATATTTTTCTTCCTTCAAGGAAGCATTTTTTCATTAGAATACAACGCCGATAAGTTGATATTATAGATTATAATTTTCCCAGAATAACATTCCATAGCGGAAGAGGGTGATAAATTATTCAGTATGGAAACAATGCGATATTATCTAGACAAGCAAGAACTCCGAGTATTAAGCGGAAAGAGAAATAACATAACATCACTAAGGAAGTTTACTGGGATCAAATAATAACAGATCCTATCCGTTGGAGGAACAATGAGATAGAATAAGAGAGACAGGTATCCTTCGCGGAACAATGGTGAGATAATTACGTTTAAGGTAACATTCTGCACTCGATGCAGCATGCGACGAAAGAAAAAAATCCTGATTTTTTTATAATTTCTTTAATTGGACGCCATCCTTTTGAAGATTTTTGAAGTGAAATTTCTTTAGCAGTGTCGTGATTTGACACTCGATGAAACGGAAACGAGTGACACTAAAAAGGGACATATACATACATCTATAGCCTGCGAAGGAATGAGATACCTACGTACCAGGGGTGTTACGGATATGCGCATCCGCATGCCCAAATGCGGAACATCCGCATTGATTCAGACATCTGCATCCGCATCCGCAGATGTGAACTTCTAATAATCCGCATCCGCATCCACATCCGCGGATGGCAAAATGTTTGCATCCGCAACAACCCTGCTACGTACAGCATCTAAGAAGCGTCACGCTCTCCCAAGCTGCGCGCATTGGCCGCTTTGATAATGAGCTCATTTTTCAAGGCTCCTATTGGTTGAGATTGTGTAGGTTAAGGTCTCACTTCTACCGCGTGTGACACTTTTTTAATTAACTTCACACAGAAGGTTCTGTGTTCAAAAAATATTTATAATATATTTGTACTTATGACAGAGTATGCTTAAAAAAAAACTAAAGTAGACGAGTGTGGGGAAGCTACGAAGCACCGCACAAAGAGAAGACAGGTAGGCTACGAAGCACCACTCGAAGAGGAAACCGATCATACTATCTCATTCTCTCGCAGGCTAAATCCTATAGATACACGTATTTATCTCTTTTTAGTGTCGTTATTTTTCGTTCCATCGTGTTTCAAATCACATCGGTGGCAAAGAAGTTTTCACTTCAAAAAACAGTATTTATAAATATAACTACGAAACGTACATACATAATCTTATACAAAATATAGGAATCCATATTTTACGTGTTTGATATCTTTTCTTTAGACAATTCTTTATTTTGGCATAAACATCCGTGGTCGTTATGGCGGTGTATATGCTTGCATGTTTGAAATCATGGGGAATATCAATATGCGTCCATCAGGTGTCTCGATTGAGGTTATGCAAATTATATTGGTTTTATTATCCAATGCTGCTGACACTGTAAATGTGAATTGTAACTTTTCCATTTCCAACGTCATTGTTTCTCTTCACTAAAAATGTAGTTTTATAAGACAATTTGTCTATTGGTTGTACTTCTTTATTGGTAATGACAAAACAATTCATGTGTTGCTCTGTTAACAGAGAAACTACATTTGAAGTTTATTTGTCGATCTTAAAAACATTATAACACTTTAACACTTATTTATCTGATATCTTGATTAATTGAATGTCTGCTACGGTTCCATGACAGTTCATCCTGCGACAATTCATCCGGCGATAGTTCATCCTGCGACAGTTCATCCTGCCGACAGTTCGTCCGGCGACAATTCATCCCGCCTGATCATAAGATTTTTTCTTCAAGTAAGTATGCAAAGAGGATATACGGCCGTACAACCTAACCTAACCTAACCTAACCTAACCTAACCTAACCTGACCTGACCTAACCTAACCTAACCTAACCTAACCTAACCTAGCCGTGTTTGGTGACTAGATCTGAATAGCCAGGAAGATACGTTTTCCACATCTCCTTCCCCTCACCACTACCTTCAGCATCACACCATACCAAAATTGGGGATGCCATTGGCACTCACTGGCTCGAGACGGTTGGGACTCTTGTGTTTTTTTTTTTAAATCAGTCAATTCACCCTAAAAAGATGGTGTTAATTTCAGATAAAAAAGTTATATTAGATGCAAGTAGGAATCTTTACCGTTATTTGCTAAGCCGACTGCACGTATAAGTATTTTGATATTCACGCATGCTTCTTCGGAGAGTCGAAATTATTGTTAGTAAAATATTTTTACAGCGGATTTCCACTCAAGATGCCTTCAGATATAAGTATATCGATTTTGGTTGTACGGCCGTATATCCTCTTTGCATACTTACTTAATAAAAATCTTCTAAATGATCAGGCAGGATGAATTGTCGCCGGATGAATTGTCGGCGGGATGAACTGTCGGCAGGATGAACTGTCGGCCGGATGAACTGTCGCAGGATGAACGGTCGCCGGATGAATTGTCGCAGGACGAATTGTCGGGTCACCGTCTGCTACATAGCTCGTCAAAAACAATAATAATCTCTTTGTATGTCACCATGACAACACATCAATGAATGACATTTGAAAAATTCATTATTCGAATACGAAGGAATCCTATGCATTTCTAGGTAGGTATTCCTTTACATATATTATAACATAATAAATTGTACACAAATACTGTCAAGACTGAAAGTGGCAAGAGAAGCATTGACCACGAGGGCGTACACATATATAATCTCCTCCCAGATAACCTAAAAATGGGAAAGAATATATATACCTTTAATAAAAACTATTTAAACTTAAGTTGTTTTTTTTTATTTATTTTATTTTAGTAATTTGTACATTTAAGTTTACAAATTTCTAATTAATTATAATATTTCATATTGCAAACTAAATTTTATGTAGCTCCTACAATACGTCTTGAACTTTCCAATTGGTGTGGACTTCAAAGTCTCTGGTAGCTTGTTATACAACTTCATCCCCTTGTACAGCAAACTGTTCTGCGTATTCGCCTTATCCTTTTTTTGAAGCCTGATTTCTTTGCATGTTCTTGTGTTATGTCTGTGAATGTCCTTGTTGAATACAATTTTATATGAAAAGTATTTTGGTAAAATGTTGTTAATTATTTTATGTATAAATATCATCGTATTCATGGTCAGCATCTGTTTCACGGTTAGTTGTAAGAAAAAAATTAAAAATATTACTACTATATTATACACTACTTCTTATGTATACCACTTTACTCTGTACTTATATTTCTTTTAAATTATTAATAAAAAAAAATTAAAAATACTACAGAGAATGCTATTAGTGAAAAATGCAATCAAAATTTAAAAAACATAAACGTGTCAAAAAAATGATTGCAGTTCACACGTGATAGAAGTGGTAGAAACCTTCATCCACACAATTTCAACCAATTTTTTTTTTTTTTACATTAACTCCACACAGGAGGCCCTGAGGAAAATAACTTCCCTCAAGGCCTATGTCATCTTTGAAGATGCTGTGTGGAGGGTCTTTTTGAGGAAAGGAAGGAGTGAACACGGGTCTTGAAGAGACCCATGTTGTAGGAGGGAGGAAACACAGAGGCCGGCAAATCGTTCCACAGCCGAGCCGTTGAACTCAAGAACGAGTCATAGAAACGACCCGTTCTCATGTGACTAATGTCAACCGTGTACAAATGTTGGGCGCGTGTTTGGCGTGTTTCCCGACTATGCACCGGTGCCGAGGGGATCAATGACGCTAGTTCCTCGGAGCATCTTCCATTGAATGCGTACGTATCCGAAACGTACGTGCTTGGGTACGTTTCCGAAATTGTATTGTTGAATTATAACACCATATTCAAAAATAGAACATTTTGTTTCTCAAAAACACAAACAATGGTAAAAATCTTTACTTTCCCGATAACAATAGACCACTTGCATAGATTTCATAACGACTTGGAAAAAATCGTGTGGATGGATTTTTTTACTAAGATAATGAAAATGTTACTAAAAAAATTTAGAAATGTACAATTTTTTTTATTTTTAAATAAATAAATCCATTATTTGGGCTCGTGACGTCACTACATGAAAATGTCCCGTCTCCGAAAATGTTCCTATTAATTTTGTAAAATTCCACACTGATTTTTTTTTGTATGGCATCACTTTGATTTCAGGCGAATTTTTGAATTTGAGATTTAACGTTCACTAGATTTATTGTTTGTTCTCTGCGAACTTATCATTTGATTTGACTTTTTGACAGATGTAATGAAGAGAACCCCGTACATTTAATGTTGTCTATCCGTGTTTTAGAGGTATAATGGTTGTGGTGCTAATTTTATAATATTCTTATTATTATAATAAATTACAAGTATATTACATTGGATTTGGTAATATAGACGTTGTGCATTATAATGATTTATGAACAATAAAATGGATCGAGGAAAAAAATATTTATGAAATGTAATATTTTTGGTATGCATCGTTATTCTTCTGTGCCTTTTCTTCTGGAAAACGTTCTTTTTTTTAAATGATTTTCGGCTATGCAATTATCGTTTTTTCGCACCTATAAAATTATGTCCCGTCTTTCCGGTTTATAAAAAATAGTCTGATTTTTCGGATTAAAATTTTCAAAAAATCGCCAGGGTTACAAAAATATGAGTAAAAAAAAAAATAATAATACAGAATGTCTTAGAATATTTGAATATTTATAAAAATTAAAAAATGTGATGCAAGTGGCCTATTCATCGTAGCGGTTTGCTATAACCGAGTTACTACTGTACGATGTCTTTAGCTTCAGAACATTACCGTTTATAGACAGAAGAATATGGCTTAGACACTCGTTGATGGACATAGAACGGATATGGCAAGATAATTAAATTACGGTTAAAATATCAACTTACAATTCTTAAAATACTACATATAATAATGATAAAAAAACCCGTTTCTGAAAAAATAAGAAAATATACAGATTTAGGAAATGAGATTTAAAGAATTTGGCATTCTGAGACTATAAAAATATTACCATTTGTTATTTCGGCTACTGGCATTATATCTAGCTCTCTCATTCAAAATTTAGGCATATTGGATTTGTCAAAGAATTCATACAAATGCAAAAATCAGTCATTTTAAATACATGTAGGATTACAAAAGATTTTTTAAATTTTTATTTTGAGGAATCAGTAGGATTCATAAGTCCAATTAGGAATTCCACATAGCTGAACCCTCTGATATGAAAATATCTGGAGTCGGTGATTATTTTCTCATTTGGTCTTTAGTAGGTTGATATGTTGTTCTTGTATTATTTTGTATTTATTATACTTATATAGTGCAATTGCATAGCGTGAATTGACTAGATGATAATTTGTGGAAAAGTGTGAGAAAGGGTTTTGTTTTTCCTGTGGGGAAGATTTAACGCGGTCTGAAGACATGATTAACAATTTTTTTTTTGTCACACATGTGGCCCCGAGGAAAACAATTTCTCTGAGAGCCTATTTCATCTTTGGGGATGCTGTGTGGAGAGTCTTTTTAGGGAAAGGCGGGAGAAGATGTTTTGGGTTGGAAAAAAATATACGAGGGATAGGTAGGAATCAGGGGGTCAGTAAATTAATTTTTCCCACTGCGGTGCAGTGCGTTGGGTCGAGAGAGTACGGTTGGAGAGGTCTAGATGAGGTCTCCCTCAATCAGTCTCTCGCAATCCTGATTGCTACAAAGTAGATGATCGAATGCGTCCCCCGCCAAGATCTAGACAAACTTCCCCCTATGAACATGGGCACATCTCCTAAGTCACCAAACGTAGCGAACCACTCGGGGTGACCTATGGCAGGGATGTTGGTCATCCAATAAATGGTTCCCGGGGTGCGGTACCCATACCCACCACAAATAAACGTTATAAATTTGGAGGAATTTTATTTTCCAACAGTGGAAATCCGTATTTCCTTGATCAATGATGACTCTGCATATGTATTTATGAGCCTTGCAACGGTGTGTTACAATTCACATGCGGTAGAAGTGAATGTTTTCGATATTATTTTATTGAATGGAAGCATGGACGCTTACTGAAGAACTAATTAGGCGACTTGAGGCATTCGAGATGTGGATCTACAGAAAAATACTTAAAATAAGGTGGATGAACAGGGTTACGAATGAAGATGTTATGGTTCGGATGAATAAAGAAAAAGAAGTTATTAAAACTATACAAAACTGAAAACTTCGTTATCTTGGACATGTTGTGAGACATCCAGAGAAGTATGAGATCCTGCATCTCATAATGCAGGGAAAGATTGCCGGAAGACGGGGCCCTGGAAGAAGGAGAACCTCATGGCTGATAAACCTAAGACAGTGGTTTGGCCAGTCTACCATAGAGCTGTTCCGGGCCGCAGTAAATAAAGTCCGCAAAGCCAACATGATAGCCAACGTCCGTTGGACGGTCATGGCACAAGAAGAAGAAGAAGAAGTGAACCCTTCAGAAAACTAAAGTGGACAAGAGTGGGAAAATTACGAAAGTTACGCACCAAGAGGAGACAGATATGCTATGAAGCGTCGCAGAAACAGGAGCACGATTATACTATCTCATTCTCTCGCGCGCTAAATCCAATAGATCTATGTGTTTGCGTCTTTTGTGTCGCTATGTTTCGTTTCATCCAGTTTCAAATCACAACGCTGCTAAAGCAGCTTTCACTTCAAAAATCCACATTCTTGCATTTTGCATTGAATTAACTGAAAAATAATCTCCCTTCTAACAAAGTAATCTACTGAACGTTCCATGATTCTAGAAAATCGTAACCAAAAGTAACGATATGACCCTATTAGACCTTTCCATTAACATTCATTGTTAATATTCACTTAATATCAATTTTCACGAGCAGAAGCCAATATTCATAATAAAGTCCTGACGTAAAAATAAATTATTCAATAAAGGCTTCCATTAAAATGTATTTTTAAGGCCATTATCCGACGGTTTGCGACTATACAGTAAGGTGGGTCATTTAAAAAAAAAATCTAAGAGCGATAAAAGGGTGCCATATGGGTTCAATACGACGTATTTAAAATTTTTCAAATTTCTGATCCAATTATCTTCCTCCGGATTCACATCAAAGTTTTGAAAATTTTCATTTTAAGGGGTTATTTCTAGTGTATATAAAAGTTACTAAGAATCCTTTAAACCATATTTTTTGTAATCTTCCATAGCAAATACAGTATATTTTTAAGAAATCATTTACAAAAAGTCCCAAGATTGAGTCTTGCAAAATAATGTCGAAATTTGAGAGTAAGAAGGATTTTGCTGGTATTTGAATACACTGCCTTGGGATAATTTGAATTATATTCATATATTTTTTATAAGCAAATCAAAATATTCCCTCTTTTTCGTATTTTATTAAAAATAGCTGGTACCCGGTATGCGTTGCTATGCCATTTAATAAAGAAATTGTTTCTCCCTGCGTGTCCTTTCCCATTCGTCCCCTTCCTCTCCCGCGTCCCCTTCCCCTCTCGCGCTCCCACTCCGCCTCCTCCACCTTCCCTCTCTTCATTCCACTCCCCCCTTCCACCGCCTGGGTTCCCCTTCCCCCTCTCCCTCAAACCCTCTACCCGAGTTCCCCTCCACCCTCCCTCATTCCATACATTCAGTCCCGGTACATTCCGTTTTCAAACAACTTGCGTGCCATTTATTGCAATTTTTTTTTATACAAATTTCATAATGCCAGAGCTCACCAGTAGTTTTATACAAACCTTTTCCTGACAATAACGAAAACCAAAATTAATTTTTCCAATTTGGTGCAGTCGTTCAGAAGTTATGCGCGTACATACATTCCGACGATCTATTTTTATTTATATAGATAGATAGTTAATTTTTAATGGTTTATCTTAAAAATATAAGATTTAACAAGGGTGGGTTTTTCTCTATTATGTGAAATTTCAAAGTCCATCTGGAGGAAGAAGATGATATTCAAATATTATTAAAAATTACGTGATTTTATATCTCCATTTAACACCCTTTTTTCACTATTAGATAAATCAAAAGAGAGAGAGATGATTTTTTCCCATACAGTCGTGTCCCACCCTAATGTACAGGGCGGTTCTGATGAGAAATATTAATTACTCTCATACCAGCATTTTAACTCATAACTTCATATTTTATTATTTAGTTAAAAATTTGCTTTAATATACACCTTCATTCACAATTAAACTGCTCACACGCGTGACAAAAAAATGATTAAAAAATAAGTATTATATTTTGATCGTAAGTATTAAGTAAGCAATAATGTCTAAGCCAAATAAGTGTTTTAAAAAATCTGAAAGGTATAGATTGTTAGACCGTAAATAGACACACTGAAGTATTTTCGTCACGAAACACATGGATTTTTTAAAAAATTTTATTTGAACAAAAATTAATATTCAGAAAAGTAGCTTCTCTAGATAATTTATTTTACTCATGATTATTTATGATTTGAAATGTGTGTTGTATAATACAACATTTTGTTTGAAAATTTAACAAACAAACGGTATAACCTCATTATAATAAAAATTAACATATTTTTTCAAAATTTGAAACATAACCTTACTAAATAAAATAACAATCTTTCGAAATCTAATTTGTCTATTTGTTCTCTCTTAATATAATCACCTATGACATAAAAATAAATTTTGTCATAATGACATAATATAAAAATACAATACATAACAAAGACAGACCATAAAAATAAATTAAATGTCTCTTTTGGTAACGTGTCCATTTTCCTTTAACCTTATATGTATCTACATTAACGATGAATTATTAATTTTACCTATCCCTAAAAATGTACTAAAATAATTTATGCCATGATCTTAATATAAATATATTGTTCTCCTTAAAGCCTAGAAACTATGTGCCCGAGGGCCTTAACCAGAGGTACACAACCTTCGCGGCGATAGGGCAAGTGTCATCATACTATTTTTTTACGTTAGCTCCACACAGTAGGCCCTGGGAAAAAAAATCCTTCAGGACCTTTGTCATCTTTGGAATTGCTGGGTGAAGGATTGAGTCACCAATACAAAATTGAGTTTTTCAGCCTTTCTTGAAAGATTTGGTTTTGTTTATGGACAAAACTATTTATTTATATCTATAATAAAATATTCATTCCTAAAATGGTTGAATAGTTACCTCTGTAACCGTGAACTCATGGTAAAATTAAATAATAAATTTTCGTATAAATTTAAAGTAACTTCGGGAGTTCCTCAAGGCTCTCATCTGGGCCCACTTCTCTTCATTTTATTTATAAATGATCTATCTTTATGTTTCGATAATGTCAAATTCATTCTATTCGCAGATGACCTAAAGCTTTTTAAGATTATAAAATGTTTAAATGATGCACTTATCCTTCAGCAAAATTTAGATAGACTTGCTAGCTGGTGTGAAATAAATAAATTATTCCTAAATGTAAAAAAATGTTTCCACATGTGTTTTTACCGTTCACGGATTCCAATATCTACATCGTATTTAATTAACAATAATGAAATTGCATTAGTACCATTTATCAAAGACTTTGGTGTTATTTTTGACCGGAAACTTACATTTGATCGTCACTGTGAAACAATTTCCAATAAGGCCATGCAAATTCTAGGTTTTGTAATACGTAACACAAGGACTTTTCAAAACATTGAGTCAATTAAGCTACTTTACTGCTCTCTTGTAAGATCGCAGCTGGAATATGCATCTCCTGTATGGTCTCCGATTTATACCTGTAACTTACACCGTTTGGAGAGAGTACAAAGAAAATTTCTTCGATACATTCAATTCAAATTGAGACAGCCTGTAATTGAAATCCGCTACAATGCATTAATGTCTGATCTAAACCTACCACTACTTTCTACCAGGCGTACTATTAATGACATTCTTATACTTTTTAAATTACTGAACAATCTCATAGACTGCCCTCAAATGTTAAGTGTTATAAATATTCGTGTCCCTGTTAAATCAACTCGGCTCCACCACCTTTTCCACTGTGACAATCATAGCACTAACTATTCCTATCATTCACCGCTAGTGCGTTTTCACCGAACTATACAGACCTTTTTGATATTTTCAATACCTCACCGTCTTGCATCAAAGCAAAAATAATTAGTTATTTATGTAACTGATATGTTTGTAAGATGATAAATATTTGTTGTACTAATATGCATCGTATGTATGTACTGTATGTTATTCTATATATATAATATTTGTAAATGTTCGATACACTTGTATTATGTATGTAATAGCAATATGTACGGGCGTTTAAATAATAAATAATATAAAAATGAATCGCTTAATGTGTTGCTAAGCGCATAACTTTGGAACGACTGCACCAAATTGGATAATTCTTTTTTTGTGTGTTCGTTATTGTCAGGGCAAGATTTTTATGGAACTTCATGTGAGCTCCGGAATTATGAAAATTGTATAAAAAATTGCTATTGGTGACACGCGAGGAAGAGGCTATTGCTATGGAAAGCGGGAGGGAGGGGGAGGGGGAGGGGAACCTAGGAGGGGGGAGGGAAACTCGGGAGGGGGGTTAGCGGGACGGGTGAAGGGGGGGGGGAGTGGAGTGGGGAGAGGGAAGCTGGAGGTGACGGAGTGGGAACGCGAGAGCGGAAGAGGACGCAGGAGAAGAAGGGGAGGCGGAAGGGGAACGGGACGAATGGGAAAGGACACTCAGGGAGAAACAATTTCTTTATTAAATGGCATATCAACGCATGCCGGAACCAGCTAGTTCATAATAAATATGTATGGGCGCAAACAATTAATTTACCTAAATATTTTAAAGCGTAATGTGCAAAAGCATTAAAAACCTAAAATTATTTAATTTGCTCTATCTGTGAATGCGTAGATTACAATGTACGTGACGTTTACTGTACAGATGAAGACCAAAATGCGGAGTGTATTAGTTATTGCTGCTTTGTACTACCTATCCCAAAAAAAAAAAAACGATTCGCCATGACTGTACACGCTGACGACGTCCGCTCCGCTCGAGACTAGATCGCTCACTGAAAGCAGAGGCGCTCGTGCAATCGTCAGCGCCGACAGCTACGCGGCGCCGACGCGCGACGCGTACGGCCGCGTAGCCATCAGCGCTGACCACCTTGCGCGCTGATAGCTACGCGTCATTCAAAAACGCTTCCTAGAAGTTCATTTATCTCGACCATCAGCGCCGACGGGGCGCGTGCGGTCAGCGTGAGACTAAATTCAGCCTAAGTTTGCAAAATATTTGATATTTTATCCGGCCCACGGCCGAAGGTGGTGAATCACTGGAGTAAGCCTTCATCTCCCCGGGGGGTGATTAACCCCCCAGTGGGGTATTAATATTGATAATAATAAGAAAGAACTGCCCATAAAGGGTGACCTAGGAGCCAAAGGAGCCAAGGAGCGCGAGGTTTTAACTCTTTCACGCTATTCGGGTTTTCCCCAGTTAAATTTTACAGGACGTTTGAAGTTTTCTGAATAAAAGTTTCAAGTCTTATAATATCATTTTCAGCAATCGACCATGGCTACTACTGCTAAGTAATAAATTAGCTCAACCTCCATGTTAATAAAAATGATGAGAGTAATTTTCACTTATTGGTGAAGTGTACGTAAGTACTTTTTTTTTACATGAGCTCTATACAGGAGGCCCTGAGGAAAATAATTTCCCTCAGGGCCTATGTCATCTTTGGGGATGCTGTGTGGGGGGTTTTTTATTGAGGAAAGAAAGGAGAGGAGAGTTCTGGGAAGAAATAGGGTTTAAGGGGTGCGTAGGAATCTGAGGTTCAGTTTGTCCCGGTCACCTGCCTCCAATACCTAGACAAACCTCACCCCATGAACCCGGGCACCCCTGCTAAATCACCAAACGTAGCGAATCACTTGGGGTGACATATGGCAGAAGTGTTGGTTATCCAATAATGGTTCCCGGGACGGCGGCTGTACCCAATCCCGCCTCCCAAATTATAGTGTATCTGAATATGTATATAGTTTCAATGTTCTTCAAGAGATGTCGTTAATGTAGGTTATGGATAGATAACTAAACTAAACTAAATATATAACTTTTTCAATTAACTCAATGAGCCAACCAGTAAAATCACTAGAACTAAATTTATGTGGAAATAATGTTCAATTAGTGCCCAGTTATAGAAAAAACACAAAACACAAAACAAGAGAAATAATTGATAAAAATCTTAGATGAGACCTACACATTAAAAGAATTACAGAAAAACTCACATGCCTTATATATTTATTTAAAAATCTAAGAAATTTGGCAAATAAAAAGGCCTCTTAAAAACTGGGCGTACTGTACAGGGCCCGCAAATACTATAATGGTACACAACTGCTAACCCTGTACAAATCACAAGTGCGCCCAATTTGGCAGAAGAATTTGGCAGCCACCTCTGGTCTAGAGCTCCAAAATACCTGAAAAATACCCTTGACTCTGTGCAGAAACGGGCGTTCCGTTTGATAGATTCTCCCAGCTTAACAGACGGATTGCAATCCTTAGAGCATTGGCGTCGGGTGGGAATGCTATCCTTGTTCTACCGGTATTACAATGGAAGATGCTCCGAGGAACTAGCATCATTGATCCCTTCGGCACCGGTGCATAGTCGGGAAACACGCCAAACGCGTGCCCAACATTTGTACACGGTTGACATTTGTCACATGAGAACAGGTCGTTTCTTCGACTCGTTCTTGTGTTCAACATCTCGGCTGTGGAATGATTTGCCAGCCTCTGTGTTTCCTCCTTCCTACAACATGGGTCTCTTCAAGACCAATGTTCATTCCTTCCTCTCCTTAAAAAGATCCTCCACACAGCATCCCAGATGACATAGGCCCTGAGGGAAATTATTTTCCTCAGGGCCTCCTGGGTGGAGTTAATGTAAAGTATGTGGAGTTAGCGTATTAGAACGCATTCGATTAAAATTTTCAATGGCTTTGGCATACCAAATATACAAAGAGTATATATGCCAAAAATATATTATCGAAGCTATTCAAAAATACTGAATTCTGTACTAGACCATGTATCAATGATACTAGATCGGGATAAACTCGACATAAAAAAGCATTCCAAGTTATAAACACAGAAACTGCACATACTTTGCAACAAAACTTTATAATAACCTTCCCTAAGACATAAAACTAATTAAAAAAAATTTGAATGAGTACAAATCAAGAATAAAAACATGGCTGAAAAAGGTCAATGAAAAACCCCACTAAAATTGACATAGAAGATAAATCAACTATAATTAAATAACTTTAGTCCACCTCGGCACAGGACCCTCTAGTGAGGAGGACTAAGAAATACAACATCTATACTCAATTTTACAATTATATTTTGTACATACAATTATTTTATATCGTCGATAAAATAAAATGAAAAACAGGTAGTTATATGTAGTTTTTAGGAGTCTCAACAGATGTCACTAAAGAAGTTGCATTGGAGAGCGTCGACTGTCCCACGTTCCCGTTGATATTCGATCAGCACCTTCAGTGCCGAGTTCCCTTACTTCATAAATATACAGAATACCCATTAGAACGGACGTGAGGTCCAGTTAAATATTCCTTGTAAACCAGACGGTAAATAAAACTGACTCGTAAACCTGACGAATCGAGTATCATTAAAAGTCCCTATTATATCTGAGAAGTATTGTGCATCAGAGAAAAACGCAGTACACTAGCGCAGCCCGTAGGACTCACGTAGTTTGTTTTTTTTTTACATTAACTCCACACAGGAGGCCCTGAGGAAAATAATTTCCCTCATGGTATATGTCATCTGGGATGCTGTGTGGAGGGTTTTTTTGAGGAAAGGAAGGTATGAACATAGGTCTTGAAGAGACCCATGTTGTAGGAAGGAGGAAACACAGAGGCCGGCAAATCATTCCACAGCCGAGCTTTTGAACACAAGAACGAGTCGAAGAAACGACCCAAAATGTGACAAATGTCAACCGTGTACAAATGTTGGGCACGCGTTTGGCATGTTTCCCGACTATGCACCGGTGCCGAAGGGATCAATGACGCTAGTTCCTCGGAGCATCTTCCATTGTAATACCGGTAGAACAAGGATAGCTTTACCACCCGATGCCTGTGCTCTAAAGATTGCAATCCGTCTGTCAAGCTGGGAGAATCTATCAAACGAACCGCTCGTTTTTGCACAGAGTCGAGGGTATTTTTCAGGTATTTTGGAGCTCCAGACCAGAGGTGGCTGCCAAATTCAACCGTGGGGCGCACTTGTGATTTGTACAGGATAAGCAGTCGTGTACTATTAAAGTATCTGCGGGCCCTGTGCAGTACACCCAGTTTTTGGGAGGCTAACTTTACTCTGGCTTCGATGGAACCCCCATACCTGAGCTGTGGTCAAATCATCAAACGATGCGTTGTTGAAAAAGTAAACAACAATGCACAGTATTCCGGAAATTATATTTTTTGTATGAAAAGTTATAAATAAAACCAAATATTGTTTGAACAAAGTTATTGCATTTCAAAATAAATAGCTGGTTTATGATTTCGGGGTGATATCTATTTAACTGTTTATCTGCAAGTAAAATGCAAACCTACATTTTGTTTTTTTACTTTATTTCGTTTAAAAAAAAAATTATTTTGTTTACTTCAGTAAAATACATTTTTTTCTTTATTTATTTTATTTCGTTTCAGCACAAAACAATCACTGATTTTAAAAAATCAGAGTGCAGTTCACACGCGGTAGAAGTGAAACCTTCAGTAAACTAAAGCAGACAATATTGGGGAGGCTACAAAGCACCGCACAAGGAGGAGACCGATCATACTAGCTCATTCTCTCGCAGGCTAAATCCTAAAGATGTATGTGTTTGTCTTTTTTTAGTGTGGCTATTTTTCGTTTCTTCGAGTTTCAAATCACAACGATGCTAACTAAATGATCACTTCAAAAAATCAGAGAGTGCATTATTTCTGTTCAATACACAAGTTTAGTATCACAATAGAGAGGCTCCAAGGCTAGAAAAAATGTGCAATTCAAGCACGGTAGAAGTGAAACCTTCAGAAAACTAAAATAGATAAGAATGAGGAGGCGATGAAGTATCGCACGAAGAGAAGACCGATTTTTTTTTTTTTACATGAGCTCCACACAGGAGGCCCTGAGGAAAATAATTTCCCTCAGGGCCTATGTCATCTTTGAGGATGGTGTGTGGTGGTTTTTTTTAAGGAAAGGAAGGAGAGGAGAGTTCTGGGAAGGAAAAGGGTTTAAGGGGTGGGTAGGAATCTGAGGTTCAGTATGTCCTGGTCATACGCCTCCAAGACCTAGACAAACCTCACCCCATGAACCCGGGCACCCCTGCTATATCACCAAACGTAGCGAACCACTTGGGGTGACCTATGGCAGAGGTGTTGGTTATCCAATAAAGGTTCCCGGGGCGGCGGTACCCATTCCCGCCTCCCAAATTGAAATTATACTCTCTCATTCTCTCGCAGGCTAAATCCTATAGATGTATGTGTTTGTCTCTTTTTAGTGTCGCAAATTTTCGTTTCATAGAGTTTCAAATCACAACGGTGTTTTTTTTCAGTTTTCATTTCAAAAATTTCATTTTTTTAAATAAATTTCTAAAATGAAAAATATTTGAATGATTTAGAATAATGTTAGAGCATAGTTAGTAAAACTTAATGTGGTTTTAGGCGCTTGGTTTTGGTGTAACGCTTTCCAAGAACAAACAGGTTTAGTCCAGTTGCGCACCGTCTTTATTAATATTAATGGGGTTTCTGTGGATTTCAATTGCCCCGTAAACTGCCCTAAGAGGATAATAAACAATAACCCACAAATTAATCACCATAATAATTCACCTGTTCGGCGAAATCAATTATTGGTATTATCAAAGAGATAATGAAAAATAACAGAATAATTTTTCTGCATAGTTACTAACATGTTTTTAAAAATAAAAAAAAAGACCAAACATCGTGTTATTTTTAAGTGAAGAATAATTACTTTGTTAAGGTACTTACTCGAATCTGCTAGAAGTAGCTACCGGCTGCGCCAGAGTTACTATATTACTATAACTAAAAACTTCTTTTGAAACGTTCGCCTTACGTTTTTTTTTAACTAAAATTAATGAAAAAAATTAAAAACACACACATATTTTATTAGGCAAATATATTATAAACATTAACGTCAACCCACTTTTTTGTCCTTTCATGTAAAAATTTAAAAATTAAAATCCCAATGTTTCTTAAATTATTTTCAAATAGCGGTCGGAAATTTTGGTTTCATATAGATCATCGTTACACAGTATTTTACACAAATACCTAATGCTGCATCCCTACAACTTACTGGCTATAACCAAAGAACATGGTTCCATCAAGACGGAGCAACATTACATACTTCCAATACGTCTCTGCCATGAGGTCGTGAAATTTTCCCTGGCAAATTGATCTCCAGGAGAGGTGACATAAAATGGCCTCCTCGTGGTCCTGACCTAACCCCTATGGACTTTTTCCTGTGGGGTTATCTCAAATCTAAAGTGTACGCCAAAAATCCGACTTTTCCTGATGCAATTAAAAGAAAATATCCGATATGGCAGCTATCACGAAGCCTACCTGGCGAGCCGTCATAAGAAATTTTACTCTTCGATTAAATGAATGCAGCGAACGTGAGGGTTTACATTTGGACGATATTATTTTTCCGAAATAAATTCCCAAATTGTGCCTATTTTAGTATTTAATAAACATTTTTTCGATAGAACCTTTACTTTTTTTTAAATCGATCCACTAAATATCAACTTTCTTTTGGGACATCCTGTATATGTACATTTTAATTATTTGTGGTAAATTTTTAGATTTGGATATAAAACGTGGAGCTTTCTCTTTCATGTTCCGTTCAGATCATATTTCTAACCACGATAGAAAGGGAGACACGAAAAAAGGTACGTAGCTTTATAAAAAGAAGATTGTGTTTGTTTGTTTTGAATTTGCATAAAATAAAAACATACACCTACTTAGAAAAAATTACGTACCAACAAGTATGGCGGCCATCTTGGCTGTCAGTCTGTCAATGTACATGCCTTTTATATCCACAATAATTGCACCTCCCGGTGCCACACACTGCGCTTTCTGAAAGTGAATATTATAATAAAAGTAACAAAATGACAAAAAAATAATCAGCGGTCATCTTTGTTCGCGCAGCGCGTTGGCCTTTTACAAAGATGGTACTGCTTCCACCAAACCTAAAGCCCGGTGCCAACCTACAGGTAATGCCCGTTTTCATCCCGCGACAAAATATCCCGCGACAAAATATCCCCGACAAAATATCCTACGGACAAAACATCCTCCAACAAAATATCTACTAAAACATAATCTAACCTAACCTAACTTTACAGGATGTCTGTATTATTTTTGTCCCATTTTACTATTTTTGAACCAAAATTTATTGTAACATTTTACTTCTTTTGAACAACAAATTTATTGTATTTACAGGATTTTTGAATTATTTTTGTCCCATTTTACTATTTTTGAATAATTATTATTCATTATCTTTACAGAATGTCTGTATTATTTTTGTCCCATTTTAATATTTTTTAAGAATAATTTATTGTCTTTAAATGATGTCTATATTATTTTTGTCCCATTTTAATATTTTTGAAGAATAATTTATATTCTTTACGTGATGTCTGAATTATTTTTGTCCCATTTTACTATTTTTTAACAATAATTTATTGTCTTAAAAACAGGATGTCTGTATTATTCTTGTCCCATTTTACTATTTTTCAACAATAATTTATATTCTTTGCAGAATGTCTGTATTATTTTTGTCCCATTTTACTATTTCTTAACAAAAATTTATTGTCTTTTCAGGATGTCTGTATTATTTTTGTCCCATTTCACTATTTTTAAATAATAATTTATTGTCTTTACAGGATGTCTGTATTATTTTAGGCCCACTTGATTATTTTTTTTAAATAGTTTATTGCCTTTGTATGATATCTGTATTACTTTTGTCACATTTTACTATTTTAGAACAATAATTTATATTTGTCACAGAATGTCTGTGTTATTTTTGTCCCATTTTACTATTTTTAACAATAATTCATTGTTTTTATAGGATGTCTAGTATTATTTTTGTCCCATTTTACTATTTTTTAACAATAATTTTATAGGATGTGTAGTATTATTTTTGTCCCATTTTACTATTTTTTAACAATAATTTTATAGGATGTGTAGTATTATTTTTGTCCCATTTTACTATTTTTAAATAATAATTTATTATCTTTAGAGGATGTCTGTATTATTTTAGTACCACTTTACTATTTTTTAACAATAATTTTATAGGATGTGTAGTATTATTTTTGTCCCATTTTACTATTTTTAAATAATAATTTATTATCTTTAGAGGATGTCTGTATTATTTTAGTACCACTTTTACTATTTTTTAACAATAATTTTATAGGATGTGTAGTATTATTTTTGTCCCATTTTACTATTTTTAAATAATAATTTATTATCTTTAGAGGATGTCTGTATTATTTTAGTACCACTTTACTATTTTTTAACAATAATTTTATTGGATATCTAGTATTATTTTTGTCCCATTTTACTATTTTTAAATAATAATTTATTGTCTTTAGAGGATGTTTGTATTATTTTAGTACCACTTTACTAATTTTTAACAATAGTTTATTGCCTTTGTATGATATCTCAATAATTTATTGTTTTTATAGTATGTCTAGTATTATTTTTGTCCCATTTTACTATTTTTTAACAATAATTTTTAGTCGTCAAAGAATGTCCGTATTATTTTTGTCCCATTTTTTGTTAGTATAGGTTAGGTTTTTTTTATTAAGGAGAAAATATAGATGATATATATATATATAAATATAGATACAGATGTCAATTGACAAGAATATACAAAACAAGAACTAGAGAACTCACCAGCATCCAAACTATTTCACATGAATTGACTTCGGTTAATTGAGTTAGGTTAGCTTAGGTTAGGTTAGATTTAAGTCGATTTTGTTGGACGATGTTTTGTCGCGGAACCCCAGCTACAGACAGTGCTTGCTTATACTCCGCGGCTTCTACGGCGCTATTATATATTATATAAACAGAACATGTCCAATCCCCGCAGTAAATTTCAATTTGTTCCCGCCATAAAATAAAAGCAGCCGCCCGCTAAAGAAGAAATATTACGGCAAGCACCGGATCAACCGTTCACCGGAACCAGCTAATGCTTCCTACATTATTATTTCACGCTTTATTGCTTTATTTGGTAAAGGTTTTATTGTTAACAATAAATCGAAATGTTATGAGGTCAAAATGGAAAGAAAAAATCAGATTGCTTCAGCTTTGAAGGGAAAAACCTTTTTTTATTTTTTATTACGCCCATAAACGAAGGGATATTGGCGGAGGAGCATGATGAGATTAGTATGGTGACGCAAATAGTACAATAATGTAGGGGAGTTTTTTATTGTATTTTTTTTTGTAGAAACAATGAATGAGTTAAGTTAAACAGAACAAGACGTAGAAAAATTAAAAGGCAACGGTCGCAACTAGGGCTAGAATCCGGATCTCGAGCTCACACGGATGCTGCGCTTTTAAGAGCGTTTAACCAGCCAGCGGACGAAAATCCACATTTCGTCGAAAGTTGTTCTTCCGATCGTGCAGGGCGGTTACAATAAGAAAGATTAATTATTCTCCGTACCAGCTTTTTTAAATTATAACTCAATATCGAATTTATTTCAACCCAAATTAGCTTTAATTTATAACTCACCCAAAAATGCTGAAAGGCGTGATGATAAAACTATTAAAATAGTGTACTTTTTGTAGTTATTTTTTGATTATAAGTATTTAGCATTTTTCAATAATGTCTAAATTTAATAAGAATGTTAAAAAAAATCTGAAATATATTAGTTTGTAAGTGCGCAAATAAATACACAAATGGACCAATTTTCGTCAAGAAACACATGGACGTACATATTTTTTAATGATTTTATTGAAACTAAAATTAAAATTCTAAAACATACGTTTGCTAGATAATTTATTGATTTATTTTACTGCATAATTATATTATTTGAAATGGGTGTGGTATAATACAAAAACTTTTTTGAAAATTTAAGAAATCTGCCATCGACCTATGGAATAACCTTATTATACTAAAAATTAAAAAAAAATCTCAAAATTTATTACATACGAATGCTAGATAAAAGAACAATCTTTCGAAATCCATTTATATTTTTTTGTGGAAAAGAGTCAATACGTCTAAAAACTTTTTTGACAATGACGTATTTCCGTTTTTCTCTGGTAATGCCCTCTTAACTAACACTTCCATTTTTTTTTTTTACATGAGCTCCACACAGGAGGCCTTGAGGAAAATAATTTCCCTCAGGGCCTATGTCATCTTTGAGGATGCTGTGTGGAGGGTTTTTTTTAAGGAAAGAAAGGAGAGGAGAGTTCTGGGAAGGAAAAGGGTTTAAGGGGTGGGTAGGAATCTGGGGTTCAGTATGTCCTGGTCATCCGCCTCCAAGACCTAGACAAACCTCACCCCATGAAACCGGGCACCCCTGCTAAATCACCAAACGTAGCGAACCACTTGGGGTGACCTATGGCAGAGGTGTTGGTTATCCAATAAAGGTTCCCGGGGCGGCGGTACCCATTCCCGCCTCCCAAATTGATTGAGACGTATTTAAATTTTTTTGATGATTAAAAAGTTCATTAACAAATATTTATTCATTAACCACTCCGACCCCTAAGCTTGTTTACAAGACAATATAACAATAGCAGTCAAGTACAATAGGCTTGTTTTCAAGCTAACGCGTGATTTCCCACAGAAATCGTTATAACTCCGTTATTGTGCTAGTGACCATCCTAAAACAAAAAGTAGAAGATCCACTTTAAATCAAGCTTCACATCTCTGTTCAAAGTTGTCCAAAGTTCAATGATAGAAATTCATAAAAAAAACTTATTTTGTAGAAACAGTTTTCACCCGCTAAATCCCCTAATCGCCGTTAGACATTGTTAATTTTTTATTCATTTTTCTTGTATAAAATGGTGAAAAAGTGAGGTACAACAAAATTGTTTATTATACATTTTTAATATAATCCGCAATTTAAGTACTGTTTTCACATAAAAACATCACGTGAGTCATTTTTACAATTTTTTTATGTTTGCATTCTTAATTTTAATATTTACAGATGTTAATATTTTTTTGTAATAATACGATTTGAAAACTTATTTCAAAACCTTTTAAAAACAGTTTTTAGTTTTCGGCTGCGTTCAGAAATATTTCATTTATAGAGCTTTAATTGCGAAGCGGAAATAACACAAAGTTTTTATAAATCTGACAGTTAAGACAAAAAGTCAAAATTGACTTTTTGTGTTACCAAGACTCTCTCATTTAAGAAAAAACTTGCACAATGGCAAAGTACCTAAGTAGTTCAACCAAATATAATAATTAAAAAATAATTTCCAGTGGGGTTGGGAGTTTTGGCCTCAAATCAAAAGTTAAGTTTTTTATGAAAAGCCGCGCAACCGTTCCCCTTAAGATCGCTCGGATACGAGAGGGTACCCCAAAAATTAGAAGATATGTATCATGCATTTCTTCAAATAAACAAAACAAACAAAAATAGTGAAAATAGTCGAAGCCTCGAAAAGCCTCGCTGAATAATCGTAGAAGCAGGTTCGTTGAGCTGTCAAAGGCTATGGCAACGAGATGTTATAAAAAAGCTAGCTGGTTCCCGGCATGCGTTGCAATGCCATATTTAAAGAATCTCTCCATCTCTCCTCTTCCGCTCCCCGTCTCTCAAACCCCCTCATTATTCAGTCCCAGTACATTCAGTTTTCAAACAGCTCGCGTGCCACCTATTACAATTTTTTTATTAAAATTTTCTTTTTACGTATATTACAAATATTCATTTTTGTATATTATAAGAACAATCAATCAAATTTGGTACCTTTTTATAATAACTTTAATTTAAAAATGCATTGAAAATTCTTTTAATACAACAAAAAAAACAGCTGCCTGCTAAATTCAATTTCATCAAACGCGCGAACTGTCGAGCACGCGAAGTTAAAATAGTAGTAAAATTTTCTGATATTATTAATTTTCTGCGCAATTTTCTTAATTTTTTTTCCGTAAGAACCTTCTACAAAGTATTAGAAAACTTTAGAAAAATATGAATGAAATAGATAAAGTATAGTTCTGAAGTTACTGTCCAAATGCTACAATCCATTTTCCTTGTTTTATAATGTCCGTCGCAGACGGTCTTCTGCTTCGGGATATTTTATTTAGATAAATAATAATTACACCGGATTCCTCCGTCAGACATCTTGGATTTCATTAATAATCCGATTACCCCCTGTTGCTATCAAATCAAAGGAGAAATATGAAAATGGAATTAAAGGCAGACCTCATAAAATACTTCAGCATTGGACTGATATTTTGGTCCATCTTTCCTGGCGAAGAATGTCGGTTTCGTTTGTTGAAGTGAAAACCTCTTTAGCGCCGTTGTGATTTTAAACTAGATGAAACGAAAAAGCGACACCAAAAAACACAAGTGTGCAGTTCACACGCGGTAGAAGTGAAACCTTCAGAAAACTAAAATAGACAAGAGTGGGGAAGCTACAAAGCACCGCACAAAGAGGAGACCGATTATTTATTTTATTTATTTATTTAAACGCCCATAGGGCTTTTACATAGAATGCAGTACGTTTTTTTTTTAATTACAGTGAAAAGAATGGGTTTACAAAATACAAGTAGCATAATATATGTTAAAAACAAATTATAGGTTACATAAAATATAAGCGTTATTAAAAAAATATTAAAATTTAGGTTACATAAAATACAAGCGTTATCCTATCTCATTCTCTCGCAAGCTGAATCCTATAGATGTACTGTACGTATTTTTCTCTTTTTAATGTCGCTTTTTCGTTTCATCGAGTCTCAAATAAAAAAAAGTGCAAAAAAGTTTTCACTTCAAAAGAGTCAAACGCATACATACATCCATAGCAGCGGTTATCAACCTTTTTGAGCCTGCCTACCTCTTGACTCTTACTACAAATTTGTTGTACCCCGTACCCTCTATCCATCTTGTGTACACGTGTAATGAAAGACATATTTCATTTATAGTTTTTTAATACACTCATTATTACGTGAATTTAATAATCAAGTCAAACATTAATGCAATTTTATACAGTGTAACACATTTTTAACCAAAATGCAAAATTGAATAAACTTACATTCGTGTCACGATATTGCGTACACCCAATTTTTGCTTCGCGTACCTACTTTAGTTTTCTGAAGGTTTCACTTCTGCATTATGTGAATTTCACACTCTGATATTTTTTACATCCGCTCCACAAGAGGCTCTGAAAAAATACTTTCCATCAGAGCCTAAGTCATTTTATGTATTGTGTTATCAGAAGCCAGAATTAGCGTCTATTCAGGTACCTATAATTTACCTGGATACAATAATTTTGTTACAACTTACAAAATAAATCAAAATAGCGGAATCATTGTTTTTATAAAATGTATTCATGACAATATTTCCGTTAATGAAATACATATCGATCTTGTAAACTGTCTTCATATTCAAATTAATATAAAAAACACTTTATTTGATATAATAGCGTTATATAGAACACATAACTCGAGCATTAGTAATTTCACCGAGAATCTGAAATCTATTATAAATACAAATTGTTCTCGAAATGCATTTGTTGTGGGCGATATCAATATCGATATATCTGATGAATTTGAAAACAATAGAAATAAAGAAAAAACTGATTATATCAACACATTAATGGAACTAAACTTTAAACCATGTGTTAAAAAATATGCGAGAGAATGTCTTGGACAAAGGTCATCATGCATTGATCATATCTGGTGTAATACTAATGAAACTGAAAAAATAAAATCAATTATTTGGAAAAATAATATAACTGATCATCACACATGCATTGTAGCCTTTAAAACTGACAAAATAGATGTAAAAAATCACTCCCACAATAATTTTCCAAAAACTATTATTAATTATGAAAAATTACAACAAAACCTTAACACTGAAAATTGGGAAACTGTTCTATCCTCTAATAACACCGATTTATGTTCACTTAATTTTGAATCAATCTTAAATAAGCAATAAAATCCTCCTCTTCCATTATAAAATACTCTCCAAATACTAAATTTAAAAAATTAAAACCGTGGATCACCCAAGGAATCATAATCTCAATAAGACATAAAGAAAAAATTTATAATGAACATAAAAAATTTCCAGAAAACTATAAACTATACGAATATTTTAAAAAATTCAGAAATAAACTGTGTTACATTATCCGGAAAACCAAAGAAGATTTCTATAAAGAAAAAATCAATATTGCTGGCAACAATAATAAAAAGGTATGGCTAACTATCAATGAAATTATCAATAAAAAACCTAAAAAATCTAACATAAACAAAATTACAGATATTGATAACAAAATTTATGATGTAAACACGGATCCAATGAAATGTGCAAATATTTTCAACAATTATTTTGGATCAGTTGGTGAAAAATTAGCACTTAAAATTAAAAACATCGAAAATAATGAACTATATACATCGCCTTCAAATCCTTTTAATACCTTAACACAATTCCAACGAACTGACGCTGATGAAATCAAACACACTATTAATCAATTAAAAGGTAATTCTTCCCCCGGTTATGACAATATTTCGGTAGAAATTCTTAAAAAAAATTCTGATTCACTTTGTAAACCATTGGCACACATCATAAATACAAGTTTCGAAAATGGCAACTTCCCAGTAAATTACAAAAAAACTATTATTACTCCCATCTTTAAATCCGGTGACCCCTTTCTTAGTAATAATTATAGGCCAATTTCTCTTACCTCAAATATTGCAAAAATATTTGAAAAAATTGTAAAAAAACAGATGTTCAAATTTATAAAAGAAAATAATATATTAAATTCACATCAATATGGTTTTAGAGAAAATTTGAGCACTCAAGATGCTATCGTAGACCTAACATCTGAAATATATAAATCTTTAGATAACAAAAAAAAATGTATTGGAATATTTGTCGACTTACGAAAAGCTTTTGACAGTATATCACATTCGAATCTTATCTCTAAACTAAAGAAAATTGGTATGACCAATAATGCCCTAACGTGGATCGAAAATTACCTATTTCATAGAGAGCAATTTGTCAAATTAAATGGTTTTCTCAGCGATTCTCAAATCAGTAAATTTGGAATCCCGCAGGGAACAGTATTGGGACCAATTCTCTTTATCATTTATGTTAATGATATTTTTAAACTCACCATAAAATCCAAAATAATATCTTACGCTGATGACACAGCAATTTTAGCTGAGGGATCAACGTGGAATGAAACTCAGAGAACGGCGGAATCAGATATAAATTTAATTAAAAAATGGTTTGATCAAAATTTACTATCTCTAAATACAGATAAAACTTTTGTAATTCCTTTCACTCTGACTAAAAAGGCTACCCCCGAAAATCTAAATATATGTATACACTCATATAATTGTAATTCAAATTCATATATATGTAAACCTGATTGCTCTGTACTCACTATTAAAACCAATGTTAAATACCTTGGGGTAACTATAGACAGTAACATAAAGTGGAAGATGCAAATCAGCACAACAGTTGAGAGACTAAGAAAATTAGTGTACATTTTCATTAGAATTCGAAACATTTTAAATATTAGTATGTTAAGAACTATATACTTTTCCTTAATCCAATCAGTGCTACAGTATGGAATTGTTGGTTGGGGCGGTGCATTCAAAACTTCTCTTTTACCATTGGAAATCATTCAAAAATTAATTATAAAAATAATTTAAAAAAAGCCATATGATTACCCCACTATCAAATTATTTCAAGATTTTAAAGTACCTTCACTTCATGTTATTTATAAAAAAATTACAATTCTACAAATACACAAAGATTGCTTCAATAATGAGAGCTTCACTCCCTTTTCAAGCAGCATTAGAACAAATATCCTGGGCTCTATGACTGTCCCGCGTTGTAACACCACCACAGCTCAACAATACTATAAATATATTGGTGTTAAATGGTTTAACCAATTACCAGTTAATTTAAGAATGGAAACAAATTATAAAAAATTCAAAAAATCAATTAAAGCTCTTTATATATAACTTATCACAACGGGGGTTTAGGATCACAGGGGCCTAACTACAAAAATTGGTGTTTTGAGTTAAGCTTGGTTTCGGTAATGTCATAATCATATCTATTAGTGACACGAAGCTCTATCTCGAATATACAGCCGTTTAAGAGATAATGATGAGCAAATCGAGAAATTTAGACATAAAATTAGAAGCACAAGGGCATATCGCCTGTTATGCTTTTGTGACATTAAACAAAAATCTTATTACTAGCGTCACACTGACCTAACACTTGTTATTCAGGGAAGAACAAAACGGTAATTGGCTGATTATCAAATAGTTTCAATAGGTACCGAAAGGATAATCCACACATGATCGATTTTTTTATTTCCTTTTTAAAAAAGAAAGACAAACATTTCTGGTTTACGAATAAACTGACAATATTTTAAAGACTCCCACTACCATCACAGTAATGGGAAAGCATTGCCTGTGTCGTGATGGAGGAATTGAACTTACTACTCATGGATGGGATCCAGAAATCTAGACGTAATGCCAACTCAGCCACTGACCGGTCAATATAATGCTCCAATACCATTTACAGTGGAAAATATTAAAAATTTGAAGGATTTTTGAACAGTGGGTATCATTCTTCCAATGGAAGCTATCTTTCCAATAAGCTTTCCATTGATATGCTTGGTGTTATTCTAAATGACCAGCTCAGGAACGGCGGCTACATCGAAGCCAGAGTCAAGTTAGCCTCTCAGAAACAGGGCGTGCTGTACAGGGCCAGCAAATACTGCAGCTAATACACAAATTCTAACTATGTACGAATAGCCCCACGGTTGAATTTGGCCTGGAGCCTTTGGTCTGGAGCCATAAAATACCTGAAAAAAATCTTGACTGCAGAAAAGGGCGGTGCATTTGATAGAATCCCCTGTCTTTACAAATGGATTGCAATCTTTAGAGCAAAAGTGTCGGGTGGGAATTCTTTAATTGGTATACCGATATTTTAATGGAAGATGCTCCAAGAAACTATCGTCACAGTTCACGTCAGCATCGGTGCACAGTTGGGAAACACGCCAAAATATGTTTACAAAGTTGACCTTTATCACTTGAGAGCGGGTCGTTTCTACGACTCTTGAGTTCCCAACTGTGGAATAATTTGCCGACTTCTGGGTTTTATCCCCAAAAATGACATAGGTCCTGAGGGAAAATATTTGCCTCAGGGCCTCGTGTGTGAAGATAACGTAAGAGGAAAATAAAATAGCTCTGCCCTAGAAAATACTGATTCTTCATAGATTTTGTTAAAATTATGATATTTATATTATTTCTCTATTCATAAATAGGAATCAAGAGGAGTTTACATGTTTGTAAATAATAACAATGGCTAAATATAAAGGTAGGGACACATAGGCATATCTCAATAAATTTATTCAATCGTACCGGGCCTCAGATAATTATTTTAAAAAGTGTTTTTTATGCAATGTGCTGGAATGAGAGATGCTATATTTTCTGAGTTTGATAGCATCTAAAATCTTCATCTCAAAACTATGTTTTTGTAGAATGGCCCCTGTGAACTAAATCACCCCTTGTTAAAGTATTGCTGAATATTAAGGAACGCAAAGGCAATCCATCAATTTTTAAATTTTTAGTTGTCAAAATCTTTTTTTTTTTGGGTAAAATATGTAATTTATGAAATGGGACGATATGTTTATTGATAAAAAAAAGTATTACACTTAAATGTGTTTTAGTTTCTGAGTTTCAAAGTATCAAAACTGTAGATATGCCCCTGTGATCCTAACTCTCATGTCAAGTATTGCTGTATAGTTAGGAACACAAAGGCATATCTCAGTCGTTTTTCACAAATATATTTTTTTAATCACCACAATTCTTTAATAACTACTTAAAAATATGTTTTCAAAGAGTGGGATAATATATTTGTTGACAAATATTTTTTGTTTGCTGAAATGCCTTTTATTTTCTGAGTTTCAAAGCATTCAAAACTTTAAATGCGTTTATCTCAAAACTATGTTTTTGTAGATAGGCCCTTGTGATCCTAAACCCCCGACAATCACTACATCTTATAATATTTTATTTATAAACACAATTGTAATATCTGATATCTTTTTTCTTTCTTTAATTTTCAGCTTTCTTTTTTATATCCTCTTCATTCTGCTTATGTTTTATATATTATATAAAACTATAGATGCATATTATGATATATACGATTTTTTTTCTTTGTATACTGTTAATTATCCATCAATTGATCTATATGTATATAAAAAAAAATTATATATTATTTAAACTTATATAAAAATTAATATCTACATTCGTTGTCACCGCCTTTTTAACACGAGCTTTGCTCAAAAAAAAGGTGTAAGACGTATTAAATAATGTATATTTTTTTCCAAAAAAACTTTATTTATACACAAAAACATGACATTTTTGTAAAATTTATTAAATAAATAAAAAAAAAATAAAAAAATGTTATGCTATTTGGAGGTATTTTTAAGGAAAGGAACGAGAGGAAATTCTGGGAAGCAAAAGGGTAGGAATAAGTTATGAAATTCAATTGGGATGGTGATGTACGATGGAGCGCATGCTAAAAGGGCTAGAACCCACCAGGTCAGTGGTAACATTAGTTTTCATTCAAATCTACATCCTAACATCCATTCACTGAATAAAGCTAATTTGGCTCACGACGTGCGAAGTTAGGATCTCAACTTCTCAACCTCGGATATTGTCAGAAGGTTATAAAACACCATATCGTGGTGCAAGCAAAGTGACGATTTTTGTGATTGAATTTGTGGTTGAATCTTGTGTAAAATATTCGAGTTTAACATTTAACATAAATAGGACTATACTCAGGGACAGGGCCGAATCTACGAAATCTGGCGCCCTGTGCAGTAGGTACCGATGGCGCCCCCCCCCCCTACATTTTTATTTTGATTAAAAATTCGTTCACCCCAAATTTTTAAATTTTTTTATGTAATTGTTATTTTTTTTTACACTAATTTATCAAATAAAATCAAGACATATAAAGGGTTTAACTTTTCTAAGTGACCTGGCGGTAGCCCTCACACTCGTTTTTTTTTAAAGAGAGGATCGCCAGGAGCCCTATACTCTCTGAATCTATTGGGTAAACATAAATTATGGTGCTATTTTAATTATTTTAGGAAAAACTCTTTGCAAGTTATGCTTTAAAATAATACAACGAATTGTTTGTTTGTGCCCGTACCATGATTTAAAATATAGGTTACGAGACAATGCGGGTGGTTTCGCTGAACTAGGTCCATTAGACATTCTTGAGATTTACTACCCTACGCGAATATTAGAAAAAGCAAATACAAATACGTTCTCATGGCAACGTACAACACAAGAATAGCATCTACAGCTTCTGACTAGCAACATGCAGTCCCGACGAGAGACAGTGAGCAGTGATAATAAGAATATAACCTCAAATTTGTACCTTGCATTTCCCCTGTGTTGAGCGATCAAACACTAAACACTGACGTATGGTATCAACGGCTTACGAACAAAAATACCGCGCTGTGATTGGTTATTGAATTTGGATCGCACCTATTCGTCGTAAAAGACGGTAAAAGATATATGGAAAAATAGATCTTACGTTTAAACTAAATATATGGAATTTGTAAACTGTAACAGACTATAAATTCGTAAGCCGTTGATACCAACTTGATGCGTGCGCCTTCTGTTTTTTGGAAAATGTTGCTAGAGCGTAATAATTATTTCATACTATGGGTAATTTTTAAACGATTCAGGGAATATTATAACTAAATTTTAATACAATATTTATTTTCTCACGGCGCCCCTTTGGAGTTGGCGCCAGGTTTTTGCACGTGTTTGAACGTATGGCAGATCCGGCGCTGCTTAGGGAACGTATTCATACTACGTGACCCGTTCAGGGGGGGAGGGGGATCTTCAAAATACCACGCTTAGTCACATTGAGGGGCGGGGGGCTTAGGTTTTAATCATGTAGTCAGTCTAGAAATCTAAATTTATTCTGGTTCCAATATATTTTATTATTTTTAATTGTAAAACTAACGTTTTTAAGACAAGATTTTTTATGCATAGCACAAAGGGTAACAATTATTATAAGCAATAATTATCAGCCTGAAACACTCATCCACATTGAAAAATCTTCCGAGAAAAGATACATGACGCCAACGGGACTTGAACCCGTGTTCTCTCGATTGCCGGTCGATTGCTCTTGACCACTGAGCTATGGCGGCTTATCTCATACCCGCCAAATGATTCAATATATGCTAGTGTTTCATTCAACAATTACTGCTTATTATATTTTTTCCACCTGAAAACAACCAACTTTTTATTTTTTGCGAGAGAAACATTGTAAGTGTTAACTCCCTCGCTAGGTGGCGTCGAGACAAATTATGTCTTCATTTTATTGGGGAAATACTTAAACTTGTCAAATATTAATTATTATTTTTAATTGTAAAACTAACGTTTTTAAGACAAGATTTTTTATGCATAGCACAAAGGGTAACAATTATTATAAGCAATAATTATCAGCCTGAAACACTCATCCACATTGAAAAATCTTCCGAGAAAAGATACATGACGCCAACGGGACTTGAACCCGTGTCCTCTCGATTGCCGGTCGATTGCTCTTGACCACTGAGCTATGGCGGCTTATCTCATACCCGCCAAATGATTCAATATATGCTAGTGTTTCATTCAACAATTACTGCTTATTATATTTTTTCCACCTGAAAACAACCAACTTTTTATTTTTTGCGAGAGAAACATTGTAAGTGTTAACTCCCTCGCTAGGTGGCGTCGAGACAAATTATGTCTTCATTTTATTGGGGAAATACTTAAACTTGTCAAATATTAATTATTATTTTTAATTGTAAAACTAACGTTTTTAAGACAAGATTTTTTATGCATAGCACAAAGGGTAACAATTATTATAAGCAATAATTATCAGCCTGAAACACTCATCCACATTGAAAAATCTTCTGAGAAAAGATACATGACGCCAACGGGACTTGAACCCGTGTCCTCTCGATTGCCGGTCGATTGCTCTTGACCACTGAGCTATGGCGGCTTATCTCATACCCGCCAAATGATTCAATATATGCTAGTGTTTCATTCAACAATTACTGCTTATTATATTTTTTCCACCTGAAAACAACCAACTTTTTATTTTTTGCGAGAGAAACATTGTAAGTGTTAACTCCCTCGCTAGGTGGCGTCGAGACAAATTATGTCTTCATTTTATTGGGGAAATACTTAAACTTGTCAAATATTAATTATTATTTTTAATTGTAAAACTAACGTTTTTAAGACAAGATTTTTTATGCATAGCACAAAGGGTAACAATTATTATAAGCAATAATTATCAGCCTGAAACACTCATCCACATTGAAAAATCTTCCGAGAAAAGATACATGACGCCAACGGGACTTGAACCCGTGTCCTCTCGATTGCCGGTCGATTGCTCTTGACCACTGAGCTATGGCGGCTTATCTCATACCCGCCAAATGATTCAATATATGCTAGTGTTTCATTCAACAATTACTGCTTATTATATTTTTTCCACCTGAAAACAACCAACTTTTTATTTTTTGCGAGAGAAACATTGTAAGTGTTAACTCCCTCGCTAGGTGGCGTCGAGACAAATTATGTCTTCATTTTATTGGGGAAATACTTAAACTTGTCAAATATTAATTATTATTTTTAATTGTAAAACTAACGTTTTTAAGACAAGATTTTTTATGCATAGCACAAAGGGTAACAATTATTATAAGCAATAATTATCAGCCTGAAACACTCATCCACATTGAAAAATCTTCCGAGAAAAGATACATGACGCCAACGGGACTTGAACCCGTGTCCTCTCGATTGCCGGTCGATTGCTCTTGACCACTGAGCTATGGCGGCTTATCTCATACCCGCCAAATGATTCAATATATGCTAGTGTTTCATTCAACAATTACTGCTTATTATATTTTTTCCACCTGAAAACAACCAACTTTTTATTTTTTGCGAGAGAAACATTGTAAGTGTTAACTCCCTCGCTAGGTGGCGTCGAGACAAATTATGTCTTCATTTTATTGGGGAAATACTTAAACTTGTCAAATATTAATTATTATTTTTAATTGTAAAACTAACGTTTTTAAGACAAGATTTTTTATGCATAGCACAAAGGGTAACAATTATTATAAGCAATAATTATCAGCCTGAAACACTCATCCACATTGAAAAATCTTCCGAGAAAAGATACATGACGCCAACGGGACTTGAACCCGTGTCCTCTCGATTGCCGGTCGATTGCTCTTGACCACTGAGCTATGGCGGCTTATCTCATACCCGCCAAATGATTCAATATATGCTAGTGTTTCATTCAACAATTACTGCTTATTATATTTTTTCCACCTGAAAACTTGCTTATTATATTTTTTCCACCTTGCTCTTGACCACTGAGCCGCCATAGCTCAGTGGTCAAGAGCAATCGACCGGCAATCGAGAGGACACGGGTTCAAGTCCCGTTGGCGTCATGTATCTTTTCTCGGAAGATTTTTCAATGTGGATGAGTGTTTCAGGCTGATAATTATTGCTTATAATAATTGTTACCCTTTGTGCTATGCATAAAAAATCTTGTCTTAAAAACGTTAGTTTTACAATTAAAAATAATAATTAATATTTGACAAGTTTAAGTATTTCCCCAATAAAATGAAGACATAATTTGTCTCGACGCCACCTAGCGAGGGAGTTAACACTTACAATGTTTCTCTCGCAAAAAATAAAAAGTTGGTTGTTTTCAGGTGGAAAAAATATAATAAGCAGTAATTGTTGAATGAAACACTAGCATATATTGAATCATTTGGCGGGTATGAGATAAGCCGCCATAGCTCAGTGGTCAAGAGCAATCGACCGGCAATCGAGAGGACACGGGTTCAAGTCCCGTTGGCGTCATGTATCTTTTCTCGGAAGATTTTTCAATGTGGATGAGTGTTTCAGGCTGATAATTATTGCTTATAATAATTGTTACCCTTTGTGCTATGCATAAAAAATCTTGTCTTAAAAACGTTAGTTTTACAATTAAAAATAATAATTAATATTTGACAAGTTTAAGTATTTCCCCAATAAAATGAAGACATAATTTGTCTCGACGCCACCTAGCGAGGGAGTTAACACTTACAATGTTTCTCTCGCAAAAAATAAAAAGTTGGTTGTTTTCAGGTGGAAAAAATATAATAAGCAGTAATTGTTGAATGAAACACTAGCATATATTGAATCATTTGGCGGGTATGAGATAAGCCGCCATAGCTCAGTGGTCAAGAGCAATCGACCGGCAATCGAGAGGACACGGGTTCAAGTCCCGTTGGCGTCATGTATCTTTTCTCGGAAGATTTTTCAATGTGGATGAGTGTTTCAGGCTGATAATTATTGCTTATAATAATTGTTACCCTTTGAGCTATGCATAAAAAATCTTGTCTTAAAAACGTTAGTTTTACAATTAAAAATAATAATTAATATTGACAAGTTTAAGTATTTCCCCAATAAAATGAAGACATAATTTGTCTCGACGCCACCTAGCGAGGGAGTTAACACTTACAATGTTTCTCTCGCAAAAAATAAAAAGTTGGTTGTTTTCAGGTGGAAAAAATATAATAAGCAGTAATTGTTGAATGAACACTAGCATATATTGAATCATTTGGCGGGTATGAGATAAGCCGCCATAGCTCAGTGGTCAAGAGCAATCGACCGGCAATCGAGAGGACACGGGTTCAAGTCCCGTTGGCGTCATGTATCTTTTCTCGGAAGATTTTTCAATGTGGATGAGTGTTTCAGGCTGATAATTATTGCTATAATAATTGTTACCCTTTGTGCTATGCATAAAAAAATCTTGTCTTAAAAACGTTAGTTTTACAATTAAAAATAATAATTAATATTTGACAAGTTTAAGTATTTCCCCAATAAAATGAAGACATAATTTGTCTCGACGCCACCTAGCGAGGGAGTTAACACTTACAATGTTTCTCTCGCAAAAAATAAAAAGTTGGTTGTTTTCAGGTGGAAAAAATATAATAAGCAGTAATTGTTGAATGAAACACTAGCATATATTGAATCATTTGGCGGGTATGAGATAAGCCGCATAGCTCAGTGGTCAAGAGCAATCGACCGGCAATCGAGAGGACACGGGTTCAAGTCCCGTTGGCGTCATGTATCTTTTCTCCGGAGATTTTTCAATGTGGATGAGTGTTTCAGGCTGATAATTATTGCTTAAAATAATTGTTTACCCTTTGTGCTATGCATAAAAAATCTTGTCTTAAAAACGTTAGTTTTACAATTAAAAATAATAATTAATATTTGACAAGTTTAAGTATTTCCCCAATAAAATGAAGACATAATTTGTCTCGACGCCACCTAGCGAGGGAGTTAACACTTACAATGTTTCTCTCGCAAAAAATAAAAAGTTGGTTGTTTTCAGGTGGAAAAAATATAATAAGCAGTAATTGTTGAATGAAACACTAGCATATATTGAATCATTTGGCGGGTATGAGATAAGCCGCCATAGCTCAGTGGTCAAGAGCAATCGACCGGCAATCGAGAGGACACGGGTTCAAGTCCCGTTGGCGTCATGTATCTTTTCTCGGAAGATTTTTCAATGTGGATGAGTGTTTCAGGCTGATAATTATTGCTTATAATAATTGTTACCCTTTGTGCTATGCATAAAAAATCTTGTCTTAAAAACGTTAGTTTTACAATTAAAAATAATAATTAATATTTGACAAGTTTAAGTATTTCCCCAATAAAATGAAGACATAATTTGTCTCGACGCCACCTAGCGAGGGAGTTAACACTTACAATGTTTCTCTCGCAAAAAATAAAAAGTTGGTTGTTTTCAGGTGGAAAAAATATAATAAGCAGTAATTGTTGAATGAAACACTAGCATATATTGAATCATTTGGCGGGTATGAGATAAGCCGCCATAGCTCAGTGGTCAAGAGCAATCGACCGGCAATCGAGAGGACACGGGTTCAAGTCCCGTTGGCGTCATGTATCTTTTCTCGGAAGATTTTTCAATGTGGATGAGTGTTTCAGGCTGATAATTATTGCTTATAATAATTGTTACCCTTTGTGCTATGCATAAAAAATCTTGTCTTAAAAACGTTAGTTTTACAATTAAAAATAATAATTAATATTTGACAAGTTTAAGTATTTCCCCAATAAAATGAAGACATAATTTGTCTCGACGCCACCTAGCGAGGGAGTTAACACTTACAATGTTTCTCTCGCAAAAAATAAAAAGTTGGTTGTTTTCAGGTGGAAAAAATATAATAAGCAGTAATTGTTGAATGAAACACTAGCATATATTGAATCATTTGGCGGGTATGAGATAAGCCGCCATAGCTCAGTGGTCAAGAGCAATCGACCGGCAATCGAGAGGACACGGGTTCAAGTCCCGTTGGCGTCATGTATCTTTTCTCGGAAGATTTTTCAATGTGGATGAGTGTTTCAGGCTGATAATTATTGCTTATAATAATTGTTACCCTTTGTGCTATGCATAAAAAATCTTGTCTTAAAAACGTTAGTTTTACAATTAAAAATAATAATTAATATTTGACAAGTTTAAGTATTTCCCCAATAAAATGAAGACATAATTTGTCTCGACGCCACCTAGCGAGGGAGTTAACACTTACAATGTTTCTCTCGCAAAAAATAAAAAGTTGGTTGTTTTCAGGTGGAAAAAATATAATAAGCAGTAATTGTTGAATGAAACACTAGCATATATTGAATCATTTGGCGGGTATGAGATAAGCCGCCATAGCTCAGTGGTCAAGAGCAATCGACCGGCAATCGAGAGGACACGGGTTCAAGTCCCGTTGGCGTCATGTATCTTTTCTCGGAAGATTTTTCAATGTGGATGAGTGTTTCAGGCTGATAATTATTGCTTATAATAATTGTTACCCTTTGTGCTATGCATAAAAAATCTTGTCTTAAAAACGTTAGTTTTACAATTAAAAATAATAATTAATATTTGACAAGTTTAAGTATTTCCCCAATAAAATGAAGACATAATTTGTCTCGACGCCACCTAGCGAGGGAGTTAACACTTACAATGTTTCTCTCGCAAAAAATAAAAAGTTGGTTGTTTTCAGGTGGAAAAAATATAATAAGCAGTAATTGTTGAATGAAACACTAGCATATATTGAATCATTTGGCGGGTATGAGATAAGCCGCCATAGCTCAGTGGTCAAGAGCAATCGACCGGCAATCGAGAGGACACGGGTTCAAGTCCCGTTGGCGTCATGTATCTTTTCTCGGAAGATTTTTCAATGTGGATGAGTGTTTCAGGCTGATAATTATTGCTTATAATAATTGTTACCCTTTGTGCTATGCATAAAAAATCTTGTCTTAAAAACGTTAGTTTTACAATTAAAAATAATAATTAATATTTGACAAGTTTAAGTATTTCCCCAATAAAATGAAGACATAATTTGTCTCGACGCCACCTAGCGAGGGAGTTAACACTTACAATGTTTCTCTCGCAAAAAATAAAAAGTTGGTTGTTTTCAGGTGGAAAAAATATAATAAGCAGTAATTGTTGAATGAAACACTAGCATATATTGAATCATTTGGCGGGTATGAGATAAGCCGCCATAGCTCAGTGGTCAAGAGCAATCGACCGGCAATCGAGAGGACACGGGTTCAAGTCCCGTTGGCGTCATGTATCTTTTCTCGGAAGATTTTTCAATGTGGATGAGTGTTTCAGGCTGATAATTATTGCTTATAATAATTGTTACCCTTTGTGCTATGCATAAAAAATCTTGTCTTAAAAACGTTAGTTTTACAATTAAAAATAATAATTAATATTTGACAAGTTTAAGTATTTCCCCAATAAAATGAAGACATAATTTGTCTCGACGCCACCTAGCGAGGGAGTTAACACTTACAATGTTTCTCTCGCAAAAAATAAAAAGTTGGTTGTTTTCAGGTGGAAAAAATATAATAAGCAGTAATTGTTGAATGAAACACTAGCATATATTGAATCATTTGGCGGGTATGAGATAAGCCGCCATAGCTCAGTGGTCAAGAGCAATCGACCGGCAATCGAGAGGACACGGGTTCAAGTCCCGTTGGCGTCATGTATCTTTTCTCGGAAGATTTTTCAATGTGGATGAGTGTTTCAGGCTGATAATTATTGCTTATAATAATTGTTACCCTTTGTGCTATGCATAAAAAATCTTGTCTTAAAAACGTTAGTTTTACAATTAAAAATAATAATTAATATTTGACAAGTTTAAGTATTTCCCCAATAAAATGAAGACATAATTTGTCTCGACGCCACCTAGCGAGGGAGTTAACACTTACAATGTTTCTCTCGCAAAAAATAAAAAGTTGGTTGTTTTCAGGTGGAAAAAATATAATAAGCAGTAATTGTTGAATGAAACACTAGCATATATTGAATCATTTGGCGGGTATGAGATAAGCCGCCATAGCTCAGTGGTCAAGAGCAATCGACCGGCAATCGAGAGGACACGGGTTCAAGTCCCGTTGGCGTCATGTATCTTTTCTCGGAAGATTTTTCAATGTGGATGAGTGTTTCAGGCTGATAATTATTGCTTATAATAATTGTTACCCTTTGTGCTATGCATAAAAAATCTTGTCTTAAAAACGTTAGTTTTACAATTAAAAATAATAATTAATATTTGACAAGTTTAAGTATTTCCCCAATAAAATGAAGACATAATTTGTCTCGACGCCACCTAGCGAGGGAGTTAACACTTACAATGTTTCTCTCGCAAAAAATAAAAAGTTGGTTGTTTTCAGGTGGAAAAAATATAATAAGCAGTAATTGTTGAATGAAACACTAGCATATATTGAATCATTTGGCGGGTATGAGATAAGCCGCCATAGCTCAGTGGTCAAGAGCAATCGACCGGCAATCGAGAGGACACGGGTTCAAGTCCCGTTGGCGTCATGTATCTTTTCTCGGAAGATTTTTCAATGTGGATGAGTGTTTCAGGCTGATAATTATTGCTTATAATAATTGTTACCCTTTGTGCTATGCATAAAAAATCTTGTCTTAAAAACGTTAGTTTTACAATTAAAAATAATAATTAATATTTGACAAGTTTAAGTATTTCCCCAATAAAATGAAGACATAATTTGTCTCGACGCCACCTAGCGAGGGAGTTAACACTTACAATGTTTCTCTCGCAAAAAATAAAAAGTTGGTTGTTTTCAGGTGGAAAAAATATAATAAGCAGTAATTGTTGAATGAAACACTAGCATATATTGAATCATTTGGCGGGTATGAGATAAGCCGCCATAGCTCAGTGGTCAAGAGCAATCGACCGGCAATCGAGAGGACACGGGTTCAAGTCCCGTTGGCGTCATGTATCTTTTCTCGGAAGATTTTTCAATGTAGATGAGTGTTTCAGGCTGATAATTATTGCTTATAATAATTGTTACCAATATATTTTGATATAAGTTTTCACTTGTAATTATAAATATGCATGCCGTCACGCAGCAAGCGCCGTATATAAAGACAAATATAAGCCAAAAAATTTTTTTTAATCTTTTTGTTAGCAAGAAATGATTCAAAACCATATTTATGAATTACTATGTGAAAACTGTAGGGGAAGGGGAGGGTCTTGGAATATACTACACGTGGTCACCGAGGGGAGAGGAGGGGGGGGGGTTAAAAATTGCAAAAAGTGGGTCACTTAGTATGGGTACGTTCCCTTATCATTTTGGAAAATACCTAAACATTGTAGATAGAACCATATGTCACCAGGCATAATAATTGATTGCATAAGGCCATCTTAATATTTTCCTTTAAGATATGTAAAAGTAAAATACTGTACACAAGATTGAAGCTAAAAATCAGAAATTGTTAAATAGATTATGAGAATCCGTCTTTGCAGACTTTTTTTTATTTTTATATTTTTTTTATTTTTTTTTTTATTTTTTATTCTTAGTACATTTACATTACAAAGGTATAACATATTGTCCTCCACACTAGGAGTTCACCTGTATTATAGAGGACATTTATCAGTTGTAAATTATGAATTATAAATTGCGAATAGTAAAACAAAATAGTGTTAATTGCTAATACAAAAAGAGAAACAATAAAAATCAAAATATAAAATCGACTTCAATTCGACAAAAATTATAATATATTATAATAAAACAAATATGAAACTTTATTCCACTTAATTTTATTCGACCGTATCCGGTTTCAGCTCGTCAAAGCCATCTTCAGACTGGTACAAATATTTCCTATTCTACGGTTTATATACACAACATATTGGGGAGGGGAGAGGGGTGGTCTACGAGGATTTTAATTAATTACAATAATTATATTTGTTGCTGAGTCATTTTAGACTATCAAATTTCTAAATATTTTGGTTATTCCAGTAAGCTAATTACATTGGGTTTGCAGCTCACTTCAATGATGATTAGGGAAAAACCTTACAAGTAATATGAGTTACTAATGCCTTATTTTATTGTCAAATCGTTATTATATTTATGAAGTTTGGTATTTTTTATTGCTTTTTGAAGGGATACATGTTTACATTGGAGTTGGAATGGTCTAAACTAATTACATATTTTAATCTGGAAATTATTATGAAAATTTTCATAATAATTTCGAGATTAAAATATGTAATTAGTTTAGACCATTATGAAAATTTTCATAATAATTTCGAGATTAAAATATGTAATAAGTTTAGACCATTCCAACTCCAATGTAAACATGTATCCCTTCAAAAAGCAATAAAAAATACCAAACTTCATAAATATAATAACGATTTGACAATAAAATTAGGCATTAGTAACTCATATTACTTGTAAGGTTTTTCCCTAATCATCATTGAAGTGAGCTGCAAACCCAATGTAATTAGCTTACTGGAGTAACCAAAATATTTAGAAATTTGATAGTCTAAAATGACTTAGCAACAAATATAATTATTGTAATTAATTAAAATCCTTGTAGACCACCCCTCTCCCCTCCCCAATATGTTGTGTATATAAACCGTAGAATAGGAAATATTTGTACCAGTCTGAAGATGGCTTTGACGAGCTGAAACCGGTTACGGTCGAATAAAATTAAGTGGAATAAAGTTTCATATTTGTTTTATTATAATATATTTTAATGGAATTCCACCATGAAATATCAGTCTCAAAAATAGAAATATTAAAAATTATAAATTAAAAGTTAAAAAGATTGTAGCCAGTTTCTTATGTTTTTTTTTATTCAATAATATTAGTAGTTTTATATTGTGTAGGAAGAGAATTGTATAGTTTTATAGGGTATCTGTAGTGTTTTTATCCAAAGGATGTGTTTGTTTTTGGTATTTGTAGTTGGTGAGCATGTCTTGTTCTAGTATTGCGAGAATTTTGTGAAGTGTTAAATGTGGATAAGTTCTTGTAAAGGAAAGTAAGTATTTGTTTTGAATATAATTTTTGAATTTTCAGCACTGGGAATTTTTCGAATATGATTGAAGTGGGTGTTAGTATTGGTAACTTAAGTATTACTTTTATTATGGTTTTCTGAGCTTTAAACACTGTATTAATGCATTTTTTACAGGCACAGCCCCAGGCAATAATGCCGTATTCCATTATGGATTGTGCAAGTGCGAGGTATATATTTTTTATATCACATATGTTTAAAATATTTCTCAAGTTTTCAAAAATGTAAATCAACTTGTTTAGTTTTCCTATTACCGAATCTATATGTTTATCCCATTTTTTATAACGGTCGAAGTATATACCAAGATATTTAATATTTTCCGTTTGTGTAATTGGGGGACAATCGCACGGGGTTTGTGTTGATATATCAATGGTTGATTGACAGGAATGTATTTTAAGGTGGATGTTATTGGAGTGTTGGCCTCTCGAATTTATGCTGAAAGTTATGAATTTTGTTTTATTTATATTTAAAGTTAATAAGTTATTGTCGAGCCATCGTCTTTGACACCTCATAACATGGTAAATCGAAATTTGAACCCTACCCAAACAATGTGACAAACTAAACTGTGCCTCGTAGTAACTGTCAACTGTCAGATACAAACAAAACAAAATACCTGAAAAACACCCTCGAAACGGGCGGTACGTTTGATAGATTCTCCCATCTTAACAGACGGATTGCAATCTTTAGAGCACAGGCGTCGGGTGGGAATTTTATCCTTGTTCTATCGGTATTACAATGGAAGATGCTCCGAGGAACTAGCGTCATTGATCCCTTCGGCACCGGTGCATAGTCGAGAAACACGTCAAACGCGTGCCCAACATTTGTACACGGTTGACATTTGACATTTCCACAGCCGAGCTGTTGAACACAAGAACGGGTCGTTTCTTCGACTCGTTCTTGTGTTCAACAGCTCGGCTGTGGAATGAGTTGCCGGCCTCTGTTTCCTCCTTTCTTCAACATGGTCTCTTCAAGACCAATGTTCGTTCCTTCCCCTCCTCAAAAAGACCCTCCACACAGCATCCCAGATGACATAGGCCCTGAGGGAAATTATTTTCCCCAGGGCCCCCTGTGTGGAGTTAATGTAATAAAAAAATGTGGATGAGTTGCCGGCCTCTGTTTCCTCCTTTCTTCAACATGGTCTCTTCAAGACCAATGTTCGTTCCTTCCCCTCCTCAAAAAGACCCTCCACACAGCATCCCAGATGACATAGGCCCTGAGGGAAATTATTTTCCCCAGGGCCCCCTGTGTGGAGTTAATGTAATAAACAAATTGCTAAATGTTATGTTAAAACCTTGTAAAATAAATAGAAGCTCCTCTTGATGTTAGAACTTCTTCACACAAGTATCTACGGAAATACTACACAGATGAGTCCGAAAATTATTTTGGTTATAGAAATGAACAAAATAAATGGTTGGATATGATTTTAGATTTTCACGGCCAAAAATTTTATGGTTATTTCCTTTTGGGGTATTATGCCGTGTTGCGCTACCTCCTCCTTTAGCCAACGTTTCGGACAGCGTTACAGTGTCCATCATCAGGGCAGATGTGTAAATGTTAGAGATGAAATGTGTGCTTAAGTACTTCGAAGCAATACCGTGTTGCCAGCACCAATCCACTGCGGGCTGGCATTACAGTATACTTCAAGATGGTTTTTTGCATTTACCTTTGGTGTAGCCGTCAATTACCGGATACCAAGAACTATTGAGCTTAGCTCCGTCGTCTCTATTAATGTTAATAGGATTTTTATGAATTTCAATTGCCTCTGTAATTAAGCGTGCTCTATAGGTTTTGGGTCTTCCCAGGACTTCAGGAACAAATCCGAAGTAATGGCCGGTTTCAATTAAATGCTCGGCGATTGCCGATTTGTCAGGGTGGCCAAGTTTACATGCCCGAAAGTGTTCCGATATCCTTTTGGAAACCGTCCGTTCTGTCTGGCCAACATAGACCTTATCACATCCGGAACAGCTGAGTTTATATACTCCATCTGTTTCCAGAGGAAACTTGGTCTTTGCCGACCTCAGTAGGTCTTGTATTTTGGTATGAGGAGGTAGCGCAACACGGCATAATACCCCAAAAGGAAATAAGCATAAAATAAATGGTTTTTTATTTTTGAAAAAAATTTCAGTTAACCTTGTCTAAACAAGTGGCGATGTAGGATGTAGTTAAACGATAAAGCGGCAACTATCAATTGATTTTAAGACCCTCCGCGTCAGATTGTAGGCTATACAGTGGAGGTAGCGTGGAGGCTTCAGCGCAGACCAAGCCAAACTTCCCGGTCAAATCACGACAGAGCTTTTAATTATAACGTGGATTAATCAGTTTGTGTCGGCTATAAATAATTGATTTGCTCGAGTCACATTCCAAGCGATCGGCTTGCACGGTGCGCGGGGAGAATGTTATGGCGAAGTCATATTTCAAAACAACGTCGTATATTTGTTTGCAAATACTGCGGCGTTTAAAAGCGCGACCAAATGAATTATTTTTACAATTAATTGATATAAGATTTCATACTCAGTTAAAAGATGGCAGTTATGTGCAAATTTAATGCAATGTTTTATTTTATATCAAGAGATGTCACTCATTCGAGTGGTCTACTTACGACAATTTATCTATTTTTATAAAGAGTGGGTATGGGTATTTGATTTTTATACGAATCAACAGCTTTATTATTTTTTTTAGATTAGCTCCACACAGTGGCCCCGAAGAAAATAATGTCCCTTCAGGGCTTTTGTCATTTTCGGGGTTACTGTGTTGAGGGACTTTATAGGAAAGGAAGGAGAGGAAGTTATGGGAAGGAAAAGGATATTAGGGGTGTCAGTGTGATAGGTGTGTCCAGGAGTGAAGAACGTATGAATTCATCCCTCCCAATGCGGTGCAAGGCGATGTTCGGAGACAGAAGTCAAAGGGACTAATCGTTCTCTCCCGATCCGGCCTGCCATGCTGCTGGTGGGCAGACGCATCCGCCGCCAAAACCCAGACAAACCTCACCCCATGAACATCAAACGTAGCGAACTTGGGGTGACCTGTGGCAGGGGTGTTGGTTATCCAAAGATATTGAAATATAAGTAGATGTGCTATCTGCTGTTTTTACTATGTGGGTCTGCGCTTCCGGGTGTCACCGATATTGTTTACCAATTAACAAATAAACTAAAAGAACAAATAATTAACGAATAAACCAAACGAACGTTAAACTAAATGAACGAATTCTTTCCTTATTCAAAATATATTGTTAACCAATATTAATGCACATTTTCAAAAAATCTACGAAATGAACAAATACTTTTTGTAAGAAAACTACGCTAATTAGCGCGTAGTCCGGTGACAGTTGCGCGGACACCATAGCATATCTCCTTCTGTATTTAAATATTATTGTGGTTATCCAATAAATGGTTCCCGGGACGGCGGTACACATACTCGCCTCCCAAATTGATGAATTTATTCCGAGATTGATGAAATTTAGCACACTCGACCTTTAAAACAAGGTGAAGGTCAATGTTTATATGAGATTTAGAAAGACTACACCCATTTCTCTTTTTCACCCCAGAATTGTAACATTCATAATCAGAAGAAAACTACTGTCTTTAAGTGATTTAAAAAACGCTGTAAAACCCGGGCAAAGTCGGAAACGTCAGCTAGTGTCTTACAATGTCGCCACCTGCTTTATTTTATTTTTTATGTCAATCTTGCATTGGAATCCTAACTGTTCCCAACGGTCTAGAATCAGTAAGACTATGACATCCCTAACAGTAGTGTGTTGTAAGGCTGAAGATATTGGGGAGAGGATGGTGATGGTGAATCGGAAAGTGGAAAAGTATCTGGCTATTCTGATCTCGTTACCAAACACGGCTAAAGCCATTTCAAACAAAGTATTAATTCTGAATGGAGGTCTTTCAACAGGGCGATATTGATAGTATCTAACACTCTGGAACATGCTGCAAATATACAGGGTCATCGAAAAATAAGGACAACATTTAAAATAACTATTTTTAAAAAACTGTTGTCGGTATTTCAATGGTTTTAATCTTAAAATGCGCGGAATGGGAAAATTGTTTTTTTTTTTTTCATATCTTAGTATGTTTCGATGTGTGCACCGTTCATTGCACTGCAGTCTGTCTATGGGTGCTCCTCCACCATTCCAGCCGTTGGGAAAGCAAGCGTGCCAACATTTAAAAAAACTATAGCACCGAAACTCTTTAAGTTAAACGTGTAATTCTGTCACTGAACGCTAGCTTGTGAATGTAAGTTTTGTTTTGGAGGTAACGTGACCTTGCTACGCGCACACTAGACCTTGGCTACGTCTGCCGCGGGCGCGCCTACGACTGCCGTTCAGTATCATTGGTAAAGGAAGTAAGGAACCCCCATTGCCTGGCCTCCAAGAAGTCCTGACCTTACTCCTTTGGATTTCTTTTTCTGGGGGTACATTAAAAAAATTGTATACGCAGAAAAGATTCGGGATTTGGATCACCTGCTGGAGCGAATTTCTAACGCTATCTTGACAGTTACTCCCGAAATGATTGCTTGTACGAGGCAAGAAATAGCCTACAGACTAGACATCTACAGAGTGTGAAAAAAAAATCTTTTTCCGCACATTTTAAGATCAAAACCATTGAATTACCCGTAATAGTTTTTATAACAGTTATTTTAAATGTTGTCATTATTTTTCGATGACCCTGAACTACAATATATTATTTTTTTTTAAATTAATCATAAAACAACACATGTTAAATAAAATTTACTTGCGCACGCCGCGATTTTAATCCGCGACTTCATGATTCGTTATCAAGAGCCTTATCCATCGACCACAGAGGAGTCATAGTTTTAACAAAAAATATATACAAATATATTGAGCACAACTTTGGTTCTGAATTAAATCGATATAGTAATACCATTTACCATTGAATATTTCAAAACCAATTCAGGAACACCATTTCGTAATGTAATGAAAGTGTATTCCATTAGCGTATTAGTTCTGGGATTTTGAATATAAGTTGGACAAAATACCAAAAAGTAGAATAAAGGAATACAAGAGGTGTTCGCGGTGGAAAAGGTTGCTGTTAACCCAACCAAAAAGAGTTACGAAAAGGAAAAATAATATTATAATGGATGAATAAGAAATAGCCATTAGCCATGCTCAGAAAAAGAGTTTCCAAGTGCTATGAAATATTCAACAACTTCATTTTGGCTTTAGTAAGTTATCAACAAAGTTTTTTGCTGGTAACAGTCATTCCTATATTGGAAGATGCTTCCAGTATCGCCCTGTTAAGAGAATACCATTCGGAATCAAATTGTACCTACTTCAATTAACTGACTTTCGCTGTATTTAAGGAGAACGCTACGTGACCCGTTTCGTACAAATCTTTATTTTGGATTTGTGGCCAAAATACCCAACCAAACTGAAAACAATTTTTTTAATAATAATAATCGATCTCCTCTTTGTGCGGTGTTTAGTAGACTCCCCACTCTTGTCTACTGTGTTCTAGTTTGAAGATTTCGCTTCTATCGTGTGCGAATAATTGCACACTCTGTTTTTGTGATATAATTAGCTAAAAAACAGCAACAGATTTATAAATATTGAATTATAAACCTTTCCTTTTTCATAAAAATGGCTTTCTGACACGGCAAAAAAATTCATAATCTCACTTTTGTATGGTATTGTAGAGTTGTTTAGCCTTTTTTACTAACAAAAAACACTCAAGAGGTAGTTCTTAAATGATGTTCTGGAAATTTCTGATGAAATTTCTGAGAAATATGGTAATAAATATAATCTTACCTTTTCTCATTTCTTTGTACAAGAATAAATAAGTCAAAATAAAAGCAAAAGTTTTTAATCACAATATTCAGGTTGAAGTTAGCTAAACACCGTGCACGTTAAAATTGGGGGGTGGTTATTCGTGATAATCTAAGAAAAAAATCCTAATGAATTTTTTTAAACAAAGCAATTTTAATTACCAACAAAAAGTATTAAAAAAATGTCCAGTGTAATCGTTGCTTTACTTTTTCGAATAATGCACATCTTCTTATATATAAAAATGAATCGCTAAATGTGGTGCTAAGCGCAAATCTCGAGAGCAACTGAACCGATTTCGCTAATTCTTTTTTTAGAATATTCCTTGAAGAATGAGGATGGTTTTTAGGGAAAGAAAAATTAAGAAAATTGCGCAGAAAAATGGATAATTTCAGAAAACCTAACGACTATCGCACGTTTGACAGTGTTTGAGAATGACATGTTAAATCACGATTCTATTTTTGAAAATCTTTAAGTTGATAAATTTATTTAAAGTAGGTACTCCCGTAATAGTTTGAATCGAATCAAGAATTTTAGATATTTTAAACAAGTACCTATGTTAGGTACCTAATTTAATATACATGAAAAATGGAAATTTGAATAAAAATTGTAAAAGGTGGCAGGCGGGCTGTTTAAAAACTGAATGTACTAGGATTGAATATTAAATATTATTGAGGGAGGGAAGAGGTGGGAGGGGTGGCGGTGAGAAAAAGGGGGGAGGTGGAGGTGGTGGAGTGGGAACCCCCCTTACACCATGCGAGCGAAGCCGCGGAAAATAGCTAGTATTTTGATAAAAAGGGCCACCCTCACATTTCAAATGTTAATCAGAACAGCTGACCGAGAGGAAAGAAATAATAATGATAAAGGTATGTTTATACGAACGCTTTATAAACCATACATTTATATTTTATGTCTTTCTATTGTAGTCACTTGAAATGTTATTCTTCTATATCAATTTTCTCGTTATACGTGTGCCGTAGTTTATGTTGTGAAATTAACCAACCTGCTATTACAATGAACAATTTTTTTTTCAACACAATATTCTTTGTTATATATATGATCACCGGTGACCCGACAATTCGTCCTGCGACAATTCATCCGGCGACAGTTCATCCAGCGATAGTTCATCCGGCGACAATTCATCCTGCCTGATCATTTAGAAGATTTTTATTAAGTAAGTATGCAAAGAGGATATACGGCCGTACAACCAAAATCGATATACTTATATCTGAAGGCATCTTGAGTGGAAATCCGCTGTAAAAATAGTTTTACTAAATAGGTTAGGTTAGGTTAGGTTAGGTTAGGTTGTACGGCCGTATATCCTCTTTGCATACTTACTTGAAGAAAAAATCTTCTAAATGATCAGGCAGGATGAATTGTCGCCGGATGAATTGTCGGCGGGATGAACTGTCGGCAGGATGAACTGTCGGCAGGATGAACTGTCGGTCGGAGAACTGTCGCAGGATGAACTGTCGCCGGATGAATTGTCGCAGGATGAACTGTCATGGAACCATGATCACCACCCGAAGTTTTGCGGTATGAGCATTAAAACACGGCCTATACAATAAGGCGTGTCACTACTGTACGGGAAAAAATCTTATTTTGATTTGTCTAATAGTGATAAAAGGGTGTTGAATGAAGATATGAATTTTTTTAATAATATTTGAATATCAAATTCTTCTTCTGGATTGACTTTGAAATTACACATAATACTGAAAAACCCACTCTCGTTAAATCTCAAAAAAAATGTTAGATAAACCATCAAAAATGAACTATTTTCAATAAAACACGAAATAAAGGGACTATTTTGATTTCTTTATTTAAAAAATTTACGATTATAAATTACTTCAATCAAGGCTGCGTATTCGAATACCAGCAAAATCCTTCTTTCTCTCAAATTTCGACATTATTTTGCGAAACTCAATCTTGGTAAAGTCTCGCAAACCCTTCTTGACGGAAGGAGAAAGACTCCTTCGAACACCTCTCACCCCAGAAGATAGGTGGAAGCTTGAGTGGCAATCAGCCAACGTCAAAAACGCCCATCTCGTTCAAGACCCCACTGTGAGAGACAGCCTGGGTTCTCACTGCCTCGCAAACTCTGGACTGCCATCAATAGGTTAAGGTGCTCCCATAGCCGCTGTGCTCACATGATGCACAGATGGGGCCTTAAAGAGTCGGCGATGTGTGAATGCGGTGCGGTGCAGACCACCGAGCATGTGGTCAACAAATGCCCGCTCCATTCATTCCCCGGCGGGATTGATGAGGTCCACAGGGCAACGCCTGAGGCCCTAGACTGGCTCGCAGATCTGGATGTCCCCCTCTGACTCCCCACCATACGAAAGAAGAAGAATCTTGGGACTTTTGTAAATGATTTCGTAAATATATACTATATTTGCCATGGAATATTTCAAGAAATATAGTTTAAACGATTCATTGTAACTTTTACATACACTAGAAATAACCCCTAAATACGAAAATTTTCAAAACTTTGAAGTGAATCCGGAGGAATAAGATCGTATCAGAAATTAGAAAAATTTTACAAGCGTGGTTTTGAACCCATTTGGCACCCTTTTTTTGCTCTTAGAATTTAAAAATAAGATTTTTTTAAATGACCCACCTTACTATATATACATAGAGTATTATGATTCTTACAACTGACCGTTAATATTCATATTACAAAAAAAAATATCTTTTTGACAAGCTGAACTCATCGTTTGCGTCTGGTCGAAAATCCAAGAAAAATATGTAATAAAAGCGTCACTCAAAATGTAAACGTCACCCTAAGTGCTCGGTGTGAACAGCGGAACGTCTACTCCCATATTATAATATCTCAACACCGAACACTTTATTCATATCTGAATGAGGCTCAAACGAAAGAAAAATCTCAATTTGACGGAAGTTAGTTTCGTGGGAGGGCGGTTATCAAATACGTTATTATATTGAAAATAAAATCTAATCGTATTCTCAGGGGCTTTGTTCGCGTTATTAGTTGTTGAGCATTTATTTAATTTGAAGGGAGCAGTTTTACAAACCCTTACACAAACCTTTTCACCAATAATAATCAGAATGGGCCGTTTTCAGGCGGTCCTCCTGTCATGAATTTGGAATAGATCTATTTATTTTCGTCCAATTTACGAAATAATGCCACGAAATTAAATTTAAATGTAAAATATGGAATAGTAGTTGTTAAGAATAGTGACATCTGTGAGATAAATACTGTAGTTAGTCACATTGATTTAATTTTTCTTAGCTTATTAAGAGAGTATGAATGTTAGAGATCTCTGGATGAATTTTATAGAAGCTATTGTTACCGACTAATTAGAATGGACCACGTGACCCCAGTAGGTATCTAATGCCGGTGTTATTGTTATTATCGTATTTTTAATAGTCTGAAGGACGGTATTTTTACAGTTTTTAGCAGTATAAAAGGGGTGCTATTAAAAATATTTCCCTCTCTCGCATTAACCGATACTTAGAGTACAGACCCTGTACAGCCCAGGCGGGGTCCGGGCCAAAATTAATTATTACAAAAAGTGTTGATTTCATTGTTACTCGAAAGTGTTTGTAAATAAAACGACTCTTCATTAAAAAAGTGTTTTACAATAAAAAAGTCCACCATCCCAGATGAAATTGAAGTGACTTGACAGTTGTAATAGTAGAAATATAAAATATAGAATCAAATGGAGAAAGCAAAGACAAAAGCAAATATACACATAAAAAATAGAAATCGTGTATATTCACTTTTTTTAACATTAACTCTACAAAGGAGGCCCTGAAGAAAATAATTCTGGTTGCTGTGTGGCGGGTCTTTTTAGGAAAGGAGTGAGAGGAAGTTCTGGTAAAGAAAAGGTGTAAGGGGAGGGTAGGAATCTGTCCCTCCCACTGCAGTGCTGGGCGATGTTCCGAGGGAGTCCAGATGAAGAGATCAAAAGGTCTCCCTTCACCAGTCTCACTCCCGATTCGGCCTGCCACGCAGTTGGTGGGCAGATACATCCGTATAAACCTCAATCCCATGAGCCCGGGCACCCCTGCTAAGTCACCATACGTAGTGAACCACTTGGAATGACAAATGGCAAAGTTTATCGAATAAATGGCTCCAGCGGTACATATAATAAATGGTGCAGCGGTACTCAAACACGCCTCACAACTTTTGTTGCTTAGTGACCGACAACATTCATCTTGACTTGTACCAAAAAATCAAGGTCTTGACTTGAGTTGACCCGTCTACATTTTCAGAAATATCCATAATTAGTCGAGTGTTGATTGAGGAAAAGCAGTTCAGTATTTCTGAGTCTAGGGGAAGGCAAATAGAAAGTAATGAGTTAAAAATTAAAGTGGGTGAATCAATAATACAATTGATAATTTTGAAGAAACAAATGTGATCAATTTTTTTTACGATGGTCTTCTAAAGGTTGAGATTTAGTTCAATTTCATCATATGAGTAATTGCCCCTTTCTAATCTTAGCCTCCTAGCAATCCCTCTTAAGAATCGATGTTTAACGGATTCAATATGACGAATATGGACAGCATATAAAGGAGACCAAATAACACAAGCATATTCAAGATGAGGGCAAACTAAAGAGTAGTACAGAGTTCTTAGGGAATTCAAGTTTTTGAAGTCAGAAGTGATTCTAGTGATGAAATCAAGCAGTTAAAGAGATTATGATGTTCGAACCTATGACGAATCTTGCTTTATATACCCCTAACAATGGGTAGCTCCACCCATACAAAAAAAGGCTTCGAATGGTCCACAATGTTTCAGAACCTCCCACAACATTCGAGAGTGTTCTGGAATGTTCCACAATGATCTTTAATGTTCGGTATATTGCTGAACGTTCAAGACTCTTCCCGAGCATTCCATAATATTCTGGAATATTGTGGAATACTCTCGAATGTTCTAGACTGTTCTAGAAATTTCTAGAGGGTGAAACTTCCAGCTCTTATATCTTCAAAATCACGCCCTTCAGGTAAAAACGGGAACCTTTTTCATGAATGGGATAGAGGGCTACCACACCATAACACTACCGGGACTCCATTCCGTGTTGTAGCGGCACGCACATTGTGGTACACTTTATTTTATAATATATATTAATTACGTTTATATGTTCCCAAAAAAAAAGCTTGCTACCTAGAAAGACATGATATTATATATGTCGGCGGCCGATCGAAAAATCAGGCAGATCAAGATGCGCCTAGCTACTCCGTGAAGTGCCTGGCGGCAGATTATAAAGTATCTCGGGCGCATTATAATCGGCCTGATTTAACGATTTTCCTGCGACATAATATGTAAGGCAATCACCGTAATATGCACTGTCATTTCGTTTCGTTTGTTACTTCTTGTAGGGATTGGTATTAGGACTCTCCAAAAATCGTTAAAGTTGTTTGGTTTGAACGTCATTAACAGACGTTCAGTAAACAAACTAGGCAATGTATTTTTTAAAAAAGCAAATCGTACAGACAGAATATTTTCTTCTAATATTCTTGATAAAAATTAAAAGATTAGATAAATCTCGATAAGAAATTTTAAAGGTGAAGAAATTTTGACTACAGCAGAACAATTTAAGAATATGTGGTCTACGGTTTTTATTTCAAGATCACAGCGGAAAGGGACTTAAATGTAGAAAGAGTAAGAAGTCATGAAACCTTTTCCAATTTTAAAGAGAATACAAGTGGAAGTTTCTGGAAGTTTTGGGAAATGGTTGTACATGTGTAATATGTTGAACGGGATCATTCTTTGAATTGGGGCATAGTTGGCTCCAAAATGAAAGAATAAAAAGAAATGTTTCTTGGAGGAAATCGTAGAAACAAGAGAATGTCTCAAGGCATAACACACCGTTCCATTCCAAACCCACATTGCATTGTGTACCTACATGATGTATTCAGAAATACCGCAGATAGTTCTGAAATACCATTTCTTACTTTTGCGAAATGATAATTCAGTCATAGAAAATTATTAAATTTTGACCTAAAAGGACACGGCATGCCAATATTACATTATTTTTGGAACTACGTATTAGAAAAATACTAATTTTTTTATTAACGGACTTATGTCCAATTTACAACAAAGTATCGCGAAATATGGAAATGGACATTGTAAGGATAAATAATAGTACATAAAAGCAAAGACAAACAGAGAAAATAGAAGTGTCAAGTCAAGTCAAGGCAAAAATTACAGAAAGTATAAAATATCTTCAATTATTTAAAGAGCGACTGAAATCATTTATACCAAAAAATCAAGGTCTTGACGTGAGTTGACCTTCTACATATTCTGGACAGTGGTGAATTATAACCATAATTAGTCGAGTGCTGATTGAGAAAGAGCAGGTCTTTATTTCTGAGTCTATGAGAAGGTAATTTATATTGAAAGTGATGAGTTGTAGTAATGCAGGTGAATAGATTAAACCGTTAATAATTTTGAAGAAACAAACGAGATCAGATTTTTTCCGACGGTCTTCTAAAGGAGAAAGGTTTAAAGTTTGTTCAATTTCGGCGTACGACTACATCTATATTTAGTATATTTTTTAGTATTTCGGCATCTATCTGTTTAACCATCACACTGTTTCCCCACAAGGGTAGGCAGAGAGGAAGACCACCAATTAACTCGGTCTTGGCACACACTCTTCTATTACTCTGACTCTTTACATGGCCCAACTAAAGTATCTGATATACTTGGTCCCATGTCTTTCTCGTGCATCCCCGATTTCTTCTACCATTCACATTTCCGTCAAATATTCTCCTTACACCATTCGTTCTTCGTTCATTCGCTCTACATGCCCAAACCATTTTTGCATACTTTGCGGATCTCCACATTTCTCACACAACCATACATAGTTTACCATTGCGTAAACGCCTAAGTGATCTCATTTCTACAAAATTCAGTCACCTTCATCTTCCTCTATCAGTTTTATGCTTCACTGTCATAGATCAGGGTAGGTACCTGCACTCCATTGTGGACCGCTAGCTTCGTTTCTTATAATAGTTTTTTTAAATATATTTACGTATATTAAAAATATTAAAGTGGTATTTGCCATAGCGCTGCTTTCATGAAAAATCGCTATAGGATTAATTGATTTCATAAAAGTATAATTTCTTCGTACATTAAAGTACCGAAGTCAGTTTTAGCAAAAAAAAAACTCCTTTTATTTTTTTTATTTTAACTTTATGAGTAAAACCTCAAATTGTAATATTTAAATAAATGAAGACAATATAAGCGAAACTCAATCGAAAATCTGGAAACAGAAAAATCAGAAAAACATATTGACACCTCTGGGACTCAAACCCAGGACCTCTTGCTTTCCGAGCAAACGCGCTAACCACTGCGCCACGGTGTCGATATGAAATTCGGTCATGTTTAGCTGTACCATACTTCGACTAAGAACCAACTACATTATCTTCATTTTCTTTAACGCATATATTATTGGCAACTTTCTTTATGTGTGATTGCAAGATTCAAATCCGAACTAAATGCTCTCTAGATAGTGTCTGGATAAATCTTTATCCATTTTATTTAATATGCGACATCTATCGACTTTTCTGCAAGTCTAGGATGAATATTTTTATTTTAACTTTATGAGTAATACCTTAAATTGTAATATTTAAATAAATATGTTTTTCTGATTTTTCTGTTTCCAGATTTTCGATTGAGTTTCGCTTATATTGTCTTCATTTATTTAAACAAAAAAACTCTGTTTATTTCCCGTAGAAAAACTGGTATTAGAAGTAACCCCAATAAATAGAGCAATTTGGTATTTTAATACCACTTTAGTGACGACCTCCGTAGTTTAGTGGCTAAGACTCTTGACTCACATTCCGGAGGTCGCGGGTTCGAACCCGGCATGCGCAAATAAATTTTATTTGATTAATTTGTGTTATTTCACAATTAATTCATTTAAAATAATATATAGTATATTTGCGGCATGTTCCAGAGTGGAAGATACTATCAGTATCGCCCTGGTGTAAGACCACCATTCAGAATTGAAACGTTGCTTGAAAATGGCTTTAGCCGTGTTTAGTGATCAGATCTGAATAGCCAGGTACTTCCCAACCTTCCTCTTCCCCACCTCCTTCCCCTCCCCGCTACCTTCAGCCTCACAACATACCCCAATTGGGGATGCCATAGTCTCACTGGCTCCAGACGGGAGCAGTTGAGATTCTTGTGCGGTATTCACTGTAAAAAAAAAAAAAAAAGTCGGCGTATTTAAAAATGAAGTTGATCTCATTAATCAAATGTCCAAATAGCTTCTAAGGTATTGAAATAATGAGGAAAGCAGTATTCTAATGCTCACCATAAAACAAATATTATTTACACGAGTCTGTGTTTTACATATTAAATGTGCTGTAAACTAACACTCGAAGGCATAATGGTCCGGTACACTAGTAAGCATTTTGAAATTTCCTACTAGTACCTAACCCGTAATTTTTTTTGTTTATTTCAATACAGGTTTTTGTGCGTTAAAGTTGGTTTGGTGGTGTTTATGAGTAATCTGAGTATCTATCTCAGATAGAGGGTACAGTTTTACATATAACTGCATACTCCACTCAAAATTATATTTTTCGGAGATGTCTGACTAGTCAACTGGACGATCGATATTTAGAATGTGGAAAATATACGAACTAAAAATAAATTATTGGATGAGTTTTATTTGGATAATTCATTTCTTGGACCCCTGCGTGTCTTAAATTTCCATTTAATGTGTCAAGCTGTATATTTACTGCGGTTATGCAATTTCTTCTACTTCAGTTTTGCACATTCTCATAATACAATTGTACATTTTCTTCTACTGCAGTTGTGAATTTTCTTCTACTGCAGTTATGAACTTTCTTTAATTGCAGTTGTGCACTTTCTTATCTGGGGTTGTGCATTTTCTTCTACTGCAGTTGTGCGTTTTCTTCTACTGCAGTTGTGCATTTTATACTACTGCAGTAGTGAACCTTCTTATATTGCGGTTGTGCATTTTCCTCTACTGCGGTCGTGCGTTCTCTTCTACTGCAGTTGTGCATTTTCTTCTACTGCAGTTGTGAACTTTCTTACACTGCAGTTGTGCAATTTCTTCTACTGCAGTTGTGCACACTCTTATACTACAGTTGTAAACTTTCTTACATTGCAGTTGTGCAATTTCTTCTACTGCAATTGTGCACACTCTTATACTACAGTTGTGCATTTTCTTTTACTGCAGTTGTGAACTTTTTTATACTGCACTTGTGAATTTTCTTCTGCGGTTGTGCGTTTTCTTCTACTGCAGTTGTGCATTTTCTTCTACTGAAGTAGTGCACTTTCTTATACTGCAGTTATGCATTTTCTTTTACTGCAGTTGTGCATTTTATCCTATTGCAATTGTTTCTTCTACTGCAGTTGTGCATTTTCTTCTACTAAAGTTGTGCACTTTCTTATACTGCAGTTATGCTTTTTCTTTTACTGCAGTTGGGCATTTTCTCCTATTGCAATTGTGCATTTTCTTCTACAGCAGTTGTACATTTTTGCCTACTGTAGTTGTGCATTTTCTTCTACTTCAGATTGTGCAAACAGAAATAATTGCATTGCTTCTGGGTAATTGCAAATTAAATGGGTAATTGTAGGCTTGCAATTGACAAATAATTTACTATTTTTTGGAAATAAAAAAGAAAATTAAACTCCTTAAAGAAATTCAGAGTAATAAATTCAACAATGTCAATTTAAACAACGATTTATTTGCATCCATTACGTAATACTCAATTTACATATATTTAAATAATTGAAAAAAGATTTCTTCATTGGCAATTTGTAAGCAATTTCTTTCTACCAAACCAGATTCATATTGGCGATAAATGTATGCATTGTTTTTTCGACAAATATATATATATTTTTTTTTTACATTAACTCCACACAGAAGGCCGTGAGGGAAATAATGTACGTCAGGGCCTTTTCATCATTGGGGGTGCTTTGTTAAGGGTCTTTTTGAGGAGAAGAGAGAGTGAACTCGACTGAAATTTATATTTTTTGGAGATGTCTAACTAATCAACTGGACGGCCTATATGTTAGAAGCGCTTTCGGCGTATTTCCGACTAAGCACGATTGTGATTGTATTGCATTTCCACTAAAAAAGACAATAAATGGATTGCAATCTTAAGAGCACAGGCGTCAGCTAGGTATGCCCCACCCCCCCCCCCCTTCCATCATTCCCCCTCACCCCACCCCTCCCCCCCTCCCTAACCCCCCCCCCCTTCCATCATTCCCCCTCACCCCACCCCTCCCCCCCTCCCTAACCCCCCCCCCCTCCCCCCACCCCTCACCAACCCCTCCGTACCCGTTATATTCATTTTTCAATCAGCTCGCGTGCCACCTATTGTAATTTTTTTAAACAAATTTCATAATGCCAGAGCTCTGAGCTGTAGCCTATATGTAATTCTGATGTATGAGCTATATTATTGTAAAGTTTCACATTAAAAACCATTCAGCGGTTTTTGCGTGAAAGAGTAACATCCACACATCCATTCAAACTTTCGCCTTTATAATATTATAGTAGGAAAGGATTGTTCATTTTTTCAGTTAAAAAACAATTAACTTATAACACGATGTCCGCAGTACATCTGTCTTGATACACACCCGTTGTTTTATCCACATTCACAATTCGTCAAATATACACCACTTTATTATTACGGCTCTTCACAAGATCGTCTGAAGTATTAAAAAAAAAACTGCACTTAAGTATTATATTTTCAAAAAATAGTGTTTAAATCTCTGGCGAAGCCGGGTAGGAAGTACAAGTTCTAGAACCTTATAAATAAGCGTTCAGTTTTTCTCATAACAGCAAGAGAATTTAATATTCAAACGATTTTTTTGCATTTATTTGCATACTGGAATATATTTCTTGTGAATTCTCATGCACTATTTAGCATTTGATGCAGCAACCTCGTAATATTATGCATCCGTGGAAAACAAAGAAAACACTTTTAACCCTACAGATCGAAATATTTTTGCCACACTTTTCAAATATAACTATTTTAGGGGGTAAAACACCTCTATAACTTTCTTCGAATATCTTTTTTATGACCGAAAAAGTTGGAAGAAATTTCTAAAGGTGTTTTTCAGTAATCAATAAAAAGTGGAAGAAAATTATAATTTTTCGGCGTGTCTACTCGCTACTAACTAACTAACAGCCGTTGTGTCCAACATTTTCGGATGATTAATCCGAGTGAAGCTGAGCCTAGCGCCTTGCGCCGCTAAGCTAAGGTATGTTAGAAAAATGCTCCATTTTAGCTGTGTCCAACAACTTGATCGTAGCGCTCGGTGTGTAGCCCCATTTGCTTTCGTACACCAAAAAATGACGTCAAGTTAGCAACTTTACATGTTAAATTAATACCGAAACGTTAATTAATTTTATTTATTATTAATACAGATATTTTATTTTAAATAGTGTAATACATAAACCGACATTTTATATTTTTAAAACAAACATATTTAATATGTTAAAAATAAGGTGTTAATTGACTTACTTTTTTGTTTACGTGCGTTTGAAGTTTGACATTAGAATCAGTTGAAATTTTGTATTCAAAATGGACAAGGCGAAGCGTTCGAAAAATTTTACGCCAAACGAAAAAATGAGACTTGTAGACCTAGTTACCTCGTCGCAGGTCATTTTGTCGAAAGCGACAGGTGGCCCAAACTACGCTACGCTTGTAAAATCAAAAGAAGCTGCTTGGAATGACATTGTCCTCGACAAGTGCTAATTATATTCCACATATTATTACAAAAATGACACTCGAATAAGTCAAAACTTTACCTTTCGCTTGCATAAGTTAAATTATCTTCTACTTGGCTCAAAACATATAAAAAAACACGCTTTTGTCATCCTAAAGCGGTTATAAAAATCGCCGTCATTTAATACTTCCATAAAATTTATATCGGCATCTTGCCGCCACCTATATAATCCAATATTATCGTTAAGCATATCTGCCCATTCAACCATAATCACTATATTCAATATAGGATTCATATTTCAAATTGAAAAACCAAATAAAAAAGCCGACAAAAGAGTGAACTGATGACAGATAATTACGATAATTAATTGACATTGACAGCTCGATTGTTTTCGCGGATTTTTGTTCGCTCTGTTGTCAGTTTTTATAAGTAGGTCTTCCTTAGCAACTTTAATCCACCCGGCTACCTTCCTTACATTTGAGTGTGGTGGGACGATCATTGTGTTTCGACACAGCGTATTTGGGCATTTGAGCAGGGCTGAGCGGAGATCTCGGCTGAGCATAGGTTGGACACAACGGCTGTAAGTGTACTCGCTACTTGACTTACTACTTGATCAATGTGAACGTACCTTAAGTGAGGATAACTTTTGGTAACTTCTCATCGTTCCCTAGGACATCGAATATATTAAGAATAATAATAATATATCTTTATTCAATGAAATTGGCAACATTACAACTAAAAAAGTACATGTTCAATGTAGATTACAAATAGATTACATCAGTACAAAAAAATTAACAAGTAGAAAGTAATGTAAGATCGGTTACACAGAAGTAGCATAATTATACAATATTTTTAGTTGTGCATAGCCTGCCTCACTAGGTGAACCTGGATTGAGGCAGAATTTTTGTAAAATGTTTCTAACAATTTTATCTATGGTTTTTTATAAATGTATAATGTAGGTTTCTATACAGCAAAAACTTTATTTTAGATTACATTATTGTTTGTATATACACAATACAAAAACCACAATAACAACTGTCAATGACAGGGCGTTTGGGTGAGAGCATCAGTATGGGCTCGATCATTAGAATATATCCAAATTTTAACATATTTTTTAAACTCTTTCTGTGTTTGACTCAGTTTGATGTTTCTGGGAGAATGTTGAATATTTTCGTGGCAAAGTATCTAAAGCTACGTTGACCAAAGGGCTGGAACTTTCAATAAGTCTTTGTTGGAATTACGTGTAAATCTTAAGTTTATTTTTTTTCGTAAAGCACATGTTTGTTTTTAAAGAGATGTATGAGGATAGTTTTTACATAGATCTGTTGAACATCAAATACTCTCATTATTTTGAATATTAGGTCTCTGTTTGCAGTTAAAGGAAGTTTGAGAATAATATTCATAATTGTTTTCTGCTGAATCCTTAGTCATTGTGAACAACTATTTATTCGTTGGAGATCTGCAGTCGTGCAAGGGAGCGCTGAGAAGTTACCAAGAGATATCCTTATCCTATCAATCCTTATCGATCGACTGTGCTAGGGAGCCTGGTGACTTTCTGAATGTTTATTTGGACGTTCCTGAATAAACTTTTCCCATGTTGCAAAGAACACAAAACGTGTGGTTTTGTTTGCACAATAATCGTTTATTCCACAGACTTGTCCAGACTATTTAGAAGTGAAACTTCTTTTCATTTTTTCTTTGCGTTTTCTTTAGCACCGTTTTGATTCGAAACTCAATGAAACGGAAACGACACTAAAAAGAGACAAACACATACATCTATGAGATTTAGCCAACGAGAGAATGAGATAGAATGAAACCTTTACTCATTGGCCGCTTTGATGCTTATTAGCTCACTTTTCAAGGCTCCTATTGATTGAGATTGGGTGTAAGTTATTGTAAAGGCTTCGCTTCTCGCGTATGAACCGCACTCGATTTTTTTTTTAAAGAGTTAAAAATAACAATTTCGATGAGTGCCTGCGTTTATATGTAAATCGGGTTCAATGAACCGTAGAACTGGGATTTTCTTATATATTTGAAATGTGTATAACTTTTGTTTAAAAATTTGACAGATGTCAGATTTTCAAATTTTAGGCATTTTTTTTTATAAATACTTTCAGCTTCACAAATCCTACATTTACAACATCCCGCGATTTTTCACGGTTTTCACTACTAATAAATCATAATGTGTTTGTTATTTTTATTTCATTTATTTTATATTCAGTGCCTTCGTCGCATATTTCACTTCACGTATAATGTACTTATACTCGTACATACATAGAGCTAACCTAGGGTTAATTATTTCGCACAGGTTGTCGGGGAAAGTTCAGGTTATTAATAATGGGGTTGTCAGCGACCCGCGGTGTCCTGCGGGGTCACCATACTAAAAATAGTTCACTCCGTCTCCTCCCCGGCCGGCAGTAACTCACTTGAGAGATGAAATATATTGCCGCGGAAAACGTTCTCTAGTCGTACGTTGAAGATTGATTTTATCGACGTTTGTCAATTTATAACCAGACTAATTAGTTGTAGGCCAGTGGCTACAATAAAAAAATAGAACAAATGTAATGAAATTAATTAATTATTGGCTTACAATGACATATTATGTTAAATTCTAAATACTTAAAAAAATTATTTATGTTTTCATAATTTTTCTTCTCTCTATATTTCTGTAAAATTTTTATTTTAAGTAATAATTGTGTAATAATGTAAACTCACTATAATACCTAAGATCTTTAATATAAAGAACCCGTTAGACAAACTGCTAAAAAGTAGTATATCTGAACTTTTTTGTCCTATATTTGTAAAGCGTGTAAAATAAATAAAAAAATTCTTTTGTCACATACATTTTGTCACACTTTGTCGCATTTTTTCTAGCTGGTCCCGGTATGCGTTGCTATTCCATTTAATAAAGAAATTGTTTCTCCCTGAGTGTCGTTTCCCATTCGTCCCGTTCCCCTTCCGCCTCCCCTTCTTTTCCTGCGTCCTCTTCCCCTCTCGCGTTCCCACTCCGTCACCTCCACCTTCCCTCTCCCCACTCCCGAGTTCCCCTCCCCCCTCACACGTCCCCTTCCCCTCCCGCGTTCCCCTTCCACCTTCCCCGCATTCCCTCTTCCCTTTCCCGCTCCCTCGTCCTGCCAACCCTCCTCCCGCGTTCCATATAATCAATTTCAGTATATTCAGTTTTTAAACAGTCTGCGAGCCACCTTTTACAATTTTTATTCAAATTTCCATTTTTCATGTATATTAAATTTGGTACCTAACATAGGTACCTATTTAAAATATCTAAAATTATTGATTCGATTCAAACTATTAGGGGAGTACCTACTTTAAATAAATTTTTCAACTTTTCAAAAATAGAATCCTGATTGAACAATCATTCATTGTTTTGCAAAATGTCACTCTCTAACCAGGGCCGTATTTACACTTTTCATCCGTATAGGCCACTTCATTTGCGCCGCCCTTTCCTCCTTCTTAGAAATTGCCACCTACCATGATCACTCACGTAGGCTTTTATTAGGTGACGCACAATTTTAAAAATAAATATTCAAATATACGTTAAGTAGGTATTCAAAAATGAAATAAAGAATGAATTATTCGTACAATAAAAGTGTAACATGAGACAAGAATTACAATTTTTATGGGATTTTTTATTTGACAAAATCATTTATAAAAGTTTCCTGGTTGCTTCTATGCATAGAAGATCCGAAGAGTAAAGTTTTTCTTGCGATAATGAATACCTTTGGTATTTTTTCACTCGCTTTAAACAGGAAAAACTATGTGGAAATAAGTTAAAAAATTGTTTTAATTTCAATTTAAGGAAAAACTCCTTTCTCCAAAACAATTTGTTGCCGGAGTGCAAAGTGCGACGCGGAGAGCTATATCGAAGTTTCGATAAACGTTGCACAGAGATGGTTTTCTCAAAAACTTTCCTTAGAAAAATTCAGTAATGATGTAGATTCAGGTTTCTCTGCCGTCTTATTAGAGAAAACGTGACCTTGAAAGTTTACCCATTCCTGAACTCAGATGCTGATTCCTGATCGTCTCCTAAATCATTGCACAAGAGACTTAGCTTTTTCTGAGACTCTTTGTGAAGAAAGTTCACCCATTTTTTTTTAAATTATGTTTTTTTTTTTGGAATATTATGCCTTCATATCATATGCCTTATGCCTTCGCATATGCCTTCTCTCTAATTCAGATGTCCGTCAGGAAGTGGTTCTAATACCCTCATTTGATGTTTCGTCTATAAAGTTTTTTTCTCTTACGGTCATCTTACTCTGAATGTCGCCATGATATTGCTAAAGTGCGCTCATTTCAATTGCATTTTCTTCGAAATAATCAAAGTTTTCTTGCTCCGGTGTAATAAACTCGAGAAATGAGCTCTAAATCTAAGCACTCACTTGATTTTTTCTTTCCAAAATACGATTAGTAACCAAATAAAGGTAGCCCACTGCCCAAACATTTTTTGTAAAATATTCGCACCATAATAGCACGACGCAATCCGCGGTGCCGTACGGGATCACTGGGCGTCTAAAGGTTCCTTTATGGGGGAAAATAGGCGTAGAGGCTTCAAAAAATCCTTTTTTTTCATAAATCGATGCTAGAACTATTCAAAAATATTTTCTGAAAATTTCAAACCAAAATTCCACGCTATTTAAAAGTTACTTGCGTTTGAGTGAGTGTCCCTCGGTCGGACTACCACTATTTTACAGCACAGCCAGTATTATTTTCAAACGGATTTTTCTCTAAACTCCTTTTTTCGAATTTGTGTAACCTCTAGCTCCTACAGTTTTTTTATCGAACTTTATCAAACTCAGCGCATAGTTTCTTTATATAAATGCGCTCTATTTAAACCTCAATCCTAAATAATATCTTTCTTTTAACATTTTTTTAATATCAAAAAAACGTTCAAAAGAATGTTAAAAAATCATAAGTAAATTTTTACATTTAAATTTATTAGTAGTAATAATTTTCGATTTTTTGTAAGAAGTGAGGTTCAAATAGAAGAAAAAATTTAAGAAACTTTTTTTTTTTTTGAAAAATTGATTTCGGATGAAAATCGTGACCTCCAGGAGTTACACAAATTGTCCTACCGGATGGTGACTTACAATGCGCGGCAGTTAATATCTGCGTTATTTTTTGAGGAAATTATTTGAAAATTTTAAAATATACTCTTCAATAAAAGTAAAATGACCGCAAGCTATAAGTAAAATATATATATATTCCCTATGTATTTAAAAAAATCATGAAAATCACTAAATATACGAGGTCCTATACCTATTTCTCCCCTTAAACGCTCGTGCAATAAAAATAGCCCACTGCCAAAGACTTTTTTGTGAAATATTCGCACCACAATCACCGGTCCCGAATTGGACCGTTGGGCATTGAACGACACAAATCCGCGGTCCCGTACGGGACCACTGGGCATCTAAAGGTTAATAGATAGAAAACTCTATCTATCAACAGTGACTTTTATGTTGTTTATAATCGTACACAAAATTAACGGCTTACCAAAGCGAGCGAGCGCCGCCCCCTGAACTCTGCCGCCCCTAGGCCGCGGCCTATAAGGCCTATTGGCAAATCCAGGACTGTCTCTAACACGTGAACTATCAAACGTGCGATGTTTTCTGTTAATATCTAATTTTATGAGCAATTTTCTTAATTTTTCTCTCCGTAAGAACCATCCTCGTACTTCAAGGAATATTCTAAAAAAGAATTAGCGAAATCGGTTCAGCCGCTCTCGAGATTTGCGCTTACCAACAAATTCAGCGATTCATTTTTATATTATAGAATGTAAAAATGTAACTATTAACTCACTATAATACCTAAGATCTTTAATATAAAGAACCCGTTAGATAAACTGCTAAAAAGTAGTATATCGGGACTTTTTTGTCTTATATTTGTAAAGTGTGTAAAATAAATAAAAAATAAAAATTTTAAATTCTTTTGTCATAAACATTTTGTCACACTTTGTCGCATTTTTCCGTTTATATCATGAATAGACGAGCACGGTATCCGGAAAGACGTTGTGCAAGCGGGAAACAAGAAATTCTATTTCGCATTTGGGGTCGATTTTATGATATAACTTTATTTAAAGTGATAATTTTTGTGGTCAAATTTGAAAAAAAATCAGTTAATGTATCCGACTCCAAAAGCTTTTTTTAACCCATTATTTGCCGAAAAAAAGTTAAAAAAAAAACGACAGATCGATAAAAAAATTACTTTTTTGGGTTCTCTGTCCGGTCACCAAATATATATCGACCTAATAGTGACGTAAATAGTAGACGTTGATAAACATGGTATCCAGAAACTCTTTGTTAGAGTGGGAAACTAGTGAATCTACATCAAACAATTCAACGAAGTGGCACTTCATCGCTCCTTTAAACTGTCATTAAAAGTGATGAAAAAAAACTACGTTACGTTATGTAAAGTTATGGGCAATTTCTTTTTCTTCACTTTTAATGGTTTTCAAAGGGGTGTTGAATTGCCAATTTGAGTTGTTATATAGAACCGGTATATTTGTATCACTTGAGGTCTAACTATATGATAGAAACAAAGGGAGATACGACATGGAGCGGACCATCAAAGTGGCAATGCAATGAACGTTAAGCGTTTGGTGTGTAGGTAGAAAAAAGATAGAACACATGTGATGAACGATGTTGGTGACTTTATTGCGCGCGATTTTATACTAATAATTGTTAATGACCTATCTCCGTTGTTACTAACATCTTATTTATAAATTTATTTATTTATTTTTGGTTATAAAATTGATATATATGTAAGTATAAGGGAGGATGCAGTTTTACTATTTTGTGAACCGCGTCAAAAGATAGTTGCTAAATTGTATGTAAAGGCTCGATGACACACGGCGAGTTTACAAGCTAATATCTACTAAGTTTAAAAGCGGGTAAATCGGCGAGTGAGATTGTCATGATGACACACAAAACTGTCCACTTGCTCAGAAGCGAGTCGACAGAGGCCGCTGCTAGCGCCAGTAACAAGAATAACGACGCCTGCGTGAACTAATTCTTCAGATGTTTGACAGTCGAAATCAGCTGTTTATTGGAAGCCATGTTGGAAACATAAATAAACCAATCACGAGCAAGCGGAGCAAGCGTGTAGGCTAGTAAAGTTGACGACCTCTCAACTTTTTTTCGTAGATTGTCAACAATCTGCTAGTCGCTGCTAGTTAGCAAGTAACACGATGACGCTGAGCGAGTTTACTAACAGATAGTGAATTTCCCAGATAGTAGCTTGTAAACTCGCCGTGTGTCATCGAAGCTTAAGTGACGTTGAAAATGTCGAGATTCAATGCAAAATTGTTAAGCAGTTGACTCACTCTGTTGATTGGCGCGTTAAAAAAGTGCATGGAACTTCCCACGAGTATACTTGTTAGGTATATATATATATATATATAAGTTATGTTATGGTTAAGGTTTTCACGGGTGTAAGATGTAAAGAAAAGTGTTTTACATACATATATATATATATATATATATATATATATATATATATATATGTATGTAAAACACTTTTCTTTACATCTTACACCCGTGAAAACCTTAACCATAACATATATATATATATATATATATAATTTAACCGCTTTCAACATAGGTGAATTGAGCACAGTTCTATAGCTTACCTTTAACCTAAAAATATTTTTCGGCGGGCTTCTAAGGTTTTGAAATCAAGCGTTCCTATTAAGAACAAGGATGGAAACAGGAATGGATAGTATGTAGTACATACTAGGGAATATAATATGTACATATATTCCCTCGTATATAGGTAACTCATAAACCTCGTTTGTACTTTTTCTATTTCTGGGATATGGTTTTGTTCAGAAGGGGCGCAAATAATGGAGCTATATTTCAGTATATTGCAAACAAGTGCTTCATATGTTCTCCGTATTGCAATTCCATTAGTAAAAGATTTCGCATTACGAACAACAAATCCAAGCATTCTGCTGGTGCGGAAGACTTTGATAATATAATAAAATGAAATCTATGTATGTAATAACGTAAACCGTTAACCTAGGGTTAATTATTTTGTACAGGTTGTCGGAGAAAGTTGAGATTATTATTAAGGGGGTGTTCGGCACCCCGCAGTGTCGAACAGGGTTACGATTCCTATAAATATTTCACATCATCTCCCCGCCCGCCAGTAACTCAGTTTCGAGGTGAAATATATTGCCGCGGGAATGAGAGAGTGGGAGTGAACGGAGAGGCGAGCTGGGGTTCGATTCTCCAATCGTGGCTGCTCGCAATCACCGTCGAAAGTACGTACTTTTGGTCAACTTGGTCATCGAAGGTACATTTTTAGACGTCAAAAGTCATTTCACTCGAACAATAAGTACGTCGAACCAGTCGACACCGACAACACTGTCAAAAATGTACATTTGTTACCTTAATTTTAATTTTTTTTTGCGACCGGTTTCGACACGTCCGTATCATTAACGAGCAAACTTAAAACTAGTAAAACTTAAAACTAATCGTTAATGATACGGACGTGTCGAAACCGGTCGCAAACAATTTAAAATTAAAGTAACAAATGTACATCGAAAATCAAAACTTTTCAAAACAAAAATGTCTAGAAATTGTTACATAGTCAGTGCCCAAGAAATACAAAAAAAAACATTAAGTACTTCCTAACCTAAGATTGTTTCGGAAGCGCTGTTCGAAGGATAGATATTATATATTTATACACATTTGTTTTAAGGTTTCATATAATGGCTGATTTATTTGGCGATATTAGCTGCAATACAAAGCAGATATGATATGTTGATATGTTGGTCTCAGATATCTTTGAGACCAACAAGAACATTTTCGCATGAAAACTATCTTCCTAATTAATCTGTTGCAATGCAGGTTTGCAAGTGTGAGCAGCATTAAATTTCCCTTCCGCGGGTGGTTACTACTAGCTTTTATTGGTTTTGAGTAATATATCCGCCAGCCGTTTCTAAGAAAGTGCGGTCGTAATTTGAAATTCACACCATAATAACAATAATGGTCTTTATTCCAGAATAAAGGGAGGTAAGTGCAATCCCACACATCCCATGGAGAGTAAAAGTACATAGTTTCACAAGTGATCCAAATAAGAACACAGGTATTTATAAATAAGATTAAAGATAAAACAAAGTAAAAAAAAAACAAATAAATAAAGGAAATAAGAAAAAGAGAGTGCTGTCATAAGATAATAAGTAGAAAAGTCAGAAATATCAGAAACACTATACAATACAATATTCACAGGGTATAACAATTTCTTCAACCCTTCGACATTCAAGAATATGTATAAATGAATCTTTCGACAAAACTCGTTGAGACTGGAAATTTTTCGTTCGCAAGATGGTGTATAACGAATAACTCTTGATCGCTATTTGAGAATCGAGTCCCTGCTTTTAAAATTGACTTCAATAGTATCGGATGATTCGCCTTTATGGAAAGAGGAGACCAAGAAAGATTGCAAGATTGGAGGGGAATAATGAATAATTTGATGAAGTTTGTGGTAGAACGATCCGGGCTTAATGACCGCCGGATCAACATCAACACCCGGTGAATTGCAACTTTACTATATACGTCATTCACGTTTATTCGAGAAACGATTACCCGGAGTCGGTGGAACCACGGCATCATTTTATAATTTGAAATAAACAAATATATTTTTAAATAATTTATTTTTAATGCAAACTTCAACAAGTTTTATAAATGGCACAACTTACGTTTTTTTTTTAACTTAAGTTACTGCTAATAAAAAAATAAAAAACACGAACATATTTAATTAGACAAATTATTTATAAACATTATCATCACCTCACTTTTTTGTCATATCACATATTTTTTTTTTTTTTTTTAAAGTGCGGTCGTAATGGTTTCATAAAGGTGTACATTTAAATTATTTTGTGGTTAACTTTTAGATTACATAGCGTTGAATTTTCTCTTTCCAATACCGTTTATATCATATTTTTTTACTATACTAGTAAGGGAGATACAATTATTTCTACGAGACCTATAAGAGTTGTTCCGAAACAAATTAGCTTGAGAGGTTAAGGCGAAGCTTGTCAAAAAATATGCTTTAGATAAATTAATGCTTTTCCTATGGTAAAAATTTAAAAAATCTTATGAATTTGGCAGCCACCTCTGGTCTGGAGCTCCAAAATATCTGAAAAATACCCTCGACTCTGTGCAGAAACGGGTAGTCCGTTTGATAGATTTTCCCGTCTTAACAGACGGATTGCAATCTTTAGAGCACAGGCGTTGGGTGGGAATGCTATCCTTTTTCTACCGGTATTACAATGGAAGATGCTCCGAGGAACTAGCGTCATTGATCCCTTCGGCACCGGTGCATGGTCGGAAAACACGCGTGCCCAACATTTGTACCCGGTTGACATTTGTCACATGAGAACGGATCTTTTTTTCGACTCGTTCTTATGTTCAACAGCTCAGCTGTGGAATGATTTGCCGGCCTTTGTGTTTCCTCCTTCCTACAACATTGGTCTCTTCAAGACCAATGTTCATTCCTTCCTCTCCTCAAAAAGAAATTATTTTCCTCAGGGCCTCCTGTGTGGAGTTAATGAAAAAGAAAAAAAAACTTTATAAAAAAATAAGAAATTTTTTTAAGTATATATTTTTTCAAACAACTATCTAAAAACATAAAATAAACAAAAAATTTAACAATACCAAAAAACGACTTCAAAAAATGCACTAAAAAAAGTAAAAAAATAATTTCGTGTTGTTCAACAACTTAATAATCAACTTACTTTTTCTACTCATCAATATGTAGGTACGATTGTTATGTTTGGTGTCGGTGTTAGCCAAGGTAGGTTTGTAACTACATACAAAGTTATAGGTGAGATGTGCTTGTGTCGCACGCGCGACTTGAAGAGGTGAGAGGCGAGAGCGGGCCGCAGCGGGAGGGGAGCTGTCAAGTGAACACGCCGGGCCGGGTACCTTGGCTGACACCGACTCCAAAAATAACAATCGTACCTACATATTGATGAGTAGAAAAAGTAAGTTGATTATTAAGTTATTATTATTATTATTAAGTTATTATTCAACCTACCCATCCGTCAAATGAACTCTTTGCAAAAATCAGGGTCTTAGATATTCGACAGCTATTTACTAAAACAAGCATTTGTTATATACGAAAAAATAATCTACTAATTGCTCCACAACATCAAGCACACACCCGCTTTTCATCAAACCTGGGTTGCGTGGTCCCAAAAACTAACACCTCATTCGCTCAACGACAATTCTGGTTCATCGCTCCTAAAATATATAATGCTCTGAGTACTGACATAAAGTCAAGTAATTCTAATTCTCTTTTTATAACACGTGTACAACATTGGATTTTTGAAAGGGGACGAACGCACTTTAAAGAATTCATGAGTTCTAACACTACATTTTAATTATTAATTTTTGCATTTCAAAATTTTAATTTCCATTTGTATTTCTATTTTACTTTAAAATGTTGTTATTTTTTTCTCTTAGTTTTTCACTAAATTTATATATGTTTTTAATTTTGATTTATATAATTATATGTTTTAATTTATACAGAACACTTGAGTTCTTAACATTTAATTTTTATTATTAATTTTTGTATTTCAAAATTTGAATTTGAATTTTCATTTTTACTTTTCTTTAAAATATGGTCTTTTTTTTTCTCTTTAGTTTTAAGTATTTCTTAATATTTTTTGAAATGTTAAAATATTAAATGTACGACTACCACAACACGGGCTTAGCCTAGTGTGGTAGCCAAAAAAAACCCAAATATCTGTTACTAATAAAAAATATATGAAATAAAAAAAAATAAAAAAATAAAAATAAAAAAAAAATAAAAAAAGTTGTAGAACAATACGAAATTATTTTTTTACTTTTTAGTGCATTTTTTGAAGTCGTTTTTTTGTTTTGTTAACATTTTTGTTTATTTTTTGATTTTTAGTGAATCTGAAGTACAATAACTAATTCGATTAAGATTCGGCCGAGTTTCGTTAATTTGCTCTTAAGAATTGGAGAGTTCCGGTACTTTGTCATAGATACAATAATCAAAACCTAACCAAACTCTCATCAAACTACCCTTAAAGTCCTATATAAAATATATACATCCTATAAAAAATTCAAATAAAAAAAGAATCATCGAAATCTTGGCGTGATATTGAGTTATTCGTCCATTCGACGCGCACATACTTGATGCAAATTTAAGACTTAAATGATTTTCTCATGGATGCCATTGTCAGAACTGAATCAAATTAAAATGGACCACATGGGAAGCACCAGCTTTCAAATAAAAAGAATCGTCAATATCGGTTCACTCAGTCGAAAGTTCTGAGGTAACAAAGAAAAAAAAATACAGTCGAATTGAGAACCTCCTCCTTTTCGAAGTCGTTTAATAATGGCTAATAGATCTGTAACAGTTTCCCTTGATCATTTTTTTATTTATTTTTTAAGTGATTCTCAATATTCTTTCTTATAAAATTATTCACCAAATAAATAAAAACAACTTTTGAGCTTGAAATCGAGCATTTGATTGCTTGCAAATCAGCTTGGCAGGGGATTTTTTTGCCTATACCAGTATTCGTGGTAATATAACGAACCCTAAGGATAAGTATACAAAATTTTGGCTAATGGCTTCCTCTTAATATTTTAAAGCATAACTTGAAGGAGTTTTTCCCTAAAATAGTTACGTAAGACGCCATAAATGAACGAGCAGTATATGAATAATTGTGTAATGTATGCATGAAAGGGGACGAGCGCAAGCGAGATAGAATGCTTACGTGAGCCTATATATTCGAATGTAAGCGTGATCCGTCCTATTTGGCTAGCGAGCCGCTCCTCAATGAATACCAGTACTAAGTAATATGCTAATCATTACTCTAAAGTCATTACCTTGGCACAGACTTTACATTGGCGCAGCCGGTAATATAAGTAACATTTTTGGAAACTGCTCTATTAATTTCCCAGTCTGTATTAATTTATTGATCAAATATTCAATTTAAAAAATGTTTTATAGAAAATCATTTTTGTTTATCAAAAAATCACCACCAGTTTTTAAAATTGGTAAAGATTTGTAATAAACTTCCTACGATCCAAACATATAGGTATCATTTGACAACACAGCCGTGCACTCACTGACACACGTTTGTCGGTTATTCAATCTACCGACGTGTTAACCCCCCGGGAATAAGACGTCGAGGTAAAAAATGAAAATAAAAGTAGAGAAATATATTTGCTCGCAAGGAGTAACGGGTGCCTTTCAATGGACTTGTATTTTTCATGAAATCCACTTCCCACCAGGAGGGGGCTCTCCTCTGGGAAATACGGGGCTAAGTCTCAGCCAACCGACCTGCCCCCCTACCCTCCCAACCACCAACCCTCCCTCCTCCCATAATTCCAACCCCAGCCCCCGACCAGCGTTTGTCTAACTGAGTACGTAGACGTCGTTATTATAAACTAGCAGTTAAAAATCCGCTAAGCCCTGCGAGCGGCTTTTGATTCGGCTTCGCCAAGTTAGTGTAGGTGATCATTTTGTAAATTCAATAGAAACTGGTTCCAAAATTAGCCCGTTCCTCGTATCCACTGTCCACAGGGTCAACGTGTCAATCAGTGATGGCAAGTCACCGCGAAAAAGTAACCGGGACGGACGATGACGTCATATACAATGTACAGCCGCTGGATCTTAATACAAATGAGAATTACCGTCAATCTTCCGAAATCCGGGAGATACTCCAGGTTTAAAATTCGTGGAACTTATACCTAGAACTCCCCTTTGCGTCTTGCCGACGAAAGTTGCGGCATCTTGTGACGAATTCTTGAATTAGAAACCGAATCACAATGGTAGCTTTGTCTGAAAATCCACGTACACGGATGTTTACAGGACAAGCAATCGAAGAAAGGTTCTGAAATTCAACCACGCAGATCCAAGCCTATTAATTCTGTTTAAATTATTGACTTTTTATTTATTATTTGGGTATGATGTGAACATTTGTTATTGGGTTGTACCTAATTATTATAATTTATTGTTTTCTTTAATGCATGTAATGTTATTATTAACCTATAAATGTTCCTAATAATATAAAATAAACAAATAAAATAATCACGTTTTGTCACTGAAAACACTACTAATCGAACGTTGAAAAATATTTGGTATTAGAATAAAGGGACAAGTTATATGCAGGGTGTAACTGCACGTTCCCAATGGATTTTAACCGGCGTGCGGCGATTCCTGGGAATATTTGGAGTAAAAAATGTACACCTCATTTTTCTGTTCAACGATATGTACCACCGCCCCGGGAACCATTTATTGGAAAACCAACATCTCCGCCATAGGTCACTCCAGGTGGTTTGATACGTTTGATAACTTATCAGGAGTGCCGGGTTCATGGGGTGAAGTTTGTCCAGATCTTAGCGGCGGATGCGTCTGTTTTTTTGCTGCGTGGCGGGCCGGATCGGGGAGACTGGTTGAGGGAGGCCTTTTGACCATTCCAGGCGGACTCTTGACCCGTCGCCTTGCACCACAGTTGGAGGGATGGATCCATACCTTCGTCACTCCTGGACACACTGACCCTCAGATTCCTACCAACCCCTCATGCCTTTTTACTTCCCAGAACTTCCTATCCTTCCCTTCCTTAAAAAGACCCTCCACACAGCATCCCTTAAGATGACATAGAACGTGAGGGAAATTATTTTTCTCAAGTACCTACTCCTGAGTGGCACTAATGTAAAAAAATTCTATTAAAAACAAAAACAAATTTTTTTTATCACATGTCGCTTCGGATCCTATCCCTATACGTCGCGACATGTTTGTGCGCTACCCTCGCAGTTTACCCTCGATTACAACCCGGATTTGTACCGATTTATTACATATTTCCCTTAAACACGGTAAGTTTTAAAGCTCTTAAAAATATATATATTATTCTTGAAGATAATATCTAGACTTTGCCCGCGCCGAAACGCAAAATATATAAAATTCCCTCTATAGAAAAAAATCGCAAAGTATGCTCCAAAAATTATTATTAACACGTTTGTTTCAGTTATTTTATAAGTTACATGTATGAAAAAAATCACAGTGTTTCTATAAATGCTTTTTAAGATAATGCCCTCGAGATTTTTGCTCTATTTTAAACGAGTCGTGTTTTATTAAACATTTTCGCAATTTTCGCATCGATTTTTTCGCTGTAAATGTTAGCGCTCTCCTCTAACATTCGTAATTTCGTATCTCTCCATCTTATTCTTTTCGGTTCCGGTTGCAGAGCCTTAAGTGACACGCTATGATATAAACGCGCTACTCTCCTGACTACTTAGTTGCTACGCGTGATGGAAAAATATTTTTAATGTTTTTAATTGAAAAAAAATGTCACCGGAGAGCAAAATGTCATCGACATTTTTTACTCAAAATATGGTCAGAAATCGCAGGCTAAAATCCTTTAGGTACGTGCTGTTACACCCTGTTTATTTTTTTACTACACTTTATTTTACACTATTCGCGCCATCCCCACCGCACTACCACCCCCTAATACATGAACAATATCAACTCAAAAAGAAAGCCTGAACAAAAGGATAAGTTATATGCTAGTTCAAAGTTAATCTCCTTATCTCGGAAAGCCGCCTTATCTCGACACGAATTAATCTGTAGGGCGCATTAGGATCCCCTGAAGCCTGAACAATTTCAGGGCCTTACTTCAAAGGTGTGGTTATCTATAGAAACAAATAAACAAACAAGCGGAATAATACACTTCGGTTGGATCCTCTATGTAGGTTACAGGGTACAAACTAACTGGTAACTGCGTATTATACGTTTCTTCCCACATATTATGGGTGGTTAAATAAATGTTTTTGTTTCCACCTTTTCTTGCCTATAATACATAAATATATAGTATAATTAGATGTAGGTAGTATGATATGGATTATCCTATTATTTATTTATTTATTTTAGGGAAATCAACAGTTTACAATTGGATTAATTTGTACATGTATAATTTACCTGAGAAACAATTATAAATTTCCTCATTATACATGCTATTATATAGTGTCTAGAAATTAAATAGTAATTTAACATTTTTTTTATTTTTTTTTTTTTATTTTTTTTTTTTTGAATGTAGTAATTAATTTTACAACTAAAAAATAAATATTACATTATTATAACAGGAGGTAGGTACTCGTTGACCCTGATTGTGGCAATAATACTTCGTTGTGTTTGGCCCGTATCGTAACAGCGGAAAATAATAATGCCGCCCGCACACGCCGGTCTAATTTTATCCTTTTATCACAAAACTACCCCTAAAAGTTGGAATTTCGAAAAAAGTTATTTATCTTTTTTACTTATAATATCGTGTAGAATCACCTCCCGAAGGTAAAGCACTTTACCCCCAGACACCCTGTATTTCGTCATCTTATTAGTATTTGTGGTTTCTTCTTCGGAGTCGCTAAGTGTTTTCTTTTGCATGTTCATTTTGGAGTGCTTTTTTTATTTTGTAGAATTTCATTCCTGGTCGGCTGTGTTGGATGTTGTGTGTTGTGATTGTCCTATTTTATATTTAAATTCATGTAGCACTGAACATTTCCTTATCATTCATTTTAATCTCGATATGTAGAGCCCTTTATATTAAACTTTCGCGTCTATGCCACCTTTTACTCACATATCGCCATAAAATGTTTTATCTAAAACTCTCTGTTGTCTGTGGCGCATAAACTTTCACTTTTCTGTGTCTATAAAATGGCGTGTTTTGACGCTTGTTGTGATTTTTCTCTTGAAAACATTATCAATCTTACAAACAGTCTCTCTCTATCCTCGTCTAAACTCTGCTTGTTTAGCACACCGTCGTTCATTTCTGTTACTTTAATTAGTCTCAATTATTGTCATCAGTCAAGTGTTCAGACAAACCACTCTGTAAATTTATTTACCAGAATAAACAGAACATATCCAGTATCAAAACACAAGTGTTTTTTACTAACAAAGGATTACCTCAAACTACCCTCACTCTATCACTCTTGTACGGTTCCTTGGTGTGGAACAGAAGGAAGCCTATAAAGCAGCTCAACCTTACAACCTGACTGCAGACTATCTGGAGAGAACCACACCTGGGATCTGCGCAGGCTGAATGTCTGCAAAAGTTCGTTAGGTGCTTTATACCACTACACTAAAGGGAACTCGCGTGAGATTGTGGATTTAACGTATTATATTGGAACCAAGTATCTGCGAATTAAATAAATATTTTATTGCTATTTTATTTTATTTTTATTATTATTGTACAAAATAATAATTCCAATTACAGTACAATTTAGTTACCCTATCAGCATTTAGGCAAGTGACTTTTCAATAATATTTTTAAGGCGTCACTATCTCATTCTAACAGTCACTATCTCATTATCTCGCAGGCTAAATCCTATAGATGTATGTGTTTGTCTCTTTTTAGTGCCACTTGTTCCGTTTCATTGAGTTTTAAATCACAACGGTGCAAAAGAAGTATTCACTTCAAAAAATACAAACGACCAAATCCTGAATCCCGAATTGAAAAAAGAAAGGAAACACAATCAGAAAAGGCAACGAGCATAAAAGATAACAGCATTTGATTGAAGCAAAAGAAAGAGTCACAAGTCGTATGAATATTATATTATAACATCAAAGAATTCGTTGAAGTTGGTTTCTTTTTTTAGACTAAGGAGATATTTCACCGTCTTTTGATTGCTGTTACAAATACCGACATTTAATTTTGTGTTTCAATCGCACATTTTATTCCAACAATATTTATGTATATTTAAGAAATGTATCAAAGGTGTCAAAATAAAAATCTAGTCTCCTTCAACGGAAGCAATCTTTCGAATAGGACTTCCATTGATATGCTTGGTGTAACTCTAAGTAACCAGATCAGGTAAAGCCTCCCAGAAGCTGGGCGTAATGTACAGGGCCCGCAGATACTTTAATAGTACACAACTGCTAACCCTGTACAATCCATAGTTGACTTTGGCAGCCACCTTCGGTCTGGAGCCTCAAAATGGAGGGTCAAGTCAGGAGCCTGGAGCGGTCAAGCCAGAAAACCCTAATAAAAGTAATACTTAAGTTACCAATACTAACACCCACTTCAATCATATTCGAAAAATTCCCAGTGCTGAAAATTCAAAAATTATATTCAAAACAAATACTTACTTTCCTTTACAAGAACTTATCCACATTTAACACTTCACAAAATTCTCGCAATACTAGAACAAGACATGCTCACCAACTACAAATACCAAAAACAAACACATCCTTTGGACAAAAACACTACAGATACCAGGCTATAAAACTATACAATTCTCTTCCTACACAATATAAAACAACTAATATTATTGAATACAAAAAAAAAACATAAGAAACTGGCTACAATCTTTTTAACTTTTAATTTATAATTTTTGTCGAATTGAAGTCGATTTTATATTTTGATTTTTATTGTTTCTCTTTTTGTATTAGCAATTAACACTATTTTGTTTTACTATTCACAATTTATAATTCATAATTTATAACTGATAAATGTCCTCTACAATACAGGTGAACTCCTAGTGTGGAGGACAATATATTATACCTTTGTAATGTAAATGTACTAAGAACAAATAAATACCTGAAAAACTCTCTTTCTTAATTCTCCTATCTTAACAAACGGATTGCAATCTTTTGAGCACAGTCGTCAGATGGCAATCCTGCCCTTAATCTAAAGATACAATTTGGGAGGCGGGAATGGGTACCACCGCCCCGGGAACCTTTATTGGATAACCAACACCTCTGCCATAGGTCACCCCAAGTGGTTCGCTATGTTCGGTGATTTAGCAGGGGTGCCCAGGTTCATGGGGTGAGGTTTGTCTAGGTCTTGGAGGCGGATGGCCAGGACACACTGAACCCCAGATTCCTAACCACCCCTTAAACCCTTTTCCTTTCCAGAACTCTCCGCTCCTTTATTTCCTTAAAAAAATCCTTTACACAGCATACCCAGAGATGACATAGGCCCTGAGGGAAATTATTTTCCTCAGGGTGGAGCTGTGTGGAGCACAAGTAAAAAATAAAAAAAAAGATATTTCAATAGACGATACTCCGATTAATTAGCGTCATTGATTCCTTCAGCACCGTTGCTCAGTGGGGAAACGCGCCAAGATTGACATTGATTGTCACGTTAGAATGAGTTATTTCTACGATTCGTTCTTGAGTTCAACAGCTCGGCAGTGGAACGATTTGCGGTCTCTGTGTTTCTTTCCTCCTACAAATGGGCATCTTCAAGACCCAGGTTCAATTTCTTCATTAAATTCTTTCCACAAAAAGACCCTCTACACAGCCTCCCCAAATATGACATAGGCCCTGAGGGAAAGTATTTTCCTTAAGGCCTCATGTTAAGAGATAAAAAAAATGTTTTAACATAAATCATTGAACCCCTCCGCAACGTAAGCAGATATAAGCGATAGAAATAGGACAGCAGTCAAGTACAATAAGCGTGTTTATACGTCAGCGCGTGTGTTTCCATAGAAATCGTTCTAACTTCGTTATTGTTTTAGTTACATCCCTAAACCAAAAAGTAAAAGTTCGATAGTAGATCAAGCTGTACATCTCTATCAAGTTGTCTATAGAAATACATAACAGGAATCAGCTGTCAGTCGCGTAGTTGACAAAAATATTTTCCCGCGCAAATTTACTACCGGCGGCTCGTCCGCGCTCGACATTTTTAATTTTTATTAAATATTTTTATATGAAACGATAAAAAGTGAGGTGACAAAAGTGTTTTTTACACATATATACAATAGAATAAGTATTGTTGTTTACATAATCTGTGATTTTAGTACCGTTTTCACATAAAAAACATCACGTGAGTAATTTTTACCTATGTTTAATTTTGCATGCTAAATTTGAATATATATTTATTTGTAATATAATAATTCGAAAGCTAATTTTGTAACCTTTCTAAAACAGTTTTTACTATTAGGCTACGTTCAGAAATGTTTCATTTATAGAGCTTTAATTGTGAAGCGGTAATAACACAAAGTTTTCGTAAAATGTCATTTTGTTTGAGACATCTCAAGTGCATATTCGCGAAAATTCGGAGGGGTAAATAATTTAACTACCAGAATTTTCCCGTGATTCTGAATCTTATTTATTCTTTCAGCATAACTTTTAAAAATTCTGAAATAAAATTGATTCTTTATTTATTAGGAATGAGTTTATTTTATCCCAAATAAATTAAGATATCTTTAAGGATCCGTTATAAGCGTTCAAATAGAAGAAGGTTGTGATTAATGAAGATGGATTGAAATGGAGACAAATGTAAATACGAATGATAGAGAGAGCACGCTCATTTTAAACCATTAAAATTAATACACGTCTGAGAAAATATTTGATAAAACAAGACTTATTTAAAATAGAGCGAAAATTTCTGGACATCTCAGTTAAGAAGAATTTAAAAGAACACAGATTTTTTTATGCCTATAACATGTTAAATAACAGAACCAGATATGTTTTCTGTGGTGACCCGACAAATGAGCCCCGAAATTATAATTACAATTAAATTAAAAATGTTGGTGCATTGTATACATTTAGTATGTAGACAAGTAGTTTTACATTTATTTGAGAGAACATTTATTTTATACTTTTGTCATTCGACGGTATGTTTGGCAAGAAAGTGTAGAAATTAAATAAATTGGAACTAAACCTTTTCATTACTATGGCAGCACCGAATTATATGACGTTTCCTATGGCTGTCATGTTATCGCATGTTACGGTTGATTTATTGTCTTAAATCTGAGTAGAAGATCGCTGATTTGATAATATTTTTATTCATTGTTTGCCTGAATTTAATTAAAATGAATAAACCATTACATAGTGATGCAAGAGGGGTTATATTCTGCGTTTTTCAACGTTGCCTAGCCGAGAGTCACGCGAAGAAGCTTCTATCTGATTTAGAAGATGTTTACAAACGAACTCCAGAAATTACTGGTACGTAGTATAGTTTGTTTAATAAATTTCATTAGTATTACAAGATTTATGCCAATTTTCGAGCGATAATAACCATTACAATCTGATTTGAGGTTATGTTAAAAAATTCGAATTTGACATTTCGATTTGACAGTTAATATGCGGCCACAGGAAAAAGGGAATAACTCAATAAAAAATAATAATATGCAACTTCTTTAAACTCGTAGAAAAGTTACTTTTTTCTCGTTTTCTCTTTTTTTCTTTCTAAGTGTATATTATCTAGTGTGTGTTTTTAAAACTACCTTCTATAATAATAATTTTAATAATGTTTTTCACACACAGGTAAATCTGAAACAACGGTAAGACGAATCGTCAAGGAAGGCGAAAAGGCAGATGGAAAATTTGAAACACCGGGAAAACGGAAAATGGGTATAATAATAGTAATATGTAATAGCATAATTAGTGATGATTGGAAAAATTGTTGCAAACACGTGATGAAAATTGAGGCAGAATATTATGCACGAGGCAGTACTATATATGATGATATCGATGAACTGCGTTTAGATTAAGATGAAGATACGGAAGAAGAAGAATCACACGAGGACAAAGACAATAATTACATGTCGGGTGTTGAATTAACAGACTTAAATTTTTAAGTACGTACGTTTTTATATCGAAATAAACGCCCACTTAAAACTTGTTTTGTTTTATTTTGCTTCTATTAAATTACAGTTTTTAGTGCAATTTTTTTGAAAACACAAAGACCCTATGAAATATGCATTTTGCCAGAAGTGTTTTTTTAAAACATACATTCATTGTCTTATGAGCCATCTTGGTGTTGCCATATAAAACTAGAAAACGTTCGCAGCGCCATCATTTATTTTCTACACTTAATTGACAAACTGTACATTTTCTCTGCATTCCCTAGTTTATTTTCATTCCCCATTAATTTAGCTAAAGTTTGTGTAAGTAGGTGTACCGTATATTCCCTAAAACGATTGCACATTGTAAGTATGCGGGGGGGGGGGGGTATAGTGGGCAACTGTTGGGGATCAACTTTCATGTTGCCGTTTTTTATAATGATTTTTTAAAAATCCATCGAGAGAATTTCATGTAATTACTCTATAACTCGGCAAATGTATCGAAATTATCTTAAAAAATAACAAATAATATTGCTTTAAGGCCTTAAAAACTGTATTTAAGGAACGTGTGTTTTTTTTATGTCGGTTGGTATTCAAAATACTGACCCTTTTTACTATCTGTTTTTGTCCGTCATTTTGTAGTACCTACCTACATTTTTTTTTCATATTTCCTCACGTATAAAAGAAAAACGCTTGATTATGAAAAAAACAAATTACATTTACTTTTTAATATTTTTTTTATTATTACCTACTAAATATTTCATTTATACATACAAATAATGACGGCGCAGCGCCTTTTCTCATTTTCTTTAGTGTGAAGTAGTTATTTCAAAACTCTTCAACTCATACCAGCTGGAAAATACGTTCCAAGATGAATAGTTACATTGACGTAGAAATATAAACTTCACTCTATTCGAGCTGCCTTCTGAAATACTGGGTGCTTTCTCAAATGTCAACGTTATTTCTTTTCCCACAAGCTTCATTCTTAATTTTTCCACTCACCTTCAATCTTTTCTTCTTCTTTTTCCGAAAATCATTACGATGGCCTCGTTGATCAAGATAGAAAAACTTGTGCAAAATTCAAGACGCCTAGCTCACGGCTGAAATATTATGCTTCTTTTACGTTAGCTCCACAAAGGAAGCACTGAGGAAACTAATTTCCCTTAGGGCCTATGTTATCTTAGGGGATGATGTGTGGAGGGTCTTTTTAAGGAAGGAAAGGATAGGAAGATCTGGGGAGGAAAAGGTATTAGAGGTGGGTAGGAATCTTAGGTCAGTGAGTCCAGGAGTGACAAACGGATGAATCCACCCCTCCAACTGAGGTGCAAGGCGATGGGACGAGAGAGTCCGGCTGGAAAGGTCAAAAGGCCTTCCTCAACCAGTCTCTCTCGAAACGGCCCGCCACACAGCAGGTGGGCAGACGCATCCGCCGCCAAGACCTGGACAAACCTCACCCCATGAACCCGGGCACCCCTGCTAAGTCACTTATGATGAAAACTTCCTAATTTGACGACCTTCCTTGACTGAGTGGTTAAGATACCTGCTTTGAGTTCAGAAATCGGGGGTTCAATTCCCGGAGCACAAAAAAAAGTGGTTAAAAATAAATAAGTAATATATTTGCCTCACGCAGTATGCTCTCAAGATACTCCTGTTGAAATATCACTATTCTGAATTACTGTTCAGAGTTATTACAAAAAAAAACCTTATAGATTTTCGACAAATCAGCTATTTAAGGAGTTCGGTGTACTGAACATACAGTAACTAGAAATCAAAATTATATCTTTACACTAGCTGGTGCTGGTACCCGGCACGCGTTGCTATGCCATTTAATAAAGAAATTGTTTCCGCCTCCCCTTCCTCTCCCGCGTTCTCTTCTCCCCTCGCGTTCCCACTCCGCTTCCTCCACCTTCCCTCTTCCCACTCCACTCCCCTCCTCCCTTTCCCGCGAACCCCCCACCCGGGTTCCCTTCCCCTCCCGCATTCCATGCACTCAGTCCCGGTGCATTCTGTTTTCAAACAGCTCAACATCATAAACCTTGTCCTGTCAATACCGAACACAAATAAAAAAGAATTATCCAATTTCGTGCAGTCGTTTGGAAGTTATGCGCGTACACACATTTCGGGGATTCATTTTTATTTATATAGAAGATAGAAGATAGATAGATAGATAGATAGATAGAAGATAGATTACCAAACAGATAAACTTACATCATAGAAGGCAACCATCATATTGCACAGCACAATTACGAAACCAGACATAGACACCAACTCATGACTCCTCGTGACTCCGAAGAGAAATTCTATCTATAAAACCTTGCTTCTACCGCAAAAAAATCAAAAAGATTTTTTTCCTGCATTTCGAGAATGAGAATTGGTCACTGCTCTATTGCAACGCATTTGTTTAAAATTCGAGTCCTCGATAGTCTACTCTGCCAGTGCGGTATGGAGGAGGAGACTCTTGACCATGTCTTCTTCAATTGTAAGAATTATTCTTCCTTCAAAGTTTATACCGTTTGTGTATTAAAATCACCCACCATACTCCCTTCATGACGGGTTGTTTCAAAAAATTTGACGAATTCATCAAATATTTTAAGTTAATTTTCACGTTCAGGGTACGTTCTATTCAAGTTCTGTTATTATATCATCACAGGCCAGTTGCTTCAAAAAACTTAAATAATCAGAGAACCTGAATAAAACTTACACAGAACGTGCGAATTAACTTGAAATATTTTATGAATTCGTCAATTTTTTTTTAAACATCCCATCCTTAGTATTACGTATTTGCTGTCTCTTAACAATTCTCGCGTCTTTCTTCTTTCTTAACTTTCGGAACAAATCACTCTTTTTAGGGTGAATTGCCTATTTAAAAACAAAGGTTTTACCTTTTTTTATGTGAATACCTCACAAGAGTCCCAACTGTTCCCGTCTGGAGCCAGAGGGACTATGGCATCCCCAATTGAGGTATGTTGTGAGGCTGAAGGCAGTGGGGAGGGGAAGGAGGTAGGGAAGAGGAAGGTGGGGAAGTACCTGGCTATTCAGATCTGGTCACCAAACACGGCAGAAGCCATTTCAAGTAACGTTTCAATTCTGAATGGTGGTCTTACACCAGGGCGATACTGATACGATAACTTCTACTCTGGAACGTGCCGCAAATATTCTATATATTATTTTTTAAATGAATAAATTGTTAAATACACAAATTAATCAAATGAAATTTATTTGCCAAGCAGCGATTCGATCCCGCGACCTTCGCAATGAGAGTCAAGCGCCTTACCGCTGCACTACGTACCTACCATAATCTGGCTCCAAAATTTTTAAAATTATTGAAAACATTTGCCTGATAAAAAATTCTTAAATCTTGGAACATTCTGAAATGTTGTGGAATGTTCGGGAATAGTCTGGAACGTTCGGGATCATCCCGGAATATCCTAGATCATTGTGGAACATTCCAGAACACGTGTTTTAACGTTAGTTCAATCTCAAATCAATTCCCTGAGCGAAGCCGAATTCCCTAGCTAGTGTTTTATAAAAATCTACGATAGGACACATATTTGCTTTAATTAATAAATGAGCCCTTGCCCGGAATAATGTTGAATCCAACACAACTATCAATGTTGGGTTATTTGTGGAATAATGTTGGGCAAGCATCTTTTAATGTAGGTATTATGGTAATGAAAATTATTTTTGGCCAGAGGGAGCCTTTTAAAGGCTGATTTGTGGAAGAATGTTGTATGCCCTTTATCAAAATCACGGCCCATGTTTTAATTTATGGGAATAAATGGAGAAAACGAACGTCTTATGGCTTCATTGGAGGGGACCCACCACTTTCCGAACGGCGTTATAAGGAAACATATGGTTTCCTCCTTCACCGCACACGTCAAGACTCTACTTTTTTTTGAACGAAGCTACATTTATTTGAACGACTCTAGACCCTCCAATGTCCATGCATACGGGGTTAGTAAGCAGTATGCAAGTACTTACATTAACATTATACAAAAGATAAATAGAAGTAGCAGCCCGTGGAATAATTCTTCTGAAATTGGTAACATCAAAAAGAGAAAATAGTGTTAGTAAAAGAAAAAGAAAAATAAAAATAACGGCTATGACCAGTCGAAGAAACCTTCTGTAAATAAAATAAGTAATGAGGAAAAAACAGTTATATGATTATGTTATAATGTAAGTAATTACTATAATAGCGGAAAGAAAATAAAATATATAAAAAGAAAAGCCAGAGAAAGTATTCCATTGACCACCGGGCAGTCCCAATGAGAATGCGTATAGCTATCAGCCCAACCACAGACGATGCTCGAAGTCCGCGCCCTTTAGCCGGTTCCCCGATTTTGCCTTGAAGAAATGCACTTGGGAGAGAATTTTTTGAAGAGATGAGAGATGATTTTGAAGACCTTGAGGAAAAGATGAGCGTCGGGTTACCGGAGGGGGGACGGAAGGACATCGAGACCGCGCGGTTACGCCTCAGGCCTGCGTATGACGATGGGGGAGGCGCGGGCGGATCGCGGGAAGACCGCTCCGGTGTGTGTTTGCCTGGCAATGTGCATGGACAGGGTCTATCCCACCCCCTTTCTTTGGGGGATCGACGATACATAACATGTACAATTCAGTTGCGCCACCAAAGAATGGAAACCAAAACTAATTAAAAAAAAATAGAAAATAATAAGAGCATTTATACATGTGAAACATAATTACAGAATCAGTTCAGAGTGATAATGTTTCGAGCGATAGTGTCATCACTAATATCGCTCACCAATACCAACATGACCTGTCGAGGTAAAATGTCTGTAAAATGTCTAAAATGAGTCTTATGGCTTCAACTAGAAAGTCTTCAAAGTCAAGAAGCTGAAGAATGCAGGAAAGTAGAATTTGTCCAGAAAAAAATATTATTAAGCCTGCTTTTTAGCTGTTGAAACAGTTTTGTGGAATAATGTTGTATGTTAATCTCCAGACAATATAAAAATGGTTTCATTTGTTCATATCGTTTTTTGCTTTTTAAGCTCAAAACCATTAATGACATGTGTCATGTGTAATTAGAAGAGCATGTTGCTTTCTGTAAGGTACGAAAAGTGAAAAAAACTGTTTGGTGGAATAACGTTATATGTGAAATTGTTTATATACAACATTATGCATCGTAAATTCTACTAATAAACTCTAATTTAATTGCCTGTCTAGACCACTTTTCAATTAAAACTCTTAAGAATTGTATGTTTTATGTATTTTTAATATAAAATGTTATGAAACATAACTGGTTTCGTTTTTTTTTTTCAATTTTTGTTGGATACAACATTCTTCCAGGCAAGGGCTCAAATATTTAACTTATTTTAGTCGTTTAATTTTACTTCGGCAGGTAAATTACAGTGCTTTCACAAATACGAAAGAGGTTTTACATTAATCGTAAAACGTAGGTACCTAACAATATTTTTAACACGTGGCAAGAATTCATCAAAAAAATATTTTGATGGTATTCTTTGCACCTATACACAGACACACATATTCTCTATCAAAAGATAAACATACACTACAAACTATAACCTTTCAAGTCACTTCACTCATATCTGATATCTTATTAAAGAAATAGAAAAAACATTCGTAAAGCAAGAGAAGGAAATGTCGGAAAAACAATTTCCGCTTCCAGTGAATTTTCTAAAACATTCCATCGACTTCCATATAAGTTGAGATGGTTTTTTGGCGTGTTTTTATTACGTTTGTAAAAAGTAATTATTTTTTTACAAAAGGAAATTGAAAACACGCTTGTGATCTTTCTGTTATTTGCAAAAGGCGAAATTGAAAGGAATTTCAATAATGCGTTACACATTTACTCTTGTGTTTTACTTTGAGGAATTTTAATATGGCAGAAGTCGAAAAGTTCAACTGACATCTGAGATATATGAAGGAGGTTGTATTAAATTAAATTCTAGAAAATGCATCGTAACGAATGTTAATCCGTAAGTATCTATGTTAAGAGGAACGGATGTGTGGTTTTTTCATACAAAAAAAAATTGTATTTGAAGTAGAAATAATTAACAAATCTGAATAATTGTTCTTTTAATCAAATAATATAGCAAAATATCCATTACGGATATGTGCTCAATTATTGAAGTGAAAACTTCTTTAGCACCGTTTTGACTTGAAACTCGGTGAAACGGAAGCGAGCGACACTAAAAAGAGACAAACACATACATCCAAAGGATTTAGCCTGCCAGAGAATGAGATAGCGATAAAATATTTATTTATTTCACGGGTACTCGGCTCCAATGTACTCGTAATAAAATAATGTGATTTGCACATTGACAAGATTTTTTTTTCTGGATTTCAGAGCAGCTTTGTCTACTTATTGATAATTACTTTAAAAAAAAATTTTGCTCCATTTACAATGCAAATATGATGAAATGTAAAATAAAAATAAAAGTTAGGTTAGGTTGAATTGAAATAGCATTAAAATTCGTCATATATAAATTAAAATTTGTGCCAAAAAAAAAAACGATTTTTAAGGCGTTTTATTTTGTTACATTATTTTTTAAACTTATTTTTTTAATGATTATAATTAATTCACAAAAAATTCCAAACTTACCTCTAAAATCTCGTAATATTGAATTCGTGAATGGCCTTTATTACATAATTTAAAATAAAAATAAATAAAATAGCACATGCCTGTTTTAGATATTTGCTAAACCTGTCGACTAATAAATATGTTATTCAGTTTGGTTAGGAATTTTGGACTCAAAACTGAATTTAAGTTTTTATGAAAAGCTCAGCCCTTCCACTTAAGTTTTAATTTTATTTAATAATATTTTTAGATTGACAAATTAATTAATATCTGTTTAAAACCCGCCTCCTGTAAAAAATGATTTAATGACCCAAAAAATTATGGGTACCATTTTTTTTTTTTGCCTGAGGTCCGCACAGAAAGCCCTGAGGAAAATAATTTCCCTCAGGGCCTATGTCATCTTTGGGGATGCTGTGGGGAGGTTTTTTTTAAGGAAAGGAAGGAGAGGAGAGTTCTGGGAGGGAAAAGGGTTTAAGGGGTGGGTAGGAATCTGGGGTTCAGTATGTTCTGTTCATCCGCCTTCAAGACCTAGACAAACCTCACCCCATGAACCCGGGCACCCCTGCTAAATCACCAAACTTAGCGAACCACTTGGGGTGACCTATGGCAGAGGTGTTGGTTATCGAATAAAGGTTCCCGAGGCGGCTATTCTCCCAAATTGATTTAGTTTGTGAATATCGAACAATCGTCCCAACTGCTCCCGAATGGAGCCAGTAAGGATGGAATCAGTAATTGGGATATGTTGTGAGGCTGAAGGTAGTGGGGAGTGGAAGGAGATGGCAGAGGAACGTGGGGAAGCACCCGGTCACTATACGACTAAAGCCATTTCAAGCAACGTTTCAATTCAGAATGATGGTCGTACACCAGGGCGATACTGAGAATATCTTCCAACGTGGAATCAGATCGCAAATATACTATATATTAATTTAAACGAATTAATCGCTTATAAATCTTTGTTTTTTTTTTTCATTGTTTATTTTTTACACCTATTTAAAAAAAAAACCTAAGGACATGTATTTTTTTAGTTTTATATAACTAATGATATAGTGAATGAGAACATTTTGTCTGATCTCTCAACACTTTGTTATTAATTCATATATTTTTGTCACTTATTATTTTCTCTGTTTATCATTTTATTTTTAAATTTTATGATTTTGCTTTTACTTAACTGTTTTGCATGACCAATATTTGCGTGTGTTATTTTTATTAAATTGTGAAATTATTAACCCCGATACAGGCGAACCCTAGTGGGGTTAATAATTACATGCTAAAAATATATGTACCTACATAAATTGTGAAGAAGCAATAAATAAATAAATAAAAATAAATTGTGAAATAACACAAATTAATCAAATGAAATTTATTTGCCCATGCCGGGATTCAATCCCACAACCATCGGATTGCGAGTCAACAGCCTTTCTCTAGACCACGCCGGCCGTCAAAAGTAATTAAAAAATATACTACACATTACGAAATAACACAAATTATTCAAATAAAAATTATTTGCGCACTCCAGTTTTTGAACCTGCGACCTTCGGATTGCTAGTCGAGAGCCTTACCCTTTGGTCACGGGGACCTTCGAATATGAAAATGAATTAGAATTTATTTACAGGAATGAACCTAAATATATTTTTCGGAGCTTTGCCGTCAATTTTTCAATTTTCATAATAGTAAAACATAAACATTTCTCAATCGAATAACAGATTTTCACAAATTGCTTTTTGTATCATAGATTTGGATGTATATTAAAATAATGGGTTTTGTAAATATAACTGTTCCTTAAGTTTAGTCAAAACTTGTATAATGAAATTATTATTATTCATGGATGAATTTTATCGTAAAAATCTCCAAAATAAATAAATACGTTGGCCAATATCTAAAACACTGGAAAATTTGTCACATTTAAAATGTAAATGTGTGAATCAAAACAATAACAATATACATATGCACCTAAAATACCGATAAAAATCTGTAAAAATGTTATCACTTTCATAGTTAATGTAGGTTTAATAAAAGAAAATGTTACTTACCGTTAAAAAGCCTTCTGAAGTATACGATCGAAGGTTGCAGCTATCCAACGCAAATAACTCTGACCACACGTGTAAAGCCTTAAATCCTTTGAATGAATGAATATATCTGACACTTAAATATTTCAAAATAAAAATGTTAACAAAAATTTATATTTTTTTTATGAATCAAAAATTCAGCAACATATCTTTTTTAAGTGAAAAATTGGCTTTTAATTTGTTTTGAAAATCGGCAGATCACTGTCACAGGAATATCGTAAGTTACGTTGTTTTCACAAAGTTTAGTTTCCCGTACGGAGAGAACACGACCGCTCCAGCCGGAGAACGGGAGACGAATGATTTGAATTTGGAACTCCGCGAGGCGCCTACCCTAGTGTCATCTTCTGGAACTGCTACATTCAATTTTGGAACAGGAAATGAATTATTAAACAATTTTTTAAAAGAAAATCACGCGGATTCTTGATACATTTGCTGGGATAATTAGAGACTTTTCAAAAAATCAGATAAAGGAAGAACGTTAATGTTAAATATTATTGTAATTAATTCTCGGAAGGATGAAAAGGTTTTACGATCGCTCTTGAATCATGAATTTCAAAAAAATGGATATTATGATATCAAAAGGTTTTTGTTCGTATTGATGACATCCATTACAGTGACAAGATCATTAGTTTGCTAGTAGGCAGTGTTGCCATGTGTATGTATGGTTTTTACCATGTTGTCATGGTTTTTTAAGTCATTATTAATTTGGGAGGCGGGAATGGGTACCGCCGCCCCGGAAACCTTTATTGAATAACCAGAACCCCTGCCATAGGTCACCCCAAGTGATTCGCTACGTTTGGTGATTTAGCAGGGGTGCCCGGGTTCATGGGGTGAGATTTGTCTAGGTATTGTAGGCGGATGACCCGCACACTGAACCCCAGATTCCTACCCACCCCGTAAATCCTTTTCCTTCCCAGAACTCTCCTCTCCTTCCTTTCCTTAAAAAATCCTCCACACAGCATCCCCAAAGATGACATAGGCCCCGAGGGAAATAATTTTCCTCAGGGCCTTCTGTGTGGAGCTCATGTAAAAAAAAATCTACTTTATGCTTTTTTGAAAAAACAATGTCGAAGAAGACAATTTACTTTTGAGTGAATTAATTTTTCACTTCAAGTTTTGAAGTGAAAACTTCTTTAGCACCGTTGTGATTTGAAACTCGATGAAACGAAAAAACGACAATAAAAGAGACAAACACATACATCTATAGGATTTAGACTGCTCTTTGTGCGGTGCTTCGTAGCCTATCGGAATCCTCTTTGTGCGGTGTGTTATGAAAATAAGTACGGCGCATATTTTTTTTATTATTGTCTATGGTTTTTTTTTAACAACCATACTTTGGGTGCAACAGGTTGGTAGGAATGATTTCCGTTTTTGGGTTGGCTTCACTTTCCGGTAGGGCCTCGAGGGCAGGAGACCTTACCTGGACGTCACATCGCCATGTTTAAGTTTTTAAAATTTAAATTGTGAAACGATCGCGGGATTATAGTTTTACGGGATATTTTTCCAACCTGGGAGTTGTAAGATCAAATGATCAACCTTGTGTTAATGCCTTTGTGTTAGGCTTACGCCAAAAATGAAGTAAAAGTCGCGAGTGGAATGCACGCGCTTGCAATAGCCGGCGGGCTTAATTTTTATTAATCTTTACGATACTCGGCAATCCCTTCTCGCTCCGCGATCGATGCTTGGTGAAATCCAGAATATAAAGTTTTTATTTGGGACAAGCCTCATATTTGCGTCCCACTCACTCTGCCACGTTGTCTGGACCCTGAACTTCCCTTGGGCAAGGGCTACCTGGACCATCAACCCCGTGACGGGCCCTCCATGTCTTGGGCCGGCTACGCCCTGGCGGGCATGTACGTGATCCTGCAGCACCAGTGGATTGGAGGCCTTGGCGCCCAACGTGGGGCTCGAACCCACGACCCTGAGATTAAGAGTCTCATGCTCTACCGGCTGAGCTAGCCGGGCACACTATCGGAATCCTCTTTCGTAGCTTCCCACTCTTGTCTACTAAGATTTCACTTCTACCGCGTGTGAACAATTTTTTTAAGTGAAAACTTGTTTCACACCGTTTTGATTTGAAACTCGATGAAACGAAAAATAGACACTCAAAAGAGACAAACACGTACATCAATAGCATTTAGCCTGAGAGAATGAGATACTTAGTGTAATCGGTGTCCTCTTCATAGCCCCCTCCCTCTTGTCTACTTTAGTTTTATAAAGATTTCAATTCTACCGCGTGTGACAGGCACACATTTTTTTTAGCATGGATTGCATGGGGAAATCCTAAATCAGGAATGCAGTTTTTAAACTTAAGCACGAGTGTCTTTATCTTATTTAATTTTGTCAGTATAATATCAATAGGTACATCAATAAACATACAATCTAAGTTACTTCAATTAGGTACCTAGCTACTGTAAAATGTGAAAAAATATATATTAATCGAGTTGTGGGAGAATTTTAAAGGTGAAAACACTCTTTTTAAAGTAAAAACTCATTTATTAACGATGAAAGAATTTTAAGGTGTTTTTTTAAACATATTTTCTTTCCAATTATTTAAAGAAAAATGATTTTTTTTAATAAGCAATATAGTTTCTTTACTTAAGTGACGTTATTTTATAATTTACATTTTCAGTAAAAAGTTAACGATAATCATCTTTTTTATCCTTCAAAATATTGTTTTTTTTTTATTTAATTGAAATTAAATTCGGTAATGTTATTATCAAGCTCTGCAAGTATTTTTTAAGTTTTCGTTTTGATAATAACATTATCAAAATTAATTTTAATTAAATTAAAAAAACGTTAAACGAAGTTCTACGATCTATCCTATCCTTCAAAACATTGTATTTTATCCTTCAAAACAAGGTTTTTTCATCCTTCTAAACAAGGTATTTTATACTTCAAAACATTGTCTTTTATCTTTATTTTATCCTTCAAAACATGGTTATATATTCAGAAAAAAATGGTAAAACATGCTTTTTTATCCCTTAAACATGGTTTTTCACTTTTGCAACACTGCGGTCGCAAATTTAAAACCCAGCAAAGTACAGATAAAAATATATAAATATGTTATGAAAATGTACAAATTAAATTGCATAATATCATCCTCGTTCATCGAATATTTACCTTAAACAAATTTCTTAGATAAAAAGTCGAATGTTTTATTTTTAAAATTCTTTAATATCTAGTCTTAAGAAGATGCAAAATAAATTAAGAATTTGACTTCTTTTATAAAACATGTTATAACCTTTTGAGCAAAAACTCGTGAGAAAAAAGGGGGAGAAACCTAAGATAATAAGGTAAAAATAATTTAATTTTACAAAATTTTCGAATAAATATAAAAGGAGCACAAGTATCTCTACAATGAGAATTACTGAGAAAAAAGAAGAACAATAACGTTCTCAAAAGCGATTTAACTCTCATAAATAATGATAGAAAAAAGATAAAAGACATAAGGATCAGAATAAGATAATTCACTTGATATATTTTCAATTTGGGAGGAGTGTAGATGGTTAGCTACGTTTGGTGGTTTACCAGGGGTGTCCAGATTTGTGAAGTGAGGTTTGTCTGACTCTTGGCGATGGTTGCATCTGTCCAACAGCTCTAGCAGGACTCTATCGCCTTGCACCGCTGGACAGGGACGCTTGCATAGGGATGGTTTCGTACGTCCACTTATACCTTTTTCCTTCCTAGAATTTTCATCTCCTTCCTTTCCTTAAAAAACCCTCCACACAGCATCCCCAAAAATGGCTCTGAGGGAATTTTTTTTGCTCAGGACCTCCTGTGGGGAGCTTTAGAGTGTCTAAAACCTTTTTTCTGGAATCTCATACATTTTATATAATTAATTTGGTGAACAAAATGTGAAAACCCCACTGTATTAAACCAGTAAAAATGTATTAGAATCCGGCAAAGAAAAAAAAATCAGAGTGCGTAATTCACACGCGGTAGAAGTGAAACTAGAAAGTCGCTATATGTCGCTTTTGTTTTGGTTGTTTTATTAAAGTGGTTTGAAGATTGGATATTGATTTCACAAAATAAAAAAAGTTTTTTTTTGGATTTCGGAGGATTCGAACCCCCGTTCGCTTGATGTCTGTCTCTCTGGCGGCTGAGACTTGTCTCGCACCTTGCCAACTACGCTATGGAAGGCACGCGCCGAGGTGCAAAATTACAGCATTACATTAGAATCGAGTATTTGTGTAGAACTGTAGAACCTTCTTGTACCTACTGAGTTGTGACGCATTTCCATTTCACCCGAATTTCAAGTCACTAACGGCGCTAAAGAAGTTTCACTTCAAAAACTGTTTTTAGTCTATTCTAAAAATTTCAAATACGAGATATGCATTTTTGGTTTTCAGACGGTCGATTTATGAAACGATCGACTAAATATATGAGAAACTTAGTTGTGTTTCACTCTATTCTCTCTGCCTACCTCTACGGAGAAATCACATAATGGCGTTTAACCAGCCAGCGGCCAAAAATTCACATTTCGTCGAAAGATGTTCTTACGATCGTACAGGGCGGTTCCAATGAGAATGATTAATTATTCTCCGTACCAGCTTTTTAAAATTATAACTCAACATAGATTTTATTTCATTCCAAATTTGCTTTAATTTATACCTACATCCAAAAATGCTGAAAGGTGTGACGATAGAAATATTAAAATTATGTACTTTTTGTAATTATTTTTTGATCATAATTATTCATCATTTCTCAATATTGTCAAAATAAGAATGTAAAAAAATCTGATCTATATTAAGTGTGTAAGTGCGCAAATAAATACACAAACGGACCAATTTTCGTCAAGAAACACATGTACGTATATATTTTTAATGATTTTATTTTAACTAAAATTAAAATTTTAAACATGCGTTTCCCAGTATTGATTTATTTTACTGCATGATTATATGATTTGAAATGGGTGTTGCATAATACCAACCTTTTTTGAAAATTTTACAAATCTGCCAACGACCTAGGGTATAACCTTATTATACTAAAAATAAACATTTTTGCTCAAAATTTAAAACATGCGTTTACTAGATAAAAAAAAAACAATCTTTTGAAATCAACTTATAATTTTCTTGCGGAAAAGAGTGAATACGTCTAAAATCTGATTTAAAAATGACATATTTCTGGTTTTCTCTGGTTACACCCTCGTAATGGTTAGTTATTTTGTTATTTCGGATTAGTCAGGAATGAAAAACTTTTGATCAACTTTGTATAGCACCTTTTAGCGATCCAATCATCTGAAGGTCGCTTTAAATTGTAAAAGGTAGCCCTTTCCAAGTATTTTCCAAACATATTATTATGCCTTCATTTTCCTATTTCCAACTTCCTTCCGCCTCACAACTTTTTCCAATTGAGGATGTTACCATCCCACTGGTTCCAGGAATGTGGGATTCTTATACGGTGATGCCTTCGAAATGCCAAAACGACAAAATGCCAGTCGGACAAAGAACAGGGACATGGATTGTAGAAACAAGAAAGATGGGCCATGAACTGATATTAGTATGAAGCAAAAATCAGCTGTTATTACACCAATCTTGATAAAGATGACGTTAAAAACTACCGACCAATCTCACAACTTCCTATTTTAACCAAAGTTCTTGAAAAAATCGTCTTTGATGAATTGTACTCGACTATTTCGACAATCATTACGCCGAATCAGCGCGGATTTACGAACGAAAGGTCTGCGTGTTAGCAAAGTCGTTCACCCATAACACTACTCCAAATCTAATGTACCTACGTATAGCGGCGCCCCTCATTTGTCCTTTTTTTCTATATTATCTCCACACCGGAAGCTCTGAGGAAAATTATTTCCCATTGGGCCATGTCATCTTTGGGGGTGCTTTGTGAGTTTTTTTTTAAAGGAAATGAATGAGGAAAAGTTCTGGTAAGGCAAGAAGTGTGGGGTGAGAAAGAATGATGTAGGAATCCATCCCTCTACCATAGCTCACCTAAAGCCTTAAGTGGTTCGCAACTTTTGTTGACTTAGCAGGAGTGCCCGGATCCAAGGTGTGAGGTTTGTCAGGGTCTTGGCTACGGATTCATCTGCCCATCTGTTGAGGAAGATCTCTTGATACGTCCGTTACCCTGGATACACTTACCACAAGATTTCTACCCACCCCTCATACCTTTTTCCTTCCCAGAACTTCCTTTTATAAATAGTCCCTCCACATTGCGGCCTCAAAGATGGCAAAGGTCTTGAGATTTTCTTTTCTTGTCATTTTGCTCAGGGCCTCCTAACCAATGTTAAAAAAATCCCTCTTACTGCGGCGCAAGGCAGTGCAGTGTTTCGAGGGAGTACGACTGGAGCGTTTGTAGGCAGACGCATCTGCTGTCTAAACCTAGATGAACCTCACTCGATAAATTTAACAACTTATTATTCGTATTTTTTTTGTAATATTTTTCATATCTTATACACTGAAAGCACGGGCAGTAATCATTGCCACATGTATTTATAAATGTTAATGTGTATGTCAGTCGTAAATAATAAACTACCTTTAAGACAGATGTAAGTCATAACAAGAGTAAAGCAGTATTTTACTAGATTATAAAACAAGTAGATATAGTTTTAAGTCACTAGTTATATAAGTCTTAGTGGTTGTAAGTCATTAGTTATCAATCTTAGTTATAAGGCATTTGTAGTACAAATAGGTTAAATGTGTAAATGAATTTGTAAAGCGCCTTTGATGTGATTTTCTCACGAAAATGACGTTACAGAAATCGTCCAAAAATTATTCCTATTATTATGGACCCGGGCACCACTGCTAAGTAACCAAACGTAGCCAACCACTTAGGATGACCTGTGACATTGGTGTTGGATATCCAATGAATGGTAAATTGACTCCGCCGCGCCGCTTTGACAGTTTGATCATAGCTTGATGGCGATAGCCGCCACGATTTCATAACATATCTACACTATTTCTATTATCTACGAACAGAGCTCTCACAACGTCTTATTACAAAAACGGGTAGGTCTTTAAACAACGTTTGAAAGGGTATAAATTAAAACAGATTGGGCTCGTATAAATTTACGACTCAATATTAATGTCTTCACGCTTTGTTCAATGAAACAAAGCCAGAACAAATTATAATTATTACTTGCCACGCAGCTGACTTTAAGCGCTCTTTGGAGAATAAATAATGGAACCATAATATTATATATAATATACAATACACAGTTAGTCACAGTCGTTGTCACTTGAAGCTAAGTGGACAAATTTAATAATTTGCTTGTTAATCCTACAGACGGAAGAATGGATACTTGAACAATAGTTATATTACAAGAGAAAACTTTTACTGAAGTAACTTGATATCAGAGATGTATTGAAGTGGAAACTTCTTTAGCACTGTTATGATTTGAAACTCAATCAAACGAAAAAGCGACACTAAAAACAGACAAACACATACATCTACAAGATTCAGCCTGCGAGATAATGAAATAGACTAATCGGTGCTTCGTAGCCTCCCCACTCTTGTCTCCATTAGTTTTCTGAAGGTTTTACTTCTACCGCGTGTGAACTGATCACATTTTTTTATTTATTTAACTACAATATCTCGATCGAATCTTACCTAGCCTAACCTAGGCAAGCGTAGCGAAGTCCTGTTTTAACTCGATTTGCATTTCGTCTATCTGTATTTTTGTTTGCAACGTTGCGGTTCCGGTTAAAGATGGTGGCCGTGTTGGATACCTTTATATGCTGCAAGAGTTCGCATAATTTTTGACTTAGCATGGATGTCTGGATTCACGGGGTGGGGTTTGTGTGTGAGTGAGGGATGAGTTTGTCCACCTTCTGCGGATCGGATCGGGAGAGGTTGGTTAAAGAAGACCTATTGACTTCTCTAGCGTGACTCTCTCGATCCATCGCCTTACACCGCAATGTTTGAGATGAATTCATACGTCCGTCACTCTTGGACACATTGACCCCCAGATTTCTTTACATATTCTCCTCCTCTATACAGGGTGTTAAGGGACGTACTTGACTTACTTTAACCAGTGATTCCTGACACTATTTGGAGTAAAAAATGTAAATGAAATATTGGTCTCCGGTGACTTTTTTTGACAATTTTTTTTTCTTTTTCAAATTTTTTTTCTTCAAAATCAAACAAAAAAAAAAATTCTTCCGCACTTCATCACTGGTCACTCAGCCGAGAATCCGACCAACCCCTTACCCCGCCTCCAACTGCCCGACACCTACCATTTTTTTGTGCTTTTGTAGAAAAAATAAATAAATAAAACATCAAAAATGTCACCGGAGACTAAAATTTCATTTACATTTTTTACTCCAAATAATGTCAGGAATCACTGGTTACAGTAAGTCAAGTACGTCCCTTAACACCCTGTATATATGCTCTTACCTTTTTCCTTCAATGAACCTTCTTTTTTCTAAAAATACCCTCCACACAGCAAGCCCAAAGATGATATTGTTAAATATATAATTTACACTCATACTTCTTGTATCTAACATCAAAACCTTAATATATTATATAATGAATAAAAAATCACTTTGTTTAAACCACTATTTTTAAAACAAATCAACATGTTTCGACAACAATGTTGTCTTCATCAGGATATGTTACTATAATAAATGACAAACAAGTATAGACAAATTAGAATAAATTATAACATAGACAAAATATTAAAAAGTAGTATTTATCAATTGTTATATTAAGTAAAAGACATTAATTACACGTAAAAAACATGCTCTTTTTGACTGTCCTAAAACGGGCAAATTGCCTAGTTGGACAGCCAAAGATCATAAAATGTAATATGTAATATTTTATAAATAAATAAAAAAGATATAGGCATCAATTTTTTTTTCCTCAAGGCCGCCTGTGTGGAGCTAATGAAAATAAAGTGATACATGTTTACAAACCATAATAAACATTCGCAAATTTATTTAGCTTCGTATAAACGATATAAACATCTAATATTTCCACATAATATTCACGTAAACAGACAACATGACAGACGACAGATGTCAAATGAAATGAAAATCAGTACAAAAATAGAACACGTTCCTTTTTTCATCCTGAATCCTTGAAAGACAACTCTTATAGAAAATGTATTTAAAAAGGCATCGTATGAAACGTTCATCATAAGATTTGCCTTATCTCAAATCATCATTACATCATACATCGTTCAAAATGAAGTCGCTCAAAATGTATGTGCGCGTTAATCTTTTAAACTACGCAACGGATTTTCATACGGTTTTTACCAATAGATAGAGTGATTGAAGAGGAATGTTTATATGTATAATACATGTAAATTATATTATAGAAAAGCCCATAAATTCAAAGAAAACATATTTTTGTGCGATTTAATACGGCTGGCGGGTCGTACTATAGTCACTTTTGAAATTCGTTCTACGGAAGAAATTGGAAAATATATGTCCTAGAGTAAGTAGGTATTTGATTTTCCCTTTTCAAATATTCATCGTTGCATTGCAAGCATTGTACAATTAGTGGCGATCGCTAACTATCTTCTTCTAATATATAAAATTCTCGTGTCACGGTGTTTGTTACCATACTCCTCCGAAACGGCTGGACTAATTTTGATGAAATTTTGTGTGCTTATCTGGTAGGTCTGAGAATCGACCAACATCTATTTTTCATACCCCTAAAAGTAAAGGTGTTCCACTCCGAAGAAAATTATTTTCCCCATACATTTTGTATGGAACGAATTCTCCTATTTTAAAAGAACTGCAGCAATATTGTAAGGGGTATAATATTGAACTGTGAACCGGGGGAGGGGGGCGGGGGGGGGAAGGGGGGAGGGGGAGGGGAAGGGGGGCGGGGGGAAGGGCTAATAAGCTAATAAGTTGACAACAGTTTTTTGATTCTGAGGCGGTACGAAGTTCGCCGGATCAGCTAGTATTATTATATAAATAAAAAATAATAATATTCATATAGGTGATTCAAGAGGAAGGTTTATATCTATAATACATGCTTATTATAGTAGTGAAAAGACGAGAAATTCAAATATTCAATTCAGGCAGCGGGCAGCGGACAGCTGGCAAGCGGGTGGTGTGGATTTTATAAAGGTTGGGTAATGGCGTTGTGTTTCGTTAACCACAGCAACGTGTGGCCGGGTCTGCTAGTATATTATAAAAACAAAACAAAAAAAATCCAATGAAAACACGTGGTATTTATTTATTAACATTTAAACCTGCTAATCTACTTATGTAATTTGTCAGCAGTTACATAATGACAATATATTTATTATGCAATAAATTGGTACATTTTCAAACAGTGTTATGTATAATGTTGATGCTAAAATAACAATTAGATAAATTGTTTAAATTACGGAATAGTATATACTAAACATATACGTAAATAGCACTATAAGCCTTATGTAATAAACAAGTACAAATGGATTTAGTATGCACAAATGAATATAATCAACAAGTAAAAGAATAGTTTCATGTACATGAGGTATTACAAAAATTATAATGAATTTTCCAATTCCTTCGAAAGTAAATTTCAATAAAGAATACAAGGATTTCGGTAGGGCACCAATATAAATCATCCCTATCTAATAGCCATTTCCTTAGATTATATTTGACTTTAGAAGTGAAAACGTCTTTATTTTTGATTGTCATTGGTAATTTATTAAATATTTTGGGTACATTATAGTTTAGGGTTCTTTCACCGTATTTATTAGTACATTTCGGAACCACCAATCCTTCATTTTGACTGAATCTTGAATTATTTTTATGGTAAACTCTTTCCCTATACAAGGAATCGGACAATATAACACGTTGACTTACAATATTATAAAACATTTGGAGACTTGTATATTAATTTAGTGTCGCTTTTGTGTTCATTGGTGCACTTATGGATTAACAATTTTGTAAGGGAATTTGGTTGAAATTAATGAATTACTTCGTTTTTACCACTTTTTTCAGGCGTAAAAACGAAGTAAAAACGAAGTAATTCATTAATTTCAATCATAATGGTGCCACAAAATAAGTTTGCTGTGTTAGAAGAAGGAATTTGGTTGTTTAGTAAAAACTAAAATTAGTTATTGTTTTTTTTTAAATTTATAAACTAACGTTTAGACAAGATTTTTATGCATAGCACAAAGGGTAACAATTATTATAAGCAATAATTGTCAGCCGGAAACTAAACCGGGAACTATGGCTAAGCCGTCATAGCTCAGTGGTCAGAGCATCCGACCGGCAATCAGAAGGACACAGGTTCAAGTCCCATTGGCGGCAAGTATCTTTTCTCGGAAGGTGTTTCAATGTAAATGAGTGTTTCAGGCTGACAATTATTGCTTATAATAATTGTTACCCTTTGTAAAATTAGTTTTTGTTTTAATAATAATAATAATAATATTTATTCCAGGATGTGGGGAGGATAGTGCAATCCCACACGTCCCATAAAGTTGTACATATTTATATATTTACACATTAAAGAAATAAGAACATAATAGAAAAAAAAATAATAAAAAAAAATAATAGTAATAAAAATTAATAATAACAAAAATAAATAATCAATTATTATTTTGTAATAAAATATTTAAATTAAAACAAATCACCAAAATTAAATGAAAACAAATAACTTTGGATGTTTCGTAGGCCGATCGGAAAGTCGGGCAGATCAGGATGCCATATCATGATCTGCCGCGTCGTGAAATGGCGCAGATCGTGATGTGCCTGAGGAGCTTGACGCAAGTGCGATTGGCCTGAGATATTATTTAAGAGGGTATTACCAGAGAAAACAGGAAATATCTCATTTTTAAATCAAATTTTAGACGTATTGGCTCTTTTCCACAAAAAAAGTACAAATTGATTTCGAAAGATTGTTATTTTATCTAGTAAAGGTATGTTATGAATTTTGAGAAAACATGTTTATTTTTTAGTATAATAAGATTAAACCATAGGTCGTTGGCAGATTTGTTAAATTTTCAAACAAAAAATTTGTATTATACAACACACATTTCAAATCATATAATCATGCCCTAAAATAAATCAATAAGTTATCTGGGAAAGCTATGTTTCAGAATTTTAAATTTAGTTTAAATAAAATCACTGTTTGCGCATCTTTATATGGGATTGATTGGGTATTGCATTCGCAGACTTGGTGGGTAGATATGTCAAAATCCTGAATTTATCCCACCTACCTAATCTTTCCTTCCCAAATGTCACCATAAAAATTGTTGCAAGAAATACTCAACTTTGGAGAGGTGGCAGTGTGCTTTCCTGCTCAGTACAAAATTACATCTCAGACAGGGCGCATGTATCGTAAACTCTTGTTATAAGAATATTGCGAATTTTAAACAGTGAGAAGTGTGCACCAAAACTGGAGTTCAGTGAGGCCTCATCTGCAACGGTGAGTCCTATTTTCCTTATTCCAATCTGTGCTTATCTAATTTTCCAAAAGCACAGATCTGAACTATCGACTGACTATCCATCAGGTTTTGCGAGTGTAATGTACACTATGTAAAGGTTAATATTAAGAAAGAACAAGTAACACTCAACTTAACTGATATCGGTTCACGTCCAGCGTCAACGCGTCTTCTCTATGCGGTCGGTCGCCCAGTACCGTCCTACGTCCCACAACTCCGCGCGCGCACTGCCTGAGACGACAGAGTTATTCACAACTATACATGTGTGAATACACTACATCCCTCCCTTATTATTGTTTTTAATTATAAATATTTTATTTTTCCATAAGTACCCATATCAAGTACAATCAGCAAGTCCTTATTCAAATTATGTTTAATAACTAATCATCAATTATTTTTTTTTTTTATTTTTATTTTAACTTTATGAGTAAAACCTCAAATTGTAATATTTAATTAAATGAAGACAATATAAGCGAAACTCAATCGAAAATCTGAAAACAGAAAAATCAGAAAAAGATATTGACACATCTGGGACACGAACCCAGGACCTCTCGCTTACCGGGCGAACGCGCTAACCACTGCGCCACCGTGTCGATATCCAATTCGGTCACTTTTAACTGTATCATACTTCGACTAAGAACCACCCACACTATCTTCATTTTTCTTAACGCATATACTATTGGCTGCTATCTTTATGTATGATTGCAAGATTCAAACCCGAACTAAATGCTCTCTAGATAGTGTCTGGATAAATCTTTATCCATTTTATTTAATATGCGACATCTATTGACTTTTCTGCAAGTCTAGGATGAATATTTTTATTTTTATTTTAACTTTATGAGTAAAACCTCAAATTGTAATATTTAATTAAATGAAGACAATATAAGCGAAACTCAATCGAAAATCTGAAAACAGAAAAATCAGAAAAAGATATTGACACATCTGGGACTGGGTAAAAAGATATTGACATCCTGGGTTCGTGTCCCAGATGTGTCAATATCTTTTTCTGATTTTTCTGTTTTCAGATTTTCGATTGAGTTTCGCTTATATTGTCTTCATTTAATTAAACATCAATTATTTCCTCATTATTGTCCATGAATTTATTCACTCGAATTGTGATTGATTTACATGGCCATTATCGTTTGTTTGAGCAGCACTAGTATTATTCTCATCATCTAGCACCTTCTAATGTCCTTCCACTCCTTTAAGGTGTATGTGTCATCTGATTCGCTGACCAGTTTCATCATTCCGAAGACTTACGTCTCCTCCTTTGTTCGCTTTAACGATATGTGTTTTGGGTTCGTCGTTCAAGCGCAGCTTGTTTTTTTTAGTCATGTTCTTGACGTATACTTTATCACCAACTTCCAATTTACAAACAATAGCTCTTCTATTCATGTCCACTTATTCCTACCCTTTTTCTTTTATCTCTATCCCTCATTTCAAGGTCCTCTGAGAGATGCGTCATGTCCTGAATTATAGGCAGCTTGTCTCGAAATTGTCCTCTAAAGAACAGTTCTGCAGGTGTTTTTCCTGTAACTGTATGAAGTGTACTGTTGTACATCAGCTTGTACTCACGAAGAGCCTCCTTCCATTTATTTTTCTCTACTTGAGAAATCTTAAGGTGTTTTACGATGTCCCTATTCTGGCGCTCCACCTCTCCGTTTTGTTGCGGCCAGTAGGGAATGCTATTATAGAGTCGTATGTTCCTCTCTGCACAGAAAATCTAAAGTCTTCGCTGGAAAATTTCCCCCGTTGTCTGTTGTAAGCGAGATCGGGTTGCCAAACCTGCTAAAAATATATTTAAGCTTTCCAATTATTTCGAAGCTTGTTATGGTTCTGCGTGTTTTCATCTCTTTATATCTGGTGTGATCCACGACTACCAGGATATAATCTCCACTAGGTAAGGGCCACTACCCATGAGGTCAATTGCTATGTCAACCCATGGTTCGGAAGGTAATTCACTTCTTTTTAACGGGTTTGGGGGCGCTGGGTGCACCCTTTACAGGCTTTGCATATGTTTTCAGCATCTTTGTCGCACTTAGGCCACTATACTTTGGTCCTCAATCTACCCTTCATCACGACTATCCCCGGATTGCCTTCGTGCGCAGCTTCCAGAATTTTTCTGCGTTCTTTGTTTGGGATTACAATTTTCGTCCCCCTGAGAAAAATATCGCCTTTCGATGCGAGCGCATGGTTTTGCTTTCGGACCAAATATCACCTCCAAGGGCTTATGTTCCGTTACCCGATCGAACACCTTGCCATACAGGAACATGTTAAAATGTTCGACTGCACAAACCAGGGGTGGCCTCTTATGGCCTCTTTTTCTGTTTGGCAGTAACGACGCTCACAGCTGATAAGGTTTTTATTATCAACTGCAATTATTCTCGGCCCGTTCTTGTTGATTTGCACCAGCACTGCATCCAGACCCACTGGGCTTGCATCTGCAATCACCACAGTCTTATCATGTGCATTGTAGTAAACTAAATTTGGTACCTTGACGAGCGCCACTTTGAGATCATTAAATGCGTTCTTTTGGGCGTCGCCCCAGTCATCTTGAATGTCAATGTTTCTTCCCGTTCTTTTCCGTAACAATTGCTTAAGAGGTTCTGTTACCGTTGCTAAATGGGGTATCCATTTTCCCACGAAATCCACTAAGCCCATAAAGCTCTGCAGTTCAGCGATATTCGTTGGGGCTCTAAATTCCTTTATAACCAAGATATACTTGTCTAGTTGTTTAACTCCCTGTTCTGACAGTTCAAGCCCTAGGAAGTGGATTTTCTTCATTTCAAAAATGAATTTGTCGTCCCTCAAACTCATGCTATTTTCTACTAACACTATCATAATTCTTTTTTCCTTCCATGTCTCTGTTCCTACTCTGTTGATTGACTAACTTTCCATAGGTTTCATACCAAAGTTTCCTAATTGACGATCTATGGCTTCCAGTGCATTCGCTTCCGCAACTTTTCATCCAAACCGATCTTGTCCCCTGTTTTCAATATCTTTTTTCGGGGTTCTTCTGAATTACCGTTTTTAGTTATTTGGTCTATGATATGCTCGTTTTCTTTATTCACCAAACTGACACTTCTTGGCCTGTAGTCGAAGTCTGACAACAATTTTTCCGAACTTCTCATCCTGTTCCTGTTTTAGGAGACGAAACAGATGTCGCTTATATACTTTGCTCTGTTTAGGTGCAAAGTAGTTGTCTATTTTTTGTTCACGTTTAACATCGCAATGAAGGTTCACCTTCTGTTGCATTAACTTCCGGGATGTTGTAGAAAATTTCTTGTAACTCGGGACCACCGATATGTAAAAGACTAGCTATTTTCTTTGCCTCGGTGTTTATGCCTGTCGCCTCGAGGTAAAGGTTCAGACTTCTTTTCCATCTTTCCCAACGGGTAGAAACTGAACCAACCTCCCCTTCACATTCGAACCTCTCGAAAACTTCGCAATTTAATGCCAAGAAGGTATATGTCCGCAATTTAATGCTATACGGTAAATCTCCGCAATTTAATGCAAGTTGTACTATGTATTAGGAAGCTTATTAGGACCTATACTATTTCTGATATATATAAATGACCTTATGAATCTTCCCATAAATGGAAACATAATGAGCTTTGCAGATGACACTGTTATTATATTCCACGAACAAGATTGGACAAGAACTTACAAGGAGGCGGAACATAGCCTGGCTGTACTTCAAAACTGGCTAAAAGTAAACTCCCTTACATTAAATGTAAATAAAACTAAATATCTCACTTTCTCCAAAAACAAATGAGGACAACCAATGAATGTGCATACCCTCAAATTACATGAATGTCAAAATACTTTTCCACAATATTCCTGCTCGTCTATAACCCAAACAAAAAGTATTAAATATCTTGGGATTGAAATTGATGAAAAACTACAGTGGAATTCACACATTGATCTTACCTCAAAAAAGCTAACAAAACTCATCTACTTCTTCAAAAAATTAAGAAACATCTTGTCAATGAGGGATCTAAAGAGAGTATATTATGCTTTATGCCACTCTCGATTGGAATATGGAGTAATAGGATGGGGCTCAGCAGCATCTAATCACTTAAAACAACTTAAGATAACTCAGAATTGCATCATAAAGACCATTCTAAAGGTCCCCATAAGGACGTCAACAACAGAAATTTTTAAACAGTTTGATGTTCCAAGCATACAGAAAATCTATGCCAAAAACATTCTAGTACATCACCACAAAAACGACCTAGAGAAAGAAACATCACATGCTCATAAAACCAGAGCCAAACAAACAGACACACTTAATATACCAAAGTGTAACTCTTCATTTGGTCAAAGAAGTTCTGAATTTTTAGCAGTAAAGTTATATAATAAACTCCCACTTAGTATCAAACAAATTAAAACAAAAAACAGCTACATTAAGGACATTAAATGTTGGCTGAAGGAACTACCGGAAAATGACCTTACTAGTATACTTAAAACATCATAGAAGTTTCTGGAAAACCTTATCCAAACAAGTTAAACCATAGAAGTCGCTGAAAAACTTATCCAAAGCATAGTCCCCCTCAGCACAGGATCTCCTAGTGAGGAGGACTTCGAATATATTTTCTATTTTATGCATATATACATCTAACTAACATGTTTCATATAAAAATGTAAAAAATATTATATAGTTACTAAATAATAAAATAATAAATATTCATCGATATCTGCAATATAATGCTTTTATTATTTTTTTCGAATCTCTCGAAAACTTCACAATTTAATGCTATACTTGTAAATCTCCGCAATTTAATGCAAGTTGTACACTAAGTATTCATCGATATCCGCAATACAATGCTTTTATTATCTTTTTCCGAACCTCTATAGGGGTATGTCCGCAATTTAATGCTATACCGGTACATCTCCGCAATATAATGCAAATTGTGCACTAAGTATCATCAATATCCGCAATATAATGCTTTTATTATTTTTTTTCCGAAACTCTTGAAAACGTCGCAATTTAATGCCATGTGGAGGTATGTCCGCAATTTACTGCTATACCGGTACATCTCCGCAATTTAATGCAAATTGTGCACTAAGTATTCATCAATATCCGCAATATAATGCTTTTATTATTTTTTTCCGAAACTCTTGAAAACTTCGCAATTTAATGCCATGTAGGGGTATGTCCGCAATTTAATGCTATACCGGTACATCTCCGCAATTTATTGCAAATTGTACACCAAGTATTCATCAATATCCGCAATATAATGCTTTTATTATTATTTTTTTTTAAGTCATACTCATACTCATATTGCAACCTTACTGTAACTAAATGCTCAGTCGCAATTGAATGCCCGGTCGCAATCTAATGCACAGTCTCAATTTAATGCCAAGTCGCAATTCAATGCCAATTCGCAATTTAATGCATAGCCGCAATTCAATGCATAATCGCAATTTAATGCCAATTCGCAATTCAATGCCAAGTCGCAATTTAATGCCAAGTCGCAATTTAATGCCAAGTCGCAATTTAATGCCCAGCCGCAATTCAATGCAGAGTAGCAATTTAATGCCAAGTCGCAATTGAATGCCCAGCCGCAATTTAATGCAAAGTCGCAATTTAATGCTAGTCGCAATTTAATGCCCCGCCGCAATTCAATGCAAAGTTGCAATTGAATGCCCAGCCGCAATTTAATGCAAAGTCGCAATTTAATGCAAGTCGCAATTTAATGCTCCGCTGCAATTCAATGCAAAGTTGCAATTAAATGCCCAGCCGCAATTTAATGCAAAGTCGCAATTTAATGCAAAGTCGCAATTTAATGCCCAGCCGCAATTCAATGCAGGTCGCAATTTAATGCCAAATCGCAATTGAATGCCCAGCCGCAATTTAATGCAAAGTCGCAATTTAATACAAGTCGCAATTTAATGCTCCGCCGCAATTCAATGCAAAGTTGCAATTGAATGCCCAACCGCAATTGAATGCCAAACCGCAATTTAATGCAAAGTCGTAATTTAATGTCCAGTCGCAATTCAATGCCAAGTCGTAATTGAATGCCCGGCCGCAATTTAATGCAAAGTCGCAATTTAATGTCATGTCACAATTCAATGCCAAGTCGCAATTTAATGCCCAACTGCAATAAAAACTGCTCACCACCGCACGATACTTTCGGTGATTATCGAAGAACATTATATGTCTCTTACCACTCATTGTAATGTGTTACTCGAGTGACCTTGTATATATAATTCTGTATTTTTATTTATGATGTTTTTGTTTTTGTAATTGTATGTATAGTTTTCCTCGTCGCCACATGTAATGTACTCTATGTAAAGGTTAATATTAAGAAAGAACAAGTAACACTCAACTTAACTGATATCGGTTCACGGCCAGCGTCAATGCGTCTTCTCTATGCGGTCGGTCGCCCAGTACCGTCCTACGTCCCACAACTCCGCGCGCGCACTGCCTGAGACGACAGAGTTATTCACAACTATACATGTGTGAATACACTACAGCGAGTGTATGCTATTTAATCGTCCCATATAACTTTGCGATTTCACGTAGTTTCGGGACTGGTCCTTTGAGGGCTGCGTGGGCTTTGCTCTGCAGGATTTACCGCCAATTAACAGTGGAGTCGCAGTTTCGCGACACCAATCACTAAAAAGATCCGCGCACGTGTTTTGTGACGAAAATACTTCAGTTTGTCTATTTTATTTACGGTCTTACAAACTAATATATTTAAGTTTTTTTTACATTCTTATTTTGCTTAGACATTATTGAAAAATTATAAATACTTATGATCAAAAAATAATTACAAAAAGTACATCATTTTATCATCACGCCTTTCAGTATTTTTGGATGTAGGTATAAATTAAAGCAAATTTTGAATTAAATTAAATCGATATTGAGTTATTATTTAAAAAAGCCGGTACGGAGAATAATTAATCTTTCTCATTGGAACCGCCATGTACGATCGTAAGAACATCTTTCGACGAAATTTTAAATTATGATCGTCATTTTTTTAACATACATCTGCCCTGATGATGGACGCTGTAACGATGTCCTAAACTTTGGCTGAAGAAGGAGGTAGCGCAACACGGCGTTACACCACAAAAATAAATCCCGATAAACCTTTTTTATTGATTTATTTGTCAAAACAAACACGTCTTTGAGTTTGGGTATTTCTTAAAAATCGTTATCATTTTCCATTGATATGCATCAACATTATAACAATTTTTCCACCATCTGAGTGACATTTAAATATAAATTGTAAAAATTAAACTCTAACAATGTTTTCGTAAACAAGTCAAACTTTTAGCAGCTTCAAGTTTGCCTTTACTCCCAGTTTGGAAGTGTTTGTCACACCCCTCATCCTCCTGGAGTTGTCCTATTTCCCTCAACCTTATTTACTCAGAGTGAACTCTCTACTCCGTTAAGTTAATTAGAAATATATTTTATTTTTAAGAAAAATACAATGATTTTATTTAAGTACTCTTAAAGGTTGGTAAATTGAACGATGATAAGAATCAATTTGGGAGGCGGGCATGGATTCCGCCCCCCGGGGAACCATTGATTGGATAACCAACACCTCTGCCGTAGGTCACACCAAGTAGTTCAATACGCTTGGTGACTTCGCACCGGTTAATAAGGTAAAGTTTGTCCGGGTCTTGGCGGCGGATGCGTCTGCTCACCAGCTGCACTGCGAGGGAGTCCCTTTGACTCTCCAGCCGTACTATATCGGAACATCGCCTTGCACCGCAGTGGAAGGGATGGATTCATACATCCGTCACTCCTGGACATACTGACCCCAGATTCCTACCCACCACTAATACTCATTTTCTTCCCTAAAACTTCCTATCCTTCCTTTCATACAAAAACGAGTGTGCTTTAGACCACACGACTGAAGTTAAACTACTTTAGATCCATCTACATACATGATAGGAAGAGACAATAGGCCTGCAATGTAAGTAATAAGTGTCTTAAATATACGAAACGTAACTGGCTATGAGAGAAAGAGAGAAAGAAAATGTGTGCTCGCACCTCTCTCTCTTGCCCCTACAATAATAAACACGTAACTCTCTCTCTTTCTATCTTCACTAACTTATATCTCCCTCTCGACTACCGTTCGCCTCGCTTTTCGTAACGCTCTCGTCACGCATTCACCTGCTTACTCCTCAAGCGTGCGTAAAGAAGTTTTCCCTCCTAAAAAACCCTCCACACAGCATCCCCAGAGATGACATACACCCTGAGGGGAATTATTTTCCCCGGGGTCTCCTGTTTGCAGCTAATGCTTTCCAAAACACGTTAATTAAAGATCATACTCCTTTCTCAATATATAAAACAAAGTCGGGTTAATTACACCATTCATAACTCAGGAACGACTGGACCGATTTTTATGATCTTTGATTCGTTAAATTTGTCTCCACCCCGAATAGCAGAATAGCTATTAAAACATGGAAAAATTCACTAAAAAAAAATTATAAAGAAAATTCTTTTCCTCATACATTCTCATATTTTGAAAGAGCTGTAGCAATATTGTGAAAAGTACCTATAATATTGAATTGTGGGTGAATTACAAAAATTCAAAAACATCAAATGGAATGCACTAAATGTCAACATTTTAAAATGAGGCAAACGGTGAATGTATATGTCTGCATCCCTCCATAGGAAAATACAATAATTATAATAAATACAATATTTATAACACGAATAAAGAAAAAGAAACGGAATTCCCGAACGTAAGTTTAAAAGTAAGAAAATCACAAAAAATATAAATCCGTACCCAAAGCCATCTCTGATACTGACAAAAATTAAACACGGACAGTTGCGCATTGATAATTGCTTCATTGTATAATTTTTAATTTAATAAAAACACTGAATTTTATTCAGCTAATAAGTTAACACAACAGTTATTGATTGTGAGGCGGTACGAAGTTCGCTAGTTATATATAATTATTAAACTACTTGGATTACTAGGATTACATAATGAGTTTCCAATAACATGTGTTCCCAATTATGTCCTCTGCGTGCAAACTATATTTAATTTCTCTAATGAACAATAAACAGTGTGTTACCGGGGATGAGGTGGCAACAATTTACAAGGTAATATTATGAGCAGAAATGACTCGCATGGCAGATGTAAGGAATAGGTTAATGATTTTCAAAGAAAAGAAGGTATTAGAAATACAAAAATATATATTAGACTAAAAAGTGACATCCTGAAACCAAGGCTTGGGCTTGCTTAGGTTTAAATAGTGCATTTTGATACCGTGGTAATTGGAGGTTGCCCACCACTTTCCCACGGCGTTCTAAGGAAACAAATGGTTTCCTCATTCACCGTACTCGTCAGGACTCTAATTTTTTATTTATAAAGAAGCTACTTTTTATTTAAAATGACTCTAGACCCCCAATGTCCGGTCATACATTATTAGCAGGCAATATGCGAGTGCGTACATGTTGTTAGTTATTTATTTTACAGTATCACGTCTCATCTCCGCCACCTGATGTAGCTGAAATAAAAGTTTGTTAATATGTAGGAGGAAAAGTTAATAGAATAAAAAAAATACATATTATGATGAGATTGTTTGACTTAACCAAAGCAGCAGAGCTACAGTCATCCGGCAGTCCCGCCGAGGATAAGCGGAGCCATCAGTCCAGTCGCAAGCGAGACTCGGTGTCCGCGCCCCTAAGCCGGCTTCCCGGTAGGCCCTCGAAGAATCGAAGAAAGTGTTGGGATTAACCTGAAGACACTAGGGATAAAAGAGAGCATCGGGTCACCGGAGGCAGGGTGGAAGGGCACCGGTCCGCTAAGGTTGGTCTTCTGGCCCGCTCATGGCGACGGGGGAGGCGCGGGCAGGTGATACCGTGGTAAGTTGAAATGACGCAATATGAAATCTTCTTCAGTGAAACGAATCTCACATCGTGAGAAGGGCAGGACTCCAGAAAAATGGCTCCCAGCCAAAAGGACCCTCCAGAAACAGGAAAAGCGGATGATTCTCGACGCCGATCATGCCTCCAGGATGACTTCCAGTCAGCTTTCAAGATAGCGAGTATGACGTCCAAGGTTTACAATCACGATCGTAGGGATCTTCAAAAAGGATCCGTCGTGTTGCGGTCTAAGAACCGCCCTGAGCTCTCGGCTGTTACACAAAAAATCCTTTTTCCTCTGGTTCCAGTTGTAGTCGGACGGTCTTATGATGACTGCGTCTGCAGATGCTAGATTTGGTTAAATCCAGCAGAAATAATGTGCTCCCTTGGTAGTCCGCTGCTGGTCCAGGATTTTAATTGATATACTGATGGTCTTCAATAATGGATGCCGCTGATGGGCGCGGATTTAATAATCTTCACGTGTTGTAATGTGGCGAATTATGACTACGTGATTGAGTCAACCAGCTACAGGGGCGGTGGCCGAAGTCACTTGTGGCTGGTCAAGGAACGAGAAGCTCATGGCCAGTCCTGCCTGAGAATCCCTTCTGTACAGATACTCAGCATGACCAACTGAGCAGAGATAAACATGGCAATGTTGCCAATATAACAATGTTGAATGTTCATAAACTTCATACCTAAAAGGTAAAATTCACAAACAACTACTTATATTCACTTTTATTTCTTGTCACATTATATTTATGTAACAAGTGTTAAACTCAAGTGACCTCCCAGGTAAGAATGGTTCTGTATATTTTTTACATTTTAAAGCAGAATATCGTTCATTGGTCAAATGCATTGTACATATAGTTTTGTATTAGTGGTCGACGAACCAGTAGATGCAATCTGTTGGCCATTAATATTATAATACTTTCTCTAGTCTGTAGTTAAAAGTAAGATAGAGCATTGTAAAAATATATCATAAATTTGTACAGCGCACTTGAAACGATTTTTCTCAAAAACTGCTTTACAAAAATTATCAATATCAGTTATACACATGCGTCCACCATAGAACAAGCATATAACTTCCACGCTATTGACTCAGTTAGTTTAACAACGATCTAAAAGCTTACCAAAACAAAACAAAAACCAAAAATATGTTTTTTTACAAATAAAAAATCACAACCAATGACTCTTCGAGCGTGCGGCTTCGCCCCTCAGAAGGCAGTGGGGGTGTCAATAGGCACAGGCTGCAGGGGCGGTAGGTATTAGAGCCTTGGCTTTCGAAAGCGGAGAATAAATTTACCTCTTTACTTCTTGATTTAAAAATAGAATACCATTATGACCAGTAGGGTGTAATGCTCAGAATTCGATACCAAAGAAAGTGAGAAAAAAATCATTTCCAATGAAATTTAAAGTAAGGTAAGATTTAAAAAAAAACTTTTCTCAAAAAATATTTTCCGGATTGGTAATAACTTGACTAATAATAATTGGTAATAATTTTATTTGAGTTAATTATTCTCCATTTAATATAGCAGAAAAAGTTTGGTGTTTAATTATGGAGAACTTAACCGGTAGTCGAAAAACCATTAACCAGTGAAACGTCCACCATCTTGAACCGGAACCGGAACGTAACAAATAAATTTACAGACTGATGAAATGCCAAATGGTCGAGTTAAAACAGGATTTCGTTACGCTCAGTCAATATTAATCTTGGTAACTCTAATAAAATACTGTTTTTCAAATAGATGAAGGACCCTTTGGGAATTTAATATTAGAATAGACATAATATGCAAATAAACCATTATGTTTGACAATTAGAAAAGAGAGATAGAACGAGTCTTATGAGATCGTTTCATTAACTCGAGGGGTAAACTTTTTTTAATTGACTCTTGACTGGCCAAGATGCCAAACATAACGTCCGTAAACATGTGGGTCGGCCGACGACCCCATGCATTTTTCTGTTTTATGGGTATTTTTACAGTAGATATCCCTTTTTCTTTTTTTTGTTGTTATTTCTCCATTTATTGGGCAGGGAATATTACCTATATTTGACAAAATATTTTTTCCTGCGATCAACGATTTTTTCCCATTTTTTTTAAACGGCATATTATATATTAATCCTGCGCGCAGGAATACCTAAAATACTAAAAATATATTTCATGTATTTAAGTAGATATGAGAAGGATAGTAATTTTGGGGTCTACCTTCGGGCCCAGTTAACTGCGGGAGAGTTAAAAAAATAGTAATCCACATATTTTCCAGTATGTAGGGGACTTCAAACTTCGGATTTCCTTTTTTTATGTAAACACCGCACAAGAGTCGAAAACTGCCACCAACCGTCTGGAGCCAATTAGACTATGGCATCCCCAATTGGTGTATATTATTGTGATGCTGAAGGTAGCGGGGAGGGGAAGGTGGAGAAGTTCCTGGCTATTCAGACCTGATCAGAATTCAATCAAGATGTTCTAATTGACAGCCGCTGTGGAGGACTACAAACAATCATAACGGGTGATGATTGTTTGCTGGCTGTGTGCTGTGGGCCGTTGGGAGGGGGAGGAAATTATATATCGCGTGGGGAGGAAATTAACCTCACCGCAATGTATCCAACTATAATGTGGAAACTGAACACTCAATATGTAGACTTATAGTTCCCGATTATTAATAGGTCCAAAGGGTGATTCTGAATATTTTGCCACAATCTAACGCGTGTTAGATCGGCCGTATACAATACAGTTTAACAGTTGTCTTAAATGCGGTATTCCGTATCGCTCTAACGAGCAAAATGCGCTTGTGTTGAGAGGGAATAACACGACAAAACCGGAAATACGTCATTTTTAAATCAAATTTTAGACGTATTGACTGTTTTCTACAATAAAATTATAAATCGATTTCGAAATACCGTTCTTTTATCTAGTAAAGGTATGTTTTAAATTTTGAGAAAATATGTATATTTTTAGTATAATAAGGTTATACCATGTATTTTGACTCCTAATCGGGGTTGGATGGTCCGTATTTGAACCAACCCATTACATAGTAAAGTTGTGTTTTAAATTTTGAGAAAATATGTTTATGTTTAGTACGAAAGGTTTTTCCGTAGGTCGTTGACAGATTTGTTAAATTTTCAAATAAAATTTTGTATTATACAACTTGTATTTCAAATCATCAATTATTTGGTAAAGCTGCTTTTCCGAATTTTAATTTCAGTTCAAATAAAATCATAAAAAATATCCGCATCCTTGTTTTGTGACAAAAATACTTCGTTTTGTCTATTTATTTACGGTCTTACGAAATAATAAATATTATATTTTTTAAATTACATTCTTTTGCTTAGTCATTATTGAAAAATTATAAATACCGATGATAAAAAATAATTGCACAAAGCACATAATTTTCATAGTTTTATCATCACGAGTTCAAGCATTTTTTAATGTAGGTATTTATCATAGCAAATTTTGAATGAAATTAAATCGATATTGAGTTATTATGTTAAAATGCTGGTATGGAGAATAATTAATCTTTCTCATCGGAACCGCCCTGTACAGTTGCAAGGGTACGATCGCATGATCATCGTTCGACGAAATTTAAATTCTCGACCGCTGGTTAATGGCTCTTAAGATACCAACTCTTTAAAGTAGTTTATTTACCCTAACGCCAGAGATGAAGGTGCGTTTTCCGCGTAATCCTTGTTAAGAGATGTCAGTATAAACATCAAAATAATATGACAAACGGATAGATATTTATGAACGCCTATTAGGCTTATACGAAAGTGGTTACAGTAATCAATTAATAGTAACTCGTATTTTAACTAGGTAATTAGTAATTAATCCACACCAACTGACATCAACGCACGACAGGCATTAACGAGCCATTGAAAGCAATAGAAAACCACAGAAATTTGACACCCAATTACGCACGACTGACGTTTTCCGACATGTTTTTATTTTTTTTACATTAGCACCACATAGGAGGTCCTGAGGAAAAGAATTCCCCTCAGGGCCTATGTCATATTTGGGGATGCTGAGGGTTTTTTTAGGATAGGAAGAAGAGGAAGTTGTGGAAAAGAAAAGGATTTGAAGGATGGGTTAGAATCTGGTATAGTAGAGTACGTACAAGGGTGACTAATGTATGAATTTATAAGCCGGTGGGCAGATGCACCCGCCGCCAAGAGCTGGAGAAACCTGACCCCATAAACCAGAGCACGAACGAACTACTTGGTGTGTGAATGGTTCCCGCGGCGGCGGTACCTGCCTCCCAAATTAATCATCCGACGGATTGCGCCTAATTGTCTTAATTATCTCATAACATTAATTATGACTTAATACAAACGATATAGAATCATCCCATAGGGATCGGAAGACTTTCTAATGAAAAAAACATCTCATGATGCAAATCTGACTGAATTAATTACGATAACTTCAAAATTCCAGGCATAAAAAACTTTATGAATTTCATCATCTGAGTTTCTGTTGCTTGAGTACACAGATTTTCCGCTGCATAGTTAAGATTGGTGACAAAAAAAACATATTTAGGATTTCCCTTTGGGAAAGAATTTTCAGCCGAATATTCCCTGAAACCAGAATATTATGATAAAGCACCTGTAATTTTTTCACGCCTGGAGAAGGCAGTGTAATCCTAAACCCCCCACACCCTCCCTTTTCCCACACCTCCAACCCCATCCCATCGCAAATGCTCCCAAGGGCAGTGGTTCCCAAAGTACGAGCCGTGGCACCTCGGATATCCGCGGCTTGCTCCCTGGATCGCCGCACTATAATTTTTTTTACATTAGTTCCACACAGGAAGCCCTGCGAAAAAAAATCCCTGAAGGCCTATGGCATCTAAGGAGATGCCGTGTGGAGCGTATTTTTAGGGAAAGGAAGAAGAGGAAGTTTTGGGAAGGAAAAAGGTACGAGGAATGGGTAGAAATTTGGGAGTCAATATGTCCAGGGGTGACGAACGTATGAATACACCCTTTCACTGCGTGCAAGGCAATGGGTTGGTAGAGTCCGGCTGAGGAGGTATATCTTAAGTCTCCCTTAACCAGTCTTTACCGGGTAAGATGGGCAAAAACATCTGCCGCCAAGACCTAGTCAAATCTCACCCCAAGAACCCGGTCACCCCTCTTAAGTCACCAAATTTATCGAACAACTTAGGGTGAACTGAGGCAGAGGTGTCGGTTATCAGTTGCCAATGTCGTAATTAGTTGAATCCGCTAATTTTCATTCAGATTAACATTTATCTTCAACACTTAAGAGGGTATTACCAGAGAAAATCAGAAATATGTCATTTTTAAATCAGATTTTAGACGTATTGACTCTTTTACACAAAAAATATAAATGGATTTCGAAATATTGTTCTTTTATCTAGCATTCGCATGTTTTAAATTTTGAGAAAAAATGTTTATTTTTAGTATAATAAGGTTATACCATGGGTCGTTGGCAGATTTGTTAAATTTTCAAAAAAGATTTTGTATTACACCACACCCATTTCAAATCATGTAATCATGCAGTCAAATAAATCAACACATTATCTTGGTATCGCATGTTTTAGAATTTTAGTTTAAATAAAATCATTAAAAAATATATACGTAGGTACATGTGTTTCTTGACAAAAATTGGTCCGTTTGTGTATTTATTTGCGCACTTACAAACTAATTAATATATTTCAAAAATTATTAACATTCTTATTTAACTGAGACATTTTTGAAAAATGATATATACTTATAATCAAAAACGGTGTAAATTAAAGCAAATTTGGAATGAAATAAAATCGATGTTGAGTTATAATTTTTATAAGCCGGCACGGAGAATAATTAATCTTTCTCATTGTAACCGCCCTGCACGATCGTAAGAACAACTTTCGACGAAATGTGGATTTTCGTCGGCTGGCTGGTTAAACGCCATTACATGATTTCTCCGTAGGGGTAGGCAGAGAGAATAGAGTGAAACACGACTAAGGCCCTCCGTTCATGGAGTTCATACAATCTACGTAATTGTGACGAAACCACAAGTACCCTACTGACATTCTACGCTTGCTAGCCTCCGTAACTGTTAGTGACAATGAACTTTTTTTTCTGATCTAATGTGTGGTTTAATTATATTTACCAATAATCCCTGCAAAAATAAAATGATTGGCTTCATTTAAAAGTTAACACAGAGACTACAGAGTTCTTGGAAAATCTGTATTTAGCAAGGGCGACGCGAATCGCAAAAGTTTGAGGACCACTGTACTAGGGAAACAATTTTTAAAACTTTTTTTAATTACTGGTATTGCGGTGAAAAAACAGCCAACAATAAACTAAATATGAGTATTGTTACGTTTTTTTAAATGCATCATTGAATTTACATCCGTTTAATAATACGACACAAAAATCATCATAATAATATCTATCTATCTATCTATCGATCTATCTATCTATCTATCTCTATCTCTTCTCTTCTATCTATATAATCTTCTATATAAATAAAAATGAATTGCCTAAATGTATGTACGCGCATAACTTCCGAACTACTGCACCGAATTGGATAATTCTTTTTTATTTGTATTCGTTATTGTCAGGACAAGGTTTGTATGAAACTACTGGTGAGCTCTGGCATTATAAAATTTGTATAAAAAAATAACGATAGGTGGCACGCGAGTTATTTGAAAACTGAATGTAGGAGACTGAATGTATGGAATTCGGGAGGGGGGAGGGAAACTCGGGTAGAGAGTTCGCTGGAGGGGGGAGAGGAACCAGGAAGGGGGAGGGGAACCTAGTAGGGGGGAGGGGAACTCGGGAGGGGGTTCGCGGGACGTGGGAAGGGGGGGAGTGGTTTGGGGAGAGGAAAGGTGGAGGAGGCGGAGTGGGAACGCGAGCGGAAAGGAAGCGGAACGGGACGAATGGGAAAGAACACGCAGGGAGAAACAATATCTTTATTAAATGGCATAGCAACGCATGCCGGGTACCAGCTAGTATTATTGTAAATCTTACATTACATAGTTTTAAAATTGGCACTCGATCAATTTTATTGGATTACAACAACAATCTTTCAGATTATCTGAACATCGATCTTCCATCTCTGAAAAATCGAAATTTGAGTTAAGTATGCACTATTCAGGTTTCCGAACCGTTACGCCTCCCGGTGTTATTTTATAGCATATTTAATATGGTAAATAGACACGTGTAAATAATATTTCATTTATGCATTCAAATATTTCTCTCCTCGTTATCTCAAAACTAAGTATTGGAGATGTCTGACTAATCAACTGGATAATACATCGCATGTATAAATTTCCAATGCTTAATATGTATTATTTTGTAATACCACGGATTAATTAGTAAGTTTATGCTTGGAGAAGATACGACTTTGCACGCAGAGGGCACTATATTTAAAACACTGGACATTGAATGATTTTACATTTGCTGCCCCCATCACTGTTGATGTTACATTTATAAGAAGATTAGTGCCAAAAGAATAGTTAAAAAGACTGTAGAATTTAGGACTAGAGAATTTTATTAGAACCTTATGGTTTTTTCTGTCTGAAAAGGAGAGTTTTTTTTATTTATTTATTTGCAAAAACAGCATAAAACCAATACTTGCAAAAGCGGTTAGAAAGGATACATAATAAATATTGTAATGTGGATTCTAATGTAATGTGAATTATTATTTAAGGTAATAGCATTTATTGTAGGTACCTATACCTTTTGTCATCCGACCGCTGTCTTCCCAGAGCAAGAAGATCTCCTTCGCAGGATAGTGGAGAAAAGGATTTTGAGGTCATGCATATAAAAACGCTGGTTTTACTAGTGAAAATTAATGTTAAGTTTATTGCATTTTGCAAGAGAAAAAAGGAACCAAGGAAAAGTAAACAATACATAAATACCTTGAGCAACTATTAACTGTGGTAGAAAGAGAGAGTCAGCTAATTACGTTTAATTATTAATTCCGCACACGTCCCGTCGCCGTGATAGTCGTGACACTCCTGCAAACGACGACAGCCAACCCCTAGACACCGTCCAGCACGTCATGGGGCCACCAGTTTCAAGGAAATCCACAGCTGATCTACACCCATCAAGCGGCGTGTAAAAATCCCACCGGCCAAGGAACAGTAACGTCGGCGCACTCTTCAAGAGTCGCAAAGCTGCTTCATTTAAAGGGATTCCACCCAACAAACAGGCCCACGGCGGATCTACACCCATCAAGCGGCGTGTAAAAATCCCACCGGCCAAGGAACCGCCAAGTAATCAATACATCCCCGTTGATTACCGTTTAAATTTTCTTCCGCATGCGGATACTGCAATCTCCCGGCATCCGGCGAGGAATTCAACAAAAAAATTAGGCTTCTATGCCATTTAAGTCGTCCCACACTCACAGAACGAAAAATAAATAACTTTCTAGGCTACATTGCACTAGAATCTTTTTACAACCAAACTTCTCCTCCAAAAATCTCCTCTCGCCTCAAAAAATTACGTGACGTCCGCCGCCATCTTTCCTCGAATGACGTTTCCGGTCTCGTTGCAGTTTCGCCAACCAACAAAGTTAAAAAAAAAGAAAAAATAAATAAAGCATAGACAATAAACGGTACCTATTTTGAGCAGTACCTGCTCATGAAATAGATATGTTACAATATATTTAAAGTAAAACATTTAGTTAAAACATGAGTGCTATTTCACGTTTTAAATCATTGTAGGAAATGTGGAAAATATCCACATTTCCTGCGAGGCAGTTAATTAGCTTAGAGAATCTTCCCAGGGGCATCACCATTGGTAAGTTAGTTCTGCATCTGTGAAGAAGTTAAGTTGAGTTCTAAATTCTCTGGGTCTGTGATCATACTTAACTCATGTGGCAGTCAATTCCAGGCTTTTGGTCCTGACGCTCATAAGTTATTAACCTAGTAAATTATTTATTTGTTTGCTTACAGAAATCTAGATATGTACTGTAATGCCGGTTTCAGGTGGACCTCGTTCTCTCCAACTGAAGAATTCTGCGAGAACAGCAGTTGCAACTGTATAGAACCAAAGGTGTGGTGACCCGACAATTCGTCCTGCGACAATTCATCCGGCGACAGTTCATCTTGCGACAGTTCATCCGGCCGACAGTTCATCCTGCCGACAGTTCATCCTGCCGACAGTTCATCCCGCCGACAATTCATCCGGCGACAATTCATCCTGCCTGATCATTTAGAAGATTTTTATTAAGTAAGTATGCAAAGAGGATATACGGCCGTACAACCAAAATCGATATACTTATATCTGAAGGCATCTTGAGTGAAAATCCGCTGTAAAAATATTTTTACTAACAATAATTTCGACTCTCCGAAGAAGCATGCGTGAATAACAAAATACGACATACTTATACTTATAGGTTATACTTATAGGTAAGGTTAGGTTAGGTTAGGTTAGGTTGAATTGTCAGGATGAATTGTCGCCGGATGAATTGTCGGCGGGATGAACTGTCGGCAGGATGAACTAACGCAGGATGAACTGTCGCCGGATGAATTGTCGCAGGATGAACTGTCATGGAACCCAAAGGAGTACGACACAGATAATCTTACAGCTTGGGTGGCCGCCATCTCATCTGAGGAACAGGCTGAAAATTGGTACGTTTATTTCGTCTTTATGGTCTCTCTAACCATTAATATTCAGACAGATCTTTTGTCACATTGAAATCTAGTCGCCGTCTGTTTCAACAGAAAGTTAAATCGTGAACTAAACTTAAATTTTAACCATCAGTTAACCACTGACTCTTGAGCGTGTTATATATCACAGCTTGTCAAGTTTAAATAAGGAAAAAATGTTTTGCGAAGAGTATACAAAGTCAAGTAAAAAGACTATAATTTTTTATATTCTAATATTTCAACTATAATTTTTTTTATTGCTCTGAATGATAATAAATTGTCACTTACTTGAGGTACAATCGTATTTATTTGGTATTGTTATGATATTATGAGTTTGGAAGATTAAGATGGTGAATCAAGAACGAGAGCGCTAATGTGTGAGCAAGTTTTAATAAACGGCCATTGCTAATTTGAGTTTACGGGTGACAGGTCGGGTGTGTGTCGTATATTAAGTCTTACATTGTGAAACATGTTCTGTTACGAGGTGTGGCTGGACATATTAATAACACCTTCACCCTGATGTATCAACGATATCACATATAATAATTACAGTTTAGCGGTTCAAAAAAGAATCCCCAAACATGTTTTAGCAACCCCTACTTTGATACCCCTGCAGTGCCACCCTCCCGCCCTTCAGATTACATCGGGGGTGCGGCTGGCTTCAAGGGAGGCTCTCCTGTTTCCTGATATCATAGCAGAAGCCTCCACGCCCCCATATTCAGTATCTAGTTGTTGCATGCTTCCTGGTATAACAGTATTAGAGATGCATTACTGAGATTGATAATTACGCCTGCATTAAGGTATTTGAGGTTAATAATGTTGTGATACCGTGTGGGTCTTCGGGTTGCTGTGATTTAACTTAGTTTGGATGGACTAAACAATATCGATCAGCTGGTAAACTAAGGCTAAACAAAATATCAGGCAAGGAAAAATGTTGAAAATAACAAATAACTCCTTCCGATACTTGCGATTAGTGTGAAAGTTCAAAATACTACTTAAATAATTCATTGACTTCGATTTATACAGGTGTCCGGGTAAAGTGCATTCACTTCGGGAGGTGATTCTACATGATGGTAGGAGTAAAAAAGATTAACAACTTTTTCCGAAATTCCAACATTTTTTTCCCATACAAAAAGACGTACGATATTACTTGCTGAGAGCCTGCCGGGAGCCCGACTCGTTTGTGATTGACCCAAAGATATTCAAATACAAAAGAGATATGCTATGGTGTCCGCGCAACTATCGGTGGACTACGCCCTAATTAGAGTAGTTTGCATACAAAAATAATTTGTTCATTTCTTTGATTTTTTGAAGTTGTGCATTAGTATTGGTTCAAAATATATTTTGAATACGGAAAGAATTCGTTCATTTAGTTTAAAGTTCGTTTGGTTTATTCGTTAATTATTCGTTCATTTAGTTTATTTGTTAATTGGTAAACAATTTCGGCGACACCCGAAAGCGCAGTCCCACCTAGTAAAAACTGCAGATAGCACATCTACTTATATTTCAATATCTTTGGATTGACCCGTATCGTAACAGCGGAAAATAATAAATCTGGCCGCACACGCCGGACTAATTTTATATTTTTACCGCAAAACTACCCCTAAAAGATGGAATTTCGATAAAAGTTATCTATCTTTTTTACTTGTACTATCATGAAGAATCACCTCCCGAAGTAAATGCACTTTACCCGCGGACACCTTGTATAACAGGTGGCGCAAAAGCTATCATTGAGTACCTAATCAGCAATTTCAATTTAATCCTTTCAACTTCTACAAGAGGTGTGGCTGAATTTGGATGATTGGATAGACATTTCAAATGCCTCTTTCGTTTTCCTGATATTTCTCAGTGCCAAATCTGTCATACTTTAAAAATGTATTAAAACCTGGTGCCAATTTCCGGAAAAAACGCATCGGGCTCGTTACGTCGCTTGAAGTCCCGAAACCAGAAATGATTGCTACCTGAAAAGGTTTGTCACTGCAGTTCCAGTTACCAGAGTCCGATGTGGAACAGGTTCTTTATCCACATACTTTTGGAACCAGTTCTTCAAAAACAAAACACAAAAAACAATGGAATCGACTAGAGTAATTCTGTGAAAAATGAACCGGTTCTTCTAATTGAAAAAAAATGGTTTTTACAATTTTGTTGAAATTTTATATAAATACTAGCTGGTACCCGGCACGCGTTGCCATGCCATTTCCTTTCCTATTCGTCCCGTTCCCCTTCCGCCTCCCCTTCCTCTCCCGCGTTCCCTTCGCCTCTCGAAGGTGAGGAAGGTGGAAGGAACGGGGACACATGGAAAAGGACATGCAGGGAGAATCAATTTATTTCTTTGAATGGCAATGCAACGCATGCCGGGGACCAGCCAGTTATTGAATAAATCATTTGTAGGTGCATTCAAAATCGCTTAACGTCATTAGGAAACGCACCCATACTACGTGACCTGTTCGGGGGGGGGGATCTTCGAAATACCACGCTTTTTTTTTTTTATTTTTTTTTATTTCATATATTTTTTATTAGTAACAGATACTTGAGTTTTTTTTGGCTACCACACTAGGCTAAGCCCGTGTTGTGGTAGTCGTACATTTAATATTGATACAAATGAGCGGCGGGTTGCTTAGGATTTTGGTCACCAGCGGGGGGGGGGGGGGGGTATGGGTTAGTATATTATTAGTTGTATTGTATTAGTATATTATTAGTTGTATTGCAGTTAATTCAAATCTGCCGGTGGGGAATTGAGCTACGTCACGACTTTTTAGCCAATCACCGCTCATCCCCCTAGATGGGCTAACCCGAGAGGTTTGTTTTCAGGGGCTAAGAGTTTTGATTTTTAAATTTAAACAAGTGGAGGGGACGCCATCAGTACTTACCATACAGGTCGCCAGATGTCGTGGATCCGGCAGTGACTCTTATTCCAGTAATTTTTTCCCCGTATCAATCTGTAAAATTCGAAAAGGCCTCATCTTTATTTGTGTCTATACAACACAATCTTTAAGGACTCCACAGTAATTGAGTCATCACCTTTTATTTTTGAACACATACAATGGTCATAATTACTCGTGGTTTACAAAATGTATTAACTTCCCTCCCAAAATAATTAATTATAACATTTTCAACCGACCACTGCCCAAAACACAACAAACCCACTCACGTCCCACATGCCCTGTACACATATATAACCGTGACTCTGAAAGTTCATCAGGCAACATTTTGAATTTAATTTCATCCCTCAGCCTCGAGCATATTCTGTCAAAGGTCAGATTATTTCCGTTGCAATAAAATCCAAATAAATGGTTCAATTCTAAACGTATTCGAAAACTATTTTTGAAGGGAGAATATAATTTGGTTGATAGAAATAAACATACTAACAATTTATTAAATACTAGCAGACCCGGCCACACGTTGCTGTGGCTAACGAAACACAACGCCATTACCCAACCTTTATAAAATCCACACCACCCGCTTGCCAACTGCCCGCTGCATGAATTGAATATTTGAATTTCTCGACTTTTCTCTACTATAATAAGCATGTTTTTATACACATAAACCTTCCTCTTGAATCACTCTATCTATTGGTGAGAACAGCATGAATATCCGTTGCGTAGTTTAAAAGATCTATGCGCACATACATTTTGAGCGACTTCATTTTATTCTATGTAATAATTATGTAATAATGATGATTAAATATGGCATTATACCTAGGTCTCTCATTCAAAATTTAGGCATATTAGATTTGTGGCGACACATCATTATCAACTTCGCCATCAAAAGAAGTCACGAGAAACATCTAATATTCGCGCGGCGCTGGCACTTGCCTAGGTACCTACATATGCCGGCCGCGATGTACTTTGTTCGCCTGCCGCGGCCGTCTCGATGAATGATAATATCGCCACCGCCTAGAAAGGTCTCGAGATAGCACCGTACAATATCTGTACGGCGCCGAACATTCTCGTCAACTGCCGAAGTGGCGCGTATTACCTACCGTGTGGGTAATTACTCGCCGCGGCTATATTAGCAGCCGATCGCTCGCCCGCGGCAGTTCAGTCTCACACTAACAGTCGGCCAACATCTCAGCATGTAACGATCTCCGCACAAGTGCTCCTGCATGTAGATGCCATCCAGGGCAGCTTCCCGAGGTCCACCACCACGTCTCAGCTACAAGGCCCATCGTGTCTTCAGCTCCTGAGAACAGCTACATCCCGCGACTTATAAGGTTTGACACCACCTTCAGCCAAGGGATCAGCTCACCACTTCACGGCACCCCGAAGCCCCACCGTGCTTCGCTGCCATGGAAACATGCTCCGCCTCGCCAGGACTACCTGCTGGTGGCTCAGCTCACCGAGCCACTCACCGTTCATCTCCGCGACTTAAAGCGTCGAGCAACGGCCTGGAAGATAGGTCATCTCCACCGCCATGGTGTTGAGCAACTCGCTGACCTTCACCACACCATCTCCATCTCCTCCGAGCGCCTGCAGCATCTCATCTACGGCACCCTGCATACATCATGTTACAGCTTCACCGACTCTTGCTACGTAGCCCAAATAAACGACTGACTCACTACATCGACTTGACGCCTTTCATTTCTGTCTCCCGCTCCCTCAGATTTGTCAAAGAATTTATACATAAAAATGCAAAAATCAGTCATTTTAAATACGTGTAGGATTACAAAAGATTTTTTTAATATTTATATTGAGGGATCAGTAGGGTTTATAGGTTCGATTAGGAATTCCACAGAGCCGAACCCTCTGATATGAAAATATCTGGAGTCGGTGAATTATTTTCCCATTTGGTCTCTGGTAGGTTGGCATGTTGTTCTTGTATTTTTTTGTATTTATAATACTTATATAGTGCAATTGCATAGCGTGGATTCACTAGATCATGGGTCGGCAACCTTTTGTGGGCCAAGGGCCAAATATTTGACGTGGGAACTTGTGGGGCAGCACTAACAAAAATTCTCTCTCTAGAATCTTGTACAACTACAAGTAATACGAAAGTATTACTAGTAAACTTTCCACAATCTCCTGCCTAACAGCAGTCAAGAAGGCAGTAGTTAAAGGTATGATATTAATTGAGGTACTTGAAGCATACCTTGAGGAACGCCATGTCTCCTGTGAATATCACGGCTGAACTGCGAGCAGCACGAGCGCATTATTTAGCCCCGGCGCCGGCGGAAGAAAGCCCGGCGTCCATCGACGTAGCGCGTACGTGCGGAGTGTGCGGGGCGTGCGGACGGAACCCCCTTGTTATAATACGATATGCCCTCTGCCCATAAAATAAATAAAATAATATGTTGTATTTTCGAGCCTCAAATTTAAGTGGAGTAAGCCGGAACGACGTTCCGGTTGACGGAAAGCTTGGTTAATACCAATAATTAATAATATTAAAAAAACACTTAATTTATTATTACTTCTTCTACTAGTGCAAAATTATTTTGTGGTAAATTTTAAATTCAAATTAATAAATAACGTTGTATTAACCACTTAATTATTTACAAAAACCGACATGTTTCGTCAGCAAAGCTGACTTCCTCAGGGTTTTGACAGAACTAAATTTGTTATTTTTGTTCTGTCAAAACCCTGAGGAAGTCAGCTTTGCTGACGAAACATGTCGGTTTTTGTAAATAATTAAGTGGTTAATACAACGTTATTTATTAATTTATTATTATTTCCACTTAATTTATTTTTGACCGTAACTGATTTCAACTTGTTTAAGCCATCTTCAGACTGGTTCAAAATATTCTTAATCTAGATTTTATATACATAACCTATGGGCGATAGGGATGGGGATAGTCCACAAAGATTTTATTGAATTTTTAATATTTTTCCATATTTGTCTTTGACGATTGGATTTTTAGTTTGTTCATAATAATTCCGATCACGTGCCGAGGGGAAGTTATAAAAGAACCAAAATTCATAATATTATGAAAAATGCGATAGTTGAAAGCACTTTTCTTTTAAATGGCTTTAACTGCAGTTTTCATGGTACATCGACAACCATGCCCATAAAAGTAAGGATTTGTGAATACAAGGTATAATCTGTATTGAAGGCTTAGAGTTGAAATATTGAATAATTGTGTTAGTTAAATACTGAAATTTTCTGAAGATACTGACCGTGTAAACCGTTGCCCGGGGAACCACTTATTGGATTACCAACTCCTCTGCCATAGGTCACCCCCAAGTAGTTCACTAAGGTGCCCAGGCTCATGGAGTGAGGTTTCTCTAGGTCTTGGCGGTGGATTCATTTACCCATCTAGTGCGTGGCGAGCCGGATCGGAAGATACTGGTACTAAAAGACAAATAACTTTGTTTACATCACTTTATTTTGTCTCTGAATATATTTACATTCATATATATTGTAAATCCCCCAACAGTGTTTTTGAAGCATATATAATTATTTATCTCAACATAATATCTTTACGCTGTATATATACCTACAGATCTTATAATATGGAACTAAAAACTTATTTTTGTACTTAAAAATCTAGTTTTTGGAGAATTGTGAACTTTCAATTTTTGTTTTTTTTTCTCTATGTTATATCATTTTATGCATTCACAAAAATGGAAAAAATCGAAAAATTTGACAAGTTCTCCAGAATTTCCAAAATATTATTTAAAAGTTTTTAATTAAATGATGACAATGTTATTGAAACTCAATCGAAAATCTGAATACAGAAAAATCATGTGATGTGATGTGATCGTATCTTTTTCTGATTTTTCTTAGAATTTTCGATTGATTTTTGCTAACATTCTCTGCATTAATTAAATATTACAATTTGAAGTTTTACTCATTAAGTTAAAAATAATTAAAAAGTTTTTCCTCTTCCGATAGCTTTACAGCCTTTATAGATAAACCCACTTTATAGCCTTTATAATAAAACGCGTTTTAAATAATTTACTATTTTCCATGTGTTCCGGTTGTTAAAATTTCCCATTTCGACAACTGGAAAGTTTGTTTGGTTAGCTCTTGACATAATTTCGGGGGCAAACATATAATTTTGATAGGACAACAAATACATATAATAGTTGATTTGTAATAAGGTTAGATAAGCTAAAGGGTAGGAATAGCAAGCAAATTAGCCTTAACAAATTATTAAAATTAGATATTTTCTGCAACCTTTCTCTGAAAGAGACAACTTCCAAATACGTAATACACTATGGTATAAAATGTGTAATGTAAACAATTTTAAATATTAATTTAAATGAAAAGTCTTTCCCTTTATCTGGAATAAACTGTTAAGGCTTATTTTTTCATATCGTTCACATTTTCTATTAAAAAGGGATTTTCAAACTGTCAGCATTTTGTTCTGGAAAATTACAAAACACGAAAAAGTTAATGCATTCCCTTCCCATTTGTTTTTATGTACTTCATACAATACCGCAGTACTTTTTAATATGTTTCCCTCAATAAAGCTGTGAAATCACCTACCAAAACAGGCACACAATCAAAACACGCAGTGCTTATGAAAACCAACATAATATTTGGTGCTGACGCTTTCATTTTTAAATGAATTCCAGCGTTTTCAATTAAGTATAGGTTCAGTTCGAATCTCAGTAATTAAATCCCCTCGGATCCCCCACTTCACCCCCCTCCCTTACAACCCCCAAGTCCGTGAAGTAAACCCCCCGCTTGAGGGTTGAAACACTAATCCAGAACTTTTCGGCAGGAAATAATGCGCTTTCGAAGGGATATTCGCTTATTATTCAAGAGAATCTAAATAAACAAACCATGCAATAGGCTCAATCAATGGCCAAATCTCTCGTACAGTTTTTTTTTTTTTAAATAAGAACGGCAGAGTAAAACATTGAGAGAGTGCATTATTGGATAATAAAAATAATTATAGATAATATTGGTATTTATTCCAGTAAGAAGGTTAGTGCAATCCAATTCAATTTTAGCCCCGGGAACTATTTATTGGATAACCAATACCCCTGCCATAGGTCAGCCATTTAGCAAGGGTGCCCAGGTTCATGGGGTAAGGATTGTCTAGGTCTTCGCGGCCAACGCGTTTGTCTACCTACTGCGTGGCGGGCCGGATCGGCCTAACCTAACCTAACCTAGAGCTGTCCAGCTTAACTCTCTCAACCTATCGCTTTACAACGTAGTGGGAGGGATGGATTCATACGTCCGTCACTCCTGGACACTAACCCCCAGATTCCTACCCACATCTCAAACCTTTTTCCTTCTGGATACGCACCATAAAATATATTTAAATACATTTGGGCGTTAGTCTCATTTAAATTAATAATTTATGCTATGAGACCATGGGGGCGCCATCTATGGTGGTTGTGTTATATTGAATTTCCTTATGTGACATTGAAATTCAGTTAATTCGTGCATTTTCTTATCTCTGTGGAGCAAGCAATTACTTCCGACGTGAGTGTTGGTGAAAGCCAATAGATGTCAGTCCTAATCAAATCATTAACCCATAATTGAATTATTGTTGTGAGGTTTTGGCACGTACGATTAATGTGCAAAATTCATATTTATTGTGTGAACTTTCTTCCTGTGATAAACATCTCTTGAGATTGTGCAATACCGCCTTAGAAAAATCAATATACGAAGGAAACTAATGTCGTTGGTCTGGACATCGTGTGGAGAGCTGCATTCTCTGAGTGAGTATTTTGTTTTGTTTTCACTGAGGATTTTGGAATAGCTGTATAATCTGTTTTGTTTCACATAGGGAAAAGTTCATCTTTCATTAATTACATAGGGTAGTATTCCCTCGTGTTTGGGGCTATTTACACTCCCCTACACCTTCCTAGAATTAATTACCTGTCCTTCCTTTATCTAAAAATCCCACACATCCCATAGTGAGTATTAAATAGTTTTATGTGTGAATTCAAGTGAAAACGTATTAATAAAAAGAATTAAAATAAAATAAAATCCACCACAACCAAATAAAGGAGAGAAGTAAGAAAGAGAGTATCGTAAGAGTATAAATGTACAATGTAAATAAAAATAAATTTAAAAACTAATATCCGTTATTGGTCCATCGAATCGAACAACAGATTTTAGAGGCCAATATCTTTCTCCAATATTCTTCGATACTCGATTCTGAAGCCAGACGAGATTCGATGATGAGAACATTTCTGGACTTGTTGATCTTTTCACTCAGTCCAAGTGACTGAGTAAAAAGGTGATCCAGGAACTCGCCCTTCCATGATCATCGTGGAGGCAGTGCAATGTCTGGGAAGTCCGAACATTATGCGGATGCATTGTTGTGAAATCAAACCTTTTTTTTACATAAATTATCTGCGTTGCTCCCGTTAGCACCATGACAATGTGCAATATCTTATTCCGATGAAAATATTCCAGATTCATTAATAAATTTCACTAGGGTTGTCATTGGACGTTTGGATGTCGCTTGGTTCGACGTTTTGGCTTACAATGTATTTGAGTCTTATTTTTGTCAAAGCATTGGCAACATTTAGGCCGGTTACAGTGCTCGACCGACGGTCGGTGCGTACGGTCGGTCCTGACGATACGCATGCGTACGGTCGGTCCTGACGATCGCATACCACCGACCAACCGTCGGTGCGTACCGTCAGTTCACGATTGACTAACAAGCTGACCGGACGTCGTACGCGAAATTAATTAATTAATAGCTGCTTATTATCTTCGTAGACGTATTAGGAACAGAAGATGTAGATATCACGTCCACCCGATCGTCGTCCAGAGGGCATTTCTAGCTCGTCGGTCGACCGACGACGGTCTGCATGCGCACGCGCTCGACTGACGATTCTCGTACGTACTGCGTAGCGATATACGCATGCGTACGGTCGGTCCTGCACTGAACGATTTAGGAATTTTCATACAAATGACAAGCGCGACCGACGTACGCACCGACCGTCGGTCGAGCACTGTAACCGGCCTTAGGGAAAGTTTGTTATTTTTCTTCTATTTTTTTTCTATAGAGCAGAAGCCGGCAATTCATTCCAAAGCCGAGCTATAGAACACCAGAAAGTGTTCCGTAGAAGCGGCCCGTTCTCTTGTGACAAAGGTTAACTACGTACAATTGAACGCGCGTTTGGAGTGTTTCCCGACAGCGCAAAGGCTCCGAAGGGTTTGAAGTCGCTAATTCCTCTTCTCGTATTGAAATACTGGTAGAATCAGGAAAGCACACCCTATTTATTTAAACCATTTCTATTTAATTATTTAAAATGGTTGATAGATCCATCGTTTTGTACCGCGGTGGGAGGAATGGATTTAAACATCCGTGGCTCCGCTACCTGCTTTAGATTGCTACCCCTCATACTTTTCCTTCCCAGAATTTCCTCTTTTAATTTTCATTAAAGAAATCATCCACACAGCATCCCCAAGGATGCCATAGGCCGTAAGAGAAATTATTTTCCTCAGGGCCCCCTGTGTGAGGCTAATTTTTAAAAAACCACTATCGAGCAGTTCGCAGAAACTTATTTCATTGAAAGTATTACATAAATGTAATTTAAAATACTACACTTTTAAACCAAAGCAACAATTAGAAAGAAGAATTAAAACCAACCTTTTGTTTGCAAAGTATTTACTTTACGAGTATTTTTGCAAACAAAAACATTTGATTTATTTTCTTCATAAATTATGAGCCCAAATTCATTTTGTTGATAGGCGCGTATTAATGCGAAACGTCTAGTCTAACATTTAATTAGTTAGTGTGAGGGCGGGTGTAGGGGATGCGGAACCTTCAGGCTGTCAGGCTACGGTTTGCAGCACAACCTGAAGCCACCCTTCCGTCAGGGGTTCCGGCTTTCAGGGCCGGGAGAAGAAATTAGCAACAAGGGACGGGCCCCAGGCGCTATATTTGAAGGGAGTCAACAATGGTCGACAGTCAAATAATTTTAGTATATTTTATGTGTTTTAAATAATACCAGTTACTTTTGGCCAGAGTTATAATATACTTTTTTAATCATTTTTTAAATAATAAATACAAGATAAGGCTTCTTTCATCTTTGTTGACAGTTAAATGATGGATATATTAAAGCTCTGTAGCTCATGGCGGAAATTGCGTTTCATTCTAAATACCAAACGCTAATTTCGGCTATCCTTACGTTAGTTATTCTTGCGAGAAATTATTCACGTTCAATGATCTCAAATGTGACGAATAAATTAGACAAGCAATAATACCTATCTATATAATATGCTCAGAATATTATTTTAATAAATTAATTGGTGTATTAAAATAAAATGCGTATACAGGGTGTCCGGGGGTAAAGTGCATTAACTTCGGGAGGTGATTCTACACGATGGTAGGAGTAAAAAAGATAAATAACTTTTTTCGAAATTTCAACTTTTTTTTCCCATACAAAAAGATCTACCTACTAAAAATCCTTAGTGTGAGGTACGATCTCACTTGCCGGGAGCCTGCCGGGCACTATCGTGGCAACAATAAATGGTGGTGACTGGCCCGTATCGTAACAGCGGAAAATAATATAGCTGGCGGCGCTCGCCGGTCAAATTTTACGTTTTTACCACAAAACTACCCCTAAAAGTTGGAATTTCGGAAAAAGTTATTTATCTTTTTTACTTATACTATCATGTAGAATCACCTCCCGAAGTTAATGCACTTTACCCCCGGACACCCTGTATATTCTGTATAAATTTTAGACAGACATCGTAACTTTTTAAGTTACTAACGGAATTCATTCTAATTACCACTTGACGATTGAGGAATATTTCAAAGTGGCCCCGGTAAATTCCCCGGAGGGGGAGGGGGGAAGGGGGAGGGGGCAGGGGGGGCAGGGGGGAGGGAAGGGGGAACGGGGAGGGGGGAGAGGGGTTTTAACTTCTTTTTTTTCATCTCTATTAATGCCTGTCTCAATAGGAGAACCTGTGTTGAGAGCAGGCGCTTAGCATGAGCAGTTTGTAATAATAATACATACAAAGTACAAATGATAACACAATATTACAAGTAACAGTTAATCATCTATGTAACATTGAAACAATAAATACTTATAAGTTAGTTTTAATAAAATCTTTGATGTTGGATCTGTTTTGGCTGGTAATCCAGGACTTGGTGTCAGATTTATATATAAGATACATTGTATTTTGTCTAATTGACAGTGGAAGTGTATTATAATAGTTTTGTTGCAAAGTATCTAAAATTTCTTTGGCCAAAGGTTGTTTTAGCAAAAGGGATAAGTAGGAGATTATGCCCTTTGGTTCTAGTATCTCGAGCAGTTTGGACATTTTCAAAGGTAGTTCTGTGTTTGAAGAGATATGCTAATATGTTTTTGGCATAAATTTGCCTAATGTCCAAGACATAGATTCTCCTAAAGATTTCATCCAAACTGCTTGTGTTCGGTAGTTTTAATATAATCTTAAAAATTAGTTTCTGGGCTTTAAAGATCGGATCATTGGCGGCAGCGTTTGCTCCTCCCCAGGCTATAATACCGTATTCAATTAGAGATTGACATAGAGTAGATTGTTTTGAGTTGATTCAAGTTTAAAAAGTTGCGAGTATGTCTAAAGAAGTAATTAAGTTTGTTTGCTGTAGTGATAATGTGTTATTTCCACTTTAAATTGCTGTCGAAGATAATACCTAAGTATTTGATTTTAGTCACCCGTTCGAAGTTAGGGCAATCACATACATTAGCATTAGTCAGGGGCAAGCACATATTTGAATTTGATTTACTGGGATACTTAAGGATGTATGTATGTTAAACTCAATATATTTAGTTTTTGTCACATTCATTGTTAGTGTGTTATTGTCTAACCATCTTTTAACAATAGTTATGACCCTGTTTGCTTTTAGATAGACATCATTCCAGTTAGTTGATTTGAAGAGGAGAATCGTATCATCAGCGAAGCTTAAAATTTTGGCATCGATAGGTGGATTACATAATTCATTTATATAAATTAAGAATAAAGTGGGACCCAAAACACTTCCATCAATTGATTGCTGAGACATTCATTGATTTTTACACTTTGTTTATCAGGTAATTTCGAAAAATACTAAGTTCATTACCACTTATTCCAATGTTTGATAGTTTTTGTAATAGTTTGGAATGCGAGATAGTATCAAATGCTTTGCATTCCAAGAATATTGACATGCATTTTGATCCCTTGTCTAAGTTTTCGACTAAAAAATCTATAACCGTTGCGATGGCTGCGGAGGTGCCTTTATTTTTACTAAAGCCAAATTGGTTGTGGGATAGTATATTATTACTTTCAAGATATTCAATTAGTTGATTGTTAATAGCTTTTTCAAAGACTTTAGATAATGAATTTAGTGATGTAATTGGACGATAGTTAGTTATATCCACTTTAGAGCCTCCTTTGTGTTTTGAAATTATGATTCCGTGTTTAAGTTTATCGGGAAATTGGCCTTTTAGGATGCTTAGGTTAATCAGATTTGTTAGAGGAATGGTGCAAGTTTTTTTAAGGCAATATTTGAGATATCATCCGAGCCAGTTGAAGACGAATTCTTTAACGAGTTTATGATTTTTATAAACTACTAGTATGTTTATAAAACCTAAACAATATAGCGCACTTTACAGCTTATATTATTCATAGCAGTAAAGTCATTATTAAACAAGTGCGGAGAAAATAGATTCCGAAAGACTCCACATAATGAAGTATCTACTGTCTCAATTAGTTAATTAACCGGCTAAAGGGCGCGGATGTTGAGATTCATTCACGGCAGACCGATCACCATACACATTCTGGCTGGTACTGCCAGATGACGAGAGAGGTATCCCACCCGACACAAGCGTTCTTCATATCACAATATTTGTTTTCATTATCTTTTCTTGCAGATGCTTGCAACATACGCAAGATGCCATTACCCTGCGAGCAGCCGCCTTTTATGTTTTTCTCTTATCTTTTTTTAATTTGTTTATCCCTGACTTGCTTTATATTTTTCGCATTTTGTATATTATGTAAGCACTTGCATACTGCTTCCTAACACTGCATGCAGGGACACTGGAGGTCTAGATTCGTTCAAACTTAAATGTAGATTCGTTCTTTCAAAAAAATTAGAGTCCTTGCGAGAGCCTTGAAGGAGTAACCATCTGTTACTTATACCAGGGCGGGTAAGTGGTGGATACCTCCACTGTCTCAATTAGTTTCTCAGCAAATTGGTTTAACCAGTAATAAATCGATTTAGACACCTTAAAAAATGTACAATTTAGAATCGTATAAATAAGAAGACTCAAAGTGGTTTAACTACAGTTTGAAAATGGCTTGGTAAGCCGAAACACCTGTAACAAAAATAAAAACTAATATACTTGCAGAACTTGATAATTTAATTTTTAAGTTAAATGGCGTGCTAAGAATTCAACTTCGAAGTTCGTCTCTGTTTCAGTAAAAACGTGGCGCATTAAATTTTATATTTTTTCCGCAAAACTCGTCGTCTGCGCCTCTTGAAAAACGTTACCATTTTTTGGACGCAAAAAAATTGCATGTGTTAAAATAATTGAAATATATTCCATCGCTTTTACCCTTTCCTAAAATTGGAACAAATCGTGGGGCGCGTTTTGTTATAGATAGCATGTCCCGGCTCTGCACAGTTCATTCTGTTCAACCTTACTCAAACGCATTTATAACGGTGCGGTAACTAATAGCACTTGACTAGCAATGTGTGTTACTTATAAATTCCCCTCCGAAAATTTGTTTTATTTATTTATTTATTTATTTGTACACGCCCAATTAGGGCTTTTACATATGATAAAATTAAAAATACATTTGTTATAATCAAAGAATTAAGAGATAACAATTAAATAAGTATCGAGTATAGATTTTTTAACTTAAAACAAAAGAGTAAATTATAGGATACACATTCATATACATTTAAAGAAGTGATTTTCTTGCAGCTTAAAAGCAACAGAATAAAATAAAGGATACACATTCATATACATTCGACACATATTGAAAATTTATAAACATTTCAAATTTATCTATATAGACATACATATTTAATGACAATGTTTTTATAGGTTGATAGACTTTCAGTACCGTTGGTATTCATGTAATATTTATTCCCTGTACTGTGCAGTCGGTTCATTACTGAGTTTGTTTCTGAATTGGTACCTGAATTGTTACAATGGTAAGGTACAATCTTACGAACCGTTCTACTAGGCACATGAAAATTAATCAGCCTAAGGAGTTCAGGGGAGTCAAACATGTTATTAACAATTTTATACAGAAAAATTAGATCAGTACATATTCTTCTTTCTTTTAATGTAGCGAGGTCCATAATTTTCAACAGTGACATGTAGCTAATATTTTCAATAGGAATTCCTAATCTATAATTTATATTTCGTAAAAATTTATGTTGGATTCGCTCGATGGATTTTTCACGAATATTGTAAAATGGATTCCAAATGGTTGAGTTGAATTCTAAATGACTTCTGACAATGGATGAATATAATATTTTTAAAGTTTTTAAATTTTTGAAATCTTTTGAAGTTCTTAAAATGAAACCCAGCATTTGCATCGCTTTAGTGGTTATATTATTAATGTGGGAGATAAATGATAATTTTGTGTCAAATATTATCCCCAGGTCTTTTATTTCGGGTACAGATACTAAGGCTTGATTGTTCATCCTATATGTGAAAATCAATGGGTTATTCTTCCTATAAAATCTCATGACTTGACACTTTTTTACATTAAGGGTTAATTTATTTTGGATACACCAATCAGAAAAGCTAATGAGATTTGATTGTAAGAATAAGCAATCATTAATATTGTCCATAATTTGGTAAATTTTCATATCATCTTGTTGTCGTTTTGGTAGGCATTCCAAGTCTGTGTATCTTAACTGTGAAGCAGAAATATGTTTGTTTGACGTAGTTAAAACTCTCGAACTGTGAGCTCTGAATATGTACTCAAATCAAGTAAGACTAACAGGAACGGCTGCTCGGCCTTTTTCATATAAAACTTAAATTTGGATTTGAGGCCAAAATACTAAACTAAATTGAATTAATTATTTTTGTAATCAAAATGTGTACCAAATATCTAATACGAATGTGTGCTACTTGGATAAGATTTTAGATTTTCACGGACATCATGTGGACACATCTGCCCTGATGATGGACACTGTAACGCTGTCCGAAACGTTGGCTAAAGAAGGAGGTAGCGCAACATGGCATATCACCCCTAAAATAAATAACAAAAATGTGCTACTTTATTTATTTGTGTTTTACATTATAAAATTAGCGATTGCACCTTTTGATTAAAAAAAATATTATTCAGTTTGGTCAAGTATTTTTTTTTGTTATTAGTTTTTGGGGTATTATGCCGTGTTGCGCTACCTCCTTCTTTAGCCAACGTTTCGGACAGCGTTGCAGTGTCCATCATCAGGGCAGATGTGTAATAGTTAGGGGTGATGTTTGTACTTATCTACTTAGGAGCAATACCCCAAAAACTAATAACAAAAATATTTTTGGCCGTGAAAATCGAAAATTGTGTCCAAGTATTTTGGTATTCAATCGAAAATTTTGTGTGAAGAAGGCAACGCAGGCATTCCTTTTAAGTCGTTGTGTAGGATTTTTTCAGGAGAACTTTTAAAGCAATACATGGAAAATATTTACCAAGACACGCAACACTTTCTGCTTGCTGTCATGGTAGTAAGAGATTTTCAAATATTGGCATGATTTTAAAATTTTCGTAACACGGGAGAGATTGTGTTCTTTTTTCATCTATAATATAAAAATGAATCGCTAAATGTGTCGGTAAGCGCAAATCGCGAGATCAGCTGAACCGATTTCGCTAATTCTATTTTTAGAATATTCCTTGAAGTACGAGGATGGTTCTTAGGGAGAGAAAAATTAAGAAAATTGCGCAGAAAATTGGATAATTTCAGAAAACATGAGCATGTTTGACAGTTCGCGTGTGTGAGAATGACATTTTGCAAAACATTGATTGTTCAATCAGGATTCTATTTTTGAAAATCTTTAATAAATTTATTTAAAGTAGGTACTCCCCTAATAGTTTGAATCGAATCAAGAATTTTACATATTTTAAATAGGTACCTATGTTAGGTACCAAATTTAATATACATGAAAAATGGAAATTTGAATAAACATTGTAAAAGGTGGCACACGGGCTGTTTAATAACTGAATGTACTGGGATTGAATATATGGAACGCGGGAGGAGGGTTGACGGAACGAGGGAGCGGGAAAGGGAAGAGGGAAGGCGGGGAAGGTGGAAGGGGAACGCGGGAGGGGAAGGGGACGTGTGAGGGGGGAGGGGGGTTCGTGGGACGGGGGAAGAGGGGGAGAGAGTGGGGAGAGGGAAAGTGGAGGTGACGGAGTGGGAACGCGAGAGGGTAAGAGGACGCAGGAGAAGAAGGGGAGGCGGAAGGGGAACGGGAAGAACGGGAAAGGACACTCAGGGAGAAACAATTTCTTTATTAAATGGCATAGCAACGCATTCCGGGACCAGATAGTTATTAAATAAATAAAATACATAAGTAGTTTTTTTTTTTTTTTGAAATTTCATTAAAATTATATTTGATAGTGTTATTATCGAGTTCTGCAAGTGTAATAACATTATCAAATTTAATTTTTATTAAATTTCTAAAAATTAAAATGGAGTTCTACGAATTAAACACAAAAACAATTAATAAAAATACATAGTGGTCTTTCACAAGGATTTTGAAGTTTGAAGCCATTCGAAAAAACCGATATTGATTGAAGAGTTGTTTGTACTTTGCCAAGTTTTAAACCTTCGACCTATAAGCTCAAAGTAAACATAAATTTACCTCAGATTTTCCCAAGTTTTGGCTAATAATAATATGGTTCTAATAAACCGCCGAAATTTGTAAGCCCTTGAACAAAGCATCCGTGAGAACACAGAATAAAGAAACAAAACTTTAAGCGTTGAAGGAGTTTTAAAATGCGTGGGCTGTTCGGAAAGTATTGTATAGTAACAAATGGTGGTCATTTGTTTATAAATAAAAAAGACCCGTAGATATATAAATACCGCACAAAAGTCTCTACTGCTCCCAACTGCCTGGAGCCAGCGAGACTATGACGTCCCCAATTGGGGTACGTTGTAAGACTGAAGGTAGTGGGAGGGGTAGAAGATAAGAAATACGAAGGTGGGGAAGTACTTGGCTATTCAGATCTGGTCACAAAACACTAAATCAATATCGAGCAATGTTTCAGTTCTGAATGGTACGCTTACACCATTACTGAGAGTATTTTTCGCTCTGGAACGTGATTCAAGTATACCTTAAAGTATTTTAAATGAATTAATTGTATAATAAGTCAATTCAATCAATTAAAATTTACGCTGGGATTTGAACCCGCAACCTTCGGATTGATAGTTTCGGAGGACCTTACCTCTCGATCACAGAGGCCGTCACTTTATTACGTGCCTCTTAAAATCATCTGAAAATTTTCAACTATTTTTTTAAATAGTCTCCATTTAAATTCAAGCACTTGTCGTTTCACCAATTTGCAAGTTCCTTCTTATAAAACTCGGCTGTCTAGGTATGTAGCCAACATGTCTCAGGTATTTATACTTTTTCAAACAAACACGCAATTTCCTTAACCTAAAACTTTTAAAAACAGTATATTACTCATTGTGCCAATCTCACATCGAATACGGAATTCTAGCCTGGGGTAATGCATATTCCAATGCCCTTTATCCCATCATGAAAGCACAAAAACTAATCATAAAAATAATTCTTAAAATGCCGCTTACTACCAGCACTGATACTATCTTCAATTCCTTCAACGTTATGGACATAAAACAGCTCTACTCAAGATCCATATTATTTAATTTACACAAAAACAACAAAACACCATACAAAGCTACACAAACAATACACAATACCCGAGCCAAAAACAACGAACTTCTCGAAACTCCTTTTTTCAAAACCACCTTCGGGCAAAGACACTCTAAATACATAGCTTGCAAACTATACAATACACTACCAACTACGATCAGACAAAGTGACTCCTTTACAAAATTCAAACAAGATATTAAAAAATGGATTATAAGTATTGGACGCCACACTATCACAAATATCTGTAAAATAAATCACACATAGACAGAAATAACTATTCACATACAACCTAACCCATATAAAATAAATGAAAATAATGGAATCCTGTCAAATTTAACCTATAAATAGATTAGGCAGAATTTATTTCATTACTCCATCTCCAACTTTTATAAAATAACTCTCTTTAAAAGATTTACCACCCTTCCAATCACCCTTCTGTTTTAATTCTATTCATAATATGTATTTTACCTGAAATATACTTTACCTGTAACTACTATATTCATTTATATACCTGTACGCCTGTCTCGACACAGGTATACCCTAGTGAGACAGGCATACAAATAAAACTATTGTAAATACATTTTACTATAGATAAATAAATAAATAAAAAAAAATTTCAAAGATCTTCGTCGTCATCGACGTGTTGGTCCAAAAATAACTTCTTTATGTGAGTGAACAGGCGGAAATCAAATGGCTCCCATTTTCACAAACTTGATTCTAATCCTTTTTTATGTTTCCCTTGATCCTAATTTACACATGGAGAAATTCTTTAATTTTCTTGATAAGCAAGTTTCACTATCTGAGACGTATAGCATTAACTTATATAAAATTTTCAATTTAGAAGGCTGGTATGGGTACTGTTGCCCCGGAAACAATTTATTGAATGTCCAACACACCTGCCATAGATCAAGCCACGTGGTTCGCTACGTTTAGTGACTTAGAAGGAGTGCCCGGGTACATCGATCGTCCAGTTGATTAATTCCTAGCCCCCTGACATGGTCGATTCATAAGGATTGTGTTAGATTTTGCTTCGATTAAAATCAAATGTAAAATTTTAGGTCTTAAAAACTTCAACAAGAATTCCAAGGTAGATCAAAGATAAATTTATTGGCAAAGAATATACAACAATCCAATATTAATATCTCCCCAACGGACCGATAATATAACGTTTCCTTTTAAAGGCAAACTAATGCAGAAAGAGGTAGAAAATAATGAATTCATCCTATTTATAAATTTACAACAGGGTCCATTTGGGAGGGAAGACTATAGCCAACCCTGACATCTATGTGTAAATCCTCGAACCACAACTATGCCTGACCTCTTTGTTAAAAGCGGAGAAACATTTCAACCCTTGCTCAACTAAATATCAACTTTAATTTCTTAACATATACTCCCCCCGAAAAAGGGAACGGAGGTCACTTTTTCTAAAATATCAAAAAAAAATAAGGATAAAAAATAAAACACCTAAATATAAACATATGCTAAAATCAATTTGGAAGAAACAAAAAATAATAATAATTTAACTTTAACTAAACCATAAAAATTTCCAAATAAAAACTATCCTATTTCTAAGAACTATTAATAATAATCTAATTATTAATAAACATTATAACTTCATTTAAAAACAAAAATTTCTAATTTTAACAATAAAACATAAATAAATAGCAATCTTGAGATCTTGACGTGCGAAGCTCCTTGGTCTTCCTTCTAGGTTTGAATGTTCGGATATGGTTCCATCTTGAATCTTGAAGTGTGTAGAAAAATTGATATTTAAATTTGAATTTTAAGCCTCTTGCTGTTTTTGATTTAAATTAAATTTGTAGTTTTGCTTTAAATTAATTATTTAAATCTTGATTTATATCTTGAAACATTGTTTTTTTTTTAAATAACTTTTTTAGAAAATAACTTTTCACTGCCACTTGGTTTTACTTGCGGGAAGTTTATTAGATTTCTGCGTCGAGTTTTTTCTTGTGGAACCTTCAATTATTTTCTTCATCAGTTTTTGTATGAACATCATTTGCGTCGGGTCCGTTGTCTTCTATTGGTAGCAGACATAATTTTGAAATGGCCCTCTGGATTATGCCCTTCGAAGTGATGATGGTCGCCACGCGAACTCGTCCATCAGCGCCAGGATGTACGGCGCTCACCCGTCCCAGCCTCCAGTAGCAAGAAGGGACGTTGTCCTCCTTCAGTATTACCATGTCGCCAGGCTGTAACTGTCCTTGACTCCTGTTAGTCCATTTGTTCCTGGTTTGTAGCTCTGCCAGGTACTCCTTCCGCCACCTCGACCAAAACATTTGAACAATTTGTATTAGTTTTTGGTAATTATTTAATCGATTGAACGTGATATGTTCCAAATTTTGCTCTGGAATCGCTGCCATACTAGTTCCTATGAGAAAGTGACCAGGGGTCAAGGGATTAAGGTCATAAGGGTCATTTGATAAGGGAGTCAGTGGCCTGGAGTTTAAGCAAGATTCAATTTGACATAACACCGTACTAATTTCTTCGTACGTTAATGAAGCGATACTTGTTATTCTTTTTAAGTGATGTTTAACTGCCTTAGATGCCATGCATACAAATAAGCAAATATATGATTTAACGCTATGGGTTTTTCTGTGAATACCCGATTTTATCAGTATTGGACCGGAATAGTCGACTGCTGTCATTTGAAATGGCCTGCATTCAGTTATTCTTTCAGCTGGTAGGTCGGCCATCAACTGCTGTTCCGGTTTGGGATTACATCTATAACAAATTATACATTTTTTAATTATCCTTTTTACTACATTCTTTCCCTTAATCGGCCAAAATTTCATTCTAATCAACGCCAATAATGACTGCGTTCCCGAGTGTAAGTTCAAGTAATGATAGTGTCTTACAATTAGCTCTGTTATTTTATGATGTGAAGGTAATATAATTGGGTGCTGCTGGTTTTCATCTACCATTTTACCTTTGGAGAGTCTTCCCCCCACTCGAATTAGATCCCTTTCAATAAAAGGATCTAATGACTTTAAAAAACTATTTCTAGGTATATTACCGCCATTATTTAAAGCTCGAATTTCGACGCTGAAACAGTATGATTGCGCCCGAGATATTAATTTATTTACTGAATTTTCCAACTCACTAACTGTTAATTTACCATAGCGGCGCTGCGAAGGGTTTTTACAATTAAACTGAAATCTAATAATGTATGCCGTTACTCTTTGTAATTTGGAAAAACTAGAATATCTATTAAAAATGTCCCAGTCCTGTTTCACTGCAGACAACAGTGCCGAGCTTGTCTTGATCTCTGGCGGATCAATACAAAATGTGTCAGCATTCGGCCAGCACGCTGAATCCAGTATCAGCCAAGCTGGACCATGCCACCAAATGCTGGAAATTAACAATTGTGAAACACCGGTTCCTCTGGAGAGCACATCTGCTGCATTGTCTTCCGACCTTACATGTTTCCATTGCTCCGGCTGACTGGTTTCCTGGATTTCCGCCACCCGATTCGCAACGAAAGTGTTCCATCTTGCAGGCTGCTCCCTGACCCAGCACAGTACTATTTGAGAATCGCACCAGTATGTTGTATGTATATCCGGTGTACATATAGCTTCTTTAATATAATTCACTAACTTTGTCAATAATACAGCTCCACATAATTCTAATTTGGGTAGAGACACGCTTTTCAAAGGTGCTACCCGTGACTTGGACATTATCAAATTGGAGTATCTCTTACCCAATTTATCAGTAGACATCAGGTAGACACAGGCCGAATATGCCTTCTCTGAGGCATCACAAAATCCATGTAGCTGTAAATTTACATGATCTTGACATTGAATCTTTCTACCTATTCTTAAATTATTTAATTGAGGCAGTTCACTCACATAAGCTTCCCATGTCTTCAACATGTCATGTGGAATAGGCTCATCCCACTGAACCTTCGTCTGCCACAATTTTTGCATCAACAATTTAGCAACAACAGTGACAGGACCTATTAATCCTAAAGGGTCAAATATGGACGCAATGCTTGATAGCATTTGTCGTTTGCTAACAATTGGATTTTTTATTAACTTCACCGTGTATAAGAAATTATCCTGTTGGTTATTCCATGACAAGCCTAATATTTTGCTGTCATTTGAATCTGTACTAATAATCATATCCGACATGCTTTCTTGCTTTGAACATAATGAGGGCAAATTTGATCGCCATTTTCTCAAGTTCATTCCAGCGGATGCCATGATAGATATTAATTGCTCTTTAATTGATAAACAGCTTTCTTCTGTTTCATCACCAGTAAGCAAATCATCCATGTAAAAATTATTCTTTATAATCTGACTGACCTTGTGGTTTGATGACATATTTTCATTTCCCAACTGCTCAAGGCATCTAGTTGCCAAAAATGATGACGGCCCCAGACCGTAGGTAACGGTGTTAAGCTGATAATGCTGAATTTCCTCCTCCGGGAAATTTTTCCTTATTATACGCTGTAGATCCCTGTCTTCGGGTCGCACCAATATTTGTCTGTACATTTTCTCTATATCTGCTGTTATCACGTACTGGTGCTTTCTGAAACATATCAATTGTGCAGCTAAATCTTTCTGTAAAACAGGTCCTATCATGAGCGCATCGTTTAAGGATATACCAGTGGATGATTTTGCAGAACCGTCAAATACTACTCGAGTATTCGTGGTAGTGCTCGATTCTTTTATTACTGCATGATGTGGTAAATAATAATATTTTTTTTCATTAGAAGGTGCCTCGCACCGGGTCATATGACCCAAGTCTATGTATTCCTGCATAAATTCTTTATATTTTTTCATCAGGTCAGGATTTGAAGAAAATTTCTTTTGCAAATTGCAAAGTCTCCTTTCTGCCATAGGCAGTGTTTCGCCTAACTGTTTAACACAGGGGCGCTGCGGTAAGCTTACCGTAAAACGACCTTCGTCATTCCTTTTATGCGTGTCTTTGAACATTTCCTCGCACGCTCGCTCCTCATGGCTCCGGTGCTTCACCGGCGGGAATTCTTCTAATTTCCAGAAGTTTTCCATTTGTTTATGTAATATATTTAATGATAGGTGACAAGATTTTACTGGCCTTTTTGTTTTTGTTGTGACGATAGGTCCTGACACCAGCCATCCGAATTCCATTCTCTGCAGTACAGGTCCTGAGTCTCCATTTCGTAGTTGATCTTGTTTCAAAATTTCCCAAAAGATTTCCGCTCCGAGTAGCATATCTATGGAGCCTGTTTCGTAGAAGGTAGGATCCGCTAACTGTAGACCATCAGGTACGCTAGCATCCTTTTTCTGAAAAGAAACTTGCGGCAGATTACTCGTTATTTCCTTCAAAACGAGACATTCTATGTCTCTTTCATAAGGTGAATAGCTTGAAAAAATCCTTAAATTTACACTTTTTTTAATATTCAATATTCTGTTTTGGATTCCAGTAATCGGTATGTTTGCACTTTTGGGTTTTAATTGCAACCTAGCTTCGAATTTCTCTGAGATAAAATTAGACTGCGCACCGCTATCCAATAATACTCTAGCTTTAATTAAGTTTCCATTTTTATTCAACACTTTAATAACGGCGGTAGATAACAAAATAAAATTATTAGATACCTTCGTTGAATGATTGGTAACTAAAGCTTCATTATTTGATGTTGATTGTGTATCATTATTCTGAGACTTATTATGAGATGAATTATCTATTTCCTTTTTTAAATGTAACAATGTATTGTGCGAATTATTTTCGCATATTCGACAGTTGTATTTACTTTTACATTCCTTTAGTTTGTGACCTAGGCACAAACATTTCAAGCACGCACCTAAATGACGTATCTTTATAATTCGATCCTTAGCATTTAATATTAAGAATTTTTTACAATTATAAATCCTATGATCGCCTTTGCAAATAATACATTTTATCATTTGCGGCGTTAATGAAATCATAGCTTCCTTTCTGTACTTGACAGGGAATGTTTTATTTTGATTAACCTTTGCTTCAGTAATCCCGGCAAATTCTAAAATCTGAACGCGATCTGATAAATATTTTATAAACTCCTTATATGTAGGTAGGTTATCTTTGGTTGTAAATGTTTCCCAATGATTTCGAGTTTCGCTATCTAGTTTATGTGACAATAAATATATTAAAATAATATCCCAACTTTCGGTGGGTATATTTAAATTATTCAACGATTTTAAATGTAATTCGGATTCATCAATAAGATTCCTTAATGCTGTGGAATTTTCAAATTTTATTTCAGGCAATTTGAATAATGCTTCCACGTGCTTATGTATAATAAATTTTGTATTTTGGTATCGGCTGGTCAACATTTCCCAGGCCGTGTAATAATTGTCTTGGTGATTTGGCAATGATATCAATAATTTAGCTGCGTCACCTTCCAGGCATGATCGCAGATAATACAATTTTTGAATAATTTCTAAGGATGGGTTATTTTCAACAAGAGCTACAAAAGTATCTCTAAAATTTAACCACTTTTCATAAGAGCCGTCGAATTTAGGCAACTCTAAAATAGGCAATCTAATATTGTGTGAAATTGCATTCGGAACCTTAATTAACAATTTATCTTTAGCCTTGGCAACAAGACTATAGTAGGAATTTTCAAATGCTTGCCTTTCCAATGGTTTAGCTAATTCGTCCGCTGAAAGCGCTTCTATTTGATCTTGAATTATATCGAAAGAATCTAAAATTGGCTCGAGTTTCTTTAACCTGACTTCAATTTCAGATTGCGACAAATTATTTCCTTGGATGTATTCGTTGAATCGAGTTAATTTAGCTTTACAGATTCCCCTCTGGGCCACTAATGTTTTGAGATCCATTTTTAAATATCAAAAATAAGGTACTCACAGAACATAAACGTTAAATTATAATCACTTGTAATTAATCACTACACGTGCACTGCCCTTGATCACAGAATTTTACTCATTAACCGATAAAACAATGAATTTTAACCATGAAATGAATCTTATCTCGCAAAATGCCACAGCCCGTTAGCTGTCAAAATAAACAATAATATTATTTGTTATTTGTTCCTACCGCGCATGCGTTAGGCCTACGGCTGCGTTTAAACAACCGCCTCGCGGTAAAATTCGAATTTTCAAATAATCATTCGTAATTAATCATTTATGAAGTTTAAAATACTTTCTCAGTATTCTAAAACTTCTTTTTACATTGATGTAACAATTTTTATCGATTACTACAATGTTGCTGTTGGGTATGAAATCAATTTAACACCACAGCAATAATCAGCCCGTTTTTTTAAATAAATTTCAAACAAACAAAGAAATACGGTTATGTACTCCATCAATCATGCTCTCCTGCCTGGGAAAATAAGGTATATAGGAATGGGAATTGGTCACTTGCCCTTTTTTCTGAAGATCCTCTCTTGATATGTTGAAGATGCTGGTTCTTTTATCACTCGCGATTCAATCGTTAATCCGGCTCGAAGGACCAAATGTTAGGTTTTGCTTCGATTAAAATCAAATAATGTAAGTTTTTAGGTCTTAAAAATTTCAACAAGAATTCCAAGGTAGATCAAAGATAAATTTATTGGCAAAGAATATACAACAATCCAATATTAATATCTCCCCAACGGACCGATAATATAACGTTTCCTTTTAAAGGCAAACTAATGCAGAAAGAGGTAGAAAATAATGAATTCATCCTATTTATAAATTTACAACAGGGTCCATTTGGGAGGGAAGACTATAGCCAACCCTGACATCTATGTGTAAATCCTCGAACCACAACTATGCCTGACCTCTTTGTTAAAAGCGGAGAAACATTTCAACCCTTGCTCAACTAAATATCAACTTTAATTTCTTAACAGATTGATAGGGTAACTTTTCATCGTTCCATAGCTTGACTGCAGATCGCCAACGAATAAGTCACAGTTCAAAATGACTAAGTGTTTTTAATGTATTCGACGTCAACTTTTGTTTGTACGTTAGCGATCTGCAGTTGTCCTAGGGAACGATCATAAGTTACCGAGTTATCCTATCAAACCTTATCGAACACCTATTTTGGGAATTTTGTTAAGGGACTCTGAAGGAATGAAATTTACATAGCTGTTTTTTTTTATTCTTTTTTATTCCAGTAAAAAGAAAATTACATTTTCACTTATTTAACTAGAAATAATTAAACACATTAAACTGAACATAACAATACAGCGCTATTCTATGTCGTTACTTTGTTTATCAAAAATAAACTTTAATATTTTTTTTATATATACCCAGCTTATTTTCGTATTTAATGTCGTTTGGGATGCAATTATATAATTTGCCCCCTTCGTAACCAATGGATTGTTTACCATAGTTAGTGTGGATGGTGTTTAAATGTATATTATCGTGTTGTCGTGTAAAGTGTTTGTGTACTTGGGACGTTTTAATGAATTCTGTGTTTGTATGTACGAGTTTATTGTTTATTTTGTAAATAAGTAGACACGTATTGTATTCATATAGTTTTCTTAATGTTAATAGTTTTGTTTCCATATATAATGTTTTTGTGGATGTTCTGGGCTTGTAGTGAAACAGTTTTTTGATTACCTTGTTTTGTATTATCTGTAATTCATTCATATATGTTTCACATGCATTTCCCCAGATTTCATCAAATAATTTAAATTTGACTGTACGAGACTATAATATAAACTTTTTAAAATTTATTTGGCAACAGATATGATAGCCGGCTAAATACGCCAATGAAGGGGATGATTTTGATGATTTTAGTTTTACGTTGCACCGGTCCACGTTACCTCCTGTTGATTTCCCTGTGGCTGTTACCTCCCTGAATACAGAGCGAAAGGGACAACTGCACATCTGGCTGATAATGCCTAAATATAATCGAGGTTTGATATTCCCCATTTCCGTCCTACAAAACAGAACAGATTTTCAACTTTTTAGAAGAAAATCTTCTATGTCTGTACGTTTTATTTTTTGAAGTGAAACTCCAATAGCCCCGCTATGTTTTGGATTTCGGGTAAAACGGAAATGACGATTACTACACCTGCAATGCATCAATTGCACTCATCGACCGCTTTGATTGTGTTGTCACTTTTAAAGGCTCCTATTGGTCGGGATATGAAAAGAAAATTACGCTGGTCTGCGCTCATTAGTCGCTTTGATTATGACCTCACTCTTCAAGTATTGGTTGAAATTGTTTTGGTAAAGTTTCACTTCTGATGCTTGTAATCTGCACTCGAATTTTTATTAAAATACATTTTAACCAATTTTAACTAATTTATACGGGAACATTAAGCGACATGTAATACATATAATAGATTTGAGAGCAATGCAAGTTTCCATTAGTAATCCATATCACACCATTAATTGGTAGGTATATTTGGTAGAATTGCTCATCTTCTACTAACAGAGGTAAAGAGGGGCTTATACTTTAGCTTAATCCAGTTACACCTAAATTATTTAATAGAAATATGGGGAAACACATACATTACGTACTTAAACGACTTACAAATAATACAGAACAAAGTTATTAAAAAAACTCTTCAACTATAACCCAGACACTCCCACAAAAAAACTATACCCGGAAATGAACCTTTTGAAAATAAGAACATTGTACGAATATAACATAGGTCTTTTAATCTACAAAATACAAAATGGACTTATACACACAAACACAACATTTATAAAAACATCACAAGTATACGAACATTATTATGTACTAAACAACACAATAAATTGTACACAAATACTGTTAAGACTGAAAGTGGCAAGAAAAATATTGGCCACGAGGGAGTTCACATATATAATCTCCTTCCAGATAACCTAAAAACGGAAAAGAATATAAAAACCTTAAAAAAAACTATTTAAACATAAGATGTTGGAACAAAATTAAAAATATTACTTCTATACTTGTATTACTATACTATATATGATCTGTATTTAAGTTAAGAAAGCGAAATATTATATTTCTTTTAACTTAATAATAATAAAAAAAATAAAAAATCCATGTTCTACTGCAGTAGATACGTTTCCTCTTGTCCTAATTTACACTTATCGACACCCCGAAGATATTCTTCAATCTGTAGGCCTGATATCTTGATCGTTGGCCGATTTCCACTATCTCCAACATCTAGTACAAACTGGCAGTTCTACTAATTGCTATTTTTTTGCAATCCTCACTTCGGCCGGAATTGGACCGAGTCGCGGGCGATAAGGCACGAACGCAGTAATGTGGATCGAATAATTTGAAAATCAAATTCGTTAGGGAAAAATCCAATTTCCTCAATTCGCCAGTCAGCGGTTTTTCCATTTGCGCATTGTAGAGAGCGTCCACAGTGGAACCGCAACTCTGGATGGAACTGCGCGCGTACCAGGCTTAGCCGGGATACTCGAAATGTTCACACGCTAAATCCAAATTCAGGATTCCGTCTACATGTTATTGTATATATTTGCATTTCATCATGTTTCGGAACGTGGCGGTGAGGTGATTGGTACACGAGTTACAAGAGACATGGAATTTTTCACTTTTTAAAGTGCATGTACTTTTTTTAGACTGGAAGCTTTTAAAAATCCCTGTGTTAGATTACGCTCGATTCATTCGAGAAATAAAACGAGAACGGCCGTTTTCACCAATTAAAATTGAGTGAATGAAAAATTTGGGTCTTAAAATATAGTGAGTGAAATTGTTGAAGCGTTTTTGCTTACACTTGGAAACTTAATTTTATTGCAACCTAATTTCTTTGTCAATGCTAAAGTTTTCTTTTTTATTGTTTGCGCCCTTGAGTTTTTTTGCTTTGAGAAAAAAAATCCTTCAGGGCCTGCCTTCTACGGGAATGCTGTGTGGGGGATCTTTTTAGGGAAATGAAGGAGAGGAAAAATAAAAAATGATTTTTTTATTACATGAATACAGCACAAGAGTCTCAACTGTTCCCGTCTGGAGCCAGTGAGACTATGGCATCCAAAATTGGGGTATGTTGTGAGGCTTTAGGTAGTGGGGAGGGGAAGGAGATAGGGAAGAGGAAGGTGGGGAAGTACCTGGCTATTCAGATCTGGTCACCAAACACGACTAAAGCCATTTCAGGCAACGTTTCAATTCTGAATGTTGGTCTTACACCAGGGCGATACTGAGAGTATCTTCCACTCTGGAACGTGCCGCAAATATACTATATATTATTTTAAATTAATAAATTGTGAAATACACAAATTAATCAAATAAAATTTATTTGCCACGCCGGGATTCGATTCCGCGACCTTCGGAATGCTAGTCAAGCGCCTTTCCGCTGCACTACGCCGGCCGTTATGAGGATGAGTAGGAATCTGGGGGGTCAATGTGTTCAATGAGTATGAATTCATCCCTCCCACTGCGGTGCAAGGCTATTGGTCGAGAGAGTCGGGCTGGAAAGGTCAAAAGGTCTCCCTCAAGTAGTCTATCCCGGTACAGGCCACCACGCAGTAGGTTCACCATTTCGCGAGCCTAATAGTACCCTGGTCAGCCTTCCCCGACAGAGGCTCTAAAATCTGATGACGCTGTATATTGCCACCGCTTCATTTAATGATGTATTTATTCAATTAATTTTGTTTGTCATCATTTGCTGTGTTCTGATAATGCTTCCGGATTGAACTTGTCCAAATAACAAATTGTGGTTATTTATGTTTAATTTGTTGTTAAATAAAATCTGAACTTTTTGAACAGCAAATAAAATAACTGCAAATTTTGAAAGTATAGTGTAATATTAAATATTACTGTATTCATGATAGTACCGTTCTCGAATACATTGCTATTTGCAATTATATTTTAACTTAATTAAAACTTTATAATAATAAAAAAAGTTGAGTATTGTAGAGTTGAGCGCAGAAATAGAAGGATTTATGCTTGCCATTCAAGATAGAGTCATTAATACTAAAAATTATAGAAAGCATATAATCAAAGATATAAATCAAATTGATGATTTATGTAGAAAATGTTTGGTTTTTCCCAAAAGTATAGAGCACATTATATCGGGATGTACTATATAGCGCCGTCCGAGTATACATTTAGGCAGGTTTTAAAAATAATTCACCAAAGTTTGGTAATTAAACATAACTTAATTGACTGCCGTAATGTAGTACCATATTATGAATATGAACCAAATTCATTTTTAGAAAATGAATTTTATAAGATATATTATGATAAAACTGTTCTAACAGACAGAACAAGTAGTCATAATAGACCTGATATAGTTTTACATGACAAAATTAAAAAAATAATTTATATCATTGATGTAGCTATTCCAAATTCTTGTAATATTCAAAAAACTGTTTCTTAAAAAATAAGAAAATACACAGATTCAGGAAATGAGATTAAAAGAATTTGGCAATCTCAGACTATAAAAATATTACCATTTGTTATTTCGGCTACTGGCATTATACCTAGGTCTCTCATTCAAAATTTAGGCATATTAGATTTGTCAAAGAATTTATATATAAAAATGCAAAAATCAGTCATTTTAAATACATGTAGGATTACAAAAGTTTTTTTAAATATTTATATTGAGGGATCAGTAGGATTTATAGGTTCAATTAGGAATTCCACAGAGCCGAACCCTCTGATATGAAAATATCTGGAGTCGGTGAATTATTTTCCCATTTGGTCTCTGGTAGGTTGACATGTTGTTCTTGTATTGTTTTGTATTTATAATACTTATGTAGTGCAATTGCATAGCGTGGATTGACCAGATGATCATTTGGGAAGTGTGTGAAAGGGTTTAGTTTTTCCTGTGGGGAAAATTAAACCCGGCCATTTAAATCTGGTGTGTATATATTTATATTTATATTATTAAAAAGAAAGACAAACATTCCCGGGTTACGAAAAACCTGACAATATTTGAAAATCTCCTACTACTACCACAGAAAGCGAAAAATGTTGCTCGTGTCATGGTGGAGGGCACCGCCGCCCCGGGAACCATTTATTGGATAACCAACACCTTCGCCACAGGTCACCCCAAGTGGTTCGCTACATTTGGTGACTTAGCAGGGGTGCCCGGATTCATAAGATGAGGTTTATGCAGGTCTTGTCCGCGGATGTGTCTGTCCACTGCTGAGTGCTGGGCCGGATCGACAGAGATAGGTTGAGGGAGGCCTTTTGACTTTTCCAGCCGGACTCTCGAACCATCGCCTTACACTGCAGTTGGAGGGATGGATTCATACGTCCGTCACTCCTGGACACATTGACCCCCAGATTCCTACTCACCCCTCATACCTTTTTACCTTTTTCCTTCCCAGAAATTCCCATCTTGCCTTCCTTAAAAAGATCGTCCACAAAACATCCCCTAAGATGACATAGGGCCGAGAGAAATTATTTTCCTCAAGGCCTCCTGTGTGGAGCTAATGTAAAAAAAGCGATGTCATCTAAGTCACTGACCGGTCCTAACTTACAATCGTAATGACGGCCGGCGTAGTCCAGCGGTAAGGCCCTTGCTCGCAATCCGAAGGTCGCTGGATCGAATCCCGGCGTGGCAAATAAATTTTATTTGATCAATTTGTATTATTTCACTATTTATTCATTTAAAATAATACATAGTATATTGGCGGCACGTTCCAGAGTGGAAGATACTCTCAGTATCGCCCTGGTGTAAGACCACCATTCAGAATTGAAACGTTGCTTGAAAAGGCTTTAGCCGTGTTTGGTGACCAGATCTGAATAGCCAGGTACTTCCCCACCTTCCTCTTCCCCATCTCCTTCCTCTCCCCACTACCTTCAGCCTCACAACATACCCCAATTGGGGATGCCATAGTCCCACTGGCTCCAGACGGAAGCAGTAGGGACTCTTGTGCGGTATTCATGTAAAATAAAAAAAAATGTCATTCCCTTTGGGCTCACGTCATCTTTGGGGATGCTTTTTATACAAATTTCATAATGCCAGAGCTCAACAGTAGTTTTATACAAAATAACAAACAAAAAAAAATATTATCCTATTTGGTGCAGCCGTTCGGAAGCTGGACGCATACATACAATTCGGCGATTCATTTTTAGAGATAGATATTAACTACGACGCCATCAAAACACTCTTTTTAGGGTGAATTACCTCATTTAAAAAAAAACATCGTTTCCAAAGCAACAATTCGTTTGCTTTTTTCTGACATTTGCAATAACTCGATTTTGTTAGGGACAGAAAACGCACGATAAATTATTTCATAAAGCCAGAGCTTATTCATAACGCCAGAGTTTACTATCATATGTTGCCTATATTACTCGCAAATTATGTAGCTTTCTATTAGTGTAAGAATTTTTAAATTCCATTTACTATTTTTTTGCGTGAAAGAAGAACAAACATCCATACGTCCGATAAGTTTTAAGATTTTCACGGCCGAAAGCATTTTTGTTATTTGTGTTTGGGGTGTTATGCCGTGTTGCGCTACCTCCTTCTTTAGCCAACGTTTCGGACATCGTTGCAGTGTCCATCATCAGGGCAGATCCGCGTAACACCCCAAAAACAAATAACGAAAATCCATACATCCATACAAACTTTGGAAAAAATTCGGTTTATGGGCGAAATTCCTAAAAAATAAAACTAGTTATCTTTATACTAACTTTGGGCCGGGGAATCCGAATCTGAAAGAATTAGGTTGGGGCAAGCAAATATAAACTGAATAACAAGACTTAAAATTTTTTAATTCATACCCAGTTTACAGGCCATTTTGACGTTTTTGATACTATCATATGCCATAGAAAAAACCAAAGATATTTTATGGAAAATGTGCCGGCAGTGTTACCAATTCTCAAAATATTTATCCCTAAAACTAAATCAAAACCCCCAAAACACCCGCCAACTACTTGAAAAAAACCCCTAAAAATTTTTTTAGGGATATTTCAATAATAATTGATAAATGATATACTGTAATGTTGTTGAAAACACAAAAAAAAACAAATATATATTGGGTAGCATCGCGTTACTTGTATTTATTGGTGTACTTCTGCCAGTAAAACCTTTTAATTTTTGGTTCCTTTAGGCATTATTAACAAATAATTGCTTGTCGACGCTGCAGTATATAAATTCCAACTAAACAATCAACACGCATATGAATTTTCAGTAAGCATAGGCACAATAACCACCAATCAAGTAGTTTATCGGCTACGCTAGGTTTGTGTAACATGGTTTGTGATAGAAAAGAAAGTGCCCCCTTCGTAGCGCCTACTCGCGTCAAGGCAAGAAAACATCCCAGTTTTCAAGTAGTTTAGCGGCTACGCTAGGTTTGTGTAACATGGTTTGTGATAGAAAAGAAAGTGCCCCCTTCGTAGCGCCTACTCGCGTCACGGCAAAAAAACATCCCAGTTTTCAAGTAGTTTAGCGGCTACGCTAGGTTTGTGTAACATGGTTTGTGATAGAAAAGAAAGTGCCCCCTTCGTAGCGCCTACTCGCGTCACGGCAAAAAAACATCCCAGTTTTCAAGTAGTTTAGCGGCTACGCTAGGTTTGTGTAACATGGTTTGTGATACAAAAGTGAATAAAATTTATAAAAAATAATTACTGAAATTATAAACATGTTTTTTACGTTATTGATATTATTGCATAATTGCAACACTTAATTTTATGTGCTAATATGTTATCTTTTGTTTTTTCTATGATCTTTATTATCAGAAAAAAATGGCCTGTTATATTATGTCTAAATTCAAAATTATACAGTCGTTTAACTCAGTTAATATTGCCGAGTGTAACCTAATTCTTTCAGATTCGGATTTCCCAGCCCAAAGTTAGTATAAAGATAATTAAATTTCTTCTTTCGGAGTATCGCCCATAAAAAGATGTGTCTTTAATTTTGCGAAAATTTTGAAGTCGTGTTATTCAGTTTATATTTGCTTGCCCCAACCTAATTCTTTCAGATTCGGATTCCCCGGCCCAAAGTTAGTATAAAGATAACTAGTTTTATTTTTTAGGAATTTCGCCCATAAACCGAACTTTACCCCAAACTTTCACCTTTATAATATTAGTAGGATAGAGAGATTATATTATTATTAAAGATTTCTAAAATTTTAATAGTAATTTATTGTAAACGAAGCCCGCGGGCGACGTGAATCGTCCAATTTTCTCGAAAAAACATTTTTGCTTGCAAGGTAAAACCGGTTCCATTACAACTCAACAAAATGGCATTCCAACACCCCTTTGAAAAGTCAAAAAAAATTATGATGAAAAGTAAATAGCCCATAACTGAACCCAACGTGATTACTAAATACATACGGTAAATGTATTATTGGGGGGCAAGAATTCTAATAATCCATGCGCTTGATAGCTGCAAGACGAGTTGTTGTCTAGCCTCCTACATAGTTAAGTAAATTAAAATACGTACATATAAAAAGATATTTTATTTAACTTATTTAGGGGCTAGAATTCCAACAATTCAAGCGCTTGATAGCTGCAAGACGAATGGTTATCTAGCCCCCTACATAGTTAAGTAAATTGAAGTACGTACATATAAAAAAATATTTTATTTAATTTATCGGGGGGCTAGAAGTCTAATAATCCATGCGCTTAATAGCTGCAAGACGAGTTGCTATCTAGCCTCCTAAGTTAAGTAAATTCTAATGTAAAATCCATGCTAATTTGTACAGCGCTCTTGAGGCGATTTTTCGCAAAAACAGCGCTATATAAGTTATCCAAATTTATTATTATTATTAACGTATCCCATTTTACTTTTTTTTTCATCACTTTTAATGACTTTTCAAAGAAGTTATGAAGTACCTGCCACTCTTTTGAGTTGTCCAGTCACCGTTAGAATCATAGAACGTTTCACGGAAACACGTTGAAATATAATATGATTTTATGCACGCGAGATGCAAGTAACATCTCTTTTATTATAAATATATGTTTTGTAATAACTGTATACATGTTTATAAATATACATAGACAATGTAAAACAAATTATCCTGAAGATATAATTAGTTTATGAAATATTTCGTTAACTCATTCCACGTAGCTGCACAACAAAACCAATTAGATAACTAAATGTTTTCGCAGTGAGTTTTAATTCATTTGTTCAGAGAAGAGCCAATAGAGAACTCCAGTATATTTTTTTTAATGAGTAATGACCTTCTAACTTAAATAACTGCAATTTTATTTTTAGAGTTAGTTTTAATAGTTAAAATAATTGTCAAAGTTTTAATTTTTCAAGACCCCCTGAAAACCACCGTACGTATGGTGAATCGTGTGTCGTCATCACTCCTGAAAAATTAGTATAGGATCGCGCAATCAGCTGATCTACTGCCGCTATTTTGAATTCCGTTGTTCGAAGTATTCTCCCTAGAAATAGCATTACTATTTTTTTTGTGCAGTAGTTTTTGAATTTTTTCAATAATAGAGATAAACTAATAAGAGATACCTTTATTTTTGAAACATTATTTAGGCCTAAATAAAGTATCAATAAACACAACAACTAAATCTCTATAAACGGAATGCAAATAAACGAATAAATTGATATGACGACCTCCGTTGTCCAGTGGGTAAGACTCTTGACTCACAATCCGGAGTTCGCGGGTTCGAACCCGGCATGCGCAAATAAATTTTATTTGATTAATTTGGGATATTTCACAATTAATTCATTTAAAAATAATATATAGTATATTTGCGGCACGTTCCAGAGTGGAAGATACTATCAGTATCGCCCTGGTGTAAGACCACCATTCAGAATTGAAACGTTGCTTAAAAATGGCTTTAGCCGTGTTTGGTGACCAGATCTGAATAGCCAGGTACTTCCCAACCTTCCTCTTCCCCACCTCCTTCCCCTCCCCACTACCTTCAGCCTCATAACATACCCCAATTGGGGATGCCATAGTCTCACTGGCTCCAGACGGGAGCAGTTGAGATTCTTGTGCGGTATTCACTGTAAAAAAAAAAATGATGGCCTGTGTCATATCATACATTCCCATACAACGACTTTACGGTAACGTCACGACACGTCGAACAGTGACGTCACCTTGACGGCGTGTTTTTACGACCCGATTAAAAATGGACTTTTTAATATAATTTTAAAAACTCTGCGTTTAATATTATTAAATAAAACTTATATATTCAGAATCAGCGTTTATTGGTCAACATTCTACATGGACAAATTTTTTTAAAGGCAGAATATTTTTCACTGGAGTTCCTCATTATGAAAGCGAAAAATGTTTTTAAAATACATATTCTCAAAACTGTGCTTAGGTTTTGACGGCCTACGTTGTCGAGGGGTAAGGCTTTCGTTTACCAATCCGCGTTCCTACCATTCGTAAAACATTTTATTGTAATTATTTAAAACATTTCCTTGGTCAGCCGTTTATTTTAACATGGCGCTATTGAAATGCTTTATCTATTATGACCATGGATGTCGCAAATCCGAACTTCGTGACGTAGACCATTCTAGAACAATGATAAATTAATTTTTTAAAATATTTTTTACCCGCCGAAATTTTTAACAGCTGTTTACGGATAAAATTAAGTCTGTTTCCATAGATATGCACCTTTCATTATCATGTATACCACATACAACATACAGAAATCGAAAATATTTAATTTTGACTCTAATACGTATCCCTCACGACGGTATCAAGTAATAAACACCCAGGATTCGCGCGATTATAAACTATATGATTTTTTCAAATATTTTTTAATAAATTCTACAAATATGAGATAAACAATAAAATACAGATTAATTCATTGGCTCTATAGCACAATAATAATTTTTTTGTCTCCGTGTTAAAATTCAAAGGTATGATTTTTTAATATTGGCGAAAAATTTTAAAAATGGCCTTCTGGGAAATCTCGAGCAATTGATGAAAATTTATTTATTTCGCGTGATCGCTCAAGTGGTTAACAATAACAAATACAACATTACATCGGTGAATCAATCCAATATTATTTTTGTATTTACTCCTTAATAAAATTAAAAAAAAAAAATAATGAAAATAAAATAAAAACTGACAGAGGAAGGATGAAAGTAGACTGAATACTGTAGAAATGAGATCCCTCACAGCGTAGGTGAGGTAAAACCATGTACGATCGTGTGAGAAATGTGGAGATCCGCAAAGAATGCAAGGCTGATGTAAGCGTAATGAGTAAGATTAAGAAAGTAATGCTCAGATGGTAGGGCATGTAGAGTGAATGAACGAGGAAACGAGTGTAAGGAAAATATATGTCGCAAATATGAACGGTAGAAGAAGTCGGGACGACGACCAAATGAATCAGATACTTGTGCCGGGCCATTGTTTCTATTATCTGTGGTCAGAATAATAGAAGAGCGTGTGTTAGGCGATGTATGATTGTGAATGAGTTGTTTGGCGGTTCGTCCTCTCTGCCTACCCCTGCTGTGAAACGGTATGACGTTAGTTAGTTGGTTACGTTGGTTAGTTAGTTATAAAACATGTATTTTTCAAAAACTCTGCTTTTCACTTTTGTTTCACAACCGCCCTCATCACTTATAGACGAGTCTAGGTATAAAAATATATCTGGTCAGTGATAAAAAATAATATCGTCATTGAGTAGTCGTTTCCAAGAAAAACAAACAGCTGGTGAAACAATAAAAATTAACCCTCATTCGTAGCACGCATTTGTTGGATTACCGCCTTTATCTAATGTTCGATTTGGGATCGACGCCTCCAGTTGTCGAGTTTCCCTTTCCTCGAGTAGGAAGAAATAGAGGCTCAGCTGCTATCAATCTTGTCAGCTGCTTCGTTCTTTTCCTTCTTAATCGAAGCCCTGAGAGATATTGCCGCTATTAGGGCGGATAGAGCGACAGAGGAAAGCAAGCTGAGCGCTATAGAAAGGGGCGGTTGGTGATAGAAGATGCCGCACAGAGGGACGAAATCATCGAATCGTGGCATGTTTTATAAGAGACATATTTCTGTTCTTGTTTTTGGAATAGCTCTGGAGGCTATTTAGTTATTTATTTACTATTTCTGTGTTCGCTCAGTTTACAGATTATAAATAAGAATAATAATAATATACACCGTAACTCTTATATAATGTCAAATATATTATAATGTCGATAAAATTCGATTAAGAATATTTAAATGAGCCCGACGATTCACATTTGAAGAAAGGGTCTTTACAGAACTGAAAGTACAAAAAAATTAACAGACAAACAAATGCAAAACGATCGAGTTAAAACTGGATTACGCTACGCTCAGTCAAATATTAGCGATAAAATAGTTTTGCAAAATTACGCCAAAAAATTATATATTTTTAAAAGTGTGGTAATACATCAGAAAATCATTTTAAATTAACTAATTATATTGTAATACCAGCACTTAAGAGGATTAGAATTCGCTTCATGAAATCACATTTACGTACATAAGGACAAACTTCTACAAAACCTTCCATTACACATCTACCCAGTTGATGTACCTACATTGTATACTGTAACGCTATCCAAAGCCTTGACTAAAGAAGGAGATGACGCAACACGGCATAATACCCCAAAAATTACAAACTTGCTTTACAACAAACTTCTAATGTTTATGTTTTTTAAAATGTCAACAAAGTTACTACACATTGATCTGATACTGAATTCATACTGCTTTTTACGCATAACCTTTACATTATAATACTACTTGTAATGTACATGCTTATATCTTTGAAATTATGTTTATTATGTAATATAATAGGTATTAACCACACTACTGAACAACTTACTTATAATTTATTTATTTATGTATTTATTAGTAAGGGACAAACAGCTTATACATAAAACATAAAGATAAATATATACATTGTTAAATCGAGTCAAGCCAAAAAAGTCTCCTATGGTAAAGTTGATTGGAGATAGAGTTTTATTACATATTAAAATTAATTTGAGGTGAGGAGGAGAGGAAGGGGAATAAAGGAGGAGGATAGGATATGCTCCGGATACTTTTCACACTCTCGTATTAATTTTAGATCGTACGTGTTACTTCTAATCGATATTTCTGTAGTGTATGGCTAAAAATGTCTATATTTTGAAATTTTGTGTTATATTGCGCACATATACGGGGAATTGTTGAATTTTTTCTAATGTTAGTTCTACATGTAGGCAAATGAAACAGATGGGATTGCTGAGTTGGTCTTGTCGGAATATGAATATTTATTAAGTTGGTTAGCTCTGGCGAGTCCAGGCCATTATTAACAATTTTAAATAATAAAGTTTGGTCAAAAATTAAACGTCGTGTATAAAGGGAGTTGTAATTGTAGTAATTAATAGATTCGTTGTAATTTAAGAAGTGTAATTTTTGTTTAAAATTTATGTGGTTAAAAATTATTATTGATCTATCAATGTGAGCTTGGTAGAAAGGAGTCCAGATCGGTGTGCAGTGTTCTAAGTGGGGACGGATGAACGCTGTGTAAAGGGAATATAGAGTCTTAAGGTTGCGAAAAGGTTTCGTTATTTGAATTATAAATCCTAGCATTTTGTTGGCCTTGTTGATAATAAGTATACGCGGAAAAGCCTTCAAGGCGAATACATAAATAAAAATAATACAAAAATCGTGATACTAATTTCGGCCTTTAACACAAATAATAATTAGTGCAAAATAATAAGTAGGTACTACCGACGTTGTTGAAACGGTGACCGGACAACAACTCAGAATTCAACACAACACCTACTTTAAAAAGTTATTAAAAGTAATAAAAAATATATATAACCAAATTGATTAAATAGGTTACGTTAGGTAAAGGTTAAATCTATTTTTAATAAAAAAAATTCATAGCTTTTAATGAGTTTTCAAAGAGATGTTAATTTGAGTTGGTTCTGAGTTGAGGTGGAACCGTTGAAACATTGGCAAGAGCATAGATGATAGGTTTAAGAATTTCAATTAATTGTAGGCCAGGTTTTAACGATAATGCTCCACTGTGCGCCGCTAGACGAAGATTGCTCCTATCAAACATTTAAAACATTACAAGGCATCTGTTTCCTTTAAAAGTCTAAAACACTCTGAATGATTAACTTTCTGTACATGTATGTAGTGCATAATAAATTATAGTCTGGTTTAACGCATGCCCATAAAAAATAAAAAAATACACATTCTGTGTAAAATATGATAACATTCAAAATTTAACATTGCGCACCTACTCCCTCTAAAATAGGCAACGCGCAGTAATGTTTTTTTTAAATATTTGTAGGTGCAGGAATCCCGTAGATTTTTTAGTACATGTTTTCTTTTGAGACTTTCCATAGCTTTTTTTTCTCTTTCCTATATGTGGCGGTGGATATCCAACGTCGAGGATGTATGGCATGTGGCAAAGCACTTGACAAAAAGTCGTAAGTGGCTGGTTTCGGTAATTTGCACGCAACATCCTTTTTGTTTAGTAATGTCTTTTTCCCCATTTGGGGGTGCGCTAGACCTCGTCCTTGCATCGGTAGGAGTGGGACACGACGGCACGGTGCTCTCTAAAATCATTTGCGCCACCCCAGCAACATGTGCAGGCTTGAGATTTGGTCGGGCGACCTCGTCTCTCCTTCGCCCTGCCTCCGGCTTCTCGACGCTGAATTCCTTAGGGTCGTCGGGCATTTCCCCCATCTCCCATTTAATTTTCTTTAAGGCACCACCGAGGAACCGGCTAAGGGTCGCGGAAGCGCAGTGTGGTTCACGGCTAGATCGAACATCATGCGCATTCTTGCTGGGACTGTCAATCGTTTGGAGAGGAATCCCACCCGTTTTCCAGAACTATACCTTTATTTTATTTTTTTTTTTTTTATTTTTTTTTTTTTTATTTTTTTTTTTATTTTTTTTTTTTTTTTGGTAGAAAGCAGTCACTTGTTTTCCTTAATTTACCTTTATTATTTAAGTACTGTGTCTTCCTCCCTACAGGTGCTTGCTGGATACAGCACTTGCCTCCTTGTGGACTATCACCAACCTGTCCCATTGTCTTGTCTACAGTCATACTATTACTTATTGTGTCTTTATCTTCCGCTAAGCACTTGCATACTGCTTACTAACAAAGTATGAAGGGACACTGGAGGTCTAGATTGGTTCAAAATTAAAAGAAGATTCGTTCATTCAAAAAATTAGAGTCCTTGCGAGAGCCTTGAAGGAGTAACCATCTTTCTGTTTCCACATTTCTAAACCCAAAATAATTTTCAATCCATCTGTATTGTATTTTCAAAGATATACACATGACAAAGTTCTAATATCAATCATTTTAAATAATCATTTATTTTACAAGGTTCTATCATCACTTACACTCTCTGTTGTGTTTGTATCTGCAAGTTGTACCTTTTGAATAAAAAAAAATTTCACTTTGGTCAAGTATTTTGGCCTCAAATACAAATTTAAGTTTTGTAAGAAATATCTGTTTGTGTCTCAAAGAAAATAAATAAATAAAATAGTTTGGGATCTATTCGAGAAACCTCTAAATGTTCCTGCCAGATGGGGTGACTAATGCTGGGGTTCAGGGGGTTGACAAATACATGATTGTTCCTCTAATCCACTGGAAAATTAATGGAAGACTTAAGAGGAAATACTAACGGCGTTTTTCCATACAAACGTATTCCCCGTTTATCTCTCTGGATTTTGACCCTAGAGCAAAATTTTTTTTTACATAATATAGATATCGACCATTAGCGTGTCGGTACGTTTTGCTTTTTTTGATAATTTACTTCTTATAGAAGTTAGGACCTTCCAAAAATGAATAAAATTGCCTAATTTAAACGCCGTCAAAAAACGTTCAGTAAACAAACTAAACAATGTATTTTGAAAAAAAGCAAAACTTACCGACATAGAATATTTTCTTTTAATACAGTTAGAGAATTTTTTTTTTTAAATCCGTCAAGTTTTGGAGAAGAAAAATGGGGAATACAAAACATCGATTTCAAAGATTTTATTTAGGTATTTTCGGCCCGACGTGCAGGTGTCCCTTTCGCTCATTTCTCCTGAGGGGGCCGGGGAACGGGGGTTTTGACAAATACATACATATAAAGCGAAGTAGTGATGTAACGAATTTTATCGGTAGACTAGTTTTGTCCTTGCCCGTGTAATCGATATTTTTTATTAGTTTTTTTTTCTGTTTAGTGACTCATCGCTGTATACCAATACTGACCGAGCTTTCATGCTAAAATTGTGCAAAATTAAAATTGTTTATGTCAAGTACTATAATAAATTTTCAATTTGGGAGGCGTTTTAGGTACCATCGCCCCGGAAACCATTTATTGGATAACCAACACCCCCGCCACTTGGTCACCCCAAGTGGTCCGCTATGTTTGGTGACTGAGCATGGGTTCCCGGGTTCACGGGTGAGGTCTGCATGGGTTTTGGTGGCGGATGATTTTGTTCACTTACTGGATTGGGAGAAACTGGAATAGGGAGATCTTTTGATCTCTACAGCCGGACTCTCTCCACCATCATTTCATACTTTTACCTACCCAGAAATTCCTCTCCTTCCTTTCATTAAAAATAACCTCCACACAGCTTCTCCAATGACTTTGCATACTATAAGGGTATTTAACTTAAAAATAATTTTTATATTTCATTTTATATAATTGCATTTTGTGATATTTGTAAGTAATCAATCACCTCTACCTTTAATATTTTGTCTATAATTCTCATATGCCTATACATGTTTGTCTTTTAATATTAATCTTATCCTGACGAAGAACACTCTGTTTTCGAAACATGTTGATAATATTGATTACATAAAGCTGTTTTTACAAAGTTCTCGTTTAATTAAAAATGACGCCACAAAGATTGGACCCATTTGCAGCATTTCAAGCTGGGTCGCCATAACCAATTCGTTTGTGCAATTTCAATCAATGCATTTCTTTGTTTCTCGAGAACCCTTCTATGGGCTTACACATCATTAGGTAGTACTTTTACGCCAGTTTTTTAAACATTTGTGGTCAGAAACATCCAAGTAGTGTAGTTTTGTAGCTCTAGCACGTATGAAGCTGTATGACTTTTGCACTCCCAGAAATAAAACCTTTTTAGTATAATTATCATTATGCATATATCCAATTGTATATCCGCATGTACATTATTTGGCTTAATATAGTAAATTTGTTATTTTCCACATCAAGTATACAATAAAATAGATGCAAGAATGTTTTTTTTGATAAATTAATACCGTAAAAAAAAATATATATATTTATTCTCAAAACTCTTGAGAACATATCGTCGTTGCATTCACAAAATATCCCATGTAAGGTTTTCGACCAATTTTTTTTTTGTTTACACCATTTGATTCACCACGGTTTCCTAAATAATCTGACATAAATATAACCCATTTTTCAAACTCATCTTTTTAATCATTTTAGAGGCAACTCTGACCATTACTTGTAATTAATGGTAATTATTTAAAAAATATATACTACATATACTACAGAAATATAAAAAAAATATATAATTATATAATTAAATCCCTATAGGTATACTACAAAAATATATTAAAAAAAATAAAATTATAAAATTAAAATGAGAGAAAAAAGTTTTTTGTGTGCAAGAATTCGTTTTATTTTTTTAACCAAATTTGTCGCATATAAATTAATGTCAGAATATTTCTCATTTCTAACGCAAACTGCCTTTCTGTTAGTATTTTATATTTTAGTTTTAAAGTTCTTGTTGTGTCCTGTGATACAATAGCACTGCTATTGTCTATTATTATTATTGTCCCGTGTGTGCTATAACAGCAGGGCGATTCCGCTATAGACGATTCTCGACAGTAATTTTTAAATCGCAGTATTTGTTACTTTTTTTGATATCAGTTCAAAGAAGAAGGTCAACATTTAATAATAAAAAAAAAATTTGATTTTACTTCATGTTGAAATTTTTGGCGCGCTTGGAAACATTATCATTCGAAGAATCGGTATATAAACTGTAAAATCACACCGTGCAACACTGGCGCGAAACAGCTGTTACCGATGGTTTGAAGTTATATTTTACTGCTAAACGTGTAGTGACAATATTAATTTATTCTTATGTGCCGAAAGATGTAAGTACTTGTTGTTATTTTTTAAGCATCGTTGACTACAAGAAGTCACTCTTTGATTGTTGCACCCGCGATACAAAAGATATTAAAGTTTGTGTTTTTCACAGAAATAAAGTGCCAAAGTTTTGAAACTTTGTAAAAGTAAGAAGAAATTAAAGGCAAACTTGAATTAAACGTTTTTAAGAGTATAATGTTAGCTGAATTGAAATAAACTTTGACTCAAATCGGTTGCACCCGCGATTGTGTTGTTAGAATCGCGGGTGCAACTCTTTGACAACTACCCTAATTGTGTGATTTATCATATATTTTATTGTTTTTTATGCCTTCAATAATAATATATGCTGTGTATTACTAGTGATTTATATTTAATAGGTGTGTTTATATTATTTTCAGCTTTTTTTATAGAAATTCTATGATTTGGCAGGCAGTCTCTCTGAAAAATCTTCTTTTTATTAAAAAAAAGCAGTTAAAAAAAAGATGGTCACGTTGGATGATAAATAGGAAGGGTTGAAAAATAAATCAGGCATTCAATCATAACATTTCTTTCAATCTGAAGACGGCGATACCATTTCCGTGGTGCGAACCTCAGTGTCTCGTCTCCAATTCACATTGGTTTTGAAATCTCCGAAAACCACAACTGAAACAGAAAGTGATTGGGATGATAACAATCTGGAACCTCTTACAAATTACAAAATATAAAAAGAAATTCTAGAAAATAAGAAAAAAACAAATTTTTGTTTTTGAAAAGGATTGATGGATGTAATATGTTCATAGAATTTTCGGCAAATTTGGACGTAACCGAAAAGAAATAATTCACATAAATGACAAAGAAGTGTACTGATTAGTAATACGCATTGTTGGATTTGTTATTTCGGTCCTCTATCAGGGTTTATTGAAGTTTATATACACTTAAACTAGACGAGTTGCACCCGCGATAATTTGATGTTGCACCCGCGATTGTTTAAAAAGCTAATAATTCATTGGTTGTTTTTATTTTCTATATATTTGTTTATTTTTTTAGTAGATTAGTTTAACGCCTTACGAAATATCAAGGCATAACATAATAGATGTATCACAATTAACAGACTTTTGTGTTTTTGTCTTATGATCTGGAAAGGGTGGGCCAGATTGGTTGCACCCGCGATCGCACTTTGAACCTCCCTCCTGACTATTTTGATATTTCAATTAAATTCTTATAAACCAATAAAAAGTAAACTTGTTAAAATGTAGCTCTTCCAAAAATAATTTCATTAAAAATGTTTTTTGTTTTATTATTAGGAAGCTTTATATGCGTCTAAATGTTGCACCCGCGATACTGGAATCACCCAGCACTATCTTTGTTAATTTTGTTCTTCTGTCATTGTTTTGTAAATACTCTATACTCTTTTATTATTTTCTCAATATTATAAGGAGCACTGTAGGATTATTTTTTAAATTTATTATAGTTAAGCGCACTTGAAGTGAAATGTCACAAAACAGCGCTATATAAATATAATGCTATTATTATTATTATTACAAAGTGCTTCGCGTATTTACCAGGATTATGGCCTTGGATGTTCTTTGTATTCATGGAGGCGGATATGGATTCCGCCGCCCCGTGAATTGGATAACCAAGATCCCTGCCATAGGTCTCCCCATGTAATTCGCTACGTCTCTGCATTTGCCCACCTTCTGCGTGGCGGGCCGGATCGGGAGAGACTGGTCGAAGGAGACCTTTTGACCTCTCCACCCGGACTCTCTTGATCCATTGCCTTGCACCTTAATGGGAGGGTTGGATTCATACTTCTGTCACCCTTGGACCCATTGACAGATACCTCCCTTCCCAGAACTTCCTCTCCTTCTTTTCCCTGTAAGGACCCCTACACAGCGTCCCCAAAGATGACATAGGCCCTGAGGTTTTTTTTTCCTAAGGATCCCATATGTGGAGCTAATGAAAAAAAAACGTGGAAAGGTGTGTGTATCTCCTTCGGTCGCTGGCTATAATGCTTGAAAAGGTTATAATAGCGCCAAACTACATTCAATAAATATAATGTTAAATTTGAATTCGAAGCAAGATTTTAAGTAATCGCTGCTTTTAAACTACGTTAACATTCAGTTTTGCCCAACCGTTATATTTTGTTTGTTATATTTTGTTAAAAAATGTTGTTTTTTATGTGAATACCGCACAAGAGCCAGTGAGACTATGGCATCCACAATTAGGGTATGTTGTGAGGCTGAAGATAATGGGGAGCGGAAGGAAGTGAGGAAGAGGAAGGTGGGGAAGTGCCTGGATATTCAGTACAGTTGGTGTACATTATTTTTTAGTATCTTAGTTTTATCCAGAAAACGTGTTATTTTTCCCTTTTACATTTTTAACAGTCTCTCGTGTCTAGGATGATCGAAGTATGTATGAAGAATGAGTTAATGATGAATGTAAGTAAATCTAAAGTCATGGTATTTGAAAGAGATAGTATGAAAACAGTGTGCAACATAGTTGTGAATGATGAGTATTTGGAGCAGGTGGGTGAGTTTGTGTACTTGGGAAGTATGTTTACGAGAGATGGTAGTTTTGACAGAGATATCGAAAGAAGGGTAAATGCAGGCAACTCTATTAATGGAGGACGAACGCCTTTGGCGCCAACAAAAAACTGTCAAAAGAAGCGAAGGTAGCCGTCTATAATTGAGTGCTGGTACCTACCCTGATGTATGGCAGTGAGGCATGGAACTGACAGAGGAAGGATGAAAGTAGACTGAATGCTGTAGAAATGAGATCCCTGAGGCGTATGTGTGGTAAAACCATGTACGATCGTGTGAAAAATGTGGAGATCCGCGAAGAATGCAAGGCTGATGTAAGCGTAATGAGTAAGATTAAGAAAGGGACGCTCAGATGGTTTGGGCATGTAGAGCGAATGAACGAGTAAAGGAGTGTAAGGAGAATATATGACGTAAATGTGAATGAAAGAAGAAGTCGGGGACGCCCGAGGAAGACATGGCACGACCAAGTGAATCAGTTACTTATATGTGAACGAGGCAAGGAGTGTGTGCCAAGATCGAGTTGTTTGGCGGTCCATGCTCTCTGCCTACCCCTGCGGGGAAACGGCGTGATGGTTAGTTAGTTAGTTTTAGTTGGTTTACATTTTTAACAACTAGATTACGTATATTGGACAAAATATGTTTTGTGTTCTTTGTACAGCCGTTATTGAATAAAAAGTAAGTTTGCTACAAAACAAAAGACCATTATTTTATTTTTTCCAAATCACGAAATATAGTTTTTTCTAAACTTCGGGTCGTTTAGACTAATTTTATTTATTTTTACGTTTCGAATAGCTACAAATCATATGCAACTTTAGAGACCTTATGCGTTTAAAAATAATGCGCCCTTTTTTCTGTCTATGGAGAGCGATACACCCTAAAGCCGAGTCAAAAACTTCATTAGCGACGAAATAAGTCGAAACATGCCATCCAAACAGAATATTGGAATACCTAGTAACAAGCATACGATGAGATTAGCGGAAGACGGTAGGCAGGAGGCGCAGAGGGGGAGAGAGAACACTCACGTGGTCTCACCCACACATCTATAGCTAGTTCTTTTGTGAGCGCGGTGCGACAACGATAACTTTTGAAAATACCTACCGTCGAGATTTCTCACCCATGGTATTACCTCTTAAGTGGTGCACAGGTAGACGCCGCGCCTCGTGGCTTCGATACTTACCTGACTGATACGAGGGCAGTTCAAGAAGTTTGAGCTCCAGTACATAAAGTGCCAATTACCAAGATGGTATGTTATCCACAATAGAGATTGTTTATGAGTTTTAATTAATTCTGTGACTATTTATTTTCTTACAAACAATATATGAGTATATTATAAAATAAAGTGTACAATATGCGTGCCGCTAAAACTCAGAAACGAGTCCCGGTACCATCAAGGGAGTTATATGGTGTGGTAACCCTCTATCCCACATCCATGAAGAAAGTTCACGTTTTTACCTAAAGGATGTGCTTTTGAACATATAAGGGCTGGAAGTTTCGCCCTCTAGAAATTTCTTGAGCAGTTCAGAACATTCGAGAGTATTTGAGAGCATTCCACAACGTTCCAGAACATCCCGGAACATTCTGGAATGTTGGGGAATATTCGGGAGTAGTCTCGGGAACATCCTGGAACAACCCAGATCATTGTGGAACATTCTAGAACACTCTCGAATGCTGTGGAATGTTCTGGAACATTGTCGACTATTCGAAGCTTTTTTGTATGGGTGGTGCTGTCCATTGGTAGGGTTATATAAAAAAAGATCCGTAGTGAGTTCGAACATCAGTTCAATCTCATATTAACTCCCTAACCGAAGCCGGGGTACCCCAGGTGGAAAGGAATAATTTATGTCAATTTGTAGTGTTCTCAAAAGTTACTTTCTTCAAAACTGTATTATTTATTTAAAGTTTCAAGACAGAAATTTTCCTGTTATTTTGCATGTCAAGTGTGCAAAATTTCATCAAGAAGTATTCTATATAATATCTATAACTGTATCTATAAATTCTGCTGTACAGTGGGATGGGAAAGAGGAATTGGGGTGATTTTTCGAAATCTCATGTAGACAGACAGCTTTCTCTTGTTTTGAAGGTAAATTATGCCATTTTTTTTTTAAATTCGAACTGATTTTTGAAAACGAGGCTTTTGATTTTTTAGGTGGTAAAATTTGATGAGTGTAGAAATAAATGCACCGCTTCGTGATTTAACAAGTTCGTGAAGTTAAAGAAAAAGTTTTTACGGTTCCATAACAGGTGATCCCCTGACAGTTGACCCCCTGGCATATTTATATACAATATGCAGTCGGTATGTCCCTGAAGAAGTCACTTTACTAAGTGTGCAGAGAGCATGCACCGCCGAAGAACAAAAGTATAAAACATAATTTTCATTAAAATGCATCACAGCTAAAACTACCCATCTGAATACCATATATACCAGTGTATAAGTAAAAAAATCAAAAAAAAAATTGTTAGATGTCCATAACAAATTAATATGAAAGATAAACACAATTAAATAACTTTGTTTCAATTCCACTTTATTATTTTTTAATCCAACCGGTTTCGGTTCGTACTGAACCTTCCTCAGGGGTGAATAAAAATATATTGAACATAATACAGAAAAACATGGTATTTATAAGTAAAATTAGAAGAGGGAGACAGAATATCAACTTAGGTGGGGGCGATGAGGGAGGTGTCTAAGAGGGAGGGGTGAACGTGGGTGGGGGTAATGGAAATATTTTAAAAATCGGGGTGTTAGACAAATCTATTTGTTTATTAAGTAAATTGGTTTTATTTATTTTTAATGACTTTTTTATTTCAAGGGCTTCAAGATTATTAAGGCGTAGACCTATCCCATTTCTATGCAATACATCTATCCCGGAAGCTTTATTAAATGAGTGATTTTTATCTATTAGGTGGGAGGCGAATTCTGAAAAACCATTTAATAAAGCTTCCGGGATAGATGTATTGCATAGAAATGGGATAGGTCTACGCCTTAATAATCTTGAAGCCCTTGAAATAAAAAAGTCATTAAAAATAAATAAAACCAATTTACTTAATAAACAAATAGATTTGTCTAACACCCCGATTTTTAAAATATTTCCATTACCCCCACCCACGTTCACCCCTCCCTCTTAGACACCTCCCTCATCGCCCCCACCTAAGTTGATATTCTGTCTCCCCCTTCTAATTTTACTTATAAATACCATGTTTTTCTGTATTATGTTCAATATATTTTTATTCACCCCTGAGGAAGGTTCAGTACGAACCGAAACCGGTTGGATTAAAAAATAATAATGTGGAATTGAAACAAAGTTATTTAATTGTGTTTATTATAATTATGTATTCCCACAAAGTGTTTGCCACATATCAAGATTTAATATGAAAGACATTTTGAAGTCGATTTTAGGTTAGAAATCGGAAAATAATGCAGAAAAAAATATTATTTTATGATAATTATAATTTCGGGGCCCAATTTTTTTAAATGTGAAATACCGCACTAGAGTCCCAAATTTTGGACTCCTAACTCTGGAGCCAGTGAGATTATAGCATCCCCAATAGGGGTAGGGTGAGGTTGAAGGTAGTGGGGAGGGGAATGAGACAAGGAAGAGGAAGGTGGAGAAGTACCTGGCTATTCAGACCTAGTCACCAAACACGACTAAAGCCATTTCAAGCGACGCGACGTTTCAATTCTGAATGGTGGTTTTACCAGGTTGACACTGATAGTTTCTTCCACTCTGGAACGTGTCGCAAATAGTGACTCGACAGTTGGTTCGCCGACCCTTAGTTGATCCCCCGGAGAGTTGATATATGTAACCCCATGATCCGCCGGAGAGTTCCCCGGACAGTTGATCCCTCTGCCAATTGATCCCTCGGACAGTTGATTCTCTAAAGGAATATTTCTGGTGTACGTCCTCATTTGTAAAGTAAATATACAGAGAGGATATACGACCTATAATCAGGATTGATGTACCCACGGCCTTAGGTATACGCAGACGTTTTGAGTGGAAACCCTCTATATAAATATTTATTCTAACAATATTTCCGAATCCCTGAAAGAACATGCAGTGGGGTTATACGGCCGAATAACAAAATACGACATACTTATATATGCAATTGGCTTAGAGAAAATTCTCTATAGGTTCCTACTTCGGGTCACCAGTTTTGACATATTCCTCTTTCCTAAAATCAACGAATCACTCTAACTACCTAACTAACTAACCATCACGCCGTTTCCCCGCAGGGGTAGGCACAAGACGGACCGCCAAAAATCCCGGTCTTGGCACACATTCCTTGCCTCGTTTACATTCATACAACGTCTCATACATTCTCTTCTATTATTCTGACTCTTGAGATGGCCCGACTCAAGTATCTGATTCACTTGGTCGTGCCATGTCTTTCTTGGGCGTCCTCGACTTCTTCTACCATTCACATTTGCGTCATATATTCTCCTTACACTCCTTTCCTCGTTCATTCGCTCTACATGCCCAAACCATCGGAGCGTTCCTTTCTTGATCTTACTCATTACGCTTACATCAGCCTTACATTCTTTGGGGATTTCCACATTTCTCACACGATCATACATGGTTTTACCACACATACGCCTCAGGGATCTCATTTCTACAGCGTTCAGTCTACTTTTATCATTCCTCTGCCAGTTCCATGCCTCACTGCCATACATCAGGTTAGGTACCAGTACTCCATTATGGACGGCTAGTTTCACGTCTTTGGATAGTTTTTTGTTGGTGACAACGGCGTTCAGTCCTCCATTAATAGAGTTACCTGCATTCACCCTTCTTTCAATATCTCTATCGGCCTTCCCATCTCTCGGTATCATTCATATGTCCGATTTCCGTATTTTCTCTAATAATTTCAGCATTTTCACAACATCGGACCATCAGAACACGTGCCTATCATGGTGATCGAAATATCCTCAAGTTATTTTTAATTAACAATTCATTGGCAAAAAAAAATAGATAATTAAGTCATTGTAATTAAGGTGGCAACTAATTAAGATTTTTCAGAATTTTCCAAATTAAATTCCCAATTCAGTGCATAATTAATAGCGCACCTCTTGTCTCTACGGTAATTAAATTATCTTCGTTTGCACTTCACTCGAGCGAGTTGGCTGGCAGTTTGTTTTCAGGGTCGTGCCGAAACCTGGACACCGAATACATAACTGATAGAAGTGTGTTCTTGTAACCAAATTAAGCACAATTTTTCCTTACTTCTGGTGTAATTTTTTTTTTTTTAAATAATCGGAGACGGTTTACATATATATAGTTCCCGTGAGCACTTAGGCCATAGACCCATTGTACTATCTCCCATTTTACCTCATTCCTTTGACAGTAACCCAGTCCCTTTTTATAAAGTTCACCAGGATTATCATTGGAAATGAAGCTTTATCTTCTGGTTCGACAATGTGTCTTCCCAGGTCTCATTTCCCCTCTTCACTCCTCCTTGGTTCCCTGAAGGCCCCACGACGGAAGAGTGCTTCATCTCTCCTCTCCACTCCTTAGTTCCCCGAAGGCTCCACGATGGAGAGTCCACCTCCCCTCGGTTTTCTAAAGGCCCCACAAGGGAAGAGTTCACTCCACACTGGTTCCCTGAGGTCCTCAGGAGGGAAGAGAACTTGATCTCTCCTCCTCACTCCTCCTTGGTTCCCTAAAGGCCCCACAGAGAAAGAGTTCACCAAGATGGCCTCATTTCTCCTGTACATGGTTCCTCGAAGGCCCCACATGCGAAGAGCACATCATCTCTCCACTTCACCCTCCTTGGTTCCACAGAGGCCCCGCGCTGGAAGGGTGCCCTTTCCCTTGGTTCCTTGAAGACCCCACAAGGGAAGAGTTCGTGGAGGTGGCCTCAGCTCACCTCTCCACGGTTTCTCCTCTTGGTTCCTCCTACGGCCCCAGGAAGGAAATCCACAGAGGTGGCCTCAGCACTCCTACGTTCCCAAAAGGTCCCTAGTTTTCGAATGGTTCAATTTTTTTTTGTCCCACCAGTTACCAGGTAAATTGAAGGTCCACTCTAGCAGAGCCCTGAGTGCTGGAATGAGGTCTAAATACTCCGAGATGCGACCTTGTTTCTCGGAGGCACCGTTCGTGACGCTGTTCCCCAAGACATTCAGCCAGAGCACGGTAGCTCACACCTTGGCTTGGGATGGCTATTGCAGGTTTGTGTTTCCACTCCCTGAGCGATAATGAATAAAACTTTCAATTTTGGAGGTGGGAACGAAATCATTTATTGGATAACTAATACACCTACCTTAGGTCATCCCAAATAGTTCGCTACTTTGGTGACTTAGCAGTGGTGCCCGGATCCATGGGGTGAGGTTTGTTTAGGTCTCGAATGCATTAATTTTATTTGCCCATCTTCTGCATCATTCCATCTTCGGCGCAGCGGCCCGTATTGGGAGAGACTAGTTAATGGAGACCTACCCTAGACCTCTCCAGGTGGATTCTCTCAACCCACCCCCTTGCACCGCCATTGGAGGGAGGGATTCCTGACCATTTCGTCTGTCTATAAATTTGTTTGTAAGTTGAGCGAAGATTCTTTCTTCGAGTGTGAAATCGTAGCGTTTATTTCTTCTTCTTCTTCTTGTGCCCTGTCCGTTCAACGGACGTTGTCTATCATGTTGGCTATGCGGACTTTGTTTACTGCGGCCCGGAACAGCTCTGCAGTAGACTAGCCAAACCACTGTCTCAGGTTTTTCAGCCATGAGGTTCTCCTTCTTACAGGACCCCGTCTTCCGACATTATGAGATGCAATATTTCGTACTTCTCTGGATATCTCATCACTTATCCAAGATATTGAAAATTTCGGATTTTTATGGTTTTAATAACTTCTTTTTCTTTATTCATCCGAACATCAGCGTTTATTTAGATTTTCTTATTATTTTTTTTTTCAAAATTATGGTGCCTACTCGCCTGGAAAAAGTATGAATAAATTGAATTTCATTATTTTAAAAGAAATAAAAAGCATAAAATGTACGATTTATTTTTAAGTAGGTGAATATTTAAGTACCTACTAACAAATATTTATTTCAGAGGAAATTTTTGGTTTTGATTTATTAAAAAAGAAAAAAAAGAAACACCGTTAATTTAATTAAATACGATTTATTGTTAAGTAGGTGAATATTTAAGTACCTACTAACAAATATTTATTTCAGAGGAAATTTTTGGTTTTGATTTATTAAAAAAGAAAAAAAGAAACACCGTTAATTCAATTAAAGATTAATTTTTACCGGTAATCCAAAATTGATTTTATTGTGACTCACTTTGCACTCGCCCTCCACTTATTAAACTCAGTTGTATTCAATCTTCCGATAAATGTGTTATTGCAAAAATAAATTCCTAGTGTACAAATAAATAATAAATGAAAACCCCCATCAAGAGTCCGAGGTCTAATAAGTAAAAAATTTACGAGGACGATTTTTTTATTTTATTGTATGAATATAAAAAAACCAAAATACAAAAAGCGGAAAACTTCATTTTGGACATGCCTTCACTAGTATAGTAAATGAAATTGGTCTGTCTTGAGGCCTAGGAACTGCATCTTTTTTTTGCAGATCGTTTCTGGGGATTCTTTGTTCAGTGGGCCCGAAGAATTTCTTTCGGGCGACATAAGTATGCACTTAGAGCAATAAATTTTAATTTCGGCGGAAGGAAATTTTATGATAACATATTGTGAGTTTTACCTTGTAATAAAAGCAGGAATATTAAACATTGTTCATTGTTTTAGGCGTTTTAAACATGTCTTTAGAGGGCGATGTCGTACAATGTTTGCTGTAACCATTTATTAGTCGCCTGTTTTAGTCGAGTAATTAATCACATTACAACGTCTATCAACCTGCTTGGAAATGGTAAGCTTTCCGTTGGTTATACAAACCGAAATCTTTTGTTAAGAAAACCCGTGAATAATTATGATTATTTTGTTTTATTAACGTAATTTCGAACAAGATGACATGATGTAGAGCTTCAATTTATTTTCAAATGATCCTAATTGGAAAAATACACGAAATAACCTTGAAGTCTCAAGTGCCTAGTTATAAAGGGAGGAAAGTTAAGAAAGTTAAAAGTTAAAAGAAAAAAATTAAAGAAATAGTTATTTGGATAACAAATATATTTTTTACTAGCTGGTTCCCAGCATGGGTTGCCATGCCATTTAACCCCTCCGAATTTTCGCGAATATTCGCTTGTGCTGTCTCAAACGAAATGACATTTTATGAAAACTTTGTGTTATTACCGCTTCACAATTAAAGCTCTATAAATGAAACATTTCTGAACTTAGCCTAATAGTAAAAACTGTTCTAGAAAGTTTACAAAATAAGCTTTCGAATTATTGTATTACAAATAAATATTAACATTTTTAAATATTAAAATTTAGAATAAAAACATTTAAAAAAATGTAAAAATGACTCACGTGATGTTTTTATGCGAAAACGGTACTAAAATCACAGATTATTTAAACAACAATACTTATTCTGTTGTATAAATATATAATAAACACTTGTCACCTCACTTTTTTATCATTTCATATAAAAATATTTAATAAAAATTAACAATGTCGAGTGGGGTCGAGCCGCCGGTCCGAAATTTGGCGGGAAAAATTATGTGTCAGATTGTGCGAATGACAGAATATTCTTGTTATGTATTTCTATGGACAACTTGAATAGGGATGTACATCTTGTTCCACTATCGACCTTTTACTTTTTGTTTTAGGGATGTTACTAAAAGAATAACGGAGTTAGAACGATTTCTATGGAGACACACGCGTTGACGTATAAACACGCTTATTGTACTTGACTGCTTTCGTATTTCTAACGCATATATCTGCTTAAGTTGGTGACCGGTTTAAAGAAAAAAATTCTCCCTGCTTATCTTTTCCCATTCGTCCCGTTCGCCTTCCGCATCCCCTTCCTCTCCCGCGTCCTTTTCCTCTCTCGCGGTTCCCCTCCCCCCTCTTGCGTTCCCCTCTCCCCCTCATGGGTTCCTCTCCCTCCTCCCCCCTCCCGCATTCCATACATTTATTCCCGGTACATTCAGTTTTCAAGCAGCTCGCGAGCCATCTATAGCAAATTTTTTATACAAATTTCATAATGCTAAAGCTCGTATGTGTTATTCTGATGTGTGGGCTATATTACTGTAAAGTTTTATTAAAATTCATTCTGTGGTTTTTGCGTAAAAGAGTAACAAACATACATCCATACAAACTTTCGCCTTTATCCGGTACATTCAATTTTCAAACAGCTCGCGTGCCACCTATTGCAATTTTTTATACAAATTTCATAATACCAAAGCTTATTGTCATTCAGTTATTCTGATGTATGAGCTATATTATTGTAAAGTTTTATTAAAATTCATTCTGTAGTTTTTGCGTGAAATAGTAACAAACATACATCCATACAAACTTTCGCCTTTATCCGGTACATTCAATTTTCAAACAGCTCACGCTTCATTATTATACAAATAATGCCAGAGCTCGTTGTTATTTAGTTATTCTGGTGTATGGGCTACATAAAATCCATTCAGTAGTTTTTGCGTGAAAGAGTAACAAACATTCATCCATGCAAACTTTCGCCTTTATCCGGTACATTCCGGTTTCAAATAGCTCGCGTGCCACCTATTGCAATTTTTTATACAAATTTCACAGTACCAAACTATGTCCGTGGTACCAAAGCTTATTGTCATTCAGTTATTCTGATGTACGAGCTATATTATTGTAAAGTTTCATTAAAATCCATTTAGTAGTTTTTGCGTGAAAGAGTAACAAACACAATACATCCAAACAAACTTTCGCCTTTATAATGTTAGTAAGATAGAGAGATAGTATTTTGTGTACAGCCAGTTATATTTTGAATAACGAAAGACATTATTCAAAAGTTGTGGCGTTTTGTCCATACAAACATAACCCCCAATTTCCTCTCTGGATTTTGACACTAGTGCAAATATTTTTTAATATACATAGTATAGATATTAATCACTAGGGGATTATCTTAAAAATGACATCGGAACCAAAAATATTGGTTTCTCAGAGCCTCCTAGGTGGAAATAATGTAAAAAAATCTTATTAATATTTCTGTTATTTCACTAGTAGCATCTCCACCTAGTAACAACTAAACCATGATTTACGCTGTGAACATTTTTAATTGGAGTGTTATTCTGTTACATCTCAATGGTATTTTCATTAATGTAATAATTGTTAACACTCTGTAAATGTTTCAACTCTGTAAGGTGTCACACAATTTGGCTTTCGAAATGGGTTGGGTACTCGGGAAGTGTTATTTAGTATTCAAGTACTAATCCAAAGATGTAGAGATGTGAATGCAAATGTACATACATGCTTCATTGACTTCCTTAAAGCATTTGATAGAGCTAAACATGAGAAAATGATTCAAATTCTGAAAACCTCCGGGATAGACGATAAAGATATAAGGATAATAGATAATCTTTATTGGAACCAGAAAGGAGCAGTAAGAGTAGAGCAATGTCTAACAGACGAAGTAGAAATAAAGAGAGGCATGCGACAGGGTTGTATTCTTTCACCTATGCTGTTCAACTTATATTCAGAAAAAATATTCAATGAGGCTCTGCAAGAAGCTACTCAAGGATTTGTTATAAATGGGAAGATTCTGAACAACCTGCGTTATGCAGATGATACAGTACTTCTAACAAGTAACATTGAGGATTTACAACTTTTGCTGAATCAAGTAGTGAAGACTTGTGAGAATTTTGGGCTAGAACTGAATATAAATAAGACAAAATACATGCTCATAAGCAAAAATAATGCATTGGATAAAAATCTTTATATTGCTGGAACAAAACTAGAGAAGGTACAGAGTATTGTATAATTGGGCTGCAATGTAAATGATAGATTCAATTGAAATCAAATGCCGCATTAAGCAAGCTCGTGCAACCTTTATCCGCATGAAAAAAATGTTCTGCAGTCATGATCTCAACCTTGGATTACGAATGCGAATGGTCAGATGCTGCGTGTTTTCGATATTATTTTACGGAATGGAAGCATGGACGCTTACTGAAGAACTAATTAGGCGACTTGAGGCATTCGAGATGTGGATCTACAGAAGAATACTTAAAATAAGCTGGATGGACAGGGTTACAAACAAAGATGTTATGGTTCGGATGAATAAAGAAAAGGAAGTAATTAAAACTATAAAAATTCGAAAACTTCAATATCTTGGACATGTGATGAGACATCCAGAGAAGTATGAGATCCTGCATCTCGTAATGAAGGGAAAGATTGCCGGAAGACGGGACCCTAGAAGAAGGAGAACCTCACGGCTGAAAAACCTGAGACAGTGGTTTGGCCAGTCTACCGTGAAGCTGTTGCGGGCCGCAGTAAACAAAGTCCGCATAGCCAACATGATAGCCAACGTCCGTTGAACGGACAGGGCACAAGAAGAAGAAGAAGAAATGTTTCAAATAATTTTCATAAAATCATTATAATATTTTATATCCAAACAGAAAATTCAATTGAGTTGGGATATTTTCAAAGCTGGACGCCACAAGAAAAACAAATTTAATCATTGAAATACTTTATTTTTAAATGAAGACAATATTAGCGAAATTCAATAAAAAATCTGCAGACAGAAAATTAAGAAAAAAGATATTGGCACTCGAACCCAGGACCTTCTGCTTACATGGCAAAAGCTCTACCAACTGAGCTAAGATGTCTATATCCAATTCGGTCACTTTTAACTGTAAACTGATGAGTTTCGCTAATATTGTCTTCATTTAATTAAATATTGCAATTTGAGGTTTTACTGACAAAGTCAAAAATAAAAAATAAATACTTTATTGTTCGCAAAACACTCTTTTTAGGGTGATTTGCCTATTAAAAAAAAAACGTCGTGAAGAAAACACTCAACCAATGAAGAATCAAGGAGCCTTGAAAAGAGAGGTTATAATCAAAGCGGCCAATGAGCGCAGCGTAATTTCCTTTTTATATCTCAACTAATAGGAGCTTTGATAGGAGTTTGAAGGTGCTGTATGCATCATTTCCGTTTCATTCGAATTCCAAATCATAACGGGGCCATAGAAGTTTCACTTAAAAAAAAATATTATTATTATTGAGGCAGTGAGGAAAATAATTTCCCTTAGGGGGGAGAGACATCTTTGGGGATGCTGTGTGGAGGTTTTTTTAGGGAAAGGAAGGAGAGGATAGTTCTGGGAAGGAAAGGGGTTTAAGTTTAAGGGGTGGGTAGGAATCTGGGGTTCAGTGTGTCCTGTTACCTACTTGTGTATTTATTTACCTGTGTATGTAGTTTCAATGTCTTTCAACAGATGTCATTTGATTAGTTAATTGTATGTCATTTTGATGTGTCTCAACAGAGTTCAGTAAACTGTACTAGTTTTTTGGGACTAATACGTGAACGGTTACGAAGACAGCCGATGACTGTGAAGCACTTTCAGTGACCCTTTAGAATGGACGTTGAGTCCAGTTAAATATGAATTGTAAATAAGACGATAACAAGCATGACTCGTAATCAGGCGAACCGATGTAGATATCATTGAAACTCCCGAAGAACAGCATTGTTCACCGAGGGAAATAAAAGTACACCACGCTAACGCTTGTGTACAAAATCTCTACATATTATAAAGTTAAGTCCCCCGCGCCGTCTTTCTGTCTGTCTGTCTGTTCGCGATAAACTCGAAAACTACTGAACGGATTTTCATGCGGTTTTCACCAATAGATAGAGTGTTTCGTAAGGAAGGTTTAGGTATGTAATTTGTCAAGGATTTATGTAAATTGGTTGAAAAATAACGATAATTGTTAGAAGTGTCGGAAAAAAGTCCAGCCGCCTGGTAGCTTTCATCGAAAACGCTGCTTAATCCTTTTGGGATATAACAAAACAATTAAAGGTGGGATATTCCTCTTTTATAGATCTACAAAAAAGTCCGCGAAGGCATATATCTGTCTTTTACGGATAGCTTACTATACACATTATATCTTCTTATCTTATTAGTATTATCAATTGCTGTTCGTTTGTCTCGCTAAAACTCGAGAGCGGCTGGGCCGATTTAGGTGATTTTGGTTTTGAAATGTTTGTCGTAGTCCAGGGAAGGTTTAAACGCTGAGAAAATATGGAAAAATTGTGAAATAGACAGTAAAAACAACAATTTCATTTTCTCATATAAACAGTTTTAGTGTTCTACCTACCTACTTTCAGAAACACAACGTAATCTTAAATTGGAATGCAAAAAATAAAAGAATTCTGATTGTCATATTTCAAACGTCAAACGTTACCTGTCATTCTGTTACTGTTTAAAATCTTCTAGGATCAGTTTGTCAGTGCGTGAGAACTTTATTTACCGTTTTAATGTGCCAAGGAAAAGACGAGCTGACATAGGTCGTCGAAGTCAATCAAATGGGCGATGAGCTACCTCACAACCGTGAACCTGGAACGAGTAATATTCCACTTCGATCCGGAAGTAGATTATTGTGCCGACAATTCCGTGACAATCGGGGAAATGACAATCATTTGTCAATTTTGTAAAGCGTAAAAATACAACGGCGAATCACCTGGATTATGTTGTGCTGGTGGTAAAGTAAAATTGCACAATTGGTCCCACCATCAGATCTATTACGTTTCGTGAGGAAGGTTAGGTATGTAATTTGTCAAAGATTTGTCTGTCTTCTAAAAAAATAGTCACGTACAATGGGATAATTGGAAAGTTATTTAGACGGATACAGTATTAATCCTTATTTACTTAAATATGTTAGTTACCCTAAGCATTTCATTCACATTATTATAATCTTTCACACCATCTCTATGTATTATAAATTAAAGTCCTCCGCGGCATCTGTCTGTCTCTTCGCGATAAACTCGAAGAAGGAGGTGGTTACAAAGGTTGGATTTTACAAAGTGTTTTATTAGCCACAAAAACGCGTGTCCGGGTTAGCTAGTTAGTTATAAATAATGTTTGTGAGTATTCAAATAATGTCTACTTTGTACATCGTTGAAAGTTGAAACCAAACTTCATAAATACAATTGCCTATCCTAGAAGCGCCCTAATTACATAAATCTAAAGGTTGAGAACAGTTCGCTGATTAATTTCAATGAGATTATGAACAATGCTGTAAATAGCTTCGAGATTTGTGAAGGTAAATTGGCGTCCCCGTTTCCAGAACCACTAGAGATAAAGCTAAGTACGCTTCAGTGCACAATTTCTTCCGTAACACTTGGTAGATAGATATACGTAAATATGATCGGATCATAGACATCCAAATGGATAGACAAGCAGTTACAGATGAGGGGTAAAACCAAACTATGGAGAGCGAAGAGGGGAAAGATGACTGTCATTCGTTGAACAATCAATCTGACAGTATATAGGCATCTCGCATTACAATATCACCATTTAGTTCTTAAAAGCAAAATCTGCTTTGAATGAATAGACCTTTTTACATGGAAGCGCGAATTGCTTGCCACGTTCAAAACATATTTGCTAAGGCCAAATGCTCGCCCCAAAAAGACTCGCGCCAATACACATATCAATATTTTGTTTCCGTGTTTAGTTAAAACACTTTTACAAATGTTTCATAATTTACTTACCCCTGTAACCAGCGACGAGCACATTGGAGTACCGCCCACATTCGCTACGTGTACATTGATACGTAGATATATTGTATAGCACAAGCTGCCGTTATTTCGTTAAATGTATGGATGTCAGCTTCTCGCTGTTCACGGCAAGAATGATGACGTTACACATTTTAGATTCAAGCGAGGCTATATCCCCTCCCCATGGAGCGAGCCGGTTCCAAGGAGGAGCTACAGCCGGCGCCATGTAGAGGGGGAAATAATACGTTTTTATCACTTAGGGCAGGTCCAGATATATTCATATGTCCGTGGATCGGATACAATATGTAATCATAGAATACATAAAATACATCCAATTTGGAAGGCGGGTTATTGGACAACTGTCACCTCTGTCGTAGGTCACCCCTAATAGTTCGCTACGTTGGTGACTAGAGCAAAGGTGCCTGGGATCATGGGGTGAGATTTGTCCGTGTCTTGGCGGCGGTGCTTCTGCCACTTGCTGTGTGGCGGGCCGGATCGATAGAGACTGGGTGAGGGAGTTTTTTTCCAGCCGGACTCTCTCGCCCCATCGCTTTGCACCCCAGTGGAGGGATTTTTTTTTCTGAGGAAAATTATTTTCCTCAGGGCCTATGTCATCTGGAATGCTGTGTGGAGAGGGACCCTCCAGTGGGAGTTAGGAGAGAAAGAAATGAACATTGGTCTTGGAGAGACCCATGTTGTAGGAAGGAGGAAACACAGAGGCCGGCAAATCATTCCACAGCCGAGCTGTTGAACACAAGAACGAGTCGAAGAAACGACCCGTTTGTGACAAATGTCAACCGTGTACAAATGTTGGGCACGCGTTTGGCGTGTTTCCCGACTATGCACCGGTGCCAAAGGGATCAATGATGCTAGTTCCTCGGAGCATCTTCCATTGTAATACCGGTAGAACAAGGATAGCATTCCCACCCGACACCTGTGCTCTAAAGATTGCAATCCGTCTGTTAAGATGGGAGAATCTATTAAACGGACCGCCCGTTTCTGCACAGAGTCGAGGGTATTTTTCAGGTATTTTGGAGTTCCAGACTAGAGGTGGCTGCCAAATTCAACCGTGGGGCGCACTTGTGATTTGTACAGGGTTAGCAGTTGTGTACTATTGAAGTATCTGCGAGCCCTGTACAGTACGCCCAATTTTTGGGAGGCTAACTTTACTCTGGCTTCGATGGAGCCCCCATACCTCAGCTGGTCACTTAGGGATGGATTCATACGTCCGTCACTTCTGGACGCACTGACTCCAGTTCCTGAAGAACTCAGACAACCTTAAACGTACCAACCTAATCATTTAAAGTTTTGACCGAATTTTTTTTTAGGTGTTTCCAAAATTGGAACTGATTTTTCAAAAATTAAGAATGTATCGTGATTTTTTTATTGGTCTGCGCTAGCAATAACAATGTATTAGTGTAGGTACTTCAAATTTATAATTAAAAATAATAATCATTGTATGTTTCTGTGACGGACACGCCATTAACGGCTTAATTACCCCCTCGAATGAGTTGCGCTCAATTCTGAGGGCAAGAACTACAATGAGTCAGTTATTTATTGTTGTGCAAGATAGGGCTACGCCAAATATGGTGACCCGACAGTAATCCCTGACGGTTAGGCCCCCAAAATTATCTCTACATCTAACTATCTATCTTCTATCTATCTATCTTCTATCTATCTTCTATATATCTTCTCTTCTTCTTCTCTTCTATATAAATAAAAATGAATCGCCGAAATGTATGTACGCGCATAACTTCCGAACGACGGCACCAAATTAAATAATTATTTTGATTTTGTGTTCGTTATTGTCAGGACAAGGTTTGTATAAAACTACTGGTGAACTCCGACGTAATGAAATTTGTATAAAAAAAGCTGTTTGAAAACTGAATATACCGGGTCTGAATGTATGGAATGCTGAGAAAGAGGGGAAGAGGGGAAGAGGGGAAGAGGGGAAGAGGGGAAGAGGGGAAGAGGGGAAGAGGGGAAGAGGGGAAGAGGGGAAGAGGGGAAGAGGGGAAGAGGGGAAGAGGGGAAGAGGGGAAGAGGAGAAGAGGGGAAGAGGAGAAGAGGGGAAGAGGAGAAGTGGAGTGGGGAAAGGGAAGGCGGGGAGGCGAAGTGGGAATGCGAGAGGGGAAGGGGACGCGGGAGAGGAATGGGAGGCTGAAGGGAACGGGGCGAATGGGAAAGGACACGCAGGGAGAAACAATTTTTTTATTAAATGGCATAGCAACGCATGCCGGGTACCAGCTAGTATATTATAAATTAAAGTCCTCCGACGCGTCTATCTGTCTGTCTGTTCGCGACAACTAAAAACTAATGAACGGATTTTCATGCGGTCTTCACCAATAGATAGAGTGATTTATAAGGTTTAGGTATATAATTTATCAAGGTTTTGTGTAAATTGGTTGAAATATATAATATATAGAGGCGGGCTGGCAAGCGGGCGGTGTATATTTGATTTGTATGCAAATTAACAGATGGCGTTTGTTATAAAGGTTGGGTAACCAACCAACCAGAAGTGCGCTGCGTTTCGTTAGCCACAGCAACTCTGCCGGGTCAGCTAGTAGTTATTATAAAATTATTAGTTTTGGGTCATTACTTACCAATTTTAAACCTAAAATTGACTTCAAAAATAACTTTAATAATAAGTTGGTAGGACGTCAATCGAATTCTACTTATACGCTGATACATACAGTTTTATTCTTGATGTATTTGAATTAAAATATGTTTCATACTTTTGTTATTTGGCGGTACATCGTCTCGGCACAACTCTTCGAGGAGTTATTTTGGTAAACATGCATGGAGTCCACCTCACGGATAATACGGAACGTTCGTGTTGTCGAAGTTTGATGCACGTATAATACGGAATGTTCCTTTTTTAAATAATAGACAATCAAATACGACATTTTCGGAAGTACCAATCTTGTAAAATAAATTCTCGTCAAAATAAAAACAAAAAAGTACCTACTTCGAATTATTGGATTGAGGTTTAAACTACGAAAGCTGGATGTCATCATAATTTTTTTTTTAAATCCCAGGTTTTGAATGGTTTGTTCGGCAAATCAGGGTTTGTTTAGCGGGTTTGTGTAATTATTCTAACATTTCTTTCCATGTTCTGCTGTTCTAATGAGTAAGCGGTTCGATGCATAAATAATGTTTTTTTTTTTTGTAAATACGTGTACCATATTTTCCCTAAACCGACTGCATATTGTGTAAAAGTGTGCCGGGGAGTCAACTGTTCTGGGAACAACTATCATGAAACCATCAAAACGTTGAGCTTCTAGTGAACTTTACTTTTCTGATCTGGTTATTTCAATATGCGCTCTTCGGCGGTTCAACCTAAGACTAAGTCATAGTTTATTTAAAACACTTTCGAATCCTCCTGGTGCCAAAAATATGGTCAGGTGGTTTGCCTCCAGTTAATCAAAATGATATCCAGATTTTTGTTGGGGCAAGTCAATTTGGATGTCCATGCCCTCACCATATTATCCACCAGCTGCAAACTCATTTGATAACCGCGGTCAAAACTCAGTAATTACATACAACTGTTATTGAAACATGGCTCAATTAGTCGGCAATCTAACGCTCATTAGCACTGCACCGCACTAGCACTGTGGCACGCTGTTTGGTTAGGACAGGCTGGACAGGACACCACCCATTGCCGTTCATTATCTTCAATATGTTTGCCTCGAGTCCAATAACCCGGAGGACGTTAAACAATAGTGTCTAGACCAGGACTTCCCAACCAGGGGGGCACGCCCCCCTAGGGGGGCGTAGAGAAATGTAAGGGGGGGGGGCGTAATAGGTACGTTTGTATTTCCAAAAAAAAATGTATTTAACGCGTAGGTAAATTAAGTGTTCCGAATTGCCATTCAATCGCTGCTATACAAGTTTCGACAAGTCATAACACGACGTGTGATGCGCTCTGAATCAGCTAAACTTGAAACTTCAGGGAAAAAATGGCACTTTGATTAGTAACTATGATCATATTCAAGGTTTCATATCAAAGCTTCAACCTTGGAAAAATAAGGTATCTCCTGAAAAATTATTTCCTTTTTCACGGCTATCCGAAGAAATTAATAATGAAAAACTGGATAAAAACAGAATCGACCAACTGGTACAGAACAGAGCATGCAAGCTCAAGTATCTCATTAGTACTTTAAGTTTTTATTTATTTGTTCTAAAATTATTTTGAAAATTGTTAGACATTATCTAATTATAAGAACATAATTTAAATAAACAAAAAATAATAATAGAATAATTTGTATAATAAAAAGAAAACTTATAAATGTAAATGTAAAAGTAATTAATGATTAAAAGTGTACCTACTCTTCTATTAAAGATCCATCATAAATAAATATATTGTATCTGTATTGTACCTATTTGAAATTCAAATAATTAATTTGGTTAATATATAAAAATGTGTTTCTTATTTTTGTTGAAACTTAATTAAGGGGGGCATGAAAATATTTTTTTTGGTTCAGGGAGGCTCGGCGAAATAAAAGTTGGGAAACCCTGGTTTAGACACACCATTGTATTGAATGATTTGTCACTGAATGATTTGACTGATATTTTTTGCAAATTCGAATGCAGCGAACTTGTGTATCAGGAGTCGAACAAAAAATTACGCAGATGCATTGCTTGCTTTAAGCATGTTTCAAATAGTGTGCGACGGCCTCCGAATTTGTATTATTTCACAATTTATTGAAGTGAAAACATCTTTAACACCGTTGTGATTTAAACTTGATGAAACAAAAAGTGTGAAGTACACACTCTGATTTTTCATTAAAAATAATATATACTCTTCTTGCGGCACATTGCTAAGTGAAAGATACGCTCAGTGTAAGACCAGTGTATCGCCCTAGTGTAAGAGCACCATTCATATTTGAAACGTTGATTTTCAATTTCTTCTTATTTGTGTGCCGTATCAGGTCCCGGCGACGTTGGCGATCACACTTGAGAACGTCTCTCTGTCTTGCGCTGCCCGGAATAGCTCCTCCACACTTCTAATGCCGGTCCACTCTCGTATATTACGCAGCCAAGACATTTGTCTCCTACCAGGCCCTCGGCGACCCTCTATCTTGCCTTTCAATTTATTGGGTATTATTATTTTTATTATTGTTATCAACATCCCGGGAAACTTTTATTGGATAACCAACACCCCTTTCATAGGTCACTCCAACTACTGCGTGGTGGGCCGAATCAGGAGAGACAAGTTGAGTGCGACCTTTCGAACTCTCCATCCGGACTCTCTCGACCCATCGCCTTGCACCGCAGTGGTAGGGACGTATTAATAAGTTCTTCACTCCTGGACACATTGACCCCCAGATTCCTACTCACCCCTCATACCTTTTTCTTGCCAGAAATTCCTCTCCTTCCTTTCCCTACAAAGATGTACAGCATCTCCAATGATGACATAGACCTAGTGGGATTTTTTTTTCTTCAGGGCTTTCTGTTACCTTCACAATAGTCCCAACTGCTCCCGTCTGGAGCCAAATGAGACTATGAAATCCCCAATTGGAGTATGTTGTCAGGCTGAAGGTGGTGGAGAGAGGAACGAGATTGGGAAAAGGAAGGTGGGGTAGTGGGAAGTACCTGGCTATTCAGATCTGGTCACCAAACACGGCTAATGCCATTTCAAGCAACGTTTCGATTGTGAATGGTGGTCTTACACCAGGGCGATGCTGAGAGTATCTTCCACTGTGGAACGTGCCGAAAATATACTATATATTTTTTTAAATTAATAAATTATGAAATAACACAAATTAATCAAATAAAATTTATTTGCCACGCCGGGATTCGATCCCGCGACCTTCGGAGTGCCAGTCAAGAGCCTTACCTTACACTGTGCTGAGAGTATATTCCAATTGGAGTATGTTGTCAGGTTGAAGGTGGTGGAGAGAGGAACGAGATTGGGAAAAGAAAGGTGGGGTAGTGGGAAGTAACTGGCTATTCAGATCTGGTAACCAAACACGGCTAATTGTGTACCTGAAAAATACCAACAATTTACCTTCAAGGTAGTTCCAAAACTTCTTCTGTTCTCGAAACAAATGCACTCGAATTATCACTATTTTTCGTGCCACTCTTCCAAACCTTAAAAACCTTTTCACAATGTTTTCTTTCCAGAAATAGTTAAGCACAACCGCATTCTCATAAACGTAAAAAAATTAATGTAGAATTTTTTTTCTCTTTTTAACACCGTTTAAATTATATTTCTAACCATGATAGTAAGGGAGAAACAATGATTTCTATGAGACCTATACGAGTTGTTCCGAAAACCGATCAAATTAGCCTAAGGGGTTAAATTATGTCTAATATTTTCTGATGCTAGTAACATACAATCTTTGTTTATGATATAATTATACCGTGGATAAAATAATATGTATAGTAAGTTATCCATAGTGATTTTACTGCCGCAGTAGAACTGTTGTGACTTGACCACGGAACATTCATACAGCCATACCGCATAATTTCAAAGCAGGATCTCTTTCAACCTTCGGCTTTGTGCGATGAACAGATGAACAGAAGAGCAAGTAGGGCATCCTCCTCCGCAGGGAATTCTGGTTGCCCACTCCGCTCAGTTCCCTCAATTCTCTCAAATCTCTCAATTCTCGCAATTAATGGAAAAGAATCCGTGTCAGCATTTACTATTTAACTCTATTTACAGTGAAATGACGTAAGAAAATGAAGAAATCAGGGCAAGTAAATTATTTAATAATCCGTTGTGTCACTTACATAGAACTAGTAGTTCTGTAAGGCCGTTTAACCAGCGGCTGAGAATTTAAATTGCATAACCCTTGCAACTGTATAGGACGGTTCCGATGAGAAAGATTGATTATTTTCCGTAACAGCATTTTTAACTAATAACTTAATATCGATTTAATTTCATTCAAAATTCACTTTAATATATACCTTTGTACATTCAAGTTAACAATAAAAATGCTCAAACACGTGATGATAAAAATGTATACTTTTTGTAATTGTTTTTTGATCATATATAAGTACTTGTTATAATTTTTCAATAATGTCTTAGCAAAATAAGCGTGTACAAAAAATCTGAAATATATTAGTTTGTAAGATCATAAATAAATAGACAAACTGAAGTATTTTTGTCACAAACATTGTGGGCGGATTTTTTTTGAAGTAAAATTAAAATTCTGAAAAGTCGCTTTCCTAAAAAATTTATTGACTTATTTTACTGTATGATTAGATGGTTTAAAATGTGTGTAATATGCCAACGAGCAATGGAATAACCTGATCTTATATATAAAAATTAATCGCTGAATGTGTTGCTAAGCGCATAACTTTCGAACGACTGCACCAAATTGGATAATTCTTTATTTTGTGTATTCGTTATTGTCAGGACAAGGTTTTTATAGCTGGTGAGCTCTGGCATTATTACATTGCTATTGGTGGCACGCGAGGAAGCGGCTATTGCTACGGAAAGCTGGAGGGTGAGAGAGATGGGGGAGGGGAACCAGGGAGGGGGAGGGGAACCTGGGAGGGGGGATGGGGATCTGGGAGGGGGGAGGGGAACTAGGGAGGGAGGTTCGTGGGACGGGGGAAGGGTGGGGGGAGTGGAGTGGGGAGATGGAGGTGACGGAGTGGGAACACGAGAGGGGAAGAGGACGCAGGAGAAGAAAGGGAGGCGGAAGGGGAACGGGACGAATGGAAAAGGACACTCAGGGAGAAACAATTTCTTTATTAAATGGCATAGCAACGCATGCCGGGACCAGCTAGTACTATAATAAAAATCAACATATTTAAAAAAAATTTTAAACGTAACTTTACTCGAAATCAATTTATATTTTTTTGTAGAAAAAAATCGATACGTCTAGAATTTGATTTAAGCATGGCGCATTTAGGCACGTGTCCGATTATTCCCCTTCAAGCTTGTACATATATTATAGTATACTTAATAGAAATGATGCTCGTTGTTGATAGATCACATTTATTAAGACGACGAGTACAGTTGAATCGGTATGTATTATCTGGCTGAGAGCTTTTTTTTTGCATTAGAGGCCAATGTCGTCTTTGAGGATGCTGTGTGGAGGGTTTTTTAAGGGAAAGGAAGGAGAAGAAGATATGGGAAGAAAAAAGGTATGAGGGGTGGGTAGGAATCTGAGGGTCAGTGTGGCCAGGAGTGACGGACGTATGAATCTATTCCTCACACTGCGGTGCAAGGCGAATGGTCGGGAGAATCCGACTGGAGAGGTCAAAAGGCTGCCCTCAATCAGTGTCCTCCGATCCAGCCCGCCATGCAGTGGTTTGGCAAGCGTATAGGCCACCAAGACCTAGACAAACCTCATCCCATGAACCCGGGCACCCCTGCTAAATCACCAAACGTAGCGAACCACTTGGGGTGACCTGTGGCAGGGGTGTTGGTTGTCCAATAAATGGTTCCCGGGGCGGCGGTACCCATAACCGCCTCCCAAATTGTGGCTAAAAGAGAGCAGACTTATTAGCAGCAGGTTTAAATACACAGCTATCTCTTTGTCCCTCTCGTGTACCCATAAGTCATGTTCTCACGAATTCCATGAACAGTAGTCCAAAAAATTATGTTTCTAATTTTAGGAAATAAATTACTAAACCATTTTTTATTTATCGATAAAAAGTATATTTACATTGGGTTTTTTTTATGCCTGTCTCAGTAGGGTATACCTGTGTCGAGACAGGCGTAGAGGTATATACGTAAATGAATATCGTAGTTACAAGAATATTTAAGGTAAAATACATATTAATTTGAATATAATTAAAAGAGAAAATGATTGGAAGGGTGGGTAAATCTTTTAAAGACAGTTTTCTTATAAATGTTAGAGGAGATAAGGTAAACTAATAAATTCTGTTTAATCTGTTTATGGAGTTAAATTTGACAGGATTCTACTATTTTCATTTATTTTGTATGGGTTAGGTTAGGTGAATAGTTATTTCTGTCCACGTGTGATTTATTTTACAGATTTTTGTAATAGTGTGTCGTCCAATACTTACGACCCATTTCTTTATATAGTGTTTAATTTTTGTCAAGGAGTCAGTTTGTCTGATCATAGCTGGTAATGTATTGTTAGTTTGCAAGCTATGTATTTAAAGTGTCTTTATCCAGAGGTGGTTTTGGAAAAAGGAGTTTGGAGAAGTTTTTTTTTGTTTTTGGCTCGGGTATTGTGTATAGCTTTTTATGGTGTTTTGTTGTTTTTGTGTAAATTAACTAACATGGATCTTGAGTGGAGCAGTTTTATGTCCGTAACGTTGAAGGTATTGAAGATCGTATCAGTGCTGGTAGTTAGCGGCAGTTTAAGAATTATTTTTATGATTAGTTTTTGTGCTTTAATGATGGGGTCGAGGGCACCGGAATATTCATTACCCCAAGCTAAAATTCCGTATTTGATGTGAGATTGGCACAGTGAGTATACACTATTTTTTAAAGTTTTAGGTTAAGGAAATTGCGTGTTTAAAACGGCCACCAGATTAAAACGGACAAACAGGCGATACGTAAGAGGATCGAGTTAAAACAGGACTTAAAAGGAGTTAAAACAGGTCACGCTCAGTTAATAAGAGGGCAGTGACATTATGTTTGTACCACTTAAGAGTTCTCCGAACCAATTGTCGTTGCTTTTTCACGTTTTAGGAAAGCCAGAAATTTAACCAAAAATAGTGATGAGTGTAATTCTAGCCTAGATAAAGTTAGGAGAAGTAACTCCGGAGACTATGTGAGGAGAGGCTACGGCCATTATGTACAAGACGCCTGGAGGTCGAGGGGGGAACAAGGGGAAGAAGATGAGAGAGAGAGTTAAACCAGTCCTCTCTCACCTCACAAACCCTAAAAATATAGGATGGTGACAAAGTTTATCAATTCCATTTAAATTTACACTCAAAACACATTTAACCCAAAAATCTTCTTTTATGTTTTTTGATTCATTCTTGAGTTTCAAAAACAAAAAAAATTAAATTATTTTTGGTCCATCCAGTGTACAAGTATAATGATATTTCCATAAAGACTTTATATCTGTAGATTATGATTCGATTCTCGTCATAGTGCTTCTGGGTGGTGTATTGATGATTTTCATCGTTAATGGAACCATAAAACTGGGAAATAGGAATGACAAAATCACTTTTCATCAATGCTTTTCATGGCTTGACAGTATTGAAAAAACGGCGTAATAATCCTCTCTCTGATTTTATTCGATGTGTGTTCGTAATGGAAGTAAAAAATCAAAAATATTCTAATATTAGGCCCTTACATATGAAATTGGCGTTTTGTATGGGAGGAACATAAAGTCGATTTTTTTAATATAATGTATAACCTACCCAATCTACATTATTATCTAGCAACAGCTCCACCCCTACCATAATAAAACATTGTTCGAAACTGTCAAATTAGTATAAGCTTTCCCTGACGAAGGAACGTTTGTTCCGAAACCGGTCGGATTTGCGCATCAAATAAGTGGTTTATACAAAGTTAAATTATTTCATTTTTCTATAATGGATAACCACAAAGTAATAGCTACATTCAAAAATATTAATATAATGTATTTATTTAATCAAAGTAGGTATGTACCATTGCATCTATCCACTTTTGCCATCTCATACTTAGTTCATCGATCCCTTTACTAAAAAAACCATTCGGACGGGAATCAATAAAATCTTTGAAGGTGGTTCGGACTGCCCCATCGGAGTTGAATTTTTGTTATCCAAATTTCGAAAAAAATGGTAATCTGTTGGGGCAAGGTCCGGAGAGTACGGTGGATGTCTTAGACATTCCAATTGAAGCTCCTCTAATTTGGTAGCCGTCTGTTGTGCAGTGTGTGGTCTAGCGTTCTAATGCGCGTTTGTTGATTTGCTTCGCTTAATTCGTGAGGTAACCACCTTTCAAGTTTTTTCACCTTCCCAATTTGCTTCAAGTGGATTAAAACAGTTTTATCACTAACACCGCAGCCTGCAGCTAACTCGGACTTGGTTTGCGATGGATCCGCTTCCACAATAGCCTTCAATTCTTCATTATCAACTTTGGTCTCCGGCCGTCCACGGGGCTTGTTCTGCAGGTCGAAATTTCCAGAATGAAAACGTTGGAACCAAAAACGCACCGTGTTTTCTTTTGCGGCACCGTCGCCATATACATCATTAATTCTTCGAGCCGTTTCTGCATCACTTGTACCACGGTGGAACTCGTAAATAACGCGATACTTCAAGTTTTTCATTTTGTAAACTAAGTGACGCAAGGAAAAAAAACAATTAAGGAAAAAACAAATGAATTATAATTTTCGAAATACAAATACATGAGTAAATAGCTGTATAAATTTGAATTTCCCAACCAAAGAGAAGATATTTAAGATCAAAGATGACAGTACGGCAAAACGCCAATTTCATATGTAAGAACCTAATATTAAAAAAAACATAGAGAAAACAAACCATGAAAATAATAAAGTTTCGCTAGTGATGGGCATGATCGAAACTTTTAAAATTTGTATTTATATAATACACAACAGATAGGGATTGATAAATACCAATTCTCTAATAAAGGGAAACAACAATATGTACAAAAAAAATCGAGTGCAGTTCACACGCGGTAGAAGCAAACTTCACCAAAACAATCTCAACCAGTAGAAGCCTTGAAAAGTGACATCATATTCAAAGCGGCCAATGAACGCAGTTTGACGCTTCGTAGGTACCGTAATCCGTAATGCGTCATTTCCGTTTCATCCCAATTTTAAATCACAACAGTGCTAAAAAAGTTATGTGTGCAGTTCACATGCGGAAGAAGTGAAACCTTCAGAAAACTAAACTTTGAGAGAATGAGACGAATACAGAGTATCAGGAGTAGCATAATTGTAGGATTTATTTATTATAATATTGTTACCAAATTTAAAAATTTCTTTGCATTTTAATCTACGAAGCACCGCACAAAGAGTCTATCTCATTCTCTCGCAGGCCAAATCCTATAAATGCATGTGTTTGTCTCTTTTTAGTGTCGCTCTTTTCCGTTTCATTGAGTTTTAAATCACAGCGGTGCTAAACAAGGCGCGCAGTTATTTTAATAGTAGGTATACAACAGCTGGTAACCTACTAATCACGTCACGAAAGGTCACCACTGATTTTAAAGTTGATTTATTGTATTCTAGCGATTTCACGGCATGCGTTGCAATGCCACTTAATAAAAAAAAATTTTCCCCCTGCGTGTCTTTTTCCCATTCGTCGCGTTCCCTTCCGCTGCCCCTTCCCCTCCCATGTCCGCTTCCTCTCATGCGTTCCCCGTCCACCTTCCCCGCCTTCCGTCTCCCCGGTCCCGCGTTCCATATATTCATTCCCAGTACATTTAGTTTTCAAACAGCTCGCGTGCCACCTATTGCAATTTAATTATTTATGCATTACGCCGTTTACTGGTTTATACGCAATATTTCTTATTCAAACAGTTAGATTTAGCTTTATTATCACGAAAAGGGAGTATTTATGTCGGGGGAGACAAAAAAACATGCGAAAAATATGCATTCAACATATTAATTTGGTTTAAATTAATTCATTTACGAGGAAACGCCATTTTCGTATGTATTGTTTTTATTTGACATTTTAAAGACAAGTTTCAAAGTGAATGCATTATTGACAAGGTTGTAACTGTATTTAACAGTAGAACATGGAAAGAAATATATTAGAATAATTACACAAACCCGCTACACAAACCCTGCTTTGCCAAACAAACCATTCAAAACCTGGGATGTTTTTTTAAAATCATGATGACATGCGAGTTTATTTTAGAGAATTTATTTTATAAGATTGGTACTTGCAATTTGGGAGGCGGGAATGGGTACCGCCGCCCCGGGAACCTTTATTGGATAACCAACACCTCTGCCATAGGTCACCCCAAGTGGTTCGCTACGTTTGGTGATTTAGCAGGGGTGCCCGGGTTCATGGGGTGAGGTTTGTCTAGGTCTTGGAGGCGGATGACCAGGACATACTGAACCCCAGATTCCTACCCACCCCTAAAACCCTTTTCCTTCCCAGAACTCTCCTCTCCTTCCTTTCCTTAAAAAAACCCTCCACACAGCATCCTCAAAGATGACATAGGCCCTGAGGGAAATTATTAAATTATTCATATAACAACAATAATACCTACATCGAGGGACAGCTGTGTTTTGCTCTGCTCCCGAAATCAATTGTTATTATTTTATTACAGTGAACTAACATTCAGTGCACTTGTCATAACTGATAAGAATTATTCCTTTTTACTTGGAAAGTGTTGGTTTCCCACGAGTGGATAATTAATTGACAGTTTTAGAAACGAAATCATTATCAGAATATCACAAGTGAACGAACTGTCAAATAAAGAGTGAAATAGGCAGTGTTTGACCTTACAACCAAATAACAATTTTAAAATGGCAACTTCAGAAAAAAATCTGAGAAGCAAAGGGCAATCGACCGGGACTAGTCTCACATCGGAGTCCCAGGGTATAAATATTGATATTCTACTGGAAAAGATGGAGATGAAGATGTAAAAAAAACTTGAAGTGTTTAAGCAACCAATAATAAAAAAAATTGATGATGAAAATCAAGAAAGCAGAAGCACAAGAGACTTTATCAGCCGGCAATATGATGACATCCATCTAAAGATGGAGACCATTATTAAATTGGTTTCGGAAGTAGAATCAATGCGAAAGGAATTAACAGAAAAAGATGGGATAATAAAAAGCCTTGAAGTTAGACTAGCAGAAGTGGAGCAGAGAACGTGTGAAGACACTCTTGAATTTGCTGGAATTTCAGAAAAAGAGGGAGAACAGCCAGCAGAAATAATTAAACGAGTGGCCACAGTGACGGGTGTCGATTTAAAAGGCGATGATATTCTCGATATCAAGAAAATTCAAGACCGACGACCAGGAGTCCCCCCAAAATTCCACGTTAAATTTACTAACCCCCAAAAAAGGCTACAAATTCTACTGAACAGGAAGCTACTCAACCCTACCACAACCCAAGGAAACGGATACCAGAAGATTTTCATTAGCGAAATCCTTGGTGCCTATTTTAAAGATCTTCTGTGGAGGTCGAAGACTAAGGCGAAAGAAATGGGATATAAATGTTGGTACGTTGGGGCCTGTGGTGCGTTTGGGCTACAACACACGTGGGGCCTGGGGTAGGCGCGGTGTGTACCCCCAACAATATCGTCTCAACATGCCCGAGGCTAGCAAAATCGGAAAAAGCATATGAGATCTCTCTATTCAGAGCGGAGGCCGCCGGTAGGCTATCAGGTAAGCTCCATCTCTCAATATACAGTGCGGGGCGTCGCCCTGGGTACCTCCACCGTAGCGGAATAACAACAGTTAATAGAGGAAAAGGTCATATATTGTAGAATCAACAGGTACAAACCATTACAGTAATCACAGGGGTCAACAATGTAGTATGAACACAATGACAATGACCTAGCTGAACTTTAGAACTAACATGATCTCTCAATTTCGTCATCCCGGGTGGGTTTCGCGAGGCAATCACTAACACAGCGAATAGACACATTATTAAAGAGGGAATACGGCAATGCAGTCACTTACAGGGTGGTGTGAGAGGCGTGTTCGACTCGGCAACGAACTCTGATGTTCCAGTCCTCGAATACATGGTTACAACACGTGTCTGGCGCCATTGTTCCACGAGATTCTACCGTCGGTCGTATGGAGCGAGCGGCACACAGCGGCACGTGCTCGGTGCTCTGAGGCTGGGCGCTGACTGTGGGGCTCGAACGCGTATCGCCGCTTTGCTGTTCCGAGCGGCCGGAAACACTGCGGCGCGCGAGTCATAAAGTAACTCTTTAATATTGTCAAACCGGAAATGCGCTCCGTAACAATATGTCTGGTACAAAGAATTTAAAGTGATGGTTAAAAAAATGAAAATGACAGAGTAATTTATATCAAACACTCTGATGACCTTAAAAAAATTGATTAATTTTTCTAATTGAGAGTCTCACTTTTACCGGTCATTCACTGTGTCGATTCCCCTCAGTTCGGTGAGTCAGGTTGTATACTATTATTTTCAAATTGCAACAATAATTCACCTCTACCACTTTCAATTAAAGGTTGTAATCCCCAGTGATGGCCACGGATTAGTGTTTCTCTCATTTAAGGGAATTAAACAATTTTTTTTTTGTAATATAAATTATAATATGGCTATTCCCATTAATAATGCATACGAAGAACTAGGTGATCAAGAAAATTTGTTTATATCATCAGATGCAAAAATATGCAAATACCTAACAATCGATTCAAAAAACACTATTATTATGCACCAAAATATTAGGTCAATTAATAAAAACTTTGATGAACTCCAGATACAGCTTAACCACCTTAATATAAAATTTGATGTTATTATTCTTACAGAATGTTGGTTGACAAATAATTACACACCAAAATTCATAACTCACTACTCTTCATTCAACTCGTCAAAACATGATAGTCAGAACAATGGAGTAGTGGTAAACACAAAAAACGACCTAAACTCTGTTGTAACGGAAGTAAACATTATTGACGCGAGCTGTATGCAAATAATGTATAATAATGATACCTGCATTCTAGCAATATATCGTTCTCCATCGATTCGTAATATAACACCATTTCTTAACAGTCTAAATAGCTTACTCTCAAATCTTTCCTACACTAAAAACATAATAATTATGGGAGATTTAAATATCAACATACTTCCAAATAATCCACACCATCAATAATATAATAATAATAATATCAATGCCACGACTATCTGAATATGTTAGAGTTCCATGGATTAATTAGTACCATCAATACACCAACAAGAATAGCTAATGAATCAACATCATGCATTGATCACGTTATGGTCAAAACTAATAAACAAAACAAAAGCATTGTTTACAAATCAACAATTACAGATCACACAACAATATTTACATTGCAATCCGACACAGACAACAGATCAACAAACAGATCACACAACAATATTTACATTGCAATCCGACACCACAAAAAATAAAAGTAATCGGACGTTTATATACAATAATATTAATTTTGAGAATTTAAAAAATATAATTAAAACTAAATCTTGGCAAGAGCTCTTCCAAATAAAAAACTCAGATGATGCATGGAGATATTTCATTGACTATTTGAAAAATGAAATAATTAATAATACTACAATTCTGACAAAAAACACTCCAAACAAAATGAAACCTTTAAAATCATGGATAAATTATTCGATCATCAACTGCATTCGTAGAAGAAACGCATTACACAAAAAAGTGAAAGAAAATCCTTACGACATAATATCACTAAACATCTACAAAAGATATAGAAATACATGCGGCGAAGTCATTAGAAAGGCGAAAGAAATCTACTACAGAGACAAAATCCAAGAAAGTAACAATGATCCCAAAAAAATATGGCAAACTCTAAGAGAAGCCACAAATACACAAAACACTAAAGACAAACAGGACATAAGTAAACTTTGTATTGACGGAAAAATTATTGACACCTCAAAAAACCCCAAGCTCGTTGCGGATTATATCAATAATTTTTTTTTACAAATATTGGTTCAAATCTTGCTTCTCGTCTACCAAATTGTGGGAATGCTCTACCTGCTGAAGTAGAACTTCAATTTCCTAAAAGAATATTCAATTTTCAAACTGTGTCAAGGGAAGAGATTCTAAAAATAATTAATTCACTAAAAAACACGTCTTCTGCCGGGGTTGATGGAATATCAACCAAGATTTTGAAAACGCTGGCTACGGAAATTACATTGCCCCTAGAATACCTAATTAACCTTAGTATCAGTCAAGGACACTTCCCCTCAAACTTGAAACAAGGTATTGTTATTCCCATACATAAAACAAGTAACAAGACAGACATAAACAATTACAGACCAATAACTATACTGACCACACTATCCAAAGTATTTGAAAAAATTATCAATGCACAGTTGGTAAAATTTCTGGCGAGCCATAAAGTACTCTCAGAAAATCAATACGGGTTTCAAGAAAACAAGAGTACTTCTGACGCTATTGCCGCCGTAACTGACTACATTGTAAAAAGCCTTGATAAAAGCAAAAAATGTATTTCAATACATTTAGACCTTTCTAAAGCCTTTGATACAATATCACACAGTAAATTAATAAACAAACTTCAAATAATCGGTATTACAGGCAACGAACTTAACTTTTTTAAGAGCTACCTTGATGACCGCAAGCAACAAGTGAAAATAATGAACACACTTAGCAATCAGTGCTCAACTCACTACGGGATACCTCAAGGTAGCATACTAGGACCATCTTTGTTCCTTTTATATATCAACGACTTATGTAACATTAACATTCAAGGAAAAATAGTTAGTAGAACACTGAGAAAACTAAATATGTCACATCAAGCATAAATATAACAGGTCAACCTCATGATGACGCCTCTATTAGAATACACACATGTTTAAATTCCGTTGAACCTTGTCAGTGTCCCTACATTGAGCGCCCTACACAGATGAAGTATCTCGGCCTCACAATTGATCCATATCTCAAATGGAATATTCATACTCAAATAATTGCAAACAAAATAAGAAAAACCATGCACTTTTTCAGAGCGATACGAAACTTTCTCGACTTACAACACTTGAAAATGATTTATTTTGCAGTCTGTCAATCTATTATTGAGTATGGTATCATAGCATGGGGAGGCGGTACTGCATCAGCACTAGACCCAATCATAAAGGCACAGAAAACTAATATAAAATTAATTCTTAGACTACCTCTAATTACAGACTCGAACTTAATCTTCAATATTATGAATGTATTTGACGTTCGGCAGATATATGCAAAAACAATCCTCACTCATCTATATACACAAATACTATGAAAAAAGATTAAATACTCGCTGTACTCGAAACAATAACAAAGATTTCCTACAAATTCCCAAAACTCATACTACTTTTGGTCAACGAAGCTTCAGATACCTTGCAACAAGGCTTTACAACATTCTTCCAATTAGTATAAAAAAATGTGATTCACAAAAAAATTTCAAAAAAAACATAAAAATTTGGATAAAAAATAATGATAGAGCATTTACCGGTGCACTCACCCAAATTCGAAATTAGTAATGAACCAATGCTGTTATTATTGTACCAATGTTTTGTTATTTATTAAATGCAACCATTGTATTGCGTGATTTTATTCTAATATAAGTGTAGGTATGTTCACAGTATAATAAATTGACGTATAATTACTGCCTCAACACAGGCTAGCCTAGTGAGGCAGGTTACGAGAAACCTAAATTTATAATTATAAATCTCTATTGTTTAAGTACCTACTGGATATATGTATTTTGTTTTCTGTTATTAACTTTTGTACTCATCCAACTTTTAAACTGTACTTTTACTGTACTTATGATGTACTTTTTGTTTTTGTAATTATAAATCTTAATTTTCTTGTTCAATAAAGATATATTATTATTATTTTCCTCAGGGCCTCCTGTGTGGAGCTCGTGTAAAAAAAAAAAAAAAACTTGCGACAAATGTCATATTTGATTGTCTATTAGTTAAAAAAGGAATATTCCGTATTATCCGTGCATCAAACTTCGACAACACGAACGTTCCGTATTATCCGTGAGGTGGACTAACTGCATATTTACCACAATTTTTTATGAATGTTTTTATTTTTCATATTTTACAAACATTCATTTTTTCATTCATTCACAATCAATCAAATTTGATACCTATCACAGGTACCTATTTAAAATACCTTTAATTCTTACTTATTAGTTATTAGTACTTCAAGTTAATTCATTAATTTAATTTAAACAAAGAGTTTATTCGAAAATTGAATTTGGATTAAACAATCGATGGTTTGCAAAATGTCATTCTCAAATTGAGACTTTTTGAAAATTTTCCAAACTTTCCAAAGTTCCAAACTTTTCCTATGCTTAATATAGCAAAGACAACTTAAGGAACGTACCCGACGTAGACGCGTGGTAGAAATCTCAAAGTGAGAAGCCAACAAACAACAAGACAATTGTAGAGTACTCGATTTCTAGTACTTTAGTACTAAACTGCCACGCGTCGAGTGAGGTCGAGTCCTACCAGTAAGTAAATTGCATTAAAAAGCGCCAAAATTCCCTCCTGTGTGATGAGAAAATGTTTCCATTACACGGTAAAAGCGAAGGAATAACATTTCATTCGTAAATACATGCAAATTACTTATTATTATCGATTATATAAATAGTACAATTGCTTTTCGCCCAAAGATTTTATGCGTCATTAGAGAACTCAAGGCCTACTAAAGTACAGGTCTGGATGCGCAACAGCCAAATTACAAAGTCGATGCCGTCGCTAAGTAAAATTTACTTTTTAGAATAATAATCTAATAATTCTTTAGTTACTTGCCTGCGGTAAAACAACATACAAATCAGCAGAAACAACAAATACAATAACAATCGACGTCATTTGCAAACTACCGTTGTTCATTATGGCATGAAAATTTGACACCTCAAAATTCCACTGGTGCCCAGGCCTCCTACTTTAGTCGGCCTTGAGACAGTATTCGACGGAAATTTTGAATACGATAATGCCGCCCGCGTTCTATCTTTTGTTTCGTCCATATGCACATATTCTTTAAGCGTCTATCTTTATCATACATCCATGTATTGTAACTTTTGAATTAAGGCATTTATGGCATTAATTATGGCAAGTCTATATATATAGGTTTTTATCACGTAGTCAATCTAGAAATCTTTTTTATATTTATTCCACCAACTTTTTAATATTTTTTCCACTTGTAATTATAGGTATGCATGCACTCTTGCCATCACACAGCAAGCGCCATACTAAAAAAGACAAATATAAGCCAAATGTATTTTTTTAAATTTTTTGTTAGCAACAAATGATTCAAAACCATATTTATGATTTACTACGTGAAAAGTGTAGGGGGAGGGGGGTCTTGGAATATACTACACGTGGTCACCGAGGGGGGAGGGGGGGGTTAAAGTTTTCAAAAAGTGGGTCACACTTACAAGAAAGCATATTTTGACTTTTATAAACATATATAGATTTACAATTATTATTTATCGAAATGAAAACTTCTTTAGCACATTTCTGTGATTTAAAACTCGATGGAACGGAAACGAGCGATACAAAATAAACACAAAAACATTCATCTATAGGATTTAGGCTGCAAGAGAATTAGATAGAAATCGATTAAAGATAATAATCGGTCTCTTTGCGGTGATTCGTAGCCTACCGTTCTCCTCGTTGTGCGGTGCTTCGTGGCCTTGTCTATCTTAGATTTCTGAAGGTTTCACTTCTACCGCGTGTGAATTGCACACTCTGATTTATTTTTATTTAATACAGATGATAATTGAAAACAAATTAAATGATATGGCTCAAAAAGCAGAAAGGAAGATATGTTCTTGTGAAGCTTTTGTTTCTGTTTTCCAATATTTGAATATAATTTTGAATTCCTGAAAGTAGAGTGAAAAAATAAATAAAATGGTTAGACTACCATTTACTTACTATGTGCTTACTAATTACTTACTAATGCTAATAAAACCAACTTTTTACTAATGCTAATAAAACCAAATTCATCACTTTCAAAATAAAAAATAAGAAATGCTCAGAAGAAAACCTGAACTTGAAAATTCATAGCCCGCATCACTTAAGATAGCATTGTAATTGTCCCTCATTAGAAAACGTTGACCATATAATGTATCCGAGTCTAAAAATGGACCGAAACTTAAAATGGACCGAACACATTACCTATTTAAATAATAAAATTAAAAGTTATTTTTTCAAAACTGTCAAGAAAGTCCTCATTAAAAAAGACAATCAAGATTTACATGACTCTCTGCCAATCACTGTTAGAATACGGCATTATCGGATGGGGCAGTGCAAATAAAAACATACTAAATTCACTAATTAAAACTCAAAAAGCCATAATGAAAACCATACTGAAAGTTCCTTTAAGAACTAGCACTGACGAAATCTTCAATAATCTTAACATCATGTCAATTTAACAACTATATTCCAAAACTATACTCATTTACATTCATAAGTACAAAACCCAAGAAATAACAACTAACACGTACATTAGAAACACTAGATCTCATGGTCAAAAACATATCCAACAAGTAACTACTAACACAACATTTGGGCAAAAAAGCTTCGTATATTATGGTATTAAACTCTACAATAAAATTCCTCTCTCACTCAAATGCCTCAACATTATAACATTTAAATCTCAAATAAAAATCTGGATACTAAATACAGGGAGATCAGAAATAGAAATCAAATACAGACTAAAACCGAATCTAGTAAACTGAATAATAATAAAAAACACTATCTTATTTACTTTATAATTATTTTTAAAAAATACCACATGATATATGTTTATAACAAATTCATATTAATTTCTTATAATTAAATTATAATATGTAAATGAAATCTTCAGCACGGGAGTTACTAAGAAAGGAAGACAATAAATCATTATTATTATTAGAGTGTTGCCAGTAGGTAGACAATTGCGCATAGGTACTTAAGCAATTGCCAGTAGGTAGCTACAGAATCAAGAATTTGAATATCTTGAATGACGAAATGGATATCTCGATTATGCACATCGCTAAACTGTGCATTGCCTTTGTAATGTAATAACCCTAATGTCTCGCATTTCTATCAGAGCAGGGAGTGAGCTCCGAGCTTCGAGCAATACTCGAGAATCGAGCGGGAGTGGTCACAGCAGCGTGTGCGCTTCACTTTATGATAATATCATTTTACACTCTCAAAGGAAATGTGATTCTCTTAAAAATAGCACCCGCAATCTCTACTGACAAAGGGGAACCGAAATATCCGTAAAAGTGAGGTGTTTGTAAAAAAATCACTATTTAAAATTAAGAAAAAATATTCACCCAGTTTGTACCCGTCTACTCATTTCAATTACTATGCAATATTCACTATTTAATGCCGCTGGAAATTTTCATTAATTTCTTATCAAAAATCGTTTTTTTCTAATTTTCATGTTATCTTCTCACTGTGTGTCATCTTTGGAGATGCCGTAAGGAGTGTCTTTTTAAGGAAGAAGAAGGAGAGGAAGTTCTGGAAAGGAAAAGGGTATGGAGTGTACGGCGTCGCGGAGCAGATCGGGAAAGACTTGTTAAGGGAGACCTTTCGACCCTTTCAGCCGGACTCTCTCGACACATTCATATGAGAAACGGATTCATACGTTCGTCACTCCTGGATACACTGACCCCAGATTCCTATCCACCCCTCATTCCTTTATCCTTCCCAGAACTTCCTCTTCTTCCTTTCCTTAAAAATAAACCCCTACAGCATCCCCAAAGATGATATAGGCCCCGAGGGAAATTGTTTTCCTAAGAGCCTCCTGCTTAGCGATTCCGTATTTTTTGTGAGATCGTTATTGGATAACGGACGTCATCTTCTGTCAGATTTGTTTGATTTTTATGTCACATATTTTAATTTAGATCGATTTAAACATGAATTCCTGCAAGTACGCATGATTATTTACTGTACGTTGTACAAAGAAAACGCAAATAACAGCCATAAACATCACACAAACCTGACAGGAGATTACGTCCGTTATCCAATGACTAGGCTAGGCTGTGTGGATCTAATGTAAAAAATATATCACAGTTACGGTTAAAATATATATACATATTTTTTTTATAAAAAAACTCTCTTTTTATAACTTTTGAAGGTTTTTCCCATCAATGTAATATATCATTGAAGAAGAAGATAATAATACTAATCTAAATGATAATATGAAAGAGAACAAGACACAGAAAAACAGAAAAAGATAATGGTCGCAACTGAGACATTAACCCAGAACCTCTCGTCTAACCGGGGACGTCCCAGTTGCGACCATTATTTTTTCCTGTTTTTCTGTGTCTTGTTCTCTTTCATATTTTTGATATAAGATTATTATTGTTATCTTCTTCTTCAATGATAAAGTTATTCCAATATTTAAATATTTGTGGCCTTATTCAAAATAATAAATTTATTATTTTGATAAGTGTGCAATGTTTAATTATCGATTTATTTAATAATGATCGCAACTGGGACTTGAACCCAGAACCTCTCGTCTAACCGAGGGACGTTCCAGTTGCGACCATTATTTTTTCCTATTTTTCTGTATCTTGTTCTCTTTCATATTTTAAGTAATTCCAGTATTTTTAATATTTTGTCCTTACATATGAAATTGGCGTTTTGTATGGGAGGAACATAAAGTCGTTTTTTTTTTAATATTTTATATTTATGTAATCAAAGTGTGTACCATTGCTATCTATGCACTTTTGCCATCTCATAGGTAGTTCATCGATCCCTTTACTAAAAAAAACATCCGGACGGGAATCAATAAAATCTTTGAAGGCGGTTTGGACTGCCCCATCGGAGTTGAATTTTTTCCCTTTCAAGAAGTTATCCAAATTTCGAAAAAAATGGTAATCTGTTGGGGCAAGGTCCGGAGAGTACGGTGGATGTCTTAGACATTCCAATTAAAGCTCCTCTAATTTGGTAGCCGTCTGATGTGCAGTGTGTTGTCTAGCGTTCTAACGCGCGTTTGTTGATTTGCTTCACTCAATTCGTGAGGTACCCACCTTTCAAGCTTTTTCACCTTCCCAATTTGCTTCAAGTGGATTAAAACAGTTTTATCACTAACACCGCAGCCTGCAGCTAACTCGGACGTGGATTCGCTTCCACAATAGCCTTCAATTCTTCATTCTCCGGCCGTCCACGGGGCTTGTTCTGCAGGTCGAAATTTCCATAACGAAAACGTTGGAACCAAAAACGCACTGTGTTTTCTTTTGCGGCACCGTAGCCATGCGTTTCTGCAACACTGGTGCCACGGTGAAACTCGTACCCGTGAATAACGCGATATTTCAAGTTTTACATTTTGTAAACTAAGTGACGTAAAGAAAAAAACAATTAAGGAAAAAACAAATGAATTATAATTTTCGAAACACAAATACATGAGTAAATAGCTGTATAAATTTGAATTTGGAATTCCGAACTAAAGAGAAGATATTTGAGATCAAAGTTGCCAGTACAGCAAAACGCCAATTTCATATGTAAGGACCTAATATTTGTGGCCTAATTCAAAAGGATAAATTTATTATTTTGATAAGTGTGCAATATTTAATTATCCAATAAGATTCTTTATGGTAAAATGTGATAAAAGTTTTAAAAATAAACCATTATTACTGCAAAAGAACACTATCGCCCTACTTTGCGGTAGTCGATATTTACGGCAGAACCTCTCTCGCCATCTCCCGATCGTTAAAAACCAATATAAATGGAAATCATACCGTGATTCAGTTATAGCGGCAGCGTATCCGGTTTAAAACGTCCTCTTTCCGGTCGAAATCGGTTCGGTTCCGGAAGGGATCGAAGCGCCATCGTTTGTTTCTTGATCAAGGAATTATATGGTTTCACCCTACTCCTCCCAACCCCTCCCCCCCCCCCACCGGCAACAGCCGCGAGCTACATATCGCGGTAACTAGAAATCAGAAACCGCACACTAGGAAATGTGCTCAATTTGCCAAAAATGTAGTTTTATAATTTTTTTAAGTGAAAACGTCTTTAGCACCCTTGTAATTTGAAACTCGATGAAACGGAAGCCAGCGACACTAAAAATGACAAACACATCTTCTATAGGATTTAGGGAGGTGGGAATGGATACCGCCGCCCCGGGAACCTTTATTGGATAACCCACACCTCTGCCATAGATCACACCAAGTGGTTCGCTACGTTTGGTGATTTAGCAAAGTGTGTGGAGCTCACGTAAAAAAAGCCTGTGAGATAATGAAATAGCAATAAAATATTTATTTATTTCACAAGTACTCGTTTCCAATATAATACGACAAATCCACGGTCCCACGAAAGTGGTATGAAGCGCCTGACGAACCTTAGCGTTCGGATGTTCAGCGGACTAATATTCCAAGATCTAAACTAGAAAACACCTTTACCCATCTGTTTAATGGATGAAAAGTATTTTATATCAAATTTAATATATAGGGTGTCCAAAAAGAAAGTTGATATTTAGTGGACCGATTTAAAAAAAATAAGGGTTCTATCGAAAAAATGTTTATTAAATACTAAAATACACAATTTGGGAATTTATTTCTGAAAAATAATATCATCCAAATGTAAACCCTCACGTTCGCGGCATTCATTTAATCAAAGAGTAAAATTTCTTATGACGGCTCACGGCTTCGTGATGGCTGCCATTTCGTGACGGATATTTTCTTTGATTGATCTTTGATCATCAGGGAAGTCGGATTTTTGGCGTACACTTTAGATTTGTGATAACCCCACAGGAAAAAGTCCATAGGGGTTAGGTCAGGATTTATGTCACCTCTCCTGGAGATCAATTTGTCAGGGAAAATTTCGCGAACTCATGGCAGAGACGTATTGGACGTATGTAATGTTGCTCCGTCTTGCTGGAACCATGTTCTTTGGTTATAGCTAGTTAATTTGTAGGGGTACAGCATTAGGTCTTTGTGCCAAATGCTGTGTAACGATGATCTATGCACATTTAAAACACTTGCGCGATTCCGAATCGAAAAGTTTGAGTCGTCACGAAAAGACTGAAACACTCTCTACGTTTTCTATCGTTCTCGATGATTTTTGTAAAACTTACGCACGCACAACGCGCGGTCGTTCCCGAGAAATGCTTCATAGTGACTAAATTCCAAAGAGCCAGACTACTGATTGACCTACCCCCCGAGCCCCTCGGAAAAGTTTTGAGAAAAAAAGTTGAACACCACCTCAAGAAGTAAACAATAAATTGAACATCGTGCCTGGGGCAACGCTAACCTGGTCAGTTTTAAGATCTCGAAAACCGAAGCGCGTCTGATTTCGGCAAAGAGTGAGATCAATGACTGTCTGGTGCAAGTTGATGGGAGTACCCTCCCAAATAAAGACTCCATTGAAATGCTTGGAGTAAGTATATTAGACCGGCTCAAGTATAGGAGCTCCGTAGAAAACTGAGTAAATATAGCTTCAAACTGGGCGTCTTGTACAGGGCTAGCAATTTCTTCAATAGTGACCAGCTTCTAGCCTTACACAAATCTAAGTGTGTCCGACAATTGGGGGGCCCCACAATACTTGATAAACCTACTTGATTCTGTGCAAAGGTGGGCGTTCGTCTTATTAACAATTCGTTGTTAACAAATCGATTGCCATCTCTAATGCACAGACGCAATCTGGCCACGATGAGTCAAGTTTTACATGTATTTTAAAGGAACCTACTGAAACGAGCTAGCAGCATTTATCCTCGGTGCACCGGTGCACGTTCATAAAACTCGACGGACATTCACAGTTGATGTTGGCTTCATGAAAACGGCTCGTACGTGGAACGAGTTACCGGCATCTGTTTTACCTCCTTCATATAATCTCTTTAAGACCCGCATTAATAAATCCTTTTCATGCAGCCCGTCCCTTAAGACCCGGCTTCTAAAAAATAAAAAGACATCAAAAATGTCACCGCAGACCAAAATTTCATTTACATTTTTTAACAAGTAATGTCAGAAATCACTGGTTAAATTAAGTCAAGTACGTCCCTTAACACCCTGTATGTATACATTCCCCACGCTGGAACTGCAATTATGTGAAATTCTCTCGATAGAAAAAAATCGCAAAGTATGCTCCGAAAGTTATTATAAAAATGTTTTATTGTTTGTTTACTTTATAAGTTACTAGCAGGTTCCCGGCATGCGTTGCAATCTCGTATTCGATCAAATAAATTGTTTCTCCCTGCATGTCCTTTCCCGCGCGTCCCCGTTCCCCACCAGCATCACCACCCTCCCGCGTTTCCCTTCAACCTTCCCCGCCCACCCTCTCCCCCCTCCCGCTCTCCCGTCCCACAAACCATATATTCAATCCCAGTACTTTCAGTTTTCAAACAGCTCACGTTGCAAATTTTCATTTTTCGTATATTACAAATATTCATTCTGTATATTATAAGAACAATCAACCAAATTTGGTACCTAACATAGGTATCTATTTAAAATATCTATAATTTAAAATATCATTGCCAATTCTTTTAATACAAAAAAAAACAGCTGCCTGCTAAATTCAATTTCATCAAACGCGCGAACTGTCAAACGTGCAAAGTTAAAAGAGTCGTTAAGTTTTTGGAAATTATGCAATTTTCTGAACAATTTTCTTATTTTTTCTTTCCGTAAGAACCTTCTACAAAGTATTAGAAAACTTTTTAAAAAGATGAATTAAATTGGTAAAGTCGTTATTTTTTTTTTTTTTTTTATTTGAATTTTATTTTAGTAATTTGTACATTTAAGTTTACAAATTTCTAATTGATTATAATATTTCATATTGCAGTTTTTTTAATTATAATATTTTAAATTCACAAAATTTTTTGAAATCACAAAATTTTTTGTTTTTGTTTTATGTAGCTCCTACAATCCATCTTGAACTTTTCAATTGGTGAGGACTTAAGAGTTTCTGGTAGTGTGTTATATAACTTAATTCCTTTGTACAGCAGACTGTTTTGCGTATTCGTTTTGTCCTTTTTGTTTAATCTTATTTCCTTGCAAGTCCTTGTGTAATGTCTGTGAATGTCCTTATTGTATACGATTTTATTTGTGAAGTATTTTTTTAACATGTTGTTTAATATTTTGTGAATAAATATCAACGTGTTCAAGGTCAGTATTTGTTTCACTGTTAACCAATTAAGTTCCTTTAACATTTTAATTATTTTTGAAAATCTATTTCTTCGGAGTATTATTCGCATTGCTCTGTTTTGGAGAATTTGAAATTTATTCTGTTCTCTTTCATTACAAAGGAAAAGGATACTTGAACAGTAGTTGAAGTGTGGAGCAATAATTGCATTGTAAATGGTGATGGCGGTTTTTCTGGAAATTTTAGGCTGAATTCTTCCCAAAAAAGATATCTTTTTGCCAATTTTCTTGTGGGTATATTTGGCATGTCTATTTAAGTTTAGTTTGGAATCTAATATGACTCCTAAGTATTTCATTTCAGAAACATTTTCAATAATTTCACCATCAATTTTAATTTTGCTTTCACTGGATGTCTTCTTATATCCAATCACCACACATTTTGTTTTTTTTGTATTTAATTTAAGCTTATTTATTTTTAGCCATCTTGATACATCATCTAGTTCATTATTTAAAATATTTATTAGTTCTTCATAGTTATCTCCAATTAAGTATATAAGTGTATCATCGGCAAAAAGTCGTACTTTGCATTTTGAAAATATTTTCACCATGTCATTAATATAGAGTATGAACAATAGGGGTCCAAGGACCGATCCCTGCGGTACTCCTAATTTATTTTTCATTGGTTTTGAGAATTGATTATTTATTTTTGTTATCTGTTTTCTGTCTTTCAAATACTCTTCTATTAATTTAATGGCTATAGATGAGAAACCAATTTCTTTAAGTTTTCTTATTAAGATTTCTCGATCTATAGTTTCGAATGCCCTTTGAAAGTCTAAAAATATTGCTAAGATAAATTTATTACTATTCATTCCTTCCTTCCATTCTTCGACAATTACGTTTAATGCTGTTTCACACAAGTTATTAGATCTGAATCCTGATTGCTCTTGGCATAGAATATTGTGTTTATCTAGGTATTGTAAAATTTGTTCTTTTATTATCACTTCAAGAATCTGCTCATATTTTGGTAAGGTGTTGATTGGTCGAAATTCTTCACATTTTCTGGTATTTTTAACCTTCGGAACCGGTATAATGGTAGATTGTTTCCATGACTGTGGAAATTTTCCTTCTTCAATCGTCTCATTAATAATATTTAATAGTGTAGATCCAATTACTGGAAAAGCATCCCTTATTATACTAATAGTTAATCCATCTGAACTATTCTTTGATTTAATTTCATTTAAGACTTTAAATAAATATTCTGCATTTATTCTTCTGAAGACCAATAATTCTTTGTTTGAGTCGTTATTTTCATTTATGGGGTTAGCAACAATGTTGGGTATTAATTTGTTGATTTGAGTGATGCTTTCAATAAAATATTTATTAAAACTATTAGCCATGTTTTCTTCGTTTATCTCTTTTGGGAAGTTTACAATTTTTATGTCGTCTTTGTTTTCGCCATGTACTAATTCTTTTATGCTTTTCCAAATTTTTTTGGGATCCCCTTCTTCTGAGTTAATTTTATTTTTTATGTACTCATTATGCGTTCTTTTTATGTCTTTGGAGTATTCGTTTCTCGCTTTTTTGTAGTTATCCCAATCCATAGTATTATTAGTAAGGCGTGCTCTTTTGTAAAATGTATCTCTATCGTGCTGCATTTTGCGTAGTTCTTTTGTGTACCACTTATTATTATTTATTTTATGTATTTTCTGTTCTGGGACTACTTCATCAATAGATTTTTTTAAGTTTAATATCATCTGGTCCGCTTTTTTGTTATATTCCATTTGATTTATTTCATTCCAATTAATAGCCTCCAAGGTCTGAATGAAAATTTCTTTATCATATTTTTTGTAATTTTTAAAAGTTATTACTTTTGTTTCTTTGCTGGAGTTGTATTTTTCTCTGTCATTTAATAGAATCTGAATGATGTTATGGTCGGTAATTTTAGGATTATCTAGTATATTAATATTTAAGTTGAATTTATTTGAGATTACAAGATCAATCACTGTTTTCGAGGTTTTGATAATTCGTGTTTTTTCTGAAGTTTCCATGGGAAACAGGGGTTAATTTATATATGTAGATATGTATGAAAAAATTCATAATGTTTCTTCAAATGCTGTTTTAGACATTCCCCACCAGATTTTCGCTGTATTTTAAACGAGTCGTGTTTTATTAAACATTTTCACAATTTTCGCTTAAATATGATCGTTTTTAATATTGGCGTGCTCCCTCTAACATTCGTATTTACATATCTCTTCTTCTTTTTTAGCGGTTACTACCGGGGCTTAACCCGTGTGGCGATACTGGCGATATATTATGGTTTCCCTGCCTAATTTACAATGAACAGACAGAGGCGGTCTTGTGAGGTGTTACACAAAAAAGAAAGTAAAAATACTGGTAATAAAGCTTTCGCTTGCAGACAAGCCACGAAAGCTTTTACCATAATTGCCTTTTCCTCTGCAATGTAATGATAATGATTTAAAGAAAGAAGCCAAATCATTCACAGACTATCTACCTTACCTTAACAAAGATATTGCATTAACGAATTTAACATTTTATTTTCATTCCTCTCTATCTATAATGTGATTTCTCAAAAACCAAGAAAGAAAGAATCGAAAAGTTGCTTCACAAAACCTGAAAGATTTTCGACAACTAAGCCACCAAATGAAAAATAAATATTTTCAGCAATTCCAAAATTGTTACATTTGTAAAATGGTGACTTCCTTTCGATTCTATATAGTTAATGTAATAATACTAACAACAATGTATGTAAAAGCCCAATGGGCGTTTAAATAAATAAAATAAATAAAATAAAATAAAATAAGATTCGAGGCCTGTTAAAGTTTTGGGTAATTATTTCCTGGTGCGATTGTGAATCGGCCTTTCTCTCTTCCAAAACATTGAACAGTTGCGTCATTTGTGACGCGCCGTTAAACACCCAAGAACGTAAATCACCACGCACGTGGAATATTGTAAAAAGAGTGATTCGATTACTTGCGTATACCTTCGGACTCCCCTAAACATTCTAACCCGAATTTCAACGTAAATATTATTGTTAGGATTGACACAACTTTGAGAAATGAATACCTACCGAAATAACCAACAGCGTGCGTTTGTGTTTGTGAATTACGCATCCAGCGTCCGGGATTTCTGAACATCCGATTTGAAAATTTCCCGCCCTCATTGAAAAAAATTCATACCATTGCATTTTAATACTTTTTCAAAAAAACACGCAATTTCCTCAACCTAAAACTTTTAAAAACAGTATATTACTCACTGTGCCAATCTCACTTTGAATACGGCATTTTAGCTTGGTGTAATGCATATTCCAGTGCCCTTGACCCCATCGTTAAAGCGCAAAAACTAATCATAAAAATAATTCTCAAACTGCCGCTTACTACCAGCACTGATACGATCTTCAATACCTTCAATGTTATGGACATAAAACAGCTCTACTCAAGATCCATCTTAGTTAATTTACACAAAAACAAAAAAACGCTATGCAAACTTACACAAACAATACACAATACCCGAGCCATAAACAAAGAACTTCTCCAAACTCATTTTTCCAAAACCTCTTTTGGTCAAAGACAATCTAAATACATAGCTTGCAAATTATATAATCAGACAAACTGACTCCTTGACAAAATTCAAACAAGATGTAAAAAAAATGGATTATAAGTATTGCAAACATCTGTAAAATAAATCACGCATAGACAGAAATAACTATTCACATACGAACTAACCCGTATCAAATAAATGAAAATAATAGAATCCTGTCAAATTTAACTCCATATATAGATTAGACAGAATTTACTCATTTATTTCACCTCCTCCAACAATTATAAGATAACTCTCTTTAAATGATTTTCTCACCTTTCCAATCACCCTTCTGTTTTAATTTCGATTCAAATTAGTATTTTATCTTAAACTAGCTGGTTCCCGGCATGCGTTGCTATGCCATTTAATAAAGAAATGGTTTCTCCCTGCGTGTCCTTTCCCATTCGTCCCGTTCCCCTTCCACCTCCCCTTCCACTACGCCTCCTCCTCCTTCCCTCTCCCCACTCCAGTCCCCCCTTCTCCCATCCTGCGAACCCCCCTCCCGCCTATTTAATTCCTGTAAGAACATTCATTTTTCAAACAGCTCGCGTGCCACCTTGCAATTTTTTTATACAAATTTCATAATGCCAGAGCTCACCAGTAGTTTTATACAAACCTTGTCCTGACAATGACGAACACAAAAAAAAAGAATTATTCAATTTGGTGCAGTCGTTCGGAAGTTATGCGCGTACATACATTTCGGCGATTCATTTTTATTTATATAGATAGATAGATAGATAGGTACTCTTGTAGCTATGCTATTCATTTATATACTTGTACGCCTGTCTCAACACAGGTATATCCTAGTGAGACAGGCATAAAACAAACCCAATTTACATATACTATTTTATGGATAAATAAATAAAAAATAATAAAAAAATTGGAGACATATTAACTACTTATAATGTTAGAGAGCCACTGAATGCACCTATATTTAAGCGATTATCACATATTTTTAGGATTCATCAAAAAATCCTTAAATTTATAAACACTTACTTTAAAATTGGCGTACGTAGAACCTATTTGTAGAACATAATGACTTCTTAATGTTGTCTATTGTCTAGTCTAGATAATCGCAGATATTTTAAATTCAAACGAGCATTTTTTTAATGTGAAAACACAAGATCAATGATTTATAAAAAAAAATATTTCAATAATTTCGGTTCGCGAAATGTCAATAACAAGTAATTCAGAAGAGATGTGAGACATCTATTGTTGAAAAGTGAATTTAATAAGTTATCTGTGTGATTAATCGAAGTATAGAATGCGCTTGAACATTCGAAATAATTCCAATAATTTTTTTTAAATATTTCTTAGGATATTTAAAAAAATTATTAAGTATCTTAAATTAGGAAAAATGATTAAGTACTTAAGTGTAACCATAGATTGTCAACTTAAATGGACCAACCACATAGAAAATACTGTTAACAAACTCAGATACTTAAATTATATTTTTAAAAGAATGTGTAACATAGTAAATATAAAAACCATAAAACTAGTTTATGATGCATTAGTCCATTCATCTCTTCCCTACGGAATAATTGGCTGGGGTGGAACTTACAATAATCATGTACCTTTAGACCTTTAGATTGAAACCTTTAGAAATTGCCCAAAAATCAATTATTAAGATCATGTACAAGAAAACTAAATCTTATCCGTCTAAAAAAATTTTTAAGGAAACCGATATCTTGGACCTTAGACAGACCTATAGTTTTCAATGTCTTAAATTTATTTATATGCGTCCAAACAACTTTCTAAAAAATTCAAATCGTACCAGCCAAAGACGTGGTGTATGTGAATATGCTGTACCCCACTGCAAAACTAGGTTGTCTTAAAGGCATATTAGTTTTATAGCTCCAAAAATGTATAATTTACTATGTACAACCTTTAAAGAGAACACATGTCAAAATCTTCAGTCTTATAAAAAATATACCAAAACTTGGCTAAAAAATACTGAAATAGATATTTTTTCTTATAAGTTTTAAGAAATCATTAATTATATCTACCTTTTTTGTTCTTTTCTGTTTGCTTTTTTGTCGTTTAATTGCACTTGAAAAACTTTCACAAATGCTGTAGTAGTTTTTAATCGCAATTATTCAGTTACTATTTATTATACTTAATTTATATATAATTTAATTTATTTATTTATGTATATACTTAAAACCTTCACTTTAACCATAGAAATAAAAATAAAAATCAATATCATACCCACGCACAGGCATTGCCTCTGTGGGATTTTTTTGTTCATACATTTACTGTAGGTATTAAGCTTTTTTATATACTTTACTTTTTTATGTATCTTTTATATGTATTGTATCAAAAATTTTCAATAAAAAAATAAAAAAAAAAGAATTGTCCACATTTTGGTCAGCTAATGCTTGAGGGTTTTTTGCAAATTTGCCAAAATGTGGCAAAAAACGCGCCAGAGGTTAACATACGAATTAATTATGCTGATTTGGAAATAGAGCAGAAACTGGTCTGGAGGCCGACTTATGATGTTTCCACGAATCAACTGGTAAAGTAGGATCAAATTGCTCAAAATGAATTATCAAATTTTGTGTGATTTAAAAAAAAAATACTCATGCATTCTTCTTGGTAGTAAAATTGAAGATCTGCAAAGTCCTAGCAAATGTCTCTCTTTTTTTACATTAACTCCACAGGACAGGACATAGACCCTGAGGTAATAAATTTCCTCAGAGCCCATATCAACTGGGATGCTGAATGGAGGGTCTTTTTGAGGAGAGGAAGGAATGAACATTGGACTGGAAGAGACCCATGTTGTAGGAAGGAAGAAACACAGAGGCCGGCAAATCATTCCACAGCCGAGCTGTTGAACACAAGAACGAGTCGAAGAAACGACCCGTTCTCATGTGACAAAAGTCAACCGTGTATAAATGTCGGGCACGCGTTTGGCGTGTTTCCCGACTATGCACCGGTGCCGAAGGAATCAATGATGCTAGTTCCTCGGAGCATCTTCCATTGTAATACCGATAGAACAAGGATAGCATTCCCACCCAACCCGACGCCTGTGCTCTAAAGATTGCAATCCGTCTGTTAACATGGGAGAATCTATTAAATGGACCGCCCGTTTTTGCAAAGAGTCGAGGGTATTTTTCAGGTATTTTGGAGCTCCAGACCAGAGATGGGGCGAACTTGTGATATGTGTAGGGTTAGCAGTTGTGTACTATTAAAGTATCTGCGGTCCCTGTACAGTACGCCCAGTTTTTGGGAGGCTAACTTTACTCTGGCTTCGATGGAGCCCCCATACCTAAGCTGGTTACTTAGGGTTACACCAAGCATATCAATGGAGGGCCTGTTCGGAAGATTGCTTCCGTTGATTATTATTATACATTATTTCTAGTTTATATTTTGGTTGGTAAATAAAAAAATAATGAATGAATTCGATGAGGTGGACGTAGCGCCATCTGTCATTCAACAGCATAAATAATTTCGTTCTGTTTGAAATACGAACAACGGTTAAATTCATGCATACAAAAATACTAAAATCGCGATTAAAAAATGGGAGGGTGGGGGGTAGGTGGGTGAAAATTTTGGGGTTATGAGTATTTTTTGATGCCAAATAAAAAAATATTATTTTTCTGGATAGGGACACCCTAAATCACCTAACGATTTAATATATACTTTACGACCTATTCTCATACCCACCGAATATACATTATTTTTTTTTTTTTTTGGGATACCAACAGTTTACATTAATAACAGAGCATATGGTTAAATTAAGTCACAATAATTGAACCATTTACAGGTTTCCACATAGGTATTGTATACAAGTGTAGTGATTCAAGAAATGTTTACTAATAAAAAATTACATATTAAGAGCCGAGTTATTTATGTAGGAATAGGGAGGGGGAAGGATGGGGGGATGGAGGGGGAAGGATCGGTTAAGTTGAGGTATATTAGTGAAAATATGCGTGACAAATATTAAAAGAGAAAAAAAAAAAAAAGGGAAGTTCATAGAGTGTTGGTTGTATTAGAGGGTATCTATAGTTATTGTTATTGTAGAGTATCGAGAGAGTGTCTGTGTGATTTTAAGGAGTGTGGTGCAGAATTAAAAAAGTCAAATTTTGTATAGTGTGTGTTGAAAGTGTTGATGCACGACAGATGAAAAAGTTCTGCTTAGAATTTGTGTTGCACCGAGGGAGGCTAAGAATCGTGTCTGATCTGGTTCGTCTATTAGGAACTCGTATCTGTATTCGTTCTAAGAGTTCTGGGCAATCTAGAACAGCTCTGGCAATTTTTTGAAGGAAAAGTACACCGGCCGAGCTTCTTCGAACTTCTAAAGATAGTATATTGAAGTACACGGCTGAATCTTGGTGATTTATATGTGTGCGGTAGCTGCGGAAATCTAAGTATCGTGGAAAACTATTTTGAACACGTTCTAGATTTTCCACATATGATTTGTATTGCGGGTTCCAAACTTGTGACGCGTATTCTAGTAAGCTGCGGACATAAGCAAAATATAGGATTTTCATTGTTCTAAAATTATTGAATTTTTTACATGTCCTAAGAATGAATCCTAATATTTTCGAGGCTTTTGATGTGACTGAGTCTATATGAATATCATAAATTAGCTTAGAGTCCAATATCACTCCTAAATCTTTGACTTCTGTTTTGTTAATTATTATTGAGCCGTTCAGATTATATTCATTGGTAATGATATTTTTATTTCGTGTAAAATTCACGACGAAACACTTTTTAACATTAATTTTAAGGGTATGTTGTGTACAGTACACATTAGGACGGTTTAGATCCTCCTGCATTTTTTGACAGTCAGCAGTACATCCGATAGGATAAAAAAACCTTCATACAATCTGCGTAAAGTAATGTTTTGGAGTAATTGAAGCATTGGCCTATGTCATTAATGTAAATATTAAAAAGTAACGGTCCCAATAGAGATCCTTGAGGCACACCTGATGGGACGGTTACCCAGTCCGATTTAAAGCCACCCACAACTACGACTTGACTACGGTTTGATACATAGGACGACAGCCATCTAAGAAGGTCACCGTGGCGCCGATTTGCATAAGCTTGCGTGCTAATATGTCGTGATTCACTAGGTCAAAAGCTTTATTAAAAAAATCATAACAATCGGTCGAGCTGTTTCGGAGGAGTGCGAGCACAAACACCATGACACGAGATTTTTATACATATAGTTTTTTAACAGAGCCGTGAAAAATCACAGGATATTATAATTGAGGATTTGTGAAGCTTAGAGTATTTATAAACTATTTATCTCAGGATCATTTCCTTTCAAAATCATATATTGTCAATTTTCTATAATAATATTCTATGATATTTTTATTGACAAATTAGAGGGACGTCAGTAAATTTGAACAATCATCTGTCAAAAATTTAAACCAAAGAAATAGACGGTTCCATGACAACTCAGAATCAACTCAACTCAACACTTCTTTGAAAAGTCATTAAAAGCAATAACAGTCCATAACCTAACCTAACGTAACCTATTTAACTATTTTTTCCATCACTTTTTATGACTTTTCTTTTTAGATCTTCTTTAAATTTTCTTTATTTTTTAGATAACTTGCAATTCTTATATTTTTATCTGTTTTTAGTTTTATTTATCCCTAAATATGTTATTTTTTTCTTTTCTCTTATTGGGATCGGGCAATATTTCAATAAAGTCGAGTCAGATTTCATTCAAAATAAAGGATTACTTTTATTAAACCAAAATACACTGCACATTATTTGACAGTTAAAACAGGAAGGGAACAGTAGCGCCACTTACGGCCAAGAAACAGAACATAAACAATAATGCATTTATAAACACACCTTTGAATTTATCATTACCCAACACTCCCACTTAAATTCAAAGGGGTCACTTAACATTTATCATAACAACTTTACTATATCTAATCATCTTAGCATTACATAAATATTTTACTGTAAATCACATAAGTATCTAAGTATTATTCAAAATCTTATCTCTAATACAATTAAACTTGCTCACAGGCAAAGCTTTGGTCAGAAAATCTGCCAGTTGACATGAACTTTCTACATATTTAATATTAACAATTTTCTTTTCAACATTCTCTCTTATGAAATTATATCTAACATCTATATGTTTACTTCTTTTATGAAATACAGGATTATTAATTAATTTAATTGCACTCTGATTATCTATATTCAAAGTGACAGAGGTTTGTGGCTCCCCAATATCAAACTGACTCCGTTGTGGATAATGCCACGGTACTCTGTTTACGGCTTGACCAACTGATTGGACCACCATTCATTAAAAAAATGTAACCTGTATTAGATTTTCTAGTATCCAAATCACCTGCGAAGTCAGAATCAGAGTAGCCGACTAAATCTAAATTACTTTTATAAACAATAGACATTTCTTTTGTATTAATCAAATAACGCAGGATTCTTTTCACAGCAGTTACATGTGAAGGACCTGGATCATTGACATATCTACTTACAACATTAACAGCATATGCTATGTCAGGTCTAGAAACAGATGATAAAAATAACAATGCTCCCACTGCTTCTCTATATGGGAAATTGGTATGCTCATTTAGATCAGGGTTTCCCAAACTGTGTTCTGCGGAACCCTAGTGTTCCGCCGAACCTGTACAGGGGTTCCGCGACAATTTGTCGGAAGAATTTAATTTAATATATTATACACATATTCATATTTCAACACTGCTGATATTATTCTCATTTAAATGATTTCTGGGCGAGTAGGTATGTCAGAAGAGTACCCCAATTTGTCAAAACAAGTTTTTGTTTTTATACTTCCGTTTTCTACGAACTATTTATTCGAAGCGGGATTTTCTAATAAATTATGCTGCAACCAAGTCAAGTGCAGGAACAGGTTCGAGACGCCACACCAGATATTAGAACACAACTTACCAATATTGTGCCTGATAACAAGAAGATGTGCAATTCAAGGACTCAAAATCATCAAAGTCATTAATTAGGTGTTTTATTTATTCCATTTTTTGTTGTTGTTTATAATATTTTTTTTGTTTATATTCCAATTTTTTGTTGCTTATATTCAATTTTTTGTTATTTGTATTCCATTTTTGTTTTTGTTTATTTTCCATGTTTTGTTGTTTATATTCCATTTTTTGTTATAAATGTATATATATTGTTTGTGAACTTAACAAATAATGTGTAATAACATTTTTTAAAACTTTATTATTAGGAATTACCCAATCTAATAAATGAGCCAAGTGTTCCGTTAAAATTTACCTACGGGTTTGCAAAGTGTTCCATTGCAGAAAAAGTTTGGGAAACCCTGATTTAGATAAATGTACATTTACATCTGCAGGGGTACTACTAGCTTTAGCATCTGACAAATTAAACTTATTTATTATTGTCTCAATATACTGTTTTTGACTTATACTTATATAACTTTCTGTTTTATTTATTTCCATTCCAATAAATGAATTAAATTTTAAAATCTTAATATCAAAGTTTTGTTTTAGATCATTTAATATGGTAGATAAAATAGTTTTACTTTTGGATAATAGCAATCCATCATCAACATAAATAACCAATATTACCTTAATATTATTGAAATATCCAACAAATACACAATTATCAGATGGGCACGATTTAAATCCATAAGTAGATAAAAATGAACAAAATTTCTTGTTCCAACATCTTGATGATTGTTTCAGCCCATATATAGATTTAATCAACCTACATACTTTTTGTGGCTCAGCTTCCACACCCTCTGGTACCTCCATGTGTATCTCCTCAGGCAGCTCACCATACAGGAACGCCATCTTCACATCAAATTGCTCTATCTGCAGGTCCTCTCTGGTGGCCATGCTAAGTAGCAATCTGATGGAGTCATATCTGCTAGTAGGGGAAAAGATTTCGTTATAATCCAAACCTTTCACCTGAGTAAAGCCTCGAGCGCATAGTCTTGCCTTATATCTTTCAATTTCCCCTTCTCTATTCTTCTTTATGCTGAATACCCATTTGCATGTAATGGGCTTCTTCTCAGTTATATCAGTTATTATTCAGGTTTTGTTATTTTCATGTGACTGTAGCTCTTCAGAAATAGCTTCCTTCCATTTATGACAGTTGACGTTATTAATTGCCTCTTCATAACTGTTAGGTATTTCTAATTCAGTCAAGTTTACTTCCATATTATTATTTCGTCTAGGACGTAACGTGATATTACTTCATTCCATTCCTTCTAAATTAATATTACTAGGAGGATTATAAGTGTCATTTGTATCTTCAATACTCTTCATACTGTCATCTGAAGAGGTTTCTTGAGTTGTATTTTGTTGATCCTCACCCGGGGCACCATGTTGATCCTGAAACTCGCTTCGTGGGGTTGTCAATATTGACTCTTCTTTTTCTTCTTCATTGACTTTCATCTCTGTGAAGTTTCTCTGTGAAGTTTTCTCTGGTATACTACTTTCTTCAAATTTTACATCCTGTGATACTGTAATTTTTCTTGTACTCTGATCGTACATTCTGTAATTATCATGCTCATATCCAACTAATAACATTTTTATGCTTTTCTTATCCAGTTTCTTCCTTTTTTCTTTTGGTAGATGAACATATCCAATGGAACCAAATATTCTTATATGTTGTAGATTAGGTTTTACTCTATACCAGAGTTCAAATGGTGTGACATTTCCCGTTTGACTTGATGTGTTTCTATTCAACAGGTATACTGCACAGTTCACAGCTTCTGCCCACAAATTTAGAGAAATATCTTTAGCATATAACATGCTTCTTGCACTTTCCATAATGGTACGCAGCTCTCTTTCCGCCCTCCCATTCTGTTGTGGGGTATATGGGGCTGTACGCTCATGAATTATTCCATTACTATCTAGAAATGACTTGAATTCTTGATTTACATACTCACAACCGTTGTCGGTATGTAGAATGTGCACATTATGTTGAAATTTATTTTTCACAATTGCATTGTACTTTATAAAACAGTGAAACACTTCACTCTTATATTTCATGAAGTAATATGGCGATAGCTAGTAGCTCCACCTTTGAATAAAACAAAGTACTTCATACCTGATACAGAAAGCTCTTCAATAGGGCCACATACATCACTGTATACTATTTCACCAGGCTGTGACGGACCTCTAGTAGATTTCAAAAAGGGTAATCTTGTTTGCTTACCATACTGGCATGCTTCACAAATGAAATTTTCATTCCCAGTAAGTTTTATTGGAATTGTCCCATTTTTACTCATGTTTTGAATTTCCTTAACATTCAAATGCCCTAATCTCTCATGCCATATTTTGACATCGGTTTGTACAATATTGCAATTTTCTTGTTTTTCTGTTTTGATTTCCAACTCATACAAATTGTTTTCTCTTAATTGTGCACACATAACAACCATATTATTCTTTACTATCATTGCTTTTTCACTTTTCTTCACTATGACATAACCTCTCCTGGGGTCCTAGCACACTGAAATCGTTATTTTTACAATATCGAATCGACATGGCATAACAACCGACGATTTTGTACCGAACCGATATTCATAAGCAATGTAAGGTAATCAAAAAGAAATTGTTATACGCTGGCAACACTTGAGGTACTTTCTATGTAGCTGTCACAATGTCTATGGAATCGGAGTTTTAGACCGGGAGCCGGTACACAAACCTTACGAGTACACGGATGAAACTACTTTGAAGTGATAATGGACATTTAGTAAGCCTTAAAAAAGCTGATGCGCCGCGCCTCTTGGCATATTCCGCGCAGTCATGGAACTAGAGAAATTCTTCAATGGGATGGTTTAGAATCTAGAATACAGTTATTCGTTGGTTTCATTCGTGTACTCGATGACGTAAAATTTACTAATTTCTATCCCAATTTAACACCGGCTGCCTGCGAACGTACCAGGCTGCCGGTTGGCAGACCTGCTAATTTTCTCATCTACTAATCGACCTTTATCATATGAAACCATTCCCGTTCGTGCACCCGATGACGTAATTTTTTTGAATAAAAACGAGTGTGCTTTAGACCACACGACTGAAGTAAAACTTCACTAACTTATGCCGGGTACCCGTTGTATATAATGTTATATAGGATGGAACCATTACAGTTAAGTTGATCCCAAGGTTACAGTGTCCTTGCAACGCGTGCCGGGTACCCATCCCCATCCCAATCCCCATCCCCATTCCCATTCCCATTCCCATTCCCATTCCCATTCCCATTCCCATCCCCCCAAAGGCCCAACCGTTCGCCCACCGTTCGCATAAAATGTATATAATATCCTTTTTCGTAACGCATTCACCAGCCTACCCCCCAAGTCGAGCGTGCATAAAGAAGTTTTACTTCAAAAATCGCTCACTATTTCCATGACTGCGTGGAACCTTCCAAGATGTGCACCGGCAGACTAGCTTGTTTAAGGCTTACTAAATGTACATTATCACTACAAAGTAGTTTCATCTGTGTACTCGATGACGTGTGTTTGTGTAGCCAGGCTCCCGGTCTATAATACCTGTCAAAAACATCTTAGTCCATTAATGTAATAATATGACAACCAACTAAAAATCTTTTCTTTTGAACATTTAAAGATCCATTTACACCGAGATTTTTGCTGAGATATCATAATAATATTAAATACACACACTTTAATGTACGTAGGAAGTCCGCATGTATTTTTTGACAATAAAAAGGAGTTAATTGGACAATGAGATCATTAGCCATAATACGAGATATATTCGTAAGTACGAAACTGTCAAACGAAAACGTCTGAATTCCGATTTAATTCAATCCTGCAATCTTCGATAATCTGCCTCCGTTCATTAATAAACCAGTAATTATGCAGAAAGAATGTCATTATTAATAAAGTTGCGTAGGTATATCGCCAGTCAAACAAACGACAGGGTGATTTACAATCTCGTATCGATAACGAACCGATTGCCCTAGCACGCTTGCGCTATCGATAGGCAGACCGACGTCGAAGGGAAATAAATAAGGAATCGACATACGATCTCACACGATGGCAACACTGGCGATCTTTTAATGAATTTTCGTTTCTTAATTTGAAATGTGCTGCGTAAAAATGAAAAATACCAATAAATTGACAATTTCGAATTGAAATACGAACTCAAATAAATATTGGCGTTTCGCATGTAGATACTTTTTGAGACTAAACGACATTTTAACAAATTTCGTTTCTCGAATTTGAAAGCAATTAATTGATCGCCTCATGAAATAACTGAGTCGATGGGTCTCGTATACGATTTCTTTAAATTCTGAGAGTTTTTTTAGTTCACCTCTACTCATTAATTAGCCAGTTATTTTGCGTAACAAACGACATTATTAAAAAAAATCTGTACATTGACAGCTTATCTGTCACTCCGGAAGCCACGGTAAAAACAGCGTCTTTTGTCAACCGACTGTCGGAATCGTATGTTCACTGTGCTCGCAAATATCGCTAACTGACCATAGACGACGGATTTATTACATTTCGTATTAATATTGGGGTTTTATCAACCAAGAATGCATACGATTTGGCAGGCTTTTGTCAATCGTCGGTCGGAATATCCCTTAACAATTGTTGAGCGTGCTAGCACATATTGATAACTGACCATAAATGACGGATTTTACCGATATCGTATTGATATAGGGTTATATCGATCGACCATGCTAGGACCCCAGGTAGCAGCTCCTTCAGAGAACAGGTTTCTTCGTAGGTCTGGCACATATAGGACATTCTCTAATATACATCGTTCCCATTTTCCATTCACTAGTTTATTTATTAAAATAGTGCCTTCGTCGCATACCTTAATGCTTTGTTTATTCCCCAATTTAACTTCTTTGTCAATGTCATGACATTGAGACTCATTCAGTTCGTGGAAATAGTCACGTCTAAATGTCATATGCGTTGATGCTCCACTATCCAAAATCCAAGCGTCTTCACCATTCATAGATAAAGAATATTTTTCCGCATTAAATGCTAACATATCATGAGGCTTCTGATTATTATTGTATATTTTCTTCGGTTTTCTGCATTCTCTTGCAAAGTGACCTCTTTTGTTACAATTGTAGCATATAAATCTATGACTTGAATTTCTTTGAACAATTGAATTCTTCTGATTATCTCCATTCCTTGTTTTGGAATTTCCTTTTGTGGTTACAAGTGCAGTCTCACTACAAGATGTGTCATTGGCAAGGCTTCCCTCTTCATCTATTAAGCGTGATGTGAGATTTTGAATTGTTTGGCTATTTTGATCTAGTGACAACCATGCTTGTCTAAGCGAACGGTATGTTGGTGGCAATGTGCTTAGAATCTTAGTCATAATTGCAGTGTCACTGATTTTTTCGCCAGTTTCCCTCAGTTGCTTTGCCAAGCTTTCCACTTTGGAGACATGCTGTGCCATTGTATCACTAGCACAATATGAATACTGATAAAATTTCTCATGAATTTATTATATTCAGACTTTTGTTCGTAAATAGCTTTCAATTTTCTATAAGTGATATCTGATTCAAATCCATTGATGATGTCAAGATAAACATGGCCATGCCATCGTCTTTATTCCATTGCACTTGCGAACCGGCTTCTTGGGGTTTTACAGAATCAATATTTAATCCTTTTGCTCTTAATGCACATTTAACTTGAAATTTTCATTGCTTAAAGTTTCTGCCATCGAATTTTTCAATTTTCATTGAATTGGCGACCTCCATTTTGTAGGTTAATTGTACAGTATAAATGTGACAAATTACTCACGTAAATATCTTGCTCTTTACTCAACTTTTTTCTGAAATAATTGTTTACCACAATTCCTGGGCCCATAACCTATTGGGATCGGGCAATACTTCAATAAAGTCGAGTCAGATTTCATTCAAAATAAAGGATTACTTTTATTAAACCAAAATACACTGCACATTATTTGACAGTTACAACAGGAAGGGAACAGTAGCGCCACTTACGGCCAAGAAACAGAACATAAACAATAATGCATTTATAAACACACCTTTGAATTTATCATTACCCAACATATCTGTTTATATAAAATTACATTACATATATGACTACCACAACACGTATGGTAGTCAAAAATGGCCAAAAATGTAACATTTAATCATTTATGAAATAATAAAAAAAAAAAATAAATAAAGGAGGAGTTAAGCTGAGTCATTTCTGAGTTGTCCGGTCACCACAACAGACATTTCAAATTTAGAATAAAAAATAATAAAATTTCTGATTGTAGGTAACTACTTCTTCGCTTGTCTGAATTCAGACATTCATCCGTTCCAATTTGCGAAAATGGATTGATTGCGCTGAAACATTTCACATCACAGATAACCGAATTTAGCATGTTTAATTAGCATTGACATTGGCATTTGAGAGAACACCCACGCAATATGAATAATATTTGCAAGAAACCACTAATCAGGTAGGTAACATTATTGTCTCTAACTAATTACGTATCAATTCTGAGAATGCATGATAGTACGTCCCCAGAGGGTCTAGAAATGGGAAATCGATAACTTTAAAATATCCGATCGATTAGCCTAACTTCCAACGATTTTATATACCGTTTCACTATTGACAGGGAATAAATAAGAAATCGATATATGCTGGTAACACAGGACGGTAACGTCGAACGTCAATTAGGTAGAAATATGAATCAGTTGATAATGTTGAATTGAAACGCTAACCTAAATAGGCATTGGCAGTCCGCATTTAACTTTTGACACTAAAAAGGGAGTTAATAAGGTCTTGAATCTTTTTCTTTCTCCCAGATTGAACGGATTAAATTGATCTTGTCTTGATGAACTAATTAAGTATCGTGTGTAAGATTTATTTCAATTCTAAGAGATTCGTTAGTTCAACTCCATTTATTATTTCATGGCATACTGAGAAGCAAGCTGGAGTACGCGAGCGATGTTTGGGCACCGTACCACCAGAAGTACATTGATATGTTAGAGCAAATCCAGAAGAAATTCCTCAGATATGTTATATGCGGAAGCATAGAACCTATCCAAGGTTCATGCACCATATTGACTTACTTGAGGAAACTGATTCTGTGAGCCTAGAAACTAGACGGAAAGCAAGTCTTGCTATTCTGTCTTTCAAAATTTGGAACAATTTCATCGATAACCCATTTCTCTTGGGATGCTATGATTTATATGTACCAGACCACTACAGCCGAAGTCGACATCATGACTTATTTAAAGTACCGAACGGCAGAACAGACGTCTTGGCAAAGCATAGCATGACGAGGGGAGTGGTGCTGTTAAATGAAATTGCAAACCATTTGGATGTAAGTGACTGTTCTTTATATGCCTTAAAAACATTATTATGAGTCATTTGCCTAAATGCTGATAAGGTAATTAAATTGTACTCTAATTGGATTTATTCTGTTATACAATAATAATTAAAAATAAAATTATTTTGCATATATTAGCATGCGGAGTGGTCGAGTGGGCTTAGCGCTTGGGTCCCACCCGAGCGTCGTTTGTTCGATTCCTCGACTGGCTAAGTCCTCCATCACAACACAAGCAACATTTTCGGCTTTCTGTGGTGGTAGTAGGAGATTTTCAAACATTGTTGGGTTATTCGTAACCCGGGAATGTTTGTCTTTCTTTTAAAAATAACATATTGACAATATTAAAAAAGTTAATTTGGGAGGCGGGTATTGATACCGCCGCCCTCGGAATTTATTGGTTAACCAACACCTCTGCGTTAGGTCACCCCAAATGGTTTGCTACGTTTCCCCAAGGATTACATAGGCCCTGAGGGGGATTTGGTTTTCTTCAGGGCCTCCTGTGTGGAGCTAATGTAAAAAAAAATACTACGTAGGCCGCGTTACAATTTGTCAATTGTCGGTCGGAATATGCTTTTCAATTGTTGACCGTGCTTCCAACTAATGCCAACTGACCGCAGATGAAGATTTTAGTCAAAATCGATTTTCTAAACTTTTTCCAGTCTGCCTCATCAGATAAGAGGAAATCCGCATAGTAAATAAAAGATTAGCTATTTGGTGTCCGCCACACTTGCTACTTAGAGCCTAGACGTCTCATGTCTTTCCGCCCATCTGTCGATTTCTCTCAATCATTAATTCAAGGTGACATACTGTCGGACATCCGGATGTCCGTATCTCACATTAATAATAACGACTAACTCTTTTGGGACTCGGATATTCGACAACCAAACATAGAATTAACAGACCTATATTATTTAGTGTTTCAGTACATACGACCTCCATGGCCGAGCCGTTAAAAATCTCGGCTGCGAATCCGGAGGTAGCGGTTTCAAATTCTGACGTTCGCAATTGAAGGTTATGATTTTTTAAGTGAAAACTTCTTTAGCACCGTTGTGATTTGAAACTCGATGAAACGAAAAATAGCGGCACTAAAAAGAGACAAACACACACATCTCTAAGATTTAGCTAGAGAGAGAATGATATACTATGATCGGTCTCCTCTTTGTGAGGTGCTTCGTAGCCTCCCCACTCTTGTATAATTAAGTTTTCTGAAGGCTTCACTTCTACCGTGTTTTAAATTACACACTCCGTTTTTTATACATCTTGGTCATTAACTATGTATGGGAATGATGATGATGATGGACCCTTTTACATGGCCATTAAAGTATACAACAACCTTCCACGATATTAAACAAATACAAGATACACTCAGATTTAAGTCATCACTAAAAACATTCCTTCTGAACAGGTCTCATTACACATTAAGTGAATACTTCACATAGGTACAACTGTTTTTATATTTATGTTTATATAATAAATTAAAGCAAATTCACTTTGTATTACACCACTTTTATATTTATATTTCATTTGTGTTCAAATCTGTACAACATGTTAGGTTAACTAGAAGAAATAGGATATAAGTAACTGTAAGTTATACCTTTTGTACTAAATGTAAATTTTGTACAATAAATGATTTTGATTTTGATTTTGATGGCATATGATGGTATGGGCATATAAGACGGAGACCATCAGATCACACAGTGAAGCAGGCAATGCCTATGGAACTTCATCGACGGTCATCCAGAGGAAGACCAAAGAACTCCTGGATGACTCAATGCTCCAAAATTCTTCAGAGAAATGGCCTAGATGAAAGCGATGCTGAGAACAGAAGAAATTACAACCTGAGAACGAGAAGAGCCGACCCCAACAGCCTACCTAGGCAATGAGTTGGGACAGTGGAAGGAAGAAGAAGTCATGTTACAATTGTTACAATTCCTACATATGTTACAATTTCTAGACGTGTTGTTTTATAAGCATTTTCTTAATTTTTAACATTAACTTCACACAAGTGGCCTTGAGGAAAAGAAAGAATTCCACTCAGGGCCTATGTCATTTATGAAATGCTGTGTGGAGGATTTTTTAAATTTTTTTATGAAAAAAAAGGAGAGGAAGTTCCAGTAAGGAAAAATGTATTAGGGATTGGTAGAAATCTATGGGACAGTGTGTCCAGAGTTGACGAATGAATAAATCCATCCCTCCCGCTGCGGTGAGACAATGGGTCGAGTGAGAGACTAGCTGGAGAGGTCAAAGGTCTCCCCAAACCAGCCTCTCCCGATCCGGCCATCCACATAGTTGGTGGACAGATGCATCAGCCGCCAAAGCCTGGACAATCATCACCCCATGAACCCGGGCATCCCTGTCAAGTCACCCAACGTTGTGAACCACTTGAGAGATCTATGGCCGCGGTGTTATCCAATAAATAAGGCAGTGGTACCCATACCCTTTGCATTTAATTCGCTATAAAAATTGAGTACGTCGTATAACACATTTTTATTTATTTATTTATTGTTTTGGAACATTTACAGAGTATTAACATAAAAAAGTCATTAGATTCTTCTTCTTCTTCTTCTTCGATGGCGCTACAGCCCATATCGAGCTTTGGCCTCCTGCAACAGTCGCCTCCAACTCCTCCTGTCCTCAGCAGCTGACTTCCAATTTGTTACCTGGAGAAGCTGTGCTGCATCCCCTCTTACTTCGTCTTCCCACCTCAGTCTGGGTCTTCCCACTTTTCTCTTTCCACCTGGGTGTCCAGTCAAAATTATTTTTGGGACGCTTGTATCTGGCATTCTCTGTACATGCCCAGCCCATCTCAGCCTGAGGAGTCTCATATGTGCTGAGATGCTAGGGGCCTTATATATATCATACAATTCTGTATTGTGCCGGATGTGCCACTGTTCACCCTCTTTCCCGGGTCCACATATTCTTCTCAGCACTTTTCTTTCAAAAGTATCCAGCATTGCAGCCATCTTTACCGTCAGTCTCAGCGCCTCACATCCATATGCCAATACAGTTCTAACAATGGTCTTATATATGGTTATTTTGGTTTTTCTGTGGACACTACGTGACTTAAACACTGGCAGCAAAGAGAAGTATAATAATAATAATAATAATAATTGGACAATTTATAGAGCGCCGTTTTTGTGAAAAATCACCTCAAGGGCGCTTTGTTGGCTGCTGTGATTCTCCTTCTGATTTCTGCTGGATCCTCATTGCTCTCTGTCAGACTGGAGCCCAGGTAGGTGAATTGATCGACCACTTCGTATGAGTAGTTGTCTTTGAATTGTGCATTACTTCTTCTTCTGTGTGAAGGGTTCCTGCTCTGTATCATCATTTTCGTTTTGATGACATTAACCTGCAGTCCTACTTCCCGTGCCGCTGTTTCTAAAGAATCGAAGACCTCCTTAATGGCTGAAATTGATTTTCCGACAATGTTAATGTCATCCGCATATCCAACAACTTGACTGCTCTTGAAACAAATATTGGAGCCAGTGTCATTAGATTAGCATTGTAAAAAGCGTAGATGTTAATAGTCCACTTAAAAATGTTCACCGAATGCACAGTTTCATAGTTGTTTTTCGCTATGTATATATAGAAGTTAAATGAAATTAGAAATAGCAAAATATAAACAGAGGTATAAAAAGAGATAACAAAAATAGTGATGATAAAATATAGAGATGACAAAGATAAAAAAAAGATCGATACACACGATGTAAAAAAACAGAAAAACAAAAAAAGGAAAGTACAAATAGAGTAAGAAACAGCCATTCACATTCAAGTTCAAGATCAAATATAAGTATTTTCAATTCTCAATTACTTGTTAGGTTAGTCTATTGTTAATTTGCTTTTTAAAGTAAGCGAGACTATTTGCATAGATGTCTTATAAGATGAGCGCGTTGATGGCACTACCTTACAAGGGTTAAGTGAAGCTGAATGCTCACTCTATATGAGTTATGCTTGTGGATCTCGATAGACTATGTTTATTGAAACAAATACAAAGATATATCACAGAGGGACTTACGATACTGATGGCAATCTTGCCCGGTTTGTGGGTCCCTCGTGGTCGTTTGGTTGGTCCACAGGCAGTCGTTATTTAGTTCTTATGCGATGGGATGGTGATTTACCGGCGGTAAATTCACTATACAGATTATGATAGCTTGTCACGATATAGACGGTAATGTTGACAGCTGCATTACGATCGGAAGACTGACTAAAAACAACACTTGTTTTTTCTCCTTAACAACCGTTGACACCGGCAATTATCAGCCAAATAAGTACCCAGTGTGCAAAATTCACCAATAGGTTTGAATTCTGGTCTTCGTACGTGAATCAGAACAAACCTATCGAGATCTTATTAAGCGTTATGAAACATGTCTATATGATTACATTCAATGGAATTATACAGACGACACATTCGAGACAGTGGATTGAAGTATGCAATATTGTTTTTAAACAATTCGAGATGAAATTGTAAAATTAACTCAACAATGCGACAGTTGAGTTTGTTTTGCACTTAATGACGCTCACCAAAATAAAAATAAAGTTACAAGAGAACAGTTCACACGCGGAAGAAGTGAAACCTTCTCAAAAACTAAAGTAGACAAGAGTGGGGAGGCTACGAAGCACCACAAAGAGGAGACCGATTATTCTATCGCAATCTCTCGCAGGCTAAATCCTATAGATGGTTTGTCTCTTTTAGTGTCGCTTTTACGTTTCATCGAGTTTCAAATCACAACGGTGCTAAAGAAGTTTTCACTTAAAAAAATAGTTTCAATATGTAAGCAAGAGGTAACACAAATTCATAATACAATCTCAACTAATAGGAGCCTTGAAAAGTGAGCTCATAATCAGATCGTTGTACACAACACCTCGGTTTTAGGGAAACAGTGAAATTAATACTTTGATATTCAAAAAATAATTCCAAAATGTTAAAAAATCACAAAAATCAACCCTACATCATGTAAAACTTTTGTTGTTTTTTACGACGATTATGTTTTGTTCTCCGGCGAATTTATTAACACATTGTTTTAACTGTATAACGGACACTCGCAGGCTAAATCCTATAGATGTATGTGTTTGACTCTTTTTAGTGCCGCTTGTTTCCGTTTCATTAGGGTTACATGTTAGGGTTTCAAATCACAACGGTGCTGAAGAAGTTTTCACTTCAATAAAATAGGTGAAGATCCGTTTTTCTTTACTAGGACCGATTGTTGCAAAAAAAATAACATTTCATCAAACATTTGAAGTTAATTTTCACATTCTGTGTGAGTTCTGTTCAAGTTCTATTATTATATCATTATGGGCCAGTTGCTTCATAAAACTGAAATAATCACAAAACTTGAAAAGAACTTTCACAGAATGCAAAAATTAACTTAAAATATTTGATGAATTGTTAAATTTTTTTGAAACAACCCATCCTTAGCTTTCCTTAAATTCTGTCAGTTTCCACTTTAGTTTACCTTGGCATCGTGTAATTACCGTATTATATTTTATTGACATATATTTTAAGCCGAGTCGTTTTTAGAGCTTTTAAAATATAAAATATCTGACAGCGGCTGTTTCAGCATTATAAGAAAGGTGTAGCGCTGCGGTAGCTGTTTTAACAGGCGGGAAAGCTTCCCCGCCGGAAGCGTCGCCATGACAGCTCACCGCCATCTTTGACATTTTTTCCGCGCCAATTCAGAAAGCGCGCAACGCTGTACCGGAAATGAGCCGCGCGCCGGGACCGACCCGTGTTTTCCGCTGGAACTTTTAAATTTTAGAGCCTAATTAGGGGAAAAGTAGAGCTATACACATTTTTAAAAGCGCACTTTGATAAGGATGGCTAATAATATTATGTTTAGTTTGTACATTGAGTTTTTGGTCCCAAAATTTTAACTGGTTTTTTTATAGATAGATACATATAATAGAACATTGGAAAGCTGTTAATTCTTAACGGGTAAATTTATTTTATTTAAGGGGTGTTTCACCATCCTCCTCGTAGATTATCCGTACGATAATTTACATTTTCGATTAGTTAAAAACGATTTATTTGTTTAAAAAGTCTGAGTTTATAATAAAATATTTGAACCTATGATTAGTGGCTATATATAAGATAAGCTAGCCGAGTTTTTTTTACGTGTTGTTAGTATTTAATTGTTTATTTATTAATATTTCTTATCGTATGCATAAGCTATCAGGAGGATGGTGAAATACTCCCTCAGTCTGTTAAATATAGTTGTCGAACATGTAGGTACATATTTATAATCAATTGTTTTTATTTTATTTAATTTTACGTCCAGAAGGCTTTAACATAAATATTGACGGTCCCGAAAAACAATATTTTTATTATTTTTATTTGAGTACCGTACAAGCGTCCCAACTGCTCCCGTCTGGAGCCAGTGAGACCATGCCATCCCCATATTGGGGTATGTTGTGAGGCTGAAGGTAGTGGGGAGGAAGGAAACGAGGAAGACGGTGGGGAAGTACCTTGCTATACAGATCTGGTCACTAAAGCCATTTTAAGCAACGTTTCAATTCTGAATTGCTCTAACACAAGGGGGATACTGAGAGTATCTTCCACTCTGGAACTGTATATCATATTTAAGTAATTAATTGTGAAACAACACAAATTAATTAAATTAAATTTATGTGAGCACGCCGGGATTCGATCCTGCGACCGACGTTATGAGTGTATGTACCTACATATGTATATTATGTCGGATGTGCGATTTTGTAGTTTTGCAATAGAGCTATTTAAGGTTTCGTTTCTGCATTTTTACTTGTGTTTTGGTTAGAAACCGTTTATATTATAAACTTCGTATGCATTTCCAATGAGATGATGATATTGTCTTTTATTTTAACCGTGTTTGTTCATTGTGTTGTTATTTGTATTTTTGTTATAAACTGCTTATATTATAAACTGCGTATGCATTTCCAATGGGATTATGTTATTGTCTTTTATTTTAAACGTAATATTGTGTTGTTATTTGTATTTTTGTTATAAACTGCTCCGGCTCTCAACACAGGAGTTCCTAGTGAGATAGACATATCTCACCAGTTGAGAGATTGGTAAGATATGTCTTAGAGATAAAAATATAGCATCTTAAAAATATATATATTTCATTTCATTTCATCCAAAATTCCGAAAATTCAGACTTTTATATCAATAAAAAGAAATTAAAATAAGTCAACAGCGCGGTTTTCAATTTTTAACAGATCCGACATCATTCTTCGGGACCGTGAATATAGGTTATGTGTAATAATTAAAATTATTATACATGTGATAAATAATTTTAAATATGAGAAAGAAATAATAAAAATTATAATTACAGTACAGTAGATAATAAATATTTACGAAATAAAAAACAAGAAACAAAATTTAAAAAAAAAACCAAGATGTTTAGATAAGATTACAAAGAATAGGGCTGGAATAGATTTTTAATTTGATCCACAAAATTCCCCAAGTTATCAATCATCAAACACGTCAATCTCTCTCTCTCTCTCTCTCTCTTCGATGGCGCTACACCCCATATCGAGCCTTGGCCTCCCGCAACATTCGCCTCCAACTCCTCCTGTCCTCAGCGGCTGACTTCCAGTTTGTTACCTGGAGAAGCTGTGCTGCATCTATTCTTACCTCGTCTTCCCAGCTCAGCCTCAGTCTTTCCACTTTTTTCTTTCCACCTGGTTTTCCAGTCAAAATTCTTTTTGGGACGCGTGTGTCCTGCATTCTCTGTACATGCCCTTCTTCTCCTTGTGCCCTCTTCGTTCAACGGACGTTGGCTATCATGTTGGCTATACGGACTTTGTTTACTGCGGCTCGGAACAGCTCCACGGTAGACTGGCCAAACCACTGTGTCAGGTTTTTCAGCCACGAGGATTTCCTTCTTCCAGGACCCCGTCTTCCGGCAACCTTTCCCTGCATTATGAGATGCAGGATCTCATACTTCTCTGGATGTCTCATCACATGTCCAAGATATTGAAGTTTTCGGATTTTTGTAGTTTTAATTACTTCCTTTTCTTTATTCATCCGAACCATAACATCTTCATTTGTAACCCTGTCCATCCAGCTTATTTTAAGTATTCTTCTGTAGATCCACATCTCAAATGCCTCAAGTCGCCTAATTAGTTCTTCAATAAGCGTCCATGCTCCATTCCATAAAATAATATCGAAAACACGTAGCATCTGACCATTCGCATTCGTAATCCAAGGTTGAGATCATGACTGCAGAACATTTTTTTTCATGCGGATAAAGGTTGCACGTGCTTGCTCAATGCGGTATTTGATTTCAAGTTAAGGATCCCATCTATCATTTACATTGCAGCCCAAGTATACAATACTCGGTACCTTCTCTAATTATTTTGTTCCAGCAATATAAAGATTTTCATCCAATGCGTTATTTTTGCTTATGAGCATATTCTAGCCCAAAATTCTCACAAGTCTTCATTACTTGATTCAGCAAAAGTTGTAAATCCTCAATGTTACTAGAAGTACTGTATCATCTGCATAACTCATGTACATGCCCAGCCCGTCTCAACCTGAGGAGTCTCATATGTGCTGAGAAGCTAGGGTCCTGATACATATCATACAGTTCTTTGTTGTGCCGGATGCGCCACTGTTCGCCCTCTTTCACGGGTCCACATATTCTTTTCAACACTTTTCTTTCAAAAGTATCCAGCATTTCAGCCAACTTTGCATGTAAAACATGTCAATATCACCTAAATATTCGTTGAAGAAGAAAATAACAATAATAATCTAAACGAAAATATGAAAGAGGACAAGACACAAAAAAAAATACTGGTCGCAACTGGGACGCGAACCCAGGACCTTTCGTCTATCCGGGACGTGCGCGTTTACCAATTCAGCAATTGCCATCTTCTGTCAAACCATCATATTAATTTGTCAATCTCATATTTCAAATTTTAGAATTAACAATATTATCTTCAAATATTTTTTTCCATACATAAGTATACCGAAGTATACCTAAGTATTCGTTTCCGATGACGTGAAACCGCTGTATCGGACAATGAACAAATTCTTCTTCTTCTTTCGTATGGTGGGGGGTCAGAGGAACAAATGTATATTGCAGTAGCATGGAGTATTGTGACGTATTGTTCTTGTCGGTATTTGTAGATATATAAGTTGCAGGGGTTCGGAACAGTCTTTTTTTTAAAGAAAGACAAACATTCCCGGGTTACAAATAACCCAAGAATATTTGAATATTTCGTACTACCACCACAGTAGGCGGAAAATGTTGCTAGTGCCGGGATGGAGGACTTAGCCAGTCGAGGAATTGAACATGGGACACGTGGGTGGGACTTAAACGAGATGCCAACTCATCCACTGATCGGTCGATTTGTCTAATTTGTAGTTTAGTATTTTTAGAGTATTTAATGGGAAAAGATTATTTATGTATTCCAGCGAGATATTTAATTTAAAATTTATAGAACGTCAATTTTTGAAGTGAAAACTTCTTTAGCATTGTTGTGATTTGAAACTCGATGAAATGAAAAATAGCGACACTTAAAAGAGACAAATACATACATCTATAGGATTTGGTGGCCGGCGTGGTCTAGCGGTAAGGTTTTTGACTCGCAATCCTAAGGACGCGGGATCGAATCCCGGCGTGAGCAAATAAATTTTATTTGAATAATTTGTGTTATTTCACAATTAATTCATTTAAAATAATGTATAGTATATATGCAACACGTTCCAGACTGGTGTAAGACCGCCATTCAGAATTGAAACGTTGCTTGAAAAGGCTTTAGCCGTGTTTGGTGACCAGATCTGAATAGCCAGGTATTTCCTCACCTTCCTCTTCCCCATATCCTACCCCTTCCCACTACCTTCAGCCTCATACCATACCCCAATTGGGGATGCCATAGTCTCGCTGGCTCCAGACGGGAGCAGCACAAGAGTCTCGTGAGGTATTATTATAAATTTGAAAAACAAAATTGACCTGCGAGAAAATAAGATAGAATAACCGGGCTCCTCTTTGTGCGATGCTTCGTAGTGTCCCCACTCTTGTTTACTTTAGTATCCTAAAGGTTTCGCTTCTACAGCGTGTGAACTGCTAAAACCACCACATCATAAATTTGGGAGGCGGGAATGAGTACCGCCGCCCCGGGAACCTTTATTGGATAACCAACACCTCTGCCATAGGTCACCCCAAGTGGTTCGCTACGTTTGGTGATTTAGTAGGGGTGCCCGGGTTCATGGGGTGAGGTTTGTCTAGGTCTTGGAGGCGGATGACCAGGACACACTGAACCCCAGTTTCCTGCCCACCCCTTAAACCCTTTTCCTTACCAGAACTCTCCTCTCCTTTCGTTCCTTAAAAAACCCCCTCCACCCAGCATCCCCAAAGATGATACAGGCCCTGAGGGAAATTATTTTCTTATATGGAGCTCATGTAAAAAAAAAAAAAAAATCTGGTAAAATTCGAGATCAGGCCGTTAACAATAACACTCCTTTTGTAGGTGGCGATAAGTTTTAAAGTCCCGTACACCAACCGCCTACTATGAATTATTCACGAAAAAACCATCGCCAAAAAGCGTATTTTATTTTACATTGTGAAGCTCAGGCACAAATATTTAAATGTTAAATGAATTTAATTTTCCACAATTTACAATCATAACCGAAAACTTCTTCATAAGAAGAAAAATTTTAACTTTAAAGCAGTTTTTATAAGTCTGGCACTTTATTTTCTTCTGGGCTTATAAAAAGAGTAATCAAAAATTTGTTTTGTCTATTTCTAACCAATTAACCAAAAAACTAATCCGCCGCCAAGGCATAGATAAACCTCACCCCATGAACCCGGCATCCCTGCTAAGTCACCAAACGTAGCAAACCACTTGGATGACCTATCGTCGCCTCAGTTCTTAATTGTCCAAACGACCATTTTAGTTTTTGTTCAATCTCCACTTTAAAACTAAAAATAAAGTATAAAAAATGATAATTAATCACTTAAGAGGGCATTACCAGAGAAAACCGGAAATACATCATTTTCAAAAAAGGTTTTAGACGTATTGACTCTTTTCCACAAAAAATTATAAATGGATTTCGAAAGATTGTTCTTTTATCTAGCATTCGTATGTAATAAATTTTGAGAAAAATTTTTAATTTTTAGTATAAAAAGGTTATTCCATAGGTCGTTGGCAGATTTGTTCAATTTTCAAAAAAGTTTTTGTATTATACCAGACCCATTTCAAATAATAAAATCATGCAGTAAAATAAATCAATACATTATCTAGCAAACGTATGTTTTAGAATTTTAATTTTAGTTTCAATAAAATCATTAAAAAATATGTACCTACATGTGTTTCTTGGCGAAAATTGGTCCGTTTGTGTATTTATTTGCGCACTTACAAACTTACAAATATTTCAGATTTTTTTAACATTCTTATTAAATTTAGACATTATTGAAAAATGATAAATACTTATAATCAAAAAATAACTACAAAAAGTACATTATTTTAATAGTTTTATCATCACGCCTTTCAGCATTTTTGGATGAAGGTATAAATTAAATATTCGATATTGAGTTATAATTTAAAAAAGCTGGTACGGAGAATAATTAATCTTTCTCATTGTAACCGCCCTGCACGATCGTAAGAACAACTTTCGACGAAATGTGGATTTTCGTCCGCTGGCTGGTTAAACGCTCTTAACTAAGAATTATTTAAACGAATTAGACCTTTGCCTTTAAGGAAATAGCTTTATCATAAACACCTATCATAATGATACGATTTTAGACATTTACATTTATCACACATCTGACTTGATGATGGACACTGCAACGCTGTCCGAACGTTGGCTAAAGAAGGAGGTAGCGCAACACGGCATAATACCCCAAAAACTAGTAACAAAAATACCTATCATAATGATTCATTGAAATAATGAAAAAAAAAAACCTTCTCCTCTTGTAAAATTTTCAAATGTTCGTTTGGACAATTAAGAACTAAGGCGACGCTATGTCAGGGGTGTTGGTTGCCCAATAAATGTTTCCCGGGGGTGCCCATACCCGCCTCCCTAATTTATGTTTTTGGTTTGACTGATGATTGAACCTTCCTCCCCGGGGATTGACTAAAATAATTGAACATGGCTGACGGCGACTAACAACTGAAACAAATCCCAATTGGATAAAGCCAAGATTTATTCCGTATATTAACTGATTTAAATTTTTATTGAAATTGAATTCATATAATGGAATACAATTCAACGCATTGTACTGCCATCGACAACGAGTCTTTCTGCCGAGTTCTAGCTCGATCGGATGGAAGGTCAATTTCCACCTATTCAATTCCACTTTATTGATACGTCACACAAGAAAACGTAAGTTTTTTTTAACATGAATACCTCTCAAGAGTTCCAGCTGCTCCCGTCTGGAGCCTATGAGACTATGGCAAACCCAATTGGGGTATGTTGTGAAGCTGAAGGTAGTGAGTAGGGGAAGGAGATGGGAAAGAGGAGATCAACAAACATGGCTAAAGCCATTTTAATTCAATTTGGATTGGTGGTCTTACACCAGGGCGATACTGAGAGTATCTTCCACTCTGGAACGTGCCGCAAATGTAGGTACTATATACTATTTTATATGAATTAATAGTGAAATAACACAAATTAATAAAATAAAATTTATTTGCCTGCGCCGGGATTCGATCCCGCGACCTTCGGATTTCGAATCAAGAGCCTTACCGCTCGACCACGCCTGCCGTAAAATTCAATTAGATTAATTAAAAAAATACATTAAATAAGAGAATAGCCAGGCACTTCCCCACCTTCCTCATCCCCATCTCCTTCCCCTCCCCAACACCTTCAGCCTCACAATATACCCCAATTAGGGATGCCATAGTCTCACTGGCTCCAGACGGGAGCAGCTGGGACTCTTGTGAGGCATTCACATAAAAAATAAATAAAAATGTTTGCTAATGAAGCAAGGAGTGTGTCCCGAGACAAAACTGTGTGGCGGTCTATCACATCTGCCTACCCCTGCGGAGAAACAGTATGATAGTGTTTTAATTAGTAATTAGGTATAATAGAGCTATTCGTCATTTGCAGTTTATTAATTCGTGCATAATATAAACACATCAAATGCATCGGCTATTGTTTTAAAGCCATTAATTAATTCAGTAATAATTATTGAGTTCAACAGGTAAAATCATGCCACGATTTTATAGTAGGTGCATTAAGTTTTTAAATTCAAGGAAATTTGTAGTTGTGTAATAATACCATTCTTCCCGTGTCCGGGTTTATGAGAATATTATGAAAAGATCAACCCGTTAAAAACGAAGTTTCTGTTTTCAATTATTTATTAATACTTTTGGTTTGAGTTGAATCTTCTTCTCTTGTTCTTCTTCCTTGCACTGTCCCAGCTCATTGTTCTTGCTCATTGCCTAGGTAGGCTGTGGGGTCGGCTCTTCTCGTTCTCACGTTATATCTTCTTCGGTTCTGGGTATCGCTTTCATCCAGGCCGTTTCTCTGTAATATTTTGAATCATTGAGTCATCCAGGAGTTCTTTGGTCTTCCTCTAGATGACTGTCGATTAGGGAATTAGGGATCTCGATCTCGCGATACATAATATGACGAGGTCCCGTTCGAGATCGACGGATTGGGCGGCAGTAGTCAGCGACGCTACACACGTCCACTCGGGGCCTCTTTCTATGACTAATACATCACAAAGTAATACGTCACTTCAAGAGGAATTAGAAGAGACCATGAGAGATCTAAAAGTCCTTTTTCGTGTGTATCCACGAGTTTAGACAAATTAGAGCCAGTCATAAAAAAAGAAATGGATCTATTTGAGAGTGGTGGACAAGGGGGAGATTTTTGCATTTTGCATATAATTGCTTAGTCACACTGCTGCCAACCATTGTTGGGTCGGAGAGGGCATGGGGAGCAGCTGGGTACATTGCAACGTACATTAGATGCCGTTTAGCAGACACTCGTAGCACCCTTAATACACTTTGTTTTTTAAGAAGTTACTTTCAAAATCACCCGTAATTACTTTCTAATTTCAGCAAGCTATATTTTTTCTTTTGATTATTTTAATTAAAAAAAAAACTGTTCATTATTTAGTTACTAATATTAAAGAATAAAGGTTTTTGTTTTCTTTCAAAAAAATATTTTCTTTTAATTAACGAGATCCCGAAAATTCCGAGATCTCGCGAGAATGTAATTTCTAATCTCGCGATAAAGTCTACTTAACTGTCTCCGTCTTATGTGCCCATACCATCTCAACTGTCATGTCGTTACTCCAGCTTACTGTTTATGTCCGTGACACACAGGCTACCCTGAATGCGTGTACTTTTCATCCTATCTTTTAGTGATACTCCTGCCGACCATCTAGGCATTTGCATTTCTGTTTTAGATTTGATTTTTTGGTTTCACTTGGATGATTGACCACAATGGTTCCATGACAGTTGGTCTCCCGAAAGTTGGCCCCCCACATATTTATGTACAATAGGTATGCAATCAGTTTAGAGAAAATATAGTAAACCTACTTTTTTTTTTACATGAGCTCCACACAGGAGGCCCTGATGAAAATAATTTCCCTCAGAACCTATGTCATCTTTGGGGATGCTGTGTGAAGGGTTTTTTTAAGGAAAGGAAGGAGAGGAGAGTTCTGGGAAGGAAAAGGGTTTAAGGGGTGGGTAGGAATCTGGGGTTCAGTATGTCCTGGTCATGCACCTCCAAGACCTAGACAAACCTCACCCCATGAACCCGGGCACCCTTGCTAAATCACCAAATGTAGCGAACCACTTGGGGTGACCTATGGCAGAGGTGTTGGTTATCCAATAAAGGTTCCCGGGGCGGCGGTGGGGCGGGGCCCCTCCCAAATTGACAATATATAACACAATATATAACTAAGTGCCCTCGAAGGGGTATACAGAGAGGATGTGCAGCCGAATAATCTTATATAAATGAAGTCGCACCCGCTGTATGTGCGCTTAGATCTTTTAAGCTACGCAACGGGAGGGAACTTTTAAACTCTCAATTTGAGAGGCGTGAATGGGTACCGCCACCCCGGAAACCTTTAGTAGATAACATCACCACAAGTGATGTTTATCTACTAAAGGTAGATTCGCTACTTTTGGTGATTTAGCAGGGGTGCCCGAGTTCATGGGGTGAGGTTTGTCTAGGTCTTGGAGGTGGATGACCAGGACACATTGAACCCCAGATTCCTACCCACCCCTTAAACCCTTTTCCTTCCCAGAACTCGCCTCTCCTTCCTTTCTTTAAAAAAAGCCTCCATACAGCATCCCTAAAGATGAAATAGGCCCTGAGGGAAATCATTTTCCTCAGAGCCTCCTGTGTGGAGCTCATGTAAAAAAAAACGGATTTTCATGCGGTTTTCACCAATAGATGGAGTTATTCAAGAGGAATGTTTATATGCATAATACATGCATATTATAGTAGAGAAAAGACGAGAAATTGAATAATTCAATTCAGGTAGCGGGCAGCGGACAGCTGGTAATCGGGCGGTATGTAATTGATATATATGCAAATTAACAATGGCGTTGGTTATAAAGGTTGGGCAATGGCGTTGCATTTCGTTAGCCACAGCAATGTGTGTCCTAGTCTGCTAGTAGAAGTATAAAACATAGTTTAATTGAAATACGTCAAGGAAAAAAACTAATTATTTAATTTCAATCCACTCTACAATACGCTATTATTAGTTGGGGATCCGCGTATAAATGTAACCTTCTTCGAATAGAAATTGTACAAAGGATAATTATTAAAATTATATTAAAAAAATCCTTAGACTACCCAACAGAACGCCTGTTTGAAGAATTTCAAGTACCCACATTTAAAGATTTATATATTAAAAATTCATTGATTCAAATTATAAAGGAAAAAGATAAATATCCATTTTTAAATGAAAACAGAACTCGACTTAAACATGTTTTTCTATGCCCAAAACTAAATACGTCTTTTGCACAGCATCATTATACTTACCAGGGAAGAACTTTTTTCAATCGTCTACCAGAAGAAATCAGAAGCATTAATGATAAAACCCGAATACTGCTCTCTGTCAAGAGACATTTTAAAAATATTCTTAAGAAAAAACTACTGTCAATTAATCTTACAAATATCCTTAGTTTCTCATTACATTCTTTCTTTTTTTAAAAAAATTCACACCATTATCAAATAAATACTGCAGCTCACATATATTTATGTACAATTAATTATTTAAGTACTAACTTATAACTAATAACTAATAGCATTTATGTACACTCCCCTTCCATACACAAGCAAATGCTTTAAATGGAAGGGTAGTAAAAAAAAAAAATACCTGTAAAAAAAATATATATATTTGTTGTAAAATTGTAATTATAATAAATGTTTCAATAAATAATTAAAAAAAAAATATATATATATATTTCAAAAATACCTTAACTAATAATTTGATATGGATATCAAACGAATTTGTTTACAGTATCCGAGAATCGACACTGTAAACTAATTCGATACTGTAAACAAATCTTGAAAAAAAAAAGAATTTGTAAAAAATATCAACTTATTATTAAAGGTATTTTTGAAATCAACTTTAGGTTTGAAATTGGTAAATAACGCACAAAAATTATATATTTTTAGTAATTATAAATTGGGGGGGGAACAAAATGTCGGGGGATCAACTGTTGGGTCACCGACTAACATAAGAGAATACCGCCAACAAAGCTAACAACTGATCGAAATCCCTATTCGATACGACCGACATTTATTTCGTATATTAACTGCTTTAAATTTTTAAATATATTGTCAAACACTTTCAGAGAAATGCGGTGCATTGTATTGACAACGAGTCTTTCTGCCGAGTTTCAGCTCGATCGGATGTCTTGAAGTAGGTTTACTTTCACTTACAAGATTCCACTTTATCCATACATTAATTCCATCAAGAAAATAAAAGTGAAATATAAATACATAAATGTATTTAGAATGAGTAAAAAATAACTGTTTTATTTACATAACCTAACCTAACCCAACTTTCTAGATGTTGGGCATACATTGCTAACTCGTACTAATCCAATTGATATGATTAACCTTATTCAAAATTTTAGTTTGAAGGTTTTTCAAAAATTAAAGGCCCGCAACCCGAATTTCTACCGATTTCTTACATATCTCCCTTAAACATTTGAAGTTTTTAAGCTCTTAAAAAAATATATGTAATTTTTTAAGATAATGTCTAGATGCTGCCCGCGCCAAAACGCAAATTATATGAAATTCCCTCCAAAAATTATTCAAAACAAGTTTGTTTCTATTATCTTATAAATTATATTTGTGAAAAAATTCACAATGTTTCTTTAAATGATACTTAAGATACTCCCCGCGAGATTTTTGCTCTATTTTAAACGAGTCGTGTTTTATTAAACATTTTCGAAATTTTCGCATCGATTTTGTCGCTGTAAATGTTAGCGCTCTCCTTTAACATTCGTAATTTCGTATCTCTCCATCTGCTTCTTTTCGAGCCCTTTCGCGGAGCCTTAAAAAAATTCAATCGTGGGGAGAACCAAGAAGATTGTAATTTATCCTTAAATGGATGTGGCGAAGTCCCTTTATAACTCCACCATTTAGCATTTCATCTGTCTGTAAATTTGTTTATTACGTTCCTGTTCCGGTTTCAAGATACTGGCTCTTTTAATGGTTGAGTAAGTATCCTTTTCGCAGTGTGAAATTCGTCGTGTTTACTAATTAAGTAAGTAGGTATTTAACTACGTATTTTCTTACAAATATTATTGATAGCGAAAATTTGAAAGGACAATAAATGGAAGAAAGAGTTAAATCTTATGTCATTTTCTCTCTTTTCTTTTTTCTTTCGATCTGTGTCTTCGAAATATTTCTAGGAAAACAAAAGTGCGTCTTTTACGAAGTTCAATTCAAGAGATTTTTTTTCTGAAAAAAATTAAAATAAATTAAATACCGTCATTAAAGAAATTTACAAAAAATATTAAACATTCTGAAAAATCTTTTCAATGTTATTTTATATTAAAAAATCATAATTATACATCTACAAAAACAGGAGAAACTCGTACGTTGTTTGGAAAAAATAAGTAAAAACCTGTTTTTTCGGTCTCCTGAACAATTATTTGGCCTTTTCCGTTATCGTTATGATTTTAGAGGAAATTTGGATTTAAACCTATAGGGTAAATACGAGGCATGTTCAGAAAGTAAGAGTACTCTTTTTTTTTAAGTTTTATAAAAAAAAATAACAGGATATTATTAATAAACTTGTTGTTCCAAATAATCGCCATTCCTTTCAATGTATATGGTGAGCCGTGGCACAAGTTTCTTTATGCCCTCCTCGAAGAATTCTCCCGCCAGCTCCTTCTCCAACTTCAGAACCACTTTCTGCACCTGCTCGTCGGTTGAAAATTTATTTTCATCCATATATGCCTTCAGGAAGGTGAAAAGACGATTATCTGAAGACGCCAAGTCAGGGGATTACGGGGGGTGGTTGAAAACATCCCAACCAAATAGTCCAAGAGCATATTCGTGTCACCCACTATCATCTCCAGTCACAACATGGCTCAGAAATCCTTCCCTTTTTTTCTTGTAAGTGTTATTCCTTCCGTGAGTAAAAAGCGGATCACAGCACTTGTCACAGTTTTTTTGCCGACATCTTTTACGCAACTGGACACTACAACGTGAGTTTTCGTACTACAATGTTCCTGCGATGCTCGCTCTGGTCAGGAGACCCCCTCTACGACTCAGTGTTGCCAACTCTCAGAAAACTAAAAACCACCGCCCATTATGGTCACAGTACACTTACTCTCTGAACATGCTAAGTATGTTGCCACACGGTTGGACAGCGTTGTGAGGCGGGTCAAGGGATGGTATTTATCAATGCCTTGAAAAGGCCCGGACTATATGAAGCAGGAAAAACTTATGCCGAAAAAATGGAAATATGCTGTTTTATTTGCGAGGTCGAACTGTTCACAGAACTTTTAGTTTAGGGTACATCTTGTCAATTTCAAGTGTTATTGCATGCAACTATAGTTTCGTCTATTGAAGTTGGTTTTGTTTTTGGAATGACACCCGGTTAAGAGTATAACTCCCGGCTGTTTTTTAACTAAATCTAATTGCATTAAAAGTTCACAAAAAAATTATTCGCACTCCTAATATTAAGGCCCATTAATCAGAGGGCGAGAGTTCAAATTTTGTCGAAAGATAGTATTGCTGATTTACAAAGTCACTGGAGTTTTATTTAATGTTGGAGTTAGATACTACGCTATGAGTATGTTAAGTAAGCCGAAACGCGTTAATAAATAGTTCAAAATTAAGAGATTACTTATTTTTTACCACATTCATTGTTTTTTTTAAATCAGAGTGTGCAATTCATACGCGGTAGAAGTGAAACATTCAGAAAACTAAAGTATACGAGAGTGGGGACTACGAGGCACTTTTTTATCAATGTGAAGGATGATTTTTTCCATATTTTTGTCGTCGAATACAGCGCACCTTTTCCTATACATTTGGTCATCTTATTAGTATTTGTGTTTTCTTCTTCGGTGTTCTAGATGTCGCTATAAATAAATGTCAGTTCATTCATTTTTCCAAAATAAATAATCCTATTATTTTTCAGTATTCTTTAAATGATGAAAATTTAAATTGTGTTAGTGAAATTATGGATCTAGGCATTATGTTCGACAGTAAACTCACCTTTGTATGTCATATTAATAACATTATCAAAAAAGCCCTAAAGTTTTGTTTTGAGAGCTGCAAAAGATTTCAATGATTTAGACCCATTTATTAAGTTATATAAAACCCTTGTCAGATGCCAACTTGAATATAACTCTACGTTATGGTCTCCCTTTTACAACATTCATTCAGACAATATTGAAAAGATTCAACGAAAGTTTCTAAGGTTTATAAACTATAAATTGCATATTCCTATACTAAACATTGATTACAATTATCTCCTGGATAAAACGTCACTATTGAAACTTTCAGAAAGAAGAATAAGCACAGATTTAATACTATTACATAAAATACTGCATTACAAAATTGACTGTTCTGAATTACTTCAATTTATCAATATCCATGTTCCCCAAAAATCATGTCGACATTTATTACCCTTCTACTTCAATAACACCAGGACACTAGCTTATCAAAATTCTCCGTTTCCGAGACTTCACAGTCTCGGAAATAAATATTCTAATCTAGGTGATATATTTCATCTTAAAACTAATCAGTATAAACGTTGTATATTCTATCACTTTTATTCTTCTAGGCACAAATAGATTTACATAATTTCTTCAATTTTTGTTTATATTGAATATGAGACTTCTTATCATTTTTACATAATATGTATTTTTATTTGTTTTGTTGTTACACTGTTTTGTGTATTTTCTTTTCTCATTGTATTATATTTTCTTCATTGTTTGTTACTCAACTTATAAATTATAATGTAAAAACCCATCAGGGCGTGTAATAAATAAATAAATATTGTGTTTTCTTGTACCTATTCATTTTGAAGTGGTTTGAAGATTGGATATTTATTTTACAAAAATATATTTTTTATTTTTTTTTTAGACTTCGTAGGATTCGATCCCTGGTCGGCTGAATGTCTGTAAAGGTTCGTCAGGCGCTTTATACCACTATTCCAAAGGAGACTTGCGTGAGTCTGGGATTTATCGTATTACATTGGAACCGAATACCCTTGAATTAAATAAATACTTTATTGCTATCTCACTCTCTTGCAGGCTATGTATGTGTTACGCATGTATATATTGTATATGTTTGTCTCTTTTTAGTGTTGCTCGTTTTCATTTCATCGAGTTTCAAATCACAACGGTGCTAAAAAAATTTTCACTTCAAAAACCGCTATGTTTCGTAAGCAATGCTTACTTCATCAGGGTTTATTTAAAACTAGTAGAAATAAATATTAATTATTATTTTTTAATTGATAAACTAACGTTTAAGACAAGATTTTTATGCATAGCAGAAAGGGTAACAATTATTATAAGCAATAATTATCAGCCTGGTAGTTTATCAATTAAAAAATAATAATTAATATTTGACAAGTTAAAGCATTTCCCCAAAAAATGTAGACATAATTTGTCTCGACGCCACCTAGCGAGAGATTTAGCACTAACAATGTCTCTCTCACAAAAATAAAGTTGGTTGTTTTCAGGTGGAAAAAATGTAATAAACAGTAATTGTTGAATGAAACACTAGCATATATTGAATTATTTGGCGGGTATTAGATAAGCCGCTATAACTCAGTGGTCAGAGCACCTGACCGGCAATCAGAAGGACACGGGTTCAAGTCCCGTTGGCGGCAAGTATCTTTTCTCGGAAGATTTTTCAATGTAGTTTCAGGCTGATAATTATTGCTTATAATAATTGTGAAATAAATATTATTAAAAAATCACAGAGTTTTAGTCTAATATAAGGAAGATGGGCGAATTAACCACGTCGGAGAAACTTCTAACCAACATTTTACAGATTGAACAAAAATGGTTTAAATTTGATGCAATTATCGAACATTTGATGTATTCCAAATTGGCATTTGATTGCACATTCATGAATGTAAATCGCTAATACCTGACCGTAATGACCGCTTCACTGACCCTGCACAAACCAATAATCCCGTCCTGACAACAATGCTGAATAATAATTAATATTAGTCGATAATTGACCGTGTTGTTTATAAAAGCTTCCCTGAACAAGATGCACCAGTCATCCTAGTGCTATCGGTCTTTTCACTTCAACAATTTGTGCTCCAATAAATAGTGAAAACTTCGAGTTAACTGGCAAGGTAGGAATAAATCGTCTACCATCATACTTATTCGTACTGTGTTCGACACTGTTACATAATCATATGTTTATTTGTCTACTCTCATTTGCTGTGTTTTGTTAATATAAGTTTGTCTTTTCCATGTGAAAACAGTTATATTTAAATGCAACTAATTTTTAAAAAATCGGTTCTTTTAAATGGCGAAGAACGCTAACTATTATTAGATAATGTTGCGATTTCCTCTTATTTAACACCAGTTCTGTTCTGTTAATATTAATCACCCTTCTAGAATCATCAAAATGCTTGTTTTATAAATAAGTTTGTTTATCAATATATTTATAATTTATCACCATACATATGTTTTATTTTTTACATACAAATATATTATGGGACATGGGACTAACAGCCTGTGTTGAGGTTAACATTTATAAATTTGAGTGATGCATTTATACATAAATCACCAAAATACAAAACTACATAACACTAAAATATATATTATACATTACAATATTTTTACAGACATTTTCGATATTGTCAAAACCTATCCATCCTACATCAAAGCAAAAATAATTAGTTGTGAATATAACTGCTATGTTTATAAAATTATAAGTATTTATTGTATTGTTATATATTACATGTATGAACTGATATGTTGGTAAATAATAATGTGTGTAAGTGTTAGACATATGTATAATAAACGTATATAAATGTCGGCAAAAGCCCCATGGGCGTTTTAAAAAAATGCAACTAATTTAAAACAACTTCACATGGTCAAAATCACACGTAGTGAGTGAACTTTTGACGACCTCCGTAGTCCAGTGGGTAAGACTCTTGACTCACAATCCGGAGGTCGCGGGTTCGAACCCGGCATGCGCAAATAAATTTTATTTGATTAATTTGTGTTATTTCACAATTAATTCATTAAAAATAATATATAGTATATTTGCTGCATGTTCCAGAGTGGAAGATACTATTAGTATCGTCCTGGTGTAAGACCACCATTCAGAATTGAAACGTTGCTTGAAAATGGCTTTAGCCGTGTTTGGTGACCAGATCTGAATAGCCAGGTGCTTCCCAACCTTCCTCTTCCCCACCTCCTTCCACCCGCCACTACCTTCAGCCTCACAACATACCCCAATCGGGGATGCCATAGTCTCACTGGCTCCAGACGGGAGCAGTTGAGATTCTTGTGCGGTATTCACTGTAAAAAAAAAAAAAAAATAGCACCAAATTTATATCTAATTTTAAAAAATACTCCATTTCAAGCAACGTTTCAATTCTGAATGGTGGTCTTACACCAGGGCGATACTGATAGTATCTTCCACTCTGGAACGTGCCGCAAATATACTATATATTATTTTAAATGAATAAATTGTGAATAACACAAATTAATCAAATAAAATTTATTTGCCACGCCGGGATTCGATCCCGCGACCTTCGGTGTGCGAGTCAAGAGCCTTACCGCTGCACCACGCTGGTCGTCAAATGTTTTAATCGAACCCCCATTTATTTATCTTTATTATTCTACTTTTTGTATTATCCACTAAACTTGCTTGTCGAACTCATTTGTATAACTTTCCATGATAATATAACTACGTCCTTGTATTTTACCTTTTTATCTATCTATACTTTTTGCATGTGCACCTTTTATCGCTGTATTAATTTAACCATGTTCCAAATGTCATCCATAAATTACGTCATAAATTGACTCCCCCCCCCCCCCCTTCCCTGTCACACATCGTCACATTTGTGAGTCCCCCTCCCCCCTAGTGTGACGTCACATATTTTGCAATTTTACAACAAAAAATAATCAAAACAGCAGTTCAAGTTTTTTTTACATGTGACGTCACACAGCTGATAATTCCCCCCCCATACCCCTTGTCACACAATGTCACACTTCTCTAATCTCTCCCCCCCCCCCCCCCCCCTTAAGGTTCGACGTTATTTATGAATGGCCCCTAATTACAAACTTGTTTTTCAACAAACTATTCATGTTTATGTTTAAAATAATTTCAACAAAGTTACTGCACATTTTCATTATTGTTTTTGGGATGTTATGCCGTGTTGCGCTACCTCCTTCTTGAGCCAACGTTTCGGACAGCGTTGCAGTGTCCATTATCAGGGCAGATCTGGTAGATGTGTCATGATGATCACGTTTGGAGGACGCATGCTTCGTACTGAACACGGGTTTGGGAAGGGATTGGCGTTACAAACCTGTGCACGGTAGGATGCCGCTTGCCTGGTACTGGAGGACACGGGTTTGGAGAAAAAATGGCATTACAAAACTCGTATTGAACACGGAAAAGGAAATACGCCTCCGATCTGTGTATTGGGTGCGATCCTTGGGGACTACCAAGAACTTCCTGATTTCGGATTCAAAATTCCTGTTTAAATGCCTCTCTGAAATCAGGTGTTCAGCACATGCTGATGCGGTTAATAATACTGTTATTTAGTTTATAGCAGTGGCGATCGCATATCAGACATCACTAGCGAGATTGAACATCACTATTGTTACAACCACGTGACCTTGCCGGCTGACGCGGGTATTGAGAGATATTTGGTAGGCTTAAGCATCAATTGTCAGAAACACGGTCAACCAGGAGAAACTAGAAGCCAGGCTCAAAGTTTCACAAAAAATGGGAAAACTGTAGAAGATTATCCTAACGGCGATATGAAGTAGGTTGACGCAAATAGTTGACTATAGAGTCATCTCCCATTCTCCACCCAACCTACTACCCATATACCTATCCTCTGATAAGATGTGTGGCCAATATTACCAACATGTGACATTTGGAACAATAACTCGGTGATTTTAATATCAATTCTTACGGAAACTTGTGCAATCAACCCAGTAATCCCTCGGTGCCATAATATCGAATCTCACAAAAACCTGTTGTGTAAAAATTAAGCTAAGTAAGATTCTTTCCCGACGTCCACTGTTCACTAAGCTATTCCCATGGCTGTCACTATGAAGAAACATATTTTATTATCGTTATTCATGTTTGTAATATTATGCCGTGTTGCGCTACCTCCTTCTTTAGCCAAAGTTTCGGACAGCGTTATCAAGGCAAATATTTATTAAAGAGATTTGGATCTGGAAAAATCTCTTCCCCACCATGAGAACCATTGGCAGATTAGTCTTACAGGCAGGAAGGCAGAATAATCTATGATGACGCTGTCTAAGATAGTCATCGGGAATATAGAGACTAACGCTCTATAAAATAGCTGAGTTCTCGACAATGCCTCTCAGCAGTCTGAATAAGTGGATGAACGCATACCTCTCTCCTCTGAGCTGCAAAGAGTAAAGTCCGAGCAAGCCCAGAAGTAAGTTCTTCGAGTGGATAAAAACTCACTGAGGGAACTGGTAGGACTACTAACGGGACATTCTCGGGAGACGCACTGGGAGCGGAAAACACAAAGAGATGCAAGAAACGTGAAGAGGATGAAAATACTTGAATTCACCTATAGTTCCGTCTGCGCCTGATCGGAACAATGCTTACGTGTTGTGAAGACACATCGTGAAACCAGAAGACATAGTCAAACAAATTAATGGCAACCTTAGTGAACTTTATCAAAAGGACCAGATTATTAATATTTTTGTTAGAGGAATGGGGGTGAAAGGGAAGATAGCACACTGGACCTATGACCTAAAAACTCACAGGAACTCTCAAAATGAATCCAAACTAAATAAATCTTGAATCATCTCGAAACATTATTTCTGAAAAAGTTTAGATTTTTAAATTTTTTTATTCAATTGTAAACCACATTATGAAACCATTATTTATTACTAACCCATATATGTACCTAGACGTATGAAATAGTAATAAATTAAAATTAAAATAACAATAGATGTTAACGCTTTCCAGATGGCTTCGAAATTTGAAACCCGCGGCCATGGGCAAGGTTTCCAGCGAGAAACATCTCCCGGATATCGCCTGTCCCACCCGCCAGCTGGTGAGGAGGTTTGCATCTCGGGTGTGGCAGGGTTCTTTCCTGACTCGGCCAACGTCACTGAGCTTAGGGATAACCTCTTTGGCAAGGTGAGAAGCACATTTTACTCATTGATGCTTTTTTATTATTTATTATGGTTAAAGAAATATAAATATTTCACTTTCTAACTACACAATTCAAAGCTGTATAGCATTATAACAATAATTATTTTAATGTGTAATAATAATAACTTTACTTTATTTATAATAATTAATCTGGTGTCGGTAGAAGATGAGCTACATATTCTGCTAAATAAACCAATTAGTGGAATGTTGTTTCTTTTATTTTTGTTATTCTGCGGACTGTTTAAGACGCTGCTACCCGAATTTCTACCGATTTCTTACATATCTCCCTTAAACATTTGATGTTTTTAAGTTCTTAAAAAAATATATGTAATTTTTTAAGATAATATCTAGATGCGTTCCACGCCGAAACGCAAATTATACAAAATTCCCTCGATGGAAAAAAATCGCAAAGTATGCTCCGAAAATTATTATAAACATGTAAATTACACTTTTTTGTAATTTGCTTTTGAGGTGTTATGCCGTGTTGCGCTACCTCCTCTTTTAGCCAACGTTTCGGACAGCGTTACAGTGTCCATTATCAGGGCAGATGTGTGACACATCTGACAACAATTAACATAAATACTTTTGGGCGTAAAAATCCAAAATCATATCTATTATAATTATAAACACGTTTGTTTCAGTTATTTTACAAGTTATAGTTGTGAAAAAAATCACAATGTTTCTTTAAATGATACTTGAGATACCTTCCACGAGATTTGTTCTATTTTAAGCGAGACGTGTTTTATTAAACATTTTCGCATCGATTTAATCGCTTTAAATATTAGCGCGCTTCTCTCACTTTCTTAATTACATATCTCTACATCTTCTTTTTGAGCGCGGATGCGGGGCCTTAAAGGTCAGATGTTGGATCAGGTATTTTTCACTATATTCTTTATTTAGAGCCCGCGCAGACAGCAAGCGTTCCGCGTTCGGCGTTCCGCGTTCTGCGTTCCGCGTTCTTTGTAAGTAGTTGACCACTATAGCGCCGCGCAGACACAGCAGCAGTCAGACCGCGCCGGTCAGTGTGAACGCTTACGTTTTTGCGTTCTATTGTCTGAATTACAAAGAACGCGTGGAACGCCTCGCTCGCAAGATGACCGACACCGAAAAATTAATTGATTTAGTAAGGGAAAGGCAGTTTTTTTTATATAATCTTAGTGATACAGACTGTATAATTATAAAAATATTTTTTATATGCACCAGATTTAAATGTCCGGGTTAAATTTTCCCCACAGGAAAAACTAAACCCTTTCACACACTTCCCCAAATGATCATCTAGTCAATCCACGCTATGCAATTGCACTACATAAGTATTGTAAAAACAAAATAATACAAAAACAACATATCGACCTACCAGAGACCAAATGGGAAAATAATTCTATAAATAACTATATATTTATTATTTTAAAATTATAATTATTTTTTTTTTTTTTTATTATTATGCAATTCATTAAAGCTACTTATTGACATTCGGAAGTAAATAAAAAAAACATTCTTCATCTTTAAGTAATTCAGGAAAAAGAATACTGAACTCTCCTTTTCATTTCGCTCAGTGTTAATTGGATGCACCCAGTGACTTCTTTTCTTTTTAGACACCCCTCCAAAGTCAACAAAAGCAATGCTTCGTCTTCTGAAGACGAACTATCAAAATACGTGTTTCAGGTACAAGCTTTTTAGGAAAATGGAACGCAGAATATTTGACCGTGTGCTGTGTGAGTTAGAACTCGCGTAGAATGCAACCGGCAGAACGCTAGGTGAACGCCAGTGAACGCTGAACGCTGAACGCTTATAGGTAACGCTGTAGGCTTCTTTATTTTATTTGTTATGGCTTTGATGATGGCTTGGAAAGATGAGATGAATGCATAAAGATGAGATGATTGAAATAAATGCATAACTATGAGATTTTTTAAAATAAAAAATCCAATTTTTTTCAATTACACAATCAATAACTTCATTCTCGAATCTGTTTCTGAAATTAATGACTTAGGTGTTACTTTCGACACCAAATTTAGCTTCATACCACACATTGAAAATATCTCAAAGAAGAGTTTAAAAATGTTAGGTTTCGTACTAAGAGTGGCTAAAGATTTTAAAGACATTAAAACATTAAAACTTCTGTACACATCACTAGTAAGGAGTCAGGTTGAATATAACTCAACTGTGTGGTCTCCTCACTATGACGTGCATTCTCAAACAATAGAAAGGGTACAAAAAAATTCCTAAGCTTTTTAAATTATGAACTAAAAATACCAAAAGAACAACTAAACTACACTTATCTACTGCAATTATCTAATTTATTAAATTTGAGTGATAGAAGAACAGTTTCCGATTTAGTATTTTTATTTAAAATCTTGCATAATACAATTATTGACAGCCCTGAATTCTTAACGCTCATAAATTTTAATGTGCCAGCCAGAAACACAAGGTCAGTATTGCCCAGTGGCGTAGCGTGGGGGGGGCGAAGGGGGCGGCCCGCCCCGGGCGGCACTTTTAAGGGGGGTGGCAAATTTTCACAATAAATAATAACATTATTTTGGAAAAATTTAAACCATTTCAAATCATTATTTGAACATGTTCTACGATCCTTTCGTTTACGAATCCAACTCTTTTTTTTAATTCATTAAAAATATCAATAACTATATTTTTTTAAGCTGCAAATTTCGCAATTCGTAGGAAAACCGTACGCATATTATGAGAGTAATACTAATTAAAGCTGATAACTCGCAAACAGATTCACTCTTAATTAAAACTAGAATAGAGAACTCCAGTCCAATTTTTTTTATTTTTTTTAATGAATAAAGACCTTCAAACTTAAATAACTGCATTTTTATTTTTTTTTTATAGTTAGTTTTAATAGCTAAAATAATTGTCAAAGTTTTAATTTTTCAAGACTCCTAAAAACGCACCGTATCTATGGTGGTTTATGTGATCTCTTCACCCACCTATAGTTTATTATTTTCAAGTTGTCTTTTTGAATCAGTGATGTTATGTCGAGGGAAATTTCCCTAGATCTAGGGGAGAAAAATATTTTTTAGGGATAAGGGAAATCAGGACAAAATCTAGGGAAATTTCGAACTATGGCAAATTTTTTATTACATATGACAATATTACTGATGTTATATTTATATATATACGTATATATATTTGTTGGAATTCCTATGAATCTTAATTATTGTTCATGTACTTACATGCAATATCATTTTTAACACTGACAACTCAAAATGATATTAGGGAACGTACCCATTCAGCGCCCTTGAGGTGATTTTTCACCAAAACGGCGCTTTATAAATTATCCAATTATTATTATTATTATTACGTGACACGTTCGGGGGGGGGGGTCTTCAAAATACCACGCTTGGTACAAATGAGCGGCGGGTTGCTTAGGTTTTTGGTCACGGTGGGGGGGGGGGGGGTTAAAAAGTGCAAAAAGTTTATCACATAGTATGGGTACGTTCCCTATGTATCTAAAAAGATAAATGGGACCTCTGAAAAAAAAAATTATTTATGTTTTAAGTTCCGTTTTTTCGGTGATTGCGGTTGTTTTTTATTTCACAAAGTGTTTTTTTTTAATTTGGAATTCAGTTTCTAATTCAATGGTGAGTGTATTCGTACTTTTAAATTATTACTTCACGTAGCAAAAAGTGTTATATTTGGAAAAGCACAGTATTATAAGTATATTTACCAAGTTCCGATATCTTTCCAATTAATTAATCATATTTAACATATAACAGGATTGGTGTTACACAATCAGGTGGCTACCTAGGTAATTGCGTAAATGTGAAATTCTAGGGAAATTTCACTTAGTAATCTAGGGAAATAATTTTTTTGGGCAGAACATCCCTAATGGAAGAAAATGGCGGTATGAATATAGATGTACTGTGTGAGAAGTTGAAGCGTTTTTTATTCAAGATTAACTGCTTTTAATATAGAAAAACATTGGTAAAATGTCCACATTTCACCGCTACTGTTATTGTTTTTAATCAAAGTGCAATATAAAAACAATCAATCATAGTAAATATTTGCAATCATTGCAAATGCATATAACATCGTGTTTTATGTATAACACATACAGAATAGTATTTATAATATACTGATCATGACGATTGTGTTGCATTAACTTGTATAAAAAACCCTTTACTAAAAATAATTTGAAAATACAAACTAAATGTCAAATATGGTCGACACGACTTTAACCTCAAAGGCAAAATTTATTGCAGATTGTCCGCAAATATAGCTCTTTTCGTAAATTGATGAGGGCCTAAATTGTGTTTCAATAAACACAATAACTATTATTTATCTAAATCTCTATAAACAGTATGAAAATAAACCAAAAACACGAAATATTGAATTGCATATGTGCACTTTAAGTCATTTCAAATGTCATTACAATACTGACCATATACTGACAATACAATACACGCGATCACCAGGTGACAGTGGGTGAGTGTTGAGTGTGACGCGTGACGTCACCATTCACCATTTCAGTAATGCCAACTTGACACTGTGTTTCGAGGAGAGGTTTAAAAATGCACTTTTTAATAATTTTTTAAAAACTCTGCGTTTAATATTATGAAATAAAAGTTATATATTCAGAATCAGCGTTTATTGGTCTATATGAACATATTTTTTTAAAGCCATAATATTTTTCACTGGAGTTCCTTATTGTGTTCAAAATGTATTAACGAATGAATTTCAGTTGTGTATTCATCTGCTTATACATTTCGAAAGAGACCATTATTTTATTCGAATTGCAGTTATAAAATTCTAGTTGTAGACTATGTATGTGCTGCCAGAATCAAAGAGAAACCATTTTCATTTTCTGAGTGTAGTTTTAATTCGGCAAATACAGATTTAATTTGACCCGTCTAATCACAGGAGACGCAAATTATCTCACACATTTAATTTTAAAATAAAATTATGAAATTATGCCCCATACATTTAATTTTAAATAAATTTGTGATTGCGATAAAAAGTTGAGATACAGTTTTATAACATTTTTTTTAAGAAAAGGAACCTATATTTAAAATTTTAAGTTTATTCTATTTTAGGTACTTTAATTCGAATATTTGCAGGCGTGTATTTTTGAGCCAATTCACTTTTGCAATATGAAAATTTTAATGTTTAGAAACAATAATGTTCTAATAAGCACGTTGGAAAAATTACTTTATCTAGACTTTAGAACAGTTTTGTTTTAATAAAAAGGAATATTGCATGGGAAGAACCGGAAATGTTGTGCGCAAAAATTGACAGGCAAATAATTATAGATATTTTTTTCTTATTATTCGAAGGATTAAACCAGTTTTCAGGATGTAAAATTCCATTTGAGAATTCATCTGCTAACACAATTCAAAGGAAAACATTATCTTATTCGAAGTTCAGTTACTAAATTCTAGTTGCAGACTCTGTATGTGCTGCCAGAATCAAAGAAAAACAATATTCGTGTTCTGAGTGTACTTTTAATTCACCGCATACAGACTTAATTCAAACCAAATTTGTGTTGAGAATGTAAATTTCCAGTTGTGGATTCATCTGTTGACACATTTCGAAGGAAAACATCCTCTTATTCGAAGTTCAGTTATAATATTCTATTTGCAGACTATGTATGTGCTGCCAGAATCAAAGAAAAACCATTTTCATGTTCTGAGTGTAGTTTTAATTTACCGCATACAAACTGGTTTTGTATTCAGAATACAACAATAAATTAAATAACGAGTTGCAGATTCATCCTGCATCGAGTGAAGCTTTACATTTGAGTTACGTAATGCTGTAAAATTCTGAGAAATTGATTGTTGCGTGTGTAACTATTGTTTGGGGACTCTAACGCAGTATCAATCAATCAACTTTGGAGTAGAATTTATATACATGATTTTCGTTGAAAGAATACTCGTCAAATATGATTATTAAAAAAATCCGGCTCGTATATAAATAGGTCGTAATAAAAAAATATGATTTTCATATACAACTCCCCCCCCACCGCTTGAAGTACCCAAATAAGGGGGCGGCGAAATTTTCCTCCGCCCCGATGTTCTGAGTGTAGTTTTAATTCATCAACAGATTTAATTAAAACCAGTTTTATGTTCAGAATGTAATTGCCGGCAGAATTAAAGAAAAACCGTTTTCATGTTCTGAGTGTAGCTTCAATTCACCACATACAGATGTAATTAAAACCAGTTTTGTGTTCAGAATATAAGTGCCGCTAAAATCAAAGAAAAACCATTTTTATGTTCTGAGTGTAGTTTTGATAAACCGCATATTTATTTTAATTTAAACCAGTTTTGTGTTATCAATATATCAATAAGTTGCGAAATTCTATTGCAGACATACCATTCTCGATTTCTGAGAGCAGTTATATATAAATTTGTAGTAGAATTTCTAAGCATGATTTTATTGGAAAAGTACCTACTCGGCACATACACTGGTAATACTACGACTAGGGCACAATTCAATATACCACTCTACGGAATCCAAAACTTGGGTAATATGTATTCGCACATAGATATATGGAATATGTCACTGTTACACTATAAACATGAAATAATAAAATCATTTATCCATAATTCATGCGCTCACTAAGGATTTTTTTTGTAAATTTACTACATCGACTTTAATAAACCTTTTTTAGTTTTTATCTAAAATATTAAAATTCAAATTGAAAAGTTCTGAACTCCTGCAACTTACGAACCTACATCTACACATAGCGGTTTCACGCTTTGAGAAACCAATAAGTACTTAGGTGTTTGTTACTCATGATTATTGTTGTAAATTTGTAAACACATCTGATCACCGTACTTAAAAATTTTTGTTCCTTGTATATTTATATCATGCATGTATTTTTTTATTTTTTATCGCAACTTTATTATTTTTGTTTCTCACTGTACTTTTAAATTTTTGTTGCTTTTATTTTTATTTCATGTTTGTATTTTTGTTTTCTATCGTAACTTTATTTGTATTATATTTTTCTTTCTCGTGTTAAAATTGTACTGTCTTTATATATTTATGTAAAAGCCCTCCGGGCGTAAATTAAATAAATAAATAAATATATTTATTGTTAGTGTATTTTCAATCAACCAGTTGTTTAATATATTTTAGAGTTTTCTAATAAAATTTCTAAGATATTTCCAAAGCAAAAAAATGCGGTATCATCTGCGTTTAAGGAAATTGTTCCAAAAGGTTTAATTAACAGAATTTAATTTATGTGTATTTACGGAATAAGAGTGACCCCAGTATGATGGATCCTTTGACCTCGAGATGACTGTTTTTGTCACCTACGCTCACATGTTGTTGTTTTTATTTTATTTAAATGCGATTTGATAACGTTCAATGCTGGACATTTTTTTGTTATTGTGGTGCTGTGATCATTAATAATTGATTTTATTTATTGGATAGCTTACAAAAAGATTTTAATTCGTAGTTAAGTTCTCATTATTTTTTTTTTTTTTTTTTTTTTTTTTTTTTTTTTTTTTTTTTTTTTTTTTTTTTAAATTGTACAACAGATTTTTATCCAATTACTGTACAATATTCTCATTTTGACAGTCTTAACACCTAGAAAGATGATTATTATACAAAAAAATCTTAAGGCTATCTAAAGAAGAGTTATATATATCTAGTGTTTCCGATATTTCGTTCATCAGCACCATTCCTCTTGTCATGCTATGCTGTGCTAGAACATCTGTTCTGCCGTATGGTATTTTGAACAAGTCGTGTCGACGACTACGGCTGAAATTTTCAGGCACGTATAAGCCATAACATTCCAAGAGGAATGGGCTGTCAATACGGTTATGGATTATGTTAAAACTAAGAATTGCAAGATTTGCATGACGTCTAGTTTCCAAGCTAAATCTATTTGTTGCCTCAAGTAATTCCATATGGTGCATGAATCTCGGGTACGTTCCATGCATCCGCATATAGACATACCTAAGGAATTTTTTTTGAATTTGTTCTAGCATATTAATATATTTCGCTTGGTGCGGAGTCCACACACCACTGGCATACTCCAGCTTACTTCTTATGACTCCATCAAACATGGCTATCATTGCATCTGGGTCATCAAATTGCTTACATATTCTGATGATGAAACCCAGGAGTTTGTAGCAAGCTGGAGTGAGCCGTGATATATGATCCGAGAATGTCAGTTTGGGATCAAAGACGATACCGAGATCTTTAAAGCTGTTGACTCGGCATAATGTTTGCCCTTTAATGTTGTATTCAAAAACTATGGGCTTCTCGGAGCGGGTATATGTCATAGTTACACATTTTTTTATATTGAATTCTAATTTGTTCTTTACTGACCATTCTGCAATAGCATCAAGGTCAGATTGCATTTTTAAGCAGTCATAGTAACAAATTATTTCCATCAAAAGTTTGAGGTCATCTGCAAACAGAAGACATTTGCAATATTTTACACAAACCTGGATGTCATCTATAAGTATAAGGAACAGCAAGGGACCAAGGTTTGAACCTTGGGGAATACCTGATAACGCCGGGAATTGTTTAGATTCATGTCCATTTATTATTACATATTGACTTCTGGCTTTTAAATAGGACGCGAAGAATATAAGCGTTTGTTGATCGAAACCAAGTTTGTACATTTTAAGTAGTAAAATATCATGATCAACTCGATCAAAAGCCTTGGCAAAATCCGTATACACTACATCTGTTTGGTGTCTCGAGTCCAGTCCGACGGCCACCAATCGCGAAAATGTTAACAAATTTGAAACCGTGGATTTTCTTGGCATGAAACCGTGTTGATTTTCTCCTAGAAATGGCATAATTTGGTGATGTAATTTCTTGTAAATAATCATTTCAAATATTTTTGGTATGGTTGACAGTACAGCTACTGGTCTGTAATTCCTTATATCAGACTTGTCTCCAGCTTTAAAAATTGGGCTTACACGCGTGAGTTTCCAAGAATGAGGGAAACAACCAGTCGATATGCTAAGATTAAATATATAGCTCAGCGGTTTACAAATGGTTTTTGACAAATGAGCAATTATATTAGGGGGTATTCCGTCTGGGCCTGCAGCCTTGTCGAGCTTTAAAGTTCGAGTACAGGAGTCTACTTCCTCTGGACAGGTTAGCTCAAGACCGATTTTGCCAATATTCCAGGGCCTCTCGGTTCGAGTAAAGTCTAGATTTAGTTGAGGAGCTAACTGGCTGTACACTGATTTGAAATAATCGGCAAATTTTTGGCTTACTATTTCGGGATCGGAAAAAGTTTCCGTTCTATCACTTAAGTTAATTTGGGTATATGGATTTGCTTTTTGGGATTTAATAAAATCCCAAAAACATTTGACATCATCTTTGATCCCATACTGAACTTTTTCTAAATACTGGCGCTTCGCAATTGCTATATCTTTTTTAAGCTCGGATCGCATCGCAGAGAATAACAAGTAATCCGATTGATTCTTGTGCAGTTTATATCTTCTGCGATGCGATTCTTTGCTTTTTAATTTATCTATAATTTTTTTAGAGAACCACGCCGGATAATCTACATTTTTACATATTTTTTTCCTAATGGGAACACATATTTCAAAAATACTGAATAATACATTGTTTAAGTACGCAACTGCGTCATTTGCTTCCGATATAGTATGTAGGTAGTTCCAATCAAATTCTGAGAGTATGTCGCATATTAACTGCATATCTGCTCGCTTGAACTGGAACTGATGGTTGGAGGTAGGTAGACGTGCCGGGCGAGTAGCGCTGTTCCGCAGCTGGCGCCGGTTACATTTTGTCCTGGTTAATTTAGTAAGAATAGCTAAGGTCGGATGAAATTTATCTTCGTTGACCAAGGGTTCCTCACATCGACTTACGTCGCAACTAGTCGTGTTACTTAGTACTAAATCAAGTATATTGTCAAAATGATTTTTAATTTCATTTTCTTGTTTGAGGTTATTGGAGTTCAAGAAATATAAGTGCTCTAACATAACCTCTTCGGGTTTGTTATTTAAATTGAAATCCCCAATTATAAGGACGTTCCGGTCTTTTAAAATTCTTGATTGACATTCCTGATCAATATAATCGTAAAAAGTTGTGCGATTCTCCGAGTCATTGGTGCAATAAAAGTATACAACACAAATATAGGCGGTAAATTTATTTTTTGTTACCTTCACCCATATGTGTTCGCCTTCCGTTTCGAGTATTTGCATTCTCTGGGACGTAAGTGTATTCTTAACCGCAATGCACACACCGCCACCGCGTGCATCATTATCTCTGTCTCGCCTGTAGACAGTATAGCGCCTGTCGAACAATTCCGAATCGAAGACATTGGAGCTCAACCATGTTTCGGTCAAGCAGATAATTTCGAAGTTTTGTAGTAGTAAATTTCTCGAAAATTCTTCTGCCTTAGTATTTAGACCTCGGACATTTTGGTAAATTATTTCCAAGCTCGCCATCAGATACTCGTATGTTCCTTATTAGCCGTTTGCAAAAATTTGTATTTACTTACGGCAATACCTGATGGCCAGACTGATGGGTTAAGAAAAGTTTCTCGATTTTCTTCCGGGACGCCTATTTTAAACGAGCTGTAATTTCCTCGAGCGTTTAATTTCACTATATCAAATTCGGTAGATATTATCGTTTTGAGGTAGTCCTCGATAGCTGGTACCTCCGTTCCTGAGGTAAATCTCCACGCGTGAATGTAAAACTTTCGTGCAACTGCTCGTAAAGTTGAATCTGTTTTTGTTCCCGTAACGATAGGCAGACGTTTACGTGGCTTACGTTTTACTGTCTGCCACTCAGTGTTGTCAATGACTTTGGAAGGATTGTCCTCACTTTTAGGAGAAGAAGTAGAAGGAGACGGGTGGGACTCCTCGTTGACTAAGGTTTTTTCGGATATCTTTGATTTGCCTTTGGTCACCGCCACTTTACTTGGTCCTGCCTTTGCAGAGCTGCCGGTGTTTGCGGGGCCCGGTTCACTGGTTGATGATCCCTGGCTAGGTTCGGTCCGTCTATCCGCTTCGTACCTAAGCGTAATAGCTTCAAGTTGAACGATTTTGGCGCACAATTTGGCAATGGTGTTATTGTTATTAATTAATTATTGTTAATGGAAAGGGGATTTTGACAGATATCCTTCTCTAACCTATCAAAATCAGCTTTTCTATATTTATATAAGGATGCTGCTTTCTTAGTGTAGGTGTGAACTATGCCAAGAATTAGTAAGTCGTAATCAGATATTGAAGTGTCACAGTTTGTTATTGAGTGCGAGTATGTGGTCTGAGGTCTGAGGGTTTATGTCTGAGAGTATAAAGAGGTCTAAGATGGTGTTGGTATTTTTTGGGATTCGAGTGACATGTAGTTTGTTTACTTTGTTAATTAGAGTTAAACTTGTTTGATGGGATCAATTCTGTATATTTACGAGTGTATGAGATTGAGAAATCTAGGAAGTTGATATTAAAGTTTCCAAGTATTATTAACATCTTATGAGTTTTTAATTGTATGTTTAGCTTATCTACAAATACCTGGCAGTTGGTGTTCAGTTTTTTTATATATTACGTCGATGTGTATGTTTAGTTAATTCAAGTGTAGCCAGAGGAAGTTATTGTTTGATCTACTACGTTATCGATAACAGTATATTCCAAGATTTCTTCAAAATATAACGACACTCCACCCCCGGGGCCCTCCGGTAGACAGGATGCTTCATTTTGACGGCCTGCGATTTGTCCGTTTCTTTGAGTCAAGTCTCTGACAGGAGGACGATGTTAATTTTATATTTAATTGGTTTTAATACGCACAGGTTGTCGTTGAATTTTCCTTTCAGGCTTCTGACATTGAGATGTAGGAATGAAATTGATGTTGGTTTTATTTTTGTCTATTTGTAGAGAGTTGCATCGTCTACCCGCCGATGTTGTTTTGATGGATTGTTGGAAATTTGATTTTCCAATGAAATATCACGTTTTGATCATTAATTTTAGGTTAATCTAGAACCTCGTCAATTTGATTATCACTGTTACAATTATCAAGAGCATTTAAGTTTTTCATAAAAAAAATACCATTTTCTTTTCGTTTCATGCAAATGCATAAAAAATTTCAACACTTTCCCATCATTTTTAAAATTTATCCAATCCATAATTTTTACCAAATTTATACTGTGGGTGGCTCATTTCATACAGAAGATGAGTAGCTCATTTTACGCAGAAGATGCTTTAATGAGGTGATTACCTCATTTCACACAGAAGATGCTTTAAAGAGGTGAGTAGATCATTTCACAGAGAAGGGGCTTTAACAAGGTTAGTTGATCATTTCATGCAGAAGGTGCTTTAACGAGGTGAGTAGATCATTTCATGCAGAAGGTGCTTTAACGAGGTGAGTAGATCCATTCATGCAGAAGGTGCTTTAACGAGGTGAGTAGCTCATTTCATACAAAAGGTGTTTTAACGAAGTGAGTAGATCATTTCATGCAGAAGGTGCTTTAACGAGGTGAGTAGATCATTTCAGGCAGAAGGTGCTTTAACGAGGTGAGTAGATCATTTCATGCAGAAGGTGCTTTAACGAGGTGAGTTGATCATTTCATGCAAAAGGTGCTTTAACGAGGTGAGTAGATTATTTCATGCAGAAGGTGCTTTAACGAGGTGAGTAGATCATTTCATGCAGAAAGTGCTTTAACGAGGTGAGTAGATCATTTCACGCAGAAGGTGCTTTAACGAGGTGAGTAGATCATTTCATGCAGAAGGTGCTTTAACGAGGTGAGTAGCTCATTTCATACAAAAGGTGTTTTAACGAAGTGTGTAGATCATTTCATGCAAAAGGTGCTTTAACGAGGTGAGTAGCTCATTTCATACAAAAGGTGTTTTAACGAAGTGAGTAGATCATTTTATGCAGAAGGTGCTTTAACGAGGTGAGTAGCTCATTTCATACAAAAGGTGTTTTAACGAAGTGAGTAGATCATTTCACACAGAAGGTGCTTTAACTAAGTGAATAGCTCATTTCACAAAGAAGATCATTTAACGAGGTAAGTAGTTCATTTCACATGGAAAATGTTTTCGAGGTGAGTAGCTTATTTCACACGGAAGATCCTTTAACGAGGTGGATACCTTATTTTATTCAGAAGGTTCTTTAGCGAGGTGAGTAGTTCATCTCACCCAGCAAATGCTTCAATAAGGTCAGTATCATTTTTTTCCAGAAAGTCGAAATGAGTACTCTATTTCATACAACGATTGTTGTGGCAAAATAAGAAGCTCATTATACTTTGACATGGCAAGGAGCTCAATTCGGCTTACAAATGTTTTAGTAAGGGGCTCTCAGTTTCCTCCGTAAGAGTATCGGCATTGTGAGTATCTTTTGTCATCCAACAATTGCTTTCGCAAAGAGCCGCTCAGTTCACCTGATGAAAAAGGGGCTATAGATTTATCAAATTTCAAATTTAAAATTCAAATTCTGTGAAACATCTATTCAAGTTCCGTTATTGTTTTTTGTCATGTGCCAGATGTTTCATGGCAGAACTTGAATAGGATGTTCCCAGAAGTAGAATATTAACTTTAAAATATGATAATTTTTTAAATTCTGTGAAACCATCCGTCCTTGGTGTACTTTATTATTATTGATGAACTCATTGATTGTTTGACCTCTCCAGGTGGATATGATATCTGGAGATGACAGACGATTCAAATGTCCTCACCTGGAAATCCCTCACAGAAGTGGAAAACTTCGAGAAATAAACAGATTCGACGCGGAGTTCTTCGGCATCTCGCGAAGATTGGCAAACGCCCTAGACCCCATGTCCAGACTACTGTTAGAAAAAACATACGAAGCTCTTATTGATGCGGGTAAGAAAGTTTAAAATACATTATTAAATCGATACTATGGTGGCAAAGGTTATATCTGTCATTGACCAAATTTTACAGAAGAACTTGTACCAAGTTGCTATTTTTACATCAATATTTAGTCGGTTCCTACCTGGATTATCAGAGATGCCATGCGTTTGCCTTAAAATTCTTTTAGCCACAGGGTGAATTGGCATTGTTCGTTCGGGCAGCCGTTCCTAGTTCCTAACTTCAGTTGCTTTGCTGGTGTAAGCCGGTGGGGGGGTTAGTATATATTTATGCCGGTGGGTTACGGGTGTGTTGCTTGCAAGGAAACACGTAATGTAATAATTGCAACATGAAATAAATGTAAAAATAAAGAAAAAAAATCATACGATTTTTGCCATCACAGTTCATATCCCATCACGAAAACAATCTCAGCCAATAGGAGCTTTGAAAAGTGATGTCATAATCAAAGCGGCCAATGAGCGCAGTTTGACGCTTCGTATGTACTGTAATGCGTCATTTCCGTTTCATAACTCAACTAATAAGAGCCTTAAAAAGTGACATCAAAATTAAAGCGGATAATGAGGGCAGTTTGACGCTTCGTAGGTACTGTAGTGCGTCATTTCCGTTTCATCCGAATTTCAAAACACAACGGGGCTAAAGAAGTTTCACTTCAATAATTAACTATTACTTGAGTTATTGTGCCTTTACTTAATCCAGAAATATTATTTGGCAGGTGTAAATCCGTGTGAGCTGAGAAACACAAACACTGGAGTATTCGTAGCAGCCACTTATTCCGAAACTGAAATAAAGCAGATCTTCGAACATTTGGAACCCAGTGGATATGGTGTTTTTGGGTACGTTATTTTTTTATGAAAGTGGTATTAAATCTATGAAATATTTTACAAAAAGTGGGACAAACATATTTAAAAAAAACTGTAAAAGACTCGGATCAATTGCTGGCAGAATGTACACATTTAATTTTTTACTATCAATTAAAACACTTAAAATAATTTATATGTCACTGGCAGAATCTATTATAAGATTTGGATTAACAATATGGGGAAATACAACTATAACCAATCTGAAACAAGTCCAAGCTGTACAAAACGCAATTCTAAAATTATTAGTCGTCCCCACAGATAATAGAAGTCGTCCCTAATATTTTCAAACAGTGAGATAATACACCGTTGCTGTTTCAGAGTGCCAAAATTTTACCTGTTATGGCAATATTATGGCACAAAATTATAATTCAGCATATATTTACCCCGCAGCATAAAGAGAAATTAGAACATAAATACAGCACTAGATTGACGCGCAACGACGGGTTAACAGTTCCGAAATTTAACAATAAGTACGGACAGAGAACGTTTGAATAGATCACACCGAAGATATTTAATTTATTACCAGACACTATAAAGCAATGTAATTCTATGAATAAGGTTAAATATATGGTGAAAAATTGGCTATCGGAAAAAAATATTTATATTGATATGTATGAAAAAATGTTGAATCTGTAGATTTAAGATGTAAATTTTAAATTTAAAAAATGTATATGTAACTAAAATATAAGCACCTGTTGACAAGCCAATTCAATTGGCTTAGCAGGGTTTGTTTGTTGATTATATGTATTATCTATTCTTTCAATAAAAAAAAAATAAAAAATAATAATAAAAGTCTAGGGAACAGGGCACATGTCGCGGCACACGTCGAGGCACATGTCGCGACACATGTCGCAGCACACATTTGGTTGCTACTGGGGACAGTGCGCAACAACGCGCGCGTCACTTAGACTTTATTTTGCGCCTTATGAGACATTGTTGTCCCTTAGTGAATACTTGGCTTTACAATTTACTCACTAAAAAGTTGCACAATTAAAATTTTAATACCATTTACCCGGAAATTTTCGAAACGACTTATCTCTTAAAATGTAGGCTGGCGGCCGTGAGGCTAACGGCTAGTAGATTTTTGATTGTTTAAAACTGAATAACTTTATTTATCACATATATTCAACACTTAGTTTATCGGAAGGCTTGAAACACGAAGTTGGATTGAAATCTAGGAACTATGAATTATTCACAAGCGACAATCAAAGCATAATTAATTTTGTTCTTGAAAACTGCGCGGTAATCGTAAATTGGCGATTCGTCAAACTTGTCCAGCTAAAATCATAGCTCCTACATACTTATCAATTCCACAACGGTTGATATGTGGCTGGTAAATAATGAAAATTATTTGAAGTAGGTGCTCGCTATTAATTTTTTTCAATGAAATGTAGATCTTGCCGAGCCCTCTTAGCCAATCGTATCTCCAGATGGCTGGGAATAACCGGCCCTTCGTACACCATGGACACCGCTTGCTCCAGCTCCCTGTACGCTCTGGACCATGCCTACAGAGCCATAAGAGATGGGCACTGTGAAGCTGCCATAGTTGCTGGAACGAACCTCTGTCTCAATCCTCGCTTGACGCTTCAGTTCGCCAAGTAAAATAATTCTTCCTACCTTATCAAAACTTTATAGCGTATCATTATATAGGATGAAACATGACGTAGGTACCCAGTAGACTTATATGTGCCTAAGCGTATTTGGAAATAAGCTGTAAGTCGATCGAATGGGGATCTGGCCAAATTTCCTTTACTTTTTTAACAGCCAGTGATTTGAAACTGATCTCAGTACAAAATGCGTCCACTATGAAAAATGTTAGATCACAGAGTAAGGAAGAAACAGAGCTGCTCATGACGGCGAGGGAAACAGACCAAAAGGCGAGTGACGTAGGCGTGTCCCTGTTAGTGATTTGTCAATAAGTGAATCTGACAGTATAAAGTAAGGAACCTCGCATTGCAATATCACCATTTAGTGCGCGAAAATAAAAACTGCTTACGAATTACTAGTTCTTTTTATAATGGCGCGCAAATTCCTGGCTACGTAAAAAACTTTAGTAGAATTTCAATAGCCGCCCTAACCAAAATAGTTTCTTTTAATCTTGATATTGATCGTAAAACCACTTGCGGTTTTTCTCGGTCTCTCAAAAGCATTTTAAAATGTCTCCCATCCATTATCGCTAAAAAAAATTAACAGGGGTAGCCTATTTGAAAGCAACCCAACGAAGCGAACGCAAAAACTCTTATTCGCTCTGATAAAATACATATGAGCCAAATTTATCTACGTCCCAGGCAGTGAACTAGGCCCACTTTTATTACTTATATACATTAACACACATTGCACCATGGATATTGAAGGCAAGATGTTATCATCTGCTGATGATACGGTCTTAATTTTTGAAAATGAAACATCATCAGTGACTCGAAAAATATTAATGACCTGATGAAAATAAAACTTTGACTAGACACAAATCTCTTTATGCTTAGTATCGGCGAAACATAATATATATTACATTTTCCATACGAAAACATAACGCTTATATTAACCTAAACCAATCTTCCACTTGTGTTCATTTAATCTAAGCCCTGTCAAATACTCACATAATATCCATTGCAATTGTTCTACCCTTAATCGTCAAAGGATGTTAAATATTTAGGAATATTTAATCATAGACGACCAACTATGCTGGGAGGTTAGGCTTTTTTTATAAGAATAATGATTAATTTGTAAGCATTTTTTCCATTCTTTAACAGTTTTTACGAACAATCCGATACTGTGCATAAAAGTCCCACAATGGACTGCGCTGCAAACCGTTGCCTTGCTTTAGTTTTATGCGCAGGGTCTGGTTATTTTAATGTTTTCTCTTCAGCGTTTAACGTATCACTTGTGTCGTAGATTATTCAAAGCTTTCTTGAACCCTCACGGTGCGGATTTGGTCACATTGGTTGTCTCCAGCTCATCGAAATGATACTCAGATTTCAAGTTAGGGCAAGTCTGTCTCTTCTGACATCTGTGGTATATGTATTATTTCTTTCGTAATGAAAACATTTTGTTCTCTCGGGTGAGGTCAGTGTATGGTTTCAAATAATAAATAAATATTTCTGAATGGTCTTACACCAGGGCTATGCTCTGAGTATTAGAGTATCTTCAACCCTGGCCGCTAATATACTGGACTGTTATCCAAGCTACTACAAGAACGATACTCCTAATTCTAATAGCTTTTGCAACTTGTAGGTATAATTATTATCATGGACTTACAACCCGGAGTGGTTTTTGGCTTCTATCACAAATGCTTTCTACTCACTCCGATCTCCACAGCCAATTCATATCTTCCCAACCTCTACAATCCTCTTCCACGAAGTTATTCCATATTTTCTGCTTGTTCGCTTCCACAAGAGAACCTTATTGGACGATTTCTCGAATTTCTGTATCCTATCATCTCTGCATTCATCATTCTTTCACCATATTCAACCCATCGCTGCCTTTGCGATATATGTATATCGAAATGCGATTTGCTCTCTATTTGGCAGTATTCAAATTAGTTAAGAATTTGACATATTTTATATAAACTTTTGTCATCTTATAATTTTGGAGGGTTAGCGACTATTTGACCTAATGGGTCAGCCGCCCATGCTATTGAGTATTTTGGCGTTTAACATAAATCATATAATATATATCTAACTTAAACGGAATCTGGTAGTTTTCAAGTTTATGGTTCATTTAACTTGTGTGTAATTCACTTAATAACTGTTTTATAATTTGTTAGGTTAGGAGTACTTTCACCTACAGGAAAATGCCGCAGTTTCGATAACGGTGGCGATGGCTACGTCAGGTCCGAGACTTCTGCAGTTATCTACCTGCAGAAGGCAAAAAATGCACGAAGGGTCTATGCGCAAGTCGTTCACTCCAAAACCAATGCCGACGGACATAAGGAACAGGGTCTAACGTATCCAGGGAAGAATGGACAGAGAATGTTGCTGACGGAGTTCTACCAGGAGTGTGGAATCAATCCAACTGAAATTGACTTTATTGAGGCTCATGGAACAGGTAACGTAAAATTTTATACATCTCCTATGTATGTAAATAATCTGTTAATTTATCAGTGTTATGAAAATAAACCGATGCTTGCTTTATTTTCAAACAAATAAAAGTAAATACCGGCATTTTTTTATTGTTTTTTGTCTCTGGTTTATGTTTCGGTCAACCGGTGGCCCAAAAACTATATACTCCAACCGGTTTACCGAAACATAAACCAGACGCAATTAAAAATCAATAAAAATGCCGGTACTTACTTGCATTTGTTTGAAAATAAAGCAAGCACCGATTTATTTTTATAACAACAGTGTTAATGAAGTGTGCGATTTATATGTAATAAATATAATCTACGGTAATAATGGTTTATCATTTGGGTGCGGATGGATCGAGAATGTTGTTGATCGAAAATTACGAAACATTTTGTTTTTTTTTAAAGCAATTAAAGCGATTTAAACTAAGTGTTTGTATTTATTTTTTATAATGGTCCCACTAAATAAGCTGTGCAGTATTTGAAGAAATATTTTTAGAAACAAAATCAGTTAAGCACATAACATAATTAAAATATAAAACCACTGACGGCAAAGGGCATAGGCCGGCCTAACCCTAACGACTCGAGTATTTTTTATTAATTTATTTTAGCATTATTAAAAACATAACAGGAATACAAACGTCGATATTATTCAAGTTAACATAAAAACAATAATATGAAACTGTAAGAGTATTTGTGTGGTGAGAGTGATCGGGCCAGTCTCTGACATGTTACAAAACTCTCCGACACCCCAGATAAATTTGCATAGGTCGTTAAGCTGAAGTCACAAGGTTCACTCGGAAGACGGTTTACTCGATGAAATGTTCCATTCTTGTTTCACCGAGTGTTCACACGGTTCCTTCGAAGAAAGAGTTCACTCGACATTCTCGCTACGAAGTCGTCGAGAGTAGTCGCGGCCGCATTGGAATTCGTCCGGCGCTGACGGCTAAGTTCGGGAATATTTACGATTTCAATTGACATTTCCGATAACGTCGAACTAAATTACGAGAAATTGGCGATTCTTGTAAACAGTAAATAAATTTCAGCACCATAAAATGAACATATGGTTAAATAATAACCTGAAAACTGATATCTACCGGTATTTTTGCACCATGAAAATATTTTTATTCCAAAATAGGCCTCGGCTTGCAATAAAATCCATATAAATGGAATATTTATTAACGTATTCAAAAACTAAAAACTTTTTTGAAAAGGTGATGAAATATGCTTTCAAAATTTATTATTAGAAATAACCACATAATTTTTTAAATAGAATAATTTTTAATGTAAACTTTTAAAAGTTTAAAAAATGGCTCTACTTGCTTTAATTCTAACTAAAATTACTGGTAACAAAAAAAATATACAAACACACACTTATTTTGTTAGACAAATAAATTATAAACGTTTCTGTCACCTCACTTTTTTGTCGTTTCATATAAAAATAATTCATAAAAAATTCACAATGTTTCATAATTTTTTTTTCAAATTCGATCAGAAACTTTGGTTCCATAGAAGTGAACATTCGTATTCTTTTGTGGTTAATTGTTATATTGAATATATAGAACATTATTTTCTCTTTCCAATACCGTTTAGATCATATTTTTCACTATGATAGTAAGGGAGAAACAACGATTTCTATGAGACGTGTAGGAGTTATTTCGAAAAGCGAACTAAAAGGAGCATTTTGACGTTTAAGCCGCTCCGGCTACTCGTCCTCACGCCAGAACATTTCGGCCGACTGATTTGCGAGTGAAAGACTGTTCACTTGAGTGTTCACACACATCATTCGCGTCACGTGATGTTAAATTCCGGTTGCGAGTGAACAGTGCCGAAGGAAGCATTCCAACATTGTTGGAATGCTTCATTCGGAACTGTCTCTATTCACTTTCGTGTTCACACGGTTTATTTCGAGGGAAAGAGGCCGAATGAAATCACGAAATGAACGATAAATGAATGGTGTGAATGGGCTATTAGAGTGTTTAAATTTTTCCTCCTTCTATTTTTCTATCCACTAGTTTAGAATTTATTATTGAATATCACTTGTATCCTATTAATTTTGCCTCTGACTTATTCATCGACAGTATGTTGTTTTATGAAAAGAAATCACAATTATTATGGTTTCTTTTCTAAATGCTGGTAATATTTGGCGCAAGTTGTGGTCGCAAAAGCGGGTTTCCGGTCACCTTTAAAGCGTGGACGCCCGGGCAAACGTCATTGGTTCGACGGTCAAAGTTTTTAAATAACTTGTAAATCAATATAATCAGCAGTATTATCACTATTATCAGTAAGGAGATTTATTAAAGGATTTTCAAGCACAGCCTCTTACTAAACTCACTGGTTCCAAAGAAGGAATCAGCAATTTCAAGCGGTCTCCGGAGGCCGAAACTACTTTAAATGATTTAAAACGCGCATTGACAAAGACTCCAGTTTTATGTTGCCCGGATTTCAGCAAGCCTTTCTCTACCCATTGTGACGCGAGCTCTAAATGTATCGGAGGAGTTTTATTGCATCGCATATTACTCACGTTGTTTAAACGTGCATGAACGTAATTATGGCATTACTGAATGGGAACTCCTAGCTGTACTAGACTCGATAACTCACTGTAGACCATATATAGATGGAGCACATTACACGGTTGTTACTGACCACTCAAGTTTAAAGTGGCTGGGGTCTTTGTCCAACCCTTGTGGTTATCTTGCGCGGTGGAGCTCTCGTTTCTCGCAATTCTCTTTTGACGTTGTTCATCGTAAAGGGACACAACATGTTGTACCGGAGGTGCTCTCACGAATGGACCTTGCCGTATTATCGGGTGTAGATACTGACCATACGACGGATACATGGTATTTGAATGCTTGGAAAGGGTGCCAAGAATTCACAGAACGATTTCAAATCTTTCAAATGTGTAATAATGAATTGTTTCGTCATACAAAGACTCGTCTAGCTCTGTGCCAGGATACTGCCTGGAAGAAGGTAGTTCCTCAGGAAAGTAGACCGGTAATTTTAGCAAATTTACACGAGTCTTCGCGAGCTTATCATTCTGGGATATTCAAAACTTATAAAAAGTTACAATTGCGTTACTATTGGCCTAATGTGTGCAGGGACGTTAAACAATTTGTAAGTCGTTGTGCTGTCTATAAGGCATACAAAATAAGTACGGCCATACCTAACGGCTTCTCTTCAAACCCGAAAAAAAAATTTAGATGTTTTATAAATTTAAATGTCGTCAATAGATTTAGTAGGTCCTTTACCTCGGAGTTACTCAGATTTTACCGTTATTCGTCATGCGTAGATTTTTTTTTCTAAATTTACATGGTTATTTCTGCGCAATTGCACCGCGAGAAGCGTAATAAAAAGCTTAGAAGAAAACATGTTTCTTGTTCACGGCATACCAAGTACTATCGTTTGTGACCATGGACGTCAATTTGTTTCGAAAGAATTTAAATATTTACTTAATAGTTATAACATACCACCACCATTTTACAATTTTTCTTATACGTCTCAAAACAATGTAGTTAAACGATACAATCAAACCCTGGGTACGGCGTTATCCATCGTAGTTAAATCCGACCACCGAAATTGGTGTAAATTTCTTCTACAAGTTCAATCAGCTACGAATAACATGGTAAATTGCACTACAGGTTATACACCTTACTTTTTGATGCACGGTCGGGAGCAGATACCAGACGGTGATCTGCACCGTAATCCGTTCGCCGATGAGGAAACCAATTCGCAAGTTGGTGCTCAACCTAAAGCTTACGTACAGAAATTAAAAGGGTTTTCTTCGGTTTGCGAGCAAATTTCGAATGCTCCCCTCAAAGCTTAACAAAAAGGGGCTAACCATTACAACCTGCGCAGGAGGCACATTACCTATCAAGTAGGTGACTTAGTATAGCGGAGAAATTTTGTTCAGTCAAATGCATTGAATTATTTCGCACGAAAATTAGCACCCCGGTTTGTACAAAACGTGGTAGTAAAGAAAAATTCTGACCTAATTTATATACTTGCTGACTTAAACTGAAAAGTTATTGGTGATTTTCATGTGAAAGATATAGTAAAATCGGATAATACACCGGTATAGTCTTATGGTGGCAATACCTCGGAGGGTCTGGCCATCCCTATCGAGTGCTGTAAATTAACATATTTTGAAGTTAATATATGATGCTTGGGAGTTTTAACCCGGCCTGATCAATCGAATTGAAACGACCCGACATTCTGACAGTCAAAAATCCTGTCACAGGAATATTTTTTTTGTTCATACATGTTATCTTAGGACGTGTATACGCAAACTCCCGTAGTTTGATGTGATTCATTATAATTAGATTCCAATTACTTAGTAGATTTACTCGAGTTGTTTTATTTTTACTCTTTTTGCTATTGATGTAATTAATTATTGTTTAATTAAGTTTTGATTTAGCACGAACAAAACGAACAAAAAAAATTTTTTTTTCTCTAATATGTATGTTAACCCGGAATACAAGTGGAACACATGCCCACTTCCCCTTGTGTTCTGGGTTACCCATCGAACTGGGTTCATGGATATTGTTTTTTGTCATTATCTTTAAGTTTTAACTCGGAACACACAGAGATTCCAGTTCCACGTCTCTTTGTGTTTTGAGCACGGTTTATCTCACCTACAATATTACATCACTTAAAAATATCTGATAAACCTGCGAGTGTACAAAGAGTATAGTTTTCATAATCATCATCATCATTACGTAGTATAATATGTATAATACATGTAAATTATATTAGAAAAAGCCGAGAAATTCAAAGAAAACATATTTTTGTGCGATTTAAAACGGCTGGCGGGCCGGACTATAGTCACTTTTGAAATTCGTTCTATGGAAGAAATTGGAAAATAGATGTCCTGGAGTAAGTAGGTATTTGATTTTCCCTTTTCAAATATCCAGTGTTGCATTGCAAGCATTGTATAATTAGTGGCGAGTTAATTAGTTTATGTGTATAACTAGCTGACCCGGCCACGCGTTGCTGCGGCTAACAAAACCCAACCAACGTTATCCAACCTTTTAACTGCCACCACCATCTGTTAATTTGCAAACAAATCAAATCGATCGGTCGCTCAATTTATATTATTATAGCGAGTTCCCGGTATGCGTTTCTATGCCACTTAATAAATAAATTGTTTGAAATTGAAATTTTCTCCGTTTATTAGTATGTGCATGTTTCGTGTACGGTATGAAAATTGTTATATTTTCCCATAACAGGCACAAAAGTTGGAGATCCGGAGGAACTATCTACGCTGGATGAGATTTTCTGCACTAACAGAGTAGGACCCCTGAAGATTGGCTCTGTGAAGTCCAACTTGGGTCACAGTGAAGCAGCCACTGGTCTTTGCCAACTAGCCAAGGTGAGACACGCCATATTTGGTGAGTTGTTTTATAGATAGCATAGCGATATCTTTTGACACGTGTCTGAAAAAACTGTTAAGATCTCTGTAACCCCCCTCCTTGTTTTTTGTAAATAATTTGGAAAAAAACTATAATTTAAAAAAGAAAATAATCTGTACTTTATGAAAATTAAATCCATTCTCACTCAAAAGATAACATCAATAATTTATTTGCCTCATTATCTTCAATGCAGTTTTCCTCAGTACAAATTTCCCTCAGTATAACTTTCCCTTATAATAGTTGTCCTTCAACTAATTTTCCTTCTCTATAGTTTTTTAAAACAAAATTTATTTTCCCTTAGTATAACTATACCACTTAACAACTTGCCCTCAAAATAATTTTCTTTCTGAGAAAATAAATAAAAAAGATGTATCTCAAAATAGTTTTCCACGAAAGAGTCTTCTCTCAAAAAAAATCCCATGAAATAGTTCTCTCAAAATATTTTTCCCTCAAAATAGATGTGCATCGCCTACGGAACCGGCTACATCCCGCCCAACCTCCACTACAAGGCCCCCCGTGAGGGAGTGTTAGCGCTGTCTGAGGGCCGCATGAGTGTGGTCACCGAGAAGACTTTCTGGAAAAGGGGACTAGCCGGGATTAACAGCTTTGGCATCGGTGGAGCCAACGGGCATACCTTACTCAGGAACTTCCAAAATCTCACGGTAAAGAGAAGTTTATCATTTTTATTTCCTTCATTTATAGAAAAGTCGTAATGGTTTGCTTTTAATTACTGGTAAAATCTATATTTCAATTTATAGCATGAACATATTCTATAATCCTGTAACGAAATAAAGGAGGGTGCTCGTATAACATGAGGTTTATTTTAACATAATCTGAAGATAACAATTTGAAGTAATTTGCTGGGATTATTTTTTTTTAATTATTTCCAAGAAAAACATAGTTTACATAAAAATATAATTTAAACAATTTATCGATAGTCCCGCGAAGCTGCCACAAGGCTGCTTGTCTGCAGGTTCTACCACAATATACACTCGTTACTATTAGAAGTAAAAAAAAATAATATGTGTAATTTCAAAAATGTAAAGGAAATTGAAGACCTCTGTAAAAAGATTTAATATTACAAATATTTAAAGAAAATTTAATAAAAAAAATAACATAACCAAATTTCTATGTTTTCTAAACAACATATACCCAATAATTATATTTACTATGGGATGCAATATTTTAAAAATCTTCCCGAAGAATTTAATAAAATAACAGATTTGGTATCATTTAAGAAAAAGGTACAAATATTTTTTTTAAATTAACTGCCATAAAATCACCAATCCTTTTTTTTTTGTTTATTTTGTTTTTTTTTACAGATACATAGATTTTTCATTGTTAAGCCACATTTTTACAGTTTTCATGCTTAAATTCTCATTTTCCTTTAAAGCAAAATTCTTTTTGAGCTTATTAAAAATCACTGGTACACAGTACTCCAGCGTTCGGCTTCCATACTTATTGGATATTTTAGGTATTTTCAGGCCTTTTTTTCTGTGAAACGTGTGTTGTGACTATGTACCAGTGGTATTTTATAAGTATTATCTCCCCAGTTATCCTTAATGGTAACGAACCAAAATATACCTTTTATTGAGAGCAGGCCCTCAGCACAATATAAGAGTTATTAGTTATTAAATTTAACGATTATTGTGACGGACGATTCTTGAAGAATCTGTGAGATCTTGTTTACTTGAAGGATGGCTGCTGGACGCCGCGCGTGTCCCTTCAAAATATTATTGCCGACCACCTGTTCGGAGAAGAGTAAACAACATGTTGATCACCTCTGTCGATTCTTGCGAAATGTTTACGTAAAAGACTGCACGTGTTATTCAAAACAAAGCACTTAGCAACCAACTCGTCTTGCATTATTATTAATGACAAATTCTGCATTTTGGGACGTAATCAACAGGTGGCCTCGGCCACCTGGAGTAATCAGGTCGATTCTTGTGAGACGTTATTTACGTAAAGAAAGGATGCACGGGTCCCTTTAAAAAATTATTGTAACGAACCAGTAGTACAAAGCACTTAGCAACTAACAACTAGGTAAACAACAGGTGGCATAGGCCAGGCTAGGGTAAGCAAAAAAACGTAAACAAATTAATCACCCCTTTGCACGTGCAGCGATGACAACAACAACATGTTTACGTTTAAACAGGAGTGCGAAGATTTTTGTAAAAAAGCTGTCTGAAAATAAATATTTATTCATTACCAAAAAGATCTCTGCGTTATTATTTTATAAACTATCTCCCGAGCCGCAGTGACAATTGGAATCCAGTGTCCTAAGTTTTACAGTATTGTACGGATCAAATAAGTGGTCTCATACAATTATTATTTCTTTAAAATCTCGGGATAGGGTCAGACTCGAAGAGGTGGTTTCCGTTAGGTTGTTAACAAAATGTATTCACGTGTTTGCACATATCAGTAGAAATTCACACATGTATCTAAGTTTAAATTGTTGGACACCATAATATCAATATTACGATAATAAAAATTATAAAGGATTGACATTTAGTAACCAATGAAGTTTTAACTATTACTAGCTTAGATTCATTTGTTTCGAAGAGCGTTGCCTTCCAAACATCAGTCAGAGAATCAGTCGCACGTCATTATCCTGAAAGCACTACTTATCGGCGGAGGCGTCTACTAATATCTACAGGAATTCCAAAAACTGAAAAAATCCATCTCTTATCTATGGGAATCAAAGTGTTGACGAATATCTACAGCTCAAACTGTTGATTAATATCTATGAGAACCAAAGTGTTGACGAATATCTACAGTACTGTCAGAGGTTGGATTTTCAATTATGTATAGCATATTGGAATAACGTAATATTGCGTATGCAGTTTAAAAAACTTAATTTATGTAAGTATGTATGTAAAAATCCCTAATATCGGACTATTGGACACATTTAAGCTGATTAGTCCAACCTACGCTCTGTAGATATTAGTTCAACCTACGCTCTGTAGATATTAATCAACACTCTGAAGTTCGTAGATATTAGTTCAACATATGTGCTGTAGATATTCGTCTAACATACGGGCTGTAGATATTAATATCTGGAGTCCTTGTCGGCAACTAAATCACGGATTCTTTTTCAAATAGCATCACCAATTCAAAGAAACGGATAATTGCCTATAACATGGAAAAAAATAGTTGAAGATAATATTGTTAATTCTAAAATTTGAAATATGAGATTGACAAATATGACGTTTTGACAGAGGGTGACAATGGCGGAATTGGTAAAGTGAATTGGTCCCGGTTAGACGTGAAATTCTGGGTATGAGTCCCAGTTATGACCATTATCTTTTTTTTATTTTTCTGTGTCTTATTCTCTTTCATATTTTCATTTAGATTATTATTCTTATCTTCTTCTTCAAGTAAATTTTCTATTAATAAAGCGTCATGTTGAAGATAAAGCTGAATTGGTTTCGAATTTGTAAAAAGTTTGTACCACTACTCATTTCACACAAAACTAATTTCTTCATAAATAGATACTAATATACTATGGGGTTATTTCACCATCCTCCTCATAGCTTATCCATACACATATAAAGAATATTAATAAATAAACAAATAAAGTACTCGCAACTGATAAAAAAAACTCGGCTGACTTATCCTACATGCAGCCATTATACATAGGTTCAAGTGCCGAATAGTAAACTCAGACTTTTTCAATAAATAAATCCTGTATAATTGATCTTAAATGTACATTACCGTACGAATAATCTATGAGGAGGATGGTGAAATAACCCTTATGTATTACAACAACCATAATGGAATAATTATTCGAAATTATCTAAAATATTTGTGTGGCTACAAATAATTTTGTGGTACTCGGATATCCATTTCTACACATTTTCTTCAAATTTTTTTTGGAACTTAGAACTTTATTTAATTCAGGTATTCAAGTTTGCGCATTAACTCTATTCTCCAGTTGAACAAGAAACCGGGCTCAGCTGACAACCTCCCCCGCCTGGTGTGTGTGTCGGGAAGAACCTTACCAGCTGTGGACAGTTTCCTCAATGATGTGGAGGCCAAAGGAGCTGATGTCGAGCAAATCAGGCTGCTTCACGCCATCCATGAGAATCCTATCCCCTTACATGACTTTAGAGGGTTCACACTCTTGCGTGAGTAAAATGTTTTTAAACAACCATTCTTTGTTATCAATTAAAGTTATATCCTGTTATCATACTTTGTTATCAATTAAAGTTATCTCCTGTCATCATTATCTCTTATCATTTTTCTATCACTCTCACTTGAGTGATTGAAAACAAAGGGTTAAAATAAATAACTTTAAATACTTTAACATTGATGTAACGTCCGGCGTTCCCCAAGGAGCTCATTTGGCCCCGCTTCTTTTTAACCTTTTTATTAACGATATCACTACAGTTTTTTCTCAGACACGTTTCTGGCATTTTGCTGTTAATAATAAAATTCTTAAGATAATTCGATCCCACCTTGAATTTTTACTTTTTCAACTTGACATTGATTAATTTAACGATTAGCACAATATTAACTGCGTGGGATTTATGTTGATAAATGCAAAATTTTGTGCTTTTATAGAATCAAAAATCTATTCAGTTTGATTACAAACTAAATCATGTTTGTCTCTCTACTGTCACATCTATCAAGGCCCTTGGGGTCACTCTAGACTGCAAACTTTCTTTCCGTGATCACATTAATAACATCGTAATCAAATCTCCTAAACTACTCGGCTTCATTTATAGAATTACCTCTGACTTTAAACATTAAGTACACTTAAAACCCTTGACTATTCGCTGGTTTGCCCTCACCTTGAATAAGCTAGTGTCATTTGGTCTCATTTCTATGCTGTTCACATTTGTCACATCAAATCCGTACAACGAGGAATTGCTTGGAGGTTAGGACTTGAAAGAGGCGAGTACTCGTATGATGAAATTGAACAAACTTTAAGCATGTCTTCTTTAGACAAACGTAGAAACGACTCTGAACTAATTTGCAAATTCAAAATTAGAGTATTACTGACACAACTGCTTTGTTACAACTCATCCAGTTCAACTTCCCTTCCCGTAGACTCCGAAATAATGAATTGGTGTTCCTAAATCAACATTCTACTAATTATGGATATCATTCTCCTTTATCCCGAATGTCGAGACTTGTCAACGCAAGTCAAAGCATTGAATTTTTTGGTGTAAGCCTAAATGACTTTCGGCAGTCGATACACAATTGCTTGTAATTTTTAAAGCCTTTTAAATCCATCTTCAAGCTTTGACTTGTAGTTATCTTCTATATGTATGTAATTTTATATCAAATATTGTCAATGCTCTTAATGTATATGTACTCTACTTTCACTGTCATCTCTGTTTCTTATTCGTGTTATTGTTATATTGTCCATAAATAAATAAATAAATAAAGTAAAGGACTCACAGTCAGTGGCGGATACAGAGGGGGAGCGCGGGGGGCACGCGCCCCCCAAACCATCTAAGCGTTCCTTTCTTAATCTTATTACGCTTGCATCAGCCTTGCATTCTTTTCATATTTTTCTCACATTATCGTACATGACTTTACCACACATACGCCGCAGGGATCTCAATTCTATAGCATTTAGTCCTTCCTCTGCCAGTTTCATGCTTCACTGCCATACATCAGGGTTGATACCAGCATTCCGTTGTGGACTGCTAGCTTCGCTTCTTTCGACAGATTTTTGTTAGCGCCAACGGCGTTCAGTCCTCCATAAATTCGGAGTTATCTGCATTTACCCTTCTTTCAAAATCTCTATCAGCCTTCCCATCTCTCGTAAACATACTTCCCGAATACACAAACTCTTTCACTGTCATTTTTTGGTAACTATTGCAACTTGTCTTTAGAGATTATGTAAAGGGTCATTTTAGGGAAAGGAAGTAATGGAAGGGAAAAGGTATGATAGGTGGTTAGGACTCTCTGGGTTAGTATGTCCAGGATAGAAGGACGGATGAACCTTTCCCTCCCACTGCGATGCGAGGCAATGGGTCGAGAGATTCCTGCTGGAGAGGTTAAATATAAGGCGCCAACTTTATAAAATATCAATGCGGGACACAGTGGCGTGCGGTGTCGACGGGGGCGGGGAGGGGGGGGGGTACGTTAAATTTTTAACTGCTCTCTCGGAAATCGAGAATTCGGCTCATTTAAACTACAATCACAGCATGAACAAGGTTTCTCTTTGATTCTGGCAGCGCATACATAGTTTGCAACTAGAATGTAATGAAGAGAATGATTTTCTTTGAAATGTGTCAGCAGTTGAATCCACAATACAAATTTTACATTCTGTACATAAAACTGGTTTAAATTAAATCTGTATCTGGCGAATTAAAACTACACTCAGAACATGAAAATTGTTTCTCTTTGATTCTGGCAGCACATACATAGACAGCAACTAGAATTGTATAACTGCATTTCGAATAAGAGAATTCTTTCCGTCGAAATATGTCATCAGATGAATCCAACTGGAATTTAACATTCTGAACACAAAACTGGATATTTATAATTAAGAATATCTGTATGCGGCGCATTAAAACTATCCTCAGAAAATGAAGACAAACACATTTGCGAGAAAGGAAATTCTTTATGAAATTCAGAGAACTACAACATCGCTTTTTCGCGGGCGGCAGCATGGTCAACAAATTATTTGATTTTGTTTAAATGACAAATACGCGTTATCAATTACGCATCGCGGCTTGCACTTATTCAATACTACACTGGCGCTCTGACTCTTGCTTGACTTACCTAAATAAACCAATCCCTAGGCCTAGATCGATATCTTCGTTCCTATTCTAGGATGGTCATCAACTTAACCACAGAGAATAAAGAATTTCCTTTCTCGCAAATGTGTTTGTCTTCATTTTCTGAGAATAGTTTTAATGCGCCGCATACAGATATTCTTAATTATAAATATCCAGTTTTGTGTTCAGAATGTTAAATTCCAGTTGGATTCATCTGATGACATATTTCGACGGAAAGAATTCTCTTATTCGAAATGCAGTTATAAAATTCTAGTTGCTGACTATGTATGTGCTGCCAGAATCAAAGAGAAACAATTTTCGTGTTCTGAGTGTAGTTTTAATTCGCCAGATACAGATTTAATTTAAACCAGTTTGGTGTACAGAATGTAAAATTTGTATTGTGGATTCATCTGCTGACACATTTCAAAGAAAATCATTCTCTTCATTAAATTATAGTTGCAAACTATGTATGTGCTGCCAGAATCAAAGAGAAACCTTGTTCATGCTGTGATTGTAGTTTAAATGAGCCGAATTCTCGATTTCCGAGAGAGCAGTTAAAAATTTAACGTACCCCCCCCCCCCACCCCTCCCCGCCCCCCGTCGACACCGCACGCCACTGTGTCCCGCATTGATATTTTATAAAGTTGGCGCCTTATATTTAACCTCTCCAGCAGGAATCTCTCGACCCATTGCCTCGCATCGCAGTGGGAGGGAAAGGTTCATCCGTCCATCTATCCTGGACATACTAACCCAGAGAGTCCTAAACAACTATCATACCTTTTTCCTTCCATTACTTCCTTTCCCTAAAATGACCCTTTACATAATCTCTAAAGACAAGTTGCAATAGTTACCAAAAAATGACAGAGAACGAGTTTGTGTATTCGGGAAGTATGTTTACGAGTGATGGGAAGGCTGATAGAGATTTTGAAAGAAGGGTAAATGCAGATAACTCCGCATTTATGGAGGACTGAACGCCGTTGGCGCTAACAAAAATCTGTCGAAAGAAGCGAAGCTAGCAGTCCACAACGGAGTGCTGGTATCAACCCTGGTGTATGGCAGTGAAGCATGAAACTGGCAGAGGAAGGACTAAATGCTATAGAATTGAGATCCCTGCGGCGTATGTGTGGTAAAGTCATGTACGATAATGTGAGAAAAATATAAAATATGTTCGCGAAGTGAAATTTATTTTTACGCAATTGGAAATTAAAATGCATCATTTTCCGCCGCCCGTGATGCAAAAAGTTTCCTTTTATAGTGATTAAGGCGAATCTAAAGTTTTTTTCTAAAAATTATTTGTAATAACCATGGACACTTCGATCCAAAATTTACCAAAATTAGAAGTGCTCGGTGCAAAATGAAGTTAAATATTTGAAATAGGACAATCACAACACACAACAATGACATGTAGTATATTTTCGGCAAATTCCAGCGAGAAAGACACTATCTGCCTTGGTGTCAGACCACAATTCAGAATCGAAACGTTGCTTGAAACGGCTTTAGCCGTGTTTGGTGACAAGATCCGAATAGTCAGTTACTTTCCCACCTTCCTGTTCCCCATCTCTTTCCACTCTCACTACCTTCTTATTCTCACAACATACCTCTTTTGAGTATGTCATAGTCTCACCGGCTCAAGACGGGAGCAGTTGGGACTCGTGCGGTATTCAAATTGAAAAAAATATTTTAAAAATATCATCGGACAGCAAAATGACATCTAGGCACATTTTTTACTCCAAATATGCTAAGGAATCACTGGATAAAATCTTTTGGGTAGTTGCCGATACTCCTCGTACATGTAACTTATTTTCACATTAACCCACGCTTTTTTTTTAGTAGGAAAGAATTGAGGTTTTTCGAAAAGTTTTTTAGTGGATTTTTGGGATATAAAAAAAATTATCTTTTTCAATTTAACAGGTGTTGTCTTTTCTAAATTCGCCTAAAATATTTAAAACATATGTACGGTTTTTCACTCAAAATTTACTGCGATACGTATGCAAGTACTAATTTACTTTCTAGGTTCTCTCCTGACTTTTCGTGGAATTCTTTCTTATTTTGATATTTCAGGACCCCACGCTCCGATCATGAAAGTTTCCAGGGAAGCCAAATACAATCCAGAAGAGAAAAGAAGGCCGATCTGGTTTGTCTTCAATGGGATGGGCTCGCAGTGGGCCGGTATGGGCACCCACCTCATGGCCCTGCCCATTTTTGCAGCTGCCATCGAAAGGTAAATTAAATATCTTTAACTCTTGTTATGTTTCATAACTTCTTTTAGAAAGACAACTTGAGATGTGTCTTAGCTTCCAATAAGTTTGTTTCTTACCTTTTCTTTACTTCTTCAAATAATTACTAGTTTGTTTATTTAGTTATCTTGAATAATTGCAATGAACATTAAACTGGACAGACGTTCTTACTTGGCTGGTCTCTGAATAGTTCTGTTGTTCCGGCGGGCTGACTGAGGACAATCCAATCTCCCTGGAGCCTTTGGCCATCATCGTAACCGTTCATACCTAAGACACGAATGGCGATCGATGGTGCTCTTCCGAGGCAATTAAAATCTATAGAAACCTCATTAATATTATAAGAGACGACGCGACGGGGCCAAGTTTAATAGTTATTGATATCCGGTACTTGACGGCTACACCGACACTAAACGCTGAAAACCATATTAATTTAACCAATTAAATATACTGAAATATCTTCCCTAAAAGGATTGACGCCCACAACACGATATATAACTACATAAACACAGGCTTCATCCCAATATACAGATCTTGCTTGATGATAGAAACTGTAACGCTATCTGAAATGTGGGATAAAGAAGGAGGAAGCACAACACGTCTTAAAAATTATTCACGACAACACCAAAATGTTTGTTCTGTAGGAATTTTTCACTTGCAATCACTCCAGACAGTTTTAAACAATAACTTCCATTTTTCAGGTGTCACAGAGTATTAAAGCCAAAGGGTTTGGATATTACCAAAATCATCACAGACCCTAGCCCTAAAGTATTCGACAACATCCTTCATTCCATCGTGGGTGTAGCTGCTATGCAGATTGGCCTATGTGACGTCCTCAAGGCTATAGGAATCAAACCAGATTTTATAATTGGTAAGTTATCACATCATAATTATCGTCGGTGCTACAATTCTTGAAGAGTCCTGAATGCGTCTAGGATACCTGCCTATCCTCTTTTATTTTCCTTTATTTCGTTAAACCTGGATGAGGTGTTAACCAGCCACCTGAGTTTAGGTTATTGAATGTTTTTTTAATTCAGCAGGTTTATTGAATCATGTTGTGCGTGTCGAATCTTTTTGATATCGACTCTTCCAGTCTTCCCCCAATTATATGAATCTTGTTTTGACGACTTTTCAATCAAATGACATAGCTCGCGGTTCTAACTCATCCGTCAGACATTTTTATAAGATTCGAACGACATTTAACATCTTAAAAATATTCTTTCTCTAATATTCGTGAGAGCGTAGCCTTAACATTTCTGAACCCTCACCTTTCAACGCAGTTGAAGAGATGAATTCAAATGTCCATCACTCCTGGACACACTGACCTATCTCTTTTTCTTCCTAGAACTTCCTCTCCTTCCTTTCCTTAAAAAGACCCTCCTAGTAAAAAGACGTTTTAGTATTCCCATTTTCATGAAATAAAAAAATCACCCGTAATAAATGTTTTTGAAGTAAAACTTCTTTACGCACGCTTGACTTGGGGAGTAAGCTCATGAATGCGTGACGAGAGCGGTACGAAAAGTGTGATCGGGCGAGGGGAACGGAAGTTGAGAGAGAGATATAAGTCAGTGAAGTTTTACTTCAGTCGTGTGGTCTACACTACTCATTTTTTTCTGTAATTCATCAAATTTCAATTATCGGACAATCTCTTCGGCCGGCAAGTAGCCAAATGCGTCAGAGAAATCAGAGAAATGCGTTTATGTGCATGTGTGCGTGTGCGTTTGTGCGTGTGGGTGTGTGTGTGTGTGTGCGTGTGTACCACAAAAATAATTATCAAACTCGATTGAATGCCGGGAAGTGAGTTAATTTCCACTTCCAAGATTTGCATTCATTCACGAAAACATAATCGAAATTCAAGTAGATGTATTTAAAAATGACGGTAGAGGTTCGTTCAGCTATGTTATTTCTAAGGCAGGGGCGGAGAACCTTTTTACCGTCGGGGGCCATTTGAATTGTTTAATTTCACCTGCGGGCCGTTCTAAGATTTCTCTGCCATGAGGGGGGTCAAGTCATCAGATAAAACCGCACCTGAAATAATTTTAACAGGATCTTCGGAACACAAAAATGGTTTTAACTTCAGTTAATAATTAAGACGAGATAGTAAAGGCGCGATAGTGGAGGTGCAAATACCAGTATTAATTATAACGCACGCAGTATACGAAAATGGTTTTCCTCCGATCTTTGCAATACATAGTCTACAACTTTCATATCTTGCGCTGGGAACTCGAGAATGGTTTCCTTCGAAATGGGTCCGCAGATAAAACACAACATAAATTTTATCATTATCGTAGATAGCAAACACTTTGTGGCTTGACATTATATAGAATGAAACAAGTACTTTGTTTAAAACCACTTATTTTTATTTATATTCGTCGACCGATTTCGGTTGAACTCAACCTTCTTCAGGAAGAAGAAGCTCAAAACTCAACCTTCTTCAGGAGGAAGAAGAAGAAACCTTCTTCTTGAAGAAGGTTGAGTTCAACCGAAACCGGTCGACGAATATAAATAAAAATAAGTGGTTTTAAACAAAGTATTTGTTTCATTCTATAAATTTTATCGTTACACTCTGAACACAAAACTGGTTTTAACTTGGTATATGAAGCTTAAATTATGATTTCACACAAGCAAACGGCTTACCTCAGAATTTTGAATAAAATTAGAATTTAAGACGCTACTCGGAACTTAAGAATGGTTTCGGAAATCATTCGGCATTCGGAAAGCAAAATCGAATTTAATTTGAATTAATCTGTAAGCGTTTCCGCAGGTTCAAAACTACACACGAAACTCGAAAATGGTTTTTTCTTATATTTCTGCAACACATGGTACTCAACTTGAATTTTGTAAGGGCTCTTGAAATACGAGAATGGTTTATTTTGAAATGCGTCAGCACTTTAATCCGCAACTGGATTTTTTTTTATTCTGAACACAAGATTGGTTTTAACTTAAAAATAAATCTGCACACTAAAAATACATATGACATAAGAGTACCATGAAAGAAAATCATTCTCGCATGATGGCTCAAATGATTTTTTGGCGGATCTTTCAGCATGACGGCGACGCACCTAAAGTGCTCACGAGCCGCTGTTCTAAGGCTTCCAAAACGCTTTATTTTTTTAAGTTACCCTTAAAATTTGAGATATTTTAGGTAGTCCAAAGATATTAAAAAATATATGTATGTACTCGTATATATTTTTAGCTTGTTGCAAACTTAGTTTCGGTTAGGTTTTCTAGTATACTCCATTTTCTCTGACTCTATGCTCTGTGGGTTCAAATCGACTTTGTTTTTAACTTACTGCGTTTTTTCAACAGGACACGGAGTAGGGGAGTTAGGTTGTGCCTACGCCGATGGTTGCCTTACCTTAGAACAGGTGATTCTCACTGCCTACTCCAGGGGCTTGGTCAGTCTCAAGGCGTCATCAATCAAAGGAGCCATGGTGGAAGTTAGAATGGGATATCAGCAGGTAATATGCCAATCGTTATTATTGTGTACGGTATGCAATCATAAATATATCAAACCACCCACGTATGCAATTAAGCAATATGCCAGTTGGCATCAGAGAATTTTTGTTGTTATCTGAAATCTGTGTAACAAGTTACAAGAAATATTGTTACAATTTGGGAGGCGGCTATGGGGTATGGGATAACCATCACTCCTGGCCTAGGTCACCCCAAGTGGTTAGCTACGTTTGATGACTTAACAGGGGTGCCCGGATTTATGAAGTGAGGTTTGTCAAGGTGTTGGTACATGTGTTAGCCCACCTCGTGCGTGGCAGGCCGGATCGAGACTGGTTGAGGGTTGAGGGAGACCTCTTTACCCCTCCAGCCGGACTCTCTCGACTCATTGCCTTGTACTGTAGTGGGAGGGATGAATTTATGCATCCTTCCCTCCTGGACACATTGACTGCCAGATTCCTAGCCACCCCTCCTTCCTTCCCGGAATTTCCTCTCCTTCTTTTCCCTGAAAATACCCTCCACACAGCGTTCCCAAAGATGGCATAGACCTTGGAGGAGATTATTTTCCTCAGGGCCTCCTGTGTGGAGCTAATGTAAAAAACATATATCTTTAAAAACTTGCCGAACGTCATCAATAACCGTTACTGGGGTACACACGATTATACTTGAAGTTTAAACATCCTTCAACATATGTAATTAGTGTAGATATTATATGTAGTTTAGAGGTGTATCAACGGATGTCAGAAAAATACTACCATAGAAGAATATCGACTAACGTCGTTTGTGTCTAATGCACGAACGGTTACAGAAAAAGTCGATGACTCCCAAAGATATTGAAATACAATTATATTTCAATATCTTTGATGACACACTATAAACAGAGGGGATTCAGCAGTGTTGGGTTTCAGAATAACTTAGAGCTTCCATTAAGACGGAAGTCTGGTCCAGTTGTAAACCTTACGATAACCTAAATAAAGCAACTTATCTCGACGAACCTCGATCTTTAATGGAGTTTTCCCGAACATAATTCAAGTAATCACAATCATTGAGATTGGAGTATATCACAATTACCAATGTGTCTAAAAAATTTTCCGCACTTTCAGTCGTATGCTAAGAACACTGAGAATCGCACCTTCTACATCAGCCATTCATCAATTCTTAGATCGAAGCAGTGCGTTTTTATTAGAACGGAACAAAAAACGTCCTAAAATGGGAATAGTCCTAGCCTAAAACATTTCAAAAATTATGTATAATCTTGTACTAAATAAAAAAATAATAAAGCAGAACTATCCAGAAGTGACAGACATATGAATCTTTCCCTCCCACTACGGTGCAAACCGATGTTCCGAGAAAGTCCTGCTGGAGAAGTCAAAATGTCTGCCTCAACCAGTCTCATCCGATCCGGCTTGCTATGGAAATGGTGGGCAGACCGAGCAGTCGCCAACACCCGGACAAACCTCACCCCATGATCTCGGGCACCCCCGCAAAGTCGCCAAACGTAGCGGAGTGACCTGTGGCTATTATTTGGTTAAATGCTTTTTGAGAATTAGTTAGAATCATGTCAGACTTTTGGTACTTGGTTCATATATTTTCTGAAATACCCAAAATGTTTAAACCAACTTAAAAGTGAATGTACCTTAGTAGGGATAGAAAATAAAAATAAAATAAAATACGAATTATCAATAACCTATAACAGAGGTGCTCAAACTTGAACTGCTGGCGATCTACCTCAATATTATTAGACTCCGATCGATCGACTCTGATTTTCGATCGCCGGGGGGGGGGGGGGGTAGAAATCCTATTTTATTAATTGCGACCTCATTTTATGCCGATTATCATGTTTATAAATTCTAATACAAATTTATAACTGCTCTCGGAAATCGAGAATGGTATCCATTATCCATGTAATAGGATTTCGCATCTTCATTTAGCATGCTCCTCAAATGCACAGCTTCACTCGGTATACAATGAATCGGCTACTTGTTAATTAATTTTATCGTTATATTGTGAACACAAAACTTGTTGAAATTAAATCTGTAAGCGGTGAATTAAAACTACACTCAGAACACGAAAATGTTTTTTCTTTGTTGCTGGCAGTACATAAATAGTCTGCAACTAGAATTTTATAAGTGCACTTCGAATAAGAGATCGTTTTCATTCGAGATGTGTCAGCAAATAAATCCACAACTGGAATCTTACATTCTGAACAGAAAACTGGTTTAAATTAAATCTGTGTGCGGAGAATTAAAACTACACCCAGAACATTAAAATGTTTTCTCTTTGATTCTGGCAGCACATACATGGTCTGCAACTTTTAATTTTATGACTGCACTTCGAATAAGGGAATGTTTTCCTTCGAAATATTACAACAAAAATTGAATCTGACAATTAAATCTGTGTGCGGCGAATTAAAACTACACTAAGATGAAAATAGTTTTTCTTTATTCAGGCAGCATATATATAGTCTGCAACCAGAATTTTGTAACTGCACGTCGAATAAGATAATGTTTTCCTTAGAAATGTGTCAGCAGATGAATCCGCAACTGGAATTTACATGGAACTTTACATTCTGATCACAAAACTGGTTTTAATATTAAGAGTGAATCTCTTCACCGTACTCATTTCGTATTATTTATTAATAAACTCGGACTGACTGACTCATAAATAAACCAAACCACAAACTAGAAACAAGATCGATCTTCGGGCTTTTGAAGGGGCAATTTTCGGCAATATTTCACCATGAACATGCAATAATTTGACGATTTTTTTTCTATGGGGACTTGTGACGTCACACACCATAGATGAGGATAGAGTAAACAATAAAAAAGGCGCGACCATTGACAATATAGGCTATAAATAAAAAAGGCATGAAAATGGGACGGTCTTATTGAGGCCTGATTGAAGGACAAAAACTGTGAATAGATTTATTTACATTAGCAAATTTTTCTCAAGATCGACTCAAAAAGCACCCGCGATCGACCGTTTGAGCACCCCTGACCTATAACAACAATATGTATTGATTTTAACACAAATGTTAAACATTCATTAATGGAATAATAACACTTCAAACTTTCAAATGCGTTTTTCAATCCGAACAAATTTCACCCCTTGAACCCAGGCACCTCTGCTAAGTCACCAAATGTAGCGAACTACTTGGAGTTACCTATGGCAAATATCAGCACAACCGTAACATCTTCACACTACTGTAGAGCTGTAGAAACATACTACTGTTTCGGTCATTTATTTAGCTAAGGGGCCATTGGTCGCCGACCCTGTTAATTTAATATATTATCAGCATACTGGACATTGTTACATTTATTTAGCTAAGGGGCCATTGGTCGCCTACCCTGTTAATTTAATATATTATCAGCATACTGGACATTGTTACATTTATCAAAGACGTGAAATGAATTACAATTGGTCGCCGACCCTGTTAATTTAATATATTATCAGCATACTGGACATTGTTACATTTATCAAAGACGTGAAATGAATTACAATTGGTCGCCGACCCTGTTAATTTAATATATTATCAGCATACTGGACATTGTTACATTTATCAAAGACGTGAAATGAATTACAATTTATTAAGTCTTCCAAAATAGATGAAGGCGTTTTGCCCTGCCGATATAGAGGTGACGTTCCACAACAGCTCAGACTCCTGCACCATCTCTGGCCCAGAGGAAAGCATGAAGGTTTTTTTGCCACATTTGCAGACAAGTGGGGTATCCACCAAGGTTGTGCCATGCTCCAATATTGCATATCACCCCAGAATTAAATCTGAGGCCGGTGAGTCATTTACTTTTTAATATTATAAATAACAATACACCCATCACAAGGAAATTGCACTGTGTTACAGATTACCTATTTACTTATTGATTTCTTCGTGTTTTAATAGATCTCAAAATATGTACAGGTGAAAATCTTCTCAAATTTCTCCAACGAGTTATACCAGAACCAAAGCTGAGGTCCAACCGTTGGGTTTCTTCCTCCGTCCCACAGAACCTGTGGGGAGGGGAGCAAGCCAAGCTCTCTTCGGCGGAATACCACACCAACAATGCATTGGTGAGAAACAGTGAAATTAATAACTTTTGGTCGAGGGTTTGAATTATTTATTAGAATTTGTGAAAACATTTTATTTTTTGTAAAAACAATCCCATTTTAAAAGCTCAGATAAAAGAAGAGATATATAATTAACTTGCTTTTCCCGTGGCTTCGCTCGCATGGTATTAGGGGGTTCTCCACCTCCTGGGGGGGGTGCTCCTCCACCTCCCTCCCCCCCTCCCCGCCACTCCCCCCCCTCTCTCACTACCCCTTCCCCCACTTCCCCCCCCTCACCTCTCCATCCCTCATCACCCCTCCCCATCCCCCTCCCCCTCTCCCTCCACCCTCCCCATCCCCCCTCCCGCATTTATTTGAAGTACTTCCCTAATAATTTGAATTGAATAAAGAATTATACAGGGTGGCGCAGATGGATCGGGTGGTTTTAAAATACTTGTCAAACTGTCAATTTTAAAGGTATTGGATTGAAATAAAGTGCAAAACGTGTAGTTTATTAACAAAAAATTTGTAAAGTTAGTTTTTAAAAATTACATCCATCAAATGCCCTCCTTCTCGAGCGACGCATTCTTGGAGTCGGGAGAATCTTCTGGAGAATCTTCTGGAGAATCGGGAGAATCTTCTGAAATCGGGAGAATCTTCTGGACCACCATGATTTTATAGGGGTGGAATTTCAGTTCTTTGTTAAGAATCCTTTGAAGGCTCCGACGTGACATTCCAAGAGCTTGAGCACGATGTCTCGTTCATCGACGTGGGCTCGTAATGACATCGCGTCTCACACGCTCCACGTTCTCAGGCGTTCTTATTGTTGGAGGTTTAGACGTCCATTTTGGAGCACATGAACCAGTAGTGCGGAAATTATGCACCCAACTCAATATTGTGTCTCGCTTAGGAACACTACCGCGAGGTGGGATGTTGAAACACCGGCGAAAGGCACGCGTCACAGCAACAATTGACTCGTTATTGCGTATAAACTCTTCCACTGCGAAAACACGATGCTCAACGGACCACGTAGCCATCGCGACTGACTTAGAAGTGTGTCGTTCCGGCCGGAACGAATCCAAAGATTCCGAGTCCGAATGCGTTTGATTCGTTCCGAGTCCGCAAAATGTTATGAATCAGTTCCGGAGTCGCTCGCACTCGGGCGAGGTTGACGCGGAAGGAGGTGTGCGACGCGGGCCGGGCGGCAGGAATCATTTACGGGAGGAGGTGCGCGGCGCAGGCCGGGCGGGGATTGTCACTCTATCACTCGGGAACGAGTGACAGAGTGAGAATACAGGACTTATTCACGGGATGAGGTGTGTGGCGCAAGCGGGGCGGCGTTGTATTGCTCTAGCGGGGCGCGATGACAGCGTGAAAATATTTTTCGAAAAGAAATAGCGTTATATCTTAGTCAAAAGATAGCAAGGAGCACTGCTTTTTACCTTTTGTCGGTCATCACGGAGCAAATTTGCCTTCCCGCAAGTTCGCGCCGGTGATACTCTGGTGAATTACTAGTTTTATGAAGAACGTAAAATATCTAACTAACCATCACGCCGTTTATCCGCAGGGGTTTTTCTCATTCCTGAGAGGAATGACCGCCAAACAACTCGATCTTGGCACACACTCCTTGCCTCACTCACATTCATACATCGTCTCAAACATACTCTTCTTTTATTCTGACTTTTGACATGGCCCGACTCAAGTATCTGATTCACTTGATCTTGCCATGTCTTCCCCGGGCGTCCCCAACATCTTCCACCATTCACATTTTGGCATATATTCTCCTTACACTACTTTCTTCGTTCATTCGCTCTACTTGCCCAAACCATCTGAGGGTCCCCTTCTTAATCTTACTCATTATGCTTACATCAGCCTTACATTATTTGCGGATCTCCACATTTCTCTCACGATCATACATAGTTTCACCACATATACGCCTCAGGGATCTCATTTCAACAGCATTCAGTTTACTTTCATCCTTCCTCTGCCGGTTCCATGGCTCACTGCTATACAAGGACTCCACTGTTCGTAAGTTTCAAATTTATCGTAAATATCTTACACGGTTCTCATAAAGCCGGCAAAGATATCACTCATGTCAAATACATTATTATTAGCTATATAAAGATAAGACTTCTCGCTCGCAATAAACAATAGCATGTTAATGTACACACGCCCGGCTACTTAAACACATGATTCCTTAACTCCGTAACGTTCCACGATTCCACCGAGTACGGCGAGTTCAGCTGAATCAACTCTCGGCATTGAATCAGCAGGAGTCAAATTGAGTTTGGTTCCGGCCGATTCAACGACTCCGGCGGAGCGCCACAATGAGTTTGGTTCGGCGAGTCCGGCGGAATCAACTCTGGCATTGAATCAGCAAGAGCCAAACTGAGTTTGATTCCGGCCGATTCAACGACTCCGGCGGAACGCCACAATGAGTTTGATTCGGTGAGTCCGGTGGAATCGCCGGAATCAAAGGAGCGAGTCCAGTGAATCGAGTCCACTCAGTCGAATATAGGTCCGGAATTGATTCCGTAAAATGAGTGAATCAACCCACTTCTAGACTGACTGCCAGTCTGAAACTTCCCGTCCCCCCCACCACAGCACGAAGACCGCCGAACATCTGGCTCCCCCACTCCAGACGTACAGTCCTCTTCAAAACCACCCGATCCATCTGCGCCACCCGTTAGGTGTCTTACTAATCGAGCCACTTATTGCAATTTTTTTGCAATAACTAATGCCAGACTCTGAGCTATAGCCTAAATGTTATTCTGATGTATGAGCTATTTTATTGTAAAGTGTCATTAAAATCCATTCAGTAGTTTTTGCGTGAAAGAGTAATAAACATACATACACCCATACATCCATACAAACTTTCGCCTTTATAATATTAGTAGGTTGACTAATAAAGGCTAGAAAAGGAGAGTTAAAAGTAAATAGCCGAAAATAATACAAGCAAGTAAAAGAAAATTAAAGAAAACTTTACATCGCTATGAAGACAGAATATGGGCTTTTGGCTATTATTCCATTTGTGTACCGATAACTAAAAATAGGGACATCTGGTTATCAGTATCTATTATTTTTAATGAATATTGCTATGACCACTAAATATGCACTTCTGGTGATGGACTGTTATTTTTTATGGATTTTAGGATCTAATTGGGTTACTAATATTTTGTTGAATTTGGTGATATGATTTAACATGGATTTCTGGTTTAGCTGGTGATAAATGTTACTATGATGGCTAAATGTGGGGTTGCTTTTACGGTTTTCTTCTTTCATCACTAATCATTCACACGGTCTCGCACAGACTTTCCGAAGGCTTTTTTTAATACAAAAAATCTTTGGTGATCGCGTTTTGTATTGTTAAACGTATTTGGAAGGGTCATTTTATTTTGTTTTATTTTTAGAGTCCCGTGCTCTTCGAAGAGACATCTCGCTTGATCCACAGTAATGCCATCACAATAGAGATTGGACCTGATGGTTTCCTTCAGCCTATTCTAAAGAAATCCCTCAATAAAGATTGCAGCCACATTGCGCTGATTCAGAGGGGAACCAATACTATGGAGTTTTTGCTCACGGCCATAGGCAGGTGGGTTTTTTGTAATAATAAATAGTGTTATTTCACTGTTAATTATGTTATTCTGTTACACTGTTATTCTTGTGGATTTTGCACCAATGATCTCCCGAAAAATTACACCTCCCATGCTTTATTTGTTTCCGCAGAAAAGATCCGTTGGGATGCTTTTTGAACAGACTCTACTCGTATTTTGAAATTTTTTTTGAAAGTTTTCTGTATTCATTGAATTGTTTGTTACATGAGGATTTTTCGACCACCATAATAGGCACATGCCAATACTATTCAGAGAGTAAGGAGTTAATTGATGAGATAACCGTTTTAATCGGGACAATTAGAGTTTATTTTGTTAATTTATGAGAATTGAGAATTTTTTGGCGCCCAACGTGTTTTTAACGATTGTTTTTTGTTTTAAAAAGAAAGAAACGATTGGAAGGGCGACGTCATGAAAAAATGACACGTTGAGCGTCAAAAATGACACGTACCTTTCTCAGTTAGCAGAGAAATTCCGTATGCATGAGCTCTCATCATCATCTCAGGGTCCTGCGTGGGATAAAAGAAAGCTACTATCTGATGTAAATAAAAGAACTCACATTAAACAAAATGTACTTGTTATTATTGACAAGCAAAAACATAATCTACATAAATACCTTTGTAAACTCAAAAAAATGTAGATAGAGAGAGAGAGAGATAATTCAGTTATTTTAGTAGAATCCACTCCAAATGATCATTCATAGCTTGCGATAGTTAATATAGCACACCTCTTCTAACCTCATCGACAAGGGCTCCAGATAGCTGGAGAAGAGCCCCAGAGCTGCCGCTTCGCAAGCCCATGACACAGTGAAAGAGCCGAGATTTCAGTCCATCCACAAAGGCCCGCTGATCACAATGGGTCCGATGGCCATCTCTCAGCATTGAAAGGATATAACCCGCAGTTCTAGACTGTTGACGTCATTTAAGAAGCGCCTGCAATCTACATCAAAGCTGTCCTCGGTGATATTGGATTGTACGTGGCTGCTAACAGGCCCGACCAAAACATCAATGTATCAAGCTGCATTCAGTATCCCAATGGCCATTTCTCGATGGGCTGTTTGCTGCGTCATTACGAGTGTCAAGCAATATTTCTTCACAGCACCATTTTAGCATAATATATACATAATATTACAAATTTACACAATCATTTACGAGTATCAAAACTCCTTACAACTCAAAACTTCCGACCAATCCATCGTTATGTCATGACGTCGCCCTTACAAACCGTTTTTTTTTCAAACCAAAAAAACAAACAAACAACGTTCCGGCAATTTGAATTTGTTATCAATCGTTTCAACGGCACCCGAAATTAATAATACTCCTTCCGAGCAAGTAGGTACCTACTGAATAACTACCAAGAAAATAATTACGTTACAATATGTTATAATCTACGCATTCACAGATGACGCCAATTAAATTATTTTAGGTTCTTAATACTTTTTGTATGTTTTGCTTTCAAATATTGAGGTGAATTAATTGTTTGCGCCCATACATATTTAATATGAATATATAGTTTTGTCCATAAACAAACCCGAATCTTTCAAGAAAGGCTGAAAAATTCAATTTTTTATCGGGGACTCAATACAATATTGTATTTTTCAGCCTTTCTTGAAAGATTCGGATTTGTTTATGGACAAAACTATTTATTTGTATTCATATTGAATATGTACGGGCGCAAACAATTAATTCACTTCAATATTTTAAAGCAAAACATACAAAAAGTATTAAGAACCTAAAATAATTCAATTGGCGCCATCTGTGAATGCGTAGATTATAATGTACGTGATGTTTAACCTTAACAATTACTGCCATACAAAAATGTGGAGTTTTACGACTACACTCAACAGATCAACTGTGGGCTGCTTTCCAGTTTTGTGTTCCTCTCTCACACAACATGGTTCGGCTAGAGAAACGTTCACTCTTTTCCTTCAAATGTCATTCCAAAGATAATACATGCAGAGATAAATCTGAAGGAAACATCATGGTCTTTCATGTGGAGTTATTATAACCAACGCCATTGCACAACAATTTATAACTATTTTTAGATTGTACCTGCTAGGACTGAATCCCAAGTTGGCCAGTCTTTACCCCGAAATGGAGTTCCCCGTATCTGCGGGAACCCCCATGCTGTCTCACTTGGTGAAGTGGGATCACAGAGTTGAATGGTAATTTATCTATTTTGTTATTATATTAATATATCAATGTGCATGTACGTGTATATGTAATGAATTGAAAAATCTTATATTGGATGCCGATAGATGCCAGTAGGGAAAGAGCTTTTCTCGGTTACCGACAAGGGTGCCCGGGTGGCTGTCGAGAGTCTCTCCTCTGCTTAACTATGCATACATTATACAAGGTGTAACAGCACATACCCGGAGGATTTTAACCGGCGATTCCTGAGCATAATTGGAGTAAATATTATTAATTTCATTTTGCTGTCCAATGAAATTTTTTCAATTACAACTATGGGCCACCACACGTCACAACTGACCGGTAAAGCAGAGTGATGGGTTGCATGATAAGCAATCCTTCTCGTACTAACAGCATGGTAACACACGAAACGGCGCGCGTATCGCTCGATCCCATCCAGGGCCCGATCTACGAAATCTGGCACCCTGTGCAGTAGGTACCGATGGCGCCCCCCCCCCCCCCTACATTTTTATTAAAAATTCGTTCACCCCAATTTTTTTTTTTTTTTTATTTAATAATTTTTTTTACACTAATTTATCAAATAAAATCAAGACATATAAAGGGTGTAACTTTTCCAAGTGACCTGGTAGTAGCTCTCACACTCGTTTTTTTAAAAAGAGAGGATCGCCAGGAGCCCTATACTCTCTAAATCTATTGGGTAAACATAAAATTATGGTGCTATTTTAATTATTTTAGGAAAAACTCTTTTTGCAAGTTATGCTTTAAAATAATACAACGAATTGTTTGTGCCCGTACCATGATTTAAAATATAGGTTACGAGACAATGCGGGTGGTTTCGCAGAACTAGGTCCATTAGACATTCTTGAGATTTACTGCGTTTATGTTATACCCAACGCGAATATTAGAAAAAGCAAATACAAATACATTCTCATGGCAACGTACAACACAAAAATAGCATCTACAGCTTCTGACTAGCAACAGGCAGTCCCGACGAGAGACAGTGAGCGAGTGAGCAGTGATAATAAGAATATAACCTCAAATTTGTACCTTGCATTTCCCCTGTGTTGAGCGAACAAACACCATAACCATACAAACACTAAACACTGACGTATGGTATCAACGGCTTACGGACAAAAATACCGCGCTGTGATTGGTTATTGAATTTGGATCGCACCCATTCGTCGTAAAAGACGGTAAAAGATGTATGGAAAAATAGATCTTACTTTTAAACTAAATATATGGAATTTGTAAAAAAAATCTGTAACTGACTATAAATTCGTAAGCCGTTGATACCAACCTGATGCGTGCGCATTCTGTTTCTTTGGAAAGTGTTGCTAGAGCGTAATAATTATTTCGTACTATGGGTAATTTTTAAACGATTCAGGGAATAGTATAACTAAATTTTAATACAATATTTATTTTCTCACGGCGCCCCTTCGGAGTTGGCGCCAGGTTTTTGCACGTTTTTGAACGTATGGCAGATCCGGCGCTGATCCCATCGCGGTTTATAGGGATAGGATCAGTGGCGAGGTGTGTTTGGAATTTATATTTTTTTGTTTTTAATAGACAAAAAATTTATCAATGGACAGCAAATTGACTTTCACATTTTTTATTCCAAATATGCTCAGGAATCGCTACTTAAAATCCTTTTGTATATTCAACTCGGTAATGACTATATCTCATCGGTTCGATGACCTCTGTATCTTGGATTTGCAGTGAATTTAAGAGTCATCAATTTCAAATCAGACAAGCGATAAAGTAGTTGACAAAATTCTGTATTTGAAAAATGTATTTCTTTTGTTAAAATTTTTGACAGATGTTGCAATTTTAAAATTCACTTTCGTTGTTTATTCGCGGGGTAAATTTCTGATTGTCTCTAAAATTGACAATGTAAAAGCATTAAATACTTTTGAAAGGTAAAAACAGTTTATTTATAAGGTCTGAGTTTATTTATAAGGTCTGGGTCAAATTGGGAGGCGGGAATGGGTACCGCCGCCCCGGGAACCTTTATTGGATAACCAACACCTCTGCCTTAGGTCACCCCAAGTGGTCCGCTACGTTTGGTGATTTAGCAGGGGTGCCCGGGTTCATGGGGTGAGGTTTATCTAGGTCTTGGAGGCGGATGACCAGGACATACTGAACCCCAGATTCCTACCCACCCCTTAAACCCTTTTCCTTCTCAGAACTCTCCTCTCCTTCCTTTCCTTAAAAAACCCTCCACACAGCATCCCCAAAGATGACATAGGCCCTGAGGGAAGTTATTTTCCTCAGGACCTGCTGTGTGGAGCTCATGTAAAAAAAAAAAAAAAACAAGATTTGCCGTGTAATTATTATTTTTATCATGCGTGACAGCTGTTTCACCTTTTTAAGGTATTATCAAATTATCAAAAGTTTTGCTTCTTAATAATGTATTAACCCTGTTCACTATAGGTTAGTGGCATCATACCGTACCAAGGGTGTGTTATCGAAGGGCGAAAGGTTGCTAAAGAAAGACCTATCTGAAGAGGAGACAGAGTTCATGAGTGGACACGTCGTGGATGGTAAAGGAACAACTTGTTTTATTTTTTGTTTTTTAATGAACGCTTTTATTATTATCGTAACGATTCACGGTTACTGTACCGTGACGGCAAAAAAGCAATAAAAATACGCTATCGCCATAACGCTGCAGCTCTTACGTAGGTCTGTTTTCTCCAAAGAAAAAAAGTGATAATTTTCTTGCATTTCTCACACACAGAAACGCGGCGTCTCCGTAGACCACTACAATACTACTAGCCATGACAATAATTTTAAAATATGGAATATAGTTTTACTTGGATAATATTGTAGTGCGAGTAGGTTTACCATCCGTCCGGATTAATCCAGACATGTCCGGACTTCCAGCCTTTTTTCCGGCCCTTTAATTTGTCCAGATTTTTTGGTTTAGATGGAAAATGAGTAAAAAAAACTTACATAAATAATATCAAACAAGTCTTTAATCTTTATTAGTTTCCCACTCATCTAAAAACAAAATATAAATCTTCTTTAACAATCAACTCATGGAGATCAAACAATAAATTTTAATATTGCAGTTGCAAACAATCAACATGTTCAAACTTAAAATATCTTCTTCAAAACTTAACACTTGTTTTCGACAAATATATAAATTTTAATATTTTTCAGCGCCAGATACTTGACAGAGCAGCTCCCGTTCATTCAAATTTTTCTTATAGAATTTTTCGCAGCTCATAGTTTTAAGGTTGTATTGAATCATCAACAACGATCTGACCGAGGGTACAGATAATCTATTACGCTGTTTGGTCCACTGTGCTCCCATTAGAGAAAACACTCTTTCTTCACTTGCGTTTTGAGCTTGGATAGCAAAAATCCCCCCGTTCGCTACCACGTCCATACCATTATGAAGTGCATACCTGATATTTGCATTATGTTTTTTGCCAGGACTTTTTAATTTTCTAAATGGTAACCCTAAGTGTGAGTGAATTCCAAAACAAACAAAAAAGTCAAATGTTCGTGCGCTGACGGTTTTGCTTTCTTGCACACTAAATAACAACTGTCAAAAATGAGACAAACGGTAAACGTATACCTGCAACCCTCCCCCCCCCCCCCCCCCCCACTCCCCCAAAGAAAACATACAATCATTATCATACATCTCTCTCACACGTATAAAGAAAATGAAACGCAAGGAAAATGAAGTACTTTAGAGGAAACAGTCACACCTACTTTTTGTATCTCACCATTATTTAATGTGTTAGAAAGAGCTGCAGCATTATAGCTATAAGGAATGTATGTTTATTGCCCTTTTTTGCCGTCACAGTACCGTAACCGTGAGTTGTCACTGTAATTATAAAAGTGCTCATTTGCTAAATTTAAAGTTTTACATTTATAGAAGATGGTGACCCGAAGATTAATCCTCCGATAGTTGGCCTGCTAAAATTATATTTACTATAAAATTATAATATTTTGTGCATTGTTTACCAATTGTGTAATGGAAATGGAAAAGGCTGAAAGTGCCACAAAGTAAAATATTCAGTATTCAATAAAAACTTCATAAAACTAATACTGTATTCTTTAAAAATCTACAAAATCCATTAAAAATACAAAATATATTTTTATTTGTTTTTCAAGAGTTGTTTTTTTTTATTGTACATTTATAACTTGGTTTTGCATGTGAAAAGCTGAAAGTGCCATCATATCTTTTTTGGAAACGCTGTAAGTGCCATACTTAGTTAAAAGGCTGGAAGTTTAGCCAAAAGCAACTACTGCAATGGAAAGACACATTCATCATGGCAGGTGGCACTTTCAGCCTTTTCCACTGACGGTCAGCGAGCGCTTTCACGGTGCTGCTCCTTGCGACTGCTCTAGGAACCGGTAGGAATTTTTCTGGTACTTTTAACTTTTTCTAGGTTATTGGCGATGTCGCTTACAACACATTCCATGCAAAAAAATCGATTTTTTTTTTATTTTTTGGCACTTTCAGCCTTTTCCCCTTCACAATTACAAACCTAAAACTGGCTTCAAAAATACCTTTCATATTAAGTTGGTATAGATATCAAACGAATTTATTTACATTGTCGATTTTTACAGTTTAATAGACAAGTACTAGGGCCAGTCAATAAGTAATGCCTCTTATTTTTTTCTCCTTTAATTGTCAAGAAATAAAAAACGCAATTACATGGGCTGAAAACCTTACTATTGACAATTAATTTATTTCTTTTCAATACAATATCCGTCCATTTCCATAGCTTTGGTCCATCTTTTAACAAAAGCATGTATCACAGTGTTGTAAAATGAACGGTCACATCCAGAACACCATCGCCATAACTTTCCCCGCTGATCACACAGTTTTGATTTTTTTGTCCTTGGTGAGTTTGTGTGATGCCACTCCATTGATTTCCTCTTTGATTCAGGTTAAAAGAAATTAACCCATTTTTTGTCTCCGGTCACAATTTTTTCCAGAAACTAGGAGCTGCAAGTGTTGTGAGCAGTGGCGGCTCGTGACTTTTGGTGTGCTAGGGTGCTAATATTAAAAAAATGGCATAGTGGATGTTGTCGTAGGCGAAAAAAAATTTTTTTTTTTTTTCAAAAATCGGTGTTTTGTATGAAGATTTTTCAAGAAATTGGTGCGGCACACCGCCAAACTGAAACTTTCTGAAATTTTTCATACAAAAAACTGATTTTCAAAAAAAAATAAAAAAATTTTTTTCAGCTACAACAACATCAATAATGCCATTTTTTTAATATCAGCACTTTAGCACACCCAAAATTCACGAGCCGCCACTGGTTGTGAGGCCGTTGTTTTTTGTTTTTTTATTCCGGCCGGTTAAGTTTCTTGGTGCCCACCTTGCAAAACTTTTGTTGAAAAATCAGTTGTCGAATAATCGTCATCACACTGCCTTTACTGAGGAAGAGAATGCGACATGTGTAGTTATCTGGGGCCACCACGAATAAGTCCAGTCGCTGCAATCAACGGCCTGCGCCGCTTCGCTTTTCCTTAGCCAGAGGTGTTTGTCCTTCAGCTTCGTTACAGTAACGAACCACGAACCCATTGTCTAGCAGTGCTGATGTCCACTGATGCATCATGGTACACATTTTTCAGTCTTTCATGAATGTGAATTTTTGCGTTTCCCCTTCTACAGTCAAGAATCAATCACAGAACGCTATCTATTATGAACATCGATGTCGGCCATTTTGCAACCGACTGCTGTGCTGCCATCTGTTGACGCAAAAGTTACTACTGCAGCAAATTGTAGAAGAAGGTTTGAGGAATAGCACCAAATTCGAAATTTTAACTTAACTATTTTTATTTGAGTAGAAAAAAATAGGGGGCATTACTTATTGACTGACCCTCGTAGGTAGTTTTTCCTTGACATATTGAATGATAATATGTTTTATACTTTTGTTGTTTTGCTCGATAGAACATCCTCTCTTCACATCCCTTCGGGGACACTTACTCGTAGTTATGTTTTGTGTAAATAGGTATAACGCATTTTATATTTTTGAATGTAGCTATTACTTTGTGGTTATCCATTATAGAAAAATTAAATAATTAAACTTTGTATAAACCACTTATATGATGCGCAAATCCGACCGGTTTCGGAACAAACGTTCCTTCGTCAGGGAAAGCTTATACTAAATACTTAAATATAAGCTTTCCCTGACGAAGGAACGTTTGTTCTGAAACCGGTTGGATTTGCGCATCAGTGGTTTATACAAAGTTTAATTATTTCATTTTTCTATAACGCATTTTCCCCAAACCGACTGCATGTTGTATATAAGCATGCCAGGGGGCCAACTGTCGGGGGATCAACTGTCATGGAACCATAGAAGATACATGTTAAATATAAATATTAAATGGTTGTAGATTATTTTCGTAGTCCTCCTCACTAGTAGATAGTGTACCGGGAGTATTTATCTATCTGCTGTGAATATTCCTTCAATAACCAATAAAACTATAAATCCTTGAAGAAGAATATAATGCAAAAAACATCTAAAGGTGAAACACGAAACCGTACAAGATACAGAAAATAAAAAGGTAATGGTTGCAATTGGGAATCGAACCCAGAATCTCTTTCTCATCGGGACAACGCCTCCAACCACTCGGCCATAGTTAGTTAATTTTTTTACGTCATTTTTCCGATCTTCGATTTCAATCTCAGAATTAACAATATTTCAACTAATTTTCCAATATGTTTTGACGCCATCATTTTAAATGATAGCAAATTTCTAACAAAATTATTTGTTCCCTTTACCTTAACCTTTTTTTTCATTTTCTGTGTCTTTTGCTTTATGATTTCTATGGATTTATTAGTATCATCCTTTTCTTCGACGATTAATATCATAATGACTCCTGTGTGGAGTTAATGAAAAAAAAAAAAATCTTTAAAACAAAGTGACTCCAATAAAATAAAATAAAACTATTGTTTGCCTGTGCAGGACGCAATTTGTACCCGGCCACAGGGTACCTGGAGATGGTTTGGGAGACCCTGGCATTGAGGAAGGGGATGGATTACCAGCAAGTTGCGGTAGTGTTTGAGAATGTGCGCTTCCAGAGGGCCACCAACATCCCCAAGGAGGGTGCGCTGGAGTTCACCGTCATGATACAGAAGGGCAGTGGGAATTTCGAGGTTAATTTTCTTACATCCTTGAATGCATGAGTTCGTATTTTTTTATTAAAAAAATAAGAGCAAAGCACGTACTAGTCATACTAGTAAAAAATCTCCTGTTTTTTCTACGATTGACTCCCAAAGATCTGGAAAGATTTCATGCCCTAAGAATAATAATAGTCAAAAATGAGACAAACAGTGAACATATATCTGCATCCCCCAAAGGAAACCTGCAATTATTATCATATGTCTCCCTTACACACGTATAAAGAAAATGAAATGCAATTTCCTTCGCAAAAAAGTAGTACTTTGGAGGATATTCAAACATATTTGAATGTCTCACCATTATTTAATGTATAAGAAAGAGCCGCAGCATTCACGGAATCGTCACGTTAATTATAAAAGCGTTTAATATTATGAAAGAAATGTTTTAAATCTAAATAGATCATTGAAGGGGGAACAGCAATAGTGACTGGCAGAATCTACCAGAAGGATGGTGTCTATCGGGACTTCTCTCAAATCGAAGAGCCTACAGAGGGAAGTAGAGACTCCGTCAATATTCTTACTAAAAAGGAAATCTACAAGGAACTGCGGCTCAGAGGATACAATTACTCGTAAGTCATTATTTAATTTGATTTCAATAATAATAATAATAATAAAATTTTATTCCAGAGTGTATGCAGGGGTAGTGCAATGCAATATATTCTATATTTCGAAATAGCCAAAAAAATCGGATAAATAATAACAAAAAGAAATTAGACAAAATAACAATACGTAGGTACATAAAATACTGACAGAAAAGAAAAAAACGCGGAAAAGAAGTATGCAAGTATGCAAGCAACCGTTTATGGAGGATATATGACCGTCTGCCGTATCCATCAGCGGGGACTTCATCCAGACAACCATGGCAATGATGATTATTTTATTCTATTGGCGTAGTTCTAAGTGCTCTGAAACTGCACTTGTCCTCCTGGAATATTTTCGAAGCGCTGCAGTGATTCATGAGGAAGGTTTAGACATATAATTTGTCAAGGTTTCGTGTAAATTGGTTGAAATGTATAATATATAAAGAGAGCCGACTAGCAAGCGGGCGGTGTGGATTTGATAGGTATGCAAATAAACAGATGGCGTTGGTTATAAAGATTGGGTAAGGGCGTTGTCAGTAGATGGCATTGTGTTTCGTTAGCCACAGCAACGTGTGTTCGGATCTGCTAGTATTATATAAAGGAAAGCGGTTTGTGTACTCTGTAGGTTAATGTTTCTGTGCTTCTTTATAAACAAAAAACTCGCTTTCCAAAAACCATTGTCTTCTTCTTCGATGGCGCTACAGCCCATATCGAGCTTTGGCCTCCTGCAACAGTCGCCTCCAACTCCTCCTGTCCTCAGCAGCTGACTTCCAATTTGGTACCTGGAGAAGCTGTGCTGCATCCCCTCTGACTTCGTCTTCCTACCTCAGTCTGGGTCTTCCCACTTTTCTCTTTCCACCTGGGTGTCCAGTCAAAATTCTTTTTGGGACGCTTGTATCTGGCATTCTCTGTACATGCCCAGCCCATCTCAGCCTGAGGAGTCTCATATGTGCTGAGATGCTAGGGGCCTTATATATATCATACAATTCTGTATTGTTCCGGATGTGCCACTGTTCACCCTCTTTCACGGGTCCACATATTCTTCTCAGCACTTTTCTTTCAAAAGTATTCAGCAATTCAGCCATCTTTACTGTCAGTGTCAGCGCCTCACATCCATATGCCAATACAGTTCTAACAATGGTCTTATATATAGTTATTTTATTGTTTTACAAAGTGTGTTTTTTCATCTTAATATATAAAACAAAGTCAGGTTAGTTACACTATTTATAACTCGAGAACGGCTGAACCGATTTTTATGATCTTTGATTTGTTGGATTTGTCTCCGCCCCGGATAGGATAATAACTATTAAAACATCGCAAAAATTCACGAAAAAGAAAGTTATGACGATAATTCATTTCCTCATACATTTAATATGGAACGAATTTTCATCTTTTGAAAGAGCTGAAGGAATATTGTGGTAGGTAGGTATAATATTGCAGTTTCCTTGAATTCCAAAAATTCAAAAATGTCAAATGTGAATGTGCTGATTGTTTTTGTTTTGTTCTTAAACATATAATGCTGCCTCTCTTTCTTACACACTAAATGTCAACAGTCGTAAATGGGACAAATGGTGAACGTATGTCTGCACAACTCCAGGAAAACACTTCTTTTCAAAACATTGAAGGCGCATTGTGACGTGGGGTACCTATTGCAATTCGGTGAAGTCAATCAAATACATCTGTAAATTTGTCACAAAAGTCAGCGATATGGCGGTTTTTGGCGTTAAAACTACAAATAAAAAACGATGAAATCACACGCTATCAAGTTTGTGAACTACAATAGTTTGCTCTACTCTGAGATGCCACGTTATTACACTTTGTCGAACGCTTTATCGAAGAGATTTCCACGTCAGAAGCACGGCGATGTGGCTACTCATCATCCGGTTGTGCTGATATTGATGCTCTTGGTCGCATTTACACAGTTCATGTAAAAAGTAACGAATGCTTCTACTTTCGGTTGTTGCTGGTGAATGTTCGTGGGCCGACATCGTTTGAATCACAAGTCAATGGTGTAGTGTGCCCAACAATTCGTGTTGCATGTTAGCAGATCAATTTGCTTGAAAACGATACTCATTGGGACATGACAATCACTGAAGCAATTATTTCTGCATCTCCAGTCTGATACCACATTATTTGCTATCATTATTTCAACATGTTTCCCATCGAATCCACATGAATTATGGAACAAGTACAAAGATGACATGTCAGAAGACATTTTACATCGAATTCGTGTCAGTTCAGGGAATCCTGATCTCGAGGTGAATGAGGATATACATAAACAGGCTTTGTTTTTGATCGAAGACATGTGTTACCTCATGTGCGGCAGTTTGTTAGTCAAGTTAGGAATAACAACGCCAGATCGACGCTTCATGAATGCAATGAATGCAATGAAACTTGCAATGAATGATGCTTTCAATCAAGAATTGGTACGTGAACGTGAATATGATCAAGATGCATTGAACCAATCAGTTTGATCGAATGTACCACTGTTGTACCCCCAACAGAAGGAAGTGCACGATACGTTAATGAAGGCAGTTGATGATGGAAATGGTGGCTTATTTTTCCTCGATGCGCCCGGTGGAACTGGGAAGATATCTAACGACAACAAAACGAAAAATGTTGGATATCACAAGGTGCTTCAGTGAAGGGAATCGACCCAAGTGCACCCCACCCAGTAAATAGTTTTAACAGAAAGTATTACAATAATGCCACGTGAATTACTTCGATTCGCTGTAATAAAGCAAATGTCTTGCTGCCACGTGAATTACATTTCTTAATTCATTTTGAGTATTAATTTTAACTTAAAAAAAATTAAATTAATTCAGCTAATAAGTTAACACAACAGTTATTGATTCTTAGGCAGTACGAAGTTCTCCGGGTCAGCTAGTTTAATAAATAAAAGGAATTTTCACACAATTTGAAAAAGGTTGAAGAAGATAATAAATCCAAATAATAAACATATATTTTAACCAAAATTTGCACGGTGGACGGATTTGTATATTATGTTTACTTAATCATACAACTTAATTGCACGCGTGTACAATATTTAGCGTAACTACACGTACCCATATTCTTCTCCACTTTTAAGGGGGCATTACCAGAGAAAACCAGAAATATGTCATTTTCAAATATGATTTTAGACGTATTGACTCTTTTCCACAAAAAATTATAAATGGATTTCGAAAGATTGTTCTTTTATCTAGCATTCGCATGTAATAAATTTTGAGAAAAATTTTTAATTTTTAGTATAGTAAGGTTATTCCATAGGTCGTTGGCAGATTTTTTAAATTTTCAAAAAAAAATTGTGTATTATACCACACCCATTTCAAATAATATAATCATGCAGTAAAATAAATCAATACATTATCTAGCAAACGCATGTTTTAGAATTTTAATTTTAGTTTCAATAAAATCATTAAAAAATATGTACGTACATTTGTTTCTTGACGAAAATTGGTCCATTTGTGTATTTATTTGCACACTTACAAACTAATATATTTCAGATTTTTTAACATTCTTATTAAATTTAGACATTATTGAAAAATGATAAATACTTTTAATCAAAAAATAATTACAAAAAGGACATTATTTTAATAGTTTTGTCATCACGCCTTTCAGCATTTTTGGATGAAGGTATAAATTAAAGCTAATTTGGATTGAAATAAATTCGATATTGAGTTATAATTTAAAAAAGCTGGTACGGAGAATAATTAATCTTTCTCATTGTAACCGCCCTGCACGATCGTAAGAAGAACTTTCGACGAAATGTGGATTTTCGTCCGCTGGCTGGTTAAACGCTCTTAACGAGGCATAACAATCATTTATAAAATTTACGTTAAACTTCCACGCCGAACTAATTATTGAAATTATATGAAAATGTTGAATTTGTGTGCACATTAATAAAAGACGAATATTTAATCTAACATATCAGTGCTTTGTCAATGTATAATATGCCAAGAATTTCTTTTAAAATACACCACCCCCCACCAAGGTTCCAAAGAGTATGCCGTTGCCTATAACGAATTAATGTTCTATATCCTTCGGTAGGCATAGATACTAATACGCATTTCTTTGGTTCAAGGGGTTTGTTCCGCGGCCTTGAAAGCTGCACCATAGATGGCTGCAATGGAGTGGTAGAGTGGACCAACAATTGGGTTACGTTTCTGGACAACCTGATGCAGGCGAAGATCCTCACCTTCGACAGTAGGGGACTGTACGTTCCCACCAGGATAGAAAAAATTTCAATCGATGCACCGGAACACTACGATATCATGGAAGCTGTTCCCGGTGTAGGAATTAAAACTGTACCCGTGATCATTAATGAAAAAATTAATACCATAAGGTAGGATTTATTTTGGGTAATGTAAAAACCCTTGCATTTAAATATTGGTAGCAACTTTGGTTTTCAAGATAGCACTAAAATGGAGAAAAAAATCACTTCTCTTGTCAATGTTACTTGAATGCCGTTGAAATTTTTCTATTGGAAACTTTTAAGTTTACCTACTAACATTTTTTCAAACAATTTTGTATTCATAGTGAGATTTTATTTTTAATTTGTAAAAGTAGGTTCATCAAGTCTAGCCGAAGCATTTATATTTGTTGGTTAAATAATTTTCCTAGTGCATTTATATGCATATTTGCATATGTGTATGTGTGTAACCATATCCAAAAAAAACTGATTTGAACTCCAGTGAAAAAAATTTCCAACGTTTTACCTAAAACTCCGTATTTCAAGTAGGTACGTGCCTATTTCATTGACTGGGTGTAGCAAAATCTATAAGCTCGACCATTTTGCATTTCGTCTGTCCGTAAATCTGTTTGTACTTTCCGTTTCCATTACAAGATGGTATGTGAAATCCCGTTGTTTATTTGGACTTTCTTATTCGCATTTTTCATTCAATATAACCGCTGGAGCGATTTTTGATATATATTGCCTTGTTTTAAATGTCTCCGATTTCTTTTCGGATAAAAAAGGCAATCTCCTTGATTCGGATTTTTTTTTATTTTAAAATTTTTGTAGCTCCCACGTTTATTTGTTATTTTAGACTTAAATCGAAGCTATTGAAATGCTTTACCTATTATGACCATAGATATTGCAAATCCGAACTTCGTAGACTATTTTATAACGATAATAAAAATAAAAAAAATAAAAAATAAATTTCACGCAGAATTTCCAATCAGCTGTTTACGGTTAAAACTAAGTCCATAGATTCCGTAGATGTGCACCTTTCATTACCAAGTTTACCACAGACAATATACAGAAATCGAAAATATTCTACGTTGACTCGAATAAGTACCTCTCATGGCAGTTTCAGAGTAACAACCACGCAGGATTCGCGCAGTTATAAACTTAACGTTTTTTTTTTTTCTTTTATAAATCCTACAAATATAAGATAAACAGGTTAATTTATTGGCTATAAAGCACTATAATAGGTTTTAATGTCACCATGTTAAAATTCGAAGGTATGATTTTTTTTAATGTTGGTTAAACATTTAAAAAATGATCTGAAAATGTCGAGGAAACGGAAAAAAAGTTTTAAAATGCGCTGTCGCTCTAGTGGTTAGAGGTATCTACCTACCTGAAGAAAGTTTGAAAAAGAATTGATAGTGAGATAGTGACGTTTCTTTATAAAAATTGTATTACTCCTTTTTTAAATGAATTTTGGTTACGGTTTCATAAGAGAAAATTAAAAACATACTATGTAGAACTTTTTTAACCTTTTAGATTTTTCTAACTACCGGTGTGGAATTTACAGATAATCATTTTTGGTATTTCCTTAACATAGTATAAAAAAACTTGTAGATCTGGCGGCGTAGAGATCAAGGGTTTGGAAGCTGCCCCCATTACCAGGAGAAATCCTCTTGAAGTACCCGTTGTGGAGAAGCACACATTTGTACCACTTTTCCCGAAGTATGAAATTAAGGTACAAATTTCTACAAATGTTTTATACATGTTCGTTTACCTTTTTCTTAATTTTTAAATGCCTGTTTTACAATCTCGGTGAAGTATCACTTGTAACGAATATTATTATTAGGATAGTAATCCAAAGGGATATAAGCCCAAGAATTTATTAAATACCATCGGCTAGGCCAGGGGTTGGAATTTGATGCTCGCGAGCCGCAATAGCTTAGCCTTATGAGGTGTAGTGCCGAACAAACTTTAACTCGATCAGCATCAGCCGTACCAACTGAGCTCATGGAATGCTTACTTTGCCTTTGCCTTGATTGCCTAATCCCCAAGTACTTGGCGATTGGGCAAATGACAGACTATACAACCCATAACCATCTAATCAACAACTGCGCAATACGAGAATGTAAAACAGGCATAAAAATTCGATTATATAAAATACTGCTGCGAGCATGAAGACTTGGATATATTTTCGAATTCAATCATTACCTTCAGAAAGAACTTATACTTGCATATACGAGTACCTCAACGATCTCCTCACTAGCCACTTTGTATTTATTGAATCATTCACCTACTTTTGTATTGGCTCTATAATATGTGTACAAATGTATATGTGTGCGTGTGTGCATGTACATGTATGCATATATATGTGTGCACGTATGTATGTAAATGTGAATGTATTTACTTAATGTTATTTGATTTTGATCCTACTTATTTTATGTACCTACTTGTAATTTAGTATTACAATGTATAGTCGTACTAAGAATGTTGAGATTAATGGTGTGCTCACCTTTAATTAGAATCATCGCTGTAACCATATTGAAAATGTAAAGTCTCTTGGCGAGCCAACAATCGTAATTTCAAAAAAGCAATAAATAAATAATAAGCAATATTTTAAGTAACCCCCGACACAAAAAGAGCTGATTACCTTGAAACGCCTGAACAGATTTTCATGAATTGTAGCTAAGAACCATCTTGATCATGTCAGCTTTCAAACAACAAAAAAACCGCATCATAATCAGTCCATTCGTTTAGGAGCTACATCCCTCTGTTTACGTCGGGGGTTAAAAAAATGTCCAAGACAACAAATTTTGTTCACTGTTGGTGTTTTTTACGGACACATTAAATTGTGTTAAGTGTTTTGCTAAATCTATAAAAAAATCAACAGACCGACGATGCCATCAGAGTCTGCACCCAACTGGTTCTTGAAAATGTCCCCAGCATTAAAGTAAAGGTACTGGAGCTTTTGGATGAAGCAACAATTGCGGGAAGCACTCCTCTGGCCGCGCCTATCCGGGTGTCTCTTGAAGATACTCCGCTCATCCAAGCGGAAATACTTGTTCTGACAAAGGACACAGATCTGAACTTGGGACCGGGAATTACGGTTGGTACCACGAAGGTGTCAGGAGAAAGCAATGTAGCAATTTTCATTGGAACAAGCGTATTGGGAAGAGAGGATGTAAGTATGACTTATACAATTGATCATAGAAAATGATGATATTAAAATAACTTTCAATGACAGATGAAACATTTAGTGTAGAGATAGAAAGTAAATACAAATAAAATAGAAAGTTAACGGTTGTATCCGGGAATTGAACCCAGATCCTCTAGTCTTAGGGGCCGTTCAAGTATTACGTAACGCACTTGGGGGGGGTCTTGTGAAACGTTACTGTGCTTTACGAGGGGGGGGAGGGAGGGTTCGAACAACGCGTTACGTAACTTTTTCCTTTATTTAGATAAAAAAAACTAGGGAATTAAAATCTTCCAAGTTGGCAATCCTTTTCGTTCTCGAAATCTCTTGTTTTATTTATTACAGCAAATGCGATTAAAACAAGAAAAAGGGGTATTTAAGCGACTTTCCAGTTCTTTGCGCAACTTAATTGTGACTTTCAGGTAAAAATTGTCACTTGGGCGTTACGTAACGTTTTGGGGGGGGGTGTGGTACGGAAAAACATTACGGCGCGTTACATGAGGGGGAGGGGGGGTCAAAAATCTTCAAAAATTGCGTTACGTAATACTTTAACGCCCCCTTATTGGGGCCAATACTCCATCATTGCTATTGAGACCTAATTACCAATTTTAAGAATTACCATCATTATGATCAAATAATCCCATGACTTGAATGGCTGCCATCTTTAATTATATATTTGCAACCAAGATGGTGTCTCAACTTCTGTTTCATTTATATGTAACAATTTTTTATGATATTATCTTCTTCAATGTTTATAATACAATGAGGTTTACAAGCTTCAATAAGTTATTATTAGCCCTTGAAATATGAATCTCCTGCTTTCTTCCCCCACAATAAAGAGCGTGGTGTTGTCTTCACAACACTTATTTGTCTTACAGGCTCATTAAAAAGAAGCCATTTCTGGTGGTCAGCTATCTTCCACTTTTTATGCATGCTCAGTAAAGCAGTAATTATAATTAGTGCATGCATCTCGTGGTTGTACCTCACGCGTTGGACGATCTAGTGCGTTTTCAAAAACTAGTCTTCAGACTTTAATCATCTTCTCAAAATATCCGCTTCTCTTTCACTGTTCTTCGTTAGGACCCAACACTCGATCCGTATCATAATACAGATAAGAGGAGAGTTGTTTAGAATTTTTATTGGTTCTTAATACAAGTAAAAAAAAAAAACAAACCATTCGTTAATCAAAAAAACTTCCCTTCTTATTTATGTCGTAGGTTCTTCAGCAAGCCCTCGGAACACTGAAAGAAAATGGTTTCCTTATTTCACGTGAAGATCTCAAATTTAATCCTGAAACTGTTCCAAACAACCTTGATGTCATCAGCTCAATTAACGTAGGCCAAGAAAGACTGGTACTATTCAAAAGAAAAGCCAAGGCCAAACATTCCATCTTTGTAGACATCAAGGGTGACGATGAGAAATTCACATGGCTCGATAAATTGAAATCGTCACTCAGAAAAACAGATAATTTGGTGCTAGTCGCTCAGAAGGAGCCTCTCAATGGAATACTGGGTCTAGTCAACTGCCTGAGAAGAGAACCTGGAGGAGAAAAAGTCTACTGTATTGATGTCATGGATCCCAATGCTCCAGACTTTAATCCGGATCTAGAATTATACAAAAGTCAGCTCCAAAAATATTTGGGTATTAACGTTTTTAAAAATGTAAGCACTAAAAACCTTATTCAATAACCCTATATTATAACGTAGGTAGTACTACTATAAGGGTGGCTCATTATGTGGTAATGATTTCTTCCACAAAACCCACAATCAACCAATTTGACTGATTGAAAGTAGAGAAACTGACTTTTGAGAAGTTACCACATCAAAAACGTCATGTTCGATCCATGAAAGAATGTGTTATTGTCTTGGTGAGTGATAGGTAGGGATTTTAGGGGTTCTCGTCACATTATCATGGACTGATATCAAATGAATAGATGCTAATTACTGGAGACTTTACGGTGTTGATCAATTTATTACCGCCCTGGGAAGAACCACAGGATCCTCATTGAGAGTCTCAAGAAAGATGCTGTGTTTTAATTATGACGGCAGAATAACACAGAATCTAAAACATGCGAACACCTCAGCACAGGTTCTCCTGCAAACGTCTGTAAACTATATGCACGAGAATAGAAATAAATTTATAAATCGTGAACTCATTAATACCAACTGTTTCTATAACGTACACAGGGTGAGTGGGGAACATACCGGCACTTGCTCATTGAAGACATTGGAACAGTTTTGACGGATCACGCCTTTGTGAATGTTACATCCCGTGGAGACTTGTCAAGCCTGAGATGGATTCAGGGTAACTTGAATCCAAGAAAAGACAAGAAGATTGTTCATGTGAGTATCTCTTTCCTACTAATATAAAAAAGGAAACAAAATGTACCAAAGTGAATGTGAAGAATTGGTTAGTCGTGTAGTTTCCACATCCTTCAACAGATGTCGTTAGTAGTAGTTGCTTAGAAGAATATAATCTACCGTCGTTCGTGTCTAATGTAATAGCCGAAGGCTAGACGACTAGACTCCATCAGTAATCTCGACGAACCTTGATATTATTTGGAAGTTTCCCAACACAATTCAATTAACCTTAATCACTACAATTAATAAACACGACCCAAAGAAAAGCTTGACTTATTTTGTCAACAGGTGTACTACGCTGCCCTTAATTTCCGTGACGTGATGACAGCTACCGGCAGAATCCCTCCGGAGACAGTTGCCAAAGGGCGACTAGCCCAGGAGTGTGTACAGGGAATGGAATTCTCCGGAAGAACAGAGAGGTCTGACATAATTTTTTCGATTATATTATTAGTGATTTTTAAATAATTTGACTTTCGTTTTGTTGATTTAATAAATTAAGTGAAATCTGAGAAGTATAAATTAACTCGCTTTCAACATCCGATCGCATGGAAACACGGCAGATATACTCATCGCCAATGACAATGCATTCTATCAAGTTTTGTGGGCATATTCGCATTTCTCTGAAATTCGACGACGTTACAGCACTTAATACAAAATGAAAGTTGGTCTTATCCAATCGGCTTTTGCTCAGTTGGTAGCCCGATTGACTCCATCTCCTGAGTAGGAAGGTTCAATCCTTAGTCAAACCAAAAAAAAATGAATATTGAAGTATCACAGCCAAAATTTTATTGGAGATTAATTCATAGCTGGTTAGGTAAAATTGATTAACATTGATAAAAATGATTGAGTTAGATGTTTCTAAAAGTCTCTAAGTTTCTAAACTATCTTTCACTAGGCGTATCATAATATTATGTACTTATTTTAACAGTATTATCACACAGGGTATTCAAATGGTTTTTTTTTGGGGTACCCCAGGGCTCCAATTTACAACCTCTGTTATCTCACTTAATTTTATAATGAATCTTTTCACATTAAAAGAAATTAATTGATATCTTACAATAAAATCAATTACCATACTGAAATTTTTTAGCGGATCTCGAGTGATGGGTATAATTTCCAATGGCGCCATGGCCAATCTGGTGACGGTGGATAAAAACCTGCTTTGGCCAATTCCCGAGAAGTGGTCCATGGAGGAAGGTGCTACTGTCCCGATAGTTTATGCTACTGTCTACTATGCGCTGGTGAGTTTTATTTTGGTGTTGTTTTTGAATCATTAAACAAAAAGGTCCACGAAATTCCAAAATCGTGTGATTTTTAGATGGTGAAAGGCAACATGCAGCCTGGCTCCACAGTGCTGATCCACGCAGGCTCCGGTGGAGTGGGCCAGGCGGCTATTCACGTGTGTCTCTTCTATGGCTGTACGATCTACACCACCGTCGGTACTGCAGAGAAGAGGGCCTTTATCAAAAAAATCTTCCCGACACTAACAGGTAACTTTAGCTCTGAACTTCCTAAGTTCAACAGGTAGTCTTGTCGATTATCCTTCCCCTTTCAATGGAAGTCGATTCGCATTCTATTCTACAATCTACAGTTGGGATAAACATTTTTATGGATTTTTTACTTTTGAGGTGAGCCTTTTGCTCCCTCCTTCTCCTTAAACAAATATTTTGAACAGTAACACACAATCAATTATCCAGCTTCTAGCATTGTTCTTTAAGGTTATATTTCGAAGAATTATATTTTGGAGAACAAAATTGACATGCAAAGAGGAACCCAGTAGTTCTTCCCACCTCGTATTCATCCTTAGCTCAAAGACGATTTTTGTACTTAGGCCCTAAATTGCCTAATCTTATACCCGATGCTAGGAAATCAAAAGTGATAGCATTCTGCGTAATCTGATAAATGATTGGTTTCTGGTCTTGGGGAGAGCTGAATGCGGAAACATGCTAAACAGCAGTCATTAAATTTTCTTTTTGGTTGACATTTCGTATACAGGGTGTCCGTGGGTAAAGTGCATTAACTTCGGGAGATGATTCTACATGATAGTACAAGTAAAAAAGATAAATAACTTTTTTCGAAATTCCAATTTTTAGGGGTAGTTTTGAGGTAAAAAGATAAAATTAGTCCAGCATGCGCGGCCAGATTTATTATTTTCCGCTGTTACGATACGGACCAATCACAATCGAGTTAGGCGCCCGGCAGGCTCTCAGCAAGTAACATCGCACCTCACACTAAGGATTTTTAGTAGGTACGTCTTTTTGTATGGAAAAAAAAATTTGGAATTTCGGAAAAAGTTTTTAATCTTTTTTACTCATACCATCATGTAGAATCACCTCCCGAAGTTAATGCACTTTACCCCCGGATACCCTGTATATGTACTGGTATTATATTGGTATTACCTCAATGAATGAGTGGAGTGGGGAGAGAGAAGGTGGAGGGGGGAGGAGTGGGGGGATGGTTAGGTGGAGGGAGAGGGGGGTTGGTGGGGGGAGTGGAGTGGAGAGAGGGAAGGTGGAGGAGGCGGAGTGGGAATCCCCTAATACCATTCGAGCGAAGCAGCGGGAAATAGCTAGTAGGACTATAATATCTTTTCCGAAGTTTTAGTGTTTTTTAATGTTTTTAGATGAACACATTGGTAATTCTCGTGATACTTCATTTGAGGAATTGGTGATGAGACAAACCAATGGAAAGGGAGTCGACATCGTCCTTAACTCGCTGGCTGATGATAAGCTTCAGGTACCTAATAGCAAGTAATTTCTGATAATCTGGAAAGAGTTTAACTTCCTTGATCTTCATATTATCATTTAATGTATTATCGACAGGCCTCAGTCCGCTGTCTCGGCTACAGGGGGCGCTTCCTTGAAATCGGCAAGTTCGACATCGTCAACAACTCCTCGCTGGGAATGCATTTCTTCTCGCGGGAGTGCTCCTTCCACGGTGTCATGTTGGACACACTTATGGACCGGGAGGGCAAAGATAAACAGGTGACAAACACTATTTTTGCACCAACTACGACCGGCGTAGTCCAGCGGTAAGGCTCTTGAATCGCACACGAATGTCGCGGAATCGAACCCCGGCATGGCAAATAAATTTTATTTGATTAATTTGTGTTATTTCACAATTTATTCATTTAAAAAATAATATATAGTGTATTTGCAGACTGGAAGATACTCTCAGTATCGCCCTGGTGCAAGACCACCATTTAGAATTGAAACGTTGCTTGAAATGGCATTAGCCGTGTTTGGTGACCAGATCTGAATAGCCAGGTACTTCCTCACCTTCCTCTTCCCTATCTCCTTCCCCTCCCCACTACCTTCAGCCTCACAACATACCCCAATTGGGGATGCCATAGTCTCACTGGCTTCAGACAGGATCAGTTGGGACTCTTGTGCGGTATTCATGTAAAAAAAAAAAAAAAAAATTAAAAATCCGGAGTCTTGTCACTACAATAAAATTTATAATATAGTGGGATACACTTAAGTAGATCACTTTGATATTTCTTACATTAGTATTTCGTAGCCGATTTTCCAGGCTTTTATTTTGAATACACCCATCACACTAAAACTTCATTGCCATTAAATGTTTGTTTCACAGGAACTTCAAAAAATACTAGATGAAGGCATCAAGAATGGCTGCATTAAACCACTTTGTCGTGTTGTTTTTGGAACCGAAGAGGTAGAAAAGGCATTCCGTTACATGGCAGCCGGTAAACATATTGGCAAGGTACTATTAAAGATAAGAGAAGAAGAAACAGAAAGCAGCATAAAACCTAAACATCTCCAAATCCAGGCCATGCCCAGGTATAACAAAAAATAATTAAGAACACGGGTAATTTTTTAAATCTAGGTCATCTAGAGCACGGCATCCAGAAATGCAGTGTCGTCAGATTTACAAGAACAAAGATACATTCCTATAAAAAATATATTAATGTACAAAAATGCGATTCGAGATCTTCGTATGATTTTCAAGCAAATCTCTTTGAAGCAAATCTCTCTTTCAAATTCTACATATCTGACATTGTCTCCCGCGCAATAAAATGCTTGGATTTGTTCTTTGTTGTGCGAGATCATTTACTAAAGAATATATTTTTAAGCACTTGTTTGCAGTATCCTTGAATATAGCTTCATTATTTAGGTCCCTTTTGAACAAAACAATATCCTAGAAATAGAAAAACACAAAAGAGCGTTATATGGATACGAGCGTATATAAATACTGTCCACTCCTATATCGACCCTTTTCTAAATAGAAATTCTCCATTTCAACACCAAAAGCCTGCTGAAAAATATTTTTTGATAAACATTTAAGTTAATGTACGTAAATATTCGTAATCCATTTATGTTGAAAGAGGTTAACTTTTACTTGCCTAACAACTGTACTCATGGTAGATCCATACATTTTGTTATGCTCCGTAAGCGAGGACTTCTGCCTATCAGAACGCGCCAATCAACAGTTCGACTCAACTGCTTAACAATTCTGCATTGACCATCGACATTTTCAGTGTCACTTACAGTTAGTTCAGCAACTATCTTTTGATCCATTTCACAAAATAGTAAAATGTCCCTCCACGACCTTTTATATCTATAATGTTTCCAGGTATATTTGCACCTCCGAATACTCTTATGTGATTGCTGGAGGACTGGGAGGATTTGGCCTGGAGTTGGTAGATTGGTTGGTGCTTCAAGGGGCAAAAAAATTGGTACTCAACTCGAGGAAGGGAATTTCTACTGGATATCAGGCAGCAAGGGTCAGGTGAGTGGTTTACTTACTAATAAGAAATTTGTTAAAATTCGGTGGGAATCCAAAAAACCATAAATTATTTTTAAATACTCTGATATCCTAGGTATTAGTTTATGAGATTTCCCTTAGCTATCGATTATGCAGGGATTGAGACTTCAACAAATACTTTTGCTACCCCAATGGGGAGGTCCAGATTAAATCCCACCTGCTGCGCCAGTTTGTTATACATCCAGGTTTGTCTCACAAACTTTTTGGACTTAATTCTTAATAGATAACAATGATCACTGTTGGTTTATTAAGCAGGTGGTAATAATTATTTTGGTCCCCTCCTTGTGATAGCAATATTATTTATTGTGGTGGGTTTGCACCGGGGATGGTGCAAGGTTCTCGTGGTCGAGGGCTTCCACAGATTTTATATTAGTATATTTTATATCAAATAAAGAGGGTTCGGTTCTTCTTACTGAGTTTTAATGTTCATGCAAGTGCCTAGTTTACAATGTTATATCAAGTGGAGATTTCTAATGAAGTGAAGAGACCCAATGGACAAAGTACATCCCTTATATAGTAATACATGCTGTCTCTTTCATGCATACGATCTTTCTCATATCATCGTGCATACAACAATCACCACATTTATTAAGGTCTTAATCCTTGCGTTATTGACAACTGTGGGTATATTTGTATAATTTTTATATGATTTATACTTAGAGTAAGTCCAGTTTTCAAAAATCCACAAACATTAATGACTCTCTACATATCCTGTGTCAGAAGCCACCTGGAGTACGCTTCTACAGTGTGGAACCCTCATTATTCTACATACAAAGCAAATCTAGAAAGAGTTCAGAAAAAGTTTATGAAACATGTCTCTTGATTAACGCCGAGATAAAATAGACCTTTTAATGCTCTATAAGATTATTCATAACTTCATTGATAGCCCGTACTTACTACAAAATATTAATTTCAGATGTCCATTAAGAGTTTCTCGATCTCCGGGCACATTTTATATCTCTAAAAGCAATACAAATTATCTTGAAAATGTATTTATAAGAAGAAGCTGAAACACATTCAATAGATTATGCTCAAATATCAATGTGTTTAACACTAACCTTTATAAATTCACAGCATTCATTAAAAAATAACACTCCATCGAATACCACATGTTTAACTAAAAATTAATATTTCATTGATTTCTTTATTTTTTTTTTTGTTCACCACATTTCCTCTCTTACTTTTAGCAGTTCGAATTTAAATAAAATTACTTCCTGAAAGATATTATTAATATCCATTCAAATTTAAATGCAAACCTTCGAAAAATTTCACAAAACACTTTTTGTAGATTTATGTAAGACCAGCTTTTTCCCGCGGCTTCCCTCGCATGGTATTAGGGTATTCCCACTCCGCCTCCTCCACCTTCCCTTTCCCCACTCCATTCCCCCCATCAACCCTCATCCCCCTCCACCCACCCCTTCCCCCACGCCACTCCCCCCATCAACCTCCCTCCTCCCCTCCCCCTCTTCCCACCCCTCCCCCCTCCACATTCCCTCTCCCCACTTCACTCATCCATCAACCCCCCTCTCCTCCCCCTCCTTCTCCAACCACCCCTCCCCCAACCCATACCCTCCACTCCACCTCCCCCCACCACCCTCCACCCCTCCCCTTCCCCTCCATCCCCACCATCAACCCCCTTGCCTGCCATCCTTCCCCTTTCCCCTTCCTTCCCTCCCCCCCTAACCCCCTCCTCCCATCCTCCTCCCCCTCCCCTTCCCACCTCCACTAACACCCCCTCCCCACTCCCCCCTCACCTCTCGCATTCCACACATTCATTCCCGATACATTCAGTTTTCAAACTGCTCGCGTGCCACCTATTATAATTTTTTATACAAATTTCATAATACCAGAACTCAACGGTAGTTTTATACAAAAAACTAACAAAAAAAAAAGAATTATCCAATTTGGTGCAGTCGTTCGGGCGCATACATACATTTCGGTGATTCATTTTTAAAGATAGTTATTAAGTACGACGCCAAAAAAGCTCTCTTTTTAGGGTGAATTGCCTAATTAAACAAAAAACATCGTTTCCAAGGCGACAATTGGTTTGCCTTTTTTCTGACGTTTGCAATAAATCGATTTTGTTAGGGACAGAAAACGTATGATAAATTATTTCATAACGCTAGAGATTATTCATAACGCCAGAGCTTACCAATATATATAGCCTATAGTACTTGCAAATAATGTGGCTTTCTATTATTGAAAGAATTTTTACATCCATGCAAACTTTCGCCTTTATAATATTAGTAGGAAGATGCACTTTATCAGAATTGTTTATATCAGGTATGGGTACTGTTGTGTATCTTTGTATTATGGTTCTAAATTTCAATTTGTCATTATTTTATTAGTCAATGACATACATATTCTTAACACTGTCGTATATGAATTTATGAAGACTGTTTATAACGCTAATAAATAAAATAAAAATAATACTTTGACTTGTAGGGCATGGAAAAGCTACGGAGTGGAGACGATTATATCCAAGGATGACATTACTACCAAGGCGGGATGTATCTCCCTTTTGAAGACAGCAAACACTCTGGGCCCAGTGAGAGCCATCTTCAACCTCGCCGTCATACTGAAGGATGCTTTAATGCAGAACCAAACTGTAGAAACATTTACCACATCTTTTGGACCTAAGGCAAGAGCTACCAAGTTCTTGGATATTGAATCCCGGAAAATGTGTCCAGAACTGAAGTGAGTTACTGTAACAATCAGTTACCAATAGATTCAAGGGATACTTTGATTTACGATTCCCACGGCCAAAACAATGATTGACTTTTAGAAACGTGTATGTTTATTTGTGAACCAACAATCATGTCATAATGGCCATATATATATATATATGGGATACAGTCACCGTAGTAGACAAATGCCGCTATTTCCGTAGGAAATTTGAGCAGTATTACAAAACACTTATTCATCTTGGTGATAATGTATCCACTGATGGGGAGATGACTGAAAAGTCACGCAGTGGAATCAGAGACATCAACAAATAGAAGCAATAATCTAGAGTACTGGATCAAAACAGAACATTTCCTTATCAATAATAATTGCTATTTTTAGGCTATGTCAATAAATCTAAATCGACAAGTAAAACTAAAGTAAAATATATGTAGTGCATAACCTCTTTCAGACATTTTGTGATCTTCTCGAGCGTGTCCTGTGGAAGAGGAAATGCTGGGCAGACTAACTATGGCATGTCCAACTCCGTGATGGAGAGGATCTGTGAGGAGAGGCACAAGGCAGGACTACCAGCCTTGGCAGTGCAGTGGGGAGTCGTCGGAGACGTAAGGCAAACTTATGATGACATCTTCTCGGCATCCCAGATGGGATTTGGCCTCCTTGACAATTGTGTTCCACTGATTCCAGTCCGCACACCTTCTTGTCCTGCTCCAATCCTCTTCCAAGCAGTCATTTCACACAGAACTGAGCCCGGTCAGAAGCTGATTTAACACATCATCGATGGAATCCCATCCAAGTGTCATTATTTCTATTCCTCTGATAACTAAGTCCTCGATTATAGCAATAACGATGGTAGTGGGAATTTTTCAAATATTGTCAGGTTATTAGTAAACAAGAAAAATAGAAGAGACAATTGTTTGACACCCACTCACCTATGGCAGTGTTCTGCTGATGCGCTCGTTTTCTGATTTTACAGAAAGTTTAACAGTAAATTGAGTTGTTTTAAATTTTAAAATAATCAATCAATCAATCCAGCGATTTTCCAAATAATCCTTTCATTGATATGCTTGGTGAAACTCCAAGTGAGCAGCTCGGCTATGGGGGCTCCATCAAAGCCAGAGTAAAAAAATTAAAATACGGTATTGCATGGGTTCACCATATCCGCATCACCAACAACTCTCTTCAATCAAATTCAACTATATTTCCAGGTGGGGCTAGTGGCTGATATGCAAGAAGAACACTTCGAGATGGAGATCGGAGGTACCCTGCAGCAGAGAATTAGCTGTTGCTTGAAAACCCTCAACCAGTTGCTAGGACAGAGTTCTCCCGTGGTGTCCTCTATGGTAGTAGCGGAAAAACGTTTTGAAGGCTCTGGAGAAATGAACATTTTGGACACTGTCGCTGCAATTATTGGTAAATCCTTTTTGCTTATTCGTGTAATTGGTTTTTAACCTTCAAGTTTGTTTTGTTGTTGGTGGATAATTTCAAACCGGACTTTATGTTTAAGACATTCTTACGGATGATACATATTACAACATACACGAACAAAAAGCTTTAACCCTCAAGAAGGTCAAAATATTTCAAATCCAAATAAATAGTATGTTTCTAAAGTATTCGAAAAATTAACAAATTTTATAATTTCAAGTGAACTTATAATTTTTGAAATATTAAAATTTTGAATCCAAATATAAAAAAGGTTTGAAAATAGCTCACCTTACGTTTTTTCTAACTAAAATTACTGATAACGAAAAAATAAAAAAATATATTATACTAGGCGAATGTTTTATAAACGTTTTTGTCAACTTACTTTTTAACGTTTCGTGCAAAAATAATTGATAAATAAAAAAAAAATTTATTGTGGGCGGAAACTTTGGTGTCATAAAGATGTATAGGTACGTATTGATATCATGATTTCAGGTCTGAGGGACATAAAAACGGTTTCACCACAAGCAAGCTTAATTGAACTTGGCATGGACTCCATGATGACCGTAGAGATAAAACAGTGCCTGGAAAGAGATTTCGAAATATTCTTGACTGCTGAAGCCATCAGGACCCTTTCATTTGCAAAGTAGGTTAAGGTTGGATTGTTTCACACAAATTCAGATGTGACATTGGCATCAAATGACCATTCAGCGCCATTTTATTTTTTTGACAGTTGCCTGCGTTAAGCTGCGGCATACCCCTACCGATTTATTACATATATATCTTAAACCCTTTAAGTTTTAAAGCTCTTTAAAAATATATATGTTATTCTTAAATATAATATAATATATATACTATCTGTGTCCTGTGGTGTACCCCAAGGTAGCATACTAGGACCAATTCTATTTCTTATATACATCAACTCACTATGTGCCATGAATATTGGTGGAAAAATATTATCATTTGCTGATGACACGGTCTTAATATTCGAAGATGAAACATGGCAATCAGTTATTAACAAAACTAATAATGCTCTAATAAAAGTAAAGCATTGGCTTGACACAAACCTCCTCACACTTAACATCGACAAAACACAATATATGACATTTTCCATACGCAAATATGATATACCCAACAACTGCCCTAAACCAATCATCCACTCGTGTCCACTCAATTTAGACAATCCGGAAACCACATCTAATATTAATTGTACGTGTTCGACCCTCAAATCATCAAAAATAGTTAAATATTTGGGAATAATCATAGACAACCAACTACGTTGGGAAGCTCACATCGGTGACACAGTAAAAAAACTTCGTAAACTCTGCCATATATTCTACTCCCTTAGGTCTATCTTAGATTTACAGACTCTAAGAAGCGTATACTTTACCCTTTTCCAATCCATAGCAATATACGGTATAGTGGGATGGGGTGGTTGTGCTGAATCCATTATTAGACCAATTATTTTAGTTCAAAAACTAATTCTGAGAATTATATTTAAATGTCATCCTACCCATCCGTCAAATGAACTCTTTGCAAAAATCAGGGTCTTAGATATTCGACAGCTATTTACTAAAACAAGCATTTGTTATATACGAAAAAATAATCTACTAATTGCTCCACAACATCAAGCACACACCCGCTTTTCATCAAACCTGGGTTGCGTGGTCCCAAAAACTAACACCTCATTCGCTCAACGACAATTCTGGTTCATCGCTCCTAAAATATATAATGCTCTGAGTACTGACATAAAGTCAAGTAATTCTAATTCTCTTTTTATAACACGTGTACAACATTGGATTTTTGAAAGGGGACGAACGCACTTTAAAGAATTCATGAGTTCTAACACTACATTTTAATTATTAATTTTTGCATTTCAAAATTTTAATTTCCATTTGTATTTCTATTTTACTTTAAAATGTTGTTATTTTTTTCTCTTAGTTTTTCACTAAATTTATATATGTTTTTAATTTTGATTTATATAATTATATGTTTTAATTTATACAGAACACTTGAGTTCTTAACATTTAATTTTTATTATTAATTTTTGTATTTCAAAATTTGAATTTGAATTTTCATTTTTACTTTTCTTTAAAATATGGTCTTTTTTTTCTTTAGTTTTAAGTATTTCTTAATATTTTTTGAAATGTTAAAATATTAAATGTACGACTACCACAACACGGGCTTAGCCTAGTGTGGTAGCCAAAAAAAACCCAAATATCTGTTACTAATAAAAAATATATGAAATAAAAAAAAAAAAAAAAAAAAAAAAAAAAAAAAAAAAAAAAAAAAAAAAAAAAAAAAAAATATCTATACATTCCCCACGCTGAAGCGCAAACTACATGAAATTCCCTCCATAGGAAAAAATCGCAAAGTATGCTCCGAAAATTATTATAAACACATTTTTTTCAGTTATTTTACAAGTTATATGTATGAAAAATTCACATTTTTTCTTTAAATGTAAACAACCCCCAGAGATTTGTATTCTATTTTAAACGAGTCGTGTTTTATTAAACATTTTCACAATTTTCGCTTAAATATTATCAATTTTAACATTGGCGCGCTTTCTCTAACTTTCGTATTTACATATCTGTCCATCGTCTTATTTTTGAGCAGGTATACCACGCCTTAAATGCCGATTGTAAGTCCGTTTCAGCTTTAGAACAAATGTGATCAGCAGAAGAGGACCGTAAATAGCCCCAAAAGTTGTTGGGTGTTAGGTACACCCTAAAGTAGCGATTTATGAATTCACTTCGCGATAAAAATGGTAATTCGCACTTGTCTAAATGTATAAAACTGAAAACCTGTAAAGCGAACTTCTTTCTGCAAAAGCGGCTCTTCCAGAAGAGCGATTCAGAATCTTTTGTGGATACGGAATCATTTTGAGGGAAATTATTTTCCCCAGGGTCTCCTGTATGGAGCTAACGTAAAAAAAATCACACATATTTGACAGGAGATTATGTATGGAATCGATTTCACAAAAAATACATAATCGCATGGCAGATGGTATTCACACGTTAAAAAACATTTCATAATTAGAAAATAATATTTCATAAGAAAATATATATGGATTCCCAAGTTGACCCGACGAGAGCAAAATTTACAATGTTTGAATTGTAAGGGAGTTCTTCTTGTCACAATAACAAATTATTTTCAAATTCAAATTATAAGAATATTTACGAAATTATACTCGTAAATAGTGCAGGAAACGAATGTTTAAAACACTTGCACAAAAATAAATGTAAAGTAAAAATATTATTGTCATTTGATGACAACGTTACATTTGCATTTCTGCCTAACGATCGGGTCTTCTGGAGAAATTAATTCTAAGGCGGCCCCTAGACCCTTCAATAACATTGTACAATATATTTTATTGTGTGCTTAAAATCCAAACGATCAATCATATTGCACAATAAACGAACTGCGCAATGTTTTCGTGTTGTCAGAGAATAGTGTTGAGAATAAGTACTTAGTTCCCAAAGAATTGAATTTTTTCTTCACATCATTTTTGCTTGCCTGTGGAAACATCTCTTTGTATTTCGACAACAATGTTTCGTAAGCAGCATTTTTTTATCACGATCATGATATTCTTTAGTCTTGACATTCCACAGACGATAAACTCCGTTTCCTTAACTTTTTTATTCTCTTTTTCCGCCATTTTTGCACGCGCGTGTGTAGGTACTCCTCGTCAAGACAAAACGCAGACTAAAAAATATTGCGCAATGCTGACCCTACATAATGCAAAGGAAAAATATGGTGCAATAAAACTTAAACTCAGTCAAACTTTTGTTCAATCATTGCGCAATCTTCAATATTAACCCTAAATGATATTGCACTATTAGTAATATTGCGCAATATCTTAAATATAAAAATCTCGTGTCACGGTGTTTGTGGTCGCACTCCTCCGAAACGGCTTGACTGATGATTTTTTTTTGTACCTTTGGTAGGTATGAGAATAGGTTTTAAAGTATATTTCATACCGCTAGTGATTAGGATGTCCCTACCCAGAAAAAAAAAACTATTTTTTTGACAATTTTTTTTTTGTATTTATTTTTTATTTGGCATCAAAAAATACCTATAAGCCCAAATTTTAACCCTTCTACCCCCACCCTCCCATTTTTTTATGCGATTTTAGTATTTTGTATGAACAAATTTAACCGTCTTTCGCATTTCAAACAAAACAAAATTATTTATGTTGTTGAATGACAGATGGCACTACGTCCGCCTCATCAAACTTTCATCCACACATGCGCAAGATATTCACGAGAGGCATCGCGTCATTTTGATATTTCATTCGGCATCATGTTCTCGCGTGGGCAAAGCATCGAGCATATTTGTGTTGGCTAAAGACGGACTGACAAAAAATATCGTGCACTAAATTACTGTTCAAAATTCATATTGATTATCTTTATTTCATTTTCCTACTTTAGTTAGCGTTTTTTTTTGCTTTTATCGGCTGTCATCGTCTACAGCGCTCCATTCCTCTTTCTGTCATAGATCCCATCCCCACATACTTAAAATACATTAGTTATTTTTTATTTAACAACCAAAATATTCACTAGAAATAATTTGTATGGCAGAACAACTTTCCGGATCAGCTAGCAATTTATTCACAATTTATTTCCAAAATTATATATCTGTTATTTCAGACTAGCGGAGTATGCAGTTCAACAAGACGTGGAACCGGTGATATCCACCAATAGAAGGGCACCAAACAACGTGGCTGCATTCGACATTCTGGTCAGGAATATTGGAGACGAAGCCACCGCTCAGAAACCTTTCATTAATATGGTCACCTCGACGAGCGATGGTAAAGAGGTAACTGCATCATTTATTACACTACTATACACAACAACAACAAAAATTTCTATCACACGCCGCTACCATTTATTTATTTATTTGTTTGTTTACGCCTTGATGGCTTTTACATATAAAATAAATTGTACAGGAGCATTATAACAAGTATGCAGTATCATAAGGGAACGTACCCATACTACGTGACCAACTTTTTGCAATTTTTACCCCCCCCCCCCCCCCCCCCGGTGACCAAAATCCTTAGCAACCTGCCGCTCATTTGTATGGAGCGTGACATTTTGAAGACCCCCCCCCCCCCCCCCCCTAAAAGTGTCACGTAGTATGGGTACGTTCCCTAAGTATATAGTACCTACATAAAATGATAAACAGAGCTAGAAAGATATAAGTAGGCTTAACATAAGTAGGTATCAATAAACCATTGATGGTGATCCGACAGTTGATCCTCTGACAGTTGCCCCCCGAAATTGGAATTATAATATATAAACATTAAAAATTGCATTAATTACCCTCTTATATTGGCCAATAGAGAACTCCAGTCCACTTTTTTTATTTTTTTTTAATGAATAATGACCTTCTAACATAAATAACTGCATATTTTTTTTTTAGAGTTAGTTTTAATAGTTAAAATAATTGTCAAAGTTTTAATTTTTCAAGATCCCCCGAAAACCACCATATGAGTAGTGAATCGTGTGACAGTTATATGGAAGAAAGTAAGATACTATTCGATAAGTTAAAACATTATTTAGGAGGAATTATTTATTTATTATATTATTATATTTTTCAATATTATTACGGGAGAGTGGTATAAAAAGTGTTTGAAATTATTATTTTTTTAACTTTTAAAATCAATTTTATCGAAAACGAAGCATCACCTTCACAATTGTAGGCAAATAAGATACGGCGCCGATCAGCTGTTTGATGATGGCCATTTTGGATTTCGAAGTTCGCATGAACATATTTTATATTTTTCACTGGAGTTCCTTATTTCAAGGCCTTAGTTGCCAAAAATCTTAATAGTTAGGTAATTAACTAAGGAGGTCCAAAAAAATTAATAGTAAGGTAATTAACAATCAAATAAATTTAAATAAAAGTCCAATACTAAGGTTTTTCCCTATTGACAAAGAACATTCCCTTTTCTTCCCAATTCTCCATCTACACATTCGCCTACTTCTTCCTCCACTTGAGGAGTCCAGCCCATTTGGTTTTAAAACATGTATTATTTAACACATGTAACTTAATTTTAGTAGAGTATTATACTGCCCTGAAGAAGCTACGGTGGTAACGAAACCCAGTCGGCATAAAGTATAGAAAATAAAAGTAGCATTTACAAAGTTATTGTTTTATTTTAAATCATAATTTTTTTGTCCTTTAGGAAGAACTTGACATAACTGAGCCACGGATTTTCATGCTCCCTGGTATTGAAGGCATATCCAGTATCCTGACAACCCTCTGCTCCAGGATCCAGAGCAAGGTCACAGTGCTGCAGCTTGGTATCGACAGCAAGGATCAGTCAGTCGAAGGCATCGCTCAACGGCTCCTGGTGGTAAGATAACCAGAATGAAAAATTAAGTCTTGACTCTTGTCTGGTAGGTAGGCAGGCATTTCCCCGATAGTCATTTAGTAGTAGTGGTTTGAAACTTCACTTAACACTATTATAATTACGTACTTAATTATGAAGTCTTGACTCTTGTCTGGTAGGTAGGAAGGCATTTCTCTGACAGTCATTTAGTAGTGGTGGTTTGAAACTTCACTTAAAACTATTGTAATTACGTACCTAATGATGAAATCTTGACTCTTGTCTGGTAGGTAGGCAGGCATTTCTCTGACAGTCATTTAGTAGTGGTGGTTTGAAACTTCACTTAAAACTATTGTAATTACGTACCTAATGATGAAATCTTGACTCTTGTCTGGTAGGTAGGCAGGCATTTCCCCGACAGTTATTTAGTAGTGGTGGTTTGAAACTTCACTTAAAACTATTGTAATTATTTACCTAAAGATGAAGTCTTGACTCTTGTCTGGTAGGTAGACAGGCATACGCCCGGGATGGTTTCAATATATAATAGTGAACTCTAACATGATTTTTATCTTGTACTATTCATCCAATTGAAATGAAACTTTAGGGATGGTTTAAATATATGATAGTGAGCTCTGGCGTTATAAATTTTTTCCTGTACTATTCATCCTATTGCGATGAAGCTTTGGGGAGTTGATTTGCACATTGTTTAGGGAAACAAAAATCCCATGGTGCGGGATGGTTTCTATATATAATAGTGAGCTCTGGTGTAATGAAATGATTCCCCATAGTATTCATTCGATTGCGATGAAACTTTGGTGAGTTGAAAAATTAGCCAGAAGTGGCGCGCGAGATGTTTGAAAAATGAGTGTATTTCATATAGTTTAGCAGAAAGACGGGTAGGAGGGAGAGGAGGAAAAGGGAAGACGGAATGGGAACGGGAACGGGGATGAATGGGAAAGGCTACGCAGAGAGAAACAATTTCTTTAAGTGGCATAGTACCAAATAAATATGTAATGTTTTTTCAGACCGTCCGATCATGCCTGGCACCTAAAGCTCCCTTCGTCATCGTCGGCTACTCCTTTGGCGGTTGTGTGGCACTGGAAATGGTTAGAATGCTCGAAGATGAAGGTACTTTTTTGGAAGTTTTTTCGCTAATCGCTTTCATTATTCAATTTTGAACTTTAAGAGGAACAGCTGTGCCACCTTTTTCATAGAAAACTTAAATTTGGATTTGAATAAATGTTTTGAACAAAATACTTAACTAAATTGGAAATACTTACATAATTGATATGTGTAATACTCAATTCTTTCAAGAAAGGCATGCAAATTCAATATTGTAATTATAGGTTTTGTCCTTCATTAACTATGCTAACTATATTTTTTGTAATTTGGTATTCGCTTTCGCAATATTTTGATTTTCGTATTCTTTCTGCAAAATAAATTAACACAATTCGAATACATAGGTACACATGTATGTTCACATACACACACACATTTTTTCAATATTGTATATAGTTAATCATTCCTTAGCATGTACTAACTCCACCATAATTAATCACCCATCAGATATAGAAACATCATTTTAGTTATTGCAGTTGATCCGCCGACAATTATGCAATTGCGCAGTCGGTTAAGGGAAAATTCGGTATACCTAATTTCACAAAATATAACTAATTGATCCCAAAGGGATGTGCAGAGAGGATACACCGCCGAATAACAAAAGTATAAAACACATTTTATTCAAATGCATCCAGGAAAAATCTGCTTCTTTAAATACTGTTCATACCAGCGGATAAGTACAAAAACATTGACACTGTACACATTGAATTGATATTCCTACCAACTTCATGTTAACATCAACGTTTGATATTCATACCAATTTATTTGAGTATTTTGAAGGCAATTTTATGTTTGAAATTTGGAAAATAATGGACAATTTATCGACCACCATAACACGGGCATCTACCTATCATGGTGTTCGAAAAATCCACAAATTATATGAATAAATAAAAAAATTGTCAGTGAATCAACTGTCGGGTCATTTTAGTAATTTACTATTTGTTTTTAAAATATTTTAAAAAAATCAGTTTGTTATGGGACGTACTTAACCAGTGATTCCTGACATCATTTAGAGCAAAAAATGTAAATGAAATTTTGATCTCCTGTAACATTTTTGATGTCTTTTTTTAAACTAAAAATATATAAAATCAGTAGGTTTTGGACAGTTCAGTTTGGGGTGAGGAGTTTGGCAGTTACTCGGCTGAGTGACCAGTGACGACATGTGAAAGAATTTTTGTGTTTGGATTTGAAAAAATATTCAAAAACACAAGACATCAAAAAGTCACCAGACCCCGAAAATTTAATTTACATTGTTTACTCAAAATAATTTCAGCAATCACTGGTTTAATTAAGTCAAGTACGTCCCCTAACACCCTCTTTATAAGAATTTTTAACTTAAGGGATCAAATTTTTTCAGGACATTTGGGAATATTGTTTTGTATCGACTCCTCCCCGCAATGGTTGAAAGCCGTCTCCAAGCTCATCCTCGCAAATGAGGAGACTCTGCAGGACGAGTTTCTTGTCCATATCTCCCGTATGCTGAATACCAGCGATCCCATGGCCATAACAGCCGAGTTGGCTGCCTGCACAAGCTGGGAGAACAAAATGGATGTTTTCGTGAAGAGCATACCGGACCACGTGACACACTCTAAGAGCTACCTGCTAGCGATGATCAATGCGGTGTACCACAGGTTGAAGGCCATCAACAACTACGAAGCATTCTGGTCCAGGAAGCTACGCTCGGATGTCATCTTGGTTCGCACAAAGCAGGCAATGCCAGGACTTGAAACAGAGGACCACTACGGCTTGCAGCAACTCGTGGGACGACCTTTGGAGATACACCACATCGAGGCGGAGCATGACACCATCGTGGATCACGAAAACTGCGCAAGAATCATCAACAAGATACTCACAAGTGCCCCCAAGTTGGCAGCCTTTGTACATTAACACATGGACTGAGATTTAAAGAAATCGGAATACATATCAACTTTGCATAGAATAAAAATTATACTTGCAAATAATACTTTGTTCTGGTTTCAAAGTGTGATAATGAACAAACTACTTGAAATTTATTCGTAAATGTCAATATTTCAACTGTATAAATATACTATTGTAATAATTTTATAAATAAACATAATAATAAATTTATTGTAAATATGCGTAATTATTATTTTTGTTATGTTTATTTTTGGGTTTGCACTTCAATTCCTAGCAAAATTAACCCGCAGTCAACAAGCATGGATAGAGGTAAGTACCGGATGGAGAAGGAAGGACTCAGGGGGTGAGGAGGGAAAATGAAGGGTCATAAAGGGACGATGAGAGGGAGGACAGGAAGGGATGCTGATGAGAGGGGGATCTGATATAGAGGGTTATGGGGGAGGGAATGGAAGCAGGAGCGCTGGGAGCGAGTTTTCAGGGAGAGGGGAGGAATGGAGGCAGGGGACTGGGAAGCAGGGGGTGGTGTAGCCTGACGGGGAAAGAGGCGTGCAGCAGGGAGCGGGGAGAAGTGAGTGTGAAGTGTGGGAGGAAGCGGAAGGAAAGGATGAGCGGGGAGGGAAAGGGGACAGTACGCCGGAGAGGAAGGAGGGTATGGGGCAGGTAACGGGAAAGAAGCATGGATCGGTAAGCGAGAATAAGGGAGTGGGGAGAGATGAAGGGAATAAGCGGGGAGGACAGGGTATGGGCGGGGAAGAAGGGTATGGGGCAGGGAGCGAGAAGGGGGAAGGGAATGGGGAGGGAAAGAGGGAGCGGGGAGTGAGGGAATGAGTAGGGGGAATGAAGGCAGTAAACGGCAGGAGAAGGAGGATATAGAGACAGGGAAGAATTATTGCAGGGAGCGGAGGGAAGGGAGTGAGAAGAGCGGGAGGTAAAGAGGGGATTGGGAGTGACGGAATGAGCGGGAAGCGGGAAACGATATTTTCATATCACTAATTTACACAGCCAATTTAAGATGAATATGCCAATTTCACATTTTTATTTTTATTTTCCTCCTTACCGCACAAAAGTCCCAGCTGCCCGGAGCCATTTGAGAGGACCCCACCACTTTCCCAATGGCATTTTAAGGAAACGTATGGTTTCCTCCTTCACCGCACACGTCAAGATTCTATTTTTTTTAACGAAACTACATTTATTTAAACCACTCTAGACCCTCCAACGTCCTTGCATACGGGGTTAGTAAGCAGTATGGAAGTTCTTACATTTACATAATACAAAAGAAAAATAGAAGTAGCGTTCTGTGGAATAATTTTTCTGAAATAGAAAACATAAACAACAGAGATAAAAGAAAAATAAGAGCTGTAAGAAGTCGAAGAAACCTTATGAAAAAAAAGAAGTAACGAAAAAAGGAAAAAACACTAATAATATAATGTAAGTAATTACAATAATGGTAGAAGGAAAGGAAAATAAAAAATTGCCAGAGAAGGTATTCCACAAACCGCCGGGCAGTAGGGATGGACATTAAAAAAATACATCGATGTTTTTTCCGATGTAATGCATCGAACAGTTGCATCGATGTTATTACGATGTATTGAGAAATACATCGATGTTTCCAATACATCGATATATTTCTGATGTGAAATTTCTATATTTCGGTGGTACAAATCAACCCGCGTCGGAGGGGGGGGGGGCTGGCGAACTTTGAATTTGGTTTACAGCGTGAATCATTCATATAATATAAATATATAACAACAAAACAATATGGCAGTATTACTAGTAATCTTTCAAAACCAATAACACTAAATAAATTATTCTATTTAATACACATACCTGTTCATAAATCGAAGCAAATATTATAATATAATACAAACTCGATCGGCCATATTGTTATTTTGGTTTTATTGTATTGGCCGAACTGATTACGAAACGACGTGAAAGTCACTGCAGTCGTAGTGTTGGTCTTACTGGGATTGGTTTATTTATAGTCATTCATAGACACTCATCTCATAGTTATGTAATAATGTATGTAATAAAAAAAATTCAATGAATAAAGAAAAGCCAAAAAACAAAAAGTTTGCCTATTCGATGCATCGAATAAAAAACATCGATATATATTCGATGTTGAAGTATTAACAATACATCGCTTCAATACGATGCATCGGTACAATACTTCGAGTGTTTACAATACATCGATGTATATCGTCCATCCCTACCGGGCAGTCCCAATGAGATTGCGTTTGGCCAGTGAGGAACTAGTGGGCTTTAGCATCCCCAATTTACCCCTAGATTTATATTGATCATTGCATTGACTTTCAATTTGGGAGGCGTGTATGGGTACCGCCGCACCGGGAACCATTTTTTTATAACAGGCATCTACCGTAGGCCATTTGGTGACTTAGCAGGGATGTTCGGTTTCACGGGATGAGGTTTGTCTAGGTTTTGGTGGCAAATGCGTTTGTCCACCATTTTTTTTATTTTTTTTTATTTATTTACATTTAAACCTGCTAAACTACTTATGTAGTTTGTCAGCAGGTACATAATGACAACATTGGTACATTTTCAAACATTGTATACATATCTAATATATAAAAATTCTCGTGTCACAGTGTTTGTTACCATACTCCTCCGAAACGGCTGGACCAATTTTTATGAAATTTTGTGTGCTTATCTGGTAGGTCTGAGAATCGACCAACATCTATTTTTCATACCCCTAAAAGTAAAGGGTGTTCCACTCCGAAGAAAATTATTTTCCCCATACATTTTGTATGGAACGAATTCTTCTATTTTGAAAGAACTGCAGCAATATTGTAAGGGGTATAATATTGAACTGTGAACCGGGGGAGGGGGGAGGGGGGAAAAGAACTCAGGAAGGGGGGTTAGTGGGACGGGGGAAGGGGAGAAGTGGAGTGGGGAGAGGGAGAGGGAACGCGAGAGGGGAAAGGATACGCAGGGAGAAACAATTTAGATCAAGGTATGGTAAAGGAGGGAGAAACAATTTAGATCAATTCAGCTAATAAGTTGACAACAGTTTTTGATTCTGAGGCGGTACGAAGTTTGCCGGATCAGCTAGTAATTTTATAATTTTGATGCTAAATATCAATTAAATAGATTATTTAAATTACGGAAATAGTATATACATGTAAGTAGCACTAGAAGCCTTAAATAATAAAAAAGTACAAATGGATTTAGTATGATATGATATAATAAAAAATTAGTATGTTATGGTATAATAAAAAAGTACAAATGGATTTAGTATGAACAAATGAAATATAATCACAAGTAAATTAAAAGTTTCATATACAGTAGGTATTACAAAAATTGTAATGAATTTACCAATTCCTTCAATGTGAGTTTCAATAAATAATACAAGGACTTCGGTAGGGCATCAATATAAATAATCCCTATCTAATAGCCATTTCCTTAGTTTATATTTGACTTTACCATTAAAAACATTATTATTTTTGATTGTCATTGGTAGTTTATTGAATATTTTGGGTACAATATAGTTTAGGGTCCTTTCACCGTATTTATTGGTACATTTCGGAACCACCAATCCTTCATTTTGAGTGAATCTTGTATTATGTTTATGGTAAACTCTTTCCCTGTACAAGGAATCGGACAATATTACACGTTGACTTATAATATTATAAAACAATAATCCTCTGACAGGTAAAACATTTAGAGACTTGTATATTAATTTAGTGTCACTTCTGTGTTCATTAGTGTACTTAGGGATTAATAATTTTGTCAGGGAGTTTTGCAATATTTGGATATAATTTATATTAGTTTTACAAGAATGTCCCCAAGAAGTAAGTCCATAACGGATAGTTGATTCAGCCAGAGATACGTATATTAATTTTAAAGTACTTAAAGGCACAAAATATTTTATTTTATAAATCCTACCCACAATAGACCGCAGACGTTTACAAACATTAGTAATGTGTACGTCCCATTTCATGTAGCAGTCAATAGTAACACCCAAATATACATAATTTCTGACATAATCAATGGTTTCACATGAACAGGGCTGTGCAACATTTTTATGTAAGCAGTCAAATGTATGTGTGTATAACGAAGGAATTACACTATATCTGGCATGTGGAGATCTTATGTGCATTATTTTAGTTTTTTTGGCATTTATTATGAGACCTGCATCATGAGACCATTACAAGAGGGCAATAAAATCAAGCTGCATAAGGTTCATTGCAGTAATCAGGTCTTGGTGCGATATTACGAGCGCCGTATCGTCTGCGTATACAAAATGTTTAACGAATGAAAACAGTTTACTCATAATTGAGACATATATAATATAAAGGGTTGGCCCTAAAATTGACCCCTGCGGAACACCTGTTGAGATATATTGCTGTCATTGCATGGCGGGCAAACGCATTCGCTGACTGGTTGAGAAATACCTAACATAAACCTCTCCATCCGGTCTCTCTCGTTCCATCGCGCAGCGCCTTGCACCGCAGTGGGAGGGATAGATTCATACGTCCGTCACTCGTGGATTCATTGACCCCCAGATTCCTAACCACCCCTAATATATTTTTCCATCCCAGAACTTCCTCTCCTTCCTTTCCCTAAAAATAATACTCAACGCAAAACTCCTCAATAATAATATTTTTATTTACTCACCCCTTTGCCTTCTAATTTTTTTTTGTTTTTCAAAAAAAGGATTATGAATTATTTTTTATCTAAGAAAAAGCAAGAAGAATCAAGGAGAAGCAATATAAGTAAGAAGGGTTTTTCGAAAAAAAAACGTAGGTAGGTAGGTAGGTACTATTATTAAAAAAATCCTTACACAGAAGAAGACAACTCTCAATGAGTGGCGTAGACCAAACTTGGACAGAAGCCTTCACATCTCTACTGGAGGATGCTAAGGACTAGTAAAATCACAACATCGTCTGTCAATAATTAAAACAAAAGAAGTACACATAAATTATATATAATAATTTTCAAATTACAGATAGGTATCTTATTGATTTTCTGAATAATTTCTTTTAAATTTTTATAATGACTCAAACGAGCGACCGTCATTTCTGAGCGTTCGATTTGGAAATTTTCCGCCCATATTAAAGAAATCATGCCTCCGAATTTTAATATGGAGACATATTAACTAATTATGTTGCTTTATAGCCAATGAAACTACATGTATTTTACTGTTTATCGTATACTTTAAGAAATTATAAGAAAATATATAAAAAAACGTAAATTTTATAAACGCGCGAATTCCAGAAAATTGCAGTGCGAGGAGCTCTTTCTGTATGTTGTCTATGGCCTACTTAATAATCATGATTACAAATATATATTGGAAAACTCAATTTTTTTATAACAAACAGCTGGACGAAAGATTTGTATGAAAAAATATTTCATGTTATGTATTTCAGTTCGCGGACTGTCAAAATTTAAAGCACTAAACATGGACGTTTAATACATTTACCACAAAGAACTGTATTAAATTAGAAAAATGCATTCACTGTCTACAATTATGAATAAGAATAATCCGGATTCTTGATTTATTTAGTTCAATAAATTATTTTACAAAAACAGCATATTTCACAATGTAAAAGACACCAACTAAACAAGAGATACCAACATAACAGTGACGGAATGGTGGCCGGATTGTCCCCGTATCGGTTCGCGAAGTGAAATTTAATTTTACGCAATTGAAAAATAAAATGCATCATTTTCCGCCGCCCGTGATTCAAAAAGTTTCCTTTTATAGTGATTAAGGCGAATCTAAAGATTTTTTTTTAAATTATTCGTAATAACCATGGACACTAGTCCCGAAAATTTACACTATTTTTTCATTCACACGAGTTGAAAATACATTTAATAGATAGATCATTCATTTGCAAATACACTGGTACATAAATCTTACTAATATTGTAAACTCAAAATGGATGTAAATATGTGTGTTTGTTACTCTTTCACGCAAAAACTACCGAATGAATTTTAATGAAACTTTACAATAATATCATACATCAGAATAACATATAGGCTATAATTTATAAAGCTAGCTACAGGCCCGGACTGGGACCTTTTGGGGCCCTCCGCTAAAACCTGTAAAGGGGCCTCCTAACGTGGGGTGGGAGGGGGGTCACAAAACGGGGGGCCTCCCCCGGGTAATTTTTGAAAATTAGGTGCTTGAAAACAATGAAAACGCGTTTCTAAGCTATATTGGCACCTATAAAGAGACGAAATTCAGATAGGTTTTTATACGAATGTTATGATTTTCTACTTTTGTTGACTTTATTATTTATTGAAATAAGAAATTCACAGTATCTTTAGGATACCACAACACTATTAAACACATGCTGTAGAACTGCCAATAATTATAACAGAGTTCAAAATAAAGGGCAGGATTTTATTCACAACAAAGCATTAATGAATTATGTCAAAATTATTTGTGTAGTAAAAATAATGACAAACGGATTTTAGGGATTAGAAAAATAATTTATAATAAAAATTTACAAAAATCCTGTGTGTTTAACAGTTTACAATGTTGTATACTAGAATAGAAGGGGCTTAACTTAACTGAAATGATTCGACATTTTGCTTCCCTATCCCTAAAGTAACAGTTTCTTTGTAAGCAACTACTTGTTAAAGCTACTTCATCTATTATTTAATTTTTGTCCAAATTATAAAATAAATCCCCCTCAACATTAATAAAAAGCAGACTGGACATAAGGTCTTGGCCTAAGGACGACCGATGTCGATTTTTGACGATTTTAAGTTTAGAAAAAACTCGTTCACATGTGACTTGGGTACAAGGTATGGTAAGAACAATTTTATATACAATATACAGGTTGGTAAACAGTCCAGATTGAGCAATGACGTTATATAAATAAATGTAACGTCATTGAGATTGAGTAAGTTCAAACAGAACAGAAAAAGCACATGTCAAACACTGGAAACATTGTCCATTTTCAGAGCAGTAAATGTCAGCATTTGTTTTCGATGCCGTTGGGTCCAAATCGTCTTCTTCGTCAATGCATCTAGCTCCGTAGTTCTCAGTGGACTCTGCCGCTATGAAGTTGCTGTATTGTTGTGCAAACCGTCGCAGCTCTATCAACAGCCGACTTCTTTCAATTTTACACAGTTTAGAAACACTGTGCACAGCTTCTGTGAGAAATGTTTGGATTTTCAAGATAAAGTCAAACTTTTTGGGGTCCAAGGTCTAAACAAGAGCAATCCTGTAAAAACGTCTTTGTTTGCGCAAAATCTTTCTTCAATACTCATCTTCGGACAGTCTAAAATATCAAAATATACAATTTTGTAATGTTAAACTGTTGAAATAGAGTCAGTTTCATCTTTTGATTTTTCACCGGGCAATAAAACTACTAACAAGACAAAAAAAAAATTGTACGTTTTGTGGGGCCCCTTCGGGGCCCCCTCGCGCCGGGGGCCCTCCGCGATCGCGGACCTGCGGACCTGGCCAGTCCGGGCCTGGCTAGCTAGGAAGGGGACCCGGGAGGGGAACGGAGACGCACGGGAAAGGTGATTCAGGGAGAAACAATGTATTTCTTTGAATATGGCATTGTAACGCATGCCGGGAACCAGCTAGTATATAATTAAATTCGAAAAAAAGAAACACTTACAAATTACTTATGACTTAAATCGGTCACAGGAAGTGGATTTTAGACATATTATATCTACTGATTAAATGGTAAAGTATTATATCGGCTTTCTTCTAACACAAACTATAGATAGCGGGAAGGTTTGAAAAATATTTCAAACGTTTTATGAAAGGTAGATAGATTTGCCACATTATGGCAAGCGATCGCTCAAGTCGTTTTGCGAACTTGCCATAATAATGCCAAAAATGGTTCCATGACAACTCAACTGAATCATGCAATTTCAACACAAAAAAGGAATCCCATGACCTAACCTAACGTAACCTATTAAACCAATTTTTTCATCACTTTTAATGACTCCAAATGAGGTATTAAAGTTACATGATTCTGGTTGTCTGGTAAGCGCCAAAAATCGCTCAGTGGCTTCCCGCATTTCTACCGAATTATTTCACATTTTCTTCAAATACTTAAAAGTTTTAAAGCTCTTAAAAAAATATATGTCATTTTTTAAGATAATATCTATACATTCCCCATCCCAGTCCCCGTAACGGCAATTATATGAAATTCCATCGATAGAAAAAAAATCTCAAAGTAATAAAGTATGCTCCTAAAATTATTATAAACACGTTTTTTTAATTTATTTTACAAGTTATATGTATGAAAAAATGACAGGGTTTCTTTAAATGATATTTTAGACATTCCCAATGAGATTTTTACTTTATTTTAAACGATTACAGCCTTACTAAAAAACCCAGTGAAAATTTTATTCAATTGACAAACGGCCGCGGATGTGAAAACATTACTAATTAAAAATTTGTTCTTTGAAAGAAATACACATGATTTCCGCGGCCTGAGAGGGTAGTTTATCTCTGTTTTAACCATTGATGTTCGAACGATATTTGTAATTTTTCCATAGTATTTTGAATGTTCTATATATTTCTTATTTTTGAAGGTGTCGTAAAAACAAATACCATTTATGAAAACTAGATAAAATTACCTTTTATATTTGTGTATTTGAAATACACTTTAGCTTTCAAAAACTGCCATATTTTAAGATTCAAACTCGGAAAAAAATGGAAAAAAATTTCCTCCCACAACATTTTTGACCAAAATGTAGAGAAATTTAAATAAAATCAAAATTTAAAAAACACAGTCCTTTTATGTAATAAATTTGGAAGGAAACTATCACCTCACTTTTTCATCGTGTATACAATAAAAAAATAATAAAAAATTTAAAAGATTTGTTTATTGCCAAAAAAATAACTTAGAAATAATACCGAAATTTAAAACAGATTTCTTGCATCTCTAAAGACGTTATTTTTTTTTGATACGTTTACGAACACATGTATTAGATTTTAATATTATAAAAAATTATCACTTTTAAGGAATTCTCTTAAAATAAAGATCTTAAAATGAAAATTTTATCTTTTAAGTAACCTATAAAAAACAATATTCTGACTGTTCAACTTTGAAAGTACGGCGTTTGTACAATAACTTGATTAAACTGATCTAAACCACACAAATAACATGGTAAATATATCCATTATGTGAACAGAAAAATAGACACAATCGTCACTACAATAGACACAAGTTTTTCTTCTATTTGAACCACACAAAAAAAAAATTATTAATATTTTTTCAGAAATGTGAAAATTTAGTATGATTTTTACTATTCTCTTGAACGTTTTTTTGCCATAAAAATAGTTTAAAAAAAGATATTTTTTAGGATTGAGGTTCAAATAGAGCATATTTATGTAAAGAAACTATGTGCGGAGTTTACAAGTTACACAAACTCGAAAAAATTAGTTTCAAGAAAAATGAGTTTGAAAATAAGAGTGCCAGTTAAATAGTGGTAGTTCGGCGGAGGGACCCTCACTCAAACGCATATAACTATTAAATGGCGTAGAATTTTGGTTTGAAATTTTCAGTTTTCTACCTACCATCGATTTAACAAAAAAAAAATTTTTTTTGGAGTCTACACCTATTTCCCCCTTAAAGAAACCTTTAGATGCCCAGTGATCCCGTACGGGACCGCGGATTGCGTCGTGCGATTATGGTGCGAATATTTCACAAAAAATGAATGGGCAGTGAGTTACCTTTATTTGGTTACTAATCGTATTTTGGAATGCTATTTTCGAAAAACTAAATAAAGTGAGTGCTCTGATTCAGAGCTCATCTGTTGATGTACTGACGATATCTGATTTTTATGGAGTTATTCTCGAGTTTATATACCACAGCAAGAAAATTTTGGTTATTTCGAAGAAAATGGAATTGAAATGAGCGCACTTTTGCAATATCAGGGCGACATTAAGAGTAAGAAGACCCTAAGAGAAAAAACTTTATAGACAAAACATCAAACGAGGATGTTGAAACAACCTCCTGACTGAGATCTGAATTAGAGAGAAGGCATAATACTTCAAAGAAAAAAAATCATAAAAAAAAATTGGCGAACTTTCAACACAAAAAGTCTCAGAAAAAGCTGAGTCTCTTTGGCAATATTATACAATGATTTAGAATTTAGAAGACGATTTAGTTCAGGAATGTGTTCACTTTCAAGGTCACATTTTCTCTCATTTCCTCATCATTACTGAATCTTTTTAAGGAAGTTTTTGAGGAAACCATCTCTGTGCAACGTTTACCCAAACTTCGATATAGCTCTCCGCGTTGCACTTTGCACTCCGGTCACAAATTGTACTGGGGAAAGGAGTTTTTCCTGTTTAAAGCGAGTGAAGAAATACCAAAGGTCTTCATTATCACAAGAAAAGCCTTACTCTTCGGATCTTCTATGCATAGAAACAGACTTAATGAATACTAAAAACTATGAAGCTATTATAGATGATTTTGTCAAATTAAAAATCTCTTAAAAATTGTAATTATTGTTTCATGTTACGCTTTGACTTTATGAACAATTCATTCTTTATTTAATTTTTTAATATCTACTAATATCTATCTATTTTTTAAATTGTGTGCCACCTAATGGCAGCCTACAAAGTGATGATTATGATGAAACTTCTAAGAAGGAGGAAGGGGCGGCGCAAATGAAGTGGCCTATACTAATGAAAAGTGTAAATACGGCCCTGGAGTGGTTAAATTCAAAGCAAATCCCAGTTTTAGAGTTCATTGAACCCGAGTTACCGACAGAGAATTAATTCTTGTTTTATCGACCACCACAACACGGGCACGTGCCTAGCATGGTGGTCGAAATATCCCCAACTTTTGTAAAAAAAAATTTCAATGAATAAATAAACTTAAAAAAAACTTAAAAAAAAAAAAAAGGATATCGTTTAAATGTAGGTAAGACAATTTGCCACGAGGCTTGAAACCATAAATATACCAATCCCCTTGAAACTATACAGTGATATGATTGGAAATTCGATACGGTGACCTATTATGATAAAATATACATATGTGGACCAAATTTAATAGACGAGAAGATACAGATAATAATAATAATAATAATGATTTGTTGTCTTCATTTCTAAGTAACAGTAGGGATAATGATATCCTCAATGGGATCTCCCGTGCTGAGGATTTCATTTACATATTATAATTTAATTATAAGAAATTAATATGAATTAGTCATAACATATATAGATGAGGGGTAAAACCAAACTTTGGGGAAAGATGACTGTGATTCCTTAAAAAATCAATCTGACAGTATATAGGCATCTCGCATTATAATATCACCATTTAGTTCTTAAAAGCAAAATCTGCTTTTGAATGAATAGACCTTTTTACATGGGAGCGCGAATTGCTCGCCACGTTATTAACATATTTGCGAAGTCCAAATGCGGCAAAATAAAGTTCGCCACTTTTCACAGGCGAATATTTTGTTGCCGTATTTAGTTAAGACACTTTTACAAATGTTTCATAATTTACTTACCCCTGTAACCAGCGACGAGCTCACTGGAGAACCGCCCACATTCGTTATGATAGACATATTTTAGGTATAATGTATAGCACAAGCTATCATTTTTGCCGTGTTATTTCGTAAAATGTACGATGTGAGCTCGACGCTGGTCAGGACACGAATGATGACGTCACATTTTTTAGACTCAAGCGAGGCTCTCGTAAGCCCTGCCGGCTCCATGGAACCGGTATGGGGAGGGGGAAATAATAGCTTTTATCACTTAGGGCAGGTCTATATATATTAATATGTCTATGCGTGGACCCAACTTAATGAACGCTTTTATAATTACCGTGACGATTCAAGCTTACGGTACCGCGACGGCAGAAAAAGGCAATAAACATACGCTCCTTACTGCTATAATGTCTATAATGCTACAGCCATTTCAGAAGTTGCTATACACAATGTACGTAGGTCTGTTTCCTCCAAAGGAAAAAAGTGATCATTTTCTTGCATCTGTCTCACACACCGCACCGTGACGTTACCGTAGACCCCACAATACTATTAGTCATAATTTAAAAGTATGGAAATACTACCTGGGTTACCCTGGTTCGCTCAGGACAACATTTGAGAGTGTTCTAGAATTTTCCACAATGATGTTCCCGATTCCCTACTCCCGAACATTCCACGTCACTCCTTGCAGAACTTTATAGAGCTCTATCGGACCTTCTAAGAATGTCCCCTCCCAAAATTAAAAAAGTCAAATGTCACGATAGATGGTTTTGCTTTTGTTCTTAAACATTTAATGCGGCTGTTTTTTCTTACACACTAAATAACAGCAGTTGAAAATGAGACAAACTATCAACTTATGTCTGCACCCTCTCAAAGGAAACGTACAATCATTATCATAGATCTCATTTTATTTTTACTATTTATATTGTATTATGTTGTGTGTATTGAATTGAAGATTTGATTTAATTATTATTTTTCCTGCTGAATACCACCACTTTTTAGGAGAAATTCTGAATTATAGCTGAGCAGTGACCTTTTTTTCAATAGAATCAATAATGCATGAATAAAAAGTGTAACATTGTAAAATATCTATTGATGAATAAACGTTTTTATTATTATTATCTCCCTCACACGAGTAAATAAAAAAAAATTAACAAAACAAAATTCAAATCCGATCCTTGGAGTTCCTCAAGGATCGGTCTTGGGACCACTACTTTTTATTATATATATCAATGATATAGTGAAGTGCCTAAAGTACTGTTCCATCAAACTGTTTGCTGATGACACACTTTTATATATCATAGCAAATAATATTGAAGATGCATTGTCAAAAATACAAAGTGAACTTCATGAAATATCTAAATGGTTATGCATAAATAAACTCAAATTAAATGTAACTAAAAGTAAATTCATGGTATTAGGGAAAAAACAAAATGGACTTATCACCCTAAATATAGACAATCAAACTATTGAAGAGGTAGAAGAAATTAAATATTTGGGAATCATAATCGATAATAAGTTAAAACTTAACTCTAACTTTGAAATGCTAACTAAAAAAAATGCCAAAAAGATTAATTTCGTGCTGCCGGTCGCTGCGAACATTTATGAATAGGTATTTTAAAGAATCTCTTTTATTTCACTCTCTGACAGTAGTCAGAATCGCGCTATAGATGTGTGAGTGAATGCAGGCCTTGTGTGTGTGGGCTACGCGCTTCACCCGTAAGCCGAATTATTATTTCTGCCGACCACGCATGTTCCAATCTGCAAACGTGTAGAGACAAGACTAAACATTCAATTTCTCTCCCCGCTCACAGGAACATCCCATTGTAAGCGTCCCATGAATATGCTATTATAGTTACTTATCGTTGTTGCGCGCACAAAATATCCTGTGGGTATTTTAGAATATTAGGATATATAATAAAAAAAATAGGGACCCATATTTTTATTTATTTTTATTAATTGTAGAGTTATTTGTGATACCATGTTTGGGTGAAAACAAGTGGGCTTAATATACATTGTTTTAATAAAACCGACAATTTTTTCTTAAATTTTGCATTCAGGATTTTTGTGCGCACTTTTTATGCACATATGATATTTTGTGTAGCAAACGTAGGAAAGGCAACTTGGCCTTTCTCATATGACCCATATCCCTCAGGCCTCGGGCATATTTTTTTATAAGGTCGAAATATTTCCGCTTTGCAATAAAATCCAAATAAATGGAATATTTCTGATAGTATCCGAAAACTAAAAACTGTTTTTGAAAGGCGATGAAATACGCTTTTAAATTTTGAAATCCGAAATAAACCTTTGCTTTTCAAATATAAAAATTTTGAACGCACACATAAATTTTTTTAAAACATCTTACGTTTTTTCTAACTAAAATTACTGATAACGAAAAACATAAAAACACGTACATATTTATTACACAAATGTATTGTTAACATTTCCGTCACCTCACTTTTTTATCGTTTCATGTAAAAATAATTAATAGATACATAATTCCATAAGTTTCATAAACTTTGGTTTTATAAAGGTGTACAATTACATTATTTTGTGGTTAACTTTTGAATTTGAATATAAAGTTTGATATTTTCTCTTTCTCTTTCGAACACCGTTTAAAACTTATTTCTCAACATAATAGTAAGGGAGGCACAAGATCGATATGAGTTGTTCCCAAAGCTAACAAATAGCCGGGGGGGGGGGGGGGGGGGTTAAATTTGGATTTGTGATAAACTGAAAATGTATTTTTTTTATCAAAAGGTAGAGAAAATATCTTGTGCGGATAAATATGTTTTATTTTATTTATTTTACTTAATTTTTTGAGAGTTAAATATAAATATTAAAAAAATATTTTTGCTTTACCTACTGAGTTAATATTGAAGAAAATATATATATATATATATTTTTTTTTTTTAATATTTAATATAGATATCATTGTACAGTGGAGTTATATAAATTACATATGGTGTACATACATAGGACACGGTTACATACTAAAATATTGTGCACTTGGGAGAAATTCGAAAAATCTAAATAAAATAGAGATGAATATAGATTAATAATAAATAGAAAGAATGAGAAAAACAGGTAATTATTTAGTTAATTATTCCTGATGAAATGTAGCTTCGGTTTGAGTTTCAGTTTATTGATGTCTTTGGTTTTTTTTATTTCAATGGGGAGGTTGTTGAAAAACTTTATTCCTAAATAGATGTAATTGTTTTGCATTAGTTTGGTATTACATTTTGGTATTTTGATGTTATCTTCATATCTTTTTGATTGGTGAGTTTCAAATTTTTTGATGATATTATCTTTGTAAATTTGGGTAATTGCATTTTTCTTAAAGATATTCTCTACTCGAGGCACCGTAAAATCTGCGAAAAGCGTTTCTGTTGGATAAGTGGAGGGTTTCTTTAGGATTACTTTAATGATTAGTTTCTGGATTACTTTGATCGGGGTTAGAATATTGTTGTATGACCCCCCCCCCATCCAATAATTCCATATTGAATTAATGACTGGATTAGTGCATAGTACACTCTTTTTAGATTGTTGAGATTATTGTATTTTTTTTTTACATGAGCTCCACACAGGAGGCCCTGAGGAAAATAATTTCCCTGAGGGCCTATGTCATCTTTGGGGATGCTGTGTGTATATTATTAAAAAAACATTTCTTTGGGTAATTTTAATTTATGTGCGACAAATTTGAGTTATAATACGAATTCTTGCACACAAAAAGACTTTTTTTTTCTCATTTTAATTTTATAATTTTATATTTATTTTATATTTCTGTAGTATATAGGGATTTAATTTTATAATTTTATATTTTTTTATATTTCTGTAGTATATTTTTTTTAAATAATTACCATTAATTACAAGTAATGGTCAGAGTTGCCTCTAATATGATTAAAAAAGATGAGTTTGAAAAATGGGATTTATTTATGTCAGATTATTTAGGAAACCGTGGTGAATCAAATGGTGTAAACAAAAAAAAATTGGTCGAAAACCTCACATGGGATATTTTGTGAATGCAACGACGATATGTTCTCAAGAGTTTTGAGAACAAATATATATATATATATATATATATTTTTTTTTTTACGTTATTAATTTATCAAAAAAATAACATTCTTGCATCTATTTTATTATATACTTGATGTGGAAAATAACATAGTTACTATATTAAGCCAAATAATGTACATGCGGATATACAATTGGATATATGCATAATGATAATTATACTAAAAAGGTTTTATTTCTGGGAGTGCAAAAGTCATACAGCTTCATATGTGCTAGAGCTACAAAACTACACTACTTGGATGTTTCTGACCACAAATGTTTAAAAAACTGGCGTAAAAGTATTAATGACGTGTAAGCCCATAGAAGGGTTCTCGAGAAACACAGAAATGCATTGATTGAAATTGCACAAACGAATTGGTTATGGCGACCCAGCTTGAAATGCTGCAAATGGGTCCATTCTTTGTGGCGTCATTTTTAATTAAATGAGAACAAATAACTTTGTAAAAACAGCTTTATGTAATCAATATTATCAACATATTTCGAAAACAGAGTGTTCTTCGTCAGGATAAGATTAATATCAAAAGACAAACAAGTATAGGCATATGAGAATTATAGACAAAATAATAAAGGGAGAGGTGATTAATTACTTAAAAATATCACAAAATGCAATTATATAAAATGAAATATAATAATTATTTTTAAGTTAAATACCCTTATAGTATAGCAAAGTCATTGGAGAAGCTGTGTGGAGGTTATTTTTAATGAAAGGAAGGAGAGGAATTTCTGGGTAGGTAAAAGTATGAAATGATGGTGGAGAGAGTCCGGCTGTAGAGATCAAAAGATCTCCCTCTTCCAGTTTCTCCCAATCCGGCCCGCCACGCAGTAAGTGGACAAAATCATCCGCCACCAAAACCCATGCAGACCTCACCCGTGAACCCGGGAACCCATGCCCAGTCACCAAACATAGCGGACCACTTGGGGTGACCAAGTGGCGGGGGTGTTGGTTATCCAATAAATGATTCCCGGGGCGATGGTACCTATAACGCCTCCCAAATTGAAAATTTATTATAGTACTTGACATAAACAATTTTAATTTTGTACAATTTTAGTATGAAAGCTCGATCAGTATTGATATACCGCGATGAGTCACTAAACAGAAAAAAACGAATAAAAAATATCTATTACTCGGGCAAGGACAACACTAGTCTACCGATAAAATTCGTTACATCACTACTTCGCTTTATATGTATTTGTCAAAACCCCCGTTCCCCGGCCCCCCTCAGGAGAACTGAGCGAAAGGGACACCTGCACGTCGGGCCGAAAATACCTAAATAAAATCTTCGAAATCGATGTTTTGTATTCCCCATTTTTCTTCTCCAAAACTGGACCGATTTTAATTTTTTTTTTCACTAACTGTATTAAAAGAAAATATTCTATGTTGGTACGTTTTGCTTTTTTTCAAAATACATTGTTTAGTTTGTATACTGAACGTTTTTTGACGGCGTTTAAATTAGGCAATTTTATTCATTTTTGGAAGGTCCTAACTTCTATAAGAAGTAAATTATCAAAAAAAGCAAAACGTACCGACACGCTAGTGGTCGATATCTATATTATGTAAAAAATTTGCTCTAGGGTCAAAATCCAGAGAGATAAACGGGGAATACGTTTGTATGGAAAAACGCCGCTAGTATTTCCTCTTAAGTAGGATAAAGGGAAAATTAGACATTAAAACTAGGAAATTGGTCTATAACACAACTGTAGCATCCCATCTGAATTATTGCTCAAGTGTAATCTTTCTGAGCAATAAAACACAAATTAAAAGAATGGAAATAATTCAGAACAGAGGCATGAGATCTATATTGTGCTGTAGCAGGTATACCAGGATAAAAACCATGCAACGCCAACTCAATATTTTAAGTGTGTGGCAAAGATTAGTTTTCAATACCCTAGTTTTTATTTATAAGTTAAAAAATAAAATGTTACCTGATTATATGTTGAATAATGTTAGAATCAACAGTACAGTTCATTGTTATCCTACGAGAAACTGCAACGATTTTAGGCTTCCTAAAACAAATTTATCGGGAACACAAAATAATATTTATTATAAAGGTTTTAAAATGTTCAATGAACTCCCTGTAAATGTTAAGGAGGCTAAAAGTCTTGCAGTTTTTCGTGGATTATGTTTTAATGTTGTAAAGTCCAAATTTTAGTCAGTAGGTAGTAAATAATATTGTAGTAGTCATAGAAAAGAAAACATTAGATATAAGATGTCAAATTTTATATCTAAATAAAATACACAATAAAAAAATTAAAAAAATACTTCAAAATTCAAAGACTTCAAAAAATGCACTAAAAAGTAAAAAAATATTTTCATATTCTTCTACAACTTCATAATCAACTTACCTTTTATACTCATCAATATATGTAGGTACGATTGTTATTCTTGGAGTCGTGTCAGCCAGTTTGTAACTACATACATAGTTATAGGTGAGATGTGCTTGTGTCGCACGCGCGACTTGACGAGGCGAGAGCGGGGCCGCAGCGGGAGGGGAGCTGTCAAGTGAAAACGCTGGGCCGGGTACCTTGGCTGACACCGACTCCAAAAAAAACATCGTACCTACATATTGACGATTAGAAAAAGTAAGTTGTTTATTAAGTTGTAGAAGAATACGAAATTATTTTTTTACTTTTTTGTGCATTTTTTGAAGTTGTTTTTTTGTTTTGTTAAATTTTTTGTTTATTTTTTTTTTTTTTTTAGTGAATCTGAAGTACACTAACTAATTTGTCTAAATATTGGTAGACCTACTAAACGTGCTACTCATATGAGACAGACATTACTTGACCATAACGACGTTACGGTAGGTGACTCAAAGAGCCTGATAGCCTATATCTACCGGATCTGCCCTGATGAGGGACACTGCAACGCTGTCCGAAACGTTGGCTAAAGAAGGAGACAACGCAACACGGCATAACACCCCAAAAACAAATAACGAAAATACTTTTGGCCGTGACAATCTAAAAACGTATCAGCCTATAAAAGATTCGGCCGAGCATCGTAATTTGCTCTTAAGAATTGAAGAGTTCCGTTACTTTGTCATGGATCCCATAATCAGAACCTAACCAAACTCTCATCAAACTACCCTTGAAGTACATCCTTTCCAATAAAAAAAGAATCATCGAAATCGGTTGGCGTGATATTGAGTTATTTGTCCATTTGTCGCGCACATACTTAAGAGGAATATAAACGCCAGAAATATTTCGAATCTCATGCCTGCAAAATTTTAAAATCGAGCGTCTTTTTGCACGAGGCTAGTAACGAAAAGTGGTTTTTATTTATTTTGTGCATAATTTTATAAAAACGAAAAAAAGTTAGAACATAGATAACCTCAAAAATAGTCTTAGCCATAAAGGGGTATTTTTAAAAAATTGTTTCTTGTATTACTTCATAGTTAAGAGCGTTTAACCAGCCAGCGGACGAAAATCCACATTTCGTCGAAAGTTGTTCTTACGATCGTGCAGGGCGGTTACAATGAGAAAGAATAATTATTCTCCGTACCAGCTTTTTTAAATTATAACTCAATATCGAATTTATTTCAATCCAAATTAGCTTTAATTTATACCTTCATCCAAAAATGCTGAAAGGCGTAATGATAAAACTATTAAAATAATGTACTTTTTGTAATTATTTTTTGATTATAAGTATTAATCATTTTTCATAAATGTCTAAATTTAATAAGAATGTTAAAAAAATCTGAAATATATTAGTTTGTAAGTGCGCAAATAAATACACAAATGGACCAATTTTCGTCAAGAAACAAATGTACGTACATATTTTTTAATGATTTTATTGAAACTAAAATTAAAATTCTAAAACATGCGTTTGCTAGATAATGTATTGATTTATTTTACTGCATGATTATATTATTTGAAATGGGTGTGGTAAAATACAAAATCTTTTTTGAAAATTTAACAAATCTGCCAACGACCTATGGAATAACCTTATTATACTAAAAATTAAAAAAATTTCTCAAAATTTATTACATGCGAATGCTAGATAAAAGAACAATCTTTCGAAATCCATTTATAATTTTTTGTGGAAAAGAGTCAATACTAAAAATTAAAAAAATTTCTCAAAATTTATTACATGCGAATGCTAGATAAAAGAACAATCTTTCGAAATCCATTTATAATTTTTTGTGGAAAAGAGTCAATACGTCTAAAACTTTTTTGAAAATGACGTATTTCCGGCTTTCTCTGGTAATGCCCTCTTAAAAGCTTGACGCCATACAAATACATGTATCTACGGAAATACAACACCGATGACTCTGCTTATTATTTTGATTATAGAAATAAACAAAAGAAATGGATTTGCATTCAAAGGTCACTTTTGAAAAATATGTCAATTAGAACATATTGCGACAAAATGCGTACAAACATGCATACGTACATAATATATTAAATATTAAGGTTAATTATATTTTATGTGCAGATTAATCCTATATATGAGAATAGTATTACAACTTTAGATAAGATATGAAATATAGTTTCATTTTGCATTCATAAACAGGCTCTCGCTTCGACCAGGTGATGAGAGAACCCTTGAAATATTCATCCACCAATCTGTACCCCCAAAACCCAATTTCAAGCCGAAGTTAAAATATGTTTTCTCTTTTTTTTTTTTTAATTCCTTTATTTTTCCAATTTTACATTTTATAATTACATATTTTAAATATAATAAAAACAATGGGAACCCACTAAGGCGCAGCCTGTGCGTGGGTAATATTATAGTTAAATATATTTTATTTTAGTACCTACAAAGCCAACAGTGGTATATGAAGCAAACACATTATTAAAAATTGTTTAAACAGTTTGTACAAAAAGTGTGTTCAATAGTGTACAAGGTAATAAATAGTGTATAGTAGTGTAATAACAGTTATAAGTGTAATAATAAGTGTAAAGTTTGTGAGAAACATAAACTGATGTAAAATTAAATAAATAGAGTTTTTACATCTGTATGGTTCAGCCATATTTTTAACTCTTTTATGTAATGCGGAAGTTTAGTTGCAACTTGTATATTTTTTGGTAAAAGGTTAAAAGTGCGAGGTCCAGTAAAACTACCGTGAGTTTGCATTTGTTTTGTGTTTGTTTGAGGGGTATAGAATACATTATTATTTCTAATGTTTGTTCTGTTTTCATTTTTTTCGAATTTGTTTCTGTTTTTATAGATATATTTCATAATTTGCAGTATAAATAGTTTACGGAGACTGAATAGTTTAGATTCTTTGTATAAAGCATCTGTTGAAAATGTTTTAATTCTATTAAACATAATTACCACCTTACATCTTACCACCAGCATTTTTTTTCTTAATTTTTCTGCCATTATTTCGTTTTTTCGCTTCCCCATTTCCCTTCCCTAGACATTTTTGTGAAACTCATATTTACAAGTAAAAACATAGTGTTAATTTAATTATCTAATAAATTAACCATTACGCTACAGGGGTGGGTACGTGGGGTGGGTAGAGAAGATAGACCTCCACATAACTGTCTCAGCACACACTCCTTAGGGAACGTACCCATACTACGTGTCACGTTTGGGGGGGGGGGGGTCGTCAAAATACCACGCTTGGTACAAATGAGCGGCGGAGTGCTTAGGTTTTTGGTCACCAGGGGGGGGTTAAAAATTGCAAGAAGTTGGTCACGTAGTATGGGTACGTTCCCTTACTTCATTTACAATCAAACGTCGCGTCGTTTCTTGACATGATCTGACTCCTATTTGATCGTGCTATGTCTTCCTCGGTTATCCCGACTTCTTTTTCCATTAACTAGTAAATAATTATTTTTGAAGTAAAACTTCTTTACGCACGCTTGACTTGGAGAGTAAGCTGGCGAATGCGTGACGAGAGCGTTACGAAAAGCGAGGCGAACGGTAGTTGAGGGGGAGATATAATTTAGTGAAGATAGAAAGAGAGAGAGAATTACGCTTCGTAAAAAAGAGAGATGTGAGCACACATTTTCTTTCTCTCTTTCTCTCATAGCCAGTTACGTTACACAGTAATAATAATAATAATGATTTATTGTCTTCATTTCTTAGTAGCAGTAGGGATAATGATATCCTCACTGGGATCTCCCGTGCTGAGGATTTCATTTACATATTATAATTTAATTATAAGAAATTAATATGAATTAGACATAACATATATCATGTAGTATTTTTTTTAAAATAATCATAAAGTAAATAAGATAGTGGGTTTTTATAATTCAGTTTACTAGATTTGATTTCAGTATATTTTCTATTTCTGATCTCCCTATATTTAATATCCAGCTTTTTATTTGAAATTTAAATGTTATAATGTTGAGGTTTTTGAGTAAGAGTGGTATTTTATTGTAGAGTTTAATGCCATAATATAAGAAGCTTTTTTGCCCAAATGTTGTGTTAGTAGTTACTTGTTGGATAAGTTTTTGACCATGAGATCTAGTGTTTCTAATGTACGTATTAGTTGTTATTTCTTGGGTTTTGTACTTATGAATGTAAATGAGTATAGTTTTAGAATATAGTTGTTTTGACCTGATGTTAAGATTGTTGAAGATTTCGTCAGTGCTAGTTCTTACAGGAACTTTCAGTATAATTTTCATTATGGCTTTTTGAGTTTTGATTAGTGGATTTAGTATGTTTTTATTTGCACTGCCCCATCCGATAATACCGTATTCTAACAGTGATTGGCAGAGAGCCATGTAAATCTTGATTAAGTCTTTTTTAATGAGGACATTCCTGATAGTTTAGAAAAAATAACTTAGTTTTTTTTAATTTTATTATTTAAATACGTAATGTGTTCGGTCCATTTTAAGTTTTGGTCAATTTTTAGACCCAGATATGTTAAGGAACGTACCCATACTACGTGACCTGTTCGGGGGGGGGGTCTTCAAAATGTCACGCTTGGTACAAATGAGCGGCGGCGGCTATAGGTTTTTGGTCACCGGGGGGGGGGGGGGGGGTTAAAAGTTGCAAAAAGTTGGTCACGTAGTATGGGTACGTTCCCTTACATGGTCAACGTTTTCTAATGAGACACAATTACAATTCTCATTTGAGTGATGCGGGCTACGGATTTTCAAGTTCAGGTTTTCTTCAGAGTTTTTCTTATTTTTTATTTTGAAAGTGATGAATTTGGTTTTATTAGCATTAAGTATGTGAATAGTAGTCTAGCCATTTTTTAATCCTATTAAGTGCATCTTCTGCTTTCTTAAATGTTTCTGTCCAATTATTTCCATTTATTAGGAAAACAGTATCATCCGCAAAACTGATGATTTCTCCTTCACATTCTATGTGGCATAGGTCATTAATGTAAATAAGGAACAGAATCGGACCCAGAATACTTCCTTGGGGCACCCCGAATTTGACATCAATACACTCACTGGTTATGTTGTTAAGTTTCACAGTTTGCTTTCTATTTCCCATATAACTTTTAAAAAATATCAGTTCATTATCAGTAATCCCTATGTTCTCTAGTTTTTTAAAAAGATGTCAGTGATTTATTGTGTCGAAGACTTCGTCGAAGAAAGGTCGAGAAATATGCCAATGCATTTTTTATGTGAGTCTAGAGAATTTTTAATATATTCAATTACTAAGGTTATAGCGTTGGATGTTCCTAGATTTTTTCTGAAACCAAATTGTGATAATAGTTTATTTGATTCTAGGTAGTCGACGAGTTGAGTTTTAAGTATTATTTCTAAGATTTTAGATAATGTATTTAGAATTGTGATTGGTCTGTAGTTATTGATATCTTTACGATTTCCTGATTTAAAGATTGGTGTAATAGTCCCTATTTTGAGTTGAGATGGAAATCTGCTTTCCGTGATAGATTTGTTTATTAGAAAGAGTATCGGTTCGGTAATTACTTCTTGTAAGAATTTTATTATTTTCATTGTGATTTTATCACTACCAGATGAAGATGTTGGTTTGAATTTAGATAACATTAGAGTTAGTTCTTGTTTAGTGATTTGTTTTAGAGCAAATTTAATCCTTTGTGGATTTGGGTGTTTGTTTATGTTTGGGTTAAAGTGTTGAGGTTTGGTTATTTTGTTGGCTAAATTCGAGCCTATGTTTGCAAAAAAGTTGTTAGTATAGTTAATTATTTTATGTACGTTTTTGTTGAGCGAGAGTAAAAACCGTTATCTGTGTTGATTTCTTCCAATGGGTTAGTTTTGTTTTGATCTGTGTAGGTGGTTTCTTTAATTATTTGCCAGATAAGTTTTGGATTATTATTGGATTGATCTATTTTAGATCTGTAGTAATTTTGTTTAGTCGATTTAGTAAGATTGGAGCAGATGTTTCTATAGTTTTTGTAAAATAGTTTTAGGGAAAGGTCATAAGGATTGTTTACTGATGGATCTTGTCTCTTTTTCTTATACATTTAAGTAGGCCAGGTGTGGTCCAAGCTTTTTTGATAATTTTATTGTGTGAATACGTGTAAGTTTTTATTGAAGTGTGGTTTTGTATTTTTAATTGCAAGTGTTCAATAAATATTTTCCAAGCAACTTCTAGATCTTCAGCTTTATATATTGACTCCCAGTTTCAGTTTGCAGTGATTTTTTTAGTTTTATGTAGTCTATAAAATGTCTTTTCCACGTTAAATTTTGAGTCGATGGTCGATTTTTCTTTGCATGAATGTTAAGAATTAAAGTGATGGTGGATTGATGTATGATTGTGGAGTAGTTTTTATTTGTTTTTGTCATTATATGGTCAATGCAAGTTTGCGAGGGGATTGATTTATTCATTTTGTGATCCACTCTTGTTGGTTCCCTTACTGTGGCAGACATCCCGTGGGAGAGGAGGAGTAATTGGTACTCCTGTGTTTGTGGATGTTGCCTTCCAGTATCCAGTATATTAATGTTGATGTCCCCAATAATGAACAGGTTGCTGATGTTTCGTTCTTGAAGTAGTATGGAGTCTAGTGATCCAAGAAATGGTGATAAATTTGTAGATGAAGGCGATCTGTAGATAGCTAAGATGCATATATCTTGATCGAGTTTTATTTTCAAACAGTTTGCGTCTTGTAGTTCGATTTCTTCTATTTTGCATTCTATCTTATTTTTACAATATATAATTACTCCGTCGTTTTGATGTTTGTGAAGTTTAGTATTGAAGACTTTGTAGTTGTTGATATTTTTATGCACATATGTTGAGGAATTTATCCAACATTCTGTAAGGATTAATAAGTCAGGTACCAAATTTAATTCATTTATTAGCATAGTGAAATCCTCGAAGTTATTGTTAATGCTTCGAATGTTTTGATGAATTATGTTCAGGATCGGTAACTTATTCCGGAGTACACGCTTTAACAATCAGGTATTTGTGGTGATTATTGGTTCAGGTATCAGTTTTTCAAGTGTTTCGGTTGTGAAAGAGGCCATTATAAAGATATAGAGTAGATGGAGTGTGTATTGGTTTTTTTTTATCATCTTAATAGGTATGTCGTTGAGATGTCTTACTTCGACAACCTTGGATTCTATAGTTTTTCTTACAAGTATTTTTCCTGATTTTACCCAAACATATCTATATTCTTTTTCTAGGGCTCTTTGTTTGGTGTTCCAATGTAAGTTTTTGTAGTACTGGGTTAATGCCGCATTTAAATAGACGTTTTGGGCTCCTTCCCCGTTGAATTTTTTAATCGGGTCGCTATGCTTAGCAGCTAACATGATGTGTACTTTTTTATTGTCTACAAAATTAATTGTGATTTTTTTTGGTTGCTTGGTTTGGAAGTCGTAATTTTAAAGGTGTTTTCTGGTGATAAGGTAACGCCTGCGAGCTCAGCGATCTGGCTTACAGTTTGGGCTGGGGGTATGTTTTCCTGTAATTTAAGGCCGCTTATTTCAATACTGTTTAACAGGGCTGATTGCTCAATATCTGCCAGGTGAACCTCCACCATCGCCAATCTTTTCTCCTTTTCTGCCATTTCTTCCTTAAGTTTGTTTATATGTTTTGGTGAATCCATGATTTGTGACAATTTGTTTATGATATCGTCATATTTATCGTTAATAAAGTTGTTAAACGTTTTTATTTCTTGAAGCTCGGTTTCTATTTTTTTTAAACATAACTGATTTCATTTCGTCGAATTTTGAGTTGATGAATTCGAATATTGGGTCATCTTTGGTATTTTTGTTAGACCTTGTTTCCATGATTTTAGTTGGTTTGGACATAGGGCTAAATCAATGATTCAATGTGCACTAAAAAAACTTTGACGGATTTTCTGCGAACTGTCACTTCCACTTTATAAGTTGAATAAATTAACTTGAACAACTTAGTAAGTCACTGTTTATTATGGAATACCATCAATTTTATGTTTAAAATTATATTTACACTTTGAAAATAGGAGTGAATAAACTTTTTACAGTATTAAAAATGTCGTAAATAGATCACTATTGATCAGATATTGGCTTGGTTAGTTTTGATTTTGTATAACTGGAGTAAAACCGTATGGTTTTGACTGTACATAAGACACAGAACTAAAATACTAGCAGCAATTAGTGCACTTTTTGATGATTTCTGTCTCTTTTAATATATTTTTTATTAAATTTTGCGGGAGCAAACAAAAACAGACTTGTCACTTTGAAGTATTATTGTTGTCTTTTTGCAGGTGCAGGCCTATTGTCTGTATCACACTGTAGGAGCAAGAGAGAGAGAGCAGTGCGCGTGCACATTTTCTTTCTCTCTTCCTATCATAGAGATGGAGCAGAAGTTTTACTTCAGTTGTGTGGTCTAAAGCACACTCGTTTTTTTAATATTGAATTGCGCAGATCCTTGAAATACCACGAAATACGACTTTGCTTGTCCAACTTTTTTTTAAGGAAAGACAAATATTCCCGGGTTACAATATTTTAAAATCTCCTACTACCACCACAGAAAGCGGAAAATGATGCATTGTATCGTGATGGAAGACTTAGCCATCTGATGAATCGAACACGGGACGCGTATTTACAATCCCTACCGCTTTTCAGTCGCTTTAAATTTTCAATATCAAAATTAAAATATTTAGAAATAAAATTATTAATTTCTAATATACACATTGGAAAGATTATTTTATCTAGATTTTAGAACAATTTTTTTTTTGCAAAGTGATAAAAAAATATCAATATAGAGGTGTATTTACAATATATGGGAATAATATTAAAATAATAATATTTAGAAATAAAATTATTCATTTCTAATATACACATCAGAAAGATTATTTTATCTAGATTTTAGAACATTTTTTGTTTTTGCAAAGTGATAAAAAAATATCAATAGAGAGGTGTATTTACAATATATGGGAATAATATTAAAATAATAATATTTAGAAATAAAATTATTCATTTCTAATATACACATCAGAAAGATTATTTTATCTAGATTTTAGAACATTTTTTGTTTTTGAAATGTGATAAAAAAATAACCAATATAGAGGTATATTTAAAATGTAAATTGTCGTTACCGCGACTGAATCGGCATAGGTTTTGTAAATACGCACACGGGACGCCTGGATGCGACCCAAAAGTGATGCCAACTCAGCTACTGACCGGTCATAAGTCATGAGCATGAGGGTTTTTTTTCATGTTTTTAGCTTTCACCCTTCAATGTTCTAGACCAGCGGTTTTCAACCTCTGGTACGCGTACTCCTTGGGGTAATATCGCAATATCGTGGCACGAATGTAGGTTGGCTCAATTTCGCATGTAGAGTCACTGGTTTAAAATGCCCGAAGTCGGTTACTCTGTAAAAAATTGCATTAATTGTTTTTGTGAGACTTGATTGTTAAATTCCTGTAATAATGAGATTATTAAAAAAATTACAAATGAAACACATGTCTTTCATTACATGTGTACACAAGATAGATAGAGGGTACGGGATGCAACAAGTTTATAGTAAGAGTCGAGGGGTACGCAGGCTCTAAAAGGTTGAAAAATGCTGTTCTAGGCTTCGATCAGGTTCTAGGTCATAATTTCAAATTGTGGAGATGGGAAAGGTGAATATGCATATTAATTTTAATTTAATGGACAAATAATTTCATAATCATATTATGGAAGATGGCAAAGAATTTCCGACTTAGGGGCCGTTCAAGTATTTACGTAACGCACTGGGGGGGGGGGGGTCTTATGAAACGTTACAGTGCGTCACCAGGGGGGAAGGGAGGGTCCGAACAACGCGTTACGTAAGATGTTTTTCTTTATTTAGATTAAAAAAAAAACTAGGGAATTAAAATCTTCCAAGTAGACAACCCTTTTCGTTCTCGTAATCTCTTGTTTTATTTATTACCGCAAACGCGATTAAAACAAGAAAAAATGTATTTAAGCGACTTTCCAGTACTTTGCGCAACTTAATTGTGACTTTCAGGTAAAAATTGTCACTTGGGCGTTACGTAACGTTTAGGGGGGGGAGGGTACAGAAAAACGTTACGGCGCGTTACATGGGGAGGAAGGGGGGTCGAAAATCTTCAAAAATTGCGCTACGTAATACTTGAACGCCCCCTTAGAAGAGATGAGATGTTGAACGGAGGGAGGCAATTGCAGATAAGGCTTGATAGAAGAGAGGATATTTGGATAAGTTTTAAGATTTTCACGGCCAAAAGCATTTTCGTTATTTGTTTTTGGGGTGTTACACATCTACCGGATCTGCCGGATCTGCCCTGATAATGGACACTGCAACGATGTCCGAAACGTTGGCTAAATAAGAAGGTAGCGCAACACGGCATAACACCCCAAAAACAAATAACGAAAAAGAGAGGATATTTGTTTAGAGTGGGGACAAGCAAAAAAACATGTGATCTAAAGTTCCCAAATCTGGACCACAGGTAGTACAATCTGGGAGTCAAGGACGACAATTTTAAAAAGGTGAGAAGGAATGAAACAAAATCCAATTCTCGTGGGCAAAAATGGGGGGTTGTTGAAACCACGGTTTTGATGGGATAGTCCTTTGTATTGAGGCATAGCATGCTCCTTTGGATTGACTAGCAATCTACCAATACCCTGCCCAAAGATAAATTCCGTGAAAGTTCTATTCAAGTTCCGTCATTATTTCATCATGAACCGGTTGTTTCACAGAACTTGGTAAAATAATAACTAACTTTATTGAGACTTTCAAAGAACTTGAATAATAACTTTGAAATTTGATGAATTGTTCAAACTCAGTGAAATAATAACCTAACCTAAGAAATTTTAATTTTTAAAAATACGCAATTTAAACATAGAACAGAAAATATAAATAATTTTCTTAAAAAAATACTATTTTTAAGGCCCGGCTTCCCGAATTTCTACCGATTTATTACATATTTTCCTTGAGAGGGAATAACCAGACAAAACCGGAAATATGTCATTTTAAAATAAAAAATTTGCCGTGTTGTCTCTTTTCCACAAAAAAGTTTCTTTTATCTGACAAAGTTATGTTTTAAATTATGAGAAAGTGTATTTATTTTTAGCATAATTAGGTTGTACCGTAGGTTATTGGCAGATTTATTAAATTTTTAAACAAAATTTTATATTATACAGCACACATTTTAAATCATATAATCATGCAGTAAAATAAATCAATAAATTATCTGGGAAAGCTATGTTTCACAATATTAATTTTAGTTGCAATCAAATTATTAAAAAAAGATCCGTGCAGGTGTTTTGTGACGAAAATACTTCAATTTGTCTATTTATTTTATACCAACTAATATAAGATTTTTTTGCATTCTTATTTTGCTTAAGCATTATTGAAAAATTATATATACTTATGATCAAAAAATAATTACAAAAAGTACATAATTTTAATAGTTTTATCATCACGCCTTTCAGCATTTTTGAATGTAGGTATAAGTTAAGTTCCCAGTTAACCAGCCAGCGCCCGAAAATCCACATTTCGTCGAAAGATGTTCTTATGAAAGATGTACAGGGCGGTTCCAATGGGAAATATTAATTATTCTCCGTGCCAGCTTTTTAAAATTGTGACTCAATATTGATTTTATTTCATTCCAAATTTGCTTTAATTTATACCTGCATCCAAAAATGCTGAAAGGCATGATGATAAAACTGTTAAAATTATGTACTTTTTGTAATTATTTTTGAATCATAAGTATTTATCATTTTTTAAGTCTAAGCAAAATAAGAAAAAAAAATAATATATTAATTTGCAAGACAGTAAATAGATAAGACAAAATAGAGAAATTTTCGTCAAAAATAAGTGTTCGGATATTTTTTAATGATTTTATTTGAACTAAAATAAAAATTTTGAAACGTGCGTTTACTAGATAACGTATTGATTTACAATAATGTATGATTACATCGTATGAAATGTCTTGCAAAATAAGATTTTTCGTTTGAAAATTTAACAAATCTGCCAACAAATAATATTGACCTATAAATAATATTACCTTATTATACTAAAAATTAATGTTTTTTCTCAAAATTTAAAACATGCGTTTACTAGATAAAAGAACACTCTTTCAAAATCAATTTATGATTTTTTGTGGAAAAGGGTCAATATGTCTAAAATTTGATTTGAAAATGATATATTTTCGGTTTACTCTGGTTATACCCTCTTAAAGCAACTTTTGAATGAAATAAAATCGATGTTGAGTTATAATTTAAAATGCTGGTACGGAGAATAATTAATTTTTCTCATTGGATCGTAAGAACATTTTTCGACGAAATTTGGATTCTCGGCCGCTGGCTGGTTAAAAGCCCTTAAATACTGAAAGTTTTAAAGCTCTTAAAAATATATGTTATTCTTGAAGATAATATCTATGTATACATTTCCCACAGTTATTTTACAAGTCACACGTATGAAAAAAATCACAGTATTTCTAAATGGTATTTTAGACATTCTCCGCGAGATTTTTGCTCTATTTTAAACGATTCGTATTTTATTAAACATTTTCACAATTTTCGCTTAAATACTATCGTTTTTAATATTAGCGCGCTCTCTCTAACATTCGTATTTACATATCTCTCCATCTTCTTCTTTTTGAGCGGGTATACCAAGCGTTAAGCAGATTCTTCACACAAGCATTTCTAATTTTACTAAAATTTGAGTTCATTGAACCAGGTTTCAAGCAGGAATAACGTGCAGACAACCGAAATGCCTACTTTTGATGATATTCATAATACGTAGTACAAGAACGCACTTTAAATGTATTCAAAATTTCAACTAAGTTCAAAATACAACAGTTCCGGTAACACAGAAGTAAATAAATTCCCAAATTACCGATTTGAATGCGCCCGGATTTGTCCTTGTATTGGAATAACGACGCGGGGAAGCGGATTTGTTCGTCCCGACTATAAAATACATTGATATAAGTCGATTTAAACAAAAATAATAATAATAGGAATTCACCTCAGTCGGTGTTTATAAAAGGCTTGCTTCCTGATTGGAGTTCAGTTTGTGGTCAACCTGATAGTGAGAACATAGTCATCAGAGTGCTTCCAAGTTACAAGTTCCGTTTAGTTCTGTATACTTTGTTACTCACTTTCAGTTCATTTTTCCATCAAGGTAACTCTACTGTTAATAATTCATTGTTTTTTAAGGGGGGAAATAGCAAAGTTGTTGAAATAAAAGAGATGTGCTATCCGCAGTTTTTACTGGGTGGGACTGTGTTTCCTGGTGTCGCCGATATTGTTACCCAATACTACTGCACACCTTCAAAAAATCAACTAAATGAACGAATTCTATCCGTATTCAAACTATATTTTTCTAATAACATAGAATAGCGCTGTTTTGTTATATTTAGTTTAATGTGTTTAATTATTTCTAGTTAAATGAGTGAAAATGTAATTTTATTTTTTCTGGAATAAATAAATTAAAATAAAAATAAATAAAAAAAATCCGCATGAATGACTTCGGAGAATTCGTATGTACAATTCATATACCTACGAGCAGCAAAAATAAATAAAAAAACCAAAACACATTAATTTTTACTTAATTATTCTTAACCAATACACTGCACACCTTCAAAAAATCAACTAAATGAACGAATTCTTTCCGTATTCAAACTATGTTGTTAACCAATACTACTGCACACCTTCAAAATCAACTTCTTTCCGTATTCAAACTATTCCCTTTAGGAAACCCCGCCGACAGTCGGACGGACATCATAGCATATCTCTTATATTTGAATGTCTTTGGAAAATAGGGTTAAGATTAGATTTTTTAATGATTTTCATGATTTTTTGGCATGGAAGAAATGTATATGATTTATTTAAACTTTAAGGTCATTTTATACATCTATTTAAGAAAATATTTTGACATTTTAAAGCATTTCCTCGGAAATCATCAGACGTAGCTACCAGTATTTGTACCTACATTCTGGAGGCCACAGTTTCTTCTGAAATCAATAGGGTTTTTAATTTAGTTTAAGAACATACCTCTCTTCTATATAAAAACATGAAAATTGAAAATTTATTTTTTTACAGGTGTGTTGTAGAAACTTTGATTTTTACCATTTTAACATCTTTTTTTAATACTTTGGACAATGATATTACTAAGAATTTCGGTTCATATAGAGCGTATTCATATAAAGAAAGTATCTGCCCATTTTTAAAACGATTGGTTGAATAATTTTTGAGCTAGAGTGTACACAAATTCAACAAAATACGTTTTGAGAAAACGCGTTTAAGTTTACCACGCGGTGCAGCACTTGGGGAGACGCTCACTTAAACCCCCTCATGACACCGGAACGAATTCATTTTTTTTTAAACTTTGGGAACATATTCTTCAATTTATGAAATAAAAAAAAACAACAACAATTTTTTGAGTCATCTAACCCTATCCCCCCAAGTAGCAATTGGTTTATCGAAATAATAATATGCAAAACAGCTGTTATGTTAACCCCGTAGGCCTCAACCGTATTTTGTAGGAATGTCAAAATATTTCAGTTTTATAATAAAATTCAAATAAATGGGATATTTCTTGATGTATCCGAAAACTAAGAACTGTTTTGAAAAGGTTGTAAAATAAGCTTTCATATTTTATAATTATAAATAAACATTTAAATGAATAAATTACTTCGTTTTTACCACTTTTATTGTTTACAAAACCAACATGTTTCGTGAGCAATGCTCACTTCTTCAGGGTTTTTTATTGATACTAATTATAAATAATAGACGTAGACAACGGTGTCAATTGAAAAAAAATTGACATAGACAATGGTATCAATGAAAATATGAGAGTGGGTAGAGGAGAGAGGGGCAATGGATTTGAATATTATTAATAACCAAAAATTGTTCTTAAATGACCCAATATTAAACCTGTTCCCTTTGTAAATTGTCTCCCATTGCCCCTCTCTCCTCTACCCACTCTCATATTTTCATTGATACCATTGTCTATGTCCATTCTTTTTCAATTGACACCATTGTCTACGTCTATTATTTATAATTAGTATCAATAAAAAACCCTGAAGAAGTGAGCATTGCTCACGAAACATGTTGGTTTTGTAAACAATAAAAGTGGTAAAAACGAAGTAATTTATTGATTTTAAATCAAAATGGTGCCACAAAATAAGTTTGCTGTGTTAGAAGAAGAAATAAACATATAATTTCTTAAATAATTTTTTTTTTGCATGCAAACATAAAAAGCCTTAAAATGGCTCACCTTCTAACTAAAATTACTGATAACGAAAATAAATAAAAACACAACCTCTAACCGTGATAGTAAGGGAGACAACGATTGATCTGTATGAGTTGTTCCAAAACCGAACAAATAGACTTAACGCAAGGGCGGATTTAGGGGGGGGGGGGGGTGTTTTTTTTTGTGTACTGTGGAGATTCCATCACAGTACATACTTAGAAGCAAAAACTGTCTCTATTAAACATTTAATTTTTCTATTGTTTTGACACTTTCATAATTTGATGACTTTTTTTTTTCAAAATTTTTTTCTTCAAAATCAAACAAAAAAAAAATCTTCTGCATGTCGTCACTGGTCACTCAGCCGGGTGTCCGACGAACCCCTTACCCCGCCTCCAACTGTTCAACAACTACCATTTTTTTATGTTTTTGTAGAAAAAAAAACATCAAAAATGTCACCGGAGACCAAAATTTCATTTACATTTTTTACTCCAAATAATGTCAGGAATCACTGGTTAAAGTAAGCCAGTCAACTACGTCCCTTAACACCCTGTATACTTGAACTTGTAGAAATAAACTTGAAGTATGATAGGTACTTCGCTTTATTTTATACAATTTAATGTGAATCACAATTTAACGTGAATACAAAGAAACGTGAATACCTCAGTGGCAATTCTTTTTAAACGACTTCAAAAAGGAGGAGGTTATCAATTCGACTGTATTTTTTTTATGTTTGTTACCTCAGAACTTTCGACTGGGTGAACCGATATTGATGATTCTTTTTTTATTTGAAAGCTGGTGCTACCCGTGTGGTCCCATTTTAATTTGGTTCAGTTCCAACGATGGCATCCATGAGGAAACCATATAAGTCCAAGTAAATAAACCATAAATAATTGCATCAAGTATGTGCGCGACAAATGGACGAATAACTCAATATCACGCCAACCGATTTCGATGATTCTTTTTTTTATTGGAAAGGATGTACTTCAGGGATAGTTTGATGGGGGTTTGGTTAAGTTCTGATTATGGAATCCATGACAAAGTAACGGAACTCTTCAATTCTTAGGAGCAAATTAACGATACTCGGCCGAATATCTAACCCTAACGTCGTTATGGTCAAATTATGTCTGTCTCATATAAGCAGTACGTTTAGAAGGTCTACCCATATTCAGACAAATTAGTTAGTGTACTTCAGATTCACTAAAAATCAAAAAATAAACAAAAATTTTAACAAAACAAAAAAACGACTTCAAAAAATGCATTAAGGTAAAAAAATAATTTCATATTCTTCTACAACATCATAATCAACTTACTTTTTCTACTCATCAACATGTAGGTAAGATTGTTATTTTTGGAGTCGGTGTCAGCAAAGGTAGGTACCCGGCCAGGCGTGTTCACTTGACAGCTCCCCTCACGCAGCGGCCCCGCTCTCGCCTCTCGCCTCGCCTCGTCAAGTCGCTCGTGCGACACAAGCACAACTCACCTATAACTATGTATGTAGTTACAAACCTACCTTGGCTGACACCGACTCCAAAAATTACAATCGTACCTACATGTTGATGAGTAGAAAAGGTAAGTTGATTATGAAGTTGTAGAAGAATATGAAATTATTTTTTTACTTTTTAGTGCATTTTTTTAAGTCGTTTTTTTGTTTTGTTAAAATTTTTGTTTATTTTAAACTTTCTTCGGGCAAAAAAGTACAATAATATTGAAAAAATGCAAGTAACAAGTCTAAATACACACGACTTTCAAGGTTCGTTAAAAATACTTTTAACACGGTTAGCTCATACGGGCCTTTTCCGAAAAAAAAACTCGTCGGGCCGCTTTCGAAATTTCGAACGCGTGACGTGGCTTGAAGTAAAACACTGCCACTTGTATTGCAGTAAATTCAAATCTGCCAGTGGAACATGGACTTCAAGCTACGTCACGAATTTTTAGCCAATCGCCGCTCTACCCCCTTGATGAGCGAACCTTGTTAAGCCGCCGCTACCCGAATTTCTACCGATTTCTTACATATCTCCCCTTAAACATTTGAAGTTTTTAAGCTCTTAAAAAAATATATGTTCCACGCCGTAACGCAAATTATATGAAATTCCCTCGATAGAAAAAATCGCAAAGTGTGCTCTGAAAATTATTATAAACACGTTCACTTCACTTATTTTACAAGTTATAGTTGTGATAAAATTCACAATATTTTTTTAAATGATACTTGAGACGCCTTCCACGAGATTTTTGCTCTATTTTAAATGAGTCGTGTTTTATTAAACGTTTTCACAATTTTCGCTTCAATTTTATGATTTAAAACATTAGCGCGCTCTGTCCAACATTTGTAATTACATATCTCTCCATCTTCTTCTTTTTGAACCTTAAACGCATTTTCTACGAACCTTGTACGACGATTTAACATTTGAACAGAGAATATTTACTGAACCATCAAAACGGCCATCATATTGAAACCAAACGTCCAAGCAAATTTACAAACAGACAAAATGCAAAACGGTCGAGTTAATTCACCGCGCTCAGTCAACAAAATTTTGTTTCAATCAGAACTATCTTTAAACAATAATAATTATTGTTAAAAAAAATTACCAATTAGTAAATATTATCAAATCATTGTAAAGGAAACCACATAATATCATGTATCTTTTGTGAAATCAAAGTTATCATTCTGCGTATTCTCTCGTTCCCGATATATATATTTTTAAGAGGTATTTCAACTGCCTATCTCGATTACGGGGTTATTTTCCTATTTCTTTGAAAGGGCAAAAGAGGCCAACATCTGGGTACCTTCACTTCAAAACTCTTTCAAAGCCCTTCGATATCGCGCCCGGGGCCTATTACCGGAAACTCCACCCTTGTCCCTTCTCTGATAAACACAGCTTCGAATAATTTATTATCTCGAAACAAAATATTAACACCAAGAGTCAATAAGAAGTATATTATGGCCCGGTATATCAGCCAGTCCATATCCTTGCTACGTACGATATTCCTCGCTCCAATTTAGGCCCGGCGCAAACGTCAGAATTTTCCACCGATAGTCGGTTCCGACAAAATTCGATTGGACGGCAGGCGCGGAAAGGCGTGGCCTATTTTCATTACTCCGCGCGGCCGTCCAATCCAGTCCGAAAATGGGCGTGGCCCCGCCCCGGTATTATAACCAATCCGGTTCGAATCGATTTTTGTCTGATCTGACTCTTGTCTGGCGTGTGCGCCCTGCCTTAAGCGGGTAAATTCTACCGCTCAAGCTTTGCTAAGTCGTAGAATAGTTCCTATTTTAGACCGCCCAAGGCGCTAGCAGTCATATTATGTCAGATCTGACATTTACGTATATAATATTTGATTATTTTCATTATTTTTTTTTGCGCTACCTCCTTCTTTAGCCAACGTTTCGGACAGCTTTGCAGGCTTCATCATCAGGGCAGATCCGGCAGATGTGTGATTGTTTTTTTTTACATGAGCTCCACACAGGAGGCCCTGAGTAAAATAATTTCCCTCAGGGCCTATGTCATATTTGGGGATGCTGTGTGGTTTTTTTAAGGAAAGGAAGGAGAGGAGAGTTCTGGGAAGGAAGAGGGTTTAAGGTGTGGGTAAGAATCTGGGGTTCAGTGTGTTCTGGTCATCCGCCTCCAAAAACCTAGACAAACCTCACTCATGAACCCGGGCACCCCTGCTAAATCATCAAACATAGCGAACCACTTGGGGTGACCTATGGCAGAGGCGTGGTACAAAATAACCGAGACAGGCAATGGCGTAGGAACTGGTTCCAAAATAGCGTGTTCCTATTTGAATACTTCTACCGAAATTTACGTAAATTGCCTAATTTTAAAAGTAGGTAAATATAGACTATTATTACCAACATTAATGCGTGTTTTTCAACGGTTAATTTCAACAATAGTGCACTGACTCAAGCAAAACAAATATAAATTAAAATTAAAATTAGTGTACTCGCGTATAGCACGACACTAATTGAAGTGGGTAACTTTATCAAAAATTAACTCGTAAATTAAACCCACCTAAAAATAAACTGCCGACGTTTTTGAAAGATCACGATCATAATATTGCGATTTCGATACTGGGAGTAGAGAACATAGACAGTAGATTTGTTTTTTTAAAGAAAAAAGAAACACATTCCTCTGTCGAATTCATAGATAATACACTTAAAATTGGTGACATCTGTGTAGGCTTTCGACCTATATACGGTTATGTTCCAATTCCAAGCCACCTTATTTATGTTCCAAGCTGCGCTAAGCTCGGCATTCCAACCAAGCCGACTGCAGACCTACAAAGGGTCGCCAATGGCCACTTGCAATACATTTTTGTATTTATTTTTTGTATTTATGTTCCAATTCCAAGCCACCTTATTTATGTTTCAAGCTGCGCTAAGCTCGACATTCCAACCAAGCCGACTGCAGACCTACAAAAGGTCGCCAATGGCCACTTGCATCACATTTTTGTATTTATTTTTTGTATCTATGTTCCAATTCCAAGCCACCTTATTTATGTTTCAAGCTGCGCTAAGCTCGACATTCCAACCAAGCCGACTGCAGACCTACAAAAGGTCGCCAATGGCCACTTGCATCACATTTTTGTATTTATTTTTTGTATCTATGTTCCAATTCCAAGCCACCTTATTTATGTTCCAAGCTGCGCTAAGCTCGACATTCCAACCAAGCCGACTGCAGACCTACAAAAGATCGCCAATGGCCACTTGCAATACATTTTTGTATTTATTTTTTGTATTTATGTTCCAATTCCAAGCCACCTTATTTATGTTTCAAGCTGCGCTAAGCTCGACATTCCAACCAAGCCGACTGCAGACCTACAAAAGGTCGCCAATGGCCACTTGCATCACATTTTTGTATTTATTTTTTGTATCTATGTTCCAATTCCAAGCCACCTTATTTATGTTCCAAGCTGCGCTAAGCTCGACATTCCAACCAAGCCGACTGCAGACCTACAAAAGTTCGCCAATGGCCACTTGTATCACATGTTTGTATTTATTTTTCCTGTAGGCAAATATTCTAAGACATTCCGTTTTTTATCGTATTTTTGAAACCCTGGCGATTTTTTGAAAATTTCAATCTGAAAAATCGGACCATTTTTTATAAACCGGAAAGACGGGACGTAATTTTATTGGTGCGAAAAAACGATAATTACATAGCCGAAAATCATTTAAAAAAACGTATTCAAAACGAATAGCACAGGTGAATTACGAGGCATACCAAAAATATTTCATGTCATAAATATTTTTTTCCTTGATCCCTCTTATTTATCATTAATCATTATAATGAGTATAAACAATAAATCTAGTGAATTGTAAATGTCAAATTTAAAAATTCGCCTGAAATCAAAGTGTTGCCATATAAAAAATCAGTGTGGAATTTTACAAAATTAATTGAATCATTCGGAGACGGGAAATTTTAATGTAGTGACGTCACGAGCCCAAAAAACGGATTTATTTATTTATAAACAATACATTTCTTAAAAATGTTGGTAACATTTTCGTTATCTTAGTAGAAAAATCTACCCACACGATTTTTTCTAAGTCATTATGAAATCCACGCAAGCGGCCTATTGAATTTCTAATTTATATACTTTTTAATCATTATATTATTTTTTTTACCTTTGAAAGGTCCCGTTTATTATAATTATAATAAGCTGACAAACTTAAAAACATGATAGTTGTCCTCTTTTGCTGAACACAATTCGTTCAAAAACTGAACTGTCAAAAAAACAAAATGGCGCTTGATGGCCATCTGATTACTTTGTCACATGGGAATTCCCGCGAAATAACTGGGCCTAATAGTAGACGACTTATTTTGGGTTTGAATCTTCGCTTACAAATTAACCCCTCATGTTCAGACGAAAGACTTTTTCGGATTTTAATATGCAATTTAATATAAGCATTAGTTTTAATCAAGGAAACTATTTTTTTTAAATCTTTCTTATAAACCTAATTTACCACTTAATGCAAAACCAAAAATCACAATAGTTAGACAAACATTTACCAAACTTAAAAAAATATTTTAATTTTTAAAAATTGATAAAAAACCTTGAACGGGTGATCTGTTTGTAGGTTTTCTGTAGAAATATCTACGTATTTCAAATTATACGGGAGTATCTATCGTAAACTTTTAAATGCAAAATACAGGTGAACTCCTAGCGTGGAGGACAATATACTATACCTTTGTAATTTAAATGGATTAAGAATACCTAAATAAAATTTAAAGAAAAATAAAAAACTAACTTATTCCACCTAAACTTTTGTTGGGAAATTCCAATAAACTGATATGGGTGTCTAATAATATGTGATTTAATATCTGCGTTTTTTTTTCTAGAAGAAATTCGATTTGAATCATAAAATATAAACAAATAAGTACTTAGGTTAGTTAGTTAGTTAGTTAAGTACTTATGAAAAGTTTCCTGACACTAAATATGTCGATATCTAAATTGATTATCTTCAATAGCAAGTTAACATGGGTCTTGAAGACACTCAATCATCCCACAAACTAACTTTTAAACTCAAGAACGAGTCATAGAAATGACCAGCCGAGCGATTCTATATCTTTTGTGGGATCATTATTGAGATAACGGATGTGATCTCCTGTCAGATTTGTGAGATTTTTACATATTTACTGTCACATATTTTAGTTTAGATCGCTTTAAACATGAATTCCTGCAAGTTTGCATGATTATGATATTCATAAGGGCCTTTAACCGGAGGCGTCTACTAATATCTACAGGAATTCCAAAAACTGAAAAAATCGAACTAATATCTATGAGAATCAAAGTGTTGACGAATATCTACAGCTCAAACTGTTGATTAATATCTATGAGAACCAAAGTGTTGACGAATATCTACAGCACTGGCAGAGGTTGGATTTGCAATTATGTATAGCATATTGGAATAACGTAATATTGCGTATGCAGTTTAAAAAACTTAATTTATGTAAGTATGTATGTAAAAAATCCCTAATATCGGACTATTGGGCACATTTAGCTGATTAGTCCAACCAACGCTCTGTAGATATTAGTTCAACCTACGCTCTGTAGATATTAATCAACACTCTGAAGTTCGTAGATATTAGTTAAACCTATGCGCTGTAGATATTCGTCAGACATACTGGCTGTAGATATTCGTATCTGGAGTCCTTTAACCAGCCAGCGGCCGAGAATCCAAATTTCTTCAAAAGATTAATTATTCTCCGTACCAGCTTTTTTTAAATAATAACTCAATATCGATTTTATTTCATTCAAAATTCGCTTTAATTTATACCTACATTAAAAAATGCTGAAAGGCGTGATGATAAAACTATTCAAATTATATACTTTTTGTAATTATTTTTTGATCAAAGGTATGTATATAGGTATTTATAATTTTTCAGTAATGTCTAAGCAAAATAAGAATGTAAAAAAATCCTGAATAATATATTAGTTTGTAACACCGTAAATAAATAGACAAACTGAAATATTTTCGTCAAAAAACACATGTGCGGATCTTTTATTAATGATTTTATTTAAACTAAAATAAAAATTCTGAAACATGCTTTCACAGATAATTTATTGATTTATTTTACTACATGATTATATGATTTGAAATGTGTGTTGTATAATACAAAATTTTGTTTGAAAATTTAACAAATCTGCCAACGACCTACGGTATAACCTTATTATGCTAAAAATAAACACATATTCTCATGATTTAAAACATAACTTTACCAGACAAAAGAACAATCTTTCGAAATCAATTTATAATTTTTTATGGAAAAGAGTCAATACGACTAAAATTTTATTTAAAAATGACATATTTCCGGTTTTGTCTGGTTATTCCCTCTTAATGTACGTTATACATAGAAAAATCAAATAAATCACACAAATCTGTCAGGAGATCAAGTTCGTTATCTCGATAACGATCCCACAAAAGATATAGAATCGCTTGGTAGTTCTCGTGCGACAACTGTCAAACGTGAACTATGCACTGGTGCCAAAGGGATTAATGACACTGGTTCTTCAGAGCATCTTCTCTTGAAATTCTGGTAGAACAAGAACATCATTCCCACCTGTCTTTGACGGAATCTTATTCTTAAACATTTCAGTAATAAAAAAATATATTCAAGAACAACTTGAACCTCCCTTCGATAACATCAAAACTGCTTATCATAATAATATTGTCATCGTGAATAGAAAAATCTAGAATGCCTGATAAAATTAATTAACTGTTAGTTAACCTGTCAGGTAAACTTTCACTAAATTGCTATCGGATTATACTACCAAATGGGATATTGTTTACGGCATATTTATGTTCCGTGTGATCCAATCAAATGTTTCATCGGTGATGACCTCTATTTCATTATGAACCCTGTCTAATGAATATGTACATACCTACTTACGTCATACAGTGGCACCCTAAATCACGTACGTAAGTCACAGGCTGCATGCACGGCACACAGAACATGTACATTCACCATTTGATAACAAAATACCGAGCATTGTTTTAGATTATACAGAGCTTTAAAGGGACATACTTTAACCAAATGCTTTACAATATATTTTTTTTTACATTAGCTCCACACAGGAGGCCCTGAGGAAAATAATTTCCCTCAGGGCCTATGTCATAGTCCTGGGTCGATCGTGAATGACCTGATCGTCGAAACCCGCTCACGAGCCGCCAAAGATCGAGTGGGTTATTTATTCGTCAGCACCCGGGTCTCAAGACCCGCGAACTACAACACATTCCCGCACCCCAAGACTCACGACACTCTCACGACCGGTCGCCGGTTGCCCATGTCGCCCATGTGGCGAGTGGCGAGACAGCGAGAACTGCGAACTGCGGCACATTCGGTCGCCGCTTGCCGATCAACACACACGTCCGTGACGTAACAGTATCCTGCTTTATGCCCGTGTGTCACGTCATCGCGGGATTGTTTAGTATATTCGATTTTTGAACATTCAACTAGACACGGAGTCGTTTTTAATTAGAGCGTATTTGTTCGTTCTAGAATGCGATTTTTTCTATTTAGTAAGTAAAATAATTATTCGTAATATTCATTTTATTTTAGTTACACGTAGTTTCTCTTTTGCAAATAAAATTATCCCACGGTTACTTCAAGTAAGTTCCCAAAAATGTAAAGTGTTTACTGTCAGCGTTTTATAACCCAACCTAAGAGGAACTCCTATAATCATAAAATTCGCAATATTTGTTAATCCCCAAGGTTTGAGTTGTAACTTTATTGGTGTGGCCTTTTTGGCCAACTTTTAAAGCTATTTTATTGTTTTATTGTGGGTTTTTCGGGTCGCTTATGACTTGACCGGTCAGAGCGGCAACTGGTGCGAGAAACTCGATTATTGAGTTTCGTATTTTGTGTCGCGAAAAGAGCGGGTCTTCGCGACCCGCTCGTGACGCCAGTGTGTCGTGAGCAACCCGGGTCGTGTAAAATGATCGATCGACCCAGGACTACTATGTCATCACTTTTAAAAGGGTTTGGGGGCGTTCAAGTATTACGTAACGCAATTTTTGAAGATTTTTGACCCCCCCTCCCCCCCATGTAATGCGCCGTAACGTTTTTCCGTCCTCCCCCCCCCCCCCCCCCCCCCCCCCCCCCCCCCCCCCCAATCTTTCCCCCCCCAAAACGTTACGTTATGCCCAAGTGACAATTTTTACCTGAAAGTCACAATTAAGTTGCGCAAAGTACTGGAAAGTCGCTTCAATACCTTTTTTCTTGTTTTAATCGCGTTTGCGGTAATAAATAAAGCAAGAGATTTCGAGAACGAAAAAGATTGCCAACTTGGAAGATTTTAATTCCCTATTTTTTTAATCTAAATAAGGAAAAACCTGTTACGTAACGCGTTGTTCGAACCCCCCCTCCCCCCTCCTCGTAACGCACAGTAACGTTTCACAAGACCCCAAGACCCCCCCCCCACCAAGTGCGTTACGTAATACTTGAACGGCCCCTTTCTAAAATTGTAAAGTAATCAAGATGTCCATTCTTTTGGTGCTGTGTGAAGGGTCTTTTTAAAGAAGGAAGAATAGGAAGTTCCTAGAAGGAAAAGGTATGAGGGGTGGGTAGGAATGGGGGTCAGTGTATCCAGGAGAGATGGACGTATGAATCTATCCCTCATAACACATTAAAATCCTGGCTCTGCCATTGGTGGAAAATATCACAAACTCCACCGGAAACCAATGACGTGGAACACGTAGGTGATCACGAAACAGAAAGTATTTATCTCGGGATCATTGCCTTTCAAAATCAAATAATGTCAATTTTATTCAAAATATAATTATATTTTTAAAAAGAAAACTTCTTTAGCACCGTTGTGATTTGAAACTCGATGAAATGAAAAATGGCAACACTAAAAAGAGACAACATATGATATACATCCGTAGGATTTAGCCTGCAAAAGAATGAGATAGTATAACCTGTCTCCTCTTTGTGCTGTGCTTTGTAGCCTTCCCACTCTTGGCTACTTTAGTTTTCTGAAGGTTTCACTTCAACCGCGTGTGAGTTGCACACTCTGATTTTTTTTGTTAACAAATAATTAGAGAGACACTCAGAAATTTATTATTTAAAAGAACACCGTTAAAAGCAAAATGTAAACACAAAATCTGTCAAAAATTTTAGCAAAAAAAAAAATTTTTAATGTGAATACCACATAAGAGTCCCAACTGCTCCCGTATTAAGCCAAAGCCAGTAAGACTATGGCATTCCCAATTGTGGTTATTGTAAGGTTGAATTTAATGGAGAGGGGAAGAAGATGGGAAGAGGAAGGTGGAAAAATACCTGGATATAAGTCACTCAAATTCAAAGAAAGTTTGAGTTTATTGAACTGATGTGATATGATTTCTTCTTAATTCTTCTTGCATATTTGTGATTAAAAGTATGTAGGTATACATATACTTTAGTTGATAAATTTCATCGGTAAAATTAACGATGGCTTAAAGTCAAGACATTGTATCCCGGTTTTTTGCTGAAATTTTGTTATAAACTAGACTCTACTGACGAGAACCAATTTTACATCTCTAACTCACACCATTACAAAGATATTGACATTTTCTAAGCATTAAAAACCAAATTTATATTTTAACTTTTTACCCGCGTTGATCTACTCCGTTTTTTCAATACCCATACGCGGTATGTATATGTCATATTTCAAGTACCACGAGGCACGAGGACACATTCACTTGATTATAGATGTTTTTTACGAAAAAAAAATTTACTTTCGAAATATGCCTGAATATGTCAGCATCGTGATAGTTACACGAATATATATATATATATATATAGTGTGCGGGAAAAAATACTGTGACATAGTAGCGCTGTTATATCGGCAGTCGAAGTTAGCGTAACAAGGGCTGATACGGGCGCGTGTGAGGCATGGCTTTTGCCGTATCAACTGTTGTTACGATCGCGTGGAAAAGGTTAAGGAATTAAAAATCTTAATATCAAATATACAATTTATACCAATTCAATTTATGCAAAATGCAAGATAAGTACCTAGTTCTTCTTAAGTCGGTTTCTCATTGCTGATGATCATGACCCTACTCCAATTTCCATAGTGGACAAGGCTTCTCCACTCCTAGTGGTTTTGCGCCGCATGGAGAGCCAAGGAAACTCTAGTACCGGATGCAAGTGATACTTGATCACTCCAGCGCATTGGTGATCTTCCTCTGCTTCTTCTGCCAAACACTGTGGCCAGTGACTATAAGTTTCTCCAAGCTAGAGTACTCCAGTTGGCGATCAACTTGTCAAAGTATCTTAAAACACGTTGTAGGTAGACATTTAATATTATTGCCTATTGACACATTCCAGAGACATCTGAACCCTCCACATAGCATCCCCTAAGATGACTGAGGGAAATTATTTTCCTCAGGGCCTCCTGTGTGGAGCTAATGTAAAAATAAGCATAGTAGCTGACCGGAAAAAATTCATAGTGTGTGAACATGCAAAATTTGCTTCACTGCAAACATAGTGAAGGGCCCGTAACCCGGATTTGTACCGATTTATTACATATTTCCCTTAAACATGGTAAGTTTAAAAGCTCTTAAAAAAATATATGTTATTCTTGAAGATAATATCTAGACTTTGCCCGCGCCGAAACGCAAATTATATAAAATTCCCTCGATAGAAAAAAATCGCAAAATATGTTCCAAAAATTCGTAAAAGTTATAAGTATGAAAAAATTCACAGTGTTTCTTTAAATGCTGTTTAAGATAATGCCCGCGAGATTTTTGCTTTATTTTAAATGAGTCGTATTTTATTAAACATTTTCGCAATTTTCGCATTGATTTTGTGGCTGTAAATGTTAGCGCTCTCCTCTAACATTTGTAATTTCGTATCTCTCCATCTTCTTCTTTTCGGGCCCGGTTTGCAGAGCCTTAACAACGCACTGGCAAAAACAATACAGCGCCCTTTAGGTGATTTTTCACAAAATGGGGCTATACAAAATTTTAAATTACTATTTATATTATTGTAGTATTTTTTTTTTTTACATGAGTTCCACACAGGAGACCCCGAGGAAAACTCTTTCCCTCAGGGCCTATGTCATCTTTGGGGATGCTGTGCGGAGGGTTTTTTTAGGGAAGGGAAGGAGAGGAGAGTTATGGAAAGGAAAAGGGTTTAAGGGGTGGGTAGGAATCTGGGGTTCAGTGGATCCTGGTCACCCGCCTCCAAGACCTAGACAAACCTCACCCCACGAACCCGGGCACCCCTGCTAAATCACCAAACATAGCGAACCACTTGGGGTGACCTATGGCAGAGATGTTGGTTATCCAATAAAGGTTCCCGGGGCGGCGGTACCCATTCCCGCCTCCCAAATTATTATGGCAGTTGCTGCCTACAATTTATTGTAATAAAACGTTGGATTAAGGTCTATGCCCACTACACCGTTCCATACCATGACCGTACTATGAACGTATCAGACACGAAATAAACACGCTACGCCCTACTATGCCCACTAGAACGTGCTAACACCGTATTATACTCGTAGGTCTCGCTGCCCACTAGCCCGTTCCGTTCCGTCGCGTGCCAGGCATAGAGCGGACCGGCACCTGCAAAATGTTGTCATAGAGAATTAGCCGTCAGTCCGGTCATGGTATGGGACGGTGTTGGTCGGTGACGGGACGGGCTAGTGGGCAGCGTTTCATACTGATCGATACAAAGAATACTTTTTTTGCATGCGCCGCTACGGTTACAGTCATGGTATGGAACGATGTAGTGGGCATAGACCTTTAAGTTTAAACAAAGATCACAATACTTCATCCTGAAATGTTGATTTCGATGGACCCACCGTTCAGTAACAAAACTAAAGATAGCAATTTCATTGGCAGATTTATCTGAAAATGATTCATTTGACTCATTTATACACTAATTATTGGATATCAGCGGAACACAATGTACAGGCAGGCATACCAGTCTATTTTGTTTACGTATTCAATGCTGGCTGTAAATTGTTTATATGGTTAGAATAGCAATTCAAAAACTCGAACCTGCAAAAACTCTTTTTACGGTAAAGTGGAACAAAAGAATGATAACGGTGACATCCTGGCCAATTTACTATTTTAGAAGCTCATTCAAAAATGAATGCAAACTTTTTTGAATACATCACTCGCCAAACCAAAACAAAGAAAAATTGAATATTGTAAATAAGTGTTCACAACTTTTCACACTGTCCAGGATCGTATTTTGACGTGAGTGTAATAATCGAAGAAATTTACCCTATTATGAAAAGTCACATAAAATACAAAACATTTATTTGACTGTAGAATATAGCCTTGATGAAAGCCAAGATATGAGAGAGAATAGACCACTTGCATCACATTTTAAAAAAAAAAATTCCGGGCAAAGCAAATAATCTAAGGCATTCCGTTTTATTTTTTAAATTGTATTTTTGAAACCCTGGCGATTTTTTGAAAATTTCAATCCAAAAAATCGGACCATTTTTTATAAAATCGGAAATACGGGACATAATTTTATGGGTGAATTACATAGCCGAATATCATTTTTAAAAAAACCCCGACGTACTCCACACGAACGGCACAGGAGAATAATGAGGCATTCCAAAAATATTACATCTCATAAATATTTTTTTCCTTGATCCATCTTATTGATCATTAATCATTATAATGTTTAACGTCTATAAATGACTAATGGGGTTTCTCACCATCCTCCCAATAGTTTATGCATACACATAACGAATATTAATAAAAAAACAAATAAATACTAGCAACAGGTAAAAACTTCGGCTAATTTATCCTATATGTAGCCATTGTTCATAGATTCAAGTACCGAATAGTAAACTCAGACTTTTTAAATAAATAAATCCTGTAGAATTAATACAAAATATTCATTATGTGTATGGATAAGCTATTGGGAGAATGGTGAAAAACCCCCTAAATCCAACGTAATAAATTTGTACTTGTAAATTATAATTATAATAATATATACTTTGTTAACGTAGTTCTAATTATAATATACTAGCAGACCCGGCCACACGTTGCTGTGGCTAACGAAACACAACGCCATTACCCAACCTTTATAAAATCAACACCACCCACTTGCCAGCTGCCCACTGCCCGCTGCCCGCTGCCTGAATTGAATATTTGAATTTCTCGGCTTTTCTCTACTGTAATAAACATGTATTATACATATAAACCTTCCTCTTAAATCACTCTATCTATTGGTGAAAACCGCATGAAAATCCGTTGCGTAGTTTAAAAGATCTATGCGCACATACATTTTGAGCAACTTCATTTTATACTATGTAATGATAATGATTATAATTAGAACTACGTTAACAAATTTTATTTGCCATTATCCAAATTCAGCTACAGAACGAATTAATTTACCCAGAAATTTAGGAGGTAGAGGTATAATAAAAATAACATTTTTGAAACACAATCAGGTAGAAATGCAAAGAAATTTTTTCCATAGGAAAGCTAATAGCTCAGAAATGCACAAAATAATTTGCAAGGCAGATATACACATTACACCTTTAAATTTATATGAGGAGAATGCCAACATTCTTATAAATACTAACCAGGAATTATTAGATTCCTGGTCAAATAAAATTATTCATGTGAAACACTTCAATTATCTCAACCAAATGTATGTTGACAAATTTTCGTCAAACGAATGGTTGAGTATTGGAGAGTTGAGCGCAGAAATAGAAGGATTTATGCTTGCCATTCAAGATAGAGGCATTAATACTAAAAATTATAGGAAACATATAATCAAAGATAGAAAATGTTAGGCTTTCCGGAAACTATAGAACATATTATATCGGGATGTTCTGTATTAGCGTCGTCCGAGTATACATTTAGGCACAATCGACGTGACGTCACAAGCCCAAATAACGTATTTATTGAGTTAAAAATAAAAATAAACTATCAATTTCTAAAAAATTTTAGTAACATCATAATTTTAGTAGAAAAATCTATCCACACGATTTTTTCCAAGTCATTATGAAATCCATGCAAGTGGCTTATTAGCAGAATTAAAAGAAGGTAATCTTTGCAACCTCAGATTTATTAGAGAGTTATGTCTGTTGTAAAATAGTCGTTCACTTCGAAGGCACGAGATAGGAGACTAACTTAAGATATAAAGGTTTTTAGAGGAAATTAACCCGACAGATTCGAAAAATATATTCATGTGTTAAATATGTGTCTGTAATAATTATAACTTTCATTAACAATGAAACTAATTTCATTTTATGGTCACGGGATGTAGTTTTCGATTTTTTTGTGATAAAACTGTGAAAACCCTGCACAATAAATGGATTTTGCATACATTACTTCTCACGCTTAACTCAATACTGTCATTATGTTTATGTATTGCACTCTGGAAAATTAGCATCAATATGTAAAATGAATCAACTTCTACAAATAATACAGAGTATTTTGTTGTAAAACCATGTCCAAACAGCTCGGGAAATTTTGAGACAAAAAACTTGACCACCATCTCAAGAAGATTCATGATTTGATTGGCAATACGTTGTCAACAGACCATTTGCCATCTCTGATGCACAGACGTAGTATGGGCAAGCTGAGGTAGTTCTACAGGTATTTTAATTTAGGCTGCAGTAAGTTGCTAGCAGCATTGATCCCGGGTGCGCCTATTCCGGGAGCGGAACACCCGTTCACGGTTAATGTTGCTTCATGAGAATAATCGTATCCTTAACTCGGTTTCGTGTAAGTCGGCTCGTATATGGGATGAGTTATGAGATGACGGGCTATTCTATATCTTTTGTGGGAATGAGATAACTCTCGGCCGAGATCTGCTGTCAGATTTGTGTGATTTTAGATGGCTGTTATTTGCTTTTTCTATGGGCCGATGTCAGAATTTCAGCAGTCACGTATTTTAGTTTAGGTCGTTTTAAACACGAATTCATGCAAGTATGCGTGATTATTTATTCATTTAACGGCCTTAGAAAATCACATAAATCTGAGAACAGATCTCAGCCGAGAACTATCTTGTTCCCACAAAAGATATAGAATAGCTCGTCTGTTTTTCCTCCTTCATATAATCCGAACCTCTTCAACACCCGCATACTAAATCCCTTCCTACAATCCGCTAAGCAACATAGTTCCTCTGCCTTTTCATCGTGCAAACAGAGATGCTCTTGTGAGGCATCTCATAAAAATTTTAAAAAAATGAAGTTAACGGAAATTGAATGACTTTACCGCTATAAAGACGAATATAATATTTAAAATTGTTCAACTTTACCCATAATATGGCATGCTTCTTGTCATAAAACCGATGTATGGAAATTTGTTGACACTTCTGCCCATTTTTTTAAATTGTCAAGTTCAGAGATTCATCAAGTTTATGTCAAAAATACGTTAATGTCACATAATACGTGACTTCAATACATAGTGTTATTTAGATCCATTAGCATACTATTATGTAGGGTGTACGCGTTTTAGTGCATTGTTTGGTAATGAAGTACGCCGGGGGTCAGGCAAGCCATATAACTTAGCATTTCAAATCATTATGTTTGAATATTATGTGAATAACCATAATTTGGAATATTTTCAATGGCCGTCGATTTAATCAGGGTTAAAGTTTGGACTTTTCGCTGTTTCTAATGCTGCCGGTAATAGACGTATTGTGTTAATGGAATGTCCGGTCGTTGGTTATTCTTCATAAATTTTTTTATGTCACTTCTCAAAACTGTAGATAAATCTGTTAATTGTTTTAGTTTAGATCATCAGTTCTCAGAAATCGGATTTCAGAGATCTAAGTCATTCAAAATAGACCCCTTAGAAATATTTTTGGTTTGCCTTGGGATATACACTTCAAAGACATAAGATATAGAAACTATCAAATACTTCCCTTTAACACCATTTCTACCTTTTAATTAACAAACACTGTCTTGAATGTATTTCAATACAATTTCAATTGCATTAATGTACACTAGCTTGTGTCGCTCTCCATAGAGAGAAAAAAATGGCCTTATATTTAAACGCCCGGGGTCTCAAAAGTTTCGTATGATCTGTAGCTATTCGGCAACGTAAAAATAAATGAAATTATTGTTCACTATTAGCCCGCTAAAATAGCCGGAAGTTTTGAAAAAAAAATAGATTTCGTGATTTGGAAAAAAAATAAAACAAAGGGTTCATATTTTATATTTTGTATCAAACTTATTTTTCATTCCATAACTGCAGTACAAAGAACCCAAAAAAAAAATTTTTTTAAATATAATGTGATGTGGTGGTTAAAAATATAAAAGGGGAAAATAACACTTTTTCTGGATAAAATCAGAATTCTTGTTGACTTACTTGTATTTATAAACTTGAACTTTTTTTTTCGTTTTTGTCAGTTATACGCATTTTTTAATAATAAACAAACGTTAAAAGGTTAAATTACTGAAAAAAAAAAAAAAAATTTTTTGAAAAATGGTTTTAGGTTTGTTTTCTGATTTTCAATGCATTTTAGCGGGCAAATAACCATTTTAAAAAAATAAATTTAAATGCAGTTCTCATTTTCTTTGTAAGACGCAACTTTTGAGACCCCGGGCGTTCCTGAATTCAAAAGTTGAAATAATTGACACACCCTAATATACACTATAACATTACAGTCACAACATAACAACAAGAAACCACAACAAAGTATAAATATTCTTCCTTGCGCGGTCCCAACTCATTGCCTAGGTAGGCTGTTGGGGTCGGCTCTTCTCATTCTCAGGTTGTAGCTTCTTCGGTTCTGAGTATCGCCTTCATCCAGGCCGTTTTTCTGAAGTATTTTGGAGCATTGAGTCATCCAGGAGTTCTTTGGTTTTCCTCTGGATGACTGTCGATGAAGCTCCATAGACATTGCCTGCTTCACTGTGTGGTCTGATGGTCTCCATCTTATGTGTCGTTCCTCCAGCTTACTGTTTATGTCCGTGACACCCAGGCTACCATGAATGCGTGAACTTTTAATCTTCTCTTTCGGTGATTCTCCTGCCGACCATCAAAGCATTCTAATTTCTGCTGTTTCGAGTTGCCTAGAGTAGGAGTTTTGTTTATTTGTTTATTTGTTTATTTGTTTATTAGGAACATACACAGTACATAAGTTTACAAGTTATAAGGAATGTTAAATAAAGTAATTACATGCTTTAGTACCTATTACGTAAGTCCGTATAATATCTGGGATAATACGCCTGGGATTTGAACAGTTCTTAAAACTTAACTAATGAATGAAAGAGAAGAATAATATAAAGGAAAATTGTATACAAAGATAAAAGAGATTTTTTTTTTTTTTTTAGAACAAGAATTACATGCTAACAAATTGTAATTAGTTTAGTGAAAAGATGAGTATTTTTATAGCAATAAAAAATACATTCTCATGAGTAGTAATTAAAGTTTAATGAAAATATAAGTGTAAATAAGAAGTTTTAAAATTAATTATATCACGCCAACAAATTTAGTAAATTAGTTTTGTATGTTTGCAGGGAGTTGTGGAAAATGTCTAAGTGTAATAATTTTTCATAGTGTGTATAAGATGTGATTGCGCGAGAGATTGGTGAGTTTTGTGCTGCATTAGTATTATTGGATCCTATGTGAAAAAGTGAAGTGTGCCTGGTACGCCTCATTGGAACATTTAAACCAATGACAGATAGCAATTCGGGACTATCTATTTTATTGTTAAGCAGGTTATGTAGAAATATCAGATCTGACAGTGTGCGTCTTTTTTGTAAAGATAACATATTATTTGAAGTTTTGTTGTATTTCTTGAGTAAATATTTCGAAAATTTATTCTGTATACTCTCTATTAAGTCTATGTATACCTTATATTGAGGATTCCATATGGTGGAAGCATACTCCAGTGGACTTCTGACCAATGAACAGAATAATATTTCCAGAGTCTTAGCACTTTTAAAAACTTTACATACTCTTAATAGAAAACCTAGCATCTTATAAGATTTTGATATAATGTATTCGATGTGCTTATCAAATATTAGTTTGCTATCCAAGTGAACACCTAGATCTTTACATGTAGACAAATATTTTAGAGGTTTGTTATTCAAGTTGTAAGGATAGGTTATTTTATTTTTATTTCTAGTAAACGTAATCGAGTGACACTTGGATATATTTAAGGACAATAAGTTTGATTCACAGTATGTGCACAAATGATCAAGATCTCTTTGTAATTCGATGCAATCGGATAACGACTGAATAGGTTTAAAAATTTTCATGTCGTCCGCATACAATATAAAGTAACTATTTGGGAAGCATACAAGAATGTCATTTATATAAATATTGAATAGGAGTGGTCCGAGATGCGACCCCTGGGGCACACCTGAGACGATTTCTATTAAGCAAGATGCGAAACCATTGACAACCGTAATTTGGTGTCGATTACTAACATAAGATGCGATCCATCTATAGAGATCACCGTGAATTCCTAGACCTAAAAGCTTCTGTAAAAGAATATAATGGTTAACACGGTCGAATGCTTTAGAGTAATCAGTGTAGATGGCATCCACCTGGCATCTCATGTCCATTTGAGCATGAAGAAAATTTGTAAAAGACGCAAGATTTGAGGTTGTGGAGCGATTTTTTATGAAGCCATGTTGATTAGTTGAGAGTAAAGGTGAGATGGTAGAATATAATTGATCGTAAACAATTTTTTCCAATACTTTACTTAAAATCGGTAATTTGGATATCGGTCGATAGTTGGAGACATCATTTTTACTGCCGTTTTTAAAGATTGGGGTAATCAAGGCTGTTTTCCACTTGTCGGGAAATGTTCCTTCAGATAGCGATAATTTGAAAATAGCAAAAATGGGGGGTGTCAATTGTTTACTACAGTAGTTTATAAAGATTCCTGGAAGTTTATCGTTACCCGGTCCCTTTTTGATATCGATAGACTTAAGGTATTTGAAAGTTATGTCTTCATTGATCTCGATTGAGCTAATTACGCTATTTGAATTTAAACAATCACTAGCATTGCTTGTATGAGCAGGTTGATCATTCGAAAATACAGAACCAAAATACTCCGAAAATAAATTGGCTACTCCTTTACTGTCATTAGCAGTTTTTTCGCCATAAAACATATGATCGGGGATGGCAGGAGATTTTCTTTGAGAATTGACATAGGACCATATTTTTTTAACATTGTGCTGTATACCGGATTCTATCGTGGAAATGTAGGTTTTGTAAGCCGCTGAAGCGACCGTCTTTTGCCTTTTGCGTAGCAAAGAAAATGAGAGATAGTCAAGAGGGTTCCGATGTCGCTTCCATGCTCTAAAGAACTTTAATTTTTCATTTGTTATTTTTATTAAGGCTGACGTGTACCATAGTGGATATTTTCCAGATTTCACAACTTTCTTGGGAATAAATGCATCGATGATTTGTTCAATTATAACGTAAAATGAGTTTAACGCTGTATTTACATCCGGTGCATTTATAACGGCAGACCAGTCGGTCTCTTCCAGTTTCCCATTAATCACGGTATAATCTGCTTTATGGAATAATTGTATTGTTCTAGGAGTTGAGAGGGTAGCATTAGTGAATGGAATTTCTAGTTCAATAATCAATGAATTATGATGAGCATCCTCTTTAACTAAAGGATGATCTGCAAGCGTCACCTTAGCTGGAGTGTTACAGAACACGAGGTCCAATAATCGTCCATATTTGTTAGGTGAGTGGTTAAATTGAGTTAAATTTGCAAACGATAAACAGTTACATAGTGTGAGTGAACATTGGTCTCTGTTAGTTGATATTTGTTGATTAGTCCAATCAATACTGGGTAAGTTATAGTCGCCAATGATTAGAAACTTGTCATTGGGAAAACGGATCGTTAAGTCAGAAATGGCATTGGTATGGCTAGTAAATAACGCTAATCTTTCTGAGGATGTTAATTTTGGACCGACGCTAGGTAAGTACACGCAGCACATGTGGAAGTTATAACAATGATGATTAGATTTTGATGTATTGACAGTTATCCACATATCTTCAGCGTCTGAATTCCAAGAGCGGGGAGTAACAAAAAATTCTTTTTTAATACCTATGATTACGCCTCCGCCAGTTGATTTACCAGTGCGATGGATATCCCTATCATTTCTGTAGACAGAATAGCGGTTATCAAATAATTCCTCATCTAGGATGCTATCAACCAACCAACTTTCGGTAATGAAAATCAAGTCATAATTATTGAGCAGCACATTTTGACTAAATTCCAACGTTTTTGAGCGCAGACCTCTCGCATTTTGATAGAATATTATTAAAGAATAAAGCATTGAGAAATTTTGTTAAATACATTAATAACTTCGGTTTCTACAAAATATACTTGATTATTTTGTTCAAAAGTTATGTTCATAGTCATAAGTCCACTGGGAATAACAAAGCATAACATACAATTATCAATTAAGGTGCGTGAGTATATCATAGAATGTATAACTGAGCAGTGAGTACAATTATCAGCAGGTGGGGTTAATGTAAAAAGGGTAATATTCATTAAATTAAGAAAAAAATCAGGAGAAAAATAGTAGTTACAGGATAGATGATTTAACATGGTAATGGTGATTAAGCTATTAGGTTTTTTAACTGCGAGTCGCATGAGATATGTATGGGAGGTTGTACATAGTCCAGTATTCGGAACCATATATTATCGCGGGTCTAACAATAGTCTGGTATATCTTTCCTTTAAGTTTTGTAGGCTGACTAGTATAAATATTCTCAAAATACACTCACTAAATTAGGGACTAAAATCTTTAGTACGTAGCTTACACACAGTACAACAAGCCTTGGCCGTTGTTCCCAATCATACTGATCAACTGTTGAGCCGAAATTTTGGCTCAACACTCCTCAAATGCACAAATGCGCTCTTCCCAACGCAACTATCTGACCAACAGGCTAATCGAGCGTTACTAAACAAATCACTTAGCTGATCGGAGACTCAGATCGATCAATCGAAATGTCAGGAACAAGAGTGCAAGTGCAAGAAAATGCAAGCAAAGAAAGGTCTTAAAGTAGGACCTTATTATTTGAAAAAAACAACTTAAAGTTTAATAGTCTCTATAATAAGTAATATTTTGTAATGTAAAAATATTCATTATGTAAATATTGTAAATGTGTCGTTAATTTTACAATAATTAATTAATTTGACAAACCTCACCCCACAAAGCCGAGCACCCCTGCTAAGTCACTAAACGTATCAAACCACTTGTGGTGATCTATGGCAGGGGCGTTGGTTATTATAACATGAATAACTTGGGAATACAATGCATGTAGCTATTTATTGTCTACTGTCTTAACCCATTAGCCTCTGAATTGTTAAGCTTAAAAATTGTCCTTCACATCGGAATTAATTTTGTACCAAACATTTTAAATCTTTAGTGGTGTACTAAATCTAATATAACTTTTGAACCACGCATTTAAAAAAAAATTATAATATGATTAAATTTGGATATAAAAATTACTTATTTTAAAAAAAACTCTTTTTTTTATTTCAATTAAAAAAAATCGTACATTGGTCAATCTTATTGGCATAATTTATTTTTTTTACGTATATATAACTAAAAAAATAATTATGTGTGATAGTCCTCGAAGCAATCAGGAATGTGGAGGGCCACTTTGCAAGATTTTCAAGACTCGCTATTTTGACAAACTTTCAATGAGGCAGTTCGCTAACAAAAATTGATTTGTAAATATCAGAAAAAATATTAAAAAAAAAAAATTTATACAAATTTCATAATGCCAGAGCTCACCATTATATATAGACACCTTCGCGGGCATGTTTGAGTGAAATAAGTAAAGTCGTTCGGAAGTTATGCGCGTACATACATTTAGGCGATTCATTTTTATTTATATAGAAGATAGAAGATAGTTAATCACTTTAAACTAATGAGTCCTTTACCTTTACGGGAATAGCTTTATCAAACAACTATCATAATTTTTCATTGAAATAATGAAAAAAAACCTACTCTTCCTGTAAAATTTTCTAATGGTTATTTGGACAATTAAGAACTAAGGCATAGGAAGATATTACAAACATAGCTACAGATGCAAAGAAAACAGCGAGAGTAAACACATTGCATCATTATTATTATTAGCCTGGTAGTACAGATCTCCGGTTCCAGATCTCGTTAGGTCTTAAACCCATTAAATCCGTTGGCAAACCTCTTAAACTAAAAAGACTTAAGAAGATTCTTAAACTCAACTGATGAAGGAAAGTAAATATTGCTCCAGTAATCCAGTATTAAACACTTTTTACTTATTTGGCAGATGGCTCCCAAACCCCAGGTGATAAATGGTGAACCTCAGGAGGAGGGGCCGTCAGGATACCGCCTGTCTCACCCCCCGGCCGGGGAAGAGGTCTGCATTTCGGGGGCTGCCGGATTTTTCCCCGACTCCGACAACATGATCGAGCTGAGGGACAATCTCTTCGGCAAGGTAAGCGTTCATTTATAATTCCCCCAGTCCAACATGGACTGCTAGGATTATGGAAAATCTATGATTAATTAATTCATTATTTTTTACCACCTTGATGCTCTGTACCCTTTTAAGGATAGATTGATTTTGATGCGGAATTTGAATTTATACAGCATGACCAATCAATAAATGAAGTGAGTCACAAAGAATTGCCTTTTCTGAACTAGTGAACTTTGTCGTCAAAATTGTGCAGTTGATGATTGTTGCATCGGAAACGGTTTTCGAATTACACCTTCAGATGCACTGTAAATTAGACAATAAAACGAAACGAAAATGGAATGCTGGAATTGGGTGGTAATATGTGTATGTACTTACCTTTGCAAAGGCGAACAACACAATTACAAATATAGTTTATTTAGTTCCACCGTGCTACCTCGAGGTATTACCGCCGCAACACATATAAAACAATCTTGATACGGTCAAAACACCTTATTTTAGTTCATAAACAAATATATATTAACACAAACAACCAACAAAAATGCTTTCCACTTTCCATGTGGTCTAAAATATTCTTCTGTTTTTTTCAGAAACAAAAGCACTTCAGTCACTTTCATCTTTGTTCCATTTTCAAATGCTTTTCTAGCAAGTTGATATGGTTAGGGAAGGTACTGGATAAATAAGTACTGGATAAATTGCATCCCGGTAGGAACTACTCATATATCATCATTTCAAAATCAAACAATGATATTAAAGTGCCCAGACTTTCAGATTGTACATCATTTATGAAAGAAAGGGAGAAGATACAGCGATTCTCTCAGCCGTAGTTTTACCGATATTTAGTAAAGCATTGATTTTATGCTGTTGCAATATTTCGTGTTTCCAGGTAGACATGATTTCTGATGATGACAGACGCTGGAAGCTGGCCCATCCTGAAATCCCACAGAGGACCGGCAAGATCGTCCACGTCAACAGGTTCGACGCCTCCTTTTTCGGCGTCCACTTCAAACAGGCGCACACTCTCGACCCCATGTGCCGGATGCTTCTGGAAAAAACTTACGAAGCTGTCATTGATGCTGGTAATATAAATGTATTCCTTTATCATTTTCGAACCCATAGCTCAGGGAGTGGAAACACAAACCTGCAATAGCCATCCCAAGCCAAGGTGTGAGCTACCGTGCTCAGGCTGAATGTCCTGGGGAACAGAGTCATGAACGGTCGAAACAAGGTCGCATCTTGGAGTATTTAGACCTTACTCCAGCACACGGGGCTCTGCTGGAGTGGACCTTCTATTTCCCTGGTCACTCGTGGGACAAAAAAAAAAATTTGACCGTTCGAAAACTAGGGGCCTTTTGAGAACTTAGGAGTGCTGAGGCAACGTCTATGAACTTCCTCCCTGGGGCTCTCTAGGAGGAACCAAGAGGACAAGCCGTGGAGATGAGAGCTGAGGCCACCACCATGAACTCTTCCCTTGCGGGGCCTTCAAGGAACCCAGGAGGAGTGAAGTGGAGAGATGATGTCCTCTTCCTATGTGGGGCATAGGAGCAAGGTTGAACCGTGTAAGAGTGAAGAGGAGAAATGAGACCATCTCTGTGAACTCTTCCATTGTGGGGCCTTTAGGGAACCACAGAGGAGGAGAGATGAAGTCCTCTTCCCTCCTGGGGCCCTCGGGGAACCAAGGTGTGGTGGACTCTTCCCTTGTAGGGCCTTTAGGGAACCAAAGGGGGGTGTACTCACGAATTATTAGAATAAAATAAAAGAAAAAGTGTGTATTTCGTCTGAAGGCAAAAAAACAACATTTACGTTATAACCCACTTATATGTTTTCAGGTGTAAATCCAAGGCAGTTGAAAAACACAAAAACTGGAGTGTTCATTGGAGCCTGCTTTTCTGAATCTGAGAAGACTTGGTTCTACGAAAAAATGCAGGTCAATGGGTTTGGAATCACAGGGTACGTAAAAAATTCTAATTTTGTAGGATTTTGATGACAGAAATCGATTTATGTATGTAATGAGAGTGAAATATTTCTAACCTAATATAATCTTTCCAGATGCTCTCGAGCCATGTTAGCCAATCGCATCTCATACTGGCTAGGAACAACCGGACCATCATACACAGTGGACAGTGCTTGCTCCAGCTCGCTGTATGCTCTTGAACACGCCTACAGAGCCATCCGAGATGGTCATTGCGATGCTGCTATCGTCGGAGGCTCCAACCTTTGCCTTCATCCATACGTGTCTCTGCAGTTCTCCAGGTAATAATATTTTAATCTTATGTTTTGTTGGGGGCAATCTGCTTAGCACATTACATTCCTTTATCTCAGTCCTTTTAATGAGATTCACTGGGGTTATAATCGGGAGTTTAGCAATGTCTTCTGGTTTTATAATCCACAGCATCCTTTGTTTTTAACCCATTGGCCACAAACCCCGACAGCCTGCCGGGTGTGCAACTCAGGTACTTAACCACAAACCCCGGCACGCTGACGGGCTAGAGTAGGTACGTCAAAAAACGGAAAACGAGCACAGTACTGACATTTTTCAATAAAATTTTAAATGCCGAACACTCTGTAGATAATTAATCATTAATTTCATACAATAGGCAATAATATGTTTCTTATGTTTTTTCCCTGATATTTGTGTTCCAAGTTTTGTATGCAGCCAGCCGCCATTTAATTTCTTCGAAATTGCGAGTGGTTCTAGGCTTTTGGTAGTGACCCTGAACGTCCCTGATTGCTTTGAGGACTATCATAGATAATTATTTTAATAGTTATTAGTATACATGTATATAAAAATCAAAAATTATTATTGTTCGATTTAAGAATCCTATGTTTTTTTGTAACTTTTTGAATAAAAATGTGGAAAAAAACTGACGAAAAAAGGGAAGGTTATATTTGTAACCTTATTTACACATATTTTAATATTTAAAAAAAATATATATTCTTATGTTTTTATTTGCCTTAATCCAATATGTAAACAAATTTAAAGAAATTATTTCATTTGAATATACGGTTCAAAAGAAACAATAGATTTAGTAGACCAATGCAGGTTTTCAATTTTTGGTACAAAATTAATTCAGTGGTGAAGGCCAACTTTTTAGCTCATTAATTCTGTGGCCAATGGGTTAATAATATAATATGAAATATAAAAGAGACATAATATTTTCTTAGTCCTCCTCACTTGGAAAGCCTGTGCCGAAAGGATCTAGGTTTTGGATACGGTTTTTTTTTCAGTGTTTTCTTTTTAAAACACTAGTCAAATTTTTAACTCTTTAACTCTCGACAGGCCAAGATGCCAAACATAACGTCCGTAACCAAGTGGGTCGGCCGATGACCCCATACAATTTTTTTTTATGTACATTTAAACCATGGAAATCCTTTCATTTTATTGGGCAGGTAATACATATATTTGACAAAATATTTTTTCCTGCGATCAACGATTTTTTCACTTTTTTTTTTAAATGGCACATTATGTATTAATCCTTTGCGCAGGAATACCTAAAACACTAAAAATATATTTCATGTGTTTAAGTATATATATAAGAAGGATAGTAATTTTGGGGTCTACTAGTAGTAGACCCCAAAAGGTCATTATGTGTTTCCCAGTTGACTGCGGAAGAGTAAAGCCAAGATTTGTATTTTTTTTTAACATAAGTCTCACACAGGAGGCCCTCAGGAAAATAAAATCCCTCAGGGCCTGTGTCATCTTTGGAGATGATGTGTGAAGGATCTTTTTATGGTAAGGAAGGAGAGTGGGAAAAAATGGTATGAGATGGAAAGAAAATGGACTGGGAAAGAAAATGGTAGGAATTTGAGGAATAGTGTGTCCAAAAGTGACGAGTGTGTGAATCCATTCCTCCCACCGCGGTGCAAGGCGACGGGTCGAGACGTCTTTTGCCTTTGTGTCTTTTTTGAGATGATGAACCAGAATATTTTGGCACAGATATTTTTATATTCTAGGACCGTCAAACTGTTTAATGATTTCCGTTATTGACATAGTCGTTTAGATGTCTTCATATTTTCAATTCCTACAGATATCTACTCTAAATAACTGCGTATGTTTCCTGAGATGACAGTGTTATAGCAATAGTCGTACTAGCTCCCTCTAGTCTCCAAATTTTCATTGCAATTAAGAAATAATTTTGCCTGACTCATTTTTTGTTTGCTAATACTAACACTGTCTAATTATCACCGTCATTTCACTGCAAGATAGTAGATACCCTGTACAACGATGTCTTGCTATTCAACATGTCACAAAAACGACATTTTTAGAATAATTATGCTGGGCCAATTATCTACTAATTACTCCTTTTTTTTCAATATAGGCTGGGAGTGCTGTCACCCGAAGGCCGTTGCCGCAGCTTTGATAAAAACGCCAACGGCTACGCACGTGCTGAAGCTGTAGCAGTCATCTACCTCCAGAAGGCCAAGGACGCCAGGAGGGTGTACGCACAGGTGCTACACGCCAAGACCAACTGCGACGGATACAAGGAGCAGGGAATCACCTACCCTGGTGGCAAGGCGCAGAAGATGTTGCTGAAGGAGTTCTACGAGGAGTGTGGAATCAAACCAACGGAACTAGAGTTCATTGAGGCTCATGGAACAGGTAAAAACTTAGGACCTCTGCATGCAAGCAACTTTAGTTGCGGCGACAGTTGACAACTGTTTCAAAACCCATACGAATTCGAAAAAGTCTCCCTACTACCGCTTCTTGTGAGCACCGACACCTCCATATTAATGCCATAATGGATTTGATGCAGGCATCTGGTGAGAGGCAATTATTGCCTGCAACTAAAGTTGCTCGTGTGCGCCTGGACGGGTATTGAATGCCGGTATTAACTCTCGTAAAATCGATATGATTCAAGAAAGTTATGCTAATTCTCGTTGATGGCGAATTCCAAACTGAAATTAAATTAAACAATAACTTTATAGTGATTTATTTTTGGGTATCATGCTTTTAGATTTTTAATTATCAAAGCCAAAAGTATGATTTGGCCAGTACTATGCCGTGTTGCGCTACCTCATTCTTTGACCAAAGAAAGAGGTAGCGCAACACGATATAATACCCCAAATACAAATCACGATAATACTTTCGGCCGTGAAAGTCTAAAATCATAACCAATAATAAATTCTTTTAAACCTCCATTGTTTCGGAAGAATCGTTCTTTCGTAAGGGCAAAATATGAACAAACTTAACATGAAGACTATTACAAAACTATGGGTGAACATGTATTAGGTATCAAAGTGGGGGTGGAGGCGTGACTAGGGATTAGTGAAGAGTGTAGAGAGGAGATGGAACGGGCGGTGAATGTCTAAGATGGGGCTGTAGGATAGTTTTTTTTGTTTGTTACTGGATTTCTTAGTTTCTAAGGCTTCCAAGTTATCGACACGTTTTTATTTATTATTAAAATGTACAATATTGATTGACAAAGTTATATTATTTCATTATAATGAATATCTACAAAGTGATAGACATATTTAATAGTATAAAATATGTAAGTAACTAAAAGTAGAAAAAAATTTATGTAAAAATATTTCAGGCACCCGAGTGGGAGATCCAGAAGAGCTTGACGCGCTGGATGAGATCTTCTGTACCGGTAGGAGCGAACCTCTTCTCATCGGAGCTGTGAAGTCCAACTTGGGGCACAGCGAGCCCGCCTCAGGATTGTGCTCCGTTGCAAAGGTATGTGTCAGGCGTAAAAAAATTTTGACTTCCACATTCCATTCCGTCACAGATAGTTTAGATGTGAATCAGCATACGAATTAACTGGTAAAAGAATATGGCATTTGACAGCCTTCTTGGTCGAGGGGTAAGACTCTTGACTGTATTCTAGAGGTCATGGATTCAAATCTTGGCATGCGGAAGTAAATTTTATTTGTTTAAATTGAATTATTTCACAATTTATAAATTTAAATAATATGTTCCAGAATTGAAAATACTTTCGGTATTACGCTGGTGTAAGGCCATATTCGGAATTGAAACGTTGCTTGAAATAGCTTTAGCCGTTTGGTGACCAGATATGAAGAGGCAGGTACCTACTTCCAAACCTTCCTCTTCTCATCTCCTTCCCCTCCGCATTATTTTCAGCCCCACAACTTATCCCAATTGAGGATATCCGAATAGTTTCACTGGCTCCAGATGATTGGGAGCAGTTGGGACTCTTGTGCGGTATTCACATAAAAAAATTATTTTGGGTACTAGCTGAAGTCCCCGGCGATGCTCGGATTTTACACAGAGTTTTCGAAATCAAATGTAGACAGTGACCTTCCTCTTGTTTTAAGGTCGCATGTGCAGAAATTTCATCAACTTCGGCATAAAACTGTAGATTTGCATACAAATCAAATCCACACCGCCCACTTGCCAGCACACTTGTCCACCACATACACCTAAACCTACCTCATGAATCACTCTATCTATTGGTGAAAACCGCATGAAAATCCGTTCAGTAGTTTTTGAGTTTATCGCAAACAGACAGACAGACAGACGCGGCGGAGGACTTTAATTTATAGTATGTAGAGATATTTTACCAAGTATAACATGTTTTTTCTGCGTTCATCAGATGTGCATTGCCTATGACACCGGCTATCTGCCGCCCAATCTGAATTACGAGAGCCCCCGCGAGGGAGTCACCGGACTGGCCGAGGGCCGCATGACGGTAGTCACCGAGAAGACGCCCTGGAACCGGGGTATGGCTGGAGTCAACAGCTTCGGCTTCGGAGGGGCTAACGCTCACATCCTGCTCAAGAACTACGCCAAAGCTAAGGTACTCTCATACATGATATTTCTAATAATAATTATTATTATTATAGCCTTTATTCAGACAGTAAATTACATTACATTGTTTATAATAAAAATTTTCACATTTATAACACATGTCATGCATCGACTGCTACAGACAGTTGTATGTCACTAGTTGGTAGAGGCCTCCTCCAACTGTCGCCATTTCTCTCTATCATTAGCTACTCTTGTCCATGTACCACCTGCTATGGTTTTCTCTTCTTGTCACTTGTGAACCAATTCATGACTAAATTTGACCATTTTTCACTTCCTCTGGTTGTGTGGCCTGACCACTTCCACTTTAGCTTTTTTATTGTTTTTATTCTGTAGCACAGTCTTTTCCCTATCATATTGATATTTCTAAAGCCTTCCATAATTAAATGACAAACATTCGAAGTATTATGGGTAATGTCAACCCTCTTTTCAGTTGTATTAATGTTTTATTTCAATTCAGGTTAACCAAGGTCAGGCTTCCGACAGCCTACCCCGCCTGGTTTGCGTGTCGGGAAGGACAGAACCCGCCGTGAACAAGATTCTGGATGACATGGACTCCAGAAAGCCAGATGTGGAGCAAATCAGCCTGGTGCATGCCATTCACGAGGACGAGATCTCTGGACATGTATTCCGAGGATACACTCTTCTCAGTGAGTCAAATTTATTCAAAAATGCTTTAAAATTCCTTTTTTGCTATGTTTTTGAATTGAAAATTTATCAATTTTTCTTCTCCTTTTTCGCAAGTCTTCTGGCTTCCAGCTTTGGAGATATGCCTCTCTTAAATACATCCGTATTTACTGATGATTGACGGCTGTCATGATTCTGAATGAATTGTGACGTTAATTATTTCCATGTTTACTTACTACAAAATCGTTTTTTTTCTGCCATGGTTTACTGCAAAACTCTATGTGGTGCCTGTGGTTATATTTTATTAATTCAAGTTTAAATTATACACAATATTACATTTACAATAAAAGACAATCAGAATCTTACCATATTATTATTATCTTACCAGTATATTCTTATAAAAAGGTTTTAATAAAATCTGTTGATAGTTGATCTGTCTTGGCTGATGATCCAATTTCAAGATAATAGTGTCTAATTTAAATTTAGAATAATTTGTGTTCTGCCTAACGGCCATGGAAGTGCGTTGTACAGCTTTGTTGCAAATCATCTAAAATATCTTTGGCCAAAAGTGGTTTTGGCGATAATTGGGTTCCGAAAGTTGTTCTCTTCTGGTAGTATGCTTCAAACCCATAATTTTACAATAAATGAAATTGACTGACGTGCAGCTGTCTACTTTAACCCTAAGCAGACGGATGGTAACATGATGATGAATTCTAAATGAGTACCGAAATATGTGTTCGTATTTCAGGGCCTCATGCTGAAGAGATGAAGGTGGCGAGAGAAGCTCAATACTTCCCCGGAGGAAAGAGACCAGTTTGGTTCGTCTTCAGTGGAATGGGCTCCCAGTGGGCCGGCATGGGGACTCACCTAATGGCCATTCCCATATTTGCAGGTGCCATTGAAAAGTTAGTATAGATTTATTTTTTTACAAGTGTAACATTTCTAATTTTGAAACATTTAATTCAATGTGGAATTCCATTGTTTTGTTAGGTTTTTTTTATGGACTAAAATTTTTAGATGCGTCCGAAGCTTTCTACTGTCTTATCTGTTTCACATTTTTGAAGTAAAAACTTCTTTAGCACCGTTGTGATTTGAAACTCGATGAAACGAAAAATACCGACACTAAAAAGAGACAATCACATACATCTATAGGAGAATGAGGTACTATAATCAGTCTCCTCTTTTTGCGGTGCTTCGTAGCCTTTCGGTCTCCTCTTTGTGCAGTGCTTCTTAGCCTCCCCACTCTTGTCTACTTTAGTTTTCTGAAGGTTTCACTTCTACCGTGTGTGAATTGCTCACTCTGATTTTTGAAGTGAAACTTCTATAGCCCGCTGTGATTTAGATTTCGGATGAAACGGAAATGACGATTACCTCACCTTCGACGCATCAACTGCGCTCATTGACCGCTTTGATTATGATGTCTCTTTTAAAGGCTCCTATTGGTTGAGATATGAAACAGAAATTAGGCTGGTCTGCGCTCATTGGTTGCTTTGATTATGACCTCACTTATCAAGTATTGGTTGAGATTTTTTGGTAAAGTTTCGCTTCTACCGCGTGTAAACTGAACTAGAATTTTTTTTTTACAATTCTAATTTTGAAACGTTTAAATTCAATGTGGAATTTCATTATTTTTTTAGGTATTTTTTATAAACTAAAATTCTCAGATACATACGAATTTTTTTTTCTGTCTTATCTGATTCACATTTTTCGTTTAGTATTATGGTGTTCATTCAACCTATATTATTATGGTTATGCTTTCCAGGTGCCACCAGGTCTTGAAGCCAAAGGGCTTGGATATTGCGAAGATCATCACAGACCCTGACCCAAAGATATTCGACAATATTCTCCACTCCTTCGTGGGTATTGCTGCAGTCCAAATTGGTCTATGCGATGTCCTCAAGGCCATCGGCATCGAGCCAGATTACATTATCGGTAAGTTCTAATCAGAACTCCTATTTTAAGCATAAGTATTATATTTTGAGTGTGAATTTGATTTAGTAAGTTTCATTTTGTTCGCAGTCATTTTAGACAAATATATATAAATATTTCTTTGTTTTATAGGCCACAGTGTAGGAGAATTGGGCTGTGCCTACGCCGATGGATGTTTCACAGCGGAGCAGATGATCCTAGCTGCCTACTCCAGAGGCATGGCCAGTATCGAGACAAAGTTAATCAAGGGATCCATGGCAGCTGTCGGCCTCGGATACCAGCAGGTCAGTACAACAAATAAAATCGACTTTGACCTGATGATACAACGTACGTCAAAGCTAAGTTCGTTAATTCTGTGGCAAAAGTGTGAACCTAGTGGAAGACAAAAAAGGTATACTTAAAGCAATGTTTCTTTCTATCTTTCGACTACGAAATAATGCGCTTTCTTTTTGATAAATGTTTTTTCAAACCAATATTTTTGGTTTCGGTGATAATTTTAATGTCCAGATAATACTTTAACTATGCTTATGAAGTAATGATGAGATTTATTGAATAAACTAATACTTACAATATTATTATGAATCCAGATGAAGGATGCTTGTCCCCCCGACATCGAGGTCGCCTGCCACAACGGACCAGACTCTTGCACCGTCTCCGGGCCTGCCGACAGCATGAAAGCTTTTGTGGGACAGTTGCAGGGACGTGGTGTGTTCGCCAAGGAGGTGCCGTGCTCCAACATCGCTTACCACTCCAGATACATTGCAGAGGCCGGTGAGTTGCAAGCAAAACCAAACTCATCGCGATAGATTTTTCGAGATAAAATTTTTGAATTGTCTGCAACCATCCAATTAGTGTTAACCAAGAAATATTCTAGGTTTTTATAAAGTATTAGGGGGAAATTTAAAGAATTTCAAATTTAAATTTCATGATTAAAGAATTTTCTAACAGGAATGAAATGTTTTTTTCTGGGATAAATAGTAGCCTACGTCATTTCTCAGTTCTCCAATTATCTCTGTTTAAAAAAATCAAGTCAATCAGTCGCTCCATTTATATTATTATAGCGAGTTCCCGGTATGCATTGCTATGCCACTTAATAAAGAAACTGTTTCTTCCTGCGTGTCTACATGCATGAAAGTACTTTCGTTGTATACATTCGGCTTTACATAATATTATCCAGTTCCTATAACCCGTATTTACCCTACTTATGGGTATCCAACTCGGTACAAAATCTTTACTCTATGTTTCAAACTACGGAATATTCAAGCTTGGGTTCGTAAAATAAATAAAAATGGTGTGTTCTGACAGCATGGAATACTGACCCTATTTTATTTCAGGTCCCACGCTACTCAAGTACCTGAGGCAAGTTATTCCAGAACCAAAGGCCAGGACCAACCGCTGGGTGTCTTCCTCTGTACCACAGAACAGGTGGGGAGAGGAATCCACGCAGTACTCGTCTGCTGAATACCACACCAACAATCTGCTGGTAAGTTAATTCCCCAGAGCCTTGACAGAATAGAAATTTAATGTTTTTAATGTACGAGAACTACCAAATACCCTGGAAAAATAATATTATGTTGGGCGTTGGGCAGTTAAATGTTGCCAGTATTTACCCAACGCTGATCGCTTTTATGTATTTTATCAAAAAAATCACCCGCCACTCCCCCCGTCTCTCTTATTAATATATTCTGGGTCTGTAGGTTTTGCTTCCTTTTTAATACATTATCTAATTTGTGCTGTACGCCAGTGTCGTTGAAACCGTTCAATTTTAACGATTTCTGGAGGGTCCTAACTCATGTATACTCTATATGGACAATACTCCCCCTGGTTCTTTTTTTTTACATTAGCTCCATACAGGAGGCCCTGAGGAAAATAATTTCCCTCACGGCCTATGTCATCTGGGATGCTGTGTAGAGGGTCTTTTTGAGGAGAGGAAGGAATGAACATTGGTCTTGAAGAGACCCATGTTGTAGGAAGGAGGAAACACAGAGGCCGGCAAATCATTCCACAGCCGAGCTGTTGAACACAAGAACGAGTCGAAGAAACGACCCGTTCTCATGTGACAAATGTCAACCGTGTACAAATGTTGGGCACGCGTTTTTCGTGTTTCCCGACTGTGCACCGGTGCCGAAGGGATCAATGACGCTAGTTCCTCGGAGCATCTTCCATTGTAATAACGGTAGAACAAGGATAGCATTCCCACCCGACGCCTGTGCTCTAAAGATTGCAATCCGTCGGTTGAGATGGGAGAATCTATCAAACGGACCGCCTGTTTCTGCACAGAGTCGAGGGTATTTTTCAGGTATTTTGGAGCTCCAGACCAGAGGTGGCTGCCAAATTCAACCGCGGGGGGGGCACTTGTGATTTGTACAGGGTTAGCAGTTGTGTACTATTAAAGTATCTGCGGGCCCTGTACAGTACGCCCAGTTTTTGGGAGGCTAACTTTAGTCGGGCTTCGATGGAACCCCATACCTGAGCTGGTCGCTTAAGATTACACCAAGCATATCAATGGAAGGCCGTTCGGAAGATTGCTTCCGTTGAAAGAGACTAGATTTTCATTTCGATCCCTTTTTGACGTAATCAGACAAGATTGGGTCTTTGAAACATTAAATTCAATGAGATTATTTTTACCCCTAGAGAAAACACTCTCGAAGTAACCGTCCATTCTTTGCTTCCCACTTAGGAATACGGTATTCGCCTCCATACTGTTCACCCGCCAACGTTTAGGCCTCCCATCACTCCTAAATCCTTAAGGCTTATCGTAGAGAGATTAGCAATCTCCTATCCTTGCTACTTGTCACACCTACGAAAGTCGTCTCAGTTTTATAATACTTTATTAAACTATTATATCTAAACTACTATGAATTATTTTAACTTAATATTTAAGTAAATGAAGACAATATAAGCGAAACTCAATCGAAAATCTGGAAACAGAAAAATCAGAAAAAGATATTGACACCTCTGGGACTCGAACCCAGGACCTCTTGCTCTTCTTGTCACAGAGGTGTCAATATCTTTTTCTGATTTTTCCGTTTCCAGATTTTCGATTGAGTTTCGCTTATAATGTCTTCATTTAATTAAATATTACAATTTGAGGTTTTACTCATAAAGTTAAAATAAAAATAAAATATTTTAACTTATTTCAGAGCCCCGTCTTGTTTGAGGAAGCATCCCGTATAATCCCCGGGAACGCAATCACCATAGAGATAGCACCCCATGGTCTTCTTCAAGCTATTCTCCGAAAGTCCCTCAAGAAGGATTGCACCAATGTTGCTCTTACCAAGAGAGGCCATCCTGACAACACCGAACTTCTGCTTGCGGCTATTGGAAAGTTAGTTTACAAATGCACATTTTGTAATATTGTACATTCTACTGATTAGCTATGTTCGTTTAAATGTCTAAATTGGCTATTTTTTTCAGGTTATACCTCGTTGGACTGAATCCAAAGCTTGCTAATCTGTACCCCAAGGTGGAATTCCCAGTATCCAACGGAACACCGATGCTGTCACATCTCGTAGAATGGGAGCACAGTGAGGATTGGTGAGTTATTTTCAGAATCTGGAGGACTATCGTATCTATGGGAGTCAGTCTAAAGCTCGAACTGAAATATATATATCCAAACCAACGATTGTTGGTTATATAAGAATTTGACTACTTAATTTTTATGAATGTCACTTTGTAGGTACGTGACATCATACCGCACACAAGAGAAGATCAAGTCAGGAGAAAGGACTGTCAGAACAACCATTGCTGATGAAGATATGGAGTACATGGCTGGCCACGTCATTGATGGTAAGAGTAACAACTAGTTCCCTGGGAACCTTTAGAGTCAGAAAAATCAAAGATGTTATCCAAGACAAGGCAATCCTATGTTCAGTATGAGAGTTTTCAATAGAAACATAATCCATCTCTTCTTATTCCAGGTCGAAACTTGTACCCGGCCACTGGATATCTGGTGCTGGTTTGGGAGACCCTGGCAATGATGATGGGAGAGATGTTCACGGAAGTGTCGGTTATCTTCGAAAACGTCCGCTTCCAGAGAGCCACCAACATCCCCAAGGAAGGCAACCTTGAGTTCATCATCATGATACAGAAGGGCAGCGGGAACTTCGAGGTAAAAAAATGACATGCTTCATAAAGATTTGGGCCATCAATGCGTTCAAGAGAAATGTCATAAATTATTACTCATTGACTATTCCAGATTGTGGAAGGAGGAGCAGCTATAGTGACAGGTAAAATCTACGCCAAGAAAGACGTCTCTCAAGAATTCCGTCACTTCCCAGATCCACCAGTGGAGAGTGGAGAATACACCCGGGAACTCAACTCTAAGGATGTTTACAAGGAATTGAGACTTAGAGGATATAACTATTCGTAAGTATTTTGCTTTAACAGAAGATTTTTTCAACATTAGTAAGTTGGTTCATTTATGAAATTTTAAAAGCCCGGGTTGGTGACCTTTTGTGAAATTATCCATTTTTAAAACTGACCAGAGGGCAGTTCATAATTGAATGTGTGCTTTTACAAATACCGTGACGATTCACGGTTACGGTGCCGGCAAAAAGAGGCAATAAATGTACGTTCCTTATCGCTGTAATGCTGGAGCTCATTCTTACACATTAAATAATGGTAAGACAAACAAAGTATATGTGACTATTTCCTCCAAAGTAATACTTTTTGTGACAGGAATTGCGCTTCATTTTCTTTATACATGTGTGGGAGATGTATGATAATGATTATATGTTTCCTTTGGGGGGGTGCAGATATACTCTCACCTATTGTATCATTTTAACTATTTTTATTCAGTGTGTAAGAAAGAGTGGCAGCATTATATGTTTAAGAACAAAAGCAAAACTATTAGAGCATTGACATTTGACATTTTTGAATTTTTGAATTTCACTCACACTTCAATATTATCCTTGTAATTAATTATACGCAATACTTTCAAAATTATCATCACGGCAAGTAGTATTGTTAGAGGTCTATGGAGACGTCACGGTGCGGTGTGTGAGAGATGCAAGAAAATTACTTTTTCCTTTGGAGGAAACAGACCTACATACATTATATATCTCATCTTTTGAAATAGATGCAGCATTATAGTGATAAGGAATGTACGATTATTGCCTTTTTTTGCTATCACGTGAATTCTTCATGGTATTTTTTTTTTATTTTTTTTATTATTCATCTTTATTATTTTTGAGTTACAATTTGTTTTATTCTATGCCTGTCTCACTAGGAGAACCTGTGCTGAGAGCAGGCGCTTAGCATGAGCAGTTTATAATAATAACACATACAAAGTACAAATAATAACACAATATTACAAGTAACAGTTAATCATCAACGTAAAATTGAAAAAATAAATACTTCTTATAATTTAGTTTTGATGTTGGATCTATTTTGGCTGGTAATCCAGGACTTGGTGTCAGATTTATATTTAAGATACATTGTGTTTTGTCTAATTGCCAGTGGAAGTGTATTATGTACATATATAGTTTTGTTGCAAAATATCTAAAATTTCGTTGGCCAAAGGTTGTTTTAGCAAAAGGGATAAGTAGGAGATTATGCCCTTTGGTTCTAGTATCGCGAGCAGTTTGGACATTTTCAAAGGTAGTTGTGTGTTTGAAGAGGTATGCTTATATGTTTTTGGCATAAATTTGCCTAATGTCCAAGACACAGATTCTCCTAAAGATTTCATCTGAACTGCTTGTGATCGGTAGTTTTAATATAATCTTAATAATTAGTTTCTGGGCTTTAAAGATCGGGTCAATGGCGGCATCGTTTGCTCCTCCCCAGGCTATAATACCGTATTCAATTAGAGATTGACATAGAGCATAGTAAATTGTTTTGAGTTGATTCAAGTTTAAAAAGTTGCGAGTATGTCTATTTTTATTTTATTTATTTATTTAACGCCCAATGGGCTTTTACATTTTGGTAGTACAAATGATTCATGACAGATTATTTAACATATACAGAATAATAAAAATAAAATTTGATAAAAAGCACACAAGTCATAAAAATACAAAAATACAGGGTTTTCAGAAAAACAGATAGGTTTAGGAATAGTTTTGGAATAATAAGTTTTTTAAAAGATCAACAAATTTCGCCAAGTTTATTTCAAATATGTCAATATCACTTAAGTACTGATTTCCCATAGTGTGAAATCGTTGTATTGGAGAGTGGGCAATGTAGTTCCGCTTATGAATGCTACAGTAGAATAGTGTATTTTGTCGTGTAGTTACTGTCGGTATTCGTAAGTTTATGAGTTGCAGTAGTTCGCAACAGTCAAATTTAGAGTTAAGTATTTTGAATAAAAATGTTAAGTCGTTTATTTTACGTCTGTCTTCTAGTGTGTGTATTTTTAAAACATTTAATAATAAATTATATTTCAAGTCTTCTAGTGGGATATTTAATTTAAAATTTATAAAACGCAGAAATTTTTTTTGTATTCGCTCAATGTTATTAATGTGAATTTTGTAAGATGGAGACCAAGCTACCGAGTTATATTCCATTAGACTTCTAACTAGAGATACATATAATAATTTAATGACTTGTATGGAATTAAAGTTTTTGGTTGTTCTTAGTATGAAGCCTAGTGTTTTCATACCATTGTTTACAATTTGGTGGATATGATTAGCGAAACTTAGTTTTTCATCCAAAATAATTCCAAGATCTCTCATTTCCGTGACTCTTTCTAAAGCTGTGTTATTGATGGAATATTCGAATAAAACAGGATTTTTATTTCTGAAGAAAGTCAAAGTTTTGCACTTTTCTACATTTAAGAATAAATTATTTTGAACGCACCAATCTTCAAACATACTAATATTTGACTGAAGTATATGGCAATGATTTACATCAGTTATTTTCTTGTATAGCTTGATGTCATCAGCAAAGAGCAATACCTCGACATCGTTGAAGCAATTGGTTATATCATTGATGAAAATGAGGAACAAAACCGGGCCAAGGTGACTACCTTGTGGTAGGCCACTAGTAGCCCAGAAAGCTTTCGACATCCATGATTTTATTTTCACAAACAGTTTACGATTTAATAAATAGCTAGTAAACCATTTTAGCATGTTATCCCTTATTCCTAGAGCAAATAGTTTTTGGATTAGTAGTTTATGGGATACTTTGTCAAATGCCTTCGAAAAGTCTGTATATATGCAGTCGACTTGTTTATTTTCTGCAAAAGATTGTATTATGAAATTTTGAAATATTGTTAAATTAGTTGCGGTAGATCTACCTTTGATAAAACCGTGCTGTTTTTGGTCAATTAATTTTATTAATTTGGGATAGATTTCATCAAGGACCAGTGATTCAAAAAGCTTAGGTAGTACTGACTGTATACAAATGGGGCGATAATTGGCTATATTAGTGTCGTCTCCTTTTTTGTAGATAGGTGTAATGAAGCTAGATTTCCAGCGGTCTGGAAAGTGTCCAAGGGTCAAGAGACGGTTGAATAATAATGTGAGTGGTTTAGATAATGTATTAGAGCATTTTTTGAGGAATATTGGTGGAATGTTGTCTGGGCCAGTGGATTTGTCAGTGTCTAAGGAAAGTAATTTCTGTTCGCAGTGTTTTTGTGTGATATGGCAATGCGTTAAGTGTGTAGTCTTGCTAAATTTGTAATCAGGTATTTTGTCATCTGGGGTTTCTTCATCATAAATATTTTTGAAGAAATCCGAAAAAAGGTTTACAATGTCCTGTGTATTGTTTACACTGGTTCCGTTCATTTGCATTATTGGCGGGTATTCTGTGTTTTCATTGTTTATTTTTTTAAGAAATTTCCAAAGATTTTTGGATTTAAAGGCAGTCTCCTCAGTCTAAAGAAGTATATTGATTTTCTAAGTTATTTTAAAAGCGTCCATAGAATGTGGGGAGTTGGGTCCAAGGTGGTCTCCTCAAGTACCGTAAAGATGTGGCGTCTACTAATTGTGTTTCGTTACTGATTTTGCTTTGTATTTTCAGTGGTCTCTTCCGCGGCATCCACAGCTCTTCTATCGACGCCTCCAGGGGCACCCTCAACTGGACCAACAACTGGGTCACCTTCATGGACACGCTGATGCAGATGAAAATTCTCACTATTGACAGTAGGGGACTCTTCGTTCCTACTAGGATAGAGAAACTGTCCATCGATTCCACCAAACACTACGCTATTCTCTCCGCTATTCCTGGAGATGAGGTGAAGACCGTTCCAGTCACCGTATACGGAGATATTGATGTTATAAGGTAAGATATTAATGTTCTTCAAATCTTTTAAAATAATTAATCCCTTGGACAGTTTTGGGAGATATTCTTCACAGACAACAAACACATATAAAGTCTTTTTGGAAGATATATCTCCCGGCCGCATATTTCCTTTTTCGTGTTCAATACGAGGCAACCATGCCTCGAAATCAACACAGGTTTGTAATGCCATTTTTTTCTCCAAACCCGTGTCCAGTAGAAGACAAGCGGCATCCTACTGCGCACGGGTTTGTAACACCAATCCCTTCCCAAACCCGTGTTCACGGTTTGGTGGATAAATGGCGTTACAAACCCATGTTGATTTCGAGCCATGGTTGCCTCATAATGAACACAGAAAAGGAAATACGCCTCCCGGCCAGACATGGTCTATGGTCTCATGGTCTGCCATATGTCACCCCAAGTGGTTCGCTACGTTTGGTGATTTAGCAGAGGTGCCCGGGTTCATGGGGTGAGGTTTGTCTAGGTCTTGGAGGCGGATGACCAGGTCATACTGAACCCCAGATTCCTACCCACCCCTTAAACCCTTTTCCTTCCCAGAACTCTCCTCTCCTTCCTTTCCTTAAAAAAAAACCCTCCACACAGCATCCCCAAAGATGACACTGGCCCTGAGGGAAATTATTTTCCTCAGGGCCTCCTGTGCGGAGCTCATGTAAAAAAAAAAAAAAAATGGTCTCATAAAAGTTATCCTACCTCATTTTATATCACGGTGAGATATATGATTTAAATAGTTTTAGAAAGATGGAATCCCGCACTTTTAGTATGCATACAAAATTTACCATGGACGGATGGACACCCCAAAAAAAATTTGAAATATTTCTGTGAAACAATATTTTGTACTAGAAAAATATGTGTCAAGGTGTGCAAATTTTTTTATGAATAATTTTATATTTAACGAAAAAATTGAAGGATCAATACCTTTGTCTAATTAAGCTACCTATTTAGTTTCTTGTGACATGGTAATTACAGGTTTCACAATAAAAACAATCGGTAAGCAACTTTAATAACTTTATTTGCATTAAAACTCTTTGTTTGCATTAAAAATTTTGATATTTTAAATTTCAAATGTCAATTTGTAACACTAAAAACTGAAAGAGTCTTTTATCTGCTTTCAAAAGCACTATTTTATTTTGAAATGTGCTTAAAAACAGCGAATTTATCTGGTATCGAATGTAATGCAAAAATATATTCTGCAGAATCTGAAGTCTGACATTTCACACTTTAAAATTGCAAAATACATTGTACATTGCAAAATGTCAGAGGCTTTAGGGGTTAAAGAGACTCTGGAAATGGAGCAGCTTTTACTCAAACTTATACTTACGTTGTGTTCTTTTAGATCCGGTGGAGTGGAAGTAAGAGGGTTGACAGCAACGCCCATCACCAGAAGAAATCCTCTTGGAATTCCTGTTCTAGAGAAACACGTATTCGTTCCATTCTTCCCCAAGAATGAAATGAAGGTAATTTTAAAATGCGCTCTTTCATGTAATTTTAATTTTTGATTAATGATTTTGTTTCAAATTAATTGTATATATGTACTAGTGTAGAACAGTAAAAAGTCATGGGATACCTATTGCAAGATTCGTCTTGGCTCTCACATAGACTGTAACATTGGGAGCACCGGTCAGTCCGTAAGTAGCCGCTATGTTCAGCGGGTGCTTGATGACGAAATTGTCGTGAACTGATAAGGTTGGGGTATTCAGAGGGAAGAAGAGGCGGGAATCCAGGGGTTGCAAATTCAAAGCCAAGTTCAGTATGAAGATCTGAAGAGAGGTAGTCAAGGTGAGCAGAAGTAGAATAGCTGATGATCTTTCGAAGTAGAGTGCTTGCCGAAGGCTCTGAACACTCCCGCGCTTGGCAAGAGCGGAGTCAGTTAGCTGCCTTATTTCACGGGCTTATGGTATTTGTGACCTCCGCTACAATTTACGTTGCGGAGGTCGCAATCTTTGAGATTTCTCTCCTCTTCATGCTCTTTCACATCCAACACAAACTTAAACCTTTCCCACTCCCCACATCATCTTACCATAAAGCGAGCTGGAGGGAGGGGTACCGCCCTGAATGGCGCACGAGCCCAGGGAAAATAGAAAACAAAGATGGTTTTATCTAAGCATCCTCGTCTTCGATTTCTCCGAAAACCCTATTATAATTACACCCATTAATGTAATATATCATTGAAGTAGAAGATAATATGCATAAATCTAAACAAAATATGAAGCGGCTACAAAAAAATTGGAAACCTTTAATTATTGTTTTTCTGTTCCTTGTTAGCAATGTTTGAGGCAAATGTTTATAAAATATTTGCTTCGGGATCATTCATTGCCTTTCAAAAACTGCTTTTGTCAATTTTCTTTAATTTATTATTGAAAAAATAGAGAGACGATCAGAAATTTATCATTTGAATGAACACTATTAGTAAAATAAAAAATCATGAATTCTTTCAAAAATTGAAACAAAAGAAATTCTTGTTTAGAATAAAATAATTACCTTACTAATTAGGTAGGTACCTACTTTAGCGCTTGTCTGAATTATTCTTCACACATTCAGTTCCAATTTTGAAAACAACACTTAAATTCAAAGCTAATTTGAGTTCATTAAACATTAAAAATTTCACGCAATAATAATTCACACACGAACAACAAAAGAACAAAATCACCGACAACCAAAATCAGTATGTTTGATTTTTTTATAATAAAATAATTCAACTGTTTTTCATAGACTGCTGAAGTCATCAGAACGGATATTCAATTGGCACTAGAAAATATCCAGGGCGTGAAAGTCAAGGTTATTGAACTCTTGGATGCTGGAACTGTTGAGGGCAGTGAACCATTAGCTCCTCTCATGCTGGCATCCCTAGAAGATATTCCCCTCATCCAGGCTGAAGTGCTGGTTCTATCAGAAGACAAGAATCTGAACCTTGGACAGGGAATAACGGTTGAATCCAAAAAAATATCATTAGAGACCAACGCAGTCATCTTCGTTGGATCGAGACTGCTAGAAAGGGGAGACGTAAGTGTTTTCTACCATTTTTTTATTAGCTTTAATCAAAGTTGTTTAGATTGTCTTCGTAATGATGTTTTTTCAAATTGTTATAATTTAAAACACTTTATTTATAAACAAGTTCCTGCTAGAGCTGAAGACGAAAGAGCTGTCACGAGTAGTAATAATTACACCACAAAACTTTGCCGGTGGGTGGTTAAGAAAATTTGCTTCTAACTTTTTTGCAGATAAATCGACTTGCATGATTTATTTTTGTATTGCTGAATGTTAAAAGTTACTTTGATTTTGATCAATACAGGTACTCCAGCAAGCCATCGGCACACTGAAAGAGAATGGTTTCATAATCTCCCGTGAAAAAAATGCACTAAAGCTTGACTCGTTCTCCAAAAACTTGGACATTATCAGCTCCGTGAATGTTGGTGAAGAAAAGTTAGTCTTGCTTAGAAAAAAGGCCAGTTCCAAACCTGCTAAGTTCATCAAAGTCGATGATAGTGACGATAAGTTTTCATGGGTGGAAAATGTAAAGACGATACTTAAAGAAACAGACAAATTGGTGTTGATTGCACAAAAACAATCCTTTAATGGAATTCTGGGTTTGGTCAACTGTCTGAGACGAGAACCTGGCGGAGAGACAGTCGGATGTATTAATATTATGGACAATAAAGCTCCAGATTTTAATCCGGATCTTGCACTCTATGAAGAACAACTTGATAAGGATTTGGCTATAAACGTTTTTAAAGATGTAAGTTAACAAACAGATCACATTTTTATTAAATCAAAAATATTAGCTTCTTTACGTTTATGTTTATAATTTATTTATTTCCTAGGGTCAATGGGGAACATATCGCCATTTGCTACTTGAAAAACTAGAGACTGTGTTGACAGATCACGCCTTTGTGAATGTCACTTCTCGAGGAGATCTGTCCAGTCTGAAGTGGATTCAAGGATATTTGAATCCAGGAAAGGAAAAGTTGCTTGTTCACGTGAGTTTAATTTTTTTTATAAATGTATACGATGGTTGGGATCTCCCTCTACCCAAAACAGCAAACTATTTGCTTCTCTACCGAATAATACAAACAGGCATTGTTGGGTAGCGCGACATTGGCCCCACTTTAATGGGGTCAGAATAGGAGTGTGGTGTCTTATCTCCATGTTAGACTGCTTGTGTTCCACAATGACTTGCATGGTCAAATCCTACCGCAAAAGTATATCTCACAAGTGCTCAAGGTTGGTTATCTTGCGATATTTATTTTGAGTTTTATTGATTGTGGTTATTTGTATTTGTATAATTTAATTGATTTGTATAATTCGTAAGTCGACTATGGAATGGCTTTGGCGTCATGAAATCCACCAAGGGTGCCGTCACAGACGAGGGGAACAATAGGCCGTTTCACGAGTTTCAAAACCAATAAAACTACACTTAAAAAATATTTTTAAATGTTTGTACAATATCAGCAGTCATCTTGACGGTTGTTGTGTGGAACTCCTTATGGGTGGTGATGGTATAGTCGAGAACCTGTTGCATTTTTTGTTTTGTTTTGAACTGTTGGTCTTGAATTATTTGGTCAAAACAGATCTACTACGCGGCGCTCAACTTCCGCGACGTAATGACAGCCACCGGGAGGATCTCAGTGGAGACGGTAGCCAGAGGTCGACTGGCCCAGGAGTGCGTGCAGGGACTGGAGTTCTCTGGGAGGACAGAAAGGTTAGTTCACATCATTCGCATATACCCTTTAATCTCTTTCCCGTTTAACAGCAATAGTTTTACTCATATGGCAATAGGCAGTCGAAGGTAAAATATAGAAGAACCATAGGATTCTTTCTTGTGTAATATCCCTGCATCGTAGATCGTTGGACTGCTTTGAGATTAAAGAGGAGACTGCGGACGGGTGTTCCAAGCTATTTCGAACCAATTTGAGCCTCTATTGGTGTGCACAAATACTTTTAAATGTACGCTCTCAAAATGTTTCTGCCTGTATGTGTATACACATTGTAACGCTGTATTTTTTATGCCATGAAGTACATGGGATGTAATTATATAATTGCTTTCGCATTTCAAAACCTTCTCCTCTTTTTTTGTCTAATTACCTCACAAGAGTCCCAGCTGCTCCCAACCCTCTGGATCCAGTGAAAAAAATTCAGAGAAAAATTAAATTTTATAAAACAGAAAACTTTGACTTACAACCGTTTTCTACGGGACGTGGAATGTATGTCCTTTGTCTTTTCACAGTCAGTCATGTACATATTTATTTATTTTGTTGTCCAGTGGCACTCGAGTGATGGGTATGCTAGCAAGCGGTGGAATGTCCAACCTGGCAGTTGTAGACAAATTCCTGCTTTGGCCAGTTCCTGAACAATGGAATCTGGAAGAAGCTGCCACAATTCCAATTGCTTACGGAACTGTCTACTACGCATTAGTAAGTTAACCATCACTCCTATAATCTACATTGTTGTGTTTAATTAAAAATATATAATCACTTAGTTTTATACATTTTTATTGTTTATGTAAAAGGTGAGCCAATGAAATGGGACAATTTCAAAAATCAGAAAAGATTCTGTCCACATTGTAACGTAACATTGCATACAAAATAACGTACAGCACGAATGACAATTGGTGTACTAAGACAGGCGTTCCCCGATCGTTTTATGAGCAAGAACGGCGAATAGCTAGAAATGCTGTGAGGCTGCAATAATGTGTGCGACAAAATGGAGGCGACTTTTCAGACATTATTTTTTAACCACTCGAGCGAGAGCGCGATTTTTAACTTTTTCCTCCGATTGCTCGTGATTTTTTGGTGACCATTTTGAATATTTTCCGCCTACATTAAAAAAATCATACTCCAAATTTTAATATGGAAAAAATGAAAAAAAAAAATTAATGCATCTAGGGAAAATTTGCCTAAAACTAGCAGCAAAGCAATTCGAGGTATTTTAAATGGTGCCATATTGTGGTAAAAAGCGCTCCATTGGTTAATTGAACGATTTGGGAACAAAATTTGGGAGGCTGGTATGGGTACCGCCGCCCCCGGAACCATTTATTGAATAATCAACACCTCTGCCATAGGTTACCATATGTACCCCAAGTGGTTCGCTAAGTTTGGTGACTTAGCAGAGGTGCTCGGGTTCATGAGGTTCGTTTGTCCGGGTCTTGGCATCGGATGCGTCTGCCCACCACCTGCATAGCAGGCCAGATCGGGAGAGAATGGGTGAGGGAGTCCCTTTCGCTTCTCCAGCCGTACTCTCTCGGAACATCGTCTCACACAGCAATGAGAGGGATGAATTCGTCCGTCACTCCTAGACACACTGACCCCAGATTCCTACCCACCCCTAATACTCTTTTCCTTCCCAGAACTTCCTCACCTTCCTTTCCTAAAAAAACCCTCCCCACAGCAACCCCAAAAATGACATAGGCCCGGAAGGGAATTATTTTCCTCAGGGCCTCCTGTGTGGAGCTAAATAAAAAAAATTGTGTTCTTACACAAATTTCCATGTTGATTATATTTTCATCAATTAATTTTACGAAAGATGATATATTGAATGTTTTCTCATTTTTCAGTTTCATTGGCTCATCTGTTACATATAACCGACAGGTTTCGTTACATATTTAAGTTTATGTTTGTAATTTAGTTTTACCGCCTCATACCCGGCCGGCCGGTAAGGCGACGGCCGGCGTAGTGCAGTGGTAATGCGCTCGACACTCATTCCGAAGGTCGCGGGATCAAATCCCGGCATGGCAAATATTAATTAATTTGTGTATTTCACAACTTATTCATTTAAAATAATATATATAGTATATTTGCGACTCATTCCAGTGGAAGATACTCTCAGTATCGCCCTGGTGTAAGACCACCATTCAGAATTGAAATGTTGCCTGAAATGGCTTTAGCCGTGTTTGGTGTCCAGATCTGAATAGCCAGATACTTCCCCACCTTCCTCCTACCTATCTCCTCCCCTCCCCATACCTTTAGCCTCACAACATACCCCAATTGGGGATGCCATAGACTCACTGGCTCCAGACGGGAGTAGTTGGAGACTCTTGTGCGGTATTCATGTAAAAAATACCATCAGAAGGTCAGAGTATTTCCACTTTGCAACAAAATCCAAATAAATGGAACATTTCTGAACATATCTGAAAAGGGGTCGTCCATTAATCACGTGAAGCTCGAAAGGGGGGGGGGGTTCGGAAAAAATCACATATCACCAAGGGGGGGGGGGGGTGTTATGAGATATCACGTGTTTTTTTTTTCGTGATAATATTCTGAAAATTTCAAAATACTTTGTACCAAAAAAAATACACGTGATTTTGGGGGGGGGGGGGTTAGTCTAAAGTCTAAAACCTCACCACGGGGGGGGGGGGGGGGGTTAAAAGTTGGTAAAAAAACATCACGTGATTAATGGACGATCCCAAAATAAAAATTGTGTTAGAAAGATGATGAAAATTATAAGCTTAATAAATTATTAATTTATAGACTTTTCATAAAGCGAGTTAGTGGCAAACTTACTAACCGGCGACCTCTAAGAATATAAAATTGCACCACAGTGCTGCAGTATTTGTTTGCTTTTTACCTGAGCTCCTGATCCGCTCCTCGTCCACATTTATGTTTATTATATTTATAACGAGCGACACCGCACGGGCTCCAGTGGCGGATACAGAAAAAACTCAAGGGGGGGGCGCAAGGGCGTAGCTAGGATTTTGTTAAGGGGGGGGCAGGTGTAGACAAACCAGAATATATCTAATGTAAATGCAACAAAATAATACCTACTGGGGGGGGGGGGGGGGGAGAAATAGGCTATTTTCGTCTATAAAAAAAAAAACCGTCCGGCACAAAATTCTCGGGACATTCCACGGGGGGAGCCATAGAGCTACGAAAATATAAATAACACCGTATTCAATATAACAATATCTTTAGTAGTGTCACCTCTCCGGCGTTCAAACGGTTTTTAGTCATCGTTGATCTCAGCCATGTTTTAACACGACGCAGTGTAGAAAAGGACCTCTCTATGTTACTTGTAGTGCAAGGTTGTGCCAAGGAAATAAGTATTGCTTTTTTTGTTGCGGGAAAGAAAATGTTCACCTCCTTAAACAATTCAGTACAATCTATTTTTTTGAGATCTTTTCTGGTCATACCCTTGTTCTGTCATTTTTTATACCATAGTTCGGCTTCTTGATTAAAATTAAGTAAATCGTAGTATAGGCAAAAACTTTGTGCTTTTTCTTTAAAATCAATTAATGACGTATTCAACAATGCATTGTACAGGGATGTAGCGACATTAATCCGAAAGCAGGCAAATTTTGGTCACCAAAATGCTGCTCCAATGCAGATATTAAGGAATCTAAATAAGGAATGATAATCGATCGCTTTCGTCTTCCGTAAGTCTCAGGTAACAATTTAACAATTAAAAATAATAATTCTCAGCAAGGTAATTGGACCGATGTTGTTGGCAAGATGCAATGCGTGGGACTTGTATTTGTATATCAGTTCCAAAGGCAGCTGCAGTTCTAATTGAAATATCTAAAATATTTTGGCTCTCTATGTCTACGTTGCTTCGATGATCATTTATAACTATAACAGAAATTAAACCATTAATATGACTCATACATGCGTACTTATTGATAGTTTTCGATTGTAAAGCATTGGCAATAGGTTCCAATATGCCCGAGTACTTGGTTATCAGTTGAACACATATAATGAAAACTGATTTAATAACAGCGCAATGTAACTGATAGGCACGTTTTCTTGATGCTTCATTAATCATGACAAACTAAAAAGGTAATAATAAAAATTAAATTGATTCTCACAAACAATAGACTACCGACGTAAACTTTACGGTTTGTGAGCATTTCTGCACCTTCTAGGGGAGGGCTCGCTACGCCCTTGGGGGGGCGCAAAAGATATAAGAAAACTAAAAAGTAGACAACGGGGAGAATACGACGAACCGCACAAAGAGGAGACCGACTATATGATTTTGGCAGCCACCTCTGGTCTGGAGCTCCAAAATACCTAAAAAATACCCTCGACTTTGTGCAGAAACGGGCGGTCCGCTTTAGATTCTCCCGTCTTAACAGACGGATTGCAATCTTTAGAGCACAGGCGTCGGGTGGGAATGCTATCTTTGTTCTACCGGTATTACAATGAAAGATCCTCCGATTAACTAGCGTCATTGATCCCTTCGGCACCGGTGCATAGTCGGGGAACACGCCAAACGCGTGCCCAACATTTGTACACGGTCACATTTGTCACATGAGAACGGGTCGTTTCTTTGACTCGTTCTTGTGTTCAACAGCTCGGCTGTGGAACGATTTTCCGGCCTCTGTGTTTCCTCCTTCCTACAACATGGACACTCTTCAAGTCCAATTTCATCTCTTCCTTTCCTCAAAAAGACCCTCCACACAGCATCTCAGATGACATAGGCCCCGAGGGAAATTATTTTCCTCAGGGCCTCCTGTGGAGTTAATGTAAAAAAAATACTATCTCATTCTCTCGCAGGCTAAAACATACAGATGCATGTGTTTGTCAAATCACAACGGTGCTAAAGAAGTTTCCACTTCAATAAATAAATAAATGATTGACGGACCGCACATTTAAAACTTGGCTGGCCACAGGGAGCAGTAGGGCTGCATTACACGATCAAGGGAATCAAATACTTGAGTCGCGCCGTGTTAAGGGTACCTTTACATGAAACGATGTATGAATGTGAATGAAGCAAAATTTCAATTTAGGAGGCGAGTGTGGGTACCGCCGCCACGGGAATTATTTATTGGATAAACAACACCTTTGCTATAAGTCATCCGAAGTGGGTCGCTAAGTTTGGTGACTTAGCAGGGATGCCTGAGTTCTTGGGATGTGATTTTTCAAAGTAGTGGCGGAAGTAGTAGGACTGGTTGAGGGAGACCATTTAACCTCTCCAGCAGGAATCCCTCGACCCATTTCCTCGCATCGCAGTGGGAGGGAAAGTTTCATCCGTCCATCTCACCTGGACACACTAACCCAGAGAGTCCTAGCCACCTATCATACCTTTTTCCTTCCACTAAAATGACCCTTCACATAGCATCTCCAAAAACATTTATTTTTAATAAAAAGATAATAATATATTTTGTAATAGTTACCCAAAAATGACAGTGGATAAGTTTATGTATTCGGGAAGTATGTTTACGAGTGATGGGGAGTCTGATAGAGATATTGAAAGGAGGGTAAATGCGGGTAACTCCGCATTTATGGAGGACTGAACGCCGTTGGCGCTAACAAAAAACTGTCGAAAGAAGCGAAAGCGAGGAAGGACTAAATGCTATAGAAAGCCATGATAGTGTGAGAAAAATATGAAAAGAATGCAAGGTTGATACAAGCGTAATAAGTAAGATTAAGAAAGGGACGCTCAGATGATTTAGACATGTAGAGCGAATGATTGAAGAAAGATTTTCTTGTATTTAGGGGGCCAAGGGGGGGGCGCGCGCCCCCTGCGCCCCCCCTGTATCCGCCACTGACGGGCTCGAATACTTTCTCGCTCACACATGATACGCCATCCTTATCTACAAATGCAGCATGCCGTAGGGATAGCATTGGTCGCACAATTCAAACCATCGGCTAATCACCGGGCAGCCCCCCCCGCTCCCGGCCACCTAATTACCGAAGGATGTACTACCAGCCGCCCTATATAAACCAGAGCGCGGCCTTGAACAAGCAGAGATCCAGAATCATTCCAAGAGCTCGGTACTCGAAGCAAAAGTGAGATATGATGCGTTCAAGTCCACTTTGTGAGAGGGGTATCCAGTTGAATCCCATATCTCTCGTAGAGAGATCCAGAAGACAGTCCTAAGGCTCAATACCAAAGATCAGCTGTGAGATATTTTCCTGTCCACATTGATAGGGTAGAGGAGTCCCTAGAGATAGTCAGACCTCAGCCGGAGATTACGTGCCGCGTTCGTATATATATTTCGAAGTATTGTTATATAACCGCGTACTTAGTATTATTTTTTGTTGTGTTATACTTTTACTGAATAAAAGCTCTCTGTTCGAACTCACGCAGTACTTAATATATAATTAACGTTATAAATTGTCGCCCACCGTGAGGCTGTGTTAAAACGGTTAATTTATGTTATATATTCAGTTTATAGTGGGCAACATGCAACCTGGCGCAACAGTGCTGATCCACGCTGGTTCAGGTGGAGTTGGTCAAGCGGCTATCCATGTGTGTCTGTTCTACGGCTGCACTGTCTTCACCACCGTCGGCACCCCCGAGAAGAGGGCCTTCATCAAAAAACTCTTCCCAACACTTACAGGTACGCACACATGCCAATTTTAAAAACACAATTTTCTAAATCTTCAATTACCTCCAGTGGCGGTCCTTCCCTCAGGTCAATTGGTCAAAAACCTCCCAAAATTATAAGATGACAGTAAAACATAATAATTTTATGAAATATTAAGCAAATCAAAACAACTGGTATTATTCTAATGTATTTGAAATGCACCGTTAGAAACTCAGCAGCGCAAGTAGTGACATCTAACGTCTTAAATGGAAGCTTTCTTTCCCACACACTATGATTGGCTGGGTCAAATTATGAAATGCCCCGACATCATATCTTCTGTCTCTTTACGCACCACACAATAAATGAGATGGCACTATGTCGCTTAGTAAAAAGTTTTCGAATTCTGTTTCGGAGATTGAGAGTTTGGGTCAGTGCCGTGAGGGAGAGAGAGCATGCTGAATATTACGCGTCTGAAAGAGATGGTTTGATAAACGTAGGTTGATTTTGCATATTTTATGCTTGTCGCATGAAATGATTTACTATATTAAATGTAATTTGACGTATGTGGATGAATTTGATTCTCAAACTCGTGAGGTTCCTACAAATGAATATTATCATATTTAATTTGATATTGTATCATGATATCATTTTTTTTTAAATGACCTTCAACTTCTGGACCGCTAGAGCCACCTCTGGTTACCTCCATAACCTGTTGGGGCACATGGCTTGAGGCAGCTATATTTTATGCTAAGAATTACTACAATATTATAAGTGTAATTATTGACGATCTGACAGACCCTCCCTCTATCATACTATCACACTTGAAGCTTTCTATTTCAAACACATCGACATTCCAGAAGAACAACGTCGGATCTTCTATAAATTGAAAAATGTTTTATTGACTTTTTTTGTTGATTTAAAGTCTGAATTATCGGAATTTTTAATGAAATGCAAAATATCAAAACAACACTTTATTTTTTTATCTCAAAAACAGTAGAAATGCCAAAACGAAACTTTAAATAGCTCTACTGCAAAAACTATAAAATCTAACTTCTGACAATGGACTGTTTTATATTTACCGTGACAATTTATGGTAATGGATTTGTGACGGCATAAAAAAGGCAATAAAAATATGTTCCTTCTCACAATATTGCTGCAGCTCTTTCAAAAGATGAGATACACAATGTACCTAGGTCTGTTTCCTCCAAAGTAAAAATCATCATTTTCTAACATCTCTCTCACACACCGCCCGTGACGTCTCTTTAGACCCCTACCAATACTACTTGCCGTGACGATAATTTTGAAAGTATGGAATATACCTAGTATCAAGAATAATATTGAAGCGTGAGTAATTTTAAAAATGTCAGATGATTTTGCTTTTGTTCTTAAATATAATACTGCCGTTTTTTCTTACACACTAAATAATGACAACAATTGAAAATGATACAAACGGTGAACGTATGTCTGCACCCCCCCCCAAAGGAAACACACAATCATTTTCATACATCTCCCTCAAACGTATAAAGAAAATGAAACACAATTCCCGTCACAAAAAGTAGTTCTTTGAAGGAAACAGTCGCACATATATGTTGTGTCTCACCATTATTTAATGTGTAAGAAAGATCTGCAGCATTACAGCAATAAGGAATATATGTTTATTGCCTTTTTTTGCCATCACGGTACCATAACCGTGAATCGTCACGGTAAATATAAAAACGTCCATTGTTCTTCGGGCCGGTCAAGATGTTTACTGACAAAAGGCTTAATTTCCCCCTGGAAAACTTTTAAAACAATGAATGTTTGATTTTATTGAAATCACCTTCGCAGGGTATCAGAATTTCACAAAACAATAATTTATTGACAATCACTTACAAGGGCGACAGCCAAGCCACCTCCCCACTCCGCGCAATTTGGTTGATTTTGCCCTTTCCCTCATGATTGTATGTCTATGATCTGAACCTATCTCTATCTAAAAGGGGTGTTAGTTACACATTACACCTACTTAACAAGTGTTTTAATGATTTAGATGATCATATCGGCAATTCCCGAGACACCTCATTCGAAGAGCTGGTGATGCGAAAGACCGATGGAAAGGGAGTCGATATCGTCCTCAACTCTCTGGCCGATGACAAACTGCAGGTAAACGAAAGAAATTGGCTTACAATACAATTACATATTTTTGTTGTATTCTGTAAAAAAATACAATGAAGAAATCGAAATTTCCATATTATTGATGACTAACATTGAGGTTATGTATTACAGGCCTCCGTGCGCTGCCTCGGGTACAGAGCTCGCTTCCTGGAGATCGGCAAGTTTGACATTGTCAACAACTCTTCGCTGGGCATGCAGTTCTTCCTCAGGGAGTGCTCCTTCCACGGCATCATGATGGACTTCCTCTTCACCAGGGAGTCTGAAGCAAGACAGGTACTTGACCTTTTTATTTCCTAACCTAACTTCTCTCGAACCGCCGAAAGATTTGTTCAGTCATTTGAACTCCCGGCACAATTGACATATGGCCCATCAGATCGCATAATATTTTCTTAACATTGGTAACTAGGCAAGTATTATAATAGACTATTGGTGGATTCTCGGTCTGTCATCAAGTTTTAAGTTTTTTCAATCGCTTATAAAGCATTCCGGACATCATAGTAGGACTGTAATGTAAACTACATTAAATATTTGCTACCAATATTATTATATACCTTCTATTATTTTACTACCAGTATTTTATCGAACTTGAATCTGAAACTAAAACAGAACTAATTTTTTCACCAAAACTGAACTCCGTTTTGTTCAAACGCATTCAGAAGATTAACCAAAATGTTTTCATGCTTTCCAACCACCAAACCAGTCTATTTATGGCATATTTGATACGAAATAATAAAATTGGTTTATTTTTGCAGAAACTGAACGCAATTCTATTCGAAGGCATCAGGAACGGTTGCATAAAGCCACTGTGCCGCGTGTCCTTTGGCATTGATGAGGTGGAGAAGGCGTTCCGCTACATGGCGGCGGGCAAGCATGTGGGCAAAGTGATGCTGCAGATCAGGCCGGAGGAGGCGGATCCTATAGCCAAACCAAAGCCATTCCCGATGCGGGCTGTTCCCAGGTGCGGTATTGCCAACCATTACCAATGAACCTAAAACCCAACCCACTAACAGGTATAGGTACCGCCGCCCCAGGAACCATTTATTGGATAACCAACACCTCTGCCATAGGTCACCCCAAGTGGTTCGCTACCTTTGGTGACTTAGTAGGGGTGGCCAGATTCATTGGATGAGGTTTGTCTAGGTCTTGGCGGCAGATGTGTCAGCCCACCAACTGTGGCCCGGATCAAGAGAGACTGATTGAGGGAGACCTTTTGACCTCTCCAGTCAGTTGCACTTGGAGGGATCGATTCATACTTCCTTCACTTCTGGACACACTGACCTCCTGATTCCTACCCACCCCTCATACCTTTTCACTTATTTTCTTAAAAAGACCCTCCACACAACATCCCCTAAGATGACATAAACCGAGGAACTGATGTAAAAAAAAATGGAATCTCGTACCGAAGTCATCCCAGGTGCAGTATTACCAACCCTAACTTAATTACTGCTGCTAGACGACATCTTTATCCTGGACTATCAAAATGTCTTATTTATTACTTTGCAAAACAATCTCTACATATATAACTCAAACCAACAGAAAACGTACAAATAAAAACTTTAGTACGTGGTTAATGAACGAAAAAAGAAATTGCTTTAGCAAGTTACTTGCAAACCGACCGTGTAAATTTTTTATACGTTGTATATCGATATTTAAACATATATTTAAAAAAAAAGAACTTTCAGACTAAAAAATGTTCGGGAAACTAGAGACTCCACATCACATTTGGAGTCGATTTTGTGGTATAACTTTTTTTGATTTGAGCTTTCGTTTTCGAGTAAATCGGGTCCGAAGTTGGATTTTTTTTGGTTAAATTTGAAAAAATTGTTCACTAGGGGGTTCATTTCAGCTATGTAATGTCTTATAAAATACATCGAAGGGTAAACCGGGCTCAAAAGTTTTTTTAACCCTTTAGTTGCCGAAAAAATGGAAAAATAGAAAAAAAATATATTATAATCGAAATGCTGAGATCGAAAAAAACAATTTTTTTGGGTTCTCTACGTGATGTAGATTCACCAGTTTCCCGCTTGTACTACGAGTTTCCGGACCCGTTGTATATGTAATATTTTATATTTGAATATTTTATGTAGGGAATCTTTTGTATTTTTATTCAAGTTTTTCTTTTGTAATTTGTATTTTTATTTATTTCATTTGTATTTTTAATTACTTTTATCTTTATTGATATATATATAATGATAGATACTGCTACCCGGCTCAGAACAGATATTATCTAGTGAGTCGGGTAGCGCACATGATCTGTAAATAACTATTGATGTGTTTAAACGCCCGGGTTACCGGCAATTTTATATATTTTTATAAATTAAAGTCCTCCGACGGGTCTGTCTGTCTGTCTGTTAGCGATAAACTCAAAAACTAATTAACGGATTTTCATGCGGTTTTTCACTAATAGATAGAGTGATTCATGAGGAAGATTTAGGTATATAATTTGTCAAGGTTTTGTGTAAATTGGTTGAAATATATAATATATAAAGGGAGCGGGCTGGCAAGTGGGCAGTGTGGATTTGATTTGTATGCAAATTAACAGATGGCATTGGTTATAATAGTAGATGGCGCTGCGTTTCGTTAGCCACTGCAACGCATGTCCGGGTCAGCTAGTACCAATTAATTTTGCTTCGATTCTTATTTCACATCAAACATTAACTGCTTTTTCAGATACATCTGCAGTCATCAAAATTCGTACGTCATCGCTGGAGGTTTGGGAGGATTTGGACTGGAGCTGGCAGATTGGCTGGTGCTCCAGGGAGCCAGGATACTGGTCCTCAACTCCAGGAGAGGAATCACCAATGGCTACCAGGCATCCAGGCTCAGGTAAGCACTTTATAATCAAATCATATCACATCAGTTCAATAAACTCAAACTTTCTTTGAATTTGAGTGACTTATATCCAGGTATTTTTCCACCTTCCTCTTCCCATCTTCTTCCCCTCCCCATTAAATTCAACCTTACAATTTTTTTTTTTTTACATTAACTCCACACAGGAGGCCCTGAGGAAAATAATTTCCCTCACGGCCTATGTTATCTGGGATGCTGTGTGGAGGGTCTTTTTGAGGAAAGGAAGGAATGACCATTGGTCTTGAAGAGACCCATGTTGTAGGAAGGAGGAAACACAGAGGCCGGCAAATCATTCCACAGCCGAGCTGTTGAACACAAGAACGAGTCGAAGAAACGACCCGTTCTCATGTGACAAATGTCAACTGTGTACAAATGTTGGGCACGCGTTTGGCGTGTTTCCCGACTATGCACCGGTGCTGAAGGGATCAATGATGCTAGTTCCTCGGAGCATCTTCCATTGTAATACCGGTAGAACAAGGATAGCATTCCCACCTGACGCCTGTGCTCTAAAGATTGCAATCTGTCTGTTAAGATGGGAGAATCTATCAAACGGACCGCCCGTTTCTGCACAGAGTCGAGGGTATTTTTCAGGTATTTTGGAGCTCCAGACCAGAAATGGCTGCCAAATTCAACCGTGGGGTGCACTTGCGATTTGTACAGGGTTAGCAGTTGTGTACTATTAAAGTATCTGCGGGCCCTGTACAGTACGCCCAGTTTTTGGGAGGCTAACTTTACTCTGGCTTCGATGGAGCCCCCATACCTCAGCTGGTCACTTAGGATTACACCAAGCATATCAATGGAGGGCCTGTTCGGAAGATTGCTTCCGTTGAAAGCGACTAGATTTTCATTTCGATCCCTTTTAGACGTAATCAGACAAGATTGGGTCTTTGAAACATTAAATTCAACGAGATCATTTTTACCCCAAGAGAAAACACTCTCGAGGTAACCGTCCATTCTTTGCTTCAAAGCCTTACGAGCTGTTGGAGTTTGTGAGCCCTTTGGGGGCTTGTCAAACAAAAAGCTATCATGAACTGTACTGTCATCCGCGTAACAATGAATTGGTGCACATGACAAAAGGTCGTTGATGTGCAACAAAAACAAAGTCGGAGACAGAACCAATCCCTGCGGGACGCCAGCATTTATTGAGAGTGAGGAAGAGGTGAAACCATCGACTACCGTCTGAATCGACCTCTCCCTCAAGAAGTCGGCAATCCACGTACACAAGGATGCGGGAAGTCCGTAAGAATGCAGTTTGTTGACAAGTCCTCGGTGCCAAATCCTATAGTCTATAGTCATACTAACCCTAGTCCCCTGTCTATAGCCATACTAACACTTATTGTATCTTGATTTCCCGCTAAGCACTTGCATACTGCTTACTAACAACGTATGCAGGGACACGGGAGGTCTAGTTTCGTTCAAAATTAAATGTAGATTCATTCATTCAAAAAAATTAGAGTCGTTGCGAGAGCCTTGAAGGAGTAACCGTCTGTTACTTATACCAGGGCGGGTAAGTGGTGGATAACCTCTAATGGACAGAATGATGTCAAACGGTTATGAAATCGTATTCTAATTCATTGAAAAACTGACTTAACTAGCTGGTCATCACACCATTGTCCGCTGGAGTATTTCGAGAGTGTGAAACGCCACACAACTCTAACTTGGCATCTAACCTTTGCTTCACGCACATTCATACATTGTCTAAACTAAAACTCTCGTAGAAGAGAGGATATTTATTTAGAGAGGGACAACTAAAAAACAAGTGATTTAGTATTTTAAGTATAACATAGGGATGTCCCTAGCATATCGGATGAAATTAACACAAAAATCTAAAATATGTACAATATTCTTATAATAAATAAAGTTCCCACATCTAGACCACAGAATGTACAATCTGGGGAGTCAAGGATGTGAATATTAAAAAGGTGAGAAGGAACAGAACAATGTCCAATTCTCATTCAAATAAGTAAGGAAATTTCTTTCTTGGAAAAATGGGGGCATTGTTGAAACCACGGTTTTGGTTAGATAGTCCTTCGTATTGAGGCATAGTAGGCTCCCTTGGATTGATGAGCAATATTCTAACACTCTGCCCAAACATTGCGGGATCTGTCTTCGATGATGGAAAAAATATCAGATAGGGGAATACGGTTCACGAAGGTAACAATAGGGTTGGATGCTCCTTGTTTTGCCAAGGAATCCGCAATATCGTTATCCACTATGCCAACATGTGCAGGAATCCAAATCAGAGTTACAGTTTTTCCATAACTTTGAATGGAGGCTATCAGCACTCGAATAAGACGTACAAAGTGATCATCAGGATGAAGAATACAATGTAATGTGAACGCTTTTTGGTTAGTCAAATGGTGAATCATTCACCATATGACTAAACTACTAGCCTAGATCGAACAAGCTTTAAAGTTAAAGATTCGTCCTGATTTATTATTTTTTTAGGCAAGCCTTGTTTGTTTTAAAAAACATTATAATTAAATTTATGCTTAACGTGATTATTCGCTGTGCAGGGTCTGGAAAAGCTACGGAGTGGAGATAGTGATTACCAAAGACGACATCACGACCCGTGCGGGATGCATTTCCCTCCTGAAGACTGCAAACACTCTGGCCCCGGTGGGAGCTATCTTCAACCTCGCCGTCATACTGAAGGATGCACTGCTGGAAAACCAAACTGCGGAAACCTTTGCCATCTCCTTTGGACCAAAAGCCAGAGCCACCCAGTACTTGGACACTGAATCTAGGAAACTGTGTCCACAACTGAAGTGAGTTAACATCATTTGTATTAAATATGATGGATATCTGGTTTATGATATTGTGAGATCATTTTAAATTAGGTAGTGCGGTTTTGTAAAGTGTTACATAACCTAGAAAAGATTTGATTCATGCATAACTGAAATTTTATTATTATATTTTATTTTCCTCCAGACAGTTTGTGATCTTCTCGAGTGTTTCCTGCGGGAGAGGAAACGCTGGGCAGACTAACTACGGCATGGCCAACTCCGTGATGGAGAGGATCTGTGAGGAGAGGCATAAGGCAGGACTACCAGCCTTGGCAGTGCAATGGGGAGTCGTCGGAGAAGTAGGCCACATACAATTTCTTCTTCATAAGCTTTCTGGCATTCAGCTTTGATGCCTACCTTCAATTTTGCTGAATCTTGGCAGTTTTCACCCATCCATCCATTGATAGAATTTGAATTCATCTGGCATTGGTTATTTGTGCTGTATGCACAGTAGAGTCCCCACTTGAGTGTGGAAATTGTAATAATTTCCCCAATATTTGCTCCTAATCCTTAATTTATCTTTCTCTCGAGAAAATACCTAGCTTGGCTCTTTCCAATGGATTTTCATCACAATATTCTTGATAAGTGTTCTAGTAAATAGGTAACTTGGTATTTATTTTATTGGTGGCTTTAATTTTATTGAGTATGCATGCATTAAGTATAGGCTTACCATACGTCCCGGTTTGACCGGGATTGTCCCGGTTTCAGACACGAGTCCCGGAGTCCCGGCTGGTTTGGATGTTGTCCCGGTTTGCGCGAGCACTGTCTATTTATCTATTCTGTGGTGCTGTCTCAGTGGCTGGTTCACTCTTTCTTTCACAGACCGAACGAGCAACAGTTCACGCTTACCGCGTGCAGTGTAAATACGTTTCATTTGTATTTGCAATGATAGAGCAACGCGTAATTCATTTGCCATAGTTAATTTAGTTATTTGGACCCAAAAGTTTTAAAATGCCGAAAAGAAATTGCAAATTTACGGATGATCTGCAAAAAGACTACCCATTTATAAAAAAGCTTTGTGGTGAAGCTAGCAGAGTGAAGTGCCAGCAATGTTTCTAAGAATTTTCTATTGGACACGGTGGGCGAGCGGATATTAAGGATCACTTGAAGTGTGCGAAACACAAGGTCGTTGTGACAGCGACTGCAAGCACTTCTATTAAAACATTCTTTAAAAATGATGATCCAATTCAAGATGGCAGTTGCATTGACCTAGAAATTCCAAATAGATGCAGTGCAAATTTCATGACACTGTAGAGATATCAGAGAGTCAGTGGCGTAGCTAGCATAGGTGGCACCTGGGGCGGATAATGTGGTGTCACCCCCCCCCCCCCCCCCTCCTCCTGTCTTGGTTTAAAGCTTCAGGTTATTTCAGAAATTCAATTGGAACCTTGTCATCAAATTGCCAATCAGCACCATTTTGTTTTTTTGACAGTTGAAATGTCCCTGCTAAACGCAGATTCTAAGTGTGTTTCAGTTTTCTAACAAATTGTAATAGGCTAACAAGCTTAACAACATGATAGTTTTCCTTTTCTGCTGATTCAAGCTGAAACAGACTTAGAATCGACATTTAATGGGGACTTATCAACTGTTAAAAAAAAAGTGAGTGGCCATTTGATGACAATGTTACATTTGAATTTGTTAATTTGAAAGGTGGCCCATCAAATTATTCTTCATTTGTAAATAATTATTTCATAATTTATTATAGATTATTTTGTTAAAAAAATGTTATTAATTGGAAAAAATCTGAACCTCACGTGGCCAAGATCAGTAAGATCAACCAATGGCCGGTACGCAGAGACTCATTTCTGTACAAGTGAGGGAGATGTAAGCCATCCAATGACATTTGAATTCTTCCATACATTTTCTACCACACTTTTATAGAGATTGTTTTACTGGGTGTAGATAATTTATTTAATATCAATTGTGTATCTGTAAAGGTGGGGTTGGTAGCAGACATGCAAGAAGAGCACTGCGAGATGGAGATTGGGGGTACCCTGCAGCAGAGAATCAGCTGCTGCCTGAAGACCCTGGACCAGTTCATGTCACAGGACTCCCCGGTGGTATCCTCCATGGTCGTTGCGGAGAAGCGTGCTGGAGGATCTGGTGCTGGGGACATCGCAGCCACCGTTGCAGGCATTATGGGTTAGTTGTAAAAATCCATCGCTGTATAATCTAAACCAAATCACCCAATAGCTTATAAACTTTACAAACCAGGACATGAAATAACAGATACCAAACTATCTTAGACATTTAACAAAGCTTGGAGACTTAATCAAAAATTAAATACTGCCAATGGTTCTGTAAACAGTAGTCCTCGCGTCCAAAAAGGTATGTTTCTAATTTTATCAATTTAATTAATCTAAACTAAAATTTCCTCTGAAGTGTAAGTAAGTACTTAAATATCTGCCTACATAATTAGAAATCATATAATAGTTTATGTAACATTTTTTGTTTCAAATAATGATTTATACAATTTGTCCAAAGAAGTGTCACTATCTCAATGACAGTTCTTTTATAAAACTATCTTCGGGTAGGTACCATAATTTTTAAGATTGCGAATAAGAAAGTACAGTTTTCACATTTGAAAAAAGAATCGTTACTGAACCATTGAAACGGACACCATCTTGAACCGGAAATGGAAACTGCAAACAAATTTGCAAACAGACGAAATGCAAAGAGTTAAAACAGTATTTGGCTATGCTCAATCAATAAAATATTTTCCAAATTGTGCAGGTCTCAAGGATCTGAAGACAGTATCGCAGCAGGTGACGCTGGCAGAGTTGGGTATGGACTCCATGATGGCGGTAGAGATTAAGCAGAGCCTCGAAAGAGACTTCGAGGTCTTCCTCACAGCTCAGGACATTAGGACACTCACATTCTCAAGGTATACATAATATTATTACATTTTAATTACATACTATCAGTAATGCCTCCCATATATTATTGATTGTTGTGATGTTAACACACTTCAGGCGGATGAAAACAAGGAACCCGTTGGAGAAAATAAAATTGGTTTTAAATCGATATATCTTCGAAAATAATATGTACATTTTAATTCATGTTTTTCTATGGTACCTACCACAACCTAACTATAAAAATATGGTCCAAAATTATAGCCTACTTTGTAATAGAACTTCATAAACAGAAGCTAACCCTCTGTCGGGCGCACCTATGGGCGAACCGAAATCAGGCGCACTCGACCTGAGAGGCCATTTAGCCCCCACTTACACTATATTAATTCTAATACAAAATACTTGTCGGATAGTCTTTACTAGGATCTATAGAAAGGAATTATACCAAATTTAACACAAAAGAACCAGTTTTATTAAACATTACCAACAATTAACTAAAATAAATAATAGTTCAAAATCTTCAACCAAAGCTGGCTCTTCAGAAGCATCATCATCGAGGAGAAGCTTCAGCATATCATCAACATCATTGTGTTAATAAAGAGCATATTTTCTAGCCATTTCAGCAAAAAACCTTTATGTAAAATGTCTGAAAAGAGGAAAACCGAAAGTATAATCCAATCGGGCGCAAGCGGCCTGCGAAGCCAGGAAAGTTGTACATAAGCTGTGTAAAGACCGAGGACTGACTGAGGCGGGTGCCGGCTGAGGTCTCTAAAGTTAGGCGAGTAAAAGGAGGGAAGAGGCGGTGGGCCGCCTTTGAGAAGTGGAGAGGGAAACAATGTATTTTGTTGGCCTCTCAGACCGGCTGCGCCCGACGAAGGGTTAATGTCAGTTTTGGACCATTTAGTGACGTTTTATGTGTAAAAAATGCATGTATTTTATTACTTTACAAAAAATTGGTTTTCACTTTGGTACAAATCATTACAAAAAAGAACAATTTGCGCTTCTCCATTGCCAAAGTTTCCTTTTGATAAAATATGATTCCACACAAATGACAGGGAGATAAGAAGATTTCCGCATCTTGTATCACATGTGCATATATATTTATATTTTTTACTTATATACATATATATAGTTGGGATCCTTACAAAGAGATTGGTTTACAATGTTCACATGAAAATATTTGACAGCCATGCCTTTTCAGGCATTCAAGTAGGGACGGCGTAAAAGGTAAAACTATGTGTGTGTGTGTTAACATTGCGTCGACTATTTTCAACTCAATTCATGTAAACATAACCTCAATCCTTGCAGACTGTCAGAGCTGGCAGTGCAGCGCGAGGCAGAGGCCAGCACCTCGGCCACCAACAAGCCCTCTGACATGGCTGGCTTCCGGGTACTCCTGAGGAACATAGGAGACGAGCTCAGCGCCGCTGATCCCTTCGTCAATATGGCCACTGCCATCAGCGACGGAAAGGAGGTATTTATCATCGATATATCGATATCATCGTTATTCATCGATAAAATTCAATCTGTAGCACCCCTTGTGTAATATGTCTTATAACTTAAATATTATTTTAAAACATGCTGTTATATCATGGGGTAATTACAACTAGGTGACTCTGAAATCAACTTTGTTGGAAAATTGAATTACTAGGGCGAACCGATAAGTACTTAGCCTCACCGCCCGATGGCGCCACTATCGTGTAGTACATTCTCGTAGATGGCTACTGTCGAAATTTCAGCCGAATCGGACTCGTAGTTTTGTTTTGACTGCGTGTGGAAGCGGGCGTGTCCGCGGATTTTAGAAAAATGAAAAAAGAGCAATATCGGTTGGTGATTCGATTCTTGTTTTTGGAAGGGAAAAGAGTGCTTGGATGCTGTGTATGGTGACTCTTCTCCTTCGATGGCGACCCTCAAAAATTGGTTTATTTCAATGTGTAATCTTTGGCGGTCATCTTACGACTGATACTCTAGTTTATTGAAAGCACTCTTGAAACCTTCTTGCTCAAAAATATGGTTATGAGGTTTGCCTACAGCCAGTCAGCATTCCATTGAATCAATTTGGATATCTATGAAAAATACTATTAAAGACTACTGATTTAAATTACGGTAGCTCTAAGATCTTTTGATTTTTCGCAATTCCTTTTCAAAGTACCTGTAGCAGGCATTGAAGCACTAATACCTCAGTATGCCAATTTACCCATTAAATTGATATCTATAAACTTTAATGACCTCTTATAAGTTTAAAAATAAAAATGCCTAATTTCATTAAAAGTGTTTTTTTAACTTTAAAAAATGTTGTGGTTTTGGTTTCGACAGAAAAAAGAAACTAAACAGAAGCTGAAATTCGTCTACCTAGTTTTGGTCGGTCACTACAGCTTAACTTTAGTCAGAGCAATGCACGCCGCTGCTGCCTATAATACATAATAATACATTATTCTCTCTACATGTTTATGTGTATTCACCACGCATATACATGTAAATTCAAAACCAATAAAATTACACAACACTGAATACAGAGATAATGTAAAGCAAACTCGAAAATCATGTTTACTGTATGAAAGAACCACAGGGATTGAGAGTGGTAGGGGTAGGTCAAGATAGACTAGCAAGATCTAAAAGAACTAGATCGAATAAATAGAAAAAGTATTTTCAGACTGGGCGATTTCCAACCAGATTAAACAATGTGTAATTATATTCCAGAGTCACGATGAAATCTGCGAGACCGACCCACGGATATTCATGGTCCCAGGCATCGAGGGTATTGCCAACGTGCTGGAGGCCCTGTGCAAGAGGATCAAGTGCAAGGTCACAGTGCTGCAGTTCGGGTTTGAGACACCGGATGAGTCCGTCGCTAACATCGCACAGAGACTGCTTCTGGTGAGTTTAATTCTTACACTAGCCTTAATTTTATTGATGATAATTGAATTCTTCCTACTTCCATTATTATAAGCGGAAAATATTGCTTGTGTGATGATAAGAAGGTTTGCTACCACAGCACGTGGGTAGGAACCCAACCCACTCGACAACTAACCAGTCTATCAATTTCTTCAAACTGCGAAAGTTTGTAAAAAGTATAATATATGTATATTCATAGTTCTTTCTAAAAGAACAAAATCAAACAAAGTCTAAGGACGATAATACTAATAAATGTTGAAATTTATAATGCCAATACTATTATCTTGACACTGTTAGCATTTTTTTATCTCCATTTAGGTACCTACTACATATTATTATTATGAAGCAAAAAACGACCATTGATTTGTTTTTCCAACAATTAACATGCTGAATTTATGCATTTATAAATTTAATGATTATTTTTATAAATCCTAAAAATATGAGATAAATGGAAATATAGGTGCTTTCGATAGCTCTCTAACTTTATAGGCAGTTTATAGGTCTCCATATTTTTATCTCCATTTAGGTACCTACTACATATTATTATTATGAAGCAAAAAACGACCATTGATTTGTTTTTCCAACAATTAACATGCTGAATTTATGCATTTATAAATTTAATGATTATTTTTATAAATCCTAAAAATATGAGATAAATGGAAATATAGGTGCTTTCGATAGCTCTCTAACTTTATAGGCAGTTTATAGGTCTCCATATTAAAATTCGGATGTACGATTTTTTTGAGCGTTGGAAATTTCCAAATCGGGCGCTTAGAAATCCTGGATGCTGGACGCGTATTTCAATTATTGACGCGAACACTCAAGTGGTTAAATATTGTATACATATTAATTGCAATCTATAATTATGTTCCGAAAACTTCAATATCTTTGACATGTGATGAGACATTCAGAGAAGTATGAGATCTTGCATCTCATAATGCAGGGAAAGATTGCCGAAAGACGGGGCCCTGGAAGAAGGAGAACCTCATGGCTGAAAAACCTGAGACAGTGGTTTGGCCAGTCTATTGTAGAGCTGTTCCGGGCCGCAGTAAACAAAGTCCGCATAGCCAACATGATAGCCAACGTCCGTTGAACGGACAGGGCACAAGAAGAAGAAGAAGAATTGTTGAATTGAAGAATGTTCCATTGATATTTTAGTTGAAGAGTGTGAACGGAACTTAACTAAGTTATTTCTGCCAACTGCCTGGTATTAGTTTGATGGATGTGTCAAGCAAAATGAGGGATTTGATATATATTGTGTTACTTACAGACAATCCGATCCCGCCTGGCGCCTGGAGCCCCCTTCACCATCCTGGGATACTCCTTCGGCGTGGTTGTTGCGCTAGAAATTGCTAAAGTGCTGGAAACCGAAGGTATTAATAGCTCATATTAAATATCTAAAATAAATTAATAACTAAATGAAACAATATAACTTTGTAAACCACCATTTTTTTATATTACTTCACCGATAATTTTGTAATATTATTCATGTATTATTATTTATAGTTAATACTAGCTGACCCGACAAACGTTGTTCTGCCATATAAATTATATCTAGTGAATATTTTGGTTGTTAAATAAAAAATAACTTAATGTATGTGGGGATGGGATCTATGACAGAAAGAGGACTGGAGCGCTGTAGACGATGACTGCCGATAAAAACAAAAACAAAAAACACCAACTAAAGTAGGAAAATGAAATAAAGAAAATCAATATGATTTTCGAAGAGCAATTGAGTGTACAATATTTTTTGTCAGTCCATCTTTAGAGATCACAAATAAGCTCGATGGTTTGCTCATGCGAGAACATGATGCCAAATGAAATATCAAAATGACACGACGCTTCTCATGAATTTCTTGCGCATGTGTGGATGAAAGTTCGATGAGGCGGACGTAGATCAACAACATTGTCATCGCCATCAACACCTGTCATTCAACAACATAAATAATTTCGTTCTGTTTGAAATACGAAAGACGGCTAAATTTGTTCATACAAAAATACTAAAATCGCGATTAAAAAATGGGAGGGCGGGGGTAGGAGGGTTAAAATTTGGGGTTATAGGTATTTTTGATGCCAAATAAAAAAATAAATAAAAATAAATTGTCAAAAAAATAGTTTTTTTTTTTCAGGACACCTAATCACCTAGCGTTATGAAATATACTTTAAAACCTATTCTCATGCCTACCAAATATACATAAAAAAAAATATAAAAATCGGTCAAGCCGTTTCGGAGGAGTGCGACCACAAACACCGTGACACAAGATTTTTATATACAGATATAAATATTTTGCCCTGAGGAAGGAACAGTTTTTCTGAAATAAGTCAGCATTAATATTAAAAAAATAGTGGTTTAACCTCTTATTCGCCCGTGTATCCCTAAGGCTATTTATCACAAAAAAAATTATGTATTTCTCTGAATATAACTAGCTATTTTGAGGAAATTACTAGTGGTAGATTCATCTGCGTAGCTCATGCACAACTTTATAAATGTTATATGTTTAATCATTCCAGGTCACACGGGTCGAGTGTTCTGCATCGATGGTGCCCCCGCCTGGCTCTTCAGCGTGGTGCGGCTCAGTCTCACCTCCGACCTGAAACTGATGCAGGACGCCCTATTGACCTATGTGATAGAGATGCTCGCCCCCAAGCAGCAAATAGACCTGCTACCCGCCCTCGCAACCTGTCCCGACTGGGAGAGCAAAGTAGACATCTTCCTCAAACACGTCCCTGAAAACATCAAACACTCCAAGCGCTACCAGCGCGCTCTTGTCAAGGTTATCTACGGACGCCTGCAAGCTATTATGAACTACAGCATGGCGGGCTTCAAGAAACTCAAATCCCCGGCAATTCTCTTACGTGCTAAGGATCTGCCGGCCGGGCTCGTAATCGACGAAGACTACGGCCTTCACGCTTTTCTGGAGCAACCCATTAAAGTGCATCTGCTTGAAGGAAACCACATCAGCATCGTGGATAACAAAGATTGCGCTAATATCATCAATCGCGCTATGGTAGACCTCGTAAAAGAGGCAGCCTCCAGAGCCACCGGAGAGATCCTCAACACGATAGATTCTTCTGTTTCTGCGTAGTTTTCCAATACCTGCGTCAATTAATGAAACATTGTGACCATGATTTCGTTTGACTTTGTCCTAGTGCAGCCCAACACATTAATAATAATACACTACCAAAATAAAGTTCTATTTCCCACATCGATCTAAAATCTAACAGTATAGTGGATGACAAGTGTAACTGATTGTTATCTTTTGTATTTGCTGCTAATGTGAAACCCCAGGGGCTACTTACTGTTGGAAATCAACACAAGGAGTTTTATCTCTCTACACCTCTTCATTGTGTTAACAGAAAGCCGAGTGCTTATTACTTGGCTTAATCATTAAAACGATTGTCTATTTAAATTACAAACCATTATATGAAAATTTCTTGTGTTCGTTTTGTTTGAATGAAGATGGTGAGACAATAAATAGTTTATCAGTTAAATCTGTTCTTTATTCCTCCATTCCCGTTCCTAGATTTAAAGATCTCAGAAATAGTACAAGTGAAATAAATTTTGACAAGTGACAAAATTTGTGCATTCATCAAACTTTGGTCATGCATTCTTCTAGGCAGTATCTATGAAGAATTGCAGAGTCCGTCCAAAAAAAGGTGGTGGAATACACCTCCAGGGTGTTAACCCTTATTATTTTCATGCGTCTTTATGAAAAACCTGTCATATCTCATCAAATATTTCTGAGATTTCTTTACCTGAGGGAATATGGCTACTACCCGTGACTCTATCCTACCGACTCTCTTGGGCATGCTCAGAATAAACCATCTACAGGCCAGAAGGGATTACAATTCATGGATGGTTCGAAAATTCCACTCTAATAGAGAGCATTAGTTTCTATGTTCCCAATGGTTATCTTCGAAACTGACAACATAGACTGTTTTATTTTTTTTTTTTTTTCAGGTTTTCCATAAAACAGTTATAGGTACACCAAATTATTACGGAGAAGATTACAAAATATAAGAGGAAAAGAAAGGCCAAGGGGGCAGTTTCACTACGTTGAGACATATGTCAAAAGATAGTTACTGAACTCTCTATAGGTAACAATGAAGATGTCAATGCTCAATGCAGAATCGTTAAGCAGTTGAATTGCTCTATTTAATGGGGCATTCTGAAAGGAAGAAGTTCTCGCTTTCAGAGCATAAAAAAGTGTGAGGAATCTCCCACGAGTATACGCGTTAGGGACATGTAGGTTAATCTCCTTCAACATAGGTGGATTCAGTACAGTACCGGAGATCAGCTTAAAAAAATGTTTCCCCAAAAATATTTTACGGCGGGCTTCTAAGGTATTAAGATCGAGCATTCCTGTTAAGAACAACGATGGATACAGGAATGGGTAGTATGTATATTCCCTCATATACAGGTAACGCATAAACCTTTTTTGTACTTTTTCTATTTCTAGGATATGGTTTTGTTCAGAGGGTGCCCAAATAATGGAGCTGTATTCCAGGATGCTGCGGACAAGAGCTTCATATGTTCTTCGTATTGCAATTCCATTAGTAAATGATCTCGCATTACGAAGAACAAATCCGAGCAATATATCCAATATCTCCTGGCCTGCAGGACAACTTGCCAATGGTCATGCCAGTGGGGAGAGCTAACTTGTTGTTAAATAGAATCACTTCAAATATTGATTTATTTAACATCAACAAATCAGAATTTAGACGGCAAGTTAGTGTTGTTGCTGTTAGTATAAAATTTGCTTCTAAACATTTATCCCCTTGCTGATGGGCTTCGAAGTGTGTTTCACCACTTTTTTTTGGAGCGGCCTTTGCAAATCTTCGGTAATACTACCAGAAGAATTTATGTAAGACCAACATTTCATGAAGGCACGAATTATGTTAATTATGTTGAGCAGTTTGGTAATATTTATCCTGTACTAAAACAGATGATCCTGCCGCTGTGAGCTCCATTGTAACCTAACATGCTTTACATAGCATGCTTCATTGAATAGTTCTCTAAAGTTAGAATTTTTCTTACAATCAATACAGAACCAGTGAGAATATAAACAAAAATTTTAACAAAACAAAAAAACGAGTTCAAAAAATGCACTAAAAAGTAAAAAAATAATTTCGTATTCTTCTACAACTTTATGATCAACTTACCTTTTCTACTCATCAATATGTACGTACGATTGTTATTTTTGGAGTCGGTGTCGGCGGGAGAGGAGCTGTCAAGTGAACACGCCGGGCCGCAGGTACCTTGGTTGACACCGACTCCAAAAATAACAATCGTACCTACATATTTTTTTTTTATTTTTTTATTAGTAATAGAAGGTACATAAATTACAAATAATTTTTATACAGTAATTAATTACATAGTAGAATATTTGATGTACCCCCATAATTAAGCAAGGCTTGTGTGTATGGGGGGGTGTTATTGTATTGCTTTTTTTATATCATTCAGTTTAAGTTTTCAGTATAATTTTTGAGGTGAGTTTTAAAATTTTTTATATTGGTATTCATGTTTCTAATTTTTTCTGGTAATGAATTAAAAAATTTTGCTCCGAGATATTTATGACTCAATTGTCCAATTTTTTTTTTACATTTTGGAGTGGGAAGTATTGATGTTTGTCTAAGACTTCTGTTATTTTTAAAGGGTGCAACTTGATTTTTAATATTATCTTTATAAATTTGTAATGTTGCATGATAAAAGTATAATGCACTTAATTTTCTGACCTTAAATTGTTTGAATAAAAGTTCTGACGAATATGAGTAGGGTTTTTTTTAAATTGTTTTTATTATTAGTTTTTGTGATATGTAAATTGTTTGTGTTTGATTTTTATATGTACCGCCCCATCCTATAATGCCGTATTGTATAATTGATTGACAGAAAGCGAAGTATGTGGTTCTAAGTAATTTTTCGTTTAAAATATCTCTTATACATCTAAATATATATGTTAGTTTCCTTATTCTGTTGTTCAGAATATTTATGTGTGGAGACCATTTTAAACGCTGGTCTATTGTTATGCCCAGGTACTTAATATCAGTTTTGCTTTCTATTTTTGAACATGATATATTACATTTGTGGTTTTCTGTATTTGTCACAGAGTGGATTATTAAGTTTATTTCTTTAGGTGTTTCTTGTTTTTTAATGAAAAATGGTAAATAATAGGTTTTTTTAGAATTTAAAGTCAACAGGTTTTTATCAAACCATAATTTTAGTGCATTGATATCTGTATTTGCCATTTTGTTTAATTCAGACCAAGTGTTTGCTTTTAGTAGTAGGACTGTGTCGTCAGCGTAGGAGACAATGTCTCCATATTTAGAAATATTGAATATATCATTGACATATATAATAAATAACAATGGTCCCAAAACTGTACCTTGGGGTATTAAAAAATCGCTATATTTTGAATCGCTGACTTGATTTAGTAATTTTACTTGTTGTGGTCTTTCATGTAAATAACTAGCTATCCATGCTAAGACTTTCCCATTAATTCCTATAGATTTTAATTTATTTATTAATTTTTTATGTGATATGCTGTCGAAAGCTTTTTTCAAGTCTATAAATATTCCGATACATTTTTTATCGGAATCTAGGGCCGTATATAAATAGTTGGTTATTTTTGCTATCGCGTCGTGAGTACTTGTATTTTTTTTGAAGCCGAATTGATTATCATTAATTATTTTATTTTCATCTAAGAATGTCCAAATTTGTTTTTTTACAATTTTCTCATATATTTTTGATATATTTGATAGAAGGGAAATCGGGCGGAAATTTTGTGGATCTTTAGGACAGTCTGTTTTATAAATGGGAGTTATAATTGCTCTTTTGTAATTATTGGGAAACTCGCCATTTGCTAGACTTAGGTTTATTATATGTGTTATTGGGAGAATTAAGTATGTTTTCATCGCTTTTATTGTCTTAGCATTTATGTTATCAAAGCCGGGGGCAGAACCTCCTTTTAGTTCCGAAATAGTTCTGTCAATGTCGGCTTCTGTGACTGGCTCAAATTTATTTATTTGACATTGTGTTCTGTGTTGTGGATTTGATATATTGGTTGAATTTATGGATTTTGCTAGGTTTTTTCCAACGTTATTAAAATGGTTATTTAAAATATTACAACATTTTTTTGTGTTATTTTGTACATTATATATTAATTTCCCATCTGATATTTCGGATATGTGCTTATATGTTTTATTTTTATTTATTATTTCATTTATTGTTGACCATATTTTTTTATTATTGTCTTTAGCTTCTGTTATAATTTTTGAGTAATAGTCGTTTTTCGTTTTTCTAATTAGAGTAGTTAATATATATTTATACTTTTTATAATATAGTACAATTTTATTGTTAACTGGTGGTCTTTGTGTTATTTTATAAAGTTTTTTTTTTTTTTCTAATGGCTTTTATTAATCCTAGAGTAATCCATGGTTTAATTTTCTTTGTTTTTGAATTGGGGACGATCTGTGTTGTTTTTGTTGCTTCTAAAACGTGTTTAGTTAAAGTTTTTTCAAACAGTAAGGCACTTTGGTTGGTGCATTTATTTTTTAAAACTTCTTCCCATTTTTCATTTATTAATGATTTTTTTAATAATTCATAGTCTATTTGGGAATATGGAAGATTTAATTTGGGTATTGTGTTTAGTTTTTTATTTGTCTCACGTAATATAAGACACGCGTAATGGTCAGTTATATTAGTTTTCCAAACAGTAGATTTAATATTTTTTATTTCATTTAAATGTATATTACACCAGATATGGTCTATACATGATGGAGTTTGGTTTTTAATTTCTCGAGTGTTACTATTAATACAAGATTTAAAGTTGAGGTGTGTCATTATGTTAATGAAATTATTTTTTTCTATTGAGTTATGGTTAGCAGAGATGTTTATATTGAAATCACCACATACAAAAGTAAGAATTTTCGATAATTTGCTTAGATATTCATATAGTTCATTTATGAAGTTAGTTATGTTTGATTTGTGTGTTCTGTACACTGTTATAATTCTGTATAATTTGTTTTTTAATTTTATATCTATTTTTAGACAATTTACATGTTGTATATCAATTTCTTCAATGTTAATAATTTCACACTCGTCATGAACAAATATAATTATACCACTATTTTTATTAATTGGTGTTGTTGTTGCGATGCCTTTGTAGTTGGGTAGTGCATTAATGTGTTGATCGTTATTACAGTGCGTTTCTGTTAACACTATGCAGGCGGGCGATAAAAACAGATCATTTATATTTATCAAAAATTAATCAAGGTTTTTTGCGATGCTTCGAATGTTCATGTGTAGTAATAAAAAGGGGGAATTGTTTGTAACGCACCACTTATTAACTTCTTTGATATTTTGACATATTTCTTGGTTTATTTTGTATTTTTCGTCAATTTGTTTTACTATGTATTCGGTCATTTCGAATTATAATTAATTTTTTCTTGAGCAAAGTTAAGCATTTTCAATCTGTGTTTGCATTTTTCACTATTTGATTTGTGGTCTGTTGGAGTCGTAGTATTAAATTTTAAATTAAGTTCTGTGCAATTAATGCATTTTGGTATTTCGTTCTTATTGTTGCAGTTTTTTAGGTTATGTTCTCCCGCACAATGAAGGCATATTGGTTTGTTCGGTGGTTGGAGGCAACGCATTGCTGTGTGACCATATTTAAATACAGCATTGCTGTGTGACCATATATTGATGAGTAGAAAAGGTAAGTTGATTATAAAGTTGTAGAAGAATACGAAATTATTTTTTTTACTTTTTAGTGCATTTTTTGAAGTCGTTTTTTTGTTTTGTTAAAATTTTTGTTTATTTTTTGATTTTTAGTGAATCTGAAGTACACTAACTAATTCGATTAAGATTCGGCCGAGTATCGTAAATTTGTTCTTCAGAATTGGAGAGTTCCGTTACTTTGTCATGGATCCCATAATCAGAACCTAACCAAACTCTCATCAAACTACCCTTGAAGTACATCCTTTCCAATAAAAAAAGATTCATCGAAATCGGTTGGCGTGATATTGAGTTATTCGTCCATTTGTCGCGCACATACTTGATGCAAATTTAAGACTTATATGATTTTCTCATGGATGCCATTGTCAGAACTGGACCAAATTAAAATGGGACCACACGGGAAGCACCAGCTTTCAAATAAAAAAAGAATCATCAATGTTCACCCAGTCGAAAGTTCTGAGGTAACAAACATGAAAAAAAAAAAATTTAAAAAAATTAAAAATACAATCGAATTGAGAACCTCCTCCTTTTCGAAGTCGTTTAAAAAATAGACTTCAGCAAAAAAAAACTAGTTGCAATTCCAGAGGGAAGAAGTTCAGTTGACCGTCTCAAACACACTTGGGGAAAAAAACTCTAGAGGCTGGGCCTGCTATGGATGGAGGCCGCTGAAATGGCAGGGAACAAGGACGCCCAGAGACACCTTGTCAAAGTGATAGCTTCCCAACCCGAGTAGACAAGGGAAAGAAGATGACAATGATAAAAGAATTCAAGTGGTGAAGAGATTGAAAAGGAAAATAAAGCATTTCACTGAGTGGTCATTTTATTTAAACTTTATCTAGGTATATAAATAAAAATGAATCGCCGAAATGTATGTACGCGCATAACTTCCGAACGACTGCACCAAATTGGATAATTCTTTTTATTGTGTGTTCGTTATTGTCAGGACAAGGTTTGTATAAAACTACTGGTAAGCTCTGGCATTATGAAATTTGTATTAAAAAAATGCAATAGGTGGCACGCGAGCTGTTTGAAAACTGAATGTTCCGGGACTGAATTTATGGAATTCGGGAGTTAGGAGAGGGGAGGGGAGTTCGCGGGACGGGGGAAGGGGGAGAGTGGAGTGGGGAGAGGATAGGTGAACGCAAAAGGGGAAGAGGACGCTGGAGAAGAAGGGGTGGAGGAAGGGGAGCGGGAACGGGACGAATGGGAAAGGACACGCAGGGAGAAACAATTTCTTTATTAAATGGCAAAGCAACGCATGCCGGGAACCAGCTAGTATTTAAATAAAAGAGGCTTTTGAGAAAGCACTCCGTATGTCAGACGTCAGCTTTTTCCAGATGTGCGATGCTTGCATGTAAAAGAATGTATAGTGGTTATATGCAACATTTATCAGAAAGATGGAGAGGTTGCAATAGAGCAATCGAGGGCTGGCCCTGAGCCAAACAATGCCTGGTGCAAGGAAAATTTTGGAACTCCTTGTCAAAATGAGTGAACTTTTTTTAAGAAAAATATACAATATACTGAATGCTGCATAAATGAGTTCCCTTAGGCGCGTGTAAAACCATGTAAGATGTCTGTTGCATCCGAAACTGTTTACAAATTGCAGCTTAAAATGCAACAGGAAAATGGACTGTAACAAACAAAACAAAATGAAAACAACAGGTAGTATGTTGGAATTGGTGGCTATATGTGTATGGGAAGATTATGGATTACAAGTAGGGGATAACCAGTCACTTACCGCACAAGCTGCACACAACACAAACACAAATGTAGGTTATATTAGTCCACCGCGGTACCTCAAGGTATTGAGGTAAAAAAAAAACCTTCATGGTCACAAAACTAAAATATATCATAAAACGAACGACACCAACCAGTTGCTTCAAATGACCCAAATCTTTTCTTTTTTTTCACAAATAAATGCACTTCAATTCAGTCTTGCAATATTCTATTTTCAAATGCTTTCTTCAGCAAGGTGATATGGTTAGAGAGGGTAGGTACTGGATAAATGACATCTCGGTAGGAACTATGCATATTATCATTTCAAAACCAAACAATGTCCATAAAAACTGTCAAAAGAAGCAAAGCTAGCAGTCCACAACGGAGTGCTGGTACCTAACCTGATATGCGGCAGTGAGGCATCATACTGATAGAGGAAGTATGAAAGTAGATTGAATGCTGTAAAAATGAAATCGCCGAGGCATATGAGTAGTAAAACCATGTATGATCGTGTGAGAAATGAGGAGATCCGCAAAGAATGCAAGGCGGATGTAAGCATAGTGAATAAGATTAAGAAAGGGACGCTTAGATGGTTTGGGCATGTCAAGCGAATGAACAAAGAAAGGAGTATAAGGAGAATATATGACGTAAATATGAATGGTAGCAAAAGTCGGGGACCTCCGAGGTAGACATGGTAGAATCAAGTGAGCCAGATTCTTGAGTCGGGCCATGTCAAGAGTCAGGATAATAGAAGAGTATGTATGAATGTGAATGAGACAAGGAGTGTGTGCCAAGATCGAGTTGTTTGGCAGTCCTTCCTCTCTGCCTACCCCTGTAGCGAAATGGTGTTAATGTTACTTAGTCAGTGGCAATAAAAGGATTCTTATCCAGTTTTCTTTCGGACTTTTTCTCATTCGCATGTAATCTGGCACCTACAGATATCTCATTTTTCAATGTTCCTTTCTGCTTCTGCCTTATTTTCTCACACTGGCGATTTTTAATTCAAACAAAAGATAGGTAGATACATATGGTCCAACTCAGAATGAAACCAACTCAGAACCACCTCAGAAAGGTCATTAAAAGAATGATGATAAAAAATATTAAAAAAATGGTTAAATAGGTTAAGTTAGGTTAGGGATACTGGCTATTTTAAAATTATTTTTTTATAGCTTTTAATCTATGACGTTACATACTATTAGACGAGGGGTAGAAATCTCAAAGTGGGAAGACAAGAACAAGACAATTGCATTGATCTCGATATCTAGTACTTTAGTACTAAACTGCTACGCGTCGAGTAAGGTTGCGTCTTACCAGCACTTACTAGTAAGTAAATTGCATTTTAAAAAGTGCCAAAATGCCCTCCTGTGTGATGAGAAAATGTTTCAATTACACGGCAAATAATAGTAAAGGCGAATGAATAACATTTCATTTGTAAGTACACGCAAATTACTTAATATTATCGATTATTATAAATATTACAATTAATTTTCATATTTCCCGCTCGCGGTTTTACACGTCATTAGAGAAAATTCAAGTCCTACTAAAGTAAAGGGTCTGGACGCGCAACAGCCAAATTTCTGTTGCTAAGTAAACTTCACTGTTTTAAAGTAGACTAATCAGCCTAAACACTCTGTTTATTTGTTTGCTTGCGGTAAAACAACACATAAATCAGTAGTTCCAACAAGTATTGATGACAATCGCCACCATTTGAAAACTGTCGTTGCCCTATTGTATTTATTGTATAGCTCGACATATCAAACTCCGACAGGCGGCCGGACCTTTTATTCTAGTGGGCCTCAAGAAAAGGCGAGGCGAGGAGACAGCGAACGTTCCATCAAAAAGTGACAAGCAATACGCCGCCCGCTCATATATCCATGTCATTCATACACACACATTATTTGATTGTCTATCTTTATCACACAGGAATAAACTTTTGAATTAAGAAATTATACTGAAAATCGCTGAAAACAAAAGAGTGTTCCTTACTTTCTTCATTATATTGTGAGTATATGAGACTATGGCGAGTCTATTTATTTATATAACGTCATTGCTTTTAATGACCTTTCTGAGGTGTTTCTGAGTTGGTTTCATTCTGAGTTGGCATGGAACCATAAATATTCCAAACCACCCACCATGGAACCGATACATACAAGCTCGCAAACGTATGGAACCTCACGGAATGATGCAATGATTGCAATATACTTAACCTCTCCATTACCTAGTTAGTTTTGGCAAACATAGAGTGAGTTTTTTTTTGGTTCATTTTTTAAATATGTTTTCATATATTATCATAGATTAACTAATTACAATCTTATATTTTGAATAAAAATGTCATCGACATCGATCCACGCAAATAAACCAACATCGAAAAACATGAGCTTGCGAAAAAACTGCTTTCTTCTTCTGGTCCGCTGAATGACGCAAAAAGAATTTTTAAACCAAGTCGGTATTGTAGGTTATGTTCCAAAACTTTGACAATTCTACGAGCAGATGTCCATAGGACGCGACTACAAGTCAAATATTTCATTAAATACGACTGCATTTTTTTCCTTAAATATGACGGCCGCGGACGCAACGTTTCGGCCATACTCTTCTGGACATTTTTTTGCTTCGCCGTACCATTTCGGCCATACCCGTGGAGAGGTTAAATTGGTGTGAATTATATTTTCACGCACTCAGGGCTTATCGGTATTCTTTTATATAAAGGGCACTGTATTGGTGTGTCAATCATTTTAGTCTTGAAAAACAAATGAAAAATGGTGAAGATGGTAAAACAGGAATCTACAGAAATGGCTTAACTGTATGCAGGGCTGGGCAGTATTTGAAATACTTGTAATTGAAATACGTATTTGAAATACAAATACGTATTTTGTATTTGTATTTCAATTACTTCCTAAAAATGTATTTTGTAATTGGTATTTCAATTACCTGCTGCTGAGGTATTTTGTAATTTGTATTTCAAATACTTATGGCTTCAAAATACATTTTCAAATACATTTAGCGATCTTAATAATGATAATGAAAAATAAACAGACATAGATAAAAACGCTAGAACCCTGTACTATTGTCCTTTGCTATAGCACTCTTAATATTGATTATTTGTAGTTCTCTTATGTCATTGCTTTATAATGTACTGTATGCTGATGATGCGGTGCTGATTTCTAACAGTATGGAAGATCTACAGTCTCTCGTATCTAGGATGAACGAAGTATGTATGAAGAATGAGTTAATGATGAATGTAAGTAAGTCTAAAGTCATGGTATTTGAAAGAGGAGTATGAAAACAACGTGCAACATAGTTGTGAATGATGAGTATTTGGAGCAGGTGGATGAGTTTGTGTACTTGGGAAGTATGTTTAAGAGAGATGGGAGGGCTGACAGAGATATTGAAAGAAGGGTAAATGCAGGCAACTCTATTAATGGAGGACTGAACGACATTGGCGCCAACAATAAACTGTTCAAAGAAGCGAAGTTAGCTGTCCATAATGGAGTGCTGGTACCTACCCTTATGTATGGCAGTGAGGCATGGAACTGGCAGAGGAAGGATAAAAGTAGATTGAATGCTGTAGAAATGAGATCCCTGAGGCGTATATGTGGTAAAACCACGTACGATCGTGTGAGAAATGTGGAGATCCGCGAAGAATGCAAGGTTGATGTAAACATAATGAGTAAGATTAAGAAAGGGACGCTCAGATGGTGTGGGCATTTAGAGCGAATGAACGAGAAAAGGAGTGTAAGGAGAATATATGACGCAAATGTGAATGGTAGAAGAAGTCGGGGACGCCCGAGGAAGACATGGCACGACCGAATGAATCAGATACTTGAGTCGGGCCATGTGAAGAGTCGGAATAATAGAAGAGCATGTATGAGACGATGTATGAATGTGAACGAAGCAAGGAGTGTGTGCCAAGATCGAGTTGTTTGGTGGTTCGTCCTCTCTGCCTATAATGTAATGTACATTTTTTTTGCGTCATGCTAGTTATTATTATTGTCCTGTGCTATGTATAATAGCCCTACATACATTGTACATTTTGTATCATATTACATTATACTTGTCATTGCTTTGTATTGTACATTTTTGTATCATAGTATTAGATCAAGCACTAGAGGAATAATTTGACTGATTACTACATTATTTTTAAGTTAATTACTGTAGAGCGCACTTGAAGTGAAATAACACAAAACTGCGCTATACAAATTTCATCCATTCATATATAAAAATGAATCCTTGTTTCCCTTGGTCCGCCATAACTTCAGAATGACTTTACCTATTTCATTCATTTGTTTTAAAGTTTTCTAATACTTTATAGAAGGTTTTTACGGAAAGAAAAATTAAGAAAATTTCGCAGAAAATTGGAAAAATATGTGAAAAATGAAAATTTTAATAAAAAAATTGTAATAGCTGGCATGCGAGTTGTTTGAAAACTGAATGTACTGGGACTAAATATATGGAACGCGGGAGGGGGGTTGGCGAGATGGGGAGAGGGAGAGTGGAGAGGGTAGGCAGGAAAGGTGGAAGGGGAATGCAAGAGGGGAAGGGGATGCGGTAGGAGAACGGGGACGCACGGGAAAGGACATGCAGGGAGAAACAATGTATTTCTTTGAATATGGTATTGCAACGCATGCCGGGAACCAGCTAGTGTTATTATAAAGCGGGGTCCAGAGCTCGTCATTTGTCTCAATTTGTCTTGATAAAATCATTGACAGTCTCACAACAAGTCAATGATTTTATCAAGCTTGTCAATGTTTCGAGTTTAGTTGTGCTTCCCGTGTTCGACGGAAAACATTTCCAAAACACTTCATCCCGGGTGAAACGGGAAGCAGGCGGGAGCCGGCGGGGGGGTATAATTCATTTAATTGACAGGAGCCGCGCGGTGTGGTCGTATTTATGGAAGAACAAACCGAACGACTTTTTGAGGTTATGTATAATGAGCGAGCTTAAATAATCACGAGTTTAAAATATTATTATACTTACGTATAATATTATAATAAATATATTTGATAATATAATTATAATATAGTAACAAATATTAACATAATTATTCGGTATCGAGAAACGCCTGAAATATTCTCCGCGCCGCGCGGGAACGTGGATGCGTAACATGTCTTTATACAGTAATGTACAGTGCCCTTGAAATGATTTTACACAAAAACGCAAATTTCATAAACAGCCATACATTGTTATTATGTACTTTATTATTATGTTATGTAGGTACTACTTGTCAAATTGTGTTCACCATGCCAACTTGAATAATCAGGAAAGATTTCTGACTAATATCGATTACGGCACGACCTAAAGTTACGAATTTAGAGTGCGTAAATATTTACGTCAAAAACAGAATAATTATAAATATTTGATATTATATTATAATTTATTATCAAATATATTTATTATAATATTATACGTAGTATAATAATATTTTAAACTCGTGAATATGCCCGCTCATTGCGCATAACCACAAAAGTCGGCCGTTCCGTTAATTCTTCCCACACGACCGCATTGCGCGGCATCTGTCAAAAAATGAATCCCCCCCCCCCCCCGCCTGCCTTCCCGCTTCACCCGGGATGGAGTGTTTGGGAAATGTTTTCCGTCGAACATGGAAAGCACAACTAAACTCGAAACAACAAAAGTTGAGAATATTTATTGACAAACTTGATAAATTCATTGACTTGTTGTGACAAATGACGAGCTCTGGACCCCGCTTAATAATAATTATCATAATCTAACACCTAAGTCCTACACCACAAAACTTTATAAGTGGAGCGGAGACGAGATGTGTCTCCTGAGAAATATTAGTCAATTTTAGCACGTCTCTGTTTCACTCTGCTCAGTTTTGCTTCTATGAAAACGCACCCTTAGATATGGGCAATTACGACAATTTATTGCAACCAAAGGTTCCACCAAAACCAAATGTATTTTGTATTTTGTAATTTGTATTTTGTATTTGAAATAAAAAATTGGTTAAAATACTGTATTTTGTATTTCAAATACACGACTTGAAAGTATTTTGTATTTCGTATTTTAAATACATGTAAAAAAGTATTTTGTAATTTGTATTTCAATTACAGCAAAGCATGTATTTTGCCCAGCCCTGACTGTATGAAGGAAAATGATTACCACGGAAAACAGGAATCTACCTATATTGAAAATTCAATGGAACCCCAGAGACATCTGTTGACATTAAATTAAATATAAACCTATACACGTTGGATGTGCACACTAGGTAATTATCACTGTATTTAATAATATTTGGATGGCGCAGGGCCTTGGTAATTCGGCAGCCGACTGGAGCTATCAGCGGCAAGCATATCTTCTTGAGTTAGAATAAATGTAAATAAAACAATGAGGGCGGTGTACTAGTTTAATATTAAACATTAACAGTACATAACAGTAATAAGAGTTTCCCCGGGGGGGGACTGCGATAGAAAATGAACATTTGTACAGTATTACAGGAGCATGGTGCGGTTTCAATAAATAATACTAAACCTTATTCAAATACAAATACTTATGACTTGCTTTATAAATTTTTAAATGTCAATCATCTCTGATGCAGCAAATTATAATAATTTTATCAAAACGTAACAAAAGAAAAACAAGCCATTATAAAAATGTACTAACATAGTTAAATATACTATCTATGAAGTCCTTAATCTAAAAGGTGGAAGTTATTAGAAATAATGTTTTAGTGATTATTTCCATGTAATGCACAATACTTTTAACAGGTCTTATAATAGAAATGGTTCCATTTCGCGCACCCACTACAGGCGAAGGTTGGATTGTTGGTTGATGTGCGTAGTCTCATCTGACGCTTAAGGGTTCTTGGCGACGAATTCCTCTCCCTTGACGATGTTCTTCTTGAGTTCGGGCAGGGCTTCCTTGAGGAGTCCCTTCTCGTATTCATTGAGGGTTCCGATGCCAAGATTCCTCTCGATACCGTTCTTTCCCAGCAGCAGGGGGGTGGCGAAGTAGGAAGCTTCAGTAACGTCGGATACGACGTATGCGCACTCCACAACGTTGGCCTCGCCGTTCAGGGCGCGGATGAGGCTGAATGCGAATTGGGCACCGGCGTGAGCCATGGACAGGGTAGCGGAACCGGCTCCAGCCTTGGCTTTCACGACTTCCGTGCCGGCGTCTTGGATCCTCTTGGTCAAAGCGTCGATCTTGGCGGCGTCAAAGTCGGCTTTAGGCTGGCACTGGCTGAGCAGCGGGATGATGGTAACTCCGGAGTGGCCTCCGATGACGGGGATGGTGACCTTGCGGGGGTCGATTCCCTTGGCGGCGCCGATGAAGGCGTGGGAGCGGACCACGTCCAGGGTGGACACTCCGAAGAGGCGCTTGGGGTCGAAGACTCCGGCCTTCTTGAGGACCTCGGCGGCGATGGGGACGGTGGAGTTGACGGGGTTGCAGATGATGCCGATGAGGGCCTTGGGGCAGGCGACTGCGCAGGCCTTGGCCAGGTCACGCACAATGGAGGCGTTGGTGTTGAACAGGTCATCCCTGGTCATGCCCGGCTTGCGGGGTACTCCGGCGGGGATGATGACCACCTCGGCTCCTGGAAACCATACATTCTACATTAGGAACATTCCTGTTATATGGAACTTCATTACAGTGAAACCCTCTTAACCCCTCCGCAACGTAAGCAGATATATGCGTTAAAAATTCGACAGCAGTCAAGTACAATAAGCGTGTTTACATAGAAACCGTTATAACTCCGTTATTGTTTTAGTTACATCCGTAAAATAAAAAGTGAAAGGTCAATCGTGAATCATGCTGCACATCTCTATTCAAGTTGTCCATAGAAATAGATAAAAAGAACATTCTGTCAGACGCGCAGTCTGACACATAATTTATCCCGCCAAATTTCCTACGGGCGCCCGACATTGTTAATTTTTATTAAATATTTTTATATGAAATGATAAAAAAGTGAGGTGACAAAAGTGTTTATTACATATTTATACAATAGAATAAGTATTGTTGTTTACATAATCTGTAATTTTAGTACCGTTTTCACCTAAAAACATCACGTGAGTCATTTTCACATTTTTTTAATGTTTGCATTCTAAATTTTAATATTTAAAAATATTAATATTTATTTGTAATATAATAATTCGAAAGCTTATTTTGTAACCTGTCTAAAACAGTTTTTACTATTCGGCTACGTTCAGAAATGTTTCATTTATAGAGCTTTAATTGTGAAGTGGTAATAATACAAAGTTTTCGTAAAATGTCATTTCGTTAAAGACATTAAAAGTGCATATTGGCGATTTTCTGAGGGGTTAAGAAGTTTTCATGCTTAAGAAGTTTGATTTTTCGGTTCCTTATTTATTCCACATATAAGATTTTCCGCCTAAGTTTTTTCCGGTCCCTTGGAAAATTTCTTTAAGAGAATTTCATAGTATATCATTTGTTATTGACAAACCAGATCACTTGAAACTAAATTCTTGCAGCATTGAAATAAATTAATTAATAATTACAATCCATTCAGAAATAAACATTCTCAAAATACAAAGTAAATGTGTAAAAATAATTATCAAGTATCTCGTTAGTTCTTAGTGCAAAAGTATCTAAAAGTTGTTTCATTGCGCAAATAATTTAAATAGAATGTGAGTGGTAAAAAAAATGCTAAGGAGTATTGCCATTATGATAAACAAAATAATTTAATTCAATTTAAATTTTACAGATATGTAAAAAAAATAAATTATTTACATAACTTTTGGTATGTAATATATCGTTGTGGTACACTTCAAATAAAACAAATCTTGATACAATTTTCCATTATTCTTATCAAATTTGCAATGTTCAAATTTCTCATTTTATGTATGTACTACATCACTACTTCCTTTCAACATAACATTTAGTAATACAGAATAAATTTATTTCATAGAATTTAAGGAAAGATATTGAATGAGAATTATTTAAACTAAGGTGGCAGTAGTCACCGGGAAAAAAATAGAAATAAAAAAATAGTACATGAAGTTGGGTTCATAAGGGGCATACAATAATTACGTGAGCAGTTTTTCTTCCAATCTAGACCCCCCCCCTTGGTGAGATAAATTTGGGCCACTTCGTATATTCTTTTCAAGTAATGTGAGATTTTGCTGGTTTTGCCCCCCCTCCATTTTGAGCTCACGTAATTAATGTATGCCCGCTAAGTAAATTATTTTTTTTTCAATTTTTATATTTTTTTGGAGAACATTATGTTTTTGGTTAGACATTTATCTTTTTGATTTTGTTTTTGAAATTTTTGAGCCTGAAAAATTTTATATTTTTCTGAAAAATTTAATTTGAAAGGAAAATTTAAAAAAAAGAAATTAACAATTTTGATATTATTTGAAATTTGGAAATTTTCCATGCTGAAAAATTATTATTTTTCTGAAAATTGGTTGGTATATTTTAATAAAAGAAAATTTTTGATCCCGGGAAAAAAAAATCTGGAAAAAATGGGTAGGAAAATTGTAAAAAGTTTTTGAAACAGAAAAAATCGTAGTTTTATAAAAAAAAAATTGACATTTTCTCAACAGTTTTTTTTAATAACAGAGGGTGCCACTTCCGTTTAAAACAATCCGAAACTGTACATTCATAATACACGCATGATGGGGCCGTCACACACACATATAAAAGATCATCATATTGCTAGCCATACAATCCCATACAGACCCGCAACACCTAAGCAGATGAGGCGCAAATAAACCATTAGACAATACAGATTACACACCGTAACCGCTGCTCACGCGTTATGCGAAAAGTTATGCGACCCCGTCTCCACCATAAACAGGAGAGGGGGTCATTTTAATTACGGAGCTGCGTAAAGTTAACAGATCCAGTACAAAGAAATGATATTTCGCAGCAGCTCCTTAATTCTACTGACCCCCTCTCCCACCATAACAAGAAATGTTTTATAGCGTAGTGTGTCAGTACAACACATAAGCCCTCCCGGTTCAACAGATAAGTGCTTGAGCTTTTAACGCTGCGTGTCGCCAATGCTATCAGACGTAATTTCAGTGTAAGAGGTCAAAGGCCAGATGTCTATTCTAACCTTTGGCACTACATGCTAGTGCCAAATAGGCAACAAATACTAAAACATGCAAAAGTGCAATCACCACTTACTTTTACTACCATGTGCGTAAGCACTTCAAATTATCTAAATGTTGGGAAATCTATTTCTGTCACTACTTGTCTTATCAAGAAATTAGCAATCATTTAAAGTGTGATAGATGCTGCAAATAAAGTACAGACAACGTTAAATATATTCTGTCAAGACATGTACACCTAATGCTCGTTTTCATACAAGCCTTCACACTATCTATTGTCTCATTTATTTATTTATATATTTACGGACAAATAGTCCAATTAACAATATAACAATAAACACGAACAGAAAAGAAAAAAAGGGAGATCACAATGAAAGGAGATTACATTTAGATGAAGAGCATTGACAAAATACATATAATATAAAAGTACATAGAGAAGATAACTACAAGTAGCTTGAAGATGGATTTAAAAAGACTGAGTTGTAACAAAGCAGGTGTGTCAGTAATACTGTTGATAATTTTGAAAATGCATATTAGATCAGAGTCCTTTCTACGTTTTTCTAAAGAGGAAATGTTTAAAGTTTGTTCAATTTCATCATACAAGTATTCTCCTCTTTCAAGTCCTAACCTCCAAGCAATTCCTCGTAGGAAGCGATGTTGTACAGGTGTGGACAGCATAAAAAGGAGACCAAATGACACTAGCATATTCAAGGTGAGGGCGGACCAGTGAACAGTAAAGAGTTTAAAGTGTATTTATATGTTTAAAGTCAGAGGTAATTCTATGAATGAAGCCGAGTAGTTTAAGTGATTTGTCTCATGAACGCAAATGGTGATAAGGTGTATGAACAATACCGTATACTTAAAACAGAACAAACAAACACTGTTTCCGTTGTTTTTTTTAATAGGAGAGTATTTATTTAAAATGTGTAGTAAATATTTTCTTAAGATAAGACCATTCACAAAGTGTTAGATTTATTGGGCACTTAGCCAATGCTATAATGTCATTGGTAGATGCCTTCAGAATATTTCTGATATAAAATTCAATCATGTATAATTATTGGAAGAAGCAGCAAACCAACAAAGGGTTGAAAAAAATAATTAAATAATTAATTAATTAATTACAGTATCAAATAATTTGCACAATCTATATAGATATCTGGCAAATTATATTGTGACAGTATGACATGTTACATAACATTCAGAACTTGAACCAATATTCACTGATAGCTCTGTAAATCACAGAAGTTATCTTGTGTGCTGAGATTAACTGCAATCAGTATAATTTATTGACACAAACGATGTTTTATTAATTAAAAAAAATAAAGGTCTACCTTTCAAGGAGGCAACGAGCTGGTCATTTCCGGTGAAGCCCTTAACTACGGCAGGGGTATCGATGTGAGAGATATCAGCAGCCACTCCTGGGGTGTAAGGAACAATGTCGTAGAGGTTCAGCTCTGTAACCGAGGGGCTGAGCTTTAAAAGCAGGGAAAGGGGCTGGCCAATGCCGCCACCTGCTCCAAGAACCGTAACCTTGCGGCAGTTCTAAAACACATCAAAATATAAAGTACCACGAATACAATCTAAACTTCCACATCATCCTGATATTTTCTTATTTCGACAAAAGTGAAGTAGTTACGATAAGACTAACCTGTCCGCTGGTGGAGAAATTCTGCGCATTGCTCTTCAACGCCGAGGTAGCGGGCCTAACACACCGGGAGAACATTTTTAAGTGGAAAATTTCTTTCGGCGAAGAGAGGAAAATGCAGAAAATAATAGCGGTCCTTCGTTGACCTTTACGTAAAGACGAGCAATTGAAAAGTGAAGAATATTTTTTCTATGGAATACGAAAAACGAAAGTAATTTACAGTGTTGCCACTAACAATGTTCTTGTTTAGAAAAAAATTGAGGCGAAATCTAATGGTACGACCACAACCTCAAACGTTCTGACGATTGTGTAGAGGGGTAGTTCGTGCGTTGGAAGGTTGGAAGTTCAAGTTAGAAGGTTGGAGATCAAGTTGGCCCAAGATCGCCTCCAAGGCGATCGGCGACGGTTGGTTCGTGCGAGTTGACCCAACTCGCACGAACCAGCCGTCCACACATCAGCCTGCGAACGGCAGACGATCATGACACACGAACCGCCTACCATTAACATGACAATATTATTATGAGAGAGTGGTAGATAGAAACCAGTTTCTATCGGATGTATAAAATAGTCACCAACACTCTAATTGGGCGAAGCCGAACCAATAGCCGCCCGCAGGCAGCAAAAACCTGCGGAGCGGATTTTTAACTGCTAGTTATACCGCTTACAATACAATAAACACATACACAGATTTTAAAATTACACCACGTTTCAACTTAATTACTTCAAGAAACAACTAATAACGTTTTGATAGATGGTAAAAGATGAATTAAAATAAAATTTTCATTCAACAAAGTTTTAAATTTCTCGTATAAAACGTTTCCTTTGCCACCATTTAAATTTTTTTGTATGGATTTGACATTTGCGAAGTTTTTTTTAAATCTAAATACGCAATAATTACTTAGTTTACCCAAACTAATAACCTATTTTGTGCACGCAAATGGATGTTTCTATTTGATGTGCACGCAAAAAATGAAATGTAATTTCCGTAGTCTGCACGGCGGCTTATATTATCAGGGATGTCAACATAACAGTGACGGAATGGCCGCCGGATTATCGCCGTATCAGTTCACGAAGTGAAATTTAATTTTACGCAATTGAAAATTAAAATGCATCATTTTCAGCCACCCGTGATGCAAAAAGTTTCCTTTTATAGTGATTAAGGCGAATTTAAAGTTTTTTTTTTCTAAAAATTATTCGTAACAACCATGGACACTAATCCCGAAAAATTACCAATATTTCTTTTTACCCTGAATATTTTTTTTGTTGAAAAATAATATTTTTATTTCTGAAATAATTGCCAGACGAATATATCACTGATTAGTAGCTACCGACAAAATCTTTTATTGCACAAAGACTGACAGAAATTCACGCAACAGCCTCGAAACGTCAAATACACAAAATATCTCGTTTTCTAGTAGGCGGTGTTGATAAGGGATTGTCGGCTTCTAAATTGGTAAATTCATGAATTATCATTATGCAAGCTATTTTAAATACTTTTGACACGTTCTGACTTCTTCTTAATGGTGATCTTGCTTGAATTATTTAGTAATGAAATCAATCAAACCGACAAATCGTTGTGTTTTGGCAGATCGATGAGATGATGTGTCATGGCGGAATAATATTTGACACCCAGTTTTTATTACAGATTTTCGTAAGCCGTTAAGTTTTAAGTTATCTCATTGGATTGACGAAACGATTGCACAATGACGGACTCTAAGTACTTCACCACAACCAAGAAGGGCGAGATATTTGAGTTAAAATCAGAGCTTAACAATGATAAGAAGGAAAAGAAGAAGGAGGCTGTCAAGAAGGTAAATTCTGATGAAATATGCTTCTAATTATTATTTTTATAAACCCTCGGTATTGAAATCCTCCGCGATGATTCTCCCAACAGTAACACGTCACCTATTATGTTTTACTAAATTCACAATTGTCTTTTTTCAGCTAAAATACTAATAATGATGCAGGCCTCACTGGGTGTTCTACCTGTGCTAAGGGTCCCATTTTGTAGTTATGTTTGTTTATTAAGTTATTTAGATTGTATAGGTCAGATTATGTAATGCAATGTTGATGCAAAGGGATTATTTTTTATTTACGCAGTGTTTTTTGTTTCTTTTCTCTGATATCGAATACAAAATACAAAGTTTGCGTTGATTATTGAGAATTTTTTATGTTTGAGATCGCGTTTAAAGGTGGGATTAGACCAAATGTGCATAGAGTTAGACCTGTAACAAGAGCGTTCTTTCTTGATATTCAGTGTAAATGGTAATTTGTTAACCCCATTTATACCAAAAGAATACCAACGAACAGGAATGAGAACATCAAGAACCAGAATTTTTGCAAATGCTCTAGGGATGTTTAGATCAGGCGAGCGAATGCTAATCGCTCATTCTTCAACAATCAGTGGTAATGTTCACTACACCATGTCTAACAGTGAGAGAGATATTGTCATTTCAAGTGATGCATTTTTCGTAATGACTCATTTATAAAAAAAGAAATGAATCAAGAGACTTATTTTAATAATTAGTTTTATTTTATTTTTCATAAGTTATTATTATTTATTTTTATTTTCCATAAGTTGGATCCCACAGATATCCGAAATTTTGGTACGTTTCTATCATTTGAAGACATTTTTCATTACCCAAATGCACAATTACTACGAACAAGTCAATGCGAGTTCCAAGAACACAAGGACATTTTGAAGAGACCGCCACTGGGAAAAATCTCATCTGAACATGAAGGAATGCTCTAGGCAACTGTTCTTGCACTTGCGGCATTTACTTCAAACAAACGAGCATTCTCCTAAATTTCGGTGAACATATTCGGAGCACTTAAAAAATGCTCTAAAATGTTTACACCAAAATAATATTTTGCAAGAACAGACTAGAATGAACATTTGCTCGTTTGGTCTAATCCCACCTTAATGTGAATGCGAGCAATGTCTACAAATAATGTCAGTATATTTTATGCAGTAAATAAGTTTGATGGCCTCCGTCATTCTCGACTACAGATCTGGAGGTTGCAGATTCAAATTAGTGTTGTTTCACAATTATTAAAATTATAAATAACCATAATAGAAGAGAATGTATGAGACGTTGTATGAATGTAAACGAGGACGTGCCAAGACCGGGATGTTTGGCGGTCTGTCCTCTCTGCCTACCCCTGCGGGAAATGGCATGATGGTTAGTTAGTTAAATAACCATTCAGAATTGAAATTATGCCTGAAATCGTTTGCCTTTCTCTACACTATTTCCTTCCCCTCCCCACTACCTTCAGCCTCACAACATATCCCAATTGGGGAAGCCGTAGTCTCACTGATGCCAGACTTAGCGGTGCCTAAATTCACATATTGAATCATGTCATGAATTTTTGATTCATCTACGATTGAGACAAAACTAGTGAAAATTTTTTGATACAGATCGAACGGAATATTATTGGCAGATTATTTGTAGCATGATAGGGGCCCGGGCATTTGCCTAGTGTGGTAGTCGAAAAATATGTTAAAACTGTATATAAAAGTTATTTTATAAATAAAGAAAAAAAAACAGCAAAGGATTTTTTTAGATTAGATTGTAGTTTTTTTTTTCATAAGTATTTTTTTATAAATTTAATTATTTTCATAAAAATGTGTTTTTCAATTTCTTGATTAATACTATATACTTAGCTAAGTGAAAGAAAGAAATAAATTATTATAAGCAATAATTATCAGCCTGAAACACTTATCTACATTGAAAAAATCTTCAGAAAAAAGATACATGCCACCAACGGGACTAGAACCCGTGTCCTTCTGATTGCCGGTCAGGTGCTCTACCACTGAGCTATGTCGGCTTATCTGATACCCGCCAAATAATTCAATATATACTAGTGTATCATTCAACAATTATTGCTTATTACACTTTTCCACCTGAAAACAACCAACTTTATTTTTGTGAGAGAGGCATTGTTAGTGCTAAATCTCTCGCTAGGTGGCGTCGAGAAAATTATGTCTACATTTTTTGGTGAAATGCTTTAACTTGTCAAATATTAATTATTATTTTTAATTGATATTGAAAGAAATAAATCTCAGCAACGACAGTTCGTAAATAGACACCACAAACTCCGAGATGCTACCGCAACCTAGAACCACAAATGTATACTGGAAACACACCATAATGCTCCCGCGCTGCAATGATGCTGGTGTCATAAGGAAATATGCACATAGAACAGATCACTCTCGGTGTCCCGCATTCTTACTGCACAAGGTTTATGTTGATTCCTTGATGTAGTATGACTCTTTCTGGTCTGTTACTTTTATTTACGGATATTCTCACTTAAATGAGAACAATTCAGTTATAAGAACTCAGTTATTGTACAAATACTAAATACAAAATTATATAAAAACTTACTCCAAAGAGAAGCAAGAGACACAAAGAGACACGTTAACCACATTTGAAAGATAACGATCTTTGCATTTTTTTATCCGATTCTACAATATTTTTGTATTGGCAATATTGTGGATTCCAAATAGTGCTTCCATATTCTAGTTTACTTATAACTAATGCAGTGTAAAGGGTTTGAGGTTTGAATTGATTGAGGATCCTTAATCTTCTCCTCAAGTCGGTTCCTCATTGCTGAGAATCATAACCCCTACTCTAATTTCCATGGACAAGGCTTCTCTATTCCTCGCGGTTCTGCGCTGCGTGAAGAGCCAAGGACACCGACCTACCGGATGCCAAAGATACTTGGTCACTCCAGCATCTCATTTCGAGGGTGTCTATCCACTTTCTTTCGCTGACTCTAAGTGTCCATGTTTCCACACTGTACAGAAATATGGGGAAAATCAACACTCGGACGAGTCTCATTTTGGTGATCTTCGTTATGCCTCTAAATTGAATATTATATATTATAGTAACTTGTGCGGTGATTCCAGGTGATAGCCTCCATGACGGTGGGCAAGGACGTTTCGGCGCTCTTCCCCGATGTGGTGAACTGCATGCAGACGGACAACCTGGAGCTGAAGAAGCTGGTATACCTGTACCTCATGAACTACGCCAAGTCCCAGCCTGACATGGCCATCATGGCCGTTAACACCTTCGTCAAGGTCAGTCTCCCTCGCAACCATTCAATTACGGCCGACTTGTAACATTTCTGAACATATTTTTATACTACGATGATGGACATTTTAAAATCACCAGACTTCAGATTATTTGCACAATGTAAAAAAATTTGCTAAGCCTGTTTTCAAAAGTTTTATATTTACCTTACTGGAATAATAATGTATAATTCTCATTGTTAATGGCTAAAAAGGGTTAAGCAAACGCATATTATAAACCGATTTCTCGTAATAGCGATGTTACGCTGTTCGATCAAATTGCTTCAATTTGGTTGAACGGGTGTGTTGTTTACATGTATCCTGAAGAAGTGAACTATTCGATTCACAATGCTGAGGATGTTTTCAAATCAGGTTATCCCTTGGGAATTACATTAATTTGTGATCATTTAAATAATGAATTAATTAAATGAAACCCTCCCCTTTAATATTAATAACAGGCTAGGGTACTTCTTAAAATGTTTCAAAAACCGAGACGTATGCTCGTCTTTCCATTTATAAACCATTTTGACTACATTGACAATGCAAATTTTCACATGGCTGCGGCACGCGCGAATAAAGATCGATTGAATCATTCGATACTAGTGTTCACACATTCATTTCTCATTCAACCGCATTGAATGTTGAACAATGACATTGAATCATTCAATTTTATAATTACATGATTCAGTTTAGTTGCTTCAACCAAATTGAATTGCAGAATTGAACCGTGTAACATCGCCTTTAGGTTAGACTGTTAATTTTTGTCAATTGTCAATCATTCAATCAGTCCAAGGGTCCAATTTATTAATGTTCATAAAATTACCTTGAAAATTTATATTAAAAATTAGTTTTTTAATTAAAATGATATAATATTTGGATGCATGTTTTTACCGTGCTTACAATTAAAATATTATCCGAAAGTTCTTTGTTTCTTCAATATAAATCAAGGAATATAAGACTTCTCTTTTTTATCGGTGTGAATTCACCGCTGTCAAGTCATATTTGGCCACTTTCCAAGAGAAAAAATATCACTTTGTTAAATACATTTGCAGCCAAATTTTCACAATTCGTAAATATCATTTTATAAATGACTTGAGCCTGGATCCTTGGATCTTGTGGTAATTCATTATTTCGCTATGATTATTTTCGGCAACCGATTGAGTGTGAACTCACTTTATTTACAATGATACAGTTTTTATCTGATGTTATGTATTATTTCTATTGATGTACACTTAAGACTTTTAGATGCCGTCAATGGCAGACATTCCAAAATGACTTAACACTCATTGATGGATTTATTTAGATTTTATGTAGTATGGAAGGTTCGAATCCTCCCTTTCTCTACAGATGAGATGCGGTTCATCTATGTGATATTTGAATGTAATGAATTAGCACATTCTAACCTTTATTCTGCACCGTCGGTTATACTTAGATATATCTATTATTTGTCTCGATTGTCAATTGAGTTATTGCTTGAATTAAAATAAATTAACATGTCTATTGGAGTCACAACTGAATCACTGATTATTAAAATACCATCAATGCTTATGCAGATATAGTAAAGGAAAACTGTTTACTTTCTTTAGATAAAGTGAAATAGAAAATATAGATTTTGGAATTCCACAAGGAACTGTATTAGGCCCTTTACTCAAAATATTGTTTGTAAATGAACTTTTTGAACTCCCAATCATTGGAAACATTATCGATGATACAGTAATAACTATTGAAGGAAATTCTTGGAAAGGAAATGACGAAAACTTATTGTCACTAAATGCTGAAAAAACGCGTTTCTACCTTATAACCTAACAGGGGCTATCTCAAATATAAATGTAAACATAAAAATTCAAGAAAGAAATTGCCTTCTTAGAATCACACCCTGCAACTTAAACTGTATATTAGTAGTAAAGAAAAAATAAAATATCTTTGAATAATTATCGATAATAACATCAAATGGAAAAGTCAACTAAACTCCAGACAGAATGAGAAAACTGATTTATATGTGTTTTAGACTTAGAAATACTGTATCATTAAATATACTAACAATAACATCTGCTTTATTATGAGAGTGATTGAAATATTATATTATGTTGTAAAATTGTAACATTAAAAATGTTTCAAATGATAAATAAAAAAATATGCAGTTTTATCTGCAGGCATCTGTGATTCAATGTACAGTTTTATCTGTGATTCAATGTACATGATACAAAATATTTTTATCTTAGTTGATGTTAGGGCTTTTTTTTAAATATAGCCAGGTACATAAGAAAGTAAATTGGAGGCGTTAGCGTCACCCAGTGAGGTCCACATAATACAAAATGTGTTGATAAATAGTTGTGAATTGAAATGAATTAATATGGTAAGTGTCTTTTAATAGTTAGTGGTTCAATTGTCCCAAGTTAAAGGAATGTGAATTAAAAATGAGTTTATCATTGTGGAAATGGTATTTTCGTAGTATTCATTTCATAAAGTTAGTGTAATTTTGTGAATGACGAAAACTATAATAAAAAAGCATAATCCTACATAACAAATCGGTACCGCTGTTTAACCCATAATCTGCAAAGGACTGTAATATTAAGTTTGACACAACACGAAGCATGGGAAATTTCACAAAGTTATGCGGCTTTTATCATCCGGTTTTATGGGGCCCATCCGCTGCCCGTCTCTCGGAGACGTGGATGGGTCCTGTAGACTCTCTGGGTCCATGTTAGTCATTCATTCCTTACCAACTAAGTTCCTCCTGTCTTACACTTTCTGTGTTGTGATTCGTGTTGTTTATTCTGTTCACTTCTCTATTGAAATAATGACGGGCGCAAAGGACTTGCCAACCTCCCAGCTAGTCAAGGTAAACACGTTGCAGCATCTAGCACCCGCATCTCAACATCGATAGTGGGAGTGACCAGTCTATAGCTGCTGCCGACCTGGCTTAGCCTACTAAACTAATCTTGCTAATTACATACTAACATACTCACATATTGCCAACTGCTCCCCTTACTGCCACTGCCTCTCTCCCATGTTCGTTGTCTACTTAGTGTACTTAGTTAATAATAATAATTGCTAATTTGACTTATTATTTCATTCTGCTACATAACTTTGTTGAAATTTCAGACTTACAAATAGCATTCTGTTATCAGTTATCACGCAAATACATACAATTGTTACCCCTTTTTGTGTCATGCTAATAAATTCATTTGATACTAACGCTTAGGCTAGTTGTTCGACGCAGTACATCGATGCCAATACTCAAATCATGCTATCCATTTGTTAAATTGGTATCTATTTACACACAAACATTGTTGAACTCCAGATTATGTTCGCAACATTAAAAAAATCACGATTCTTGTTCAACTAAAATTTTATATCGTCGGTGTAAGTCCAATACTGCCGAAGAATCATTTGTAAAAATTTTCAGGAGGGACAAAAAACTATCTAGTGCGATATACGCGCACTTGCTTGCTTTTATACAGTACAAGCAGACTATTGGTCAATTTTTAAATTTGAAAGCAGCCAATCAATGCGGCTTGTGCTGTTCAACTGAAAGTGACTCAATTATCGACTCATCTGCTGTATTGAACTTAGATAGACGATATTACGTGCTATGGTGATGGCTTATTTTGCTGAGAGCAGCTTTCACCATGGCAGAAATAAAGAGTAATTGTTTAAATACTTTAGTAACATGAAGTACCCATTGAGTTTATGGCGGGTTATGCATAACATATTATAGTGTATTTTGTTATTTCCTTTCACTTTAGATTAAGATACTGTTAATAAAAACCTGGTAGATGAAAAATCACGACTCCTTAAAGAATCTGCACTTAATTCATCCAAAATTTCTTTCAAAACAATTACAATTCTTCTAACTTGAAAAACTGGAATTGATTTATACATGGATAAGTCTGAAATGATGATGCTATTCCCAGAGAGAGCTTGTACACACGTCATCGATGTTCGTCCTCTTCTATGAAAACAAAAAAGACAAGATATTAGAATGATGACATCACGTACAATCTGTCTCTGGGACCAATACAATATTAGTAATATTTAGTAATATTTTGTGGTATTACATAATATTGTACAACGATAATAAAAATTGCATTAATCATACAAAATATACCTTTCATCCATTATACTTGGCTATTGCTAAATGTAATTATACTGCAATGTATTTTGTTTGGCCTTTGAAACATAGAAAACACTTTATATAATATGTAGTTACTATGTTTTGATCAAATCGCTTTATGTAAATAAGTATACTTCTTTCGCTCCACAAATATACTTTTAGCGTGGGACGAAATTGGCTTTATTTCAACAAAAAGATACTTTTCTAAAGACCTTTTTATTTAATATTCTATTTCTAGATCGAATAAAGTATTTATAAAAATAATACGACGATTTGTATTACACTTACTGGCATTACACCATTGGTTTTTTGTTGTTGTTTTTTTGACAAATTTAAATAAAAAGTTAGAAATGATTCGGTACTGAGATGGCAATAGGTTATGCATAATTAAAAATACTAATTGTGGTTGTGCCTCTGTCTGTAACTCCATTTCTAGAACTTTTGTTTAGAATTTAAGCATCCAAATTGGAAGTGTTTGTTTGCAGAATCCATTCAAGCGACCAATTCAGACTATCCCCATTGACGTATTATATTTAGATGGGACACGAAGCGAAAAAAAAAATTTAAATGCTCTATGCCTTCAACTTGACGGCCAGCGGTAAGGCTCTTGATTCGCACACCGAAGGTCGCGGGATCGAATCCCGGCACGGCAAATAAATTTTATTTGATTAATTTGTGTTATTTCACAATTTATTCATTTAAAATAACATATAGTATATTTTCGGCATGTTCCAGAGTGGAAGATACTCTCAGTATCACCCTGGTGTAAGACCACCATTCAGAATTGAAACGTTGCTTAAAATGGCATTAGTCGTGTTTGGTGACCGGCTGAATAGCCAGGTACTTCCCCACCTTCCTCTTCCCTATCTCCTTCCCCTCCCCACTACCTTCAGCCTCACAACATACTCCAATTGGGGATGCCATACTCTCACTGGCTCCAGACGGGAGCACCTGTAACGTATCACTATAAAAATAAAAACGCTCTAATGCCGAACGACCGGAAATTACCAAATCCGGTCTCCGTGCACTGCTGCTCACATGATAATAGTGGAACACTTTTCAATGAAATTTTAGTATACAATAGCGCCTCTACGACTGTCCCATGATTTTTCACAGGTCTGCGCTAGTATTACACACATTTGCCATTGACACAATAATTTTAAATTCAAAATGAATTTGGCTGGGCGCGGGCAGGAGTGGCTCTTTGAAAATACGTTTGCGGCTCAACTGAAAGCATCCAAAGAAATTTTTACAATTTAAAAAATAAAGAAGCGATCAGGAAAAGAATTGCCTTAATTGTTATCTGCGAAAACAGTGCAAGACAGAATTTCCAAAATGTCTTCGAATGAAACAGAGCAGCGAGTCCAAGATATTGAGCTATATCAATTGCAACTGTTGAGTCTTGTGATATTAGTGATACGGCACAAGGTACCAAAGAAGAACTTCTTGGGCTGCTGCCGCTCAAGGGACAAACACGTGGAGAAGATATTGCGAATGCTATAAAAACGTATCTAAATATTGGAACTTCTTGTTATCAGACCTCGGACTCTCGATGGGGGTTTTGATTTAATCCTTGAAAAGTAAAGATCGAATGCAACTGACCTGATTTTAATAAGTGAAGGGTGAGTGCAAAGGACACACATAGGCGGTTTATAGTCAGTTTATGGTTTCTAGCACTGAAGGTCGCGATTTCACAATAATAACATTGTGTGCACCGAATTACCGGTAAAATTTAATGGTATTATCCGCTGTTTATCTTTTAAAGTATAACTTGCAAAAGATGTTTTTTTTTCTAAAATAAAATAAAATTAGTGCCATCTATGAAAGAGTAGATTATGAATTCTTTTAAGTATACCCTTAAGTTTCTTATTTGCACATATTTTAACAGTTTTAATAAATTTAACAAGCTAAATGCTTACCGCAACAACCAACGCAAATCGGTGCATCATCAATAATCAATTGCACATGTTGAACCACCTACGACAGTAATACATATTCAGTTGCTCATGGCAAACAATAAACCACAATAATGCATGGTATAACATGAAAAATCTAGTCAGCAATCAACCGCCTTGCAAATGACACCACAATACTGTACATATAACTTTGAACTAATAAAAATAATAAAATATAAAAACTGGTGACCTGGCAGTTTAGCTCCCAAATTATAATTATTATGGGGAGGAATGCAGATCCTGCCAATGTTTGTTTTTTTTGCCAAAAACCATGTTTTTACCGCGTTTTAAGTTGGGCACTTTAATTTGGAAGGTGAAAAAAAGTGCGGAAAGCAATAGAAAAAATTTTTGAACTTAAAAAAAAAAAAATTCTTTTCAACGATTTTTGAACTGTTTTTCACCGCAAAGCATACTACTACGACAACCCGCCCGCCATTTTGTCACTGATATGTTGGTATCCCTGACCTGATACAAACAACAGCTAGATACGATTGTAGCCGACTTCGTGGGATACATGACGAGACGCGTAATCATAAATATACCAAAACATCGCGTAATTATGAAATTTTTCTAGCGGGCTTGTGTATGTTATCTTTACTTTAAAAAACAGCCTACGTTTTTAAATGGTTTGCCTGGCAAAGCAGGGTTTGTCTAGCGGGATTGTGTATGTTATCTTTACTTTAAAAAACAGCCTACGTTTTTGAATGGTTTGTTTAGCGGGATTGTGTATGTTATCTTTACTTTAAAAAACAGCCTACGTTTTTGAATGGTTTGTCTAGCGGGATTGTGTATGTTATCTTTACTTTAAAAAACAGCCTACATTTTTGAATGGTTTGTCTAGCGGGATTGTGTATGTTATCTTTACTTTAAAAAACATTCCAGTTTTTGAATGGTTTGTTTGGCAAAGCAGGGTTTGTATCTACCTCTTGTTTGTATCAGGGATACCAACATAACAGTGACGCAATACGCAATGGCCGCCGGGCTGTCATGGTTACATTTTCTCAATACTTTGAACGGCTGTATCTCCCTCAATTTTGCCGAGCGCGCCTTAATTTTTTTTTATCCACACTTTTCTCATCTAGAAAGTGCTTTTTTATTAAATTTCCAGACATTGGCAGGATCTGCATTTCACCCTTATTATGAAATTATAATTTATTGTGCATTATTTATCAATTTAATTAATTTTTGTCCTTATACGCTGGTGTATATAGAATATAGACAAGCAGTTTAATCCTTGATGCATTTGAGTGAAAATATGTTTTATACTTTTGTTATTCGGTGGTACATCATCTCTGGACACCCCTTCGGGGACGCTAAGTTATATTTTGCGTAAATAGATATACCATATTTTCCATAAACTTACTGCAAATTGTATAAATGTATGCCTAAAGCGCGCCTTCCACTGCGAGCGGAGCGGACTCATTACGGAATCCGCTCGACTAGCAAACGTTAACTGCATACAAGTGCTTCCATCAAGAACGAGGCCAGCGAAGCGGACTAAACGAGTTAAATAGTTTCGAATGTGTCCGCTCCGCTAATGCGAGCGGAGCGGACTCCATACGATCTTCGCCCGACTCGCACACGTTAACTGCATACAAGTGCTTCCATCAGGAACGAGAATGAACGAACTTGTTAAAATAGGTCCGAAAGAGACCGCTCGCGCACACCATCGCCGACTAGTTTCTAGCAGACTCCGCTCAAGAACTGTAGCCAATTCAATTGCCTCGCTGCGTTTTTTCGAGATGGAGGTGTTTATTGAAGCTGTTTGCCAATTTCGTTTATAGGATACGACTAGCAAAGATTGTCAACATAAAGGATTCGGCTTAGAAAACCATTATTGAGATGATATTGGCGGAAATAAGAATGATTTTTTTAAAGTTTTTACATTTTTGAGATGAGATTCTTTTTATAAATGTACATTTAATTCATATGTAACAATTTTTTTCATTGCATACATGCTGTCAAAATCATATTTACTAGAATCAGTACTTGACATCACAAAAATCACTCCGTTCACTTCGAAACAAAGCGATACTGACTCGTTTTCAACGGAAGGGCAAAACTATTTCTCATTTTTCATTGACCTCGCTCCGCTCGCCCCGCTCATTTCTCGCACAGGCAGTGGAAGGCAAACACCTATCTTCTACGTGACTCTTTTTTGATGGAAGGTCAAAACTATTTCGCTCAGCTCCCACTCCGCTCCGCTCTACTCTTTTCACTCGCAATGGAAGGCGCCCTTAAGGATGCCAACTGTCAAGGAATCATTAAAACTATGCATTCACCTTGCACAAACGCCTCTTTAACTTCATACAACCAATGTAATTAATTGCCATCTCGGTACCGAATAATAATCTAAAATAATGTAACCATCAGCAATATGGCATAGTTCCGATGGGGCCATTTCGCACCAAGTCAGTCCAAACAAGTCCAGTTGTGGCCAGTCTAATCAGACCCTGATGTAGCAATAGCAATGTAAAATTGGACATAGTTTTATAGAAAGCGTCCAAGCCACGAGTTTTTTATGTTTTCCTACAGATAAATATGAGATTAAATACAGATAAAATGAAGAGCATAGTTCCAATGCTCGATTGCGAATGTATTCGGTGCGCAATCTATCGACTGGACATGACTCGGACTAACTTGGTGCGCAATCAGTTAACCTTAACGGTGCGTAATAATCGTATTGTGTTGTGAGTATTCATGGAATATGACCGCAGGACTGCGAGGACCCGAACCCGCTGATTCGCGCGCTGGCCGTGCGCACAATGGGCTGCATCCGCGTGGACAAGATCACCGAGTACCTGTGCGAGCCGCTGCGCAAGTGTCTGCGCGACGAGGACCCCTACGTGCGCAAGACCGCCGCAGTGTGCGTGGCTAAGCTGTACGATATCTCTTCCAGCATGGTAGAAGATCAGGTATTTTTAACTTAATTTTTTTAACTTATTATTTTAAATTTTCGGCGTATGGGCAATTCTGTTAATTTTTAATAAAGCACGTTCAATATCTAACCCTTTTACCTTCAGTATCAACATCTAGATCAAAACATGGATGATTAAACAAATTCATAATGCCGAATGGGATCCTGACAGGTTCGTTCTTGCTTTATTCTTGTTTCATCGATGGAATGGCAAGAATTCAAACTTACCCCTTTAATTCATACATTGGGTACCTACAACTCGTTCCATGACAAATCAGAATCAACTCAACTCAACGCCTCTTTTAAAAGTCATTAAAAGCTATGGTTTTTTGTTTAGAAAATAGCCCAAAACCTAACCATTAACCAATTCCGCTGCTGCGGGCCACGACACTGGTGGTATCTACCAGATGCCTTATCTATTATCGTAACCATTCGTGCTTGCATTACACACAAGCAACAATTGATGATACTCTTCTAAAATAATACTTAACTGACATCTGTTGAGATTCCACAGAACTATGTATAACTAACAACACTAACGACATCTATTGAAGGATGTTGAAACTACATGACTAACCTATATACCACAAAATTACACTTTTTTCTTCAATTGTTATAATGGGCTTGGAGTACATAGATTATATTGTAAGTTAATTTTAAGATTTGCTGTTAACCACTCAGCAACGTAAGCACATATACACGTTAATATGACAATAGCAGTCAAGTACAATAAGCGTGTTTTCATGTCAACGCGTATGTTTCCACAGAAATCGTTATAACTCTGTTATTGTTCTACTGACATCCCTAAAACAAAAAGCAAAAGGTCGATAGTAAATCAAGCTGCACATCCCTGTACAAGTTATCCATAGAAATACTTAAAAAGACCTATTATGTCAGATACACGGTTGACACATATTTTACCTGCCAAATCGCCTACGGGCCGCTAGACATTGTTAATTTTTATTAAATATTCTTGTATGAAATGATAAAAGAGTGAATTGACTAAATTGTTTGTCTTCTATCTATATATATCAAAATCAATTGCTGTTCGTTTGTCTCGCTAAAACTCGAGAACGGCTGGGCCGATATAGATGGTTTTGGTTTTAAAATGTTTGTCGTAGTCCAGGGAAGGTTTAAACGGTGAGAAAATTTGGAAAAATTGCGAGGAAGATAGCAAAAACAACAATTTCATTTTCCCTTATAAACTGTTCTATGTATTTTCCTGTGAATTGCTAACCGTTCATCCGATTGCGGTGAAACTTTGGTGAGTTGTTGTGAGCACGCCCGCAAAGGTTTCTGTATGAGCTCTGGCATTATGAAATTTGTATATAAAATTGCAATTGGTGCCATACAAACTGTTTGAAAACTGAATGTATGGAATGTGGGAGGGGGTGGCGGATGGGAGAGGGGAGAGGGATGAGGGAGGGGAGGGGGGGGAAACAAGGTAGGGGAACTCGGGAAAAGGGGTCCGCAGGAGGGGTGGGGAGGGGGGAGAGGAACACGGGAGGGGGTTTTAAGGATAGGGGAAGCGGGCGAGGGGAGTGAGGAGAGGGAAGGTGGAAAAGGCAGAGTGGGAACGCGAGAGAGGAAGGGGAGGCGGAAGGGGAATGGGGAAGGACACGAGTTTTGGCATCATGAAATTTGTATAAAAAAATTGCAATAAGTGGCACACAAGCTCTTTGAAAACTGAATGTATCGGGAATGAATGTATGGAATGCAGGAGGGGGGAGGGGAACCCGGGAGGGCGGAGGGGAACTCGGGAGGGGGAGGGGGGATATCGGAAGGGGGATTCGCGGGAGGGAGGAGGTGATTATGGGAGGGGGGGGGGGGGTTCGCGAGTCGGGGAAGGGGGGGAGTAGAGTTCGGAGAAGGAAGGTGAGGAGGAGTGGGAACGCGAAAGGGGAAGGGGACGCGGGAGAGGAAGGGGAGGAGAAAGGTGAACGGGACGAATGGGAAAGGACGCGCAGGGAGAAACAATTACGTTATTAAATGGCATAGCAACGCATGCCGGGTACCAGCTAGTACATTTATACAATAGAATAAGCATTGTTTTTTTACAAAATCCGTGATTTTAGTACCGTTTTCACATAAAAACATTACATGAGTCATTTTTACATTTTCTTTACGTTTGCATTCTAAATTTTAATATTTACAAATGTTAATATTTATTTGTAATATAACAATTTAAAAGCTTATTTCGTAACCTTTCAAAAACAGTTTTTAGTTTTCGGCTACGTTCAGAAATGTTTCATTTATAGAGCTTTTATTGTGAAGCGGAAATAACACAAAGTTTTCGTAAATTTGACATTTCGTTTAAGACGTAAAAAGTGAATATTCGCAATAGATCGGAGTGGTTAATTTTCCCTGCTTACCGACCTTATTTGTGTACAGGGCTTCTTGGACCAGCTAAAGGACCTGCTGAGTGATTCCAACCCAATGGTGGTAGCCAATGCAGTGGCCGCTCTGTCAGAGATCAATGAAGCTAGTGTCAGCGGGCATCCTCTCGTTGGTAAGTTATTTCACCAATTAATTAATGATTGTATAAAAATCATTTTAATTTTAATACATCCCAAACATTATTTCCAAGAACCCTGTCATAGGTGACCCCAAGTGTTACATTTGGTGATTTGGTTAGCAGAGGTGTCTGGGTTATAGGGTGAAGTTTTGCTAGGTCTTGGTGGCGGATGGAGAGAGATTGGTTGAGGGAGATCTGTTGACCTCTCCAAGCAGACTCTCTTTGAGAGTGGATTCATACGTCCGTCACTCCTGTACACATTGACCCCCAGATTCCTACCCGCCACTCATATCTTTTTCCTTCCCAGAACTTCCTCCCCATCCTTTTCCTAAAAAGATCCCCCACACAGCATCCCCAAAGATGACATAGGCCCCAAGGGAAATTGTTTCCTCAAGGCCTCCTGTGTGGAGCTAATGTAACAATATGCTATATTATATAATAAAATGAATATAAAACTTTATTCCACTTAATTTTATTTGACCGTAACCAGTTTCAGCTCGTCAAAGCCATCTTATTACTTGTAAGGTTTTTCCCTAATCATCATTAAAGTGAGCTACAAACCCAAAGTAATTAGCTTACTGGAATTACCAAAATATTTAGAAATTCAACAGTCTAAAATGACTTAGCAACAAATATAATTATTATAATTGATTAAAATCCTTGTAGACCACCCCTCTCCCCCTACCCAATATGCTGTGTATATAAACCGTAGACTAAGAATTATTTGTACCAGTCTGAAGATTGCTTTGACGAACTGAAACCGGTTACGGTCAAATAAAATTAAGTGGAATAAAGTTTTATATTCGTTTTTTATATAATATATTATAATGGAATTCCACCATGAATTATCACTCACAAAAATAGAAATATTAACAATATGCTATTTAGTAGGTTGGGAGAGGGTTAACCGATCACAGGCCGGAGACGCGCCGGCGCGCACGTCATATGCGCATGCGCGAGAAAATAATTCAAATATTTGAATAATATTGTCGACGTAAAACTTTTGGTCTGCGATTTTGGCCCTTCTATGTACATAATTTGTATGAAGAACAGTGTCAGAATCGCTTGCGCCATCATTACTCTAGGTGGTGCTAAAAGTTTCATTCACCTAGTCACCCTGGAATATTTTTAAAACGATTTCTTCCATGACAATGCGCTGTCATAAATTGCCGCGAATTTAACGATCACAATAAATGAGTGTATCGTGAATAAAACACCGTAAAACCTATTAATTTACGTAATAAATGCAAGTAATGTTTTACTTCTTCAAACTTCGCAAATTTATTTTGTGGCATCATTTTTCATATAATGAAATAATATAATAAAATAATATAATTATAGTAACATATCCTGATGAAGACAACATTGTTGTCGAAACATGTTGATATTGTTTTAAAAATAGTGGTTTTATACAAAGTAATCAGTTATTCATTATATGCAAGTAATGTTGTTTTGGTAGATAGTTTATTGTGTTGTGAACGTTTTTCAGTCAATAAAATATTCAATAGCTCAAAATTAATCAACAAAACATTCAATTCAAAGATCAAAATGGTGCCTTTTTAGTGTTTTTTTGTGAAGTTTCGCAAATTTCCGCGAAATGGCATGGCCTGTGACTGGTTAAGTTGGTTCTTTGGAAAGGAATATGGAAAGTTTTGGGGGTTTTTTAGTACACTGTGGTATATTTTGGCTTTGATTGTGGCCAAGAAGGAAGATTGTTTATAATTTTTAGAGGTAAGCAGTGTACTAGATGTATTAAACCCTTCTGCAAGCATATTTGGAAATATGTATTATGAAAATATTTTGATTTAAAAAATATTTTGACTATCTGTTTAACTTGCTCATCCCAATGCTCATTCCAGTTGCCATTGGAAAGAGAGAAACACTCGCCCAATGTTATATTCTAATTTCCGTTCTTCCACAGAGATGAATGCGCCCACCATCAACAAGCTTCTGACGGCCCTCAACGAGTGTACGGAGTGGGGGCAGGTGTTCATCCTGGACTCGCTGAGCAACTATTCGCCGGCGGACGCGCGCGAGGCGCAGAGCATCTGCGAGAGGATCACACCGCGTCTCGCGCATGCAAATGCGGCTGTTGTGTTGTCCGCTGTCAAGGCAAGCTATTTAATATAATTTTATTATTAAAACATGCAAGAGTATAAAGCCTCGTTATAACAATGAATCAAAGCGCTCATTCTCATTTTTTCAAGATGACAATGATTAGCGTAAAATTGTAAGAAATAACAGAAATATGTTTTGATTTGTGTCAGCTGCAAATGTAAACGGTTTAAAATTTATAGTTATGGTATTGTACCTAATCAGAGGATTGCATTATCAATATATTGATAGCTAAATTTGTGATTTTGTCACTTGTTTCATTAAGTTTGATGTCCTGCTTTATTTGTTATAAATGTGATTATTCTTATCTTATATAAAAAAAATAATCCACAAAAACCGGATGAACCAGGGAAACTTATTGTTTTCAGATTTGAAATTTAATTGAAAGTTTTGATCTGAACTTTTTCATTTTATTTTTCGCTTCAAGCCTCGGTAGGACTGCAAAATTGACTGGATGGATTTTAATCTCTCCAAGTTATTTGAATCTTTCCATGTTTTTAAACTTTCCACATTATTTAAACCTTTCCAAGTTATTTGAACCTTTCCATGTTATTTAAAACTTTCCATGTTATTTGAACCTTTCTATGTTATTTCATCCTTTCCATGTTATTTCAACGTTTCAATGTTATTTGAGCATTTCCACATTCTTTAAACCTTTCCCTGTTATTTGAACCTTTCCATGTTATTTGAGCATTTCCACATTATTTAAACATTTCCATGTTATTTGAACCTTTCCATGTTATTTGAGCATTTCCACATTATTTAAACCTTTCCATGTTATTTGAATCTTTCCATGTTATTTGAACCTTTCCATGTTATTTGAGCATTTCCACTTTATTTAAACCTTTCTGTGTTATTTGAACCTTTCCATGTTATTTGAGCATTTCCAAATTATTTAAACCTTTCCATGTTATTTGAGCATTTCCACATTATTTAAACCTTTCTGTGTTATTTGAGTATTTCGACATTATTTAAACCTTTTTTGTTATTTGAACCTTTCCATGTTATTTGAGCATTTCCACATTATTTTAACTTTTCCTTGTTATTTGAACCTTTCCGCATTATTAACCTGTTGAATTTTGGATGGTATTTTAGATTGATATTGGCTCAAGCGATTCTGATCTTGTCATTCATACAGTTTCTTTATACATAAGGGTTAAAAATCACATTTGAAAGCAAAGCCCACCGGCGGGCCCGTGACAGATGTGAGGTTAAATCTTTCCATATAACTTGAACCTTTCCGTGTTATTAGAGCCTTTCCGCATTATTTAAACCTTTCCGCATTATTTAAACCTTTCCGTGTTATTTGAGCCTTTTCGCATTATTTAAACCCTTTCAAGTTATTTGAACCTTTTCACATTATTTAAACCTTTTCATTTTATTTGTACCTTTCCATATTATTTAAACCTTTCCAAATTATTTAAATCTTTTCACATAACTTGAACCTCTGTTTGTTTGATGGACAGGTGCTGATGAAGCTGATGGAGATTCTGGCCGGAGACACAGATTTCTGCGCGGGGCTGAGCAAGAAGTTGGCTCCGCCGCTGGTGACCCTGCTCAGTGCGGAGCCAGAAGTGCAGTACGTTGCGCTGCGAAATATCAACCTCATCGTGCAGAAGAGGCCTGACATCCTCAAGCATGAGATGAAGGTAAAACACTAATATTTTGTGTTTCACTTTCTAAATCCTATCTTTCTGCATTTGCTGGCAAAATACATAGATTCATCATCTGCACAATTAGGCCCTTCTTCCCAGAGGTATGGAAGTTTCCGACTTGTAATCGCATCGCAGACAACTTGTTCTACAGTCTGAACTGAAAACATGAGATCTGCATTGCCACCAATCATTGTTGAATTCTCGAAACGTCATGCTTTTATGGGGATATAAGATGTGTTGATTGTGTATAAATCAAATAAGCATTAACACTGTACTTACAAGTTTATTATAACAATGTACATCCGTACCATAATTTATATTTACTAAATATTCATAAGGAACAGTGGGAGTGAACACATAGCGATTTACGAGCTGTTGCGTCATCGGCAATTCGGAACAGAATGGTTTTTATTACGTACCGGCAGTTTGTGAGTAGGTGGAAATATTGTGGGATCGCTATTGGTGTGTGAGGAACCAATAGGGATGATTCTGTGATTCAAAATAGCTGCGCTGTTTGCCGCCACACTTTCATCATTTTACTTATAATAAAACCGTTGCGGTAGCTGTCATTTTTATATCGCTTCATTCTTTGTTGACTGCTTTATTCCTAGCGTTGATTTAAAGCACACGCATTGTTACAAAATGTCTGACATAAGTGACACCATGTTTAAAGTCTCGACGACGTGAGTGGCGACAACCTCAACCGGCTGGTCACCGGAGACTGGCGTCACTGATGAGTTTACAAAATGTTGGCAACGTGTGTCTGTGTGTGAACCTCCGGGCAGATTTTTTTTTTACAGGAAAACAATTTCCTTTGGTGCCTATATCATCTTTGGGGTTGCTTGGTGGAGGGATTTTTTTAGGAAATAGAATGAGAGGAAGTTCTGGGAAGGAAAAGGTATGAGAGGCAGATAGGAATCTGGGGGTCAATGTGTGCAGGAGTGATGGACATATGAAACCATCCCTCCCACTGCGGTACAAAGTGATGGGTCGAGAAAGTCTGGCTGGAGAGGTAAGAAGGTCTCCCTCTCCCAGTCTCTCCCGATCGGGCCCTCCACACAATAGATGGGAGAAAGCATGTGCCGCCAAGACTTAAACAAACCTCATCCCATGAACCTGGGCATCCCTGCTAACCACTTGGGGTGACCTATGTCAGGGGTGTTGGTTATCCATTAAATGGTTCCCGGGGTGGCGGTACGTTTGGTTGGCTACTCGGTTAGATTGATTCAAACTCTTTACATTTGATGACCATCAAATCAACGGTCGGCGTCGTTTTGAATTTTTGACATTTGAACGGTCCCCGTTAATCAATGATTCTCGCCTCATTTCAGCTTTTGATTATATTGTGATCACAGACAAGCAAAACAACATTCCCATTATGCTTGACAGCAGATAACAATTAAAGGCTGAAACCATCAAACGAAACGGCCAAATGTTTTTATTTTTATCTTCTAATCCATGATAAATGGTTGCAGGTGTTCTTCGTCAAGTACAACGACCCCATCTACGTGAAGCTGGAGAAGCTGGACATCATGATCCGTCTGGCGGCGCAGTCCAACATCGCGCAAGTGCTCGGAGAGTTGAAGGAGTACGCCACGGAAGTGGACGTTGACTTTGTACGCAAAGCCGTTCGTGCCATCGGACGGTGCGCCATCAAGGTTCGTCCAAACTCTTTCTGCAGAAGCTATATTATTTTTATTTTGTGTGTCAATAATTAATGTAAAAAAAAAAACTGTACCAATAGTGAACTCTTTTCAATGGAGCCATTGTTTTTTTTTTTTAATTTTTTTAAAACGCAGATGATTTTCGAATAGTTCCCGTGAGCACTTAGGCCATAGGCCCATTGTGCTATCTCCTATTTATCTCGTTCCTTTAACAATAACCCGGTCTCTTTTATAAAGTTCACCAGGGTTGTCATTGGATATGTGGCTATGTCTACTAGTTCCACAATGTGTCTTCCCAGGTATCTGAACCTTGTTCCCAACAGAGGGGGAACATCGGCACCATAGATGAATTGGAATCTCTTCATCCTCTTCACATCTTCTGCATCTATTGGTATTTTCCACTCCCAACAACTGCATATGTCTGCTGAGATAGCCTTGTCCCGTTAATAGACTTACCTCATTGAGTTTCTATTCATAATGAGTAGCTGCCTGATTCATCTCTAGGGTCTGGTCCATATAAGAGTACTTTGGATTATCTCATTCCGGGTGCCCTCTCACGTTCCTTCCAATGCTGGGATTTGATCCACCTTTTAATGTGTAATTTTGTGTGGCAAGCTGCTACTCCTACGGCCGGCTTGTATCCTGCAAGTGGTGTTTTCGCCCCTTTCATTTCTAATTCGTCAGGCCGCTCGTTGTCCTCAATACCTTTATGTTCTGGTACCCAGATCAGGGTTATTTTATTGATGGTAGCAAGTTCTTTAAGAATAGTCATACATTCCATCACCAGACCGAAGTCACATTGGATACTAGATAGCGAAAGCAAAATTATGACAATAAGGCAGTTGTACATAATACAGGCTCTCTGTAAATTTTTCAACAACATTATCACTGCGAAAAGATCTCAACAAGTGCGCATCACTAGATTGGGCTCTTCTTTAATGTATCAGCCGGTACATACCAAAACATCTTTTGGACAAAGAAGTTTTTCATATAAAGCTCCGTTGCTTTATAATATGCTCAATGAAAAAATAAAAACTATTGGTACATTACATTTATTCAAGAAAATGGTCAAAATATGTATAATAACTGAGAGTGATGGTTTTGGATTACCCATGTTGTCGCTTGTATCATAAATCATTCTGGAATTCAGCTATATTTCATACAATCCAAATTTAATAACTTAACTTATATATTATTATGTACTTTTTAATTTGCTTATTGTTATAGTATCTAATTTGCTTATTGTTATGTTATCTTTAATTTGCTTATTGTTATATTTTTTTGTAGGTTTATAATTATATTTTTATTTAGTTCATATGTATGTTTTTTGTTTAAATTACAATGTAAAACTGCATATCTCGATACAGGAATGCCCTAGTGAGATATGCAGCTTATGTTTCTCATGTACTTCTTATTTTTTTCAATAAATAAATAAATAAATAAATACTTTCCAGTGCCATTAGGGCTGCCTGGCTATCGGAACATGTATCATGTCACACATCTGCCCTGATGATAGATACTGTAGCGCTGTCCGAAACTTTGGCTAAAGAAGGAGGAAGCGCAACACAACATAACACCCCAAAAATAAATAACGAAAATATTTTTAGCGGGAAAATCTAAAATCATATCTATATATTGTACTGAGCCTTTACGACTCTTATGAATAGATAAAGTAAAGGTGGTATCGGTGTGCAGGTGGAGCCCTCGGCAGAACGCTGCGTGTCCACCCTGCTGGACCTGATCCAGACCAAGGTGAACTACGTGGTGCAGGAGGCCATCGTGGTCATCAAGGACATCTTCCGCAAGTACCCCAACAAGTACGAGAGCATCATCAGCACGCTGTGTGAGAACCTTGACACACTGGACGAGCCTGAGGCGCGCGCCTCCATGGTTTGGATCATCGGGGAGTACGCCGAGCGTATCGATAATGCCGATGAACTGCTGGACTCGTTCTTGGAAGGTTTCCAGGATGAGAATGCACAGGTATGTTGGAAAGTCTATCAAAGTTATCATCTCCTATCCTTATCTTATATTCCTTTTACCTGCTTATTATATTTAAAGCAAAATAAAACTCGTTTCCCTAACCAATGTTAGCATGAGAAATTTTTTTGGCTTTACCTTGTTTACCCTCGTATTATTTATTTTATGAATTTATTAGGCTGGGGTTAGACTCGTAATTAAAATTTACGGATTACATAAGATTTTGACAGGTCACTCACAGGAGCGTTTACATATGCATCCGACTTGTGGTAATTAATGATCACGGAAGTTGATCAGAAGCTCGACCAGTGTAAATGCTCATGCGACCTTTTACATCTGTAAATTTATTTGCGGTAAGATGGCATCCTGTCAACAACGACCTGCTACTGTCAAATTTACGCGATTTTGTCGATAAAGACGAAAAGGCCCCAATATATTATTGAAATAGATTTTGGCTTTAATTAAACAATTCTCCACGTGCTTTTATGCCGTCAAAGATGGTCAAAGGCGGCAATTAATATTGTTTTATCCGAATGACAGCTACCTGACATCTTCTGACAGCAACCAACTTCGAATTCAAAATTTCAAATACGTAAATGTAAATGTTAAAAACAAAAACATTAAGATTGGAAAGGATTGGACCGATAATTGAATAGAAGGATGCTCATTTTCCAGAAAACTTAAATAAGTGGAAATAAATACTAGTTTTGTAGGAAAAAACTCCTATGAAAACAATTGAATGTATCGCCCGAATAACGTTGCAAACAACAAAAACAAGATTTTTCAGAAACAAGAAAAAACGTTTTTTAAATGATTTTTTATTAGTAAACATCCCATTTTTTACAGTTTTATATTACTTAGACATAAACAAGGGTACATGTGAAAAAATATTTAAAAAAAACCATTAAAATAAAGGAAATAATCGACATAAAACAACAAAAAAATGTGGAATAACGTTGCTTAAGCTGCCACTTGCAACGTTTTTCCACTGTAGTGCATACATTTACTGAGCCGGTAGGTTTTCATAAAAGCTTCTGTTGATTTTTGGTAAGTATTGAGACATACCTACTGTACAGACGACATGTCGGCTCGCGCAACGTTTTTCCACTGAGACTGGCTCCCCAGCGCACTTTGGATGCTACTAAAAGAGGGAGATAGATTTTTTTCATGATGTGAAAGAGTAGGATAGATAGGAATACACATAAAGAACATTATTCCACCAAAAAATCACTTTACGATTTTTTGTTGTTTGCAACGTTATTCGGGCGATGCATTCAATTGTCTTTTAATTTTTGACATTTCGCAACGGAGCATTTCGGAACTATTTCTTGCGGTAAGTCTCTTAGCTTATCAAACTGATTTTATAAGCTGTAAGATGACTGGAAATTTGCGCGGGCGCAATTAGACCTGTCAAAAAACTTCCGAAAGAAAAAGTTCTGTAACTTGCTATAAATTACGTTAACTCGTTGTGGGCCGTTCGTCACCCGGTGGCCGCGAGGTGGCCGCGGCACTTTGAAATGCAATTTTGACCCTTATGTATAAAGAAAGTGTATGAAGAACAATGTCAGAAACGCTTGCTCTATTATCGTACTTTACCATAGAGAAACCCGCAATGCGTCAAGTCACTTCGAATAATTTATATTAAATCTTCCGTAGTGCGGGATGTAAAAAGATTCTGCGCATGCGCAAAAAAAAAAATATGTTTTTTCTACTATTTTGACCCTTCTATGTACAAAATTTGTAAAGAAAGTATCAGAATCGCTTGCGCCAACATTCCCTATGGTATGGGTAAAGATTTCATTCACTTTGTAGCCACAAAATATTTAATAATTTTTATCTGTGGGCATCTCGAACTGTCATTTTGGCGCCCGCTCACATTATGCCGTTATGCGTGACATGCGTGTACCTCGAATAAAACATCATAAAACCTATCAATTTACGTAATTAACGCAAGTAATGTTATTTTGTTAAATAGTTTATTGTTCTAGGAATGTGTTTCAGTCAATAAAATATACGATAGGTAAAAATTAATCCACAAAACATTCGATTCAAATTGAAGGTCGTGAAATTTCCGTGTTGTTCTCGAAAAAACCTGGCCCCCAACAAGTTAAGTGACTTTTGATGTCGTTTACATTGGTAATTTGGCCATAAATCGCTTACAAGAGCGATTTACGGGAAAAAACTTACGAGTCTAATCCCAGCCTTAGAAAGTAAAGCTGTTACATTTTCAAATAAAGTATAAAGGATTATAACTAAGAGTAAGAAACTTTTTTTTTTAAATAAGCAATAGTTTGGAAGTTATTGTTTTTTTACGTGAAATGTAATTTTGCGCGCCTCGCTTTCGGCGTGGATTGGCGAAGCAACGCCTGCAAACGATGTGTTAACTAAATAGCTGTGTTTCCCCATCCAGGTACAACTGCAGCTACTGACGGCCGTTGTGAAGCTGTTCCTCAAAAGGCCAGCTGACACCCAGGAGCTGGTGCAGCATGTCCTCAGTCTGGCCACACAGGACTCTGACAATCCCGACCTCAGGTATCTTATACCTTACCTTCTTTCTTTTGCCTCCTCTTGCTCTTTGAACTCCTCATTTACCTTTCTTAATATTCTGCTCCTCTCTCTAAAATAATTACAGGTAAAATGACACACAGATCATTTATGGTCGTTCTTGTCTAATGTACGAACGGTTATGATGATAGCTGAAGGCATCTGATAGTAGGGCGGACGCCACCAGTCTGGCGGCCGGCAGTGTTAGAAATACTTAGAGCCTGCCCTAGTAAGAACGTCTGGTCCAATTTAATATTCATTGTAATCTTTACAATAACGTAAATAAATTATTTGGAATTTTCCCAACACATTTAAAGTTCGAGAGTAGGCTGAAAAGTAATGCACACACTCTTGTAGAATACGAACAAAAACAAAGAGCAAGATATGGCAAAAAGTAAATTAAAGTACAATTCTTTAGCTTCAAAATCATACATTTATTTTTCAACATAGTCACCGAAGGCTAACAAATTTTTCCCAACGTGTAACAAGTTTGTTCATTCTGTCTCTGAAAAATGCTTCCGACTTTTCTCGACAAGTTTTGTTGACAGCTGCCTTCACCTCTTCGTCCAAGGTATAACGATTACCTTTGAGGTCACTCTTAAGTAGAGGAAAAAAATAAAAATCGCAAAACGCAAGATCGGGGGACTAAGGATTGTGTGGAGTCGGTTCAAACTTCATGTTTCGCAGAGCCTCTGCGCAGTTTTGAGGTGGGCGAGCGATGTTATATTGCAATCCATCGTGCACAGATTTTACGGTATCCCAATTGTTCAATAATGAAGCCGACATGTTCCTTGGATATTCCAATATAGTTTGTTAAACACTTTTGAGTGATTTGCCGATCATTTCGAATCAGATCATCGATGAGTTTGCAATGTTTATCGTCTATGGCAGTGATTGGACGTCTGCTGCGTGTTTCATCAACAATTATGGCTTTTACAGGCTCGCAATCGAAATAGACCTATCAAGAGCATCGTCACCATAAACATCCTTTAAACAACGATGAATCTCAATAGGAGTCACTTTTTTAGCAGTTAAAAATTCGATAACAACACGCTGTTTAATTCGCATTGACATAGCACTAGAACACGTCTCCATACTTCCACTTCTCAAAATACACTGGATGAATTCAACGACTTCAAACCTGCGCAAGCGTAGAGAGGGGAAATGTCATTTCCACATTCCACCTTGTGTGCTTCTGAAGGTCATTTGTTTGCTCTGTACATAGTAATGTAGCATGTGTGCATTACTTTTCAGCCTACCCTCGTACTATTAATCATTGAGAGAGATTATAACAGACCTGTCACCGACAGGAGCACAATATTAACCCTTCCATGTTGGCAGGGATCGTGGGTTCATCTACTGGCGCCTGCTGTCCACCGACCCTGCGGCCGCCAAGGAGGTGGTGCTGGCCGACAAGCCGCTCATCAGCGAGGAGACGGACCTGCTGGAGCCCACGCTGCTCGATGAACTTATCTGCCACATCAGTTCACTTGCCTCGGTCTACCACAAGCCGCCCACCGCATTCGTGGAAGGTACTGTGTGTTCTATGTCTCTTTATCATTAAGTGCCTATTACTCGAGAAAATCGTCACCTCATTTGGATAGGATTCTAACTGAATTTTTTTTTTTAAATGACCTTTGAATGCGAAAGCATTTCTTTTGCTTATTTCTATACCCAAAATAATTTTCAGAACCATCTGTGTTGTACTTTCGTAGATATATGTTTGACAAAGTTCTAGTAGCAAGCATTTTAAACAATCATTCATTTTACAAGATTCTAACATCAATTAAACTCTCTATTTTGTTTTTATCTCACACTTGTCCATATTACGAGGCACATTATGGTTCACCACCTTGGTTGGATAGGGTTCTAACTTCGCCTTACCATGTTTTAAGGTTTAAAAGTTTGCAAAGATGAATTTTCGTAATCTATTTAACAATCGCTACGCTCGGTCAATTACAGCTGGTTGTATTTGTTTGTTTTTTCCAGGTCGAGGAGCGGGAGTACGCAAGTCCCTGCCGGCGCGTCAAGGGTCCACGGAAGATCACTCGCAGGACCGCGAGCGAGCGGCTACGGTCATACCTAACCAGGTCAATACTGTAAACCTCTTCCGCGATGTGAGACACACCTTCCATTACTACTGCGCCCCCCACCCTCCTTCTGCCCCCCTGTCCCACCACTTCCCACTAACCCAACCTGACCTCTGCTCCATACTCATCCGGCTAACTCTTCAGCCTAATCAATTGCACACTTGGATATAATGTTTAGTTCTTCATGGACTCTATATAATTACGATTACACACCAATATGCTATGGAAAAGGCTACAAATTTGAGATTCGTATAAGTCTGACAGTCACAGGGGCAGTTTTATTGTTTTGTGACATATGTTAAAAGATAATTGCTTCACCGTCTGTAAGTGATGTTGAAAATGACTATGATCAATGAAACATGCTAATTCCTACACTGGATGCCAGGATTCCTAAACGCTTGGCTACATCAACACTTTATTTGGTAAGATCTTTTTCCACTTCGACAATTTTTAATCATCAGACAGTACATTTTCGAAAACTTGTAAAATAGGCAAGTAAAAATATTGCACACGCACACCACCGCTGTGTTCGAATGTTTGACAATGAGACTAATGCCGGAAGCGGCCACCGCTTTCATGTTATTTAATGACTAGATTTACAAATGACACAGAGCGTAATTTAATAAAACATCATAGCCATGAGACTGCTTATAATTTCATAGAGGAGGTGATTAACCTGCTGATGGCAAAATTAAATAGTTAAAACTGAATTAATTTTAAAGCATTTGATCAACATGGAAAAAAGTTTAAATTATTAATAGTAATTTGAAGAGTACAATCATGCTATAATGAAGGGCGCCAGCTCGCCAATAGACAAACAAACTTTATAAGGAAACTACATTAAAACCATTCTATAACTCAATCTCGAAATTTAACGGAGAATCCACTTACCGCCATCATTGCATATGAGCTCCGGTCCAACCATTACTCCTACTGCCCAGTGACTGGCGACCTTAGAAAGCGTTCGCCCAGAGCTCGCTGTCTAAATGCGTGGCAACCTGCCTTATGGTCCGATGTATCATTGTATTATTTATCATAGGCTGGAACTTCCATGAATGGGGTATATAGGAGCAAACCGCTACAAGATGTTTAGTCAGAACTTTTGAATGTTGAGTAGTGTAGCTTTACCTTGACTGTTTATAGCACATACTGACAGAATGCCTATTGTATGTGTGTCACAGGAGTCCCTGATTGGAGATTTGCTGTCAATGGACATCGGGGGGCCCCCACCAGCACCTGTCGCCCCCGCAGCCCCCTCCGCCTCCCTCGATCTGCTCGGCGGAGGACTGGACGTACTGGTAATACATTAATTTTACATTATATAATATGGGTGTATTGTTATTTGATTTTGCATGTTGGAGCATTCATGTGAATGCTATATATAGCTCTGTGAATTTAGTCTCGTCAATATATGACAATTTATTTTTAACTGTTGAAATCATACTGCCAAGGCATTTGAACATATTTGTCACTTTTTTTTTAACGAACTCTTGAATATTTTTTTACTTTTATATTATATTTTTGTACTTTTGCAGGGGTGAATTTGATCATTGAAGAAAGTTGTTATAACAAGAGTTATTCCAATAAAAATTAAAAACTTAACATATTAGAACTTAAACCCTCCGGCCTCGAGGATATTTCGTCAGATGATGAGATTATTTCCGCTTTGCAATAAAATCCAATAATTGGAATATTTTTCAACTTGTCCAAAAATTAAAAACTGTTTTTGAAAGGTGATGAAATACACTTTCAAATTTTACAATTCAAAATAAACATAATTTTTGAAATATAAAAATTTTGAATGCAAACATAAAAATGGCTCACCTTATGTTTTTTCTAATAAAAATTACTGGTAATGAAAAAAGAACCCAAATTTTAGGAGACAAATGTTATTGTCATTTGATATAAAAATAATTATTAAAAATTCACAAATTTCCATACTTCTTTTTCTCAATTGCAGTTGAAAACTTTGGTTTCATAGAGGTGCACATTTTAATTTTTATATGGGTAACTTATACAGGGTGGCCACAAGACCTGGAAAACCTGGAAAACCTGGAATTATCAGGGAATTTTACCGAACCTGGAATTATCAGGGAAATGTCAGGGAATTTCAATTTTTTTTTAAATATCAGGGAATTCTAAAAATAAAACTAAATTCGTTATTTTGCGATTTGTGAAACCCCAAAATTGTTTTATTGCGGTATTTTAAATAGGTATGTACATAGTTATCTATGTCCTAATACAATACAAACACCTATAATAACACATCTATACCAAATCAATCACATATCTTCGCAATTTAATTTTAAATGCCTTTATGCTCTCTATTCCAATTTTATTTCTTCTGGTAATTCTCCAAATATCTTTAATGCTCCGTACATCAATGACTTTTAACTCGTGTGTTTTTTTCCTGAAGGGGAGTCTCAGTTCATTTCTTTTCCTCGTCTCGTGTGTATGTTTGTTTTGTAGTTTATCAATTTTTCTTAGGAATTCAATAGACGTATGGCCATTGATTATTTTGTAGATTAACAATATAGTATTGAAGTAAATAATTTGTTTAAATGACAAGATATTTAACTCCTTCAACATTTTCTTGACTGAAGTGTACCTATTTTTCTTCAATATAGTTCTCATAGCTCTGTTTGGTAGAATTGTCATTTGTTTCATTAATCCGTCGTTGGCTAAGAATAGAATGCTGCTACAGTAATTTATGTGTGGTACAATGATTGCATTGTACACATTTTTACTGGAGACTGTGTCAAGGAATCTTATTCTTCCCAAAAGCGAAATTTTTATGGCAATCTTTTTAATAATTGGTTTTGTATTTTGAGCGAAAGTCAACTTGGAGTCAATTATTACCCCCAAATATATAATTTCAAATCTTTCAAAACTTCACCGTCTATCAATATGTCTTTTTTTGTTTGCGTTACTCGTTTTCCAATGTTCATAAATTTAGTTTTGTTTACATTCAATTTTAGTTTATTTTTATTCAGCCATATTGGTATATTATGTAGGTCTTCATTTAAATGATTCATTATGAGTTCATAATCTTCTCCTGCTATATATATATATCAATGCGTCGTCTGCAAATAATCTTATTTTACAATGTTTCAATACTTTTACCATATCATTAATGTACATTGTAAAAAGAATAGGTCCGAGAACAGACCATTGTGGTACTCCCAATCTTCTTTGGTTCGGAGATTGTCTCACCCACTTTTGTGGTTTGATATCTATTGAAAAATACTTAAACCATTTCAATGCCATTCCTTTTATTCTATTTTTTAGATAGTTTTTTAATTATTTTATCTCTATCTATCGTTTCAAAGTTTGAAAAAAGTCTTCAGGTGAAATATCATGAATTTGTAACATGTGTATTTTGTTTTTAATAGATTATTGTGATGCAAAGAAATAAAAAATGCTATAGATGACAGAATTCCCTTTATTATTTATCTAACGAACGATATCCCCTTATATCAAATTAAACATATCAGGGAAAAATGTGGAAACTGCCCTGGAAAACCTGGAATTATCAGGGAATTTTGAAATCCGTTTTTTGTGGCCACCCTGTTATAGATTTGTATATAAAGCATGGTTTTTCCTCTTTCTAACACCGTTTAGGTCATATTTCTCACCATGACAGTAGGGCAGACACAATGATTTCTATGAGCTGTTCCTAGCAAACAAATTTACCTGATGGGTTGTAAGAAAAATAATTTTTTTATTTTATCTTTTTTCAATGCTGGCCTTTTCAACATCTATCCACCAACGCATCATGTGGCTTGTACAAAGATGAGGTTAATATATATGTACCGATTCTACATATTGATACATTCTCTTTCCAGCTGGGCGGAGTACCTGAACCATCGCCCGCCTTCCCCGCAATGGGCGGAAACTCAGGCCTGCTGAGTGACATCTTCGGGGGGGCTGGCGGGGCCACTGGAGGAGCTCGCGAAGGGGCCCCGGCACCTCCCCGCCACTGCTGGCTGCCCGCCGACAAGGGCAAGGGCCTGGAGGTGTGGGGCAGCTTTGTGAGGCGCGGGGGGCAGCCGTGCATGGAGCTGACACTGACCAACAAGGCTATGCAGCCCATGAGCGGGTTCGCCATACAGCTCAACAAGAACAGGTGCGCTTTTACTCAATTTTTGTCTCAATGTTCGTAATCCACGATCACAAACATCAAGTCGTTCATAAATGTGTGAATATTAAGTACAATTAATATGATCAGTTTTACTATTTATTTATTTATTAACCACTCTTATACGTAAGCGGATATACACGATAATATAACGATAGCAGTTAAATACAATAAGCGTTTTTTCACGTCAACGCGTGTGTTTCCACAGAAATTGTTATAACTCCGTTATTATTCTAGTGACATCCCTAAAGCAAAAAGTAGAAGGTCGATAATAAATCAAGCTGCACATCCCTTGAAATACATAAAAAGACCTATTCTGTCAGATACACTGTAGATACATATTTTACCCGCCAAATCGCCTCCGGGCGCTAGACATTGTTATTTTTTTATTAAATATTCTTGTATGAAATGATAAAAAAAAATGAGGTGACTAAATTGTTTATTATACATTTATATGATAGAATAAGTATTGTTTTTTTACATAATCCGTGATTTTAGTACCGTTTTCACATAAAAACATTTCATTTTTCAAACAGTCATTTTAACATTTTTTTTATGTTTTCATATAAATTTTAATATTTACAAATGTTAATATTTATTTTTAATATAACAATTTGAAAGCTTATTTCAAAACCTTTCAAAAACAGTTTTTAGTATTCGGCTACGTTAAGAAATACTTCATTTATAGAGCAATTGTGAAACGGAAATAACAAAGTTTATTGTTTTTGTTTTTTACAAAGTTTTTGTAAATCTGACATTTCATTTAGGACGAAAAAGGTACATATTCGCGATAGATCGGAGTGGTTAACACTCATTTTAGAGGCTTTTGCACACAAATAGTAAAAAAAACTGTATTTATGGTACATAACTGAACTGTCTCAGTAATAACATTTTGTATTTGTTTAGTAATAAGTTGAAGATGTTCACCGACTTGGTATAATTATTTCCCTATCAAAGGGCAAAGAGGAATACATATGGTAGTTAATTCCGTAATTTCTGCACTGAAACACCAGCCCCAGATCTATAATTTTTTCAAACCGGGGCAGAAACTTGATAGTGATGCCCCCTCTCGATGAGTGGCGCCCCCTCGTGAGGTGAGGGATTGTCGCTTTGCTTGACGTTTGACCACTCGGGTTTATTCGGCTCGGCTCATGTAGCCCATGGTTCTAGATGCGACGGGGATTCCCCTGGCAGAGACATCACGTACACTATGCACACATTCAAAATCGACTTAGGATAGTTCATTAATCAACTTAGGATGTGTTCAAAAACCAACTGGGCATTTTAATATCAAATGAATAATCAATATAACAAAGTGCGCTGGAAATGAAGATAATGTTGGTAGTTCTTAGTCGAAGTATGATACAGTTAAAAGTGACTGAATTGATATGGGTTCCGTAGCTCAATCGGTAGAGCCAATATCTTTTCTGATTTTTCTGTCTCCAGATTTTCGATTGAGTTTCGCTAATATTGTCTTCATTTAATTAAATATAAATTACGATTTTAGCGCCCCCTAAAACTGCCGCCCAGAGCAAACGTGCCGGTTTTAAATTTTAATGAGTGCTGACTGAAACAAATCCCGACTTCTAGTAATACGGTTCCACGACAACTCAACAAAGCAGCATTTCAACACCTCTTTTTAAAAGTTATGAAAAATAGTCCATAACCTAACTAATTTAATCTATTTAACCATTTTTTTCGACTTTTCAAAGGAGGTGTTGAAAGGAGTTGTCCAGTCACCAGTTGTACAAAGTGAAATCTGAAAGCTTATCAATGCTAGCAATTCTTGACTCTCAACTTCTTACATCATTTAAAATTTTATATATTCCAAGGCAGTAAAATTCCTTCTGTTTTTACAATTTAAGCATATTACTAGGTTAGCGCGGTGATGGCACCACCTTACATGTCTTAACCCTTCGAATAATAAGAAAATAATTTTCTGTCAACTTTTGCCTGTCAAAGTTTGCGCGCAAAATTCCTGGTTCTTCCCATGCATTTTAAATGTTCCTATTTATTAGTTTTTTTTAACGCTTTTGCAAAAATAAAAATTGTTCTAAAATTTAGATAAAATAATCTTTCCGGTATGTTTATTAGAAATTAACATTTTTGTTTATAAATATTAAAATTTTAATATTGGAAATGTAAATTGGCTAAAAAATGCATACCTGCGAATATTTGAATTAAAGTAATTAAAATAGAATAAACTTCAAATTTTAAATTCAGATTCCTTTTCTAAACAAAATTTGTAATAAAACTGTCACCTCACTTTTTATCACTTTCATACAATTTTATTTTAAAATTAAATGTGGGTTATGTCACAAATAGGCGCAAAATCAAACCGTCACTTTTAATCAGGTTTGTAAAATATCTGAACAACCTAGCTCATATGTTGGTGAACTATATATACTATATAACATATCATTGGTGAACTTACTGAAGACTTGGCTTACGGAAAGAATTCATTTGTATTAGCTTACAATAACATATTACTTATTCTAAAGACTTTAAAATTGTTATTCATGTTTTCATAATTTTTTTTTTTATGTAAGTATATTTCTGTAAAAAATTTAATTTTATCTTATATCTATAATTGTAAAAATGTATCTAAGTATATTTCTGTAAAAAAAAAATTTATTTTATTTTATATCTTTAACTGTAAAAATGTAACTATTTAAATCACTATAATAAGATCTTTAATGTAAAGAACCCGTTAGACAAACTACTAAAAAGTAGTTTATCGGGACTTTTTGTCTTATATTTGTAAAATGTATAAAATAAATAAATAAAAAAAAAATATATAAAATATAAGACAATGAGAAGCATTATTTCTTTCCGTTTCTAACATAAAAGAAATCACAAATATTCGCATTACAGAAAGAGAGATATCTAACTTTTAATAATGCACGGTTGCTCTGGGACAATCTGGGTCTCCTGTTATTATAACGGCATATGATGTTTTGGGACAACTTGGGTATCCTGTGATTAAACGGGTTAAAATGAAACTGAATGTTCACTCTATGCCTGTGGATCTCGATATGGTACGTTAACTGAAACAAATAGCAAAGATAATCGCACAAGGGTACTTACGATAGTTTGGCAATCTTGCCTCGTTTGGGGATCCCTCGTGGTCAATTCGGCTATTGTCTGGATGTACTACAGGCAGTTGCAAGTCAGTTTTATAACGATTAAGATGAATTACTGGCGGTAATTTCACTTTGCGAGTCACAATAAAAACGGTAATATGTTGACAGAAGCATTACGATGAGAAAACTAAACACTTTTTTGTCTCCTTGACAACGGCTGTCGGCGGGCAGTTATCAGCCAGTTTGAATACTGGCTTTTGTATGTGAAACAGAACAACCCATCGAGATCCAATTAAGCATTACGAAACTGATTTTCATATCATTTAAAGGAGTGTAGTAGTTCAACGTAATTGCTGGAATACCCATTTTAACCCGTCTGCTTGGTCCAATATATTCGCACCTCACAATACGGTAGCCTCAGTATTGCGCGAAAAATCTGAAACCGTCACTTTGGATCGAGATTGTAAAATATCTATGCAAGATAGCTTTCATATTTCAAAGACAATAAGAAGCATTATTTCGTTCTCTTCCTGGTTAAAAGAAAAAATACATATGTTTGCATGAGAGGAAGAATGATATATAGCTTTTAAAATGTAAGGTCGCTCGGGACATTTCTGGTCTTACGAAAGTATAATGCAATTACGTGTTTTGGGATGCATTTGTTCCTAAACAAGCAGACGGGTTAATATTTAGAATATGTAAAAATTTATTTTGTATTCTTTCAATATCTTGTACATGAATATTTTAATGTAGGTTCCAGACAGGAGAATTGTATTCAAGTTAACTTTTAACAAGACCAAGTATAACAGTTTAATACACTTTATATTGTTGAAATTTCTAGTTAGCCTAGTTATAAATCCTAATATTTGTAAGCCCCTATTAGAAATCTCTATTACTACTACATACCCAACTTTTCTTGTGATGGATTCAATGTACAAAATGACTTCAGCTATACATAGTTTAATCATAGGTGAAGTACTCACTCATTTTGGAGAGAATTCAGAATAATAAGTGATAATGTTGCAGTTTTGGTCTGGTTCCCGTGGCGGGCCTGGGCGTGGGGGTCCTACAGCCTTCTCAGAGCACCGAGGCCAGTCTGCCGCTAGCCGTGACCGGCCCCGTACAGCGCATGGAGCCCCTCAACAACCTGCAGGCAAGCTACCCTACACTACTTCATCACTGGCACTGCTGTACCAGATCAAACCTTTTCATTATTCATTCCAACATGGGATTTTTCTTTGTTCAGTGAATGTTCAAAAATTCACACATTCTTTCACAATTATTCTAACATCAATTTTCTATAACCTGCCCTCTTGGGTCCTTAACCACTCCTCGCCACTTACAAAGGTGTTTTAAATGCATACAAAGTCATATTAACCCACTTAAGGCGGGCGAAAACAAGGAACCCGTTGGAGAAAATGGAAGTTGTTATAAATTAATAAATCTTCAAAAATATATTTTTTTTTTACATGAGCTCCACACGGGAGGCCCTGAGGAAAATAATTTCCCTCAGGGCCTATGTCATCTTTGGGGATGCTGCGTGGAGGGTTTTTTAAGGAAAGGAAGGAGAGGAGAAGGAAAAGGGTTTAAGGGGTGGGTAGGAATCTGGGGTTCAGTGTGTCTTGGTCATCCGCCTCCAAGACCTAGACAAACCTCACCCCATGAACCCGGGCACCCCTGCTAAATCACCAAACGTAGCGAACCACTTGAGGTGACCTATGGCAGAGGTGTTGGTTATCCAATAAAGGTTCCCGGAGCGGCGGTACCCATTCCCGCCTCCCAAATTGTAAACATTTATGCACATTTAAATTAATTTTTTTCTATAGTACTTGCCACACCCGCAATTATTAGTCCGGTCAAAATAGACATTCACCCTTACGTAAATTCCCAAGAAGCTGAAAATTGGAAAGAGGGAGGGCGGGGAAGGTGGAAGGGGAACGCGGGAAGGGGACGCGGGAGGGGAACGGGGACATACGGGAAAGGACATGCAGGGAGAAACAATTTAATTCTTTGAATATGGCTGGCAATGCATGCCAGAACTAGTATTCATATAAAAATATTTGACAGCAATGCCTTTCCAGTCATTCAAGTCAGTAGGGCCGACATAAAAGATAGAACTACCCTTTCCGCCTAAATAAAGTGTGTTAAAATCCATTATTTTAGTGATGGCTCATGACTTTGTGAGTTTGCTTCTACAATGCTAAGATTAAAAATGATGAAATTATTTGTATTAGCCAAAAGTTAATATTTAAAGTGAGAAAAATGTGTTGGTGATTTTTGAACCTTTGCTGTATTTCCAGGTGGCCATAAAGAACAACGTGGATGTATTCTACTTTGCGTGCGCCGTCCACCCGCAGGCCTACTTCACCGAGGACGGGCAGGTAGACAAGCGCGTGTTCCTCGCCACCTGGAAGGAGATCCCCTCCGCCAACGAGGTGCAGTACAACCTGCGCGGCGTCACCGCCTCTGCTGACGCAATCACCGCCAAAATGACGCAGTACAACATCTTCACCATCGCCAAGCGCAACGTCGAGGGACAGGACATGCTGTACCAGGCGCTCAAGCTGACCAACAACATCTGGGTGCTGCTCGAACTGAAGCTGCAGCCAGGAAACCCTGATGCTACGCTCAGTCTCAAGTCTCGCAGCGTGGAAGTGGCCCCCATCGTCTATCAGGCCTACGAGGCCATCCTCAAGTCTGCCTAGATGACTGCTGACATTCCTCCCGCCGCTGTCCTAGATCTGACTCCGGCTTGAGCCGGAATTAGCTTATGTGTACTACACTGTGGAAGACTATAATGGTTCTAAGTTCTCGTGCAAGCGTTGAACATAATGTTCAAAATATCATATAGCGTGGATAATAGAAACAAAGAGACAAGGTGTGGAAATCTATCAAACTGCACTGACTGTCAAAGTTATGCTTTTGGTCTGTTGGTAGAGTGCCGCTATTTGTAGACGTGATTTGCAGAATGGTTCAAGATCCAACTCCATTGTTTCTATTGTATATCATGGCTCAGCACCCAATATCATTATCAAGAATGTGATACAAATCAATTGTTCATTTGCGTTTTTTATAAAGATATTTCTGACACATATGAACGACGCACATAAGCGGAATTGTAAATTTAGAATACCAAAATGGATTCATTTTGATAAATACATCACATTCCCTGTATTGAATAAATTTTTTAACAAATACAATTATGGTTTGCAATATTGATTACAGAAACAATAATAAATGTTCACAGTATAATTCGCTATGTTGGACGCTGAACAATAGTGTATATTAGTTGCTGAACAAAGATGTAAATTATGGTTCTCTGTATTGGATGCTGAACAATGATGTTGTGTTATTAGTGCCCTGAAAGCGAAAATATGATTTGTTTATGTACACATTAAAATTCGTCGAATGCGGAAACACTGATATAAGGCGCTGGAAAGGAAAAATGCAGCTACATGGCGCTTAAGCCATTTTTTCTTTCCAGCTGTATGGCACTTTAGCCATTTTTCCTTTCCAGCATCGATATATATGTGCATAGTTCGTCATATTGGTTGCGGAAATTATGATAATATTAAGGTTCTCCATGTTGGATGCTGAACAGTGATATTATATTGAAGCCCATCAACTGTGGAAATGATTACACATGTATGTAAACCCATTATTGTTTGCCGAACAATCATTAGCATTCACCAAAGCTCGCAGTATTTGATGTTGAACAATGATGTATGCATATTATAATTTGCCGTATTGGAAGCTGAACAATGATGTATATTATAGTTCTCTGTATTGGATGCTGAACTATAATGTATACATATTACAGTTTGCTGTATTGGATGCTGAACGCTGATGTATATTATAGTCCGCTGCGTTGGATGCTGAACAATGATGTATATTATAGTTTGCTGTATTTGATGCTGAACTATAATGTATACATATTACAGTTCGCTGTATTGGATGCTGAACAATGATGTATATTATAGTTCACTGCATTGAATGCTGAACGATGATGTATGTTATAGTTCGCTGCATTGAATGCTGAACAATGATGTATATTATACCTACTTCGCTGTATTGGATTCTGAACAACGATGTACATATATTATATTTCGCTGCATTGGATGCTGAACAATGATATCTATACCAGCGTTTCCCAATTTTTTTTCGCCCCGAAACCCTTATCGATCATACTTTTCTAGGCGGAACCCTATTTTTATAAGAAAAAGATAAACTCGTAGTTTGAATACTTTTATGTTTACCTTGAAAAGAAAGATCTAAAGTTTTGTGTAGTACTTACATTAATGTGAAGAGTGATATCTTCTAATTTTTTTTTGTTAAAATAGAATTGAAATCAGGCTTTGTGTGAGACAGCTAAATACGAAGATCTGGAGCTGCATCCAGTCTGTTTCTGTATTTGTTTTTTGTGTAAGCGTAAGCCGAAAAACCAGTTTCACAGCGGTAAGTGGTCACAAACAGTAACAAAACTGTGATAGCCCTCTCGACGACTTCTGGATATTCGTTTTTAAGTCCAATCCAAAACTCATCCAGATTAGTTTTTTCTGAATTAAACTTTTGTTGTAAGGAAGAAGAACATTTGATATCTATCAAAGTCTCGTACTCTGTTGCTGTACTTTTCCTGTGAACTGGGAATGGATTCTGTACCCAGTCAATGTCCTGCAGGTTTTTTTCAGGAAAACACTCTTCCAGAGATTTGTTGAGGGCCATCAAATGTTTGTAAATGCATTTTTCAATATTTGAGGTTACTAACAACTCTTTTTTTCCAGAAACTCCTTTAAAAGAGAAAAAAATTGGTACTGTTTCTGTTCAACACATTCTATCCAGAAGACAAGTTTCTTTCTGAGATTTTGTAGTTTACTGTAAAATTATTTGTGTTTCTTCCTTGCAATGATCCTTTCAACAATCCGGATGGAACGCGGAACCCTTGTGATGCTTCTACGGAACCCCAGGGTTCCGCAGAACACCTTTTGGGAAACGCTGATCTATACTACAGTTCGCCAAATTCGGAAATGATGACATGTTCACAGTATTGTTTGCCAAGCAATAATAAACATACAGATTGCAGTTCCTGTATTAGGATGTGGAAAAAATGATTTTATTATGTACACATTATAGTTCGTCATATTGGTTGCGGGAAGACGATTATGTAAACATTTCCAGTTCAGATGATCCATAATGAAGTGATTGAAGAAACTTTAAGTTGATCAGTCCAAATTAAATTAAATTGCAACACTGCTAACAAGATGCCTCATCGCATCTGTTCTTGCGATGTCCGCCCCATTGTATCGCAGCCATCATTATCATTATGTTTTAAAAACTGTTTGTATGATATCCACAGTAATTATTATTATAAATAATGTATCTGTAAGTTAAGTTTACGATGTATAAATATGTATGTTAAGATTTATTAAATATATTGATTATTCTAAATTGGATTTTTTCTTTGACTTTATACCTTTGAGTACTTAGTGACCGGGTCTGAAGAGGTAGGTACTGTCTTAACTCTTTCCCACTTCAGCCTTCGAACATTCTGCCAATTTTTTTTTTGAAGTTAAAGCTTCTTTAGCACCGTTGAAAAATTTGAAACTCGATGAAACAAAAAATAGCAACACTAAAAAGAGAAAAAAACACATCTATAGGATTTAGCCTTTGAGAGAATGAGATAGTATAACCGGTCTCCTCTTTGTGCAGTGCTTCGTAGCCTTCCCACCCTTGTCTAATTTAGTTTTCTGAAGGCTTCACTTCTACCGGATGTGAATTGTAAACTCTGTTTTTTTTTACATTAACTGCACAAATTACAAGGAAAAATCAAACACCAATCACATTAAAACATCTTTATTTCATATCATAATTTTATAATTTATTTTGGACTCTTTTTTTTTCTAAAAGAAACACTTTTACGTTATAATAATATATTGAAATTATTTACAATATTATTTCATTGAGGAACTACATAATACAAACAAATAATAATTATATTATAAGCATTAACAAAATAAGGAAACATGGAATAGAATGTAAAAAATATTCCTTAAAATATATCATCTATAAAAGGGAGATTTTCCATTTATTTCTATTGTTTATAATCATCTATTTTATAATTATGTATGTACAAGAACATCTTTTTAAATTACACATTAATATCAATATTATTTTATTATAAATAGATTGACATACAAAACCACTAAAATTCATTTTTAAAGGGTTAAATAATAACCATTATTTATAAAATAATAAAAGTAAAATAGATAAATTGCTCATATAAAGACATGAGACAAATTGCTCATACGCAAGACATGAGACAAATTGCTCATATGCAAGACATGAGACAAATTGCTCATAAACAAGACATGAGACAATTTGCTCATATGCAAGACATGAGACAAATTGCTCGTATACAAGACATGAGATAAATTGCTCATAAACAAGACATGAGACAATTTGCTCATATGCAAGACATGAGACAAATTGCTCATATACAGGACATGAGACAAGTTGCTCATGTGCAAGACGTGAAACAAATTGCTCATAAAAAAGACATGAGACAAATTGCTCATTTACAGGACATGGGACAAATTGCTCATACACAAGACATGAGACAAATCGCTCGTATACGTATACAATACGTGAGACAAATTGCTCATATGCAAGAAATGAGATGAGTTGTTATTACCTACTGAGACATGGTCTGAACAATGAACTCTGATGAGACAATCATAAGATTCTGCAGGTCTGCAAGACTGCAATGGCAGCTAATCTGAAACGCTAGAATCAGCCGTTGGCGCTAGTGTAGTCGGATATCATATCATTCCAGCTATTAGACGCTTTTATAATTACCATGATGATTCACAGTTACAGTAACGTGACGGCAAAAACAGGCAATAAACACATGTTCCTTATCGTTATAATGCTGCAGCTCTTTCTTACACATTAAATAATAGTGAGACATAAGATGAGATACACAAAATACGAGTCTGTTTCTTCCAAAGTAGTGTTTTTTTTTCCTCTGGAGGAAACAGATACATCTTATTACGGCGGAATTGCATTCATTTTCTTAAGATGTATGTGTGAGGGAGATATATGATAATGATTGTATGTATCCTTTGGGGGGGTGCAGACATATGTTCACCGTTTGTCTAATTTTTGACTGTTGTTATTTAGTGTGTAAAAAAAAGCTGCAGTATTATAAATATAAGAACAAAACTGTCTGGACACAGGTTTCCAAATGATGAACGGTTGAGAAAAAAATGGATTAATTAGTTAGTTTTGTGAACAACTCACACAGGTCTCATAGAAATCTCTTGTTATGGTGAGAAATATGATCTAAACAGTGTTAGAAAGAGAAAACACCAACCTTTATACATATTCTGATCTAGAAGTTAACCAAAGAAAAATAAAAATGTGCATCTCACGTTTCTTCTAAAAGGAACAAAACCCATACATATTTTATTAAACAAATGTTTTTTTTTTTTTTGAATTAGGCAATTCACCCTTAACCGCTAGAATGCCGTTCGTGCACCGGTGTGTTTGAGATTTTACACGCGATTTTGACCCTTATGTATAAAGAAAGTGTATGAAGAACACGGTCAGAATCGCTTGCTTTATTATCGCCCTTTACCATAGAGAAAACCGCAATGCGCCTGGTCACTCCAAATAATTTATATTAATAATTTACAAGAGCGCGGGAATGTGCGCAGTTCTTGCGCATGCGCGGGAAAAATTCCTTTAATTACGATTTTGACCTTTCTATTGTACAAAATTTCTCAAGGACACTGTCAGAATCGCTGGACACGAAATGTCATTGGATGTCATGGATGCCGTTTTTTGCGAACGCTAATTGGTGGACAACCAACCCCAACTACCCTGGCAAACAAGGGGTTAAACAAATGTTATGGTCACCTCATTTTTTTGTGGCTTCACTTAACTTTGTTTTCATAACCACTCATTTGCCGCTCGTGCGCCGGCGTATCATGAGACTTTACACGCGATTTTGACCCTTATGTATAAAGAAAGTGTATGAAGAACACGGTCAGAATCGCTTGCTCTATTATCGCTCTTTACCATAGAGAAAACCGCAATTAGATTGGTGACTCCATATAATTTATATTAATGATTTACCGGAGCGCGGGAACGTGCGCAGTTCTTGCGCATGCGCGGGAAAAATTCTTTGGTCTTCAACTTTGACCTTTCTATGTACGAAATTTCTCAAGGACGCTGTCAGAATCGCCGGACATTGGGTGTCATGGCTGCCGCTTTTTGCGAACGCTAATTGGTTACAACCAACCCCATTTACTCGCGGCATTCAACGAGTTAAAGGTGTACATTTTTATTCTTCTATGGTTATGGTTAATTATTTTATGGTTAACTTTTATATTCTCTTTCTAACACCATTTAGATCATATTTCTAACCATGATAGTAAGGGCGACAGAACAATTTCTGTTGTTAATATTTAACCCGGACCTGCATGAGTTGTTCCCAAAAACCAACAAATTAGGCTATGGGGTTAAAACAATATCTTTTAAACCGTGTCACACAGCTGTTGTAACATGAAAATGATATCCATTTAAACACCAGCGCCATCTGCTTCGAGTTTTCCGGATTATCTGCCATTGGCAGAACACATTGAAAGAATTATGACTGTGAAATGTGAAGGTATCCCGGTGGAATTGGTCCAGAGTTGAACCAAGGAAAAAGTGGACAGGATAGAAGAGGATCGGAATGGGACGGGAAGAAATAGGGGAAATGCAACCAGTGGAGAGCATTTGTGGAGAAGGCCAAATGTAACCTGCAAATATACATAGCGATGATGATGATTTACAAGTGTATAATGTGTTTAAAAATCAATACCTATGAAATGCTACATAATTGACACAAGTAATTGGACCAGGTGTAAATAAATTCTGGGGGATTTGATAAAAAGGGTCCGCTATTTTCTTTAAATAGACCAAAAAATATAATACAATATAATATTATTTTATTAAACAAAATATGAAAATAAAAAAAATAATACAAAATGTTCCATTAGGGAAATAGTCTGCAAAATTATTGCTATTTTATGATACAAAAATATACAGAAATATCATATTTAATTCTATCGAAAAGAAATAATAATAAATGCTATTTTAATAAATATTCTATCTTGTGGACCGAATTAACAGTGTATGACAGTTGATCCTCCGACAGGCATCTTACATACAATATGCAAGCGGTTTATGAAAAAAAAAGGTATAATTACTTACACAAAATATAACTAAACAAGAAGGGGTGTGTAGACAGGATGTACTGCCGAATAACACAAATATAAAACATAATTTCATTCAAATGCATCAAGGATAAAAATACTTGTCTATATACTGTATATATCAGCGTATCAGTAGAAAAAAATCGACATTGTAAAAATATTCATTTCATATTCATAACCTCTTATTGGCAGAATAATTTTTTTTTTAAATGCGATTTTAACCCTTATGTATAAAGAAACTGTATGAAGGACAAGGTCAGAATCGCTTACGCCAATATCATTCTTGATGTAGCCAAAAGTTTCATTCACCTAGCAACACCAGAATATTTTTAAATGAATTATCTATGGAATCTGGATGTCAGATTTTGCCGTGATTTGAATTGTGAAATTGTGAAAAAAAGTGATAACTCATAATATCTGCGTGATAGTTCACAAAAACATTGAAAAACCTATCAATTTATCAAACAAATGCAGGTAATGTTGTTTTTCTAGATAGTTTATTGTTCAAGGAATATGTTTCGGTAAATAAAATATACTGTAGCTCAAAATAAATCCACAAAACATTAGTTCAAAATGATGCATTCCGTAATTTCAGTATGCAATAAAAGAAGGAGAAGTTTCAAAAATGGCTATCCACAGGTTAAAGAAGTCGATTTTAGATTTGAAATTGGTAAATAATGAACAAAAAATCAAAATTTTACAATTATTATAATATTGAGGGGCCAACTGTCGGGGGATCAACTGTCGGGGGATCAACTGTCGGTTCACCGAATTAACAATCCTCTCCAATGAAGCACTATTCACAACGTATTCAAAAGGTTAAATTTTCTCACATTTAATGTGCCCTAGAGGTGATTTTTCACAACAATGGTGCTATACAAATTATTCAATCATTGTTTTTTGGGATCCCCTTTTCACTAAAAAGAAAAAGAAACATTTCCGGATTATGAATAAACTGATATTTGAAAAACTCCTAATACCATCACCATAAGCAGAAAATGTTGCTTTTGTAATGATGAAGGACTTAGCTAGCAGAGGAATTGAACCCACAATGCCTCCTTGCGCATTTGTCCACTCTTTTTTTACATTACCTCCACACAGGAGACCCTGAGGAAAATAATTTCTCTCAAGGCCTATGTCATCTTTGGGGATGCTGTGTGGAGGGACTTCTGGTAGAAAGAAAGTCTTGAAGAGATCCATGTTGTAGGAGGGAGGAAATACAGAGGCTGGTAAATCGTTTCACAGTCGAGCTGTTGAACTCAAAAACGAGTCAACCGTGCACAAATGCGTTTAGCGTGTTTCCCGACTGGGCACGGATGCCGAAGGAATCAATGACGCTAGTTCCTCAGAGCATCTTACGTTGAAATTCCCACACGACGACGCCTGTGTTCTAAAGATTGCAATCCGTTTGTTAAAATAGGAGAATCTACCAAGCGGACCGCCCATTTCTGCAAGGAGTCGAAGGTTTTTTCAAATACTTTGGGGCTCCTGATCAAAGGTGGCTGCCAAATTCAACCGTGGGGCGCACTTGCTATTTGTACAGGGTTAGCAGTTATGCACTATTAAAGTATCTATGCGGGCCCTGTTTGCCCAGCTTCTGAGAGGCTAACTTAACTAAAGTGTTAACTCTGTTACTAACTGGTCGATTAAAAGCAATTATCCTGGTTGATACATGAGGGCTCACAAGTTTCACATTTGGGTACAAAACTGTTATAGGAATGCAAAATACAATTGAAAATAAACAGTTAGGTGAGAGGAACATACTTATTGCGATAGTCACACAAAAAATTTCATTTTTATTTTTTATTGCATTTTACATTCGTATACAAGCTGGTTCAATGAACTCTTTCGCATTGAATTTAAGTTTCATTTTCAAAATAAGAAGTGTTTGTATGAAGGATTCAGACAAGCAATAAAGTACCTACCTGTAACAGAATATTTAAAGAAAATTATTTTATAATTGCCTTTTTAAAATTGAAACTGATTTGTATACAATTCAAACAATCCCCATTGATGTTCGTATTATATTTAACCTTCCTCGGTTCTTCGGGTCATTACGACCCGAAATTAAAATTTAACTGATCATAAAAATGGTAATTATTAATATAATTTATAACGACTTCATGACAATTATTAATAATTATCCATTCACATCAGTATTGTAAAATTACGGATAAGGTTTGTTACATAAAAGTATTTGTAACAAGGTGTGTGCACCATCTTTTACACACTTTATTTATGTTTCGGTGTGTGGCACCTCCAGTGCTTGCCCATTAACCTCAGACTCGCCGGAAACATGCGGATACGTGCGGAAAAAATAAAAAAAAATATATTTTTTAATGCGATTTTGACCCTTCTGTGTACAGAATTTGTATGAAGGACAAGGTCAGAATCGCTTGCGCCAACATCATCGATGATATAGCCACTAGTTTCATACATCTGGCGACACCAGAATATTTTTAAAAGATTTTATCTGTGGAATCCAAATGTCAAATCTAAAGTCCGATGCGTGATACTTGACGAAAACATCGTAAAACCTATCAATTTATCAAATTAACGCAAGTAATGTTGTTTTGGTACACAGTTTATTGTTCTCTAAAATATACGATAGCTCAAAATTAATCCACAAAACATTCAATTCAAAATTCAAAGTGGTGCTTTGTTAGGGAATTTCTTGTTAGGGAATGGCCCTTGACAGGTTAACTTTTGGGCATTGGTAATATTGCGAGCCCTGCAATATTTTTGAATGTAACAGTTGTTGATCCTGGACAGATTCAAAATGAGCAAATTTGAAAAGAAAGCACTCTATTCTTTGTGCAGCAGCCGAGAGCTCAGGGCGGCCCTCTCGACCGCAACACGACGGATCCTTTTTGAAGACCTCTACGATCGTGATTGTAAATTTTGCACGTCATACTTGCCATCTTGTTAAGAAAATTAAGTTTTTTCTATCTTAGGTTCCTCGGGCCAATAATACCCGAGGATGAAAAAGGTACATTCAATTCAAAAATGGTTCTTATCTCGTACATTCTGAAAAAAATAAATTTCGTCTTGTTGGGCACAAACAACAAAATCGAAATATGTGCATGATTCAGAACAGAAGAAACTTAAAATGCTTACAGATTATAATGCAACAAAGAGTGCTGTTGATTTTCTAGACAAAATAGATTTGGCCTGTAGTTGCAAACGAATGACAAGAAGGTGGCATATAGCCGTATTTCATAATGTGATTGATATTTCATGTTTCAATGCTTACTTATTATACTGTGAAACTAATACAGACTGGAAACTAAATATGTAATACAAATGATTAGATTTTGTATTTAGTTTAAAACCATTACTTCATATTTTTGAAATCGGGTCAATATGACCCGAAGGTCTTCAGTGTATGTAGTATTTGAGCAACCGAGAAAGGTTAAATGAGACATGAAGTGAAAAATTTGTTGCATTATTGGTTTCTTATCTCCAATTAACCTCTGGGAGGCCAGGCCATTTCACGAAAATTCACTAAAAAAGCACCACTTCGAATTTTGAATTGAATTTTTTGTGGATTAATTTTGAGCTATCGTATATTTTATTGACTGAAACACGTTCCTAGAACAATAAACTATGTACCAAAACAACATAAATTGCATTATTTACGTAAATTAATAGGTTTTACAATGTTTTAGTCGAGGAACATGCATTAATTTTGGCAGCTAAAATTCGCGGCAAAAATGACATTTCTATGCCACAGATAAAATCTTTAAAAATATTCTGGGATTGCAAGGTGAATGAAATTTTGACGCATCTTATGGTGTAATGTTGGCGCAAGCGATTCTGACCCTGTTCTTCATGCATATTCTGTACATAGAAGGGCCAAAATCGCAGACAAACATTTTTTGTTCGATATTTTTTCGAATTATTTTCACAATTCGCGCGCGCCCGCATCGTCTCCGGCCTATTAGAGGTTAACGTTAAACGACCGGAACTACCGAATCCGGTTCCCGCGCACTGCTATTTGGGTGATATTAGTGGAACACATTTTGACAAGAAATTAATACGCAATATTAATCTATCCCATGATTTTTCACGGATCTGTGCTAGTATGAATAACAGTAGTTGTGGAGCCCGAAGTTAGTTGCATATTCGGCCTGTAACTAACTTTAAAATCTGGTTGGACTGCAAATCTTCTTGTCCGATTCCATACTTAATCAGAAGAATCCTGATTAATTGATAAAATCATTACACTAAACGTTTTAATACGGTTAATCCACCTTGACCAGATGCTGGTCCACTAGGATCTTGTGCCTCATGATGGAGGACATCACCACCTCGGTGCTGCAGACCACATCGAGCCTACGCTCCGCTTGCAGCAGATAATATACCAGATGCAGATCGTTGGGCACTGTCAGCACGAGATAACTGGCGGGCCGTTCGCGCAGTAGTTCCTGGATCGACGCTAAAGAGCGCCGACTCTTATCGACACGCCCGCCGCACAATTCCACCATTGCGGAGAGAATACCGCGTCCCGGTCGCACTCCCGGTGTCATATAAAAGGTCAACCCGCGGAACAACGTTCTCCTTCGTTCGCCGAGCGCCAGCAGCGCCGACAGTTCGCACTGGTGAGTCTTTTCAAACTCTTCATCGCGCAGGGGGAAGTCTTCCTCGCGGGCGAAGCGCCCGATCCTCTGGCTGGTCTGTAGCCAGGAAGGCGCCAGCACGTGGGAGACGGTGACCAATGCGCCGACTAGTTTGGGCGTGCGCACCAGGCGCGACATCACCAGGTGCGTGGCTTCGGAGGCCTGCGATACCACAGAGCCGCCCAGCTTTCTGCAATACATGGAATAATGCGTAAGCAAGTCACTATCAAAGAATTATTAATTAAAATAATGATGCAGAGTTGAGGAAATGAACTTAGGATCACAAGGACCTTTCTCTGCCTGATTTTTTTATTATGAGGTAGGCTTTAAAGATCCTAACATATTTTATTATTAACTATTCAGCCTTTTTGTGTACATATGTCAAAGATATTGAAATACAAGAGTTGTGCCATGAAGGCCGCCCGACCGTTGGGGGACTACTACCTAATGGGAATAGTTTGAATACAGAAAGTTCATTTAGTTGATTTTTTTAAAGTGTGCAGTAGTATTGGTTAACAATATCGGCGAAGCCAGGTAACACAGTCCCACCCAGTAAAAACTGCGGATAGCACATCTCTTATATGTATTTCAATATCTTTGATATATGTACATATCATATTTATTTTGAGTTCTCTCAAATGTGTTGTAAAACTTTTTTGAAAAAATATACTATATGTGTAAAAATCGTTCCTTGGCACGTAATACCTCCGTTGTGAATTTTTTTAAATTTTGCAGGTGAGTGACAAAACACAATCAGCCTTACTAAAAAACCCAGTGAAAATTTTATTCAATTAACAAACGGCCGCGGATGTGAAAACATTACTAATTAAAAAATTGTTCATGGAAAAAAATACACATGGTTGCCACGGCCTGAGAGGGTAGTTTATCTCTGTTTTAATGATTGATGTTCGGACAAAATTTGGAATTTTTCCTAAGTATTTTGAATGTTCTACATATTTCTTATTTTTGAAGGTGCCGTAAAAACAAATACCATTTATGAAAACTAGATAAAATTATCTTTTAGATTTGTGTATAAGAAATACACTTAAGTTTTCAAAAACTGCCATATTTTAAGATTCAAACTCGGAAAAAAATTAAAAAAAATTTCCTCCCAAAACATTTTTGACCAAAATGTAGAGAAATTTAAAAAAAATCAAAACTTCAAAAACACAGTCCTTTTGTGTAATAAATTTGGAAGGAAACTATCACCTCACTTTTTCGTCGTGCATACAATAAAAAAATAATAAAAAATTTCAAAGTTTTTTTTATTGCCATACACATATAACCTATAAAACAATATTCTGACAGTTCAATTTTGAAAGTACGGCGTTTGTACAATAACTTGATTAAACTGATGTAAACCACACAAATAATATGGTAAATATATCAATTATGTGAACAGAAGAGTAAATTCGTCACTACAATAGAAATTATTTAGTAAAATCACAACATTTAGGCACTAACAAAATTTTCCATATCCCGCCATAAACACACCGAACTGTTTTGTCATCGCGGGCCGATATGCACAGGCGCACCAATAATGCCCCTAGCGGAGAAGAATTAAAACAACATTGTTTTCTAGGAAATTAAAACCATTTACAATGTTGTCAGATCTTAATGCATTTTAACAGCGTGACCATGCAAGAAACGTTATTGGTAATAAAACGTGATTTAGTGTATACGGGGTTTAATTATGTTATTGCAATAACACAGTTAATTGCATCAAACTCACCGGCATTGACATTTTCAAAACTGTACGATCGGCAGGGAAAGTTATGGCGACAGTGTCCTGGGATGCAGAGGGTTTGATTATGGTTGATTTTTTGGAGCAGGGATGCACAATACGTCATAACCCTTAAAAAGCTTTTAGCACGTCTTTCGCCCAACAAAAGCTATGACGGATGGCCTTAGGAAGCAGGACCTTGCTTTTTACCACTCTGGGATACATGCTCTTGTTAAAAGATGGACCAAAACTTTAAAAATGGATGGAGAGTATATTGAAAAGTAACAAATTAATGTCAATAGTGTGGTTTTCGACCCATGTAATTGCATTTTTTATTTCTTGACAATTAAAGGAGAAAAAAAATAGGAGGCATTACTTTTTGACTGACCCTCGTACATTATGTAATTTACCTGACAATCAGCGCAAGTGGTTCCGTATCCTTGATATTGGAGAAGAGCACCCTTGGGGGTGGCAGGTCAGCGGGGCGCGGGGGGCAGGCGGCAGCGGGGCGCGGGGAGGTGGGGCGCGCGGCCGAGGGCGAGGCGGTGCGAGGACGCTGCGCCGGGGGCCCTTGGAGCCCCGGGGTGCCGGGCGAGGCGGGCCGCTTGGGCGTGCGCCGTCCCGGAGGCGCAGGCAGTACCCCGCGACGTACACGCTCGTGGGACTCTTGCGTTATGTTGATGGGCATTTTCCAAGCGTCTGGGGAGGACAGATTACAATTAAAAAAAAAATTAACAAAACACTTTTGTATCAAATCCTAGGAAATACTTCCTTGCAAAGAGAGTAGTGGAATAGAATAAAATAATAGAAGAAACTTCCACAACATGTCATCAATGCTACTAATATAAACCAATTTAAAGTTTGATTGGATTCTTATTTGGAGAGAAGAATGAATAAACTTATTATGAAATCAGAAGGGATAAAGCTCTTGACTCGCTATCTGAAGGTTGTGGGATCGAATCCCGGAGTGCGAAAATATATTTATGTGATTATTTCAGAATTAATTCATTTAAAATAATCTACTAATACTATAAAGAGGAAAGATTTGATTGTATGTTGTTTGCATTGAATAGGCTCCGAAACTACTGAACCGATTTGAAAAATTCTTTCACCAATAGAGAGCTACGTTATCAGCGAGTAACATAGTCTGTATACAATGGTAAGCTCTGGTGTTATGAAATTTTTGTAAATGAAAATGTGTGTAATTCATATATTTTAGCGGAAGGGAGGAAAGGCAGAAGGAAGGTGGGGTTTGCGGAGAGGGAGACACGAGGAAGGGGAAGGTGGGGAAGGTGGAAGGGAACGGGGATGCACGGGAAAGGACATGCAGGGAGAATCAATTTATTTCTTTGAATGGCATAGCAACGCATGCCGGGTACCAGCTATATATAGTATTTTTGCGGCACGTTCCAGAGTGGAAGATACTCTCGGTATCGTCCTGGTGTAAGAACACCATTCAGAATTGAAAGGTTGCTTGAAATGGCTTTAGCCGTATTTGGTGACCTGAATAGTCAGATACTTCCCCACCTTCCTCTTCCCATCTCTTTCACTATTTCAGCCTCACTACATACCTAATTGGGGATGCCATAGTCTCACTGGGACTCTTGTGAGGTATTCACATTAAAAAAAATGGTGAGCACATCAGCAGAATGCTGCCTGTTCATATTTTATATATAGGAGGGTCTATATATTCTAATTGGATTTGATTTTTACAAATCTACAGTTTTATTCTGAGATTGATGATATTTTCCACCCTTGACCTTCCAAACAAGAGGAAAATCACTGTCTACACATGATTTCCAAAAACTCTGCAAAAGCCCGGCAACTCAAAACATTAAAAAAAATAATTTAAAAATGTTTTACAAAAGGTAGGTAAATTTGACATATTACGGCAACGAATCGCTCAAGATGTTTTGCAAAAGTGCCATAAAATGCCAAAAATCGCTCATTGGTTATACACATTACAAAAAAAAAACAAATATCTGTACCTAATAAAAATTTTACGAAATAAAAAAAAAATAAATAAATAAAAATCATTTGAGTACTCTTGAATGTGTTTTTAAACTTTGTAAAATTTAGAAAATAACATATTTACTTAATTACATAAAAATAATTACGTGCTAACTATAAGTAGGTACAAATGAATTAAAAAAATCAAAGATAAAAAAAAACAATGACAAACAATAACATTATATAAAATAATAATCTAAAAAAGTACTTCTTACACACGCGGCAGTATACTGCGAACTAAATAACTTGCGTTGACGGATGTCGGCAGACAGAGAACAGCCAGCAAGGGCATGGGCGAAGTCTACTGAATTACCGCGAAACAAACTCGGAACTTAACTAAAATTCGTTTATATTGCACAACACATTGCACAACACATTGCACAACTCACTGCACAACATGTTGCATGTAGCCCGGAATAAAAGAATTATATTATTATAGGTACATTTCTTTGCATGAATACAATAGACTTACTCATGAGATGTGGGACGAGGGTATAGTCCATTCTGAACGGGTTAGCAACATTAAACTGCTGGTACTTGGCATTTTCAATCTGAAATTATTACAAAAACATACTATAAACAATACGTAGAAAGTTTTTAAGAGATTCAAATAATCAATCATAACAAGATGGCGAAAAAGTCATCACCCCATTGGAAGACAGTCATCACAGAATACTTCAAAAGAAAATCAAATGCAATCAATCCCATAACCTGATATGGGGTCGCTGTGTTGACATAAAACGCCATTTGCAAAAATGAGAGCATCTTCTGAGAGGGTAATGACTTTTGCGCCACCTATGTAAATTTGTAAATGGATTTACAGTGAAAACCTCGAAGTTTCCAAGCTTAAGAAGTTTGGTTTTCTTGGTCCCTTGAAGACTGAAATACCCAATTTATCCCACATTTACACTTTACACTCCCACTTACAAAGTTTTTTCTTAGAAAATTTTTAGGAGTTTCACTGTAATCGAACGTTGTTAATAGGGTGCCGTCTGTATGGTTGAAATTTAAGAATCCGACTACAAGTGTATCTCTGACACCTGAACGCTGTACGTGCCGCGCCACATAAACATCTGTGTACGTGAAGTTTCATACAAAGCTACCATAGTAATTCAGTTTCGAATTCAAGAATTCGTAAAAGGATGACCTCACTTAAGTTGGCGGATCGCATGAGTATGTGCCCATAGCAGGTATTAGTACTACAGATTTGTAAATTTGAGTATCTCTCCAGATATAGAAAGATTGACGGTAATACTTGTGAATAATAGTATCACACGGCCATATATAACATATGACGTCATTGCCTGTCGCGGTTACTTTGTCCCGGTGACTAACTGTCATTGGATCACAATAGATCCGAGGAACCAGTTCCTATCAGATTTATAAAATGGTCACCAACACTCAAACTGGGCGAAGCCGAACCAAAAGGGCCTAGCAGCAAAAACCTGCAGAGCGGGTTTTTAACTGTTAGTTGTGTTATAATTTACTTAATTCATTTTCATGGAATGTTCACAAAATCCTTTAAAAATTATCCATTTATTGACTGTGGGCAGCGAAGTCCTTTTTTAACTCAAACATTTGGCATTTCATCTAGGTATAAATTTGTTTCTTACCTCACAGTTCAGAGTTTGCATATTCATAGTTCCTACTACAAGCTGTATCAAATCGGAATGAAGAAAATTTGAAAAAAGAATTGTCATTTAGATGGCAACATTTCTTTGAACAAATTGTATAATTCCTTATTTGAAATAAAAAAATAAACCTAAAATATTTATGGTTCATAATTAAATAGGTAGGTATTTAAGTACCTGCTTACACATCTGATGATTTCAGAGGAAATTTTAGTTTTCATTCATCAAATATATAATTACAATTTGGGAGGCGGGAATGGGTACCGCCGCCCCGGGAACCTTTATTGGATAACCAACACCTCTGCCATAGGTCACCCCAAGTGGTTCGCTACGTTTGGTGATTTAGCAGGGGTGCCCGGGTTCATGGGGGTGAGGTTTGTCTAGGTCTTGGAGGCGGATGACCAGGACATACTGAACCCCAGATTCCTTCCCAGAACTCTCCTCTCCTTCCTTTCCTTAAAAAAAACCCTCCACACAGCATCCTCAAAGATGACATAGGCCCTGAGGGAAATTATTTTCCTCAAGGCCTCCTGTGTGGAGCTCATGTAAAAAAAAAAAAAAAAAATATGAGAAAATTAGAAACATTTTCGGAGTCTACTTTTTACAATGATAGGGTCGGGTATCAAAGTAGTGGGCTCAGTAACAAAATACAAATATCTCGGTATGATAGTTTATTTTATAACAGAATATCAGTTAATGTTTTTTACAGTCTCCCATGACGCTTCCAAAACTCCCTATCTGTCAAAAAAAAGGAAAAATCAAAACAAAACAATTCAATTCGAATTCTGGTGCGTTTAAAAAAAAAATTGATTTGTGTAACCACCGTACGAAAGTACCTAGACTACACTGGGTAGCTCTCTAGGTAGGCTGATTTCCTTTGCGTTTATTTTTTTTAGTGACGGGGTTTTGGGTCACTCTTCATGCTCGTATCAACAAAATAACTGGCTTTAAGGAAAAAAATAAAAGTGTACCTGAGAGAGGGCGCTCATGTTTCCCAGCAGCAGATCAGTGACCCACTGGGCGGAGACGACGGGGATGCCCCAGTCGCGGGCGCGCTGGTACTTGATACCCTCAGGACGTCGGCACACTAGCACGGTATTATCCCTCGACATGTACGACGTCACCTGCAGCCAGCCAAACAAACAATAAATCAGTCAATTCGCTCGCCGCTCTTAGATGTGTTTAAGCCAATTTCAAATACTTAATTATGCTAGAAAATAAACCCACGAGTCATCATTTGGGAATAACTCACATAATAACGACATTCAGTCAAATTTAAACAAGTTAATACAGTAATTGGGGAAACTTTAAAAGGATAATAACCATTAATAATTTCAGTAATTTTACTCAGAAGTAGGTAATAAAAATAAAAGCAATAAAAATTTTCATCATAAATACTTCTCTAGAAGTAATATAAATACATTGTCTGCAAGTGGTATAACCAGTTTAATAAATTGCCTCACAAATTGAAAAGTTATTAGCGGTTCTAAGTATTTTTCAGCTTTTGAACAAATTGTGATTTAATGGGAAACTTTTCAAATGTTAAAAAAAACAAAATGGTGCTGAATGACAATTTGATTATGTACAATGGTACATTAATTTCTGTGAAACAACTGTCCATAAATGTATATTCCACTCTGGAATTTACTACCTTGTAACGTAATTATTTTCATGGTTCTTATTCAGTCGGTACTTGCTCAGAATGAGTACCTATTATTAATTTCGGCGTGCCGTTGGAACGATGCAGAACAAATTAAAGTTGCCTGGAACGTTGCTCGATTGTTTTGAAAAGAGAAAAAACGGTTATAAGGGCGACGTCATGACATAATAATGAATTTGTCGGAAGTTTGATTTGTAAAGAGTTATATTATGAAGTGTGATTTTGAGTTTAATCTCAGCACGAGAAATATTATTATTACTTGTAAATGATTGTGTAAATTTCTCCATCAGCGACTTTGCTTCGTAACAGAGTGGTTGCTTGATGTAGTCCGGGTTTTTGTTCAACAAGCCAGGGAGGCTAGTGCGAACACCTACAAATTGGTGCTGTTAAGAAGTATTGCTTGACGCTCGTGATGAGGGGGAAAACAATCCACCGATAAATAGCCATCGGGATTTACTGATCACAGCTTGATACATTGATGTTTTGGTCGGGCGTGTTTACAGCCTATGACGTTATATAAAACAGCCACGTACAATCCAATATCACCGAGGACAACTTTGATGAAGATTGCAGGCACTTCTTAAATGGCATCAACAATCTAGAACTGCGGTTATATCCTTTCAATGCTCAGAGATGGCCATCAGCGGGCCTTTGTGGATGGACTGGAATCTCAGCTGCTTCACGGTGTCATGGGCTTGCGAAGCGGCAGCTCTGGGGCTCTTCTCCAACTATCTGGAGCCCTTGTCGATGAGGTTAGAAGAGGTGCGCTATATTAACTATCGCAAGCTATGAATGATCATTTGGAGTGGATTCTACTAAAATAACTTAATTATCTCTCTCTCTCTCTCTCTACATTTTTTTGAGTTTACAAAGGTATTTATGTAGATTATGTTTTTGCTTGTCAATAATAACAAGTACATTTTGTTTAATGTGAGTTTTTTTATTTACATCAGATAGTAGCTTTCTTTTATCCCACGCAGGACCCTGAGATGATGATGAGAGCTCATGTACACGGAATTTCTTTGCTAATGGAGAAAAAATACGTGTCAACCTATATATTATTTTTAATTTATAAATAGTGAAATTAATCATTAAAATTTAATTTGTTCCCCAGTGCCATTCAGCCTGAGAAACTCGGCTTAGGATGGCTATTGCAGCATTTCCACTATCCGATAGGTTCTCCACACTCCCTACGCCTTAGTTGATCTGTTACCTTGGCCCCCGTGTGGGTGAGCATCAGGCGCACCCTCTGGCGCTCCTCGCCGCTGAAGCCGGAGAGGGAGGCGCGGTGGCGGGCGGCGGGGCGCTCGTGCTGAGCGTACATCAGCGGCAGGTGCAGTGCCTGCCACGGCGGCGTCACTTGACGACGCAGCATCGTGTCGGACAGCCAATACGCAGTCACGCACCGCTTGGCGTCACGCAATGCCTAAAAAAAACAAAATGGACAATTTATAAGTGAGATATTTGTGCAAACGAAATAAAGAAAATCTTTCGCCACACTGCTCTTGTCAGTTGTCAGCTCTTCGAGTCAACTATCTTCAAATTTAGTTTCGCTAGTACTGTCTTTCACACTGCAGTGTCAAAAGCTATCGATATTCGATGCAATAATATCATCTACTGTAATCTAATGAAGAACTTGCAGAGAAAACCTCAATTTTTTTTTTGCATTAATTTTTCACAGGGGGCCCTGTGCAAAACAATTAGCCTCAGGGCCCTATGTCTTCTATGAAGATGATGTGTAGAGGGTTTTTGTGAGGAGAGGAAGGAGTGAACACGAGTCTTGAAGAGGCATGGGTCGAGAAATATATAATATTTTATTCAACTTTCTTCAAATAATAAAACAAAAATAATTATAAGAGTATTAGCTTGTAATCGGCCGGAGACGCGCGGATGCGATTTTGCGCATGCGCAAAAAAAATATTTCGAAAAAAATATGTTTGTCTGCGATTTTGACCCTTCTATGTACAGAATTTGTATGAAGAACAAGGTCAGAATCGCTTGCGCCAACATTTTCCCATAAGTTGGGTAAAAATTTCATTCACCTAGCAACCCCAGAATATTTTTAAATGATTTTATTTGTGGCATCAAAATGTCAAATTTGCCGCGAATTTTATCTATCAAGGTTGATGCTTGTTCCTAGACTAAAACATCGTAAAACCTATTAATTTACGTAATTAACGCAAGTAATGTTGTTTTGGTACATAGTTTATTGTCCTAGGAATGTGTTTCGGTCAATAAAATATACGATGGCTCAAAATTAATCCACAAAACATTCAATTCAAAATCGTGTTTTGTTACGAAATTTCCGTATTTTTCCTGGAATTTGCCGGCCTTTGACCGGTTAAAGATTTAAAATATATTTTTTTTTAAATTATAAAATTATAATAATAACTAGCTATTGCCCCCGACTTCACTCGCATAGTATTAGGGAGGTTTCTACTCGGCCTCCTTCACCTTCCCTATCCCCACTCCACTCCCCCCTCCCCTACCCCTCAGCCTTCCCTCCTCCCCACTCTCCCCCCCCTCCCCCATCCCTTCTCACCACTCCCCCCCCTCTCCCATCCCCCCTTTCCACTCACCCCCCCACACCAACCCTACTCCCCCCCACCATACCCATTACATTAATTTTTCAAACAGCTCGCGTGCCACCTATTGCAATTTTTTTATACAAATTTCATAATGCCAGAACTCTGAGCTATAGCCTACATGCATAGACATATGAATATCACTAGACCAGAACATAAAGGTGAGGGGTAGACAACAATTACAGCGGGGCGCAGGGCGGGAAGATGATTTTGGAGATATGTGATTCGTCGATAACTCAATCTGACGGTGTATAGGCATCTCGCATTATAATATCACCATTTAGTTCTTAAAAGTAAACTCTGCTTTTGAATGAATTTGCGAAGTCTAAATACGGCAAAGTAAAGTTTGCCGATTTGCAGGCTCCAATATTTTGTTGCCGTATTTAGTTAGGACACTTTTACAAAAATGTTTCATAATTTACTTACCCCATTAAACATCGACGAGCACACGCCATGTATCTCGAGTGATAGTATATATTTACACTTTTTCAAAGCACAAACCATGTTTTTTGCGGTGTTATTTCATAAAATGCACTGATGAGCGCTCAACGCTAGCTCGTAGAAGAATGATGACATCACATTTTTTAGATTCACGCGAAGCCATACTCAACCCCAGCCGGTTCCAATGGAACCGGTATGGGGAGGGGGAAATAATATGCTTTTATCACTTAGGGCAGGTCTATGCCTATATGTTATTCTGATGTATGAGCTATATTATTGTAAAGTTTCATTAAAATCCATTTTACATGAAAGAGTAACAAACATACATACATCCATACAAACTTTCGCCTTTTGTAAAATTAGTAGGATTATAAAAAGATAATAATTTACTTTCATCTTAATAAATAAAAATGAATGATTCTTTGTTTGTCCCTTGTCTTATATAGTGTGAATTGTTGTGCATGTGCCCGCGATGGTTTATATGTATAGTGGTGAGCTCTGGTGTTATGTAAAATCATAGATAAGTACCTACCAATTATTTTGTTACAAAACTTGGTATTATCCATTGGAGCGATCATAGTTGATAAATGGACCACTTTTATTTTTCTGCGATTGATAGCGGTCGAAAATTGGACCACATTTTCCTAGCATTCGTGAAACATTTCCTTGGCCAGCCATTTTTAAAACAAAGCTATTGAAATGCTTTATCTATTATGATCATAGATGTCGCAAATCCGAACTTCGTAGACTATACTAAGGCTGAAGGAAACTAACACGTATTGGAGTAAACAAGTAGGGTGACCATGAGTTGATATTTCATTATTTTTAACACAATATTTATAAAATACAAGTTTTTTAAGTTAGTTACCTGCATGACTACGCCGTGCTTCTGTGTGACGGCCAGCACGTGTGTGACGCGTGCGCAGTAGCCCCGCTCTACCTCGCCGCCGTGACGCCAGACGGCGCGCTCCCAGCCGGCCGCCAGACCCTCGCCGTACTCCACGGCATGGAAGATGCAGCCCAGCAGGAAGTAGTGCGGGGGCAGCTTCAGGTTGGGATTGTGGCCGTAGAACTGGGCGCGCGGCAGAGGGGGGGGCACGGCACCCGTCAGGGGGGCTGCGCCGCGGAACTGGAACACAATTACACATTTAAGTGAAATAAGCAAGGATGAGAGATGACAAGGCGTCATCTCATTTGGATAGGGTTAAGTTAGAACCCTATCCAAATGCTTTGCCTTGTTCTGAGATATGAGGTGTCAAACTTTGCAATGACGATTTCTCATATCTAATTACCAATTTCTGATTTTGAGGTTGAATTTTGTGTAAAGTACTTTAATTGAACATATTTTAAAGAAAAATATTTAAATAGGACATATACTTGCCATTTTAGAACTTACTTAAAGATGCAAATAGAGCCATATGTAACACGCTAGGGCATAATAATTCATTGCAGAAGGTTCTAGTTGCATTTCTCTAATGCAATTGCAAGCTAGGGCCATGTCCTATTTAAATATTTTCCATTAAAATATGATAAACTAAAACACTTTACACAAAGATTGAACCCCAAAATCAAAAATTGTTTAATATATCACGAAAATTCGCCTTTGCAAACTTTGAAAACTTAGAACATGGTAAGGCGAAGTTAGAACTCTATTCAACCAAAGTGACGAACTATTATGAGCCTCGGAACAAGATCAACTGTCAAATACAAACAAAATAGAGTCTAAGTAATGTTAGAACCTTGTAAAATAAATGGAGTTTGATTTTAAAATTTCTTTACAAAAGTATCTACGAAATTACAACAAATATGGATCTGAAAATTATTTTGATTATAGAGATGAGCAAAAGAAAAGGTTTTGCATTGAAAGGTCATTTTTGAAAAAAATGTCAATTAGAACTTTGTTCAACTGAAGTGACAAACAAGAATCAATATGCAATTTTTTTGCTCTAAAATTTGCAGTAAAACAAAAATGTGTGTTGTGGTTTGGTGACTTTAATGCTTCTTGATATAAGTATCAGCATTTTTTTTAAATATATATTTTAATATTCTTGTAAACTGAAAACAAAAAAATATATAGGTATTATTATTAACTCCATACAAGAGACTCTGAAACCTTTTCCCACATCTTTCATGTCATCTTTGGGGATGCTGTTTGTGGATTTTTAGGTGTTTTAGACTGCAATCCGTCCATTAGAATTCTTTCAAATTCAAGGCCAGCTGTTAAAGAAAATGACCATAATAATAATTAGGTTAAGTTTGGTTACCTGGTGTGGCTCAGTGGGTATCTGCGGGTGTGTGTGCGCCAGGCTGGGGGGCGCCGGGGCGGGCCGGCAGCCCTGCCTGATTCCCGGGCCCCCCGCAGGCCCCGGACCCGTCACCCCCTGCAGCTCCCCGGAGGGCACACGCGGCGGGGCATTGTGAGCTGCTGTCATCAATCTGGCAAAATACAATTGTTAGTTATCGAAATTATTTCTATGTAAGGTGTTTATTTAGGAATCCATCAGTTATTTATAAGGTAGATGATTACAATCTGACATTATTTTTACGCTAACGTGTGTATGGTTGAAATTTAAGAATCCAACTACGAATACAACTCTGATGTCGCGCCTTACGTAAAACCATTTTCGTGCATCGAGTTGTAGCTTGAACCTTTTCCAACAAAAGTCTGACTACATTGCCCCCCCGGGAACCATTTATTGGATAACCAACACCTCTGCCATAAGCCATTCCAAGAGGTTTGCTACCTTTGGTGAGTTAGCAGGGGTGCCCGGGTTCATGGGTTGAGGTTTGTCCGGTTTGTGGGGTGAGGTTTGTCCGGGCCTTGGCGGTGGATACTTCCGCCCACCAGCTGCATTACAGGCTGGATCGGGAGAGAATGTTGAGGGAGTCCCTTTGTCTTCTCCAGCCCTACTCTCTTGGAACATCGCCTTACACTGCAGTGGGAGGGATTGGTTCATACGTCAGTCACTCCTGGTCTCACCGACCCCAGATTCCTACCTACCTCATATACCCTTTTCCTTCTCAGAACTTCCCCTCCTTCCTTTCCTAAAAAGACCTTCCACACAGCATCCCTAAAGATGATATAGGCCCTGAGAATTATTTTCATCAGCGCCTCCTGTGTGGACCTAATGTTAAAAAAAAAAACTATCGGACAGGTAGCTATGTAATAACTTTAGGGAAGTGCCTGCCATGCCTAATTGCTCCTGTTACTTTAGTAAGGTCGCATACTTTTAGAGAATATATAAAATCAAAGGAATTTTGTCTTGTGTTTTCTGAATCCATTCGGCTGAGATGTGAGTAGATTGTTGGATGTAATACATTTCGCCTGCCAGGGTCTAGGAGTCAAAACGTCGTATGTAAATTGGCAACACTAGTTGTCTTTCAAATTCATAGGAGCATGTACCTGAGGGTTCCTGCAGCTGACGGCTCGGGGGTATCGGGAGCCAGGGGGCCCTGTGAGCCCTGCAGGCGGCTGCTCAGCATGTTGGCCAGGGCTGTTTTGGTGCGCGAGTTCACCACCAGAGGGGGTGCGCCTCCCACACCCACCACACCACCGGCCTGCAGCACTGCAATCACACAAACAATCAAATAACTACTCTAGCTTCAACAAGCATTAGCTTCAACATGCATTAGCTCCAATAAACTGTATGTGCACAAGCAGTAGCTTCACAAGCTGTAGCTTCAAAAAGCATTAGCATAAAACAATAAAACACTAGAAGTGCCATCCATACAAAATTGAATGGAAACAAATGTTCCATTGGCCCAACCCGTCAGCATTCCTTCTCACTTACTCTTGTCTGAAATCGTACATCTCCATCCCGATTGAATTTAGAAAGCAAAGTATTGTACGGAATTATAGGCCCACATTGAGCCCGAAACTTTGCTTTGAAACATGCCCACAAGGCACTTCTTGCGTTATTTTTTAAGCTACGGCATAAACGGTAACTTCAACAAGCATTAGCTCGAAAAAACTCTTAATTTTAAAATATTAAGTTATTATACAGAATGAAACAAGTTCTTTGTTTAAAACGACTTTATTTTGATTTATATTTGTCGACCGGTTTCGGTTGAACTCAACCTTTCTCAGGACAATAAACATATTATAGCTTCAACAAGCTGTAACTTCAACAAACAATAGATTCAATAAACTATAACTTCAACAAACATTAGCTTCAATGAACTGTATATTAAACAAGCAGTAGCTTCAAAAAACATTCGCATAAACAGTAACTTCAACAAATATTAGCTTCAATGAACCATGTCTTAAACAAGCAGTAGCTTCAAAAATACTAGCATAAATGGTAACTTCAATAAACATTAGCTTTAATGAACTGTATCTTAAACAAGCAATAGCTTAAAAAACATTAGTATAAACGGTAACTTCAACAAACATTAGCTTCAATGAACTGTATATTAAACAAGCAGTAGCTTCAAAAAACATTCGCATAAACAGTAACTTCAACAAACATTAGCTTCAATGAACCATGTCTTAAACAAGCAGTAGCTTCAAAAATACTAGCATAAATGGTAACTTCAATAAACATTAGCTTTAATGAACTGTATCTTAAACAAGCAATAGCTTAAAAAACATTAGTATAAACGGTAACTTCAACAAACATTAGCTTCAATGAACTGTATCTTAAACAAGCAGTAGCTTTAAAAAAATAGCATAAACGGTAACTTCAACAAACATTAGATTCAGTGAAATGTAACTTTAACAAACATTAGCTTCAATAAACTATATCTTAAGCATGCATTAGCTTCAATAAGCTGTAGCTTCAACAAACATTAGCTTCAATAAACTATATCTTAAACAAGTATTAGCTTCAATAAGCTGTAGTTTCAACAAACATTAGCTTCAATAAACTATATCTTAAATATGCATTAGCTTCAATAAGCTGTAGCTTCAACAAGTATTTTCATATATATATTTTCCTGTATTCCACACCACCGGGTGTTACACAGTGCAGGAATAGTGAGATTCTACTGCACAGTAGTTGAAAATGGATCAATATGTACCTTGCTGATCAGCCGGGGGTCCCTGGGCAACTGTGGCAGCCTCAGGCGAGGGGGGCTCTACTCGTGGCCCCGCCCCATTACCCGCTACCGTCGCTCCCTGTGAACATAACATTAATCGTAAGGATCATCAGTGTATTGAGGTGGCTAACTCTAAGGAGCGGAGGAGCTGTACATTCCTTGAATTTCAGCCAGTCTAAAAATTTCTGAGCACCGAAGAACTAGATTCGGTTATAATATAATGCATAACAATAGGTATCTTCTCATAACAAATACTGAGTAACTTGTGTCTATGTTCAGAGCAGTAGTCCGTTTTATAAATATCACTCACAGAATTTTAAGAGAATTTTTGCATATTCTACAGAATTTTAAGAGAATGTTTGCATATTCTGCATAATTTTAAGAGAATGTTTGCATATTCTACAGAATTTTAAGAGAATGTTTGCATATTCTACAGAATTTTAAGAGAATGTTTGCATGAACTTGCAAACGAGAAGAAACAAAAAGGATGTACCAAACATAGGTAAACAATTCTTTTTCTTGTCGGGTTTTTTTTTTTTTTTACATTAACTCCACACAGGAGGCCCCGAGGAAAACAATTTCCCACAGGGCCTATGTCATCTGAGATGCTGTGTGGAGGGTCTTTTTGAGGAGAGGAAGGAATGAACATTGGTCTTGAAGAGAATAAGTCTCGGCAAATCGTTCCACAGCCGAGCTGATGAACACAAGAACGAGTCGAAGAAGCGACCAGTTCTCATGTGACCAATGTCAACTGTGTACATTTGTTGGGCACGCATTTGGCGTGTTTCCCGACTATGCACCTGTGCTCTAAAGATTGCAATCCGTCTGTTAAATTAGGAGAATCTAGCAGACGGACCGCCCGTTTCTGCACAGAGTCGAGGGTTCCTCATACTCCAAATTCCATGTTGGGCAAGGCTCCTCCACTTTTTGCGGTTCCGCACTGCGTGGAGATCTGCGGACACGGACACTAATAATACAGTCACTCCAGCGCATGGGTGACCTCCCTCTGCTTCTTCTGCCTTCCACTTTGCCAGTGACCATGAGTTTCTCCAAGTTGGAGTCTTCAGTTTGGCGAGCAACTTGTCCAAAGTATCTTAAAATGCATTGTAGGCAGATAGTTGAAAGTCTATTGTAGATGCATAGCTCTTCCAGAATGGATACATTTGTGAATCTAGTTGTCCATGAAATTCTGAGCATTTTTCTCCAGCACCACATTTCGAGGGCGTCTATCCACTTGGTAGATCATTGCTTTCAAATTTTTACTTCAACGCTATTGGAGCTCAGAAATTCACCACCACATTGGAGGGGACCCACCACTTTCCCAACGGCGTTATAAGGAAACATATGGTTTCCTCCTTCACCGCACACGTCAAGACTCTACTTTTTTTTTGAACGAAGCTACATTTATTTGAACGACTCTAGACCCTCCAATGTCCATGCATACAGGGTTAGTAAGCAGTATGCAAGTACTTACATTAACATTATACAAAAGATAAATAGAAGTAGCAGCCCGTGGAATAATTCTTTTGAAATGGGTAACATCAAAAAGAGACAATAGTGTTAGTAAAAGAAAAAGAAAAATAACGGCTATGACCAGTCGAAGAAACCTTCTGTGAATAAAATAAGTAATGAGGAAAAAACAGTTGTATGATTATGTTATAATGTAAGTAATTACTATAATAGCGGAAAGAAAATAAAATATATAAAAAGAAAAGCCAGAGAAAGTATTCCATAGACCACCGGGCAGTCCCAATGAGAATGCGTATAGCTATCGGCCCAACCGCAGACGATGCTCGAAGTCCGCGTCCTTTAGCCGGTTCCCCGATTTTGCCTCGAAGAAATGTACTTGGGAGAGAAGGGCAAGTTTTTGAAGACCTTGAGGAAAAGATGAGCATTGGGTTACCGGAGGGGGGACGGAAGGACATCGAGACCGCACGGTTACGCCTCAGGCCAACGCATGTCGATAGGGGAGGCGCGGGCGGATCGCGGGAAGATCGCTCCGGTGTGTGTTCGCCTGGCAATGTGCATGGACAGGGTCTATCCCACCCCCTTTCTATGGGGGAACGACGATACATAACATGTACAGTTCAGACGGAATGGTTTGTTACATGGGCGTTTGAACGCATTTGTGTGATATTGTGTTTCCAATTCAACATCTACTTTTTTCAGCCAATGTTCAATAAAACTTCTCTATAAACTGGTATGTCCTACCTAATATCAAACAGTATTAATATACTAGGATCTGTGTGGTTGAATTTCAGAACCCAGCCACGAGTGCATGTTGGACGCCACGCTTAACGGCCGCGCCTCAAATAACATCTGTGTACATGGAATTTCACACAAAGCTACTGTTATAATTCATTTTCAAATTCAAAAATTCGACACAAGTTGTCACTACTTCCGTCAGCAGCTCGCATGTGGATGTTTCCCCCTTAGGAATCAGTGCAACAGATTTATATACTTTAAGTATTCTTCCGGATTTTGGAAAGATTGATGGCAATACTTGATACTTGACGAAGTTGTTATAAAATACATATAACGTTATTGCGTGTCTCGGTTACTTTGTCACGGTTATTTTGTCGCGGTTACTTTGTTACTGTTACTTTGCCACTGTTACTTTGTCTCGGTGAGTTGCCGACGGTGACCAGCTGTCACTGGATCACAGTGGATCCGAGGACCTGGCTATTCAAGGAACCAGTTCCTATCGGATTTATAAAATGGTCACAAACACTCAAACCGGGCAAAGCCGAACTAAAAGCCACCCGCAGGGCCTAGCAGCAGAAACCTACGGAGCGGGATTTTAACTGCTAGTACAATTTACATGGTGAACTCCCACATATTTTGACCATCAGCCGCCATTGTATGATAGAACCCTCTTTCAAAAAAAAAATGCATGTTTTTTTTATTGAATAATAAATGGTACAATACAACACCTCTGCCGTAGGTCACCCCAAGTGGTTCGCTATGTTTGGTGACTTAGCAGGAGTGCCCGGGTTCATGGGGTGGGATTTGCCCGGGTTCATGGGGTGGGGTTTGTCCGGGTCTTGGCGGCGGATGAGTCTGATTACCTGGTCCATTACAGGCCGGATAGGGACAAAAGGGATATGGGAGACCTTTAGACCTCTCCAGCCAGACTCTCTCGACCCATAGCCTTGAACCGCAAGGGAGGAATGGATTGATATGTCCTGGGCACACTAACCCCCAGATTTCCACCCACCCCTCATACCTTTTTCCTTTCCAGAACTTTCTCTCCTTCCTTTCCCTAAAGGCATAAGATGACATAGGCCCTGTGGGAAATTGTTTGTGAAAATGTCATCTTTGGGGATGCTGGGAAAGGAAGGGAGGAAGTTCTAAGAAGGATAATAGGAGTGGGTAGTAATTTGGGGGTCAGTGTAGATTTATGAATCTACCCCTTCCACTAATAAATAATCCATTTATTTGGATTTTTTTGCAAAGCGGAAATATTCTGACATTCCAACAAAATAAGCCTGAGGCCTGAAGAACAGTATGTGTTTGTTGTGCGTACCTGTATAGCTTGTTTCTGCTCGCGCTGCGCCTGCAGCCGTTGCAGCTGCTGATACTGCTGGTGCCTCTGCAGCTGCAGCTGCGCATACTGCTGGCGCTGCTGCTGCGCCGCGCTGGGCTCCGGGGCACGCGCCCCCTGCTGCACCCACTGCACCTGCTGCACCTGCTGTGGCTGCTGCACCTGCACGCCCTGCCCGCGCACCAGCGTCACCTGCTGCTGGGCGGCTCGCTGCACCGACAGCTGGCGACGCTTCTGCAGCTGGGCCACAAACAGCGCACGCTGCTGGGGGTCCATTTGCTGCAGTTGAGCATGCGTCTGTGCGTCCAGGTGGATCAGCTGGCGTCCGCCGCTGCCTGCCCCCCATGACACCTGCCGCGGACACAAAACAATCACTTCAATAAACATACTAATTTCGGTTATTGGAGCACGGATAAGAAAAGGAACGTACCCATACTATGTGACCCCCCGGTGACTAAAAACATAAGCCCTCCGCCGCTCATTGATACCAAGCGTGGTATTTTGAAGACCCCCCCTCCTTGAACGGGTCACATAGTACGGGTACGTTCTCTAACGTGAAATACTCCTGCGTAAAGCGTAACATTATGAAAGTTCAATGAACTTTTAATTTTCAAAATTGATGAGACATTAGCACAAATTAAAGACTTAGCATCACTTTTTAATCAAATCTTTAATTAGTTAGCCACATAATGGAAATTTCTAATAAGGGCTTAAAATGTTGAGATTTGTAACCAGGCTAACCAGAAATTTTAACAATATAAAGTGTATTAAACTGTTATAATTTTTCCTTTGTTAGAAGTCAACTTGAGTACAATTCTCCCATCTGGAACCCCTATTATAATATTCACGTACAAGCCGTTAAAAGAATACAAAACTAATTCTTACGTTTTCTAAATTTTAAAATGGGTATTCCAGCTACTATGTTGAACTACAACACTCTTTTGAATGATATGAATATGCTCAAATTATCAGAGAAAGGATTTTCACTAACTTGGTATATCTACATAAAATTTTAAATGATTCAATTGATAGTCCGGTATTGCTTGAATCGATAAGCTTCCGGATACCACTACGTAATACTAGAAGTCAAGATTTGTTTCAGTGCAGAAATTCTGAGACTAACTACCATATGTATTCCTGTTTGCCCAGAATACTAAAAAGGGAAATAATTATACCGAGTCAGTGGACATCTTCAATTTATCTTTGAACACATACAAAATATTGCCGGTAACTCCATTAATGGAAGACTGAATGCCGTTGGCGCTAATAAAAAACTGTCGAAAAAAGCGAAGCTAGCAGTCCACAATGGAGTCCTGGTACCTACCCTGATGTGTGGCAGTGAGGCATGGAACTGGCAGAGGAAGGATGAAAGTAAACTGAATGCTGTTGAAATGAGATCCCTGAGACGTATGTGTGGTAAAACCATGTATGATCGTGTTAGAAATGTGGATATCCGCAAAGAATGTAAGGCTGATGTAAGTATAATGAGCAAAATTAAGAAAGGGACCCTCAGATGGTTTGGGCACGGAAAGCGAATGAGCGAAGAAAATAGTCTAAAAAGAATATATGATGCAAATGTGAATGGTAGAAGAAGTCGGGGACGCCCGAGGAAGACATGGCACAATCAAGTGAATCAGATACTTGAGACGGGCCATGTCAAAAGTTAGAATAATAGAAGAGTACGTATGAGACGATGTATGAATGTGAGTGAGGCAAAGAGTGTGTGCCAAGACCGAGTTGTTTGGCGGTCCGTCCTCTCTGCCTACCTCTGCGGAGAAACGGCGTGATGGTTAGTTAGTTAGTTAGTGAGGCAGTTCAGTTGTGTACAATAAATACTGCATAATTCTTTTTTGTTATTAGTTTTTGGGGTATTATGCCGTGTTGCGCTACCTCCTTCTTTAGCCAACGTTTCGGACAGCGTTGCAGTGTCCATCATCAGGGCAGATGTGTAATAGTTAGGGGTGATGTTTGTACTTATCTACTTAGGAGCGATACCGTGTCGCCAGCTCCACTCCTCTACGAGCTGGCGCTACAATATACTTCAACATGTTTTTTTGCTGATGTAACCGTCAATTACCAGATACCAAGAACTATTGAGCTTAGCTCCGTCGTCTCTATTAATATTTATAGGATTTTTGTGAATTTCAGATTTAATACAGACGATGGAGCTAAGCTCAATAGTTCTTGGTATCCGGTAATTGACGGTTACATCAAGGCTAAACGCAAAAAAACATGTTGAAGTATATTGTAGCGCCAGCTCGTAGAGGAGTGGAGCTGGCGACACGGTATCGCTCCTAAGTAGATAAGTACAAACATCACCCCTAACTATTACACATCTGCCCTGATGATGGACACTGCAACGCTGTCCGAAACGTTGGCTAAAGAAGGAGGTAGCGCAACACGGCATAATACCCCAAAAACTAATAACAAAAATACTTTTGGCCGTGAAAATCTAAAATCGTACCTGCATAATTCTTACTTTGCATATGTAAAACCCCTTAAATGGGAGTTAATAAATAAATAAATATCCGCCCTGTAGATGTCGAAAATGAGTTAAGAACATAAAACTGCTAGTAACTATAGATTTGCCCCCCCCCCGTACTAATTTCAATCCAAAAGTAACACCACCTATGACTAATTTCATAATATAGGGTTTTCCAATAAGAGGTGTTATTTTGAATAGCCCGCTATTTCGGTAGATGTCACTTTTGAAGCTGTCATTTTTTGACATTTGATAAGTAGAAACTACGCCATTAATAAAAATGGAACGTTACATGCTTCAACAACGCATTGAAATTATTAAATTTCACTATGAAAATGAGGCTGGAGCAACAGTTACGGTGAATGGATTGCGCTATCGAGAGATGATTAATGATTTTTTATGGCCGGAATTGGATAATATTGATCTGGACAACGTTTACTTTCAACAAGACGGCGCTATGTGCCACACAAGCAACGCAACCATTGATCTTTTACGGGAAAAGTTTCCGGACCGTGTTATCTCTCGAAGAGGTGATCACAATTGGCCACCGAGATCTTGTGATTTAACACCTTGCGACTTCTTCCTTTGGGGCCACGTGAAAGAGAAGGTCTACGCCAACAGCCCAACGTCGATTCAAGATCTCGAAGATGGAATTCGTGAGGCTATCGAGGACATAGGGCAGCCACTTTGCGATTTGGTTATGGAAAATTTCGTGAAAAGGATATGGTCCTGTAAGCGTGGTCGTGGCGTGGTCATTTGCCTGATGTTATTTTCCATTATTAACGGCATACCTTCCTCTTTATAATGAAATAAACATCCGATCATTTATATTAAAAAATGGCATTTTTCTTTGAATATCAAAATAACACCTCTTATTGGAAAACCCTGTACAACTAACTACCCATTGAATTCCGTCGCATCTCTTAATTGATGTAGTTGTTTTATTAGGAAGAAATGAAACATTTTTTATCAAATGTTACTTTTCTCAATACGCTGTCTCGAATCTATCTGTTACATTTATATCTATTTTTAAATATTCATACATATATCTGATTTAATTGTTAATAATAAAGTCCGCGATAGCCCGTACCTAAAATATTTCTAACTGTCTTACGGGTTTCGATGGTACAGTATTTGGTTAGTATGTTCCTTCTAGGGATTGCAATCCCGCAAAGCGGGATCGCGCAATCCCGCGGGATCCCGCAGCTTTTATTAATCCCGTAATCCCGCACCTTCAAAGCGCGGATCCGCGGATCCCGCAAGTTAAAAATTTGGCGATAAAACTTTCGCGTAAATCGAGAGTAGCAGTCTTTGATGTATTTTTTGTGAATACTTTGTAGTTAGTAGTTGCTTCAGTGTGGTGGGCATGTAGTTATATAGTTTGGTTGCGTAGTACTTAAAGTTTCTTTGCCCGTATGAGGTATGAGTTATCGGTATGTTTAATGTTTTTTGTGTAGAGGCCCTGGTTTAGTAGCATCTGAGAGAAAGTTGTAATTTGATTATTAGTCATTATATGAATAAGACTGAATTAAAAATATAAACCTGTTAGGAGTAAGTGTATTAAACAAAACTATTAAATTATGCCAATTATTTAAAGATGAATCTAAGAAAACGGATTACTAATTACTTAGATAATAGAAAACATAATTAATATAAAAGAATTAATTTCTGTTGCTTAATGTAAGAAATGTTAAATAAAAGTTGATTTTTACCCAAAAATCTGTAGTTTCAATTTTATCTTATAACTCATAAAATCTGTAGTTTCAATTTGATTTTAAAACTTATAACATAATTTCAAAGATGCGGGATCCCGCGGGATCCGCTCGGGATTGAGGAATCCCGCATATCAATCCCGCGGGATTGAATTAGCTGCGGGATTGCAATCCCTAGTTCCTTCAGGATACGGTAGTTATATTATTATTTCAATATTCTTATAATCGGTCAGCAGCTGAGTTGGCATCGTTTGGGTCCCACCTAGGCAACGCAAGTTCAATTCCTCGGCTGGCTAAGTACTCCATCATCAAGACACAAGCAACATTTTCCGCTTACTGTGGTGGTAGTAGGAGATTTTCTAATATTTTCAGGTTATTTGTAACCCGGGAAGGTTTCTTTTATTTTAGAAAAATAAAAATAAAAACTATTAAGACCCGGCATTCTGAATTACTTCAGTATTTATAACATATTTTCCTGGAACATGTATTTTTGAAGATTGTATCTACATATTTGTTGATCCGAAAAGGTAATTTACATTATCGATAGAAAAAAATCGCAAAGCTCTGAAAATTAATAAAAACACATTTATTTAAATATTGCAATTTGAGGTTTTACTCATAAAGTCAAAATAAAAAGTCGGCGGGAGAGGAGCTGTCAAGTGAACACGCCGGGCCGCGGGTACCTTGGTTGACACTGACTCCAAAAATAACAATCGTACCTACATATTGATGAGTAGAAAAGGTAAGTTGATTATAAAGTTGTAGAAGAATACAAAATTATTTTTTTTACTTTTTAGTGCATTTTTTGAAGTCGTTTTTTTGTTTTGTTAAAATTTTTGTTTATTTTTTGATTTTTAGTGAATCTGAAGTACACTAACTAATTCGATTAAGATTCGGCCGAGTATCTTAAATTTGTTCTTCAGAATTGGAGAGTTCCGTTACTTTGTCATGGATCCCATAATCAAAACCTAACCAAACTCTCATCAAACTACCCTTGAAGTACATCCTTTCCAATAAAAAAAGAATCATCGAAATCGGTTGGCGTGATATTGAGTTATTCGTCCATTTGTCGCGCACATACTTGATGCAAATTTAAGACTTATATGATTTTCTCATGGATGCCATTGTCAGAACTGGACCAAATTAAAATGGGACCACACGGGAAGCACCAGCTTTCAAATAAAAAAAGAATCATCAATATCGGTTCACCCAGTCGAAAGTTCTGAAGTAACAAACATAAAAAAAAATAAAAAAAATAAAAAAAAAATAAAAAAAATAAAATAAAAAATACAGTCGAATTGAGAACCTCCTCCTTTTCGAAGTCGTTTAAAAAAGAAAACATTTTTTTCTATTACTTAACATGTTTTGAATGAATAATGAGGGAACTCACCCTGGGACCCGCAGCCCCCGGCTGTCCGGTAATGAGCTGCTGCTGTCTCTGCTGCAGGAACTGTTGTTGCTGCCAGTTTATCATCTGCTGCCCGCCCTGAGTTATTATCTGCTGTCCGCCCTGACCCAGTACCTGCTGCCCGCCTTGAGCTATAATCTGCTGGCCCGGTTGACTCATGATCTGCTGGCCTCCTTGACTCATCATTTGTTGACCCCCTTGACTTATTATCTGCTTGCCGCCTTGAGCCAGTATCTGCTGTCCACCTTGAGACATTATCTGCTGCCCGCCTTGCGACAAGATCTGTTGTCCCCCTTGGGACATCAACTGCTGTCCACCTTGGGACATAATCGGCTGACCACCTTGCGTCATAATCTGCTGACCGCCTTGCGACATTATCGGTGGCCCGCCTTGAGACATAATTTGCTGTCCGCCCTGAGACATTAATTGCTGTCCACCCTGAGAAATTATTTGCTGTCCACCCTGGGTCATTATTTGCTGTCCACCTTGAGACAGTAGTTGCGGTCCGCCTTGAGACATGATTGGCTTTCCACCCTGAGTCACAATGTGTTGTCCGCCCTGGGCTATTATTTGCTGTCCGCCTTGAGATAATATTTGCTGTCCGCCTTGAGTTATGATTTGCTGCACTCCTTGCCCCATTATCTGTTGACCGCCTTGCGTCAATATTTGTTGTCCTCCTTGTGTCATTATCTGCTGACTAGCTTGTGACATTATCTGCTGGCCAGCTTGAGACATTATCTGCTGGCCACCTTGAGGCATTAATTGCTGCACACTTTGAGGTACTATTTGCTGACCACCCTGAGACATAATTTGTTGCCCGCTTTGAGTCATTAACTGCTGTCCACCCTGATGAGTTTGCCCTTGGAGGACTTGCTGCATTTGCTGTCCACCCTGGCTTAGCTGGCTAGCTTGAGTGATGAGCTGGTGGCCCCCTTGCGTGATAATCTGTTGTCCGCCTTGGGTGATTACCTGCTGATTGCTCTGAGGCAAGTGCTGTTGTACACCTTGCGCTAGAACTTGAGGTCCCTGAGGCAAGATGGGTTGTCCTTCGAGGGAGACTATTTGCTGTCCGCCCTGTGAGAGGCTCCTCTGTACAGGCAACTGCCCGCTCTGCAGAGCCATGTGCTGACCCCCTTGCACCAGGATCTGCGAGTGACCGCTGCCGCTGATTGGTTGCCCCATTATCTGGCCCCCTTGCTGCATTTGCTTTTGCACTAACACTTGTTGCTGACCACCGTGCAAGGACTGTATTTGCTGAGTGCTGCCTTGTTGTATAAGCTGGGGACTTTGCTGGGATATCAAATGATGTCCAGATTGCTGCTGCTGATGATTATTCAAAGAGTTTTGGTTGAGAAGCATTTGTTGTTGTATTAACATCTGGTTCTGCTGTAATTGAGTTCTTTGTTGTAGCATCGGACTGCGAACAATCTGTTGGGTTGAATTCTGCGATGCGTTCTGAACTAACTGTTGTTGCCTCCAATGGGAAGTGGGCTGTGGACCTTGCTGTGCCACTTGCTGCGGAGCCTGCTGCTGGCTCATGCTCACATTGGGAGAACTGCTCAGGATATTGAGACCCTGGTGGAGAACGTTTCCTCCCAGGGATTGTTGTTGTCCCTGCTGTTGGGCCAACAAGTGTGACTGTTGATTGACAATTATCCCCTGGCTGCTCGTGTGAGTCTGTCCTTGGTGTTGGGAGAGATTGTGACCTGGTTGAGGCGTGCTAGCGGGTGGGTTCTGGCTGTTTAACCCTTGACTCGGATTTCCTTGCTGGGGAGCACCGTGGCTTTGCTTCTGGTTGAGAAGTCCTTGCTGGGGACCTTGTAGAGGCTTCTGCTGCAGCGAGTGACTATGATTCATCAGTTGGTTTAGATTAGTATTAGCTCCGGTGGGCTGTTGCGGCAGATTTGTATTCTGACTCTTATTCTGCTGCTGCATCTGCATCTTGAGCTGGTGCTGCTGCAAGATCCTCTGCTGCTGAATCTGTATGGCGGACAGAGCCGGCGCGTACTGCGGCTGCTTACCGGCAGCGGGCGGGGTGGGGTGATTCCACGGCATTCGCTGCTTCAGCTTATCCAGCAATGCCTGGGTACTCTCCAGGTCCTTGCTGTCCGCCATGCTCTGAGTGGGTACTTCGGACTTGGCAATACCCTCCTCGAAGTCAAACCCTGTAATGGAGCCGATGCGGCTGTCTGAAGACAGCTGGTAGCTAGCAATGGCGGGTAAAGGTGGCTTGAGCAGTCGCGGGTGGTAAGCATCGTGCGCACATTGTATCTTGGCCTTAATGCTCTCCGTCACCCAATCGGGAGTGACGACCTTGAGATGGTCGCCGGCAGCCGCGAGCTTGGAGCCAGCAGCAGCCCCGCATATGAGGTGCGTGCAGTCGGGCGACAAGGAGAGCTGCGCGCGCCCGCCGTGGAAACTGACGAGAGCAAACAGGCCCCGGGCGTCCCTCGGACTGACGCGAGCCACGCAAGCGACCACCCCGGAAAAGAGCTGGTGTCGAGACGGGTTATAAGGCTTAGTGCTGACGATCTTGCGGAGCTTGACGCAAGCCACGACCCAGTGGTAGGTGGCGGCGGGGATCTCGTACAAGTCGTTCGCATCCGTCAGATCCGTCTCGGGGGCGCTGAGGCCGCAGATCAAGTGCGACACGAAGTCCGTGAAGTATTTCGTCTGCTCGCCACCTCCGGCCCTCAGCAGCTCGCTTATCTGCAAGAAATTACTCGGTGTTAACATCCGAACTGAGTTCGACATTCATAACCTGTCATACTATGGTAGAGATATGTTACCTTTTCCGGAACCTCTCCGGATAAATAGTATTTAACATCTTTGAAAATAGGTTCATGTAAGGTTAAAGATTCCAGACCGGCTGTCAGCGTCCCCATATTTGAGGAAATTCCATGTAAATATCAACAAAGAACGTCAACATCGAAACATTGAGCATTTGGGAAGCACAACAAACCATAGACTATAATAATTAATATATAGACATTAATAAACGCAGACGTCGCGTCATTCACTGCGCTTACCGCAGTTCTTGCTTGTACTTCATTCATTCACTTCACATCATTTTCGTGTTTCGATGATTAATATCATTGCATGAGCAATAATCCGATTTATAATTTACTAGCGAGTACCCGGCAATGCCACTCAAAGAAAGACAATGTTTGAGTTTTAATTCTGTTTATTTAAATGCTTTTGGACACATAATATTTTGTTTTTCCGACGCGTGAGTAGACCACATACAGCTGTTCAAGAAGCATGGATTTTCCAAATTTACCCTCTGCTACCCCTACCGCTACTATGTCTCCTTAGAAAAACTTCCATCTGCCCCTCCCTTGTACTCCACCCCTCCCCTCCGTCAACCCTCCCATGCGTACCTTTGCCATGCGTCCTCTTTCCAATCCAATGATTCCCCTTGCCCTCCCGTGTTCAACCTTCCACCCTCTTGCGAACCCTCCTACCAGCCGTGTCCCCCTTCCACCAACCCCGCTTTCCCCTTCCAACGTCTCCCATCCCGCAAACCCCACCTTCTACCTCTCCTTCGTTCACCTCCCCCCTCTCTGTATGATTTTTTTTTTAAAAGAAAGACAAACATTCCCGGATTACGAATAACCCAACAATATTAGAAAATCTCCTACTACCACCACAGAAAGCCGAAAATGTTGCTTGTGTTGTGATCTGTATGAAATACACACATTTTTCAAACAACTCGCGTTCCACCCATAGTAAACTGTTTACAAATTTCATAATGCCAGAGCTCACACTTATATACAAAATCCTACGCGGGCGTGCACACAACAAATCACCAAAGTTTCATCGTAATCGGATGATTGGTTTAGGAACGCATGAGGGACAAACAAAGAAATATTATTTTTTATTTAGATATAATATTGTAGCCTTCTTTGCTGCTTAACTTGGGGCTCTCCAACTACTACCAAAAACGATAAAATCGTGAAAAAGCCCATTGTTGTGCATAAATCATTGATTTTATTCAAATAGAATTATTTTGTTGATTGCAGATTTTCAAAGAGTATAAATGCTACAATTCATAAATTAATATTAAAAATATATTTTTAAGTGCAAATGTATTATGACAGACCATTGGAAAATTTCGCAGTGAAAAATAAAATTTTCATTGCATACTCACTTTATTAAATAACTCCCCCGTTCCCTTCCACCTTCCCCACCTCCCCTCGCTCTCGTGTCTTCCCTCTCCGCAAACCTCACCTTCCCCCTGCCTTTCCTCCCTGCCGCTAAAATATATGAAATACATAAGCATCTCTCGCTGATAATGTAGCTTTCTATTGGTGAAAGAATTTTTCAAATCGGTTCAGTAGTTTCGGAGCCTATTCAATGCAAACAAACAAACAATCATATCTTTCCTCTTCTATTATTAGATAATTAATTAAATAATATATTAAATAACAATTAAACAAAGTGATATCTACGTATATGATGTATTTAATTCGAACATTCACAGAGATTATTGAAAAACCACTTACAATAATATGTTATATTTTTCATTTGCTAAAAAACGATGGTATTATTGGCGAACTCCATTAGCGCCGTTTACACGCACACTTCGGAGCGACCGAGTCCCGCGCCACTTCAGGCCGCCGCGCAGAAAAGTCTCACAGTGAACTGCGCTGTAAACCTATCGGTCTTTACTTTTCTGCGCGGCGGCCTTAAGTGGCGCGGGACTCGGTCGCTCCGAAGTGTGCGTGTAAACGGCGCTATTGCCTGCAATTTATTTTTAAGAAAATATTGTCGATTGGTAATAATAATATCTGAAGTGTGAAATTAATAGTTCTTGACAGTTTCGTAGTTTATGGTGTATATTTTTATCTTTTATTATTGTCCATGTCCCCAAAATGTCAGTGTAAACGTCAAAAACTTTTTAATTTTCCCGCGACTTTTAAAGAATAGTTGCGATGTGATAACTTAATTTTTTTCAAAACATGAAGTGTATCATTCCGGGAACGAATGTCAAAAGTAAGCTAAACGCCATTGGATTCTTCTTTAATTCATTAGTTTTTGGCCCGGTCTTTCTTTGTTATTTTAGGTTAATATTATTGGTGTGACAGTTCGTTCGTAGATGGATGAAAGCAAATGTTACTTCAGCAATAACACTTATTATTCTTCGTATCGTGGAGAAGAGATGGTGGAGGTCAAAATGAGATGCTGCGGTTATTCAGTCAGTTGATGACATCGGTAGTCACTTAACTGAGCACAGATGAGCCTCCAGGAAACAGGACATTGTTCTATGATGTGTTCCGTAGTTAGTATTTGTCCACATTCACACAAATTAAAATTCTTTAGGCTCCGTTTGTGCATCTTATACGAACACATAAGCCACCAGTTCCGAGGGAGAGAGAACCCTGGCAGTTTTGTACTTAGGTCCATTTCAAGGTTCTTGTTTTTAATGTCTGTGGTCTGCCACGTCTCTTTAGGAGAGTGTTGTTGGCGTAAGTCTGCTTCCTGGATGTGAGGCTCATAGTTGCCTTTTGTATCCCCTGAGGGTTGCCGACTCTCGCCTTGCAGTGGACGGTGCGATATTCATGAGGACAGAGAGATGCCCGACAAGGCCATGGGACCAGATGGTATTCCATCTCATGTAATCATCATGTTAGAGGAATACGTATTTGTATAAACCTTTGTGCTACATAATTAGGGTTGCCATCTCGTAAATTTGGCAACCAGGACAGGACGCGTGAAAACCCCGGATTTTAGGGCCTAGAACCCGGATATATCAACAGGTTTTTTTTTAAACATAGTCGGTGTAATAAAAAACAGTTGAAAATGTCATAAATCACCTTTTTATTTATTTTAAAATTAAATTTAGTCACCTTTTATCATCATTTTAAATGTACCCAACAAAACAGAATATTATTACAGTTTGTTACAAATTGTTTTAATAATCAGTTAGAATTTTTTTATTCTTAAAATAAACACAAATTATTAATGTACTCTGTTATGAAAACAAAACCTTATTAAAATATTAAGCTTAACAAAATTCGATTAAATTTTTAACCAAAAATTTAAACGTATTGAGACCATTTTAGTATTCAGTCTTACAATTTTTGAGGTAACTCTTTAACTCAATAATAATAATATCTTTAAATTTTTATCAGCAGCCATTCAATTAAACAACAAAATATATCTTAACATAATATGAAGTAAATTCAGTCTTCTGAAATCTTAGCAACAAAACTGAAACTTCTTTAAAGTTTAGACTTACCGTAATGTAAGTTACATTATTAATTTTTTTAAGCATAAAATAACCAAAAACTATACTAATTTATATCACGTTAAAGTTATAATCAACAGATATATTGTAAATTTCTTTTACGTAATAAAAACAATCACAACTCTACAAAAATGAAATGAAATTATTGCACTCGTTAGTACATTATTTGATTATCTAGCTATTAAAGCTTTTTCCCCAGCCTCTCGCCTTTTTTCAGTTTTTTTGTATTTATCACTCTTTCCGATAGCTTTTAGAATATCTTCCCTTTTTAAAAGGAATTTGTAAAAATCAATGCAGCTGTATTCTTGGAAATTGAATTTAATTTTAATTAAAGATAAATGAAACAATGTTACATGGTTTGAACCACTTTTATATTTGTTTAAAGCCGACCGGTTTCAGAACGACCATTCCTTCCTCAGGGCAAACGTATACGTTTGACTTTAAATTATTTTTTTTAAACCCGGACATCAAATGAAACCCCGCCCGGACGCCCTCTAAACTAGGACAAATCCGAGGAAACCCGGACGGATGGCAACCCTATACATAATCAACCTCAGTATTGCTACTTCCACCTTTCTCCAATCTTGGAAACTCACCAAGGTGAGCCCAATATACAAGTCGGGTTGCAAAACAGAGGCACATAGTTATAGACCGGTAGCTGTCTTATCATCTTTTCCAAAAATGTTTAAACACTAATTTGTGAAAAACTGCCAAAATAAAATATAGCCATTTCTTGGGGGAAATCAGCATGGTTTTTTATTAAAAAATCTACTGTATCTAATCTCCTTGAACTCTCACATAAAGTAGCAAGGGGATTGAAGCGCAATATCAAACAAACAACAAACTATACTTAAGGGAACGTATCCATACTACGTGACCAACATTTTCAATTTTTAAACCCCCCCCTCCGGTTGTCGGATATGCGGATGACATTAACATTGTCGGAAGATCAATTTCAGCCATTAAGGAGATCTTCGATCCTTTAGAAACAGCTGCACGGGAAGTAGGACTGCAGGTTAATGTCAACAAAACGAAAATGATGATACAGAGCAGGAACCCTTCACACAGAAGAAGAAGTAGTGCACAATTCAAAGACAACTACTTATACGAAGTGGTCGACCAATTTGCCTACCTGGGCTCCAGTCTGACAGAGAATAATGAGGATCCAGCAGAAATCAGAAGGAGAATCACAGCAGCCAACAAAACATACTTCTCTTTGCTGCCAGTGTTTAAGTCACGTAGTGTCCACAGAAAAACCAAAATAACCATATATAAGACCATTGTTAGAACTGTATTGGCATATGGATGTGAGGCGCTGACACTGACGGTAAAGATGGCTGAAATGCTGGATACTTTTGAAAGAAAAGTGCTGAGAAGAATATGTGGACCCGTGAAAGAGGGTGAACAGTGGCGCATCCGGCACATTACAGAATTGTATGATATATATAAGGCACCTAACATCTCAACACATATGAGACTCCTCAGGCTGAGATGGGCTGGGCATGTACAGAGAATGCCGGATACACGAGTCCCAAAAAGAATTTTGACTGGACACCCAGGTGGAAAGAGAAAAGTGGGAAGACCCAGACTGAGGTGGGAAGACGAAGTAAGAGGGGATGCAGCACAGCTTCTCCAGGTACCAAATTGGAAGTCAGCCGCTGAGGACAGGAGGAGTTGGAGGCGACTGTTGCAGGAGGCCAAAGCTCGATATGGGCTGTAGCGCCATCGAAGAAGAAGAAGAAGAAACCCCCCCCTCCGGTGACCAAAAACCTAAGCATCCCGCCGCTCATTTGTACCGAGCGTGGTATTTTGAAGACCCCCCCTCTAAACTTGTCACGTAGTATGGGTACGTTCCCTAAGATTTGTGTACAAATTTTTTTATTCAGTCTTCTATATGTATACTCGTATATAGTCTACGAGTATTAATAAAAAAAATTCCATTCATCGTTTGCTTGAAAATAATTATGAAAACCTTTATACCGCACACGCACCATGCTCTGGTGCCTTAAGTAAGGTTAATTACGTTAGAGTTAAAATTAAATACTAAAATTGATCTATCTGTGAAATTGGAAATAAAGTTGATTTCATGTATATTTTTTTATGAACTATATATAATACATACCTACATTCACTCGATTATTTTATAAACAGTCCATTTAGGAATGAAAAGGGAAAATTATCCTGTTTGGTCAATTTGGCCGGATCGATGGAAATCCAGCCAGATCTGGTCGGATTGAAAATGGCACCGGATTGCAATCCCTAATTGTGCCTAGCTTGGTTGGTCACAAGATGGTGTAACCAGAGAAAACCGGAAATATGTCATTTTTTAAATCAAATTTTAGACATACTGACTCTTTTCCACAAAAAATTAAAAATTGATTTCGAAAGATTGTTCTTTTATCTAGTAAACGCATGATTTAAATTTTGAGAATAAATGTTTATTTTTAGTATAATAAGGTTATATTATAGGTACTTGGCAGATTTGTTAAATTTTCAAACCAAATTTTGTATTATACAACACACATTTCAAATCATATATAATCATGCAGTAAAATAAATCAATACATTATCTGGGAAAGCTATGTTTCAGAATTTAAATTTAAATAAAATCACTAAAAAAAGAACCGCGCACGTGTTTTGTGACGAAAATACTTCAGTTTGTCTATTTATTTACGGTCTTACAAACTAATATATTTAAAATTCTTTTTATATTCTTATTTTGCTCAGACATTAATTATAAATACTTATGATAAAAAAATAATTACAAAAAGAACATAATTTTAATACTTTTATCATCAACCCTTTCAGCATTTTTGGATGTAGGTATAAATTATAACAAATTTTGATTGAAATAAAATCTATTTTGAGTTTTAATTTAAAAAAGCGGTACAGAGAATAATTAATTTTTCTCATTGGAACCGCCCTGGCGATCGTAAGAACATCTTTCGAGGAAATGTTGATTTTCGGCCGCTGGCTGATTAAAGGCCCATGTATTAACTTTTATGAATTTGAGATGTAAAACTTGCAGTCCTGGCCAGGGCGATTCACTCCATGTCCCGCGTGGGCGACGAGCTCTACGTGGAACCCACCGCCCAGGGTCTGGTGCTGAAAACCATCAACAGCTCCGAGTCGGCTTACTGCCTGCTGACCTTCTCCAGAGCCTTCTTCACCTTCTACAACCACCAGCACCACACCACCGCCCCGGTATGCTGCAAGATTAGCATGAAGTCCGCGCTGGGGGTCTTCAAATCACCGGCCCATATGGATAAGCAGGTCACTCTTGAATTACAGACAATTGCAGCAAAACAATTTTTAGTTTAAAAAAAAATTAATTATTGTTCATCTTTATTAATTCTATTACAATTGGTGACGTGCTATGCCTGTCTTTCTAGGAACTCCCGTGTTGAGAGCAGGAGCAGTTTAAAACGAAACACACAAATAACAACAACACGATATTGTTTAAAATAAAAGACATTGCATCAGCATTGTATCGTTGGAAATGCATTCTTATAAATTGCTTTTGACATTGATAGCAGAAACCTGAAATGCTGTACAGGATAATAAATCCAAAAATGAGTTAAATATGTCATTTTTCTACAGTTTTTTTTCTCTTTCGATCTGCGTCTTGTATAGTGTTGATTTTATAAAAGATCACCACATCAAAGATGATGTTCATTTTTTTTAACAATGGCTCCACACAGGAGAAGATCTCCCATCTTTGGGGATGCAGTGTGGAGGGTCTTTTTAGAAAAAGGAAGTTCTGAAAAGGGTATGAGGGGTTGGTAGGAATCGGGGGTCAATGTGTCCAGGAGTGACAGACTTACCACCCCTCCACTGCAAGGTGATGGGTCGAGTCTGACTGGAGAGGTCTCCATCAACCAGTCTCTCCTGGTCCAGCCTGCTATGCAGTAAGTGGGCAAACGCATTCGCCACCAAAGACGATGATTGTGAAACTGGGTACCTCTGCTAAATCACCAAACATAGTGAGACACTTGGGATTTTGGTTATCCAATGGTTCCCGGGGCGGCGGTACCAATATCCGCCTACCAAAGTGTGTAGGCCCTGCACTATCATTGCTCTGTAGGGGTAGGATCCCCTACAAATACTGCTTTACATAATATGTAATGTATCTAGGCCTTGTACTAATGCTTCGCTAAGCCTTGTAATAAAGGCAGCGTGTACAATACGATCCTGTACTAACACTGCTCTGTTTATGCATCTACGCTGTGAACTAACATTTCTCTATGCAGTGTCTCCAGGTCTTGCAAAAACGGTATATACATAATAAAAACGTTTATATTTAAGATACAAATTAAAACACAAGTGATATTTCATGCTTAAACTCATTGTAGGACATGTGGAAAATATCCACATTTCCTGCGAGATAGTTAATTAACCTAGTGATTCTTCCCAGGGGCATCACCATTGGTAAGTTAGTTCTGCCCCTGGGAAGAATCAAAAACCTGTGCTGGCGGCTTCGCGTGAAGTTATCCGGGAAATAGAATCCTATTTCATCCAGAATATCTGGTACTGATATAAAACCATTTAGAAGCTTGTAAGCTATCAGTAGTAATACAACATCTCTTCTGGAACTAAGGTTGCAGATACCCAGCATTCCCGAGATAAATGCTGTTGGAAACCACCATGGGTAAAAACTTAACTCTCTCATATAGAGGTATCGTAAAAATTTCTTTTGTATTTTCTCCACCATTAGTGCATAGACGATGTCCTCTGGCCCCCATTTCTGAGATCCACTCTCGAGAATGCTACGCACTAAGCTAAAGTAAAGCAGCTTTATAACTGTAAGATTGGTCAATTCTTTGATATATGTATGACAAAACCCAACATCTTTGTGGCTGATTTACAGATCTTATTAATATGAGCATGAAATGTTAAGCGAGCATCATACACAATGGGGTATTTCCACAAATGAGGGATTCTGTTGAAAGTTTACAAAATATTTAAACATCATTTTTCTGATTTTAATCATCCAACTAAAAATGTATGTTTATACGTTTTCATTCAATATTATTGATTTTAAAAACAGTTTAAAACTGACAAAATCAAAACAGCCCGTGGTTTGAAAATCGGAATGTCATGTCACAAGAGTCGCTCAACTCGGCCAGCATAAATTAACACTGTCAGTGAGCATCCACGCTCATGACGTCAATCTATGGCCCCGCCCTAAATTATTGTTTTGGCGGTAATTCAAAAACGGTAAACTTTGACTCGCTGAAGAAAATTTATTCGTCAAGATAAAAATAAAATAAAAATGCTGTAATCATCGTAATTTTTTTAACCAATAAAAAAACATGGAAATACCAATGACGTTATATAAATAGACTCGCCATAGTCTCACATGCTCGCAAAATAATGTGGCAAGTAAGTAACACTCTTTTGTTTTCATCGGTTTTCAGTAATTTCTTAATTCAAAAGTTATTCATATATTAAAAAGTTATGCTACTTTCACACTGAAGCCAAACTTCCAACGCATGAACTACCCTTCTACGCAATCGTCCGAAAGTTGACCTCGGTGTGACCGTACCATAAGACAATTAAAGAATGTGTGTTTTTTCTCTAATGACATACAATATTGTCGGACAGGGAACACGAAAATTAATTGTATTGCTTATAATAATCAATAATAATAAGTAATTTGTGTGTACATATAAATTAAATGTTATTTCTTCACTTTTACTAATGTTTGCCGTGTAATGGAAACATTTTCTCATCATACAGGAGGGCATTTTGGCGCTTTTTAAATGCAATTTTCCTACTGGTAAGATATGACCTAACTTGACGAGTGACAGTTTAGTACTAAAGTACTTGAAATCGAGACCAGTGCAATTGTCTTGCGTTTGGCTTCCCACTTTGAGATTTCTACCCCACTTCTAAAGTATGTAACATCTTTGGGAAATACCCCATTCCTTGGTTTTGCAAGTCGCCATGTGTTTCAATGACAAGTCAGTGCATGTATTTGAAAGTCCCACACTAATGCCGCTCTGCACGCAGGTGGAGGTGTGCGAGATCAAATTGGATCCAGAAGGCTGCAAGCTGGTGTTCACTCTGCGCTGCAAGCACGCCATCGTGAGGACGCATTTCCTCTCCATTTTGGACTGCAAGCAGCTAGGGGTGGCTTACTCCAAGGAAATGCTACCCAACCGGTGTGTTCTTGACTTTCTCCTTTACATCAACCGTTCTTATCCACTGGAGTGATCACGCGAAATAAATAAATTTGCCTCCATTGATCGAGATTTCCCAGGTCATTTTTTTAATTTTTCGCCAACATTAAAAAATCATACTTTCGAATTTTAACATGGAGACATAAAAACTTATTATAGTGCTATAGAGTCAATGAATTAATCTGTGTTTTAGGGTTTATCTCATATTTGTAGGATTTATAAAAAAAGTTGTACAGTTTATAACCTTCAGAAACTAAAGTAGACAAGAATGGGGAGGCTACGAAGCACCGTACAAAGAGGAGACTGATTATACTATCTCACTCTCTCGCAGGCTAAATCCTATAGATGTATGTGTTTGTCTCTTTTTAGTCACTATTTTTTGTTTCAAATCACAACGGTGCTAAAGAAGTTTTCACTTCAAAAAATATTCTGTTCAAACGGTTATACAAAAATGTCTGCTAACATACATTGTTTCCATGGTTACAGATAGATATTATTCACTGGCTTTGGAAACGGTCTGCCCATCTTGGCTGCCATTTTTGTATACATATATAAACTGAATTTACTAGTAATAATATTATAACTCTGATTTCCAGGCTGTCAACCCAACACAAGGTGCTGGCTGATGCAGTAAGCAACTTCCAAACGACAGAAGACAAGGTTACCGTAGAAGCGGATCCCCAAACTTTCTTCCTGCGGAATTATGTAGACGACCTGGACATTTCCAAAGTTATCCGGACACAACTGTCTCTGAAGCCGGTGGAGTTCGACTACTACTCCATAGGAATAGACACCCATATCACATTTTCCATGAAAGAGTTCCGGGCAGTCCTGACGTTTGCCGAAACTGTCAACTTGCCTATTACCCTGCAGTTTGAGATAACGGGAAAACCGGCCATTTTCACAATAGACAATAATTCAACTTTTGTGGCAGATTTTGTAATGGCGACAGAATGTTCCTCGTCGGCAAGTCAGCCTACAGCTTCCGTGTCGATCACGCCCAGGGTGGCGAGGAAAGAGTCAAGCTTCAAGAGGAGCAGCAGTCATGGCTCCGAGCAGAGTGCTGCCAAGCGGCCACACCTCCAAGACGAAGACGATCACCTATTCCAGTTTGTGGATGCGGTCGAGAACGATCAGATCCCGGCGTCGCCCGGCGAAGGTACCCAGGTGCGCCGCATACGCACAGTATTCCAACGATGCTTCGAGGCTACGTTGGCTCCCTCGCAGCACGCCGTCTTGGCTTTGGACTCCGATCAGGAAGACTGATTGTGCCGGGAGTGGGAAATTAAACAACTCCAAGTGTTTACAAAAATTTACTTATATATTATAAATAATTCTGATGCAGTCCATAACGGATGTTACAAAAGTTATCGAATTTGAGTGAAACGAAATTTCTACGAATACATCGTCATATCACAAAAGTGGTCACGAACAATAGGAGATAACATAAGGAGTGCAGATTATCTTATTTTAAAACCTACTTTAATTATGAAATAAAAGCATTTTCTTCTCTTCGGTCTGTCAGGGTGACGTATAAACTAAGAGATCACAAGCGCCGTGATCAACGAGTGTACAAGTTGTCAATATAATAAGCTACTCAAGCGCAAATAAAAGTCAACAGTGATCTGAAATGGAAATCTTAATTTATTATCATACATGTAAGCCACAAGAGAACGACGGACCTCCCAATATCTGCGGCGCTCTTCGGAGAGGAGGCTTCTTCGGTGAACTAACTAACTAGCTCGAGCCGATAAATAAATACAAAATAAAACTAAAAACCATTACATACAAATATTATTTTAGAGTAAAAGTTTCACATTTCATGAATAAATAATTTACAAGTTGGTTCCGGGCGGCTAGCGGGCGGCCGGTTCGGTGATGGGTCTGCGTCTCCTGCTTCTGCGGTAGTCTAGTCGGGTGTAGAGGGCGGAGCTGCGTACGTACACACACACACACACCGTTACTTCCACACAATCAATTTACACTAGCGTGGTAGGAATTGTCTTTATATTATAATATATATGTGTTCACTTCTTCTCCGAGTTAATTTCAATATTGTCCGCGTGCAACATCTCCCGGTATACACACACGCACTTGGCACACAGATGTGTTTGTGGCCTGCTCCCTTTCCTCGCCGCCTGCCTCCCTCCCCGCTCCTAGAAGCAGTCCTCCTGACTCTTTCGCACGCAGCGGGCCACCTTCTTCTTGAAATCCGCATACCGCTCCCTCCATTCTTTCTGTAACACGTACACACAATCAATATAAACATAAGCCTAAATACTAAGTGATATTAGCATTAACTGTGAAAAATGTTATATAAATTAAAATTAGTTTTTATACATTGTAATCATATGAATTAAAAAAAAAAAACTGTTGAACAAGAATAGTATGTAAATCTAGTTTTAGAAAATATATAGACAAGTAATTAAAAATGTTGTGTTTCTTCATCAATATTATTGTAGACTTTGCAGCATTACATCGTAGATAGGTTAGTTGATATATACATGGTGTAACAGCACATACCCGAAGCATTGTAACAAGTGATTTCTGAGCGTTGGAGTAATTTGGAGTAATGGAGTTTATTTGGAGTAACAAGTCATTTTGCTGCCCGATGTTATGTTTTATTATTTTCGTTATTTATTTTTGGGGTGTTATGCCTTGTTGCGCTACCTCCTTCTTTAGCTAACGTTTCGGACAGCGTTGCAGTGTCCATCATCAGGGCAGATCCGGTGGATGTGTAATTTTTAGTGGTGAAATAAGAATATTGGAATTAGAATTACAATGGTTAAAGCGAATTTAGCAAATATAGAGGTGTAAAACAAAATGGTTTACCACGAATTCTAAAATTAAGAAGAATTATTCTTAGAAAAATTAGAAATCACAATAATAAGAATATTAGAATTAGAATTCTAATACATATTCTTATTATTGTGATTTCTAATTTTAGAATTCATGGTAAACCATTTTGTTTTACACCTTTCTATTGGCTAAATTCGCTTTAACCATTGTAATTCTAATTCTAATATTCTTATTATTGTGATTTCTAATTTTAGAATTTGTTAAAAGATGGAGCCACTTCCGTCGGCAACTCGCAAAGGGACGTGCCCCAGGCTAGCGTAAATAGCACGATTTGTTGAACTTTCTATTCCGCTCTGCGGTAATGACGCCACTGCTTGTCACGGTTATTTTGTACCGGTGAAAGTAGTGGAGCTGGCGACACGGTATCGCTTCCAAGTAAATAATCACACATTTCACCACTAAAAATTACACATCTACCGGATCTGCCCTGATGATGGACACTGCAATGCTGTCCGAAACGTTGGCTAAAGAACAACACGGCATACCACCCCAAAAATAAATAATGAAAATACTTTTGGCCGTGAAAATCTTAAAACGTATCTGTTTTATTATTATTTTTTAATCACATGTCGCCAATCTTGTGATATGCGTGCTCTTTCATCTGTTACTGTGCTGCTTAGAACAAGACGGAGTGCTTGTCGTGTGACCCACTGCTATGCTACATTTGTTTTTAACTGAAAAAAAATCATCAGACAGAAAAAAGATACATTTTTTACTCCAAATAAGCTCAGGAATTGTTGGTTAAAATCATTCGGATACGTGCTGTTACACCCCGTATATGTATTGCTAATAAAGTAAGATTGTTGGTTGCATTAGTTGCAGGTGTGGCTGCTACCGTCACAAGGCAGATGCCATGACGCGTTAGGTTGGGCTAGTTGCAGGTTAGATATAGAGTATCATTGGTACGCTCCTGAGGCAGATGCCAACAGTTAGGATAAGGTCTTGTTGCATGAGATATCATTACTGTTAGAGCAGTTAGCATTGGTTGCAGATCAGACACTATTGAAGCTAGGTTTGGTTGCACTGGTTGCATGCACTGGTGTATCTTTAATGTTCCGAAGCAGATTTTTTTTTTTTAATTACACTGTTTTTTAAATTTTCTTTAAAATAGATGTTACAACAGTTAGCAGGTCAGTTAAGTTGCTCTAGTTGCAGATCAGATACAATGTATCTCTTTTTGAGGCAGATGTTACTACAGCTAGCAGGTCAGTTAAATTGCACTAGTTGCAGAACAGATACAGTGTATCTCTACCTTTTTGAGGCAGATGTTACTATAGCTAGCAGGTCAGTTAAATTGCACTAGTTGCAGAACAGATACAGTGTATCTCTACCTTTTTGAGGCAGATGTTACTATAGCTAGCAGGTCAGTTAAATTGCACTAGTTGCAGAACAGATACAGTGTATCTCTACCTTTTTGAGGCAGATGTTACTATAGCTAGCAGGTCAGTTAAATTGCACTAGTTGCAGAACAGATACAGTGTATCTCTACCTTTTTGAGGCAGATGTTACTATAGCTAGCAGGTCAGTTAAATTGCACTAGTTGCAGAACAGATACAGTGTATCTCTACCTTTTTGAGGCAGATGTTACTATAGCTAGGTCAGTTAAATTGCACTAGTTGCAGAACAGATACAGTGTATCTCTACCTTTTTGAGGCAGATGTTACTATAGCTAGCAGGTTAGTTAAATTGCACTAGTTGCAGAACAGATACAGTGTATCTCTACCTTTTTGAGGCAGATGTTACTACAACTAGCAGGTCAGTTAGGTGGCACTCAAAGATATTTTAATACAAGAGATATGCTATGATGTCCGACCGACTGTCGCCGGATTACATCCTAATGGGAATAGTTTGAATACGGTAAGTATGTAGTTGATTTTTTTTAAGGTGTGCAGTGGTATTGGTTAACAATATAGTTTGAATACGGAAAGAATTAGTTCATTTAGTTGATTTTTTTAAACGTGTACAGCAGTGGCGGCCTGAGTTTTCAGTGAGCTAGAGTGCTAAGATTGAAAAACACAACATTATTGATGTTGTTGAAAATGAATTTCTATTTTTAATAAGAAGATTGTTCAGTTAGCACTCCGGCTTACTGAAACTTATGGACCGCCACTAGTGTACAGTAGTATTGTTTAACAATATCAGCGACGCCAGGAAGCACAGTCCCACCCAGTAAAAACCGCGGATAGCACATCTCTCGTATTTCAATCTCTTTGGTTGCACTAGTTGCAGGTCAGATATAGTGTACCCCATACCATTTCGAGGCAGATGTTAGTTACTACAGCTAGTAGGTCAGTTAATTGGCAGTGGTTGCAGGTCAGATACAGTGTTTCGCTACTGTTTCAATGCAGATGTTAAAACAGTCCGCAGGTCAGTTAGGTTGCAGGGATACAGAGTATCGCCACGATCTGGGGGTAAATGCAGCAAGTAAACAGTACTCACGGCCGCATCAACGTTGGCGGGGCTCTCGTCGTTGGGATCCGCCAGCATGGAGATAACACTGATGAGGATGGTCTCCACTGTGTGAACTGGTAGCCAGCGCTCTGATGCCTTTTCGTACCCCCATTTGTCATCTCCCGGCTCGTGTAGGATGGATATGCACACATCTCCGTTCTTTTCAACTGCAATTACACATTCACACACATTTGTAAGAACACTGCTTTAGTAAGAAGTAATTTAGAATACAATTCCACTATTTGGTCCCCATACTATAAAGCACATCAAATAAAAATTGAGTAAGTTCAAGATAAATTTTTAAGGTTAATTAATTTCAAACTCTCCATACCCATTGAAGAAATTAATTATGATAACTTGACGCACCTGACTTAACAAAACTAATAACATCATCAGGACTTGTAAGCAGTTTGATAACCAAGAAGCTATGCTAGCGTTATTTAAAGGCATACTGAGAAGCAAGTTGGAGTACGCTAGCGATGTTTGGGCACCGTACCACCAGAAGTACATTGATATGTTAGAGCAAATCCAGAAGAAATTCCTCAGGTATGTTTATATGCGGAAGCATGTAACCTATCCAAGGTTCATGCACCATATTGACTTACTTGAGGAAACTGATTCTGTGAGTCTAGAAACTAGACGGAAAGCAAGTCTTGCTATTTTGTCTTTCAAAATTTGGAACAATTTCATCGATAGCCCATTTCTCTTGGGATGCTATGATTTATATGTACCAGACCACTACAGCCGAAGTCGACATCATGACTTATTTAAAGTACCGAACGGCAGAACAGACGTCTTGGCAAAGCATAGCATGACGAGGGGAGTGGTGCTGTTAAATGAAATTGCAAACCATTTGGATGTAAGTGACTGTTCTTTATATGCCTTAAAAATATTATTGAAGAGTCACTTGCCTAAATGCTGATAGGGTAACTAAATTGTACTGTAATTGGAATTATTCTGTTGTACAATAATAATAATAAATAAAACATTCTGAGTACCAAATCGTGACACGAGACTTCCAGAGCTGTTCTTTGTTTATCCGTCGAAAACTAACTATTTCATTAACTCCCCAATTCAAAGACTACATAGGATTGGAAATAAATTCAGTTTTTTTGATATTTTCATTTATTCCTTACCTAAATTTATCTCAGAAATTTCTAAAATTCTGATGTAAATTTTATTATTATTCTTCTAATATTGTTTTTGCTGTTATTTCTTTTTAATTCTGCTTTCTTTCTATTAGTTTAAAGGAAGCGAAATAACACTATAAAATAATTGTTATTTTATTTCTATTATTACTATACTATGTTACATGATTGATGTAAATGCTCCAAGGGCGTAAATAAATAAATAAATATTTATAAAAACACTGTTTTTTAACCTCTGATCGGCCGAAACCGCTCATATGAGCGCAGCTTGTGCGCATGCGCGAAAAAAATATTTCGAAATAAATGTGTTTGTCTGCGATTTTGACCCTTCTATGTACAGAATTTGTATGAAGAACAAGGTCAGAATCGCTTGCGCCAATATTACCCCATAAGATTTCATTCACCTTGCAACCCCAGAATATTTTTAAACAATTTTATCTGTGGTTTAAGAATGTAAGATTTGCTGCAAATTTTAGCTGTCAAGTTGATGCATGTTCCTCGACTAAAACATCGTAAAAATTAACGCAAGTAATGTTGTTTTGGTACATAGTTTATTGTTCTAGGAATGTGTTTCGGTCAATAGAATATACGATAACTCAAAATTAATCCACAAAACATTTAATTCAAAATTCAAAATCGAGTTTTTTTACGAAATTTCCGTATTTTTCCTGGAATTTGCCGGTCTTTGACAGGATAACACTAAGTCAGTGAGCATAAATGCATTGGCTAACAACAAATGGTCTAACCATCAGCCAATGCATCCACTTTGATTTCACTGTTTATCCAATATATTTAGGTTTCATAAAAAAAAATCATTAAATTTATAAATCATATAAATCACCTACCCAATTGGCTAACTCGAGCGTCCCATTATTAAATTTGAATTTTGTAAAAATAAAATCACATTTCTTCAGACTGATTCGTGGATGGTTCGAAAACTCTACTAATCATGGAGAGCATTAGTTTCTGTGCTCCCGATGGTTATGTCCGTCACCGACAGCATAGACTGTTTTATCTCCCAGCCTGCAGAACTAACTTGCCAATGGCCATGCCAGTGGGGAGAGCTAACTTGTGGTTAAATAGAATCACTTTGAATATTGATAAGTTTAACATCAGTGAAGCAGAATTTAGATGGCAAGCTTTGTTGCTGTTAGCATATATCTGCTTATATATATTTATTCCTTGTTGATGGAAGTGTTTTGGATTTTGCACATTTAATGGTTGCTTGTCAGTCGTGTAGGGATTGAAGAGTATTTATTATTAAGCCATTTATTGTTTCTTTAATATATCTTTTCAATTGGGGAGGCGGGTATGGGTGCCGCTGCCCCGAGGACAATTTATTGGATAACTAACACCTCTGCCATAGGTCACCCCAAGTGGTTCGCTACGTTTGGTGATTTAACAGGGGCGCCCGGGTTAATGGGGTGAGGTTTGTATGGGTCTTGGCGGTGGATGCATCTGCCCACCAGCTGCATGGCGAGAGAATGGTTGAGGGAGCCCCTTTGACTTCTCCAGCCATACTCTCTCTGAACATCGCCTTGCACCGCAGTGGGAGGGATGGATTCATACGCCTGTCACTTCTGGATACACTGACCCCCAGATTCCTACCCACCCCTAATACATTCAATTTGGGAGGTGAGAATGGATACCACTGCCCCGGGAACCTTTATCGGGTAACCAACACCTCTGCCATAGGTCACCCCAAATGGTTCGCTACGTTTGGTGACTTAGCAGGGGTGCCCGGGCACAACCTCACCCCCATGAACCCGGGTTCATGGGGGTGAGGTTTGTCTAGGTCTTGGAGGCGGATGACCAGGACACACTGAACCCCAGATTCCTACTCACTCCTTAAGCTTTCCTAAAAAGACCCTCCACACAGCATCCCCAAAGATGACATAGGCCCTGAGGGAAATTATTTTCCTCAGGGCCTCCTGTGTGGAGCTCATGTAAAAAAAACCTTTTCCAAACAGCATCCCCAAAGAAGACATAGGCCCTAAGGGGAATTATTTTCTTCAGGGCCTCCTCTGTGTGGAGCTAATGTAAAAAAAGTCTTTTAAGAACAATTTGAAATATTAATTTTGTAATGTTTTTAAAATGAATGAATAAAATGAATTGAAGGAAGATCACACTGTTGGAATTAATTGGCGCGGAAGTAAATAAAAGAAGGATTAATTGATGAAAGTACTCACTGTTGGGGTGCCATATTTCCGTGACAAACTTCATCCTTGGCGGCCTCAGAGGATACTCCTTGGGGAACTGCAGGTGGGCCTTGAAGAAGCCTCCCTCGCTACAACAGAAAATCAACCATCAGCACAGCTCAACAATTTTGCACTACTCTCATCCTAGCTGTAGCCCAGTGGCGCAGATTAATGGAGAGTTTCCCTCAAGCCACCATAACACAAGTGCTAAATGAGCATATTTTCTAGTTTAGTTGTATTACTATTTTATGTTATCTTATGTTTTAAGGTGATGCGCTGCAAAGTAATAGAAAATCATGTGTTTCTGATTGCTTACAAAAATTATCAATGCTTTAATTAGATACTGTGAGTAGAACACATCTTGGCCTTTGCTTATAAGCCTAGAAAAAAAAAAAGTATCAGCCTATAAAAAAATGCTTTGGAGAGCAAAACTCCTAATTCCCTTTTCGGAAACGGTTTTACTGCAATTAGTGGCATTTTAAGTTCTTCAAAAAATACTTTTTTTAGCATAAATAAAAACAGGCAGCCGGTGTTAAGTGTGAATTTCAACCTTATCGTCATCTGCGAGGGGAGTGCTTGATTTCGCCCAATACCAAAATTTTCACACCTTTATACATATTCTTTCAAGTTGTTGATGAACTTTCAGTATGACGGCGATGGAAAACACTACATTCAAAATTTCAATACAAAATATGGAAAAAATTCGGTTTACGGGAAATAGTCCTAGATAATTTTTTTATACTAATTATGGGCCGGAAAATCCGAATCTGAAAGAATTAGGCGTCGGCAAGCAATATTAACTGAATTACACGACTTTAAAATTTTCTATAAACACTAAAGAAAAAACGTCATTTTTAATGCATTGACACAACAAATCATAGAAAAACAAGAAAGATGTTACACCACATAAAATTAAGTGTTGCCATTATCAATAATATAAGCAGTACACCGGTCACCAATATCAATGTACATGGTTTGTGATAGAAAAGAAAGTGCCCCCTTCGTAGCGCCTACTCGCGTCACGGCAAAAAACATCCCAGTTTTCAAGTAGTTTAGCGGCTACGCTACGTTTGTGTAACATGGTTTGTGATAGAAAAGAAAGTGTTATTGATATTATTGCTTAATGGCAACACTTAATTTTATGTGGTGTAACATCTTTCTTGTTTTTCTATGACTTGTTATGTCAATACATTCAAAATGACGTGTTTTCCTTTGTGTTTATAGAAAATTTTAAAGTCGTGTAATTCAGTTAATATTGCTTGCCGACGCCTAATTCTTTCAGATCCGGATTTACCGGCCCATAATTAGTATAAAAAAAGAAAAAAAAATTATCTAGGACTATCTCCCGTAAACCAAACTTTAGCCCAAAATATCATAGAACACAGACAAAAATCTTTGTAAAAGGCTCTCATCCCATACGACAAAAACAAATATACATTTTACGCAATTGAAATTTTAAATGCAGTATTTTCCATAGCCCAGAATACAAATAATTGTCTTTTATCAAAATTCATACTATGCGTGCCCAGTCACCCCGAAAGTTTACTACTTATATTCATTATTATTGCCACTTCTTTCGACTATAGACACACAGGTCACAAAACATGGCTGCCATTCACCATCTCATCCCTCTTGATAATTACGTCAATAACTAGTGGTTTAGTGATGGAACATCAGAGGACTGTTGATAGATTAACAGGATACTGCCACCTTAGGGGACACTTGAAGCCATTGCGAGTGAAAGTAATCACTAATAACTGTAGGAATTATGAAGACGGAGAAACATTCGTGCATTTGCAGTGCCAACGTCCCACTTCTTTAATACAAGGAGACGTGGCCAAACACCAAATGACGATGATGAATTTTACCAAAGGTAACTGGGCTATTATAAGGTGCAAAATGGGAGATAGCACAGAGGGCTTGGTTTGAGGTCTTACGGAAGCTAGTCAGACCATGTCTATATAGAATTTACGCTGTATAGGCTGCTTCACAATACCACCGCTGGTTTTTAGTCTTATCCAGGTTTCTGCAACTTGTCCTAGGTCTTTGAACTCCATAAACATTTCTCTAACACATCCATCTTTGATCTCCACTCCAGTACTCTTCTATGCAACATTGTCCTACTTCACTTGAGCACACTTCTACACCATGTTTACCTAGGTCTCCACTTTAACACTCTTCTCGGTAAATATTCGACTAAACACCGCACTTTAATTAGACATAGATTTTTGGAATTACACTACATTTTAAATTATAATTAATTACAAGATTACTACAAGAAACAACTAATTACATTAGGATAAATGATAAAAGATGTATTAAAATAACATTTTTATTCAAAGTTCAAAATTTCCCGTATAAAATGATTCCTTTGCCGTCATTTTAAATTTTTTTTTTTTGCATTAACATTTGCGTAAGATTTATTTTAACTAAATTTCTTGTAGTAATTATTGAAATGAAGTGTAATTTCCCTATTCTGTGTCAAAGTGCGGCGGTTAATGGAATAATTACCCTCTTCTCCTTTTCATCTCCTAGGTCTTCAAGCACTTTTCTCCACTACATTGTCCTCGGTCTCCACTTGAGTAAACTTCTACGCAACGTTGTTTAGCTCTGCACCGAAGTAACACTTTCCACAGCATCGTTTTTAATCTTCACAACATTGTTCTAGGTCTTCACTTGAGCACACTTATTCACCGCTTTACTAGGTCTCCACCGGAGCGCTCTTCTCCACCTCATTGTCCTAGGTCTCCATTTAAGTATTCTTCTCCACCACATTGCCTAGGTATGCACTGGAGCACTACTTTCCACGGCACCGTCCTAAAATCTCCACAAGAGAGCACACTTTCTTCTTCACCATGTTTTCTAGGTCTCCACTTTGGCATTATTTTCCACCGCCACCATTGTCTGTGAATCACATAACCTACGGTACCATAATATTATTGGATCATGCTGGCACTGCACACATTGGAAAACTATTGTTAATTTAACAAAATCAGTTCAACAGAGTTATTGAAATTTATAAAAGCAAATTGAAAAGATGACACTGTATAAAATCTTTTGAGTCATTGGTGATGCATCTTCTTTGTCCAAAAATAAACACACAATTATGAGAAAAAATGAGAGAAACTCACTAGAGGGTGTCCGGAGGTCCGATGATGAGCACCTCCCATCTGTAAATGTCATTGTCATCCACCAATCCTGCCGAAAATCCTTCCACAGGATTCTTATTTAATTCTGAAAAATGTTAGAAGATTCAAGCTCAAGTACACTCGCGGACAGACATTTTGTGCAGACATATATTTGACAAATAAATAAGCATTATTCAGATATTATTAGCAGGATATCATTTTAAAAACCTAACAGACTGATTAAATTTATTGCGGCGTCGCCTTTTCTAACATTATTAGTCATTTCAGTATATATCCGAGTTAGACATGTTTGAAATGCGAAAACATTAGAAGCGAACGGCGACGGAGGTATTGATTTTGCCAAAAGCATAATGCAATACGCATTCGGAAAGGACCGATAAATAAATTTACGAATTAACGAAACCACGTTTCCATTGTCATGTTATTTCGGTCCCAAAAGCGAAAGCGGACAATCAGAAGCGACCCTTCTGAGGTCACTCGTGTTATTCGGGTACCGCTAGCCTGGTAAATCCTCTCTGGGAGGAAATTAATAATCTTACGAGGATGTCTTACCTGCTAGCTGCTTTTTCAATAAAAGCGAAGACTGTGTTTCTGACATTAATTATAATTGTGAAATTTACTTTGAACACACGAAACAAATGATTTTTCCTTCAAAAGATGGCTGACCGCTGAGTTGAGCAGGCTGGGAAACATATGTCTTGTTTCCGGCATTGCTGTTGGTGTTGGTGATTGGTGCGCAGCGCTCCATTCGGACCGGCGACGCTAGAGGGAACCCGCACTCCTCACTGGCGCGGCGGGACCTGCTTTACCAGTCACTTTGCTTGCTGCATATTTATGCTTGCTGCTTTCACTCGGCGCACGCAGATGGCTCCGTGCATCACATTTTTTGTTAAATATTTAATATTCGTTTGCGTTTTGAATTGTATTGTAATTTTTATTTACGAGAGAAATTTGAACATTAGGTATTTTACCAAAATGTTGATGTCACTGTCGCTCTCACTCCCCCGAGTAGTGAGCGAAAGGGACAACTTCAGGCTGATAATACCTACCTAAATAAAATTGTGAAAATTCAGATTTTGTATTCCCCATTTTTCTCCTCCAAAACTGGACCGATTTTTAAGATTTTTTTTACTAACTGCATAAGAAGAATATACTGCAATAAAGCAAAACTGTATGTTTAAAAAATACATTGTTGAGTTTGTACACTGCATATCATTTGATGGCGTTGAAACTAGGCAATTTTAACGATTTTTGCATGGTCTCCTACCTCCCAGTAGGATCGATACCTATTGTATAATAATAAAAAAAATATTTGCATTATCGAATTCAAGAGAGTGAATTGGGGAATACATTCTATGGAAAAAATCTAATCTAATAACTTATTTAGTAAATAAAGATAAAGTCACAACTCGTTGGGGGGTTCGGATGGGGGTAGGAGAGGGGGACGGTGGGGAGGGGGGACCCGCACCGGGTGCCACCCGATAGGGGGTGACAATATTCCTTACTTTTCACCTGTGTCATTCTCATTTCTTTCGTAGGTACATTGTGGTTGACGTGAACTCATGAAGTGCATTAATACTAGTGCGTTAGCATTTTTAAAAGTGTTGAAAGACATCTTAAAAGGTAGCTAAAGTGGATTGGATAGTTTATTTGTTGTAATAAACGCAAAACTGAATACAGTTATAACCAGGGGCGTAGCTACTATTGGTGGATGACAATGACATTTACAGATGGGAGGTGCTCATCATCGGACCTCCGGACACCCTCTAGTGAGTTTCTCTAATTTTTTTCTCATAATTGTGTGTTTATTTTTGGACAAAGAAGATGGATCACCAATGACTCGGTGGCACCAAATGAAGGGGCTAGACGGTGATGTGCACCGGGGCCCCCAAGCTCAGGGGGCCCTCGGACCCTGACCAGAAAACATCATTTTGAACTATCTACAATTTCCCCCACCTTTGGAATGTAAATAAAATAGGCAGCAACACGACTTTAAGGTACTTTTTTACAATAGCTCCACACAGGAGGCCCTGAGTAAAATATTTTCCTGTCATCTTTGGAGATGCTGTGTGGAGGGTCTTTTAAAAACAAGGAAGGAGAAGAAGTTCTGGGAAGGATAAGGTATGAGGGGTGGGTAGGAATCTGGGGGTCAGTGGGTTCCGGAGTGACGAACGTATGAATCCATCCCTCTCACTGCGGTGCAAGACGATGGGATGAGAGAGACCAGCTGCAGAGGTCAAAGGGTCTCCACAAACCGGCCTTTCCCGATCCGGTCTGCCACCCAGTCTGGCCCGCCCACACCCTACCATTGGGCGGGCGCATCCGAAAAAAAATTATTCACAAAATAAATTAAAGAAAACACTTGAAATCTTGACCGTTTCTCATAACTCCGTTTGCAAAGGGAGTTTTATGCCCATTACATATATTCGTGGCGATGTAAGGCACACTTAGAATACATATGCCTATCACCTATATGCGGTGGGGTAGCTAGCATGGGTGGCACCAGGGGCGGATAACGTGGTGTCAACCCCCCCCCCCCCCCCCAATTTCGACTTCATAAAAAATAAAAAAAAACATTACAATTACAGCATTACGTCCTGGGGGGGGAGCCATAGAGCTACGAAAATATGAATAACAGACCGTGTTCAATATTTTTGTGACAATATCCTTCGTAATTTTTTTTTCTACAGTCGGGTGTCACCCTCCGTCGGATGTGATGTCACCCCCCATCGGGTGGCACACGGGGCGGACCGACCCCCTCGCTACGCCACTGCCTATATTCGTGGCGATAGAAGTTACCCTAAGAATACAATACATATATTAAATTTGTCGCTTGTGGGCCATCTTCATTATATTAGGTCCTTACATATGAAATTGGCGTTTTGTATGGGAGGAACATAATGTCGATTTTTTTTTAATATAATATATTTATTTAATCAAAGTATGTACCATTGCTATCTACGCACTTTTGCCATCTCATAGGTAGTTCATCGATCCCTTTACTAAAAAAACCATTCGGACGGGAATCAATAAAATCTTTGAAGGCGGTTTGGACTGCCCCATCGGAGTTGAATTTTTTCCCTTGCAAGAAGTTATCCAAATTTCGAAAAAAATGATAATCTGTTGGGGCAAGGTCCGGAGAGTACGGTGGATGTCTTAGACATTCCAATTGAAGCTCCTCTAATTTGGTAGCCGTCTGTTGTGCAGTGTGTGGTAGCGTTCTAACGCGCGTTTGTTGATTTGCTTCACTCAATTCGTGAGGTACCCACCTTTCAAGCTTTTTTACCTTCCCAATTTGCTTAAAGTGGATTAAAACAGTTTTATCACTAACACCGCAGCCTGCAGCTAACTCGGACGTGGTTTGCGATGGATCGGCTTCCACAATAGCCTTCAATTCTTCATTATCAACTTTGGTCTCCGGCCGTCCACGGGGCTTGTTCTGCAGGTCGAAATTTCCAGAACGAAAACGTTGGAACCAAAAACGCAATGTGTTTTCTTTTGCGGCACCGTCGCCATACACATCATTAATCCTTCGAGCCGTTTCTGCAGCACTGGTGCCACGGTGGAACTCGTACCCGTAAATAACGCGATATTTCAAGTTTTCCATTTTGTAAACTAAGTGACGCAAAGAAAAAAAAACAATTAAACGAATGAATTATAATTTTCGAAACACAAATACATGAGTAAATAGCTGTATAAACTTGAATTTGGAATTCCTAACCAAAGAGAAGATATTTGAGATCAAAGTTGCCAGTACGGCAAAACGCCAATTTCATATGTAAGGACCTAATATAACCACTTTTGGTTTACATGGTATTTGATTTAGTTGTCATTATGGTGTATTTACAATTTGGGAGGCGGGTATGGGTACAGCCTCCCCTGGAACCATTTATTGGAAACGAACACCCTTGCCATGTATTTTAAATTTTGGAGGCGGGTATGGGTACCGCCGTTCCCGGAACCATTTATTGGATAACCAACACCCCTGCCATAGGTCACCCCAAGCCAGGGCCGTAGCTAGAGGGGGGGGGGCATTATGGAGCAATGCCCTACCTTAAAATACCTGTGCCCTACCTTAAGAAATACCATCGAGTATGGTAATACACTAGTAAACTGTTCATTCTGCCCATAGATGGCATTGAAGTAAGTGGTGGGAGGCTGTATGCGCGTATTGCTATCACTGCTTACGGGGAATTACCAAACAGTTTGGGGATGCTATAAAACGGTTGAGTCATAAATAAACCAATTCCTAACAACGTATGCAGGGACAATGGGGGTCTAGTTTTGGGTAATTATAAATGTAGAGTCGTTCTATAAAAAATAGAGTCCTTGTGAGAGCCCTGAAGTAATAACCATCTGTTCCTTACACCGGGGCGGGTATGTGGTGGATAACCTCCAATGAACTGCGAATGTGAGAATATTTTCCTTCGAAATGTATCAACAGGTGAATCCAGAACTGGAATTTTACGTTCTGAACCCAAAACTGGTATAAGTTAAATCTGTATGCGGCGTATTAAAACTACACTCAGATGAAAATAGTTTTTATTTATTTTGGTAGCACCATAGTCTGCAACTAGAATTTTATAACTGCATTTCAAATAAGATAATGTTTTCCGTGACATTCATGTCAGCAGATGAATCCACAATTAGAAATTTACATTATGACAATAAAACTGGTTTTAAATTAAGGGTGAATCTGCTTGCGTGTCCTCAGCTCTAATTAGTATTACTCTCATACAATGTGTGGTATGGTTTTCCTATGAATTACGAATTTTAAAGAATGGTTTGAAACAAAAAAATTAGTGTGATTTAGAAGTAAAACTTCAATTTTGAGCGAGTATATATATATCTCCCTCTCAACTTCCCCCGACCGTTCGCCTCTCCCGATCACACTTTTCATAACGCTCTCGTCACACATTCACCAGCTTACTCCCCAAGTCAAGCGTGCGTAAAGGCCCGACCGTTCGCCTCGCCCGATCACACTTATCGTAACGCTCTCATCACGCATACACCAGCTTACTCCCCAAGTCAGAAATTTTACTTCAAAAACTTTTACTCCACTCGAAATATTAGAACGGTTTTCTTCGAAATGCGTCCACAGATTAATCCGTTACTGAAATTTTGACGGATCATTCGGAACATGAAACTGGTTTTAACCTAAGAGTTAATCTGCACGCGAGTCTTCAGCTTTAGCTCAGATACTACACCCTAGAACAAGAAAATGGTTTTCCTCTTACTTTTGTACTTGGAACACATGGATGGTTTGATGATCCATGAAACTTTCTTAGAATTATCGCGCATCGTTCACGGACCTCTCTCTATCATTTTCGCTGAATATTAGCCATAAACAATCCAAGTGCAAAACAAAATTCGACCCAGACGGTGTTGCCAGTCGCTGCAGTGATCAATATGGCATTATTATACATTCATTTAAAGAAAGGGGATTCCCCAGGTTTGTCACAGAATAAGTAATGAAAAATTCCTTGCCCATTTCAATCGGTCTGAATCGTAGGTGCTACAAAAATATGAAACGAAGGGTTAAATTTTTTACAAGATATTATTATTATTTTTTGTGAAATTTTGCCGCCCCTTAAAGGTGCCGCCCGGGCCGCCTCTCCCCCCCCCCAGATCAGATCAAGTTTAATTTTAACTTACCAATTAAGGCAAATTAAAGCAGTACGGAGAAACTTGACAACAGAGGCAACTAAATTACTAGTCAATTCGTATGTTGTTTCACGTCTAGATTATTGCAACGGAAAATATGCTAGTCTCACAAAATATCAAATCTACAAATTACAATCTGTTTTCAACGCTGCGGCAAGACTCATCACCGGCGTATCTAAATATTCCCATATTTCTGAGCATCTCAAAAATCTTCACTGGCTCAAGTGCCCCGAGAGAATCCAGTTTAAGCTCTGCTGGATGGTATTCAAGTCTCTTAACGGAATGGCTCCAAATTACTTATCGGAAATGTGTATTCCAGAAATTTCCAATTCTCGACAATCAACCCTCAGGTCAGCAGCAGCATCAGCGATTGGAAGGTAGAAGAAACCAAAGCGCATACCAGATACTAAATTCGGTGAGCGTGCTTTCGGAGTGTCAGGACCTAAAGCCTGGAATGGACTGCCACACGAGTTAAGAATGATCACAGATTCAGCGCAATTTAGAGCTAAACTTAAAACTCATCTTTTTAGACAGTCATATCCATAAGTTAAAAAAAAACTTTCACCTTCGCCTTCACGGCTCGCAACATTGTAAATAACTATGTGTGTAAAAGCAAATTCTTAAAATTCTCCTGACTTTCAAAATAAATATTAACTCAACTTTGGCATTAATCTTCTTTTAAAGATAAATATAAATGTAAAACCCATGCAATGTCCAGTGTTTTGAATATAATGTCCTCCACGTGCAAAGTCGTATCTTCCCCAAGCATAAACTTTCTAATAAAGTGTGTTTTATCGGAAGTGTCCTGCAGGTAAGTATGTTTCTGTATCTATTTGAAAATAATAAAATTAGATAGAGCCTAGGATTCATAATAAATTGTAAAGCGCCCTTGAGGTGATTTTTCACAAAAACGGCGCTATACAAATTATCCAATTATTATTATTATTATTATTGCGCCCTACCTATAATTACCGCTGCCCTATCTTAAATTCAACTCTGGCTACGGCCCTGCCCCAAGCGCCTCGCTACGTTTGGTGATTTGACAGGGGTTAACCCAGTTTTATTTTATATAACGTCATTGGGTTTACCGGGTTTTTGGGTGAGGTTGGTCTGGGTCTTGGTGGCGAATGCGTTTCCCCACTTGCCACTGCGTGGCGGGCTAGGTCTGGGGAGACTGCTTGAGGGAAACATAATCTAAACCTCTCAAGCCGGACTCTCTCGACCCATCGCCATGCATCGCAATGGGAGGGGTGGATTCATACATCTCTCACTCCTGGTCACATTGACCCCAAATTTATACCCCCCCCTCTCTTTTTTCTTTCGCAGAATTTCCTCTCTTTCTTTTCCTTGAAAAGACCCTCCACACATCATCCTACAGATGACATGGGCCCTGACGGATTTTTTCCCCTCAGGGCCTCAGAAAAAAATGGACACAAAAAAAAATAAAATCAAGTAAGTATCATTAAAAAATGAAATTAAATATTTTTCACGGTTAAAAAGTAGACAAGATTATAGAAAAAAAAAACAATGCAAAATCTATCATTTGAAGGATATTTTTGCAAAAACTGACATGTTCCACTTTTGAAAACTATACAGATGTCAAATATTTAATTTTTATCTGTGTTTTTAAGTACCTAACAGATTACTTTAGTACATTTGAAAAATAAAATATAAGCAAATTTTGTTTGGAATAGCCCAATCTGGCCCATTTAATACTCGTAATACAATACGGTATCATTGCGTGGGGAGGAGTTTACAAAACCTCAATTTTGCCACTGGAATTATTCAAAACATTATTCTAAGAAGTCGCACCATGCCATGGTACGTGTTGAGAGCAATAGACAAAACACAGTGGGTCGCTTATGTACGCCATTAATGCATACCAGTTTTGCACAACACTACTACACGTAAAATGGAGCGGTATGGTTTAATTTTTATTTTTTATATTATTTTATTTTTTATTTTATTTTATTAGGAAAACCAACAGTTACAATTATTAATAATGTTTGATGAAATATGTACAGAAATTTAACCAATAATAGGTTTTCGCTGAAGTATATCAATTATTTAGTGAGTAGGTAATCAACTAGCAATAGAGCTGAGATTAGAATCCGACTACAATAAATTCAAAACAATTAAACAATAATACAATAAAATAAACACATAAATTTTGTTGAAGACTACTTTTATTTTATTAACACTACCGGTTTCGGAAGCACCCTTCCTTCGTCGGGAGAATATTATAACTAACCTATGATATAGAATATTGACAGATATACAAATTTTAAGTGTTTTAGTGGGATGTAAGCAAAGGGGTAGGGGTAATTGCGGAATTACCGGGAAGAACGGAGCGGTTAAATGGAAAAATATTTAGAATGGGACTAAAGGATAAATTAATTTGGTTATTCAAAATACTAGAATTATTATTTAGGGATTTTCTAATTTCAAGTGTTTCTAAGTTATCTAATTTTTTGCTTTTATTATTACGGTCAAGAATTTTAACTCCTGTGTCCTTATTAAAAGTTTGATCTGTGGAAATGAGATGATTAGCAAACTACGAAAAATTATTATCATTAAAGCATCTTAAAAGTTCTGTGATTCTAATATTTATATTTCTAGTTGTCTTACCTATGTAAAACGATGGACAATCATTACAACATAGTTGGTAAATACCTGAGTGGCTAAATTTATGAGCTCTATCTTTAGTGTTTTTTTAGTAATTTACCTAAATTGTTATCAGTATAAAACGCGGGTTTAATGTGGGCAGGCAATTTTTTTGTACTAAGTGTTTAAACGAATTTAGCCCAAAAAAAATAACGACACACATTTACAGCTATTCAAAATTTTAATATTGTTATACATTGGCGTTTACAATAATTTATGCAGCTGAAAATAAATGTGATTTTCATTATTCATACATTTAGCAGCGGTGTTTACAACATTTTTGGCGTACACAAAAAAAATGTCAACTGCTGTAAGCGCCAAAAATATAGTCCTTCTTCACTTATAAAAGATTTTAACATTACCATTTGATAGATCATATTCTTTCAGCTAAGCATTTTAAAATTGGCATTTCCGTAACCACTGGTTTAAAAGTTACGATTTTTTTTTCTAAAATCTGAAAAGTTTTTTGGCTCTGGTGAACAATTTGGTTTTTGGCTGTTACAGCAGTATTACGATGTGTATATAAATAATTAATAAAAAAAAGTAAGTAAGTCTACTTAGCAAGACAATCTTGGAATAATCATATTTTGCACCCAATTGCCTTGGAATACGCTGATTTTGTCGCCATATTATAACAAAACTGTCAGTAAATATCATACTAAAGTAGGCGGCCATTTTATCACGTGACCAAATGCTCTGTTTCTATTGGCTGAAATGGAAACAGTTTTGATAGTAACATTGGATAGAACATAAACATACCAAACCACCCACGGACGAAAGAAGACGATTTTTGAAGAAACAGTAATTTTTAAAGTTATTTTTTCTACGGGAATGAGTAGCTTTTGCAACATCGTATTTCAAATCTAATATATAAAATTCTCGTGTCACGGTGTTTGTTACCATACTCCTCCGAAACGGCTGGACCAATTTTGATGAAATTTTGTGTGCTTATCTGGTAGGTCTGAGAATCGACCAACATCTATTTTTCATACCCCTAAAAGTAAAGGGTGTTCCACTCCGAAGAAAATTATTTTCCCCATACATTTTGTTTGGAACGAATTCTCCTATTTTGAAAGAACTGCAGCAATATTGTAAGGGGTATAATATTGAACTGGGGGAGGGGGGAGGGTGGAAAGGAACTCAGGAAGGGGGGTTAGCGGGACGGGGGAAGGGGAGAAGTGGAGTGGGGAGAGGGAGAGGGAACGCGAGAGGGGAAAGGATACGCAGGGAGAAACAATTTAGATCAAGGTATGGTATACGCAGGGAGAAACAATTTAGATCAATTCAGCTAATAAGTTGACAACAGTTTTTGATTCTGAGGTGGTACGAAGTTCGCCGGATCAGCTAGTATAAGAATAAAAATATAAATAAATAATATTTAGAAAAATATTACATTTACAGAACAAATTAGATTAAAAAAATCGAGTGCAGTGCACACGCGGTGGAAGCGAAACTTTACCAAAACAATCTCAACCAATTGAAAAGTGAGGTAATAATCAAAGCGGCCAATGAGCGCAGACCTAGCGTCATTTCCGTTTCATATCTCAACCAATAGGAGCCTTGAATAGTGACATCATAATAAAAGTGGCCAATTAGCGCAGTTTGATGCTTCGCAGGTGCTGCAATGCGTCATTTCCGTTTCATACAAATTCCAAATCACAACGGGCTAAAGAAGTTTCACTCAAAAAATTGAAATAATTCAGTTTCGAAAATATACCCCTCATTTAGCCTATAAAAATTGCACATCATTTCTAAAATAGGACTGTCGGGTTTTACGACTAAAATAATAAAAAAAAAACATAAATTATTATTTTATTTCAATTAAAAGAATATTTTTCCTTATTACTACAACAGATGATATCTTCAAAACGGGTGTTCATATTTTTTTCGCTGTAGGAGGTCATACGGTAATGCGCGTTTTCATCCCGCGACAAAATATCCCCGTCAAAATATCCTCCGATAAAATATCCTCCAACAAAATATCCTCCGACAAAATATCTTCCGACAAAATATCCTCCGACAAAATATCCTCCGACAAAATATCTTCCGACAAAATATCCTCCGACAAAATATCCTCCGACAAAATATCCTCCGACAAAATATCTTCCGACAAAATATCCTCCGACAAAATATCCTCCGATAAAATATCCTCCAACAAAATATCCTCCGACAAAATATCTTCCGACAAAATATCCTCCGACAAAATATCTTCCGACAAAATATCCTCCGACAAAATATCCTCCGACAAAATATCTTCCGACAAAATATCCTCCGACAAAATATCCTCCGACAAAATATCCTCCGACAAAATATCTTCCGACAAAATATCCTCCGACAAAATATCCTCCGACAAAATATCTTCCGACAAAATATCCTCCGACAAAATATCCCACGACAAAATATCCTCCGACAAAATATCCTATGGAAAAAACATTCTCCAACAAAACATCTACTCAAACTTGACCTAATCCAACAAAAATGGTACAAAAATAATACAGACATCCTCTAAAGACAATAAATTATTGTTCGAAAATAGTAAAATGGGTTAAAATAAAACAGATAATATTCAAAAATCTGTTTCCGAAAAATAAGAAATTATACAGATTTGGCATTCTCAGACTATAAAAATATATCCATTCGTTATTTCGGCTACTTGCATTATACCAACTCTCTCATTCAAAATTTAGGCATATTAGATTTGTCAAAGAATCTAATATATAAAATTCTCGTGTCACGGTGTTTGTTACCATACTCCTCCGAAACGACTGGACCAATTTTGATGAAATTTTGTGTGCTTATCTGGTAGGTCTGAGAATCGACCAACATCTATTTTTCATACCCCTAAAAGTAAAGGGTGTTCCACTCCGAAGAAAATTATTTTCCCCATACATTTTGTATGGAACGAATTCTCGTGGGAGGGGGGAGGGGGGAGGGGGGAAAGGAACTCAGGAAGGGGGGTTAAGTGAGTGGGGAGAGGAGAAGGGGAGAAGTGGAGTGGGGAGAGGGAGAGAGAACGCGAGAGGGGAAAGGATACGCAGGGAGAAACAATTTAGATCAAGGTATGGTATACGCAGAGAGAAACAATTTAGATCAATTCAGCTAATAAGTTGACAACAGTTTTTGATTCTGAGGCGGTACGAAGTTCGCCGGATCAGCTAGTTTATATATAAAAATACACAAATCGGTCATTTTAAATACGTAGGATTACGAAAGATTTTTTAAATAATTATATTGAGGGATCAGTAGGATTTATCGGTCCAGTTAGGAGTTCTACAGAACCGAACCCTCTGATATGAAAATATCTGGAGTCGATGAATTATTTTCCCATTTGGTCTCTTTAACATTTTGTTCTTGTATTATTTTGTATTTATTATACTTATATAGTGCAAGTGCATAACGTGTATTGACTAGGTGATCATTTGTGGAAAAGTGCGTAAAAGGGTTAAGTTTTTCCTGCGGCAACGATTTAAACCGGACATAAAATCTGAAGTGTATTAATGGTCTTTACAGGATGTCTGTATTATTTTGTCCCATATTTTTGTTAGTTTAGGTTAGGTTAGGTTACGTCATGTTAGGTTAGATTAGGATAGGCTAGGTTGGGTTTTAGTAGATTATTTGGTTAGGGGATGTTTTGCCCGTAGGATATTTTGTCGGAGGATATTTTGTCGGAGGATATTTTGTCGGTGATATTTTGTCGTGGTATAAAAAGTCGCGGAACCGGTCATACAGGATATAACATTACCTACCCGATATTATAGACAAAAATTCGATTACTAAAATATTAGCGACACTCAATCGAAAATCTGAAACAGAAAAATCAGAAAAAAGATACGGTTACATCTAGAAATCTCACACGGTCACATCTTCAGGTATCTTCCTTTGATTTTTCTAATTCAGATTTTCCATTGAGTGTCGCTAATGTTGTCTTCATTAATAAAAATACTAAAATTTGATGTTTTACTCAGTTCAAAATTAAAAATAAATATTCATGAATTGAAGAATTGTAGATGTCGCATGTTTCATAACGCTGATGGGTTTCATTCGTGTTTGTGTTCCGATCGGCCTTTAGGATCGGAAGGAATCCAGATTTTGGAATTCCGCACATTAAGGGTACCTACCTACACGGTAGACAGGAGTCAAGTACCGCATTATCGCCAGTCTGTCAACAACCATAGCTCATATCGTAACGTGACTCAAACTTTATCGTGGTTTTAATAACCGTCCAGAGCAAACTGCATCGCGCGCTTATGGACACATCTGTGACTGTCACCGAATGGAAAACAAGCCAGACGACACAATAGCAGTGAGCACTTAATTGTGAATTACCGTATCTTGTTTTGTGGTCGGCCATAGCTCGTATCGAAATCCATAAGCGTTTTTAAATAGCAAAGAGTGGCCGCAAGGTTATTTTGGCCCCCGTGCATCGTCACGAAACATCGCATATTAAATAAAAATGGATAAATTTATCCAAGACACTATCTATAGGACCTAGGTAGTATTTAGTTCGAGATGAATCATGCAATTTTATATAAAGATAGCAGCCAATAAAAATATGCTGTAAGAAAATGTTGGTAGTTCTTAGTCTAGGTATGATACAGTTAAATATGATCGAATCGGATAGGGTCACATTAGCTCAGTGGTAGAGCTCCGTCCCGGAAAGGCAAAGGTCCTGGGTTCGTTTCGTCGACCGCATCTTTTATATGATTTTTCTGTTTCAGATTTTCCCCTTTATGATATTACCATATCAATGTAATGATTTTTATAGGTAACCAGGATCCCTAGCACGATCAATCGATAAGGGTTGTATCGATAACTTTCGGTAACTTCTCATCGTTCCCTAGGACAACTGCAGATCGCTAACGTACGAACAACAGTTGACGTCGAATATATTAAGAACACTTAGACATTGTGATGGAGCGACAACGTCCTCAAAGACATATCTATCTTGGAGCTTCCAAACTGGAGAGAGCTGGCACAAAACCGAGATGAGTGGAGGAATACTCTTGAGGAGGCCAAGATCCACCAGGGGTTGTAGAGCCAATAGTGATGATGATTTTTTTTTTTTTTTTTTTTTTTTTTTTTTACATTAACTCCACACAGGAGGCCCTGAGGAAAATAATTTCCCTCAGGGCCTATGTCATCTGGGATGCTGTGTGGAGGGTCTTTTTGAGGAGAGGAAGGAATGAACATTGGTCTTGAAGAGACCCATGTTGTAGGAAGGAGGAAACACAGAGGCCGGCAAATCATTCCACAGCCGAGCTGTTGAACACAAGAATGAGTCGAAGAAACGACCCGTTCTCATGTGACAAATGTCAACTGTGTACAAATGTTGGGCACGCGTTTGGCGTGTTTCCCGACTATGCACCGGTGCCGAAGGGATCAATGATGCTAGTTCCTCGGAGCATCTTCCATTGTAATACCGGTAGAACAAGGATAGCATTCCCACCCGACGCCTGTGCTCTAAAGATTGCAATCCGTCTGTTAAGATGGGAGAATCTATCAAACGGACCGCCCGTTTCTGCACAGAGTCGAGGGTATTTTTCAGGTATTTTGGAACTCCAGACCAGAGGTGGCTGCCAAATTCAACCGTGGGGCGCACTTGCGATTTGTACAGGGTTAGCAGTTGTGTACTATTAAAGTATCTGCGGGCCCTGTACAGTACGCCCAGTTTTTGGGAGGCTAGCTTTACTCTGGCTTCGATGGAGCCCCCATACCTGAGCTGGTCACTTAGGGTTACACCAAGCATATCAATGGAGGGCCTGTTCGGAAGATTGCTTCCGTTGAAAGAGACTAGATTTTCATTTCGATCCCTTTTGGACGTAATCAGACAAGATTGGGTCTTTGAAACATTAAATTCAACGAGATTATTTTTACCCCAAGAGAAAACACTCTCGAGGTAGCCGTCCATTCTTTGCTTCAAAGCCCTACGAGCTGTTGGAGTTTGTGAGCCCTTTGGGGGCTTGTCAAACAAAAAGCTATCATGAACTGTACTGTCGTCCGCATAACAGTGAATTGGTGCACATGACAAAAGGTCGTTGATGTGCAACAAAAACAAAGTTGGAGACAGAACCGATCCCTGCGGGACGCCAGCATTTATCGAGTGTGAGGAAGAGGTGAAACCATCGACTACCGTCTGAATCGACCTCCCCCTCAAGAAGTCGGCAATCCACGTACACAAGGATGCGGGAAGTCCGTAAGAATGCAGCTTGTTGACTAGTCCTCGGTGCCAAACCCGGTCAAAGGCCTTGGAGATGTCCAGTGCAACCGTTTGGGTCTCACCGAAACGTTCCAGGCATCGCCCCCAAACATGCGTCACATACGCGAGAAGATCACCGCACGAGCGGTTCCGACGGAATCCGTATTGACGGTCGTTAATAATTTTGTTCTTCTTGTTGATGATGATGATGATGAGACATTGTGATTTGTGAACTGTTATTTATTTGTTGGCGATCTGCAGTCATGCTAGGGAATGATGAGAAGTTACCGAAAGTTATCGATTCAATCTTTATCGATCGACCGTGCTAGGGGTCCAGGGTACCTAGCATGGTCGATCGATACAGGTTTTATAGAAAATATCGGTAACTTGTCATCGCTCCCGAGCACGACTGCAGGCCGCTAACGAAAAAATAAAAGTTCACGTCAAACAAATTAGGAACCTTTAGTCGTTGTGAAATGTTGTTTGTTCGTTAGCGGCCTGCAGACGTGCTCGGGAACGATGACAAGTTACCGACATTTTCGATAAAAATCGGAAATGCTTCCTTCAGAATATCGGTTGTGGCTCGAGCAGTGTGCGCCGTTGCACCGTCCTGTTGTAACCACATGTTCTCCAGTCCCAATTCATCCAATTGAGGAAGAAAAAAATCGATAATCATGGCTCTGTAGCGTGCGCCGTCCACAGTCGTCGTTTGGCCCGCGGCGTTCTAAAAAAATGGCCCGATGACTCCTCCAGCGTAAACAGCACACCACGCAGTAACTTTGAGCGGGTGTAATGGCTCTTCGTGGGTGATACTCGGATTTTCGGTGCCTCAGAAACGATTATTTTGTTTATTCACGTAACCGCTATTATGAAAATGAGCTTCATCGTTCATGACAATTTTCGATGAAAAATCGTCCACCTTTTCGTTGCGATTCATGATGAGCGTAGGTTATCCGCATTAGGCGGTCAACAGCTAACAGCTGATGCACTGTCTGCACTTTTTAAGGGAACATCTTCAAATCTTTCACCAAAATTCTGCGTAGGGACCGCCGGCTAATGCCCAATTGCGTGGCACGTCGTCTGGTCGATGTTCCGGGCTCTTCTTCGACGTCTTGGGCAACAGCAGCGATATTCTCAGCAGAATGGCTGCTCTGGGGCCGGCCAGCCTTGGGAACATCTCGTGTTGTCCCAGTCTCTCCAAGGCGAGTGGCCAAACGCCGCAGTGTTTGTCCAGTTGGTGTCGGACGGCCAGGAAATCTGCGACGAAATTCACGCTGCGCCAACACAACCGACGAATTGTTGCGCAAAATATGTGACCAATTATTCCGCGTTTACTTCACAAATGTCAAAACCGAATTGACATTTGGCGCCATTTGCAAAAGTTGTAGCGTTTTCTAATAGAGTGATTACTTTTGCCCCACCTTGTACAATCGTAATTGTCACGGAAGATAAATACAGACAGAGAATTTGATAGCAAATCCAATTCCATTTCTAATTTGGGAGTTGGGTACGGGTACCGCCGCCCGGTGAACCATTTATTGGATAACCAACACCTCTGCCATATGTCATCCCAAGTGGTTCGCTATGTTTGGTAAGTCACCAACCATAGGGTGCCCGGGTTCTTGTTCAGATCTTGGCGGCCGATGCGTCTGCCCACCTGCTGCGTGGTGGGCAGGATCGAGAGAGACTGGTTGAAGGAGGTCTTTTATCCTCCCCAACCAGAATCTCTCGACCGCCTTGCACCGCAGATGAAGGGATGGATTCATACGTCCGTCACTTCTGGACACACTGACCCCAGATTCTTATCCACCTATTTCCTTCCCAGAACTTCATTTCTTAAAAAAAAAACTCTGCTTACGGCACCCCCTATGATAACACAGGCCCTGAGGGAAATTATGTTTCTCAGGGCCTCCAATAAAAAAGCTAATATAAAAAAAACATTAATTTTCAAGTCTCGTCACGAGGTGAATATAAGGATTTGTTGAATTGGTTATTAAAAACGTAAGTAGATATGTATTGAAATTGTACATACATTATTACCAAAAATAGTTTTAAAACCTGTTCATACGGATACTGGATAGTTACGTCCACCCACACTCCGCGAGGCTAACGCCGGAGCATAATGCGAAGAAAATCCACCCACATAACGCGAGGCTAATGCCTTCCATATGGATTTGAATCTACATCGATCTCGAGGGGTAAGGTGCTCGACTAGTTATCCGAAGGTTGTACGTTCAAATCCCTGCACATGCAAATAAATTTGATTTAATTAATTTTTCTATTTTCGTAATTAATTTATTTAAAACTAGCAGACCCGGCCACACGTTGCTGTGGCTAACGAAACACAATGCCATTACCCAACCTTTTTAAAATCCACATCAGCCGCTTGCCAGCTGCCCGCTGCCTTTTTTTTAAAGTAAAAAAGTATTTATTTATTAAATTACAGAAGACATTTTGTACAAACATTTGAGTAGACCCACAAAGCTGTCATATGGCAGCTTGTCTGCAGGTTCTAACAATTTAAACATTCTTAATATAATATCTAAGAAAATATTTGTAAATACATTTATATTTTTAAGGAAACATTAGAATAGATCACATAGTAATATGAGATAATTTAACTTACAACTATAAATATAAAAGATATTTCAATATACCTGCCTAATAACAAGATATGTAGGCAGCTTTATTAAGATATTCAAAGATTTTTTTTTTTTTTTGTACAGTGAATACCTCACAAGAATCTCAACTGCTCCCGTCTGGAGCCAGTGAGACTATGGCATCCCCAACTGGGGTATGTTGTGAGGCTGAAGGTAGTGGGGAGGGGAAAGAGGTGGGGAAGAGGAAGGTTGGGAAGTACCTGGCTATTCAGATCTGGTCACTAAACACGGCTAAAGCCATTTTCAAGCAACGTTTCAATTCTGAATGGTGGTCTTACACCAGGGCGATACTGATAGTATCTTCCACTCTGGAACATGCCGCAAATATACTATATATTATTTTAAATGAATTAATTGTGAAATAACACAAATTAATCAGATAAAATTTATTTGCGCATGCCGGGTTCGAACCCGCGACCTCCGGATTGTGAGTCAAGAGTCTTACCCACTGGACTACGGAGGTCGTCAAGATACATGGAGTTTTCGTTCATTAACAATAGTTTTATCATTTTAGGACATAGTCTCTCATTTTTTTCAAATTTTATTGATTTTATTGAAAATCACTGGTATTAGATATTCAAGAGTACGGCTTCCATATTTATTTAATATTCGAGGAGTTTTTAAGCCCTTTCCTTCTCTAAATCTTGTGGTATGTTTGTGTACAAGTAGGTGTTTGTAAGGGCTTTCCCCCATATTATCCATAATAGTAGTGAATCAGTGGAGACTTTTTATTGTAAGTAGGCTCTCTGAGCCATACATTAGTTTTAAGTTATGTCTCTGTTTGTAAATATTTGTTGTTACAATTTTTTTATTATGGCAGTTTGAAATTTTCAATATATTTAATGTAAGTAGTGCTTGCATGTCCCCAAGTTCGAATACCATATCTAAGGATGGATTCGACCATAGAAAAATATATGAGTTTAAGAGTACAATGAGGCAAAATAAATTTTAATTTGTAAAAAATACTAGCTAAGGATCTGAGCGGGTTACAAATTTTAGCCACTTGTTTATCCCACTTAAAATTGTTATCAACAATTATTCCCAGATAAGTATATTCACTTGAAAATCGATTTTTTCACAGTCACAAACATTAACAATTCCTCTATGTATACAGTCAAAGCTATGAGCGGTTATTTTTGAAACATTCCACATTTTCAAACTTGGTGATTTTATGTACATGCATTTGGTTTTTTTAACATTAATAATTAATCCTACATCATGAGCCCATTTGAGAAGCTCGTTAAAATCTCTTTGTAATTCTTGTATAGCTATTTCAGGATTTTCATTTGATACAACAAGAGCAGTATCATCAGCAAAAATGAATCGACGAGCTTTTTTGAAAATCTTACACAAAGCAATTACATATATAATATATAATTTTGGACCTAGAATTGACCCTTGCGGTACTCCCGATTTGATGTATCTTGATTTACTAATTATATTTAAAATCTTCACACTCATTTTTCTAATTGACAAACAGTTTTTAAAGAATAAGAGGAGTTTACCCCGGATACCTATAAATTCAAGTACTTTAATTATTTGTAAATGGCTAAGTGTGTCGAAAGCTTTTGAGAAATCAATAAATAGAACCAATACATGTTGTTTACAGTTTAGTTGTGAATTTATATGATTAGAAAATTTTTCGAGCAATTTATCGCAACTTTTATTTTTTTGAAAGCCATACTGGCATTCATCAATAATTCTCGGATTATTTAAGTTGTCACGTAAATAATTATCAATTTGTGATATAATTATTTACCTGACCACTAACCTGATAATTTGAACAGCACGGAATGGATTGGCAACACTTTTTTTTCTCTCTGGTTTTTACTTTTTGAATTGGCACCGTACGGGAAGCCGGTGTTGATTCGACTTGTCACTTTAGTGATAGTTTTGGATTTAAAAAATGGGATAATCTCTTCGTTACAAATTGTTTTAAACGATTTTAATCGCGAGCCGGGCGATGTACATTTTGCAAACGCTTCTTTCTGATGTGATCGGAACGCTGTTTCTAATGTGATTGGTCGCCGCCATTGGGACCGATATTTATCCGCGAAATAACGGTATTGTAAATTACCTACATAATCGCGACTGGCATATTGAAAAGCTTTGCGAGGGAGAGTCCTTATGACCTGGTACGGTTATTGCTGCTCATATTTGTGACGGATGGTCACTCGGCGTTCATTTCCTGATGAGGTGTGCTGACGGAAATCGTGTTTCATCCGGTGGGCTCAACCGGAGCACTGGTGCTGATCTTGGATACTACTCCCTAGCGGGGAGTCCTCATTCTCTGGCCTTCCTGGGGGTCTTTCCTGGTTCCCATCCTGGAGATTGCGAGAGAATATGGCCCGCGGTTCATCAACGCGCTATATTCAAGTAAATTAAGAGTTCGTGTCAGTGTAGAATTAGATAAAGATCCATGGTCCGCAGGTACGATATTTCTTTCTGCTTAATTATATTCCTGTCAAATCTGTTATGAATCTGTTATGTTTCAGAATCTGTTATGTTTTTGGGGATGTGAAACCCGGCCCCTCAAAAGGGCAACATTGTTATGTTCTTTATAAAATTATACTGGGCTTTGGTTGTTTTGGAAATGAACTCTTTTATTACTGAAACCAATTTAACCTCACAAGTAGAAACCTGTTTTCGTTTATTCCCAAACATTCTTGTTCTTTTTTTATTCTGGAACAAAAAAAGCAGAACCTTCCTACATTACGGATCGCTAGGTCCCACATAACCTGAGAGAGAGAGATAACCTTATATTTGGCGCTCCCAACGTTTTAAGTTGAATATTCTGCTTTTGGTGCCCGTATATTCTAACGGTCTGTTATGTTTTAAGTTTCTGCTTCTTTTTCCGAATTTTCAAGGTTGGATATGTATTATTCATTAATATCTTCATACTGTTATAATGGTACCAGTGTGTGTGTGTATAATGGATTATATGAAATATTTCGCGGTAGTTTGAAATTTTGTGCATATTATTATGTCATTTTTTTTGCTTTGCTTTAAATTGTATTGGTTTCCGGTTGAGCTTCGTTCGCTCTCAAATTTTGTGTAACGTAAACATAAATATACCTACTAGAACAGCTTCGTTCTTTTTTTTCGGATAATATTTTTGGGACATTTTTGTAGGCTGGCAAGTTTGTCTATGGTTATGTCAGTTGTTATTACAGATCAGCTGATAGCGATTTTTGTTGACATGTGTCAGATGTCAAACGATCATTATTATACTTCGATTATGTTATCGTAATAACTTTATAAACAATTTTCCAGACTTAATATAGTGTTATTCGGTTTATTTCATAAATATTAACTATTTTATATGGAATCATTTGGAATTTTTTCTTCGTTTTTTTTACATAAATAAATTCCATTTTACAAAATGACGTTGTCTAACATCAACGGGGCCTCAAAAGAGGAAAGGATTCAGATGCTTTCTGACGTTAATATTACTCCAGAACCTACGGTGTCCGGTACTTAGTGCAATAAAAATTTTACGAATTTAATTCATATTATATTATTTTATTTGTCTTTTTGCAGCGACAACAACTTTTGTCAACAATAACAAAGATGCGTTATTACTATTTTGAGGGCATTTTAACAACAATTATGGAAATTGTTTTGAATAAATTGAACACTTTTATTGTCAATCGTGACATATTCATAGGTTTGTTAAATTTTATATAATTCAAGGCATTATATTTTTGCAGTTTTGTGGACTTAGAGAATTCATAATTTTTTCTTTTTTGAAAAAATTTTTTTTTTTGGTGTGGACATTGATGCTGTTTATCTTGGGTTCTTGTGTTTCCTGCCGTGCTTTAAGTACCGCAAGATTCATTTTATAACACCCAAGTTAAGACATCATTTTTTTTGGATTATGGGAGTATACGGCCCCGCCACCCTTCCTAATCCTATTTTTTTTGTGTTCCACCGTGTAATGTCGCGAGTTCGTTCGGGAATTGTCGATTTGTTTTTTTTTTTACAATCCCAACAGCACGCATCCAATCATATTACTCCTTTTCTTTAAAACGAGTTATGGTTGCATATCACATTACTACTGAATTCTCGAATCAAGTCTCATTATACACAACCTCGCCTGTAATTTTTCTATACCTATCGAGCTATTGGAAAGACCAGTTCATTTTTGTTTTGCCCTATACATCCAGTAAACTCAGCTTTTGATAAAAAAAAAAAATTCACAAAATTTCCTCATTCTTACTATCTCATAATATATTTTTTTTAGGAAGCGATGTTTGTAATGAATGTCGTTTCCTCTGATCTGATGATCAGTGGCGCCCAAACCTTAAGTCATTATTTTTTTTTCTCTCTCCTTCACATGACTTATTTTTTTTTTTCTCTCAAGTGATATATATAATTAGATTGGATATGAGTATTTCTCGTTTTTTTTAGTAGACACCCTGTCTATATTATTTCTGTCAGTATTATCACTGCAATGCACACACGCACCCATTGGTATCGCATCTCTACTCCGTCAGTTAACGGATATTTTGTAATGTTCCCTACTTTTAAATCTAAATCCATTTTTTCTCTAGTTCAGTGGAGCTTTCTTTCCATTTTGTCGTCCCTCCGACATGCCTTATAACCAAAGATCCTCCAAGGAACTAGAGAACAAAATATATTCTTAAGTGTAGTTCTTTGTGTAGCAGAGATTTGAGCAACTTTCTGGTATACAAAATGTGTATATTTTCATAAATAGATTTTATTATATAATAAATAGATTATATTTAGCTAGTATTTGTTACAATTAAGTTTGGTTTAGCTTTCCTTAAAGTGAATAATATTAAGTCATAGTTTATTAACAACATTATTATGTCTTTCTAACAAAGGTAGTACTGCTTCGGCGTACTTTCCTATTAAGTAATTCCAGCATGGAATATATAATACTCTACCTCTAGCACAGGAGAGCGTATTTTTGTATAGCTTATAGTCATAAGTAAAATATTTATATTAGTCTCACTGCTGAAACACCAGTGTTTCTCTACACAATTTTGTACCTAGTGTCATTCAAATGTTTTGATTGATCACCAATTTAGATAGTGTCGATTATCACAATATATTCGATCACCAATACATATTGTCTGTTCAAGAAATTTTGCCTTTTGCTTACTTTTGAAGTAATATTTTGAAGGATCTCCGTCTACGGTGTGATCTCAGTCTTTTTCTTGTGCAAACTATGTACACTGTTTTAGTTATTAAAATGGCTTGTACTCTATACATTTTTTCATAGTGGTTCACTACTATTAGCTAGGTTTTTTTTGTTAAATTGTAATCCCTATGCATTCAGCTAAACATTCTAGATTCTGTTTCGCTTGTCTTTGTGTTCCTACTGATACTCATTGTTACCACTTGTAGACAGGTATATCTTTGGTATTGTAAAACCTGATCTAATTTTTAATTTTGAAACATAGGTATTTCTTATTATGTAAACCCTATTGTAACCACCTGTACGGATAGGTATTTCTAAAAAATGTAAACCCTAATCTAACCACTTTTAGTAGACAAGTTTTGCAATCTTGGTCTAACTAATTCATTAATACACAAGTACTACTCATATACTTATGGTTCTACATTGTTATAAATCTGTTTTTTTTAAACTGATAGTTAAATATCTCTGAAAGATATTCCTCATTCTAGGTTTAATGTCTGTTCTGTATTTTGTTGAATAAAATTCTATGTTAACCTATTAGACCTGTTGGACCTAGGTAGATAGAATAGTTACCTTTTCGCTATTAATAAATAGCCTAAATTCAGTGAAGTGAGGGATGGTTGACCACCCTAAAGTGAAGCCTCTTTTTTAATGGCAAAATTTCCTGCTGAAGGAAAAGTGATGCTTTGTGCATAATTTTTTTTTTCTTTTCATTGATTGTGTTCTTTATTTTTAAGATGTTCCCGATGTTAGGATGTCATGAGAATAACAGGTCTGGACTTCAGCCAGTAATGCCAGCACCCAGCTCCATCGTTGCTGAAGGTGTTGTAGACTCCTTATTCTCGTACCATCCTATTCTCATTGTTCTTTCAATCTATCTAGATTTATATGATTTATTGTTTATGATTGCTAATGGTTACTTGTTGTAAAATTTCTAGATACCTGATGGACCTATCTTCTAGTTAGTTAGTATACCTTTATTTTTTTTATTTTTTTTTTACATCGGAACCGTGGATTTCATGTTTGGGGCCAAACATTTTCGTGAGAAGGGGGGAATTGTCACGTAAATAATTATCAATTTGTGATATAATTATTTACCTGACCACTAACCTGATAATTTGAACAGCACGGAATGGATTGGCAACACTTTTTTTTCTCTCTGGTTTTTACTTTTTGAATTGGCACCGTACGGGAAGCCGGTGTTGATTCGACTTGTCACTTTAGTGATAGTTTTGGATTTAAAAAATGGGATAATCTCTTCGTTACAAATTGTTTTAAACGATTTTAATCGCGAGCCGGGCGATGTACATTTTGCAAACGCTTCTTTCTGATGTGATCGGAACGCTGTTTCTAATGTGATTGGTCGCCGCCATTGGGACCGATATTTATCCGCGAAATAACGGTATTGTAAATTACCTACATAATCGCGACTGGCATATTGAAAAGCTTTGCGAGGGAGAGTCCTTATGACCTGGTACGGTTATTGCTGCTCATATTTGTGACGGATGGTCACTCGGCGTTCATTTCCTGATGAGGTGTGCTGACGGAAATCGTGTTTCATCCGGTGGGCTCAACCGGAGCACTGGTGCTGATCTTGGATACTACTCCCTAGCGGGGAGTCCTCATTCTCTGGCCTTCCTGGGGGTCTTTCCTGGTTCCCATCCTGGAGATTGCGAGAGAATATGGCCCGCGGTTCATCAACGCGCTATATTCAAGTAAATTAAGAGTTCGTGTCAGTGTAGAATTAGATAAAGATCCATGGTCCGCAGGTACGATATTTCTTTCTGCTTAATTATATTCCTGTCAAATCTGTTATGAATCTGTTATGTTTCAGAATCTGTTATGTTTTTGGGGATGTGAAACCCGGCCCCTCAAAAGGGCAACATTGTTATGTTCTTTATAAAATTATACTGGGCTTTGGTTGTTTTGGAAATGAACTCTTTTATTACTGAAACCAATTTAACCTCACAAGTAGAAACCTGTTTTCGTTTATTCCCAAACATTCTTGTTCTTTTTTTATTCTGGAACAAAAAAAGCAGAACCTTCCTACATTACGGATCGCTAGGTCCCACATAACCTGAGAGAGAGAGATAACCTTATAAAGTATTTATCTAAATTTATTGATAAATATTTTTCTAAGATTTTTTCTAATGCAGGAAGTAAGGAAATCGGCCTGTAATTGTTTATTAAAGAGTGATTTCCATTTTTAAAGATAGGCCTTACAATTCACTTCACACTCGCCCGCCCACTTCGGTTGTGTGTGGACGTGTCTAAAAATTTTCGAATTTACAATATTAGAGGTTTTATTGTTACACCGCTACTAGCATTTGCCGCGAGTGAGGTGACCGCGGTCACTAAAACCCAACCCATTATGGACGTGCTGCAACTAATAGAGAATATAAAAATTGAAATCTCAAATATATCGACCAAACAAGACTCCAAGGCCAAAACTAATCTAGAAACAAACATAAAACTTCTAGAAGAAAAATGGATGCTCGAAAAAATTTCATTTCAAAACGAGATCGCTTCTTTGCAAAACAAACTAATCGAAAAATTAGAAAAAAAAATTGAAAATGTGAGATACATGGAAAAAAAAAACCTATGCAAGTCGACTAAAAGAAATACCGGAATCGAAATATTCATTGATTATTAAAAGTGAAAACATGAATATGACATCAGACGCGATAAAAGATCAAATCGTCAAAAAAATAAAAATAGCAAATTTAGGTATTGCAGTAAATGGAGTTCGCAAAGCCGCTCAAAATAAACTGATAATATCTTGCCCTACTAAAGTCCACGCAGAAAAATTGACGGATGAAATAAATAAACTGCTCAAAAAAAATATGGTTGCCGAAGAATTAAAAAAGAAAAACCCCAAAATTTTCGTAAGAAATGTACAGGCAGATCTGTCAGAAGAAGATATAATCGAGGCTTTAAAAACCCAAAATGATGGTGTCAAAGATATTATGGATTATGATACAAAAAACACTATAAAACTAATAAAAATGTTTAAACCTAAATCACAAAATGGACTAACTAACTATATACTGGAAACCAGCGGAGCACTGAGGTCTTACCTCATTGAAAAGGAAAAAATAAATATAGGATTCAGCAGAGTACGAGTGGTAGACGCCAACCCCCTGATGCAGTGCTACCATTGCTTGAAATTTGGACACACTGCTCTGAAATGTTTGAGTAAAGATAAAAGCGCGACCTGCTTACATTGTGCTAAGGATCACGAATGGAAGGAATGCCCAAACAAAAACTCGGAAGAAAAATGTAGCAACTGTATATATCAAAACACTACATTCAAGATGACCCTTAACACTAATCATAAAGCAAACGACACAAACTGCACTTACAATATATGTCTTCTACTTACGAAATATGAGTATCTCATATCCTTGCAATTTTTTTCTTCTCTAACTATATTATATTGTGAATTATTTTCCGGTAACCATAGTGTTAACACGCTAGTATTGAAATGTATGTTGATGTTAGTCTATCCTTTGTCTACTTGTACATGCAGAAAAAATATTTATTGTTGTCAATTATTAAACCAAATATGTTCTGATCAAAACCAAAATCTAACTATGAATATATTGTTAATGCTTACTGTTATAAAAACATTGATTTTTATAATTGCCTTCATAAATCTTCACACATGTTTACGTACTATTCCCGCATATTTAAACATTATTCAGTATGGGTGATTTAAACGGAGATTTTGACATATCAGAAATTGATTATGAACGTACTCATAATTTTGAAAATTGGTCAAATAAACATGTATTAGGAATTAATAATATAACTGCCATTAACCTTAACATTCGATCCTTATCAAAACATTTTGATACTTTCCTCCTAACTATTTCTAGTTCCTTGCGAAATATTGATATAATAACGCTATGTGAAACGTCGATAAATGAAAATAATATAAATCTATACAAAATATCGGGTTTCAACTCTTACTATTTTTGTCGTACAAAAAGATCGGGTGGCGGAATTATTGTATACGTGAAGGATCATCTTACATTCGAAAAAATAAATATTGTAACATCTAATTTTGAATGCGTCTACGGCACTATTTCTATTTACAAACATAAACGTATACATCTATTGACAATGTATAGACCTCCAAACACAAATAAAAAATTATTTCTCCATGAACTGGAAACTATATTGGGTAATATTGACATTAAAGAATCCATTTTATTACTTGGCGATTCGAACATAAACATTTTAAATGAACTCGAACCGATTGTAATCCAATACGAAAACCTAATAGCCAACTACGGATTGGTAAAAACTATTAACGATGTGACACGAGAAGCAGTATTGTCAAACCATATAACGGCTACTTGTCTAGACCATATCTATATAAGAGAGAGGGAGACCATTGAAATCAGTTCGTGCGTATGTGAAACAATAATAGCTGACCACTACCTAATTGCAACGACGATTTATTTCTCTACCTACGACAAACTCACTTCAAACAAATCGCACGCTGAGTACTATACTGCACTCTCTGAAAAAAAAGTTAATCTATTTATCTCAATCACTGATTGGAATGAAATGCTAAAATTATCTGAACCAAATGTATTGTACGAAGAAATGAAATCGAAATTTAAAAATATTTATAAACTAAGTAACATCACAAAAATTAATAAAAAATATCGCAATTATCAAAAAACTTGGATGAATGATTGCCTCATTGAAAATATACAAACACGAGATACTCTTTGGAGGAAATGGAAAAACTCACCTAAAAACAAAACATATGAAATCGATTTAAAAAAATACAGAAATAAATTAAATAAACAAATAATAAACACAAAAAAATTATACTATAACTATAAATTTAATCACTGTTTTAAAGACATTAAAAAAACTTGGAATGAAATTAATAAAACTTTAGGAAGGAAAGATAAATCCGGTTGTGATGAAGTCATATCAAAATATTTCTTAAAATCCAAATCGAAAGATGCAGTGGCAGAAAATTTTGCAGACTTTTTTGATGAGGGGGTAAATAAGTTATTACATGTATGCGATGTCCGAGCGTCAGAATACACGCCGGAATATTTAAATCACACAATGTATCTACCACGAGCAAATACAAAGCAAATCGAATTAATTATCGGAGGTATGAAAAATTCCAAGACACCAGGCATAGATTTAATTCGTATGTATGATTTGAAAAAACATGTTAAATTACTTAGTCCTATAATCGCACACTTAATTAACAGAATAATTGATACAGGCCATATTCCCGATGAACTAAAATATAGCATTGTAAGGCCTATCTTTAAAAATGGAAATCACTCTTTAATAAACAATTACAGGCCGATTTCCTTACTTCCTGCATTAAAAATTTTTTAGAAAAATATATATATCAATAAATTTAGATAAATACTTAAATAATCTGAGTATCATTGATGAATGCCAGTATGGCTTTCAAAAAAATAAAAGTTGCGATAAATTGCTCGAAAAATTTTCGAATCATATAAATTCACAACTAAACTGTAAACAACATGTATTGGTTCTATTTATTGATTTCTCAAAAGCTTTCGACACACTTAGCCATATACAAATAATTAAAGTACTTGAATCTATAGGTATCCGGGGTAAACTCCTCTTATTCTTTAAAAACTATTTGTCCAATAGAAAAATGAGTGTGAAGATTCTAAATATAATTAGTAAATCAAGATACATCAAATCGGGAGTACCGCAAGGGTCAATTCTAGGTCCAAAATTATATATTTTATATGTAATTGCTTTGTGTAAGATTTTCAAAAAAGCTCGTCGATTCATTTTTGCTGATGATACTGCTCTTGTTGTATCAAATGAAAATCCTGAAATAGCTATACAAGAATTACAAAGAGATTTTAACGAGCTTCTCAAATGGGCTCATGATGTAGGATTAATTATTAATGTTAAAAAAACCAAATGCATGTACATAAAATCACCAAGTTTGAAAATGTGGAATGTTTCAAAAATAACCGCTCATAGCTTTGACTGTATACATAGAGGAATTGTTAATGTTTGTGACTGTGAAAAAATCGATTTTCAAGTGAATATACTTATCTGGGAATAATTGTTGATAACAATTTTAAGTGGGATAAACAAGTGGCTAAAATTTGTAACCCGCTCAGATCCTTAGCTAGTATTTTTTACAAATTAAAATTTATTTTGCCTCATTGTACTCTTAAACTCATATATTTTTCTATGGTCGAATCCATCCTTAGATATGGTATTCGAACTTGGGGACATGCAAGCACTACTTACATTAAATATATTGAAAATTTCAAACTGCCATAATAAAAAAAATTGTCACAACAAATATTTACAAACAGAGACATAACTTAAAATTACTGTATGGCTCAGAGAGCCTACTTACAATAAAAGGTCTCCACTGGTTCACTACTATTATGGATAATATGGGGGAAAGCCCTTACAAACACCTACTTGTACACAAACATACCACAAGATTCAGAGAAGGAAAGGGCCTAAAAACTCCTCGAATATTTAATAAATATGGAAGCCGTACTCTTGAATATCTAATACCAGTGATTTTCAATAAAATTAATAAAAACATAAAATTTGATAAAATTGAGAGACTATGTCCTAAAATGATAAAACTATGGTTAATGAACGAAAACTCCATGTATCTTTGAATATCTTAATATAGCTGCCTACATATCTTGTTATTAGGCAGGTATATTGAAATATCTTATATATTTATAGCTGTAAGTAAAACTATCTAATATTACTATGTGATCTATTCTAATGTTTCCTTAAAAATATAAATGTATTTACAAATATTTTCTTAGATATTATATTAAGAATGTTTAAATTGTTAGAACCTGCAGACAAGCTGCCATATGACAGCTTTGTGGGTCTACTCAAATTTTTTTGTACAAAATGTATTCTGAAATTTAATAAATTAAAAAAAAAAAATAAGCTATATTTTAGTTCATCGGGAATATGGCCCGTATCAATTATTCTGTTAATTAAGTGGGCGATTATAGGAATAAGTAATTTAACATGTTTTTTCAAATCATACATACGGATTAAATCTATGCCTGGTATCTTGGAATTTTTCATACCTCCGATAAATTAATTCGATTTGCTTTGTATTTGCTCGTGGTAGATACATTGTGTGATTTAAATATTCCGGCGTGTATTCTGACGCTCGGACATCACATACATGTAATAACTTATTTACCCCCTCATCAAAGAAGTCTGCAAAATTTTCTGCCACTGCATCCTTCGATTTGGATTTTAAGAAATATTTTGATATGACTTCATCACAACCGGATTTATCTTTCCTTCCTAAAGTTTTATTAATTTCATTCCATGTTTTTTTAATGTCTTTGAAACAGTGATTAAATTTATTTATTTATTTTATTTAAACGCCCATAGGGCTTTTACATAGAATGCAGTACATTTTTTTAAATTACAGTGTAAAGAATGGGTTTACAAAATACAATACACAATACAAGTAACATAATATTTGTTAAAAACAAAATATAGGTTAGAAAAAATATAAGGGTTAAAAAAAATAAAATAAAAAATTTAGGTTACATAAAATATAAGCGTTAGCAAAATACAGGTAACATAAAATATAAGAAACAAAATATAGTCCATAAAATATAGTAGTTGACATAAAGTAGGTAATGTTTAAAATTGTTGTTCTCATTTGTTAATGGGATAGGTAGAAATAAATAGTTGGCACATATGGCGTTTGAAGTTTGCTAAGTTCAAATTATTGTCAAATACATGCAGATTGTATTTGTTACCAAGACTATGCAAACGTTGTATTGGAGAATGTAAATCATAGTTCGAATGAGATGTACGTATATAAAATGTCAATGTTTGTCTAGTTGTTCGTGTAGGTATATGTAGATTTATTAATTGCAGGAGTTCACAACTGTCGAATTTAGAGTTTAATAATTTTAATAAAAAAGTTAGGTCGTTTATTTTTCGTCGGTTTTCTAATGTTGGAATATTTAAAGTATTCATCAACGACGGGTAATTTATGTGCTCTAAAGGGATGTTAAGTTTAAAATTTACAAAACGTAGAAATTTTCTTTGAATTCTTTCAATAGTATGAATATGAATTTTGTAGAAGTAACCAGACCATGTAGTTATGTTCTATTAGGCTTCTAACAAGGGATGTATACAGTAGTTTAATGATATGTAACGATTCAAAGTTTTTAATTGTTCTTAATACAAATCCTAAAGTTTTCATACCCTTATTTGCAGTTTGTTGAATGTGAACCGTGAAGTCTAGTTTCTCATCCATTATTATGCCAAGATCCCGTAATATACTCGTAGTAATAGTATAATTTTTTTGTGTGTATTATTTGTTTATTTAATTTATTTCTGTGTTTTTTTTTAAATCGGTTTCATATTTTTTGTTGTTAGGTGAGTTTTTCCATTTCCTCCAAAGAGTATCTCGTGTTTGTATATTTTCAATGAGGCTATCATTCATCCAAGTTTTTTGATAATTGCGATAAACTAACTAACTAACTAATCATCACGCCGTTTCCCCGCAGAGAGGATGGACCGCCAAACATCCCGGTCTTGGCACACATTCCTTGCCTCGTTTAATTGCGATATTTTTTATTAAATTTTGTGATGTTACTTAGTTCATAAATATTTTTGAATTTCGATTTCATTTCTTCGTACAATACATTTGGTTCAGATAATTTTAGCATTTCATTCCAATCAGTGATTGAGATAAATAGATTAACTTTTTTTTCAGAGAGTGCAGTATAGTACTCAGTGTGCGATTTGTCTAAAGTGTGTTTGTCGTAGGTAGAGAAATAAATCGTCGTTGCAATTAGGTAGTGGTCAGCTATTATTGTTTCACATACGCACGAACTGATTTCTATGGTCTCCCTCTCTGTTATATAAATATGGTCTAGACAAGTAGCCGTTATATAGTTTGACAATACTGCTTCTCGTGTCACATCGTTAATAGTTTTTACCAATCCGAAGTTGGCCATTAGGTTTTCGTATTGGATTACAATCGGTTCGAGTTCATTTAAAATGTTTATGTTCGTATCGCCAAGTATTAAAATGGATTCTTTAATGTCAATTTTGCTCAATATAGTTTCCAGTTCATGGAGAAATAATTTTGTATTTGTGTTTGGAGGTCTATACATTGTCAATAGATGTATACGTTTATGTTTGTAAATTGAAATAGTGCCGTAAACGCATTCAAAATTAGTTGTTATTATATTTATTTTTTCGAATGTAAGATGATCCTTCACGTATACAATAATTCCGCCACCCAATCTTTTTGTACGACAAAAATAGTAAGAGTTGAAACCCGATATTTTGTATAAATTTACATTATTTTCATTTATCGACGTTTCACATAGCGTTATTATATCAATATTTCGCAAGGAACTAGAAATAGTTAGGAGGAAAGTATCAAAATGTTTTGATAAGGATCGAATGTTAAGGTTAATGGCAGTTATATTATTAATTCCTAATACATGTTTATTTGACCAATTTTCAAAATTGTGAGTACGTTCATAATCAATTTCTGATATGTCAAAATCTCCGTTCAAATCACTCATACAGAATAATATTTAAATATGCGGGAATAGTATGTAAACATGTGTGAAGATTTATAAAGGCAAATTATAAATATCAATGTTTTTATAGCAGTAAGCATTAACAATATATTCATAGTTAGATTTTGGTTTTGATCAGAACATATTTGATTTAATAATTGACAACAATAAATATTTTTTCTGCATGTACAAGTAAACAAAGGATAGACTAACATCAACATACATTTCAATACTAGCGTGTTAACACTGTGGTTACCGGACAATAATTCAGAATATAATATAGTTAGAGAAGAAAAAAATTGCAAGGATATGAGATACTCATATTTCGTAAGTAGAAGACATATATTATTGAGCTTAACAGAAAAAGAGGTTAAGTATTTAAATAGAGTTTTGGTTAAAAGCATTGAATTTTGTTTTTTAGAATAAAAATACATACAAAACATACCTAATCATAATCGATGCGACTTTGCGCGATATACATCATCTTTTTAAAGTAAGTGCAGTTTGTGTCGTTTGCTTTATGATTAGTGTTAAGGGTCATCTTGAAAGTAGTGTTTTGATATAAACAGTTGCTACATTTTTCTCCGAGTTTTTGTTTGGGCATTCCTTCCATTTGTGATCCTTAGCACAATGTAAGCAGGTCGCGCTTTTATCTTTACTCACACATTTCAGTGCAGTATGTCCAAATTTCGAGCAGTGGTAGCACTGCATCAGGGGGTTGGCATCTACCACTCGTACTCTGTTGAATCCTATATTTATTTTTTCCTTTTCAATGAGGTAAGACCTCAGTGCTCCGCTGGTTTCCTGTATATAGTTAGTTAGTCCATTTTGTGATTTAGGTTTAAATATTTTTATTAGTTTTATAGTGTTTTTTGTATTATAATCCATAATATCTTTGATACCATCATTTTGGGTTTTTAAAGCCTCGATTATATCTTCTTCTGTCAGATCTGCCTGTACATTTCTTACGAAAATTTTAGGGTTTTTCTTTTTTAATTCTTCGGCAACCATATTTTTTTTGAGCATATTATTTATTTAATCCGTCAATTTTTCTGCGTGGACTTTAGTAGGGCAAGATATTATCAGTTTATTTTGAGCGGCTTTGCGAACTCCATTCACTGCAATACCTAAATTTGCGCGTCTGATGTCATATTCGTGTTTTCACTTTTAATAATCAATGAATATTTCGATTCCGGTATTTCTTTTAGTCGACTTGCATAGGTTTTTTTTCCATATAACTCACATTTTCAATTTTTTTTTCTAATTTTTCTATTAGTTTGTTTTGCAGAGAAGCAATCTCGTTTTGAAATGAAATTTTTTCGTGCATCTATTTTTCTTCTAGAAGTTTTATGTTTGTTTCTAGATTAGTTTTGGCCTTGGAGTCTTGTTTGGTCGATATATTTGAGATTTCAATTTTAATATTCTCTATTAATTGCAGCACGTCCATAATGGGTTGGGTTTAGTAACCGCGGTCACCTCACTCGCGGCAAATGCTAGTAGCGGTGTAACAATAAAACCTCTAATATTGTAAAGACGAAATTTTTAGATACGTCCACTCACAACCGAGGTGGGCGGATGAATTGAATATTTGAATTTCTCGGCTTTTCTCTACTGTAATAAGCATGTATTATACATATAAACCTTCCTCTTGGATCTATGCGCACATACATTTTGAGCGACTTAATTTTACACTAATGTAATGGTAGCTAACCCGGTGAACTTCGTACCGCTTCAGAATCAATAACTGTTGTGTTAACTTAGTAGCTGAATTAAATTAAGTTTTTTTATTAAGTTAAAAATTACACAATGAAACAATTATCGATGCGCACCTGTCCATGTTTTGTTTTTGTCAGTAGTAGAGATGGCGTTGTGTACGGATTTATATTTTTTATGATTTTCTTACCTTTCAACTTACGGGAATTGCGTTTCATTTTCTTTAGATTTATTATAATTATTGTATTTTCCTTTGGAGAGGTGCAGGCATACTTTCATCGTTTGTCTCATTTTCAACTATTGACATGGGTGTGCAAGGAAGAGGGCAGCATTATATGTTTAAGAACAAAAGCAAAACAATCAGCGCATTGACGTGTGACGTTTTTGAATTTTTGGAATTCACTCACTATTCAACATTATATTTATCACAATATTGCTGCAGCTCTTTCAAAAGATGAGAAATCGTTCCGTACAAAATGTATGAGGAAAAGAATTTTCTTCATATTTTTTTTTTACGAGAATTTTTCAGATGTTTTAATAGCTATTCTGCTGTTCGGGGCGGAGACAAATCCAACAAATTAAAGATCATAAAAATCGGTCCAGCCGTTCTTGAGCTATAAATGGTGTAACTAACCCGACTTTGTTTCTCCAGATATTTTCATATCAGAGGGTTCGGCAAAATAATTAATAATTCGTTAATTTTTATTTCTTTTATATTATATTCAATAATATTATTATTAAATTAATAAAAACAGTTTATTTATAAACAAGTTCTGCTGTATAATTATTATTACGCGTGACAGCTGTTTCGCCTTCTGAAGGCATTATCAAACTGTCCCAAGACTGCCCAAGTGTAAAGGCATTATCAAATCAATGTGTAGACAGTTTAATAATGCCTTCAGAAGGCGAAACAGCTGTCACGCGTAATAATAATTACACAGCAGAACTTGTTTATAAACAAACTGTTTTAATTAAGTTAATAATAATATTATTCAATATATAGAAGAAATAAAAACTCTAATGACCTTTCTGAGGTGCTTCTGAGATGGTTTCATTCTGAGTAGGCCGGTTACCGGTATTGAATACAATCCGACAATCATCAAGCATTGAAACTAGTGATGGGAACAATCGATGAAATATCATGTTGATACATTGTCATAGATAAATCGATTCTTGAACAATTGAATCGATTCTCGCATCGATGTCAAAGAAGCGCTGTGATTGGTCAGAATTAATCGATGTGAGATAAGCGTTGTGATTGGTCAGAATTAATCGAAATGTTAAACCGATATAATTATAGTACTCAAACGTCAAAATTCACTCGGAAATGGAATCGATGCAAGGCAAGTGCTGTGATTCGTCAGAATTCATCAAATAAGCGTTGTGATTGGTCATAAATAATCCATATGTTAAACCGAGACAATCGCAGTACTCTAACGTGAATTTTAGGTTATGATTTACGTTTCCAGTATGTGTTAAAGATTGACATGGTGATTGTTTTTCATAAGTAGGTAAATGGGTTATTTTGAGGTTATTTATCGATTTAGTTGGTGTATATTTGATTTATTCGAAATGAACAACCGATGTCTCTAATTTCATCGAGTACTAACTACCTAGTATCTCAAAATATTTTGTGTGACTGTTTTTATTTATTTATTTAAGGAACATAAACAGTCTTAATAACATAATATACACAAAAAAATAACAAAAAACAGACCAATTATTAATGTTCACAGATAGGTATTTAGAAACATAAAAGTAACTGAATGTAAATTTAAGAAAAGAAAAAAAAAAACAGGACAAAGCAGCAATTAAAAAATATATATATATATACATAATACAGGTGTAGATTCAACAAGTGATAAATCTAAATATAAAAACACAACAATAAAATAGATGCGATTATAACTGTAAAGAAAATAGGGTGCAAAACAGGTATTTGGATTGGGACGGGTAAGGGGAGGACAGGGATAAGGGAAAGTTGCCACGCAGGTAATTTAAAAATATTAGGTACAATTAATTTAATCATCATGAATATTTGTTGTGTATTATTCGCATGTAGAATGTTATACAATGAAATTCTGTAGCAGTGAATATGTCAGCAAGTGTTTCTAAACGTGCAAATTTAATGTTATAGTAGTTACATGTCATTTGCATAAATTCATTTTGGTTGGAATTGGTGTTGCATCTATCAATGTAGAAAAGGGTATTATGTCTGCTATATCGAGTCGGCGCGTGGAAATTTATTTTATTTAGCAACTCCGGGCAGTCAACTTTCGAGTTAATAATTTTGTACAGGAACATTTAGATATAAAATATTGATGGTAGATATATTCTAAAAAGTGTTATCAGCGCTAGAATTAGATACTTCTGTACAAAGATATCATTTTTCAATAAACACCGATTGTTAAAAAAACGGGTTGGTTACTGTTTTAATATATGTTTCCTACAAACTAAATGTCATTCTGAGGTTATTCATGTAATGACGCAGAATCAGAATTGTGGCAACTTCTATAAAATTACTAACTAACTAACTAACTAACTAACCATCACGCCGTTTCCCCGCAGGGGTAGGCAGAGAGGACGGACCGCCAAACAACTCGGTCTTGGCACACACTCTTTGCCTCACTCACATTCATACATCGTCTCATACATTCTCTTCTATTGTTCTGACTTTTGACATGGCCCGACTCAAGTATTTGATTCACTTGATCGTGCCACGTCTTCCTCGGGCGTCCCCGACTTCTTCTACCATTCACATTCGCGTCGTATATTCTTCTTACACTACTTTCTTCGTTCATTCGCTCTACATGCCCAAACCATCTGAGGGTCCCTTTCTTAATCTTACTCATTATGCTTACATCAGCCTTATATTCTTTGCGGATATCCACATTTCTCACACGATCATACATTGTTTTACCACACATACGTCTCAGGGATCTCATTTCAACAGCATTCAGCTTACTTTCATCCTTCCTCTGCCAGTTCCATGCCTCACTGCCATACATCAGGGTAGGTACCAGGACTCCATTGTGGACTGCTAGCTTCGCTTCTTTCGACAGTTTTTTTATTAGCGCCAACGGCATTCAGTCCACCATTAATGGAGTTACCGGCATTCACCCTTCTTTCAATATCTCTATCAGCCTTCCCATCTCTCGTAAACATACTACCCAGATACACAAACTCATCCACCTGCTCCAAGTATTCATCATTCACAACTATGTTGCATACTGTTTTCGTACTCTCTCTTTCAAACACCATGACTTTAGACTTACTTACATTCATCATTAACTCATTCTTCATACATACTTCATTCATCCTAGATACGAGAGACTGTAGATCTTCCATAGTATTAGAAATCAGCACCGCTACATCAGCATACAACAGGCAACATACTTTCAGATTACCCAATTTCGCGCCCAATCCCACCTCTTTCAATTCTTGCATACAATTATCCATGTATAGATTGAATAACCATGGTAACATTACGCAGCCTTGCTTGACACCTTTTGTGATGTCAAACCACCCCGTAAAACCACCGTTCACCCTAACACACGCAACGCTTCCCTCGTACAGAGACGCAATTGCCTGTATGAGATTTGTATTCACTCCATACTTGGACAACAGCTTAAGATCTACATATAAGAATACGGATCTAAGAAACAATTTTAAGGCCGGGCCGGACTATAGATTATAGATAGTAAAGTATTATTGTAAATATAGAAATTAATAATGTTGAATCAATAATGAAAAATCTACGTTGCCATACCGATGTACCATACTTTGCCCGTGAACCCCCTCCCACCCCGCAGCTATTGTTCCTGAACTCCGAGCGATTAATCGATTAATCATTCGATTATTTTGATGTTTCGATGGAAAAATTTCGATTACATGTATAAATGTTTCGATCATTCCCATCGCTAATTGAAACGTTTAAAAATAAATTGAAACGCTTGCAGAAAAATAATACACCTATTGTTCAAATTCCTAAACAGAAAACCAGTTTTACCAGTGACCGATGAACTTTCGACGTTTGATTATTTTGAAGATGTTATTCCAAAACAAGGATCGATGGGGCGTAGTTGTCTGTGATCGTGCAGCTTCAAGTGAATAGTTTGTGAACTCGAAGGGCGCAGTTCAAGGATGAAGCGATCGCAGTTCTGGTGGGCGGCGGCGGTGTTTGCCGCTCTTGTGCTGATCTCTCCGCCCACAGCTCTGGGACAGAGATCTCCATGTCCGAATATCTTCAGTTACAAGCAAGATGGAAATGGAGTACCGTACGGGGAACTTCAAATACCCAACGTCAGTTTTGGGTCACATAATATCATATTGATGATGTCTTTGAAGAAGACAACACGCCATGTAAGAATACAGAAATATTAATTTTATTTTTATTTATTGTTATTTAAGTATAATAAGATTAATATTTTATTTATATAAAAATCCCGTGTCACGGTGTTTGTGATCGCTCTCCTCCGAAACGGGTCGACCGATTTTTATGAAATTTTTTACATATATTTGGTAGATATGAGAATAGGTCGTAAAGCATATTTCATACTGCTAAGTGATTAGGGTGGCAATATCCATAAATTTTAAAGTATTTTTTTGGTAATTTTTTTTTTTTGTTTTTTTATTTTTTATTTGGCATCAATCCAATATCTATAACCCCAAATTTTCACCCTCCCATTTTTTAATCGCCGTTAAATTTAACAATCGTTAGTATACAGATAGAATGAAATTATTTATGTTGTTGAATGACAGATGGCGCTACGTCCGCCTCATCGGACGTAGCGCCATCTGCCATATAAATGAAAGATTTCATTTATATGGCAGAACAACTTTTTCCGGGTCAGCTAGTTTTATTTCTAAAAAACAGTTTATTTATGAACAAGTTCTGCTATGTATTTATTATTAGGCGTGATAGCTGTTTTGCTTTCTGAAAGCTTATAAAACTGTGGGAAGGCCATTTAAGACGATACATTTATATTATTTCCCGATATCATTTGGGAATAACTCACTTAACGACAATCAATCAAATTTAAACAATGCAGTAATTGGGGAAACTTTAAAAGGGTTATAGTAATAAAATAACCATTAAAATTTCCGACATTTTAATAGTAGGTAATAAAAATAAAAGCAATAAGTTATTTATCAGAAGAAAACTATCTGAAATAATATAAATATATCGTCTGTAAATGGCCTAATTTTCATTTATTTTGTTTTTATTTTATTTTATTTTATTTTTTTTTTTTTTTATTTAATGAAAAGATACATGATTTTTGAAATTCTACGCCAATGAAGAGTACTAGCTCTTGAGCTTGGCGTAGGAGTTATTTTACAGCTAGTTCATTTTTATAACATACATTTTAATTACATTTTCCAATAAATATAAACTATATATAAATATAATATATAAACTACTATTTTTCACTTTTATAACATACATTTTACTTAGTATATACAATAAATATAAACTATGTGTGATGTTAATTTTTGATATGCTAGGAATTGAAGTTATAACATTTTGATTGGTGTTGTTATGGTTGTTGATTTTTTTTTAAAGATTAATTTGACCTTTTTCTTGAATGTTACGAAATCTGTTATTTTTTTAATTTCTTCGGGAAGATTATTAAAATATTTTATGCCTTTGTAAATATAATTGTTGTGCATTTGTTGTGTTGAAAATAGGGGAATTTGGAAGTTAAATTTATGCCTTAATGATGAGTTGAGTTTAAATTTTTTAGTTACATTTTCTTTGAATATTTGTAGTATTGAATCTTTTTTGTAGAGGTCTTCAATTTTTGGTACTTCGAAAATTTTGAACAATGATGCTGAAGGGAATGTTGTTGGTTTTTTTAAAATTACTTTAATAATTAGTTTTTGTACCACTTTTACAGGACTTATAATTTTTTCAGATGCACCTCCCCATCCAATGATTCCATACTGAATTAGTGATTGGACTAGTGCATAATAGACTTTTTTTAGGTTGTTTAATTTGAGAATATTTCTTAATCTAATGAATATATAGATACATTTCCTAATGCGTTTAACAAGTTCACATATGTGTCTGTTCCATTTCATATGTTGGTCTACAATTACACCCAGGTACTTTATTTCAGTAGCATGGTTTAATATGGTACATGAATTATTACAGACATCTTTGTTACATTTTGTGTTGTGTATAGTTATATTAATGTTGGGATAAGTTTTGGATTTATTTATTGAGAAAGGGATATAAACTGTTTTTTTTGCATTGATTGTAAGAAGGTTTGTATCGAACCAGGTTTTTAGGATATGGATGTCATTATTTGCATTTTCGTTTACAATTTTCCAGTCACTACCCTTAATTATGATAATCGTGTCGTCCGCATAAGATATAACGGTTCCACTGAGGTTTTGTTTAAAAATATCGTTTACGTACATGATAAAAAGTAATGGTCCCAAAACAGTACCTTGCGGTATCCCAAAATCACTTGTGAGTGGTAGACTTGGTGTGTGATTAATTTTTACAATTTGTGTTCTTTTGTGAAGATAACTTTTTAGCCAATTTAGTGCTCTGTCATTAAAACCCACAACCTTTAATTTTTGTATTAATTTGACATGTGATATACTGTCGAAAGCTTTTTGGAGATCTACAAAAATACCAACACATTTTAATGATTTGTCTAAAGCGTCTTGTATAGTACTAGATAATTTAGCAATGGCGTCTTTTGTGCTTTTGTTTTCCATGAATCCAAACTGGTTTTTGTGAATTATGTTATTGATCTTAATGAAATGAGTTATTCTTTTTTTAGCAATTTTTTCAAATATTTTTGCAATGTTTGATAGTAATGAAATAGGACGGTAATTGGTTGGTTCTTCCGGATTGCCGGTTTTAAGGAACATATACAGGTTAATAATTAATGAAAACAATAAATTATCATAATTAGATTACAACTCAATAACAAATGTTCACATCATTCCCAAATAATAAATAAAAAGTCAATAATTATTAAATTTTATTTTTTATTATTTTCCTAATATTATAGAGATAGAAACTGGATAAACTGTCTAAACATTGTTTTTTATTTTTTTTATTGAAATTTTTTTTATTTTTTGGTACAGTACATACAATAGATACATAAATATAATGAAAATATATAAAAAATAAAACTTAATACAATTATTAAATACAAATATACATATTTTTAAAAAATATTCTCCCATAATAAGCAGATGCTTGTGTATACGGGAAGAAGTATTATTTGTTAGGTTATTTTCATTTTATTTTTTTGAAATTTAGTTTATATAAAGAATAAGTGAAACTTATGTGTATATATGTATACATTTTAAATTTTTTTTTATTTATTATTTATTTTTTTTTAGTTAAGGTTTTCAGCATATTTTTTTAATTGTGTTTTGAAATTTTTGAAACTGTCCTTAAGGGATCTTATATTTTCTAGTAATTTATTAAAGAAATTTGTTTCCAAGTATTTGTAATTTTGTTGACCCAAAGTTTTTTTACAAATGGGAATTGGTAACATGTATTTTTGCCTGAGATTTACTGTGTTTTTGAAAGGTATGGTTTTGTTTAGGATATCCTCTTTGTAAACTTGTAAGGTTGAATGATTCAGGAAGAGAGTATTTAATTTTCTGACTTTAAATTCTTTGAATATGAGTTCAGATGGATATAGAAATGATTTTTTTAATATTATTTTAATTATTAGTTTTTGCGCAATGTAGAGAGATTGTGTGTGAGTTTTATAGGCGCCACCCCATCCTATTATACCATATTGGATTATGGATTGACAGAATGCGAAGTACGTCATTCTCAGTAGTTCTTTACTTAGAATGTGTCTCAAACAGCTAAAAATATATTTCAATTTTCGTACTCTGTTTTTAAGAATGGTTATATGCGGTATCCATTTTAGACATTGATCCTATTGGTCCTATCCATTTTAGACTCTGATTCCTAGATATTTGGTTGAAGTTTTCATTTCAATATTAGTACACAATAAGTTACAGTGGTGTTGTTGAGTGTGTGGTGCAGAATGGATCCTTATCTTTATTTCATACGGCGTGTTTGGTTTTTTTGTGAAAAATGGTATGTAATGTGTTTTTTTAGAGTTTAAGTTAGTAGGTTATTGTCAAACCATGTTTTTAATTCATTTATGTCTATGTTAGCCTTTTTAGTCAGTTCTAACCATGTGTTTGCTTTTAGAAGAAGCACTGTGTCGTCTGCATATGAGATAATTTCCCCGTATTTAGCAACTTCAAATATATCATTTACATATAATATGAACAAAAGTGGTCCTAGAACTGTGCCTTGTGGTATTGAGAAGTTACTACTTTCGGAATCACTTAGTTCATTTAATAATTTTACTTGTTGTGGTCTATTTTCCAAAAAGCTTATAATCCAGGATAGCACCAGTCTATCTAGATATACTGAGTGATATATAAAAGAGACAGATAAGATAAGATAAACAAACGAGTATGCTTCAGACCACACGACTGAAGTAAAACTTCTTTAGCTCCATCTATATGATAGGAAGGGAGAAAGAAAATACAGCGTGATACAGACAATAAGCCTGCACTGTTATAGATATAAGAAACTGTGCTCGCACCTCCCTCTCTTGCCCCTACAGTAATATATGAAACGTAACTCTCTCTCTTTCTATCTTCACTAACTTATATCTCCCTCTCAACTACCGTTCGCCTTGCTTTTGGTAATGCTCTCGTCACGCATTCACCAGCTTACTCCCCAAGTCAAGCGTGCGTAAAGAAGTTTTACTTCAAAAACAAGAAAAGTAGAAAAAATACGTATTATGTAATAATAATGATGAAAAACTGAAAAACACCAGACGTAGGGTCGAGAAATAATATGTACATTTATAAAAAAAAACATGTAACAGTTAAATGAAAGTAAAGTGATAGTACCTACTTACAAAAAAAATAAAATACTAAAATATAATAGTGTGCCAGTTTTATGGCTATTTAAAAAAAAAAAAATAAAAAAAAATTGATAATTAAAAAACACCAGACGTAAAGTGGAAAAATAATATATATACACACATAAACGCATATACACATTAACGTATTACATTGTTTTTAAATTTCATATGCAAAAAATACATCAAAAGTACGGTTTAAATTTTTTTGTTTTGTTACAATGAATTAATCTAAGAGTATTTAGTAATGAATTGGTTATTATAAGGCTCCATTAAGCCGCCGCTACCCGAATTTCTAGCGATTTCTTACACATCTCCCTTAAAACCCTTTCCGACCGGCAAAAAATGTCAGAATTTTGATGGCTCTTAAGAGTGTTTAACCAGCCAGCGGACGAAAATCCACATTTCGTCGAAAGTTGTTCTTCCGATCGTGCAGGGCGGTTACAATGAGAAAGATTAATTATTCTCCGTACCAGCTTTTTTAAATTATAACTCAATATCGAATTTATTTCAATACAAATTAGCTTTAATTTATACCTTCATCCAAAAATGCTGAAAGGCGTGATGATAAAACTATTAAAATAGTGTACTTTTGTAGTTATTTTTTGATTATAAGTATTTATCATTTTTCAATAATGTCTAAATTTAATAAGAATGTTAAAAAAATCTGAAATATATTAGTTTGTAAGTGCGCAAATAAATACACAAATGGACCAATTTTCGTCAAGAAACACATGTACGTAGGTACATATTTTTTAATGATTTTGTTGAAACTAAAATTAAAATTCTAAAACCTACGTTTGCTAGATAATGTATTGATTTATTTTACTGCATGATTATATTATTTGAAATGGGTGTGGTATAGTACAAAAACTTTTTTGAAAATTAAACAATCTGCCAACGACCTATGGAATAACCTTATTATACTAAACATTTAAAAAAATTCTCAAAATTTATTACATACGAATGCTAGATAAAAGAACAATCTTTCGAAATCCATTTATAATTTTCTGTGGAAAAGAGTCAATACGTCTAAAATCTTTTTTGAAAATGACGTATTTCCGGTTTTCTCTGGTAATGAATGCCCTCTTAATTATGATTTCTTGGGGCTGGGAGACTTACTGGTTTAACCACGTGCGCGTGATGGCACCCTGCATATGCAGCTCCCGCACGATCGATCGATACCGGTGTCGTTCCCAAAAACAGATTTATTTGCTGAAAAGATTTTTTAAAAGACAAACTCACGCTCGTATTAAGCAGGTCGGAAAGGGATCTGGGTTTTTTAGTAAGGCTGTTAATGTGTAAGATACCTGTTCAGAAGGAATGTTTTTAGTGATGTGTTCGGGCAAATCTATACCTACACACCCATGTATTCCTCCCGTCTTACCTACCTATCCTGATATATCCATCTTGCCATTGTCACCGGTTCAAGATTGATCCCTAACCGCGAAATCAGTGCAATTTCTACAACGCGCGGTACTGGCAGCCAAATACTCGTCTCGTCGCTTTATAGTCGAAACCCGGATCCGCGCAAGATACGTGTTTTCAACCGTGGAGTTTTCTTGAGTGCATGAGTGTGGGACCCCTGGACATCACCAGCAAGGTAGGGTCATCTTGTTTTCGGTGGACATCCCATTTTTTCCCCTTCATCCTTTTCATTCCAACAGTGGTAGGTAGAGATTTCGAACTCCGCGGAAGAAAGTAACAGCTTCCGATAGCTATCCAAACACGATGACTTAAATCTGAGTGTATCTTGTATCCCCGGTGTTCTGTTTGAATAAAACAGTTATTATAGTTACGGATTCGCAGGAAGTGATTAAAATGTGAGTTTTGAGCAAACAAAAATTATTAGGGTTGTGTACTGACTTAAGGCCCCGCAACCCGAATTTCTACCGATTTCTTACACATTTCCCTTAAACACGGTAAGTTTTAAAGCTCTTAAAAATATATATATATATGTTATTTTTGAAGATAATGTCTTGACGCGTTCCACGCCAAAACATAAATTATATGAAATTCCCTCGATAGAACAAAATTGCAAAGTATGTTCCGATAATTATTTTAACACGTTCGTTTCAGTTATTTCACAAGACGCCTTCCACGACATTTTTGCCCTATTTTAAACGAGTCGTGTTTTATTAAATATTTTCACAATTTACGCATCGATTTTATCGCTTTAAATACTAGCGCGCTCCTCTAACATTCGTAATTACATATCTCTCCATCTTCTTCTTTTTGAGCGCGGATGCGGCGCCTTAACCATTTATTTGAAAGAGCTTAAAGTATGGCTCATAAGACAATGAATGTATGTTTTAAAAAACACTTCGGCCAAAATGCATATTTAATAGCGTATTTAAAAAAAAAATTTGCATAAAAAAACTGTAATTTAATAGAAGTAAAATAAAACAAAACAAGTTTTAAGTGGGCGTTTATTTCGATATAAAAACGTAGGTACTTAAAAATTTGAGTCTATTAATTCAACACCCGACATGTAATTATTGTCTTCGTCCTCATGTGATTCTTCTTCTTCCGTATCTTCATCTTCATACGCAGTTCATCGATATCATCATAATATAGTACTGCCTCGTGCATAATATTCTGCCTCAATTTTCATCAAGTGTTTGCAACAATTTTTCAAATCATCAGCACTTAAGCTATTACATGTTATTATTAAGCCCATTTTCCGTTTTTCCGGTGTTTCAAATTTTCCATCTGCCTTTTCCCCTTCCTTGACGATTCGTCTTACCGTTGTTTCAGATTTACCTGTGTGTGAAAAACATCTTTAAAATTATTATTATTTACTTATTTATTTATTTATTTACTTATTTATTATAGATACAAAAGAAAGTATAAATTATAATTTGAAAAGCTTTGCCTGTCCAACTAGGAAAGTTTCCCGTTCCAGGACAGACAAATTGACATATTTAGTTCATATTAATATTATTCCAGAAATGTAGATACATAATTACATAACAAATACAAAAAAAATCATTTTTCTCTGAAACTAAGCTGTGTAATAAAGAAAATGTATATAATATATATAAATATAAGTACACATACATTTTTTTGGTCTGGTAGCATATATTATAATCGGATTTACCGAATTAACCTGGTAATATTTCATACATTCAGATTTACAGAGTATGAGATAAGTAAGTTAATAGTATTGAAAAGTGTAACATATACCTGATAACATGATGGAGGAATTACAAAAGATTTACAACATAAATATATGAAATTACGTTAGGTTATGTGTTTAGTAGTTTGAACTATTAATACATAGTACACTTATAGGAGGAACAGTAAAATTTAAAATATTAGCTATAATTTATGAATGTAATAATTTATGTGATTTTACGACAATATGCATATACGTGATACAATATACGTGAATACACATGATAGTACGACAATATGAATATACACCGCGCTCATGTCTTGAACTAGGTACTCCTATATATAGGAGGTAGTTTTTTTTTATTTTTTTTTTTTTTATTTATTTTTTTTTTTTTATTTCATATATTTTTTATTAGTAACAGATATTTGGGTTTTTTTTGGCTACCACACTAGGCTAAGCCCGTGTTGTGGTAGTCGTACATTTAATATTTTAACATTTCAAAAAATATTAAGAAATACTTAAAACTAAAGAGAAAAAAAAGACCATATTTTAAAGAAAAGTAAAAATGAAAATTCAAATTCAAATTTTGAAATACAAAAATTAATAATAAAAATTAAATGTTAAGAACTCAAGTGTTCTGTATAAATTAAAACATATAATTATATAAATAAAAATTAAAAACATATATAAATTTAGTGAAAAACTAAGAGAAAAAAATAACAACATTTTAAAGTAAAATAGAAATACAAATGGAAATTAAAATTTTGAAATGCAAAAATTAATAATTAAAATGTAGTGTTAGAACTCATGAATTCTTTAAAGTGCGTTCGTCCCCTTTCAAAAATCCAATGTTGTACACGTGTTATAAAAAGAGAATTAGAATTACTTGACTTTATGTCAGTACTCGGAGCATTATATATTTTAGGAGCGATGAACCAGAATTGTCGTTGAGCGAATGAGGTGTTAGTTTTTGGGACCACGCAACCCAGGTTTGATGAAAAGCGGGTGTGTGCTTGATGTTGTGGAGCAATTAGTAGATTATTTTTTCGTATATAACAAATGCTTGTTTTAGTAAATAGCTGTCGAATATCTAAGACCCTGATTTTTGCAAAGAGTTCATTTGACGGATGGGTAGGTTGACATTTAAATATAATTCTCAGAATTAGTTTTTGAACTAAAATAATTGGTCTAATAATGTGTTAAAAAAATAATTGGTCTAATAATTGGTCTAATAATCAGTTTAAAAAAACACACTAGATAATATTCACTTAGAAAGAAAGAAACAGAAATTTAAGAAAAAAGTAACTTTTCTACGAGTTTAAAGAAGTTGCATATTATTATTATTATTATTTTAATCTTTTTAATTGAGTTAATCCCATTTTTCCTGTGTCCGCAAATGAATTGTCAAATTCTGATTTTTAAGCATAACCTAAAATTAGATTGTAATGATTGTAATCGGTGGAAAATTGGCTTAAATATTGTAATACTAATCAAATTTTTGGTAATTGTTCGGAACAAACGTCAACGGTTAATACGCACTTTTTTTTATAAAACTTTTAGATTCTTCTTAATTACCATAAAAGACAACTATTTGCATTGGGGGAGGTTGAAAATGTTACATTTTTATTTTATTTACGTAAATTGAAAATTTGCTTTCACACTGTCAAATCACTCTGTTTGCAGTTCGGAACAAACGTCAACAGTTAATACGAACTTTTTTTTGATAAAACTTTTAAAATTAAGATAATATACACAAGCCCGCTACACAAACCCTGCGTAGCCAAACAAACCATTCAAAAACATAGGCTGTTTTTTAAAGTAAAGATAACATACACAATCCCGTTATATAACCGTTGACGTTTGTTCCGAATATTTACCAAATTTTTTAAAAAACTATACTACGTACCAGTCTTTTCTATAGTAAACACATATTAAAATTTAAAAAAAGAACTTTCACACTAAAATTTTTTCAATTACTTTATGTTTGTTTGTAATATGTTTGTAATATTACGTTTGTAATATTTTATGTTTAGATTATTTTATGTAGGTAATCTTTTGTATATATATTTAAGTTTTTTTTTTATACTTTGTATTTTTATTTAAGTTTTTCATTTTTATTTATTATCTTTTGTATTTTTATTTACTTTAACCATCATTGATATATGTAATGATAGATACTGCTACCCGGTTCAGTGAGTCGGGTAGCGCACATATCTGTAAATAACTATTGATGTTAGTAAACGCCCGGGTTACCGGCGATTTAAAAAAAAATGCGTTTGTAAACATCTTCCAAATTACATAGAAGCTTCTTCGCGCGATAATCGGATAGGCAACGTCAAAAAAACGCAGTTTATAATTTCTCTTGCACCACTACGTTTTGTGTTGTTTATTTTTATTCAATTTAAACAACGCACATACAATCAATGAAATTTTTTTTTTATTAAATGAGCGATCTTCACCGTGTTCTACACAGATTTAAGATGTAAATCGGATGACAGCCAACAGCCGTACGAAACGTCACGGACAAAGCGAGTAATTCGGTGTTGCCATAGTGATGAAAACATTGAGTTCCAATTTAATAAATTTCTAGACTTAGGTAATTGCCAAACTGTGTTTGCTTTTTATGTTCTATACTTTTCATATTATTTTATATTCTACTATATTGTTCCGTGGGTAGGTACTCTTTTATATTACTCTATAGTCATTTACATTCATTTATATTATTTTGTATTCTCGCGGCAGGGGAAGGGGAGGAGGAGGGGGAATGGGACGAATGGGAAAGGACACGTAGGGTGAAACAATTTCTTTATTAAGTGGCTTAGCAAAGCATGCTGGGAACTTGCTAGTTAATCAATAAAAATATAATAATTTTCTGATTATAGGTAGGCACCTATTTTATCTCTTCTTAGCTTCAACACAATCAGTTCCAGTATTGAAAATTTAATGCAAATATTACGCAGGAATATTCACATCATAGACATCGCTTTCAGGGGGGTGCCAACGATGCCACATACAGCTATAAAAGATGTGGCTTGGCCTATTTCAGTATATTGCTTGCCAAGGGCGGCTGGTCGCACAGTGTGTTTGTGTGCAGCACTGGCAAATTATAATGTCTAAATTTACTTTATTTACTTACTGAAGACTATAAAATCTCTAATTTAAATCTATAGAATCTCTAATTTAATCATTTCAAAATATTAGTTACCAATATAATGCTACGAATATTATCAGGGAGAATGCTTTTAATCTCGAATATCGCGGCCGCCTAGCGCCCTCGAATCGGTGTGCATTCGGCTTGCAAACGAACGAAATCATATTTTTGTATGAAATATTTAAAACATCGAAAGCGCGTGGATTTCGCAATTTGTATCAGAATTTGGCTTCAATTGGTGTGCCACCCACCCAAGATATTCCGGTCCTTGCCGAAGTTTACCGATTGGCGGTCAATCATTGACCCGAACCATGACCCGAGGTGACACGAATACAATCGAATTTCGGCGAAGATCATACATAGATCAGTTTGCGTCTAGCGCAGTCTAGCGGCGCGCGCTTGACGTGACGTGATAATTGTCATTGTTTTGTTTTTTTTTATATTGATTATTATATTAAATACCAATAACCTAATATTTAATTTTATTACAAAAATGAGTGCAATCAGTGTTGAATATATAAGAGGAAATAACAGTTTGTTTGATAATAAATTAATGATTGAAAATTCCTAATTAATAACTTTTTGTCATAAGTAGATACGGATTGTCTGACGGCCGGCATAGTCCAGCGGTAAGGCTCTTGACTAGCATTACAAAGGTCGCGGGATCGAATCCCGGCGTGGCAAATAAATTTTATTTGATTAATTTGTGTTATTTCACAATTTATTCATTTAAAATTATATATAGTATATTTGCGGCACGTTCCAGAGTGGAAGATACTCTCAGTATCGCCCTGGTGAAAGACACCGTTCAGAATTGAAACGTTGCTTGAAATGGCTTCTGCCGTGTTTGGTGACCAGATCTGAATAGCCAGGTACTATCCCAACCTTCCTCTTCCCTATCTCTTTCCCCTCCCCTCTACCTTCAGCCTCACAACATACCCCAATTGGGGATGCCATAGTCCCACTGGCTCCAGACGGGAGCAGTTTGGACTCTTGTGTGGTATTCATGTAAAAAAAAAAGTGAATTACCACATTCTCAAGGCAGCGGCCGCCACTGTTGCTTGCCATATATATTATCATTGGGAATGTACAGCGAGCGATATGCCGAAATACGCCAAGTCACATCTTTTTTAGCTGCGTGTGGCACAAACATCATCTGGGTAGGAACTAAATTAAAATTATATATTAATGTGCTAACTTCCTCGATGAAGCTAGGTTAAAGCAAAACCGGGAAGAAAGTAATTAACAACCAACTAATTTCGGTTGTCGGTGCATAGGTAAGGGAACGTACCCATACTACGTGACCTGTTTAGGGGGGGGGGGTCTTCAAAATACTACGCTTGGTACAAATGGGGGTTAAAAATCGCAAAAAGTTGGTCACGTAGTATGGGTACGTTCCCTAAGTTATCTTTTATTATCTATTATGGGCTCTACACACGACACTGCATGTAGTGACTGCGGCAGTGACTGCAGAGAGTGTGGGTTTGAGCGAACTAGCGCTGTCTTAACAAACGAGACAGCGCTAGTTCGCTCAACTCCACGCTCTCTGCAGTCACTGCCGCAGTCACTACATGCAATGTCGTATGTAGAGCCCATTATCTATTAATGCCCCTTTTCGGGGCTTTGAAATTAGATATTTATTTATTTATTATGAATTAACGCCGATTTACGGCTTTTACATAGGAATTCAACAATTTGAAATGGATACAGAATATACACGTTAAGAAAAAAAAGCATTCGTATGACAAAAAAAATAAAAAGTACACATTGAAGTGACAGCATAAAGTACAAATAGTAAGCTATTATAAATACAAATATAAGAAAAATAAAATCTCATATACATGTACACAAGATGTTTTGAAGTAAAGAAATTACCACGTAAAGTACGTAATAAAATAAATTTAAAAATTCCATAAGTAAACATTGATGAAAAATATGAATGTTCAAAGTATATTGATTATAATCCAACTGAGAAGCGCTGACAAACGGCTTTAATTACATAATGTCTGTATGTTGATAATTAGACATCGGATTATATGCACTAACAAAGTGCCAAAATATGCATGCAAATATGCACTAAAAAAGGCCGAAATATGCACAATGCAAAATCAAAAAACCATTTATATTTTTATACATTTTAATTAAAAACCGTACAAAAACAGCGAAATATTGTTAAAATTATGCATAGTGTTTGTGATAATATACAACTAAGTATTTTTCCAAATTTTCGAGCTCAAATTTGTGACGTTTGTCACCCAGTATTAATTTGTACGCCGAAAACGACCTCTCTACGTCAACTGACGTCATTGGACAAAATTTAAAATTTGGCGCCATTTCTGGAGATGTAGGCATTAATGTTCTTCATGTCTTCAAGACTCGGGTTTTTAAGCAAAAAAGAGTATAATTTTTTACGAATCTTTTCTGATATTGAATTAGGAAGGGCGTTGGCGAGTTCGATCATTGTTTCCAGTATTTCTATTGCTTTAAATAGAGGAAGGTTTTTTGTTTCCAATTTTTTTATGGCATCTGGTAACTTGTGGAAATATGTTGAGATGAGGGCGATATTCTGTTTAATGAATGCGTCTTCAAAAGCTAGCTTGCTTGAATGAATTGCAATGGCCTCAGAACTGTCAAATTGCCCAACTATTGATTTACGGCCTTGCATCAAAATTTTTTAAATTTTTTTCCGATTTAGGCAAATATTCTAAGACATTCTGTATTTTTTTTTTTTAATCGTATTTTTGAAACCCTGGGGATTTTTTGAAAATTTCAATCAGATAAATCAGACCATTTTTTATAAACCGGAAAGACGGGACATAATTTTATAGGTGTGAAAAAACGATAATTACATAGCCGCAAATCATTTAAAAAAAAGAACGTTTTCCACACGAATGGCACAGCAGAATAGCGAGGCATACCAAAAATATTACATCTCATAAATATATTTTTTCCTTGATCCATCTTATTGATCATAAATCATTATAATAAACAGCGTCTATATTACTACATTCAATGTAATAAACTTGTACTTGTAAATTATAATAATAATAAGAATATTATAAAATTTTATTTTGTTAAAATCAGCACCATAATCATTATACCTCTAAAACACGTACCGACATCATCTGCACGTTCTGAAGAGAACCCCGTAGATCATTAAAAGTACGGGGTTCTCTTCAGAGCATCTGTCAAAAAGTGAAACCAAATGATAAGTTCGCAGAGAACAAACAATAAATCTAGTGAACGAATTAAAAAATTCGCCTGAAATCAAAGTGATGCCACAAAAAAAAAAAATCAGTGTGGAATTAAAAAAAAAATAATAGGAACATTTTCGGAGACGGGACATTTTCATGTAGTGACGTCACGAGCCCAAATAATGGATTTATTTATTTAAAAATAAAAAAATCTGTACATTTCTAAACAATTTTACTAACATTTTCTTAATCTCAGTAAAAAGATCTATCCACATGATTTTTTCCAAGTCGTTATGAAATCCATGCAAGTGGCCTATTATGGATTCTGGCGGCAATGCTAGATTTGGCAATTGCTCTTTATAAGACTGCACACGCGACGGTGCTTTTAAAAACACCTTTTTTGTAGAGGAAATCAATTTATTAACATTCCCATACTCTTGCCGTATCTATTCTGCAAGGCGATGAAACCCGTGAGCTAAGCAGGTAATCCTCTAATATTATAAAGGCGAAAGTTTGTATGGATGTATGTTTGTTACTCTTTCACGCGAAAACTACTGAATGGATTTTAATGAAACTTTACAATAATATAGCTCATACATTAGAATAGGCTATAGGCTATAGCTTAGATCTCTGGCATTATAAAATTTTTATACAAAAATAGCACGTGAGCTGTTTGAAAAATGAATGTAACGTGTATGGAGGGGGGGCGAGGGGGCATAGGATGTGGGAGCATGGCGGGGGGGAGGGGGGAGGGCGGAGGGTGGAGGGTGGAGGGAGGTGAGTGGTGAGGGGGGATTTGTGGGGGGAGGGGGTGGGTGGGAGAGTGGTGAGAGGGGGCGGGGGAAAGGAGGAGGGGGATTTGAGTGGGGATAGGGAAGGTGGTGGAGGCGCTGTGGGTATCCCCCTAATACTGTGCGAGCGAAGCCGGGGGCAAAAGCTGGTATGTAGTAAATTTGGATAAAAAGTTTGCAAGGCTTGGCCGCTTTCACGTCAGCCACCGCGCTGGTGCCCTACGCGTCATCGTCACCTAGCTCCCTATACGTAGATGATACCTCCCGCTATTAAACAAAATATGCACGATTTGGGAAAAAAGGCTGAAATATGCATTAACGTCGTAATTAGAGAGTTATATGCATTTGCATATGCAAATGCATATAATCCGATGTCTATTGATAATCTTTCAATATTTATCACATCATCAACAACATATTTATTAGCAAGTATATGCAGGCGATTTATTATGGAATATAATTCAGCATTAAAACCTGTATTTTTACAATGGTAAAGTAATTTGTGATGAACTGATCTATTCGGTACATAAAAACTTATTAACGAAAGAAGTTCAGAGGAGTCCAACAAGTAATTAACAATTTTAAATAAATAAAATAAGTCGGAACAAATTATTTTTTCTTTTAATGTATCAAGTCCCGGTAGATGTAAGAGGGAGAAGTAATTAATGTTTTCAATGGATATTCCCAATTTAAAATTAATGTGACGTAAGAATTTATGTTGGACACGCTCAAGGGAATTTTCATGTGTACTGTAATACGGATTCCAAATGGTGGAGTTAAATTCTAGTTGGCTTCTAACAAGAGAAGTGTAAAGTAGTTTGACAGTTTTAAAAATTTAAAATCCTTCGAAATTCGTAAGATAAATCCCAACATTTGCATTGCTTTACTGGTTATATTATTAATATGTTTAAAAAAAATCACCTCAGCGCCCTTGAGGTGATTTTTCACTAAAACGGCGCTTTATAAATTATCCAATTATTATTATTATTATTATTATGTTTAATAAAAGTTAATTTAGTGTCAAAGGTAATACCAAGGTCTCTTATTTCAAAAAAGTGTGATCATTGAAAAAGTAAGTGAACAACAATGGGTTTTTTTTCCTGTGGAATCTCATAACTTGACATTTTTTTACATTGAGAGTTAATTTATTTTTAAAACACCAATCGGAAAAGCAATTTATTTATTTCAAAACATACGGCACAACATGTGCCTTTGACATAATTATGTTTATATGTATTATAATACAATAACATAAGAAAGTGACATATAAATGTAAAGTTAAATATAAAAACAAAAGGTAAAAAAAGGAGTTAAGGTAATGAGTAGTAAATAGAATTATGATGTATAAAATGAAAGTATAAAGTAAAAGTGTAAGTAATAAAATATAAATTATAATGTAAAAGTAAAAAGTTATTAGATTGTAGGGACAGACAGTCCTCGTTATTATTAATAATTCTATATATCTTCATATCATCTGCAAGCATTAAAATAAGAACATGGGTGAATATATGAATAATAAGAAATACACAGCATTTATTAACTTTATAATTTTATAAGTTTTCCCTGAAGAAGGAACGTTTGTTCCGAAACCGGTCGGATTTACGCATTATATTTAGGTCCTTACATATGAAATTGGCGTTTTGTATGGGAGGAACATATAGTCGATTTTTTTAAATATAATATATTTATTTAATCAAAGTATGTACCATTGCTATATATGCACTTTTGCCATCTCATAGGTAGTTCATCGATCCCTTTATTTATCCCTTTGTTTAGCAGCTAGCTTTTCCATCATGGTTTGCAGTTGCTGACAATATACATCTGCCGTAATCGAAGATCTTGATTTAAGAAAGCTGTAGTGAACGACACCAGCACTAGTCCACCAAACGCTCACAAGTAACTTTTTTGGAGTCAATTTTCGCTTGGGGCATGGTTTGGATGATTCGGCAGGGTTCAGCCATTGCGATGAGCGCTTTTGATTATCGTACAGGATCCACTTTTCATCACAGGTAATGATTCGATTTAAAATCCCTTCATTATTGTGTCGGTTGAGAAATGCAACGCAGTAGTCAAAGCGCGTTTGTTGATTTGCTTCACTCAATTCATGAAGTACCCACCTTTCAAGCTTTTACACCTTCCCAATTTGCTTCAAGTGGATTAAAACAGTTTTATCACTAACACCGCAGCCTGCAGCTAACTCGGACGTGGTTTGCGATGGATCCGCTTCCACAATAGCCTTCAATTCTTCATTTTCAACTTTGGTCTCCGGCCGTCCAAGGGGCTTGTTCTGCAGGTCGAAATTTCCAGAACGAAAACGTTGGAACCAAAAACGCACTGTGTATTCTTTTGCGGCACCGTCGCCATACACATCATTAATCCTTCGAGCCGTTTCTGCAGCACTGGTGCCACGGTGGAACTCATACTTGTAAATAACGCGGTATTTTATGTTTTCCATTTTGTAAACTAAGTGACGCAAAGAAAATAAACAATTAAGGAAAAACAAATGAATTATAATTTTCGAAACACAAATACATGAGTAAATAGCTGTATAAATTTGAATTTGGAATTCCTAACCAAAGGGAAGATATTTGAAATCAATGTTGCCAGTACAGCAAAACGCCAATTTGATATGTTAGGACCTAATATTCTAATATATAAAATTCTGGTGTCGCGGTGTTTGTTACCATACTCCTCCGAAACGGCTGGACCAATTTTGATGAAATTTTGTGTGCTTATCTGGTAGGTCTGAGAATCGACCAACATCTATTTTTCATACCCCTAAAAGTAAAGGGTGTTCCACTCCGAAGAAAATTATTTTCCCCATACATTTTGTATTGAACGAATTCTCCTATTTTGAAAGAGCTGCAGCAATATTGTAAGGGGTATAATATTGAACTGTGAACCGGCGGGAGGGGGGGGGGTAGGGGGGAGGGGGGAAAGGAACTCAGGAAGGGGGGTTAGCGGGACAGGGGAAGGGGAGAAGTGGAGTGGGGAGAGGGAGAGGGAACGCGAGAGGGGAAAGGATACGCAGGGAGAAACAATGTAGATCAAGGTATGGTATACGCAGGGAGAAACAATTTAGATCAATTCAGCTAATAAGTTGACAACAGTTTTTGATTCTGAGGCGGTACGAAGTTCGCCGGATCAGCTAGTTATAATATATAAGTGGTTTATACAAAGTTGAATTGTTTCATTTTTCTACAATATTTTATATTTGTTTAAACATAAATTGAAGATGTCCACTGACTTGGTATAATTGTTTCTCTCCAATAGTATTCTGGGCAAAGAGGAATACAGATGGTAGTCCCAGAATTTTTGCACTGAAATAAATCCTGAGATCTAGTATTACGTAGTGGAATCCGGAATATTATCTTATCAATTCTAGCAATACCGGACTATCAACTAAATCATTTAGAATTTTATATAGAAACTAGCCGTAAAAAAACCCGCTCCGCAGGTTTTTACTGCCAGGCCCTGTGGGGGGTTTTTAGTTCCCCTCCTCGCTCCCAAGTTCCCCTCCTACCCCTCCCCTCCGCACCTTTCCGAGTTCCCCTTTTCTCCTTCTCCCTCCCCCCTTTCCGTCCCCCAACCCCCTCTATCCTACCCCACCCCCTACACCCTTCACCTTCCCACACCCCTACCCCCATCCCCCTCCTACTTTTCACCCTCCCTCCTCCACCCCCTCCCCTCCTCTCCATCACCCTACCGCCTCCCCTCACCACTCCCCATTCCTCCCTACAAATCCCCAAATTTTAATCGCAATTGGATGAAAGGTTTAGCAATGCATAATTTCATGATGCCAGAGCTCACTATTGTATACAGAAACCATTGCGGGCATGCGCACATCAAATCCCCAAAGTTTCATCGCAATCGGATGAATGGTTTAGCAATGCATAGCGGACATACAAACATTTTTATATATATAGATAATACAATATAATATAATAAAATATAGAAAAAATAAAATAAAATACCAAGTCAAGTTGGTAAGTAATGTGAAATATTTCTGCGTAATGCTTAACATTATTGCACTTTTAATTTTCAAATTGCAACCGGTACTTACTTATCATATCGGACAAGCGATAAAGTAAGTACTAACATAATTTTATGAATTAATAATTCTTTTATTAAAATAAAATAGATAACTTAGTCTTCTTCTTCTTCTTTCGTATGGTATAACTTAGTAAAACGTCATTAAATAATTAAAATTATCACATTGATTCAAATCTTGCTTCTTCTGGACAAAATAGAAAAAGTCATAGACACACCAAAATCCAAACAAACTTGTTTTCTTTATATGACTCGCAACATTCGAAATATTTATTACTCGTAAATGCCAATTTCCATCCTCCGGGCGGAGTTTTTATTTAAGAATATTCAAATGTTTTTTTTGTTTTTTTTTTCTTTTCTTTATTCAGCATATAACTTTTTATACAGTTTTTACAGGTGATTCGACTACCAAGCTAGGCACATGCCCGTATTATGGTAGTCGTATGTATTTGGGAAGCATGTTCATGAGAGACGGAAAGATTGGGTTAAGTTAGTTAATTGCCAGATAACTCGGAATATTAAATGCCGAATTTCATTCTTCGGACGGGGTTTGTCACACACCATCTTGAACATTGTTTACTAAAATATTTAAAAGTTATTTGGGAAGTTAGTTGATGAGAGACAGTTAATTTGTAAGATAACTCGAAATATTAAATGCCAAATTTCATCCTTCGGACGGAGTTTGTCCGCAGCATCTTGACCATTTTTTACTAAAATGTTCAAATGTATTTGGGAAGTTAGTTGATAAGAGACTGAAAGATTAGGTTAAGTTAGTTAATTGCAAGATAACTTGAAAGATTAAATGCCAAATTTCATCCTTCAGACGGAGTTTGTCACGCAGCATCTTGACCATTGTTTACTAACATGTTCAAATGTATTTGGGAAGTTAGTTGATGAGAGACGGAAAGATTGGGTTAAGTTAGTTAATTGTAAGATAACTCGAAATATTAAATGCCAAATTTCATCCTTCGGACGGAGTTAGTCACGCAGCATCTTGAACATTTGTTTAAATTACGTTTTTCAGTTATTTTTTTAATTTTTCAGAATTTTTAAAAATTATAAAAATTCAAATTTTAAATTTTTGGTTGATTCCTACCACAGAAGGATATATAGAAAAAAATTATGCTAAATTTCAAGAAAATCGGTTGATTAGAACTTGAGATTTCGTGACAAACGTTTCGAAAAAATTAGTTACGAGAAAACGCGTTTTCTACTTCTATTCTATATTCCGTATAAATTGTCGAATTGCCACGACTCTAAAATGGCTTTAACTTTTAAAATAATTCGAATTTCAAAAAATCCTTTTTAAGATATCTAAACTATCGAAATATGATTTTTTTTCTAGTCTAGAATACCCCCTTATACGATGGATTTATGAAACAGATGACAATACTATAATAGATAATAATACTCGTAATACATGTTTTCAAATATTTGTAGGAATAGTATTTATTGAGGTACGCATTGGAACAACATATATAATATATGTATACGGTGTTAAAAAATAAAATATAAAATTGGTTATGCAGTCTCTTTACAAAATAATTAAAAAATTTCAGTGTTTTCGTCATACCCACAGGATGACACTTGTAAACTAATTGCAAAACTTTTTATCCCCTGCTCATCAATGCCTTTTCCGGAGTAGGTATAAGATGAAATATTTTTTGGATGAAAAGTTAAAAACCCTTTTCATTCTTGTAGCTCGTGTTGGAGAATAGGTAATGGCTTTCAATACCTTTTCTGCATCTCTTTCTCACGATGATTGCAATATAATTTCTGTTACAAAAAAAAATCCTCAAAAGAACGATATTTAATAAACGAACATCCTTTTTGCCTCTTAGATTTTTCGCTACTTAGTTCGAAAGATTTTGCCAGTCGCCCGGCCGCCTTGGCTGGCTCTGAATGGTTACAAAAACTGGGTAGGTCCTTGTTTTTGGTAATAATTTCATCTTGTAGCCATTAGCTATGTTTGCGCAGAAAATATTTCTCTACATATTTACAACTCTTCCATCGCGTGGTGAGTGCAAGTGTAAATGAAATTATAGCTTCTGCGACCGCTGAATTCATAATCGATGAACAATTTTTTAAAACCAACTTCCGGATGTGGTAATCCTATAATATTTTTCTGGATCTATGTGAATTCGGATACAAAAGTCTTTCTTCCTGTAAAAAGTTGAACAACTCTCTGTGGAAAATTCGTAGATGGCTCCCTAAAAAAGAGAGTTTAATTAAGGAATTGGTTCAAGTTGGTTGCGAAACAGTGTTTTTATAGTTCAAAAAAAGATGCACCCTCGTAAAGGTTATTAATTGTTTAAAAATCTCTTAAAAAAGACACCATTTTGTGACCCTTAAAAACTATAGACACTAAAAATATATAAATCTGAAAATTTTATATGTTTATGTAAATACCTTCAGCTATATTTTCCATGGCGATTCTTACAACAAAACTTCGAAATATACACACTGCAGCTATCCGAATAGGGTGTAACGTTAAGTCCTTCCGTGGCGTTCGTCGACTGAATACGGACAACGCTGTGTTTGAAAGCGTGTCCACGCCTCCGTGTAGTGTTTCAATAAGAAATTTGTCCAATTTCAAAACTAATTGTTATTTAGGTACAATATAATACTACTTAAATATAATTATTTTAACCTCACTTTTTTGAATTGTTTCCCAGTAGTTTCCGTAAATAATCTTCTGTGCGCCGACGGGACTCGAACTCGCGTCCTTCTGATTTCCGGTCAACTGCTCTGTCCACTGAGCTACGTCGGCTTATCTCTTACCCGCCAAATAATTCAATATATACTAGTGTTTCATTAAAAAATTACTACTTACTACATTTTTCCACCTGCAAACAACCAACCTTATTTTAAATGTCTTTAATTATCTTTTTCTGATTTTTCTGTCTCCAGATTTTCGATTGAGTTTCGCTAATATTGTTTATAATGTATTTAATTAAATATTATAATTTGAGATTTTACTAACAAAGTTTAAAATTAAAAATAACTATTCATCCTAGACTTGCAAAGAAGTCAATAGAAGTCGCGTATCTTCTATATATATATATATAAATATATAAATAAAAATGAATCGACGAAATGTATGTACGCGCATACCTTCCGAACGACTGCACCAAATTGGATAATTCTTTTTTTTCTGTGTTCATTATTGTCAGGACAAGGTTTGTATAAAACTACTGGAGAGTTCTGGCATTATGAAATTTGTATAAAAAAAAACTGCAATAGGTGTCACGCGAGCTGTTTTAAAACTGAATGTACCGGGAATGAATGTATGGAAAGTGGGCGGGTTAGGGGAACTCGGGTAGGGGATTTGCAGGACGGGGGAGGGGAACCAGGGAAGGAGGAGGGGAAATCGAGAAGAATCGGATGTGGGAAGCGGGGAGTGAAGTGGGGAGAGGGAAGGTAAGGGAGGGGGAGTGGGAACGCGAGAGGGGAAGGGGACGCGAGAAAGGAAGGAGAGGCGGAAGGGAAACGGGACGAATGGAAAAGGACACGCAGGGAGAAACAATTTCTTTATTAAATGGCATAGCAACGCATGCCGGGTACCAGCTAGTTAAAAATAAAATGGATAAAAATTTATCCAGACACAATCTAGATAGCATTTAGTTCGAGTTGAATCTACCAATCATATATAAAGATAGCAGCCAATAATATGTGCGTTAAGAAAATGAAGATAATGTTGGTAGTTCTTAGTCGAAGTATGATTTAGTTAAAAGTGACCGAATTTGTTATGGGTTCCGTAGCTCTCACTCATAGAGCACTCACCACGTAAACAAAGGGTCCTGGGCTCGTGTCCCAGTGGAGTCAATATCTTTTTCTGATTTTTCTGTCTCCAGATTTTTGATTGATCGCTAATATTGTCTTCATTTAATTAAATACTATAATTTGAGATTTTACTCATAAAGTTAAAAATTAAATGTAATTAATAATTACATAATTGTTACCCTTTGTGCTATGCATAAAAATCTTGTCTTAAACATTAGTTTATCAATTAAAAAAATAAAATTCAAATGTATTTGGGAGTAAGTAGGTATGTTCAAGAGAGATTGAAGGTTAGATAATTGTAAGAAAACTCATAATATTAAATGACGAATTTCACCCTTCGGGCGGAGTTTGTCATGCGGCATTTTATTTATTTATGTATTTATTTACGGACAAATAGTCCAATTAACAATATAACAATAACACGAACAGAAAAGAAAAAAAGAGAGATCACAATGAAAGGAGATTACATATAGATGAAGAGCATTGACAAAATACATAAAATATAAATATAAAATATAAATCCCATCTTATGATTATTTTTTTTAATTTTTTTTTTACGAAACAACAAATAAGTGGATGACGATAACATTTTGATGACCGTGGCCGATTATCGCATGTATTTCTGAACTCCCTTTGATGGATCCAGGTTCCTCTTATTCTGATGATCTCAGTACAGGGTTAGGTTGCAATATATTGTATATTTCCGAGATATTGTACACTGGTTATTCTTAGGAAGTCTTAGGTAAAGAGAACGAATGGACAACAATCACACCCTTTTATACGTTTATACGTTACTCATGCTGTCTCACTCATACACGCATGTCTCTTTCATACTGCAAGACATACGTTCACCACATTTATAATGCAATATAATATAATAAAATATGTGTTTGTTTTCTTTTTTTTCGTTATCTGTAATTTTAGTTAGAATAAATCCTGAAGAAAGCCACATTAAATTTTTTTTTTGATTATTAAAAATAATTAATATTTTTAAAATTATATGTTTATTTTTCCAATAGACAATTTTAAAGCGTACTTTGGCACCTTTCAAAAACAATTTTTAGTTTTCGGATACATTCAGAACCATTTATTTCTATATTTGATTTTATTATAAGTCGGAAAATTCCTGACCTGACAGAAAATGCCTGAGACCTAAGTGGTTAATACAAAGATATGTATTGATGAATATCTTTGGGTTGATATGTTTTTGTTGGCAGAAGTTTGCTAAAATATATTTTTTATCCTTGCCCTTCCTTCTAATAAGATGTTTAAGTTCCCTTCGCTAAAAACAGATTGCCACCCTAGTAATTTATGTCTACTTTGTTTCTTTTTGGGGATAATTATTTATTTGTGGTTTAAGAGGGAATAACCAGAGAAAACTGTAAATTTGTCATTTTTAAATCAAATTTTTCTTTTATCTAGTAAAGGTAAGTTTTAAATTTTGAGAAAAAAGTTATACGGCTGTAACATAGGTCTTTAGTAGATTTGTAAATTTTCAAACAAAATTTTAAATTATACAACACACATTTCAAAACATACAATCATGCAGTAAAATAAATCAATAAATTATCTGGGGAAGCTGTGTTTCAGAATTTTAAATTTAGTTTAAATAAAATCATTAAAAAATATATACATATATATGTTTCTTGACGAAAATTGGTCCGTTTGTGTATTTATTTGCGCACTAAAAAAACTAATGTATTTATTTTTTTTTTACATTCTTATTCAACTTAGACATTACTGAAAAATGATAAATACTTATCATCAAATAATAATTACATAAAGTACATTATTTTAATAGTTTTATCATCACGCCTTTCAGCATTTTTGGATGTAGGTATAAATTAAAGGAAATTTGGAATTATTTTTTTTTGAGCCACGGACTCGCCTTAAGGAAAGCTTTAAATGACGATGTTTTTTTTATTATTTCAGATTGCGACAGATAACGGAGAGATCATTTTGCAAGACCAAAACAGAGTGTACTTGAAAGTAAGGAATGGCGAGCCTGTCAAATATACAGTGCTATTCCCAGCTCAAAGTCCTCTGCCGAAGGTCACTCTGGTCACATATGACAATCAGGTTCTATGCGAGGGGCCAGAAGGTATTCATTTTATTTATTTTTATTTAATTAGGCCGGTGGATCCCGTTATACTTATGTATGTGACACACACAGCTATAAAAACGCGAGCAGATATCTGTTGAACCGCGAGCGCTTATGTGTTGTACCGTCACACAACGCAATCAAATATTTCTTCCTTTGGTAGGAGAGGGGGTCAGATGAATTAGGGAGCTGCCATGAAATGCCATTTCTTTGTACTGAATCTATCAACTTGACACCTGTCGGCCGCCTGTTTAGGCAGCCCCGTTATTAAAATGACCCCCTCTTCTGTTTTCGGTGGAGAAGGGGTAGCATAACTTTTCGCATATCGCCTCGGCAACGGTTACGGCAGATTACGGCGTATTAACTATGTGCTTCAGGCACATCATCTGCTCTGTGTGGCGGGTCTGTATGGGATTGTATGGAGAGCGGTATTGAGCGTAAGATGATATTTTATAGCTGTGTGTGGCACCCGTCAAATGGGATGAAAAGATACGCGTACCGCCACCCCGAGAAACATTTATTGGATAACCAACACCCTTGCGATTGGTCACCCCAAATGATTCGCTACGCCTTAGCAGGGGTGTCCAGGTTCAAGAGATGAGGTTTGTCTAGGCCTTGGTGGTGTGTGCTTTTGCCCACCTACCGTAACCGGTTTCAGCTCGTTAAAGCCATCTTCAGATTATGGTTTCATACGTTTGTCACTTCTGAATTTAACATTGACCCCCAGATTCCCACCCACCCCTCATACCTTTTTCCTTTCCAGAACTTCTTCTTCTCTCTTCCCCTAGAAATACTCTTCACATAAAATCTACGTAGATGTCATAGGCCCTAAGGGATTTTTTAGGGGGTGTTAGGTAGCAGAACTCCCAGCTCTACGAACTCCCAACTCTACGAACTCCCAGCTCTACTACAAACTGCCAGCTGTACCCCCGCCCCCCGCTTCCTCAGAATGGCCCACGGCGGTCTCGCAAACCGCCCGCGCCATTCTGCCCCAGATCGCGCTAGCCGAAGCTGTGTCGCCCGACGTACACAATTGCGCCTTTTCCAGAACAATCGTTGCAAAGCGCGATGTTTTGGGGTGATTCGAGAAGCACGCCCGAGGCCCCTGCAGCATAGGGACCCTACCTGTGGCGACCCCAAGCACATCATGGCCCCCCTGCCAGGCCTAGCCTGCCCTGCGGCCAGGGTAGCCCCTTCCTGGGACCTCCCGACGATCACCCCCCTTGGCACCTGTGAGTAATGACCAAGTAATCCTCTTTTTGCCGTGTGTCCCCCTCATTCTTGCGTATCTATGATCGACCCCCAGAGTCGGCACGTTTGAGAGAGATTTGGTAGACTTCCCCCATGTGTAGATAGAGAACTAGCTTACCTGTGCATAATTATTAATTGTGGATGTACTCTTGGTTGTATTTGTGAATCATACAAGTAATGTTTATCTCAGACAGCGTTTTATTTCCCGGGCGAGGTACGTGCAGTGTTGGCTTATTTTATGTATTCTCACTTGACCCCTCTAGGAACCTACGACCCTGGTGTAGAGAGATTTCACCAGCTCTGCCGATCCAAACCCTGAGCTAGACTTGGTGCAGAAGGTAGGCACTTCCAGCCGAGGCGCATGACAGGGGAGGAGAGATTTTGGAGAGAGATAATGAAAAAAATGTTCTACCCATTCGAGAAAGAGCCCAAACTGGTTAATTCAAATCTCCAAATGAACATGTACTGCAAAAATGATATATTTTTAGTACATTGTACCGTCTTACTAGATAACCAGCCTTAATAAAAAACCTCGTGAAAATTTTATTCAATGATTGATAAACGGGCGTGGATGTAAAAACATTACTAATTAAAAAATGACGAAATTGTTCATGGAAAGATGTATATTATGTTACTGTAAAAACGAGTAAATTGCTAAATCTTAGGTTTTACTAATAAATCTTAGTATTTACTGGTACACCTTAAGATTTACCGCAGTACGGGCTTTTACAGGGCTATATAAATATATAGCGCTTGTCCGCAGCATCCTGGAATATAACTCCATTATTTGGGCCCCTTCTGAAGAAAACCATATTCTAGAAATAGAAAAAGTGCAAAAAAGTTTATGCGTTACCTGTATATGAGGGAATATACATACTACCCATTCCTGTATTGTTCTTAACAGGAATGCTCAATTTTAATACCCTAGAAGCCCGCCGAAAAATATTTTTAGGCAAACATTTTTTAAAGTTTAATCTCCGGTACCATACTAAATCCGCCAATATTGAAAGAGATCAACTTATATGTCCCTAATGCGTATATTTGTGGGAGATCCCATGCACTTTTATATGTTCCGAAAGCGAGAACTTCTGCCTATCAGAATGCACCATTAAGCTAGGGATGTCGAAAGTGAAAAAAAAATCGATCGACGTCGATATATCGAGGAAAAAATATCGATATATCGATAAATCGGTCAAATTTTCAAGAGATTTTGTGTTTTTAAAATAATAGTGTATTCAGCTCAATATTATCAATAGTAATTTTTGTACACAATGTGCTTTTTTTAATGTACAAAAATCTCAATAAAAATGAAGGTTTTTTTATCACTATTCATTTTTATTACCTAATAATTACAAAAATATCAAAAACTAAAAAGCTGTCTTCTAACTTATATGTAAACTGAGACGCATACAAAGTTTGTATGCGCCTCAGTAACATTCTATTGGCGTATTAATCTGTCAAAAAGGACTTCGTGTTTGGAACAAGGTATAGTCAATAATCATAGACAATTGGGAACCAACACATAGGAGTGGCTTAGAAAAAAATGGCATACATTTCTAGGTACACACATGAGATAGTATTGGTGATCACAAATACTAATGCAAAGACAATAGATTTGTAAGCTATTAATAGTTAAAATTTCAACCGCCAGATGTGATGACCCAATAAAGTTACCCTTTTCCGTTCATTCTAGTGACTTTAAATACATAAATTTAAAAAAATATCGTTTTTGATACAATTGTCGATATTGGATATTTTGTATCGATATATCGGATCCAAATATATCGGCTAAAAATATCGATATATTGAATTAAAAATATCAATACTTTTTCAACAAGCCTACATTAAGCAGGGCGACTCAACTGCTTAACGACTCTGCATATAGCATCGACATCCTCAATGTGACCTACAGAGAATTCAGTAACTATCTCTTGACACACTCGTACATCATAACATAGTTAAACTGCCCCCATGCACTTTAAAAAAAATTGTAATCTTCTCCATATTTTTTTAGTGTATATAACTGTTTTATGGTGAGCCTGAATAAAATAAATAAATAAACAAATTGCTTACACAGCCAAAGGGAATTGTTTATCTATTGTATATGCTTGTTTTATTAATAATGTCTGAAGGAATTTTATTCTGCCTTGGATCCATTCGATATAGCTTCTTGATTTTTCCTTACTTATTATTTTGTTGTTGCTGTACTTTCTAATTACTAATTAGGAATGTTATTGTTTGAATCAGAAACCTTCAGCGGCCTCAGGGTGGAGTACATTGCAGACATCACTCTGGAGAGCACGCTGCTAGTTGCCCAGGGGTCACAGAACACGGCACCCGCTAGGAAGAAGAAACCGTATAACTTGGGAAACCGCATCGATAATAAACCCAGGACTACACCCAGGCCTACACCCAGGCGTACACCCAAACCCGCAACGAAACCCAGGTTAGTTTCCTGCCTTTGTTTCTATTTGTATTTGTTCTCAATTTGGGAGGAGGATAGGGGTACCGCGCGCGGGAACCATTTATTGGATAACCAACACCTCCACCATAGGTCACCCCAAGTGGTTCGCTTCCTTTGGTAACTTAACCCGGGTTCATGGGGTGAGGTTTGTCCGGCTCTTGGCAGCGGATGCGTCTGCCCACCGGCTGCACGGCAGAGAGTGGTTGAGGGAGTCCCTTTGACTTCTCCAGACATACTCTCTCGGAACATTGCCTTGCACCGCAGTGGGAGGGATGGATTCATACGTCCGTCATTCCTGGACACAATGACCCCCCGATTCCTATCCACCCCTAATACCCATTTCCTTCCCAGAACTTACTCTCCTTCCTTTCTTAAAAATACCTCAGCATCCTCAAAGATGACATAGGCCTTGGAGGGGGAATTATTTTCCCTAGGGCCTCCTGTGTGGAGTTAATGTAAAAAATATATCGTCGATAGATTCCTGATGTCTGCTTTCCCTTTTGTTTATGATACTTGGCGATTTAGGATTTGTAGTTAAGGGGAACGATTTGTTATTCGAAAAAAAATAATTTTGGATTTGGGCCAAAATATTTAACCAAACTGATTTTTTTTACCAAAAGGTATAACAAATGTCTAGTACGGATTTGTGCTACTATTTTTATTTATGTTTTAAATTATAAAATATAGGTAATTGAAGAAAACATTTTTTCGTGGCATTTGTGAGTTAAAGGTAGTTATTAAATCTAATATTTTTTCATATTTACTATAAAAATATTTTATTATTTATTTATTTAAACGCCCATAGGGCTTTTACATAGAATGCAGTACATTTTTTTAAATTACAGTGAAAAGAATGGGTTTACAAAATATAAGTTACATAATATATGTTAAAAACAAAATAAAGAATACTAAAATATAAGCATTAAAAAAAAAATTATGTTACATAAAACACAAGAGTTAACAAAATACAGGTAACATAAAATATAAGAAACAAAATATAGTCCATATATATATAATGAAATATACAGCGTGTTAAGGGACGTACTTGACTTACTTCAACCAGTGATTCCTGACATTATTTGGAATAAAAAATGTAAATGAAATTTTGGTCTCTGGGGACATTTTTGATGTTTTTTTTTTTTTTCTACAAAAACATAAAAAAATTATAGGTGTTGGACAGTTGGAGGCGGGGTGAGGGGTTGGTCGGTTACTCGGCTGAGTGACCGGTGACGACGTGCAGAAGAATTTTTTTTGTTTGAATTTGAAGAAAAAAAATTGGAAAAAAAGTCGTCAAAAAAGTCACCGGAGACCAAAATTTCATTTACATTTTTTACTCCAAATAATGTCAGGAATCACTGGTTAAAGTAAGTCAAGTACGTCCCTTAACACCCTGTATAATAAATAAATAACAATTTAAAAAAAAGCATTCTGTGAGGGCGCAAATGCAAACTACAGACGACCGATTTACGTTGCACTAATTTGTCGTATATAAATAATTAAAATTTCTACCCTAATTTTTTTTTGATATTTTTTATTTATTTTTCATTATATTAACTCAATTGGTACGATTAGGATCATTTTTTAATAATTATAAATAACTCAACAAACATGTCAAATTTTCATGAAAACATCATTTTTTAATTATCTATATTTTTAATTAAAATTAAAATAGCACATATCCTACTACAAGATATTTGCTTTACTTTCCTTTTGAATAAAAAACATCAATTATTCAGTTTGATTGGGTATTTTGGCCTCAAATCTAAAATTTTAATTTGAATTTGAGTCCAAAATATATATATAATGTAGGTATTTAAGGAAATCAATTTTCACTACGAAATTGAAAAACAATTTTTTTTATCAAAAGATATGGTAAATCTAGTACTTAAAAAATATAAATCTAGTTTCGCAGGTTATCTCGTCATTGTTTAGTCACATTGCGACATTTTTAAATACATTTAGAAACAACGACAATCAAAAAATTATGTGAATTTCTATTTCATTATTTTTAAAGAGTATTAGTATCCGGCATGCGTTTCAATGCCACATAAATAAAGAAATCGTTTCTCTCTGCGTGTTCTTTCCCATTCGTCCACATTCACATTGCTCCCTCATGTTGGAGAGGGTTCAAAAAAAGTTTCTAAGATTTCTCTACATGGCTCTACCCAACGAACTTTCTTCTGGTTATGTTGGGACTCCACTCCCTGCAGCTCAAAGAGAGGGGTATGCCGCCATCCACTTATTCAGACTGCTGCGAGGCTATATTGAGAACTTAGCTATTTTGGAGCGCGTGAGTCTCTATGTTCCTGATGACAGTGATGACTGATGACTATCTTAGACAGTGTCATCATAGATTATTCTATCTTCCTGCCTGTAGGACTAACCTGCTAATGGTTCTCCCGGTAAGGAGTATATTGCTCCTCAACCAAATCTCCTCTGAGTCAGTAGAGTAGCGTGCCTTGGAAGGGCCCTGTATCAAAATTAGTTGGGGGGCCCTAATGAAGGATAAAGCTTTCTCACAAAAGAAACAAAAGGCCTCTGTAGCCCGGGGGCCCCGTATCATTGATACGGCTGATACGGCGGTAGCTACGCTACTGCCTCTGAGATTGATATATTTGGCGTCGGTGAGGAGAGATTCAAAAGGGAAATTCTTTCGATTCTTGAAAGAGTCTCTCCACACTGACGAAATCTTCACCACTGCCTGAATTTTTTTTTTAAATTGCTAAATTTCTTTTATGTATAAATATATGTAAACAATTTCTTTTAAATATTTGTATTGCGTTATTTCTTACATGTAATAAATTAAAATTTGTAATGGTGTAAGAAATTAATAAAAAATAATAATAATTGTTATTAATCAACTTCCGCCTTCCTTCCCCTCGCGCCTGGGCTTGTTGAAAAAGTATCGATATATCGATGTATCGATATTTTTAATTCAATACATCGATATTTTTAGTTGATATATTTTGATCCGATATATCGATACAAAATATCCAATATCGAAAATTGTATCAAAAACGATATTTTTTAAATTTATGTAACTAAAGTCACTAGAATCCAAAACAGTATAGGAACGAACGGAAAAAAGTAACTGCATTGGGTCATGAAATTTTAACTACTCATAGGTTACAAATCTATTGTCTTTGCATTAGTATTTGTTATCACTAATACTATCTCATATGTGTAGGTAGGTACGTAGATAGAAATGTATGCTATTTTTCGCCATTTTTTCTAAACCACTCATATGTGTTGCTTTCCAATTGTCTATGGTTATTGACTATACCTTGTTGCAAACACGAAGTCCTTTTTGACAGATTAATACGCCAATAGAATGTTACTGAGACGCATACAAACTTTGTATGCGTCTCAGTTTACAGATAAGTTAGAAGAGAGCTTTTTAATTTTTGATATTTTTGTAATTATTACCTAATAAAAATGAATACTGATAAAAATACCTTCATTTTTGTTGAGATTTTTGTAAATTAAAAAAAGCACATTTTGTATAAAAAATACTATTGATAATATTGAGCTGAATACACTATTATTTTAAAAACGCAAAATCTTTTGAAAATTTGACCGATATATCGATACATCGATATTTTTTCCTTGATGTATCGACATCGATATTGATATTTTAATAAATTTCGATACATCGATATATCGATATTTTTTTTCACTTTTGACATCCCTACTCGCGCCTTCCCCCCTCCGCTCTTCCATTTCCACCTGTCTCGGATTCCCCTCTCTCTCCCTCCTAAACTATATGAAATACTCTAATTTTTCAAACAACTCGTGGATTCATCGCTGGTTTGGTAAAAGCGCTCGTCCCGATTAGAGGTTCTGGATTTGAGTCCCAATTACGACCATTATCTTTTTCAATTTTTCTGTGTCTTGTTCTCCTTCATATTTTCGTTCAGATTATTAATGTTATCTTTTTCTTCAATAATAATTTTATTGAATTAATTTTATCCATCAGTGTACTTGACATGATTTTATCACTAAACGGCGTTATAATTAATTCTGAAATTATAATTATTTTTATCGGTCTTGTATTCCTTCCTGATCTCCACAATTTAACACTGTCTTATTACCTTTAATATACCTACATGGTTTTAGAACGTATGCTTTTTTTACATTAGCTCCATTGAGAAGACCCCGAGGAAAGTAAATTTCCTAAGGTTTCCTTGTGGAGCAACACTTCACTCCATTGTGATTCACAAGCTGACTAATAGTAGAGTAAAACCTTTTTCATGTTCCGAATGCAGTAAAAAGTTCTCTAAAGAGAGATTTATAAATCGATAGTATGATTCTCAGAGGAGAAAAATCTTTTTCTGTTTTAAAAACGAAATGTTCAGAGTGTTTCATAATCTTAGGTCTCTAGTGGAGGATCACCATTCTCAGATACCAAAGTTTGTTCAAAATGGCTAAAGTCGTGTCGATTAGCAGATTTGAAAAGCAAAGTAACTAACTCGCCGTGTACTTTCCCTAGCTATTCTAGCTCCTATTATCCGTGTGGAATATCGCAGCCCTCAGCAGGTGTTAACTACGTGAAGAATGGGGAACGTACATTTCCAGGACAATGGCCTTGGCTGGTGACAGTGAACCTCAAAAGGTACAGAGAATACCAGTGTACCGGCGCTCTCGTCTCCCCGAGTGTTGTAATTACAGGTAACTTAACTACTATTAGTGCGGAAAATAACTAACTAACCATCACGAGTAAGGACCGCTAAACAAATCGGTCTTGGCACACACTCTTTACCTCATTCACATTCATAGATCGTCTCATACACAATCTTCTATTATTCTGAAACGGCTGGGCTTACGAGAGCCTCACTTGAATCTAAAAAATGTGACGTCATCATTCTTATCCGGACCAGCGCCGAGCTCTCATCGTACATTTTACGAAATAACACGGCAAAAATGCTAGCTTGTGCTATACATCATACCCTAAAATATGTCGATCATAACGAATGTGGGCGGTTCTCCAGTGTGCTCGTCTCTGGTTACAGGGGGAAGTAAATTATGAAACATTTGTAAAAGTGTCTTAACTAAATACGGCAACAAAATATTCGTCTGTGAAAAGTGGCGAACTTTACTTTTCCGTATTTGGACTTCGCAAATATGTTAATAACGTGGCGAGCAATTCGCGCTCCCATGTAAAAAGGTCTATTCATTCAAAAGCAGATTTTGCTTTTAAGAACTAAATGGTGATATTATAATGCGAGATGCCTATATACTCGTACTGTCAGATTGATTTTTCAACGAATTACAGTCATCTTTCCCCTCTTCGTCCCCCTATAGTTTGGTTTTACCCCTCATCTGTATCTTCTCGTCTATTAAATTTGGACGTCTATGGAGCTAATGTAAAAAATAAATAATAATCTTCTAAGAACTTTGAATACGATGATCTCAGAGCGCAATTTTTTCGCCTCTTTTAGTTCAATGATAACTCAACACAGTGGCACTTCTATAGTTCAACACATCTATGAAAAGTGATGAAAAAATAGTCAATAACCTAACTTGACGTAGCCTATTTAATCTAGTTTATTTCACCACTTTTCATGACTTCATATCACTTTTCAAATGCTTCTTGAGATGCCACTGCGTTGAGATGTCCGACCTCCACCGACCACAACCACACAAAATACGTACATACCACGGACATATGAATATATCTGGACCTGCCCTAAGTGATAAAAACGTATTATTTCCCCCTCCACATGGCGCCGGCTGTAGCTCCTCCTTGGAACCGGCTCGCTCCATGGGGAGAGGATATAGCCTCGCTTGAATCTAAAATGTGTGACGTCATCATTCTTGCCGTGAACAGCGAGAAGCTGACATCCATACATTTAACGAAATAACGGCAGCTTGTGCTATACAATATATCTACGTATCAATGTACACATAGCGAATGTGGGCGGTACTCCAATGTGCTCGTCGCTGGTTACAGGGGTAAGTAAATTATGAAACATTTGTAAAAGTGTTTTAACTAAACACTGAAACAAAATATTGATATGTGTATTGGCGCGAGTCTTTTTGGGGCGAGCATTTGGCCTTAGCAAATATGTTTTGAACGTGGCAAGCAATTCGCGCTCCCATGTAAAAAGGTCTATTCATTCAAAGCAGATTTTGCTTTTAAGAACTAAATGGTGATATTGTAATGCGAGATGCCTATATACTGTCAGATTGATTGTTCAACGAATGACAGTCATCTTTCCCCTCTTCGCTCTCCATAGTTTGGTTTTACCCCTCATCTGTAACTGCTTGTCTATCCATTTGGATGTCTATGGTACATACTTACTGCGTGCATATTCAAATAGGCAGAGCTTTTCAGAACCATTTGCGACAGCCAGCAAATAAAAAGCAATCGGCGCCATCTTTCGATACCTCTAATAACTAGTACAACATTACTTACGAAATTATGCCAATATTAAATGGCTTGCTTTCTAAATATGATTGTCTGTGTTCTTTACCTTTCCGGCCCCCCTCCTCTAACCCAACGCTCATCTTTTTCTCAGGGCCTTTGGAAATTTCTCCTTCTCTCCCACATACTTTCGAGGCAAAATCGGGAAGCCGGCTAAAGGGCCCAGGCTTCGGGTTTCGTCTGCGATTGGGCCGATAGCCATGCATATTCTCACGGTATTCTGGCGGTTTGTGGAATACATATTCTGGCTATTTCTTTTTCTTTTGATACATTTTTATTTTATTTCTGCTATTGTTGTAAATACTTACATTTTTTCTTAATTAATTATTTTATTCTCAGAAGGCTTCCTCGATGGATTGCAGACACTTATTTTTATTTTTCTTCCACCAACATATATATTTATGTAAATAATTGAATACTGCTTACTAACCCCATATGCATACGCATTGGAGGGTCTAGATTAGTTTAAATAAATGTAGCTTCGTTAAAAATAAATAAAAAAGAGTCTTGACGTGTGCGTAGAAGGAAGAATCCATATGTTTCCTTATATCATTGCTAAAGTGGTGCGGTCTTCTCCAATGTCTGTTTTTATTTAGCGGAAAACATATGGAACTTTTATGTATCCAGAAATAAGATTGTAAATGCATAGATTTGGTCTATGATCCGTATGAAGTGTGGCCAGCGTATATCGATTTCGTATTTATTTCCTACTGGATCTCGGCATGCGTTGCAATGCCATATTCAAAGAAATTGTTTCTCCCTGCGTGTCCTTTCCCGTATGTCCCCTCTCCCCTCTCCCCTCTCCCCTCTCCCCTCTCCCCTCTCCCCTCTCCCCTCTCCCCTCTCCCCTCTCCCCTCTCCCCTCTCCCCTCTCCCCTCTCCCCTCTCCCCTCTCCCCTCTCCCCTCTCCCCTCTCCCCTCTCCCCTCTCCCCTCTCCCCTCTCCCCTCTCCCCTCTCCCCTCTCCCCTCTCCCCTCTCCCCTCTCCCCTCTCCCCTCTCCCCTCTCCCCTCTCCCCTCTCCCCTCTCCCCTCTCCCCTCTCCCCTCTCCCCTCTCCCCTCTCCCCTCTCCCCTCTCCCCTCTCCCCTCTCCCCTCTCCCCTTCCACTCTCCCGCGTTCCATATATTCAGCCCAAGTTCATTCAGTTTTCAGACAGCTCGCTTGCCACCTATTACAATTTTTTTAATTCAAATTCTAACTTTTCATGTATTACAAATATTTATTTTTGTATATTATAAGAACAATCAATCAAATTTGGTAGGAACCTAACATAGGTACCAATTTAATTCTTGAGTCGATTCCCATTATTATGTACTTCCAATTAATTCATCAATGTAAAGAGTTTTGAAAATAGAACAATCGTTTTAAGATTTTCACGATTTTCACACACATCTACTGGATATGCCAGATCTGCCCTGATGATGGACACTGTAACGCTGTACGAAACGTTGGCTAAAGAAGGAGGTAGCGCAACACGGCACAACATCCCAAAAACAAATAACGAAAAGAACAATCGTTGTTTTGCAAAAAGTAATTCAAAATTTTTTTCATATGTAACGTCATGTGGTTATTAATAATGCAGAAACCTTCGCGGGGGTTTAAAGAAGGCATTTTGAAAGTTTCAAACATTTCCTGTGCTTAATATTACAATACACAATACACTAATCCCCAAACACATTTTAATTTTTATATATTATAGATCAAAATCCATCTGCGGTATAAAATCGTCGCAGTTACGCCTATCGAACCAGCATTGCAAAATAATCATCGATTTCACTCTCACTTCACACTGATCCAGAACTCTGCGCACGCCATTCCGCCAATGACAATGTTCTGATTCAGTGCAATGCTTGAGGCGCATTTGCGATTAAATTTATTTAACAAATTAATCACACACCTAAACATGTTTTCAGCTGCTCACTGCGTGTTCGATGGAGCGACCAAAAGAAGAGCAGACGAAATGCTTTTAGAATTCGGAGTTCACGACAGAATCAACAACAGAGATAATATTGTCCAGAAATACGTCTCAAGCATAGAATTACCCAGAGGCCATATGGTGAGAAATCCACCCATACACGACCTGGCGGCCTTGGTGACCATTGGACCTGTCACATACTCAAACACCATCATCCCTGTGTGCTTATGGTCTGGTGAGCGGGGCTTGCGGAAAATTATCGCTGATAGAAAACCTGGTTCGGTACGTAAAGTATTTTTTTAAAAATATATTTAAAACTAGGGAGTTCCCGGCATGCTACTTACTAAAGAAATTGTTTCTCCCTGCATGTCCTTTCCCATTCGTCCCGTTCCCCTTCCGTCTCTCCATCCTCTCCCGCGTCCCCTTCCTCTCATGCGTTCCCACTCCGCCTTCCCTCTCCCCACTCCCCTTTCCCGCTTCCCCTGTCCCGTAAATCCCCCTCCCTCCTCCCGCATTCCTTACATTTAGTCCCGGTACATTCAGTTTTCACACAGCTAGCGTACCACCTACTGCATTTTTTTAATACAAATTTTATAATGCCAGAGCTCATTATTATATACAGAAACCACCGCGAGCATGCACACTAGTACTGGGCGTTGACGATAATTCTATTCAACGCCAACGTCGTTATCGTTGGCAATTTTCAAATGTTGAAAATAACGGCGACGCAACTATAATAGGAGATCGACACGATACTAACAAAAAAACAAACAAAAAATATATCAAAATCGTATTAAGGAATCCCTTTTGACGGGTGGTTCCCCGAATCATTGATGTATTATTAATTATTATTATCTCTATACCCCACGCCCCGCACACGTAATAATAATCCTATAATAACGTTGTAAGTTGAAACTGTTGGATGACGTTGGTTTCGGTGTTGAAAATATTACCCTATTGAAATATTAAAAGACGTTGAAGATATATTTTGCTTGTCACTGATAAATTCACTTGTTGCTTGGCGCTACGGATCGGTCGTATTGGACGGGAAAATAAAAAAAAACGTGCAGTAGGTATGTACATTACCAATAGACCTTGTGTAATTGGGTATAATATCGTTCACGAAGTGTGATCTCTTGACCCTTTTGATTTCATCATTCCAACACCGTTGAAAACAATAGGTTCAAAAGGTAGCTGTTAGGCGACCGACATTGACAATTATCAATAGGTTATTTTTTTGCTTGTCGTTGATAAATTTGATTGTCCCCTGACGCTGCGTATTGGCCGTATTGGATGGGAAAATAAAAAAAGTGCAGTAGTTACGTACATTAACAAAAGACCGTTTAAAATATCGAGTAATGTTGTTCACGAAGTATAAACTCTTAACCCTTTTTATTTATTAGGCAGTTGAGTCGTTGACTGCGTTGAATAATATTCGCATGCAGGTATTATATTTCAACTGTTGGCGCTAATTATTTTCAACAGCGTTGGACTTTGAAACAATATAACTATTGTTTCAAACGGCTGGTTATATTTTAATACAGTACTAATGCACACATCAAATCCCCAAAGTTTCATCGCAATGGGATGAATGGTTAGCAACGCACAATTTCATGACACCAGAGCTTACTATTGTATATACTATATAGAAATCATTGCGGGCATGTGCACATCAAATCCCCAAAGTTTCGTCGCAATCGGATGAATGGTTTAGCAACGCGTAGACAACTCATACACTCACTTATATTCACCCAAGCAAGCATATTTTGATTTTTATATATACTCGTATAATGTATATTGATTGCTGTGTTTTTTTACAATATTTAGTAACTATATAATATTTTTAACATTTTTATATGAAACATGTTAGTTAGATGTATATATAAAATAGAAAATATATTCGTAGTCCTCCTCACTAGGAGATCCTGTGCTGAGGGGGACTATGCTTTGGATAAGTTTTTCAGCGACTTCTATGGTTTAACTTCATTGTTTGGATAAGGTTTTCCAGAAACTTCTATGATGTTTTAAGTATACTAGTAAGTTCATTTTTCGATAGTTCCTTCAGCCAACATTTAATGTCCTTAATGTAGCTATTTTTTGTTTTAATTTGTTTGATACTAAGTGGGAGTTTGTTATATAACTTTACTGCTAAAAATTCAGAACTTCTTTGACCAAATGAAGAGTTACACTTGGTATATTAAGTATGTCTGTTTGTTTGGCTCTGGTTTTATGAGCATGTGAGGTGTCTGCCTCTGAGTCATTTTTGTGGTAATGTACTAGAATGTTTTTGGCATAGATTTTCTGTATGCTTGGAACATCAAACTGTTTAAAATTTTCTGTTGTTGACGTCCTTATGGGGACCTTTAGAATGGTCTTTATGATGCAATTCTGAGTTATCTTAAGTTGTTTTATGTGATTAGATGCTGCTGAGCCCCATCCTATTACTCCATATTCCAATCGATAGTGGCATAAAGCATAATAAACTCTCTTTAGATCCCTCATCGACAAGATGTTTCTTAATTTTTTGAAGAAGTAGATGAGTTTTGTTAGCTTTTTTGAGGTAAGATCAATGTGTGAATTCCACTGTAGTTTTTCATCAATTTCAATCCCAAGATATTTAATACTTTTTGTTTGGGTTATAGACGAGCAGGAACATTGTGGAAAAGTATTTTGACATTCATGTAATTTGAGGGTATGCACATTCGTGGGTTGTCCTCTTTTGTTTTTGGAGAAAGTTAGATATTTAGTTTTATTAACATTTAATGTAAGGGAGTTTACTTTAGCCAGTTTTGAAGTACAGCCAGACCATGTTCCGCCTCCTTGTAGGTTCTTGTCCAATCTTGTTCGTGGAATATAATAACAGTGTCATCTGCAAAGCTCATTATGTTTCCATTTATGGGAAGATTCATAAGGTCATTTTTATATATCAGAAATAGTATAGGTTCGTGGAATATAATAACAGTGTCATCTGCAAAGCTCATTATGTTTCCATTTATGGGAAGATTCATAAGGTCATTTTTATATATCAGAAATAGTATAGGTATATATAATAACAGTGGAATTCCATTCTTATATTTTACTAGCAGACCCGGCCACACGTTGCTGTGTCTAACGAAACACAACGCCATTACCCAATATTTATAAAATCCACACTACCCGCTTGCCAGCTGCCCGCTGCCCGCTGCCTGAATTGAATATTTGAATTTATCGGCTTCTCTACTATAATAAGCATGTATTATACATATAAACTACTTAACTCGACACTAATTATACAATGCTTGCAATGCAACACTGGATATTGGACATATCAATAAGGGAAAATCAAATACCTACTTACTCTAGGACATCTATTTTCCAATTTTTTCCGTAGAACGAATTTCAAAAGTGACTATAGTACGGCCCGCCAGCCGTTTTAAATCGCACAAAAATATGTTTTCTTTGAATTTCTCGGCTTTTCTCTAATATAATTTACATGTATTATACATATAAACATTTCTCTTCAATCACTCTATCTATTGGTGAAAACCGTATGAAAATCCGTTGCGTAGTTTAAAAGATTAACGCGCACATACATTTTGAGCGACTTCATTTTATACTATGTAATAATGATGATACAGGAATATAAAAAAGCCTTTCTCACCACAAGGAGACAAGGCTCTTGTGTTTGGTTAGGGAATTGATGCTCAATAAGTAAAGTTAATGATAAAATATTCCAAATAATAACGAAAAGGCATTTTTAACTTCCTCTAGTAACTTTCAAAATGTTGAGGAAACATTTCATCACCAAAATTTCCTGGGCTTTCCTTCATTTATAAAGGGGTTTTCCCTCATTTATACATTGGATCCAAATCCGATATCAAAGATTGTGGCGCGTCAGTACATATTCCTGAATTCAGTTAAAATCTGTCTAAAATTTGCCTAAAGAAATATCTAAATTTACTGCAGAATGCTTCGCTATTGAACAAGCTTTAATTCAAATCCAGCTTCTCAATATTCGTCGAGCCCATACTGTGCACTGACTCTCTAAGTGCAGTATTAAAAAAAATCCTCAAAAATCGTTCAATGTCCAGAAGACATTGTTTAGAATTAAACCCAGGACGCAAACCAATTATGGAGTTGAGTTACTATCAAAGGTTGGATTGCGATCCAAGAGTTGTCTGATTTGTTTGTTAGATGTCGATAGAATCATGTTTTATTTTTTGTCTCTCTCACACAACAAACAAGGGAAATATAGAGGTACGAAAGTCTTATAAAAAGGCTTGTATCAGTAAAATTAACTTACTTCTTTACGAAAACTTGCACTAAGAATTTAAAATACTACTGAACCCTTGTCCGTTGGGTGGGGAAAGTTATTGTCGTCAGTTATAAGTTTATAAATATCAAATCATAACAATAAAAATTCAAGAACTTAAAGTTAAAACAAAAAAGTGCTTCATTTATAAAAAACCAGTCTGCCCAAAAGAAATCTCCTAAGTGAAGACCTCAATTTTTTACATTTGGTCCTTCGAGCCGTATTGATCCCACGAGCGGATACCTGGAATCCAGATCAAAAAATCAATGAAAGCCAGACATGAACCAGCAATAAACTAGGAGAATTCTGATGAAGCGGATCTTCAACAAGGGCAAGTGACCATCCTATTTTTTATCCATTTGATCCCATAGAAAAGAAACAAATTCGGTTAGACCACTTCGGTATTTTATAGTTGTTGATATAAAAAATCGCAACGGGCTAATTGTTACAATTGATATTGGCAAGATTTTTTGTGGCTAGCTATGATTATAGTGTCGCAAAAAACATAAAAATCGGAGTTGTGTTTTCATTGTTTTGATTGTTTTTGATGTTGATGCTTTCGATACTGTCGGTAAAGCAGGCGACGAGTAAAAGGTACTGTCGTTATTTATTTGCAACTGAAACTAACAAGGTTTTTTGTGGGTAGTCATATGATTATGATACCGCAAAAAACAGAAGGATAATTATTATAATACATGAAATGTATTAATTGATTATTCAAACAATCTGAAAGCGATCGTTGGACGTTGGTTTGACTCCGAAGTGTTTTTCCAGTCGGTAAAGCAGGCGCACGCCATTTGTAAAGTCATCGAGTCGCGAACTTTCATAACAAAATAATAACAATTAACAATAGATTTTCATGTTGTTGAATACATGCATCTAGTGATCTAGTGTTTTGTTAACAAAAGAAACAATCGAGTAAAAGACAGTGCAAGTTTTTTAGTGGTTTCGTGGTTAAGATTGGACCACCAGAGCAATCAGTGAGTATTGATTGTCTGTTATTTATCCCTGTTATTTAAAATCATGGATTTGAAATATTTAATTGCCCAGTGCGGCATATGTAATGGAAAATTGTCGAGATTTAACAATTACTTGGATGGGAAAGAGTTGTTACATTCGGAAATCGAAATACGTTTGAAAAGAATCGAACCTATGCTAGATGTCTTTAGAAAACTCCAAGATAAAATAGAGATATTATTGCCGGATGAATTAAAAAATGGAACCGAGCGAGAAATGTTTGAAAACTTATATTATAGTGTATTGGTAAAGGCCAAGGGTAGATACAACGAAACCGGTAAAATCATCAATTCTATCAAACTTTCAATCTTTGAACCACCTCGGTTCAAAGAAGATTATGAGCACAATTGCATTTATTGTAATAAAAATCATAAAACTTATAATTGTCAAAAGTTTTTAAATTTAGCAATAGAGGATAGATTGACAACAATACATCGTTTGAATGCTTGTCTGAAATGTTTGTCGGTAGAACATAAATTTCCGGATTGTAAAAATAAATATAGTTGTCACAAGTGTGGAGCGAATTCACACAACACTTTATTACATTTACAAAATGAAGAAATGCAAAGTCATCAGGGAAGTGATACTTCTTCAAGAGGACTTATTATTAAAAATTGCGCATTAAAATCATCCAGCAGAAAAGCTGATATCCCTATTACCGGAATTCATAATGAAATACAGCATATTAAAAACATTGTGGATTTGGAAATATCTTCCAATTATTCACCATATTCAAAGAGGATTGAATGCCTAGTATTGTCGGAGGTGACCAGTAATCTACCGCAAATCTCATTTCAGGAAAAAGGCACCGGCATCCCCCAAGGATTGCAATTGGCAGATCCAAACATTAATGAAACCGGCCCGATAGACATGTTGATCGGGGCTGACACTTTCAGGGAGACTCTGCACTCTGACCGGATGAAGATTCAAGATTCCGGACATATCTTCACTTCAGAAAAGAGGCCAGTAGAAATTTGTAATCTTTCACTCAACTTAAAACATAAGCAAATTGAAAATTTGTTGAAATTAGAGGAGCTAAATCCTATTGAACATAGGAATCACGAGGAGCAAGCGTGTGAAGAAAGCTTCACAGCTGCTCATAACAGAAATGGCAGAGGCCGTTTCATTGTAAGTTTAATACAACGCCCCTGTGCGAAACAGCTAGGCGAAAGTCTCCCTATGGCGGAGAAGAGATTGTATAATTTGGAGAAAAAATTAGCCTCAAACCCAGAATTAATGAAAGATTACAAGAATTTTATGCAGGAGTGCAAAGACTTAGGTCATATGACGCAATGTGAACCATTGTCACAAAATCAAATACCTTATTATCTGCCTCACCATGCGGTGATCAAGGAATCTAGTACAACTAGAAAGACCAGAGTCGTAGTCGATGGATCAGCTAAATCCTCAACTGGAATTATCCCAAATGATGCCCTCATGATTGGGCCGACATTGCAAAAGGATTTATGTGCACATCTGTTGAATTTCAGAAAACATCAGTACGAGTTAACAGCCGACAAAGAAAAAATGTACCGGCAGATATTAGTGCAGCCAGAGGATAGGGACTTACAACGTATCCTTTGGAGGGACGCACCCAGCGAGGAGATTCAACATTATCGATTGAATACAGTCTACGGTCTGGGATCATCATTCTTAGCCCCAAGATGTTTGGAGCGGCTAGGAAATGAAAATCAAGGCACAAATCCCAAGGTCAGTCACATTCTTAAAGAAATTTTTTACATGGATGACTTGATGGCGGGTGACAGTGGTGAAGAAGATTGCTTGCTAAGTAGAAGCAAACGACGGATGTTATCCTACATAGCATCCATTTTTAATCCCCCGGGTCTGATAAGACCTGTAACGATAGTAGCGAAGCTACTAATGCAACGTCTGTGGCAGAACAAAACTCAGTGGGTTGAAGATATATCTCCTGACATTTGGAAAGTTTGGAGAGCTTATATGGAAGAATTGCCGCAGATAAATAATGTGAAGGTACCTAGGAGAATCATTTGTCAAAAGCATGTGATATCAGAAGATAATGCTGCGGATGTACTATCCAGAGATATTAGGACTTCTCAATTATTGACATCCACCATTTGGTGGCACGGACCCGATTGGCTAACTCTTGCACCATCCAGTTGGCCATGCGGAGAATCTACGTACATAGATCCACCTGAGGTGAAAACAAAAACTGTAGTGTTGGCAACAGTAACGCAAGATTTGGATATTTTCAGGAGCTACATCTCTCTACTAAATCCTTATGTACATAATGATTTACCTTGCGTAGGCGGCAGGCTTTCCGAAGGAAAATTGCTGTCAATAAATCAACGACATCCAATCTTGCTGCCACCACATCATAATTTAACCGAATTAATTATGAAAAACTACATTTACATTTATTTATTTATTTATCAGTTACACTTGCATACAGGTACTCATACCGTATTGGCAATAATCAGATTGAAGTTCTGGCCAATAATGGGAAAATTTTGTGAAAATGATAATAAGGAAATGTATAATGTGTTATAGATCTAATACACGATGCAGCAAATAATGGCAGACCTTCCAGCTAGGGATTGCAATCCCGCAGCTTATTCAATCCCGCGGGATTGATATGCGGGATTGCTCAATCCCGCGCGGATCCCGCGGGATCCCGCATCTTTGAAATAATGTTATAAGTTTTAAAATCAAATTGAAACTACAGATTTTATAAGTTATTAGATAAAATTGAAACTACAGATTTTTGCGTAAAAATCAACTTTTATTTAACATTTTTTACATTAAGCAACAGAAATTAATTATTTTGTATTAATTAAGTTTTCTATTATCTAAGTAATTAGTAATCTGTTTTCTTAGATTCATCTTTAAATAATTGGCATAATTTAATAGTTTTGTTTAATTTTACACTTACTCCTAACAGTTTTATATTTTTAATTCAGTCTTATTCATATAATGACTAATAATCAAATCACAACTTTCTCTTAGATGCTACTATTATTACTATAATCTGAACTACTATCCTTTTCCAACATAAACTTGACATTTCAAATGCAACCTCAATTAAAGTAAAACCAGGGCCTCCACACAAAAAAACATTAAACATATCGATAACTCATACCTCATACGGGCAAAGAAACTTTAAGTACTAAGCAAACAAATTACATAACTACATGCCCACCACACTGAAGCAACTACCAACTACAAAGACATTCGCAAAAAATACATCAAAGACTGGATCAAACAACAAGGTATTCAATTTACTCAAAACATTATAACACATAACCAAACACAAACATTAAAAAAAAATAACAAAACATTGTTTTGAGACAAAAAATAATACCACAATATTATTCTTAACAGTGGCGTGTGGTCCGTAGAAAAATATACCTACCTTTTTATCAAAACTATTATTTATATTAAACATAATCTACATACTATGAACAGCTGTATATATAGATCCTAACTGCAACTAATCTTTAATTTATGTATTGTATACTGCCGCCATGGGTTGACCGTTGACCCACAGTGCCCTTCTTGACAATATCAAGGAGGATACGGTGGTTCTACTTATGTCGACAGAATAACATTTATTTCCACACATGGGAACACCTCAGCACAGGTTCGCCTAGTGAGGTGTTCACAAAACTGTAAAGTGTGTGTTCAAAAATAAAAATAAAATAATAAAAAATATCAACCTATGGTGATAAGTTTTGAAAATACGCCCTTAAAAAGCAAATGGCATTAATTGTGTCATCTCCGAGCTTGCTTCTGAGCGAACTGCAAATATAACCTGCTGCTGAAAACGCTCTCTCGGCTTCTACGCTAGTAGGCTGCACCGTCAGGATATACTCTAGGCTATCTTGTGCTAAACGGTAACATTGCGCTCGTGCTACTCTTGATTTACGCGAAAGTTTTAGCGCCAAATTTTTAACTTGCGGGATCCGCGGATCCGCGCTTTGAAGGTGCGGGATTGCGGGATTAATAAAAGCTGCGGGATCCCGCGGGATTGCGGGATCCCGCTTTGCGGGATTGCAATCCCTACTTCCAGCCGAAAGGAGCTTATATATTTTTGTTATTGGTGTTTTTTCTTATGTATGTTTATTTGTATGTGTGGTGTCAAAAGCCATACACTTAGAACTTGAACTGTCTTTGAATACAGAAAGTTTTTTAAATGCCTTGAAGCGTTTTATCGAGCGTAGTGGAAGGCCGAGTAAATTATTTTCAGATAATGCTACTACCTACTATCGGAAAATCATTATCAGGGCTATCAATTCAATGGGGGTACATTCCGACAAGGGCGCTGCACTTTGGAGGCCTTTGAGAAGTCAGAATGAAATCTGTTTAAATGTCAGTTGAAACGGCTAGCAAGTAACTCCTTATTGATATATGAGAAATTTAATACCGTTTTGTGTCAGATGAATTTTGTTTAAATTCTAGTCCTTTTACCCCATTGTCAAATGATCCAAATGACCTAATTTCCCTCAGTCCCGGTCACTTTCTTGTTGGTGGAAGCTTTGCAGTAATTCCGGAACAAGATCTACAAAATATTTCAGTCAACGGACTGAATAAATATCAAAAAAAAAATTCCTTGCTAATACGATGTTTTTTGATCGAGGTACATGGCTCAGCTCCAAGACAGAACGAAGTGGACCAGCGGACCTAATGCGCAACTAAAACCAGGCGATATGGTGGTCTTGAAGGAAGACAACCTACCACCATGTGTGTGGAAACTCGGACGTGTGATTGCAGTCCATCCAGGCGCTGACGGGAAAGTACGTGTGGCGACTTTCAGAACATCGCATGGACCCACTCAGAGGGCAATTTCGAAGCTGTTCTATTGCCAATAGACGACAACGGACCAGGCGCTGTGTAAGCACAAAATAAAAAAAAAGGACTTGTGCTTTATGAAAAAAAAACAATGAGTGCATAAAACAAGATAAACCAATAAATAGTAAAAAGACAATATAAAAATTTGTACGTTGAAAGTAAAAAATAATATAAAAATTTGTACGTTAAAAGTAACCAAAAAGGACAAAAGGAAGATATAATAATAAATTAAAAGTAAAAATCAGTGTACAAAATGCGGATAAATGTGGAGCAATAAAATTTTGAGTGTGGTAGGGAGTGATATAAAAAATAATAAAACAAAAAGGATTGTAGATCCATATATTTAAAAAAAAAGGATAAAACCACTTAATGAACGCTTATAAACCAACATAGCCTGCTGGCTAGAATTGCAAACTGCATATGTAAATATATCTGGAAAGGCATTGTAATAATTCCAAATGTGGCAATGAACTATGGAAGGAAGGATGATTTATCTTTATTTAATTTTTTCCCGAGGAAGGAAGGAAGGATGACCAGGAAACCTACCGCGATATGTTTGTGCCGTCTATATTATATGTTTATATGTAATTATTGTTATGGTTTCTGTTTGTTTTTAAAAATGTAGTTTGTTTTTGGAATTATCTTAGTGTGTTATGTTATTGAATAACTTTAAAATTAATTTAATGAATTTGAATTTGATTTGAGCAAAGTCAATATTTAATTTAGGCTCATAATTTGTTTGCATAATGTTATTTGTATAATTTGCAGAAAAATGGATTCGATATTTCAAAATAAATATCTGCCCATTTTGGGGCGGAGAATGTTTAGAATTAAACCCAGGACGCAAACCAATTATGGAGTTGAGTTACTATCAAAGGTTGGATTGCGATCCAAGAGTTGTCTGATTTGTTTGTTAGATGTCGATAGAATCATGTTTTATTTTTTGTCTCTCTCACACAACAAACAAGGGAAATATAGAGGTACGAAAGTCTTATAAAAAGGCTTGTATCAGTAAAATTAACTTACTTCTTTACGAAAACTTGCACTAAGAATTTAAAATACTACTGAACCCTTGTCCGTTGGGTGGGGAAAGTTATTGTCGTCAGTTATAAGTTTATAAATATCAAATCATAACAATAAAAATTCAAGAACTTAAAGTTAAAACAAAAAAGTGCTTCATTTATAAAAAACCAGTCTGCCCAAAAGAAATCTCCGAAGTGAAGACCTCAATTTTTTACAGACATCCTTAATTCTCTAAACGAATCAAAGTTTGAGACAATATTGGTTTGGGTCCCTGGTCATCTAGGAATGTAAAGTAACGAAAACGCCGATTCCCTCGCTAAACTTGGAACAATCTCTGGTTCTATTCCTTTAGATTTTTCCTCCTATCTCTGAATTCTTGTCTGTTCTTAAATCATTATGTCTCGTTCCTGGTAAGAAGATTAGACAGATACAAAATCCGAACTGGATCTTTCTGTGCTGTAATTCAATATCATATTCCAAGTAAACCTTGGTTCCATGGCAAATAAAACTCCAAAAAATTGGCCACTGCTCTGATGCTCTGATGAGTCCTCGATAGTCCACTTTGCCAGTGCGTTGTGGAGGAGGAAACTCTTGACCATGTCTTCTTCAATTGTAAAAATCATTCTTTCCTCAAAAGCATACTATATCGTTTTATTACTAAAATCACACACCATTCTTCCCTCAGTATACCGTATCTGCTGTCTCTCAATAATTCTCGCGTCAATAGACAAATAAATTAATATACAGGGTGTTAAGGGACGTACTTGACTTACTTTAACCAGTGATTCCTGACATTATTTGGAGTAAAAAATGTAAATGAAATTTTGGTCTCCGGTGACATTTTTGATGTTTTTTTTTCTCTACAAAAACATAAAAAAATGGTAGTTGTTGAACAGCTGGAGGCGGGGTTCGTTGGACACCCGGCTGAGTGAACAGTGATGACATGCGGAAGAATTTTTTTTTGTTTGATTTTGAAGAAAAAAATTTTGAAAAAAAAACGTCGTCAAAAAAAGTCACCGGAGACCAATATTTCATTTACATTTTTTACTCCAAATAATGTCAGGAATCACTGGTTAAAGTAAGTCAAGTACGTCCCTTAACACCCTGTATGTATCTACTAATCATAGACTAATTATGATACATTTCCATTAGCTAACATGTTTTGCAGGTGGTTGGCTGGGGAATGGACGAACTGGAAAATGAAGCCACCGCGGATCCACGAAGTATAAAGCTGCATGTTACCCCGTTTCAGAATTGCACCAGGTCTCACACACACTTTGCTAATATTGTCAAAGGCCGCCAATATTGCGCTGGTACGTATGTTTTTACTTTGATCAATAAACCTTTTTAATATACCGAGTTCGAAAACTTCCAATCCTTTCGCAAGATTATACGATAGATAGAATATTCAAGGAATATCTGTGCTATTCTGCCTTTCAAAATTTGGAACAATTTCAATGATAACGCATTTCTCTTGGGATGCTATGATTTATATGTACCAGACCACTACAGCCGAAGTCGACATCATGACTTATTTAAAGTACCGAAAGGCAGAACAGACGTCTTGGTAAAGAATAGCATGACGAGGGGAGTGGTGCTGTTAAATGAACTTGCAAACCATTTGGATGTAAGTGACTGTGCCTTAAAACTATTATTGAAGAGGCACCTAAATGCTGATAGGGTAACTAAATTGTACTCTAATTGGAATAATTCCGTTTTACAATAATAATAAAAAGAATTGTATACGTTGGCAGTCCGCAAGAACTTTTTGTCACTAAAAAGAAAGTAAATTAGATAATGAGGTCTTTAGTCGTCTTTGAAAATTTTTATAACAGATTTTAAAGGCGGATATTACCGTTAACTTTTGCCAAAAATGCTTGTTGTGAAACCGCGACCTCCAATGCTCGAAGATATAAACTGACTGTACCCGGGCCTACATATGTCCTTTGCACTGACCCACCACTTATTAAATGAGATCAATTAGTTTCGGAAAATATTCTGGTTGGAATTGACTGCTAAAATAAATTCCTACTGCGGCCATGCATCTGGCACTTTTCAAGCAATAAATCAAAAACCCCATCACGAGGTCTAATAACTAAAAAGTTCTAATTTCACACAATATAAATTAAATAAATTGGCGAGAACGATTTTTATCGAATATCACAATCCAAAACATGGAAAGATGAAAACTTCATTTTGGGTCGCAAAAATCTTCGTTCGGCGACATGTCTGCTCTAGAGCATCTCCCAATTTTCAAATCTTTTCGTACAGTTATTTAAATCGTCTCTTCAATTATCGCAATATATTTCTTAAATTTATCACTTTCATTCGTTTGCAGGAACTCGTGATGGACGCTCTGGTGTCTGTAACGGAGACTCCGGTGCTGGAATGTTCTTCTTTAGAAATAATCACTGGGAACTAAAGGGTGTCGTGTCTTTTGGCATTAATAATGCAAAACACGTTTGTGACTTGCACGAATATGTGGTATTTACCGATGTGACGCACCCCGATTATGGATCTTGGCTTTCAGACGTTATTGATGCTCAGCCTGTTGCACAAGATGAAGAAGATTACTAAATTACTGAACAAGGTATGACTGATGCATGTCAACATGTACATTATTTAATTTAATTTTTATTCACACCTTACCAGAGTGGTTGAAAAGTTTTTTTTAATCCCCGACGCGACGCACCATGGTTTTACTAGTATGGGAGCGTCGGAAACAACTCTAAATTTCAAATTGCAGGCATCACTAAATTTGGTTTCTATATCTTAAAACCACATACCAGCGCATCTTTCCCCATACCACAAAATTCAGCAAAAAATTTCGTCACTGCGAAACACGTCAGCAAAGTTTGACTTCCCGTGCAGTGTGTAAATGTAACGTTTATTATAAAGGGTGGGTTTCTTCATTTACCGAGAATGCTAAATGCAATGCTAATTGTAAAAGTAAACGGTCAAAAACATAGAAATGGGTTTTTTCATTTAACATTTACCGTTTACTTTCACCTTACATCTTACAGGCCCACAATGCTGCTGCAAATGCGAAAGTAAAGGTAACCAAAATGGCGGCCGTTGTCTAATGTCACTTTGGTGACAGTTCAGAGATTTTCTTGCTATCTATTTTACGGTATTTGCTAGTATTTTATCATTATGATCGCAACAAGTGACAGTTCATCAGGTTCTGATGATGAACTGATAATTAATTATATGACACGACGTGTAAAGTGACATAATATACGCAGGAATTTCTATCTTAATGGAAGACCTAGATTTCGTATTACCGATTTCGCGTTAATAAAGAAACTGCTCGACTTTTGACTATATTAATTGCAGATATGATATGATATGTTATTCCGTTATTCGAAAGAATTACTCATTGCTAATAATTTTATTACAATTTAAAACGTGATCCCTGAGACGTATGTGTGGTAAAACAATGTACGATCGTGTGAGAAATGTGGATATCCGAAAAGAATGTAAGGTTGATGTAAGCATAATGCATAAGATTAAGAAAGGGACCCTCAGATGTTTTGGGCATGTAGAGCGAATGAACGAAGAAAGTAGTGTAAGAAGAATATACGACGCGAATGTGAATGGTAGAAGAAGTCGGGGACGTCCGAGGAAGACATGGCACGATCAAGTGAATCAGATCAATCAGAATAATAGAAGAGAATGTATGAGACGATATACGAATGTGAGTGAGGCAAATAGTGTGTGCCAAGACTGAGTTGTTTGGCGGTCCGTCCTCTCTGCCTACCCCTGCGGGGAAACGGCGTGATGGTTAGTTAGGTTAGTTAAAACGTGAAATGTGAAACAAACAACAACGCAACCGTAGATGAAGCAATTCGCACACAAATTTTTGACATTTATTGTGTGGGTTGCCACATGAAAAAAATATATACACAGTTCCCAATACGAAAATGTGGGAATTAAGTTAGTTTTTATGCTGTCATCCCTATTTACTTTTACCTAAGCAGTTGGCATTGTGAAAAAACCCATTTTGCCGTAAATGTCAAATGCACTGCGAAAGGAACTGTAAACTGCTAAGCTAAAGTAGAGTGCGAATGAAGAAACCCACCCTTATTAGGGACTGATAACTTTTTACACCTCTTGCTGGCAATTTTTTTTTAACATGGATTCAATACCTTCAGGTGTTTACTAAAGATGTTAAGTTTATTTTTTTCATTTCCTAATGCGACAAATTTGGGATATTTAAAAAAAAAAATCTAGTGAATTAAAAAAAAATTATGAAGATTTCTGGAATACTTAAGGTTAAAGTTAGATATTCAGTAAATGTGCTGATGTACTTTTGTAGCTGAACTATTTACGTATCATATTTAAAAAAAAAATCTTGCGCATTTTTGCGTTTCTACGGCCCAGGAATTTTTGCGTAATTTACTTACTGTAAAATTTGAGTGCTTCATAAATATTATTTTTGTCACAGGTTCGGTTTCAAAGGATTTGTTCTTAAAACAAAAGGAGTTATTAGGCATAATCATGAACTCGAAGTGTCAAAAAATGGAAAAAGATTTTAATATTTGAAAAAAATATGTATAAACTATATATAATATATAAGGTTGGATAAATTCAGTAAAAAAATCGCGGGCTTCAAATTTCGCATCAATACAAGATGGACTATTACTCGTCGAGAGTCGAGATGATGCTTGATTTGTGATGGAAAATAAAAAAAAATGACTTGAGACTCCGATTGGTTTTATATTGTATGCGATTTATCCTGAAAACGGCATGTGATGTTCGTAAACACAATTTGAATGTAGTTCAGACCAATCCAAACGCTTGAAAACCAAATATCTTCGGAAAAGTGCACCTCTTTCTCATTTGGTGTTTGAGAAAGAGGTATATTTTTCGGTCAATCGGTAACATCAAAATTATTAGAAGACATTATTCTAGGCGCTCATCTATTAACAGACAAGTGTACAAGATATTTGATGATAATCGCTCTTCTTAATGACAGGTGTTCATTGGAACGCGAGAGGATACGGATTTTTCTAGTATTTTTAAATCTTCAATTGTACCTACCTTTGCGATTAGTTCGCGGGAAGTCTGACAATATAAACGTAGTGTGGCAGAATCCTTGCCCATCGTCCATCAGATATTGCCACCCGATTAAGATTATCAGAAGAGGCTCAGGAAGCTCGGAACAAAGATTTTTTTAAAATATCGCGAGAACTATTTTAAAAAATGTTCTCGTGAGAAATTTTATGAAGGTATTTTTAATTTAATGTTAGTTTCATCTGATCCTATCATAACTAGTTACAGGCAACCCCCAAAGAAACCATGAAATCGTTTTCCTAAGGAAGTTTTCAATTTAATAATTCCTCCGGATATTCATTCTTCAAATATCTTTAGCACCGACGATGATGATGATTGTTCATCGTCTGCCTCAGAATGTTAAAAAGCAAAATTAAACATTACTCGGCCTTTATTTTCACATGGATATGGTCAAATTTTAAATTTTATTTTTTCGTTGATAAAAATATAATGAAATCCAGAAATCGTTAATAAAATCCAGTTAAACTTACTAAAACCGAATATTATAATTTTTTTTAACCATATTGAAAAATAATATCACTTTTTTTCCCCCGTTAATCCTCCCTGTGAATTGTTTCCAATTTTTGGGGTATTTGGAACCACTGTGCGACGCAAGGAGCGGTGTTATAAGTTGATCGCCTTTGTGTGCCTGTCTATAGCATCGTAGCACCTAAACAAATGGACCGATTGTGATGCGTTTTTTGTTTTTGTTTTTTTTTTTTTTTTTTTTTATTGAAAATTTTTGATACAATACATATAATAGATACATGAAATAATGAAAAGTATATAAAAAAAGCTTAATATAATAAATGTATGAACAAAAAAATCCCACAAAGGCAATGCCTGTGCGTGGGTATAATATTGATTTTTTACTTTTATTTTTATTTATATGGTATAGTGAATATTTTAAGTATACATAAATTAGGGATTTAAAAAAAAGTAACTGAATAAATGCATTTAAAAACTACAGCATAATAACAGTCTGCACTGTTATTATTGTATTTGTAAGTTTTGTAAGAATAGATGTTACAAGTGCAATTTAAAAACATAAAAAAACAAACAAAATAAAAATAGCAAACAATATTATAAATCTTCTCTAAAAGCTGTCTAATGATAGATATACTTTACGACTTTATTTAAACTTATAAGAAAAAAATATCATATAATTTTAGCCAAATTTTGGTATATTTTTTATAAGATTGAAGATTATGACATTATATGTTCTCTTTAAAGGTTGTACATAGTAAATTATACATTTTTGGAGCTATAAAACTAATATGCCTTTGGGACAACCTAGTTTTGCAGTGGGGTACTGCATACTCACATATGCCACGTCTTTGGCTGGTGCGATTTGAATTTTTTAGAAAGTTATTTGGACGCATGTAAATAAATTTAAGACATTGAAGTCCATAGGTCTGTCTAAGGTACAAAATATCAGTTTCCTTAAACAATTGTTTGGAGGGATACGATTTTTTTTTAACATAATCTTAATAATTGATTTTTGGGCAATTTCTAAAGGTTTTACATGATTATTGTAAGCTCCACCCCAGCCAATTATTCTGTAGGAAAGAGATGAAAGGATTAGTGCATCATAAACTAGTTTTATGGTTTTTATATTTACTATGTTACACATTCTTTTAAAAATATAATTTAAGTATCTGAGTTTGTTAACAGTATTTTCTATATGGTTGGTCCATTTAAGTTGACAATCTATCGTTACACTTAAGTACTAAATCATTTTTCCTGATTTCATCTCTTCACAGTTAGAGCATGTGGTTGGGTTACAATTTATATTATGAAACTTTAAATTGAGATTAGTTTTGGGAGCTGATTTCTGTGTGATATAGAAAGGAATACAAAGAGTTTTTTCGTAATTTAATTATTGTAAGTAAGAAGGTTTCTATCTACCCATTCTCTGACAATAGAAATACATTTGCTAGCTTTATTAGTTGTATCTTCCCGTATCTTTCCTTGGACTGTTATTGCAGTATCGTCAGCAAATGAGAAAATTTTACCAGGTATAACAATACAGTGGCGGCGTAAGGGGGGGGCGGTCCGCCCCGGGTACCAAGCACCGAGGGGTGACAACGACAACTTCCTAGCTTCCTGCATAGATACTAATACATATTTTGAAACGCATCGCAACAATATTTTCTTTTTTTTTTAACATAATTTCTAATTCCCTAAAGAATGAATTCATGTTGCATTCATTCCCTAAGATTACATAGCCCCCGAGGAAAATAATTTTAAAGATGACATAGGCCCTGAGCTATGTCATCTTTGGGGATGCTGTGTGGAGGGTTTTTTTAAGGAAAGGGAGGATAGGAGAGTTCTGGGAAGGAAAAGGGTTTAAGGGGTGGGTAGGAATTTGGGGTTCAGAGTGTCCTGGTCAACCGCCTCCAAGACCTAGTCAAACCTCACCCCATCAACCCGGGAACCCCTGCTAAATCACAAAAAGTAGCGAACCACTTAGGGTGACCTATGGCACAGGATTTCGGTTATCCAATAAAGGTTCCCGGGGCGGCGGTACCAAATTCCCGCCTCCCAAATTGTCTGATCTTATACCGCGCGTACCTAATATCGAGCGCGGTGTGAAATACTAATGAAAAATATAGGCGTGTCCTTTAAACGACTATCAAAGATAATATGAAGTGCTCATCACGACGCTGTTAAAATACGGGAGAATAATTTTGAGATGGTTGTATCAACACTCGAAGAGATGTGTAATCCCAGCACAGAAAAGATAGCGTCGAAGCAAGAGAAGCAGCATCAATACTCATACCAGCTTTGTGTGACTTCAGTTTTCAATGCTATCTTTCCTTTTCCTAGAAGAAGCTAATCAGCCAAAAAAGTATATATAAAAATGTGGACTAATATTGGAAAAGTGTGTAATAAAAATTAAAGCTGTTAAAAATTTTCTTCAAATTCAACGTAACCAAATAATGGAAAAGGCTATTTGCTACGCAATAAAAAAATGTGAGGAAGAGATTTTCATTGAAGGAAAAAGAGAAAGGAGGAGATTTCTTAAACGTATGCCTGCTGAAATGGCCCGAGATGCTGAACTTACATTACCAAAGAAGCTGCAGAAAGCAATGTTAGAATGTCACGATAGATTTTATGAAGAATTAAACCATCGTTACAGGGCAACGGATTTTATGCTGGTTACATTTAGTGTTATTCAGCCTAAAAACGTTGGTAACATCACCAGAAGAAGTGGAATGGTTCCAAATGGAAAGTAAAAATCTGCTAGATAGCTAAAATATGATTACACTGAGCGAGTTCACTAGCTGATAGTGAATACGCCGGCTAGTAGCTTGTAAACTCGCTCAATGTAATCGAGGCTTGAGATTTTTTTTAACCATATGTGTTTTGGTGGCTGCGTGTGAAAGAATCTTTTCAAAGTTAAAATTATTAAAATCGTACTTTATTAGGTCCACAATGAGCCAAGCGCTACTAACCAATCTTTCGATTTTATCAACTGAAAGAGACAGGTAATAAATTAGGATAATGTGATCAAATATATTAGTAAAATTAAGTCTCGTAAGCATGTTTAGTATTTGGTGTTTTATTTTAAGTAGGGGGTGATCAATACAAAACCGCCCCGGGTGCCAATCTACCCTACGCCGCCACTGAATAACAATATTACACAAGTCATTTATATAGGTTTGAAAGCTGACGTGATCGATATTTTTTTTTTTATTAGAAAGAAAAAGTTATACAATATTAGAGAAAAACCAAATAAAATAAAATATTACAGAAAAAAGAAAAGTCCCAATAAACTACTTTTAAGTAGTTTGTCAATGGGTGCTTTTACTTTGAAGTTTTTAAAAAATAAAAACTAATTATGCAGTTAGACATTTTTTTGTGTTACTACAAAAAGTGTTAATACAAACTATTTCTTTCGGCGAGCTAATTTTTCAATATAATATTTGTTTTTACATTATTTGTACATTTTTTAATTTTAGCAGGTAACATATTTAAGCAAGTAGGTATCATGTAGTCCAGCGTTCTTTGTCCATATTTGTTTAAGTGCTTAGGTATGATTAGATTATTTATGTATATAGGGCTATTCATATGCTGAAAAATAATTTTATGCCACAGAATTGCTCTTAGTGAGAGAATTTTAAGATTCTGGCAAAAGTACGGAACATTGTGCCTTTGTTCGTATGAACTTTTATGAGCTAATAATTTAACTAATGAATTTTGAACTGATTGAACATGATTTACATTTTTACAAAGTCCCCATGCTGTAATTCCATACCTTATAATAGACTCAGCTAATGATAAATAAATTATTCGAAGTGTGCATATTGGAACATAGAATTTAAGTTTATATAATCTACTAACAATAGATCTCAGACGTTCACAGACTTTATTTATTTGTAAATCCCATTTGAAAAAGCAGTCAGATGGTTCTTATCTACAATTCATGAAGATCTGTACGGGCGTTTCAAGGTCATCGGCTCTTTTTTGTGTCGGGAGTTGCTTAAGATGACAATATACCCCAAAATATATTCAGAATCTTAACAACGTAAGTAAAGAAGCCGTGTATACAAATTGCGACTCGCGACTCGTGCACTGGACAGACCTAGACTGTAGAATTTGCCGCATCAAAGAAAAGAAGAAGAAGACAAATTATGTGGAAATCTTAACGACGTAAGTGAAGAAAGCGTGTAAACAAATATACGCCGCGGCACGGCGTATTGTACGAACATACGGTCGAATTCACCCTAGCAGGCCTGGAGATTCGACCTTTCTGTCGCGTTCATTTTAATTAATTCTGAAGAACGTGCTACAAATATTTAAAACTAGCTGGTTCCCGGCATGCGTTGCTATGCCATTTAATAAATAAATAGTTTCTCCCTGCATGTCCTTTCCCTTTCGTCCGGTTCTCCTTCCACCCCCTCTTTCTCTCCCGCGTTTTCCCACTCCGCCTCCTCCACCTTCCCACTCCACACTCCCCTTTCCCGGTGGATTCAGTTTCGGTGGATTCAATTTCACGTTATTCGCGTAGATACATTTCGGCGATTCATTTTTATTTATATAAGATGTGTCTCCATGTTGTCCTCCCGAAATTATTAATTCATCACCTAGAAAAATAAAATCTGGTGCTTACCGCTAACTTTATAGTTGAAAAACGGGTTATATAGTTTTGAAATCGTTGTGCATAAAATATATTAATGGTAAGGTACTGTTTTTATCAATCTAATATATAAATAATTCGCATTTCTTGTGCGGCATGGAAATAAAAAAGTTATTATAGTTACAGATTCGCCGGAAATAATTAAAATGTGACTTTTGAGCATACAAAATAATTAGGATTGTGAACCGCCTTAAAAGTTTGAAAATTTTATTACTGGTTAGTGTAATCATTTATTCAATATCCACGATATAAATGTACCATAAACTATGAAGCAAGGTATAAATATACCGTAAACAATGATCCTTGGTATAAATCTCAATCTCTACATCTTTATATATTATAAATTAAAGTCCTCCGCGTCGTCTGTCTGTCTGTTCGCGATAAACACAAAAACTACTGAACGGATTTTCATGCGGTTTTCTTCAATAGATAGAGTGTTTTATGAGGAAGGTTTAAGTATGTCAAGGATTTGTGTAAATTGGTTGAAACATAACGATAATTGTTAGAAGTGTCGGAAAAAGTCGAGCCGACTGGTAGCTTTCATCGAAAACGCTGCATAATCCTTTTGGGATATAACAAAAGAATGCATGGTGGGATATTCCTCTTTTATAGATCTACAAAAAAGTCCGCGAAGGCATATATCTATCTTTTACGGATAGCTTACTATACCCATTCTATCTTTTTAAAAAATGGTCACGTACATTGCGGTAATTGAAAAGTTATTTAGACAGATACGGTATTAATCGTTATCAACTTAAATACGTTAGTTACCCCAAGCATTTCATGGACATTATTATAATTTTTCACACCATCTCTACATAGGTATTATAAATTAAAGTCCTACGCGGCATCTGTCTGTCTCTTCGCGATAAACTCAAAGACGGCGGTGGTTATAAAGGTTAGATAACCATCCAGTAGATGACGTTGTGTTTTATTAGCCACAGCAACGCGTTGCTGGGTCAGCTAGTATACTATAAACAATCATCCAAGGTAATTATATTGTACTTTCATGGTATAGTAAATATATATTGTTTGCTTGCAAGGGGAATACCGAGTTTAAAATTTAACAGCCTTACTTTTTAATTATAAAATACAGAAATCAATTCCATATGATTTCCATTTTTGTAGAAATGTGATGAAATAAAAAAAAGACATAAAAAAAGATTAAAAACGCATGTTAATGGGCGTACGTGTAAAATACAAACGACAGATTTACGTTGCTTACACAAATTTGTAGTATAAGTTTGGATTATACTTTTCAAATCGAGTTAATAATAGGTATTATCAAACAGTTTGATAATGCCTCCAGAATATATAAAAGACATAAAATAAAAATAAAAATGGAGTTCTACAAAATAAACTTAATAAAAAATTATTTGCAAGGCAGATAGAAACATTACACCTCTAAATTTATATGACGAGAATGCCAACACTCTTATAAATACTAACCAGGAATTGCAGGAATTGAATTAACCTAATAAAATTATTCACGCAAAACACTTCAATTATATCAACCTCAATGTTGATAAACTTTCGTCAAACAAATGGTTGAGTATTGGAGAGTTAAGCGCAGAAATAGAAGGATTTATGCTTGCCATTCAAGATAGAGTCATTAATACTAAAAATTATAGGAAGCATATAATCAAAGATACAAATCAAATTGATGATTTATGTAGAAAATATTTGGCTTTTCCGGAAACTATAGAACATATTATATCGGGATGTTCTGTATTAGCACCGTCCGAGTATACATTTAGGCACAATCAGGTTTTAAAAATAATTCACCAAAGTTTGGTAATTAAACATAACTTGATTGACTGCCGTAATTATAGTACCATATTATGAATATGAACCAAATTCATTTTTAGAAAATGAATTTTATAAAATATATTATGATAAAACTATACTAACAGACAAAACAATTAGTCATAATAGACCTGATATAGTTTTACAAGACAAAATTAAAAAAAATAACTTATATCATTGATGTCGCTATTCCAAATTCCTGTAATATTCAGAAAACTGTTTCTGAAAAAATAAGAAAATATACAGATTTAGGAAATGAGATTAAAAGAATTTGGCATTATCAGACTATAAAAATATTACCATTTGTTATTTCGGATACTAACATTACACTTAGCTCTCTCATTCAAAATTTAGGCATATTAGATTTGTCAAAGAATTTATATATAAAAATACAAAAATCAGTCATTTTAAATACATGTAGGATTACAAAAGATTTTTTTAAATATTTATATTGAGGGATCAGAAGGATTTATAGGTCCAATTAGGAGTTCCACCGAGCCGAACAATCTGATATGAAAATATCTGGAGTCGGTGAATTATTTTCCCATTTTGGTAGGTTAACATGTTGTTCATGTATTATTTTGTATTTATTATATTTATATAGTGCAATTGCATAACGTGATTTGACTAGATGATCATTTGTGGAAAAGTGTGTGAAAGGTTTTAGTCTTTCTTGAGGGGAAGATTTAACCCGGATGTAAAATCTGAAGTTATAGGCGTCCCCGGTCCATGCCACCGTCGCGTCCCTTTCTCATCCTTATTCAATAGACTTACTGCCTTACATTCTTCAAAATCTCCCCGTTTCCAACGTAGTGGCGCACCCAGGATTTTGATGGAAAGAAAATATCCTACGCATAATTATAATTATTATTTTTTAAATTAACATTAAACACAGGTTTCACCGATGTTCTTACGTGCGTTTAACAAGCCAATTTCCAAAAATTAGGGACCTGATTATTTCGTGGTTTTTTTTTAGATCAGGGTGTGGATAAAATAACAATAAATAATACTGAGTATTTTAAAATTTAAAACAAAAATAAATTAAGTCACGCATACATGTACTAGATATTTGCAATACATTTTGAATTCCGTTTAGTTGGGTCTTTTGTCCTCAAATCCAAAATAAAGTTGTGTATGAAAAAGACCGCGCAGCCATTCCTGACCTGGCATTCCGAATTTCTTCCGATTTATAATATATTTTCCTTGAACACTTTTTGTTGTTTTTGTTTTAAGACCTAAAAAAATAAAATTATTTTTAAAGGTAATATCTGATAATAGCTGAGCTGAAATCGTTTGATTATATGAAATTCTCTCGATTGCAAAAGCTTAAAATCTTGATTAAGTTTTTCTGTTTTCAGGAACTGCTGATGGAAGAAGTGGGGTTTGAAAGAGATGCACCGTTTCTGGGAGGAAGGAGACCAGAATCTGAAGAAATCTCATGTTTAGAATTTAAAAACTGTGCTGTAATCGTTTGATCTCGAACAATAAGTAATATTCACCCTTGTGTTGTCATGTACCTACCCATAAACATTAGACACAAGCATAATGGGCCACGAACTTCAACCAAGTATATCTAGTGGGGAACGCAATCCCGATCTTGCGGGATCTCGATTTAATAAAAAAAACTGTTAATTATTTAGTAACTGATATTAAAGAATAAAGGTTTTTGTTTTCTTTCAAACAATATTTTCTTTTAATTAACGAGATCCCGAAAATTCTGAGATCTCGCGAGATTGTAATTTCTAATCTCGCGAGATCTCGAATTTGCGATCTCGAGTCGAGATTGCATTCCCTAATATCTAGACAAGGCGCGTGGGTCTGAGGTTACGGCCCGTTTCATACAAATCTTAATTTAAGATTTGAGATCAAAACACCCAACCAAACTAAAAATTATTAAATCAAAAGGTTTATCTATCAAATCTCCAATACCAAGGGCGTAGCGAGGTACGGGCAGGGGGCGGTTTACGGTTCCTGCGAATGCTCACAAACCGTAAAGTAATATTACGTCGGTACCCTACTGTTTGTGAGAATCAATTTAATTTAGGTTATTAAACTAGATTTTACTGAAGTGTTAAAGGAGGCGAACATTTTCTTTTCCGCAACAAAAAAAGCAATACTTATTTCCTTGGCACAACCTTGCACTATAAGTAACATATAGAGGTCCTTTTCTACACTGCGTCGTGTTAAAATATGGCTGATATCAACGATGACTGAAAACAGTTTGAACGCCCTATGTGTTCTCAGTGTACACCGAACCATGGTACAAAAAACTAAGGATACAATTCAATCTGAGGTGTTAAAATGGTTTTGTGAAGAACCTCGTCAACTTCTTTTTTTGTAAAATAAATTAACTAATGGATATTTTGTTTTTCGTTTTCAACGTAACCTGTCCCGTTGCTCATGCAGCATTTACCTAAGATATATTCTTGGTTTGTCTACGCCTGCCCCCCCCTTATCAAAATCCTAGCTACGCCCCTGTCCAGTACGCCTGAGAGATAAGTCCTTTATTTAATTTTTGTTTTAAATTATAAGATTTTAGTCTTTCATGATTTTAGAGGCAACTTGAAGAATGATTTGAGTGTTTAACGAAACTATTTATTCGTTTATATTTATATTTGGTATATAAAAATGGTTGCGTGTTGTAAGATATTTATTGACTTCTACTTTAAAAATATAATTTGCAAAATGAATTTATGTATGGACAGAGATACAGATTTACACAACCACCTGGCGTCTGTAGAAAAACCAAACGAACGTCGTTTAACTGTCAATGGTTCTGAATTCAAACATTTTAATATTATTTTAATATGCTTCTAGAAAGATCGCCACTTTTTGAAAATAATCTAAAGCATGAGGTAGCAGAGGCTGGCTGCTACAGGACTCCCTCCCCAGACAATGCAGACATGGCTGCGGTGAAAGGAGGAACGGGTTGGTTGTGATGCAGCGGCTGGTGGCTCTGATGCTGGTTGCTGCTTGCTGGTTGCTGGTTGCTGGTTGCTGCTTACTGCTTGCTGGTTGCTGGTTGCTGGCTGCTTGTTGCTTGTTGCTTGTTTCTTGTTGCTTGTTGCCTATTGCCTGTTGCTTGTTGCTTGTTGCTATTAATTTGAGCCCTGAGCGTTTCCCTGTTGGAAATTGCAGGGTTTGGTCAGTGGCGTAGCGTGGGTTTCGGCCGCCCGGGGCGGAGGAAAATTTTGCCGCCCCCCCCCCTCCCTGACTTCTGCAGGTACTTCTTCCGCAGATTTTCAGGCGCTGACCGGGGGGGGGGGTGGATATTTTCTATTTTTTATGCCGACTTTGATAATTATAAATAACTGCTCTCAGAAATTGAGAATGGTATGCCTGTAATAGAATTTCGCATCTTCATCACGTATGGAATGCAACTCAAATGCAAAGCTTCACTCGGTACACGATGAATCGGCAACTTTTTGTTATATTGATAACACAAAACTGGTTAAAATTAAACTAAATATGCGGTGTATCAAAACTACACTCAAAACAAAAAAATGGTCTTTCCTTGATTCTAGCGGCTCTTACATTCTGAACATAAAACTGGTTGTAATTAAATCTGTAAGCAGTGAATTGAAACTACACTCAGAACATGAAAAGGGTTTTTCTTTGATTCTGCCGTCACTTACATTCAGAACACAAAACTGATTTTAATTCAATCTGTATGTGGTGAATTAAAACTACACTCGGAACATCGGGCGTAGGAAAATTTCGCCGCCTCCTTATTTGGGTACTATAAGCGGTGGGGGGTGGGGGAGGGGGGAGGGGGGTTGTATTTGGAAATCAAATTTTTTTATTACGACCTATTTATATTCGAGCCGGATTTTTTAATAATCACATTTGACGAGTATTCTTTCAACGAAAATCATGTTTATAAATTCTAATCCAAAGTTGATTGATTGATACTGCGTTAGAGTCCCCAAATAATAGTAACACATGCAACAATAAATTTCTCAGAATTTTACAGCATTATGGAACTCAAATGTAAAACTTCACTCGATGCACCATGAATCTGCAACTCGTTATTTAATTTATAGTTGTATTCTGAACACAAAACCAGTTTGTTTGCGGTGAATTAAAACTATACTCAGAAAATGAAAATGGTTTTTATTTGATTCTGGCATTAAATAAATAGTCTGCAACTAGAATTTTATAACTGCACATCGAATAACGGAATGTTTTCCTTAGAAATGTGTCAGCAGATGAATCCAACTGGAATTTTACATTCTGTACTGGTTTAAACTAAATCTGTACCTGGCGAATTTAAACTACACTCAGAACATGAAAATTGTTTTACTTTGATTCTTGCAGCACATACATAGTCTGCAAATAAAATATTATAACTGAACTTCAAATAAGAGGATGTTTTCCTTTGAAACGTGTCAACAGATGAATCCACAATTAGGAATTTACATTCTTTGGGTTTGGTGCACGTGCGTGCGTTCATCCCATGCTTCCAGTGGTACCAGCATATGTCTTCGGACTGACGACCTCTGGACTGGCTGCGGGAACGATTGCTCCAACGTTGCGGGGTGGCGCTCCTCTCATGCTGGCGAGAGCGTAGTGTTGAAACTTCGCGCCTCAAAGTAGCGAGCTCTTGTTGGAAAGGCTGCATCAACCGCTCCATCCGTGTTACTAGTGGCTGGTTGCTGGGTTTACCCATTTCCTCGGATGTACCGCTCGTGAGGGACATGATGATGATGATATTTGCCGTGCGAAATGCGTGAAATGTATCACCGGACGGGCTCGCGGTAGGCGTATTTGCACGCATCGTGCTCACTGTAAAATTGTCCGTCGGTGGTTACCAATGTAAAACACCGGATGCTGTATGCTGCGTATCCATATCACGTCGGGGTCACCAATGTAGAACTGTTAGGTTGGATGTTGTAAGATATTTATTGAGTTCTACTTTAAAAATATAATTTGCAAAATGAATTTATATATGGACAGCGTTACAGATTTACACAACCACCTGGCGTCTGTAGAAAAACCAAACGAACGTCGTTTAAATGTCAATGGTTCTGAATTCAAACATTTTAATATTATTTTAATATGCTTCTGGAAAGATCGCTACTTTTTGAAAACAATCTAAAGCACGGGTCACATCATGCTGGTTGCCAGCTGCTGCTTACCAGCGGCTGGTAGTAGTACCAGCTAGCAGCGGCGGGCAATCTGGTCACACTACTGTTGCTGCTAGTCGCGTCTCGCACTCTCCAGTTAGTCATTCACTATATGTCGTCTGTCGTTTCACGTAAAAAGCTAATTAAGCAGTTGTTGAGGGAGGGTGTCAGGGAACTTAGTTTAGAAATGCTTAACCAGCTTCACCGCAAACAGAGACGATGGTGGGTCAGGCCATGGATACAAAGAAGGGAAGAATTAGGGGCATCGTCAAAACTTCTCCAAGAACTGAAAGAAGAGGATCCAGAAACATACAGGAATGTTTTAAGAATGACGGCCCCTCAATTTCAAGAATTGTTATAATTAGTTGAACCTTTAATTAAAAAACAAGATACAGTATTCAGGCAGACAATCCCGTGTAAAACGAAGCTGGAAATTACTCTAATCAAATTATAAAATAGTCACAACAACAACTTCACAAAAAAAAACATGTGCTTTCTCGTTGCTGGTAGACGCAATAGTGGTCACACTGCGCTGCCGGCTGGTGCCAGCGGTCACGTGATTGATTATTCGCCGCTGCCTGCTACCAAAAGTTAAACATGTCCAACTTCGTCAGCCGCTGACAAATACTCGCCGGCTGGCGACGCCAGCGCCGAATTTTGTTGTCACACCAAGCTGATCGACGGTTGGCAGAAGCGGCTTCTTCAACTCGCGGCTGGCAACCAGCATGATGTGACCCGTGCTTAAAGCATGAGGTAGCAGAGGCTGGCTGCTACAAACCTTTTAATAGAATAACTTTACATATATTGAACACTATTTGATCATGTAAGTCTCACTGGCTGCTGTACCCCATCTTACAATTTAATAAAATAAAATAAAATACACTAAGTTATAATGAAAAAAAATCTACCAAATTATGAGGTACGGATTTGTTTTCTATATAGTGAAAGCTGTTTCGACTTCTGAAGGCATTATCAAACTGTGGTAACCTACAGACGATATATATTTATATTATTTCTATGTAGGTGTAATGAAAAACTTATAATGAATATATTATGCTTGCAATTAAAAAAATATTGTATTTGTTTTTATTACCAATGCCTTTATTGATTTTCGAATAAAATGTCGGAAATTATTAATGAAAAATATTGAAATATAAGAGATATGCTATGATGGCCGCCCGACTCTCGGCGGACTACGGTCTAATGGTCCTAGTTTGAATTTTGAATACCGAATTTTGTAACTGATTTTTTTAAGGCGTGTACTGTGTAATGAACATGAAAATGCTTGCGGATTGTAACGTTGACACCAAAGACCAGAATTTCATTAAAAACCTGTATTGGTTCCAAACAGCAGAAATAAGACATGGGAATGAGAGATCTAATGCAATACCATTCAGCGTGGAGTACGACAAGGCTGTATCCTGTCACCACTATTGTTTAATCTCTATTCCAACTATGTCTTTAAAAGAGCCCTAAGTAATACTGAGAAGGGTCTGAAGATCAACGGAGTTGTCATTAATAACATAAGATACGCAGATGATACTATATTACTAGCTGACTGTATCGATGACCTCCAAGACCTATTAAATCTTGTTAATAATGCTGGTGAGCAACTGGGCCTAACAATTAACGTCAATAAAACTAAATGGATGACATTTGGACGACTAGATCACCCTGAATCAGTGATACAGTTAAATGGTTGCAATGTCAAAAAGGTGGATAGATTTAGATACCTCAGCAGTATTCTCACGGAGACTCTTGACCCAGATGTAGAGGTTAGATGCAGAATTGAAGCAGCAAGAACTGCGTTCATTAAAATGAAATCCCTCTTCTGCAATGACAATATCAGCTTAAAACGAAGGCAGAGAATGCTAAAATGTTATGTGTGGTCGGTCTTGCTCTATGGATGTGAAACATGGACCTTGAAAGTAAATACCATGAACAGGTTAGAGGCTTTTGAAATTTGGCTTCACCGGAGAATGCTCAAGGTCCCATGGACCGATATGATCACCAACACAGAAATTCTCAGGCGGGCTAGAGCAGATAGAGAACTGCTAACATTAATAAAAATCAAATCATCATTTCATATCTGGGTCATATACTTCGAGGGGAGAAGTATCACTTGCTCCATTTGATATTGAAAGGCAAGATAGAGGGTCGCCGAGGGCCTGATAGGAGACAAATGTCTTGGCTGCGTAATATACGTGAGTGGACCGGCATTAGAAGTGTGGAGGAGCTATTTCGGGCAGCGCAAGACAGAGAGACATTCTCAAGAGTGATCGCCAACGTCGGGGGGACCTGGAGTCCTAGCATGGTCGATCGATATAACCCTATATCAATACGATATCGGTATAATCCGTCATTTATGGTCAGTTATCAATATGTGCTAGCACGCTCAACAATTGATAAGGGATATTCCGACCGACGATTGACAAACGCCCGTCAAATCATATGCATTCTTGGCTGCGATCGTAGCACGGTCGATTGATAAAACCCCAATATTAATACGAAATGTAATAAATCCGTTGTCTATGGTCAGATAGCGATATTTGCGAACACAGTGAACATACGATTCCGACAGTCGGTTGACAAAAGACGCCGTTTTTACCGTGGCTTCCGGAGTGACAGATAAGCTGTCAATGTACAGATTTTTAAAATAGTGTCGTTTGTTACGCAAAATAACTGGCTATATGAGTAGAGGTGAACTAAAAAACTCCTAGAATTTAAAGAAATCGTATACGAGACCCATAGACTCAGTTAATTAATTTAAAAGGCGATCAATTAATTGTTCATTTTTTAATTTTTAATTTGTTCGCTGGTGTATGTAGAAAAAGTCGGATTACTTGAAATGACGTGACTAGATCTGAATAGCCAGGTACGTTTTCCGGGAGGAATGCAGATCCGGGCACAGCTTGTTTTTGGCAAAAAACCATGTTTTCACCGCGTTTTAAGTTGAGAACTTTAATCTGGAAGATGAAAAAATTGCGGAAAGCAATAAATTATTTTTTTGAATAAGTAATTAAATTTTCAATTGCGTTAAGTAAAATTTCACTTCGCGAACCGACACTATGATAACCCGGCGGCCAATTTGTCACTGATATATTGGTATCCCTGATACAAGGATGAGCAAGATACGATTGTAGCCGACTTCGTGGGATACATGGGTAAGGCGCGTAATAGGGTTTGGGAAGCGGGCTTGTGTATGTTATCTTTACTTTAAAAACAGCCTACGTTTTTGAATGGTTTGTTTGGCTACTCAGGGTTTGTTTAGCGGGCTTGTGTATGTTATCTTTACTTGAAAAAACAGCCTACGTTTTTGAATGGTTTGTTTGGCTACGCAGGGTTTGTGTAGCGGGCTTGTGTATATTATCTTTATTTTAAAAAACATCCCAGGATTTGAATGGTTTGTCTCCATTCCAGTACCTACGCGCCTTATTATTTATCCCACGAAGTCGGCTACAATCGTATCTAGCTTTGTTTGTATCAGGCTTGGGATACCAACATAACAGTGACAAAATGGCGTAGTATCGGTTCACAAAGTGAAATTTTATTTATACTTTAAACGGCTGTATCTCCCTCAATTTTGCCGAGCGCGCCTTAATTTTTTTTTATTCAGCTTCTCCACACTTTTCTCATCTAGAAAGTGCCTTTTTATTAAATTTCCAAACTGTGCCCGGATCTGCATTTCACCCCGTTTTCCACATCGCCTTCCCCTCCCCACTACCCTCAGTATCACACCATACCAAAATTGGGGATGCCATTAGCACTCACTGGCTCAAGACGGTTGAAAGCAGTTGGGACTCTAGTGTAATTTTCAGATAAAAAGTTATACGCAAGTAGGAATCTTTTAAGGTTTTTTTGTTAAACCGACTGCACGTATAAGTATGTCGTATTTTGTATTGCCGCATGCTTCTTCGGAGAGTCAAAATTATTGTTAGTAAAAATATTTTTCAGCGGATTTTCACTTAAGATGCCTTCAGATATAAGTACATCGACTTTGGTTGTACGGCCGTATATCCTCTTTACATCTTACTTATCCTCTTTACATACTTAAAATTCTTCTAAAGGATCAGGCCGGACCAATTGTCGCCGGATCAAGTGTCGGCCGGACCAAATGTCGGTCGGATCGAATGTCGCCGGACCAACTGTCGCCGGATCAAATGTCACCGGACCAAATGTCGGGTCACCGTTTTAATAGCTATTTTGCTATTCGGGGTGGAGACAAATTCAACAAATCAAATATCATAAAAATCGGTCCAGCAGTTCTTGAGCTATAAATTGTGTAACTAAACCGACTTAGTTTTATTTATTAAGGGAATACATAGTATATTTGCGGCACGTTCCAGAGGGGAACATATTCTCAGTATCGCCCTGGTTTAAGACCACCATTTACAAATGAAACGTTGTTTTTTTTTACATAGCTCCACCCAGGAGGCACCAAGGAAAACAATTTCCCTAGGGGCCTATGTCATCTTTGAGGATGCTGTGTGGTGGGTTTTTTAAGGGAAAGGAAGGAGAAGCTTGAAATGACTTTAGCGGTGTGTGGTGACCAGATCTGAATCCTTCCCCGTTCTCATCTCCTTCCCTTCCACACTACCTTCAGCTTCACAATATACCCCAATTTGAAATGCCATAGTCTCACTGGGTCCAGACGGGAGCAGTTTTTTTATTTTTATTTTATTTATTTTATTTGGGATACCAACAGTTTTCATTAATAACAGAGCATATAGTAATTGAGTTACAATAATTGAACCATTTACAGGTTTCCACATAGGTATTGTATACAAGTGTAGTGATACCAAAATAAAAATTTACAAATGAAAAATTACATTTTAAGTTATTTAGGTAGGAATAGGGAGGAGGAAGGATGGGGGGATGGAGGGGGAAGGATCGGTTAAGTTGAGGTATATTAGTAAAAATATGCGTGACAAAAATTAAAACAGAAAAAAAAAGAAAAAAAAAGTTCATAGAGTGGTGGTTGTATTAGAGGGTATCTATAGTTATTGTTATTGTAGAGTATCGAGAGAGCGTCTGTGTGATTTTAAGGAGTGTGGTGCAGAGTTAAAAATGTCAAATTGTGTATAGTGTGCGTTAAAAGTATTAGACGCACGATAGATGAAAACGTTCTGCTTAGAATTTGTGTTGCACCGAGGGAGGTTAAGAATCGTGTCTTTTTGTGACTCTTGTGGGGTAAAAACATAAAAATTAATGGAAACCAATGTCAACATGTTTGGTTCGATCCCTTTTTCAATGCACTCCGTCTCTCTTAAGCTTGCTGACAAGGCATATCGTCATCCCATCCGAATTTTGTAATTTTTATTTTTTACTAGCAAGTTCCCAGCGTTGCAATGCCACCCCATTCGTCCCCGTTCCCCTTCCGCTTCCCCTTCCCCCTCCTGCATCCCCATCCTCCCGCATTTCCCCTCCACCATCCACTTTCACCCGTCCCACGAACACTGAGGGAAATTCTTCCTTTTTAAAAGACTCTCATGAAAATAATTAGTAGGCGGAGGTCGGAGATAAGAAAGAGCACGGTGGGTAACTTACCTGCGTAAAAACTGCTCACCAAATACGGCTAAAGCTTTTTCAAGAATTTCTGAATGGTAGTCTTTTAATAGGGCGATACTGAAAGCGTAATCGACTGTTGATTTGCCCACGACGATTTTCTAGCCAACAAGTTAGTGTGTGCGGAGTCAACGCAGGAAGGTGGTATTGAAGGTTCCATTCCAACTCAGAAACGAGTCAACTCAACACCTCTTTGAAAAGTCATTAAAAGCTATGATTTCTTTTTTAAATAGCCGGTAACTCTAATCTAACTTAACCAAATTGTTTTATCATAACTCTTAATGACTTTTTTTATTGTTATCAAGTTTAATTTGTAGAACTCCATTTTAATTTCTATTCCTTTTATAATTAATCAAAAATATTATTATTACTATAATAAACAAAAATTTTAACAAAACAAAAAAACGACTTCAAAAAATGCACTGAAAAGTAAAAAAATAATTTCGTATTCTTCTACAACTTCATAATCAACTTACTTTTTCTACTCATCAATATGTAGGTACGATTGTTATTTTTGGAGTCGGTGTCAGCAAAGGTACCCGGGCGGCGTGTTCACTTGACAGCTCCCCTCACGCCGCAGCCCCGCTCTCGCCTCGTCAAGTCGCACGTGCGATACAAGGACATCACACCTATAACTATGTATGTATTTACAAACCTACTTTGGCTGATACCGACTCCAAAAATAACAATCGTACCTACATATTGATGATTAGAAAAAGTAAGTTGATTATGAAGTTGTAGAAGAATACGAAATTATTTTTTTTCTTTTTAGTGCATTTTTTGAAGTCGTTTTTTTTGTTTTGTTAAAATTTTTGTTTATTTTTTGATTTTTAGTGAATCTGAAGTACACTAACTAATTTGTCTGAATATGGGTAAACCTACTTAACGTGCTGCTCATATGAGACAGACATAATTTGACCATAGCGACGTTAAGGTCAAATTAAGAGATTCGGCCGAGTTTCGTTAATTTGTCATGGATCCGATAATCAGAACCTATCCAAACTCTCATCAAATTACCCTTGAAGTACATTCTTCTCAATAAAAAAAGAATCATCTAAATCGGTGGGCGTGATATTGAGTTATTCGTCCATTTGTCGCGCACATACTGAATGCAAATTTAAGACTTATATCGTTTTCTCATGGTTACTATTGTCGGAACTAGGCCAAATTAAAATGGGACCACACGGGAAGCACCAGCTTTCAAATAAAAAAGAATCATCAATATCGGTTCACCCAGTCAAAAGTTCTGAGGTAACAAACACAAAAAAAAATACAGTCGAATTGAGAACCTCCTCGTTTTTGAAGTCGTTTAAAAACAGTTTATTTATATACAAGTTCTGCTGTATAATTTTTATTATTACGCGTGACAACTGTTTCGCCTTCTGAAGGCATTATCAAACTGTCCCAAGACTGCCCAAGTGTGAAGGTGAAGGCATTATCAAATCAATGTGCAGACAGTTTGATAATGCCTGCAGACGGCGAAACAGCTGTTACGCGTAATAATAATTACACATCAGAACTTGTTTATAAATAAACTGTTTTAATTAATTTAATTTTACATTAATTCCACACAGGAGGCATTGAGGAAAATAATTTCCCTCAGGGCCTATGTCATCTGGGATGCTGTGTGGAGGGTCTTTTTGAGGAGAGGAAGGATTGAACATTGGTCTTGAAGAGACCCATGTTGTATAAAGGAGGAAACACAAACATTCAAATGTAATGTTATTACTTTTACACGAAAAAAAAATCCAATTAATTATATATTTTTGAATGTAGCTATTACTTTGTGGTTATCCGTTATAGAAAAATTTAATAATTAAACTTTGTATAAACCACTTATATGTTGCGCAAATCCGACCGGTTTCGGAACAAACGTTCCTTCGTCAGGGAAAGCTTATACTAATTTGACAGTTTCGAACAATGTTTTATTATGGTAGGGGTGGAGCTGTTGCTAGATAATAATGTAGATTGGATGGGTAGGTATTAGTGTAGAGTGGGTGGGTAGGGGAACAAATCCATGATTGGGCTATATGACAATATTTTTTGTTTGTTGATAATAGATTCATTATTTTTAAGGGATTTTTTAATTTCCAAGGCTTCTAAGTTATCTAAACGTTTTCCTTTATGATTAATATGAAGAATATTTATCCCTGTAGTTTTTTCAAAACTATGGTTATTTTCAATGATATGGTTAGCAAACTCAGAAAAATTATTATTTTTAAGACACCTTAAATGTTCTTTGATTCTGATTTCAAAATTTAAAAAAAATTTAATTTATTTAATTAGTGTAAGCTTTCCCTGACGAAGGAACGTTTGTTCCGAAACCGGTCGGATTTGCGCAACATATAAGTGGTTTATACAAAGTTTAATTATTATAAATTTTTTAAACTTTATGAGTAAAATCTCAAATTATAATATTTAATTAAATGAAGACAATATTAGCGAAACTCAATCGAAATCTGGAGACTCAAATAAAATGGATTAAAATGGTAGTGACGGTAATGTAGGAATGGTAGTGACGCAAAGAAAAAAAAACAATTAAGGAAAAAACAAATGATTAATAATTTTCGAAACACAAATACATGAGTAAATAGCTGTATAAATTTGAATTTGGAATTACTAACCAAAGAAAATATATTTGAGATCAAAGTTGCCAGTACGTGAAAACGCCAATTTCATATGTAATGACCTAATATTCTAGAAAAAGCCTATAAGCAATTGGGTTTCATTATTCGCATTACAAAGCCTTTTATTATAGCACACACCCTAATTCTGTTATATATGTCATATGTACGTTCACAACTCGAGTTCGCCTCAGTAATTTGGAATCCTCAATATCAAACATATATTCATCGCATTGAAAATATCCAGAACAAATTTATGAAACACCTATCTTATCGTATTAGTTATCATCGATTTGACCATCATTTGATTCGTCAGAATTCATCAAATAAGCGTTGTGATTGGTCAGAATTAATCGATATGATAAACTGAGACAATCGTAGTACTCAAATGTGAATTTTTAACGACGAAATATTACTTTTAGGGTATGATTTACGTTTCCAGTATGTGTTAAAGATTGACATGGTGATAAGACATGGTGATAAGACATGGTGATTATTTTTCATAAATGGGTTAATTTTGAGGTTATTTATCGATTTGGTTGGTGTATATTTGATTTATTCGAAATGAACAACCGATGTTTCTAATTTCATCGAGTACTAACTACCTAGTATCTCAAAATATTTTGTGTGACTGTATGAAATATTGATAATTTATTCTAAAAAAGTGTTATCAGCGCTAGAATTAGACACTTCTGTACAAAGACATCATTATTCAATAAACACCGATTGCAAAAAATCAGTTTGGTGACTGTTTTTAGATATCTTTTTTTGGAAGAATTCGGCCAAAAATTTCTAGAAAAACTGCAATTACCATTTACAATTCAATTATTGCTCCACACTTCAACTATTGCTCAAGTATCCTTTTCCTATGTAACGAAAGAGAACAGAACAAGTTACAAATTCTCCAAAACAGGGCAATGAGAATAATACTTCGACGAAACAGATTTTCATAAATAATTAAAATGTTAAAGGAACTAAATTGGTTAACCATAAAACAGATGTTGACCTTGAACACGATGGTATTTATCCACAAAATATTGAACAACATGTTACCAAAATACTTCTCAAATAAAATTGTATACAACAAGGACATTCACAGACATTCACAAGGACGTGCAAGGAAATTAGGCTACAAAAAAGCGAATACGCAGAATAATTAACTGTACAAGGGAATGAAGTTGTATAACACACTACCAGAAACTTTAAAGTCCACACCAATTGGAAAGTTCAAGATGTATTGTAGGAGCTACATAAAACTCGAAAAAATATAGTGAATATGAAATATTATAATTAATTAGCTGCAATATGAAATATTATAAATAATTAGAAATTTGTAAACTTAAATGTACAAATTACTAAAATAAATTATTATTATTATAATTATAATATATAAGTTTCCTACAATCTAAATGTAATTTTGAGGTTAACTGACGCAGAATCAGAATTGTGGCAACTTCTATAAAATTAAGTTATCTATTAGAATACGGATCTAAGAAACAGTTTCAAGGTCGGGCCGGACCATAGATTATAGATAGTAAAGTATTATTGTAAATTATAGAAATTAATAATGTTGCTTGTAAAGAAATCATTGCCAGCAATGAAAAATCTACGTTGCCATACCGATGTACCATACTTTGCCCGTGAACCCCCCCCCCCCCCGCCGCGAGAAAAAGTACTGCCCTTGACCGCAGCTATTGCTCCTGAACTCCGAGCGATTAATCAATTAATCATTCGATTCTTTTGATGTTTTGATGGAAAAATTTCGATTATATAAATGTTTTGATCATTCCCATCGCTAACAGGCCACTTGCATGGATTTCAAAACGACTTGGAAAAAATCGTGTGGATAGATTTTTTTACTAAGATTACGAAAATGTTAGTAAAATTTTTTAGAAATGTACATTTTTATTTTTAAATAAATAAATCCATTATTTGGGCCTGTGACGTCACTGCATGAAAATTTCCCGTCTCCGAAAATGTTCCTATTAATTTTGTAAAATTCCACACTGATTTATATTTTTTATATGGCAACACTTTGATTTCAGGCGAATTTATGAATTTGACATTTAACGTTCACTAGATTTATTGTTTGTTCTCTGTGAACTTATCATTTGGTTTGACTTTTTGACAGATGTTATGAAGAGAACCCCGTACATTTTACTATATCTGTACGTGTTTTAGAGGTATAATGGTAGTGGTGCTGATTTTAACAAAATCAAAATTTATAATATTCTTATTATTATTATAATTTACAAGTATAAGTATATTACATTGGATTTAGTAATTTAGATGTTATTTATCATCGATTTGACCATCATTTAGTAATATAGTAGTTTATGATCAATAAGATGGATCAAGGAAAAAATATTTACGAGATGTAATATTTTTGGTATGCCTCGTTATTCTCCTGTGACCTTTCTTGTGGAACACGTTGTTTTTTTAAATGATTTTCGGCTATGTAATTATCGTTTTTTCGTACCCACAAAATTATATCCCGTCTTTTCGGTTTATAAAAAATGGTCTGATTTTTCGGATTGAAATTTTCAAAAAATCGCCAGGATTTCAACTAACTAACTAACTAACCATCACGCCGTTTCCCCGCAGGGGTAGGCAGAGAGGACGGACCGCCAAACATCCAGGTCTTGGCACACATTCCTTGCCTCGTTTACATTCATACAACGTCTCATACATTCTCTTCTATTATTCTGACTCTTGACATGGCCCGACTCAAGTATCTGATTCACTTGGTCGTGCCATGTCTTTCTTGGGCGTCCTCGACTTCTTCTACCATTCACATTTGCTTCATATATTCTCCTTACACTCCTTTCCTCGTTCATTCGCTCTACATGGATTAAAAAAATACAGAATGTCTTAGAATATTTGCCTAAGCCGGAATTTAAAAAAAAAAAGTGATGCAAGTGGCCTATTGAAACGTTTAAAAATAAATTGAAACGCTTGCAGAAAAATAATATGTGTTTCAAATTCCTAAACAGAAAACCAGTTTTACCAGTGACCGATGAACTTTCGACGTTTGATTATTTTGAAGATGTTATTCCGAAACAAGGATCGATGGGGCGTAGTTGTCTGTGATCGTGCAGCTTCAAGTGAATAGTTTGTGAACTCGAAGGGCGCAGTTCAAGGATGAAGCGATCGCAGTTCTGGTGGGCGAGGGCGGTGTTTACCGCCCTTGTGCTGATCTCTCCGCCCACAGCTCTGGGACAGAGATCTCCATGTCCGAATATCTTCAGTTACAAGCAAGATGAAAATGGAGTACCATACGGGGAACTTCAAATACCCAACGTCAGTTTTGGGTCACATGATATCATATTGAAGATGTCTTTGAAGAAGACAACACGCCATGTAAGAATAAAGAAATATTAATTTTATTTTTATTTATTGTTATTTAAGCTTAATTTGTAGAACTCCATTTTAAATTTAATTTATTTAACGTTATTAATAAGATTAATATTTTATTATATAAAAATCTCGTGTCACGGTGATTATGATCGCACTCCTCCGAAAAGGGTCGTAAAGTATATTTCATACTGCTAGGTGATTAGGGTGACCATATCCAGAATTTTTCTACTATTTTTTTAGACATTTTTTTTTAAGTGTATTTTTTTTAATTGGCATCAATCCAATATCTATAAGCCCAAATATTTACCCTCTTACCCCCACCCTCCCATTCATTAATCGCGACCATCTCATTTTTTAATCGCGATTTTAGTATTTTTCTGTGAATAAATTTAACCGTCGTCGTCAGTATACAAACAGAACGAAATTATTTATGTTGTTGAATGACATATGGCGCTACGTCCGCTTCATCGAACTTTCATTTATATGGCAGAACAACGTTTTCCGGTTCAGCTAGTTTTATTTCTAAAAAACAGTTTATTGAACAAGTTCTGCTATGTATTTATTATTAGGCGTGATAGCTGTTTTGCTTTTTGAAAGCATTATAAAACGGTGGGAAGGCCACTTGAGACGATATATTTATTGTGACCGACCGAAGGCTCGGTTTCGGTTTCGGCAAGTTTCGGCAAAAAAATCTATTTCGGCATCAGTATCGGTTTCGGCAGAAAACCTGCCGAACCTTCGGTCACACCGAAACTCTGCAAAAGATCTCAATAAATGTTAAATTTAGTCTTCAGAATGTTGTGATTGTAAACGCAATTAAAATTAAAATATTCAATTAATGAGGTCCTTTTGATGAAAAATTGTTCGAAGAAGTAGTTAACATGTTTGTTATTTTTTATAATTTTTGTTCGTTTTACAGCAGTAATATCAAAAAAAGATTTTTTTTTTTCACATACTTCAATTATTATTTTTTTTTATTTCAATTAACACGTGTAATATGAATGTTGTAATTGTAAACGCAATTAAAAATAAAGAAAATAATTATTGAGATCCTTCCTTTATAATTTAAGTGTTGATTATTGACAATTTTTGTTCCAAGAAGTAATTAACACGTTTTGTTAATTTTTTATAATTTTGTATGTTTTATAGCAGTAATACAGTTTTTTCACATATTTCGATTACTGTTTTTTTGTTTCATTTAACGCTTGTTAACTGTCTGTATAAGTGTAAAAAATAAGCCAAATTTCATAAACAATAGATTTTTAACATGTTTAAAAAAGTTTCGGTTTCGGTTTCGGCCGAAACTGAGACAGATTCCAAAGATTCGGTTTCGGTTTTGGTAGAAATTTCTGTTTCGGTCGGACACTATAATATATTTATATTATTTCCAGATATCATTTGGGAATAACTCACAACGACAATCAATCAAATTTAAACTATGCATTAATTGGAGAAACTTTAAAACGGTTATAGTAATAAAATAACCATTAAAACTTGGGACATTTTAATAGTAGGTGTTAAAAATCAAAGCAATAAGTTATTTATCAGAAACTATCTGAAATAATATAAATATATCGTCTGTAAATGGCCTAACTTTTATTTTATTTTATTAGGAACATTTACAGGTGAATAATACTACACGCATTAAAGAAAACAATAAATTATAATAATTACGTTATAACCCAATAAAAAATGTTCACATCATGCCCAAATAATAAATAAAAAGTAAATAATTAATATTGTATATATGCTACTGTAAAAGCCCGAACTACGGTAAATACTAAGATTTTCCGGTAAATCCTAAGATTTACCAACTCTTATGGGGTCTACACACGACACTGCATGCTGGCCAGCAAGCAGTGACTGCAGAGAGCGTGGGTATGAGCGAACTAACGAGACAGCGCTAGTTCGCTCAACTCCACGCTCTCTGCAGTCACTGCCGCAGTCACTAGAAATTGGATGGTGAGGAGACCCGTTTAATGGTAAAAGTCCGAACCGTTCTATAATCATCGTTCACCAACCTAACCTAATCTAACATGTACTAAACTCTAATGGTAAAAGTCCGAAAAAATCGTTTATAATATTTAAATAAGAAACGATTTTTTCATGCTTTTACCATTAGAATTTAGTACATGTTAGGTTAGGTTAGGTTGGTGAACGATGATTATAGAACGGTTCGGACTTTTACCATTAAGAGTTGGTAAATCTTAGGATTTACCAATATTCGGGCTTTTACGGTAACATATATACATATATATTTTTTTACCTTATATTATAGCGATAGGACTAGATAAACTATCTCAACATAATCTAGATATGCTGTGTGATATATAAAAGATACATAGAGGATAAGATAAAAAACAAGAAAAGTAGTACAAATAAATATATGTATATATAATAATAATGATGAAAACTGAAAATCGCCGGACGTAGGGTCGAGAAATAATATATACATTTATAAAAAAAACATGTAAAAGTAAAATAAAGTACAGTGATAGTACTCACAAAAAAATAAAATAGTAAAATATAGTGTGCCAGTTTTATGGCTATTTAAAAAAAATAATTAAAAATAACACCAGACGTAAAGTGGAAAAATAATATATATACACACATATACGTATTACATTGCTTTTAAATTTCATATGCAAAAAATACATAAAAATTACGGTATCAATTTTTTAGTTTTGTTACAATGAATCAATCTAAGAGTATTTAGTAATGAATTGGTTAAGCCGCCGCTTCCCGAATTTCTACCGATTTCTTACATATATCCCTTAAACATTTGAAGTTTTTAAGCTCTTAAAAAATATATGTTATTTTTGAAGATAATATCTAGACGCGTTCCACGCCAAAACGTAAATTATATGAAATTCCCTCAACAGAAAAAAAAGGCAAAGTATGCTCCAAAAATTATTATAAACACGTTTGTTTCAGTTATTTTACAAGTTATTATTTTATATGTATGAAAAAATTCACGGTTTCTTGAAATGCTGCTTAAGACAATGCCCGCGAGATTTTTGCTCTATTTTAAACTGAAAATGTTTAATAAAACACGACTACTTTAAAAAAATTCATTAAACATTTTCGCAATTTTTGCATCGATTTTGTCGCTGTAAATGTTAGTAAATGTCACTGTAAATGTTAGCGTTCTCCTCTAACATTCGTAATTTCGTATCTCTCCATCTTCTTCTTTTCGAGCCCGGTTGTGGAGCCTTAAGGGGGGGAGGGGGTAGAGAAGTGTGACATTATGTGACAAAGGGTATGGGGGGAGGGGGGCCATCAGCTCTGCGACGTCACGTGTAAAAAATTAAGTTATTAATACGCCAAACTTAAGAGGGCATTACCAGAGAAAGCCGGAAACACGTCATTTTCAAAAAAGTTTTTAGACGTATTGACTCTTTTCCACAAAAAGTTATAAACGGATTTCGAAAGATTGTTCTTTTATCTAGTGAAATTATGTAATAAATTTTTAGAATTTTTTTTAATTTTTAGTATAATAAGGTTATTCCAGAGGTCGTTGGCAGATATGTTAAATTTTCAAAAAAGTTTTTGTATTATACCACACCCATTTCAAATAATGTAATCATGCAGTAAAATAAATCAATACATTATCTAGCAGAGTTATGTATTAGAATTTTAATTTTAGTTTCAATAAAATCATTAAAAAATATGTACGTACATGTGTTTCTTGACGAAAATTGGTCCATTTGTGTATTTATTTGCGCACTTACAAACTAATATATTTCAGAATTTTTAACATTCTTATTAAATTTAGACATTATTGAAAAATGATAAATACTTGTAATCAAAAAATAACTACAAAAAGTACATTATTTTAATAGTTTTATCATCACGCCTTTCAGCATTTTTGGATGAAGGTATAAATTAAAGCTAATTTGGATTGAAATAAATTCGATATTGAGTTATGATTTAAAAAAGCTGGTACGGAGAATAATTAATCTTTCTCATTGTAACCGCCCTGCACGATCGGAAGAACAACTTTCGACGAAATGTGGATTTTCGTCCGCTGGCTGGTTAAACGCTCTTAAATGTAAACGAAAAACTTATTTTAGATGTAAAATTGTAAAATATGTGATGTCACACAGGGGGGGGGGGGGGTCTCACAAATGTGACGATATGTGACAGGGGCGGGGGGGGGGGGGTCGGTCTCACAAATGTGACGACATGTGACAGGGGCGGGGGGGGGGGTCTCACAAATGTGACGATATGTGACAGGGGCGGGGGGGGGTCTCACAAATGTGACGATATGTGACAGGGGCGGGGGGGGGTCTCACAAATGTGACGATATGTGACAGGGGCGGGGGGGGGGGGGGGGGGGGGGTTCTCGTAATTTGTGTAAAGTGCGTGGGACGTAATATATGGATGGCCCTTTATTTACATGGAAACCTGCGCGGGAGTTAACTTTTGAAGATTTTCCTTAAACACCAGACACGTTAAATAAATATTCGATGAACTTAATTATTTTATTTAAATAATAAACAGTACAGTACAACAGTTTCAATAGGAGAATCTAGCAACAAGGGACGTGTAGTCCCTTTAATGATAAGTTGAAGATAAGCCCTCGTTAGCAGTTGGTGATCTCTTTTATAGGATGTTAGCGGACCTAAATGGGGGTCCCTACATTCTGCCGACAGACTAGCTCAGGTTTTAGTCAGCAGAGCGGGAGAGGCCCTCACCACCAGGGTGGTAGGATCTGTGAGGCGTGTGTGGGTCTTTCCTGAAATAAAGCTCAAATTTCTACGGGCTGGGGGAAGGCAGTGAAACCAGTAATCAGGGTAAACAACGGTTATATTGGGTAAAACACCTGCGTAGACACAATATTACAATAATGCATACATAGTAATTCAGGGTAGCAACAACAGTTATATCTAAAATGGAGGAATCTATCTCTATAATCTCTCTGGTAGGGATATTTATCTCCGCGGTGAATTTACTGCGAACACACGCAAATAAGGGGGGAAAACAGCTTGGGTACTTACAGCTGGGGGCTGAACTCTTGTAGATTCAGTGACGGGAAAGAATATAGCCATTCTTGGAGTTCCCGCAAGTCACTATGCAAAACACGCTGCATCGTGGCTTGCAGAATGTTCCGGAACTGTGCGGAACGGTTTACGACAACACGGGCGCTCAAGCCAGGCGCTGGAGAAGAATGCGGTTGGCGGCTCGCTGTCGACGGTGGCTTGCTTGGGTTCCGCCGCCCGTAGCGCGCCGGTAAGCTAGCGGCGTGGGAGTGAAACTGTAGTTTGCGCAGTGGCGTATTTGTGTATCGTAACAAGGAACAGACGGCCGGGGTCCATTGTAGCTGATAACTCGTACGTTGTCGGATTAGGTGCAGCACAGGATGCGTGGCTCGTCCAGTGTTATCTTCGGGTCGGTCGGCTTCTTGATTAGGCGACACTCCTCCCCTTAAATTCAAACTCCTCTTCTTTTTGACGAGGGGTTTGATGATTTCCCATATGACGAGTGCAGCTACGGCGATAATGCAGCCACTGGTCAGTGATATGTGTAGCCTCCTTTCAAGTGGTTTTTGAAAGTTCTTGATTTTGTATCGGTTGAAGTTTTAAAACATGTAGTTTTCCTTGATGCAGTCATCATTCAAGGTTATAATAATAATAATAATTTTTATTTTAGTAATTTGTATATTGAAGTTTACAAATTTCTATTTGCTTAAAATATTTCATATTCACTATATTTTTTCAAGTTTTATGTAGCTCCTACAATACATCTTGAACTTTCCAATTGGTGTGGACTTTAAAGTTTCTGGTAGTGTGTTATACAACTTCATTCCCTTGTACAGTAGACTGTTCTACGTATTTGCTTTGTCCTTTTTTTGTAGCCTAATTTCCTTGCACGTCCTTGTGTTATATCTGTGAATGTCTTTATTGTATACAATTTTATTTGATCTCCTTGTTGCATATACTCATGGCGTCGGTCATCTCTTGGCATCTGTCGGCTAAAAATACAACTTTTCCATTCTTCAAAATTCGTCTTGGGAGGGATACAGGTATAAGGTAGTTTGGATACGGGTGTAAGGTAGGTATCGAAAGATTTGGAAATAATCATAAAAAAACTTTTTCACAAAGTCAGCATTATTACCAAGTGCAATTTTCTTTCTGATCGAACTTATTTTACTTGTAGTAGACGCTGGGGCAAATTTAAAATTTTGTGATGGCACTTGTCGCCTATATTTATGTTTTTATTTATAATGATGATAAGACAATTTGGTACACTAACAATAACGTACTATAATGATAAGACCATTTGGTTATCGGAAACATTTTAGAGTTTTTGAATTATAGTCTTGCATTATACAAGAGGTCAGAGATAACCTATGATTATTAAAATTTATTTTATCTTTTAACTCGCTTAAGTCGATATCGTCTAAATTACCAGTAAGGGCGTTGATAATAACCAATAACGAGTCTTACTTAGATTACACAGTCAATATTTATCTGTCGCTGCTTACGACTTCTGTTTATACGGGCTAGACTTATATTTTTTATTTTATTTCGACCTTTGTAGATCATTTCTGGTAAAGTTTTACGATCCCTAATGGGTTGGGCAACATAATCTTGAGTGATAGTGGATTCTAAGGGTTCATAAACCGGGTATCTATTATATTTAGTTTGTTGACATATTATGCATGTTTTGAGATATTCCCTAATTTTGTAGCGCATATGTGAAAAATAATATTTTCTTTTAATTTTTGTAAAAAGAGCTTTTAATCCAATGTGTCGTTGATTTTCTACATGAGTTAAATGTATTATATTATCTTCTTCTTCTTTACTGGCAGGTTCAATTTTTATATTAGTGTAACGAATTAATTTCAAGGAACTCTTATCAATATTCTTCCTATAGCTTTCGCTTAACTTTTCGTACATACAATTGTCTTCGATTATTACGGCGTATTTATTCTTATCACAACATTGTTCTATAAATTGGACGAACGTATTGCTTGCATCATCTGGGGGTATGTACCAGATATGGTCCGTTCCTTTTCTTTATTTTGCAGTTTTCGCGATGCGCTTATTGCGGTTTTGATAAATATTCTATTCATTCTAGGGGCAGGGTGTTCATACATAATTGGAATGCCTGATTCGTTATCGTCGATGTTGATATGAAAATTATCAACTATAGTTCTTCGGGAGCACGTGGCTTCTGTAACGTAACTTCTACCATCATAGAGCTGGTGGTTGCTTCGTTTATATTAATTTCATCTTGTGAGAGCACATCTGCTACATAATTAGTACAATCCTTTTTATGTATAACGGGTAAATCATATTTTTTGAGTTGTAAATCTATTTTGTCGTGTTTATTATGGGGGAGGCGATAAGTTCGGTGATAGACCGGCTCTTTTGTTAAAGGCGTTATCTTACGTTCGTCTCGGGGCGCACAGTTCAACTTTGTTGATAATAAATCTAAGTCGTCAGCTTCTTCCGTATGAAAGAGCTTTATAATTTTGTTTGGCGTACTCATCGTTTTATTTTTAAATTCTAGAGTTGCTCCCATTAAACTTAACATATCCATTCCTAGTAAGACATTATAATTATTTGAAAAATTGAAACGTGAAAGCGCATTTCATTATCATTTTCACCAAAAACTTTCTTCCGGAAAGGGGTTATGACGGTTCCTTCATGGCAAGTCCTTTGGTGCGCTGTTTGTACCGTAAAAGATTCTTTTAAGTATTTACAGTCAAAAAGTATTTTATTATACAAATCGCGAGTCATGAATGATTTCGTACTACCGGTGTCTATTAATATTTTAATTCCTAGGGGTGCTTTAACAAACGGCAGACCAAAATTTATATTGTGTAAATGGATTATGGAGTATGCTTGGTGTAACCCTAAGTGACCAGCTCAGGTATGGGGGCTCCATCGAAGCCAGAGTAAAGTTAGCCTCCCGAAAACTGGGCGTACTGTACAGGGCCCGCAGATACTTTAATAGTACACAACTGCTAACCTTGTACAAATCACAAGTACGCCCCACGGTTGAATTTGGCAGCCATCTCTGGTCTGGAGCTCCAAAATACCTGAAAAATACCCTCGACTCTGTGCAGAAACGGGCGATCCGTTTGATAGATTCTCCCATCTTAACAGACGGATTGCGATCTTTAGAGCACAGGTGTCGGGTGGGAATGCTATCCTTGTTCTACCGGTATTACAATGGAAGATGCTCCGAGGAAGTAGCATCATTGATCCCTTCGGCACCGGTGCATAGTCGGGAAACACGCTTGTGTTCAACAGCTCGGCTGTGGAATGATTTGCCGGCCTCTGTGTTTCCTCCTTCCTACAACATGGGTCTCTTCAAGACCAATGTTCATTCCTTCCTCTCCTCAAAAAGACCCTGCATAATACACAGCATCCCAGATGACATAGGCCCTGAGGGAAATTATTTTCCTCAAGGCCTCCTGTGTGGAGTTAATGTAAAAAAAAAAATGGGGGTGCAGTTTCTGCTTCTACCTCGTGAAAATCCTCAGGATATTCCGTGTGGAATAACTCCTGAGCCATGCGACCATTTCCCAAATTAATGATGGGTCCTCCATCTTGGCGACGATGAGGTGCAGTGCGCATGCTGACATCCTCATGTCAATCATAATTATTATATGGGAGCGGTTCAAAATTATAATTTTTATTTTTAAAGCGGGGTTCATAATAGGGCTGACGCGGCGAATACGAATTATTTTGTCCATGTGTGAGGTTTTTATTAAAGTTATTATTATTTTTATCGAGGTCGCCATACGCGACTAAAGTTTGAATTTCGTTACACAAAGTATCGAAATCTTTATTCAAATTTGCGCATTTGATGTGCGTTGTTAACATATTAAGTAATGCATTACGTGCCGTATCTTGATATGCGGCAAAGATCACCGGTGCATTAGTTGCACCGACTGACTCAGTTACTTTTATTTTTATCATAAATAATATCTTCTTGACCTCATATATAACGGTCGAGAAATTTCGGTTTCCTTTTTGAAAATTGATAAGTTCTGTTTGCCATAACGAAATTGTCCTACTATCGCCACAGCCACATTCTTTTTTTTTTTTTAATTTCAAATATATTTTCTACTGTAAGATCATGGTCGTGCATTAAAATTACTTGAAGGGCTTTTCCTTTCAACTTGGAAATAATTTTTTCTAAATTTTCCGGCGTATTACCATTTCTCGATAAAAAACCTTTAGCCGACTTAATAAAAAAATATAGCTCATCTTGAGACCCATGGTACTCAAAGATGCGGAAATACACTGACTTAGTAGTGCCATTTTTAAATTAATTTATTTAATTTATTTAATTTAATATAATTTAACAGTGCAAAAAAAAATACTCGAATTATCTAATACTACAAATATAACTTGCTCTTGGATGAGAAAGAAAAAATACACTCTGTCCTCGTGGATAAGGAAGCGTAAGGATCTATCGGGCTATGGAATAGACGAAAATTTGAAAAAGTGTACTCACATGTAAGTTATCAGCGTTTTCTTCATAGTATCTTGATGATGTTAACGATTTGTGGGTTCGAGACTTCAACGGGATGAAATAATATCATCCAGAACTTCTTAGCCAGATCCAGGTATCAGGAACGCTTGGGATGGTTCTAGAAGCCTCCTTTGTTGGGCGCCAGTTAACTTTTGATGATTTTCTTTAAACACCAGACACGTTAAATAAATATTCGATGAACTTAATTATTTTATTTAAATAATTAACAGTACAGTACAACAGTTTCAATTGGAGAATCTTGCAACAAGGGACGTGTAGTCCCTTTAATGATATGTTGAAGATAAGCCCTCGTTTGCAGTTGGTGATCTCTTTTATAGGAACAGACGGCCGGGCTCCATTGTAGCTGATAACTCGAACGTTGTTGGATTAGGTGCAGCACAGGATGCGTGGCTCGTTCAGTGTCACTCTTCGGGTCGGTCGGCTTCTTGATTAGGTGACACGGGCATGCGCATGACAAATCACCAAAGTTTTATCGAAATCGGATGAATGGATTAGGAACGCATACTATAATAAGGAACTCCAGTGAAAAATATTATGGCTTTTAAAAAATAAGTTCATACAGACCAATGAATGCTGATTCTGAATATATAAGTTTTATTTCATAATATTAAACGTAGTTCTTAAAAAAATATCAAAAAGTGCATTTTTAAACCTCTCGTCAAAACATACTGTAAAGTTGGTATTACTGAATGGTTAGTGCTGACGTCACGCGTCACTAGTCATTGTATGGAAACCTTGATTATGTAGGTATGACACAAGCCATCAGTATTGACAACATTTCATGTTATTCGTTATTTCATACTGTTTATAGAGATTTAGTTGTTGTGTTTATTGAAACAATATTTAAGCCTAAATAATACAGTATCAAAAATAGAGGTATCTCTATTAGTTTATCTCTATTATTTAAAATATTGAAAAACTTTAAACTGTACGAAAAAATTGTATAATATGCCACATCATAATGCTGTCATATAATGCACATAGAGACGGGCAAAGCAGCTCAGTTGAACGAGTATGAAAATATCCGGTTCAGTGAATCGGCTCAATTGAACGACTGAATTAAGCTACGGACACACTTGCTCATTAGAAGCCAAAGAGCATGCTACCTAGTAGCAATTGCTACCCGCTCACTCGTTCGCAAAGATCCGCGAACCGCGAGCAAGTATGTCCGTAGCTTTGAAGATCGGTCTTACGGAACCGGATCTTACGGATCCGTGTGAAGGTCCGGGTCACTGAGCCGACTCGTTCGCAAACGACTCACTTCTCTATGAACTTCGATTTCAAAATGGCCGTCGTCGATCAGCTGGTAGGCGCTGTATCGCCTGTATCCTTTTTGCCTACAATTTTTGCAGTGTGCAGGTTATAAATATACCAAACCACCTACGTGCAGGTGATGCTGCGTTTGAGATAGTATTGATTTTAAAAGCAAAAAAAATAATAATTTCAAACAATTTCTTTACAACTCTCCCGTAATAATATTGAAAAATATAATAAAATAATAAATATAATAAATAAATAATTCCACCTAAATAATGTTTTAACTTATCGAATAGTACCATACTTTCTTCCGTATAACTGTCATACAAAATGAAAACCTGTTGAAAAACTTTTCAGGAGTAATGACGTCACACGATTCGCTATACGTGGGGTGTTTTTAGGGGGATCTTGAAAAATTAAAACTTTGAAAATCATTTTAACTAAACAAATAAAAAAAAATGCAATTATTTAAGTCAGAAGGTTATTATTCATTAAAAAAAATTAAAAAAATTGGACTGGAGTTCTCCATTATTTGTGAAAGTGAAAGAACATAAAAAATATTTGTCTCAGAATCACATCACATCATTGCCTTTCAAAAACAAATATGCCCTATAACACAAATATTATTTTTGGTTGACAAATTAATTAGAGGGACGCGACGTCAAAAATTCATCTCTCATCTGTCAAATTCATCGTCTGTCAACAATTTAAACAAAAGAAATACCTACAAACACATTTCAAATATAGATTAATCTATATATACATAAATCAAAATATGCTTATATGTTATATGCGTAGGAGTGTGTATATGAGATGTCTATGCCTTGCTAAACCATTCATCCGATCGCGATGAAACTTTGGGGATTTTATGTGCGCACGTCCGCGAAGGTTTCTATATATAATAGTGAGTTCTGGCATCATGAAATTATGCGTTGCTAACCGTTCATTCGATTGCGATGAAACTTTGGGGATTTGATGTGTGTATGCTCTCGATGGTTTCAATATACATTGGTGAGCTCTGGCATTATGAAATTTGTATAAAAAAATTGCAATAGGTGTGGCACGCGAGCTGATTGAATTTTTTTTTCTGTACTCTGTACCGGGACTGAATATATGGAATGCGGGAGTGGGGAGGTGAACTAGGTAGGGGGTTCGCGGGACGGGGAAGCGGGCGAGGGGAGTGGGGAGAGGGAAGGCGGAGATGGTGGAATGGGAACGCGTGAGGGGAAGGGGACGCGGCAGGGGAATAGGAGGTGGAAGGGGAACGGGATGAATGGGAAAGGACACGCAGTTAATTAATAAAAGTATAATAATTTTCTGATTATGGCCTCCCCACTTTATCTCTTCTTGTCTTCAACACAATCAGTTCCAGTATTGAAAATTTAAATGCAAATATTTTGCAGGAATATTCACATCATAGACACCGCTTTCAGAGGGGTACCACCGATGCCACACACAGCTATAAAATATGTGGCTTGGCCTATTTCAGTATATCGCTTGCCATACATTCTTATTGGGAATGTACGGCGAGCGATACGCCGAAATACGCCAAGCCAAATCTTTTTTAGCTGTGTGTGGCACAAACATCATCTGGGTAGGAACTAAATTAAAATTATGTATTAATGTACTAATTTCCTCGGTGAAGCTTGATTAAAGCAAAACCGGGAGGTAGGACATTAATAACAAACTAATTTCGGTTGTTGGTGCAGAGGTAAGTTATCTATTATTATCTGTTTTACATTAGGTATGAACAATAAGAAATACACAGCATTTATTGTACATAACTTCTAGTAGAAGTGGAATCCGGAAGATTATCTTATCAATTCTAGCAATACCGGACTATTAACTAAATCATTTAGAATTTATTAACACCCTCCCGTTTCCCACACCCCTACCCCAACCCCCCTCCACCCTCCCACCCTCCCACCCTCCTTCCTCCACCCCCTTCCCCTCCCCTCACCACTCCCCCCTCCATCCCCCACTCCGCCCTCCCGCTCCCCCTCCCCACTCCTCCCTACAAATCCCAAAATTTTAATCGCAATCGGATAAAAGGTTTAGCAATGCATAATTTCATGATGCCAGAGCTCACTATTGTATACAGAAACCATCGCGGGCATGCACACATCAAATCCCCAAAGTTTCATCGCAATCGGATGAATGGTTTAGCAACGCATAGCGGACATACAAACATTTTTAGATTTTTATATATGTATATATATATATATATATATTTTTACAGTGAATACCGCACAAGAATCTCAACTGCTCCCGTCTGGAGCCAGTGAGACTATGGCATTCCCAATTGGGGTATGTTGTGAGGCTGAAGGTAGTAGGGAGGGGAAGGAGGTGGGGAAGAGGAAGGTTGGGAAGTACCTGGCTATTCAGATCTGGTCACTAAACACGGCTAATGCCATTTTCAAGCAACGTTTCAATTCTGAATGGTGGTCTTACACCAGGGCGATACTAATAGTATCTTCCACTCTGGAACATGCCGCAAATATACTATATATTATTTTGAATGAGTTAATTGTGAAATAACACAAATTAATCAAATAAAATTTATTTGCGCATGCCGGGTTCGAACCCGCGACCTCCGGATTGTGAGTCAAGAGTCTTACCCACTGGACTACGAAGGTCATCAAATATACTAGCAGTTAGGCCCTGTGGGCGGCTTTTCATTCCCCTCCCCGCTCCCGAGTTCCCATCCTCCCCCTCCCCGCCGCACCCTTCCGAGTTTCCCTTTCCCCCCTCTTCTACTCCCTCCCCCGTCCCCTCCCCCTACACCTCCCCCTTCCCCATCCAACCCCCCAACCACCTACACCCTCCCCCCACCCCCTTCCCACAACCCTACCCCACTCCCTCTCCACCCTCCCGCCTCCACCCACTCTCCCCATCCCTCCCCACTCCCCCATCCCATCTCCACCCTCCCCGCTCCACCCTCCTGCTCCCCCTCCGCACTCCTCCCTTTGAATCCCCAAATTTTAATCGCAATCGGATGAACGGTTTAGCAATGCATAATTTCGAGATGCCAGCGCTCACTATTGTATACAGAAACCATCGCGGGCATGCACACATCAAATCCCCAAAGTTTCATCGCAATCGGATGAATGGTTTAGCAATGCATGACGGACATACAAACATTTTTAGATTTTAATATATACAGATAATATAATAAAATATAAAAGATACCAAGTCAAGTTGGTAAGTAATGTGAAATATTTCTGCGTAATGCTTAACATTATTTAATTTATTTATTTATTTACGCCCTAGTGGGCTTTTACAAGGATAGATAATAATAATTAGGCAGGTACGTAGTACACAATAATTAAATTAATGGTAAAAAATAAAATTAATTAAAATTAAAATCATGCATTTCATTAAAGTAATTATAATTATTTATAACTAATGAAGAATCTGCAAACATGTCTACAATATTCCCAAATTTATTGCCAAAATGATGTAATCTATTTATAGGTGTATGAGCCTCATTTAAAATTGTCACAGAAGAAGGTAGCGCTTTGCCTCGTATTTCTGGTCGGTACGTAAAATTTTATTTTGGCTAGAATTTCAGGGTTGTCAATGCAATTATTAATGATTTTATTTAATAGTACAAGGTCAGAGATGATCCGCCTATCTGACAGCGTAATTAAGTTGAGTTGTTTCATCAAAAGGACATAGTTAATATTTTGAATTGGAATATTCAGCTTAAAGTTAATAAATCTTAGATATTTGTGCTGCACACTTTCTATATTGTCGGAATGTATTTATTACTAGGCCGCATACTATGGTTACGTATATTCAATAATAAAATACGGAATTATCTTTTGGGGAAACTCAGTAAACGCCAAAGATGTTTTTATCATCCAAAAAAGATGTATAAGAAAAATGACAAACTCTGCTAATCGGGATTCATGTAGACCTATATTTAAAAATTTGAAAATTCTTACAGTCACCGACATATATATAATGGAGTTATGCATGTTAGTGCGATCATCTCCAGAAAAGTTTCCACAAAAAAACTCTACACATAAACACTCTACAAGGTTTACAGAAAATTTATTAATACCAAAAGCAAACAAAACAATTTTCCAAAAAGGACCCTTTTACATGGCCATTAAAGTATACAACAACCTTCCACATGATATTAAACAAATACAAGATACACTCAGATTTAAGTCATCACTAAAAACATTCCTTCTGAACAGGTCTCATTACACATTAAGTGAATACTTCACATAGGTACAACTGTTTTTATATTTATGTTTATATAATAAATTAAAACAAATTCACTTTGTATTACACCACTTTTATATTTATATTTCATTTGTGTTCAAATCTGTACAACATGTTAGGTTAACTGGAAGAAATAGGATATAGGTACCTATAAGTTATACCTTTTGTACTAAATGTAAATTTTGTACAATAAATGATTTTGATTTAGATTTAGATTTTGATTTTGATTTATACAATGGGGACCAAATGGGCGAATTATAATCTAACTGGCTTCTTACTAAAGAAGTGTACAATATTTTAAAACATTCTAGTGACATAAAATTTTTAATAAATGAACTTTTAATTTTCAAATTGCAAACAGGTACCAACTTATCGTATCGGACAAGCAATAAAACAAGTTTCAGTTTCAGTGCCGGCAACCCGGGCGTTTATTTAGTTTCATGGTTATTTACATTGTTTTCTTTTCTTTTACCCGCCTCACTAGACAAAGTCTGTTCCGAGGCGAGTAAATCACATATTATGTTTGTTCCAAAAGAAATGTGTGTATTTAAACAAATATATATATGTATGTAAAAAGATAAAAAAGATAAATTATATATTGGTATATTAAATATTTACATACATACTTTGTTTTTTAGATAAAAGTAAATTAAAATTTTGTGACAGTTGAATATAGCGGTTACATAATAGAAGTAATAATTAATAATTAATCATAATAATTAATATTGCAAAATTGCAGTTTCTCGTATTTGTTTTATTTGAATATTATATAATTTCGTGAGAACTTGTATGAAATGTTATTTATTTAGAATATTTTGAATGTCTGTTCTTTCCTTTTCATTCAACCATATTACAAATCTTTTGAAAAGCCAATTCAAATTATTTGGGGTGACGTAAGTTTTTGTTTGTGTTAGGAAGGTATTGAAAATGTGTGGTGCTAGGTAAGATTCGTGTTTTTTTGCAAAAGTTGATTTGATATGGGGAACTTGAAAGTGCTTATTAATTTTTGCTCTTGTGTTTTGCGAGTGAGGTATGTGGAGATGTGAAGTTTTGATACAGTTTTTGTAAATGATCTTCCTTATGAATAGTTTATTTACGTCTAGTAATTTGTTTTTGATCATTAGCTGTTCCGTCGGATGTTGGTAAGGTTTATAAAACATAATTCTAATTATTGTTTTGTGATTTATTTTAAGAGAATTGAGGTAAGTATCTGCTGCTCCTCCCCAAACTGAAATTCCATATGTTAAAATACTTTGACAGAGTGCGAAATTTATATTTTTTAGTTGATTTAATGACATGATGTTTCGTATTGTTTTGAAGATGTATGATAATTTTCGTATTTTTTTTGATAATATATTAATATGGAGATCCCATTTTAGTTTATGGTCAACAGTTAAACCTAGATATTTAATATTGTCTGCATAAACAATTTTGTCACAAGTACAGCATGTGTTATTTGACGAAATATTGGTGCAGGGGTTAAGATGTAGTTGTGGTTGGCTATGTGGTTGACCAGCCTTTGTTTTGCTAAAAGTTAAATATTTTGTTTTTGAAATGTTCAGTGTTAGTAGATTATTTTGTAGCCATTTATTTACTACAGTCATCCCTGTTTCTGTGTTTTTGAATACCTTTTCCCATGATTGTGCCTTGAACAAAATTGCAGTGTCGTCTGCATAACTGATTACTTTGTACTCAATTTTTCCTAGGTTTATCTCAGTTAGACTATTTATATAAATGAGGAATAGTATGGGACCCAAGACGCTGCCTTGCGGTACTCCATACCTGATATCTGCTTTGTCACTGCTGTATTTATTTATTTTTACTATTTGTTGTCTCTTTTCAATGTAGCTGACAAACCATTTTAGCGGTTGACCAGTTATACCGATATTTTTGAGTTTTTGTAGTAGTAAGTTATGCGAAATAGTGTCGAAAGCTTTTGCTAGGTCTAAGAATACCCCTATCACCTTTGATCCGCCATCTATGCTTTTCACTATGTAGTTGGTTAATTCTGATAAAGCATCTTCTGTACCCATTTTGGCACGAAATCCAAATTGGCGGCTTGAGAGCAGGTTGTGTTTTTCAAGGTACGCAAGTAATCTTTTTTTCATGGCTTTTTCTAGAAGTTTAGATAGTGAGTTTAGCAGAGTGATTGGTCTGTAGTTTAATATCAGAGTTTTGTCTCCCGATTTATGTATTGGAGTGATACATCCTATTTTTAAATGATCAGGTACAATTCCGAGCCTAAAACTTTGGTTGAAAATGTGTTGAAGCGGTATAAGTATGTATTCTCGTAGATTTATCAGTATTTGATTGGAAATGTTATCCGGTCCCATCGCGCAATTTGGTTTGAGAGATTTAATAAGATCCGAGATTTCCTTTGTATTTACTTGATAAGCATTGAACGAGTGATTTGGTCGTATGGAAGAGCAAAGTTTGTATAAAGAGTCTTCTGATGTACAGTTTTTTTGAAGAATTTTTTCCGCTAGGGTAGAGCCAACTTTTGCGAATTCAGTGTTAATAAAATTAGCTATTTTATTAGGTTCATTGTTTGTTAAGACTTTGTCTCCGTTTATTAATAGTTCTTTGATATGTGAATCTTTCTTCGGAGTGGAATAAGTAATATTTCTTACAATTTCCCAAATTTTTTTAGGATCATTTTTGGCGATTTTTATTTCTTTTTTGTAATATTTGTATTTGGCTTGTTTAATTAACTTATTACACAGGTTTCTATACAGTAAGTAATCTTGCTTTAGTTTGTTATCATTCGGGTTTTTATGGACTCGCATATGCATTGCATCTCTTTTATGAATACTGTTGACTATTCCTTTCGTGATCCATGGTGTTATTTTTTTTTCTTTATGTGTGTAGTTCTTTTGTGGATTTTTTGTGGTGTGTTTGGTTATGTAGGTTTCAACCGTATTTATAAATGTGTCCAGCGCTGTGTTTGGGTCTATTTCATTTAGTACATTAGTCCAAGGTTCATCGTGAATATCCGATTTTAGGGACTTAAAGTTTATTTTGTCTTTCATGTTGTCATTTTTGTTTTTACTTTGTTCTTTGTTAAGAAGTATGTTTAATGTAGTTGTGAAATGGTCAGTGACAGTTGAGCGAATAATGGATGAAAAAGTTTTTTTTCTGGTTTTAGCAAATATATGATCGATGCAGGATTCGGAGTGTGATGTAGTTTTTGTTGGCGAGTTTATTGTAGATTTAAGTCCGTAGTGAGTAAAAACATTTAAGAATTCCGTAGTTTTTGGTTGGCAGTTTAATATGTTAATATTCATGTCACCAGCAATAATTATTTGTTGAGTTTTTTTATGTTTTTCAAGAAGTTTATTTAAGGAATTTAAGAAAGGGGCGAGATTGTTGTAGCATGGTGGTCTGTATATAGCAAATATAGAAAGACATGGGCCAAGTGATATATGAATGCAGTTCGCTTCAGTTATGTTAATTTCTGATATGGAAGATTTTATTGAATCTTTGACAAAGATTACTATACCATCATTTTGATTTAAGTGTCTTGTGGTCTGGAATGTGGTATAGTCATTTAAGTTTAAGTTGGTGTAAGAATCACCTAACCAGCATTCACTTAGGATAATGATATCGAAACTTATATCTATTTCATTTAGTAGGACACAGAAACTATCAAAGTTCTTTTGAATACTTCTTATGTTTTGACATATTATGCTTAAACTGTGTTTTCCTGAGACAAGGATTTTGTATTCTTTTGCTTGGTTAAAAGTGTATTCTGTGTTATTTATTGTTTCCAAGTCAAAATTCAGTGCAGAAACCATTTGTTACAAGGATGAAAAATAGAAGTTTTGGATGGAAAGCCATACATGATAACGTACATAAGATTTGGGAATGTTTAGGGTTATTATTAAGTACGAAGTAATATAAGGATACAGTTTGGCGCCTGTTTCAGGAACAATTTCTGGTTGGTTTTCCTCTAGTTGTTCTTCAATGAGGTTGGTGGTATTTTCTGAGTTTAATTGAATTGCTTGCGAGTTGATTGATCGAAGGCGAATATATACTCGCCTTGTTGTACTCCATAAGTAGGAGAAAAGGTAGTTTCTTGCAAATAGTTTGTAGAGATATAGTCTTCTTGTTGTGTGCGTGGCTAGATGTCCATTTATGTGTATAGGTTCATGTCGTCTTTCGTATCCTGTTTTGTTAATGTTCCGTCTCACTTTATTTTTCTCTGTTTATTTTATTGGAATTTTTATCTGTTTCCAAAAACTCATCTCGATCATTTGTATTTTTAAATTTGATTATAATCAGTTTTGGAGTTGCATTTCTCAGAGATGCTAGTTTTTTTGGTATATCAGGTATTGGTATATTACGGTTAATTACCGTTAAAAAATTGGTTTTTATTTTTGTAGAAGCCATAATAAACATATTGAGTAAATAGTGTACTAAGTTTTTTATTTTTTATTTTTTTCTTTTTAAATCATCTTAGTATGTAAATCGTTTAGGTGTCTTATTTCAACCACCTTTGAGTCATTTGTTTTCCTTACCAAATTTTTTCCCGATTTTACCCATACATACTTAAATTCTTTTTCTTGTGCCCTTTTTCTGACATTCCAGTGTAGATTTTTATAATAAGGTGTTAGTGCTGCATTGAGGTAAACGTGTTGGGCTCCTTCCCCGTTGAATTTTTTTATCGGATCACTATATTTAGCAGCTAACATGGTGTGAGCTTTTGTGATGTCTGCGAAATTAATCGTGATTTTTTTTTGATCATTTAATTTGTTGGTTATGATTTTGTAGGTATCCTCTGGTGCCATTTTGACGCCCGCGAGCTCCGCGATCCGCGTCACAGTATGGACTGGGGATAAGTTGTCTTGAAATTTTATACCGTTAATTTCTATACTGTTCAATAGGGCTGATTGTTCCAGATCTGCCAGGTGAACTTCTACTGCAGCCAATCTTTTTTCTTTTTCGGCTAGTTCTTCCTTGAGTTTATTTACTTGATTTGGTGTATCCATGATTTTTGACAGTTTGTGTATTATGTCATCGTATTTTTCGTTAACGAAGTTAGTAAAGCTTTTTATTTCTTGTAGCTCTGATGCAATTTTGTTGAGCATAACTTCCTTCATTTCTTCAAATTTGGAATTGATAAATTCCAAGATGGAGTCGCTGTCAATGTTAATCATCGACTGATGAGCCTCCGACGGAGAATCCATTGTGCCAGGCGCGGTTGTTATTGGTGATGATGTTGTCAGTACTTTCTTCACATTCGAGAACTTGCTGCGAGATTTGGACATTTTCTTGATGTTATATTTAATTATTTAATTCGTTGGAAAATTTCAATTTTTTGTTCATAAATGCCCCTTATTAAAATAATTAAAATTTGAATTATATAATTTAGTTGTTTAGTCTATGACAAAAACGGCACTTGTTTTTCACAAATTCAAATCCATAAATTGTCTTTGGTTAACAATGACTTGTAATTTGGCATATATTTATTTTAGCAAAATGTGTAGTTATTTTACACTGCCACTACCGGATAAACTGTCACTTTGTTTTACGTAACACTGGTTTTATGGTTTTTATTGGATTACTGTGTAGATTTGCTTAATTGTCACTTATTTTGGTATAAAGTTTGGAGCTGTCAGAATCAGCTGTTGTTTGTTTACGGTTATCCATAGAATATGATATCCATAGTACTAACATAATTTTATGAATTGACAAAATTATTATAAGTCATAAATAGACACACCAAAATCCAATCACAAACTCGTTTTCCTTATAAGACTCGCAACACTCGAAATATTATTCGTAAACGCCAATTTCCATCCTTCGGGCGGAGTTTTGTCGCGCGGCATCTTGAACATTTACAAAAATATTCAAATGTTTTTGTTTTTGTTTATTATTTTCTCTTTATTCATCATACCCTCGACTACCCTCGAATTCAAATACCCTCAACTCTGTGCAGAAACGGGCGGTCCGTTTGATAGATTCTCCCATCTTAACAGACGGATTGCAATCTTTAGAGCACAGGCGTCGGGTGGGAATGCTATCCTTGTTCTACCGGTATTACAATGGAAGATGCTCCGAGGAACTAGCATCATTGATCCCTTCGGCACCGGTGCATAGTCGGGAAACATGCCAAACGCGTGCCCAACATTTGTACACAGTTGACATTTGTCACATGAGAACGAGTCGTTTCTTCGACTCGTTCTTGTGTTCAACAGCTCGGCTGTGGAATGATTTGCCGGCCTCTGTGTTTCCTCCTTCCTACAACATGGGTCTCTTCAAGACCAATGTTCATTCCTTCCTCTCCTCAAAAAGACCCTCCACACAGCATCCTAGATGACATAGGCCCTGAGGGAAATTATTTTCCTCAGGGCCTCCTGTGTGGAGTTAATGTAAAAAAAAAATATATATATATAACTTGTATACCCTTTTTACAGGTGATTCGACTACCACGCTAGGCGCAGATGCCTGTATTATGGTAGTCGTATGTAATTGGGATGTATGTTCATGAGAGACGGAAAGATTGGGTTAAGTTAGTTAATTGCAAGATAACTCGTAATATTAAATGCCAAATTTCATCCTTCGGACGGAGTTTGTCAAGCATCATCTTGAACATTGTTTACTAAAATATTCAAATGTATTTGGGAAGTATGTTCATGAGAGACGGAAAGATTGGGTTAAGTTAGTTAATTGCAAGATGACTCGAAATATTAAATGCCAAATTTCATTCTTCGGACGGAATTTGTCACGCAGCATCTTGAACATTGTTAACTAAAATATTCAAATGTATTTGGGAAGTATGTTCATGAGAGACGGAAAGATTGGGTTAAGTTAGTTAATTGCAAGATGACTCGAAATATTAAATGCCAAATTTCATCCTTCGGACGGAGTTTGTCAAGCAGCATCTTGAACATTGTTTACTAAAATATTCAAATGTATTTGGGAAGTATGTTCATGAGAGACGGAAAGATTGGGTTAAGTTAGTTAATTGCAAGATAACTCGAAATATTAAATGCCAAATTTCATCCTTCGGGCGGAGTTTGTCACGCAGCATCTTGAACATTGTTTACTAAAATATTCAAATGTATTTGGGAAGTATGTTCACGAGAGACGGAAAGATTGGGTTAAGTTAGTTAATTGCAAGATAACTCAAAATATTAAATGACGAATTTCATCCTTCGGCCATGGTTTGTCAAGCAGCACCTTGAACATTGTTTACAAAAATATTAAAATGTATTTGGTAAGTATGGTGTTCAATTTTTGTGTTTGTGAATTGTGATTGAAGTTATTTTTAAAATTATTTTAGGGTAGAGGTTCGTTCCTTGGGCCATTTTTTTCAGTCTTATAAAATGGATAGCTAACAAAGAAGGTTTATTGTTTTATATCTAACCGATTAGATCGTATGTTTATGATCAAATAATACTACATAATATTAATTACAATTTACAATTTTTTTGATAAAAGGTACAGTAGGTACAATCCCATCCTTTGATTTTTTTAAAAATATTTTTTTTACGAAACAACAAATAAGTGGATGACGATAACTTTTATTGTGATGACCGTGGCCGGTTATCGCATGCATTTCTGAACTCCCTTTGATGGATCCAGATTCCTGTTATTATGATGATCTCAGTACAGGGTGAGGTTGCAGTAATAAGACGTGGGTAGTCTATTTAGTCCAGTCAACGAATGGTCCAAAAGGAGGCGTAGAGTGCGTGAGCAGGATCCTAAGCGAATCCTTCAGAAACTTGTTTAGGGTGCTTAGGGTGTGAACATACTAAAAGTCCTGACGTCTAGGTGGTGAGCTAGGGGGGGGGGGGGGAAGGTCCCGATTTTCGGGTTTCCGTCTATATCTCGAAAACGGTGCGTCGCAGAGGTAAATTTTTTAAGAATAAGTAAAAGCTCATAAAATTATCTACAACTTTTATTCTACACGTAATTTTGGAAATTCCAGCCGTTTTTTAGTTATACGCTCCACAAATGTCAATATTTTCGAAACAAATCATTTTACCTCACATTTTTCAGCAAACATTCCTTCATATCGTCTGAAATATTCATCCAAGAAAGAAGAAGTTGTAAATAATTTAATTACCTTTTAGAATATATATATAGTATATACATATGTAAATAAATCTCCAACCAGTAAATTATTATTAATCTCCAACCAGTATTTACGGCAATTTTAAGTTTTTTCGTAAAATTTCATCATTTTCAGAAAAAGCTGTTTTTTCTTACCAAATTATTGAGACGGGTTTTTTCTTCGGGGGAAATTAAGCTAAGTTGTTCTCGAACAGATAATTAGTGGAATTCATTTTATAATTATTATTATTGTGGTGGGTGATTAGGTTAAAGTAATTAACGGTCGATCAAAATAGTTCACGGTTTATCCAAATTATGTGTAAAACCCCGTGATAATAATGCCTTGAAATTTTTTATTATTTAAAAACCGATCCCTTGGCACTGTTCAATGAAATTGAGATGCGAAAGACAACTAAATCTGTTCTGTGTAGTTTATTCGAGCGTACCAAAAAAACTGTCTCAGATGAACATAGTTGTAGACGGAGGATTTCTACTACACACAGTAATTTGGCAAAAAGATGCCTCCGTTGCCGCAATTTGTGATCGTTATATCACCTATGTCAACCACCACTATCCTGGAATGACTCGCACTGTGGTGATGGGTACGCAAACCCAGCCAATAGTACGAAATCACAAGAACAGATGCGACGATATAGGCTGAAAAGGTCAGCTGACATCAATTTGACATGGAATAAATCAATACCCGTTAAACAGGAAGATTTTTTATCCAATCCTACCAACAAAAGTAACTTCATCTCCTTACTACAGACAAAGTTTCTGGAGAATGGGATACAGACTTTTCAGGCCACCGATGATGCTGACGTCCTTATCGTGAAGACTGCTGTGGAACTATCCTTTCACAACTCTGTGGCTGTCGTTGGTGAGGATGTGGACCTCACTGTCCTTTTGATTGCTTCCATTCCTCCCACCCAAGATATTCTGCTGCTGAAACCTGGACGAGGGAAAACCAAAACAATGGCACTGTCCACCCAAGAGATGGAGCATCGTGGATTTGAACACATCCTATTTTTACATTCATTTACCGGCTGCGATACAACGTCTGCAACTTTCAGGAGAAGCATACTTGGAGTCAGAAATGATCAAGCAAGCGGCAATGATCTTTTACAACCCCTCTTCTACTCACGACGAGGTTGAAGAGGCTGGAAATAAATGCTTCCTGAAATGGTATGCGGCGCCAAAAAGACAGACCTCCCTTAACCAGTACCGCTTCTCGTTCACAAGGTCCGTGGCAAATATGAAGCCTGACATCAGCTCCCTCCCTCCAACAGAGAGTGCAGCTAAACAGCATTCCCGGCGGACATACCACCAAGTTCAGCAGTGGCTCGGGATTGAGTTGCCCCCTGAAGAATGGGGGTGGAAATACGAAGGAGATACCCTGCTGCTAATTACAACAGAAGATCCACCAGCACCGGAGGTCCTTCTGAAAATGATATTTTGCCGCTGCACCAAGGATTGTGCAATTGGCAAATGTGGATGCCGAAAAGCCTGAACTGTTCTGCAGCGTGCCTTCACTGCCATGGGAGATGCCTCAATAGCGTGGCTGTTGCTGAGGACGACGATGAAGACGACGTAGAGCCCATTCAGCAAGAACCATCCACCACTTAGAATGACGATGCCATGGATGAATAACGCTTGCCTGGACCCTCACGTCCAAAGCGGATGAAAACGTGAATCCATATAAAGTTGAGAGTGTAACATGATGTTATTGAGAATAGTGATAACATTGAGGTTTATAATTTTATGTACTTAATGTAACGAAATAGAATAAAATTATACTGAGATTATCATCATTATCATTATAAATTTTAAAATCATTATAAAATTAAAAATTTTCAAGTTATATGATTTTTGTCTTCTTTATTTAATAACTGGCTTTAAAGTGTGGTCACACATATTATTAGGAGAACAAACAAAAGTTGTGTGTCCGAAATAAGATGAAAACATATTACTTGAAAACAGCTTTTATAAAAATGACGACATTTTACGAAAAAGCTTACAATTGCTGTAAATATTTACTGGTTGGAGATTTATTCGCATTTGTATATATATTCCAAAAGAAAATTAAATTATTTACAACTTCTGTTCAATGAATTTCTTTCGTTGATGAATATTTTAGACGATATGAAGGAATGTTTGATGAAAAATCTGAGGTAAAATGATTTTTTTCGAAAATATAGACATTTGTGGAGCGTGTAACTCAAAAACAGCTGGGATTTCCAAAATTACGTATAGAATAAAAGTTGTAGATAATTTTATGAGCTTTTACTTATTCTGAAAAAGTTTTCCACTGCGACGCACCGTTTTTGAGATATAAACGGAAACCCGAAAATCGGGACCTCCCCCCCCCCAAGCTCACCACCTAGACGTCAGGACTTTTAATATTTTCACACCCTAAGCACCCTAAACAAGTCCTGAAGGAATCGCTTAGGTTCCTGCTCACGCACTCTACACCTCCTTCCTTGACTAGACTATATTGCTGTTTATTCCGAGATATTGTACACTGGTTATTCTTAGGAAGTCTTATGGTAAAGAGAACGAATGGACAACAATCACACCCTTTTATACTCATGCTGTCTCACTCATACACGCATGTCTCTTTCATACTGCAAGACATACGTTCACCACATTTACAGTGCAATATAATATAATAAAATATGTGTTTGTTTTCTTTTCTTTCGTTATCTGTAATTTTAGTTAGAATAAATCCTGAGGAAAGCCACTTTTAAAACTTTTTTAATGTTTATTACAAATAATTAATATTTTCAAAATAAGTGTTTATTTTTCTAATATAAAATTTGGAAGCGTACTTTGGCAAATTTTAAAAACAATTTTTAGTTTTCGGATACATTCAGAACCATTTATTTCTGTATTTGATTTTATTATAAGTCGGAAAATTTCTGACCTGACAGAAAATGCCTGAGACCTAAGTGGTTAATACAAAGATATGTATTGATGAATATCTTTGGGTTGATATGTTTTTGTTGGCAGAAGTTTGCTAAAATATATTTTTTATCCTTGCCCTTCCTTCTAATAAGATGTTTAAGTTCCCTTCGCTAAAAACAGAGTGCCACCCTAGTAATTTATCTATTTATTTATTTATTGTTTGTTTGTAAATATTACATAATACAATATAATGAACTTAAAATATCCAACTAGGCATATGCCCGTTTTAGGACATTCCAATATGATAATGTTTTTACATGTAAATTATAGTAAGTTATAGTGTTGACTATTCTGTTGGTAAAATAATACATATGTATATTCATATTCTAGAATACTTTCAGTTTTACCACGACATTTTTTCAATTGTTTAGCTGACATAATAAACTAAAGAAATATTAATAGATAAAACAAGAAAAATGAATTTGAAAATGAAAATGAATGAAGAAATTCTGTTGGTAAAATAATACAAATATATATTCATAAACTAGTATACTTTCAGTTATACCACGACATTTTTTACTATTGTTTAGTTGACATAATAAACTAAAGAAATGTTAATAGATAAAACAAGAAAATGAAAAACAAAAAACTGAAAGTAAAGAAGGAACTTTTCCTTTAAGGAAAAATATCACAAAGAATTGAGCAATTTTCAAACTTACTTTATGTAAAAATACAGTTACTTTAATGCTAATATAATACCAATATAAATTAAAATGTAAAGAAAAACAAAGAAAAACAAAAATTACAATTCAATACTGTTGTTTAGCATATTCTCGCATTCAGCTCTCCCCAAGACCAGAAGCCAATTATTTACCTGCATACGCAGAATATTAGTACTCTTTGCCTTCCATGCATCAGGTATGAGATTGAGCAATTTAGGGCCTAAGTATGAGAATTGTCTCTGTGCTAAAGATGAGGAAGTGGTGGGCGGAACTATTGGTTTTTTTTTTGCATGTCTTGTATTATGACAGTGGTTTACGGAAGCGTAGTGGTGCCTCTGTTTTTGAGTATGTAATATGATTTTCCTCATGTATATGTGAAGTAAAGTAGACATATATGTCTTACATATATGTCTACTTTGTTTCTTTTTGGGGATAATTATTTATTTGTGGTTTAAGAGGGAATAACCAGAGAAAACTGTAAATATGTCATTTTTAAATCAAATTTTTCCACAAAAAATAATACATTTATTTCGAGAGATTGTTCTTTTATCTAGTAAAGGTAAGTTTTAAATTTTGAGAAAAAATGTTTATTTTTAGTACGATAAGGTTGTACCCAGTTGTACCATAGGTCGTTGGCAGATTTGTTAAATTTTCAAACAAAATTTTAAATTATACGACAGACATTTCAAATCGTATAATCATGCAGTAAAATAAATCAATACAATATGTGGGGAAACTATGTTTCAGAATTTTAATTTTAATTATATGAATGCTTTAATTAATTTAAGGAATGCTCGATCTTAATACATTAGAAGCCCGCCGAAAAATATTTTTAGGAAAACATTTTTTTAAGATAACCTCTGGAACTATACATAATCCACCTATTTTGAAAGAGATTAACTTATATGTCCCAGACAAGTATACTCGTGGAAGGTCCCATACCCTTTTGTTATGCTCCAAAAACGAGGACTTCTGCCTATCAGAACGCGCCAGTCAACAGAGCGACTGAACTGCTCAACGAGTCTGCATTGACCATTGACATTTTTAACGTAACCTACAGGCAGTTTAACAATTATCTTTTGACGTATGTCACAAAGTAGTGAAACTGACCTTTTTATGTGTTTTGCTATACTTTTGTCTAATTTGTAATCTTCTTCATAATGTATTGGTGAATAACCGTTTTACGGAGAACATGAAAAATAAATAAATAAAATTATTAAATATATGTACGTACTCGTACATGTGTTTCTTGACGAAAATTGGTCCGTTTGTGTATTTATCTGCGCACTTACAAACTAACATATTTCAGATTTTTTTTTACATTCTTATTTAACTTAGACATTATTGAAAAATGATAAATACTTATAATCAAAAAAGAATTACATAATTTTAATAGATTTATCATCACGCCTTTCAGTTTTTTGGATGTCGGTTTACATAAATTTGCTTTAATATATATTAAAGCAAATTTGGAATGAAATTTTTTTCAGCTTCGGACCCGCCTTAAGGAAAGCTTTGAATGACGATGTTTTTTTTATTATTTCAGATTGCGACAGATAATGGAGAGATCATTTTGCAAGACCAAAACAGCGTGTACTTGAAAGTAAGGAACGGCGAGCCTGTCAAATATACAGTGCTATTCCCAGCTCAAAGTCCTCTGCCGAAGGTCACTCTGGTCACATATGATAATCAGGTTCTATGCGAGGGGCCAGAAGGTATTCATTTTCATTTAATTAGGCCGGTGTATCCTGTTATACTGTACTTATGTAGGTGACATACACAGCTATAAAAGCGCGAGCGGATATCTGTTGAACCGCGAGCGCTTATGTGTTGTACCGTCACACAACGCAATCAAATATTTCTTCCTTTCGTAGGAGAGGGGTCAGATGAATTAGGGAGCTGCCACGAAATGCCATTTCTTTGTACTGAATCTATCAACTTGACACCTGTCAGCCGCCTGTTTAGGCAGCCCCGTTATTAAAATGACCCTCTCTTCTGTTTTTGGCGGAGAAGGGGTAGCATAACTTTTCGCATATCGCCTCGGCAGCGGTTACGGCAGATCACGGCGTATTAACTTTGTGCTTCGAGTACATCATCTGCTCTGTGTGGCGGGTCTGTATGGGATTGTATGACGAGTGATATTGGGCGTACGATGATCTTTTATAGCTGTGTGTGGCACCTGTCTAATGGGATGAAAAGATACGCGTACCGCCACCCCCGGGAATCATTTATTGGATAGCCAAAAACCCTGCCATTGATCCCCCCACGTGATTCGCTACGCCTTAGCAGGGGTGTCCAGGTCCAAGGAATGAGGTTTGTCTAGGTCTTGGTGGTGGGTGCTTTTGCCCACCTAGTGCGTGGTGGGCCCGAACGGGAAATTGAGGATCGACCTCTCACTGGACTCTCTCAATCGATGATAAAATAAATATAAAACTTATTTCCACTTTAATTTTATTGACCATAACCGGTTTCAGCTCTTTAAAGGCATCTTCTGACTGGTAATAATTAAGACTAAGAATAATTTGTACCAGTCTGAAAAACGAGCTGAAACCGGTTACGGTCAATAAAATTAAAGTGGAAATAATTTTTATATTTGTTTTATTATAATATATACTTATTATGGTTTCATACGTTTGTCACTCCTAAATTTAACATTGACCACAGATTCCCACCAACCCCTCATATATTTTTCCTTTCCAGAACGTCTACTTCTTCCTTTCTCTAGAAATACCGTTCACATAGAATCTCCATAGATGTCATAGGCCCTAAGCATTCTTGGTCGAAGGCCCTAAGGCAGTGTTTCTTAACCTGTGGTCCGCGGACCCCTGGGGGTCTGTTATGTTACTATGTTTGGGGGTCCGCAGTCTCATCTCTGAACCATTTAATAATAATAAATAAATGCCACCAAAAGTCTCGGAAGCTCTTCGCTTACTTAGCTTGGCGAATGTGCGACAGCGGGCGGTGTGCTAAAATAAGCGTAGATTATAAGGAAAAATCAAACGAAGCACTGAATCATTTACAGCTTTTCTCAACCACATATCTCTGTAAAACTGTAAAAGGGTATTCTATGCTCGTGTATATATTAAACACAAATTCAGAAGCAGATTACAAGTGCAATCCGTGAGATTTCAATTTAGTATATTCGAATATCACTAATGTAGTTGCAAAAAAGCGACACCAACGTTCACATTAATTAACCGTTTATTTTCATCACAAAACACGTGTGCGGATCTTCTTTTAAATGATTTTATTTAAATATGGAATGTATTGCATTGCACTTCCCCTGCATACATTCTGGAATAAACGATTATTATTATTATTATTATATTAAACTAAAAATAAAATTCCGAAACATGCTTTCCCAGATAATTTATTTTACTACATGATTATATGATTTGAAATGTGTGTTATATAATACAAAAAATTTAGTTTTTTAATTTAACAAATCTGCCAAAGACCTACCGTAAAACCTTATTGGACTAACAATAAACATATTTTCTTAAAATTTAAAACTTAACTTTACTAGGATAAAAGAACAGTCTTTCGAAATCAATTTATATTTTTTGTGGAAAAGTGTCAATACGTCTAAAATTTGATTTAAAAATGAAATTTTTTTTTATTATTCTTTTTTATTATTTATTAACCAATACATATAATATACAATTAACCAATATATATATATAATATTAGTGGTAACAATACCTCCCTAATTGAGAAATTCTCGTGTTTAGAGAGGGAGCACTATCAGATTGACAGTACTATACATACTTAACAGTTGTTACAATTTTTATGTATGTAGAAATACTTTTTTTATACATAATGAATAATAAGTTGACATTTTTATCGGACATAACGGAAAATTTTCATACATAATGAAAATATAAGTAAGCATTTTTTTTTGTACATAATGAAACATAATGTGAGTTTTCATACATAGAGAAAATATATGTTGGCATTTTTTTGTTCATAATAGAAATATAAGTTGGCAAATCGTAACATATACCCAAATCTAGTTAATTGATTGTATTTCTTTAGGGAGTTCGTTAAATATGGCTGAGTATGTGTAATGATGTTGGGCTGTTGTTGTATTAAGTTTAGGGATTATTATTTGTCCTAAGGTTCTCGGCCTGGTGCTAAATGACTTTGTTGTTAGTTTATCTTTGTGGATTTGAGGTAATGCATTTTTTTGATATATTTTATTAAGTGGTATACTTTGAATTCATCGAATAATTTTTGGGTTGAATAGTCTAATTGTTTCTTTAGAATAATTTTGATGAGTCTTTTGTATTTTTTAATTTTTTAATTTTTTTTATAATAAAATTTCTTTATTATTTATTTACAGTTTTACATTTTTTAAAAATTAAGTCCCGTTAAACTGATTGATATCAGTTTGTCAACGGGTTCTTTTGACAATTACTTTTTTTAAATTGAGACAGGTAGATAAAATAAACAGGTACTTGAAAAAATAAATTGTTAATAGAATTTATAAGAAATACAGAACAGAGAAAATGAAAGAAAATAAAAAGAAAAGACAAGAGAAAATAATAATGGAAAAAACATTAATACGAAAAGCGGAAATAACAGAAATTAGTACAAAAAAGTTCTTTCACTTAACCATTTTTTTAGCGTACATTTCCTTCTGAAACTCAATTCACAGCTTTTTATTGCGTTGGGTAACATGTTGTAAATTATTGGAACAATATGTAATAACTTCTATGTACTATTTCAAGTGGGGTTAAGTTGGTTTTATATGCTCCTCCTCAGCCTATTATTCCGTATTGTAGAACTGATTGGGCTAATGCATAGTAAACCTTTAGTAGCATAGATTTATGTAGAATACTTCTTAGTTTGAGGAATACGTAATAAAGTTTACGTATTATTATATGTTCTGTCCATTTAACATATAGATCTATAATTATGCCTAAATATTTAATATTACTTTTTTTTGAGATTTTTGAGCATTTAGGTGAATTGCCGTTGTCCGTATAATTATTACAAGGTTATGAAGAGTAATATTTGAATTTATTCTTGGATGGATTTTGTCTGATAATGTAAAAGTCATGAAATAGGTTTTGTCAGAGTTTATGGAAAGGTAGTTGTCATCTAACCATTGTTATAGGTTGTTTATTTCTACATTCGCAGTTCGATAGGCTTCTTCCCAAGTTTTTTTTTTTATCTATGATTAAAACTGGGTCGTCGGCGAAAGATATGATTTTTCCAATTTTTGGTACTGTAAGCATTTCATTCACGTAAATGATAAACAATATTGGACCTAGAACTGTCCCTTGTGGAATTCCAAATTCGGAATATGTCGGTTCACTCAATATATTGTTAATTTTTACGTGTTGGTGTCTTTTATGAAGAAAACTTTTAAACCATTCTTTAACTGTTCTTTGGATTCCAATATTTTCTAATTTTTTGATTAGCTTCGTTTGGCTTATACTGTCAAATGCTTTTCTTAGACCGATGAAAATTCTTAAACATTTATTTCCCGAGTCAAGATATTTCCGGTTTAGTCTGGTTATTCTCCTTAATAATTTCTGAATGAATTTTGTTCTGCCTTGGATCCATTTGATGTAGCTTCTTGATTTTTTCCTTACTTATTATTTTGTTGTTGCTTTACTTGCTAATTACTAATTAGGAATGTTATTGTTCAAATCAGAAACCTTCAGCGGTCTCAGGGTGGAGTATATTGCTGATATCACCCTGGAGAGCACGCTGCTAGTTGCCCAGGGGTCACAGAATACGGCACCCGCTAGGAAGAAACCGTATAACTTGGGAAACCGCATCGATAATAAACCCAAGCCTACACCCAGGCCTACACCCAGGCCTACACCCAGGCCTACACCCAGGCCTACACCCAGGCCTACACCCAAACCCGCAAAGAAACCCAGGTTAGTTTCCTGCATTTGTGTCTATTTGTATTTGTTCTCAATTTGGGAGGAGGATAGGGGTACCGCGCGCCGCCCCGGGAACCATTTATTGGATAACCAGCACCTCTACCACAGGTCACCCCAAGTGGTTCGCTACCTTTGGTAACTTAGCAGGGGTGCCCGGGTTCATGGGGTGAGGTTTGTCCGGCTCTTGGCAGCGGATGCGTCTGCCCACCGGCTGCACGGCAGAGAGTGGTTGAGGGAGTCGCTTTGACTTCTCCAGACGCACTCTCTCGGAACATTGCCTTGCACCGCAGTGGCAGGGATGGATTCATACGTCAGTCACTCATGGACATAATGACCCCCGATTACTATCCACCCCTAATACCCTTTTCCATCCCAGAACTTCCTCTCCTTCCTTGCCCTTCACACATCATCCCCAAAGACATCATAGGCCCTGAGGGGAATTATTTACCCCAGAGCCTCCAGTGTATTGTAATTTTTAAAAAAATATTATTTTCCATAGAATTCCTGATGCCTGCTTATCCTTTTTAGTGATTTACAGTTAACGGAAACGGCTTTTTTTCGACATAACTTAATTTTGGATTGAGACCAAAATACATGACCAAACTGAAATTATTTTTTTTACCAAAATATTTAGCAAATGTCTAGTATGGATATGTGCTACTTTATTTATTTATGATTTAAATTACGAGTATGTATAAATAAAACATACGTAATTGAAGAAAAGATTTTTTCATGGTTTTAGAGGCAATTTTTACAATCATTTCTGAGTTAATGACTGTCAAAGTTAATGATTTTCCCAACGAAATTGAAAAAATATTTTTTAATCAACGATATGGTAAATCTAGTTTTGCAGGTTATCTTGTCATTGTCTAGTCACACTGCGACATTTTTAAATACATTTAGAAACAACGATAATCAAAAAATGATGTGAATTTCTATTTCATTATTTTTAAAGAGTACTGGCATGCGTTTCAATGCCACATAAATAAAGAAATCTTTTCTCTCTGCGTGTCCTTTCCCATTCGTCCACATTCACATTGCTCCCTCATGTTGGAGAGGGTTCAAAAAGAGTTTCTAAGATTTCTCTACATGAGGGAGTATGGCCACTATCCATGGCTCTACCCAACCAACTTTCTTCTGGTTATGTTGGGACTTCACTCCCTGCAGCTCAGAAGAGAGGGGTATGCCGCCACCCACTTATTCAGACTGCTGCGAAGCTATATTCTCTTCGCCTCTGCCATTCTGCCATTTTGGAGCGCTTGAGTCTCTATGTTCCAGATGACTATCTTAGACAGCGTCATCGTAGATTATTCTATCTTCCTGCCTGTAGGACTAACCTGCCAATATGCCGGTAGGGAGGAGTATATTGCTCTTGAACCAAATCTCCTCTGAGATTGATATATTTGGCGTCGGTGAGGAGAGATTCAAAAGGGAAATTCTTTCGATTCTTGAAAGAGTCTCTCCACATTGACGAAATCTTCACCACTACCTGAGATTTTTTATTTTTATTTTTTTAATTGCTATATTTCTTTTATGTATAAATATTTGTAAACAATTTCTTTTAAATATTTACATTGCGTTATTTCTTACATGCAATAAATTAAAATTTGTAATGGTGTAAGAAATTAATAAAAAATAATAATTATTATTATTAATCCACTTCCGCCTCCCTTCCCCTCGCGCCTGGGCTTGTTGAAAAAGTATCGATATATCGATGTATCGATATTCTTAATTCAATACATCCGTATTTTTAGTTGATATATTTTGATCCGATATATCGATACAAAATATCCAATATAGAAAATTGTATCAAAAACGATATTTTTTTAATTTATGTAACCAAAGTCACTAGAATCCAAAACAGTATAGGAACGAACGGAAAAAAGTAACTGTACCAGATGTCATGACCCATCATGACATCTGGCGGTTGAAATTTTAACTATTAATAGCTTACAAATCTATTGTCTTTGGATTAGTATTTGTGATCACTAATACTATCTCATATGTGTAGGTAATGTTACTGAGACGCATACAAACTTTGTATGCGTTTCAGTTTACAGATAAGTTAGAAGAGAGCTTTTAAATTCTTGAAATTTTTGTAATTATTACCTAATAAAAATGAATACTGATAAAAATACCTTCATTTTTGTTGAGATTTTTGTACATTAAAAAAAGCACATTTTGTATAAAAATTACTATTGATAATATTGAGCTGAATACACTACGTATTAGGCATTTTAAAAACGCAAAATCTTTTGAAAATTTGACCGATATATCGATATTTTTTCCTCGATGTATCGACGTCGATATTGATATTTTAATAAATATCGATACATCGATATATCGATATTTTTTTTCACTTTCGACATCCCTACTCCCGCCTTCTCCCCTCCGCTCTTCCATTTCCACCTGTCTTGGATTTCCCTCTCTCTCCCTCCTAAACTATATGAAATACACAAATTTTTTTATCAACTCGTGGATTGTTCGCTGGTTTGGTAAAAGCGCTCGTCCCGATTAGAGGTTCTGGATTTGAGTCCCAATTACGACCATTATCTTTTTCAATTTTTTTGTGTCTTGTTCTCTGTAATATTTTCGTTCAGATTATTAGTGTTATCTTTTTCTTCAATAATATATTTTATTGAATTAATCCTATCCATCAGTGTACTTGACGTGATTTTATGACTAAACGGCGTTATAATTAATTCTGAAATTATAATCGAATCTCCACAATTTAACACTGTCTTATTACCTTTAATATACCTACATGGTTTTAGAAGGCATGCTTTTTTTACATTAGCTCCATTGAGAAGACCCCGAGGAAAGTAAATATCCTAAGGTTTCCCTGTGGAGCAGCACTTCACTCCACTGTGATTCACAAGCTGACTCATAGTAGAGTAAAACCTTTTTCATGTTCCGAATGCAGTTATACAAGTTCTCTAAAGAGAGATTTAAAAATCGATAGTATGATTCTCAGAGGAGAAAAATCTTTTTCTGTTTTAAAAACGAAATGTTCAGAGTGTTTCATAATCTTAGGTCTCTAGTGGAGGATCACCATTCTCAGAAACCAAAGTTTGCTTAAAATGGCTAAAGTCGTGCTGATTAGCAGATTTAAAAAGCCAAGTAACTAACTAGCCGTTTTCTTTCCCTAGCTATTCTAGCTCCTATTATCCGTGTGGAATATCGCAGCCCTCAGCGGGTGCCAACTACGTGAAGAATGGGGAACGTACATTTCCAGGACAATGGCCTTGGCTGGTGACAGTGAACCTCAAAAGGTACAGAGAATACCAGTGTACCGGCGCTCTCGTCTCCCCGAGTGTTGTCATCACAGGTAACTTAACTACTATTAGTGCGGAAAATAACTAACTAACCATTACAAGGAAGGACCGCCAAACAAATCGGTCTTGGCACACAGTCTTTGCCTCATTCACATTCATAGATCGTCTCATACACACTCTTCTATTATTCTGACTCTTGATATGGCCCGTCTCAAGTATCTGATTCACTTGATCGTGCCGCGTGCCACGACTTCCTCGGGCGTTCCCGACTTCTTCGATCATTCCCATTTGCGTCATATATTCTTCTTACACTACTTTCTTTGTTTATTCGCTCTACATGCCCAAACCATCTGAGAGTGCCTTTCTTAATCTTACTCATTGCGCTTACATCTGCCTTGCATTATTTGCGAATCTCCACATTTTTCACACGATCATACATGGTTTTAATACACGTACGCCCCAGGGATCTCTTTTCAACAGCAATCAGTCAACTTTCATGCTTCCTCTGCTAGTTTCATGCCTCACTGCCATACATCAGGGTAGGTACCAGGACTCCATTGTGGACCGCCTTGCGCCAACGGCATTCAGTCCTCCATTAATGAAGTTACCTGCATATACCCTTTTTTCAATATCTCTATCAGCCTTCCCATCTCTTGTTAACATACTATCCAGATACACAAACTTATCCACCCGCTCCAAATATTCATCATTCACAACTATATTGCACACTATTTTCGTACTCTCTCTTTCAAGCACCATGACTTTAGACTTACTTACATTCAGCATTAAATCATTCACACTTACATACACACTTACATACACACTTCGTTCATCATAGTCACGAGAGACTGTAGATCTTCCATAGTGTTAGAAATCAGCACCGCATCATCAGCATACGACAGGCGACATACTTTCGTATTACTCAATTTCACGCCCAATCCCACCATAGTGTTAGAAATCAAAACCGCATCATCAGCATACAACAGGCGAAATACTTTCAAATTACTCAATTTCACGCCCAATCCCACCTCTTTCAATTCTTGCATACAATTGTCCATGATTGAATAACCATGGTGAAATTACGCAGCCTTGCTTAACATCTTTTGTGATGTCAAACCATCCCGCAAAACCACCGTCCACCTTAATACATGCAACGCTTCCCTCTTACAAAGATGCAATTGCCTGTGTGAGATTTGTATTCATTCCATACTTAAACAACACCTTCCATAGCTTTTTCCTGTCGACTCGTCGTATGTATTATTACCTAAGATTATTTCACCACTTTTCATGACTCATATCACCTTTCAAATGCATCTTGAGGTGCCACTGTGTTGAATTGTCCGATCTCCACCGACCGCACACTAAAGTGTCAAAGGCAGAAAGTGAGTATGCCCAATGTTACCCACATTAGAATACCTATTGGATGATCACTTTGTAGGTTTATACTTTATGAAATACGTACATACTTACAGAACCAATTTTTAATTTTTTAATTTTTATATATGAATACCGCACAAGAGATCCAACTGCTCCTGTCTAAAGCCAGTGAGACTATGGCATCCCCAATTGGGGTATGTTGTGAGGCTGAAGGTAGGGGAAGGGGAAGGAGATAGGGAAGAGGAAGGTGGGGAAGTACTGACAAATTGCGACAGTTAGCAAATGAAAAGAAACCGGTGCCATCTGTCGGTCCTCTAATAACTATTACAACATTACTTACGAAAAATTGACAATATTAATTCCTTCCCTTTCCCCTCTCCCGCTCCCCCTCCCGCGTTCCATATATTCAGTCCCAGTTCATTCAGTTTTCAAACGGCTCGCTTGCCGCCTATTACAATTTTTAAAAATTAAATTTTAACTTTTCATGTATTACAAATATTCATTTTTGTATATTATAAAAACAATAAAATATTATAAGAACAATCAACCAAATTTGGTATCTAACACAGGAACATATTCAAAATATATGTAATTCTTGATTCGATTCAAATTATTATGTAAGTACTTCCAATTAATTCATTAATGTAAAGAGTTTTGAAAATAGAATTTTGATATAACAGGTTTGCAAAATGTCATTCTCAAATTTTTGACAGTACGCAAGAATTTTTGTGATGATTAAAAAACTTTTCAGATGTAATGTCATGTGGTTGTAATAATGCAAAAACATTCGCGGGGGTTTAAATAAGGAATTTTGAAAGTTTCAAACATTTCCTAAGCTTAATATAGCAATACACAATACACTAATCTTCAAACACATTTTGATTTTTATATGTCCAAAGGAATACCTACCTAGAAATGCATAGGATTCCTTTGTGTTCGAATAATTTATTATTATTTTTTATTATTTATTTATTTAAACGCCCATAGGGCTTTTACATAGAATGCAGTACATTTTTTAAATTACAGTGAAAATAATGGGTTTACAAAATACAATACACAATACAAGTAACATAATATTTGTTAAAAACAAAATATAGGTTACATAAAATATAAGGGTTAAAAAAAATTAGGTTACATAAAATATAAGCGTTAACAAAATACAGGTAATATAAAATATAAGAAACAAGATATAGTCCATAAAATATAGTAGTTGACATAAAGTAGGTAATGTTTTAAATTGTTGTTCTCATTTGTTTATGGGATAGGTAGAAATAAATAGTTGGCACATATGGCGTTTGAAGTTTGCTAAGTTCAAATTATTGTCAAATACATCCAGATTGTTTAAGTATTCGTTACCAAGACTATGCAAACGTTGTATTGGAGAATGTAAATCATAGTTCGAATGAGATGTACGTATATAAAATGTCAATGTTTGTCTAGTTGTTCGTGTAGGTACATGTAGATTTATTAATTGCAGGAGTTCACAACTGTCGAATTTAGAGTTTAAAAATTTAAATAAAAAAGTTAGGTCGTTTATTTTTCGTTGGTTTTCTAATGTTGGAATATTTTAAGTATTCATTAACGACGAGTAATTTATGTGCTCTAAAGGGATGTTAAGTTTAAAATTTACAAAACGTAGAAATTTTCTTTGAATTCTTTCAAGAGTATGAATATGAATTTTGTAGAAGGGCGACCAGACTATGGAGTTATATTCTATTAGGCTTCTAACAAGGGATGTATACAATAGTTTAATGATTTGTAACGATTCAAAGTTTTTAATTGTTCTTAATACAAATCCTAAAGTTTTCATACCCTTATTTGCAGTTTCTTGAATGTGAACCGTGAAGTCTAGTTTCTCATCCATTATTATGCCAAGATCCCGCATTTCCGATACTCTTTCTAAATTTATTTTATTTATTGAATAGTTGAAAAACAGTGATTTTTTTTCTGGAAAAGGTCAAAGTTTTGCATTTTTCTACATTGAAATATAGATTGTTTTGTGAGCACCAAATTTTTAGCATGTCTATATTTGATTGAAGAATTTCACAGTGATTAAGGATAGTTATCTCTTTATATAATTTAATGTCATCAGCGAAAAGCAATACTTTGACGTCATTACCAATAAAAAATACAACAAATAGACGAATTGTCTTATACAAGGTGGCGCAAAATTAATCACCCTATCGGAAGATGTTATAATTTTTGCAAATGGCGTCGTACGTCAATCATATTTGACATTTGTAAACTAGACAGCTGCAGAATACAAACAGTCAAGCAATGGAGCACTATACTTCGCAAGAGCATGGAACAATTGTGTAGATTTAAGCTTTAACGCTTTTAGCGATTTTGTGTCAAAAGTCATTATGAGCGACGAGGTTAAACGGTTACGCCAATAAGCAAAATATTCGTTTCTGGGGCACTGAAAATCCGCGTGTGATGCACGAAGAGCCATTACATCCACTCAAAGCCACTGTGTGGTGCGGCGTTTACGCGGGATGAGTGATTGGACGTTTTTTTTGAGGACGCTATTGGCATTACGGTCACTGTTACTGGCGAACGCTACAGGGCCATGATAAACGACTTCTTACTTCCGGGGGTGAGCGGGGCTTGGTGAACATGTGGTTTTAACAAGACAGTGCAACCGCGCACACAGCACGAGCCACAATGGATATTGTGAAGGAAGCGTTTCCTGGTCGCGTAATCTCTCGTTTTGGGGATTTGGTATGGCCAGCAAGATCGCCCGATTTAACCATCCCAGACTTCTTTCTTTGGGGCTATTTGATGTCGCGGGTTTATGCCAACAAGCCTCAGGCAATCGCAGCCCTTATCCCAGTTATCACCGGAAATCTTGCGGGAAAGTCATGGAAAATGCGATAAAACGGGCACAAAAGTGTATCAACACTGGCGGCAGCCACTTGATGGATATCATCTTTTTCACTTAACAGAAAAAAATTTAAAAGTCCAAAATAAAGATTTCTATTACTCAAAATCATTTTTTTTTATTTAGTAAAAAAGTTATTCCAAAACAAAATTGGATGTATAGATCAATATTCATCTGCGGTATAAAATCGTCGGTAGTTACGCCCATCGATCCGGCATTGTAAAGTTATTGATTTCACTCACACTTCACTTCACACTGATCCAAAACTCTGCGCACGACATTCCGCCAACGACAATGTTCTGATTCAGTGCAATGCTTGAAGGGCGTTTGCGATTAAATTTATTTGACAAATTAATCACACACCTAAACATGTTTTCAGCTGCTCACTGCGTGTTCAATGGAGCGACCAAAAGACGAGCAGACGAAATGCTTTTGGAATTCGGAGTTCACGACAGAATCAACGACAGAGATAATATTGTCCAGAAACACGTCTCAAGCATAGAATTACCCAGAGGCCATATGATGATAAGTCCACCCATACACGACCTGGCGGCCTTGGTGACCATTGGACCTGTCACATACTCAAACACCATCATCCCTGTGTGCTTATGGTCTGGTGAGCGGGGCTTGCAGAAAATTATCGCTGACAGAAAACCTGGTTCGGTACGTAATGTTTTTTTTTATATTAAACTACTAGGGAGTTTCCGGCATGCGTAGCTATGCCACTTACTAAAGAAATTGTTTCTCCCTGCTTGTCCTTTCCCCTCCACTTCCTCTCATGCGTTCCCACTCCGCCTTACCTCTCCCCACTCCCCTCTCCCGCTTCCCCTGTCCCGTAAATCCCCCTCCCTCCTCCCGCTTTCCTTACAATTAGTCCCGGTACATTCAGTTTTCAATCAGCTATTGAATTACCACCTAATGATTTTTTTTTATTCAAAGTTTATAATGCCAGAGCTCGTTATTATATACAGAAACCATCGCGGGCATGTACACATCAAATCCCCAAAGTTTCGTCGCAATCGGATGAATGGTTTAGCAACGAGTAGACAACTCATACACTCACTTATATTCACCCAAGCAAGCATATTTTGATTTTTATATACAGGGTGTTAAGGGACGTACTTGACATACTTTAACCAGTGATTCCTGACATTATTTGGAGTAAAAAATGTAAATGAAATTTTGGTCTCCGGTGAAATTTTTGATGTTTTTTTTATTTATTTTTTCTACCAAAACATAAAAAAATGATAGGTGTTGGACAGTTGGAGGCGGGGTGAGGGGTTGGTTTGTTACTCGGCTCAGTGACCAGTGATGACATGCGGAAGAAATTTTTTTTTGTTTGAATTTGGAGAAAAAAAATTTGAAAAAAAAAAGTCATCAAAAAAAGTCACCGGAGACCAAAATTTCATTAACTTTTTTACTCCAAATAATGTCAGGAATCACTGGTTAAAGTAAGTCAAGTCCGTCCCTTAACACCCTGTGTACTCGTATAATGATTGCTATGTTTTTTTAAAATATGTATTCCGTTTTTATATTTTATACAGTGTTATAAAGGAATATAAAAAAGCCTTTCTCACCACAAGGAGACAAGGCTCTTGTGTTTGGTGAGGGAATTGATGCTCAATAAGTAAAGTAAATGATAAAATATTGCAAATAATAACGAAAAGATAAGTATTAAAAATTCAAGATTTAAAAGAAATAAAATACAGACTGGGCAATTCTCATGCGGTAGAAGTGAAACCCTCAGAAAACAAATGTAGACGGGAGTGGGGAGGCAAAGAAGCGCAACACAAAGAGCTCGATGAGGCTATGTGATAAGTATAAGTATTTTCAATTTGGGAGGCGGGTATGGGTACCGCCGCCCCGGGAACCATTTGTTGGATAACCAACACCTCTGCCACTGGTCCCCCAAGTGGTTTGCTACATTTGGTGACTTGGCAGGGGTGCTCGGGTTCATGGGGTGAGGTTTGTCCGAGTCTTGGCGGCGAACGCGTCTGCCCACCAGCTGCATGGCAGGTCGGATCGGGAGAGAATGGTTAAGGGAATCCTTTTGGTTTCTCCAGCCGTACTCTCTCGGAACATTGCGCCTTGCACCGCAGTTGGAGGGATGGATTCGTACGTGCGTTACTCCTAGAAACACTGACCCCCAGATTCTTACCCACTCCTAATACTCTTTTCCTTCCCAGAACATCCTTTTCTTCCTTTTCTAAAAAGACCCTCCACACAGTATCCCCATGACATAGGCCCGGAGTGGAATTATTTTCCTCAGGGCCTCCTGTGTGGAGCTAATATAAAAAAGGTGCAATCAATTTTATGCCCAATGTAATAACCACCAGAAGTACATTGATATGTTAGAGCAAATCCAGAAGAAATTCCTCAAGTATGTTTATATGCCGAAGCATGGAACCTATCCAAGGTTCATGCACCATATTGACTTACTTGAGGACACTGATTCTGTGAGTCTAGAAACTAGACGGAAAGCAAGTCTTGCTATTTTGTCTTTCAAAATTTGGAACAATTTCATCGATAGCCATAATCATGGGATGCTATGATTTATATGTACCAGACCACTACAGCCGAAGTCGACATCATGACTTATTTAAAGTACCGAACGGCAGAACAGACGTCTTGGCAAAGCATAGCATGACGAGGGGAGTGGTGCTGTTAAATGAAATTGCAAACCATTTGGATGTAAGTGACTGTTCTTTATATGCCTTAAAATATTATTGAAGAGTCACTTGCCTAAATGCTGATAGGGTAACTAAATTGTACTGTAATTGGAATTATTCTGTTGTACAATAATAATAAAAAATAAAAATAAAATAAAAAAATAAACTTCTGACTTTCGGAAGGGCATTTTTAACTTCCTCTAGTAACTTTCAAAATGTTGAGGAAACATTTCATTATCAAAATTTCCTGGGTTTTCCCTAATTTATAAAGGGGTTTTCAATAATTTATACATTGGATACAAATCCGATCTCAAAGATTGTGGCGCGTCAGTACATATTCCTGAATTCAGTTAAAATCTGTCTTATAAATTGCCTAAAGAAATATCTAAATTTACTGTAGAATGCTTCGCTATTGAACAAGCTTTAATTCAAATCCAGCTTCTCAATATTCGTCGAGCCATACTGTACACTGAATCTCTAAGTGCAGTATTAAAAAAAATCCTCAAAAATCGTTCGATGTCCAGAAGACTACCTTATTTGTAACATTAAAAACATCGTTAATTCGAAAGTTTGAGACAACATTGGTTTGGGTCCCTGTCATCTAGGAATTGAGGGTAACGAAAACGCCGATTCCCTCGCTAAACTTGGATCAATCTCTGGTTTTACTCATTTAGATTTTTTCTCCATCTCTGAATTCTTCTCTGTTCTTAAATCCAATATGTCTCGTTCCTGGTAAGAAAATTAGACAGATACGAAAACCCGAACTGGATCTTCCTGTGCTGTAATTCAATATCATATTCCAAGTAAACCTTGGTTCCACGGCAAAACAAAATCCAAAAGATTTTTTCCTGCATTTCGAGAATCAGAATTGGCAACTGCTCTAATGCTGCGCATTTGTTTAAAATTCGAGTCCTCGATAGTCCACTCTGTCAGTGCGTTGTGGAGGAGGAGACTCTTGACCATGTCTTCTTCAATTGTAAAAATCATTCTTTCATCAAAAGCATAATATATCGTTTGCTTACTAAAATCAAACACCATTCTTTCCTCAGTATTCCGTATCTGCTGTCTCTCAACAATTCTCGCGTCTTTTGAGTTCTATATAAGTTCATAGACTTGAATGTCTTCAATATTTGATTTGTCCTATGCCCATAGAATATCCTCAAAATTATAACTATCTTTCTTAATTTTATCGGCACAAAGCACTCTTTTTAGGGTGAATTGCCTATTTAAAAAAATGGTTCTCATTGACGGAGAATGTTTATTAACTTATCGTAATTTACGAAAAAAGTTTGGTAGAGCTGACGTCCTTATTCACTAAAAGTTATGTTTTATCTGGCGGGCTTTCGAATTATTCTTCGGACACTTTCGGCACATCTCGTAAAGGAGACCATGTGATGATGTGACCCGAATAGGCAATAAAATTAATACATGTACTAAATAAATAAATACATAGCAACTAAATAAATACATGTACTAATCATAGACTAATTATGATACATTACCATTAACTACCATGTTTTGCAGGTGGTTGGCTGGGGAATGGACGAACTGGAAAATGAAGCCACCGCGGATCCACGAAGTATAAAGCTGCCTATTATCCAGTTTCAGAATTGCACCAGATCTCACAAACACTTTGCTAATATTGTCAAAGGCCGCCAATATTGCGCTGGTACGTTTGTTTTTACTTTATCAACAAACCTTCCTAATATGCCGAGTTCGAAAACTTCCAATCCTTTACCAAGATTATACCATAGATAGAATATTCAAGGAATATCTGTGCTATTCTGCCTTTCAAAATTTGGAACAATTTCATCGATAACGCATTTCTCTTGGGATGCTATGATTTATATGTACCAGGGTACCTAGCATGGTTGATCGACATAGGTTTAATCGAAAATGTCGGTAACTTGTCATCGCTCCCGAGCACGACTGCAGACCGATAACGAACAAATAACAGTTCACGTCAAATAAATTAGGAACCCTTAGTCGTTGTGAACTGTTGTTTGTTCGTTAGCGGTCTGCAGTCGTGCTCAGGAGCGATGACAAGTTACCGATATTTTCGATAAAACCTATATCGATCGACTATGCTAGGTACCCAGACCACTACTATTTTGATTTGATAACCAAGAAGCTATGCTAGCGTTATTCGATGGCATACTGAGAAGCAAGCTGGAGTATGCGAGCGATGTGTGGGCACCGTACCACCAGAAGTACATTGATATTTTAGAGTAAATCCAGAAGAAATTCCTCAGGTATGTTTATATGCGGAAGCATGGAACCAATCTAAGGTTCATGCACCATATTGACTTACTTGAGGAAACTGATTCAGTGAGCCTAGAAACTAGAAGGAAAGCAAGTCTTGCTATTCTGTCTTTCAAAATTTGGAACAATTTCGTCAATAGCCCATTTCTCTTGGGATGCTATGATTTATATGTACCAGACCACTACAGCCGAAGTCGACATCATGACTTATTTAAAGTACCGAACGGCAGAACAGACATCTTGGCAAAGCATAGCATGACGAGGGGAGTGGTGCTGTTAAATGAACTTGCAAACCATTTGGATGTAAGTGACTGTTCTCTATATGCCTTATAACTATTATTGAAGAGTCACCAGCCTAAATGCTGATAGGGTTACTAAATTGTACTCTAATTGGAATAATTCTGTTGTACAATAATAATAAAAAGAATTGTATACGTTGGCAGTCCGCATCTTTTTGACACTAACAAGGAAGTAAATTAGATAATGAGGTCTTTAGTCGTCTTTGAAAAATTCTTATAACGGATTTTAAAGGCGGATATTACCGTTAACTTTTGCCAAAAATGCTTATTGTGAAACCGCGACCTTCAATGCTCGAAGATATAAACTGATTGTACCCGCGCCTGCATGTGTCCTTTGCACTTACCCACCACTTATTAAATCAGATAAATTGCTTTCGAAAAATATTCTGTTTGGAATTGACTGCTAAAATAAATTCCTACTGCGGCCATGCGTCTGGCACTTTCAAGCAATAAATCAAAACTCCCGTCGCGAGTCCGAGGTCTAATAACAAAAAAGTTATAATTTCACACAATATAAATGAGATAAATTGGCGAGAACGATTTTTATCGAATATCAAAATCCAAAACATGGAAAGATGAAAACTTCGCAGGTTCGGCGGCATCTCCCAACTTTCAAATCTTGTCGTACAGTTATTTAAATCGTCTCTTCAATTATCGCAATATATTTCTTAAATTTATCACTTTCATTCGTTTGCAGGAACTGGTGATGGACGCTCTGGTGTCTGTAACGGAGACTCCGGTGGTGGAATGTTCTTCTTTAGAAATAATCACTGGGAACTGAAGGGTGTCGTGTCTTTTGGCATTAATAATGCTAAACACGTTTGTGACCTGCACGAATATGTGGTATTTACCGATGTGACGCACCCCGATTATGGATCTTGGCTTACAGACGTTATTGATGCACAGCCCCTTGCACAAGCCGAAGTTGAAGAAGATTACTGAATTACTGAACAAGGTTTGACTGATGCATGTCAACATGTACATTATTTAATTTGATTTTTATTCACACCTTACCAGAGCGGTTGAAAAGTTTTTTTTTAACCCCAGATGCGACGCAAGGAGCGGTGTTATAAGTTGATCGCCGTTTGTGTGTCTGTCTGTGGCATCGTAGCACCGAAACAAATGGACCGATTATGATGCGGTTTCTTTTTGTTTGACAGCTGACGTGAACGAGATAATTCATGAAAATTTGTTCAGGCTTTTCAAGGTTATCAGCTTTTTTGTGTCAGGGGTTGTTTAAAAGTTTGAAAAATTTATTACTGGTTAGTTTAATCATGTATTCAATGATCCAAGGTAATTATATTGTGTTTCATGGTATAGTAAATATATATTGTTTGCTTGCGAGGGGAATACCGAGCTTAAAATTTAACAGTCTTACTAAAAAACCCCTTGAAAATTTTCTTCAATTGATAAACGAGCGTGTATGTGAAAACATTACTAATTATAAAAAATTGTTCATGGAACGAAATATACGCTGCTTACACGGTAGTTTATCTCATGTATAAGACTGTTTTGTAAATGATTTCTGAACGATTTATGGAATTTTTTCAAAGTATTTTGAATGTTCTATATAATATTTATTATTTTTGAAGATGTCGAAACAAATATTATTTATAAAAACTAGATAAAGTTACCATTTAGATTTGTGTATTTGAAATATACTTTAGTTAAAAAAAAATCATATTTTAAGCTTCGAACACGGAAAAAAACAGAAAAAAAATCTTACCAAAAAAGTTTTTAATAAAAATGTTGAGAAATTTAAAATAAAAAACAGTCCTTTTATATAATGAATTTGGAAGGAAACTGTCACCTCACTTTTGACGAGAATGCCAATACTAATAAATATGTCTTACTATATCTTATAAATATAAACCAGAAATTATTAGATTTGAGGGAGCGGGCCGGATCGGTAGAGAGAAATGAAAGGCGTCAGGTCGAAGTGGTGAGTCAGTCATTTATTGGGCTACGTAGCAGATGGTCGGTGGTCGGTAACATTTTTTTTTTTTTTTTTTTTTTTTTTTTTTTTTTTTTTTTTTTTTTTTTTGTGTATTACAGACTGTGTCCATTTACAATACACATGTAACATTAACTACATATATATGATACAAATAACAAGTTATAGATTTTTAGCATTAACATGCCTCTTGAATTCTTCAAGGCTACTATTAAAAATATCGATAGTCTTGGAGGCGTTGTTTAACAGCGCCATACCTCTTGTCATGCTATGCCGAGCCAGTACGTCCGTTCTGCCACGTGGGATACAAAGCAGATCATGGTGACGTCCCTGGCTGTAGTTATTCGGTACGAACAACTTATAGCATTCCAGAAGGTATGGGCTATCTATTAAATTATTAATAATTTTGTACGCCGTTACTGCAAGGGCCCCACTCCTCCTCGAGTGGAGACTTTGGTAGCGCGTTTCGGCAAGCAAATCTTCGTGATGCATGAATCGCGGGTACTCTCCGTGCATTCTCAAATACATGTATCTCAAAAACTTTTTTTGAATCTGTTCTAGTTTTTCAATATATTTTTGTTGGTATGGGGCCCATACAGCAGAGGCGTATTCAATTTTAGACCTTATAATGCAGTTGTACAAAGTCATCAACATGATGTAATGCGGAGTACCGTAGATGATGCTGCAGGCGTGCGGTGGAGATGGAGATGGTGTGGTGAAGGTCAGCGAGTTGCTCGACACCATAGCGGTGGAGATGACCTATATTCCAGGCCGTTGCTCGACGCTTTAAGTCGCGGAGGTAAACGGTGTGTGGCTCGGTGAGCTGAGCCACCAGCAGGTAGTCCTGGCGAGGCGGAGCGCGTTCCATGGCAGCGAAGCAAGGTGGGCTTCGGGGTGCCATGAAGTGGTGAGCTGATCCCCGGACTGAAGGTGACGCAAGCCTTGTAAGTCGCGGGATGTAGCTAATCTCAGGAGCTGAAGACACGATGGGCCTTGTAGCTGAGACGTGGTGATGAACCTCGCGAAGCTGCCCTGGATGCGTAGCGATGCCTGCGGAGATCGTTACATGCTGAGATGTTGGCCGACTGTTGAACTGATACTGACTGAACTGCAGCGGGCGAGCGATCGGCTGCTTATATAGCCGCGGTAGAGTAACTACCTCGCGGTAGGTAATACGAGCCACCTCGGCAGTTGACGAGAATATTCGGCGCCGTACAGATATTGTACGGTGCTGTCTCGAGACCTTTCTAGGCGGGGCGATATTATTATCGTCAGGCTGGCACGGGAGGTGAGAAAGTACGTCGCGGCCAGTATAGGTACGAAGGTACCTAGGCAAGTAGGTTTGCCGATGGGCGCAAATATTAGGAGATGTTTCTCGTATGTTCTTTTGATGGCGATGATAATAATGATGTGTCGCCACAGATTCCTGGTCAAATAAAATTATTCACGCAAAAAACTTCAATTATCTCAACTTCAATGTTAACAAACTTTCGTCAAACAAATGGTTGAGTATTGGAGAGTTGAGCGCAGAAATAGAAGGATTTATGCTTGCCATTCAAGATAGAGTCATTAATACTGGTGTCGCGAAACTGCGACTCCACTGCAAGTTGGTGGTAATTGCTGCAGAGTAAAGCCTAAGCAACCCTCGAAGGACCAGTCCTGAAACTACGTGATCGCTAAGTTACACGGGATGATTAAATAGCATACACTCGCAAACCTGATGGATAGTCAGTCGATAGTTCAGATCTGTGTTTTTGGAAAATTAGATAAGCCCAGATTGGAATTAGGAAAATAGGACTCACCGTTGCAGATGGGGCCTCGCTGATCTCCAGTTTGTGGTGTACACTTCTCACTGTTTAATTTAAAAATCGCAATATTCTTACAGCAAGAGGTTACGATACATGCATCCTGTCTGAGATGTTATTTTGTACTGGGCAGCAAAGCACACTGTCACCTCTCCAAAGTTGAGCACTTTCTTGCAACAATTTTTATGGTGACATTTAGGATGGAAAGATTAGGTAGGTGGGATAAATTCAGGATTTTGACTTATTCCGCCCACCAAGTCTGCGAATGCAATACCCAATCAATCCCGTATAATGCGCGAACAAATACTAAAAATTATAGGAAGCATATAATCAAAGATACAAATCAAATTGGTGATTTATGTAGAAAATGTTTGGCTTTTCCGAAAAACTATAGAACATATTATATCGGGATGTTCTATATTAGCGCCGTCCGAGTATACATTTAGGCACAATCAGGTTTTAAAAATAATTTACCAAAGTTTGGTAATTAAATATAACTTGATTGACTGCCGTAATATAGTACCGTATTATGAATATGAATCAAATTCATTTTTAGAAAATGAATTTTATAAAATATGTTTTGATAAAACTATACTAACAGACAGAACAATTAGTCATAATAGACCTGATATAGTTTTACGTGACAAAATTAAAAAATAACTTATACCATTGATGTCGCTATTCCAAATTCCTGTAATATTCAGAAAACTGTTTCTCAAAAAATAAGAAAATATACAGATTTAGGAAATGAGATTAAAAAAATTTGGTATTATCAGACTATAAAAATATTACCATTTGTTATTTCGGCTACTGGCATCATACCTAGCTCTCTCATTCAAAATTTAGGCATATTAGATTTGTTAAAGAATTTATATATAAAAATGCAAAAGTCAGTCATTTCAAATACATGTAGGATTACAAAAGATTTTTTAAATATTTATATTGAGGGATCAGTAGGATTTATAGGTCCAATTAGGAGTTGCACCCAGCCGAACGCTCTGATATGAAAATATCTGGAGTCGGTGAATTATTTTCCCATTTGGTCCCTGGTAGGTTAACATGATGTTCATGTATTATTTTGTATTTATTATACTTAAATAATGCAATTGCATAGCGTGATTTGACTAAATAATCATTTGTGGAAAAGTGTGTGAAAGGGTTTAGTCTTTCCTGAGGGGAAGATTTAACCCGGACATAAAATCTGGTGCTTATAAAATAACAATAAATAATACTGAGTATTTTAAAATAAAAATAAATTAAGTCGCGCATATCTGTACTAGATATTTGCAATACATTTTCATTAAAATATAATTATTCAGTTTAGTTGGGTCTTTTGGCCTCAAATCGAAAATAAAGTTTTGTATGAAAAAGGCCGCGCAGCCATTCCTAAGCCGACATTCCGAATTTCTTCCGATTTATAATATATTTTTCTTGATCACTTTTTGTTGTTTTTGTTTTAAGACCTAAAAAAATAAATATTATTTTTGAAGATAATGAAAGCTGAGCTGAAATCGTTTGATCATATGAAATTCTCTCGATTGCAAAAGCTTAAAATCTTGATTAAGTGTTTCTGTTTTCAGGAACTGCTGATGGAAGAAGTGGGGTTTGAAAAAGATGCACCGTTTCTGGGAGGAAGGAGATCAGAGTCTGAAGAAATCTCGTATTTAGAACTTTAAAACTGTGCTGTAATCGTTTGATCTCAAACAATACTTAACAATACTTGTGGTGTGATGTACCTACCCATAAAGATTAGACACAAACACAATGGGCCACGAACTTCAACCAAGTATATATAGTAGGGAATGCAATCCCGATCTCGCGGGATATCGATCTCGTGACATTTTTCGGGATCAATCCCGAAGCATAATATGACGAGATCCCGTTCGAGATCGACGGGATTGGGCAGCAGTAGTCAGCGACGCTACAAACGTCCACTCGGGGCGCGAGTGGTGCGCTGACTGACTGACGGTCAGGCGGGAGTGTCGGCCGAAGAAAGAAAACTATCCCGACTATTTACGAATATTAGCGACGGATGACGAGCGGGACAGATAATATAAAACTGTGTCGAGTGAGTGAGAAAGAGATACTTGCGTGCGTACAGGCAGCCATTTGTTTGTTTTAGTTGTGCGGTTATGGTCATTACTTTTTCTTAAATTATGCATTTTTTATTGTTTATGTGAGTTAAATAAACATAATTTTTGGATTCTTACGTTATTAATACCTTAAAATGTATAAAAATAATCCAGATCAAGTGTATGTTGAGTTTAGCAGTCGTTTACCGGTATGGAGATACTTCAAGAAAGCAGTTAATAATTTGACTGCTCAATGCAAGTTATGTAAAGCTATTCTCAAAACCACATCCGGGTCTACAAAAGGTTTATACGTCCATATGATGTCAATCCACAAAATTGACACAAAATCATTGAATGGGGGAGTCGGAAGAACATCAAGTAGAGCCGGGTGTTGTCGATAATTTACGTCACAAACTAATACGTCACTTCAAGAGGAATTAGAAGAGACTCTGAGAGTATCTAAAAGTTCTCTTTCACGTGTATCCACGAGTTTAGATAAATTAAAGTCAGTCATAAAAAAGAAATGGATCTATTTGAGTGTGGAGGAACAAGGGGGAGATTTTTGCAGTTTGCATTTAATTGGTCATGCTGCTGCCAACCAGTGTTGAGTCGGAGAGGGCATGGGGAGCAGCTGGGTACATTGCAACAGACATTAGATGCCGTTTAGCAGATAGCACCCTTAATACACTTTGTTTTTTAAGAAGTTACTTTCAAAATCACCCGTAATTACTTTCTAATCTCAGCAAGCTTTATTTTTTCTTTTGATTATTTTAATTTAAAAAAAATCTGTTAGTTATTTAGTAACTATTATTAAAGAATAAAGGTTTTTGTTTTCTTTCAAACAATATATTCTTTTAATTAACGAGATCCCGAAAATTCCGAGATCTCGCGAGATTGTAATTTCTAATCTCGCGAGATCTCGAATTTGCGTACTCGAGTCGAGATTGCATTCCCTAATATCTAGACAAGGCGCGTGGGTCTGAGGTTAAGGCCCGTTTCATACAAATCTTAATTTAAGATTTGAGATCAAAACACCCAACCAAACTAAAAATTATTAAATCAATATGTTTATCTATCAAATCTCCAGTACGCCTGATAGCTAAGTACTTTATTTAATTTTTGTTTTAAATTATAAGATTTTAGTGGTTCAAGATTTTAGAGGCAACTTGAAGAATGATTTGAGTGTTAAACGAAGGTATTTATTCGTTTGTATTCAAATTTATTTTACGGTATTTACGCAAAATAACTTTTTAATAGAATAACTTTACATATATTAAACACTATTTGATCATGTAAGCCTCACTGGGTGCTGTACCCCGTTTAATAAAATATGAATTAATTAATTTTAATGACCAAAAATAAAACTAAAGCGTCGATGACACATGGCGAGTTTACAAGCCACTATCTACTAAGTTTAAAAGCGGGTAAATCGGCGAGTGAGATTGTCATGATGACACACAAAACTGTCCACTCGCTCAGTAGCGTAGGAACTGAGGTTGCTGCTAGCGCCAGTAACAAGAATAACGACGCCTGCGTGAACTAATTCTTCAGATGTTTGACAGTCGAAATCAGCTGTTTATCGAAAGCCATGTTGGAAACATAAATAAACCAATCACGAGCAAGCGGAGCAAGCGTGTAGGCGAGTAAAGTTGACGACCTTTCAACGTTTTTTCGTAGATTGTCAACAATCTGCTAGTCGCTGCTAGTTAGCAAGTAACACGATGACACTGAGCGAGTTTACTAACAGGTAATGAATTTCCCAGATAGTAGCTTTGTAAAATCGCCACGTGTCATCGACGCTTTAGATAAAATAAAATACATTAATTTGTAATGAAAAAAAAATCGACAAATATTATGAGGTGCGGATTTATTTTGTATATAGTGACAGCTGTTTCGCCTTCTGAAGGCATTATCAAACTGTGGCAACTTACAGACGACATATATTTATATTATTTCCATGTAGGTTTAATGAATAACTTATAATGAATATATTATGCTTCCAATGAAAAACTTATTGAATTTATTTTTATTACCAACTAGCTGGTCCCGGCATGCGTTGCTATGCCATAAAGAAATTGTTTCTCCCTGAGTGCCTTTTCCCATTCGTCCCGTTCCCCTTCCGCCTCCCTTTCTTCTCCTGCGTCCTCTTCCCCTCTCGCGTTCCCACCCCCTCCCCCCCTCTTTAGATATAGGTGGGGACACTGTGGGGGATTTTCGCGAATTAAAGCGCTAAATATGTTAAGGTTAAACGTCACGTACGTTATAATCTACGCATTCACAGATGGCCTCAATAAAATAATTTTAGGTTTTTAATACTTTTGCACGTTACGCTTTAAAATATTAAGGTAAATTAATTGTTTACGCCTGTTCATATTTAATATGAATATAAATAAATAGTTTTGTCCATAAACAAACGCAAATCTTTCAAGAGAGACTGAAAAATTCAATTTTGTATCAGTGACTCAATCCAATATTGTATTTTTCAGCCTTTCTTGAAAGATTTGGGTTTGTTTATGGACAAAAATATTTATTTATATTCGTTAAATATGTACGGGCGCAAATAATTAATTCACCTCAATATTTTAAAGCAAAAAGTATTAAAAACCAAAATTAATTTAATTGGCGCCATCTGTGAATGCGTAGATTATAACGTAAGTGACCTATAACCTTAAGGTTAAACGTCACGTACGTTATAATCTACGGATTGAGTTATAATATTGGATTGAGTCACCTATACAAATTTGAATTTTTCAGCCTCTCTTGAAAGATCTGGGTTTGTTTATGGACAGAACTATTTATTTATATTCATACTAGCAGACCCGGCCACACGTTGCTGTAGCTAACGAAACACAATGCCATTACCCAATCTTTATAAAAACCACACCACCCGCTAGCCAGCTGCCCGCTGCCCGCTGCCTGAATTGAATATTTGAATTTATCGGCTTTTCTCTACTATAATAAGCATGTATTATACATATAAACTAATTAACTCGCCACTAATTATACAATGCTTGCAATGCAACACTGGATATTTGAAAAGGTAAAATCAAATACCTACTTACTCTAGGACATCTATTTTCCAATTTCTTCCGTAGAACGAATTTCAAAAGTGACTAGTACGGCCCGCCAGCCGTTTTAAATTGCACAAAAATATGTTTTCTTTGAATTTCTCGGCTTTTCTCTAATATAATTTACATGTATTATACATACAAACATTCCTCTTCAATCACCTATCTATTGGTGAAAACCGTATGAAAATCCGTTGCGTAGTTTAAAAGATTAACGCCCACATCCATTTTGAGCGACATAATTTTATACTATGTAATGATGATGATGTAATGATTAAGTGTGTACGGGCGCAAACCATTAATTTACCTTAATATTTTAAAGCGTAACCTGCAAAAAGAATTAAAAACCTAAAATAATTTGATTGGCGCCATCTGTGAGTGCGTAGATTATAACGTACGTGATGTTTAACCTTAAAACGCGAAATAGCAGCGATTTTTACAGCAAAACTCGACAATATGCGAACTTTTCAGTGTTGCGAGCAAAAGTACAAATTTCGGAATAACTAATAACTAGATGGAACACGTGGCTTAATGCAGTCGAATATCTAGCTGAATTCAAGGATGCTTTCATCCATTTCATGAAGGAGTATGAACCCAAAAATTCGAGTATTGATCACATTTTAGAGCAGTTTGCAGATAGTAAGTAGTAAATTGGTAAATGTGTTAGAAGAGTCCAAATATCCATACGCTCATTTGCTTTGGGAGGACTGGTGTCTCTAAGCCTTAGTTTAAAAAAAATGAGCGATGGTGTTCTCCCTGTCAAAACCTTAGGGGCTGTTCAGGAGGTAAAGAACCAGGTTGTTTTAATCCAAATAAAAACCCAAATAAGAGAGAGTTGTCAGAAGAGTTCTGTGAAATTGGCGTCTCATGTGCTGAACCGTCAAGACAACAGCACTAATCTATTCGTAACAACTCGCTTCGACGCATTTTGGTACCGTTTCTTATAGTAAGCGTCTCAACTTATCACACTGATTTCATAAGCTATAAGAAAGTTGTAAGTTTGCGCGGACGTGATTAAACTATTTTTTTTTGGTATTCTTTTTTGGGGTGTTATGCCGTGTTGTTCTACCTCCTCCTTTAGCCAACGTTTCGAACAGCGTTATCCCCCCATTACACGTATCAGTATTCGCATCAGTATTTGAATACTGATGCGAATACTGATGCGTGTAATGGCTAATACTGACGCATCGACAAAATTACTGACGCGCATCTAGATATTTGGATCGGCCTCATCAGTATTGGGGCGTGGCCGAAAAGTGGTGGGGATACTGATGCTGTACTGATGCGTGTAAGGGCTCGCCGCATCAGTACTAGAGGCGGGCAAAGCGTCTCAGTTGAGCGAGCCGGTTCACTGGGTCTCGTTCAATGAAAAGATCCGGGTCAGTGAACCGGCTCGAATGAACGACTGAATTGGTCCATCTCCCCCGTCCCCTCCCTCGGCCCTCCACACTTTATTAAAAAGGGAACCCCAATATTTTGGGGTTCCCTTTTTAAACGGATTCTTGTATCCCTGAATGAAAAAATGAAATCCTTTGTATTTAGTTGAGTTTTGATCTTTGGTGTGAAACCAACACCAACTTTACTTTTTTAACGATTTTTAGAAAGCATGAATTATTGAAAATAAACAATGAATGATTTACTGAAAATAAACAATGAGCATAATAATAATATAACTTATCCTGTTATAATAAACAAAATAATGTGGCCGGAGCGTCGACGTCACGACGTCACGACTGACGTATTATGCACGCATACCCGCTTGAATTCCGATATTATTATTATATTCATTGTATTTCGGTAATAACATGCACGGCGCACCAGCAAAGGATAATGTGGCCGGAGCGCTGACGTCACGACTGACGTTTTATGCACGCAAACACGCTTGAATTCCGATATTATTATTATATTCATTGTATTTCAGTAATACGTGCACGGCGCACGCACACTGACCAGCAAAGGTACGCCACCGCGTAGAAAAGTGTCATAGTGAACTGAACTGTAAACCGTTACCTTACTTTCATATTTTACCTTTCTGCGTCGCTGACTAGAGTGGCTATGAACGAACGAACGAACGAGCAATCCGCATCAGTACATCTAGTGACCCGCGAGCCGCGAGATCCGTTGAACGATACACTGCTCTCGGCTCCCACGGGTCAGTCGGGTCTTCGGATCTCACGGGTCAGTTGCTCAGTCGGCTCACCGGATCTGGCGGGTCAGTTGGCTCACCGGCTCACTCGTTCGCGAAGATCCGCGAACCGTGAAGATCGTTCTTTGGGAACCGGATCTTACGGATCAGTATGAAAATCCGGTTCACTGAGCCGACTCGTTCGCGAACGACTCACTTCTAATCAGTACGTCAGTATTTCTTGTGCGCCATGGAGGACGGTGCTGTCTTATCACCTCTAGCTATGTCGGACAGCGATGTCGCATCTCCAGCTCCGCGTCGCGAAACGTCCTGGCTACATTCATCGAGGCATAAGATGCGTGATATACTATGGAATATGCGTCACAAGGACTAGAAAAATACTATAAAGAGGAATAGGACCATTTTTTATTTTTTTATTACATAAGCTCCACACAGGAGGCCCTGAGGAAAATAATTTCCCTCAGGGCCTATGTCATCTTTGGGGATGCTGTGTGGAGGGTTTTTTAAAGAAAGGAAGGAGAGGAGAGTTCTTGGAAGGAAAAGGGTTTAAGGGGTGGGTAGGAATCTGGAGTTCAGTGTGTCTTGGTCATCCGCCTCCAAGATCTAGACAAACCTCACCCCATGAACCCAGGCAACCCTGCTTAAATCACCAAACGTAGCCAACCACTTTTGGTGACCTATGGCAGAGGTGTTGGTTATCCAATAAAGGTTCCAAGAGCGGCGGTACCCATTCCCGCCTCCCAAATTGTATTGGAGGAATTGAGGGGAATAATGGTCAGTAAATCCAAATATTATGAGGGAAGATGCACGAATAAAAATAAATACGTTGCGATGTAATTATAGGTCAACTCAAAAAAACCATATCTGCCAAAAGATCCGGAGCCGGACTCGACGAAGTGTATATCCCAAAATCGTAGAGTTACAGCTAATTTTTCTCTTGGCGTGATTGAGGCTCTCATGGCTATATTTTATAATAATAATTTATAGAATAACCGTATCTAGCAATTTGTTGAAATTATCATTGTTCATCCTAAAAAATAATTTTTATAGTCATGTGGATCAGTCAGCAAAATTTTTTCCATTAAATTCAAGTGTGAGAATTTTTCTTATTTGAGAAGCCACTTCACTCGTTTCTTTGTACCGAATGCCAAAATTATAGCAAGACAGGCTTTTCTTTTCGGATTCATCACTTTAAAAGCGTCTGTTCCGCAAGGTTTCGCAACGATACTGACGTCAGTATACTGACACGTGTAATGGCTCACAAATACTGACGGTTGTCGTCAGTAATTCGCATCAGTAAATACTGATGCGAATACTGATGCGTGTAATGGCCGGATTACAGTGTCCATCATCAGGGCAGATGTGTAGACTATAGGAGGAGGTAGCGCAACACGGCATAACACCCCAAAAACAAATAACAAAAATACTTTTGGCCGTGAAAATCTCAAATCATATCCAGCACTAATCTATTTCTTGAGCAACACGTAAAATGTTCAATCCTGTAATTGTAGGTCAGAATGTCCAGCGATCAGACGCTATTCTTTTAGCAAGTAAAAGTAGGCTTGCACCAACATTCAAATCTGTTGATGACAGTAAATTCCTGGAAGGTAACAGCTGTTTTCGAAGACAGCTTGTAGAGTACTGAGGGATGGAGTCACTGTAGACATAATTTAGCTACTCTTAGCTGTAAAAATTGTTCATAGAGATTTTGTTGAGGCAGCTCTGATGACAGTGTGGGCCCCTGTGAATAGTATTGAAGCAAAAGATTTTTTTAGTCGCTATAATCTTGTATTGACAGATGGTAGAAGGAACAAGGTTAGAAAAAAGTTATTCATGTTTTTTACTTGTACTATCGTGTAGAATCACCTCCCAAAGTTTGTGCACTTTTCCCCGGGACACTTTGTGAAAAATCATTAACAAAATATACCTTCTAAATAAAAGAGTTTTCATTATATTTGTTTTATTTCAGTACCTACCCACGCCTTATTTGTAGGTATGCACCCAACATGTTTTAATCTATGTTACTACACCTAGAAAATTATGTGTAAAACTTTTTTTTTAATATTAACACCTCTTTTATGGATAATTTCTTGATTTAAACCTTATTTTCAAAAAACCTGTTTTTACTTATTGCTACAATAATCTCTCGTCCGCCCGCCACAGACAAAGAAATTTATATATTAGACAGTGAAAAATAACGAGAGGTATAATCAAAAGATATGATGGTGTGTGAAGAGTCTATTGAGGAATTGAAGGAGAGGAAGTTATGGAAAGAAAAATGTGTGAGGGGTGGGTAGAAATCCGGGGGTCAATGTGTCCAGGAGTGACGGACGTATGAAATCATCCCCCCTACTACGGTGAAAGACGATGGGCCGAAAAATTCTGGCTGAAGAGGGCATCTAGGTTAGGTCTCTTATAACCAGTCCCTCCCGATCTGGCTTGCCACGCAGTAGACGAACAAACGCTTTTGCTGCCAAGATCCAGACAAAATTTGAGTTTCATTGCTATTGATGCCTGTCTCATGCTATGGGTTTAATTTAATACATATATTTCTATTACATATGCAATCTTAGAATATAGCATTCTAAGCGGTTTAAATTCTCGTTAATACGTTACAAAATGGCTCCAACGTGGTTTCTAATTTTATATGCTACAACTTTACTTCATGATCACGAGCCCTCCCACTAAGCTACCAAAATTAGCGAACCACTTGGGGTGACCTGTGGCAGTGGTATTGGTTATCAAATAAATGATTTCCGGGGCAGCGGTACCCATACCCGCGTCCCAATTGTTGAACGGAGCGGAGGCAATTTGAAACATTAAGAGCGTTTAACCACCCAGCGACCGAAAATCCACATTTCGTCGAAAGTTGTTCTTACGATCTTGCAGGGCGGTTACAATGAGAAACATTAATTATTCTCCTTACCAGCTTTTTAAAATTGTAACTCAGCATCGATTTTAAATTTGCTTTAATTTATACCTACATTAAAAAATGTTGAAAGGCATGATGATAAAACTATTAAAATAATGTACTTTTTGTAATTATTTTTTTGATTAATAATAATAATAATAATTGGATAATTTGTATAGCGCCGTTTTTGTGAAAAATCACCTCAAGGGCTCTTTACAATTTATTATGAATCCTAGGCTCTATCTAATTTTTTCTTACCTGTACCCTTACACTTCCGATAAAACACACTTTATTAGAAAGTTTATGCTTGGGGAAGATACGACTTTGCACGTGGAGGACATTATATTCAAAACACTGGACATTGCATGGGTTTTACATTTATATTTATATTTAAAAGAAGATTAATGCCAAAGTTGAGTTAATATTTATTTTGAAAGTCTGGAGAATTTTAAGAATTTGCTTTTACACACATAGTTATTTACAATGTTGCGAGCCGTGAAGGCGAAGGTGAAAGTTTTTTTTTTAACTTATGGATATGACTGTCTGAAAAGATGAGTTTTAAGTTTAGCTCTAAATTGCGCTGAATCTGTGATCATTCTTAACTCGTGTGGCAGTCCATTCCAGGCTTTAGGTCCTGACACTCCGAAAGCACGCTCACCGAATTTAGTATCTGGTGTGCGCTTTGGTTCCTTCAACCTTCCAATCGCTGATGTTGCTGCTGACCTGAGGGTTGATTGTCGAGAATTGGAAATTTCTGGAATACACATAAGTAAGTCGGAGCCATTGAATACCATCCAGCAGAGCTTAAACTGGATTTTCTCGGGGCACTTGAGCCAGTGAAGATTTTCAGTAAGTATTTATTATTTTTCAATAATTTCTAAGTTAAATAAGAATGTAAAAAAAATCTGAAATGTTTAAAAATAAAAAAACTAAGTGAGCAAATAAATACATAAACGGACCAATTTTCGTCAAGAAACACATGTACGTATATATATTTTTTAATGATTTTATTTAAACTAAAATTAAAATTCTAAGACATGCGATACTCAGATAATACGAGTATATTGATTTATTTTACTGCATGATTATATGATTTGAAATGGGTGAGGTATAAAACAAAATCTTTTTTGAAAATTTAACAAATCTGCCAACGATCTGTAGTTTAACGTTATTATCTGTACAACTTCTCTATCTCTACATCTCCACAGATTATAAATAAAAGTCCTCCGCGTCGTCTGTCTGTCTATCCGTCTGTCTGTTCGCGATAAACTCAAAAACTACCGAACGGATTTTCATGCGGTTTTCACCAGTAGATTAGAGTGTTTCGTGAGGAAGATTTAGGCATATAATTTGTCAAGGATTTGTGTAAATTGATTGAAACATAACGATAATTGTTAGAAGTGTCGGAAAATGTCAAGCCGCCTGGTAGCTTACGTCGTCTTGTTAGAATAATAAATTCGTATAAACCAAACAGTCCTTTGTATCAGACGATTGCCCATAGATGGCAACACTGTCTATGCTTCGCGTCACCCTTTATGGTCGGCTGTACTTTGACAATGTCGTGTAACCAATTCATTATAATAAAACTCACTTATAACATTTAATCCTGGTTTATTTTGCTCTCTATCCTTCAGGTTATGGGCCCAGGATACGCGGGAAGTAAAAGTACGTAAATAGTTTTCAGTGCGGAATGCCAGACGAGAGTGCAACACAACCGACAACTCAAGACTCGTTTTTGTCAACAATGGCGTCGTCGACAACAAGTGCAGGAATTTCAGTAAATTTTGAGAAACTCAGTGGAATTTCAAATTATGGAAATTGGAAATTCTTAATGCGTATGTACTTGGTACATGAAGATTTATGGGAATGCATCGAAGAGTCTACAGCGGGTGTCCCCAAGGTCACCGATGAACGCAAACAACTAAAAGCGCTCGCAAAAATATGTTTAATGGTGCAGCCATCGTCTTTCTATCATGTACGGAATGCAGCGACTGGATATGAAGCCTGGCGTAACTTGAAAACGGCGTATGAAGACAAAGGGTTGTGTAGAAGACTCGGACTTTTACGTACATTGTTTGGATTGAAATTGGAACAATTTAAAGATATGGAAGCGTATATCTTGAAGATCACAGACTTGGATCAACAACTACGAGACATAAATGCTCCATTAGACGATGATTTTCTGTCAGTGTTGATGTTAAGTGGTTTACCATCAAACTACGACCCACTTATCATGGCGTTGGAAAATTCGAACTTTAAATTGTGCAGTGAAACCGTTAAAAGTAATTTATTACAAGAAAATCTGCGTAGAGACTTTGACAAGGGCGAAGAAAGTGCGATGTTTACAAACCCGAAAACAAAAGGTGTCAACAACAAACAATCTACCAGGGTCATCAAGTGCTTTATTTGTAAAAAGCCTAATCATTATGCTAAAAACTGTCCAACAAAAATAAATAAAAGTGACAAACGGAGTGAAAAATATGAAAAAGCGTGGAACGGAACGTTATTGACGGCATTAGCTGTGGACATTAACTCGGATGTTTGGTATGTCGACTCCGGCGCTACTTGTCACATGACGAACAACAAAAATTTATTACAAAACTACGTTGTGGAAACTCCGCGTTCAGTAACAGTGGCAAATAAACAAAAGATGCACAGTGAAGGACACGGTGATGTGGAATTGTTGTTGAAAGCACACAAAGAAACGACGAAAATAAGTGAGGTTATTTACGTACCGGGATTGTCAACAAACCTTATTTCTGTTGGAAAAATGGCAGCCAAAGGACTTGATGTGCACTTTGACACAGAGAAGTGTAATATTTATTGTGGAAAAGATGTAGTCGCCAGTGCTACGAAGGTCAATGGTGTTTACCAATTGGACACAATGAGTCAGCCGTCAACAAACACGAGTGAGCTGAATGCAGCCTGTCAATCAATGGATTTGGAGGCTCCATTGCGTATGAAGCAGTCCATGGATCATGAAACGGAAGCTGTGAATTTGTGTGAAGCGAAGCCATCCCAAGATTTATGGCATCGCAGACTTGGGCATCTGAATAGGCGTAGTATGGATTTACTTAAAAAAGGTATGGCTAGTGGAATTGATTTTTTTTTTTTTTTTTACAGTGAATACCGCACAAGAATCTCAACTGCTCCCGTCTGGAGCCAGTGAGACTATGGCATCCCCAATTGGGGTATGTTGTGAGGCTGAAGGTAGCGGGGGGGGGGGGAAGGAGGTGGGGAAGAGGAAGGTTGGGAAGTACCTGGCTATTCAGATCTGGTCACTAAACACGGCTAAAGCCATTTTCAAGCAACGTTTCAATTCTGAATGGTGGTCTTACACCAGGGCGATACTGATAGTATCTTCCACTCTGGAACATGCCGCAAATATACTATATATTATTTTAAATGAATTAATTGTGAAATAACACAAATTAATCAAATAAAATTTATTTGCGCATGCCGGGTTCGAACCCGCGACCTCCGGAATGTGAGTCAAGAGTCTTAGCCACTGGACTACGGAGGTCGTCCAGTGGCTAAGACTGATAGCAAACATACTCCCTGTGTAGCATGTCTTGAGGGAAAACAAAGTAGATTGCCATTCCCAAAAAGGTCTTTCAACAGAGTTACTGAGAAGCTAGGCCTCATACATTCCGATTTGTGCGGTCCTATGTCAGTTTCCTCATTTAGTGGCAGTAAATATCTATTAACATTCATAGATGATTTCACAAGAATGACATTTGGTTATTTTCTTAAGAGTAAAGATGAAGTATTGCCGATATTTAAAATCTATCTAAAATCTAAACTAAAATCCGAAATCTAAAATCAGACCAATTTAAAAATCAAAGCTCTTCGAACAGACAATGGCCGTGAATATGTTAATAAGCAGTTCCAGATGTTTCTACAAGAACATGGCATCGAGCATCAATTGACCGTCCCATACTCTCCGCAGCAGAATGGAGTAGCAGAACGGGCCAACCGGACAATTGTGGAGGCTGGACGATGCATGCTGCAAGATGGTGGAATGGACCGGAGGTTCTGGGCAGAGGCATTGAATATGGCAATATTTATTAAGAATAAATCACCAAGCAAGGCGGTGAGAGGTACCACACCCGAAGAGAAATGGTCTGGTAAGAAAGTCAATTTATCTGAATTAAGAGTATTTGGCTGTGTTGCTTATGCAATGATCCCGTATGAAAAGCGCAAGAAATTGGATCCAAAGAGTAAAAAATATATCCATGTTGGATATTGTACTGAATCGAAGGGATATCGATTAATTGATCCAGAAAAACCTTCAAAAATTATCAAGTCTAGAGATGTACAGTTTTTTGAAGAGAAAATGTATAAAGATGCGGTAGCTAACGAGGAAAACTGCATTAATGATTTTCAGTTGGAACTTTCTAATAATAATGTAGATGTGAACACTATTGAAAACAATGTTGTTGAGTCTTCAGTTACAGAAGTTATGGAATTGTCTTCATCTAGTTCTACTGAACTTAACTATGTTGATGACCCTAAAGATATCACCTGGAATCCTGAAATGACTATGGATCAAGCGTCAAGTGATTATGAAGACTATGAAGAATCTTCAAATGCAGTGGTGGCTATGACAGCAGCAAGTCACGGTTACGAACCACAGACAATACACGAGGCGCTGTCGGCACCTGATAAAGAATACTGGAAGGAAGCCATAGCAGATGAGTATAAATCATTTGAAAAGAATAAAGCTTGGAACCTAACATTACTACCAGATGGAAAGAAAGCAGTCAAATGCAAATGGGTTTTCAAGAAGAAACTGGGATCTGAAGGACAACTTCTACGTTATAAAGCTCGTCTTGTTGCCAAAAGATTTACGCAGGAATATGGCATAGACTACTCAGATACTTACGCGCCTGTGATAAGATATTCTACAATACGCAGCTTGCTTGCTCTGGCAGTCAACTTAGATATGAATGTTGATCACATGGATGTGAAGACAGCCTTCTTAAATGGAGAATTAAAGGAGACGGTATACATGGAACAGCCAGATGGATATAAAATAAAGGGTAAGGAAACCCATGTATTTAAACTAAATAAAGCAATATATGGCCTTAAACAAGCATCAAAGGTCTGGTATGACAAGATTGATAATGTTTTGACAGACCTCCAGTTCAGAAAGTCACTTAACGAGCCTTGTGTATACATAAAATCATATACAAATGGTAATCTGATGATATTAGGGTTGTATGTGGACGATATTTTAATTTTTAGCAAGGATACACCAGAGAAAAAGAAGTTGAAGGAGGAACTGATGAGAATATTTGAAATGAAAGACCTTGGTCGGGCTACACATATATTGGGAATGCGATTAAAACAAGAGAAAAATAAAATTATTCTTGATCAAAGAAACTACATACAGACAGTGTTACAACAGTTTAATATGGCTGATTGTAAGCCTGTGAATACACCTCTAGAAAGCGGTATGAAGTTTGAAAAAGGGAATCAAGCCGATAATAACAGCTGGTACAGAAGCCTCATTGGATGCATTATGTACATAGCAGTATGCACAAGACCTGATATTGCTCACGCTGCAAGCGTATTGAGTCAGTTTAATAATTGTCACTCTGAAATTCACTGGAAAGCAGGAAAACGTGTTCTGCGATATTTAAAGGGAACTATGGATCACCACATAGTATATGAAAAATCCACATTGTCAATTACAGGATATGTGGATGCAGATTGGGCGTCGAACCAACTAGACCGACGTTCATACACGGGTTACGTGTTTAACATAGGTAACTCTGCTGTATCGTGGGAAAGCCGCAAGCAGAGAACGGTCGCACTTTCAACTACTGAAAGTGAATACATGGCTTTATGTGAAGGAGCAAAGGAAGCTACATTTATCAGAAATTTCTTACATGAATGTCTAGGTAAATTGTTGCCAGTGACTCTGTTTAACGATAGTCAGTCAGCACAAAAATTATGTAACAGTCAGATTAATCACAGTCGAAGCAAGCATATAGATATTAGACATCATTATGTAAGACAAATTGTAAAAGGATAAAATCATTGATTTAGAATATTTGCCTACTGAACATATGCCTGCAGATGTTTTAACCAAACCTTTGTGTAAAGATAAACATTTGAATTGTGTTTCTAATCTTGGTTTACAGACTGTTTAGTTTAAGGGCAGGTGTTAGAATAATAAATTCGTATAAACCAAACAGTCCTTTGTATCAGACGATTGCCCATAGATGGCAACACTGTCTATGCTTCGCGTCACCCTTTATGGTCGGCTGTACTTTGACAATGTCGTGTAACCAATTCATTATAATAAAACTCACTTATAACATTTAATCCTGGTTTATTTTGCTCTCTATCCTTCACGTCTGCCTAATCCCTTTGAGATATTACAAAACAATGCATGGTGGGATATTCCTCTTTTATAGATTTACAAAAAAGTCCGCGAGGGCATATATCTATCTTTTACAGATAGCTTACTGTACCCATTCTATCTTCTAAAAAAATGGTCACGTACATTGCGGTAATTGAAAAGTTATTTAGACGGATACAGTATTAATCCTTATTAACTTAAATACGTTAGTTACCCCAAGCATTTCATGCACATTATTATAATCTTTCACACCATTTCTACGTATTATAAATTAAAGTCCTCCGCGGCATCTGTCTGTTTCTTCGCGATAAACTCAAAGTGGTGGTTATAAAGGTTGGATAACCAGCCAGTAGATGACGTTGTGTTTTATTAGCCACAGCAACGCGTGGCCGGGTCAGCTAGTATTTTATAAAATATAAACCTACAAAGTAATCATCCAATAGGTATTCTAATGTGGGTGACTGGGTGACATTGGGCATACTCACTTTCTGCCTTTGACACTTTAGTGTGCGGTTGGTGGAGATCGGACAACTCAACACAGTGGCACCTCAAGATGCATTTGAAACGTGATATGAAGTCATGAAAAGTGGTGAAATAAACTAGGTAATAATACATACGACCGAGTCGACAGGAAAAAGCTATGGAAGGTGTTGTCCAAGTATGGGGTGAATACAAATCTCACACAGTCAATTGCGTCTCTGTAAGTGGCTTATGTCTGTCTTTTACGGATAGCTTACTATGCCCATTCTATCTTCTAAAAAAATGGTCACGTACAATGCGGTAATTCGAAAGTTATTTAGACGGATACAGTATTAATCCTTATTAACTTAAATACGTTAGTTACCCCAAGCATTTCATGGACATTATTATAATCTTTCACACCATCTCTACGTATTATAAATTAAAGTCCTCCGCGGTGTCTGTCTGTCTGTCTCTTCGCGATAAACTCAAAGATGGCGGTGGTTTTAAAGTTTGGATAACCGTCCTGTAGATTGCGTTGTGTTTAGTTAGCCAGAGCAACGCGTGGCCGGGTCAGCCAGTACTAAAAATAAACATTTTTTTCTCAAAATTTAAAACATGCGAATGCTAGATAAAAGAACAATCTTTCGAAATCCATTTATAATTTTTTGTGGAAAAGAGTTAATACGTCTAAAATCTGATTTAAAAATGACATATTTCTTGTTTTCTCTGGTTATACCCCCTTAACGAAAAATTAAACGCTTCTACGCCGAAAATTAACATTTATTTGAAATTCCGCATCTCCTTAAAAATATTCAGTCAAAATAGATAGAAAACCCGTTTTACCAGTGACCGATGAACTTAAGCGAAAATTATTCGTTTTTAATAATTTTGAGCTCGATTATTAAGTGTTATTCCCAAACAAGGTTGGATGGAGCGCAGTCGTCGGTGACAGTGCAGCTTCAAGTGAATAGTTTGTGAACTAGAAGGGCGCAGTTTAAAGATGAAGCGATCGCAGTTCTGGTGGGCGGCGGCGGTGTTTGCCGCCCTTGTGATGGTATCTCCTCCCACAGCTCTGGGACAGAGATCTCCATGTCCGGATATCTTCAGATACAAGAAAGATGAAAATGGCGTACAATTTGGGGAACTTCAAATACCCAACGTCGGTTTTGGGTCACATGATATCATATTGAAGATGTCTTTGAAGATGACAACACGCCATGTAAGAATAAATAAACTTTTATATATTTAATTGTGATTTATTTTTGGAGTACTACGCCATGCTGCGCTACCGCATTCTTTTTCCTTCTTTTTCCAAAGGACTTGAGTTACAGTCTCAATCATCAGGGCAGATGTGTCAACACGGCGTAATACCCCCAAAATAAATCACCATAATATTTTTCGCCGTGAAAATTTATAATGACTTATTTTTATTATCGTTATGGATTTGCGGTAGTAAAGCAGTGGCGTACGGTGCCGTGACATAAAAATAGGTTTTCCTCTTATAATTTTATTTTAACACTTACCGTGTTTAAGGGAAATGTGCAATAAATCGGTACAAATCCGGGTTGCAGGTCCTTCACATGACTCTTTAAAAACTCAGGACGATGCTTAAAAACTATCCAGGACAGCCCAGGACATCCTAAAAAGTAGGACATATCATGGGAAAACAGGACGGTTGGCAACCCTACAATACACAATACACTAATCCCCAAACACATTTTGATTTTTATATATACGTATAGATGTTTATAGATAGTTATTGACCGAAGGTTCGGTTTTGGTTTCGGTTTCGACAAAGTTTCGGCAAAAATTCTAGTTTCGGCAGAAAATTTGCTGAACCTTTGGCCGCACCGAAACTCTGCGTTCGTGAATTATCGCGCGTCGTCCGGCTGACTTCGGATGAGTTCGTAGCTCGTTATTACATTTAACACTTGTAATAAGAATGTTGTGATTGTAAACGCAATTAAAATTAAAATACTCAATTAATGGGGTCCTTCCTTTATAATGTAAGTATAGGTTAGTAAGTGTTGATTATTGACAAATGTTTATTTATTTATTAATTTACGGATAACAGTCCATTAAAAACATAATAATAACACGAATAAAAAAACAGAGATGACAGTGAAGGGAGAGCACATAAAAATTAATAGCAATGACAATATAAAATATAAAAAGTACACATAGAGACACTACAAGTCAAAGCATGAAGAAGCATTTAAATATTGCGTATCGACTGGCGAAAGTCATTTAGTTTTACACCAAAAAAATCCATGCGTTGACAAGTCTCGACATTCTGGATAAGGGAGAATGGTATCCATAATTAGTAGAATGTTGATTCAGGAACAGCAATTCATTATTTCGAAGTCTACGGGAAGGGATGTTAAACTGGATGAGTTGTAACAACGCAGGTGTATCAGTAATACTGTTGATAATTTTAAATATGCAAATTAGATCAGAGTCCTTTCTACGTTTTTCTAAAGAAGACATGTTTAAAATGTGTTCAATTTCATTATATGAGTACTTGCCTCTTTCAAGACCCAACCTCCAAGCAATTCCTCTTAGAAAACGATGTTGTATGGATTCGATATGACAAATGTGGACGGCATAGAAAGGAGACCAAATGACACTAACATATTCAAGGTGTGGGCGAACCAGCGAACAGTAAAGAGTTTTAAGTGTACTTATATGTTTGAAGTCAGAGGTAATTCTTTGAATGAAGCCGAGTAGTTTAAGTGATTTATTTACGATATTATTAATGTGATCACGGTAAGAAAGTTTGCAGTCTAGAGTGACCCCAAGGTCCTTGATAGATGTGACAGTAGATAGACAAACACTATTTAGTTTATAATCAAACTGAATAGGTTTTTTGGTTCTATAAAAGGACAAAATTTTGCATTTATCAACATTAAGATCCATGCAGTTAATTTTGCACCAATCGTTAAATGAATCAATATCAAGTTGAAATAGTAAACAGTCAAGGTGGGATTTAATAATCTTAAGAATCTTATTATCATCAGCAAATAGCCAGAAACGTATGTGAGAAAAAAACTTTAGTGATATCATTAATAAAAAGGTTAAAAAGAAGCAGGGCCAAATGGGCTCCTTGGGGAACGCTGGAAGTTACATTAATGTTAAAGGATTCAAAGTTATTTATTTAAACCCTTTGTTTTCTATCTGTCAAGTAAGAGTGAAAGAATGATAACAAAGAGTTTATAATGCCTATAGCATAAAGTTTGGCCATGAGGATACGGTGATTAACTGTTGTTAACATATTGGTTAATTTTTATAATTTTTGTTTGTTTTATATCAGTAATATCAAAAAAATATTTTTTTTCACATACTACTTATATTTATTGTTTTTTATTTCATTTAAACGCAACAAAATTTAAAATACTCAATTAATGAGGTCATTCTTTATAATGTAATTGTTGATTATTGACAAAAAAAAATTCCAAAACTATTTATTCACAAACTACAATTATTGCTTTTTATTTCATTTAACACTTGTTAACTCTCTGTACGTATATGAATAAAAAGTAAGCCAAATTTCAGTAAACAATATATTTTTAACATGTCTAAAAAAGTTTCGGTTTTGGCCATTGACGTATCTTGGTCGAAGGTTTCGGCCGATACCGAAGATTCGGTCTCGGTTTCGGTTTCGGTAGAAAGTCCTGTTTCGGTTGGACACATTAATTTTAGTCTTATATGTAATACAAAACAATTAATACTTGGGCAATACCTCTACTAACGTACTCATTTGGCAATTCACGCAAAACACTTCAATTATCTCAACCAAACGTATGTTGACAAACTTTCGTCAAACAAATGGTTGAGTATTGGAGAGTTGAGCGCAGAAATAGAAGGATTTATGCTTGCCATTCAAGATAGAGTCATTAATACTAAAAATTATAGAAAGCATATAATCAAAGATATAAATCAAATTGATGATTTATGTAGAAAATGTTTGGCTTTTCCCGAAACTATAGAACATATTATATCGGGATGTTCTATATTAGCGCCTTCCGAGTATACATTTAGGCACAATCAGGTTTTAAAAATAATTCACCAAAGTTTGGTAATTAAACATAACTTGATTGACTGCCGTAATATAGTACCATATTATAAATATGAACCAAATTCATTTTTAGAAAATGAATTTTATAAAATATATTATGATAAAACTATACTAACAGACAGAACAATTAGTCATAATAGACCTGACATAGTTTTACATGACAAAATTAAAAAAATAACTTATATCATTGATGTAGCTATTCCAAATTCCTGTAATATTCAAAAAACTATTTCTGAAAAAATAAGAAAATACACAGATTTAGGAAATGAGATTAAAAGAATTTGGCATTCTCGGACTATAAAAATATTGCCATTTGTTATTTCGGCCACTGGCATAATACCTAGGAATCTGATTCAAAATTTAAGCATATTAGATTTGTCAAAGAATTTGTATATAAAAATGCAAAAATCAGTCATTTTAAATACATGTAGGATTACAAAGGATTTTTTAAATATTTATATTGAGGGATCGGTAGGATTTATAGGTTCAATTAGAAATGCCACAGAGCCGAACCCTCTGATATGAAAATATCTGGAGTCGGTGAATTATATTCCCATTTGATCTCTAGTAGGTTGACATGTTGTTCTTGTATTTATAATACTTATATAGTGCAATTGCATAGCGTGGGTTGACTAGATGATTATTTGGGGAAGTGTGTGAAAGGGTTTAGTTTTTCCTTCTTTTTTTCCTTTTTTTTTTTTTTTTGGGGAAAATTTAACCCGGACATTTAAATCTGGTGCATATTAAAATTCAAAATTGTAGCATTCATTCTTATAAAACTTTCACAAATGCGATAAGAACAGTGCAGACTGTTATTATGTTGATGTTTTTAATTGCATTTTTTCAGTTACTTTTTTTAAATCCCCAATTTAGATATACTTAAAATCTTCACTTTAACCATAGAAATAAAAATAAATATAAAAAAAACCAATATTATACCCACGCCTTTATGGGATTTTTTTGTTCATGCATTTATTATATTAAGCTTTTTTTATACTTTTCATTATTTTATGTATCTATTATATGTATTGTGTCAAAAAATTTCAATAAAAAAAAATATGTATATAATTATAAATGTCACTAAAATTCACAATTTCATATTCCCCTTTTCCCCTTCCTTCTTCCACGTCTTCCACCCTCGTCTTCGCTCCATGCTTCTCTCCCACTATCAGAGCCTCGGAGTCAAAAGTATATTGGCGAAATCAGTTTGATTGAAAATATATAAATATGTAGATCACACATTAAGCGATTATCTTAGCGGTGTTTTCCCAGAGAATTAGTAGTGTAGACTAGATAGCGGTCGACTACGTAGATGACAAATTGTATTTGGTCTCTGGGGACAGTAGAAGGGAAGTGGAATCTAAGGCTGAAGAAGGTTTAAAAGTGATCCTTGAATGGGGAAAGAGAAACAGACTCAACTTCGTTCCCCACAAGACCGTGGGTCTCCTCATGAAGGGCATGCTTAGCCGAGGCAGGAACCCCTTTATTAGAATGGGAGACTCATCCATTCGATTTGCAGAAAACACCAGGTATTTAGGCGTCATTATGGATAGATCTTCTTCGTTCCTAGCCCACGTCAAGAACGTCTCCGATAGGGCCCAGGCCTTGTTTCAGAAACTGAGAAGAATCTCAACAGCCGAGTGGGGATTGCGTTCTCCGGCGATTCGCCTGTTGTACGAGGGGGTATATGTGACGCAAGTCTCGTATGCTGCCTCCGTGTGGGAGCATCGCCTGGATAATGTCTTGATAAACTCGGCTCTTAAACGAGGCCAGCGGACTCCCCTGTTGGCGCTCTCGGGCGCTTATAGGACTGTAGCTTCAGATGCATTACCGGTTCTGGCCGGCGTTTTGCCGATTGACCTTGCAATTAGGGAAATATTGACAAAAAAGGAACTTATTAGAGGCAGGGCTGCTGTCCACCTTGGAGTCGAACTGACACCGGGAGGAGACGTGGCCCTCCCCGGCTTGCTCAAAGCGATGCGCGAAAGGACTCTGAGTGTATGGCAAGAGCGATGGGATAGGTCGACGAAGGGCAGATGGACTTTCTCCTTCTTCCCTTCAGTTAAATTCAGAATGGAAGGGGCACACATTAAACTGAATCACTACATGACACAGATGCTCTCCGGACATGGGGAATTCAGGGGTCGGCTACATAGCTTGACCCTTTCTCCCCATCCAAACTGTGCATGTGGTGATACTAACCAGGATGCCAGGCACATTCTGTGGCACTGCGAGTTGATGAAAGAAGCACGAGAGGAAATGTTGGATGGCTTGCGCGGAACAACAAGACCAGCGTGGAACGCTGACCTTGTGTCGAATAAAGAGAATTTCGAGTGCCTGAAAAAGTTTGTCAAGTCCTGGGTGGAGAGATGGTCTGTACTTAGAGTCGCCGATCTAGACTAAATTCATCTTTGTTTCAGGTGCTACACGTATTGCTCCTGTCTCCCTTGGTATATCCTCCATTACTCTTCACTAGTGTATACGCTTCGAACTGTTTATAAAATTACTTTTGTGACCTGTAAATTACTGGTTTCGTTTTGACTTATGTATGTACTGAAACATTTTCTTTTCTTGTTTTAATTATTTTCTTTTAGCTCTAATTTCACACCGTTTACAGGCATCCATGATCTCCTAACGTTTCTGCTAAAACTGATTTATGCTTTACTTCAACAGGCCATGTTCTATCTTGGAGGGCGATGGTGGTGATGACGCCATCGCCCAATATATTATGACTTATGTAATCATACAACAATTATGTTTCTAATATATAAATGCTTTTTTCATTTTTTTTTACTTTACATTAGCTTTAGTTCCATATTTTGGTGGTGCAGCTGAACTGTACATATTTATGTATCGTCGTCACCCCATAAAAGGGGGTGGGATAGACCCCGTCCGTGCGTACAGCCAGGCGAACCCATACTGGAGCGGTTTTTCTGCGATCCTCCCGCGCCTCCCCCAATGATATGGGTAGGCCTGAGGAACAGCCGCGTGGTCTCGACGTCCTTCCGCCCCCCCTCCGACAATCCGACGCTGATCTTTTCCCCAGAGTCTTCAAAAACTTCCTCTTCTTTCCCACATATATTTCTTCGTGGCAAAATCGGTGAGTCGGCTAAAGGGCGCGGACTCCGGGTTTCGTCTGCGGTTGGGCCGATAGCCATACACATTGTCATTGGGACTGCCTGGTGGTTTGTGGAATACCTTCTATGTATACATATTTTATTTTTATGCCTTTTCTTCTCTCAGTTATTTTTGCAAATACTTGCATTATATTATTTCTGTTACTTTTTCGTTATTTATCTTATCCAGGTCTCCTCAACCGGGCGCAGCTCTTATTTTTCTTTATTTTCTAACACCTTTATCTGTATATATTTTTTCTCTATAGATTTCAGAAGAATCATTCCACGGGCTGCTACTTTTATTTATCTTTTGTATAATGTTAATGTAAGTACTTGCATACTGCTTACTAACCCCGTATGCATGGACATTGGAGGGTCTAGAGTCGTTCAAATAAATGTAGCTTCGTTCAAAAAAAAAATAGAGTCTTGACGTGTGCGGTGAAGGAGGAAACCATATGTTTCCTTATAACGCCGTTGGGAAAGTGGTGGGGTCCCCTCCAATGTAGACTAGATAACTATGTACAACACACTACAAGGGTTTATCTTCGTTAAGCAGCGCTTTCCCAGAGAATTAGTACTGTAAACTAGATAAATATGTAGATCACACATTAAGTGATTATCTTAGCGGTGTTTTCCCAGAGAATTAGTAGTGTAGACTAGATAACTATGTACAACACACTACAAGGGTTTATCTTCGTTAAGCAGCGCTTTCTCAGAGAATTAGTACTGTAAACTAGATAAATATGTAGATCACACATTAAGCGATTATCTTAGCGGTGTTTTCCCAGAGAATTAGTAGTGTAGACTAGATAACTATGTACAACACACTACAAAGTTTATCTTCGTTAAGCAGTGCTTTCCCAGAGAATTAGTATTGTAAACTAGATAAATATGTAGATCACACATTAAGCGATTATCTTCGTTCATCTGTGTTTTTCCATATAGTAAGTACACGATATGTTAACTAAATAATTATATACATAAACCACACTTCAAAGGATTATCTTCGTGTATTATCAGAGTTTAAATTTATATGATTTTTTTTTCATGTGTTCCCTTCTAATCACTGGTCTTTTCAACGTTTCAGAATGTTTTAGTCAATTTCAAACCAATTTTCAATATTTTCTGCCGAGTGCATTGCAATTATTAAATCTCTCAAATATATAATCAAAAATGATTGTGAACATTCCCTTGTTCTCTCTGACTCTCTCAGTTCCCTCCAAAAATTTTAATCCTGTCCTGTTCTTCATCCTGACATAGGCCCTGAGGGAAATTATTTTCCTCAGGGCCTCTAAAAAAAAAAAAAAATCCTGATGATCACTTTGTATGCCTTATTAGAGTGCTGATAGCCTCCATTCAAAGCTTTGGAAAAACCATAACTCTGATTTGGATTCCTGGACAAGTTGGCATAATAGATAACGATATTGCATATTCCTTGGCAAAACAAGGAGTGTCCAACCCTATCGTTACCCTCGTAAACCATATTCCCCTATTTGATATTTTTTCCACCACCAATTCCCGCAATGTTTGGGCAGACTACTGGAAAATTGCTAGTCAATCAATCCAAGGGAGCATGCTACGCCTCAATACAAAGGACTATCCAATCAAAACCATGGTTTCAAAAATTCCCCCATTTTTCCAAAAAAGAAATTTCCTCACTTATTCGTATGAGAATCGGACATTTTTCCCGTTCTTCCTAACCTTTTTAAAATGCACGTCCTTGACTCCCCAGATTGTACATTCTGTGGGAACTTTAGATCACATATTTTTTGGTTGTCCCTCTCTAAATAAATATCCTCTCTTCTATCAAGCTCTTCCAAAATTGCCTCCCCTCCATTCAACATCTCATCTCTTCTTGATCTGAACTCGAACCAATCTTTCATATAATACTGAAATTTGCACATTTAAATAAAATTAATATATAATTTCACCTTCCCTTTCTCTGTGAATTTAAATTATGGCCCTTCAAGGCTGAAGGGCCATCCAGGGTGAAAGTCAGAAATAGTGAAAAAAAGAACACATATTTGTTCACATTATTTATTAAATAAACGAAAACTATTACCTACCAAGTGTGCAAGGATTTAAGTAAATAAAAATATTTTTCCTCCTATTCTAAACATTTTCTTGAATAAATGCGGTTTGAAAACATAATTTGTGTTATTTATATACAAATTGTGTGTCTTTATTACCTTGGAATTATTGAAAACAGGTTTACAAATTCGAAGTTGTCTTTACCTTTTTATGGCTTGTTTCTGAAAATCGAAAAAACATGTAATTTTATTAGTTTTACACGATGATCTATAATCTATATGGTTCCATGCCAACTCAGAATCAAGTCAACTCAACACCTCTGTGAAAAGTCATTAAAAGCTACGAAAAAATAATTTAAAAATAACCCATAACCAGTGGCGGCTCGTGACTTTTGGGTGTACTAGAGTGCTGAAATTAAAAAAAATGGCATTATGAAGTTGTTGTAGCCGAAAAAAAATTTTTTTTTTTTTTTTGAAAATCAGTTTTTTGTATGAAAAATTTCAGAAAGTTTCAGTTTGGCGGTGTGCCGCACCGATTTCCTGAAAAATCTTCATACAAAACACCGATTTTTGAAAAAAAAAAAAAAATGTTTTTCGCATACGACAACATCCATGATGCCATTTTTTAAATATTAGCACCCAAAAGTCACGAGCCGCCACTGCCCATAACCCTAACCTAACGTAACGTAACCAAGTTTTTATTTTATTTTTTAACTAGCAGACCCGGCCACACGTTGCTGTGGCTAACGAAACACAACGCCATTACCCAACCTTTATAAAATCCACACCACCACCCGCTGCCTGTTGCCCGCTGCCCGCTGCCTGAATTGAATATTTGAATTTCTCGGCTTTTCTCTACTACAATAAGCATGTATTATACATATAAACATTCCTCTTGAATCACTCTATCTATTTGTGAAAACCGCATGAAAATCCGTTGCGTAGTTAAAAGATCAACGCGCACATACATTTTGAGTGATTTCATTTTATACTATTATGTTTTTTAATGACTCCTCAAAGGAGGTTCTATTGTCCGGCGACCAGATCAAACATGTGCAAATACCGGTATATAATTTATACCGTTCTAGTAGACAATGTCTTGTTATTGCTTGAACGAAGAGTCTGCATATTTAGTCCAGTAAGTGGGGAGTTTTACCTTGCAAAAGGTCATGTAGTAGCGATTTTGATATATGTTGTTTAGATTGAGACTCTAAAGAAAGAAAAAAGTTTCTGACCTTGGGGAGATCGAGCTCAAGCCGCCATTTTGGATTGAAGGTGTCAAAATTTGTTTTTTTCAAAATAATTGTGCAATGGTTGATCTTACAACCAAATTGCAAAAGACAAACTCAAGGAAGATAAAATTTCTAATATTTTTTGTTTAATTTTTTTTGTTAGTCTAATAGGTAACGAGTTACAGTGGCGGAAATGTGAATATTTTTCAAAAAAAAATGGTGAATTTCTCAATTTTTGTCATTTTTTCGGGCTATTCATTACATAATTATAATAATTTTGTAAACTCATTTCCACACCACCATGAGGCAGAGAAAACGGCGCATTTTTTTATTGTGTTATCCCCAGTAGGTCTTCTTCCTTTTCATTGGCATTACAACCTATTTCGAGACTTGGTCTCCGTCAACATAAGCCTCCACCGACCTCCGTCCTCGGCCGTCGTCTACCAATCTGCGACGTGGAGTAGTCCTCTTGCATCCTTCCTGACATCATCCTCCCATCTCAGCCTAGGTCTGCCCGCCTTTCGTTTACCTCCTGGGTGTCCTGTCAGAACCTTCTTCGGTACTCGTGTGCTTGACATTCGATGCACATGTCCGGCCCATCTTAGTCTTTGGAGCCTTAGATAAGATAGAGAATCTGGGAGCTTGGTAAATATCATAGAGCTTTATTGTGGCGGATTCTCCATGCCTCTCTCTCTCGCACCGCTCCTAAGATAATTCGAAGTATCATTTTTTCGAAGGTGTCCAGCTGTTCCCGCCTCACATCCATAGGCCAAGACCGTTCTAATAATTGTTCATCAATATTTATTTCTGGAATTTTTAAATTTATTACTACGTACGTTATGTAGTAATTTTTAGTTCATAATATCTTGTACACATTCATGTATATGAGGTTTTATTTTTATCCATGTTTGTATTCATAATAGCTTACTATTTTTGCTTTATACTGTCACTTCAATATGAGTTTCTTAATTTTTTTAAATATTAATTTTTTTTTTTAACTATGTATATTCTTTCAAATTATTGCAATTCCCATATAAAAGCCGTTAATCGGCGTTAATTCATAATAAATAAATAAATTTGACAAATTAAAATAAACGCGAAAAAATATCTAAAATCACAGTTTTATTAAGTAAAAAACATTCAACAGAAATTATAAGTTTTAAAATAATCAAAAGAAATTGAAAGTTTTTTTAAGAATAATCAACACAAATTAGAAATCCGTGGGCACTGACCTCCGGAATAAGAGCTTAGTTAAGCGTTTGAACCAGTGGCGGTTTTCTCTAAAGTGCGTTTGTGCGGTGAACCCCCATTAAAAAGATGATGAAATAAAAGAAACTTGTTTTATAATAATATATAATATTATTATATTTATTATTATTATAAAACAAGTTTGTAATAATAAAACAAGTTCATAATCGCATTTTAAATAGGGCTCCATTAAAATCCGTATTTAAAACACGCGCCACCGCGTCGAAATCGGTACCTATTTCCATTCTGTGCGTGATGTGTTCCGCACAAAATTCTCTATAGAAAAAAACCCTGGCCCATACAGATCTCTCTGACGGAGATTTGAACGAAACTATACATTTATTAGCAAAATTCATTCATGCTTGGTGCGCCGATCCCGAGTCATGTAATATAACGTGATCTCCGATCTTTCAAGAGTAGTACCGATCGAGTTCGTCGGAGAATGACCATTGCCTTTGCACCGGATGAAGCTATACGTGAAATCCTATTTAGATACTATTTAGATTAATCTTTACTACGAATTGGTTGACATTATGAACATCAAAAAATATGCTCATCAATCAAATATCAGCACATGGTCACATGGTCACCCTGCATGATGTATACTCCAATACCGAATCGAATGGTATTAATAGGGTTGCGTCTGAGTGGTTGAATTTCAGAACCTGGCTTTGTGCGCATGTCTAACGCCACGCCATACGCGCCGCGCCACAAATAACATCACATAACATCTGTGTACTGTGGAATTTCATACAAAGCTACCGTTGTAATTCAAGAATTCGTCACAAGATGTTGCCACTTCCGTCAGCAGGTCGGATGGGGACGTGTCCTCCCTAGGTATAACTTCTACGAATTTGTGAATATTTTTTTTTTTTTTACATGAGCTCCACACTCCACACTCCTATGTCATCTTTGGGGATGCTGTGTGGAGGGTTTTTTTAAGGAAAGGAAGGAGAGGAGAGTTCTGGGAAGGAAAAGGGTTTAAGGGGTGGGTAGGAATCTGGGGTTCAGGGTGTCTTGGTCATCCGCCTCCAAGACCTAGACAAACCTCACCCCATGAACCCGGGCACCCCTGCTAAATCACCAAACGTAGCGAACCACTTGGGGTGACCTATGGCAGAGGTGTTGGTTATCCAATAAAGGTTCCCGGGGTGGCGGTACCCATTCCCGCCTCCCAAATTGTAGTATCTCTCCGGATATGGAAAGATTGACGGTAATTCATAGTGGTATCAAGCGGCTATATATTTATTTTTTTATTATATTACATGTGACGTCATTACCTGAGACGAGAACTTTGTCCCAGTGCTACTTTGCGCCGAGGAACGGGCTACTTTTGGAACCAGTTCCTATTGGATTTATAAATTGCATGCATGTTATATGCAAAATAAAATCACTCGACATAAAGAAAAAAGCGGGTCCTGACAAAGTTAGTCCTGCTTTTCTAATTAACTGTGTATCGATACTAGCCAAGCCACTATGTCAATTATTTAACCAATCACTTAATTCTGGCTGCTTCCCCGAATTATGGAAAAACTGTTATCTCACACCTGTATTTAAAAAGGGTGATATCCACGATGTCACTAATTACCGACCCATTTGCATGCTCTCAACTATCCCCAAACTGTTTGAAAAACTTATCCTTGACAGAATCTCCATACATATTAATAACATCATTGTACCTAACCAACATGGCTTTATGCCGGGCAGATCCACCCTAACAAATCTCTCACTGTACGAACAATTTATTGCATACTCACTTGAAAATAAAACCCAAGTAGATTCAATATATACAGACTTTGTCAAAGCGTTTGACAAAGTTAACCATGAAATTCTTCTCAACAAACTTAGTAAAATGGGAATAGAGGGTAAACTATTAGAATGGATAAAGAGTTACTTAACCAGTAGAATTCTCCAAGTAAAAAACAACTCTTACCTATCACACAAATTCATGGCTACTAGCGGTGTACCTCATGGGTCACATTTAGGCCCAATACTGTTCCTACTTTTTATAAATGATATCATCACTGTTTTTGATAATAATGTTGAAGTGTTGCTTTTCGCAGACGACTTAAAACTATTCAAACTTATTAAAACAATAAATGACTGTATTCACATTCAATTAAATTTAAATAAACTACAAGTGTAAAACTAATAAACTTTATCTGAATATAAGTAAATGTCAGATAATAAGGTTTTTCAGAACAAATCAACCCATTAACTATCAATATAAAATTAATAATGTTTCCCTCACCTCTGTCAGTGAGATTAACGATCTTGGTATTGTTTTCGATTTATTAACAAAACTAATAATGCTTTAATAAAAGTAAAGCATTGGCTTGACACAAACCTCCTCACACTTAACATCGACAAAACACAATATATGACATTTTCCATACGCAAATACAATATATTCAACAACTGTCCTAAACCAATCATCCACTCGTGTCAACTCAATTTAGAAAATCCAGAAACCACATCTAATATTAATTGTACGTGTTCGACCCTCAAATCATCAAAAGTAGTTAAATATTTGGGAATAATCATAGACAACCAACTACGTTGGGAAGCTCACATCGATAACACAGTACAAAAACTTCGTAAACTCTGCCATATTTTCTGCTCCCTTAGGTCTATCTTAGATTTACAAACTCTAAGAAGCGTATACTTTGCCCTTTTCCAATCCATAGCAACATACGATATAGTGGGATGGGGTAGTTGTGCTGAATCCATTATTAAACCAAAATTATTACTAAATTTAATTAAAACTTATCCAATTATTTTAGTTCAAAAACTAATTCTGAGAATTATATTTAAATGTCAACCTACCCACCCGTCAAATGAACTCTTTGCAAAAATCAGAGTCTTAGATATTCGACAGCTATTTACTAAGATGAGCATATGTTATATATGCCAAAATAATTTACTGGTGGCCCCACAACATCAAGTACACACACGCTTCTTAGCAAACCTGGGTTGCGTGGTCCCTAAAACTCGAACTTCTTTCGCTCAACGACAATTCTGGTATATCGCTCCTAAAATGTATAATGCTTTGAGTGTCGATATAAAGTCACATAATTCTAAATTTCTCTTTAAATCCCGTATCAATCATTGGATATTTGAAAAGGGAAGAGATTTCTTCAAACAACACACGAGAGCTTAATATTACAATAAAAAACAAATAATATTAATATTAATTAAAAAAATATTACAAATTTAATTAATCAATTACTTTAACTTAATATTGCATTTTAAAAACTCAAACAAAAAATTACTTTCTCTAACACTCTTTCCAATTTCTTTCATAGAACGAATATCAAAAATGACCACAAACATGTACTCTCGTGCAGAAGATTACTTACCAAATTTTATTTCTATTTTTATTTCAAGAAGAATAATGCTCACCAATGTTTATTTCCATCTTCTTAAAATTTTCTTTATTTCTTAGATAACTTGCAATTCTTATATTTTTATCTGTTTTTAGTATTATTTATCCCTAAATATGTTATTTTTTTCTTTTCTCTTTTTATATTTTATTATCTGTTTATATAAAATTATATTATATGTATGACTACCACAACACGGGCAATAGCCTAGTATGGTAGTCAAAAATGGCTAAAAATGTTACATTTAATCATTTATGAAATAATAAATAATAATAAAAATACAATTTATCAAATAAAATTTATTTGCATACTCCGTGATTTGAACCCGCAGTCTTCGCATTGCTTCGAGAGTCTTGTCACTCGACCACGAAGGCAGTCGAATTATATTTAACGATGTGAGTTCCTGCTCAATTTTTTCGACAAGAAAAGCCCTGGCAAAGAGGTTTTAAATGTAATTTTTTAGAGTACATTTTAATACTAATAGCCCTGCCATAGGTTTTGGAGCAGAAGTGCCCGGTTTCATGGGGTGAGGTTCGTCTAGATCTTGGAGACGAATGCGTTAACCCACCTAGTGCGCGGCGAGCCGGATCGGGAGGGACTGGTGGAGAAGGAGACTTACATAAACCTCTCCAATTCTTGCACTGTAGTGGGAGGGATGAATTCACACGTCTCTCACTCCTGAACACATTGACCCCCACATTCCTGCCCACTCCTCATATCCTTTTTATCCCCAGAACCTTTCCTTAGTTTCCCTGAAAATACCCTCCACACAGCGTCCCCAAACATGAAATAGCCCCCGAGGGTAATTATTTTCCTCGAGCCCTCCTGTGGCGCAAATGTAAAAAAAAACTCTCTCGACCCATCGCCCTGCACCGCAGTGGGAGGGATGATTCACACGTCTCTCACTCATGGACTGACTCCAACATTCCTACTTACCTCTCATACTTTTTTTCATTTCCAGAACCTCTGCTTCCTTTCCCTAAGAATATTCTTCACACAGCATCCCCAAAGATGACAGAGACCCTCAAGTTTTTTTTCCTCAGGGCCTCCTGTGTAGGGCTAATATTAAAAAAGGTTCGAAATTAGTTGAGAGACAATCGAGTTTTGAAAAAAAGAGGTGTAGGTGCATTTAATTGGAATTAATTAAAATCAACTCTGAAATTTCACGACGGAAATAGCCACAAAATTCAATCACAAACTAGTTATCCTCGTGTGACGTACGAAAACCCGAAATATGTTAAATACCGAATTCCATCCTTCAGACAGAGTTGATCTTGAACGTTGTTGAAAATATTTAAATGTATTTGCGAAATATGTTCACGAGAGACAGCAAGGCTAGTGAGGTATTGGAAGAAGGGGGAATCCAAGAACCTTCGAAGAACCCAGACTAGCATTCCGTAATATCCGTAATGATGTGCTGATCCAACCCTAATGTACGGCAGTGGGGGGTGAAACTGGCAATAGAAAGGATCACGGTAAACTGAATGCGAGATCCCTATGTATGAGAGCACAAAGAGTATTTAATTCAATTGATTCATTTTAAATACATAAGCTAGAAAATAATTGTTTTTTTAAATAATTTTTAAAAAATTATTATTAAGTTAAAAGAAATATAATATTTCGCTTTCTTAACTAAGTAAGAAAACCTTAAAAAAGCTGGTCTGCCGGTGCGCCTCTTGGCAGGAGCCGCGCAGTCATGGAAATAGTCAGCGATTTTTTTCGAAAAAATTACGTCATCGAGTACATGAACGGGAATGGTCTCATATGATAAAGATATATAATATTCCATATTCCCAGGCTCGGTGATCTTATACACGTATATTTGTTTGTTTTTTAAACATTTATACTTTATCCAACATCATGAGCCCATTTAAGTAGCTCGTTAAAGTCACTTTGCAATTGTTGAATAGCTGATTTTCATTGGATACTATAAGTGCTGTATCGTCAGCAAAAATGAATCCAAAGCCTTTTTTAAAGAGTTTTGAAATAACATAATATATACCTAATGTACAATTTTGGACCTAAAATTGATCCCTGCGGTACTCCTGATTTAATATATCTTGCTTTTTGCTTTACTCATTTCATTTAAAATCTTCACATTCATTTATCTTTTTGTCAGGTAGTTTTTAAAAAATGAGAGGAGTTTACCACGGATTCCAATGTTTTCAAGTACCTTAATTAATTGTATATGGCTGAGACTCTCAGTGTCTCAGTAGCCTGAGAGTATCAAAAGCTTTTGAGTAGTCAATAAAAAGCACTAGTGAATGTTTTTTAGAATTAAGCTGTGAATTTATAATATCAGAAACTTTTTACAGCAATTTATCACAACTTTGATTTTCTGGAACCCGCACTGGCATTCATGTTAAAAACATTTGCTCTATTACAAAATTCAGAAAGGAAATTGGGAAATAATATTCCCTAACCTAACTTAACCTATTTAACCAAGTATTTTATATTTTTTGATCATCGCTCTTAATGACCTTTCTGAGGTGGTTCTGATTTGGTTTCATTCTGAGTTGGCCGGTCACCGCTCTGATACACCCAATCACGACCGTATTCCAAGCGTTATGAATAATACTAAGAAAGGGACGCCATGACGTTTTGTACTGCGGATTCCTATCTAAGCACTGTGTATGACTATAATGTTTTGAAAAAGCTTCTAAGTGATGCCGTCAGATGTCAACAGGGAAAGTGCCTCTATCGATGGCCGACGGGGGTACCCACATAGAGGCGTGCCGCTGACACTGGCTTTGGAGAGCGAGTCCGGCAGATTCAATTATCCACTAGTATAGACAGGGCGTGTGACTTGCAGCTTTATTATTGTAAATACGTAAACTCATGATAAACAAGGCCTCCTGTGTGCAAGGGCGGATCCAAGGAGGGGGTCATGGGGGTCATGACCCCCCCTGGGCTGGGTCCAGGACCTAGGTGGACCTTCTTTTTACTTGTATCTATTATTATCAAAATTAAATTATAGCTTCTTGTAACTTGACCAGGACTATGTGACCCCCCCTGGCGCTATGTGACTCCCCCTGGCGCTATGTGACCCCCCTGGCGACAAAGCTGTATCCGCCCTTGCCTGTGTGGAGTTAATGTAAAAAAAAACAGTTTGTTTTCTAAAACTTAAAATTATTGAGAAGTCCCCCACAGAACTAATAGTGTTGAATGTAAATAATACCCAACATAACACTGACGATGTTATTTTATGATTACAGAATGCGGCAGAAAATGGAGAGATGGTTTTGCAGGATAAAAATAGTCTGAACACAAAAGTTAGGAATGGCGAGCCTATAAAATTCACGGTGAAATTCCCAGCCCGGGCCGTGCCGAAGATCACCCAGGTCGCGTATGACTCCCAGATTCTCTGCGAGGGACCAGAGGGTATTTTTTATTATTATTTACTAGCCGAAGTCCCCGAAGAGACAGAGCTTTCGAAATCAAATGTAGACGGTGACCTTCTCTTGCATCACCGCCCGCTTGCCAGCCTGCTTGTCCACACACAGACATTCTCCTTTATATATTTCAACCAATTTACACAAAACTTGACAAATTATATACCTAAGCCTTCCTCATGAATCACTCTATCTATTAGTGAAAACCGCATGAAAATCCGTTCAGCAGTTTTGAGTTTATCGCGAACAGACAGACAGACAGACGCGGCGGAGGACTTTGTTTTATAATAATATATATATAATATACTCCTCTATGTTAGTGTTGAGTACCTCATACAAGAGGCACCTCAAATGTCCCATACAAACACGTAAAATGTCCCCCCACCTCACAAAATGTATTTGTACCAACTCGTTTTCTTTGTATTACTACAAATGTCATGTCACGTTGTCGCGTATGGGACAAAAATGAAGGGGGGACCAATATGATGTGTGAGGAGGTTGGTTTATTGGACTACATTCATGTCATGTTACACATGGGACAAATATGAAGAGGGACAAATATGACGTGTGAGGTGGTTGGTTTATTGGACTACATTCATGTAATGTCACGTATGGGACAAATATGAGGTGAGGTGTGAGGTGGTTGGTGTGTTGGGCTACTTGTCATGTCACGTATCGTATGGGACAAATGTATGAGGTGGTGAGGCGTGAGGTATTTGCATATTGTATGGCATTTTGTGCCATAAATTTTTTTTGCTCCAAAATTTTTTTTTTTAAATATTATTTTATTGTAAATTATTATTATGTGAATACCGCACAAGAGTCCCAATATCTACCAACACCTCTGCCGTAGGTCACCCCAAGTGGTTCGCTACGTTTGGTGACTTAGCAGGGGTGCCTGGGCTCGTGGGGTGAGGGTTGTCCAGGTCTAGGCGGCGGATGCGTCTGCTGCATGGCAGGCCGGATCCGGAGAGAGTAGTTGTAACACCTCACCTCAACACCTCATTTCGATATTTGAGTACCTCATACAAACTCATCCTGATGTCGTGTCCTACCCAACACTACTCTATGTAGAGATGTTCTGTTTTATCATGAACGTGATATTAGATAAATTATTTTTGTCTTCATTGATATACTAGCTTTTTCCCGCGGCTTCGCTCGCATGGTATTAGGGGGGGTTCCACTCCACCTCCTCCCCCCCTCCCCCTCTCCATCCTCCCCCCTCCCCCTCCCGCATTTATGTGAAGTACTTACTCCCCTAATGATTTTAATCGAGTAAAGAATTATAGATATCTTACTAATCGTGCCACCTATTGCAATTTTTTTTATACAAATTTCATAATGCCGGAGTTGTGAGCTTATAGCCAATATGTTATTCTGATGTATGAGCTATATTATTGTAAAGTTTCATTAAAATCCATTCAGTAGTTTTTGCGTGAAAGAGTAACAAATACACATACATTCACACATCCATACATCCATTCATCCATACATCCATACATCCATTCATCCATACATCCATACATCCATACATCCATACATCCATACATCCATACATCCATACATCCATTCATCCATACATCCATACATCCATACATCCATACATCCATACATCCATACATCCATTCATCCATACATCCATACATCCATACATCCATTCATCCATATATCCGTACATCCGTACATCCGTACATCCATACATCCATACATCCATACATCCATACATCCATACATCCATACATCCATACATCCATACATCCATACATCCATACATCCATACATCCATACATCCATACATCCATACATCCATACATCCATACATCCATACATCCATACATCCATACATCCATACATCCATACATCCATACATCCATACATCCATACATCCATACATCCATACATCCATTCATCCATACATCCATACATCCATACATCCATACATCCATACATCCATACATCCATACATCCATACATCCATACATCCATACATCCATACATCCATACATCCATACATCCATACATCCATACATCCATACATCCATACATCCATACATCCATACATCCATACATCCATACATCCATACATCCATACATCCATACATCCATACGTCCATACGTTCATACGTTCATACGTCCATACGTCCATACATCCATACATCCATACATCCATTCATCCATACATCCATACATCCATACATCCATACATCCATACATCCATTCATCCATACATCCATACATCCATACATCCATACATCCATACATCCATACATCCATACATCCATACATCCATACATCCATACATCCATACATCCATACATCCATACATCCATACATCCATACATCCATACATCCATACATCCATACGTCCATACGTTCATACGTCCATACATCCATACATCCATACATCCATACATCCATACATCCATACATCCATACATCCATACATCCATACATCCATAGAAACTTACGCCTTTATAATATTAATTAGGATTCTTGTATCCCGAGTAGTAATTACGAATAATGTTCGAAACAGAAACCTTCAGCGGCCTCAGGGTGGAGTATATTGCCGATATCATCTTGGAACACACGCTGACAATTCGCCAGGGATCGCAGGCCGCTGCGCCTTCTGGAAATAAACCGTATATTGTGGCAAACCGGGTTGAAAATGCACCCAGACCTACATTCAACCCCACGAGAAGTCCAAGGTCAGTATCATACTTGATTATTATTAGTTTTTATTGACTCCAGATACTAATATCTACAGCCTGTATGTCAGACGAGTATCTACAGCTCATATGTTGGACAAATATCTATGAACTTCAGAGTGAGGACTAATATAATATCTATAGAGGTCGGACGAATACCTATGACGGTCCCAGTGGTGACTAATATCTATGGAGCGTAGGTAGGACTAATATCTACAGAGGGCAGCTGAGTAATAGGTTGTACGGAAAACCTAACCTAACCTAACCTTACCAAACATAATCTAACCTACGCAATATTACGTTATTCCAATATGCTATACATAATTGCAAATCCAACCTCTGCCAGTGCTGAAGATATTCGTCCTCACTTTGGTTCTCATAGATATTAGTCAGCAGTTTGAGCTGTAGATATTCGTCCTCACTTTGGTTCTCATAGATATTAGTCAGCAGTTTGAGCTGAAGATATTCGTCCTCACTTTGGTTCATGGTTCATGGAGCAAGGTTTGTCTAAGTCTTGGAGGCGGATGATCCGGACACACTGAACCCCAGATTCCTACCCACCCCTTAAACTCTTTTCCTTCCCAGAACTCTCCTCTCCTTCCTTTCCTTCATAAACCCCCCACACAGCATCCCCAAAGATGACATAGGCCCTGAAGGAATTTTTTTCCTCAGGGCCTCCTGTGCGTAAAAAAAAAGTTTTTTTTTTAAAGGTAGATAGATATGCAGTAATATTGGTTAAGCGTATATGATACCCTCGTAACATTTCGTAATCTGTCAAAATGTGTTTATTTTTACATCGCAAGATGGCACTAGGGGTGTCTTCCCAGATTTCAAAAGGTCAACATTATACTTGCGTTATGATTGTTATGAACATCCAAGCACAGTATTTTTAAATATCGAAGTAAAAAAACAAACTAATAACAAAGTGTGGTTTGTTTATGGAACTTATTACGTTGGTAGAATATTTAGTATAAATGTTTCATAATTTGCTTGTTCATGGTCCTTTCAAATGGTCCTTTTATCGTTTCCATAATAAACAACGTTTGGAATCTCGTGGTTAACATTTGGAGTCGATTTAATGAAGTTTTTTTTTTTTAAATTTAACTTCTAAATATTCAGTCGTTAATTGATTTTAAACTATATTTTCTAGAATTCATCATTATTATTACTATCCCCAAATTGGAAACGTATATTTGATAGAATATCTATACATATTAATAACATCATTAATAATATTGACTTCGAGAAATAAAATAAAGTTTCTTTTTTATCTATATACTAGCTGGTACCCGGCATGCATTGCTATGCCATTTAATAAAGAAATCATTTCTCCCTTCGCGTCCTTTCCCATTCGTCCCGTTCACCTTCCTCCTCCCCTTCCTCTCCCGCGTCCCCTTCCCCTCTCACGTTCCCGCTCATTCTCCTCCTCCACCTTCCCTCTCCTCACTCTACCCCCCCTTCCCCCGTCCCGCGAACCCCCCTCCCGAGTTCCCCTCCCCCCTCCCGTATTCGACCAACACACATCAGCTACTAGCCAGTACCTTGGCAAATCAAAACCCGAGTCGGAGGGGGCGGGGGTTGTCGAACTTTGAAACAATGTAAGCAGTCAAATTATTCGAATAATCACATTTACACAAGTACGCAGTCACCTGATATGTAACACTAATCCTCGAAATGGCTCGAAAAAAGTGAGTTCGTGCACGAAGCGGCAACACCGCACAAACTAAGTAGGGATAGATTGCGTCAAATCTGACAGTTGAATCGTTTATTAGGGAGAAAAATTAATCTGAAAATACCGAACCGAAACCGAACAAGGTGCTAAAATACCTGGCAACCCTGGCTACTACAGTGATTATCGGCGTTCCGTTCTCGTCAACATCGCCGCTTTGAATAGCCAGTTTTTTTCTTCGTCGGCTTCCGCAGTCATACTGGTAAATTTGGTTTTCTCCCACCATTCACAAACCTTCAATGTCATTATCCATATTCAGCAACAGATAAGGACTGAACTTCAATGGTGGCACATAACTCTTTCATGCCCGAATAACCCAATCCTATGCTCATTATTCCCGATACAAAAGATTCGTTGATGCCAATACCTTCTTATAGGCTTTCGGACGTTTTTAGTTTAAAAGTTTTACCACATAAAACGCATTTTAAATTAAAAGTAGAGTTCAAACCATTTATATTTTCTGAGGTAATTCGTAAGTGCTCTAAATTGCAGTTAAAAAGGGAATCATGTTGACTAATACATTGGAGTTGCTTAAAAAATAATCAAATTGTACTACTCTCCGCCTTTCTATTAAAATATCATCGCTTTCTTCTATCACCTCTTCAATAGTAAGCTCCTGCTCCGATTCTTCACAGATCCATCATTGGTCTTCGGTCATAGGTAATTTTGCCAAAGAATTGCTGTTTTTTTGCTTCTAAACAATGTAGAAATAAAAACTGATTACCATGCTATTCAATCTGATTTTGAGATTATTAGTGTAAATTTTAGTAAAATACAAACCGACTATTATCACGATATTGGGAACACGCGTCATAAAAATCATAAAAAGTAAAAAAAAATCTCACCCTTCGACAATATATTTGGTAAATATTTCCCTAACGAGTAGTCCACGCTCAAAACACACTTTAAAAAATTAAAACAAATTGTACTAGGTAGATTAGAGTTAGTATTAAGTAATTTATTAACCGGAATTGAAAATATTGCATTTTGATGGTTATTTTGTTATCTCTAAAAACGCGAAATGTCATTTCGTCTCGCGTAATTTTTCGTGTTTATGAAACCGAACAAAATAATGATTAATAAAATTCATCATTTCCGAAGATTACAATTCGTACTTATTTTGACAGAAAGTGATTTTTTCTTTTAAACATGCGTATTTCATTTCCATAATTAACATGGCGGTCCTTGAAAAATGACATTTCGCATTTTTTAAATTAAAAAAAAAAAAAAAAAAACATTGAAACGCAATATTTTTCAATTCCGGTTACTGAATTACTTATTACTAACCATTATCTACCTAGTACAATTTGTTTTATTTTTTTAATGTGTGTTTTGAGCGTGGAATCGATATGGAAATATTTACCATATATTTTATGAGGGCTAACGCAGTGCATGTAACAAGTGTTCCGATATATTAGGAATAAATGTAAATAGGTTATGAGAAATCGCCTTTTCAAACTTTGACATCTCGTATCTCAGAACAAGTTGTGAAGTTAGAACCCTATCCAAATGAGGTGACGAATAGTAATTGCGAGATATAGACTACCATAGTACAGGCATTTGCCTTGGTAGTGGAAAACCATGTAAAACAAACTGCAACAAACAAAATTAATAAAGAAAAAAAAAATGAAGTCCAATAGGAAGATGCTCCGAGGAACTAGCATCATTGATCCCTTCGGCACCGGCGCATAGTCGGGAAACACGCCAAACGCGTGCCCAACATTTGTACAAGGTTGATATTTGTCACATGAGAACGGGTCGTTTCTTCGACTCGTTCTTGTGTTCAACAGCTCGGCTGTGGAATGATTTGCCGGCCTCTGTGTTTCCTCCTTCCTACAACATGGGTCTCTTCAAGACCAATGTTCATTCCTTCCTCTCCTCAAAAAGACCCTCCACACAGCATCCCAGATGACATATGTGTGGAGTTAATGTAAAAAAAAAAGTATAAAAGTACATTTTCGAGAGTAGTGGCTGATGAACCAATAATAATATCCTAGTACAATCTTCAAGTTGAAGTTGTATTTATTACCAAACACCGCGTACATAATGTACCTACGACAAATGTTTGGCGAGCGAAATGCCCGGATAAGCTAATACCCATATTCCGAAAGACGCCACGAGCCACGATACGTATATTATAGCTGTGTGTGTGTACGCAGCCCAATGAATTCTCACACACATACTTGCAAAACGTGCGCATCGCCACATACGTGAACAACGTACTAACCGTTTTCGGACCTGCAACGCACTTTAAACGTTATGTTTTCAATGATTGAAGCAAATATGGCGGTCGAAAAGAAACATTTTGACAGATTTACACCAAAAAAGTGAATTTTCGAGTACCTACTGTTTTTGTAGCTTGCTGAGATTATTGCAATGCTTCGAGTGTGTCGGTATTCTGTATTTAGAGGCATAAATGAAACATTTTGATGGCATTTTCAAAATATATACGTTATTAAACAAGGAGCGTACAGTTTCACCGCCTGTCAACGGGAGATCCTAGCCCGGAATGAATAAAAAGCTCGAACTGTGTAAGAATTTGGTGTAAAATGAAGTATTTATTTAATTGTTAATATCCACAGATATCATAACGATAATAAGAGGCCGTAATTCTACAGATGTATGTATTATGTAAATATTTTAAATTTAAAATATTGTGTAAAATCATTATTAATGCGACAATCATAGATTTAAGTTTAAAAAATGGGTTGTATGGTGTATCAATGTTTTTATTTTTCATGGTCAAATGCCTACATCAATTACAAAAAAAAATAAGCAGATTGAAAAATAAAGGTCCATTATTTGGTAACAAAAAATATCAAGTCCGAGAATGATACATGAAAGGTAGTATTAAGCCGTTTTAGAGAGCCGTTTTTCAGAAAATAACCATTCTGCCCCTATAACACACTCTTAACAATATAGTTTGAATACGAAAATAATTCGTTAATTTGGTTGATTTTTTGAAGGTGTGCAGTAGTATTGGTTAACAATATAAATTTTTTTTACGTGCATACCGCACAAGAGTCCCAACAGCTCCCGTCCGGAGCCAGTGGGTCTATGGCATCCCCAATTGGGGTATTTTGTGAGGCTGAAGGTAATGGGGAAGGGAAGGAGATAGAGAAGAGGGAGGTGGGGAAGTGGCTATTCAGATCTGGTCACTTCAAGGCCATTTCAAGCAACATTTCAATTCTGAATGGTGGTCTTACACCAGGGCGATACCGAGAGTATTTTCCACTCTGGAACGTGCCGCAAATGTACTATATATTATTTTAAATTAATAAATTATGAAATAACACAAATTAATCAAATAAAATTTATTTGCCACGCCGGGATTCGATCCCGCGACCTTCGGAATGCTAGTCAAGAGCCTTACCGCTGGACTACGCCGGCCGTCTTATATAGTTTGAATACGGAAATAATTCTTTCATTTGGTTGGTTTTTTGAAGGTGTGCAGTAGTATTGGTTAACAATATCGGCGACACTAGGAAACACAGTCCCACCCAGTAATAACTGCTGATAGCATATCTCTAGGGAATGCACCCATACTATGTGACCCGTTCAGGGGGTTACTATATATTTTGACATAAGTTTTATCTTGATAATATTTTTTCCACTTGCAATCAGTGGCGGCTCGTGACTTTTGGGTGTGCTAGAGTGCTGATATTAAAAAAAATGGAATTATTGATGTGGTTGTAGCCGAAAAAAAATTGTTTTTTTTTGAAAATCTGTTTTTTGGGAGGAATGCAGATGCGGGCACAGCTTGTTTTTGGCAAAAAACCATGTTTTCACGGCGTTTTAAGTTGAGAACTTTAATCTGGAAGGTAAAAAAAAAATCCGCGGAAAGCAATAAAAAAAAAAATTGAATAAGTAATTAATTTTCAATTACGTTAAGTAAAATTTCACTTCGCGAACCGACACTATGACAACCGATCCTGCCAATGTCTGGAAATTTAATAAAAAGGCACTTTCTAGATGAGAAAAGTGTGGAAAAGCTGAATAAAAAAAAAATAAGGCGCGCTCGGCAAAATTGAGGGAGATACAGCCGTTTAAAGTATAAATAAAATTTCACTTCGCGAACCGATACTGTCGGTCCGCCCGCCATTTTGTCTCTAACCTACGAAAAGAAAGTGCCCCTTTATAACGCCTACTCGCGTCAAGGCAAGAAAAACATCCCAGTTTTCAAGTAGTTTAGCGGCTACGCTAGGTTTATGTAACATAGTTTGTGATTCTGGCGTACAATCTCACAAGACGAAAGCTAATTTTAATTTTACGTAATCGAAATTTAGAATGAAATATTTTCCACTTCCCCCAATGCAAATAGTTGCCTTTTAATGTAATTAAGGTGAATCAACATAACAGTGACAAAATGGCGTAGTATCGGTTCACGAAGTGAAATTTTATTTATACTTTAAACGGCTGTATCTCCCTCAATTTTGCCGAGCGCGCCTTAATTTTTTTTTATTCAGCTTCTCCACACTTTTCTCATCTAGAAAGTGCCTTTTTATTAAATTTCCAAACTGTGCCCGGATCTGCATTTCACCCAGTTTTTTGTATGAAAAATTTCAGGACGGTAGAAATCTTTTTTTATTGCGATTTTATTTTGCCGATTTTTATATCGAATGGATTTCGAATCTTCATCACTTAAGGCAGGTTTTAACTTAAGATTGCTTCTGCGTAAAAGTCCCGAAATAATAGTTATACACGGAACAGTCAATTTATCAAAATTTTGCAGCATATGGCATGCAACCCAAATGCAAAGATTCAGTCGGTACACGATGAATCGGCAACTTGTCATTTAATTTATTGTTATATTAAAACTACAATCAGAACATGAAAATGGTTTTCCTTTGATTCTGGCAGTAGGTACATACATAGTCTGCAACTGGAATTTTATAACTGTACTTCGAATAAGAGAATGTTTTTCTTCGAAATATGTCAGCAGATGAATCCGCAACTGGAATTTGACATTCTGATCACAAAACTGGTTTTAAACTAAGAGTGAATCTCTTCACCGTACTCATTTTGTAGATATTATTTATTAATAAACTTTATATCGCCTTTAAGTTACAATTTGGACTCGTATATAAACCAAACCACACACTAGAAACTAGATCGATAACTTCGGGCTTTTGAAGGGGGCAATATTTCACCATGAATATGCAATATTTTGACTTTTTTTTCCTATTGGGACTTGTGTCATCACACACCATAGATGAGAATTTTTTATTTTATTTTTCATTTATTTTTTATTTTTGAGTTAGTTTATACTACTAGAATATAAACTAATAAGCACAATGTAAAATTTCATTTGATAAATTTAAATATTTTTACAGTAAGCATAATATTTCTTTTTAAATACATTCATTCTTTCTTCATTCTTCATATTTTCAGGCATTTCATCATACATCTTTAGTCCTCTGTACATTAGGCAGTTTTGTGATTTTGATTTCTTCATTTGTGGTAATCGAACTCTGTTTATATTTCTTGTTTCGTAATTATGAATGTCTTTGTTAAAAACCCTCAAACCCTCATCCTCAAAGTATTTAGGAATTTAGTTTTTCATAATTTTATGCACAAAAATTAACACATTAAATAGTAGTCTCTTTTTTATTGGAATCCAATTTAGCTCCTCTCTCATTTGATTCATCCTGGCGTATTTCCCTTTCCCCAGTATATATCTCATAGCGTTGTTTTGTATAACTTCTAGTTTTTTCAAACTTCCTTCACTGGCCAAATATAACATCGTAGAGCAGTAGTCCAAATGAGGAGCAACGATAGTTTTATAAATGAGCTCCTTAGTGTTTCTATTTAATTTACGTCTTAGTCTTCTAAGGAAATTTACCATTTTTGATACCTTTTTTAGCACATATTCAAAGTTTGCTGTGAAAGTCAGTTTTGAGTCGAGTATTACACCCAGGTATTTGATTTCATTTACTTTTCCAATTTTTTCACCATTAATTGTCAAATTTAACCCTGTGTTACATGTTTTATTGCCTATTTCCAAATATTTTGTTTTGTTTACGTTCAGTTTCAATTGGTTTAATTTTAGCCATTTTGCTACATTTTGTAGGTCTTCGTTTATTTTGTTAGTTGCTTCTATATAATGTTCACACGAAATATAGATTAAGGTATCGTCTGCAAATAGTCTAATTTTGCAGTGTTCAATATTTCTTATAATATCATTTATGTAAATTATAAATAGAATTGGACCTAATACCGACCCTTGCCGAACACCAAGGTTGTTTTCTATCGGTTCTGATTCTGAGCTTTCAAATTTCGATACCTGTTTTCTTTTCTGGAGATATTCTTTGAATAGATTCAGAGCTACGTCAGAAAGGCCTATATCTTCTAGTTTTCCCAATAGTATTTTCCGTTCTATCGTTTCAAATGCTTTTTTGAAGTCTAAGAATGCTGCAATGGTTATTTTTTTGTCTGTTTCTTTCTTCCATGTATCAATCACTATGTTTATCGCCGCTTCGCAAGAGTTGTTGTTCCGGAATCCTGATTGCTCCTGACATAATATGTTATGTTTTTCCAAATAATCAACGAGTTGTTTTTTTATTACAATTTCGAGTACCTGTTCGTATTTTGGTAACATATTTATTGGTCTAAATTCTTCACATTTTCTGGTATTAACAACTTTCAGAATCGGGATCACAGTAGATGTTTTCCATGTGTTTGGAAATTTTCCACTTCTTAATGATTCATTTATTATATCCAGTAAATGAGGTCCTATCACTGGCATTGCATCTCTCAAAACTGTAAAACTTATTCCATCTGGACTCGCTTTTGATTTGGTGCTGTTAAGAATCTGTAAAAGATATGTTTCATCAATCTCTTCAAACACAAATTATTCTCGGTTTAGCCGATCATTTCTCACGTAGATGTCTTTCTTCAGTATTGGTATACTCTAATGCAATTCTATTATGCTGTTTACGAAATATTTGTTGAAGCAGTTCTGTATGGTACCTTGTATCTGATGTGGGAATTCAATGTCGTATTTCATCTCTTTATCTTCGGTTTGTAGTAATCCTTTTATGGTTTTCCACTTTTTTTTTTAGTGTCTCCTTTTTCAGAGATAATTTTGTTTTTGAAGTAATCGTTCTCACAAATTTTCAATTGTTTTGTGTATTTATTTCTCATATTTTTTAATGCTTTCCAGTCTTGAGAGTTTTTTGAGATTTTCGCAATTTTATACAATCTATCTCTTTCATTTTGTATTGTTTGTAGTTCTATATTATACCATTTATTTGTTCCTCTTATTTTAGTGGTTTGAATTGGTGTTAACTTATCAATTACTTCTGGTAGATTATTTATTTATGAATTAGACTTTTCATTGTATGCATGAAGTTCATCCGTATCACCCAGAAGTTAATCTAATCTTTCACTGCTATATTTTTTATAGTTTCTTCATTTTATTATTTTGCTGGTTTTCGTCTTATTTCTTTTTATGTTATCTGTAATGTGGATAAGGTAATGATCGGTTATTGTTGGTTCATCAAGAACTTTTACGTTCAAATCCAATCTATTTGCTATGACAAAGGCCAATTAACGTACTGGATTTATATGTTATTCGTGTCTCACTTTTAACATGTTGTTTATCCCAAAGTTTGAATATTTTTTTTAGTCTTTTAGTATACATATGTATCCTTAAAGTTTTAGAAATTTATATTGAAGTCACCAGTTAAGATATTATTTTCTTCTTCTTGGAGAATTCGGTTGCACCAGTTCTCTATCAATGATAGAAAGTCTTTGGTACTTGCATTTGGAGAATGGTTAATTACTCCATAAACCCCTTTCTTATATTCCGAAGTTATGCTTATTGCTAGTATCCAGCAGTTCTTTTCGTACTGTGTGTTGGAAATTACTTCATATATTATGTCTTTTCTAATAATTATCACTGCTCCCCTGTATGTCTACTATAGGAATCACAACGTACTGTAGTATATTCCTGAAAAGTAATTTCGCTGTCTTCAATGTCGCATGTTACGTGAGTCTCGCTTAACATCCCATTGTGGGATTATTTCGTTCGATCAGCATCTGAACCTCTGGATAAAGTAAAGTACTGGATAAGATAAACTCTACTGGATAAAGTAAACAATAAAAAAGGCACGACCATTGACAACACAAACTATAAATAAATAATAAACAAAAAGGCATGAAAAATGGGCGGTCTTATTGAGGCCTAATTGAGGATCAACTAAAACAAAATTGTGAATGGATCATCGTCAATTTTTTCTCGAGATCGACTCAAAAAGCACTCGCGATCGACAGTTTAAGCACCCCTGATCTAAACGGTGTTAAAAAGAGAAAACACCAGGTTTTATATTCAAATCATAAAATTAACCACGATAATAGTTAAATGTAGCCCAACGTTTCGGAACGCAATTTGCAAAAAAAATATCGATCTTTGGAATTATTAAATTAATCATTTTTACATGAAACGACAATAAAGTGAGGCGACAATAACGTTTGTAATACATTTGCTTAATAAAATATATATGTTATTTTAATTTTTTTTCGTTATCAGTAATTTTAGTTTTAAAAAAAGTAAGGTGAACCATTTTTAAAACTTTTTTATGTTTACACGCAAAAATTTTATATTTAATAAATTGTATGTTAATTTCGAATTATGCAATTTGAAAGCGTATTATATCACCTTTCAAAAATAGTTTTTAGGTTTCGAATGCGTTCAGAAACAATCTATTATTTATTTGAATTTTATTGCATTGCGGAAATATTTTAAATCCCTGACAAAATATGGTCGAGACTGATTGGTTAACCTTTCGGCTACCGAGATCTTCATATTCGTTAATGGTAAATCCACACTAAAACTATCGGTTTTTCGCAATTTTAGCTCCGGCAGCTCCTCGTACCCCTGTGGAATACCGCACCCCTCTGCAGGTAACTTCGTGGTGGGTGGATTGCTGACGGCTCCGGGAGACTGGCCCTGGCTGGTGACGGTGAACCTCAAAAGGAACGCAGAATATCAGTGTACCGGCGCTCTCGTCTCCCCAAGTGTCGTCATTACAGGTAAATTAACTTCTAACTAGACGGAGTAACTAAACACAGGGTTCAAAGGATTTAATATTTCATTGATTCCATTCTCAATCATAAAATTATTAAATTATTAATAAATTTTCTATTTTTTTTATTTTTTATATTTTTATTTTTTATTTTAACTTTATGAGTAAAACCTCAAATTGTAATATTTAAATACATGAAGACAATATAAGCGAAACTCAATCGAAAATCTGGAAACAGAAAAATCAGAAAAACATATTGACACCTCTGGGACTCGAACCCAGGACCTCTTGCTTTCCGGGCAAACGTGCTAACCACTGCGCTACAGTGTCGATATGAAATTCGGTCATGTTTAACTGTACCATACTTCGACTAAGAACCACCTACATTGTCTTCATTTTCTTTAACGCATATATTATTGGCAACTATCTTTATCTATGATTGCAAGATTCAAACCCGAACTAAATGCTCTCTAGAGAGTGTCTGGATAAATCTTTATCCATTTTATTTAATATGCGACATCTATCGACTTTTCTGCAAGTCTAGGATGAATATTCTATTTTTTATTTTAACTTTATGAATAAAACCTCAAATTGTAATATTTAAATAAATGAATCTTGCAATCATACATAAAGATAGTTGCCAATAATATATGCGTTAAAGAAAGTGAAGATAGCGTAGGTGGTTCTTAGTCGAAGTATGGTACAGTTAAACATGACCGAATTTCATATCGACACCGTGGCGCAGTGGTTAGCGCCTTTGCCCGGAAAGCAAGAGGTCCTATGTTCAAGAGGAAAAATTTGTATGGATGTGTGTGTGTTAGTCACTCTTTCGCGAAGAAAACTACTGAATGGATTTTAATGAAACCGTACAATATTATAGCTTATTATACATCAGAATATCATGTTAAAGGCTATAATTTATAAAACAAGCTAGGAAGGGGATGCGAGAGGGAAACGGGGAAGCACAGAAAAGGTGATTCTGGGAGAAACAATGTATTTATTTGAATATGGCATTGCAACGCATCCCGAGATCCATTAAATAAGCGATTAAATTTATTTGATAAAATAATCACACATCTAAAACATGTTTTCAGCTGCTCACTGCGTGTTCTTTGGAGCGACCAAAAGAAGAGCAGACGAAATGCTTCTGGAATTTGGAGTTCACGACAGAATCGTCGAAAGACATAATGTTGTCCAGAAATACGTTTCAAGCATAGAATTACCCAGAGGACATACGGTGACAAGTCCACCTATACACGACCTGGCGGCCTTGGTGACTATTGGACCTGTCACATACACAAACAACATCATCCCTATTTGCTTATGGTCTGGCGGCCGGGGCTTGCAGAAAATTATCGTTGAAAAAGAACGTGGTTCTGTAAGTAATGTACCATAATAATAATTATTGATATTAGACATTCAGCTATTATTCAGATATTAGGCCTACCTTAGGGTGAACAACCCACCAATACATGACCTAGCGGCATAGATCTATGAAGTACTCAAAAACCACAGCTCCTGTGTGCTCATGGTCGGGTGGGAGTAGGGTTGCCATACGTCCGGAATTTTACGGACAAGTCCGGAAATATAGGTCTTTGTCCGGAATGCGGGGGGAATCATAAACAGTCCGGAATTTCTACAATTAAGTGGAGATTGATATAAAAAATTAAATAAAACAAATTATTTTTATTACAAATCAAAGTAAAAACATCACTTCTGATATTTAATGCTCCCAGAAATATTGTTCAACACTACGGAATCTTTAATAATAGTTTTGTAGAACATTTCGCAAGTCATATTTTAAAAATTATACTGTGTTAAGAGAATCGACTTGACAGACTCCACAGATAGCCTGTTCCTTTCTTTTGACTATTGGGTTCCTGAATCGTGCACGATGGCACGGGGATGAGAAATAACCTTGCGGCTACTCTTTGCTAAGACGCTTATGGACTTCGATATAAGTTATGCCCAACCACCAAACAATAAAGGAAAATCACAATTAAGTGGTACTCACGGTCTTCTTGACGGCTTGGTTTCCGTTTGGTGGCAGTCATAGATGTTTCCATAAGGCGTCCGATAAGATTGTTCTATTCAATTATTAGAACTACGGTAAAGTTTGAGTCACGAGTTCACATAAAGTATACGATAGAATACGGTATGATTTACACTTTATGTAACGATAGGGTAAATAACACTTCGGCCTAGAGTGAAATGTCACGATACGAACGGTGGTTAGCAACGGACTAACGGACTTGACCATAATGCGGTACTTGACACTTTTTCTACCATGTAGGTAGGCACCCTTATTGTGCGGAAGTCCAAAATCTGGATTCCTCCGATCTCGTATGACAATCAGAGCACAAATACGTATGAAATCCATCAGCGTTATGAAACAGTTCCCATTAAGCAAAAGACCCTTTCAACATTGGCATTTTGTGGTTGCATCGCAAATATATAAGAGCATATCTTTGTTAATTCCGTAACTTTCGAAAGTCCGAAATTTTTATCAAATGTCAGGAATTTTCTCCGGGATTTTGATTTTTTGATCTGGGAACCCTAGGTGGTAGGGACTTGGAAAGACTCAATGCTGAATAATACCCAAAGTTAGTTGAGTGTTGATTGAGGAAGAGCAGTTCTTTATTTCCAAGTCTAGGGCAGGGGTAGGAATTTGCGGCTCTTTGCATAGGCTCTTGTTGCGGTTTCATTTTCCATGGAGGATAATGGAAAAGGAATCCGCAACTGGAATGATATTTTTTGCATTCCAAACACAAAACTGGTTTTAATTTAATAAGGAATCTATGCGCGAGTCTGTTTACAGAAACATTTAAATGGGCAGGAGTGTGATATTACAGTAAGAATGTAAATAAAACAAAGCAAATCGTAATTATCGTTCCACCACATTTACCACAGTACGATTACAGAGAAAATCACGTCAAGGGTTTACAAATTCATTAATACATTTAATCTATACCTATAACTAGTGACTTAGAACTATATTTATGTTTCTAACCGAGTTTGTACTTGTAAATCATAATGCGAATAGAGCAGAATTGTTACTTTCAACTGTCTTAGAATTAGTTATTTACGACTAATAATAATAATAATTGGGTAATTTATAAAGCGCCGTTTTTGTTAAAAATCACCTCAAGGGCGCTGTACAATTTATTAAGAATTCTTAGGTTCTATCTTATTTTACAATTTACAAATGGATACAGAAACATACTTACCTGTCGGGTCACATCCGATAAACACACTTTAATTAGAAATTTTGTGTTTGGAGGAGATATAGCATTGGACAATATATTTAAAACACTGGACCTTGCACGATTTTACATTTGCTACCCCCATCACTATTAGTATTACATTTATGAAAAGATTAGTGGCAAAAGTAGAGTTCATATTTATTTTGAAAGACTGGAGAGTTTGGACTTTAGGACTGGAGAATGTTCCTGAAATGACCTTTACAAACGCTTACAAATAGGATTTTTAAGTCATGAAAAATATTACAAGAAAACAAAAAGTTTACGCATAGTTTAAAAATGTAAAATATGGCTCTCTGATATATTTTTTATCCTTTTTCTCTGACAAATTACTCTTCTCACTTGAAAAACTGCCGACCCCTGGTCTAGGTGAAGGTATATTAACCAACTGCTGACGTGATTTTTTTTAAAGTATTCTCTGACGTGGGGCCTGGGCGGCCTGTTACTTTAAATGTTTATATATAAGAGATCCATGAAAATTTTGAAGTCCAAACGATTATTTATTTAAAAATTTAAATATATTTTAATAAACTAAAATACTTTTTTATTGTTAAATAACTTGTATTTGACATTTTGGATATTATGTAATAATTTATGGAAAAAATCACTTAAGATCAGAAATCAGTCTGTATTATCTATTACACTAAATAAAAACCATGAACTCACTTTTATTATAATATTTCATTAGTGTCTCGAATAAACTATATATATAAAGCTTTAGTAAAGTTGTTTATGTTTATTTTTTTAATAGTAAAAATCAACTTAAAAAAGACACGTAAGTACTGACGATGGGCCAGAGAGGCTCGCAACAAAAATTAAAATGAACTTACTTACAGAAATTTAACTTTAAAAATTTAAAACTTACGTTTCTGGCCTCACTAAATTCGAAGCTACTGGAAGCGGCACATGCGTCACGCGCGGGGGAGGGGAGTATTTCGGTATTATTATTATAGCGTCGGTAGTTAACGGTTAAAAGAGATGAGTTATAGAAGTGTAGGTAAATCAATAATACCATTGATAATTTGAAACAAATGAGATTCAATTTTGCATCGGTGACTCAATCCAATATTGTATTTTTCAGCCTTTCTTGAACGATTTGGGTTTATTTATGGACAAAACTACTTACTGTTATTCATATAAGTATGTACAGACGCAAACAAATAATTCACCTCAATATTTTAAAGCAAAACGTGCAAAAAGTATTAAAACTCAAAATAATTTAATTGGCGCCATCTGTGAATGCACAGATTATAACGTACGTGATGTTTAACCACCAAATCGTGACACGAGACTTCCACTTCCAGACTAATCTTTGTTTATCCGTCGAAAACTAACTATTTCATTAACTCCCCAATCCAAAGACTACATAGGCTTGGAAATAAATTCAGTTCCGTTGATATTTTCATTCATTCCTTACCTAAATTTAAATCAGAAATTTCTAAAATTCTGATAAAAATTTTATTATTATTATTCTAGTTCTTATATTTTATTTCTTTTTAAAGTTTTTATTATTATTTCTTTTTATATTATTATTATTTCTTAGTGTAAAGGAAGTGAAATAATAATAAAAAAGGTGTAAATAAATAAATAAGTATTATTATTGCAGGTGGTTGGCTGGGGAAAAGACGAATTGGATAATGAGGCCACCGTGGATCCGCGTCATATAAAGCTGCCTATTATCCCGTTTAAAACTTGCACCAGGTCTCATCAACACTTTGCTAATATTATCAAAGGTCGCCAATATTGCGCTGGTACGTAAATTTTTATTTTTATCAAGTAAGCTTCCCAATACAGCGAGTTCGAAAACTTCCAATCCTTTCACAAGACTATACAACAGGGTGTAGCAATAAAAATAAGATACCACTATTTGGCGTCAAATGAATGGTAAATTAATTATATAAGTATATAAAGAATATTACACAAAAACATGAATTAAAATATCAATCCTATAAATGAAATGAAAGTAATATTTTGTAAATTAGAATCTAAGGTTTATTGCAAAACAAGGCTGTATATAAATATTAAATATGTGAATTTTCTACGAATCTATTGTAATTAATAACTCAGGGCGTGGAAGAAACTCGAAGAGGGTTTTTTTGAGTTAAATTTAAATGTCACATTTTTATCATAAATCTAGAGCCTAGTGGCTTGCACTCTGGCTACTTGCTAGGATACATGGTGGCCGCACTGAAGGTGGTTTGCGTGGTGGGTCGCTAGGTGCCTTGGTCATTTGCTTGTCGGCACGTTGACGAGATGTCACTTTCAACATTAGTTTTAAAACTACTACTTACAGAAAATTCATTTTTAAAATATTCATAACCATGTACGTCTTTAGATTTTCACGGCCAAAAGTATTTTCGATATTTGTTTTTGGGGTGTTATGCCGTGTTACGCTACCTCCTTTAGCCAAAGTTTCGGACAGCGTTACAGTGTCCATCACCACTATCATCAGGGCAGATGAGCTGCAACATGGCATAACAGCCCAAAAACAAATCACGAAAATTCATAACCACAATTAACTTCTCAATGTAAAAAAAAATCTCATCATAAATAAATCACTTTTTAGTACTAACCATCTTTTTCTACTTAGATTGCTACATCTTCCCATAGTTTCTGACAACTGTCTAATAATATTTCATCCAATTTTTTCTTCTAAAATGCCTCGCGCCTAGCGGCAAAAAACCAACACTTTGGTTTACCTGGATACACGCCAAGCGACTATCTACTACCTATCTAGGCGCCAAGCGCGCAGTGCGGCCGGTCGCTAAAATTCGAGAACGTTCGTTTTACTAAGCTACTCGCTAGGTGACTCGCTAGGCTCTAGGCGCTAAGCAAGCCGCCTGCCTATGCGGACGTGGCCTTACGGTTTCGATGCTTCCACCATGTTTGGTTCTCTTAGAAAGCCGCAGTACACGTCCTCCCATAAATACACCAAACCACCAACCACACACTGAAGTTATGAAGTCAGCAACGCGACTCGCATATTCCTTCTGTCCAAATATGTCTAGGGGTGAGATGATACATGTGACGAATCAACCATTGAAAGTGTTGCCGTATCAATGCAGAAAGAACCCAACAAATCTATACCACTAGAATTGGCTCAACAATGAACTTTATGGCAATACATACTAAAACATCTTTTGGCCAAAGAAACTATTTATACCAAGCTCCAATTATGTTTAATATTCTGCAGACTACATTAAATCTTCCAATTCATTAGCTAAATTTAAAAAGAATGTTAAGATATTTGTGTTAACAGAGGATTGGCATACTATTTTTTCATCCTTGTCCTTTTTTAAATAATAAGATTTCAATTTTTAAATAATAAGATTTGTTTTTTTTTAATAATATTTGCTTTTTGAATAATAAGCTTTTTTTTTAAATAAATAGATTTTATTTGAGTTCCATTTGCCAAAATTGGAGTGTCTCCATAGATGTTTTGAACTAGCTTTGTTTCTTGTGGGTATAGTAATTAAAGATTTATTTATGGTCTATATTGTTACAAATCATACTTAAATTACCCACTAATATGATATTTTTATTTCTTACTTTATTATAATATTTTAGTGTTTTAAATGTAGTGTATTTTAGTATTTTGTGTGTGTAAAATCACTCAAATTTATAAAAGTTAATCTCAACACAGGCCTAGTCCTAGTGAGGTTAATTTTTTTTTTGTATGTAAAAATAAAAAAATAAGAATGTGTGGTGGGAAGTTATAAATAAATAATTCAATAATCAAGTAATTTCTCAGTGGAAAGTGTACATATAGGGTCTTTCATTAAGCGCTTCTTATCTTTAAATTTAAATAAAACAAAGAATGTGGGAGATATCATCGAATTTTTTTATTCGTTTGAATGGCCTATCGATGTCATTATGTATGGAATATAACATCGCTCAAATGTCCGCCGGGGCTTCTGCGGGTGGCGGGCAAACGAAATATCAAATTTTACATGACTCTGGCGCACAAATCAGGCTGAATTTGACCGATGGCATGGGTTATGTTGGTTTTGAGGGCTGCTATGGTTTGTGGTTTATTTGTATAGACCTGCGACTTAAGAAAACCCTACAAGAAGAAAAGTCTAATTGGGTCAAATCCTCGGCAGCCAGTTCACATCACCTCCACGAGAGATGACCTTGCCCTCAAATCACTCGTGCAGGATGTCCATTGTGGCATGAGCTGTGTGGCACGTAGCGCCGTTCTGTTGACACCACAAGTCGTTGGTGTCCATATCATCCAATTCAGGCCAAACGAAGTTGGTAATCATCAACCTATAGCGCTCGCCGTTGACGGGGATGACCTGGCCAACGTCGTTCTCAGTGAAATATGGACCGATAACGCCGCCAGCCCAAAATTCAGACCAAACTTGGATCTTGGATCTCTGAAGTTGCAGGTCTACGCGAATAAACCACAAACCACAACGGTCCTCAAAGTCAACATAACCCATGCCATCCTACAAATTCAGCTTGTTTTATGGGCCAGATTCATGGAAAATTGGACATTTCGGATGCGCGCCACTCAGAGAAGTCGCGGCGGACATTTGAACGATGTTATATTCAATACATAATGGCATCGATAGGCCTTTCAAACGAATAAAAAAATTTCGATGATATATCACACACACTTAGTGTTATTTAAATTTGAAGATAGGAAGCGCTTAATGAAATATAAATTAAATAATGTCGTACATGGAGTTTTAATCAAACTTACTATCAGTCGCGTAACCGCCCGGCTCTTGCAACATCTCTTTCCCGCGGCATTGACAGCACTTTGTCGATGACAGCATAACCAGGACATCCGGTCACAATAACTGAACCTCAATACCATCATTACCATGTCTGTTGACAACCAAGCTACATTTGTTACCTCGTCTCTACTTCTCTCCCTTGACCTAAGGGGGTCTTAGTGCCTCTGGGGGTCAAGCACAGAGAAATCGATGACTTATAATATAATATATCGGACCGATAGGCGCAAGATTCCGACGATTTTATATCGATATACCGAGCACGGTTTCACTGTTGACAGCTAAACCGAAATTGATAGAGATATATAAGAAATCGATGGACATGGCAACACTGATGGACGTGCCTACAAAACGTCAAATGCCAATTAATTACTGAAAAATATTAATAAATTGGCAACGTTGAATTGAAGTACTGACCTAAATATGCGTTGGCAGTCCGCATTTACTTTTTGACACTAAACGAGAGTTAATTAGTGTTAATGAAGTCTTTATTCGTATTTCAACCATTTTTGTTTCTCAAAAATCGAGGTTTAGATGCATCATTTTATTTTAAATACATAAACGGCTATACTGCCTTTTATAAATAAACATATAATAGAGTACAAAAGTAAGAAAAATAGTATCATTACATAATAGTAGTTTTAAACTTAAAAATAACATACAATTATTTTATGTATCACAACAAAAAATAACAAAAAAGAACAATGAGAAATATCATCATATCATTTCAACATGTCCATATTGCGTATATAAAGTTACATTATGGAAAAAATAAATAACTTAAAAACTGAAACTTAAAAATAACATACAATTATTTTGTGTATCACAACAAAAAAGAACAATGAGAAATATCATCATTTCATTTCAACATGTCCATATTGCGTATATAAAGTTACATTATGGAAAAATAATTTTTGAGTGCATGTTTATATTGCGCTAATTTTAAGAAATAAATGTCGCCGATGTTCATTTCCCAAAATGTGTAATCGACTGATTGGTGAGTAATAACGTGATAATGTATGTGTGTTATTATAGTAGAACGGTAGAGTCAGTCTATTGTTAGCGCGACCAGGGCAATGAAATCGTATTAGTTCTATTAAATCAGGGGTATCCAAGACCGAGTGAATTATTTTATATAATATTAATAGATCACAGATTTTTCTGCGATCTGATAAATTATCATGTCTATGGATCGCGTATATGTATTTGACCGTTGATCGAAACTTATCTGATACTATGGAGACCGCCCTAAAATATAATCGTCGCACAATGGAGTGGATGAACCCGAAATTTGGCATCAAATCAGTGGTTGCAATTGCATCAAACCTTTTTCCATTTTTAGTTCCATATAGACTAAGTCTAAAGTCATGGTGTTTGAAAGAGAGAGTACGAAAACAGTATGCAACATAGTTGTGAATGATGAATACTTGGAGCAGGTGGATCTGGGTAGTATGTTTACGAGAGATGGGAAGGCTGAAAGAGATATTGAAAGAAGGGTGAAAGGGTGCCGGTAACTCCATTAATGGTGAACTGAATGCCGTTGGCGCTAATAAAAAACTGTCAAAAAAAGCGAAGCTAGCAGTCCACAATGGAGTCCTGGTACCTACCCTGATGTATGGCAGTGAGGAATGGAACTGGCAGAGGAAGGATGAAAGTAAACTGAATGCTGTTGAAATGAGATCCCTGAGACGTATGTGTGTTAAAACAATGTATGATCGTATGAGAAATGTGGAAAATGAATGAAAGGCTGATGTAAGCATAATGAGTAAGATTAAGAAAGAGACCCTCAGATGGTTTGGGCATGTAGAGCGAATGAACGAAGGAAGTAGTGTAAGAAGAATATACGACGCGAATGTGAATGGTAGAAGAAGTCGGGGACGCCCGAGGAAGACATGGCACGATCAAGTGAATCAGATACTTGAGTCGGGTCGTGTGAAAAATCAGAATAATAGAAGAGAATGTATGAGACGATGTATGAATGTGAGTGAGGCAAAGAGTGTGTGCCAAGACCGAGTTGTTTGGCGGTCCGTCCTCTCTGCCTACCCCTGCGGGAAACGGCGATGGTTAGTTAGTTAGTTAGACATGTTAATAAAAATAAGTGAAAAATTTTTTCGAAAGGTTTCACAGATTTAGTAGAAAAATATAAAATTGAAAAATATAAGATAAATTAAATCTTTAAATAAATGAAGACAATACAAGCGAAACTCAATCGAAAATCCGGAAACAGAAAAATCAGAAAAACATATTGACACCTCTGGGACTCGAACCCAGGACCTCTTGCTTTCCGGGCAAACGCGCTAACCACTGCGCCACGGTGTCGATATGAAATTCGGTCATGTTTAACTGTACCATACTTCGACTAAGAACCACCTACATTATCTTCATTTTCTTTAACGGATATATTATTGGCAACTATCTTTATGTATGATTGCAAGATTCAAACTCGTGGCGCAGTGGTTAGCGCGTTTGCCGACATGTCGTGTAAGGTTTTCCACAACTACTATAATTTAATAAAAGTACGTACCACCAGACATCGTATCCATGTTGAATTGAATCTAAACACTTGGTAGATTTCGCTTTTTTAAACTTGAAACGTATTGAAATTTACGCGACTGCAAGAACTGACACGGTCGCCCGCACAAAGTTCAAGTTCAAACTGATCTCTTTCCGTCAGTGTTGCGATAAGGGCGACACGCTTTGGGGGAATACTTGACTTTCTGAATTTCTGCCAAAGCGGTACATAGAGCTACCCCTTTGCGCGTCGGTCGGAATAACTGTTAACAATCGTTGACCATGCTTGCAAATATTGATAACTGACTATAGATGGCGGATTTGGTCAACATCGTATTGATATAGGGTTTTATCTATCGTCCATGCTAGTACTCGTGGCGTACATCAGAACCAGCCTCTCCCCGCACAACCGCAACCTTTTCTCTGATTAAAAATCTTTAATAATGATGTTATTTCGTTTGCAGGAACTGGTGATGGACGCTCTGGTGTCTGCAACGGAGACTCCGGTGGCGGAATGTTCTTCTATAGGAATCATCGCTGGGAACTGAAGGGTGTCGTATCTTTTGGCATTAATTCTGCTGCACATATCTGTGATCTGAACGAATATGTGGTATTTACCGATGTGACGCACCCCGATTATCAAACTTGGCTTACAAACGTTATTGACGCACATTCCGTTGCGCAACCTGCCGAAGTTCAAGAGGATTACTAAATTGATTTAACAAGGTAAAGTCTGGTATGGAGAATTCTTCGAAAAATCTGCTTAAAGTATCATTTGTGGGAAAATCATCATTCTTTTGGGCGTAATAAAAGGCTTGGTGTCGAACTTCAATAGAGGTTTTCTCAGGCTCCATAGCACCAAACCGCCTGAAATTTTTGATTCTTACTAAAAAATATGGTCTTTATTCAAATCAATAAAAAATATGTAATACTACGTATCCAACCAGTGTTTTAAAATAAAAATAATAAATTAAAAATATATATATATACAAAATACATATAGTAAATAACAAGCATGCGGGCGATTTTTTGAACAATTTGTAACGATTGTAACTTTTTTCATACGCGGAAGACTTCCAGAAATTTTAATACAAGAGTTAATGAGCATCTAATAAAGGTGCTTAAATAATAATTATTATTCTGAATTTTTCAACCACATTTTGGAAACAAGAATAAGAAATAAGAATTTTACACACAAACCCCTTGTTTACAATTAGATAATTTGGAAATTTTAGAAATCATAAAAAGCGTTAATAACCAATTAAATATTATTAATAGCCGACATATTATTAACGGCCGGCGTAGTCCAGCGGTAAGGCTCTTCACTCGCACGCCGAAGGTCGCGGGTAGAATCCCGGCGTGTCAAATAAATTTTATTTGATTAATTTGTGTTATTTCACAATTTATTCCTTTAAAATAATATATGCCTAATATATTTGCGGCACGTTCCAGAGTGGAAGATACTCTCAGTATCGCCCTGGTGTAAGACCACCATTCAGAATTGAAACGTTGCTTAAAATGGCATTAGCCGTGTTTGGTGGCCAGATCTGAATAGACAGGTACTTCCCCACCCTGCTCTTCTCTATATCCTTCCCCTCCCCACTACCTTCAGCTTCACAAACATACCCCGATTAGGGATTCCATAGTCTCACACTGGCTTCAGACGGGAGCAGTTGGAACTCTTGTGCGGTATTCATTTATAAAAAAAAAATTCATTAGTTATCTCTAAATTTATTTTCATATTAAAACATATATTTATAATTTTTTTTGGTTTTTTTGTTAATTCATAAAATTTTTGAATACATAAATGCAATTATTACATATATTTCATTTTATATAATTGTTTGTTATGATACTTTTAAGTAATTACTCACCATTCTCTATGATTTTTTTTGTCTCGAAAACTTATTTTTCTTTTGTTATTTTTAATCTTTTCCTGACGAAGAAACCATTGGTTTTGATTAATTGTCTATATGAAGACAATTCTTTTGCAGGCTAAATCCTAGAGATGTATGTGTTTGTCTCTTTTTAGTGTCGCTATTTTTCGTTTCATCGATTTTCAAATCCCAATGGTGCTAAAGAAATGTTCCTTTTTAAAATTCTTCTTTTTGGCGCATTTGTATGCGTTAATAGTCAGAGGAAAACTTTCGCCACCAGCAAACAGTCTGTCAAATAAGAGTAGAAAATATATGAGGGCGCCACTGTAGTTCAAATGGCAATACTAAAAATATAACTTGTTCAAATATGGAAATGAGCACCTGAGAAATCTGCTGCATGATTTTATATCAAAAATATGGACCTTGGAAAAAATCCCAGAGGAATGGCAAATAAGCATAATATGTCCAATTCATAAAAAATGTGACAAGCTAAAATGCAAAAATCATAGAGGCATATCACTTCTATGCACAGCATATAAGATCTACACCATGATACTGAAACAAAGAATTGATAAATACGCAGAAAACCTACTGGGAGAGTATCAGGCAGGCTTCCGCACCGGTAGATCCACAACAGACCAACTGTTCACCGTGTGATGAATGCCAACCTTCAACCTACGAGAAGCCTACAAGAAAAAAATTTTTCCTCTAAATATTATGTAGAGAAAATGGTACATTCGGCGACATCTGTCCGAGCAGTTGGGAACTATACAGAAATCTGCATAGAGACTGGAGCGAGGGAACCCCCATATCATAGCTATCTCGAGGACAAAGGAAGTTTGGATTCTGCCAATGAGGGAGTAAATAAGGCGATTAAAAATAATTTGAACCAATCAGAGAAATTATAGGCGTGTATCGTTTTAGTGGGCTTTGATCAGATTGAGCGGCCTTGAATTCTTTCCCACAGGAACGAAAGTTCAACGAACGGAATAGTAAACAGAACTAAAGACAAAGAGTTGAAGGATTATTGACCCGGGTCGTGTTTATTTAAGGCGCGATCGAGAACTGCAGGTTTTGGGCACCTAACGTTTCAAATGGAAACAAGAAAATCTTAGGCGGAAATGTTGAAAATAAGTAAATGAAAAATCATCAATAAGGGCACGGAAAACGTAACATGAATGGTCCCAGGGGTCGATTTAATTAAAACCGATCTGGAATGATCACAAAAAACGGGTAGAATCTCGAAAATTTTCACAAACTGAATATAATAACCTGAAAAAGTGGGAAAATCTATTGATATGGAAATGGAATGGTGAAACGAAGTTATTAGAGCCAAATATCTCAAAAGAAAACTGATTGGAACTACTTAAATTGACTTTAATAGGTACCGATATAAGGATTACTCTGATCTGACAACACTATTCACGATAAACAGGATATTGAAAATATTGCATATCAAAGGCCACGGTACATTTTGGTCACTCTACAATTAAATCAAATCACAGGAAAAGATGCTTAACGTAGCCTGACACTGGGAAATGCGTGAGAACCGTCGAAGGAATCGCTAACCGTTTGACTAGAGAAAAAAGGTTGGCTATCACTTTGTTGATATGACTTTATCCAAATAAAATTATAGAACATGATTTCAAGCAATTAAGGGTATCATTAACACGAAACGACCTAAACAAAATTATACAAGTTAAATACGAATATTTACTCTAAAATAAAAACATTATTTTTATGGTGTAGGCATTAAAAAAATGAATTACGAGCAAGTACATGAAATTTTTAATATAAATACCTGTCAATGAGAAAATTTATGTGATTTTTTACGAGAGAGAGACACTAAACTAATTTGGTTCTAAGACATGAGATAGGGAATTAGCAGAGATTTGACAAAAGGTCATATACGGAGGAACCGAATTTGGTCCTTTTCCTATGAAAGTCTGGGCGATCAGGGGTGATTTTTCTATGAAAGGAGAGCTCTAAAAAGTTTTTAAAAGACCATGGTTTGATAAAGAAAGGGAATTCGTTGGGAGATTGAGGGAGAGTTCGGATGAAATAACGGGAAGTGCGCGATCAAGAAAAATGTAAAGGTGCGCGAAGAAGACTAGTAAACTAGTGCTTCTAGTAGAGTTGAAAAATGTCTACAAGTGTTTGCAAAAAAATAGTAAATTCAGTGTTTTATTTTCCCTTTAAAATTGAGGAATAAAAATTTCAAAGACGATCAACGGAGAGTCCGGAAAAGTGCCTAAATAATACTTCGTGAAAGTTCGGGTGTTTTATAATGAAAGTGTTTAAAGTCAGTAAATAAGAATTAAATGACATTCGGGGTTCTTTCTTACAACTTATATTTAGTGGTTTTATAACATTTAACAAAAATCCAGTCTCTTAAAATAAATCAAATTACCGGATAAAAGAAAATATAACACGTGATTTTAAAATTAACTATAGGTGATATAATAATTAAAACTTTAACCTTACTTTAAATAACATGACATATGTAAAATAAATAACAATAACGAATTGTTCGAGTCACGTTTAAACTACAGTGGTTCAATAATAAAGTGGTTAAAAATCCTTTGTGAATTGAATAACGAAATTGTAATAAACAGTAGTGATAATAATTCGTACACTTGGAAAACGTGCGCATCTACGGTTATTAATTCTAAAGTGATATTAAAATATTGAGAATAAATAATAATTTACCTAATTCCGGACAATAAAATTAAACATCTGATTTGTTATTTGATGAATCACCTCTCGAAGGCGAATGAAATAAAACAGTAATTAATACGAGGTTGAGGAACTAAGCGAAATACCGAAGTGAATTTTAAATAGACAGATATTTGAAGAGTTTTTTTCATCATCAGAGTCTTTTCTCAAAAAGGGCCGATAGGAATCCATTAGCTAGGAAACGAAAAAAAAGGAAAACCTCGATCACAATGTCGAAGTTATGAAAGTTCCGACTGGGAAAAATTGTAATCGATCGAGGGCGGTAAGATAAAACCAATTATTAATTATTTTCAGAGACAAAGAAGAAAGGGACGAGCGTGCATCACCAATAAATCAATCGGACCTTTGAAGTTTGTCACTAACACACTAATAACAATTTTCACTTGCTCGAAAGTGGGTCAAACAGGAAATACCTGCTTTAGAGTTAGGATACATATGTAGGTATTTACTTCAGTTAGGTAAATACGCTAATTTATTATAACTCATATAAAACGAATCGAGGCGCGTAGAACGTAATAAATGACTATCGTGGAAGCTCTTTATTCTATATTTCGTGTGCGGGAGTATACAAGCGTCTCAAAATTAGGTCAAACAAACAAATACCTACTTATAAATTAGGTCATACAAGTACTTGTTTTAGTTAGGTAGGTGTAATGTTTATTTAAGCGCGTATAAGGAATGCGACGTAAGATATCAGTTCGATTCGTAACCGAAATACCTATATTTCTCAGAACTATGTAGGTCAAGCAAATTATACCTTAGTTGAAACTAGGTCATCCAGATACCTCTAGGTTAGCAAGGTACCTATTTAAATGATCAGTGTTTAAGCAAATCTAGGTCAAATAAATAAGAAATAATTAGTTAAACGATGAATCGTGCTTCAAAAGGACAATGACCGTAGAAATAAACAATCTCCAAAGTAGGTCAGTATACCGAAGGTCGTCTGTGTGAAGAGTAAACAAACAAACCATAAAAATGATGTACCTATTTAATATCGGTCTTTCGTTCATCGGAGTTAATTAACTATTGGCACAATTTAATTAGGTATTACGAGATGTGATAGGAGCGTGCCTCTTAATCACTCTAGGTAATTACATTGGCGTACTTGAATAATAATAATAATAATTTATTCCAGAAATGTTAGGGAAAGTGCAGTGCAATACGTTCCATATTCTAAAATTACAAATAAAGACAATAATAAGACGAGGGAAAATAATTGACGACAACACATAAATTAAATAAACAAAAAACCATGAGAAATGAAATACGTAACGCTTAAATCAATGGAAATAGCAAATTTATAGGTATAACTAATACCTACCGAATCCTTTCACCGACGAGATTAGGGTATGTTATATGACCTTCGATTGTGTATCTAAAATTTCGATTAGAGTTCAATGACATGGTCACCTAGATTCCATCAACGAATAAACAAAACAAAAGCACAAAAGTCAAGGGGCAGGTTTATCAATCATAGCTTACGACGGAAACTTCGCCCAATATGTGAAAGTAAAACCGACGTTAAATTCACTCAATTTAAACGACTTATCTGTACTAGAGCGATCGCCAATAGGTAGCATTGTTTTAGCATGCAAAATTTTCGCAAAGTAAAGTACTGCGACTAGCTTCAAACTCTAAGAGAGCTCATCACAATTATTCAGGAGGTCATTGATTCAATGACAACTTGATTTATCTCATTTTAAATCTTTCTTATAGGAAGTAGGTATCCAAGAACCCATAAATACCCATTATCCTAAATACCTAACACACGAGGAGCTAGTGACCTCATTTAAACAACACTGGTGTTCAAATACTCATACAGTCCTGAATCCTAACTTGTCTTCGAATGTAAGCTTCAAGGCTTCTGTATGTAGGTATGAGCCATCTGGAAATGTAAGTGTCAACCTTTCTCGAACGGACGGCTTTGATCTTGTGGCGGTATTGTCGAGGTGGGCATGCGGGGAAGAGGAAGGACGTATGCGGACAGTACGCTGACGCGGCATTAAAGCCACAGGTTATTTGCATACCGTGAGTCTTGTCGAACCTGAAAGCAAACATAAGGTTCACGAGGTGAGTTTTATGTCAGCTAGTCAGAGGTGGAGTGTAACGCTGGGTCGGTCACGTGGGAGGAAGGATCTGCCCGTCACAAGCTTACGCCACATTTAACGGATAGAGGCATGATAAGGGAAGACATGAAATACCCCTTCTAGACTCAGTAGAGTTAAATTCAATCCGGCGGAGATGGAAGTCGGAGTGAGGCAGAAAAACGGCATGAAGACTTGGTATTCCCCCATCTGGCGTGAAGAGCCCCTTTCGTAACAAGAGACGCTCGTCGAAGAGAGTAAAACTCGGACTTAAGGATAAGCTTAGCAAACGTATTCGGGAGAATCCGGTTTGAAATTGTTGTTCATCGGTTTTCACTTGGTTAGCGGAGGAGCCGACTTTTCAGCAAACATATTATCCCCCTCCCCATATCCATCCATCCTTACTATTCCAACAATATCGCGAATACTAACCAATAACACTAACTATGACTACAAACACATCATGTTAGGGGAAGCTGCAGACAAGAACTCCAATTGAGAAAACCGGACTCTCGAATATGAACATTCTACACTGGTAAGATAAGGTTTTTTATTTTTTGAAATGATGTAATTTGTTAACTGTTGTTTATGTTATCGATGTATCAGCGGTGATAGGAAGAATTAAATAAACACACTAAATTCCTACGGAAATCAAATAGACACAAGGTTTAGGGCGGGGATAGTTTATCAAACTCGGTTAAATATTCTAAAATAATAATAAATAAATTGATCGGAAAATTCTCACCCTTTCTCTAAAAGAATCTATGGGTTACCACACGTAATACATTATCTTCTCTACATATGTGTGCATATTAAGTATGCAAACAGATGTAAAATCTAAAACAAAAAAATACACAACGCAGATTATAGAAATAATGTGAACTAAAATCTTAAATCTTGATTACTGTGAAAAAATCGCAGGGATTTAAGAAGATAGGGTAGGTTTAGCTAGATTATAAAGTATAGGGGTTTAGAAATCACGAGCCTGAGGTAGAAATAAACCGAAAGGAGGGTTGAGTCAGGCCATCATACCTAGTGGTGTGATCAGTAGGACATAAGGGTAGAATTATGAGCGTGGCTACGAGACAGGAGCTACGAGATTTAAACTACGAGGTAGAAGCTTAGAAAAGTAAATCAGCTAGGTAGGGTTCATCACAATTGGTGTCAAAAGCCAAGGGTGGCGGACTATTACAACCGTCAGGCAGATCTTAGCAAAGTGCTGGGAGTTTGTTATAGATATACACCAACTATTCATAGATTTCAAGCAAGCATATGATAGCATAGATCGGGAGTGTCTATATGATATACGACTTCAATTCCAGATACCACCTAAATTGGTTAGGCTCATCAAAGCCACTATGTCAGACTCAAGATGTCAGGTCAAAATAAATAGGGAATCGTCGGAAGAATTCATAGTATCGCAGGGACTAAGGCTATCAGGGGGACGGTCTGGCTCCCACTCTCTTCAACATTGTGCTCGAATATGTAATAAGAAAAACGCTAATAGACACTGGCTCCAATATTTTTTTCAAGAGCAGTCAAGTTGTCGGATATGCGGATGACATTAACATTGTCGGAAGATCAATTTCAGCCATTAAGGAGGCCTTCGATCCTTTAGAAACAGCGGCACGGGAAGTAGGACTGCGGGTTAATGTTAACAAAACGAAAATGATGATACAGAGCAGGAACCCTTCACACAGAAGAATAAGTAGTGCACAATTTAAAGATAACTACTCAGACGAAGTGGTCGATCAATTCACCTACCTATTCGACAGAGAACAATGAGGATCCAGCAGAAATCAGAAGGAGAATCACAGAATCACAGCAGCCAACAAAACATACTTCTCTTTGCTGCCAGTGTTTAAGTCACTTAGTGTAAGTAATAACCATATATAAGAACTTGTTAGAACTGTATTGGCATATGGATGTGAGGCGCTAACACTGACGGTAAAGATGGCTGAAATGCTGGATACTTTTGAAAGAAAAGTGCTGAGAAGAATATGTGGACCCGTGAAAGAGGGTGAACAGTGGCGCATCCGGCACAATACAGAATTGTATGATATATATAAGGCCCCTAGCATCTCAGCACATATGAGACTCTTCAGGCTGAGATGGGCTGGGCACGTACAGAGAATGCCGGATACACGCGTCCCAAAATACCATAAATACCACCGTCCCCATATACCGTCCTCGACTACTATAATACGGGCATTTGCCTAACTTGGTAGTCGATATACCATGTAAAACAAACCTGTAACACACAAAAAATGAATATAGAAAATTAAAAAAAAAAAAAAAAATTGACTGGACACCCAGGTGGAAAGAGAAAAGTGGGACGACCCAGACTGAGGTGGGAAGACGAAGTAAGAGGGGATGCAGCACAGCTTCTCCAGGTACCAAATTGGAAATCAGCCGCTGAGGACAGGAGGAGTTGGAGGCGACTGTTGCAGGAGGCCAAAGCTCGATATGGGCTGTAGCGCCATCGAAGAAGAAGAAGAAACATATAACTCATGGTGTTGATGTAAAGCTGTGTAACCTACATTTTTATAAAAAAATAAAAAGGTGTAAAAGTGAAAAAAAAAATCATTACAATATAGCTACCCACTGATCTCAAAATTAGAATTGCGTATAGGTATTTTATTATTATACCTTCGCAATTTTGTGTTAACATAATGAAGAAAAATGATCATGTAATAAAATATAAAGCACAGTTTAAAGATTGCTCACATTTATTTAATACTAGATAAAGTACCTAGCGTTGGCCGGGCTTTATCGTGTCTCTAATTTTAGACCTGAATATATATTTAACTCACTCAGATCTAAAAGTAGTGTAACTAAACTCACCATTAGTGATTCTTCCTTTCTATTAGTTAAATTCAAATTTATGTTTAATTAAATGAAAGCAAATCGCTTTATAAAATACCTTTTAATCATATTTATGTCATGAACAAAAAATGTTTTTTAAAATGTGGTTTACTGTGTTCTTTTCATTCAGTGACATTGCACTTTAAAAGAATATTTGACAGTTAAATTGGTGTTGCCAGCCTACAAATTTTGTAGTTCAATTTTTTATATTTTCTACTCTTATTTGACAGACTCTACAAATATATTCTCTTCTCCCTTCACAGTAGAAGAAGAGAATCTCGATTAATTTGAGTGTTTCTGTTTTCAGGAATAGCTGATGGAAGACGTGGGTTTATAGATGCACCGTTGCTGGAAGGAAGGAGACTAGAGTTTGAAGAAATCTTGTATTGAGAGCTTGTACAATAAATTGTAAACGTTTGGTCTTTACCAATATGTAATAATATTCACCACTGTGCTGTGATGCACCCGTATATAATAGATACCAGAGATATGGACCACGAACAGTTATTTGTATGAAACGACTCGCACAAAAGTGTCACCAACATCGTTCATCCGTACTACTGCAAATCGCATCTACGCATAGCGCCCTCCCATTTGTACCTAAACACAACAGCCTTACTCATCATGAAACCGTACCACGGCTCTGTAGAGTCGCGGTAGCTACACAGCGGAGTAAGCCTACACTGCTCAGGGTAAAAATCTTTACTCATCATCATAATGTTTCTCGACAGCTGTTATGATTTTTTTACGGTAGCAACACTGCTCCAAAGCTCAAAAACGCGGCCAATTTAGCATTTCGTGGCGTGTTGCCAACTTCACGTTTATTCATACGTCAACATCAGTCAACGCAACGTTGACTTTGGTAAATCTATATTTAGACCTAAAATCTCCTTCCGTGAGTGCCGCAAAATGGATCGTACCTTTTTTTAAACCTTTTCCGTGGCCGTGGTGCACGAATGCCGCGAATACGGTCAATATTTGCCAAAGCTCCGTTCAAAACGTCAAGATTCTCATAAAAGTTCGCCATTTCGTCAGTTACAACGCACGGGGTACTGAGTTAACCCTGGTGATCGGGTGGTTTAAATTCTGACAGCTACTACATCTTCCGTACAGCGAGTCGGTAAAAACACGCGCATGCGCGCGATTAACCCACCATGTTGAGTAACAATTTCACCTAACCCGGTCTTACTCCGAGGTGTAATCTTATTTTGCGATGATGAGTAAGGCTACACAAACGTATAACTTTAATTTCCTTTGTCCCTTTGATAGTTTAGCGACAGTCAGTATGCTTCTACGCCGTATCTCCATTTGTTTGAATTATCTATGAAGTACCTATCGTAAGACCCGCCATTCCGAATTCCTTTCGATTTATAACATATTTTCCTTGAACACTTAATTTTTAAAGATGATACATTTCTGTACATTTGTTAGGTCAAATGGTAATTATATGAATTCCCTAGATAGAAAAAAATCACAAAATATGCTGCGAAAATTATTAAAAACACATTTGGTTCTGTTATTTAACGAGTCAAAGGTATGAAAAATATCACAGTGTATCGTTAAATGCTACATTTGTCGACAGATTATTGCTCTATTTTACACGAGTCATGTTTTATTAAATATTTTCATGATTTTCGCTTAATTATAATCGTTTTTTAATATTTGCGTGCTCCCCCTAACATTCTTCTTTACATACATCCCTCTTAAACCATATCTTCTTCTTTTTTAACGCTTACTAGCACTATAGGTAGGGAATGCAATCCCGCAAGACCATGTCAATCCAGGTGTTTGCGGGACTGAACAATCTCAGTCCCGCTGGATCCAGGTATTTGCGGGATCCAGCAGGGTGGACTTCGATATCTAATCAATCGTATAATAAAGACCTAACACCTCAATCTACCAACCTTGTTTTTAGAGATTTAAATTTATACCTAATCAAACAAGTTTCTTGGGACATTTTAAATGTTTTATTAATATACATTTAGTTCAGCTTTCAGTTTCAGTGCCGGCAAACCCGGGCGTTTATTCATTTTTAATTTATTTATTTACATGGCTTTATTTTACCCCCCTCACTAGACAAAGTCTGTTCCGAGTTAGACATAAGATAAGACATAAATTTACTATAACAACTTAAATTTAAATAATAACGTTCACACGATAAACAATATTCTTGTACAATAAAACATTATTTTAGAAATAGCTTCGTAAAAAAGTTAAAGTATTAATTGTGTCGTCTGAAACGGTTTCTGATAATGGACACAAGGTAGCCAGCGGCTGAAAAAGCTCGTTCAGCTTCCACCTTGGTTGGCACAAAAGTAATTAGCGCATTGTAAGTGAATTGACGGTATGTGCCTTTTAATCCACCGGACTCGAAGTAATCCATTTCCTTCTTTATCAAAAACTCAAGGTTGCTCATATTGGCAGATCTAGGTTGTTGGGCTTGATCTCGGACTCTTCAAACTAATCAAAGTAAGTTCGAGTTCGTCTTGAAGTGACATTAGTACTGCTAACACGTATGAACAACGCTTCTCTGTAATCCCGCCAGTCCAGCGGCATCCCGCAAAATTTTCGACCGAGATTAGTCCCGCAAAATGTCTGCGGGATCTCGGTATTACGGGATCCCGGTATACCGGGATTGCATTCCCTAACTATAGGTAAACTCATTTGAGACCGAGTAACCCAGTGACTGTATATTTCTTTCAGTGGCTATAATAAATAGATAAGTAAGACAAACTTTCAAATCTTGAACTTTCATTTCTTACAAAAATCTATTTTCCTTGTAGTTAGAACAAATAGGTAGAAACAAGGACGTAGCTAGGATTTTGTTAAGGGGGGGGGGGGGGGGGGGGCAGGCGTAGACAAACCAAGAATATATCTAAGATAAATGCTGCATGAGCAACGGGTTACGTTAAAAAAGAAAAACAAAATATCCATCAGTCAATTTATTTTACAAAAAAATAGTCGACGAGGTTTTTCACAAAACCATTTTAACATCTCAGATTCAATTGTATCCTTAGTTTTTTGTACCATGGTTCGATGTACACTGAGCATACATAGGGCGTTCAAACGGTTTTCAGTCATCGTTGATCTCAGCCATGTTTTAACAGTGTAGAAAAGGACCTCTCTATGTTACTTCTAGTCTTTTAGTGCAAGATTGTGCCAAGGAAATAAGTATTGCTTTTTTTGTTGCGGGAAAGAAAATGTTCGCCTCCTTTAACAATTCAGTAAAATCTAGTTTTTCGAGATCTTCTCTGGTCACATCCTTTTTCTGCCATTTTTTATACCATAGTTTGGCTTCTTGATTAAAATTAAGTAAATCGTAGTTAGGCAAAAACTTTTTGCTTTTTCTTTGAAATCAATTAACAACATATTCAACATTGTATCCGAAAGCAGGCAAATTTTGGTCACCAAAACACTGCTCCAATGCAGATATTAAGGAATCTAAATAAGGAATGATAATCGATCGCTTCCAAAAATCGCATGGAGTCTCAGCAAGGTGATTGGACCGATGTTGTTGGCGAGATACAATGCGTGGGACTTGAATATCAGTTTCAAAGGCAGCTGCAGTTCTTATTGAAATATTTTGGCTCTCTTTTGTCTACGTTGCTTCGATGATCATTTATAACAGAAATTAAACCTAATTATTATTTTTTTAAATTTTTAAACTAACGTTTAAGACAAGATTTTTATTCATAGCACAAAGGGTAACAATTATTATAAGCAATAATTATCAGCCTGAAACACTCATCCACATTGAAAAATCTTCCGAGAAAAGATACATGACGCCAACGGGACTTGAACCCGTGCCCTTCTGATTGCCGGTCAGCTGCTCTCCCAATTGAGCTATGGCGGCTTATCTTATACCCGCCAAATAATTCAATATATATTAGTGTTTCAATCAACAATTACTGCTTATTATATTTTTTCCACCTGAAAACAACCAACTTTAGTTTTTTGCGAGAGAGACACTGTTAGTGTTAAATCCCTCGCTAGGTGGCGTCGAGACAAATTATGTCTTCATTTATTGGGGATTTAACACTAACAATGTCTCTCTCGCAAAAAACTAAAGTTGGTTGTTTTCAGGTTTAAAAAATACAATAAGCAGTAATTGTTGAATGAAACACTAGTATATATTGAATCATTTCGCGGGTATAAGATAAGCCGCCATAGCTCAATTTTGAGAGCAGCTGACCGGCAATCAGAAGGGCACGGGTTCAAGTCCCGTTGGCGTCATGTATCTTTTCTCGGAAGATTTTTCAATGTGGATGAGTGTTTCAGGCTGATTATTATTGCTTACAATAATAGAAATTATACCTTTAATATAACTCAATGCGTACATATTGATAGTTTCAGATTGTAAAGCATTGGCAATAGGTTCCAATATGCCTGAGTACTTGTCTATCAGTTGAACACATATAATAATGTAACTGATAAGCACCTTTTCTTGATGCTTCATTAATCATGATCAATAAAAAAGGTAATAATAAAAATTAAATTGACTCTCACAAACAATAGGCAAATCACGTCCTCTGCCCTTAACTCGCTACGCCCTTGGGTAGAAACTTTTATTACACTAAGCTTAAGAAAATATTTTTTAAGTACTTTCGTGGTGGTGGGGTAAAGCTATTTGATTTCTGGTTTTTATAATTCAAAACCCATACAACATTTTTTCGCTATTTACTTCCCATCTAAAGGTGCACTCAAATTATACGGAAAAGATCTTTTATTATAAATTGCAACAGATTTGAAGAAGGTAACATAAAAAAAAACATTTTTTTTTTGTTTATATTTTGCAGGACTTATTTAAAATAAAGTTTTTTAAGTGAATGTTTATTTTTTTATGTAAAATAAATCTAACAAAAGAAATAAAGAAAATACTCTCAGGGGGTATTTCACCATCCTTCCGAAAGCAGGCAAATTTTGGTCACCAAAACGCTGCTCCAATGCAGATATTAGGGAATCTAAATAAGGAATAATAATCGATCGCTTCCAAAAATCGCATGGAGTCTCAGCAAGGTGATTGGACCGATGTTGTTGGCGAGATACAATGCGTGGGACTTGTATATCAGTTTCAAAGGCAGCTGCAGTTCTAATTGAACTATCTAAAATATTTTGGCTCTCTATGTCTACGTTGCTTCGATGTAGTGCACTCAAATTATACGGAAAAGATCTTATATTATAAATTGCAACAGATTTGAAGAAGGTAACAAAAAAAAAACATTTTTTTTTGTTTATATTTTGCAGGACTTATTTAAAATAAAGTTTTTAAAGTGAATGTCTATTTCTTTATGTAAAATAAATCTAACAAAAGAAATAAAGAAAATACTCTCAGGGGGTATTTCACCATCCTTCTGATAGCTTATCCATACGATAACGGATATTAATAATTAAACCAATAAACAAAACTCGGCTAACTCATCCTATATGTACCTAGCCACTATTCATAGGTACATTTATTAAATAGTAAATGCAGTTTAAATTAATAAAGGGTGTTTAATTAATCGACGGTGTAGGTTATCGTATGGATAATCTATGAGGAGGATGGTGAAATACCCCCGCTGTGTTATGAGTAATTAACAATTTTCGGATCAAGTATTTCCAAATCATAATGGCCGTTTTGTGTGAACAACATTTGAAATTGTAAGAAAAGAGTTAAGACATCAGGAAAAACTTGAAAATGTATTATTTACCGTTTTATAACATATTCAGGAATCAATTACGTCATTCCTCCCACGAGCTGTCAAATCGGAACAATCAATATTATCAACGGACCTGAATATATTTTGAAAAAAAAAGAGTTGCCATTAAGATTGTGGATGACGAACAAGGACACCGATCTGCAGTCGCACGGCAATCCGATTGGTCCCCCATACACCAATAGGAATCAACCTTTATCACAAGTCACTCTCTCGCGCTGCAACGAAGATCATCCAGATTATTCTATTTTAAACTGCCGGATAGTCTTGTAAGTCGTACCCACTCTCCACTTTCCTATACAATAAGGAATTCCAGTGAAAAATATTATGGCTTTAAAAAAATATGTTAATATATACCAATAAACGCTGATTCTGAATATATAAGTTTTATTTAATATTATTAAAAGCAGTTTTTTTTAAAAAATTATTAAAAGGTCCATTTTTAATTGGGTCGTAAAAACATGCCGTCAAGTTGGCATTATTGAAATGTTTAATAGTGACGTTACTGTTCGTCGTGTCGTGACGTCACCGTAAAGTCATTGTATGGGAATGTAGGTACGACACAAGCCATCGTATTAATTTATTCGTTTATTTACATACTGTTAATTAATTGTTGTGTTTATTGAAACATTATTTAGGCCTAAATAATGTTTCAAAAATAAAGGTATCTCTTATTAGTTTATTTCTATTATTGAAAATATTCAGAAACTACTACATAAAAAATAGTAATGCTACTTCTAGGGAGAATACTTCGAACAACGAAATTCAAAATGGCGGCAGTTGATCAGCTGATTTCCCGATCCTATAGTAAATTTTCAGGAGTGATGACGTCACACGATTCACCATACATACGGTGGTTTTCGGGGGATCTTGAAAAATTAAAACTTTGACAATTATTTTAACTATTAAAACTAACTCTAAAAATAAAAATAAAAAGTTATTTAAGTTAGAAGGTCATTATTCATTAAAAAATTGAAATAATTGGACTGGAGTTCTCTATTGTTCATATTAAATATTAAATTACGATGCGTTATAATCGTCTGTAATTTGTTAAATAAACCTCTAAGTATTGTATCTACGATCTGCTTATTTGATTTACCACCCATCACACACACGTAAACATACCCCCATAAGATGTTGATATTTTGTATAATTCCTCAATTTTTATTTATTTTATTTTTTATGTATTAATTTTCAACGCCCTGATGGGCTTTTACATGACAAGTTCATAATACAGAGACAGTTTTTTTAATAAAAAAGATAAACTATAAAAACATAACTAGTAAACATCATATGAAAGGTAGGTATACAGATACATTTAAGGAAATATAGTGCATTACAATAAAAGAGAAAGTTTCTAAGTTGTGAATGGCATAGAAAATAAACTAGTAGGTATGTTAGTAATTACAAAATTTACAGGTGACTGATTAAATGTCATAAATAATACATGACAAAATGCAAGATACATAAAAGAAAACGTTAATAAGTTTTTACAGAGAGATAGAAATACACAAGTATATGCAATAGACCCTACGTGATGCTCTATGTGAAATATTCTACATAAAAATATTGTTCAGATATTTCTTGAATAATGGTAAACTTGTATTAAATACATCGATATTAGAGGTGTATTTGTTCCCTAGTGTGTGTAGTCGAGAAATTGATGCATGTGTGGTAGTTGGTTAAAGAATTATTGTTGCAGAATAATATGTTTTGCCTTGTCGCTCGAGTTGGTACCTTAAAGTCAATGAGATGCAGGAGTTCGCAACAATCTAATTCTGATTGAATAATTTTAAACATAAAAATTTGGTCTAATTTAAATATTAGTTGCGTTAAATATTTGTGGTTCATATTTAGATGGGAAGAGTTCAGAGGAAATTTTGATTAGAAACATGCTGTTTGTTACGAGAGGTGTATGTACTGTCTTTGTACTGTTCACATAATTATTAGGCTGAATTTAGTCTTACGATGACCGCACGCGCACCGTCGACGCTGATGGTCGAGATATATGAACTTCTAGGAAGCGTTTTTGAATGACGCGTAGCTATCAGCGCGCAAGGTGGTCAGCGCTGATGGCTACGCGGCCGTACGCGTCGGCGCCGCGTAGCTGTCGGCGCTTACGAATGCACGAGCGCCTCTGCTTTCAGTGAGCGTTTTAGTGTCAAGCGGAGCGGACGTCGTCAGCGTGTACATTCATGGCGAATCGTTTTAATTTTTTTGGGATAGGTTGTACAAAGCAGTAATAACTAATCTTCTTCTTCTTCGATGGCGCTACAGCCCATATCGAGCTTTGGCCTCCTGCAACAGTCGCCTCCAATTCCTCCTGTCCTCAGCGGCTGACTTCCAATTTGGTACCTGGAGAAGCTGTGCTGCACTTCGTCTTCCCACCTCAGTCTGGGTCTTCCCACTTTTCTCTAATAAGTAATTAGTAATAACTAATACACTCCGCATTTTAAGTCTTCGTCTGTACAGTAAGGTGGTCAGTACGATACTGAACGAGCCACGCTGAGCCTCATTGCTGACGAACTACGCGCTGATCTATGAGCGCTGACGGTGAGCGTGAGACTAAATTCAGCCTTAGTAACAGGTGATCCAAAGAAACGAGACGATTTCAAATAGCATTCAATAAATCATCTATTGGAAAATTTATTGATCAAAACATAATGTTCATGAATGGAAATTTTGTGTAAGTGCACAATTGTTTATTTTTTTAAATAATGTCCGAGGGGTGGCCGCCATTTTGTCACACACATTCTTGCAGCCTCAATGCAAAGCAGCATAAAACATTGCACAGCATTTCGGTAGCATTGCGGTATTACGGCCACTTCACATCGAATCCTTTCTTTTAATGCCTGGATAGTCCTTGGGAGTTACTTTGAAACACTTTTGTTTTTAGGTACCCCAAAGGAAAAAGTAGGATTCGGATAAATCAGAAGAATGAACTGGCCAAGGAATATCGCCGTTCTTGCTCATAAGACGACCGGAGAACGACTGTCTTAGTCTTAGTAAACAGTAAATCCATTGGCACTCGTTTGTGTGGCGTGTCGCACCATCTTGTTGGGAAATCCTTATATCATCGCTAACCTTGTTCTACCGGTAACTAGCGTCATTGATCCCTTCGGCACCGGTGCATAGGCGGGAAACACGCTAAACGCGTGCCTAACATATGTACACGGTTGACATTTGTCACGTGAGAACGGGTCGCTTCTTTGACTCGTTTTTGTGCTCAACAGCTCGGCTGTGGAAGGATTTGCCGGCCTCTGTGTTTCCTTCTTCCCACAACGTGGATTTCGATTAGGGATTCATGGATTAACGAGGAAAGGAGTGTAAGGAGAATATATGACGCAAATGTGAATGGAAGAAGAAGTCGGGGACGCCCGAGGCAGACATGGCACGACCAAGTGAATCAGATACTTTAGTCGGGCCATGTGAAGAGTCGGAATAATAGAAGAGCATATATGAGACGATGTATGAATGTGAACGAGGCAAGGAGTGTGTGCCAAGATTGAGTTGTCGGCCCGTCCTCTCTGCCTACCCCTGCGGAGAAACGGCGTGATGGTTAGTTAGTTAGTTATATTATGTTACTGGTATTTTGTAAACCCATTCTTTTCACTGTAATTTAAAAAAAAATATAGTGCATTCTATGTAAAAGCCCTATGGGCGTTTAAATAAATAAATAATAAAAAAAATAAAAAAAATCTTTATTTAAGATGAACATATACGTGAAATCCTATTTAGATACTATTTTGATTAATCTTTATGACGAATCGGCTTACAGTATGAACATCAAAAAATATGCTACGGATAAATCGAAGCTTTCACTAACGTTTCTATGTATTGAAATTACAATAAAATTATTATTTACGTAACAAAAAATATAAGCGTAAACCACAAAAAAAAATGTTTTTTCATGACTTAACTATGAAGTAATACATGAAACAATTTTTAAAAAATACCTCTTTATGGCTAAGACTATTTTTAAGGTTTCCATGTTCTAACTTTTTTTCGTTCTTATAAAATTATGCACAAAATAAATAAAAACCACTTTTTCGCTTACTAGCCTCGTGCAAAAAGACGCTCGATATTTCTAGCGTTTATATTCCTCTTAAGTGGAGTTGCAACGCATGCCGGTAACTCGCTGGTTCCTAATAAAATTAATAATAATATTTTGACAGAACCAATTTCACATAAATAAAAACATAACCATTCAATTGATTAGGTGATAATTGATTAGGTAATAATTTTTCTTTTTTTTAATATTTTTTTAATAAATCCCATAAGGAAAACTGGTATGTATAATGCTTGTCCTTGTGAGTAAAGTTATTAATGGAAGCAGAAGTCGCGTCTTAGGAAAGGTCAATATTAAAAATGTTGTTTTCGATTGGCATTGAAACCGGATCAATTATTTTGTTAATTATATATGCACCAAAATAGATTTCGATCCTTCAGCTAATCAACCGGATTCAAATTCATTGCGAAATTATTTTAATTAATTATTTTTATAATAATTTTTTTCAACCATATTTTATTGCATTTACACGCAAGTAATATAATTTTACAAGAAACAAGAAACTACTGTATACGGGGATCACAATAACATTGTACAATATATTTTATTGTTCGATAAAATGAAAGGCGCTTAGAATCCAAACGATCAATTATATTGCACAATAAACGAACTGGTCAATGTTTTCGAGTTGATAAAATGAAAAACAAAAAAAAAATAGTGTACAATGCTGACCCTACACAACGAAAAAATATGGTGCAATAAAAATTAAACTCGCTAAAACTTTTGTTCAATCATTGAGCAATCTTCAATATTAACCCTAAACGGTCAATGATATTGCACAATTCATAATATTGAGCAATATAATTGATCGTCTCGGGGCCGCCTTAGACCTTAGTAAAGCGTTCGACAGGGTCTGTCATAAAACCTTATGGGAGAAATTAAAATATAGAAATATACCTACCATGTATATCAAAACACTATCCCGATGGCACTCCCTGTAGGAAATCGATCAGAAGTAAGGCAAGGGGGGTGTATGTCCCCAATCCTGTTCAATGTTTACATGAATGAATTATCAAATCGCCTGGACACCATAGCGGGCTGTCCTATCAGTAATCTGTGCCCAAATCACATTAGCTACGCGGACATGATTATCCTAGCTCTGTCGGTCAAGCGATTGTGAATACTAAATCTGTGAAGATTACGCAAATGACCAGAACATGATAGGAGGCGTCTACTAATATCTACAGGAATTCCAAAAAATGAAAAAATCGAACTAATATCTATGGGAATCAAAGTGTTGACGAATATCTACAGCTCAAACTGTTGATTAATATCTATGAGAACCAAAGTGTTGACGAATATCTACAGCACTGTCATAGGTTGGATTTGCAATTATGTACAGCATATTGGAATAACGTAATATTGCGTATGCAGTTTAAAAAACTTAATTTATGTAAGTATGTATGTAAAAATCCCTAATATCGGACTATTGGACACATTTAGCTGATTAGTCCAACCTACGCTCTGTAGATATTAGTTCAACCTACGCTCTGTAGATATTAGTCAACAATCTGAAGTTCGTGGATATTAGTTCAACATATGAGCTGTAGATATTCGTCCGACATACAGGCTGTAGATATTAGTATCTAGAGTCACGTGATATACTATATTGTACAACCCCAAGAAGACGGAACTAATCGCATTTCACCATGGAAAAAATCTCAAGAAGATGCTCCCCGCACTTCTCCATGAGGAAAACATAAACAACTACGAATGTAAAATACTTGGGTCACATCATCAATGACGACCTCTGGGATTGATGGTGATATTTTTTATTTTATATTTTATTAACGCCCTAGTGGGCTTTTACAAGAAAAGAAGCAAATATATAATTAACAATATTAATTACATGTATTACATAAACAATAAAACAGAATAAACATGGGTTAGGTAAAGAATATTACAACATAAAAAAGAAATGAAATAGTACAAGTTGTACTTACAAAAAACTAAAACAATTCAGCTTTAAATATTTATACATATTATTAACAATAATAATAAGACCTGACAGAGAACAAAGTGTAAATAGAACTGCAAAAATATTATAAAGTAAGTATACATTTTACTGGTGAGGTTTAGATGAGAAAATATTTTATGAGAAAAACAAAAAAAATAATAAAAGTTAATTATTAGCAGATAGAATCGAGATTAGTTGATTTTTGAAACATTCAAAACTGTCAATTCTAAATATATCTATAGATTCGCAGTATTTATTCGCAAGGTTATGGATTCTTGGAATTGGTGAGTATATAGAGTAATTAGTGTTGAGTTCGTTTGAATTTCGGCGACTTTGTTTGAATTTCTTGTGAGATATTTTTTTGAGGTATATTAAGTCTATCAGTTCTTTTGAGAACCAATTTGTGCATTGAGTTTCCCTGTAAGCCGTAAAAGGTACAAATTTTTCAATTGCAGAATTAATAATGAAGTAAAAAAAGTTAAGGTGTGCATTGATATCAGCCTCGCTGTATATTGAACGACAAAGGAGAAGTATCAGTGTGTTGTCCAATATGATTGCCCGAAGATTCTTCCAATGCAATGTAAAAAACATTGCTCCAACGGATGGCACCCGGGCGGGCCGCCCCTCCCCCCCATGGCTACGCCACTGGCCATTATCTCACTGGCTCTCTTGACCTCTTGTGAGGTATTCACATTAAAACATTTTTTCTAAGAATCTAAAGCATGACATGTGGTAACCTTAGTTTTGTTGACGTATTTAGTCAACAAACTCGTTTTCCACCAAATATTCCCGCATCGCATTAATCCACTAAGACAGTAGACTCTCGATTCACCGGGTCAAATGGTTAAATAAAAATTGCGGTTAAGCGGTCTCGTCTAATAGATATATTTTATAAGCGGCCATATTGCCTGGCTGTAACTTTTATCGACTTGCAAAAATGAATGTTTCTTTGTTTGTCCCTTATGCGTTCCTAAACTATTCATTCGTTGGCGATGAAAGTTAAGTGATTTTTTGTTCCCATTCCCAAGGTTTCTATGTATTATGGTGAACTCTGGCATTATAATATAATTTCCTATACCATTCATCCGATTGCGATGAAACATTGGTATTCATATATGCCTACTGGTGGAATCTGGCGTTATGAAATTTGGAATAAAAAAATGTATAAAGCAAGCACGGGTGGCGTGGGGAACGGAGAAGGGGTAGAGGGAGAGATCGCAAAGGACACATAGTAGCCGTAGGGGATAGCGGGGGGATAAATTCATGCTTCTCACACAGACAATTGTGAGAAAGTGCATTTTAAAGAGTTTAGAGGCAGAGAGGGAAGGAGGGACGGCGGGAAACCGGCAAGGGGGAAGGAACGAAGTGGGAAGGCGCGAAAGGTGGAAGAGGAACGCTGAAAAAGAGGTGGGGAGGGAGGGGCAGAGGGAAAGATAGCAAAGGAGACATAGTAGCGGTAAGAGATAGGAGGGGGCAAATTTGTTTATCAGTTCTTGAAATATATATTATATAATATATATTTCAAGAACTAATAATAGTCTGGAATAAACACGAATAAATAAATAATTGTGTAGCTTGTTCTTCTAAAATTCTAAAGCGTTTCATATCCGCAATCAAGGCTTGTTGGTTTGTGATGCGGCGTTTACTTTATTCGGTTTGGCCGTATTCGATCGCAGCCATTCGTCACCATCATTGGTCGACGCACTCGGCCACCGACCTAATGTAAACAGGCCAATTCGGCCAATAGGCTGATTCGGTTAAACTTAACTCGGTCGACGCATTCGGCCACCATCAGGCCAATTCGGCCAACAGGCTAATTCGGTTAAACTGTACTCGGTTGACGCATTCGGCCACCGACCTAATGTAAGCAGGCCAATTTGGCCAACAGGCTAATTCGTTAAAGCTGAACTCCGTCGTCGCGTTCGCCCCTGACCTAATGTAAACAGGTCAATACGGCCAACAGGCTAATTCGGTTAAATTGAACACTGGGTTAATGCATTCAAACACCGGCCTAATATAAATAAATAAATAAATAAGTAATGAAATAATTTTACTTTGTATAAACCACTTATTTGATGTGCAAATCCGACCGGTTTCGGAACAAACGTTCCTTCGTCAGGGAAAGCTTATACTAATTTGACAGTTTCGAACAATGTTTTATTATGGTAGGGGTGGAGCTGTTTCTAGATAATAATGTAGATTGGGTAGGTAGGTATTAGTGTAGAGTGGGTGGGTAGGGGAACAAATCCATGATTGGGCTATATGACAATATTTTTTGTTTGTTGATAATAGATTCATTATTTTTAAGGGATTTTTTAATTTCCAAGGCTTCTAAGTTATCTAAACGTTTTCCTTTATGATTAATATGAAGAATATTTATCCCTGTATTTTTTTCAAAACTATGGTTATTTTCAATGATATGGTTAGCAAACTTGTTTTGCTAACCATATCATTGAAATTCTGTGAGCACATAAGGAGCCAGTATTTTTCTCCAGTGTGCATCAATACTGGATGGTGGACTGAGGCGGGCTTCCGTGACGAGGATGTTTCCAGAGCTGGTTATCCTTTCCCTAATTCCTGCCACCCTGGATCTAATAAGGGCTGCAAAGCCAGGAACTCGCCCGTCCGTGAACATCCGGGAAGCGCTGCAATATCTGGGGAGACCAAACATTATGCGGAAGGCGTTGTTATACTGAACCCGAAGTCTTTCTATACTATTCTTCTTGTAGTTTGCCCAGAGTTCACACATATACAGTGTTGCGCAGAAGGAAAGGAAAAGCGTCCTTTTTACAGCAGTACTGCAAAGACGGAATCTTCTACTGAGCATGTTTGCTTTTACACTGAGAGCTCTTCTTTGCCTATCGATGTCGTCATCGTCCATCAGATTACTGGTGATTATGTGTCCAAGGTATTTAGTTCCTTCAGTCACCTGCAGGTTCACACCATTCAGGGTAGCTGGAGGAATATTTTTTGGTCCTTGTCCATATCTTACGACCAGTAGAGCCGTTTTAGTGGGGTTGTATTGCATGTTTGTTTCTTCAGCAAACTCTTCGCAGATCTTTAAAAAAATACGTAGGCCCCTTATGGATGGTGCCATCAATACCATGTCGTCTGCATAACTGATGTTGTTCAGAAACTGTCCTCCAATTTGGCAGCCTACCCCTGCATTGTTTAGCCTGTCGGTGAGTTCGTCCATGTACAGGTTGAACAATATCGGGGACATGCATCCTCCCTGTCTAACGCCGCTCTTCAGGAGGAAAGGTTCGGAGAGTCCATCTTTCCACCTTACTAAGTTCTCCTGCTGTCTATGCCACAAGTCGAGGATATGTATCACCGCCGGTGATATGCCTCTTTCCCTGAGTTTATCCCATAGTAGATGGTGAGAGACCCTGTCGAAGGCCTTGCTCAGATCTAGAAAACATGCATACGTGGTGGTCTTTTTATTCCTGTAGTATTCCAGGGTTCTTTTCACAGTAAATATAGCAGTATCGGTAGACATTTGCTATATAAACAGGTCAATTCGGCCAATAGGCCAATTCGGTTAAACTGAACTCGGTCGACGCATTCGGCCACAAACCTAATGTAAACTGGTCAATTCGGCCAACAGGTTAATTCGGTTAAACTGAACTCGGTTGACGCATTCGACCACCGGCGTAATATAAACAGGTCAATTCGGCCAACAGGCTAATTCGGTTAAACTAAACTAGGTCGACGCATTCGGCCACCGACCTAATGCAAACAGGCCAATTCGGCGAATCTGAACTCGGTTTTTGCACTCAGCCACCGACCTAATGTAAACAGGTCAATTCGGCCAACAGACTAATTCGGTTAAACTGAACGTGGGTGGTTTGTATATTTATGAACTGAACTCAGTCGACGTCGGTGACCGCATTCGGTCACCGACCTAATAATAATGTAAACGCGCTTTGAGCGTAAGGTTATTGGAGCTAAATTGTCAAACGGGTAATCGGGAGGCTACTGTTTTTAATTATATATTTTGTTATGTATGCGTCTATGTGAATTGATATGCCTTACCACCTTTTAGTCTTCTGACGTATTTTAAACGAGCAGGCAAGAGTTTTTAAATTTGTGTTATTGTGGTTCTTACCGTTTAAATCTGAGCGGAATAGTATTACAGAAAAATCTATCTGTTGGAAACTGTGTCGATAATTGCCAATCATACAGTGCTACGCTAAGAGTGACTTGTGTTTCTAAAGCGTTTCATCTCTGTAGTTAATGGTTGATTGATTGAAACTGCTGTATTTTAATACAGTAAACATTGGTATACCTGTTCAACGCCAACTCAATAAAGTGGCATTTCAACATCCCTTTGAAAATTCATTAAAAGTTAAGAAAAGAAATCGAAAATCAGCCCATAACCTAACCCAAAGTAAACTTTTTAACCATTTTTTTCATATTATTTTCATCACTGTAAATGACTTTTCAAAGGTATTGAATTTGCATGATTCTGAGTTTTCCGGTCACCGATATAGCAACTTATCTATGTCAATTGCTGTTCTCCTGTGCTACGAGTGATTTCTAAGACTATTCAGACCTATCAAGGGTTGCTTGATTGGGCATTTTTATTTTTACCGTGACGATCCACGTTTACGGTAAGGTGACCGCAAAAAAGGCAATAAAAATATGTTCCTTATCGGTATAATGCTGCAGCTCTTTCTTACACATTAAATTATGGTGAGACATAAGATGACACACGTTTCTTACAAAGTAATACTTTTTTGCGACGGGAATTGCGTTTCATTTTCTTTATAAGTACAAGGGAGATGTATGATAATGATTTTATGTTTCCTTTGAGGGGTGCAGACACACGTTCACCGTTTGTCTCATTTTTGACTGTTATTGAACCAAATTCACTCACACTTCAATATTATCCTAGTAACTATATTTTCTACTTTCAAAATTATCGTCACGGTTAGCGGTATTGTAAGGGTCTACGAAGAAGTCACGGTGCGGTGTATGAGAGAGGTCCAAGAAAATGACAACTTTTTTTTCCTACGGAGGAAACCAAAGATATTGAAATACAAAAGAGATATGCTATGAGGTCCGCGCTACTGTCGGCGGACTACTACGTAATCGGAGTAGTTTGCATACGAAAATAATTTTTTCATTTCGTTGACTTTTTGAAGGTGTGCATTAGTATTGGTTAACAATATAGTTTTAGTACGGAACTAATTCGTTCATTTAGTTTAACGTTCGTTTAGTTTATTCGTTCATTTAGTTTATTTTAGTATTGGTTAACAATGTAGTTTGAGTACGGAACTAATTCGTTCATTTAGTGTAACGTTCGTTTAGTTTATTCGTTCATTTAGTTTATTTGTTCATTTAGTTTTTCGTTATTTGGTAAACAATATCGGCAACACCTGGAAGCGCAGCCCTACCCAGTAAAAACTGCGGATAGCACATCTCTTATATTTCAATATCTTTGGAGGAAACAGACCTACGTACATTGTGTATCTCATCTTTTGATAGAGCTGCAGCAATATTATGATTAGGAACGTATGTTTATTGCCTTTTTTATGCCGTCACGGTACCGTAACCGTGAATAATCATGGTAATAATAAAAGTGCCTTTTGTGTTCATGAAGTTATTGAAGTTAATACTATTACAGTTAATACGTGAGCACTAGTGTTTTCATACGAATTTAATAAGTGAAGGCTGTCAGGACGGGATGAGATTGTGGCGGACGCTGGTCTGGGCGAGGGCGGGGGCGGTCCTGGCGATGCTCCTAGGCGCACCGCCCTCTGCACGGGGGCAGAGCTCCCCGTGTCCGGACGTCTTCAGCTACACCCGAGAGAACGACGTCACCGTTGGAGAGATTGAAGTGTCCAATATTGGCTACGGGACGCATACCCTCAAACTTAGCATGTCCATCAGGGGGCGCCTACAGACGGTAATCGAATTATTTTTGAGATACGTACATTTATTTGGAAGGCGAAGGCAGTGAAAACCGTAATGATTGATTTAAACGTATTTTATAAAAAGTTATGATTTTTTTGCAAAATCTTTATATTTATTTGTTTATACTGGGTTTTTACAGATTGTTTTCATACACGTGAGAACAACCCAGTTATAAAAACTCAACTAATTATACAAATAAGACAATAAATGTTTAAACGGCTTAGCTGTTCCTCTTTTTCTAATTTTTAACCAGTCACTAGAGACAGGCAGTTTTCCTGATACATGGAAACACAGTTTTCTTACACCCATCTTTAAAAAAGGGGACAAAACAGACGTAACTAATTATAGACCAAAATGTATCCAATCTTAGATACCCAAGATTTGTTCTCCATTAAATATCCACAAACGTAAAAAAAATATAACTCCCTACTAATTTACTAATTTACTAATATACGAAAACTTCATATCTAAATCTTTAGCCAACACGTGCCAGGTTGACTCAATATACACTGACTTTAGCAAAATTTTTGACAAGGTGTGTCACAAAATATTAATCAATAAATTGGCGAAACTTGGAGTTTATGGTAGCTTATTTAATTGGTTTGTTAGTTATTTATCCAAAAGAATTCTTAGCGTGAAAATAAATGGCACACAGTCTTACAAATTTATAGCAACAAGTGGAGTGCCGCAAGGCTCCCATTTAGGGCCCATTTTGTTTATTATATTTATAAATGATATTGTTGAAATATTTACTGACATAAATGTGCTACTGTTTGCCGATGACATGAAACTACATAAAGAGATTAACCACATTAATGATTGTATTACACTTCAAACTAACATGAATGGTGCTCTATCAACAAACTAGCATTAAACATAATTAAATGTCAGTTTAGTCATTTTTACAAAATAAATAATCCTATATTTTTTTCAGAATTCATTAAATGATGAAAATTTAAATAGTGAAATTATGGATCTAGGCATAATGTTCGACAGTAAACTCACCTATGTATGTCATATTAATTATATCATCAACAAAGCCCTAAAGAATCTTGGCTTTGTTTTGAGAGCTGCAAAAGATTTAAACGTTTTAGGCACATTTATTAAGTAATATAAAACCCTTGTCAGATGCCAACTTGAATATAACTCTACGTTATGGTCTCCCTTTTACAACATTCATTCAGACAACATTGAAAATATTCAACGGAAGTTTCTAAGGTTTATAAACTATAAATTGCATATTCCTTTACTAAACATTGATTACAATTACCTCCTGTATAAAACGTCTCTATTGAAACTTTCAGAAAGAAGAATAAGCACAGATTTAATACTATTACATAAAATATTGCTTTACAAAATTGACTGTCCTGAATTACTACAATCTATCAATATCCATGTTCCCAAAAAATCATGTCGACATTTATTACCCTTCTACTTCAATAACACCAGGACACTAGCTTATCACAATTCTCCGTTTCCGAGACTTCACAGTCTCGGAAATAAATATTCTTATCTAGGTGATATATTTCATCTTAAAACTAATCAGTATACATGTTGTATATTCTATCACTTTTATTCTTCTAGACACAAATAGGTTTACATAATTTCTTCAATTTTTGTTTATATTGAATATGCGACTTCTTATGATTTTTACATAATATGTATTCTTATTTTATTATTGTTTTTTTTGTTACATTGTATTGTGTATTTCTTTTCTTTTTGTATTATATTTTCTTCATAGTTTGATGCTCAACTTATAAAACTTTAATGTAAAAGCCCATCAGGGCGTGTAATAAATAAATAGGTAAAAATTTATATAAAATCAATAAGCCAAATTATACAATGGATAAATTTTGAAAAAAATTAGATAAAATAAAACAGAAAAAAGTTAGAAATATAAAATTACCAAAATACAATGTTTACTCAAGTGACATTTAAAGAGAGGAATGGCAAGAGGCATAATTAAATACACAAATGATACATAATAAATTAGCACATATTTTTCAGCAATCGCAGAGCATTTTTTTTAATCCATAAAAATTATCGGCAAAAATATATCTACTTCAGCACACTCTATCTTATTATGCTCGTATAGTCGACATACGAGTATTTGGGTCGGAAGGCTAAAACAGGCGATATTATTTTTAAATGTGTTCAGGTGAAACATATTATGGCGTCTTAAGCAATGGGAATTGGGAACATTTATATTTATATCAATATTGCTAAGACACAATGAAGTATCAAGATGGCCGTGAATTATTTTATGTAAACATAGTAGATCACTCAATTGTCTTCTGATTTTATGGAGGAGTACCGGTGTCTACTCTGATGTATGGCAGTGAAGCATGGAACTGGCAGAGGAAGGATAAAAATAAACTGAATGCTGTTGAAATGAGATCCCTAAGGCGTGTGTGTGGAACGATCGTGTGAGAAACGTGGAGATCCGCAAAGAATACAAGGCGAATGTAAGCGTAATGAGTAAGATGAAGAAAGGAACGCTCTGATGGTTTGGGCATGTAGAGCGAATGTACGAGGAAAGAAGTGTAAGGAGAATATATGACGCAAATGTGAATGGTAGAAGAAGTCGGGGCGCCCGAGAAAGACACGGCACGACCAAGTGAATCAGATACTTGAGTCGAGCCATGTCAAGAGTCAGAATAATAGAAGAGCATGTATGAGACGATGTGTGAATGTGAACGAGGCAAGGAGTATGTACCAAGACCGAGTAGTTTGGCGGTCTGTCCTCTCTGCCTAACCCTGCGGGGAAACGGCGTGATGGTCAGTTAGTAACAATCAAACTGATTGATCAGTTTTGTAAGATTTTTTATCCGATGAAAACATTGATGAATCTATAGACCAACTTTATTTAAACTTTTCTAATACTATTGAATCCTATGTACCTTTTTATACACCGAGAAGCTATACCTACCCGGTTTGGTTCTCATCAGAGCTTATTACCTCTCTTCAGCAAAAAAAGAGTCAACACAAAAAATTCAAACACAGCAAATCCATAAGTTATTACATAATCTTTAGCGAAACCAGAAAAAAATGTAAAGATCATTCCAAAAAATGTTACAAAAAGTATATAACCTCTATCGAGGACACTGCCTTTAAATCCAAAAATCTTTGGAAATATCTTAAAAAAATAAACAATGAAAACACAGAATACCCGCCAATAATGCAAATGAACGGAACCAGTGCAAACAATACACAGGACATTGTAAACCTTTTCTCGGATTTCTTCAAAAATGTATATGATGAAGAAACCCCAGATGACAAAATACCTGAATACAAATTTAGCAAGACTACACACTTAACAAATTGCCATATCACACAAAAACGCTGCGAACAGAAATTACTTTCCTTAGACACTGACAAATCCACAGGCCCAGACAACATTCCACCAATATTCCTCAAAAAATGCTCTAATACATTATCTAAACCACTCACATTATTATTCAACCGTCTCTTGACTCTTGGACACTTTCCAGACCGTTGGAAATCTAGCTTCATTACACCTATCTACAAAAAAGGAGACGACACTAATATAGCCAATTATCGCCCCATTTGTATACAGTCAGTACTACCTAAGCTTTTTGAATCACTGGTCCTTGATGAAATCTATCCCAAATTAATTGACCAAAAACAGCACGGTTTTATCAAAGGTAGATCTACCGCAACTAACTTAACACTATTTCAAAACTTCATAATACAATCTTTTGCAGAAAATAAACAAGTCGACTGCATATATACAGACTTTTCGAAGGCATTTGACAAAGTATCCCATAAACTACTAATCCAAAAACTATTTGCTCTAGGAATAAGGGATAACATGCTAAAATGGTTTACTAGCTATTTATTAAATCGTAAACTGTTCGTGAAAATAAAATCATGGATGTCGAAAGCTTTCTGGGCTACTAGTGGCCTACCACAAGGTAGTCACCTTGGCCCGGTTTTGTTCCTCATTTTTATCAATGATATAACTAATTGCTTCAATGATGTCGAGGTATTGCTTTTTGCTGATGACATCAAGCTATACAAGAAAACAACTGATGTAAATCACTGCCATATACTTCAGTCAAATATTAGTAAGTTTAAAGATTGGTGCGTTCAAAATAATTTATTCTTAAATGTAGAAAAGTGCAAAACCTTGACTTTCTTCAGAAATAAAAATCCTGTTTTATTTGAATATTCCATCAATAACACAGCTTTAGAAAGAGTCACGGAAATGAGAGATCTTGGAATTATTTTGGATGAAAAACTAAGTTTCGCCAATCATATCCACCAAATTGTAAACAAAGGTATGAAAACACTAGGCTTCATATTAAGAACAACCAAAAACTTTAATTCCACTCAAGTCATTAAATTATTATATGTATCTCTAGTTAGAAGCCTAATGGAATATAACTCGGTAGTTTGGTCTCCATCTTACAAAATTCACATTAATAACATTGAACGAATACAAAAAAAATTTCTGCGTTTTATAAATTTTATATTAAATATCCCACTACAAGACTTGAAATATAATTTATTATTAAATATTTTAAAAATACACACATTAGAAGACAGACGTAAAATAAACGACTTAACATTTTTATTCAAAATACTTAACTCTAAATTTGACTGTTGCGAACTACTGCAACTCACAAACTTACGAATACCGACAGTAACTATACGACAAAATACACTATTCTACTGTAGCATTCATAAGCGGAACTACATTGCCCACTCTCCGATACAACGATTTCACACTATGGGAAATCAGAACTTAGGTGATATTGACATATTTAGCATAAACTTGGCGAAATTTGTTGATATTGTGAAAAACTTATTCCAAAATTATTCCTAAACCTATCTGTTTTTTCTGAAAACCTATGAAACCTATTTTTGTATTTTTATGACTTGTGTGCTTTTTTATCAAATTTTATTTTTATTATTTCTGTATATGTTTAAAAATAATCTGTCATGAATTATTTGTACTACCAAAATGTAAAAGCCCTTTGGGCGTTAAATAAATAATAAAAAAAGATTTTTGTAACAGAAATATTGTTAAAGTAAAAAAACTGAATAATAAAAAAAAGGTAGTAAGTTATATTTCATTGTGGGTACTATATTATGTTTCTTTGTAGTGTCTTATGATGGTATGTAGGTATATTTAGTCATTACCGGGTGATGTGCGTAGCGTGTAGGTGTGTATTTGTGAGTATGTGTGTAGGGGTGAGAAGAGTTGATATGTAAAGGGATATGTCATTTTATGTGCATTGAACATTTTAAATTACTGACAAGATGCTCTTTTTAAATTTGGGCAATGAATCGGAGATAACATCGATGTTAGAGTTTAGGCAAGTTAAGCAAGGAGTTTAGTTTATCGAGCGTATGAAGATCTTTCCAGAATTACTATATCATCTGCCTAATTAATATTACTTACACATGCTCCTTCAACCTATTTTTGTGTCATTAAATTATTGAATGAGCTGCGTATATTGAAGAGAACCGGAGACATGCTTTCACCTTGCATTATGCCTTTTGACAAATAAAATAGGTAATTTAAAAACTCTCCGGACCATTTCACGACATTTTCTTGCTGCGTATGCCAATTTGAAATAATTATGTGGTCCGAAACTGCTCTTTTCTTAGAGTTTATTGTGACATACATGATCAAACGCTTTGCTTAGATCTAGAAAGAAGGTATGGTTTGGCGTTTTACTTAGTTTATAAAAGCTGATGGTTTATTTTATGAATATATTGCTATAGATGTACAGTGAATTAAAAAAAAATTATTTGATTACGATTTAAAAATCTTTTCAATAATTTTAGGCATCCAAGGGGCAGATTAAGTTGTTGAATCCAAATAACTTACTTCGAGCAATACAGTCGTCGGAGAGCGTGTTCTACAGGGTAATCTTCCCAGTGACCAGTCCCCCGCCCACCATCACCTCTATCACCTATGACGGGAACACCATCTGCACAGGCACTAGAGGTAGGCAGTAGGCACGCACCACTGAGCATGACTTCCAAATGCCACTTACAAATATTTCATAATAAAATATTCCACGTACGCTAGTAATGCTTTATTCCTCACTAGTCAGAAGTACACTGGAATACGCACCGCCTGTCTGAAATCCCAAATACATCCAATACGTCAGTTATATAGAGCGCATTTAAAATAAATGTATTGAGTATCTCGGTTATAAATACAACAATAATTATATCTGCACTCTCCAATCCCTGAAATCCAGGCGAACGGTAACTGACATGACATTTCTCCATAAAATAATACATAACAAAATTGACAGCCCAGAACTTCTATCCCAAATAAATTTTAACATCCCATTTAAAAGTACTCGCCACATCACCCCTCTTTACACAAATAGTAATAAAACAAACGCTGCTGCCAATTCCTCTATTTCCCGCATCCTTCAAAGATTCAACTCAATTCAAACAAGTACAAATACCGACATATTTTTTGATTCCCTCTTCTATTTAAGAAAAAAAAAATCTAGCACACCAATTCGCACACATAACACTCACATCCATAAACACCTCTCTCCTTCCATAATATATTAACTAACTTAATTTAGGTAAAATGTATAATATATCACAAAAAACATATAATATATGTAACAGCGACATGTCATTGATACCAAGTATTAACTTCATTTTCTAATTTTATTTTCATTATTTCTTTATCTGTTTAAAAATCGTCTGTCATGAATTAATTGTACTACCAAACATGTAAAAGCCCTCTAAGCGTTGAATAAATAAATAATTAAATTTCATTACTCATGCCTGGTATTTTATTCTTGTTTTTTCATTCACATACAACTACCTACACACAACGGATCCCTTGGGATCCCTAGACAGAGTGAGTAAAGTTGGTTCAATCCCTCAACCACACTACAGACGATCCAACTTGCTTGGATGGTTGGTACAACCATTACTCTGTTGGTAAAACCATTCAACTTGATAGTTACGCACTCTCATCGCTTACGACTCACTTCCACATGGTTCTAATTTACGTTCAGTTTGATACCGTTCAACCACATTGAATGGTGTGTAGTGTTTAGTGTTCAACCGTTCAACCAGATTGCATGGTATGTAGAGCTCATTCCGTCGTCAGGCTGTAGCCTGAGTCCACATACATCAGGGCCTTCGCTCATGGAAAAACTGAAAACTGGTTGGCAACTCACTTCACGGCACAACTCAATTTATCAACCTCCTGAACAAAATCGATGTTTTTATGTTCTGACATATCGCAAATTACTTAAAAACTAAACAGGTCGTGAGCCGCTAATATGGCAACTTGTCAACATGCCAACTGAAACGCGACGGCCGCGGCAACCAGCACTGTCAGTCACCGCGTCGCCCTCGACTACTGGTCTTTAACAAGTTGCCTTTGTTGTCGTTGACCGCCAATGAAATTCACAAGCTAATATCCTGTGGATAGTTTATTGTGACATACACGATCAAATGCTTTGCTAGAAAGCATAAGATCTAGAAAGAATCGTCAACTGTTTTTTTTTTCAGTTTCTCCATACAGATGCCTTAAGTTATTTTTTCTCTTCCAGAAACCTTCAGCGCTGCGGGGGAACTCATCACTGACATCAGCCTCTCACACACTCTTCGTGCCAACCTCAAAACACCGGTAAACAGGTGAGAGCGACACGTCCAACTAACCTAACCCAACTTAACCTAACCTTAACTAATCTAAATATCTCGTCTTTTCTCCTTAACTAATCTATCAGGTCACAATCAGTAAAACACACTCCTTTTATAATAAGTATTCCGAATTTATTTTTACAATCACGTTTATATATTGACTTTGTGCTTTTTTATTCTACCCTGTTAAAAACAACGGCTCGGTCACCTCGAGTTTGTGTAGGAACTGCTTGCTCCGTTTGCTTATTATGAAAATCCGTTCAGTAGTTTTGAGTTTATCACGAACAGAGAGACGCGGCGGAGGATTTTAATTTATAATATATAGAGATAACAAAAATGCTTATTATTAATGCCATCAATCTGAGAATAAATAGTATTCATGATTACTTACCAGCAATCATAACAAGGGCTTTCGATGTGGGTAGGGTAATGGCGGCTCTCCGTAAAACGTGCGCGTGCATCGATCGCAGAGGTTTACGTTCCTTTCAACAATCACTCCAAATGCCCTCCAACAAGGCAAAAACAGATAAACGGCACAACATTTTCCACATGCCAAAACTTCACCAGCAAAGTAAAATCCAACCTGATGAAAAAACAATCATTTGCAGGCCTCTAAGCCCGAAACGACTGGATGTTTTTAATACAATACTGCCACTTTATTATAATACATCCAACGCGATTTTTCGTGAGTTTTTTTATGAGAACCAAAAACTTAACACCACCTATTCGTAAATTTACGTCGGCCGCCATCTTACTTTTCTTCTCCTCTTTCCGCTCTCAAAACGCAAGCCCACTAGCTTGCCCATTAATCAATGCAGTTGCAACAGCATGCAAATAAATACATACAAAAGTATCATTGAAGAATAAGATATGACTTATAATCTAAACCAGTGATTCCCAAAGTGGTCTAGGTGGACCCCCAGGGGTCCACGGGAGACTCGGCGGGGGTCTACGTTGGCGTAATAAAAAAATGGGGGTCCACAAGTTGTATGTGGGGGTCCACGAAAATTTATCTGATTTCGATAGTAAATTACCTTGGTAATTAGCTTGGCTTAATTAGCTTCGCTTTATCTACCAATGTAGGCAGATAATACACTACGCTAAATAATTTTTCAAATTTTTTGATCCACGGGCTTTTTTTCAAATTTTTTTTTTCAGTTAGGCCGGCTTATGGATCAGATAGTCTTAATATTTAGCAATAATTTCCTTTTTTTAAAACCCCCCTTAATTTTTTGAGTTGTGTGAGAAGGTCAGCGACTGTTACTTGTAAAATCTTGCTAGATATTTAATTCTATTAAGGTGGGAAATACAGGTCATACAGGACTAGGTTTTTTTAATGATTTTCATAAATTTTTTGGCATGGAAGAAATGTGTATAATTTATTGAAACTTTGAGGTCATTTTATACATCTATTTAAGAAAATATTGTGAATTTTTCGAAGCATTTCCCCGGAAAATATGAAAATTATTAAAATAGGAAAATAAGAAAGATAGTGTATTTTCTTGTGTCCACAAGAAAATACACTATTTTTCTTTTATTTATACCACTCCGAATTTATAGGGTTGGAACTCAACCGCGACGCAAATTTAAACTTCACATTTTTTGACGAGTTTTCGGAATATGGTAGAAATGTAGCAGTAAAATCAGTAAAATTTTGAAAAGGGTCTACGAGAAAAATAAGTTTGGGATCCTCTGATCTAAACGAAAATATGAAAGAGAACAAGACATAGAAAAATAGAAAAAGATAACCCTTCCCGGTTAAACGAAAGGTTCTGGGTTCGTATCCCGGTTGCGACCGTTATCTTTTTCTATTTTTCTGTATCTTGTTCTCTTCCATATTTTCGTTTAGATTATTATTATTATCTTCTTTGTGTTAAATTAATTAAAAAAAAAAAACTATAATTGAGGTACGTGAATTTTTTTTTATTACTTCTATAACATGTTAACTACTTTTTATAAATTTTGTTTGTTTTATAGAAGTAATATAAAAAAATATTCACGTACTTCAATTATGGTTTTTTATTTTATTTATTTAATTTAACACGTTTTAACTGTCTGAATAAATGTTAAAAATAAGCCAAATAACAGAAAACGCTTGATTTTTAACATGTCCAAAAAAGTTTCGGTTTCGGCAGATTTTCTCGGTCGGTCACATAGACATCCAAATTTAATCATATGTCTATGGTCGGTCACTAATTATTAGTGATAAGGGCTCTACACACGACACTGCATGCTGGCCTGCAGGGACTTCTGCCGCAGAGAGTCCCTGCATGCGTCTCGTTCTAGCGGCCCTTTAACAACGAGACAGCGCTAGTTCGCTCAAACCCACACTCTCAGGCCAGCATGCAGTGTCGTGTGTAGAGCCCTTTAGCTTCTTCTTCAATGATATATTACATTGATGAGAATAACCAGTGCCGGAATATCCATAAGGCAGTGTAGGCAACTGTCTTGCATCGGCTAGCGGACCCGCGCCGCAAGAAAAGAACGTCTCGTCTATCCGGGGTTCGAGTCCCAGTTGCGACCATTATCTTTTTCTGTTTTTCTGTGTCTTGTTCTCTTTCATATTTTCGTTTAGATTATTATTATTATTATCTTCTTCAATGGTATATTACATGGGAATAACCTTCAAAAAGTTATAAAAAGAGAGTTTTTCTTATAATATTGAATATTCATTAAGACTTTTAAAAAAAGTCAAAAGTTTCATATAAATAAAATCGGACATATTTATCCGTGACGCTATCCAGGTTACAAACCAATTCTTAGAATGATTGTTTCCAATAAAAAAATGTAGTTGCCTATGATGTGGAAAATAAATAAGTTGAACGTAATATTGTTAATTCTAAAAATTTGAAATATGAGATTGACTATTATGACGGTTTGACAGTAGGGCCCAATGGCGGAATTGGTAAACGCACGTCCCGGATAAATGGGCGGCTCTGGGTTCGAGACGCAGTTGCGACCATTATCTTTTTCTGTTTTTCTTGTTATGAAGTGGTGTTAACTCTTATTTAAAGTTATTATTTTTCTAACACCTCTTCACAACAAGAACCATTGTTGTTTTAATTTTCATAAAGTGATTAAGAATACGAGCAGGCAACACAGAGACGGCCGGGAATCTATGGTTTCCGGCTCCGGTTTTTTTCACTCTGGAATCGTTTCACCGGCCGGCAGGCGTTGAAATGTTGGCACAGTCAATTAATTATAATTTTCATTAAAAACCCAGACGGGTGAACGTATAGGAAATGTTACGACAGTGTTTCCACAATGATGGGTGAAGTCTGAACCGAATAAATATAAAGTTTAATCGAGTGTTGTGCCAGATTAAATGACCGCGAAGGTCCGCGCGTGCAATGTAATATTAAATGATTTACTACCGCGAATCGTTGCCATCGCGCGATGTTGTGAAACCGCGCATTCTGCCAAGGAAGCATAATACTCCAGGGGCGCTACCCAGGCTTTATTTTCCATACGGTAGTGGGATTAACGAAACACGCGCTCTGGACTGCACCAGCCAAGGCCATCCGCCCGTGGAGCTCCCACACTGTCATGGATGGGAACTCAATGCGCTGAGATCAGCCACCCTGTGCTGGAGACGCTGGACCCGTCTCCAGGGCACCCTTTCCGGACGGAGATCCTGATGGTTTCAGCTGGGTCTGACGAGATCGGATCCTCACCGGTTTGATGGAGGCTTCCCGCTCACACCCGCTCACACCCGCTCACACCCGCTCACACACGCCCACACACGGTTATATAGATGATAGTTAGCTTAGATAGAATTTAAACCATCGACCGATCCCTGGGGGTAAGTTTAATTTAAACATAATTGTATTTCTGTAAATATGATCAATATATTCTACACTATATTTTTCTGAACATCATCTTTCAATTAACACCCGAACCATCATATCATGCATACCATTGTGCCCACGCTCAGAGATTGTGTCACGCTCTCCTCCATCCAGAACATTACTCGGGAACCGAGTATTGGCGCGCAGGATTCTGCAAAGTTCCGGATGGTATGTTATTCGAACACCCACACAAACTGTGTTTATATTTGGCAAATAGCCCACATAAGAAACTACCCAACATTCTGTTTCGTGTTCTTTCATATTTTCGTTTAGATTATTATTATTATCTTTTTCTTCAATGGTGTAATATAAATCGTCAATGTTGATCCAAATCTGAATGCATTATAAACAATAAACATGCAATAGAAAACGTACATTTAAAAACTTTAATACGTGGTTATTAAACAAAAAAAGGAATTGCATTAACAAGCTACTTGCAAACTGAACGTGTTAATTTTTTATACGTTGTATATTATTATTTTAACATTTTTTTTTACATGAGTTCCACACAGGAGGCTCCGAGGAAATTAAAACTATATTAAATTTAAAAAAAAAGAACTTTCATACTGAAAATGTTCAAGTACTTTATATATGTTTGTAATTTTTTTTATATTTAGATTATCTTTTAGGTTTTCTTTTGTATTTTTATTTGTGTTTTTCTTTTGTACTTTGTATTATTATTATTTAAGTTTTTCTTTGGTGCTTTGTATTTTTATTTATTATCTTTTGTATTTTTTTGTTTTAATCTTTATTGATATATGTAATTATAGATACTGCTACCCGGCTCAGAACAGATATTGTCTAGTGAGTCGGGTAGCGCACATATATGTAAGTGTAAATAACTCTTGATATTAATAAACGCCCGGGTTACCGGCACCTTTAAAAAAAATTATAAATGCGCACTTTCTGCTACATGTATTTAATATAATTGTGTCTATATCATATTCTATGTCCATTTCGCTTTCATAAGAATGGAAGAACTGTTTGGCATGACAAAGAGCATTGTGGGAGTCCCGATTCGTTGAGTACGTATGTATGTTGTATCTTAAACAAACATCAGTTTGTTCTGTAATTACGAGTTTTTATTACGAGATTACGTGAGTTTCGCAACTGTGATTTAATTGAAAAAGTTTTTATTACGAGATTACGTGAGTTTCGCAACTGTGATTTAATTGAAAAAGTTTTTATTACGAGATTACGTGAGTTTCGCAACTGTGATTTAATTGAAAAAGTTTTTCTCAGCCATGCAACTCTGTATCTTTTGTGGATACGGAATCGTTTCCATATTTCCATCATTCCGTTTTTGCATTTATTTCTAACTCGCTTTCCCCCCCCCCCCCCCCCTCACCCACCCCCCTCCATACCCGTTACATTCATTTTTCAACACCTATCAAAACGTAACAATCAAACACGCGCAGTAAATTTTAACTATCGAAGGGATCTCCATAGTAACCTAAACAAATAAAAAAATGACAGCGCACGTCAAATAATTACTTAGCAACGCTGTGCTTTTCGGCTGGACAATAAACGTATAATAAATATTGTCATAACGCCAGAGCTTACCAATATATAGCCTATAGTTCTCGTAAATAATGCAGCTTTCTATTAGTAAAAGAATTTTTAAAATCCATTAAGAAGTTTTTGCGTGAAAGAGTAACAAACAAACACACACCCATACATCCAGACATCCATACATCCGTACGAACTTTCGCCTTTATAATTTAATAATTATAATAGGATTACTCGTATGTGTTTAAAATATAAATGTTTTACAAGCTTTAGTGTGCACTACCTATCTATGTACTTGCTAAAATTTAATATGGTAATTTTTCAGGATTGGTGTCCATGGCTATTACGAATAATTTTTAGAAAAAAACTTTAGATTCGCCTTGCCTGATTAGAGGTTCGTTTGCATTATATTATTAATTCTGTTTTTCATAATTACGCGCCCATCATGTATCCCACGAAGTCGGCTACAATCGTAATATCGTATCTAGTTCTTGTTTGTATCAGATCAGGGATACCAACATAACAGTGACAAAATGGCGGGCGGCAGCGGGCGGGTTGTCGTAGATCGGTTCGCGAAGTGAAATTTTATTTAACGACATTGAAAATTAGAATGCATTATTTTCCGCCAGCCGTGATGCAAAAAGTTTCCTTTTATAGTGATTAAGGCGAATCTAAAGTTTTTTTCTAAAAATTATTCGTAATAGCCATGGACACTAATCCCGAAAATTTACCAAATTTTTAGTTTCTCTCCATAACAAAATTGTCTGGAAGAGATAACTTTTTTAAAATATATTTTTGTTTCTATGTATGCGTCCTTTTATGTACAGTAATGAGTTATTATATTGTGTTGTAATCATTTATTTTTTTATTGAATAGGGTGATGGCATACATTCGTAATGTTGTAAAAACAGATTTATTATGAATAAAATTACGTTGTGGTAGAACTCAGAACTTAGAAAATGGTAGCATTGCCCAGGGACCCCGATATGTTTAATGCGGCCCCGGGAATAACCTCAAAAAGTTATAAAATAAGAGTTATTCTAACAAAAAATTAGTACTTACTTTTATGAAAATGTAATAATTAATAAATAAAAATCTCAGCTCGGCAGTGAGTTGTGAGTGCACGACTAAACATGACGTAAAACTACTACCAAAACTATGCATTATTCCCACCCAGATCTCTTGTTTGTTCTTGATAAGAGGGATGATATAAAATTGTTTGAAATGAACCAACAATGGTGAGTCAAAAAGGAAAAAATAAATATTGATCTTGTCGTATGTGGTTGCAGCCCAGACAGCCCAGACAGCCCAGATGCGGAGTGCGGAGTGACACAGATCCAAATCCAGAAAAACTTTATAGTCGGGGGGGCATCCCACAAGTGCCGGGGAATGGCCCTGGCTTGTAGCGATTTATCTCAAGACCGACCGACAATACATCTGTACCGGCAGTCTTGTCTCCACTAATGTGGTTATCTCAGGTGAGCACGATTTGCATCCTTTGCTCGTTATATATATGCTATGGACTCTTTTGTTTCTTTTAAGTCCGATCTTCTCCGATCGAAAACACAAACATTGTTGAAACATTTTTTAATTTTTATTTATTTAATAATACTGCGTTTTTACGAATGTTCTTACTGATATAGAAACAATCCAGTTATAAAAACACAGTTATTACCAAATAGGTAGTTGATAACATAACATAACGAAGCACTTGTTCGCAGTATCTTGGAATATAGCTCCATTATTTGGGCCCCTTCTGAGCAAAACCATATTCTCGAAATAGAAAAAGTACAAAAGAGATTCATGCGTTACCTATATATAGTAGTGAAACTGACCTTTTTATGTGTTTTGCTATACTTTTTGTCTAATTTGTAATCTTCTCCATAATGTATTGGTGAATAACCGTTTTACGGAGAACATGAAAAATAAATAAATAAATAATAAATAAATAAATAACATAATCTAATCAGACAAATTATACATACTCGTATTAATCATTGTAAAATTCTTCAAAATAATACAACAAATTGTTAATTTGTTTGAATGAGAATACAACTTTACTAAAATATCTCAAAATTTTACATAGTCAAATTTTTTCGAATGAAAAAGCCAGTGATCTACAATTACAAAATTTATAACAACGCTCTTGAAACGTTAAAACAAATTATAGACTTAGGCATCACTTTTCAATCAAATTTTACATTTGTTAATCACACAATGGAAATATCTAACACGGGTTTACAAATTTTGGAATTTATAACTAGGCTAATTAGAAATTTGAACAATATTAAATGTTTTATTAAATGAAGACAATATTAGTGAAACTCAATTGAAAATCTGAAGACAGAAAAAATCTGAAAAAGATATTGGCACCTCTGGGACTCGAACCCAGGACCTTCTGCTTACATGGCAACAGCTCTACCAACTGAGCTAAGGTGCAGTTCTTAGGTGAAGTATGATACAGTTAAAAGTGACAGAATTGGATACAGACAACTTGAAGGATGATACTGTATGATTCATAAAGTTGAACTTTTTTTTCATTTTTGTCAGTTATACGCATTTTTTAATAATAAACATACGTTAAAAGTTTAGATTACAGAAAAAAAAATTATTAAAAATTAAAAAAAAATGGTTTTAGGTTTGTTTTCTGATTTTCAATGCATTTTAGCGGGCTAATAACCATTTTTAAAAAAATAAATTTAAATGCAGTTATCATTTTCTTTGCAAGACGCAACTTTTGAGACCCCGGGCGTTTCTGAATTCAAAAGTTGAAATAATTGACACACGCTATTGTAGAGCCAAGAGTGATGATGATGATTCTTTCAATAGCTTGTATATAAATATTATATTATAGGTTTCAGACGGGAGAATTGCATTTAAGTTGATTTCTAACAAAAGAAAACATTTTAATTTAATATTTATGAGTAAAACCTCAAATTGTAATTATCATACTTCAAGTTTATTTCTACAAGTTCAAGTATGTATCTTATAGGAAGGTTTATGAAAGTGTCAAAACAATCGAAAAATTAAATTAATGTTTAATAAAGACAGTTTTAGCTTCTTACTATGTACTGTGATGGAATCTCTACACTCTTGACGACCTCCGTAGTCCAGTGGCTAAGACTCTTGACTCACATTCCGGAGGTCGCGGGTTCGAACCCGGCATGCGCAAATAAATTTTATTTGATTAATTTGTGTTATTTCACAATTAATTCATTTAAAAATAATATATAGTATATTTGCGGCATGTTCCAGAGTGGAAGATACTATCAGTATCGCCCTGGTGTAAGACCACCATTCAGAATTGAAACGTTGCTTGAAAATGGCTTTAGCCGTGTTTAGTGACCAGATCTGAATAGCCAGGTACTTCCCAACCTTCCTCTTCCCCACCTCCTTCCCCTCCCCGCTACCTTCAGCCTCACAACCATACCCCAATTGGGGATGCCATAGTCTCACTGGCTCCAGACGGGAGCAGTTGAGATTCTTGTGTGATATTCACTGTAAAAAAAAAAAAAAGTACACAAAAATACCGTCTGGGGGGGGGGGGGGCACGTGCCCCTGTGCCCCCCCCCCCCCTAAATCCGCTACTGCCTGGTGGGTCTTGGCCTCCTCAAGAGTCTTCCACTACTCATCTCGGTTTTGTGTCAGCTGTCTCCAGTTTAGAAGCTCCAAGGTAGATGTGTCTTTGAGGACGTAGTCGCTCCATCTTAATCTTGGCCTTCCCAGGCTCCTTCGCCCTATCGGTCTTGAGTTCAGCAGGGACTTTGGTACTTAATGTTTCGTCATTCTCTCCACATGACCCAGCCACCAACTCTTCACAGTTTTACAAATTTTGTGACGTTTAGCTTCTTAAATAAAGTATAGAGCTCATTGTCGCAACATCCGCAACATCTACCGGTTCTAGAAAAAACCCTTTTTCTAGAACCGGTCCGAAGATACGCCTCAAAATTTTCCTCTCAAAAACACTCCAGTGCTTGCTCTTTCCTCTTAGTTGGTACCCACGTTTCAGCTGCGTACGTGAGCACTGGTCTAATAAGTATTTGTAAACTAATATCTTGGTGTTTCTGGACAGCAGTTTGAATTTTATGTCTTTGCTTTGTTGGCGGAAAAAACAGTGATTTGCGCTCACTATGCGCTTCTGGATCTCCTCTGTAGTGTTATTATGATTTGTTATCAGGGAGCCCAAGTATTCAAATCTTGGTACCGTTTCAAAATTTTGACTACCACAAGAGAGAGTTGGAGTTTGTTGGGTGCATCCTACGGCCATGTATTTGGTCTCCTTCTGATTTACTATGATACTTATGTTTTTGACAGAATTTCCAAGATTTATGAAGGCTTCATGTAGGGCATCGTTTTCGCAATTATGTCGATATCATCGGCATAAGCCAATAGTTGCACAGAGTTGACAAATATCATTGCTCTTATCTCAATGTCTGAGTCACGAATAACTTTTTCTAAGGCTATGTTGAATAAGAGGCAGGCCTATTCATCTCCTTGTCTCACCCCGTGGAGCGCTTGAAAGGATTCGGATGAATCACTGCCAACCCTGACTCTATACGTTACTGGGGACATTGTGAATTTCAGCAGATTGAACAGTTTACGCCATATCCCTAACTCACTCATTGCATTGTACAATGCATTCCTATCTTTACTGTCATAGGCGGCCTTGAAGTCTACAAAGAGGTGATGAGTTTCAACATTGTATTCTAGAGTTTTTCTAAGATCTGTCTCAAGAAGAAAATTTGATCAATCAAGCATGATTTGCCTGGCCTGAAGCCATATTGGTAGCTGCCAATGATTTCCTCAGATATTGGGAGCAATCTTTTGTACAAGATGTTGGAGATAATTTTATAACCGGTGTTAATGTTATTCCCCTGTACTTACTGCACTTGAATTGGTCGCCCTTCTACACATAATTCCTAGTCTACACTCTTCAGGCATCTCTTCTTATGTCCATACTTTTTGAAATAGATTATACAGGTATTGAATAAACTCTCCACCTGCTGCTTTAAATAATTCAGCCACCAGCTCATTTGACCCGGGGGATTTGTTATTTTTCAGCTATCTTATTGCCTGCATCACTTCCTCCAGTGAAGGGGGTTCAGAATTGTCATTGTGCAAGTCATCTCCCATGCTCTCCACCGTGTTGTGCTCCACCTTTGCTGAGTTGTTATTGAGAACCATGTAAAGGTACCTCACACATCTCCTCAGTTTGTCAGGCTTTCCACTCAGTGTCACTTCATTCTCGTCCTTGCATATATTTATTTTTGGCTTAAACTCAGTTCTCATTACTTACTTTTTTACAGAAAAGCCTGATCTCATTCTTAAGCCTGAGTGTTTCAGCCTCTCTAATTTCTTGTTGAAAATATTAACGTTTCTTTTTCCTACGTATCTTCTTTTTTCTCATCCTTGGTTCCCTATAGGTATTCTTAAATCGTCTTGTACAGCCTTGTTGAAACGTTTTTTGATAGAGATCATTTTTCTTTTTCGTTACTTCTGCGCAGTCTGATTCAAACCAATGGTTTCTTCTGTTAGGGATTTCTTTGTCCAGGGTTTCGGGAGCAGCTGTGGTTAAAAGGTTTTTGCAGGTCGTCCATTATGAGTTGATATCATGGATGTCATATTGCACTATCCTGTTAACCGTAGTTCGAAACTCTATTTTTGTCGCAGGTATTTGTTGGTGTTAAATTTTGTGATTTTAGTGCTTTTTGTTTTACCATCATTTGCTTATATGTACAGCGCCCTTGAGGCGATTTTTCACGAAAACGATGCTTCATAAATCAGCCAAATATGATTATTATTATTATTTTGATATTTTAAACCGCAGTCGACTTGCAACGAGAAAATGGTCAGAGTCAACATTAGCTCCCTTATAAATGCAGATATCTATTAGATTTGATTTATGTCTAGCACTAATAAGTATATGGTCTATTTGGTTATTTGTTCTGCCATTTGGATGTTTCCACGTGGCTTTGTGTATATTTTTGTGTGGAAATAGCATACCACGTATGACTACATCGTGAGATGCTGCTTATTTTTATTTTTGGATTTTATATATTTCTATTATTATTTTTGATCTATATATAGTAATGTTTACAAAATTTTACCGGTATCAAAGGGGATTATATAAATGAAAATGATTTTCAATTTGTTTCAGCGGCGCATTGTATGTATGCAAAAAAGTTGCGCCCTGCGAGTGCTTTTTTCGTTGAGCTGGGCGCACATGACAGGATAGCTGACGAAAACAGTAATGTGCAGATTCGGGAGCTACGGAACATAGAGCTGACTCCGGGTCACGGGGGGTACAAAGAAAACACTCTTGAAGACATTACGGCCCTCGTGCTAGACTCACCTGTGACTTACACCGACTTCATCCAGCCCATATGTTTGTGGGGCGGGAACAAGGATCTCGACGGAATTGTCGGTAACAGTGGAAACGTAAGTTTAGAACAGACTTAACCCCTAATGACTAGCATTTTGCAATGTACTTCTCTTAGGAGAACTGCCAGAATGCGGATTCCACGGAAAACATTTTGGAATTACATTTGATTCCAGATAACAGTCAATGTCAACAGTGAAACTGTGCTTGGTATATCTGTCGCAGGTCAATCGTAAAATCAGACAGATCATGATGTGCCTCAGACATTCAATCATTCAAAAGAGAGTTGATCAACTAAAATTGTACCCTTTGAACTTGGACTTGGATATTATTTATTGACAGAGTTTCTAAACAATGAGTTTACTGACTAGCATAATTACAATGAATTTTCAATGAAACTTTACGTGGAGGGATTTTTATTTTTGGTTGTGAGAAATGAAACTTAAAACTATACCGCGACTTGATGCAGGAGTTTTTATTATTATTATTATTATTAAAAATATTACTTAAATGCCTACTCCTTGCGGATGATCACTTTAGGTCTTTTGTTTTTGATAATTTCATTCTCGCTATATTGAGCGAGAGAGTTAATGATTGGATTTTCGTGTCCGGCTAGGCCGGCGTAGAATTTTTCCGATTGGGAAACAATTAGCTCCTTTATCAGAGGAATATTTGTGTCTTTATGAAGAGTGACTCTGATCCACTTCGGCGCATTCAACGCTAATCGAATGGCTTTGTTTTGCAGGGTTTGTAATTTATTTAGTTGAGTGTCAGCTACATGACCCCAAACAGGAGCAGCGTATGTAAAGCCCGACCTGATGGTCGTCTTGCAGATGAGTAGTTTGTTGTCTGCTGATAATTTACTTTTTCTACCTAGCATAGGGTAGAGTGCTGCAATTGATTTAATAGCTGAATTTACTTTTTCATTGATGTGTTTAGCCCACGTTGACTTGGAATCTAGTGTTACTCCGAGGTATTTAATAGATTTTTCCCACGGGACCTGTTCCCCAAATAATATAATTTTCGGGGGCTGTTTGGGTAATCTTCGTGAAAAAACTGCGGTGGCACTTTTGGTTGGATTAATTGAAATTCTCCATTTTTTACAAAATATTTCGAATAGAGTGGCTTGGAGCTGTACGCGGCGTGTAGCAGTGGTCGCGACAGTAGAACTTGAGATAACATTAGTATCATCGGCGAATTGAGAAATTTTTACGTTATGGTTCATCGGTGGGGGAGTATCGTTAGAACAGACGTTAAATAGTTTAGGGCAGTGTTTTTCAATCTTTTTGAATACGCGACCCCTTTACAGGTTGAAAAATTCTGGCGACCGCCTTTGGCCATAGATACAGGCAAAAAGTGAGTAAGTTACGAGTAAATACTTACAATTTGGGAGGCGGGAATGGGTACCGCCGCCCCGGGAACCTTTATTGGATAACCAACACCTCTGCCAAACGTAGCGAACCAACACCCCAAGTGGTTCGCTACGTTTGGTGATTTAGCAGGGGTGCCCGGGTTTATGGGGTTATGTTTGTCAAGGTCTTAGAGGCGGATGACCAAGACACACTGAACCCTAGTTTCCTACCCTCCCCTTAAACCCCTTTTCTTCCCAGATCTCTCCTCTCCTTCTGTTCCTTAAAAAAACCCTCCACACAGCATCCCCAAAGATGACACAGGCCCTGAGGGAAATTATTTTCCTCAGGGCCTCCTGTGTGGAGCTCATGTAAAAAAATACGTTTATTATTTTCTCTATTTTGGTACCTCTATATTCATTATTACGGACTACACTCTGCAAGGAAGCCGCGAGAGCTTTTAAAGTAAGGACTATGTAAGTTAAGGCTGCGTGCCACTTTGACTTGGACGCTCCCACTTGCGCGGGCCTAATTTTGCGGCACAGATGGATTTTAAAACCCTTTCTTGGATAAATCAATGGAACTGGCTGATCTCACCACAAATATGAAAGAAAATCTTACAGATTTAGCTGCTGACGGCATGCTTAAAATGGCATTTCATGCTCAAAGTGTTGACGTGTTTTGGATGAAAAGAAAAGAAGAGTATCCAGAGCTGGCAAGGGAAGCTTTAAAATTATTAGTGCCATTTGCCACTTCATACTTATGTGAACTCACATTCTCTTCAACGGTGGATATTCTAACAAAAATTATTAGTGCCATTTGCCACTTCATACTTATGTGAACTCACATTCTCTTCAACGGTGGATATTCTAACAAAAATTATTAGTGCCATTTGCCACTTCATACTTATGTGAACTGACATTTTCTTCAATGGTGGACATTCAAACTAAAAAGAGAAACAGACTTAGGACGGGTTGTTAAAAAAAATTTGACGAATTCATCAAATTTTAATATTTGCAGTTAATTTTCACGTTCTGTGTAAGTTCTATTCGAGTTCTGTTACTATATAGGCCAGTTACATCGTAAAACTGAAATAATCACAGAACTTGAGTAGAACTTACACAGAACGTGAAAATTAACTTAAAATATTTGATGAATTCGTTAAATTTTTTGAAAGAACCCACCCTTAACTTAGAAAATGATTTGAATATTAACATATTGTAGCGCTTGGTATTCGGTCCGACGCACGGATCCGAATACTCCCTCACACGCATAGCGCCGTCTCGCTCGGCAACTTTCGCCTCGCCACCAGGACGCGAAGACACCCCATTGACTGAGCTACCGCCTCCCCTCCATCGCCAGCCGGCACTACCCTGCCCTAAGTGGTATATAATACAGTGCAGGCCTATATGAAATCAGTCTAGCCGGACTCCTGGTTGAACTAAGCAACAGCATCCTAGTGGTCAGTGCTCAGTTAACAAAACCAGTACCAAGTCGAGAGAACCCTGTGGGTCCTCCTTGGGAATTCAAGTAACAGCGCCCTAGTGGACATTACTTGCCGGGAAACCTTAACCCAACTAAGAGACCGCGGGTCCTATGTTGGGGGTATTACGCTAAGTGTTTAGTGAAGACAATAGTGAACATTGTTTAAACTCTAAGTGACTTTACTTTGTGCTAAAACGGTTCTGTACTCTGTTTTTACTATAAGCTGTGAACCCTATATAAGAGAAATAAACTGAACAACGCCTAAAGACTATTTTCTTATATAAATACCCTGCCACAATATCAAATATATCACCACGATTTGAAATATTTTTTAAAAATAAACAAGCACAGTCTTCTCACTGAAATAGTGTTTTCATTATAGTTAGAACCTCGCATTTTTTCCTTTTGCCGGCGACCCCCCGAGTAATGCTTGGCGACCCCCCTGGGGGTCGCGACCCACAGATTGAAAAACACTGGTTTAGGGGATAGTGAACTGCCTTGGGGGACACCGGCTGCTAGTGGACGTTCTGATGATAGAATTTCGTCTAGTTTTACTCTAAAAGTATGATCAGTAAGATATCTGTATACCATTTTCATAAATGAGATGGGGAAGCCCATTACATACATTTCATATAATAACCCCTTATGCCATACTCTATCGAATGCTTGTCGTATGTCAAATGTAAGGATCACTGTATGTTTGTTTATGTTGATGCCTTCAGTTATGATCTCTACTACGCGGACAAGTTGATGAATTGAAGAATGACCAGTTTGGAAGCCATTTTGGAAATCTGGCAAATTTAAATTTCATGAATAATCGAACGAGGATGATTTTTTCAAGTACTTTACCTAAGCAAGGAAGGAGACTAATTGGGCGATGGTTCGCGGTTAGTAGTGGGTCTTTGCCCGGTTTAGGTATTAAGATAAGATTTGCTTGTTTAAATGCTTTAGGAAAGCAGTCGTAGTGACGCATTGTAGATGGCAATTAAAGCGCAGATGCCTTTTAGAGGAAGGCATTTTAAAACTTTATTTGATATGCCATCTTGTCCCGCTGTACCCTTTGAACGGACCGTTACGCTGATTTATGTTGTGCCATGCCCTTGAGGTGATTTTCTCACGATAATGGCGCTATAAAAATCATCCATCTACTAGGGAGAAAACATAATTATTATTATTTCATTGCTCTGTATTGCAGGTGGTTGGTTGGGGCAGTGACGAGCGGGGTAACGTTGCCACCCCGGAGCCGATGCTTGTGAAGATTCCCATTGTGTCTAACGATCAATGCCGCCAATCTTCAAAAATGTTGAGCAACATAGATGACAACACACAATTCTGCGCTGGTAAGATCTTAAAATTACAATTTAGTTGAAATTATAATGCATATAAGCAAATTGATAATGCGTTTTATTAAAGCTTAAAAATAATAAAAGGTACACTATAATAACCTGTATACATTGTTTATATGTGTGAGGAAGTAGACATGTGTGCATGCGTATACGTGAAATAATTAAAACACTTTGTTTTTACCACAACAATCTTTATTTAAAAGTCAACATGTTTCAAGTACATTTTATGGGACATTTAATGTACTAAAACTAAATGATCAAATATAGAAAGACAAGCGTGGGTAGAAATGGAAGTAGTGGGGGAAGAGAGAGGTGGAAAGGGGGGGTGCTTAGAAGATCAACAAGGGGGAGGGGGGAGAGGTGGTTAGGGGGGTGCTTAGAAGAACATAGACAAAAAATTACATCAATTAAATTATTCACAAAATTAATTTGATTGTTAATAATATTTAAATTTCTATTGACATTTTCCTAATTTCTAATATTTCTAAAACATCTAAGTGAAAACCACTAACGTTAGTGTGTAAATGTTAGTTGAAATTTTGAAAAATAAAATCATTTTCAGCCACAACATCAGTAAAATCGTATTTTTTCAATCTTAGCACTCTAGCTTACTGAAAACTCACGGACCCCCACTTATATACATGTGCGCATGCACGGACACATAAAAATAAATATAAAATTTAAAATAAGGTTATTTTCACTTTCATAATCTAAGTCTTACTCACTTCTTTTTCGCTTTTCTATTTTTCGCTTTTTATTATAATTTTACCATTTTTCAGCATCATTACATACTAGTATCTAGTACCAAATGTTTACATTAGAATTCATTCAAAATTGGTCCTCTATTGGTCACCATGAAACAGGCAGCTGCCAAGTACGGTGATTTAATGTATCTACTCTATGTAAATGTCTTAATTATGTAACGTACGTATTATATAAATAACAATATCTCTCGACTTATGTTTGCTTGTAGGAACTTTGAGCCCCAAGAGGGGTCCCTGCTCCGGAGATTCCGGGGCCGGCCTCACCCTGTACAGGGACGGGCACTACGAGCTGCGGGGGGTGGTGTCTTACAGCTTGCAACACGAGAGCAGAGCATGCGATCTTAGCAACTATATTGTGTTCTGTGACGCAGCAAAGTTCAGCTCCTGGATTCAAGGGGTCATTACGACGCACAAGCATTAGAATTGCTATTAATTGTGCTTGCTATGATTCTTATTGCTAATTGCTTAGCTATAGGCATAACAATGCATAAGGATTAGAATTGCTACAGACATTACAATGCACAAGATTAGAACTGCTATAAACCTTACAATGCACAAATATTAGAATTGTTATAAACCTTACAATGCACAAATATTAGAACTGCTATAAACCTTACAATGCACAAATATTAGAACTGCTATAAACCTTACAATGCACTAATATTAGAACTGCTATAAACCTTACAATGCACAAATATTAGAACTGCTATAAACCTTACAATGCACAAATATTAGAACTGCTATAAACCGTACAATGCACTAATATTAGAACTGCTATAAACCTTACAATGCACAAATATTAGAACTGCTATAAACCTTACAATGCACAAATATTAGTACTGCTATAAACCTTACAATGCACAAATATTAGAACTGCTATAAACCTTACAATGCACAAATATTAGAATAGGTTAGAATAGGACCATAGGTTCTCAACCTTATTTTGCCAACATCCTCTTTAAAGAATTTTTTTTTCTGGAGCCCCCATTTTTTTTACTTATGGTGATGGAAGGGGGGGGGGGGGGTTAACTGACACGGAATCAATGATTCGATGAAAATTATATATACAATTAGTTGTTGTACCTTTTGTTTAGCAAGTTAAAAAAGCAATTCTTTTGTACCGGATTGCTGCTTCCTTGCTTCTTGTATTCATGATATTGTGTCAATTCTTAATGATAATAATAGACGTAAGGTGATAATACCATATAATAAAAAAATTCATGTCATCCAATATAATATAGATCTGAATGTTATCGAATCTTTCAGTCCAATTTTCAACAAAGTCCCGAACTACCGAAATGTATGAATTTTGGTACATGTGATAAAAATGATTACAGTACACACGATAACAAAAATTAATCAATTATTAGTTTACTTTGCTTTATTAGTACATGATTAGCGTGTCTTTTGTCTATTTTTAGACCATATTTTTTTATCTGGCTACGCCCTCAACGCCCATCTCAACGCCACCTGCGCCATCTCAACGCCCCCTAATTTTCTCTGGGTCTTCTACTTTCTACTGCCCCCCTGAAAGACTTAAACGCCCGCAATGGGGCCCCCACGTTGAGAACCTATGATGTATACATTGTAATGTATTAAGTTACATTACAATGTACAAGAATTCTAGTTGCTGTAGAAACTCAGTAGCCATCGGCAATCTTAATAATTGGTATCTGATGTCTTTTTTCCTCCCTTTCTAGAGCGAATAAAAATTAGCGGTTTTTGTTTTATCAATTGTTGGTATAACTGGCTTTGCGCGCATTTTTATTAAAATTGTTTTTTAGCTACTATCTTAATTTGTAGCCATTTTTATATTTTGATCATGTGATTTTTGTGTTCAATCCTGACAGCATTTTTTTCCTACGTTTTAAATTGTTACTTTTGAAGACATTTTTGTAGCGTTTTCATGTATTTTTAATTGAATTAAATGTTTTTATTGTGTACCGAATATAATATTAAATTAATTTAATTTTTATATTTCTTGTTTTTTATTATTTGTTTCGATGTTATTTGCCTCAAAGCCGTGATACTTGCGCTTAATTGTCTAAGGCCCTAGGGGCACGTGCCTAGCCTGGTGGTCATAACCTTCGCCTTCACCTTGTAAATAACTAATTTGTAAAAACAAAATAATAACAATAAAAAATTTTAATTAAAAAATATAAATTGTAAGTATTTGTAAAGGTCATTTCTATAAAGAATCCTAAAATCTCCAGTCTTTCAAAATAAATACCAACTCTACTTTTGTCACTAATCTTTTAATAAATGTAATACTAATAATGATGGGGGTAGCAAATGCAAAATCGTGCAATGTCCAGTGTTTTAAATATAATGTCCTCCGCGTGCAAAGCCGTATCTTCTCCAAGCATAAACTTTCTAATTAAAGTGTTGTTAGCGGACCTAAATGGGGGTCCCTACATTCTGCCGACAGACTAGCTCAGGTTTTAGTCAGCAGAGCGGGAGAGGCCCTCACCACCAGGGTGGTAGGATCTGTGAGGCGTGTGTATGGCTTCTCTGAAATAAAGCTCAAATTTCTACGGGCTGGGGGAAGGCAGTGAAACCAGTAATCAGGATAAACAACGGTTATATTGGGTAAAACACCTGCGTAGACACAATATCACAATAATGCATACATAGTAATTCAGGGTAGCAACAACAGTTATATCTAAAATGGAGGAATCTATCTCTATAATCTCTCTGGTAGGGCTATTTATCTCCGCGGTGAATTTACTGCGAACACACGCAAATAAGGGGAGTTAAATTGGTTCAGGTACTCACAGCTGGGGGCTGAACTCTTGTAGATTCAGTGACGGGAAAGAATATAGCCATTCTTGGAGTTCCCGCAAGTCACTATGCAAAACACGCTGCATCGTGGCTTGCAGAATGTTCCGAAACTGTGCGGAACGGTTTACGACAACACGGGCGCTCAAGCCAGGCGCTGGAGAAGAGTGCGGTTGGCGGCTCGCTGTCGACGGTGGCTTTGCTGGGTTCCGCCGCCCGTAGCGCGCCGGTAAGCTAGCGGCGGGGGAGTGAAACTGTAGTTTGCGCAGTGGCGTATTTGTGTATCGTAACACCTCCCCCCGCGCTCGGAAAAAAAAGCGACGTGGCAATGGAGCAATAGGGCAAGAACCCTCTACGTTACCCGCGGGAGTTGAAAGAGAGATTCGTTGACCAGAGAGAGAGCTGACTAACATCTTAAAACTAGCTTATGCTATGGGCTAGGTACAATGTTTGTCAGGGTAGGGAGGGGGGTACATAAAATATGAGGAACAGGCAGTTATCACAAGGAGGGGTGAAACAACATACATATTTATGCAATTGAAAGAACAAAAACAAGGTTATGAAAATGTGAAACAAAGACAAAAATTATGAAAATGTGAAAACAAGGACAAAAATTATGAAAAAGTGACTCTAGGGTTTCATTGGTCTGGAAGCTAAATTTGCGGTGCGTAGATTTGTTTGTGTTTTGACGGGGTTCGAAGAGTTTCGAAGAATTGTGAAGTGACGTGATTTCACAGACTCTAAAGGGATTACATTATCACTGTAATCTGACCCATTTGAGATAACACTCAAGAGTACACTAGGGCCTTGGAGAAAAACACTTTGTTTTGTCGTAGACGTCGAAGGTTACGAAGTGGAGACTGTGGTTGCAGTGTGGAGGGCTATGGTTACAAAGGTCGTTGAGGAGAAGAATCCAGGATCTGCAGACATGCCAGTACGAATCCTAATGTGCCATTATGGTGGGCACGGATCGTGTATAATGGTTATCGAAGCATAATGTAGCTCGGAATAACTTGTGAGGGTGCGCATTCAGCGAATACTGGAGAGTCAAGGTAATAATGGTTTACACATGACATGGTGTGCGTCACTGCATGACAGAGCAAGAGACGGCAAAACTGGCTTGGTAGCGAGAGCAGGAACAAAACCCAGGGGCTAGCGTGCCCAAAGGTAGTCCAGAGTGTCATTATATATAGCGGGACAACTCGGCTCGCAATGGCGCAACAAGACAACATACATAGGGGCGGTATGGTCTGTGCTTTCAGGAACAAATATGTAGAAAATGGCGGCGGGGGACCTCTGTAACCACAGCGAAGGCTGCTAGGAAGTGAAGCTCAGCTTGGCTGCCGATGGAGACATCCTTCTGGGCTTCTTTTTAAATCCGGGAGGAATTATTATTAAAGCAAAATTCTTGAAGTTTGCCTGCCTAGAGACCAATGAAGAAAAGTTTGGAGAGAAACAAAGTGTGTTCAGAGAATAGCAAACGAGGTTTTAACCCGGAGACCCAGAGAGATTAAGAGAGAGAGAGAGAGAGATTCCTAGCTAGTGTACAATTACATTTTTGAAAATGAATACAAAGGTATCCTTTGTTAAGATAACCTGGCTTTGCCGGGTGACAAAATACCTTGGTTGAAAAGCAACCGGCCTTCCATGGCCTATGTTAACATAAAATGGTAACATTTTTGAAGAATTTCAAAGAACAAGACACAAAGTCGTGAACGAGTCACGGCAAGGCAGCGAAACTGATTCATGGATAAAGGTTGTCGATAAGACACAGATGATACGCCAAGTGCATAACATACGTGTCCAATATTCATGAATCTGCCTCATTGAAACCAGGATGAAGAACAGAAGAAACATATGACAAAAGTGAAATAGAAGGCCCGTTATGCCTGGTTAGGTACCGATTCGAACTCCAAGTGAGGGCGAAATATGGACAACAACGGATCTTCCACTTCATGCATGATGAGAACGTGAGGGAGGGAAGGGGAAAATGGATGGAGGGGAGTTGAGTGACGAAACTTGCTAGGGACTGGACTAATTTCCAGTTCAAACTCTATGTGAGTATGAAACGTAATCCACCAGCATGCTTCCTGACTCTTTACATAAGAAAAAAAAAGAGATGAGAAGGAATACACATTACCAAAGAGACTAGTCTTTCGCGTGTATTTGACGAAAGATTAGGGGTCACTTAAAACTTCTTGATTGTGAGAAAAGATAGACCCTCGCTCCAATTTCACAATCCTGGGATTTCTTTTATTCGCTTCCCAGACGACGAGTTTGGTGGATTTTGTGCCCATTCGATTAACTCCCACGGCACTATGCCCCATAGCTGACAGTGAAGCTGACAAGCTAGGCCTTTTGAGATAGTAGATATTCCTGGGCTTCTTTCCTTTAGAGATAGAAGTGGCAAAACAGGAAGTCCACGGGCATTGTCGTTGAACAATTTGCAAAAAGGTTGTGGACTACTTTGTGTAGTGCGCACAAAAAGGGTTGATATTATTTCGTTCGCACGATTCATGGTGAGTATTGTAAAGTCTTCACGTTTGGTGCACAAATTATATAAGTACACAATTATAACAAGGTACAGCTCAATTACAGACAGAAGTCAAAGAGTGTTATACAATGCATCTTAAAGAAGATAGCAAGGCCGATATTATGTCGTTCACACGAATCACGGTAAGTATTATTACGTCTTCACGTCTCGTGTACAGATTATACAAGTACACAATTATAAATACAAGGCGGTTCTCATGCCAAATTAATGACACACGACCAAAAAGGGGCGGTACTCATGTCCAATTAAAGACACACGACCAAAAGGGGCGGTACTCATGTTAAAAGACACACGACCAACTCAATAACGTTTAGTTAAGAGTATAAAGTAATTATAACGAATTTCTCGTATCGTGGCGGATGTTTTAAGGATCTCTCCTACAATGGTGGATGTTTTAAGGATCTCTCCTATCGCGTACAGGTTGTGCATAAGTACAGCAAAATAAATGATAACAACATTCGTTTTAATGTTGTTTATAAAGATTCGTTAGATTTAACTAACCCCGTAGCCCGGGGGCGTACGATAGAATGACATAAAGTGATGGCAGGGTATATTCTGCTTACACCGAGCAATAAAAGAGACAGACCTGGAGGGGTTTTACATACTGTCCGAGTAACCATTTTTTAGAAAAGAAAAAAAAAGGTGATAATTGCAAAACGATGATCGAACAAATCAATGCTGATTTACGTTAAAAATTACAATTATTTGGATTCGAGAATCAGGATGACCGTTTGGTTTTACTAACCTGTCTCGTGTTAAAGCGTGTAATACAAAACATACGTGACGCAACAGTAGAGAAGAAACAAATCAGTGGTTTCGTTGTAGCAACCAAAGACCTGGTGATTCGGTTTTACATACTTTAGTCGAACGAGCCAACGGATTTGTGTATGACTTATAAAAAGCCAACTTGTGGGTTTTTTATATTAAATACAATTTCCAAAATGGACGTGTCAATATCCAATTTTGGGGAGAGAAAAAAAATTGAGCACTCGTGAAAAGGACGCCATCAATTTTTGATTTAAGTAAAAAAATTGAAAAAGACTTATATGTACAAGAAAAAAGGTGAAGTAACCATTTCTGACTTTCGTGCTTGAGACCACTATTGGGTTTTACGTACTCAAGGTGAGCTGAAAATCGAGAGGTAAGAAAAAGGTTTTACCCTGGTAGGTAAAATGCGATGAACGTGAGAATGAGGTAAAAAATGTACAAGGGCGGCCGAAACTGAGGCCATAGACAAAACAAAACAAAAAACGAAAAAACGAAACACAAAAAACAAAAAAAACGAAACAAAACAAGTGACATGAGCATTGCATAGTGTGGGGGTGAGAAACGACAATTCCGGGATCATGACTTGCCAAAATATCGTGACTCGAGGTGTCTCTGCTCCGAAGTAATCAGCCTCAGAACAGGTGAGAGAGAAAAAAATGTACAAAGAAACAATGCTGGCAATTTGCCGTGATGGGGAAAGAGAAGTTGGTACAACCATGACATTTGGATGTACCTATTATGATTGTACATTTATTTACAAACAAGTATAAATAAAGGATTTGCTTTATTTATAGGGGTCTGGTCGTGTAATTGACACTTTACACGCCAGTTATATGCATATTTATTTATTTACAAAACATTGTCAAGAGATCGCTCGAAAGCTGACTCGAGACTTGCCTCACGCTTGAGGACTTAAGCCACAACTCCATAACTCGGGGTGTACTCTTGTAGGGTATGCACGCTGTGAGGGAGGTAGGTATTGCGGAAATAATTCCGTGAATTGTAGTTCCTTGTGTGAACGACGCCATTGTTTTGTTCACGATGTATTTCACACATAATAATCGTATCGGCTTCCAAGGGGTTAACAGCTGCAAACAGCGCCGTGGTACAAGCTTGCGGCCAGCGTGTGCAAATGAGAATGTCGCGCGCAAATTTTTGTTGCTATGCGCGACTTCCGAAATCCGGCAGTGGATAATCTCGCCAGGAGAGGCATTATTATCGGCCTCTATCCTCCTGGATGGCACGACCTGTGAGGTGTGTCCATTTCTTGAGTACATGTTTACGGGTTTGACAGCTCCTATAGCTTGCGGCCAATATACTTGTTGATGGTTTTTATGTTGACAGTGCATCGTGCATGATTTTGTCGATGCCTTTGTGGGTTGAAGATGTTCGTGGTTATGTACGAAAACTTGATAATCAGTATAATCACTCTTTGTGATTCCATTTTGGTGCAGGTGATGGACGGCGTGACGGCTTAAATTCTTTCGCTGGTCGATGAGTAGAGAAAATAAAAAAAGAGGGAAAAAAAAAAAAAAAGTCCAAAATTTTTAAAAATTTTTTGCCAAGGGGGATCCTTACGAAGTTGCTCTTTTGTGTTTAAAATAAGCACTTTTTGAAAATTTGTTAAAATTCTTCAAAGTATTTTAATTTTTGAAAAATTTGGCCAGCGGTCTCCTTCTAGGGTGCATATTCTTGGTTTCACTTAGACACTTTTGAAAAAGTAGCACTTTTGTAGGAGCATTAACACTTTTGAGACGCAAAAACACTAGGCAGAAAAGAAAAAATTGGCCATAGATTTCCCTGTAGGGTCAGCTAGTTTGGTTTTCACAAAGCACTTTTGCAAAAAAAACACTATTTGTCGAAGCACAGAACACTTGGAGCGGGGAACACAAGACCGTAAAAAAAAAACAGACCGTAAAACAGACCGTCACGTGGCTTGATTTATTGAGCACTTTCATTAATTTAACTTAAATTCACAGCTCGACACCTGACGGATTCACTTTGTAGCACAAATTTACACTTGCGAGAGGAAATAACCGCACTGTTTTTAACTTCTTATGTAAAAATGTCACATTGTACCTAAACATTTATGGGAGGGAAGAAAAATATACATAAATCAACATCTCATTATTTAAATAACCGCATAGTAACTGTAAAGTATGTTTTTAGAGAGAAGTGGCGGGGGAGTGAAACTGTAGTTTGCGCAGTGGCGTATTTGTGTATCGTAACAGTGTGTTTATCGGAAGTGACCTGCCAGGTAAGTATGTTTCTGTATCTATTTGTAAAAAGTAAAATGAGATAGAAATTAAGAAATCTTAATAAATTGTAGAGCGCCCTTGAGGTGATTTTTCACAAAAACGGCGCTATACAAATTATCCAATTTATACGCTTCAGATTTTATGTCCGGGTTAAGCCTTTCCCACAGGAAAAACTTAACCCTTTCACACACTTTTCCAAAAATGATCATCTAGTCAATCCACGTTATGCAAGTGCACTATATAAGTATAATAAATACAAAATAATACAAGAACAACATGTCAAAGAGACCAAGTGGGAAAATTATTCATCGACTGCAGATATTTTCATATCAGAGGGTTAGGCTCGGTGGAACTCCTAATTTGACCTATAAATCCTACTGATTACTCAATACATGTCTTTAAAATGACGATTGATTGAATGATTTTTGCATTTTTACCAATTAAATTGACCAATCTAATATGCCTTAATTTTGAATGAGAGATTATTATTAGATTAAATTTTTATTATTACAAGCTTAAAGATGACCTGTAATGAAAGCTCGTATTCATACAAAAGCATTTATTGAATCCGCAACATAAAAATAAACAATTATAATACGAGTATTCGAATCGGTATTTGTAAATTTACGTTCGAATATACTTTTTTGAGGTCATAAATCATAATATCGCTGGATTTCCTCATTTACACCGGTCTTCCTCAACTCAGTCGGTTTCGCGAAACTTGTTCTCCGCCTATTGAAAATAATCACCGATTTTTAAGAGCAGTTTTGTCAAGGTGACATTTTCTGGGTCGTTCTCCTATATTGTCCCATTTATAGGTATATTTTCAATAGCATTTGTTAGCTTTAGAAGTTTTTTCAATTTGGGCGCCATTAGTTCACCTTTGTGTGTTTTTTATTTATCACGCTTCAGATTTTATGTCCGGGTTAAATCGTTCCCGCAGGAAAAACTTAACCCTTTCACGTTCTTTTCCACAAATGATCACCTAGTCAATCCACGTTATGCACTTGCACTATACATATAAGGGAACGTACCCATACTACGTGACACGTTTAGGGGGGGGGGGTTCTTCAAAATGTCACGCTCCATACTAATGAGCGGCGGGTTGCTTAGGATTTTGGTCACCGGGGGGGGGGGGGGGGTTAAAAATTGCAAAAAGTTGGTCACGTAGTATGGGTACGTTCCCTAAGTATAATAAATACAAATAATACAAGAACAACATGTCAAAGAGACCAAATGGGAAAATAATTCACCGACTCCAGATATTTTCATATCAGAGGGTTCGGCTCGGTGGAACTCCTAATTGGACCTATAAATCCTACTGATCCCTCAATATAAATATTTAAAAAAATCTTTTGTAATCCTACATACATGTATTTAAAATGACTGATTTTTGCATTTTTATATATAAATTCTTTGACAAATCTAATATGCCTAAATTTTGAATGAGAGAGCTAGGTATAATGCTAGTAGCCGAAATAACAAATGGTAATATTTTTATAGTCTGAGAATGACAAATTCTTTTAATCTCATTTCCTAAATCTGTGTACTTTCTTGTTTTTTCAGAAACAGATTTTTTAATATTACAGGAATTTGGAATAGCGACATCAATGATATAAGTTATTTTTCTAATTTTGTCATGTAAAACTATATCAGGTCTATTATAACTAAATGTTCTGTCCGTTAGCATAGTTTTATCACAATATATTTTATAAAATTAATTTTCTAAAAATGAATTTGGTTCATATTCATAATATGGTACTATATTACGGCAGTTAATTAAGTTATGTTTAATTAACAAACTTTGGTGAATAATTTTTAAAACCTGGTTGTGCTTAAATGTATACTCTAACGTGGCTAATACAGAACATCCCGATATAATATGTTCTATGGATTCTGGAAAAGCTAAACATTTTCTAAATAAATCATCAATTTGATTTATATCTTTGATTATATGCTTTCTATAATTTTTAGTATTAATGACTCTATCTTGAATGGCAAGCATAAATCCTTCTATTTCTGCGCTCAACTCTCCAATACTCAACCATTTGTTTGACGAAAGTTTGTCAACATACGTTTGGTTGAGATAATAATTGGAGTGTTTTGCGTGAATAATTTTATTTGAACAGGAATCTAATAATTCCTGGTTAGTATTTATAAGAAATAAAAATGTTGGCATTCTCGTCATATAAATTTAAGGGTGTAATGTTTCTATTTGCCTTGTAAATTATTTTGTGCATTTCTGAACCATTAGCTTTCCTATGGAAAGAAATTCTAAGCATTTGTACCTGATTGTTTTTCAAATATGTTATTTTGACTACACCTCTACCTCCTAAATTTCTAGATAAATTAATTCGTTCTATGGCTGAATTTAGATGACGGCAATTAAACTTTCTATGGTAGTTCTAATTAATCGTTCTAAGCTCTCTAAATCTGTATTGGGCCATTTAATTATCCCAAATGAGTACGTTAATAGAGGTTTTGCCCAAGTATTTATTGCTTTTACTAAATTTTTAGCAGATAGATTGCATTTTAAAATTTTTCTGATCCCAGTTTGAAATTTAATCCTAATATCATTTTTAATACAAGTATGATCTAATCTATTCGATTGCGGGTATCTTAAATATCTATTTTGTATAGTGTAATTTTATTTTAGTTATAATTTTATTTAGTTAAGTATTATCTTTATTTGTTCCCTGACAAATGCTAATACATGTGATTTCCCCTGCTACTTATTGTAATTAGAAATGCTGTGTTTAAAAAACTTTATTCAATATTTGAATATGGTTTGAAGACCGCCCCCAAAGTTTCGTGGTATGAGTGTTGAACATTATTACTTTGGACCTTTCCAAAGGAGAATTTTATTAGGAGAATCGGTGTTCTGGACATTAGTTATTTGTACCAAAAGCATATTAACTTACCTATTCAAACATAGAACTGAGACAATATCCAAACTGTTCGTGATACGAGAACCAAGGGGCAAAATCTCTTATTTATTTATCCCTTTCGCCAAAACAACGTTTGGTCAAAGAAACTTCAGGTACTTTGCAACAAAACTTTATAATACACTTCTACTCACCATTAGACAGCACACTAACTACTTAAAATACAAATCAGAGTCGTGGATCAAAGACAGATCATATTTTTTTTTTTTTTTTTTATTTTTTTTTTTATTTATTATTTATTATTTTTTAGCATATAAAATATAATGTACATTTAGATGATGTATTAATTTGCTTACATGTTCATATTCAAATATGTTAATACCACTCTTCCATGGAAGCGTTAGCTTGTGTCTGGAAGAGTAGTGTACATTTTTTAATGCTATATTTAAGTTCTTAAATTACAATGTGAATGTAAAAAACAATAAGTTGTAAGTTCGGTGATATGTGATTATAAGTATTTATGTATCTACTATCAAAACAATTTTACTGTTTGGATAATGTGTCCAGAATTATTGTAATTAGTTGCTAAAAACAATACAAAATTTAACTTATTTGTAGAATGGAGTATCACTTGGAAACTGAGTTATAAGTAGATTAGATTAGTCGGAAACTGTTTTTTTTTTTTTTTTTGAGATTATCTTTAAAATATTTTTTTACAGTGTTTATTAATTGGATTTTATCATTAATTTTTCTAATTTCATCCGGTAATCGGTTGAAAATAAGTCTTCCTTGATAAGTATAATAATTTTGTGCAAAGGAAGTGTTTAATTTTGGGCATGAAAAAATATATTTATGTCTAGTACGGTTTTCAGTTATAAATTGATATTTTTCTTTTTCTTTTATAATTTGAATCAATGCATTTCTATTGTATAGATCTTTGAAAGATGGTACTTGGAATTCCTTAAATAATTGATCCGTTGGGTAGTCAGAAGGTTTTTTTAATATGATTTTAATTATTAGCCTCTGCACAACTTCAATTGGGGAAAGATTAGTTTTGTATGCGGATCCCCAGCTAATGATAGCATATTGTAAAGTTGATTGAACCAAAGCGTAATATATTAGATATAAGTTTTTTACAGATAAAAAATTTCTGATTCTTAAAAATATATAAATCAATTTTCTAATTTTTTTTACAACTTGACAAATTTGTTCCTTCCATTTCAAATTTTTATCGATAATGACTCCTAAATATTTGATTGTGTTTGTTGTTTTTAATATTGTGCAGTTTTGGATACAATAATTTTTACTATGTGTTTTGGAATTATCATGGATGATGATATCAATGTTTTTAGGGGTATCATTTTTGTGTATTGCAAATGGAATTACAAATGTTTTATCACCATTTAGTGATAGTAAATTTACGTCGAAGAAATTCTTTAAAATATTTATGTCTTCGGTGGCTTTAAATGTTACTTTTTCCCAAGTTTTATCGCTAATTATTAGTACCGTATCATCGGCGTATGAAGTAATTTGGCCATGTAGTGGTTGAAAAAAAATGTCATTAACATATATGGTGAAAAGGATTGGTCCGATTACTGTACCTTGAGGGATTCCAAAGTCTGATATTTCTTTATCGCTATTAATCTGATTTATTTTTACGACTTGCGGTCGATTTTTTAGGTAGTTCGAAATCCATTTAATTACATTGTCTTTTATACCTATATTGTTTAGTTTTTTTAGTAATATCTCATGGGATATACTATCAAAAGCTTTTCTGAGATCAATAAATATACCGGCACATTTTTCACCTTTATCCAATGATTCATTGATGTATGAGGTTACATTAGCAATAGCATCTTGTGTGCTGAGTGACTTTATAAAACCAAATTGGTTTTTGTGAAGAATTTTATTACTTTCTAGGAAACCGACCAATTGGTTTTTCACAATTTTTTCAAAAATCTTTCCAATGTTTGAGATTAGACAAATTGGGCGATAGTTAGTTACTTGTTGAGGATCTCCAGATTTATAAATAGGTGAAATAATTGTATTTTTATAGTTTGTCGGAAATATTCCCTCTGTTAAACTTAAGTTTATCAAATGAGTAATTGGTTTTACCAAATGAATTTTCATGGATTTTAGAAAATGTACTGTAATAAGGTCAAATCCGGGAGACGAACCTCCTTTCATGCCTTCTATTATTTTTAAAACTTCACTTTCTGAGGTTGTTTCAAATTTTGATAAATTATTTTGATTTTGTACATTTTCAATCGTTTGTTTTTTCGGGTTAAAAGATTTATTGATATTTTTCGCAAGATTTTTTCCTACATTAGCAAAAAAAGAATTAAATATGTTTGCACATTGTTTAGGTTGAATATTAGCATCTATTATTTTATTTTCATGTTCAATGTATTTTATTTTTTGTGTTTTTTTAGTGTTATCCATGGCTAAGTTGACTGTTTTCCATATTTGTTTATTGTTATTGTCTGTAGAAAGTATTTTATTTTTGAAATAGTCTTCTTTATTTTTTTTGATACAGTTTGTTAATTTATTTTTAAATTTTTTGTAAAAAGTGTATGCTTTTTCATTTAGAGGATTTTTCAATGCTGTTTTATAAAGTTTTTCTTTGTTTCTAATTGATATTATAAGTCCTTGTGTTATCCAAGGCTTTAAAATTCTTAGTTTAGATTTAATGCGGACTGTAGTTTCAGTAGTTGAATTTTTTACGTGTTGAGACAATATATTTTCAAAGTTTTTTGAGCAAGTCTCGGTATCATAACTATTTAACACGTTGTTCCATTGTTCATTTCTTAGTTTTTTGGATAAAATAGTCATATTTGTGTAGGAATTTGTCTTTGTTAGATTAAATTTTTTATGTTTAATTTTGTTATCGTAGAGAAGAATGCATGCATGGTGGTCAGTTATATTCGTTTTCCAAACAATTGATTTGATTTTGTCGATATCTTTAATATTTATGTTAGTCCATATATGGTCTAAACAAGATGGAGTGTGATTTTTTATCTCTCTCGTATTTTTATTAATGCACGATATGAAGTTAAATTCAGTCATACAATTAATATATTCATTTTTGAAATTATTTTCTACGTTTTCATTAATGTTTAAATTGAAGTCTCCTGCAATAAAGCAAAGTTTATTACTAAATTTTAACAGTATGTGTTTAAATTCATTTATAAATGACGAGATATTCGAACCGTGTGTTCTGTAAACAGCTATTATGTGGTAGTTTGTTTTGTCGAGTTTTAATTGTATTTCAATACAGTTTACTAGATGTATAGGATGTTCAGTTATTTTAACAATACTAAATTTATCGTGAATGAATATGACGAGACCACTATTTTTATTGATGTTTATTTTGGTTGTAACATAATTATATTCTGGTAAATGATAGGTGGGTGATTCGTCATTAGTAAAAGATTCTGATAATATTATGATGTCAGGTTTTTTATTTAGATTGTTTAATTTTAGAATTAATTCATCCCAATTTCGTTCCATACTTCGTATATTACTATGAAAAATGAAAATATTATTGAGATTCTTTGAGATTATGTCATTACATGAATCGGTGTATACACACTCATATTCTTGTATTTTAAAATTATTTTCTAATTCATTAGCTATGAAGTCATCCATTTAGTAAAAATATTAATGTGATATTGATTTCTTTTAAATATATAGAGGATTTTCAAAGTAGAGTGTGACATAGAGTTAGTAATACAAATACGGATTTTATAATGTGTAGAGATTGTTGAAGAATGTTCCGGTTTTTTATTGATCATATATTGATTGATCACATCTTTATCATTACTAGCATAATCATTTACAATATTTAAATGCATATCTCGTATAATAATATTATCTATATTTCTAAAATTCAATAAAACGTTTTTTGATTCTACTATAAATTGTTGTACTGTAGACTTATGTGTAGGATAAATAGCAATATAATACGATAATTTATTTACATCTTTAAATTTTATATTTAAAATATTAACATCATAATCATTAATTACTTCATTAATATTGAGAACATTATACTGGTTGGAAATAGATATTCCAATATCAGAGTTTTTGTTTATTCTTATTATTGTTACCTGGTACCCTGGAATGGAGTAATTAGTTTCGCCAGTAGAGTAGGTCTTTATAAACCCAATCAAGCCCGGGAAAAAAAATATTTCTTTTAAAGATATTATTAATTTTTCAAAAAAAATTTTTACGCTTTTAATATTTTTATGAAATTGAGTAAATCTTTTTTCAGTGCAAATAAAATAGAAATCTCTTATAGAGTGATATAAGTTTTCTTCAATACATATTTTTTTATCTAATGCGTTACATAAAAAATCATTCATTGTTAATTTATAGATAAGAGTTTGAGGAAATGAAAATTTACAATATTTATTCGTAGTCAATGCGTTCTTTGGCAATTCGAAGCATTTTTTGCCGGTAAAGGCATTTTATGCTATCGACTCTATGATCGGTGGAATAGTTCATATCAAACCTTTTGTTTTGGACACAGCAGTTGTTGCAGATTGGAGTTTGTTCTTTGTTTTCACATTTGGATAGTATATGTTCCTTAGTGCAATGAGGGCAAATGGGAGGCTGCGTCCTGGCGAGACATCTTTGAGCTGTGTGGCCGAACTTGAGGCAATGGTAACATTGTGTGAGCGGGCTGCAGTCGCTGACGTACACTCTTTGGAATTTGATGTTTAATTTTTTTTTATCAATTAGTTTTTTCCTTAATTGTCCAGTTGTTTCGATAATGTAGTTAGTGGTGTCGTTTTCTTTTCCTTCATTGTACTTATTTTTTAATTCCTTGATAAGCTTAATGTCTTTTTTGTCTTCTAGGGTTAATCCTTCATTTTGTTGTACAATCCCGTCTATAATTTCTTCTTCAGTCAATTGGCATTGCAGGCTTTTCAACATTAAGCACGGTTTCCTTTTTTTTATTTCTTCGGCCGATACTTCTTTTCCAATTACTTATATTAACAATATTTTTAGAATCTCGTAATGCAGGGGTTCCCAAACTTTTCCAAGTCGCGGCACCCTTAGAAAATTTGAATTATTTTCTCACGGCACCCCACTCATGTATAATGTCTATCTGTGGTAGTTCCCCGGGACCGAGTGTCACTCTCAAGAGCACAATTGTCTACCCCCCCCCCCAGTTTTTTACCTACTCCACTGAATAATGCAACTCGTATTTAAAATTAATAAGTACATTTATTGGTAGGAAAACTTGCAAAGAAAATGCAAATATAATTACAAAAACCGTTATAATAATGTGTACCGTATAGTGCGACGGGTGAGTTCTTTTTCCACTTTTATTTTCTAGCAATATTTGCTCTTTATAACCGCAATCGCTGAAAATCCAGCTTCGCACAGATATGAAGTAGCAAACGGAATGAGGACCCTTACAGTTTTGCATTTAGAATCGGGTACTGATTTTTGACTGATATCCAAAACTCTGCCAAATCCGAACAAGCGTATTTTGTTTTTAGGCTGCTGTCGCTCGAGAGGTCATTTAGATTTTCTTCTTCCTGCGTAGTAAAATTTTGGGGAGCTTGAGCACGGAATGGAACTTGGATCCACACAAACTTCTCCACTTGGTCTTGGTATTCGTTCATGTCAATTTTGATTTTTAGTAGAGACATCAGGGGCGCCTCGCGGCACCCCTGATTTCTGTCCGCGGCACGCCAGGGTGCCGCGGTACCCACATTGGGAACCTCTGTCGTAATGCATGCTTTCCCATTGGTACGATGCTGATTGTCCTTATACTTTTCCTTTAAATGTAAATATTGTTTTTGTTATCCTAATTTTGTGTTAAACTACTTATGCTAAACTGCGCCGGCTATCAACCCACAAATTCCTAGTGAAATAGGCATAGCACAATCACCTATTAATAAAGATTACAATAATAAAAAAATGTACATTAAAATTTACAAATTATAACATATAATATCGTATTTTCTTCAACTAAATGTGGCTTCTTCGATACATCTTAAACCATTGGTGCAGACTTTAAAGGGTCCGACAGAACTTTGTAATACTTCATGCCTTTTGTTCAGTAAATTTTGCGTTTTCGCTTTGTATTTTTTTGATAGCCTGATTTCACTGCACGTCCTTTTGTTGTATCTGAGAATGACCTTTACATATAATTTTATTTGAAAAATATTTTGGTAACCAGTTTATTATTATTGTTTGTATACATATCATGTTCAAGATCAGCATCTGTTTCATTGTTAGTCGGTTTAGTTCCTTTAACATTTTACTTACTTTTGAAAAATTTATTTGGACTAAGTATTACTCTTATTTCCCTATTTTGGAGAATTTGCTACTTATTTTGTTCACAGTAGTTTTTTTTAGTAATTGGAAATGCTGTATTTAAAAAACTTTATCCAATATTTGAATATGGTTATGAGACCACCCCCCAAAGTTTCATGGTATGAGTGTTGAAAATTATTACTTTGGAACTTTCAATACGTCATACGTAAATTTGCATTGCGTTATTTTTTATACGAGACTTCACTAATCTTACTAATGTTATATTGGCGAAAGTTTGTATGGATGTATGTTTGTTACTCTTTCACGCAAAAATTACTGAATGGATTTTAATGAAACTTTACAATAATGTAGCTTCCTTTCCTTAAAAAGAACTTCCACAGAACTTCCTTTCCTTCCTTTCCTTAAAAAGACCCTCTACACAGCATCCCCAAAGATGACATAGGCCTCGAGGGAGGGAAATTGTTTTCGCGTGGAGCTAATATAATAAAGAAAACAATCTCAATTTTTTTTCTGAATATATTGAAGCCTAATTGAAATGTTTTAAATGTTGTTAAAATATACAATCTGTCTAAAAATCAATTGTCTAGTGCTTCTGAAAAAAAGGAACACAAAATTGGATGAATTAAATAAACGCAGCAAATGTAGGTATTATTTTATTCATATTAAATACATTAACAAAACAAACAAAAAAATATGCAGTGGATTCCTTCCCATTTACGCCTGGATTAATTTAGGGAAAAACCACTAATTGAAGTCTCTTCCTGAGGTAGATTATCATTTTTCATACAGTTCCAATCAAAACAGAGTATTTTACAGGTTATTTTATATAGTACTAGCACAGACCCGTGAGAAATGACGAAATATTGTAATTCAAATTTTGCAAAAAGACAAAATAAAATAGTTCCTGTTAAAATATTATAATATTATAGTTTTTAGATTTTCAGGGCCAAAAGTATTTTCGTTATTTGTTTTTGGGATGTTATGCCGTGTTGAAAGTGTTCAAGACACTTAATCGTGATTTGGAGATATAATAATACCGCTCTCATTATTTTGAATTGTGGCACGAAAACATATTTTGTATAATTTGGAAAGGTCAAATAAAAATAAGGTATGTACATATTTTTTTTATGTATAGCTATTTATCCGCAGAGATAAAAAGAGCTTATAAAAATGCAAATACAGTTCTTCAATAATCTCGGAGTCTGGGAAATTTCGGCATCCCTAACTAAAGTAGGTAAGTGACGAGAACGAAAGGAATGGAAAAATTGTTATAACTTTCACAAAGACACTCAAAAACGCCGCAGCGTTTTACGAGCATCCCCAGAAGGGAGTTGGATAAGAATTTAGCATTCAAAAAGACACAGAAAAGTGCTGTAGGCAATTGTTTTTCTAGGAGGACAAACCAATAAATGCTTTCGAAATTTGTTTTTCGGAAAGTCAGTATCCCAATAATAATATTTTCTTAATTGGAAGAATTATTTAAAACTGAAGCCCTCATAACGGGCCAGTAGGATTTCGCCCAGATGTCGCGATTTTAATCTAATGCTAGCTAAGTCCTCCATCATTGCATGAGTAACATTTTCCCCTTATAAAAATGTGAAACATATTTTTTCCAAGTCAACAATGTGTATCGTTTTGGCATCTAGCCAGGACCCTCTCCGAGGCTGGGGACCAATGGAAAATTTATATTAATTTTACTTAAAAACGTATAAATTTAAAAAAAGAGTCCTGTGTCCTCAATGTGTATTTTCACAGCAATCCCCAACGCTGACGTAAGGAACTCATTTCCTATAAGGGCCTCCTAGGAGTATGTGAAGTTAAGTAATCGCTCCCTGGTCCCTTGATCTAGCGAGTACACTCGCTACTGGACTCGCCGAAAACCGTTCGCATTACTTTCAAGTAGAGTACATTTGTGCCCGCCGCCCGTTACAAGATGACGGCTGATGACGGGGTGCTGCAAAGCAAAGTAATTACGCTAATTAAGTTTACTTTCATGCTTATTTTAATGTTTATTTTAGAAGAGGTGGAAGAAGAAATAAGTAAGACGAAAATAAATAAAGTGTGGACACGAAAAGAGATTAATAGCAGCATAAATAGATTAATTTAGGGTAGCATCTTCGCTCTATCACCACGACATTTCTGCGCGTTCACAAATTAACACTGCTAAAATGGACGCGTGGTGGGGGTCTCTACTCGCCGAAAAAATAGAACGAAATGGATTGAATCTACTAAAGAACTGACTATACCACTCTACTAAAATTACGGTGTTCGGACGCGTTTAGTTACTACTATACTCCCACTCCACTAAAATACTTGATGAATCAGAACTGGGCTTTAAGGGCGAAACTCCAGAAGTTGGACAGGATTGAAAACCCAAATCTTATGTAGGGGTGGCCTGTCCATTGGAACGCCCTACCCTAAATGTCCCTGGCTACCACCAGACGTGATCCAGGACAAGACAGACGTGATCCAGGACAAATAATGAAGATAACTGATAACAATGCAGGTTACAGGAGATGTTAGTGTAAACCTTGCTTTTGCAATCACATCTCGGAGGTAGGGCAAGGTCTTTCCTAACAAGTGGTCTTCCCCTAGTTGTCAGCGAGGACAGACTTGATCCAGGAGAGGTACTTGGCGGCATCAGTGAAGATGACGTACTCGTGCAGGTTGCACGTGTTGGTAGACTCAGGGTCGTTGAGGCTGTTGGAGACAACTCCCCGTAGCGCCCAGTGTCCCCCTTGATACAGGAACATTCCGCCCCCTGAGTCTCCGTTGCAGGGTCCTGATCCGTCTTTATCACCTGAAAACCAAACAATCCATTACATAAAAATTTTGTTGAATTATGTAAGGTTAGTGAAATTAATTGTTGGTTCGCTCTTTTTTACTTTAGGTTAGTTTAGTTTGGGTTGCATTCAAAACTGCTTACGAATTACATCGGATGCTCTTGTAATGAACTATAAAACCCAAAAACGAAACGAGACGAAATGGTGTCTGCTGGAATTGGGTGATAATATGTGTAGGATAAACAAGGTATGCAAGGAAAAGGGATAACCAATCAGCTACCACTGTATCTCTGCAAAGCAGCATACGACACAACCACAATGTAGTTATATAGTTTCACCGCGATACCTCGGCGTAATTATTGCCTCATCAAAACAATATTATTTACTTCCGAGATGTCAAATTCCTTCGTTTTAGTTAAAAACGAGATTGTATACATTGAAGGGGACCACACCACTTTCCCAACGGCATTATAAGGAAACATATGGTTTCCTCCTTCACCGCACACGTCAAGACTCTACTTTTTTATTGAACGAAGCTACATTTATTTGAACCACTCTAGACCCTCCAACGTCCATGCATACGGGGTTAGTAAGCAGTATGCAAGTACTTACATTAACATTATACAAAAGATAAATTGAAGTAGCAGCCCCTGGAATAATTCTTCTGAAATAGGTAACATAAATCTAAAGATAATAGTGTCAGTAAAAGAAAAATAATGATAACCGCTATAACCAGTTGAAGAAACCTTCTGAAAATAAAATAAGTAATGAGGAAAAAAAACAGTTATATGATTATGTTATAATGTAAGTAATTACTATAATAGCAGAAAGAAAATAAAATGTATAAATTGAAATTAAAAGCCACAAAAGGTATTCCATAGACCACCGGGCAGTCTCAATGAGAATGCGTACAGCTATTGGCCCAAGTCTTGTACAGATTGAAGATTGTGTACAGGAAAAACACCAACAATTTGTTTCCAAGGTAGTTCCAAATCTTCTTTTGTTTTCAAAGCAAATGCATCCGAATTTTTCTTGTGTTGCCATTGTTCCAAATTGCGAAATCTTTTCCAGCAAGGTGATGTTGTTAGGGAGAGGTAGGAACTAGATGAATGACATCCCGAAAAGAACTAAGCATATTCTGATTTTAAAGCCAAAGAGGTTGGTTAGTTTGTGTTATGTTAGGTTAATAGTTCGTTCAGTTTGGTCGTTAGCACTCATCCATGCAATCCGTTGTTTGTATGATGTAAGATATAGGGTTACCTGCGCAGAGCGTCTTCTCGTTAGTGAGGACTTGGAACTCTTGACGAGAGGCGCGGCAGGTTTCGGTGGAGACAATGGACACGTCAGCCCGGCGAGGCTCCGGAGTTGCGCGCAGACCATTCTCGTCCCGGCCCCATCCTATCACCTGCAAATAACATGGAATTAGTTTTTGTTTTTAGATGTGCGTGAAATGGGAACAAAAAATTTGAAGAATTAAGGGCCAGTATTTTCACAGACGTTCAAATTCAAATGTGAAATTGTGATCGAATGCGTCATTTCGTTTTATTTAAATTCGAAAGATCAGTCATAGAATATAGAATAACGCAAGAAGTGCCCTGTGGGCTTGTTTCGCGGTTCAATTATAGGGCCGATTTGGACTTATAAGTCAGTTTGAATATAATTTTTTAATACGGTAACCTTATAATGATCAAAGAATACAGGTTATACTATCACGACACTAAAACGATTCTGCTGATCTTTAGCTTCATCCTTAGCATTGGATTTAGCGATAGATTTAGCTTCAGCCTTTAATTTTTAGCATTCTACTGTATTTTAACTTCAGCTTTTAACTGTAGCTCTAGCTTTAGATTAGCTTCAGCATTAGCTTTAGCCATAACTTTATCTTTAGCTTTAGCCTTTGCTTAAGCCTTAGATTTTACTGCAGCCTTAGCTGAAGTCTTATTTTTACTGCAGCCTTAGTTTAAGCCTTAACTTTATCATCAGCTTTAGCTTAAGCCTTAGATTTAACTGTAGCTTTAGCTTCGACTTTAGATTTAGCATCAGTTTTAAATTATCTTCAATTTTCGTTTCAGCCTTACCTTTAGCTTAAGCCTTTGCTTTAGCTTAAGTTTTAGACTTTAACTTCAATGGAAGCTTTAGCTGCAGCATTAGCTTTATCCTATGTTTTAACTTTAACTGCTTAGCTGCTCAGTGGAAGTATTAGTGATGCTTACCGCTCCCTTCCTTCCCACCACCTTGCTAAGGTCTGCGTCCTCTTCCCAGAGGCACACCGCGGAGATGTACGGACCGAAGGTGATAGACTTACTGAGGACCAAGATCGCTATGTCCGTGTTCAACACCTTCAAAAAGAAAACAACACAAATTTTCAGAATTATGAAACCCGGCATCGGTTAACACAGTTATATCAATTATTCAAACAATATTTAACAAATTTCAATTAGAAAAAGGCACACATGACGTAAAGATGGGATTGTGTAGTGTAGGCTTAAGCACGGAGGTTTCCTGCTATCCAAAATTTATCTTCTTCCAATTTTAGGCTGGAAATAGTGTCACACTTACATCGGTCACTTGCGATAACGTGTAGAGGACTATCGGTCCAGCTCATCAGCACTACGTTGTCGTGGCACTTTGTCCAGCCTTAGGACTGAAGGAAGTAGGGAATGGAAGGAGATGAGAGTGAGAAAGGTTGTAAAAACCTAACGTTTCGCATCTGGTCAACACGGAAAATAAATACCATCTCAAGCAACGTTTTAATTTTGAATGGCGGTCTTCCTAGGACGATTTTTAGAGGATACCGATGAAATACTGACCTCCTTTTCTTTGAAGTCGGGGTGCAGGAAGACCTTGCTGACGGCCAGTGTGATGGTGTTTTCGTCGGTCCAGTCCTGCAGGTTGTACACGCCTGCCTTCACCACCAGTTCATTCACCTTCACAGGGCGGTTCCCCTTGGAGTGGACGCAATGGGCAGCTGGAAACAAAACCAAAAACTAGGGATTTAAAAAAATCTTGTACAGTGATTGCACCACGGAGATGAATTTGAACAAGGAAGAAAATCAAAACGAAAGTACTATTGTACGAGGGGAAGATTGGATACAGGTTGAGCAATTTGAGCATGTGAAGATGTGGTTTTTGGTGGTAACACTTCTGCTTTGTATCTTGTTAAAGATTTGCTTTTATTTTTTAATAGTTTCTATGACTATGTTTGAACATGATGTAAAAATGATGTTGCTGACATACTTGCGCTATGCTCTCATGGCTTTGCCTATTTCAGCATTTTTTAACAATTCCTTACATTCCAGTAGAGTGTCAGCAACATAAAGCATAAAAAAAATAAAGTTACTGATTTCACAATTCACATTCCTCCCCACTAAAGTTTTCTATTCTAAGCGGCCTGTGGTTTTATGCGTACATACGTATTAAGTCTCTGTTATCTTTACATTATCTTTTTACTTTGTCGTCACTGTTCTCTCGGCCATGTTTTTAGTTTATTTTTAAATATCTATTTTATGTTAATATTTTTTTTTATTTGATAGTGCATTAATTAGTATTATAATTTCGCAGCATCAAATACAATAATAAATGAAAAACCAGTGTTATTGTCCTGGTGTAGTGTTTATATTTGACAGTGGAGTATTAAATTTTTTCTAAGTTTTAAAATATTTCGTCTGTCGGATTGTATTATTGCTCTAATGTAGTGTTTATATTTGATAGTGGAGTATTCAATTCATAATTTTTTTAAAGTTTTAGAATATTTCGTCTGTCGGAGTTGTATTGTGTGTAGTGTTTACGATTGACAGTGTAGTATTCTTTTTTTTTTTAAGTTTTAAATTATTTCGTCTTTGGAGGTTATCCACCACTTCCCCGCCCTGGTATAAGTAACAGATGATTACTCCTTCAAGGCTCTCGCATGATTCTAATTTTTTTTCTTAAACGAAGCTATATTTATTTATTTTAAGCGATGCTGGACCTCCAGAGTCTCTGCATACGTTGTTAGTAAGCAGTATGCAAGTGCTTAGCGGGAAATATAGGATACAATAAATATTTCGTCTGTCTGAGATGTTTACGGAACTTTCGGAGTTTGGGGCGAAGTTCAGCCTTTCTGTCTTCAGTTTGATTTTGAGGTTATTCAGCCTGTTGGGAAACTCACCCGTGACGACGTGCCTGGTTGAGATGATGGACCCGGCGCACACAAACTCCAGCGAGGACACCTTCTTGACGAACATCGCGGCCAACCAGGGCCACTCCCCTCGAGCGGTGGCTTCCCCTCTCACTATCAGCGGCACGGACATCTGGTTTGTTATTCCGCAAGCCCTGGCTCTAGAACGGAACAGAACAATATGATTTGAAACATTTATAAAACTAAATTGAGGCCACGAAGCACCCAACAAAGAGGAGACCGATTATTCTATCTCATCCATCGTTGGTTAAATCCTATAGATGTATGTGTGTGTCTCATTTTAATGTCGCTTCTTCGTTTCATCGAGTTTCATCAGTTACAATTTGGGAGGTGGGTATGGGTACCGCCACCCCGAGAACCATTTATTGAATAACGAACACCTCTGCCATAGGTCACTCCAAGTGGTTAGCTACGCTTGGTAACTTAACAGGAGTGCCCGGGTTCGTGAGGTGACATTTGTCCAGGTCTTGGTGGCCGATACTTCTGCCCACCTGCTGCGTTGTGGGCATGGTTGGGAGAGAATGGTTGAGGGAGTCCTTTTGACTTCTACAGCCGTACATCGGAACATCTCCTTGCACCGCAGTGGGAGGGATGGATTTATTCGTCCATCACTCCTGGACACACTGACCCCCAGATTCCTACCCACCCGTAATACTATTTTCCTTCCCAGAACTTTCTCTTTTTCCTTTCTTAAAAAGGCCCTCCACACAGCATCCCAAAAGATGACACAGGCCCGGAGGGGAATTATTTTCCTCAGGGCCCCTGTGTGGAGCTAATGTAAAAAAAAATCAAATCGAATTGGAAAAACAATCAAATGAAAACAAACAACTTTGTAAAACACCACTATTTAATCAAAATTATCAACATGTTTCGAAACCGAAGGTTTCTTCGTCAGGATAACATTAATATGTTTCTTATCCTGACGAAGAAACCTTCGGTTTCGAAATATGTCGAAAATATAGATTAAATAGTGGTGTTTTGCAAAGTTATTTGTTTTCATTTAATTAAAAATGACGCCACAAAGTCATTTTGCGAAGATTAAAGAAATTAAATAGCAATCCAAAATAATGGATACATTCTGGTTAGGCATTACAATATGTTTATTTTGTTTTAAATTTATTCATATCACAAGTATGGTAGTTAGGTACTCTTTGGATTTAATAGAGACACCTGATAGTTTGAAAATAGAATTCAAAACAAGTAAACAACTGACATCGTTTGTTTTATGGAAAATTTTCTTGTCTTTGTGAAAACTTGTGAGTTGTGTATTAATTGACAAATCTCATCTCTTGTGCAAGTTTCAAGTCACAAAAGGAATTACAGATCTGAATTTTAAGCGGATAAGATGCATATAACTACAAAACAAGGTTAGTGGATCTGTTATTTTCCCTGGAGTTGTCTGATTGTCATTCCTTGTGATATTTTGTCCATGCAAGTAGATTTTCATAATCATATCTTTGGGTATTAAGATGAATATATACGTGAAATCCTATTTAGATACTATTTAGATTAATCTTTACGACGAATCGGCTTACAGTATGAACATCAAAACATATGCTACGGATGAATCAAAGCTTTTACTAGCTTTTCTATGTATTGGAATTTTAATAAAATTATTATTTACGTAACAAAAAATATAAGTGTAAACCACCAAAAAGAAAGTTTTTTCATGACTTAACTATGAAGTAATACAAGAAACAATTTTAAACAAATACCCCTTTATGGCTAAGACTATTTTTGAGGTTTTCCATGATCTAACTTTTTTTCGTTCTTATGAAATTATGCACAAAATAAATAAAAACCACTTTTTCGCTTACTACCGGCGTGCAAAAAGACGCTCAATTTTAAAATTTTGCAGGCACGAGATTCGAAATATTTCTAGCGTTTATATTCCTCTTAAGGCCCAGAGGGTCTGGGGTTATTTACAAACCTCAGGCTCGCATATTATAATGCACATTCAATCTGTTAACTTCTCCTGCTGTAACACAGGGACACCCTAACTTAGTGGGTGAAATAATTATTAAAAAAATGTTTTACTGTATTTTTTTTTGCATGTAAAATAAAACAGAAATGTAACAGACTCATAAAATTCACAAACTAATTAATGAATGTGGAAGATATGGAAAATATGAACACTTTTGTCAATTCTCAAAAAGGCAGACATAAACCCTAGAGATTTTATTTCTCTTAAAACCACTCGGGTAATGGGTGTTCGCATTAAGATTTACCGTTCGATTTAATTAATATCATACCCCCACGGACGTAGGAATATATGGACCTGCCCTAAGTAATAAAAGTGTATTATTTCCCCCTCCCCATAACGGTTCCATGGAACCGCCTGGGCTTACGAGAGCCGCCTCCCTTGAATCTAAAAACGTGACGTCATCATTCTTATTCTGACCAGCGCCGAAGTCACATAGTACATTTTACGAAATAACAAGGCAAAAATGGTAGCTTGTGCTATGAAAACGTGTAAAAATAGAAGTGAAAAGGGGAATAAACCAAATTGTCGTATTACATTCCATAGGGAAGCATTATTTTACTTTATTTTAAGCTTATTCGAATTATATTATTATATTATCAGTTTTGTAACATATACTATCATGAACGTGTTTACACACAGCCGTAATATGCGTGGGATGGCGTATTTCAGCATATCGCTCGCCATATATTCCGATTGGGAATGTACGGCGAGCGATATGCCGAAATACGCCATCCCACGCATATTACAGTTGTGTGTGTGAACACGTGTTAACGCTCAGAGGGCGTGTTCACACACAGCTGCGACGTAAAACACACAGCCATTTGCAAAAGAATCAGGGGTGTGCCTTCGCCTTTTGCGCTCTGCTAAAATATCTAATCGTATCATTTGGAACGTCTATCTTTTCATGTGTTATTTCTTGCTGGAAATCCGTGGTATTAATAAAGGATAATAAACCAATAATTTTTAAATTTATCACACTTTAAGGGCCTTATTACTAAACGAGTTTTGAATTTTACGCAACTCATAAACGTGGAATAAAGTATGGTTTTTTTTTATTAGGCGTTATTGTATATTTTGCTTTCTTAATTATGTACTCCATCGTGGTATGTTTAGAAGTAAAATGTAGATACAGTGAGCATGTTTGGAATGAAAAATGTATGTGACATTTTGCTGTCCGATGATATTTTTTATCAATCAAAATTTAAAATAAAATATTTTTCTAACGCACGTCGCCACCGATTATATTATCTTTGGATCACACTGTCACGTCTCAGCGGACCACGTGTTAGGTAAGCGCGTTGTTTCGTATTTACGGTATTGCTGAGTGCTGGAACGAGAATGAGTGCTCACGGCCATCATCACAGTCAACAGATTAATACCTTCTTACTATGTTGGCTCATCTTTTTAATATATTCAGCTGTTATTATTGTACTGTTTTTAGCATCGATAATATAACTCCTGTACATGATATGTTGTTTTCTCTTAAGCTGTGCTGTTATTTTTGTACGTTATTTAAACCTCTGTAAGTTGTTTATTGAATGCTGTTCTGACAAATATAATGTTATCCTTAACCCTTTTTGTCTTTTTCTTTTCACTTCTTCCATTGTCCATAGACAATGTAAGAAATAATTTAATGGAAGTTATATATATTATATAAATATTATTTCTTTAAACAATATTATGCATAGTCTGAGAATACTGTTACTGTGTCGGTGTAGGTATATAATACAGTTTTACTAAGTTTCTGCTGATATATGCTTAAATGTAGCTAAACAAAAAATATTATACCCAAAAAATAAATAAAAAGCACCTTCGTCGTCAAAATATTCCAATTAATACCCCACTCCTGGTTACGCACGATCCGATTTGCAGAACCCAGATAAGTCGGGAGGTTTAGGGGGGAGGGGGGAAGTTGTTGCCTATACACAATGCGTCGATGCGGTGGTGAGAAGTACCTATCTATGTAAATCTGGTCACTAAACACGCCTAAAGCCATTTCAAGCAGTTGGGGCGATACTAAGAGTATCTACAAAAAGGAGCAAATAATAACGTAACTGCTACGTGCTACGTATTATTGTAATTAAATAACGTGTGAAATAATTTAGGTAAAATAATTTTAATTAAAAGAGATAATTACATTATTTTTATTAACTAGCAGACCCGGCCACACGTTGCTGTGGCTAACGAAACACAACGCCATTACCCAACCTTTATAAAATCCTCACCACCCGCTTGCCTGCTGCCCGCTGCCTGAATTGAATATTTGAATTTCTCGGCTTTTCTCTACTATAATAAGCATGTAATATACACATAAACCTTTCTCTTGAATCACTCTATCTATTGGTGAAAACCGCATGAAAATCCGTTGCGTATTTTAAAAGATCAATGCGCACATACATTTTGAGTGACTTCATTTTATACTATGTAATTATATAGCAACAGAGCGGTTGTGATAACCCTAAAATCTGTCGATCATCACGAATGTGGGCGGTTCTCGAATGTGCTCCTCGCTGGTTACAGGGGTAAGTAAATTATGGAACATTTGTAAAAGTGTCTTAACTAAATACGGCAACCAAATAGTTGTCTGTGAAAAGATGCGAACTTTACTTTGCTTATTCAGACTTCGCAAATATGTTAATAACGTAGCGAGCAATTCGCGCTCCCACATAAAAAGGTCTATTCATTAAAAAGCAGATGTTATTTTTAAGAACTAAATGGCGATATTATAATGCGAGATGCCTATATACTGTCAGATTAATTTTTCAACCAATCACAGTCATCTTCCCCTTTTCGTACCGCCATAGTTGATTTTTCCCCTCACCTGTTATTTCTGGTCTATTGAATTTGGATGTCTATGCATACCCCCAAATATTAATATGGAAACATGTGAACTGCTACTGCGGTTTAAAGCCAATGAATCCATCTAGATTAAGCATTAAAATTTATCCCATATTTTAGGTTATATAAAAAAAAAAATTTTTGAACTTATATTTCATAAAAATCCACCTACCCAAATTTGGGTAGTCATCGCTCGAGAGGTAAAGAACGAGCGAAAATGTTTTCGCATTGCAAAAGATAAAATTTCTGTTTTTAACGCATTTTTAACGATAAAATATTGTTTTTAAAAGCCGATGAAGGATTATCTAATGAGCTCTATACTTTGTTTAAGGAGCTAAACGTCGCAAAATTTATAAAATTGGGAAGACTTCGGTGGCTGGGTCATGTGGAGAGAATGACCGAGCATCAAGCACCAAAGTCCCTGCTGAACTCAAGACCAATAGGGCGAAGGAGCCTGGGAAGGCCAAGACTAAGATGGAGCGACAACGTCCTCAAAGACATATCTATCTTGGAGCTTCCAAACTGGAGAGAGCTGGCTCAAAACCGAGATGAGTGGAGGAAGACTCTTGAGGAGTCCAAGACCCACCAGGGGTTGTAGAGCCAATAGTCATGATGATGATGAAGGATTATCTCAGATTAAAGGTATTGTTACAAATCGACACATGTGAATGCAATTAAAAATATATAAAAATTGAAACGTAGATAAAGTTTTTAAGTTCGCTTACGTTGGTTTTTGTCGTGTAAACTGTAATTACAGCTTCAAACGAAACCAAAAAACGTATTTAATTAGACAAAGCTGTTACAAAAGTTATTATTACTTTACTTTTTTTCGTTACATAAAAAAAATATTTATTAAATTTTTTTTTTTTTTCGTGAGCTCCACACAGGAGGCCCTGAGGAAAATAATTTCCCTCAAGGCCTATGTCATCTTTGGGGATGCTGTGTGGAGGGTTTTTTTTAAGGAAAGGAAGGAGGGGAGAGTTCTGGGAAGGAAGAGGGTTTTAGGGGTGGGTAGGAATCTGGGGTTCAGTGTGTCCTGGTCATCCGCCTCCAAAACCTAGACAAACCTCACCCCATGAACCCGGGCACCCCTGCTAAATCACCAAACGTAGCGAACCACTTGGGGTGACCTATGGCAGAGGCAGAGAATTTGCAAATATGAAAAAATATTTTTGCCTGCCCCCCGTTCCTAAGCACATGGACTAGGAAGTCATCGGACTGATCCCGCGCCCTTCGGTTTCTACCAGTGCCGTACGTATGGAGTGATAAATGACAAAATAAAATACCTAAAAGATAGTGTTTAAAACAACAATCAATAATAATAAACAGTTCACAGTGACAATTATTACAGTGTACACATTACGATGTACGAGTATTACATGTACGAGTATACACATTTTCGTTAGCGTTACATGTTATTTTTATGGTTTCTTTACAATTGTTGTTATGAACTGCAGATTTATTAAATATAGGTTTTGAGTATGTGTGAGTAAGATTAAGTTAGGTTAAGTTAGATTAAGTAGATTAAGTTAGATTAAGTTAGACTAAGGATGTTAAGTAGATTACTAAATACATAAGAGTGCAATGCTTTTGCATTACCTCTAGTAAGACTGCAATACGATTGTGTCCGCAGCAGGCATTATTATTTGTTTATTAAACAAGAGCGGCCGGTAGCTAATTCTTATTTCTAGGTTCAAATGTTGAAGCGAGAGAGTAATTATGTATATTCCGATAATTTTGAAATACGTACGTATAAAAAAATATTTTATTTAATTTATTGGGGGGCAAGAATTCCAATAATCCATGCGCTTGATAGCTGCAAGACGAGTTGTTATCTAGGCTCCTAAGTTAAGTAAATCCTAATGTAAAATACATGCTAATTTGTACAGCGCTCTTGAGGCGATTTTTCGCAAAAACAGCGCTATATAAGTTGTCCAAATTTATTATTATTATTAAATGCTAAATGTTGTTTCATATAATTATTTCAAAATTATCTCATTCTAACACAATTTATTTGTTGTTTCATATAATTATTTCAAAATTATCTCATTATCAAAATTATCTCATTCTAGATGAGGCAAAAAATGACAACATTGTGTGAGTCAGAAGCCTAGATAATATACATGACATAAAAAAAAAAAAAAAAACACTGTTTAAATCATGTGTGTCACCGCAAAGCAAACTGAGATAGCACGACTTTAATGTCTGGGTAGAAAAAACATAGCCAAAAAGATTCTTCAGGTGTTTTGAGTCTGGGAGATATATCTCTCAGAATTGCTCTAGGTCTAGGGGTTAAAAGAATTACTGAGGAATCACAAACCTAAATGCATGCAAATTCTTCTCCTTTAATCTCAACAGTACGTAACAGTAAAACATTATTTGAAATTTAATCTTACGGTTGATCAGTTGGTGTGCTGGTTTCAACTGTATTGGACACTTTTACGGGTCTTGCAAAGTCATCCGGGTTCGGAGGCGTCTTGTAGACAACTTGGTAGTTGGGGCCATTCCCTATAGGTCGTAACTCAACAGTTTCATTGTTGTAGGACCCAGTCCCGGCGGCAAAGTCTATTACAATCGGGTTGTTACCCGCGTAAGGGTTCGACGGTCTTACTTGTGACCCTTCTGGCTCATTGAAGATCTCCTCCAGTCCATCAAACCCGTTGTAAATGTTGTTGGCTGGTTTGGCCGTGGTTGGATCCTGGAACTCGAACTCGTAGGTGTCGCCAGGGCGGATGAAATTGTTCCCTTGGTAGCCATAGTTGACACCCTGGCCGAAGGTTCCTCCCTGCTGAGGACGGTGGTAGCTACTTCCAGGTCTGTTGAAGCGATCTGGTTGGCGCTGGCCAGAGTTTTGACCGCGGTTAGCAGTGGAGAGTGTGTGATCCAAGTTAATGGAAGTTACGTAGCTGGCACGTTCTGCAAAACGAAATTATGTTTTCATTAATAATTATTCAGTTCCAACTTTGGTAAAAATTGAACAAGAAAAGTGTGATGCTCTTCTATCCAATTGATTGAGATTACTTGAAATATGTTCGGGAAGACTCCAATAAAGATCGAGGTTCTTCAAGATTAAAAGATGCTGTATTTAAGTTATTATAAGATTTACGATGAATATTTAACTGCATCAGACGTCTTTCTTATTGCATGCTCTAAGATATTCTCCGTCACTGCGGGAGCCCAGCTGTCTATCGTGTATCATCGGCTATTTCCATAACCATTCATAATAGTCGTCACTCCTCGTTGGAGGACTATTGGAGGTTCTAAGAGATTCTGAAGCTAGAGAACCCGATACTGTGGGAGCCCAGCTGTTTTTTTTATGTGAATACCTCACAAGAGTCTCAGCTGCTCCCGTCTGGAGCTAGTGAGAGCTATGTTGTGAGGCTGAAGGTAGTAGGGAAGAGAAGAGGAAGGTGGGGATGTACCTGGCTATTCAGATCTGGTCACCAAACTCGGCTAAAGCTGTTTCAAGCAACGTTTCAATTCTGAATAGTGGTCTTACACCAAGGCGATACTGAGAGAATCTCCACTCTGGAACGTGACGCAAATATAGTATATATTATTTTTAATGAAATAATTGAGAAAATTAATCTAATAAAAAAAAAATCCCACAACGGGATTCGATCCCGCAACCTTCTGATTGTGAGTCAAGAGCCTTACCCCTAGACCACGTCGGCTATCATATTAATTACGTTATCGTAAGGTTTACAAATGAACATTTAACTGGACCAGACGTCTTTCCTATTGCATGCTCTAAGAAATTCTCCGTCACTGCGGGAGCCTAGCTGCCTATTGTGTATCATCGGCTATTTCCGTAACCATTCGTTATAGTCGACACTTCTCTAAGGTAGCGCTTAACAGACATCTGTTGAAACACGTATTTACCATAGAGTATTTTCATCTTAAATAGTAAGTAAAAAAAAATCTTAAAATCGGTAATCGATTCTTAGTAAAGTGATGATTCAAAATAGTGATTTAACGTTCATTTTAAAAAGTAAAGATAAAAACATTCGATTCTGATTTCGTCGTGAGATATGTTTACATTGAACCAATGTTAATTGAAAATGTCAATTTTCAGGAAAAATATTTAAAATAGGTATTCTGTTCTGTGTATTTAATAAATTTATTTTTATAAAAAATATTGGATAACCAACACTGCTGTAGGCAGGGCTGGGCAAAATACATGCTTTGCTGTAATTAAAATACAAATTACAAGATACTTTTTAGCATGTATTTAAAATACCAAATACAAAAAAACAGTATTTTGACCATATCTTTATTTCAAATACAAAGTACAAATTACAAAATACATTTGGTTTTGGTAGAACCCTTGGTTGCATTAAATTGTCGTAAGTATCCTTAACTAAGGGTGTATTCCCGTAGAAGCAAAGTTGAGCAGAGTGAAACAGAGACGTGCAAAAATTGACCAATCATATTGCTCATAAGACACAACTCACCTCCGCTTCACTTGTAAAGTTTTGTGGTATAGGACCCAGGTGTTAGATAATAATACTTATTTTTATAATAACACGACATTTGTACAGCGCACTTTTGTGTTATTTCTCTTCAAGTGCGCTCTTCTGTAATTAACTTTAAAATAATCTAGTATTCAGTCAAATTATTCCTATAGTGCTTGATCTAATACTATGACACAAAAATGTACAATACAAACCAATGACAAGTATAATATAAAACGATACAAATATGATAGAAAATGTACAATAACAGTGCTATTATAACACAAGACATGTTGACAACTCTAAATATTAACGTACATAATATATTGCTCTGGATTCTAGCGTTTTTCTCTACGTATTAACTATGTCAAAATATTTTTCATTATCATTATTAAGGTCACTAAATGCATTTTGAAGCCATAAGTATTTGAAATACAAATTAGAAAATACCTCAGCATCAGGTAATTGAAATACCAATTACAAAAGACATTTTTAGGAAGTAATTGAAATACAAATACAAAATACGTATTTGTATTTCAAATACGTATTTCAATTACAAGTCATTCAAATACTGCCCAGCCCTGGCTGTAGGTCACCCCTAGTGGTTCACTACGTTTGATGACTTAGAAGGGGTGCCCGGGATCATGGGGTCAGGTTTGTCCAGATCTTGGCGGCGGATGTATCTGCCCACCAACAGCGTGGTAGGCCGCATCGGGAGAGACTGATTGAGGGAGATCTTTTGACCTCTCCAGTAAGACTCTCTCTGCCTTGCACCGCAGTGGAAAGGATGGATTAATTCGACCGTCACTCCTGGACATACTGACCCCCAGATTCCTACCCACCCCTCACACATTTTCCTTCGCAAAACTTCCTCTCATTCCTTCCCCTAAAAATACCCTCCACATAGCATCCCCAAAGATGTCACAGGCCCTGAGAGGAATTATTTTCCCTAGGGCCTCCTGTGTGGAGGTACTGTAAAAATAAATTTAAAAAAAAACATATTTTACCAAACTGTTCCTGACAATGTCGCTCTTTCTCCCCCGAATACTGATCGAAAAGGACAACAGCACTTCAGGCTGATAAAACCTAAATAAAATAATCAAAATCGAGATTATGTTTTTTTTCCTCTTTAATTTTTTTTTCGTCATTCAAAACTGGACCATTTTTTTTACTAAGGGAACGTACCCATACTACGTGACACTTTTAGGGGGGGGGGGGGGTCTTCAAAAGGTCACGCTCCATACAAATGAGCGGCGGGTTCCTTAGGATTTTGGTCACCGGGGGGGGGGGGGGGGGGGGGGGGGTTAAAAATTGCAAAAGGTTGGTTGCGCTGTCACTCCAGTGGTTAATGAACGTCTGTTGATGGCGTTCAAATCAGGTGAGATATGTTTTATGTGCGGATGTGGATGTCGTTTGAACATGTGTTTGACCACTGCACAAGTAAAAAGAATGCATTCAAGCAAAGGAAAAAAAGGACTCACTGCGGAAACTTGTGGCACTCTGCTATCTTGGCTGGGTTTATTCTGCACTTATGACTACACTATATTAGTCGCGGTATGCGGTATGCCAGATTAATCGCGGATGCGGTAAGAATAATGTTAAAGGATTCAAAGTAAATAACTTTGAATCCTTTAACATTGATGTAACTTCCGGCGTTCCGCAAGGAGCCCATTTGGCCCCGCTTCTTTTTAACCTTTTTATTAACGATATCAATAAAGTTTTTTCTTACACACGTTTTTGGCTTTTTGCCGATGACAATAAGATTCTTAAGATAATTAAATCCCATCTTGATTGTTTACTTTTTCAACTTGATATTGATTCATTTAATGATTGGTGCAAAATTAACTGCATGGAACTTAATGTTGATAAATGCAAATTTTATAGAACCAAAAAACCTATTCAGTTTGATTATAAACTAAATAATGTTTGTCTCTCTACTGTCACATTTATCAAGGACCTTGGGGTCACTCTGGATTGTAAATTTTCTTTCCGGGATCACATTAATAACATCGTAAACAAATCACTTAAACTACTCGGCTTCATTCATAGAATTACCTCTGACTTTAAACATATAAATACACATAAAACTCTTTACTGTTCGCTGGTCCGCCCTCACCTTGAATATGCTAGTGTCATTTGGTCTCCTTTTTATGCTGTCCACATTTGTTACATCGAATCTGTACAACATCGCTTCCTACGAGGAATTGCTTGGAGGTTAGGACTTGAAAGAGGAGAATACTCGTATGATGAAATTGAACAAACTTTGAACATTTCCTCTTTAGAAAAACGTAGAAAGGACTCTGATCTAATACGCATTTACAAAATTATCAACAGTATTACTGACACACCTGCTTTGTTACAACTCATCCAGTTCAACATTCCTTCCCGTAGACTCCGAAATAATGAATTGCTGTTCCTCAATCAACATTCTACTAATTATAGATATCATTCTCCTTTATCCAGAATGTCGAGACTTGTCAACACAAATCAAAGCATTGAATTTTTTGGTGTAAGCCTAAATGACTTTCGGCAGTCGTTACGCAATGTGGTTTTTTAAAGTATTTTTAAATCCATCTTCAAGCTACAGCATCTTATCTTCTCTGTGTACTTTTATATTATATATATTTTGTCAATGCTCTTCATCTATATGTAATCTCCTTTTATTGTGATCTCTCTTTTTTTCTATTCGTGTTATTGTTATATTGTTAATTGGACTATTTGTCCGTAAATAAATAAATAAATAATAAATAAATATTAGAGATTTTCATGCGGCGATGGTCGATTAGAGACTGAATGTGGGTATGATAAAATGACAGGTATACAGGGATGGGTAGGAAAGGAACACGTGACAATATAAGTTACAAATACAGGGTCTACGATGTATGTAGGTAAGTAGTATGTAGGTAAAGTAGGTAAGTAGCTATGTATCTTTGTATGTAGATAAGTGTAGTATGTATTGTGTAAATGTCCGACCACCAGGCAATTTTAACGATATAAGTTATTTGGCTCCCTTATCAGGCACAAGAGCTCCTCTTTTCCGATAAGGTATACATGACTAAATACGACTTTTAATATAAAATTTTGTAAAATATGTATATATATATGTAACTCATATTTTTTATATTACAATAAAAAAAATAAAAAAAAGTTTTTATTATTTATTTATTTATACAATGTGTCCGGAAACTCGTAGTACAAGCGGGAAACTGGTGAATCTACATCACGTAGAGAACCCAAAAAAATTATTTTTTTCGATCTGAGCATTTCGTTTTTAATATTATTATTTTTTCTATTTTTCCATTTTTTCGGCAACTAAAGGGTTAAAAAAAAATTTGAGCCCGGTTTACCCTTCAATGCATTTTATAAGACATTACACAGCTGAAATCAACCCCCTAGTGAATTTTTTTTCCAAATTTAACCAAAAAAATTCCAACTACGGACCCGATTTACTCGAAAACGGAAGCTCAAATCAAAAAAGTTATATCATAAATCGACTCAGAATGTGATGTAGATTTACCAGTTTCCCGCTTGTACTACGAGTTTCCGGACACCGTGTATATGCATATATATTACAATACATTACAAAATGATACTTTTTCTGTCCAACTGGGAAGGATACCCGTTTCAGGACAGCCAAATTGTATATTTAGTTCATTATATTCTTAACAAAGGAATGGTTTCGTTCGAGATATCATCACATGAATTAGCTTCTGTCAAGTCAACTTTTGAGAACATTAAAAATTGTATTCTGAACGAAGGGATGGTTTCTTTATGTCTTTGAAAGAATCGCAGAGATGTGATTTTTTTTCAAGGTCATTTTGGACTACATTAATAATTGCATTCAGAGTGCATGAGTGATTTCTTTAGTGAGATTACAAGTAGGAGATTCTTTCCAGACCATTTTAGAGAACATTTACAATTGCATAATTAGAATTTACACATTTATAAACCAATATTTGTTACACATTTATAAACCAATATGAAGTAACTTATCCTAACTAACTAACTAACCATCACGCCGTTTCCCCGCAGGGGTAGGCAGAGAGGACGGACCGACAAAGAACTCGGTCTTGGCACACACTCTTTGCCTCACTCACATTCATACATCGTCTCATACATTCTCTTATATTATTCTGGCTTTTGACATGACCCGACTCAAGTATCTGATTCACTTGATCGTGCCATGTCTTCCTCGGGCGTCCCCGACTTCTTCTACCATTCACATTCGCGTCGTATATTCTTCTTGCACTACTTCCTTCGTTCATTCGCTCTACATGCCCAAACCATCTGAGGGTCCCTTTCTTAATCTTACTCATTATGCTTACATCAGCCTTACATTCTTTGCGGATATCCACATTTCTCACACGATCATACATGGTTTTACCACACATACGTCTCAGGGATCTCATTTCAACAGCATTCAGTTTACTTTCATCCTTCCTCTGCCAGTTCCATGCCTCACTGCCATACATCAGGGTAGGTACCAGGACTCCATTGTGGACTGCTAGCTTCGCTTTTTTTGACAGATTTTTATTAGCGCCAACGGCATTCAGTCCACCATTAATGGAGTTACCGGCATTCACCCTTCTTTCAACATCTCTTTCAGCCTTCCCATCTCTCGTAAAAAGTAACTTATCCAAAAAAGCAAAAGCGTGTCGGTACACGCTAGTGGCCGACATTTATAATATTTAAAAATGTATTAGTTCTGAACCTCATTAGGATTGCCTTAGCAAGAAATAAAAAAAAAACAATAAATTTTCAGGAGTGTCAAAACCCAGAGAGGAAATTGGGAAATACGTTTATATGAACTGTTTGTTTTTCCCATTCTCCCAACCTTTCCCCTCCCAACTTCCTTCAGCCTCACAACAATCCAAAAAAATCGAGATGTCATAATCCCACTGTCTCTGGGTAGCTGGGACTCTTGTACAGTATTAAAATTTCATGAAAAAAGACATTGCTTCATTTTTCAACCGGGCGGGTGTTTTTTAAAGAGATGAATCAGCATACAACAGAAAAATAAAACACAAAGGATTTAAAGCCGGACACGATTTAATAAATTCAAACAATAAAAAATATTTGAATTGTTAATTTAATAAAGTCTGTCTGACAACAATGGGCCACTTGCAGGCATTTTAAACTGTTTTAGAAAATTTTAAATGATTTTTTTTATATGGAATATGAAAATGTAGAAACAATATAAAAACTTTTTTTTTAAAGAAAGACAAATATTTCCGGTTTACAAATAACCTGACAATGTTTGATTGTATCCTACTACCATCATTGTAAGCGGAAAGTTTTGCGTGTGTAAAGCAGTGGCGGTCAGTGAGTTTTCAGTGAGCTAGAGCGTTAAAAGGAATATAAACGCTAAAAATTATTCGATTATCTTAAAATTTAAAATCGGGCGTTTTATTTGCATGAGGGAAGTAAGCGAAAAAGTGGTTTTTATTTATTTGGTGCATAATTTTATCCCCGCTCAAAAAGAAGAAGATGGAGAGATATGTAATTACGAATGTTGGAGAGAGCGCGCTAATATTTAAAACGACCAAATTGAAGCGAAAATTGTGAAAGCGTTTAATAAAACACGACTTGTTTAAAATAGAGCAAAAATCTCGTGGGGGTTATCTAAAACAGCATTCAAAGAAACACTCCGGATTTTTTCATACATATAACTTGTTAAATAACTGAAACAAACGTGTTTATAATAATTTTCGGAGCGTACTTCGCGATTTCTTTTTCTATCGGGAGAATTTCAAATAATTTACGTTACGGCGTGGGGAATGTATAGATATTATCTTCAAAAACAACAAATATTTTTTTAAGAGCTTAAAAACTTCAAATAACTGAAATTTCTAATATATTTTTCAAATAAATTTGACGATTTAAGCTCACTAACCTTTTAACGAGATTACTATTATTTAATTATTGAAAACTATCCAAACTCCCAGCCTTGCTCGGGGCTTTATTCTATTTTAACATGGGGCTTTATTTCGTTGGATGGGGTGGTTTTCGAAACATAAACAGTAACTTTCCTCACGTTTTGAAGGTCAAGTGTGCAAATTTTCATCAACCTCAGAATAAAGTCTTAGATTTGGATTCAAACCAAATCCACTTCGCCTTCCTGCCACTATCCCATAAAGCATAGGTTCTCAACGTGGGCGATAACGCCCCTTTGGGGGCATTTCAGAGCTTCAGGGGGCGGTAGAAGAGAAGAGAAAATTGGGAGGCGTTTCAGACTTTCAGGGGGGCGGTAGGAGACCCAGAGAAACCCATCGCACCCTATCCCATCTTTCCCCGTCCAATTACGCCCCCTCCGTTTAGGTAAATATAATCGTAACGACAATTGCTGTTTAAAATTCACGAGTTAGGGGGCACTACAAAAAAAATATTCTCAAGGTGGGCGGTGGGCAAAATAAGGTTGAGAATCTACGCCATAAAGCAACAAAGCCGTAAACAGACAATTGGCTTTATATATTAAATTATAAATCCATTTCTATCGCTTTTTTATTAAAACAAAACTAAAAAATCTTTCCAGTTTTTTCAAAACTACAACACCTTTAATAATAAATTTAAAAAAAAATTAGAAGTGTTAAAAATGCAGTGCTTTAAAAATTTGTTTAGGGTTTCGAAATATGATTAAATAAAGGTTGCAAACACGTAGTACCTACTTAAGAAATTCTTCGTGAACGGAAAATAATTTTTTAATAAAATCATCATGCAAGTGGCTCTTTATTATCGGTAATATAAAAAAAAAACATACAGAGAGGTCGTTGAGGTCAATCGATGGCACACTTAATCACATTATAATTCCAAACATAAAGTAATGTTCATACAACTCAAGAACCAAAGAAATAAACGTTGAAAGTTTTTACTTCAACGTTTTTTTTTTTTATAATCTGTTAAAGTAATGATAATGAACAGGATTAAGAAAGGAACACTTGGATGAATTTGAGTATTTAGGAACAATCTTCAAGAGCAATATTGAAAAGCTGACAAGAACTTTTTCGAATTTAACCTTTTTCAGACAGTGCGTTTATTTGAAAATACATAGATTTCAGAATTTATTGTTAATTATTGGCAACTTTTAGTACCTACATAGTACATCGATAGCAGTAAAATCTGTTTTTATCCTTTATGGCACAAACTGAGTCGGAAGTATACACGATATTCTATCTCCTTTTGTATTACGGTGAGATGTATGGTTAAAGCAGTGTTAGAAAGAAGCAACATCACGCTTTATAATGCATTAAGGCTCTGCAACCGGGCTGGAAAAGAAGAAAGTGGAGAGATACGAAATTGCGAATGTTAGAGGAGAGCGCTAACATTTACAGCGACAAAATCGATGCGAAAATTGCGAAAATGTTTAATAAAACACGACTCGTTTAAAACAGAGCAAAACTCTTGGCGATTTTTTTCTATCGAGGGAATTTTATATAATTTGCGTTTCGGCGCGGGCAAAGTCTAGATATTATCTTTAAGAATAACATATATTTTTATAAGAGTTTTAAAACTTATCGTGTTTAAGGGAAATATGTAATAAATCGGTAGAAATCCGGGTTGCGGGCCCTTAAAAAGTTTACAATGGACATTATAATTGTAATGTATTCCAAAAAGTCATCGAACGCCGTTGCTTTTGACGTTGCGAAAGATTTGTCGTAGTTTGTGAATTTTTCATTAGGCAATAATTATTGAAGTGAAAACTTCTTTAGCACCTTTGTGATTTGAAACTTTTAGGATTTTTTAGGATTCTTCCTTTTTAAAAAGGATTTAGCCCGTAAGAGAATGAGATAGTATAATCGGTCTCCTTTTCGTGCGGTGCTTCGTGGCCTCCGCACTCTTGTCTACAAAAATGGTATTTTTACAGAAAAAAACCAATCAATCGTTAAAAAAAATCCTCCACCTTGAAATCAAATTTTTTTACGTCCGTTTGTAGAATTAAAACCTGGAGGAGTCTATAATCTGCTTTCAAAAACTGTAAGTACTTCATTTTGGAATATTTCTATATGAATCGTCTGACCAGCCGTTTAAAGTGACTTGACGACAAAATTTTAAAATACCCAAAGTTTCAACAAAATAATGGATCAAAACTGAAAATCTTTTGACAGCGAGATAAGAAAAATGTCGGTGTTGTTAATTCAGTTTTTACAGCTATAATTCTGGAAACCGGTGTACGAAAGGTGTAAGTATACATTCCAATGCCAGTTGATGAACTTTATGCATTGCATCCGAAACCTGCCTCAGTCCCAGAACAAGGTGAGGCGTGTTGCAATGCGGGACTATTGTCACTGTTACTTGTTCCTGTCACCTGTCGTTTAGGTACTACCAGGACCGAATTTTCCGTAGGCCGATCCATTTTGGGGCCCCAAACATTTTTATTTAGTAATTTAAAAACGGACGCGTTTCTGCTCTTACAAAATAGAACAACAGTTCCAAAAAAAATTCTCAAAATTGTTTTGGAAGGCTCTGTAATTTCCATTTTGTGTTTATTGAGACTATTCACATAATTGTTATCTTTAAAAAACTTGCTTGTTCTTGAAGATATAAAACGCAAGAAGAATTTGTCTTTTTGGTTTAAATATATGGTGTTACAACCTTTTTTTTAGCAAAGCTCGTGAAACTAAACTAATTGTAATCAATTGTGGAATTAGCATTAGATTTATTCCTATTATTTTACATTGAGTTTATGCTTTATTTGTATATTTTGTAATCTTTTTTTATTTGTGTTATAAATTAAATTTGTATTTGATATGTAAAATAGGGCGTCAATAAATAAATAAATTTATTCGAAAATTCTTTCCATAAAATCAAAATGAATCGCATAAATGTATGTACGCGCATAACTTACGAACGACTGCACCAAATTGGATAATTCTTTTTTATGTTCGTTATTGTCAGGACAAGGTTTTTATAAAACTATGGTGAGCTCTGGAATTATGAAATTTGTATAAAAAATTGCAATAGGTGGCACGCGAGCTGTTTGAAAACTGAATGTACCGGAACTGAATGCATGGAATGCGGGAGGGGGGAGGGGAACCCGGAAGGGGGGTTCGCGGAACGGGGAAAGCGGGCGAGTGGAGTGGGGAGAGGGAAGTTGGAAGAGGCGGAGTGGGAACGCCAGAGGGGAAGGGGACGCGGGAGCGGAACAGTGGCGGCCGCTGCCTTGAGAATGTGGTGGTTCACTGACAAACCATACCTATATGACAAAAAATTATTAATTAGGAATTTTTATTAATTAATTTATTTTCAAACAAACTGTTATTTCCTATTATTCAACACTGGTTGCACTCATTTTCGTAATAAAATTAAATATTAATAAATTAGGTTATTGGTATTTAATATAATCAATACAAAAAAACAAAACAATGACAATTATCACGTCACGGGTCAAGCGCGTGCCGCTAGACTGCGCTAGACGCAAACTGATCTACGTATGATCTTCGCCGAAATTCGATTGTATTCATGTCAACTCGGGTCATGGTCCATGGTCAATCGGTAAACTTAGACAAGGATCGGAATATGTTGGGTGGGTCGCACACCGATTGAAGTCAAATTCTGGTACAAATAGCGAAATCGATGCGCTTTCGATGTTTTAAATATTCCATACAAAAACATGATTTCGTTCGTTTGCAAACCAATGCGGCTGATACGAGGGCGCTCGGCGGCCGCGCTATGGGAGATTAAAAGCATTCTCCCTGATAATATTCGTAGCGTTATATTGGTAACTGATATTTTGAAATGATTAATTTAAAGATTTTTTAAATTTAAATTAGAGAAATTAAATTAGAGACTTTATAGTCTTCAGTAAGTAAATAAAGTAAGTTTAGACATTATAATTTGCCAGTGCTGCACACCAACACACTGTGCAACCAGCCGCCCTTTGAGAGGAAGGGGAGGCGGAAAGGAAACGGGACGAATGGGAAAGGACACGCAGGAAGAAAAGTATTCTTTATTAAATAGCATGATAATATAAATAATAAAATAAATATAATTATATAAATGGAGCGACCGATCAACGTGATTTTTTTAAACAGAGATAATTGGAGGACTGGGAAATGACATAGGCTACTTTTTATCCCGGAAAAAACATTTCATTACCGTGGAAAAAAAAATTATACAGTAATTTCCCCCTAATCCCATGAGAGCCAAGTCGCGGGTAAAAGCTAGTTACGAATAAAAACTAACCGGCATCTACAATAAGATTGCTCAAAGAACAAAATAAAATGTTTAGAAATTAATTAATTTACAATTATTATTAATTTATTTATTTCACATAATAGCAGGGGTGTCCGGGTTCATCGAGTGAGGTGTTTTCAGATTTTGGTGGCGATACGCCTACTCACCAGCTGCACGGCGGGCAATATCGGGAGAGACCACCTTATGGAGACCATTTGACCTCTCCTGCTGATCTCTCACGACCCATCGTCTTACACCGCAGTGGGAGGAATTGATTCATACTCCGTTACTCCTGGACACAATGACCCCTAGATTCCTACCTCTCATCATATATTTTTCTTCACAGAACTTCCTCTTCTACCTTTCTTTAAAAATATTCCCCACCCAGTCCCTAAAGATGACATAGGCCCTGAGGGAAATTATTTTCTTCATGACCATTTGTGTGGGGTTAACGTGGAAAGAATCTTCAGGCATGCTCAATAATCAAAGCAATTTTTTTTAATATTTAAAAAGTTAGAGTTGAACTTATAGTGAACTTAGATTTGTTCTTATGTCAATATTGTACATGATTACCCATTGGAGGATGTTGTGAGTCTGAAGGGGGACAAGGAAATGATAAGAAAAGAGTTGAGAAGGTGGAAGTTCATCTGAAAGTTCTTGCCTTTCAACATTATAAAGATTTAAGCCACCGTTACCCGAATTTCTACCGATTTCTTAGATATCCCAACATTTGTAATTGTTGGTGATTCTTTTGTACTCTACCTTTTACTCATTCTTGTTCGTCATTCACTTTTGCATATTTACGAGTAGCTAATTATTACTGATATTATTTTTGTTATAATTTTTGTAATTTAAATCATCCATGTATATAAATTTTTGGGCTTAATGCCTGTTTTATGTACTTAAATAAAAATAAATAAATAAAATATTTGAAATTTTTAAGCTCTAAAAAAATATATGTTATTTTTGAAGATACATTCCCCACGCCGAAACGAAAATTATATGAAATTCCCCAAAAATTATTATTTTTACGTCTGTTTCAGTTATTTTACAAGTTAAATGTATGAAAAAATTCACAGTGTTTCTTTAAATGCTGTTTTAGACAGCCCCTAGAGATTTTTGATCTATTTTAAACGAGTCGTGTTTCATTAAACATTTTCACAATTTTCGTTTCAATTTTACCGTTTTAAATATTAGCGCACTCTCTCCAACATTCGTAATTACGTATCTCTCGATCGATCTTCTTCTTTTTGACCGGGGATGCAGCGCCTTAAAGAAGTTGTCCTGCATTAATTCAAAATTAAATTGTATAGCCCTGTGCTATAGTCCATTTATCCATATCGCTATTCCGGACCTGCATTTGCCACTTACGACTCAAGCCAGTTTTGCAGCTGAGAGGCATCGAGACAATAAGGTTCGTCACTTCCCGGAGACGGAGATTCAAGTTCAGTCCAAAAAAACTAAAAACCGATTTAAAAAAGCAATACAATTCGCCAAGCAATTCAGACGGGTTTTTTTTATCCGTTTCCTAATGATTGCAAGCTGATTGAAACATTATCGAATTAGTACCGCCACTATACTATTAATTGTCTGGGATTAACGACTTGTGTGATTTAACAAGTCACTTCTTACCTATGACCAATCTCTACGACATTCACCAAATTCCAACTTCACCTACTCATGTCAGTTCATGGTCACTTTTATATTTCCTCTTTCTTTCTGACCCTGAATTTTTAATCATTGCCAATCTAAAAGCTTCCTGCATAAATACCTAGGTACACTAACGGCCGTTGTTTACAATTCTACTGATCAACTGTTGAGCCGAAATTTTGGCTCAACACACCTCAAATACACCAATACGCTTTTCCCATAGACATCCAAATGGATAGACAAGCAGTTACAGATGAGGAGTAAAACCAAACTATGGAGAGCGAAGAGGGGAAAGATGACTGTCATTCGTTGAACAATCAATCTGACAGTATATAGGCATCTCGCATTACAATATCACCATTTAGTTCTTAAAAGCAAAATCGGCTTTGAATGAATAGACCTTTTTACATGGGAGCGCGAATTGCTTGCCACGTTCAAAACATATTTGCTAAGGCCAAATGCTCGCCCCAAAAAGACTCGCGCCAATACACATATCAATATTTTGTTTCCGTGTTTAGTTAAAACACTTTTACAAATGTTTCATAATTTACTTACCCCTGTAACCAGCGACGAGCACATTGGAGTACCGCCCACATTCGCTATGTGTACATTGATACGTAGATATATTGTATAGCACAAGCTGCCGTTATTTCGTTAAATGTATGGATGTCAGCTTCTCGCTGTTCACGGCAAGAATGATGACGTCACACATTTTAGATTCAAGCGAGGCTATATCCCCTCCCCATGGAGCGAGCCGGTTCCAAGGAGGAGCTACAGCCGGCGCCATGTGGAGGGAGAAATAATACGTTTTTATCACTTAGGGCAGGTCCAGATATATTCATATGTCCGTGGCTTTTCCCAATGCAACTCTCCGAACAACAGGTGAACCGAGCGTTACTAAATAAATCAATTATTAGTTGATCGGAAGCTCAAATTGATGGATCAAAAAGATAGGAACAACTTCCGCAATAGTATCCCTATCGACCGTTTTTCTATTTAGGTAAGCAGAAAAAACAGAACAGGATAAAAAAGGTTAGGTTAGGTTTGTTTCCGTATTGTCATGAAACCATCTCGCCTACATCTTGTTCGAATTGATACCTTGTTAGCGGACCTACATGGGGGTCCCTACATTCTGCCGACAGACTAGCTCAGGTTTTAGTCAGCAGAGCGGGAGAGGCCCTCACCACCAGGGTGGTAGGATCTATGAGGCGTGTGTGTGGCTTCTCTGAAATAAAGCTCAAATTTCTACGGGCTGGGGGAAGGCAGTGAAACCAGTAATCAGGGTAAACAACGGTTATATTGGGTAAAACACCTGCGTAGACACAGTATCACAATAATGCATACATAGTAATTCAGGGTAGCAACAACAGTTATATCTAAAATGGAGGAATCTATCTCTATAATCTCTCTGGTAGGGATTTAGATTCAGTGACGGGAAAGAATATAGCCATTCTTGGAGTTCCCGCAAGTCACTATGCAAAACACGCTGCATCGTGGCTTGCAGAATGTTCCGGAACTGTGCGGAACGGTTTACGACAACACGGGCGCTCAAGCCAGGCGCTGGAGAAGAGTGCGGTGTGCGGTTGGCGGCTCGCTGTCGACGGTGGCTTGCTTGGGTTCCGCCGCCCGTAGCGCGCCGGTAAGCTAGCGGCGGGGGAGTGAAACTGTAGTTTGCGCAGTGGCGTATTTGTGTATCGTAACAACCTGCATTCGATTTTTCGTACAAATTTATAAAATTCTACAATGTTTGTCCTAGTTAGTGGAGTGGCGAACGACAATTCAAATCACCCGACAGTTGATCCAACGACAGTTGCCCCCTCCCCCGATGGTTGGTTACCCGGACATTTGATTCCTCTGCCAGTTGATCCCTCGGACAATTAATCCCCTAAAGGATTTTTTCTGCTTTACGTCTTCATTGGTAAAGTAAGTATGCAGAGAGGATATACGGCCGAATAACAAAATACGACATACTTATGCATGCAGGAATGCATTAGGGGAAAACGTTAGTCAGAAGCATTCTTGAATATAATTCCTGTCTCTGGTCACCTATATACGATGTACATCGGGGATGGAGTTGCAAGCACTTGGACCCGTAGCCGGACAAGAACTGGCATTGATATTTAGCCTTTTTAGCCGATTTTACCGAAAAACTGAGCACATTAAATCTGGAATTACAAGGCAAGAATAAAACATTAACAGAAATGATGAATTCTATTGCTGCATTCCAAAGTCAAACAGCATCCATGATAGTCGGCATCGAAAAGAATTTTTTTAAACAATTTGTTATCATCAAGGATCATATGGAAAAAATATAACCTACAATTTCATTCCTGCCAAGTACACAGCAGAAATTAAGGCAGTGGTATCAAACTTCGAAAATCTTAGTGATTTCAATAAAATTGAGAAGTTGGTGGCATTCATCAGTTATCCGTTAAATAACTCATAAAAATAAATTCCGAAATGGCTAAACAAATTGCAGATACATTTAAAATGGACCACATGATATTGCAAAACGAAATTATTACTGTGCTGCGACATATTTTTTAAAGCAAGGTCATCCTCAGGTTTAAATTTCGGGGCGTTGGTTTCCAATGAGAAATAGAAATGTGTTGAACAACTATATTCGTGTTTTGGTTCAACATATTTATGTGATTATATTTCTTTATATCCTGTAAAAGTCAAACGTATTGTTTTATATATTTAAAAGTGATATAAAGCCATAAAAAGTGATGTAAAAACTAGACCCAACTAATCAATAACTTTTCCAAAGTGTGTTGATTCGTCACTGTTTGAGTTGTCTGGTAAGTTACCGCTGAAAACAGTCACGAATATAAACCGGAACACTCTCAAACATATGTATGTTTTTTTTTAATTTTCTCGACAATTGATACACAGACAGTGACCTCCCATACCCGAGATCCACTCCCGAGAATACTTCGCACTAAATTAAGACAAAGCAGCCTTATATAACTGGAAAGTTGGTTAACTCCTTTGAATCGTGTATGACTAAAGCCAACATTTTTGTGGCTGATTTGCAGATATTTTCAAAGAGAGCATGAAATGTTACGAGAGCGTCATATAAAATTCCTATATTCCTGTTATCCTCTGTCGTCTGTTCTCGGTCATTAGATTGTGGGTTTTTCTTATCGCTGGGTTTCTTGTCATCTCAATGTTTCCGTGTTTTAAGCGTGACTCGTGCAAAATATTGTCGTGCCTTTGTATTTGCCTACATTCACCATTGAAGTAGAAGAAGTATGCGACAAGAAATGCAAGGACACACTGGGCCCACGTACGCAACGTGTGCATTACTACGTTCTCAGGCCAACGTGCACTCTTATCCCAGGCACGCAACAACAAAATTGAATCGTAGTATGATGACATTCAATAGATTCCACGTTATAAATCATTTCGTATAAAGTTGTTTATCACCCATTTTAACAAAAAAAAAAGTGCAACTAACGTCAACAAACGCCAAAAAAATATAACCTTCACCGTCAAATCAACTCGTCGGAACGCCTTCCACCAACGCCGCCTTTCTTTCAGATGTCCCACGCCGATCCGGTGACGTCTTTTCAAAACCCATACCGTTTCTGATATTAACTTATATACTCGTATATCTATCTACATAATATGAGGTGGGATTGGTTTTTTTTGTGCAAAATCATTCACAAACCCAAAAATATTCGTAGTTTTTCTAAAATTTAATGCATAGATAACTTTACAAAAGAATAAATCCATACAATTTTGAACATTTCAGTCGCTAACGCAACAGTAGTTACTTTTGTTTGTACGTTTACTTAGATATTTTTTTCATCTACAAAGCCCTTATCATTTGCAGATAGGATAGGCCGCTAAACAACTCGGTCACCCTTCAATCAGTGAAAATCCTTCTGTCTGATAATTAAAGCATTTTTAATCATTTACAATAGTGTTGTTATTCAACAAAATTGTTGGAACACCGATTTTAATACTTAAGAAACGTAAGAGTTTAATTTTTGTTCTTTCAATAGGTACATGAATATTATAATGTAGGCAGTAGCGTAGCGAGGGGGGGGGCGGGGGGGGGGGGGCGGGGGGGGGGGCGGACCGCACCGGGTGCCACCCGAGGAGGGGGTGACACTCGAACGTGGAGAAAAAACTTACGAAAGTACAAAGTTGCCGTAAAAAATATTTTGCACGTTAACAAAGGCTGTTATTTTGCTCTATGGCTTGCTTGGTCGGGGATTCCCGAAAAATGTTTTTTTTGTTCCTAGCTCAGTCGGGGATTTCCCTGAAATATTCCTTGTGTCATTCTAATTTTGTTCGTATGTTGTGATTAACGTAGACTGGTGAAGTGAATTGTTATCGATGGACTGACGTGAATTAGTGAAGAAGTTATTATTGTGTTAGCGTGTTTATCAGTGCTGAAAGACCGGTTTGAAAAACAAGGTAGGTAGGTAGGTTTTGTAGCGCATGAATAGTTACAGTCAGGACAAGAAAAAGGTTTTTCATCACTGTGAGTTAGCAAGTGCCGTTTTAGTTACATTTTTCGAGAATAAGAATAGTTGCAGTCAGGACAAGAAATTGTTTCTTTTCCACTGTCGGTAAACGTGTGATTTTTAGATTTCTCTTCATAGTACATGAGTAGTTGCAGTTGGAACGTGAAAAAGGTTTCTCTCCGCACTGAGTCAGCAACTGACTTCTTATGTATCCCTTTTGAGAACACGAATAGTTACAATCAGGACATGAAAAAGGTTTTTCTCTTCTGTGAATCGTTCTGCGGATTTTTAAATCTTCCCTTTGAAAACTTGTATTACTGCAGTCGGGACATGAAAAAGGTTTTTGTCCAGTATGGGTAAGCATGTGAATTTTTAAATACCGTTACAGTCGGGACAAGAAAAAGGTTTTTCATCACTGTGAGTTAGCAAGTGCCGTTTTAGTTATTTTTTTCGAGAATAAGAGTAGTTGCAGTCAGGACATGAAATAGGTTTTTTCCACTGTCGGTAAAAGTGTGATTTTTAGATTTCTCTTCATAGTACATGAATAGTTGCGATTGGAACATGAAAAAGGCTTTTCTCTACACTGAGTCAGTAACTGACTTCTTATGTAAACCCTTTTGTGAACACGAATAGTTACAATCAGGACATGAAAAAGGTTTTTCTCTTCTGTGAATCATATTGTGGACTTTTAAATCTTCGTTTTGAGGACTTGTATAACTGCATTCAGATCATGAAAAAGGTTTTATTCCACTCTGAGTAAGCTTATGAATCATAGTGGAGTAAGTGATGCTCCATATGGAAACCTTTGTAAAATTACTTTCTTCAGGGCCTCCTCAGTGTAGCGAATGTAAAACAAAATATGTGTTGTAAAACCATGTAGGATGTAGGTATATTAAAGGTAAGATAGTATTGAATTGTGGAGATCCGGAAGGAATGAATGGCCGATAAAAATAATAATATTTTCCCAATTTGTTTATGAATTACAATTTAAAACAATAAAATAAACAATATACGCATATACCTATTGCGAGTTTGAAATCTCTTGTTTTATTTTTACCGCAAACGCGATTAAAATAAGAAAAAGGTATTAAAGCGACTTTCCAGTACTTTGCGCAATTTAATTGAGACTTTTAGGTAAAAATAGTCACTTTGGTGTTACGTAACGTTTAGGGGCAGGGAGGTGAAGAAAAATATTACGGCGCGTTGCATGGGGGGAGAGAGGGTCAAAATTTTTCAATAATTGCGTAACGTTATACTTGAACGCCCCCTTTACTATTTCACGATTGAAATTTTATCGTTACACTCTGAACACAAAACTGGTTTTAACCAAAGTATTGGTTATTATGTTTTCATGACAGCAAATGGTTTTCTTCAGATTTTTGCAGCATATTAGAATTAAAGACTCCACACGGAACTTTGTTATTTGTAGCTATATGGCTCGGTCGGTCAGCATTCCCCAAAAATTCTGTTATTTTATTTTCGTTCCTAGCTCTTACTATTGATTTATTGGGGATTCCCGTGAAATATTCCTCGCTTTTCCCCTGTGTCATTTGCATTTCTTTCGTACATTGTGATTGACTGGAACTCGCAAAGGAAATTATCACCTATCGATTGTTGAAAAAGCTGTTATTCTGTTAGTGTTTTTAATTTTGAGGATAACAATTTTTTTTACATATTTGACTAGCTAGAAATGTTTTTTTATATTTAAGGAAGTCAAAAACTTGTGTTTTGAATTTCTCAAAAAAAAATTATGGAGGGGGGGGGGGGGGTGACACCGCGTTTTCCGCCCCGGGTGCCACCCATGCTAGCTACGCCACTGAATGTAGGTTCCAGGCGAGAGAATTTTACTCAAGTTGACTTCCAACAAAGACAAAATATAACAGCTTAATACACTTAATATGGAGAAATTTCTAGTTAGCATAGTTATAAATCCCAACATTTGTAAGCCCTTGTTAGAGATTTCCGCTGTGGTCATCAAATAAAAGATTTGATTGAAAAGTGATGCCCGAAACACCTATTTCCAAAAAAAATGTTTGGATTGTAAGTTGTCTTAATTTATTATCTTGTAAGATGATCTTAATTTGTTGAATACATTGCGATCGTGGGTCCAGTGTGTCCCTACCTGAAGACATCGAATAAATGATGTTAAAGTAAACACTTTAACGAGAAAGGTAAATTTTCTAACATTCTTCTATCGTCAAAACGCTTTCTTAGATGACCATTCCATTGACCGTTTGACCATTTCGTCGGTTAGTGGCTGAGTTGACAAATGCGTCTGATTACCACCCAGGCATCTTGAATTCCTGTGCTAGTTAAGTCCTCCATCATTGATAATTTTAAATAAAAAAAATTTTCAGAAGGTTTCTCCGACTGGTTACAACCGTTATTTTTCTTTTTCTTTTACTAACACTATTATCTCTTTTTGGTGTTACCTATTTCAGAAGAATTATTCAACGGGCTGTTACTTCTATTTATCTTTTGTATAATGTTAATATAAATACTTGCATACTGCTTACTAACCCCGTATGCATGGACATTAGAGGGTCTAGAGTCGTTCAAATAAATGGAAATTCGTTCAAAAAAAAGTAGAGTCTTGACGTGTGCGGTGAAGGAGGAAACCATATGTTTCCTTATCATGCCGTTGGGAAAGTGGTGGGGTCCAAACTCCTTTCTGCGTTCAATAAAATAACGCTTTCAGCGTAATGTTTGCTTTCCCCAGATACTGCAGCGTTTCCAGTATATTTATGGAGGGGCTATTTCCTGGTTTTGCAGAACTTACAAGATCCAGAGTGGCAGGAATGAAGGAAAGATAAACAGTTTCGGGAATATCCTCATCATGGAAGCACGCTTTAGACCTGCCTAGGGAGAAAAATGATTTTAAGACAGCTTACAACCGCCAAAACGTAAACGAAAGACTAAAAGCTCTTATAGTAAGATCTATCTACGCCCAGTCATTGCAAAAGCAACATCTTCCAACCATTGAACAGATTGCCATTCCAGAATCTGCTTTAGCAGTGCAAATGCCAGATTCCAGCTGCAGGCAATTAAGGATTTCCTGAAGTAGGGTAAATAATACAATCTCGTTGAAGAAAATAACCCAAGGTCTAGTGCAGCAGTGAAAATATCAGATTCTCGTTGAAGAGAAATAACACCGGTGGTTTTTAAAATTTTATCTCGATAATAAATTACAAATATTTACATCTGCAATGTGGTTGTTTGCCTTCATGGATATTAGAATATATTGTGCACGTCAATTTTTTGTTTTTGTTTTTGAAATAAGCAATTAACCCTAAAAAAGGTGCTTTGTGCCGATAGAGTTAAGAAAGATTTTTATGATTTTGAGGATAATCTATAAGGGGACAGAACAAATCAAGTATTGAAGTCATCTTGAACTTTTATAGAACTGAAAAAAACGCGAGAATTGTTGAGAGACATCCAATACGGAATACTGAAGGGAGGATGGTGGGTGATTTTAATAAGCAAACAATACATGCTTTTGAAGGAATAATCATTTTTAAAGTTGAAGAACACATTGTATTAAAATGTTATAGTGGAATGAAAAAGTGTAACTGCCAAATGACTGTAATTTTGAATGATTGTGGATTTTACTCTCTCCGGATCAACTTGATAACCTAATCGGCGTCACAAAATATTATTAAATTGTGAGTGTGAATCTAACTAGGACGGAAACACATCTAAAGGGCCGCCTACGCAGCAGACGCACTGTATAAGGTTGGTGTCTTTGATGTATATTTAGATCTGCTGATTGCCATTTTGTGGATATATTTTGTATCCGCGTAAATTAAATTCATCAATCTATTTTTAGGGTACTCTGCCCAGCGAGTTTCGGGTTATATTATGATTGAACAGGATTTTATGGCATTGAAGGGGGTCAACTCTTTGCCCCCTCACAGCTTCAGACTTCGGGCGCATGACAGTAAAGACGTCTTACCTGGCGGGCCCTGGCACATGAGGAGACTATTGAAGGTGATGCCCGTGACGCGTGGCAGAGGACTGAATAGCGGGAAGTGCACCTTGTAACGCAGCGTCCCCCCGCGCAAGATCGTCTGCACCAGCTCCGTTTGTCCTCCAAGCAGCTCGATACGACCCACGTAATTCTGCAAACAATAAATTATGTTAATTATTTGTTAGTAGATCGAAAAATTAATACCCTGTCTGGTTTAATCAGCAATTGATTTTTTTTAAATATGAATACCGCACAAGAGACACCATCTGCTCCCGTCTAGAGCCAGCGAGACTATCTCCAATTCCGGTATGTTGTGAGGCTGAAGGTAGTAGGGAGGTGAAGAATGTGGGGAAAAGGAGGGTGGGGAAGTACCTGGCTATTCAGATCTGATCACCAAACACCGCTAAAGCCATTTTAAGCAACGTTTCAATTCTGAATGGTGGTCTTACACCAGGGCGATACTATCTTATCTTCCGCTCTGGAACATGCCGCATATATAATATATATTATTTTAAATGAATTAATTGTGAAATACCACAAATTAATCAAATAAAATTTATTTGCTCACGCCGGGTTCGAACCCGCGACCTTCGGATTATGAGTCGAGAGTCTTACCTCGGGACCACGGAGGCCGTCTTTGCTCTTCTTAAGAAAAAAAACATGGTAACGTTTCAGATCATAGATAATTCTCTAATTTAAACAAAATAGCCAAAAAGTGCAAATTGAAAATTATAAATCATACGAAAGTGGTCTGAATGATAACATATAGGTACTCTGAGATAACATACTCTAAGATAACATACTCAAAATCATTACGAAAAACCAACTGTATTCCTAAAGTAATCCATCTTGATGATATTTCCGCAGATGATGGAGTACACATGGCCAACATATTCTCCAAATATTTTTCATCTGTTTATACTAAGTCGGAATCACCTGATAAAGATTCAATGCCAAACATTACCAAACACAACCAAATCAATCTCGGTAAAATTAAGTAGTGCAGTTGAAATAAAATATTTTTTGAGTAAAATGATTGCAATAAAGATCCCGGCCCTGATGATATTCCACCCTTCTTTGGAAGATCCTGTGCAGATTCATTACGTTTACCACTTTTTATTATTTTGAATTAATCTTTAACTACCGGAGCTTTTCCTGACTTGGGGAAAGAAGTCCATGTGGTACCAGTATTCAAATCGGGTGACCAATTTTTAATAAAAAAAAATTAGACCAATCAGTATACTATCATGTTTTCTAAGGTTTTTGAATCTCTGATTTATAAAATTATCTTTTCACACTTTAAGCCCCTTCTCTGCACTAGGCAACATGGGTTTATTCCTAACATATCTGTCAATTCAAATCTTTTGGAATTTTATAATTATGTGTGTAACTATTTTAAAGAAAGATTACAAGTAAATGCAATTTATACCGATTTCCAAAAAGCTTTTGATAAAGTTAGCGACTCCTCATTTTGCTTTAAAAGCTTGATCGAATAGGAATTAATGGAGACCTATTTCCCTGGGTGAAATGATACGAATCATCCCCTGTAAGATGTAACTTCTGGTGAACCACAGTGGTCAAATCTTGACCCTCTTCTTTTTATAATGTTCATAAATGACCTTGGTTAAAAATTAAAATTGTAATTATGCTTTTTTTGCCGATGATCTTAAAATTTTTCGAAAAAATTAAGTCTGTTTCAGATAATCATCTGCTAAATCTGTTTCAAAATGACCTCGACACCCTCAATAACTGGTGTACTGTCGATGAAATGCTCTTAAATGTTACACTTTAAACTTCAGTCGAAATAGAATCATAAAGGATTTTTCCTATGTTTTTAATAATGCTATTCTTAATAAAGTATCTTTCATAAGAGATCTAGGAATCACTAATTATTCTTAATGCACATTTCATAACATACACATTAACGACATTAAGTGCAAATCTTTAAAAATGATGGGATTTATTTACAGAATATGTAAACTTTTCAAAGATCCTCTATCAATTCTAACCCTTCACGATGCTCGTAATAACGAGGGTTCGCTCAAGGGTCACATTTTAATTAATTCCGATAACTATAATACCTTTTCCTGTTAAACCGATACCCGCGGAATTAAGTTATGTATATTTAAGATTAATAAAAATAGTACATTACTTTTAAAATATTTTACTTAAAACGGTTTTAAGATTTCGAATCGGTTCAAAAAGATGCTAAGACTGCTACTTTTCAAATGTGGATTACGTGAACATCTTAGATCATACGACGCGATCACGTCGCGACGTGCGACTTGAATACTTTAAATTTAACATACTAATATATTTACATAAAATAACTCACGGCCATCTTGATAACTACCTTTTTTCTTCGCAATATTGAAATAAATGTTCGCAATTCCCATTGTTTGACGCCAAAATATGTTTCATCTGAAAACATTTTAAAATAATATTGTCTATTTTAGCACTCTCACCCAAATGTGTCGACTATATTTCAAATGTTTTGTTATTTAATTTTTACATAAATAGTTACAAAATTTACAAATGTATTTCTAATATTCATAAATGACCTTGGTTTAAAATTAAAATGTGATTTTGCTTTTTTCGCCGATGATCTTAAAATTTTTCGTAAAATTAAGTCTGTTTCTGATCATTAACTTCTTCAAAACGACCTCGACACACTCAATAACTGGTGTACTGTCAATGATATGCACTTAAATGTTGAAAAATGTTACACTTTAAACTTCACTCGGAATAGAATTTTGAAACTACTGGAGCGATCACGCGAAATAAATAAATTTGCTTCGATTGCTTGAGATTTCCCAGATGGCCATTTTTTAAATTTTTCGTCAACATTCAAAAACTCATACCTTCGAATTTTGACATGGAGACATAGAAATTTATTGTAGTGCTATATAGCCAATGGAATAACCTGTATTTTACCGTTTATCTCATATTTGTAGGATTTATGAAATAAATATAAAAAAATCGTAAAGTTTATAATCGCGCGAATCCTGGGTGTTTTTACTTGAAATTGCCGTTAGGGAACTTATTCGGGTCAACATAGAATATTTTAAGTTTCTGTATGTTGTCTGTGGTATACTTGACAATTAATGGTGCATATCTATGGAAAAAGGACTTAATTTTATCCTAAAACAGCTGTTCAAAAATACGGCGGGAAAAAATATTTTAAAAATGTATTTTTAACATTGAAATAAAATAGTCTACGAAGTTCGGATTTGCAACATCTATGGTCATAATAGATAAAGCATTTCAATAGCTTCGTGTTAAAATAAACGGCTGACCCAGGAAATGTTTTAAATAATTACAATAAATGTTTTACGAATGGTAAGAAAATGTGGTCCATTTTTGGACCGAAATCAATCGCAGAAAAATAAAAGTGGTCCATTTTTCGACCGAAAACGCTCCAGTGGATAAAGGATTTTTCCTATGTTATTAATAATACTTTTCTTAAAAAAGTGTCCTCCATATGAGACCTAGGAATCACTCTTGATTCTAAATTCATATTTGATGTACACATTAACGATATTAAGTGCAAATCATTTAAAATGATGGGATTTATTCATAGGATATGTAAACCTTTCAAAGATCCTCTATCAATTCTAACCCTTTACAATGCCTTAATTAGAAGTAAACTTGAATATGGAAGCACTATTTGGAATCCACATTACTGCAAGTATGAAAACATTGTGGAATCAGTTAAAAAAATGCTAAGATTGTTATCTTTTAAATGTCAATTACATGAATAGATCATACGACATGCGACTTGAATACTTCAAAATTAATACACTTAAAATCAGAAGGCAATTGACCTAATATGTTTACATAAAATAATTCACGGCCATCTTGATACTTCATAGTGTCTTAGCAACATTGATATAAATGTTCCCAATTCCCATAATATGTTTCACCTGAATACATTTAAAAATAATATCGCCTATTTTAGCCCTCTGACTCAAATGTGTCGACTGTATAATAAGATAGAGTGTGCTGAAGTAGATTTTTTTGTCGATAATTTATATGGATTAAAAAAAATGCTCTGCGATTGCTGAAAAATATGTGCTAAATTATTATGTATCATTTTTGTCACTAATTATGTCTCTTATCTTGCCTCTCTTTAATTGCTATTTGAGTAAATTTTGATTTTTTTTAAATTGTAACAGCCTTACTAAAAAACCCAGTGAAAATTTTATTCAATTGACAAACGGCCGCGGATGTGAAAACATTACTAATTAAAAAAAATTGTTCATGGAAAAAAATACACTTGGTTTACACAGTCTGAGAGGGTAGTTTATCTCTGTTTTAGTAATGATGTTTTAACGAAATTTGGATTTTTTCCTAAGTATTTTGAATGTTGTATATATTTCTTATTTTTGAAGGTGTCGTAAACACAAAATCATTTATGAAAACTAGATAAAATTACCTTTTAAATTTCTGTAATTGAAATATGCTTTAGTTTGAAAAAAACTGCCATAATATATTAAGAATCAAGCGCGAAAAAAATGGAATTTTTATTTTACCAAAACATATTTGATGAAAGTGTACAGAAATTTATAAAAAAACAAAATTTAAAAAATACAGACCTTTTATATAATGAATTTGGAACGAAACTGTCACCTCACTTTTTCCTCGTGCATGCAATAAAAAAGTAATAAAAAATTTCAAAGTTTTTTTATTGCCAAAAAACTAACCTAAAAAATGATACTGACTTTTATAACACATTTCTTGCATCTCTAAAGACGTTAATTTCTTTGATTAGTTTAGGAACACGTGTATTAGATATTAATATTTAAAAAAAACACCACTTTTATGAAATTCTCATAAAATAAAAACTTTTAAATGTAAATTTGAATTATCATGTTTTATATAAAATCCTTTTTGACATTTCAATTTTCAAAGTATGATTATTTTTATTATAACTTGTAAATATATCAATTATACGAATATAATGGTGAATTAGTCATATTATTAGAAATTACGATCAAATTTGAGTAAGTAATAATAATACACACACATCCGAGGAGTGATTTTATTTTGGCGCTTTCAGCCCGAACGACGAATGCGCAGGCGCCCGCGCGCCACCTGGCGGTTATGAAGGAAAACACACAATTTAGTACTTACACTATGATAAATTACATTGTTGCCAGACCTATAAAATATATTTTAAGAACAAACTTTATTAGTAATGTTATCGTGTTTTAGTGTATTTTTGTTTTATTCATGTTGCTGCAGCAACGTGGGTTATCGGGCGTGCTGTGGTTTTTTTTTAGTAAGGCTGTATATGTCCAACTGTTTTTTTTGTTTAATTTAATTTTATTTTTTTTAGCTGTTCCAAAATTAATTTTAGTATTATTTGGCTAATTGATTGTATATAAATTTTTACTTTATATTATTTGTATAATTAACTGAGTTTTTATAACTGGGTTGTTCACACATGGGTGTGAACAACCAGTATAAAAACGCAGTATAAATAAATAAAATATAATTTGACTGATTGATTTACGTAATAATTAACTGAGTTTTTATGACTGGGTTGTTCACACATGTGTGTGAACAACCAGTGTAAAAACGCAGTATAAATAAATAAAAATATAATGACTGATTGATTTACGTAATTTTTAACCTATTTATGTAACTGAGTTTTTATAACTGGATTGTTCTCATGTGAGTGAGAACATCTGTAAAAACCCAGTATAAATAAATAAATTATAATTGATAAACGGAATGCGTTGTTCACATAAGCTTTACGGCCCATTTTCCTCTCTCTTAGGAGGGAACCGGGCGGCGTTTTGTCCATTCAAACAAAATTCAAATATTCCCCAATTTCCTCTCTGGATGTTGACACAAATTCAAATATTTTTTTTATATAATATTAGCTGACCCGTATCCCCTTAGAATCAAATTACACAATGAAGAAATTATCGATGCGCAAATGTCCGTGTTTTGTTTTTGTCAGTATCAGAGATGGCGTTGTGTAAGGATTTATATTTTTTGTGATTTGCTTACTTTTCAACTTACTTACGGGAATTGCGTTTCATGTACGTGTGAGGGAGATTCATTATTATTATTGTATTTTTCCTTTGGAGGGGTGCAGACATACGTTCACCGTATGTCTCATTTTCGACTGTTGAAATTTAGTGTGTAAGAAAGAGAGGCAGCATTATCTGTTTAAAACAAAAGCAAAACAATCAGTGCAATTGACATTTGAGGTTTTTAAATTTTTGGAATTCACTCACTATTCAATATTATACGTATCACAATATTGCTGCAGCTCTTTCAAAATATGAGAATTCGGGCTAAAGTTCGGTGTTTGGGAGAAATTCCTAAAAAATAAAATTAGTTATTTTTATACTAACTATGGGCCGGGGATTCCGAATCTGAAAGAATTAGGCGGCGGCAAGCAATACGATTTTCTAGGAATCAGAATACTTCCAAAATGGCTATTTTCCTGTATGTGTATAAAATTTTTTATTGCTTGCCGCCGCATAATTCTTTCAGATTCAGATTCCCCGACCCCAAATTAGTATAAAAATAACTAGTTTTATTTTTTAGGAATTTCTCCCAAACACCGAACTTTTTCCAGAATTCGTTCCATACAAAATGTATGAGGAGAAGAATTTTCTTCGTAATTTTTTTTCGTGAATTTTTCCCATGATTTAATAGCTATTCAGCTATTCGGGGTGGAGACAAATCCGACAAATCAAAGATCATAAAAATCGGTCCAGCCGTTCTTGAGTTATAAGTGGTGTAACTAACCCGACATTTTTTTTCATATTATTAAGATTAAGATAGAAATCAGGTACTAGCGTGTCGGTACGTTTTCTTTAAAATTAACTTCTTAAAGGATTTGGGACCCTCCAATAATCTTTAAAATTGTCTGGTTTGTATACCATCAACAGATTCAAATGACCACCATTCAGTATTCAAATCAGTCAATGTGTTAAAAAAAATAGAAAAACGAGACAGAGAATATTTTCTTCTAATACAGTTGGTGAAAAAAATCTTAAACGTCGGTCCAGTCTTGGAGAATACAAAACCACGATTTTAATGATTTTATTTAGGTACTAGCTGACCGGCCACGAGTTGCTGTGGCTAATAAAACACAACGTCATTTACTGGATGGTAATCCAACCTTTATAACCACCGCCGTCTTTGAGTTTATCGCGAAGAGACAGACAGATGCCGCGGAGGACTTTAATTTATAATACGTAGAGATGGTGTGAAAGATTATAATAATGTGCATGAAATACTTGGGGTAACTAACGTATTTTAGTTAATAAGGATTAATACTGTATCCGTATAAATAACTTTTCATTTACCGCAATGTGCGTGACCATTTTTTTAGAAGATAGAATGGGTATAGTAAGCTATCCGTAAAAGTTATATATATGCCTACGTGGACTCTTTTGTAGATCTATAAAAGAGGAATATCCCACCATGCATTGTTTTGTTATATCCCAAAAGGATTAGGCAGCGTTTTTGATGAAAGCTACAAGGCGGCTTAACTTTTTCCGACACTTCTAACAATAATCGTTATGTTTCATACCATGTTTCATGACAAATTACATACCTAAACCTTCCCCACGAAACACTCCATCTATTGCTGAAAACCGCATGAAAATCCATTCAGTAGTTTTCGAGTTTATCGCGAACACACATACAGACAGACAGACGACGCGGGGGACTTTAATTTATAATATGTAGCGATGTAGAGATTATTGGCCTCAGGTGCCTTTCGTGTTTCAGTATTCAGAGCGGTAATAGCGAGAGTAACAGTTTGGTAAAATACCAATTATTAAAATTTCTTGGCGATCGTGTTTCCTCTTAAGACCCCGCATTCAGAATACCACCGACATATTAACACACTTCCTCTGAACACATAAAATTTTTATGTACTTAATAAATATATGCTATTTTTTAAGGTTATCTCCATTCAGATGTCGGATTGGTAATGTAATTATATAAAATTCCCACAATAGAAAAAAATCGTGAAGAGGGCTCCAAAAATCATTTAAAAAACACAAATGGTTCTATTTTTTTGTATTCACAGTATTTCTCAGATGTCAAGAGAATTGTGCTCTATTAACAAGTCATATTTTATAAAATATTTTCTCTTAAGCTTCGATTACATTGAGCAAGTTTACAAGCTACTAGCCGGTAAGTTTACAAGCGGGTGAATCGGCGAGTGAGATTGTCATGATGACACACAAAACTGTCTATTCGCTTAGTAGTGACAGTAGCAGCTAAAATAACGACTACCACGCGAACCAATTCTGTCGACATTTTGTAAAAAACTTGAGCCCGCAGCTAGCGTCACACGCTAGACAGTAGCGAGAACGACTACCGCGAGAACTAATTCTCACTTACGAAATCAGCTGTTCGTGGGCCGCCATCTTGAGAGCGTAGCTAGTAAAATTGACCACATTTCAACTTTTTTTGAAGATTGTCCACAATCTGCTAGTCAGCTAGTAATACTATTACGTTGAGCCAGTTTACTAACAGATAGTGAATTTCCCAGAAAGTAGCTTGAAAACTCGCTCAACGTAATCGAGGCTTTACTCTTTTTTTAATTTTAAATAACCAATGAAATTTAATAATTTAAATTGGAAGTCAGCCGCTGAGGACAGGAGGAGTTGGAGGCGACTGTTGCAGGAGGCCAAAGCTCGATATGTGCTGTAGCGCCATCGAAGAAGAAGAAGAAGAATGAAATTTAACATTTATTGATCACGTCTAAATTCAAACCCGCAACCTCCGGTTTGTTAGTCGAGAGCCTGAGGTAGGCCGCACGCATCATACAAAAATAGGATCAGACAAAAATCGATACGAAAACCGGATTGGTTATAATACCGGGGCCACGCCCGTTGTCGGACTGGATTGGACGGCCCCGGCGCGGAGTAATGAAAATAGGTCACGCCTTTCCGCTTCGGCCGTCCAATTGTTTTTTGTCGGATCAGACAATCGGATAAAAAAATCAGATATTTGCGGCCGGCCTTACCCTACGACCACGGAGGCCGTCATACTTGGTGCGTTTCATAAACGAACAGCTACATACTAAAACTTTATTTTTTTTTTTAATAAATTTCATAAGAGAAAAAAACGTTTTTCAAAAAGTATAATAGGTTATTCTTCGTTTTCAAAATCTGTCGGGGAACGGCTGCGCGACATGATGAATGGCAAAGGAAATAATTTCTTGACGCCAGAGCTCACTATTATTTAGAAACCATCGTGGGCATGCACATGCGCACATCAAAACCCCAAAGTTTCATCGAAATCGGATGAATGATTTAGCAACACATAAGGAACAAACAAACAAGCTAGCAAACATACTTTTTTAAATATATGTATTTGCTTAATAATATATGTATGTGGTTTAATTTTGTTCGTTAACAATAGTTTTAAGTGGAAAAAACGTAAGATGAGGCATTTTTAAAACTTTTTTCATGTTACTTTATTATGACGGCTGGCGTAGTGCATCGGTAAGGCGCTTGACTCGCTTTCCGAAGGTCGCGGGATCAATCCCGGCGTGGCAAATAATTTTTATTTGATTAATTTGAGTATTCACAATTTGTTCATTTAAAATAACATACATCTAGTATATTTGCGGCACGTTCCAGAGAGGAAGATACTCTCAGTATCGCCCTGGTGTAAGACCACCATTCAGAATTGAAAGGTTGCTTGAAATGGCTTTAGCCGTGTTTGGTGATCAGATTTGAATAGCCAGGTACTTCCTCACCTTTCTCCTCCCTATCTCCTTCCCATCCCCACTACCTTCAGCCAAAACATACCCCAATTGGGGATGACATTGTCTCACTGGCTCCAGACGGGAGCAGTTGGGACTATTGTGCGGTATTCATGTAAAAAAAATGTTTATTTCGAATGTAATAAAATCTGAAAGCTTATTTCATCACCTTTGAAAAACAGTTTTTAGTTTCGGATACATTGCGAAATATTGCAATTAATTGGATTTTATTGCAAAGCGAAAATATTTTGACCTTTCGACAAAATATGACCAAGGCGTTAAATTGATAATATTTAATGATTTTCAGTGCGTCAATACACAGAGTTTAATTTGGAAATAACTTAATCAGTTGTCTCATAAAAAAATATAAATATATATTATAATGACGTATGGAGGACTTTCCCAAAACCAAGTTGTAGTTTATGTTAATTACTGTTAGCCTTGCGGTTTTAATATAATAATTTAATATCGATAGAACTATTCCACTGAACATTTCACACACTATACATTAACTGGCTCCATTTTAAGCGTTCAAAAAGGAGAAAATTACTGCAGACGGTTTGAAAGGGATGGTTTGATAGAGGGAGAGGGTTATAATTAATAGACGGCATCCATAGTCCAGGGGTGAGACTCTCGTCTTTCAATCCGAAGGTCGCGGGCTCAAATCCGGGCGTATGCAAATACATTTTATTTGATTAATTTGGTAATTTCACGATTGGAATATGAGTAATAGGATGGGGCTTAGCAGCATCTAATCACATAAAACCACTTAAGAGGGCATTACCAGAGAAAACCAGAAACACGTCATTTTCAAATCAGATTTTAGACGTATTGACTCTTTTCCACAAAAAAATATAAATGGATTTCGAAAGATTGTTCTTTTATCTAGCATTCGCATGTAATAAATTTTGAGAAATTTTTTAAATTTTTAGTGTAATAAGGTTATTCCATAGGTCGTTGGCAGATTTGTTACATTTTCAAAAAAGATTTTGTATTATACCACACCCATTTTAAATAATATAATCATGCAGTAAAATAAATCAATACATTATCTAGCAAACGCATGTTTTAGAATTTTAATTTTAGTTTCAAGAAAATCATTAAAAAATATGTACGTACATGTTTCTTGACGAAAATTGGTCCATTTGTATTTATTTGCGCACTTACAAACTAATATATTTCAGATTTTTTAACATTCTTATTAAATTTAGACATTATTAAAAAATGATAAATATTTATAATCAAAAAATAATTACAAAAAGTACATTATTTTAATAGTTTTATCATCACGCCTTTCAACATTTTTGGATGAAGGTATAAATTAAAGCTAATTTGGATTGAAATAAATTCGATATTGAGTTATTATTTAAAAAAGCTTGTACGGAGAATAATTAATCTTTCTCATTGTAACCGCCCTGCACGGTCGTAAGAGCAACTTTCGACGAAATGTGGATTTTCGTCCGCTGGCTGGTTAAACGCTCTTAAGGTAACTCAGAATTGCATCATAAAGACCATACTAAAGGTCCCAAAAAGGACGTCAACAACAGAAATTTTTAAACAGTTTGATGTTCCAAGCATACAGAAAATCTATGCCAAAAACATTTTAGTACATCACCACAAAAATGATTCAGAGACAGACACCTCACATTCTCATAAAACCGGAGCCAAACAAACAGACATGTTTAATATACCAAAGTGTAACTCTACATTTGAACAAAGAAGTTCTGAATTTTTATCAGTAAAGTTATGTATATAACAAACTCCCACTTAGTATCAAACAAATTAAAACAAAAAATAGATACATTAAGGATATTAAATGTTGGCTGAAGGAACTATTGGAAAATGAACTTACTAGCATATTTAAAACATCGTCATAGAAGTTTCTGGAAAACCTTATCCGAACAATGAAGTTAAATCATGAAGTCGCTAAAAACTTATCCAAAGCATAGTCCCCATCAGTACAGAATCTCCTAGTGAGGAGGACTTCGAATATATTTTCTATTTTATATATGTATGTATCTAACATATTTGATAAAAAAATGTAAAAAAACTAATTGTATAGTTACTAAATAAAAATAAAAATAAAATAATTTGAAATAATATATAGTATATTCGCGGCACATTCCACAATAAAAGGTGCTCTCAACAGTGTGAGAAAACCATCATTCAAAATTTATTTATTTATTTGCTTGTTTATTTAGTACAAGATTACACATGTATATACATAATTCATTAATTTTTTTTGACTGCCCAACTAGGAGTATTCCCGTTTTAGGACAGTCAAATTATTATGGGTAAAATGGAACATGATTTGTATTTGTACAAAAAAGAAAGAAAATTGATGAAATAAAAAGAACAAAAAGAATATAAAATAAAATAAAAAAAGTTTAAAACCTAGTAACTGTTATTTGTTTAGCATAGTTATTAAAATAATATAAATTTAAGAAAGAAAAGGTAAATAGGTACATGTAGGTAACTAATAGAAATTGAGAGGGTTAAAACATTTGGTAACTTTTGTATGCATTGCATATATATATACATACATGTGTTGTAGAAAAAAGAAAGAAAAGGAGAAGAGAAAGAATAAAATAAAAATGAAATAACCAATTAAAACATAAAATAGCCGTCGGTTGTTTAGCATAGTTGTTGAAATGATAATAAAAATAAATAAAAGTTATATATGTGTGTACTTAAAAGCAAATGATTAAAATATAAGGTGGTAACTGGTGTTTGCCTTTCATATTATAATCCTACGTACACATTTTATATTGTGAGAACAGAAAAAATATATTAAAATAAAATAAACAATTAATACCTAATTATTACTGTTTTTTTTTTTTTTTTACGTGAGCTCCACACAGGAGGCCCTGAGGAAAACAATTTCCCTCAGGGCCTATGTCATCTTTGGGGATGCTGTGTGGAGGGTTTTTTTTAAGGAAAGGAAGGAGAGGAGAGTTCTGGAAAGGAAAAGGGTTTAAGGGGTGGGTAGGAATCTGGGGTTCAGTGCGTCTTGATCATCCGCCTCCAAGACCTAGACAAACCTCATCCCATGAACCCGGGCACCCCTGCTAAATCACCAAACGTAGCGAACCACTTGGGGTGACCTATGGCAGAGGTGTTGGTTATCCAATAAAGGTTCCCGGGGCGGCGGTACCAACTGTTGTTTGCTTAGCACAGTTATTAAAATAATAGGTATATATATATATATACTTATAACTGGTGTATATACTTATAACTGGTGTTTACATTACAGTTTAGTTCTTGCCTCCGTCAAGGTAGCACAACTAAAAAATTCGTCTTGTTATAATTACAAATAAAACCGGTATATTTTGCACCTCAATGTCTAAGTTTGTGTTATTTGGGTTGTGGGACTTCTTCTCTAACCGTCTTTAATAATTTTAAAGTTACTCAAAGTGTTTTTAATAGTTTTTTAGTCAAAATCAAATTAATTTTGACATTTAAATTCAGTGTATTTTTTTCTGCATTTCATTCAAAATCTGTTTGCTTCAAATTTGAATTTCGTTCTTTCGAGTCAGGGACTTAAGTCCCTGACAAAAAACAAAAAAAAAGTGTTTTAAATAAGTTCTTATCATTTCAATTGACAGTATTGTTCGATGTTGATAATTTAATACTTTTATTTGATTATAAAAAAAAAACGATTTATTTGTGATTTTTTTTTTTTTGGTGTTAAAATTTTGTTTTGGTTGTTCTTCTAAATTTTATAACTCCTGTCGGTTTCTTTTTATTTATTTTTTTTTTTTTTTAAAAAACCATGTCATCCGATTCAGAGGATGAATCTGTTAGTTTCATACAGTTGAAGAAGGATTACCCCAATTTGCCGCATAGTAGTCGTGTGAATGCTTCAAGTGGTGCGTCCATTTTATTAGAATGCAACACCCAATCTGCTATCCAAAGTGGTTCTGAGAGTCAATTGAAAAAAACACCACTTAAGGATAACTGGTCCAAAATGTTACTAGACGATCAATCCAAGTTTGAAAAACCTACTGATTCCAATTTCTCCGTAGACATTTTACAGCCGATATTTAACCAGATGGTGATGATTTCACAAACAATAACTGATAGGAAAAATAAGCTAAACAAGGACGCTCGGTCCGCAATATTGAGCTCTATTGAGGAAATGAGAAGATGTCTAACTAGTCTAGCCATTTCTCATGCAGCGGCTGTTTCTAAGGCTGAAACTTTATCAAAAGTCTTTGAAACTCAAAATGGAATTTCAGAAAAATTAGACATCATTTTGAATAAAACAAGTATAATTGAAAATAATCCTGAACTGCCCAAAAAAAATCTTATGCTGGAGTAGCTGCTGGAGAGAACCAATCAAAGAAATTGGTTTTAAATGGTTCTGAGAGACCTACTCCCTCTCTACAACCAACTATTCTCTTTTATCCATGTATTCCTGAGGGCAAATCTTCTGAGGAGATGCATAAGAAAATTACGTCGGTTTTAAATCCTAAAACTGACGGTTTCCAGGTAGTACGAACGAGAAAAATTAAGGGTGGTGGCATTGCCCTACAAACCACCACTCCAGGAGGAGTAAACAATATAAAAAAAGCTGCTGAAAAATTGTCTGCAACTGGCATCAAAATTGTTAGTCCTCAAGGCCGACTCCCCAAAATTGTGTTATATGACGTTCCCAAAGGTGATGTTTCTTCAGATTCTTCTCTTTTTGATGAAATTTTTATCAACAACATCGAGGGTAAGTGTAATATTACCAAAGAGGATCATATTAGAACTATGAGAAGAGTCTCTTTATTCGGCAAGAGAGATAGTTCTAGCATGAATATGATTCTTACATGTCACCCTGAGGTAAGAAAAGTACTCATAGACAGTGGTTTGTGCTTCCTCGGGTGGAATGCATGCCGTGCCCGCGACTACATTGGTGCTACTCGTTGCTTCAAGTGCCAACAGTATGGTCACATCAGTAAGGCTTGTACGCAGGAGCATTCCACTTGTCGCCACTGTGCGGCAACTGGTCACGATGTGGAGAATTGCACTAAGAAGGCGCAAGCTGCTGTCTGTGCTACTTGCACACGTTTCAAAAAGCCAGCAACACATAATACTGGAGATCGGCTTTGCCCAGCCCAAATTGCAGCTATAGAAGCCCAAGTCAGATTAACCGACTATGGATTCTAACAACCTTCTTTCCCTTGGTCAGATAAATCTTCAGAGGTCTAGAGTGGCCACGCTTGAGGCACTGAAGATTATGACTGACAAAAAAATTGACATCTTGCTCATTCAGGAGCAATACACCTGGTTAGGTAGAACGCCTGTTCAATATCCGGGTGCGGTACTTGAAATTGGCCCAGCGCCGGGGGCGGGAGTCCTGGTTAACATTTCGTTAATCAGTCCCCTCCTTCTGGTGGGACTGTCAAACGAGTACCAAACTTGTGTTTCACTTAATTTTGGAGACACTGAAATTATTTAAATTTCAGTCTATTTTAAACATTGTAATCCAGTTGGACCTCATATCTTGAGCCTGACGCGCGCACTAAACGCGCTTAAAGGACGTAACATAGTTATTGGAGGAGACTTTAATGCTCGCTCACCGATGTGGTTTGACAATTTTGAACAACGGACGGAACGTTCAGACGCCGTCGAAGACCTTATTGCGACGCAAGGTCTTTCTTTAATAAATGAATCTGGTAGTATTTTTACTTTCAGTAATACACATGGTGAGAGCAATATTGATTTAACTCTTTGCTCTGGATCGATTGCGGCCAAGATTTCTAAATGGAAGGTCCACGAATGTGCTATTAATTCTGATCACAGATTAATAACTTATATGGTGGGTGTCAAGAAGACCGAAGCTCCAAGATCCTCCTGGAACTTCAAAACTACTCGGGCGAATTGGGATAACTTTGGGGATGCTCTACGTGATACTTTAAGGGATTTTCATGACGTAGCAGCTAGAGATCCGGACAATTTGGGGAATTTTTTCAACGCGGCCGTGGTATCCGCTGCTGAATCGTCTCTGGGAAGAACAAACCCAAAGACGATTATTAGGTCTCCGTGGTGGTCGAATGAGCTGACTTTGCTAAAGGGCACTTTTAAGAGAGCTTACAGAGCTTTAGGTGTCTCTAGACGGGTTGGTTGTACGGAGGAGGAGACATCCACCCTCAGGAGACAACTAAGTAGCTCTCGTAAAGCTTTCAAATCGGCTGTACTTTTGGCTAAACGAGCTGCTTGGCATAATTTGGTTAAAGATGTTGGTAACTCTAACCCATGGGATATTTATAGCGCCATTGAAAAAACGGGTAAAGGTTCTGATCGGTTTTTATCTAGTGTTATCGACAATGATAACGGGAACGTTGAGAGTATTAACGTGGTAACTACTCTCAATACACTTCTGGGAAAGTTAGTTCCCTTAGATTCAGTCATTGGGAAAAGCGACCACCACCAACAGATTAGAAATCAATCACGGATTCCTCCAATCCTCTCCCAGGAGGAAAAAATTTCTAAAATAACTAGAGCTGAAATAGAAATTATAATTAAGGGTTTGAGTCTTAGGAAGGCACCAGGGCATGATAAATTGAATAGTATAATTGTGAGGTATGTATGGATCCATGCCAAGGAAGAACTCTTTCAGGTTATGGAAACGTGTATGAGAAGGGGAGTTTTCCCTTCTGTATGGAAGAAAGGCGTGCTCAGGATCATACCTAAAGGGAACGACAAGAAAAGAACGGATATTAAAGCTTATCGACCAATAACACTTCTTCCTGTATTGGGGAAAATATTGGAAAAAATTATTCAAAATCGTCTACGAGAAACATTAACACCATCATATGTACATCAATATGGATTCGTCCCAGGTAAGTCCACGGAGCACGCCATTATGACTGCGCTTGACTGGGTGAAGGTCTGCACAAAGAGGTACGTAATCGGTATCTTCTTAGATATAACTGGTGCCTTCGATAATGCATGGTGGGAGATGATTTTAACTAAATTAAAGAATCGTAATTGTCCAAGAAAACTTTTTCAAATATCTTGTGATTATTTTAAAGATAGAAAAATTATAATTTCTTTTGGTGATTGTATCATTGAAAGAGATGTGGACATGGGTTGTCCCCAAGGTTCTCCCCTTGCACCGGATTTCTGGAATATTTTATTCGATGACTCCTCCAGGTTACCCTTACCTGAAGGCAGGCGCGGCCGGTGCCTCAAATTGTAGGTGGTTCACCAAGCCATTCATCAAAAACGAAAGGTTGATATTATATTTTCAAAAAAATCTAGACATCTTGCATAATTTTACATTATTTACTATCTAAAAATATCATGTAACTCTAATAGTAAAAATATCGTGCGATGTAAAAACATGCTGATGTCTACAAAGACATTACATACTTGATGTCTAGAGTTTAATAAAGTATCCTATGCTTGCAAAGTCGTGTTTTCTCCATAGAGATATACAATTTCTCCAATCATAAAAATTCTGAATAAAAATGCGTATATGGGAATTGACCTGCCAGGTAAGTAGGTATGTTTTATGTATCTGTTTGTAAATTTATATAATAAAAATACGTATAGCCTAGGAACTCATAATAAATTGTACAACGCAACATAACTAAAACGGAGCTCTAGTAATTATCCAATTATTATAGAATTATTCTGGTATCAATATTTTTTTAGAAGCATTTTACACTCCATTACTATTGATATTACATCTATTAGAAGATTAGTGGAAAGGGCGGGTGGTGGGTGTGATATCCATTTAAAAATACTCAACCTTCCAAAGATAACCATAATAAATAATAACGCAATAATCCAATAATAATTAAGACACAAGAAACGTTTCACTCTGCGGCGGGGATCGCCAATATCGTCATTTAACTGTCGTTACTGACCTGTGAAGTTCGCAATGGGTGACAAAAAAATAATTATGTCAAAAAGGTACACCCCAAGGGCTCGAACAAGATAATGTCACACGAGACGCATAGCTGACCCTTTGACTAATGGTTACATTTTAGAAGAGAAGTATTATTACTTAATATTATCTTGTTCAAACCTTACTATCGCTGGAAGCAAATCTTCGGAATATTTCGGAAGAATGCCGAAGCTCTTCGGGTCGGCCGGGCGCCGCGCGATCAGCCGATTTTTAGTGTGACATGTATCTGACGTTTTGGGATTTTTTACTACGAGCATCATTCGAATTATGGGGCGCCTAGCTCTGGCGCACGGTTTAGGCATTGTACCTACCTCGATTCCTCGGTCCTAGCGGGTAGCGGGTAGACGCCGTAACTGGCGCGGGCGGGTGAGAACAATGCGTTTATTTGGCCGTAATACATTGTTAATTGTTAGATTGAAAAATAATTATAATTAAATTTAAAGATTGTGCTCAATTTTATCAATTTTATAAATAAACACATTACGTAGAAATACGATGAGTTATAAAATGATGTTCAATTTTTTTGGCGGTTCAGCGCACCATTGCACGTTAGCGCCAGCCGCGCCTGCCTGAAGGCACTATTGCGATTGATTACGCAGACGACAAATTGTATTTGGTCTCTGGGGACAGTAGAAAAGAAGTTGAAAATAAAGCTGAAGAAGGTTTGAAAATGATTCTTAACTGGGGAAAGGAAAACAGACTGACTTTTGCTCCCCATAAGACCGTGGGTCTCCTTATGAAAGGCTCCCTCAGTAGAGGTAGAAACCCTTTCATAAAAATGGGAGATACTGCAATCCGTTTTGTAGAGAGTACTAAATATTTAGGCGTTACATTAGACAGATCGTCCTCGTTCTTGACTCACGTTAAAAGCGTTTCTAGTAAGGCCCAGGCTCTCTTCTTAAAACTGAGAAGAATCTCAACTGCTGAATGGGGTTTACGTTTCCCTGCGCTCCGTCTATTATACAGATGCGTATATGTGACACAAGTCTCATATGGTGCCTGTGTATGGGAACATCGACTCGGTAATTCACTTATTCATTCAGCGCTTAAGAGGGGCCAGCGAATCCCCTTACTGGCGCTTTCAGGAGCCTACAGAACAGTTTCATCGGATGCTTTGCCAATTTTGGCTGGCATTTTGCCAATTGATTTAGAAATTAGGGAAGTTTTGACAAAGAAGTGTCTGAAAAGAGGAAGACCAGTAAACCACCTTGGTATTGAATTAATACCTGGTGGAGCAGTGCCTCTCCCTGAACTTCTAAAGATGATGAGAATAAAAACGCTGAGTGAATGGCAGATAAGATGGGATAGATCGAATATGGGAAGATGGACCTTCTCCTTCTTTCCATCAGTTAAAATCAGAATGGAAGGGGCATATCTTTTAATGGACCACCATATCACCCAATTGCTTTCTGGGCATGGGGAGTTTAGAGGTAGACTTCACAGACTGGCTCTATCATCCCATCCCAATTGCGCTTGTGGTGATACCGACCAAACAGCCGAGCACATTTTGTGGCACTGTGAGATTTTGACGGATGCTCGAGACGAAATGATTGATGGTTTACAAGTTATTACGAGACCTGCTTGGAATACAGATCTCGTCTCGAATAAGGTGAACTTTGAGTGCCTGAGGAAATTCACGAAAGTTTGGGTTGAGAGATGGCCTGTTCTTAGAGTCGCTGAGTAGCTGTAAAACAACTTAGGTACCAGGTGTATTTTGCTTCTGAATTCACGGACACTCTTCATGATTCCTTTACATTTACCGCTTGGATTTAATTGTTATGATTTATGTGTTTTGCGTTTCTGTAATATGTTATTTCTTTTATTTTATTAACATTTATTTTATTATATATTAGGATTTATATGTTATATTTTACATTTGCGTTATTATATTATTTTGTTCACTATGTTTTAAAAAAATGTATATAATTGCCTTGCGATTTGTTTTGTTAATAATTATTATACTACTGTTAATTTATGCCATGTTCCTTGTTTTGTTTTGTTTTGTTTGTCTTTAACTGTTTCAATGTTTTACTGGATGAACTAAACTCCAATTTTTTTTTTCTCCCCTATCCCCATACGGGGGTGTGCTGGACCTCGTCCCTGCTTCATCTTTAGTTACATTACTAATTTTGCAGATCCTTCTCAAATCTATCTGCGCCTCCCCCAATGACATGTGCAGGCTTGAGGCTTGATCAGACGACCTTGACTATCCTTTGTCCTGCCTCTGACTACCCAACGCTGAAATTTCTTTTAGTCTTCGGGTATTTTACCCCAAATATTCAGCTAACATTCTTTGAGGCTTCACTGAGTGGTTGGCTAAGGGACACGGAAGCTAAGTGTAGTTTATGATCAGACCGAAAGCCATTCACATTTTTTGTTGGTACTTGCCAATTGATTTGAGATTTATTGTATTACTTATGTTCTCTATTTTATGCAGGTGCTTGCGGGTTTTTACAGATGCAATGCCGCCTCATGGAGCCTCATGAATGAGTTTTTCTTTTGCCCTGTTTAATTATCTTTGTCTTACTAACCTATTTTTTGCATTTTGTTTTTCCTGTTAAGCACTTGCATACTGCTTACTAACAACGTATGCATGGACACTGGAGGTCTAGATTCGTTCAAAATAAATAAATGTAGCTTCGTTTAACAAAAAAAAATAGAATCTTGCGAGAGCCTTGAAGGAGTAACCATCAGTTACTTATACCAAGGCGGGTAAGAGGTGGATTACCTCCACTGGTGTTTACATTGCTTATTGATAAGCCCACATAAATATGTACATATTTTGTATAAATATTAATAAAAAGAGAGGAGATATAAAGAATAAAGATATAAAAATAAAATTGAAACGGTGCTTAAAATGGCTTTAGCCATGTTTGGTGATCAGATCCAAATAGCCAGGCACTTGCCCACCTTCCCCTCCCTACTACATTCGCCTCTGAATATACCCGAATTCGGGATGCCAGTCTCACTGGCTTCAGATGGTTATATTAAAATATTTTCGAATTTAGGCCATTAAATTCTTAACGTCTTCTCATTGGGAAAATGTGGATAACAATACTTCTTTATAGTGATATATTTTTGGGGTATTACGCCGTGTTGCGCTATCTCCTTCTTAGACAAAAATGTAAGTTAAAATTTTTTAAATCTCAACCTGGGCGGTGGTCGAAATAAGTTTGAGAACCTGCGATCTATTACATTTATGGGAAAAACCTTAAAAAAGTCAAAAAAAGATAGTTGTTCTAGTCAAAACTGAATATGTTTTTGCCTATATTATAATGTATGCATAATTTATTTTATTTTATTTTGCAGTTGGCAAGTAAGAATTGGTCACGTAAGCCAGGTTGAGGATAGCCACCCCAAGAAATTATACGAAGCCAAGGTAATTATGGTAGCATTCCTTTCGACTTGTCAAAACTGCGTTCTTATACATTAAATTATTGGTAATGCAAATATTTTTATCTTAATATATAAAAACTAGCTGACCCGACAAACATTGTTCTGCCATATAAATTATTTCTTGTGAATATTTTGGTTATTAAATAAAAAATAACGAATGTATTGTAAGTAGTGTGTGGGGATGGGATCTTTGACAGAAAAAGGAATGGAGCGCTATAGACGATGACCTCTGGTTACGCCCATACACATACCTACTCATACACATACCTACATAGCACGCATACATACTGTCACTGCTTGAGATTGGTATTAATTATTAAGTTCCTTTATCCTACCTATTTCCAATTGCCTACCCGTCAATCTTACCCAGTCTGCAATAAACTCCCGCCGCATATAGCCATATTGTGCTTCCGCTATCGGTCAGTCGCCACTAAACCAACTCCGCCGTGTATTATAAAATAAACGAACCTCACGCCTATCACTGTTTTGTGCCTGTTGGATGGGGAAAGGAAGCATACAAGTGCATTGCCAGCCTACAAGTTCTTATCCTTTTCCGGTGAGTCCTCTCCTTTCTATGCAACATGTATTTTTATCATTTTTAAGCAGTGATAGTAACACAAAATCAAGGTCCTTCGCCAATCATTTTTTATACAAACATAACATAACATAATCCACTCTCACAATATAAATACCATTCACCTCCGATAAAAACAAAACACCAACCAAAGTAGGAAAATGAAATAAAGAAAATCAATATGAATTTCGAAGAGCAATTGAGTGAACGATATTTTTGTCAGTCCGTCTTTAGCCAACACAAATAAACTCGATGGTTTGCCCACGCGAGAACATGATGCCGAATGAAATATTAAAATGACATGTGTTTTTGCGCATGTGTGGATGAAAGTTCGATGAGGCGGACGTAGCGCCATCTGACATTCAACAACATAAATAATTTCGTACTGTTTGAAATATGAAAGACGGTAAAATTTGTTCATACAAAAATACTAAAATCGCATACTTAAAAATGTGAGGGTGGGGGTAGGAGAGTTAAAATTAGGGGTTATAGGTATTTTTAAATACCAAACAACAAAAAAAATTGTAAAAAATACAATTTTTTTTCTGGATAGAAACACCCTAATCACCTAGCGGTACGAAATACATTTTAAAACCTATTTAAAATTTTCATAAAAATCGGTCAAGCGATTTCGGAGGAGTGCGACCACAAACACCGTGACACGAGATTTGCATATATATGATGAATGTTACTTTGTTTGTCGTTAAACTTTGAGGATTAGATTTGCGCATGCCCGCAATGGTTTCTATATAATTGTGAGCTCTGGCGTTATGAAATTATTTCCTAAGCAACTCATTCGATCTTTAATTATTTAATAAATTTTTATTAGTAACAGTTTTTTGTATTTTTTCAACTACTATGATAGTACTATACCCGTGTTAATTCATATAAGAACTAAAAAATATTGTTTAATATTATTTTGTACCTAAATGAGAAAACAAGATAAAAAAGGCCAAATCTAAGAATACAGGTTTTATACTGACACTTTTATCGTCATTTAAATACCTGTCTTTAACACAATCTAGAAACCAGATTTTTATTTTTGATGAAAATGAGAGGTTTACTTTACGTAAACCGCAAAATCACGATAAAAGCCATAATTTTTTAGAGTACTTAAAAAAAATCTATTAAAAACTAATAAAAATAATTATTAGTATCAATACTTTTTTACTTTAGCTCCAGACAGGAGATCCTGAGGAAAATATCTCTCAGGCCATCTCACAATAGGTGGGCAAACGCAATCGCCGCCAAGACCTAGACAAACCTCAATCAATTTGGGAGGCGGGAATGGGTGCCGCCGCCCCGGGAACCTTTATTGGAAAACCAACACCTCTGCCATAGGTCACCCTAAGTGGTTCGCTACGTTTGGTGATTTAGCAGGGATGCCCGATTTCTTGGGGCAAGGTTTGTTTAGGTCTTGAAGGCGGATGACCAAGACACACTGAACCCCAGAATCGTACCCACCCCTTAAACCCTGTTAAGGGAATATCTTATAATTCACGTTGAAACGGCAATTATTACGTGCAAAATGGCGTAAGGAGCCATATGATGTGGCTAGCTGAGAGGGAAGAAGACGGGATGAATACAACTGCGTACTTTTCTATTAATAGAGCGCCAAATCCTGTTCAAGACAGAATATGTCCACAGTTGAATTCACTACGCCTTCTTCCTAGAACGACGGAGAGCATTTAATTCTTCCCAGGGAGCGTGGGCACTATGACAATCACTTCTTTACTCATCATTAGGAACTACAGTGTATCGATATGAAATAACAAAGAGATTTAATTCAATATTTTCTATATTTACAATATCGAACATTTAAAACAATACGGTATTATAAACCAATTTTACAAGGGAAAAAAATACACTACTGAAAACTCACCCCTGTATTGCGACCATGACCTTGAAAACTAGCTAATTCGGATTAAGTGCCTGCGGGCAGGCATGATGCACGTAGTGGAGCTTGGTGCTTCGTCCAGCATCCAAGAGGTGGTCCTGATGTGATCCTGCTGAGGTCGCGATGCCAAACCCCCCTGGGAGCATCAGGACGATGAGAAATGATCCGGTGTACTGCGCCAGCCTGGCCAGCAGTATGATGCCCGTCCTACGAGGCCATCAAGCCCAAATAGATGGATGCCTACGGGATTTGTTGACAGACGGAGTCGGCGACGCATCCGGGGTTGCGGTGAACCGGAACGGTCTGTTCTGCGTATCAAAATCAAGTACGCGGGTTTTTATATGAACGCCTCAGTAGGCGGCGGATGTTAAAGTTAAAACTCCGAACACTAATTAAATAAACTTCGCCGTGGCTTGCGAGGTGTAGCGGGAGTCCATGTTCGCCAATTGCACTTTCCCAGTCGCCAGATCAGCTAGATAAACGGCATTACTTATTCTCGTCGCACGAGGCGCCGACGGCCATTGATGAACCGAAAACTTCGTTAATTCCGGGCCGAACAATTCGGATCTTTAGGTTAATCCCGTTATTTACACATAAGGTACGGATCTCTTTGCAACGCGGAGTCGTATTGTTCCGGTATATTTTACATTATAAAACTTAAATCGCTAGGTGACTGTGCCCGAGAAAAACACGGCGTCCTCCCGTGTTCTCTCTCGTCCAGCGTGCCGTTTCAAAAACAAAACCCGTTTCCGCTCAGTCTGCCAACCTGCCGAGTATCTCGAATAAACTATTACCATCCTTCAAATAAAGGTACCTGCCTATCCGAGTAATAAATTAAAGTAATTTATATGTAATGATGCATCCACATCATAACATTACCCCCCTCGCCACAAAAATGTTCGCCCACGAACATAACAACTAATAAGGTTCCTACCCCTAATCTAAAAAAAAGGTCGGTCACAGGGCCTAAAAAAAATTATTCAAACATATTCTAGCAATCATTAGTAGACAGCAGTAAAAAAAAAAGTGATTAGTAGATCAAACATAGATTAAATAGTAATAGCGAATGGGTGTGCCGCAACTCCGATCGCACTCCATCATGCGTAAGGCGCGATGGACGGGCTTGCGATGCAACCATTCTTATTTAAACATAGCTTACAACTAAAAGAACTTAAAACTAAAAGAACTTAATATTAAGAACATGGTGAACTAATGTTCCGTGAACGGGGTCCGTAAACACCCACAGCATTGAAGATAATGGGTGAAGAACGGCTGACTTATGTCTTGGACTACCGTTAACGTTACATATACAGCATAATCATCATTAATTATGTAAGTTTAAACACTAATCAGTGGACAACACATCCTTAACTTATCTATACCTTTGTGTGTCCAGCACAAAAATTATACACAACCATATGCATTAATGCATCACTGACCCATAATAGGGTTTTAGAAAGCCATTTAGGCAACACTTTAGGGTGCAAGCAACCCTCACTTCACTGAATTTACGTCCCTTTTAGGAAAAATAAAATTGTTCACTACGAAGAGTTTCCTATTCTACCTAAATCGGTCGTACGGGTGAGTGTATGAAGTAAAGTAGCATCATAGGTACTAAAACTAATCAATAAATTTAACAAAATAATATGTATATTACTAAACTATTCTCTTTGTATATTCGCAAGCATATAAGTGGTTACTACGTGTTGAACTTACAATATTTCTCAGAATTTATTTATATTTGAAAACAGTCATGTTTCATATTGAAAGAGATAAACAAAAAGAAAACAATGCTCAAAACACATAGAGGTGTAGGACTGGCATCCCTGTGTGTTTCGAGACAAAACTTAATAATAAATACAAAATTTAATAACCATGAACGCAGTTCAATGGGATGTACCCTGAACACAATTGGAAGTGGGCATGTGTTCCAATTGTATTCGAGGTTAACAAACGTAATATAAAACAAATTATGTCATTCATCCTGTTTGCTTGCTCGTGCTCAGTCCAAAAAAAAAAAAATGTTACTAAATTAATTTCGAATAAATAACAATAAATAATTACGCCTAACGAAAGTAAGAACTTATAAAACAACTCGAGTTAATCTTACTAGAGTGGATTTTGATTGCAATGAATCATAAATACTACATGAGTTAGCATAAACGCACCCCCTCCAAAAACATGAACGAACAAAAAGAAATATTCCTGTGACAGGACTTTGACTGTCAGAATGTCGGGTCGTTTCAACTCGGTTGATCAGGCCGGGTTAAAACTCCCAAGCATTAAATATTAACTAGTAAATAAGATAATTTGCAGTATTCGGTAGGGATGGCCAGACCCTCCGAAGTATTGCCACAATAAGACTATACTGGTATATTATTTGATTTTACTATATCCTTCACATGAAAATCACCCGCAACTTTTCCGTTTAAGTCTGCAAGCGTATAGATTAGATTGGATTTTTTCTTTACTACCACATTCTGAACAAACCGAGGTGCCAATTTCTGTGCGAAATAATTCAATGCGTTAGATTGTGCAAAATTTCTCCGCCACACCACATCACCAACCTGATAGGTGATGTGTTTTCTGCGCAGGTTGTAATGGTCAGCTCCTTTTTGATAAGCTTTAAGAAGAGCATTCGAGACTTGCTCGTAAATCAAAGACAACTCTTCTAGTTTCTGTGCATAAGCTTTAGGTTGAGCACCCACTTGCGAATTGGATTCCTCATCCGCTATTGGATTACGGTGCAGATCACCGTCCAGTATCTGCTCCCGACCGTGCATCAGGAAATAAGGTGTATAACCTGTAGCGCAGTTTACCGTGTTATTCATAGCCGATTGAACTTGCGGAAGAAATTTGGACCAATTTCGGTGGTCTGATTCAACAAGGATCGATAACGCCGTACCCAAGGTTTGATTATAACGTTCGACTACATTGTTTTGAGGCGTATAAGACGAATTGTAAAATGGTGGTGGTATGTTATAACTACTAAGTAAGCCCTTAAATTCTTTCGAAACAAATTGACGACCATTATCACAGACGATAGTTCGTGGTACGCCGTGAACAAGAAAGATGTTTTCTTCTAAGATTTTAATTATGCTTCTCGCGGTGCCATTGCGCAGCGGAAATAGCCATGTAAATTTAGAAAAAACGTCTACACATGATAAGATTACGGTAAAACCTGAGTAACTCCTAGGTAAAGGACCTACTAAATCTATCGACAACATTTGCAAGGGTCGTGTGACCTTTTTTGGGTTTGAAGAGATGCCGTTAGGTGGGGCTGTACTTATTTTGTGGGCCTTGCAGACTGTACAACGATTAACAAATTGCTTCACATCCTTATACATATTAGGCCAATAGTAACGCAATTGCACCTTTTTATAGGTTTTGAATACCCCAGGATGACAAGCTCGCGAAGACTCGTGTAAATTTGAAAGAATTGCCTGTCTACCTTCCTGCGGAACTACCCTCTTCCAGGCAGTATCCTCGCACAGAGCTAGACTAGTCTTTGTGTGTCGGAACAATTCATTATTACGCATTTGAAAGTTCTGGAAACGTTGTGGAAAATCTTGGCATCCTTTCCAGGCTTTCAAATACCACGTATCCTTTGTATGTTCAGTGTCCACACCTGATAATACGGCAAGGTCCATTCGTGATAGCACGTCTGGAACAACATGTTGTGTCCCTTTGCGATGGACAACGTCAAAAGAAAATTGCGAAAGGCGAGAGCTCCACCGTGCAAGACGGCCACTAGGGTTGGACAAGGACCCCAGCCATTTCAAGCTTGAGTGGTCAGTAACTACTGAAAAATGAGCTCCTTCTATATACGGTCTAAAGTGAGTCACCGAGTCTAGCACAGCTAAGAGTTCCCGTTCAGTGATGCCATAATTTCTTTCATGAACGTTTAAGCAACGTGAGTAATAAGCGATGGGATGCTCTTGCCCGTCTACGTCTTGGATCAAAACTCCTCCAATCCCTGCGGAGCTCGCGTCGCAATGGATAGAGAAAGGCCTGGTGAAATCCGGGCAGCATAAAACTGGAGCCGTAGTCAACGCGCGTTTTAAATCTTTAAAAGCAGTTTCAGCTTCCTGAGACCACTTGAAATTGCTAATTCCATTTTTAGAACCTGTGAGTTTAGTAAGAGGGGCAGCTATTCCCGAAAATCCTTTAATGAACCTTCTAAAGTAACCGCACAAACCAATGAATGCCCGGATTTGTTTTGCATTTTTTGGGACTGGGAAATTTTTGATGCTTTCTATTTTTATTGGATCCGTACGGAGACCCTGCGAATCTACTAAATACCCTAAATATTTAAGTTCTGATTTGCAAAACTCGGATTTTTTTAAGTTTATGGTAAGACCTGCGTCTCGCAAACGTTCGTATACACGGTTTAATAGATTAAGATGTGACTCCAAATCTTCTGATATTAAGATCAAATCATCCAGATAGCAAAAAGCATTATCGTCGAATTCCGGACCAAAAAGAACATCTGCCAGTCTTTGCAACTCACTAGGGGCGTTTTTCAGTCCGAAAGGCATACGGGTGAACTCAAACAAACCCCGTCCAGGGACGACGAAAGCTGTTTTCTCACAAGAGTCCTTGTCTAAGGCAATTTGCCAAAAAGCCTTTGAAAGGTCTATAGAAGAGACGTACCTAGCTCCACCTAGCTTGTCTAGAATCCGCGATATATATGGCAAAGGGTACGCGTCGCGAATCGTGACATTATTGATTTTGCGAGAGTCTAAGCAAAAACGACCGGTACCGTCTTTTTTTGTAACGATTAATACTGGACTCGACCATGGAGAACGTGAGGGACGTATTACTCCTAATTTTAGCATTTCATCCACTTCTAATTCTAATTGTTTTTGTCTTGCTGGAGACAAAGGATAATACCTTTGTTTGATCGGAGGCCCTGTTGTATTAATCTTGTGTTTGACTAAATGCGTCAGGCCTAAGCCACGCTTCTCGAAAGAAATCGATTCAAATTTTTTAATAATAGCAGAGAGTGCCTGATTCTCTGAGGGACTTAAGGAAGAGGCTGGCTGAATTGCCCGCAACCCATTAATTTTGTTTTCCGAAGTAGGACCAATAGCTTTTGAAAACAGCTCCGGTGCGATATGGAACTGCTTCCAAAAGTCTATACCTAGGATAAACGATGGTGACAATGTCGGGATGACGTAGAAAAGTATTGTATGGGTAATTGATTTGTACGTCACCGGCAACGACATTGTACCCAGGACTGGCTGATTCGCACCGTCCGCTGTTGATACACTAAAATTAACCTTAACTAATTCTATACCTAACTTAATAAAAATCTTATAACTATCACCTCCCAAACACGATAATGAGGCGCCACTGTCCAACAGTGCGCTGTAAAAATTGTTAAATATATATACATTTGCATAAGGACGACCATCGTTTTCAATCTCCATCCCCTGTGGCAGTGGGCCCACTGTTCCAGGTGATGGGACTGAAAGAAACTGATGGACTAGTCGGAGCCAACTCTTCCATTCCCGATTCCTCTGCGCATAGGATGGGACGTGGTAAGAGAGACTCCGCCCTAGTTTTCCGACTTGTTATTATTAATTCTTCCTTTAACCGCTCCCACTTTTGGATTATTTCCCGCTGCGGCTTTTCTTTTACAGTCCGCTACAACATGTCCCGGTTTCTTACAATAAAGACAAAATTGATTCCTAACAATGGTTCTAGAAGTTCCTTCGGTATTTAGACTATTTCCATTGAAAGAAGACGGAGGTTTGTTATTGTTGTAACCCGCATTGGTGTTACTGTAGTTACGCCCAGCATGACTATAACTATTGCCATTAGAAGATTGTTTATAATTATTATAAGAAAACCCTGTACGTTTATAAGTACCGGTATTATTGTTTGACAAAGTTTTATTGGTAGGCCCAAATCTCTCTTCTTTATTAGTAGTATAGTTATTGCTTTTTTCAAATTTGTTTGAAAAAGAAGAAGAAGAAGTAGCAAATTCCTCCGGTGGTGTCGCATAAGACTCTAAGTTTCCTGCGTAAGTTGTTAACTGTTCGAATGTAAAAATATCTCTAGAAACTAATAAGTTAGTGTACATTGGAAGCAAAGCCTTTTTGGCAAGCCGCAAAAGTTCCTGCTCAGGAAGTTTAGCTTCTAGCATGTTATTTAGAGATTTCATTCTAAGTGAAAACTCAAGGACTGACATACCTTTTGGTTGCGTCATGTTGAAAAGTTTTACTTTTAAGTCCGTTTGTAGGTCATTTGCCTCAAATTGATTGATCAAAAGTTTAGACAGCTCGTCCCATTTCAAGTCCGGATGATATATTGACCTGAACCAAAGTAATGCTAGTCCATCTAACAGATCAGGAAAAACGCGAACTAAATTATCCTGACTAAAATTTTTCGTCCTACATTTTTCTTCAATCAACAAGAGAAATTCTCTTATGCTCGATTTTCCATCAAATTTTATCTTCCAATTTTCCACATTGATGGTGGGTGATTCTCTATAAATAATTTTTGTGTGTTTAATTATTGTAGGGTTGTCAACGGTCTGGTTCTCAGAATCCGAATCTGAAGAATCCATATCTGTTTCTGATATTGTTGGCATCTTAAGTGCCTTATTAAATGCACGCGCCTGCGAGCGCAACGCGTGAGAGGTGGGTGCCGGTTCAAGAGAACGACTTGATAATTCTTTTATGAGATCCTCTTTAGAGGCGTTGTTGATGTTTGGGATAGGAGTTGACATTGTTAAAACAATTGGATAAAATAATAAAATAATGAAAAGTTGTTGTTAATGTTAATAATTATTGTTGATGTTATTTTTGTTGACGTATAATATAGATTGTTGATGATAAGTAGAACAAACCAAAAAAAAGAAAAAATTTTAAATAATGAAAGAATGGAAAAAAAAAAAAAAAAAAATTTTTTTTTTTTTTTTTTTAGCAACCCTGTATTTTGTGGCAACCTTGACATCCAAAGTAATTCTGGCGTAGGTATTTTACTGAATTTACCACCGAAATTCCAAGCATAATTTCAAAAAAGAATAATCCAAAAAAAAATATTTTTTCAATAAAAGAAAAATATTCCAACAATTTAGTTAAATATGTCAAACTATTCCACCACTCTCAATAATCGATGTATTATTGTTTGAATTTGAATGTTGTTGATTAATTATGACCATCCTTTATGTATGATGATGTTTTAAGGAATAAATTATAAATTTAATCTCATTAAATAACAATCCCTTCATTATACTACACTTGTTAAATAATTAATAATTCTAACTAATTCACTTAAATTCATAACAAGAATTCTAGTTTGATGTAAACCCATCTGTCACTATTGACATTCGCTTGTCTGAAATAAACAGCAATTGACACTTACGATGTTTACCTTTTAAATTGCCTCTATTTTGAAGCATAGACAATAACTATTTTTTTTTTTTAAATAAACATATGTAATTTTCTTTTATCATAGAAGAAATATTGTCTATGGTGATACCCGACGCTTCTATGAAAATAATATTTCAAATATTGAGGTTAAGTTGACGTATTGACATTTAAAACATAACCTGTATTACATGTCTACTGAGCACGAGAAACACCAAAATACATGACATAATTATACGTAAATTGCAACACTCCGTATTGCAAAGGACATTGTTGTATTTGAATTATAACGAGACACCATTGCACCATTAAATTAATGAATATTATTATGAAATTACAGTATCATACTGTTTTAAATCTCTGTGATAAAATAGCAAGTTGTAAAACGAGATTTTAGTTGATCGATTTGATGAATATAATTGTGAGTAAAGAATGTGTCTTTATACGAGCAACCCACGTTAAAGGCGTCAAATGTTAAGGGAATATCTTATAATTCACGTTGAAACGGCAATTATTACGTGCAAAATGGCGTAAGGAGCCATATGATGTGGCTAGCTGAGAGGGAAGAAGACGGGATGAATACAACTGCGTACTTTTCTATTAATAGAGCGCCAAATCCTGTTCAAGACAGAATATGTCCACAGTTGAATTCACTACGCCTTCTTCCTAGAACGACGGAGAGCATTTAATTCTTCCCAGGGAGCGTGGGCACTATGACAATCACTTCTTTACTCATCATTAGGAACTACAGTGTATCGATATGAAATAACAAAGAGATTTAATTCAATATTTTCTATATTTACAATATCGAACATTTAAAACAATACGGTATTATAAACCAATTTTACAAGGGAAAAAAATACACTACTGAAAACTCACCCCTGTATTGCGACCATGACCTTGAAAACTAGCTAATTCGGATTAAGTGCCTGCGGGCAGGCATGATGCACGTAGTGGAGCTTGGTGCTTCGTCCAGCATCCAAGAGGTGGTCCTGATGTGATCCTGCTGAGGTCGCGATGCCAAACCCCCCTGGGAGCATCAGGACGATGAGAAATGATCCGGTGTACTGCGCCAGCCTGGCCAGCAGTATGATGCCCGTCCTACGAGGCCATCAAGCCCAAATAGATGGATGCCTACGGGATTTGTTGACAGACGGAGTCGGCGACGCATCCGGGGTTGCGGTGAACCGGAACGGTCTGTTCTGCGTATCAAAATCAAGTACGCGGGTTTTTATATGAACGCCTCAGTAGGCGGCGGATGTTAAAGTTAAAACTCCGAACACTAATTAAATAAACTTCGCCGTGGCTTGCGAGGTGTAGCGGGAGTCCATGTTCGCCAATTGCACTTTCCCAGTCGCCAGATCAGCTAGATAAACGGCATTACTTATTCTCGTCGCACGAGGCGCCGACGGCCATTGATGAACCGAAAACTTCGTTAATTCCGGGCCGAACAATTCGGATCTTTAGGTTAATCCCGTTATTTACACATAAGGTACGGATCTCTTTGCAACGCGGAGTCGTATTGTTCCGGTATATTTTACATTATAAAACTTAAATCGCTAGGTGACTGTGCCCGAGAAAAACACGGCGTCCTCCCGTGTTCTCTCTCGTCCAGCGTGCCGTTTCAAAAACAAAACCCGTTTCCGCTCAGTCTGCCAACCTGCCGAGTATCTCGAATAAACTATTACCATCCTTCAAATAAAGGTACCTGCCTATCCGAGTAATAAATTAAAGTAATTTATATGTAATGATGCATCCACATCATAACAACCCTTTTCTTTCCCAGAACTATCCTCTACTTCTTTTTCTTAAAAAAACCCTCCACACAGCATCCCGAAAGATGACATAGGCCCTGAGGGAAATTATTTTCCTTAGGGCCTCCTGTGTGGAGCTCATGTAAAAAAAAAATATATATATAATACCAGCAATTTAATATATCATTGAAGAAGAAGATAACACTAATCATCTAAAATCTAAACGAAAATATGAAAGAGAACAAAACACAGTAAAAAAGAAAAAGATAATCCCCCACGAAAAAGAACCCACAACCTTATAAAAAATAGAATATTCATTTAGACTTTGATAAAAAGGTCTCCGAGACGCTAATATCTGAAACGCTATCTAGGTTACAAACCATTTCTTAGAAAGATTGTTTTCAATGAAAAAGATAGGTGCCCATGATATAGAAAAAATAGTCGAAGATAATATTGTTTTTTCTAAAATTTCAAAATATGAGGTTGACAACTATGACGGCCTGACATAAGGTGGCAAAGGCTGAATCAGTAAAAGCGCACATCCCGATTAGACGAGAGGTTCTGGGTTCGAGTCCCAGTTGTGACCATTATCTTTTTCTATTTTTCTGTGTCTTATTCTCTTCATATTTTTGTTTAGATTATTAATGTTATCTTCTTCTTCATTGATGAATTAATGGTTTGTGCTTTATGTATTTGTTCAATACGAATATAAATAAATAGTTTTGTCTATAAACAAACTCCAATCTTTCAAGAAAGAAATCTTCCAATACTACAATATTGTATCAGTGACTCAATCCAATATTGTATTTATTAGCCTTTCTTGAAAGATTTGAGTTTGTTTATGGATAAAACTATTTATTCATATTAAATACTTAAGTACGGGACCAAACAATTAATTCATCTTAATAATTTAAAGCATATCTTGGGAAGACCGTTTTAAGCAAAGATATTGTAGGGGCGTGTAAATAGCCCCAGACACGAGGGAAATACTACCCTAGGTAAATTAATGAAAGATGAACTCTTCCCTATGTGACACAAAACATATTATACAGCAATTCCAAAATCCTCAGTGAAAACAAAACAAATACTCAATCAGAGAATGCAGCTCTCCACACGATGTCCAGACAAACGACACTAGTTTCCTTCGTATATTGATTTTGCCAAGGCGGTATTGTACAATCTCAATAGATGTTTATCACAGGAAGAAAGTTCACACAATGAATATTAATTTGCAAAATTAATAGTACGTGCCAAAAACTCACAACAATAATTTAATTATGGGATAATTTTGATTAGGACTGACATCTATTGGCTTTAAACAACACTCACGTCGAAAGTAATTGCCTGCCCCACAGAGGTCAGAAAGTGCCTGAATTCACTGAATTTCATTGTCACATAGGGAAATTCAATATAATACAACAACAATAGATGGCGCCTCCATGGTCCCATAGCATAAATTATTAATTTAAATGAGACTAATGCCCAAATGTATTTAAATATATTTTATGGCGCGTATCCAGATATTGAAATACAAGAGATATGCTATAATGGCCACCCGACTGTCGCCAAACTTCGGTCTAATGGTCCTATTTTGAATACGGAATTTAGTTGATTTTTTTAAGGTTGGTTAACAATGTAGTTTGTATACGGAAAAAATTCATTAAGTTTATTTTTGAAGATGTGCAGTATTGGTTAACAATATCGGCGACAACAGAAAGCAAAGTCCCACCCGGTACATTTCATTTAACCCTATTGATAATGGACATATTTTAATGTAATTTAAGAACATTTAAAATATATCTAAGCTAACGTTAATAATTTTAAATACCAAATTGCAAGTTATCACATTGTTGCTGTGAATCCTGTGAGGTTGCATGTCACTGATTTTATAAACATGTGTTCATGTTATTATAACAACTTCAGTGACTACTGTTGTTATTAGTGTTTAAGGATAAATTTTTCAATACTTACAGGTAATATATTTTTTTTAATTTATTACGTAGTTTATTAGTTGCGTATTGTCATTTATTTGTGTTCTTGTATATTATTTTATTTATATATTTAATATTTGTATTTTTGTAAATATCACAGCCCACGGGTACTGGACATTTGGTTTTTTGTTATAATTTTGTACTTATGCGATAATCTGTCATTAGATTTTATTTGTATTATGTTTATAAGTTTATTTCAATTTGGGAGGCGAGTATGGGTACCGCCGACTCGGAAACCATAAATAAAAATAAAATATATAATTATGTGCATTGTGCAATAGCTTATTGTATCTGCCAACTGTCGACTTCTGGATTAGATAAAGAAAGGGACGCTTATACGGTTTGGACGTGTAAAGTGGGTGACCGCAGAAAGGAGCTTAAGTAAAATACAAGTGAATGATAGAAGAATTGGGGACCTCCCAGAAATATATGGCACAATCAAATATGAACTTAAGGGCCCGCAACCCGGATTTGTACCGATTTATTACATATTTCCCTTACACACGGTAAGTTTTAAAGCTCTTAAAAAATATATGTTATTCTTGAAGATAATATCTAGACTTTGCCCGCGCCGAAACGCAAATTATATAAAATTCCCTCAATAGAAAAAAAAATTGCAAAGTAGGCTCCAAAAATTATTATTAACACGTTTGTTTCAGTTATTTTACAAGTTATACGTATGAAAAAATTCACACTGTTTCTTTAAATGCTGTTTAAGATTTTAAACGAGTCATGTTTTATTAAACATTTTCGCAATTTTCGCATCGATTTTGTCTCTGTAAATGTTAGCGCTCTCCTCTAACATTCGTAATTTCTTAAAGATATCTTTTCTGGAAGAATTCGGCCAAAAATTTCTAGAAAAACTGCAATCACCATATACAATTCAATTATTGCTCCACACTTCAACTACTGCTCATGTATACTTTTCCTATGTAACGAAAGAGAAAAAAATAAGTTACAAATTCTCCAAAACAGGGCAATGAGAATAATTCTTCGACGAAACAGATTTTCTAAAATAATTAAAATGTTAAAGGAACTAAATTGGTTGACCGTGAAACAGATGCTGACCTTGAACACGATGGTATTTATCCACAAAATATTGAACAACACGTTACCAAAATACTTCTAAAATAAAATTGTATACAATAAAGACATTCACAGATATAACACAAGGACGTGCAAGGAAATTAGGCTACAAAAAAGGACAAAGCGAATACGCAGAACAGTCTACTGTGCAAGGGAATGAAGTTGTATAACACACTACCAGAAACTTTAAAGTCCACACCAATTGGAAAGTTCAAGATGTATTGTAGGAGCTACATAAAACTTGAAAAAATATAGTGAATATGAAATATTATAATCAATTAGAAATTTGTAAACTTAAATGTACAAATTACTAAAGTAAAAATTATTATTATTATTAATTTCGTATCTCTCCATCTTCTTCTTTTCGGGCCCGGTTGCAGAGCCTTAAGACTCGACATTTCTAATTTTTTCCGAACTCTAACATATTTTCCTTGACCACTATATGATTTTAAGTTCTTAAAAAATAATGTTATTTTTAAGATAACGGTAATTGTATGAAATTCCCTCGATAGAAAAAAATTACAAAGTAAGCTCCGAAAATTTATAAAAACCTATTTTGTTCTGTTATTTAACATGTCATGGGTATGAAAAATATCACAGTGTTTTTTTTTATTTAAATGCCACTTGAGACATTCGCCGAGAGATTTTTGCTCTATTTTAAACGAGTCATATTGTATTAAATATTTTCACAATTTTCGCTTAAATTTTATCATTTTTAATATCAACGCGCTCCCTCTAACATTCGTATATACCTCCCTTTTTCTTCTTTTAGATCGCTTACTGCGGAGCCTTGTCAAAAGTAATAGTCACAGAAGAGTATACAGGGAGTTAAGTACTTTCTTACCTGTGATTCCTGACATTATTTGGAGTAAAAAATGTAAATGAAATTTTGTTCTCCGGTGACTTTTTTTGACGACTTTTTTCCAATTTTTTTTCGTCAATATCAAACAAAAAAAATAAATCTTCTGCATGTCGTCACTGGTCACTCAGCCGGGTGTCCGACGAACCCCTTACCCCGCCTCCAACTGTTCAACAACTACCATTTTTTTAATGTTTTTGTAGAAAAAAAAACATCAAAAATGTCACCGGAGACCAAAATTTCATTTACATTTTTACTCCAAATAATGTCAGGAATCACTGGTTAAAGTAAGTCAAGTACGTCCCTTAACACCCTGTATACCTTTGCATAAGATGATGTTTGAAAGTGAACGAAGCGAATAGCGTGTCACAAGGCAGGGTTATGTGGCGGTCTATCCGCTGTTCTTACCCCTGCAGGGAAACAGCGCGATTTTTAGATATTTAGGCTAGGATAAGTTAGGTTAGGTTAGTTTACTATTTGACAATTCAGATCTGGTCACTAAACACGACCTAAGCAATTTCGATATTTGCAATAGATTTAATCAAACGTAACGTGTGATGTGCGTTACTCCTTCAACAAAGTATTCACGTTCAATGAAATCAAATTTACTATATTAAGCAATGACGTTATATACTGTAGACGAGGGGTAGAAATCTCACAGTGGGAAGTCAACAGCAAGACAATTGCACTGTACTCGATTTCTAGTACTTATGCGTCATTAGAGAACTCAAGGCCTACTAAAATACAGGTCTGGATGCGCAACAGCCAAATTACAAAGTCGACGCCGTCGCTAAGTAAAATTTACTTTTTTATAATAATAATCTAATGATTCTTTAGTTACTTGCCTGCGGTAATTTGCAAACTATCGTTGTTCATTATAGCTTGAAAATTTGACACCTCAAAATTCGACTGGTACCCAGGCCTCCTACTTTAGTCGGCCTTGAGACAGTATTCGACGGAACTTTTGAATTTTGAATACGAAAATGACGCCCGCGTTCTATCTTTTGTTTCGTCCATATGCACATACTCTTTTAAGCGTCTATCTTTATCATACATGAATAACTTTTGAATTAATAAATTATTGAAAATCGCTGAAAGTTGATGATCAATTGCCACATTATATCTTGAGTTTGTGAGACTATGGCAAGTCTATTTATATAATGTCATTGATATTAAGTGTCATTTTCAAATTTGGAACTGATTATGTGAAAAATAATTCAAACCTGTGATAGAGTAGGTACCTACATAAATATAAAATTGTAATAATAATTAAAATTAAACTGATCTTTTTCAAAACTGGGTTCGTGTATTAAATACTTAGTTATAAAGTATTTATTATTATTCAGCTTTATTAATTCCGTCACAATTCGTGATGTGCATTGCATACCTTACTCTGTGTTGAGAGCAGGCGCAGTTTATAACATATATATTCAGTTTATCTTATATATAAAAATCTCGTTTCACGGTGTTTGTGGTCGCACTCTTCCGAGACGGCTAGACCGATTTTAAAAATTTTTTTTATGTGCATTTGGTAGGTATGAGAAAAAATTTTAAAGTATATTTTATACCGCTAGGTGATTAGGGTGTCCCTATCCAGATTTTTTTTATTTTTTATTTGACATAAAAAAATACCTATAACCCCAAATTTTAACCCTCCTACCCCCACCCTCCCATTTTTTAATCGCGATTGTAGCATTTTTGTATGAACAAATTTAACCGTTTTTCGTATTTCAAAAATAACGAAATTATTTATGTTGTTGAATGACAGATGGCGCTACGTCAGCCTCATCGAAGTTCATCCATACATGCGCAAGACATTCACGAGAAGCGTCGCGTCATGTTGATATTTCATTCGGCATATGTTCTCGCGTGGGCAAACCATCGAGCTTATTTGTGTTGGCTAAAGACGGACTGACAAAAAATATCGTACACTCAATTGCTCTTCGAAATTAAAATTGATTTTCTTTATTTCATTTTCCTACTTTCGTAGGTGTTTTTTTTTTTTATTATTTTTATCGGCGATCATCGTCTACAGCGCTCCATTCCTCTTTCTGTCATATATCCCATCCCCACACACTTACAATACATTCATTATTTTTTATTTAACAACCAAAATATTAACTAGAAATAATTTATATTGCAGAACAAAGTTTGTCGGGTCAGCTAGTAACATATATAATCAGTTTATAACACAAATACAAGTAACGCAATATTCCGTTTAAAATAAAAGACGATCAGCATTGTACATTGGTAATACATACTAATAAATTGATTTTGATAAAATCTTTTATCTTAGGTCTGTCTTGACTGATGATCCAAGACTTGATGTCTAAATTATATAACCAGCTGGTTCCCGGCAGCGTATTTACAAAACCTATACCGATTCAGTCGCGGTAGCGACAATTTACATTTTAAATATACCTCTATATTGGTTATTTTTTTATCACATTGCAAAAACAAAAATTGTTCTAAAATCTAGATAAAATAATCTTTCTGATGTGTATATTAGAAATTAATAATTTTATTTCTAAATATTTAAATTTTAATATTATTCCCGTATATTGTAAATACACCTCTGTATTGATAATTTTTAATCCCTTTGCAAAAACAAAAATTGTTCTAAAATCTAGATAAAATAATCTTTCCAATGTGTATATTAGAAATTAATAATTTTATTTCTAAATATTTGAATTTTGATATTTGTCTGAAATTCAGACCTTTAAAAATCGAATTTAGCCAGGACTCACACCTCTCGAGATCCTACGTAAAAGCATTAGGTGAGAACTCTCATAGCTAGTTAGATAAATTATCAACAGATGTCTCCGGAAGGTACAAAGCTCTGGCCAGCCAAGGAGATTGTTCTATAAATGGCTTTTTTTTAAGGGGATATACCTCTTTCTCCTCGTCGCTTCGCTGAAACCACACCTAATTAACTACTAACTCCTTGGTCTGTCTCGGGTAGTTTGCATCTTCCGATTATAAAAATGTAATTGGAAATAGAATCAATAAACTCAAGAGTCCCTTAAAAATTGTCCTGGAGATGAGTCTTTCTTTTACCAGTTCCTTACCTTAAAACTTTACAATATTAAAAATTTAAAGCGACTGAAACAGTATAGATTTTGTAAATACGCTTCCCGGCATGGGTTGCAATGGCTTATTAAACGAAAAACATTGTTTAAGAGGGCATTATCAGAGAAAACCAGAAATATGTCATTTTCAAATCAGATTTTAGACGTATTGACTCTTTTCCACACAAAATTATAAATGGATTTCGAAAGATTGTTCTTTTATCTAGCTAGCATTCGCATGTAATAAATTTTGAGAAAATTATTTAATTTTTAGTATAATAAGGTTATTCCATAGGTCGTTGGCAGATTTGTTCAATTTTCAAAAAAGATTTTGTATTATACCACACCCATTTCAAATAATATAATCATGCAGTAAAATAAATCAATACAATATCTAGCAAACGCATGTTTTAGAATTTTAATTTTAGCTTCAATAAAATCATTAAAAAATATGTACGTACATGTGTTTCTTGACGAAAATTGGTCCATTTGTGTATTTATTTGCGCACTTACAAACTAATATATTTCAGATTTTTTAACATTCTTGTTAAATTTAGACATTATTGAAAAATAATAAAAAAATAATTACAAAAAGTGCATTATTTTAATAGTTTTATTATCACGCCTTTCAGCATTTTTGGATGAAGGTATAAATTAAAGCTAATTAGGATTGAAATAAATTCGACATTGAGTTATAATTTTAAAAAGCTGGTACGGAGAATAATTAATCTTTCTCATTGTAACCGCCCTGCACGATTGTAAGAACAACTTTCGACGAAATGTGGATTTTCGTCTGCTGGCTGGTTAAACGCTCTTAACTGAATCACCTTTCCCGTGCGTCCCCGTTCCCCTCCCGCGCCCCCTTCCTAGCTAGCAACATAAATTATAGCCTATACGTTATTCTGATGTATGAGCTATATTATTGTAAAGTTTCATTAAAATCCATTCAGTAGTTTTTGCGTGAAAGAGTAACAAACACACGTATATCAATACTCGCGTTAATAATATTAGTAAGATTATGTAGTGTTCTGTCTAATGGCCAGTGGAAGTGCATTGTATAGCTTTGTTGCAAAGAATCTAATATTTCTTTGGCAAAATGTATTTTTTTAATTATGATTTAATAAGATATTATATATCACGTGATTTTTCAGATTTCTGTACTGGTTTTATTTATTTACCCCCTCAGGTCTCCAGCATGTTTTGTCAAAAGATCGCATTATTTTCGCTTGGCAATAAAATCCAAATAAATGGAATATTTTTTAAAGTTTTTTTTTTACGTGAGCTCCACACAGGAGGCCCTGAGGAAAATAATTTTCCTCAGGGCCTATGTCATCTTTGGGGATGCTGTGTGGAGGGTTTTTTTAAGGAAAGGAAGGAGAGGAGAGTTCTGGGAAGGAAAAGGGTTTAAGGGGTGGGTAGGAATCTGGGGTTCAGTATGTCCTGGTCATCCGCCTCAAAAAAACACATAGATAAATGTATTATAAACGTTGTCATCACCTCAATTTTTGTCGTTTCATGTAAAAATAATTATTAAAAAAAAACACTTTTTTTCAAATTGCGATCTAAAACTTTGGTTTTATAAAGATGTAATAAAATGTAATTAATTTTTAATTTAATTTTTTTTTTTTTTATTGAAAATTTTTGATACAATACATATAATACATAATTATCTACATGAAATAATGAAAAGTATATAAAAAAAACTTAATATAATAAATGTATGAACAAAAAAATCCCACAAATGCAATGCCTGTGCGTGGGTATAATATATAATATAATTTGCGGTTAACTTTTATATTTTAATATAAAACATGTTGTTTTCTCTTTCTAACACCGTTGATAGATCATATTTCTTACCATGAGTAAGGGAGACACAACGGTTTATGAGTTGTTCCCAAAAGCGAACGGTAATGCCCGTTGTCATCCCGTGACAAAATACGCCCGGCAAAATTTCCTCCGACAAACATCCCCCACCAAAGTTTCTGCTAAAACTTAACCTCACCTAACCTAACAAAAAATGGGACAAAAATAATACAGACATCCTGTTAAGACAATAAATTATTGTTATCTGTATTATTTTTGTCCCATTTTACTATTTTTGAACAATTATTCATTCCTTTTTTGTTATTTGTTTTTGGGGTTTTATGCCGTGTTGCGCTACCTCCTCCTTTAGCCAACGTTTCGGAGAGCGTTACAGTGTCCATCATCACGAATTGTACGAATTGCACATCTGCCCTGATGATGGATACTGTAACGCTGTCCGAAACGTTGGCTAAAGAAGGAGGTAGCGCAACACGGCATAACACCCCAAAAACAAATAACAAAAATTCTTTTGGCCTTGAAAATCTAAAATCATAACCAATAATTCATTCTCTTTACAGGATGTCCGTATTATTTTTGTCCCACTTTTTGTTAAGTTAGGTTAGGTTATGTTTTAGTAGATATTTTGTTGGGGAATGTTTTGTCCGTAGGATATTTTGTCGGAGGATATTTTGTCGGGTATATTTTGGAGGAAAAGTCACGGAACCAATTAGCCTGAACGTTTAACAATCAGGTGTTACTCACCGATGGCAGCTGCACTCCAATAGACATCTTCAGATTGAGTCGTAGAGCATTGCCCGATGTAGGGCTGGTCAACTGAATCAGTCCATACCACTGACTCCCATCTGTCTGGTAATTGAAAATCGAAGGGCAGGGCGTTTGCGGGATCTGCTGTCCTGTCACCGCAATGACCAACACCACCAACAACCCCACAGTCAACAGTAAATTACACCCCATCACTCCAATTCCTCACTTTCTCTTATTTTTATCCACGTATTCGCCTCAAAATACAACTAATATCTGAACAATATTAAAATATATTAACACTCATAAATATCAACATTTATATTAAACTTGTATTGCAGATCCTCAGTATAGATAATAATACTACACATACATAATATATATTTAAAATAAATTAAATGCGCCTTATTAAAGGCTACAATTTATTAAATAAACATTCACGAATAAAGCAAAAACATCGATTAAAATCTCTTGAGTATTAAGTATTTTATAGCGATTTTTTACAATTTTGTGTTAATTGTTTTGCGCGAAACTTGTGTTGACTATTGACTAGTGGTTGTAGATATAGCGGACACCCAACCAACACTTCGGTGTCAAGCCGAGAACTAAGTGGACACCGGTGTTTGTTGAAGAGTCATCCTTCATTGCCACCAATACTGGTTGAAGTGGCATCAGGCGCGCTGTAGATTGCTGACGCTTGGCTGGCATGCACTGGGCGCTCTTTGAAAGGGGGAACCAGGCGATGACAGCCGTGGTGTCAGATGTTCTTTTTCATAATTATTACTGAAATTTAAAATGTTGGGATATAGAACAAATAAAAAATATTTATAGACAAGGTGTTGGGGGTAATGTGCACCATCTCTGAGGGGTGGATTCTTCAATAAAAACTTGTATTCCTTTTTTTTAAATTGCATCGTTTTAAGGTGGTTTTCAGGTAAAAAGGTTGAATTGTTTGTGTGGAGAAAGGGTAAATCGGCAGTTGATCCCCCGACTATATAATCTATCTATCTATCTTCTATCTTCTATCTTCTATCTTCTATCTTCTATCTTCTATCTTCTATCTTCTATCTTCTATCTTCTATCTTCTATCTTCTATCTTCTATCTTCTATCTTCTATCTTCTATCTTCTATCTTCTATCTTCTATCTTCTATCTTCTATCTTCTATCTTCTATCTTCTATCTTCTATCTTCTATCTTCTATCTTCTATCTTCTATCTTCTATCTTCTATCTTCTATCTTCTATCTTCTATCTTCTATCTTCTATCTTCTATCTTCTATCTTCTATCTTCTATCTTCTATCTTCTATCTTCTATCTTCTATCTTCTATCTTCTATCTTCTATCTTCTATCTTCTATCTTCTATCTTCTATCTTCTATCTTCTATCTTCTATCTTCTATCTTCTATCTTCTATCTTCTATCTTCTATCTTCTATCTTCTATCTTCTATCTTCTATCTTCTATCTTCTATCTTCTATCTTCTATCTTCTATCTTCTATCTTCTATCTTCTATCTTCTATCTTCTATCTTCTATCTTCTATCTTCTATCTTCTATCTTCTATCTTCTATCTTCTATCTTCTATCTTCTATCTTCTATCTTCTATCTTCTATCTTCTATCTTCTATCTTCTATCTTCTATCTTCTATCTTCTATCTTCTATCTTCTATCTTCTATCTTCTATCTTCTATCTTCTATCTTCTATCTTCTATCTTCTATCTTCTATCTTCTATCTTCTATCTTCTATCTTCTTCTTCTATCTTCTATATAAATAAAAATGAATCGCCGAAATGTATGTACGCGCATAACTTCCGAACGACTGCACCAAATTGGATAATTCTTTTTTTGTTGTGTTCGTTATTGTCAGGACAAGGTTTGTGTAAAACTACTGGTGAGCTCTGGAATTATGAAATTTGTGTAAAAAAATTGTAATAGGTGGCACGCGAGCTATTTGAAAACTGAATGTAATGAAATCTAATGCTTGAGGGGGGAGGGGGAGGGGAACTCGGGTAGGGGGTTTGCGGGAGTGGGGGAAGGGAATATGGGCGGGGACTCTGGAGGGGGGTTCGCGGGACGGGGGAAGGGGAGGAGTGGAGTGGGGAGAGGGAAGATTCAGGAGGCGGAGTGGGAACGCGAGAGGGGAAGGGGACATGGGAGAGGAAGGGGAGGCGGAAGGAGAACGGGATGAATGGGAAAGGACACGCAGGGAGAAACAATTTCTTCATTAAATGGCATAGCAACGCATGCCGGGTACCAGCTAGTATTTAAAAAAAATGTTTATTTGAGCATTATTAACCAATTTCAAACCTAAAATCAATTAAAAATACCTTTAATAGTGGTTGTGTAGATATCAAACGAATATATTTACAATTATTATAAGCAATAATTATCAGCCTGAAACACTCATCCACATTGAAAAATCTTCCGAGAAAAGATACATGACGCCAACGGGACTTGAACCCGTGCCCTTCTGATTGCCGGTCAGCTGCTCTCCCAATTGAGCTATGGCGGCTTATCTTATACCCGCCAAATAATTCAATATATACTAGTGTTTCAATCAACAATTACTGCTTATTATATTTTTTCCACCTGAAAACAACCAATTTTATTTTTACGAGAGAGACACTGTTAGTGTTAAATCCCTAGCTATGTGGTGTCGAGACAAATTATGTCTTCATTTAATTAATAATGTTTACCCTTTGTGCTATGCATAAAAATCTTGTCTAAAACGTTAGTTTAACAATAAAAAATAATAATGAATATTTTTACGGTTTCAATTTTTAGTACGGTTTTGCGTGTCAGAGTTGTACTGGTAGAAGGATTCTTAACTTTCGACCGTACAGACGTTGACGTAATAATAACGTCGGATTATGTTGGCTCTCTGGTTTCGTTAAATTCTACGTAAATAAAATGATAAAACTTTAAGAATAACATGTTTCATTTCATTATTGACAACATTCTTTGCAATAAATCATAGAAAGAAGTAATCATAATCCAATGAAGTCTTCATCAGGTAACTAAACTATGTTGTTAGTTTCTCCTACTGACGGGTATTGTAATTATGATGTTTGTATTAATCCATAATTAATAAATCATCGCAATTATATTTACGACCTCCGAGACAGAGTGGTAAGTCTTGGGTTAAAAATTAATACATTTATAAAGTTAATATTATAACTAGACATCGGATTATATGCACTAACAAAGTGCCAAAATATGCATGCAAATATACACTATAAAAGGCCGAAATATGCACTAAAAACTCTTGATTTGCCCAAAATATGCACAATGCAAAATCAAAAAACCATTTATATTTTTATACATATATTTTAATTAAAGACCGTACAAAAACAGCGAAATATCCTTAATATTCGAAATATTCTTAATTATGCATAGTTTTTGTGATAAAATACAAAGTATTTTTCCAAATTTTCGAGCTCAATTTTGTGACGTTTGTCACCCAGTAATAATTTGTACGCCGAAAACGACCTCTCTACGTCAACTGACGTCATTGGACAAAATTTAAAATTTGGCGCCATTTCTGGAGATACCTGTTTTGGCAGGGTATGACCTGTGCCGTTGATGTAGGCATTAATGTTCTTCATGTCTTCAAGACTCAGGTTTTTTAGCAAAATAGAGTCTAACTTTTTACGAATCTTTTCTGATATTGAATTAGGAAGGGCGTTAGCGAGTTCGATCATTATTTCCAGTATTTCTATTGCTTTAAATAGAGGAAGGTTTTTTTTCCAATTTTTCTATGGCATCTGGTAACTTGTGGAAATGTGTTGAGATGAGGGCGATATTCTGTTTAATGAATGCGTCTTCAAATGCTAGCTTGCTTGAATGAATTGCAATAGCCTCAGAACTGTTAAATTGCCCAACTACTTGTTTTACGGCCTCAATTTTTAGCATAGAATAATACTGCCTTTTGCCAAGTACCCCATCGAGTAATTATGGATTCTGGCGGCAATGCTAGATTTGGCAATTGCTCTTTATAAGACTGCACACGCGACGGTGCTTTTAAAAACACTTTTTTTGTAGAGGAAATCAATTTATTAACATTCCCATACTCTTGCCGTATCTCTTCTGCAAGGCGATGAATCCCGTGAGCTAAGCAGGTAATGTGTAGTAAATTTGGATAAAAAGTTTGCAAGGCTTGGCCAGCTTTCACGTCAGCCACCGCGCTGGTGCCCTACGCGTCATCGTCACCTAGCTCCCTATACGTAGATGATACCTCCCGCTATTAAACGAAATATGCACGATTTGGGAAAAAAGGCTGAAATATGCATTAACGTCGTAATTAGAGAGTCATATGCATTTGCATATGCAAATATGCAAATGCATATAATCCGATGTCTAATTATAACATACTTCCAGTATCTGGAAGTATGTTGCCTGTTGTATGCTGTTGATGCGGTGCTGATTTCTAACAGTATGGAAGATCTACAGTCTCTCGTGTCTAGTATGAACGAAGTATGTATGAAGAATGAGTTAATGATGGATGTAAGTAAGTCTAAAGTCATGGTATTTGAAAGAGAGAGTATGAAAACAATGTGCAACATAGTTGTGAATGATGATTATTTGAAGCAGGTGGATGAGTTTGTGTACTTGGGAAGTATGTTTACGAGAGATGGAAGGGCTGACAGAGATATCGAAAGAAGGGTAAATGCGGGCAACTCTATTAATGGAGGACTGAACGCCGTTGGCGCCAACAAAAAACTGTCCAAAGAAGCGAAGTTAGCCGTCCATATGGAGTGCTGGTACCTACCCTGATGTATGGCAGTGAGGCATAGAACTGGCAGAAGAAGGATGAAAGTAGACTGAATGCTGTAGAAATGAGATCCCTGAGGCGTATGTGTGGTAAATCCATGTACGATCGTGTGAGAAATGTGGAGATTCGCGAAGAATGCAAGGCTGATGTAAGCGCAATGAGTAAGATTAAGAATGGGACGCTCAGATGGTTTGGACATGTAGAGCAAATGAACGAGGAAAGGAGTGTAAGGAGAATATATGACGCAAATCTGAATGGAAGAAGAAGTCGGGGACGCCCGAGGAAGACATGGCACGACCAAGTGAATCAGATACTAGAGTCGGGCCATGTGAAGAGTCGGAATAATAGAAGAGCATGTATGAGACGATGTATGAATGTGAACGAGGCAAGGAGTGTTTGCCAAGATCGAGTTGTTTGGCGGTCCGTCCTCTCTGCCTACCCCTGCAGTAAACAGCGTGATGGTTAGTTAGTTAGTTAGTTAATATTATAACATGTCTTTCAATTTAAACTTTTTTTGCTGTCTCATCCTTAAGCGGGTATTCTAGTCTAGAAGCCCGAATCTCGGGCGTTTTTTGCTATAATTTTTTTTATAATTTATTTATGTTTTAAGAATTCACCAAAAAAAATATGTATGTATATTTCACAAAGTTACATGCTATTGAAGTACAGAGGGGGGGAAGACCGTGTCCATCTGTCACAATTTCCACCCTTCTGGTCATCTGAAAAATTAACAAAAGGTAGATTCTTTATCAGTACAAATGTCATTTTTTTTTTTTTTTTTTACAGTGAATACCGCACAAGAATCTCAACTGCTCCCGTCTGGAGCCAGTGAGACTATGGCATCCCCAATTGGGGTATGTTGTGAGGCTGAAGGTAGTGGGGAGGGGAAGGAGGTGGGGAAGAGGAAGGTTGGGAAGTACCTGGCTATTCAGATCTGGTCACTAAACACGGCTAAAGCCATTTTCAAGCAACGTTTCAATTCTGAATGGTGGTCTTACACCAGGGCGATACTGATAGTATCTTCCACTCTGGAAAATGCCGCAAATATACTATATATTATTTTAAATGAATTAATTGTGAAAACACAAATTAATCAAATAAAATTTATTTGCGCATGCCGGGTTCGAACCCGCGACCTCCGGATTGTGAGTCAAGAGTCTTACCCACTGGACTACGGAGGTCGTCAAATTATGGTAGGAACCAAGATTTTTTTTTAAATCTCGCAATATGACGGCTACTAAAACCAAATTTTCAAAAATAGTAAAAATTCAAAATTGTGATTTGTTGTTGGTTCATACTTTAGAGGGATATATAAAGAAAATTCAAGCCAAATTTCAAGAACATTGGTCGATTAGAACTTGAGATTTTTTGACAAACGTTTCGAAAAAAGTAGTTTCGAGAAAAACGCGTTAAGAGTTTGGTTCTATTTAAATTCTAGTTATATTCCGTTTAAACCGGTCGAAATGCCAGGACACTAAAATGGCTATAACTTTTAAAATAATTCGTATTTCGAAAATTCCTTTTAATGAGATGTTCTTGAATATCTAAACTATCTAAATATGCCCCCTTAAATGCCCCTTCTTATTGTCTTGAATTGAATTCTAATTATGAGTTGTTTTACAATTTTATTTTTTTAATTTAAAAATAAATAACACAAAAATACAACATATAATATTTTGACTTAAATTGCTTTAATTGCAATGAATGCATTATTTGAATGCACCTCTCGCAAGTCTAAACCACCATCAAAAAATATTTGCCTACGGCGCAATAATATTATTGTTGAATATTTTTATTTTTGTACACGTATTATTTTTACATTTTTTAAATGCTGTGCATATTTTGATGGGGCCAGTAGTTAATCGTCGCGCCACTGAATTCAAAGGTAGGTATTCTTTCAATCAGGACTGACGGAGTCTCAAACTAACTGGTTCTGGAATAAATTTAATTAAAACATCATGTCGGCACGAGAGTCACGTTTAAAAGATGCAGTACATAAAACAATACTAATTGGGTATCAAATAATGTACACGTGTATTCTGGTATGACAGTAGAACCCTCGACAGTATCCCGAAATAATAATTATTTTAAAATAAGGTATCCCAGTGAAAAATATTATGGCTTTAAAAAAATATGTTCATATACAGTATATAGACCAATAAACGCTGATTCTGATTAAATAAGTTTTATTTAATAATATTAAAAGCAGAGTTTTTTAAAAAAATATATAAAAGTCCATTTTTAGAGGGTCGTAAAAACACGCCGTCAAGTTGGCATTATTGAAATTTTTAGTGGTGACGTCACTGTTCGTCGTGTCGTGACGTCACAAGTCATTGTATGGGAATGTAGGTATGACACAAGCCATCGTATTAATTTATTCGTTTATTTTCATAACGTTTATAGAGATTGAGTTGTTTTGTTTATTGAAACATTATTCGGGCCTAAATAATGTTTCAAAAATAAAGATATCTCTTATTTATTGAAAATATTCAAAAACCACTGCACAAAAAAAATAGTAATGCTACTTCTATGGAGAATACTTCGAACAACGAAATTCAAAATGGCGGCAGTTGATCAGCTGATTGCCTAATCCTATAGTAAGTTTTCAGGAGTGATGACGTCACACGATTCACCATACGCACAGTGGTTTTCTGGGGACCTTGAAAAATTAAAACTTTGACAATTATTTTAACTATTAAAACTAACTCTAAAAATAAAAATAAAAATGCAGTCATTTAAATTAAAAGGTTCTCTATTATCATTTTGTGTGCGTTATTTAACAATTTCAAACTTAAAGTCGACTTCTAAAATAAATTTTAATAATAAGTTGATGAAAATATCAAAAGAACTTATTTACAGTGTCGATTTTTTGTACTTTTACGCTGGTATAAAGTATATAGACAACTAGTTTTATCCTTAGTGTATTTGAATGAAAATATGTTTATGCTTTTTTTATTCGGAGGTACTTTCTATCTGTACAACTGTACACCTCTATACCTCATCGGTACATTTAGTTACATTTTATTTAAGTAGGTATACCGTATTTTCTCTAAACCAACTGCATATTGTATATAAGTAGGTATGTCGAGAGGCCAACCATCAAGTGATCAACTGTCATGGAAACGTGTTTTATATCTATTTAGTTTTTGTCTTCTTTTATACGTAGTATAAAATAAAGTCGCTCCCGCTCATAGATATCAGAATCAATAGAAAAGAAGATACAGATGAGGAGTAAAACCAAACTATGGGGGGCGAAGAGAGGAAAGATACTGTGATTCGTTAAAAAATCAATCTGACAGTATACAGTGTATAGGCATCTCGCATTATAATATCACCATTTAATTCTTAAAAGCAAAATCTGCTTTGAATGAATAGACCTTTTTACATGGGAGCGCGAATTGCTTGCCACGTTAATAACATATTTGCTAAGGCCAAATGCTTTCCCCGAAAAGATTCGCCCCAATTCACATAGCAATATTTTGTTGCCATGTTTAGTTAACACACTTTTACAAATGTTTCATAATTTACTTACCCCTGTAACCAGCGACGAGCACACTGGAGAACCGCCCACATTCGCTATGTCCATATAATATGTGCCTATAATGTATAGCACAAGCTACCGTTTTTGGCGTGTTATTTCGTAAAACGTATGGACGTTAGTTCCGCGCTGGTCATTACAAGAATGATGACGTCACATATTTTAGATTCAAGCGTGGCTCTCTCCCCTCTGCATAGAGCGAGCTGGCTCCAAGGCGGAGCTATAGCCGGCTCCATGGGGAGGGGGAAATAATACGTTTTTATCAAAGATATTGAAATATTAGTAGATGTGCTATCTGCTGTTTTTACTATGTGGGTCTGCGTTTCCGGGTGTCGCCGATATTGTTTACCAATTAACAAATAATTAACGAATAAACCAACGAACGTTAAACTAAATGAACGAATTCTTTCCTTATTCAAAATATATTGTTAACCAATATTAATGCACATTTTCAAAATATCAACGAAATGAACAAATTATTTTTGTATGAAAACTACGCTAATTAGCGCGTAGTTCGGCGACAGTTGCGCGGACACCATAGCATATCTCTTCTGTATTTGAATATCTTTAGTTTTTATCACTTAGGGCAGCTCCAGATATATTCATATGTCCGTGCTCCCGCTGTATGTGCGCTTTAATCTTTTATACTACGCAACGGATTTTCATGCGGTTTTCACCAATAGATAGATTGATTCACGAGGAAGGTTTTTAGGTATATGATTTGTCAAGGGTTTGTGTAAATTGGTTGAAATACATAATATATCTGGGCAAGCGGCAGCGGGCAGCGGGCAGCGGGCAACGGGCAGCGGGCTGACAAACGGGCGCGGGCGGAATGGATTTGATTTAACATTTAACAGATGGCGTTGGTTATAAAGGTTTCGTTAGCCACAGCAACGTGTGGCTGTGTCTGCTAGTGAATTATAAAAGTTTTCATTGATCTTGTATTGCAAATCCAGAATTAAAAATATTATCTTTAACTAATTTCCCCCATATTTTTAGTAGCTATCTTTTTGAATGATTACAAAGTTCTTTAACGAATTTGTTTTAACCTAGATAATGTCTCGGGTGCACATGATTTTATTTATATGGTTATACCTACTGACTTTCTAAAAGTCTAAATTAATAGTATTTTTATTGGAAGATAATACTAATAAATCTAAACGAAAAATAAAACAGAATAAGACACAGAAAAATAAAAATGTAACGGTCGCAGATACAGTCGCAGTATTATCGTGTTCTTAAATTATATATTACATTGATGTAGGCTTGTTGAAAAAGTATCGATATATCGATATATCGATATTTTTAGCCGATATATTTTGATCCGATATATCGATACAAAATATCCAATATCGAAAATTGTATCAAAAACGATATATTTTTTTAAATTTATGTATTTAAAGTCAGTAGAATCCAAAACCGTATAGGAACGAACGGAAAAAAAGTAACTGTATTGGGTCATGACATAGGGATGTCGAAAGTGAAAAAAAATATCGATATTTCGATATATCGATATTTATTAAAATATCAATATCGACGTCGATATATCGAGGAAAAAATATCGACATATCGGTCAAATTTTTAAAGATTTTGCGTTTTTAAAATAATACTGTATTATGCTCAATATTATCAATGGTAATTTTTATACACAATGTGTATTATTTAAATGTACAAAGATCTCAATAAAAATGATGGTATTTTTAACAGTATTTATTTTTATTAGACAATAATTACAAAAATATAAAAAACTAAAAAGCTATCTTCTAACTAATATTTTTAAACCTTTTTATTGTATCAGGCAAACCAGTATTTATCCTTAATCTTAAGTATTCCAGAAATCTTCGTATTTTTTTTTAAATTCACGAGATGTTTTTTTTTTAAATATCCCAAATTTGTCGCATTAGTAAATGAAAAAAATAAACTTAAAATCTTTAATACACACCTAAAGGTATTGGATCCACGTTGAAAAAAGTTTGCCAGCAAGCGGTGTAAAAAGTTATCAGTCCCTAAATGTTATATAAAAAACGTTGTACTTTCACACGAACGTCCTGACTGTTCGGGAAGTCAATCTTTGCTGACGTGTTACGCAGCGACGAAACGTTTTGCTGAGTTCGGTAATAGGGGGAAAGATGCGCTGGTATGTGATGTCAAGATATAGAAACAAAATTTAATGGTCCCTGCAATTTGAAATTCCGATTTGTTTTCGACGCTTTCATATTAGTAAAACCATTGTGCGGCGGCCTGAGGTAACGCGGGACTCGGTCGCTCCAAAGTGTGCGTGTGGGAGGCGCTATGGGAATGACTTAGTCGAAATGGCCGAAAATATCATACATTTCTATGCACTTACCTACACCATATGAGATAGTATTGTAAGTTAATAAGTAATAGTTAAAATTTCAACCGCTAGATGTCACGAACCCGATACAGTTACTTTTTCCGTTCGTTCCTATACGGTTTTGGATTCTAGTGACTTTCGTTACATAAATAATATACAAAAATATCGTTTTTGATACAATTTTCGATAGTGGATATTTAATATCGATATATCGATATATCGGATCAAAATATATCGGCTAAAAATATCGATATTTTGAATTAAAAATATCGATATATCGATATTTTTTCAACAAGCCTATCATGACATCTGGTGATTGAAATTTAAACTATTAATAGCTTACAAATCTATTGTCTTTGCATTCGTATTTGTGATCACCAATACTATCTCACGTGTGTAGGTACATACATAGAAATGTATGCTATTTTTCGCCATTTTTTTCTAAGCCACTCCTATGTGTTGGTTCCCAATTGTCTATGATTATTGACTATACCTTAATACGCCAATAGAATGTTACTGAGACGCATACAAACTTTGTATGCATCTCATTTTACATATAAGTTAGAAGACAGCTTTTTAGTTTTTGATATTTTTGTAATTATTACGTAATAAAAATGAATAGTGATAAACATACCTTCATTTTTATTGAGATTTTTGTACATTAAAAAAAGCAAATTGTGTACAAAAATTACTACTGATAATATTGAGCTGAATACACTATTATTTTAAAAACGCAAAATCTCTTGAAAATTTGACCGATATATCGATATATCGATATTTTTTCCTCGATATATCGACGTCGATATTGATAGTTTAATAAATATCGATACATCGATATATCGATATTTTTTTTCACTTTCGACATCCCTACATTAATGGGTATAAACTCCAAAAGTTATTAAAAAGTTATTCCAATAAATATTGAAATATTAAATTTAACGTATGAGTAGGTACTGCATGTCATAATTAAATGCTATTAATTGAGCTTCTTTTATAATCGCATTAATATGTCTAAAAAATTTGCGAGTTCCCGGCATGCATTACAATGAAACGCAACTGCATTGGTTTCTTTCTTATGAGTCCCCGTTCCTATCTCGGGTCCCTTTCCTCCTCCCACATCGCCCTCCCCCCCTCCAACCCTTCCCCTCCCCCACCCGGATTCCCCACCCCGTCAGTACTCCATTCTAATTGAGTTAGAATTCCCTCACCAAACACAAGAGCATTGTCTCTTATGTTGAGGAAAGGCAATTTTTTGTTTCTTTGTCAAAACCTTATGTAACTATGTAACCGATGTAACTTTGTACGTATTTTTAATCAGTATTGCCAAAAACAAATGTTAAGATGAATACAAATATAAAATAAAAAAGATAAAGTGTGTACACTAGAGGTGGGTAAGTTCTGCATTTTTCCGGAAGCCTCCGAGACTTGCTTCCTTTTAAAAGTACACGAGTTCTAGGAGCAGGTCCCGGGTCCGAGTTCTTAGGTGCGGACTGGGCACTGGGTATTGGGTATTGTTGCGGCGCACCGAAACGGGACGCACGGGTTCAAAGAACTCGGAACCAGGACCTACTCGTAGAACCCACACGAGAACTCAGAACCCCGGAGTCGGACAAGACCCGTGTAGGTACATTCAATGTATCTACACTGCACGGTCTTTTATTGAGAATTTAAATAAGTAAATTAATAAGCTGTAATGCTTTACTATAAACTATTATTTTATAATGCACGTCACCCGTTGATTAACGATACCAGATAAGACGCTCGAAGCGGTCACGCACGTGTGTGTCGATCAACGAACAGCGATCGAATGACCGCCCAGCGCCCAGCTCGTGAACTCGTGACTCAAGGGGAAGTGTCATAGTTGGCCGGCCGCGGGTAGCGGGGAGTGTCGGGAACTCACCGAGACCCGCGACTCATGAGTGGAATGGTGAGTGACGCCGGACCGTGGATCGCGGAGCAAGCCGGCGGCCACGGGGTGAGTCAGGTATCGTAGTTCGCGGCGTTCGCGCGAGTCCGGGAGTGGGCGGAATGAATGGATTGTGTCGCGATTCACGTAGCTTGGAATAAGGCGCTTGGGTTTAAAGGAACCCGGGACTTGTATTCGAGTGCGGTTTTCGCGCTTCGGCGTTGAGTTGCTCGGACCGCCGGATTACCGCCGGATTTATTTGGATGCGGAGAGTACTGGGACTGGGCCGGGTTCTCTGGGAGTAGTCGATTTGAAAAAGGAATGGGAGTAGGACCCGCTTCCCGCAAAGGAGCGGATCACATGAGCCCATTCCAGCTGAACTGACACATCGCTAGTGTACACGTGTATTTAACTATTAGGACTATTTCTCTCATCAAATATTCCGCTCATATCACAACCAAGTGCCAACTCAAACCAACAATATGTCAATGACCGATGACACGCGTCGTGGGCGACACTTGCAATAATACACAAGTTAGGATTATTACTAGAGTAAGTTCGGGTAATATGGCACACCATAAGCCTTTTTGCTAATAAAATACGAAATTTTTGAGATCAAACAGCTTTTTTTGGTTAAATCAGTCCTTTGAACATAATGGTACAAAACAATTATAAATTTAAGGTTATTGACTTCGAAACAAAGCTAAAATAAACTTTTTTCTTAATCTTGAATAATCTTAAAATATAAATGTAGTAGGCTAATATGGCCTAGGGCCATATTGGCCCCAAATGAATTCCCCACCATATCAAATAAAATTTAAAAAATAATATAAATAAGGACTTTGGTCAGAACTGTCGTCGTACAATGGTTCATTTTCTTCTTCCAAGCTAGACATTTGTACCTCCTTAGATTTTGACTTTGGCTTTTTACCTTTGGCCTTTCGTTTTTTGCCTTTACCCGAAGTCTTTTCGATTTAATTTTTTTGTTAAAGAGTCTTGCAATTCATTTTGTACAGGGATGAAGTAAGCAATGTCGACGTAGCAGCCTTTCTGCCCCGGTCAGTAGTTTTTCTAAGTGCTATTTCTGGTATTGGAGACAATTGGAACGGCGTTATCAAAATTCTGATCTCTTGAAGTCGAAGGCCGTGGCGACCTCGTAATGGGAACCACAACTTTTTCAACATGGACAGGTGGTGTGCTGTTCTCGTCTCTTGAAGCAGAGGCTACACCAATAGCCAACGTATGACTCATATCAGGTTCATTTATGGTGGATGTCATGTCAACAGATTCATTTTCTATTGCAGGAGTAGAACCTAAAATTGTTGGTTCTGGTGTTATATTTTCTTGATTGATGATTGTACATTCTGGCTTCGCGATTGACACCTTGCACAAAGTTTGGCGTTTTCTTTGTGAAATTTGTTTTCGTGAAGCCATTGCCTTTAGGAAAAAAATATTATCAAATTATAAAGATTTACGGCCCAGTGGACCATATTGGCCACCCGCCTAGTGGCCATAATGGCCGCAAGGACGTTTATGACAAATAAAATTCTAACCTTAAAACTAGCAGGTTAAGTGCTTTAAAAAGTCACCACACTATTTTTTTTTTTTTTTTTTTTTTTTTTTTTATATCAAACGTTTATTGATTATAGCATATAAAATATAATGTACATTTAGATGATGTGTTAATTTGCTTACATGTTCATATTCAAATATGTTAATACCACTCTTCCATGGAAGCGTTAGCTTGTGTCTGGAAGAGTAGTGTACATTTTTTAATGCTATATTTAAGTTCTTAAATTACAATGTGAATGTAAAAAACAATAAGTTGTAAGTTCGGTGATATGTAATTATAAGTATTTATCTACTATCAAAACAATTTTACTATTTGGATAATGTGTCCAGAATTATTGTAATTAGTTGCTAAAAACAATACAAAATTTAACTTATTTGAAGAATGGAGTATCACTTGGAAACTGAGTTATAAGTAGATTAGATTAGTCGGAAACTGTTTTTTTTTTTTGAGATTATCTTTAAAATATTTTTTTACAGTGTTTATTAATTGGATTTTATCATTAATTTTTCTAATTTCATCCGGTAATCGGTTGAAAATAAGTCTTCCTTGATAAGTATAATATTAATTAAAAGTTTACCTACAAAACTGTGTACAAGCAATATAAAAATAATGATTATTTGAGGAACAGTAAGGAGTGAAACTTGCCAAAAAATAACTTCAAATCAGATAATTTTCGATCGTCGCACTCGCCGGACAAACGCGCACTCGCCGCAACGCAAGGATCTTCTGAGGGGGTCAAGGGAAGGGAATATGGCGTACACGTAAACCACTAGTGTTTGTTGGTGTCGGAGAAAATAATACTGGCCATATTGGCCGACTAGGCCATATTACCCGAACTTACTCGTATTTAGATTTTAATACAAAACCTAATTAATAAACCTTGTATTAGGGAACGTATCCATACTACGTGACCCGTTCAGGGGGAGGTCCTCAAAATACGCACGGCTTAGGTTTTTAGTCACCGGGGGGGGGGGGGGGGGGGGTTAAAAATTGCAAAATTTGGTCACGTAGTATGGGTACGCTCCCTTATCCTTATTCTTATCACTCCCCAAGTCAATTGTGCGTAAAGGCCTGATCGTTCGCCTCGCCATCGATCACCGTTCGCATCGATTACCGTTCGCATCACACTTTTCGTAACATCACACTTTTTTTAACACATCACCACTTTTCGCAATGCATTCACCACCCCCAAGTCGAGCGTGCGCAAAGAAGTTTTACTTCAAAAACTTCTTCGTGAAAACTTCGAAAAAACTTCGAAAACTATGAAAAGACGAAAAATAGCAACACTAAAAAGCGTCAAACACATACATCTTTATGATGTGGCCTGCGAGAGAATGGGATAGTGTAATCGGTCTCCTCTTTGTGGGTGCTTCATAGTAAGGCAGTTTTCTGAAGGTTTCGCTTCTACCGCATGTGAATTATTGCACACTCTGTTTTTTTTTTATATTTTTCGTTTCATAATTACGTATAATGTAATAATGTCTATTAAAACAATTTCATTCTATAAGTATTTTGACATTTGGTTTTCATAACTTTATGAACAAAAATGAACACATTAAATAGCAGTCTCTTTCTTGATAGGAAACCAATTTTGTTCCCCTCTCATTTGATTTACCTTCGCATACTTGCCTTTCCCCAGTATACATCTCATAACTTCTAGCTTGTTCAAATTTCCTTCTAGGAATAGTACCTAATCTAAATGTGGAGCAATAATAGTTTTATAAATGAACTCTAGTATTTCCATTTAGTGACTTAAGCGTCGATGACACAGGGCGAGTTTACAAGCTACTATTTGGGAAATTCACTATCTGTTAGTAAACTCGCCCAGTGTCATCGTGTTACTTGCTAACTAGCAGATTGTTGACAATCTACGAAAAAAGTTGAAAGGTCGTCAACTTTACTCGCCTACACACTGCTCCGCTTGCTCGTGATTGGTTTATTTATGTTTTTCAAGATGGCTGCCAACTAACAGCTGATTTCGACTGTCAAACATCACAGAATTAATTCACGCAGGCGTCGTTATTCTTGTTACTGGCGCTAGTAGCGACCTCAGTTTCCTAGGCTACTAAGCGAGTGGATAGTTTTGTGTGTCATCATGACAATCTCACTCGCCGATTTACCCGCTTAAACTTAGTAGATAGTAGCTTGTAAACTCGCCCTGTGTCATCGAGGCTTTAGCTATGAATTGCATAATGAATTGCAAATAGCGGTAAGAGTTAGCAGGGGGTAAATTTGGAAAATCATTGCGATGAAACGCTCACTCGCACGCAATTTTTTATAAATACAATTATGAGCTCTGGCGTTATGAAATTTGTAAAAACTCATTAGATGGCACGCGAGTTATTTGAAAATTGTACCTATGTATTTCAATAGTTTCCAGTTTCATGTGTCTAGCATGGTTGTCGAAAAATCCACAAATTATGTAACCTTCAAATCAATGAATAAAGACTATTTATTTATTTTTAGTTTAGAGGCAGTAAGGGAGGGAGAGAGAGGAGAAAGGCGGGGAAGGTGGAAGAGGAACACGGTTGGGTGAGGAGACGCGGGAAAGGAACTTACATGGGAGATTACACGCAGGGGAGGGGTGACGGGAGAGGGAAATAATAGCGGTAGGGGAAAGCAGGGGGGTAAATTTGAAAAATCCATGCTTCTCACAAGTATGGCTGTATATGACTGCTCAAACGTCGTGAAACCTTCTGATTTTTTTCGTGAATGCACCAGACGGAAAAAACAAATATTTTTCCGTATCTAAAAGAACTTTTTTATTTTGTCAGGAACATTTACAGGTTAATAACATTAAATACATTAAAGAAAATAGCAAATTATAATAGTTAGTCATTGAAGAAGAAGATAACAATAATAAACAATAATAAATTTGACGACCTCCGTAGTCCAGTAGGTAAGACTCTTGACTCACAATCCGGAGGTCGCGGGTTCGAACCCGGCATGCGCAAATAAATTTTATTCGATTAATTTGTGTTATTTCACAATTAATTCATTTAAAATAATATATATTATATTTGCGGCATGTTCCAGAGTGGAAGATACTATCAGTATATAGTTGCTTGAAAATGGCTTTAGCCGTGTTTAGTGACCAGATCTGAATAGCCAGGTACTTCCCAACCTTCCTCTTCCCCACCTCCTCCCCTCCCCACTACCTTCAGCCTTACAACAAACCCCAATTGGGGATGCCATAGTCTCACTGGCTCCAGACGGGAGTAGTTGAGATTCTTGTGCGGTATTCACTGTAAAAAAAAAATAAAATAAAATAAACGAAAAAATTAAAGAGGACAAGACACAGAAAAAAGACAATGGTCGCAACTAGGACTGGAACACAGACCTCTCGTCTAACCGGGACGTGCGCGTTAACCAATTTCGCTATTGTCACCTTCTTTTTTCTGTTTTCTGTGTCTTGATCTCTTTCATATATTCGTTTAGATTATTATTGTTATCTTCTTCTTCAATGATATATTACTTTGATGGGAATAACCTTCAAAAGTTATAAAAGAGAGTTTTTATTATAAAAAAATTATAATAATTTGGTTAAAAAATTAAATATCTTAGAATAATTATCGATAATATGGAAAAGTCACATTCATTCCACAGTAGACAGAAAGAGAAAAGTTATCCAAATATTTTTTAGACTTAGAAATACTGTATCATTAAAAATATTAAAATACCAAATAACTAATATTCACACCAAATACAAATCTTCTCGTCTATCTATCTTCTATCTTCTTCTTCAATATAAATAAAAATTAATCGCCGAAATGTATGTACGCGCATAACTTCCGAACGACTGCACCGAATTGGATACTCTTTTTGTTGTGTTCGTTATGGTCAGGACAAGGTTTGTATAAAACTACTGGTGAGCTCTGGCATTACGAAATTTGCATAAAAAATTGCAATAGGTGCTGTTTGAAAACTCAATGTACCGGGACTGAATGAATGGAATGCGGGAGGGTAGAACTCGGGAGGAGGGTTCGCGGGACGGGGTAAACGGGCGAGGGGAGTGGGGAGAGGGAAGGCGGTGTGGGAACGCGAGGGGGAAGGGGACGCGGAAGAGGAAGGGGAGGCGGAAGGGGAACGGGAACGGGACGAATGGGAAAGGACACGAAGAGAGAAACAATTTCTTTATTAATTGGCATAGCAACGCATGCCGGGAACCAGCTAGTAATAAATAAAATGTCAATAATTATTACCCTTTTTTTTACTTAATATTACCTATATAGATAAGAAGTAGACAAACTATCTAAACACAATCTAGATATACTCTCTAAAATATAAAAGATAAATATAAACGGAATTAAAACCAAAACACTTTCTTTAACATTTTATTATATAGTTGAGGGAGCGGGAGATAGAAATGAAAGGCGTCGGTCGATGTATGAGTCAGTCGTTTATTGGGCTACGTAGCGAGGGTCGGTGAAGCAGTAACATGATGTAAAGCAGGGTGCCGTGATGAGATGCTGCAGGCGTACGGAGGTGATGGAGATGGTGTGGTGAAGATCAGCGAGTTGCTCAACACCTTGGCGGTGGAGATGACCTATCTTCCAGGCCGTTGCTCGACGCTTTGAGTCGCGGAGATGAACGGTGGGTGGCGAGGCGGAGCGTGTTTCCATGGCAGCGAAGCACGGTGGGGCTTCGGGGTGCTATGAAATGGTGAGCTGATCCCTTGGCTGAAGGTGGCGTCAAACCTTATAAGTCGCGGGATGTAGCTGTTCTCAGGAGCTGAAGACACGATGGGCCTTGTAGCTGAGACGTGGTGGTGGAACTCGGGAAGCTGCCCTGGATGCGTAGCGATGCCATGCAGGAGCACTTGTGCGATCTGTTACATGTTGAGATATTGACCGACTGTTGAACTGATACTGACTGAGCGAGCGAGCGAATCTATTGCTTATGTAGCCGCGGTAGAGTATTTACTCTCACGGTAGGTAATACGTGCCACTTCGGCAGTTGACGAAAATGTTCGGCGCCGTACAGATATTGTACGGTGCTATCTCGAGACCTTTCTAGGCGGTGGCGAAATTATTATTTATCGGTGCGGCAGGCGGCCGAAGTCCATCCTGCCGTCGTAGGTAGATAAGTACATAGGTGAGTGGCTTGCCAGCGCCGCGCGAATATCAGATGTTTCTCGATGTGTCGCCACAGGCTTATATTATTTCCATTATTTTTCATTTTCACTCTGCTGTTTGGGTTTTTGGCGTTTGTACGTGATTGCACTTACCTCCTCCCATTCAAGAATAAAGAATAAATTAAATTATTAAATTATTAATATAAGCAATAATTATTAGCCTGAAACACTCATCTACATTGAAAACATCTCTCGAGAAAAGACGCGGGTTCGAGTCCCGTCGGCGGCAAGTATCTTCTCTCGGGGAGATATTTTCAATGTAGATGAGTGTTTCAGGCTAATAATTATTGCTTATAATAATTGTTACCCTTTGTGCTATGCATAAAAATCTTGTCTTAAACAATTTTATCAATTAAAAAATAATAATTAATATTTGACGAGAAGTATTTCACCAAAAAATGTAGATATAATTTTAAGGGTCGACTGAGACAGGTTTATCGTTCTCACTCGAGACCGGCACTGAGACCGAGACCAAGACCGAGAATAAATTAAAATCTCGGCCGAGACCGCGAGCCGAGAGCGAGAATAGATAAATTGAGAAAAAATAAAAATTCACTATTTTTGCGTAATACAGTATATTTAAGAATGTAATAATAATTTGTTTTAAATAGTTTTAATAATCAAAATTGAACAACATGATTTTGTTGCACATAAAAAGCAATTTTTTCCGCGTTTTCAGCCTTCAAAGAGTGTCGCCTCGTGTCGTATAATTGACCAGCTCTGCTAAAGAGCGGTTCACTTGTTACACTAGTAGGTGGTGCTGATAAAAACTTTTTTGCTGCAATCCTAAGTACTTGATATGGTGACGGATACCAATACTCAAAAACATTTGCATTTCTTTGGCTAGTAATTATACACATACAAGACATAAAAGAACTTTTTTTTTCTACTACGAACAAAATTCAATCAAACTTCCTTTAAAGACAATTGTTTGTTTAAAAAAGTAGTAAAATGTACGAACGGCGCGGCACGGCGGCGGCAGCAGCGGTAAGTAAAAACCGCCTCGCTGCCAGCCGACCAATCACAATCTTCAGCTCTCTCACGCACTGACACCAAGTGACGAATGTGGACGCGCGCGGTAGATTTCAATCTCATTATCCAATACCGCACCTACTTACAACGGTCCCAGCTTATGTTAACTTCAACTTATGGCCCAGAATCTCGGCGATTTCTCGCCGAAAACGAAACAGAGTTCCCGGTAGAATTTGTAGCCGAGAATACCGAGACCGAGACCGAGATCTCGGTCGACTCTTAATAATTTGTCTCGACGCCACATAGTGGGATATTTAACACTTACATTGCCTTTCCCATATAAAAATATAGTTGGTTGTTTGCAGGTGGAGAAATGTAACAAGCAGTAATAGTTGAACGAAACACTAGTATATATTGATTTATTTGGCGGGTGGGAGATAAGCCGACGTAGCTCAGTTGTTAAAGATCAGTTGACTGGAGAGTTATCAGAAGGAATAAGGAATAGTAATAGTTATCAGAATAAGGAATGGTTATCAGAAGGACGCGGGTTCGAGTCCCGTCGGCGGCATTATCTTTTCTCGGGAGATTTTTTCAATGTAGATGAGTGTTTGAGTTTTATAGCTTTGACATAAATTCAGGTCTTCAAATATTACGTACAGGATATAAAACATCGCAAATCAATAATTTAGAAATTTTAGAAATAAGAAAAAATGTGAATTCCAAAGCTGACATAATTAATAAGCAAAAAATTTTTGTTAACCCTGTTTTAAATATCTTCCCACTTAACCGCCCTTTTACTTCTAATAGCTTGGTAATCCCCAATTCTTCGAAACTCCCACCATTGTCAACCCTTCCCCCTCCTTCAATTTCTTCTCTGCATATGTAATCTATAATTATTTTTTTAACTTTAGTATACTTTTATTCCTGAAGAAGTGAACATGGTTCACGAAACATGTTGACAGTATAAAATATAAAAAATAAAGCGATGTAAACTAAGTTATTTTATTTTAATAAATAATAATTTATTATTGCTTATAATAATTGTTACCCTTTGTGCTATGCATAAAAATCTTGTCTTAAACATTAGTTTATCAATTAAAAAATAATATTAAATTAAATAAAATTATTTTGGTTTTCCTCAAGGTCAAAGGTTACCTGCGCCGCAGCTAGCGCCTAATGCGGGTCTGCGTTACCACCACATCCGCAGTAACAAAAGCCTTATCTTTGTGCCAACTCATCCGGCTTCAGTTTTAGCTGCCGCGGTTGCACAGGAGCCTGATAAAAAGCCTCAATATCCGTGACTTATTCGCCGTGAGGTACTTGCTTACCGGCTGATTGGGTTTTTTGTCCTCTCACTCCTTTTTTTCCCGCCCACGGATGTGACGTACAAATATGACAGCATTTGCAGATTAAGAATTGTTCCGCCTACCAAAATAGCAATGTAACCTTGTCAATGTTATGAAACCTTTAAATTATTTTATGTAAATTGCAAACAATAACACTACCTACTTTTAGCTCATCACATTTCTATAATGATACTAGCTGCCCCGATAAACGTTGTTCTGCCATATGAATTATTTCTAGTGAATATTTTGGTTGTTAAATAAAAAATAACGAATGTATTGTAAGTGTGTGGTGATGGGATCTATGACAGAAAGAGGAATGGAGCGCTAGAGACGATGACCACCGATAAAAACAAAAAAAACAGCAACTAAAATAGGAAAATGAAATAAAGAAAATCAACATGAATTTCGAAGAGCAATTGAGTGTACGATATTTTTTGTCAGTCCGTCTTTAGGCAGCACAAGTTCGATGGTTTGCCCACGCCCATGCGCGAGAACATGATGCCGAATGAAATATCAAAATGACGCGACGCTTCTCGTAAATGTCTTGTGCATCTGTGGATGAAAGTTCTATGAGGCGGACGTAGCGCCATTTGTCATTCAACAATATAAATAATTTCGTTCTGTTTGAAATACTCGTACGAAAGACGGTTAAATTTGTTACAATACAAAAATACAAAAATCGTGATAAAAAAATGGGAGGGTGGGGGTAGGAGAGTTAAAATTTAGGGTTGTAGATATTTTTAAATGCCAAATAAATAAAAAATACAAAAAAAAAATTGTTTAAAAAATAGATTTTATTTCTATATATACTTTAAAACCTATTCTCACACCTATCAAATATACATAATAAAATTCATAAAAATCGGTCTAGCCGTTTCGGAGGAGTGCCACCACAAACACCGTGATACGACATAATAAATTTCATAAAAATCGGTCTAGCCGTTTCGTAGTAGTGCGACCACAAACACCGTGACACGAGATTTTTATATATATCTAATGATATATACTGCCGTCGCGTCGTAACTAAAAACACAGTAATTATCTGCTCACATTAGTAAAAGTCAGGAAAATGTCATATATTTCGAGGGGAGAAATGTCACTTGCTCCAAATAATATTAAAAAAGGCAAGATGGAGGGTCACCGAGGATGTCCTGGCTGCGAGAGTGGACCGGTATCAGAAGTATGGAGGAGCTATTCCGGGCAGCACAAGATAGAGATACATTTACCGGAGTGATCGCCAACGTCGGGGGAACTGATGGGGCACGCAAAGAAGAAGATAAAAAAATCTCATAAAAAAAGAGAAAACTTCTTTAGCACCGTTATGATTTGAAACGCGAAACGTGACAAACGCATACATCTATGGGATTTAGCCTGCGAGAGAATGAGATAGAATAATCGGTCTCCTCTTTGTGCTGTGCTTCGTAGCCTTCCCACTCTTGTCTACTTACGTTTTCTGAAGGTTTCACTGTTATCGCGTGTATTTTTTTTAAATTAAAAACGACGATATTGTTGCAATTTAACCGCTCTTCGTAAATAAAGACGCTATATTCCTGTGTCTGTAAATAAATGCTATTGAAATTACGAGTACTTCGATTACACTTACATTTACGAATACACAGTATTTTCATCTACTGCTTGAAATGACTTTAGCCATGTTTGGTGACTAGATCTGAATAGCCAAAAACTCTTTCCATCTCATTCCCCTCCTCACTCCTTTCGCCTCACAACATACACCAATCGGTGATGCCATAGTCTTACTGGATCTGAGTATTCGCGTTACTTTTTCCGTTTTTGCATTCACAGCTTCAAACTTTGCAGATACACTTTGTGGTATCATTTTTAATTAAATGAAAACAAATGATTTCGTAAAAACTACTATACAATCAAAATTATCAATATATTTTGAAAACCAAGTTATTATTAATATTAATCTTATCCTGACGAAAAATACTTGGTTTTCGAAACATTTCGGTAAAATTGAATATATGGTGTTTGAGTTATTTGAAAATTAAATTTATATTTAAATTTCGATTCAATTCTACCGCAGAATGATCTTGATTCTCTTGTCAAATGGTCGGAATTGAATAACTTAGGGAACGTACCCATACTACGTGACACGTTTAGGGGGGAGGTCTTCAAAATGTCACGCTCGGTATGAATGAGCGGCGGGTTGCTTAGGTTTTTGGTCACCGAGGGGGGGTTAAGAATTGCAAAAAATTGGTCACGTAGTATGGGTACGTTCCCTTACCCTTCAGCATCCAGAAACGCATTGTCATGTCGTTATATTTATATTTAGACTCTTGGTTTTGTTTTGAGAGCTGCAAAAGATTTCAATGATTTAGACACATTCATTATGTTATATAAAACCCTTGTCAGATGCCAACTTGAATATAACTCTGCGTCATGGTCTCCCTTTTACAACATTCATTCAGACAACATTGAAAAGATTCAACGGAAGTTTCTAAGGTTTATAAACTATAAATTGCATATTCCTATACTAAACATTGATTACAATTATCTCCTGGATAAAACGTCTCTATTGAAACTTTCAGAAAGAAGAATAAGCACAGATTTAATATTATTACATAAAATACTGCATTACAAAATTGACTGTTCTGAATTACTTCAATTTATCAATATCCATGTTCCCCAAAAATCGTGTCGACATTTATTACCCTTCTACTTCAATAACACCAGGACACTAGCTTATCAAAATTCTCCGTTTCCGAGACTTCACAGTCTCGGAAATAAATATTCTAATCTAGGTGATATATTTCATCTTAAAACTAATCAGTATAAACGTTGTATATTCTATCACTTTTATTCTTCTAGGCACAAATAGATTTACATAATTTCTTCAATTTTTTATTTTTGAATGTAGCTATTACTTTGTGGTTATCCATTATAGAATAATGAAATAATTTTACTTTGTATAAACCACTTATTTGATGTGCAAATCCGACCGGTTTCGGAACAAACGTTCCTTCGTCAGGGAAAGCTTATACTAATTTGACAGTTTCAATTTTTGTTTATATTGAATATGAGACTTCTTATCATTTTTACATAATATGTATTTTTATTCTATTATTTGTTTTGTTGTTACGCTGTTTTGTGTATTTTCTTTTCTCATTGTATTCATTGTTTGTTACTCAATTTATAAATTATAATGTAAAAGCCCATCAGGGCGTGTAATAAATAAATAAAATAAATAAAAAAATATCCAAAGATACATTTCTATTCTCATACCTACCGCATTAATAAAATACACGCAAAAACGAGATTCGAGACCTAGGCATGATTAAGCAAATCTCTCTTTCAAATCCCACATATCTGACATTGTCTTCCGCACCAACAAAATGCTTTGATTTGTTCTTCGTAATGCGAGATCATTTACTAATGGAATTGCAATACGGAGAACATACGAAGCACTTGTCCGCAGCATCCTGGAATATAGCTCCATTATTCAGGCCCCTTCTGAACAAAGCCATACCCTAGAAATAGAAAAAGTACAAAAAAGGTTTATGCGTTACCTGTATATGAGAGAATATACATTCTTTCCATACCTGTAACCTTCATTGATCTTAACAGGAATGCTCGATCTTAAGAAGCCTCGATCTTAAGATCTTAGAAACTCGGCGAAAAATATTTTTAGGCGAACATTTTTTTAAGTTAAACTCCGGTTTTTAAGTTAATCTAAATCCGCTTATATTAAAAGAGTTTAACTTATATGTTCCTAACGCGTATACTCGTGGGAGATCTCACGCACTTTTTTCTGTGTATCAAAATGCGCCATTAATCTGCTGCTGCAGCAGTTTGAGGAAGCGCAGTAAACAAAGCGGAAATGACGTCACAAGTTGATGAGATGGGCTTCCGGCACTTTGGCGGAATTCTGCACATAATGAACAAGAGCCACCTCTCCGCTGGGGAAGAGACAACACAAATGGAGGGAGGCTGCAGACAAGCCAATATGAAGTTTAATTTTTTTTCTTCATTATAAGCTCCTGCTGAACCGCCGAAGCAGCAGCCATCAATGTCCGTTATATATGCAGATTGTGGAATCATAAAAAAATCTTCGGGCAGTATTTCAGCACCCTGTGTTAATAAATTCAAATAATGATGACTAAAGACATCTATGTTCCGTTATTGTATTTAATTGGTTTTTAATTACTTATTGTTCGACATTGCCGTTAGAGGTTAAATAGAGCAACTCGACCGCTTAACGATTCTGCACCTTCAACTTCGACATCTTCAGTGTCACCTATAGAGAATTCAGTATATATCTATTGACATACGTCATAACATAGTAAAACTGCCCCCATGCACTTTTTTTTCTCTTAAATTTTCTAATCTTCTCCATAATATTTCAATGTATAACTGTTAAGGAAAAGTTGAAAAAAAGTTTTTTTTTTCACAAATCATAAAATCGCGTATTTGCGACAGACGTTGTTATATTTAAAAAAAAAAATCAAATCTATCTATCTATCTTCTTATATCTTCTATCTTCTTCTTCTATCTTCTATATCTTCTATATATATAAATAAAAATGAATCGCCGAAATGTATGTACGCGCATAACTTCCGAACGAATGCACCAAATTGGATAATTCTTTTTGTTTTGTGTTCGTTATTGTCAGGACAAGGTTTGTATAAGTGAGGTCTGGTATTATGAAATTTGTATAAAAAAATTGCAATAGGTGGCACGCGAGCTGTTTGAAAATTAAATGTACGGGAATGAATGTATGGAATGCAGGGGGGAAAGGAGGGAGGGGGAAAGGGGGGAGGTAACTCGAGAAGGGGGTTTGTGGAGGGGGGGGACTCGGGAAGGGGGTTCGCGGGACGGGGTAAGGGGGGAAGTGGACTGGAAAGAGGGAAGGTGGAGAAGGCGGAGAGGAATGGGAGGTGGAAGGGTAACGGAGTGAATAGGAAAGGACACGCAGGGAGAAACAATTTCTTTATTAAATGGCATAGCAACGCATGCCGGGAACCAGCTAGTATAATATAAAACACGAGTCTACAAGTGTCTTACTCAATCAGATGCATTCACTGCCAAGACCCGGACACACTTCACCCCATGAACCCAGGTACCTCTGCTAAATCACCAAACGTAGCGAACCACTTGGGTGACCTACGGCAGAGTGACGTTATCCAATAAATGATTACCGGGGCGGCGGTAAAGTGCACTAACTTCGGGAGACATGATGGTAGAAGTAAACAGGATAAATTAATAACCTGTTTCGAAATTCCGTTGTTTTTTTTTTAAACATATTTTTCGATGGTAGAAAATTTATTTGTCCACGAAAAAAAATTAACTTTTTACTCATTGTTCCTCCACACTTATCCACTGACAACTATTTACTTCTCATCGAAACTCTATTTTATTAAACATGAAATTTTACCTAATCTTCTTACATAAGTTGTCTCGTCATTGTGTGCTCTAATATTCGAAACTTGTTTGAAATAAATGAGCAATTAGGTAATATTCCTTGCAAAATTTCTGATTTCTTTCTAAAATCATCTATTTCAAAATATGTACATATTTTTCTTCTGCGTTAATTCTTGATTTGGTGTCAACATTTCCTTGCCAAATAGTTTTTTTTTTAATTTGATAATTTTCTTCACACTCGTACGTACAAGGAAAATATAATATTTAAAAAATGTATCAATGCTTGAAGCCTACAATTATTTTTATTTCTTTTGTCAACATATAAAAGTTTTTGGCTTATTAAGTCATAAGGCAACGCAATTTTTGCAAATTTAAAATCATTTTGACTAATTTCGACAAGATTCGACTTATTTCTGAAAGATTCTACTAATTTCGATAAGATTTGACTAATTTCGGCAAGTTTCGACTAATTTCGGCAAGAGTCGACTAATTTCTGCAAGGTTCGATTAATTTTGACAAAATTCGACTAATTTCGGTAAGATTCGACTAATTTCGGAAAAATTCTAATAATTTCGACAAGATTTGACTAATGTCGGCAAGTTTCGACTAATTTCGGCAAGATTCGACTAATTTCAGCAAGGTTCGATCAATTTCGACAAAATTCAACTAATTTCTGAAAGATTCTACTAATTTAGACAAGATTTTACTAATTTCGGCAAGATTCGCCTAATTTCAGCGAGCGGCCCGGTATGTGTGTTTGATTTTTTTCTCTGTATCACATATAATACATTTCGCGTTACTCGTCACATGCCCTTGTCAGTTTACATTATCTACGTAAAGGGATTCCATAGTATTATTGGCTCCAGACGATTGGGAGCAGTTGTGACTCTTGTGCCGTATTCATATTTAAAGAGAACAGTTTTAGAAAAAGAATTCTAACGAAAGAAGAAATAGGAAAAATCTGAAAAAAAATCTATGTAAGACATTATATAAGAGCGTATAACCAGAGAAAACCAGAAATATGTCATTTTAAAATTATATTTTAGACGTATTGACTCTTTTCCACAAACAAAATTGTAAATGTATTTCGAAAGATTGTTCTTTTATATAATAAACGCATGTTTTAAATTTTGAGAATAAATGTTCATTTTTAGTATAATAAGATTATACCATAGGTCGTTGGCATATTTGTTAAATTTTCATAAAAGATTTTGTATTATACAACACCCATTTCAAATCATATAATCATGCAGTAAAATAAATCAATACATTATTTGGTAAACGCATGTTTCCGAATTTTAGTTTAAATAAAATCATTAAAAAATATATACGTACGTGCGTTTCTTGGCGAAAATTGGTCCGTTTGTGTATTTATTTGCGCACTTAAAACGAATATATTTCAGATTTTTTTACATTATTATTTTGGTTAGACATTATTGAAAAATGATAAATACTTATGATCAAAAAATAATTACCAAAAGTACATAATTTTGATACTTTTATCATCACACCTTTCAGCATTTTTTAATGTAGGTATAAATTTTAATGAACATTTGGAATGAAATAAAATCGATATTGAGTTATAATTTTAAAAATCTGGTACGGAGAATAATTAATCTTTTTCATTGGAATCGCCCTGTACGTATCGTAAGAACGTCTTTCGACGAAATGTGGATTTAAACGCTGATTGATCTTCCCTCCAAGTGAACGATAATTTGACTTAATATTCACAATAATAATTAATGTGTTATGATGTGTTCTACTACACGCATTAACGTAAGATATACTTGGTCGAAGACTGCACGTAATATATTTAAAAGAAGGCACCTCAACAAAAATAATCAATGTTAACATGGGTTTTATGATTACTGTTATACAAAATTATTATGTATATGACATGATCGTTAAAGCCTGTATAGGACGTAGGCGTATAGTAATATAAATAAATTAAATAATTTAAATCCAAAATAGGCACTTGTGAAAACAAATACTTTACGATATCTAGTTAGTAGAAAATTATGTGCAAGCGTTCTGACATTATGTTCTTATCAGTAGTGTTTGTGTGTTGAAGAAATTAAGATTTTTGGTTTTAAATTGAAAAAAATGCCAAAATACTTCTATTTTTTACTCCAAACAAGCCCGTCTACGTCCTGCTTGTTACATTTTTTAAAGTAGCAAACTAATAAAACTAACGATCGCACTTCTACAGATTAGCTATTCGGTGGTTAAAAACGTCACGGGATATCCTAATGACTTTCCATTTTCACAAGTCAAGTAGGTATGGACTTCCCCTTACAATCCGTGACACAAACCTACGTAAAACTATCACAAATTTCGCAAAGTTTTCCTCAAGGCGAACGCAGCTGTTTTTACATAAGTATGGAAGTATGATTCGTCTAGAAATACGTCAAAGACAAGCTCACGAACTCGTCTGGTCTACATCGTAGATGTATTACGTTTATAGATGAGTCTTGGATGGAGGTTGTAAATCCATCAACTACCACAATTTTAATGTACCTACAACTATCGATGTTTGATATATGCCTTTGTGCTCTGTCGTTACTGCAAAACAACCAACGCCAAAAACTGTTCCGAGGAATGTGTGCACGTAGAGCAGGGTCTCCTTTGCTTACTCATTACTGTGAACATTGCCAATAGGAGACTGGCCTTGCATTTTTGTATGTTTATAGTGATGTGTAGGCAAGTGTGTTAGCAAATAATCATGTTTTCGGTCGGAGGAGACCCTGCTTTAGGTTCGCAAGAATGAGTTGTTTAGACAAATCTTTAAGATCGCGAAACACAACTGCCATATGGGTTCGTCTAATTTCGTCAAGATTAAGCTAATTTTGGCATGTATCGACTAATTTCGGCAAGGTTTCGGCAAATTTCGGCAAGGATTGACTAATTTCGCAAGTTTTAGCCAATTTCGGCAAATTTCGACAGAATTCGACTAATTTCAATGAGATTCGTCTAATTTTAATAAGGTTGGGCTAATTTCAAAAAAATTCGTCTAATTTAAACAAGATTTCGAAAAGGTTCGACTAATTCCGCAAGGTTCTGTCAATTTTTATAGGCTTCTGCATAGTCCACGAGTAGCCTGAATAAGTCACCTCTCTTTCTCTTTCGTTCGTTCGAAAGAGGTCATGTACCTCTTTCGAACACAGAGCACAGTTTTTGAATGGGCTGCCACCTTTATTTTATGACTCTGTGAAAAAGACCGGTTTTTCCAAAACTCCGGTAGTGATCCGCGTCACGCAGAGACCGCGAGGAACCTGACAATCTGTGCCCGCTAATGAATTACCCACTGTCGTCGTTACTATTGACGTTTAAACTTATCCCGTGCGGTTATAACTTATAGTTTACCCAGTTCTTTGGTAACTTCGGTTAATCACCTCTTACAGACCAGGAATAGAACTGAATGACATAACTTTCGGTCGATGTATCGTGTTTAACTAGGGAATGTTGGGTTTTAGTGGGTTTACATGATATTTGGAGGAATTTAACTTCTGTTTATGACGTATACACTTCTGAAAAATTTCCTGTCAATGCCTGGTAGAAATAGGATTAATTAATTTATTTATTTATTTATAGCATGTTACATGATTAATACATTTACTTGAGAAGATACATTAGGTCACCATACTAGGCAGCTGCCTGTATCATCGAATGTTAACATTATCTTAGAACAAAGAAGCCTATTTCAATCAGGTAAATGATAACCTAGTAGAAATAGGATTCTTTAGTTTAGAACCAAAGATATTGAAATATAAGTAGATGTGCTATCTGCAGTTTTTACTAGGTGGGACTGCGCTTCCGGGTGTCGCCGATATTGTTTACCAATTAACAAATAAACTAAATGAACGAATAATTAACGAATAAACCAAACGAACGTTAAACTAAGTGAATGAATTCTTTCCGTATTCAAACTATATTGTTAACCGATACTAATGCACATCTTCAAAAAATCAACGAAATGAACAAATTTTTTTCGTATGCAAACTACTCTAAATAGGTCGTAGTCCGCCGACAGTTGCGCGGACACCATAGCATATCTCTTTTGTATTTGAATATCTTTGTGTAGAACTGTAGCGGCCACCTTTGCTAAATCCATCGCGCCGCTACTGACCTCCACGGAACACGCTGGAAACTACGAAATACCTACAGTCAGTTACTACGATCGCGCCGCCTCGTAAATAATAACGCCACTTACGCGAAAGGCCTAGAACGTACGGCTGTACCATACAAATGCCCGCAGAAAGTTCGAGCAATATCTCACCTTTGCGTGAGTTTACGGCATTACCTACCGTGAGACTAATTACTCGCCACGAGTATATAAGCCAGCGCTCGCTCGCTCAGTCTTCAGTCAGTACTTTCCCATTTATCGATCGAGGAACACAGTCCGAGCAGTGCCGCGACAAAGTGCCGAGCCTGCGCCGGGCACGGGCCCGCTCAGTCAGCAGTGAACAACATTTATCCAGTGTGACACCAGGAACATTTCCAGTACCTTCGAGGAACTTCTCCAACTACCATCTCGACATGAGATGTCAGGCAACGCGCCTGCAACTCAGCAACCACAACCAGCAACAAGCAACCGGCAACAAGCCAGCATTAGCATCCTGCAACGAGCAGCAACCAGCAACCGGCAACAAGCCAGCACCAGCATCCTCACCGCCTCTCAAGGTTCCTTCCTGCGTCACGAAGGAACGTGTGTGTGTGCTCCGACCCACTGGACACACAGCCGCCATACCTCGTCAACGCGACGACGGTCGACCGCCTGGACCAAGGTCACTTCTACACCGCCATGGTGTAGTTCAACACGCCGGCTCCCTGAAGATCTGTGATCTTCACCGCCGTAGTCTCCTGACCTTCCTTCACTCATCATCACGCAGCAGCAACACTCCCGGCACCACTGTCACTGCCGCTCCCGCTCCGCTTCGACCTCCGCTACGTGGCTCCAATAAAGACTGACTCACTACATCGACTGACGCCTTTCATTTCTATCTACCGATACGGCCCGCTCCCTCAGAACCAGCAAACCAGTGTTTTTCTTTCAATTATTTCTGGCTTTCACCCTTCAAGGGAGTTCTATATATATATATATATATATATAGGTGAGCTCTGGCGTTATAAAATTAGTTATTTCCTAAACTACTTGTACTGGGACTGAATGTAAGTAATGCGGAAGGGAGAAGAGAACGCGGAGGGAACGCGCAGAGAAAGGGGGGTTCGAGGAACGAGGGAAGTGGGAGAGGTGTGTGGGGAGGGGGAACGCGTGAGGGGAAGGGGACGCGAGATGGGAAGGGGAGGCGGAAATGGAACGGAACCGGGACTAATGGGAAAGGACACGCAGGGAGAAACAATTTCTTTATTAAGTGGCATTGCAACGCAGCCGGGAACTCGCTAGTATTTTATAAAAACTGAAAATATGTGTAAAATGTGTACAAGTGCTAAAGTACTGCATCGTATGTCGTGTCAGGTCAATAGTAGTTCCTAGCTAGGCAAGCAAATTGCTTGTTCAAGGAATCAAATGCTCCAATTACGCGTTGATTATAAAATGATTTAAGTACTAATTATTGTTTTTCTTCAAATAGATAGTTGCAATGTGTTATTGCGTATAATAATTATGCATACATTAATAACACACGTTTAAAAACGTAGCTTAAAATTATTTTAAGTGATGTTATTAAGCAATTAATTTTGCAGTCTCCTTTCCACCCAAGCCAATTAACCATTTAAGTATTATTGAACCGGTTTGGTCCTTTTGCATGGACAACGCGCATTATGTATATTTTATCTACTTTTTATAACCCGGTAACATACCTATTTGCAAGAAATAAAAGCCTTTTTTTGTTTATTTATTTATAGGATGTGTCACGACTGATGCCGCGACACAAGAATGAAATGGACTGTAAAGCTGGAGTATGCTAGTGGTGTGTGGACTCCGCACCAAGCTAAATATATTAATATGCTGGAAAAAATTCAAAAAAAGTTCCTTAGGTGTGTCTATATGCGGATGTATGGAACGTACCCGAGATTCATGCACCATATGGAATTACTTGCGGCAACTAATAGATTTAGCTTGGAAACTAGACATTATGCAAATCTTGCAATTCTTAGTTTTAACATAATCCATAACTGTATTGACAGCCCATTCCTCTTGGAATGTTATGGCTTATACGTGCCTGAAAATTTCAGCCGTAGTCGTCGACACGACATGTTCAAAATACCATACGGCAGAACAGATGTTCTAGCACAGCATAGCATGACAAGAAGAATGGTGCTGTTGAACGAAATATCGGAAACACTAGATATATACAACTCTTCTTTAGATAGCCTTAAGATTTTTTTTGTATAATAATCATCTTCCTAGGTGTTAAGACTGTCAAAATGAGAAAATTGTACAGTAATTGGATAATAATCTGTTGTACAATTAAAAAAAAATCTAAATTATGCTAATACAAGACAATTGATAGCGTTATGAAAACTCAATCACAGGAATTGGGAGATGTAAGGAATAAGTCCCTTACCTTTGATGGCTTCTTCCACTGTTTCAGGATCGATCCTGGTGCTGGCAGCCTCCCACAATGACGGCACAACGCAAGGTCACAATTACCGACACTTTGGGATTATATGGATTAGTAATTTTGCGATTATTAGCGAGAAATCAATGGCGAGATGTGACCGATGTCACTGCGATTTTTCAACACAACAAAAGAGTAACTAATTTTAAATTTTTGTTGCAATTTGGAAATGAGTTCCACGTATAGTTTGGCAAATAAGTGTAGAAATTAAATAAATTGGAACTAAACGTATTCATTACTATGGCAGCACCGAATTATATGACGATTCCTATGGCTGTCATGTTATCGCATGTTACGGTTGATTTAATGTCTTAAGTCTGAGTAGAAGATCGCTGATTTGATAATATTTTTATTCATTGTTTGCCTGAATTTAATTAAAATGAATAAACCATTACATAGTCATGCAAGAGGGGTTATATTCTGCGTTTTTCAACGTTGCCTAGCCGAGTGTCACGCGAAGAAGATTCTGTCTAATTTAGAAGATGTTTATAGACGAACTGCAGAAATGACTGCTACGTAGTATAGTTTGTTTAATAAATTTCATTAGTATTACAAGATTTATGCCAATTTTCGAGCGATAATAACCATTACAATCTGATTTGAGGTTATGATAAAAAAATCCGGATCTGACACTTCCATTTGACAGTTAATATGCGGCCACAGGAAAAAGGGAATAACTCAATACAAAAATAATAATATGCAAATTCTTTTAACTCGTAGAAAAGTTACTTTTTTTCTCGTTTTCTCTTTCTTTCTTTCCAAGTGAATATTATCTAGTGTGTTTTTAAAACTACCTTCTAAAATAATAATTTTAATGATTTTTCACAGGTAAATCTGAATCAACGGTAAGACGAATCGTCAAGGAAGGGGAAAATGCAGATGGAAAATTTGAAACACCGGGAAAACGGAAAATGGGCATAATAATAATAAAATATGTATTAGCATAAGTGTTGATGATTGGAAAAATTGTTGCAAACACGTGATGAAAATTGAGGCAGAATATTATGCATGAGACAGAACTATATATGATTATATCGATGAACTGCGTTTAGATGAAGATAAAGATACGGAAGAAGAAGAATCACACGAGGACGAAGACAATAATTACATGTCGGGTGTTGAATTAATAGACTTAAATTTTTAAGTACCTACGTTTTTATATCGAAATAAACGCCCACTTAAAATTTGTTTTGTTTTATTTTACTTCTATTAAATTACAGTTTTTGTGCAAAGTTTTTGAAAATATAAATACACTATGAAATATGCATTTTGGCAGAAGTGTTTTTTAAAACATACATTCATTGTCTTATGAGACATCTTGGTGTTGCCATTAAAAACTAGAAAACAATCGCAGCGACATAATTTATTTTCTACACTTAATTGCCAAACTGTAGATATGAAAACGTCTTCTTATTTTCCTTTTGAAGTAACTAAGTAGGGACTTAAAGGAAAGGAGAAAAATAAAGGAATAAATGGCTGATGAAGGACTTTGGAATATGGATTTAGTTTTTAAAAAACTGTTTCAGAACCAAACAGGATGTCTGTATTATTTTTGTCCCATTTGACTATTTTTTAACAATAATTTATAGTTATATGGATGTCTGTATTATTTTTGTCCCATTTGACTATTTTTTAACAAAAATTTATAGTTATATGGATGTCTGTGTTATTTTTGTCCCATTTGACTATTTTTTAACAATAATTTATAGTTATATGGATGTCTGTATTATTTTTGTCCCATTTGACTATTTTTTAACAATAATTTATAGTTATATGGATGTCTGTATTATTTTTGTCCCATTTGACTATTTTTTACAATAATTTATAGTTATATGGATGTCTGTGTTATTTTTGTCCCATTTGACTATTTTTTAACAATAATTTATAGTTATATGGATGTCTGTATTATTTTTGTCCCATTTGTCTATTTTTTAACAATAATTTATAGTTATACGGATGTCTGTATTATTTTTGTCCCATTTGTCTATTTTTTAACAATAATTTATAGTTATATGGATGTCTGTATTATTTTTGTCCCATGTGTCTATTTTTTAACAAAAATTTATAGTTATATGGATGTCTGTATTATTTTTGTCCCATTTGTCTATTTTTTAACAATAATTTATAGTTATATGGATGTCTGTATTATTTTTGTCCCATTTGTCTATTTTTTAACAATAATTTATAGTTGTATGGATGTCTGTATTATTTTTGTCCCATTTGTCTATTTTTTAAAAATAATTTATAGTTATATGGATGGTAGTATTTTTTTGTCCCTTTTGTCTATTTTTTAACAATAATTTATAGTTATATGGATGTCTGTATTATTTTTGTCCCATTGACTATTTTTTAACAATAATTTATAGTTATATGGATGTCTGTATTATTTTTGTCCTATTTTTTTGTTAGGTTAGGTTAGGTGTCCGTAGGATATTTTGTCGGGAACATTTTGTCGTGAGTTGAAAAGTCGCGGAACCATTTCCAGGTTTTAATGTTTACTCCGTGGGAGGGGGGGGGGGGGGGCGGTTCATAATATAATTTTCATTTACTTGTCTGGGGTCCAAAAGTAAAAAGATTGTTCTTTTATGGCTTCTGTAGTTAGAGGCTTTTACATGCTTGGTTGTACAATTAATTTATGACAGATGATTTTTAAACAGATAAAGAAATAATAAAAATAAAATTAGATAAAAAAATGCACACAAATTATTAAAATTAAAAAATTCAGCAATTTTATAGGTTTACAAAAATACAGATATGTTAAGAAATATTTTGGAATAAATTTTTTACAAGATCCACAAATTTTGCCAAGTTTATGTTAAACTATCTGGATCCCGGCATGCGTTGCTATGCCATTTAATTAAGAAATTGTTTCTCCCTGTGTGTCCTTTCCCATTCGTCCCGTTCCCCTTCAGCCTCCCCTTTCTCTCCCGCGTCCCCTTCCTCTCTCGCGTTCACACTCCACCTCCTCCACCTTCCCTCTCCCCACTCCACTCCTCCCTTTCCTTGTCCCGTGAACCCCTTCCCGAGTTTCCCTCTCTCCTTTTAGGTTCCCCTCCCCCCTTCCCACGAACCCCTACCCGAGTTCTCCTCCCCCTTCCCCCACCCGCATTCCATATATTCAGTTTTCAAACAGCTCACGTGCCACCTCTTGCAATTTTTTTATACAAATTTCATAATGCCAGAGCTCAAAAGTAGTTTCATACAAAAAAAAATAATTATCCAATTTGGTGCAGTCGTTCGGAAGTATTGCGCGTACATACATTTCAGCGATTCATTTTTTATGATGCGATGCATTAATTCTTAAAAAGCTGAATTTTTGTATAAGTCTTGAATACGTCATTAGGAATGCTATGTCAAAAGTCCTCATCGATCCCGCTCTGGCAAGGTGTTTTTTTCGAGGTCAAAGGTTACAATTTTTGTTTTTTTGCGTATATCTCTGAAAAAGTAAGAGCTATCGAAAAAATATTGAGTAAAGTTTGTAGATCGTAAAATTCTCTACAAAAAAGTATACAAACTATTTTCTCTACGAAGCACCGTTCTCGAATTATCGCGATTTCAGACCGTAGGTATGCACACATTTCCGCACCACCTTTGAGGTAGGTACTTGGCGCTTTTTTTTAAATATGGTTTCCCCAGTAGAAATACTCCACGATACAGGGTGTCCGGGGGTAAAGTGCATTAACTTCGGGAGGAGATTCTACACGATATTACAAGTAAAAAAGATAAATACCTTTTTTCGAAATTCCAATTTTTAGAGGCACTTTTCAGGCAAAAAGGTAAAATTGGTCCGGCGTGTGCGGCCTCTGCGTTTGTAGAGAAAAAAATATTGATATCATTTTTGTAGAGAATTTTACGATCTACAAACTTTAACTCAATATTTTTTCGATAGCTCTTACCGTTTCAGAGATATACGCAAAAAACAAAAAAATGTGACTTTTGACCTTGAAAAAAAAACATTGGCAGAGCGGGATCGATGGGGACTTTTGACATAGCATTCGTAATGACGTATTCAAGACTTATACAAAAATTCAGCTTTTTAAGAATTAATGTGAGGTCAGCACCTTTATTCGTCTATTTTGACTAGAGTAGCAATGGTTCCACAACCCCTTTATATGTAGGGCGAATGAACGTACTTGACTTATATTTCAGTCAAGTTAAACATGAAAAGGGGGTCGTACTTGCAATAGGTCCGGATAATCTGAATTTTTTGTATGTTGTTAGGATGTAAACCAGTATTAAAAAACCAGATTTGCCATTTCCAAAGTGCTGTACCAGTGGCAGTGTAGAGGTTTTTTTAAGGAAAGGAAGTAGAGGAAGGAAAAAAGTATGAAGTGGGTAGGTAGGAATCTGGGGATCAATGTGTCTAGGAGAGATGGACGTATGAATTCATCCCTCCTATAGCAATGCAAGGCGATGGGTTGAGAGATCTAGGTTAATCTCCCTCAACCACACTCTCCCGATCCGATCCACCATGCAGTAGTTGGGCAAACGGATTGGCCGCCAAGACCTAGACAAACCTCACCCCATTAACCCGGGCACCCCTGCTAAGTCACCAAACGTAGCGAACCACTTTGGGTGACCTATGGCAGGGATGTTGGTCATCCAATAAATGATTCCCGGGGCAGTAGTATCTATCCATACCCGCCTCCCATATTGCAACTGCTCAGTTGCGACGTTTAATGTAGAAATTTATCGTTTCTAATTGAAAAAATATTCATCCATCGGACAGCCAAATGACATCCACATTTTTTACTCCAAATATGCTCAGGAATGGCTGGTTAAAATTCTTCGGGTACCTACTATTACCACGTGTATGAAATAGGATAGATCCAAATTTCCTTTAATTGCTCTCACCAGAGTATGACTCCTTCATCCGGAGATAAGGGACTTACAGCTCTTTTGTATCGGGGGCAGGCGGATATTGAGAAGTGCATTGTTGTCCGTGATAAATGCATTTATCTCCTTGAAAACACAAACAACAAGAAGTAGTGACTTATGGAGAGGGTCCCTGGCCCTGGGTTTTACCAGACCCAGGTCATTGCACAGAATTTACCATACACACATCGGACTTCCGCAACAATACAGCCGTAACTCAAATTATGTAACTATTAGTTAGACAAAACTTAACCTAACCTAAACCAAACCAAATTAGGATGACATAACCTAACCATCTTCCACGCTACTCCGATTGGTTGGCAGAGAAAAAGACAGTGAGACACACAATTCATGTTCATTGGAACCGCCCTACACGATCGTAAGAACATCTTTCGACGAAATGCCGCTGGCCGGTTAAACGCCCTTAATTTCGATGGCTTCTAAATTGTTTAACCTAATTCCAATTCACATTTTATATTATAATGCTAGCTGGTACCCGGCAAGCCTTGCAATGCCATTGAAAGAAATAAATTGTTTCTCCCTGCATGTCCTTTCCCATGCGTTCCCCTTCAACCTTCCCCGCCTAGGTTAGATATTTCAAGGACGCGGGTTCGAGTCCGAATCGGCGGCATAATGTATCTTTTCTCGGGAGATTTTCCAATGTAGATGAGTGTTTCAAGCTTTTTTTATTTTTTTTTATTTATTAAATTACATAATACATTTTGTACAAAAATTTGAGTAGTCCCACAAAGCTGTCATATGGCAGCTTGTCTGCAGGTTCTAACAATTTAAACATTCTTAATATAATATCTAAGAAAATATTTGTAAATACATTTATAGTTTTAAGGAAACATTAGAATAGATCACATAGTAATATTAGATAATTTAACTTATACAACTTATATAAGATACTAGCTGGTTCCCGGCATGCGTTGCTATGCCATTTAATAAAGAAATTGTTTCTCCCTGCGTGTCCTTTCCCATTCGTCCCGTTCCCCTTCCGCCTCCCCTTCCTCTCCCGCGTCCCCTTCACCTCTCGCGTTCCCACTCGCACCCCCCTCCCGAGTTCCCCTACCCCATCCGAGTTCCCCTCCACCCTCACGGATACATTCAGTCCCGGTACATTAAGTTTTCAAACATCTCGCGTGCCACTGATTGCAATTTTTTAATACAAATTTCATTATGTCAGAGCTCACCAGTAATTTTATACAAACCATGTCCTGACAAAAACGAACACGACAAAAAAAGAATTATCAAATTTGGTGCAGTATTCGGAAGTTATGCGCGTACATACATTTCGGCGATTCATTTTTATTTATATAGATTTCAATATACCTGCCTAATAACAAGATATGTAGGCAGCTATATTAAGATATTCAAAGATATATGAAGTTTTCGTTCATTAACCATAGTTTTATCATTTTAGGACTTAGTCTCTCATTTTTTTCAAATTTTATGTTTTTATTGATTTTATTGAAAATCACTGGTATTAGATATTCAAGAGTACGGCTTCCATATTTATTTAATATTCGAGGAGTTTTTAGGCCCTTTCCTTCTCTAAATCTTGTGGTATGTTTGTGTACAAGTAGGTGTTTGTAAGGGCTTTCCCCCATATTATCCATAATAGTAGTGAACCAGTGGAGACCTTTTATTGTTAGTAGGCTCTCTGGAGCCATACAGTAGTTTTAAGTTATGTCTCTGTTTGTAAATATTTGTTGTGACAATTTTTTTTATTATGGCAGTTTTTAATTTTCAACATATTTAATGTAAGTAGTGCTTGCATGTCCCCAAGTTCGAATACCATATCTAATAATTATTACTTATAATAATAATTAAATAAATTAAAAATTATTCTAATTTAACATATTAATATTTTGAATTACGTCAGTATAGTTGCAGGTGTGCGATACATATTTGTAAGGAGATATTTTAATACATAATGTACTTGCATTTTGTATGTGTAATATACTAAACATACGTATTTGCTTTATATTGTAAGGTACAGGAAAAAGTATAACTTAATATACACATAGGTATTCCATATGAATTGGAATAAGATAAAGAATTCTTGGAAGTAAAATATTAATGAATCTTTAAAATATGTCACACGATTTTGTTCATTTCTCAGATCTTAGAATTTTATAAATATTCCCAGTGAATTTCTATAAATGTGCGTAGAAATTCATTCCTGGGAAAACCAAACCTTGTAAAACCACAAATACTGTATATTACGCAGGGGATCCCCTGTGGGTAGTTTGTTCACTTTTGGAATCAACTCATATAAGTCTCAAAGATATCGTTGTGTCCAGAGGCGGGTTACAAGTTGAGAGCGCCCTAGGCAAGCACCTCATCAGCGCCTCTCTAGCGGCCATATATTATAAATTTTAACTAGTACTAATGCTGCGCCGTACTTATACATATAACTGATGTGCTGTGGCTTAACCAGGCGGCGTGGGAATTTTGGTGTAAAATGTGTAAATATGGGTCTCCAGCTTTTTTTTACGTACCAAGTTTCATCGCAATCGGTTCAGTACTTTTTTGCATGAAGGAGTAACATATATTCAACATATATTAAAATTAGTTCCGGCAAATAGGTCGTTAGTCGGATCATGCAATGATTTCAGCGCATTACGTACACTGCGTGATATTACACGACGAAAATGAAGTCATAAGTTGTAAGATATTATAATCAAATTTTATTCCCCACCCCTACTTTATAAGAACACGAATAGCAGCAGTAGGGACAAGAAAGGGGTTTGTCTCCACTGTGAGCAAGCTTAAGACTTTTAAATGTTTTTTTACTGAAAGAAGTGTTACAGACTGAACATTAAATTGTTTTTTCCCATCGTGATTATTCACCTTATATGTCAAAGGCATTTCCGCACCCGTACTCGGGAAAAGCCTTTTTGTTATATCCAATGCAACTATTTGTTTTCTAATTTTAAAAGATCACACGCTTACTCACACCAGACTAGAGATAAATCTTTTACGTGATCTAGGGATACCACCTTTGATAGAGGACCATAGAGAGAGGATACGTTTGTTGGGCATAATTATATTCCACTAACCGCCGCATTTTTATGCACGGATTATAGAAATTACATGAAACAACTATGCGTAAAATCTAGAGGCGCCCCATTGTAACCTCGCGCCCGTAGGCACGTGCCTACTTTGCCTTAGGTATAATCCACCACTGGATATGTCCCCCCTATCATAGTGAGAAATATGAACTAAACGGTGTTAGAAAGAAAAAACAACAAGCTTTATACTAAAATCTAAATTAATAACCACAAATGATTTAAAACGTATACCTCCATGAAACCAAAGTTTGCAACCGCAATTGAAAAAAAACTTAAGAAACTTTGTGAATTTTTTTATTATTAATTATTACTTTTTTCCATGAAACGATAAAAGAGTGAGGTGACGATAGTTTATAACGGTTTTCGGAACAACTAACAGATGTTTCATAAAAATTGTTGGATTTCCTTACCATCATTGTGAGAAATTTGATCTAAACTCGCGTAAGAAAGAGAAAACACCACGCATTATATTCAAACCTCAAAATAAACCACAAATGAATTAGAATGTACACCTTCATGAAACCAAAGTTTGCTACCGCAATTGAAAATACTTATAAAACTTTGTGAATCAATGTCCAAACTTCAAAAACCTTACTGCCCTTACGCTAAAACAACTTTTAAAAGAAATTAAATATAATTAAATATATTAAATATATGCGTTAAGAAAATGAGGATTATGGTGGTGGTTCTTAGTCGAAGTATGATACAGTTCAAAAATGACCACGTCAGTCGAGTCACGTCAGTCAGTTCGTGTCCCAGATGTGCCCATATCTTTTCATGATTTTTCTGTTTCCGGATTTTCCATTGAGTTTCGGTAATATTGTCTTCATTTCATTAGATTCTATTAAAACCTGTTCGTAAGTATGGATTTCCAATGATACGATGCTGATTTTTAATGTAATAATGTGTTTTCATGCTTTTTTATGTGAAAACCTTACAAGAGTGCCAACTGCTCCCATCTGGAGCCAGACTACGGCATCCCCAATTGGGTCTAGGTTGTGAAGCTGAAGGTAGTTGAGCGGGGAAGAAGATAGGGGAGAGGTACCTGGCTATTCAGATCTGGTCACCAATTACTGCTAAAGCCATTTCAAACGACTTTTCAATTCTGAATGGAATTTGAATTGAAATGGTTGTGTTTGGTGATTAGATCTGAATAGCAACGTATTTACCCGCCTTTCTGTTCCACTCTCCGTAACATAGCACTCCAGAATTGAGGATGCCATAGACCCACTGGCTCAGGAGAGTAGAGCGTTGGGACTCTTGTAATCAGTAATTACCTAGCATTTCCTATTTTGATTCATCTACCAGGACACATGGGTGTTTAGGATCACTCGGTCAGCTCGTGACATTGCAACAATTATTATAAAATTGACCATGAGAAAATCAAATCTGGCTACAATGGTCGTATCTCCTGGTGACTTGTTCAATTGGCGGAAATTTCTAAAATTTCACGCCTTTGTCTCTGTTTTTTTCCAGTACATACATAAGTCAATAGCTACTCAAGTACTTGATATACCAACATAAAGACAGTAAAGCAAAAGATCTGTGGAAGACTAAAAGCTTTCGAATTGACATTTTGAAGATGTTGGTAATACCTATGTTAATTGAATGAAATAAAACAATAACTTTGTTTTTTAACCACGATTTATTTAATGTTTATAATACCGACCGGTTTCGCTTTAGTAAAGCATCTTCAGGGTATAAATTATATATATTAAACTGATGAATTATTCAGAAGAGGGAAAAAAAGTTTCTTATTATTCCAAGAAATCATATCTTCTGTTTTTGTAGACATCATTACGATTTTTTTATCATAAAATAATAACGAATAAGATATTTCACAATTTTTTTAAGAAAAAAATCCTCTTAAATTGCACGTCGTAAAAGATGCACTTATTTTCCTAAAGATATTTCGACGACGCAGACCGAAAGAGAAAAAAGAATGGAGAAAAATTACATATTTAACCCCTCGAACTTCGGGCCTATTCTGTTGAAAGATCAAAATATTTCCGCTTTGAAATAGAATTCAAATAAATTAAATGTTTCTGAATGCATCTGAAAACTAAAAACTATTTTTGAAAGATGATGAAATTCCTACGGCCTCAAATTTTATATTTCTGAATAAACTAATGTTTTTAAACATAAAAAATTTGGATGGAAACATAAAAAAGTTATGAAAATGGCTCATAATACGTTTTTTCTAACTAAAATTATCTTCTTCTTCCTTGCGCTGTCCCAACTCATTGGCCAGGTAGGCTGTTGGGATCGGCTCTTCTCGTTCTCAGGTTGTAGTTTTTTCGGTTCTGAGTACCGCCTTCATCCAGGCTGTTTCTCTGAAGTATTTTGGAGCATCGAGTCATCCAGGAGTTCTTCGGTCTTCCTCTAGATCAGTGGTTCCCAACCTTTTTCTGACCCGGGACCACTTGTTGAATTCGAAATTTGTGTTTTGTCAACTACGGGGGAAAAGGGTAACTCCACGTTATCCGCCCTATCCATTCCTGGTGCCACCCATGCTAGCCTAAGCCACTGTGGTCAGTTGCATAGGCTAGCATGGGTGGCACCCGGGACGGATAGCGGCGGGAGGGGCGTAATGGAATAGGATAGGATGGGTTCTAGCAGAATATTTATCATAACGGAGGGGACGGAATAGGATAGGGTGGGACGGGTTCCAGCAGAATATTTACCACAACGGAGAGGGCGGAATGGGATAGGGTGGGACGGGCTCCAGCAGAATATTTACCACAGCGGAGGGGGTAGAACTGGGAAGGATTGGGTAAGGGAAACGGAATACTATAATGGCCACTGACCACAAGGTACAATAATGATAAACTGAATACTCTCCCGATTTTTTTTATTCAGACTTCTCGACCAGGAACCGCCCGCGCGTTGGCTCGTTTATTGACCGGCGGACAATCGCGGACCACCTTCTACCCTCTTGCGGACCACTAGTGGTCCGCGGACCACTGGTTGGGAAACCCTGCTCTAGATGAAGGTCTCCGTCTTATGTGCCCATACCATCTCAAATGTCGTTCCTCCAGCTTATTGTTTATATCCGTGACACCCAGGCTACCACGAATGCGTGAACTTTTAATCTTATCTTTTGGTGATACTCATGCCGACCATCTAAGCATTCGCATTTCCGCTGTTTCGAGTTACCTGGAGTAGGAGTTGTACATAGTCCAGCATTCGGAGCTATACATTATCGCGGGTCCAACAATAGTCCTGCAATTTGGGAGGCGGAAATGGGTACCGCCGCCCCGGGATCCTTTATTGGATAACCAACACCTCTGCCATAGGTCACCCCAAGTGGTTCGCTACGTTTGGTGATTTAGCAGGGGTGCCCGGGTTAATGGGATGAGGTTTGTCTACGTCTGATGACCAGGACACACTGAACCCCTTAAACCCTTTTCCTTCCCATAACTTTCCTCTCCTTCCTTTCCCTAAAAAAAACCCTCCATACAGCATCCCCAAAGATGACATAGGCCCTCAGGGAAATTATTTTCCTCAAGGCCTCCTGCGTGGAGCTCATGTAAAAAAAAAAAAAGAAGTCTGGTATAACTTTCCTTTAAGTTTTATAGGCATTTTGGAGTCACACAATATTCCTGTTACGGATCTGAATTTAATCCATCCCACACCTATTCTATGGATGATATCCGCTGCACATCCTACATCTCTGTGGATGAGTGAGCACAGATACTTAAATGAGTCACAGTTGACTAATTTCACTCTATCCAGATGCATTGAAGGAGTTACAGCATTTGTGTCTTCAAATGGCAAATACAAATATTCAGTCTTTTTCCTGCTAATTTTTAGGCCATTATCCTCCAGGATCTTTCTCCACCTTTCCAGGATATTCTGTAAGTCACAATGATTATCTGCTATCAGTACTACATCATCTGCAAAAAGCATAGTCTTGAGAATATTGTTGTTCATTTTTTTAATCATTAGATAATTCATGACCATTATGAATAGCAGCGGGCTGAGAACAGATCCTTGGTGTATCCCCACCTTTATTGGGAATTTTGATGATGTCCCTGAAGTCCATCTTACTTAGATTTCTACATTTGTGTACATATCTTGTATGGAGAGTACATATCCTTCTGGTACGTTGTGGGATCTCAATGCCGCCCATATCAGGCTTCGGGGTACCCTGTCAAATGCTTTTTCCAAGTCTATAAATACCAAAATGTGCAAGTCTTTTTTTGCATTTCGATGTTTTTCAATAATGTAATAATAATAATTTATTTTTTTCTAACTAACATTACCGATGACGAAAAAAATAAAAATATACACATAATTTATTGGGCAAATGTACTATAAACGCTGTCGTCAAAACTCACGTTTTGGTTGTTTTATGTAAAAATAATTCATTTAAAATTCCCAAAGTTTAATTTTTATTTTCAAATTGCGGTCGGAAATTTGATTTCATAAAGGTGTCCTTTTTAACTTTTAGATTTGAATATAAAGCGTGGTCTTTCACCTTTTAGATCGTTATTTACCCATGATAATAAAAGGGACAATAATACCACAGAGGAGATCCAGAAGCGCATAGTGAACGCAAATCGCTGTTATTTCCGCCTACAGAACCAATTAAAGTCCAGACTGCTGTCCAGAAATACGAAGATATTAGTGTACAAAACACTTATCAGACCAGTACTTACGTACCCAGCTGAGACTTGGGTACTAACTAAGAGGAATGAGCGAGCACTGGACATTTTTGAAAGAAAAATTTTGAGACGCATCTTCGGACCGGTTCTAGAAAATGGATTTTGGCGCAGACGTTATAACAATGAGCTCTATACTTTGTTTAAGGAGCTAAACGTCGCGAAATTTATAAAACTGGGAAGACTTCGGTGGCTGGGTGATGTGGAGAGAATGACCGAGCATCAAGCACCAAAGTCCCTGCTGAACTCAAGACCAATAGGGCGAAGGAGTCTGGGAAGACCAAGACTGAGGTGGAGCGACAACGTCCTCAAAGACATATCTATCTTGGAGCTTCTAAACTGGAGAGAGCTGGCACAAAACCGAGATGAGTGGAGGAAGATTCTTGAGGAGGCCAAGACCCACCAGGGATTGTAGAGCCAATAGTGATGATGATGATGATGATAATAAAAGGGAGACAACGATTTCCATGACACATATATGAGTTGTTCCGAAAATCGAACCTGAGAGTCAACTGAATTTTGGATTTATTGTCCTTTACAGCATATCAAATTTCCACTGTCGACATTACCTAACAAAAATGGTCGGCAAATTATATTAAACTAAACAACAACAAAAAAACAATTCACAAAGTGATCAAAATTAATTAAAATTATGCTGAAACGTGTTTTTTAACAGATTAGCAAGATATTTTTTAAATAAACAACATTTGTATGGAAATTCTTTACAAATGTACCCTTTAGAATTTTAGATGAATCGTAGTCATTATCATAATTTATGCTTTGGAATGCGGTTTTACGTATCTACATATATACAAGGTGTATTGTCCTTAGTGCTAAATAATATTGAAGTACTAAGATTTTCAACAATGACAGAGAAAATTATACTTTTAAATGTTGCTATAACTTTGTGGTTATCCATCATCATTACATCATCATCATCATCATTATCATTATCATCATTATCATTATCATCATTATCATCATCATTTCATTATCATTTCATCATTACATAGTATAAAATGAAGTCGCTCATAATGGATGTGCGCGTTAATCTTTTAAACTACGCAACGGATTTTCATACAGTTTTCATCAATAGATAGAGTGATTAAAGAGGAATGTTTATATGTATAATACATGTAAATTATATTAGAGAAAAGCCGAAATTCAAAGAAAACATATTTTTGTGCGATTTAAAACGGCTGGCGGGCCGTACTATAGTCACTTTTGAAATTCGTTCTACGGCAGAAATTAGAAAATAGATGTCCTAGAGTAAGTAGGTATTTAATTTTCCCTTTTCAAATATCCAGTGTTGCATTGCAAGCATTGTATAATTAGTGGCGAGTTAATTAGTTTATATGTATAATACATGCTTATTATAGTAGAGAAAAGCCGATAAATTAAAATACTCAATTCAGGCAGCGGGCAGCGGGAAGCTGGCAAGCGGGTGGTGTGGATTTTATAAAGATTGGGTAATGGCGTTGTGTTTCGTTAGCCACAGCAACGTGTGGCCAGGTCTGCTAGTTATAAATAAATGAAACAATTTAACTTTGTTTGAACCACTTTAATATTTGAGTTAGACCGGTTAGAAGTTGCATTGAAGGAGTTACAGCATTTGTGTCTTCAAATGGCAAATACAAATTAATATTCAGTCTTTTTCCTGCTAATTTTTAGGTCATTATCCTCCAGGATCTTTCTCCACCTTTCCAGAATATTCTGTAAGTCACAATGCAGTTATTTGAGTTAGAACTACCGTTAGAACTACCGTTCCTTCTTCAGGCCATCTGTATACTGATTTAACAGTTTTGAAATATGGATGGGAATAATGTATTATTATGGTAGGGGTGAAGCCGTTGCTAGGTATTAATGAAGATTGGGTGGGTAGGGGAACATATATCCATGATTGGGCTATAAACAATGTTACTTTGTTTGAACCACTTATATATTTGAGTGCTGACAGGTTTCAGAACGACCGTTCCTTCTTCAGGGCTTAGATAACTTAGAAGCCTTGGAAATAAAAAAAATCCCTTAAAAATAATGAATCTATTATCAACAAACAAAAAATATTGTCTTACAGCCCAATCATGGATATGTTCCCCTACCCACCCACTCTTCATTAATACCTAGCAACGGCTCCACCCCTACCATAATAATACATTGTTCCCATCCACTATTTTTAACTGTCAAATCAGTATACGTCTGCCCTGAAGAAGGAACGGTCGTTCTGAAACCGGTGGGCTTTACTCAAATATATAAGTGGTTCAAACAAAGTAACATTGTTTCATTTATTTACAGAGATAATTATTTATAAATTGTGGTGTAGGTACTATTATTTTCTCTGATGTTTGTACAACACGGATGATCAGGAATTTCAATAATACTGCGGTTCGTCTAGAAAGGAGCAGTAAGAGTAGAACAATGTCTAACAGACGAAGTAGAAATAAAGAGAGGCGTGCGAAATGGTTGTATTCTCTCACCTATGCTGTTCAACTTATATTCAGAAGAAATATTCAATGAAGCTCTGCGAGAAGCTACTCAAGGACTTGTTATAAATGTTAAGATTCTGAACAACTGCGTTTTGCAGATTATACGGTAGGTACTTCCAACAAATAACATTGACGATCTACAACTTTTGCTGAATCAAGTAGTGAAGACTTGTGAGAATTTTGGGCTAGAACTGAATATAAATAAAACAAAATGCATGCTTATAAGCAAAAATAACGCATTGGATGAAAATCTTTATATTGCTGGAACAAAACAAGAGAAAGTACAGAGTATTGTACACTTGGGCTGCAATGTAAATGTTAGATGGGATCCTTCGGTTGAAATCAAATGCCGCATTGAGCAAGATCGTGCAACCTTTATCCGCATGAAAAAGATGTTCTGCAGTCATAATCTCAACCTTGGATTACGAATGCGAAAGGTCAGATGCTACGTGTTTTCGATATTATTTTATGGAATGGAAGCATGGACGCTTACTGAAGAACTACTTAAGCGATTTGAGGCATTCGAGATGTGGATCTACAGAAGAATAGTTAAAATAAGTCGGATGAACAGATGTTTTGGTTCGGATGAATTAAGGAAAATAAGTTATTAAAACTGAAAAAATCCGAAAACTTCAATATCTTGGAAATGTAATGAGACATCCAGAGAAGAATGAAATCTTGCATCTCAAAATGCAGGGAAAGATTGCTGGAAGACGGGGCCCTGGAAGAAGGAGAACCTTATGGCTGAAAAACCTGAGACAGTGGTTTGGTCAGTCTACTGTAGAGCTTTTCCGGGCCGCAGTAAACAAAGTCCGCATAGCCAACATAATGGCCAACGTCCGTTGAACGGACAGGGCTCAAAAAGAAGAAGAAGTCTAGATTACTACCTAGTCTTGTTTATTGTCGTCTTATTTACAAAGAATATCTAACTTAACTTAACGTCCGTTCTAACTGAAGCACTGTGATAATCTGAAGATGAGGAAATGCAACTGAAGGTGCCCACGTGTAGATCGGAAATAATCGGCTATTTTCGTATCCGTTGTCTCCCATTTATCAACTACTGACCTCTGTTGAGACACCTTAAAACTGCATACAACTATCTAAACAAACGACATCTGTTGAGATACATTGAAACTACGTGCATTTTCAGATGCACTATGACGATAAAAAATATGGAATCAGTAATGGAATAATCGGAAATTAAAACTTATTTAGCCGAAAATACTGCTAAAAACAAAAAAAAATACTTAACTCAAAAATACTATTTAGGATGCCGAAATCTGGTTCAATGAAGTTATTTTCAAAATTTTTTACCGATTTCATAAAGAATTTCGTCGGCCGATAAAATAGGGACCTACCAATAAAGTTTAAAAAAATTATCGGAAGATGATTTTATTTATAATTTTTCAAAAATGGAAAATTTAATATCCAGTGATTTTTCAGGGGTCTGCGATAGTATTATTTATAAAGCTGGAGTTTCCCAGAATAGAGAACTCTAGTCCAATTTTTTTATTAATAATGACCTTCTAACTTAAATAACTGCGTTTTTGTTTTTATTTTTAGAGTTAGTTTTAATAGTTAAAATAATTTTCAAAGTTTTAATTTTTCGAGATCCCCCGGAAATATGGTAAATCGTGTGACGTCATCACTCCCGAAAAATTAGTATGGGATTGGGCAATCAGCTGATCTACTGCCACCATTTTGAAATCCATTGTTCCGTTGTTCGAAGTATTCTCCCTAGAAGAAGAATTACTTTTTTCATTCATTATTTTTTTTGTGCAGTAGTTTTTCAATATTTCAAATAATAGAGATAAACTAATAGGGATACCTCTATTTTTGATACTGAATTGTTAAGGCTTAAATATTGTTTCAATAAACACTACCACTAAATCTCTATAAACAGTACGAAATAAAGAATAACATGAAATGTTGTTAATACTGATGGCTTGTGCCATACCTACATAGTGGGTGGTTTGTATATTTATGCCTACATGTCAATTGATTTCAATACAATGTGATACTATGACTGGTGACGCGTGACGTCAGCACTAACCATTCAATCGTACCAACTTTACAGTGTATTTTAACGAGACGTTAAAAAATGCACTTTTAAATATTTTTTTACGAACACTACGTTTAATATTATAAAAAAAAACTTATATATTCAGAATCAGCGTTTATTGGTCTGTATGAACATATTTTTTTAAACTCATAATATTTTTTACTGGAGTTCCTTATTTAAAATTTGAGAATCACATTTCTATCTGAATTTTTAAGAACAGTAAACAATTTTCTGTTTCCGTCATGATCTATGAAACTTTTCAACGTCTATTTGTTTTATATATTTTTTGAAAGAAATGTCTAAACTTGGGCGACGCGCGACGCCGGGAAATGACGTCTGAAATTTATAAAATGAATTCAGAAACCACTAATAACTTTTTTATTTTAATTTTCACATATTTGTTTCTGTCATGAAATACCAGTCACCAGTCAGGTTGAATACAAGTATTTATGACGTAGGTAGCATTTTTATTGATAATTAGGATTATCAAAAATAACAAAATCAATTACATTTATTCAACAAATTTATAAAAACTTTATTTTAGAAACTTAGTAACTTCATCCTGGCCTTGACATCGTCATCCAAAAACGGTCATTGTGATCTGTAAATAGGTATCTACATCAATTTGGGAGGGGGGTATGGGTACCGCCACCCGGGAGCGTATTTACAATCCCTACCGCATTTCAGTCGCTTTAAATTTTCAATATCAAAATTTAAATATTTAGAAATAAAATTATTAATTTCTAATATACACATTAGAAAGATTATTTTATCTAGATTTTAGAACAATTTTTGTTTTTGCAATGTGATAAAAAATTATCAATATAGATGTGTATTTACAATATATGGGAATAATATTAAAATTTAAATATTTAGAAATAAAATTATTAATTTCTAATATACACATCAGAAAGATTATTGTAAAGATTTATTAAGAGGGTTATAACCAGAGAAAACCAGAAATATGTCATTTTTAAATCAGATTTTAGACGTATTGACTCTTTTTCACAAAAAATTATAAATTGATTTCGGAAGATTGTTCTTTTATCTAGTACAACGCATGTTTTAAATTTTGAGAAAAAATGTTTACTTTTAGTAAGCCATAGGTCGTTGGCAGATTTGTTATATTTTCAAAAAAGATTTTGTATTATACAACACCCATCTCTAATCATATAATCATGCAGTAAAATAAATGAATACATTATCTGGGAAACGCGTGTTTCAGAATTTTTATTTTAGTGGTGGGTTTTTTCATGAAAAAATATATACGTACATGTGTTTCTTGACGAAAATTGATCCGTTTGGGTATTTATTTGCGCACTTAACTAATATATTTCAGAACTTCGACTAAAGGAAGTGTCCTTTTTTGGTCGAAGGGAAAAAGTTTTCTTTTAATATTTGGCTAATTTATAAAGCACCATTTTTTGTGAAAAACAACGGCAAGGGTGCTAAATCAATAAAAACAATGTTTAATATTTCTAAAATGCAGCATATTATGTAGTCTCAATCCGAAGGTGGCGAGTTCATATCTTGGCGAGCGCCAGTAAATTAGATTTGATTTATTTTATTTTTAATTTTAAAAGAAAGACAAAAATTCCCGGGTTACAGTCAACCTGACCATATTTGAAAATTTACTACTTCCACCACAGTAAGCGGAAAATGTTGCTTGTGACATAATGGTGGACCTAGCCAGCCGAAGAATCGAACACGCGACGCCTGGGTGGGACTCAAACGCGATGCTAACTCAGCCACTTGATTGATTAAATTGTGTTATTTGATCATTTTAAATAATACATTTTTTTTCTTTATTTTTAAAAAAATATTATTTTTTTGAACATTTACCGAGTGTTAAAAATTATTATTACAGTAATAAAATTGCTCTTGGAATGTACATATAGATATTAGCAGATCAATTTGAATAGGATGCATAATCAAGCATTTGCATTTGCGGCACCTTGCGGAAGGTGCCGCAAATAGTGAAGGCCATTATGCGGAAGTAATACTAGTGTAAGCAGGGGCGTAGCTACCGCCGTATCAGCCGTATCAATGATACGGGGCCCCCGGGCTACAGAGGCCTTTTGTTTCTTTTGTGAGAAATCTTTATCCTTCATTTGGGCCCCCCAACTAATTTTGAACAGGGCCCCTCTAAGGTGTAAAGATCGAAACGTTGCTTGAAATTGCTTCAGCCGTTTAGTTGACCAGATCAGAATAGCCAACAACGATTTCCTCACTAACACCTTCAGCCTCATCATAACATACCCCAATTAGTAAACTAAATAATGTTTGTCTCTCTACTGTCACATCTATCAAGGACCTTGGGGTCACTCTGGATTGTAAACTTTCTTTCCGGGATCACATTAATAACATCGTAAACAAATCACTTAAACTACTCGGCTTCATTCGTAGAATTACCTCTGACTTTAAACATATAAATACACTTAAAACTCTTTACTGTTCGCTGGTCCGCCCTCACCTTGAATATGCTAGTGTCATTTGGTTTCCTTTTTATGCTGTCCACATTTGTTACATCGAATCTGTACAACATCGCTTCCTACGAGGAATTGCTTGGAGGTTAGGACTTGAAAGAGGAGAATACTCGTATGATGAAATTGAACAAACTTTAAACATTTCCTCTTTAGAAAAACGTAGAAAGGACTCTGATCTAATATGCATTTACAAAATTATCAACAGTATTACTGACACACCTGCTTTGTACAACTCATCCAGTTCAACATTCCTTCCCGTAGACTCCGAAATAATGAATTGCTGTTCCTCAATCAACATTCTACTAATTATGGATATCATTCTCCTTTATCCAGAATGTCGAGACTAGTCAACACAAATCAAAGCATTGAATTTTTTGGTGTAAGCCTAAATGACTTTCGGCAGTCGTTACGCAATGTGGTTTTTTAAAGTCTTTTTAAATCCATCTTCAAGCTACTTTCTTCTCTATGTACTTTTATATTATATGTATTTTGTCAATGCTCTTCATCTATATGTAATCTCCTTTCATTGTGATCTCTCTTTTTTTTTCTATGTGTGTTATTGAAATATTGTTAATTGGACTAATTGTCCGTAAATAAATAAATAAATAAATAAATTAGGGATGCCGTAGTCTCACTGGCTCCATGCGTTTGGGAGTAGTTAGGACTCTTTGGCAATATCACGTATTTTATTTTTTTAAATCGTGAATCTTTAGTAACTTGATGACAAAATCTCAAAGACCCCAAAGGTTAACAGGATAACCTTAAAAAAATGCTAACACTATTTTTTTTTACATGTTTTATTGTTTTGTTCATATTATCTAAAATATTCTACAATTTAGCCTCATTACTTCATAGGGTTACAGTTTAAAACATAGGTACTGATTTTTATTTATTATTTTTACTGCATAACCTATTGGTTTGTAATTTATTTACAGTAAGGTTATTCGCTCTCTAGTCAATGTATACTACATATGTATATATACATACATTGTACTACGTACATTGTGTATTATGTACACAAATGATTACAGTGATTGTTAGAATCAACTGCAATTACATATTACAATCATCAATAATTACTAGGTGATTGGGATTGAAACAACTACTACGGCAATCTCTATCAACTATTATAATAATGTTATATTTACACGATTGTGTTATGTATTCATGTTTAAAAACACAACATTTTTTATTCGTCATTTTGAGTTTCATATCCAAAGGTTTATATTTATTTTTTACGTTAACTTCATATAGGATTAACCAACACCCCTGCCATAGGTCACCCTAAATGGTTCGCTATGTTTGGTGGCTTACGGGAGAGTTTGGTTGAGGGAGGCCTTTTGACCCCTCCAGCAGGAACCTCTCCTTGCACCACAGTGGAAGGGTTGGATTCGCATGTCCGTCAGACCGGGATACATCGATCCCCAAATTCCTACCCACCCCTCATTCCTTTTTCCTTCCCAGAGCTTCCCAGGTCATTTTAAGGAAATGAAGGAGAGGAGGTTCTGAAGAGAGTAAAGGTATGACGGGTGGGTAGGAATTTGGGGGTCAGTGTATTCAGGAGTGACGGACGTACGAATATATCGCTCCCGCTGCGGTGCAAGACGGTGGGACCAGCTGAAGAGGTCAAAGAGTCTCCGCAAACCGGCCTCTTCCATGCGGCTGGTGGGCTGGTGCATCTGCCGCTATGACCTGAACACATCTCACCAAACGTAGTGAACCACTTGAGATGACCTAAGGCAGATATGATGGTTTTTCTAATAAATGGTTACTGGGGCGGCAGAACCCATACCCGCCTCTCATATTGTTTAAAAAAACTTTTAAAAGTGACAATGCCACAAAAATATTTTGGAAGATTGCTCTATTGGCCTTTGTTCTTTCAGATAATTCTATGCTCGTTGAGTTTGATTGTTTCAAACCCTGGCTCTATTTTACTGTCGAGATCAGGTCTGACTTCTAATACTGTATCTGCCGGTTTTCTGTGGCGTGGTGGGCGCGTCGGTGGTGCTTGAACAACTGGTGGAGCTGGCGCAAGTCTGCCGCGGGACTTCAACAAGCTCTTGATCCTGTCTCCACGGTAATAGTAGAGATATATCAGCGCCAGAGCGGCCAAAACTGCTAAAAGAGTGCCACCGGCTGGGAGTAAGCTGGCCAACCAAGAACCACGAGGCGCTGGCAGATCTGGAGCATCAAGTTTAATTTGGACGTCTGGGGTGCTACTCTCTGTTGTTGCGCCAGTTGCGCCAGTTTCGCCATCAGCAGTCTCTGATGTGTTAACGTCTGTAGTCGTGGTGGTTGGTCGCCTTGTTGGTGCAACGTATGATGGTCCGATCCTGCCAGCTGGCGCAATGGCAATGTCGGCGCAAGCTCTGAACTCTTCCTGGTGGCCGCAGCCCATTCCAGTAGTGCCATTGGCGCAGGTGCCCCAGTTGTTCCCTGCAATGTAACGCCATTGCATGACACAATGTTCGCACATCAGGTCTGACGGCAGCTTGAATTTGACCTGAAATGAAAAAATAAAAGATTTAATTAACGAGAAACTTTTCAAACGCAACACATCAAAAAGGCATTTGAAAGGGTGAGTTGTAATATACGTGTGAGTTAGTAAGTCGTTTAATTAATGTGTAGGTATTATAGATTTCCTTAATCTCATTACAAATATTACAAGTCTTGCCTAAAATATCCCTTGAAACCTTTGAAACCTTCAAGGCCAATCTTGAAAATGTCAAGAGACCTAGAGATATCATTTAGCAGCACCATACTTCTTGTCACGTTATGCTGGACTACCACGTTCATTCAGTCCTGTGCAATACATAGTATGGTGTCGACCCTGGCAGTAGTTGTACTGTACGAACAATTTATGGCATTACAAGAGGTATGGATTTCAATAAATCAGTTGATTATTTTAAATGCTGTTAATGTAAGGGCACCTTTTCTCCTAGATTATAGACTCTTGTTGCGCATCTAATGGATTAAATCCAGTTGATACATGAATCTCAGTTACTCACCATGCTTTCTCATGTAAAGATTACCTTACAAACTTTTTCAATTTGTTCCAATAATAATTATTTGTATTTTTGTTGGTGCGGTGCCCAAACAGCAGAAGCGTATTCTAGTTTTGATAGTACATTGCAGTTGAACATCGATATCATTGCTTTGGGCTTGGAAAAATGTTTACTTATTCTTCTACCAAACCCAAGGTTAAAATAGTAAGTTTGTGATCAAATTTAGTGTTAGTTAGGTTATATGGGATTATAGGTTAGGTTAGATCCGAAATCGGTTTGAAAACCTAACTTAACCTAAGAGAACGTACCCATACTACGTGACCACCTTTTAGCAATTTTTAACCCCCCCCCCCCCTCCCCGGTGACCAAAAACCTAAGCCCGCCGCCGCTCATTTGTACCAAGCGTGACATTTTGAAGACCCCCCCCCCCCCCCTAAATGTGTCACGTAGTATGGGTACGTTCCCTAAGCTAAATATTCATGATGTGAAGAATCTGTTTTGTTTTTTTCAATTGTTTCTTGCTTTCATCCTTCAATGGGTGTTTCAGGTCATTATTTTAAATTACGAAGAAAGTAGAGGTGAATCTATATATTTTGAAGTAAATTGGCAAATTTCAAAATTATATGGAAGATTGGAGTCGAGTTCAGACTTAAAAGAAATGAGAGATGTTGAATGGAGGGGAGGCAATTTTAGATAACGCTTGATAGAAGAGAGGATATTTGTTTAGAGAGGGACAACCAAAAAATATGTGATCTAAAGTTCCCACTTCCAGACCACAGAATGTACAATCTGGATAGTCAAGAACGTGAATTTTAAAAAGGTGAGAAGAACGGAACAATGTTCGTTTCTCATTAGAATAAGTGAGGAAATTTATTTTTTGGAAATTGGTGGAATTGATGAAGCCACGGTTTTGAAGAGACAGTCGTTAGTATTGAGGCACAGCAGGCTCTCTTGGATTGACTAGCAATGTGCCAATAATCTGCCCAAACATTGCGTGTCAAACAGGGGAATATGGTTTTCGAGTGTAACATTAGGGTTGGACGCTCCTTGTTTTGCCAAGGAATCTGTTAATAAGTGGAAGAAAAAAGAAACAAACCTCATAGATCTTGTTCCCTTCCTGAGGATAATATCTGGTGCCACCACCTTCCATCTCAAGTAAGTGCTTATCAAGACACTCCTGCGTGGTATTCTCCATATGCGGGCAGACGCGCAGCTCATAGAATCCTGCATGATAGGCAGTCAGCTCGACGCGCGTGGACACGGTGGCTCCGACCGCGTACCTCCTCACGGTGACGCCCTGACCGAAGCGTCCCCCGAACTCGTGCGGGCGGGGTGTCTTCTGGTCCCAGGCGTCCCCGCACACGCCGCAGTGACCGCCGTTCTTGCGCCATTGCCGCGTGAGGCCGCCGCAGTAGAGCTCGTGGTCGTTGTAGTTGTGAGGGGTGGCAAACCCGTAACGCCATGCAGAAGCGCGCGAGGGGGGCTCGATGAGGCGACCGTGGGACAGCGCAGGACCGGCGGGGCACAGAGCGCCCAAGACGAACAGCAAGACGACCCTCTGTGGACAAATACAAATAACATGTTAAAATCTTCTGACATTTTTGAAGTGAAAACTTCTTTAGCACCGTTGTGATTTAAAACAAACAAACTAAAATTTAAATGATTTAAAATAAAAAAAAACAAACAGTATAGTGACACAGAGAGCACGTTCAATTTTGCGCTCAATTCTAATTAACATTCTATAGTTGTTTTAGTCAGTGTAACTAATAATTAAACGAGCCACTGAGTGACTGCAAGTCTAAGGAAGTTGTAGTGCAAATCTGCAGAATTCTAATATCTAACTGAGTGAGCATTATCAATATTATTAAAAGTCAAAACAATAAGTAATATTGTCACCCAAGTTACTACCGCGCGACACGGCCGACTGTAGCAAGTAACTCAAGTCACTTCACCTTAGAATCAGGATAAACCATCTCCATTTTTTTCCAAAAAAAAAATTTTTTTTTTTTTTTTAAGTTAATAAAATGGACTCACAGGGATTCATCAGTCTGGCGAGAGATGCCGTTGAGGCTCTTACTGAATTAATAATAGACCCAAGTAGCAAACTAAACAAGGATCAAATTGCTAAAATTATTCCAAGAACCAACGCTATTCTTGGAACTATTGCACAAATGGCTGCAAAAATGGCAGCACTCGAGGGTGAGCTAACAGCAACCAAAACATTAACCTCCAAACCCAACTCATTAGAATCTACATGTGAAGCGGCCGATGAGCTTGAAGAAAGAAAGATTAGGGCAAATAATCTTATTATTATAAACGTTCCTGAAAGCACTAAACTAAACCAAATTGAAAAAATCGAGGATGACAATCTACAAATCACAACTATTCTAAAGAAAATAGACAACAACATTGATCCAAATTCCATCAACACTTTTCGTCTTGGAGCAGTGAGGCCTGACAAATCAAGGCCCATTAAAGTCATCTTAAGAAACTCGACTGAAGCAATAACTATCCTCCGAAAAAAAAACTATTACCTGAACAACTCCCCAGTGAAAATTTTTTCTGACCAAACACCAAATCAAAGAAAACACTTGTTGGACCTACGTCAAACCATGGAAAGTCGGATTCAGGGAGGTGAAGTTGGGCTAACTATTAAATATATCAACAGTAAGCCGACAATAGTTAAGTCAACTCCAAAAAACTCAAAGACATCAATGGATATGGCCAAAACATCCGGGGCTGCCGCACCAAACTCTTAAAGTTGCAAACAACTATTCCATTACTTCAAAACATCGATGTATTTCTTCTTACTGAAACCTGGCTTGATCCTGATATTCATACAGAGGAACTTGGATTTACATCTTACAACACCTACCGCCTTGACAGAAATCCAGCCACCAGCAATAAAACCAGAGGAGGAGGAGTTCTGATATCCGTTAATAAATCACTGTCGACCACTAGATTAATTTGCAAACATCAAGACGTGGAACAGGTATTCGTATTACTAAAATCTAAATCAAATAAAATTCTATTGGGATGTGTCTACATTCCTCCAGGATCCAACATCACAGTCTACAGAAACCATATTGATGACCTCGAAACCTTCAAAAATAAATACCCTGATGCCAGAACAATTTTATTTGGTGACTACAATACCCCTAGCATTGATTGGATGAATAAAAACTCTTCTAACAACTTAAACCTGCCAGAAAATGCACGCGAAATAATAGATATGACGAACTTACTCTCTCTACATCAAGTCAATCAAGTCTACAATAAATATAATCGGCTTCTGGATCTGGTATTCTGTAGTGATCTCTCAATTCATATTGTTAAATCGGTTGATGAGCTCCTCCCCCTAGACTGTCACCACCCCGCTCTAAGCATAACCATCACGACGAATAACTCACCAGACAACACAACTATTCTGCCTAACCTTACTTATAATTTCTCCAAAGCTGACTATCCTAATATGAACCAATATCTTGCAAATGAAGACTGGTCCTTTCTTCACCACAACAATGATATTAACTATAATCTTGAAATTTTTTACACAATTATTAACAGGGCCATTGAAAACTATGTACCACTTTCACACTTCAAAGAAGCAAAGTTCCCGAAATGGTTCAGCCGTGAGCTAATTAACCTAGTTATCTGTAAAAAAATTGCACACAAAAACTTCAAAGAATCCAACTCCCTTAACGACTATAAAATATTTCACAACTACAGAACTCAATGTAAAAAACTGTCAAAAATATTGAATTTTAATTACATAAATGATATCGAAAAATCTATTCCCTCTAAAACACAAAACTTTTTCACACATGTTAACTCTCTTAGAAAAAACAAACAAGGTTTACCCATCTCAATGCACTTCAAAGAAAAGATTAGCACTGATATGAAAGTGAAGGTTAACTATTTTGCTGATTATTTCAAAAGTGTCTATGACGAAAATATCCCAGACAATTATGTACCACCTCCTTCCCTTAATGAGAGCATACATATCCCTGCTGTTCACATCAATATAAACGACGTTATAACTAAAATTAAATCTCTAGACAAAAACAAGAAGGCCGGACCTGACAATGTGCATCCCAATATACTTATTAATTGCATTGCTTCACTGGCTGAGCCAATTTGTTTATTGTTTAATCAATCCCTCAACACAGGATGCTTCCCTGACATTTGGAAACGTTGTTATCTAACACCTATATTAAAAAAGGGTGATAAAAGTGATATCACTAACTATAGACCAATATGTAAGCTATCTGTAATCCCAAAACTCTTTGAAAAACTATTGCTTGATCAAATTTCCCCATGTATTAACCATCTTATTGTTCCAAATCAACACGGATTTTTGTCGGGCAGATCAACTCTAACAAATCTTTCGTTATATGAAAACTATATATCAAACGCATTAGCTAACAAAACTCAAGTCGATTCTATTTATACGGATTTCATCAAGGCCTTCGACAAAGTTTGCCATAAAATTCTACTGGCTAAGTTACGGAAGCTAGGTATTGATGGAAAACTTTTAGACTGGTTTGCAAGCTATCTATCTGACAGAGTACTACTTGTTAAAATAAATTTGTTCCTTTCCAATCAATTTATAGCTACCAGTGGTGTACCACAAGGGTCTCATTTAGGCCCAATTTTGTTTCTTCTGTTTATAAACGATATTGTTGATATATTTGATAAAGATGTAAATGTGTTGCTTTTTGCAGATGATTTGAAAATATTTAAAATAATTAAAACTGTTGAAGATTGTCTCTGTCTACAGAATAATTTACACAAGTTAATTAATTGGTGTTCTGTTAACAAACTTTTTCTGAACATAAATAAGTGTCATGCAATAAGATTTTACAGAATAAGTCAACCAATTATTCATCCGTATGTACTCAATAACTCTACCCTGACCTCTGTCGAAGAAATTAACGACCTGGGCATAATTTTTGACTCTAAATTAAACTTTATATCCCATATAAACACAATCGGTAATAAAGGAATGAAAATGCTTGGCTTCATTCTTCGAAATTCCAGAGGTTTTAGGAATATTTCAACACTAAAAATTTTGTATACATCCTTAGTACGTAGTCAAGTCGAATATAACTCCTCGATCTGGTCCCCCCATTTTAAAATTCATTCAGATTCAATCGAAAAAATTCAACATAAATTTCTAAGACATATTAATTTTAAACTCGGTATTCCCATTGAAAACATTAACTACAATTACTTGCTGATAGAATTAAATTTATTAAAACTCTCAGATCGAAGAATTATATCCGACTTAATATTTATGTTCAAAATTGTAAATGGTAGCATAGACAGTCCTGATTTAACTAAGCTCATTGAATTTCATATTCCCACGAGAACTACTCGATCTAAAATCCTGTTTAAATGTAACAATAATAAGACTGAGTATACTAAACACTCCCTTTTACCTAGGTTACATGATGTTACTAATAGATATGCAGATATTGCAGATCTATTTAACTGCACGGAAAGTAGGTACAAGAGGGCTATGCTATCAAATCTTTTTAGTCATTATTAATTCTATTTGTACTATAGATTTTTGTACGTAATTGTCTCTCTGGTGTCATTTCTAATTCAAATGCCACAATCATTTGTTAAACAATTTTTTTTTTATTATTTCTATATTACTATTTTTCATTTTGTGACATGTAACCAGTTCTTATGGTATATGTATACCGTTGAAATTAAATAAATAAATAAATAAATAAAAACTCGGTGAAACGATAAAGCGACACAAAAAAGAGACGCATACATCTATAAGATTTAGCCTGAATGAGATGGAATAATCGGTCTCCTCTTTGTGCGGCGCTTCGTAGCCTCCCCACTCTTGTCTACTTCAGTTTTCTGAAGGTTTTATTTTTACCGTGTGTGAATTGCACACTCTGTTTTTTGTTTCTGTTTCTGTTTCTATTTCTGTTTCTGTTTCTGTTTCGGTTTCTGTTTTTTGTTTCTGTGTCCATTTCTTGTGTTTTTTGTGTTTTTACTGTATATTTATTATATATATCAATTGTATCTTCGGTCGCAACTGGCCTTATTGGATAAGACGAGAGGTACCTACTGGATTCCAGTCGACCATTATCTTTTGATTTTTCTATGTCTTGTTCTCTTTCATGTTTTCGTTTATATTATTATTGTTACCTTCTTCTTCAATGATACATCATATTGAAAAGTTATAAAAAGAGAGTTGTTCTAATAAAAATTAAAGTCTAACATTTCCGGGTTACGAATAATTCTCCTAAGGGAAAGGAAGAACAGGACGTTCCGGGAAGAAAATAGGTATGATGGATGTGTAGGAATCTATTACTCCCACTGCAGTGCAAGGCGATGAGTCGAGAGAATACTGCTGGAGAGGTCAAACGGTCTCCCTCAACCAGTAAAAGCATCCACCGCCAAGACCTAGTATGCACATCTGCTAAGTCATCATTAATTTTTAGAGATCGCTGGCAACGGTTAATATGCACTTTTTAAAAAAAAACCTTTTGATTCACCTTAATTACATTAAAAGGCAACTATTTGCATTGGGGGAAGTGGAAAATATTTCATTCTAAATTTCGATTACGTAAAATTAAAATTAGCTTTCGTCTTGTGAGATTGTACGCCATTAGCTATTAGCTCATTCGCTGTCACTTTGGTATGTTGGTATTCCTGATACACTTGGATGTATAACGAACGGCTAGAAGCTTTTGAAGGTACGGGACACTTTCTTTTGAATCACAAACCATGTTACACAAACCTAGCGTAGCCGCTAAACTACTTAAAAACTGGGATGTTTTTCTTGCCTTGACGCGAGTAGGCGTTATAAAGGGGCACTTTATTTTGTATCACAAACCATGTTACACAAACCTAGAATTCCCATGAAGTCTGCTACGCTTTGCTCTAACATCTTTTCGTACAGTAACAAAAATACCAACATAACAAAATGACATTTGAAAATAATGTTTGAAAATGGACGGTCTCGTTTCACAGAATGAAAGCTAATTTTAATTTTACGTAATCGATATTTAGAATGAAATATTTTCCACTTCCCCCAATGCAAATAGTTGTCTTTTAATGTAATTAAGGTGAATCAAAAGATTTTTTCAAAAAAAGTGCGTATTAACCATTGCCAGCGATCTCATAAATTTACCAAGTCATCAATGGTGGCATAAAATATTATTACATGCAATTTATTATTTAAAGTCATTATAAAATAACTTTAAATTTCACATAAACACGTGATCGATCACCCATTGACGAGGTTCAAGATTGAAGGATTTTTTTACTCTTCAAATTCTTCTTTGCATTGCCAATTTGGTCGTCATCAAACCTTGTATATATAACAATATTCAAAAGGAAAATATAAACCGCATATTTGTCTCCACAAATTCATAAATACGATAATTTGTGTAAAAACCACAGAGATAATACGTAAAATATGTAAATACCCAATCAAAATTAATTTTAATCGCTCCCGCTGACATTTGAACTCACGACCTTCGGGTAAATTAGTAAATTCGCTTTATCACAGGGGTTATAAATTTAATTCAATTATCACCAAATTCATAATAGCGTCAACAGCCTATAATCTTATCTTATATATAAAAATTTCGTGTCACGGTGTTTGTGATCGCACTCCTCCGAAACGGTTTGACCGATTTTTATGATTTTTTAAAAATATATTTGGTATGGTATCAATTTGGGAGGCGGAAATGGGTATCGCCGCCCCGGGAAACTTTATTGGATAACCAACACCTCTGCCATAGGTCACCCCAAGTGGTTCGCTACGTTTGGTGATTTAGCGGGGGTGCCCGGTTTCATGGGGTGAGGTTTGTCTATGTCTAGGAGGCGGATGACCAGGACACACTGAAAACCCAGATTCCTACCCTTAAACCCTTTTCCTTCCAAGAACACTCCTCTCCTTCCTTTCCTTAAAATAAACCCTCCACACAACATCCCCAAAGATGTCATAGGCCCTTATGGAAATTATTTTCCTCAGGGCCTCCTGTGTGGAGCTCATGTAGAAAAAAGGTATGAGAATAGGTTATAAAGTATATTTCATACTGCTAGGTGATTGGGTGTCCCTACCCAGAAAAAAAATTCAACAATTTTTTTTGTATTTTTTTTTATTTGGTATTAAAAAATACCTATAACCCCAAATTTTAACCCTCCGATCCCCACCCTCACAATTTTTAATCGCGATTTTAGTATTTTTGTGTGAACAAATTTAACCGTCAATTGTATTTCAAACAGAACGAAATTATTTATGCTGTTGAATGACAGATGGCGCTACGTCCGCCTCATCGAACTTTTATCCACACATGCGCAAGACATTCACGAGAAGCGTCGCGTCATTTTGATATTTCATTCGGCATCATGTTCTCGCGTGGGCAAACCATCGAACTTATTTGTGTTGGCTAAAGGGGGCGTTCAAGTATTACCAATTCAAGTAACGCAATTTTTGACCCCCCCCCCCCCCCCCCCCCCCCCCCACCCCCCCATCGTAACGCACAGTAACGTTTCACAAGACCCCCCCCCCCCCAAGTGCGTTACGTAATACTTGAACGGCCCCAAAGACGGACTAACAAAATATATCGTACACTCATTTGCTCTTCGAAATTCATATTGATTTTCTTTATTTCATTTTCCGATTTTGGTTCGTGTTTTTTTGCTTTTATCGGCGGTCATTGGCTCCATTCCTCTTTCTGTCATAGATTCCATCCCCACACACTTACAATAATACATTCGTTATTTTTTTATTTAACAACCAAAATATTAATTAGAAATAATTTATATGGCATGAAGTCAACTAGTATTATAATAATATGCTATTCGAATGATAATTTATTAAATAAAATAGCGTTATGAATTTTAGAGACATCTATCGACAAGGTGCTAGATATTTATTAATTTTGTTAGTTATTCCGGATTGAGCCAATAATGGTTTTCCAGGAGGTTTGTACTTATTATTTAGTCGAGATCATCACCTCTTACGTTTAGTTGTTTCACCAGCCGCTAGATGGCACTGCACGCTTTTCCAAAGCTAAATTTTTTAGGTTTCAAAATATAAAAGCCATCCCTCTCACTTTAAAAACAATTATTGTGCTACTGAAAATAAAAATTCACGGCACCTTTTGCAGTACATATGTACAATTGGGAATTGACTTCGTAAGAGTTCTCAAAACAAATAAAGACGTTCTTAAATTGAATCACTTGAATAACTCTTGAACGGTGAGATCGGGCGTCGTGATTTTTTATGAAAACTTTCTACTCCAAAGCACTTATCTTGTAATACCATTTCCATCATGAGCTTAGGGGCTTTGAAATGTTATTTTTCTTCTTGCAGATTTTTGTTCGTTAGAGGGAGAGAGAATCGTTCAATATGTGAAGTAGTAGCAATTCTACAGTAACAATAATTAAGGTTGACTAATAAAAAAACAATCATTTGAACATGACATTAGCTGCCGCCATGATTCAAGGATCAAATTAGATCATTTTATTTCGGAGCTCTCATTTTTTTACTAGGAAACAAACTTTATGGCAAAGCCATCAGTGAAATCACTATTTTCGATCAATCTTTACTATAAATCGGTATACATTATGAATAAGTATCAAAAATTATAATTAGAATAAACGGAAGCTTTTACTATCGAGAGAGTCCTTTTCACCTTTCCAGCTGGACTCTCTCGACGCATCGCTTTGAACAGTCACTCCTGGACGCACTAATTCTCAGATTCCTACCCAACCTTCATACATTTCCTTCCTAGAACTTCCTGCCCTTCCTTTCTCTAAAGAGACCCTCCACACAGCATCCTCAAAGATGGTGTAGACACCGAGGGAAATTGTTTTCTTCAGGGCCACCTTTTCGTATTCTACATTGTAAATTCAATAAATATATTGACGTTACAACTGTTTTATGGAGACTATGAAAAAACTTTAAAAATCGAGTGCAGTTTACACGCGGTAAAAGCGAAATTTTACCAAAACAATATCAAACAATACTTGAAAAGTGAGGTCATAATCAAAACCACCAATGAGCGCGGACCTGGCGTCATTTCCATTTCATATCTCTACCAATAGGAGCCTTTAAAAGTGACATCATAATGAAAGCGACCAATGAGCGCATTTGATGCGTCGCAGGTGCAGTAATCGTGATTTCCGTTTCATCCTAAATCCAAGTCACAGTGGGGCTATAGAAGTTTCGCTTCAAAAATAGAAACAAGGAAGATCAGCCATGAACTGTTGTTAGAATGAAACCGGGCAGCATGCCATACATTATTTTATTTCTTTTATAATATATGACTTTATCAGCAGAATTATAACCGGGCATCATAGCATCATAATTATAATAATTTGCCTGCATAAAGCTTTCCCTTAAAGAATTTAAAGCAGAAAATCAAGGTTTGTTAGGAGCAATCCTTAGGCCATTGAACCGCATCTGGCTAAATATTAACCTGAATGTTAATTCGAGCAAAGTATTTTTTCGATATTTGTGAAAAAACTGAATCGTGTCTGGTGGAGAATATGTGAATATAATGCATTTAGCATGTGTACATTCCTTTCTAAAATAACACACGGTTCATGCAATTACAACAGCTGAAGCGGAACGATATTCCTTACGCAAGTTCCGCTAAATGTTTGGCTGTAAGAAGAAGTGTCATTGTTCATAATTCACAATGTTCATTGTTTATCAAAATTTCCTTGTTGAGGAGAAACAGTAACATGACGACGCGACGGTTCTAAGAAATCTTAGCAATTCGTTGACAGCTGCGTGACAATTTTAGGTAGACCCAACATTTGTACATAGTTCCCTTTTTGAAGTAATAACTTCTTTAGCACCGCTGTGATTTAAAACTCGATGAAACGAAAAATAGCTACATTAAAAAGAGACAATCACTTACTTAAATCAATCTATAGCTTGCGAGAGAAGGAGATGAATGAATTAATGAAATCCCTGTATGCACATATAAGTTGGCTTATATTCGTTTTTATCATGAGCACATCATAACACAACTTTTTTTTGTATTATTATTAAGTTAAAAGAAATATAATATTTCGCTTTCTTAACTTAAATACAGAGCATATATGTATAGTATAGTAGTACAAGTATAGAAATAATATTTTTAATTTTGTTCCAACATCTTAAGTTTAAATAGTTTTTTTTTTTAAGGTTTTTATATTCTTTTCCGTTTTTAGGTTATCTGGAAGAAGATTATATATGTGAACTCCCTCGTGGCCACTTTCAGCCTTGACAGTATTTGTGTACAATTTATTGTGTTGTCTAGTATAATGTTCGTGTACTTGTGATGTTTTTATAAATGTTGTGTTTGTGTGTATAAGTCCATTTTCTATTTTGTAAGATAATTTAAAAAAGAAATAGCTAAGAGATTCATCTGAGGGTCCCTTTCTTAATCTTACTCATTATGCTTACATCAGCCTAACATTCTTTGCCGATATCCACATTTCTCATATACGATCTCATTTCAACAGCATTCAGTCTACATGCATCTTTCTTCTGCCAGTTCCATGCCTCACTGCCATACATCAGGGTAGGTACCGGGACTCCATTGCGGAATAGAGGTGGGTAAGTTCTGCATTTTTCCGGAAGCCTCCGAGACTTGCTTCCTTTTAAAAGTACACGAGTTCTAGGAGCAGGTCCCGGGTCCGAGTTCTTAGGTGCGGACTGGGCACTGGGTATTGTTGCGGCGCACCGAAACGGGACGCACGGGTTCAAAGAACTCGGAACCAGGACCTACTCGTAGAACCCACACGAGAACTCAGAACCCCGGAGTCGGACAAGACCCGTACGAGAACAAGGACCCGTCACCCGTGCAATGTAGGTACATTCAATGTATCTACACTGCACGGTCTTTTATTGAGAATTTAAATAAGTAAATTAATAAGCTGTAATGCTTTACTATAAACTATTATTTTATAATGCACGTCACCCGTTGATTAACGATACCAGATAAGACGCTCTAATTAAAAACTACTCCGTGAAGCGGTCACGCACGCGTGTGTCGATCAACGAACAGCGATCGAATGAACGCCCAGCGCCTCGTGACTCAAGGGGAAGTGTCATAGTTGGCCGGCCGCGGGTAGCGGGGAGTGTCGGGAACTCACCGAGACCCACGACTCATGAGTGGAATGGTGAGTGACGCCGGACCGTGGATCGCGGAGCAAGCCGGCGGCCACGGGGTGAGTCAGGAATGTAGTAGTTCGCGGCGTTCGCGCGAGTCCGGGAGTGGGCGGAATGAATGGATTGTGTCGCGATTCACGTAGCTTGGAACAAGGCGCTTGGGTTTAAAGGAACCCGGGACTTGTATTCGAGTGCGGTTTTCGCGCTTCGGCGTTAAGTTGCTCGGACCGCCGGATTACCGCCGGATTTATTTGGATGCGGAGAGTACTGGGACTGGGCCGGATTCTCTGGGAGTAGTCGATTTGAAAAAGGAGTGGGAGTAGGAACCGCTTCCCGCAAAGGAGCGGATCACATGAGCCCATTCCAGCTGAACTGACACATCGCTATTGCGGAATACTAGCTTCACTTCTTTTGACAGTTTTTTTTATTAGCGCCAACGGCATTCAGTCCAGTCAGGTTGAAACTAAGATTATATACGAGTATAATACCATTCTGGACTGTATGAATTTTTAATCTCCAGGAATAGTAGGTAAAAGTTGAATCACTTCTGTTTAAGAATTCTACGAATGTACAATTCGCGAACACAAAAAAAACAACAGGAACATTCAGAAATCGTGCATACATTTCAAACCAGTGACGTCATTATTTAATTTGTGCACAAAACGCACGTCCCGAGTATTTTTTGGATATCAAACGAAAATGATGCGTCACAAACCGCATTGGAATTGTATGCAGTTACCTACAGTTTCGTTTTCAAATTTGCCTGCAAGAAAGCGTTAAGACTAGTTGTTTGATTTTAAATCAACAACTCTTTTCCACAACAAAATTATAAATTGATTTCGAAAGACTGCTTTTTTTATCTAGTAAAGATATATGTTTTAAATTTTGAGAAAATATGTTTAATTTTAGTGCAATAAAGTTTTACCGTAGGCCGTTGGCAGACTTGTTAAATTTTCAAACAAAATTTTGTATTATACAACATACATTAAAATCATATAATCATGCAGTAAATAAATTAATAAATTATCTGGAAAAGCTATGTTTCAGAATTTTAAATTTAGTTCAAATAAAATCATTTTAAAAAAGATTGCCACACCTGTTTTGTGACGAAAATACTTCAATTTGTCTATTTATTTACGATCTTACAAACTAATATATTTAAGATTTTTTTACATTCTTATTTTGCTTAGACATTATTGAAAAGTTATAAATACTTATGATCAAAAAATAATTACAAAAGTACATAATTTTAATAGTTTTATCATCACGTCTTTCAGCATTTTTAAAAGTAGGTATAAATTAAAGCAAATTTTGAATGTGATAAAATCGATATTGAGGTTTTATTTAAACAAGCTGGTACGGAGAATAATTAATCTTTCTCATTGGAACCGCCCTATCGTAAGAACATCTTTCGACGAAGTATGAATTCTCGGCCGCTGGCTGGTTAAGATGAAGCCATAGTAAATAATGCAAAATCATACAAAATCATATGTTTTTGTTTTGAAAATTTGATCGCTTAGAAGTGTTGTAGATGCTTCAATTAAATACTGCGTGTAGAACATACCTTGGCCCTTAAAATTGGTCCTTGGTCTTTTAATAAGCCTATAAAAAAATTAAGTATAAGGTCTAAAAAACACACTTTCAAGTCCAAACTCTCCTATTTTGAACCCCTTTTCGGTTATGGTTTTTTTGTATAATGTGGAAAATTCAGTTTATTTTATAATGATCGCAAAAAAAGTTGATATTTACACCCAATCTTCCGAAAATAAAATAAAATATGCATTTTCGCGTTGTTATTTTACAATACGGCCGCTAGTCGATGAATTCGGTTTTTCAAAGTGAACCCTATGGCATCCACCGAAGAACTACTGTTCACGCCACTGTCGCCAAACGGCCAAACCTCAGTCACGCCCCGAACTGAGCGGGAGATGGACGCGTCATTCCGCGTCGCTTGATTTCGTGAAATCAATTTAAAATTTCCGTTTTATTACAATAAACAATGCGTAAAACAGGAATTAATATTTTTTACAGGCCTTTACGAAATCAACCTGTAAAACAAAACTCTCAAATACCTTTTCCAACCTTTCCAAAAGCTTTTTCTCAAGTATTTTTAAACTCCTCCCATAAAGGGCGTGAATTCAGTTTTCGATTTTTTCCTGAACTAGTTGATCGCCTTAACGGCCCTGAAGGTGACACTTAAAAGAATTTATAATCTTCTCTTTCATAGATGGCGCGAGTTTCATTATTTTAGGGAAAAACGATTTTAGTAAGTTATGCTTTAAAATATTAAAATGAATTCATTGTTTGCACCCGTAGATACGCCGTATGAATAAATAGTTTTTTCCATAAACAAACTCAAATCTTTCAAGAAAGGCTAACCAATACAATACGTAATTCAATTCCCGTCCCTGAAAGATCCGAGTTTGTTTATGGACAAAATTATTTATTCATATTCATTTGCGTATTTATTTTTGCTTGTACCTATTACTAACCTGATTTGTTGTATTATGTTTTTTCCTGTTAAGTACTTGCGTACTGCTTTCTATCAACATATGCAAGGACACTGGAGGTCTAGATTCGTTAAAAATGAATAAATATAGCTTCGTTTATCAAAAAAATTATAATCTTACGAGAACCTTGAAGGACTAACCATCTGTTACTTATTCCAGGGCAGGTAAGTGGTGGACAACCTCCAATGTTTCCATTGAGTTGAATTAAAATAAAATTGTTAATATCTCCATAAAAAATACTAAAAATGTATTTTTTTTTCATTAGAAATATATTAACGCATATAAGAAACAATTTTTAATAATATTATTTTATGACTTAAATTATCTCTAAGAGTTTCCGTAGATTAAGTTTTTAGTGTCTTACGAAATTATTCACCAAGTAAATAAAAACCACTTTTGCTCTTGAAATATTGACCTCTAGACTCCGTTCAAAATGAATTGTCCATGATCAGAAACTTGAATAAAGTTGACCTGTTTTCGACATCAGTATGAAATGTGACAACGGTCCAAATTAAATAAGTTGCCGTCTCGTCGCCCTACTCAAAAACCTGAATTTAAGGTGTTTCGTGAAGAAACTTGTTTCACATTGGCCTGAAAAAACGACAGCCCTCTGACTCATTGTGAGTTTATTTATTTTTTATTTGATTTGACGACCTCCGTAGTCCAGTGGCTAAGACTCTTGACTCACATTCCGGAGGTCGCGGGTTCGAACCCGGCATGCGCAAATAAATTTTATTTGATTAATTTGTGTTATTTCACAATTAATTCATTTAAAATAATATATAGTATATTTGCGGCATGTTCCAGAGTGGAAGATACTATCAGTATCGCCCTGGTGTAAGACCACCATTCAGAATTGAAACGTTGCTTGAAAATGGCTTTAGCCGTGTTTAGTGACCAGATCTGAATAGCCAGGTACTTCCCAACCTTCCTCTTCCCCACCTCCTTCCCCTCCCCGCTACCTTCAGCCTCACAACATACCCCAATTGGGGATGCCATAGTCTCACTGGCTCCAGACGGGAGCAGTTGAGATTCTTGTGCGGTATTCACTGTAAAAAAAAAAAAAAAAAAAAAAAAACAACAATATAATGAAATTCCAATAGAAATATGAACATTCTTAGTTAATAAACAAAAATTTTAACAAAACAAAAAACGACTTCAAAAAATGCACTAAAAAGTAAAAAAATAATTTCGTATTCTTCTACAACTTTATAATCAACTTATTTTTTCTACTCATCAATATGTAGGTACGATTGATATTTTTGGAGTCGGCGTCAGTCAAGGTAGGTTTGTAACTACATACATAGTTATAGGTGAGATGTGCTTGTGTCGCACATGCGACATGACGAGGCGAGAGCGGGGTCGCGGCGTGAGGGGAGCTGTGAAGTGAACTCGTCGGGCCGGGTACCTTTGCTGATACCGACTCCAAAATAACAATCGTACCTACATATTGATGAGTAGAAAAAATAAGTTGATTATGAAGTTGTAGAAGAATACGAAATTATTTTTTTACTTTTTAGTGCATTTTTTGAAGTCGTTTTTTGTTTTGTTAAAATTTTTGTTTTTTTTGATTTTTAGTGAATCTGAAGTACACTTACTAATTTGCCTATATATAGGTAGACCTACTAAACGTGCTGCTCATATGAGAAAGACATAATATGACCATAACGACGTGAGGGTCAAATTAAGAGATTCGGCCGAGTTTCGTTAATTTGCTTTTAAGAATTGAAGAGTTCCGTTATTTTGTCATGGATCGATAATCAGAACCTAAGAATAATAGATCGATAATCAGAAACTCTCATCAAACTACCCTTGAAGTAAATCCTTTCCAATAAAAAAAGAATCATCGAAATCAAAAAATATTGAGTTATTCGTCCTTTTGTCGCGCATACTTAATGCAAATTTAAGACTTATATGGTTTTCTCGTGGATGCCATTGTCGGAACTGAATAAAATTAAAATGGGACCACACGAAAAGCACCAGCTTTCAAATAATAAAAGAATCATTAATATCGGTTCAATCAGTCGAAAGTTCTGAGGTAACAAACATAAAAAAAAAAATACAGTCGAATAGGCCACTTGCATCACATTTTTTTAAATTTTTTTTCCGGTTAAGGCAAATATTCTAAGACATTCTGTATTTTTTTTTTTTTTAATCGTATTTTTGAAAACCTGGGGATTTTTTGAAAATTTCAATCCGAAAAATCAGACCATTTTTTATAAACCGGAAAGACGGGACATAATTTTATAGGTGTGAAAAACGATAATTACATAGCCGAAAATAATTTTTAAAAAAAATAACGTTTTCCACATGAATGGCACAGGAGAATAACGAGGCATACCAAAAATATTACAGCTCATAAATATTTTTTTCCTTGATCCATCTTATTGATCATAAATCATTATAATGTACAGCGTCTATATTACTAAATTCAATATAATATACTTGAACTTGTAAATTGTAATAATAATAAGAATATTATAAAATTTTATTTTGTTAAAATCAGCACCATAATCATTATACCTCTAAAACATGTACCGACATCCTCTTCACGTTCTGAAGAGAACCCCGTACCCATTAATTGTACGGGGTTCTCTTCAGAACATCTGTCAAAAAATCAAACCAAATGATAAGTTCGCAGAGAACAAACAATAAATCTAGTGAACGAATTCAAAAATTCGCCTGAAATCAAAGTGATGCCATATAAAAAAATAAATCAGTGTGGAATTTTATAAAATTAATAGGAACATTTTCGGCGACGGGACATTTTCATGTAGTGACGTCACGAGCCCAAATAATGGATTTATTTATTTAAAAATAAAAAAAAACTGTACATTTCTAAAAATTTTTACTAACATTTTCGTAATCTTAGTAAAAAACTCTATCCACACGATTTTTTCCAAGTCGTTATGAAGTCCATGCAAGTGGCCTATTGAGAACCTCCTCCTTTTTGAAGTCGTTTAAAAATAGAATTTGAGAGCCGTGGTACTTATGATTGGTGGTTTTACAGAATTTGAAAAAGTCATCAAGTTTCAAAGTTAATTACCATGTTCTGAAATCCCAATTATTGTGAAACAACAGTCCCATGATGAAATTATAATGAGCAAGTATATCTTTCACAGAACTTCAATTTTATCTTTGAAATTTAATGAATTGTTAAAATTCTGTGAAACAACCCATCATTAAAGTGTGCCCTTTACACTTTACAACGATGGGTAAAGATTTCATGGGTTTCAACACTGATGAAAATATAAAACAAGGTTTTTTAATCAGCAATTCAGACATTTCTTTAACTTTTCGGTGAGCTAGAGTGCCAAGATTGAAAAATGTTTTTGGGGTGTTATGCCGTGTTGCACTACCTCCTTTTTTTAAAGACAATGTGCAACACGGCACGTGAAAATCTAAAAACGTTAAATTATTGAACAATTTTTTTTTGCAATTGCTATCTTATATATTATATAATATCCTATAAAATGGATCCGATCACCAAAGGCTCCGGTCGAGAATAATCTCATAAAGTAGGAAACCCAGCGGAGTTTTGTCCACATGAAAGTATACCCCAATTTCAACTCTGGATTTTGACACTTATGCAAATATTTTTAATATAATATAAATATCGACCACTAGCGTGTCGGTACGTTTCTATAAGTTACTTCTTATAGAAGTTAGGACCTTCCAAAAATCATTAAACTTTCCTGATTCGAACGCTACTAACTGCATACATACGAGACAATTTATTTCTTAAAAAGGCAAAATTTGCAGACATAGAGTTTTTTCTTCTAATACAGTTAGTAAAAAAAATATTTAAAATCAGTCCATTTTGGGAGTGAGAAAAAATTGGGATAGGGAATGAAAAAAAAGGGAAATACAAAACCTCGATTTTGATGATTTTATTTAGGTATTATCAGCCTAGGGTATAGTAGACAGTGATAGCTACAGCTTTATACCTATTTTCAGCTAAATACCTATTTTCTCGTTAAGGAACATACTTAAACCAATAATTCCTGACACTCTTTGAAGTAAAAAATGTAAATTAAATTAAGGCAATCAGCATGTGACATTGGTGACATTTTCGATGTTTTTTTTAAATAAAAAAATCACTTCGTAATAGACAGTTAGGGCCTTTAGTCATGGAGAAACTGAAAACTCGGCGCAACTCAATTTATCAACCTCCTGAACAAAATCGATATTTTTCTGATTTGACATATCGCAAATTACTCGAAAACTTGACGCGAGCCGCTACCATGGTAACCTGTCAACAAAGCAACTGAAACGCGACGGCCGCAGCGACTGCACTGCTGATCACCGCGTCGCCCTTGACAACTGGTCTTTAACAAGTTGCCTGTGTATGGACCACCAATGAAATTCACAAGTTCCTTTCCTGTGGATAGCGATTGAGTTGCCAACTGTTTTTGTTTCAGTTTCTCCATAAGCGGATTGCCTTAGAGTCCAAAATTTCATTATCATTTTTTACTTCAAATAATGACAAGAATCATTGATTAAAGTAAGTCAAGTACGTCTCTTTACACCCTGTATACATAAGTAAAAATAAAAACAAGTCATTGCGTCTATGAAAACTATGCGCACAGCGGCAGCACTAATATTAAAAATAATATTAGAAACACTCGAAACAACAAATAACAATGGGAGAATGGATGGTCGTGATCATTGTTCACGACCAGAGATCAGAGATCAGAAGATGGGAGCTGGACCCGATAGTATCTTCATCTACTGGGAGGAGAGAGAAAGTGGTAAGAGTTGGTAAGTGATAAGTGGTTGAACCTCAACACGATCTGCTAAATACGCTTTACCTGATAAAACGGTACATGAGAGAGCTCGGTTTTTCATCGACAGCTTAAAAATATATTAAGATGAAGCCATACTAAATAATGCAAAATCATACAAAATCATATGTTTTGTTTTGAAAATTTGATCGCTTAGAAGTATTATAGATGCTTCAATTAAATACTGCCTGTAGAACATATCTTGGCCCTTCAAAATATCGGGTCATTTTTTATATCTAAGTCTTATAAGTCTAGAAAAAAATAAAGTGTAAGGTCTGTAGAAAACACTTTCTAGTCCAAACTCTCCTACTTATAAACCCCTTTTCGGATATGGTTTTATTGTTTAATGTGGCGAATTCAGTTTCTTTTATAATAATCGCAAAAAATAATATTTACGCATGAAATTCACAAAATTAAATAAAATATGCATTTTCGGATTGTTATTTTACAATACGGCCGGCAGTCGACGAATTTGGATTTTCAAAGTGAACCCTATGCCGTCCACCCAAGGACTACATACTAGCGACACCCATTTTTTATCAGTTCTCTCCCGGACGGAGCGGGGAATAGACGTTAGGCTCCGCGTCGCTTAGTTCAATTTTAAATTTCCGTTTTATTACAATAAGCAATGCGTAAAAAGCAGTTAATGTTTTTTATGGGCCTTTTTAAACTCCTCCCTTAAAGGGGCGAGAATTCCGATTTCGATTTTTTCCTGGACTATTGGATCGCCTTAAAATGTGTTTATTCTCTGGGTTCCATGACAACTCAGAATCATGCAATTTCAACACCCCTTCGAAAAGTCATTTAATGATCATCGTATTACTATTTTTGCTTGAATTCCAGTAAAATATTATGAATGAAATAATTAAAAACACTTTGTTTTTACCACGATAATCTTTATTTAAAAGTCAACATGTTCAAGAACGATGTTCTCTTCATCAGGACATTTGATGTACATCAATTTAGAGGCATTTGACATTTGAGGTACATCAAATGTCCTGATGAAGAGAACATCGTTCTTGAACATGTTGACTTTTAAATAAAGATTATCGTGGTAAAAACAAAGTGTTTTTAATTATTTCATTCATAAAATGGTGCCACAAAGTGAATTTGCAAAATATGAAGAAGAAAATATTATGATACATAAGGAGGCGTCTACTAATATCTACAGGAATTCCAAAAACTAAAAAAATCGAACTAATATCTATGAGTACCAAAGTGTTGACGAATATCTACAGCTCAAACTGCTGACTAATATCTATGAGAACCAAAGTGTTGACGAATATCTACAGCCCTGGCAGAGGTTGGATTTGCAATTATGTATTGCATATTGGAATAACGTAATATTGCGTATGCAGTTTAAAAAACTTTTATGTAAGTATGTATGTATGTAAAAAATCCCTAATATCGGACTATTGGACACATTTAGCTGATTAGTCCAACCTACGCTCTGTAGATATTAGTCAGCACTGGGACAGTCATAGATATTCGTCCAACCTTAGCTCTGTAGATATTAGTCAACACTCTGAAGTTCGTAGATATTAGTTCAACATATGAGCTGTAGATATTCGTCCGACATACAGGCTGTAGATATTAGTATCTGGAGTCATACAAAAACGACATATTCGCTTTTAAGGCCACAATGAAATGAGATCCCTGAGGCGAATGTGTAGTAAAACCATGTATGATCGTGTGAGAAATGTGGATATCCGCATAGAATGTAAGGCTGATGTAATGACAGGTGGTTTGAGCATGTAGAGCGAATGAAAGAAGAAAATAGTGTGAGAAGAATATAATCGGGGACGCCCGAGGAAGACATGGCACGATCAAGTGAATCAGATACTTGAGTCGGGCCATGTCAAAACTCAGAATAATGTATTAGACGACTGCTCTCCTGAAAAAATGTGAGTGAGGCAAAGAGTGTGTACCAAGACCGACTTTGTTTTTGTTGCACATCAACGACCTTTTGTCATGTGCACCAATTCACTGTTATGCGGATGACAGTACAGTTCATGATAGCTTTTTGTTTGACAAGCCCCCAAAGGGCTCACAAACTCCAACAGCTCGTAGGGCTTTGAAGCAAAGAATGGACGGTTACCTCGAGAGGTTTTCTCTTGGGGTAAAAATAATCTCGTTGAATTTAATGTTTCAAAGACCCAATCTTGTCTGATTACTTCTAAAAGGGATCGAAATGAAAATCTAGTCTCTTTCAACGGAAGCAATCTTCCGAACAGGCCGTCCATTGATATGCTTGGTGTAACCCTAAGTGACCAGCTCAGGTATGGGGGCTCCATCGAAGCCAGAGTAAAGTTAGCCTCCCAGAAACTGGGCGTACTGTACAGGGCCCGCAGATACTAATAGTGCACAACTGCTAACCCTGTACAAATCGCAAGTGCGCCCCACGGTTGAATTTGGCAGCCACCTCTGGTCTGGAGCTCCAAAATATCTGAAAAATACCCTCGACTCTGTGCAGAAACGGGCGGTCCGTTTGATACATTCTCCCATCTTAACAGACGGATTGCAATCTTTAGAGCACAGGCGTCGGGTGGGAATGCTATCCTTGTTCTACCAGTATTACAATGGAAGATGCTCCGAGGAACTAGCATCATTGATCACTTCGGCACCGGTGCATAGTCGGGAAACACGCCAAACGCGTGCCCAACATTTGTACACGGTTGACATTTGTCACATGAGAACGGGTCGTTTCTTCGACTCGTTCTTATGTTCAACAGCTCGGCTGTGGAATGATTTGCCGGCCTCTGTGTTTCCTCCTTCCTACAACATAGGTCTCTTCAAGACCAATGTTCATTCCTTCCTCTCCTCAAAAAGACCCTCCACACAGCATCCCAGATGACATAGGCCCTGAGAGAAATTATTTTCTCAAGGCCTCCAAAAAAAAAAAAAAACCGAGTTGTTTGGCGGTCCGTCCTCACTGCCTACCGCTGCGGGGAAACGTGTCGTTTTTTTTTTACTTGTGCCACTGTTATCCCTCAGGTGTAACATGTATTTATGTTTTGAGAGACGAAATAGAGCTTAACTGTTTCTTGTACAGCTGATGAAAAACCGGCTTATAAAGAGAGATTATTGTGCCTAGAATTGCAAAATACTGTGAGAGTTTTTCCATCAGTGTCACCGCCCTGGTGTGAACATTTAGAACCATTCATATTACGCAACAAGTCACTCAACTGTGACAAAACATTGTTTTTATTTTTTTATTTGTTACCGACTATATATCTAATTTTTCGTAGATGTTCGACAACGATTTTATATTATTTTATTTTTATATCTTTGTCACGTAATAAGGGATGATGACACCTACAAAATAATAATTCTTAAAAACCAAAGAAAGATTGATTAAAAATGGAGTAAAGGAAGACACAATCCACACTTCTCATAACTTCTAAATATAAGTAACTGGTACAAGTGCAGTTCTGTTTGTTCCGAGCTTCAACATACAGGATGAAGACCTGATGATAGTCAACCTTCGATGTGCAAAGAAGACTATGGTGTGCAATAGTGACTATGGTGAACAACGGTTATCTTGAATCTAGCTCTGCCGATGGATACAGCACAGCCGATGGATAAGGATTGATAGGAAAACTTTCGGTAACTTCTCATTGTTCCCTAGCATGACTGCAGATCGCCAACGAAAAAGTAACAGTTCACAATGATTAAGTTCTAGTTATTAACATATTCGACGTCTAACGTTGTTTGTACGTTAGCGATCGGCAGTTGAACTAGGGAACGATGAGAAGTTACCGAAAATTATCAATAAGTATTTACAGGATAACTTCTCATTGTTCCCTAGCTTGATTGCAGATTGCCAACGAATAAATAACAGTTCACACCATAGACATCAGAATTCAATAGACCAGAAGATACAGACGAGGGGGTAAAACCAAACTATGGGGGGCGAAGAGAGGAAGATGACTGTGATTCGTTAAAAAATCAATTTGACAGTATATAGGCATCTCGCATTACAATATCACCATTTAGTTATTAAAAGCAAAATCTGCTTTGAATGAATAGACCTTTTTACATGGGAGCGCGAATTGCTTGCCACGTTAATAACATATTTGCTAAGGCCAAATGCTCGCCCCAAAAAGATTCGCCCCAATACACATAGCAATATTTTGTTGCCGTGTTTAGTTAAAACACTTTTACAAATGTTTCATAATTTACTTTAGGTACCCCTGTAACCAGCGACGAACACACTGGAGAACCGCCCACATTCGCTATGTGCACATTGATATGTAGGTATATTGTATAGCACAAGCTACCGTTTTTGCGTGTTATTTCGTTAAATGTATGGATGTTAGCTTCGCGCTGGTCACGGCAAGAATGATGACGTCACACATTTCAGCTCTATCCCCTCCCCATGGAGCGAGCCGGTTCCAAGGAGGAGCTCCAGCCGGCTCCATGGGGAGGGGGAAATTATACGTTTTTATCACTTAGGGCAGGTCCAGATATATTCATATGTCCGTGGTTCACACTGACTAAGTGTTCTTAATATATTCTACGTCGACTGTTGTTTGTACATTAGCGATCTGTAGTTGTCCTAGGGAGCGATGAGAAGTTACCGAAAGTTATCCTATCAATCCTTATCGATCGGCCGTGCTAGGTCCTGGATAAAGAATTTATCAGATTGCAGATCGCTAACGTACCAACAACAGAACACTTAGTTGTTGTGATTATTTTGTTTAATCGTTGGCGATCTGCAATAATATTCAGGAACGATGACAAGTTATTATCGATATTATTATAAAACTTTTATCAGTCAGCCGTGGTAGATGCCCAGCATAAAATGATAGGCAATACCACTTCTGTTTGAGACAACGTTTCAGACAGCCTTGCAGTGCCCATTATCAGGACAGTTGTAGATGTGCAAACACAATTAATAAGTACATACATGGTGCATGCATATTGCTTCTGGCAATTTCTCATCGCTTATGGAAGACAATAGGTTCCAATCGCGCATGTCCTTAATAATTATTAATAGTTAGTACCACCTTAAATAAACCGAACGTTAATTTATTTGGTAGGGAAACTCATAAATGGTAGATAACTTAAAAATCTATCTGATGGATACATAACATTAGCTTGTAAGGAAGGAGGAAGGGCTTAAGGATTCCAAGAAAGTTGATCCCCTGATATATGATATATGATATTGGCTCCTCGGCATATTTATATATACAATATGGAAGGCGGGTTTGGGTACGGCCGCTCAGGAACCATTTATTGGATGTCCAAGTCACCCAAAGTGGTTCTCTAGGTTTGGCAACTTAACAGGGGTGCCCTGGGGTGAGGTTTGACAAGGTCTTGGCGTTGGAAGGTTTTGTCCACCTACACTTGGTGGGCCGGATCGGGAGAGACTGGTTGAGGGAGACCTTTTTATCTCTCCAGCCGGACTCTCTCGATCCGTGACGTATGTGTATGAGGGTGACGGCATGAGAGCGAGATAGCGAGTATGGGAAGTATAAAAGGGATGTACCGCTATTGAGCGCTCTCTCCATATTAATCTGGCAACCAATAAACATTGTAACATTAACAGATGTTATTACTACCCGATCCCAAGACATCACAGTTGGCGCAGCTCGGTAGTTCGTAAATTTTTACGTAAATTGGAAGAATCTACGCGGTAGATTTCGGGATCTGACGGATTGTTGTCAGGATTGCAGGAAGCGATCGCAGGAAGCGATCGCATTAAGAAGAAATTGGAGCAGCCACACGCAAGTATTCGCGTGTGTGGGACCGACAAATTACAAAATTATTGTCGTTCGGGTACACCGTGTAACGGGGTACAAAAGGACCGGATCAAGGATCGGGTCAAGGACTGGATCATCGTGTGGATTAGCCGGGAACCAGGACTTGGTTTCCGTCGCTGCAGTCTGGGAAGGAAGACCTCGGAGTAGGGATTGGATCCGCAGCTGTAGGGAGACGGAGCCAGACGGGGACGGTGATCTACAGCTCTGGGTGGCGTGCACGTGGAACGTGGAACGTGGACCTCGGAGTGTAGCCTTCTTGGAAGTGCTGAGATAAGTAGTCTTGATTATTTTGTTTCAGCTCTTCCCCCAATGGAGGGTGTTTGTAAAAATTTGGGGACGTTCTGTTACAGAACGGGAAACTGGTCATTGTTCAAGGAACGACTGGATCAGGCCCTCATTTTACATGATGACAAAGTGTTATCACAAGAACGCAAAAGAGCATTTTTGCTGAGTTGCCTCACCGAAGAAACTTTCTCTTTATTATGTGATCTATGTTTCCCTAAAAAGGTTTCTGTTTGTTCTTTTGATGATTTATGTAAATTATTTGATTCACATTGCAAACCTATTCAAAATATTTTCGAGTCGCGTGAGTTATTTTATAAGTGTAAACAGCTAGCTAACGAATCTATTAAAGATTACGCTGCTAGGTTGAGAGGACTGAGTTTGACGTGCAATTTTGAATTGAGGCTGGAATCTTGTTTAAAAGACATATTCATTATTGGAATTTTCAATGAAAAATTGAAACATAAGTTGTTCGTTGAGGGGGTAAATACTTCTTTTTCGGAATGCATTCAGTTAGCAGCTTCATGGGAACATGTTGTTAATTTTAAGAAAGTTGATACGAATTTAAATGTTGTGCATAAGGATAGTAATGTTGTCCGTAAATCCAGGTCGGATAGTCCGATCAGATTTAAAAGTGCAGTGCGTAGTAAGACGCCAGTAAATATTGCATTAAAAAAATGTTTTTTGTGCGGAAAAACGAATCATTTGCAGAAAGATTGTTGGAAGAATATTTTTTGTAATCGGTGCAATAAATCGGGTCATCCTAGTAATGTGTGTAAAAACAGTAAAATTAATGTAGGTAATAAGAATAAACGAGTAAATTCGGTTTTTATGTTGCATGACGGCACGGGGCCGGAACCGATATTCGTAGATCTCATTATTGGTAACACTGTTCTGCGAGCGATTGTTGACACCGGCGCTGAGATTAATGCAATTCCATATGAAGTGTATTTAAAAGATTTTGTTTCTTGTACATTGGAAAGATGCGATATTCAATTGTCAGGATATGACGGGAAACGGTTAAATATTGTAGGTAAAGTTAATTTAAGTGTGTTATTTTTAAATAAAAGTGTAGATACGCAGTTTATAATAATTAAAAACGGTAATTCTACGATTGTTGGTAGAAATTTTTTACAAGTTTTCGGTATCGGATTAAGTGGAATAAATTCGGTAAATACCAGTGAGACTAGTTGTGATAATCCATTAAATTTTCGTGATAGTTTAAAGAAAAAATATGCTCATGTGTTTTCAGAAAAATCGGGTAGGCTTATAGGTTATGAAGCTAACATCGAAGTTATTTCGGAGTTCAGGCCAAAGTTTGTGAATCCAAGATCGTTACCTTTTAGTTTACGTGGAAAGGTAGAGGAGGAATTAAATAAGATGTTACGTGAAGATATAATTGAAAAAGTAGAAATAAGTGATATGGCTAGTCCGATTGTTGTTGTAAAAAAGAAAGACGGTTCAATTAGAATTTGTACTGATTTTAAAACCACATTAAACCCTATGTTAGCGAAGTTGAAATATCCATTGCCTCGTATAGAAGATTTAATTTCATCTTTAAATGGTGCGAAATTTTTTGCTAAAATAGATTTGCGTAATGCTTTTGGTCAGATTTCGTTGAACGAGAAGTCGAGAAAATTATGTGTGATAAGTACGCATGTAGGTTTATTCAGGTATAAAGTGTTGCCTTTCGGTTTGACCACAAGCCCGGCTATATTTATGCAAGTTATTCAGGCGGTAGTAGGTAGACTTTGTAACGTTCGTATATTTCTAGATGATATTTTGTTGTTTGGAAATTCTGAAGAGGAATTATTCTCTATTTGTGAATCTGTACTTAGCAAGTTAAGTGATTGTGGATTAACTATTAATGAAAATAAGTGTTCTTTTCTAGAAACTGAGATAGAATATTTAGGTTTTAAAATTTCGCGGAAAGGAGTTATGCCTTTAGAAAATAAAATCTGTGCGATTACTCAAATGGCAGTACCGAAAAATGTTTCAGAACTTAGGAGTTTACTTGGGGTTATTTCATATTATAGAGCTTTTGTTCATAATATTTCAGGTATTTTGTCTCCATTGTATAACTTGTTAAAAAGGGGAGTAAAATATGTGTGGTCTGAGGAATGTAATATTGCGTTTGAGCGAGTTAAGAAACTGCTGACGTCAGATAATATTTTAGTGCATTTTGATCCTAATTTACCAATTAAACTTATTTCAGACGCATCTGAAAAAGCGTTATCAGCGGTGATTTGCCATGTATATGATAATGGTTTAGAGAGACCTATCGCATTTGCTAGCCGATTATTGTCAGAAACAGAATTAAAGTACTCTATTTTAGATAAGGAAGCGTGTGCTATAATTTTTGGGTTGAAGAAATTCTTTCAGTATTTATACGGCAATAAATTTGTTTTGGCTTGCGACAATAAATCGTTAGTACACATTTTGAACACGGATAAGCAAGTACCTGTTTTGGCCGCTAACCGTCTGCAGAGGTACGCCCTAATACTCCAGACTTTTGACTATAGTATAGAGCATATTAAGTCAGGTGATAACAAAGCGGATTTCTTATCACGAATGCCGATTAATAATAAGGATAATTTAGTTGTGTGTAGCGACGATATTGATGCTAGCGATTATTTTTTAAATTATATTGATTCTTTAAACGTGAATACGGTTGAGTCAGAGTGTGTGAACATAATCGAGTCAGAAACAACATTAAATGCGGAAACGATGAAACAGTTTTCGATTAATGATGTAAATATAGCGAGCATTATCGAGTTCACAGCAAATGGTTGGCCGGATAAAAAGTTCTTAAAGGATGATTTATTGAAATTCTGGTATTTTAGGGATAAATTATCGACTTATAATTCATGTTTATTTTATAATAATAAATTTGTAGTTCCAAGGGAATTAAGGGAAATTATATTGAATTTTTTACATCAATCACATTTAGGCATTGTAAAATCGAAAAGTCTTGCTCGAAATTATTTTTTTTGGCTCGGAATGAACAATGATATAGAAGTAACTGTCAAACAATGTGCTCGATGCACGGAATGTTTACCTACTCCGTGTAAAGTTGAGTTGGCACCTTGGCCAATAAATGGTTTAATCTGGAGTAGATTGCATATCGACTTCATGGGGCCGTTGGGAGGTCATAATTTTTTAATTATTGTTGATGCAACTACAAAATGGATAGACTGTCATGTTGTAAATAAGGTAGATTCGTTTTGTACAATAAAAGTTTTGAAAAGATTATTTTCTATGTTCGGAATCCCGGAACAAATTGTAAGTGACAATGGTACAGCTTTCACATCGTCAGTTTTTAAGGAATTTTGTCATAATTATAATATAGAATCATTGACTTCAGCTGTACAGCATCCTGCTTCTAACGGTTTAGCTGAAAATGGGGTTAAAACAGTGAAGAATTTTTTGAAAAAAATTATGGTAAATAATAAATTTCCTACTGATTTTGAAGATAAACTTTTGACATTTTTAGTTGATATTAGAAATACGCCTTCAATGTCTACGGGCATTGAGCCTAGTACTTTAATGTTGGGTAGGAAGATTAGATCAATTTTTAATACGATTATTCCAATAGTGGATAATGTTGAGAGTCAAGGTTTTAAAGGAATTGACAACACGGTTAAAAACAAAATGTTATTGAGCCAGCATAAACAGAAAAAGTATTATAGAGGAAGAAAATTTAAAAAGTACTTTGAGGTTGGTTCTAAAGTTTTAACCAGGGATTTAAGAAGTAATGATAATAAATGGATTTTAGGAAAAATTTTTAAAAGATTGGGGAATAGGATTTATTTAGTTAAAATTATGTCTACGGGACAAATTTGGAAACGCCACCATGATCAGATTTCAGAGAGGAAGGTTAGGTGGGGGGAGTGTGACAGGTCTGATGATTTGCTGGACCTGGGTCCACTCTCGGATGTGGACATGACCAAATTTCCTAATTCCTCTAATTTTTGCAGGTCACCTACACCATGGGAGGGGAGGTTACGCCCTCGAGGTCAACGCCCACGCTACACGTGAAGAACAAGAATAATTACATATACTATGGAATGGAAATATTTAGATATTTTGTTTTGTATAAATTTGTGAATAAAGAAATGTATGTAATTAGGTTTTAAGTGTGGGGGTGTGACGTATGTGTATGAGGGTGACGGCATGAGAGCGAGATAGCGAGTATGGGAAGTATAAAAGGGATGTACCGCTATTGAGCGCTCTCTCCATATTAATCTGGCAACCAATAAACATTGTAACATTAACAGATGTTATTACTACCCGATCCCAAGACATCACAGGGTGAGGTTTGACAAGGTCTTGGCGTCGGATGGTTTTGCCCACCTACTGCTTGGTGGGTCGGATCGGGAGAGACTGGTTGAGGGAGACCTTTTTATCTCTCCAGCCGGACCCTCTCGATCGTCATGGGGTGAGGTTTAACAGGGTCTTGGCGTCGGATGGTTTTGCCCACCTACTGCTCGGTGGGCCGGATCGGGAGAGACTGGTTGAGGGCGACCTTTTTATCTCTCGATCCGTCATGGGATGAGGTTTGACAAGGTCTTGGCGTCGGATGGTTTTGCCCACCTACTGCTTGGTGGGCCGGATCGGGAGAGACTGGTTGAGGGAGATCTTTTTATCTCTCCAGCCGGACTCTCTCGATCATTTGGAGGCGTCAGTTCATACGTCCATTACTCCTAGATACATTGACACTCAGATTTCTACCCACCCCTCATTCCTTTTTCTTTCACAAAGCTTCCTTTCCTTAAAAAAACCTCCACACAGCATCCCCAAAGATGACATAGGCTCTGAGGGAAATGTTTTTCCTCGGGGCAGTCTGTGTGGCTGTATTGTTAAAAAAAAACAAAAGATGTATTTTTTATGTGAATACCTCACAAGAGTCGCAGCTGCTCCCGTCTAAGGCCAATATGAGACTATGGCATCCCCAATTAGGGTACATATTTTGTCGTGAGGCTGAAGGTAATGGGTAGGCAATTGCATCAAGGATAAAAATACTTCCATGTACTGTATATACCAGTGTATAAGTACAAAAAATTGATTATGAAAATAAATTCGTTTGATATTCATACCAACTTATTATTTAAGTTATTCTTGAAGTCGATTTTATTAGGTTTAAAATTGGTAAATAAAGCACAAAAAATATAATTTTATAATAATTATAATTTCGGGGGGGCAACTGTCGGGGGATCAACTGTCAGGACACAATACATAACAATAACTTATACGGAAGAAGGAAGGGATTAAGCAGTCTACCATCGTTCAGCTCAATGACATATTATAATTATTATATGTTATTACATTCCGATTAGATATATGCAAAATATGTTTTTAAATATTAATTAAGTTGCAGTTTGCTTTGCATTTGGCAATCGGCCATTACTTCCTAGCAATACAATTAATTAAATTTTCATATAAAGCAAACACTTTGTGGTGTGACAATTATAATATAGTTCTGAAGTTCTGATGAAGATACGAAGCTGATGAAGATAATCAGCGCCCTTGAGATGATTTTTCATGAAAACGGCGCTTTATAAATCAGCCAAATATTATTATTATTATTATTATATTCTTCTACGAGGTCCTCTGTTGTTTTCTTGAAGATATCTCTTGAAGAAAATTCCGATTTTGGGGCCAAAAATTAGCTACACAAATTTATAAAACAACTAGCGAGTCCCCAGCGTGTGTTGCAATGCCACTAAATAAAGAAATCGTTTCTCCCTGCGTGTCCTTTCCTATTCTTCCCTGTTACCCTCCCGCCTCCCCTTCCCCTACCGCGTCCCCTTCGTCTCCCGGATTCCCCTCTCTGACGCTAAACTATATGAAATACACTCATTTTTCAACAACTAAAATATTGATTTTTTTTACCAAATTGCATAACGCCAGAGCTCTCCAGTATAGTTCACTTATTAGTTTATATACTGAACGTCTGTTGATGGCGTTCAAACCAAGCAATTTTAACGATTTTTGGAGTGTCCAAACTCCTATAAGAAGCGGCGTTTTGTCCATGTTTTGTATGCATGGACAAAACGCCGCCCGGTTTCCTCTTAAGACGCCGATACCCGAATTTCTACCGATTTCTTGCAAACCTCACATTTGAAGTTTTTAAGCTCTTAAAATATGTGTTATTTTTGAAGATAGTAATCGTCATTCGTTCAAGATAGTATTCGTCATTCGTCGCGTCGAAACGCAAATTATATAAAATTCCCTCGATAGAAAAAAATCGCAAAGTATGCTCCAAAAATTATTATGAACACGTTTGTTTCAGTTATTTTACAAGTTTTATACGTATTAAAAAATTCACAGTGTTTCTTTGAAAGCTGTTTAAGACATCGCCGCGAGATTTTTGCTCTATTTTAAACGAGTCGTGTTTTATTAAACATTTCACAATCAATTTTGCAAATCAATGGTCATTTGTAAATTAAATTTACGCCTATCAAAATGTTTCTGTCATTTGACTGTCCTAGAACGGGAGACCTTCCTAGTTCGACAGTCAAAGCTTCTTTGTACTGTATTCTTTGTAACAAAACAAACAAACAAATAAATAAATAAATATTACTTCTTCAAACTTCGCAAAATTACTTTGTGGAATCATTAATTATATAATGAATAACATATCACTTTGTTTAAACCACTATATGCATATTTTTCTTTATATTGACATATCCTGATGAAGATAACATATCAATATGATATGATGAAGATAACATATCAATATGATATGTCAATATGATGACATATCCTATATATATTGACATATCCTGATGAAGATAACATTGTTATCGAAACATGTAGATATTGTGTATAATATAGTGGTTTAAACAAAGTGATATGTTATTCATCTATCTTCTATCTTCTTCTTCTCTCTATCTATCTATCTATCTATCTATCTTCTATCTTCTCTTCTATATAAATAAAAATGAATCGCCGAAATGTATGTACGCGCATAACTTTCGAACGACTGCACCAAATTGGATAATTTTTTTTTTTGTGTGTTCGTTATTGTCAGGACAAGGTTTGTATAAAACTTCTGGTGAGCTCTGGCATTATGAAATTTGTGTTAAAAAATTGCTATTGGTGGCACGCGAGCTGTTTGAAAACTGAATGTATGGAATGCGGGAGGGGGAAGGGGGGAAGGGGGAGAGGATCTCGGGTAGGAGGTTCACGGGAGGGGGGAGGGGAACTCGGGAGGGGGGTTCACGGGACGGGAGAAGGGGGGAGTGGAGTGGGGAGAGGAAAGGTGGAGGAGACGGAGAGGGAACACGAGAGGAGAAAGGGAACGCAGGAGAAGAAGGGGAGGCGAAAGGGGAACGGGACGAATGGGAAAGGACACGCAGGGAGAAACAATTTCTTTATTAAACGGCATAGCAACGCATGCCAGGTGCCAGCTAGTAAAAAATAAATGTGTCCACATTCGCACAATTTGGAGTTATTTGTTCCTGCTTAGACCAGAATTGTGCATCATACAGCGGAACACAATGGAACACTACCAGTTTAATAGTTTGGTCGACAGCATGATTGAGACAGACATACAAATGCTCGGCTTATAGTTAACATTATTTTTGTATCACTTCGTTAGGTAACTTTTTCGAAAACAAAATATAAAGAATGTTTTAAAATTCACCGCAAACGTTCAAGTGACAGCGACGGTCGATAAATGTGACAGGAATTATTGCATTTTCTGGTGTCTCTTGTGTTGCAATGGTACGAGCTGGGCATTTTAAACACCTCCGTAATCACCGCCATAATATATGCGGGACAGAAGAAAAGAATTCAACAAATAAATGCCTTTGTAGTGATCAAGTTGCTATGAAATCAAATATCAAAGAAATCTTGAGAATTTCCCCGTAGTTAGAGCTAGAGCTTACATATTTTCTAACTTTAACTCCAAGCAGGAATCTCTGAGTAAATGAATTTTCCTGTGTCATATTTTTAGGGAAAGGAAGGAGAGGAAGTTCTGAGAAGGAAATGGTATGCTGGGTGGCTATAGGATTTAAGAATCAGGGGGTCATTCTGTCCAGGAGTGATAATAATAATAATAATAATAATATATCTTTATTAAACAAAAATTTGAAGATTTATAACTACAAGAAAAAAGTACATCTTACAATATTTTAAAAGTAACATTAGTACAAAAGTTAATAACAAAAAACAATATACATATAAACAGTAGGTACTTAGAGAGTAGAGATTTGTAATTATACATTTAGGTTTCTCGTAACCTGCCTCACTAGGCTAGCCTGTGTTGAGGCAGTTATTTTACATCAATTTATAATGCTGTGGACATACCTACACTTATATTAGAATGTAATCACATAATAAATTGGTTGCATTAACAATAACAATAACATTGGTAATAATAACAGCATTGGTTCATTACTAATTTCGAATTTGGGTGAGTGCACCGGTAAATGCTCTATCATTATTTTTTATCCAAATTTTTATGTTTTTTTTGAAATTTTTTTGTGAATCACATTTTTTTACACTAATTGGAAGAATGTTGTAAAGTCTTGTTGCAAGGTATCTGAAGCTTCGTTGACCAAAAGTAGTATGAGTTATGGGAATTTGTAGTAAATCTTTGTTATTGTTTCGAGTACAGCGAGAATTTAGTCTTTTTTCATAGTATTTATGTATGTTTGTGTATAAATGAGTGAGGATTGTTTTTGCATATATCTGACGAACGTCAAACACATTCATAATATTAAAAATAAAGTTCGAGTCCGTAATTAGGGGTAGTCTAAGAATTATTTTTATAATCGTTTTTGTGCCTTTATGATTGGATCTAGTGCTGATGCAATACCGCCTCCCCATTAGAGTGGGCCGAAAAGACTTTTTTTTGGATTTCGAAGTTGTAATAGCGCGGAAAAGTTGCGAATTATATAGATAAGAAATAAAAAAAAAAATAAAAAATATCGGATGACATCTTCCGTTCGCGCATAGGCCCTAAAGTTTGACAAAATATGAAAAAACCTCATTTTTGCGATTATTTTTTAATTTTTTTTTTATTAAATGTTTTCGTAATGTAATAGTTTGTAACGTCTTCAAATAGAGTCTATAAACATTTTCTTTTAATTTGGTTTGTATCAATTGACATCTTCCGGTCGCGCATAAGCCCCAAAATTTGCCAAAATATTGAAAATTTCAAATTTTTACTCATTTTTTGGTATTTGATAAGCAAGCCAGACAACGTCACTCGCGTACTTGGGACGAACGACCTCCCCTCCACTCTACCCCCTCCGCATTCCTTGTATTATGCCACCTATCTCCGTCCATTGTTTTGTCAGTTGTGCAGTGCGATTGTGTTTAGTTCGACCCGTTGTTTTCGTTCTGCAACTCTTGGCGTTTTGTGTGATCATATTGCTGTGTGTTGACTGTGTGATGTAACGAAACGGTGGCATCATGGCTGTGCTGAAGAAAGTAATAACAAGACAGGTATTCGACTGCCCCATTTTTGGCACTCCAAAAGATCTGCCAACAAACAAGTTGCCTACGGGCGAGGAAATCATTCGGAGTTTTTCTCAAGAAAGATATAAATTGGCACTTAAAATTAATAATAAGGGCGTTAGTTTTAAACAAGTTGCCAGCACAGTGACCAACCAAGTAATCAGCTTATATGAAAAAGCATCTATCGTTACAGTTACAGATAAGAGAATTGCGCATCTCATAACTGCGTTGAATGATAAGTATTACAACCGGTGGAAATCATATACACGAGACAATAACAAAGCTTCTTTTAAAAAACATGTTGAATTCAAACAAAAGTGCTCACTTCTTTTTGACGTAGCAGCTTGCAAATGCCTTATGGTTGTTGAATGCACTTGCAAGAAAACCCCAGATTTGTGCCGGAGCGAAGTAACTGTTGATTGTAGCTGCGAAAAATTAAAAAAAATACCCCCAATTGAGTTAAGATTTGTTTACTTGATTCCAAAATACGGAATAGGAAAAAATGGAGCGGTAGATATTAGTGAAACAAACAAGCGTAACAAAGCATTGGAAAGAAAGTTACGTGACAGACATTTAAATGTAGAAGATGCTCACATTCTGTTTTAAATTTAGTAGAAATTGAAGATGAAGGACGTTGTCTTCCTAGTACGGACAGTGATATCGACCAAGATTAAAAAGTTCTAACAAAAAAATCTTCTAAACCTATTTGGCAGATGAAAGTTCAGTTAAAATCTACTGCAATATTAAGCAACCGTTATGGTGTTCAGGCGGCCCGAAACTTGTTTACCAAGCAATACAATTTACCCGGTATTTACCAAAACCTTTGCTTGATGTTATTGACCCTGTAATCGAACGGAATGTTTTTTTTGCCCACCCAGAACACTTACTGTTAGTCATGACTCAAGATGACAAGAAACACATAAGAGAGCTCGGACTTCGAAGAATTCTGAAGGCAAGGTGGATAGATGTAAGAAGAAAAACAGTAAGAACATTCAAGCCACCAAAAATTAACTTCAATGCGCAAGAATACTCAGAAATGATTAACTGGATGGACTGTGAATTATCTTCTCCCCCATTGTTGGCAGAAATCAGTGACGACGAGATCAAATCACACATCGTCAGTGAGTCAATCCTTGACTGGAACATTATTGTCAAGTTCCCTGTTCACACGCAGGCTGTTAAACGCTGTGTAAAACTCGTCACGGAAGCCTCAGGAAAAGTTTGTGGAGCTGAATCCCGAGACGGATTTATAAGAACCATTCTGCTGTCCAGATCATCTATGCCTAACTTCGCCAGCAAATTAGTCTTCAAAGTACCTTCGGCTACAAAACAGAGGACAGGTTTAACTAACACATTCAGAACTCTGTTTAATTTTTTATAGAAGTAAGTTTATTGTTGAAAACTAAACTGTAACTTAAACATTTACGCTTTTTAAATGAAAAGTATATTTATATTTAAATGAAAAGTACCATGCCCGTTGTTACTGTTATCAGTTATCACCCATCATGTCGTAGGCCTAACGAGTGACGTTGTCTGGCTTGCTTATCAAATACCAAAAATTTGTAAAAATTTGAAATTTTCATTATTTTGGCAAAATTTTGGGGCTTATGCGCGACCAGAAGATATCAATTGATCTAAATCAAATTAAAACACAATATTTATAGGCTCTACTTAAAGACGTTACAAACTATTACATTACGAAAACTAATAATAATTTATTTTTTTAAATAATCGCAAAAATGAGGTTTTTTTCATATTTTGTCAAATTTTAGGGCCTGTGCGCGAACGGAAGATGTCATCCGATATTTTTTATTTTTTTTATCATTTCTTATCTATATAATTCGCAACTTTTCCGCGCTATTACAACTTCGAAATCCAAAAAAAAGTCTTTTCGGCCCACTCTACTCCCCATGCTATGATACCATACTCAATAACAGATTGACAGACTGCAAAATAAATCATTTTTAAGTGTTGCAAGTCTAGAAAGTTTCGCATCGTTCTGAAAAAGTGCATGGTGTTTCTTATTTTGTTTGCAATTATTTGAGTGTGAAAATTCCATTTGAGTATGAGTTATATAAGTAATATGAAAATTCCATTTGATGAACGTATGAGTACGGCTGGTGGGGTCAAAGGGTCTCCCTCAATTGGCCTCTCCCGATCCGTATACAGTTCGCACAGACGCATCTGTCGCCAAGACTGAACAGACCTCTAGTCTTCGGGTATTTTACCCCAAATATTCAGTTAACATTCTTTGAGGCTTCACTGAGTGGTTGGCTAAGGGACACGGAAGTTAAGTGTAGTTTATGGTCAGGCCGAAAGCCATCCACATTTTTTGTTGGAACCTGCCAATTGATTTGAGATTTATTGTATTACTTATGTTCTCTATTTTATGCAGGTTCTTGCGGGTTTTTACAGATGCAATGCCGCCTCATAGAGCCTCATGAATGAGTTTTTCTTTTGCCCTGTTTAATTTATCTTTGTCTTACTAACCTATTTTTTGCATTTTGTTTTTCCTGTTAAGCACTTGCACACTGCTTACTAACAACGTATGCAAGGACACTGGAGGTCTAGATTCGTTCAAAATAAATAAATGCAGCTTCGTTTAACAAAAAAAAATTAGAATCTTACGAGAGCCTTGAAGGAGTTACTTATACCAGGGCGGGTAAGAGGTGGATTACCTCCACTGAACAGACCTCAACCTATGAACCCTGGCACCCTTGCCAAGTCACCAAACATAGCGAACCACTTGGGGTGACCTATGGCGAAGATGTCGGTTATCTAATAAATACAGTATATTGAATTATCGTAGAAAGCAAACACTTTGTGGCTTGACATTATATAAAATGAAACAAGTAGACACTTTGTTTCAAAACGACTTTATATTTATTTATATTTGTCGACCGGTTTCGGTTGACCTCAACCTTCTTCAGGACAATAAACATATAAACTAATATATCAACAAATATAAATAAAAATAAAGTGGTTTTTAAACAAAGTACTTGTTTCATTCTATATAGTATATTTAGTTTTTCTGGTGTTATTTGAGTCAAACAATTTGACTTAAGTATTCTAACGTATAACGCAGTTACCTATGACAATAGTTTTTGACATAATCTGAGTTGTTAAGTTGTAGAAAAACATGTGGTACAAAAAATGAGGACCTCAACTTTCGAACGTCATACTTTTAATGTAAGCGACCAATTTAAATATCTACGTGTAAATACAAAAAAAAATTTAGCGACTCTCAAACGAAAATGTGAAACAAGAAAACCAGAAAAATATACATCTTGAGAATTGAACCTTAGCCTTGCCGGGGTTCTGCTTTAACCACCAGCTTTAACCACCAAGCTAGGTTTTGTCGGAGACGTCTACTAATATCTACAGGAATTCCAAAAACTGAAAAAATTGAACTAATATCTATGAGAACCAAAGTGTTGAAGAATATCTACAGCTCAAACTGTTGACTAATATCTATGAGAACCAAAGTGTTGACGAATATCTACAGCAACTCTGCCAGTGCTGTAGATATTCGTCAACACTTTGGTTCTCATAGATATTAGTCAGCAGTTTGAGCTGTAGATATTCATCAACACTTTGGCTCTCATAGATATTAGTCAACAGTTTGAGCTGTAGATATTCGTCAACACTTTGGTTCTCATAAATATTAGTCAACAATGTGAGCTGTAGATATTCGTCAACACTTTGGGGTTCTCATAGATATTAGTCAGCAGTTTGAGCTGTAGATATTCGTCAACACTTTGGTTCTCATAGATATTAGTCAACAGTTTGAGCTGTAGATATTCGTCAACACTTTGGTTCTCATAGATATTAGTCAGCAGTTTGAGCTGTAGATATTCATCAACACTTTGGCTCTCATAGATATTAGTCAACAGTTTGAGCTGTAGATATTCGTCAACACTTTGGTTCTCATAAATATTAGTCAACAATTTGAACTGTAGATATTCGTCAACACTTTGGGGTTCTCATAGATATTAGTCAGCAGTTTGAGCTGTAGATATTCGTCAACACTTTGGTTCTCATAGATATTAGTCAACAGTTTGAGCTGTAGATATTCGTCAACACTTTGGTTCTCATAGATATTAGTCAACAGTTTGAGCTGTAGATATTCGTCAACACTTTGGGGTTCTCATAGATATTCGTCAACACTTTGGTTCTCATAGATATTAGTCAGCATTTTGAGCTGTAGATATTCAATATCTATAATTCAATATCGTTTGATTACCTTAACACGGGCATTAGCCTAGTATGGTAATCAAGAAAAAAACATAAAAGTGTATTTTCAAAAATTGTATGAAATAAAAAAAAAAAATAAAAAAAAAAAAAAAAAAATAAGAACCCCAAAGTGTTGACGAAAATCTACAGCTCAAACTGTTGACTAATATCTATGAGAACCAAAGTATTGACGAATATCTATGAGAACCCCAAAGTGTTGACGAATATCTACAGCACAAACTGTTGACTAATATTTATGAGAACCAAAGTGTTGACGAATATCTACAGCGCAAACTGTTGACTAATATCTATGAGAACCAAAGTGTTGACGAATATCTACAGCTCAAACTGCTGACTAATATCTATAAGAACCAAAGTGTTGACGAATATCTACAGCACTGGCAGAGGTTGGATTTGCAATTATGTAAAGCATATTGGAATTACGTAATATTGCGTATGCAGTTTAAAAAACTTAATTTATGTAAGTATGTATGTAAAAATCCCTAATATCGGAATATTGGACACATTTAGCTGATTAGTCCAACCTACGCTCTGTAGATATTAGTTCAACCAACGCTCTGTAGATATTAGTCAACACTGGGACCGTCATAGATATTCGTCCGACCTTAGCTCTGTAGATATTAGTCAACACTCTGAAGTTCGTAGATATTAGTTCAAAATATAGCTGTAGATATTCGTCCGACATACAGGCTGTAGATATTAGTATCTGGAGTCGGTTTTGTCTACCGAGCTCTAGAATTATAATGACTACATAAATGGCACCATCTCGGAAACTCAACCATATGAACCGAAGAGCTCAAAGACAACTAAAGCAATGTAAGAACTAATCATAGACTAATTATGATACATTACACTACTGCAGAAGGTACTAATTTTAGGTCAGAAATGCGGATTACATAGCTTCACTGGCTCCTAACAGTTGTAACTTTTATATATACAATATCACATTACAAAAAAAATCAATAAATTAGTGCTTCATGTGAGGTGAATGCTTTATTTCACATTCAAATATTTGATTACCGTAACCATAAATTTAAATCAATTACTTAATAAAACTATTCATTATTCGTATCGTATATCAAGGCATAAAAGTAGGATGGTCAGTGGTCACAAACTCTTACAACATTCATGTTAATTATTACAATAAACTATTACAAGATTGTCATAAGTTACTTGCAAGGTGCCTATAATAAGCAACTAGTTAATGGTGTATTGTTGGCACCGATTTGATAGCCCCTAGAAGTGTTTTCCATATCGATTTGATAGAAAACCGATATCCTAATTTTACATAGGATTTAATTATTTCATTTTGAGAGGCAGGTGTGATAACCAACACCTTTTCCATAGGTCACCCCGAGCGGTTCGCTATGTTTGGTGACTTAGCAGGGTGCCCGGGGTGAGGTTTATCAAGGTCTTGGCGGCCGATGTGTCTGTCCACCTGATGCGGAGGCGTCTACTAATATCTACAGGAATTCCAAAAACTGAAAAAATCAGACTAATATCTATGAGAACCAAAGTGCGTACGAATATCTACAGCTCAAACTGCTGACTAATATCTATGAGAACCAAAGAGCATATTGGAATAACGTAATATTGTGTATGCAGTTTAAAAAACTTAATTTATGTATGTATGTATGTAAAAATCCCTAATATCGGACACATTTAGCTGAATATTAAGGATTTGGGTTTTTCTTTTAACAGCTTTCTTTATTGCGAGTGCTTCTAAATTATTTAGTCTGTTACCATGAACATTTCTATGTCAGTTAGGTTAGGTTAGGTTAGGTTGTGGTGCTGTGTATTTCGAAATAAATAAATATCTTTGTTTTTTGACTTCCATGTTTGTTCAAAAAATTATTGTCCTCGTAAACAGCAAAATACTTAATATTATGCAAAAACTTCATGTGCGTACTTTAAAAGTTTAAGCCTTTACGTAATTGAAGTAATTTATGCTTTTCCGTTCAACCTCTTGCTCAGCTGCCCTCTGTAGATATTAGTTCAACCTACGCTCTGTAGATATTAGTCAACACTGGGACCTTCATAGATATTCGTCCGACCTTAGCTCTGTAGATATTAGTTAACACTCTGAAGTTCGTAGATATTAGTCCAACATATGAGCTGTAGATATTCGTCCGACATACAGGCTCTAGATATTAGTATCTGGAGTCCCTAATGCTTGGATAGATCGAGAGAATGAGGAGGTCTTTTGACCTCTCCTGCCAGAATCCCAGGGGATTCCTCAGGGCTTCCTGTGTGGGGCTATTGTAAAAAAAAGAGAAATACACATGCCAAAACTGCGCATATTCTTAGTATGCTTTATACCACAACGAATATAGGTAATAAGCATAAAAATCGCTTGTCAAACGGATTCGGACAGTCGATTTTAGAGCATAACTGTTTTTTTATTTATTTTGAGATTAATTTTATAAAAAAAAAATTAAAGAAGTAAGATAATCTTATCCACAAAATTCAACCATTTAAATATTTGTGCCTGAACTCAAGAAAATAAAATAAAACAGGTTTTTCGGCGACAATTTTTTTTTCTTGAAAAAATCAAACAGGCGGCTGGTGTTAAACGGAAATTTAAACCTTATCACCATCTACATAAGGAGTGTTATTGTTAGCGGCCTGATCCCGAATTTTACACAATGTGATGCATCGCTTTAACATGTCATAAAATATGAAAAAAATCAGTGTGCAATTCACACGCAGTAGAGGTGAAACCTCCAGATACCTAAAGTAGACAAGAGTGCGGAGCCTACGAAGCATCGCACAAAGAGGATACCGATTATACTATCTCATTCTCTTGCAGGTTAAATCATATAGATATGTGTTTGTCTCACAATTTTTTTTGTTTCATCGAGTTTCAAATCACAACGGTGCTAAAGAAGTTTTCACTTCAAAATTTACAGATCGCATCGGCGCTCAAAAAGAAGAAGATGGAGAGATATGTAATTACGAATGTTGGAGGAGCGCGCTAATATTTAAAGCAATAAAATCGATACGAAAATTGAGAAAATGTTTAATAAAAAACGACTAGTTTAATAGAGCAAAAATCTCGTGGGGAGCGTCTTAAGTATCATTTAAAGAAATATTGTGAATTTTTTTACAACTATAACTTATAAAATAACTGAAATAAACGTGTTTATAATAATTTTCGGAGCATACTTTGCAATTATTTTTTTTCTTTCGAGGGAATTTCATAAGTTTGCGTTTCGGCGTGGAACGCGTCTAGATGTTATCTTCAAAAATAACATTTTTTTTAAGAGCTTAAGAACTTCAAATATTTAAGGGAGATATGTAAGAAATCGGTAGAAATTCGAGAGATTTTCTTCTATTTTTATAATCTTTTTAATATTAGCGCTCTTCCTCTTTGAAAGGACTAATATATATTCCAAAATGTGAGTACGATTAATATCAGCAAAAGTAAGGAAATAATGAGCTTACTTTGAGCACTCATCGAGAACATAATATCGGCCTTTGTGTTCAGTGGTTATAGTTATGTGGGATGAGTGAAGTGTGCGTAGATTTGAGTAGAGGCGTGCGGTAGAAAGTTGTGCGTGCTGACCGGCCATCATGCCGCGCGGCCTGACTGAAGTAGCGACTGTTAACTGGTGACCCATAAACACACTTCGCATCGCAAAACAGTCTCGGACCAGGGCATCTAGCATGGTCGATCGATAAGGATTGTATCGATAAATTTCGGTAACTTCTACATTACTGCAGATCGCCAACGAATAAATAACAGTTCACAAAGACTAAGTGTTCTTCATATTCAACGTCAACTGATGTTTGTACATTAGCGATCTGCAGTCTGCAGTTGTCCTAGAAAACTTTGTCTGATTTAATAATAGGCCACTAGGATTCATTTTATAATGACTTGGAAAAAATTGTTATGGATAAATCTTTCTGGAAAAATTTCGAAAATGTAACTAAATAAAACTAGAAACGTATAGTTTTTTTTTTAATTATAAAAGCTCGTGACGTCACTATTTAAAAAAAATCGTCTGTTTAATTCTGTCTAAATTTCTTTATTTTTTTTTATAAAATTCAACACTGATATTTCTCAAACATAGATTACCAACACTTAGAACAGGTTTTTTCACAGAATTTTAACTATGCAATAAATTTCAAAGTTAATGTTCAAATTCTATGAAAGTCCTATTCAAGTTCTGTAAAACCACCGGCCCATGATGGAATAATAATAACAGCAAATGTATCTTAGAACTTTCACAGAACTTCTATTTTAACTTTAAGTCTTCCGTTGGCCTTGACGTTTTGCATTTGACATCGTTTATTTCACTTATGATTTGAAAAGTGGTTGAAATTGGTTTGGATCAATCTGACAATTTCCAGGGAAAAAATTTGTTCCTGATGACTATCTTTGCTACGCCATATATCTTCTGACAGCTTAATTTTTGGTAAAACTAAAAATCTTTTTCCTATAGAAGAATTTTTGCGCGAAGAAATTATCTTAATTTATTTTAACAATTTCTGACCTTACGAGAGTAGTAGTAAATGAATCCATCTTTAAACAAGAGATTTATTTGTACAAAATATAATAATTAATAACAGGGTTATAATAACATGTGTAATATTTGAAACATTTCGTCTTCATAATTTTGTAATTTAAAGGTGTACCCCTACAAAAGCTACGCTCGTGGGTTAATCATGAAGACTTATTTTTGTATTACCGTTGTTGTTTTTATTATTGAGTTTTAATTTTTAATAAAAGTTTTCATGACCTGAAGTTCGTAGGTTTTTTGGCTTCTAACCTAGTGGCTTAAAAAACATTTTTAACCTGACTTGGCTTTTTTTCGCATCCATAAAAAAGAATGAGTTAATGATGAATGTAAGTAAGTCTAAAGTCATGGTGTTTGAAAGAGAGAGTACGAAATCAGTATGCAATATAGTTGTGAATGATGAATACTTGGAGCAGGTGGATGAGTTTGTTTATTTGGGAAGTATGTTTACGAGAGATGGGAAGGCTGATAGAGATATTGAAAGAAGGGTGAATGCTGGTAACTCTATTAATGGAGGACTGAACGCCGTTGGCACCAACAAAAAACTGTCCAAAGACGCGAAACTAGCCGTCCATAATGGAGTACTGGTACCTACCATGATGTATGGCAGTAAGGCATGGAACTGGCAGAGGAAGGATGAAAGTAGACTGAACGCTGTAGAAATGAGATCCCTGAGGCGTATGTGTGGTAAAACCATGTATGATCGTGTGAGAAATGTGGAAATCCGCAAAGAATGCAAGGCTGATGTAAGCGTAATGAGTAAGATCAAGAAAGGAACGCTCCGATGGTTTGGGCATGTAGAGCGAATGAACGAGGAAAGGAGTGTAAGGAGAATATATGACGCAAATGTGAATGGTAGAGGAAGTCGAGGACGCCCAAGAAAGACATGGCACGACCAAGTGAATCAGATACTTGAGTCGGGCCATGTCAAGAGTCAGAATAATAGAAGAGAATGTATGAGACGTTGTATGAATGTAAACGAGGCGAGGAATGTGTGCCAAGACCGGGATGTTTGGCGGTCCGTCCTCTCTGCCTACCCCTGCGGGGAAACGGCGTGATGGTTAGTTAGTTAGTTAGTTATAAAAAAGTATGTCCGGTCCTTCCGGTTTAAAAAAAATGGTCCGATTTCGGGAACTGAAATTTTATTTTTAAATTTAAAATCGTCATTGATATAAACAGTCCGATAAAAAAATAATTAAAATTTTGATACAGACTAATTTTTCTGTGATAAACCTACTCGTAAATCGATTTTTTTAATGTCATGCCTATTGCAATGTTATCTCCTACAATACTGTTGGAGAGGCAGATCCTAAATCAGTTTCTCTTTGGGTGCGTAGATTTGTATCCTACCGGCTGCGCCAGTTTGTTGTAATTATTCTGTTAAAATAAAACTTCGGTTTCACCACAAGCATCTAATTATTTAGACTCCAATACATAAGAAACATTAAATAAAAGGGTGTATGTTAAATAAATTATTTTAGAATTACAGCAAAATCCGTACCTGAAAGCAGCTGACCCATTATTAGAGCCGCGGAAGGCGACGGTCGGTTTATTGGGATCTCACGATTGCCAGCGAGAGTGGTTTCCGTAGGACTGGACTAACATTAAAGAGGACATGCTTTCTTAAGAATTTCCAAGTCGTTAATGACAAGTTTTCGAATTTTTCAAGAATCATCAAACACACTAGTTTCGGCTGATTGTGCATTAGTCCTATAAATCTTGGTCATTTTCAAAATCGGAGCTGATTGTTTGGAGAACACAAAAAAAAGCAAGTAGGTTACCTACTTATTTTACAGAAAATCATTATCATTACATGGTATAAAATGAAGTCGCTCAAAATGTATGTGCGCATAGATCTTTTAAACTACGCTACGGATTTTCATGCGGTTTTCACCAATAGATAGAGTGATTCAAGAGGAAGGTTTATATGTATAATACATGCTTATTCAAATATTCAATTCAGGCAGCGGGCAGCTGGCAAGCGGGTGGTGTGGATTTTATAAACGTTGGGTAATGGCGTTGTGTTTCGTTAGCCACAGCAACCTGTGGCCGGGTCTGCTAGTTATTTTATAATACAGGAAATTTTTTTTTTTAATTGGTTCTGAATTGTTAAGAATTCAGACTAGAGTGTTTTTTCACTGCGTCTGGGTCTGCGCTGAAATCTGGTTCAATGAACTCAAATTTGCTTTAAATTTAAGTGTCATTCCGTAATTGAGATCTTCTTTAATGCTAAGTATGCCTGTCGTGATCTTAATCCGGTGATCGGACCCTCAGAAATTAAATCAACTCAACAATTCCTTTAAAAAGTCATTAAAAGTGATGAAAAAAATATATAACAAAAATTGGTTCAACAGAATATGTTAGGTTAGGTTATGGACTACAATGACGTTGTATAAAATAAATGGACTCGCCATAGTCTAATATATACTCACAATATAATGTGGAAAGTAAGGAACACGCTTTTGTTTTCAGCGATTTTCAGTATCATTTCTTAATTCAAAAGTTTATTCCTGTGTGATAAAGATAGACAATCAAATCATGTGTGTGTATGAATGACATGGATATATGAGCGGGCGGCGTATTGCTTGTCACTTTTTGATGGAACGTTCGCTGTCTTCTTTTCTTGAGGCCCACTAGAATAAAAGGTCCGGCTGCCTGTTAGAGTTTGATATGTCGAGCTATGCAATAAATACAATAGGGCAACGACAGTTTTCAAATGGTGGCGATTGTCATCAATACTTGTTAGAACTACTGATTTATGTGTTGTTTTACCGCAAGCAAACAAATAAACAGAGTGATTAGGCTGTTTAGTCTACTTTAAAACAGTGAAGTTTACTTAGCAACAGAAATTTGGCTGTTGCGCGTCCAGACCGTTTACTTTAGTAGGACTTGAATTTTCTCTAATGACGTGTAAAACCGCGAGCGGGAAACATGAAAATTAATTGTAATATTTATAATAATCGATAATATTAAGTAATTTGCGTGTACTTACAAATGAAATGTTATTCATTCGCCTTTACTATTATTTGCCGTGTAATTGAAACATTTTCTCATCACACAGGAGGGCATTTTGGCACTTTTTAAAATGCAACTTACTTACTGGTAAGTGCTGGTAAGACGCAACCTTACTTGACGCGTAGCAGTTTAGTACTAAAGTACTAGATATCGAGATCGGTGCAATTGTCTTGTTCTTGTCTTCCCACTTTGAGATTTCTACCCCTCGTCTAATAGTATGTAACGTCATAGATAGACTATTGTTTTTCCTAGCTTTCAATAAATTTTCAAAGAGGTGTTGAGTTGTTTTGAATCTGAGTTGACATGCAACCCTTAATCCAGCCCTGAAAGAAATAATGCCTATAATTGACTCAATCTGAAATCTTTCATCTTTCCTTTTTCGCGTCCGTCTCACAAATCACCTGAATACTTGAATCCAGGTGACTGAAACCACTCCGCAATTAACTGCAATCACAGCCTATAGCTGGTTCTGGTGGCAAGTAATTGTGAGATTTCTCCCGCTGCACGTGACAGAAAGATGAAAGGCTTCCTGCATAACAAACACTTTCGTTTTTGTCGCGTTGCAATAGCGATTATTATTCATTTAATCAGTCTAATCGCCATCGGAAGTCATCGTCCAGTGAATATTTTCTAATACTATCTCATTGTGGCTTCAATTATCGTCGCTTTCAATGGGTATATCATTGTTTATAGAAGTGCTGTCTATGGTCCTGCTGTTATAATATGATTTAATTTCCTTAAAGATAGTATGAAAACAATGTGCAACATAGTTGTGAATGATTAATATTTGGAGCAGGTGGATGAGTTCTTGAACTTAAGAAGTATGTTTAAGAGAGATGGGAAGGCTGATAGAGATATCGAAAGAAAGGTAAATGTAGGCAACTCCATTAACAGAAGACTAAACGCCGTTGGCGCCAACAACAAAACTGTCCAAAGAAGCGAAGTTAACCATCCATAATAGAGTGCTGGTACCTACCCTGATGTATGGCAGTGAGGAATGGAACTGGCAGAGGAAGGATGAAAGTAGACTGAAAGCTGTAGAAATGAGATCCCTGAGGCGCATGTGTAGTAAAACCATGTATGATCGTATGAAAAATGTGGAGATCCGCAAAGAACGCAAGGCTGATGTAAGCGTAATGAGTAAGATTAAAAAAGGGACGCTCAGATGGTTTGGGCATGTAGAGCGAATAAACGAGGAAAGGAGTGTAAGGAGAATATATGACGTAAATGTGAATGGTAGAAGTTGGAGACGTCCGAGGAAGCCATGGCACGACCAAATGAATCAGATACTTGAGTCTGGCCATGTGAAGAGTCGGAATAATAGAAGAGTATGTATGAGAAGGTGAACGAGGCAAGAAGTGTGTATCAAGATCGAGTTGTTTGGCAGTTCGTCCTCTCTGTCTACCCCTGCGGGGAAACGGCGTGATGGTTAGTTCGCTAGTTAACTTCCTTTGATCTTGGGTTTAGATTGTAATCTGATGCAGGGTATTTCAGAGTGAATCTGAAGACATAGGAAAGTAATTAATAAAATTGGATGTGATTGATTCAAAGGGTCTGGTATGGACGATTGATAAAACCATATATCAATACGATATTGACCAAATCCGTCATCTACGGTCAGTTATCAGTATTTGCAAGCACGGTCAACAATCGGTTAGAGATATTCTGACCAACGATTGATAAATTATAGCGCGGCCTCCATAGTATCAGATAAGTCTCAGTTTCTCGGTTAACTATCAATAAACACATATTTTTTAATAATATCGTTCGTTATGCAAAATTATTGGTTTATTTAATGAACGGAATGAACTAACGATGCTCTTGGAAATGAAAGAAATCTTTTACATGATTCACGGACTTAAATAATGTATCTAAGACCTATCAATTTATTCTGATCGGTCTTTGAGAAATGAAAATGGTTGAAATATGAATAAAGACCTCATTAACTAATTAACTCCCGTTTAGTCTAAAAAAAGTACATGCGAAGCGCCAAAGAATATGAAAATTAATGTTCCAATTCGAAATTGTTCATTTTTTTGTATTTTTAATTTTTACCTAGTCGTTTGAATGTAAATCCATTGACAGATCCCCCAGTGTTGCCATCGTATATCGATTACTTACTTGTTTATTCCTTGTCATTATCGGTCTGGCTATCAACAGTGTGGCCGTGTTTGGGAAAACGGTATAAAATCATCGGTAATCACGCGTATCGACCCGATATCCCCCTGAGCCAGTGAGAGATTCATTGCAGGGCAGAAGACGCAGAGAGCGGCTTTTCAACACGCCTTGTTTTTCAAGAAATGAAGAAAATACGTTGTACAACCTATTTATTTTCAATGGAGGCAGAAATTTTAATGCATCTCTCGACATAAATAAATATTCTATACTTAAAATTCAGAGTTTTAGTATCACATGGTGAAAACCCATAAAAAGTGACGTGGAAAATTAAACATTTTATTGGCATAATAAAGCTGGCAGCCATTCAAATAGAATCTAATTTGGAAACTTAAATCGAAAGTTTTTGAAATAAATCTTTCTTGATTACTTAATTCTTTGCATGTCTTCATTATCCATATTCTAAATGCCGTCTAGTAATCATTTTCAAAGCACAGCATATTTTTTGTTATAACTTTCAAATTAATCATTCATAAAGCAGGTTTTTTCGTACAGTTCCTCCTTTTTTGTAAGTGTACGCATATCCGGTCCTGAGATAAAAAAAACATAATTTTTAGAAAGAATACCGTGTAAAGCTCCGTACACACTTGTGTGGTGTGGTGTGTCGTGACTACAAATTAACCAATCATCGTCGTCGCTTGTCGACACGCCACAACCTACAAATATGTCTCTAACCATAATAAATGTATGAAACCGATGTGCTTCTGGCGCGCCACGACACACCACACCACATATGTGTGTTTCCGCCTTTACTTAATTCCGGCTTAGCAGGCCATGATTAAGATTGAAATGAATGTTGTCAAAGTAATGGTACAATCATGGCTTCCGTTGCAGAACGAAGGCTCTTGTACTTGACACAGAGATGATGGGCTCCTAATTCGGACAGGTCAAATAAAAATGCCCTAATAAATAAACACATTTTTCATATACAAATTACATAAATATTCTAGGGCTTAAAGTCAAACAAATTCGACAAAAAGATGTACCAATTTTATTGGTGTGTTTTAGGATTCCTTGTACGTTGTTTGACTCTTAGGAAATTATAATGAGTGTAAACGTGAGTTTATATTATCTGAATTAAAAGAAATCTCTAGTGACCGACCGAAGGTTCGGTTTCGGTTTCGGCAAGTTTCGGAAAAAAAACTAGTTTCGGCATCAGTTTCCGAATTTTCTTTAGACATATTAAAAATCGATTATTTACTGTTATTTTACACGTATTCAGACAGTGAACACGTGTTCAATTAAATAAATAAAATAAAAAAAAAAATAAAAAATTGAAGTAAAATGTGAAAAAATAATATTTTTTATATTACTTCTATAAAACAAACAAAATTTATAAAAAAAAAAACAAAACATGTTAACTACTTCTTTTAACATTTGTCAATAATCAACACTTGAGGGTCCGCTACCCGAATTTCTACCCGAATGTTCTTTTATCTAGCATTCGCATGTTTTAAATTTTTAGAAAAATGTTTATTTTTAGTATAATAACGTTATACCATGGGTCATTGGCAGATTTGTTCAATTTTCAAAAAAGATTTTGTATTATACCATACCCATTTCAAATCATATAATCATACTGTAAAATAAATCAATACATTATCTGGGTATCGCATGTTTTAGAATTTTAATTTTAGTTTAAAAAAAATCATTAAAAAATATATACGTACATGTGTTTCTTGACAAAAATTGGTCCGTTTGTGTATTTATTTGCGCGCTTACAAACTAATATGTTTCAGATTTTTTTTACATTCTTATTTATTAGACATTATTGAAAAATGATAAATACTTATAATCAAAAAATAATTACAAAAAGTTCATTATTTTAACAGTTTTATTATCACGCCTTTCAGAATTTTTGGATGAAGGCTTAAATTAAAGCAAATTTGGAATGAAATGAAATCGATATCGAGTTATAATTTTAAAAAGCTGGTACGGAGAATAATTAATCTTTCTCATTGTAACCGCCCTGCACGATCGTAAGAACAACTTTCGATGAAATGTGAATTTTCGGTCGCTGGCTGGTTAAACGCTCTTAACATGTTTGTTAATTTCGATTTGTTTTATAGCAGTAAAATTTAAAAAAAATAAAAAATTTTTACCTACTTCAATTATTGTGTTTTTATTTCATTTAACACGTACAAAAAGAATTTTGTAATTGTAAGCGCAATAAAAATTATAATACTCAATTAATGAGGTCCTTACTTTATAAAGTAAGTGTTGATTATTGACAATTTTTTGTTCCAAGAAGTAGTCAACGTGTTTTGTTATTTTTTATAAATTTTATTTGTTTTATAGAAGTAATATAAAAAATGATTATTTTTTCGCAAACTCCAATTATTGTTTATTTTATTTATTTAATTTAACACGTGTTAACTTTCTGAAAAGGTGTAAAAAAATAGTACAAATAATAGTAAACAATCGATTTTTAACATGTCTAAAAAAGTTTCGGTCTCGGTTTTGGTTTCGGCCGATACTGAGACAGACACTGAAGATTCGGTTTCGGTGGAAAGTCCTGTTTCGGTCGAACACTACAAATCACTTTGTAAAACACCACTTATTTAATCAAAACTATCAACGTGTTTCAAATCCAACAACTTTTCAGGATAAAATTTAAAAAATATATATTTGTATAAAATGTTTATATCTATTAAATATATATATTTTTTTTAATTCTTTTAGAATTTTATTCTGACGAAGAAACCATTTGTTTAGAAACATGTTAAAAACAATTTTGATAAAATAAGCGATGTTTTACAAAGTGATTGGTTGACTCCACAAAGTGGTTTTGCGAAGATTGAAAAAGTAGGTAATTAAATATTATCAATATTAAATATTATCAACATTGAATATTATCAATTTTAAAAGATCCGTTGTTAAATTTATCCGCTTTGTAAACTATGCCTTTAAGTAATTGATTTCTTTAAGTCTAGTGTTGTAATTTGTTTTAAGTAAACCTGATGAAATAAGCATTGCCTAAGAAACATGTTGGTTTTTTAAACACTATAAATGATTAAAACTAAGTATTTTATTAATTTTGAATCAAGATGGTGTTACAAAATAAGTTTGCTATATTTTAAAAAGTTATTTAAGATCATTCGTGTTGACAAAACATCTTGCAGACATAACCTCTAAATACCGCAAATGCCAAATTTCACGTCAATGAATGCAGTAATCCGATCTAAAAACAAACACTTTTAAAGAAAGCATGGGAAACGGTTAAAAAATCCACCTACAAAAAGGTAAGAGGAGGTTGTAACATCACCCATTACCTCTTAATTACCTTTCTACATTTTAAAAGTATTTTTATTACACGATCGTGTGAAAGTCAGACAGGCAGGCACTAACTACTGTACATTGTTTCTAGGACTATTTCCCTGCTGGTAACCGATTGTTTAACAATGAATGCCCAATAGAAAAGTCTTAGGCATTCATACAGCGTAACAATCCGCTTTGTCCCCTGACTGTAATTGAACTGAGGTTTGTGATAATATTATTCTAAATAGACACGCACTGTGGCGAACAGCCGTTGTTATTTTTGTTCGATTTCACGTTTCACCATTTTACGGAGGTTATTTTAACGTATTTATAACAAACCAGGGTGGTATTCAAATTACCTTGTGCACAATATAGAATTAAACATTTCCTCACTTTTGGCAGCTAGCACGTCTACAAATGTCATGTACATTTTATAAGAATTAACTTATTGAAACTAAAAAACCTCATTGTAATATTGAAAAGGATAGGTAATATTATTCACAAATGAAAATATGAAAGAGATAAAGACAAATAGAAATCAAAAGATAACAGTGAAATCGATATCTTCACAACATCGGATCGATAGGCGTAACTAACTACTGATGATTTTATATCGTTTTCCCGAGCACGGACGTACTGTCGATAGCCAGAATGATATTGACGTGGAATAAACTAGAAATCGGTATACGATGGCAATACTGGCGGATTTGTCTATGGATTTATATTTATAAATATCAAACGGATTCGTAAATATTAAAAACACTAATAAATTAACAATTTCGAATTGAAATACTAACTTTAATTAAGGAATAATTGATCGCGTCTTAGACAAATTAAATCCCGTATATAATTTATTTCAATTCTAAGAGGTTCGTTACTTCACCTTCATTCATTAAAAGGCTAGTTATTTTGCATAACGAACGATATTATTCAGGGGGCCGCGCTAAAATTGGCGGCTTTTCTCAACCGACTATAAAAATTATATATTGACCGTGCTCGCAAATAACGCCAACTGACCATAGATGTCGAATTCAGTCTATATCGTATTGACATGGGGTTTTATCGGTCGTTATATATATATATATATATATATATATATGATCAGGTATTCTATATATATATATAGAATACCTGATCATCTTGTTTTTTTTTTGAAAAAAAATGATGGAATGTAATTAGAAGGCAGTAGCTCAATTGGTAGAGACACGAGTCCCGGTAAGATTAGAGGATCTGGTACGAATCCCAGTTGCGGCCATTTCCTTTTTTTTTAATTATATGTATGTATATGCCTATAATTCTCAATTGTTGCCAAGGCCGGCCCTGCTTTATGTAGCGTAAATAATCGCTTAAAATGCAAAACGAAAACAATCATTTCTGAAATGACTTCAATCATGAATAGAAAGAGTCAATATGTCGAACTAATAATGACATTTACCGTTTCTCTTGGTATGTATTCCTAAATGGGTAGAAATTTACTTGCACTCAAATATTATTAGCTAAACAAATACAAACATTTCAGACGAAGACAGAATTGAATGGGTTGCTTAGGCATAAGAAATATAGTATTTATTAGTTGGAAACCCTGACCAACACATTGAAAACATTAACCTCTCAGGCCTCGGGCCCATTTTGTCGGAAGGTAAAAACATTTCCGCTTTGCAATAAAACCAATAAAATAAATGTAATATTTCTGAACGCATCTAAAAACTAAAAACGGTTCTTGAAAGGTTATGATTAGTGAAATACACTTTCCAATTTTATTTTTTCACATTAACATATAATTATTTAATGCAAACTTTAAAAAGTTTTAAAAATGGCTCACCTTACGTTTTTTCTAACCAAAATTTAAAAAAAAGATACACATTTTATTAGGAAAATGTATTATAAACATTATCGTCAACTCACTTTTTTGTCGTTTCATGTGAAAATCTATTTTTATAAAAAATGTGTCCCTGTTTCCCTTGGTCACGCCCATAGACATCCAAATTTTTAATAGACGAGAACATACAGATGAGGGGAAAAATCAACAATGGCGGTACGAAGAGGGGAAGATGACTGTGATTCGTTAAAAAATCAATCTGACAGTATATAGGCATCTCGCATTATAATATCACCATTTAGTTCTTAAAAGTAAAATCTGCTTTTGAATGAATAGACCTTTTTACGTGGGAGAGCGAATTGCTCGCCACGTTATTTAAATATTTGCGAAGTCCAAATACGGCAAAGTAAAGTTTGCATCTTTTCACAGACAAATATTTTGTTGTCGCATTTAATTAAGACACTTTTACAAATGTTTCATAATTTACTTACCCCTGTAACCAGCGACGAGCACACTGGAGAACCGCCCATATTCGTTATGATCGACATATTTTAGGGTGTAATGTATAACACAAACTAGCATTTTTGCCGTGGTATTTCGTAAAATGTACGATGAGAGCTCGGCGCTGGTCCGGAAAAGAATTATGGCGGCACATTTTTTAGATTAAGGCGAGGCTCTCGCAAGCCCAACCGGTTCCAAGGAACCGGTATGGGGAGGGGGAAATAATACGCCTTTATCACTTAGGGCAGGTCTATTCATAGATATATATCTATGTCACGCCATAACTTCAGAACGAATTTGCCTATTTCATTCATCTTTTTTTTTAAGTTTTCTAATACTTTGTAAAAGGTTCTTACAGAAAGAAAAATTAAGAAAACTGCGCAGAAAATTGGATAATTTCAGAAAACTTAAAACGACTTTTTTACCGCGGGAGGGGAATTGGCCTGATGGGGTAGCGGGAGAGGGTAGAGGGAAGGCGGAGAAGGTGGAAGAGGAATGAGGGGGTGGGAAGGGACGCGGGAGGGGAACGGGGACGCACGGGAAAGCTGTTTATTGCCTTTTTGCCACGATACGGTTAGCGTGAATCGTAACGATAATTACAAAAGCGAAAACATAGATTAGTAAGAAATAAGAAATATGGAACTCCAGTGAAAAATATTATGGCTTTAAAAAAATATGTTCATGTAGACATTGTAGACCAATAAACGCTGATTCTGAATATATAAGTTTTATTTAATAATATTATACGCAGAGTTTTTAAAAAATTATTAATAAGTCCATTTTTAATCGGGTCGTAAAAATACGCCGTCAAGTTGGCATTATTGAAATTTTATTGGTGACGTCACTGTTCGACGTGTCGTGACGTCACCGTAAAGTCATTGTATGGGAATGTATGATATGACACAAGCCATCGTTTTAATTTATTCGTTTATTTACATACTGTTTATAGAGATTTAGTTGTTGTGTTTATTGAAACATTATTTAGGCCTAAATAATGTTTCAAAAATATAGGTATCTCTTATTAGTTTATCTCTATTATTGAAAATATTCAAAAACTACTGCACAAAAAAAATAGTAATGCCATTTCTAGGGAGAATACTTCGAACAACGGAATTCAAAATGGCGGCAGTTGATCAGCTTTTGTTGGCAGCTGATTTCCCGATCATATAGAATTTTTCAGGAGTGATGACGTCACACGATTCACCATACATACGGTGGTTTTTGGGGGGTCTTGAAAAATTAAAACTTTGACAATTATTTTAACTATTAAAACTAACTGTAAAAATAAAAATAAAAATGCAGTTATTTAAGTTAGGTCATTATTCATTAAAAAAAATTAAAAAATGGGCTGGAGTTCTCTATTATAGTTGTGTTCATTCAAAACTTTCTTTAATCATAATATTATTGTTAAGTGGGATTATTCAGGAAGTATCTAACTAATCAAATCTGGTTAATAAACATTGCTAAAGCCATTCCAATCGGCCTTCATGGTCGAGGGGCAAGACTCTCGACGAGCGATCTGGAGGTGGCTTTGTTGGTGGTGGATTTGTGCTTTCGCAATTTAATAATTTAAAATAATATAAGTTGCATTTGCAGCACTTTCCAGATTGGAAGATACTCTAGATATCCCCATTCAGAATTAAAACGTTGGTTGAAATGGCTCTACTCGTGTTTGGTGACCAGATCTGAATAGCCAGGTACTTCCCCACCTTCTTCTTCTCCGTCTTCTTCCCCTGCCCATTTACCCTCAGCCTCTCAACTTACCCCATTTGGGGAAGCTATAGTCTCACTGGCTCCAGACGGGAACAGTTGGGACTCTTGTGAGGTATTCACATAAAACAGTATAAAAAAAACAGAGTGCAATTCACACGCGGTAGAAGTGAAACCTTCTGAACACTGTATAGTGGGGAGGCTAAGAAGCACCGCACAAAAAAGAGACCGATAAGCTATGAAACACTCCAAAAGAGGAGACCGATTATACTACTCGTATATCATTCTCCCGCGGGCTAAATCCTATAGATGCATGTGTTTGTCTCTTTTTAGTGTCGCTATTTTTCGTTTCATCGAGTTTCAAATTATTACTATGCTAAAGAAGTTTTCACTTCAAAGGCTGCGTTTCAGTTCGGTTTCGTGATACCACTCCAGTGCCATGTAATAAGTGAGGAAAGAAAATTCAAAAACTTTCTACGATCGTTACCTTATTATAACAATAAATTTGTTATGGGAGATTGACCAATCCTCGGACCCACACATCTAACGGAATAACGCAATTATAGAGTGGGATTCACAATTCCAAAAATGGTCGGCAAACCAAATAAAATATATCAATTTGAATCATTTTTAGCGTGAAAGCTGTGAAACCGGTTTACCGTACACATCTTTTGTTGGCGCTTATCGAGATGCTGGCGATTTACCCAAATGGACCACGAAGAAAAAACCGTTATGGAAGATATTAAAATTATAAACGCAGAGAAATCTGTGTACTGTACTGTATTTTGTACAGATAAAAAATTACCGCTAGTAAAACATGCTAAGTTTTTATGTACGTATTTTTTATGGTATTGACTTTCGAAAAGATACTTTTTTTACTGCAAGGATTATAGATAATTGAAACAAGGAAGATGAGGCCAAGAATTTTTGGAGAAGAAACATTTGTTACTTAAATATTACTTTATCTGCTACCGGTTTCGACAGATCCATATCATTCAATTTGGGAGGCGGGTATGAGTACCGCTGCCCGGGAACCATTTATTGGATAACCAACACATCTGCCATAGGTCACCCCAAGTGGTTCGCTACGTTTGGTGACTTAGCAGGGGTGCCCGGGATTATTGGGTGAAGTTTGTCCGGCTCTTGGCGGCGGGTGCGTCTGCCCATTAGCTGCATGGTAGGCCGGATCAGGGGGGAATGGTTGAGGGAATCCTTTTGATTTCTCCAAGCGCACTCTCTCGGAACATCGTCTTGCACTGCAGTGGGATTCATACGTCCGTCCCTTCAGGACACACTGACCCCAGATTCCTACCCTTTCCTCCATACCCTTTTCCTTCCCAGATCTTTCTCTCCTTCCTTTCCTAAAAAGACCCACCACACAACATCCCCAAAGATGATTTTTTTTTACATGAGCTCCACACAGGAGGCCCTGAAGAAAATAATTTCCCACAGGGCCTTTGTCATCTTTGGGGATGCTGCGTGGAGGGTTTTTTTAAGGAAAGGAAGGAGAGGAGAGTTCTGGAAAGGAAAAGGGTTTAAGGTGGTGGGTAGGAATCTGGGTTTTAGTGTGTCCTGAACATCCTCCTCCAAGACCTAGACAAACCTCACCCCATTAACCCGGGCACCCCTGCTAAATCACCAAACATAGCGAACCACTTGGGGTGACCTATGGCAGAGGTGTTGGTTATAGGCCCTGAGGGGAATTATTTTCCCCAAGGCCTCCTGTAAAAAAAAATTGCGTTTGATAAAACTAAAAATACTGACTTCAAGATTTTTTTCAGTTTTTAGCCTTATAACATAACGTACGCTGTTGCTGCGAGTAGCTTAATTCGTCACAGCCTCGAGATCTACTTAGATACTACCTTCATATTTGTTAAATTGGTTCACGATTTTCCTTCTTCAGTTATTTGGTCAAAATATATTTCGGTTGTTTGCCCAATCAATAATGGAAATCAGTATTTGGAAAATGCTTGAGGAGTGAAGTGACCCTGAAAGGTTTCCGCTGCACGTAACAGCAAACAGCTACGGACTTTTTCATGCAACTACCTGCAGATCGACAATCTTACTTATGCAGTCGAGGGCGTCGCTACTTTTGCACTACGTTTGTCATCCAAAAAAACATGAATTTTTAAGAAGAGTTCATAATATGCGTTATTTTTTTGCTTTTGTGTTTTAAAGAAAAGGCATGATTTCAGTGGTAACAAAATTATCTACAGCAACAAGAACGTACCATTTTCTGGTATGCATTTTTATGTTATTGGACTTTTGAGGAATATAAACGCTAGAAATATTTCGAATCTCATGCCTGCAAAATTTTAAAATCGAGCGTCTTTTTGCACGAGGCTAGTAAACGAAAAAGTGGTTTTTATTTATTTTGTGCATAATTTTATAAGAACGAAAAAAAGTTAGAACATGGAAAATCTCAAAAATGGTCTTAGCCATAAAGGGGTATTTTTAAAAAATTGTTTCTTGTATTACTTCATAGTTAAGTCATGAAAAACTTTTTTTTTTTGGTGGTTTAAGCTTATATTTTTTATTACGTAAATAATAATTTTATTGTAATTCCAATTCATAGAAACGCTAGTAAAAGCTTCGATTTATCCGTAGCATATTTTTTGATGTTCATACTGTAAGCCGATTCGTCGTAAAGATTAATCAAAATAGTATCCAAATAGGATTTCACGTATATATTCATCTTAAGTTTGTTTTTTGTAGATAATGTTGTTTGACTTAAATCTCTAGAATTATTTATATTTTTGTTGATATCTATGACTTTAAGCTTAAGAATTATTCATATTTTTTGTAGATAACGTCGTTTGACTTTGAGACCTAGAATATTTAGTTTTTTTTTTGTTGTTGATGGTTTTGAAACGTTGTTTGACTTTAATTCCTTGATGTATTTATATTTTTTTAGATAACGTTGTTTAACTTTAGGCCATTGAATTATTTACGTTATTTAACTTTAATTCCTTGAATTATTCGTATGTTTTTTACAGACAACTGAAAATTACTTATATTTTTTCAGAAAGTTATTGTTTCAATTGTTTATTGATATTGAAAGTTTTTGTAGCTTTAAGCTCAAGAATTATTTATATTTTTTTAGATACCGTTGTTTGACTTTAAGCTCAAGAATTATTTATATATTTTTAGATACCGTTGTTTGACTTTAAGCTCAAGAATTATTTATATTTTTTTAGATACCGTTGTTTGACTTTAAGCTCAAGAATTATTTATATTTTTTTAGATAACGTTGTTTGACTTTAAGCTCAAGAATTATTTATATTTTTTTAGATAACGTTGTTTGACTTTAAGCTCAAGAATTATTTATATTTTTTTAGATAACGTTGTTTGACTTTAAGTTCAAGAATTATTTATATTTTTTTAGATAACGTTGTTTGACTTTAAGCTGAAGAATTATTTATATTTTTTTAGATAACGTTGTTTGACTTTAAGCTCAAGAATTATTTATATTTTTTTATATAACGTTGTTTGACTTTATGCTCTAGAATTATTGAAATGTTTTTTGAACAATGTTTTTTTTTTAATTTTTTTTAACATGAAAACCCACAAGAGTCCCAACTGCTCCCGTCTGGAGCCAGTGAGACCATGGCATCCCCAGTTGGGGTAGGTTGTAAGGCTGAAGGTAGTGGGGAGGGGAAGAAGATAGGGAAGAGAAGGTGGGAAAGTACCTGGCTATTCAGATCTGGTCACCAAACACGGCTAAAGCTATTTCAAGCAACGTTTCAATTCTGAATGGTGGTTTTACACCAGGGCGATACTGAGAGTATCTTCCACTCTGGAACGTGCCGCAAATAAATTATATATTAATTTTAAATGAATAAAATTTTGAAATAACATAAATTAATCAAATAAAATTTATTTGCCACGTCGGGATTCGATCCCGCGACCTTCGGATTTCGAGTCACCGCTGGACTACGCTGGCCGTCAAATGTTTGTCAAGTCACTCAGCCACTAAACGTTTTTCTTTATATTTATCAACTTTTATTTCTTCATTTGGCCGCCTGCATTGACAACCTTGTAAATTAGTACCTACCTCCGTAGGTTTCTTCATCTAGTTTATCTGTGGTTTCTTCTTAAAAATAAACGTAGACTTACTCCACTTTCGCTATACCAGCATTTTAACAACCGTTCCTCAGCGTTAACTCAAGTTTTATTGGTGAAAGCTGATGTTGTGTATTGTTTTGATTTGATTAAGAAGGCATTGCACGCGGAATGCAAACATTCAATCATGCTTCCTACTCTACCCGTATCTACCACACAGCCCACTATTACTCTTTTATAAAATAACGAAGACTTGTAAACCCACTCCAGATATTATACCTGTGCTAGTGTGGAGGTGTAAGAACGCATTTAATACATTCTTACATTAATTATTACATCACTGAGTTACTAAAAGCAGAATGACATTACATAAATGGAATTAATGTCACCTAACGAAGACGGAGAGATGTGTAAATACGAATGTTATCATTTCTCTTTATGTTACCCCGCAGCATAATGAGAAATTAGAACATAGATGAGTCCTATAATTTCAATACCCGCTATATCCGATTTTTTAACAAAATGATCTGAGTATGACATCTTGTTCGCCTTTTTGCGAGGAACAAGACTAATCTAAAATTGAGTTTCAAAACTTCCTTTATCATGACCAAAAACCATGTTAAAACTGCGAGTGAGAAACAAAACCCGCTACATAATTCAAGAAGTTACTATCAAAACCCGCTATATCGGAATTCAACCAATCACGAGCAGTGATTGGTTGAGTTCCGTTGATTATTTTGCCAAGATGGCGGGTGTAGAAACACGCCCCTCAGATCAGTTGAGTTGCAAAAGCCTCTATATTCCATACAAATCACGAAGTGAGTATCAAAATCCGCTATATCGATTTTATTGTCCAAATTACTTAAATATTTCTATACACATATTGAAAAATGAAAGCTTTTCGCATGTATATTACTCCAATTCATTATATAAAAAAATAAAATGCAATTTTTTATTTACGCTGGCAGTTTTTTGCGGTTTTCTCCGAATCAGTGAAAGTTGATATAGCGGATATAGAAATTGAACGACTCAAATAGAGTAGATACTAGATTCACGCGCAACGACGGGTTAATAGTAAGTACAGACAGAGAACGTTTGAATACGACATACCGAAGATATTTAATCTATTACCTGACACTATATAGCAATGTAATTCTGTGAATAAGGTTAAATATACGGTGAAAAATTGGCTATCGGAAAAAAATATTTATATTGATATGTATGAAAAAATGTATGAAAAATGTAGATTCTGTAGATATAAGATGTAAATTATAACTTTCAAAATGTATATGTAACTAGACTATAAGCAGCTGTTGACAAGCCAATCCAATTGGCTTAGCAGGACTTGTTTGTTGATATATATTAACGATTCTTTCAATAAAACGTTAAAAAAATATTAAAAAATGGGTAGCGCGCTGCTTTTTAAAACGATAATAATTAAATGAAAATCGTGAAAATGTACAAAACACGACTATTTTCGTTATTTGTTTTGGGGGTGTTATGCCGTGTTGCGCTACCTCCTTCTTAGCCTCCTCTCCTCCTCCTAAATGACACCCCAAAAACAAATAACGGAAATACTTTTGGCCGTGAAAAATCTAAAAACACATCAAAACACGGCTAGTTTAAAATAGAGCAAAAATCTCATGGGAAATGTCTTAAACAGCATTATAAGAAACACTGTGAACTTTTTCGTACATAAAACTTGTAAAATAACAGAAAAAACGTCTTTATAATAATTTTCGGTGCATACCTACTTGGCAATGTTTTTATATCGACAGAATTTCATATAATTACCATTTAGGCATGGTAAATGTATAGTTATTTTGAAGTGAAAACTTCTTTAGCACCGTTGTGATTTGAAACTCGATGAAATGAAAAATAACGACACTAAAAAGAGACAAACATATGCATCTTTAGGATTTAGCCTGCGATAGAATGAGATAGAATGAAACCTTACCGCATTGGCCGATTTGATTATGAGCTCACTTTAATAATATATCTTTATTGAACAAAAAAAATTAAGATTTATAACTACAAAAACAAAAAGTACATCATAAGTACAGTAAAAGTAGAGTTTAGAAGTTGGATAATGACAAAAGTTAATAACAGAAAACAAAATACATATATACAGTAGGTACTTAAACAATAGAGATTTATAATTATAAATTTAGGTTTCTCGTAACCTGCCTCACTAGGCTAGCCTGTGTTGAGGCAGTAATTTTACGTCAATTTATTATACTGTGAACATACCTACACTTATATTAGAATAAAATCACGCAATACAATGGTTGCATTAATAATAACAATAATATTGGTGCAATAATAACAGCATTGGTTCAATACTAATTTCGAATTTGGGTGAGTGCACCGGTAAATGCTCTATCATTATTTTTTATCCAAATTTTTATGTTTTTTTTGAAATTTTTTTGTGAATCACATTTTTTTATACTAATTGGAAGAATGTTGTAAAGTCTTGTTGCAAGGTATCTGAAGCTTCGTTGACCAAAAGTAGTATGAGTTATGGGAATTTGTAGTAAATCTTTGTTATTGTTTCGAGTACAGCGAATATTTAATCTTTTTTCATAGTATTTGTGTATATTTGTATATAGATGAGTGAGGATTGTTTTTGCATATATCTGCCGAACGTCAAACACATTCATAATATTGAAGATTAAGTTCGAGTCTGTAATTAGAGGTAGTCTAAGAATTAATTTTATCATAGTTTTCTGTGCCTTTATGATTGGGTCTAGTGCTGATGCAGTACCGCCTCCCCATGCTATGATACCATACTCAATAATAGATTGACAGACTGCAAAATAAATCATTTTCAAGTGTTGTAAGTCGAGAAAGTTTCGTATCGTTCTGAAAAAGTGCATGGTTTTTCTTATTTTGTTTGCAATTATTTGAGTGTGAATATTCCATTTGAGATATGGATCAAATTGTGAGGCCGAGATACTTCATCTGTGTAGTGCGCTCAATGTAGGGACACTGACAAGATTCATCGGAATTTAAACATGTGTGTATTCTAATAGAGGCGTCATCATGAGGTTGACCTGTTATATTTATGCTTGATGTGACATATTATTAGTTAAGATTGTGTAGGCGAAGGTTTCACTTCTACCGCGTGTGAACTGCACTCTTTTTTAATAGCTTTAAAACTTAAATTGTTCAAGGAAAGTACCTATGTCATAAATTGGTAAAATTTCGGGAAGAAATCTTTAGTCGATTCCTCATTGCCGAGAATCTTAAAACCCCTCCACACAGCATCCCCAAAGATGACATAGGCCTCGATGGAAATTATTTTCCTCAGGGCCTCCTGTGTGGAGCTCATGTAAAAAAAAATCGTGAATCGTGACTCCTACTTTAATTTTCATGGTGGACAAGGCTCCTCCTCTCCTCTCGGTTCTAAGCTGCGTGGAGAGCCAAGGACACTCTAGTACCGAATGTGATACTTGGTCACTCCAGCGCATTGGTAACCTTCCTCTACTTCTTGTGCCTTCCACTTTGTCAGTGACCACACGTTTCTCCAAGTTGGAGTCCTCAGTTTGGCGAGCAACTTGTCCAAAGTATCTTAAAATACATTGTAGGCAAATAGTTGAAAGCCTATTGTAGATGGCTTGCTCTTCCAGGATGGACACATTTGAGCTTCTGGCTGTCCATGGAATCCTGAATTCCATCCCGCAATCCTGCAGGATTTGAAAAAAGTGTTTGATTTTCACACACTAATCGGGACTAAGGCATTTTGGGTATTTTTTAAAGCTGACGGAAGTAGAACTGGCTGGCTCAAAAATTCTTTCGTTCAGTCAGATCACCTCTTTCTTGACCTTCCTCTATTCTTCCACTGGGGCACCCACTTGTTCATGATAGACCAAGCCTTACGAAGGTTTCGTACCCACTTATTTAGATTCTCGAGTGCGAGGTTCTTTCACATTCTGTAGGCCCTTTTTTAGCGTAGATTCATACAAATTGATTTAGTGAAGTTGCAGTTACCTACACAATTACGTACTACGATATGAACATCGAGATCTATAATAAGTATTTACTGACAGGATATCCTAATACAGTGAATTTATCACCTATGAGAGCCTTGCATCAAATGGAGTAGTTATGATTTTTTTGTACACTCTTACAGGTACATGATGGAGGACTAATGAAATAAAAAAGGTTTCGATCGCAGCCGACCTTCGGATCTTTGTCAAAAATCCAAAACCGCATTTTTTTAAACTTTTTTACTTTTTGCCAATTTTGACCCTGAAGGATTAATGAGATCAGAAATAGAAAAAAAAACAAGGAAATTGGTCTACAATACCATTGTAGCATCCCACCTAAATTACTGCACAAGTGTAATCTTTCTGAGCAATAAAACACAAGTTTAAAGAAAGGAAATTTTCAGAACAGAGGCATGAGGTCTATATTGTGCTGTAGCATATATACTAGGGTAAAAAACTTTCAACGCCAACTCAATATCTTAACTGTGTGGCAACGATTAATCTACAATACCCTAGTATTTATTTATAAGTTAAAAAATAAAATGTTACCAGATTATATGTTTAATAACGTTAGAATTAATTGTATGTACAGTTCATTGTTATCCCACTAGAAACCGTAACGATTTAGGTTGTCTAAAACAAATTTATCGGGAACACAAAACAATATTTATCATGAAGGTTTTTAAATGTTCAATGAACTAACGTTAAGGAGGCTTAAAGTCTTGCAGTTTTTGGTGGATTATGTTTCAATGTTGTGAAGTCCAAATTTTAGTCAGTAGGTAGTAAATAATATTATAGTAGTTTTAGAAAAGAAAATATTAGATATAAGATGTCAAATTTTATAACTAAATAAAATACAATTTAAAAAAAATATAGACTGAAACCGACCACTAAACTGCCCTAAAAAACACTACATAATATATTTATAACTACTTCATATTATCATAGTATAAAATTTTAATATTTCAATGAAATCCTCAGCAAGGAAGATCCCATTTTGGATATCATTATCTCCACTTGTTATAAAAAAATAAAGATAATAAAATATGTTTTATTATTATTAATAAATCATTACACCATCAATAGAGTATGTATCGCAATCATTTTGTTTAAGCAATGGTCCCAAAACACATCCTTGTGGAACTCCTGGTGACTAGTAAATTGGCACTTTTAGATTATGTTTGGCAGTCGCCTCTTTGCATTTCTGTAGGATCTATTATTTGAAGCCGGTAGTCAACTAGACACAGCCCTAGTAATTTCATGTATAAACGTATATTATTATTTATTATTATGTCAGTCAAGATATTTGTTGAAAAAAAATTAGGTTTACATCGTCCTCCCCCGCACTAAGGCAGATTAGCATTCAGGAAGTATCGAGTCAGCAAGTGTTGCCATAACAGTCCTGTTCTACTCAACAATGAGGTGCAGGCCGCACCAGTTGGGGACTCAATCCCACCTCTTCCCCTTCTCCTTTTATCAGCCAGGTTCACGGCCGCATCCTCGAAGAGTAAATAGGTTGTGGGTGGTGTAAGGCATTCACCTCAAGATGTTGTTATGCCAGTAAAGCCAGTAATGTATTTTTTATTATGTTTCTTATTCGACAACAGTGAATATATATTTTTTATTTTAATTTGCTAAAATCTGTGATTTAGTACGGAACCTATCACTTTCGTGAAGCACTGATATTATTTCAATGTTATGCGGCTTGTGATGGAAGTGTCCTTTCTCGTGTAAATACCTCACAAGATTCTCAACTACTCCCAACCGTCCAGAGGCAGTGAGATTATGGCACCCCCAATTGGGGTATGGATGGAGAGAGGGAAGAGAAGGGTGGGGGAAATACCTATTTATCCAGATCTGGTCACCAAACATGGTTATACACCAAACATTCATTTCAAGCAACGTTCCAATTCTGAAAGGTGGTCTTATTACCAGGGTGATACAGATAGATTTTCCACTTTAGTTGCATGGTTTTTCTGTTGTTATTTCAAAACTATTTCCATATTAAATGTTTCTATTTTTGATACTGTCATGAATTATTCGTTAAGGAACTCAATAAGAATGACTCATTGAAATATAAAAAAGTTTCAAATAATCGTGATATATTTTTAAGGTATCATGCCGTGCTGCGGTATCTCCTTCTTTATCCAGCGTTTAGGACAGCTTCAAAGTGTCCCATCATCAGGGCAGATGTTGGATATATATGATAGACACTGTAACCTCTCCAAAACGTTGGCTAAAGAAGGTGCGGAACGGTATAATGCCCCAAAAATAAATCACTATAATACTTTAGGTCGCGAAAAACTCAAACCATATCTAAGATTCAAATTGTTTAAAAATATCGTAATATTTTTAAAAAAATACAACAGCTTGGCTGTGAAAAACACTTTAAAACTTTTGTGTTTCTTCCCGCCTTATTAGATTTACTAGTAAGTGACCAGGAGTTCCAGAAGGATCTGTTTTGGGACCATTGCTTTTTAATAATATTTATACAAAATTAACTTTGGAGATACTGTAAGGAGGTACTTTTACAGTGAACCTCTTGATGAGAACGGGAATAAAATCTTTGTAAAAGTACCTCGTTGTAGTATCCTCAAAGATGACATTGTTCCAAAAGAAAAAGTTCTCATTAGTTTCAAGCAAGTGTTAAATTCCACTCTTATCAAAATAAGTAGGTACGTAGATATTGTTTATGCTTTAGTTTACGTAACAAATAACATAATCTTGTGTAAACGGGATATCCGTTGTTTACCAAGTGCACAACACATTTCCGAAAGTTACATATCCGTAGGAAGTGACTCCTTAATTTCTTTATCTATGCAAGTGTCAAATGTAATTTTTTTCTGTAAGAGTATATTTAATAGTAAAGAATTTCTACGAAAACTATTATGACTCTTAAAGAGTATAGGAACCTACGAAAATATGACCGGTATTTTTTTTTACATGAGCTCCACACAGGAGGTCCTGAGGATATTAATTTCCCTGAGGGCCTATGTCATCTTTGGGGATGCTGTGTGGAGGGTTTTTTTTAGGGAAAGAAAGGAGAGGAAAGTTCTGGGAAGGAAAAGGGTTTAAGGGGTGGGTAGGAATCTGGGGTTCAGTGTGTTCTGGCCATCAGACCTAGACAAACCTCATCCCATTACCGGTATGGTGAATTTAAAAAATAATTATCCGTTAAGTTAAGTTATAACCAGACAAAACCGGAAATATGTCATTTTTAAATCAAATTTTAGACGTATTGACTCTTTTCCACAAAAAATTATAAATTGATTTCGAAAGACTGTCCTTTTATCTATAGTGAAGCAATTTTGAGAAAATATTTTTATTTTTAGTACGATAAGGTATTACCGTAGGTCGTTGGCAGATTTGTTAAATTTTCAAATTAAATTTTGTATTATACAACACACATTTCAAATCGTATAATCATGCAGTAAAATAAATCAATAAATTATCGGGGAAAGGTAAAGTTATATTTCAGAATTTTAATTTTAGTATAAATAAAAACATTTAAAAAAAGATCCGCACACGTGTTTTGTGACGAAAGTTTGTGTATTTATTTACGGTCTTATAAAATAATATATTTAAGATTTTTTTACATTCTTATTTTGCTTAGAAATTATTGAAAAATTATAAATACTTATGATGAAAAAATAATTACAAAAGATACATAATTTTAATAGTTTTATCATCACGCCTTTCAGCATTTTTAAACGACTTCAAAAAGGAGGAGGTTCTCAATTCGACTGTATTTTTTTTTATGTTTGTTACCTCAGAACTTTTGACTGGGTGAACCGATATTGATGATTCTTTTTTATTTGAAAGCTGGTGCTTCCCGTGTGGTCCCATTTTAATTTGGTCCAGTTCCAATAATGGCATCCATGAGAAAACCATATAAGTCTTAAATTTGCATTAAGTATGTGCGCGACAAATGGACGAATAACTCCATATCACGCCAACCGATTTCCATGATTCTTTTTTTTATTGGAAAGGATGTATTTCAAGGGTAATTTTATGAGATTTTGGTTAGGTTCTGATTATTGGATCCATGACAAATTAACGAAACTCGGCCGAATCTCTTAATTTGACCCTAACGTCGCTATGGTCAAATTATGTCTGTCTCATATGAGCAGCACGTTTAGTAGGTTTACCCATATTCAGACAAATTAGTTAGTGTACATCAGATTCACTAAAAATCAAAAAAAAACAAAAATTTTAACAAAACAAAAAAACGACTTCAAAAAACGCACTAAAAAGTAAAAAAATAATATCATATTCTTCTACAACTTCATAATCAACTTACTTTTTCTAATCATCAATATGTAGGTACGATTGTTATTTTTGGAGTCGGTGTCAGCATAGGTACGTGCGTGGCGTGTTCACTTGACAGCTCCCCGCGCCACCGCGGCCCCGCTATCGCCTATCGCCTCGTCAAGTCGCTTGTGCGACACAAGCACATCTCATCTATAACTATGTATGTAGTTACAAACCTACCTTGACTGACACCGACTCCAAAACTAACAATCGTACCTACATATTGATGATTAGAAAAAGTAAGTTGATTAGAAGTTGTAGAAGAATACGATATTATTTTTTTACTTTTTAGTGCATTTTTTGAAGTCGTTTTTTTATTTTGTTAAAATTTTTGTTTATTGAATGTAGGTATAAATTAAAGCAAATTTTTAATGAAATAATATCGATATTCAGTTGTTATTTAAAAAAGCTGTTACGGAGAATAATTAATCATTCTCATTGGAACCGCCCTGTACAACCGTAAGAACACCTTTCGACGAAATATGAATTCTCTGCCGCTGACTGGTTAATGGCCCTTAAGTGGAAGCCACAGTTCAAAAATGTATGTATCCTTTCTGGGCCACGAATATTGGCAATAAACATAAAAATCGCTTGGCAAACAATATATCTTCGGTATTTTCCAAAAATTCAAAAGTTCTGTGACCTCAGCATGCTCCAATTAATACGATACATTTTTAATAACATTAAATTTCTTAGTAAGAGACAACATTATTGGTTCTTTTGGGAATTTTACCATTCACATGAAAATTCCCGCAATATTACCCATTTTGTAAATATTTCCCTAAAAATAAAATCCCGGGAATTTACCCATCACCAGGTTTCTATTCGAGTACAGCGGTAAATACTGAAATGAAAAATAGAGTAGATTTCCTTATTGTAAGTTCAGTTACCCGACTATTTCCCACAAAAAGAGTGCTTCCTCAAACTTATCGTTGTAAACAATGGAAAAAACAATCAGTTTTTCTCCATTGTTAATTCTGTTAGAGGTTGCACTGCTTTGGAAAGGCGCGTGACAAGTAACTCAACTAAACGTTACGGTGAATGGGAATGGCTAATCATCTTAACTATAAAGCAGAAAATCAATTTTTACTATAATAATAAATTTGGACAACTTATATAGCGCTGTTTTTGCGAAAAATCGCCTCAAGAGCGCTGTACAAATTAACAAGGATTTTACATTAGAATTTACTTAACTTAGGAGGCTAGATAACAACTCGTCTTGCAGCTATCAAGCGCATGGATTATTGAAATTCTAGCCCCCCGATAAATTAAATTAAATATCTTTTTATACGTACGTATTTCAATTTACTTAACTATGTAGGGGGCTAGATAACTACTCGTCTTGCAGCTATCAAGCGCATGGACTGTTGGAATTCTAGCCCCCCAATAAATTAAATAAAATATCTTTTTATACGTACGTATTCTAATTTACTTAACTATGTAGGAGGCTAGGTATCAACTCGTCTTGCAGCTATCAAGCGCATGGATTATTGGAATTCTTGCCCCCCAATAATACATTTACCTTCTGTATTTAATAATCTACTTAACATCCTTAGTCTAACTTAATCTAACTTAATCTACTTAATCTAACTTAACCTAACTTAGTCTTACTCACACATACTCAAAACATATATGTATTTAATAAATCTGCAGTTCATAAAAACAATTGCAAAGAAACCATAAAAATAACACGTAATCAACGCTAACGAAAATTTATATATACTCGTAATACACTGTGATAATAAATTGTCACTGTGAACTGTTAATTAATAAAGTTTTTTAATTTTTCATTTATCACTCCATACGTACGGCACAGGTAGAAACCGAAGGGCGCGGGCTCAGTCCCATGACTTCCTAGTCCATGTGCTTAGGGGCGGGGGGCAGGCGCGGGCGGTTGGCAGCGGGGGCAGCTAGGGATGCAGAGATTGCAGAGGTCATCAGTTGGTTTTCTTCTCTGGTGCGTTTCTTAGAAGGCCGCTTCGGTGGCCCACACATATGGTCCACAGTCGTAAATACAGCGACTGCGGGCGTAACAGCGAGCAGCGGGGTTGCAGTAAAGGTGCGGGGGGTGCGCAGGGGTACGGCTATGACACCCAACAACCGAACAAATGACCACATCTGGTAAATGTTCGCTACCGATCCTGGGTTTTAAACACTTCGCATCTAATGAATCACGATAATATCTGCACATATTCTTAAAACTCGTTATACGTCCACACTGCTTACGATAAAATTATTTTGAGTTCACATATGTAATGTTCACAGAGTAATAAACATTATTTGACACTTTTAAGGTCTCAAAATGTTAATTATCCCTCTTATTTAATAAGGGATAACGAGACCGGCCAGAATGCGTCAGGCTGCTCCGAGCGCCTGACGCATTATTACGTCTCACTAAAAAGAACCTCCAATGGTAAGGTCGACGTTATGAATTCTGCTCAAGCTTTTCCATATGCAAATATTTTCGTACATTTATTAAAAACTTATTTTCATAAGTTATGAAGCGTTAGGATGTCCATTATTTTATCTGTAAAATAATAAGACGTGATGCAATTATTAACCCTGATGATAGCCTGATGACTGACGCTGTAGAAAAGAAAGAAAAGAAACGCCTGAGACGTATGTGTGGTTAAACCATGCGTGATCGTGTGAAAAACGTAGATTCGCATTCGAATGCAAGGCTGATGTAAGCGTAATGAGTAAGATTGAAAGGGACGCTTAGATGGTTTGGTTATATAGAGCAAATGAACTAGGAAAGGAGTGTAAGGTGAATATATGACCCAAATGACGACCTCCGTAGTCCAGTGGCTAAGACTCTTGACTCACATTCCGGAGGTCGCGGGTTCGAACCCGGCATGCGCAAATAAATTTTATTTGATTAATTTGTGTTATTCCACAATTAATTCATTTAAAATAATATATAGTATATTTGCGGCATGTTCCAGAGTGGAAGATACTACCAGTATCGCCCTGGTGTAAGACCACCTTTCAGAATTGAAACGTTGCTTGAAAATGGCTTTAGCCGTGTTTAGTGACCAGATCTGAATAGCCAGGTACTTCCCAACCTTCCTCTTCCCCACCTCCTTCCCCTCCCCGCTACCTTCAGCCTCACAACATACCCCAATTGGGGATGCCATAGTCTCACTGGCTCCAGACGGGAGCAGTTGAGATTCTTGTGCGGTATTCACTGTAAAAAAAATAAAAAAAAATGTGAATGGCAGAAGAAGTCGGGGACGCCCGAAGAAGACATGGCACGACCAAGTGAATAAGATGCCGGGACATGTCAAGAGTCAGAATAATAGAAAAGCATGTTTGAGATGATGTATGAATATGAACGAGGCAAAGAGTGTGTGCCAAGACCGAGTTGTTTGGCGGTCCATCCTTTCTGCCTACCCCTGTGGGGAAACGGCGTGATGATTGGTTACCAGTAGTTAGTTAGTTATGAGTTATGATAGTTAATCTACGATAAGAGATGGTCAGAAAATAAGATGGCGTTATTTTGGTTGAAAAATAATGTCACTCTTTCTTCATCTCTCACATTTATCAACATAATGTTTTTAAATTATTTCCATATAATATCGTTCGCCTTTTCAAAATCGCTTACCATTGTCTTATGCCTACAATACACAACATCTTTTTTCAGCCCGATTCCAATTAGAGACCAAGATCAACATTTTTCGCTTTACCCGATCGCTATTTTCATATCTACGATTTCAGTTGGCATCACAGCAAACAATATGATTCATGTGTATCGCTAATCATTCTCTTATCCGAATGTTCCCGGGTAAATCTAAATTGGAATCCTGGTTGAATCGCTAACCGTTTGTCTCTAATCCAAATGTTACCGGTTATCTGAATCGTAATCCGGTTTTAGCTAACGATTCTCCAACTCGCTTTCCCTCCCAAACTATTTTCACCACCAGTAAATAACAAAAGAATAAAGGCTTTGCAATGCGGGAAAGTGTTATCACTGCAGGGCTCGAATGCAATAAATGCAGTAATTTAACATTTAAGCCTCCGTGTAAGCGTTCTAATAGAAGGAAAAGATGGTTTGAAAGGTAGATATGTAAATACGAATGTTAGAGTGAGCGCGCTAATATTAAAAAAAACGTTTATAATTAAGAGAAAATTATGAAAATCATTATTTCATAGTAGGTATAAAATGAAGTCGCTCAAAATGTATGTGCGCATAGATCTTTTAAACTACGCAACGGATTTTCATGCGGTTTTCACCATTAAAACGGCTGGTGGGCCGTACTATAGTCACTTTTAAAATTCGTTCTACGGAAGAAATTGGAAAATAGATGTCCTATAGTAAGTAGGTATTTGATTTTCCCTTTTCAAATATCCAGTGTTGCATTGCAAGCATTGTATAATTAGTGGCGATCGCTCGAATTGCATTATTACATAGTATAAAATGAAGTGGCTCAAAATGTATGTGCGCATAGATCTTTTAAACTACGCAACGGATTTTCATGCGGTTTTCACCAATAGATAGAGTGATTCAAGGGGAAGGTTTATATGTATAATACATGCTTATTATAGTAGATAAAAGCCGAGAAATTCAAATATTCAATTCACGCAGCGGGCAGCGGGCAGCGGGCAGCTGGCAAGCGGGTAGTGTGGATTTTATAATGGTCGGGTAATGGCGTTGTGTTTCGTTAGCCACAGCAGCCTGTGGCCGGGTCTGCTAGTATTTGATAAAATAAGACTCGTTTAAAATAGAGCAAAAATCTGTCGGCACATATCTTAAGTAGAATCTAAAGAAACAATATGAATTTTTTCATACTCAAAACATGGTAAATAACAGGAAAAAATGTGTTTTATTTATTTTCGGAGCATACTTTGCAATGCTTTTCTATCGAGGAAATTTCATACGATTACCGTTTCGGCGTGGCAAATGTATCTACGGATATTATATTAAAAAATAACATCATTTTTTAAGAACTTAAAAACATAACGTGTTCTGTTCAAGCCAAATTAAATTTGACAATTAAAAAAAAAATACATTACGAAGAATCCATCCAATTTACATAGTTACAAATTAAAAATAAACCTACCTGTTGAAAAGTGGGTAAGTATTTTGTTAAAATTAATAATAGAACGCTTTCAAATTTGAAAGAAAAGTTGAGTAGGAACTGAAAATTTCCAACCCCATTTACAAATGGTGTCAAAAATAAATTTTTAGGTTATTATCATTAGGTAGGTCCCTACCGTGAGGTCCATAGCTAGCATGTGATTAATTTATTCTGTACGGAGACCTTGGGAAATAAAGGGGGTTAATTTAGCATAAGATTCGATTGTGAGAAGTTATGGATTTTTGTAAAAATAAACTGAAAAATGTTACGTAAGGCCTGACAAAGGTTATTTAATACTGCTATTGTGCAAAGACGGTTGTTTATTTAAACAATTACTTCTTTAGAGTATTAGGTACCTACGTACAAAAATATTTTGAAATTTGTACAATGGAATATCACAATATATTGAACACAATATATTGCTGAACTATCTGTGCTAAAACAAGTCGGAAAATTGTTTTCCTAATTTTTAGCAGCTCTTCGTATTCTCTTAACTTTATCGATAATAATTAGTGGCAAGTGCGGAGAGGAGTTTCTCAAAATTCTAATTAATAAAAACCTATTCTTAATAATTAAATCCTTTGCTAAAATAAAGGCTAGGAAGGTATCGTTGAAACAGAAAGCACCAAAACAACATTGAAGTTGGAAGAGAGAAATTTAAAAACGAAATCAAACGACGGATCGTTTCACAGAATTTGAAGGATTCATATAAAATTCAAGTTCTGTGAAAGTTTCATTATTGTTCATGTCGTCTATGTCATCTTTGGGGATGCGGTGTGGAAGGATAGGAAGGAGAGGAGAGGTTTGGGAAGGAAAAGGGTTAAAGGGGTGGGTAGGAATCTGGGGTTCAGTGTGTCGTGGTCATCCGCCTCCAAGATCTAGACAAACCTCACCCCATGAACCCGGGCACCCTTGCTAAATCACCAAACGTAGCGAACCACTAGGGGTGACCTATGGCAGAGGTGTTGGTTATCCAATAAAGGTTCCCAGGGCGGCGGTACCCATTCCCGCCTCCCAAATTAGGGTCATACATATAATATAGTTAGGTCAGCTTCAGATCACACAATATAATATAGTTAGGTCAAGTGCGGGTCAAACTCACCATCGTAAAGCTCTGCAATGAGTTTTGTATCATAGTAAAAGCTTCGTTCACAAGATCAGCAACATGTCCGCCGCAGCCAACACGGGGCAACCAGCCCTTAAAACTGCACTTGTTAGGGTTCTTGCCTCGTGCTAATGGGATTAAATGGTTACCGAACCACTCGAAATAGAACAATATCACTCACTAACGATTTGCCGCTATAACTCACTACTAACACTTGATGTTTATAACTTGTTGAAGTAAAAGGGAAGCGGGAAGTTTTATTGTAATCGGGAAGCAGGAATGATTTGGTTGTGATACGTAAGCAGGAACTGTTTGTTTATTATAGTAAGGAAGTAGGAACGTTCTGGTTGGAAACACGTACAGGAATTTTCTGCTTGTAACGAGGATTTAACACCGATTGTAACAGGGAATTAAAAACTCTCCGTTCTTTGTAACAGGGAAACAAGAACTTTCTGATTGTAATAGGGAGTGGGAATGATAAAGATTGTAACAGAGAAGCTCGAATTGTCTACTTGTAACAGGGATTTAAGGCCTAAAACCTTAAACTAAAAACTCTCCCTTCTATGTAACAGGGAAACATGAACGTTCTGGTTACAACAGAGAGGCGGGAACTGTAAGATTGTAATAGGGAAACACGAGCAGGAATTTACTTCTTGTAATAGGATTTAATACTGATTGTAACAGGGAATCAGGAACTTTCTGATTGTAGCAGGGACGCGGGAACTGTAAGATTACTGGGAAGCTTTAGCAGGAATTGTCTTCTTGTAACAGGGATTTAGGTAGGTAACACCGATTGAAACAAAAGTCTCCGTTCTTTGTAACAGGAAAGCAGGAACGGTTTGTTTATAATTTGGTGGCGGAGGCGACCGGCCTCAACGTTCCGGCACAGGTGACTGGTGACTGAGCCATTAATGAATACGATGAGTTATGGAGTGTTTTGTGTTTCGGTTCCCAGGTAGAGTTGGTAGCTCTTTCTTACCTCGGACGGAAGAAGTAGAACAATTTCTCTCACTATCACCAGCAGCTGACTAGCGGTTGGTTCGTTGTATGCTGCGTAACGGTATGTATTGAGTATCAATTATAATTGTTTTCTTTTATTATACTGCGCAGGGGCGGACTAAAAAGTAACCCAAAAACGCTTTTTAAATGAATTATATTATATTTTTATACACAGTGTCCGGAAAACAGTGGTGGCACAAGTGGAAAACTCGGGAAACTATTTAAGTGCACCACGCAGAGAACTCAAAAACGTATTGTTTGTTTAATTCGTCCGTTTTGAATTTCGTCTGTTTGTGTGTTCCATTTCCGTTTCAAGATGGTGCACGTTTTAATGGTTCAGTAAAGAAACTTTTTTTTCAAACGAAGTTTATTCAAGAAAACGTATATATATTCGTTATTTATTTTTGTGTTGATAATGGATACCTACTATAACGCCGTCCGAAACGTTGACTAAATAAGGAGGTAGCGCAACACGGCATAACACCCCAAAAATTAATAACGAAATACTTTTTGACGTGAAAATCTAAAATCATACCTACATGAAAACATAGCGTTTTTTTTAACTTTATTTTTTGCATTTTTTTAATTATTATGGGATAGTACTTAGTATCTACACGCCAAACTTTAAAACCGGTTTGACAGTGATCACAAATCACCGCTATATTCGAGTTTAAGGACAGAAAAGTGGCATGTCCCCCCGCACGCGTCTTTCTTTGTCGGACGTATATTTTAAAGTTTGGCATGTACTATACTATACCTACCTATCTCCCTGTTGAGGGCGATTTGAAAAATTAATTGTCAGTGAGATAGTGACCTTTCTTTTGACACTTTAGATCAGCGTTTCTTAAACTTTTGCAGTCACGGACCACTTTCACAATTCAAACAATTCCACGGACCCCCCTCCCCCTGACATAAATATTTTTAGAAATGAAAAAACCTTATTTATATTAATAAAAAATACTTTTATTGGTACTTTCATTACACTTACTTACTAAGTTAATGAGAAGGGTGCTGCTGTTTGGTCTCAATCAAAACGTAAAATTGTGGGATTGTCTTCGATAAGGCAAGGCGCATGTCATCTGTGACGTTCAATCGATTGCGTCTTTTTGTTTTTATTGACAGCCGAACCGAAAACCCTGCCTCGCAAAGATAAGTAGTTGCAAATGGTATCAGAAGAGACATGGATCGCTTGACAAGAAGAGGGTAAGCTTGAATCAAAGAACACTCGCCAAGATCTTTTGCGTGAAATTCAGATTTAGATCTGAATTTAATCTGAATATAACTTCTTTAGATCTTATGTCAACTTCTTCTTCTTCGATGGCGCTACAGCCCATATCGAGCTTTGGCCTCCTGCAACAGTCGCCTCCAACTCCTCCTGTCCTCAGTGGCTGACTTCCAATTTGGTACCTGGAGAAGCTGTGCTGCATCCCCCCTTACTTCGTCTTCTTATGTCAACTAAGTCATCTTTTATAAGATCTTCATCGCTTATACTATCAACTAAATTGTTACACATAAGATCCCCTAATGCTAAGGTATGTATTACAACTGAAATAAAGACGCATACATCAGATTGCTTACACAATGGTATTCCAGCAATGTGTTCATGTGAAAATATGGAACTAGTTAAAGAATATGTTTATTTAGGTGTAATTATTGATTGCTTTTTCAAGTGGGATATACAAATAAACAAAGTTTGTGCACGACTAAGATCAATTGTAAGCAGATTGTATAAACTAAAATTTTTTGTTCCTATCTGCACACTTCGAATAATTTATTTATCTCTAGCTGAATCTGTTATAAGTTATGGAATAACAGCTTGGGGATTTTCTTGTAAAAGAAATATAGACCATGTTCAATCAGTGCAAAATTCATTGGTTAAATTATTAACTGAAAAAAATTTATACAAAGAAAGGTATAACATTCCATACTTTTATCAAAGTCTCAAAATTCTTTCAGTGAGAGCAATTATGTGGTACAAAATTATATTTCAGCACATAAATAACCCTTTATATATAAACAGGCTGGAACACAACCATAATACTCGTTTGAACTTTAATGAAGGACTAATTGTACCTAAACATACAAATAAATATGGACAAAGAACGTTAAATTACATGATTCCCAGTTGTTTAAATATGCTTCCAGCTGAAATTAAAAACTGTGCCCAAAACAAACAATTGGTGAACTTTGTAACATATCTATTTCATGAGCAGGTACTGCTCAAAATAGGTACCGTTTATTGTCTATGCTTTATTTATTTTTCTTTTTTTTTAACTTTGTTGGTTGGCGAAACTGCAACGACACCGGAAACGTCATTCGAGGAAAGATGGCGGCGGACGTCACGTAATTTTTTGAGGCGAGAGGAGATTTTTGAGGAGAAGTTTGGTTGTAAAAGATTCTAGTGCAATGTAGCCTAGAAAGTTATTTATTTTTCGTTCTGTGAGTGTGGGACGACTTAAATGGCATAGAAGCCTTATTTTTTTATTGAATTCCTCGCCGGATGCCGGGAGATTGCTGTATCCGCATGCGGAAGAAAATTTAAACGGTAATCAACGGGGATGTATTGATTACTTGGCTGTTCCTTGGCCGGTGGGATTTTTACACGCCGCTTGATGGGTGTAGATCCGCCGTGTGCCTGATTGTTGGGTGGAATCCCTTTAAATGAAGCAGCTTTGCGACTCTTGAAGACTGCGCCGACGTTGCTGTTCCTTGGCCGGTGGGATTTTTACACGCCGCTTGATGGGTGTAGATCCGCCGTGTGCCTGATTGTTGGGTGGAATCCCTTTAAATGAAGCAGCTTTGCGACTCTTGAAGACTGCGCCGACGTTGCTGTTCCTTGGCCGGTGGGATTTTTACACGCCGCTTGATGGGTGTAGATCAGCTGTGGATTTCCTTGAAACTGGTGGCCCCATGACGTGCTGGACGGTGTCTAGGGGTTGGCTGTCGTCGTTTGCAGGAGTGTCACGACTATCACGGCGACGGGACGTGTGCGGAATTAATAATTAAACGTAATTAGCTGACTCTCTCTTTCTACCACAGTTAATAGTTGCTCAAGGTATTTATGTATTGTTTACTTTTCCTTGGTTCAATTTTTCTCTTGCAAAATGCAATAAACTTAACATTAATTTTCACTAGTAAAACCAGCGTTTTTTATATGCTGTTATGATGGGTCCCTAACATGTCCCAGGCCAGCTCACAGCAGAGACAAAAGTACCCTCTATTCCAGGGGCAGGTCGCACGAATGCTTCAGAATTCTCTCTCTCTCCCACGGGCGTCTGGGAAGTGCACTCTAGGAAATACTCCTGCCGAGGCAGATTAACAACAGGATTGAGTTAAATAGATTCATGTATTGCAAATTCAAAACACAGTACATAGGTCATTACAGTACAATTCAATACAAGAAATGCATATTACACAAACCTAGCTATCGTGTTTATACCTCATGATCTCTGAAAACGAAACTCTCTCTGAGTGATGGCTTTGCGCGTGAGTTTACAGTCTATCGTTACGGACACAAACAAAAGAGGGATCAATTGTGCAGCTTACATGGTGGTCGGGGACCTTCGTCTTCCGGGTTCAGCAGGGCACTTCCCCGAGTCTAGGACAGGACCCAAAGTTCACACAGGCATGGCAGAATACCAGCACTAAAACCCGTATGTACTTCAATTAACATCGCAGATGTAATTGCGTTCAATTCGATCGACAGAAGTTTAGCCGCGAACTCGGCGGTTCGGCTCGAGGAGCGCGACGTGCGTCCAAGGCGGCTTGCAATTCTCGACTGTCTGCGCGCGTTGGTGCGCGCTGGTGCGCAGAGGGGAGAGGAGGTAGGAAGCAGGGAAGCAGGGGGGAGCGGGGTGTTGTTGAAACTGCCGCGCTGATTTTAGGAATTTGAATTCTCTGTCGTTTGTGTGGCGTACCATAACACTTCCCCCCGCGCTTGGAAAAAAAGCGACGTGGCAATGGAGCTGTAGGAAAAAAAAAATCCTCTTAAGCTTCCATCGGGGTTTTTGAGAGATTCGTTGCTTGAGAGATTGCCTAGCTAGAACATACAGTTTATGCTATAGTTTAGGTCACAATGTTTGTAGGGAATGGATGGGGGTACATACAATGTTTGGAAAAGACAACTTGGGAAAAGTACATGGTGTAAAACAACATACAAGGTTATGCAATTGAGAGATAACAATACACATGGTTATGCAATTGAAAGGATGACAATACACATGGTTATGCAATTGAAAATAATAATACACATAGTTATGCAATTGAAAGGATGACAATACACATGGTTATGCAATTGAAAATAATAATACACATGGTTATGCAATTGAAAGAATGACAATACATTTGTACAAGAGAAGAGATTCTAAGGTTTCATTGGTCTGGGAGCTAAGTTTGTGAAGCGTGGATTTGTTTGGTTTCGGAGGATTTCGAAGAAAAGGACGTGGTTTCACAGATTCTAAGGATTACATTATCTCTGTAATCAGACCCATTTGAGATAACACTCAGGAGTACACTTAGGCCTTAGAAAACACTTGGTTTGGTCGAAGACGTTGAAGTTCACGAAGTGGAGACTGTGGTTGCTGTGCCGCGACTATGGTTACAGAGGTCATTGAAGAGAAGAATCCGGTATCTGCAGACATGCCAGTACGAATCCTAGGTGTTATTATGGTAAACACGGATCGTATATAATGGTTATTGAAGCATAATGTAGCTCAAGATAACTTGTATTGGTACGCATTCAGCGAATACTGGTGGGTCAAGGTAATGATGGTTTACACATGACGATATATGCGTCACTGCATGGCAGAGCAAGAGACGGCAAGGTTGGCATTGATAGCAAGAGTAAGAACAAACCTAGGAGCTAGCGTGCCCAAAAGGTAGTTTAGAGTGTCATAATGTATAGTGGGACAACTCAGCTTGCTGTGGCACGACAAGACAACATACATATGAGCGGTATGGTCTGTGCTCTCAGGAACAAATGCGTAGAAAATGGCAGCAGGAGGGACCTTGTAACCACAGCGCGTGCTGTCAGGAAGTGAAACTCAGCTTGGCTGTTGGTGATGACATCCGCCTGGGCTTCTTTTTAAATCCGGGAGAAATTATTATTAGAGCAAAATTCTTGAAGTTTACCTGCCTAGGGACCAATGAAGAAAAGGTTTGGAGAGAAACAAAATGTGTCCAGATAATGAAATAAACGAAATTTTAACCACCGACCCAGAGAGTGACGAAGAGAGATGTTCCTAACTAAATTGTGATTACATGAACATTTTCCTTTTCCAGGATGACTTGGCGCTTGCCGAGTGACAATATGTCTTGGTTAAAAAACAACCGGCCCTCTATGGCCTATGTTAACATAAGATGGTAACATTTTCGTAGAATTTCAAAGAACAAGACAAAGAATCGTGAACTAGTCACGGCAAAGGGGAACCAATTCATGAATAAAGGTTGTCAAAAAGGAGACAGACGGTACGCCAAGTGCATATCGTACATATCCAACATTCATGAATGTGTTTCGTAGAATTGAGAAAGAGAAAAAAATGGTGAGACATATGCAGAGATTGAGGGGGAAAACCTATAGATAACCGGACAGTTACCTATTCGAACTCCAAGTGAGGGCGAAATATGGTCAACGACAGATTTTTCACTTCATAACATAAGTCTGAGAACATGGGGGAATGGGGGGAGGAGGGGAGAAGGAAGACGAGTTACGAAATGTGCTAGAGACTGGACTAATTTCCAATTCAAATTCTATGTGAAAATGAAACATAATCAACCAGCAGATTTCCGGACTCTTTACATTTATCACAAAAGGGTGAGGAGGAATTTGAATACACATTATAACAAAGAGGCTAATCTTTCGCGTGTATTGGGCAAAAGATTAGGGGTCGTTTTTAAAAACTTCTACATGATTGTGAGAAAAGACAGACCCTTGCTCCAATTTCACAAACCTGGGGATTTTCTTATTCGTTCTCCAGACAACGAGTTAGGTGGTTTTGTGCTCAATCGATTAACTCCCCACAGCACTATGCCCCATAATTGACAGTGAAGCTGAAAACTAGTCCTTTTGGGATAGTAGATATTCCTGGGCTTCTTTCCTTTTGCAAAGAAGTAAAAAACAGGAAGTCCACGGGCATCGGCGTTGAATGACAACAAAGGGTTGTGGACTACATTTCGTAGATCGCACACAAAAGGTTTGATATTATTTTCGTTCGCACGACTCATGGTAAGTGTTTTAACGTCTCCACGTATAGTGTACAAAATATGTAAGTACATACAAGATATAACTCAATTATAGACAGAAGTCAAAGAGTTTATACAATGCAACTTAAAGAAGATGGCAAAGCCGATATTATGTCGTTCGCACGAATCACGGTAAGTGTTTTAACGTCTCCACGTATAGTGTACAGAGTTTATACACAATTATACATAAAAGCGGTACTCACGGCAAATAAATGACGCACGACCAGAACAGGTTATACAAAAAGGGTGGTACTCATGACAAATATGTCACACGACCAAAATAGAATGTACAAAACGGTACTCATGACAAATATGTCACACGACCAACTCAATAACATTTAGCTATGAGCAAAAGTGATTATGACGAACTTCTCGTATTGTGGCAGGTATTTTAAGGATCCCTCCTATAATGTAACAGGGTTACGTTTAAATACAACACAATAAACGTTATCAATGCTTGTTTTAACACAGTATATGAAGATTTGTTAGATTAACTAACTCCGTAGCCCAGGAGCGTACGATAGAATAACAAGGAGGTAAACAATTTAATGTCACTTCGTATGTTATAAAGGCGGGGTGGTGACAGAGTACATTTCTGTTTAAACAAAGACAGGCCTATATGGTTTTACATACTGTCTATTGTAGCAACTTCAGTGGGGACAAACAAAAGGGACCAATTGTGGTTTTACATACCCTTTGTGCAGTTACAACATACCAGGTTATGTGCAATTTAGGTTGCAAATACTTGGTTAAATGGCGAAACAAGAGTTGAATGCCTATGTTTGCAAAACGATGATCAAACAAAACATTGATGATTTACGTTAAACTGCGGTTATTTATGTACGGAAATCAGGGCTGCCGTTAGGTTTTATTAACCTTTTCCGTCAGGGTTGAGGCATGTAATACAAGACATACATGTTGTGAAGAGGGGCAAGTCGAGGACTTCTCATAACAACAAAAGACCGGGTATTTGGTTTTACGTACTTTAGTTGAAACGAGCCCATGAGGATTTGTATAAGGGTGGAAAGACCAATTTAAAGGCTTTTCCTTTATTTATATACATATGATTTCAAAATGGACGTGTCAAAATCCAATTTGTTAGCAAAAAGCTCGGGTAGGACGCCATCAATTTTTTTAACATTTGAGAAAAATTGAAAACTACTATACACAAGGAATGTGATTATGTGAGTAACCACTTATTTTTACCACTATGAGTAAAATATGGAGCATGTTAAGATGGTTTACTAGTCCTGGGTCGTGATTTAACGCTTTGGAGTTTACCAAATCCGATTTTAGAACGACGCTCCAGTACTTACAGAACATAAAAAGAAAAAAAATTTTGAAGAGATTCCTTCCGATATGATGAAAAAACAACAAACAAAATGGTGAAAATTACAATATTGCATTACATAGCAAAGCGTGCCATGGCATGAACGTTGCGTAGTGTGAGGGGTTGAGAGGCAATGATTTGGGTTCATGACTTCCCAAACACTGTGACTCGAGGGGTGTCTCTGCTCTAAAGTGATCAATTTTGGAACAGGTGAGAAAAAAAATAAAAAAATAAAAAAACGTGTGAAACAAAAATTGCGGTGGTTGCCAATTCACGAACATGAACGGGGCAAACTACACCGTGGAGTGTACATAAATTTACAAAAATGATTCTTTTTTAACAATATTCGTTTCATCAACGAAAGAGTGGACATGTAATTGACACTTTACACGCCGGTCATTGTAAGACTTGATGTGCTTACAAAAAGGTTGTGGTGATACACACTGGATCATTTTGAGTTTGCTGAGATAGTGGGGGCAGTTTTACTTGACTCCTCACTTCCAGTCTTTGCAATATCCTTAATATGGTAATTACCAATGTGTTTTCCAGAGGAGTCAGACAAAGAGTACACTAGATCTGATATCTTTCTTAGAACTTTGGCCTTCACGAAACGTGGTGCCAGCTTGGCAGAGAAATACATGGCTCCTTGGGAAAGTGTGTTGTTCTTTCTCCAAACTATGTCTCCTGTATTGAAGGTGACATGTTTCCTACGTAGGTTGTATCTGTCCGCACTCTTTTGATGAGCCAGGAGTAAAGCATCAGTGACTTCACTGTAGATGGCCGACAGTTCTTCCAGACGATGGGCATCGTCCGCGGTAGGGTTGCTTGTGGCGGCAATTGACGTAGGAAAGTTTGTGTCCCTATGTAGAGAACCGTGAACAACCTGTTCCATACCATGTTTTAAGAAGAAAGGTGTGTAACCAGTGGCCAGGTTAACAGTGTTGTTCATAGCAGCCTGAATTTTATCTAGGTTTTTACACCAAGTACGTTGATCTTTATCAACTAGAATAGCCAGAGCTGTGTTGATTGTCTGGTTGTAACGTTCGACAGTGTTATTTTGCGGAGTATACAAGGTATTATAGTAAATGTCCTTGATTCCGTATTTGGCAAGAAAATCTTTGAATTCTTGGGCAATAAATTGTTTTCCGTTATCAACTATTATGGTTCTGGGTGTTCCGTAAGGTATAAAAATGTGTTTTTCCAGGAGTTTGATGATGGCGGACTCGTTGGCTCTTTTTAAAGGGAAGATCCAACAGAATTTAGTGAAAATATCCACTACACTAAGTATGTGCATGTGTCCGGCATAACTTCGAGAAAAAGGTCCGACGAGGTCCATTGACAATGATTGTAGGGGTCTGTCGGCACGTTTGGGATTACCCATTAGGCCGGCAGGTGCTGCCGTGCTATGTTTATAAGCTTTACAAGTTTCACATTTAGAGATGTAATTGCGAATTTGCTTAAAGAGACCAGGCCAGTAATACTTCAAGGCGATCTTTTTATACGTCTTGAAATTTCCTGGGTGTATGGAGTCGGGAGCACTATGATTGTCAATGATTATTTGTTCTCTACCTTCGAGGGGAACGACAAGTTTCCACGAGTAATCTTCGAGGATGGATAGTGGTACCTTGCAATTACGGTATAGTTGTCCTTCTTTTATGATAAAATTAGGAAACTTTTGTTGGTTATTTTTACAACCTTCGAAGATTTTCAAGTACCATTCATCTTTTGTAGATGGAGGGGGGGCAATTGTGTCAACATTTAATGAAGCTAGTTCAATTCTTGAAAGGGCGTCGGGAACAATATTGTCCGCGCCTTTACGGTGAACAACATCAAAATTGTATTGAGACAAACGGGAGGACCAGCGAGCGAGCCTACCGGAGGGATTACTTAAAGAGATCAACCATTTCAAACTACTATGGTCTGTGACTACAGTAAATTTGCTACCGTCTATGTAACCGCGGAAATGGTGAACAGAATCCAATACAGCCAATAACTCTTTTTCGGTAATTCCGTAGTTTTTCTCGTGTTTGTTTAGTGTACGGGAAAAATACGCTACAGGGTGTTCGCCATCTGGGAATTCTTGAGTAAGGACTCCACCGATTCCTACATTGGAGGCATCCGTGTGGAGGGTAAAAGAGAGTGCAAAATCCGGGCAATTCAGAACGGGAGCTTTTTGAAGGGCATTTTTTAAAGTTGTGAACGCTTCTTCAGCTTCGACAGACCATCGGAAATTGCTGACACCTTTACGGATGCCGGTAATTTTATTTAAGGGGGCTGCAATAGTGGAAAAGTCTTTGATGAATCTCCTGTAGTAACCTGCAAGTCCAAGGAAACCTTTGACTTCCTTCGCGTTTTTGGGTCGGGGGAAATTTGCCATGGCTTCCACCTTAGCGGGGTCTGTTCTTAGACCTTTTTCGTCGACAATGAATCCCAGATAACGTAGATGGGACTTACAGAATTCAGACTTCTTCAAGTTGATGGTTAAACCAGCGAACTTGAGTTGTTGGAAAACTTTTTCCAGCATTAATAGGTGTTTTTCAAAGGTATCGCTGACGATGATGAGGTCGTCAAGGTAACAAAACAGGCTATTATCGACTTCAGGACCGAAAAGTTTGTCCATCAGTCTTTGTAACTCGGCGGGGCTGTTTTTTAGACCAAAGGGTAATCTTTTAAAATGGAACATTCCCCTACCAGGTACAACGAAAGCAGTTTTTTCGCACGATTCTGCGTCCAAGGGTATTTGCCAAAACGCTTTGCTGAGATCGACAGAAGAGATGAACTTGGCGTTACGCAGCTTGTCTAAGGTTGCGTGAACGTGAGGTAAGGGATACGCATCAGCTTCCGTGCAAGAGTTTAAACGTCTACTGTCGAGACAGAAACGTGCAGAGCCGTCTTTTTTAGAAACCAAAAGAGTTGGGTTGGTCCATGCACTTCTGCTGGGAACCACCACACCCATTTTTAACATTTCGTCAAGTTCGTTTTCTAAAAGTTTAAGTTTTTGGGGGGCTAAGTTGTAATAACGTTGCTTGATGGGTGGGCCATTGGTTTTGATATGGTGTTCCACCAAATTTGTCAAACCTAATCCACATTTTTCGAAGGATATTGATTCGAATTTATTGACCATTTCCTTTAGTTGGAGAGCCTGGTCCGTGCTTAAATTTTCGTGAGGTATTATTGTGCGGATCTCACTAATTTGAGCGGCAGTGGAGGTTTCGCCAAGAGTATTAAATACTTGGGGAGCAACATTGAATGCCTTCCAGAAGTCAACGCCAAGGATGAAATTCTGGGATATAGAGGGCACTATTAGAAAATTGATTGTAACTATTTTATTGTTACAATTAATTGGCAGGGCAAGGGCACCGATGACCGGTTGGGAAACATTATCCGCAGTTGTCAGGTGTGTCGATTGGGGCGAAATTCTAAAATCACTGTTAACAAAAGGCAAGTGAGCATTGTTGCCAAGACAGCTGATAGATGCCCCACTATCAAGTAATCCGGAAAAGGTCACATTGTTAACAGAGAAAGAAGCATAGGGTCTCCCATCTTTAGCTTGTTTGCAACAAACCGAAGAAACATTTAAGGTCTGGTTAAAATACTTAATGTGTGCTAACCAATCAGTCCATTCTTTAGACCTTGGTTCAGAATGGGTGCCTGAGAGGTTATTATTTAGTTTTTTGGCCTCTTCATTTAGAAATTTGGTGGGGGCTTGGAGAAATCCACCTGAGGTCTGACATCGCTTGGGTTTTGTAACCTTTCCATGTTGTGCCTTGATTTCTTGAAAATGTTGCGCAGTTCGTCGCGTGGAGGAGAGCGGTCCCTAGAGTGATGCCTCTTGAAAGTTCGGGGTTCCTTGGATTCCAGAAACCTCGCTTGCTTGAAACAAGTAGTGGCCAGATGGCCTACTTTTTTGCAAAAAGAGCACACTTATTTGTTGTCGAATTCTGGTTTTAAACCAGACGAACGGCTTGGCACAACTACATTATTTGACACATTCTTTATGTTCTTCCTATCCTGGTACGATTCCAGAAGGAGACAGACTTCGTTTAACTGGGCCAGGGATGCAAGTTTCTGCGAGGTGATGATGTTCTCGTATTTGCTTAAAAGGCCATCAGTTATGACTGGTAATAGTTCAGCTTCCGAAACGGGATGTGAAAGCTTGATGTTAATGGATTCAGCTCTTTCTATGAATGTAGCTACAGGTTCATTTACCAGCTGTTTAATAGATAGTAAAGATAATTTGATCCTGTGCTGGGCTTCTGTTTTTCCGAAGCTCGAGATTAGGGCAGATCTGAGTTTATTCCAATCTTTGCATTTAGTTTTTTGAATGCGGTGCCAGGGTATCAATTCTGGGGAGATGAGTTCTATGAAGTTTTTTCGTAGAATCTCGAATGGGATATTTTTGATTGTAGCCGTTTCTTCGATACGGTCGATGAAATCCAGCACATCGGAGACGCCATTATATTTGACTTTCCAAGAGGATAAATCGTAAGTTTTATCTTGTGTCAAGGTGGGTGCGATGTCCTGTTTTACCATTACTTGCGGCATAGGTTCTTTGTTAGGAACAAGATTATCCAAAACTTGCGTAGCCGAGCGTGAATTATTTTCGCTTGAGGGGGCGAGGTTTATTCTCTTAATGTACTTTTTGTTAAATAGAAGTGCATAAGCCTTTAATGTAGATTTAGATTTGCTTGGTGGCGAGAGTCCTCTATCCCTTAAAGCAGTTTGTAAGTGAGTTTTGGATAAGTTATGCACGTTGGGAATGATGCCCAAATTGGATGGTGCCATAGCTTGATTGTTTTCCATTGTGAGTTTCCCGGGTGGTGAAAAAAATTTTGCCAGGGGTTTCCTTTAGTAAGTGCAAAATTAATTTTGTGAGGCACTTTTCACTTGGTAATCACTGGTTGGCACTTCTAAAATAGTTATAGAAAACTGTATTTTATGCTACAATTTGGTATATATGACACCAGAATTTTTGTCAAAGGAAGGCACAAGAAAAAAAAATTTGCGTGGAAAGACCTTAGTAGTAAAGGTTTCTGTGTTTCACTGACCACTTTTGAGAAAACTGTGAAATTCACAAGTATTTATTTATTTTTTGAAAAATTTTGCCAGGACTGACCTTTAGAAAACGGCTTTTTTATTTTTCACAAATCACTTTGCACTGAGAAGGGCACTAAAATTCACAAAAGGCACTCTTTTGGCGAATAAGAACAAACTTCCGGATGAAAATAACTGAATATGGGATTTGTTACGTCAACCACATTAAAATTATTTTATTTATTCATGGAACCAATCATTGGTTTTATTATTATTTCACTTTTCTTTATGTAGGGAAAAAAAACACAATTCACTTTACACTTATGCTGAAAAAAAAGCGGTACCTATAATGTAGAATGGGGAAAGAAAGTCATTATTTTGTCCATTTAGTGAAATATAAATTATACTAATTTAACAGACGTAAGTGGGTCAATTGGTATATTGTGCAGAAACAGCAAAAAAAAACGTAAGTCCGAAATTTTTGATTAAGGAATTCGCAAAATAACTAGGGTTCCAGAATCAAATTTATAATAATCATTTCCGTTGCTAACCGGTTCAGTCATAAAAAGGTGATTTGATTATGAACGCTGCATAGCAACAGTTAATTATTTTGTTCCGACGGGTTCTTCGTTGGAATTTTTGGCGCGGGACAAAAGCATTTGCGCGCGCAATCCAGAGAATAGGTATTTACCGCGTGGAACATCGGACCGTTGGTTTGGCGCGAAGCTATTGCCGCCCGTTGTTTGTGACGCGTGCGCAGTCAGATTCGCGGTTTTAATGCTAGCGTCTTTTAGTTGCTTAAAAATGGCCGTGTTTACAATTGCGGCGTGATTCATGGTTTCAATCAGATCTGTGTTATGGATCCAATTTACACATAGGTTTCTGTGGTTTTTTCACAGAATTCACTGTACACTGGGTGTAGAATATCAAGGTATAATTAATGTTCACAAAACAATTCCTGTACAGGGAGGATTTCGACAAGTTGCACTCCGCAAAGCGATCGGGATAGAGAAAAAAAATTCCGAGGCCCCACGCTATGGCGACAGTTGTTATGATGGGTCCCTAACATGTCCCAGGCCAACTCACAGCAGAGACAAAAGTACCCTCTATTCCAGGGGCAGGTCGCACGAATGCTTCAGAATTCTCTCTCTCTCCCACGGGCGTCTGGGAAGTGCACTCTAGGAAATACTCCTGCCGAGGCAGATTAACAACAGGATTGAGTTAAATAGATTCATGTATTGCAAATTCAAAACACAGTACATAGGTCATTACAGTACAATTCAATACAAGAAATGCATATTACACAAACCTAGCTATCGTGTTTATACCTCATGATCTCTGAAAACGAAACTCTCTCTGAGTGATGGCTTTGCGCGTGAGTTTACAGTCTATCGTTATGGACACAAACAAAAGAGGGATCAATTGTGCAGCTTACATGGTGGTCGGGGACCTTCGTCTTCCGGGTTCAGCAGGGCACTTCCCCGAGTCTAGGACAGGACCCGAAGTTCACACAGGCATGGCAGAATACCAGCACTAAAACCCGTATGTACTTCAATTAACATCGCAGATGTAATTGCGTTCAATTCGATCGACAGAAGTTTAGCCGCGAACTCGGCGGTTCGGCCCGAGGAGCGCGACGTGCGTCCAAGGCGGCTTGCAATTCTCGACTGTCTGCGCGCGTTGGTGCGCGCTGGTGCGCAGAGGGGAGAGAAGGTAGGAAGCAGGGAAGCAGGGGGGAGCGGGGTGTTGTTGAAACTGCCGCGCTGATTTTAGGAATTTGAATTCTCTGTCGTTTGTGTGGCGTACCATAACAATGCATGACCTCAAAATCCTTTTCTCCACTATCCTGCGAAGGAGATCTTCTTGCTCTGGGAAGACAGCGGTCGGATGACAAAAGGTATAGGTACCTACACTAAATGCTATTACCTTAAATAATAATTCACATTACATTTGAATTCACATTACAACTTACTGAAGACTTGGCTTACGGAAGGAATAAATTTGTATTAGTTTACAATAACATATTATTTATTCTAAAGATTTTAAAATTGTTTCATGTTTTCATAATTTTTCTTTTATCTAAGTATATTTCTGTAAAAAAAATTATTTTATTTTATATCTATAATTGTAAAAATGTATCTAAAAATGTATATTTATGTAAAAAATTTAATTTAATTTTATATTCTTTAACTGTAAAAATGTAACTATTAAATCACTATAATAAGATCTTTAATGTAAAGAACCCGTTAGACAAACTGCTAAAAAGTAGTTTATCGGGACTTATATTTGTAAAATGTATAAAATAAATAAATAAAAAAAAAATTAAAAAAAAATATCAATTAAAAATGGAATCCGCACCCATATTTCTTTTTCAAGCGAATTTGAGCTAAAATAACCTTCAAAAGACGTCTGCAATGTTTCCAGATGCTTGGATACCTCTTTTTGTATATATGTTTACAGACTGACCTACTGCGGACCCCTGATACACATGCTACGGACCCCTAAGGGGTTTGTGGACCCCACTTTAAGAAACCCTGCTTTAGATTGTGCAATTCGTTATTTGAATTTAGAGATTGTGCCCCCTATTCCAATTTCCACAGTGGACAAGGCCCCTACACTCCTCGCGGTTCTGCGCTACGGAAAAATTAAGGGTTTAATTTTTTTTGGATCCGTGAACATTTTTGTTGACCCTCTACCGAGTGTTTTTTTTTTTTAAATTTCAACATCAGAGTCACTTTACTCAAAAACGAATGCCCAAACGAAAAAAGGTTGTATCAATAAATAGACTCTGAAGAGATTCACCAGCATCAGTTATGGGACAACCAACACCCTTGCCATAGGTCACCCCAAGTGGTTCGCTACTCGGTAACTTAGCAGGGGTGCCCGGGTTCATGGGGTGAGATTTGTCCAGGTCTCTGTGACAAATACGTTTGCCCACTTACTGCGTGACGGGCCGGATCAGGAGAGACAAGTTGATGAAGACATTTTCAGACCTCTCCAGCCAGACTCTCTCGACCTATCGCCTTGAACCGCAGTGGGAGGGATGGATTTATACTTCCGCCACTCCTGGACATATTACCCCCCTGATTCCTACCCACCCCTCATACCTTTTTTCTTCCCAGAACTTCCTCTCCTCCCTTTCCCCACAAAGACCCTCCACACAGCATCCCCAAAGATGATACAGATCCTGAGGGGAATTATTTTCCTCAGGGCCTTCTGTGTGGAGCTAATGTAAAAAAATTTCATCCCGCTTGTACTGCTAGCTTCCGTAACATCGTTAAGTTTCTACCAAGAAATGGTACCTAAGTTCATTGTTATGTAAAAGCAATTTTAAAGTATGACCTCCATAAAATGATAAGTATGCCCGACAGTTGAACCCCCGTCAATTGGCCCCACGAAAGTATAATTATTATAAAATTATAAATCTATGGGCATTATTTATTTATCAATTTGAAACCCACAATTGACTTCAAAAATATCTTTAATAATAGTTGGTAGTTGATATGGATATCAAACTAATTTATTTATAGTGTCTATTGTTTGTACTTATACGCTGGTATATACAGTTATACAGTATATAGACAAGTAGTTGTATTTGAATTAAAATATGTTTTATTATTTTGTCATTCGGCCATACATCCACTCTACTTATTTATTCGGTATAATTAGTTATATTTTGTGAAAGGTAAACCGTATTTTTTCCTAAACCCACCGCATATTGCATATAAGTATGCGGGAGTGGGGGGGGGGGGGGGGGTGGGGGGGGCAATTGTCGGGGGATCAACTGTCATGGAATCATGAAAATGTATGCATGCTATAACTTTTTAAGTTGTCTGGAAAATCTCCCTCTAACAATCATGTCGTTTCTCTAAAGCGGTAGACAGTGGGGATGGAATGCCTCACAACTCAGTGAAATCTTAAATCGTCTCAATGAAATCGCCTGTCATCATCCATCAGGGGCTTCGGGGTTACATTTGACCCCAAACTTACTTTTTCAGACCATATAGTGGGGTTGACATCATTGTGTTACAAACTTCTTGAATTTGTGATAAGAATAAGTAAACAATTTTCCAAGTCCGAAGCAATGACATCGATGTTCAACTGCATTATACGATCAAAATTAGAATACGCTTCTGCTGTTTGGGCCCCATACCAGAAAAAATACATATATTTATTAAAACAAATACAAAAAAATTCTAATAGCCCATCCAGACTCACGGCGAGAAGCCCCGAGAACACCCGAGAAGCGAGAATGTGAGGTGTTTCTCGCATTCTCTTTCTCGGGCTCGCCTCTTCTCGGATCGCTGTCGGTAAATTTGACCGCTTCAAAGGATTTCTCGGGCGAGAAGCGAGAATGTTACTACACTCACGTTTTGTCTCAGTGTTGTTTAGTGAGCGGTTGAGAGTAGACGTGCGTTATATTTTTGTTTTTGTATAGAAAATTTTGTTTACTTTAAAATGTGGAACAATCAACAAGAGTTGAAATTTATAGAATACTAGCAGACCCGGCCACACATTGCTGTGGCTAACGAAACACAACGCCATTACCCAACCCTTATAAAATCCACATCACTCGCTTGCCAGCTGCCCGATGCTCGCTGCCCACTGCCTGAATTGAATATTTGAATTTCTTGGCTTTTCTCTACTATAATGAGCATGTATTATACATATAAACCTTCCTCTTAAATCACTCTATCTATTGGTGAATACCGCATGAAAATCCGTTGCGTAGTTTAAAAGATCTATGCGCACATACATTTTGAGCGATTTCATTTTATACTATGTAATTATGTAATGATGATGATGATTTTCAATCTGAACCGGTGTAAAACATCAATGCAAAATCGATGCAAAACATCGGAATTATAAAGACAAAAGTTTGAAACACGATGCGTGGAACAGACTTAATGGAGATGCAAGTACCTGAACTCAAAAAGAAAAAATATTCCCTTTTTGCTAGTTACGGGAATTATTTTTAGCTACAACGTTCACAAAATTATAATATGCCATGGCGCACAGAGCCAAAACTGCTGCATTTTGAATATCGTCTGTAATGTCATCCATACCGGATGGGAAACAGATCACGGGTGAGAAAAATGAGAGTGTGGATAAGTGCTTGTTCTCGCGAGAAGTCTGGAATCAGCATAAGGTATCTTTATATGAGAATGCATGGTGAATATCCGCGATTTATGCATCACCTGGATTTGCTATCTAAAATGCGCTACGAAAGTCTCCAATCTAGAAGGAATGGAACCCTTACAGTAACAGCTTTTAAAATTATAAACTATAGGTAACATTGACACCCCATACCTCTTAGAATGCTATAAATTGTTCGTACCGAATAACTACTGCCAGGGTCGTCACCACTACTTGCTCTGTATCCCACATGGCAGAACAGACGTTCTGGCCCAGCACAGCATGACGAGAGGTATGGTGCTGCTAAAAGATATCTCTAGGTCCCTTGATTTTCAATTTTTTTTTTCATGAGCTCCACACAGGAGGCCCTGCGGAAAATAATTTACCTCGGGGCCTATGTCATCTTTGAGGATGCTGTGTGGAGGGGAGAGGAGAGTTCTGGGAAGGAAAAGGGTTTAAGGGGTGGGTAGGAATCTGGGGTTCAGTATGTCCTGGTCATCCGCCTCCAAGACCTAGACAAACCTCACCCCATGAACCCGGGCACCCCTGCTAAATCACCAAACGTAGCGAACCACTTATTATTGGCCTGGAAGATTTCTAGAGTGATTTTAGGCAAGAACTCTAAAAAAAGTATGATTGTAAAAAAATCGTTTAAAGTTATATACATATGTGTGTATTGTAATATGTGTGTATTGTGATAGGATGATAATGCATGATCTAATGCACAAAAAAACCCTGTCTTAGTCCACAATTCTTGCTTCATTCATATTCATACCTACAACATTTCAAACGTACTCTTCTGTTATTACTTATTTATTTTGTGGTTTTTCCGACTCTTGGCAGGACATTCACTTGGTCTTGCCACGTCTTGCTCGGGCATCCCCGACTTCATCTACCATTTGGAAATCAATTTGATAAGTGTTAATTACAAACTTCTGTATTTCTGATGATTGCAAACTGGATTTAGATATAATATTTTTTTAATTCCTGCAATGATCGTAACAGGCCCGGACTTAGATGCCCAAATCGCGATATTTATTTTTTACAGCTACCTAAATTATTTATTCATTCATTTTTTTTACATGAATACCGCACAAGAGTCCCAACTGCTCCCGTCTGAAGCCAGTGGTACTTTGGCATCCCAATTGGGGTATGTTGTGAGGCTGAAAGAAGTGGGGAGTGGAAGGAGATAGGGAAGAGGAAGGTGGGGAAGTACCTGGCTATTTAGATCTGGTCAACAAACACGGCAGAAGCCATTTCAAGCAACATTTCAATTCTGAATGGTGGTCTTACCCCAGGGCGATACTGAGAGTATCTTCCACTCTGGAAAGTGCCGCAAATATACTATATATTATTTTAAATAAATAAATTGTGAAATACACAAATCAATCAAATAAAATTTATTTGCCACGCCGGGATTCGATCCCGCGACCTTCGGAATGCTAGTCAAGCGCCTTACCGCTGCACTACGCCGGCCGTCAAATAATCATCTTCAGGAAATGAACAAATATATTTTATTTATTATTTTTAATTGATAAACTAACGTTTAAAACAAGATTTTTATGCATAGCACAAAGGGTAACAATAAAAGATACATGCCGCCAACGGGACTTGAACCAGTGTACTTCTGATTGCCGGTCAGGTGCTCTACCACTGAGCTATGTCAAATAATTATTTGGCGGGTATTAAGACATACCCGCCTAATAATTAAGTGGCGGGTATTAGATAAGCCGATGTAGCTCAGTGGTAGAGCACCTGACCGGCAATCAGAAGGAAACGGGTTCAAGTCCCGTTGGCGGCATGAATCTTTTCTAGGAAGTTTTTTTCAATGAAGATGAGTGTTTCAGGCTGATAAATTATTTCTTATAATAATAATTGTTTTGTTTTATTTATTTTTAGGAGCCGTGAAGTTAATATATTTAAAAAAAAAACAATAACAGTTTTCCTCTTTGTAATTTTACCTTTAATTATGATTAGAAATACCTACAGATATATTAAATTTATGGCAATTAATTTTAATTCTAAAAAACATAAACAAAAAACAACAACTTATTATAATATAAGACTATATTATGGGTGTCGTATGTCGTAGGCCGATCGGAATATCAGGTTGGTCATGACGCGCCTAGCCACATCGTGAAGTGCCTGGGGCGCATTATGATCTGCCTGATTTTACGATTGGCCTGCGACATATACATCGAATTATATGTCATAATAGTTAATTTAACAGTTAATTTATATAATTCATTCAGAATTATATAAAGTAACTAGCTGATCCGGCGAACTTCGTACCGCCTCAGAATCAAAAACTGTTGTCAACTTATTACCTTAATTGATCTAAATTTTTTCTCCCTGCGTATCCTTTCCCCTCTCCCTCTCCCTCTCCCTCTCCCTCTCCCTCTCCCTCTCCCTCTCCCTCTCCCTCTCCCTCTCCCTCTCCCTCTCCCTCTCCCTCTCCCTCTCCCTCTCCCTCTCCCTCTCCCCACTTCACTTCTCCCCTTCCCCCGTCCCGCTAACACCCCTTCCTGAGTTCCTTTCCCCCCTCCCCCCTCCCCCCCCCCCCCCCCACCCCCCTCCCCCCTCCCCCCTCCCCCCTTCCCCTCCCCCGGTTCACAGTTCAATATTATACCCCTTACAATATTGCTGCAGTTCTTTCAAAATAGGAGAATTCGTTCCATACAAAATGTATGGGGAAAATAATTTTCTTCGGAGTGGAACACCCTTTACTTTTAGGGGTATGAAAAATAGATGTTGGTCGATTCTCAGACCTACCAGATAAGCACACAAAATTTCATCAAAATTGGTCCAGCCGTTTCGGAGGAGTATGGCAACAAACACCGTGACACGAGAATTTTATATATTAGATTACCTACAGACAATGACGTTATGTAGAATAAATAGACTTGCCATAGTCTCACAAACTCAAGATATAATGTGGCAATTAATCAAAACTCTTTTGTTTTCAGCGATTTTCAATAATTTCTTAATTCAAAAGTTATCCATGTATGATAAAGATAGACGCTTAAAGAGTATGTGCATATGGACGAAACAAAAGATTGAACGCGGGCGGCATTTTCGTATTCAAAATTTCCGCCGAATACTGTCTCAAGGCCGACTAAAGTAGGAGGCCTGGGCACCAGTCGAATTTTGAGGTGTCAAATTTTCAAGCTATAATGAACAACGATAGTTTGCAAATGACGTCGATTGTTATTGTATTTGTTGTTTCCGCTGATTTGTATGTTGTTTTACCGCAGGCAAGTAACTAAAGAATCATTAGATTATTACATGAGAACGGGTCGTTTCTTCGACTCGTTCTTGTGTTCAACAGCTCGGCTGTGGAATGATTTGCCGGCCTCTGTGTTTCCTCCTTCCTACAACATGGGTCTCTTCAAGACCAATGTTCATTCCTTCCTCTCCTCAAAAAGACCCTCCACACAGCATCCCAGATGACATAGGCCCTGAGGGAAATTATTTTCCTCAGGGCCTCCTGTGTGGAGTTAATGTAAAAAAAAAAAAATTATTATAAAAAGTAAATTTTACTTAGCGACGGCATCGACTTTGTAATTTGGCTGTTGTGCATCCAGACCTGTGGGCCTAGTCACAAATTTTTGTAAACCTCCGTTTCATGAAGTTACGGGTTTAGCTACGTCACATATTACGCTACGATATTGAGATATCCTAAATCTATAATAACGAAATCAAAACAAATAGACGTAAAGCTTAAACTAACTGTGGATAATGACCTGCTAAATTCAAGACTGAAAGAAGAAACATGGAATACCGTTTTATTTGCAAATGATGTCAATACAGCAGCTGATAATTTCATAAAGTGCCTAAAATTACACATTGAAAATTGCTCATCTATAAAGAGAATCTATAGTAATAAAAATTACTTGAAACCATGGATAACTTCTGGAATTATTGACTGCCTCATAAGACGTGACAAATTACACAAGAGTTGTCGCTTTACACGCCGGAATATTTAAATCACACAATGTATCTACCACGAGCAAATACAAAGCAAATCGAATTAATTATCGGAGGTATGAAAAATTCCAAGACACCAGGCATAGATTTAATTCGTATGTATGATTTGAAAACACATGTTAAATTACTTAGTCCTATAATCGCTCACCTAATTAACAGAATAATTGATACGGGCCATATTCCCGATGAACTAAAATATAGCATTGTAAGGCCTATCTTTAAAAATGGAAATCACTCTTTAATAAACAATTACAGGCCGATTTCCTTACTTCCTGCATTAGAAAAAATCTTAGAAAAATATATATCAATAAATTTAGATAAATACTTAAATAATCTGAGTATTATTGATGAATGCCAGTATGGCTTTCAAAAAAATAAAAGTTGCGATAAATTGCTCGAAAAATTTTCTAATCATATAAATTCACAACTAAACTGTAAACAACATGTATTGGTTCTATTTATTGATTTCTCAAAAGCTTTCGACACACTTAGCCATTTACAAATAATTAAAGTACTTGAATTTATAGGTATCCGGGGTAAACTCCTCTTATTCTTCAAAAACTATTTGAAAAATAGAAAAATGAGTGTTAAGATTTTAAATATAATTAGTAAATCAAGATACATCAAATCGGGAGTACCGCAAGGGTCAATTCTAGGTCCAAAATTATATATTATATATGTAATTGCTATGTGTAAGATTTTCAAAAAAGCTCGTCGATTCATTTTTGCTGATGATACTGCTCTTGTTGTATCACATGAAAATCCTGAAATAGCTATACAAGAATTACAAAGAGATTTTAACGAGCTTCTCAAATGGGCTCATGATGTAGGATTAATTATTAATGTGAAAAAAACCAAATGCATGTACATAAAATCTCCAAGTTTGAAAATGTGGAATGTTCCTAAAATAACCGCTCATAGCTTTGACTGTATACATAGAGGAATTGTTAATGTTTGTGACTGTGAAAAAATAGATTTCACAAATGAATATACTTATCTGGGAATAATTGTTGATAACAATTTTAAGTGGGATAAACAAGTGGCTAAAATTTGTAACCAGCTCAGATCCTTAGCTAGTAACTTTTACAAATTAAAATTTATTTTGCCTCATTGTACTCTTAAACTCATATATTTTTCTATGGTCGAATCCATCCTTAGATATGGTATTCGAACTTGGGGACATGCAAGCACTACTTACATTAAATATATTGAAAATTTACAAACTGCCATAATAAAAAAAATTGTCACAACAAATATTTACAAACAGAGACATAACTTAAAACTACTGTATGGCTCAGAGAGCCTACTTACAATAAAAGGTCTCCACTGGTTCACTACTATTATGGATAATATGGGGGAAAGCCCTTACAAACACCTCCTTGTACACAAACATACCACAAGATTTAGAGAAGGAAAGGGCCTAAAAACTCCTCGAATATTAAATAAATATGGAAGCCGTACTCTTGAATATCTAATACCAGTGATTTTCAATAAAATCAATAAAAACATAAAATTTGAAAAAAATGAGAGACTAAGTCCTAAAATGATAAAACTATGGTTAATGAACGAAAACTCCATGTATCTTTGAATATCTTAATATAGCTGCCTACATATCTTGTTATTAGGCAGATATATTGAAATATCTTATATATTATGATTGTAAGTTAAAATATCCAATATTACTATGTGATCTATTCTAATGTTTCCTTAAAACTATAAATGTATTTACAAATATTTTCTCAGATATTATATTAAGAATGTTTAAATTGTTAGAACCTGCAGACAAGCTGTCATATGACAGCTTTGTGGGTCTACTCAAATTTTTGTACTAAATGTATATTTAATCTAATAAATAAAAAAAAAAAAAAAAAAAAAAAAAAAACCAAATAATATTGAACTGTTTGCATATTATAAAAGATATAGAAATTGGTGTTCTAAAATTGTTAAAACGATCAAACAGTCATATTATAAAAGGAAACTTCAAGAGGTTAAAGGAAACATAAAGCAAGAATGGAAAATAATAAAACAAGCATTGGATATGCAAAAGGAATCGGTGCCAATAAATAAACTGAAAATAAAAAATAACACTGTTTCTATAAATGATAATCCAATGCTCATCACTAACCATGTAAATGATTTTTTTAGTGATATAGGTCAAAATTTTGCTAATCTTTTGTGCAGTGCAAATAACACCAGTGAAGAATGTTTAATCAAAAATTGCAATCCAACACAATCTATAGAAAATGCCTGTTTTGAATTCAATCCAACGAATTGTAATGAAGTTTTAAAGGTGATTAATGAGCTAAAATCAGGTTTTTCGAGTGGAAATGACGGTATAAGTGCAATGGTCTACAAACAAAATGCTTCTGAACTAGTTATACCTATTACACACATTGTAAATGTTAGCTTTGAGAATGGCTTATTCCCTGATCACTGCAAAAATGCCAAAATTATTCCTTTGTTTAAAGGAGGGGATAATACAGACGTCAATAACTATCGACCTATATCCCTGCTAAACACCCTATCAAAAATTATAGAGAAGTTAGCTAAAATTAGGTTGATGTCTTATGTAAAAAGATATGAAATTCTTTCAGATAATCAGTTTGGCTTTCGAGAGAACATGGGAACTAGTGATGCTGCATTAAAAATGATAACCACAGTCGTAGAAGCTCTGGATACTGGCAATAAAGCCATGGCTGTCTTCTTAGACTTGTCTAAGGCATTTGATACCGTATCCCACGGTTTACTATTAAAAAAACTCAGTTCAATGGGTATTGTTAATAAAGCTCTAGATTGGTTCAGAACTTATCTTGAAAATAGAACACAAAGAGTAATGATTAATGATCATATTAGTTCAAACAAATCAATTGTATATGGTGTTCCTCAGGGTAGTGTTCTGGGTCCAATTTTATTTTTGTTATATATTAATGACCTCTGTAAACTGCCATTTTCTGGTTCTTCAATTGTATTTGCAGATGACACTGTTTTAGTGTTTGCTGGTGATACTTGGGATGATACGTATGCTAAGTGCGAGGCAGGATTAAGGGCAGTCAAAAATTGGCTTGATCAAAACTTGTTAACCTTAAACATGAGCAAAACTAAATATATTACTTTTAGTATTTCTTCTGTAAATCAACCATCTTTGGACCGCTCTTTAAAAATACATTGTTGTGTACAGGAGTGTAATTGTCAATCTTTGGAAAGAGTAGACAATATCAAATATCTTGGCTTAATTATTGATAAAAATTTAAAATGGAACAATCATATTACTATATTAACAAAAAAAATAAGAAAGCTAGCCTATATCTTCAAGACTCTAAGAAATATATTGGACAAAATTACACTAAGAACTGTATACTATGCTCTTGTTCAATCAATGCTTTCATATAACGTTATTTGTTGGGGTTCTTGCCATAAGACTACTCTAGAGCCTTTAAATATTGCACAAAAATTAATTTTAAAAATAATGTTCAAGAAAAGTTTTATGTATTCATCACAGATACTATATAGCGAAAGCAAAATTATGACAATAAGGCAGTTGTACATAATACAGGCTCTCTGTAAATTTTTCAACAACATTATCACTGCGAAAAGATCTCAACAAGTGCGCATCACTAGATTGGGCTCTTCTTTAATGTATCAGCCGGTACATACCAAAACATCCTTTGGACAAAGAAGTTTTTCATATAAAGCTCCGTTGCTTTATAATATGCTCAATGAAAAAATAAAAACTATTGGTACATTACATTTATTCAAGAAAATGGTCAAAATATGTATAATAACTGAGAGTGATGGTTTTGGATTACCCATGTTGTCGCTTGTATCATAAATCATTCTGGAATTCAGCTATATTTCATACAATCCAAATTTAATAACTTAACTTATATAATATTATGTACTTTTTAATTTGCTTATTGTTATAGTATCTAATTTGCTTATTGTTATGTTATCTTTAATTTGCTTATTGTTATATTTTTTTTTATATGTTTATAATTATATTTTTATTTAGTTCATATGTATATTTTTTGTTTAAATTACAATGTAAAACTGCATATCTCGATACAGGAATGCCCTAGTGAGATATGCAGCTTATGTTTCTCATGTACTTCTTATTTTTTTTCAATAAATAAAAAAAAATAAAAAATAAATAAACATACCCGTTGTTGTTGTTATTTAAGTGGGCGAATCTGTCAAAATACGGGTATGTGACGTAGCTAAACCCGTAACTTCATGAAACGGAGGTTTACAAAAATTAGTGACTAGGCCCCCTGTACTTTAGTAGGCCTTGATTTCTCTAATGACGCATAAAATCTTTGGGCGGAAATCAATTGTATTATTTATATAATCGATAATAATAAGTAATTTGCATGTATTTACAAATGAAATGTTATTCCTTCGCTTTTACTACTGTTTACCGTGTAATGGAAACATTTTCTCATCACACAGGAGGGAATTTTGGCGCTTTTTAATGCAATTTACTTAGTGGTAGGACACGACCTTACTCGACGCGTGGCAGTTTAGTACTAAAGTACTAGAAATCAAGTACTCTACAATTGTCTTGTTGTTGGCTTCCCACTTTGAGATTTCTACCACGCGTCTACAGTATATAACGTCATTGCCTACAGACAAATAAAGTTGTTCATGATTCGACATGACATGTCAGAAAGACATTATTTTTGGAGTTTTATTTTTATTCAGTTTGCAATAATTAATTAATGATGCCCACTTTTGATATCACATTAATTTATTTTTCAGTTCATTATTAGAGCAAATTTTATTAAAGTTTCTACTTTCAGTTTTAATATTCTCCAATTATTCATTCATGTTTTCCAGGTCGAGCGCTGATCAAAAACCTTGTCAAATATAGACCCATTCATTATTATTATTTCATAACTTATTTATTATGCAAGTTATTTGTATATATTTTAATTACATTATTTGATCGTAAACTCTCTACCGACACGACTTATTTCACTAATTTAAATGTTGAATGTCGAGCGGGAAACTGGGACGTTATTATTATAGAATAGACTAGCTTTTTCCCGCGGCTTGGCTCGCATGGTATTAGGGGATTTCAACTCAGCCTCCTCCACCTTCCCTCTCTCCACTCCACTCCCCCCATCAATCCCCCTCCCCCTCCCCCCACCCCCCCCCATAAACCTTCCACCCCCCCTCCCCCTCCACCCACCCCTTCACCCACTCCTCCCCCCTCCACCTTCCCTCTCCCCACACCACTCATCCATCAACCCCCTCTCCCTCCCCCTCCTCCACCCACCCCTCTCCCACCTAACACCCTGCCCACTCCACATCCCCCCACCTTCCTCCACCCCTCCCCCTTCCCTTCCTTCTCTCTCCACTCCACTCCCCCCATCAACTCCCTCCCCCCCTCCCTCCACCCACCACTCCCCTCACCCCCTACCCCTTCACATTCCCTTTCCCCACACCACTCCCCCACATCAATCTCCTTTCCCCCACAACCTACCCCTTCCCACACCCTCCTCCATCCTTCCCCTTTCCCCTTCCTTCCCTCCCCCCTCTCCCTCCCCTAACCCTCTTCCCCCCACCCTCATCCCCCTCTCCTTCCCCCCTCCACACTCCCCCCACACACCTCTCGCATTCCACACATTCATTCCCGATACATTCAGTTTTTAAACTGCTCGCATGCCACCTATTATAATTTTTTATACAAAATTCATAATGCCAGAACTCAACGGTAGTTTTATACAAAAAAAAACGAACGAAAAAAAGAATTATCCAATTTGGTTCAGTCGTTCGGGTTTATGCGCATACATGCATTTCGGTGATTCATTTTTATAGATAGTTATTAAGTTCGAATTATTATTCTTCTTTTTATATTCTACCAAAAAATCCAGTACGGCAGTTTTATACTTAATTAAAAAATGCGATACCTGTCTAAGTGTCTATCCAATAGGCCACTTGCATTGAATTCGTATAGGCCACTTGCATTGAATAAGTAATTCAATAGGCCACTTGAAAAAATCGTGTGGATAGATCTTTTTATTAATTGCGAAAATGTTAGTAGATTTTTTTAGAAATGTACAGTTTTTTTATTTTTCTCTCCGAAAATCTCTCAAATCGTCTCCGAAAATGTTCCTATTAATTATTATTTTTAATTTATAAACTAACATTTAAGACAAGATTTTTATGCATAGCACAAAGGGTAACAATTATTATAAGCAATAATTGTCAGCCTGAAACACTCATTTACATTGAAAAATCTTCCGAGAAAAGATACTTGCCGCCAACGGGACTTGAACCCGTGTCCTTCTGATTGCCGGTCGGATGCTCTGACCACTGAGCTATGGCGATAAATAAATAATAATTAATATTTAACAAGTTAAAAGTATTTCACCAAACAATGTAGACATAATTTGTCTCGACGCCACCTAGCGAGAGATTTAGTACGAACAATACCTCCCTCACAAAAATAAATTTGGTTGTTTTCAGGTGGAAAAATGTAATAATCAGTAATTGTTGAATGAAACGCCAGTATATATTGAATTATTTGGCGGGTATTAGATAAGCCGCCATAGCTCAGTGGTCAGAGCAACCGACCGGCAATCAGAAGGACACGGTTTCAAGTCCCGTTGGCGGCAAGTATCTTTTCTTGGAAGATTTTTCAACGTAAATGAGTGTTTCAGGCTGACAATTATAGCTTATAATAATTGTTCCTATTAATTTTGTAAAATTCCACACGACTTTTTTTATATGGCATCACTTTGATTTCAGGCGATTTTTTTAATTCGTTCACTAGATTAATTGTTTGTTCTCTGCGAACTTATCATTTGGTTAGACTTTTTGACAGATGTTGTGAAGAGAACCCCGTTCATTTTAGAAGTCGGTACGTGTTTTAGAGGTATAATCAAAGATATTGAAAATTGAAATACAGGTATTTGAATAACTTTGTGTATAATGGTTATGGTGCTGATTTTAACAAAATCAAATTTTATAATATTCTTATTATTATTATAATTTACAAGTACAAGTATATTACATTGGACTTAGTAATATATACGTTGTACATTATAATGATTTATGATCAATAAGATGGTTCAAGAAAAAAAAAATTTATGAGATGTAATAAAATTTGGGAGGCGGGAATGGGTACCGCCGCCCCAGGAACCTTTATTGGATAACCAACACCTCTGCCATACGTCACCCCAAATGGTTCGCTACGTTTGGTGATTTAGCAGGGGTGCCCGGGTTCATGGGGTGAGGTTTGTCTAGGTCTTGGAGGCGGATGACCAAGACACACTGAACCCCAGATTCCTACCCACCCCTTAAACCCTTTTCCTTCCCAGAACTCTCCTCTCCTTCCTTTCCTTAAAAAAACCCTCCACACAGCATCCCCAAAGATGACATAGGCCGTGAGGGAAATTGTTTTCCTCAGGGCCTCCTGTGTAGAGCTCACGTAAAAAAAAAAATATATTTTTGGTATGCCTCGTTATGCTCCTATGCCATTCGTGTGGAAAAAGTTTTTTTTTTAAATGATTTTCGGCTATGTAATTATCGTTTTTTCGCACCTATAAAATTATGTCCCGTCTTTCCGGTTTATAAAAAATGGTCTGATTTTTCGGATTGAAATTTTCAAAAAATCGCCAGGGTTTCAAAAATACGATTAAAAAAAAAGAACGTCTTGGAATAATTGCCTAAACCGGAATTTTTTTTTTTAAATGTGATGCAAGATTAATACAATAATTGTTGTGTGACATTATGTCAAAATTTGAGAATGACATTTTGCAAAACAAAGATTTTTAAATAAAAATTCTATTTTAGAAAATATTTAAATAAGCGAATTTATTTGAAGTACTTACTTTCCTAATAATTTGAATCGATAAAAGAATTATAGATATCTTACTAATCGTGCCACCTATTGCAATTTTTTCATACACATTTCGTAATGCCAGAGTTCTGAGCTATAGCCTATAAGTTCACATTATTGTAAAGTTTCATTCAAATCCATTCTGTAAAGTAGGAATTAGTATTTGATACATATTTGAATTTTAACATCAAGGTCCATAGTAACCTAATAAAAAAAAAATCGTTTCCAAGGCGACAATTGGCGTTTGCAATTATCGATTTTGTTAGCGACAGAAAACGTATTATGATAGAATCTACAGAGAATTTTTATTTTTTTCAATCCCTTTATCACTTGGGTGTCGTCATTTTAGCACTTGAGGTCGGACGTTTGAACACTTGGGGTCGGTCAAAACTGGCTTTATGGTTTCGAATCGTCTGAAAATTTGAATTCTTACTGAGAATAATATGGTCCGTGCACGAATCAATCAAAAAATCGACAGAGATTTTTTTTTTTTTAAATCATCGTTTTAACACTTTGGTTCGGTCGTTTAAGCACATGGGTCGGATGTTTGAATACTTGGGTCGGTCATAACTTTGGCCCTATGGCACCGAACCGTCTGAAAATTTGAATTCTTACTGAGAATCATGATTGTACACGAACACGAATCAATCAAAAAAATCTACAAAGAATTTTTTTTATAAATCATCGTTTAAACACTTCGGTTTGGTCGTTAACGCACTTAGGGTTGGACGTTTGAACACTTGGGGTCTGTCAAAACTTTGGCTTTTTGGCTCCGAACCGTCTGAAATTTTGGATTCTTACTAACCATCATGGTCTGTTCACGAATCAATCAAAAAATCTGCCAAAAGAAGAATTATTGCAAAAAATCATCGTTTAACGGGTGCTTTGTAACAATAATTTTGGTCGGTCATAACTTCCGCCCTATGGCACCAAATCGTCTGAAAATTAGAATTCTTACTGAGAATCATGGTCTGTACACGAATCAATCAAAAAATCTACAGAGAATTTTTTTTTTTAAATCATAGTTTCAACACTTGGGTTCGGTCATTTAAGCACTTAGGGTCGGACGTTTAAAACACTTTGGGTCTGTCAAAACTTTGACTTTATGGCTCCGAACCGTCTGAAAATTTGAATTCTTACTGAGAATCACATGGTCTGTACACGAATCAATAAAAAAATCAAGATTTTTTTTTTAAGTCATCGTTTTTACACTTGGGTTCGGTCGTTTTAGCACTTAGGGTCAGACGTTTGAACACTTTGGGTCTGTCAAAATTTTGGCTTTATGGCTCCGATCCGTCTGAAATTTTGGAATCTTACTAAAAATCATGGTTTGTACACGAATCAATCAAAAAATCTACGAAGAGAATTCCTTTTTAAAATTCGTTTTAACTTTTGGTATAGTTATCAAAGTACCTACCACTAATGCCATCTTTGTCTATGTTTCTAAGCTTAATAAATATTAGTTCTCGCTGTCTCCTGAATAAAACAACGTGTTTCATTTAATAACTTTGGCCCTATGGCTTCGAGAATCATGGTCTGTACTCGTGTACAGTATATACTCTTGATTCGTATCAATCAAAAAATTTGCCAAAAGAAGAATTTTGCAAAAAATCTTTGTTTAATGGGTGCTTTGTAACAACAATTGTGGTCGGTCATAACTTCCGCCCTATGGCACCGAACCGTCTGAAATTTTGGATTCTTACTAAGAATCATGGTCTGAACACGAATCAATCAAATAATCTACAGAGAATTTTTTTTGTAAATAATCGTTTTAACACTTGGGTTCGGTCGTTTTAGCACTTAGGGTCGGACATTTGAAAATTTTGGGTGTGTAAAAACTTTGGCTTGATGGCTCCGATCCGTCTGAAATTTTGGATTCTTAATAAGAATCATTGTCTGTACACGAATCCATCAAAAAATCTACAGAGATTATTTTTTTTATAAAATCATCGTTTTAACACTTGGGTTCGGTCGTTTAAGCACTTGGGGTCGGACGTTTGAACACTTGGGGTCGGTCATAAGTTCCTCCCTATAGCATCGATTCGACTGACATTTAGGATTCTTGCTAGAAATCATGGTCTGTACACGAATCAATCAAAAAATCTACAAAGAGATTTTTTTTTTAAATTCGTTTTAACTTTGACCTTATGACTTCGAGAATCATGGTCTGTACACGATTCAATAAAAAAATCTGCCATAAGAAGAATTTTTGCAAAAAATCATTGTTTTACGGGTGCTTGGTAACAACAATTGGGGACGGTAATAACTTTGGCCTCATAGCTTCGAACCGTCTGAAAATTTGGATTTTTACTAAGAATCATGGTCTGTAAAGGAATCAATAAAAAATTTAGAGTTTTTTTTTTAAATCATACACTTGGGTTCGGTCGTTCAAACACTTGGGGTCGGTCATAACTTCCTCCCTATAGCACCGATTCGACGGAAATTTTGGATTCTTACTAAGAATCATGGTCTGTACACGAATCAATCAAAAAATATGCCAAAAGAAGAATTTTTGCAAAAAATCATTGTTTTACGGGTGCTTTGTAACAACAATTGGGGACGGTCATAACTTTGGCCTTATAGCTTCGAACCGTCTGAAAATTTGGATTCTTACTAAGAATCATGGTCAGTCCACGAATCAAAAAAAAAATCTACAGAGATTTTTTTTTTAAATAAAAGTTTTTTTTTAATCATACACTTGGGTTCGGTCGTTTAAGCACTTGGGGTCGGACGTTTGAATAATTGTGGTCGATCATAACTTTGATATTATGGCACCGAACCGTCTGAAAATTTGAATTTTTACAGAGAATCATGGTTGTACACGAATCAATCAAATAATCAACAGAGAATTTTTTTTTAAATCATCGTTTAAACACTTGGGTTCGGTCGATTTAGCACTTAGGGTCGGACATTTGAACACTTGGGGTGTGTCAAAACTTTGGCTTTATGGCTCCAATCCGTCTGAAATTTTAAATTTTTACTAAGAATCATTGTCTGTACACGATTCAATCAAAAAATCTGCCAAAAGAAGAATTTTTGCAAAAAATCATCGGTTTACGGGTGCTTTGTAACATCAATTGGGGACGGTCAAAATTTTGGCCTTATAGCTTCGAACCGTCTGAAAATTTGGATTCTTACTAAGATCATGGTCTGTACACGAATCAATAGAAAAATCAGAGTTTTTTTTTTTTAATCATACACTTGGGTTCGGTCGTTTAAGCACTTGGTGTCGGACGTTTGAATACTTGGGGTCGGTCATAACTTTGGTATTATGGCACCGAACCGTCTGATAATTTGAATTTTTACAGAGAATCATGGTTGTACACGAATCAATCAAAAAATCTGCCAAAAGAAGAATTTTTGCAAAAAATCATTGTTTAACGGGTGCTTTGTAACAACAATTGGGGACGGTCATAACTTTGGCCTTATAGCTTCGAACCGTCTGAAAATTTGGATTCTTACTAAGAATCATGGTCTGTACACGAATCAATTAAAAAATCAGAGTTTTTTTTAATCATACACTTGGGTTCGGTCGTTTAAGCACTTGGGGTCGGACGTTTGAATACTTGGGGTCGGTCATAACTTTGGTATTATGGCACCGAAACGTCTGAAAATTTGAATTTTTACAGAGATTCATGGTTATACACGAATCAATCAAATAATTTACAGAGAATTTTTTTTTAAATCATTGTTTAAATACTTGGGTTCGGTCGATTTAGCACTTAGGGTCGGACATTTGAACACTTGGGGAGTGTCAAAACTTTGGCTTTATGGCTCCGATCCGTCTGAAATTTTAAATTTTTACTAAGAATCATTGTCTGTACACGATTCAATCAAAAAATCTGCCAAAAGAAGAATTTTTGCAAAAAATCATTGTTTTACGGGTGCTTTGTAACATCAATTCTTCTTCTTCTTTCGTATGGTGGGGGGTCAGAGGGGGACATCAAGGTCTGCGAGCCAGTCTAGGGCCTCAGGCGTTGCCCTGTAGACCTCATAAATCCCGCCGGGGAATGAATGGAGCGGGCATTCGTTGACCACATGTTCGGTGGTCTGCACCGCACCGCATTCACACGTCGCCGACTCTTTAAGGCCCCATCTATGCATCATGTGAGCACAACGGCTATGGGAGCACCTTATTCTATTGATGGCAGTCCAGAGTTTGCGAGGCAATGAGAACCCAGGCTGTCTCTCAGTGGGGTCTTGCACGAGATCGGCGTTTTTGACGTTAGCTGATTGCCACTCAAGCTTCCACCTATCTTCTGGGGTGAGAGGTGTTCTAAGGAGTCTTTCTCCTTCCGTCCAGAAGGGTTTTCGAGACTTTAAGCGGCATGCCGGGTGAGAAACGACATCATCGTGCAAGGGTATTTCGCTTTTTTGCAGCGCCTTCTTGTATTCCCTCAGTATTGCAATCTCTCGCCTGATATTTGGCGGGGTTATATTTGCAAGTACGGGGAGCCAAGGAAGAGGAGTCGATTTTAAGGTTCCGTTGATGGTTCGCATTGTGGCATTAAGCTGAACGTCGACCATGGAAGTGTGGGCGCTTCTGGCCCATACTGGAGCACAGTATTCAGCTGCTGAGAAAACCAGGGCAATGGATGCCGTTCTGAGCGTTTTGGCGTCGCATCCCCAGCTAGTACCAGCCAGCTTATTGACTAAGTTTAGTCTTGTCCTGGTTTTTTTGCCCACTGTTTCCATGTGTTTCCGGTAATTCAAGCTCCTGTCCAAAGTTATTCCAAGATAGCGGGGATGGGGGTCATGGTAAATATTTTTTCCATCAAACTGAACACAGAGTTTTGCGTTTGCCTGTGAATTACTGAGATGGAAAGCTGTCACAACTGTTTTCGACCCATTTGGCTTTAGTCGCCAATTGAGGAAAAATTCTTCCATAGCCTTGAGGTCAGAATTAAGGATCTCTTCTGCTGCATTGAGGGTTTTGGCTTGGACTGTGATGGCGAAGTCATCTGCGTAAGCAAATTTTTTGCCTTCAGTGTGAGGAAGATCTCGAGTATAGATATTGAAGAGTGATGGGGCCAGCACTGAGCCTTGGGCAAGGCCATTATTCAGGTGCATTTTTTTGCTTTTTAGCCCTCCTAGAAAAACCCTGAAAGTACGGCCAGTTAGTAGTTGCTCAATAAGTCGTACTATGTTGCCATCCTCTATGGTGTCGTAGAGCTTGACAAGGAGGCCTTTGTGCCACACCGCGTCGTAAGCCGCAGAGAGATCAATGAACGCTGCCGCAGTCTTAAGCCGTTTCTGGAATCCAGATTCGAAGTGTGTTGTCAGAGCTAGCACCTGGTCACAGCAGTTACGGCCTGGTCTGAAGCCAGCTTACTCTTGTGGAACCACTTTCTCCAGAATTGGGGTAAGTCTACGGAGCACCACTCGCTCTAGGAGTTTATACATGTTACTTAAAAGCGAAATGGGCCGATAGCTGTTTGGATCTTCTGGTGGCTTGTTGGGTTTGAGGATCGCAATAACTTTAGTTTTTTTCCAGATATTTGGAATTACTCCAGTTATAGCTTCGAGCCGTCTGAAATATTGGATTCTTACTTAGATTCATGGTCTGTACACGAATCCATCAAAAAATCTACAGAGATTTTTTTTTTTTAAAATCATCGTTTTAACACTTGGGTTCGGTCGTTTGAACACTTGGGGTCGGTCATAACTTTGGCCTTATTGCTTGGAATCGTCTGAAATTTTGGATTCTTACTAAGAATCATGGTCTGTGCACGAATCAATCGAAAAATCTGCCAAAAGAAGATTTTTTGCAAAAAATCATTGTTTTACGGGTGCTTTGTAACAACAATTGGGGACGGTCATAACTTTGGCCTTATAGCTTCGAACCGTCTGAAATATTGGATTCATACTAAGATTCATGGTCTGTACACGAATCCATCAAAAAATCTACAGAGATTTTTTTTTTTATAAAATCATCGTTTTAACACTTGGCTTCGTTCGTTTTAGTACTTAGTGTCGGACGTTTGAACACTTTGGGTGTGTCAAAACTTTGGCTTTATGGCTCCGATCCGTCTGAAATTTTAAATTTTTACTAACAATCATTGTCTGTACACGTTTCAATCATAAAATCGGCCAAAAGACGAATTTTTGCAAAAAATCATTGTTTTACCGGTGCTTTGTAACAACAATTGTGGACGGTCATAACTTTGGCCTTATAGCTTCGAACCGTCTGAAATATTGAATTCTTACTAAGATTCATGGTCTGTACACGAATCCATCAAAAAATCTACAGAGATTTTTTTTTTATAAAATCATCGTTTTAACACTTGGGTTCGGTCGTTTGAACACTTGGGGTCGGTCGTAACATTGGCCTTATTGCTTCGAATCGTCTGAAATTTTGAATTCTTACTAAGATTCATGGTCTGTACACGAATCCATCAAAAAATCTACAGAGATTTTTTTTTTATAAAATCATCGTTTTAACACTTGGGTTCGGTCGTTTGAACACTTGGGGTCGGTCATAACTTTGTCTTATTGCTTCGAATCGTCTGAAATTTTGGATTCTTACTAAGAATCATGGTCTGTACACGAATCAATCGAAAAATCTGCCAAAAGAACATTTTTTGCAAAAAATCATTGTTTTACGGGTGCTTTGTAACAACAATTGGGGACGATCATATCTTTGGCCTTATAGCTTTGAACCGTCTGAAAATTTGGATTCTAACTAAGAATCATGGTCTGTACACGAATCAATTAAAAACCCAGAGTTTTTTTTAATCATACACTTGGTTCGGTCGTTTAAGCACTTGCGGTCGGACGTTTGAATACTTGGGGTCGGTCATAACTTTGGTATTATGGCACCGAAACGTCTGAAAATTTGAATTTTTATTGAGAATCATGGTAATACACGAATCCATCAAAAAATCTACAGAGATTTTTTTTTTATAAAATCATCGTTTTAACACTTGGGTTCGGTCGTTTGAACACTTGGGGTCGGTCGTAACATTGGCCTTATTGCTTCGAATCGTCTGAAATTTTGAATTCTTACTAAGATTCATGGTCTGTACACGAATCCATCAAAAAATCTACAGAGATTTTTTTTTTATAAAATCATCGTTTAAACACTTGGGTTCGGTCGTTTGAACACTTGGGGTCGGTCATAACTTTGTCTTATTGCTTCGAATCGTCTGAAATTTTGGATTCTTACTAAGAATCATGGTCTGTACACGAATCAATCGAAAAATCTGCCAAAAGAACATTTTTTGCAAAAAATCATTGTTTTACGGGTGCTTTGTAACAACAATTGGGGACGATCATATCTTTGGCCTTATAGCTTTGAACCGTCTGAAAATTTGGATTCTTACTAAGAATCATGGTCTGTACACGAATCAATTAAAAACCCAGAGTTTTTTTTAATCATACACTTGGTTCGGTCGTTTAAGCACTTGCGGTCGGACGTTTGAATACTTGGGGTCTGTCATAACTTTGGTATTATGGCACCAAAACGTCTGAAAATTTGAATTTTTATTGAGAATCATGGTTATACACGAATCAATCAAATAATTTACAGAGAATTTTTTTTAAATCATCGATTAAACCCTTGGGTTCGGTCGATTTAGCACTTAGTGTCGGACGTTTGAACACTTTGCGTGTGTCAAAACTTTGGCTTTATGGCTCCGATCCGTCTGAAATTTTTAATTTTTACTAAGAATCATTGTCTGTACACGATTCAATCAAAAAATCTTCCAAAAGAAGAATTTTTGCAAAAATTCATTGTTTTACCGGTGCTTTGTAACAACAATTGTGGACGGTCATAACTTTGGCCTTATAGCTTCGAACCGTATGAAATATTGGATTCTTACTAAGATTCATGGTCTGTACACGAATCCATCAAAAAATCTACAGAGATTTTTTTTTTATAAAATCATCGTTTTAACACTTGGGTTCGATCGTTTGAACACTTGGGGTCGGTCGTAACTTTGGCCTTATTGCTTCGAATCGTCTGAAATTTTGAATTCTTACTAAGATTCATGGTCTGTACACGAATCAATCGAAAAATCTGCCAAAAGAAGATTTTTTGCAAAAAATCATTGTTTTACGGGTGCTTTGTAACAACAATTGGGGACGGTCATAACTTTGGCCTTATTGCTTCGAATCGTCTGAAATTTTGGATTCTTACTAAGAATCATGGTCTGTACACGAATCAATCGAAAAATCTGCCAAAAGAAGATTTTTTGCAAAAAATCATTGTTTTACGGGTGCTTTGTAACAACAATTGGGGACGGTCATAACTTTGGCCTTATAGCTTCGAACCGTCTGAAATATTGGATTCATACTAAGATTCATGGTCTGTACACGAATCCATCAAAAAATCTACAGAGATTTTTTTTTATAAAATCATCGTTTTAACACTTGAGATCGGTCGTTTGAACACTTGGGGTCGGTCACAACTTTGGCCATATTGCTTCGAACCGTCTGATTTATTGGATTCATTCTAAGAATCATGGTCTGTACACGAATCCATCAAAAAATCTACGCAAATTTTTTTTTAATAAAATCATCGTTTTAACACTTGGGTTCGGTCGTTTGAACACTTGGGGTCGGTCGTAACTTTGGCCTTATTGCTTCGAATCGTCTGAAATTTTGAATTCTTACTAAGATTCATGGTCTGTACACGAATCCATCAAAAAATCTACAGAGATTTTTTTTTTATAAAATCATCGTTTTAACACTTGGGTTCGGTCGTTTGAACACTTGGGGTCGGTCATAACTTTGGCCTTATTGCTTAGAATCGTCTGAAATTTTGGATTCTTACTAAGAATCATGGTCTGTACACGAATCAATCGAAAAATCTGCCAAAAGAAGATTTTTTGCAAAAAATCATTGTTTTACGGGTGCTTTGTAACAACAATTGGGGAAGGTCATAACTTTGGCCTTATAGCTTCGAACCGTCTGAAATATTGGATTCATACTAAGATTCATGGTCTGTACACGAATCCATCAAAAAATCTACAGAGATTTTTTTTTTATAAAATCATCGTTTTAACACTTGGGTTCGATCGTTTGAACACTTGGGGTCGGTCGTAACTTTGGCCTTATTGCTTCGAATCGTCTGAAATTTTGAATTCTTACTAAGATTCATGGTCTGTACACGAATCAATCGAAAAATCTGCAAAAAAAAGATTTTTTGCAAAAAATCATTGTTTTACGGGTGCTTTGTAACAACAATTGGGGACGGTCATAACTTTGGCCTTATTGCTTCGAATCGTCTGAAATTTTGGATTCTTACTAAGAATCATGGTCTGTACACGAATCAATCGAAAAATCTGCCAAAAGAAGATTTTTTGCAAAAAATCATTGTTTTACGGGTGCTTTGTAACAACAATTGGGGACGGTCATAACTTTGGCCTTATAGCTTCGAACCGTCTGAAATATTGGATTCATACTAAGATTCATGGTCTGTACACGAATCCATCAAAAAATCTACAGAGATTTTTTTTTATAAAATCATCGTTTTAACACTTGAGATCGGTCGTTTGAACACTTGGGGTCGGTCACAACTTTGGCCATATTGCTTCGAACCGTCTGATTTATTGGATTCATTCTAAGAATCATGGTCTGTACACGAATCCATCAAAAAATCTACGCAGATTTTTTTTTAATAAAATCATCGTTTTAACACTTGGGTTCGGTCGTTTGAACACTTGGGGTCGGTCGTAACTTTGGCCTTATTGCTTCGAATCGTCTGAAATTTTGAATTCTTACTAAGATTCATGGTCTGTACACGAATCCATCAAAAAATCTACAGAGATTTTTTTTTTATAAAATCATCGTTTTAACACTTGGGTTCGGTCGTTTGAACACTTGGGGTCGGTCATAACTTTGGCCTTATTGCTTCGAATCGTCTGAAATTTTGGATTCTTACTAAGAATCATGGTCTGTACACGAATCAATCGAAAAATCTGCCAAAAGAAGATTTTTTGCAAAAAATCATTGTTTTACGGGTGCTTTGTAACAACAATTGGGGACGGTCATAACTTTGGCCTTATAGCTTCGAACCGTCTGAAATATTGGATTCATACTAAGATTCATGGTCTGTACACGAATCCATCAAAAAATCTACAGAGATTTTTTTTTTATAAAATCATCGTTTTAACACTTGGGTTCGGTCGTTTGAACACTTGGGGTCGGTCGTAACTTTGGCCTTTTTGCTTCGAATCGTCTGAAATTTTGAATTCTTACTAAGATTCATGGTCTGTACACGAATCCATCAAAAATCTACAGAGATTTTTTTTTTATAAAATCATCGTTTTAACACTTGGGTTCGGTCGTTTGAACACTTGGGGTGGGTCATAACTTTGGCCTTTTTGCTTCGAATCCTCTGAAATTTTGAATTCTTACTAAGAATCATGGTCTGTACACGAATCAATCGAAAAATCTGCCAAAAGAAGATTTTTTGCAAAAAATCATTGTTTTACGGGTGCTTTGTAACAACAATTGGGGACGGTCATAACTTTGGCCTTATAGCTTCGAACCGTCTGAAATTTTGGATTCTTACTAAGATTCATGGTCTGTACACGAATCAATCGAAAAATCTGCCAAAAGAAGATTTTTTTCAAAAAATCATTGTTTTACGGGTGCTTTGTAACAACAATTGGGGACGGTCATAACTTTGGCCTTATAGCTTCGAACCGTCTGAAATATTGGATTCATACTAAGATTCATGGTCTGTACACGAATCCATCAAAAAATCTACAGAGATTTTTTTTTATAAAATCATCGTTTTAACACTTGAGTTCGGTCGTTTGAACACTTGGGGTTGGTCACAACTTTGGCCATATTGCTTCGAACCGTCTGATTTATTGGATTCATTCTAAGAATCATGGTCTGTACACGAATCCATCAAAAAATCTACGGAGATTTTTTTTAATAAAATCATCGTTTTAACACTTGGGTTCGGTCGTTTGAACACTTGGGGTCGGTCGTAACTTTGGCCTTATTGCTTCAAATCGTCTGAAATTTTGAATTCTTACTAAGATTCATGGTCTGTACACGAATCCATCAAAAAATCTACAGAGATTTTTTTTTATAAAATCATCGTTTTAACACTTGGGTTCGGTCGTTTGAACACTTGGGGTCGGTCATAACTTTGGCCTTTTTGCTTCGAATCGTCTGAAATTTTGAATTCTTACTAAGATTCATGGTCTGTACACGAATCCATCAAAAATCTACAGAGATTTTTTTTTTATAAAATCATCGTTTTAACACTTGGGTTCGGTCGTTTGAACACTTGGGGTGGGTCATAACTTTGGCCTTTTTGCTTCGAATCCTCTGAAATTTTGAATTCTTACTAAGAATCATGGTCTGTACACGAATCAATCGAAAAATCTGCCAAAAGAAGATTTTTTGCAAAAAATCATTGTTTTACGGGTGCTTTGTAACAACAATTGGGGACGGTCATAACTTTGGCCTTATAGCTTCGAACCGTCTGAAATTTTGGATTCTTACTAAGATTCATGGTCTGTACACGGTCGTAACTTTGGCCTTATTGCTTCGAATCGTCTGAAATTTTGAATTCTTACTAAGATTCATGGTCTGTTCACGAATCCATCAAAAAATCTACAGAGATTTTTTTTTTATAAAATCATCGTTTTAACACTTGGGTTCGGTCGTTTGAACACTTGGGGTCGGTCGTAACTTTGGCCTTATAGCTTCGAACCGTCTGAAATATTGGATTCATACTAAGATTCATGGTCTGTACACGAATCCATCAAAAAACCTACAGAGATATTTTTTTTATAAAATCATCGTTTTAACACTTGGGTTCGGTCGTTTGAACACCTGGGGTCGGTCGTAACATTGGCCTTATTGCTTCGAATCGTCTGAAATTTTGAATTCTTACTAAGAATCATGGTCTGTACACGAATCAATCGAAAAATCTGCCAAAAGAAGATTTTTTGCAAAAAATCATTGTTTTACGGGTGCTTTGTAACAACAATTGGGGACGGTCATAACTTTGGCCTTATAGCTTCGAACCGTCTTCATTCATACTAAGATTCATGGTCTGTACACGAATCCATCAAAAAATCTACAGAGATTTTTTTTTATAAAATCATCGTTTTAACACTTGAGTTCGGTCGTTTGAACACTTGGGGTTGGTCACAACTTTGGCCATATTGCTTCGAACCGTCTGATTTATTGGATTCATTCTAAGAATCATGGTCTGTACACGAATCCATCAAAAAATCTACGGAGATTTTTTTTTAATAAAATCATCGTTTTAACACTTGGGTTCGGTCGTTTGAACACTTGGGGTCGGTCGTAACTTTGGCCTTATTGCTTCAAATCGTCTGAAATTTTGAATTCTTACTAAGATTCATGGTCTGTACACGAATCCATCAAAAAATCTACAGAGATTTTTTTTTTATAAAATCATCGTTTTAACACTTGGGTTCGGTCGTTTGAACACTTGGGGTCGGTCATAACTTTGGCCTTATTGCTTCGAATCGTCTGAAATTTTGGATTCTTACTAAGAATCATGGTCTGTACACGAATCCATCAAAAAATCTACGGAGATTTTTTTTTTATAAAATCATCGTTTTAACACTTGGGTTCGGTCGTTTGAACACTTGGGGTCGGTCGTAACTTTGGCCTTATTGCTTCGAATCGTCTGAAATTTTGGATTCTTACTAAGAATCATGGTCTGTACACGAATCAATCGAAAAATCTGCCAAAAGAAGATTTTTTGAAAAAATCATTGTTTTACGGGTGCTTTGTAACAACAATTGGGGACGGTCATAACTTTGGCCTTATAGCTTCGAACCGTCTGAAATATTGGATTCATACTAAGATTCATGGTCTGTACACGAATCCATCAAAAAATCTACAGAGATTTTTTTTTTATAAAATCATCGTTTTAACACTTGGGTTCGGTCGTTTGAACACTTGGGGTCGGTCGTAACTTTGGCCTTTTTGCTTCGAATCGTCTGAAATTTTGAATTCTTACTAAGATTCATGGTCTGTACACGAATCCATCAAAAATCTACAGAGATTTTTTTTTTATAAAATCATCGTTTTAACACTTGGGTTCGGTCGTTTGAACACTTGGGGTGGGTCATAACTTTGGCCTTTTTGCTTCGAATCCTCTGAAATTTTGAATTCTTACTAAGAATCATGGTCTGTACACGAATCAATCGAAAAATCTGCCAAAAGAAGATTTTTTGCAAAAAATCATTGTTTTACGGGTGCTTTGTAACAACAATTGGGGACGGTCATAACTTTGGCCTTATAGCTTCGAACCGTCTGAAATATTGGATTCATACTAAGATTCATGGTCTGTACACGAATCCATCAAAAAATCTACAGAGATTTTTTTTTATAAAATCATCGTTTTAACACTTGAGTTCGGTCGTTTGAACACTTGGGGTTGGTCACAACTTTGGCCATATTGCTTCGAACCGTCTGATTTATTGGATTCATTCTAAGAATCATGGTCTGTACACGAATCCATCAAAAAATCTACGGAGATTTTTTTTTAATAAAATCATCGTTTTAACACTTGGGTTCGGTCGTTTGAACACTTGGGGTCGGTCGTAACTTTGGCCTTATTGCTTCAAATCGTCTGAAATTTTGAATTCTTACTAAGATTCATGGTCTGTACACGAATCCATCAAAAAATCTACAGAGATTTTTTTTTTATAAAATCATCGTTTTAACACTTGGGTTCGGTCGTTTGAACACTTGGGGTCGGTCATAACTTTGGCCTTTTTGCTTCGAATCGTCTGAAATTTTGAATTCTTACTAAGATTCATGGTCTGTACACGAATCCATCAAAAATCTACAGAGATTTTTTTTTTATAAAATCATCGTTTTAACACTTGGGTTCGGTCGTTTGAACACTTGGGGTGGGTCAAAACTTTGGCCTTTTTGCTTCGAATCCTCTGAAATTTTGAATTCTTACTAAGAATCATGGTCTGTACACGAATCAATCGAAAAATCTGCCAAAAGAAGATTTTTTGCAAAAAATCATTGTTTTACGGGTGCTTTGTAACAACAATTGGGGACGGTCATAACTTTGGCCTTATAGCTTCGAACCGTCTGAAATTTTGGATTCTTACTAAGATTCATGGTCTGTACACGGTCGTAACTTTGGCCTTATTGCTTCGAATCGTCTGAAATTTTGAATTCTTACTAAGATTCATGGTCTGTACACGAATCCATCAAAAAATCTACAGAGATTTTTTTTTTATAAAATCATCGTTTTAACACTTGGGTTCGGTCGTTTGAACACTTGGGGTCGGTCGTAACTTTGGCCTTATAGCTTCGAACCGTCTGAAATATTGGATTCATACTAAGATTCATGGTCTGTACACGAATCCATCAAAAAACCTACAGAGATATTTTTTTTATAAAATCATCGTTTTAACACTTGGGTTCGGTCGTTTGAACACCTGGGGTCGGTCGTAACATTGGCCTTATTGCTTCGAATCGTCTGAAATTTTGAATTCTTACTAAGAATCATGGTCTGTACACGAATCAATCGAAAAATCTGCCAAAAGAAGATTTTTTGCAAAAAATCATTGTTTTACGGGTGCTTTGTAACAACAATTGGGGACGGTCATAACTTTGGCCTTATAGCTTCGAACCGTCTTCATTCATACTAAGATTCATGGTCTGTACACGAATCCATCAAAAAATCTACAGAGATTTTTTTTTATAAAATCATCGTTTTAACACTTGAGTTCGGTCGTTTGAACACTTGGGGTTGGTCACAACTTTGGCCATATTGCTTCGAACCGTCTGATTTATTGGATTCATTCTAAGAATCATGGTCTGTACACGAATCCATCAAAAAATCTACGGAGATTTTTTTTTAATAAAATCATCGTTTTAACACTTGGGTTCGGTCGTTTGAACACTTGGGGTCGGTCGTAACTTTGGCCTTATTGCTTCAAATCGTCTGAAATTTTGAATTCTTACTAAGATTCATGGTCTGTACACGAATCCATCAAAAAATCTACAGAGATTTTTTTTTTATAAAATCATCATTTTAACACTTGGGTTCGGTCGTTTGAACACTTGGGGTCGGTCATAACTTTGGCCTTATTGCTTCGAATCGTCTGAAATTTTGGATTCTTACTAAGAATCATGGTCTGTACACGAATCCATCAAAAAATCTACGGAGATTTTTTTTTTATAAAATCATCGTTTTAACACTTGGGTTCGGTCGTTTGAACACTTGGGGTCGGTCGTAACTTTGGCCTTATTGCTTCGAATCGTCTGAAATTTTGGATTCTTACTAAGAATCATGGTCTGTACACGAATCAATCGAAAAATCTGCCAAAAGAAGATTTTTTGCAAAAAATCATTGTTTTACGGGTGCTTTGTAACAACAATTGGGGACGGTCATAACTTTGGCCTTATAGCTTCGAACCGTCTGAAATATTGGATTCATACTAAGATTCATGGTCTGTACACGAATCCATCAAAAAATCTACAGAGATTTTTTTTTTATAAAATCATCGTTTTAACACTTGGGTTCGGTCGTTTGAACACTTGGGGTCGGTCGTAACTTTGGCCTTTTTGCTTCGAATCGTCTGAAATTTTGAATTCTTACTAAGATTCATGGTCTGTACACGAATCCATCAAAAATCTACAGAGATTTTTTTTTTATAAAATCATCGTTTTAACACTTGGGTTCGGTCGTTTGAACACTTGGGGTGGGTCATAACTTTGGCCTTTTTGCTTCGAATCCTCTGAAATTTTGAATTCTTACTAAGAATCATGGTCTGTACACGAATCAATCGAAAAATCTGCCAAAAGAAGATTTTTTGCAAAAAATCATTGTTTTACGGGTGCTTTGTAACAACAATTGGGGACGGTCATAACTTTGGCCTTATAGCTTCGAACCGTCTGAAATTTTGGATTCTTACTAAGATTCATGGTCTGTACACGAATCAATCGAAAAATCTGCCAAAAGAAGATTTTTTTCAAAAAATCATTGTTTTACGGGTGCTTTGTAACAACAATTGGGGACGGTCATAACTTTGGCCTTATAGCTTCGAACCGTCTGAAATATTGGATTCATACTAAGATTCATGGTCTGTACACGAATCCATCAAAAAATCTACAGAAATTTTTTTTTTATAAAATCATCGTTTTAACACTTGGGTTCGGTCGTTTGAACACTTGGGGTCGGTCACAACTTTGGCCATATTGCTTCGAACCGTCTGATTTATTGGATTCATTCTAAGAATCATGGTCTGTACACGAATCCATCAAAAAATCTACGGAGATTTTTTTTTTATAAAATCATCGTTTTAACACTTGGGTTCGGTCGTTTGAACACTTGGGGTCGATCGTAACTTTGGCCTTATTGCTTCGAATCGTCTGAAATTTTGAATTCTTACTAAGATTCATGGTCTGTACACGAATCCATCAAAAAATCTACAGAGATTTTTTTTTTATAAAATCATCGTTTTAACACTTGGGTTCGGTCGTTTGAACACTTGGGGTCGGTCGTAACTTTGGCCTTATAGCTTCGAACCGTCTGAAATATTGGATTCATACTAAGATTCATGGTCTGTACACGAATCCATCAAAAAACCTACAGAGATATTTTTTTTATGAAATCATCGTTTTAACACTTGGGTTCGGTCGTTTGAACACTTGGGGTCGGTCATAACTTTGGCCATATTGCTTCGAACCGTGTGAAATATTGGATTCATACTAAGAATCATGGTCTGTACACGATTCCATCAAAAAATCTACAGAGATATTTTTTTTATAAAATCATCGTTTTAACACTTGGGGTCGGTCATAACTTTGGCCTTATTGCTTCGAATCGTCTGAAATTTTGGATTCTTACTAAGAATCATGGTCTGTACACGAATCAATCGAAAAATCTGCCATAAGAAGATTTTTTGCAAAAAATCATTGTTTTACGGGTGCTTTGTAACAACAATTGGGCACGGTCATTACTTTGGCCTTATAGCTTCGAACCGTCTGAAAATTTGGATTCTTACTAAGAATCATGGTCTGTACACGAATCAATTAAGAACCCAGAGTTTTTTTTTAATCATACACTTGGGTTCGGTCGTTTAAGCACTTGGGGTCGGACGTTTGAATACTTGGGGTCGGTCATAACTTTGGTATTATGGCACCGATACCTCTGAAAATTTGAATTTTTATAGAGAATCATGGTTATACACGAATCAATCAAATAATTTATAGAGAATTTTTTTTTAAATCATCGTTTAAACACTTGGGTTCGGTCGATTTAGCACTTAGTGTCGGACGTTTGAACACTTTGGGTGTGTCAAAACTTTGGCTTTATGGCTCCGATCCGTCTGAAATTTTAAATTTTTACTAAGAATCATTGTCTGTACACGATTCAATCAAAAACTCTGCCAAAAGACGAATTTTTGCAAAAAATCATTGTTTTACCGGTGCTTTGTAACAACAATTGTGGACGGTCATAACTTTGGCCTTATAGCTTCGAACCGTCTGAAATATTGAATTCTTACTAAGATTCATGGTCTGTACACGAATCCATCAAAAAATCTACAGAGATTTTTTTTTTATAAAATCATCGTTTTAACACTTGGGTTCGGTCGTTTGAACACTTGGGGTCAGTCGTAACTTTGGCCTTATTGCTTCGAATCGTCTGAAATTTTGAATTCTTACTAAGATTCATGGTCTGTACACGAATCCATCAAAAAATCTACAGAGATTTTTTTTTTATAAAATCATCGTTTGAACACTTGGGGTCGGTCATAACTTTGGCCTTATTGCTTCGAATCGTCTGAAATTTTGGATTCTTACTAAGAATCATGGTCTGTACACGAATCCATCAAAAAATCTACGGAGATTTTTTTTTTTTAAAATCATCGTTTTAACACTTGGGTTCGGTCGTTTGAACACTTGGGGTCGGTCGTAACTTTGGCCTTATTGCTTCGAATCGTCTGAAATTTTGGATTCTTACTAAGAATCATGGTCTGTACACGAATCAATCGAAAAATCTGCCAAAAGAAGATTTTTTGCAAAAAATCATTGTTTTACGGGTGCTTTGTAACAACAATTGGGGACGGTCATTACTTTGGCCTTATAGCTTCGAACCGTCTGAAATATTGGATTCATACTAAGATTCATGGTCTGTACACGAATCCATCAAAAAATCTACAGAGATTTTTTTTTTATAAAATCATCGTTTTAACACTTGGGTTCGGTCGTTTGAACACTTGGGGTCGGTCGTAACTTTGGCCTTATTGCTTCGAATCGTCTGAAATTTTGGATTCTTACTAAGAATCATGGTCTGTACACGAATCAATCGAAAAATCTGCCAAAAGAAGATTTTTTGCAAAAAATCATTGTTTTACGGGTGCTTTGTAACAACAATTGGGGACGGTCATAACTTTGGCCTTATAGCTTCGAACCGTCTGAAATATTGGATTCATACTAAGATTCATGGTCTGTACACGAATCCATCAAAAAATCTACAGAGATTTTTTTTTTATAAAATCATCGTTTTAACACTTGGGTTCGGTCGTTTGAACACTCGGGGTCGGTCACAACTTTGGCCATATTGCTTCGAACCGTCTGATTTATTGGATTCATTCTAAGAATCATGGTCTGTACACGAATCCATCAAAAAATCTACGGAGATTTTTTTTTTATAAAATCATCGTTTTAACACTTGGGTTCGGTCGTTTGAACACTTGGGGTCGGTCGTAACTTTGGCCTTATTGCTTCGAATCGTCTGAAATTTTGAATTCTTACTAAGATTCATGGTCTGTACACGAATCCATCAAAAAATCTACAGAGATTTTTTTTTATAAAATCATCGTTTTAACACTTGGGTTCGGTCGTTTGAACACTTGGGGTCGGTCGTAACTTTGGCCTTATTGCTTCGAATCGTCTGAAATTTTGGATTCTTACTAAGAATCATGGTCTGTACACGAATCAATCGAAAAATCTGCCAAAAGAAGATTTTTTGCAAAAAATCATTGTTTTACGGGTGCTTTGTAACAACAATTGGGGACGATCATAACTTTGGCCTTATAGCTTCGAACCGTCTGAAAATTTGGATTCTTACTAAGAATCATGGTCTGTACACGAATCAATTAAAAACCCAGAGTTTTTTTTTAATCATACACTTGGGTTCGGTCGTTTAAGCACTTGAGGTCGGACGTTTGAATACTTGGGGTCGGTTATAACTCTGGTATTATGGCACCGAAAGGTCTGAAAATTTGAATTTTTATTGAGAATCATGGTTATACACGAATCAATCAAATAATTTACAGAGAATTTTTTTTTAAATCATCGATTAAACCCTTGGGTTCGGTCGATTTAGCACTTAGTGTCGGACGTTTGAACACTTTGGGTGTGTCAAAACTTTGGCTTTATGGCTCCGATCAATCTGAAATTTTAAATTTTTACTAAGAATTATTGTCTGTACACGATTCAATCAAAAAATCTGCCAAAAGAAGAATTTTGGCAAAAAATCATTGTTTTACCGGTGCTTTGTAACAACAATTGTTGACGGTCGTAACTTTGGCCTTATAGCTTCGAACCGTCTGAAATATTGGATTCTTACTAAGATTCATGGTCTGTACACGAATCCATCAAAAAATCTACAGAGATTTTTTTTTTTATAAAATCATCGTTTTAACACTTGGGTTCGGTCGTTTGAACACTTGGGGTCGGTCGTAACTTTGGCCTTATTGCTTCGAATCGTCTGAAATTTTGAATTCTTACTAAGATTCATGGTCTGTACACGAATCCATCAAAAAATCTACAGAGATTTTTTTTTTATAAAATCATCGTTTTAACACTTGGGTTCGGTCGTTTGAACACTTGGGGTCGGTCATAACTTTGGCCTTATTGCTTCGAATCGTCTGAAATTTTGGATTCTTACTAAGAATCATGGTCTGTACACGAATCAATCGAAAAATCTGCCAAAAGAAGATTTTTTGCAAAAAATCATTGTTTTACGGGTGCTTTGTAACAACAATTGGGGACGGTCATAACTTTGGCCTTATAGCTTCGAACCGTCTGAAATATTGGATTCATACTAAGATTCATGGTCTGTACACGAATCCATCAAAAAATCTACGGAGATTTTTTTTTTATAAAATCATCGTTTTAACACTTGGGTTTGGTCGTTTGAACACTTGGGGTCGGTCGTAACTTTGGCCTTATTGCTTCGAATCGTATGAAATTTTGAATTCTTACTAAGAATCATTGTCTGTATCAATCAATCGAAAAATCTGCCAAAAGAAGATTTTTTGCAAACAATCATTGTTTTACGGGTGCTTTGTAACAACAATTGGGGACGGTCATAACTTTGGCCTTATAGCTTCGAACCGTCTGAAATATTGGATTCATACTAAGATTCATGGTCTGTACACGAATCCATCAAAAAATCTACAGAGATTTTTTTTTATAAAATCATCGTTTTAACACTTGGGTTCTGTCGTTTGAACACTTGGGGTCGGTCGTAACTTTGGCCTTATTGCTTCGAATCGTCTGAAATTTTGAATTCTTACTAAGATTCATGGTCTGTACACGAAGCCATCAAAAAATCTACAGAGATTTTTTTTTTATAAAATCATCGTTTAAACACTTGGGTTCGGTCGTTTGAACACTTGGGGTCGGTCATAACTTTGGCCTTATTGCTTCGAATCGTCTGAAATTTTGGATTCTTACTAAGAATCATGGTCTGTACACGAATCAATCGAAAAATCTGCCAAAAGAACATTTTTTGCAAAAAATCATTTTTTTACGGGTGCTTTGTAACAACAATTGTGGACGGTCATAACTTTGGCCTTATAGCTTCGAACCGTCTGAAATATTGGATTCTTACTAAGATTCATGGTCTGTACACGAATCCATCAAAAAATCTACAGAGATATTTCTTTTATAAAATCATCGTTTTAACACTTGGATTCGGTCGTTTGAACACTTGGGGTCGGTCATAACTTTGGCCATATTGCTTCGAACCGTCTTAAATATTGGATTCATTCTAAGAATCATGGTCTGTACACGAATCCATCAAAAAATCTACAGAGATTTTTTTTTATAAAATCATCGTTTTAACACTTGGGTTCGGTCGTTTGAACACTTGGGGTCGGTCATAACTTTGGCGTTATTGCTTCGAATCGTCTGAAATTTTGGATTCTTACTAAGAATCATGGTCTGTACACGAATCAATCGAAAAATCTGCCAAAAGAAGATTTTTTGCAAAAAATCATTGTTTTACGGGTGCTTTGTAACAACAATTGGGGACGGTCATAACTTTGGCCTTGTAGCTTCGAACCGTCTGAAATATTGGATTCATACTAAGATTCATGGTCTGTACACGAATCCATCAAAAAATCTACAGGGATTTTTTTTTTTAAATCATCGTTTTAACACTTGCGTTCGGTCGTTTGAACACTTGGGGTCGGTCACAACTTTGGCCATATTGCTTCGAACCGTCTGATTTATTGGATTCATTCTTAGAATCATGGTCTGTACACGAATCCATCAAAAAATCTACGGAGATTTTTTTTTTATAAAATCATCGTTTTAACACTTGGGTTCGGTCGTTCGAACACTTGGGACCGGTAGTAACTTTGGCCTTATTGCTTCGAATCGTCTGAAATTTTGAATTCTTACTAAGATTCATGGTCTGTACACGAATCCATCAAAAAATCTACAGAGATTTTTTTTTTATAAAATCATCGTTTTAACACTTGGGTTCGGTCGTTTGAACACTTGGGGTCGGTCATAACTTTGGCCTTATTGCTTCGAATCGTCTGAAATTTTGGATTCTTACTAAGAATCCTGGTCTGTACACGAATCCATCAAAAAATCTACGGAGTTTTTTTTTTTATAAAATCATCGTTTTAACACTTGGGTTCGGTCGTTTGAACACTTGGGGTCGGTCGTAACTTTGGCCTTATTGCTTCGAATCGTCTGAAATTTTGATTTCTTACTAAGATTCATGGTCTGTACACGAATCCATCAAAAAATCTACAGAGATTTTTTTTTTATAAAAACATCGTTTTAACACTTGGGTTCGGTCGTTTGAACACTTGGGGTCGGTCGTAACTTTGGCCTTATTGCTTCGAATCGTCTGAAATTTTGGATTCTTACTAAGAATCATGGTCTGTACACGAATCAATCGAAAAATCTGCCAAAAGAAGATTTTTTGCAAAAAATCATTGTTTTACGGGTGCTTTGTAACAACAATTGGGGACGGTCATAACTTTGGCCTTATAGCTTCGAACCGTCTGAAATATTGGATTCATACTAAGATTCATGGTCTGTACACGAATCCATCAAAAAATCTACAGAGATTTTTTTTTATAAAATCATCGTTTTAACACTTGGGTTCGTTCGTTTGAACACTTGGGGTCGGTCGTAACTTTGGCCTTTTTGCTTCGAATCGTCTGAAATTTTGAATTCTTATTAAGATTCATGGTCTGTACACGAATCCATCAAAAAATCTACAGAGATTTTTTTTTTATAAAATCATCGTTTTAACACTTCGGTTCGGTCGTTTGAACACTTGGGGTCGGTCATAACTTTGGCCTTATTGCTTCGAATTGTCTGAAATTTTGGATTCTTACTAAGAATCATGGTCTGTACACGAATCCATCAAAAAATCTACGGAGATTTTTTTTTTATAAAATCATCGTTTTAACACTTGGGTTCGGTCGTTTGAACACTTGGGGTCGGTCGTAACTTTGGCCTTATTGCTTCGAATCGTCTGAAATTTTGAATTCTTACTAAGATTCATGGTCTGTACACGAATCCATCAAAAAATCTACAGAGATTTTTTTTTTATAAAAACATCGTTTTAACACTTGGGTTCGGTCGTTTGAACACTTGGGGTCGGTCGTAACTTTGGCCTTATTGCTTCGAATCGTCTGAAATTTTGGATTCTTACTAAGAATCATGGTCTGTACACGAATCAATCGAAAAATCTGCCAAAAGAAGATTTTTTGCAAAAAATCATTGTTTTACGGGTGCTTTGTAACAACAATTGGGGACGGTCATAACTTTGGCCTTATAGCTTCGAACCGTCTGAAATATTGGATTCATACTAAGATTCATGGTCTGTACACGAATCCATCAAAAAATCTACAGAGATTTTTTTTTTATAAAATCATCGTTTTAACACTTGGGTTCGGTCGTTTGAACACTTGGGGTCGGTCGTAACTTTGGCCTTATTGCTTCGAATCGTCTGAAATTTTGGATTCTTACTAAGAATCATGGTCTGTACACGAATCAATCGAAAAATCTGCCAAAAGAAGATTTTTTGCAAAAAATCATTGTTTTACGGGTGCTTTGTAACAACAATTGGGGACGGTCATAACTTTGGCCTTATAGCTTCGAACCGTCTGAAATATTGGATTCATACTAAGATTCATGGTCTGTACACGAATCCATCAAAAAATCTACAGAGATTTTTTTTTTATAAAATCATCGTTTTAACACTTGGGTTCGTTCGTTTGAACACTTGGGGTCGGTCGTAACTTTGGCCTTTTTGCTGCGAATCGTCTGAAATTTTGAATTCTTATTAAGATTCATGGTCTGTACACGAATCCATCAAAAAATCTACAGAGATTTTTTTTTTATAAAATCATCGTTTTAACACTTGGGTTCGGTCGTTTGAACACTTGGGGTCGGTCATAACTTTGGCCTTATTGCTTCGAATCGTCTGAAATTTTGGATTCTTACTAAGAATCATGGTCTGTACACGAATCCATCAAAAAATCTACATAGATTTTTTTTTATAAAATCATCGTTTTAACACTTGGGTTCGGTCGTTTGAACAATTGGGGTCGGTCATAACTTTGGCCTTATTGCTTCGAATCGTCTGAAGTTTTGGATTCTTTCTAAGAATCATGGTCTGTACACGAATCAATCGAAAAATCTGCCAAAAGAAGATTTTTTGCAAAAAATCATTGTTTTACGGGTGCTTTGTAACAACAATTGGGGACGGTCATAACTTTGGCCTTATAGCTTCGAAACGTCTGAAATTTTGGATTCTTACTAAGAATCATGGTCTGTACACGAATCAATCGAAAAATCTGCCAAAAGAAGATTTTTTGCAAAAAATCATTGTTTTACGGGTGCTTTGTAACAACAATTGGGGACGGTCATAACTTTGGCCTTATAGCTTCGAACCGTCTGAAATATTGGATTCATACTAAGATTCATGGTCTGTACACGAATCCATCAAAAAACCTACAGAGATATTTTTTTTATGAAATCATCGTTTTAACACTTGGGTTCGGTCGTTTGAACACTTGGGGTCGGTCATGACTTTGGCCATATTGCTTCGAACCGTGTGAAATATTGGATTCATACTAAGAATCATGGTCTGTACACGATTCCATCAAAAAATCTACAGAGATATTTTTTTTATAAAATCATCGTTTTAACACTTGGGTTCGGTCGTTTGAACACTTGGGGTCGGTCATAACTTTGGCCTTATAGCTTCGAACCGTCTGAAAATTTGGATTCTTACTAAGAATCATGGTCTGTACACGAATCAATTAAAAACCCAGAGTTTTTTTTAATCATACACTTGGGTTCGGTCGTTTAAGCACTTGGGGTCGGACGTTTGAATACTTGGGGTCGGTAATAACTTTGGTATTATGGCACCGAAACGTCTGAAAATTTGAATTTTTATAGAGAATCATGGTTATACACGAATCAATCAAATAATTTACAGAGAATTTTTTTTTAAATCATAGTTTAAACACTTGGGTTCGGTCGATTTAGCACTTAGTGTCGGACGTTTGAACACTTTGGGTGTGTCAAAACTTTGGCTTTATGGCTCCGATCCGTCTGAAATTTTAAATTTTTACTAAGAATCATTGTCTGTACACGATTCAATCAAAAACTCTGCCAAAAGACGAATTTTTGCAAAAAATCATTGTTTTACCGGTGCTTTGTAACAACAATTGTGGACGGTCATAACTTTGGCCTTATAGCTTCGAACCGTCTGAAATATTGAATTCTTACTAAGATTCATGGTCTGTACACGAATCCATCAAAAAATCTACAGAGATTTTTTTTTATAAAATCATCGTTTTAACACTTGGGTTCGGTCGTTTGAACACTTGGGGTCGGTCGTAACATTGGCCTTATTGCTTCGAATCGTCTGAAATTTTGAATTCTTACTAAGATTCATGGTCTGTACACGAATCCATCAAAAAATCTACAGAGATTTTTTTTTTATAAAATCATCGTTTTAACACTTGGGTTCGGTCGTTTGAACACTTGGAGTCAGTCGAAACTTTGGCCTTATTGCTTCGAATCGTCTGAAATTTTGAATTCTTACTAAGATTCATGGTCTGTACACGAATCCATCAATAAATCTACAGAGATTTTTTTTTTATAAAATCATCGTTTTAACACTTGGGTTCGGTCGTTTGAACACTTGGGGTCGGTCGTAACTTTGGCCTTATTGCTTCGAACCATCTGAAATATTGGATTCATACTAATATTCATGGTCTGTACACGAATCCATCAATGAATCTACATAGATTTTTTTTTATAAAATCATCGTTTTAACACTTGGGTTCGGTCGTTTGAACACTTGGGGTCGGTCATAACTTTGGCCTTATTGCTTCGAATCGTCTGAAATTTTGGATTCTTACTAAGAATCATGGTCTGTACACGAATCAATCGAAAAATCTGCCAAAAGATCATTTTTTGCAAAAAATCATTGTTTTACGGGTGCTTTGTAACAACAATTGGGCACGGTCATAACTTTGGCCTTATAGCTTCGAACCGTCTGAAAATTTGGATTCTTACTAAGAATCATGGTCTGTACACGAATCAATTAAAAACCCAGAGTTTTTTTTTAATCATACACTTGGGTTCGGTCGTTTAAGCACTTGAGGTCGGACGTTTGAATACTTGGGGTCGGTCATAACTCTGGTATTATGGCACCGAAACGTCTGAAAATTTGAATTTTTATTGAGAATCATGGTTATACACGAATCAATCAAATAATTTACAGAGAATTTTTTTTTAAATCATCGATTAAACCCTTGGGTTCGGTCGATTTAGCACTTAGTGTCGGACGTTTGAACACTTTGGGTGTGTCAAAACTTTGGCTTTATGGCTCCGATCAATCTGAAATTTTAAATTTTTACTAAGAATCATTGTCTGTACACGATTCAATAAAAAAATCAGAGTTTTTTTTTTTAAATCAACACTTGGGTTCGGTCGTTTAAGCACTTGGGGTCCGACGTTCGAACACTTGCGGTCGGTCATAACTTCCTCCCTATAGCACCGATTCGCCTGAAATTATGGATTGTTACTAAGAATCATGGTCTGTAAACGAATCAATCATAAAATCTGCCAAAAGAAGAATTTTTGCAAAAAATCATTGTTTTACGGGTGCTTTGTATCAACAATTGGGGACGGTCATAACTTTGGCCTTATAGCTTCGAACCGTCTGAAAATTTGGATTCTTACTAAGAATCATGGTCTGTACACGAATCAATAAAAAAATCAGAGTTTTTTCTTTTAATTGGGTTCGGTCGTTTAAGCACTTGGGGTCGGACGTTTGAATTCTTGGGGTCGGTCATAACTTTGGTATTATGGCACCGAACCGTCTGAAAATTTGCATTTTTACAGAGAATCACGGTTGTACACGAATCAATCAAAAAATTTACAGAGATTTTTTTTTTAAATCATCGTTTTAACACTTGGGTTCGGTCTATTAAGCACTTAGGGTCGGAAATTTGAAAACTTTGGGTGTGTCAAAGCTTTGGCTTGATGGCTCCGATCAGTCTGACATTTTGAATTCTTACTAAGAATCGTCGTCTGTACACGAATCAATCAAAAAATCTACAGAGATTTTTTTTTTTTTATAAAATCATCGTTTTAACACTAGGCTTCGGTCGTTTTAGCACTTAGTGTCGGACGTTTGAACACTTTGGGAGTGTCAAAACTTTGGTTTTATGGCTCCGATCCGTCTGAAATTTTAAATTTTTACTAAGAATCATTGTCTGTACACGATTCAATCAAAAAATCTGCCAAAAGAACAATTTTAAAAAAATCATTGTTTTACGGGTGCTTCGTATCAACAATTGGGGACGGTCATAACTTTGGCCTTATAGCTTCGAACCGTCTGAAAATTTGGTTTCTTACTAAGAATCATGGTCTGTACACGAATCAATCAAAAAATCAGAGTTTTTTTTTTTAATCATACTCTTGGGTTCGGTCGGTTAAGCACTTGGGGTCGGACGTTTGAATACTTGGGGTCGGTCATAACTTTGGTATTATGGCACCGAACCGTCTGAAAATTTGAATTTTTACAGAGAATCATAGTTGTGCACGAATCAATCGAAAAATCTACAGAGATTTTTTTTTATAAAATCATCGTTTTAACACTTGGCTTCGGTCGTTTTAGCACTTAGTGTCGGACGTTTGAACACTTTGGGTGTGTCAAAACTTTGGCTTTAGGGCTCCTATCCGTCTGAAATTTTAAATTTTTACTAAAAATCATTGTCTGTACACTTTTCAAACAAAAAATCTGCCAAAAGAAGAATTTTGCAAAAAATCATTGTTTTACCGGTGCTTTGTAACAACAATTGGGGACGGTCATAACTTTGGCCTTATAGCTTCGAACCGTCTGAAAATTTGGATTCTTACTAAGAATCATGGTCTGTACACGAATCAATAAAAAAATCTGAGTTTTTTTTTTAATCATTCACTTGGGTTCGGTCGTTTAAGCACTTGGGTTCGGACGTTCGAACACTTGGGGTCGGTCATAACTTCCTCCCTATAGCACCGATTCGACTGAAATTTTGGATTGTTACTAAGAATCATGGTCTGTACACGAATCAATCAATAAATCTACAGAGATTTTTTTTTTATAAAATCATCGTTTTAACACTTGGCTTCGGTCGTTTTAGCACTTAGTGTCGGACGTTTGAACACTTTGCGTGTTTCAAAACTTTGGCTTTAGGGCTCCGATCCGTCTGAAATTTTAAATTTTTACTAAAAATCATTGTCTGTACACGTTTCAAACAAAAAATCTGCCAATAAGAAGAATTTTTGCAAAAAATCATTGTTTTACGGGTGCTTTGTATCAACAATTGGGGTCGGTCATAATTTTGGCATTATTGCTTCGAACCGTCTGAAATATTGGATTCATACTAAGAATCCTGGTCTGTACACGAATTAATCCAAAAATATACAGATATTTTTTTTTTATAAAATCATCGTTTTAACACTTGGCTTCGGTCGTTTTAGCACTTAGTGTCGGACGTTTGAACACTTTGGGTGTGTCAAAACTTTGGCTTTAGGGCTCCGATCCGTCTGAAATTTTAAATTTTTACTAAAAAACATTGTCTGTACACGTTTCAAACAAAAAATCTGCCAAAAAGAAGAATTTTTGCAAAAAATCATTGTTTTACGGGTGCTTTGTATCAACAATTGGGGACGGTCATAACTTTGGCCTTATAGCTTCGAACCGTCTGAAAATTTGGATTCTTACTAAGAATCATGGTCTGTACACGAATCAATAAAAAAATCAGAGTTTTTTTTTTTAATAATACACTTGGGTTCGGTCGTTTAAGCACTTGGGGTCGGACGTTCGAACACTTGGGGTCGGTCATAACTTCCTCCCTATAGCACCGATTCGACTGAAATTTTGGATTGTTACTAAGAATCATGGTCTGTACACGAATCAATCAAAAAATCTACAGAGATTTTTTTTTTATAAAATCATCGTTTTAACACTTGGCTTCGGTCGTTTTAGCACTTAGTGTCGGACGTTTGAACACTTTGGGTGTGTCAAAACTTTGGCTTTAAAGCTCCGATCCGTCTGAAATTTTAAATTTTTACTAAAAATCATTGTCTGTACACGTTTCAAACAAAAAATCTGCCAAAAAGAAGAATTTTTGCAAAAAATCATTGTTTTACGGGTGCTTTGTATCAACAATTGGGGTCGGTCATAATTTTGGCCTTATTGCTTCGAACCGTCTGAAATATTGGATTCATACTAAGAATCCTGGTCTGTACACGAATCAATCAAAAAATCTACAGAGATTTTTTTTTTATAAAATCATCGTTTTAACACTTGGCTTCGGTCGTTTTAGCACTTAGTGTCGGACGTTTGAACACTTTGGGTGTGTCAAAACTTTGGCTTTAGGGCTCCGATCCGTCTGAAATTTTAAATTTTTACTAAAAAACATTGTCTGTACACGTTTCAAACAAAAAATCTGCCAAAAAGAAGAATTTTTGCAAAAAATCATTGTTTTACGGGTGCTTTGTATCAACAATTGGGGACGGTCATAACTTTGGCCTTATAGCTTCGAACCGTCTGAAAATTTGGATTCTTACTAAGAATCATGGTCTGTACACGAATCAATTTAAAAATCAGAGTTTTTTTTTTTTTTAATCATACACTTGGGTTCGGTCGTTTAAGCACTTAGTGTCGGACGTTTGAATACTTGGGGTCGCTCATAGCTTTGGTATTATTGCACCGAAACGTTTGAAAATTTGAATTTTTACAGAGAATCATGGTTATACACGAATCAATCAAATAATTTACAGAGAATTTTTTTTAAATCATCGTTTTAACACTTGGGTTCAGTCGTTTTAAAACTTAGGGTCGGACAATTGAAAACTTTGGGTGTGTCAAAGCTTTGGCTTGATGGCTCCGATCAGTCTGAAATTTTGGATTTTTACTAAGAATCATTGTCTGTACACGAATCAATCAAAAAATCTACAGAGAATTTTATTTTTGTAAAATCATCGTTTTAACACTTGGGTTCGGTCGTTTAAGCACTTGGGGTCGGACGTTCGAACACTTGGGGTCGGTCATAACTTCCTCCCTATAGCACCGATTCGACTGAAATTTTGGATTGTTACTAAGAATCATGGTCTGTACACGAATCAATCAATAAATCTACAGAGATTTTTTTTTTATAAAATCATCGTTTTAACACTTGGCTTCGGTCGTTTTAGCACTTAGTGTCGGACGTTTGAACACTTTGCGTGTTTCAAAACTTTGGCTTTAGGGCTCCGATCCGTCTGAAATTTTAAATTTTTACTAAAAATCATTGTCTGTACACGTTTCAAACAAAAAATCTGCCAATAAGAAGAATTTTTGCAAAAAATCATTGTTTTACGGGTGCTTTGTATCAACAATTGGGGTCGGTCATAATTTTGGCATTATTGCTTCGAACCGTCTGAAATATTGGATTCATACTAAGAATCCTGGTCTGTACACGAATTAATCCAAAAATATACAGATATTTTTTTTTTATAAAATCATCGTTTTAACACTTGGCTTCGGTCGTTTTAGCACTTAGTGTCGGACGTTTGAACACTTTGGGTGTGTCAAAACTTTGGCTTTAGGGCTCCGATCCGTCTGAAATTTTAAATTTTTACTAAAAAACATTGTCTGTACACGTTTCAAACAAAAAATCTGCCAAAAAGAAGAATTTTTGCAAAAAATCATTGTTTTACGGGTGCTTTGTATCAACAATTGGGGACGGTCATAACTTTGGCCTTATAGCTTCGAACCGTCTGAAAATTTGGATTCTTACTAAGAATCATGGTCTGTACACGAATCAATAAAAAAATCAGAGTTTTTTTTTTTAATAATACACTTGGGTTCGGTCGTTTAAGCACTTGGGGTCGGACGTTCGAACACTTGGGGTCGGTCATAACTTCCTCCCTATAGCACCGATTCGACTGAAATTTTGGATTGTTACTAAGAATCATGGTCTGTACACGAATCAATCAAAAAATCTACAGAGATTTTTTTTTTATAAAATCATCGTTTTAACACTTGGCTTCGGTCGTTTTAGCACTTAGTGTCGGACGTTTGAACACTTTGGGTGTGTCAAAACTTTGGCTTTAAAGCTCCGATCCGTCTGAAATTTTAAATTTTTACTAAAAATCATTGTCTGTACACGTTTCAAACAAAAAATCTGCCAAAAAGAAGAATTTTTGCAAAAAATCATTGTTTTACGGGTGCTTTGTATCAACAATTGGGGTCGGTCATAATTTTGGCCTTATTGCTTCGAACCGTCTGAAATATTGGATTCATACTAAGAATCCTGGTCTGTACACGAATCAATCAAAAAATCTACAGAGATTTTTTTTTTATAAAATCATCGTTTTAACACTTGGCTTCGGTCGTTTTAGCACTTAGTGTCGGACGTTTGAACACTTTGGGTGTGTCAAAACTTTGGCTTTAGGGCTCCGATCCGTCTGAAATTTTAAATTTTTACTAAAAAACATTGTCTGTACACGTTTCAAACAAAAAATCTGCCAAAAAGAAGAATTTTTGCAAAAAATCATTGTTTTACGGGTGCTTTGTATCAACAATTGGGGACGGTCATAACTTTGGCCTTATAGCTTCGAACCGTCTGAAAATTTGGATTCTTACTAAGAATCATGGTCTGTACACGAATCAATTTAAAAATCAGAGTTTTTTTTTTTTTTAATCATACACTTGGGTTCGGTCGTTTAAGCACTTAGTGTCGGACGTTTGAATACTTGGGGTCGCTCATAGCTTTGGTATTATTGCACCGAAACGTTTGAAAATTTGAATTTTTACAGAGAATCATGGTTATACACGAATCAATCAAATAATTTACAGAGAATTTTTTTTAAATCATCGTTTTAACACTTGGGTTCAGTCGTTTTAAAACTTAGGGTCGGACAATTGAAAACTTTGGGTGTGTCAAAGCTTTGGCTTGATGGCTCCGATCAGTCTGAAATTTTGGATTTTTACTAAGAATCATTGTCTGTACACGAATCAATCAAAAAATCTACAGAGAATTTTATTTTTGTAAAATCATCGTTTTAACACTTGGGTTCGGTCGTTTAAGCACTTGGGGTCGGACGTTCGAACACTTGGGCTCGGTCAAAACGTCCTCCTTATAGCACCGATTCGACTGAAATATTGGATTCTTACTAAGAATCATGGTCTGTACACGAATCAATCAAAAAATCGGCCAAAAGAAGAATTTTTTCAAAAAATCTTTGTTTAACGGGTGCTTTGTAACAAAAATTGTGGACGGTCGTAACTTTGGCCTTATAGCTTCGAACCGTCTGAAATATTGGATTCTTACTAAGATTCATGGTCTGTACACGAATCCATCAAAAAATCAACAAAGGTTTTTTTTTTATAAAATCATCGTTTTAACACTTGGGTTCGGTCGTTTGAACACTTGGGGTCGGTCATAACTTAGGCCTTATTGCTTCGAATCGTCTGAAATTTTGAATTCTTATTAAGAATCCTGGTCTGTACACGAATCAATCAAAAAATCTACAAAGAATTTTTTTTATAAATCATCGTTTTAACCCTTGGGTTCGGTCGTTTAAGCACTTGGGGTCGGACGTTCGAACACTTGGGGTCGGTCATAACTTCCTCCCTAAAGCACCGATTCGACTGAAATATTGGATTGTTACTAAGAATCATGGTCTGTACACGAATCAATCAAAAAATCTGCCAAAGAAGAATTTTTGCAAAAAATCATGGTTTTACGGGTGCTTTGTATCAACAATTGGGGACGGTCATAACTTTTGCCTTATAGCTTCGAACCGTCTGAAAATTTGGATTCTTACTAAGAATCATGGTCTGTACACGAATCAATTAAAAAATTTGAATTTTTACAGAGAATCATGGTTGTACACGAATCAATCAAATATTCAAAATCCTCAAAAAAATGGGGAACAACAAATTGAAGTGGTAAAAAGAGTTGCGGAGGCGGCTGGAGTGGAATTAAAATATGCAGAAATAATCGAGGTAAAGAGGATACCTGACAGACGTATTAATGCACCACCTAAAATATTAGTGCAATTTACTGATAAAATAGTCAGAGACAAGATTATACAAAATAAAAAAATATTGATTATGCAAAAATTAAGGATATATCCACTGAAACCATATACATTGCGGAAGAGATAAGCTTTTACCATAAGGAACTACTATGGAGAACGAAACAAACTGCAAAAGAAAAAAACTATGCATACGTATGGTTCAAGGATGGAAAAATTATGGTAAGAAGAATGCCGAATGAAAAATTAATATACATTAGACACGTAGACGATTTAAAAAAAATTGTATAAATTAAAAGGAACGACGTAACAATAATTAGAAAAGTAAAATAAAAATGACTGACTCTATTGTTACCACGGAACCAAGTGATCTATCAAAGTTTAACAATAATTACTTCAATATAATGCACAAAAATATAAGAAGTATCAGAAAAAAATTTGATGAATTGCAAATTTTAATGAAATATTTAAATATCAATCTACATATACTAATTCTTACTGAGTGTTGGATAAACCAGAAATACTTGAATTTGGAAATAGCTGGATACACAACCTACTCTAGTTTGAATAACACAAAAAAAAATGATGGTGTAATTGTATACATAAAAAACGAAATAAAAGCTGAAGTTGAGGAAATTATTGTTGTAAATGCCAATTGTTTAAAAATTAAAATCAGTAAAGAAAAGGCTATATTAGCAGTCTATCGGTCTCCTTCAACAAGAAATATAGACCCATTCCTTAAATCGATAGACGAAGAACTCTGCCTACTGAAAGACACAAAAAACATATTTTTTATTGGAGATGTAAATATAAATATACTAGAAAATGGACATCCCAATAAAATACAATATCTGCAGATGTTAGCCTCCCATGGACTGGAAAGCCTAATAAATGTACCTACTCGAAAAGTGGACGACACACAAAGCTGCATAGACCATATTATGAGCAAAACAAAAGAAATTACTCAAACTGTTGTATTTAACTCGTCTATTACTGATCATTATACAACTATGCTTTCAATAAAAATAAACAAACCAAATAAAATTATGGAAAGACCGCTAACAACAGAAAAAACACAAACCAACTGGAATGTCATTAAACAAAATCTACAATGTACCGATTGGAATAAACTACAAAGTATGGACAATACAAATGAAGCATGGAATTATTTCATAGAACTCATACAGCAAAACATTTTATCTAATACTGTAAAAATTGTTAAAAAAATTTCACATAAAAATATACACATCAAACCATGGATCACACAGAATGTTATAAACTGCATAAGAAAAAGAGACGAGTTACACAAGAAGCTAAAAAATAATCCATACGATATACACATGTTAAGATACTACAAAAGATATAGAAACATATGCAAAAAAGTAATTACACATTCAAAAGAAACTTACTATAAGCAAAAAATAGATGATTGTAAACAAAATCCCCGTAAGATGTGGCAAATAATAAATGAAATAACTAGTACTAAATCTACCAACGCCACATCAATTGACGAGCTGAATATAAACAATGTCCCCAGGAAATACGCTGAGAATCCTGACGAAATTCTTGAATATGTCAATAACTTCTTCATAAATATAGGATCTAATTTAGCAAAACAAGCTACGTAATGTGATGGAGCAGTACAAACAAATGAATCTCCTGAGCAAGGACAAAAGCTCGAGTTTAAACAAATCACAGCTGATGAAATCAAAAATACAATTTCTTCTCTAAAATCAAATGTATCTTCCGGGGAAGACTTAATAACAACAAATGCAATAAAATTTCTCTGTAAAGAACTTATCGTACCTCTAACATATCTAGTAAACATGGCTATAACTGAAAGCGTATTCCCCACAGCTCTCAAAAAAGCTATTGTAATACCAATATATAAACAAGGATGTAAAAGTGACATAAACAACTATCGACCAATAAGCCTACTCAATACATTTTCAAAAATATTGGAGAGAATATTAAAAAAACAACTCCTTTCCTACTTAGAAGAAAATAAAATATTATCAGAAACACAGTACGGATTTAGGGAGAATCTAAGTACTGGTGACGCCATAGAAACTATTACAGATATGATTATAAAAAGTTTAGACAGAGGAGAAAAAACACTGGCAATCTTCATAGACTTACAAAAGGCATTTGATACAATAGATCACAAAATCCTTTTTGCAAAACTTTCAAAAATTGGTATGTCAAATAGAACTCTAAACTTATTAAAAAGCTATATGATGGAGCGTACACAGAGCGTTCAAATTAACAAGAAAAAAAGCAAACCTCTCCTCATCAACCATGGAGTACCGCAAGGAAGCGTACTAGGACCGATATTATTTCTAATATACATAAATGATATCGGTAGCCTAAGAACGAGAGGAAAAATCATAAGCTTTGCTGACGATACAGTAATTGTATTCAACGAAAAAGACTGGAGAAGTACCTACAAAGAAGCGGAACATGGACTTGGTCTACTGCAAAACTGGCTTAAGAGAAATTCCCTTACACTTAATGTCAATAAAACAAAATATCTGACATTTTCTATAACAGCCAGAGGACAGCCAGAGGATGACTTTAATCTCAAATTACATACATGCCAAGAAAACAATCAAAATCAAGGCTTATCATGCCACTGTCCTACCATAGCACACTCCAAAAGTATCAAATATCTTGGTATTGAAATTGATGATAATCTCCGATGGAACGCACACATTGAAGTAATCACAAAAAAACTCACCAGGTACATTTACTTCTTTAGAGCCATCCGTAACATCCTCAACATAAACGACATTAAGAAAGTGTACTACGCTTTATGTCAATCACAAATAGAGTACGGGATAACTGGATGGGGGTCTGCTTTGAGCACTCACACAGAGCGACTCAAAATAGCCCAAAAAGGAGTACTGAAGACAATACTGAAAGTTCCGCTTAGAACTCCGACGGAAGAAATATTTAATAACTTTCAAGTCTTCAATGTACAGAAACTTTATTCAAAAAATATTTTATTTAAACTGAAAAAAAACATATATGTATACTCCACTGCCCAACATAAATACTCAACCAGGTCAGTAAGCAATAACATCCTGGTTACTCCCAGTTTGAACACATCTTTTGGACAGAGAAATAATAAATTCCATGCTATAAAATTATACAATGCTCTACCAGATCAAATCAAAAATATAAAGGAAATGAATATATTTAAAACAAAAGTAAGAATATGGCTGAGAGATCAAAGTGATTATAAAATTACAAACATCATGAAGACGATATAAAGACAATCCATAACCAAATACAAATATTTTAAAAAAACTACAGGCCACCTCAGAACAGGAAATCCTAGTGAGGAGGTCTGTGAAAAAAAAATGAATCTATACTTATTATATACATCATACATACATGTACAAACCTTGTTATTGAAATTAATAAAAAAATAAAAAAAAATAAAAAAAATAAAAATAAAAAAATAAAAAAAAATCAACAGAGAATTTTTTTTTAAATCATCGTTTAAACACTTGGGTTCGGTCGATTTAGCACTTAGGGTCGGACATTTGAACACTTGGGGTGTGTCAAAACTTTGGCTTTATGGCTCCGATCCGTCTGAAATTTTAAATTTTTACTAAGAATCATTGTCTGTACACGATTCAATCAAAAAATCTGCCAAAAGAAGAATTTTTGCAAAAATCATTGTTTTACGGGTTCTTTGTAACATCAATTGGGGACGGTCATAACTTTGGCCTTATAGCTTCGAACCGTCTGAAATATTGGATTCTTACTAAGATTCATGATCTGTACACGAATCCATCAAAATATCTATAGAGATATTTTTTTTATAAAATCATCGTTTTAACACTTGAGTTCGGTCGTTTGATCACTTGGGGTCGGTCATAACTTTGGCCATATTGCTTCGAATCGTCTGAAATATTGGATTCATACTAAGAATCATGGTCTGTACACGAATCAATCAAAAAATCTACAGAGATTTTTTTTTTTTATAAAATCATCGTTTTAACACTTGGCTTCGGTCGTTTTAGCACTTAGTGTCGGACGTTTGAACACTTTGGGTGTGTCAAAACTTTGGCTTTATGGCTCCGATCCGTCTGAAATTTTAAATTTTTACTAACAATCATTGTCTGTACACGTTTCAAACAAAAAATCTGCCAAAAGAAGAATTTTTGCAAAAAATCATTGTTTTACGGGTGCTTTGTAACAACAATTGGGGACGGTCATAACTTTGGCCTTATACCTTCGAACCGTCTGAAAATTTAGATTCTTACTAAGAATCATGGTCTGTACACGAATCAATAAAAAAATCAGAGTTTTTTTTTTTATTCATACACTTGGGTTCGGTCGTTTAAGCACTTGGGGTCCGACGTTCGAACACTTGGGGTCGGTCATAACTTCCTCCCTATAGCACCGATTCGACTGAAATTATGGATTGTTACTAAGAATCATGGTCTGTAAACGAATCAATCATAAAATCTGCCAAAAGAAGAATTTTTGCAAAAAATCATTGTTTTACGGGTGCTTTGTATCAACAATTGGGGACGGTCAAAACTTTGGCCTTATAGCTTCGAACCGTCTGAAAATTTGGATTCTTACTAAGAATCATGGTCTGTACACGAATCAATAAAAAAATCAGAGTTTTTTTTTTAATCATACTCTTGGGTTCGGTCGTTTAAGCACTTGGGGTCGGACGTTTGAATACTTAGGGTCGGTCATAACTTTGGTATTATGGCACCGAACCGTCTGAAAATTTGAATTTTTACAGAGAATCACGGTTGTAGACGAATCAATCAAATAATTTACAGAGATTTTTTTTTTAAATCATTGTTTTAACACTTGGGTTCGGTCGTTTAAGCACTTAGGGTCGGACATTTGAATACTTGGGGTCGGTCATAACTTTGGTATTATGGCACCGAACCGTCTGAAAATTTGAATTTTTACAGAGAATCATAGTTGTGCACGATTCAATCGAAAAATCTACAGAGATTTTTTTTTATAAAATCATCGTTTTAACACTTGGCTTCGGTCGTTTTAGCACTTACAGCCGTTGTGTCCAACCGATGCTCAGCCGAGATCTCCGCTCAGCCCTGCTCAAATGCCCAAATACGCTGTGTCGAAACACAATGATCGTCCCACCACACTCAAATGTAAGGAAGGTAGCCGGGTGGATTAAAGTTGCTAAGGAAGACCTACTTATAAAAACTGACAACAGAGCGAACAAAAATCCGCGAAAACAATGAGCTGTCAATGTCAATTAATTATCGTAATTATCTGTCATCAGTTCACTCTTTTGTCGGCTTTTTTATTTGGTTTTTCAATTTGAAATATGAATCCTATATTGAATATAGTGAATATGGTTGAATGGACAGATATGCTTGAGAATAATATTGGATTATATAGGCGGCGGTAAGATGCCGATATAAATTTTATGGAAGTATTAAATGACGGCGATTTTTATAACCGCTTTAGGATGACAAAAGCGTGTTTTTTATATGTTTTGAGCCAAGTAGAAGATCATTTAACTTACGCAAGCGAAAGGTAAAGTTTTGACTTATTCGAGTGTCATTTTTGTAATAATATGTGGAATATAATTAGCACTTGTCGAGGACAATGTCATTCCAAGCAGCTTCTTTTGATTTTACAAGCGTAGCGTAGTTTGGGCCACCTGTCGCTTTCGACAAAATGACATGCGACGAGGTAACTAGGTCTACAAGTCTCATTTTTTCGTTTGGCGTAAAATTTTTCGAACGCTTCGCCTTGTCCATTTTGAATACAAAATTTCAACTGATTCTAATGTCAAACTTCAAACGCACGTAAACAAAAAAGTAAGTCAATTAACACCTTATTTTTAACATATTAAATACGTTTGTTTTAAAAATGTAAAATGTCGGTTTATGTATTGCACTATTTAAAATAAAATATCTGTATAAATAATAAATAAAATTAATTAACGTTTCGGTATTAATTTAACATGCAAAGTTCCTAACTTGACGTCATTTTTTGGTGTACGAAAGCAAATGGGGCTACACACCGAGCGCTACGATCAAGTTGTTGGACACAGCTAAAATGGAGCATTTTTCTAACATACCTTAGCTTAGCGGCGCAAGGCGCTAGGCTCAGCTTCACTCGGATTAATCATCTGAAAATGTTGGACACAACGGCTGTTAGTGTCGGACGTTTGAACACTTTGGGTGTGTCAAAACTTTGGCTTTAGGGCTCCGATCCGTCTGAAATTTTAAATTTTTACTAAAAATCATTGTCTGTACACGTTTCAATCAAAAAATCTGCCAAAAGAAGAATTTTTGCAAAAAATCATTGTTTTACCGGTGCTTTGTAACAACAATTGGGGACGGTCATAACTTTGGCCTTATAGCTTCGAACCGTCTGAAAATTTGGATTCTTACTAAGAATCATGGTCTGTACACGAATCAATTAAAAAATCAGAGTTTTTTTTTTTTAATCATACACTTGGGTTCGGTCGTTTGAACACTTGGGGTCGGTCATAACTTTGGCCTTATAGCTTCGAACCGTCTGAAATATTGGATTCATACTAAGAATCATGGTCTGTACACGAATCAATCAAAAAATCTACAGAGAATTTTTTTTTATAAAATCATCGTTTTAACACTTGGCTTCGGTCGTTTTAGCACTTAGTGTCGGACGTTTGAACACTTTGGGTGTGTCAAAACTTTGGCTTTAGGGCTCCGATCCGTCTGAAATTTTAAGTTTTTACTAAAAATCATTGTATGTACACGTTTCAATCAAAAAATCTGCCAAAAGAAGAATTTTTGCAAAAAATCATTGTTTTACCGGTGCTTTGTAACAACATTTGGGGACGGTCATTACTTTGGCCTTATAGCTTCGAACCGTCTGAAAATTTGGATTCTTACTAAGAATCATGGTCTGTACGCGAATCAATTAAAAAATCAGAGTTTTTTTTTCAATCATACACTTGGGTTCGGTCGTTAGAACACTTGGGGTCGGTTATAACTTTGGCCTTATAGCTTCGAACCGTCTGAAATATTGGTTTCATACTAAGATTCATGGTCTGTACACGAATCCATCAAAAAATCTACAGAGATATTTTTTTTATAAAATCATCGTTTTAACACTTGGGTTTGGTCGTTTGAACACTTGGGGTCGGTCATAACTTTGGCCATATTGCTTCGAACCGTCTGAAATATTGGATTCATACTAAGAATCATGGTCTGTACACGAATCAATTAAAAAATCAGAGTTTTTTTTCAATCATACACTTGGGTTCGGTCGTTTAAGCACTTGGGGTCGGACGTTTGAATACTTGGGGTCGGTCATAACTTTGGTATTATCGCACCGAAACGTTTGAAATTTGAATTTTTACAGAGAATAATGGTTATACACGAATCAATCAAATAATTTACAGAGAATTTTTTTTTAAATCATCGTTTTAACACTTGGGTTCGGTCGTTTTAGCACTTAGGGTCGGACATTTGAAAACTTTGGGTGTGTCAAAGCTTTGGCTTGATGGCTCCGATCAGTCTGAAATTTTGGATTTTTACTAAGAATAATTGTCTGTACACGAATCAATCAAAAAATCTACAGAGAATTTTTTTTTTTTATAAAATCATCGTTTTAACACTAGGCTTCGGTCGTTTTAGCACTTAGTGTCGGACGTTTGAACACTTTGGGAGTGTCAAAACTTTGGCTTTAGGGCTCCGATCCGTCTGAAATTTAAAATTTTTACTAAAAATCATTGTCTGTACACGTTTCAAACAAAAAATCTGCCAAAAAGAAGAATTTTTGCAAAAAATCATTGTTTTACGGGTGCTTTGTATCAACAATTGGGGTCGGTCATAATTTTGGCCTTATTGCTTCGAACCGTCTGAAATATTGGATTCATACTGAGAATCATGGTCTGTACACGAATCAATCAAAAAATCTACAGAGAATTTTTTTTTATAAAATCATCGTTTTAACACTTGGCTTCGGTCGTTTTAGCACTTAGTGTCGGACGTTTGAACACTTTGGGTGTGTCAAAACTTTGGCTTTATGGCTCCTATCCGTCTGAAATTTTAAATTTTTACTAAAAATCATTGTCTGTACACGTTTCAAACAAAAAATCTGCCAAAAGAAGAATTTTTGCAAAAAATCATTGTTTTACCGGTGCTTTGTAACAACAATTGGGGACGGTCATAACTTTGGCCTTATAGCTTCGAACCGTCTGAAAATTTGGATTCTTACTAAGAATCATGGTCTGTACACGAATCAATAAAAAAATCAGAGTTTTTTTTTTTAATCATACACTTGGGTTCGGTCGTTTAAGCACTTGGGGTTGGACGTTTGAATACTTGGGGTCGGTCATAACTTTGGTATTATGGCACCGAACCGTCTGAAAATTTGAATTTTTACACAGAATCATGGTTGTACACGAATCAATCAAAAAATCTGCAGAGATTTTTTTTTTTAAATCATCGTTTTAACACTTGGCTTCGGTCGTTTTAGCACTTAGGGTCGGACATTCGAACACTTGGGGTGTGTCAATACTTTGACTTTATGGCTCCGATCCGTCTAAAATTTTAAATTTTTACTAAGAATCATTGTCTGTACACGATTCAATCAAAAATCTGCCAAAAGATGAATTTTTGCAAAAAATCATTGTTTTACGGGTGCTTTGTAACAACAATTGGGGACGGTCATAACTTTGGCCTTATAGCTTCGAACCGTCTGAAAATTTGGATTCATACTAAGAATCATGGTCTGTACACGAATCAATAAAAACTCAGAGTTTTTTTTTTTTTAATCATACACTTGGGTTCGGTCGTTTAAGCACTTGGGGTCGGACGTTTGAATACTTGGGGTCGGTCATAACTTTGGTATTATGGCACCGAACCGTCTGAAAATTTGAATTTTTACTAAGAATCATTGTCTGTACACGATTCAATCAAAATCTGCCAAAAGAAGAATTTTTGCAAAAAATCATTGTTTAACGGGTGCTTTGTAACAAAAATTGTGGACGGTCATAACTTTGGCCTTATGGCTTCGAACGCTCTGAAAATTTTGATTCTTACTAAGAATCATGGTCTGTACACGAATCAATAAAAAAAACTGAGTTTTTTTTTTTTAATCATACACTTGGGTTCGGTCGTTTAAGCACTTGGGGTCGGACGTTCGAACAATTGGGGTCGGTCATAACTTCCTCCCTAAAGCACCGATTCGACTGAAATATTGGATTGTTACTAAGAATCATGGTCTGTACACGAATCAATCAAAAAATCTGCCAAAAGAAGAATTTTTGCAAAAAATCATGGTTTTACGGGTGCTTTGTATCAACAATTGCGGACGGTCATAACTTTTGCCTTATAGCTTCGAACCGTCTGAAAATTTGGATTCTTACTAAGAATCATGGTCTGTACACGAATCAATTAAAAAATCAGAGTTTTTTTTTTTTATTGGGTTCGGTCGTTTAAGCACTTGGGGTCGGACATTTGAATACTTGGGGTCGGTCATAACTTTGGTATTATGGCACCGAACCGTCTGAAAATTTGAATTTTTACAGAGAATCATGGTTGTACACGAATCAATCAAATAATCAACAGAGAATTTTTTTTAAATCATCGTTTAAACACTTGGGTTCGGTCGATTTAGCACTTAGGGTCGGACATTTGAACACTTGGGGTGTGTCAAAACTTTGGCTTTATGGCTCCGATCCGTCTGAAATTTTAAATTTTTACTAAGAATCATTGTCTGTACACGATTCAATCAAAAAATCTGCCAAAAGAAGAATTTTGCAAAAATCATTGTTTTACGGGTGCTTTGTAACATCAATTGGGGACGGTCATAACTTTGGCCTTATAGCTTCGAACCGTCTGAAATATTGGATTCTTACTAAGATTCATGGTCTGTACACGAATCCATCAAAATATCTACAGAGATATTTTTTTTATAAAATCATCGTTTTAACACTTGAGTTCGGTCGTTTGATCACTTGGGGTCGGTCATAACTTTGGCCATATTGCTTCGAACCGTCTGAAATATTGGATTCATACTAAGAATCATGGTCTGTACACGAATCCATCAAAAAATCTACAGAGATTTTTTTTTTATGAAATCATCGTTTTAACACTTGGGTTCGGTCGTTTAAGCACTTGGGGTCGGACGTTTGAACACTTGGGGTCGGTCATAACTTCCTCCCTATAGCACCGAACCGACTGAAATTTGAATTCTCACTGAGATTCACATGGTCTGTACACGAATCAATCAAAAAATCTACATAGAATTATATTTTTTTAAATCATCGTTTAACACTTGGGTTCGGTCGTTTAAGCACTTGGGGTCGGATGTTTGAACACTAGGGGTCGATCATAACTTCCTCCCTATAGCACCGATTCGACTGATAATTTGATTCTTACTAAGAATCATGGTCCGTACACACGAATCAATCAAAAAATCTGCCATAAGGAGAATTATTGTAGAAAATCATAGTTTAACCTGTGCTTTGTAACAACAATTGTGGTCGGTCATTACTTCCGTCCTATGGCTCCGAACCGTCTGAAATTTTGGATTTTTTTTAATAATCATGGTCTGTACACAAATCAATCAAAAAATCTGCCAGAAGAAGATTTTTTTCAAACAAACATCGTTTAACGCGTGCTTTGTATCAACAATTGTGGACGGTCATAAATTTGGCCTTATAGCTTCGAACCGTCTGAGATTTTGAATTCTTACTAAGAATCATGGTCTGTACACGAATCAATCAAAAAATCTGCCAAAAGAAGAATTTTTTCAAACAAATCTCGTTTAACGGTTGCTTTGTAACAATCATAAAACCTAGAGAGATTTTTTTTTTATAAAATCATCTTCTTAACACTTGGGTTCGGTCTGTTTAGCACTTAGGGTCGGACTTTTGAACACTTTGGGTGTGTCAAAACTTTGGCTTTATGGCTCCGATCAAACTGAAAATTTGAATTCTCACTGATATTCACATGGTCTGTACACGAATCAATCTAAAAATCTACATAGAATTATATTTTTTTTAAATCATCGTTTAACACTTGGGTTCGGTCGTTTAAGCACTTGGGGTCGGACGTTCGAACACTTGGGGTCAGTCATAACTTCTTCCCTTTAGCACCGATTCGACTGAAATTTTGGATTCTTACTAAGAATCATGGTCTGTACACGAATCAATCAAAAAATCTGCCAAAAGAAGAATTTTTGCAAAAAATCATTGTTTTACCGCTGCTTTGTAACAACAATTGGGGACGGTCATAACTTTGGCCTTATAGCTTCGAACCGTGTGAAAATTTGGATTCTTACTAAGAATCATGGTCTGTACACGAATCAATAAAAAAATCAGTTTTTTTTTTTTTAATCATACTCTTGGGTTCGGTCGTTTAAACACTTGGGGTCGGACGTTTGAATACTGGGGGTCGGTCATAACTTTGGTATTTGGTGCCATGCACCGAACCGTCTGAAAATTTGAATTTTTACAGAGAATCATGGTTGTAGACGAATCAATCAAAAAATCTACAGAGATTTTTTTTTTATAAAATCATCATTTTAACACTTGGCTTCGGTCGTTTTAGCACTTAGTGTCGGACGTTTGAACACTTTGGGTGTGTCAAAACTTTGGCTTTATGGCTCCGATCCGTCTGAAATTTAAAATTTTTACTTAGAATCATTGTCTGTACACGATTCAATCAAAAAATCTGCCAAAAGAAGAATTTTTGCATTGTTTTACGCGTGCTTTGTATCAACAATTGGGGACGTTCATAACTTTGGCCTTATAGCTTCGAACCGTCTGATAATTTGGATTCTTACTAAGAATCATGGTCTGTACACGAATCAATCAAAAAATCTACAGAGAATTTTTTTTTATAAAATCATCGTTTTAACACTTGGGTTCGGTCGTTTAAGCACTTGGGGTCGGACGTTTGAACACTTGGGGTGTGTCGAAACTTTGGCATTATGGCTCCGATCCGACTGAAATTTTAAATTTTTACTAAGAATCATTGTCTGTATACGATTCAATCAAAATCTGCCAAAAGAAGAATTTTTGCAAAAAATCATTGTTTGACGGGTGCTTTGTAACAAAAATTGTGGACGGTCATAACTTTGGCTTTATAGCTTCGAACCGTCTGAAATATTGGATTGTTACTAAGAATCATCACTGTAATAATCCTCCTTTTACCTCTTTTAACTTGATATTAAATATTTTTGGAATTCTTTCATCCCTTCAAGTTTTCTTGAACTTTTCTTTTGGCTCTGATCGATATTTAAATTTTAAGGCTTTGCATGTGTGTAGTAGGGATGGAAAATTCCTCCCCTACGTCACACAAGCCTTCATGAAAATTGGACCCTTATTTTCTTTGATAACTACAGAAAGCTACTTAAAGCTTCCTTGTACTACATACCTTTAGAGATATGTATGCTTAACTAATTAATACGTTAATTACGACCTTGAACGTAAATATTTTCGTATTTATGTTGTAATTAAACTCCATCAAACGTTGTGTAATTTTTTTGATTTATGATATGGGACTTTAATTACTTTCATTTTTGTGGTAACCCTTTGATTCTAAACAGAGCGTTGAGTTTCAAACTGTACTGGTCTCTCCCTTGCAAATCTAACTTTAAATAATTTCTCTAAATGAGCTAACTTTCCTCCGTCGCTTATTATGTTTCCATACATCCTAACGAACTCGTAAATAAACTGTACTAATCGAAAATACGCATGTTTAATTGAACAAATAATTAAGTATGGCTCAAATGGTTAATTGTTAGTAAATTTGATTATGATTGTTTTGTATCTGCTTGTCATCTCTCCAATCCGATTCAGCTGCTATAAGGTACATATAAAGGTGGGTTTAGTAGGTTAATGTAATTAATAGATTGCATATTAGACGAACTCAGAATACCCTTTGTCTGCCGAAAATTTGGCTCCTATCCTCCTACAAGTAAACCAGGTGATCAGATTCTTACTAGAAATTCGCACAATCTTCTGGCGCGGATCGGTTAATTGATACCTAAGTTATCGCGTCCTAACCGTCCTTCCTTTTGCCATCATGCACTGCCTTCAGGTCGTCATCCGAGCCCAGATACCCCCAAATTCCTACTCCTCCAAGGTCTACTATTTACTTAGGGCGAACCGGTTTCGTCCTATATGCAATCATATACTCACGGTGTTTTGCAGAGTTACGGGTCGTGAATCCTCCCTCCACGTACAAGAAATGATGTGAGAGTAACTCTGTCGAGTCTAAAACGCTAGTTGTAAGCGGGTCCACATCATCCAATGTACAGTACATAGAAAGATATATATGTAAACATACGTTTGGGTAGGATTATAACTCGCAATATGTAACTAGCCAGTCTCATATTCCGAGCTCGGATTTCGTGAGAAGGAATTCTCCACAAAACCTTAACCGATGACCGAATATATACATACCAAGAGTGGGAAATATTAATAAATACTAATAGATTAAGAAATTATCTCGGTTTGTTTTGGAGTGCCGAAAATTCCAAGCTTTTTGATTTGTTTGGTTGACAATTTTATTTAAGAGATTGCCATCTCTATTATGTGTTTGGTTAATGGTCCTTGGGGTTTTTTTTTTTTTAAAGGAGCGACTACTGCCTCCCATTGTTGAACTGTTTTCTAAATTTTTCCCCAAGGTTCAACTTTTGGTAAAATTTTTTACTATCCCGTGATTTTCCAGTTGTCTCATGTAAATGATTGATACTTTTTATTAGGCTATCCCGTGATTTTCCAAATGTTTGATGTACCTATTATTTGACTAGCTTATAATAAATCTATTTATTTTCAAATTGTTCAATCCAAAAAATAATCTCTTCATATTCAAATTAAAGATTGTGTTAAAACTTTTCTATAATTGCGCAATTTCATGGCTTTGTCCCATTCTAAAGTTAATATTAATACCTGTCAACTACCTATTAAATATATAATAACCTATATAATAACCTAACCTACTATAATACTAATACCTGTCAACCACCTATTAAAGACCCAGGTACATCTTCCTTTAAAAGCATCTGACCCAGTGCCCCAATGACCGAGTTGTTTTATAAACAATTTTAATTATGTAAACATCACCGCTGTCCTCGTGACCTAGATTCCAAACATGAGATATTTGTTTACTTTTATGACATTCTCGAACGTGAGATTTACGGTCCTAAATTTCCTTTTGAATTTAATAGTGGTAATTTCTTTTTTGCAATTGCCCTAACCTGATCCCAAATAAATATAGTTATAATTTACATACATATACATATACATATATATTTTGCCTCAATAAATAAATATACTGATATATACAATTATATTATAATTGAAATAAATTCTAATATCATAACTCATTTTTTTATCATTTTATATTAGCTGAAATTATAATAGTACATATATTAATAAAATAAGTATAAAATATGAACTTGAAATTTTTTCTAGCACACAACTATTTTTTAAATAGCATAGTGCGTTCTAAGTAGGTATTAGTAATCGATACCTTTTACCTTTATTTAAGTGTGTTTCTTTTTGATTAAAATTTTCTTGGGATAAATATAAATATATATATATATAAATATACATACTTTATATATAATATTTCAATATAGGTACATATCGCATATTAAGCAAGTAATACTTTGTTATAAAATTAATTCAAATACCAACTGTCTGCTGCATGCCGCTCTCACCTTGGAACCTGAAAATTTTTTATTTTAATTTTTAATAAAACTTACCCCTTTAAGGTTTTTTTTATCCGACCGGGAGCTACACGGTAAAACCTTGTTATGTTTTCCTTACCTAATACCTATCCTTATGTTATCAACTAAATTCAAATAAAAATTTTCCGACTTCAATTTTATTTTATTCCCGTTTAATCTATCTAAATTAAATGATGTTTATCGTTCAAACTGCATTTTATTTCAAAACCCGTTGATTAAATAACTTTTTAATGATAGTTACTTCACGATTAATTTCGAAATGGTAAATCGTTACTTTTATTTAGCAATAAAATACCATTATGTATTATCATTCATTTTATTTTAATTTATTTATTTTTTTCCCAATTTTTGAATCTAATAGTAGATTAACACTTTGTGGTAGGAATGTGCCGCCCAATTGTAAATTATTTAGCCGAATTATTCTGAGGTAAAATTTTATCCATTTAATTAAATCGGAAATTATTATTAAACACTGTTTTTTTATTATTTTTATTCTGCTACATCAACTACACGTTGACTTTAGCACTTTATTCTCCCTAAATTTTATAATTTTTACGAGTAGAATTATTTCGATTACACTATTTTTTTTTAATTAATAAAAGACTGATACTTAATTTAAAACACTCAATTTAATTAAAGATTTTCGTTGAACTTTTCCGTTTAACTGGATGCACTTATTTATTTATTATCTCTTTTCAATTTGCACTGTTTTTTTTTTAATAATTAATTTCAATATTTGATATTTAATAGAACTCTTTCCGTTTAAACGAATTTTTCACTAAACAAAATCACAGCACTTTTAGCTTTTCACAAATAAATAGAACGTAAACTTTATTTTTATTTTCACTGACTTGAACTGCAAACTTAATTTTTTTTTTAAAGACACTGGCTTGAATATGGAATTTTCCTAAGTCCACAATCACTTCTATTGACTTGACTCCAATTATTTCAGAGTCATAAAATTTATAACACTTAGAAAATTTTTCAATTAATAACCGCTTTAAACGTCACGTCACGTAACTTCCACGTTTGATAATCCGACGATTGATCTCCCAAATGCCCCATGTCCTAGCCTATATACCCTTCCCAGGATTAGAATGGCCTATCTAAGCTATCTTTGATCCACGAATTTAATCTCTAACAACTCGAGATTTCATATATCGATTCTGTCATTTTTGTTTAACTGTCGTTAGGTCCACCTTTCATGACTTTGTTCATGCCCTATCTCGTCTAAACATTTTTCCAGGATCGGACCGGCGATATTACGTCAAAATGCCCCTCATTCCTTTGTCTGTTGGTCATACAAAATTAGCTTGAATTTCATATTTTTTAAGTTCTTTTTTTTCTCAATTCGTAAAAGGTCCGTCTTCGATAAACTGTATATAATTCTCAATTTTGTTTATCGCTACCAGAACATGAACAAACTCATGCCAAAACTTTTAATATGCATTTTCCAATTTTCTTTTTACTAAATTCTTCCATATCTTCATGCCACCTATATGAATCAATTCAATTTTAAGCTGCATCGTCTCTACTTATGTCGTAGACTCGAATTTTCCTATTTTCTCTTATTTTCCTTTTATCCACGATGTTCTTTCTTTGATTTTCCTCATTCATTCTCATGTAACTTTCCACAATTATATGATTAGTTACATTCCAAGCCAAATTTATTGTTTTCATCAATACTTCTGAATTTTCATGAGTTTTCCTTACGGAATCATCTTTTAATTATTTTTATTTTCTTTTTTTACTACCCCCCGTTTCGCCTTCGATGTATGTCACCTCTTAGAAAATTTCATTTTCTATATACTACTACTTTTTATGTTATTTTTCACATTTTTCATAGGAGAAACTTCCACTTCGGCCCTTAAATTCCTGTCATTTTTATTACGTTCTATGGTTCATCCTCCAAATTCCGTCCCTTTCTCCCCTAAATCCACATTAATTTAAAATTTGACGTCTGTTTATGTCTGGGTTTTCGAGGTATTGATCAATAACTCAGCTTTTATTCGAGGGTAATAAAATATAATGGTTTTTAGTTAACATAAACTGCCCATAAGACCAATGGTAATTTTTATCGTCCTAAAAGCCATTAAAATGGGTTTAATCGCCTAATACCATGTTCGTTTTCTTATTGTTTGAACAACAAAATCACGTGTGAGGTCGTCAACTCAAATAATGTTTCATTTTTCCTTGCAGTCTGTCCTATCTCTCATAGAATTCTCCTCAAACAATTGACGTAAAACAACCCTTTTTGTTTACTTTATCCAACGCAATGTGACTAGAATGACCACCCTATTTCAAATATATAACGTTATCAATTTAAACTCGTCTGAAAATGCAAAATTAAGTCGAAATCTTATATTGTTCAATAAACACTTCCGTTTAAACGTTCATTTTTTTTTCATTAGCTTTTCTTTTCAAATCGTTTTCCAGGATTGCTTATTGCTTCATCTAAAGGTGACATTCCTAATTTACAGCGTTTTTCTTCCTTTTAAATATCAAACGTACGTTTCTTTCCGAATTTGGCCTCCTTTTATTTTCTACGTACTCGCTATACAACTGAATATCCCTACAGTAGCTTTTCTTACGTTTTGCACGTCTTTTCTTTAATTTTCCTCTTATTCAAATTTTCTTGTTATTTTCTCGCATAGTTTTTCCAACATAATATGGATTAATTTGCTCGTTAACGGCGGTTGTCAATACCTTGATTGCACTGATTGTTTATCTTACATCTAGGGTCATCGTACCCGATGCACCGGGCGTGAGACCCTGTTTACATTATAGTGTATTGATCTTTCGGTTGATGACGATATTTTTTTTCCATAAATCTCTGATTAATTGCCTGGTTCAAAGTCCATCTCTTTGTTCAAAATCTGAATACGCCCACCGCTTTGTGATTGGTTTGATCAATTATTTATAGCTTTCTGCTTCTACCTGATTGGCTGTTGGTTTCAACTATTTATTTTCGAGCCTAAGAAAGGGTCTTTCCCTGTCTCGTGACGATTTTTAATACCATCTGTGATCTTTTTACCAAAATTCATCTCAATCTGTTTAATTTATAGGTCCCTATTGTCAACAAGAAATCAATTTACTTTGATCCGATAGATGTCGCAAGTGTGTCCGTTTTATAAGTAATTGGTATTTTCTTTTTAAATTAAAGGGGTAGGCTACGATATTTTCTTATTTGCACTGGTGATTAATGCAATACATCACAACACGAATCCATCAAAAAATCTACAGAGATTTTTTTTTATAAAATCATCGTTTTAACACTTGGGTTCGGTCGTTTAAGCACTTGGGGTCGGACGTTTGAACACTTGGGGTCGATCATAACTTCCTCCCTATAGCACCGATTCGACATGATTATCAAATTTGATTCTTACTAAGAATCATGGTCCGTACACACGAATCAATCAAAAAATCTGCCATAAGGAGAATTATTGTAGAAAATCATAGTTTAACCGGTGCTTTGTAACAACAATTGTGGTCGGTCATAACTTCCGCCCTATGGCTCCGAACCGTCTGAAATTTTTTTTTTTTTTATAATCATGGTCTGTACACAAATCAATCAAAAAATCTGCCAAAAGAAGATTTTTTTCAAACAAACATCGTTTAACGGGTGCTTTGTAACAACAATTGTGGACGGTCATAAATTTGGCCTTATAGCTTCGAACCGTCTGAGATTTTGGATTCTTACTAAGAATCATGGTCTGTACACGAATCAATCAAAAAATCTACATAGAATTATATTTTTTTAAATCATCGTTTAACACTTGGGTTCGGTCGTTTAAGCACTTGGTGTCGGACGTTTGAACACTTGGGGTCGGTCATTACTTCCTCCCTATAGCACCGAACCGACTGAAATTTTTGATTCTTACTAAGAATCATGCTCTGTACACGAATCAATCAAAAAATCTTAGCCTTAGCCTTAGCCTTATCCAAAGTTATGACCGTCCATAAGTAGCTTTGAACCGTCTGAAATATTTGATTGTTACTAAGAATCATGGTCTGTACACGAATCCATCAAAAAATCTACAGAGATTTTTTTTTATAAAATCATCGTTTTAACACTTGGGTTCGGTCGTTTGAACATTTCTGGTCTGTCATAACTTCCTCCCTATAGCACCGATTCGACTGATAATTTGATTCTTACTAATAATCATGGTCCGTACACACGAATCAATCAAAAAATCTACAAAGAGATTTTTTTTTTAAATTCGTTTAAACTTTGACCTTATGGCTTCGAGAATCACGTTCTGTACACGAATCAATCAAAAAATCTGCCATAGAAGAATTTTTGCAAAAAATCATTGTTTAACGGATGCTTTGTAACAACAATTGTGGACGGTCATAACTTTGGCCTTATCGCTTCGAACCGTCCTAAATTTTGGATTCTTACTAAGAATCATCTTCTGTACACGAATCAATCAAAAAATCTACAGAGATTTTTTTTTTATAAAATCATCTTTTTAACACTTTGGTTCGGTCGTTTTAGCACTTAGGGTCGGACGTTTGAACACTTTGGGTGTGTCAAAACTTTGGCTTTATGGCTCCAATCCGTCTAAAATTTTGGATTTTTACTAAGAATCATTGTCTGTACACGAATCAATCAAAAAATCTGCCAAAAGAATATTTTTTTCAAACAAACATCGTTTTATGGGCCCTTTGTAACAACAATTGTTGTCGGTCATAACTTCCGCCCTATAGCACCAAACCGACTGAAATTTTGATTTCTTACTAAGAATCGTGGTTTGTACACGAAACAATAAAAAGATCTACAAAGAATTTTTTTTAATTTTTCGTTTTAACACTTGGGTTTCGTCATTTTAGCATCGTGGTCTCTACACGAATCAATCAAATAATCTACAGAGAATTTTTTTTAAATCATCGGATTTTTACTAAGAATCATTAAAACACACACGATAACACACACGAATCAGTACACGAATCAATCAAAAAATCTGTCAACAGGAGAATTTTTGCAAAAAAATCATTGTTAGCACCAGTTCGAGTGTTCAAGCACCAGTTAGCTTTGTAACAACAATTATGGACGGTCATAACTTTGGCCTCATGGCTTCGAACCGTCTGAAATTTTGAATTCTTGCTAAGAACCATGGTCTGTACACGAATCAATCAACAAATCTACAGGGAATTTTTTTGTTTTAAATTTCGTTTTAACACTTGGGTGTTCGTCATTTTAGCACTTGAGGTCGGACGTTTGAACACTTGGGGTCGGTCAAAACTAGCTTTATGGCTTCGAACCGTCTGAAAATTTGAATTCTTACTGAGAATCACATGGTCTGTACACGATTCAATCAAAAAATCAACAGACATTTTTTTTTTAAATCATTGTTTTAACACTTGGTTTCGGTCGTTTAAGCACATGGGGTCGGACGTTTGAACACTTGGGGTCGGTCATAACTTTGACCTTATGGCACCGAATTGTCTAAAAAATTTGAATTCTTACTGAGAATCATGGTTGTACACGAATCAATCAAATAATCTACAGAGATTTTTTTTAAATCTTCGTTTTAACACTTGGGTTCGGTCGTTTTAGCACTTAGGGTCAGTGGCGGCTCGTGACTTTTTGGTGTGCTAGAGTGCTGATATTAAAAAAAATAGCATTATTGATGTTGTTGTACCGAAAAAAAAAAAATCTTTTTTTTTTGAAAATCAGTTTTTTGTATGAAAAATTTCAGGTTAGTTTCAGTTTGGTGGTGCTCCGCACCGATTTCCTGAAAAATCTTCATACAACACAGATTTTTGAAAAAAAAAATATATATATATTTTTCGCATACGACAACATCCATGATGCCATTTTTTTAATATTAGCACCCTAGCACAACCAAAAGTCACGAGCCGCCACTGCTTAGGGTCGGACGTTCAAACGTCCGACCCTTAGTGCTGAAAGTGTTCAAACACGTGTGGTCCGTCAAAACTTTGGCTTTTTGACTCCGAACCGTCTGAAATTTTGGATTTTTACTCAGAATCATGGTCTGTACAAGAATCAATCAAAAAATCTGCCAAAAGAAGAATCTTTTCAAACAAACATCGTTTTACGGGCGCTTTGTAACAACAATAGGCCACTTGCATGGATTTCATAACGACTTGGAAAAAATCATGTGGATAGATCTTTTTACTAAGATTAAGAAAATGTTGGTAAAATTGTTTAGAAATGTACAGTTTTTGTTATTTTTAAATAAATAAATCCATTATTTAGGCTCGTGACGTCACTACATGAAAATGTCCCGTCTCCGAAAATGTTCCAATTATTTTTTTAAAATTCCACACTGATTTATTTTTTTATATGGCATCACTTTGATTTCAGGCGAATTTTTGAATTCGTTCACTAGATTTATTGTTTGTTCTCTGCGAACTTATCATTTGGTTTCACTTTTTGACAGATGCTCTGAAGAGAACCCCGTACTTTTAATGATCTACGGGGTTCTCTTCAGAACGTGCAGATGATGTCGGTACGTGTTTTTAGAGGTATAATGATTATGGTGCTGATTTTAACAAAATTAAATTTTATAATATTCTTATTATTATTATAATTTACAAGTACAAGTATATTACATTGAATTTAGTAATATAGACGCTGTTCATTATAATGAATTATGGTCAATAATATGGATCAAAGAAAAAAAATATTTATGAGATGTAATATTTTTGGTATGCCTCGTTATTCTCTTGTGCCATTCGTGTGGAAAACGTTATTTTTTTTAAATGATTTTCGGCTATGTAATTATCGTTTTTTCACACCTATAAAATTATGTCCCGTCTTTCCGGTTTATAAAAAATGGTCTGATTTATCGGATTGAAATTTTCAAAAAATCCCCAGGGTTTCAAAAATACGATTAAAAAAAATAAAAATACAGAATATCTTAGAATATTTGCCTAAACCGGAAAAAAAATTTAAAAAAATTGATGCAAGTGGCCTTTTGTTGTCGGTCATAACTTCCGCCCTATAGCACCGAACCGACTGAAATTTTGGATTCTTACTAAGAATCATGTTTTGTACACGAATGAATCAAAAAATCTATAAAGAATTATTTTTTTAATTTTTTGTTTTAACACTTGGGTTTCGTCATTTTAGCACTTGGGGTCGGACGTTTGAACACTTGGGGTCGGTCAAAACTTTGGCTTTACGGCTTCGAACCGTCTGAAAATTTGAATTCTTACTGAGAATCACGGTCTGTACACGAATCAATCAACAAATCTACAGAGAATTTTTTTTTTAAATCATCGTTCAACGACCAACGGTTTAGCACTTAGGGTCGGACGCTACTTGTGCCCCGTGGAGATTCCATCTATTCCATTGTCTTTATTGAACATTTAATTTTTCTATTGTTTTGATACTTTCATAAACCTTCCTATACATACTTGTAGAAATAAATTTGAAGTTATTATACTTCAATTTTATTTCCAACAGTAATTCTTGATTTTTTAGCCCGTCCGCCCCTTGTGCCCCCCCCCCCCCCCCCCCCCCCCCAAAAAATCCTGGATCCGCACCTGGCTGTAATAGCACTGTTATTGTACATTTTCTATCATATTTTTATCATATTAAATTATATTTGTCATTGCTTTATATTGTACATTTTTGTGTCATAGTATTAGAAAGCACCGTAGGAATAATTTGACGGAATACTTTATTAGTTTTAAGTTAATTACAGTACGGTAATTATTTGACGGCCGGCGTAGTGCAGCGGTCAGGCACTTGACTCGCATTCCGAAGGATCGAATCACGGCGTGGCAAATAAATTTTATTTGATTAATTTGTGTATTTCACAATTTATTAATTGAAAATAATATATAGTATAGGTATTTGCGGCACGTTTCAGAGTGGAAGATACTTTCAGTATCGCCCTGGTGTAAGACCACCATTCAGAATTGAAACGTTGCTTGAAACGGCTTCTGCCGTGTTTGGTAACCAGATCTGAATAGCCAGGTACTTCCCCACCTTCCTCTTCCCTATCTCCTTCCCCTCCCCACTGCCTTCAACCTCACAACATACCCCAATTGGGGGTGCCATAGTCCCACTGGCTCCAGACGGGAGCAGTTGTGCGGTATTAATGTAAAAAAAAGTAGAGCGCACTTGACGTAAAATAACACAAAACTGCGCTATACAAATGCCGTGGTATTATAATAATAATTATTATTATATACCACAAAACTTTACAAGTGGAGCGGAGTTGAGATGTGTCTTTTGAGCAATACGATTGGTCAATTTTTTCTCGTCTCTGTTTCACTCTCCTCAACTTTGCTTCCATGGAAACGTACCCTTAGATATGGACACTTACCTACGACAATTTATTGCGATCAAAGGTTCTACCAAAACCAAATGTATTTTGTAATTTGTATTTTGTATTTGAAATTAAAAAATTGTTAAAATACTGTATTTTGTATTTCAAATACACGACTTGAGAGTATTTTGTATTTCATATTTTAAATACATGTGAAAAAGTATTTTGAAATTTGTATTTTAATTACAGCAAAGCATGTATTTTGCCCAGCCCTGCCTATAGATCACGCAAATAATGTAGCTTTCTATTAGTGAACGAATTTTTAACATCTTTTCAGTAGTTTTTGCGTGAAAGAGTAACAAACATACATCCATTCAAACTTTCACCTTTATAATATTTATAATATAATAAAATAATAGTAGGAGGATGTCGCCGAGTCTAAAAATAGGGTGACCGAGCAACTCAACAATGTGCAACTTTTCACTCCTTAAAAAAGTTATTAAAAGTGATGAAAAAAAACAACTTTGTTAAACAGATTACATTTCGTTAGGTTACGGAGTGGATTTAAAAAAATTTCATTGATGTCTTTAAAAAAAAAAGTTAAATTCCACTTTGTTGAGCTGTCATGGAACCAAAAACCGCGTTAGCAATAGGGATAATTTTTGCATATCAAGCGTAGTGCGAGAAGTGACAGCCGTGGAGACTTGGTAGCCGGCATGGCGCAGCTTCCCTAGCCGCTCGTTCTGTCTTCTCCCGTCAAAAATGGCGGCGAAGTCGCAGCATGTGCACGACAGTTGTGTTGTCGAACGCCGCTTGCGGCCGATTTACGGTAAAGTACGCTCAAGTCTCGCCACTAAATACCCGCGTCGTCCGATGTGTGTGCTTTCTCCATTTATCACGAAATTATACCGCTGACAAGGGTCGTAAACAGGCCTGATCGTCTGTGCCGACCGCCGACCCATCCGTCAGAAAGTGAATTGATTTGTAAATATGCGTGTGTTGTGTGCCTTGCAGATTGGCTGGATGTCGGCAATAACAAGAAGGCGCTGCAGGAGATAGAGAAAGTGCTGAAGAAGTCTCCCTCGCTGCAGTGTGCGCGCGCCCTGAGATGTTTGGCGACTTGGAGGTTAGGGCGCGAGCGGGAGGCACTGGGTGGGCTCGGCGCGCTGGCGGCAGACCTGCCGGCGGACGATGCCACTCTGCAGGTCATGACCATTTGCTACCGCGAGTCCCAGCAACGTGAGTGCTTCTACAACTACCATTCTTCAAACCTATCCACACTTCATTCATCATTCTGTTTTCCTATCATGTGATTCTATTTTTGGTTCCGAGTGAAATCTCCTAAATCTATCAAGTTAATGTGCTACAGGAGTCCAACGACGTGAATGCCACTATCACTGACTCTCTAAAGGTTTCCACACTTCATAGTTATATTTCCCCTCCATATGATTCTATTTTTAGATCTATGTGGAAAAGCTTCTAAAACTCTTAAATTAATAATAGTGTGATGAGAATTGATGGGCGAGATGAGGTCTAAATTTTAGAATTAGATTCTCTTACTTAGAATTGCACTTCCGACACTGGCTGAAGTGTTTGTTGTTTAGTAAGTTTTCAGAAAAATAATTAAGTTAAAATAAAACAATAACTTTGTAAACACCACTTTTATTTTATATACTTTATGCCGACCGGGTTTCGCTACAACCGTAGCTTCATCAGGGCAGTAAAAAAAAAAAAAATAATAATTAAGGTTAAACGTCTACGCATTCACAGATGGCGCCAATTTAATTATTATAGGTTTTTAATACTTTTTGCACGTTTTGCGTTAAAATATTGAGGTGAATTAATTGTTTGCACCTGTACATATTTAATATGAACATAAATAAATAGTTTTGTCCATAAACAAACCCAAATCTTTCAAGAAAGGCTGAAAAATACAATATTAGATTGAGTGACTGATAAAAAATTGAATTTTTCAGTCTCTCTTGAAAGATTTGGGTTTGTTTATGACGAAACTATTTATTTATATTCATATTAAATATGTGCGGGCGCAAACAATTAATTTTAAAGCGTAACATGCAAAAAGTATTAAAAACCTAAAATAATTTAATTGGCGCCATTTGTGAATGCGTAGATTATAACGTACGTGACGTTTAACCATAATATTGTGCAATTTAATATTTATTTCAACTGCAAATAACTTTTGATATAATGCTCAATATCAAACAGAAAGGAACTGCGTAAATTACGTTTCATATTAATCTTTTTACTGAATAATGGTTAGTATTTTTAAAGCCAGCTCCACGCTTATGGGCCAATGTTAAATAGAGTTTGGCCCAATATCAAAATCATACCATGTTGAATCAAACCATATAGGTACACATTTGATGGTTAAATTGTCGTAATAAAAAATAGATAACATCGAAAAGGTGGTCCTTGCGGCATTATTACGAAGTAACATTGTCAGGAAGTTACTGGTTCGATTCTTGCATAGTGCCAAAATGTATTTAAGTAGTTTATTAATTAAATATATGTGGCTAGTTTGCGTGTTAGGATGTTGATTTTTAACTTTGATAGACTCCATGAAAAGAATAAGAGTATCTGATATGTCACATGGCGTTTTGACAATATATAAATATACAAGTACCTGTGGACATTTCAGTGGACAAGGTGTGCCAGATGTACGAGGCGGCCGTGAAGAAAGACCCGCAGAACGAAGAACTCCACACGCATCTGTTCATGTCGTACGTCCGCGTGGGATCACTGGAGCGTCAACAGCACGCGGCCATGCAACTCTTCCGCCACAAGCCCAAGAACCCCTATTACTTCTGGGCCGTCATGAGCATAGTCCTGCAAGCCACACGGGGCGTGGGAAGTACAGACCCGATTCGACGCGGGGTGCTTCTAGAACTAGCGCAAAGAATGGTTGATCGCTTAGGAGAAGAAGGATTACAAGCGGAGCAAGAGTTACGATTGTATCTCCACGTTTTAGAGCTTCGCGGGATGCAAACGCGCGCTCTTGAATTGCTAGCAGGACCTCTCGCAGCCAGACTCCTTCCCGGAGCGTGGCCTTCTGCAGCACTACCTTTACTGCGCCAGATCTTAGCGTGGCGTCGACTTAACCGCTTGACCAAAGGTCTGTTGAGAGAGTCACCCGATCGCTGGGATTTCTATCTGGTGTATCTGGATTCTGCTTTCCGTCTGATGGCTGGTGAAGGTGAAATCGGGGACACTCCTGGGGAGGGAGAGGAGCAGGCTGATGATAGTCCCGCGCTGTGTGCCGCCTTCATCCGATCCTGCGGGGCTGACAATAAGAAACCCCTCCGAGGGCCGCACCTCGCTCTCATGGAGTTCTATCAGAGACTAAAAGAGCAGGATAAAGATCCTCAAGGTAAGTTTACATTCATGTTACAATATTTACAAATTTCAAGGAATGATTAAAAATTAAATAAATTCTATCATTATCATTACTTCTGTGTGAACAAATTTGATATGATGTAATTATTTTTCATAAAGAGGGAATACCAAAACAATGTGAAACATAGTTATGAATGATGAACACGGAGCAAGTGAATGAGTTTGTGTATTTGGGAAGTATGTTTACGAGTTTATTTCATTAATGGAGGGCTGAACGCCGTTGGCGGCAAAAAAAAACTGTCCAAAGAAACGAAGCTAACTGTCCACAATGGGGTAATGGCACCTACCTTGATGTATGGCAGTAATGTTGTAGAAATGAGATCCCTGAGGCGTATGTGTGATAAAACAAAGTACAATCATGTGAGAAACGTCAAGATACACAAAGAATGCAAGGTTGATGTAAATGTAAATGTAATAAGTAAGATTAAGAAAGCAACGCTCAGATAGTTTGGGCATGTAGAGCAAATGAATGAGGAAAGGAATGTAAGGAGAATATATGATGCAAATGTGAATAGTAGAAGAAATCAGGGACACCCGAGGAAAACATGGCAAAACCAAGTGAATCAGATACTTGAGTCGGGCTAAGAGTCAGAATAATAGAAAAGCATGTATGAATGTGAAGAGGTAAGGGATGTGTGCCAAGACCGAGTTGTTTGGTGGTCCGTCCTCTACCTATCCCTGCGGGAAATGGCATGGTTATTTGGTTAGTTTATTTTTCGTAATATAAAATATCAACAGTACCTGTTATTTATTTTCTGCAAACTAAGATAGTTTACATTTATTTATAAAAATAGAATATGATATGTTTATTTATAAAAATAGAATATGATATGTTTATTTATAAAAATAGAATATGATATGTTTATTTATAAAAATAGAACATGATATGTTTATTTATAAAAATAGAATATGATATGTTTATTTATAAAAATAGAATATGATATGTTTATTTATAAAAATAGAATAAGTTAAATAGTGATGCATAAAAATGAGAGATATCTATTGATAGATTGGAATTTTTAATAATTCTTGTGTGTCTGACGTACTTCAACACAACAGAAATATAAATATGTAAAACTACTACATCTACAAAGATGTTTCAAATTTCATCACCTTACCGTTAAGATCTTATTACATAATCTGTTTGTGAAAATATCGAAAGGAAGATAAAAAATATTTACCAACATAGCACAGAAGAAATTTTAATGTTTCTCATTCGTATGGCATACGATAACAAACAATATATCTTCTGTAAATTTATTTGCAATTATTCCATAAATAATTAGAATTTTAATAATAAATTAAACAATGTTACTTTGTTTGAACCACCTATATATTTGAGTAAAGCCGACCGGTTTCAGAACGACCGTTCCATCTTCAGTATACTTTTGCCCTGTATACGTTTGTCCTGTATACGTTTGCCATGAAGATGGAACGGTCGTTCTGAAACCGGTCGGCTTTACTCAAATATATAAGTGGTTCAAACAAAGTAACATTGTTTCATTTATTTATAATGGACAACCACAAAGTTATAGCTACATTCAAGAGTAATTAATTTTATTTTCAGGTTTATTAGGCGATGCCACGGATCTGCTTCTCGAATACTTCGTCATATTTGGCAGCAAGCCCTGCTGCGTGGCAGACCTCCGTCCCTACCTCCCCCTGGCCTCCGACCTGCCCCCCTTGCTCCTCGCATTAGAGCCCCCGCCGGGAGAAGAAGACTCCGCCTTGCTCCAACGCCGCGTCACCCTGGCCCAACTCTGCTCCTGCTGCGGAGCGCCCTCACCGAGTCTCCCCGAACTCGCCTGCGCCCCGTTCGACGCGCACAAACGCTGGGCGGAATCCCTGGCCACACAATCTTCCGCTCCGTTGCTGCAAGGTCTGAAAGATCTGAGAGTTGCGTTGGTGGCTTGTCCAACAGATTACCATTGCAAATTGCTGGCGATAAAGTTCTACCACACGCTGGGCTGTGCGTGGGGCGCGCACTCGCTGCATGAAGAGTTGGACGTGAAGCATGTGCAGCTTGACTCGCTGTGTCACCTGCATCACTCGCAGTTGGCGCGGTCTGGTTTACTGGCAATGGCAAAAGAGATATATATCCAAACAGTAAAGTTCTTTTCCAGCAGCTATAAAGATGTGAGTCTCTTTTCTTATAAAATAATTTCATATTTTGTATTTCTTGGGCGTCTATGTAACAATTTCTAGACAATTTGTTTTGTATTTTGTACACTGTTACTTATTTTCTATATTTTGCCAATGATTTCGACAAGTATGTGTCATTCACTAGTTTTAAAATCGCTTGTGTCAAAACCGGTAATAAAGTATAAAAAATAAGTAACAAGCGTACATTACAAAATAAAAACTCTTCAAAAACAAAATATTTATTAATATTTTGTTTTGGGAAATACATAATAACTTTGTGATGGATTTAGATAAGGCAAAACTTTGTTTTGTGTGCAAAAATTATGTTTCTCAAGAGAGCACTTGGAAGTGGAATATTTCAATTGTTAAGGTATTTAGGAAAAATATTTAGCTTCCAATGATTAGATTAGAGTTTTTATCGTTAAATAAAGTAATTAATTATAGTTTAATAACAGTTGTGCCAAAGGCTCGGTCATGACGAAGCCACTTAGATTGTTTAAATAATGCGAAAAATAAACACATGGCTTCAGTATTTTATGTGTCATTTTATCTTGTCCAGTTAGAAACACAACTCAAGGCCTAGTTATGAACATTATATTACAAATAACATTTTTCATAGCTACAATAATTATCTTGACAAGTTTTCTCAGCTAATGTGATTTACAGTTAGTTTTAGATATGATGAGATTTTATCAGTTTTAGATAATTTTACGTAGTACGTTTTTATAAACATATGTGTGCTTCTTTTCATCTTTCTAATCATAGAACAAAGTAAAAAACTAGAAGTGCCTTCCACACAAATTTGGATAGAAACAAATATTCCATTTCACTCTGTTTCACTTACAATAAAAATTTAAAAAAATTAAATTAAATTGCCTTTGAAAACTTTGGTTCCATAAAGGTGGATAGTTTAATCATTTTCCGATAAACTTTTACATTTTAATATAAAGCATGTGTTTTCTCTTTCTAACACAATTTAGGTCATATTTCGAATCCTGATAGTAATGTAGGTGCCACACTCAGTGATAAAAGTGTGAGCAGATATCTGTTGAACCGCGAGTGCTTATATGTTGTACCGTTACACAACGCTATCAAATATTTCTTCCTATGGTAGGAGAGAGGGTCAGATGAATTAGAGAGCTGCCACGAAATGCCATTTCTTTGTATTGAGTCTGTCAACTTGACGACAGCCGTCATTCGCCCGTTTAAGCAGCTCCGTAATTAACCTCATATTGGCCGGAGCCGCGCGCGCGGAACAAATTTTCGAAAAAAATAATTTTTTGAATGCGATTTTAACCCTTATGTATAAAGAAACTGTATGAAGGACAAGGTCAGAATCGCTTGCGCCAATATCATTCTTGATATAGCCAAAAGTTTCATTCACCCAGCGACACCAGAATATTTTTAAATGAATTATCTGTGGAATTTGGGTGTCAGATTTTGCTGCGATTTAAACTGTTAAAGTCCAATGCATGATAGTTGACAAAAATTTCGAAAAACCTATCAATTTACCAAATTAATGCAAGTATTGTTATTTTTATAGATAGTTTATAGTTCAAGGAATGTGTTTCGGTAAATAATACGATAAAATATACGATAGTTCAAAATTAATCCACAAAATGTTACTTCAAAGTGATGCTTTGCATAATTTCCGGTAAGGAAGTTAGTTTCAGGCATGGCTATCCACAGGTTAAAATGACCCCCTCTCCTGCTTACGGCGAGGAAGGTCGCATAACTTTTTGCATATCGCCTCGGCAGCGGTTACGGCAGATTACGGCGAATAACTTTTGGACTTTGAGCGCATAAACTGCTTAGGTTTGACAGATCTGATGAGATTGTATGGAGAGCGTTATTGTGCGTGCGATGATCTTTTATCTTCGCGTGTGGCACCCGTCTAAGAGAGACAACGATTTCTATGAGACCTATACGAGTTGTTCTGAAAGCTGAACATGTTGCATAGATAATTTTGTTTATTAAGTTTGCTATTTTATGAATGTTCAATAGTTTTAACACTGTTTATTTTCAACTGTTAAAATTACTCACCTATTTTCAGAGTGTCGATCATCTCACATTTTCCTACAAGTTCGGGACATTTATGAAGTTGAACGAACTGATGGACTGGAGAGAGCGCCTTCACAACTCTCTCTACCACGCCTGGTGCTCCGTAGAAGGGGTGCACTTGGCGCTGTTGGGAGCCACCACCCCCGCCCAGGCCAGCACCCTAATCCTGGCAGCCCCTGCCCCTCCAGAATTCCACACACTCACAGACAATAGAGATTTACAAGTTTCTGCTCACTGGGACGCCCCGGCCGTCGGAGATGAAACTGCGAAAGAAGAACAATTCCGTCAAGAAATCACGTATTTAAAAATTCGATCGTTGCTTATCGAAGGTTTGCGCACCATCACGATACCTGAATCGACAATTGCCATACGCGATCAGTTAGCGCAGCTTTTGACGGAGGAGCGAGCTAGGGCTCCTGAAGCCGTGAGGCCCCATAGTGCGGCGGGCCCCCTGCCTTCGCGTCTGCTGTCCCTGGTGCGGGGGCCTGCGCTGGATGTCTGTCTGGCGGGACTATCCTGTGTAGGAGCGCCGGCTCTTGAAGAGCCCTGCGTCCTGCTGGTGCAGGAGTATTACTCCAAGACCCTGGCTGCTGTGGAGCGGCAGACCACAGCTGTAGACCCTCTGTGGACGCACCGGGAGACTATGGAAGAAGTTGTCAATTTCCTCGAGGTGAGCTTCTTTCTTACACTTATTAACCAGTTTTAGTAGATGCTGGATATCTCTGCTTACCTCATCAGAGATATCCGGGTTCTCTAAATAAATGGTCACGGAATTTAGTTTATAAATCATAACACTGATTGTTTGGTAGAGTTATATTTTATTTGACACCAGAAGTGAGATATTACAAGGATTCTATCCGCGACAATAATTTGCGTAATTAAAAATAGCTTACTGGCGAGAGGAACGTTCAGACTGGAATGATCTCGAAGTTTTTTCCACTCGCGAGCTCAGTTCTGCTGTCTGCGCATTTTGCTGCGCAGGCAAGTGTTGCTAGAGTCTAGGTGACATTTTGCTCAAAATATAATAATAATCGCGGTGCCTACACAGTGGAGAGCCATGCCTGAAACTAACTTCCATACTGGAAATTATGCAAAGCATCACTTTAAAGTAACATTTTGTGGATTAATTTTTAGCTATCGTTTATTATATTTTCCGAAACACATTCCCTGAACAATAAACTATTTATAAAAAAACATTACTAACATTAATAACAGTAAATTGATAGGTTTTTGTATGAAGTATGTTTTTGTATACTTTTTCTATGTTTATGTTCGATGTATCACGTTCGGACTTTGACAGTTGAAATCGCGGCAAAAACTGACATCCGGATTCCATAGATAATTCATTTTAAAATATTCTGGTGTTGCCAGGTGAAATATTTGAAACTTTTGGCTGTACCAAGAATGATGTTGGCGCAAGCGATTCTCCTTGTCTTTCATACAGTTTCTTTATATATAAGGGTCAAAATCGCGTAAGGTGAATATATGATATGGAAGTGAATGGTAGATGAAGTCAAATATGAATGTTAATTTTTGTTATATTGCCCATGGTCGAGGGGCAAGTCTCTCGACTAGCAATCCAGAGGTCGCGGTTTCAAATCCCAGCGTGCGCAGACAAATTTTATTTGATTGTTTTGCATTTTCACAATTTAGTCATTTAAAATAATATAGTATATTTGCGGCACGCTTCAGAGTGGAAGATACTCTCAGTATCACCCCGGTGTAAGAATTGAAACTTTGCTTGAATATGCTTTAGCCATGTTTGGTGACCAGACCTGAATAGCCAATAACTCTCAGTATCACCCTGGTGTAAGAATTGAAACGTTGCTTGAATATGCTTTAGCCGTGTTTGGTGACCAGACCTGAATAGCCAGGTACTTCCCCATCCCTCTTCCCCATCTCCTTTACCTTTCCATTTACCTTCAGCCTCACAACATACCCCAATAAAAATAAAATCATTTAAAAATATTCTGGGGTTGCAAGGTGAATGAAATTTTTACCCATCTTATGGGGAAATGTTGGGCGCAAGCGATTCTGATCTTGTCCTTCATACAAATTCTGTACATGGAAGGGTCAAAATTGCAGACAAACATATTTTTTTCGAAATTTTTTAGAACTGCGCGCATCCGCGCGTCTCCGGCCAATTACAGGTTAAGCAAGGAGTGTGTGCAGAGACAGAGTTTTGTGGTAGTCTTCGCTCTCTGCCTACCGCTGCGAGGAAACTGTGATGCTTTGTTAATTATTAATTTTGTGTTGCAGGTTGTATCCTTCCTCTGCGTCATCTGCGGCCAATCAACCGACACCGCACGGGGGCCCAAAGGCAAAGGGGCGCGCAAGCCTGCCGGGCCTCTAACTGTCGCTCTTCAGGAAGCAGTCGCGGGTCTGGCCCCCGCGCTTGCCGCCTGGGCCCTGCCTTCCCAGCTGGAGGCCCTGGGTCTGGAGGAGCCCCAATGCCCACTGGTTAAGGGCCACGTCAGGGCCTCCGCCTGTCTAGCGCAGGCCCTCAAGGACAAGACCAAATACCTGGCAGGCCTCGCATAAGACTGATGGACTCGGTTTCACTGTGATACCTTTATGGAATACGTGCTCTTGTTATTGTTATAAGGTGTGCGCATATTGATGGCGGAGTTCAAAACTGTCACAAAATCAACCATAGATAATTGAAATAAAGGGAGATACTACAGAATGGAAAATACTCTCAGTATCGCTCTGGTGAAAGACCACCATTCAGAAATGAAACGTTGCTTGAAACCCCACACAGGAGGCCCTTAGGAAAATAATATCCATTAGGGCCTATATCATTTCCTTTTTAACCTGTTGATTGCCCGAGGAACAACACGGAAATTTCACGACCTTCAATTTGAATTGAATGTTTTGTGGATTAATTTTTACCTATCGTATATTTTATTGACCGAAACACATTCCTAGAACGATAAACTATGTACCAAAACAACATTATTTGCGTTAATTACGTAAATTGATAGGTTTTACTATGTTTTAGTCGAGGAACACTCATAAATTGAGACGCGGCACCCGCGGCAGAAATGACATTTCTTGTCCACAGATAAAAATTATTTTAAAATATTCTGAGGTTACAAGGTGAATGAAATCTTTACCCATCCCATAGGGAATGTTGGCGCAAACGATTCTGACACTTCCTTTACAAATTTTGTACATAGAAGGGTCAAAATAGTAGAAAATACGTATTTTTTCCCCACGCATGCGCAGAAACTGCCTAAATCCCCGCGTCACGGCAAATTAAATATAAATTATTCCGAGTGACTAAACGCATTGCGGGTTTCGCTATGGTAAAGGACGATAATAGAGCAAGCGTTTCTGACCTTGTTCTTCATACACTTTGTTTATACATAAGTTTGCATTTCAAATTAAATTAATTGCATTTCAAAGTGCCGCGGCCACCGGGTGACAAACGGCAATCCAGAAGTTAAGGAAAAAGGTACGAAAGATGGACAGGAATCTGGGGGTCAGTGTGTCCAGGAGTGACGGACGTATGAATCCATCTCTCCAACTGCCGTGAAGGCGATGGGTCGAGAAAGTCCGGCTGGACAGATCAAAAGATCTTCCTCAACCAGTCTCTCCCATCCAGCCCGCCTCACAGGAGGCGGGCAGACGCATCCTCCGCCAAGTCCTGGATAAACCTCACCCCTCGGGCAAATCTGCTAAGTCACCAAACGTAGCTAACCACTTGAGGTGACCTATGGCATAAGTGTTGGTTATCCAATAAATGGTTTGGACCTCCTCGTAAATTAATCTTCCTCTTTGTTCCACCTTATAACTAACCCCGATTGGGGATACCATAGTTCCACTGGCTCCAAATGATTGGGAGCAGTTAGGAATCTTATACGGTACTCACATAAGGCATGAAAGCATGCTGATCATAGCGGCCATGACGCAATCAAAGTTATGCATTCGCAGTGTAGTTACAAACAAATGTGGGACATTGCTGTGCGTTGATGCTATCTCCAGTAGTAATGATGAACGATGTTAGCGACACTTCAGTGCATATGATTTCATACTAATAATAATGGTTTATGTCCCATTTCTCTCGTTTTCTATTATCTATGGTTGTAACATTCAATTCTTTTGCATGCTGTAACGAGAAAGAAGGTTTAGCGAGGTCCATTGTAATCCTATTGTGTCTTATCATACTATGTATTGTTATTGAGAGAGGGGACGATTTACAACAGAGCTATCAACAGTTTGCCCGTCACCATTATTTGTAACCATTATTGTGGGTGCAAATGTTACATAGTATACGAATCAGAATGAACATATTTATCATAGCTTCAAAATGTCTACAAACAATACTCAAGTATGTAACCCACTGTGAAAAGGTATTATGTTACCTTCAACTTCAATCATATTTATTTTTCATCGGAGTTTTAACATTCTTTTAACCTGTCACAAGCCGTAAAAAACATGGGAATTCCCTAACAAAGCACGACATTGAATTGAATGTTTTGTGGGTTAATTTTGAGTTATCGTATATTTTATTGACCGAAACACATTCCTAGAACAATAAACTATGTACCAAAACAACATTACTTGCGTTAATTACGTAAATTAATAGGTTTTACGATGTTTTAGTCGAGGAACACGCATCAACTTTGACAGCTAAAATTTGCGGCAAATCTGACATTTTCATGTCACAGATAAAATCGTTTAAAAATATTCTGGGGTTGCAAGGTGAATGAAATTTTTACCCATCTTATGGGGTAATGTTGGCGCAAGCGATTCTGACCTTGTTCTTTATACAAATTATGTACATAGAAGGGTCAAAATCGCAGACAAACATATTTATTTCGAAATATTTTTTTCGCGCATATGAGCGTGTCCGGCCAATTACAGGTTAAAAGAAATAATTTTTTATGTTTTTCTTTTACTCACAAATAATTGCCTAAGTTGCGTCCAAAATAATGAAACACTAAAATCTTTAATGGCCTATATCTTATAATTTAAAGCAAAAATAAATAAAGTAGCTCACATCTTAACTAGATATTTGATATACCTTTTGATTACAAAAATAATTTTTCAGTTTGGTTGGGTATTTTTTGATCTCAAATCCAAATCTAAGATTTGTATGAAACGGGCAGAAATGGGCTGCGCATGCGTTCCCCTTAAGGTTTTATAAAAAAAAACTAAGTCTTTAAAATAAATTCATTTTACTTTTTTAAAATCATCTACCTAAATTTGAATAGCTATCGCTCAAGTGGTTGACAGTTGATGTTATTAAGGCTGGTTTGTTTCTAACTCGTCACATTTTATGCTCGTCAAAACATCGATCAGCGTCATTTTGACATTTGTACGGTCCCCATTTAACACCGATTCTCAACCCATATAAGTGTTTGACCAAATTCATCAAATGTTACGAGAATTAAAACAACCCAATTGATAACAATATTTTTTATTGTGAATTTTCATCTTTTTTGTAAGGTCCCCATTTAACACCGATTCTCCACCCATATAAGTGTTTGATCAAATTCATAAAATGTTACGAGAATTAAAACAACCCAATTGATAACAATATTTTTTATTGTGAATTTTCATCTTGTTTTGAACTTTGCCATCGATACTACTCAGAAAGTCTGTTGTTAGACTTCGTCACTTTGTATGATTAAGATATATTATTATTATATAATGTTTAACTCTACAAGTTTGTGTACGGATGCCGGTTGCATGTTTCGAAAGTGAGATATCGTATTAGTCTCGATATTATGGGGCCTAGATTTTTATAAACATTTCAAAATTGTAACTATTTTCTAACAAGAGTAATATTATAGTTTTGTGAGAAATGAAACAATGTTGTATAGATGACATATTGGGAGTTGGCGGGTAAATGTAAAATTCTTATTTATCTTGTCGGGGATTTTGTCTCTCGGTGTTTTTATCCTTCTAGTTCTTTTACGATAGAAATATTACCCTTTACGAGATGACTTGTCGTACTTAACCCGTTGAACGCGAATCAGACAGCAGATGGGTTGCAAGCGGACGTGATCCATTCGTGGATGCCACAACACAGGGATGACAGTCTTGCGCTCATACTTAGCCACGAAACGTCACGCTTTTAAAGAGTTAGCGGGTAATATTAAAGGACTTTAAATAGATCTTAAAATACATCTACAAGGTGGCGCAAAAGTTGTCATCCGATGTTCTTTTTTTTATGAATGAAAAATTTTGGTTCTGCTTTTGGATTGTGTTTATTTAATGTCTTAATTTTTTTTCCATTAAGTCGAGAAAATGATATCGGCCAAGTGGCCATTGCCAAAATTGATGACCACAGGCCAGATTTATTGCATTTTCGAGAACTTTCTGCGATAGGTTCTCGCATTCTTGACGGATATTCTCTTTGAGGGCTTCAAGAGTCTGAGGCTTGTTGACGTAGACTAGTGACTTCAAAAAATCCCACAAAAAGAAGTCTGGAACGGTTATATCTTGCTGGGCAATGCAAATCACCAAAATGAGAGATTAGGCGATCCGAAAAGGCGTTTTTTCAAAAAAATTGCCATATTCTTGAGGAGTATAGCGATTTATGTCTTTTTGACGTGTATTTTGTATCTGTTGTATTACAAATGTCAAAGCAGAACTGACAATCGCCACCATTTGCAAAAATTATGGCATCTTCCGATAGGGTGATGACTTTTGCGCCACCTTGTATAACAAAATGGATTAAAAATTGATTTGCAAATTTTTGGCAGAGCCAGATCGATGGAGAATGCTGTGGAAAAGAGTTATGTTGTAAAATCTGATCTGAAATTAATGATGTGAATTTATGAAGGGATATTTATATGATTTGGAAATGTAAAGTTGATGGTCAGAGAAAGGAGTGTCATGATAATGCATAATGCACATGCAAATAGAAGAAACATTTTGATATGTTCCAAGATGATTGAGGGGGTGTTTCACATCCTCTTGATAACTTATCCACAGGATAACTTACATTAATAAATACATAAATACAATTCTCAATAGACAGAAAACTCGAATAGCGAATAGTAAACTCAAACTTTATCAATAAGGGGGCTATAAAGATGACGATGAAATATCCCTGTGAATCAAATACTTCAGTCATATCGTGTGAGTGAATCAAATACTTCAGTCATGTCATAAGAGTGAATTAAATACTTCAGCCATGTTGTGTGAGTAAATCACATTCCTCAGTTATGTCATGTGAGTGAATCACATACTTCAGCCATATCATGTGAGTGAATCAAATACTTCAGTCATATCATGTGAGTGAATCAAATACTTCAGTATTGCCATGTGTGTGAATCAAACACTTCAGTCTTATCATGTGAGTGAATATTTCAGCCAAGTTGTTTGAGTGAATCACATACTTCGATTTGAGTGAATCACATTCTTCAGTCATGTCATGTGAGTAAATCACACACTTCAGCCAAGTCGTTTGAGTGAATCACATACTTCAGTCATGTCATATGAGTGAATCAGATATGTGTTTCAGCAATGTCATGTGAGTGAATCAAATACTTCAGTAATGTCATGTGAGCGAATCAGACACTTCAGCAATGTCATGTAAAGACTCAGAGTAACAATTGGACCATGTATGAATGTAAATAGAGCTAACAGTTGTATGCCTAGACAGAATTATGTGACATTCCAACCTCAATTTCAGAATCTCCCCATTTGACCAGAATTTATACTAAGTCCATGAGATTTTTTAACTCGAATATTTTTTTTCTAATTATGTACACGTTTGTGTAGGTACATATTATGTATATCTTTTAATATTTTCATCATGTTAAAAAAAATTGAGTATTTTTTATGTGGCATTTCTATCATGATACAATCAAATTCATACTTCATAGGAGTCAATACAAATGATCTGATAGTCATAAGAATGTATGAATTTGGATTGGATCAATTAACAGATTTCAAATATTTTTTTATTAAAAATGTTTGAATGAATTTCACTAACGGTGGGTTTCTTCATTTACCGAGAATGCTAAATGCAATGCTAATTGTAAAAGTAAACGATAAAATGCATAGAAATTTTTAAATTTCGATCGTTTACTTTTACAATTAGCATTGCATTTAGCATTATCGGTGAATGAAGAAACCCACCATAAGATCACAATTGCTAAAACACTGCAATCTCATTGTATCGTTAGTTTTAAAGATATTTTTTATCTTTTACCTTTCAGTCAATTAAAAACTATACACGGGTATGTTTCACAATGCTAATTGTAACCACTTTATGTATAAAGGCGGGTACAGATTGCTGTAACGTAACATGAAAGGAATATTTCATAAGTGTGGACGCAGCGCGCGCACGAACCGAACATGAACCTACTCGCATCTGTTTCCGGCATGCGCGCAGCGAACATAGCTCAGTCTGCCGGGAACAAGTTCTCCATTGTTCGCGCGCGTTCTGACGTACAGACACAAACAACCCGTCCACACTAACGCTCCGCGCACACTGCGCGCCCCTTTGTATTCGGCGAAAAAACCGAAACTTTGTGGATTGCGGCGCGAACGTGTTGAAATGCTCTGTTCGCGCGCGGAGTGTGCGCGGTTCATGCACGCAAGGCGTCCACACTATAGGAATTCTGTTACATTGCATGATACATTGCGGCAATGTGGACGGCAAATTCTTTCATTGCGTGTTACGTTACAGCAATCTGTACGCGGCTTTACGTATGTACACATCCTGTGGAAAAGAGTCGTAAGTCAAGAGAGTAAATTTTACAGGAGATAAAAATAAATTTAATGATGGTCGATAAAACAAGAGGTCTCGTTGAAAAGAAACACTAGCGACATCTCGTGGAGATAGAGTTATCTAACTTATACGGTTTTCAAGGGGTATAGATAATCACGATCACTTTACTATTCAGAGATAAAAGTAAAAATGTATAAAACTTTGACTTGTGATCCTTTTCTACAAGATGTGCGATGTATACAGGTGTCCGGGGGTAAAGTGCATTAACTTCGGGAGGTGATTCTACATGATAGTACAAGTAAAAAAGATAATAACTTTTTTCGAAATTCCAACTTTTAGGGGTAATTTTGAGGTAAAAAGATAAAATTCGCCCGGCGTGTGCGGCCAGATTTATTATTTTCCGCTGTTACGATACGGGCCAATCACAATCGAGCCGGGCGCCCGGAAGGCTCGCAGCCAGTAAGATCGTACCTCACACTAAGGATTTTAAGTAGGTACGTCTTTTTGTGTGGGAAAAAAAATGTTGGAATTTCGGAAAAAGTTGTTAATCTTTTTTACTCCTACCATCATGCAGAATCACGTTAATGCACTCTACCCCCGAACACCCTGTATATTGATGAAAAATATACAGGATGTAACAGCATGTACCCGAAGGATTTTAACCCGTCTGCTTGGTTAAATAAATTTGAACCTCACAATCCGTAAGCCTCAGTTTCGAGCGAAAAATCAGAAACTGTAAAATATCTATGCAAGATAGCTTTCATATTTCAAAGACAATAAGAAGCATTATTTCATTCTCTTTCTGGTTAAAATAAAAAGTACATATGTTTGCAGGAGAGAAAGAGAGATATGTAGCTTTTAAAATGTAAAGTCGCTCAGGACGTTTTTGGTCTTATAAAAGTATAATGCGATTATGTGTTTTGGGATGTATTTATTCCTAAACAAGCAGACGGGTTAAACAGCGATTTCTGAGCATATTTGGAGTAAAAATGTATACGTCATTTTGCTGTCTGATGATGTTTTTTTTAATTAAAAATGATAAAAAATATTTTTCCACCACGAGTGGTTGGGTGCAGTCAGCACGGGTCGTGTGATATGCACTCCGTCTCGTTTCAGCAGCTTGTGATCCCCTCGCGACGTGTAGGAGTGAGATCAGTGGCTATATGTGATTGAAAATTTTGTTTTTTCAAAACACAAAAAATATCAGACAGCAAAATGTCATCTACTTTTTGTACTCCAAATATGCTCAGGAATTGCTGGTTAAAATTCTTCGGATACGTGCTGTTACACCCTGTATATCACCACAACACAGTAATTTGCACTATAAAGCTGTTGTGAATTTTCTAAGTAAAAACTCATTTTGTCTCTATCCTATAAACATGTATGTGTACAAATTTTCTGAATTTTGGCTGCAACAAAATGTACTCATCGGCACTTTCTAAGTATAAGGTGTCACAAATTTTACAAAAATTTTACGTATGACTCAATCTGACGTTGTTTGTCTTGAGTACACCATAATATGTTTATAGAATATCTAACACTGCAATGATCTGCAATAGTTAACGCGTCACATGTTTAAAGACGTATTGTAACTCATTCTGACAAGACGTCATCTGTGATGATAATTCGTCAGCACCTCATAACAACATGTTTATTGAATTTCTGACTTTTGGCAGCCACACCACAGTAGTCTGCCTCACTGCCACGAGTTTACCAAAGTATTGTAAATTAATCTAGATGTCATCTGTGATGGCAATTGATCAGTACGATAACATGTTTATGGAGTTTCTGACCTTTGGCAGCAATACAACAATTAATCTACCTGAACTGTCACTTGTTTAAAAATTATTGTAAGTCAATCTTGTAAGTTTACAGCATTTTATGAAAGTATGTCGGTACATAATATATAATATTTTGTACTGAACGCGGCTGAAAGACCTGATAAGTTTGATGGATATCGTAATACATATTGTAGTTTGTCTGGGAATCTTTCTGCATTTTTTTTTTAAATAACCCAATATTTGGGGATCAAAATTTAGGAACATTCATTCAAGTTTTCTGGACAGGTATACGAGGAAAAATAATTTTGTTCACTCAAGTAGAGATTTGCAGATAAGCTATTTAACATAGGCCCCAAGAGAGAGCCTTGAGGTATGCCCGGCCAGCTCCCAAATGGCCGCCTTTAATATTGTTAACGTCTGCCATATCATAAGTTACGTCAGAAGTTAGGCTATGATCGGGCCAAGCAGGTTGTAAAATTTGTATAAAATACTGAATAATTATTGTAAATATTTTTATGAAATGCCTTTGACATCTACTTGTGTCAATAAAAAAGTTGAGAATGCCCAGGTTTTTTTATTCTGTACCATTCAATTTGCTCTATCATAGGTCATCCCAAGTGGTTCGTTATGTTTGATGACTTTGCAGGGGTGCTTGGCTTCATTGGGTGAGGTTTGTTGAGGTCTTGATGACAGATGCGTCTACCCATCAGCTGCCTGGCGGGCCGGATCTGGAGACCCTTTGATCAGTCCAGCCAGATTCTCAACGTCGTGTCATTCCTGCTGGATCCACGGAACCTCTTTTCTCTACTAAATAAGAATACCTTATTCCTTTACTAAAAAGACCCTCCACCCAGCATCCCCAAAGATGACATCGGCCATTAGGGAAATTATTTTCCTCAGGTTCAGGTCCGGGGAACATCAGATACAAATGTGAAGTACGGCAAACAATATATTTCCAATTGTGTTATTGTCGTGCACCCCCAAAAATGGAAGAGTCCAATAAAACTTTTACTTTCATATGAAAAATGGAGAAGAGCAAATCTGGGGAATTATCAGGGAAATTCTTCTGGTTCCTTCTCCTGTTAAAAGTAGTTGTCTATCATCGAAGAAAACTTCAGTCAGTGGAGCTGCAACAATATAGGGTTAAAAAGTACAGGAAAAAATGAAACTCAAGTTAGAACTTAACATTGTTTATTTAATGCAAAAAAACACTTAACAAATTAGCATTTACTACTTAAGGCCTCATCCACACCCCTCCCCCCTCCCCCCCTCTGACACTGGCACGTGCCGTCGTATTATATTTACAGATAACAAACAGGAAAGTTTACAAATTCACAGGTGACGATTATTTCTACCAAATCATACTTAGACGAGCGTAACAGTGACGATTCGACAAACCCAAACCAAAATACTCAAATGTTACTTCACTGGAGCCAACTTAGAAAATAATAAAAAAATCATTGTTTTGTCACAAAAAAATTGCAATAATAGTACTAAACTCTGTTAAACCGTTAGGCTAAATTGTTCACTTTTGAGAACAACTCTTATATTGTATGTCTCATAGAAATTGTTCTCTTTCTGATTATGATGGTGAGAAGTATGATCTAATGGCATTAGAAAGAGAAAACACCTGCTTTATATTCAAATTTAAAAGTTAACCACAAACAATTAAAATGTACACCTTTATGAAACCAAAGTTTCCGACCGCAATTTGAAAAAAAATTATGAAACTTTGTGAATTTTTTATTAATTATTTTTACACAAAACAACCCAAAAGTGAGGTGACGATAATGATTATAATACATTTATTTGTCTAATAAAATGTATTTTTTTTTCATTATCGGTAATTTTAATCAGAAAAAACGTAAGTTCAAGCCATTTTTAAAACTTTTTTATGTTTGCATTCCAAAAATATTAAACGAATTATGTGTTTATTTTTAATAATCAAATTTGATAGCATATTTCATCACCTTTCAAAAACAGTTTTTAGTTTTCGGATACATTCAGAAATATTCCATTTATTTGGTTTTTATTACAAAGTGGACTAACCCTCTGTCAAAATATGCCTGAGGTCTGAGAAAAATCATTTTAAAAATGCAATATTTAGGCTGGGAATACATAAATTGCTACTAGCAGTCAATATCAACATAAACAATACGGCAATCCATGTAGTCTATTAATGATTACATTAATTGCAAGCGCAGATGGACAATGGACGGTATTTCTCAGTGGTTAACACAGGGGCCAGCAAGAAACTTCAATAAACAATTTTTTTAAAAGTGTCTTTAACTAATCCAAACGCAAAATGAATATTTAAGGGTGACACTGCAATTGCAGTGTTTTGTACTGTGCACATGCACGATTCTTCAACACCGCAATTGAAGGGCTCTGGCCCCTAGGGGTTAATATAGTATTTACCCCTATAATAAAGAAAGGAATAAATAATGTTCAAAATTTGAAAATATGTTTTTTTTACAATATTTCTGGGTTAATATTCACACCTAGCAAAAGGAAATAAATGTCAAAGGTGGTCAAAACCACTGGTAAATGTCAAAACCACTGGTCTTCACGAATATAGGTGTTTTTAATAAATTAAAAGTACAATCATTAAAAAATCACAGCAATGCAGAAAGAGTTAAGCTGCTAATGGCCATTTTTGATGTGCATTTTATGGCACTGTAAGCTAAACCAGTAGCTTGTAAAAAACCTTTGTTTTTGAAGGTCAAAAGCATCTTATGTCAATTAACATAAACAGTATCAATAAATTAATTTGTTTAGCAGTTCATCAGAATATATTATTCATACAAAAATTCATTCTACCCTTTAGAAGATTGTCTATGACAAAGCAATGAAAATATAGCTTCTAAGTTCGCTCTTGTACTGTAACATTTGCAAATAGGACAGGTATTTTGCGTTTGGCGGGTCGAAATCATTCTTCAAGCACATTATGCCAGGCAGCGGTTGCTTGCACAAGGAAGCGGATGGGATCGTGTGCAACAGTGCGCAGTTCATCTCGCGTACATCAGATACAAACATGAAGTTCGGCAAACATCAGATACAAATGTGAAGTTCGGCGAACATCGAATATAAATATGAAGTTCGGCATGTATCAGATACAAGCATGAAGTTCGACAAACATCAGATACAATTGATACAAACATGAAGTTCGGCAAACATCAGATACAAACATGAAGTTCGACAAACATCAGATACAATTGATACAAACATGAAGTTCGGCAAACATCAGATACAAACATGAAGTTCGGCAAACATCAGATACAAACGTGAAGTTCGGCGAACATCGAATATAAATATGAAGTTCGGCATGTATCAGATACAAGCATGAAGTTCGACAAACATCAGATACAAACATGAAGTTCGACAAACATCAAATACGAATGTGAAGTTCGGCGAACATTGATTATAAACATGAAGTTCGGCAAATATCAGATACAAATATGAAATTTGTCAAACATCGAGTACAAATATGAAGTTTTGGGACCATCAAGTACAAATATGATCGGCGAACATCAGATACAAATATATAGTTCAGCGAACATCGATTGCAAATTTGAAGTTTGGGGAACATCAGATACAAATATGAAGTTCAGCGAGCATCGATTGTAAATATGAAGTTCGGCAAATGTCAGTCACAAATATGAAGTTCGGCGAACATCAAATACAAACATGAAGATCGGCAAACATCAGATACAAACATGAAGTTCAGCAAACATGGGATTCAAGTATGAAGTTTGGCGAACATCAGATACAAACGTGAAGTTCGGCGAACAACCGCCCGCTCGGAGTGTCCAACTAGACCCCGTTAATACCTTGTCTAACAAGACGGAACCCGATGAACACCGCGGAAGTCGTTGTTACGATTAATAAATATTAAATTCCTATATTCCAATAATAATTTAAACCAATTTAAATCAGCCGGTAAATTGCTCAGAAGCTTAGTTTTTTACGTTACACCACACCACGTCCTACTGACTGGAGCTGGTGAATCTATCACACCCCTAACGGATGATCGAAAGGAAGTTCAGAAGTGTAAAATCCAATTTTATTCATGTTTTATTAATGTTTCAGAACCAAAGCCTTGCCGTAGATCTCGTCAAAATTAAATGACTTAAATAATTCAGACCTTAATCAGAGATTTCTTGTAAATATTTTGACTGTTTTTATTCACCAACCTTTGGTTATTATTTCACAGAAAAAAAACATTAGATCATAATAGATTGTATTACAGTTCTGAGCAAAATACCGACTCGTGTAAATCGTACTCTAGACATTATTCTTTTATCAACGATAATGTTTAATAAATATAAAAGAGTAAAGTCAATTTTTATATTATAATTCTGTTAATAACTACGCCCTTGGAAAACAATGCTAAAGGCGTTCCGCCAATAACTTTGTTGCAACTTCCCTCGCCGTCGTAAACGACACATGTAACAGACAGAGAGGTTAGAAACATTTTTAAAATTTTGTATTTTTCAATTGTAGTACTCCAGCACATTTAACGGAGTTGTTAGCAGGACAATGGTTGTAATCTCTCCCTCATTTACAAGTTACAACTCCAATATAAACCCTTTTTTTATAATTAGGCAGAAATTACAACATACCACTCAGTAGTTAGTTTGATTGTAATGCCCCTATTAGCGACCTAACCTAACCTCTCTAACTGTTTCATGCTTTATCTACGAGGTTACAATGAAAATCTCCGATGTTGATTTGTTTATAACGTTACAATTAAACCTAACTTTTCGTCTTTGTGAATGAGGTTAAAACGTAATTCTCAACTCCGACCGTGATTTGCTCGGTTGTTTGCAACACCCCGGTTAATAAACTAACCTAATACCTCTTACCGTTATATTCTTCGTCTATGAGGTTACAGCGTATCTCTCAGTTCTGACTATAAATTGTTTTGGTGTTTACAACGCCCCGTTTAATAACCTAATCTAACATCTCTTACCGTTACATGTTTCGTCCATGAGGTAACAACGTTTCTCTTATCTCTGACCGAAGTTTGGTTGATAGTAACCCAACTTATTCGAACCTCTCTTACCGTTACATGCTCTGTTTATGTAAATGAGGTTACAACGTACATCGCAGCTGGTGACCCGACAGTTGATCCTCCAACAGTTGAACCCCCGAAACATATTTATTATAAAATTATAATTTTTTGTGCATTATTTACCAATTTAAAACCTAAATTCGACTTCAAAAATATGTTTGATGAAGTCCCCGGCAATGCCCCAATTCAAAAATATGTTTAACCTCTAATCGGCCGGAGACATGGGCATGCGTGCCAAAAATATTTCGAAAAAAATATGTTTGTCTGCGATTTTGACCCTTCTATGTACAGAATTTGTATGAAGGACAAGGTCAGAATCGCTTGCGCCAACATTTACACTTAAGACAGGCAAAAATTTCATTCAGCTGGCAACCCCAGAATATTTTTAAATGATTTTATCTGTGGCATCAAAATGTCAAATTTGCCGCGATTCTTTCTGTCAAAGTCTACGAGTGTTACTTGACGAAAACATCGTAAAACCTATCAATTTACATAATTAACGCAAGTAATGTTGTTTTGGTACATAGTTTATTGTTCTAGGAATGTGTTTCGGACAATAAAATATACGATAGCTCAAAATTAATCCGCAAAACATTCAATTCAAAATTCAAACTGGTGCTTTGTTAGGAAATTTTTGTGTTTTTCCTCGCTTGTGACAGGTTAATAGAGTTTTCACAATCAAAAGTAGACAGAGACCTTCCTCTTGTTTTGAAGGTCACATGTGCAAAATTTCATCAACTTTGGCATAAAACTGTAGATTTGCATACAAATCAAATCCACATCGCCCTCTTGCCAGCCCGCTCGTCAACCACATACAAAACATTCTCCTTCATATATTATATATTTCAACCAATTTACACAAAACCTTGACAAATTATATACCAAAACCTTTCCCGTGAATCATTCTATATATTGGTGAAAACCGCATGAAAATCCTTTCAGTAGTTTTTGAGTTTATCGCGAAAAGACAGACTGCGAACAGCAGCGGAGGACTTTGTTTTATAATATGTAGAGATTATAAGCTGGTATACATATCAAACGTATTTATTTACAGTGTCAATTGTTTGTACTTACACGCTGGTATATATATATACAGTAGTTTTATCCTTGATGCATTTGATTGAAAATGATCAATACTTTTGTTATTCAGCGGTACATCCTTTTGCACACCCCTTCGGGGACACTCACAGTCTGTCAAATAACAGTAGAAAATATATGAGGGTGCCACTGTCTTTCAAATGGCAATACTAAAAATATAATCACGGTGTTAATCTAAAGCTGTGTAACCTACATTTTAATTAAAAATTAAAAAGTGAAAAAAATATTTTTTCATTCCACTGATCTCAAATTAGAATTGCATACCTATATGCAATTATTATATCTTACAATTTTATGTTAACATAATGAAGACTAACGATATTGTAATAAAATATAAAGCAAACATTAGAAATTTCTCACATGTATTTAATATTAGCTTAAGTACCTGCTAGCGTTGTCCAGGCTTTAGATCATGTCTCTAATTTTAGATTTGAATATATTGAACTATTTGACGACCTCCGTAGTCCAGTGGGTAAGACTCTCGACTCACAGTCCGGAGGTCGCGGGTTCAAACCCGACATGCGCAAATAAATTTTATTTGATTAATTTGTGTTATTTCACAATTAATTCATTAAAAATAATATATAGTATATTTGCGGCATGTTCCAGAGTGGAAGATACTATCAGTATCGCCCTGGTGTAAGACCACCATTCAGAATTGAAACGTTGCTTGAAAATGGCTTTAGCCGTGTTTGGTGACCAGATCTGAATAGCCAGGTACTTCCCAACCTCCCTCTTCCCCACCTCCTTCCCCTCCCCTCTACCTTCAGCCTCACAACATACCCCAATTGGGGATGCCATAGTCTCACTGGCTCCAGACGGGAGCAGTTGAGATTCTTGTGCGGTTATTCACTGTAAAAAAAAAAAAAAATTCAGATCTAAAAGTAGTGTAACTAAACTCACCATTAATGATTCTTCCTTTCTACCTACTGTCAAATTCAAATTTATGTTAGATTAAATGGAAGCCAATCACTTTGTAGAACACAATCTAATCATTTATGTCATTAAGTAGATACCTTGTGCTTCCTCAATTTAATTTTTTTTTTTAGGAACAAAAAAATGTATTTTTAAATGTATATACGGTGTTCTGCATCTTTAGTGTGATTGCACTTTAAAAGAATATTTGACAGGTAAATTGGTGTTGCCAGCTTACAAATTTTGTAGTTCAATTTTTATATTTTTTACTCTTATTTGACAGACTCTACATTTCGTGTAAGTAGGAATACCATATTTTCCTTAAACCGACCGTGCATTGCAAATAAGCATGCCTGGAGGCCAACTGTCGGGGTATCAACTGTAGTATGTTTGGTTGTTTGCAACGCCCCGGTTAATAACTTAACCTAATCTCGTCCTTGAGGTTACAACTTCTCGGCTCTGACCGTTGTTTATTTATTTGAAACGTCGCAGTTAATAAACCTAACCTAACCTCTCTTAACAACATAGCTCTGATGGTAGTTAATCTGTTTGGTTTTGTTAATAGATGTCCGGGCATCGGGTCCAGTCCTGGCGCTCCTTGCAGGGCCAGTAGTCGCCCGTGTAGAAGTGGGTGGTGGAGTCGGTGGGTGCCTGGTGGCGGCTGAACCAGGCGGGCTGTTCGGGGGCGGGGGCGGGGGACGTTCCGGCGGCCGCTGCTTCGGCTGCGGCCTCGCGCTGCCGTCTCTTGCAGCGCTGCTTCTCTTCTAGTCGCAGCTTCTCGCTATACAAATAATTATAATTTAAAACAACAATTAAATTTTATAAGAATTTAAAAAGAAAGAACACATTATGAGTTCACTCGGAAATTAAAAAGGGAGAAAATAAATTCCCTCAGATTATTCCCTTGTAGGGAACTTGCATTTATGTCTAGGCTTTCGAAGCGAGGCATATGAATTCGATGGGGAGTTGTACATATTATGAAATTACTCTTAGGAGTTTCATATGTAAGTTTGTTTGCAAGTTTCCGGCGAGCAACCACTTTGAGTGGCTCCCTAAAGTCGGTGGCCCGGACCAGAGGTCAGCATGATCGAAATTAGGTATGAGAGGGATAATCTACTGTTATTATATATCGATGGCCACTCCTAATGGAATACAAAATGAAATGTCTATTAACTGTACAGGGCCTGCAGATTCTTTAACAACTGCTAACTCCGAACAACTTGCAAGTGTGCTTCACGGTTGAATTTGACAGCAACATCAGGTTTGGAGCCCCAAAATACTTGAAAAACCCTCGACTCTGTGCAGAAATGGTCGGTCTATTTGATAGATTCTCCCATCTTAACAAACGGATTGCAATCCTTAGGCTCCTCCGTTCATGGAGATACTTACAAACTATATGATTGTGACGCAACCACAAGTACCCTGCAGATATACTACTCTTTAATGCTGGTTTCCGTACACGGCGCTATCCGAAATTTACTGAAATAGATCATTTTTCACGTGGAGCCGTGGAGTTAACACGATGTCAAATGACTTTTTTTCCAACATCAATCCATGCCTTCTCCGCTAAATTCTTTCTCACATATTCTGGTAAAGTAATTCTGATAAACACGCATTTTTTCCACTTAATGAACAAATCTAACATTACTTTAATGTTCGGATGCCATTCCTGTCAAACGTTAAACGAATAAGTAGCAGACACAAACGATGCGACGCGTCGCGTGCGATCAGCACTGTCGGTAGCGTGCAACAGATTTGAAACCGACAGCCGTCACATAGCGCCGTGTACGAGAACCAGTAAAATCGTACGGGGAGTACTTACGATCGGCGCGCATGATACGCGCACGAGGATCGAGTAGCTTGTAAGTAGCGTCATGTACGGAGGCACTTAGAGCACAGACATCGGGCGGGAATGCTGTCCTTGTTCTACTAATATTTCAATGGAAGAAGCTCTGAGGAACTAGCATCATTGATCCTCTCAGCACTGAGCATTGTCAGGAAACACGCGCCCAACATATGTACACAGTTGATATTTGTCACATGAGAACAGGTCGTTTCTACAACTCATTCTTGAGTTCAACAGCTCGGCTGTGGAACTATTTGCCGGCCTCTGTTTCCTCCCTCCTTTAACATGGGTCTCTTTAACTCCTTCCTCTCCTCTAAGAGACCCCCACACAACTTCCAGAAAGATGACAACCTTAGAGAAATTATTTTCCCCAGGGCCTCCTGTGTGAAGCGAAACTTTACCAAAACAATCTCAACCAATGAAGAACCAAGAAGCCTTTAAAAGTGAGGTCATAATCAAAGCGCAGATTTCAACGAATAGGAGCCTTGATAGGAGTTTGATGCTTCGCAGGTGCTGCAATGCGTCATTTCCATTTCATCCGAATTCCAAATCACAACGGGGCTATAGAAGTTTCACTTCAAAAAAATTACCTGTTTGCTGCATCCCAGCGCCCCTCTTCCATGAGGCGCTGATCAGGTCGATTTCTCGAGTCTGTGGGGGCCACTCCCTCCTCGGGCTCGTTGAGCTGCGCCGCCAGCAGCGTGAAGCCGTAGTAGCGGTCGCTGTCATCAGGGGGCAGCACTCTCTGCCAGGCCGTGCTAAACTTGCCCGACTTGCACACCGTGCTGTCCGCGTTGGTGCTGGTTACCGGCGCCATCTCGATATTGCTGTCCCAGTGGCCCTGGATCACCCAGCGGGGCTGCAATACATATAAAATACGGTTAGACAAAATAAATGGCAAGATATCATGAAAATTATACTGAAAGTCCCTGAAAAAACTGACGAAATCATCAATAATCTTAACGTCACCTCAAATAAAACAATCTATTCTAAATTATTCAATTTGGGAGGTGGTACGGGTACTGCAGCTCCTAGAACCATTTATAGGATTACCCACACTTCTGCCATAGGTCACCCCAAGTGATTCGTTATGTTTTGTCACTTAGCAGGGTTGCCTGGGTTCATGGGGAAAGATTCGTCCGGACCTTAGCAGCGGATGTGTTTGCCTACCAACTACGTAGCAGGCCGGATAGTGAATGATCGGGTTGAGAGAGACCTTTTGAACTCTCCAGCAAGTCTCTCTCGGAACATTGCCTTGCACGCCAGTGGGAGAGATTCATACATCCGTCGTTCCCGGACGCATTGACCCCCTGATTCCTGTCCAACCCTCGTTTTTCCTCCCTAGAACTTCCTCTCCTTATTTTCCTAAAAAGACCCTCCAAACAGCATTCTCAAAGATGACATAGGAGATCGTACGAGGGGAATTACTTTCCTCAGGGCCTGCTATGCCAACCAGCCAAACATTTCCATCGGCTCATCTCTTTAATGGTATTTCCAATAATGTTTGTTGCCTGTTGTATGCTGATGATGCAGTGCTGATTTATATCACTATGGAAGATCTACAGTCTCTCGTGTCTAGGATGAATGAAGTATGTATGAAGAATGAGTTAATGATGAATGTAAGTAAGTCTAAAGTCATGGTGTTTGAAAGAGAGAGTACGTAAACAGTATGCAACATAGTTGTGAATGATGAATACTTGGAGCAGGTGGATGAGTTTGTGTATCTGGGTAGTATGTTTACGAAAGATGGGAAGGCTGATAGAGATATTGAAAGAAGGGTGAATGCCGGTAACTCCATTAATGGTGGACTGAATGCTGTTGCCGCTAATAAAAAAACTGTCAAAAGAAGCGAAGCTAGCAGTCCACAATGGAGTCCTGGTACCTACCCTGATGTATGGCATGGAACTGGCATGAAAGTAAACTGAAAGCTGTTGAAATGAGATCCTTGAGACGTATGTGTGGTAAAACGATGTATGATCGTGTGAGAAATGTGGATATCCGCAAAGAATATAAGGCTGATGTAAGCATAATGAGTAAGATTAAGAAAGGGACCCTCAGATGGTTTGGGCATGTAGAGCGAATGAACGAAGAAAGTAGTGTAAGAAGAATATACGACGCGAATGTGAATGGTAGAAGAAGTCGGGGACGCCCGAGGAAGACATGGCACGATCAAGTGAATCAGATACTTGAGTCGGGCCATGTCAAAAGTCAGAATAATAGAAGAGAATGTATGAGACGATGTATGAATGTGAGTGAGGCAAAGAGTGTGTGCCAAGACCGAGTTGTTTGGCGGTCCGTCCTCTGCCTACCCCTGCGGCGAAACAGCGTGATGGTTAGTTAGTTAGTTCAATAATGTTTCAGAACCTAGGCTAATATAAAATTAATGTTTTTATTCCTCATCTACAATTTTCCCAAAAATCGCAACAACATTAAAATATTTAAAACTCGAATAAAAAGCTGGATACAAAACACAGGAAGGTCAGAAATAGAAAACATACTGACACCTAATACAGACCAGAACAGAAACCACTCAACTGCACTAAAAAACACATTTATAATTAAAAATTAAAGGATTTCTTTGTTTTAAGGGCCCGCAACCCGGATTTGTACCGATTTATTACATATTTCCCTTAAACACGGTAAGTTTTAAAGCTCCTAATATAAAATATATGTTATTCTTGAAGATAATATCTAGACTTTGCCCGCGCCGAAACAAAAATTATATAAAATTCCCTCGATAGAAAAAAATCGCAAAGTATGCCCCAAAACTTATTATTAACACGTTTGTTTCATTTATTTTACAAGTTATATGTATGAAAAAATTCCCAGTGTTTCTTTAAATGCTGTTTAAGATAATGCCCGCGGGATTTTTGCTCTATTTTAAACGTATCGTGTTTTATTAAACATTTTCGCGATTTTCGCATCGATTTTGTCGCTGTAAATGTTAGCGCTCTCCTCTAACATTCGTAATTTCGTATCTTTCCATCTTCTTCTTTTCGGGTCCGGTTGCGGAGCTTTCATCATCATCATCTGTGGCTCTACAACCCAGGTCGGGTCTTGGCCTCCAGCAGAGCCTGCCTCCATGACTGTCGGTGTTGTGCTGCGTTGCGCCAGTTTCGGATGCCGATGGTGCTTGCATCCTTCACCACTCCATCCAGCCATCGAAGCTTTGGTCTTCCAACTCTTCTCCGACCCCCAGGTGCACCATCCATAATTCGCTTTGGGATATCTTATATATTGGGTTGCGGAGCCTTAACCACTTTTAATGTCTATAAAACTGACATGTTTCGAGAGTGATGCTCTCTTCCTCAGGGTTTACTAAAAACTAATAATAAATATACTTAATGGTGTCCAGGGCTGGGCAGTATTTGAAATACTTGTAATTGAAATACGTATTTGAAATACAAATACGTATTTTGTATTTGTATTTCAATTACTTCCTACAAATGTATTTTGTAATTGGTATTTCAATTACCTGCTGCTAAGGTATTTTGTAATTTGTATTTCAAATACTTATGGCTTCAAAATACATTTTCAAATACATTTAGCGATCTTCATAATGATAGTGAAAAATAAACGCACATAGATAATACATAGACTATAAACGCTAGAATCCTGTATTATTGTCCTTTGCACTTTAATAATCATTATATGTAGGACTCTTAGGGGGCATACATTAATTACGCGAGCTCAAAAAAAGGGGGAGGGTCCAGCAAAATCTCACGTTACTAGAAAAGAATAAACGAAGTGACCCAAATTTATCTCTCCAAGGGGCGGGGGAGTCTAGTTTGGAAGAAAAACTGCTCACGTAATTAATGTATGCCCCCTTATCATTGCTTTATAATGTACTATTATTGTCCTGTGCTATAATAGCACTGTTATTGTACATTTTGTACCATATTATATTATACTTTTCATTGCTTTGTATTGTACATTTTTGTATCATAGTATTAGATCAAGCACTATTGGAATAATTTGACTGATTACTAGATTATTTTTAAGTTAATTACTGTAGAGAAGAGCAGAGAAGTGAAATAACACAAAATTGCGCTATACAAATGTCATCCATTTAAAAAATTAATCCTTGTTTCCCTTGGTCACGCCATAACTCCAGAAGGACTTTACCTATTTCATTCATTTTTTTTTAAGTTTTCTAATTCTTTATAGAAGGTTCTTACGGAAAGAAAAATTAAGAAAATAACGCAGAAAATTGGATAATTTCAGAAAACATTACGACTATTTTAACTTCGCACGTCTGACAGTTCGCGCGTTTGATGAAATTGAATTTAGCAGGCAGCTGTTTTTTTTTGTAACAAAAGAATTGTCTATGGATTTTTCATAGATATTTTAAATAGGTACCTATGTTAGGTACCAGATTTGATTGATTGTTCTTATAATATAGAAAAATGAATATTTGTAATATGTGAAAAATGAAAATTTGAATAAAAACATTGTAATAGCTGGCACGCGAGTTGTTTGAAAACTGAATGTACTGGGACTAAATATATGGAACGCGGGAGGTGGTTGGCGCGATGGGATGAGCGGGAGAGGGGAGAGGGTAGGCAGGGAAGGTGGAAGGGGAATGTAAGAGGGGAAAGGGATGCGTTAGGGTAACGGGGACGCATGGGAAAGGACATGCAGAGAGAAACAATTTATTTCTTTGAATATGGCATTGCAACGCATGCCGGGAACCAGCTAGTCTTATTGCAACAATAATTATTATAATCTAACACCTAAGTCCTATACCACAAAACTTTACAAGTGGAGCGGAGACGAGATGTGTCTCTTGAGCAATATGATTAGTCAATTTTAGCACGTCTCTGTTTCACTCTGCTTCTATGAAAACGCATCCTTAGATATGGGCACTTACGACTATTTATTGCAACCAAAGGTTCTACCAAAACCAAATGTATTTTGTATTTTGTAATTTGTATTTTGTATTTGAAATTAAAAAATGGTTAAAATACTGTATTTTGTATTTTGTATTTCAAATACACGACATGAAAGTATTTTGTATTTCGTATTTTAAATACATGCAAAAAAGTATTTTGTAATTTGTATTTCAATTACAGCAAAGCATGTATTTTGCCCAGCCCTGATGGTGTCAATGGAAAGGTGGGAGTGGGAAGGGGGGTAATTGAAGGCACAATTTGCAAAGGAAACAGGTTCATTAGAAGTGGTTAAAACAAATAAATCCTTTAATTTTGAATTAAAATGGTGCCACAAAATAAATTTGCTGTATTTGATGACGACATTTATAATTCTTTCAGTAACTTCGTATTATTCAGATAATTCAATTTTAACATGTAAATGAAATCCCTAAATGGAAGATCCCAGTGAGGCATTATCTCTACTTTGAACAAAAAAAAAGATAATATTAGACAAAAAACATACTTAACCCTAGATAACTAATCGCTCGTCGAGGCGACGGGGCGCTACTCGGCGAAATTCGAAATCACCTACTTCCCCCCGCTCCCCGACCTTGACTCTTTCATTACCTTCCTAATTTGAGTAAACAGTGCAGCACGTGACGCGATTGCGGCCACACGCATACTAGGACGTGCCTTATGACCATCTCGTCGTCCGCTGGACGAAAGTTTAGTTATAACAACAATTTTATTCTTCTACAATAGAAGCTCCGGTTCCATCTATGTCAAAAGTGCGTAAAATTTGCTACCTGTGTCCATCCAAGGCCCGGAGGATGACCAAACACCGTTGCACCAGATGTAGAAAGGCTATTTGTGGTCCACATAATGTTGACATGTGTGGTCACTGCGTAGACTGATATTTTGATATTAATTTGTTCATTATAAACTTTACTTTAGTGCCATGTAACAAGTTCCTATCTAAATTAAATATGTTAGATTTATTTCTAGTGTTTTATTGCGTAGTCCACTCGACGGAAGTGTAGTTACAATGAAACAATGAAAACAGTTTAGTTATCTAGGGTTAAGAAAGGATAGACCAACATGACACGCAAGCACATATGTTGTCAGACACAACAGTGTCCATGCCCGTGTTGGTTCACCCACAGATAGTAATCACATTGAATTACCTTGCCCTCTACGTCCTTGACGATTCCGGTGACCTTGCGCTGCGTCTCCTTGGAGAAGTAGGAGTAGGGCAGGTACTTGAGATGGCAGCGCAGCCCAATGGCCGCACCCTCCCCCACGATGTCCATGTCTCCGTGCTCGTCCACCCAAAGCTTACCCACGATTATGTTGTGAACGGTTGTTGTGACCTAGAACATTCAATGGCCGTTTAGCTGGACATTGTTACCTTAACCTCTCGGGCTAATTTGTTCGCTTTTCGGAAAAACTCATACAGGTCTCATAGAAATCATTATGTCTCCCTCACTATCATAGTGAGAAACATGATCTAAACAGTGTTACAAAGATAAAACACCACACTTTATATTCAAATCTAAAAATTAACCAAAAACAATTAAAATGTACACCTTTATGAAACCAAAGTTTCAGAAAGAAATTTGAAAAAAAATTATGAAATTTGTGAATTTTTTATAAATTATTTTAAAATGAATCAACAAAAAGTGAGGTGACATTAACGTTTATAATTCATTTGTCCATTAAAATTTTTTTTTTTTTTTTTTCGATATCAGTAATCAGTTTTTCTATTGTTATTCTCAATTTTTATCTTTGGGTGCAAAATTTTTATATTTCAAAAATTATGTTTAGGGCCATCCATAAATCACGACACACCTTAACTTGTTGAGGGCCAGGCTTTTGGTCAGAACAACACGGAAATTTCACGATCTTCAATTGAATGTTTTGTGGATTAAATTTTACCTATCGTATATTTTATTGACTGAAACACATTTCTACAACAATAAACTATTTACCAAAATAACATTACTTGCGTTATTTACGTAAATTGATAGGTTTTATGATGTTATTTGAGGTCACGCATCGGCATTTTGTGACGCGGTCGCCACAATGACAGTTCGAGATGCCCACAGATAAAAATTATTCTAAAATATTTTGTGGCTACAAAATGAATGAAATCTTTACCCATACCATAGGGAATGTTGCCGCTAGCATTTCTGACCGTGTTCTTATACAAATTTTGTACATAGAAGGGTAAAAATCGCAGTTCAAAATATATTTTTTTCGCGCATGCGCAAGACCTGCGCACATCCCGCCCGACGGAAAATAATTCATATAAATTATTCGGAGTGACCGGCTGCATTGCAGCTTTTTCTATGGTAAAGGGCGATAATAGAGCTAGCGATTCTAATCGAGTTTTTCATACACTTTCTTTATACATTAGGGTCAAAATCGCATCTCAAAAGTGATTTTTTCTTAAAATAACTTGCGTGTTTACCGGGTCACAAGCGGCCCCCAACAAGTTAAGAGAGGGGGGGAGAGGAGTAGAGAAGTATGACATTGTGTGACGAGGGGTATGGGGGTACCCCCTCTGTTGTGGTAAATATGACCGTGAATATATTAAATGTTGATGAAAAACTTTAAAATATTACCAACTATTATTTTTACATGTAAAATTGCAAATATGTGACGTCACGCAAGGGGGGAGGGAGTCTCACAAATGTGACAATGTGTGACAGGGACGGGGGGTCAAAAAATCATGAAATTCGTGTGATGTAATTTATGGATGGTACCTCATTTCTTTTTATAAAATTTGAAAGCATATTTCATCACCTTTTAAAAACAGTTTTTAGTTTTCAGAAATATACCACTTATTTGGATTTTATTGTAAAGTGGAAATATTGCCTGAGGGCAAGTGCTGGATTTGTCAATAGGCCGTATAGGCCACGGCCTAGGGGCGGCAGCCTACTAGAGAGTGATTATGATAGGTGGCAACTTCTGGAAGGAAGAAGGGGCGGCGCAAATGAAGTGGCCTATACTTACGAAAAGTAGAAATCCGCCACTGCCTGTATGTTAAGTTAACACTAATCACTTGTTAATAATCAAAGTGTAAATCTTTAACATTATAATAAGTTAACACTAATCACTTCTTAGTAATCAAAGTGTAGATAAATCGTTAACATTATAATAAGTTAACACTAATCACTTGTTACTAATCAAAGTGTAAATCGTTAACATTATAATAAGTTAACACTAATCATTTGTTAATGATCAAAGTGTAAATCGGCCTTTAGGTAAACCTTGGCTGAAAGTGTCTAAATTTTTTATACAGGTAAAAAAAATCTGAATAAATACATAACATAATACAAGAATGATGCATACCTTCCTCCACTTGTATCGATTGCCCGTGTTGTTGAATTCGACGTACGCATTCCCCAGCGGGATGATCTGCAGGTATTTGCCGCGGAACTTGGAAGTCATGGTGAACTCCTGCCAGCAGCGCCAGCCCGCAGCTCCCTCGCAGTACTGCGCCACCATGGGAGGGTGGTGGCTGACTTGTTCACTGATGGCCCTCCAGCCGAGGTCCGCCATCCGGTCGCACTCGTACGTCTCGCCCAACAGCGGGTTGAAGGGCTTGCCGGTTCGGTGGGTGGTGGTGCCGTACGAGGATACGGTGAAGGCCGCAACATGGGCCAGCTGCTCGGTGGCGTCTTCACAGCGGGCCGCCACGTCCAGGACTGACGAGTATTCGAACTCTTCTGTTAGGCGTTGGAGGAAGGATAGTGGTTCGCTGAAGTTTACGGGTATGGGGATTTTGGATAGCTCCTTGCCTGTAACATGAAACATAAAACAGATAAGTAAAATCAGTCCAAAATTAAGTCTAAACATACAACAGTCAGTAATAAGTAAAATTAGTTGATAATAAGTAAAATCAGTCAATATAAGTACAATCAGCCAAAAATTAAGTCTAAACATAAAACAGTCAGTAATAAGTAAAATTAGTTGATAATAAGTAAAATCAGTCAATATAAGTACAATCAGTCAAAAATAAGTCTAAACATTCAGTCAGTAATAAGTAAAATTAGTCAATAATACGTAAGTAAAATCAGTCAGTAATAAGTAAAAATCAGTCAAAAATAAGTCTAAACATACAACAGTCAGTAATAAGTAAACTTAGTCAATAATACGTAAGTAAAATCAGTCAGTAATAAGTAAAAATCAGTCAAAAATAAGTCTAAACATACAACAGTCAGTAATAAGTAAACTTAGTCAATAATACGTAAGTAAAATCAGTCAGTAATAAGTAAAAATCAGTCAAAAATTAAGTCTAAACATACAACGTCAGTTTTAAGTAAAATCAGTCAATATTAAGTAAAATCAGTCAAAAATAAGTCAAAACATACAACAGTCAGTAATAAGTAAAATTAGTCAATAATAAGTAAAATCAGTCAATATACCTAAGTATAATCAGTCAAAAATAAGTCAAAAATAAGTCTAAACATACAAAACAGTCAGAATTTTTTTTTTTTACATGTGCTCCACACAGAAGGCTCTGAGGAAAATAATTTCCATTAGGGCCTATGTCATCTTTGGGGATGCTGTGTGGAAAGTTTTTTTTAAGGAAAGGAAGGAGAGGAGAGTCTGGTAAGGAAAAGGGTTTAAGGGGTCGGTAGGAATCTGGGGTTCAGTGTGTCCTGGTTATCCATCTCCTAGACCTAGACAAACTTCACCCCGTGAACCCGGGCACCCCTGCTAAATCACCAAACTTAGCAAACCACTTGGGGTGACCTATAGCAGAGGTGTTGGTTATCCAATAAAGGTTCCCGGGGCGGCGCGCAGTGGCGGCTGGTGACTTTTTCGTGTGCTAGGGTGATATTACTAAAAAATGGCATTACGGATGTTGTCGTAGGCGAAAAAAAAATTTTTTTTTTTTTTTCAAAAATCGGTTTTTATATGAAGATTTTTCATGAAATCCGTGCGGCGCACGGCCAATCTGAAACTTCCTGAAATTTTTCAAACAAAAAACTAATTTTCAAAAAAAATATATATATTTTTCGGCTACAACAATATCAATAAATGCCATTTTTTTGTAATATCAGCACTCTAGCACACCCAAAAGTCACGAGCCGCCACTGGGCGGCGGTACCCATTTCCGCCTCCCAAAGTAATAAGTAAAATCAGTCAATAATAAGTAAAATCAGCCAATAATAAGTCTAAACATACAACAAACAGTCAATAATAAGTAAAATCAGTACAAAATAAATCTAAACATACAAAGTCAATACATAATTAGTATTAACAGTCAATAATAAGTAAAATCAGTCAATAATAAGTCTAAACATTCAACAGTCGTAAATAATAAGTCAAATCAGTCAATAATAAGTCTAAACATACAACAGTCAGTAAGTAATAAGTCAAATCAGTCAATAATAAGGCTAAACATACAACAGTCAATAATAATTCTAAAAGTCATCAGTAAAGACCGGATTATATTCAAATGCATATTTGCATATGCATTTGCATATTTAGGCCATTTTCAGCGGTAGTTGCATATTTTAGAAAAAAAATTGAGATCTTGCATATTTACGCTCGATTTCGTTCATCGTTCAGATGCCTCACATAGTGACACTATAAACGTCAGATAGCTAAGTGCGCGGCAAGTTGCGATGTTTTACCATGAACATTTTGAGGCCATCAAGGGTGTTATCAATAACTTCGATAGTGCAGAGGCTTTGGCAGTTTTCCAGTGCAAAGAAGTGTTTGACGATGCTAGTATTAAAAAAGAACCTAGCTATGATTAGCACTCATTTCGCCCACATACCTGCAAGTATAAAAACGCTTGAAACCCATGGATTGGCGTTGAATGAATCTATTCAGGTTATGAAGAAAATTAGCCTTATGAATTCCTCGTTGCCAAATTATTTATTACCGAGTAAACTCAAAGAAAAGTTTGAAAACTTACTGAACAATAACACAGGGTTTGAACCCTTGTGCCAAATTGATAGCTTCATCAACGGGGCAGGTGAAATTTTGCCCGGTTCAAAAATCGCACCCAAATTTTAATTCTGTCCAGTCACATTAGTAGACGCAGAACGCTCTTTTTCCGCTTACAAAAATATATTAAGCGATCGTAGACACAATTTGTCTACAGAAAATTTAGTCATATACGTTTTTAAAGGTAAATTGTAAATTTCATTGTTAAATACATTTTGTAATTGATATTTTCGAAAATACGATTGTTATCCTTGAGAACTAATAGCTTACCAAAATAAAAAATATTTAAAAACACGACTTCCTGTATTATTTCATGTTGCATATTTTGGCCCTTTTTATGGATTTTCATGCATATTTTAGCTATTTTTATTGCATATTTTGGGCTTTTTTTGTTGCATATAATCCGGTCTTTAGTCATCAGTGTAAAGGTAAAATCTGACGAGGTTTTTAAAGAGACTTGAAAACAAAGTCACCCACTTGAGTGATAGCTACCCAAATATGGGTGTTGCTGTATGTAGGCTGTAATTAATGGTTTTTATGAATTAAGTCAAATTAATTTATTTTGAATTTCCCGCAATCGGCTAATATAGTCAGAAGCTTAATCAAGCTTCTATCGAATACCAAAAGATGTCGCTAATACTCCTGTCATGGAATATTTTAGAAAACTTTTTTTATCGTGTAGTCGGCACATAGATGTCATTTTAAAAGCACATACCTATACAGTTTTTCATGATGGACCAAAGGTTGAGGGGGTAGTTGGGCTTGTCGGGGATGCGAGTACGGCGGACTCGCCCCCCCGTCCCCGGCGCCACCAGTGACACGTGCGCAGCCTTGGCGCCCCCCTCCAGCGGGCCCGCCTGGTTCTGCTCGCCCCGACTCTGCTCCGCCACAAACAGGACCTGGGAAATATGCCATAACATGGTTAGCGTCTTAAATAAAAGAAGCAAAGGATTCATTAACCCCCAGGAAAGTTATGAGAGATATTTATCCCAGAAGTCAAACACTTTTTATTGCTCCCAGTCTTCACGGACTCATAAAAGTCATGCTTTCTAATTTTGTATTAAAGTTAGACAAATGATTTAAAGAGTGTTAGAAAGAGATAAAAACCACACTTTGTATTTAAATTTAAAAATTTGCAAAATAATTCTATGAAACAACATTTAGGTAACCCTTGAAATTTTTTTTTTTTTTTAAAATAGCTCCACACAGGAGGCCCTGAGGAAAATAATTCCCCTCAGGGCCTATGTCATCTTTGGGGATGCTGTGTGGAGGGTCTTTTTTAGGAAAGAATGAGAGGATGTTAAGGAAGGAAAAGGGTATTAGGGGTGGGTAGGAATCTAAGTGTCAATTTGTCCAGGAGTGACGGATGTATGAATCCATCCCTCCCACTACGGTGCATGGCGATGTTCCGAGAGAGTACGGCTGGAGAAGTCAAAGGGACTCCCTCAACCATTCTCTCCCGATCCGACCTGCCAAAAATGACCAAATTTGATATCGACACTGTGGCGCAGTGATTAGCGCATTTGCCCGAAAAGCAAGAGGTCCTGGGTTCACAAATTTTTCTGTTTCCAGATTTTCGATTGAGTTTCGCTTATATTGTCTTCATTTAATTAAATATTACAATTTGAGGTTTTACTCATAAAGTTAAAATAAAAATAAAAAAAAACTAAAATAGTCTTTCATTTGCTTTTAAAACAGTATATTATTTTAAATCTGTTCAAAAACAGTGAATTTAGCACTAATTGAAAGTAATGCGAAAATATTTTCCATGCAATCAACATCTTGACAGTTCAGAAATACATTGGAAAACATATAAGCTCTGGACTCAAAGGGTTAATGCATTATATCAAACATATTAGGAAGCATTACCTGTGTTGTCTCCGTCACTGTTTCCGTCTCGGATCCTTCAGAGCTCTCGTCGTTGTAGGAGGAAGAATTTCTGCGGTGACCCTGGACCTGCATACAGACAGATTGGTTAGTGTTAGTGAGTGGACTACTAGACGAATGTGTGGAAACACAGGGCTCTCTCACTAATCCGCCACCCCAAAAACCGGGCTAGTGTCCAATTAGCGGAAGCGGCACATAATAGTGCATATATTCAAAATAAGCAAGTTAAAAGCTAGTAGTTCTGAGAACGGTAAACCACGCTTAAAAGTATTTTCCTGATTTTCTCTTATATAAATCGAAACTTAAATTTCCTTCGAAAACATAACATTTTTAAATAGGTATTTAAAAACCTCCCTTTGTACGGGAAAGGAGGTTCTACCTTTTACGGCTGTTCTACTTGAAAGCCTGGAAAGGTGGTGTTGTCAAATGTTTTTTTACGATTATTGTACACCAAATTCATTGTAAGGGTCCTAACTATACATATATGCATAAAACATATAAATATGCATTTGTATGTGATACAAGAGGGGTATATATATATTTTTTTATTCATTTATATTTCAGTAAAAAGAAAACTACCAAACTTATTTAACTAGAAATAATGAAACTAAATATAACAATACTGCGCTATTCTATGTCATTACTTTGTTTATCAAGAATAAACTTTAATAACTTTTTTTTATATGTACCCAGCTTATTTTCGTTTTTAATGTTGTTTGGGATGTAATTATATAATTTGCCCCCCCTCGTAACCAATGGATTGTTTACCATAGTTAGTGTGGATGGTGTTTAAATGTATGTTATCGTGCTGTCGTGTAAAGTGTTTGTGTACTTGGGACGTTTTAATGAATTCTGTGTTTGTATGTACGAGTTTATTGTTTATTTTGTAAATAAGGGGACACAAAATGTACTCATATAGTTTTCTTAGTGTTAATAGTTTTGTTTCCATATTATAATGTTTTTGTGGATGTTCTGGGCTTGTAGTGATATACATGATATCTCATATTTGAAAAAAGCATTAACTTTGTGGCTCGCCATAATTTACAATAAAAAACACATATAAATTTGTTGTAGACCACTTTTATTTTATACACACTCTACCGGTTTCAGAAGCACCCTTCCTTCGTCAGGAGAATATTATAACTGATTATAATATTTATATAACTGTTGAATGAATATTATAACTGATTATAATAGTTATAATATTTTCCTGACGAAGGAAGGGTGCTTCCGAAACCGGTAGAGTGTGTAAAAAATAAAAGTGGTCTACAACAAATTTATATGTGTTTTTTATTGTACATGATATCTCCTTGTCTTTTGTGTGGAAGAATATTTTATCAAAAGGGAGCTTTTGGCACCGGAGCTGCAAAAATTGTTTTTTTTTTGTAATGATTTGTAACAAAGCGAAAAACAACATTTTTTTGTACTGTAATAAAATATGTAAGTTTTTTACATGTAAAACGTCACTAAATGGCCCAAAATTGACTTTAATTTCCGTTTATGTAGTGCTATTAGTAAAAAGTAGGTTATAATTGTAGACAATACTTTTATAGTGGGGGTATGGTGAGGAGCACTATATAAAAAAATCATTCAAATGTACTTTTTTTTCAATGATATATCGGGTTTAACCCTTCGAATAATAAGAAAATAATTATCTGTCAACTTTTGCCTGTCAAAGTTAGAGCGCAAAATTCCTGGTTCTTCCCATACATTTTAAATGTTCCTATTTATTAGTTTTTTTTTAACGCTTTTGCAAAAGTAAAAATTGTTCTAAAATTTAGATAAAATAATCTTTCCGACGTGTTTATGAGAAATCAACATTTTTGTTCATAATATTAAAATTTTAATATTGAAAATGTAAATTGGCTAAAAAATGCATACCTGCGAATATTTGAATTAAAGTAATTAAAATAGAATAAACTTCAAATTTTAAATTCAGATTCCTTTTCTAAACAAAATTTGTAATAAAACTGTCACCTCACTTTTTATCACTTTCATACAATTTTATTTTAAAACTAGCTGACCCGACGAACTTCGTACCGCCTCAGAATCAAAAACTGTAGTCAACTTATTAGCTGAATTGATCTAAATTGTTTCTCCCTGCGTATCCTTTCCCCTCTCCCTCTCCCTCTCCCTCTCCCTCTCCCTCTCCCTCTCCCTCTCCCTCTCCCTCTCCCTCTCCCTCTCCCTCTCCCTCTCCCTCTCCCTCTCCCTCTCCCTCTCCCTCTCCCTCTCCCTCTCCCTCTCCCTCTCCCTCTCCCTCTCCCTCTCCCTCTCCCTCTCCCTCTCCCTCTCCCTCTCCCTCTCCCTCTCCCTCTCCCTCTCCCTCTCCCTCTCCCTCTCCCTCTCCCTCTCCCTCTCCCTCTCCTCCTCCTCCCTTTGGGTGAGTGCACCGATAAAGGCCCTATCATTATTTTTGATCCAAATTTTTATGTTATTTTTGAAAATTTTTTGGGAATCACATTTTTTTATTCTATCTGGAAGAATGTTGTAAAGTCTTGTTGCAAGGTATCTGAAATTTCGTTGACCAAAAGTAGTATGCGTTTTGGGGATTTGTAGTAAGTCTTTGTCATTATTTCGAGTACAGCGAGTATTTATTCTTTTTTCATAGTATTTATGTATATTTGTGTATAGATGAGTAAGGATTGTTTTTGCATATATCTGCCGAATGTCAAACACATTCATAATATTGAAGATTAAGTTCGAGTCTGTAATTAGAGGTAGTCTAAGAATCAATTTTATAATACTTTTCTGTGCCTTTATGATTGGGTCTAGTGCTGATGCAGTACCGCCTCCCCATGCAATGATACCATACTCAATAATAGATTGACAGACTGCAAAATAAATCATTTTCAAGTGTTGTAAGTCGAGAAAGTTTCTTATCGTTCTGAAAAAGTGCATGGTTTTTCTTATTTTGTTTGCAATTATTTGAGTGCGTATATTTCATTTGAGATATGGATCAATTGTGAGTCCGAGATACTTCATCTGTGTAGTGCACTCAATGTAGGGACACTGACAAGATTCATCGGAATTAAAACATTTGTGTATTCTAATGGAGGCATCATCATGAGGCTGACCTGTTATATTTATGCTTGATGTGACATATTTAGTTTTCTCGGTGTTCAAAGTGAGCGTATTTGTATCTAACCACTTTTTTACAATGTTTATATCCGTTTCAGCTTTTTTGTAGACGTTAAGTGTCAGCTTCAAACAGTAAAACAGTGTCATCGGCAAAACTTACTATTTTTCCCTGAATATTAATGTTACATAAGTCATTGATATATAAAAGGAACAAAGACGGTCCTAATATGCTACCTTGTGGTATGCCATAGTTAGTTGAGCACTGATTGCTAAGTGTGTTCAATATTTTAACTTGTTGCTTGCGCTCATCAAGGTAGCTCTTAAAAAGTTAAGTTCGTTGCCTGTAATACCGATTATTTGAAGTTTATTTATTAATTTACTGTGTGATTTATTTACTGAAATCACAAATATTCGCATTACAGAAAGAGAGATATTTAACTTTTAATAATGCACGGTCGCTCTGGGACAATCTGGGTCTCCTGTTATTATAACGGCATATGATGTTTTGGGACAACTTGGGCCTCCTGTGATTAAACGGGTTAAAACAAATTTCATTTTCTCGAACGGGTACCTCTTTTTTCGGCCACCTGAAGTGCGTTAATTAAAAACCATATGATTATGTAAAAAAAAAATTCCAAAGGTGCCAAGTGAACCATGAAAAATTTCCAGGTGGAAATGTCGGGGTAATGTAACGAGTTGAATATCGTGCCCTTATTCCCGTTACTAGTAATTCGTCTTCTAAATAGATTAATCCTCCAGGGGCCATCACTGTCAGTCGTAGTTCGGAAGTAGTAGGGCTTGAGAGAGGTTGACTTGCAGTTCACCAATAACCACACAAAACAATGGCGGACCTCGGAACACGTAAACGTTGGCATATGTTTGCACAAATTTTGGAAAGCGGCAACGAAACGAGCTGATTCTGTACTCACGGGGATCTTGATGATGAAGGAGGAGGTCTCGTCATGTCCAGACAGGTTGGTGCAGCTGCCTCCGTCCTGCGCGTCGTAGAACTCGTGTTCTTCCTCTTCCTCGCTCTCCCGGGAACTTCCACCTGGACAACCAAAATATAAACATAAATCATCACCTCACAACAATCATGTGGGCTCTATGCATAAGACGAAATCGAGGTGGAAAATCCCTCCGCAATCTTTCCAATAAGGTTTACAATCCCGCAGGATTTCAGCAATATTTGATCCTACAGAAAATGGAAATTTCATGTGGGATTTGCGGGATTGAAAAAATGCTAAGGGAACGTATCCATACTACGTGACACGTTTAGGGGGGGGGGGGGGTCTTCAAAATGTCACGCTCCATACAAATGAGCGGCGGGTTGCTTAGGATTTTGGTCACCGGGGGGGGGGGGGGGGGTTAAAAATTGCAAAAAGTTGGTCACGTAGTATGGGTACGTTCACTAAATGTACATTAAACAACTTCCACCTGAACAAGCAATTCATATACTAAATCATCACATACACAACAATCATGTGGGCTCTATGCATAAGACGAAATCGAGGTGGAAAATCCCTCCGCAATCTTTCCAATAAGGTTTACAATCCCGCAGGATTTCAGCAATATTTGATCCTACAGAAAAGTGAAAATTTCATGTGCGGGATTTGCGGGATTGAAAAAATGCTAAATATACATTAAACAACTTCCACTTGAACAAGCAATTCATATACTAAATCATCACACACACAACAATAGTGTGGACTTGAGCGCAAGATGAAATCAAGGTGGAAAATCCCCTCTGCAATCTTCCCAATAAGGTTTACAATTCCGCAATCCCGCAGGATTTCAGCAATATTTGATCCCACAGAAAAGTGGAATTTTCATGTGCGGGATTGAAAAAATAATAAATGTACATTAAAAACATGCTGTAAAACTCCTTAGGCTAATTTGTTCGCTTTTGGGAACAAATCATACAGGTCTCATAGATGCCGCATCCCCCCCCCCCCGCAATCTTCTCAACAGGGTTTACAATCCCGCAGATTTCAGCAATATTTGTTCCTAAGGATGTGCGGAATTTTCGTGTGCAGGATTGAGAAAACACTAAATGTACACCAAAGACATTTCAGCAATATTTGTTCCTAAGGAACATTTACCGAACACTTCAAACACTGCGGAATTTTCATGTGTGGGATTTGCGGGATTGAAAAAATGCTAAATGTACATCAAAAACATGTTGTAAAACTCCTCAAGCTAATTTATTCACTATTAGGAACAAATCATACAGGTCCATAGAAATCGTGGTTTCTCCTTTACTATCATAGTGAGAAATATGATTTAAACAGTATTAGAAAGAGAAAACATCAACCCTTAAATTAAAATCTAAAAGTTAACCCTAAAAGAATTAAAATGTTCACCTTTATGATACCAAAGTTTCCGACAGCAAGTTGAAAAAATGTAACTTTGAATTTTTTTATTACATAAAACATTTAACTAATTAAATAGGTGTGAGTTTTAATTTTTTTTGTGATCAATAATTTTAGTCACAAAAAACGTAAGGTGAGCCATTTTAAAAACTTTTTATATTGCATAATTTAAAAAAAATTATATTTCAAAAATTACAGTTCAATGAACTTCAAAATTCCAAAATTGGAACTGATAAGCACAAATAACAAACAATAATTCTTTATTCGAAATGTGTATTTCTTTTGTTTAAATGTTTGGCAGATGCTTGATAGATAGATAGTCGAAATTTTTCAAGTTCATTAACATTCAATTTGGGAGGCGGGAATGGGTACCGCCGCCCCGCGAACCTTTATTGGATAACCAACACCTCTGCCATAGGTCACCCCAAGTGGTTCGCTACGTTTGGTGATTTAGCAGGGGTGCCCAGGTTCATGGGGTGAGGATTGTCTAGGTCTTGGAGGCGGATGACCAGGACATACTGAAACCCAGATTCCTACCCACCCCTTAAACCCCTTTCCTTCCCAGAAGTCTCCTCTCCTTCCTTTCCTTAAAAAAACCGTCCACACAGCATCCCCAAAGATGACAGTGGCCCTGAGGGAAATTATTTTCCTCAGGGCCTCCTGTGTGGAGCTCATGCAAAAAAAAATCTAATTAAATTGTATGCTTTAATTTTTTTTTGTGATTAATAATTTTAGTCACAAAAAACGCAAGGTGAGCCATTTTAAAAACTTTTTTTGCATAAGTAATTAAAAAAATATATATATTTCAAAAATCACAGTTCAATGAATTTCCAAATTCCAAAATTGGAACTGATAAGCACAAATAACAAACAATAATTCTTTATGCGAAATGTGTATTTCTTTTGTTTAAACGTTTGGCAGATGCTTGATAGATAGATAGATAGTCGTAATTTTTCAAGTTCATTAACATCCTTTTGAAGGGCAAAGATCATGAGGCAAATATATTTTTTATAAATACCTTCAGCTTCAAAAATCCAACAATTATAATATCCCGTGTTTTTTCACGGGTCTACGCTAGATAAGTAATAAAAACTCTCAGCGTGACTTTCTAGCCAATAACGATAAATGTCGCGGAAACAGTAGCTTTTTTGGCTACCATTAGCTAGAAAAAGATACCGGAAGTTTTTTGACTGCCACTACACGATAGGTACCATATTGTTTCGATACGATGAAGTTTTAAAATCTCCTAAGCACAAGCATCTGCTTTATTAGGAGATTGGATGAAATATTATGTTATGTTATAAAGTGAGAATTTTTTTCGTTTCACGATGAAGTAAGAATATTTCGGTATGAAGAAATTGTCGTCTTTTCACAGTAAAGATATGATTTTTTTCGTTTCGCGATGTAAAGAGTACGTTTTCTTTTCGCGATGTAAAGAATACGTTTTCGGTTCGCGATAAAGATAGTCTATTATTTTGTTCTCTTTTAGTGATGAAGGGATAAAGTTAACATTTCGTGATGAAGAGAGAATGTTCCGTGATGAGGAGAGTCTATTTTCGTTTCACATTGAAGACGGACTGTTTTCGTTTCGCGATAAAGATAGTCTGTTAGTTTGTTTTCTTTTCGGGATGAAGAGCTAAAATTAACATTTCGTGATGAAGAGAGAATGTTTCGTGATGAGGAGAGTCTATTTTCCTTTCACATTGAAGACGGACTGTTTTCGTTTCTCGATAAAGATAGTCTGTTAGCTTGTTTTCTTTTCGCGATGAAGAGATTAAGTTAACATTTTGTAATGAAGAGAGAATGTTTCGTGATGAGGAGAGTCTATTTTCCTTTCACATTGAAGACAGAATGTTTTCGTTTCGCAATAAAGATAGTCTGTTATGTTAGCATGTTTTCGCGATTCGCGATGAATAGACAAAGTTAACATTTCGTAATGAAGAAAGAATGTTTCGTGAAGAGGAGAGTCTATTTTCCTTTCACATTGAAGAGGGAATGTTTTCGTTTCGCGATAAAGATAGTATGTTAGTTTGTTTTATTTTCGCGATGAAGAGATAAAGTTAACATTTCGTGAAGAGGAGATTCTATTTTCCTACATTTAAGTGAGAATGCTTTCATTTCGTAATAAAGAGAGAATCTTTTCATGTGTACCAGGTGTCAGAAACATATTAAAATTACCTACATTAAAATATACATTACTAATTCGTACAGAAAGTATATTTTCGTTTCACTATGAAGACAGAATATGTTTGTTTCGCAATTACGAGAAAATGTTTCGCGATAAAGAAATAATGCTTTAATTTCGTGATGAATAGTGTATTCGTACAGACAGTATGTTTTCGTTTCACAATGAAGACAATGTTTTCGTTCGCAATGAAGAGAGAATGATTCGCGATCAAGAGATAATCCTTTAATTGCGTGATGAAGAGCGCATTAGTATCTACAATAGTCGTGTTTTCGTTTCACAATGAAGACAGAATGTTTTCGATTCGTAATGACTAGAGAATGTTTCGCAATAAAGAACTAATACTTTAATTTCGCGATGAAGAGTGTATATCCGTAGAGAACGCATGTTTTCGATACATAATGAAGAGAAAATATTTTCGTTTCGTAATAAAGAGAGAATATTTGGGATAAAGAGATAACACTTTAATTTCGCGACGAAGAGTGTATATCCGTAGAAAAGGCGTGTTTCGATTCACAATGAAGACAAAACGTTTTCATTTCATAATGAATAGAAAATGTTTCGTGACCAAGAGATGATGATTTCACTATGTGTATCCGTTTTCGAATCACAATGAAGACAAAACGCTTTCGTTTCGCGATGAAGAGATACAGTTTCGCTTCCCGCCGAATAGAGAAGCCCCACCGAGGTTACGAACGAAGCAGAGTGTTCCCGATACCGGCGGGTAGTGGATTACAGATTACAGCATGGCTTCAGTCGGCCAAGGCCCCCCAAGGCCGAGATGTCACACGTCACTGGTCACCGGTCACCGCGAGACCTTGGGGCCCAGTCCGGCACGGAGAACTGGATAGTTCGGACCCTGGACTTGGAGTTAATTATGCGCGCTAAATACATACCGCTATGTATGTTAATTATATTATATCCTGGTACAGATTCTAGAGAATCAGCGGTCCAATTAAACCCGATTGTGCAAAGACAAGAGCGTATTTTATGCCAGAAGCATAACACGATGAAAGGATTTTTAAAATTTTTATAAGAGAGAAAAATATTCGCGAGTTATGTACGAAAAAACGGTTCCATGCCAACAGAGAATAAAGTCATATCAACACCTCTTTGGAAAGTCATTAAAAGCTATGAAAAAACTTATTTTAAAATAGCCCATAACCCTAACCTAACGTAACGTATTTGACCATTTAAAAAAAAAAAATCATCACTTCTAATGACTTTTCTGGGGAGGTTCCGAGTTGGTTTCATTCTGACTTGCCGGTCGAAAAAACGTATGTGTGCAGTTCAACGCGGTAGAAGTGAAACCTCCAGAAAACTAAAGTAGACAATAATGAGGAGGCTACGAAGCACCAAACAAAGAGGAGACCGATAGGCTACGTAGCACCGCACAAAGAGAAGACCGATTATTCTATCTCATTCTCTCGCAGGCTAAATCCTATAGATGTGTGTGCTTGTCTCTTTTTAGTGTCGCTTTTTCGTTTCATCGAGTTTCAAATCACAACGGTACTAAAGAAGTTTTCATTTCAATAACCTGATAATATTTGAATCCATCCTACTGGTTATTATTATGGTGGGAAAATGTTACTTTTGCAGTGATGGCGCACCAATATAGAAGAGGATTGAATCTGCAACGGATCTTCTCTACTAATCAGTCAAAGGATTTTGTATATTCCTCCAAGTAATCTGTAGATAAAAGACGTTGAAAATATACGTCTGAATTTCCTGAAATCCTCGACCTTTCTTCGAAATCAGATCTAATGTAGACAGTGACCTTGCTTTTGTTTTTAAGATCGAGTGTGCAAAATTTCATCAATCTCTGAATAAAACTGTAGATTTGTACGGATGAGGTTTGTCAAGGTCTTGGCGGCGAATGCGTGGATACGTTTGTCTAGGTCATAGCGGCGAATACACGGATCGGGAGATTGTTTGAGGGAAACCTAACCTAGATATCTCCAAGCGAACTCACTCAATCCATCTTGAACCGCAGTAGGAGGGATGGATCCATACGTCCGTCACTCTTGGATATATTGACCCCCAGATTCCAACCCACCCCTCATTAGGGTGTGTCAATTATTTCAACTTTTGAATTCAGAAACGCCCGGGGTCTCAAAAGTTGCGTCTTACAAAGAAAATGAGAACTGCATTTAATTTTTTTTTAAATGGTTATTAGCTCGCTAAAAGGCATTGAAAATCAGAAAACAAACCTAAAACCATTTTTTTTCAGTAATTTAATCTTTTAACGTTTGTTTGTTATTAAAAAATGCGTATAACTGACAAAAATGAAAAAAAGTTCAAGTTTATGAATACAAGTAAGTCAACAAGTATTCTGATTTCATCCAGAAAAAGTGTTATTTTACCCTTATATATTTTTAACTAACACATCACATATTATGTTTAAAAAAAAAATTTTTTGGTTCTTTGTACTGCAGTTATGGAATGAAAAATAAGTTTGGTACAAAATATAAAATATGAACCCTTTTTTTTGTTTTTTTTCAAATCACAAAATATTTTTTTTTTTCAAAATTTCCGGCCATTTTAGCAGTAATTTCATTTATTTTTACGTTTTCGAATAGCTACAGATCATACGAAACTTTTGAGACCCCGGGCGTTTAAATATAAGGCCATTTTTTTCTCTCTATGGAGAGCAACACAAGCTACCCCTCATACCTTTTTGCTTCCCAAAACTTCATCTCCTTCCTTCCCCTGAAAAAGCCCTGAGGGATTTTTTCCTCAGGGCCTCCTGTGTGGAGTTAACATAAAAAAAATATTACATTATAAAAAAAATTGAAAATATTTGTTTTAAAGGCAATGTGATTCTGAGATTCTGAGGCAAAATACTGTATGCGCTAGTTGATTATAATTCACTACCACGCATTGGTTTGGCTAACGAATCATTTTTAACCAATGACATCTATTAAATCTGCCCGCTGCCCTCTGCCAGATATATTATGTATTTCTGCTTGGCCAGATATATTATGTATTTCAAACAATTTACACAAAACCTTGACAAATTATATACCTAAAAACCTTCCTCGTGAATCACTCTATCTATTGGTGAAAACCGCATGAAAATCCGTAGTAGTTTAAAAGTTCTAAGCGCACGCACGTACACCGTACATCTGGGTTACCAGATCAAAAAATCAAAATTCCGGAGAAAATTCCTGACATATGATAAAAATTCCGGACTTTCGAAAGTTACGGAATTAACAAAGATATGCTCTTATATATTTGCGATGCAGGCACAAAATGCCAATGTTGAAAGGGTTTTTTCCTTAATGGTCAAAAGAAAGGAACTGGCTTTCTGTAGAGTCTGTCAAGTCGATTCTCTTAAGGCTCTGCAACCGGGCCCGAAAAGAAGAAGATGGAGAGATACGACATTGCGAATGTTAGAGGAGAGCGCTAACATTTACAGCGACAAAATCGATGCGAAAATTGCGAAAATGTTTAATAAAACACGGCTCGTTTAAAATAGAGCAAAAATCTGCGGGCATTATCTTAAACATCATTTAAAGAAACACTGTTAATTTTTTCATACATATAACTTGTAAAATAACTGAAACAAACGTAAAAATAATAATTTTTGGAGCATACTTTGCGATTTGTTTCCATCGAGGGAATTTTATATAATTTGCGTTTCGGCGCGGGCAAAGTCCAGATATTATCTTCAAGAATAACATATATATATTTTTAAGAGCTTTAAAACTCACCGTGTTTTAGGGAAATATGTAAAAAATCGGTACAAATCCGGGTTGCGGGCCCTTAACACAGTATAATTTTAAAAAATATCACTTGCGAAATGTTCTACAAAACTATTATTAAAGATTCGGAAGTGTTAAACAATATTTCTGGGAGCATTAAATATCAGAAGTGATGTTTTAAATAATTTGGTTTATTTCATTTTTTATGTCAATCTCCACTTAATTGTAGAAATTCCGGACTGTTTAGGATTCCCCCCGCATTCCGGACAAAGACCTATATTTCCGGACTTGTCCGGAAAATTCCGGACGTATGGTAACCCTAAGCGTGAGCGACTTCATTTTATACTTAGTAAAGATAACAAAGTGAATGAGTCCGCAGAGTTGGGGAGTGCATACGAGTATATCTAATGAAATAATACGCTTTTGTTGATAGTAGGTACCGCAATTTAATTAATTAGGCATATTGAGTTTGCTGACTTTGTTTGCTGATAATATAATACGTAAATACTTAGTCAAAACAACTGCACGTGCATTTGTCACAATATTGCATTGGCCATTTGTAGACAGATATTTTGTTATCTATCATATTCTGGAAGTATCTTGAAGTGAAAACTTCTTTAGCACCTTGATTTGAAACTCGATGAAATTACGATACGTTTATAAACACGTATAATTAATTAATTTAGTCTCACGCTGACCGCACGCGCACCGTCTGCGCTGATGGTCGAGATATATGAACTTCTAGGAAGCGTTTTTCAATGACGCGTAGCTATCAGCGCGCAAAGTGGTCAGGCTGGCTACGCGGCCGAACGCGTCGCGCGTCGGCGCCGCGTAGCTGTCGGCGCTGACGATTGCACGAGCGCCTCTGCTTTCAGTGAGCGTTCTAGTGTCGAGCGGAGCGGACGTCGTCAGCGTGTACAGTCATGGCGAATCGTTTTTATTTTTTTGGGATAGGTAGTACAAAGCAGCAATAACTAATGCACTCCGCGCGCTGATCTATGAGCGCTGACGGTGAGCGTGAGACTAAATTTAGCCTAAGACGCGATCAATTGATTCCGTACCAACTTGAAGAAGCGAAAGTTGTTCAAATATGGGAAAAATTCGGGGACGCCCGAGAAAGACATGACACGATCGAATGAACAAAATACTCGGGTCGGGCTATCTCAGAAGAGTATGTATGATTGTGAAAGAAGCAAGAAGTGTGCGTATCAAGACCGAGCTATTCGTCCTCTCTGCCTACCACCGCGAGGAAACGCAGTTTAGTTAGTTTGTAAATGCAACGAAATTCCAACAACGAAATGCGACATAATCGTTTAGCGACTTTTGGTAGTCCAAAATAAAACATGCCTTGTACGAAGAAGAGTTGGTCGGCCATGTAGTGCTTGACGATGTGTCGTGCATCATTAAATTTTAATTATAATATATTAAATATAATCATTGCAAATTGTACCCCTATTGTTGTCTGAAACACTAAAACTCCAGCGATAATCTTTTTTTAACCATACATTTTATAGAATGTGTAGTGACCATAGACATCCAAATGGATAGACAAGAAGTTACAGATGAGGGGTAAAACCAAACTATGGAGGGCGAAGAGGGGAAAGATGACTGTGATTCGTTATATAATCAATCTGACAGTATATAGGCATCTCGTATTACAATATCACCATTTAGTTCTTAAAAGCAAAATCTGCTTTGAATGAATAGACCTTTTTACATGGGAGCGCGAATTGCTTACGTCACGTTAATAACATATTTGCTAAGGCCAAATGCTCGCCCCAAAAAGACTCGCCCCAATACACATAGCAATATTTTGTTGCCGTGTTTAGTTAAAACACTTTTACAAATGTTTCATAATTTACTTACCCCTGTAACCAGCGACGAGCACACTGGAGAACCGCCCACATTCGCTATGTGCACATTGATATGTAGATATATTGTATAGCACAAGCTACCGTTTTGGCGTGATATTTCGTTAAATGTATGGATGTTAGCTTCTCGCTGTTCACGGCAAGAATGATGACGTCACACATTTTAGATTCAAGCGAGGCTCTATCCCCTCCCCATGGAGCGAGCCGGTTCCAAGGTTCTTTCCGTAAGAACCTTCTACAAAAAGATGAATGAATATGTAAAGTCGTTTAGAAGTTATGGCGTGATCAAGGGAAACAGGTATTCATTTTTATATACATAATATGTATATAGATAAATTAATTTTCAAAATTGTTTGTTACCACATATACAGGGTGTTAAGGGACGTACTTGACTTACTTTAACCAGTGATTCCTGGAATTATTTGGAGTAAAAAATGTAAATAAAATTTTGGTCTCCGGTGACTTTTTTGACAACTTTTTTTTTTCAAAAAATTTTTCTTCTAAATCAAACAAAAAAAAAATTCTTCCGCATGTCGTTACTGGTCACTCAGTCGGGTGTCCGACGAACCCCTTACCCCGCCTCCAACTGTTCAACAACTACCATTTTTTTATGTTTTTGTAGAAAAAAAAAAAAAAAACATCAAAAAAGTCACCGGAGACCAAAATTTCATTTGCATTTTTTACTCCAAATAATGTCAGGAATCTCTGGTTAAAGTAAGTCAAGTACGTCCCTTAACACCCTGTATATTTTGGAGCGGACATAAAAATAACGAAACATCTTAAAACTTGTTGACATGTGAATACTATTCACGTATATTTTTTAGCTAGCACGATAAAATTACATATTTTGAAGAAAACTATGTGGGTTGGTTATTGTTATTACTTTAACAACAAAATATTATCTAAAACAAGCAATCAAATATTTCTGAGAATCGAACAAGTCATAACATAAGTAATGCAGTCACGAAGTTACAATAAAGTAATGCGTAATAGCGTGTGTCGCTCTCCATAGAGAGAAAACAAATGGCCTTATATTTAAACGCCCGGGGTCTCAAAAGTTTCGTATGATCTGTAGCTATTCGAAAACGTAAAAAAAAAGGAATTATTGTTCACTATTAGCCCGCTAAAATTTGGAAAAAAAAATAAAACAAAGGGTTCATATTTTATATTTTGTACCAAACTTATTTTTCATTGCATAACTGCAGTACAAAGATCCAAAAAAAAAATAACACTTTTTCTGGATAAAATCAGAATTCGTGTTGACTTACTTGTATTCATAAAGTTGAAATTTTTTTTCATTTTTGTTAGTTATACGCATTTTTTAATAATACACAAACGTTAAAAGTTTAGATCACTGAAAAAAAAAAATTATTAAAAATTAAAAAAAAAAAACGGTTTTAGGTTTGTTTTCTGATTTTCAATACATTTAAGCGGGCTAATAACCATTTTAAAAAAATAAATTTAAACGCAGTTCTCATTTTCTTTGCAAGACGCAACTTTTGAGACCCCGGGCGTTTCTGAATTCAAAAGTTGAAATAATTGACACACGCCAGTGTGTAATGCGTAGTAATGCAAAATCATGCAATATCAGTTTCAGAGTTTTGTCGTTTTTATGTAGTATTCTTTAACCCCCCCAAAACGCCCCGCCCCCTTCCGATTTCGAATGTTTCAAGGACTGGCGCATCGCCCTAACAACATGGTCAACTTTGTATCATAATATCATGAACGGAACTTGTGAAATACGGTCGCCGAGAAATTTGAATAAGTATTATAATGTTACTGTCACTGTCGATGTTACCCCCCCCCCCCCCCCCTCCCCACCCAATTTTGTAATCCCCATTTTTGGCCTCTAAAACTGGAGCGGTTTTTATGATTTTTTTACCAACTAACAGAATAAAATATTCAATGGCTGTATGTTTTACTTTTTTTAAATACATTGTATAGTTTGTATACTGAACATCTATTGATGACGTTCATACCAGGCAATTTTAATGAAATTTGGATGGAGGGTCCTAACTCCTTTAAGAAGTACCTTATGAAAAACAAGCAAAATGTACCGACACGCTAATGGTCTAAGCTATCTTATATATAAAAAAAATCTCGTGTCACGGTGTTTGTGGTCGCACTCCTCCGAAACGGCTTGACCGATTTTTATGAAATTTTTTTATGTATATTTGGTAGGTATGAGAATAGGTTTTTAAGTGTATTTCATACCGCTAGGTGATTAGGGTGTCCGTATCCAGACATTTTTTTAAAAAATTTTGACAATTTTTTTTGTATTTGGCATCAAAAAATACCTATAACACAAAAATTTCAACCCTCCCACCTCTCCCATTTTTTAATCGCGATTTTAGTATTTTTCTATGAACAAATTTAACCGTCTTTCGTATTTCAAACAGAACGAAATTATTTATGTCATTGAATGACAGATGGCGCTACGTCCGCCTCACCAAACTTTCATTCGCACATGCGCAAGATATTCATGCGTCGCGACATTTTGATATTTCATAAGGCAACATGTCCTCGCGTGGGCAAACCATCGAGCTTATTTGTGTTGGCTAAATACGGACTGACAAAAAAATATCATACACTCAATTGCTCTTCGAAATTCATACTGATTTTCTTTATTTCATTTTCCTACTTTAGTTGGTGTTTTTTGTTTTTATCGGCGGTCATCGTCTACAGCGCTCCATTCCTCTTTCTGTCATTGATCCCATCCCCACACACTTACAATACATTAGTTATTTTTTATTTAATAACCAAAATATTCAATAGAAATAATTTATATGGCAGAACAACGTTTGTCGGGTCAGCTAGTATTACAATAAAAAAAATATTTGCAATGGTGTCAAAATCAAGAAAGGAAATTAAAAAATGGACAAAACGCCGCCCGGTTTCCTCTAAAAAATCGAATCCCAATTCCTTACTTTCAAAACACAAATAACGCTATAGATTATAGATCCTTACATCTGCAATACATTTCAATCCCAATACCCATACATTTTACACTCCAACCACCCAATCTCCCTTCATACATTTTCCTTTCCACGTTCGCCATACAATTTTCGTAATTTAATCAAGTTATAAAATTATTACAAATAATCTGAATTGTTCTAATAAAAATTATTATCATTGTATACACTTAATTTCAATGTGTAATCTTTTCCCGCTAAAACACATGGACATCCCCTACCAAGACGGGTGAAATAATACTAAAAATGTAACACATGTACAATTTTTTTATTTTGCATAAAATAAATAAAAATAATTTAAAAAACGCGGGCGAAGCCGGGCACGAAAGTCATTAACTTCATAAGCACACACAAACACACGTCACACTGTTTTTCTTATCTAAGAATGTTGGTCGCAGAATAAAATCGCGGGCAAACAGGTCCCAAGCATACAGGTGCAAAAAACACGAGCGGAGATTCCGCGATGCAATCAATGTGTTCACAGTTGTTCCACTGACCGTAGTGGCGACGAAAATACATAGGTACTTATTATTATATTATTTATTATTCAGTGAAATTCTAGCACGAATCTACCTATTTGTGTCTCGAATCTCACACTCGGAAGCGTCGCCACAATTCGTTGTATTGTCGAGTGTGTCGTTCAAATCTGTATCTGAATTTGCCCATGTGGAAATCGAACAGCCATCTGAATACAGTAGGTGACAAATTCAACACATTCTTCGAAATGGTTCCATGACAAATCAGAATCGTGCAACTTCAACACCCATTTGAAAAGTCATTAAAAGTTAAGGAAAAATATTGAAAAAATAGCCAATAACCTAACTTAACGTAACTTTAATAGACCATTTTTTTCATCACTTTTAATGACTTTCAAAGGAGATGTTGAAGTTGCACGTTGTTGAGTTGTCCTGTTACGGAAATTCACATATTCGAAGCCTCCGTGGTCGAGGAGTAAGGCTCGCGAAGGTCGCGGGTTCGAATCACGGCGTGCACAAATGAATTTTACTTGATTGATTTGTGTTATTTCACAATGTATGCATTTAAAATAATATGTAGTACATTTGCGACGCGTTCCAAAGTGGAAAACACTCTCAGTATCACCCTGGTGTAAGACCACCATTCACAATTGATATGTTGCTTGAAATGGCTTTTAGCTGTGTTTGGTGATCAAATCTGAATAGGCAGGTACCCGTCTCCATCTCCCTCCCCTCCCCACTACCTTCATACCCCAATTACTTGAACCACAGCGATTTGAAAAAAAAACTGATGTCACAAGTTTACATAAGTAAACCTACCCCAATTGGGGATGATCATGATGATGTCTCACTGGCTCCAGACAAGAGCAGTTGGGACTCTTGGCGGTATTTACATAAAAAAAGCAAATAGATACGTGTCCAACACGCTTGATCCACATCGATTTGAAATAAAACTGATGTCACAAGTTAACATAAGACGTTTCGAAAGTAAAATTGATATAATCACCTGATAACGAAATAATTTCAAAGTTATTTGATCAGTTTCACAAGAAGTACAGAAAATTGTAAGTAAGTAACTTTAGTCACACGGAATTCACTACACATATCTTAAGGTATAACTCTTTAGTGTATAACACCCATCCCGGTGGGTTGGGTCGGGCGCGTGAGGGGGGTGAGGGCGGGCTATTGATATGCACTAATAATAAAGTAATATGGTAATCACCGATTGACGAAACGCGCGAATCGTTTGCCCCTTTTGCCAACTGTACGTCGCGTGCTGTCAGCGCGTGTATGATTAGAACACTAGTTCAGATACAGTAGTCGAGTGGTAAAGTCGGGAGTCGCGGTCGCGTCACGCGCGCCGGGCAGGGAAGGTCAAACTGCGGGCCGGACGCATTCCAAGCGAGGTGAGGGCCGGATACAAATGGATTGCAAAAATTTAAATTCGATGGAGCTCCCATATACAGAGTAGTAGATTGCCCTTGTTTGATGGGAAAATATTTAATTGTGGGTTAAGGCGCCATATCCCCGCTCAAACAGAAGAAGATGGAGAGATACGTAATTACAAATGTTGGAGAGAGTGCGCTAATGTTTAAAACGGTAAAATTGAAGCGAAAAATGTGAAAAAAATGTTTAATAAAACACGACTCGTTTAAAATAGAGCAAAAATCTCTTGGGTGCTGACTAAAACAGCATTTAAAAAAAACTGTGAATTTATTCTTACATATAACTGGTAAAATAACTGAAACAGACGTGAAAATAACAATTTTCGGAGCATACTTTACGATTTTTTTCTATCGAGGGAATTTCATATAATTTGAATGTAAAGATAGTACCTTAAAAAATAAACTATATTTTTTAAGAGCTTAAAAACTTCAAATGTTGTATGTAAGAAATCGGTAGAAATTCGGGTAGCGGCGGCTTAACTGGTTAACCATTTATTGGATTATAAACACCTCTGTCACAGGTCACCCCAAGTGGTTCGCTGCATTTAGCAACTTAGCAGGAGTGCCCGGGTTCAAGGAGTAAGGTTTGTCCGGATCTAAACATTGCCTTGTACCACAGTGGGAGGGATAGATTCATATTCATTCCATCACTCCTGGATACAATAACCCCCAGATTCCTACCCACCCCTCACGCCTTTTTCCTTTCCAGAACTTCCTATCCTTCTTTTCCCACAAAAAAACTTCAAAACAGCATCCCCAAAGACGACAGGCCCCATAGGAGAATAAATTCCCGTTAGATCTATCTACTGTGTGGAACTTATGTAAAAAAATGTTTTTAAAAAATATCATCGGACAGCAAAATAACACCTACATTTTTACTCCAAATATCGATCGTCCAGTTGATCAGTCAAATACCTCCGAAAAATCGAAATTTACTTGAGTATGCAGTTATATGTAAAAGTATACCCTCTATCTGGTACAATACTCAGATTACTTATAAACACCACCAAATCAATTATAATGCAGAAAAACTTCAGTCTAGGATAATTCAAAACTAGAATATTTCAAAATGTCATACTAATGTACCGGACCGTTATGCCTCCCGCTGTTAATTTATATCATATATAATATGTAAAATACAGAGACGTGTAAATAATATTTGATTTATGGTGAGCATTTGAATATTGCTTTCCTCGTTTACTAAAAACTTGGTATTTGGAGATGTCTGTCTGACTAATCAACTGGACGATAGATATGCTCGAGAATTGCAAGTTAAAATCCTTCGGGTATGTGCTGTTACAGTATGTATGTAAAAAAGGTACAATAAAAATCATTTTCAAAATTGAACACAGACGGTTCAATTTGGGAAAAAGGACAAATGCTCTGAAAAGTATCACTGCTGTTGTAAAATTGATACGTTTTGGATAAAAATGTATACGTAGTAGATATTACGGAACATTCCTTGTCGAAGTTCGGATAATACGGAATATTCTGGTCTGGAATATTAATTTTTTTAATTAATCGATAATCAAATATGATATTTGTCGGAAGTACCGAATAAGCAGGCGTTTTTCTTTTAAATGATGCGTTTTGGGTAAAAATGTATAAGTCCGCTTCACGGATATTACGAAACATTCCTTGTCGAAGTTCGGATAATACGGAATATTCATTTTTTTAATTAATCGATAATCAAATATGATATTTGCCGGAAGTACCGAATAAGCACGGGTTTTTCTTTTAAATAAGATATACATCCCAGGTTTTGAATAGTTCGTACGGCAAGCAGGGTTTTTCTAACGGGTATGTGTAATTATTCTAATACTAATACCATTCTTTCCATGTTCTTCTGTTGGTACATACTTGTCAATAATGCATTAACTTCATAAGGGGTCGTCCATTAATCACGCGATGTTTTTTAGCAACTTTTTAACCCCTCCCCTGGTGACATGTGATGAGGCTTTAGACCAACCCCCCCCCCCCTAAAATCACGTGTATTTTTTTTGTACAAAGTATTTTGAAATTTTCAGAATATTATCACGAAAAATAAATACACATGATATCTCATTATACTCCCCCCCCCCCCCCCCCTCGTGATATTTCGTGATTTTTTCCGAACCCCCCCCCCCCCCCTTTCGAGCCTCACGTGATCAATGGACGACCCCTAACATGAACAAATAATTGTTTTATATGGCAATAATATTTTTCTATGATTGGCAGCATTGATTGATCGTCTATGAAATGTTAAATAAAAACGACAAATATAAACGGGTCTCCACACCATCCAATTTCTAGTGACTGCGGCAGTGACTGCAAAGAACGTGGAGTTGAGCGAACTAGCGCTGTCTCGTTTGTGTTAAAGGGCCGCTAGAACGAGTCAGCACTAGTTCGCTCAACTCCACGCTCTTTGCAGTCACTGCCTGCTGGCCAACATGCAGTGTCGTGTGTAGAGCCCATAAAAATGGCGTTACCGCGTAAGTGAATTAATTTTAAAAAATTAAAATGTATTTGCCTATTTTTTCGTCTCCCCGAAATACGAGTAAATACCTACTCACTTTTCGTGATAATAAAGGTAAATTCTGTTAAACTTTTTGAATAAGATAGTAAAGTAAGAATAATCAAGTTAAAATGATTGAATAAGAAATATTCCATATTAACCAGTAAGCGGAGTAAGACATAAAAAATGATGAGATTTCTTCCATGCGCCTATACATTACATACGTCATTGGTTTTTAAAAAATATATTCTATCACAAACTACACTCGGAAAAAATTCGGTTTATGGGCGAAATTCCTAAAAAATAAAACTAGTTATCTTTATACTAACTTTGGGCCGGGGAATCCGAATCTGAAAGAATTAGGTTGGGGCAAGCAAATATAAACTGAATAACACGACTTAAAAATTTTCAATTCATGCCCAGTTTACAGGTAATTTTGACGTTTTTGATACTCTCAACAATGCCATAGAAAAAACCAAAGATATTTTATGGAAAATGTGCTGGCAGTGTTACCAACTCTCAAAATATTTATCCCTAAAACTAAATCAAAAACCCCAAAACACCCGCCAACTACTTGAAAAAAACTCCTAAAAATTTTTTTAGGGATATTTCAATAATAATTGATAAATGATATATGTACTGTAATGTTGTTGAAAACACAAAAAAAAAACAAATATATATTGGGTAGCATCGCGTTACTTGTACTTATTGGTGTACTTCTGCCAGTACCCCTTTTTATTTTTGGTTCCTTTAGGCATTATTAACAAATAATGCCTAAAGGAAGACATGCATAAAACTACTAGGCGTCAATCTGGACGCTGATTTTTCCCTTAAAACTCAAGTGAACAGAACTGTAAGCACGGGGTTCTTTCAATTAAGGCAAATTAAAGCAGTACGGAGAAACTTGACCACAGAGGCAACTAAATTACTAGTCAATTCGTATGTTGTCTCACGTCTAGATTATTGCAACGGAATATATGCTAGTCTCCCAAAATATCAAATCAACAAATTACAATCTGTTTTCAACGCTGCGGCAAGGCTCATCACCGGCGTATCTAAATATTCCCATATTTCTGAGCATCTCAAAAATCTTCACTGGCTCAAGTGCCCCGAGAGAATCCAGTTTAAGCTCTGCTGGATGGTATTCAAGTCTCTTAACGGAATGGCTCCGACTTACTTATCGGAAATGTGTATTCCAGAAAATTCCAATTCTCGACAATCAACCCTCAGGTCAGCAGCAACATCAGCGATTGGAAGGTTGAAGGAACCAAAGCGCACACCAGATACTAAATTCGGTGAGCGTGCTTTCGGAGTGTCGGGACCTAAAGCCTGGAATGGACTGCCACACGAGTTAAGAATGATCACAGATTCAGCGCAATTTCGAGCTAAACTTAAAACTCATCTTTTCAGACAGTCGTATCAATAAGTTAAAAAAAACTTTCACCTTCGCCTTCACGGCTCGCAACATTGTAAATAACTAAGTGAGTAAAAGCAAATTCTTAAAATTCTCCAGACTTTAAAAATAAATATTAACTCAACTTTGGCATTAATCTTCTGTTAAATATAAATATAAATGTAAAACTCATGCAATGTCCAGTGTTTTGAATATAATGTCCTCCACGTGCAAAGTCGTATCTTCCCGATAGCATAAGCATAAACTTTCTAATAAAGTGTGTTTTGTCGGAAGTGTCCTGCAGGTAAGTATGATTCTGTATCTATTTGAAAATAATAAAATTAGATAGAGCCTAGGATTTATAATAAATTGTAAAGCGCCCTTGAGGTGATTTTTCACAAAAACGGCGCTATACAAATTATCCAATTATTATTATTATTAAATAATTGCTTGTCGACGCTGCAGTATATAAATTCCAACTAAACAATCAACATACATATGAATTTTCAGTAAGCATAGGCACAATAACCACCAATCAAGTAGTTTAGCGGCTACGCTAGGTTTGTGTAACATGGTTTGTGATACAAAAGAAAGTGCCCCCTTCATAGCGCCTACTCGCGTCAAGGCAAGAAAACATCCCAGTTTTCAAGTAGTTTAGCAGCTACGCTAGGTTTGTGTAACATGGTTTGTGATACAAAAGAAAGTGCCCCCTTCATAGCGCCTACTCGCGTCAAGGCAAGAAAACATCCCAGTTTTCAAGTAGTTTAGCGGCTACGCTAGGTTTGTGTAACATGGTTTGTGATACAAAAGAAACTGCCCCCTTCGTAGCGCCTACTCGCGTCAAGGCAAGAAAACATCCCAGTTTTCAAGTAGTTTAGCGGCTACGCTAGGTTTGTGTAACATGGTTTGTGATACAAAAGAAAGTGCCCCCTTCGTAGCGCCTACTCGCGTCAAGGCAAGAAAACATCCCAGTTTTCAAGTAGTTTAGCGGCTACGCTAGGTTTGTGTAACATGGTTTGTGATACAAAAGAAAGTGCCCCCTTCGTAGCGCCTACTCGCGTCAAGGCAAGAAAACATCCCAGTTTTCAAGTAGTTTAGCGGCTACGCTAGGTTTGTGTAACATGGTTTGTGATACAAAAGAAAGTGCCCCCTTCGTAGCGCCTACTCGCGTCAAGGCAAGAAAACATCTCAGTTTTCAAGTAGTTTAGCGGCTACGCTAGGTTTGTGTAACATGGTTTGTGATACAAAAGAAAGTGCCCCCTTCGTAGCGCCTACTCGTGTCAAGGCAAGAAAACATCCCAGTTTTCAAGTAGTTTAGCGGCTACGCTAGGTTTGTGTAACATGGTTTGTGATACAAAAGAAAGTGCCCCCTTCGTAGCGCCTACTCGCGTCAAGGCAAGTAAACATCCCGGATTTCAAGTAGTTAAGCGGCTACGCTAGGTTTGTGTAACATGGTTTGTGATACAAAAGAAAGTGCCCCCTTCGTAGTGCCTACTCGCGTCAAGGCAAGAAAACATCCCAGTTTTCAAGTAGTTAAGCGGCTACGCTAGGTTTGTGTAACATGGTTTGTGATACAAAAGTGAATAAAATTTATAAAAAATAATTACTGAAATTATAAACATGTTTTTTTACGTTATTGATATTATTGCTGAATGGCAACACTTAATTTTATGTGGTAATATGTTATCTTTAGTTTTTTTCTATGATCTTTTTTTTCAGAAAAAATGGCCTGTTATATTGTATGTAAATTCAAAATTGAAAAACTCAGTTGAAAACCCCAACCTAATTCTTTCAGATTCGGATTCCCCGGCCCAAAGTTAGTATAAAGATAACTAGTTTTATTTTTTAGGAATTTCGGCCATAAACCGAACTTTGCCCCTACACTCTTTTCAGCTGATTATGAACTTTTAAGTCAGTAATGAGGGCAACTATATGTATAACTTTGATAAATGAGATGCGATGCTTCCGGTTGTTCAGAGGTCAGTGGGTTCAGTTTGGGTGAAATGCAGATCCGGGCACCACTTGGAAATTTAATAAAAATGCACTTTCTAGATGAGAAAAGTGTGGAAAAGTTGAATAAAAAATAAATTAAGGCGCGCTCGGCAAAATTGAGGGAGATACAGCCGTTTAAAGAATGTATGAAATGACACTTCATGAACAGATATTGTCCGCCTGTGTCCGCCATTTGATACTAATTTGTTGGTAGGGATACCAGATACAAGAGCCTAGATACGATTGTAGGGAATAAATAATAAGGCGCGTAGGTACTGGAATGGAGACAAACCATTCAAATCCTGGGATGTTTTTTAAAATAAAGATAACATACACAATCCCGTTAGACAAACCATTTAAAAACGTAGATTGTTTTTTAAAGTAAAGATAATAGGTATTATACACAATCCTGCTAGACAAACCAGTGCCTGAAGTGGCGCGGGATTCGATCGTTCTGAAGTGTGCGTGTAAACGGCGCTTTAGTATACATACGAAGGGGGCACTTTATTTTCTATCACAAACCATGTTACACAAACCTAGCGTAGCCGCTAAACTACTTGAAAACTGGGATGTTTTTTTGCCGTGACGCGAGTAGGCGCTACGAAGGGGGCACTTTCTTTTCTATCACAAACCATGTTACACAAACCTAGCGCAGCCGCTAAACTACTTGAAAACTGGGATGTTTTTTTGCCGTGACGCGAGTAGGCGCTACGAAGGGGGCACTTTCTTTTCTAACACAAACCATGTTACACAAACCTAGCGTAGCCGCTAAACTACTTGAAAACTGGGATGTTTTTTTGCCGTGACGCGAGTAGGCGCTACGAAGGGGGCACTTTCTTTTCTATCACAAACCATGTTACACAAACCTAGCGTTGCCGCTAAACTACTTGAAAACTGGGATGTTTTTCTTGCCTTGACGCGAGTAGGCGTTATAAAGGGGCACTTTCTTTTGAATCACAAACCATGTTACACAAACCTAGCGTAGCCGCTAGTAATTAAAAATTTTAAAATTATTATTTTTAAATTTTTCAAGTAATTTGTCGGTTTCTAGGGGTTTTTGAGTTTAGTTTAGGGATAAATATTTTTGAGAGTTGGCAACACTGATTTTCTTTTAGGTTAGTGACAAAATGGCAGGTGGACTAACAGTATTGGTTGGCGAAGTGAAATTTTTCTTAACGTAATTGAAAATTAATTACTTATTCAATTTTTTTTTTATTGCTTTCCGCACTTTTTTTCACCTTCCAGGTTAAAGTTCTCAACTTAAAACGCGGTGAAAACATGGTTTTCTGCCAAAAAAAAGTGGTGCCCGGATCTGCATTCCTCCCTTCAGTTTCACAGCTGCATTATTTGACAGTGTATAAGATAACACCGACTGGAAAGGCAGCTGAATAAACAAAACCTGATAAAATATTAATTACTAAATTAATAAGGAGTAGCTACTGGACTTACCGAGTAAAGCGCCCATACAAGAAGTCCGCTTCTAATGTCTTCAGCAAAGGTATCAATTTCTGAACGACAGAATTATTTATTTTTAGTGAAATTTACTAAAACTTGTAGTGAACTACTTGACTGACATTTTTATTTGACGTTTCTGTTATTCTATTTTTAAAACAGTTTATTCAAAATTTTAAATTCTTACCTGTAAAGAACTACGGTTATAAAAATTTAAAAAATATATTTCCCTGCACTACTCTCGAATATTTTTGACAAAATTATTAATTTATTTAATCCCTCCTGCCTTCAGATTAGTTCCGCGTTGCAATAAAATCCAAATAAATGAAATAATTCTGCAAGTACCTATCCAAAAACTAAAAACTGTTTTTGAAAGGTGGTAAAATTTACTCTCAAACTTTATCATTGGAGAAAAACAAACATAAAAAAGTTTTAAAAATGGTTACCGTTTTTTCTAACTAAAACGACTGATGACGAAAAAAATTAAAATACATATGTACTAATTTTATTAGACAAAGGTAATAAATAAATAATAATAATAATAAACGTTATTGTCACGTTACTTTCAAGAAAAAATATTTATTAAAAAATTCCCAGTTTTATATTTTTTTTCAAATTGCGGTCGAAAACTTTGGTTTCATAAGGGTGTACATTTGAATTATTTTGTGGTTAACTTTTAGATTTTAATATACAGTGTAGTTTTTTCTCTTTCTAACATCGTTTTTTTCCTTTATTTTTTCCCATTATACATGCATTTCAAAAGTAATTTTTACATATTTTCTAAATATATATAACATAACACAAAATAAAAATAATGTAAAAAAGTAAAAAAAAAAAATAAAACAAAAGTAGATAATGGGAACCTACTAAGGCACTACTGCATGTGCGTGGGTAATATTAACTTAAGTGCTAAATTCCACTACTAAGTTGACGGTACAAGTAAAGAATGTTAATTTCAAAGTGAAAGTTTAAAAATATAGGTAATGTATGTTTGAAAATATTGTAGTATCAAAGTGACACATACAAGTTAGTTGATTTTTTGTTACGGTTTCAAGAAGATAAATAAAGTTAGTCTTGAAATTACAGCAGAATTGTATAAGTGAAGCATGAAGGTTTACATAGAGTTTAGATCATATTTTTTTACTATGGTAGTCAGTGAAACGATTTCCATGAGACATACGATTTCCATGAGGGACATTCGATTTCTATATGAGTTGTTACCAAAAACCGACAAATTAGCCTGACGGGTTAATACATTTGATAAAGAAAAAATAACTAAGCCAAATCAGTGTAAACATGAATAAAATCTACCTACGTGCTTCGAAGATAAGGGAACGTACCCATACTACGTGACACACTTTTTGCAATTTCCCCCCCCCCCCCTCCCCGGTGACCACGTGTAGTATATTCCAAGACCCCCCCCCCCTACAGTTTTCACGTAGTATTTCATAAATATGGTTTCGAATCATTTTTTGCTAACAAAAAATAAAAAATGCATTATTTGGCTTATATTTGTCTTTATTAATACGGCGCTTGCTGCGTGACAGCAAGAGTGCATGCATTGTCTCAGTCATACAACGATCTTGTCAAAATACACAGTTCCATAGATATTTTTGCAAATAATATAACATATTTCAAAAAATATCTCCACAATTTGTGCACTTAAAAAAAAAAGTTGTTATATTAGATACTTTTCAGTAAATACTTTATAAATATTGTATACTTGTTATTATTATGTATTTCAATGTTGTATTTAAGTTTTCAAGTTATGTATAAATAATACTTGCGTTGTTTTTCAAGAGTTTGCTTCTGTGAAAATGCATATGTGATTAATGCAGACACATTAATCTAGAGATACTTATATTTGTATTTTAATTTATTATATACTACCCACAAAAATGTTGTATAAATATCCTGTTTGTATCTCAAATAAATAAATAAATTACAAGTGGAAAAAATATTATCAAGATAAAACTTATGTCAAAATATATTGAAACCGGAACGTAATTTATGGAAACGAAAGTCTTGTTATTTTTATAAACATTTTTTATCCCAATCATCTTCAACAAACACGTTCCCTGAACTTTTTCACTTATTTGAATGTACGAGGGTGGGTTTTTAAGTTTGCGGATTGGGTAAGGAGTGGAAATAAAAACCAAAATTATTTTTCCTTTTCAACATATTCACCTACTACCCTAATATATTTTTCCGATCTTTAAATTAACTTAAAGGAACTTGATAACAGCGCGGAACTCAATTTTCTCCACATTTCACAATTTCTTCCCGATTGAAGTGTTTGGTCGACGATAGCTCAAAGACTAATGACCTAATTACGATAAAACCCGGTGTTTATCCTAAAAATGAGTTGTTCAATTAGTACCTAATTCAGCGGTACCCCCATTAATCACTTACCTTCCCATTCCGCGAACTTAAAAACCTCCCCTCGTAGCTCGAAAAAAAAAGCGAGATTTCTAGATCGACTACGTGATAAAAACCTAAGCCCCCCCCCCGTTGTGACCAAGCGTGGTATTTTGATGACCCCCCCCCCCCCCTTAACAGGTCACGTAGTATGGGTGCGTTCCCTAAGCTGCAATATAGGTGTGAATACATTACGGCCCAGTCAACATTAGTTTCTAAATAGACAGTGCCTGTTCCAAGCAAGGGCGGATCCAGGACCTAGGTTAGGAATGCTGGCCTTGTTCTATCGGTATTTCAATGGAAGATGCTCCGAGGAACTAGCGTGATTGATCCCTTCGATACCGGTGCATTTTTTTTTTTACATGAGCTCCACACAGGAGGCCCTGAGGAAAATAATTTCCCTCAGGGCCTATGTCATCTTTGGGGATGCTGTGTGGAGGGTTTTTTTAAGGAAAGGAAGGAGAGGAGAGTTCTGGGAAGGAAAAGGGTTTAAGGGGTGGGTAGGAATCTGGGGTTCAGTATGTCCTGGTCATCCGCCTCCAAGACCTAGACAAACCTCACCCCATGAACCCGGGCACCCCTGCTAAATCACTAAACGTAGCGAACCACTTGGGGTGACCTATGGCAGAGGTGTTGGTTATCCAATAAAGGTTCCCGGGGCGGCGGTACCCATTCCCGCCTCCCAAATTGATAGTCTCCCAATAGTCAGAAATATGCGAAAAGCGCGTCTAATATTTTTTAAATAGCTGACATTTGTCACATGATAACGAGGCGTTTCTACTAATTCTTATAATAATCGTTCTTGAGTTCAACAGCTCGGCTGTGGAACGATTTCTCGGCATATCTATTTCCTCCCTCCTACAACGTGAGTCTCTTAAAAATTCCATTCTCTCCTCAAAAAGGTGACATAAACCCAGAGGAAAATTATTTTCCCTGGGCCTTCTATGTGGAGATGATATTAAAAAGTATTGTGTCTTTTCTTGTACTGTGACAGTTTAACAATAATTTAAAAGCCACATAGCTCATAGGGGGAAACTACATATCAATGTGAAAGACATTAATTAATTATGTAGGAAAATATAAAGGCAAAAAATTACGCAGTCAAAATCGCAAAAAGTTTTTGCGTCTTCGATTTAGCATCGTTGTAATTTGAAACTCGATGAAACGAAAAAGCGGCATTAAAAAGAGAAAACAAACACATCTATAGCATTTAGCCAGCGAGAGAGAGATGGAATAATCGGTCTCCTCTTTGTGCGGGGCTTCGTAGCATCCCTACTCTTGTCTAATATAGTTTTCTGAAGGTTTCACTTCTACCGCGTGTGAACTGCACACTCTGTTTTTTTTTCTTATGCCTAATCTAAAATTCCGGCTAAATTTCAATAAAACTGAAATATAAAATGCTTGCGAGCCGCAAATTGAAAACCTCTCGTGAATTGAACGCGCCGATCATAAAACGGTTTATAGCAATATATTATTTCGCTTATCAGTGGCACCTGAGCGCCAAAGTGTGCAAACTCCCGACCGAAGACTTGGTTGGTTGACAACATCTGCCCGGCGCTGCACGGCGCCGTCACGAGGGACCCAGTCACCCAACAACACCAGACAGTAGCCACTATAGCCAGTGGCCACTGTCTGGTGTTTACTTTACTGTACCGCGGATCATTTGGTCCACATAACAACAGAATGATAACACCATCTACGAAGAGCACAGAAATGTCAAAATAAAAGATTGACAATAATTATGTAAGTAAATGATATATCTACCATTAAGGGTTATTAACCAGCCAGCGGCCGAGAATTCAAATTTCGTCGAAAGATGTTCTTACGATCGTACAGGGCAGTTCCAATGAAAAAAATTAATTATTCTCCTTTCCAGCTTTTTAAAATTATAACTCAAAATCGGTTTTATTTCATTCCAAATTTGCTTTAATTTGTACCTAGGTACATTAAAAAAATGCTGAAAGGCGTGATGATAAAACTATTAAAATTATGCTATTTTTGTAATTATTTTTTTATCACAAGTATTTATAATTTTTCAATAATGTCTAAGCAAAATAAGAATGTAAAAAAAATCTTAAATCTTTTTGTAAGACCGTAAATAAATTACAAAATGAAGTATTTTCGTCACAACACACGTACGCGGATTGTTTTTAAATTATTTTATTTAAACTAACATTAAAATTCTGAAACATAGCTTTCCCAGATAATTAATCGATTTATTTCACTGGATGATTATATGATTTGAAATGAGTGTTGCATAATACAAAATTTTGTTTGAAAATGTAACAAATCTGCCACAGACCTACGGTAAAACCTTATTGTACTAAAAATAAGCATATTTTCTCAAAATTTAAAACATAGCTTTACTAGATAAAATAATAGTCTTTCGAAATCAATTTATATTTTTTTTTAAAAAGAGTTAATACTTCTAAAATTTGATTTAAAAATGACATATTTCCGTTTTTGTCTGGTTTTACCTCTTAACCTAAAAATTCAACCCTTTTACAATAATCTATTTTTAAATAATTTTACTCCAATACATCTATTTTCAAATTACTTTTAACCCGTTTATCATAGTAGACCAAATTTGTCCCAGCTCATATAGGTCTCATAAATCGTTGTATCTCCCTTACTGCCAGGGTTAATAATATTTATTTATTATGCCCTATTGGGCTTTCACATTCTACTTATAAGTACTAGAGTGTTGAGTATCGAAGTTATTTTAAATACTTTAAAAAACAATAAAAAAATATATAATACTAGCTGACCCCACAAACGTTGTTCTGCCATATAAATTATTTCTAGTGAATATTTTGGTTGTTAAATAAAAAATAACATGTAGACGATGACCGTCGATAAAAATCAATTGAGAATTAATAAATTACGAATGTTAGAGGAGAGTGCTAACATTTACAGCGACAAAATCGATGCGAAAATTGCGAAAATGTTTAATAAAAAACGACTATAACACGAAACACGAAATATATATATATATATATATAAACACGAAAATGTTTAATAAAACACGACACGAATAGAGCAAAAATCTCGCGGGCATTATCTTAAACAGCATTTAATGAAACATTGTGAATTTTTTCATACAAATAACTTGTAAAATAACTGAAACAAACGTGTTTATAATAATTTTTTGAGCATACTTTGCGATTTTTTTCTATCGAGGGAATTTCATATAATTTGCGTTTCGGCGTGGTGAACGTATAGATATTATCTTCCAAAATAACATATGTTTTTTAAGAGCTTAGAAACTTCAAATGTAAGAAATCGGTAGAAATTCGGGTAGCGGCGGTTTAATTCGTTTAACGATGTTTGTTGGCTTGTAAACTGTAATTATTACTAATTTATGCTTAAATTAAAGTAATTCAGTTACATTTATACTTTTTAAAAAGTAAATAATCAAACAAAACTATTATAAAAGTTATTATCAGTTATCTTTTTTTGTTTAATATAAAAAAAAACATTTATTCAAATATATGAAAACCTTGATAAATATTATTTAATCAAATGTTAAAAGAATTTTATAAAAATAGTTAAAAAATTTAGGGAGCGCTTACGGTAATTATTTAATGCAAAGTGCTGTATCATTTCTTTTTAACACTGTTCAAATCATATTTCTCGCCGATCCCATAAAACGAGATATTTTATGGGATCTTGTCAGTCTGGGAGATATATCTCCCACGAATGTCTATGGTTGTATGTTGTCTGTGAAGAATATCTCACAAAATTGTCCAAAGGGTTAACTGCTTTATTAACTTCACTTCGTGTACTTAGTATTCTTTTACTTTATTTTCACCACACTGCCACTAGATATTTGTTTTAGATTTAAAAAAATTACTGCACAGTTTGGTTGCGTATTTTGACATAAAATACAAATTTAAGTATTATGTGAAAAAGGTCGTGCAGACGTTCCTCTCAACGACACTCGGACATACCACTGGTAGCTACGTTGTAACTTCTTCCTCTTTTTTTTCTTCATATCGTTGTCGAGTGAAAAGTTGCTAAATGCAATGTCATCATTATGAGATGCCAAATTTAATCAACACATTAGTTAATATGAAAGCAAAACAGAGTTAAATCAAAAGTTACACAAATCAAAATGAATATTGATTTATTCAGTTAGGTTTCTAAGAATGATTAAATTGCAGTAGTTACTACGGAGCTCTCAGCCAGCGGTAGCAGCGGACGTCACCCTGTTGCTGAGAGAACCGATGTAACGCAATCCAAAAGTCGCGGAATCGAATCCCGGCGGCGTATTTACAAAACCTGTACCGATTCAGTCGCGGTAACGACAATTTACATTTTAAATATACCTCTTATATTTGTTATTTTTTATCACATTGCAAAAACAAAAATTGTTCTAAAATCTAGATAAAATAATCTTTCTGTTGTGTATTTTAGAAATTAATAATTTTATTTCTAAACATTTAAATTTTAATATTATTCCCATATATTGTAAATACACCTCTATATTGATAATTTTTTATCACTTTGCAAAAAAAAAATTGTTCGAAAATCTAGATAAAATAATCTTTCCAATGTGTATATTAGAAATTAATAATTTTATTTCTAAATATTTAAATTTTGATATTGAAAATTTAAAGTGACTGAAACGCGGTAGGGATTGTAAATACGCATCCCGGTGTGGGCAAAAAAAATGATTAATTCGTATTATTTCACAATTAATTTATTTAAAAAATATAGTATATTTGCGCCACGTTCCAGAGTTGCAGATACTCTCATTACCGCCCAGGTGTAAGACCACCATTCATAATTTAAAATTTGTTTGAAATGGCTTTAACCGTGTTTGTGACCAGACCTAAATAGCCAGGATCTTTCCTACCTTCCTCTTCCCCAACTCCTTCCCTTCCCCACTACCTTCAGTCCCACATCATACCCTAATTGGGGATGCCATAGCCTTACTGGCTCCAGACGGGAGCAGCTGGGACTGTTGTGAGGCATTTATATAAAAATTAAAATAAAAAACTAATCTTTTTATTGGTAACCCGACAGAAAGATGCGAGGAAATGATATTTAAAGATTTTTGTGTATTACAATGTAAAATTTAAAATTGTGTGTTACATTTTACAAATGTAAAATCGACTTCAAAAATATCCTTAATAAAAATTTGATATGAATATCAAACGAATTTATATATAGTGTCGATTTTTTGTACTTATACGCTGGTATTTTTTTTTTTACGTTAACTCCACGCAGGAGGCCCTGAGGAAAATAATTTCCCTCAGGGCCTATGTCATCTGGGATGCTGTGTGGAGGGTCTTTTTGAGGAGAGGAAGGAATGAACATTGGTCTTGAAGAGACCCATGTTGTAGGAAGGAGGAAACACAGAGGCCGGCAAATCATTCCACAGCCGAGCTGTTGAACACAAGAACGAGTCGAAGAAACGACCCGTTCTCATGTGGCAAATGTCAACCGTGTACAAATGTTGGGCACGCGTTTGGCGTGTTTCCCGACCATGCACCAGTGCCTATACACAGTATACAGAGAAGCAGATTTTTCCTTGACGCATTTCAATGAAAATATTTTTTATACTTTTGTTATTCGGCGGTGTATCCTCTCTGCACACCCCTTCGGGGTCAATTAGTTATATTTTGTGTAATTAGGTATACCGTAGTTTCCCTAAACCGACTGTATATTATATATGTATAAGTACCTACGCCGGGGGAGGCTATTGTCGGCGAATCAACAGTCATGGAATCCTTTCTGTCAGTTACGATTTACGTGAGAAATTAAAATTTACTATGGAGTTATCAATGGTAAGGAAGGAAAATTCTCCCGCTTTCCCGTAAATGCAGCACGTATTAGAAAGAAACGCTCCAACAACGGCTCTCTCAGCGGCAGCACCACGAAAACACACTGCAGTATTATTTGTTGTACACACTACGAGGAGCTATATACACACACGAGTATAATATACTTGCAGTGGTAGATACACATAGTAACACGATGCTTACATTGGTAACGTACTCATTTAGCCGCGAAGGTCGCTGGGACCGGCACAAGACACGACACACGACACGAAACACACGACACGCGGGGCGCGATGCTAGCGGGGGACTGGCAGACTGGCAGACTGGCTAGCAGGAGGCCAGGAGCTAGTAGTAACAGTGGCTAGATAATATTGGATGCAGTTGAATAGTGGCATGGGATAACAAGGTAAAAAGCGGGCACCTCGCAGCAAGTAACATATTTGAATATGATCTAATATCTTAATAATAATCTTTAAAAACAAACACGTACTTTACGAAAAAAAAATATACTTAAAATTTACACGTAATTCGAACAAAGACACATTGCAAGTTCCAGCACTCTCCACCACCTTTGGACAACGTAGTTATAGATACTTTGCCACAAAAATGTTCAACATGCTTCCCGATAATATCAAACTGAGTCAAACACAGAAAGAATTTAAAAAAAATGTTAAAATTTGGATATTTTCTAATGATCGGTCCTTTACTGGTGCACTCACCCAAACGCCTTGTCATTGATAGTTATTGCTGTAATAAAATTTCTGTTTTTTGTATTGTGTATCTGCAAGCAATAACATAAACAGAAATAAAGTATTGCTGTATAAGAAAATATATTATACATTTATAAGTGAACCATAGACAACATTACGAGAAACAACTTATTAAAAATTCTGCCTCAATACAGGTTCGCCTAGTGAGGCAGGCTATGCACTACTTAAAATATATATTATGTTACTCCTTTATAACAGTTCTTACCTCCATATCTTTTTTTTCCTATTTCGATACTGTTTTAATGGCATCAATTATTATTATAACATTATTCTTATAATTTATAGATATTAACTAACACATCATTTATTACCTTATGTTTTTAACTTTGTTAGTAACATGTTATTGTCATTAAAATTATATTATTATTACTACTGTGTAAAAGAAAGGAAGAAAATAAAAAGGGAAAATGTACTTTAAATGTAACAAATACACTACTGTAATGTAATATTATATTATGTATTCATATATTTTTGGATGAAATAAATAAATTTAAAAAAAAAAATAGCATTAATATCTTGATGACTACAATTTAGGATTTTAGCAAAAGGAAATGGCGCCCTCTGTTATTTTCAAAAAGAACCGTTGAAGTTTTCAAACAGTTTCCCAGATGAGAAAATGACAAAAAGCAAATGTAAAAAACTTGGATTTTCTCAGTTTCAAAAACTTTATACAATTTCCCGACCCATTTTCCGAGCTTTTTTTTCAATTTTCTCGGAAAATTAATTCCGGAATCTATGATTTTCCAAAATTAAACTTTTACAAACTGCACATAACAAAATCAAAAAGATACATGCATTTTTAAAAAAACTTAGCGAACCCTATTTTTGACCAATTTTCCGGGCTAATTTTCTCCGATTATCTCAAAAAAAATTTTTACAGAAAAACAAAAATTTCCTAAGACAAAAAAATTCAAAGTTCAAGCAATATCAAAGAGATAAACGTCTTTGAAAAAATATTTTCCGACCAATTTTCCGACTTTCGCAGAATAATTTTCAGTAAGTTAAATTTTCCAAGATCAAAAAAATTTCAACAATAAAACTAAATGTAAACTTATCCAAAATGAAATAGAAAAAAATCTTTACAAATCTACGACGACATTCCTGTCACGTTTTTTTGTCCCGGTGACTGCTGCAACTGAATCTCCCAATATTATTTTTCCAAGGAACCGACTATTTTTGGAATTGATTCCTTTCGGCTTTTATAAAATTTGAGCCGTAGATACCTAAAACAAAAAATGTTTCTAAAATCTTACAATATAAAAATTAAAGTTTCTTTATTTGTCCCTTAAAGTGTTCCTAAACCTTCAAATTCGATTGCAATGAAACTTGAGGGGAAGGGAATCCGGGAGGGGAACGAAGGAGGGGGGGTTTGCGAAAGAGAGAGGTGGTAAGGCGAAAGGTGAACGCGGCATGGGGGTGGGAACTCGGGTCGGTGGAGGGGAAAGCGGGGGGGGGGGATAGGAGGATGCGGGAGGGGAATGCGGGAGAGGAAGGATACGCGGGAGAGGAGGAGGGAGGGGAATGGGGGCGGAAAAGAAGACGGAAAATAAAACGCAGAGGGGAAGGGAACCAGGAGGGGGGAGGGGAACGAATGAGGTTTGGTTCGTGGGAGGGGGAAAGATGGAGGCGTTAAGGCGTAACGGGAACGCGGGATGGGGAAGGTGGGAGGTGAATGTAGGATAGGAAGGGGACGCGAGAGGGGAATGGGGGCAGAAACGAGGACGCATGGGAAAAGGAACTCGGGAGGGGGAAGGGGAACGAATGAGGTTAGGTTCTCGGGAGGAGGAAAGAGGGAGGCGTTAAGGCGTAACGGGAACGCGGGATGGGGGAGGGGGCGCGAGACGGGTAAACGCGGGGAGGGGGAAGGTGGGAGGTGAATGTAAGAGAGGAAGGGAACGCGAGAGGGGAATGGGGGCGGAAACGAGAACGCATGGGGAAAGAAACTCGGGAGGGGGAAGGGGAACGAATGAGGTTAGGTTCGCGGGAGGAGGAAAGAGGGAGGCGTTAATTCGTAACGGGATGAAGGAGGGAAACGCAAGAGGGGGGGGCATAATGGGAGAACGCGGGAGGAGGGACGGTGGGAGGGAAATGCGGTAGGGGAGGGGAAGCACAGGAAGGGACACACACAGGTGATACAGTTTTTTCTTTGAGAGGCATTGCAACGCACGCCGGGCACTTACCAGTAATACATAAATGGGTAAACCTGAAATTTTACAGCTCTCAAACTGACTAAAAATGAAGAGGTGCCCACGAGTATGTGATAAAAAAAAGCATCGTGTAAAATCAAAACACAGAGGAATCAGAAAACACTTACTGGGCGGCTGTGCATTAACGCTCTTCTCCAGATTATCGTGCTGTCTCGCCAGCTGCTCCACCACCTCCTGCAGCCTCTGCTTCTGCTCCCTCTCGTGCTGCAGCAGTCGCCCCCACCGGCTGCCCTGCGCCCTCGCCACGGCCAGGTACTCCTGGCACGCGTTCATCATGACGTTGGTCGCGATGCGGAACAGCGTGGCCCGCTCCGCCACCTGCTCGTCCTGCTGGCCCAGGTCTGCCAGGGCGCGCTGCAGGGCGGCCCCGTGCTTGCTGATGAGCTCCGCGCAGGTGTGCAGGGTGTCGAGACGCGCGGCGAGCTCGCGGGTGGCGGCAGCGAAGGCCTGCTCGGCGGGGGCGGGGGCCGCGTCTTCTTCTTCTTCGCTCTCTGCAGCTCTGATCGCCTTTGCTTTTGCGAGCTCTAGCGCCGTCACCCAACTTTGACGCTCCACCTGAACGGTAACATTTATTATTTAATTTAGAGTTTAAGGTAGTTAACGTTCAAAAAGAAGAAGGAGAAATATGTAAATACGAATGTTAGAGGGAGCGCTCTAATGTAATTTATATTTCTATAGTTTAGAGTTTAGATATTTAAGAATATCTCCTTAAAACAATTTTTCGAAATTGTAATTATTTTAAAAGTTATAACCATTTTAGTATCGTGGCAATTCGACCGGTTTGGAATCTAACTAGAATCTAAACGGAACAAAACTTTATACGCGTTTTTCTCGAAACGACTTTCTTCGAAACGTTCGTCACAAAATCTCAAGTTCTAATTGACCGATTTTCTTGAAATTTGAAATGAATTTTCTTTATAGTATATCCCTTTATGGTAGGAACCAAAAAATCAAAATTTTATTTTTTACAATTTTTAAGAATTTGGAATAATCAAAAAAATAACTGAAAAACATAAATTTTTTTTTGAGTAGCCGCCTTTTTGTAAGAATTTTTTTTTCTTTTTTTCTGGTTCCTGCCATTATGACATTATTTGTACTGATAAAGAATCTGCCTTTTGTTTATTTTTCACATGACCGGAAGGGTAAAAATAGTGACATGGAAGAAACCATCTTTTTTCCCCTCTACTTCAACAGTTTTTCAAAAAAAAATTTGTGAATTCTTAAAACATAAAATAAAATTAACTATAACAAAACGTATAGTTAAAATATTAATCGTTTTTCTTTTGACCTTCAAAAATCTCCCGAAATTCGGGCTTCTAGACTAGAATACCACTTTAAACAAAAGACTTGTTTCATTTTGTATAATGTCAAGCCACAAAGTGTTTGCTTTCTTCGATAATGAAAATATTAAGTTATTTTTATGATTAATCGAAGCATCACAATGCGTATTAGGGAACGTACCCATACTACGTGACACACTTTTTGCAATTTTTTACCCCCCCCCCGGTGACCACGTGTAGTATATTCCAAGACCCCCCCCCCTACAGTTTTCACGAAGTATTTCATAAATATGGTTTCGAATCATTTTTTGCTAACAAAAAATAAAAAAATGTATTATTTGGCTTATATTTATTTGTCTTTATTGATACGGCGCGGGCGCTTGCTGCGTGACAGCAAGAGTGCATGCATTACAAGTGGAAAAAATATTATCAAGATAAAACTTATGTCAAAATATATTGAAACCGGAACGTAATTTATGGAAACGAAAATCTTGTTATTTTTATGAACATTTTTCATCTCAATCATCTTCAACAAACACGTTCCCTGAACTTTTTCACTTATTTGAATGTACGAGGGTGGGTTTTTAAGTTTGCGGATTGGGTAAGAAGTGGAAATAAAAACCAAAATTATTTTTCCTTTTCAACATATTCACCTACTACCCTAATACATTTTTCCGATCTTTAAATTAACTTAAAGGAACTTTAGCGCGGAACTCAATTTTCTCCACATTTCACAATTTCTTCCCGATTGAAGTGTTTGGTCGATCAAAGACTAATGACCTAATTACGATAAAACCCGGTGTTTATCCTAAAAATGAGTTGTTCAATTAGTACCTAATTCAGCGGTGCCCCCATTAATCACTTACCTTCCCATTCCGCGAACTTAAAAACCTCCCCTCGTAGCTCGAAAAAAACGCGACATTTCTAGATTGACTTCGTGATAAAAACCTAAGCCCCCCCCCCCCCGTTGTGACCAAGAGTGGTATTTTGATGACCCCCCCCCCCCCCTGAACAGGTCACGTAGTATGGTTACGTTCCCTTAACTTTTGAAATAATTCCAACAAATGATTAAAAATATCTGTTCAAATTGGCAACATTTTGGCCAGCGAGCGCTCGGCGGTGTTTGCAAATTGGTCAAAATGTGGCCAAAAGCGCTCCAGCGATTATTGCACTCTAAGGAAGATGTATTCAGATATAAAATGTGAAGGTTGGTTGGTAGTACCTCACTGGCCGCCTTGATGTGGAAGGTCTGCGTGCCGCCATTGGAGATGACGAAGGTGCAAGAGTCCACGGTGTGTATGAGAGCTCCGCCCAGCGTGATGGTCCCCCGGCACGTGTGTGCCATCTCTGCCTGGTTCCTGCGCACCGACCAACAAACCAAAAGTATTGTTATTTATTTACATCTATAAAAATTAAACAAAATGGAGACAACTTTATCTAAGTACAATACAATAATAATAAGTTTAAAAAAAATATTTCTTGTTTTGAAAAAATTGTCAAAATATTAATTTTGTTCCGCGAATTCATGAAACTGAACGTTCCTGACAAACTTTAACTACTGAGCTTATACACGGTATCCGGTAACTACTAGAACAAGCGGAAACTGGTGAATTTACATCACAGAGAGAAGACAGGTTTTAAAAACCGTTCAAAACTCAGGCGAAATTACCTACTGATATTCCTTGGACTTAAGGGGGTATTCTCTAGTCTAGAAACAAAAATTCTTCATATTTCGATAGTTTTGATATTCAAGATTATCTCTCCTTAAAGGGGTTTTTCAAAATTCGAATTATTTTAAAAATTGTGGCAATTTTAGTTCGACCGGTTTACACGGAATCTAACTAGAATTTAAACAGAGCTAAACTTAAAGCCCTGCAACCGGGCTCGAAAAGAAGATGGAGAGATACGAAATTACGAATGTTGGAGGAGAGCGCTAACATTTACAGCAACAAATCGATGCGTAAATTGCGAAAATAACTGAAACAAACGTGTTTATAATAATTTTTGTAGCATACTTGACGACCTCCGTAGTCCAGTGGCTAAGACTCTTGACTCACATTCCGGAGGTCGCGGGTTCGAACCCGGCATGCGCAAATAAATTTTATTTGATTAATTTGTGTTATTTCACAATTAATTCATTTAAAATAATATATAGTATATTTGCGGCATGTTCCAGAGTGGAAGATACTATTAGTATCGCCCTGGTGTAAGACCACCATTCAGAATTGAAACGTTGCTTGAAAATGGCTTTAGCCGTGTTTAGTGACCAGATCTGAATAGCCAGGTACTTCCCAACCTTCCTCTTCCCCACCTCCTTCCCCTCCCCACTACCTTCAGCCTCACAACATACCCCAATTGGGGATGCCATAGTCTCACTGGCTCCAGACGGGAGCAGTTGAGATTCTTGTGCGCTATTCACTGTAAAAAAAAAAAAAAAAAAAAAAAAAAAATACTTTGCGATATTTTTCTATCGAGGGAATTTTATACAATTTGCGTTTCGGCGCGGGCTATGTCTAGATATTATCTTCAAGAATAACATATATTTTTTATGAGCTTTAAAACTTACCGTGCTTAAGGGAGATATGTAAGAAATCGGTGGAAATTCGGGTTGCAGGCCCTTAAGCACGTTTTCTGAAAACCACTTTCTTCGAACGTTTGTCAAAAAATCTCAAGTTCTAATCGACCGATTTTCCTGAAAATTGGCATAAATTTAATTACTATATTGACATTACTGATAAATAAAGACAGGATTATATGCAAATGCATATTTGCATATGCATTTGCATATTTAGACCCTTTTCAGTGGTAGTTGCATATTTTAGCAAAAAAATTGAGATCTTGCATATTTACGCTCGATCTCTTTCATCGTTCAAACAGTGACACTATAAATGTCAGATGGCTAAATGCGCGGCTAGTGATCTTATCACCCCACGACTAGTGAAAACGTTTGGATTGGCGTTGAATGAATCTACTCAGGTTATGAAGAAAATTCGCCTTATGAATTCCTCGTTGCCAAAGCTATTCCCGCGTAAACTCAAAGAAAAATTTGAAAACTTACTGAACAAGAACCCAGGGTTTGAACCCTTGTGCCAAATTGATAGCTTCATCAACGGGGCAGGTGAAATTTTGCCCGGCAAAATAAGTCCAAAAATCGCACCCAAATTTAAATTCTGTCCAGTTACATCAATAGACGTAGAACGCTCCTTTTTCCGCTTACAAAAATATGTAAAGCGATCGTAGACACAATTTGTCTACAGAACATTTAGAACAGTAGGTACTTAGTCATATACGTTTTTAAAGGTAAATTTCATTGTTAAATACATTTTGTAATTGATATTTTCGAAAATACGATAGTTATCCTTGGGAACTAATAGCTTACTAAGATAAAAAATACATAAAAATATAACTTCCTGTATTATTTCATGTTGCATATTTTGGCCCTTTTTATGGATTTTCGTGCATATTTTAGCTATTTTTATTGCATATTTGCATGCATATTTTGGGCTGTTTTTGTTGCATATAATCCGGTCTTTACTGATAAAGAATCTACTTTTTTTTTCAGATGATCATAAGAGTGAAAATCGTGACAAAATGGACACCCTCTTTTTTCCCCTCTACTTCAACAGCTTTTAACTTCGTGAAATATTTTTATATTTTTGTGAATTTTTAAAATATAAATAAATAAATTATAAAAAATGTATCGTTAAAATATTAATGTTTTTTTTAATCGACCGTCAAAAAACGCCCGAAATTCGGGCTTCTAGACTAGAACACCCCCTTAAACAATTGGTACTATAACCGTGTAATAATATCATTTAATATACCTAATAACTTGCATCATTATGCATATGTTTGCCTTAATATACAAATAGACAAAAATAGAAAGAACCCAAAAAACCAGTACAAAAAAAATCGATCCGAGCACATCTATTTTTTTACATTTTTTCGGCAGAGTAAAAAAAAATTGGAGCCGGCGGGCTTCAACATAAACGCAAAGAGGATTTTAACGGCCTCTGTGGATGAGGGGTAAGGCTGAGATGGTGGGTTCAAATCCCGGCGTGTTATTTCACAATTTAATCATTTCAAATAATAAATAGTATATTTGCGACACGTTCCACTCTGGTACGTGTCGCAAATATCGCCCTAAGTAATGTAAGGCCGCAATTCAGAATTGAAACCTTGCTTGAAATGGCTTTGGCCATATTTGGTGGCCAGATCTGAATATACACGTACTTCCCCTTCCTGTTCCTCATCTCCTTCCCCTTTCAACTACCTAAAGCTTCACAAGATACCCCAAATTGGAGATGCCATGGTCTCACTGGCTACAGTTGGTTGGGAGCAGATGGGACTCTATGTGGTGTTAAAAAAATTTAACTTTGACGATGCACTCGAAAACGAAAGCGCAAATCAAAAAAGGTTGTCACAAAATCTGCTCCAATTGTGATGTAGATTTACTAGTTTCCCATTTGCACTACGAGTTTCCGGACACTGTGCATGGAGTAAAGAAGCAGGTGTTATTTTCATTGGTCTCCGGTGACATTTTTTGTCAATTAAATAACAAAAATAATATTTCTATCACTTGTCACCACTGCTTACGGAGGCGTCTACTAATATCTACAGGAATTCCAAAAACTGAACAAATCGGACTAATATCTATGAGAACCAAAGTGAAGACGAATATCTACAGCTCAAACTGCTGACTAATATCTATGAGAACCAAAGTGAGGACGAATATCTACAGCACTGGCAGAGGTTGGATTTGCAATTACGTATAGCATATTGGAATAACGTAATATTGCGTAGGTTAGGTTAGGTTTTCCGTACAACCTCTTGCTCAGCTGCCCTCTGTAGATATTAGTCCCACCTACGCTCCATAGGTATTAGTCACCACTGGGACCGTCATAGATATTCTTAGCTCTGTAGATATTAGTCCTCACTCTGAAGTTCATAGATATTTGTAGATATTCGTCCGACATACAGGCTGTAGATATTAATATCTGGAGTCCTGCTTACAACACAACATCGCAAAAAAAACGAAATGCTGCCAAATTAAATTATAGCATGCACTTTTATATATATATATATATATATATTGTGTAGTTGATTAGTCAGACATCTTCGAAAAATCGAAATTAAAGTTGAGTATACAGTTTTATGTTAAATTGTATCTGGTACAGCACTCGGATTACTCATAAACACTACCAAATCAGTTATAATGCAGAAAAACTTGTATTGAATTAAAACAAATAAATATTGTTCAGAATTGAAACTTTGCATGGAACGGCTTTAGCCGTGTTTGTTGACCGGGTCTGATTAGCCAGGTGCTTCCACACCTTCCTCTTCCCATCACCGCAAAAAGAGTAGATCGATTAGTCTATCTCAGTGGTTCCCAAAGTGGTCCATACGGACCCCCAGGATCATTCAGGGAGTCCGTGGAAAATAAAAATTGATTTGGGGGTCTCTGATCCGTCCCGGTCCCGGATCCCATTTCGCCCCCTCCGTTGTCGTAAATATGCCATCCCAACCCTATCCCATTCTGCCCCGGGGTCCGTGGGCCAAAACAGTTTGAGAAAGGGATCCGTGGGCCAAAAGAGTTTGGGAAACACTGGTCTATCTCATTCTCTCTGTATGTGTTTGTCTCTTTTTAGTGTCACTCGTTTCCGTTTCATCGAGTTTCAAATCACAACGGTGCTAAAGAAGTTTCACTTCAAAAATCTGATTTCCCTCGTAAGAATCTCAAGCAGAAAATTGAATATGTATTTAAGAGCGTTTAACCAGCCAGCGGACGAAAATCTACATTTCGTCGAAAGTTGTTCTTACGATCGTGCAGGGCGGTTACAATGAGAAAGATTAATTATTCTCCGTACCAGCTTTTTTAAATTATAACTCAATATCGAATTTATTTCAATTCAAATTAGCTTTAATTTATACCTTCATCCAAAAATGCTAAAAGGCGTGATGATAAAACTATTAAAATAATGTACTTTTTGTAGTTATTTTTTGATTATAAGTGTTTATCATTTTTCAATAATGTCTAAATTTAATAAGAATGTTAAAAAATCTGAAATATATTAGTTTGTAAGTGCGCAAATAAATACACAAACGGGCCAATTTTCGCCAAGAAACACATGTACGTACATATTTTTTAATAATTTTATTGAAACTAAAATTAAAATTCTAAAACATACGTTTGCTAGATAATGTATTGATTTATTTTACTGCATGATTTTATTATTTGAAATGGGTGTGGTATAATACAAAAACTTTTTTGAAAATTGAACAAATCTGCCAACGACCTATGGAATAACCTTATTATACTAAAAATTTTAAAAAAATCTCAAAATATTACATACGAATGCTAGATAAAAGAACAATCTTTCGAAATCCATTTATAATTTTTTGTGGAAAAGAGTCAATACGTCTAAAAACTTTTTTGAAAATGACGTATTTCCGGTTTTCTCTGGTAATGCCCTCTTAAACTCCTTTACAGCCAAAACTTCGTGCATAGTACAGCTATTATCTGTGTATTTCATTCAAAATCATAATAATTACTAACAGCTCACGCAAAACGTTCACAAATCTCATTATGCAGAGTCCCAATATACATTATGACATATTATATAGTGTGTATTGTACTATGGCGTGTATATTAATTCTTGCCGCATTGCATCACACTTCCAAACTTGCAGTACACAGGACAGGGAAACTCCTTATACGGCGATAGTTGTTATAAAGCCGACAAATCTACCTCTGTCAAATAATTACGAATTAAATATCAAATATATTACTGCATTTAGTTTTACTGAGTCCTAGCTGCATATTGCTGTGTACCGGATATACTAATATGGAGCTTTTGTTATCTTAATACTGCGTGCTTTAAATTATTAAAATACTGAATGTTAAATTGTATAGATAATGGGCAAGTCAAATAGGCCACTTGCATCACATTTTTTTTTTAAATTTCCGGTTTAGGCAAATATTCTAAGACATTCTGTATTTTTTTGTTAATAGTATTTTTGAAACCCTGGCAATTTTTTGAAAATTTCAATCCGAAAAATCAGACCATTTTTTATAAATCGGAAAGACGGGACATAATTTTATAGGTACGAAAAAACGATAATTACATAACCGAAAATCATTTAAAAAAAAGTTTACCACGCGAATGGCACAGGAGAATAACGAGGCATACCAAAAATATTACATCTCATAAATATTTTTTTTCCTTGATCCATCTTATTGATCATAAATCATTATAATGAACAGCGTCTATATTACTAAATTCAATGTAATATACTTGTACTTGTAAATTATAATAATAATAAGAATATTATAAAATTTAATTTTGTTAAAATCAGCACCATAATCATTACACTTCTAAAACACGAACGGACAGCGTAAAATGTACAGGATTCTCTTCAGAACATCTGTCAAAAAGTCAAACCAAATGATAAGTTCGCAGAGAACAAACAATAAATCTAGTGAAGGTTAAATATCAAATTCAAAAATTCGCCTGAAATCAAAGTGATGCCATATAAAAAAAAATAAATCGGTGTGGAATTTTATAAAATTAATAGGAACATTTTCGGAGACGGGACGTTTTCATGTAGTGACGTCACGAGCCCAAATAACGGATTTATTTATTTAAAAATAAAAAAAACTGTACATTTCTAAAAATTTTTACTAACATTTTCGTAATCTTAGTAAAAAAAATCTATCCACACGATTTTTTCCAAGTCGTTATGAAATCCATGCAAGTGGCCTATTAGAATTTTTCCGATGAATTAAAAAAAAAAACAGAATGTTTTTAAATCAAATGTAATACAATAATCATTGCACAATCAAACATACCAATTTCTCCAATGCTTAAAGAAAACCAAAAATTTGATACAGAAATATCAGAAAAATATTCGGTCGCATCTAGGAATTGAACTCAGGACCTTCCTCTTGCCGAGGCTCTGCTCTAACCACTGAGCTAATCCGGCCCTACTCCCTTCGATCACATTTAAGATTATTAAATCAATAAAAGGACATTACGGTTGCAGTTAAGATTATTGAAACTATAATAGGACGACTACGATTGCAGTTAAGATTATCGAATCAAGAAAAGGACGACTACGATTGCAGTTAAGATTATTGAATCAATAATAAGACGACTACGATTGCAGTTAAGATTATTGAATCAATAATAGGACGACTACGATTGCAGTTAAGATTATTGAATCAATAATAGGACGACTACGATAGCAGTTAAGATTTTTGAATCAATAATAGGACGACTACGATTGCAGTTAAGATTATTGATTCAATAATAGGACGATTACGATTGCAGTTAAGATTATTGAATCAAGAAAAGGATGACTACGATTGCAGTTAAGATTATTGAATCAATAATAGGACGACTACGATTGCAGTTAAGATTATTGAATCAAGAAAAGGACGACTACGATTGCAGTTAAGATCATTAAATCAATAATAGGACGATTGTGGTAGCAGTTAAGATCATTAAATCAATAATAGGACGATTGTTGTAGCAGTTAAGATCATTAAATTAATAATAGGACGATTGTGGTAGCAGTTAAGATCATTAAATCAATAATAAGACGATTGTGGTAGCAGTTAAGATCATTAAATTAATAATAGGACGATTGTGGTAGCAGTTAAGATCATTAAATCAATAATAGGACGATTGTGGTAGCAGTTAAGATCATTAAATCAATAATAGGACGATTGTGGTAGCAGTTAAGATCATTAAATTAATAATAGGACGATTGTGGTAGCAATTAACATTATTATCAATAATAAGTAGAATGATTTCGGTTGGAGTTAAGATTATTGAATTGAAATAACGATAGGACGATTACAATTGTCGTTAAGATTATTGAAATAATAATAGGACGATTATTGTAGCAGTTAAGATTATTAAATCAATAAAACGACGATTATTGAAACAATTAACGTAAGATTGGCTTTTATCTAGATTCGTACAATTTTTTCAACTCAGCAAAAATATACTATTTTATTTTAGAAACAAATAAAAATATTCCAAATAATAATGGGATTCCTCTTATTATATGGAAAAGTATTGTCACTTAAAACTTACCGATATCAGAAAAATGATTTAATTAAGATACAAATAAAATACATAAATCAGAAAATCGCATAGGTCATTCATGAACGTGATTCTTTGTAAAATAGTATTATAGCCTAATTTTGTATTGTTTTTGGTCTTATTTGCCTGTGACATGATATCACTTATTTGCCATCACTTTTAAGCACTCAGTCATACTAATAAGTTCAGTAAATATTTGTCAGAAATCGTGTTCCATTCATTGTACCGTAATATAACAACGATAACCTTGATTATATCACATCAAAGTATAGGTAACCTTTAAAATTCAATCATCTCAACAATTGCATTTTTTAAATCATTCATTTCTCCCGACGATGATGGATTCATGTACCGTATATTCACCAGTTTCCCGTTTGTACCACGAGTTTCCGGACACCGTGTATAAAACTATTAAATTATCAATAATAACTGACAATTTGGGAGGCGGGAATGGGTACCGCCGCCCCGGGAACCTTTATTGGATAACCAACACCTCTGCCATAGGTCACCCCAAGTGGTTCGCTACGTTTGGTGATTTAGCAGGGGTGCCCGGGTTCAAGGGGTGAGGTTTGTCCAGGTCTTGGATGACCAGGATACTACACTGAACCCCAGATTCCTCCCCACCCCTAAACCCTTTTCCTTCCCAGAACTCTCCTCTCCTTCCTTTCCCTAAAAAAACCCCTCCACACAGCATCTCCAAAGATGACATAGGCCCTGAGGGAAATTATTTTCCTCAGGGCCTCCTGTGTGGAGCTCATGTAAAATAACTACATAATACATTATATTAGTTTTTAAAATCAATAAGCTACGAAATTTGGTAAAAAAAATTGCATTTTATAGAGTGAAATTAGGGTGGAGTGAAAAACAAAAATTATTTCCTGGTTTTGCTTCACTAAGAAAAACTGAGAAAAAAAAACTGCGAAATTATTTCTTTAGTCTGCGAATGTATCCACTCGAGCGATGGATGTTCGGTTTTCGTCATTCCTCAATATACTAATGTGGAAGTTTATGAACTGCTTATTGCAGTTTAAAGTCAATGAAGACACCTAGATTTCACCGTTCATGCAATATTTTTGGTTTCTGTAAATTTGGCACATTATGGCAAGCCGTTTTGTAAACTTGTCATAATTTGCCAAAAATCGCTCGAGTGGTAAAAATATAAGTTTTTTTTTTAATACAAGTCATAAAAACTTTGGATAGGGCTTAAAAGTCAATAGATATACCATGCAATAAATTAATTTAAAAAATAACGTTTTCAGTCTGTGGTATAACGTTCACTGTTCACAAAAGCTTTGACTATGTATGCAAAAAAAATACGGTGATATACTCGTATTTCATTATTTTTTGTTTACTTATTTTATTAAAAGTAGATAGTCAAATTAGCTAGAAAAATAAATAGCAAGAGAGCAATAAATAGAATAGAAAAATGAATAGGAGGCCCTGTGGACCTTACCGATAAACTTAGTATTTTATTTTACACAACTGAAAAACAATCGTTTATCATTCGCAAATGAATGTGTATCATTGTGTAAAATTTAAAACACGTTTATTAGTAAGTGGGTTAAAATAATAAGCATTAAAAGTGTGTAAAAAGATCGACACAATTTATGAAATAATCACGTTTTAGCAATGTTTTTAGTGAATGGCTGCTTTTATAATTCCCGTGGCAACGGCAGTGGCACGCGGTATCTCATTTCTTTAATACGTGTGATAGAGATGCATGTTAATGATCGCATTTCTCCTTTGGGAGATTCAGACATACGTACATCGTTTGTCTCACTCGTATTTAGCGTGTAAGGAAGAGCTGCTATTATGATAAAGATGTAACGTTGTGTGCCGTTGCCGTGCCGTCGCCATGGGAATTATAAAAGCGCCCAATCAAAATCACAACATGTTATTTACACTAAAACTCTCTTACAAGGTTTCTCGAAAGATAACTTCTTGAACGTTAAAACTTCTAATGGAGGAACCTTAAGGGGCTTTAAAATGTATACCTGATTGTCATAATTATTTTACTCCACCCTAATTAACATGCATTTTATTAAAAATATGTACTGTTAATAATAATAATGTTATATAAAATAAAAGCAATTACATGGCTCATCCTGTATAATATATTATGTTCGAAAAGCAAAGTCTTAAGGCCGGTCTCCTGCCGCAATAGTAAACATCCGACAAATACAAAAACATTGGGGCAGGACCACATCTTTTTTTTCTATCCGTGTCAGGAGAACAGCCTTAAGAATAAATTGTAAGCAAAGTACAGGGTGTTTTAAGAAATAACTCGGTTTAAAATGGACAGAGTGGGTGGTAACGAGAATGAAAATATGCTGCACAAGACATGCATTAATAAATCGATATTTCTCACATATATTATGTACAGTGTTTCACGCTATGGTCGTATCGCGACACTTCAGGGGGTGTGAGGGTGCATTTATGATAATCTTAGAAAAAAATCCTTAAAGTTTTTTCAAGCAGAGCAATTTTTTTTTTTTTTTTTTAAATATATAAACGGCTATACTGCCTTTTATAAATAAACATATAATAGAGTACAAAAGTAAGAAAAATAATATCATTACATAATAGTAGTTTTAAACTTAAAAATAACATACAATTATTTTATGTATCACAACAAAAAATAACAAAAAAGAACAATGAGAAATATCATCATTTCATTTCAACATGTCCATATTGCGTATATAAAGTTACATTATGGAAAAATAATTTTTGAGTGCATGTTTATATTGCGCTAATTTTAAGAAATAAATGTCGCCGATGTTCGCATATTCATTTCCCAAAATGTGTAATCGACTGATTGGTGAGTAATAATGTGATAATGTATGTGTGTTATTATAGTAGAACGGTAGAGTCAGTCTATTGTTAGCGCGACCAGGGCAATGAAATCGTATTTGTTTTATTAAATCAGGGGTATCCAAGACCGAGTGAATTATTTTATATAATATTAATAGATCACAATTTTTTCTGCGATCTGATAAATTTACGAGATTAGTCCAGTTTAATAACAAATTATAGTCTACGGATTCTCTTGGAATACCTAATTTAAAATTAATATACCTAAGAAATCTATGCTGGACTTTTTCAATCGATTGAATATGGATATTGTAATGTGGAGCCCAAATCGTAGAGTTATATTCTAAAATGCTTCTCACTAGCGTTATGTATAAAATGCGAATAGTATCAATGTTACAAAATTGTTTGGTTATTCTAATAATAAATCCTAAAATTTTCATTGCTCTATTAATAATATTAGTTATATGGCTAATAAATGTAAGTTTTGAGTTAAATATAATACCTAGATAATTTATTGTTTCTACTGAGTTTAATATAATTTTGTCAAGATTGTATTCATAAATGATCGGTTTCTTTATTTTATAAAATCTTATTATTTGACATTTACTAATGTTAAGTGCCAGTTTATTGCATATACACCAATTAAACAAGTTGTTTAAATTTTTTTGTAAAATTATGCAATCAGAAATATTTTTAATTTTTTTTATATAATTTTAAATCATCAGCAAATAACAGGATATCAACATCGGAAAAAACGTCTACAATGTCATTAATAAATAAAATAAACAGTATTGGTCCTAAATGGGAGCCCTGTGGCACACCACTAGTGGCAGAAAAGGCATCCGATATTACGTCATTTAACTTTACAAACAGTTGCCTATTTGTTAAATAACTCTCTACCCATTTAAGAAAGTTCCCGGTTATACCCATACTCTTTAATTTATTTATCAATATTTTATGACAAACTTTATCGAACGCCTTGCTGAAGTCAATATATATCGAATCTACTTGACATTTATCTGCAAAGGCATTCGCTATAAAGTTTTCATATATCAGTAGATTTGTCAGAATTGATCTATTCTTCATGAAACCGTGTTGAAACCTTGTTATAATCCCATTTAATTTAAAAATAATTTTATCCAAAATAATTTTTTCAAACAGCTTTGGAATAGTTGACTGTATACACACAGGTCTATAGTTGCGTATATCGCATTTGTCACCTTTTTAAATATGGGTGTGATGTAACTATTTTTCGATGCAATTGGAAAATATCCCGATGACAATGACATATTAAAAATTAAATAGAGGGGATACTATCTACTATATTTTTTTATTTTTTTTACTTGACATTTTATTTTATTTTTAATTAAACATGGTTTAATTTTATCTTACTAAGATTACGCGCGACAATCGTATTAGGCTGCATTTAAATACGTAAGTTTTTTCTTACATAAGTGACTCATGGCTAAATTACAAATGTAAACGACACCGTAAGTCACTTACCGTAATTTATCAAGTTACAGAAGCAATTAATTAGGAAGTTGCTAAAGTCGTTCTTACGTAAGTTTTTTTGATAGGTTTAATCACATACGTTTTAAGATTTTCACGGTCAAAAGTATTTTCGTTATTTGTTTTTGGGGTGTTATGCCGTGTTGCGCTACCTCCTTATTTAGCCAACGTTTCTAACAGCGTTGCAGTGTCCATCATTAGGGCAGATCCGGTAGATGTGTGATCATCTACCGGATCTGCCCTGATGAATATGGTATTAATATTTCCACACAGCATCCCCAAAGATGACATAGGCTCTGAGGGAAATTATTTTCCTCGGGGTCTCCTGTGTGGAGCTAATTAATGTAAAAAAACGCTTTTCAATTTTTAGCAGATCCGATATGGTTCTTCGGAACCGTCGAATTACGTAATCGCTTCTTTGAGTAACTTATTAAAAACTTACGCAAGTCGTAAATTTTACTTACGAGTGTAAAGGCAACCTATGCACGTGTTCGCTATTAACTTACGATATAAATGAACTACAATACATTCAATATCAGTACATTTGTAGAATCGACGATTATTTGTTGTACGTTATTAGTAATTATAGTTAATCAGCTTGTTTACACAAGTGTTGTTATCTGTCGGAACATGACTGGCTTATGTTACGATAATATTACTCAATAGGTTAAATAAATACTTCAAATTCAATTAAACAACATTTTAATCACTAATTTATTACTGCATAAATAATATCTTTGTGTCGCTTGCCGCAAAGGAAATTACATCCATGCAAATTCTACTTCTTTGTACGATAAATATATTTATTAAAACGAATATCAAAGTTCAAACAAAACAGATGAATCAATGAAATGAGATATTTGCAATTAATCTAAACTAGCTGAACCGGCCACGCGTTGCTGTGGGTAATAAAGCACAACGTCATCTACTGGATCCAACCTTTATAACCACCGCCGTCTTTGAATTTATCGCGAAAAGACAGACAGATGCCGTGGAGGACTTTAATTTATAATACGTAGAGATGGTGTGAAAGATTATAATAAAGAGCATGAAATGTTTGGGGTAACTAACGTATTTAAGTTAATGGTTTTCAATTACCGCAATGTACGTGACCATTTTTTTAGAAGATAGAATGGGTATAGTAAGCTATCCGTAAAAGATAGATATATGCCTTCGCGGACTTTTTTGTAGATCTATAAAAGAGGAATATCCTATCATGCATTGTTTTGTTATATCCCAAAAGTATTAGGCAGCGTTTTCGATGAAAACTATCAGGCGGCTTGAATCTTTCCGACACTTCTAACAATTATCTTTATGTTTCAACCAATTTACACAAATCCTTGACAAATTATATACCTAAACCTTCCTCACGAAACACTCTATCTATTGGTGAAAACCGCATGAAAATCCGTTCAGTAGTTTTCGAGTTTATCGCGAACAGACAGACAGACAGACAGACAGACGGCGCGGGGGACTTTAATTTATAATATGTAGAGATTGAAAATCATGTGAATAGAGTGCAAAGGCTACTAAAAATATTAATAGTTCCTATGTATATTCATGTGTCTATGGCAGGTTTCCCAAACTTTTTCTACAATGGAACACTTTGCGAACCCGTAAATTTTAACGGCTTATTTTTTAGTTATTGATTATTCAGATAATTTAAATAAACAAAAAAATACAAGTAAAGCAGCAGACTTCGACGTTTTTGAGCCCGTAAAATGCATATTTTTTTGAGATCAGGCACAATATTGGTAGGCTTGTTGAAAAAGTTTCGATATATCGATATTTTTTATTCAATATATCGATATTTTTAGCCGATATATTTTGATCCGATATATCGATATATAGATACAAAATATCCAATATCGAAAATTGTATCAAAAACGATATTTTATTTAATGTATGTATTTAAAGTCACTAGAATCCAAAACCGTATAGGAACGAATGGAAAAAAATAACTGTATTGGGTCATGACATCTGGTGGTTGAAATTTTTACTATTAATAGCTTACAAATCTATCGTCTTTGCATTAGTATTTGTGGTCACCAATACTATCTCATGTGTGTAGGTACATACATAGAAATGTATGCTATTTTTCGCAATTTTTTTCTAAGCCATTCCTATGTGTTGGTTCCCAATTGTCTATGATTATTGACTATGCCTTGTTCCAAACACGAAGTCCTTTTTGACAAATTAATACGCCAATAGAATGTTACTAAGACGCATACAAACTTTGTATGCGTCTCAGTTTACATACAAGTTAGAAGACAGCTTTTTAGTTTTTGATATTTTTGTAATTATTACGTAATAAAAATGAATAGTGATAAAAATACCTTCATTTTTATTGAGATTTTTGTACATTAAAAAAACCAAGTTGTGTTCAAAAATTACTATTGATAATATTGAGCTGAATACACTATTATTTTAAAAACGCAAAATCTCTTGAAAGTTTGACCGATATATCGATATTTTTTCCTCGATATATTGACGTCGATATTGATATTTTAATAAATATCGATACATCGATATATCGATATTTTTTTTCACTTTCGACATCCCTAAAAATTGGTAAGTTGGATTCTAATGTCTGGTGTGACGTCGAGCGTGTTCCCTTACTTTTGATTTCGTTGCAGCATAATAAGAAAATCCCGCTTCGCATAAATAGATTGTAGAAAATGGAAGTAAAACGACAATAGCTTGTTTTGATAAATTGGGGTACTCTTCTGAAAAATTCGCCCAGAAATCATTTAAAGGCTGATCTTTGTATTATTTTTTTCAAGTTAAGAGTAACTTTTAAATAAATTAGATTTTCAAACTCACTTGCGCTTAAACCTACATATTTAGTTGTCACGGAAAATGGATTCCGAACCCAAGAATCGCCCTTACTAGTTTTCGGAAAATATTGCAAAAGAGTTATTTTCAAGTTATGTGAGTGTTCTTAAAATTCTTTGGAAACCTCTTCATCTACTTTAAAATTTAATTAATCCAAACTTTCATGTAAGTCAGTGATTAGATTGAACTGGTGAAATCCAAAATTGATTTTTTTTCACCAATGTATACGGCACCATGCGCCTTTATAGTTCGACTAATTGCTAACAAGGATGCAAGAAAACTGATTAATTTTTACATTATTTTAGTTTCAGGTAAAGTTGATTTCGAAAAAAAATATGGTTGGATTCCTTGGGAACAGAAATATCGTGAAACACGTGCAGATCCGTTGTCCCGTTGTTATTATTTCTACATCGCACAGATGTTCATATTATTGACTCTAATCAGAGAATTATAAAGCATAGTAATACACTTCAGAGACTCTATGGAATAGTTGATTGTATGGTTTAAATCAGGCATGCCCAACCTCAGCCCATGGGCCGAAAGCGACCCTTTTGAAGATTTTTTGCGGTCCAAAATGAAGTTTTCAGCTTTCTATGCTTTGGATTTTGGTATTCATACAAAAAAAAATCGAACTAAAAAAAATTGATCACATTTATACAAAGCGGGAAACTGGTGAATCTACATCACGTAGAGAACCCAAAAAACTTATTTTTTTCGATCTGAGCATTTCGATTTTAATATTATTTTTTTTCTATTTTTCCATTTTTTCGGCAACTAAAGGGTTAAAAAAACTTTTGAGCCCGGTTTACCCTTCTATGCATTTTTAAAGACATTACACAGCTGAAATCAACCCCCTAGTGAACAATTTTTTCAAATTTAACCAAAAAAATTCCAACTTCGGACCCGATTTACTCGAAAACGAAAGCTCAATTCAAAAAAATTATATCACAAACCGACTCCGAATGTGATGTAGATTTACCAGTTTCCCGCTTGTACTACGAGTTTCCGGACACCGTGTATTATACTAGCTAAAGTCCCGGCGATGCCCGGGCTTTACACAGAGTTTTCGAAATCAAATGTAGTCAGTGACCTTCCTTTTGTTTTGTAGGTCATTTGTGCAAAATTTCATCAATCTCGGCATAAAATTGTAGTAATAATTTCATCAATCTCGGCATAATGTAGCGAAAATGTCAGAAAATTACTATTCAAGACATACTGTACTGCCCTGTATACGTCTGAACTATGGACACAATACCCAGCAGCGCAATGGGACAAACTGAGGGTGTGCTACAATAATGCATATAGGCAACTTATGCAACTACCGAGGTTCTGCAGTGCCTCCACGATGTTCACCGAGGGGAGGGTACACTCATTCTCAGCCTTACTTCGCCACCGACTAGCCAGCTTCTGGAGCAGGATACGGACTTCAACCAATATCATTGTCGTGGCTGCATCCAAGTGGCTCAGTTCCCCAATAAATGAGCGATGGATGCAGATGATGAGGCGACCTCCATGATGGACGATCCCAAAATACCTTTTTAACTTTTTATTTTTAATTGTCTGCTTATTATTTATTTTAATTTTATGCTTATTTTTTGTTGTTTGTATTTTTCATTTTATGTTTTAATTAGGTACCTACCTAATATTTAAACATTTTTTTTCTTTTATAGTTGTTTATGTAATATGGCAGACTGGGATTGCACTACCCTCCCAGTCCTGCTGGAATAAAAACTTAAATAAATAAATAAAACTGTAGATTTGCATACAAATCAAAAAACACCGCCCGCTTACCAGCCCGCTCGTCCACCACAAACAGACATTCTCTTTTATATATTATATATTTCAACCAATTTACACAAAACCTTGACAAACTATATACCTAAGCATCAGTGGCGGTCCGTGAGTTTTCAGTGAGCTAGAGTGCCAAGATTGAAAAATGCTGATGTTGTAGCTGAAAATTTATTTTATTTTTATTAATAATTTCAACTTTTTGTATGAAGATCTTTCAGTATGTGGATGCGGCGCGTCCCTTGACTGAAAGAATCCTGAAGATCTTCAAACAAAAAGTTAAAAATTTGTAAAAAAAAAAAAACATTTTCAGCTACAACAACGTCAATAACGTCATATTTTTCAATCTTACCGATCTAGCTTACTGAAAACTCACGGACCGCTACTGATAAACACATGTACCTACAAATCACTGACTCTATCTTTTGGTGAAAAATGCATGAAAATCCGTTCAGTAGTTTTTAAGTTTATCGCGAACAGACAGACAGACAGACGCGGCGGAGGACTTTAATTTATAATATGTAGAGATTTTGTGAAATTAGAACTTTCTTGTTATTAGACCTCGGATGGGGGTTTAGATTTATTGCTTGAAAAGTGCCAGGCGCATGGTCGCACTAGGAATTTATTTTCGTAATTGTGATATATGTGATTATCCATGTAGTGGGTAATTCGGAAATGTTCGGGTCCGCCGAACTTTGACGAACGTCTCACGAGTCGGACAGCAGTCTCGTCCATGGGAGCTCGTTAGAACCATTCTAGCAACCGTAGTAATCACTCGCTACCTAAACAATAATACAGTACTTAATAATCCATTGTAATATCACAATAAAAGACGAAAAGAACTTACGTTGTACATCTCATTATTTGTGGGCTAGTAAAGCCACATTAAAGAACATTACAGTAATCAAACCAGTATATTTTTTCCGCACATTTTTCTTGAGAGATTGATTGCAACTGACTTGATTTTAATAAGTGCAGGTTGAGTGCAAAGGACTCACATAGGCGCTTTTATGGTCAGTTTATGCCTTCTCGCATTGAAGGTCGTGGTTTCACAATAATGGCATTTTTGGACATCGAATTGGCGGTAAAAATTAACGATAATATCCGCTATTTACCTGTTTTCATGGACGGATTAACACGGTCAGTATTTCTGATTGCAGCCAGCAACGCTGACAAATTGTGACATTTGACATTACAAAACCAACAATTTGTTGATATTTTCAAGTAAAACAACTTTTAAAGAAATTGCAAACTCATTTTTATAACCATAATTGATTAATTTCCATAATCTTATTAGATTATTACTGCATTTAGAGTTAGTAAACTTAAGCCGGTCTTTAACCCGCTTTAAGGCCGGTAAACATATAAGAGGGGAGGTTTTTAAGTTCGCGGAATGGGAAGGTGATAGGCTGAATTAGATACTAATTGAACAACTCATTGTAAGTATAAACACCGGGTTTTATCGTAATTAGGTCGTTAGTCTTTGAGCTATCGTCGACCAAGCACTTCAATCGGGAAGAAATTGTGAAATATGGAGAAGATCGAATTCCGCGCTGTTATAAAGTTCCTTACCAAGCAAGGAAAATCATTTCTGACCATACTGAAAGAGATGTCATCCGTTTACGGGGACTCTTATAGTAAAACTATGATTTACAAGTGGTATACCCTCTTTAAACAAGGCAAGGGTTACTTGAAGACGACCCACGGCCAGAAAGGCCAATTGAGGCGACCACTCCGGAAATTATTCAAAAAGTCGAAAAATTTATATTAGAAGATGCCCGACTAAAGAAGAAACAGCTCGTAGAAATAGTTGAAGTATCAGATACAACCATTTTCAAAATTCTTCATGGCCATCTTGGCATGACTAAAGTCAGCGCAAGATGGGTGCCGGGAATGCTCGCCGCCTCAAAAACAACAGCGTGGAGTGTTCTCGTGCATTTTCAGTCCTCTGTAGGGAAGACAAAGATGGAGAGGTGGCTCAAATTGTTACTGGTGATGAAATTTGGGTTCATCATTATGAACCTGAGTTTAAACAGGGCTCAATGCGTGGCACAGGAAAGCACACCACCACCAAGAAGTTTAAGGTGTCACAATCGGCTGGGAAAATCATGACGACAGTCTTTTGGGACTCAGAAGGATTCATGTTGATGGATTACAAAAATAAAGGTGTTTCCATAACCGGAGATTACTACGCTTTAATCATAGAGCAATTAAAGGAAGCCATCAAGGAGAAAAGAAGGGGAAAATCGACCAAAGGTGTCCTCCTTCTGCACGACAGCGCGCCTGTTCACAAGAGTCGTGTTGCGATGGCTGCCCTGCAGAAGGTGGGCTTCGATATTTTGTCACACCCACTTCACAGTCCTGACCGCCCTCCCAGTGATTATTACCCATTTCCAAACTTGGAAAAAGAACTTCGTGGGAAAAAGTTTTCAAGTGATGAAGAAGTGAAAGATGCAATTTCGGCGTATTTTTTAGACAAAGACAAATCCCTCGTACCTACGTACCTACGCCATAAGTCAAGTTTATCACTATTACAAAATTACGCGCCGTGTAAATTTTACACCGCGATTACAAGCAAAGAGGTACATACATATAACTCTAAATTAATTCTGTATACAGTTTATATCCAACACCAACATGACAGAATTATTTAGATGACATGGCCCTTTAAAAAAAACTTCAAACATCACATTATAATGCTTTTTCATTATAATAAATTTGGATTTGAGACCAAAACACAACCAAAGTGAATATTATTTTTTAACCAAAGGGGGCATACATTAATTACGTGAACAGTTTATTTTCCAATTCCAGGTACCACCCTATCCCATCCCGCCCCATACGCTTTCCCATTACGCCCCTCCTCCCCTCCGTTGTGGTAAATATGATCGCGACAATGAGCTGAAAAACTGTTCAAGATTTGGTGAGATTTTACTGGACCCCCCCTACCCATTTTGAGCTGACGTAATTAATGTATGCCCCCAAATGTGTAGCAATAGGCCACTTGCATGGACTTCATAACGACTTGGAAAAAATCGTGTGGATAGAGTTTTTTACTAAGATTACGAAAATGTTAGTAAAAATTTTTAGAAATGTACAGTTTTTTTTATTTTTAAATAAATAAATCCATTATTTGGGCTCGTGACGTCACTACATGAAAATGTCCCGTCGCCGAAAATGTTCCTATTAATTTTATAAAATTCCACACTGATTTATTTTTTTATATGACATCACTTTGATTTCAGGCGAATTTTTGAATTCGTTCACTAGATTTATTGTTTGTTCTCTGCGAACTTATCATTTGGTTTGATTTTTTGACAGATGTTCTGAAGAGAACCCCGTACAATTAATGGGTACGGGGTTCTCTTCAGAACGTGAAGATGATGTCGGTACATGTTTTAGAGGTATAATGATTATGGTGCTGATTTTAACAAATAAAATTTTACAATATTCTTATTATTATTACAATTTACAAGTTCGAGTATATTACATTGAATTTAGTAATATAGACGCTGTACATTATAATGATTTATGATCAATAAGATGGATCGAGGAAAAAAATATTTATGAGATGTAATATTTTTGGTATGCCTCGTTATTCTCCTGTGCCATTCGTGTGGAAAACGTTCTTTTTTTTAAATGATTTTCGGCTATGTAATTATCGTTTTTTCACACCTATAAAATTATGTCCCGTCTTTCCGGTTTATAAAAAATGGTCTGATTTTTCGGTTTGAAATTTTCAAAAAATCCCCAGGGTTTCAAAAATACGATTAAAAAAAAAAAAAAAAAAAAACAGAATGTCTTAGAATATTTGGCTAAACCGGAATTTTTTTTTTTTAAATGTGATGCGAGTGGCCTATTATCCACTAGTCTACTACAGACATAGGCTAATTTATTTATTTCTGTCTCAAATTACAAAATATGGGGAAATTAAATAAATCTTTTTTTCACGATTTTAGAAACAATTACTTGGGGGTTAGTGACAATTATTTTTTCAAAAAAATATTACCTTTACATAGTATAAAATGAAGACGCTCCCGCTGTACGTGCGCTTAGATCTTTTAAACTTCGCAACCGATTTTCATGCGGTTTTCACCAGTAGATAGAGTGATTCAAGAGGAAGGTTTATATGTATAATACATGCATATTATAGTACAAAAAAGCTGAGAAGATTCAATTCAGGCAGCGGGCAGCTGGCAAGCGGGCGCGGGCGGTGTGGTATGTATGCAAATTAACAGATGGCGTTGGTTATAAAGGTTGGTTAATGGCGTTGTGTTTCGTTAGCCACAGTAACGTGTGGCAGGGTCTGCTAGTGAAAAATAAAATAAATAAAAATATATTAATAAAAAAACCATTCTAGCGGTTTTAATTTTAAATTACAAACAACCAGATGCGATTTTACAAACAACCAATATAATGGAATACAAACTTGTCATACATAAATTTAAAAATTTGACTAAAAAAACGCTTCTTTTACGATTTTTTTTAAACATTTCATTATATTTACATAGAAGAATCGTAAAAATTATGTTTTCTAATAATTTTCTCTTGTTAAAGATGGAGGTACTGCCTTTATTATTTATTATTTATGTAAAAGCACTCTGGGCGTAAAATAAAAGAAATAAATAAACAACTAAATAAATTAATGTTCTCCAAAACGAGCTTGAAAAATCATTTTTCATATATTTGGATTATAATTGTGTAATTTCTACTATTTAAGAAATTCTAAAAATTATAGTACTTTATTAAAATTAAATAGTTATAAATACATTGTGAATTCATATGTCAAATATTGGTTTATAAATGTGTAAATTCTGATTATGCAATTGTAAATGTTCTCTAAAATCTACTTGTGATCTCACTAAAGAAAACACTCATAGAACATTAATAAATGCATTCACTCTGAATGCATTTATTTATGTTCTCCAAATTGACCTTGAAACAAATCACATCTTTGCGATTCTTTTAAAGACATAAAGAAACCATCCCTTAATTATATACAATTCTTAGTGTTCTCAAAAGTTGTCTCGACAGAAGCAAATTCCCGTGATATTTTGAACGAAACTATTTCTTTGTTAAGAATATTATGAACTAAATATACAATTTGGCTGTCCTGAAACGGGTTTTCTGCCCAGTTGGACAGACAAATGATCACATTGTAATGTATTGTAATATATATGCATATGTAAATAAAAAAATAAAATTAAAAAATTTAAAAAAAATAAAATAAAAAAAATTACCATTAACTCACAAAAAATGTCGAGGTTGCCTCTAAAATCATGAAAAATTAAATTCTTTAATGGCCTATAAAACGCAAATAAATAAAGTAGCACACATCCGTACCAGATATTTGCTCTACCTTTTAATTAAAAAAATATTCTTCAGTTTTATCAAATATTTTGTCCTTATCCAAACTGAAGTTTTGTTTTAAAATGGCCGAACAGTCATTCCTCTTAACTCTATACATATATAAAAAGCCAGCAGGCAGCAGGACAAAGGTGTGGAGTCAAAAACTATACCTTACTTCATCCACATTCACATATTATATCATACATACAGACAAGAAGATGAGGAATAAAAGTTCCTGCCTAATTAATTATTTTTACTAATCTTGGTTAAAGCCATTATTACAGGCAATATTTCAATATTGCTTTTCACACAATCACCTTGTAATCAGGATATACAATTAACAGAAATCTATTATTGAATTAATTAATCACAATCACATTAAGTATTTATTTTATTTAACTGTATTTACAATTAAATACATATTCAAGTGTTGACTTTGGAAGAAGTGAACCCTTCAGAAAACTAAAGTAGAAAAGATTGGGGAGGCTACGAAGCACCGCAAAAAGAGGTGACCGATTAGTCTATCTCATTCTCTCTTAGACTAAATCCTATAGATGTATGTGTTTGTCTCTTTTTAGTGTCGCTTTTTCGTTTCATCGAATTTCAAATCACAGCGGGTGCTAAAGAAGTTTTCACTTTAAAAAATTGTTGAAATAGATTTATCTCTTATCCGCTTTGTTAGATTTCCCTGTCTAGCGGAGGGGTTTTAATATTTAGAAGATAGAGGCCATTTGGAAATATTGTGTCTGTTCTACAAGTATTTCGATGGAAGATGTTCCGAAGAACTATCATCATTGATCCCTTCGCTAATGAAGGAGTCAGAAGTCATGCAAAATGCATACCCGACGGCCGGCGTAGACCAGCGGTAAGGCTCTGGACTACGCCGTCCCACGACATCCCCAAAGTTAAGATAGACCCCGGGAAGCTAATGAAAAAAATCAACTAAATCCTTTCCTCTAAAAGACTCTCTACACAGCATCCTCCCAGGTGGAAACTTACTCCTCTACTTTCACTTTTGACATAGGCTTAACCTTTCAAAGGCCAGGAACGCGCCCGCGCGCGAGACTGGAATTTCAAAAAAGAATATTAATTCAAATAATTTGGATGCGATTTTAAATTTTATTCCATTAATTTATAACATAAAATAAAGCTTAAAATAGCTTCCTCCATTCTTGTTCTTAAGGTAATTTAAAAAAGGTAAGGTAAAAAACCCTGGCCCTTGACAGGTTAACACTTTTGACAACAACAAAAAAAAATATTTAAAAAAAATTCTAATTATGTACCTCAGGCCGGTGCCAAAACGTTTGCTACTCCACTGCTATAAATGTAGTAAATGCAAATGACAGTAAATTAAAAACAATTGTGGCTTCAAGTAAAAATTATCGTATGAATTAACCCATTGACCACAAACCCCGACAGCCTGCCGGGTGTGCAACTCAGGTACTTAACCACAAACCCCGGCACGCTGACGGGCTAGAGTAGGTCCGCCAAAAAACAGAAAAGGAGCTGAACAATGACATTTTTTAATAAAATTTTAATTGCTGAACATTCTGTAAGTAATTAATAATTCATTTCGTAGAATTGGCATTAAATGTTTCTTATGTTTTTTTCCTGATATTTGTGTTCCAAGTTTTGTATGCTGCCAGCCGCCATTTAATTTCTTCAAAATTGCGAGTGGTTCTAGGCTTTTGGTAGTGACCCTGAACGTCCCTGATTGCTTTGAGGACTATCATACCAAATTATTTTATTAGTTATTAGTACACATGTATGTAAAAAACAAAAATTATTATTGTTCGATTTATTAATATTATGTTTTTTTGTAACTTTTTGAATAAAAATGTGGAAAAAAACTTACGAAAAAAGAGAAGGTAATATTTGTATCCTTATTTACACATATTTTAATATTTTTTAAAATTTTTATTGTAATGTTTTTCTTTACCTTAATTGAATATGTAAATAAATTTAAAGAAATTAATTCGTTTGAATATATGGTTTAAAAGTTACAATAGATTTAGTACACCAATACAGGTTTACAATTTTTGGTACGAAATTAATTCATTTTTGCTTATTAATTCTGTGGCCAATGGGTTAACCCTTCGAATAATAAGAAAATAATCTTCTGTCAACTTTTGCCTGTCAAAGTTAGCGCGCAAAATTCCTGGTTCTTCCCATGCATTTTAAATGTTCCTATTTATTAGTTTTTTTTAACGCTTTTGCAAAAATAAAAATTGTTCTAAAATTTAGATAAAATGATCTTTCCGATATGTTTATTAGAAATCAACATTTTTGTTTATAAATATTAAAATTTTAATATTGGAAATGTAAATTGGCCAAAAAATGCATACCTGCGAATATTTGAATTAAAGTAATTAAAATAGAATAAACTTCAAATTTAAAATTCAGATTCCTTTTTAAACAAAATTTGTAATAAAACTGTCACCTCACTTTTTATCACTTTCATACAATTTTATTTTAAAATTAAATGTGGGTTACGTCACAAACAGGCGCAAAATAAAACCGTCACTTTTGATCAGGTTTGTAAAATATCTGAACAACCTAGCTCATATAATTCTAAGACAATGAGAAGCATTATTTCTTTCCGTTTCTAACATAAAAGAAATCACAAATATTTGCATTACAGAAAGAGAGATATCTAACTTTTAATAATGCACGGTCGCTCTGGGACAATCTGGGTCTCCTGTTATTATAACGGCATATGATGTTTTGGGACAACTTGGGTCTCCTGTGATTAAACGGGTTAATAACAATAAATTAACAATGTAATTGCATTTTAATGGAACATATTATAACATTGTTATGTCCCATGATTATAACATTGTTATATTACAAGATACTCGTATAACGTAAATAACACAGTAAGAGGTTAATAACACATATATTAATTCTATTAGGCTAAGTGCCAAGTTCAACCAGTCCCACATTTAGAACAGTTTCTTACAACTTAAATAGACAGAAGATGTATTTTATTTAGTTGTTGATGCCTGCTTATAAGCTTTATTTGTCTTAAGATGAAGTCATAGTAAATAATGCAAAATCATATGTTTTTGTTTTGAAAATATGATCGCTTAGAAGTATTGTAGATGCTTCAATTAAATACTGCGTGTAGAACATACCTTGGCCCTTAAAAATATCGGTCATTTTTTTTATAAGTTTTTTAATAAGCCTATAAAAAAATAAAGTATAAGGTCTAAAAAACACACTTTCAAGTCCAAACTCTCCTATTTATAAACCCCTTTTCGGATATTGTTTTATTGTGTAATGTGGCAAATTCAGTTTATTTTATAATAATCGCAAAAAAAGTTGATATTTACACCCAATCTTCCCAAAATAAAATAAAATATGCATTTTCGCGTTGATATTTTACAATACGGCCGCTAGTCGACGAATTCGGTTATTCAAAGTGACCCCTATGGCGTCCACCGAAGAACTACTGTCCACGGCACAGTAGTGAACTAGTGGATCGCCTTAATGAGTTGATTCTTGCTTATGAATTGTTCGAAATAAGATTTAAATAAGTTATGTGTAACAGGTACGGCTTGATACGGATAATTTAGCACGCAGCCAGAAAAGGAATCAATATTTTATTTTCATTTTAACTTTACGAGCAAAACCTCAAATGGTAATATTTAATTAAATTAGCAATTTAACAATTTGGGAGGCGGGAATGGGTACCGCCGCCCCGGGAACCTTTATTGGGTAACCAACACCTCTGCCATAGGTCACCCCAAGTGGTTCGCTACGTTTGGTGATTTAGCAGGGATGCCCGGGTTCATGGGGTGAGGTTTGTCTAGGTTATTGAAGGCGGATGACCAGGACACACAGAACCTCAGATTCCGACCCACCGTTTAAACCCTTCTCCTTTCCTTAAAAAAAAAACCCTCCACACAGCATCCCCAAAGATGACATAGGCCCTGAGGGAAATTATTTTCCTGAGGGCCTCCTGTGTGGAGCTCATGTAAAAAAAAAATGAAGACAATATAAGCGAAACTCAATAGAAAATTAAAAAAGATATTGGCATGTCTGGGACTCGAACCCAGGACCTCTCGCTTTCCGGGCAAACGAGCTACCACTGCGCCAAGGTGTCGATATCCAAATCGGTCATATTATAGTTAAAAAGTAATAAAGTTAGGTGATATACTTAAAAACAATCAATGAACAAATGCAAGTTGCCTGTTTAATCTAAGACAGGGTGGCCACAAGAAACGGATTTCAAAATTCCCTGATAATTCCAGGTTTTCCAGAGCAGTTTCTACATTTTTCCATGATATGTTTAATTCAATATAAGAGGATATCGTTCGTTAGATAAATAATAAAGGGAATTCCGTCATCTATAGCATTCATTATTTCTATGCATCACAATAATCTATTAAAAACAAAATACACTTGTTACAAATTTATGATATTTCGCCTGAAGACAATTTGCGAAGAAATGAAAAGACCAGACAAAAATAGAGAAATAAACAAAAAAAACATTAACATTAGAAGAGATACTAAAAAAATATCACATGAAACAAGCAACAATACTAGGGAACAGTTTAGATTTAGAATATTAATAATAAGCCACTTGCATGGATTTCGTAACGACTTGGAAAAAATCGTGTGGATAGATTTTTTTACTAAGATTACGAAAATGTTAGTAATTTTTTTAGAAATGTACAGTTTTTTTTGTTTTAAATAAATAAATCCATTATTTGGGCTCGTGACGTCACTACATGAAAATGTCCCGTCTCCGAAAATGTTCCTATTAATTTTGTAAAATTTCACACTGATTTATTTTTTTTGCATGGCAACACTTCGATTTCAGGCGAATTTTTGAATTTGACATTTAACGTTCACTAGATTTATTGTTTGTTCTCTGCGAACTTATCATTTGGTTTGACTTTTTGACAGATGTTATGAAGAAAACCCCTTACATTTTATGCTGTCTGTACGTGTTTTAGAGGTATAATAGTAATGGTGCTGATTTTAACAAAATCAAATTTTATAATATTCTTATTATTATAATAATTTACAAGTACAAGTATATTACATTGGATTAAGTAATATAGACATTGAACATTACAATGATTTATGATCAATAATATGGATCAAGGAAAAAAATATTTATGAGATGTAATATTTTCGGTATGCCTCGTTATTCTCCTGTGCCATTCGTGAGGAAAACGTTCTTTTTTTAAAATGATTTTCGGCCATGTAATTATCGTTTTTTCGCACCCATAAAATTATGTCCTGTCTTTCCGGTTTATAAAAAAAGTCTGATTTTTCAGAGTGAAATTTTCAAAAAATCGCCAGGGTTTCAAAAATACGATAAAAAAAACAGAATGTCTTAGAATATTTGCCTAAACCGGATTTTTTTTTAAATGCGATGCAAGTGGCCCATTATAAAACAAAATACCCTTTGGATAAGCAGTTAGGACATTAGATAATACAAAGAAAAATATGGTAATAGAGAAAACTGAAACATAGCATTTACGAAAATAATAACAAAAAAATACCTACCTATCTAGTTTGTCTTTGTCGGCATATCTTTTGTTACACACGTAGCAAGTAAAAGTAATAAAACACAACTTTGGGGTTTCACAAATCGCAAAATAACACAAATTTAGTTTTATTTTTGGAATTCCCTGATATTATAAATTTTTTTTGAAATTCCCTGACATTTCCCTGATAATTCCAGGTTCGGTAAAATTCCCTGATAATTCCAGGTTTTCCAGGTCTGTGGCCACCCTGTAAGACTAATTTATTGACTAACATATGTATACGGTTGACATTTGTCACATGAGAACGGGTCGCTTCTACGACTTGTTCTTGTATTCAACAGCTCGGCTGTAGAACGATTTGCCGGCCTCTGTGTTTCCTCCTTCCTACAGCATGGGTCTCTTCAAGACACTTGTTCACTTTTTCCTCTCCTCAAAAAGACCCTCCACACAGAATCATTTAAGATGATTGACGACTTCCGTAGTCCAATGGGTAAGACTCTTGACTCACAATCCGGAGGTCACGGGTTCGAACCCGGCATGCGCAAATAAATTTTATTTGATTAATTTGTGTTATTTCACAATTAATTCATTTAAAATAATATATAGTATATTTGCGACATGTTCCAGAGTGGAAGATACTATTAGTATCGCCCTGGTGTAAGACCATAATTCAGAATTGAAACGTTGCTTGAAAATGGCTTTAGCCGTGTTTGGTGACCAGATCTGAATAGCCAGGTACTTCCCAACCTTCCGCCTCCCCACCTCCTTCCCCTTCCCACTACCTTCAGCCTCACATGATGAAGATGACATAGGACCTGAGGTAAATTATTTTTAAAAACTTGAGTCGGATCTTATATAGAGTGAGAATAATAGGAGATTGCCTATGAATGAGAAGATGTCTTTCCTCTCTGCCTACCCCTCAGGAGAAACAGTAGGATAGTTCAATAACTTAATTTAAATTAAATTAGAATATTCCGAATGATTATATTATGTTTCTAATAAAGTCAAATGATTTATTTGGCACCGGTACTCCATATATATATATGTTGGCAACACCACCAATTGCAAAGTTACATGTGTCAAGCTGTAAATATTAAAAACTAATGGATTGAATGGCAAACTGGTTGACAGCGAAAATACATTTAGTAATTTAAAACAATCGGGAGCAATAAATTACATTTAGCGCAAACGCCTCAGAAGCAATGACCTGTACTGTTAACACAATGAAAGTAACAAAATTGTCTCAAGTAAATTAGAAAACAAATACTTTGCAGAGGCAATCCAAATAATGGATATAAATAGCTTTTAACCCATCAGGTTCACTTTTCGGAACAATTGACATACATAGACGAATTAACTTTAACATTATATAAATCAATTGTGCGAAGTATTCTCGAATACGGATCCACTATTTGGTCTCCCAATTATGAGATTCATAATTATAGAATCGAATCCATACAAAGAAAATTAACCCGTGTTATTGCTTATCGCGAAGGTATATCTGATCAATTTGGAACGTATAAAGACAGAATTTTACACTATAAACTACACTCTCTGAGAGGAATACGGAAACTTTCTGATTTATTGCTTCTGCACAAAATTATACATGCATCAGTTGATACACCCAACATTTTATCCCAAATTAACATTAACACACCGTCAAGAAATTCAACAAGGAGGATGCAAGATATTTTCTATATATCTACCTACCACACAAATACAGGATATTTCTCCCCTTTACCACGAACATTAAGACATTATAACACTATGCACTGCTCTGATAATATAATTGACATTTTTAATAACCCATTCAATCACTTCAAAAAATATATTTTACCATTAATCGTATAAAGCTGATATTGTGATGAAGCCCTTTATTCAAAGACAGGAAATATTGTACCTACTAAATCATTGTCCCATCAGCACAGGTGCCAATAATAAATTGTTGGTGATTCTTTTGTACTCTACCTTTTACTCATTATTGTTCGTCATTCACTTTTGCATATTTACGAGTAGCTAATTATTACTGATATTATTTTTGTTATAATTTTTGTAATTTAAATCATCCATGTATATAAATTTTTGGGCTTAATGCCTGTTTTATGTACTTAAATAAAAATAAATAAATAAATAGATCTCATAGAAATCGTTGTGTCTCCCTTACTATCATAGTGAGAAATATGATCTAAATGGTGTTGGAAAGAGATAACACCAAGCTTCACATTAAAAACTAAAAATTAACTGCAAAGTAAGTAAAATGTACCCCTTTATGAAATCAAAGATTAATTAATTATTTATTAATTATTTTTACATGAAACGACAAAAAAGTGAGGTGACAATAAAATTTATTATACATTTGTCTAATGAAACATGCATATGTTTTTTTTTTTTCATTATCACTAACTTTCTTAACCCCTCCGAAATTTGCCATTTAAGCCCTTAAACTGTCTCAAACGAAATGACATTTTACGAAAACTTTTTGTTATTACCGCTTCACAATTAAAGCTCTATAAATGAAACATTTCTGAACGTAGCCGAATAGTAAAAACTGTTTTAGAAAGGTTACAAAATAAGCTTTCAAATTATTATATTACAAATAAATATTAGCATTTGTAAATATTAAAATTTAGAATGCAAACATTAATAAACAAAAATTTTAACAAAACAAAAAACGACTTCAAAAGATGCACTAAAAAGTAAAAAAATAATTTTGTATTCTTCTGCAACTTAGTAATCAACTTACTTTTTCTGCTCATCAATATGTAGGTACGATTGTTATTTTTGGAATCGGTGTCTCATGTATCTCATGTATGCCATCATCGGAACTGGACCAAATTAAAATGGGACCACACGGGAAGCACCAGCTTTCAAATAAAAAAAGAATCATCAATATAAGTTCACCCAGTCAAAAGTTCTGAGGTAACAAACACAAAAAAAAAATAAAATAAAAAAAATTAAAAAAAATACAGTCGAATTGAGAACCTCCTCCTTTTTGAAGTCGTTTAAAAATAGGTAAAAATGACTCACGTGATGTTTTTTATGTGAAAACGGACTAAAATCACAGATTATGTAAACAACAATACTTATTCTATTGTATATATGTGTAATAAACACTTTTGTCACCTCACTTTTTTATCATTTCATATAAAAATATTTAATAAAAATTAAAAATGTCGAGCGCGGACGAGTCGCCGGTAGTAAATTTGCGCGGGTAAATATTTTTGTCAACTACGTGACTGACAGCTGATTCCTGTTATGTATTTCTATAGACAACTTGATAGGGATGTACAGCTTGATCTACTATCGACCTTTTACTTTTTGGTTTAGGGATGTAACTAAAACAATAACGGAGTTAGAACGATTTCTATGGAAACACACGCTCTGATGTATAAACACGCTTATTGTACTTGACTGCTGTCCTATTTCTAACGCTTATATCTGCTTATGTTGCGGAGGGATTAAGAAAAAAAGTAAGCCATTTTTTTAAATTTTTGCATGCAAAATGGTTATTTTTCAAAAATTATATGTTTATTTCTTATTATAAAATTTGAAAGCGTCTTTTATCACCATTCAAAAACAGTTTTAGTTTTCGGACACGTTTAAAAATATTCCACTTATCGAACAGTATTAGACCAGATGAAATTTAAGAATCCAGCTAAGACAGCAACACTGACTCCGCGCCGTACGCAAAACCGTTTTCATAAGTGGAGCTTGTACACAAATCTACTTATGTAATTGAACCGAACTAAAGCAATGCCAACAGATGGCGCCACTTCCGTTAACAAGATCACGTAATTAGCATCACCTGGCAGGCGCAAGTACTACTCGATTTATAACTTGGTGATCTCTCCAGATACGGAGAAATTGACGATAATATGATTTATTATTGTAACTGGAAGTTGTGGTTTCTACCGCACATCTATATACACGGTGTCCGAAAACTCATAGTACAAGCGGGAAACTGGTAAATCTACATAACATTCGGAGTTGATTTGTGATATAACTTTTTTGATTTGAGCTTTCGTTTTCGAGTAAATCGGGTCCGAAGTTGGATTTTTTTGGTTAAATTTGAAAAAAAATTTCACTAGGGGGTTGATTTCAGCTGTGTAATGTCTTATAAAATGCATCGAAGGGTAAACCGGGCACAAAAGTTTTTTTAACCATTTAGTTGCCGAAAAAATGGAAAAACAGACAGAAAATATATTAAAATCGAAATGCTCAGATCGAAAGTTTTTTGGGTTCTCTACGTGATGTAGATTCACCAGTTTCCCGCTTGTACTACGAGTTTCTGGACACGTTGTATATTAGGTACAAATGACGTCATTTCCTATCGCGATTACTTTATCCCAGTGACTATCTGTCACCGAATCAGAGTGGATCCAAGGAAGTGGTTATTTTTGGAACCAGTCCCCATCGGATTATAAAATGGTCACCAACACTCAAATTGAGCAAAGTCGAACCATAAGCCGTCGCAGGGTCTAGCACCAAAAACCTGCGAGCTGGTTTAGATTTCAATTTTAAATCTGCCAGTTAAGATTTTATTGGAAAGCGGAAATATTTTGACCCTCTGACAAAATATGGCTGATGCCTGAGGGGTTAACATAATGCTTTGGATACTAACAGTTGCGACTGCAAGCGATTTAGCTGCTATTAAAATAAACTGTTTGTTTACATCAAAATCTATCAAACGTATTTGAAGCCAAAGTAATTATATGAACATCTAAAAGCTACAAGCGTATATATTTATGATTGTACAATACGCGCTTGCAGAGATGACGTTTGTTACAATGTGTTGTTTAATGTTCATGAACTGTAAACATATGACGAACAATAGAAAATTATGATTTTGATTTTCACGGTCACAAGTATTAATGTGATTTATTTTTGGGGTACCTAAGTACTTTTTTGTTTCCATCAGCTCCACACAGGAGGCCCTGTGAAAAATAATTCTCCTCAGGGCCTGTATTGGGGATGCTGTGTAGAGGTTATTTTTTTTAAAGTTCTGGGAAGGAAAAGGATATTAGGGGTGGGTAGGGATCTGGGGTCAGTGTGTCCAGGAGTGATGTATAAATCCATCCCTCCCACTGCGGTGCAAGGCGATGTTCCGAGAGAGTACGGCTGGAGAAGTCAGGGGGACTCCCTTAACCATTCTCTCCTGATCCGGCCTGCCGTGAATCTAGTGGGCAGACACATCCGCTGCCAAGACCCAGACAAACCTCGCCCCATAAACCCGGGCACCCCTGCTAAGTCACCAAACGTGGCGAACTCGGGATTTTATACCATGTTGCACTACCTCCTTGTTTAGCCAACGTTTCGGACAGCATTATAGTGGCCATTATCAGGGCAGATGTGTAGGATTACAAGATTACCCAAAAATGAATCACGATAAATTGAAAATCATGTTACAAACAAAAAAAAACTATTTGGCACCTTGTATTATTTTTTGACAGATAATTGGATATTTGAAAGCTCTATAAGCTAGTGATGGAAATCACATTGTTCACTGAAAGTAGTAACGATGATGTAAAATTTGTTAGTTCCTCATTTGGCCACCTGCTTACATTAGGGTAGGTTCCAGCACTCCATTGTATTATTCGGTTGACCAAATAATAATAATATTTAATATTTGGCTAATTTATATAGCGCCGTTTTTGTGAAAAATCACCTCAAGGGCGCTGTAATATTGGGTTACTTCAAATATAATTACACAGAATGAAACAAATTCTTTGTTTAAAACCACTTCATTTTATTTTATATTCGTCGACCGGTTTCGGTTGAACTCAACCTTCTTCAGGACAATAGACAATAAAAATATAAGTTTATATGTTTATTGCCCTGAAGAAGGTTGAGTTCAACCGAAACTGGTTGACGAATATAAAATAAAATGAAGTTAAACAAAGAACTTGTTTCATTCTGTATAATGTCAAGCCATACAGTGTTTGCTTTCTTCGATAATCAAACATAATTGTTTATTTTGATGATAATAAAGCTATCCAAACTAATAAGAAGGTCTGGAAAAAGTGGTACATTAAACATTATTTTTAAAGTTTTGGCATTCGTGAACTTTGAAAACCTATAAAAAGTGATGCGTAAATATGGACATAATGGGCCGTATTCATAAAAAAAAGGTTATGCTTATACTTGCAGAATATAAAGGAAATCCTTCAGCTCGCATTCATAATATTCCGAGTAAAACCTTATACTTATAGAGTATGAGCATATCCTTCACAAAAAGTATTTGGTTATTCATAAGCGTTACCTTTTATTCTGAATAAAAAGGATATGCTTCAATAATTTCGAGTGTGGTCATTAGCAGACTCAGTCGTGTAGTGATCATTTGTGGTGATGGCAGATGGAACAGAGAGAGATTAAACACTACAAGCAGCGTTTATCAACACTTGTTCGTGAATACAAAGAATTTTTCTAAAATGACGGGGGCATTGGCAATTTCATTTGCTATGAACTGCAGTTTGGTTGTAGCATTACCTTTTTCTGTACTTTCGCTATCGCTGCTTCTTCAATCGAAGTACCGTCAAGCTGGACACACTGACCCTTAAATTCCTACCCACCCCTTGTACCTTTATCTTTCACAGAACTTTCTATCCTTCCTTTCCTTAAAAAGACCTGCCACACAGCATCCCTAAATGCACAACATAAGCCTCGAGGGAAATTATTTTACTCAAAGTATGGCCAAACATCCAAAGACAAGCCTAGTAAACTTCATTAACCCCTAGCGGCCGGAGTCCTGCAATAGCAGTGTTGAAGAATCATACTATGCACGACACAAAGCACTGCAATTGTAGTGTCGACCTTATATATTCATTTTGTCTTCGGATATTACCTCCACTAGGATAGTAAAGATAAAAATAAAAAATTCACTTTATCAAGCATGATATTATCTACGTGTTGGCTTCAACAAAACAATCTTTTTATTAATTGAAATATTTCTTACCGTCCCGTCAGGGTTAAAGAGACTGGGCTACTGTCAAAAGAATAACGTGAAACTATGACACAATTGCTTACAGTTAAAGAGACTGGGGAGGAATGCAGATCCTGCCAATGTTTGGTTTATGCCGAAAACCATGTTTTTACCGCGTTTTAAGTGGAGAACTTTAATCTGGAAGGTGAAAGAAAGCGCGGAAAGCAATAGAAAAAAAAAATTGAATAAGTAATTAATTTTCAATTGCGTTAAGTAAAATTTCACTTCGCGAACCGACACTATGACAGCCCGCCCGCCATTTTATCAATTGTCACTATTATGTTGGTATCCCTGACCTGATGCAAACAACAGCTAGACAGCTAAACATGGTTTGCGATATAAAAGAAAGTGCCCCTTTATAACGCCTACTCACGTCAAGGCAAGAAAAACATCCCAGTTTTCAAGCAGTTTAGCGGCTACGCTAGGTTTGTGTAACATGGTTTGTGATTCTGGCTTACTATTAATTCTGTTTTTCATAATTACACGCCTTATCATTTATCCCACGAAGTCGGCTACAATCGTATCTAGGTTTGTATTAGGTCTGGGATACCAACATAAACACTGAAAAAATGGCGAACGGACTTTTATAATATCAGTTCGCGAAGTGAAATTTTAAATACTTTGAACGGCTGTATCTCCCTCAATTTTGCCGAGCGCGCCTTAATTAATTTTTTATTCATCTTCTCCACACTTTTCTCATCTAAAAAGTGCCTTTTTATTAAATTCCCAGACATTGGCAGGATCTGCATTTCACCCAGAGACTGGGCTACTGTCGAAAGAATAACGTGAAACTAAGGCCTAATTGCTTATAGTTAGAGACTGGGAATAACGTGAAACTAAACTATATAAACTGTCAACAGAATAACGTGAAACTATGGAACTAGAGCCCAATTGCTTACGGGTTGCTTGCCATGCCAAGTGTCTTCGAATAAATATTAACTCGTTGAATGCCGCGAGTAAATGGGGTTGGTTGTAACCAATTAGCGTTCGCAAAAAGCGGCAGCCATGACACCCAATGTCCGGCGATTCTGACAGCGTCCTTGAGAAATTTCGTACATAGAAAGGTCAAAGTTGAAGACCAAAGAATTTTTCCCGCGCATGCGCAAGAACTGCGCACGTTCCCGCGCTCCGGTAAATCATTAATATAAATTATATGGAGTCACCAATCTAATTGCGGTTTTCTCTATGGTAAAGAGCGATAATAGAGCAAGCGATTCTGACCGTGTTCTTCATACACTTTCTTTATACATAAGGGTCAAAATCGCGTGTCAAAATCAGGACACGCCGGCGCACGAGCGGCAAATGAGTGGTTAATGATAGTAAATGGTATTCAAGGTCTAAATTATTGCAAAATAAATCAGTACTCAATAAGTTAAAAGAAATAAGCAACACAAAAATGTATAGCCGTCTTTGATGTCATAATAAACAAAGATGAAATACAATGTTTATTTTAACACTTCTGCCTCGTATCCATTGTTTATTATCAGATGTCGGCCAAGCCAGTAGCAAGTTGAGTCATAAAGACATAAAACAGTAATCAATTTAGCGATGATGCGATGTCCACAATTTTTTTTTATTATTTTGATATTTTCGTGTTAAGCCATTTATGATTTGGGGTAAAGTTCGGTTTAGGGACGGCATTCCTAGATAATAAAACTAGTTATTTTTATACTAACTATGGGCCGGAAAATCCGAATCTGAAAGAATTAGGCGTCGGCAAGCAATATTAACTGAATTACACGACTTTAAAATTTTCTATACACACACAGGAAAACAAGCTATTTTGAACGCATTCTGACACTACAAGTCATAGAAAAACAAGAAAGATGTTACACCACATAAAATTAAGTGTTGCCATTAAGCAATAATCTCTCTCTCTCTGGTTTCAATCCTGGGATTGGTTTGCAGCAATTTCATCTATTCGTTTCTTCCACTCTTCCCTGTCTTGTGCGGCTCTTTTGAAGTCTGCATATGATAAGCAGCGCACGTCCACCAGCAGGTCCTCCAGGTACTCTCGGCGTGGGCGTCCCCTAGCGTTTGTCCCCTCGGTCATACCCTCCATTATGGCATGCAAGAGGCCTTCTTGCCTTATTGCATGGCCGATCCATCTTTCGGACAAGGTCCTGAGCAGGTGCCTTCCTCCTTCGATTCTTTGAATTTAAGCAATAATATCAATAACTAATTTAAGTAATTATTTTTTATAAATTTTACTCACTTTTGTATCACAAACCATGTTACATAAACCTAGCGTAGCCGCTAAACTACTTGAAAACTGGGATGTTTTCTTGCCTTGACCCGAGTAGGCGCTATGAAGGGGGCACTTTCTTTTCTATCACAAACCATGTTACACAAACCCAGCGTAGCCGCTAAACTACTTGAAAACTGGGATGTTTTCTTGCCTTGACGCGAGCAGGCGGTATAAAGGAACACAAACCATGTTACACAAACCTAGCGTAGCCGCTAAACTACTTGAAAACTGGGATGTTTTCTTGCCTTGACGTGAGCAGGCGGTATAAAGGGGCACAAACCATGTTACACAAACCTAGCGTAGCCGCTAAACTACTTGAAAACTGGGATGTTTTCTTGCCTTGACGCGAGCAGGCGGTATAAAGGGGCACAAACCATGTTACACAAACCTAGCGTAGCCGCTAAACCACTTGAGAACTGGGATGTTTTCTTGCCTTGACGCGAGCAGGCGGTATAAAGGGGCACAAACCATGTTACACAAACCTAGCGTAGCCGCTAAACCACTTGAGAACTGGGATGTTTTCTTGCCTTGACGCGAGCAGGCGGTATAAAGGGGCACAAACCATGTTACACAAACCTAGCGTAGCCGCTAAACTACTTGAAAACTGGGATGTTTTCTTGCCTTGACGCGAGCAGGCGGTATAAAGGGGCACAAACCATGTTACACAAACCTAGCGTAGCTGCTAAACTACTTGAAAACTTGGATGTTTTCTTGCCTTGACGCGAGCAGGCGGTATAAAGGGGCACAAACCATGTTACACAAACCTAGCGTAGCCGCTAAACCACTTGAGAACTGGGATGTTTTCTTGCCTTGACGCGAGCAGGCGGTATAAAGGGGCACAAACCATGTTACACAAACCTAGCGTAGCCGCTAAACCACTTGAGAACTGGGATGTTTTCTTGCCTTGACGCGAGCAGGCGGTATAAAGGGGCACAAACCATGTTACACAAACCTAGCGTAGCCGCTAAACTACTTGAAAACTGGGATGTTTTCTTGCCTTGACGCGAGCAGGCGGTATAAAGGGGCACAAACCATGTTACACAAACCTAGCGTAGCTGCTAAACTACTTGAAAACTTGGATGTTTTCTTGCCTTGACGCGAGCAGGCGGTATAAAGGGTCACAAACCATGTTACACAAACCTAGGATAGTCATAATTCATCAGGTTAATGTGTTATGTGATGAATTATCATGTGAGGAAGTATCGTGTCGGAAAGTTTTACGTTATTGATATTATTGCTTAATGGCAACACTTAATTTTATGTGGTGTAATATCTTTGGTGTTTTTCTATGACTTGTAGTGTCAGAATGCGTTCAAAATGGCTTGTTTTCCTGTGTGTGTATAGAAAATTTTAAAGTCGTGTAATTCAGTTAATATTGCTTGCCGACGCCTAATTCTTTCAGATTCGCATTTTCCGGCCCATAATTAGTATAAAAAATAAAAAAAAATTATCCTGACTATCGCCCCTAAACCGAATTTTTTCCATGATTTGTGTTAAACTTGCAAAATCAACTGTACATAATAATATATGAACAACACTTATTTTATTTGAGACCTATTATCTACTTTTTCGATTATAATGGCCGTTATACACGACATCTTTTTCAGCCCGATTCCAATTAGACACAAAAGTCAACATTTTCCGCTCTACGCGATCGCTATTTTCATCTGTATTTTCATATCTACGATTTCAGTTGGCATCACAGCAAACAGCATGGTTCATGTGTTGTTTGCAGTGATGACAATTGAAATCATAGATATGAAAATAGAGATGAAAATAGTGATCACGTAGAGCGAAAAATGTTGACTTTTGGGTCTAATTGGAATCGGGCTGAAAAAAGATGTCTTGTATAACGGCCGTAAGGATTGTTTCCGGTCTGGAATAGTCTGAAAAATAAAACAGAGTGTGCTTTTCACATGCAGTAGAAGTGAAACCTTCAGAAAACTAAAGTAGACAAGATTGGGGAGGCTAGGAAGCACCGTACAAAGAGGAAACCGATAGGCTACGAAGCACCCCACAAAGAGACCGATTATACTATCTCATTCTCTCGCTGACTAAATTCTATAGATGTTTGTGTTTTTCTCTTTTTTAGTGTCGCTATTTTTCATTTCATCGAGTTTTAAATCACAATGGTGCTAAAGAAGTTTTCACTTTGTAATTATACTGTACGTCCGCGAATATAGGTTTTTAAGACTGATTTTTTTATGTCAATTTGAGGCACAATTCTCACTGTGTTATATTAAAAGTTAATTTATTATGAGATCTATTATCCAGGAATTAATTAAACAATGGCAGGCGGGTACGGATAACACCGTCTCGGGAACCATTCACCGGATAACCAACACCTCTGTCGTAGGTGGTTCGCTACGTGATTTATCAGGGGAATCCCGATTCAAGGGGCGAGGTTTGTCCGAGTCTTGGTGGTGGATGAATCTGCCTACCAGCTGCATGATCGGGAGAGGCTGTTTGAGGAAGACCTTTTGACCTCTCCAGCAGGACTCTTTCAAAACATTGCCTTGCAGCGAAGTGGGAGGGATGGATTCATACGTCTGTCGCCCCTGGAAGAATGACCCCCAGTTTCCTACACACCTTTTTCCTTCCCAGAACTTCAACTTCTTCCTTTCCTCAAAAAACCCTCCACACAACATCCCCAAAGATGACAGAGGTTCTGAGGGGAATAATTTTCCTCAGGGCCTCCTGTGTGGAGTAATGTAAAAAAAACCAAAACAAACTCTCTTTGTTCTGTTAAGCATGAAAAATCAGTAGATTTTACTGTACACTGTTGTGTTTTATGCTAAATTGTGAAACTTTGGGAGGTGATGAAAACGTAAGGAAAATGTTTAACTTCTCTAATCTGAATAACACTCACATACCAAAGATAAAATTACTTTTATAATTATATCCGGTTTACATACCTTGCAGATATTTTGCAAACACGCGCTGAAACGATTACTGCACATAACCTAAGTAAAAAAATAAAGCTAGGCTGGCACTACATTATATGAAAAAAAATTTAAAATGCACAAAAATAAAATTTAAACCTGAAAAACTTCATTACAACTTTTTTCTTAGATTATCATTATTTATTCTTCGGACCTTTAAACATCAATTTTCTGCTTTTCACCGTTGAAAACCGTGACCCTTTCAATAAGTATTGAAACGAACATGCGTTCAGAACGAAACATTACGCAAATACGCAGTTCTGGAACACAAGATCTTGCAGTAAGATTTTCTAAAAGAAGGGGAGGGGTTAATTTATGTATTAATTTACCCGGTCCCTTGGAAAGTCAAAGATAAGCATTAAATACATAAAAAAACAAGATTTAAAAGAAAAACATGTCAGGTATGGAAGGGTAAGTGATATTCCAACCAGTTTTGAAGAATAACTCCCTGAAGTATCGCAGTATGAATGTGAAACACTATTTGAGCATCTGTGAGTGTGGTGAATTAGCGTAACAAATGAGGTGATGTTATAGCGCTACGGCGGCATTGCGTGACTAATCTACTGCTAGTGTTAGGGCTGGCGGGGACTCACCGCTCGCGGGGCCTCGGCTGTCGGCGCAGGGAGAGCGCTCTCACGGGCCCCGCACACCTACAACACACACACACACCCGTCTGTCTCTACATTACACCACTACACCCCCACTGCCTCCAATCACAAACAAACAACCCCTCCCCGACCGATCAAGACTCGGTCAGATACATTTACATTTTTGGGGACAATAACATAATCGATAAATAGAATAGATAGATGTGCAAAATAAAATGAAACATTTAGCTTAGAGTCGGTTCTTTCCGGAAATAATACACGTAACCTCACCCATTAAGTTTAAATACACATAAAACTTTTAGCTTAGAGTCGGTTCTTTCCAGAAATAATACACGTAATCTCACCCTCAATATTAAATACATATAAAACTTTTAGCTTAGAGTTGGCTCTTTCCGGAAATAATACATATAATCTCACCCATTGGGTTTTAATAAAATTAGAGCAATCAGTTCAAAATCAGTTCTTTCTGTGTAAATAAAACACGTAACCTCACGCATTGGATTCTAACTAACAAAGATAAATAGCTCAGAGTCGGTTCTTTCCGAAAAAAATATGCTTAACCTCTCTTCGAGATAAAATATTAGACTTAAAGTTGGTTCTTTCCGGAAATAAGACACGTAACCTAAATAGGTTTTTATTAATGTCCAAAATGGCAGGTATAAGCTTACCGCTAATGGATATATTCTTTTAATTACTCACTCTCAAATTAATATGGGATATAACTGAAAGAGAGGTTACAACGAAATGACCTTACACGTCGAAACAGCTGTAACTATACATTCTAAAATACTTGCAGAACTCGATAACATTATCCAATTTAATTTTAATTAAATTTCTAAAAATTACAACGAAGCTATCAGTGGACTAAAAATCCATCGTACAGAAGCATTGCTAACATTGGTTGTCAAAAGATCTGAAAGCTTCTTGAATTTACGCCTGATTCATATGTATTCACATTGAGTGCAAGTTTTTATGACACATTAGTCATGGATATATTACATTTTCAATGAGATAAAGAGTTAATCTAACAAACATATCTGTTTGAATGTAATTCAGACATAAATTATTGTTAAATATAAACTCTTATTAATAAAATATGAATAATAACAGTTGTTGAAGTTAAAATTCGGTCTAAATAATGTAACGAACTTCTGCAAATAATGTTTTTAGATCCACGGTTGCAAAACTGCTCAAAAAAATTGACACGCTGCGAGTGAAGTATGAACAAACGATTCTGTACAAAAGCGAGATGGCAATATTTGCATTCAATGTAAACAGAGTTAATATCAGATCTGTAACTTAGTTGTCAGATTCAAAGTGTCAGAGGACAAAGTGACATTGACAAGTGACATTTGATGTCAGCTGTCAGTTTTATTAAATTGTTCTGACCGAATGTATAGTCACTCGGTGTGCTTTGTCCAGTCACTCGGCGTTTCGAAAAACAGCCATGCCCCATGCACCATTCCACACCCGAACAGAGAAAGCCAATAAACAAAAAGCATTCCCTCAGACATCGGTCCATTTAGATGGCAGGTGACTCTCCAAACGGTGGCCTGGCCATCTAAAGGACTTCAACATGCGGGTAAGGTAGAACTGAAGGCCTCGCTGATGAAACGACGAGAGGAATACGATATTAACTTATGCAACTTGTATACAACGACATTGACAAGACTCGATACGACCGAGTGACATGAAGACCTGTTCACCGAGCGACCAGCAATTGGGCAAATTACGCGTATCAATTTCCGATAAGAACACAGTAAGAAATATTGGCAAGATTTGACAGTACAGGAGTCGACCATTGACAAAAACAATGTACCTGTAATATGACAGCACTCCGTTGGAGAGGACGAACCATCGCCTCTGGTAGCCCTTGAGGTAATTCGTCCACTTGAAGAGCCAGCCCTTCATTTCGGGGTCGCCTTGCACCGGCACATTCTTCACGGGTGCCGTGTCGGACATTTTGTTGGGTTATTTCAATATTTTTACAAAAACATACTAAACACAGGCCACGTCCACCATACTTTTTTAGGCCATAGACTTTTCATCCATTTCATACTGATTATTTTCATAGACATTTAGACAAAACTACGACTTATCAGCAGGCTGCCATCATTACCACCCCACGCTAGCGATGGGCACAAACTATGAATGATCGATGATTTGCTCGATTTTTTCGACCATCAAAATATTGTCACAGACCAGTGGCCGCAAACTGCAGCTCGCGAGCCACAAGCGGCTCTTTGGCTATATTTGGTTGCTCTTCGACGAATGGCGTGTTCAAAAATTATTTTTTTTACTAAAATTATTAACAATATTTTTGGTATTTTATATAGAAGTACTAAATAAGTTTAAATCATTCCTCATCCGCCAAGATGCGCTGACGGCGGTTACTCTGGATTTATTTGCAGTCAATTCTTAATTATTGTATTTCTCTAATATTTGCACGTCGGACATTTTTATATTCGCGAGTGCGTAGTTCGCTTTAATTGTTTTTGTTGTATTTGAAAATTTATCATTATTTTTTAAATATTCTATACACATAAATACTTCGATATGTAATTAAAAACGTCAGTAAGTAAAAAATAATATCACTAAAAATTTTATATTTTGTGATATAGTATAAATCAAAACAATTAACAATTTTATAGTTTTTTTCCTAGTTTAACCGACTTCTAAAATCAAGATAGTGAAACTTGGCTCTCAATAGAAATCTAGATCGTTGTACTGCTCTTTTGACCATTGAGCTTGCCGATCAGTAATGAGCAAATCGATTCTCACGTCTCGACCTCAAAATTTATTCGAAAACACAGTCCGACACAATCGTTCTGAAACATCAGAAATCATGTTAAATAGAATCAAAACAATCGATGTGAAACGTCAGAAATAATCGCTAACAGAAATCGAAGCAATCGTATTCAGACGTTGGAATTCATTTGAAAATGCAAATCGATCCTCAAATCCTAGAGGTTTGAGAGAAACGTCAAAATCTCAGATAGCTTTCATGAGTACATGTTGGCTATGAAAGATTTATGCACATATTGAGTAATAATCAACGCTTTGTGTGAATTGTAAACGATGAATACATTTAGGCTGCGATTTACGTTTTACGTGTAAAAGATTACCGGGTGATTATTTGCCATAATTTAAGAAGGCTAATAATTAGTGGCAGATTTATACTTTTCAAAAGTATAGGCCACTTCATTTGGGCCACCCCTTCCTTCTTCTTAAAAGTTTCCACCTATCATAATAATTCCCTTGTAGGCTTGGCACCGGCGCCGCCTCCTGAATCTGCCACCCGTATGCCGCGGCCTATACGGCCTATTGACAAATCCAGGACTGAGGCTAATAGGTTATTTTGAGGTTATTTATCTATTTGGTTACTGTATATTTAATTTATTTGGAATTAACATTAAATTAAATGTGTAATGTTATCGAGTTTCTGAAAATATTTTATGTGGTTGTCATTAATTATTTATTTGATGTTTCGATTAAAACATTTCGATTATCTAAATGTCTCGATTGTGCTCATCAGTCATCACTACGAACAGAAAACGGAAAGAAGAACTCTCTTCTATGGTACGAAACGTCAAAACATATTCAGGCAAGCAACATAGAACAAATAAACAAGAATTTAAAAATTTTGACGTCTCCTCAACTTCTCACATCTGACGTTTGTGAATAATTTTTACTTGGTTAAAATGTTTGCTCTGTATTATTTTATTTAACCGTAATAAATAAAATAAAAATGTCATGAATTATAAAGGAATCAAATATGTTACCCATCGTTAAACACCGATGAATGTATTTTGATATTATTATCGTGTTTTGGTTCACACAAATAAAGTTGTATTTGAATTTCGATGCGAAAAGATGGATGTTATAGACCTGTGTGATTATGAAGAAAGTTCCTTTCCTGCTACAAATACACACGCTGGAAATTATGATTATGTTAGCGGTATTATCAACTCAGGTAAAATTATAAATCTTTATCCTTTTTGTCAGTAAAAAACTTTCCTAATTTAATTTAGTGGTAATTTCATAGCCTCATTATCCCCAAATAAACTAATTCTAAAACCTCCATTTAAATATTTGGGTGAAATGCAGATCCGGGCACCATTTGGAAATTTAATAAAAATGCACTTTCTAGATGAGAAAAGTGTGGAAAAGTTGAATAAAAAAGAAATTAAGGCGCGCTCGGCAAAATTGAGGGAGATACAGCCGTTTAAAGAATGTATGAAATGACACTTCATGAACAGATAATGTCCGCCATTTGATACTAATTTGTTGGTAGGGATACCTGATACAAGAGCCTAGATACGATTGTAGGGAATAAATAATAAGGCGCGTAGGTACTGGAATGGAGACAAACCATTCAAATCCTGGGATGTTTTTTAAAATAAAGATAACATACACAATCCCGTTAGACAAACCATTTAAAACGTAGATTGTTTTTTAAAGTAAAGATAATAGGTATTATTCAAAATCCTGCTAGACAAACCAGTGCCTGAAGTGGCGCGGGATTCGATCGTTCTGAAGTGTGCGTGTAAACGGCGCTTTACTATACATACAAAGGGGGCACTTTCTTTTCTATCACAAACCATGTTACACAAACCTAGCGTAGCCGCTAAACTACTTGAAAACTGGGATGTTTTTTTGCCGTGACGCGAGTAGGCGCTACGAAGGGGGCACTTTCTTTTCTATCACAAACCATGTTACACAAACCTAGCGTAGCCGCTAAACTACTTGAAAACTGGGATTATTTTTTGCCGTGACGCGAGTAGGCGTTATAAAGGGGCACTTTCTTTTGAATCACAAACCATATTACAAAAACCTAGTGTATTTGATGTTTTAAATAATTTATAAATAAAGATTATTAAAAAACATTACAGCTTATCATTTATTCATTATTATTCATTATTTTTACAAAAAAAAAATTTAGGGGTATTTTCAAGTAATTTGCCGGTTTCTAGGGGTTTTTGAGTTTAGTTTAGGGATAAATATTTTTGGGAGTTGGCAACACTGACTTTCTTTTCTTAGGTTAGTATGATTGGTTTATTTATAAAATGGCGGGCGTACTGACATAATCTGTTCGTGAAGTGAAATTTTACTTAACGTAATTGAAAATTAATTAGTTATTCAATTTTTTTTTTATTGCTTTCCGCACTTTTTTTCACCTTCCAGGTTAAAGTTCTCAACTTAAAACGCGGTGAAAACATGGTTTTCTGCCAAAAAAAAGTGGTGCCCGGATCTGCATTCCTCCCAAATATTTGGTAAAGTCGCTGAATTCAGATTTTTGTGAACTATTTGACCATCACACCAATTCTCCGCGTGGGTAGGAAGAGAGAATGATCTACCACATAACCAAGGGCGGATCCAGCTTTGGCGCCAGAGGGGGGGATCTCATAGCGCCAGGGGGGGTCACATAGTCGTGGTCAAGTCACAAGAAGTTATAATTTAATTTTGATAATAATAGATACAAGTAAAAAGTAGGTCCACCTAGGTCCTGGACCCAGCCCAGGGGGGGGTCATGACCCCCCCCTCTGGATCCGCCCTTGCACATAACTGTCTTGACACACACAACCGATGTGCTTTTTGGAGCACACTCGTGTCTTAATTCAAATTTATACTTCGTCTCATACATAATCTTTTGTAAAGATGCCGAATTTCGCTGCATGCTCGCAATAATTTTTTTTTAAACTTGCTACTGATTTCAACGGTAATAGCTGAGACTTTCAATATTAAAAAATCTTATATTCTTCTCTAGTTCGAAGTCATGCCGAATATAACTCGTCTATTAGGTCCCCTCACTTTAAATTCCACTCCAATTCCATTGAAAAAATCGAGCATAAATTCCTGAGATATATTAACTATAAACTCGGTCTAACCAGAGGCGGCCCGTGACAAAATTTGCGGGCAGTGCATTTCCCAAAAAAAGATAACATTAACATGGGAAAATAAAGTGATTTAAAGGGAGTGACATACCTAGTACAAACGTTCACTTGTAGAGAAAATCTATTCGTCGCTGTTTCATTTGTGAAAATACTTCAATGACACGATTGTTAAAGTCTGGTATAGAAGCTATAAAACCTTTTTCGATGGTCATCATTGACAAAGCATTAAGCCGATCTTGGGACATGGTGTACTCAGAAATGTTTTTACACGTTTTAATGTAGAAAAACACCGTTCGCACTCAACAGTTGTCATTGGAATAGTACAACTTATTTTGAAAAGTTTAACCGTTTCACTAAAATACTCCACTAAGTTACATTTGATAAAATATACGTTAATCGCAATGTTTTCAGTAGCACTCATTTTTAAATAAATTTTTTTACAGAATAAAACTTGCGAAAACCGTTAAAATGCTTTAAAAACCGAAACGATACTGAGGTCGATGCGCCGCGCCGGCGACCGATGGCGTTACAACATAACATTGTTAACTAGTCTTAAATTTGTTGAACATAACTATTTCATTCCAAAGGTTCGGGACCACTTTACGCGAGTTTAATGTTATGTCATTTGCTCCGCTAGTGCACCCAGGCACCATATGTCTTCTCTGCTTTCACACGTCAATCGTCCTTATGGGTCTATACCTGCCTTGCTCATTTCACGGGCACTGGCACTCCAGCATCTGGAGATGATCCCAGTAGAAATATAACTTCATGTGACGTCACGCCTGGGCATAACAAAATGTGCACGAATACCTTTCTCTCATGCTCGGGAGTTTAGTCAATTGGTAAAGATTTTGTAACGAATTGGCGGGAATACTTCGGGAGAGGATGTACTAATTTACACTTCTGACGTATATTGGTATTCGGCAGCGCAGTGCACGAATGCACTAAGCAAGCGGTCGCCTTTGGGTCTAACTATAATAATAATAATAGCCTTTATTCAGACAGTAAATTACATCACATTATTTATAATAAACTTTTCACATTTATAACACTTATCATGCATCGACTCCCTATCTGTATGTCACTAGTCGTCAAAGGCCTTCTCCAACTGTTGCCATTTCTCTCTATCATTAGCTACTCTTGTCCATGTACCACCTGCTATGGCTTTGATGTCGTCAACTCACCCTCTAAACGGCCTACCTCATTTTCTCTTCTTGTCACTTGTGAACCAATTCATGACTAATTTTAACTACAGAAACAATACATTACAACCACTTGATGAAAGAATTAAAATTATTAAAACCCTCAGATCGAAGACTTATTTCTGACTTGACTTTCATTTTAAAAATTGTTAATGGTATTATAGACAATCCTGATTTTAATTACCTTCCATATACCAACAAAACTACTCAATCTAATATTATTTTTAGTTGCAGCAAAAATATGTATCTAGATTGCGTGCAGTTTCTCAGAAGTAGTAGATGTGTTCAACTGCATGGAATATAGTTACAAAAAGGCTATAAGAACATACCTCAATAATAATAAATAATCAGTGTTAACATAATTCCTTCTATTCTTCAGCATGGGTTCTATGTTCTATACACTTTAATTAGAATACTTTACCACAAGTTTACTGTTCCGCATAATTATTATGTATATCACATGTTGAAAAGCCTGTGTAGGCGTAATTTAATATTAATAAATAAACTTAATTGCTGTTAGAAACAACTATTTAAGTCAAGAAAGTTCGAAAACATTATCAATATGGGGTTTTGGGTTCTTAAGCCGGGTACAGATTGCTGTAACGTAACATGCAATGTAACATTAAAGGAACATTTCATAAGAGTGGATGCAGCGTGCACACGAACCGAGCATGTACCTACTCGCAACTGTTTCCGGCATGTGCGCGGTGAACATTGCTCAGTCTGCCGAAAACAAGTCCTCCATTGTTCGCGCGCGTTCTGCAGTATAGACACGAACAAGCCGTCCACACTGACGCTCCGTGCACACTGCGTGCCCCTTTGTCTTCAGCGAAAAAACCGACACTTTGTGGATTGCGGCGCGCACGAGTTGAAATGCTCTGTTCGTGCGCATAGTATGCGCGGTTCGTGCGCGCAAGGCGTCCACACAATGGGAATTCTGTTACATTGCATGATACATTGCGACGTTACAGCAATCTGTACCCAGCTTTAGTTTGGGTTATTTAAATAATTTATGAGTATTTCCTAACCTTCAAACTTAACTTTGAGAAAAAGTTGAACTTTATTGCAGCTTTTACCATCTCCCTAGACATAAATGGTTGTTTCTTGGGTAATTGTTCGGAACAAACGTCAACGGTTAATATGCATTTTTTTTTGATAAAACTTTTAGATTCTTCTTAATTACCATAAAAGACAACTATTTGCATTGGGGAAGGTTGAAAATGTTACATTTTTAATTTTATTTACGTAAATTGAAAATTTGCTTTCACACTGTCAAATCACTCTGTTTGCAGTTCGGAACAAACGTCAACGGTTAATACGCACTTTTTTTTGATAAAAATTTTAAAATTAAGATAATATACACAAGCCCGCTACACAAACCCTGCGTAGCTAAACAAACCATTCAAAAACGTAGGCTGTTTTTTAAAGTAAAGATAACATACACAATCCCGTTACGTCACCGTTGACGTTTGTTCCGAATATTTACCGTTTCTTGTAGTAATTAAGTTGAAACCAGGAGATATTAAAAAAAAAAATGCGTTTGAAGCGGGAAGCAGAATTCTGCAACTTTACTAAAATGTTATTATGGTACATTATTATTTCAGAGTTCGACAAAACTAAAGGTGCTGTAAAAGATGACAAAATAAATACATCTTGGACGGTGGACGACAAAGAACAGGGATATATTTCTCTTCTGTCTGACGATGAGGACTTGCCTCCACCACCAAAGTTGCCCAGAACTACTTCCTCAGGTGTCTCTAGCTTGGGGGGCAGCCAGGACCCTTTGGGGGAGCCACCAGAGACCCCGGGGGTGCGCCTGGAGCCCCTCAATGAGCCCCTGGGTCCTGCAGAAGAAAAAGCCCGAAGAAAGGCTTTCTTGGCAAACCTTAAGACCATGAAGCCTGGGGAATGTATGAAGGTAATATTTTGATGTTCTTTGTATGAGTCATGTAATTTCTACATCCGCTATACCTATCTACTTTCATTAATTTGGAGAAAACTGCAAAAAACTGTCCCATTTAATTTTTAAAATTTATTTGTTATTTATTTATTTACGGACAAATAGTCCAATTAACAATATAACAATAACACGAACAGAAAAGAAAAAAAGAGAGATCACAATGAAAGGAGATTACATATAGATGAAGAGCATTGACAAAATACATATAATATAAAAGTAAATAGAGAAGATAACTACAAGTAGCTTGAAGATGGATTTAAAAAGACTTTAAAAAACCACATTGCGTAACGACTGCCGAAAGTCATTTAGGCTTACACCAAAAAATTCAATGCTTTGATTTGTGTTGACAAGTCTCGACATTCTGGATAAAGGAGAATGATATCCATAATTAGTAGAATGTTGATTGAGGAACAGCAATTTATTATTTCGGAGTCTACGGGAAGGAATGTTGAACTGGATGAGTTGTAACAAAGCAGGTGTGTTACTGATACTGTTGATAATTTTGAAAATGCATATTAGATCAGAGTCCTTTCTACGTTTTTCTAAAGAGGAAATGTTTAAAGTTTGTTCAATTTCATCATACGAGTATTCTCCTCTTTCAAGTCCTAACCTCCAAGCAATTCCTCGTAGGAAGCGATGTTGTACAGATTCGATGTAACAAATGTGGACAGCATAAAAAGGAGACCAAATGACACTAGCATATTCAAGGTGAGGGCGGACCAGCGAACAGTAAAGAGTTTTAAGTGTATTTATATGTTTAAAGTCAGAGGTAATTCTATGAATGAAGCCGAGTAGTTTAAGTGATTTGTTTACAATGTTATTAATGTGATCCCGGAAAGAAAGTTTACAATCCAGAGTGACCCCAAGGTCCTTGATAGATGTGACAGTAGAGAGACAAACATTATTTAGTTTATAATCAAACTGAATAGGTTTTTTAGTTCTATAAAATGACAAAATTTTGCATTTATCAACATTAAGTTCCATGCAGTTAATTTTGCACTAATCATTAAATGAGTCAATATCAAGTTGAAAAAGTAAACAATCAAGATGGGATTTAATTATCTTAAAAATCTTATTGTCATGGGCAAAAAGCCAAAAACGTGTGTGAGAAAAAACTTTAATGATATCGTTAATAAAAAGGTTAAAAAGAAGCGGGGCCAAATGGGCTCCTTGCGGAACGCCGGAAGTTACATCAATGTTAAAGGATTCAAAGTTATTTATTTTAACCCTTTGTTTTCTATTACTCAAGTAAGAGTATAAGAATGATAACAATGGGTCTCTAATGCCTATAGCATAAAGTTTGGCCATGAGAATACGGTGATTAACTTTGTCGAAGGCTTTGGAGAAGTCAGTGTAGAGGACATCAACCTGAGTGTTGTCTTCTAAGGCTTTAAGAATGGTATTTATAAAGGACAGTAAATTAGTTGTTGTAGATTTCGCCGATCTAAATCCATGCTGTTCCTCGATCAGAACATTTTTGAAAATAGGAGTGATTTTCTTTGTAATTATCGACTCAAATATTTTTGGAATATTAGATATAATTGATATTGGTCTGTAATTTCCAATATTTGACTTGTTTCCAGACTTAAAAATGGGTCGAATAAATGAAATTTTCCATGAGTCAGCAAATGTACCGGTTGAGAGTGATAAATTATACAACATACAAATTGGGTTAGATAATGAACATTTACATTCTTTTAGCAAGATTTCTGGAATGCCATCAGGTCCAGTACTTTTTTTGTTAGAAAGATTATTTAAGGATTGATAAACCTCTGCAAGTGAAATTTGGCAATCATTCAAGTCAATATTATAGTCATAGTTAAGTGGAGGGATGGTGCATGAAGCATCAGAATATACAGAGGAAAAGTGTTTAGCAAAAAGGTTGGCGATGTCGTGACCATTTGTATCGTGAGTTTCATGATAATACATACTTGAAGGGAGATCATTATCTGTACGCTTTTGCGCAACAAATTGCCAGAATTGTTTAGGATTTTTAAGTAATTTTGTCTCAGTAACTTCTACAAAAGATTTATAGCATTTGGCTGATTCGATTTTAGACAGTTCCCTTAATTGAGAAAATTTTTGAAAAAAATTTTAATTTGCCAGTATCTTTAAATATCTTATGAGTTTTCTTTTTTTCAATTATTAACTGCTTAAGTTTCGAGCTAAACCAATTTGGAAACTTTGGTTGAGAGTAACATCCCTTGGGAACAAACAAATCTATAGCATGTGTTACACATTCATTAAATTTAAATACGGCGTCATTTATATCAGAATTTAAAAATAGTTTTGTCCAATTAATCAGGGAGAGATATTTGTTCATGTTAGAATAGTCACCATTAAGATATTTGTAGTGATACGAGACACTTGGTTTCAAAGATTCAAATTTAAAAAAATTTGTGATGTTAATAGAGAGAGGTGGATGATATTTATCAATAGGTAACAACGAGACATCAGCTTCACATACTATGACATTAGGTATGCTAGTGAAAATTAAGTCCAGGCAAGAACCTAGATAGTTAGTGACTGGATTTACTTGAAACATATTCATAAAGGCAAAAAAAATTACAATTTCAATAGCTTGTTGGGAAAGATTACTAGTAGGAGTTTTGACCCCTTGGTTGTCATTCAGCCACAATATTTTAGGTAAATTATAATCGCCACAAATAAGTAAGGAATCATCATTTCTAGAGACACGCTCAATTGAAGCAGTATGCGACTTGTAGACTTCTACCGAAGAGGAAGGAGGAATGTAGACACAACCAAGAACAAGCTTTTTGGTACCAAATATAACACATAGGAACAATTGATCAGAAATATTGTCAGATGTTTCTAGAATATGGCAAGGGTATTTTTTATTTACACATATCATCACTCCACCACCTTTACACTTCACAGAAGAAGTAGAACGGTCACAACGAAAAATGTTGTAGTCAAACAGTCCAAGTTCAGCAGATGAGACATTATCAGAGAGCCATGTTTCGGTAAAAAATAAAAAGTCGTAATGACATACACTGACGTTACAGCGAATAGTGTTCAGTTTTGTATTTAGGCCACGAACGTTTTGGTAGTATGTTGAGAAGGAATTATTCATAGAACGATTCTTCAGGTTCAACCTAAAAAAATTATCCTAGAAAGTTCACGTCTCTCAGCAGCTTGGCGGGCAGGGCATTCTTGAGCTCCAGTTTTGTGGGAAGCCGTTTTTCTGAAGAAAGTGCAGGTGGCGCATAATGGAGATTTCTCCTTTTTGGGGCAGGCATCACGGTTGTGACCAACTTTTGCACAGTGGGCACAGGTGGGTAAGTCTGCTTGGCACTTGGAAGCTATGTGGCCATATAATTGACAGTGGCCACATTTCAGGCTATCTACCCAGTCTCTTACACGGTGTAGCTGCCAGTCAATGGCAAGTTTTGAACGGGATATTAGAGAGTGACGAACAGACGAAGGGACTCTAAAAATGTGGATGCAGTTACCAGTGTGAGGGCCCGATTTATGAGAGAAAGATATGTTTTCTTTTAAATTTTCTAATGAGAGACCGGTGTCGTTGGAAGATTGACGATGAATCGCCGAGATAATATCTTCAGACGAAATATCTTGAGGGAGGTCATGTATAGCAATACGAGGGAGGCGAGGCTTCGGATAGAGCTGGAGCATTTGCCAATTTCGTCGCTTCAGCAGAAGTGCTAGGGTGGATTATCACCCCACCACTTTTCAGTTCACGCATACCCGTTACTCGTATGCCAAGTGTGGCAGGATTGACCGCAGTTTTCAGGGTTTTCATGGTGGCCTTGGAAGTGGAATGGGTGTTGTTGGCCGGAAACACGAGAACTGAAGGTCTAGCAGGGCCAGGAAGAGCATTATTTCTAGTAATTAGCGGCAAGCAGGGATATTGAGTTCTACTGGTATCAGAAGTGGAAGCAGCGACAGTATTCCAGGAACGGGTGGGCGCAGACGGTGATTTATTAGGCATGCACTTGGATGTAAACGCAGAAAGGGCACCTTCTAGTTTACCCATTTCCAGAGCCATCATATTGGAAATGGAGAGAACACTGATGAGCTCCTTTTGAATCCTGATCTGCTGATCTTTAGTGGCACGGCATGAAGGATCTGTTATGATTGTCATTGCGGTCTGGACCCTCTCAGCCAGCTGCTTGACATAACCTGCCGTGTCACTTTCAGGTATTAGGGGTGTCTCAATAGCGGACACTTGGGCAGGGTCACTCCTGGGAGGCACCTCATCCTCTTCGTCATCGGAGTCAGGAGCTTGATAAGGCGAGCCAGGTGGTGCTCGCTTCATTTTGGAATAATGCCCGGCACAAATTTTATTTTGCACTTGTGATAGTGTATTATTGTTTTTTTATGGTTCGTAAATAATGCTGAATCACTATATAATTATAATTTTCACTTTAACTATTTTATTTGAAGTCTTTTGCAACTTGTACACTTTATTTTATTATCAATTATGTGGGAGCAAAATAAAAACAAACATCTGTCACTCAAAGTTATTGTCACAATGAATTATTATTAAATAATGAATTGGAGTGATATAATTTCGAGAAGTGTTATTTTTTTATGTACCTATGTCTAACAATATTTAAGAAATTTCGATAAATAAATTGGATATAACGGATTTTGATACTCACTTTGTGATATAGAGGCTTTTGAAACTCAACTGACCTGACATGGCGGGTTTAGAAATTCGCTCTCGAAATAATAACTGCCCGTGATTGATTGAATCTGATATTATTGTACTAGACGTTTGTACATAAACTGTATAAATAGGGAGCTGGACACAACTTGGCACGCCAATGTCCTTTTTAAATGACTTTACTTCTGGATCAGTGATTTTTAGTTAAATTGGCAAAACTGAATCTATTACTGATATAAAAACACTTAAAAAGACTTGCTGACTTTTAGAGACTTTTGAGATTAGCAGGAGACTGGGAATGTGGTACGCCAATGGTCTTTTAAATGAATTTATAACTTGACAAATGGCCAAACTGAATTTATTACTGAATTAAAAATATGATTTACACTTTGGAGATTTTTGGAGACTGTTGGGGTTCAGGAGACTGGGATACTGTGATAAAAGTAGAACAGAATTTAATACTAATTAAAACACTTTTTAATAGGTTAGAACTTGGAGACTTTGGTTTCTTGGAGACTTGTTTCTTCTTGGCTGGTAGTTTTGAACTGACTTCCTACCGGTTTTGCCGTCTGTTTTATAGGGCAAATCAGGATTGAACTTTTGGGACACAGAACCTCCCTGTTTCTGAAGGGTTTTTGTGTTTAGGTATTTTTCCCAATCACTATGATTTTCGGTCAGATGTGTTAAAATTGTATGTGATAGCCATTGTCAAGACAGTCCCGATCCTCAAAACCAAAGTTTCACGTCATTTTTATTGTTTCAATAAGAAAAGATACAAGTTTACAAATGTGATATAAGGTACAAGTTTGAATAGTAAATATTTTTCTTAAAGTGCAACAATCACTGGTAGACATCAGTTTATGTGTTGTTCTTGTAGCATATACCCATTTGTATGTAGGTGATGATATTTATTTCTTGATCCAAATTATTCCAGATTCCTCGAAATTTAGCTCCAAATTTTTCGGAAGGTGAATTCGTTGTCGTAAATATTTACGATTTAGAGATTTCCTTTGTTCATCATTGACCAATAGTGGCTCGGCTGGTCGCAGAGTGGGGGTTATGTAAATAGTCAGCCATTTTCTTGATGTTGATCATTGCTGTCTGGAGTCCCTGGTGGAAGCATTACGTGGTTATTCAGATATGTTTTCGAGTCCAATGAAGCTGCTGCATGTATTTATTATCAATTGCGTTTATGTTTTCAACTGATAAGTTAATCGAAGAACGTATTAGCGTTTTAGTCATCATTTGGAAGATTTATTTATTTATTTATTTATTTACACCCTTTTATGGGGCTTTTACATAAGTATGAAATTTACAAATTACACTATGATTAAATAATATATAAATACTATATATTTCTTTAACAAAGAAATATAATAGGTATTTTGCAACGAAATATATAGTATTTATTGTACATAACTGAACTGCCTCAGTAACAGTATTTTGTATTTGTTTAAAGGTAAATTGAAGATGTCCACTGACTTGGTATAATTATTTCCCTCCATTAGTATTCTGGGCAAAGAGGAATACATTTGGTAGTTAGTTCCAGAATTTCTGCACTGAAATAAATCCTGACTTATGGTATTACGTAGTGGAATCCGGAAGCTTATCAATTCAAGCAATACCGGACTATCAATTAAATTATTTAGAATTTTATACAGAAATACCAAATCAGTGAAAATTCTTCTTCTAAGATGATCCGATAGCAGCTCTCAGATTGTTTAGGGCGGTACGTGGTGGCGGCATGGTACTGTGTGGGAGCAAAAATTCCATTCTTGAAATTCCAGGGTTGTCATAAGCTTTCTTCGACACGTTCGATACAATTATGGTGTATATATTTTTTTTTACTTAAAAAAAAATGGTATTTACTTCTGTACAAATCATTACAAAAAAGAAAATTTGTGCATCCCTAGTGCCAAAGTGTAAATTTCCTTTTGATAAAATATTATTCCACACCAAACACGAGGAGATAAGAAGATTTCCCCATCTTGTACCACATATACAGTGGTACCTCGAGATACGAGTGCCCTAACATACGAGAAATTTGAGATACGAGCCATCGAGCGAGCAAAGTTTTGCTTTGAAATACGAGCAATATTTGAGATACAAGAAACGGCCGGTTGACTCACAGCGTAGAAAAAGCTTTTGCTTGTTATGACTGTACGTATTCATCTTCTCGTAAGGGAGATTTTGGGGGCTGGAACGGATTAACCCCTCCGCATCGTAAGCAAATATAAGCGGTAGAAATAGGACAGCAGTCAAGTACAATAAGCATGTTTATACGTCAGCGCGTGTGTTTCCATATAAATCGTTCTAACTCCGTTTTTGTTTTAGTTACTTCCCTTAATTAAAAGTAAAAGGTCGATAGTAGATCAAGCTGTACATCCCTATCAAGTTGTCTATAGAAATACATAACAGGAATCAGCTGTCAGTCGCGTAGTTGACAAAAATATTTACCCGCCCAAATTTATACCGGCGGCTCGTCCGCGCTCGACATTTTTAATTTTTATTAAATATTTTTATATGAGATGATAAAAAGTGAGGTGACAAAAGTGTTTATTACACATATATACAATAGAATAAGTATTGTTGTATACATAATCTGTGATTTTAGTACCATTTTCACATAAAAACATCACGTGAGTCATTTTTACCTATTTTTAATGTTTGCGTTCTAAATTTTAATATTTACAAAAGCTAATATATATTTGTAATATAATAATTTAAAAGCTTATTTTGTAACCTTTCTAAAATTTTTCAATTTGGGAGGCGGGAATGGGTACCGCCGCCCCGGGAACCTTTATTGGATAACCAACACCTCTGCCATAGGTCACCCCAAGTGGTTCGCTACGTTTGGTGATTAAGCAGGGGTGCCCGGGTTCATGGGGTGAGGTTTGTCTAGGTCTTGGAGGCGGATGACCAGGACATACTGAACCCCAGATTCCTACCCACCCCTTAAACCCTTTTCCTTCCCAGAACTCTCCTCTTTCCTTTCCTTAAAAAAACCCTCCACACAGCATCCCCAAAGATGACATAGGCCCTGAGGGAAATTATTTTCCTCAGGGCCTCCTGTGTGGAGCTCATGTAAAAAAAAAAAAAAAAGAAAAAAAAAAAGAAGTTTATTTTGTAACCTTTCTAAAACAGTTTTTACTATTCGGCTACGTTCAGAAATGTTTCATTTATAGAGCTTTAATTGTGAAGCGGTAATAACAAAATTTTTTCGTAAAATGTCATTTCGTTTGAGACAGTTTAAGGGCTTAAAGAGGGAATTTCGGAGGGGTTAATGCCATTCCAATTGATTTCAATGGGGAAAATTGCCTTGAGATACAAGCAAATTGACATACAAGCAAGGTTACGGAACGAATTAAACTCCTATCTCGAGGTATCACTGTACTTATATATTTATATACGTTTTCTACATATAAATATAGTTGGGATCCGTATGAAGAGATTGGTGTACAACTGTACAGTAATCATATAAAATTAAGAAATACAGCTAAATGACTTACAATTCAATATATAACCTCCCTCTATCTAGGTATAACTTATTTCAACAACAAGTAAGTAAAAACACAGTATCTTGAGACTCAAAGAGATACTGTATTTTTACTTACCAAAATATTTATACTTATTATACTTTTTGTTTGTTGTTTTCTCTTGTTTATCCTTAAGTATTATTGATATCTCTTTAACATCTTGCTTTTCCTAGTACATAACTCTCGAAGTAGACCCCGCCCTGCTGATTCGTGCGGAGTTCCTGCTGGTGGCGGGGGCCCTGGGCGAGGCGGGGGTGGGCGTGTCCCCCGCAGCCTCTGCTACCCCCTCTGGCTGCCTGTCCTGGACACGGCGCCCCCCTCCCAACCGACTGCTCACGGAACTTAATGGACAAGTAATAAGAGTCTTATATTGATTTTATTGAAGAAGTAAATTCATTAACCATCTAAATGAAAATATTAAAGAGAACAAGACACAGAGAAAAAAGAACGACTTGAGCCCAGAACCTTTCTTACCAGGACCAACGCTTTAACAACTTATTTAAACATATTTGTGTCTCGGACATTACCTGGGTTGAGACATTACCTAGGTTGCAAACCAATCTTCGAACGATTGTGTCCAATGAAAAAAGTAGGGCATCCCTGCATGGGGTACGTCGTAAGGCTGAAGGTAGTAGGGAGGGGGAGGAGTTGGGGAAGACGAAGGTGGAGAAGTACCTGGCTATTCAGATCTGGTCACCAAACACATGCAAACAAAAGCATTGTTTCTATTCTGAATGGTGGTCTTACGCAAGGGCGATTCTGAAAGTATCTTCCACTCGGGAACCGCAAATTTAATGTATATTATTTTTAATTAATTGATTGTAAAATAACATAAAAAAATTTTTTGCACACACTGGGATTTTAACCCACATCCTTCGGATCGCTAGTCGAGAGCTTTACCCCTCAACCACGGAGGCTGTCAAATTATGTTGGATTGTATAAGAAATTTAATAAAAAATATTATTGTTATTAACCCCTCCGCAACGTAAGCAGATATATGCGTTAAAAATACGACAGCAGTCAAGTACAATAAGCGTGTTTACACGTCAGCGCGTGTGTCTCCATAGAAACCGTTATAACTCCGTTATTGTTTTAGTTACATCCATAAAATAAAAAGTGAAAGGTCGATAGGGAATCATGCTACACATCTCTATTCAAGTTGTCCATAGAAATACATAAAAATAACATTTTATCAGACGCGCAATCTGACGCATAATTTATCCCGCCAAATTTCCTACGGGCGCCCGACATTGTTAATTTTTATTAAACATTTTTATATGAAATGATAAAAAAGTGAGGTGACAAAAGTGTTTATTACACATATACACAATAGAATAAGTATTGTTGTTTACATAATCTGTGATTTTAGTACCATTTTCACATAAAAAACATCACATGAGTCATTTTTACATTTTTTTAATGATTGCATGCTAAATTTTAATATTTATAAATCTTAATATTTATTTGTAATATAATAATTCGAAAGCTTATTTTGTAACCTGTCTAAAACAGTTTTTACTATTTGGCTACGTTCAGAAATGTTTAATTTATAGAGCTTTATTTGTGAAGCGGTAATAATACAAAGTTTTCGTAAAATGTCATTTCGTTAAAGACATTAAAAGTGCATATTGGTGATTTTATGAGGGGTTAAATCTTCACAAGCAAACTTGAAAACAGGTTCAATTGAAAAGCTTGAATATGAAAATTCCTTTATACTTTATTTAACTTTCTCAACACTTGTTCCACATTCTCAGTAGATATTCTACTATTGTTTTTCTATGTGAGAACAAATTGTTTAATTCATGGCGGGATGAAAGTTGTATGCATTTTTTTTTTTTTTACAGTGAATACCGCACAAGAATCTCAACTGCTCCCGTCTGGAGCCAGTGAGACTATGGCATCCCCAATTGGGGTATGTTGTGAGGCTGAAGGTGGTGGGGAGGGGAAGGAGGTGGGGAAGAGGAAGGTTGGGAAGTACCGGGCTATTCAGATCTGGTCACCAAACACGGCTAAAGCCATTTTCAAGCAACGTTTCAATTCTGAATGGTGGTCTTACACCATGGCGATACTAATAGTATCTTCCACTCTGGAATATCCACTTCCACTCTGGAACTCATGCATATAACATTTTGTTTAATTGAAGATTGTTGTTCACATTTTTCCATCATATTTGCATTGTTAAACAAACTATAAGTAAAGATTCACAATTATTCATGGGATCCGGATGGCATTTATCATATACTAGCTGGTACCCGGCATGCGTTGCTATGCCATTTAATAAATAAATTATTTCTCCCTGCGCGTCCTTTCCCATTCGTCCCATTCACCTTCCTCCCCCGCGTCCCCTTCCCCTCTTGCGTTCCCACTCTTCATCCTCCACTTTCCCTCTTCTCACTCTACTCCCCCCAACCTTCCCCCGTCCCACGAACCCCCCTCCCGAGTTCCTCGCTCTCCCCCTCCCCAATTCCTACCCCCAACCCTACCCCTCCCCCCTCCACCTTTCCTCAACCCTCCTACACCCCCCTTCGTTCCTTTCCCCCTCTCCCTCCCCCAACCCCCTCCACCGTTTAACCTTCTGGGATGGTTACCCAACCTTTTAACTTTCACCGCCATCTGCTAAATTGCATACAAATCAATTGGTCGCTCCATTTATATTATTATAGAGAGTTCCCGGCATGCGTTGCTATGCCACTTAATGAAGACATTGTTTCTCCCTGCGTGTTCTTTCCCATTGTTCCCGTTCCCCTTCCGCCTCCCCTTCTTCTCCAGCGTCCCCTTCCCCTCTTGCGTTCCCACTCCTCCTTCCCTCCCCACTCCCCTCGCCTGCTTCCCCCGTCCCGCAAAACCTCCCTACCGAGTTCCCCTCCTCTCTTCCAAGTTCCCCTCCCGTATTTAATTCATTCAGTCCCGGTACATCCAGTTTTCAAACAGCTCGCATGCCACCTATTGCAATTTTTTTATACAAATTTAATAATGCCAGAGCTTACTAGTATATATAGAAACCATTGCGTGCATGCACATATAAAATCCCCAAAGTTTGAATGAAATAGGTAAAGTCGTTCGGAAGTTATGCGCGTACATACATTTTGACAGGAAGGTAGGTAGAACAGTTTATATGGGAAAATGAAATTGTTGTTTTTACTTTCTTCCTCGCAATTTTTCCATATTTTCTCAGTGTTTAAACATTCCCTGGACTATGACAAACATTTCAAAACCAAAATCAGCTAAATCGGCTCAGCCGTTCTTGAGTTTTAGCGAGATAAACGAACAATAATTGATTTTTATATATATAGAAGATTGGTTGGGCGTACAAAGATGGCTGCGGCAAATTTCTCCTTCGCAAAGCGGGTGCGTGTGCCAAAATTAAATAAGGTTCACTAAATAACTGCCCAAAATAAGGAAGGTTAAAAAAAGGGATGCCAAAAACTCACCAAACTGCATTTCATAGTCCGTTCAGGTTTTTATAGTCCACTTTAGGCCGCTGGTTTAGTCTAAAGTCTAAAGGGTTCACAATACACAACACGGCATTCTCCACAGCCGCGGCGGGATAACTTAAATTTATGTATCGGCGGGCGGTTTCACGGGCAAAATACATATATTTTTATTTTTTATTTTTTTTTTTTTTTATTAGTAATAGAAGGTACATAAATTACAAATAAATTTTATACAGTAATTAATTACATAGTAGATATATTTGATGTACCCCCATAATTAAGCAAGGCTTGTGTGTATGGGGGGGTGTTATTGTATTTCTTTTTTTATATCATTCAGTTTAAGTTTTCAGTATAATTTTTAAGGTGAGTTTTAAAAATTTTTATATTGGTATTCATGTTTCTAATTTTTTCTGGTAATGAATTTGGCTTAAACATATGGCTTAACAATACACAATATCAGCGGGCAAATCAATCCAAATAACCAACGATGGATGAATCCAAAATAACACACGAGGTGCTGGCCAAACCATTGCACACTTACGTGAGGCGGGAACAACAAACAAACATCATACACTTCGTAAGGCGGGAACAACAATAATTAACTTCCGCGCAGTTACAGGCGGTTCACAGTTTTTGTGTGTGATAACACTTTTATTGTCACGCAAATAAAGCGAACCAGCACACTTTGTTTTTGGCAATTTATAGGTAGGAAATAAGGGAAAAAGGGAATAAGCAGTTATTCAGTTTCATATCATAGACAAATGATTTTAATTGAAACTGGCGCCACCGTTATATAGAAATACACGCATGTAACTGCGGCATCAAACACCATAAATATCGATTGTTTGCAGCTCTCCATGTCTACAGTGATCCGAGAGCCCCACCTGCTGCTGGTGATGTTCATCTCGGAAGCCCTAGAGCTGCTGAAGAAACAGGGGTTCCTGCCGCACCTGGCAGAGGTCAAGGGGGCTGAGCCGGGATCCCAGGTCACCCTACTGCTCTACGGGGCTGCTAGCCACTTCAAGTTAGACCATTTTTCTTCACACAATTTGATCTATTTTTTTTCTCGTCAACAGTGATACAAACCTCGGAGAGTGCCTATTGCCTCTGTGCCAAAAAAATAATTTACTGTGTTTGAAGAAATAATAATTATTTGTTTATGTTATCTTTATCTTTACTCTTTACTAAGTATAAAATGAAGTCACTCACGATGTATGTGCGCTTATATCTTTTAAACTATGCAATAGATAGAGTGATTCGTGAGGAAGGTTTTTAGGTATATAATTTGTCGAGGTTTTGTGTAAATTGGTTGAAATACATAATATATCTGGCCAAGCGGCAGCGGGCAGCGTGGTGTGGATTTGATTTGTCGGATGGCATTGGTTATAAAGGTTTCATTAGCCACAGCAACGTGTGGCCGGGTCTGCTAGTAACTTATAGAATTCTTACAAAAATTGTGTAAATTGTTATATACATATAATTATTGTCTTCTTTCAGAAAACAAAAGAACAAGAAAAACTCGAGATGGAAAAAGCAAATGAGAGGAGAGACAGAACAGGACATAGATTTGATGGAAGTCACCGAGAACGATCTGGATTACTACTTAACAAGTGAGAACTAATTTGGGATGTGTAAACATGCAAACAATGTTTTATTGTGATTTATTTTTGGGTTATTATGCCATGTTGTTGAGTTGTTGTCTTTCTTGAGCCAATGTTGCGGACAACATTAAGTCGGGTCTTTTGCGAACTCCGCCATTAACGTTTGCCATGACAATCCCTCAAACATCACTATCAAAATTTTTTGTTTTCCGTCTCCTCCGTTTGTTAAAACACGGTTGAAAGATTGGTGCAAAGTTCGCGCGGTCATACACAATTTGGTTAGTGGTCCTTGGTAAAAGGATCCGTCCATGCATATGCAATGAACACTTGACGTTTGACGTTTTGGGCGTTTATATCAATGTTAAAATGCATTCTGACGAAAAAGAGATGCATCAGAGAAAAAACACAGATATTTTAATAGATATTTATTTATTAGGAAAGATTTATTTAGGAAAGATGGGAGGCGAATTCTGAATAACAAAAAACAGTGTAGGTTTTTCACCTACACTGTTTTTCACCTAATAGATAAAAATCACTCATTTAATAAAGCTTCCGGGATAGATGTATTGCATAGAAATGGGATAGGTCTACGCCTTAATAATCTTGAAGCCCTTGAAATAAAAAAAGTCATTAAAAATAAATATAACCAACTTACTTAATAAACAATTAGATTTGTCTAACACCCCCCTTTTTTAAATATTTCCACTACGCACCTCCCTCTTCTAATTTTCTTTTAAATACCATATTTATCTGTATTATGTTCAGTATATTTTTTTTCACCCCTGAGGAAGGTTCAGGACGAACCGAAACCGGTTGGATTAAGACATATCTAATAAAGTGGAATTGAAACTAAGTTATTTAATTGTGTTTATTATTATTATTATATTATATTTAGATATAATAATATTTTAAAGTCGTTATGCTCGATATTGCGAAAAGAAGTCTTAAAAACTCGTTCGGTATATTCTCCATTAACGACCTCATCGCGCGGCTCTTGTGAAAAAATTAATTATCCCCTCCCCCCCCCCCGCCGGCCCCCGCCTGCATTCCCTCTTCACCCGGGATGGGATATTTTCCGTCGCTCACGGAAAGCTCGAAACACAACACAAATTGTCAATATTTATCATATTAATGGTCATGTTAATGGGATTGTCACAGCAAACGTTAATGGCGGAGCTCGCAAGAGACGGGCCTTTACAGTGCCACAAACAATGTTTTCTCACAATATATTTTTGGGTTATTATGCCGTGTTGCTCCTCTTCACCCGGGATGGAATGTTTTCCGTCGCTCATGGAAAGCTCGAAACACAACACAAATTGTCAATATTTATCATATTAATGGTCATGTTAATAGGATTGTCACAGCAAACGTTAGTGGCGGAGCTCGCAAGAGACGGGCCTTTACAGTGCCACAAACAATGTTTTCTCACGATATATTTTTGGGTTATTATGCCGTGTTGCTCCACTCTTTCTTTAGCCGATTTTTCTGACAGCATTACAGTGTCCATCATCAGGGCAGATGTGTAATATGTCAATGATATCAGGTCATGGATGCTCGGCATTTCAAAGGTTAATAATTTCTCCTTTCGATAAATAAATTCTAACTTCTCTTTTTTGTGTGTGTTGCAGAGTTACTGTTCTCAGAGTCAGTAAGCTGCGTGAGGGCTGAAACCCCCGCAGAATTGGCTCAAGTGGTTCTACAGTTCACCAAGGCGGTTGCAGAGGCACCCTTCAAGTGAGTTTTATCTGTGTCTTTTCCATTACCCAACATCTAACATTTTTTTTTTTTTTTTTTTTTTTTTTTTTTTTTTTTTTTTTTCATACAATTTTTGAAAGTACACTTTTTGTTTTTTTCTTGATTACCATACTAGGCTAATGCCCGTGTTAAGGTAATCATACATGATATAAGTTATACAGTGTGAGAACTAGAACAAAATATAGGTTTGAAATAGAAATTATAAGATATTAGAAACAAGAGAAAGAAAAAAGATAAAAAATTTAAGGTAAAATATAACAAGATATGTGTATACGTAAACACATACACATACATATGCATATACATATACAAATACATATAAATATATATATATACATATAAATACATATAAAAACACACATATAATATATACATACATAATAAAAAAGAAAATGTTTTAAAGAAGTTAAAAATAAAATACTATAAAATACTAAGAAGTAAGATTTAATAGTGTAAATCTATAAAAAAAAATTTATGAAAGCTAAAATTTTTATTGGAAGTTTATCAAGGTAGGTAAATAATCGCCTAGAAGAGTATATATTTAGGTTAGATTAGATTTCAGTGAAGTCAGGTTGGAAAAAGATGTGAAGTATGATATTTTATTTAGTTAATTTAATTATTTTCTTTTCTTTTATAATGGTTAGAAAGTCATATATTCTTTAAAGAAATCTCGTCCCCTTTCGAATATCCAATTTTGAACACGAATAGTAAAAAGAGGTATGGTAATATTTGATTTTATATCAGTGCTCAATGCATTGTATATTTTGGGGGCAATGAACCAAAATTGTCGGTGAGCAAATGTGGTTCTAGTTTTTGGAACCACGCATCCCAGGTTTGATGAAAAGCGGGTTTGGGCTTGATGTTGTGGAGCCACCAGTAGGTTATTTTTCCGTATGTAGGATAGGCTTGTCTTAGTGAATAGTTGGCGAATATCTAAGACCCTAAATTTAGTAAATAGCACATTAGAGGGGTGGGTAGGTTGGCATTTAAATATGATTCTCAGTATTAGTTTTTGAACTGTAATTATTGGATAAATGACGGATTCTGTGCAACCACCCCATCCCAAAATACCATACGATGCAATGGATTGAAAAAGGGCAAAATATACGCTTCGAAGGGTTTTTAGGTCTAAGATGGATCTAAGAGAGCAGAATATATGGCAGAGCTTACGGAGTCTTTTTACTGTGTCACTTATGTGTGCTTCCCAACGTAGTTGATCATCTATTATTATGCCCAGATATTTAACTTCCTTAGATGATTTAAGGGTAGGACACATGCAATTTGTAATAGGTGGGGTTCCGGGTGGGTGTGGGTGCATGTTTAGTGAACACGAGTGAATTATTGGTTTAGGGCAGTTGTTGGGAAAATTATGTTTGCGTATGGAAAACGTCATATATTGTGTTTTGTCAATATTGAGTGTAAGGAGATTTGTGTCAAGCCAATGCCTCACTTTTATTAGGCCATTATTAGTTTTGTTGATAACTGCTTGCCATGTTTCATCTTCGAATATTAAGACTGTATCGTCGGCAAATGATAAAATCTTACCTCCAATATCCATGGTACATAGTGTGTTGATGTATAAAAGAAATAGGAGAGGTCCTAGTACACTGCCTTGCGGTACACCGTAAGACATGGATAATTTTTTGCTTTTATTTATTTTGTCAGAGTGGATAAGAGTTTGTTGAGTTCGGTTTGTTAGGTAGTTTTCGAACCATGTGTAGGGTATCCCAGTTATTCCGATCTGTTGAAGTTTTTTAAGCAGTAAGGGATGGGAGACCGTATCAAATGCTTTTGAAAGATCGAGGAAAACAGCAAGCGGTTTTCGACCAAGGTCGAGATTAAAGGAAACTATTTTTGTGAGGGCGGCTATTGCATCTGCGGTACTCCTACCTTTGCGGAAACCATATTGGTTGTCCGATAATATTTTGTTATCTTCAAGGAACTTGTAGAGTCTATTCTTCACCGCTTTTTCTATGATTTTAGATATTGTGCTAAGTAAAGATATCGGTCGATAGTTATTTACAGATAGTTTGTCTCCTGATTTGAATATTGGGATTATTGTGGCCTGTTTTAAGGAGTTGGGGAATACACCAGTTTTAAAGCTTAGATTGATTATATGTTTCAGAGGTGAGGCTATATATTTTTGGATATGTTTGATGATTTTTGTTGAAATATGATCTATACCTACAGAGTTAGTGTTTTTAAGGGATGAGATTAGTTCTAAAATTTCTGTGTCAGTAGTGGGAGTGAAGTGGAAAGGGTTATAACTAAGATTAGTGAGGGGTATATTGTTTGCAAGATCTTTGTCCGAGACGTTGTGTCTGTCTAAAATATTTTTTGCTAAGTTAGATCCAATATTGGAGAAAAATTGATTGAAATGGTCAGAAATTTTTTCGGGGTCAGAATTGACATGTAATATTTGGTCTTCGATGTTAATCTTAACAATGGGTGTATTGGTTTTATTAATATTGGCTATATCTTTAACAATATTCCAAATTTTTTTACTATCACCGGTGGCTTCACTGATTTGTTTATGGTAGTAATCTCTTTTAACACTGTCAATTATTTTTTTGCAGTTATTTCTATAACGTTTGTAGAATAAGAGAGATGCATAATCGTGGGGATTTTTTCTACAGAAGTTATGAATCTTATCGCGCTTTCTGATACAGTAGAGAATTCCTGCAGTGATCCATGGTTTGAGTTTTGTGTCAGATCGTTTTTTTTTACTTTTTGTGTATGATGTAGCATCGGTTAAGTGGTTACGTACGGTATTTATAAATAATTCACATGCAGAGGTGACATCGGTACAAGAATAGACAAGTTCCCAGTTTTCTTAGAGACACTGTTTAGGAGAGTTTCATATGATATCTTTTCTTGAGGGGAAGTATTTTGTGGCGATTTGTGATTTTTATGCGAGAGAGAAGTGATGATTGAATAGTGATCTGTAACAGTTGATTGATAGACAATGGATTTGGTGTCTAGTTCACTCTTAACAAATACATGATCTATACAACTGCTAGTGTTTGAGTTTGATTCTCTAGTTGGTGCTGTAACGGCTGGAAAATATCCTAATAAAGTTAGTGCGTTTAGGTATTCATTTGCTTGAGGATGCATTTTATTAATAATATTTATGTTAAGATCACCAATTATAAAGGTATTTTGGCGGTGTTCAATGTTTGATAAAATTTCTTGCAGTGAATGTATGAATGGGGTTATATTATGTGTATTCGGAGATCTGTACATTGTAAGAAGTGTTATATGATTATCAATTTGAATTTGTAGACAGTTTGCATATTTTATTTTGATTTCTTTTACTGAGTGTGAGATGTGATTTTTAATGTATACAATGACTCCGTCGTTCTGAGTTTGGTTGTGTAGAGTATTATAGTGATTGTAGTTTCTTATCGTTTTAGGGATGAAATTTTCTTGAATCCAGCATTCACTCAAGACAATTATATCAAAATCTGAAGCAAGGTCAGTGAGGAGAATTAGGAGTTCATCAAAATTTTTGTTTATACTTCTTATGTTCATAGAGAATATCGTAAGGGTTGAATTAGTTAATAAAAATTGACGTACTACTTCGGAATCATTGGTAGATATACATGGGATTGGTGTTGTGTTATCTATTAAATCTGCTATGTCTTCCATTTTCTGGTTTTTTGTTTTGCATAAATTAATAACAGCCAAGTTGTAGTGGCATTGGTATGTTTATGAGATAAAGATTTAGTTGATATAAATATATAATATATGCACAAATATATAAAGTGTAAATATAGTTGTTGTGAATATAAAATATAAGTACATAATGAATATATGACATAAGCATAAGCATATAGTGTTAGCTTTGTTAAATAAGGATTTCGTTGTTGTGAGTTTATAATATAAGCATATATAGTATATATAACACAAACATAGGTATATAAGGTATACAAATAGTTGTTGCGAAAATATAGTATAAGCGTATAGATAATATATAATACGAGCGTATATAGAATATAAAATATAAGCATGTAAATAATAAACTGTAAATAAAACATAAGCTTATAAACAGTAAAAAACATCAGCATTAGCATAAAAAGTATATAAGTGGTATAAGGATTTAGTTGTTGCGAATATTTATCATAAGCGTATAAAGTATTTATAATATAAGCACAGGTGTATAAAATGTACTTATAGTTGCTGCGGATGTATAACATAAGCATATAAATTATAAACATAAGCACATAAAGAATATAGAATGTAAGTATGAAAAGAAAATAAAACATAAGCTTAAAAAGATTATAAAACATAAGCATATAAAGAAAATAAAACATAAGCATAAGCATATAAAATATACAAGTGATATAAGGATTAAGCTGTTGTGGATATTTAACATACGCACATAAAGTATTTATAATATAAGCATAGGTGTATAAAATGTACTTATAGTGGCTGCGGATGTATAACATAAGCATATAAATTATAAACATAAGCATATAAAGAATATAAAATATAAGCTTGAAAAGAAAATAAATAAGAAGCTTAAAAAGATTATAAGACATAAGCATATAAATAAAATAAAACATAAAGTATTGTGGTATACAGAGAATTAAAAATGAGAGACATACATCCATTAGCTTGCGAAAAAGATGAAGAATTAAATTTAAAGAATTTCGTTTCAAAGAGGTAGTCATTGGAGTGATATTGATTCTATAAATGATCGTGTAAAGGGGGTAAATATTATGTAGAAAGAAATAATAGTTAAGGATATTAATATTTACAAACAGATGTACATTATATTTAGTTTGTCGATGGCATTTCGGGTAATGATAACAGCAATCGATCTTTGTTTGTTTCACTGATGAGTATTGCAGGCATTTATCTCTTTTATAACTTGATTTACACTAGATTTTAATAATCAACCATGCAAATAGTTGTTTTGCCCAGTGGCGGTTCGTGCTATGAGACAGATACAAGTTACACGTATCTATCCATTCAAATATAGTAAAATTTTAATTTAAATGTTACCAATTTATAAATTACTGGTTGAAGTCCCCGGCGATGCCCCGGCTTTATTTACACAGAGTGTTCGAAATCAAATGTAGAAAGTTACTTTCCTCTTGTTTTGAAGGTCGCATGTGCGAAATTTCATCAACCTCTGAATAAAACTGTAGGTTTGCATACAAATCCACACCGCCCGCTTGCCAGCCCGCTCGTCCACTGCGTACAGAAATCCTCCTTTATATTTCAACCAGTTTACAAAAAAACCTTGATAAATTATGTACCTAAACGTTCCTCATGAATCACTCTATCTATTGGTGAAAACCACATGAAAATCCGTTCAGTATTTCAGCCGAGGACTTTAATTTATAAAATGTAGATATGTAAGCCTTAACTTCAATTTAACTATTTATTACCCATGAATATTTTCGTATTTCACTAGGACCGGTTGTCTTTATAATATGTAACTCATCACACCAGTGCAACGTGGCCTCTCATCTTACCAGAAAAAAACGCCTCTACCTTTTCTGCTACTGACACCTATTATTATAACGTCATTTTTGTCAATCTCATATTTTAAATTTAACAATATTATCTTCAACTAATTTTTTTCCATATTATTAGCAGGTCCCTTTTGTATTTGTAACAAGTGTTTGATGAACTGGTTTGTAACCTACATAGATAGTGTCTCGGATAAATATATCCGATTTTATTCATATGAAACACCTATTGATCTTTTTGTAAAAGTCTAAATTAATGTTGAATTATTATTAGAACAACTCTCTTTTTATAACTTTTGAAGATTATTCCTATCAATGTAATATATATCATCAAAGAAAAAGATAACACTAATAATCTAAACTAAATTAGATTCTGGGTTTGAGTTCCAGTTGCAACCGTTATCTTTTTTATTTTTCTGTGTCTTGTTCTTTTTCAAATTTTCGTTTAGTTCTAATAAGTTCTTATAAAAATTGAATAATAATTTTATTTAACTATTATGTAGGAAAGAGAAGCATTCCCAAGATCTTCAGTCAGATTTCTACATGCGTGGAGACAATCGGGACTGCGTTAAAGTTGATGCCCAAGGTAATATAATACTTTATTTATTTATATTATTATTTGTTTCTACGGGCTTTTACAAACATGTGATATAAATAATAATTTAGTGGAACAGTAATCATGAAGTAAAATATTTTATTTAAGAGCGTTTAACCAGCCAGCGGACAAAAATCAACATTTCGTTGAAAGTTGTTCTTACGATCGTGCAGGGCGGTTACAATGAGAAAGATTAATTATTCTCCGTACCAGCTTTTTAAAATAATAACTCAATATAGATTTTATTTCATTCCAAATTTTGCTTTAATTTATACCTACATCCAAAAACTATTAAAATAATGTACTTTTTGTAATAATTTTTTGATTATAAGTATTTATCATTTTACAATAATGTCTAAATTCTAAAACATGCTATACCCAGATAATGTATTGATTTATTTTACTGCATGATTATATGATTTGAAATGAGTGTGATATAAAACAAAATCTTTTTTGAAAATTTAACAAATCTGCCAACGACCTATGGTATAACCTTATTATACTAAAAATAAACATATTTTCTCAATAATTTAAAATATGCGAATGCTAGATAAAAGAACAATCTTTCGAAATCCATTTATAATTTTTTGTGGAAAAGAGTCAATATGTCTAAAATCTGATTTAAAAATGATTTTATGGTTTTTTTCTGGTTTTTTCTGGTAATACCCTCTTAAGTTATATAAAACGCATGCAAAAGAATAGTTTTTTGCTAACATTGATCATTATTATTGAGGTATGTTATATAGCCTTCTTATAACCATGTTCCATGCAGTTTAACAAATCTACTACTTCCGAGAAAGTATTGCTTACTACATAATAGTAAAGTAAGCTGTTTGCAACTCTCCACGTCGATATTTAGATACGGTATTATTGGATGGGGCGGTGCAAATGACCATATACTAAACCCACTAATTAAAACCCAAAAGCTATTATGAAAATTATACTGAAAGTCTCTGTAACGATTAGCACTGACGAAATCTTCAACAACCTTAACATCTACTGTAGTATTCATAAGCCAAACTACATTGCCCACTCTCCGATACAATGATTTCACACTATGGGAAATCAGTGCTTAAGTGATGTTGACATATTTAACATAAACTTGGCGAATTCTGTTGATCTTGTGAAAAACTTATTCCAAAACTATTCCTGAACATGTCTGTATCTTTGTAAACCTATGAAATCGCTGTATTTTTATGACTTGTGTGCTTTTTTATTTAATTTTATTTTTATTATTTCTTTATCTGTTTAAAAATCGTCTGTCATGAATTAATTGTACTACTAAATATGTAAAAGCCCTTAGGGCGTTAAATAAATAAATAAATCTTGTCAATAAATGACTTTATTCTGAAACTATACTCTTACATTCATAAATACAAAACACAAGAAATAACATTTTTGTTTTGAAAAGTTTTATTTTTCGATGTACATTTGTTACTTTAATTTTAAACTTTTTTGCGACCAGTTTCGACACGTCCGTATCATTAACCGCTAGAATGCCGTTCGTGCACCGGTGTGTTTGAGATTTTACACGCGATTTTGACCCTTATGTATAAAGAAAGTGTATGAAGAACACGGTCAAAATCGCTTGCTTTATTATCGCCCTTTACCATAGAGAAAACCGCAATGCCCCAGGTCACTCCAAATAATTTATATTAATAATTTACCGGAGCGCGGGAATGTGCGCAGTTCTTGCGCATGCGCGGGAAAAATTCTTTGGTCTTCAACTTTGACCTTTCTATGTACGAAATTTCTCAAGGACGCTGTCAGAATCGCCGGACATTGGGTGTCATGGCTGCCGCTTTTTGCGAACGCTAATTGGTGGACAACCAACCCCAACTACCCCGGCAAACAAGGGGTTAACGAGCAAACTTAAAACTAACTTAAAAATTCTATACAAGTACACAATTAATTAGGCGGGGGTAGTGGGAGGGGGGAATTTGGTGGAGGGGGAGGACGGTGGGAGGAGTCAAAATTACATGGAAACATCGTAAGCAGAGGTGATTTACATGGTGCTATTATTTTATTAACTAAATTAATTTTAGATTTATTTTTTTTGTTGATTTCTAAAGTTTCTAACGCGCACAAATTAAAATATGAATTTACATTGCAATGTTTAAACTTAGTTTTTTTCTTTTTTGAAGCTATGACCTGTCTCTATGAGATGGTTAGCAAACTCCGAGTAGTTATTATTTCGTAAACAAAGTTCATGTTCCCTAATTCTGGTTTTAAAATTTCTAGTAGTCATTCCTACACACATACTGCGCGTCACAATCGTTGCATTCTAAAGTGTATATCCCGTTTTTTCAAATTTATTAGAAACTAGCTGGTCCCGGCATGCGTTGCTATGCCATTTAATAAAGACATTGTTTCTCCCTGAGTGTCCTTTCCCATTCGTCCCGTTCCCCTTCCGCCTCCCCTTCTTCTCCTGCGTTCTCTTCCCTTCTCGCGTTCCCACTCCGTCACCTCCACCTTCTCTCTCCCCACTCCACTCCCCCCCTTCCCCCGTCCCGCGAACGCCCCTCCTGAGCTCCCCTCTCCCCTCCCAGGTCCCCCTCCCGCATTCCCCTTCCACCTTCCCCGCCTTCCCTCTTCCCTTTACCGCTCCCTCGTCCCGCCAACCCTCCTCCCGCGTTCCACATATTCAATCCCAGTACATTCAGTTTTTAAACAGCCCGCGTGCCACCTTTTACAATTTTTATTCAAATTTCCAGTTTTCATGTATACTAAATTTGGTACCTAACATAGGTACCCATTTAAAATATCTAAAATTCTTGATTCAATTCAAACTATTAGGGGAGTACCTACTTTAAATAAATTTTTCATCTTTTCAAAAATAGAATCCTGATTGAACAATCATTCATTGTTTTGCAAAATGTCATTCTCTAACACGCGAACTGTCAAACGTGCGATGTTTTCTGTTATTATCTAATTTTCTGCGCAATTTTCTTAATTTTTCTCTCCGTAAGAACCATCCTCGAACTTCAAGAAATATTCTAAAAAAAGAATTAGCGAAATCGGTTCAGCCGCTCTCGAGATTTGCGCTTACCAACAAATTTAGCGATTCATTTTTATATTATAGATATCCTTGTTATTAACCTGTTGGGGGCCATTCGGCACCCGGTATCCCAGAGGTGGCGAACGAAATTAATCCATAAAACATTCGATTCAAATTCAAATTTTATTCAAATATTCCGGAAAAAGCCAAAGCCTGGCCCATAAGAGGTTAATCAAATTTTTTATTCATTATAATAATATGGTGTCTTGGTAGGTAACGGTCATTATAATAATATTGTAATTGGGTAGCTCCCTTGAGGTGATTTTTCACAAAAACGGCGCTCTACAAATTATCCAATTATTATTATTATTGTGTCTTGCTAGGTAACGGTCATTATAATAATATTATGTCTGGTTAGGTAATGGCCTGCTGCGCTTATGGAGTCAGGCCCTAGCCAAGTTCCCCCAGGGCGGGCTGGATGTGGGCCAGGCTCTCTGCCGGCGCTACCCCTCCCCTCGCATCCTCGCGCAGGCTCTCCAGGGCTCCCCGGATCGAGTGCTGGGGGAGCTGGCCGCCGTGGAGGTGCGCCGAGCAGCAGGGCCCCAAGCGGCCCCACGGAGACTGGGCCCTGAGCTAGCCAAGAAGCTGAGGACTTACTTTACGGCGACTGATGGGGATGTTCGACTTGCCTGAATTTTATACATGTATAAATAAATACTTTCTTTGGGGTTTCGGGACTGCACTGCCAGACTAACACACGGAGGGAATTTTACCTGCTTAAATTCAAGTAATTTAATAAAATAGTTTCCATCAGGGCCTATGATGGCCTCCATGGTCGAGGGGAAAAGCTCTTGACTCTTTCACAATTAGTTAATTAAAAATAACGTATAGTATATTTGCGGCACGTTCCAGAGTGGAAGATACTTTCAGTATCGCCCTGGTGTAAGACCACCATTCAGAATTGAAACCTTACTTGAAATGTTTGGTGACCAGTTCTGAATAGCCAGGTATTTCCCCACCTTCCTCTTCCCATCTCCTACCTCTCCTCACTACCTTCATCTTCACAACATACCCCAATTAGGGGACACCATAGTCTCACTGGCTCCAGACGGAACAGTTGCACTCTTGTGTAGTATTCGCATTAAAAATATTCATAAAAAAACCCTTAGGCTTAGGGGATATTGTGTGGATGATCTTTTTAGGAAAAGAAGGAGAGGAAGTTCTGGGAGGTAAAAAGGTATGATTGGTGGTTAGGAATCTGGAGGTTAGTGTGTCCAGGAGCGACAGGCATATGAATCCATCCCTCCAACTGCGGTGCAAGGCGATGGGTCGAGAGAGTTCGGCTGGAGAGGTCAAAAGGCCTCCCTCAACCATTCTCTTTTGATCTGGCCCACCGGTGGGCAGAAAAGTGCAGCTGGTGGGCAGACCCATCTGCTGTCAAGTCTAAACTAATATATAATTTTTTTTAATAAATATTTCGCAAAGAACCGGTGCCTTAAATTGTTTTGATAGTTTGATACAACCGTTAACAATATATTTTTATTTTTTTTATTTCATGCAATAAAGTTTGTACTTACGTTAATTTTTTTTTTAATCTATCATTATTTCGTCCAGCACGCTAAGGGTGTCCCTTGTGTTATTGCGGTTTATTTTATATTGTTCCTATTAGTATTTTGTAAACTTTTGTAATAATATATTTATATGTATTTCTTAAAACAATGTGTAAATAATATTAACATGAAAAAAATGTGTTTTCATTTTATCTATCTGTTGTCTTTCCCACTCCCAATCAAAAACAAAGCTATAAAAATTATATGCAAATTGGGTTTGCAGATCCCTCACCTGTTTCAAATCCCGCCGGGATTCTATAAATAATACTGAGTTCTGGCATTATGAAATTATTTCCTATATTATTCATCCGATTGTGATGGAACTTTGGAGAGTTGTGCGCAAGCCCGCGAAGTTTTCTATGAGGCCTGTCCGTAAAATAAAGTCTCCAAGGTGCTGCAGTCGCGAGGAAAAATTTTACGCGAGATCTGGCGTGTAGCCTGGTTTCCCTACGCCAAATCCCCACCACGCTGCACTTTTTGCGATACTTAGTCTCGGCGTGAATCCTTAATCCTTAACCTGCCAGGTGTGAATTAAGGCGGAAACATGCTTGCGTATCGTGGTGCTTACTGTTGTGACGGTGAGTTAGCACACTAATGTGCCGTGTCGTGTCGTGCTCTGGCGTTATTTCTGATCAGTAGATATCAAACTTTTGCAGCGTTTTAATGTGCATAATGTTTTCTTCTGATTCGGATAGTGATTTTGATGAAGATCTTCAATTTCTCTTAGCAATGAAACTTCTTGAGGGGAAAAAAAGAAACTAAGGTACTAGGTTCACCCTATAAACAGAGAGAGACAAAACAAGTGTGAATTTCATCGTCTTGTTAAAGACCTAGAGAAATTCCATCAGTACTTCAGAATAAACAACGCACAATATGAGGAAGTCCATTCACTGATTGAAGAAGATGTAAAGAATAATTAATATTTAATCATCTTTTAATATTTCGGCAATTTCTTCCAAAGCAGCATTTCTGATCAAATGATCCTTATACTCTTTACACTTTGTGTTACTCTTTACAAAGTTCAATAAGCTCTTCAGTCATTTTTAAGAAACACGCTGCAAATACGTGTCCGCTAGTTGTTCACTTCGTTTAATGACACGCCACGAGCCACGAAGTATAGAAACACATTTGAATGTTGTGTCGTGTTGCGCCATACCCCCCACCACCGCTCTGGCGCAATCGGAGGCGAGCAGTCGACGCCACGACAGAACGCGTCACGACACGCCACGACCTCCAAATATGTCTCTAGCCATAATAAATGTATGAAACCGATGTGCTTCTGGCGCGACACAACACACCATAACACGCAAGTATGTTTCTGCCTTTACTCTCTATAATTGCAAAGAACAAAACCCCAGTAGAAGTTCATTATCAGCTACTTGAAGTGTACGGAAAACAGTGTATGAGTGCGAAAACGTGAGCAAATGGTGCAGAGAATTAAAAGCGTGCCGGATGGCCATCGATTTCAGACGAAAAAAAATGGAAAAAACAATTATTGCAGATGACAGTCGGGAGCTTTGTGATATGATGCCTGATGTCAGTAAGACCACTATTGATAAGATTTTGACAGAACAATTAGGGAGGCAACAAAGTCTTGTTATGGTAATTAGGATTGAAGTGGGGTTATGTATGTTATTAAACAGGGTTTTAATATATCAGGGTTGAAGAATTGAATGTAATGCACTGGAAAGTGTTGTGTTGGGTTTTGTACCTACTATGTGAATTATCATATCATATACACCTCTTATTGAGTGGGTGCATTAAATGTTACAAATACAGTTACAGGGTAAAACATAAACGTACACAGTTATCAGCTTTAATCCCATGGGATTTTGGACGCCAAATCTCGTAGGTACGAGATATGCTGACTGTGTCGGTAGGCATGAATACTCCCATCAGAGCGTGGGCACTGTTATTTTATTCATTGTTGTGAAGCTTGGGAATAAGAAATAAAAGAGTGGATGTATAACAAGATTATTATATATTGAAAGTATATGCGTACCTGTGGACCATACTATATCTACATCCTAGCTAAAAACCTATGATGTCCGCGTCGAATCCGGATGCAAAGCCAGGGGACCGTTCCTCCCTTGCAATTGCATCATCGCCAGGTTTCTCGCTCTTCTCCCTCCATCTGGGGTAGTTGTGGAGTATGGGAACGCCATGCCCTTGGCGTCCTCCATCATGTGGTTGGTAAAAGGCCCATCAGGTTGTGGAAAGAATCGGCGGGGACTAAACGGACGGTTTGTGTCCCTTTGTATTATTGAGAATCCATCTCGTCGAATGACAGATGGTAAATATAATCGCAGATTATGCTTGAACTTGGCTATCAAACCGCCATTATCGCACCACGGGATTCTACACTGGAATACCCGTAAATAAGAATTCTCGAGTCGCGATAACCTTGTACCGGCTGAGAATAAAAGGAAACTTAACGTTCACATATTGAAATAATAATTTAAAAAAACCCGCCGATTAATATTTTACATTTTAAGTAAATTTAAATCCACATTGTCGACTGTCGGATTCACGTCCTGCCCTAAAGACGCGAATCCAAAAAGTGCTGGAAAACGATCATTATCCCCCTATTGTTCGAAAATACAACTACTCGGAGAAAAAGTGAAACTATAAGTGGCCAGTAAAATATTTGAATTTATTACTATAGACAAATATTAATAACCCTGGGGTAATTTAGAACATTATTAAATTATTTTCATAACAGTCTGCCGAAGGTGGGTGTCAAAATGCTCACTGAAGATCACAAACAACAACGGGTTGAAGCAGCCCGTGAATTCCTTGAGTACTACAATACCGATGGTGAAGAATTCTTGTGACTGGGGACGAGACTAGGATACACTACACGACACCAGAGACAAAAGAACCATCCCAGTGGCGTCATTCAGATTCGCCGAAGCAAAGTTTAAAAACTAATTACAGAGCATTCAGTTCCAATATACTCCTTAATGAATTTTGGTCAAAAATTAAGTGTGAATGCCATCTGAAGTGGTTTCTCACAAGTAGGGTTGCCATCTCTAAAATTTGGCAACCAGGACAAGACGCGTGAAAACCCCGGATTTTAGTGCCCACAACCCGGACATGTCAACAGGTTTTTTAATGAGAATATTCACTCCACGTTGGCATTATGAGCCGGAATGCAAAAAAGTACTGTGCAATTTTCATCAATTCCGAATATAAATTCGCATTTGTTGTTTTAAAAAATTGTACCCAAAGTTGATTTGAATTTAAAAGGTTACCTTGTTCAGGTAGGTTTTGGCAAAAAGCATTTAAATTCACCCACTCGTCAATTAATTTTGAGTCTTCAATATCTATGTTCTTGTCTTTTAAATAAAGCACAGTGTCTTCAATAAGAGCCCGTTCTGTGTTATTAATTTTCGGCAAAAACATCCAGTCAAATTTCTCAAATTGTTTTAACGGTTTCATCCATTCTTCCATGTACGTTTGGATTTCCTTGTAGAAATCATGTGTGCATTTTTTAAACGCTTGTTTCGTGTTTTTTTTTGGCCCAAGACTTTAAATTTTTAAACCCGAACTACAAATGAAACCCCGCCCGGACGCTCCCCGGACGCCCTCTAAACTAGGACAAATCCGGGGAAACCCGGACGGATGGCAACCCTACTCACAAGGAATGCGATGTCATTGTTATTATTTCCAAAAGTCTTCTAGTTTCTTTATAAATCGTGCTTAAATACGGGCATATAATAATTAAAACACGTTTTTTTAAATAATTGTCTCCGGTTTGTATAAGACCGTTCTAACGTGTAAAAAAATAAAATAACTCGAATCATCAGTCTACTATATTTTTCTTGATTTACTCGAAAGTAAGAAAATCAATTATTTTTATTTATTTTTATTTATTAATTTTCAACGCCCTTATGGGCTTTTACATGACAAGATTATAATACAGAGACAGTTTTTTTTAATAAAAAAGATAAACTATAAAAATATAACTAGTAGGTAAACATCATACAGATAAATTTAGGAATGATAGTGCATTACAATAAAAGAGAAAGTTTCTAAGTTGTAAATGACATAGAAATAAACTAGTAGGTATGTTAGCAATTACAAAATTTACAGGTGACTGATTAAATGTCATGAATAATACATGACAAAATGTAAGATACATAAAAAGAAAACGTTAACAAGTTTTATGAAGGGTTTTGGAACTCAACGATTCAACTCAAAGCTGGTGGGTGCAGCGAGTGGAAGCTCCATCGCAAACGGCTGCCACGCCAAGACTAAGCGTCACAGAGGGTGCAACGTGGTGGAGATTTTGCAATGGGAAACTAGGCTACACGCCAGTGTTGCAGGATTGGAGACCTTATTTTACGGACATCCCTCGTATATATGTTTGCGTGTATGTGTGTACATAATATTTGTTAACTATTTGTGTATGATTTCTGTTACAAAAATTATGCAATGCTTCTTTATATAGGTACCTGCCTACAAAATAAATAAAAATGTTTTTATAATTTAATATCATGCATTTTTTTTGTAAATAGCTAGTTAAGATGTTTTGACCATAAAGATTTTTTCCCTTTTAAATATAACATAGTGAACAGAGTTAGTGGGATTAAGGCAACCCCCATAAACCTTTGTTTATTCCTAAACAGTGATAAAAGTTTATTAATAATTGTAAATCAATTTGGGAGGCGGGAATGGGTACCGCCGCCCCGGGAACCTTTATTGGATAACCAACACCTCTGCCGTAGGTCACCCCAAGTGGTTCGCTACGTTTGGTGATTTAGCAGGGGTGCCCGGGTTCATGGGGTGAGGTTTGTCTAGGTCTTGGAGGCGGATGATCAGGACACACTGAACCTCAGATTCCTACTCACCCTTAACTTTTTCCACATGATCTTAACAACAGTTGATACAGAGTCAATCACACACGTAACACTTATGACTTTACGGACAATTTATGTGATCTTCGGGCGCTTTATCATGATGATAATTTTCTTACAGCAGGAGACTTCAATTTACCTCAAATAGACTGGTCTATTAGCAATGAAGATGAAAATAGTATGAAAATCATAAATAGTCATCATTCAGAAATAATTTCCAAAATCTCCGACACTCTTTGCTTAACTGATCTTTCACAATATTGTACTTTTCCAAACAACAGACACAAATTCTTACATCTTGTTTTTAGTTCTTTCCCTGTCATCGTAGCACACACCTCTCAACATCTTATAATCACTATTGATATGAATGTAGAGTTAGAAATTCCCATGGTAAACAACATTAGAACAATTAATCTATTTAAAAAAGCAAATTACGAAATCATAAACAGTATCCTTAATAGTGTTGATTGGGGTGCAGAATTTTTAAACCTATCAACCAATGAAGCTATCAACCGTTTTTATGATATTTTACATGAAATTATCCAAATTAACGTTCCATCCAAAAAAATTCAGATCAATAATATCCTTACTGGTATAGCCCGGCTTTAATGAAATTGACTAAGGAAAAATACAAAGTATATAAAAAGTGGAAAAAATGGTCTAATCCTTTGGATTATCAAGAATTCTATGTTCTGCGAACAAGACAAAAAAAAGTGTCTAATGAATGTCATAGACAATTTATATTAAATGCTGAACTCAAAATATCTCATGACCCAAAGAATTTCTGGTCCTATGTTAAGAATAAAAGAAATAGTTCAGGTTTACCCAATACGATGAAATTATTGAATGAAACTGCTAACAATCCTTTAACTATATGTAACATGTTTTCAAAACACTTCGCCTCTACCTATAATTATAATGTAACTCCCAAGGCATTAACTAATAATCCCCGAGCAGACAACAGTATAAACATTTCCTCTATTTCCGTTTGCAAGGAACAAATAGAAAAAAATAATTAATAATATCTCTTGGTCATTGGGTGAAGGTGAAGGATGTGATAAAATACCATCTTATTTTGTAAAAATGTGCATTAAGGAAATATCGTTGCCTCTAGTACTACTTTTTCAATTATCTTTGAAAGAAGGCGTATTTCCAGATCGATGGAAATGCGCTCTCATTATGCCCGTATTCAAATCCGGGTCTAAGAACGACATTCAGAACTATCGTCCTATATCAAAATTGCCGATCTTTAGTAAGATTTTTGAAAAAATTGTTCATGAGCAACTGTATGACTGTGTTCAGTCAGTAATAACTGAAAATCAACACGGCTTCATGAAAAAACGATCAACTGTGTCCAATCTTGCAGTATTCACTGAATTCATTTCAAAATCAATGGATAATAGAATCCAAGTGGATACAATTTATACAGATTTCTCCAAAGCATTCAACAGAGAACATCATACCGAAGATATTTAATTTATTACCTGACAATATAAAGAAATGTAATTCTATGAATATGGTTAAATATATGGTGAAAAATTGGTTATCGGAAAAAAAAAAATTATATTGATATTGATATGTATAAAAAAAATGTTGAATCTGTAGATATAAGATGTAAATTTTAAATGTAAAAAATCTATATGTAACTAAAATATAAGCACCTGTTGACAAGCCAATTCAATTGGCTTAGCAGGACTTGTTTGTTGATTTTAATATGTATATCTATTCTTTCAATAAAAAAATAAATAAAAAAAAAACAAAACAAAATTGACTATAGTTTACTCTTATCAAAACTATTAGCTTTGGGAATACATGGTGATTTGTACCGATGGCTAGTCTCCTATCTTGACGGACGATCCCAGTTAATAGCAGTGAATGGCTTTAATTCTGAAATTGTCAATGTACCATCAGGTGTCCCCCAAGGGTCTCACCTGGGACCGTTGCTTTTCACTATATTTATCAATGACATTGTAAAATGCTTTAAGCATGCTAAAGTCTTACTCTTTGCAGATGATTTGAAAATATTTCTGTCTATCAACTCTATTACTGATTGCTATAAACTTCAAGAAGATCTTAATAGACTTAAGAGGACATAGGTAGAGAAAACCAGAAATATGTCATTTTCAAAAAAGTTTTTAGACGTATTGACTCTTTTCCACAAAAAATTATAAATGGATTTCGAAAGATTGTTCTTTTATCTAGCATAGTTATGTAATAAATTTTTAGAATTTTTTTTAATTTTTAGTATAATAAGGTTATTCCATAGGTCGTTGGCAGATTTGTTAAATTTTCAAAAAAGTTTTTGTATTATACCACACCCATTTCAAATAATATAATCATGCAGTAAAACAAATCAATACATTATCTAGCAAAGTTATGTCTTAGAATTTTAATTTTAGTTTCAATAAAATCATTAAAAAATATGTACGTACATGTGTTTCTTGACGAAAATTGGTCCATTTGTGTATTTATTTGCGCACTTATAAACTAATATATTTCATATTTTTTTACATACTTATTGTGCTAAGACATTATTGACAAATCATAAATAAGTTTGACCGAAAAATAATTTTGGGAAGCATTTAATTTTAATTAATTAACAGCTTCGCATTTCACGATTTTATCATAGCGCCGAAACACAAAATTTCGCAGTTCATTACGGTCCGAAACGTGGCCAGACGAGGACGTGTCCACGTCGCTCTGAATCACAACAGTTTAAAATAATATTTTGGAAACGAAATTGTAAATACATACGAATTCCTTGTTTCACGTTCGTAAAATCTACAGGTTGACCGAATTTCATTTTCATTGAATATTTTTATGCAAAAAGTTTTATATTTAAAAATAAATGTTTTTATTTGTCCCTTATTATACGATACAAAAAACAAGACTCCCAAATGCCCCATTTTTTTAAAGTAAAACTTCTTTACGCATGCTCGACACATGGGGTTAACTGGTGAATCGTTACGAAAAGTGGTGATTGTTACGAAAAGTGGTGCTGGTTACAAAAAATGACATGCGAACGGTAATCGATGCGAACAGTGATCAATTGCTAGGCGGGTCGGGCCTTTAGGCTCGCTTGTTATTCGTGTTATTGTTATATTGTTAATGGACTATTTGTCCGTAAATAAATAAATAAATTATATACAGCGGGTACCCGGCATGCGTTGCACGGCTGGGGATGGGGGATGGGGATGGAGATGGGGATGGGGATGGGGATGGGGATGGGGATGGGGATGGGGATGGGGATGGGGATGGGGATGGGGATGGGGATGGGGATGGGGATGGGGATGGGGATGGGATTTTTTTTTATTGTAAATAATTTTTATGTTTATATCGCACAAGAGTCCAACAGCTCCCAAGGGAGGGAGGTTGAAGAAGAGTTGGGATGAGGTGGAGGGGGTGGCTGAGGGGGGGTAAAGGAGGCGGGGATTGGAGGGAGGGTATGAGGGGGGGGGTGGTTGAGAGGGGGTGGGCGGGTAGACCTTTTTTATATCCATTTTTCGTACTACAAAAATAACAAACACGAGAATCGAGTATGTGTACCACCACCCCGGGAACCATTTATTAGATAACCAACACGTCTGCCATAGGTCATCCCAAGTGGTTATTTAGTTGTTAATGGTTAATGATTATGTGATTATGAATCAAGTGATAATAGGCCACTTGCATGAATTTCATAACGACTTGGAAAAAATCATGTGGATAGATCTTTTTACTAAGATTAAGGAAATGTTAGTAAAATTGTTTAGAAATGTACAGTTTTTTATTTTAAAATAAATAAATCCATTATTTGGGCCCGTGACATCACTACATGAAAATGTCCCGTTTCCGAAAATGTTCATATTAATTTTGTAAAATTTCATACTGATTTTTTTTTATATGGGATTTCAGGCGATTTTTTTGAATTAGACATTTAACGTTCTCTAGATTTATTGTTTGTTCTCTGCGAACTTATCATTTGATTTGACAGATGTTATGAAGAGAACCCTGTACATTTTACGCTGTCTGTACGTGTTTTAGAGGTATAATGTTAGTGGTGCTGATTTTAATAAAATCAAATTTTATAATTTTCTTATTATTATTATAATTTACAAGTACAAGTATATTACATTGTATTTAGTAATATAGACGTTAAACATTATAATTGATTTATGATCAATAAGATGTATCAAGGAAAAAAATATTTATGAGATGTAATATTTTTGGTATGCCTCGTTATTCTCCTGTGCCATTTCTTGTGGAAAACGTTATTTTTTTTTAAATGTTTTTCGACCATGTAATTATCATTTTTTCGCACCCATAAAATTATGTCCCGTCTTTCCGGTTTATAAAAAATGGTCTGATTTTTCGGATTGAAATTTTCAAAAAATCCCCAGGGTTTCAAAAATACGATTAAAAAAATACAGAATGTCTTAGAATATTTGCCTAAACCGGAAAAAATTTTTAAAAAAATGTGATGCAATTGGCCTATTAAACAATTATAGTAGGTATATGGTGTAAGCATGTTGTAAAAAAATATCAAAAAATAGTTACACATTCAATAAATACTGTAAAATTTCTGTTTTGAACTATTACTAATAAAAAATGTCATTAACGGACTGCGAAAGAGAGGCCAGACATCATGCGCTTGAAATTCCCGTCAAAATGACAGTTTTAATTTGTGATTGTGTAATTCAAATTGTGTTTTTGTTAATAATTTCTGTTCTAATGACTAAGTCACTATTATATTAGTCTATTATCAATATATTTCATATTATTTTCCGTTTTAATCTATTAACAATGCCATTGTGCACACGAATAAATATTTCAAAATGAGACATTTTTTACAATCCAACTGAATATTACTCGGTTAATTTGGTTAAAGTACAATTAAAAAACAAAATATTTAAAAATTATAACAATTTTTTTATTCATGTCTATATTATATCATCTACTTTATACTAACTGTGTTTACGCATTTCATTTGTATATATTTATGTTTATGTACTTCGATGTACAAATTACAAATAACTGCCTACTACTAATTAAAATTCTGGAAACGAGAATTCAACATCTTCACCTGACCCATACTGTAGCCAGCCCTAGCTCCGCGTGTTATGGTCCTAGTAGATACGCGAAACCAAGCTTGCTGCGGAACGAAATCTAGTTCCAAAAACGTCCGCTCACGACCGCTGATGTGTGAGCGCTATAGTCGGAACCGAAATTATGATTTGCTGGTATGACAGTCTTAATAATTATTGTACTGTCAACTATCTCCACATGAATACAGCTAAATGTTATGTAATAACCTTTACAAAAAACAAAAAAACCATTGAACATGATTATTGTATTACTAATAGCCAAGTGCTTAAAAAAGTCAATCAAATTCGAGACCTCGGTGTTCTCATTGATAACAAACTTTCGTTTAAGGCACATATTGATATGATTGTTAAGAAATCCTTGGGCATGTTAGGATTTTTATTCCGTGTTGGAAAGGAGTTCACCAATATCCAAACACTCAAAATATTATATTACTCCTATGTTCGTAGTCATCTTGAGTATGCCTCTCCTATATGGAATCCTCTCTATAATATATACACAAAACGCATAGAAGCTGTCCAAAGAAAATTTGTACATCACTTGAACTTCAAAAGACATGTGCGTTATTATGACACGGACAGCTCTATAAAACACTATGGACTCAAAACTCTAAAAAGGAGGAGAGATATTACTGATATGACTTACTTACATAAAATCTTGAATGGTCATATTGACTGTCCGGCTCTTTTGTCATCAATTAATATTAGAGTTCCGAGTAAGAAAACTAGGGACAAGTCATTGTTTCATGTCGAAATTGCTTCAACTAGTCTCAGGCAAAATTCTTTCTCATTGAGAACTTGTAATCATTATAACAAAAAATGTATTGATGCTGATATCTTGTCATGTACTTTAAGCTCTTTCAAACATATAGTTAATGGAGCCTTATAATAACCAATTCATTACCAAATACTCTTAGATTAATTCACTTTAACAAAACTAAATAATTATTACCTTACTTTTTATATTTTTTTTGTTTTTTTTTTTAAATAATGTAATACGTGTATGTGTATATACGTACATGTGCGTATATATAATATTTTTCCACTTTAAGTCTGGTGTTTTATTTTTCTTTTTTTTTGTTGTTTTATAAATGTTTTATAAATATTTTTTTTTCTATTTTTTTTAAATAGCCATATAACTGGCACACTATATTTTACTATTTTTTTGTGAGTACTATCACTTTACTTTTACTTTTTTTTTTATTATTAATGTACATATTTTTTCTCGATCCTACATCTAGTGTTTTTCAGTTTTCATCATTATTTTTATATATTTATTTTTTCTACTTTCATTGTTTTTTATCTTATCTTATCTGTATCTTTTATGTATCACACAGTATTAGACAGTATATACCTATAGTCTATGTTTAGATTGTTTATATAGTTCCTATCTCTGTAATATTAGGCAAAAAAAGTTAATAATTATTAACTTTTTATTTATTATTTGGGCATGATGTGAACATTTGTTATTGGGTTGTAACCTAATTATTATAATTTTATTGTTTTGTTTAATGCATGTAAGGGAACGTACCCATACTACGTGACACGTTTAGGGGGGGGGTCTTCAAAATGTCACGCTCCATACAAATGAGCGGCGGGTTGCTTAGGATTTTGGTCACCGGGGGGGGGGGGGGGGGGGGTTAAAAATTGCAAAAAGTTGGTCACGTAGTATGGGTACGTTCCCTAATGTTATTAACCTGTAAATGTTCCTATCAAAATAAAATAAAATAAAATAAATAAATAGATACGGCAAAAAGCCATGCCTCACACGTGCCCGTATCAGCCCTTGTTACGCTAACTTCGACTGCCGATATCACAGCGCTCCTATGTCACAGTTTTTTCTCCCGCTCGCTAGGACATTCGTGTAACTATCACGATGCTGACATCTTCAGGCATATTTCGAAACTAAAATTGTATTTCGTATGGAACATCTATAATCAAGTGAATGTGTCCTCGTGCCTTTGAGTGCCATAGTTCACAATTTAGTCGACAGATGGCGCTAGTAGTAATTCACAGTTTGCGCATGCGATTCTGATTGACCATATTGGACAAGCGTCGAAAACATTTATTGTCGAGATCGCGCGTATTCTAAACTCCTCTTAAGTGCTTAGATAATTAAAACAATATTTATTATATGACAAAATCTATTCGTTTCGTGTTATTTTTAAGTGTTGAGTCTTAGAACTTGTTTATACGAATTAATAATAATAAGTGATTGAGGTACCACTTGTGTCTATCAACGCAGTGTCCTGAGTACAAGCACGCGGATAAATGGCGCCGCCTTTAAGATAACATGGTTTGGCGGATGTGATTTGGCGGTCCTGCCAGGATACTTACGTGGACTTCAAACACGTTTGCCAAAAGGATGGTCGGTATATTTAAATAAATAATATGATGAACGTTTGACTTGCATTTATTTACACAAAACCGACACAGGTTATTATTACATTTATCAGAAGGATTTAACATACGTAGAAGGCAGCGTACAAATGCGACTCGACGACCGGGCCATGAAAATAGAATAACAGGCAAGTTCGCCGTGTTTCTAGTGCGGGGTTTCTAATGTTGCCCGTGCAACAAAACATTTAAATGGCTATTCAATTTGTTCGCTGCCTTCCGCTACAATGGGTATGTTTTTGTATGGAATTTAATCTTTTTGTTTTTATAAACATCTAGGAGTGTTTACAGACGACGATTTGGTTTCAAATTGTAGATAATAATCTCATCTGTTTATATAGTATGATAAATCATGCCATAATATGCTGTAATTTGACATAAAATTGGATGGATAGGTATTTGAAAACATGTACCGCGTATGGGTATTGAAAAAACGGAGTAGTTCAACGCCGGGAAAAGGTTAAACCCTCTTCCTTCCCAGAACTCTCCCCTCCTTCCTTTCCTTAAAAAAACCCTCCACACAGCATCCCCAAAGATGACATAGGCCCTGAGGGAAATTATTTTCCTCAGGGCCTCCTGTGTGGAGCTCATGTAAAAAAAAAAAACTTATATTTTTATGTAAATACTGCACAAGAGTCTCAACTGCATGAGACCAATGAGACTGTGGCATCCCCGATTGGGGTGAGACTGACGGCAGAGGAGAGGGGAAGTTCCTGGCTCTTCAGATATAGTCACCAAACACTTCTAAAGTTATTTCAAGCAAAGTTTTCGATTCTGAAAGGTGGTCTCTCGCCAGGTCGATCCTCAGTTTCTACTACTCTGGATACAGGTTTGCTATTGAGTTTGGAAATGGACTGGATCTGAACAGGGAGGGTCTCCCAACTTTCCTCTGCTTTTTGACCTTTTTTTTTTTTTTTTATTATTCATTTTTATTAGTTTTGAGTTACAATTTGTTTTATTCTGTGCCTGTCTCACTAGGAGAACCTGTGTTGAGAGCAGGCGCTTAGCATGAGCAGTTTATAATAATAACACATACAAAGTACAAATAATAACACAATATTACAAGTAACAGTTAATCATCAACGTAAAATTGAAAAAATAAATACTTATAAGTTAGTTTTGATATAACCTTTGATGTTGGATCTATTTTGGCTGGTAATCCAGGACTTGGTGTCAGATTTATATTTAAGATACATTGTGTTTTGTCTAATTGCCAGTGGAAGTGTATTATATAGTTTTGTTGCAAAGTATCTAAAATTTCTTTGGCCAAAGGTTGTTTTAGCAAAAGGGATAAGTAGGAGATTATGTCCTTCGCCTTCCCTCTTTGTAAATTATAAATTAAACGACACTCTACGGTGTCTTTCATATGCAGGTATATTTTTTAATCTACATTTTCTATGCATCCAAATGTGCAGAGTACAAGTTACTTTAAACTTAAATTTGTTTACTTTATTGAACAACTCATACAGGTTTCATATAAATTGTTGTGTCTCCCTTACTTTAATGGTTAGAAATATGATCTAAACGGTGTTAGAAAGAGAAAACGCCACTCTTTGTATTAAAATCTAAAAGTTAAAAAAAATATTTAAAATGGACGTTTTTTATGAAACCAAAGTTTCCGACTGCAATTTGAAAAAAAAAAATGAAACTTTTTTATCAATTATTTTTTCATTAATCATCAAAAAAGCGAGTTAACAGAAACGTTTATAATTAATTGGCCTTATAATATGTGTGTGTTTTTATTTTATTTTTTTTTTATCAGTTACTTTAGTTAGAAAAAATCGTAAAGTGAGTAATTTAAAAAAAAAAAAAAAGAAAGCATATTTTATCACCGTTCGAAAACAGTGTTATAGTTTTCAGAGACATTCTGAAATATTCCATTTATTTGAATTTTATTGCAAAGTGGAAATATTTTGACCATCCGACAAAATAGGCCCGAGGCTTGAGGGGTTAAGTTACATGGCTTCAGGTTTGTCTCTTCTAGTAGCGGTGATCATCCCATCGGAAGGTGGGGCCCGGAGTGCGAGACTTGGTGACCCCTGTCGACTGTTCTTTGAGGAAATACATTGTAAAAACTTTTAGAGAACAAATCATGGCATAAAGATACTGTTGTCTATGGTTTGACCGTGGCGGCAAATTATTCCGAGTGCTAACTGGGCGTAGGCAGGTTAATTGGGCGTGTTGTGTGTGACCTTAGTGTCAGTACAATATTGCATAATTTGCTTCCTTACCTTAAATTCTAAATTAACTAACTAACCATCACACCGTTTCTCCGCTGGGGTGGGCAGAGAGGACGAAGCGCCAAACACCGGTCTTGGTACACACTCTTTGCCTCACTCACATTCATACATCGTCTCACACATACTCTTCTATTATTCTGACTTTTGTCATGGCCCGACTCGAGTATCTGATTGACTTGATCGTGCCATGTCTTCCTCGGGCGTCCCCGACTTCTTCCATTCACATTTGCATCATATTTTCTTCTCACACTACTTTCTTCTTTCATTCGCTCTACGTGCCCAAACCATCTGAGGGTCCCTTTCTTAATCTTATTCATTATGCTTACATCAGCCTTACATTCTTTGCGGATAACCTCATTTCTCACACGATCATACTTGGTTTTACCACACATCCGCCTCAGGGATCTCATTTCAACAGCATTCAGTTTACTTTCATCCTTCCTCTGCCAGTTCCATGTCTCACTGCCATACATCAGGGTAGGTACCAGAACTCCATTGTGGACTGCTAGTTTAAATTATACTTATTCTTTTGATAGTTTTTTTATTAACGCGAACGGCATTCAGACCTCCATTAATGGAGTTACCTACATTTACCCTTCTTTCAATACCTCTATCAGCCTTCCCAATTCTCATAAATTCTTATCTTACGCCGTGATATCAATATCTAGGTATGTGCTTTTTTTTATAACTGAATAATTTCTTACCTGGGTTGATAAGATAACTTCCAGGGCGTTGCCAATAGTCTCACAGAAGCGCAAAGTTTACCAATTCTTTCAAGTTGCATTCACGTTTTTACACTAACTCATAAATTTTGTTAATTTTTTCATTTTAAATTATTAAACCATTTTTTAATTTCCCCTGTCACTTGTGTATACCTGATAATAACAGTTACTAGTGCAGTGATAGTGCCAATCCTCTCAGAAAAAAGACAGTCCAGGTAAGTCTTTTCTATTTTCTGTCGACCTGTCGCATTATATGTTATTAAGAAACACATTATATTGACGGCCTCCGTAGTCGAGGAGTAAGGCTCTCGACTAGCAATCCGAAGGTCGCGGGTTCAAATTCCGGCTTGTGCAAATAAATTTTATTTTTAAATATACTAATTTCACAATTTAGTATATTTGCGGCATGTTCCAGAGTGGAAGATACTCTTAGTATCGCCCTCGTGTAAGACTGCCATTCAGAATTGAAAATTGGGGTGAGGGGTTGGGCGGTCTCATAAACTGTTTTATGCCAGTTTTGATTTTACGTTTCTATTAGTAAGGTTTCTACATACACGGTTGTTTATCAATTGTATAAAATTTTCACCACGTTTAGTAAGGCTGTTAAAATGCTAAGTTGAATAAAAATGAATAGTTCACATTTATTACTTATATAAATCACTTTATTAATAGTACTTACGTAATATTGATACATGGGCTACGTAAGATGTTATAACCAGTCAGTGGCTGAGTTGGCATCGCATCTGGGTCCCACTCAAGCATCATGAGTTAAATTCTTCGGCTAAGTCTTCCATCACGACACAAGCAACATTTTACGCTTACTGTGGTGGTAGAAGGAGATTTTCAAATTATTGTCGGGTTATTCGTAACCCGAGAATGTTTGTTTTTCTAGTTTTATCCAGTACATAAATATATTGCTGAAGGGCAAAAACATGAACTCTGTTTTTGGTATATTTAGAGAGATATTCATAGACATTCAAATTGATAGACTAGCCAATCAGGGATAGGGGAACAAACAAAGTTACGCAGAGCACAGCAGGCGGCGTGACCGTGTCCCTTTCCGTGTAACTCGACACAGGAGGCCCTGAGGAAAATAATTTCCCTCAGGGCCTATGTCATCCTTGAAGATGCTGTGTGGAGGGTCTTTTTGAGGAGAGAAAGGAGTAAACATGGGTCTTAAAGAGGCCCATATTGTAGGAAGGAGGAAACACAGAGGCTGGCAAATCACAGCCGAGCATGTAGAAGCTACAAATATTACACGTAGATACATGGTGGTCAAGTAACAAAGATGCAGATTTATTCTTATGTCACAACATTGAAGGGTAGAATATGATAATTGTGTTATTGAATCTACAGGGGTGGTTGACTACCTTAGGTAAATCAATTAATGTTAAACTATTTTCTCGGAACATGTGGTATCAAACAAAATGGTTGCATTTCATTAGAAAATCCTGAAGGGCGCCTGTACAGATAAACTATACATATTGTAACGTAATTATTTTCATGGTAGTTATTCAATCGGTACCTACTTGCTCGGTAGGAGTATTATTAATTTCGGGTGCCGTTGAAACGATTGATAACAAATTCAAATTGCCGGAACGTTGTTCGTTTGTTTTTTTGTTTGAAAAAAAAACTGTTAGAAGGGCGACGTCATGACATAACGATGGATTGGTCGAAAGTTTTATTTTGTAAGGAGTTCTGATACTCCTAAATGATTGTGTAAATTTGCAATATTATGCGTGTAACAGACGTGATGCCTTTACGAGACTGTTAAATAGTACCGGGTCGCGGTACACGCAGGATGTTGATTGTTTTTTCGAGGCGAGGAAAACTTTTATTGTGATGATCCGAGATATCGAGTTACCTATGTAATATTACAATCTAATGGAAGTGTTTATGATGTCTGTGTGCCTGGTACCTAAGGTTGGTGTTCTTGTGCTTAGAACTGAGATTCTTGTGCCACGTACAATCCAATATCACCGAGGACAACTTTGGTGAAGACTGCAGGCACTTCTTAAATCACATTTACAGTCTAGAACTGCGGTTTATATCCTTTCAATGCTCAGAGATGGCCATCGGACGCATTGTGACGCCTTTGTGGATGGATTGGAATCTGTGGGTGGACTGCTTCACGGAGTCATGGGTGTGCGAAGCGGCAGCTCTGGGGCTTTTTTTCAGCTATCTGGAGCCCTTGTCGCTGAGGTTAGAAGAGGTGCGCTATTTTAACTATGGCAAGCTACGAATGATCATTTGGAGTGGATTCTACTAAAATAACTGAATTATCTCTCTCTCTCTTTACACCTTTCTTTATGAGTTTACAAAGGTAATTTATGTAGATTATGTTTTTGCTTGTCAATAATAACAAGTACATTTTGTTTAATGTGAGTTCTTTTATTTACATCAGATAGTAGCTTTCTTTTTATCCCACGCAGGACCCTGAGATGATGATAAGAGCTCATGCATACGGAATTTCTCTGCTAACTGAGAAAGGTACGTGTCATTTTTGACGCCCAACGTGTCATTTTTGGCGCCCAACGTGGGGCACAAAAAAAAACACTTACTCACACAAAGGGAGTCAATCTCTCAGAAACACTTGTGAGTACGAAGGACTCAAGCTCCCACTTTTGAGATCTTTGAAGAAGATGAGAAAAAAAAAATCACATGGATATTATTAACGGAAAAAATAAAGAACCAAATAAAAATTACCGAATTTTTTCTCTCTCTCCTCCCTTTATTTATATTAAACTAAATGTCTGACTAAGCTAAAGACCTAAAACAATACGTCTCAACAACTAACAATATAGCTAGACTTAAATATGTCTATTATTATTTTTTATTATTTCGTTAATGATTATATGGGCTTGACAAATAATTGGCTCTTTTTATGAGTCTAATATAATATAATGTATAGGATTGGATTATGTATGTTTTGACTTGTTTTTTTTTTTTTTTTGAGAATGTTCTAGTGATTTAATTATCACTTGTAGTTGCAACAGTTTGGGCAAGTACTGGCCTAATTTAGACGGAGTTTCTAGCCACGCGGGTACCTGATGAATTTGACAGCCTTTAATGTACAGGCGCCGGTAGAGGGCGAATCGAGAAGAAGTTTCGATACGTTCGTCAGTTGGTTCTGGGGAGTTTCATGGGGTGACAGCTGAACTACAAGCCGCCAAAGGTCATGGCCGAAACACAAGTGAGCGAATTAATAATTAGTAATGGATCATCACGAGATATTATAGCTTAACTTTGGTATTTTATTATCCTTAGCATTTAATTTAAATCCTACTAAATATGTTCGGTTATCCGTACAGGCGCCCTTCAGGATTAACAAATATTATGCTTCCATTTATTGAGACCCACATGTTCCGAGATTATAGTTTTCACATTAATTTGACTTACCTATGGTAATCAACCACCCCTGTAGATTTAAATCAATTTAATCATGCTCTACCCATAATTGTAGAAAGTATTTAAATAAATGTTTCATCTTTGTTACTGGTATAATCCGTCTTTTCTTACACTGATTTACCCACATGTCTGCACTTGTTTTTATTGAATACGAGAGAAATATTGAGAGTATTTAGATGGCGGTGATAAGTAAAGATAGATATTAGGTAAACTCATGTTACATAGTAAGTTCAATGATGATCAGCGTGACAACGGCCCTTCTGTCTTCTGCAAGGAAAACATCCGCAGACAACAGATCCTCCGTCTTCACTCTGGTCGGTTCCGAAACGTCAGGCAACGGCCCTGCTATGGCACAGACTCTCATATCAATCTGTCCATAGTTACTCCGTCTCCTGGAATGAAGATGAACGATCGAAGAATTCGAAACGTTACGAGTAGGTAGCGGCATACACTACTCTCATCTCTTCGGAACTTGTAAACAAAACATGGAAAAGTATTATTAAAAGTATTGACACTGTATTAGCACAGCACTGGTATTAGCAGTGAAATACTTAGGCATATATTACTGTTTAAAATTAACAAATTATACTTATGACTAACAAAAACTGTACAAGAAAAACTACACTCTCCTGTATTAAAGGTAGAGTGTCAATTTCCAGATCGGAATTATTTAATAGTGGTGCACGCCGAAGCAGTACTTCCCTTTATTTGTGACAAAACCAATTTCCTAATGAATAATGTCTTAATTACTTAACTTAATATTAACAGATTGTCAGATTCAACATTTAATTAGGTATATTAAACAATAAATCAGATTTAGTTATAAACTAAACTAATTTTTTGGGCGCCACTGATCACTAAGATCAGAGAAACATCTCTTGTGGAGATGTTCCTACTCTAGTCCAACGAGGATAAATAAATGAAGTCTATCATCAGTACACTAGAATGTAGTGCTCACTCCGAGCACATGCCTTGGAGGTACCAAGCTTCAAGACATGTGAGCAAAGTGTCACACAAAAGAAAAAAAATAAATGAAGCAGTATGAAGGCTTGGTATTCCTTCATGCCACCGCATAAAAAGAAAAAATATTAAAAAAAAACAATAGTTTTTTAATAAACCTAATTATGTAAAACTAGTATTCATTATTCTAATAATATTCGCAAATTACTATGTATAAATTTATGTATACCTATAACCAAATATAGCTAATTATATATAAACGTCTACCTATAAATATGTACAAGTAACATAAGATTTTAATCAATATAAACACTTGAGGGCTAATATTCTCACCAAAAATTGTCATCAAAATATACGCGTCCGTATTTAATTTGATGAGCGGTGATCTTCTGCGATTCTCGCACGCAGAATGCAGAGGACCACGATGTAATTTTGTATATAAAGCCAACTTTTTTTTTTTTCTCAAAAAAAATAAAATAATGAAATATTTAAAAAAAATTTATTATTTTATAACTTGTAATACAAGTTCCCAAGCACACTGCATTCAAAGAAAAGTCATTAATTATGACAGCTTAAAAACAATTAATAAAATTCAACGTAAATAACAGTAATTCGATAGTAAATAACAGATAGTAACGATAGTAAATAACAGAGCCTCTTATCGTGCACCAAGAGAGTAATCTACCCTCTTTAAAACGTTGGGCGTCAAAAATGATACGTACCTTTCTCAGTTAGCAGAGAAATTCCGTTTGCATGAGCTCTCATCATCATCTCAGGGTCCTGCGTGGGATAAAAAGAAAGCTACTATCTGATGTAAATAAAAGAACTCACATTAAATAAAATGAAAAAGTTTTACCTTACAATAAAACTTATATTATGTACTTAGCTTTATTTAAAACCTATATAGTGAGATAAACATTACCATTTTGCAGCCAAATCGACGTTCCTTACCAATATTCGTGTGAAATTCTCAGTTCAAATCTCCCGCCAATGTCACCTGGCAGTCCCACAAGAATCCGCTAGGCGGCGTTGCCAGCACGGCGTGGGGACGCCAATGATTATGCGTCATTAGATCTCATCAGGCAGCCCTTGCCTAGGTTTTAAATAAAGCTAAGTACATAATATAAGTTTTATTGTAAGGTAAAACTTTTTCATTATGTAGCATAGGCTTTATTTAAAACCTATATAGTGAGATATTGTTTGTTATCGCCTGGTGACATGATGCTAATGTGAATCAATTGCAATATTAGAAATTGGGGCAAGATTTCTAGGAATCGGCTAACCAGTTACAGTGGTTGAAAAAGGTCAGCAATAGATGGGATTCTGCAATTTCCCTTCTATAGAACTTGGCAAAGGTATTAGGAGTTCTCCAGTTGCCACACGACAGTACATCATCTTATATCAGTAAATACTTCTGCAACCAGTTCAGGGATGTCACCACTGAACGGATCCTGTCAGGTGGATCCTCTACTCCGGCATCCCTGAGGATTGTCCTAATCCAACCTGCAATTACTGCCCTGGAGGCCGCCTTCACCGTCCTACAAGTTGTAATAAATAGATTAGGTAATATCGCCTGCGCTTTCCGTCCCCTTGACAGTTCTAGGACCTTATCTGTTTAATAGACGGGGTCTATGTTCCTTGTCTCAGAGCTAGCCAGCTTCCATCCTGATTGCTGCCAGTCTACCGAATCTGTCTTGGCACCAGCCACTTGCCAAATGGAGATGCCTTCTCTGTCCACTGACAGTCTTTCAGCTGTGCAGTGGAGTAAGGTGAGATCGTGGACTCGGCGCCCTGATGCCAAAAGCAGGATTGTGGCTGCTCTCCTTGATGCTTCAAAGAGTGTTATGTGTTGAGGCAAACTCTTCTCCAGCCAAGATGATACAATCTTCGGGTCCCAAATGGGGGGGTTGGGGACTTCGAAGGCTTCACTGCAGCTAAAGATATTCCCTTTTAATATCTTTTTCACTACCGGATTGGAGTTCAGCTTTCTATTATCCTCTGGAGAGCCTAAGTTACACACCACTGACTTAAGAACTAAAATGGTCCTCAGCTATAGCGATAGCTTTTCCTTAATGTGTAGGTCGGCTAGGAACCTGGTCAGAGTGGGACATATGGCATCGAGCTGATTCTCTGACACCCAGTGCTGCCACCTCTGCCATGCCAGAGTATAAGTGCAAAGGATAGAACTTCTCCTCCCAGATCTAAGAAGTTCCTTCTGCTGAGTTGACCATCTTCCTAGTCCTTTTGTCCCATCCCCACAAAGCCAAATCTCCAGAATGAAGGATTCTACTTGAGGAGGAGGGTTGTTGGTCCTGGTGTCTACCAGTGCTTCTTCTAGATTGTGAATCGTGAGAGGTGGACCTAAGGCCCGACACTTCAGATCCGCTCTCCAAAATGCCCTCTCCCAACGAGGAGCCACTATCAGGTATAATTCCCTTGCTCTGTTCAGGTGGCAAAGAACCCTTAGCAAGAGGCATGGGGGAGGGAAGATCCAAGCCAGCTGATAGTCCCAATCCCTGGTCCAAGCATTGTGGTATCTGCTTTATCAACCTGAAAATCAAGAGAAACTTACCTCTGAACCTCTGTGCTGTCTTAGAGCCAAATAGGTCTATCTCGGATCGTCCCCATTTTCTGAATACTACCTCTGTAAAAGAGGGTAGCAAGTGCCATTTGGGTACAGCACGATGACGAGATAGACAGTCCGCTACTTCATAGAAGCGACCTGGTAAGTATTGTGCTGTCATGGAGATATAGTGTTCGTCCAAAACATCTAGCACTAGTCGAGTACAACTCAGGAGTTGAGTTGACCTGGTACCACATTCCTTGCGGAGGTAAGATCCGACAGATTTGTTATCCGACTGGAAGACCCGAGCCGGATAGCTCGAGCGCGTGAGGAGACAAGGCAGCCAACACGGCGAGCATCTCCTTTATATTGGAGTGAAGATTCAGCTGATCTTAAGTCCACACACCACAGAGAAGTCTCTCGTCTAGCTGGGCACAGTTGTCAGGTAATGCTCAAACAGCGGCAGATGTATAGGTGACGTCAGGGTGAGCGATCGAACCCACCATCTCAATTCCCAAGCGGTAGCTGCAGGAATCGTGGTGATAACTTCCAAGGGTGATAGTGTCAGAGTCCTAAGCACCCTTTCCGTATATACCGGCTGTTGAGTCTGCCTCTTGGAACTGCAAAACTAGCAAAGTTGAAAGAACCCAAGAGGCTGCGCCCCTTATTTAGTGACCACCTTCCTGTCTGATTCAAACCCTTTAACAGATAAGATAGGACTAAAATCTTGTTCTGAGGGAGACTTTTCATTAGTTACAGTATTCCAACTGATACCAAGAAAATGGACTTGTGATGGTTCTAGTATTGACTTATCAAATTGTACTTGCCATCCCAAGTCTTGTAAAAACTTCACCATTTCGCCAGACTACTGTTTTAAAGTAAGCAGGCATTGGTTTACTAATAAAAAATCATGCAAATATATTCAAATTCTCATCCCTCTCTTCCGCAGTTCCTGCGCTACCCAGTTAGTGATAGTTGCGAATGCCTTGGTGCCAGGTGAGGCGGCCAGGCCAAAGGAGAGGGATGTCATCAAGAATTCATTCCTGTAGATAAGGAAACATCTATACTGCTCACTCACAGGCACATGGAAATCCAGGCGTTTGGTTGTAGGAAAATAGGAACTCAGTAAACATTTACCAGACAAAATTTACTAATATTCAGAAAGTTGTCTTTGAACCATCTGATTTGGGGACGAGAAACATGTTAGAAATAAATGAGGGAGTGGCAGGTGCCGACTCTAAAACTTCAAGGGCCTTGAGTTTTTCGATTTGTTCCGTCATTGCCACAGAAGTCTTAGAAGCGAATGGGGAATTAAATAAATTAATATTTTTATTCAGCGGAGGTTTTGAAGAAAATGGAATTCAATAGCCCTCCAATATCTTAAGAATGATAGTAGGGGTGCCAAGGTTCCTCCACTTACCTGCGAATGATTGCAACTGACCCCCCTGAAAAGGGGGCTGGGTTAAAACCTCTTACCATCTGACTTCCCCGCCCTTTCAATGGGCCTAAACCTGTTTCGGCGAGTGAAATCTTTAGCAGTTCTGGGCTGGTTCCTGTTCTCGGCTCTCTGGCTGCTCCCTTCTCGCGATGGTCCTCCTCTGCTGCATTCTGGGACGAAAAGGGCTGCAAGTTCTGTGCTGCAACGGGTTTAACGGGTGGAGCAGATCGCGATGTGCTAGGCTGAGGAGCGAAGCACTTCTTCACTCCTCCCAACCTATCCAGCTGCGCCAACAGGGTGTTTGGGTTGAAGAGATATTCTGATGTGGTGGAATATTTTGGCCATATGAAAGACTCCACCCACCATCTGCACAATGTCTTTGGACACCTTCTGGGAATCATGGCGAAGAGAGACTGTACTTTCTCATAAAGAGTGGAAGTGCTCAGCTTCATGCCCGGTTCCGCGCTCCAGTTGACCAACTCCTGCAGTGAGGCCGTCAGGAGATCGGCATGCAGTGAAAGCGCATTGGTCAGGGATACGCAGGAGTCCGTTGACGTACTGGCCGATTCTTCCTGGGCTACGCGCTTCAACTCCGGTTTCAATGCCAACATTGAGAAGAGAGGGGTTGCGGTTCTGGATCTCGAGGTAGCGGACATTGTTCCAATTAGCTGACCCCAGATGCTGAAGGAATTCTACTCTTTTCACCCTCCCTGGGTCGGCCGGCGGTATCTTCGGCTGCTTTAGCTCTTTCGTCCAGTCCCGAGATCCAAGGCACGAGATAGCAGGGGACAGGTGAGACATTCATCTCTGTCAGCTTTCCTCGCCAATTCTTCCCTGAGCGACGCGGGGGTGTCCAGGTAGATGCTATCCTTATCATCGTCTTCCGAGGCGTCACGGATAGGGACATCCGACCGCTTTTCCAAAAACAGATGCAACATCTCCTACATCTAGGACATTTGCGTGTGCATGTCAATTCGCGGGTCGCCGGGTATCGGTTCACAGACCTTCTGCCTTTTGGCATCACCGCAGACCCTCGAACGTTTGCCCCGCGCGTCCGTATGAATACTATGAATAACCTTCATAATCTCCGTTTATCTCTCGAAATTTCGGCTCCCCCGCAATCCGAGCTTCCCGAATTCGACATAATCACAAAACACACGAAACTGGAATGTAATTTCGGGATTCGAACAGTATCACTGTTAAAAATATCCTCGAAATTAAAAATTTTGCACAAAATACTGTAGAATAACTATTTTTATGGTATTTCGGAGTTTCAAAACAAAAACGAACGTGTTTGACATTTTGCAAAATAAATGCTAATGACGCATAATCATTGGCGTCCCCACGCCGTGCTGGCAACGCCGCCTAGCGGATTCTTGTGGGACTGCCAGGTGACATTGGCGGGAGATTTGAACTGAGAATTTCACACGAATATTGGTAAGGAACGTCGATTTGGCTGCAAAATGGTAATGTTTATCTCACTATATAGGTTTTAAATAAAGCCTATGCTACATAATGTACTTGTTATTATTGACAAGCAAAAACATAATCTACATAAATACCTTTGTAAACTCAAAAAAATGTAGAGAGAGAGAGAGAGAGAGATAATTCAGTTATTTTAGTAAAATCCACTCCAAATGATCATTCGTAGCTTGCCATAGTTAAAATGGCGCACCTCTTCTAACCTCAGCGACAAGGGCTCCAGATAGCTGGAGAAGAGCCCCAGAGCTGCCGCTTCGCATGTCCATGACACAGTGAAGCAGCCGAGATTTCAGTCCTCGTAGCTTGCGATAGTTAATATGGCGCACCTCTTCTAACCTCAGCGACAAGGGCTCCAGATAGCTGAAAAAAAGCCCCAGAGCTGCCGCTTCGCACACCCATGACTCCGTGAAGCAGTCCACCCACAGATTCCAATCCATCCACAAAGGCGTCACAATGCGTCCGATGGCCATCTCTGAGCATTGAAAGGATATAAACCGCAGTTCTAGACTGTAAATGTGATTTAAGAAGTGCCTGCAGTCTTCACCAAAGTTGTCCTCGGTGATATTGGATTGTACGTGGCACAAGAATCTCAGTTCTAAGCACAAAAACACCAACCTTAGGTACCAGGCACACAGACATCATAAACACTTCCATTAGATTGTAATATTACATAGGTAACTCGATATCTCGGATCATCACAATAAAAGTTTTCCTCGCCTCGAAAAAACAATCAACATCCTGCGTGTACCGCGACCCGGTACTATTTAACAGTCTCGTAAAGGCATCACGTCTGTTACACGCATAATATTGCAAATTTACACAATCATTTAGGAGTATCAGAACTCCTTACAAAATACGACCAATCCATCGTTATGTCATGACGTCGCCCTTCTAACAGTTTTTTTTTCAAACAAAAAAACAAACGAACAACGTTCCGGCAATTTGAATTTGTTATCAATCGTTTCAACGGCACCCGAAATTAATAATACTCCTACCGAGCAAGTAGGTACCGATTGAATAACTACCATGAAAATAATTACGTTACAATATTTAGAGAGGATTAATTAAACGCTAATGCTTTATTATGCCAAAGTTAAAACTTAAAAAATCTCGTGATGATTCATTATAAATTAATTCGCTCTCGTGCGTTGCGGCCATGACCTTCGACGGCTTGTAGTCCAGCTGTTACACCAAGTACTCCCAGGAACCAACTGACGAACGCACACGAAACTTCTCGCGACTCCCCTCCTACCGCGCCTGTACATTAACGGCCGGCTGTAAATTCTATCAGGCACCCGCGTGGCTACAACACTCCGTCTAAATTAGGCAAGTACTCGCCCAAACTGCTGCAAATGTACCACTAATGTCGTAGATTATTCAAAGCATTCTCGAAACCCCTGGTGTCATAAATACGATCAAATATGGTCACGTGGTCGAAATGATACCCAGATTTCATTTTAGAGCAAGTCTATCAATTTACATGTTTATCTTCATATTGAAATATTTATGACACCTCAAATTAGCTGACTGCATCGACAAGGAAGCGTATTAAAAGGAAACCCTGTCACCGAGAAATTGGAACAGTATTTTATCAAACTTTTGCTGTCACTATCGCTCTTAAGAAAGGCACAACTGTACCTAAGGCTCATAATACCCAAATAAAATCATCAAAATTAAGGTTTTGTATTCCCCATTTTTCTCCATCAAAACTGGACTGATTTTCAAGATTTTTTTTTACTAACTCTATCAGAAGAAAATACTCCATGTCTGTACATTTTGTCTAGTTTGTGTACTGAACATCTGTTGATGGCCTTCAAACCAGGCAATTTTAACGATTTTTGGAGGCTAAAAAAAAGTAAATTATCAAAAAAGCAAAACGTACGTAAGCAAACAAAACCAAGGAGTTGCTTAGAATTCCATACTGAGCTGATTAAAAAAATGAACATGCAAATGGCTCCCGTTACAACCTTTTATCTTTTCAAGATGGAAGATAGCGACAAGTGTAGATGGTTTTATTATTCAGGTAAAAGTTCGATCAATTTATACTTATTTGTATTTGGTGATAAAGAACATCTAATACTCTGATAAGGGCGATGACGATTTATTATTTCAGATTGTGCAATAGCAATGCAAATGTTTTTTTGTTAAAATGAATCCGATTATCATACTCAATTACATTATATCATACTTGTATTTAACAATTCGATGTCGAAATGAAGCAAAGAATAATCATGCGGTATTTCAAAGTAAGGCCCAGGCAACACGAGCTGTTCTCCAGCCGTGGTAAACCGCGCAAGAGAGCTGCCGCTGATCATCATACTACACGGGCGGCAGTTTCCCGCCAGGCTACACGTGCGGTTCTACCGCCGCGGGAAACCGGCCGATCCTTTACGCGCACGACCGATCAATAATGCTCTCTCGCACAAAATGATGCAATCACGGGAAACCACCCGTGTAGTATGAACATTGAACATGGTGGTTATCCGCCTCGGGAGAACGGCTGCGTGTGGCGGTCGAATTTCTCCCGCCTGTGAATCACGAGCAGCCGCGGCGGGAGAACCGCTCGTGTAGATTGTGCCATACAACATTCATAGTAAATTGTGTCTGCTGCGGTTTCCCGCGGCGGGAGAACTGCTCGTGCAGCCTGGGCCTAAGATTCATAAAACCATATCTGTATCTTAAAGGGTAAACTTTGGACTGTTGTTCGAAATGATTTTTGCAATGACTGAGTGTTTGAAGCTCTATAACTTTTTTTCATAATTTAATTCATTTTTGGCTATAGTAGTTAAGACAAATAAGTAAATTTATGAATATTTAGAGGGAACCGGGCGGCTTTTTTTCCTCTCTGGATTTTGACAATAGTGCAAATGTTTTTTAACATAATATAGATATCGACCTCTAGCCTGTTGGTACGTTTTGCCTTTTTTTGATAAGTTACTTTTAGGAGTTAGGACTTAAAATTGCCTTGTCTGAACGCCGTAAACAGACATTCAGTACACAAACACGACAACGTATTTAAAAAAAAAGCAAAACGTACACACATAGAGTATTTTCTTCCAATATGGTTAGTAAAAAAATCTTAAAAATCGGTACAGTTTTGGAGGAAAAAAATGGGGAACACTTAACCTCGATTTTGATGATTTTATATAAATATTTTCCCCCTTAGGTGTAGTTGTTACTTTCAGTCAGTATTCAGGGGAGTAAGAGTGAGAGTCACATCAACAGTTTGGTAAAATACATATTGTTCAAATTTCTCGGCGACCGGAAAAGAAATAAATTTGGACTCACATATTTTATGTTCTATCTCAAACACTTTCACGTGGCATAAACCAAACAACCAAAAATTATCTTCTAGAAAAAACACGGTAGTCCATAGAAGTAAATTTATTGTTTTTTTTTCATAAAATACCATATTATTAGGAAATAGCCAAATATCTGATTAAAGGAACCAAAGTTTTCCTATAAGGGTTAAGCGGATAATGAAAAATAAGAAAAAAATTGTTATTTTTTTTACATTAGCTCCACCCCGGAGACCCTGAGGAAAATAATTCCTCTCAGAGGCCTATATCATCTTTGGGGATGCTGTGTGGAGGGTCTTTTTTAGGAAAGGAAGGAGAGGAAGTTTTGGGAAGGAAAAGGGTATTAGGGGTGGGTGGGCTTATAGCCCAGTCAATAAACGCATTGAACTGGAACAAATTAAGGGAAAGCTTAATTTTTTGCAGGTAGATAGTACTTCTTACAGGGAGTATTTTCACAAAAGTCCCCACCCCTCCCCCGCTTGCTTTCCCCCCTGCCCCCCTCCAAACTTTGAAATTGTAGAGTTCCACAAAATCTATTATATCTCTTAAACTATACAATATATCTGAAAAAAAATAAGACCATTATGCTTCTTAAAAAGCTGTCTACAAAAAAGATAAATTATATTTTTTTGTTATCTACTACGGTTTGGCAAATAATAATGACATTGTCGCCAAAAAAAAATTTTTTTTCGTAAAATTTTGATTTAAAGGTGAATATTATTTTTGTCTGAGGGAACACGCAAAAATATTTCAAACAAATTATTTGTCAAATTTAATAAGCTTTAAAGCGGTATATAACATTGCTTACTTTTATCCTTTAATACTGGTCAAAATCCGACTAAATTGCAGGGCGGCACGGCGCCGCGGCGTGCGGGCAACCTAGTCAGCTGTGATTGCAGGTGACCGATTTGGGCTTAGATAGCATTATTTATGGTTTTAAATTGAAAAATCGAGTACTTTTTAATTTATTTAGCACATAAAAACACTTTTAACACTTAATAGTATTTGCAATAAAAGTACGAAAAGAATTCCAATGCAAAATTATATAACTTTTCGTAGGTATTAAGGGATTACAGAATATTATTATTAACTGGGTATCACAGTCGTGCACAGTCGTCTTCAAATATTTCATAAGTAATTTCAGATGTGTTACTGAAGGATAGTCCATTGCAGTGGCCACACATATCAGAACACTCTAGTCCTGCCCTCCGACAACTGTATGACTTTCGGCACGAGTTTGACAAGAATCAATTAGAAGTTCATTTGGATTCGCGGGACATGTCATTTGTATGTGTTAACTTGTATTCTCTTCTTTGCCATCCCCATTCATTTAGATGGTAGTTCATTTCCTGACCATGTTTGAACTAGGAGGTATGTTCTTAGGAGATACTGGCGGGCCGCGTTCTTTACAGTTGTACAGTTTTCCATAAATCTTCTAGCCCACTTCATTCCATGATGCGGCCAATAAATCCTAAATATTACATTAACAAATGAAAACCTTCTAGTCGTAAAATAATTTTTGAGATTTCCGATGATCCGTCAATTTCGTTCGATCGTCCGTCTATTCAATAGCTCTGGGAAAAAGCAGGTTGGTCGAAAGTTACAATGCATGTTTGATTGTTCTTTTTACACTGTTCTGTTGGGAAACATAGTGCAGTGTACACTGAGGATGGATTATTGGAATCAATATCAATAAATGGAACAGCCATTACTTAACTGGTTTCATAATCCGTACAATCGTTCATAGCGACATTTATAAACCCGTTCCAGTCAACTTTTGAATGCGTGCCACTTAACCACCCTTGTGTGCCCTTCAGCGCCCTTGAGGTGATTTTTCACGAAAATGGTGCTTGATAAAATCAGACAAATATTATTAATTGGTTAGAAATACAAAATATAATGAATCGGCATGCTCTTTTCTGGAAGATGTACATTCATTGATATTTTTTTATGGTTACATATTTAAAGCTGCTCTTTTTTCTCTTCGCGTAGCAACGCTGAGGGATTTTTTCTTTTTTTCCCAAAATTTCCACACTGAAGACGAGGTACATCTAGAGTTGTTGTCATATTAGGGGCTAGAGTGATACACTTGATTCCTCCCATGGCTTGAAATGTATTTAGGCCATATAATGTTTTTATATTAACGTCGGAATTGTCGAACGATGTGTCATCTTCGATTATAGGATGCCCAGCTTATTAGAGATCTCTGGTATGTCACCTTCGTGATAAGACGAACAACGACGACAACACTTCTGTTAAATGTTTATATCTGTACATTCATTGTATTTACACAAACTTGTCTGTATTGATGACAAAAAAAGACCTAGGCCTTGCAGATGCTATTATGGCGTGGTTAATTACTAAACGTCTTCTCGTAATATCAGGTCCATTATCATACAACCTTTTATTTGTTACAGTTGATGTGAACAGATTCAGAGTTTCAGGAACTAAATCATAACCCCCACCAGTGATTTCCGGAATATCAGGATAGCTTTCACAATCGTATGACATTTTTTGAATATCTTCTCTGATTATTTCTGCGGCAGCACGAACAATTCTTAAACGTTACAGATTTGCTTTCATTTCTTTGTTTCTGCACCAGTCATCTAGTACCTATCTTAAAACTTGAGTGAGACATTCATATGGCAGTTTTTCTGCCAAAAATATATGTATACACCCGATCTTGAAAATAGTCGATTATTTGTTTTTTTCAGAAACGTATCTGAGTACGGAAGATCAGTGCCACAAATATCTATTACAATTTCTCATAATTTATCTAAAGTAAACTGAAATTCATCAGTATTTTCTAAGAAATTACAGAGTGTAAGATTTTTTTGGCTGAATTATCGTCTTTAGATCTTCCTACAAACTTACTTTTTGAGTTAGTTTACTTTTACAGAGCTTCTTGAAACAACTGTTATGATAGCGAGCTTCTGCGGCGACCAAATTAAACACACTTAACAGTTTAGATTTTACTTTTACACCCCATTAATCATCTTTTGTATTGCAAGCATTCATCAATGTTTCTCTTATTTTCATTGTTAACACCAAACGCACGAGCACGATTTGCTCACGATCTTTATGAAGTAGTGCATGAATAAAAACTATTTTTGTCAAAAAATAATACAGTTCTCCATCAAAATAAATAAATTTTCTAAATGCCTTAGGAATCGCTGAGGTGTACTGGTCGATGAGCTACAATTAATATTTGTAAAAGCCTTAAACACTGCTAGCCCTAGAATACTTTTTCTACAATCTACGTGCACGGTTACGCTATCCAAACTAGTTAATTTAACATGATTATTGTCAATACTAGCATATTTTCATTATTCATTGTTTTCATTATATATTTTCATTATTCATTGTTTTAAATACTAGCGTTAATTTGCATTTTTAACCACTTCGTTACTATAAAAACATTTCCTGTAACCTGTAAGGTCAGTTTACATAAAATACACAATAGGTTCTCTGCAGTTTGTTAATGTCTTGTTAATTAATTGTTTCTCAATATTTTTACCGGATGAAGGAGGTAAACGCACAAAAAACTTGAAAGCTTGGCACAACAACATCAAAATATAACGCACAAAACCGACACACCATAGTCTCAAGACAAAAGAGATAAAATTGATTATTTTTATTTATTTTTTCATTTGTTTCAACTTAATAAAATAACAAGTAGCGACGCGACAAGATCGTAAAACATAACACGCCGCTCCGTGTTACGACCAGCGCGCATACTAAATTAAGCGCTTATCCACATATTTTCGATAGAAATTAAGTATGTAGGTAAACACTGTTATACACGTTTTTAAAGCTTATTAAATTTGACAAATGATGTGTTTGAAATATTTTTTCATATTCTCTCGGACAAAAAAAATATTCAACTTCAAAAAAATATTTTGCAAAAAAAATATTTTTTTTAACAATCTCATTATTATTGGCCAAACTAACTCAGATAATAAAAAAAATTACATAACATAATTGTTAGGCAATTTTGTAAGATGTTAGGTGATGAAATTTTTTTTTTTTATTTATTTTTTTTTTTATTAGTATCTATAGCAAAATTTGTACATAATGTATTTATAAATTATATTATATTAAGGTATTATAAAGTTTTTTTTTCACAGTTCTCCTCACTAGGGTTTCCTGTTCTGAGGCGGCCTGTAGTTTTTCCACATTTGTATTTAGTATCCAGTTGTCTTTACATGGTCTTCAGTATGTTTGATAGTTCATTTTCACTTTGTTCTGTCAACCATATTTTTACTTTTGTTTTAAATTTATTTATTTCTGTTATTTTTTTTGTTTGAGTTGGTAGAGCGTTGTATAGTTTTGTCGCATTGAATTTCATATTTCTTTGTCCAAAAGATGTTTTCAAACTGGCTGTAGCTAGAATATTTTGGTTTATTGCCCTGGTTGTGTATCTATGTTGGAGAGTGGAGTATTCTGATATGTTTTTTTTTTAATTTTAAATAAAATATTTTTTGCATAAAGTTTATGATATATGTTTTGGTTTATGAGATATAATCGCTTTAGTAGAAGCCCACATTTTAATGTTTGGGAGGGCACAGGGGGGAAGCAAGCGGGGGAGGAGTGGGGACTTTTTGTGAAAATACTCCCTAGGGTAGGTACTACTTACTTGCAAAAATTCAGCTTTCCCTTAATTTGTTCCAGTTAGGGCCTGTTTTTTGTCTAGATTGACTGGGCTATTATGAATCCATCCCTCCCACTGCGATGCGAGGCGATGTTCCGAGAGAGTACGGATGGAGAAGTCAAAGGGACTCCCCCAACCATTCTCTCCCGATTCGGCCTGCTATGCAGCTGGTGGGCAGACGGATTCACCCCCCAAGATCCGGACAAACATCACCCATGAGCCCAGGAAACCCTGCTAAGTCACCAAACGTAGCGAACCACTTAGGGTGACCTATGGCGTAGGTGTTGGTTATCCAATAAATGGTTCCCAGGGCAGCGGTACCCAATATTCATATTTCTATTTTTGATACTGACAATTCGTAGTTGAATTCTATTATAATAATATAATAAAACAAACATAAAACTTATTTCCACTTCATTTATTTGTGACCGTAACCGGTTTCTACCAGTTAAACCAGTCTGAAGATGGCTAATAGGCTGTAACTGGTTACAAACACAAATAAATTGAGTGGAAATAATTTTCGTTATTTATTTTTACAGTGTCCATCATCAGGGTAGAACACTGTCAAAACGTTGGCTAAAGAAAAAGGTAGTGCGACAAGGCATAACACCCCAAAAATAAATAATGAAAATACGTCGTGGAAATCTAAAATCATAACTAAGTGGAAATAAGTTTTATATGCATTATATTTACATATTAGTATAGACATTTTTTGTGCAAGAATAGAGAGAGGTTCCCAGTTTTAGCGATGGTTTGTTTGACAACCTATTTGCCCTTGACAACCTATGAGGCCCTTTGAATATGGCTTGAGTTTATCTCCACATAGGAAAATAAGTTGGTACCATTGTACATACCAACGTCCTTGCTAATAAATGTGGTGGAAAATTTATACAATTGATAAATGTTGGAGTTTTACCTACCAATAAAACTCTTATTATGTTGTCTTGCTTATCCAGAATATATAATGTGAGATATCAGCCTTATTTCCCGCCAGCGTCGGTCATATCCATTGCTTTATCTTGAATTTCCCGCCTTTCTTCTATAGCTTCCTTCAGTTGTATAATTGTCGCCAACAGTTGGCGTCCTGAGACGCCGTTTTGATTCAATTTGGACTCACCAAGCAGAGCTTAAGTATATTCTGGATAAGCAAGACAACATAATAAGAGTTTTATTGGTAGGTAAAACTCCAACATTATGTGTGTCGTTGCTTATCCAGAATATATAATGTGAGAAGTGTTTGTTATCGCTTGGTGACAATTCTAAAGCCAAAATTGTGACTATTACTGTATTGCTTGAAATAACTTGGTCAAAGACTGAGAGTGAATGGGGGGATTCAGCTCCTCAACAATCAGACCTCTGATTTGCTTTCTGTAATATTTCTGGAAAGTGTTTTCTGAATGCCAGTTTCCTCTTTCCAAAATGGTGTCTATAGGACACTCTTCCAGCCAACTTTTTAAAGCCACTGCTGATTTCAAACTCCCAGGGGAGGCAACAATCCCAGCATCCTTCAAAATTGTTTTAATCCATCCACCAATGTTCTCGAGGCTGGCCTTGCAGGCCCCAATGTGGAAATAAACAGACATTCAACACCAGCTTCATGTCTTCTGTTCTCACCCAAAGACATAAAGTTTCTCAACCAAAATATACGATCCTCTGCTTTGTAAAGCTTCCCACCAGACTGTCAATGTGTAGAGGTGTCCGTCTTAGAACCAAAAACTGGCCATAATATAGTGTGATCATCATTGTCAACAAGATTATCAGAAGATGTATGTAGTAAGGTCAGATCATGTACTCGTATTCCTGATGCCAGAAGTAAAATAACAGAACATCTACGAGATGCTTTGAAAAGAGTCGGTTCCTTTGGAGGATTTTTACAAAGCCAAGATACCAAGGGTCCTGGATCCCAAGTAAATGCTCTAGGCTTCTTATTTGCATAATTCCCTATACTTCTCATCACTCGCTTGACCAAGGGATGGTCACACAAAAACCGACACTGCAGACTTGTGAAGCGCTATAGTACTGGTAGCCAAGCCTTTCTTCACTCTTAGGTATGCTAAAAACCGTGCCAGCTGAGATCCCCAAGCGTATATTCATGTCAACCCGCATGTGACCAATCGTTCAAGTTGTCGACCAACATGGGTATTATGTGAGGTCGGTCTAGGTCTCTTCTCTTTAGGTCTGGTAACCAAAACACTTTTGGCCAATTTGGGGCTACAACCAGGTACACCCCTAATGACTTGTTGAGATGTGCCAGCACTCGTGGCACTAAGCAGGGGGAGGAAAGATTCATGCCAAGGGGAAATTCCAACTCCTGCTGAACACGTTGTGAAGCATTGCTCTCTTGTCGTGAGAATCTATTGAGACATACTGATCCACGACGTGAGCCCTTGAGGAAGCGAATAGATCCACTAATGGACTGCCCCACTTGTGAAAAAACAGCTCTTACCGCTGGGGGTAGAAAGTGCCATTCTGGTAATATCATCCCTCGGGATAGATGATCCGCGAGGCCATTGTAGCGTCCCGGCAAATACTGCACTTGTTAAGAGATTCTGTGCTTGTCCAAAAGCGCAAGAATTTGAAATCTCAGATGAAGGAGACCCATCGACTTGGTGCCCCCCTCGTTCCTCAAGTAGGCTACGACTATCCTGTTTTCTGATTGAATGAGTAACGAAGAACTTCTCAAATTCTGAGTCAGAGACGTTAAGGCATTTAAGATTGCTGTCATCTCCTTCATGTCGCAATATCCCCCCCTCTAACTGTCTGTCCAACAACCCGACAGAGGTACATAGTCAATCAGGGCTCCCCAGCCGTGATCTGCCGCATTCGTAGTCAGAAAATGAAGAGTTAAAACATGATCTAAGTTGATCATCCACCATTTCATTTCCGACAAGACCTCCTTCTTTATCGGAGACTTTTGCTGAGGGGTCAGCTTCAGCATTAACTGTAATTGTAACAGTCAAGTATGGAGTTGACCTCTGGGGACCATAAAGGTAGCAAAATTCAACTTTCCGAGAATACTCTGAGCTTCTTTCAGAGTCCATCTTCCTTTTGTCACGAAGCTCTGAAGTGAATTCCAAAGACCTTGGCGTCTGTATTTGGTTAAGGACTTCTGTTTCAGATGGGGGTTCTACATAATTCCAAGATATTCCACTGACTGTGCTGGCTGACGAACACACTTTTGGAAATTTACCGACCAACCTAACCGCTCTAACAATTAAAGAGCTTCTCATGTTTGACTGAGGACCTCTCCGGTTTGATGAGCCAGGAGAAAGTCGTCTAGGTACACAATGATCCTGATACACTGTCTACGCAGGATTTCTGCAATCCAATTTGTGATAGCTTTTAAATTGAAGATCGGCCTTTTCGAGCTGTCGCTCTTTTGAACCAGAAAAAGTGTTGATAAGAAGGTGGCATTATTGCCAGCTCTTTCCATGTACCATCTCTCATAATTGTCATTTCCGGGATTACTTTCGTTTTGAACCTCCTTGCAGAAGCTTGGCTTGGACTTATCAACGAGGGCTCTCGGATGAATGGTATGCGGTATCTTCTTATCATATGTAAGATGGTCTCTGGGGCATCTAGGGCCTGCCATTCTCTCCAATCATCCTGTAGTTGACCCGCCCAAAATGGTTGATAGTCATCTGTTGAAGCGGCCACGAGAGGTCTGCTCCCTCGCGCCACGCTTCTGTTCCCTCCCCTTACCCGTCGTACGGGAGGAATATTGGAGGTCTCACCCGTGGTCTGCCCGCCGGGGAAACAAGGGAAAAGGCATATTTTCCTTTGATGTTTGCTTGGGGGAAAGCCAACAACCTCCTTAGATGTTGAAGGGCGGTTATGCGCCGACATCTGTTGAAGCGGCCACGAGAGGTCTGCCCCCTCGCGCCACGCTTCTGTTCCCTCCCCTTATCTCTCGTACGAGAGGAATATTGGGGGTCTCGCCCGTGGTCTGCCCGCCGGGGAAACGAGGGAAATGGCATATTTTCCTTTGATGTTTGCTTAAGGGGAAAGGCAACAACCTCCTTAGATATTGAAGGGCGGTTGTGCGCCAACACCTGTTGAAGCGGCCACGAGAGGTCTGCCCCCTCGCGCCACGCTTCTGTTCCCTCCCCCTATTCCTCACACGGGAGGAATACTGGGGGTCTCGCCCGTGGTCTGCCCGCCGGGGAAACGAGGGAAATGCCATATTTTCCTTTGATGTCTGCTTGGGGGCAAAGGCAACAACCTCCTTAGATGTTGAAGGGCGGTTGTGCACCGAGTGGCTACCTGAGGTAGGCGCACTGGACTAAAGCACTTTGTTACACCACCTAGTTTCTGCAACTGGGCAGAAAGTGCTTCTTCCCCAAAAGGATGAGTGGAATACTGAGGAATTCTGCTGAAGAGCCTCCGTTCCATTCCAGTCTTAAAGCTGTCCATTGTTCCTGACAAGGAACCTTCTGAACTACATTTGATAAGTTTTTGGAGAGCCTTTTGAAAGCACTCTCTGCTTCAATGAGGCATGCAATGCCAGCATCTTTTCCATAATATGAAATATTGGTGAGGCGGTGTCAAATGCCAGCACCTCGCAGTTTACCTCCAGCTCTTTGAAGCCTGGATCAGCTAAATATTCAGACATATGCGGACATTGGCCCACTCGCCCGAGTTGGAAACGAATTATAGGTCCCGCAAAATCGAAACATATTTTTTACCCACTTATAAGGGAAATACTCGGGAGCTGGTATCACTCGACACGCCTACAGTGACGTTAAGCGCTTCGTCAACAATATAAGTTACGCATACTTGTGTGCGTGTCACGCACTCAAGTGTTTCAAATCTGGCCTGTTCTTTTTGCCGGAATTAAAGCGCAACACTCTATCTAGACATTTATATAATCAAAGGTCCAATGTTAAACATCAAACTGCGTCAAACGATTATCAGACGAACATGAATTCGTATTTGTAATTTGAGTATTGTAATATGACATGGGCGATGGTCATATTCCATTCAAAATTCGTTTACATAAATTCCAAAGGTGGAAAAATGGTGAAATGTGTTTACAATTGATCCATAATTAGGTAATTACGTAATTCAGCTCAATTTATCGTTTTGATCTTAGCCAACAGGCCGAGAAGCAATTGCTATCGGCGTCATTCCGTTTCGAAATCAGGCGACGCAGATTTATATAGCGTAGTAGAAATACGACGCTAATATTGTCAAAAATGTTCACACTATTCACTTGCACTAATATTTCTTCATAAAATTACGCATTTGCGGGTAGCAACAGATATATTTTCGTTAAAACAATTTACGAACGAAAAATAACATGACCGGACGTGGCCAAAACAAAGCCAAAATTGAATCAAAACGGCGTCTCAGGACGCCAACTGTTGGCGACAATTATACAACTGAAGGAAGCTATAGAAGAAAGGCGGGAAATTCAAGATAAAGCAATGGATATGACCGACGCTGGCGGGAAATAAGGCTGATATCTCACATTATATATTCTGGATAAGCAACGACACACATAATAACCGTGTATGTGAAAACCTAACTAATAAACTAACACAGTACAATCTCACTATTCCGGCGCTATTAAAAACCAGAGGGTGCCGGATTATTGGAATGTTCGGATTACTGGATTATATAGAGAAAAAATCATAATAAATAAAACAAAGCATTTCATAAAGAGAATATACACACCATTTACCAGTCCTGGATTTGTCAATAGGCCTTATAGGCCGCGGCCTAGGGGCGGCAGAGTTCAGGGGGCGGCGCTCGCTCGCTCCGGTAAGCCGTTAATTTTGTTTACGATTATAAACAACAACATAAAAGTCACTGGTGATAGATAGAGTTTTCTATCTATTAACCTTTAGACTCCGTACGGGACCGCAGATTTGTGTCGTTCAATGCACAACGGTCCAATACGGACCTGTAATTGTGGTGCGAATATTTCACAAAAAAGGCTTTGGCATTGGGCTACAGAAATAGGTGTAGGACCTCGATTTAGTGATTTTCATGTTTTTTTTTTAAATACATAAGGAATATCTATATTTTATTTATACCTTGCGGTCATTTTACATATATTCAAGAGTATATTCTAAAATTTTCAAATATTTTCCTCAAAAAATAACTAATAAAAAATAATAAAAACTGCCGCGTTGTGTAAGTCGCCATCCGGCAGGACAATTTGTGTAAATTAATTTTTCAATAAACCTCACTTCGTACAAAAAAATCGAAAATTATTATTTCTAATATATTTAAATGTGAAAATTTATTTATGATTTTTTAACATTCTTTTGGAGGTTTTTTGCCATTAAGAAAATTGTTAAAATAAAGATATTGTTTAGGATTGGGGTACAAACAAAGCGCATTTATATAAAAAAAAACTATGTTCTGAGTTTGATAAAGATTGATAAACAACTGTAGAAGCTAGAGGTTACACAAATTCAAAAAAAGTAGTCTCGAGAAAAATACGTTTGAAAATAAGAGTGGCAGTAAAACAGTGGTAGTTCGACCGAGGGACACTCACTCAAACGCATGTAACTTTTAAATGGGGTGGAATTTTGGTTTGAAATTTTCAGAAAATATTTTTGAATAGTTCTACCATCGATTTATGAAAAAAAAGAATTTTTTGAAGCCTCTACGCCTATTTCCCTCTTAAAGGAACCTTTAGACGCCCAGTGATCCCGTACGGCACCGCGGATTGCGTTGTGCGATTATGGTGCGAATATTTCACAAAAAATACTTGGGCAGTGGGCTAGCTTTATTTGGTTACTAATCGTATTTTGGAATGATATTCCAAAATAGCATAAAGACTAAAAAAAGTGAGTGCTCAGATTCAGAGCTCATAATATGTTGATGTACTGACGGAATCTGATTTTTATGGATCTCTTCTCGAGTTTATTATACCAGAGCAAGAAAACTTTGATTATTTCGAAGAAAGTGCAATTGAAATAAGCGCACTTTAGCAATATCAGGGCGACATTCAGAGTTAGATGACCCTAAGAGAAAAAACTTTACAGACGAAACATCAAATGAGGGTATTGAAACCACTTCCTGAATGACATCTGAATTAGAGATAAGGCGTATGCGAAGGCATAAGGAATAATATGAAGGCATAATACTTCAAAGAAAAAAAATCATTTTTAAAAAAATGGGTGAACTTTCAACACAACCAGTCTTAGAAAAAGCTGTGTCTTGTGCAATGATTTAGAAAACGATTTATTTCAGGAATGGGTACGCTTACAAGGTCACGTTTTCTCCAATACGACGGCAGAGAAAACTGAATCTACATCATTACTGAATCTTTCTAAGGAATTTTTTTGAGAAAACCATCTCTGTGTAACGTTTACCCAAACTTGGATATAGCTCTCCGCGTCGCACTTTGCACTCCGGCCACATTTTTTTTTGGAGAAAGGAGTTTTTTTTATTTAAAGCGAGTGAAGAAATACCAAAGGTCTTCATTATAGCAAGAAAAACTTTACTCTTCGGACCTTCTACGCATAGAAGCAACTATGAAGCTATTATAAATGATTTTGTCAAATAAAAAATCCCGTAAAAATTGTAATTCTTGTTTCATGTTACACTTTTATTTTACGAATAATTCATTCTTTATTTCATTTTCGAATACCTACTTAACGTATATTTGAATATTTATTTTTAAAATTTTGTGTCACCTAATAAAAGCCTACAAGTGAGTGATCATGGTAAGTGGCAATTTCTAAGAAGGATGAAGGGGCGGCGCAAATGAAGTGGCCTATACGGATGAAAAGTATAAATACGGCCCTGCCATTCACACTTCAAAACAACAGGTAAATACGTTCGCAAGTGCACTTGAGATAAGTTTTGAGGTTAGATTGCTAGACGACAACGCAGCGATGGAGCGCATAGGCGTAGAGGGGCGAGGGAGGCGCGGGCGGAGGGTGCCGGATTATTGGACGTACCGGTCTATTGAAGTGCCGGATTAGTGAGATTGTACTGTATTGTCTAAACTAATATTTAACAGCCATAAAAAGTTATATTTATTTATTTATTTTTTCATGTTCTCCGTAAAACGGTTATTCACCAATACATTATGGAGAAGATTACAAATTAGACAAAAAGTATAGCAAAACACATAAAAAGGTCAGTTTCACTACTTTGTGACATACGTCAAAAGATAATTGTTAAACTGCCTGTAGGTTACGTTAAAAATGTCAATGGCCAATGCAGACTCGTTGAGCAGTTCAGTCGCTCTGTTGACTGGCGCGTTCTGATAGGCAGAAGTCCTCGCTTTTGGAGCATAAAAAAGGGTATGGGACCTTCCACGAGTATACTTGTCTGGGACATATAAGTTAATTTCTTTCAAAATAGGTGGATTATGTATAGTTCCAGAGATTATCTTAAAAAAATGTTTTCCTAAAAATATTTTTCGGCGGGCTTCTAATGTATTAAGATCGAGCATTCCTGCTAAGAATAAGGATGGATACAGGAAAGGGTAGTACATATATTCCCTCATATACAGGGTGTAACAGGACATACCCGAGGGATTTTAACCATCGATTCCTGACATTATTTGGAGTAAAAAATGTAAATGAAATTTTGGTCTCCGGTGACATTTTTGATGTTTTTTTTATTTATTTTTTCTACAAAAATATGAAAAAATGGTAAGTGTAGGACAGTTTGAGGCGGGGTGAAGGGTTGGTCGATTACTCGGCTGTGTGACCAATGACAACAAGTGGAAGAAATTTTTTTTGTTTGAATTTGAAGAAAAAAAAAATTTAAAAAAAAAATGTCATAAAAAAAGTCACCGGAGACCAAAATTTCATTAACATTTTTTACTCCAAATATGCTCAGGAATCGCTGGTTAAAATCCCTCGGGTACGTCCTGTTACACCCTGTATAGGTAACGCATGAATCTCTTTTGTACTTTTTCTATTTCGAGAATATGGTTTTGCTCAGAAGGGGCCCAAATAATGGAGCTATATTCCAAGATACTGCGAACAAGTGCTTCATACGTTCTTTGGATTGCGATTCCGTTGGTAAATGATCTTGAATTACGAAGAACAAATCCAAGCATTTTGTTGGCACGGGAGACAATATCAGATATATGGGATTTGAAAGAGAGATTTGCTTCAAAAATTACGCCAAGGTCTCGAATCTCATTTTTACGTGTTAATTTATGTTTATTAATGTGGTAGGGGAACAGGATTGTATCGTTGGATCTTGTAAATATAACGACACTGCATTTCTGAATGCTGAAGAGGAAGAGGGTAGTTTACTTGTTGTATAATCTTTTTTCTGCGCTTTCCCATTTTAGTATTTTTTTTTTTTACCAACGGAATAGCTAATAACTTTTCAAAAGGGTATTATAATGTCACTCTGCTGAGTTATCATGGAACCAGTAATATGATATATATATACATATATATATTTTTTTTTTTGTGGAAAAAAATCCTTAGGGCCTATGTCATCTTTGGGGATACTGTGTGAAGGTTATTTTTAGGAGAAAGGAAAGAGAGGAAGTTCTGGGAAGAAAAAAGATGAGAGGGATGGGTAGGAATCCGGGGTCAATGTCTCCAAGAGTGATGGACGTATGAATCCATCCCTCCCACTGAGGTGCATCATCCTATGGGTCGGGGGAGTTTGGCTCGAGGGGTCTAGGTTGGGTCTTCCTCAACCAGTCTATCCTGATTCGGCCCGCCATGCAGTAGTTGGGAAGAAGCATTCGCCGCCAAGACCTGGACAAACATTACCCCATGAGCCCGGGCACCCTTGCCTTAGGTATAGCTAGACTTATCTCAGGTACGGTGTGATTTTCACGGGTCTGGGCTAGTAATAAATGTTACACATGCTCCGTGCGTATCTCAGAAGGCTTAGTGGGATAAATCATTGGCTCGAGTTATAGGATATTTTGCTTACTGTCTGTTAAAGAGTGGGCTTAATACCTATTCTGACTGTTGTCCATTTTGCAGATTTAGTCTCCAGAATCCCCATCAGACTTCATATCCATCTCCTCAACATGGATGCGGACAAGGGCTTAATATACAGCGCAACCAACTGGGAGGAAACCCTTAAAGCATTCAAACCCATCAAAGATAACATAAGTAAACTGGCTTTGGATCCATTTCCAGATGTCAAAGTGCTGGCGGCCTTTGCTAAACTGTCATACTCGGACTGTGCCGAACAGCTGGTCCTGCCTGAAGGATGGCTACTGCTCACCACGGCACGGAACAACTCCTATCGTAACGGGTACTTTGGCTGTGCATTCCTGAACCCTTCAGAGCAGCAGGTCGCCATAGCCCACAGAGGGACTGACCTTAAGAATGTGGGGGCACTCTGGGCTGATGGAAAGGGTGTATATTTCACTGGATACACCGAGCACATGTTCTCTGCCATTACATTTGCAGACCGCATCAAGGAAGCGATTCTGAAAATAACGAAACAACACGCCGAAAGTCGCTACGTATTATCAATTTGTGGCCATTCCCTGGGAGGGTGGCTGGCCGGAGTCACCACCTTGACGGTGAAACATCTTGAGAGGAAGGGCAATGGCTTCTGCAAGACCGTCAGCCCCCGTGAAGGCATCCACGCACACACTTTGGTCCTGGATGGTCCGGGCGTCAGAGACATGTTGATCAAGCTGTGCGCACATTATGATGTGCGTTATGACCGGTCCATGAGCACCAAGTACTTGGATATAACCACCATCTTAGCTGCCCCCAATGTGGTGAACAGCACTGGATTTCACGTGGGAGATCTACAACAGATTTATACTAAACGTGTCGCCCTCCCCAGTGACTCGAAGAAGCCCACCATCATGACCAATAAAGATACCCACAGCTTAAAAAATTTTATCGATGCTATTGAAGATGGGAAGGAGACCTATACCGTAAAGAACTGGCCACGGGGATGGACTGAGCGGAAATATTTCCACTTACAAGAATTTATCTGCAATTCTTATTTCTTGCATATGGTTCCTGAACCCGATCTTGAAAAAGTACCAACTGCAGAATCTAGTGGCAGCCACCGGAATGCGGAAGAAGAAATTGCTGGCAAAAATCCTGCAGAAACACAAATCTTACGATACAAAGTTTTTAAATCATCGGGAGACACCTGCCACCTGGGAGTGTTTACCTTAGAAGAGCTTAGTTTCATACAAAATTGGCGTTTTTTTCATTGCAACTCACTAATTAAATTGACTGAAATTGATAAATTTCTCTCTCATAAAAAACTGGAAAGATTAGTTGTTCCAACATTTGAGATTGATGCTTCACGAAACACCATCACTTGCAAAACAAAGGAAAATTTGAAAAAGTTGATTGGACTAACCAAACAATTGCTGCGCTGGTTTTCTAAAGATATCACGGATGCTGTGCATAAACAAAACAAAAGTATAGAGTCAGGCCCCTTGTACATGGCTGGTCAGGCCTATCTTCGCACCTTGCCCAGTATCCTGGACTGCGTGGACTCCTTGGGTTTACAGACATTCTTAGAAGCATCTGAGCAACGTGTTTTACAAATTGTGACTAGTGATTTAAAATTTGAAGCTGCCAGATTAAAAAATATTTTAATTCAGATTAAAAACACATCTTTGAATGAAAAATATTTGAAAGAAAATAATCACATATTCCTCTGTTGGAATGATCTGGCCAGTATAGCTAAGAATGTAAATATCGAAGCCTTAAACAAGAGCAATGTTACTATTGACAACCTGCTCGTTCTTGAGTTTGATTCTTCAAATAATGATTATTCAAGCGACGATATTTTGAGTAAAATACTAAATAATGTAGAAATAGGCATCCATAAGAAGCTCATTATCATTCTACAGAAACCGATAGATTCGGAATTTTTATTGAATTTTAAGCTGACCGTTGAAACCAAACCTTTCAAAGCATTTGAATTAAGCGATCTCGCTTCTACATCTAGTGAAGAAATACTCTCAAGAGATGCAATAGCCTTAGGGGAAAAAAATCTTAGCCTCAGTACATTACTGGGAAATGATTGTACATCTAACGACGAACAGATTCGAAAAAAAATTAGTATAATGATTTCACCTATTTTGAAAAAACTCGCAACGGACGCACAATATACATCTAAAATCCCAAACAAGCTCTCGAAACTTTGTGATGTAGAAGCCCTCTATTCCAAAGGGAACAAAGTAGTGAGTAAAGAAAAGCTTATCGCACTCCTGGAGAGGAGTGGGGACGGTGGACCGCTGGTAGTGATCAGCGATCCAGAGCTGCTCAGTCAGGAGTACTGGGAGGAGGAAGTGGAGGCTGTGCGGGGGAGAATATTCACCTCTGACGAAGAACTTGATGGACAGAACCTGTTTCTAGAAAAGTGTCAAGAGAAGTCAGCCAGTGTAATATATTGGCTACATTTGAGCGCAGAAGGTCTCACCCTGGGGGAAGTTTACAATAGCGGTCTCTATATGCCCAGGAAGTTCTGCGCTTGTTTTACCATTAAATCCATGGATGCATTTGTTCGCTACAGCGGAAACAAGGATATATTTATATTCAAAAATGTTGAGAATAAATCAGTACTTATTAGCGCCTTTAATTTATCCAGCGAGGCTGAGGGTTTATTTGTCTCACAAAATCACTTTCAAATTCTAACTCGTTATCAAGAAATGGAATTCCAAGATAATAAAAAATTGGAATCGTTCAACAAACATTATTTTAAATTGCTGGTGATTAGAGGCAGCCCTTGTCTGGTATGGCTATACTCCCACGGCTCTCTGGATGGTCTGCGCCCCTTCATCACCAGGGATGACAGGGACCCCATCGAGGAAGGTGATTTCAGCAATATGAAGAAGAACCTGACCATTATTGCTGATGATCCTGGTATGGGAAAGACCACCGTCCTGACCCGCATTTCGGAGCTCATCCGAGGCTCTTGGGTACTGAGAATTGACCAAAATCACTTGAAGGCCATCGAAAAACTACCTTCAAAATTTAATCTGCAATCGGTAGCAAAATGTTTGATTTTGCCTTCGGGTTTGCCTACTGACGACAATTTGCCACGCAATATTTTACAGCATTGCCTCGAAGCGGATGGTTCGTGGCAGGTGTGTATTTTGGTGGATGCTTTTGACGAGATAACTAACGAAAAAACCAAAGTCAAATTGGTAAAACTTCTGAAATATTTAAAAAACACAACAACTTGTAAAACGATAGTCACCACACGTGTACACCCGCAAGAAGAGCTCGAAAACGAATTTGGAGAATTTTCCACAGAAATGATAAAAATCACAGAAACAGAACAGGATGATTACATGATGAAGTTTTGGCTTCCTCACCTGGCCCTGGAACTCCCAGAGCACGGAGAGTTGGAGAAGGGGAGGCTTTGCAAGTTTGCCAGAGAGCTGCGGGTGGAGGTGGAGGGAGTGCTCGGGGAAGACGTGGCCAGCTTCATGGGCATCCCGCTGCAGATTCGAATGCTGGCCGAAGTATTCCTCAATCAGGCCGTACAGTCTGTGGTGTCTCCTGAGCAAGCGCAGAACTCAAGCAAAATCACAAATCTGTCTGACTTGTATAAACAGTTTCTCGAAGTTAAGAAATCAATATACTTTGAGCAGAAGACTAATCTCAACAAAGATCTACCGTCTACCATTCAAAATCAGTTGGTTAGAAACTTGATGGAGCACCATTGCGTCCTAGCATTTCAGTCCCTTGATCCAAAGTTTGCCGCAGAATATTTCACAAACACAATAATAACCAGCCAAGAATTGAAGGACATAAGCAGACTAGGGATAATCCGGGCTAATACAGATGGAACCTTTCCTTTCATCCACCGGACGTTTGAAGAATACTTTTGCGCAGATTTTTTCGTCCAATGGATCAGACAGGGAAGAACCAAAGAAGATAATATACTCATTAAAAACAAATTGTTCATTTTATTGCATAGGCCAGAACATTATTTAATCAGAATGTTCATTGAAACTCAGCTTGATACCTCACCACCTACACTGAGCGATGCATTGGAAAAAAATCCGATATTATGCAAAAGCTGGTCTGAACATCCTCAGCTATTCTTCAATGATCGTGATAAAACTCCATTGCATGTAGCAGCCGAGGAACAGAATCTGCACACCGTTGCAGTCCTCCTGAGTGGCCCCAGCAGCAGGACATCTGAGGAAGCCTTTGTGTCCTTTGTAGCAGCTAGAGACAAGGCCGGGAGGACTGCACTGAACGTAGCATTGGAGAATGGGAATGGCAAAATTGAAAATGAAATAACGAAAAACGTGAAGAATTGCTCATATGAGTCACTATTAGAAATCATGCTTGCTACTTTCATAAATATGGGAGGCGAAAGAGATGACAACTTGTTTGGGGAATATTGTTTAAAGACACAGCCTTCATCTAGTGCAAACATGGCCTTAATGAGAACTGAACAGATTAGAAGGCAAATCACTCCATTTGTGGCAGCGGTGAGAGAAGATAACTACAGGACCGTTCTAGAAATATTCGGTGGCATGGAAAGTGACACTGAGCGAGCTTACTTACTGATTGCCTTCGATAGTCAGGGTGACACTGCCATTAATCTCGCGGCAAGTAAAAAAGATCATAAGCTTTTCAAAATATTTGCTAAACAAGGAGTTTGCATGTCATTTGATAAATTTGAACAGAGTCCCATACATTGCGCAGCACTGGAAGGACACATTAGTATTGTGAAATATTTACTAAATCAATCGAAAGAAACCTATGACAGCATAAATACAATCAATAATGATAAGTATCCCGATGAAGAGGAAACCGCATTTCAGTACACTGAAAAGAAAAAAATGTTTTTTTCTATAAATTCTAAGGGAAATGAAGGTTCTACCGCTTTGTTATTGGCTGCCCATCGAGGGTATAAGGACATTGTGCAAGAACTCTTGGAGAAAGGAGCAGATGTCCACACAAGGAACAATATCGGTTTTACTGCCTTAAAATCAGCTGCACTTGGAGGACATCTAGAGGTCGTTGAACGCCTAATTTTAAATAAACCTGATTTAAACTCAAGGGATGCAGATGGTAACTCAGCTCTAATCCATGCAGCTAATAATGGGCACTATGATATAGTACGAACACTATTGGACACCGGTGCAGACATCCACATACGGAATTCAGGGGGTAACTCTGCATTCATACGTGCTGCAAATAATGGATATCTAGATATCGTCGAACTCCTTCTGTTGAATGGAGCTATTTTGAACTCCCGGAATAACCATGGTAACTCTGCACTCCCCCTTGCAGCTTATAATGGGTACTATGACGTAGTGCGCAATCTGTTGGAGAAAGGAGCAGACATCCACACAAGGAATAGCATGGGCAGTTGTGCATTAAATTACGCTGCACGTTTTGGACACACAGGGGTCGTCGAACTCCTACTTTTGAAAGGGGCTGATGTGAATTCGCAGAATGAAGAAGGTAAATCTGCTCTTATCGAGGCTGCTAATAATGGGCACCTTGAAACAATACGAAAACTGTTGGAGAAAGGTGCAGACATCCACACACGGAATAGCGTCGGCGACTGTGCATTAAACTATGCTGCATATTTCGGAAATATAGAGGTCGTCGAACTCCTACTTTTGAAAGGGGCTGATGTGAATTCCCAGAACGAAGAAGGTGAATCTGCTCTTATCGAAGCTGCTGATAATGGGCAACTTGAAACAGTACGAAAACTGTTGGAAAAAGGTGCAGACATCCACTTACAGAAAAAAGACGGTAGTTCTGCATTCATACGTGCTGCAAATAACGGATATCTAAATGTCGTTGAACTCCTTCTGTTGAAGGGAGCTGTTTTGAATTCCCGGAATAATTACGGTAACTCAGCCCTCCCCCTTGCAGCTTATAATGGGCACTATGACGTAGTGCACAATCTGTTGGAGAAAGGAGCAGACGTCCACGCAAGGAATAGCATGGGCAGTTGTGCATTAAATTACGCTGCACGTTTTGGACACACAGGGGTCGTCGAACTCCTACTTTTGAAAGGGGCTGATGTGAATTCGCAGAATGAAGAAGGTAAATCTGCTCTTATCGAGGCTGCTAATAATGGGCATCTTGAAACAATACGAAAACTGTTGGAGAAAGATGCAGACATCCACACACGGAATAGCGTCGGCGATTATGCATTAAACCATGCTGCATATTTCGGACACACAGAGGTCGTCGAACTCCTAATTTTGAAAGGAGCTGATGTGAATTCCCAGAATGAAAATGGTACATCTGCTCTTATGTACGCTGCTTATGATGGGCACTTTGAGACGATAGAAAAACTGTTGGAGAAAGGAGCGGACGTCCATACAAGAAATAACGGCGGCGACTGTACATTAAGCTTTGCTGCATACTTCGGACACACAGACGTCGTCGAACTCTTACTTTTGAAAGGAGCTGATGTGAATTCCCAGAATGAAAAAGGTAAATCTGCTCTTATGCACGCTGTTTATGACGGGCACCTTGAGACGGTAGAAAAACTGTTGGAGAAAGGAGCAGACGTTCACTCAAGGAATAGTGTCGGGGACTGCGCATTAAACAATGCTGCACATTTCGGTCACACAGAGGTCGCCGAACTCCTACTCTTGAAAGGCGCTGATGTGAATTCCCAGAATGAAAAAGGTGCATCTGCTCTTATTGAAGCTGCTATAAAAGGGCACCTTGACATGGTACGAAAATTGTTGGAGAAAGGAGCAGACGTCCATACAAGGAATAGCAATGGCGACTGTGCATTAAGCAATGCTGCACATTTCGGACACACAGAGATCGTCGAACTCCTACTTTTGAAAGGAGCTGATGTGAATTCCCAGAATGAAAAAGGTGCATCTGCTCTTATCGAAGCTGCTATAAAAGGGCACCTTGACATGGTACGAAAATTGTTGGAGAAAGGAGCAGACGTCCATACAAGGAATAGCAATGGCGACTGTGCATTAAGCAATGCTGCACATTTCGGACACACAGAGATCGTCGAACTCCTACTTTTGAAAGGAGCTGATGTGAATTCCCAGAATGAAAAAGGTGCATCTGCTCTTATCGAAGCTGCTATAAAAGGGCACCTTGACATGGTACGAAAATTGTTGGAGAAAGGAGCAGACGTCCATACAAGGAATAGCAATGGCGACTGTTCATTAAGCAATGCTGCACATTTCGGACACACAGAGATCGTCGAACTCCTACTTTTGAAAGGAGCTGATGTGAATTCCCAGAATGAAAAAGGTGCATCTGCTCTTATCGAAGCTGCTATAAAAGGGCACCTTGACATGGTACGAAAATTGTTGGAGAAAGGAGCAGACGTCCATACAAGGAATAGCAATGGCGACTGTGCATTAAGCAATGCTGCACATTTCGGACACACAGAGATCGTCGAACTCCTACTTTTGAAAGGAGCTGATGTGAATTCCCAGAATGAAAAAGGTGCATCTGCTCTTATCGAAGCTGCTATAAAAGGGCACCTTGACATGGTACGAAAATTGTTGGAGAAAGGAGCAGACGTCCATACAAGGAATAGCAATGGCGACTGTGCATTAAGCAATGCTGCACATTTCGGACACACAGAGATTGTCGAACTCCTACTTTTGAAAGGAGCTGATGTGAATTCCCAGAATGAAAAAGGTGCATCTGCTCTTATCGAAGCTGCTATAAAAGGGCACCTTGACATGGTACGAAAATTGTTGGAGAAAGGAGCAGACGTCCATACAAGGAATAGCAATGGCGACTGTGCATTAAGCAATGCTGCACATTTCGGACACACAGAGATCGTCGAACTCCTACTTTTGAAAGGAGCTGATGTGAATTCCCAGAATGAAAAAGGTGCATCTGCTCTTATCGAAGCTGCTATAAAAGGGCACCTTGACATGGTACGAAAATTGTTGGAGAAAGGAGCAGACGTCCATACAAGGAATAGCAATGGCGACTGTGCATTAAGCAATGCTGCACATTTCGGACACACAGAGATCGTCGAACTCCTACTTTTGAAAGGAGCTGATGTGAATTCCCAGAATGAAAAAGGTGCATCTGCTCTTATCGAAGCTGCTATAAAAGGGCACCTTGACATGGTACGAAAATTGTTGGAGAAAGGAGCAGACGTCCATACAAGGAATAGCAATGGCGACTGTGCATTAAGCAATGCTGCACATTTCGGACACACAGAGATCGTCGAACTCCTACTTTTGAAAGGAGCTGATGTGAATTCCCAGAATGAAAAAGGTGCATCTGCTCTTATCGAAGCTGCTATAAAAGGGCACCTTGACATGGTACGAAAATTGTTGGAGAAAGGAGCAGACGTCCATACAAGGAATAGCAATGGCGACTGTGCATTAAGCAATGCTGCACATTTCGGACACACAGAGATCGTCAAACTCCTACTTTTGAAAGGAGCTGATGTGAATTCCCAGAATGAAAAAGGTGCATCTGCTCTTATCGAAGCTGCTATAAAAGGGCACCTTGACATGGTACGAAAATTGTTGGAGAAAGGAGCAGACGTCCATACAAGGAATAGCAATGGCGACTGTGCATTAAGCAATGCTGCACATTTCGGACACACAGAGATCGTCAAACTCCTACTTTTGAAAGGAGCTGATGTGAATTCCCAGAATGAAAAAGGTGAATCTGTTCTTATGTACGCTGCTTACGGGGGGTACCTTGAGATTGTAGAAAAACTGTTGGAGAAAGGAGCAGATCTCCATACGAGGAATAGTGTCGGCGACTGCGCATTAAACACTGCTGCACATTTCGGACACACAGAGGTCGTCGAACTCCTACTTTTGAAAGGAGCTGATGTGAATTCCCAGAATGAAAAAGGTGAATCTGCTCTTATGTACGCTGCTTACGATGGGCACCTTGAGACGGTGAAAACACTGTTGGAGAAAGGAGCAGATGTCCATACAAGGAATAGCGTCGGCGACTCTGCATTAAACACTGCTGCACATTTCGGACACACAGAGGTCGTCGAACTCCTAATTTTGAAAGGAGCTAATGTGAATTCCCAGAATGAAAAAGGTGAATCTGCTCTTATGTACGCTGCTTACGACGGGCACCTTGAGACGGTAGAAACACTGTTGGAGAATGGAGCAGACGTCCATACAAGGAATAGCACCGGCGACTGTGCATTAAACAATGCTGCACATTTCGGACACACAGAGATCATCAAACTTCTAATTTTGAAAGGAGCTGATGTGAATTCCCAGAATGTAACAGGTAAATCTGCTTTAATGTACGCTGCTTATGATGGGCATCTTGAGGCGGTAGAAACACTGTTGGAGAAAGGAGCAGATGTCCATATAAGGAATAGCATCGGTGACTGTGCATTAAACAATGCTGCACATTTCGGACACACAGGGGTCGTCGAACTCCTACTTTTGAAAGGAGCTGATGTGAATTCCCAGAATGAAAAAGGTGAATCTGCTCTTATCGATGCTGCTAATAAAGGGCACCTTGAGACTGTACGAAAACTATTAGAGAAAGGAGCAAACATTCACACAAGGAATACTATGGGTTGGACTGCATTTAACTGTTCTGCAGCTTTTGGACATTTAGAGGTTGCCAAACTGTTAATACTGAATGAAGCTGATTTGAATTCTCGAGATATAGATGGTGATACCTCTCTACTCCACGCCTCTGCTATTGGGCACACTGAGATTGTTCTACTTCTGCTGCAGAGCGGTGTTGATGTGAACACCCAGGGTGATGATGGCAGAACTGCTTTATCATGGGCAGCACACGAAGGATTTGTCAGAGTTGTGGAGGTCCTTCTGCAGCACAATGCCGATGTCTCCTGTCAGGACGAGGATGGAAAGACGGCTCTCTCCTGGGCGGAAGAAAAGGGACACCGAGAGGTGGTTGATCTTCTTCGCAGGCACCAGAAAGCCAAGCCGAGTGATTCTTCTCTTCTTTCCTCTTTCTACCACCAATTGTGACAACAGTTTTTAAGGGCAGTGCCACCAGCCCTATATTACATTAAAATATATGAGGGATCAAACAATAATAATGTGAAATCTATTCAACTTTAAAATTCGTTAAATCAACATTAAAGTATTTCTATAAAATGTAAACAAACGAGTGAAATATTAAATCTTAGTTCACTGTTCTGTTATATTAAATTAAAAACTTTTATATTAAACACATTATTTGATAAGTAAAGAAAATCAATGCAAGTGCTTTCTTCTTACTTCAAATGACTAGAAAAGTGGTTCTTGGAACAACTTAGAACAGAATGTGCCCACGAAACATGCACTAAAGTGTATCAACTGCAGCAGTGACAAGTTAGTATTTAGTGTGTGAAGCTATAGATATCCTGTACGCAATCCAAGGAAGAGACAAGGCAGATGCAGCGCCTGCTGACTGAACCCTGAACTACTGAACACATACTCCAGGAACCTCCAGCTCAACCGACTTCAATATAGGTAAAGTAACCTATAACATACCTGCATTTTTTTACATTAGCTCTGTACTGGAGACCTTTGGGAAAATAATTCCCCTTAGGGCATATGTCACCTTTGGGAATACTGCATGGAGGGTCTCTTTAGGGAAAGGAATGAGAGGAGGTTCTGGGTAAGAACATGTGTAAGAATCTGGGTGGGTAAGAATCTGGGTGGGTAAGAATCTGGGTGGGTAAGAATCTGGGTGGGTAAGAATCTGGGTGGGTAAGAATCTGGGTGGGTAAAAATCTGGGTGGGTAATAATCTGGGTGGGTAAGAATCTGGGTGAGTAAGAATCTGGGTGTCAGTGTGCCCAGGAGTGACAGACTTATGAATTTATCTCTCGGTGATGTTTCCGAGATAGTCCTACAGGAGAGGTTTAAAGGTCTCCCTCAACCAGTCGCTCCTGATCCGGCCCATCGCTCAGTAGGTAGGCAGGCCAATGCCGCCAAGACGGACAAACCTAACCCCATGAACCCAGGCACCCCTGCTAAGTTACCAAACGTAGAGAATCATTTGGAGTGACCTATGGCAGAAAGGTCGGTTACCCAATACCTGGTTCCTGTGGCAGTGGTACACATACCCGCCTCCCAAAATTATATTACTTTTTGAAAAGATTTGTTAACCATTTTAATTTATTATATTTACTCTCAGGGGGCTATTACATATTGATACAGCCGCTAAAACTAAATAAATCACTCATTACAATCTTATTACATAAGAAAAAATGCTTAAAATTTAAAGGGGCTAGTAAAATTAAGATATTTTTTATTGACATGTGTAAATGTATAGAAAAATACTATACATATTTTCGAATAATCACTGTCTTCTGTAATCAACATTATATAAATATTAAAAGCAATACATTAACTAATAAATAACAGGCAAGAAAGGAATAGAAAACAACACAAAATATTTTGCTGACACTGTAACAAAATAATTAGATTAAAAATAAAAGAAAAAGTTTCCTACAGGTGTTTAAGTCCTTTTATTATTTATTTTAAACTTAGTAAAACCTCAAATTGTAATATTTTAATTAATAAAGAAACTCAATCAAAAATCTGAAACAGAAAAATCATAAACAGATACGGTCATATCTGGGTTCGTGCGCCAGTGACCATATCTTTTTCTGTATCAGATTTTCGATGGAGTTTCACAAAAAATATTGTCTTCATCAATTAAAAACTTTTATTATTTTTTATTTTAATAAAGTACATAGTTAAATGTTTTAAATTCAGGTACACCAACCCTGGACAACACTTGAAGAATACATCATCCTCAAGGCAGCAACATACTATGTTTGGCCATGGGCATCAGTTGAAAGATACACCACCCTCAAGGCAGCAACATACTGTCTTTGGCCATGGACATACTTGAAAGGTACACCATACTCAAGGCAGCAACATACTATGTTTGGCCATGGGCATCACTTGAAAGATACACCACCCTCGAGGCAGCAACATACTGTCTTTGGCCATGGGCATCACTTGAAAGATACATCACACTCAAGGCAGCATCGTTCTATCTTTGGGACATCACTTGAAGGATACACCACCCTCAAGGTAATAATTGTCATTATTGTAACTTTTCGGTACAAAAATTAAGATGAAAAACATGTTTAAACTTAAATAATTGCAGAAGAAGATAACACTAATAATCTAAACGAAAATATGAAAGAGAACAAGACACAGAAAAAGGATAAATAAAATAAATAAATCAATTAAATCAGATATTTTTATCCGAGACACTATCTAGATTACAAACTAGTTCTTAGAATACATGTTTCCAATGAAAAGGGTAGTTGCCTATAATACGGAAAAAATTAGTCGAAGATGATATTGTTAATTCTAAAATTTGAAATATAAGATTGACAAAAATGACTTCCAAGTAAGAGGTGGCAGTGGCCGAATTGGTAAGGTGTTTGTCCCGGTAAGAGGTCTTTTTGTTTTTGTGTGTCTTGTTCTCTTTCATATTTTCATTTAGATTATTAGTGTTAGCTTCTTCTTCAATGATATATTACATTGATGGGAATAACCTTCAAAAGTTATAAAAAAGAGAGTTGTTCCAATAAAAATTAAATAATAGCCTTTAACAGAAAATAAAGGAATATATTGAAAAAGTTTGTATGGATGTTTGTTACTCTTTCACGCAATAAATCCTGAATGGACTTTAAAAATTCTTTCACTAATAGAAAGCTACATTATTTGCGAGTAATATAGACTTTATATATTAGTAAGCTCTGGCGTTATGAATAAGCTCTGGCGTTATGAAATTATTTATTATACAGATATACATTAGTTTATTGTCCAGACGAAATGCAAAGCATTGCTAAGTAATTGTTTGATGTGCGCTGTCATTTTGTTATTTGCTTAGGTTACTATGGAGAATCCTTTGATAGCAAAAATTCAAATATGTATAAAATAGGTACTAATCTACATTTTGACCTTAGCCAACAGCTGTACTAATATTATACATGCGAAACTGCGTGAATTTGATTGTTACGTTTTAATAGGTGGCATGGGGTGGGGGGGCGTATATGCGAGTGACGCCGGGGGCAAAAGCTAGTTTATAATAATTATTATTTTAATCTCTTTATAATTTAAGATAATGATATTCTCACAGGGATCTCCCGTGCTGAGGATATCATTTACACATTCAAATTTAATTTAACAATGTTCCTTTACATGTATTTAATTACTAGCTGGTACCCGGCATGCGTTGCAATGCCATTAAAAGAAATAAATTGATTCTCCCTGCATGTCCTACTCCGAGCATCCCCGTTCCCTTCCACCTTCCCCGCCTTCCCCCTCCCTTGTCTCTTCCCCCTCCTCGAACCCCACCTTCCCCCTGCCTTTCCTTCCTGCCGCTAAAATATATGAAATTCATACATTTTCATTTATACAAATTTAATGACGCCGAAGCTTACCATTATACATATACAGCTTATGTTACTCGCTGATAATGTAGCTTTCTATTGGTGAAAGAATTTTAAAAATTGGTTTAGTGGTTTAGGTGTGTAAGCGTAACAAACAAACACACGTACTTTCGCATTTATTTCGCTAAAATATATGAAATACACACATTTTCATTTACACAAGTTTCGTAACGCCAGAACTTACCATTATATACAGCCTATGTTACTCGCTGATAATGTAGCTTTCTATTGGTGAAAGAATTTTTAAAATCGGTTCAATGGTTTGGGCGTGTAAGCGTAACAAACAAACACACCTACTTTCGCATTTATAATATTAGTATTGATGGATACTGCAAAAAAAAAAATAACCTGTAAAAAGCTAAGTTTTTTTACTATAATACAATCCAATTTTCAACCTAGTTAAGCCATCTCATAGGCCGACAATTTCAAAGATTTTTTAAAATTTATTTTGGTTTGACTGAGGATTGAACATTTCCCCCACAGACTGGTTCTCAAATTGCTGTGAACTTTTAAAATGTCTTCAAAAAACTTTAAAACAAAAATTACGAACCTTCCTCCCCTAGGAATGGAGTTAAGGCCTGCATTTTTACTGATTTATTACATATTTTCCTTAAATACTTTAAGTTTTAAATCTCTTAAATAAATATATGTTATTCTTGAAGATAATATCTATACATTCCCCACGCCGAAACGGCAACTGTATGAAATTTCCTCGATAGAAAAAAATGGCAAAGTATGCTCCGATAATTATTTACTTTATTTTAAATGTGTCGTTTTTTATTAAACATTTTCACAATTTTCGCTTAAATATTATCGTTTTTAATATTAGCGCGCACTCTAACATTCTTATTTACATATTATCTCTCCATCTTCTTCTTTTTAAGCGGGTACACCGCGCCTTAAGCCAAATCCGACAGTACGGAAAGTACCGACATTTATTTATTATTAACTGATGTAAACTTTTATATGTAATCTAATTTCAGAAATGGGTGTCTATGAGTGCCACCAAAAGCCGACAGAATGCTTTGTCATCAACATTCAATCTATCTGCCGAGTTTCAGTTCGATCGGATGCCGGAAAGTGAGTTAATTTCTGCTTCCAAATTCCATTTTATTCATTCAACCATTCTTTCACGAAAACAAAATTCAAATAGATGTATTAAAAATCAACAAAAGTTTTTAAAAATATTATTTATCATTCACTATCTATTTTTAAATGTCTTTTAATAACTCAGTAACACCTCATACGTCATTACATGCGTCTGGTAATGTTGAAGGTAGCTTGAAAACAATCTTATGGATCAGAGTTGTTAACATTTTAAAATAACTTTAAAAAAAATTGGTTACCCAGTGACTGGAGTCAACAATTCTACCAACTGGCCAAATATTCCAATTGAACCTGACCAACATTTATTTTGTACATTAACTGCTGTAATGTCATCGAATTACGGAGATGGGATTGTCATCGACAACGAGTCTATCTACCGAGTTTCGCCTCGATCGAATGTCGGGCAGTGGGTTAATTTCCACTTTCAAGATTGCGAATCATTCGTACGTTTATTCATTCAATCAAGAAAACAAAGAAAAAAGTGAAATTCAAATAGATGTATTTAAAAACAAAACTGTTGTTTAAATTTAGTGCATTTTTTTTGCCCGTAGAAGTTTCGATAATGTTTAACAAAACTAAATAAAAACTCATAATATTCACAGAGAAAACTATCATACCAGACTCAAGGAAACCATTTTCCATATTTGGGCCTGGACATCACTTGGGCGGAGCAAAGTTCTCAAGGCAGACACATTCTATTTCTCCTCTGGACGTTGTTTGGGACAGCAACATTCTCAAGGCAGTCATATTCTATATGACTTATATGGCCTTGGATATTACTTGAGGGCATCCACTATCTCAAGGCAGCCACAATTTATGCCTCTAACCCGCAGATCAATTGAGAAAATCGTCGTTCCCAAGGCATGTATAAAATTTCAAATTTTTGTTACCTGCAAAATAAAGTCTTTATACATGTTAATATATTTATTTAACCATTCTATATATTAGGGTGTCCCTATCCAGAATTTTTTTTGTATTTTTTTTACAATATATTTTTTATATTTTTTTATTTATTTGGCATCAAAAAATACCTTTTAACCCAAATTTTCACCCTCCTACCCCCACCCTTTAATTTTTAAATCGCGACCCTCCCATTTTTTAACCGCCATTTTAGTATTATTGTATGAACAAATTTAACCGTTGTTCGTATTTCAAACAGAACGAAATTATTTATGTTGTTGAATGACAGATGGCGAATAGGTTATTTGTGTTGGTTAAAGATGGACCGACAAAAATATAGTACACTCAATTGCTCTTCGAAATTAATATTGATTTTCTTTATTTCATTTTCCAACTTTAGGATAAAAAATATATTACTTTTATTCTTACTGTCATAGATCCCATCCCCACACACTTACAAAACATTAGTTATTGTTTGTTTAATAACCAAAATATTCACTAGAAATGATTTATGTCGCAGAAAAACGTTTGCGGCTCAGCTAGTCATAGTTTAATTTAGTAGTAATAATAAGTGGTAATAATTTGTTTCAATACACTCTATCTCTGGACTTCTATGGAAGGAAACAACATTAAAAAATACACTTCTTCAAATTTAGCAAATTCACTTTGTGGCACCATTTTATTAATGAAATAATTAAAAACACTTTGTTTTTACCACAATAAACTTTATTTAAAAGTCAACATGTTTCAAGAACGATGTTCTCTTCATCAGGACATATAATGTACTAAAACTAAATGATCGAACATAGAAGACAGGTGTGGGTAGAAATGGAATTAGTGGGGGAGGAGAGAGGTGGAATGGGGAGGTGCTTAGAAGAGCAACAAGGGGTAGGTTTATTATTATCAACAAAAGTAGATTATTAGTAGTATTAATTAGTAGATTATTATCAACAAAAGTGATTACATTGAAAAAACTATGGACTTTCTGCAAGGTGATAACTTCGAAATAGTAAAAACAAACCCTATTAATAAATGTCAGGAATCGATAATGGACACTTTAAAATCTTGCAAAAGTGATAAAATTGTTAATTTATTTAGAAACTAGCTGACCCGACGAACTTCGTACCGCCTCAGAATCAATAGCTGTTGAATTAAATTCAGTTTTTTTATTAAGTTAAAAATTACGCAATGAAGCAATTATTATCAATGCGCAACTGTCCGTGTTTTGTTTTTGTCAGTATCAGAGTACGTTGTGTACGGATTTATATTTTTCTGATTTTCTTACTTTTACAATTACTTACAGGAATTCGGGAAGCGGATACGGGTACCGCCACCCCGGGAACCATTTATTGAATAACCAACACCTCTGCCATAGATCACCCCAAGTGGTTCGCTACGTTTGGTGATTTAGCAGGGGTGCCCGGGTTCATGAGGTGACTTATGTCTGGGTCTTGGCAGTTGATGCGCCTGCCCACCTGCGTGGCGGGCCGGATCGAGAGAGACTGGTTGAGGGAGGCTTTTTGACCTTTCCAGCCGGACTCTCTCAACCCATTGCCTTGTACCACAGATGGATTTTTACGTCCGTCACTCCCGGACACACTGACCCCCAGATTCCTACCCACCCCTCATACCTTTTTCCTTCCCAGAACTTTCTAACTTCCCCATTCCAAAGATCCTCCACACAGCATCCCCTAAGATGCCGTAGGTCCTGAGAGAAATTATTTTCCTCAGGGCCTCCTGTGTGGAGCTTATGTAAAAAAATGGGTTTCATTTCAGAGATTTATTATAATTATTGTATTTTTCCTTTGGAGGTGTGCAGACATACGTTCACCATTTGTCTCATTTTCGACTATTGACATTGAGTGTGTAAGAAAGAAGGGCAGCATTATATGATTAAAAACAAATGCAAAACAATCAGCGCATTGACATTTGACGTTTTCGAATTTTTGAAATTCACGCGCAGTTCAATATTATACCTATCACAATATTGCTGCAGTTCTTTTGAAATGTGAGAATTCGTTCTATACAAAATGTATGAAGAAATGAATTTTCTTCATTACTTTCTTTTTCGTGAATTCTTGCGATGTTTTATTAGTTATTCTGTTATCCGGAGCGGAGACAAATCCAAGAAATCAAAGATCATCAAAATCGGTACAGCCGTTCTCGAGTTATAAATAGTGTAACTAACCCGACTTTGTTTTATATATTAAGATAAAAGAATAACGGTAAAAAATCCTCAAATTCCCAAATTATACAGTTTACTAAAGATTCACAAGAAGACACAACCTATAAGACCTGTAATTTCCAATTGCAATGCTCCTAGCTATAAATTAGCGTCAACATTAAATAGTATTATAATTATTGAATCAAATATTTTTCAACCTAAGTATACAATTAAGAATTCCCTACAATTAGTTGACCACTTAAAATGTTTGGAAATCCCCGATAATGCATTATTAGTATCTTTTGATGTCGTTAACCTGTTTCCAAGTGTCCCAGTTGAAGAAAGCAAAACAATTATAAATAACTTACTGATTTCTTCCAAATTATCTAATGACTTAGCCCAGGATTTACTTAAATATCTTAATGTAGTCTTAAACCAAAATTTCTTTCAATTTGATAATAAAATTTTCAAACAAAAAGATGGTTTGGCCATGGGGTCAAGTACCAGTTCGTTAGTAGCTGATATATTTTTAAACCATTTAGAAAATAAAATCTTTAATAGTTCTGCCTTATTACTTAAATATGTGTATTTTTACAAACGTTACGTAGATGATATTTTATGTATATGGACCGGTACCAAAAGACAACTTCAAATGTTCCTTAATTTTTTGAACAAAATTCATAAAAACATTAAATTTACTTTAGAAATAGGAATTAATTGTAGCATAAATTTCTTAGATTTAAACCTAACTATAATTAATAATAAGATTGAATTTAATATTTTCCGAAAAGAAACATATGCTGATATAATTATACACAACGCATCTAACCATCCATTTTCACAAAAACTCTTAGCTTTCCATTATTTGATCAATAGATTAATTAATATCCCGTTATCCCCAAATAATTTCAAAGCTGAACTTAACACCATTAAAATAATTGCATCTAATAATGGTTATAACTCCAAATTAATAAACGATATATTAAACAATAAATATAAGAAAAAATTTCATTTGTCTTACATTTACCCATTGCTTACTGATAATATTAAAAAGCAATGGAGGAAAATATTGTTTGTAAATCATCAAACCTCCAATTTAATCATGAAAAAAATTCCTAATACAATACAGCCTGCTTTTTATACGAATAATAAATTGAAAAATTATATTTTAAATAACAAGGACAAAGACCAAAAAATTAAAAAATCCGGAGTTTACCAATTGAATTGTAATGACTGCAATCATTTTTACGTAGGTAAAACTTGCAGAAATTTAGAAACGAGGATTAAGGAACATTTGAGATGTCTAAATAGCAATAATTATTCGGAATTTGCTAACCATCTAATTGAATTTAACCATTCATTTGATATAAATACTGGTTTTAAAATTTTACATACTGGTTAACCTAACCTAACCTAACGTTAGTGGTTTTCACTTAGATCTTTTAGAAATATTAGAAATTAGGAAAAATGTCAATAGAAATTTAAATATTATTAACAATCAAATTAATTTTGTGAATAACCCTACCTTAAACATATTTCCATTGTAATTTTTGTCTTCGTTCTTCTAAGCACCCCCCTTTCCACCTCCCCCCCCTACCCCTTGTTGCTCTTCTAAGCACCTCCCCTTTCCACCTCTCTCCTCCCCCACTAATTCCATTTCTACCCACACCTGTCTTCTATGTTCGATCATTTAGTTTTAGTACATTATATGTCCTGATGAAGAGAACATCGTTCTTGAAACATGTTGACTTTTAAATAAAGTTTATTGTGGTAAAAACAAAGTGTTTTTAATTATTTTGATACGAGCATGAAGAGTGACCCAAAACCCCGTCACTAAAAAATAAACGCAAAGGGAATCAGTCACGGCTCGAATCGAGCTACCCAGTGTAGTCTAGGTACTTTCGTACGGTGGTTACACAAATCCATTTTTTTTAAACGCACCAGAATTCGAATTTGAATTGTTTTGTTTGATTTTTCTTTTTTTTGACAGATAGAAGTTTTTTTTTTTCAGAAGCATCATGTGAGACTGTAAAAAAAACATTAACTGATATTCTGTGTAACTTGTAAAATAAACTATCGTACTGAGATACTTGTATTTTGTTTCTGAGCCCACTAAATTGATACTCGACCCTATCAATTGGCGCCCAACGTGTTTGTCAGATCAATGTAATTTAACGAATAAATTCAAAGACAAGAGAGGCAACAAACCGAACAAAAGTGGGCTCAAAACACTGAAAATGCCACAAACACGTAGCACAACAGCGGGCAAAGCTACCACAGTGGAGAATGAGGATAACAGTCCTCTAGCTCAATCCTCAGCGGATGTACCAAATGGAGAAACCTTCACGACAGACACCCAGACGACACGAATCCTTGAAATGTTAGCAACAAAACTCGCTAACATAGCCGTGTGTCAAAGGGAGCCTCGCCTGGAGGCAATATTTTCTGGGAGACTGGAAGAATTTCCACGACTTTTCCTGGAACGGTGCGAAGAGTATTTCTAAATAGCTAACACCTACGAGGAAAACAAAACGAGGGTGGCAACGGCCCAGCTACGGGACAAAGCGAAGGACTGGGCGAATACTTATAAACACCCAGAATGGTCGATTTTTAAAAGATTTTTCCTTCGGGAATACGAGGGACCAGAAGTGGAACTCCGACTTCAAAACCAGATCTACCATAAAACACAAGAGAACACGGAATCCTTGGCAGAGTTTATTGCTAATAAACAAAGAATGTTTGCACGACTCCATCCGACAAAACAATTATCGGAGTTAGATGTATTCGTGCCTGCGTTTTGTAATAGCCAAATGTTACCCCAGTACATACACATATATGCCACCACCATGGAAGAGTGGATGAACCAGGCCATGAGGTTTGAAAATTCTAAAGGCAGATATGAGATCCTAGGCCAACGCCAAACAAGAAGCAATTTATCTCCTCGCCGGTCAGCTCAACAATATTCTCCGCGTCACCGTTCACCTCAGCGCAGTTCACCTCAGCGTCATTCACCGCCACGCCGTTCGCCGAATCGCCAATCGCCATACCGCCATTCTCCGGCCCAGCGATCCCCAGCTCAACAAAATAGAAGAGATAGAAACTCGGGAAACCGGTACCGCCCGGGAGCTCGTTACTAAAACGGCAACCCGGGCAAAGAAGGAAGAAACCGAAACAAACCGCAGAGTGCCACACGGCAATAGCAGGTTCCTTCCTTCCAAGGGTGAGAGTCACCATAGAGGGGCAAACCTATCAGGCATTGGTAGACTCTGCATCTTCACACTCTATAATAAGAATGGGCATCGCCCAAAGTACCAAATTACAACAATCCTCGATTCCATGCCTCAAGTTGGCGAACAAAAGAAACGTGATGCGAATAAAGGGTATGATATCGATAAAATTCGACATCCAAAATACAACACGGGAATGGAACTTCCTCGTGGGAGAAAACCTAAGGGAGGAAATCATTTTAGGACGCGATTGGCTGTCCAAAGAGGAAGCTTCAATAGACTTCATGCGGAACTGTTTAAATTTCGGAAGCTCAATCAGGACATCCACCCACTTTGTGCCCGTTCGCCAGGGACAAAATAGTAACGATGTCCACGGGCCACTATTAGATCGAGTCCCAGAACAGGAGAAAAAAGGATTCATGGATCTATTATCCGAATATATGTTATGATAAAATATTTGTTAATATTTCTCGCAGTTTATTTTATCATAGATTTAGGCAAGCAGGTACCTAATTTCAAGAGGTGATTAAATAATATTTAAAAAAAATAATAAACGTCAACATAGATTTATTTGTTTTAAATTTTGGAAGTAACATCATTCATTTTTTCTTTTTTGAAAAGGGTATAAAAATGGAATATTTTGTTTAGTGCCCACTTCTTAGTTATCTTTCAAGGTGGTAGAGGGTTTAACTGACGAGTCGGTCGTGATTTCATTTGATATTATTTCGTATAATTTAATTAAGAAATACGAAGGTTATTGTCCGAAACTGGAACATAATTAACTGGGCTGCGATCATCGTTATCGTAATGCCCATAAGTGTATTTAATAACACATTTCTAACGTCGTAATTTACACGAAAATAACCGATGGATAATTTCAAATTTTAATTGCCAAGTAACAGGCATCTTATGTAAACATATGGAAGAAAAATATCCTAAAGGAAATCAATCTGATAAATAATGAAGATTTATTATTCTCGCCTTGATATACAAGATATTTATGGCTGGATTTGATTTTGGGAGCAAATAAACATTTCGGCTGAATACAGTACCAGGTATTTTGTCTGTCTATACTACAGGAGAAAAACCAGAAGCACAAGATCGTAATTTAGATAGATAGATATTTTAAATGTATTTTTGGTCTATCCATTCATTAATTATGTTATCTTATTAGCAATTTGGCCGCCTTAAACGTGTTGGGTTTCGTTTTTTTTTACTTTACGATTGTTTTACAAGGATTTTAATGTATATTTTCTTTTTCAAAGTCTGTTTGTTCATAACATGTCGTTTTTTTTTTCTCTCATGAGCTTTTGTTATTAACGAGTTTCATTTGTTTTGAAAATATTTCACTTGTTTAAAAACAATAGAATGTTATCAAGTTGATTATTTTTTTTAGGTTAACTATTTTCAGCTCGTAACGTCATTTCTAATTTTTAATCAAGCAAAATTTAATACCTTTTCTTTATGTTTGAATTTTTACGACTGCGTACTATTTATTATACAATTGAGAACGTCTTCAATCTTCGATTAATTCTACGGCTATTATTATGGAATAATGCTACGAACACTTTATTTAAAAGAAAAACAAAGGATAAACAATCAAATGTTATTGTTTATTGTTTGTATTTCGGTATAACTATTTTCATTTCGCTACGTCATTTCCAAAATATTATATTACTACGAATTATAAATGAATTATTGCGGCAGTAATTTTAAAACGAAATGCAAATAGAACAACTTTGAACAAATTAAACAAATTTGATTTTCCGTAATTTAAAAGAGAATAAATGTATTTACTTCTACGAATTTTATAATTTTAAAAGTTTTCTACGTGATACAAATCGTTTATTTTCTGAACTGGAATATTTTATTATTTTTTTCAAAATATCGACTTCATTCGGGAACGTAAATGGTAAAACAAAAGAAGGTCTAGTTAAGCGTCTTATTCAACGACTGCATCGAAAACAAGAATCAATTTTTCCTTTTATAATATTTTAACAAATAAGGTATTTTTCTAAACGTAGATTTTAATAATTATTTAAACGTCATTTACAAATCTAGTAAAGATTTTATTCAAAAAATATTATTATGGAATACAAATAACTTGAATGGAGCTACTCGATTTTCTCACATTTCAAGCGCACGGAATGCAGATATTTCAGAGTTGTCTTTTCTGGTTAGACAGTTTCTTTCTATTTCGTTTTTTTTGAGGTGGTGGGCCCATCATCACAGGATTCGAGATAGGATGAAATAGTCAATTGTATTATAACGTAATCGATTGTTTAACAATATACATAATTATCAATAACCTTTAAAACTTCTTTTTGCCAATTGTGACGTTTTCTTATATTTTATTTACAAAAACGGGCATTATTTTCAATAACAATTCTGAAAATCGTTTTGAATTTAGTACAATCAAGTAATTTTCAACGGTGACACAAGGAATAATGTGATATTTATTATCATTATTTTAACAAATAAAGGACAATATACACGAAATGTAATAAGACTTGGAGAAATAATGGACAATGACGCAACGTCATTATTATCATTGGAGGGGAGTTGGCGGAGGTATATCCAGTTTGAACAACTGGGTCCTGGTGTTCAACTTACCATTCCTAATGGTCTAAATAAGTTCCAAAAGGTAAGGGTGGGCGTGTACCCCATCCGCAACGTATCGATCCGGCGTCGATAACGTTTACCTTACATGAGAGACAGAGGGCGAGAGATGCTTGCTGTCTGCTCATCAAACCCTGAGCTGCTGTCTTAGGTACGGAACAGTGTGCTACATCGTCAGTCGGGAGGCAGTGGATCCGTTGTCTGTAGAAGGATAATACCTATAGGTGATGGAAGGACTGCAGTCCACTGGTCCATGTGCATACACGCAGTACTACGTGATATGAAACTTGTCTGAGTGGTTCGAGTTGTTTTGGAAGTTTTTATGAGCAATTCTGACACAACATTCTACAAGTAATTCATAAACTCGGTACTATTGGTAGTGATTTCTGCAAAATCACATCATTATTTTTCTCAAATATATCAAGTCTCAATTAATTTGTGCACGCCTTTATATTGTCTTATGTTATGCTCTACGTCAGAGCCAATAAAAGTCAAGCCCATACAATCAATAATAAATATTGTACACTCGACGCGTAATTTTTTTTGATGTCATAATCATGGAGAATCTATCCATTGACTTTAAAAATGTAAGTTCTGTAAAGCCGAGCTTATATACCGAAGTTATATGGTGGTTTCCAAGGGTTTGGCCAAAAACATCAAAAGAAATTTACTCAATTTCGAACAATTTTAATCAGGTCTGATCAACCGGGTTAATACATAATTAATATAATTTGAATGCGGAATTCGATTTAATTTCCTTAAGAAGGAAAATTATTATTTTTCAACTCTAGTATTCGACTCGAGTTTAAATAATTTTGAATATAATTATGAAATAAAGAACATTAATTATGAAATGAATTATTCCAAAATATTGTTTAAACAACAATTCATAACACAGGAAACTCTGGTACATCGCTCGAGTTCAACCATTATCTTATATTATTACGGAGTTATTAATAATACAACTTATTAATTTACATGTTATGAATGAACAGACAAACTAAAATTTTAATCACGACGTTTTGTATATATGTGTATATGTTTTAATTTTATTTAACTTAGAATTTTTTAAAAAAGATTTACCACCAAGTATTTATACTTTATTTTCTTTTAAAAATTCTAAGCAATCAGTTTATAATGAACTGTGTACTTTTACATTTAATTCTACAATTTTTGTTGTTTAATTAACGGGATTATTCAGAGATCCAAAGATTCGTACCTCTTTGCAACTTGGGTTGTCTTGTTAGTTGAAAAATATAAAATTTACATAAAAATGTTAACATTTAATTTCATTTCATATCGTATTTCTTTAAAAAAATATATAAAAAATATATAGAGATATAAATATAGTTATAGATGTGGTTAAGTTAGTTTATATTAGAGCATATCTCCTATGCATTCGAGTATGCAATACGTATTTTTATATTAATTAAAGAGATTAGTTTATTTAATTTATAAACTTTTGCTTAAAAAGTGTTTGTTTTCTCTTGGGAAACTGGAATTTGTTTGTTTCAAACAATTTACTAAACAATTTCGACTCCACAAAGCTGGTTGTCTACCTCAATTATTTGGCACCATTCATTGGCGATGGTTGATGACTTTATGACATTTAAATTATTTAATTTTATATAAATTTTGAATGCTATTTTGTATATTTCCTTCTTGGATAGACCAATTGACCTTAGTGAGTTAGTCAGGAAACTCCACGGAGTGAACATTTTTGATATCCTAAAGATGGATTAAAATTCAGTGCAAAGTGAGGGTTGATTGATCTCCCTAAAAGTGATGCCTATTGAGGCTTAATACCCTGATTTGGGACAGTGACGCTTTAGAGCATAAAGTGATATGTCGTTTTTGAAGGAGTTATGTAAAATTTGTAGAAATAATATTTTTAATATTTTTTTTTCAGTTTAATGTGTGTTGTTTATTTATCATTTATTGATTGTTGTTCATGTAGCATTTAATTATGTCATGTTTATTTTAGGTATTTTAACTATAATAATCAATAATATTGTATTCTAATTGTAAATCAAATTTAATCAATTTTAAATATTTCAAAAGTTCATACGAATTATTTATTATATATTATGTTTTATTAATCTTTGAAAAGATTGTTAAATATTATTAATCGCTTTGTTGTTTTTATTTTATAGAAATCTTTGGATCGACAAGAGTATCAGATAGAATAGGTTTCTTTTATAGTTATGTTTGGGGACAAACATTTGCGTGGTCCGGGAGGTAATGTTATGATAAAATATTTGTTAATATTTCTCGCAGTTTATTTTATCATAGATTTAGGCAAGCAGGTACCTAATTTCAAGAGGTGATTAAATAATATTTAAAAAAAATAATAAACGTCAACATAGATTTATTTGTTTTAAATTTTGGAAGTAACATCATTCATTTTTTCTTTTTTGAAAAGGGTATAAAAATGGAATATTTTGTTTAGTGCCCACTTCTTAGTTATCTTTCAAGGTGGTAGAGGGTTTAACTGACGAGTCGGTCGTGATTTCATTTGATATTATTTCGTATAATTTAATTAAGAAATACGAAGGTTATTGTCCGAAACTGGAACATAATTAACTGGGCTGCGATCATCGTTATCGTAATGCCCATAAGTGTATTTAATAACACATTTCTAACGTCGTAATTTACACGAAAATAACCGATGGATAATTTCAAATTTTAATTGCCAAGTAACAGGCATCTTATGTAAACATATGGAAGAAAAATATCCTAAAGGAAATCAATCTGATAAATAATGAAGATTTATTATTCTCGCCTTGATATACAAGATATTTATGGCTGGATTTGATTTTGGGAGCAAATAAACATTTCGGCTGAATACAGTACCAGGTATTTTGTCTGTCTATACTACAGGAGAAAAACCAGAAGCACAAGATCGTAATTTAGATAGATAGATAGAATCTTGTATTTATGGTCGATCCAAGGAAGGTGAGTTTATGTTCTGTTATTATGTTAATTTGTCCCAGTTTAATTTATTATGTGTTAATAAAATCTTTAATTTAATATATCTTAACAATACTGTTTAATTTATTTTAAAATAATCCTTCTAATTTAATCGTATAGTTTACATATCAAAGGCCCTGAGAGTGTTTCATTGCTTTACTATCTGCTAGCCTGGTTAATCAACCAGTGGCGCCCCTATAAAAATAAAGCTGGCAGATCTTTTATTCTACCCTTTTAACATCATTATTTATTAAACATTACATATTGCGTAACATTTTGACCCACTCCGGGATCATGTAACAATTTGGCGTCCCGTATGGTCTATCCCAATTTATTCTTTATCATGTTATAACAATTTATTAATTTTTTATGACATATAGTGAAGTATTTTCCCCCTTGACAGGCACAGCGAAAGTACCACCGCACAGAATCCACCTGAACACCGACAGACCAATCTGCGTTCCACCACATCGCCTTTCGGACGAGAAGAAAAAGGATTTATACAAACAACTGGAAGGGATGCTAGCGGATGAAGTAGTAGAATCCAGCAGATCCCCATACAGTTTCCCAGTAGTAATGGTGGCCAAAAAGGGAAAAGAAGGGCGACGATTCTGCATAGACTACAGAAAGTTGAATCAAGCAACAATAACTGAACCCTCCCCACTGCCAATCATCCACGAAACACTTAAAGACCTGAGCACAGCCAAGGTATTCACAGTACTGGATCTTAAAAGTGGGTACTGGCAAGTGCCGATGGCACCAGAAGACAGAGAAAAGACTGCCTTTACCACACCAGATGGGGGCAGTTACCAGTTCCGAGTAATGCCATTCGGGTTAAAAGGTGCACCCAAGACATTTCAAAGAACCATGAGCCAGCAAGTATTAGCCGGGTTCCTTAGAAAATTTGCCATGGCCTATCTGGATGATATCGTTGTATATTCCGAAAACTTAAAAGACCACTTACGACACCTCCGCCTCATCCTAGAACGATTGGCAGAGTTTGGGTTAAAATGCTCTCCAGAAAAATGTATCATCGCCACAGATGAAATCACATACTTGGGACACACAGTCAGTGCCACGGGCCACACGAAGAAGCCATTAAAAATACACCATCACCTCAAACAAGAAAAGAACTTCGCAGTTTTCTAGGAGTGTGCAACTGATTGAGGGAATACATACCAAACTTTGCCGAAATGTCAGCACCCTTAACAAATCTTACCAGAAATAAGATAAAATTCCAATGGACCGGAGAAGCCGAAGAAGCCATGCAGCAAATAAAAAATGCAATGGCGGGGCCGCTGGAACTCAAGAGACCCGATTTTAGTAGGGAATTCGTGCTACAAACGGACGCAAGTAAATTAGGAGCCGCAGCAGTACTCTTCCATAAAAATGAAGATGGTTTACGAGATGTGATATCATACTCGAGCACCCGGTTCTCACCAGCTGAAGAAAGGTACCATAGCAATGAACAGGAAGCACTGGCAGCAATATGGGCTATTAAGAAATACCGGCCTTACCTAGAAGGGAGGCACTTTAAGCTCATCACAGACAACCGAGCTCTAACATGGCTAAACGAGGCAAAGAACGAAAGAGCCAAACTCACAAGATGGGCCCTACTCCTACAAGACCACGACTTTACTGTAGAGCACTGTCCGGGGAAAGCTAACGAGCTCGCCGACGCGCTGTCTAGAAACCCAGGACCAACGCAAATGATACTCGAAACGGTTACCGGAAACACCCGAGAAAGCTATCCGGAAGTCGGTGGAGATAACGGCATAAACCAAATAGACTCAGAAGAGGAGGAAGAGCAACAAACCCTAGCAAGTGCGGTAAAATCAGGACAACCGACAGATCGGGAAACACGGAAAAGAATAGATCGATGGAACACTCTAAACGACAGAGAAATCCTAAACAATGCCATCGATATAAATCACTACACAAGGTATAACGTCCACCAAGGAATACTTTGGAAAAGAGACGAAGGAAAGATAGACCGGCTGTTCGTCCCTCGAAGCACAATTCCAAGAGTTCTGGAAGAATATCACAACTCGGACACCGCAAACCACCCGGGAGCAGCAGAAACAACGAGAGCAATATCAGCACATTACTTCTGGCCAGGAATGAACGAAGAGATCCGCAGACTGGTACGCCAGTGCATGACATGTGCCACATCAAAACGTGGCCCAAATAGACCCGCGGCTCCTCAAGGAGGCACAAAACCAAATAGACCATTTGAAGTGGTCGCCGCCGACGTCATGGGACCGTACCCAAGAACCCTGCATGGAAACAAATTTATTCTTGTAGTAACAGACTTATTCACAAGATGGGTAGAAGCATTTCAGATTAAGGCCAAGTGTAATCATTTTTTAATTTGAAATAATGATTATATTATTACGCAAATCGATAAACATAATGTTTTTAATAAGAAAAATATTTTTTTTACATTTTTAAACTTAACATAGGCTTAGCATTTATCAAAATCAAGTCAGAAATACGACCTTATTCTGACCATTTTTCGTATGTTTTAAAAAATATTTTTAATTGCTGAATATCCTCAAAGTATACCTTCAGGGGTTTTCTTTAAAACCTCGTAAAGGAATTTAAAGAAAGAAAAATTAATATGTTTTTAATAATTTTTTTTCATAAACACCAATTTACGTGTATTTTTAAACGCTGATAACAAATCTTCGGATTCGTTTATTTAAAAAAACGTTACGATAAATTGTTGGTATTATATTTTTCCATTTTTTAAAGACAATTTTATAATTTAAAACTTCAATTTAACAATGAAAACCGGGAACTTTAATTACTAGCAAAAGCCCTCTGTCGTGTGGCGCCCATTTATCTTTCTGTTTACGGTAAGATTTGAAACTAAAAGCGTTTTTCAAATTATTTCAAAAGATGGCAGTAATCAATCGCGGTGAAAATCTGATATATTATTATGTTCATTTTTGGAGAGACAATTTCATCCATCTGCCTATACATGCAGGTACCTATTAGTTTTATGGTATGATTTGTGCATTATGTTTTACCATTTGAGAATAATTGTGCATGGTCAATGGTGTTTGACCATCATAAACGATAATAAATCAGTAGGTATAGGATCTCTGTCTTGACACAATGTGTCAAGACAGAGTCATAACTCCGTGCTAACAATTAATTCTGACGAATCCGACGGAAACATAAAATGTGATCATGATCCGTTGTTAGTTTTTTACGGTTTTTTTGTAGGTTTCAAAGGGCATTTTGAAATAGATGGATTGTAAAAAAAAAGTTTTTGGTGGACTGATTTTTTAAAGTTTCTTGATGTGTAATGGCTTAGTACGATAAAAAGTTATAAATGTACATATTTATATTTTTGTTTGTGGTTTTATCAAATAGGTCCATAGTTAGGTACCTATTGTCCTAATACAATCCTGATTGAATCAATTACAATTGAAATCAAAAATTATCAAAATTGAATCAATTACACATGTCGGTAAATTAGAGTTAAATTTATTTACATTTCCTCATAATTTTATTTGCTTTGGTATTATAAAAATAATGAAAATAGTGAAGAACAGGACGTAGTAGGTAGTTACTCTCAGTATCGCCCTGGTGTAAGACCACTAAACAGAATTGAAACGTTACTTGAAATGGTTTTAGCCGTGTTTGGTGACCAGATCTAAATAGCTAGCTACTTCCCCACCTTCCGCTTCCCCATTTCCTTCCCCTTCCCACTACCTTCAGCCTCACAATATACCCCAATTTGGGGATTCCATAGTCTCATTGGCTCCAGACGGGAGCAGTTGGGGCTTGGGGTGACTTATGGCAGAGGTGTTGGTTATCCAATAAATTGTACCGGGGCAGCGGCACCCACACCCACCTTCCAAATTTATTGGATAATCAGCAACAAGAGGTTCACTACGTTTCCTGACTTGTTTGTGACGTCACACTAGAGGGAAGGGGGTCCCACAATTTTTTTATATGAATACCGCACAAGAGTGCCATTGAGTCTGCTCCGGTCTGGAGCCAGTGAGATTATGGCATCCCCGATTGGGGTATGTTGTGAGGCTGAAGGTAGCGGGAAGGGAAAGGAGATGGGGAAGAGGAAGGTGGGTAAGTACCTATTATTCAGGTCAGCAAACACGGCTAAAAGCCATTTCGAGCAACGTTTCAATTCTGAATGATGGTCTCACACCAGGTCGATACTGAGAGTATCTCCCACTCTGGAACGTGCCGCAAATATACTATATATTATTTTCAATGAATTAATTTTGAAATAACACAAACTAATCGAATAAAATTTATTTGCTGTGCCGGGATTCGAACCCGCTACTTTCAGATTGCGAGTGAAGAGCCTGACCGCTAGACCACGCCAGCCGTCAAATGTCAAATGCCAAATGTGACGATGCGTGACAGGGACGGGGGGGGTGGGGAGGGTCAAAAAATCATAAAATTCATGTGACGTAATTTGTAGATGGCCCCTATGAGGTATTCACAATGAAAATAAAAAAAGTTACTTTTTTATTTTCGTTATGTAGGCCTATCGCTAGGTATTTATAAGGTCTATATATATATAACAATCTGAATTCGGAAACGTGGTCTTTCAACAGGGTCATTTAGGTAACATACCGTGCACAAATCATGCCATTGCCACGTGGTCGTGAGCTTTCAAATGTTTTGAGTCTAAGACTGCGTTTTTCAAAAAGAGAATTCTCATTGATGTTTGTTTGTGTCGTAAAAAAAAGAATTTTGAAGTATTTATAGTACCTACGTCAAATGTGCTAAGTACTAATACCATACTTACGGCACGTTCCAGAGTGGAAGATACCAGTATCGCTGGTGTAAGACCACCGAACAGAATTGAAGCGTTACTTGAAATGGCCTTAGACGTGTTTGGTGACCAGATCTGAGGTACTTCCCCACCTTCCTCTTCCCCATCTCCTTCCCCTTCCCACTACCTTCAGCCTCACAACATTGGGGATGCCATAGTCTCACTGACTCCAGACGGGAGCAGTTAGCACTCTTGTGCGATATTCACATAAATGTTTTTTTTAATCTAAAAAATGGTCAAGGTATAATTTGGGAGGCGGGTATGCAGACGCATCCGTCGCCAAGACCCGGACAAACAACACCCTTGCAACGAAAATATGAAAGAGAAAAAGTCCCATTTGTGACCGTTATCTTTTTGTATTTTTCTGTGCCCCGTCCTCTTCCTCCCTGCCGCTAAAGTATATAAAATACATGTCGTTGTAAAGGACCACCACGTCCAAGTTTTGCTATGGTGATAAAATTAACGAAAAAATATAATTTCATGGAGTTCAGGTAGTAGGACACGTGCGCTGTAGCATCTGGTAGCAACCCGTAGCAACCCTAGCCGCCCGAATCCTGCTGTGACGTGACCACTCGGTGATAGGATGTGTGACATGTTGAAATAAATATAATATTTATTTTTCTAGTGGCATCTTTCGGATTTTAACGAAACTTTTTGAAAACAAAATAATCTCAAAATGAATGATAGAGACCGTTTTGTCCGCCAGATTGCTCTGATGCTGTTTTGTACTAATATTATACCTATTCCTCTTCGCGTTAAGTCTAGTATAGCAAAGACCGTAATCCACCAGTTAGAAACTGAAGTATATCCAAGGTACGGCTACCCGAAACGCATTCTCACGGATAACGGGCGACAGTTCATCCACCGCCAATGGTTAGCCGCAATAGAAAGATGGCAATGTAATCATTGGACAACAGCTATATACCACCCACGCTCAAACCCCACGGAAAGGAGAAACCAGGAAATCAAAAAAGGCTTGAGAATTCTCCTCAGAGATTCACCTCACAACAAATGGGATGAGAAACTGCCGGGAGTAATAATGACGACCCGCAACAGAAAGAACGAAGCGACAGGCGTATCACCCAGTCAAGCACTACTGGGATACGATATACCGCGACCAGGAGAGTGGCAAGCTTTCCCAGAAAACGCGAACGAGGCAATCGTTATACCCCATCAGCGAGAACCAGCAGATGAGGAAATAAGAAGGAATCAAGCAGCGTACCAAGAGAGGTACGCCCCAGCGGTGGAAGCCTTACTTAGATACCAACAAGGAGAAGAGGTGTTAGTAAAGGAACACCAATTATCTGGGTCTCCAGAAGGAAATTTCGCAGGGTTTGCACCTAAATGGAGTGGACCTCACAAAATCCTCATGAAAAGTGGAAGAGGTAATATATACTGGGTAGACAAAAGAGGTAAACCCACTAAAATCCACGCAGATGAATTAAAAAGGGTACCAATAATCCAAGAAGTCCGGGTGGAGGATCAAGATAACGAGGTTTTGACTCAAGAAGACCGGGTGGATTGATACGAGCATGAAGAGTGACCCAAAACCCCGTCACTAAAAAATAAACGCAAAGGGAATCAGTCACGGCTCGAATCGAGCTACCCAGTGTAGTCTAGGTACTTTCGTACGGTGGTTACACAAATCCATTTTTTTTAAACGCACCAGATTTCGAATTTGAATTGTTTTGTTTGATTTTTCTTTTTTTTGACAGATAGAAGTTTTTTTTTTTCAGAAGCGTCATGTGAGACTAAAAAAAACATTAACTGATATTCTGTGTAACTTGTAAAATAAACTATCGTACCGAGATACTTGTATTTTGTTTCTGAGCCCACTAAATTGATACTCGACCCTATCAATTTCATTAAAAAATACAATTTATTTTTTATTCTTTAGTAATGACAAAGAAACGAATTTATTATTTGGAAATTTTTATATTTTTATGTGTATTCCGTTAATAATTATATTTTTTTAATGTGAATAACTCACTAGTGTCCCAATTGTTCTCATCTGGAGCCAATGAGACTGTGAAATCCCCAATTGAGGTACTATGTTGCGAGGCTGATGGTAGTGGGGAGGGGAAGTAGATGGGGAAGAGGAAGGTGGGGAAGTAATTGGCTATTAAGATCTGGTCACCAAACACTGCTAAAGCATTTCAAACATAGTTTCAATTCTGAATGGTGGTCTTATACCAGGGTGATACTTAGTGTATCTTCCACTCTGGAAAGTACCACAAACATATTATATTATTTTAAATGATTAAATTGTGAAAACAAAAAGGATGGCGGTACCCATATACGCCTCCCAAATAATATATTTTCACATGTGTGGTACATACTTTCAGAGTCAAACTTGCTTGAAATGACCTAATCCATGATTGGTGACCAGATCTGACTAGCCGGGTACTTGTAAGTCTTCTACTACCTTCAGCCTTACAACATACCTTTATTTGGGATGGCGTAGTCTCAAAAAAAATTATATATAAAACTGTTTTTTTTTTGTTGCAGATTCTCCGTTCTTGGACATCACTTAACCTCACATCTGTCAAAAAAAAAATCTGCACATTTTTTTAAAACGCGATTTCAACCCTTATGTATAAAGAAAATGTATGAAGGATAAGGTCAGAATCACTTGCGTCAATATCAATCTAGACCTAGGTACTATTTGATTATTGTAGCTACTCTGAATTATTTTAAAATAATTTTCTATGAAATTTGCAGGTGGCTTTTCGAAATACCATCCAACATGACAGGTTAAGTGTACCAACAGTTTTAAAGCAGCCACATTCTGTCTATGGGCCTGGACATCACTTAAATGCTGCAAAAATTTTAAGGCAGCCACATTCTATCTCCGGGCCTGGACATCGCTTGAGGCGGGCATTACTTCCCTTTCCGAGGCAAGTTTCAATATTACATTTTGACAATACTGTCTTTTTCAGTTGTTTGTAATGCTGGTTGTTTAATTTTAAAAATACTAGCATTTTTTTACATTAGCTCCAAAAGGTCTCCCTCAACTAGTCTCTCCCGATCCAGCCTGCCACGCAGTTGGTGGGCAGACGCATCAGCAGCCAAGACCCGGACGTACCACACCCTTTAAACCCGGGCACCCCTGCTAAGTCACTAAACGTAGCGAACCATCTATGGCAGAGGTGTTGGCTAACTAATGAATGGTTCCCAGGGTGATGATACCCATAGCCGCCTCTCAAATTGGAAAATTGGCATTGTTTTTTTGTTACAGGTACTTTGTCTGTCGACATCACTTGAGGGGAGCAACACACTCAAAGCAACCACATCGCTTCTACGGCCCTGGACACCATTTGGAGGGATGTGGACATCATCTCTGACGTAAGTTTCATTCTATTCAAAAACTGTCATATATTATTATTTAGAGAGCACATTTATTCATTTTTTAGAATACTGGCATTGTCTTTTTTTACATTAGCCCCACACAGGAGGCCGAGAGGAAAATAATTCTCCTCAGGAAAATGAAAATGAAAGAGAGGAAGTTCTGATAAGAAAAGGGGTATGAAGGGTTGGTTGGAATATGGGGGTCAGTGTGTCCGGGTGTTCCGGGAGAGATTTGCTGGAGAGATCAAAGGTCTCTCTCAACTAGTCTCTACCGACCCGGCCCGCCACGCAGTGGGTGGGCAGACGCATCCACTGCCAATACCCTTACAAACCACACCCCATGAACCTGGGCACCCTTGCTAAGTCACCAAACGTAGCGAACCTTTCCAAGGCAGAGTTTTTTTCTCTATTTAAAGAAAGACTATAACATTCCCAGGTTACGAATAATCCGACAATATTTGAAAATCTCCTACTAACACTGTACTAAGCGAAAAATGTTGCTTGTGTCGTGATAGAGGACTTAGCCAGCAGAGGAATAGTACACGGGACGCCAGGGGGGGACCCAAACGCGATGCCAACTCAGCCACTGACCGGTCAAACGTTTCATTGCTTATATTCCACACATATTTTTTATGTTAGATGTTTACTTATTTAGAATACAGCCATTATTTTTGTTACAGATACTCCGTCTCAGGCCTTGGACATTACTTGAGACGGGCATCACTTTCTACAGATACTCTGTCCGTGGACATCACTCGAGGGAAACGAAACTTTCAAGGCAGCCATGTTATATACAGCAGGGATGGAGAAACTGCATACCGTGATGCCATTTGGTGCAGCCCGCAAGCACTTATGATGCGGCCTGCTGAAAGCTCCTTGAAAATAATAATAGTAAGAAAATAAAATTTATGCAGATTTTTATTATCATTGTATTAATTATGCCATTAACTATGTAACAAACGTATCCACTAGAGCGATTATGGTCAATTGATAGCGGTCCAAAATTGGACCACATTTTCCGACTTTCGTGAAACATTTATTGTAATTATTTAAAACATTTCCCCGGTCGGCCATTTATTTTAAAACGAAGCTATTGAAATGCTTTATCTATTATGACCATAGATGTCGCAAATCCGAACTTCGTAGACTATTTTAGAACGATATTAATAATACATTTTTTTCACGTTGAATTTTTGATCAGCTTTTAACGGTTAAAATTAAGTTTTTTCATAGATATGCACCTTTCATTATCAAGTATACCACAGACAATATATAGAAATCGAAAATATTTATGTAGACTTGAATAATTACCCCTCACAGCAGTTTCAAAATAACAACACGCAGGATTCGCGTGGTTATAAACTTTACGATTTTTTTCATAAATCCTGCAAATATGAGATAAACGGTAAAATACAGGTTAATTCATTGACTATATAGCACTATAATAAGATTTATGTTTCCATGTTAAAATTGGAAGGTATGATTTTTTTAATGTTGGCAAAAAATAAAAAAAAATGATCTTCTGAAAATATCGAATAAACGGGGAAAAAAGTTTTAAAATGCATTGTCGCTTCGGTGGTTAGATGAAACCATTGTGATTTGAATATAATATTTCAGTTTGACATCTGCTTTTGAAAAAAATAGAAACATTTTATGAATGGATTGCATTATAAATTATAAGCATATTATTACCTTTAATCTCATTCTGGACGCTTTATGTTATTATCTGTAAGAATCTCAGCTTTACTAATTGGTTTCATTTTTTTGTTTCAGACCAAAGGACATGTTGAAGCACTAAAGAATTACGAAGCTCGAAAAGTTCCTATTAAAAGAAGAAAATATGGTGAAACAGAAACTCAAACTCCAAAGTTGAAAACAAACAATTGAAACTGCGGATGCCGGGAGAGAATGACAACCTCGACACCCTGATTTTAAAATTTGTCATCGAGACTATGGGCCAGTATATCAGTTGAGCTTAAGCTCGGCTTTGGCGGAATGTGGAGCTCAGCGTGGCTTAGCACGTAATCCGTATATCAGTCGTAAACCTAGAGTTGACCAATTTTAAACATTTAGTCTATGATAATTTCTATGCAGAACCAATCTATTTATGTTAGTATCTATGGACTCTATGGTTAAAACCAAACTTCAAACGTCAAACATCGATATTTATTATTATTTTCTGGTAAGTTTTACACATTTTTGTTATTTCGTTAATTTATTCATAATGTAATTTACGTACGTAGCAGATGTATATTGAAATCGAAACATTGGCAAATCACAAATGTCAAATTTGACATTTGACAGATGTGTTATTGCCAATAGCGCCACAGCGTCTAGCAAAGGAACTATTCTGCGGCTTAAGCGGCCGATTTAAGTTGAGCGAGGAATGTGGTCCTTAGCAATGACTGATATACCGGCCCTATGTCTCTTCTTTCTATTGTGGAATATAGCTCTTTTCAAAATGTAATACATGGAGCAAATAGGATGCCTAAATCAATTAAAATTTTAGGAAGACGTTCGCTAACACAAAAACTCGATCTTGAATATGAGAAAATAAAAATTAAAATAATAGAACCTCTTCATGTCGCTGACTACGTATGTACTACGGCAGATGTGCGGTCTTCATCGAAAAGGAGCTACCTGGGAATGACAGTTCACTGGATTGATAAAGTGTGTTTGGAAAGGAAAAGTGCTTCCTTGGCCTGCAAGAGGTTTTAGGTTACTGAAATGATGACAGAGATACATTCCAACTTTAACTTAAAGCTTAGCAAAATCACCAAAATCAATGGATAATGGCTCTAATATGGTAAAAGCCTTAGTATTTGGTCAAGATGAAAATATAAAACAAGGCACCTCATCCACTTGCGAAGAAAATGATGATGAAATTGATGATGACAATGGATTTTTTCCAAGAGATTTTCCTAACGTTGAGGAAAATAGCTATGGCTCGGATTATGAATTTCCTTCGCATGAGCAGTGCGCTACACACACACCACATTTAATGGCTGCTATCGATACAAAAAAACATTGAAATATCATCTTAGGGAACGTATCCATACTACGTGACCTGTTCAGGGGAGGAGGGGGATCTTTAAAATACCACACTTGGTCACAATGAGGGACGGGGGGCTTAGGTTTTTATCACGTAGTCAATCGTAGTGTTTGGCGCTTTTTAAACTCGCAGGTTAGCGTAAGGAGTGTGGCGAACCCATCGCTCAGGGAGTGGAAACACAAACCTGCAATAGCCATCCCAAGCCAAGGTATGAGCTACCGTGCTCAGGCTGAACAGTGTCACGAACGGTGCCTCCGAGAAACAAGGTCGCATCTCGGAGTATTTAGACCTTACTCCAGCACTCGGGGCTCTGCTGGAGTGGATCTTCTATTTCCCTGGTAACTTGTGGGACAAAAAATTGGACCATTCGAAAACTAGGGGCCTTTTGGGAACCTAGGAGAACTGAGGCCACCTTTGTGGATTTCCTTCCTGGGGCCTGTAGGAGGAACCAAGAGGAGAAACTGTGGAGAGGTGAGCTGAGGCCACTTCCATGAACTTTTCCCTTGTGGGGCCTTCAAGGAACCAAGGGGAAGGGCACTCTTCCAGCGCGGGGCCTTTGTGGAACCAAGGAGGAGTGAAGTGGAGAGATGATGTCCTCTTCCCATGTGGGGCCTTCGAGAAACCATGTAGGAGTAAAGAGGAGAAATGAGGCCATCTTTGTGAACTCTTCCTCTGTGGGGCCTTTAGGGAACCAAGGAGGAGTGAAGAGGAGAGATGAAGCCCTCTTCCCTCCTGGGGCCCACGGGGAACCAAGGTGGGGTGGACTCTTCCCTTGTGGGGCCTTTAGGGAACCAAGGGGAGGTGGACTCTCCGTCGTGGAGCCTTCGGGGAACTAAGGAGTGGAGAGGGGAGATGAAGCCCTCTTCCGTCATGGGGCCTTCAGGGAACCAAGGGGGAGTGAAGAGGGGAAATGAGACCTGGGATGACGCATTGTCGAACCAGAAGACATAGCTTTACTTCCAATGACAATCCTGGTGAACTTTATTAAAGGGACTGGGTTACTATCAAAGGAATGAGGTAAAATGGGAGATAGCACAATGGGTCTATGGCCTCAGTGTTCACGGGAGCTATAAATATGTAAACTGCCTCCGCTTAAAAAAATAAAATAAAAATAAACTCGCAGGTAGCAACACTGACGTACATATGCCGAGACGTCAGCTGATTGAAAACTGATAGTTTGTTGTGCAGTGTAGTTGTCAAACAAGTCGCCGAGAGTTTGTGCCAGTACAATAATGTCGTTGTACGATCGGCTGTACAATGCGTTTATTAAATGTCACAAGGATTCCTTGTCTAAATATAAAATATAAGTAAAATACATTTTTCTTAAACTTTTTGTTAGCAAGAAATGATTCAAAACGATAATTATGAATTACTACGTGAAAACTGTAGGGGGAGGAGGGGGGTCTTGGAATATACTACACATGGTCACCGAGGGCGGAGAGGGGGTTAAAAACTGCAGTAAGTGGGTCATGTAGTATGGGTATATTCCCTTACAAGAAAATTCGCAATGCGGCTTTGGGGAAAAGCTTGCGAATTATTCTTGGAAATTACGGAGAAATCAGCGTCATCGCCGTATGCCACTAGATGGAATTCGTATTACAATGCTGTTATGGATATTCTCGCTGTTCAGAAAAATGAACGATGCCATGAAAGCTCTGAAACTCACTATATTCAAAAATGCAGACTTAGCCTTCCTAAAAGAAATACAGTATGCCTAAAACCTTTTGCAGATGCCATTCAAAGTCTACAGGGTGAAAAACAAGGCGTCACTAATTTCGATGTCGATGTTAAGGGACAAACTACCTTCAACACGAAGTTACTTCCATCGCCAACGATTCAATTCGACCAGTTATCTTGTCATCTGTTCCAAGACATACTTCATGCCGACTCTGACTGTCACAAACTGACAACTGACACAGGAGCGACTGACCTACTTCGAGATGTTGAGATCTTGCCATCTTTATCGAGACCCCAATTAACGGGTGATCTTCACCAGCCTTCAGCTATCAATTCACCATTCGGTTGGCTTCCTCTGGATTCGGTTGGTTTTACTACCGATCGTCAAACAAACTTCTTCATCGAAACCAACCAGTATCGTCTTCCAGAAGAAGTCAAGAGACTGAGGGAGTTGGACATATTTCCTCAGTCTTCACAGCCCACTAAACAACGTCGTGACCAAGTGTATCGCATTTATCGCTCACGTGACTTTTCTAGTCAATTTATCGAAAACAACCAGTACCGTCTTTCTGAAAAGGTCAAGAAACTGAGAGAGTTTGACACATTCCCTCAGTCTTCACATCTCACTCCTGAAGAACAACGTGATGAGCAGGTCCATCACACTAATCACTCACGTGACCCTTCGGGACAATTCATCGTAGTCTTACCTTTTGGCGAAAAGGATAAGCATATCGCTTCCCCAGGTTCGCGCGAAGTCTCTTCGCGCATCATCCTTTCACTCGAACGTAAACAGACATTAAAGCTCAGTTTACGTGAACCGTACTTCGCTTTCATGACTGACTACTTGCACAGTGGTCACATGACACGTGTTCCTGGAAAAGATTTACTCAAGGAAATGCATCACATACTTCGTCATTGCATTCTTCGTCCGGGCACCGTTACCACTATGTTGCGAATGGTCTTCGATGCCTCGGTGACGGAGGTGAATGAATCATCGTCAAATGATGCCTTCCTTATCGTTCCCAAGCTTCAAACAAACATTGCTGAACTTCTACAAAACTTTCGTTCGCCATCTGTGGTGTTCATTGCTGAAGTACGGCAAATGTATCACCAAATATGCCCACAAGAGCCAAATCACGCGTTCCAAAGAATATTTTGGCGTCATCAATTATCGGAATCTACCCCGGATTACCCATTACACCCTGTGACTTCTGATATCTCTGCCTTTATTCTGTCCTACCGTATTGTCAGATCGTTGACAGAAAATAATGGTTACGAATTATCACTCACACGATACGCGATCACTTCGGATTCAAATATCGATTCAATCGTCGTCGGCTGTTCCAGTGTGGAACAAGCTCAACAAACGCAATCGGAAGTTATCGAACATACCAAACGAGGTCAACTTGAACTGCAGAAGTCGGATTGTAGCAAACCAAAACTTCGCGCCTACCGAAACTTACCGCCGGGCTACTATCTCACTGATGTAATCTTCAAGAATGTTGATCATTTTCTTACTCTCAGGGTATTGGGATGGAAGTGGAGGCCACCGGATGCTTCACTCGATGATACTCGTCACGGGAATCGTTACACCGACCAATTATCGCTCTTGACAGTTATCGCATCTAATCATCGGCATCAAGCATCATCGTTTTATAATCCATCGGATATCGCTTCACGTGGCCATTCTCAGCCCGTTCTTATCCGTAACGTATTATGGTGGGCGGAGCCCTCCGGGTTTGTCCAGCCAAACGACTCTTGGCCCATCTCAGATGGCCATTTTAACAAAACTGAACTCCACTCTGAAGAACGAGTTCAATCATCATTAGTCCAACATGATATATTCAGCTAAACTTTTATTAAACAAATTATATCGTATTCGGAAACTCTAACGTCTTACTGCTTACTGTTATCTATTCGTACACAACTTTCATAACAAAGTCTCTCGTCGTTCGGATTTTCTACTTAATCATTTCGAAATTCGTATTCTATCTTTAACCAAACATTGAACATCACTCTCTACGGAGCAAGTGATTAGAATCATTATTAAAAATCTTGTGCTATCGTTACGCTTTGTACTTTGAATGGATCTTCTCTTACAAGACCATTCACCTAATCGTGTCCATTGCCTAGGCAATGTGACTAATCATCATCGTTTCGCGGTTCGTTTTATTCTTTTTACGTCTATGTTAATCGTATCATTTAGTTTCTTTTCGTCTAGTTTATCTACATCTAGTTATCGTTTAAAACTGGTTCTTCTGCTTCGTCTTCTTTTCATCGACGTTACATTTCATGGCATTCTGCGTTTCGCTTAACGTTCAACTTTTCTTTAAAATACAATTTGCTGTATTTTGGTGGGCGGAATGTTTCATAACGCCGATGGATTTCTTTCGTTTTGTGCTCCGATTGTCATACGAGATTGGCAGGAACCCAGACTTGGGAATTCCGCACAATAAGGGTACCTAACTACACGGTCAACAAGTGACAAGCGCTTTATCGTCAACAAGTCAGTCCGTTGCTAACCCCCGACCGTATAGTGACATTTCGCACCGAGCCGAAGTGTTATTCATCATATCGTCACACAAAGTATAAATCCTACCGTATTCTTTCGTATATTTTGTGTGAACTCGTGACTCAAACTTTACCGAAGTTCTAACTATCAAATAGAACAATATCGAGCGCTATGGACATCTATGATTGTCACCAAGCCAGAAGACAACTATCGTGAGTACCACTTAATTGTGATATACCTTTCTTGTTTGGTGGTTGGACATAACTCAACGAAATCCATTAGCGTCTTAGCAAGGGTATCCGCAAGGTTACCCTCATCCCCATGCCCCGTGCATGATTCAGGTCGTGAAACCTAGAGTTCTAACAAAAAAAAATAATGCTAATCACGAATCCCTTCTGTGGTTCCCTAATGGACAACTTCCTTCCAGTTCAAATTTCAATTCTTACCCAAAGTCATCTACTAAAGAACAAAATTATAATATAGACCTTAACTCTACACTAATCACTTCATTTTTACATATTTTACAAACTTTAAATAAAAACAACATTCAAATACCGTCCCACGTTGCTAAACAAATTACTAATATTATCAACTCAACTAGAAATGGCTCCTCTGATGAGGATTCTTCAGTGGAATTGTCATAGTCTTAGAAATAAGACTGAAGAATTTTTAAACACATTACATTCAAACTCAATTGCAGTGGCTGCCATCTCGGAGACGTGGCTGGAACCGGATTCTGATTTCAGAGTCAGGGGATACCACTGTCTTTGAGACGACCGTCAAGATGGAAAGGGCGGCTCCGCTCTTTTCATTAAAAAATCATTACCCTTCTCCCCTGTAGATGTAAAACCAATTGGTTGTCCTTTTCAAGTGACGGCCGCAAAGGTTTTTGACACTACAATAATTTCTTTGTATATATCACCATCTAATAAACCTTCTAAATCAATCCTGAAAGCTATGTTTTCCAAGGTCACTACCCCTTCTCTTGTTCTGGGAGATTTCAATGCCCATCACGGATTATGGGGAGCTCACAATTGTGACAGAATGGGCAGAGATATTGTTGATCTACTAGATGAACTAGACTTTTGTATTATCAATGATGGTTCTCCTACTCGTCTTCAGGTGCCTGGTCAGCGACCCAGCATGGTTGATCTTACTATTTGCAATTCCAACATAGCTGCATCCCTGTTATGGAAGATTTTGGATGACCCTCATGGGAGTGATCATTACCCCATCCTCATTGAATCCTCAAATATTTATCATTCCAACAAAAATGTCAAGTGCGGTAGTCGAAAACCAAGGTTCTTAACTGCCAGAGCTAACTGGAATGACTATTCAAATCATACAAAGTTCTCTGTGCAAAATCTGCCCTCTCCAACTACAGAAAATGTTGCGGAATGTTACGATTTATTTGTGTCTGCAGTCATTACGGCCGCAGAAAAATTTATCCCCATTAAAACGACACGTAACAAAGGGAAACCTCCCCCAGCTCCTTGGTGGGATATTGAATGCTCAGACGCAGTAGATATGAGGAAAAAATATGCGAAAATTTCTTCAACAAATATGAATATGGAGAACTTCCTTCAGTATAAACAAATTGAAGCTAAGACCAAACGTCTTCTAAAAAACAAAAAACGTCAAGGCTGGAAAAATTTTTGCTCATCATTATCTCCCGAAGTTCCTCTTTCAGTTGTTTGGAATTCAATTCGCAGGTTTAAGGGTTCTCACGTCCCAACGGTGACTCGACCACTCACTTCAGAGTGGGTGAAGGAATTTGCCGATAAACTAGCTCCTCAAACTGCAAGTAATTTTAATGAAACAGAATTCACATACTCATTTAAAACACGGGGTTGGATGGACACCCACTTCAATTTAACGGAACTTAGGGAGGTCTTAAACGATCTCACAGACTCATCCGCTGGTGTAGATGGAATTCCTTATAGCTTTATTAAAAACTGCGACATTACCACACTAAACTATTTTCTTTCAATTATAAATCTGATCTTTGACTCCGGCAAAATTCCATCATCCTGGAAAACTCAAATAATTGTTCCCATTCTGAAACCCCAGAAAGACCCTAACTCTGGACTTTCTTACAGACCTATAGCTCTGTCATCTTCCTTAGTTAAAATAGCTGAACATATGATTAAAAGACGTCTAGACTGGTATGTAGAAAATGAGAAAATTCTTCCCAGCTCTCAATTTGGCTTTCGAAAAAGAAAAAGTACGATCGAAAGTGTGTCCATCCTGACTTCTGATATCCAGTTGGCCCTGGCCGATAATGAATTCCTTGTCGGTGTTTGCCTTGATGTGTGCGGAGCTTTTGACAATGTTTTATTTAATAAATTGTTAAAAATTGGCATCCCTCGTAAGCTTTCCAGTTTTATAATTAACCTCCTTCTTACCAGGAAAATTCAAATCCAGGTGCTGGATTCCCCTCCACTGGAAAGAATAGTAAACAAGGGTTTGCCTCAGGGCTCCGTCCTTAGTCCTATCCTTTTTAATATTTATACCTTTGACCTGCGTCGGAGTATGCATCCATCTTGTAAAATACTTCAGTATGCGGATGATCTTTTTATATATATTTCAGGACGAATTATTTCTATTCTGGAGGATGTGATTAACATTTGCATGAAAAACCTTGACACCTGGTTAAAAAATCACGGCTTAGAAATTTCTCCGTCCAAAAGCAATGTTATCGTCTTTTCCAGAAAACGTGTTACTCCGCGTATAACAGTCCAAATAAATAATTCAATTCTCCCTATGCAGGTACAAATAAGATTCCTTGGGGTAATTTTAGACTCTAAGTTAACATGGAACCCGTATGTTAATTTAATCATTAACAAATGTCAAGCTGGCCTCAACATTTTACGTGCCGTTTCACGGGTCTGGTGGGGAAGTCATCCATTCACCCAAAAACTTTTTTATAACGCATATGTTAGGAGTCATTTGGATTACGCGACATTCCTCATTGAACCCACTTCTAAAAAGAACCTCGCAAGGTTGGACCGTATTCAATTTCAAAGTTTAAGATTGATTATCGGAGCAATGCGTTCTTCCCCAATTAACGCTTTACAAGTGGAGGCTGTGGAGGCTCCTCTTCATTTCAGAAGACAGTTCTTGGCTGACAAGTTTTTATTTAAATGCTTAAGACTCTCTAATCACCCACTGAAAGACAAAATTACTGCACTCACTGCTCAAGTGAAATCACTTCCATATTGGAGGAACAAATCAATCCCTCTTCTTGTTAAAAGCCTCCATACGTACTGTGCGTATAAACCCCTCTTAAATCCATCAGACAGACTTCCTTTATATGCCAACTCCTTTCGTATTCATTTGTGTAAACCAAATATTCTTTTTTCTCTCGGCATAATTAACAATCACGATGCTCCAAGAAAACTTATCCAAATTTTAAATTCGAAATATTCCAACTGGAAAATTATTTACACAGATGGTTCCAAGTCTCCCTTATCAACCATGTGGGAGCGGCATTCCACTGCCCATCAGATCAAGTCGATAGAAAAATTAAACTTCCAAAAGAGTCTTCCGTTTTCACTGCTGAATGTATAGCCATTTTTAAATCCCTTAAATACATTGACGATGTTCACATTGGAAACTTCTTAATTCTCTCCGATTCCCTGAGTGCACTTCAAAAATTAAACTCTTCCCTTTTCCATTACCCAGAAGACGATTTCTGTGTTGGAATTCGCACTTTAATTCATAAATTAACCGACTCTGGCAAAGAAATCGTCTTGGCTTGGATACCTAGTCACTGCGGTATCCCTGGAAATGAAAAGGCCGATTCATTGGCGAAAGATGCCATTATTTCGGGGGATATTTTATATAAATTTTTAAACACCGATGACATTTTCATAAAATTGAAGGAAAACATGATTTCCACATGGCAGAATCATTGGGAAGAATCTAGTCAATCAAAAGGATATAGCTTTTTCACAATTCAGCCAACGATTCCTTCAAAACCGTGGTTTTCCAGACTTTCTTTTAACAAATTCTCGACATCCTCCATTTGCCGCATGCGGATAGGGCATTGCTGCCACAATGTTCACCTGACAAAAATTCATATTAAGAATTCTGCGATGTGTGAATGTCGTCTTGGTGAAGAGGATCTCAATCATATTTTTTTCAGTTGTCCTATAAATAATTCATACAAAAATTTCATCCCTCACCTAATCAGTTCGGGTATATTGCCTCCCTACAACATTGCATGCCTGTTATCTTCTGTGAACAAACGCGTGTATAAAGTCTTGGCTAATTTCCTGAATATTAACAGCATCAATTTGTAATTGTAAGTTAAGTTTCATGTATTTATTTATTTATTTTATTTTTTACGCACAATAAATTGTGTCAGCATATATTTTAATTTCCTTGTTATGTTTAATTAAAATCATCTCTTATTGTAATAATTTTGCGTATTATTATTATTATTATTTGTATAGTATTTGTGGTGTCTTGAGATCGGGTAGTAATAGTATAACATCTGTTAATGTTACAATGTTTATTGGTTGCCAGATTATTATGGAGAGAGCGCTCAACAGCGGGTACATCCCTTTTATACATACCATTCTCGCTGTCTCGCACTCATGCCGTCACCCTCATACACATACGTCACACCCCCACACTTAAAACCTAATTACATATATTTCTTTAGTCACAAATTTATACAAAACAAATATCTAAATATTTCAATCCAGTAAGTAAGTATATGTAATTATTCTTGATCTTCACGTGTAGCGTGGGCGTTGACCTCGAGGGCGTAACCTCCCCTCCCATGGTGTAGGTGACCTGCAAAAATTAGGAGAATTAGGAAATTTGGTCATGTCCACATCCGAGAGTGGACCCAGGTCCAGCAAATCATCAGACCTGTCACACTCCCCCCACCTAACCTTCCTCTCTGAAATCTGATCATGGTGGCGTTTCCAAATTTGTCCCGTAGACATAATTTTAACTAAATAAATCCTATTCCCCAATCTTTTAAAAATTTTTCCTAAAATCCATTTATTATCATTACTTCTTAAATCCCTGGTTAAAACTTTAGAACCAACCTCAAAGTACTTTTTAAATTTTCTTCCTCTATAATACTTTTTCTGTTTATGCTGGCTCAATAACATTTTGTTTTTAACCGTGTTGTCAATTCCTTTAAAACCTTGACTCTCAACATTATCCACTATTGGAATAATCGTATTAAAAATTGATCTAATCTTTCTACCCAACATTAATGTACTAGGCTCAATGCCCGTAGACATTGAAGGCGTATTTCTAATATCAACTAAAAATGTCAAAAGTTTATCTTCAAAATCAGTAGGAAATTTATTATTTACCATAATTTTTTTTAAAAAATTCTTCACTGTTTTAACCCCATTTTCAGCTAAACCGTTAGAAGCAGGATGCTGTACAGCTGAAGTCAATGATTCTATATTATAATTATGACAAAATTCCTTAAAAACTGACGATGTGAAAGCTGTACCATTGTCACTTACAATTTGTTCCGGGATTCCGAACATAGAAAATAATCTTTTCAAAACTTTTATTGTACAAAACGAATCTACCTTATTTACAACATGACAGTCTATCCATTTTGTAGTTGCATCAACAATAATTAAAAAATTATGACCTCCCAACGGCCCCATGAAGTCGATATGCAATCTACTCCAGATTAACCCATTGATTGGCCAAGGTGCCAACTCAACTTTACATGGAGTAGGTAAACGTTCCATGCATCGAGCACACTGTTTCACAGTTACTTCTATATCATTGTTCATTCCGAGCCAAAAAAAATAATTTCGAGCAAGACTTTTCGATTTTACAATGCCTAAATGTGATTGATGTAAAAAATTCAATATAATTTCCCTTAATTCCCTTGGAACTACAAATTTATTATTATAAAATAAACATGAATTATAAGTCGATAATTTATCCCTAAAATACCAGAATTTCAATAAATCATCCTTTAAGAACTTTTTATCCGGCCAACCATTTGCTGTGAACTCGATAATGCTCGCTATATTTACATCATTGATCGAAAACTGTTTCATCGTTTCCGCATTTAATGTTGTTTCTGACTCGATTATGTTCACAAACTCTGACTCAACCGTATTCACGTTTAAAGAATCAATATAATTTAAAAAATAATCGCTAGCATCAATATCGTCGCTACACACAACTAAATTATCCTTATTATTAATCGGCATTCGTGATAAGAAATCCGCTTTGTTATCACCTGACTTAATATGCTCTATACTATAGTCAAAAGTCTGGAGTATTAGGGCGTACCTCTGCAGACGGTTAGCGGCCAATACAGGTACTTGCTTATCCGTGTTCAAAATGTGTACTAACGATTTATTGTCGCAAGCCAAAACAAATTTATTGCCGTATAAATACTGAAAGAATTTCTTCAACCCAAAAATTATAGCACACGCTTCCTTATCTAAAATAGAGTACTTTAATTCTGTTTCTGACAATAATCGGCTAGCAAATGCGATAGGTCTCTCTAAACCATTATCATATACATGGCAAATCACCGCTGATAACGCTTTTTCAGATGCGTCTGAAATAAGTTTAATTGGTAAATTAGGATCAAAATGCACTAAAATATTATCTGACGTCAGCAGTTTCTTAACTCGCTCAAACGCAATATTACATTCCTCAGACCACACATATTTTACTCCCCTTTTTAACAAGTTATACAATGGAGACAAAATACCTGAAATATTATGAACAAAAGCTCTATAATATGAAATAACCCCAAGTAAACTCCTAAGTTCTGAAACATTTTTCGGTACTGCCATTTGAGTAATCGCACAGATTTTATTTTCTAAAGGCATAACTCCTTTCCGCGAAATTTTAAAACCTAAATATTCTATCTCAGTTTCTAGAAAAGAACACTTATTTTCATTAATAGTTAATCCACAATCACTTAACTTGCTAAGTACAGATTCACAAATAGAGAATAATTCCTCTTCAGAATTTCCAAACAACAAAATATCATCTAGAAATATACGAACGTTACGAAGTCTACCTACTACCGCCTGAATAACTTGCATAAATATAGCCGGGCTTGTGGTCAAACCGAAAGGCAACACTTTAAACCTGAATAAACCTACATGCGTACTAATCACACATAATTTTTTCGACTTCTCGTTCAACGAAATCTGACCAAAAGCATTACGCAAATCTATTTTAGCAAAAAATTTCGCACCATTTAAAGACGAAATTAAATCTTCTATACGAGGCAATGGATATTTCAACTTCGCTAACATAGGGTTTAATGTGGTTTTAAAATCAGTACAAATTCTAATTGAACCGTCTTTCTTTTTTACAACAACAATCGGACTAGCCATATCACTTATTTCTACTTTTTCAATTATATCTTCACGTAACATCTTATTTAATTCCTCCTCTACCTTTCCACGTAAACTAAAAGGTAACGATCTTGGATTCACAAACTTTGGCCTGAACTCCGAAATAACTTCGATGTTAGCTTCATAACCTATAAGCCTACCCGATTTTTCTGAAAACACATGAGCATATTTTTTCTTTAAACTATCACGAAAATTTAATTGATTATCACAACTAGTCTCACTGGTATTTACCGCATTTATTCCACTTAATCCGATACCGAAAACTTGTAAAAAATTTCTACCAACAATCGTAGAATTACCGTTTTTAATTATTATAAACTGCGTATCTACACTTTTATTTAAAAATAACACACTTAAATTAACTTTACCTACAATATTTAACCGTTTCCCGTCATATCCTGACAATTGAATATCGCATCTTTCCAATTTACAAGAAACAAAATCTTTTAAATACACTTCATATGGAATTGCATTAATCTCAGCGCCGGTGTCAACAATCGCTCGCAGAACAGTGTTACCAATAATGAGATCTACGAATATCGGTTCCGGCCCCGTGCCGTCATGCAACATAAAAACCGAATTTAATCGTTTATTCTTATTACCTACATTAATTTTACTGTTTTTACACACATTACTAGGATGACCCGATTTATTGCATTGATTACAAAAAATATTCTTCCAACAATCTTTCTGCAAATGATTCGTTTTTCCGCACAAAAAACATTTTTTTAATGCAATATTTACTGGCGTCTTACTACGCACTGCACTTTTAAATCTGATCGGACTATCCGACCTGGATTTACGGACAACATTACTATCCTTATGCACAACATTTAAATTCGTATCAACTTTCTTAAAATTAACAACATGTTCCCATGAAGCTGCTAACTGAACGCATTCCGAAAAAGAAGTATTTACCCCCTCAACGAACAACTTATGTTTCAATTTTTCATTGAAAATTCCAATAATGAATATGTCTTTTAAACAAGATTCCAGCCTTAATTCAAAATTGCACGTCAAACTCAGTCCTCTCAACCTAGCAGCGTAATCTTTAATAGATTCGTTAGCTAGCTGTTTACACTTATAAAATAACTCACGCGACTCGAAAATATTTTGAATAGGTTTGCAATGTGAATCAAATAATTTACATAAATCATCAAAAGAACAAACAGAAACCTTTTTAGGGAAACATAGATCACATAATAAAGAGAAAGTTTCTTCGGTGAGGCAACTCAGCAAAAATGCTCTTTTGCGTTCTTGTGATAACACTTTGTCATCATGTAAAATGAGGGCCTGATCCAGTCGTTCCTTGAACAATGACCAGTTTCCCGTTCTGTAACAGAACGTCCCCAAATTTTTACAAACACCCTCCATTGGGGGAAGAGCTGAAACAAAATAATCAAGACTGCTTATCTCAGCACTTCCAAGAAGGCTACACTCCGAGGTCCACGTTCCACGTTCCACGTGCACGCCACCCAGAGCTGTAGATCACCGTCCCCGTCTGGCTCCGTCTCCCGACAGCTGCGGATCCAATCCCTACTCCGAGGTCTTCCTTCCCAGACTGCAGCGACGGAAACCAAGTCCTGGTTCCCGGCTAATCCACACGATGATCCAGTCCTTGACCCGATCCTTGATCCGGTCCTTTTGTACCCCGTTACACGGTGTACCCGAACGACAATAATTTTGTAATTTGTCGGTCCCACACACGCGAATACTTGCGTGTGGCTGCTCCAATTTCTTCTAATTGCGATCGCTTCCTGCGATCGCTTCCTGCAATCCTGACAACAATCCGTCAGATCCCGAAATCTACCGCGTAGATTCTTCCAATTAACGTAAAAATTTACGAACTACCGAGCTGCGCCAACTGTGTTGTTGGCGGGTAGAAAATAATATCAAGATGTTACGATGTTTATTGGTTGCCAGATTATTATGGAGAGAGCGCTCAACAGCGGGTACATCCCTTTTATACATACCATTCTCGCTGTCTCGCACTCATGCCGTCACCCTCATACACATACGTCACAGTATTATTATATAATGTAGATAGGTTCTTGTTATTAAAACTAAATTAGTTAATATTAACCAAAAATTACACTCACAAATTTACACTCACAAATACATTCACTTGACACTGGCCAGAACACTCTTTTGGGGTGAAGAGCCATTAAAAAAAAAAAAAAAAAAAAGTTAGAAAATAGCGTAAGGTGAACCATTTTTAAAACTTTTTTGTGTTTGCATTCATTTTTTAAATTATTTATTTAGGTACATTTACATCGAATTATAACATTTTAAAGCATATTTTATCACCTTACAAAAACAGTTTTTAGTTTTTAGTTACATTCAGAAATATTCTATTTATTTGTACGCTTACAAGAAATATTTTGGCCTTCTGACAAAATATTTATTTATTTATTTAAAGCTATGAAAAGGCTTTTACATTAAATGATAAGATTATAAGATACAGTGGCACAAAAGAGGGTTTCAGTAGTATTAAGGACAGAGTAAGAGTGAATGAGACTAAAATAATGTAGGTTTAAGAGATACAGTTGTTTTTTTTTATACTCAGCAGTTGGTTTTTCGCAAAGAATAGAATTGAGAAGAAAAAGAAATGTGTACTCGTGTAATAGTTATAATAACAGAGAACATTCTATGGAAACAGAATGATAAATTATGTTAAGGAAGGTAACTTGATAGAAGTAGATACTTATTATAATCATGCAAAATTGTCAACATCAAGTACCTACCTATATTCATAAATTAGCATTGTTATTTGCAAATTGTTGAGTTGTAGGTATTGGCTTGTAAATATGCCCGAGACGTGAGGGTAAATTATCTCTGCTTCCACTCTAAGCAGTTGGTGGAACTGTCATCAAGAAGATAGGTATGTGCCAAAAAGGGGCATCTCTTTCTTGAAAATCAATTCCAGGTCTTGAAGTTTCCGAGTTTGGGATGTGGTGATGTTGTGATCCTCTCTTCCTAACATTAAATTCAGTTCCTCTTTCATTGCCAAAGATTGATCACCGCTTTCATTGTAAACAGCATGTTTTTGGAGTAAATTTAATATTTTTTCAACCCCGCGCAAATGAAGGCGCCGTATACCCGCTCAAAAAGAAGAAGATGGTGAGATATGTAATTACGAATGTTGGAGAGAGCGGACTAATATTTAATACGATAAAATTGAAGTGATAATTGTGAAAATGTTTGATAAAACACGACTCATTTAAAATAGAGCAAAAATCTCGTGAGAAACATCTAAAATAGCATTAAAAAAACACTGTGAATTTTTCATACCTATATATCTCTACATATTATAAATTAAAGTCCTCCACCGCGACTGTCGTCTGTCTGTTCGCGATAAACTCAAAAACGACTGAACGGATTTTCATGTGGTTTTCACCAATAGGAGTGATTCATGAGGAAGATTTAGGTATGTAATTTGTCAAGGTTTTGTGTAAATTGGTTGAAATACATAATTAAAAGAGAATGTCTGCATGTGGTGCTGTGGTGGATGAACGTACTGCAAGCGGGCGGTGATTTGTATGCAAATTAACAGATGGCGGTGTTAGTTAAAAGGTTGGGTAACCATCCAGTAGATGGCATTGTGTTTCGTTAGCCACAGCAATGCGTGGCCGGGTCATCTAGTAACTTCTGAAATAAGTGAAATGAACGTGTTTATTATAATTTTCGGAGAATATTTTGCGATTTTTATCTATTGCGGGAATTTAATATAATTTGCGTTTCGGCGTGGGGAACATCTAGATATAGTCTGTCAAAAAAGAGTAGAAAATATAAAAACTTGAACTACTAAATTTGTAGACTGGCAACACCAATTTAACTGTCAAATATTTTTTTGAGGTGCAATGACACTGAATGTATAGAACACAGAAACCACATTTTAAAAAACATTTTTTCTTCGTGACATAAATTTGATTAAAAGGTGATTTATAAAGCGATTTGCTTTAATTTAATTTAACATAAATTTGAATTTAACAATAGATAGAAAGGAAGAATCACTAATGGTGAGTTTAGTAATACTACTTTTAGATCTGAATGAGTTAAATATATTCAGAACTAAAATTAGAGACATGATCTAAAGCCCAGGCAACGCTAGGTACTTTATCTAGTATTAAATAAATGTGAGCAATTTCTACTGTGCTTTATATTTTAATACATTATAGTTATTCTTCATTATGTTAACACAAAATTGCAAAGGTATAATAATAATATACCTATACGCAATTCTAATTTTGAGATCGGCGGGTATCTATACTGCAATGAAATAATATTTTTTCCACTATTATGCCTTTTTAATTTTTTTTATAAAAATGTAGGTTACACAGCTTTACTTTAACACCATGAGTTATGTGTTTAGTATTGCCATTTAAACAACAGTGGCGCCCTCATATATTTTCTACTCTTTTTTGACAAACTGTACCTATTATCTTCAAAAACAAGATATACATTTTTAAGAGCTTAAAAACTTCAAATGCTTGGGAGATATATAAGAAATCGGTAGAAATTCGGGATGCGGCGCCTGAACAGTAAATGAAACGCCATGATTTTTTCTCTCCAGTAAATTTAATATCTGAAGCCGATAGAAATGTAGGTAGAAAGCAGGAAGGTTAAAAAAATCATATTTTCCGTGAGTTTAATTAATTTGGGAATATTTTCCATGGATCTACATGCATTGCATTAGGTGCACCAGAGATCCTCAACATGTTCACAGAATAATAAATCCGAAATATTCTCACAAGAAAGGATCCACCTACCTAAATAAGGTTCTAAAAAAGGTGTTATTCTTTGGTATGTATTTAGTTAGGTAAAAAGGTACTTCAAAAATCTGCAGAATCAATTTAGAATGTTCTGAAAATTGTAAAATGTTTAGAAAATTTACAACAACCGATCGGTTCGAGAGCTAAGAAGAAAAAAATCGAGTAGGGATTAAGATTCGAAATGTTACAAAATCCATTATACTCGTATATATGGTGGGCCATAAACATTTGCAGTTTTGTAATCGTGCTAGTGGGGATTCCGAATGGGGGACTCCTCCCCACTGTTATTTTTAAGAGATTTTTAAGAGAGGAGCCACGCATAAATGACCCCGCTGGAGAGCGGGGTCATTTATGCGTGGCTCCTCTCTTCTTGGAAATTTAGTCATAACGGATTGCTTTACGGGAGAGTAATGCGCTTTCTGGGTAAAACATTTTTACAAAAACAATGATTTTGTTATTTTTTGTTCAACAATGATTCTTTTCTGTTTTATAAAACAATGATGCACAATATATGCATCTATTTCGTTTGCATCACCAATTACAGAGTATTAATCAGTGCCCAAGGGTTAATTTAATTAAATCATCGTTTAAAAATTTCTAAGAAACCGGCAGGAAACCAAACAGGGCGGCCATGGAGCAAAAGAAATTGGTTAAAGAAATTTGTCCTAACAAACTGATCTCGAGGATATATTCCACGGCCTCCCCGCAGCCCGGATCTAACCCCAGCTGATTTTTTTTTATGTGATATATTTGTTTATATGTAAATTTTATCTTACAAGTCTAGTCTACGCAAATAAACCAGCGACTATACTCCAATTAAAGGAGAACATCCATCAAGAAATGGTCAACATACCCTGAGATTGTGTCGAAAAGTTTTAAAAAACCTAAGGGCCTGATTTGAGGAATACCAGTGGCGAGATGGCGACCATTTTCCTGAAATTATTTTTACGAAATGATTTTCCAGCATATTTTTGTTCTTATCAATAATCATTTATTTAAATGCAATCAGTACTTTTTTCATGATTATTTCAAAAGTGCAAATGCTTATGGCCCACCCTATAGTGGACAGACATTTATTGATGGCACTGCAAGATGGCTTATAGGAAAATTGAAGTGTCTTCCGATCCGATCCGCCACGCAGTGGAAAAAAGCATCCGCCACCAAGACCCAGATAATTCTCACCTCATGAACCCGGCCACCCCTGCTCACCAAATGTAGTGAAACACTTGGGGTGGTTCCCAGGGTGGCGGTACCCATAATCGCCTCCCAATAGTTTAAATGTTACTTTCCGAAAGGAGATGATTCTACATTATATTTCTTAGGATGGGATGTTTCACAGAATTTGAGCAATTCACCAAATTTAAAAATCAATTTTCCAGTTCTATGAAAGTTCTAATAAAGGTCTGTTATTATTTCAATTTTGTAAATCGACTGGCCAATAATGATATTGTAATGGAAAATAACCTTTACACAACTTGAAAACTAACTTTAAAACAATGTGTAAATAATATTAACATGAAAAAAAATTGTTTTTATTTTATCTACCTGTTGTCTTTCCCACTCCCAATCAAAAACAAAGCTTTAAAAAATATATTTAAGTTGGGTTTGCAGATCCCGCACCTGTTTTAAATCCCGCAGGGATTCTATAAATAATAGTGTGTTCTGACATTATGAAATTATTTCCTTTGTTACCGGGGATGAGGTGGCAACAACATGCAAGGTAAATTATTATGAGCAAAAATAACTTGCATGGCAGATGTAAGGAATAGGTGAATGATTTTCAAAGAAAGAAGGTATTAGAAAGCAGTGGCGGCCAGCCCTAAGGTGCGGCGGTGCAACGCACACCCAAAATTTCTGCCAATCTAAAAATTCCCGAGCACCGAAAAACATAATATATTTCCGACACACCTCATCACAAATCACAATACACACTTCGGTTATAAAGCATACATATTATAGGTGTCTATGTGTACCCGCTCGCGTAACAGATAACAGCAGCAGAACGTTTTGTTCCTATATTCAGGCCGGTAATGCGTTTGCCAAAGCTATCACAGAATCCAAGAGAATCCTTACACAATTCTCAATTCGCCAAAATCGTAGGTAGGTATAATCCTTTGCAAATTTAAGCAAACCGGGGACGGCGATCTGAGAATTTCCGCCATGTCAAAAGGACCAGTTTGTTCAGTAGCATGAGTAGCATCCTAATCGGGGACGCGGTCGTGTCATTTTATTATTGATATTGTGTGTTTAAATGAAGATCTACTCTTTTTTAGTCAATGTTCGGCTCAGCATCGACCATCTCTTATCTCTACAGCATACCAACCAACATAAACAATGAGACCCATTATGACAGGTCGCAGGTCAATATGCCATTGTTATTAGTTTTCTTGGATGAGTCGGGAAGAGTAAAAAATGAGTTCCATAATGTTCATTTTATAAAAACAATGTGCTAAACTTTGAAAAACGATTAGAAATTAAAAATAGTTGCCCACCACGGCCCATTTTAAATATTAAACAAGAGTGCAAGTCAAAAACAAAAGATATAACGGAGAATCGCCCTAATCTACAAATAGGTAGGATTTTTTTCATAATTAAATTCATTTTAATTAGAGTAGGTAAATGTACAAGATTTTTAGCGCACCACCGATTTTTGTGAGCACCAGCCGCCACTGTTAGAAATACAAAAATATAATATATTTTGGACTAAAAGGTGACATCCTGAAACGAAGGCTGTCTGGCTTGGGCTTGCTTAGGTTTAAATAGTTCATTTTGATACCGTGGTAAGTTGAAATGACGCACAATGAAATCTTCTTTTGTGAAACGAATCTCACATTGTGAGAAGGGCAGGACTCCAGAGAAATGGCTCCCAGCCAAAAGGACCCTCCAGAAACAGCAAAGGCAGATGATTTGCGATTCCAATCATCCCTCCAGGATGACTTCCAGTCAGCTCTCAAGGTGGCGAGTATGACGTCCAAGGTTCACGATCACGATCATAGTGATCTTTAAAAAGAATCCGTCGTGTTGCAGTCGAGAGGACCGCCCTGAGCTCTCGGCTGCTGCACAAAGAATGGCCAGCTCGGTTTTCAAATCTGCTGATTTGAATTTATCCAGGATCAACAACGGTTGCATTTCAAAATATTGCAGGGATTGCAATATTACCAATGCCCAAATGGCAATGGGCAAGCACTAGAGGTGCCACACACCTAAACCATAAATAAAGTGTGTATAAGAGGGTGCACACTCCGTGTTACAAATATTTTTATGTAACACCTATACTACATTATTTGCGAGTACTATAGCTATATATATATATTGGTAAGCTTTGGCATTATGGAATTATTTATCATACGTTTTCTGTCCCTAACAAAATCAATTTATTGCAAACGTCAGAAAAAAAGCAAAACAATTGTCGCCTTGGAAAAAATGTTTTTTTTTTTTTAATTAAACAATTCACCCTAAAAGGGAGTGCTTTGTTGGTGTCGTACTTAATAACTATCTCTAAAAATGAATCACCGAAATGTATAGTCTGTCAAAAAAGAGTAGAAAATATAAAAACTGGAACTACTAAATTTGTAGACTGGCAACACCAATTTAACTGTCAAATATTTTTTTGAAGTGCAATGACACTGAATGTATAGAACACAGTAAACCACATTTTATAAAACATTTTTTCTTCATGACAAATTTGATTAAAAGGTGATTTATAAAGCAATTTGCTATTTTTTTGAAGTGTAATGACACTGAATGTATAGGAAACCAAATTTAAAAAAAAAAATTTTCTTCATGACAAATTTGATGAAAAGGTGATTTGCTTTAACATAAATTTGAATTTAACAATAGATAGAAAGGAAGAATCACTAATGGTGAGATTAGTTACACTACTTTTAGATCTGAATGAGTTAAATATATTCAGATCTAAAATTAGAGACATGATCTAAAGCCCAGGCAACGCTAGGTACTTTATCTAGTATTAAATAAATGTGAGCAATTTCTAAACTGTGCTTTATATTTTTATTTACATTATAGTTATTCTTCATTATGTTCACACAAAATTGCAAAGGTATAATAATAATATACCTATACGCAATTCTAATTTAGAGATCGGCGGGTATCTATACTACAATGAAAAAATATTTTTTCCACTATTATGCCTTTTTAATTTTTTATAAAAATGTAGGTTACACAGCTTTACTTTAACACCATGAGTTATGTGTTTAGTATTGCCATTTGAACAACAGTGGCGCCCTCATATATTTTCTACTCTTATTTGACAAACTGTACTTATGTTTCTACTACATACAGTGAAACCCTACTGCAATGAAAAAATATTTTTTCCACTATTATGCCTTTTTAATTTTTTATAAAAATGTAGGTTACACAGCTTTACTTTAACACCGTAAGTTATGTGTTTAGTATTGCCATTTGATCAACAGTGGCGCCCTCATATATTTTCTACTCTTATTTGACAAACTGTATGTATGGCGCATAAACCTGAACGACTACACCAAATTGGATAATTATTTTTTTTGTTCGTTATTTTATATAAAACTACCGTTGAGTTCTGGCATTATGAAATTTATATAAAAAATTATAATAGGTTGGGGGGAAGGGTGGGTGGAGGGGGGTTGATGGGGAGAGGGAAGGTGGAGGAGGCGGAGTGGGTATCCCCTAATACCATGCAAGGGCGGCTGGTTGAACAGTGTGTTTGTGTGCAGCACTGGTAAATTATATCGTCTAAAATTACTTTATAATATCTTACCGAAAAATATAAAATCTATGAATTTCATTAAAAATATCACCTACCAATATAATATGAATCAGGGAGAGCAAATTCTCAAAGTTCCGCGCGAATTTACCCTGTCCGGTGTGCAGGCCAAGTGCAAGCGGAACGAATTATGTTTTTGTATCGAATATCCCAAACATCGCCAGCGCGCAACGCCGGCCATATGTATGAAAATTTAAGCTATATCGGTTTGCCACCCGACGACCTTTATCATACAAACTTAAATTTGGATTTAAGGCCAAAATACTTAACCAAACTGAATAATTCTTTTTTTAATCAAAAGGTACAGCAAATATCTAAATTTTACATATATTTGCTTTTTTATTGATTGGTGTTTTAAATAATAAAACGCAAATCATTAAGGAATACAATTTTTTCATAGGTAACTTTGACAATTTTGCGAGGGCACGAGGGTGCTGTATATACATTGTTTATAAATACTGTTTGCATCCTGCTTAAAATGAAATATAAAACTAACTAACCAACCATCACGCCGTTTCCCCACAGGGGTAGGCAGAGAGGATGGACCGCCAAATAACTCGGTCTTGGCACACACTCTTTGCCTCACTCACATTCATACATCGTCTCATACATTCTCTTCTGTTATTCCGACTTTCGACATGGCCCGACTCAAGTATCTGATTCACTTGCTCGTGCCATGTCTTCCTCGGGCGTCCCCGACTTCTTCTACCATTCACATTTGCATCGTATATTCTTCTTACACTACTTTCAAATTTATTTTATTTTATGAAATATAAAATAAAATAAATTAAACGATGTAAAAAAAAGAGTTTTTTGGGTTGAAATTTAAGATTTAGTGTTTTTATTTTCTTAGTACTGAAAAATAAATTTTTTAATTAAAAGCGATATGTAGAAGTTTTCGCACTTCGAAAACAGCTTAAAATAGATCTTCTCTCCAAATAAGATTAGTGGGATCATTTTTACCTAATGTTGCTTAGTAATCGTTATCTCATAGTTATGGATTATCAGTGAACCACCACGTTTTCAGGGCAGCGGCCGCCACTGCATGCGAGCGAAGCCGCGGGAAAAAGCTAGTATGAAATATAATGTATGATGTAGTAATTTACGTACATGTTCATGTTCAAATATCTTAATACCACTCTTCCATAGAAGCATTAGCTAGTGTTTGGAAGAGTAGTGTACATTTTTTAATGCTATTTTACAAGTAAATTACAATGTGGAGGTAAAAAACAATAATTTGTTAGTTCGTTGTTAGGGAACGTACCCAACCCAACGTTTTTAACCCCCCCCCCCCCCCCCCCCGTGACCAAAAACCTAAGCAATCCGCCGCTCATATTTGTACCAAGCGTGGTATTTTGAAGACACCCCCCCCTGGATAGGTCACGTAGTATGGGTACGTTCCCTTATGTAATTATAAGTATTTATCTACTATCAATCAGTTTTGCTATTTGAATAATGTATCTAGAAATATTGTAATTAGTTGTTAAAAACAAAACAAAATTTAACTTATTTGAAGAATGGAGTATCACTTGGAAATTGAGTTATAATAATTGAAGCTGAGTTAAGAGCGTTTAACCAGCCAGCGGCCAAAAATCCACATTTCGTCGAAAGTTGTTCTTACGATCGTGCAGGGCGGTTACAATGAGAAAGATTAATTATTCTCCGTACCAGCTTTTTAAAATTATAACTCAATATCGATTTTATTTCATTCTAAATTTGCTTTAATTTATACCTACATCCAAAAATGCTGAAAGGCGTGATGATAAAACTATTATAATAATGTACTTTTTGTAATTATTTTTTAAATATAAGTATTTATCATTTTTCAATAATGTCCAAGTTAAATAAGAATGTTAAAAATCTGAAATATATTAATTTGTAAGTGCGCAAATAAATACACCAACTGACGAATTTTCATCAAGAAACACAGGTACGTATATATTTTTTTATGATTTTATTTAAACTAAAATTAAAATTCTAAAACATGCGATACCCACATGTATTGACTTATTTTACTGCATGATTATATGATTTGAAATGGTTGTGGTATAATACAAAATCTTTTTTGAAAATTTAACAAATCTGCCAACGACCTATGGTATAACCTTATTATACTAAAAATAAACATTTTTTCGCAAAATTTAAAACATGCGAATGCTAGATAAAAGAACAATCTTTCGAAATCCATTTATATTTTTTTGTTGAAAAGAGTCAATACGTCTAAAATCTGATTTAAAAATGACATATTTCTGGTTTTCTCTGGTAATACCCTCTTAATTAATTGGATTTTATCATTAATGTGTCTAATTTCTTCTGTTAGTCGATTGAAAAAAAGTCTTCCTTGGTAAGTATAATTATTTTGTGTAAAGGAAGTGTTTAATTTTGGGCATGGAAATATTTATGTCTTGTAAGGTTTTCAGTTATAAATTAATACTTGTCTTTTTCTTTTATAATTTGAATCAATGCATTTTTATTGTACAGATCTTTGAATGAAGGTACTTGGAATTCTTCAAATAATCGTTCCGTTGGGTCGTCAGAAGGTTTTTTAGTATGATTTTAATTATTAGCCTCTGTACAACTTCAATTGGAAGACATTTATTTAGAAGAAAGGTGACACAGACGTTGAAGTTAGGGTAAAAGAGTCTACACATGGAAGTTAGGAAAAAATGATGAAATGTGAAATGCTAAATAATAAATAAGATTAAATATTTAAATATTAGACATGGGACAACACTCAACACTAGTGGAATATTTATACAACGTGGGAATAATTTCTTATCAGGGTTGATAAGATAGCTTCCAGGGCGTTGGCAATTTTACCAAATCTTTCAAGCAGCATTCACGTTTTTGCACTAACTCATAAATTTTGTTAATTTTTTCAATTTAAATTATTAAACCATTTTTTAATTCCCCCGTCACTTGTGTATGTATACCTGATAATAACAGTGATCAGTGCAGTGATAGTACCAATCCTCTCAGAAAGAAGTCAGTCCAGGTAAGTCTTTTATAATTTCTGCTGACCCGTCGCATTAAATAATATAGAAACAACGTTTCGGACATCGTTGCAGTGTTCATCATCAGGGCAGATCCGGTAGATGTGGATCTACCGGATCTGCCGGACACTGCAACGATGTCCGAAACGTTGGCTAAAGAAGGAGGTAGCGCAACACGGCATAACACCCCAAAAACAAATAACGAAAATGCTTTTGGCCGTGAAAATCTTAACCCTTCGAATAATAAGAAAATAATTTTCTGTCAACTTTTGCCTGTCAAAGTTTGCACGCAAAATTCCTGGTTCTTCCCATGCATTTTAAATGTTTCTATTTATAAGTGTTTTTTAAGCTTTTGCAAAAATAAAAATTGTTCTAAAATTTAGATAAAATAATCTTTCCGATATGTTTATTAGAAATCAACATTTTTGTTTATAAATATTAAAATTTTAATATTGGAAATGTAAATTAGCTAAAAAATTCATACCTGCGAGCATTTGAATTAAAGTAATTAAAATAGAATAAACTTCAAATTTTAAATTCAGATTCCTTTTCTAAACAAAATTTGTAATAAAACTGTCACCTCACTTTTTATCACTTTCATACAATTTTATTTTAAAATTAAATGTGGGTTACGTCACATATAGGCGCAAAATCAAACCGTCACTTTTGATCAGGTTTGTAAAATATCTGAACAACCTAGCTCATATAATTCTAAGATAATGAGAAGCATTATTTCTTTCCGTTTCTAACATAAAAGAAATCACAAATATTCGCATTACAGAAAGAGAGATATCTAACTTTTAATAATGCACGGTCGCTCTGGGACAATCTGGGTCTCCTGTTATTATAACGGCATATGATGTTTTGGGACAACTTGGGTCTCCTGTGATTAAACGGGTTAAAACTTATCTGAATATAGAAACACATTATATTGACGGCCTCCATAGTCGAGGGGTAAGGCTCTCGACTAGCAATCCGAAGGTCGCGGGTTCAAATCCCGGCTTGTGCAAATAAATTTTATTTGATTAATTTGTGTTTTTTCACGATTAAGTATATTTGCGGCTTGTTCAGAGTGGAAGATACTCTTAGTATCGCCATAGTGTAAGACCTCCATTCAGAATTGAAAATTGGGGTGAGGGCTTGGGCGGTCTCATGAACTGTTATTTGCCAGTTTTGATTTTACGTTTCTATTAGTAAGGTTTCTACATAGACGGTTGTTTATCAATTGTATAAAATTTTCACCACATTTAGTAAGGCTGTTAAAATGCTAAGTTATAATATAATAGTTCACATTTATTACTTACATAAATCACTTTATTAATAGTACCTACGTAATATGGATACATGGGCTACGTAAGATGTTATAACCAGTCAGTGGCTGAGTTGGCATCGCGTCTGGGTCCCGCTCAAGCATCATGAGTTAAATTCTTCGGCTAAGTCTTCCATCACGACACAAGCAACATTTTACGCTTACTGTGGTGGTAGGAGATTTTCAAATTATTGTCGGGTTATTCGTAACCCGAGAATGTTTGTTTTTCTAGTTTTATCCAGTACATAAATATATTGCTGAAGGGCAAAAACATGAACTCTGTTTTTAGTATATTTAGAGAGATGTTCATAGATATTCAAATTGATAAACTATCCAATCAAAGAAAGGTGAACAAACAAAGTTTAGCGGAGCACGGCAGGCGGCGTGACTGTGTCCCTTTCTGAGATTTGTCAATTTTTTATATTAACTCCCTCAAGGCCCATGTCATCTTTGAAGATGCTGTGTGGAAAGGCTTTTGGAGAGAGGAGAGAAAGGAGTAAACATGGGTCTTAAAGAGGCCCATGTTGTAGGAAGGAGGAAACCGTTCCACAGCCGAGCTGTTGAACCCGAGAACAAGTCTAGCTACGTAGCTACCTGTTCTCATGTGACAAATGTCAACCGTGTACATATGGTGATCAATAAATTAATCTTACAGTAAACAGGCAACTTGCATTGTAATATCACTTTTCAGTTTGTGAAAATAAAATCTGCTTGAGAATTACTAGTCCTTTTTAGAATGGTGAGCAAATTGCTGGCCTCATAAAAACTTAACTACAAATCCCAAATTGGAGGAACAAAAGTTTGAGCTTGTTTCCAATATTTAATATTTAGTTAGACACTTTTACAAATGTGTTATAATTTACCCACCTCACTTGTCTTTAGCGTTGTTACTCCAGGCGATTCGTTTTAAAACGAACATTCAGATCCTGCGCGGAAAAATCCTGCAATGGACCGCGCTGCTAACATTTGCTATACTTAAGTGAATTTTACTTTCCTGCACAGGATCTGGTTATATCAATGTGCGATCTTTGGCGGTCAATGTACCACTAATGTCGTAGATTATTCAAAGCGTTCTCGAACCATCCTGGTGTCAAAAACACGGTCAAGTGGTTTGCATGCAACTCGTCAAAATGATACTCAAATTTCATTTTAGGGCAAGTCTATCAATTTAGATGTTTATCTTCATATTGAAATATTTAGGACACGTCAAATTAGCTGACTACATCGAAAAGGATGCGTATTAAAAGGAAACCCTGTCACCGAGAAATTAGAACAGTATTTTACCCAACTATTGCTGTCACTATCGCTCTTACGAAAGGCATAACTACACCTAAGGCTGATAATATCTACATAAAATCATCAAATATTAGGTTTTGTGTTCCCCATTTTTCTCGATCAAAATGACCTTTGGAAATGTCGACCGAGTCGCGTTTTCAAATTTACAGCACTTCATATGATGGTTTTTCCTTCTTCCATTCGTATTCTTTGTATTCATAGAACCTAAAGCATGAATATGTTGTGTAAGCCTACTTTCTTTCGGTACCTACTCTAGTTTTTTATATTTTTTGCACCAAAAAATCAAAACCTGGCTACGCCCATGTTGTCTGTACATTTTGGCTAGTTTGTGTACTGAATGTCTATTGACGACATTTAAACAAGGCAATTTTAACGATTTTTGGAGGGTCCTGCCTCCCATAAGCGCCCTTGAGGTGATTTTTCACAAAAACGGCGCTATACAAATTATCCAATTATTATTATTATTATTATTATAAGAAGTAACTTATCAAAAAAGCAAGAAGTACTCACACACCAGTGGTCCATATATATTATTATTATTATATAATGAGCAGGCAGCATTCTGCTGATGAGCTCATATCTAATTTCAATAGTTTGACAGTAAATTTTAATTTTCAACTAAGTTAGTCCTTTTTTCTCTCCAAATATGAATCCAATAGAGCTTTAAATTGGTTTATGTTAGTTGCATCGATGACATGTTGTGGGAGTTTGTTCCAAGCATCCACCACTCTATTTGCAAGGAAGTGTTTTCTAGGATTAGATGCAAAAGGCGTTTTGGTAATTTTTTTCGAGTGTCCACGGAGAATTATATTTTTACTAGTAGTGAAGATTCCTTGGATGTCAGGGCAGCTGTAGTGTCCAGATAAAATTTTGAAGGTCTCGATCAAGTCACCCCTTTCTCTTCTATCTTTTAAGGTTGGTAATCTTAATTCCTTGAGTCTATCTTCTTATCGCCGATCTTTCAAAGCTCTTGGTGTTTTAGTGAAACGTCTCTGTACTCCCTCTATCAGATTTATATCCTTTGCGAATAAGGACTCCATATTTGGAAAGCATATTCCAGGAGAGGTCGCACATATGTTTTGTATATTTTTAACATCATGTCCGGTGTTAGGTCAAGGAATGCTTTCCTGATTAAATATGTTAGTGAATTTGCTCTTTTCACATATTATATTAAAAAAAATTTAAGTCAAAATTCAAAGAGGAAATTGGGGAATACGCGAATACGGACAAAACGCCGACCGCTCTCCTCTTATATTTTGTTAAAAAATATTAACAGTAGTGTCAAAATCCAGAGAGGAAATTGGGGAATACGCGAATACGGACAAAATGCCGCCCGCTCTCCTCTTATATTTTGTTAAAAATATATTTACAGTAGTGTCAAAATTCAGAGAGGAAATTGGGGAATACGCGAATACGGACAAAACGCCGCCCGCTCTCCTCTTATATTTTGTTAAAAAATATTTACAGTAGTGTCCAAATTCAGAGAGGAAATTGGGGAATACGCGAATACGGACAAAACGCCGCCCGCTCTCCTCTTATATTTTGTTAAAAAAATATTTACGGTAGTGTCAAAATCCAGAGAGGAAATACCTTTGTATGGACAAAACGCAGCCCAGTTTTCTCATAAACAAACAAATAAAACCAAGGAGTGCCTTAGAATTCCATACTGAGTCGATTAAAAAAATTTTTGGGCTCAAATGGCTCCCGTTACAAACTCTTATCTTTTCAAGGTGGAAGATAGCAACAAGTAGTGTAGATGGTTTTATTATTCAGGTTAAAGATTCGATCAATTTATACTTATTTGTATTTGGTGATAAGAACTTCCCTGATAAGGGCGACGACGATAGGAAAATTTATTATTTCAGATTGTGCAATAGCAAAAATGTTTTTTTATTTAAATTAATCCGATTATCATACTCAATTATATTATATCATACTCGTAATTAACAATTATATGTATACTAATGAAGCATAGCATTATAATAAGGAACTCCAGTGAAAAATATTATGGCTTTAAAAAAATATGTTCATTCAGACCAATGAACGCTGATTCTGAATATACAAGTTTTATTTCATAATATTAAATGTAGAGTTCTTAAAAAATTATTAAAAAGTCCATTTTTGAGCGGGTCGTAAAAATACGCCGTCAAGTTAGTGGTTTTAGTGGTTTCGTCACTGTAAATAGGATTAGGATGTTTAATAGGATTAAAAAATGGCTAGACTACCATTCACTTACACTTAATGCTAATAAAACCAAATTCATCACTTTCAAAATAAAAAATAAGAAAAACTCTGAAGAAAACCTGAACTTGAAAATTCATAGCCCGCATCACTTAAATGAGAATTGTAATTGTCCCTCATTAGAAAACGTTGACTATATAACGTATCTGGGTCTAAAAATTGACCAAAACTTAAAATGGACCGAACACATTACCTATTTAAATAATAAAATTAAAAAACTAAGTTATTTTTTCAAATCTATCAGGAATGTCCTCATTAAAAAAGACTTAATCAAGATTTACCTCTCTGCCAATCACTGTTAGAATACGGTATTATCGGATGGGGCAGTGCAAATAAAAACATACTAAATCCACTAATTAAAACTCAATAAGCCATAATGAAAATTATACTGAAAGTTCCTGTAAGAACTAGCACTGACGAAATCTTCAACAATCTTAACATCATGTCAATTAAACAACTATATTCTAAAACTATACTAATTTACATTCATAAGTACAAAACCCAAGAAATAACAACTGACACGTACATTAGAAACACTAGATCTCATGGTCAAAAACATATCCAACAAGTAACTGCTAACACAACATTTGGGCAAAAAAGCTTCTTATATTATGGCATTAAACTCTACAATAAAATACCACTCTCACTCAAAAACCTCAACAATATATCATTTAAATTTCAAATAAAAAGCTGGATACTAAATCTAGGGAGATCAGAAATAGAAAATATACTGAAATCAAATACAGACTAAAACCGAATCTAGTGAACTGAATTATAAAAAAACACTATCTTATTTACTTTATAATTATTAAAAAAAAAATACTACATGATATATGTTAGGGAACGTACCCATACTACGTGACACGTTTAGGGGGGGGGGGGGGGGGTCTTCAAAATGTCACGCTCCATACAAATGAGCGGCGGGTTGCTTAGGATTTTGGTCACCGGGGGGGGGGGGGGGGGGTTAAAAATTGCAAAAAGTTGGTCACGTAGTATGGGTACGTTCCCTTATGTCAAATTCATATTATTCTTATAATTAAATTATAATATGTAAATGAAATCCTCAGCACGGGAGATCCCAGTGAGGATATCATTATCTCTATTTGTTATTAAGAAATGAAGACAATAAATCATTATTATTATTATTAAAGTAATTGTATGGGAATGTATGATATGACACAAGCCATCATATTAATTTATTGGTTTATTTAAATACTGTTTATAGAGATTTAGTTGTTGTGTTTATTGAAACATTATTTAGACCTGAATAATGTTTCAAAAATAAAGGTATCTCTTATTAGTTTATCTCTAGTATTGAAAATATTCAAAAACTACTTCACAAAAAAATAGTAATGCTATTTCTAGGGAGAATACTTCGAAAACGGAATTCAAAATGGTGGCAGTTGATCAGCTGATTTCCCGATCCTATAGTAATTTTTCAGGAGTGATGACGTCACACGATTCACCATACATACGGTGGTTTTCGGGGGTCTTGAAAAATTAAAACTTTGACAATTATTTTAACCATTAAAACTAACTCTAAAAATAAAAATAAAAATGCAGATATTTAAGTTAGAAGGTTCATAAAAAAATAAAAAAACTGGACTGGAGTTCTCTATTATAATGAAGCAATGAATAATCATGCGGTATTTCAAAGTAAGATTCATAAAACCATATCCGTATCTTAAAGGGTAATTTTTGAACTGTTGTTCGATAGAGATTTTTGCAATAACTGAGTGTTTGAAGCTCTATAACTGTTTTTTTCATAATTTAATTAATTTTTGGCTATAGTTAAGACAGACAAGTAAAATTAATAAATATTAACAGAGAACCGAGCGGCGTTTTTCCTCTGGATTTTGACAATAGTGCAAATGTTTTTTAACAAAATATAGATATCGACCTCCAGCGTGTCGGTACGTTTTGTCATTTTGATAAGTTACTTTTAGGAGTTAGGATAAAGACCCTCCAAAAATTGTTAAAATTGCCTTGTCTGAACGCCATAATTCTGTTATAATAATATAATAAAACACATAAAAAAAAATAAACAATTCTTGCGGCAAAGAACAAGGATGTGGATCACTTAAAATTCATAATTCAAAATCAAATCGTTGGTCTACTGTGTAAATCTATCGACTGTGTAACAAACAAAGACGAAGCAACCAACTATCCAACTGAATTTTTAAACTCATTGGATCACCCTGGCTTGCCACCGCATAATTTATAACTGAGGTAGGGTTGGTAGTCATCATTCTTCGAAATGTAAACCAAGCAAAATTATGTAATGGAACGTATTTTGTAGTGAGAAAACTCACGGGCAGTGTGATTCATGCGACGATAATCAAGGGAAAGTTCAAAGATAAGGAAGTTCTCATTCTGAGAATTCCGATGATCCCAACCGATATGCCATTCGAGTTGAAACTAATATAATTTCCGATTCGTCCTGCATTCGACATGACGATCAACGAATCACAAGGCCAATCCTTGAATTTTTGTGGCCTGAATCTGGAAAACGAATGTTTTTCTCACGGTCAATTATACGTAGCATGTTCACGTATCGGCCAACCATCAGCTTTGTTCGTTCTCGCACCTGACAACAAAACGAAAAATGTTGTATATCACGAGGTGCTTCAATGAAGGGAATCGACCCAAGTGCAACCCATCCAGTAAATAGTTTAACAGAAAGTAGTACAATAATGCCACGTGAATCATTTCGATTCGCTTTAATAAAGCAAATGCCTTGCTGCCACGTTACATTACATTGCTTAATTTATTTTGAGTATTCACTTTAACTTAAAAAAATTAAATTAATTCAGCTATTAAGTTAACATAACAGTTATTGATTCTAAGGCGGTACAAAGTTTTCCGGGTCAGCTAGTTCTGTTATAATAATATAATAAAACACATATAAAACTTACATTCACTTAATTTATTTTTGACCGTAACCGGTTTCTGCCTGTTAAACCAGTCTGAAGATGGCTTCAATAGGCTGAAACAGGTTAAAAACACAAAAAAAAAATGAGTGAAAATAATTTTTGGGGTGTTATGCCGTGTTGCGCTATCTCCTTCCTACCATCAACGTTTCGGACAGCGTTACAGTGTCCATCATCAGGGTAGATGATGAACACTGTAACACTGTTCGAAACGCTGGCTAAAGAAGGAGGTAGCGCAACAAGGCATAACACCTCAAAAATAAATAACGAAAATACTTTTGGCCGTGAAAATCTAAAATCATAACTAAGTGAAAATAAGTTTTATATGCGTTATATTTAGTGACCGACCGAAGGTTCAGTTTCGGTTTCAGCAGAAAATCTGCCGAAACCGAAACTTTTTTGGACATGTTAAAAATCGATTGTTTACTGTTATTTGGCTTATTTTTTTTACACTTATTCAGTCAGTTAAAACTTTTAAAATTAAATACATAACAAAAAAACAATAATTGAAGTATATGTGTGTTAAAATTGTAAGGGTCCTTTTAAATAATAACTTCTTTTGCAAAAAACTCTCCACTATTTATTATTCACAGTGACATGTTATAAAAGTATTTTAACGGTGAAAATGCACCGGGCCAAAAAAATGGCAGTTGTTTTTTTTTGTTTTAACAACGTCTGACATTTCGAATGTTTTTAAATATAGCTTCCACTTAACTCGTGGTTAAACAGGTTCCATTTTCAACAATGTGAAAAAATAATATTTTGTCACCTCATTAATTGAGTATTTTGCTGATGATAGCGGGTGACATACGAGCCACGAACTCACTATAACGTTATTTTTTTATAAATTTTATGGTTTTATAGAAGTACTTAATATAAAAAAGTTATTTTTTCACATACTTCAATTATTGTTTTTTTATTTATTTAATTTAACACGTGTTAACTGTCTGAATTAGTTTAAAAAATAAGTCACATAAGGGGCATACATTAATTACGTGAGCAGTTTTTCTTCAAATCTAGACCCCCCCCCCCCCCCTTGGTGAGATAAATTTGGGCCACTTTGTATATTCTTTTCAAGTAACGTGAGATTTTGCTGGACCCCCCCCCGTCTTTGAGCTCACGTAATTAATGTATGCCCCCTAATAGTAAACAATCGACTTTTAACATGTCTAAAAAAGTTTCGTTTTCGGTTTCGGCTGAAACTGAGACAGACACCGAAGATTCGGTTTCGGTGGAAGATCCTGTTTTGGTCGGACGCTAGTTATATTATCATATTAGTACATGTCAATAACTTCATTTCATGATCGGAGTAGTGGACTTTTTTATATTGTAAAACACTTTGAAGTATGGAGTCGTTTTATTTAGAATCACTTTGAATAACAACAATTAAATTAACACTTTATGAATAATCTGGCCCGGCCCCCCCTTGGGGGTTTAAGGGAACTGTACCCTAGGAATGGTTTAATGAGAGAGAGTTCTAATGCGAGAGAGATAGTTTTTAGGAAAACACCCTTTTTATACCACTAAAAAATCGAAATTACCCTGAGATAAGCTATTAAAAACAACAATAAAACACAAAATAATTAACTGGAGGACCCTACCGGTCATGTGGAATATTAACCGCTGTCAGTAACCTAACTTAATTAGATACAATACAATTACATAGATGTCTCCAGTGTTCACTATTTCTTAATAACCTGATAAAGATTAAATCAATGATATACAACAATTTAACTACAGCGGTCATCTCATAGATGTCTCTAATAGTATTCTTAACATGACATGATCCTTCAGATCATGACATGATCCTTCAGAACCTGATGCACAAATTGGACTCAAAATAATCAATATATATTATAAAAGAAAGTCCAAAAAAGCGTGCGGAACGCAAAAACTCAGAAACGAGTGCCGGTACGATCAAGAGAGTTATATGGTATGGTAGATCTCTATCTCCCCTAGGGAATAAGGGTATTCGTTTTTACTTAAAGGGCTTGCTTTTGAAGATATAAGGGCTGGAAGTTCTAAGAAGACTCTAGAATTTTCAAGAAGAGTCTGGAAGATTCCGGAAACTTCTAGAAAATTCGATAAAACTCTGGAATGTTCTGGAAGAAATGGAGGAGTATGTCAGCGAGTCTAGAAGGTTCCGGAAAATTCAAGAAGGTTCGATAAAGCTGTAGAAAGTTCTGAAAGGAGTGGAGGAGTGTGTCGGTGTGTCTAGAAGGTTCCATAAAGCTGTAGGAAGTCCTAGAAGGTTCGACAGGGCTGTACAAAGTTCTGGAATGAGTGGCGGAATATGTCGGTAAGTCTAGATGGTTTCGAAAAGTTCAAGAAGGTTCTATAAAGTTGTAAAAAGTTCTGAAAGGAATGGTGGTATATGTCGGTGGGTATAGAAGTTTCCGGAATGTTCTACAAGGTTCGTAGAAAGTTCTAGAAGGTTCCGTAAGGCTGTAGAAAGTTCTAGAAGGAGTGGAGGAGTATTTTGGTGTATGTAGAAGGTTCCGAAAAATTCTTAAAGATTCCACAAAGCTGTAAGAAGTTCTAGAAGGTTCGATAAAGCCGTGCAAAGTACTGGAAGGAATGGCGGAGTAAGTCGGTGAGTCTAGAAGGATCTGATGGTTCACAAATGCTTAGAAAATTGTGGATGGAGAAAGTTCTAGAAGCTTTCAGAAATAAATGACGGTGAGTCTAGAAGATTCCGAAAGTTCTAGAAGGTTCGAGAGAACTATACAAAGTTCTGAAAGGAGTGGAGGAGTGTGTCGGTGTATCTAGAAGGTTTTATAAAATTCTAGAAGGTTCCATAAAGCTGTGGAAGTTCTAGAAGGTTATATAGGACTCTACAAAGTTCAGAAAGTAGTGGCGGAGTATGTCGGCGAGTCTAGATGGAAAGTTTTAGAAGGTTTAGAAAGTTCTAAAAGGTTCCATAAGGCTGTAGAGAGTTCTGAGGGGAGTGGAGGAGTGTGTCGGTGTGTCTTGAAGGTCCCGGAAAATTCTAGCAGGTTCCATAAAGCTGTAGGAAGTTCTAGAAGATTCAATAGGGCTGTACAAAGTTCCGGAAAGAGTGGCGGAGTATGTCGGTGAGTCTAGAAGGTTCGATAAAGCTGTCGAAAGTTCTGGAAGGTGTGGCGGAGTAAGTCAGTGAGTTCAGAAGATTCCGGAAAGTTCTAGAAGGAGTGGAGGAGTGTGTTGGTGTGTGTAGAATGTTCCGGAAAATTCTTGAATATTCCATCAAGCTGTAGGAAGTTCGAGAAGGTTCCATAAGGCTGTAGAAAGTTCTGAAAGGAGTGGAGTAGTGTGTCAGAAGGTTCTGGAAAATTCTTGAAGATTCCACAAAGCTGTAGGAAGTTCCAGAAGGTTCGGTAAAGCTGTAGAAAGTTCTTGAAGGAGTGGCGGAGAAAGTCACTGAGTCTAGAAGGTTAAGATCGATAAAGTTATACAAAGTTCTGAAAGGAATGGTGGAATATTACGGTGTGTGTAGAAGGTTCCGGAAAATTCTTGAAGATTCCACAAAGCTGTAGGAAGTTCTAGAAGGTTCGATAAAGCTGAACAAAGTTCTGGAAGGAGTGATGGAGTAAGTCGGTGGGTTTAGAAGTTTCCGGAAAGTTCTAGAAGGTTCGATAAAACTGTAGAAAGTTCTGGAAGGAGTTACGGAATACATCAGTGAATTTAGAAGGTTCCGGAAAGTTCTAGAAGTTTGGAAAATTATATTATTAAAAAAATAATTTGCATGCCGCTAAAGCTCAAAGACGAGTTCTGGTACGATAACGGGAGTTATATTGTGTGGTAGCCCTCTATCCTCCATCCACGAAGAAAGTTCCCATTCTTACCTTAAGGGCGTGCTTTTAAAGATATAAGGGCTGGAAGTTTGGCCCCGTTGAAATTTCTAGAATAGTTCAAAAAATTCCAGAGTATTCTTGAGCATTCCACCACATTCCAGAACATCCCGAAACATTCTGGAATGTTCGAGAATAGAATGAAACTTCAGGAACATACCGGAACAGCTCAGATCATTATGGAACATTCCAGAACACTCCTGAATGTTGTGGAATGATCTGGAAAATTAACCTGGAACATTTGAATTTTGTTTTAATGGGGATACCCATATGGGTTATATAAAGCAAGATCCGTCGTGGATTCGAACGTCAATTCAATCTCACATCAACTCCATGAGCGATGTCGGACACCCCAGTCAGAGTATTTGAGAGCATTCCACAACGTTCCAGAACATCCCGGAACATTCTGGAAAATTGTGGAATGTTCGAGAATAGGGAATCGGGAACATCAATGTGAAACATTCCAGAACACTCTCGAATGTTTTCCTGAGCGAAGCCGGGTAACCCAGCTAGTACAAAATATAAAAACCAGCGGCCAAAAACGAAAAAGCAATCCAGAGCAACAAGAAATTCAACAAGAAAAAGAGCTAAGTGCCTATATTTTTCCCTTCTCATCTTCTCATCCCATTCCTAAAGAACAATCTCAATAATCAATTCTTTTTAAAGAGAAATAATTCAGAATCAGTTTTTGTTGTCACCTCTCTTCAATACAATTAAAAAATGCAAGTCATTATATAATTAAAATAAATCACAGTTGTAACTCCAACTTGCAAGTTATAAATACCATTGAACAAATTGAATTATTATCTGTAATTTGTAAGAATCTTGCCAACATTATCCCGGTAAAACTGTTGTTGTGCATGTATGTTATTTTAATCCCGTTACAAGTGATTCATAATTGCGGCAAACAAAGGAAGGAATATTTTTTTTTGTCGAGTGTTATCGCCAGTACGTACGAGCTATGATATATTTTTTTCTGTTTGTGCATCGAATTATTGTCATCAACAGATAGACGCGGCAAACAAAGGAACGAATATATATTTTTTTGCTGTTTTTATCGAATGTTGTCGCCAGTACGTACGAGCTACGATATATTTTTTCTTTTTTATCGAATTATTGTCGCCGACAGATAGAAACTTAGGATGGAGAAATTAAAGAGCTTAGTTAATAAACGGTCAGTTTTAAGAGGCAAATTAACTAGATTCAATCAGGTTCTGAATACACTATAGGCTAACGAGATTAAATTGAGGTACGACAAGATCAAGGATTTATTAGACGAATTCGAAATAATCCAGTGCCAAATAGAAAGTATTGACGAATCGAATATAGAAGACAACGAAATTCAGCGTGAAACTTTTGAAAATCAGTTTTTTACAGTGTTAGCCACAGCAAAAGGTGCGATGGATTCCGTAGAACAAGCTAAATTCGAAATTAAGTTTGTAATGGTTTAAAAAAAATACAAGTGTAGGTAATACTAAAAGTATACGCCACACTTGAGCATTAATGTAACAGTTTAATAATAAAGATGTAATACTGCATAAAATAATAAATACAACACAAGACTTAGTTATAAATGAAAGAGATGTGGCAACAATTAAATTATATTATTAAATAAATAAAAACAGAACATGAGACTCTAACAAGCTGGACTCAGATGACGTCAGTTATATCCGTGTGTTTTATATTGATCCCAGCTGCTGCAGCAACTTTTTTTACAATTTCCGTTGGTTATTCTCTGTTTTGTTGGAAAATCCCAGCTTTTTCTAAATTATCACACTTTGAAATGGTTTCGATGTCAGCCAGACTGATTTCAATTTTTTTGATGATAATCTTTTTTTTTCTTTCAGATCTTTTTTAATATTTTCGAAAAGATAACTTGGCTTAATTTATTTGTAACGTATTTTTTTTTAGTATTTCATCATATTGAGCGAGAACTTATAAATTAGTAGTTTCCGTGGTCTGTGATTCAATTTAAAAAGAATGTCCCTCTTCAAATTTTTTTTTTATCTATTAAGTCGATAATTTTTAATTTTTAATTTTGGTTTTTGCTTCGAGGGCTAGACATCACTAATTTATTATGTTCAGAAATGCCCCTTACAAACAATTAATATTGGCAAAAAACTGTTTGATGTTTATTGTTGACACTTGATTGCATACACAGGATACACTAGCTTGAACTTTGAGGTTATGTTACTTTCAATAATTGATTTTTATAAAGAAATCACTTTGCCTTGGTATTATCAACCATGCTTCCAATATTTAAAACGTAGTGAATTTACACTTTTTCCCAAATTTGAAAAATAAATTGTCTGTGAATGAAAATGATTTGTTATTTTGAGAAAAAAAATTTAATGCTATAAAGTTATTGTGCACTCCCACTCAACTCTATTAATAACCAATAATACATAATGACAAAATCTCCTGCTGTTCATATTATTCAATCCGCTTGATAGAAACTACACAAAACTATTTGATTATTTATGGATATTTTTTCTCCAACAGTTCAAAAATCATCAGAAATGAATAACCGTCACAACTTAAAGCCATCAACAGAAAATAAAGCTAAACCTTACTGCACACCAAATTATGTAAGAGGAAACCCACCTCCACCTCCACCTCCACCGCCATCCGGATCTGCCACAGCAAACAACTCATCAGGAAACCCTCAATGGCTTCAATATCATAACAACCAACCCACGGGAAGCGAACACCAAAACAATAAAAAATACAGACGGATTTAGACAGTTAAATATTCAAAAACATTTTCTTAGAACTTATCTTACCACAGTCACAATTATAGAAAGTTTTAAAAGACTCCTTTGTTTGGTGTTCTTTTTTGAATATGTTTTTTTTTTTAATTCCTGGTTATCTTGGAGAATTTTGGGAAATACTGTCACCTTTAATTTTTCTTTCAGTTTCCTCATTATTTATTTGTGATTCATAAAAATATAGTATATACCTTCTTATCCTTATCGGTCAAATAAATTTAGGCATCCTAAGATTTTAATCAAGAAAAGAGTGAAAAAAACGAGACTAAATTATTTTAAAGTGCCATAGCTAATAATAGAAAGATGTTGCAAGCTAAAAAGGTTGCAATGACCCAGAAAATCCAAAAAAAAGCTGTGTATTTTCTCAATTCTAAAATTCAAAGTTTGAGAGTTTTTGCAGCCTCAGATAAACGAATTTTGATTAAAAATATGAAGCAAAATCCTAAAATTTTAAAATAAACTAATATCTCTTTAAGAGGGCATTACCAGAGAAAACCGGAAATACGTCATTTTCAAAAAAGATTTTAGACGTATTGACTCTTTTCCACAAAAAATTATAAATGGATTTCGAAAGATTGTTCTTTTATCAAGCATTCGTATGTAATAAATTTTGAGAATTTTTTTAAATTTTGTATAATAAGGTTATTCCATAGGTCGTTGGCAGATTTGTTAAATTTTCAAAAAAGTTTTTGTATTATACCACACCCATTTCAAATAATATAATCATGCAGTAAAATAAATCAATACATTATCTAGCAAACGTATGTTTTAGAATTTTAATTTTAGTTTCAATAAAATCATTAAAAAATATGTACGTACATGTGTTTCTTGACGAAAATTGGTCCATTTGTGTATATATTTGCGCACTTACAAACTAATATATTTCAGATTTTTTAACATTCTTATTAAATTTAGACATTATTGAAAAATGATAAATACTTGTAATCAAAAAATAACTACAAAAAGTAAACTATTTTAATAGTTTTATCATCACGCCTTTCAGCATTTTTGGATGAAGGTATAAATTAAAGCTAATTTGGATTGAAATAAATTCGATATTGAGTTATAATTTTAAAAAGCTGGTACGGAGAATAATTAATCTTTCTTATTGTAACCGCCCTGCACGATCGGAAGAACAACTTTCGACGAAATATGGATTTTCGTCCGCTGGCTGGTTAAACGCTCCTATGTGGATACAAAGCAATGGGTCTTGGACCCTTGATATGGTTATATTAATTTGCAATAATCTCTCAAAGATCACCTAACCTAACTGAACATAACTTATTATCAAAAACAAAATTAGCAATAACCCTTGTTACTATATTTTTCGAAATTTAACGGATAATGAGCAGTGTATTAATCAGTGGAAAAATAGAGTGTTCACCAATCATCAATTGAGGAATAATTTCATGAATCTAAATTTGATATTTATGCAATTTTTTCTATCAGCAGAATCAGCTATTAATAAATTTAACAAAATCTTGACAGTACAAAATAACAGAGTGTTCTTGCCTAATTTGCTCAGAGCAATTTTTTGACACACGTGAATTTATCTACGAATGTTGTAATTTTATAGAACCACGCAGCGTAATATAAATAATGCGTATGCTTTTGAGACTCTGGTTTTTGTAACAAACCGTGTATTATTAAAAATTATCCAGCAATAAAAAATGTAATGATTATTTCTGTGACAATATCCATAATTACAATAACTGGTCAACCACATTAAATTAAATATCGAAAATTTTCCACTTCTGTAAAAAAGGGTGACTTGTCATTTGAAGATTTAATTTTTAAACAGAAAACTATATTGTCTCTACTTATAAACGGGTATTGTATCTATTACATATTATGAATAATGTCCGTGCGGCCTCCACTCATTCGTGTTGCCCCATAGGTAGGTTTCTCCGCTGTTTTTTATACTGATATAGCAACTTTGTAAATGTAATCTTTACTGCGTTTTTAAAAGTGATATCAACTAAATATTTTTGCATTGAATTTTTCAGTAAAATAATCTGAGTGTTTCCCAAGAACAATTTGTTTGTATTTAGTATGTATAATTAATGTAGTTTTTTCCATTGTTTCTGGCTTATGTAACAGATATTGGCATAAATATTTGAAAATCAACGGTGTTTTTTTTATCAATCATCATTTAATGTTTTTTTTGCAATTATTACCCCTCATGTCCCAAGGAGACCAAGGCATTATCAATATATAGAAAGTTGAGTTGATGGAAAAGTACAAGAGAAAGGTTGGTAAAATAGTAAAGCGGGTAGTCGTAAGATGCAGACAAATTGTGAAAAAAAAAAAAAAAATTACATAATTTTTTTCTCTTCCCTTTTTCTGAGGGCAACCACAACAGCTTCAGTGGACTGCGTTTCCTGCTATGCAGATCTGAGCACTGAATTAAATTTTAAAAGTGCTCGAAAAAGGGTAAAAGGTAAGAAAAAGTAACCGAAATTACACAATTATCCTTTTATATCTTTACGTTATAGAAAATGGCACAAAGTAAAAAAAGTTAATTTTTCGAAAGGTTTTCACTTCTTCGGAAAGGTTTTCACTTTGTGATGGCATTATTTATTTGAATGAAAAGACAAATAACTTTGTTTACATCACTTTTATTTGTACACAATCTACATGTTTCGTGAACGATGTTCACATCATCAGGATCAAATGTATACTAAACTTAAAAATTAAACATAGATCACATATGGGACGAAGGGGTGGGAGGAAGGGGAGGGGGTAAGATTGAGGGGAAAAATTGTTAAGAAGATTTCAAAAACTGTGAAAGAAAAAATCTTATCGTGACAAAGGCAGATAAAGGAAACAGTATTATTATGATGGATAAAGCTGACTACATAACCAAGACCATGGATTTTATACAAAGAGACAATTTTGAAATTATTCAGAATAATCCCATTAATAAGTGTCAAGAGTTGGTGAAGGAAGCGGTGACACGTTGTAAAAGTGACATATTTTTAAACTTGAAAAATAACAAAAAAACGATTTTAAGTAACCCACAGATACCCAAACTTTATAGCCTATTAAAAATACATAAACCGAAAAAACCAATCAGGCCGGTAGTATCTAATTGTAACGCACCAACATTCAAATTAGCTTCAACACTGAATAATGTAATTATGAATGCTAATGTATTTCAACCAAAGTACACAGTTAAGAATTCATTAGAACTAGTTAATCACTTAAAAGATTTGGAAATCCCTAACCACGCTATGTTGGTTTCCTTTGATGTGATAAATTTATTCCCGAATGTTCCAATAGAAGAAAGCAAAAAAATTATTAATAATTTGTTAAATTCTTCGAATTTGCCGAAAGACTTATTAATGATTTAATTTTACTATTTGATGTTATTTTTAAACAGAATTACTTTCAATTCAAAAATACAATATTTAAACAAAATGATGGCTTAGCGATGGGTAGTAGTACGAGCAGTAGCATAGCGAGGGGGGGGGGGGGCGGTGGGGGCGGACCGCCCCGGGTGCCACCCGAAGGGGGGTGCCACTCGACCAAGATATTGCATATACGTAACCAAGATATTGCATACACATGAACACGCAGTGGCGGCGTAGGGTAGATTGGCACCCGGGGCGGTTTTGTATTGAGCACCCTACTTAATTATTTTTTTCTTTTCCTTATTCATCATATAACTTTTTATACAGTTTTTACAGGTGATTCGAATACCGCGCTAGGCACATGCCCGTATTATGGTTAAACACCGTATACTAAACATGCATTATTTTCCCAAATATTCCATCACTTTATCAAAATTGATTTCCCTGCTTCTTTCAATTGATAAAATCGAAAGATTTGTTAGTCGCGCTTGGCTCATTGTGGACCTTAAGTAAGAGTTTTTAAATTTTAACTTTGAAAAGCTTCTATCACATGAAGCCACCGAAACACAAACTGTTGACGGCTTCCAAATGGCACCTTAATCATAAAATCTTCAACACAAGCTCTCAACCTCTCCTCAAAATTCATTGTAATTTTTTAACAGATTTGGATCCATTTCACGAAGATATTCTTCTGGTGATGTTACCAACGTTTTAGGCTGAATAACACAAAATTTAACCAGAATAAAATCCATCACCCTGTAACGATGGTCCAGTTCTTCTCTCCTCCTTCCTCTTTTTCCTTCAATCGGAATGTCTAAGTTGGACATTTTTCCACATTTGGTTGCGTTAATGTTGAAAAAAAATTTGAATAGCTTTAATTTTTATTACACACTATACCAATGATAGCCCAGATTTTTGTATATACTTTTTTGTCTGATTAACTTCTTCTAGGACTTCACACCAAAAGGAAAGATAACATAGAAAACTGAAGTCACACATAGCTGGTATGAGTGTTGATGCTGCTTCTCTTGTTTTAACGCTTTCTTTGCTGGTGCTGGGATCACACATCTCTTCAAGTGTTGATATAAGCTTAAAAAAAAAAATATTCTTCAGTGGTTTAACAGCGTCGTGATGAGCACTCCATCTTGTCTCTGATAGTCATTTAACGGATACGCCTACATTTTTCATTAATATTTCACACCACGCTCGATGTTACGCGCTGTATAAGATCAGAACAAGCGCAACATGAATTTATTCTTTTTAGGTATTAGAAATTATAATCGAAAAAAAAATGGTTGCAATGCGTTTCAAAATATGATATTAGTATGTAAGTACAAGACAAGAGTAGGTAGTTGAATATTGATATGTCTTTATAGAGGGATATTTTGTGCACATTCTTTGGCTCTACGAGTGAGTTGTCGTTGTCACCCCTTGGTGCTTGGCACCGGGGGCGGACCGCCCCCTCCGCCCCCCCCTTACGCCGCCACTGTGAACACGGTCTGTTATTTATATTTTCGTAACTCTATGGCTCCCCGTGGAGTTACGCCACTGAGTACGAGCCCTTTGATTGCAGATATTTTTGTTATTTTGTTATTTTTGTTATAGAGAATAAGATTTTTAATAGCGGTGCGCTTTTACTTAAAAACGTTTATTTTTGGAAAAGATATGTCGATGATATAATATGTATTTGGTTAGGTACAGAAAGGCAACTGAACATGTTCTTGAATTTTTTAAATACAATTCATAAAAACTAAATTCATAAAATTCATAAAATTAAAATTTAACATTAATGGGTAATAAAATAGATTTTAATATTTTCCGTAAAGATTTGTACACTGATATTGTTATAGATAATTCATTACATCATCCTTATTCTCAAAAACTCGCGGCCTTTCACTCTATGATTAATAGATTAATTACAATTCCTTTGTCTGTTCCGAATTACACTTTGGAATTAAATATTATTAAACAAATAGCAGTTAATAATGGTTATTCTGCTAAATTAATAGATCAACTAATAAATAAAAAGAATAAGCAGAAATTCTTAAAACCATATATTTACCTTTTTTCTAAACAAATAAATAATCAATGGCGTAGAATTCTATTTGTTAATAATAAATAATATGTCAAAAATAATTAGTAAAAATATTCCCGGTACTATACAACCTGCATTTTATACCAATAATAAATTAAAAAAGTTTATCCTTAACAACAAAGATAGCGACATAAAAACAAAAAAAAAATCGGGCGTTTATAAACTAAATTGTAAAGACTGTAATTACTTTTATATAGGTAGAACAAATAGAAACTTTGAAGTAAGGGTTAAAGAACATCTGAGGGCATTAAATGGTAATAGCGAATCTGAGTTCGCAGATCATTTAATAAAAAATGATCATAATTTTGACAAAAACCATGGACTTAAAATATTACATACGGGTTATAAGGCATCACAGATAAATAATTTGGAGATTTTAGAAATTAGGAAAAATGTAAATAATAAAGCAGACATATTTAATAAGCAACAAGTTTTTATAAACCCTCTTTTGAACCTTTTCCCACTTAACCCGTCTTTACCTGCTAATGACTTTGAAATCCCCAATTTTAATAAAGTCCCCTCAATCTTACCCCTTCCAAGGGCGGATCCAGGGGGGGGGGTCATGGGGGTCATGACCCCCCCCTGGGCTGGATCCAGGACCTACTTTTTACTTGTATCTATTATTATCAAAATTAAATTATAACTTCTTGTGACTTGACCACGACTATGTGACCCCCCCCCTGCGCCAAAGCTGGATCCGCCCTTGACCCCTTCCCCTTCCTCCTACCCCTTCGTCCCATATGTGATCTATGTCTAATTTTTAAGTTTAGTATACATTTGATCCTGATGATGTGAACATCGTTCACGAAACATGTAGATTGTGTACAAATAAAAGTGATGTAAACAAAGTTATTTGTCTTCTCATTAAAATAAAAAAAGTTAAAAATTACAATTAAAATGACGGTACCGCGCCACCTCGGGAAAAATATATTGGATAACCATAAGGTTATCCCCAACCCTTACACGGGTCATCCTGAGATGTTTGCTACGTTTGGTGACTTAGCAGGGGTGTCCGGGTTAAAGGTGTGAGGATTATCTTGGCGGTGAATGCGTGTGCCCACCTACTGTGTGGCGGGCTGAATCGAGCGAGATTGATTGAGGAAGGCCTAAATTAGACCACTACAGCTAGACTTTCTCGAACCATCGATGGATTCATACGTTCACAGATACATTGACCCGGTTTACCACCCACTCCTCGTACCTTTTTCTTTACTTTCCCTAAAAAGATCATCCAACAGCATACCCAAAGATAAAATAGGCCCCGAGGGAATTTTTATTCCTCGGGACTTCAGGTGTGGGGCTAATGTAAAAAAATTGGAAGCAATTTCTTCACAGTGTTTCAAATAGAGATAACGCCAACTTACATATTATTATGAACGTTTTTTTTAGAATGCTTTGTTATCAATAATTGTGTACATGTCAGCAGTCCTAAAGAAAAAAAATAGGTATCTATTTTATTCATATGAACTTATTTGTTGTTACTATGTTTGTGCTTAGAACACCATGTATTTTTTTAAATTTAAAGTAAACGGTATTCAATAACTTCATTAAAATTCCAATATCATTATGTCAAACTATGGTTTTGCCACATTCAAGACGAATTATTTTGTCCGTCCTGAAGAACAATACCGGATCTGCTAAACATTAAAATTTGTTTTGTTAGCTTATTTTCATTTGATTTAAAAGTCTAAATTTTCGGAATTATGAGCGAAAAAAAAAAGTACCTACGTGTATTTTTCTTGTATGATATATTTTGTTACGTTACAAAAGATAAAGAATAGACCCCCTTATTCCTGTTGCGAGGAGCTAGTGAATTGGCCCCCAGTGCACGGCTCGCCGCACCGCTCCCCTCTCCGTCCCCTCACCGCACGCGGAGGTCCGTAGCCAAGCGCCGATCGGCCCCCGGCATTCATTCCCCGGCTGGTCGCGGGCTTGACAACAGTGATTGCGCTAGTGCGCTGTTCGAGAACCTAAAAACTCGTGATTGTTTCTATAATGTGTATTGTGCACGAGAAGGCTCCAGCCCACAGTAGCCTGTCTGACGACTACCTCATCTCCTGCTTTGTGAGTAAAATGAATCTTTGTCCCCTCTGGTGTGTTACATCCCGCGTTTAAATTCACTAATACGTGTGGAGAGTAGAGAGAGAGTTCCCCGCCATGTTAAAATACTAAAGCTAGCAAGTACCCATGTGTAGTTTGCCGAGGCTGGCAATTGTAAAACCCTGTCTCCTTCTAAATGAATAAACCCTTTACGTGCAAAACTGTGTTCTGATTGAGGAAAGAGACCTGGAGATTGTGAGGAAAGAAGGAGGAGGAATTCACAAGCGAACCACAACACTCGCCTTGGTTTTAAGAGGAACCTTGCTCGCGCCGGCTCTGAGCTAGTTCTGTTGGCCTATGTATTGCGTGTCCTTTCCAGGTTTTGGTTTAGCAAATGGCCGTATAAGCGGCAATGCTAACACTGGCTTCCAACTTTGGGGCAAATTTTTTCCTCCCTCTTCACGGTCCCACAGTCTCGCTCAGCAGAGTACTCATTAACATGCCCGTGGACTTCCTGTCACAAGAACCCAGGAACTATCCACTATCTCAAAAGGACTAATCATACGCTTCACTCATGATTATGGGGCATCGTGTCGTAGGAGTTAAGTTGATGGACACAAAAAACACCTAACTCGTTGTCTGGGAGACGAACAAGAAAACCCCCCAGGTTTGTGAGATTTGAGCAAGGGTCTGTCATTTCTCGCAAACAAGTTGGAGAATATAACGGCCCTCTAATCTTCTACCCAATACACGTGGAGGATTAGACTCTTTTATGTCAGTGTATTCCTTTTGTCCTACACTACCAAATCGTATTGTAATGTGCCAGGATAACTGCTGTAGACCTTGTTTCACCTTCCACTCAGAGGTCGAATTTCGGAAATAGCCGAGTCCTCAGCAGTTTTCTTCGTTCAAATGTCCCCAATTGTCACCCTTTCCCTTCCTCGAAATTATCCGTGAATGGGGATATATGCGTTACGCACTTGGCGTTTCGTTTGTCAAATGGGACAACCTTCATACACGGATCCTTTCAACTTCCTACTCCTTTCCCACTTTTCATAACTTATTTGTACTCAATGTTTTTGTTCTTCGAAAGTAGAAAAAATGCTACCGTATAGACGTGAGCATAGGTCATGGAAGACCAACTTCTTTCGAACGGGGCATTTTGTCATACGTACAAACCCTTACCCACGTGTTCTTGGAAAAGTATTTAGTTTAAAAAAAAACTAAATGGGTTAAACAGAACCTTCCTTGAATACGTACCTTTGTAATATGTATAAGTCTGTAGTTGCATTTAGTTAACTCTCTCTCCGTCTCTCTCTCTCTCTACACGTCAAACAAATCCAATCTTTCTCAACATCGACACCTTGTTTCTCTCCAAACCTTTTCATCATTGGTCTACCAGGCAGGTAAAACTTCAAGAATTTTGTTCTAATAATAATTTTTTCGCCGGATTAATAAGAAGACCAGCAGCTCTTCACCCTATCTACACCTGCGCCTCTCTTCATGCTGCCTTCACTACCGTCACGGAGGTCCCATGCCTTCAAACCCTGCGTACCAAAAGCACCCGACCGCACCTAACTTAACCTAGTGTGAGTCGTGCGTGTAGTTGCGAATTGTATCATCACAAAACCATCACTCAAACAAACCCGAGCACATCAGCTCTAGGTTGGTTCATGTTCCTGTTGCATCATGCAAATGTTCCTGCGGCACCTTGTAATGTTCCTGTTGCCATTGTACAAATGTCCCTGCGGCATCTTGCAAATGTTCCTGTTGCCATTGTACAAATGTCCCTGCGGCATCTTGCAAATGTTCCGGTTGCCATCGTGCAAATGTTCCTGCGGCATCTCGCAAATGTTCCTGTTGCCATTGTACAAATGTTCCTGCTGCATCTTGCAAATGTTCCAGCTGCACCTTGCAAATGCTCTGTTGCCATCATGCCAATGCTCCTGTGCCCTTGAGCAAATAACAATACCAACGATTGTTCACACAACAATCCCACTGTATACAAACCAGTGTACCAACCACCATCACAACAACGGCTGTCATGCACACAAACCACCTCCTCTATAAAGGACCAACCACCAATCACAATTCCACTCTCCAGTACCTCAATGATGTCATACTGGCCCACCCACAGGATCCGGAAGCAGCTACCTTTTTGACCTCTGTGACAGGTAGAACCCTCTCCACCACCAAGAAGCCTCATCCTGCATTCTCTTCTTCGTGTTTTCTTTAAGGCCCTAGTGTTCCTTGAGTGTAATCTCAAACGGGCCAGGTTACTGTGACAAAGTAACCTTGTAACTTCAGTGTAACGTTCAAACACCCCAGACATCCTACGCAAACCACGCTACGCAAACATAGCTCACAGACCAATGATACAATTTAGAGTCATTTTTTTCTATCACTGCATAACCCTTGTACCTTTCTCCAGCAGGTCCTTGTTTATATTTATGTATGTCACTGCTCTTTCATGTACATTCATAGATAATTCTTTGTTTACCATGCTTTTTTTTCGCTTTTGTTTTTGTTTTCTACTATTTTGTAGCTAGCAACTTTTTTCTCTCTCTCTCCTTTTTTCTCTTAAATGTTTTTTTTTGTACAAGTGCTGGAAGGGTAAGAGGATTTCTTGGCCCTGCTGCTCCATTACCACGTCGCTTTTATTGCGGCGAGGGGGGAAGTGTTACGTTACAAAAGATAAAGAATAGACCCCCTTATTCCTGTTGCGAGGAGCTAGTGAATTGGCCCCCAGTGCACGGCTCGCCGCACCGCTCCCCTCTCCGTCCCCTCTCCGCACGCGGAGGTCCGTAGCCAAGCGCCGATCGGCCCCCGGCATTCATTCCCCGGCTGGTCGCGGGCTTGACAACAGTGATTGCGCTAGTGCGCTGTTCGAGAACCTAAAAACTCGTGATTGTTTCTATAATGTGTATTGTGCACGAGAAGGCTCCAGCCCACAGTGGCCTGTCTGACGACTACCTCATCTCCTGCTTTGTGAGTAAAATGAATCTTTGTCCCCTCTGGTGTGTTACATCCCGCGTTTAAATTCACTAATACGTGTGGAGAGTAGAGAGAGAGTTCCCCGCCATGTTAAAATACTAAAGCTAGCAAGTACCCATGTGTAGTTTGCCGAGGCTGGCAATTGTAAAACCCTGTCTCCTTCTAAATGAATAAACCCTTTACGTGCAAAACTGTGTTCTGATTGAGGAAAGAGACCTGGAGATTGTGAGGAAAGAAGGAGGAGGAATTCACAAGCGAACCACAACACTCGCCTTGGTTTTAAGAGGAACTTTGCTCACGCCGGCTCTGAGCTAGTTCTGTTGGCCTATGTATTGCGTGTCCTTTCCAGGTTTTGGTTTAGCAAATGGCCGTACAAGCGGCAATGCTAACAATTTCTTGATCACAAAACTATAAAAAATGCAGAAACGAAACTTTAAACAGCTCTACTGCAGAACTACAAAATTGCACCTCCGACATTGTTCTTCGGGAGCGCCAATTTTTATGATTACATACTGTATAAAAAAAATGTTTTTATTTATTTACAAAATACATGATACATAATAATTAACACATTTACATGGAGTGGATACATTAAATCACCATATTAGGCAGAGCTGTTTCATGGTGACCAATGGAGGATATTCTTTTTAAATGGAGTCTAGTGTAAACATATGGTACTAGAATATAATGATGTTGAAAATTGGTAAAATTATAATAAAATGTAGAAAATAGAAAGGAGACAAAGAAATGCGTAAGGATAAGATTATTTTAAATTTTATATATATTTTTACATGTGTGCATTTTTTTATATTAACTCCACACAGGAGGCCCTGAGGAAAATAATTTCTGCTGTGTGGAGGATCTTTTTGAGGAGAGGAAGGAATGAACATTGGTCTTGAAAAGACCCATGTTTCAGGAAGGCGGAAACACAGAGGCCGGCAAATCATTCCACTGCCGAGCTGTTGAACACAAGAACGAGTCGAAGAAACGACCCGTTCTCATGTGACAAATGTCAACCGTGTGCAAATGTTGGGCAATGTGTTTCCCGGCTATCCACCGGTGCTGAAGGGATCAATGATGCTGGTTCCTCGAAGCATCTTTAATTGTAATACCGGTAGAACAAGGATAGCATTCCCACCCGACGCGTACACACACATGAACATATACACACACATATTTACACCTACGTGCATGAATTCATACATATTATACATACATGCACACAACATCAACACATACACAATATACGTAGGGGGAGTACGGATATTATCGGACGCATAGTGTTGATCAATTGTATTTTGTTGTTATTGCTTCAATATAAAGATTTATGAATTAATCGTAAGTGGAAAGGACAGATCTACATGCTATGCTAATTTTAAAAATCAATAACCATCACTGTTTCCCAAAATTTAGATTTTAAAATTACGAAATTTTCGTTTATTATTCGACGGGTGGTACCAGACAAATTAGCTCTTTGGTTTAACACCGTAATTTCTTTTCTTTTATAATAAAACGGTTACTAATGATCAAATACAAAAGATTTCACATATATCAAGACACTATCTTTATTAAAAAAAATACAAGCAAGAGAAATACAAGAAAAAAGGCAACAAAATATTTGAAAGAATTTAACAAATTAAACAACCTAAAAAAAGTCTATTATGCACTAGTCCAATCACTAATTCAGTATGGAATCATTGGATGGGGAGGTGCATATGAAAAAATTGTAAGTCCTGTAAAAGTGGTACAAAAACTAATTATTAAAGTAATTTTAAAAAAGCAACCAACATTCCCTTCAGCATCATTGTTCAAAATTTTAGAAGTACCAAAAATTGAAGACCTCTATAAAAAAGATTCAATACTACAAATATTCAAAGAAAATGTAACTAAAAAAATTTAAACTCAACTCATCATTAAGGCATAAATTTAACTTCCAAATTCCTCTATTTTCAACACAACAAATGCACAACAATTATATTTACAAAGGCATAAAATATTTTAATAGTCTTCCCGAAGAAATTAAAAAAATAACAGATTTCGTAACATTCAAGAAAAGGTCAAATTAATCTTTAAAAAAATCAACAACCATAACAACACCAATCAAAATGTTATAACTTCAATTCATAGCATATCAAAAATTAACATCATAACATAGTTTATATATATTGTATACACTAAGTAAAATGTATGTTACAAAAGTGAAAAATAGTAGTTTATATCTTAGATTTATATATAGTTTATATTTATTGGAAAATGTTAGTAAAATGTATGTTATAAAAATGAACTAGCTGTAAAATAACTCCTACGCCAAGCTCAAGAGCTAGTACTCTTCATTGGCGTAGAATTTCATAAAATCATGTATCTTTTCATTAAATAAAAAAAAAAAATAAAAAATTGTCTGATATCGGACATCAAAGGTGGTATCGGACACAAAAGTGGTCAAAAAATATTCATGTTTTTTTATTAAAAAAAAGGATTTTTAAAAAGTGGTAAAACCGTGTTCAAACTTTACACGACACGTTACACTGAAAATAAAAATTATTTCTGGCACAATTCACATTTGTAAAAATGCTGGCAAGATTCAAAACCTGTACAATTTTCATGAGTACATCCGTGACAACCTTGACATTGAATTCTGAATGATGGTGTTGACATTATTTTTTTTTTTATTTGGGTGGATTCTTTTTTGATTTACTCATTTGAAAATCTTTTTGGCATATACTGTATGCTGGTAGTTTTCTTGTTTTATTTTGATTGGTAGACCAGGTACTTGTGTTTTGGCTTCATTCTTTACAATTTTTGAACTTTTTAGAAGTGAACCTAATTTTCTCAATATCCTAAATACTTTCTTCAATTTCAACAACCTATCACTAAGTGTACTTTTAGGGACATCACAATATAAGACAGCTTCTCAAATTCTCACAAACGTATTCCACTGCTGATTTCATATTGCATTCCATTCACTACGAGCCCCTGCTCCCATTTTTTTTTTGAACCTCGACATTATCTGGAAAAATGGATTTAAAATGTATTGACTTTTTGAAAATAATGTTTTTAAATCAACAACAGCAAACCCTTTGTATATTGCTTTCGTAATACAATATATTTTTATGATAAGGTGCATAAAAAACGATACACTTCATTTGGTGTAGGTATACCTATTAATTTAAATAAATAAATAAAAAGATAATCATTTATTCGTCTGTCCGATATCATCCGTAACAGCCATGTCCGATATTAACCAAACGACGTGGAGTTAACAAAATAACCGCCTACCTGGTATGGGACACAAATTTTAAAACATAAGATCGTCATTTGATTGCCACTGAAATGTAGTGTACAATCTTATATGTAAAAATGTAAATAAAATTATTAACGAACCTTTTATTTGTCTTCGAATAAAGCTGCGGACACAATATGCGGTGATCAAAGTTTGTTTTTTAGGCACAAAACGACACAACCGGCTTTGGCGAAAGTCATGCAAATACCGGGCATCCAGAATTAGTGCGGCAATATTATAATCTTACTTGCATCGCCCTATCTATACGCCAGTAAGAGAAATAACACTTGTACGATACCACACGTTGTCCGATAATATACGTACTCCCCCTACGTATACACATAAAGATATACACACACACATATATTTATATATATGTAGAATAATTTTCATGGAAATGAGATAGGAAAGAGAAAATTGGGAAGTACCTGGATATTCAGACTGTTAATATAGAAATACATTTCAAGCAACGTTTCTATTCTGAATTCCACTTTGAAAACAGCGCAATTCTTTAAATGTAAAATTTACAAATTTTAAATTTTTGAAATATACTAGCGAGTTCCCGGCCACTAATTAAAAAAAAAGTTTCTCCCTGCGTGTCTTTTCCCATTCGTCTCGTTAGATTTTCAAACAGCTTGCGAATATAAATTTATTTAAATAAATGTACAAACATTATTTTTTTGTATATTACAAGGAAAATCAATTAAATTTGATACCTAACATAGGTACCTATGTAAAATAAATATAATTTTTGATTAGATTCAAAGTATTCGATTTTGGTTAGTACTTCGATTAAATGGTTGATGTATTTAACGATTAATGAATATACAATTAAATTAATTACGGAATTTATAGAGTTTATTCGAAAATTGATTTTTGATTTAACAATCGATGGTTTGCAAAATATTCTAAAATTGTCGACATTTCAATGTTTTACAGTTTCGCAAGAGTTTTTTTAATGATTAAAAAAAAAACTTTTCAGAGGTACCTATTGTCATGTAGTTGTATTATTTCAGAAACCTTCGCGAGCGCGGAAAGAAGGTATTTTGAAAGTTTCAACTCAATATAGCAAATCATAGACAACTCACATACATAGAAGTAATATATTGATTTATGTTTATACACAAGTAGATAGATATAAGCTGTTTGTTTCATACAAAATAGATGAATAATTGACTTTTGCTCAGAACCAATCACAATATTTTTTAATGCCAAACTGAATTATTTATTTGCATTTATTGCATGCAGTTATTCGAGAACATGCAATAGAAGTTATGTACACATACGATCAATTGAATGAAATATTTGTGCAGGTGATGTCTATGTCTATGATCGAGAGGGCCGGCTGGAGAGGTCAATTTTTTATTATTCATCTTTATTAATTCCATTACAAATAGCGATGTGCTGTGTTTTTGACTGACATCTCCAGATTTAGCCCGCCACGCACGTGATGGATAGACGCATCCACCATCAAGACCGGAACAAACATCACCCCATAAACCCGGGCATCCCTGATAAGCATTATACGTAGCGAACCACTTGAAGTGATCTGTTATAACGGTATTTTTTTTTTTTTTTTGTATTTTTTTTTTTTTTTGTATTTTTTTTTTTTTTTTTTTTTTTAAGAAAAAGAAAAAAAAAAAAACCGTTATCACAGATCACTCCAATGAATTGTTACTGGGTGACGCAACCTATACCCGCCTGCGTATTTCCAAAACCTATACCGGTTCAGACGCGGTGGCGACAATTTACATTTTCGATGTCAAAATTTAAATATTTAAGATTATTTTATCTAGATTTTAGAATAACTTTTGTTTTTGCAAAGTGATAAAAAATAACCAATATATAGTGTATTTAAAACGTAAATTTTCGCTGCCGCGACTGAACCGATATAGGTTTGAGAGCTACCCGCCTCCTAAATAGATAATCAAAGATGACGAATGACTAAAATAAAATAAATATGACTATAATCAATATATTCAAATTCTCTATTCCTCACCACGAGACATCTGTTGCAAAACGGTGCAATCATTTTAACTCTCGACAAGCAAGGATTGTAGAAAGTAATTAGCTTACCAAAGAAATGAATCCATTCGACAGTCGTTCGCGAAATGCTGGAACCTTCGTAATATTACCAATACAGCGAGAAACCCATGAAACCTTTAACCGCTGTCAGCGGTAGCGAGTGGAGTGTGGACGTATTGTAGAGAATTTATAATACTTGATTTTTACCATCCATAGAATTTAAAATAAAATCTGTATATTCCAGAAGGTTTGTCTCGACCGACCGTTTTCTGAAAAAGCCGTGTTGATTTTTAGATATGATTGTTTGTACTGCTGGAAAAAGTTGGTCAAGAACTATGTTTTCCAAGATCTTGCTGACAATTGGGAGTTTGGAGATGGGCCTGTGATTGGTGATGTTATTTTCGTCCCCGCTTTTGTGGATTAGTGTAATGAGTGCTTGTTTCCAGACGTTGGGGAAGTTGCCTTCTTCGAATGACATTTTGAATAGCAAGAAGAGAGGATAAGTCAATTGGTCCCGGCATTTTACATAAAATATGGATGGAATTAAATGAGATCCCGCACTTTTATTCGGATCAAGTTTTTTTTAAATAATTAAGTACAAATGATTAATTGAAGTTAATAGTGTGTATACGTAGATTAGAGTTGTATGTGCAGGTACAAATATTTATATGAAACATTTCTGCATTTATCTTGTTTTGTTTTTATCTGTCGGTTTGTCTTGATGTATCTCATGAGATGTTTTCTTTAATATTTTCAGCTCGAAACACTAAATCCTATCCTTACAGCTGACAGGCCGGTGGAGATTACTGGTGTCATTCCCCTAGATAAGAGAGCACGTTCCACAAACGACGGCCTGCGCCTACTGATCTCTGGGTTTGTTTGCATTTTACCTTATTATAATAATACGTATAAAAGCATTAATTTAGCACCTTAATAATGACATATGATTGTTGTAGGTATGTGGGACAGTAACATTGTGGTGTCATGTCAGGAGATGGGGCTGACGTGTGCCACCACTCTCTTTCACCGCTGTTCTTGAGCGAACATAAGAAGGAGGAAGAGTACTCCATGGACTGGACCAGGATGCAGCAGGACCAATATATTCTCAGTACGCTTAGCTTTTCTAAATTTGTTCTATTTTTATCGTTAAAGAGAGTACGAACACATTGTGCAATATAGTTGTGAACTTGGAGCAGGTGGATGAGTTTGTATATCGTGGGAAGTATGTGTATGAGAGACGGGAAGGCTGATAGAGATATTGAAAGAAGGGTAAATGTAGGTAATTCTATTAATGGAGGACTGAATGCTGTTGGCGCTAACAAAAAACTGTGTATAGAAGTGAAACTAGCAGTCCACAACGGAATGCTGGTACCTACCCTTATGTATGGCAGTGAGGCATGGAACTGGCAGAGGAAAGTGGACTGAATGCTGTAGAAATGACACCCCTGAGGATGTGTGGTAAAACTACGTATGATACTGTATATTTTCTGCCTGTACAGAGTACAAAAAGTATAATATGTACATTTTATATGCAGCAAAGCGTTCATCGGTCAAATCGTTGTACGTATAGGTAGTTTCATATCAATGATCGATGAACCGGTGGATGCAAGTTTTATCCATAAGTTGTTATAATGGATTGTCTACTTTGTAGTTGGAATTAGATTGCAGAAATATAAGTTTGTGCAGAGTACCTTTGAGGTATTTTTTTACAAAAAATGGCGCTATACAAATCATCCAAATATTATTATTTATGATCAAGCAATGCAATGCAAGGCTGATCATAATGAGTAAGATTGAAAGGGACCCTCAGATGGTTTGGGCATGTAGAGCGAATGAACGAAGCGTGGGGTGTAAGTAAAATATATGACGCAGATGTGAGTGGTAGATGAAGTCAGGGACGCCAGAGGAAAACCTGACACGATCAAGGGAATCCGATACTTGCATCAGGCCACGTCAAGAGTCAGAAATAGTATGTATGAGTCGATGTGTGAGTGTGAATGAGTCAAAGAGTGTGTGCCAAAACCAAGTTGTTTGACGGTCCGTCCTATCGGCCTACCCCTGCGGGGAAACGGCGTGATTTTTAGTTAGTTTTTCTTATAATAGTATGTATGAGTCGATGTGTGAGTGTGAATGAGGCAAAGAGTGTGTGCCAAGACCAAGTTGTTTGACGGTCCGTCCTATCGGCCTACCCCTGCGGGGAAACGGCGTGATTTTTAGTTAGTTTTTCTTATAATAGTATGTATGAGTCGATGTGTGAGTGTGAATGAGGCAAAGAGTGTGTGCCAAGACCAAGTTGTTTGACGGTCCGTCCTATCGGCCTACCCCTGCGGGGAAACGGCGTGATTTTTAGTTAGTTTTTCTTGTATTTCCTGTTTTTAATAAAATACTAAAACGTTTAATTGAGTTTTTCATTTTTCTGTTGAAACCAGAGAAATGTCAAAGTCGATACTATCGTAGGAAAGCTAAATCTTATTTGAAATTGTTATTCCCCTTTTGAAGGGATTGAAATTTCAAGTAATTTTAGGTTATTTTTACGACAGTTGGTTTCTTCATAGGGCAACGGGTTTCAATCTGACAAAGCTCTGTCCGGAGAAAATGAGCAGTAAAGAAAAGTAAGCTCATTTTCTCAAGGCAGCGATTGTCAGATCCAGCTCTGTTCCCTGGGGAATATTTTGACATTTAATTTTATTTTTAAAATAATATTTTAAGCTAATAAATTGGGTAGGTACTGAAAGATAATTATATTGTCTATGGTCGAGCCTTTTATTTTGTTTCCTCTATCCCCTTGTCTATGGTATGTGTGACGACATCGTTGCGCGTATCGAATAAAAAGTCGTCAAATATAGGTATGTATATGGTCAAATAGCGTTGACACTTGGTCCATAGTAAAACCACGAAGTTATCAATCTAATGACTGGTTTATTTATGGATGAAGGTTTACTCGATGAAATGTTCCATTCTCGTTTCACCAAGTGTTCACACGGTTCCTTCGAAGGAAGAGTTCACTCGACATTAGAGGCGGGCAAAGCGTCTCAGTTGAGCGAGCCGGTTCACTGGGTCTCGTTCAATGAAAAGATCCGGGTCAGTGAACCGGCTCGAATGAACGACTGAATTGGTCCATCTCCCCCGTCCCCTCCCTCGGCCCTCCACACTTTATTAAAAAGGGAACCCCAATATTTTGGGGTTCCCTTTTTAATCGGATTCTTGTATCCCTGAATGAAAAAATGAAATCCTTTCTATTTAGTTGAGTTTTGATCTTTGGTGTGAAACCAACACCAACTTTACTTTTTTAACGATTTTTAGAAAGCATGAATTATTGAAAATAAACAATGAATGATTTACTGAAAATAAACAATGAGCATAATAATAATATAACTTATTCTGTTATAATAAACAAAATAATGTGGCCGGAGCGTCGACGTCACGACTGACGTATTATGCACGCACACCCGCTTGAATTCCGATATTATTATTATATTCATTGTATTTCGGTAATAACATGCACGGCGCACGCACACTACCCAGCAAAGGATAATGTGGCCGGAGCGCTGACGTCACGACTGACGTTTTATGCACGCAAACACGCTTGAATTCCGATATTATTATTATATTCATTGTATTTCGGTAGTACCTACATGCACGGCGCACGCACACTGACCAGCAAAGGTACGCCACCGCGTAGAAAAGTGTCATAGTGAACTGAACTGTAAACCGTTACCTTACTTTCATATTTTACCTTTCTGCGTCGCTGACTAGAGTGGCTATGAACGAACGAACGAACGAGTAATCCGCATCAGTACAGACCCGCGAGCCGCGAGATCCGTTGAACGATACACTGCTCTCGGCTCCCACGGGTCAGTCGGGTCTTCGGATCTCACGGGTCAGTTGCTCAGTCGGCTCACCGGATCTGGCGGGTCAGTTGGCTCACCGGCTCACTCGTTCGCGAAGATCCGCGAACCGTGAAGATCGTTCTTTGGGAACCGGATCTTACGGATCAGTATGAAAATCCGGTTCACTGAGCCGACTCGTTCGCGAACGACTCACTTCTACTCGACATAGGGATGGACATTCAAAAAATACATCGATGTTTTTTCCGATGTAATGCATCGAACAGTTGCATCGATGTTATTACGATGTATTGAGAAATACATCGATGTTTCCAATACATCGATAAATCATTCATATAATATAAATATATAACAACAAAACAATATGGCAGTATTACTAGTAATCTTTCAAAACCAATAACACTAAATAAGTTATTCTATTTAATACACATACCTGTTCATAAATCGAAGCAAATACTAACGACGTGAAAGTCACTGCAGTCGTAGTGTTGGTCTTACTGGGATTGGTTTATTTATCATAGACACTCATTTCATAGTTATGTAATAATGTATGTAATAAAAAAAATTCAATGAATAAAGAAAAGCCAAAAAACAAAAAGTTTGCCTATTCGATGCATCGAATAAAAAACATCGATATATATTCGATGTTGAAGTATTAACAATACATCGCTTCAATACGATGCATCGGTACAATACATCGAGTGTTTACAATACATCGATGTATATCGTCCATCCCTAACTCGACATTCTCGCTGCGAAGTCGTCGAGAGTAGTCGCGGCCGCATTGGAATTCGTCCGGCGCTGACGGCTATGTTCGGGAATATTTACGATTTCAATTGACATTTCCGATAACGTCGAACTAAATTACGAGAAATTGGCGATTCTTGTAAACAGTAAATAAATTTCAGCACCATAAAATGAACATATGGTTAAATAATAACCTGAAAACTGATATCTACCACTATTTTTGCACCATGAAAATATTTTTATTCCAAAATAGGCCTCGGCATGCAATAAAATCCATATAAATGGAATATTTATTAACGTATCCAAAAACTAAAAACTGTTTTGGAAAGGTGATGAAATATGCTTCCAAAATTTATTATTAGAAATAACCACGTAATTTTTTAAATAGAGTAATTTTTAATATAAACTTTTAAAAGTTTAAAAAATGGCTCTCCTTGCTTTTTATTCTAACTAAAATTACTGGTTAACAAAAGAAATATAAAAACACACACTTATTTTGTTAGACAAATAAATTATAAACGTTTCTGTCACCTCACTTTTTTATCGTTTCATATAAAAATAATTCATAAAAAATTCACAATGTTTCATTTTTTTTTTTTTCAAATTCGATCAGAAACTTTGGTTCCATAGAAGTGTACATTCGTATTCGTTTGTGGTTAATCGTTATATTGAATATATAGAGCAGTATTTTCTCTTTCCAATACCGTTTAGATCATATTTTTCACTATGATAGTAAGGGAGAAACAACGATTTCTATGAGACGTGTAAGAGTTATTTCGAAAAGCGAACTAAACGGAGCATTTTGACGTTTAAGCCGCTCCGGCTACTCGTCCTCACGCCAGAACATTTCGGCCGACTAATTTGCGAGTGAAAGACTGTTCACTTGAGTGTTCACACACATCATTCGCGTCACGTGATGTTAAATTCCGGTTGCGAGTGAACAGTGCCGAAGGAAGCATTCCAACATTGTTGGAATACTTCATTCGGAACTGTCTCTATTCACTTTCGTGTTCACACGGTTCATTTCGAGGGAAAGAGGCGGAATGAAATCACGAAATGAATGGTGTGAATGGGCTAACTTTATAAAATATCAATGCGGGACAGTGGGTGTCGACGGGGGGGGGGGGGGGGGGGGGGGGGTGGAAATCCTTTTACTCTTTCTTACGACCTCTAAATTAAATCTGTATGCGGCAAATTAAAACTATACACTCAGAACATGAAAATGGTTTCTCTTTAATTCTGACAATACATTAATACATTCATAGTATTCAACTAGAATTTTATTCCTGCACTTAGAATAAATCGAGCTTCCTGCATTTAAATGTAGAGTCGTTCTATAGATAATAATAAAAGTTAATAAAAATCGGGTCATTGCGGGAGCCCTGAAGGTGTACCTAACTATCTGTTACTTATACTAAGGCGGGTATGTGGTGGATAACCTCCAATGCACTTAGAATAAGATAATGTTTTCCTTCGAAATGCATCAGCAGATGAATCCACAGCAGAAATTTTACATTCTGAATACAAAGGTGGCTTAAATTAAATCTGTATGCGGTGAATTAAAACTACACTCAGAAAATTAAAATGGTTTCTCTTTGATTCTGGAAGCACTTACATAGAATGAAACTAGAATTTTATAACTGCACCTCAAATAAGAGAATAATTTCCTTCGAAATATGTCAGCAGACGAATCCAACTGGAATTTTACATTCTGAACACATAACTGGTTTACATTAAATATGTATGTAGCGAAATAAAACTACACTAAGAACATGAAAATGGTTTCTGTTTGATTCTGGCAGCATTTACATGTCATAGTCTGCACCTAGAATTTTATTACTGCACTTTAAATAAGACAATATTTTTTTCGAAATAATATATGTCAGCAGACGAAATTTTACATTCTGAACTTGCAACTTAAATGTAAAGCTTCAGTCGGTACAGGATGAATCTGCAACTTGTTATTTAATGTATCGTTATATTCTGAACACAAGGGTGTTTTAAATTAAATCTGTATGCGGCGAATTAAAACTCCACTCAGAACATCAAAATGGTTTCTCTTTGATTCTGGCGGCACTTACATAATTTGCAACTAGAATTTTATAAATGCACTTCGAAAAAGAGAATATTTTCCTTACTGGAAACTGGTGGGGTCCCTTCTAATGCACTTCGAATAAGAGAATATTTTCCTTCGAAATATGTCAAAAGACGAATCCAACTAGAATTTTACATTCTGAACACAAAACTGTTTTAAATTAAATCTGTATGCGGCGAATTAATACTACATTCAGAAATGAATGTTAACACTTTTGCCGAAAAGGAAGTCCTTTTTGCAATTCTTCACTGAACTTACAACACCGCTTTTTCGCGGCATGGTCAAGAAATTATTTGATTTGAATTGAGTGATAAATATGGGTTATAAATATTGTGTGTCACGGCGTGCACTAATTCGTAAACAAAACAACTCAATCACTACTACTACACTGGCGCTCTTGGACTCATGCTTGTTACGTAAATAAACCAATCCCTAGATCGATATCTTCGTGCCTTTTCCAGGGACAAAATTTTCTTGAACTTAACCAAATGGCTTAAATAGACTAAAGATAGAGGAAGTTAATTTGACTACCATAGACAGTTTTTAAAAAAATATAGAAATGCGGGACATGCGGGACGCTTTAGACGATTTGCGGGACTATTTTCGTAAATATTGCAATGCGGGACTACAACTGCAAATGCGGGACGGTCCCGCAGAATGCGGGACGGTTGGCCGCCTTACCGTTAACTTACATAGGCGACGAACTTTTGATCGGTGGTCAGCATACGCTAGTTGATTGGGCATCATTTTGTCGCGAGGTAGTCCTATGCAGCTTAATGGATAGTACGGAGCAGCTAGGCGGCGAGGGAAAAGTAGTCGAAATAGATGAATCGAAGTTTGGAAGACGTAAATACAACCGAGGCAAGTTCGTCGACGGGCAGTGGGTGTTCGGTGGTTACGAACGTGGAACAGGCCGAGTGTTTTTGGTGCCAGTTGAAGAACGGTCTAGTGACACGCTGGTTCCTATTATCAAACAGTGGATTGCCCCCGGCACGACGATAATTAGCGACTGTTGGCGCGCTTACGATTGCCTAGAAAATGAAGGATTTGAACATCTAAAAGTCAATGATAGTATCACATTTAAGGATCCAGACAGTGGGGCGCATACAAATTCCATAGAATCAACGTGGCGTGCTGCTAAGGCTGTATCGTCAGGTGCCGGCAGAAAGAAATCAAGTATCGCAGGCAATCTCGCGAAGTACATGTTCCAAAAACGTTGCCGTGACCGGAACGTCGACCGCATGGACGAATTTTTGCGCATGGCAGGCCGTTTATATGACGTCACTGTGGAACAGGGGCGTATAACTTCGTTCAAATTTTTCAACCGTGGTCCGTGACGTAAAAGTGCTGCCACTCATAGATAAAGTTTCATAGATGGAGCTGTAAAGATAGGTTTGTAATTTTGATTTTCGCCATCTCTCGCTCAGGGTTGCCAACTTAGGGGTAAAATAAGTGGGATGGGATTTTTTTACTGGTTTAATAGGTGTTTTGGAGTATTTTTTTGTGGTATTTTTGGGGGTTTTGTGATTCCATATATATTATTTTTAATTTTTGTTGAAGTTGTAGATTTTTTTTTTTTTAATTTCCGAGAACACCTGATCCATACAGCTTCAATGTGTGTTTTGGTTTTGATTTTCTAAATATATCACAAGATCTTGAAGAAAATGATTTTTTTTTTTACAGTAAATACCGTACAGGAATCTCAACTGCTCCGTCTGAAGCCAGTGAGACTAGGGCATTCCCCAAATTAGGTATGTTGTGAGGCTGAAGGTAGTGAGGAGGGGAAGGAGGTGGGGAAGAGGAGGGTTGGGAAGTACCTGGCTATTCAGATCTGGTCACCAAACACGGCCAATTTCAAGCAACATTTCAATTCTGAATGGTGGTCTTACACCAGGGCGATACTGATAGTATCTTCCACTCTGGAACATGCCGTAAATATACTATAATATATATTATTTTAAACGAATTAATTGTGAAATAACACAAATTAATCAAATAAAATTTACTTGCGCATGTTGGGTTCGAACCCCAATCTCCGGATCGCGAGTCAAGAGTCTTACCCACTGGACTACGGAGGTCGTCAGGTCATTTGATGGATGAAAATTAAAATCTCTTGATTTTATGAAACAAACAGCCCCGTATTTTGCGTATCGCTTGAGAAAGATATGTTTTATAAGGTATATAACAAATCGCGTACTGGCAACACAAAATATTTGGAAATGGCGTCTTGGACAAAACGGTTTGACATCTTGGTTTTCTGCATAACATTAAAAGGTAAGATATAGCATTTTTCTGTTGAAAATAATTATTATACTGTATACAGATGTTTAATCTGATCGATAAATATGATTTCCATTCAAAAACATTGCTTTTTCATTTTGTTTTCGCTAAAAACGTTCATGATCCTGTGATGGCGCATTGGTGGATGTTTTTAATGGAGATCTTCTTGTTTTGGCCTTTTGTATTGTTTTACGTATTTTAATTTGATTCTTTCAAGATGTATTAATTTATTTTAATGTTTTCCGGTAGACTATATATAACTTATTGTTATCATTTTTATAGATGGCTGTTAGAGGTTTGCCACATGAAGAAATAACTATTGCACTGGAAGGAGACATTTCCGATGTCAAATGGGAGTCTGACGGTGAAGGTGAAGAGAGCTGGTCAGTGGAGTATCTACAAGATGACCAGGATGAGAACCAGTACCAGGACATCAACATTCATCCGTAAATTAATTTGAGGTTAGGTCGGTTAGGATACCTTAGTTTTTGTGTTATGTCTTATTATCAATTGTCTTATGTGTTATTTATTATCAATTGTCTTTACTGAAAATAAACATATTTAAAGATGTTCTCAGAGTGTTTCATTTGTCTAATGTAACATTTTCTGAGTCTAATAATTTTGTTCAATAATTTATTGGGCTAATGAAGTAGGTCGAGAGCGATTATATTGTCTATGGTAGACAAATAAGTTTCCTCTATCTTTAGTCTATTAGTGCTGGCAGGTGCGGGAAGGGCGAGGGGGGGGGGGTCTGGTTAAGTTGGTGACGAAACCGCTAGGAGGAAAAAGCCCGAAGTGATCGATCTAGGGGTTAGTATATTTATGATTACGTTTTTCTTACTTAAAATCACCAGTTTTATGCTGCACCAGGGGCGTATAACTTCGTTCAAATTTTTCAACCGTGGTCCGTGACGTAAAAGTGCTGCCACTCATAGATAAAGTTTCATAGATGGAGCTGTAAAGATAGGTTTGTAATTTTGATTTTCGCCATCTCTCGCTCAGGGTTGCCAACTTAGGGGTAAAATAAGTGGGATGGGATTTTTTTACTGGTTTAATAGGTGTTTTGGAGTATTTTTTGTGGTATTTTTGGGTGTTTTGTGATTCCATACATTTTTTTTAATTTTTATTACATCGTATACACGGAGCACTCGCACACTTCTTATTTGAGGATTTATTTTTATTGTACAAAAACTTGCTGAAACGACTTGTGCCTTCACAAATGGAAAAATTGGTGGACTCTTGAAGTTGTAGAATTTTTTTTTTTTTAATTTCCGAGAACACCTGATCCATACAGCTTCAATGTGTTTTGGTTTTGATTTTCTAAATATATCACAAGATCTTGAAGAAAATGATTTTTTTTTTTTACTGTAAATACCGTACAAGAATCTCAACTGCTCCGTTTGAAGCCAGTGAGACTATGGCATTCCCCAAATTAGGTATGTTGTGAGGCTGAAGGTAGTGAGGAGGGGAAGGAGGTGGGGAAGAGGAGGGTTGGGAAGTACCTGGCTATTCAGATCTGGTCACCAAACACGGCTAAAGCCATTTTCAAGCAACATTTCAATTCTGAATGGTGGTCTTACACCAGGGCGATACTGATAGTATCTTCCACTCTGGAACATGCCGTAAATATACTATAATATATATTATTTTAAATGAATTAATTGTGAAATAACACAAATTAATCAAATAAAATTTACTTACGCATGCCGGGTTCGAACCCCAATCTCCGGATCGTGAGTCAAGAGTCTTACCCACTGGACTACGGAGGTCGTCAGGTCATTTGATGGATGAAAATTAAAATCTCTTGATTTTATGAAACAAACAGCCCCGTATTTTGCGTATCGCTTGAGAAAGATATGTTTTATAAGGTATATAACAAATCGCGTACTGGCAACACAAAATATTTGGAAATGGCGTCTTGGACAAAACGGTTTGACATCTTGGTTTTCTGCATAACATTAAAAGGTAAAATATAGCATTTTTCTGTTGAAAATAATTATTATACTGTATGCAGATGTTTAATCTGATCGATAAATATGATTTCCATTCAAAAACATTGCTTTTTCATTTTGTTTTCGCTAAAAACGTTCATGATCCTGTGATGGCGCATTGGTGGATGTGTTTAATGGAGATCTTCTTGTTTTGGCCTTTTGTATTGTTTTACGTATTTTAATTTGATTCTTTCAAGATGTATTAATTTATTTTAATGTTTTCCGGTAGACTATATGTAACTTATTGTTATCATTTTTATAGATGGCTGTTAGAGGTTTGTCACATGAAGAAATAACTATTGCACTGGAAGGAGACATTTCCGATGTCAAATGGGAGTCTGACGGTGAAGGTGAAGAGAGCTGGTCAGTGGAGTATCTACAAGATGACCAGGATGAGAACCAGTACCAGGACATCAACATTCAGCATTCGTCCGTAAATTAATTTGAGGTTAGGTCGGTTAGGATACCTTAGTTTTTGTGTTATGTTTTATTATCAATTGTCTTATGTGTTATTTATTATCAATTGTCTTTACTGAAAATAAACATATTTAAAGATGTTCTCAGAGTGTTTCATTTGTCTAATGTAACATTTTCTGATTCCAATAATTTTGTTCTTAAATAATTTATTGGGCTAGTGAAGTAGGTCGAGAGCGATTATATTGTCTATGGTAGACAAATAAGTTTCCTCTATCTTCAGTCTATTAGTGCTGGCAAGTGCGGGAAGGGCGAGGGGGGTTAAGTTGGTGACGAAACCGCTAGGAGGAAAAAGCCCCAAGTGATCGATCTAGGGGTTAGTATATTTATGCTGTGGAACGTCCACCCAACACTTTGCCGTCGCTTGAAGATGGTGCAACAGATGAGGATGATTACGAGTGCTACCAACTTTAAGGTAATAATTTCGTTTACAAAATGGCTGACAGTATCGGTTCATGAAGTGTCATTTCATACATTTTTTAAACGGCTGTATCTCCCTCAATTTTCTTTTTCATTCAACTTTTCCACACTTTTCTCATCTAGAAAGTGCATTTTTATTAAAATCCTCCACATTTGGCGGGATCTGCATTCCTCCCCAAGTCATAGAAAAACAAGAAAGATGTTACACCACATAAAATTAAGTGTTGCCATTAAGCAATAATATCAATAACGTAAAACTTTCCGACACGATACTTCCTCACATGATAATTCATCACATAACACATTAACCTGATGAATTATGACTATCTCAACGGCCGTATTAGACCAAAAGTATGAAAATTCGTAGTCTTAAAAATGCGTAACCTAACGCTAGGTTTGTGTAACATGGTTTGTGCCCCTTTATACCGCCTGCTCGCGTCAAGGCAAGAAAACATCCCAGTTTCCAAGTAGTTTAGCGGCTATGCTAGGTTTATGTAACATGGTTTGTGATACAAAAGTGAGTAAAATTTATAAAAAATAATTACTTAAATTAGTTATTGATATTATTGCTTAATGGCAATACTTAATTTTATGTGGTGTAACATCTTTCTTGTTTTTCTATGACTTGTAGTGTCAATGCATTCAAAATGGCTTGTTTTCCTTTGTGTTTATAGAAAATTTTAAAGTCGTGTAATTCAGTTAATATTGCTTGCCGACGCCTAATTCTTTCAGATTCGGATTTTCCGGCCCATAGTTAGTATAAAAATAACTAGTTTTATTATCTAGGAACGCCGCCCCTAAACTGAACTTTACCCCAAACGTATTCCCCAATTTCCTCTCAAGATTTTGATACTTCTGCAAATATTTTTTAATATAATATAGATATCGACCACTAACGTGTTCGTATGTTTTGCTTTTTTTTGATAAGTTACTTCTTTTTACCCTACAAAAATCTTTAAAATTGCCAGGTTTGAATGCCATCAACAGACGTTCAGTATACAAATTATACAAAATGTACAGACATAGAGTATTTTCTTCTGATACAGTTAGTAAAAAAATCTTAAAAATTGGTCCAGTTTTGATGGAGAAAAATGGAGAATACAAAACCTTAATTTTGATAGTTTTATTTAGGTATTATCAGCTTGGGGTGCAGTTGTGCCTTTCGTAAGAGCGATAGTGACAGCAATAGTTTGGTAAAATACTGTTCAAATTTCTCGGCGACCGGAAAAGAAATAAATTGGGACTCCCATATTTTATGATCTAACTCAAACACCTTCACGTGACATAAGCCACACAAAGCAAAAATTATCCTGTAGAAAAAACACGGTAGTCTATTTAACCACTCCGACCCGTAAGCGTTTATACACAACAATATAACATTACCAGTCAAGTACATTAAGCGTGTTTTCATGCTTAAGCGTGTTTTCATGCTAAAGCGTGTGTTCCCACAGAAATCGTTATAACTATGTTATTGTTCTAGTCACAACCCTAAAACAAAAAGTAGAAGATCCATATTGAATCAAGCTTCACATTTTTATTCAAAGTTGTCCATAGAAGTACATAAAAAAGACTTATTTTGTAGAAACAGTTTTCATCTGCCAAATCGCCTATGTGCCATTAGACACTGTTATTTTTTTATTAAATAATATTGTATGAAATGGTAAAAATGTCAGGTGACAAAATTGTTTATTATACATTTATACAATAGAATAAGTGTTTTTTTTACATAATCCGTGATGTTAGTGCCGTTTCCACATAAAAACATCACGAGTCATTTTTACAATTTTTTATGTTTGTATTCTAAATTTTAATATTTACAAATGTTAATATTTATTTGTAATATAATAATTTGAAAATTTATTTCATAACCTTTTAAAAACAGTTTTTAGTATTCGGCTACGTTCAGAATGTTTCATATGTATAGCTTTAATTGCGAAGCGGAAATAACACAAAGTTTTTATAAATCTGTCAGTTCGATGTGATTTTAGATTTCGCGGCCAAAAGTATTTTTGTTGTTTATTTTTGGGGTGATATGCCGTGTTGCACTACCTCCTCCTTTAGCCAACGTTTCGGACATCGTTACAGTGTCCATCATCAGGGCAGATGTGTTAGTGGTGAAATGTGTGCTTATGTACTTGGAAGCGATACCATGTCGCCAGCTCCACTCCACTACAAGCTGGTATTATCGTATACTTCACAATGGTTTTTTGTGTTTAGCTTTGGTGTAGCCGTCATTTACCGGATACCAAGAACTATTGAGCTTAGCTCCGTTGTCTCTTATTATTATTAATGGGGTTTTTTGTAGATTTCAATGCCTCCGTAATCAGGCGTGCTCTATGGGTTTTGGGTCTTCCCAGGACTTCGTTGGCTAAAGAAGAAGGTAGCGCAACACGGCATACCACCCCAAAAATAAACAAACAAAAAAATCTGTAAAAAAATTATTGTTATTTATTTATTTTCATAAGAACATTGGTATTGTTTTTTTACTATAGCTATAATAAAAACCACAATAAAAACAATAAAATAAAATTAGAATTACTCTTGATCAATAACAGGAACATAGGCTGATGAGGGATTATGTGGAGTCCAATCATAAAACCCGTGGAATTCTCGTGTCCAGAGTTTCAAAGATTGCAGATCTTTGGCCGTGCTGATTGGACGTAAAGAATTTTGAACTTGTCAACGGGAAATAAAATATTTTACAATCTTGTTTTTCTACAAAGTATACCGTTTTTAAATTTTCATCATTAAAGTTGGTCTTATAAAGTAATCTGCAAATCTTCAACCAATCCTCCAGAATTCACCACTTTCTTTTTTAATAACGATAACGACAAAGGATTATTTGATTTCAAGAGTTTTAAGAAAAAATTCTTACAAACAACATCTTTTTATCCATCTCAAATGTACAGACATTTTGTAATATTTCTATTTTTGATCCTGACAATTCGTGGTGGATTTCTATTATAATAATAAAATAAAACACATATAAAACTTATTTCCACTTCATTTATTTGTGACTGTAACTGGTTTCTACCTGTTAAACCAGTCTGAAGATGGCTTTAATAGGCTGAAACTGGTTACAAATAAATTGAGTGGAAATAATTTTCGCTATTTATTTTTGGGGTGTTCTCCTTCGTCCCGCCAACGTTTTGGACAGCGTTACAGTGTCAATCATCAGGGTCACTGTAACACTGTCAAAACGTTGGCTAAAGAAAAAGGTAGTGCAGCAAGGCATAACACCCCAAAAATAAATAACAGAAATACTTTTGGCCGTGAAAATCTAAAATCATGACTAAGTGGAAATAAGTTTTATATGCGTTAAATTATCATATTAGTATAGACATTTTTTGTGCAAGAATAGAGAGAGGTTCCCAGTTTTAGCGATGGTTTGTTTGACAACCTATTGTCGGAACCCCAGAACATCTCAATATTGCCATTTTATAGTTTTTTTCGAGGTCTTTTGAATATGGCTCGAGTTTATCTCCACATAGGAAAATAAGTTGGTACCATTGTACATACCAAAGGCCTTGCTAATAAATGTGGTGGAAAATTTATACAATTGATAAATAACCGTGTATGCGAAAACCTAACTAATAAACTAATACAATTACAATCTCACTAATCCGGCACTATTAAAAACCAGAGGGTGCCGGATTATTGGAATGTTCAGATTACTGGATTATATAGAGAAAAGGTAATTTTTGGCGATTAGTGTCCATGGCTATTACGAATAATTTTTATAAAAAAACTTTAGATTCGCCATTCACTATAAAAGGAAACTTTTTCATCACGGCCGGCGGAAAATAATGCATTTTAATTTTCAATTTCGTTAAATAAAATTTCACTTCGCGAACCGATACTACGACAGCCCGCCCGCCATTATTGTCACTGTTATGTTGGTATCCCTGACCTGATACAAACAAGAACTGGATACGATTGTAGCTGACTTCGTGGGATACATGATGAGGCGCGTAATTATGAAAAGCAGAATTAATAATATAATGTAAACGAACCTCTAATCAGGCACTGGAATGGAGGCAAACCATTCAAATCCTGGGATGTTTTTTAAAATAAAGATAATATACACAAGCCCGCTACACAAACCCTGTTTTGCCAGACAAACCATTCAAAAACGTAGGCTGTTTTTAAAGTAAAAATAACATACACAAGCCCGCTAGACAAATTTCATAATTACGCGCCTTATTATGTATCCCACGAAGTCGGCTACAATCGTATCTAGCTCTTGTTTGTATCAGGTCAGGGATACCAACATAGCAGTTACAATATTGGCGGGCGGGCTGTCGTAGTATCGGTTCGCGAAGTGAAATTTTATTTAACGAAATTGAAAATTAAAATGCATTATTTTCCGCCGGCCGTGATGCAAAAAGTTTCCTTTTATAGTGATTAAGGCGAATCTAAAGTTTTTTTCTAAAAATTATTCGTAATAACCATGAACACTTCCATCCAAAATTTACCAGAGAAAAAAATCATAATAAATAAAACAAAGCATTTCATAAAGAGAATATACACACTATTCACACTTCAAAACAACAGGTAAATACGTATGCACGTGCACTTGAGATAAGTTTTGAGGTTAGATTGCTAGACGACAACGCAGCGATGGAGTGCATAGGCGTAGAGGGGCGAGGGAGGCGCGGGCGGAGGGTGCCGGATTATTGGACGTATCGGTCTATTGAAGTGCCGGATTATTGAGATTGTACTGTATTGTCTAAACTAAAATTTAACAGCCATAAAAGTTATACAGGGTGTTAAGGGGTACTTGACTTTAACCAGTGATTCCTGACATTATTTGGAGTGAAAAATGTAAATGAAATTTTGGTCTCCGGTGACATTTTTGATTTTTTTTTTATTATTTTTTCTACAAAAACATAAAAAATGCTAGGTTTTGGACAGTTGGAGGCGGGGTAAGGGGTTGGTCGGATTCTCGGCTGAGTGACCAGTGACGAAGTGCGGAAGAATTTTTTTTGTGAACCATCTTGACCATCTTGAAGTATACTGTAAAACCATCTTGAAGTATACTGTAAAACCATCTTGAAGTATACTGTAATGCCAGCCCGCAGTGGATTGGTGCTGGCAACACGGTATTGCTTCGAAGTACTTAAGCACACATTTCATCTCTAACATTTACACATCTGCCCTGATGATGGACACTGTAACGCTGTCCGAAACGTTGGCTAAAGGAGGAGGTAGCGCAACACGGCATTACACCCCAAAAGGAAATAACCATACAATTTTTTTTGTGTTTGATTTTGAAAAAAAAATATTGAAAAAAAAAAAAATTGTCAAAAAAAGTCACCGGAGACCAAAATTTCATTTACATTTTTTACTCCAAATAATGTCAGGAATCACTTGTTAAAGTAAGTCAAGTACGTTCCTTAATACCTATAGAGGAAGAGGGTAGTTTACTACTTGTATAATCTTTCTTTCTTCCCCCTCCCATTTTAGTACAATTTTTTAACCAACGGAATAGCTAAAAATAAATAAATAAAAATTGAAATCAACTTGTAAAACTTCTATGGTATTTTTCTTGCCCGGGTCATTAAAGGTGGTAAAAAAACCAAGTTAAAAAGGCTACGTTAGATTAAGTAATGTGCTTCTTTTCCTTAAGGCCTATGTCATCTTTGGGGATGCCATGTGGAGGGTATTTTTAGAGGAAAGAAAGTAGAGGAAGTTCTGGGAAGGAAAAAAATGAGAGGGAAGTGTAGGAATCAGCATTCGCCGTCAAGATCTAGACAAAACCACACCCCATGAGCCCGGCCACCCTTGCCTTAGGTATAGCTAGACTCATCTCAGGTACGGTGTGATTTTCACGGGTCTGGGCTAGTAATAAATATTACACATGCTCCGTGCGTATCTCAAAAGGCTTACTGGGATAAATCATTGGCTCGAGTTATAGGATATTTTGCTTACTGTCTGTTAAAGAGTGGGCTTAATACCTATTCTGACTGTTGTCCATTTTGCAGATTTAGTCTCCAGAATCCCCATCGACTTCATATCCATCTCCTCAACATGGATGCGGACAAGGGGTTAATATACAGCTCAACCAACTGGGAGGAAACCCTTAAAGCATTCAAACCCATCAAAGATAACATAAGTAAACTGGCTTTGGATCCATTTCCAGATGTCAAAGTGCTGGCGGCCTTTGCTAAATTGTCATACTCGGACTGTGCGGGGCAGCTGGCCCTGCCTGAAGGGTGGCAACTGCTCACCACGGCACGGAACAACTCCTATCGTAACGGGTACTTTGGCTGTGCATTCCTGAACCCTTAGAGCAGCAGGTCGCCATAGCCCATAGAGGGACTGACCCTAAGAATGTGGGGGCACTCTGGGCTGATGGAAAGGGTGTATATTTCACCGGATACACCGAGCACATGTTCTCTGCCATTACATTTGCAGACCGCATTAAGGAAGCGATTTTGAAAATAACGAAACAACATGCCGAAAGTCGCTACGTATTATCAATTTGTGGCCATTCTCTGGGAGGGTGGCTGGCCGGAGTCACCGCCTTGACAGTGAAACATCTTAAGAGGAAAGGCAGTGGCTTCTGCAAGACCGTCAACCCCCGTGAAGGCATCCACGCGCACACTTTGGTCCTGGATGGTCCAGGCGTCAGAGACATGTTGATCAAGCTGTGCGCACATTATGATGTGCGTTATGACCGGTCCATGAGCACCAAGTACTTGGATATAACCACCATCTTAGCTGCCCCCAATGCGGTGAACAGCACTGGATTTCACGTGGGAGATCTACAACAGATTTATACTAAACGTGTCGCCCTCCCCAGTGACTCGAAGAAGCCCACCATGATGACCAATAAAGATACCTACAGCTTAGACAAATATCGATGCTATTAAAGATGGGAAGGAGACCTATACCGTAAAAAACTGGCCAGAGGGATGGACTGAGCGGAAATATTTCCACTCGCTCGAATTTATCTGCAATTCTTATTTCTTGGATCTGGTTCCTGATGCCGATCCTGAAAAAGTACCATCTGCAGAATCTAGTAGTAGCCACCGGAAACCAGAAACAGAAGAAGAAATTGCTGGCGAAAACCTCGAAGAAACACAACACCTACAATTCAAAACTGCGAAATCTAGTGGCATCCACCGGAATGCAGAATCAGAAGTAGAAATTGTTGGTGAAAACCTAGAAGAAACGCAGAGCATACAATACAAAACTATTAAATCGTTGGGAGACACCTGCCACCTTGGAGTGTTTACCTTAGAAGAGCTTAGTTTCATACAAAATTGGCGCTTATTTCATAGCAACCCACTGATTAAATTGACTGAAATTGAAAAATTTTTCTCTCATAAAAAACTGAAAAAATTAGATGTTCCAACATTTGAGATTGATGCTAGACGAAACACAATTACTTGCAAATCAAAGGAAAATTTGAAAAAGTTGATTAGACTAACCAAACAATTGCTGCGATGGTTTCCTAAAGATATCACGGATGCTGTGCGTAAACAAAACAAAAGTATAGAGTCAGGCCCCTTGTACATGGCTGGTCAGGCCTATCTTCGCACCTTGCCCAGTATCCTGGACTGCGTGGACTCCTTGGGTTTACAGACATTCTTAGAAGCATCTGAGCAACGTGTTTTACAAATTGAGACTAACAATTTAAAATTCAATTCGATTCTCCGTTTTTGGACATCACTTAACCTCGCATCATCTGTCAAAAAAAAAATCTGCACATTTTTTTAAAACGCGATTTCAACCCTTATGTATAAAGAAAATGTATGAAGGATAAGGTCAGAATCGCTTGCGTCAATATCAATCTAGACCTAGGTACTATTTAATTATTGTAGCTACTCTGAATTATTTTAAAATAATTTTCTATGAAATTTGCAGGTGGCTTTTCGAAATACCATCCAACATGATAGGTTAAGTGTACCAACAGTTTTAAAGCAGCCACATTCTGTCTATGGGCCTGGACATCACTTAAATGCTGCAACAATTTTAAGGCAGCCACATTCTAAATAACCCCGTCCAAATAACATCCGTTACATAAATGACATAAATGACGTTACATAAATGACCCCGCTCTCCAGCGGGGTCATTTATGCGTGGCTCCTCTCTTCTTGGAAATTTAGTCATAACGGATTGCTTTATGGGAGAGTAACGCGCTTTCTGGGTAAAACATTTTTACAAAAACAATGATTTTGTTATTTTTTGTTCAACAATGATTCTTTTCTGTTTTATAAAACAATGATGCACAATATATGCATCTATTTCGTTCGCATCACCAATTACAGAGTATTAATCAGTGCCCAAGGGTTAATTTAATTAAATCATCGTTTAAAAATTTCTAAGAAACCGGCAGGAAACCAAACAGGGCGGCCATGGAGCAAAAGAAATTGGTTAAAGAAATTTGTCCTAACAAACTGATCTCACGCAGAGGAGATATTCCACGGCCTCCCCGCAGCCCGGATCTAACCCCAGCTGATTTTTTTTATGTGATATATTTGTTTATATGTAAATTTTATTTTACAAGTCTAGTCTACGCAAATAAACCAGCGACTATACTCCAATTAAAGGAGAACATCCATCAAGAAATGGTCAACATACCCTGAGATTGTGTCGAAAAGTTTTTAAAAACCTAAGGGCCTGATTTGAGGAATACCAGTGGCGAGATGGCGACCATTTTCCTGAAATTATTTTTACGAAATGATTTTCCAGCATATTTTTGTTCTTATCAATAATCATTTATTTAAATGCAATCTGTACTTTTTTCATGATTATTTCAAAAGTGCAAATGCTTATGGCCCACCCTATAGTGGACAGACATTTATTGATGGCACTGCAAGATGGCTTATCGGAAAATTAAAGTGTCTTCCGATCCGACCCGCCACGCAGTGGAAAAAAGCATCCGCCACCAAGACCCAGATAATTCTCACCTCATGAACCCGGCCACCCCTGCTCACCAAATGTAGTGAAACACTTGGGGTGGTTCCCAGGGTGGCGGTACCCATAATCGCCTCCCAATAGTTTAAATGTTACTTTCCGAAAGGAGATGATTCTACATTATATTTCTTAGGATGGGATGTTTCACAGAATTTGAGCAATTCACCAAATTTAAAAATCAATTTTCCAGTTCTATGAAAGTTCTAATAAAGGTCTGTTATTATTTCAATTTTGTAAATCGACTGGCCAATAATGATATTGTAATGGAAAATAACCTTTACACAACTTGAAAACTAACTTTAAAACAATGTGTAAATAATATTAACGTGAAAAAAAATTGTTTTTATTTTATCTACCTGTTGTCTTTCCCACTCCCAATCAAAAACAAAGCTTTTAAAAATATATTTAAGTTGGGTTTGCAGATCCCGCACCTGTTTCAAATCCCGCAGGGATTCTATAAATAATAGTGTGTTCTGACATTATGAAATTATTTCCTTTGTTACCGGGGATGAGGTGGCAACAACATACAAGGTAAATTATTATGAGCAAAAATAACTTGCATGGCAGATGTAAGGAATAGGTGAATGATTTTCAAAGAAAGAAGGTATTAGAAAGCAGTGGCGGCCAGCCCTAAGGTGCGGCGGTGCAACGCACACCCAAAATTTCTGCCAATCTAAAAATTCCCGAGCACCGAAAAACATAATATATTTCCGACACACCTCATCACAAATCACAATACACACTTCGGTTATAAAGCATACATATTATAGGTGTCTATGTGTACCCGCTCGCGTAACAGATAACAGCAGCAGAACGTTTTGTTCCTATATTCAGGCCGGTAATGCGTTTGCCAAAGCTATCACAGAATCCAAGAGAATCCTTACACAATTCTCAATTCGCCAAAATCGTAGGTAGGTATAATCCTTTGCAAATTTAAGCAAACCGGGGACGGCGATCCGAGAATTTCTGCCATGTCAAAAGGACCAGTTTGTTCAGTAGCATGAGTAGCATCCTAATCGGGGACGCGGTCGTGTCATTTTATTATTGATATTGTGTGTTTAAATGAAGATCTACTCTTTTTTAGTCAATGTTCGGCTCAGCATCGACCATCTCTTATCTCTACAGCATACCAACCAACATAAACAATGAGACCCATTATGACAGGTCGCAGGTCCAATATGCCATTGTTATTAGTTTTCTTGGATGAGTCGGGAAGAGTAAAAAATGAGTTCCATAATGTTCATTTTATAAAAACAATGCGCTAAACTTTGAAAAACGATTAGAAATTAAAAATAGTGGCCCACCACGGCCCATTTTAAATATTAAACAAGAGTGCAAGTCAAAAACAAAAGATATAACGGAGAATCGCCCTAATCTACAAATAGGTAGGATTTTTTTCATAATTAAATTCATTTTAATTAGAGTAGGTAAATGTACAAGATTTTTAGCGCACCACCGATTTTTGTGAGCACCAGCCGCCACTGTTAGAAATACAAAAATATAATATATTTTGGACTAAAAGGTGACATCCTGAAACGAAGGCTGTCTGGCTTGGGCTTGCTTAGGTTTAAATAGTTCATTTTGATACCGTGGTAAGTTGAAATGACGCACGATGAAATCTTCTTTTGTGAAACGAATCTCACATTGTGAGAAGGGCAGGACTCCAGAGAAATGGCTCCCAGCCAAAAGGACCCTCCAGAAACAGCAAAGGCAGATGATTCGCGATTCCAATCATCCCTCCAGGATGACTTCCAGTCAGCTCTCAAGGTGGCGAGTATGACGTCATATTGATCATAGTGATCTTTAAAAAGAATCCGTCGTGTTGCAGTCGAGAGGACCGCCCTGAGCTCTCGGCTGCTGCACAAAGAATGGCCAGCTCGGTTTTCAAATCTGCTGATTTGAATTTATCCAGGATCAACAACGGTTGCATTCCAAAATATTGCAGGGATTGCAGGATTTTAGTCTCACAATGCTACTTTGCTTCGCTCAGAAGGCTGAACTGAACTGCATCTATCTGTTTTGTTATGTTTCTTTTTCCCCTTCTGGGGGTGCGCTAGACCTCGTCCTTGCATCAACAGGAGTCGGTCGACGGCACAGGCACGGAACAGGCACGGTGCCCTCTAAAATTAATTGCGCCACCCCCAGCAAAATGTGGAGGCTTTAGATTTGGGGGGGCGACCTTGGCTCTCCTTTGCCTTGCCTCCGGCTACTCGACGCTGAATTCCTTAGGGTCGTCGGGTATTTCCCCCCAATCTCCCATTTACTTTTCTTTGAGGCATCACCGAGGAACCGGCTAAGGGGCGCGGAAGCTGAGTGTGGTTCACGACTAGACCGAACGTCATGCGCATTGTTGCTGGGACTGCCAATCGATTGGAGAGGACTCCCAACCGTTTGCCATGCCTTTATTACTTATCTACTGTGTCTTCCTCCCAATCAGGTGCTTGTAGGATACGTTGGATTTAATCACCCAGCGCTTGCCACCTCGTGGACTTTCACCAACCTGTCCCATTGTCTTGTCTATTTTTGTTATACTAACACATATTGTATCTGTATTTCCCGCTAAGCACTTGCATACTGCTTGCTAACAACGTATGCAGGGACATTGGAGGTTTAGTTTCGTTATCAAATGTAGTCGTTTTTACCAAAAAAATTAGAGTCCTTGCAAGAGCCTTGAAGGGGTAACCATCTGTTACCTATACCAGGGCGGGTATGTGGTGGGTCCTCCAATGTTGTTGCAGGGATTGCAATATTACCAATGCCCAAATGGCAATGGGCAAGCACTAGAGGTGCCATACACCTAAACCATAAATAAAGTGTGTATAAGAGGGTGCACACTCCGTGTTATAAATATTTTTATGTAACACCTACCTATACAGCCTATACTACATTATTTGCGAGTACTATGGCTATATATATATTGGTAAGCTTTGGCGTTATGAAATTATTTATCATACGTTTTCTGTCCCTAACAAAATCAATTTATTGCAAACGTCAGAAAAAAAGCAAACCAATTGTCACCTTGGAAAGATGTTTTTTTTTTTTTTTTTAATTAAACAATTCACCCTAAAAAGGAGTGCTATGTTGGTGTCGTACTTAATAACTATCTCTAAAAATGAATCACCAAAATGTATAGTCTATCAAAAAAGAGTAGAAAATATAAAAACTGGAACTACTAAATTTGTAGACTGGCAACACCAATTTAACTGTCAAATATTTTTTTGAAGTGCAATGACATTGAATGTATAGAACACAGTAAACCACATTTTTTCTTCATGACAAATTTGATTAAAAGGTGATTTATAAAGCGATTTGCTTTAACATAAATTTGAATTTAACAATAGATAGAAAGGAAGAATCACTAATGGTGAGATTAGTTACACTACTTTTAGATCTGAATGAGTTAAATATATTCAGATCTAAAATTAGAGACATGATCTAAAGCCCAGGCAACGCTAGGTACTTTATCTAGTATTAAATAAATGTGATCAATTTCTAAACTATGCTTTATATTTTATTACATTATAGTTATTCTTCATTATGTTCACACAAAATTGCAAAGGTATAATAATAATATACCTATATGCAATTCTAATTTCGAGATCGGCGGGTATCTATAAGTACTGCAATGAAAAAATATTTTTTCCACTATTATGCCTTTTTAATTTTTTATAAAAATGTAGGTTACACAGCTTTACTTTAACACCATGAGTTATGTGCTTAGTATTGCCATTTGATCAACAGTGGCGCCCTCATATATTTTCTACTCTTATTTGACAAGCTGTATGTATGGCGCATAAACCTGAACGACTACACCAAATTGGTTAATTATTTTTTTTGTTCGTTATTTTGTATAAAACTACCGTTGAGTTCTGGCATTATGAAATTTATATAAAAAATTATAATAGGTTGGGGGGAAGGGTGGGTGGAGGGGGGTTGATGGGGAGAGGGAAGGTGGAGGAGGCGGAGTGGGTATCCCCTAATACCATGCGAGCGAAGCCGCGGGAAAAAGCTAGTATGAAATATAATGTAGATTTAGATGATGTAGTAATTTACGTACATTTTTATTTATTTGTTTGTTTACGCCTTGATGGCTTTTACATATAAAATAAATTGTACAGGAGCATTATAACAAGTATGCAGTATCATAAGTATATAGTACATTAAATGATAAACAGAGCTAGAAAGAAAAAGTAAAAAGTACATGTTCATGTTCAAATATCTTAATACCACTCTTCCGTGGAAGCATTAGCTTGTGTTTGGAAGAGTAGTGAACATTTTTTAATGCTATTTTACAAGTAAATTACAATGTGGAGGTAAAAACAATAATTTGTTAGTTCGTTGTTAGGGAACGTACCCATACTACGTGACCAACTTTTTGCAGTTTTTAACCCCCCCCACCCCCCGTGACCAAAAACCTAAGCAATCCGCCGCTCATTTGTACCAAGCGTGGTATTTTGAAGAAACCCCCCCCCCCCGGATAGGTCACGTAGTATGGGTACGTTCCCTTATGTAATACCAATCCCTACTATCAATCAGTTTTACTATTTGAATAATGTAAATTTAACTTATTTGAAGAATGGAGTATCACTTGGAAACTGAGTTATAATAATTGAAGCTGAGTTAAGAGCGTTTAACCAGCCAGCGGCCAAAAATCCACATTTCATCGAAAGTTGTTCTTACGATCGTGCAGGGCGGTTACAATGAGAAAGATTAATTATTCTCCGTACCAGCTTTTTAAAATTATAACTCAATATCGTTTTTATTTCATTCCAAATTTGCTTTAATTTATATCTACATCTAAAAATGCTGAAAGGCGTGATGATAAAACTATTAAAATAATGTACTTTTTGTAATTATTTTTTGATTATAAGTATTTATCATTTTTCAATAATGTCTAAGTTAAATAAGAATGTTAAAAAAATCTGAAATATATTAGTTTGTAAGTGCGCAAATATATACATAAACTGACCAATTTTCGTCAAGAAACACACATACGTGTATATTTTTTAATAATTTTATTTAAACTAAAATTAAAATTCTAAAACATGCGATACCCACATGTATTGAATTATTTTACTGCATGATTTTGTGATTTGAAATGGTTGTGGTATAATACAAAATCTTTTTTGAAAATTAACAAATCTTCCAACGACCTATCGTATAAACCTTATTATACTAAAAATAAACATTTTTTCGCAAAATTTAAAACATGCTAATGCTAGATAAAAGAACAATCTTTCGAATTCCATTTAGGTATATTTTTTTGTGGAAAAGAGTATTGACGTCTAAAATCTGATTTAAAAATGACATATTTCTGGTTTTCTCTGGTAATACCCTCTTAATTAATTGGATTTTATCATTAATGTGTCTAATTTCTTCCGTTAGTCGATTGAAAAAAAGTCTTCCATGATTTTGTGCAAAGGAAGTGTTTAATTTTGGGCATGGAAATATTTATGTCTAGTAAGTTTTTCAGTAATAAATTAATACTTGTCTTTTTCTTTTATAATTTGAATCAATGCATTTTTATTGTACAGATCTTTGAATGAAGGTACTTGGAATTCTTCAAATAATCGTTCCGTTGGGTCGTCAGAAGGTTTTTTAGTATGATTTTAATTATTAGCCTCTGTACAACTTCAATTGGAAGACATTTATTTAGAAGAAAGGTGACACAGACGTTGAAGTTAGGGTAAAAGAGTCTACACATGGAAGTTAGGAAAAAATGATGAATTGTGAAATTCTAAATAATAAATGAGATTACATATTTAAATATTGGACATAGGTAAACACTCAACACTAGTGTCGCTACAATATTACATAACTTGCTTCCCTACCTTAAATTCTTACACGGTGATATCAATATCGAGGTGTGTTTTTTTAGATAACTGAATAATTTCTTATCAGGGTTGATAAGATAGCTTCCAGGGCGTTGGCAATTTTACCAAATCTTTCAAGTAGCATTCACGTTTTTGCACTAACTCATAAATTTTGTTAATTTTTTCAATTTAAATTATTAAACCATTTTTTAATTCCCCCGTCATTTGTGTATACCTGATAATAACAGTGAACAGTTCAGTGATAGTGCCAATCCTCTCAGAAAGAAGTCAGTCCAGGTAAGTCTTTTATAATTTCTGCCGACCTGTCGCATTAAATAATATAGAAACACATTATATTGACGGCCTCCATAGTCGAGGGGTAAGGCTCTCGACTAGCAATCCGAAGGTCGCGGGTTCAAATCCCGGCTTGTGCAAATAAATTTTATTTGATTAATTTGTGTTTTTTCACGATTTAGTATATTTGCGGCTTGTTCAGAGTGGAAGATACTCTTAGTATCGCCATAGTGTAAGACCTCCATTCAGAATTGAAAATTGGGGCGAGGGGTTGGGCGGTCTCATGAACTGTTATTTGCCAGTTTTGATTTTACGTTTCTATTAGTAAGGTTTCTACATAGACGGTTGTTTATCAATTGTATAAAATTTTCACCACATTTAGTAAGGCTGTTAAAATGCTAAGTTATAATATAATAGTTCACATTTATTACTTACATAAATCACTTTATTAATAGTACCTACGTAATATGGATACATGGGCTACGTAAGATGTTATAACCAGTCAGTGGCTGAGTTGGCATCGCGTCTGGGTCCCACTCAAGCATCATGAGTTAAATTCTTCGGCTAAGTCTTCCATCACGACACAAGCAACATTTTACGCTTACTGTGGTGGTAGAAGGAGATTTTCAAATTATTGTCGGGTTATTCGTAACCCGAGAATGTTTGTTTTTCTAGTTTTATCCAGTACATAAATATATTGCTGAAGGGCAAAAACATGAACTCTGTTTTTAGTATATTTACAGAGATATTTATAGACATTCAAATTGATAGAGTAGCCAAACAAAGAAAGGTGAACAAACCAAGTTACGCGGAGCATCGGCAGGCGGCGTGACTGTGTCCCTTTCTGAGATTTGTCAATTTTTTATATTAACTCCCTCAAGACCCATGTCATCTTTGAAGATGCTGTGTGGAGAGTCTTTTTGAGGAGATAAAGGAGTAAACATGGGTCTTAAAGAGACCCATGTTGTAGGAAGGAGGAAACCGTTCCACAGCCGAGCTGTTGAACCCGAGAACAAGTCGTAGAAGCTACCTGTTCTCATGTGACAAATGTCAACCGTGTACATATGGTGATCAATAAATTAATCTTACAGTAAACAGGCAACTTGCATTGTAATATCACTTTTCAGTTTGTGAAAATAAAATCTGCTTGAGAATTACTAGTCCTTTTTAGAATGGTGAGAAAATTGCTGGCCTCATAAAAACTTAACTACAAATCCCAAATTGGAGGAACAAAAGTTTGAGCTTGTTTCCAATATTTAATACAGGGTGTCCCAAAAGAAAGTACATACTTGTTTTGCTTTCTGTGTAAATGCAACTTTTCCGAGGGGCGCGGGGGGTATGTAAATCAGTAGTCTGGCTCTTGGGAATTCAGTCACTATGAAGCATTTCTCGGGAGCAACCGCGCGTTGTGCGTGCGTGAGTTTTACAAAAATAGTGATTCGGCGACTGTAGCACGTAGAAGATTCTGCAAATTAGAGGTTTTCGTCAATTCAATGATGCGTCAAGCATTCCTCACATTCGAAAATGGGTCAAAAATTTTGAAGAAATCGGTACAACGCTGGCAAAACCAAAATCCGGGCGACCAAGGTCATCGAGAATGGTAGAAAATGTAGAGAGTGTGTATCAGTCTTTTCTTGACGACTCAAACTTTCGATTCGGAAGCGCGCAAGTGCTTTAGATGTGCATAGATCATCGTTATACAGCATTTTGCACAAAGACCTAATGCTGCACCCCTACAAACTTACTGGCTATAACCAAAGAACATGGTTCCAGCAAGACGGAGCAACATTACATACGTCCAACACGTCTCTGCCACAAGTTCGTGAAATTTTCCCTGGCAAATTGATCTCCAGGAGAGGTGACATAAATTGGCCTCCTCGTGGTCCTGACTTAACCCCTACGGACTTTTTCCTGTGGGGTTATCTCAAATATAAAGTGTACGCCAAAAATCCGACTTCCCTGATGCAATTAAAAGAAAATTTCCTTCACGAAATGTCAGCCATCACAAAGCCTACCTACCGAGCCGTCGCGTCGTAAGAAATTTTACTCTTCGTTTAAATCATAGGTTCCCAACCTTTTTTTGATAAAAAAATATTAGTTAAGTTAGGTTAGGGTTACCGGCAATTTTAAAATTATTTTTCATAGCTTTTAATGACCTTTTTGAGATGGTTTAATTCTGAGTTGCCATGGAACCGTTCTGAATTATTTTAATTTTTTTTACTTGGGTTTTATTGCTCAGAAAGATTACACTTGTGCAGTAATTCACGTGACACGCTACAGTGGTATTGTAGACCAATTTCCGTGTTTTGACGTCTAAATTTCTTTTTATCCTACTTTTCTTTTTAACCTTTTCTGCAATTTTTTAATTTAAAATTTCAAAGTTTTTGTTTAGTTTTAATTTGTTATAGATTATGATTCCTGAGTATTTAATTTCTTCTACTTCTTCAATATTTTGATATTCTATACTATTTAGGGTTGTAATTTCGTTTCATTTATTTTTAGTTTATTTGAAGAAAAAAAAACTTTTATATATAACTAGCTGACCCGGCGAACTTCGTACCGCCTAAGAATCAATAACTGTTGTGTTAACTTATTAGCTGAATTAATTTCATTTTTTAAAGTTAAATTAATACTCAAAATGATATAAGAAATGTAATTCACGTGGCAGCAAGACATTTGCTTTATTAAAGCGAGTCGAAATGATTCCCCTGGCATTATTGTACTACTTTCTGTTAAAACTATTTACTGGGTGGGTTGCACTTGGGTCGATTCCCTTCATTGAAGCACCTTGTGATATCCAACATTTTTCGTTTTGTTGTCGTTAGATATCTTCCCAGTTCCACCGGGCGCATTGAGGAAAAATAAGTCACCATTTCCATCATCAACTGCCTTCATTAACGTATCCTGCACTTCCTTCTGTTGGGGGTACAACAGTGGTACATTCGTTCAAACTGATTGGTTCAATGCATCTTGATCATATTCACGTTCACGGACCAATTCTTGATTGAAAGTATCATTCATTGCAAGTTTCATTGCATTCGATCTGGCGTTGTTATTCTTAACATGACTAACAAACTGCCGCACATGAGGTAACATATGTCTTCGATCAAAAACAAAGCCTGTTTATGTATGTCCTAATTCAACTCGAGATCAGAATTCCCTGAACTGACACGAATTCGATGTAAAATGTCTTCTGACATGTCATCTTTGTACTTGTTCCATAGTTCACGTGGATTCGATGGGAAACATGTCGAAATAACGATAGCAAATGATGTGCGTATCAGACTGGAGATGCAGAAATAATTGCTTCAGTGATTGTCATGTCCGAATGAGTATTGTTTTCAAGCAAATTGATCTGCTGACATGCAACACGAATTGTTGGGCACACTACACAGTTGACTTGTGATTCAAACGATGTCGGCCTACGAACATTCACCAGCAACAACCGAAAGTAGAAGCATTCGTTACTTTTTACATGAACTGTATAAATGCGACCAAGAGCATCAGTAGAACGCACAACCGGATGATCAGTAACCACATCGCCGTGCTTCCGACGTGGAAATCTCTTCGACAAAGCGTTCGATAAAGTGTAATAACGTGGCATCTCAGAGTAGAGCAACGTCCGGGCAAACAGATCGCATTGGCAAATCGAAAAGAAACTGGTCATGTTGTTGCTGGAGGTGTTTCAGCACGTTTGGCAACAATCGATGTAATGAAAAAAACTCGTTGATCATTCTCCAGATGCATCGCCAAATATACAACAATGGAATGTCGTTCATGAATGGGGAATGAGAATATACGCCAAATCGCCTCATTGTAGCTCACAAACTTAATAGCGTGTGATTTCATGGTTTTTTATTTGTAGTTTTAACGCCAAAAACCGCCATATCGCTGACTTTTGTGACAAATTTGCAGATGTATTTGATTGACTTCACCGAATTGCAATAGGTACCCCACATCACAATGCGCCTTGAATGTTTTGAAAAGAAGTGGCTGTTTTCCTGGAGTTGTGCAGACATACGTTCACCATTTGTCCCATTTACGACTGTTGACATTTAGTGTGTAAGAAAGAGAGGCAGCATTCTATGTTTAAGAACAAAAGAAAAACAATCAGTACATTGACATTTGACGTTTTTGAATTTTTGGAATTCAAGCAAACTTCAATATTATACCTACCTATCACAATATTCCTGCAGCTCTTTCAAAAGATGAAAATTCGTTCCATATTAAATGTATGAGGAAATGAATTTTCGTCATAACTTTCTTTTTCGTGAATTTTTGCGATGTTTTAATAATTATTATCCTATCTGGGGCGGAGACAAATCCAACAAATCAAAGATCATCAAAATCGGTTCAGCCGTTCTCGAGTTATAAATAGTGTAACTAACCCGACTTTGTTTTATATATTAAGATATAGAAGTATTCTTTAAAAAAAGCTTTTTTTGAAAATGCATCTTCGATATTATTTGGTATAATATATAAAAGTGTGTCATAAGCAAAAGTTTCATAGAACAGTACTTTAGGCACTTCACTATATCATTAATATATATACTTAATAAATAGGAGCGGTCCCAACACAGATCCTTGAGGAACTCCGAGGTTTACTTGTTGTTCTTCAGATATAGCATCTCCAATTTTGTTTTTTTTTTTTTTTTTTCATTTACTAGATTCTTATATATCTTGAAGAGATGAATCATTTAAATTTACTGAATTTAAAGTTAATGTTCCTTATACAAATAGAACGGCGTCATGTGCGCCTTGCAATTTTTACCTCATGTGGGTATTTAAAAAATGTTGCCTGGCTATTATAGTCTTAAAGGTCTTGTGTTTTGTCGGTAGGGAAAAATTGTTATGTAAAAACCCTACTAAAATTGCATGTTTCGCTCTGCGCCACCAAGCAATCTGAACTCAAGCCCAGTGGAAAGATATATACATACGTGTGTGTTTGTGTTATGTTGGGAGTGGGAAGGAGTCGGTCATGTCCTTTTATTTGGAGCTCTTCCGCATTTGCCTTTGGGAATGAGGAAACCATGAAAAACCTCATCCGGGAAGAGTCGGCCGACAGTCAACATGAAACTGGGCGGCCTTCAGTGATTTCAGCACGTGAAATCCTGCATTTTGTGGTGTGGGGTGTATGTGTCTGTTTTTATGTGATATATACTTTATGGGAATTTTTAGGATAAACTTACATATATATAGATAAAATAAATATTATTATATAAATATATACATAGATATATAGACATAAGTTGTGGGGAGGGGTCTGGTGATTGGGAATACCTACTGCTCACTCAGTCATCCGCATCTGATTCCGGGTTGTGCCAAATATGATTTAGGTCCATCAGGATATGTTTGGGTAGTCTGTGTTTGTACCTGAAAGGAAGATCGCTAGGTGCATTGTATTGACCGATTTCTTTGATGAGTTTATTTTTACTGTGTTGAAGTGACTTGTAAAACCGGTCGGTCAGTCTGTGTGTGTATTCAAATAAGGTCGGTATTTCTTCTCTCGCATGTAGTCTTTTCAAGTTTGTTCTGAGTCTTGTGTTGTACGTGATTTTAATGCAGAGATTTTGTAAAGTCTGTAGTTTAGTATGGTCAGTGAAGGAGATGCTGCCCCACACGGGGATAGCATAGGTCAGTACCGGCCGAATGAGCGAGTAGTAGATCAGGAGTTTGGTTTTGGGACGTAGCGGACTTCTTCTGTTGAAGATTGGCTTCATTGCGCCGACTGCCTTTCTGGCTTTCGCGTGCGTTTTGGCTACGTGAGATTTCCAGTTGAGACGTGAGTCCATTGTCAGGCCCAGGTAGACGACTTCATCTTTCCATTCTAGGACGTGTCCTCCCATTTCGATGTTGACGTCTGGAGTTCTTATTTTATTTTTTCTCGAGTACATTATGACTTCGGTCTTCGCCTCATTCAGCTTGAGTCGCCATTTTTTGTAGAATTCTACTAGAGCGTCGAGCGCCCTCTGTAGGTACATAGCTGCCATGTCTGCTTTCAGCAAGGAAACGTAAAGTTTGACGTCGTCTGCATAGATGGATAGGTTGCATCTCTCGTCGTGGGGGATGTCATGCGTAAAGATGTTGAAGAGGTGGGGTCCCAGTAGACTTCCTTGAGGCACGCCTTTTGGAATCTCACGTAGTGTCGACAGCGCGTTCCTGATGAAGACTTGGAAGGATCTGTTCTTGAGGTATTCTTGTATCACTCTCGTTAGGTATATGGGCGTATTCAGTCTGTGTAGTTTGTGCAGAAGCCCTTTAATCCAAACGGTGTCAAATGCCTTCTCCAAGTCTAGTAGTGCAGCGGCGGTGAAGCGATTCTCATTGAACCTTCTGGCGATGAATTCCGCTACTCTGGAGAGCTGATGGGTGGTGGAATGCCGTTTCCTGAATCCGAACTGTTCGTCTGGCAAAGTGTCTTCGTGATGTGGTGAGAAGCCTGTTGAGTATAACCTGTTCAAATACCTTGCTCAGCGTGGAAAGTAGACTGATCGGCCGATAGTTTGTCGGCTGCTTCTTGTCCTTGTTGGGCTTGGAAAAGGGCAGCACGGTCGCCGTTTTCCAGATCTGAGGGAAGTGTCCAATGATGAGGCAGGCATTGAACAGCTTTGTAATGTAAATGATGGCTTTCTGCGGTAGATGTTTGAGTAGAATGTTGTGTATTTGATCGCTTCCCGGCGCTTTATTTGTCTTCAATCGTCTGATGATGACGGCTACTTCGCTTGGCGTGCTGAAGTGGATATCGGCGGCGTTCGTCTGCTCGGCTCGCTCGAGATTTCGTAGAGACTCTTCTACAAGTCGATCCGTTTCCGGGTCAGATAGGCCGTCCGTAGCTGCGTAGGCTCTCTCGAATCCGTCGGCGAGCGCGTTTGCCTTTTCTTCAAGTGAAAGTGCCAGCCCTGATCCGTCTAGCTTCTCTAGCGGGGGAATCGTGTGATCCTCGTGTTTCAGCGCTTTTGCCATTTTCCATAGGCTGTTGTCCTTTGGCGTGAGTGACGTAACTTTCTTCGTCCAAAGTTCGCGTCTGAGGTCAGTGATTTCTTGCTTTATTTCCCGCTGTAGCGTGTTGTATGCCGTTTTAAAGTAGCCGTCGCGCGTATTATGATAGATGCGTCGCAGGCGATTCTTCTCCTTGATGAGCGACAATACGTGCTCGGGAAGCTTGATCGTGTATGTGTGTGCTTCTTTGAGAGGTATGAATGTGTCTTGTGCATGTTGTATGATTTCCGTGAGAGTGCTTGCGGCCTCGTCGATTTCTTCCTTTGAGCGCAGAGTCCCCGGCGTGAGGTGAATTCGTTCGTTTATCTCTTTTTTGAATCCTTCCCAATCGGCGTCTTTGTAATTTCGCTGTTTTCTAGGGCTCCTTGAAGTTGTTCCTCCGATACTGAAGCTCACGGGCAGGTGGTCCGACGAAAGTTTATCCAGCGTGCGCAGTGACGAGATCGTTTTTGCATTTTTCTCGAGTACGATGTCCAGAGTACTGGGGTACTTTGCGTGCACTGAGTGGAATGTCGGTTTGTCCGGTGCCATTTCCGAGTAGTTGTGTGTCTGCATATGCGTGAAGAGCGTTTTCCCGTTCGCGTTGCCTCTGTAGTTATTCCAATAGTTGTGTTTTGCGTTCAGGTCTCCTCCTAAAACAACAATTGGGCGCAAATTAAGTAGTTTATCCAGATCTTCTCTCACCAGATGGTTGTCTTTATTGCAGTAGGCGGCGATGAAGGTGTGCGCTCTATCCTCTATGATGACTTCGATAATCGTGGCTTCAGTATTCTTCAGCTTCGGAGTAGGGATTCTTGTAGAAATGATTGATTGACGAACGAATATGGCGGTGCCTCCGCCTCTTCCTTCCAATCGGTCGTCTCGGTGAACTTCAAAGCCGGGCACTCTCAGCGGTGTGTCGTGATTTAAATGTGTTTCTGAAATGAGAATAATGTCAGTATTAGTGTTATTTGCCAGAGCGAGCAGTTCGTCTATTTTATGTCGGATGCTGTGGGCATTCCACAGGAGCACGTTCACCATCTGGGGATCAGACATTGATGGTGGACGTGATGAGATCCATCAGGATCCATGCCTTCTCCAGCTCGTTGGAGCCAGCTGCGGCCAGTTGTGGTTGCACACGCCTCAATCCTTGGAGCAGGGCCATCATCAATCCGGCGTCTCCTAGGCCGGTGTATGCCTCTCCTGCGGGCTGCTGCGTGCGGGGCTGCGAGCGGGGCTGCTCCTCGCGCTGCTCTTCTCGCTGTTGGGAGTCCGGGGATCCGCCAACTACGTTGGACCAGCTGCGTCCGTCGGTTCTCGACGTCTGCTGGGCATGTGGCCTGCCGGTTCCTGGAGCCTGGCGCCTGTTTTGTCGCTGGTGCTGCTGGAGCGAGGCGACGTAGGCTATCCTCTTCGGGCAGCCTCTGTAGTTGGCGGGATGGGGGCCTCCGCAGTTGCAGCACGCGGCGGGCTCGTCCCTGGTGGTCTTGGGGCACTCGGCCGATGCATGCTCCACCAAGCACTTCACACACCTCGCGGTGTGGGCGCAGTTTCGGGACCCATGCCCGAAGTTTTGGCAGCGGTAACACTGCGTCCCGTGCTGCAGATGGTTGCTCCGGTGCTTCTGCAGGCGGATCCTGCAGTGGCAGAGATATTTCACTGCCGCCCTCAGCTGGCCCATGTTTACTTCCTTATTGAAGGTGGCCAGGTACATGGGGTATTCTGCTGCGGCGGTCGTCATCCTGACGACCTTCACCGGGGGGAAACCTTGTTCGGTGAGATCCGCCGCAATCTCCTCCATCTCGATATTTGGCAGGCCCTTGATGACCGCCTTTTTCAACTTCTCCGCCTCCGCTGTGTAGGTATGGAAGCCTCTAGCCTCCGCACGCAGCCCGTTGGTGAGGGCACGGTGGTCCGCCATGCTCCGCAGGAGAATGTTTACCTTCCCGCCTGGTCGGTATTGGATTTTAAAATTCGGGTTCCCGATGTGGCCCTGCACCGCTGAGGTGACCTGCCCGTGTGAGAGGGTCCCCAGGGTCATCACGACCGGGGGCACGCGGTCCTTCCGTGCAGACTTGCCGCTGGTACCTGCAAAAGAAGAAGAATTTGTATTAGTATTTGGGCGCTTCGCCTGCGACGCCCCACCGTCATTGCCGCCTTCGGATACTTCATGTAAATTTTCGAAGCGGTTGCCGATAACAACCGCCCGGGGTTCCTGTGGTGAAAGGGGCCTCTTGATGGTGTTGGACGGCCTCGTCCATCCTTCCTCCTGGCGGGTCGTTTCCATATCCTGGGCGGGTGGCTGGGGTCTGGGGGGCGCGACGTAGGCCGAAGCTGGGCCTATTGGGGGGCGGCTAGTTCCGGGGGCGGGGACGGCCTCGGGCATCTCGGGGGGCGGCAGGGGGATAGAAACCGGCTTGGTCTTCGGTTCAGCGGGCTGGGAGGCCGGGATGGTGATGAGGATGGTCCCTGTCTTGGTTTGCCGTCGATATTGGCGGGCGCCCTGGGGGATCTCGTTTGGTGAATCCTCCGGGTCAGCTAGTTGCATCCGCGCGGACAACATCCGCACGGCAGGTATTTTATATTTCCTCTTCTGGATGGGGGATGTTGTGATGTGTCGTCTTGGTGGGGCCAGGTCTTCCTTCTTCTTCGTTGCCTTAAAAAAGGCAGTTGGCGGCGCGGTGGCCTAAGCAGTGAGCCGGTCGGAGTCCGGCCGGCTGACAGAATAGCAGGTGTCTGGCCGTGTAAACACAAGCCAGACAGAGCGGTTCGGGAGCGAAAAAGGCTGTCGTCACAGAAGCGACTGTCGCTGGCGGAATTTTGTTTCTTTGTTTTCTATTTTTAATTTTATTATTAGTATTTCTCTGTCTATCGTTTCAAAAACACGTCTAAAATCCAAGAACACTACTATTGTGATTTTCTTCTGATCCATACTGGTTTTCCATTATGAATATTTGTTTCTAAACCCTGCAGTTTTACAAGAATGTTATTTTTTTTCAATAAATTTTCTCATCTGTTCTTTAACTATGGATTCTAGTATTTGTTCATATTTAGGTTATCCGTTTATTTTTCTGAGGTCTTCGTAATTTTTAGCATTTATTATTTTGGGCACTGGTGTTATTATGGAAGTTTTCCACGACTGCGGAAAAATTCCCTTTAACACAGATTAATTTATTAGTGCAACTACTTAAATTTAATTATGCCTATAGTAATTCCAGACGTCGATGATTTTTGCGTCATCGTATTAAAATTTTTCATTAAATACTCACTGTTAACTGAAAATATTATTATTCTCTCTTCTTTCCGATGATTGAGAAGAAGTATCTGTGAATAATAATAATAATAATAATAATGTCTGATAATAATAAGTAGTAATCTGATATGAAAATATCTGGAGTCGGTGAATTATATTCCCATTTGGTCTCTAGTAGGTTGACATGTTGTTCTTGTATTGTTTTGTATTTATAATAATAGTGCAATTGCATAGCGTGGATTCACTAGATGATCATTTGGGGAAGTGTATGAAAGGGTTTAGTTTTTCCTTCTTTTTTTTTTTGGGGGAAAATTTAACCCGGACATTTAAATCTGGTGCGTTAAAAAATGGGGAGGATAGTGCAATCCCACACGTCCCATAAAGTTGTACATATTTACACAACAGATAAAGTAAAAAAAGTAAATAGAACAAACAAATGTAAAAGACATAAGCGATAATAGAAATAAAATAAATAATCAATTAATAGTGAAATAATCTTTTTTATGTTTTCCTCACTTAGTATTAAATTTGGCTATTTTAGTTTTATCATCTTCAACTCCATCGGGAACCGAACTTCCTTAATGTTTTCCCTCTGTTTGCCACTTATAATTTCTTTAAGTGTAGTCCACATTTTTCTTAAATCTCTTTGAGAGGTAATAATTTTTAGCCTAGAATACGAATTTTTGGTATGTTTTATTTCTGTACCGATACATGTTTCTAAATTTCTTAAATGTTTCTCACCTTTCTTCTAGAAATTGTATTTTACAGGCTTTATAAGCTGTATCCCTTTGTTTTTTTAGAAGATGTAGGGATTTCTATACTATTTATTTGTATCTTTTAATATACTACTAGCTGGTTCCCGGCATGCGTTGATATACCATTTTTAAAGAAATAAATTGTTTTCCTGTTCCCCTCCCGCATTTCCTTCCCCTCTCGCGTTCCCTTTCCTCCTTCCCCGCCTACCCCCTCCCTTCTTCCACTTCCCCGTCCCGCCAATTTTCTGCGCATTTTTCTTAAATTTTCTTTCCGTAAGAACCTTCTACAAAGTATTAGGAAACTTTAAAAAAAAGTGAAATGAAGGCGTGACCAAGGGAAACAGGAATTCATTTTATATATAAAAGTAGCTGGTCCCGGCATGCGTTGCTATGCCATTTAATAAAGAAATTGTTTCTCCCTGAGTGTCCTTTCCCATTCGTCCCGTTCCCCTTCCGCCTCCCCTTCTTCTCCTGCGTCCTCTTCCCCTCTCGCGTTCCCACTCCGTCACCTCCACCTGCCCTCTCCCCACTCCACTCCCCCCTTCCCCCGTCCTGCAAACCCTTCTCACAAGTTCTCCTCCCCCCTCCCAGGTTCCCCTCCCCCTCCCAGGTTCCCCTCCCCCTCCCCCCTCTCGCCTTCCCCTTCCACCTTCCCCGCCTTCCCTCTTCCCTTTACCGCTCCCTCGACCCGCCAACCCTCTTCCCGCGTTCCATATATTCAATCCCAGTGCATTCAGTTTTTAAATAGCCCGCATGCCACCTTTTACAATTTTTATTCAAATTTCCATTTAAATGTATATTAAATTTGAAACCTAACATAGGTACCTATTTAAAATATCTAAAATTCTTGATTCGATTCAAACTACTAGGGGAGTAACTACTTTAAATAAATTTATCAACTTAAAGATTTTCAAAAATAGAATTTTATTTAACAATCATTGTTTTGCAAAATGTCATTCTCAAATACGCGTACTGTCAAACGTGCGATAGTCGTTTAGGTTAGCAATAGGTTTTCTGAAATTATCCAATTTTCTGCGCAATTTTCTTAATTTTTCTCTCCGTAAGAACCATCCTCGTACTTCAAGGAATATTCTAAAAAAAGAATTAGCGAAATCGGTTCAGCTGATCATTTTTATATATAAGATATATTCATTGTAGGCATTAGTTCATTTACTACTGTTTTCAGGTGTCCTATTAGTTCATCGGCTTTTCTGTCTAAATTTCCTTGGTTATCGCAGATCCACTTTTTGTTTTGTAATGCCGTACACAATTTATCCTTATTACAGTTCTTTTTATTTCTTTATATATATTATACTTCGTGTTTCCTGAGGCTTCGGACTAATATATCTATTTTTTGTAATAATTGTTTCGAGATCAGATATTTTGACTTCTTCTGCATCATTAACTGCCGCGTAAAAGTCATTTGAAATTACCAAATCAATCAGGGTTTTAGAGTTTTTTCATATTCTTGTATAATTTTTGTCAAGTTGCTTCATACCTAGGCAATTTATGATGATTTGTGCATTTTGTATTGAATATTAAAATCTCCACAGATGATTTTCAAGTCTCTTGTATTTATTTGCTAACGGCACCATTCTTCAAAAAAAATCTAAGAATTTTGTGTCATTTTGATTTGGGGAATGATAAATAGCTGCATAGGTTCCCAGCTTAAAATCCTTCAATAGCCATAAAATAATACCTGGATATCTAGGTATTATTTTTATCTAGTACCGCATTTGTTGTGACTTTCTAAGAGATATTGTTTACACACTCACACACATCACTACAGAATTAATGTGATAACTCTGAATAGCCCTGAAATGTTGTTTCATTTTGGTTAATTTCTTTGGTAATACAGGTTTAGCTCATCATCACCATGTGCAGTTCGTATTCTTTTAGCATGTCTTCGACTTCTTCGATATGTGCTAGTAAACTAGCTATGGGTTTCTCTGGGTCTCCTACCGCCCCCCTGAAAGTCTGAAACGCCCCCCAATTTTCTCTTTGCCTTCTACCGCCCCCCCCTGAAGGTCTGAAACGCCCCCAAGGAGGCGTTATCGCCCACGTTGGGAACCTATGGTTTAAATGAATGTCGTGAACGCGAGGGTTCACATTTGGACGATATTATTTTTAAGAAATAAATTCCCAAATTGTGTATTTAAGTATTTAATAAACATTTTTTCGATAGAACCCTCACTTTTTTTAAAAATCGATCCACTAAATATTTACTTTCTTTTGAGACACCCTGTATTTTGTTACACTATTTAGTTAGACTCTTTTACAAATGTGTTATAATTTACCCACCTCACTCGTCTTTAGCGTTGCTACGCCAGGCGGTTCATTTTAAAACGAACATTCAGATCCTGCAAAGAAAAGTCCTACAAGGGACCGCGCTGCTAACGTTTGCCTTACTTTAGTGAACTTTACTTTTCTGAGCAGAATCTGGTTATATCACTAATGTCGTAGATTATTCAAAGCATTCTCGAACCATCCTGTTGTCAAAAACACGGTCAAGTGGTTTGCATGCAGCTCGTCAAAATGATACCCAAATTTCATTTTAGGGCAAGTCTATCAATTTAGATGTTTATCTTCATATTAAAATATTTATGACACGTCAAATAAGCTGACTGCAGCGAGAAGGAAGTGTTTTAAGAGGAAACCCTGTCACCGAGAAATTTGAACAGTATTTTACCAAACTATTGCTGTCACTATCGCTCTTACGAAAGGTATAACTGTACCTAAGACTGATAATACCTAAATAAAATCATCAAAATTAAGGTTTTTCATCCCCCATTTTTCTCCATCAAAACTGGACCGATTTTCAAGATTTTTTTTTTACTAACTCTATCAGAAGAAAATACTCTATGTCTGTCTGTACATTTTGTTTAGTTTGCGTCAGGGTAAACTTTGGACTGTTGTTCGAAAGCGTTTTTTGCAATGACCGAGTGTTTGAAGCTCTATAACTTTTTTTCATAATTTAATTCATTTTTGGCTATAGTAGTTAAGACAAATAAGTAAATTTATGAATATTTAGAGGGAACCGGGCGGCTTTTTTTCCTCTCTGGATTTTGACAATAGTGCAAATGTTTTTTAACATAATATAGATATCGACCTCTAGCCTGTTGGTACGTTTTGCCTTTTTTTGATAAGTTACTTTTAGGAGTTAGGACTTAAAATTGCCTTGTCTGAACGCCGTAAACAGACGTTCAGTACACAAACACGACAACGTATTTAAACAAAAAAACAAAACGTACACACATAGAGTATTTTCTTCCCATATGGTTAGTAAAAAATCTTAAAAATCGGTACAGTTTTGGAGGAAAAAAATGGAGAACACTTAACCTCGATTCTGATGATTTTATATAAATATTTTCACCCTTAGGTGTAGTTGTTACTTTCACTCAGTATTCAGGGGAGTAAGAGTGAGAGTGACATCAACAGTTTGGTAAAATACATATTGTTCAAATTTCTCGGCGACCGGAAAAGAAATAAATTTGGACTCCCATATTTTATGTTCTATCTCAAACACTTTCACGTGGCATAAGCAAAAAACACGGTAGTCCATAGAAGTAAATTTATTGTTTTTTTTTCATAAAATACCATATTATTAGGAAATAGCCAAATATCTAATTAAAGCAGGGTTTCCCAACCAGTGGTCCGCGGACCACTAGTGGTCCGTAGAGGCTAGGAGATGGTCCGCGAGTCAATAAGCGAGCCAGCGCGCGGGAGGTCCTCATCGGAAAAAATCGGGACAATATTCAGTTTATCATTATTGTTCCTTGTGGTCAGTGGCTCTACCCCCTCCGTTGTGGTAAATATTCTGCTAGAACCCGTCCTTCCCTATCCCATTACGCCCGTCCCGTTATGCTATCCGTGCCGAGTGCCACCCATGCTAGCCTACGCCACTGATTACAAGTAGTGGCTTAGGTTGGCATGGGCGGATAACGTGGTGTCGCCCCCCCCCCTCACATCATAAAAAATTGTTCCGTCCTGGAGGGGGGGGGGGGGGTGGGCTAGAGAATTGTGATCTTGGGGGGTGAAACTCGGTCGGGTGGCACCTACCTACCTACCTTGTGGTCCCTGTCGAAAAAATAAACGTATAAATGATCCCTGGTCAGAAAAAGGTTGGGAACCCCTGGATTAAAGGAACCAAAGTTTTCCTATAAGGGTTAAGCGGATAATGAAAAATAAGAAAAAAAATGTTTTTTTTTTACATTAGCTCCACACCAGAGAGACCCTGAGGAAAATAATTCCTCTCAGCGGCCTATATCATCTTTGGGGATGCTGTGTGGAGGGTCTTTTTTAGGAAAGGAAGGAGAGGAAGTTTTGGGAAGGAAAAGGGTATTAGGGGTAGGTGGGCTTATGAATCCATCCCTCCCACTGCGATGCGAGGCGATGTTCCGAGAGAGTACGGATGGAGAAGTCAAAGAGACTCCCCCAACCATTCTCTCCCGATTCGGCCTGCTATGCAGCTGGTGGGCAGACGGATCCACCCCCCAAGATCCGGACAAACATCACCCATGAACCCAGGAAACCCTGCTAAGTCACCAAACGTAGCGAACCACTTAGGGTGACCTATGGCGTAGGTGTTGGTTATCCAATAAATGGTTCCCAGGGCAGCGGTACCCAATATTCATATTTCTATTTTTGATTCTGACAATTCGTAGTTGAATTCTATTATAATAATATAATAAAACAAACATAAAACTTATTTCCACTTCATTTATTTGTGACCTGAACCGGTTTCCACCAGTTAAACCAGTCTGAAGATGACTTTAATAGGCTGAAACCGGTTACAAACACAAATAAATTGAGTGGAAATAATTTTCGTTATTTATTTTTGAGGTGTTCTCCTTCCTACCGCCAACGTTTCAGACAGTGTTACAGTGTCCATCATCAGGGTAGATCACTGTAACACTGTCCAAAACGTTGGCTAAAGAAAGAGGTAGTGCAACAAGGCATAACACCCCAAAAATAAATAATGAAAATACTTTTGGTCGTGAAAATCTAAAATCACAACTACTTGGAAATAAGTTTTATATGCGTTATATTATCATATTGGTATATTTTTTGTGCAAGAATAGAGAGAGATTCTCAATTTTAGAGATGGTTTGTTTGACAACCTCTTGTTGGAACCCCAGAACATCTCAATATTGCCCTTTGAAAATGGCTTGAGGGATCTCCCCATATAAAAATAAGTTGGTACCATTATACATACCAAAGGCCTTGCTAATAAATGTGGTGGAAAATTTATACAATTGGTAAACAACTGTGTATGTGAAAACCTAACTAATAAACTAATAAAGTACAATCTCACTAATCCGGCACTATTAAAAACCAGAGGGTGCCGGATTATAGGAATGTTCGGATTACTTATTAATTTATTAGAAAAAATCATAATAAATAAAACAAAACATTTCATAAAGAGAATATAGACACTATTCACACTTCAAAACAACTGGTAAATACGTACGCTTGTGCACTTGAGATAAGTTTTGAGGTTAGATTGCTAGACGACGACGCAGCAATGGAGCGCATAGGCGTAGAGGAGCGAGGGAGGCGCGGGCGGAGGGTGCCGGATTATTGGACGTATCGGTCTATTAAAGTGCCGGATTAGTGAGATTGTACTGTATTGTCTAAACTAATATTTAACAGCCATAAAAAGTTATATAGAGGAAGAGGGTAGTTTACTTGTTGTATAATCTTTCTTTCTTCGCCTTCCCATTTTAGTAAAATTTTCAAAGCAAAGTTCAAATGTTTGTGTGCCTGCCACACTGCGCGAATCCCATTTGCTAGAGCGTCGCCGTGGAGAGATGTTGTGCGTAAACAACCAAACGAACTAACGATGGAGTGGAATAATGAGAGTGTTTTCGAGTTTATAGAGTTGATGCAAGGAGAGCCAGATATATGGGATCCGAAACGTAAAGGTCGAAACAACAAACTGTGTCGACCAAATCGTTGTCCATGTTTTGTGAAGTCTATTTGAAAACTGTAAGCTCAAAGAAGTGATCAAATCTTTGAACACATAACTGGAAGATACAACAATATGTGACCAAATGTGTGAGCAAAGTCTTCAAAGAAGTGATCACTTCTTTGAACTTATGTCTGGCACCGGCATTGCATTCGCCGTCAAGACCTAGACAAACCTCACCCAGTGAGCCCGGGCACCCTTGCCTTAGGTATGGCTAGATTTATCTCAGGTATGGTGTGATTTTCACAGGTCAGGGCTAGTAATAAATGTTACACATGCTTAGTGCGTATCTCAGAAGTCTTACTGGGATAAATCATTGGCTCGAGTTATAGGATATTTTGCTTACTGTCTGTTAAAGAGTGGGCTTAATACCTATTCTGACTGTTGTCCATTTTGCAGATTTAGTCTCCAGAATCCCCATCAGACTTCATATCCATCTCCTCAACATGGATGCGGACAAGGGCTTAATATACAGCTCAACCAACTGGGAGGAAACCCTTAAAGCATTCAAACCCATCAAAGATAACATAAGTAAACTGGCTTTGGATCCATTTCCAGATGTCAAAGTGCTGGCGGCCTTTGCTAAATTGTCATACTCGGACTGTGCGGGGCAGCTGGCCCTGCCTGAAGGGTGGCAACTGCTCACCACGGCACGGAACAACTCCTATCGTAACGGGTACTTTGGCTGTGCATTCCTGAACCCTTCAGAGCAGCAGGTCGCCATAGCCCATAGAGGAACTGACCCTAAGAATGTGGGGGCACTCTGGGCTGATGGAAAGGGTGTATATTTCACCGGATACACCGAGCACATGTTCTCTGCCATTACATTTGCAGACCGCATTAAGGAAGCGATTTTGAAAATAACGAAACAACATGCCGAAAGTCGCTACGTATTATCAATTTGTGGCCATTCTCTGGGAGGGTGGCTGGCCGGAGTCACCGCCTTGACAGTGAAACATCTTAAGAGGAAAGGCAGTGGCTTCTGCAAGACCATCAACCCCCGTGAAGGCATCCACGCACACACTTTGGTCCTGGATGGTCCGGGCGTCAGAGACATGTTGATCAAGCTGTGCGCACATTATGATGTGCGTTATGACCGGTCCATGAGCACCAAGTACTTGGATATAACCACCATCTTAGCTGCCCCCAATGCGGTGAACAGCACTGGATTTCACGTGGGAGATCTACAACAGATTTATACTAAACGTGTCAAACTCCCCAGTGACTCGAAGAAGCCCACCATGATGACCAATAAAGATACCCACAGCTTAGACAAATTTATCGATGCTATTAAAGATGGGAAGGAGACCTATACCGTAAAAAACTGGCCAGAGGGATGGACTGAGCGGAAATATTTCCACTCGCTCGAATTTATCTGCAATTCTTATTTCTTGGATCTGGTTCCTGATGCCGATCCTGAAAAAGTACCATCTGCAGAATCTAGTAGCAGCCACCGGAACGCAGAATCAGAAGAAGAAATTGCTGGCGAAAACCTCGAAGAAACACAACACCTACAATTCAAAACTGCGAAATCTAGTGGCATCCACCGGAATGCAGAATCAGAAGAAGAAATTGCTGGCGAAAACCTTGAAGAAACACAACACCTACAATTCAAAACTGCGAAATCTAGTGGCATCCACCGGAATGCAGAATCAGAAGAAGAAATTGCTGGCGAAAACCTTGAAGAAACACAACACCTACAATTCAAAACTGCGAAATCTAGTGGCATCCATCGGAATGCAGAATCAGAAGAAGAAATTGTTGGTGAAAACCTAGAAGAAACGCAGAGCTTACAATATAAAACTATTAAATCGTTGGGAGACACCTGCCACCTGGGAGTGTTTACCTTGGAAGAGCTTAGTTTCATACAAAATTGGCGCTTATTTCATAGCAACCCACTGATTAAATTGACTGAAATTGAAAAATTTTTCTCTCATAAAAAACTGAAAAAATTAGATGTTCCAACATTTGAGATTGATGCTAGACGAAACACAATCACTTGCAAATCAAAGGAAAATTTGAAAAAGTTGATTGGGCAAACCAAACAATTGCTGCGATGGTTTCCTAAAGATATCACGGATGCTCTGCGTAAACAAAACAAAAGTATAGAGTCCGGCCCCTTGTACATGGCTGGTCAGACCTATCTTCGCACCTTGCCCAGTATCTTGGACTGCGTGGACTCCTTGGGTATACAGACATTCTTAGAAGCATCTGAGCAACGTGTTTTACAAATTGAGACTAGTGATTTAAAATTTGAAGCTGCCAGGATAAACAATATCTTAATTCAGATTAAAAACACACCTTTGAATGAAAAATATTTGAAAGAAAATAATCACATATTCCTTTGTTGGAATGATCTGACCAGAATAGCTCAGAATGTAGACATTGAAGCTTTAAACGAGAGCAATGTTACTATTGACAACCTGCTCGTTCTTGAGTTTGATTCTTCAAATAATGATTACTCAAGCAACGATATTTTGAGTACAATATTAAATAATTTAGAAACATGCATCCACAAGAAGCTCATCATCATTCTACGGGAACCGATGGATTCGGAATTTTTAATAAATTTTAATCTGACTGTTGAAACTAAGCCTTTCAAAGAATTTGAATTAAGCGATCTCACTCCTGCGTCTAGTGAAGAAATACTCTCAAGAGATGCAATAGCCTTAGGGGAAAAACATCTTAGCCTCAGTACATTACTGGGAAATGATTATACATCTAACGACGAACAGGTTCGAAAAAAAATTAATAAATTGATTTCACCTATTTTGACGAAACTCGTGACAGATCCACAGTATGAGGCTAAAATCCCAAACAAGCTTCGGAGGTTTTGGAAATTAGATGCTTTCTATTCCAAAGGGAGCAAAGTAGTGAGTAAAGAGAAGCTTATCAAACTCTTGGAGAGGAGTGGGGCTGGTGGACCGCTAGTAGTGATCAGCGATCCTGATCAGCTCAGCCAGGAGTACTGGGGGGAGGAGGCGGAGGCTGTGCGGGGGAGTATATTCACCACTGACGAAGAACAGGATGAACAAAAACTGTTTCTGGAAAAGTGTCAGGAGAAGTCAGACAGAGTAATATATTGGCTACATTTATGCGCAGAAGGCCTCACCCTGGGGGAAGTTTACAACAACAGTCTCTACATGCCCAGGAAGTTCCACGCTCGTTTTGTTATTAAATCCATGGATGCATTTGTTCGCTACAGCGGAAACAAGGATATATTTATATTTAAAAATGTTGAGAATAAATCAGTACTTATTAGCGCCTTTAATTTATCCAGCGAGGCTGAGGGTTTATTTGTCTCACAAAATCACTTTCAAATTCTAACTCGTTATCGAGAAATGGAATTCCGAGATAATAAAAAATTGGAATCGTTCAACAAACATTATTTTAAATTGCTGGTGATTAGAGGCAGCCCTTGTCTGGTATGGCTATACTCCCACGGCTCTCTGGATGGTCTGCGCCCCTTCATCACCAGGGATGACAGGGACCCCATCGAGGAAGGTGATTTCAGCAATATAAAGAAGAACCTGACCATCATTGCTGATGATCCTGGTATGGGAAAGACCACCGTCCTGACCCGCATTTCAGAGCTCATCCGAGGCTCTTGGGTACTGAGAATTGACCAAAATCACTTGAATGCCATCGACAAACTACCTTCACAATTTAACCTGCAATCGGTAGCAAAATGTTTGATTTTACCTTCGGGTTTGCCTACTGATGACAATTTGCCGCGCAATCTTCTACAGCATTGTCTAGAAGAGGATAGTTCGTGGCAGGTGTGTATTTTGGTGGATGCTTTTGACGAGATAATTGAGGAAAAAACTAAAGTCAAACTGGTAAAACTTCTGAAATATTTGAAAAATTCAACACTTTGTAAAATGATAGTCACCACACGTGTATACCCTCAAAAAGAGCTTGAAAACGATTGTGGAGAATTTTCCGCAGCAATGGAAAAAATCACCGAAACAGAACAGGATGATTACATGATGAAGTTTTGGCTTCCTCACCTGGCCCTGGAACTCCCGGAGCACGGAGAGTCAGAGAAGGGTAAGCTTCGCCAGTTTGCCAGTGAACTGCGGGTGGAGGTGATGGGAGTGCTGGGGGAAGACATGGCCAGCTTCATGGGGATCCCTCTGCAGATTCGAATGCTGGCCGAAGTGTACCTCAATCAGGCCGTACAGTCTGTGGTGTCTCCTGAACAAGCTCAGAACTCAAGCAAAATCACAAATCTGTCTGACTTGTATAAACAGTTTCTCGAAGTTAAGAAATCAATATACTTTGAGCAGAAGACTAATCTCAACAAAGATCTACCGTCTACCATTCAAAATCAGTTGGTTAGAAACTTGATGGAACACCATTGCGTGCTAGCATTTCAGTCCCTTGATCCAAAGTTTGCCGCAGAATATTTCACAAACACAATTATAACCAGCCAAGAATTGAAGGACATAAGCAGACTAGGGATAATCCGGGCTAATATAGATGGAACCTTTCCTTTCATCCACCGGACGTTTGAAGAATACTTTTGCGCAGATTTTTTCGTCCAATGGATCAGACAGGGAAGAACCAAAGAAGATAATATACTCATTAAAAACAAATTGTGCATTTTATTGCATAGGCCAGAATATTATTTAATAAGAATGTTCATTGAGACTCAGCTTGATACATCACCACCAATACCGAGCGATACATTGGAAAAAAATCCGATATTATACAAAAGTTGGTCTGAACAACCTCAGCTGTTCTTCAATGATCGTGATAAAACTCCATTACATGTAGCAGCCGAAGAACAGAATCTGCACACCATTGCAATCCTCCTGAGTGGCCCCAGCAGCAGGACATCTGAGGAAGCCTTCGTGTCCTTTGTAGCAGCTAGAGACAAGACCGGGAGGACCGCACTAAACATAGCATTGGATAATTGGTTCGGTATTGGTTACTATATTGAAAATGAAATAACAAAAAACTTGAAGAATTGCTCATATGAGTCACTATTAGAAGTCATGCTTGCTACTTTCATAAATATGGGAGACGGAAGATATGACTACTTGTTTAGAGAATATTGTCTAAATACACAGCCTTTAAATGTAAACATGGCCTTAATGAGAACTGAGCAGATTAGAAGGCAAATCACTCCATTTATGGAAGCGGTGAGAGACGATGACTACAAGACTGTGCTAGAGATATTCGGCGGCATGCAAAGTGACAATGAGCGAGCGTACTTACTGATTGCCTTTGATAGTCAGGGTGACACTGCCATCAATCTCGCGGCAAGTAAAAGAGACCACTTGCTGTTCAAAATATTTGCTAAACAAGGAGTTTGCATGTCGTTTAATAAATTTGAACTGAATCCCGTACATTGTGCAGCGCAGGAAGGACACATTAGTATTGTGAAATATTTACTTAACCAATCAGAGGAAACCTACGACAACATAAAAACAATCAATAATGATAATAAAGAGGAAACCGCATTTCAGTATGCCGGAAAGAATAAAATCTTTTTTTCTATAAATTCTAAACAAAATGAAGGTCGTGCCGCTTTGTTATTGGCTGCGCGCCGAGGGCATAATGATATTGTGCGGGAACTGTTGGAGAAAGGAGCAGACATCCATTCTAGGAATAGTGAAGGCAACTGTGCATTAATCGAAGCTGTGTATTTTGGACACATAGAGGTCGTCGAACTCCTACTTTTGAAAGAAGCTGATGTGAATTCCCAGAATGAAAAAGGTATTTCTGTTCTTATGTGCGCTGCTGAAAACGGGCACCTTGACACTGTACGAAAACTGTTGGAGAAAGGAGCAGACGTCCATACAAGGAATAGCGACGGTAACAGTGCATTAAACTATGCTGCAATTTTCGGACACATAGAGGTCGTCGAACTCCTACTTTTAAAAGGGGCTGACGTGAATTCACAAGATGAAAAAAGTACATCTGTTCTTATGGTCGCTGTTGAAGAAGGACACCTTGACATGGTACGAACACTGTTGGAGAAAGGAGCAGACGTCCATTTAAGGAATAGCGACGGTTACTGTGCATTAAACTTTGCTGCAAATTATGGACAAACAGAGGTCGTTGAACTCCTACTTTTGAAAGGAGCTGATGTGAATTCCCAGAATGAAAAAGGTGCATCTGCTCTTTTTCAGGCTGCTAGTAAAGGGCACATTGACATGGTACGAAAACTGTTGGAGAATGGAGCAGACGTCCATACAAGGGATAATGACGGTTACTGTGCATTAAGCGAAGCTGCATATTTCGGACACACAGATGTCGTCGAACTCCTACTTTTGAAGGGAGCTGATGTGAATTCCCAAAATGAAAAAGGTGGTTCTGTTCTTATGATCGCTGCTAACAAAGCGCACCTTGACACGATACGAAAACTGTTAGAGAAAGGAGCAGACGTCCATACAAGGGATAGCGACGGTAACAGTGCATTAAACTATGCTGCACATTTCGGACACACAGAGGTCGTCGAACTCCTACTTTTGAAAGGAGCTGATGTGAATTCCCAGAATGAAAAAGGTGCATCTGCTCTTATGATCGCTGCTAACAAAGGGCACCTTGCTACGATACGAAAACTGTTGGAGAAAGGAGCAGACGTCCATACAAGGGATATCGACGGTGACAGTGCATTAAGCGGAGCTGCAACTTCCGGACACATAGAGGTCGTCGAACTCCTACTTTTAAAAGGGGCTGACGTGAATTCACAAAATGAAAAAAGTACATCTGTTCTTATGGTCGCTGTTGAAGAAGGACACCTTGACATGGTACGAACACTGTTGGAGAGAGGAGCAGACGTCCATTTAAGGAATAGCGACGGTTACTGTGCATTAAGCGGAGCTGCATATTTCGGACACATAGAGGTCGTGGAACTCCTACTTGTGAAAGGAGCTGATGTGAATTCCCAGAATGTTAAAGGTAAATCTGTTCTTTCCGAGGCTGCTTCGGAAGGGCACCTTAACACGGTTAAAAAATTATTGAAGAAAGGAGCAGACGTCCATTCAAGGGATAACGATGGTTACTGTGCATTAAGCGAAGCTGCATATTTTGGGCACACAGAGGTCGTCGAACTCCTACTTTTGAAAGGAGCTGATGTGAATTCCCAGAATGAAAAAAGTGGTTCTGTTCTTATGATCGCTGCTAACAAAGGGCACCTTGCCACAGTACAAAAACTGTTGGAGAGAGGAGCAGATGTCCATGCAAGAATTAGCAACGGGGACTGTGCATTAACCAACGCTGCACGTTTTGGACACACAGAAGTCGTCGAACTCCTACTTTTGAAGGGAGCTGATGTGAATTCCCAGGATGTAAAAGGTAAATCTGTTCTTATCGAGGCTGCTGTGGAAGGGCACCTTGACACGGTACGAAAACTGTTGGAGAAAGGAGCAGACGTCCATACAAGGGATATCGACGGTGACAGTGCATTAAGCGGAGCTGCAACTTCCGGACACATAGAGGTCGTCGAACTCCTACTTTTGAAAGGAGCTGATGTGAATTCCCAGAATGAAAAAGGTGTATCTGCTCTTATGTATGCTGCTGCAAAAGGGATGCTTGACACAGTACGAAAACTGTTCGAGAAAGGAGCAGATGTCCATACAAGTGATAGTGACGGCGTATGTGCATTATACATAGCCGCATGTTACGGATACATAGAGGTCGTCGAATTCCTGCTTTTGAAAGGAGCTGATGTAAATTTCCAGAATGAAACAGGTGTATCTAGTCTTATCAGGGCTGCTAGTAAAGGGCACCTTGACATTGTACGAAAACTGTTGGAGAAAGGAGCAGACGTCCATACAAAGGATAGCCACGGCGAAAGTGCATTGCGCTATGCTGCATATTACGGACAAACAGAGGTCGTAGAACTCCTGCTTTTGAAAGGAGCTGATGTGAATTCCCAGAATGAAAAAGGTGCATCTGCTCTTATGTACGCTGTTGAAGAAGGACACCCTGATACGGTACGAAAACTGTTGGAGAAAGGAGCAGACGTCCATACAAAGAATAGAGAGGGTTTGACTGCAATAAACTGTGCTGCAGCCTACGGACATTTAGAGGTGGCCAAACTGTTATTGCTGAATGAAGCTGATATGAATTCCCGAGATACAGATGGTGATACTGCTCTACTTCAGGCATCTGCTAATGGGCACACTGAGGTAGTGGTACTCCTGCTGCAGCGCGGTGTTGATGTCAACACCCAGCGAGATGATGGCAGAACAGCTTTGTCATGGGCAGCACATGAAGGGCGTGGGAGAGTTGTGGAGGTCCTTCTGCAGTACAACGCTGATGTCTCCTGTCAGGACAAGGATGGAAAGACGGCTCTCTCCTGGGCGGAAGAAAAGGGACACCAAGAGGTGGTTGATCTTCTTCGCAGCCACCAGGAAGCCAACCCGAGTGATTCTCCTCTTCCATAAAGCTGTACCTCCAATAATGATAATAGTTTTTGAGGGCAGTGCCACCACCCCTCTATTGCAATAAAATATATGAAGGATTAAACAATAACAATGTGAAATCGCTTAACTTTAATATTAGTTAAATCAACATTAAAGTATTTCTATAAAATGTAAACAGCCCAGTGAAATATTAAATCTTGTGAACCCTGAACAAAACAATTTATGTATTCAATTAAATTCCGTAACATAAGTTCGCTGTTCTCTTATTAACGGACATATTAAAACTGTTGTATTAAATACATTATTTGATAATTAAAGACAAGCATTGTACATGCTTTCTTCGTACTTCAAATGACTACAAAAGTGGTTCTTGGAACAACATAGAACAGAATGTGCCCACGAAACATACACTAAAGTGAATATATTATCAGTGTGTAACAGTGACATGTTATTATTTAGTGTGTGAAGCTATAGATACCCTGTACGCAATCCAAGGAACAGACAAGACAGATTCAGTGCCTGCTGACTGAACACATGCTCCAGGGACCTCCAGCTCAACCGACTTCATACAGGTAAAGTTACCTATATCATACCTGATTTTTTTTACATTAGATCTGTACTGGAGGCCTTGAGGAAAATAATTCCCCTTAGGGCCTACGTCACCTTTGGGGATACTGTATGGAAGGTCTCTTTAGGAAATGGAATGAGAGGAAGTTCTGGGTAGGAACATGTGTAAGAATCTGGGTGGGTAAGAATCTGGGGGTCAGTGTGTCCAGGAGTGACAGACTTATGAATTTATCTCTCGGTGATGTTTCCGAGATAGTCCTACTGGAGAGGTTAAAAGGTCTCCCTCAACCGGTCGCTCCTGATCCGGCCCACCGCTCAGTAGGTAGGCAGGCCAATGCCGCCAAGACGGACAAACCTAACCCCATGAACCCAGGCACCCCTGCTAAGTCACCAAACGTAGCGAACCTCCATTCTTCCGACTTCCAAGGCAGAGTTTTTTTTGTTCTCTTTTTAAAGAAAGACTAACATTCCTGGGTTACGAATTACCCGACAATATATGAAAATCTCCTACTACCACCACAGTAAGTGGAAAATGTTGCTTATGTCTTAATGGAGGACTTAGCCTGCCGTGGAATCGAACACGGGACGCCAGGGGGGGACCCAAATGCGATGCCAACTCAGCCACTGACCGGTCAAACGGTCAAACATTTCAAACTGAGAGCCAGCCACTGACCAGTCAAACATTTCATTGCTTATATTCCACAGATATTTTTTTATGGTAGATGTTTACTTATTTAGAATACAGTCATTATTTTTGTTACAGATACTCCGTCTCAGGCCTTGGACATCACTTGAGATGGGCTGGATGGGCATCACTTTCTACTCTGTCCGTGGACATCACTCGAGGGAAACGAAACTTTCAAGGCAGCCATGTTATCTATGGAGAAACTGCATACTGTGACGCCATTTGGTGCAGCCCGCAAGCACTTATGATGCGGCCTGCTGAAAGCTCCTTGAAAATAATAATAGTAAGAAAATAAAAACTATGCAGATTTTTATTATCATTGTATTAATTATGCCATTAACTATGTAACAAACGTATTCACTAGAGCGATTATGGTCAATTGATAGCGGTCCAAAATTGGACCACATTTTCCTACCATTCGTGAAACATTTATTGTAATTATTTAAAACATTTCCCCGGTCAGCCATTTATTTTAAAACGAAGCTATTGAAATGCTTTATCTATTATCTTAAATCTTAATTGGAAATCACATATTAATCAAATCACTTCTAAATTAAGATATCTGACCTACATATTTTATAGACTTAAGGAAGTACTTAACATTGAAAAATTGAAAATGATCTACTTTTCCCTGGTGCAATCTTCAATCATTTATGGCATTATAGGATGGGGTGGTGCACTTGATACATATATTAAGCCTCTACAAATAATTCAAAAACACATAATTAAAGTCATATATAACAAAAATAAAACATTCTCGACCAACTTATTATACAAAGAAACTAAAATATTTAATATACGCAAATTATTTATATTACAAACTTTGAAATATGTATTTAAAAACAAAAATAATTTCGAAATAAATGAAAACAGAATGAGCAAAAGAACAAATAATACATTTTACACTCCACAAACCAATACTAAATTATTGCAGACACATAGCAGTTTCATTGGTCCTCGAACATTTAACCTTCTACCACTACAAACTCAAATGTTAAATAAAATGATAAAATATGTAAAAGAGATAAAATTATGGTTGAATAATGTAGATATCGAAACGCTTTTTCTATAAATTTATCCATCATTCTACAACTCACTTTCTGTAACTTTCTAAACTGTAGTACAATATGTTTTCTGTTTATTTTATTTTTTTATAATAACTTAAAAAAAAAAAAAATTGAAATTAGTATGTTTTTCTCCATATTTTTATTTTATTTTTATAATAGCTGAAACAAAACCTTTTTCATTTATTCTACGTATGTAATACTACATTTTTATACTAACTTTATATTTTATATGTTTTTTTAAGTTTTTTTATACTTTGGGTACTTAGAAATATAGTATTTTGTATTAATATTACCCACACTCAGGCAGTGCCTTAGTGGGTTTTCATTTCTTATTCATATTATTTGTTATTATATTTTATGTTATTTTATACTATTTGCTATTATACATTATATCTATGTACAAAGAAATGGAAATAAATAAAGTTAAAAAAAAAAAAAAAAAAAAATTATGACCATAGATGTCGCAAATCCGAACTTAGTAGACTATTTTAGAACGATGTTAATAATACATTTTTTAAAATATGTTTTTCACATTGAATTTTGATCAGCTTTTAACGGTTAAAATTAAGTCATTTTTTCATAGATATGCACCTTTCATTATCAAGTATACCACAGACAACATACAGAAATCGAAAATATGTATGTAGACTAAGTAGACTTGAATAAGTACCCCTCACGGCAGTTTCAAAATAATAACTTTACGATTATAAACTTTACAATTTTTTTAATATGGGATATACGCTCCGGTTGTTAGATGAAACCATTGTGATTTAAGAATATAATATTTTTTGTGATTATAGTGGGAAAATATTTTGAGATTTGACGTCTGTTTTAGAAAAAAATAGAAACATGTTATGAATGGATTGATTTATAAATTATAAGCACATTATTTATTACCTTTAACCTCATTCTGGACCCTTTATGTTATTATCTATAAGAATCACAGCTTTAGTGCAACTTTAAATTGGTTTCTTTTTTTTTGTTTCAGACCAAAGGACATGTTGAAGCACTAAAGAATTACGAAGCTCGAAAAGTTCCTATTAAAAGAAGAAAATATGTTGAAACAGAAACTCAAACTCCAAAGTTACAAACAATTGAAACTGCGGATGCCGGGAGAGAATGACAACCTCGTTGATTTTTAAATTTGTCATGGAGACTATGTCTCCTCTTTCTATTGTGGAATACAGCTCTTATCAAAATTTAATACAGGGAGCAAATAGGATGCCTAAATCCATTCAAATTTTAGGAAGACGTTCATTCGCTAACACAAAAATTCGATCTTGAATATGAAAAAATAAAAATGAAAATAATAGAACCTCTTCATGTCGCTGACTATGTATGTACTACGGCAGATGTGCGGTCTTCATTGAAAAGGAGCTACCTGGGAATGACAGTTCAATGGATTGATAAAGTGAGTTTGGAAAGGAAAAGTGCTTCCTTGGCCTGCAAGAGGTTTAAGGGGCTCACACCTTTGACAAAGTTGCTGAAATTATGACAGAGATACATTAAAGCTTAGCAAAATCACCAAAACCATAACGGATAATGGCTCTAATATGGTAAAAGCCTAAAGTATTTGGTCAAAATGAAAATATAAAACAAGGAACCTCATCCACTTGCGAAGAAAACGATGATGAAATTGATGATGATGATGATGGCTTTTCTCCAAGAGATTTTCCTAACGTAGAGGAAAATAGTTATTGCTCGGATTATGAACTTCCTTCGTATGAGAGGTGCGCTACACACACACTACATTTAGTGGCTGCTATCGATATAAAAAAACATTGAAATATCATCTTAGGGAACGTATCCATCCGTTTATTAAACTCGCAGGTTAGCGTAGGGAGTGTGGCGAACCCATCGCTCAGGGAGTGGAAACACAAACCTGCAATAGCCATCCCAAGCCAAGGTGTGAGCTACCGTGCTCAGGCTGAATGTCCTGGGGAATAGTGTCACGAACGGTGCCTCCGAGAAACAAGGTCGCATCTCGGAGTATTTAGACCTTACTCCAGCACTCGGGGCTCTGCTGGAGTGGATCTTCTATTTCCCTGGTAACTCGTGGGACAAAAAATTGTTCCATTCGAAAACTAGGGGCCTTTTGGGAAACTAGGAGTCCTGAGGCCACCTCTGTGGACTTCCTTCCTGGGGCCAGTAGGAGGAACCAAGAGGAGAAACCGTAGAGAGGTGAGCTGAGACCACCTCCATGAACTCTTCCCTTGTGGGGCCTTCAAGGAACCAAGGGGAAGGGCACTCTTCCAGCGCGGGGCCTTTGTGGAACCAAGGAGGAGTGAAGTGGAGAGATGATGTCTTTCTATTTGGGGTCTTCGGGGAGCCATGTAGGAGTGAAGAGGAGAAATGAGGTCATCTCTGTGAACTCTTCCTCTGTGGGGCTTTAGGGAACCAAGGGGAAGGGCACTCTTCCAGCGTGGGGCCTTTGTGGAACCAAGGAGGAGTGAAGTGGAGAGATGATGTCCTCTTCCCATGTGGGCCTTCTGGGAACCATGGAGGAGTGAAGAGGAGAAATGAGGCCATCTCTGTGAACTCTTCCTCTGTGGGGCCTTTAGGGAACCAATGAGGAGTGAAGAGGATAGATGAAGTCCTCTTCCCTCCTGGGGCCCTCGGGGAACCAAGGTGAGGTGGACTCTTCCCTTGTGGGGCCTTTATGGAACCAAGGGGAGGTGGACTGTCCGTCGTGGAGCCTTCGGGGAACTAAGGAATGGAGAGGGGAGATGAAGCCCTCTTCCGTCACGGGGCCTTCAGGGAACCAAGGAGGAGTGAAGAGGGGAAATGAGACCTGGGAAGACGCATTGTCGAACCAAAAGACATAGCTTTATTTCCAATGACAATCCTGATGAACTTTATGAAAGGGACTGGGTTACTATCAAAGGAATGAGGTAAAATGGGAGATAGCACAATGGGTCTACCATGGCCTAAGTGCTCACTGGAACTTTATATATGTAAACCGTCTCCGCTTAAAAAAAAAATAATATAAAAATAAACTCGCAGGTGGCAACACTGACGTACATATGCCGAGACATCAGCTGATTGAAAACTGATAGTTTGTTGTGCAGTGTAATTGTCAAACAAGTCGCCGAGAGTTTGTGCCAGTACAATAATGTCGTTGTACGATCGGCTGTACAACACGTTTATAAAATGTCATAAGGATTCCTTGTCAATAATTTTTTTTAAACTTTTTGTTAGCAAGAAATGATTCAAAACCATATTTATGAATTACTACGTGAAAACTGTAGGGGGAGGGGGGGGGTCTTGGAATATACTACACGTGGTCACCGAGGGCGGAGAGGGGGTTAAAAATTGCAAAAAGTGGGTCACGTAGTATGGGTACGTTCCCTTACAAGAAAATTCGCAATGCGTCTTTGGGGAAAAGCTTGCGAATTATTCTTGGAAATTACGGAGAAATCAGCGTCATCGCCGTATTCCACTAGATGGAATTTGAATTACAATGCTGTTATGGATATTCTGGCAGTACAGGAAAAAATGAACGATGCCATGAAAGTTCTGAAACTCACTATATTCAAAGATGCAGACTTAGCCTTCCTAAAAGAATATACAGTATGCCTAAAACCTTTTGCAGATGCCATTCAAAGTCTACAGGGTGAAAAACAAAACGTATTATGGGGTACTCCTTCCAGAATTGCACAGAATTAACAAAATTTTAATGTCGTTAAGATTAGAAAACCTCGTGTACTGTCGAGCCCTTTGTGAAAAATTGGTGAAAAACTTAACAAAACGATTTCGAAGGTTTTTTTATTCTAGATGCCAGTGCGAATTATGCAATTTGCGCTACAGTATCGCATCCTTTTTTTAAAACGAAATGGACACCGAAAGTATAGAAGGACAGAGTCCATTCGGTATTTTTACTACACATAAGGAAATTAAAAGAAAGTAGTAAAAAATCTGACTTTAATCTACAAAGTGAAAATAATAGTTTCGTACAGGAAGAATCTTATTTTTTATTCAAGATACTGAAAATTCATCTGATTCCTCCGCAGCAACAGAAGGAACTCTGGATCTAGAATTCTTGCAATACCTTCAAGACCAAAGAACCAATTTTGAAATGTTGCATGACTATCCTTCTGTTAGGCATTAAATTCATCAAATTCAATACTAGTCTTCCAAGTTCAGCACCAGTTGAACGTCTCTTTTCATTGTGAGGCCTCTTAGAAGAAAGATGAGTGATGATGTTTTTGAGAAGCTCGTTCTTCTAAAATCTAATCACGGCGAAGGCTTATCCGACCAATACCACTAAAAAGGTAAAGAAAGTTTAAAAATTTCTAGTAGGCATGCTTTAAAATGGAGATTTCTGTGACAATCTAAAGTCAAGTAATGGGTACGCATTAGAAAACCACATACTTATTATATCTCACTGTCTTGTCTTTCTTTATTGTTCACAGATGAATGCCTCCTTACTTGAGAGTAACCCAACCGATGATGGCCCTAAGAAACTTCATTAAAAATGACAATATTTACTTAATAATAGATACATAATAATATTATATTCCACTTATATTCAACATTTTTTACGGTGTACTTATCAGAATCTTTGAAAGTTTATCCACATGTTGTTCTACTTTGATATCTATTATTAAATAAACATTCAATAATTGTTTTATTATTTTGTTTGTTTATACTCTTTCATTGTTTGACCTGAGAAACCATTTTGCATTTTGAAAATAGGTATTTTGGATTTTGCATTTGAAATGCTTTTCAATAAACCATTTTACATTTTGCATTTTCAAATGGGAATGTTTTGACCCTTTTGCATTTTAAATGGTTTTATTATTATTATGTAATGAGAGGCAGAATTCTGTTGATGTGCGCATATCAATTTCACAATAGTTTAACAGTACTGTAGTTTTGGGTACCCATTTTGCACATCTCTGGACAGGTCAATAAGAGGTCTCAATGGCTGAGTTGGTTGAGGCGCTTGTCCCGATTAGCGTAAGATCTCGGGTTTGAGTCCCAGTTGAAGACCGGCTTGGTTTAGAGGTAAAGGCTCTTGACTCACAATTCGAAGGTCGCGGGATCGAATCCCGGCATGGGAAAATAAATTTTATTTTATCAATTTGTGTTATTTCAAAATTAATTCATTTAAAATACAATAGAATATATTTGCTGCACATTCCAGAGTGGAAGATACTCTCAGTATCGTCCTGGTGTAAGACTACCATTCAGAATGTACTTCCCCACCTTCCTATCCTCACAACACACCCAAATTAGGGATGCCTTTCTGACTCTAGACTGGAGCAGTTGGGACTCTAGTGCAGTATTCACATAAAAAATAAAGTTGTGGCTGTTTTTTTTTGCTTTTCATTTTTATTTGTCTTGTTCTTTTTCATTTTGTCGTTTAGATTTATTATAGCATAAACTTCTTCATTGAATATGATCTTAACCGTGTTAAAAAATAGAAAATACCACATTTTATATTCAAATATAAAATTTAACCACAAAATAATTAAAATGTACCACTTCATGAAACAAAGTGTCTGACCGCAATTTGAAAACAAATTATGAAACTTTGGAATTTTTTTATTAATTATTTTTACATGAAACGTCAAAAAGTGAGGTGATAATAATTATACTTATAATACATTTGTCTGATAAAATATGTACCTACATATGTGTTTTTATTTTTTTTTTCATTACCAGTAATTTAAGTTAGAAAATAACGTAAGGTGAAGCATTTTTAAAACTTTTTTGTGTTTGCATTCATTTTTAAACGACTTCAAAAAGGAGGAGGTTCTCAATTCGACTGTATTTATTACGACTCCAAAAGTAACAATCGTACCTACATATTGATGATTAGAAAAAGTAAGTTGATTATAAAGTTGTAGAAGAATACGAAATTATTTTTTTACTTTTTAGTGCATTTTTTGAAGTCGTTTTTTGTTTTGTTAAAATTTTTGTTTATTTTAATATTATACATTTACATTGAATTATAATATTTTATAGCGTATTTTATCACCTTACAAAAACAGTTTTTAGTTAAGGATACATTCAGAAATATGCTATTTATTTGTAAGCGGAAATATTTTGACCTTCTGATAAAATATGCCCGCGGCCTGAGGTTAAATTATCTCTGCTTCCTTTCTAAATAGTTGGTGGGACTGTCATCAAGAAGGTGCACTGAACCATTGATACTATTCTCAAAAAGGGACATCTCTTTCTTGAAAAGCGATTCCAGGCCTTGAAGTTTCTGCGCTTGGGATGTGGTGATGTTGTGATCCTCTCTTCCTAACATTAAGTTCAATTCCTCTTTCATCGCCAAAGATTGACCACCGCTTGGTGGGGGAGGGGGGGGAGGGTTGATGGGGGGAGTGGAGTGGTGGGAGGGTGGGTGGAGGGGAGGGGGGTTGATGGGGAGAGTGGAGTGGGGAGTGGGAAGGTGGAGGAGGCGGAGTGGGAAACCCCTAATACCATGCGAGTGAAGCCGCGGGAAAAAGCTAGTGTTTAATAAAACACGACTCGTTTAAAATAGAGCAAAAATCTCGTGGGGAACATCTAAAATAGCATTTAGAAAACACTGAATTTTTCATACATATCTCTACATAATATTATAAATTAAAGTCCTCCGCCGCGACTGTCTGTCTGTTCGCGATAAATCCAAAAACTATTGAACGGATTTTCATGTGGTTTTCACCAATAGATAGAGTGATTCATGAGGAAGATATAGGTATGTAATTTGTCAAGGTTTTGTGTAAATTGGTTGAAATACATAATTAAAGGAGAACGTCTGCATGTGGTGGATGAGCGAACTTCAAGCCGGCGGTGATTTGTATGCAAATTAACAGATGGCGGTGTGAGTTGGGTAGATCCAGTAGATGGCATAGTGTTTCGTTAGCCACAGCAACACGTCGCCGGGTCAGCTAGTAACTTCTAAAATAAGTGAAATGAACGTGTTTATTTTAATTTTCGGAGTATATTTGCGATTTTTTTTCTACGGAGGGAATTTAATATAATTTGCGTTTCGGTGTGGGGAACATCTTGATATTATCTTCAAAAATAATATATGTATACATTTTTAAGAGCTTAAAAGCTTCAAATCATTAAGGGAGATATATAAGAAATCGGTAGAAATTCGGGATGCGGCGCCTAAACAGTAAATGAAACGCCATGATTTTTTCTCCCCAGTAAATTTAATATCTGAAGCCGAGATAAATGTACCTATTGGTAGAAAGCAGGAAGGTTAAAAAGTCGAATTTTCCGTGAGTCAAACTAATTTGGGAATATTTTACGTGGATCTGATACCAGACATGCATTGCATTAGGTATACCAGAGATCCTCAACATGTTCACAGAATAATAAATCCGAAATATTCTCATAAGAAAGGATCCACCTACCTAGGTTCTATAAAAAAGGTATTATTCTTTGGAATGCGAGCTTTTAGTTAGGTAAAAATGTACTAATAGGTGATAATAGGAAAAAATCTGTAAAATCAATTAAGAATGTTCTGAAAATTGTTAAGGAGGTATTCTAGTCTAGAAGGATGAATTGTAGGTATTTATTCAGGCGCAATAAAAAAAAAAAATATTTTTAGTAGCCAATATTTTACCAAATATTTATTAAACATTAAATAATATACGTTTTAAGATTTTCACGGCCAAAAGCATTTTCGTTATTTGTTTTCGGGGTGTTATGCCGTGCTGCGCTACCTCCTTCTTTAGCCAACGATGTCCGAAACGTTGGCTAAAGAAGGAGGTAGCGCAACACGGCATAACATCCAAAAAACAAATAACGAAAATTAAATCATTTATATATATATATATTTATATAAAAAATATTCAAAAAGTTACAGGGTTTTGAAGTGGGGGTCTCAAAAAATGGCGTGCCCTGGTTGACACAATTGCAACCCTCCTGGTAATTTGAAAAAAAATTATATATTTTTAATCCTAAACAAATGCTGCTACGGCCCGAAAAAAAAAGTATTTTTTTTTTCTTAATAATGGCGGCTGTCTGAAATAAAAACACATTTTTTTACCATATTTTTAAACTTTTTTTTTAAATAGTAAATATTGAAATTTTCTTATTTTTTTAGTTAGTGCGATAGAGTAATGTATAGAGAAGGCTCACACCAAATTTCAAGTAAATTGGTTCAGTAGATCTTAAGATATCGTGTCAACCGTCTCGAAAAAATTTCGGGAAATGTGTTTATGTTATGTGAGCTCTATTTAGATTCTAGTAGGATTCTGTCTAAACAGATCGAACTAAAATAGATACTGCATAAAATGGAGACTACACAGTTGACGCAAACTCTAGATGGCTTCGTACATATAACAAACAAAATTGAATTCTCAGTTCAAAATTACAACTTTAAAAAATCTGAAAAATCGTAGTTTTCCTTTGATTGTTTGACCTTTACGTACCTGAAGACAAAAACTACTTTTTACAGGGTCTCTAGGGTCCACCGTATGTCGCGGACCGTATTATTTTTGGAATTTCCAGTAAAACTTAAATCATTTTAGTTAAGTACTATTTTCGAATCGCCAGGAGCCCTATACTCTCTGAATCTATTGGGTAAACGTAAAATTATGGTGCTATTTTAATTATTTTAGGAAAAACTCTTTTTGCAAGTTATGCTTTCAAATAATGCAATGAATTGTTTGTTTGTGCCCGTACCACGATTTAAAATATAGGTTACGAGACAATGCGGGTGGTTTAGCTGAACTAGGTAGATCCATTAGACATTCTTGAGATTTACTACGTTTATGTATATACCCAACGCGAATATTAATAGACAAAGCAAATACAAATACGTTCTCATGGCAACGTACAACACAAGAATAGCATCTACAGCTTCTGACTAATAAGACAAACACTAAACACTGACGTATGGTATCGACGGCTTACGAAAGACGCTTACACTGACACCGCAAAATAACAGATCCAACAAATCTAATAGATATTAATTATACATTTAACGAACTTTAAATAATATGTCAAATCAATGATCTGCAATGATCAAACTGTCAACACGTAACACGTTGCAACCTGCAAATACTGCAAACCGTGCGATGTTTTTGTTAATGGAATTTACTGAAGATTTCATAAGAAAATGGTCTTTGACTACCTTCTCCTAGAGACTTAAATCGTACAAAATAAAACAATAGCGAGCGTACGCTATCTAAAATTGTCAGCATTTTGAAAGGCGGTCGGTTTGTTTGTTCTCTTGAATAAAAACATCGCGCTGTGATTGGTTATTGAATTTGGATCGCACCCATTCGTCGTAAAAGACGGTAAAAGATAATATGGAAAAATAGATCTTACGTTTAAACTAAATATATGGAATTTGTAAAAAAATTCTGTAACTGACTATAAATTCGTAAGCCGTAAACCAACCTGATGCGTGCGCATGACTGGTTTATTTATGTGTGCGCATTCTGTTTCTTTGGAAAGTGTTGCTAGAGCGTAATAATTATTTCGTACTATGGGTAATTTTGAAACGATTCAGGGAATATTATAACTAAATTTTAATGCAAATTTATTTTCTCACGGCGCCCCTTCGGAGTTGGCGCCAGGTTTTTTGCACGTTTTTGAACGTATGGCAGATCCGGCGCTGATTGCGAGTTAGGAAAGTTATAAGTCGCAGCCCCCAGTTTTATGAACTGTGTGTTTATTATGAAGTAGACGCCGCGTCTACTGTCTGTTCCCTGTACTCTACAATATTAGGTAGGTAAGTACATTCACACTGTAGGTTGTAGGAAACTCAACACTAGTAGCCAGGTAGTTACTAAAGGATTCCCCGGTAGGTACCTGTCTGTACCCCGTAGGTAGATAAGTACTTACTGCAGCGATGTGGAGTATAGATAGAGTACACAGCTATGGCGGATGGCGCTACTCAGTGGCAATGCAAGCTGCTCCCCATTATTATTTAAAGCGGTGCATTCGCCTCGCTCCATTATGACATAACAGTTCCGGCGAGGGGAGGTAATGCTAAAGCCGTACCTACCGCTGATAGCCCACTCGCAACCTCTCCCTCTCTCTCTCACAAACTGCGCAAATAACAGAAAGGAAAGATGTAATTGAGCTTTCGGCGGCAGGGCAATAGAGGTATCGAGCGTCAGACCACGCATGCGCACTAGCACGATAATATTATTGAAAGCTCATAACCTCTGCGTTGAATGTTTACTGTTTATATTCCGAAGTTAGACGGTGAATGTTGTGTTTCGGTCAGTGTTACCGGTCATGTGCTGCCGCTGAGAGCTACGTTTTAACCTCTCTTTCTGTTATGAAGTCTCTGTATCCTCGAAGGGACTGCCTGAAGGAGCGTGAACGCGAGAGTGTAGTTATCGCGCTCGCCTCGCTTTACCGGTATTCGTGTAGCCTCGTCAGCACTCCGTACAGTGCTGGTGTTATGTGTCAGAATCGACCATCACCGTGTTTGGAGTAATGGGGTACTGATGAACAATAACAATCTAAACAACAACGGCGCCAAAACAAACTGAAGAAGTGTCACTCATACTCCCTCGCTTCTGAAAAAGGAGGCGTCTACTAATATCTACAGGAATTCCAAAAACTGAAAAAATCGAACTAATATCTATGAGAATCAAAGTGTTGACGAATATCTACAGCGTAAACTGTTGATTAATATCTATGAGAACCAAAGTGTTGACGAATATCTACAGCACTGGCAGAGGTTGGATTTGCAATTGTGTATAGCATATTGGAATAACGTAATATTGCGTATGCAGTTTAAAAAACTTAATTTATGTAAGTACGTATGTAAAAATCCCTAATATCGGACTATTGGACACATTTAGCTGATTAGTCCAACCTATGCTCTGTAGATATTAGTTCAACCTAAGCTCTGTAGATATTAATCAACACTCTGAAGTTCGTAGATATTAGTTCAACATATGAGCTGTAGATATTCGTCAGACATACAGGCTGTAGATATTAGTATCTGGAGTCCTGAAAAAGACCCCTTCATTGCACACTACAACTCACCATTAATTCAGAATATTGTTTCTGGTGTTATTTATCAGAGAGGAAGAGTTGAGAACGGATCTATCAGCAAGCTGCCTGAAAGAGGTTTATAAGAACTAAGAACACCACCAGAAAAGACTCTCTCACTATCTCCTGAGTGTGGGTATATATATATTTTTATGAGAAAAATAAATAGATCTCAGAACTAAGCTATCACCTGAACGCCCGAAAAACGTAAGTCTTTTACAAGAGAACCCTTAAAAAATTCTCAATGACAAAGACAATAGCTCCCCGCGAATGAAAAGCAGTTAGAAATATCAGTGTAATTACCACCCACACGCCTGAAAGGGGTGAATTCTTTGATCTGAACACCCTGGGAAAAGATCCTTTCTTTGTCAAAGACAATTTGCCATGATAAAGCAAAATTTACGTCAGAACGCCTGAAAGAGACGAAGATCTACGTCCTTTATCAGAGTACCTACCCAGAGAGAAGTCTCTTATTGTCAAGACATTTGCCATGACGTGTAGGGCATAATTCTTGTAATACAAGTTTAATTTATGATGGAGCAAATCTTTTACATCAGAACGCCTGAATAACGTGCATATCTACGTTATTTATTAGAGTACCTACCCTGGGAGAAGACTCACTTATTTTCAAGACATTTGTCATGAGCAGCATACTGTCATGCATGAAATGCCAAACATTTTTCATGACGTGTAGAGCAAAATACTTGCAACACAAGTGTAATTTATGATAAAGCAAAGATTTTACGTCAGAAAGCCTGAAAGAAGTGAATATCTACGTTCTTTATCAGAGTACCTACCTCGAGAGAAAACTCCCTCATTGTCAAGACATTAGAGCACTATCACAAGGGTAATTTATGAAAAAATATCTAACAGCGAATTTATCAGCAGTAGGTACGCCTGAAAGAGGTGAATACTTACGTCATTTTTCACAGTACCTACCTACGCCAGGAAAAGGCTTTCTCATTGTCAAAGACATTATTTGCGATGAGTGCAGAACAGCATCACGTCAGCAGTTAACTTTAACAGCGGATTTATCACCGATTCGCCTGTAAGAGGTGACGTCCTTGATCAGAGAGCTTTCCGAGTGTGATGGATTGGCAAGAGCGGCTCTGCGGGCCCCGTCTGCTGCGTTGCGGGGTCACCGGGTCCCCTCTTCCCACAGCCCAAGCGCTACGCCCTGCGCCCCTGATCGGACTGTATTTCCCCTGGGCGGGCGGGCAGCAGTTCACGGAACACCTGCGCGCGTTGCACGCCACGCTGCCCGGCGCGCTGGAGATCGTGCACGTGGCGTGGGCTTCGCTCAGTGCCTCCGTGCAAGGGGAGGTGGAAGACCCTGAAGCCTTTTTAAGTGATATTCAAGCGCTGCCCTGGTGCGCTGTACCCTTAGAAGATGTTGATACTAGAGTGAGTAAACTACAATTCCTTCAGCCTCACGATAATAACAAGAACCTCGATGCAACACTAACCGTTCAAACCTCAAAACAAAACACATTCATTCACACACATTCAACATTCAAAACAAATGCCTTCACTACAAATTTGAATGGAAACAATATTTGCATTTAGCCCGCGTTCTATCTCACTTACACTCGTCAGACATCGTAGATTTCCATCCCATTTGAATTTCGTAAATCATGGTGATACACAGTTTAGTATTTGTGTACATTTACGGCCAGATTGGCCAAATATTTGGATCACAAAATACGTGTCCATAAGGCATTTCTTGTGTTCTTCTTTATTTATATGTGCAAATGTGTACGGCCGGCGTAGTACAGCGATAAGGCGCTTGACTCGCATTCCGAATGTCGCGGGATCGAATCCCGGCGTGGCAAATAAATTTTATTTGATTAATTTGGGTATTTCACAATTTATTCATTTAAAAATAATATAAAGTATATTTGCGGCACGTTCCAGAGTGGAAGATACTCTCAGAATCGCCCTGGTGTAAGACCATCATTCAGAGTTGAAACGTTGCTTGAAATGGCTTCTGCCGTGTTTGGTAACTAGATCTGAATAGCCAGGTACTTCCCCACCTTCCTCTTACCTATCTCATTCCCCTCCCCACTGCCTTCAGCCTCACAACATACCCCAATTGGGGATGCCATAGTACCACTGGCTCCAGACGGGAGCAGTTGGGACTCTTGTGCGGTATTCTTGTAAAAAAAAACCTTAAATCAATAAATAACATTCGCACAACAAGAAAGTTAGCATAAATGTTAATATTTATTAAGTACCTACATATCGCCGCAGAATAAAGAATACAACACAAGAAGTGCTTTCCATACAATGAAAGGAAATGAAGTTTCCATAAATTAAAGGAAATTGCTTTTAGGTTATTTAAAAAACAAAAAAAATTTCCATGAATGGAAATAAATGTTCAATCCATGCCGAGTACGAGCGTTCTGAAACATTCGTCTGAAATCGTAGTCCTCCATTTCATTTAAATTTAGTAAAACACAGTTTTGTACAAGGCACTTCTTGTGTTATTTTTTATTCTAAGCACTATTCGCAAGGGCGGATCCATGATTTGTTTCTGGGGGGGGGGGGCACAAGGGGCGGACGGGCGAAAAAATCAACTATTACTGTTAGAATTTGTTTCTGGGGGGGGGGGGGGGCAAACGGGGTGGACGGGCAAAAAAATCAACAATTACTGTTAGGACAATCAACAATTACTGTTAGAAATAAACTTGAAGTATCATACTTCAAGTTTATTTCTACAAGTTCAAGTATGTACTTATAGGAAGGTTTATGAAAGTGTCAAAACAATCGAAAAATTAAATTAATGTTTAATAAAGACAGTTTTAGCTTCTAACCATGTACTGTGATGGAATCTCCACAGTACACAAAAATCTGGGGGGGGGGGCACGTGCCCCCGTGCCTCCCCCCTAAATCCGCTACTGACTATTCGTATGCCCTATTCAAGATGAATATACCCAATAACTGACACTCATTAACAGCAAAAAAGCATCGGGTTCCATGACAACTTAATGAAGTGGAATTTCAACACACCTTAAAAGAGATGAAAAATATATGTATACCTATCCTTTAACTAACCTGACGGTATCTATTTAACCCAGTGTTTTTCATCACTTTTAACTTTTAGGTAATGACACTAATGACATTAAAAGGGGTGATAAAGTGCCACTTTGTTAAGTTGTCCGGTCACCAGTATTTTACAATCCGTTTCCACTTAGATTCTAATATTATTCGTACAGGAATAAAAATAAGTAATGGCCGTTATACACCACATCTATTTTCAGCCCGATTCCAATTAGACACAAAAGTCAACATTTTCATCTCTATTTTTATATCTACGATTTCAGTTGGCATCACAGCGAACAACATGGTTCATGTGTTCTTTGCAGTGATGACAATTGAAATCGTAGATATGAAAATAGAGATGAAAATATCGATCGCGTAGAGCGAAAAATGTTGATTTTTATGTCTAATTGGAATCGGGCTGAAAAAGGATGTCGTGTATAACGGCCATAAGTATCTTTCATTTATCGTGCATCACATACTTTCAATACACAAAATCACACAGGAGGTCTCTCGATAATTTACAATAACTAAGAAAAAAGGATTAGATGGGTATCGTATCTAATCCTTTTTTCTTTTAAAAACTTTTTATTGTGCATTATAGTGTTGGGTAGGACACGATATCAGGATGAGTTTGTATGAGGAACTCAAATATCGAAAAGAGGTGTTACAAAATATTTTCACTTATGGGGGGGGGGGGGGGGGGAGGGCTGGCCTTGGAGAATTTCAGGGAAGTTGTTTTTTTCCTTTGATTTTCTTGGTTCAGAGGTGTCGGTTTTCTAATAAATCCATTACCCGGTCTGTTATTTTTTAACACGAAAAATCGATGTAAAAAAAAAATACAGTCGAATTGAGAACCTCCTCCTTATTGAAGTCGTTTAAAAAGGCCCCCCCCCCCCCCCCCCCCCTCTCAACCCCCTTCACCACCTCTGATCCCCTCCCTGCACCCCCTCTGATCCCCCCCCCCCTGCACACCCCCTCTTATCCCTCCCCCTCCTCAGCAACCCCCTCCACCTCATCTCAACACTGCCTCATCCTCCCTCCGTTGGGAGCTGTTGGGACTCTTGCGGTATTTACATAACAATAATTTATAATAAAAAAACATTTTGGAGCAGTTGGAACTCTTGTGCGGAATTCACATAGCAATAATTTACAATAAAAAAATATTTAAAAAAATATATATTTTTTGGAGCAGTTGGGACTCTTGTGCTCATATATTGTATTATATTATTGTTATGTGTATTCACATAACAATAATTTACAATAAAAAAATATTTCAAAAAAATTTATTTTTGGAGCAGTTGGTACTCTTGTGCGGTATTCACTTAACAATAATTTAGAATAAAAAAATAAAAAATAAAAATTTCGGAGCAGTTGGGACGCTTCTGCGGTATTCACAATATATTAATGGCTTACCCCATCACCACCTCACGGTTCAAATACAAAAATGTCATAGAATATACAAACACTTCACGCCTCACCACCTCTTACATTTGTCCCAAACTATGCGTGACATGACATGTAGTTTAATACATCAACCACCTCACACCTCACCTCATATTTGTCCCATACGTGACAACGTGACATGACGTCATGTAGTCCAATACACCAACCACCTCACACCTCACCTCATATTTGTCCCGTACATGACATGAATGTAGTCCAACAAAACAAACCACCTCACACCTCATGTTTGTCCCTTATTCATATTTGTCCCCCCTTCATATTTGTAGTTGTAACAGACGTATCAAGTCTTTACAAGACTGTAAAATAAGGGGCACCGGTCTTGTGCACGCCTTCCACTAGCTCACGCTGATGATGGTGATATTTGTTGGCTGGCCTCCCTACATCCAGTGGTATAGGTCCTGGATGCGCCTAGTTTCTGCCTGAGCGGTGCCTTGGCAGTGCCCCGAGTCAGGGCCGACTGCAGCGGTAGGCACCGGGTTCCCGTTCAGGCAGAACTTCGGCAGGAGGCAGCAGCTGGCAGCAGGTCGCAGACTTCCAGAGGTAGGTGTCTGGACCACTTGTAGAGTAAATAAAAGACTTGTTTGAATGTTGAAGAATAACTGATTTATTACCCAAAAAATCACGCTTTTTATACCCGTTTTCGTGTGAAAAAACGGTCACGTGGTACATTTTTAGAGTGGGAGGATTTACCTATCCCGTTTTGCATATAAGGGGCGGTTTTCTGTTGCCGCTGGTTTTGCCGACCATTTCCTTGAAAGTGGTCGATTAAAATTAGGTTTTTACAATAATTATACAGGTCAGGTTAATGTATTTACAATGTTTTCCTTAAAACTACAGTGTTTCTACGGATGTTCTACATTCGTAGATTTTTGTTTGATGAGTTTGGGTTGATTTTAAGGAAGTTTGACTTTTTGTCGGTAGGTATTTGTTATTTAACAAAGTGTTTGAATAGTTACAAAGAAGTTAATATTTTTCCCAGGTCCCCCGTAAGCCTGGCTATCGAAACTTTTTGGTTTCGTCGCCTTACGACGTCCTGGGATTTTTAAGATGGAGAAAACGTGAATTGATGCTAAAGTCTCGAAAATCTGCGCAAATGCTGATAGCGCTGGCAGTTTAAGAGTTACAATGTTTATTTATGGCTCTATGGATGCCCCGTAGGATTCTGCACTGAAATGTCTTAGTTTCAGCGTCCTACGGGGTGTTTAAATGAAGTTATATTATAAAATGATGTGTTATTAACCAATATGAAGGCCCTGAATGGGGCCACCAAACTGGTTTTTTGGCTTTGTAGCCGGAAAAATAGCCCTGAGGGCGAAATGTTAATGACTCTAGTATGTCTCCCGGTGGCAACCTGGTATACAAGTTTTACTTGTTGCACCGGGGCATTTGTGTGTAAAGCAAAGAACATTTTAGAAATGGTAAAATGTGTTTTGAAAAAGATCGTTGCTGGCGGCACGGTATTATTGAACTTCGTGGCCAGGACGAAAAAGGCCCTGAAAAGGGCCATAATTAAAAAATAGAGAGCAGCCCGCTTGGCGGAGCCGGTCTTCCTGCCGTGCCATAGCGGCAAAACGGCGAGGGAGGGAAGGCAGTCCGTTTGGAGGAGTAGCCGATCCTTTGGAGCAGGAAAAATGGCCCTTCTCAGGGGTATAACATATAACATATAGTCAAATTTAAGCATGATTAAAGAAATATAGGAGGCTAGAATGTCTCCCGGTGCAAACTTGGCACACAAGTTTTATTGGTTGCACCGGGGCATTGTACATAATTAGCAAATTATAATTTAACAATGAGGGAGAGCAACACGTCCGTTACAGTAGTAATACAAAGAAAAAGAGTTGGTACAAATACATATTGTGAGGTGGGGGGACATTTTACGTGTTTGTATGGGACATTTGAGGTGCCTCTTGTATGAGGTACTCAACACTAGTGCATTATAAATAAACCCATCCCACCCCCTATCCTTCCTCCTTCCCTTCCCCTCCCTTTTCCCACCTAAATAACGTGTTTCTTGTAATGTAATTTTTCATTATCATCTCTCAATTCATTACACTTACATAATATAATACCCAAGTAGGGATGCGACTTTTACATAAATAATCGATTATTTTTCTTAGCTTGAAAAATAGATTTATAAATAATCGATTTTTCCCCAAATTTGTCAAATTAAAATAAACGCGTAAAATATCTTTAACTAGCGCTCTCCTCTAACATTCGTAATTTCATATCTCTTCATCTTCTTCTTTTTGTGCGCGGTTGCGGGGCCTTAAGTTTTAAAGCTCTTAAAAAATATATGTTATTCTTGAAGATAATATCTATACCTACATTCCGCACGCCGATACGTCAATTGTATAAAATTCCCTCGATAGAAAAATATCGCAAAGCGTGCTCCGAAAATTATTATAAACACGTTTTTTCAGTTATTTTACAAATTACATGTATGAAAAAAATCACAGTGTTTCTTTAAATGCTATTTTAGACAATCTCTACAAGGTTTTTGCTTTATTTTAAACGAGTCGTGTTTTATTAAACACTAGCTGGTTCCCGGCATGTGTTGCTATGCCATTTAATAAAGAAATTGTTTCTCCTACCTGTCCTTTCCCATTTGTCCCGTTCCCCTTCCGCCTCCCCTTCCTCTCCCGCGTCCCCTTCCCCTCTCGCGTTCCCACTCCGCCTCCTCAACCTTCCCTCTCCCCACTCCATTCCCTCTTTCACCCGTCCCGCGAACCCCCCTCCCGAGTTCCCCCTCTCCCCTCCCCCCTCTCGCTCCCGCATTCCATACATTCAGTCCCGATACATTTAGTTTTAAAACAGCTCGCGTGCCACCTATTGCAATTTTTTTATACAAATTTCATAATGCCAGAGCTCACCAATAGTTTCATACAAACCTTGTCCTGACAATAACGAACACAACAATAAAAGAATTATCCAATTTGGTGCAGTCGTTCGGAAGTTATGCGCGTACATACATTTCGGGGATTCATTTTTATATAGAGAAGATGACAGTTTAATTAATTAAAAAATATTCAACAAAAATTATAAGTTTTAAAAAAAATCAACCAAAATTAAAAGCTTTTTTAAATAATCAACAAAAATTACAAATCGTTCGTTTACTCCGTTGATTAGAAACTTCAACTAAACTGCTTTCAAAGCACAAAAGAAATGTCATCGTAGACTAGACGCACAGATGGTGTTTGTCATGTTTTGTTTATTAACATAATATATGGGTACGAACAGGTACAAAGCGGGTTTCGGTTTTCTGATTAGTCGGCGCATGGGCGGCCGACTGGCGCAGGCGTGCTGACAAGAATGTTTGTCTGTCAACGTATCAGACCGAATATAGTGAAGGTAGGTTCAGATTTGTGTCCGCGCGAGGCGGCGCCGATAAGCTTTACCGGAATGAATTCTTAATTCCTGCTCGCCGGTGACGCCGGTCAGAATCTGATTTCAAAATGAGCGACCTGCTAATTGCCGCTGTTTTCAATCAATCGCCAATCTGGGATAAAATAAATACATTCCATAGCACCAGAAATGTTATTGACAAGTGATGGAATGAAATAAACAAGATAAAATTTTGAAATAACCTCAAATGTCACAAGTGAATTCCTTTCAGGCACGTACTTAACATATTATCATGTTCTCCTGAGGTTTTTTTCATATTTAAAGATACCAATTACCAAATACCATTGTTTTATTCCTTCATTTTAAGAAAGGATTCTCCAAGAGTAAAGAATCGTCGTCTACGAACTCGACATTTCGTAAAAACTGACAGCTGCTGTCAAGCTACAGCGCAGGTAGCGCAAGTTTTATCCGCGTTCTGTTTGTCCACATCTCGGCGTCAACAGCCGCCGGTGGAACAAGGCACTGAACGTCGTTAATCTGAAAACCGAAACCCGCTTTGTTTTTGTTCTTAGCCATAGAGTTTTGCGCTCCGGATTCCGGACTAATTGGCTAAGTGTAGCAGGGCTGCGAATGAAAAAGTCGGCAGTGTAAAAAAAACGATTATTAATTAATCGATTTTTTACAAAATAAAAATCGCTCAATAAAATCGAATTTTGTTCCCTATACCCAAACGTAAACCTGTAAATGTTACAATAGGCCACTTGTATGGATTTCATAACGACTTGGAAAAAATCGTGTGGATAGATTTTTTTACTAAGATTACGAAAATGTTTTTGTATTAATAATTCAAAATTTTGCGAATACGTTTTAAAAAGGAAATTGAATTGGAAACACAATTAAGTTGATGGATCTTGGTATTAACATTATTTAGACGGAGAATAAGGTTCTGCGAAGGTATTCCATTAAAAAGAGACATCCAATTTATTTTACATATTCGAATGGATAATTCAGCATCCCGTGACATAACATTGTGTATACGAATATATGTGTGTGTATTATATATGAATATACATGTGTGTACATGTATGTGTGTAGGTATGTGTATATATGTATGTTTATGTGTGCACATTTTTCCTTACATTTTTACCTTTTGATTTACATATCTTTTTTAATAAATATATATATAAACGCATCGGAACAGACTTCGTCTGGTGAGGTAGGTAAAAGAAAATTATGTACATAAATGAAAATTTGTAAATTTTTTAGAAATGTACAGTTTTTTATTTTATTTTTAAATAAATAAATCGATTATTTGGGCCCGTGACGTCACTACATGAAAATGTCCCATCTCCGAAAATGTTCCTATTAATTTTATAAAATTCCACACTGATTTTTTTTTTATTTATGGCATCATGATTTCAGGCGAATTTTCGAATTCGTTCACTAGATTTATTGTTTGTTCTCTACGAACTTATCATTTGGTTTGACTTTTTGACAGATGTTGTGAAGAGAACCCCGTACAATTAACGCTGTCCGTACGTGTTTTAGAGGTATAATGGTAGTGGTGCTGATTTTAACAAAATCAAATTTTATAATATTCTTATTATTACTATAATTTACAAGTACAAGTACCCATATTACACTGGATTTAGTAATATAGACGTTGAACATTATAATGATTTATGATCAGTAAGATGGATCAAGGAAAAAAATATTTATGAGATGTAATATTTTTGGTATGCCTCGTTATTCTCCTGTGCCCTTTCTCGTAGAAAACGTTCTTTTTTTAAAATGATTTTCGGCTATGTAATTATCGTTTTTTCGCACCTATAAATTATGTCCCGTCTTTCCGGTGTATAAAAAATGATCTGATTTTTCGGATTGAAATTTTCAAAAAATCGCCAGGGTTTCAAAAATACGATTGAATAAAAATACAGAATGTCTTATAGCCCTTCCAGACTCACGGCGAGAAGCCCCGAGAACACCCGAGAAGCGTGAATGTGATGAGTTTCTCGCATTCTCTTTCTCGGGCTCGTCTGTTCTCGGATCACTGTCGGTAAATTTGGCCGCTTCAAAGGATTTCTCGGGCGAGAAGCGAGAAGACTACTACACTCACGTTTTGTCTCAGTGTTGTTTAGTGAGCGGTTGAGAGTAGACGTGCGTTATATTTTTGTTTTTGTTTCGAAAATTTTGTTTCCTTGTGTTAAAAATGTGGAACAATCAACAAGAGTTGCAATTTATCGCACAGAGCCAAACCTGCAGCATTTTGAATATCGTCTGTAATGTCGTCCATTCCGGATGGGAAACAGATCACGAGTGAGAAAAATGAGAGTGTGGATAAGTGCTTGTTCTCGCGAGAAGTCTCGGCGTGAGTCTGGAATCAGCATTAGAATATTTGCCTAAACCGGAAAAAAAATTAAAAAAATGTGATGCAAGTGGCCTATTGTATAACCATCCCATTCGCATATCGTCGCATTAATTCGTAGACTGCGAAACTCCAAATTTTTCGAAAATACGTTTTTAATGCCATCTGGTGTTAAAATTAGTCCCGCATCGACTAGTAAAACTCGTAAATTTAAAAAAAAATAACTTTAAATTAGGAAACTGCGTAACACAATGCTGCCATTTTTACTCGCGAAAACTTCGAAACTCCTTAACTCCACATACTTTATTTTATTTACCATTTCAGGTCTTATTATTTAACAACAAAGTTATTTGTAGTATTAGTATTGTGCTGTTATGCTTTGTGTACTAAATACTATTATATTTATCCTGTTATTCTTACATACTGAGACTAAATATAAAAGTCAATTAGGATGTTGCTGAGTAATTCATAAAATTAATATCGCAGTTCTGTATTGTTGTGTTTTAATTTATGAATGTAAAATTCCTATCTCCCAAGTCTTCATCTAGTTGTTCATAAAACTGTTCGCAGAAAAGTACGTAGGTATCTTTGTAAAATACGTATCTCCATTCTTGGTTTTTATGTAAACTTCCTAACTCCGATTTGAAATAGAAAGCCTTAATTTACAAAAGTTAAATGATTGAAAATAAATTTCGAAATATATTATATGTTCGGAACATATATAAAAAGAATGACCCGTCTTTCATTTTTTTTCACTACGAGGTTTTTTGTGTCTCCTGTAAAATTTGACATTTGGTGGTTACGCATTCTACGAATTAATGCGACGATATATAAGCTAATGTAACTATTTTACTTATATTCATTAAATAATTTTCACTTCAGTGAAAACCTATTATTGGTTAAATAAATTACACATATTTTATCATAGACTATAAATTATCGAAACTGTTGGTTTTCCAAATAAAATAAAATAAAATGTAGGTACAAGCTAATCACTTATTAGAGGACACGTTCAAATCCAAATTTAATAGACGAGAAGATACAGATGAGGGATAAAACCAAACTATGGGGGGCGAAGAGGGGAAAGATGACTGTGATTCGTTAAAAAATCAATCTGACAGTATATAGGCATCTCGCATTAATATCACCATTCCAAATATCACCATTCAGTTCTTAAAAGCAAAATCAGCTTTTGAATGAATAGACCTTTTTACATGGGAGTGCGAATTGCTCGCCACGTTAACATATTTGCGAAGTCCAAATGCGGCAAAGTAAAGTTCGCCAATTTTCACAGAGGAATATTTTGTTGCCGTATTTAGTTAAGACACTTTTACAAATGTTTCATAATTTACTTACCCTTGTAACCAGCGACGAGCTCATTAGAGAACCGCCCACGTTCGCTATGTCCACATATTTTAGGGTATAGCATGTATAGCACAAGCTCTCGTTTTTGCCGTGTTATTTCGTAAAATGTACGATGTGAGTTCGGCGCTGGTCAGGACAAGAATGATGACGTCACATTTTTAGATTCAAGCGAGGCTCTCGTAAGCCCGACCGACTCCATGGAACCGGTATGGGGGGGGGGGAAATAATACGCTTTTCTCACTTAGGGCAGGTCCAGATATATTCATATGTCCATGGTTCAAATGTATTTGTGCATACCGACGGTATGGAAAGTTTCAAAAAAGTTTTTCGAATTACCCGTAGCTTGGAACACCCACTTGCAGACGCCTCTTACCCCGCAAATGTCACTGCGCGCGTCACGACGACCGCGACGTTTATCAATTCCAATTAACCATTTTCCCGCTTGTACCACAACCTTCCAGACATCATTAGATAACTTTATTCGTTTTAATTAATGTCATTCCTCAAAATATTAATATGGAAACATATGATCTGCTTACTGTGGTTTAAAGCCCAATGGATTCACCGTTTATTCAATATATTTGGATTTTATAAATTTGGCATTTTATGGTAAGCGATCGCCATTTACGATCATTACATTTACGTATTCTCATATTATTTGATTCCAATAACGTCAACAAATTCAGTGCTTTTCCTCTCAAATAAAAGTATCAAATTAATTATAAAACTTTTATTGATTATATTAAAAACATTAATCTTATGAATAAGCTAATTAACTTTAAAAAAAATACAGAAATAATATTATTCAGACTCATAATTATAATGACAGCACCATTTTTGGCTGGTTATTTAGAACTTATAACAAAAGCAGCTTCTATTAAACTAAACAAAAAATCAAAATGAAAGAAAACGTTAATATCTTAACTTATAATTAAATTACAATCACAGCACCATTTTTGGCTGGTTATTTAGAACTTATAACAAAAGCAGCTTCTATTAAACTAAACAAAAAATCAACATGAATGAAAACGTTAATATCTTAACTTATAATAATTAAATTACAATCACAGCACCATTTTTGGCAGGTTATTTAGAAAAAAAATGAAGTAGGCTTAACTGAAAGCAATGCATTGTACATCGATTCTAAATTTGGTGACCTCTTCCCAGTCTGTTCAAAAAGTAAGAACTCTTTCTTTACTATAGATTTTGACAGTGCCACTGCACTTGCCTCCTCATTTATTGAAATGCCTTTAATTGCTTTTTCATTGAATTTCGAAGCTTTTGGGTTCATGGTCTGATGGGTTTACTTCTTCTACCACTCCCGACTCATTTTCGGTCAAAGTTGTGATGGCAGGGTATAAACGATTATATTCTCTTTCAGCGTATCCGATCAAAAATGTCTTTTTGTTATCAATGAAGTAGTTACTTTTATGCATGAAATTGTCAGTGCTGTTGATGATTTCTCGAGTTCTCGACTTTTCTCGAGCTTGATTTCCCGGGAACAAAGCCCGACGATTTCCCGGGAATGAACCCTACTCGAGACGTTTGTGCAAACTTGCCATCATAAATGTCAAAAATCGTTCAAATCGATATTTCAAAAACTTTTACTTTAATTATATTATTGATGGTCCATGTCAATGAACTGGCCACAAAACACCTTTTGTTTTTTGCGAGATATTTCTCTCAGCCTGATAGGACCTCGTAAAAGTCATCCAATCTCATTTTGCATTAGGAAGAGATATATGATTTAAACAGTTTTAGAAAGAGAGAACACTACGATTTTTGTTATCATTTAAAGTTTACAAGAAACGCATAATATTTTTTCAAAAAATCTATGTAACAAAATTTAGCATTTTAAAAATGTTTTTCAAGGTTTGTAAATTTTAAAAATACATTTTTTAAAATACAACGAAAAAAAGTAAAGTGACGGTAACTTTCTAAAGTGGTAATTTAAGTTTACATAATAAAACCATCGGTAAGCATCTTTAAAAACTTTATTTTATGTTTGTATTAATAATTTTTGTATTATTTCTGAACGCATTTTAGATTTGTAATAGAGAACTCCAGTCCAATTTTTTTTTAAAGAATAATAATAGCCTTCTAACTTAAATAACTGCATTTTTATTTTTATAGTTAGTTTAGTTAAAATAATTGTCAAAGTTTTAATTTTTCAAGACCCCCCGACAACCACCGTATGTACGGTGAAACGTGTGACGTCATCACTCCTGAAAAATTAGTATAGGATCGGGCATTAGTAGCTGATCAACTGTCCCCATTTTGAATTCCGTTGTTCGAAGTATTCTCCCTAGAAATAGCTTTACTATTTTTTTGTGCAGTAGTGTTTGAATATTTTCAATAGTAGAGATAAACTTATTAGAGATACCTTTATTTTTTAAATATTATTTAGGCCTATATAATGTTTCAATAAGGGACCGTTCAAGTATTACGTAAAGCACTTGGGGGGGAGGGGGGTCTTGTGAAACGTTACTGTGCGTTACAGGGGGGGGGGGTCGAACATCGCGTTACGTAACATGTTTTTCATTATTTAGATTAAAAAAACTACGAAAATAAGATCTTCAAACTTGGCAATCATTTTCGTTCTCGAAATCTCTTGTTTTATTTATTACCGCAAACGCGATTAAAAGGTATTTAAGCGACTTTCCAGTACTTTATTGTGACTTTCAGGTAAAAATTATTACGTAACGTTTAGGGGTAGGGGGGGGGGGGGGGGGTACGGAAAAACGTTACGGCGCGTTACATGGGGGGGAGGGGGGGTCAAAAATTGCGTTACGTAATACTTGAACGCCCCCTAAACACAACAAATAAATCTCTATAAACAGTATGTAAATACATACGTTTTTAGATTTTCACGGCCAAAAGTATTTTTGTTATTAGTTTTTGGGGTATTATGCCGTGTTACGCTACCTCCTTCTTTAGCCAACGTTTCGGACAGCGTTGCGGTGTCCATCACACATCTGCCCTGATGATGGACACTGCAACGCTGTCCGAAACGTTGGCTAAAGAAGGAGGTAGCGTAACACGGCATAATACCCCAAAAACTAATAACAAAAAAAGTATGAAAATAAACGAATAAATTAATACGATGGCTTGTGCCATATTTAATATTGTTTAATAAAACTTATATATTCAGAATCAGCGTTTATTCGTCTATACTATGTGAACATATTTTTTCATTCTTTTGCTTAAAGAACGGTATTTACTTTTGAAATTACAATTTGGGAGACGGGTTTTGGGTACGCCGCCCCAGGATCCATTCATTGGACCATTTATTGAACCAACACTTCTGCCTTAGGTCACCCCAAGTGGTTTGCTATATTTGATTACTTATCAATCAGGGATTCCCGGGTTCACCAGTTGAGGTGTGTTCTCTCTCGACTCATCATCTTGCGCCGCAGTGGAAGGGATGGATTCATTTGACCGTCACTCCTGGACACACTGATCCCTAGATTCCTACCCAATCCTCATATATTTTTATTTCCCAGCTTTTATTTTTTTTACAGTGAAAAACCGCACAAGAATCTCAACTGCTCCCGTCTGGAGCCAGTGAGACTGTGGCATCCCCAATTGGGGTATGTTGTGAGGCTGAAGGTAGTAGGGAGGGGAAGGAGGTGGGGAAGAGGAAGGCTGGGAAGTCATCAAACACGGCTAAAGCCATTTTCAAGCAACGTTTTAATTCTGAATGGTGGTCTTATACCAGGGCGATACTGATAGTGTCTTCCACTCTGGAACATGCCGCAAATATACTATATATTATTTTAAATGAATTAATTGTGAAATAACACAAATTAATCAAATAAAATTTATTTGCGCATGCCGGGTTCGAACCCGCGACCTCCGGACTGTGAGTCAAGAGTCTTACCCACTGGACTACGGAGGTCGTCAAAGCTCTTCGTCTCCTTCCTTTCCTTAAAAGACCCTTCACCCAACATCCCTAAATATGACATAGGCCCCGAGGGAAATTATTTTCTTCATGGACCTACTGTGTGGGGTTAATGTAAACCACAGATTCTCAACCTTTTTTACCCACCGCCCAATTTGAGATTATAGCGCGTGAATCCGAAACGGTTGTGAAAATGTCGTCACGATTAACGGGATACCACGACGGTGGGGGCGTAATGGGATACTATGCTCATTACAAAGCCCATGACCTCCCCCAGGAGTACTTGTCACAGGATGGCCCCTAATAGGATGGGAAGGGGCAAGATAGGGTGGGATGGGATGGGTTTCTCTGGGTCTCCTACCACCCCCTGAAAGTCAGAAACGCTCCCCAATTTTCTCTTGGTCTTTTACCGCCCCCATGAAGGTCTGGCACGCCCCCAAGGGGGCGTTATTTATTTATTTATTTCGAAATACACGGCACAACATGTGCCATTAACATACATGTATAGTAGGTATAAAATATAATGTAAAGAGTACAAAGTATAAAGTTTTAAGAAAAGAGTAAAAAACAAAAGTTAAAAGTTAAAAATATTATTGTAAAAAGTAAAATATAGAAATATAAGATATCCTTAAAAGGTACAAAGTTTTATATATAAATTATAAAAATTAATATATATAAAAATTTATTAAATACAAAAAGTTATAAAAGTAAGAAATCCTTTTAGGAGCAAGAACAAAAAATTATAAAAAGTAAGAATAAATAAATAGGTAGATATCATGGATTATGTCAACTTGATGTCAACGATGTGAACCTTTGACCAAGTATATGTGAACCAATATGATAAATTTTACAAGTAGGTACCTGTGATTTCTAAGGTATTCATTAATTTTAGAAATATAAGATATTTTTGAAAGGTACAAAGTTTTAAATATAAATTATAAAAATTAATAAATATTTAAAGTTATAAAATATAAAAAGTTATAAAAGTAAGAAATCCTCTTAGAAGCAAGATTTTTTTTTTTATAAAAAGTAAAATAATTAGTAGGTAGGTATCATGGATTATGTCAACTTGATGTCAACGACGCCGATATGATAAATTTTACAAGTAGGTACCTGTGATTTCTAGGGTATTCATTAATTTGGTAGGCAAATTATGTTTACCTGATGTATTGTGTTTACGTGGTTCTAGCTGACAAATTTAGTTTGATGCATCTTTTGTATGAGGCCAAGTTACCGGCGGCCGCGGCGTGTTCGATATTAGTGTATGCATTGCCTAAAGTATGCAGGCGATTTATGATTGAATTTTGTCCTGCATTGGTGTTATTATTGTTGCAGTGAAAAGGTGTTTTGAATCGAGTTGGTCTGCAAGATACGTGATAATTTATTAACGATACCAATTCAGGGGAGTCAAACCAGTTATTCTGTATTTTAAATAAAAATATAAGATCATTAATTATTCTTCTATCTTTTAACGATAAGAGTCGCAATTTTTGTAAAAGAGAATTATAGTTTATGTCATCCGCGGGAATTCCTAATTTAAAATTAATTGATCTCAGAAATTTGCGTTGGATTCTTTCAATGGAGTTTGCGTGGCTTTTGTAGAAAGGATTCCATATGGGGGAATTATATTCCAAATGACTCCTAACCAGAGTTGTGTGTAGTATTTTAAATGTATGGATATTTTTGAAATCCTTACATAACTTAGAATAAAACCCAGCATTTTCATAGCTTTATTAGTTACGATATCAATATGGTTGGTAAATAGTAGTTTAGTGTCGAAGGTTATTCTGAGATCCCTTATTACAGGTACTGACAATAAAATGTGATTGTTAAGTGAATAGCTATATTTGATAGGGTTTTTAATTCTAAAGAAACTCATGATTTGACATTTTTTAATGTTAAGTGTAAGTTTGTTAATTGTACACCACTCTGCGAATTTAATAAAATTGGTTTGTAGGGACAAACAGTCATACCTATTTTTAATGATTTTATATATTTTCATATCATCGGCAAATAATAATATGTTAACATTAGATAATATGGAAGTGACGTACGGAAGTGAGTAAATAATATTGGACCAAGGTGCGAACCCTGAGGCACGCCGCTAGTGGCTTCAAATTCGTTATCGCCCACGTTGAGAACCTATGATGTGAACAAAAACAAAAAAACAGCGAATCTATTTGAAATTAAATGTCGATCGGGAATATTTGATGATATTTCGAATTCACGGAGTAACCTAACTCACAGCCGAATTAACCATGATTCTATGTTTGGCCTTCGTATTCTATGATCTGTGGTTTGACTCCTGGTTTGTTTTGTTCTCAGACTCGTCTAATCTGTCAGCACCGCGTGAAGGCGGGGGCCCCCACACTGGTGTTAGTGGGGCCCGCTGGGGAGGTCAGCCGGCCCTCGCTAGACCAGCTGCTGCAGCCCGAGGGATTCCCCTGGAGACCTCGCACCATCTCGCAGGTAGGCTAAACCTCTCCATTCATAGTCAAGAATCTTATCGATCTGCTTATGAAATCATCAAAAACGTCATGCATCTTTTTGAAGTAAAATACGCGCGCTTGACTTGGGGAGTAAGCTGGTGAACGCGTGACGAGAGCGTTACGAAAAGCGAGGCGAACGATAGTTGAGAGGGAGATATAAGTTAGTGAAGATAGAAAGAGAGAGAGTTACGTTTCGTATATTACTGTATGGGCAAGAGAGAGAGGTGCGAGCACACATTTTCTTTCTCTCTTTCTCTCATAGCCAGTTACGTTTCGTATATCTAAGACACAGTGCACGCCTATTGTGCGTATCACACTGTAGGAGCAAGAGAGAGCCCACATTTTCTTTCTCTCTTCCTGTCATATGGATGGAGCTAAAGAAGTTTTACTTCAGTCTTCTAAGTTCAGTTCTTCTTCTTCAGTGGTCTAAAGCACACTCGTTTTTTTTTAAGTTAAACTTCTATAGCTCCGCTATGATTTGGATTTCTGATGAAACGGAAATGACGATTTCTGCACCTGCAACGCATCAACTGCGCTCACCGACCGCTTTGATAATGATGTCACTTTTTTAAAGGCTCCGCGAGGTCTGCGCTCATTGGTGGCTTTGATTATGACTTCACTTTTCAAGTATTGGTTGAGATTGTTATGGTAAAGTTTCGCTTCTACCGCGTGTAAACTGCACTCGTTTTTTTCTATTTTTTTCAGACTTTTTAAAATCGAATACAGTAGTTTATTCACAATCCTCATTCAAAGTACGGTAGTTTATTCGCTGGGATTCCTGTTCTGAGGCGAACTATAGGTAGTTGTGTCTGTGTTACATCGTAGTTTCCTCATTTACATGTTTGTGGATTCCATCGTCTTATTTTAATTTTATTTTATTAGAATATTTACAGTTTAATAACATTACATATACATTAAAAAAACAACAAATTTTAATAATTAGGTTATAATTATAGGCCAATCATTCATGTTCACATGATGCACAAACAATAAACAAACCAAAAAACAATATTTTTTATCGATAAACTGTACCTATAAACATAATCTAGAAAAACTATCTATACCCTATATAAAAGATACAATACTCGTTTCTTCTTCATGTTCGTTTTTTTTTTACAAGGAGGCCCTGAGGAAAATAATTTCATCTTTGAAGATGCTGTGTGGAGGGTCTTTTTGACGAAAGGAAGGAGTGAACATGGGGCAGTGGCGTAGCGTGGGTTTCGGCCGCCCGGGGCGGAGGAAAATTATGCCGCCCCCCCCCCTCACTTCTACAGGTACTTTTTCCGCAGATTTTCAAGCACTGACCGCGGGGGGGGGGGGGGGGGGGTAGATATCCTATTTTTTTATGCCGATATTTATAATCCTATGTGCCGAGTACTCTTCCAATAAAATCATGCTTATAAATTCTACTACAAATTTGTATATAACTGCTCTCAGAAATCTGCTTGTAATAGAATTTCGCATCTTCATCACGCATACGTATGGAATGCAACTCAAATGCAAAGCTTCACTCGGTACACGACGAATCGTCAACTTATAGATATATTGATAACACAAAACTGGTTTAAATTAAAATAAATATGCGGTTTATCAAAACTACACTTAGAACATAAAAACGGTTTTTCTTTGATTCTAGCGGCACATATATTCTGAACACAAAACTGGTTTTAGTTACATCTGTATGTGGTGAATTAAAACTACACTCAGAACATGAAAATGGTTTTTCTTTAATTCTGCCGGCAATTACATTCTAAATATAAAACTGGTTTTCATTAAAACTGTACGCGGCGAATTAAAACTACACTCAAAACATGAAAAGGGTTGTTCTTTGATTCTGTCGGCATTTACATTCTGTACACAAAACTGATTTTAATTAAATCTGTTTGTGGTGAATTAAACCTACACTCGGGGCGGAGGAAAATTTCGCCGCCCCCTTATTTGAGACTTCAAGCGGTGGGGGAGGGGTGGGGTTGTATATGGAAATCCTATTTTTTTATTACGACCTATTTATAAACGAGCCGGAGTTTTTTAATAATCACATTTGACGAGTATTCTTTCAACGAAAATCATGTATATAAATTCTACTCCAAAGTTGATTGATTGATACTGCGTTAGAGTCCCCAAACAATAGTTACACTCTGCAACTCGTTATTTAATTTATCGTTGTATTCTGAACACAAAACCAGTTTGTATGCGGTGAATTAAAACAACACTCAGAACATGAAAATGGTTTTTCTTTGATTCTGGCAGCACATACATAGTCTGCAAATAGAATTTAATAAGTGAACTTCGAATAAAAATATGTTTTCCTTTGAATCGTGTCAGCAGATGAATTCTCAAATGGAATTTTACATCCTGAAAACTGGTTTAACCCTTCGAATAATAAGAAAAAAATATCTATAAACTTTTGCCTGTCAATGTTTGCGCACAAAATTTCCGGTTCTTCCCATGCAATGTTCCTTTTTGTTCTAAAATCTAGATAAAGTAATTTTTATCGACGTGCTTATTAGAATATTATCGTTTCTATACATTAAAATTTTCATATTGGAAATGTGAATTGGCTCAAAAATACACGCCTGCGAATATTCGAATTAAAGTACCTAAAAAAGAATAATCTTAAAATTTTAAATACAGATTCCTTTTCTAAAAAAAATGTTATAAAACTGTATCTTAACTTTTTATTGCAATCACAAATTTATTTAAAATTAAATGTGTGGGACATAATTTCACAATTTTATTTTAAAATTAAATGTGTGGGATAATTTGCGTCTCCTGTGATTAGACGGGTCAAATTAAATCTGTATTTGCCGAATTAAAACTACACCCAGAAAATTAAAATGGTTTCTCTTTGATTCTGGCAGCACATACATAATCTACAACTAGAATTTTATAACTGCACTTCAAATAAAATAATGGTCTCTTTTGAAATGTATCAGCAGATGAATACATAACTGAAATTCAGTCAATACATTCTGAACACAATTCTGATTTTAATTAAGAGTGAATCTGTTTGCGAGTTATCAGCTTTAATTAGTAGATATTACTTTCATAATATGCGTACGGTTTTCCTACGAATTGCGAAATTCGCAGCTTAAAAAAATATTGTTATTGATATTTTTGATGAATTAACAAAAGAGTGAGATTCGTAAACGAAAGGACCGTAGAACATGTTCAAATAATGATTTGAAATGGTTTAAATTTTTCCAAAATAATGCTATTATTTATTGTGAAAATTTGCCGCCCCCCGTACAGAGGCCGGCTGTGTTTGCTGATTTCCTCATCTCCATATTTGTTGATGTACACACATTCGTGTTTGTTGACTACGGTAGTTGATTTCCTAGTCTTTATATTTGTTGATTTCCACGTCTTCGTGTTTATTGACTGTCTTGGTGTTAGGTACTTAATATTTTCTTATGATTTCCTCATCTTTATGTTTACTTAGTCACAATTTGATATTGTTAGGGCCTTTAACTAATAGCCAGCGGCCAAAAATTTACATTTCGTCGAAAGATGTCCTTACGATCGTACAGGGCGGTTCCAATGAGAAAGATTAATTATTCTCCGTACCAGCTTTTTAAAATTATAACTCAATATCGATTTTATTTCATTCTAAATTTGCTTTAATTTATACCTCCTTCCAAAAATGCTGAAAGGCGTCATGATAAAACTATAAAAATTATGTACTTTTTGTAATTATTTTTTCATCAGTATTTATCATTTTTCATATATAATGTCTAAGCAAAATAAGAATGTTTAAAAAATCTTAAATATGTTAATTTGTAAGACCGTAAATAGATAGACCAAATAGAGAAATTTTCGTCAAAAATAATGTTAGGATATATATTTTTTAATGATTTTATTAGAACTAAAATTAAAATTTTGAAACATGCGTTTACTAGATAACGTATTGATTTACAATATAATGTGTGATTACATGGTATGAAATAAATGAAAAATTTACAATATTATATTATCTTGTAAAATAAGATTTTTCGTTTGAAAATTTAACAAATCTGCCAACGACCTATGGTATAACCTTATTATACTAAAAAAATTTTAAAAATCCTCAAAATTTAAAACATGCGTTTACTAGATAATTTTTTTTGTGGAAAAGAGTCAATACGTCTAAAATTTGATTTAAAAATGACATATTTTTTTCGGTTTTCTCTGGTTATATATACCCTCTTAAACTTGTTTATCTCCTTGATATTTTTGATTTCATTCAGGAAGGTCGTAATTTTTTTAACGTATTCGTGTTATTGTAAATCCTATCAGTATCCTCTTCGAGAAAGATCATAATTCTGAATCGAAATATTACTCGATATGGCTTTAGCCATATTGCTTCATTGGTGACCAGATGGTGATCAACTAGCCAGCCTTCATTGGTGACCAGATCTGAATCGCCAGACGCTTTCCGACCTCCTTCCTCCCTTCTCCCCCTTTTCTCTGTTCTCTCCAGCTTCACTGACAGTTGGCAACATTTGGGAATAGTTGTGACTCTGGTATTCTGTGTGCTGATTCACGTAAAAATAACCGACAAAAAATTACCGCCTTTTCGAATTTCGTACTAAATTGGGATGGCAAAAATGAATCACCTCATCGCGTCAAAAGACTCCCGCTAAGAACCGAGCATGAAAATAAATTAAGTGTTTATCGTTGCAATATTAATCCTGTTTAGTAATGGTGTGCGAAAAGAAGCCGTACGAATGTGCTTTTTAAATTTGAAATAAAAATAATTGCTTTGCAAGAAAAATGTCACTGAAATTTGAAATGCTGTAAAGGATAAAATGTTATTGTGCAGGAGAAAAATCATTTCTCCATAGATAACTCCAGTCCAATTTTTTTTTACCTTCTAACTTAAATAACTGAATTTTTTTAGAGTTAGTTTTAATAGTTAAAATAATTGTCAAATTTTTAATTTTTCAAGGTCTCCCGAAAACCACCGTATGTGTAGTGAATCGTGTGACGTCATCACTCCTGAAAAGTTACTATAAGATCGGGAAAACAGCTGATCAACAGCCGCCATTTCGAAATTCGGTGTTCGAAGTATTCTCCCTAGAGTAGCATTACTATTTTTTTGTGCATTACTTTTTAATATTTTCAATAATAAAGATAAACTAATCAGAGATACCTTTATTTTTTAAACATTATTTAGGCCTAGATAATGTTTCAATAAACACAACAACTAAATCTCTATAAACACTATGTAAATAAACGAATAAATTAATTCGATGGCTTGTGTCATATCATACATTCCCATACAATAACTTTACGGTGACGTCACGACACGTCGAACAGTGACGTCACCACTAAAATTTCAATAATGCCAATTTGACGGCGTATTTTTACGATCCGATTAAAACGGACTTTTTAATTATTTTTTAAAAACTCTGCGTTTAAAATTATTTAATAAAACTTATATATTTTATTGGTCTATAGTCTATATTCTATATGAACATATTTTTTTTAAAACCATAATATTTTTCACTGGAGTTCCTTATTATTAAATTTTATTATAAAACACGGACATATGAATATATCTGGACCTGCCCTAAGTGATAAAAACGTATTATTTCCCCCTCCCCATGGAGCCGGCTGTAGCTCCTCCTTGGAACCGGCTCATAGAGCCTCGCTTGAATCTAAAATGTGTGACGTCATCATTCTTGCCGTGAACAGCGAGAAGCTAACATCCATACATTTAACGAAATAACACGCCAAAACGATAGCTTGTGCTATACAATATATCTACATATCAATGTGCACATAGCGAATGTGGGCGGTTCTCCAGTTTGCTCGTCGCTGGTTACAGGGGTAAGTAAATTATGAAACATTTGTAAAAGTGTTTTAACTAAACACGGCAACAAAATATTGCTATGTGTATTGGGGAGATTCTTTTTGGGGCGAGCATTTGGCCTTAGCAAATATGTTATTAACGTGGCAAGCAATTCGCGCTCCCATGTAAAAAGGTCTATTCATTCAAAGCAGATTTTGCTTTTAAGAACTAAATGGTGATATTGTTATGCGAGATGCCTATATACTGTCAGATTGATTGTTAAACGAATCACAGTCATCTTTCCCCTCTTCGCCCTCCATAGTTTGGTTTTACCCCTCATCTGTAACTTCTTGTCTATCCATTTGGATGTCTATGTTATAAAATAACATTGAATAGGTCTTTCAGAATACTTCAAATTTTTTGTAAATTTCTTTAGTGACAGTATTTAATTTAATTTAAATTTTTCAGAAAAAAAATCCTCTTAAAATGCACGCCGAAAACGCGCATTTATTTTCTGAGAAATATTTCGACGGCGCAGATCGAAGGAGAATTAAAAACCGACATTTTTAACTCATTTCTGGATTTATTGTCCTTTTCACAGCATTTCAAATTTCTGCTGTCGATGTATTTCCTCCAAATAAAACGGTTTTTTTTTCTAAATTTCGCATTTCACCGAGAGTATTTCCCAGGTGGTATGCCTGTTGTTGAATTTCGAATTGAGAAAGTATTTGGTTCCTACCTACCGTCACGTCCATTTCTTTTCCACTTTTCCACAGTAGTTACGTGTGTAGTTTGTTTTATTTATGGTAGGTACCCATCGTTCCTAACCAGCTCTATTTAGATTGAAATTATTTGAAAAATGGAATAGAAGAAAGTGAAAAAAACGAGTTCTTTTATTTTTAACCAATTAGAAAGAAAAGGATTGACTTCGAAGCTGGTTAGTGAGTGTTGTTTGATGAAGAATATATTATCTTTTTTTTCATATTTGAATCTGTGGTTTCTTGGTAATTAGTGTAATTACTCTTATCTTCAGCGCGCTCTGAATTATTGACGAACTTTATAATAAAATTTGATGCGGCAAAATTGTGTGTCCGATTTCCTCGCGGTAAATGATTTGGTAATCCTTTGTATTTTGATTTTATTCATTTTCTTTTCACAGATCCTAGAGGGTGTCCTATTGGAGCGCTGCAGTGACCTTGCGCCACAACCTTCGTTGACCTACGACGACCTGCCGGAGACATCAATCAAGGCATTCTATTTCGCAGCTCATTGGGTGAGTGTTGACCCGGGTCGGGTTTTTCAACACCCAAATGTTTTCAAAAGATCGAAAAAAATACAAGCTTTGGAGGCACAACTTTTTTTGTTTTCCGTTGGCCATACAAAACAGAAGTGGGCTGTGGCCCTGCCCCAATGTTTCATATTTACACAAACATTTGATTTAATGTCTGTAGTAATATTGTACTTCGAGACGCGACTTAATATTTGAGAGGAATTCGCGATACGAGTAGCTACAAAGTTTGTCAAATAAGAGTAGAAAATATATGAGGGCGCCACTGTTGATCAAATGGCAATACTAAACACATAACTCATGGTGTTAAAGTAAAGCTGTGTAACCTACATTTTTATAAAAAATTAAAAAGTCATAATAGTGGAAAGAATATTATTTCATTACATTATAGATACCCGCCGATCTCTAAATTAGAATTGCATACAGGTCATAGACATCCAAATTCAATAGACCAGAAATAACAGGTGAGGGGAAAAATCAACTATGGCGGTACGAAGAGGGGAAGATGACTGTCATTGGTTGAAAAATTAATCTGACAGTATATAGGCATCTCGCATTATAATATCATCATTTAGTTCTTAAAAGCAAAATCTGCTTTGAATGAATAGACCTTTTTACATGGGAGCGCGAATTGCTTGCCACGATAATAAAATATTTGCGTAGGCCAAATGTACACCCCAAAAAGATTCGCCCGTTTTCACATAGCAATATTTTTTTGCCGTGTTTAGTTAAGACACTTTTACAAATGTTTCATAATTTACTTACCCCTGTAACCAGCGACGAGCACACTAAGGAACCGCCCACATTTATGTGCACACTGATATGTAGGTATGTTGTATAGCACAAGCTACTGTTTTGGCGTGTTATTTTTTCGTTAAATGTATAGATGTTAGCTTCGCGCTGCCCACGGCAAGAATGATGACGTCACACATTTTAGATTCAAGCGATTCTCTATCCCCTCCACATGGGGCGAACTGGCGCCAAGGAGGAGCTCCAGCCGGTTCCATGGCGAGGGGGAAATAATACGTTTTTATCACTTAGGGCAGGTCCAGATATATTCATATGTCCGTGATACAGGTATATTATTATTATGCCTTTGCAATTTTGTGTTAACATAATGAAGAATAACTATAATGTAATAAAATATAAAGCACAGTTTATAAATTGATCACATTTATTTAATACTAGATAGAGTACTTAGCGTTGCCTGGGCTTTAGATCATGTCTCTAATTTTAGATCTGAATATATTTAACTCATTTAGATCTAAAAGTAGTGTAACTAAACTCACCATTAATGATTCTTCCTTTCTATTTATTGTTAAATTCAAATTTATGTTAAATTAAATTAAAGCAAATCGCTTTAAATCACCTTTTAATGAAATTTATGTCTTGAAGAAAAATGTTTTTTAAAATGTGGTTTACTGTGTTCTATACATTCAGTGTCATTGCACTTCAAAAAAATATTTAACAGTTAAATTGGTGTTGCCAGTCCACAAATTTAGTAGTTCCAGTTTTTATATTTTCTACTCTTATTTGACAGACTAACCATGTAGATTTTTATCAATATTTTAATGTTTTCGATTTTTTTTAAATGTTTTGAACAAGAGCGACCGTGTTGTTTTTATTACCTTAGCTGCACACAGAAGGGCTGGAGGATAATAATTTCCTTGAGGGCCTCTATCGTCTTTGAGGATGCTGTGTGGAATATTTTTTTATGAAAGGAAGGAGAGGAAGTTCTGGGAAGGAAAAATATGTGTGGTGGGGATATAGGAATTTGGGGTCAGGAGTGATGGACTTGTGAAACCAACCCTCCCACTGCGGTGCAAGGCGATGTTCCGAGAGAGTTGTAGAGGTCAAAATGTCTCCCTCAACCAGTCTCTCCCGATCTGGCCTGCCACGCAGTTGGTTGGCAGATGCATCCAGCGTGAAGACCTGGACAAACCTCACCCCCATCAACCCGGGCACCCCTGCTAAGTCAACAAAAGTAGCGAACTACTTGGGATGACCTATGGCAGTGGCGGTACCACAGATAATAGAAACAAGGCGGTACCCATAACCGCCTTCCAAATTGAAAGTGGAGGCCCTGAGAAAAAGAATTTCCCTCAGGGCCTATTACTTTTTTGAATATGCTTTTTGAGGAAAGGAAGGAGTGGGGCCTTGGACCCATGTTCTAGGAGGGAGGAAACACAGAAGCCGGCAAATCGTTCTACAGCCGATTTGTTGAACTCAAGAACGAGTCGTAAAAACGACCAGTCTTTTGTATTCTAATATACTCAATTGGATTCAGTGGCGGATACATATGGGGGGGCGCCCCCCCCCGCTTGATCCCCCTAAATATAAGAAAATCTTTCTACAATCATTCGCTCTACAAGTCTAAACCATCTAAGCGTCCCTTTCTTAATCTTACTTATTACGCTTGCATCAGCCTTGCATTCTTTTCATATTTTTCTCACACTATCATACATGGCTTTACCACACATACGCCGCAGGGATCTCGATTCTGTAGCATTTAGTCCTTCCTCTGCCAGTTTCATGCTTCGCTGTCATACATCAGGGTTGGTACCAGCACTCCATTGTGGACTGCTAGCTTCGCTTCTTTCGACATTTTTTTGTTAGCGCCAACCGTACTTGGCCTTGCCACACGTACTGCTCCTGAATAAGCATGATGTCTATGCCGAGGTCAGACATCACCCGCTGAGTCTCCAGGGTGGCCACCCGAGACCTTTGCAGGTTCGCCTGACCAATGGTGAGGGAATTAGCGCCCGCCATAGTCCGTCATACAAGTACGTATGACGGACTATGGCGGGCGCTAATTCCCTCACCATTGGTCAGGCGAACCTGCAAAGGTCTCGGGTGGCCACCCTGGAGACTCAGCGGGTGATGTCTGACCTCGGCATAGACATCATGCTTATTCAGGAGCAGTACGTGTGGCAAGGCAAAACTCCTGGAATTAATAGTCCGGGTGCGGTGCTCGAGGTGGGTTCCTCTCCGGGTGCGGGTGTCCTGGTCAATACTTCCTTGATCAGACCCCTCCTCTTGGGAGGGCTCTCAAACGAGTACCAAACCTGTGTATCCATTAAATTAGCTAACACGGAAATCATCGTGATCTCCGTTTACTTTAAGTACGGTAATCCTGTTGAACCGCATATTTTGAGCTTAACGCGAGCCCTTCACAAATTAAGAGGTCGAAACGTAATTATCGGTGGAGACTTCAACGCGCGATCGCCTCTCTGGTTCGACTATAACGGAATTCGGACGGAAAGATCCTTTGCTGTCGAAGACCTTATTGCGGCGCAAGGTCTGTTCATCCTCAATGAACCGGGCATGCTTTCTACTTTTTCAGGACCCGGAGGCGAAAGTAACATTGATCTCACTCTATGTTCTAGATCTGTTGCGACTAAAATATCTCAGTGGAAAGTTCACGAGTGTGCGTTAGTTTCTGATCATAGACTCATAACTTTTTCTGTGGGTATTCCAAAGACAGAAACTCCACGGTCTACGTGGAATTTCAGAACCACAAGGGCGGATTGGGATAAATTTGGGGAGGCGCTACGCCAATCATTAAGGGGCTTTCACGACGTAGCAGCTAGGGAACCGGACAATTTGGGGAATTTTTTCAACGCGGCGGTGGTATCGGCCGCAGAAGCCTCTTTGGGAAGAACTAACCCTAAAAAGGCTATTCGGACGCCGTGGTGGACACAAGAGCTGACTTTGCTGAAGGGTACATTTAAAAGCGCTTACAGGAATCTCAGTGTGGTCAGGCAGAGCTTATGCTCGCCCGAAGAGGCTATTGTCCTCCAAGCCCGCTTTAGGGCCGCACGAGGTGCCTATCGCTCGGGTGTCCTTTTGGCAAAACGAGCTGCCTGGCATAATTGGGTTAATGAAGTGGGTAACGCCAACCCGTGGGAAATCCACAGCGTCGTTGGAAAAACGGGAAAAGGATCTGAAAGTTACTTGTCGAGCGTGGTGCTCGGGAACGTTGAGAGTGTCGATGTTACCTCCACTCTTGAGACACTTCTGGGCAAGTTAGTTCCGTTAGACTCAGTAATAGGGGAAAGTGTTCACCATAAACAGATTAGAAATCTGTCACGGCTACCACCTAGTGAGCCCGCCCAGGGGAACGGCATGCCACCGTTAAGTCGAATTGAAGTGGAAATAATAATTAAGGGTTTGGGTCCGAAAAAGGCACCGGGATTTGATAGATTGAATGGAATAATTGCGAAGAATGTCTGGATCCACGCCAAAGAGGAGTTCTACCAGGTGTTGGAGACGTGCTTGCGTAGGGGAAAATTTCCTACGGAATGGAAGAAGGGCGTGCTCCGGATTATACCAAAGGGTAACGGTAAGCCGAAGACGGACATAGGAGCTTATAGGCCTATAACATTATTGCCAATTCTAGGCAAAGTTTTGGAAAACATCATCAAGCACCGACTACACCTCACCCTAACGCCGCCCAGCGATCTTCAATTCGGCTTTGTCCCCGGCAAATCCACGGAGCACGCTATTAAACATGCGCTTGAATGGGTGAGGGTATGCCAAAAGAGGTACGTTATAGGCATCTTCTTGGATATCTCGGGTGCCTTTGATCACGCGTGGTGGCCGATGATACTTACCAAGCTGAAAAGCAGGAACTGCCCGCGTAAACTGTTTGAGATTATTAGTGACTATCTAAGTGGTAGGACAGTTATCATAGGGCACGGGGACGTTTTAATCACCCGAACAGTCGACATGGGATGTCCGCAGGGGTCGGTTCTCGGACCCGACCTGTGGAAAATCTTGTTCGACGACTCCTCCAGGTTGCCCTTGCCTGAAGGTTGTATATCGGTCGACTACGTAGATGACAAATTGTTTTTGGTCTCTGGGGACAGTAGGAGGGAAGTGGAATCTAAGGCTGAAGAAGGTTTACAAGTGATCCTTGAATGGGGACAGAGAAATAGACTGAACTTCGTTCCCCACAAGACCGTGGGCCTCCTCATGAAGGGCATGCTCAGCCGAGGCAGGAACCCCTTCATCAGAATGGGAGGCTCATCCATCCGATTTGCAGAAAACACCAGGTATTTAGGCGTAATTTTGGACAGATCTTCTTCATTCCTGGCCCACGTCAAGAACGTCTCCGACAGGGCACAAGCCCTGTTTCAGAAACTGAGAAGACTCTCAACAGCCGAATGGGGATTGCGCTCTCCGGCGATTCGCCTGCTGTACAGAGGGGTATATGTGTCGCAAGTATCATATGCTGCCTCTGTGTGGGAGCATCGCTTGGATAACGTCTTGATAAACTCTGCTCTTAAACGGGGTCAGCGGACTCCCCTGTTGGCGCTCTTGGGCGCTTATAGGACTGTGGCCTCAGATGCACTACCGGTTCTGGCCGGCATTCTGCCGATTGACCTTGAAATTAGGGAAATATTGACCAAAAAGGAACTTATTAGAGGCAGGGCTGCTGTCCACCTGGGAGTCGAGCTGACACCGGGAGGAGTCGTGGCCCTCCCTGGCTTGCTCAAAGCGATGCGCGAGAGAACGCTGAGTGTATGGCAAGAGCGATGGGATAGGTCGAGGAAGGGCAGATGGACTTTCTCCTTCTTCCCTTCAGTTAAATTCAGAATGGAAGGGGCATACATTAAACTAGATCACTATGTGACGCAGATGCTTTCTGGGCATGGGGAATTCAGGGGTCGGCTTCATAGCTTGACCCTCTCTCCTCACCCAAACTGCGCATGTGGGGATACTAATCAGGACGCCAGGCACATTCTGTGGCACTGCGAGTTGATGAAGGAAGCACGAGAGGAAATGTTGGATGGCTTGCGCGGAATAACAAGACCAGCGTGGAATGCTGACCTTGTGTCGAACAAAGAGAATTTTGAATGCTTGAAAAAGTTTGTCAAGTCCTGGGTAGAGAGATGGCCTGTACTTAGAGTCGCCGACCTAGATTAAATTCATCTTTGTTTCAGGTGCCACACGTATTGCTCCCGTCTTCTTCTTCGGTCCTCCTCTATTACTCTTTATTTAGTGAATATGCTTTGAACTATCTATAATATAACTTATGTGACCTATAAAATACTGATAACATCTGTCTATTTTTTTTTCTTCTGATCTCTGCTAACAATGATTTATGTTTTTACCTCGACAGGTCATGTTGGTGTTGGTGATCGATATTAGTGATGACACTAATGCTCGATATATTATCACTCTGAACTGATTCTGTAATTATGTTTCACATGTATAAATGCTCTTATTATTTTCTATTTTTCTGTATTAGTTTTGGTTTCCATTCTTTGGTGGCGCAACTGAACTGAACATGTTATGTATCGTCATTCCCCCATAGAAAGGGGGTGGGATAGACCCTGTCCATGCACATTGCCAGACGAACACATACCAGAGTGGTCTTCCCGCGATCCGCCCGCGCCTCCCCCATCGTCATGCGTAGGCCTGAGGCGTAACCGTGCGGTCTCGATGTCCTTCCGTCCCCCCTCCGGTAACCCGACGCTCATCTTTTCCTCAAGGTCTTCAAAATCTTCCCCTTCTCTCCCAAGTGCATTTCTTCGAGGCAAAATCGGGGAACCGGCTAAAGGGCGCGGACTTCGAGCATCGTCTGCGGTTGGGCCGATAGCTATACGTATTCTCATTGGGACTGCCCGGTGGTCAATGGAATACTTTCTCTGGCTCTTCTTTTTATATATTTTATTTTCTTTCCGCTACTATAGTAATTACTTACATTATAACATAATCATATAACTGTTTTTTCCTCATTACTTATTTTATTTACAGAAGGTTTCTTCGACTGGTCTAGCCGTTATTTTTATTTTTATTTTTCTTTTACTAACACTGTTTTCTCTTATTGATGTTACCTATTTCAGAAGAATTATTCCACGGGCTGCTACTTCTATTTATCTTTTGTATAATTTTAATGTAAGTACTTGCATACTGCTTACTAACCCCGTATGCATGGACATTGGAGGGTCTAGAGTCGTTCAAATAAATGTAGCTTCGTTCAAAAAAAAAGTAGAGTCTTGAGGTGTGCGGTGAAGGAGGAAACCATATGTTTCCTTATAACGCCGTTGGGAAAGTGGTGGGTCCCCTCCAATGTTAGCGCCAACGGCGTTCAGTCCTCCATAAATGCGGAGTTACCTGCATTTACCCTTCTTTCAATATCTCTATCAGCCTCCCCATCTTTCGTAAACATACTTCCCGAATACACAAACTCATCCACTGTCATTTTTGGGTAACTATTACAAATTGTCTTTGGAGATGCTATGTGAAGGCCGAAGGGTCATTTTAGAGAAAGGAAATAGTGGAAGGAAAAAGGTATGTGGTTAGGACTCTCTGGGTGAGTGTGTCCAGGAGAGATGGACGGGTGAACCTTTCCCTCCCACTGCGATGCGAGGAAATGGATCGAGAGATTCCTGCTGGAGAGGTTAAATGGACTCCCTCATCCAGTCCTTTCCAGCTCGCCAAGCAGTACGTGAGCAAATGCATCCGCCGCTACCTTGAAAACTCACATCCCATGAACTCAGGCATCCCTGCTAAGTCACCAAACTTAGCGATCCATTTGGGATGACTTATAGCAGAGGTGTTATTAATCCAATAAATAATTCCCGTGACGGCGGTACCCACACTGGCCTCCTATGTAAATTGATACTTTAGTTTCATTCACTTTCAATTTGGGAGCGGGAATGGGTACTGCCGCCCCGGGAACCTTTATTGGATAACCAACACCTCTGCCATAGATCACCCCAAGTGGTTCGCTACGTTTGGTGATTTAGCAGGGGTGCCTGGGTTCATGGGGTGAGTTTTGTCTAGGTCTTGGAGGCGGATGACCAGGACATACTGAACCCCAGATTCCTACACACCCCTTAAACCCTTTTCCTTCCCAGAACTCTCCTCTCCTTCCTTTCCTTAAAAAAACCCTCCACACAGCATCCCCAAAGATGACATAGGCCCTGAGGAAAATTATTTTCTTCAGGGCCTCCTGTGTGGAGCTCATGTAAAAAAAAAAAAAAGTTCATACGCCTGACTCAGGAATTTGATTCCCTTGATCATGTAATGCAGCCCTTCTGCTCCCTGTGGTTAGCTAAGTTTTAAATGTGCGGTCCGCCAATCTTTTATTTATTTATTGAAGTGGAAACTTCTTTAGCACCGTTGTGATTTGACGAATACATCCATCTATATGTTTTAGCCTGCGAGGGAATGAGATAGTATAGTCGGTTTCCTCTTTGTGCGGTGCTTCGTATTCTCCCCACTTTTGTCTACTTTTTAGTTTTCTTATATCTTTAGCGCCCCCCTTCCCCTTTGAGTTTTTCTGTATCCGCCACTGATTGGGTTGCCATAGATTCACTAAATCACTGGTGTTGAACAACAAAATACACTCACGTGGTATTCACAATACCTACGTTCCTCCAAAATAACACGTGTTAAACCATTAACCCTTTGAGTTCCCAACAACGATTAATCGTTATTCGTGAAACCTACGAGAAATAAAAACAACGACGGTCTTTGAGGTACATAACAGGCAGGGCCGGATCTACGAAATCTGGCGCCCTGTGCAGTAGGTACCGATGGCGCCCCCCCCCCCCCCCCCCCCAACATTTTTATTTTGATTAAAAATTCGTTCACCCCAATTTTTTTATTTAATTATTATTTTTTTTACACTAATTTATCAAATAAAATCAAGACATATAAAGGGTGTAACTTTTTCAAGCTCTCACACTCGTTTTTTTTAAAGAGAGGATCGCCAGGAGCCCTATACTCTCTGAATCTATTGGGTAAACATAAACTATGGTGCTATTTTAATTATTTTAGGAAAAACTCTTTGCAAGTTATGCTTTAAAATAATACAACGAATTGTTTGTTTGTGCCCGTACCATGATTTAAAATATAGGTTACGAGACAATGCGGGTGGTTTCGCTGAACTAGGTCCATTAGACATTCTTGAGATTTACTGCGTTTATGTACCTATATACCCAACGCGAATATTAGAAAAAGCAAATACAAATACGTTCTCATGGCAACGTACAACACAAGAATAGCATCTACTAGCTTCTGTGAGCAGTGATAATAAGAATACGACCTCAAATTTGTACCTTGCATTTCCCCTGTGTTGAGCGAACAAACACTGACGTATGGTATCAACGGCTTACGAACAAAAATACCGCGCTGTGATTGGTTATTGAATTTGGATCGCACCTATTCGTCGTAAAACACGGTAAAAGATATATGGAAAAAAGATCTTACGTTTAAACTAAATATATGGAATTTGTAAAAAAATTCTGTAACTGACTATAAATTCGTAAGCCGTTGATACCAACCAGATGCGTGCGCATTCTGTTTCTTTGGAAAGTGTTGCTAGAGCGTAATAATTATTTCGTACTATGGGTAATTTTTAAACGATTCAGGGAATATTATAACTAAATTTTAATACAATATTTATTTTCTCACGGCGCCCCTTCGGAGTTGGCGCCAGGTTTTTGCACGTTTTTGAACGTATGGCAGATCCGGCGCTGATAACAGGTGATTTCTGGTTTCAGTGCCCGCCCTGCAAGTCACTAACCCCTCAATTGGCAGAAACTTTCTCCCTCGTCAGGAGACGTGGCCATGACTTCCACCTCATCTATGTTAGCAGCGACAGGTCAGTTGTTCTGTGTTTAATGACAATAAATTGCTAATATTCATACAGCTTTATTAATAAGCTAGCCGGTACCCGGCATGCGTTGCTATGACATTCAAAGAAATAAATTGATTCTCCCTGCATGTCCTTTCCCGTGCGTCCCCGTTCCCCTCCACCTTCCCCACCTTCCCCCACCCTCGTGTCTTCCCTCTCCACAAACCCCACCTTCACCCTGCCTTTCCTCCCTGCCGCTAAAATGTATGAAAGACAAATTTTCATTTATACAAATTTCATAACGCCAGAGCTGATGATTTTGTATTTTGCAGAAGCGAGGAGTCATATCGCCTGGTGACGGGCGGCATGCCATGGCTGAGCGTGCCGTGGGCGTGCTCGGCAGCACGAACGGAGCTGGCGGGCGCGCTTGGCGTGCTGGGCATCCCTGCACTGCTCGTGCTTGCGCCCGGCACGCCGCCCGTGGACGCACGTCCCTGGGCAGCCGGAGATCCCGAGGGATTGGTGGGTTTTTATTTTAGTTTATTAATGTACACGACCGACGGAAAACGTAAAAAAAATACTATGATTAAATACCTTTTTTTCATTAGTTCCACACAGGGGTCTAGAGGGAAATTCTTTTTCTCAGGAACTACATCATCTTTGAGGATGCTAGGTGAAGGTTCTTTTTAGTGAAAGGAGGAAGAGGAAGGAAAAAGGTATGAGGGGTGGGTAAGAATCTGGGGTTTAGGGTGTCCAAGAGTGACGGGGGTTTGAATCCATTCTGGATCCTCTAAGGTGCAAGGCGATGGGTCGAGAGAGTCCGGCTGGAGAGGTCAACAGAGCTTCCTCGACTAGTCTTACCCGATTGTGAGCAAACGCATTCGCTTCAAAGCACAAACAACACCCCAAGAACCCGAGCACTTCTACACCCGCCTCCCGATTTCTGAATACTAGCACTGTCCCTTAAAAAAACACGGGTTAGTCATAGAGGCGCTGTTGCGTACTATATATCTCGTCGTGACGTGTTCAAACTATTATCACGTGAGTAGTAGTGCGCGGCGACTGGATTCAGTAGTCTCCGATCATTCAAAATTAGAGCGTTGGAGGTCAAATTAGATTAATTGTAAAAGAGTTGAACCATTTTTTTCGCTTAGTAGGTAGAGTGGGGACGATTGAAACAGGTCATGATTGAAACATCTCAATTTATTCGACAACTATAATACCTAAGAGTGTGATACAACACTCGAAACTCCGTCAGGTCAGGTCAAAAATAAAAATAAAGTTGGTTGTTTTCAGGTGGAAAAAATATAATAAGCAGTAATTGTTGAATGAAACACTAGCATATATTGAATCATTTGGCGGGTACGAGATAAGCCGCCATAGCTCAGTGGTCAGAGCAATCGACCGGCAATCGAGAGGACACGGGTTCAAGTCCCGTTGGCGTCATGTATCTTTTCTCGGAAGATTTTTCAATGTGGATGAGTGTTTCAGGCTGATAATTATTGCTTATAATAATTGTTACCCTTTGTGCTATGCATAAAAAATCTTGTCTTAAAAACTTTAGTTTTACAATTAAAAATAATAATTAATATTTGACAAGTTTAAGTATTTCCCCAATAAATGAAGACATAATTTGTCTCGACGCCACCTAGCGAGGGATTTAACACTTACAATGTTTCTCTCGCAAAAATAAAGTTGGTTGTTTTCAGGTGGAAAAAATATAATAAGCAGTAATTGTTGAATGAAACACTAGCATATATTGAATCATTTGGCGGGTACGAGATAAGCCGCCATAGCTCAGTGGTCAGAGCAATCGACCGGCAATCGAGAGGACACGGGTTCAAGTCCCGTTGGCGTCATGTATCTTTTCTCGGAAGATTTTTCAATGTGGATGAGTGTTTCAGGCTGATAATTATTGCTTATAATAATTGTTATCCGTCAGGTCTGTTGGGACGTTTCTACAAAAGCGCACTACCCGGTGAGTGACTCAATCGTGCATAGGGAACATTATTGGATTTCGCACTAAAAAGTAAATATTTACGACATTTTTGTTTATATTATAACTCATTTTAATCTCGCAGCTGGACGAAGTGTTTTATTACATTCTCTTCTTTATCTATTTTAGAGTATTTATAATGCATTTGCGTGGCGTTAATGTCTATTTATCAGGGTTATTTTTGACTTTGAAGTAGAAAATGCAGCGTGGGGATGTTTGAAACAACTTGTGTGGGGATGATTGCAACGTTTCAATCATAACCATGTTTCAATCGTCCACACCGAGAGAAAATTTAAAAGTTATAATGAAAAAAGGTCAGAAATCCAAATCATTAAGTCTTCCCACTAGATGTACTTCTGTGATCTTGAATATGGATGGAACTTTTTGGAAAAAAATGGAGTATGGCACAAGCAACTAGTTTAAATTGACATAATGTTGATGAATTCTTCAACAATTTAGCGAACGAGGACATCTATAACATAGATGAGAACGGTGTCATAACTGTTCAAAAACCTAATCAGGTTGTAGCCAGGAGATGAACTCGGTAAGTAGGTGCAGTAACGTCGGCCGAACGAGGAACTCTCGTATGTAGCAGCAAACGTAATTGGCAACTTACAGAACACTTGAGTTCTTAACATTTAATTTTTATTATTAATTTTTGTATTTCAAAATTTGAATTTGAATTTTCATTTTTACTTTTCTTTAAAATATGGTCTTTTTTTTCTCTTTAGTTTTAAGTATTTCTTAATATTTTTTGAAATGTAAAAATATTAAATGTACGACTACCACAACACGGGCTTAGCCTAGTGTGGTAGCCAAAAAAAACCCAAATATCTGTTACTAATAAAAAATATATGAAATAAAAAAAAAAAATAAAAAAAAATAAAAAAATAACTTAATTCCGCCGATGCTCATATTCCCACGTGTCAATTCAAAGTCATTTCTTAAAAGATGGTCCGATTGGTAGTGTCGGTACCGCAAACATATCTGGCTGGATGCAAGAAGAAAATTTTACCAAATTTCTGATTCATTTTCAAAGCCACACTATTCCGTCTTTAGACCACAAAGTTCTTTTATAACTTGATTCATCGCGGTCAAATCCTATGAAATCCAAAAAAAAATCAATATTTTATCTTCAAACCATTCCAAAATGAACAGGCAAAAGAAAACTTCATCTAAATAACCAAATGTATAGGAAAAGGTGCACCGGAATCCGACGAAAAAATATGAAAAAAATTACCCTTCACATTGATAAAAAAAAGTGCTTCGTAGTCTCCCACTCTTATCTACCGCCTGTGAATTGCACACTCAGATTTTTCTTTTCTTTTATAGATACTGTTTATTTGTAACAGTTTTTAATGCCCCTTAACCAATTATTTAAAGTTTTTTTGTTCTAAAATATTGCGATATTTTGTGTAAATGATGTGACATCGCAAACCACAAATTCAATTACTTTCTATTTTTTCGACTTCTTCATTATTGAATACTAGCTGGTCCCGGCATGCATTGCTCTGCCATTTAATAAAGAAATTGTTTCTCCCTGAGTGTCCTTTCCCATTCGTCCCGTTCCCCTTCCGCCTCCCATTCTTCTCCTGCATCCTCTTCCCCTCTCGCGTTTCCACTCCGTCACCTTCACCTTCCCTCTCCCCACTCCACTCCCCCCCCCCTTCCCCCGTCCCACTAACCACCCTTTCGAGTTCCCCTCCCCCCTCACACGTCCCCTTCCCCTCCCGCAATCCCCTTCCACCTTCCCCGCCTTCCTTCTTATCTTTCCCGCTCCCTCGTCCCGCCAATCCTCCTCCCGCGTTCCATATATTCAATCCCAGTACATTCAGTTTTTAAACAGCCCGCGTGCCACCTTTTACAATTTTTATTCAAATTTCCATTTTTCATGTATATTAAATTTGGTGCCTAACATAGGTACCTATTTAAAATATCTAAAATTATTGATTCCTTTCAAACTATTAGGGGAGTACCTACTATAAATATATCTACTTAAAGATTTTGAAAAATAAAATCCTGATTTAAATATCATTGTTTTGTAAAATGTCATTCTCGAACATGCGTACTTTCAAAAGTGCGATAGTCGTTTAGGTTAGTAATAGATTTTCTGAAATTATCCAATTTTCTGCGCAATTTTGTTAATTTTTCTCTCCGTAAGAACCATCCTCGTACTTCAAGGAATTTTCTAAAAAAAGAATTAGCGAAATCGGTTCAGCTGCTCTCGAGATTTGCGCTTACCAACAAATTCAGCGATTCATTTTTATATTATAGATTACACAGAAAATATGCTCTCAAGTAAATTCAACATTGTTATGATTGAAACAGTGTGATGGTTGAAACAAGCACTTTTGTGTGAAAGTAAAAAACTTATTATTAATACCGTTCTATTCTGCTCCAGGATAACATCGCTGTAAAATTATGTTGATTATGCCAAATACTCGTAGTTAGGATAACTAAGCACTTAAACACAAATAATAAAAAATATATTTAAAGTTATTTCATTTCAAGAAATTTTATGTTTATAGTTTTTAAAATACTTGTGGTATGTTTAATCACTACTCATGATCTCATTAAGTACTATTATAATAATGAAAATGTTTAACATTGATTAAAATTACTCTAATTATTCCAAAGATATTTAGAGTGTTTCAATTTCCCCACATACTGTTTCAATAGTCCACACTATGGGGATAATTGAAACAGGTATCCCATCGTCTTTTGGTTATTGTAGCTTACCTGTACGTGTTGTGACCATCCAATAAATTTAATTTGACAACTACATAGATCATAGAACGTCTAGTATAAACAGCTTATCCATAAATACAAAAAGAAATATTACTACACATAGTTAAATTAAAAGTGTTTCAACCATCCCCACTCTACGCTACGTATCTCATCTAAATATACATTAACGGGATAATCCGAATTCTCTACAAATCAGTTCCAATTTTCAAAATGGCAAATAAAATTATTTTCTGATAAAAATATAATATTATTGTAGGTAGGTAGGTAATTTATCGTTTGTCTGAATTCTTCTGACAATCATTTCCAATTTTAAATTAAATTCTCAGTAAAATGTTCTAAGAGTTCATTGATCCAGATTTACCTACAGGCAGACAGATGGATCACAGCCAAAATTAGTAATTTCAATGCAAAAATTTTGTTTACAATTGTCCACAGAACTTCCCCTGGAAACCAGCCCCCGTCACCATCCTGTGCCAGTATTCTCTCGATAGACTGAGCGACCATCCTGCCATCGTCCTGTTTGTGGGTGAGTGATCACCTACGTGTGAATAACCTAAATCAAATGTAAATAAAAAAAATATATTTTAAAGGGGAACGAAAACGAATGATAAATGATGAATGATTAACAAGCGGTCCCGTCGAAAAGAGACACTAGCTAAATCTCGCGCAGATGGAGTGATCTAACTTAAGAGGGAATAACCAGAAAAAACCGGAAATATGTCATTTTTAAATCAAATTTTGGACTTTCTTTTCCACCAAAATATATAAACTGATTTCGAAAGACTGTTCTTTTATCTAGTAAAGCTATGTTTTAAATTTTGAGAAAATATGTTTATTTTTAGTACAATAAGGTTTTACCGTAGGTCATTTGCACATTTGTTAAATTTTCAAACTAAATGTTGTAGTATACAACACACATGTCAAATCATTCATGCAGTAAAATAAATCAATAAATTATCTAGGAAAGCTATACAGGGTATCCGGGGGTAAAGTGCATTAACTTCGGGAGGTGATTCTACGTGATAGTACAAGTAAAAAAGATAAATAACTTTTTTCGAAATTACAACTTTTAGGGGTAGATTTGAGGTAAATTGATAAAATTAGTCCGGCGTGTGCGGCCAGATTTATTATTTTCCGCTGTTACGATACGGGCCAATCTCAATCGAGTCGGGCGCCCGGTAGGCTCTCGGCAAGTAAGATCGTACCTCACACTAAGGATTTTTAGTAGGTACGTCTTTTTGTATGGGAATAAAAATGTTGGAATATGTAAATATGGAATATGTAAATATGGAATTTCGGAAAAAGTTGTTAATCTTTTTTACTCCTACCATCATGTAGAATCACCTCCCGAAGTTAATACACTTTACCCCCGGACACCCTTTATTTCAGAATTTTAATTTTAGTTCAAATAAAATCATTTAAAAAAGGATCCGCACACGTTTTTTGTGACAAAAATACTTCAGTTTGTCTATTTATTTACGGTCTTAAAAACTATTATATTTAAGATTTATTTACAAGACATTTTTCCGATGTTTTAATATTAGCTATTCTGCTATTCGTGGCGGAGATAAATCCAACAAATCAAAGATAATAAAAATCGGTTCAGCCGTTCTCGAGTTATAAATAGTGTAACTAACCCGACTTTGTTTAATGTAGGTACTAGCTGACCCGGCGAACTTCGTACCCCCTTAGAATAAATAAATGTTGTGTTAATTTATTAGCTGAATTAAATTCAGTTTTTTATTAAGTTAAAAATTACACAACGAAGCAATTATCGATCCGCAACTGTCCGTGTTTTGTATCAGAGATGACCTTCTGTACGAATTTATATTTTTGTGGTTTTCTTACTTTTCCACTTGCTTACGGGCCATCCATAAATTACGACTTACGAATTTCCTGATATTTTTACCCCCCCCCCCCCCCCGTCCCGTCCCTATCATACATCGTCACATTTATGAGACCCCTCCCCCCTAGTGAAAAATAATCAAAACAGTATTTCAATTATTTTTTACATGTGACGTTACAGAGCTGATGACCACCCCGTACCCCTAGTCACACTTTCTACTCCCCTCCCCCCCCCCCCCTTAATGTGTGACGTAATTTATGGATGGCCCCTTACGGGAATTGAGTTTCATTTTCTTTTATACATGTGAGGGAAATTATTTATCATAATTATTGTATTTTTCCTTTGGAAGGGTGAAGACACACGTTAACCGTTTGTCTCATTTTCGACTGTTGACATTTAGTGTGTAGGAAAGAGACTAAGCATTATATGTTAAAGAACAAAAGCGAAACAATTAGCGCATTGACATTTGACGTTTTTGAATTTTTGGAATTCACGCAAACTTCAACTAACACAACATTGTTACAGCTCTTTCAAAATAGGAGAATTCGTTCCATACAAAATGTATGGGGAATTTTTTTTTCTTTATAACTATTTATTTCGTTAACTTTTGTGATGTTTTAATAGTTATTATCCTATCCGGGGCGGAGACAAAACCAACAAATCAAAGATCATCAAAATCAGCCCAGCCGTTCTCGAGTTATAAATAGTGTAACTAACCCGACTTTGTTTTATATATTAAGATTACTAATATTATAAAGGCGAAAGTTTGTATGGGTGTATGGATGTCTGGATGTAAGTTTGTTACTCTTTCACGCAAAAACTACTGAATGGATTTTAAAAAATCTTTCACCAATGGAAAGCTACATTATTTGCGAGTACTATAGACTATATATATTGGTAAGCTCTGGCGTTATAAATAATCTCTGGCGTTATGAAATTATTTATCCTACGTTCTCTGTCCCTAACAAAATCGATTTATTGCAAACGTCAGAAAAAAAAGCAAACCAATTGTTGCCTTGGATACGATTTTTTTTTTTAATTAGGCAATTCACCCTAAAAAGAGTGCTTTGTTGGCGTCTTAATAACTATCTCTAAAAATGAATCACCGAAATGTATGTATGCGCATAAACCCGAACGACTGCACTAAATTGGATAATTCGTTTTTTTCGTTATTTTGTATACAACTACCGTTGAGTTCTGGCATAATGAAATTTGTATAAAAAATTGTAATAGGTGGCACGCGAGCAGCTTGAAAACTGGATGTACCGGGAATGAATGTGTGGAATGCGAGAGGTGGGAGGGGGGAGTGGGAGGGGGGGAGATGGTGTGAGGGGGGTGGTGGTGGAGGGGGGAAGGGGAGGGGTAGGAGGGTGGGGGGAAGGGTTAGGGGAGGGAGAGGGGGGAGGGAAGAAAGGGGAAAGGGGAAGGATGGAGGAGGGCGTGGGGAGGGGTGGGGGGTGGGGGGAGGGGGGTTGATGGCGGGAGTGGTGTGGGGAGAGGGAAGGTTAAGGGATAATGGGTGGAGGGAGAGGGGGAAGGGGTTGATGGGGTTGATGGGGGAGTGGAGTGGAGAGAGCTAAAGTGGAGGAGGCGGAGTGGGGATCCCCTAATACCATGCGAGCAAAGCCGCGGGAAAAAGCTAGTATTAAAATAAAATTATTTTTAGTTCTTAATTACTCGGAATGACCTAAAATCGAAATATTTCAGGCAGTCCCAAATGAAAAACCAGTATCCAACAAAAATAGCAAATTGTTCAGAGAAGTCAGAAACGTGATCTTTGACTGATGACATAAGATATTATGTTGTTTTCAGAAATGCCATGATATCTATTTTGGTATACCGTATTAATAATATAATCTGGTAAATGCTCATAACACTGTCTTATCTCTCCGGAACAGTAGGTATGCACTTTGTGGGATACTGGTAGACGCAGTCGATATGATATCAAGCCAATAACAACCCGTAATAAAAACAAAGTTTATTTTCAATTTTCGGGACATATTTTTGGTAGGCTTTTTTTTACATTGGCTCCGTAGAAGAAGCTCTGGAAAAACATGTACTTTGGGGCCTATGTCAACTTTGGGGATGCTGTGTAGAGGGTTTTTTAGGGATAGGAAGTTTTGGGGAGGAAAAAGGTACGAGGGGTGGGTAGTCCAGGAGTAACGGACGTATAAATCCATTTATCCCACTGCGGTGCAAGGTTTCCCTCAACCAGTATCTTCCAATCAGGCCTGCCACGCAGTTAATGGACAAACGCATCCGCCGCCAAGATATAGGCAAACCTCACGTGGGCAATGTGGGCACCCCTCTAGGTCACCAAACATAGGGAATACAAAAAAATAGGGGTCGTGGAAAAGAAAAAAATATTTTTTGTTTTTTTTTTTTAAATTTTTATTTTTGTAATTTTTTATCGACATCCAAATCATTTAATAGTGAACACGATATACCTTAGATAATTTATACGCACTTAGGATATCCGGAGGTTATCTAAAAGAAGGATTTATTGGAAGTAAGCCTCTGGATGAGATCGATCGCGGCCTTGGGCTGGTCTGCGGGTACCATGTGCCCCGCGTTGCGCACCAACACATCGGTGAGGTTACCCGCCGTCTTGGCGTAGCCCGCGAGGCGCTTTCCCACATGCCACTTACAGCGGGTTGCCTTCTTGTACTCGGCCGCTGAGCTGAAGTTGAGCGTTTGCAGATAGCGCTCCGTTAGAGGGTAGGCCACTATGATGTCCAACTGCCCGTTGTAAATCACTCCGCGGTAGTGCGACAGCAGCTCTCCCACCCATCCGGCCACCGACTGCATCACGTCCTCGAGCAAGTTCGTTTCTACTTCCGAGCCGTCGTGGTATGTCAGGTTGCCCACGTGCAGTGCACGGCGAAGCTCGGGGCACTCGAACAGCTTGCTGATGTCGTCAGAATGCATCTCGTCTCCTGTCTTCAGGTAGTTGTAGAAGTTCTTGTATCCAGTCAGATTGAAGAAGAGGGACGGGTATGGCGGCTCACCTCCGTCGATGAGCTTGTCGAAGACTTTGGAAGCGTCCTCCCAGCGGCCGGCTTTAATAAACTCAATCCCGGTCTTTTCGACGGCCTCGATCTGTTTCCTGCCATTGTCGTCCACTAGACCGATTTGGTAAAGATAGGGGGAGTAGAACAGCTGGTTGACCGGGTCTGACAACCCGTTGCCGATGGCGAAGCCTTTAAGATTGATGAGTTGCGAGGCCTTTTTATTCTCACGGTGGATGGCATGGCAAACAGCCGGCACATACTTCCCAGCGTAGGACTCGCCCGTCGCGTAGAACTCATTCTTTTGCAGGTCGGGGAACAATTGGAAGAACTGCAACAGAGCGGTGTAAAGGTTGTTCCCCACAACCGTCTCGTTTTTTGCGAATCCGTTGTCCGTCCAGCTGAATCCAGTGCCAACCGGGTTGTCGATGTAGATGACGTGATTGTTCTCCGTCCAAGAGTATTTGCGTCGTTCTACGCGGCCATGCCTGTAGGCAAAGGGACCGTTCTCGGTGAACAAGCCATACAGCGAAGAGGCACCCGGTCCGCCTTGAAGCCAGAGGATGACGGGCGCGGTTTCCGGGCTGTTCTCCGCTGGGAAGTACCAGAAAAAGGTGTTGGAAGAGCGCGCCTTGTCTACCGTAAGGAATCCGGAATAGCTCTCCACTCCGTGGAAGGCGGGAAACTTCACGCGGGCCTGATGGCGCCCCTTGGCCAGGAGTCCGGCATTGATGAGTGGGGTCAGATACAGCGCCTCCCCGCATTCTTCGCACTCCCCGATGGGTGTCGTGACAAACTTGGGCCGGTACGAATTCAAGAAGTAGCCTTCTGCCGTCAGCAGAGAGGTCACCACCACCAACACGAAACTCAGCCTATTTAGCATTGTATATTTATTCCGTAATATCTACTCACAGCAGGGGGAATAAATGCAAACTAAACTAATTTCATTTGTGTGACTGGCTGCGATACACTAGATCACCGTGGAATGAGTGCGACCTTTCTCTGATTAGACTCGGCCGGGGGTCACGGAATCAGGGCTGCCCGTCAATATGGAATTACGATGAAAACAATATGATGACGCGAAATTTAAAAATAGACAAAGTTATAAATATAGTAGGTACAAGTAAAACATGGACAGGGTTACGAATGAAGATGCTATGGTTCGGATGAATAACGAAAAAGAAGTTATTAAAACTTTAAAAATCCGAAGATTTCAATATCTTGGACATGTGAAGATCCAGAGAATCCAGAGAAGTATGAGATCTTGCATCTCATAATGCAGGGAGAGATTGCCGGAAGACGGGGCCCTGAAAGAAGGAGAACATAATGGCTGAAAAACCTGAGACATTGGTTTGGCCAGTCTGTTCTGGGCCGCAGGACCTAAACAAAGTCCGCAGAGCCAACATGATAGCCAACATCCGTTGAACGGACAGGGTACAAGAAGAAGAACAGGGAAAACATTGTATACCACCCTTCCTTATTATTAAAGGACGTACTTGACTTACATTAACCAGTGATTCCTGACATTATTTGGAGTAAAAAATTAATGATATTTTGGTCTCGATTGGCATTTTTATGTTTTTTTTTATCAACCTAAAACATGAACATAGTCAGTGGGTATTGGACAGGTAGGATGGGTTGAGGGATTGGGCGGTTACACTGAGTGACCAGTGACGAAATGTGGAAGAATATGTTTTTGCTTAGTTTCGACAAAAAAAAAACATCAAAAAAGGTCACCGGAGACCAAATTTCATTAACATTTTTTGCAAAAAAATAATGTCACGAATCACCTGTTAAAGTAAATCAAATATCTACATTTTATATCACCCCCATGTAAATTATAATTTAAGGAATAATTGTAGCAGTCTAAAAAATAAATTTAAAGTGATCTATCTTCCAATAAAACTAAAAAAACGAATCGAAGCAGAATATTTTCCTAACTTTGAATATTTGCTCAAAATGTTAGTATTTGGCAGATCTCGCCAACGATTACAAGAACAGCGATTAATCGTATGCTGGCACTCAGAAGGTTAAAAACATCGATTCGACTTGGTTGGTCGGCGGTTAAAAGCCATTCAAATCTCGCGCGCTGAACTGTCAATCCTTTTAATATTATAAAGGCGAAAGTTTGTGCGGATGTATGGATATATGTTTGTTACTTTTTCACACAAAACATACTGAATGGACTTTAAAAATTCTTTCACTAATAGAAAGCTACATTATTTGCGAGTACTATAGGCTGTATATATTGGTAAGTTCTGGCGTTATGAATAAGCTCTGGCGTTATGAAATTATTTATCATAGGTTTTCTGTCCCTAACAAAATCGAGTTATTGCAAATGTCAACAAATTGTTGCCTTGGAAACGATGTTTTTTTTTTAATTAGGCCATTCACCCTAAAAAGAGTGCTTTGTTGGCGTCGTACTTATATCTATCTCTAAAATTGAATCGCCGAAATGCATGTATGCGCATAACTTCCGAACGACTGCACCAAATTGGATGATTATTTTGTATAAAACTACTGTTGAGCTCTGGCAATATGAAATTTGTATAAAAAAATGTAATAGGTGGCACGCGAGCAGTTTGAAAACTAAATGTACTGGGAATGAATGTGTGGAATGCGAGAGGTGGGAGGGAAAAGTGGGGAGGGGGAAGAGGGGAGGGGGGGAATGGGGAGAAGATGCGGGGAGGGCAATGGGGGAGGCGGAAGGTGAGGGGGAGGAAGGTAGGGTGAAGGGGTTAGGGGAGGGGAAAGGGGGAGGAAAGGAAGGGGGAGGGTGGAAGAGGCTGGGGGGGAGGTGGAGAGTGGAGGGGTAGAGGGTGGGGGAAGGGGTGGGTGGAGGGGAATAGTGGGGGGGGAGTGGAGTGGGGAGAGGGAAGGTGGAGGAGGCGGACTGAGAATCCCCCTAATACCATGCGAGCGAAGCCGCGGGAAAAGGCTAGTTGTTATATAAAACTGTCAACAATGAATAATATGATAAAGATACTCATTATAACTGTTGGCTCTTACCAGTGTTCTTCAACCGGTGTTCCGCGGACCAGGTGCTGGTCAACAGAAATTTTCTACCGGTCCGGAATAAATTTAATATTAATTCAAATTTTAACGATTTTTTCGAATCGGGAGAGACTGGTTAGGGGAGACTATTTGAACTTTCCAGCCAAACTTTATCGACCGCCTTTCATTGCAGTGGGAGGGATGGATTTATACGTCCGTCACTCCTGGATACCTTTTCCTAAAGATGACATAGGCTCTCAGGGATTTTTTTTTCTGAGAACCTCCTGTGTGGAGAGCTATTGTAAAAAAATAAAAAGTTAAGAGTTTTAAAAGCAGTCATGAGGTACACTGGTAACATTAAAGTGCGTTGAATTTTTCGTTGGATTTTTTATCAATCAATGTTACAGAAAACTATTTTACCTTCGCCTCAAACCAAGAATCATCAGATAAGTTGGTAGTAATATGAAAAAGCTATACAATACAAATACATTCGATGCGCAGTTGCCGGACAATGCACGCGCTCCGCAGCTTACGGGTTAATAATAGGTTCAGGTTGTTCAAATATTTAGGGACGGGTTGTTTCAATTTTTTTTAATAATTCATAATTTTTAAGGTTAATTTTTACATTTTGATTATTTCAATTTTGTGAATCAACTGGCCTAACAAAACTTGAATAGAACTTACACAAAACGGGAAAACTAATCTTAAAAATTTGATGAAATTCAAAATTTTTTAAGGCGCCGCAACCGGACTCAAAAAGAAGAAGGTGAAGAGAAAAAGATCAATTAAGTTTAATTTAAAATTAAATTTATTTTATTTTTAAATGCTAGAGGTTATAAAAATACTACTTTTGTTTTTTAATTAGTGATAATTTCAAATGTCTTCCTAAAACAAAGAAAAATACCATCATGCTCAATAAATTAACAAACATATAGTTTTTACAAATTTTAATCACAGTAGGTAGGGTTCATCAAAGGCAAACAATTGCATTAAAAGGAGAAATCAGCTATACCTACAAATTACCAAGGGCGGATCCAGCTTTGGCGCCAGGGGGGGGGGGGCACATAGCGCCAGGGGGGGGGGGGGTCACACAGTCGTGGTCAAGTCACAAGAAGTTATAATTTAATTTTGATAATAATAGATACAAGTATAAAGTAGGTTCACCTAGGTCCTGGACCCAGCCCAGGGGGGGGGGGGTCATGACCCCCATGACCCCCCCCCCCCTGGATCCGCCCTTGCAAGTTACAAGATTTGTGTAACTAGGTACATAATTAATAATATATACCCAACCCAGTCAAATAATATATGTTTAAACACACAGTTGTAGTGTTTCATTATACATAGATAGGTAAGCATAACAAATTTTCGAAGCGATTGACATGATAGGTAAACAACGTGTTGAAATATAATGCCATATAAAATGAAATTCTCTTATTTGCTGTTTACCAAAATTTTCATTTTTAAATAAGTATCTCCTACAGTCCCACCATTTTTAAATGGGAAATAACTGACAATCACAGGCGTCTTATCTCTCCGGAACAACATGAATTTTGTGGGATATTGGTGTGATAAAACAAAGTCGATGTGATAACTAACAAAGGAAGTCGATTACAATGGCACAACATTCACAACAAACTCTTGTCGTCGCTTTAGAGAAGAATTTACACATTATTACAGTCATGGTGATAATTTATACGACACCCAAATTTACTTGGCTCGTATCTAAAACATCACGCAAAGGTTTGTACATACATCATCATTTAAATATTTGCATTTTTGACATTTGAAGATTATCTAAAAGAAGGGTTTATTGGAAGTGAGTCGCTGGATGAGATCAATCGCGGCCTTGGGCTGGTCTGCGGGTACCATGTGCCCCGCGTTGCGCACCAACACCTCGGTGAGGTTACCCGCCGTCTTGGCGTAGCCCGCGAGATGCTTCCCCATACGCCACTGGCCACGGGGCGCCTTCGCATACTCGGCGGCCGAACTGAAGTTGAGCGCTTGCAGGTAGCGCTCCGTCAGAGGGTAGGCCACGATGATGTCCAACTGCCCGTTGTAGATCACCCCGCGGTAGTGCGACAGCAGCTCTGCCACCCAGCCTGCCACCGACTGCATCATGTCCTCGCGCATGTGCATTTCTACTTCCGTACCTTCGTGGAATGTCAGGTTGCCCACATGCAGGGCACGGCGCACTTTGGGGCACTCGAACAGCTTGACGAAGTCACCCGAATGCGTCATATCTGCTGAATGCAGGTAATTGAAGTAGAAATTGTATCCCGTCAGGTTGAAGAAGAGGGTGGGGTATGGTGTAACATCTCCGTTGAGCAATTGGTCGAACACGTTGTAGGCGTCCATCCAGCGCTTGGCTTTTATATACTCCACGCCGGTCTGCTCTAGAGCCGCAACCTGCTTCATGCCACTGTCATCCACTAGGCCTATCTGATACAGGTAGGGAGCGTAGAATAATTGGTGGACCGGATCCGATAGCCCGTTGCCGATGGCGAAGCCTTTAAGATTGATTTTCTGTGACGCGTTCTTATTCTCGCGGTGGATAGCGTAGCAAACAGCCGGCACGTACTTCCCGGCGTAAGACTCGCCGGTGACGTAGAACTCGTTCTTCTGCAGATCGGGGAAGAGCTGGAAAAACTGCAGCAGAGCTGTGTATAGGTTGTTTCCCACCACCGTCTCGTTTTGCGCGAAGCCACTCTTCGTCCAGCTGAAACCGGTGCCCACCGGGTTGTCGATGTAGATGACGTGGTTGTTCTTTGTCCAGGAGTACTTGCGCCGCTTCACGCTGCTGTTTTTGAAGGTAAAGGGTCCGTTCTCAGAGAATAAACCGTACAGAGATGAAGCACCAGGCCCGCCCTGCAACCACAACAATACGGGCGCGTTTTCCGGTCTATTCTCTGCAGGAAAGTACCAGAAGAAGGTGTTGGAAGAGCGCGCTGCATCCACCGTCAGGAAACCGGAGTAACTCTCCACTCCGTGGAATGCGGAGTGCTCCACTCTGGACTTGTTGCGCCCCTCGGCCAAGTGCCCTTTCTGAATGTACGGGGTCAGGTATAATGGGTCTCCGCAGTCCTCACACTCCCCGAGGGGCTTCGTGGCAAACTCACGCCGGTATGCATTGAGGAAAAACCCTTCAGCCGTCAGCAGACAGGTCGCCACCACCAAAACGAAACTCAGCGTCTTTAACATTGTTTGTTTGAATCGTAATACCTACTCACAGTAGGCAGAGCAAACACAAACTAAACACGTCAGCAAATAAATACTGTCTGACTGGCCGTGATTACGACTGGTCGGTCGCTGAAATGAGTGCGACCTTTTCTCCGATTAGCCCCGGCCGGGGGTCAATCGCGAATCAGGGCTGCCCATCAATAAATATTTTAAATTAAAAATATTCTTTATTGTTTATAGTGGAATAACCTATTGAGTAAAACATGAAAAAGTAAATTTTAATCAATGAAAATATATTAACCACTTTCAAACAAAAAATATGAAATAGAAAAATCGGAAAAAATTCGATCGCATCTAGGAATTGAACCACCTTTCTTCTTTGGTCATATTTAACTGTATCATACTTCATCTAAGAACTACCAACATTGTCTTCATTTTCGCATATTTTTGGCAACTATTTATTAATTTTTCAGGTTCTCCATTAAGCAATTATACACTAAAATATTATGGAAAAGATTTAAAATTTTAAAAAAGTGTATGGGGGTAGTTTTACTATTGTGACGTATGTCAAAAGATATTTACTAAACTCTCTGTAGGTGACATTGAAAATATCGATGCTCAATGCAGAATCGTTAAGCAGTTAAGTTGCTCTGTTTAATGGAGCATTCTGATAGGCAGAAGTTCTTGCTTTCGGAGCATAAAAAAGTGCCTGGGATCGCCCACGAGTATACGCTTTAGGGACATATAAGTTAATCTCTTTCAACGTAGGCGAATTTAGTAGGTATAGGAATTTAGCTTATAAAAATGTTTACTTAAAAATATTTTTCGGCGGGCTTCTAATTTATTTATTTATTTATTTATTGTTTTGGAACATTTACAGAGTATTAACATAAAAAAGTCATTAGATAAGCATTGTAAAAAGCGTAGATGTTAATAGTCCACTTAAAAATGTTCACAGAATGCACAGTTTAATAGAAGTTAACAGAAATTAGAAATAGCAAAATATAAACAGAGGTATAAAAAGAGATAACAAAAATTGTGATGATAAAATATAGAGATGACAAAGATAAAAAAGATCGATATAAGATGTAAAAAACAGAAAAACCAAAAAGTAAAGTACAAATATAGTAAGAAACAGCCATTCACATTCAAGTTTAAGATCAAATATAAGTATTTTCAATTCTCAGTTACTTGTTAGGTTAGTCTATTGTTAATTTGCTTTTTAAAGTAAGCGAGACTATTTGCATAGATGTCTATATGGTTACATTCAATGAAATTATACAGACGACACATTCGAGACAGTGGATTGAAGTATGCAATATTGTTTTTAAATAATTCGAGATGAAATATATTCTGACTCCTTAAATTGCGTCTATTGGGGACCTTAATAAGAATATTGCTCAGACAATGAGTTGTTTCAAGCTTATCATGAATGATTTTGTATAGACTCATTAAATCAGCAACTTTTCTTCTTTTTTCCAGAGTTGTAAACTTAAAATATTGGAGTCGTTCCTCGTAAGATTGGAGTAAGGCATTTAGTCCAAGTTTAAATGATAACAATCTCAGAAATTTTTTTTGCACAGATTCAATAGTTTTTGAATATTTTAAGTAGTGTGGGTTCCAGATAACACTACCATATTCCAATTTGCTTCTGACCAATGAGTTGTATAGGGTTATAATGGAATGGGACTTTTTAAATGGTTTCGATATTCTATGTATAAATTCTAATACATATTAAGATTGAGCATTCCTGTTATGAACAACGATGGATACAGGAATACAGGTAATGCTGTAAACCTGTTAACGTAACGCTGTAAACCGGTAAACCTGTACTTTTCTATTTCTAGGATATGGTTTTGTTCAGAAAGGGCCCGAATAATAGAGTTATATTCCAGGATGCTGCGTACAAGTGCTTCATATATTCTCCGTATTGCAATTCCATTAGTAAATGATCTCGCATTACGAAGAACAAATCCAAGCCTTTTGTTGGCGCGGGAGACAATTTTTTTATTCTTTTATAGTAATACCTTACAAGAGTCTCAGCTGCTCCCGTCTGGAACAAGTGAGACTATGGCATCCCCAATTGGGGTATGTCATGAGACTGAAGGTAGTGGGGAGGGGAAGGAGATTGGGAAGAGGAAGGTGGGGAAGTACCTGGCTATTCAGATCTAACCAAACACGTCTAACGCCATTTCAATTCTGAATGGTAGTCTTACACCATGGCAATACTAAGAGTATCTTCCACTCTGGAACGTGCCGCAAATATATTAGATATATATTATTTTAGATGAATAAATTGTGAAATAACGCAAATAAATCAAATAAAATTTACCTACGACCTTGGGGTGACCTACGACCTTGGGGTGACCTATGACCTTGGGGTGACCTACGAACTTGAGGTGACCTACAACCTTGGGGTGACCTACGACCATGGGGTGACCTACGACCTTGGGGTGACCTACGACCTGGGTGACCATCCTTGTCTTTATCCTTATCACTCCCCAAGTCAAGCGTGCGTAAAGGCCCGACCGTTTGCCTTGCCATCGATCACCGTTCGCATCACACTTTTCGTAACATCACATTTTTCGTAACATTAAATTTTCGTAACACATTACCACTTTTCGTAACACATCACCACTTTTCGTAACGCATTCACCAGTTTACCCCCCAAGTCATTGCTTCAACATCAACATATCGTTATAATGGAATCCCACCACGAATTGCCAGTATCAAACATAGAAATGTGAAAAAATAACAACACAAATAAATATAAAAAGATTTTGCAATAAAACTGAAAAAGCGAATCAAAATACAGAACGTTTTCCTACCTGTGAATATCCCTCAAACAATAATCGTTTTTGCCAGTTCTCGCCAAGGGGTCGTCCATTAATCACGTGATGTTTTTTAGCAACTTTTTAACCCCCCCCCCCTTGGTGATATGTGGTGAGGTTTTATGAATAGGTGAAATTTTCAGAATATTAGCACGAAAAATAAATACACGTGATATCTCATTATACCCCCCCCCCCCCGTCGTGATATTTCGAGATTTTTTCTGAACCCCCCCCCCTCCCGTTTCGAGCCTCACGTAATGGACGACCCCCCAAGGGGCTGTTCAAGTATTACGTAACGCACTTGGGGGGGGGGTCTTGTGAAACGTTACTGTACGTTACGAGGGGGGGGGGGGGAGGGCGAATATGTTTTTCTTTATTTAGATAAAAAAAAAACTAGGGAATTAAAATCTTCCAAGTTGGCAACCCTTTTTCGTTCTCGAAATCTCTTGTTTTATTTATTACCGCAAACGCGATTAAAACAAGAAAAAGGTATTTAAGCGACTTTCCAGTACTTTGCGCAACTTAATTGTGACTTTCAGGCAAAATTGTCACTTGGGCGTTACGTTACGTTTAGGGGGGGGGGGGTACGGAAAAACGTTACGGCGCGTTACGGGGGGGGGGGAGGGGGGGTCAAAAATCTTCAAAAATTGCATTACGTAATACTTGAACGCCCCCCAACCACACACGGCCGAATTATTAATTTACGTCGCCAAAAATATTTATATTTGAAATTCAGATCAGAAATGCGTATGAGAAAATTACCTAATTAAAAAATCTTTCAAAATTAAAAAAAAAACCTTATTAGAACTAGTTGGGGTCAGGTGGTCGTAGAACTCTTATTAAAAATTATGAATTATTGTGCATTAAAACCCGTCTGCTTGTTTAGGAATAAATACATCCCCAAACATGTAATCGCTTTATACTTTCATAAGACCAAAAAGGTCCCGAGCGACCTTACATTTTAAAAGCTATATATATATCTCTCTTCTTCTCATGCAAACGTATATTTTTCTTTTGACCAGAAAGAGAACGAAATAATGCTTCTTATTGTTTTTGAAATGTGAAAGCTATCTTGTATAGATATTTTACAATCTCAATCCAAAGTGACGGTTTCTGATTTTTCGTGTGAATCTGAGGCTTCCATACTGTGAGGTGGGAATATATTGAACCAAGCAAACGGGTTAAATTATTATTGTATTTGGAATTAGTGATACAGTTGGAACATATAAATATGATTAAACTGTAAAATGATGATAACTTATAAAATTGTTCGTTTTTAAATATGTAGTTCTTTTCTCTTAATCCTCATTTCCTTTAGACCGGGTTTGCCAAGATTACCTGAAAAGAATGCGCTCTATTTAAGAAAGGTGAAAAACGGTGGACATACATTTTATACCTTAAAAGGTATTTTTCGAACCAGTAAAATAATGACGTGGAACTCGGTGGAACTTTTCTTCCATCAATTTATTTTTTTAAGAAAATTAGTGTTTCATAAAACATATATTCTATCTCTATTGTGTTATGTTAAAAATAATTTTAAATTAAAGCGCATACCTGAAACTTCAATATCCATACTGAAAACTTTTTGATTTTTAAATAGGGAAAACAGGAGGAGCGTAGCTCGATACATATCTCAACTTTGCGCGCATGCCCAGGCTATTGGGTCGCGTTCACAATTTTTTTTACGGATTTGTGAACTGGTTAATGGAGAATGATTCAAAGATATTTATAATTAATTAGTTTGAAGACAATTCTTTACCTATTTTTGGCGCCTTAATTTCCTTTGGCCGAACTTGTGTGCAACGATCACAAGAAAAGCGATTAATCGTTTGCTGGCACTCAAGGGGTTAAAAGCATCAATACGACTTGGGTTGGTCGGTGGTTAAAAGCCATATCTCGAACTGCCAATTGTTATATAAAACTGTCAACAATGAATAATATGATAACGAGACACATTTTATTATAACTGACGGCTCTAAACCAGTGTTCTTCAACCGGTGTTCCGCGGGTCGGCGCTGGTCCACAGAAAGTTTATAATGGTTCGGAATAAATTTAATGCGCATTGAATTAAATTTTAATGTGATATTAAAACTTTGCAATTTACTCACAACTAAGTTGCCTCTAAAATAATGAAATATTAAAATCTGGATATTGTGTTTTATAATTGTTATAAATTGTTATTCAGCAGAAGGACTTCAAAGTAAAACATCTGGATTCAAGGCGGAATTCCTTTGGTTTTATTCACATGCACATTGTTACAATAATTTGTCCCGACCGACAAAACACTGAATTTGGTCACTTTGACCACTTGCTAGATAATGCTAGCTGTTTACAGGAGATCCACGAATTAAGAGAGTTTTTAACTAGAAACGCAGGCTATTTATAAATAACATTTTCTAATACCAACAAATAATCAAAACACACTTGTGTCAGCCATTGTACGATATAAAACAGAAATCTACTTTATCGTTTAACATTTAATTTTAGTTTCGCCTTACGTCGCTAATCTGCAAAATGCTACCAACTAACAACAATAAGCTACAAAAATACGCCGCTAGATGGCAGTAGCCTTCACTTTTTAACAATAATCTAAAAAACAAACAAATAAAATAGCACATAACCGTACTAGATATTTGATATAACTTTTGATTATTTTTATTTATGTATTTATTTATTTATTGACGCCCTATTGGGCTTTTACATATAAAATACAAATTTCATTTATAACAGCAGTAGGTATAACACAAAATAAAAAAGATTAAAAAATATACAAATAAAGCATAAACTCAATGTAAAATAATAGGAATACATCTAATGCTAATTCCACATGGATGACTTTAGGGAACTCGTATGTACATATACCTACGAGCAATAAAAACATTAAAAATAATCAAAACACATTAATTTTTACTGAATTACTCGTTGTATGCTTTTGAAATAAGAACAATAAAAATAAAAACAATAAACAAAAGAAAATTGAAATAAAATAAAATGATTTCTCATTCATTATTTATATTTAAAAAGTGGTGGACTAATTTGGCTTTAAATGAATCGAAATTTAAATTAAAAATGTCAGCGACATCAGTTAGTTCATTGCCCAACCTGTGTATTCTTTCCATCACAGAATTCGTAGCGAAGTTATTGTTGTAAAATAAAATGTTTCGTCTAGTATATTTTGGAGGTATGTGTAAGGATAACAAGTTTATAGCGTCAGGGCAGTCCAACCTTGAATGAACAATTTTATACAATAAAAGGAGATCAAATATTTTTCGCCTTTCAGATAATTTCGATAAGTTAAGTTTACTGCGTAAATTGACATAATTGATTTCAATAATAGGAACACCAATTTTGAAATTAATAAAACGTAAAAATTTATTTTGAATTTTTTCAATTTGTGAACAATGAGAGTTGAAATGAGGACACCAAATGCTTGAACAGTATTCCACCTGACTTCTAACCAAAGACGTGTATAGTAATTTTATGGTTTTTATGTTATTAAAGTCTTTAGCGATTCTGAGGATAAATCCAAGCATTTGTAATCCCTTACTGGTAATGCTAATGATGTGATTCAAGAAGCGTAATTTGGAGTCAAAGATAACGCCAAGGTCGTTGAATTCAAAGACTCTTTTTAGAGTGGCATTGTTAATTGTATACTCGAATAGTAAAGGGGTTTTAGATCTATGAAAACTGATCGTTTGGCATTTGTTGATATTAAGATATAATTTGTTTGCGATGCACCATTCATAAAGTTTATTTAAGTTCATTTGTAGAGTTAAACAATCAAAAGAATTTTCAATCGATTTAAACATCTTTAGATCGTCGGCAAATAGAAGAAAGTGAATATTATCGAAAATTAATGAAATGTCGTTAATAAATAGTAGGAAAAGAATTGGTCCTAGGTGGGAACCTTGGGGGACCCCACTTAAGGCAAAAAAAGTGTATGAGGTTGTGGAGTTAATTTTTACAGATAGTTTTCTAAACGATAAGTAGCTTCTAAGCCATTCGAGAAAGTTGCCGCTTATTCCCAAGTGTTCTAATTTTTCCATTAAAATGCGATGAGAAACAGTATCAAAGGCTTTGCTAAAATCAGTATAAATAGTGTCAACTTGAAGACCCTTGGAAAGTGCATTAGAAATAAAATTTTCGTAAAGCAATAAGTTAGATGACGTAGATCTGCCTGGCATGAAACCATGTTGAAATATTGATATAAGCGGTTTAATTTGATGCATGATTTTACTTAATATAATCTTTTCAAAAAGTTTAGGTAGTGATGACATAATACATATGGGTCTATAATTTTCAATTTGACTTTTATCACCTTTTTTAAAAATAGGTGTTATAAAGCTACTTTTCCATATTTCAGGAAAACAACCTGTAGATAAAGATAAATTGAAAATTATAGTAATAGGAAGAGCTAGAACATGGACACAGTTTTTAAGTAATATTGAGGGAATCATATCTGGCCCCGAATTCGACCTGATATCCAGCTGTTTGATAAAAGTCACAACATCATTTACTTCCACATGGATGTTATGCAAGTTGAGTGAGCTTTCGGTAAATTGGGGTTTATCAGATAAAATGTTGTCATTGTCTTTAACGTATACACTCTTGAAGAAATCTGCAAATAAATTTACAATATCGTTTTTGTCACGACCCGCTTTTTTCCCGTAAAACATTGTACCAGGAAAGTTAGAGTTATTTTTCCGAAAGGAATTAGCGTAATTCCAAAATTTATTAATATTTGTTAAAATAGAATTTTCAACATTGTTAGTGTATTCTTTAAAACATACTTTCGATTTCCTAGTACAATCCTTACGCACAACAGAGAATGCGATATAATTATCTAGGTTCTATTTATTTTATAACGTTTGTGGGCAATTTTTTTATCGTATGTTAGATTAATTAGTTCAGAATCGAACCATTTAGGGAATTTAGAAGTGTAATATTTTTGTAGGGGAACAAAGCTGTCGATTGCTTGATAAATTGCATTGTAAAAATATTCTAAGGCCTCATTTAAACTTGTGCTTTTACAAGTGAGATCATAAGCCCAATTATTAGTAGATAAAAATAATAATAATTTTTCAGTTAGGTTGGATATTTTGGCTTCAAATCCAAATGGGGACCGCGCATCCGTTCCCCTTAATTTTGCGAAGACAATACATGCCATCTGCAGCTCACGGGTTAATAAAATTTAGGTTATTAAAATATTGAATGTTTGTCTTGCAAATATTTTAGATAATAAAGATTAAGTAATTTATTTATTTTTAAATGCGGTTATGAATTTACTATTTACTTTTTTTTGGAAATTTTTAAATTTCTCCCTAAAACAAAGAAAAAGACGGTCAATGACTCAATAATTTATTTTATACATAAATAGTTTTACAAAGTTAAACGATTGCATAAAAGCTGCAATCAGCTAAACAAGATAAAATATTTGTGTAACTGGGTACATAATTTATTATAAGTCAAATATGTTTGATAAAATATGGTATACAGTGTACTTATATAGACAGTTTTAGTGTTTCGTCAAAGGTATAACAAAGTTTCAAAGCGATTGTACACGTTTTGACCTAGGTATAACGCTAAATAAAATGTAATATTTGAAATATTTTGCTGTTTACCAATAATCTCGTTTTTAGATTAGTACCTTTCTGCAGTTCCACTATTTTAAAATGGGAAATAACTCGCAATCAAGACCGTCTCATTTCTCCGGAACAATTTGAATATTGTGGAATATTTTGTGATAAAAAAGTCGATTTCAATGACACAACAAACTCTAGTTGTCGCTGTAGATACGAATTTACTTTGTAGTTAAAACAGATAGTAATTTCTATTCCATCCAAATCCACTTTGCTCTATCTAATAATCCTGCAAAGGTTTGTACAGACATAATCATCCAAACATTTGCATTTTGGACATTTGTAGGTTATCTAAAAGAAGGGTTTATTGGAAGTGAGTCGGTGAATGAGATCAACCGCGGCCATGGGCTGGTCTGCGGGTACCATGTGCCCCGCGTCGCGCACCAACACCTCGGTGAGGTTACCCGCCGTCTTGGCGTAGCCCGCGAGGTGCTTCCCCACATGCCACTTGCCACGGGGCGCCTTCTTGTACTCAGCCGCCGAACTGAAGTTAAGCGCTTGCAGATAGCGCTCCGTCAGAGGGTAGGCCAAGATGATGTCCAACTGCCCATTGTAGATCACCCCGCGGTAGTGCGACAGCAGCTCTGCCACCCAGCCTGCCACCGACTGCATAATGTCCTCGCGCATGTGCATTTCTACTTCCGTACCTTCGTGGAATGTCAGGTTTCCCACATGCAGGGCACGGCGCACCTTGGGGCGGTCGAACAGCTTCATGAAATCAAGCGAATGTGTCACATCTTCTGAATGCAGGTAATTGAAGTAGAAATTGAATCCCGTCAGGTTGAAGAAGAGGGTGGGGTATGGTGTAAGGTCTCCGTTGAGCAATTCGTCGAACACTTTGAAGGCGTCCATCCAGCGCTTGGCTTTGATATGCTCCACGCCGGTCTGCTCTAGAGCCGCAACCTGCTTCATGCCACTTTCGTCCACCAGGCCTATCTGATACAGATAGGGAGCGTAGAATAATTGATGGACCGGGTCTGACAGCCCGTTGCCGATAGCGAAGCCTTTGAGGTTGATTTTCTGTGATGCGTTCTTATTCTCGCGGTGAATGGCGTAGCAAACAGCCGGAACGTACTTCCCGGCGTAGGACTCGCCGGTGACATAGAACTCGTTCTTCTGCAGGTCGGGGAACAGCTTGAAAAACTGCAGCAGTGCGGAGTATAGATTGTTCCCTACCACCGTCTCGTTTTCTGCGTAGCCGCTCTTCGTCCAGCTGAAGCCGGTGCCCACAGGGTTGTCGATGTAAATAACGTGGTTGTTCTCTGTCCAGGAGTAATTGCGCCGCTCCACGCTGCCGTTTTTGTAGGTGAATGGTCCGTTTTCAGAAAATAAGCCGTACAGCGATGTTGCACCTGGCCCGCCCTGCAACCACAATAATACGGACGCATTTTTCGGTTTATTCTCTGCAGGAAAGTACCAAAAGAAGGTGTTGGAAGAGCGCGCTGAATCCACCGTCAGGAAACCAGAGTAGCTCTTCACATCGTGGAAGCCGGAGTACTCCACTTTGGACTTGTTGCGCCCCTCGGCCAAGTGCCCTTTCTCGATGTACGGGGTCAGGTATAGGGGGTCTCCGCAGTCCTCACACTCCCCGAGGGGCTTCGTGGCAAATTTACGCCGGTATGGATTAAGGAAAAACCCTTCAACCGTCAGCAGACAGGTTGCCACCACCAATGCGAAACTCAGCGTCTTTAGCATTGTTTACTTAGTTGGTAATACCTCCTCACGGTAGACAGAGCAAACATAAACTAAACACGTCAATGAATACTGTCTGACTGGTCGCGATTACGACTGGTCAGTCGCTGAAATGAGTGCTACCATTTCTTTTTCAGCCCCGGCCGGGGGTCAATCACGAATCAGGGCTGCCCATCAATAAATATGTTAAATTATAAATATTCTTTATTATTTTATAGTGCAATAATCTATTAAGTAAAACCTGAAATTGCAATCATTACTATTTATTAACAACTTTGAAACGAAAAATGTGACAAATGATGAAATAAAAAAAATTGAAAAATAACGAAATAAAAAATTTAAAACAAAATGAAAAAAAAAACTGAAAAATGGAAAAACATTCGGTCGCATATAGGTATTGAACCCCGTCCCTTCGGTAATACCTAACTGTATCTTACTTCAACTAAGAACTACTAACATTATTTTCATTTTCTTCTTTTTTCACATATCTGCTATTTATTTTTTTTTATTTTATTTTATTTTATTTTATTTAAGTATACAAAACAGGCATGGTGCCCAAAAAATTATATACATGAATGTTTAAACATAGTGATAACGAAAATACATAGTATCGAAAATAATAATATTAACATAGTGATTGTATAATAACAAATAAATGAAATGATAATAATAACAAAAGATAGTAACAAAAGTAATTAAGCTGAGGTGAATGACAGGTAGGAATGGGTAAAAGGTAAGTACATGGTAGGTAAATGTTCATAAACAATTTATGATTGTTACCTGTACTGGTGAGACGCTGATTTGGTAGGTACAATATTGCCTCTCTATAAATAAAGGGCTTCATCACAGTATCAGCTTGATATGATAAAAGGTAAAACTTTTTTTTTGAAATGTTTAAATTGGTCATTAAAAATGTCTATTTCTTTATTAGAGCAATGTATAGCGTTATAACTTCTCAGTGTTCGTGGTAAAGGGGAGAAATACCCTGTATTTGTGAGGTAGGCTTTAATATAGAAAATGTCTTTCATCCTCCTTGTTGACTTTCTTGATGATGTGTTAATGTTAATTTGGGACAAAATGTTTGGTGTATCAACTGATGAGTGTATAATTTTGTGTAAAAGTAATAAATCAGAAAGTTTACGTCTGGCTGTTAGAGAGTGTAGTTTATAGTGTGAATTTCGGTCATTGTATGTTCCAAATTGATCAGATATACCTTCACGATAAGCAATTACACGGGTTAATTTTCTTTGTGTGGATTCGATCCTATAATTATGAATTTCATAATTGGGAGACCAAATTGTGGATGCATATTCGAGGATACTTCGCACAATTGATTTATATAATGTTAATGTTAATTCTGCACTTTTAAAACAGTTTGTGATTCTTAGCGTTAATCCTAATACTTGTGATGCACATTTTGAAATTGCATCTACATGTTTATTGAAGCTAAGTGAAGAGTCAAATGTCACGCCCAAGTCTTTAATTGAAGTTGTGTTACGTAATGCGACATTGTTAATGTGATATGTGTTTGAAAATTTATTGATGTTTTTTGTGAAGGAAATTACAGCACATTTGTTTTCGTTAAAATATAAATCATTTAGTGTGCACCATTCATGAAGTGATGATAAGTCTTTTTGCAAATCGGCGCAATCTTCTAATGATGTTATTTTTTTGTACAACTTAAGGTCATCGGCAAACAGGAGATATTTTGATTTTTTTATTCCTAAAACTATGTCGTTGATAAATATTAAAAACAGTAACGGTCCAAGATGTGAGCCCTGCGGAATTCCCGACGTTGCCGTAAATTTTTTTTTTTCTTTCGTATGGTGGGGGGTCAGAGGGGGACATCTAGGTCTGCGAGCCAGTCTAGGGCCTCAGGCGTTGCCCTGTGGACCTCATAAATCCCGCCGGGGAATGAATGGAGCGGGCATTCGTTGACTACATGTTCGGTGGTCTGCACCGCACCGCATTCACACGTCGCCGACTCTTTAAGGCCCCATCTATGCATCATGTGAGCACAACGGCTATGGGAGCACCTTATTCTATTGATGGCAGTCCAGAGTTTGCGAGGCAATGAGAACCCAGGCTGTCTCTCAGTGGGGTCTTGCACGAGATCGGCGTTTTTGACGTTAGCTGATTGCCACTCAAGCTTCCACCTATCTTCTGGGGTGAGAGGTGTTCGAAGGAGTCTTTCTCCTTCCGTCCAGAAGGGTTTTCGAGACTTTAAGCGGCATGCCGGGTGAGAAACGACATCATCGTGCAAGGGTATTTCGCTTTTTTGCAGCGCCTTCTTGTATTCCCTCAGTGTTGCAATCTCTCGCCTGATATTTGGCGGGGTTATATTTGCAAGTACGGGGAGCCAAGGAAGAGGAGTCGATTTTAAGGTTCCGCTGATGGTTCGCATTGTGGCATTAAGCTGAACGTCGACCATGGAAGTGTGGGCGCTTCTGGCCCATACTGGAGCACAGTATTCAGCTGCTGAGAAAACCAGGGCAATGGATGCCGTTCTGAGCGTGTTGGCGTCGCATCCCCAGCTAGTACCAGCCAGCTTATTGACTAAGTTTAGTCTTGTCCTGGTTTTTTTGCCCACTGTTTCCATGTGTTTCCGGTAATTCAGGCTCCTGTCCAAAGTTATTCCAAGATAGCGGGGATGAGGGTCATGGTAAATATTTTTTCCATCAAACTGAACACAGAGTTTTGCGTTTGCTTGTGAATTACTGAGATGGAAAGCTGTCACAACTGTTTTCGACCCATTTGGCTTTAGTCGCCAATTGAGGAAAAATTCTTCCATAGCCTTGAGGTCAGAATTAAGGATCTCTTCTGCTGCATTGAGGGTTTTGGCTTGGACTGTGATGGCGAAGTCATCTGCGTAAGCAAATTTTCTGCCTTCAGTGTGAGGAAGATCTCGAGTATAGATATTGAAGAGTGATGGGGCCAGCACTGAGCCTTGGGCAAGGCCATTATTCAGGTGCATTTTTTTGCTTTTTAGCCCTCCTAGAAAAACCCTGAAAGTACGGCCAGTTAGTAGTTGCTCAATAAGTCGTACTGTGTTGCCATCCTCTATGGTGTCGTAGAGCTTGACAAGGAGGCCTTTGTGCCACACCGTGTCGTAAGCCGCAGAGAGATCAATGAACGCTGTCGCAGTCTTAAGCCGTTTCTGGAATCCAGATTCGATGTGTGTTGTCAGAGCTAGCACCTGGTCACAGCAGTTACGGCCTGGTCTGAAGCCAGCTTGCTCTTGTGGAACCACTTTCTCCAGAATTGGGGTAAGTCTGCGGAGCACCACTCGCTCTAGGAGTTTATACATGGTACTTAAAAGCGAGATGGGCCGATAGCTGTTTGGATCTTCTGGTGGCTTGTTGGGTTTGAGGATCGCAATAACTTTAGTTTTTTTCCAGATATTTGGAATTACTCCAGTTTTAAAAATTTCAGTAAACAGTTTTGCGATCCATAACTTTGTCCGTGGCCCAGCATGTTTCAAAAAGTCTGGAAGAACTCCGTCACATCCAGCTGCTTTCCCAGCTTTTGTTGAAGTGAGGGCGATGTCTACATCATCAGCTGTAACGGCGACCACATCGTTAGGGTTCACCGGCCATTTTAGCCGCGCCGCTTTCAGAGATTTTTTGATCTGGTGGCTTATGTTAGACCTTGTTGTCGTTTTTGAACTGCGGAGTAGTTGGTGAGCAACAGCATTTGGGGACACTTTGGGGGTTGTCTTAATTGGCTGATTTGCAGCTCCGAGTCGCCTGAGCGTTTGCCACGCTTTTCTGCTCGAGTGTTCGAAACTCATTTCTTCCATTAGTTCGTTCCACCTGTTCATGCGCCCGTCATCCAGAGACTGGAGAAGATCAGAAGCAGTGTCTGGGTCGTTATTCCTCTCGTATTCAGCTAGAAGGCGTTTGCTTTCTGAGCTCCATGTTGGGATATACACTTTTCTGTAACCTCTAGGGATGAATTTCTTCGCAGCTACAAACAAAAGGTTCGAAAATCGGTCGTAGAAATTCGGCTTTGATGGTATGTTATCCACAACCCTGTCAACATATTCCGAAAACTCTCGCCATTTTGCCCGTCTTAAATTCCACCGTCGCATCGGGTTACTGGAGATTAATGGAATCTGTATACCTATGTTTAGCATGACTGGCCTGTGTTGGCTATGTGGGAAATTATTCAGTACAGTTCTCGAGGCCCTCACAGGTTTTCCGTCCGGCGCTTTAGAGACAAAACACAAGTCGGGCGTGTATTCACGACGCCATCGCGCAGAAAAGAATGTCCCCTTTTGTTTAGCATCGTAAATAAGTTGGCAATCCTGTGCTGATGCCCAATCGGTGATTTGTTCTCCAGCTTTATCGGTCGTTGAGTAGCCCCATAGGAAGTGGTGGCTGTTGAAATCTCCCACGTACACCGCCGGGTGATTGTGTGGAGGGAGTGCTGGTGTCTGCCATACTTCATTTGGAGGTTTGTAGATGTTAAATATTGCTAGTTTTCCAACCTGAATACCGATTGCGTGAAATCCATCCGTGATTTTTCGGGTAATATTCTGCAGCTCCGGCCTAATGTAGGTCGCAAGGCCATGTTTTGGGTGTCCCCGCACTGCCACTAGGAGATATCCGGGGATATCCAAACGTGGTGAGTCGTTTTCTGCGATATGGGTCTCCTGGAGAAGCAGGATATCAATGTTTTTGTCGTTGAGTATTTTTACTAAAAAGTCCACCTTTGAGAGAGATGTTCCCTCAATATTCAGGGACAATATTTTCAATTGTTCCCCGATATTTAATGTTTCCCCTTGGCCGGGAGACCTTTCGGTCTTCGGCCCCTTACGTGGCGGCATAATTATTCGTAGTCGGAGGCCCTCTTAATATTTGGTTGCCGCCTCACTCACAGCACTCACTACCTTACACGCGCGGTAACAATATTCGAGCCGGTAACATCGCGAATAGCGCGGCGGACACTACCTTTGCGTGCGGCGGAGTACCCTCCTACAACTACTTGTAGTTTTCTATTAGTAATGTAACTTTCGAACCATTTCAGAGTATTTCCATTTACGCCAAACTTTTTCAGTTTCTTGATGAGTAATGATTGATTTAACTGGTCGAATGCTTTGCAAAAATCCGTGTAGATGGCATCCACTTGTAAATGCTTTTCGATGTTATCGCGGATGAATTGGGAGTATTCAAGAAGATTCGTTGTTGTGGAACGCCGAGGGAAAAACCCGTGTTGCTCAATGATGATATATTTACTTACATGGGCTAATAGACAGTCATATATTATTGATTCAAACAACTTTCCTATGCAGTCAAGTTTAGAGATGAGTCTATAATTTTGTATATCGCTCTTACAACCTTTCTTAAAGATGGGAGTTAAAAAAGCCGTTTTCCATTTGACTGGAAAAACACCTTCTTGTAGTGATTTGTTGAAAAGTACACTAAGTGGTCTGGCAAGAACATCTCTGCATGTTTTGAAAAAAATAGGCGGAATACCATCAGGACCTGATCCCTTATTGGTTCTTAAATTCTTACATTTAATTAATATAGTTGAGGGCGAAATATTGATCATACCGAGGCTTTCGTTGCAGAAATCATCAGATATTAGTGGTGAAAAGTTTGCATTTTGTGGTTTATAAATAGATTGAAAGTGCTTAGAAAAAAGTCGGCAGATATCTTGACCTTGTGTAGTTTTTATATCATTTAGGTGCATTTCTTTTGGTATGTTGGTTGTGTTTTTATATTTGCTTTTTGCAAATTTCCAGAAATCTTTCGGGTTAGATTTTAAGTTTTGTTTAATTAAATCTAAATGTTTATGATAAAAAATTCTTATAAGATTCTTCGTTCTGGTTCTAATCAGATTGAAAGATAAATGATCTAGTTCATTACCATATTTTTTATATTTTTTATGAAATTTGTTTTTTTCTTTTATCAAACGAATGAGATCTTGCGAGTACCACTTAGGGAAGTGTTTATTGTTTGATTTAATAGGAACATGAGAAGAGATAATCTGGTAGAGTATACTATAAAACTGATCGACAGATTGATCTATATTGCCCTGATTAATGAATTCCCAATCAGTCTCACGAAGAATTGTGTTAATTGAGTCATAGTCAGCTTTGTAAAAGTTTGGTCTCGGGGCGTTACGGTTTTCTAGATTAGGTAGAAAATCAAAAAGAAAATTTATTTCTAGAGCAGGGTGGTATGGATCTTCTTTGCTTAGTGGAAATAAAGAGCGAGTTACTGATATGTCTTCTTTGTCTGATAAAATGAGATCCAGGATTTTGGATTGTTGGTTAACAATTCCGTTAAATTGTTTAAGATTGCAGAATGATAGGGTATCGATGATGTCAGAGGTGATTGTATTTGTGTTTGTGGTGAAAGGTAATAAATTGTGTGTTTCATCGGGAATCCAATGAATGTTAGACTTATTGAAATCTCCATATATTAAAATGTGTTGGTTTGGTGTTGCTAAGTACACATTCCGAAGATTGCTTAAAAATGAGCTTACAACAGATTCTTCTTCATTTGGCGGTAGATATACTGTGCAAACATTTAGCTTGACACTCCTATTGTTAATATTTATATTGAGTTGGATCCACAAGTCTTCTGCTTGACATTCCCAATGCGCCATTCTCTTCACCTCCAGTTTTCTTGATACAGCAATCATGACTCCTCCTCCATCTTTTTTTGTCTTGTGTAGTCTATCTCTCCGAAATACCTCATACCGGTTGTCTACTAATTCCTGGTCGCAGATAGATACCTTCAACCATGTCTCTGTTAGGCTTACTAAGTCGTATTCGTTGATAAGGATGTTTTCGTGTATCTCATCAACTTTAGTCCTCATTCCCCTGATATTCATATATATGCAATTAATCATTGTAAGATGTATATTTCTTATAAATCCTGTCGTATTGGAAAATTCCGAATTAGTTTTTTTTTCCAGCAATGTGTTGGTTTGGATGTGCGAGTACATCGGACTGTTTAATCAGTGATTCTGGCGATAATTGATCTTCGTGGGAGATCACCATAATCTTGGACGTAGGTGTCTTCCTAAGGTAGCATCGTCCATTTCGTGACCATGCAAAAGCGTAGTTTTGTTCTTTTGCGAATTTTTTTGTAAGCCTCAGAATATTTTTCTCGTGTGTAGTGAGGTGCTCACTTATGAAAATGGGCTCTTTTTTTTGTGCGGTGAACTTCTTCAAGTGGGTTGTGTTTATTTTATCCTCTTTAAGTTTTTGTTTCATGTTAAATGTTTTTACTGCCGCAAGGAAGTTGTCTCTTTTTAGTTGTTTGCTAAATTTCACTATTATCGGACGCACTCGTTCAGGGGGAGGCACATCATCCGAAGTTTTCAGTTCCCGTCGGATTCTGTAGAAATTATTTATTTCTAAATCCGCGAGGTCGAGTTTGATGGTTGAACCTATTTCATTAATGATTTCCAAAAGGTTTTCGTTGTTTTTTTCAGGAACTCCTCGGATTTCGATGTTGCACGATTTGTTTGTGTGTTCTATATCATTCAATTTTCGTTGTACATCTTTTAGTTCCTTCTTGATGACTGAAATATCGTTTTCGTTTTTCTCAATTTTTTTAATTTTTATATCCATTTCTTTTATTTGTTTAGAGAAATCATCAATTTTGTTAGCACAGTAATCGATCGTGACCTTAAAGTCAGTGATGTCCTTACGAAGTTCTTGAAATTCCTGCTTCATTTCTGTTAATAAATCCATCACTTGAGTAGACCGGGTCATTTTGAGAGTTGAACCTCTTTATGTGAAGTTAGCCCTTTTTTAATCTGCTATCTCGATATATGATCAAAAAATACAAAATCTGTATGTTAAGAAAATGAAGACAATGTTATCTGAATCATAATTCAACTAAGAACTGCCAACATTATCTTCTTCTTCACATATTTTTGGCTGCTTTATTTATACTCGTATATGATTACAAGATCGGTGTGTTAAGAATTAATTAATGAAGATAAATTTGGGAGTTCTTAGTCGAAGTATAATACAGTATAGAGGATAGTGTCGAATAAGCTCTGTGGTAGAGCAAAGCCCCCGGCAAGTTAAGACTTGCCGAGACTTGACCTATAGTCCAGTCAGTGGGGAGTTTTACTTTGCAAAAGGTCAAGTAGTAGCCATTTTGATATATGTTGAAGATCGGGTGTCAAATGAAAAAAAAAATTTCTACCTTACGAAGCTCCCAGACTCTATACCCATTTAAGGCTCCAAAGACTAAGATGGGCTGGACATGTGCACCGAATGCCATGAGATTTTGCTCTATTTTAACTAGTCATGTTTTATTAAACATTTTCACAATTTTTGCTTAAATATTATCGTTTTTAATATTAGCGCGCTCTCTCTAACATTCGTATTTACATATCTCTCCATCTTCTTTTTCAGTGGGTACACCACCTCTTAATCGTTTACCAGTTGAACTTGCAAAAACGTTATATTTGATATGAATCCGTTAACCCTTCGAATAATAAGAAAATAATTTTCTGTCAAATTTTGCCTATCAAGGTTTGCGCGCAAAATTCCTGGTTCTTCCCATGCATTTTAAATGTTCCTATTTATTGGTTTTTTTAACGCTTTTGCAAAAACAAAAATTGTTCTAAAATCTAGATAAAATAATCTTTCCGGTGTGTTTATTAGAAATCAACATTTTTGTTTCTAAATATTAAAATTTTAATATTTGAAATTTAAATTGGCTAAAAAATGCATACCTGCGAATATTCGAATTAAAGTAATTAAAATAGAATAAACTTAAAATTTAAAATACAGACTCCTTTTCTAAATAAAATTTGAAATAAAACTGTCACCTCACTTTTTATCACTTTCATACAATTTTATTTTAAAATTAAATGTGTGATACGTCACAAATTGACGAAAAATTAAACCGTCACTTTTGATCGGGTCTGTAAAATATCTGAAAAACCTAGCTCATATAATTCTGAGACAATGAGATGCATTATTTCATTCTGTTTCTAACATAAAAGAAATCACAAATATTCGCATGACAGGAAGAGAGATATCTAACTTTTAATAATGCACTGTCGCTCTGGGACAATCTGGGTCTCCTGTTATTATAACGGCATATGATGTTTGGGACAACTTGGGTCTCCTGTGATTAGACGGGTTAAATATCTAAGCTATGCTTACAAAAATCCTGAGCCTCCTAAACCGTGTATATAAAAAGTTATAATAATAAATATAGGGTGGCGCAAAATTAATCATCCAATTTTGTTTTTGAATAACTTTTTTACTAAATAAAAAAAAAAGATTTTGAATAATAAAAATCTTTATTTGGACTTTTAAAATTTTTTCTGTTAAGTGAAAAAGATGATATCGGTCAAGTGGCCGCCAGTGTTGATACACATTTGTACCCATTTTATCCATGACTTTCCCGCAAGATTTCCGGTGATAACTGTTCGCATTCCTGTCGAATATTCTCCTTAAGGGGCTGCGATGGTCTGAGGCTTATTGGCATAAACCCGCGATTTCAAATAGCCCCAAAGAAAGAAGTCTGGGATGGTTAAATCGGGCGATCTTGCTGGCCATACCAAATCGCCAAAGTGAGAGATTGCGGGACCAGGAAATGCTTCCTTCACAATATCCATCGTGGCTCGTGCTGTGTGCGTGGTTGCACCGTCTTGTTGAAACCACATGTTCACCAAGCCCCGCTCATCCAATTTCGGAAGTAAGAAGTCGTTTATCATGGCCCTGTAGCGTTCGTCAGTAACAGTGACCGTAATTTATTTATTTTATTTATTAATTTTCAACGCCCTGATGGGCTTTTACATGACAAGTTTATAATACAGAGACAGCTTTTAAATAAAAAAGATAAACTATAAAAATATAACTAGTAAACATCATATGAAAGGCAGGTATACATATAAATTTAAGGAAAGATAGTGCATTACAATAAAAGAGAAAGTTTCTAAGTTATAAATGGCGTAGAAATAAACTTGTAGGTATGTTAGTAATTACAAAATTTACAGGTGACTAATTAAATGTGATGAAAAATACACGACAAAATGCAAGATACATAAAAAGAAAACGGTAATAGGTTTTTACATTGCAGATTAATATAGAAATACACAAATATATGCAATAGATCCTATGTGATGCTCCTTAGATATCAAAATATTCTACATAAAAATATTGTTCAGATATTTCTTGAATAAAGGTAAGGGAACGTACCCATACTACGTGACCAACTTTTTGCAATTTTTAACCCACCCCCCCCCCCCCCCCCCCCCGGTGACCAAAATCCTAAGCAACCCGCCGCTCATTTGTATGGAGCGTGACATTTTGAAGACCCCCCCCCCCCCCCCTAAACGTGTCACGTAGTACGGGTACGTTCCCTAAACTTGTATTAAATACATCAATATTTGAGGTTTGTTCCCTAGTGTGTGTAATCGTGAAATTGGTGCATGTGTGTGTGGTAGTTGGTTACAGAATTATTTTTGCAGAATAATGTGTTTTGCCTTGTTTCTCGAGTAGGTTCTTTAAAATCAATGAGATGCAGGAGTTCGCAACAATCTAATTCGGAGTGAATAATTTTAAACAATAAAGTTAGATCGTTTATTTTTCTTCTGTTTTCTAGGGAATGCAATTTAAGTGTATTTAGTAAAGATGTGTAGTTAATGTGTTGAATAGGTATGTGTAACTTGAAGTTAATAAATCTTAAAATGCCAATGGCGTTCTCAAAAAATACGGCCAGTCACTCCTCCCGCGTTAACGCCGCACCACACAGTGGCTTTGAGTGGACGTAATGACTTTTCGTGCATCGCACACGGATTTTCAGTGCTCCAGAAATGAATTTTTTGCTTATTGGCATAATCGTTTAAGTGGAAATGCGCCTCGCCGCTCATGATGACTTTCGACACAAAATCGCTAAAAGCGTTAAAGCTTAAATCGACACAATTATTCCACGCTCTTGCGGAGTATAGCGCTCCATTGCTTGTCTGTTTGTATTCTGCAGCTGTCTAGTTCACAAATGTCAAATATGATTGACGTACGACGCCATTTGTAAAAATTATAACATCTTCCGATAGGGTGATTAATTTTGCGCCACCTTGTATAATGGGACAAAATAATTTAATGCGCAATTACCTTGTTCTTTGTTAATCAGTAAGTCATAAACATCATTTTATAATAAATTATGTTCAGCATTAATAATGCAATAAAGACATTACATTTCCTGTACTAAAAGTCAGACATGTGTATGCTTCGCAGTCAAAGAGGTACCTTAACCTAAATATAAAATTGTGTTATTTTATTTTATTGTTTAAATAGCTGGTTCCCGGCATGCGTTGCAATGCCATATTCAAAGAAATAAATGGTTTCTCCCTGCATGTCCTTTACGGTGCATCCCCTTTCTCCTCCCGCGTCCCCTTCCTCTCCTGCGTTCCCCTTCCACCTTCCCCGCCTTCCCTCTCCCCTATCCCGCTCCCCCGTCCCGCCAGCCACCCTCCCGCGTTCATATATTCAGTCCCAGTACATTCAGTTTTCAAACAGTTTGCTTGCCGCCTATGACGATTTTTATAATTCAAATTTTCATTTTTCATACATTAAAAATATGTATTTTTGTGTAATAAAATTTGGTACCTTGGGTATCTTTATCTTTACTAAGTATAAAATGAAGTCGCTCGCGCTGTATGTGCGCTTAGATCTTTTAAACTACGCAATGGACTTTCATGAGGTTTTCACCAATAGATAGAGTGATTCACGAGGAAGGTTTTTAGGCATATGATTTTTCAAGGTTTTGTGTAAATTGGTTGAAGTAAGTACATAATATATCTGGCCAAGCGGCAGCAGGCAGCGGGCAGCGTAGTGTGGATTTCATTTAACAGATGGCGTTGGTTATAAAGGCTTCGTTAGCCACAGCAACGTGTGGCCGGGTCTACTAGTATATCTATAATTCTTGATTTGATTCAAAGTATTAGGCGAGTACTTCAAATAAATTCATTAATTTAAAGAGTTTCGAAAATTGAATTTTGATTTAACAATCATTGTTTTCCAAATTATCTTTCTCAAATTTTGATATTTTTGGATAAGATAGAAACAATTGCGGTTAATTATTGGTATGAGGCAAATAACATTGAAAAAATAATAAAAGACACGAAATAATATAAAATTAATTTAATATAACGCGCCAAGGGCAAATAAGTGGAAGATTGTGTCATAAAAATATTAGTAGCTCATTCCTTAACATTACTAATTAACTCTTCTCCAAAATATGTGAACCTTTGCAAAGAAAATTCGGTCACAACCGAACTAAGAAGTTTTTAAATCAAAAAGATGCGGGATGCATATAAAACTTCTACAATTTTACAAAATTGCACCAACTCTTCATTATGATCCTCTTAAATTGCACGTCGCGTCGTAAAAGACGCACTTATTTTCCTAGATATATTTCGACGACGCAAATCAAAAGAGAAAAGTCCCTTCCCCTCCAATGTCCCCTTCCCCTCATGCATTCTCCCTCCACCTTCCCTGCCTTACCTCTCCCTCTCCCAGTCCCCCGTTCCGCCGCCCCCTTCCCACTTTCCCCTCCCTTCTCCCGCATTCAATATATTCAGTCCTGGTACATTCAGTTTTCAAACAACTCGCGTGCCATCTATTGCAATTTTTTTATACAAATTTTCATTTTTCATAAATATATTACAAACATTTATTTTAGTATATTTTAAGAACAATCAATCAAATTTGGTAACTAACATAGGTCCCTATTTAAAATACCTATAATTCTTGAATAGATTTAAAGTATTCGATTTTGGTTAGTATCATAGGTGAGTACTTCAAGTAAATTCATTAATTTAAAGAGTTTATTCGAAAATTGAATTTTTATTGAACAATCGGTTTGCAAAATGTCATTCTCAAATTGTGACATTTTTGTCAGTTTCGTAAGAGTTTTTGTAATGATTATAATAATAGTTGAAAATAATATTGTTAATTCTAAAATTTGAAATATGAGATTGGCTATTATGACGGTTTGACAGTAGGGCGCAATGGAAGAATTGGTAAACGCACATTCTGGATAGACGAGAGGTTCTGGGTTCGAGTTCCAGTTGCGACCATTGTCTTTATTTGTTTTTCTGTGTCTTGTTCTCTTTCATATTTTCGTTTAGATTATTATTATTATTATCTTCTTCCTCAATGATATATTAAAAATCTTTTCAGATGTATGACATGTCATGTGGTTGTAATAATCCAGAAACGTTCGCGAGGGTGGAAAGTAGGTATTTTTAAAGTTTCAAACATTTCCTATGCCTAATATAGCAATACATAAAAAAACATAAATACATACATGCAAGCAAACATACATTCATTTTTATATTTATATGTATGTAAATTGTCCTTTACAGCATTTCAAATTTCCGATATCGATATCCTCCTCGGACCCAGTGTTTCCTGTGGGCGACATAAAAAAAGTGATGTGGATTCCTGGAATACTATTAATTCAAACTAGTTGCTAGAGACCCAGCGTCTCCTACAAGAGACATACAATTCTGAAAACATTGAGAATTAAAAAAAACTTTTTTTAATAAAATTATTTTATGTGGTTTTTTAGATATACATATTCAAAAATAAAAATTGATTTTGAAACACTTTTTTTCCTGGGTCTGAGGAGGTTATATTCAGTACACTGCTCTGAAGAAGATACGGTTGTAGTGAAACCAGGTAGGCATTATGTATATAAAAAAGTGCTATTTTACAGAGTTTTTGTTTTTTTTTATCTAAAAAGAGTTTGCAAGTTTCTTCATCGGTGTTCGATGTTTTATCATGGAGACGCATTACTTTCGGAATATAATTAATATTTTTTCTGGAGCACAGCTTTTCACGTTATTGGGAAGAGAGCTTTTAGGTTTCACATATTCAAATTCTAAACATCTTTGTTGAACAAATAAAATTAAAAAGTACATAGGGTCCTTAGGTAGATGCTATTTCTTACAGTAAACCTGATAAAAAATAATTAAAAAAATACTCATAAAATGCATGAATGTGGACATTACAAAGGGTAAATAAACCGAACAAACAGACAAAGGAAAGAAATATTCATGCATACATTTATAAAAAAAAAACAAATATTCGCCAAGTTTAGTCTAGGTTAGTACAATTTAAGTATTCGTTTAAGGGTTTTTTCTGAAATATTGTTCGTTCGCTTATGGTATTAGAAGTTTGCTGTTAATCTGATCGAATGTTTTATTGGAAATCTGTCTGGAGATGATCCTACTAATACACATAATAATAATACTAATACTTCATTACGTTATAATGGTATGAGCATTAAAATTTTCAGTTTTTAAAGATGTAATTTTTTGATAATCAACAAATCATTTGAAAAATTAATTAAATGTCACGTCGCACTTCAACCTGTCTAAAAGAAAGGTTTATTGGAAGTCAGACGATGGATGATGTCGAGTGCAGCCATCGGCTGTTTCACTGCTACTTGGTGCCCCGCGTCACGCACCATCACCTCGGTGAGATTACCCGCCGTCTTGGCGTAGCCTGCGAGGCGCTTCCCCACACGCCACTGGCCACGGGGTGCCTTCTTGTACTCGGCCGCCGAGCTGAAGTTGAGCGCTTTCAGGTAGTTCACCGTCGGAGGGTAGGCCACTATGATGTCCAACTGCCCATTGTAGATCACCCCGCGGTAGTGTGACAGCAACTCTCCCACCCAGCCTGCCACCGACTGCATCGTGTCCTCGTATAAATTATGAAAGACATCTGAAGAAAAGCCGATGTACGTAAGATTGCCCACGTGCAAAGCCTTGCGTAATTTAGGGTTCTCAAATAGCTTTACGAAATCACCTCCATGCGGATCGCCGTCTACTACCATGTAATCGTGTACGTTATTGTATCCTGTCAGGTTGTGGAATAGGGAAGGTGCTCCTTCGTATCCAAATACCTCGTCCATTAACTTATAGGCATCCATCCATTTTCCAGCCTTCATTTTATCCACCGCGGCCTCTTCGAGAGCTGCCATCTGTTGTCTGCCATTGTCGTCCAGTAGGCCAATCTGGTACAGGTAGGGAGAGTAAGACTGCTGGTTGATCGGGTCTGAGAACCCGCTGCAGATGGCGAAGCCTTTTAGGTTGATTTTTTGAGACGCATTCTGATTTTCACGGTGAATGGCATAGCAAACAGCCGGAACGTACTTACCAGCATAGGACTCGCCCGTCACGTAGAAATCATTTTTCTGCAGTTCGGGGAACAGCTGGAAGAACTGTAACAGGGCTGAGTAGAGATTGTTTCCAATCACAGTCTCGTTCTTTGCCATTCCGCTCTTCGTCCAGCTGAAGCCGGTGCCCACCGGGTTGTCGATGTAGATGACGTGGTGGTTCTCCGTCCAGGAGTAATTGGTGCGCCGCTCCACGCTGCCTTTTCTGTAAATAAAAGGGCCGTTTTCGCCAAACAAGCCATACAGTGAGGAGAGACCGGGCCCACCATCCAGCCACAGGATCACGGGCGCGGTTTCTGAATGATTCTGTGCAGGGACGTACCAAAAGAAGGTGTTGGAAGAGTGCGCTGCGTCCACCGTCAGGAAGCCGGAGTAGCTTTGCACACCGTGGAAGGCGGGGTCCTCCACTCTGGACTTGTTGCGCGCTTCAGCCAAGCTTCCATCCTGTATGTACGGGGTCAAGTACAGCGGCTTCCCGCAGTCCTCACACTCCCCGAGGGACACTCCTGGTGATCTGGGCCGTTGAATATTCGGGAAGAAGCCTTCTGCTGTAATTATCATTCCCGCCCCTACCAGTAACATGCAGCTGATGGTACTTAGCATTGCAAATTGTCTAAGCTCTAGGTAGTGCTGCGAGTCCGAACACAAAGCGAATGAAGACCGTCTGTCGTCTCTACAATGAGTCGATCGCTGTTGAATTATATTGCGTACTATTTAAACTTATTAGCCTCCGAAGAGATTCACTGAATCAGGGCTGCCTTTCAAAAGTACCCAAGATTATAATTTTTTTATTAATTGGTTTGTGAAGGGAGGAAGGGTCTACCTTACACAGTACAAACAGAATCATGGTGCTAAACGTGCTACCACAATGTACCAAAAAACATATATGTACCCCATACCAAACCAAACCCCATACCAGACCAAAAACATACAACTAAATGTCCCCCTAGATAAGAAACTGCAAATTGTCATCCTCCGGAAAAAAATACCAAATTATTCAGAATAGGCTGGGAAGAAATTAATCCGTGAAACTATTAAAAATATTTTTCTCTTCTTCAACTTCGCAACTTCTTGCTTCGGTACCCACTGAACAATAAATTTAAAAAAAATAATAATAAAAATTACACTTTACAACTCAACATAATATTTTTATGCTCACCACATATTTAATTCTTTAGAACAGGCAATATTTATTCTACCTAGAAATTAATACTGACCGCAAACATAATAGTAATGCTCATAAATTTAAAATAAATTAATTATGTTCTATGTATTATAGTTGCAATTGTAATAAAGAAAATAATAAATTTAATTAATAAACATATATAATACATTATACAGGATTGGATTGTGGTTTGGGATTTGTGTATACCGTACACGTTCAGAAAACAATTAATTCAACTTACCTTCATTGTTTAAATATGTTTACAAATAAAACAATACAATTCCGGACTGAATCACTTCTACAAAACTGTTTTTGTAGGCCTTTCCTGAAAGAATTAAGTTTTTCATGGACAAAACCATTTATTCATAATAATATTGCGTGTGTACGTGAGCAAACAATTAATTAATCTTAATATGTTGATTTCCAGTAAGCTTTTATTTCGAAAATAATTGAACTATTAGTCCAGTCAAAGAATGGTCCAAAAGGAGGTGTTGAGATGCGTGATCAGGTACCTAAGCGATTCCTTCAGAAACTTGTTCAGGGTGCTTAGGGTGTGAACATAGCAGAATTCCGATGGTGGTGAGCTGGGGGGGGGGAGGGGAAGGTCCCAATTTCGGGTTTCCGCTTATTTTTTATTTTATTTTTTTGTGTACAAAAAACTTACAACATTACGGATATTTTATCTAATTCATTGTAATAGTACCATTTTCACAGTGAGAATGTAGCGCCAAAAAACCTTACATACTCATTGAATTCAATCAAACGTTCTGATAGTAAACGGATAGAGTAGATGTTACTTTCCGTTCCTTTCTTGTGCGTGAAGGGTTATGGTTTATTGGTATGGTTTGATCTGCGAAAAAACCACTCGTTGAACGAAATATGGTTTGGCCATAATTTGGATCCATAAATGTGGCGAATTTTGATTCCGGGATCCCGATATGGAATGAAGCGTACTCAGGCCGAGACGGTAGTCTGGCAACGTCACACTTTTTTCAATGTCATCGGTTGAGGTGCTGGCGTCGAATTGCCAAGCATGAATGTACTTCAGTCTTTCGACGGCAACCAGACCGGTAGGTTCTTGAGCGGTACCTCGTAAAATAGGCGCTGTTCAAACACAGCTATAAACATAAAAGATCATAGCACGCCAAATATCGCTCTCCATACAATCCCTTCAGACCTAAGCGGCTTATGCGCAGATCAACCATAAACAATGTACATCTTAAGCCGTAACCGCTCCTGAGGTGATATACGAACAGATAAGCGCCCCCACTCCGACGAAAACAGGAGAGGAGTCATTTTAATTATGGAGCTGCCTAGACCGGTGGATGACAGATGTCAAGTTGACAGATTCAGAACAAAAAATGTGCATTCCGTGGCCGCTTGCTAATTCATCTGACCCCCTCTCCTACCATAGGAAGAAATATTTGGTGGGGTCTTGTGAAGGGTACAAAACATAAACGCTCGCGGTTATAGCCGTGTTTGAACACCACTTAAATCTCAAAAACGGTGCGTCACAGGGGAAAATTTTCTGAGAATAAATGAAAGCTCATAAAATTATCTACAACTTTTATTCTTTACGTGATTTTCGAATTCCTAGCCGTTTTTGAATTATACGCTCCACAAAAGTAGATATTTTCGAAAAAAATCATTTTACCTCACATTTTTTATCAAACATTCCTTCATATTGTCTAAAATACTTATCGGAGAAAGAAATTCGTCTCAAAGAAGTTGTACAGAATTGAATTCCCTATATAAACATATGTATATATACATTATATGCAAATTAATCTCCAATCAGCCAACATTTAGAGCAATTTTTTCATGCCAAGCCACAATAATTTGCTAGAATGCTGTTCGAATTGGTAAGAAGGCAATGAATGCGATAGTGGACTTGACATTCTCAGGCATCAAGTTGTCCCATAAAGATCGGGCATTCCCAATCTCTTCTGTAACGTCGATAAAAATTCACTGTGAGAAGGTTGCAGTTGACTCAACATTGCTGTTTCAGCGGATGTGTATAAGATCTTTTTAAGCAGATGTGTATGTATAAGCAAACGATCAGATGAGGATTTGAAGAGATTCTTTGCGTATGAGTTGGCCCCATTTCCCTTGGCATTGTTCAATGAAAGTGGGATACGAACAGAATAAAAGTTGTAGATAATTTTATGAGCTTTCATTTATTGTGAGAAAATTTTCCCCTGCAACGCACTGTTTTCGAGATATAAGCGAAAACCCAAAAATTCGGACCTTTCCCTTTACAGCATTTCAAATTTTCGATATCGATATGTTTACAGTATATATATAGTATACTGCTCTGAAGAAGCTACGGTTGTAGCGAAACACTATCGGCATTAAGTAAATACAATAAAAAAAGTGTGATGTTTACAAAGATATTATTTTTTTAATCTAAAAAGAGTTCACAAGTTTCAACGGTGTTCGATATTTTATAATGAAGACGCATTATTCTCGAAATTGAATTAAGATTTTTTTCTGGAGCGAGTTAAAGTGACAAGCTTTTAACGTAATTGGGAAGAGAGCTCTAGTATAAAGTACAAAGGATACTTACAGACATTCACAGGTAGATCCCAATTTTTACAGTAAACCTGATTAACAATAAGTAAAAATACAGGGTGTAACAGAACGTACCCGAGGGATTTTAACCATCGATTTCTGACATTATATGGAGTAAAAATGTAAATGAAATTTTGGTGTCCGGTGATATTTTTTTCGTTTTTTTTGTTTATTTTTTCTACAAAAACATAAAAAAATTGTAGGTGTTGGACAGTTGGAGGCGAGTTGAGGGGTTGGTCGGTTACTAGGCTGAGTGACCAATGACAACAAGCGGAAGAAATTTTTTTTTGTTTGAATTTGAAGAAAAAAATAAAAATGTTACAATAAAAGTCACCGGAGACCAAAATTTCATTTACATTTTTTACTCCAAATATGCTCAGGAATCGCTGGTTAAAATCCCTCGGGTACGTCCTGTTACACCCTGTATACCTACATTAAAAATGTGTGAATGTGGACATTATAAAGGGTAAATATACCAAACAAACTGACAAAGGAAAGAAGAAGAGAAAAAACTAAATATTCGCCAAGTTTAGTTTGTTTAAGTGTCCAAAGTATTATTTTAAGGGTTTTTTCTGAAATATTGTTCGTTCGCTTTTCGTATTAGAAGTTTTTTGTTAATCTTATCGAGTGTTAAGTGTTTTATTGGAAACCTGTCTGGAGATGATCGTACTAATAGGAATAACTCCATTGTGTTACAATGATGTGAGCACTAAAACTTTCAGATTTTAAATGTGGGAGAATCCTGATACTTTTCCAGGAATTTTTAATTTTTTGATAATTAACAAATCATTTGAAAAATTTAAAAAACGACAGCTTTTACTGTTGCATTAAAGAACAAGTTTAAAAAAATACTGTTTATGTACTTATTGATTATTGAGAAGTTGCATTTTGCATTATTATTATTGCGTATAATCCAAGGGCGGATCCAGGATTTTTTTCTGGGGGGGCACAAGGGGCGGAGGGGGAAAAAAATCAACAATTACTGTTAGAAATAAACTTCAAGTATCATACTTCAAGTTTATTTCTACAAGTTCCAGTATGTTTAGGAAGGTTTATGAAAGTGTCAAAACAATAGAAAAATTAAATGTTTAATAAAGACAGTTTTTGCTTCTAAGTATGTACTGTGATGGAATCTCCACAGTACACAAAAATACCGTCTGTGCCCTGTGTACCGGCATGTGCCCCCGTGCCCCACCCCCCCCCCTCTAAATCCGCCATTGGTATAATCCGGAGTCCAATGATTAGATTAAAGTACCCAAGTGCTTTTACTTTTAAATGTCACGTCGCATTTTGACCTATCTAAAAGAAAGGTTTATTGGAAGTCAGGCGATGGATGATATCAAGTGCGGCCATTGGCTGCTTCACTCCTACACTGTGCCCCGCGTCACGCACCATCACCTCGGTGAGGTTACCCGCCGTCTTGGCATAGCCCGCGAGGTACTTCCCCACACGCCACTGGCCACGGGGTGCCTTCTTGTACTCGGCCGCTGAGCTGAAGTTGAGCGCTTGCAGGTAGCTCACTGTCAGAGGGTAGGCCACTATGATGTCCAACTGCCCGTTGTAGAGAACCCCGCGGTAGTGTGACAGCAGCTCTCCCACCCAGTCCGCCACTGATTGCATCGTGTCCTCATACAAATTGTGAAACACATCTGAAGAAAAGCCGTTGTACTTAAGATTGCCCACGTGCAGGGCTTTGCGTAACTTGGGGTTCTCAAACAGCTTTACGAAGTCGCCTCCATGCGGATCGCGGTCTACCAGCATGTAATCGTGTACGTTATTGTATCCTGTCAGGTTGTGGAATAGGGAAGGTGTGCCTTCATATCCAAACACCTTGTCCATTAACTTGTAGGCATCCATCCACTTTCCAGCCTTCATTTTATCCACCGCGGCCTCTTCGAGAGCTGCCATTTGTTGTCTGCCGTTGTCGTCCAGTAGACCAATTTGGTACAGATAGGGAGAGTAAGTCTGCTGGTTGATCGGGTCTGAGAACCCGCTGCAAATGGCGAAGCCTTTAAGGTTGATTTTTTGAGACGCGTTCTGATTTTCACGGTGAATGGTGTGGCAAACAGCCGGAACGTACTTGCCGGCATAGGACTCGCCTGTCGCGTAGAACTCGTTTTTTTGCAGTTCGGGGAACAGCTGGAAGAACTGCAACAGGGCCGAGTAGAGATTGTTTCCAATCACAGTCTCATTCTTTGCCATTCCGCTCTTTGTCCAGCTAAAGCCGGTGCCCACCGGGTTGTCGATGTAGATGACGTTATTGTTCTCCGTCCAGGAGTAATTGGTGCGCCGCTCCACGCTGCCGTTTTTGTAAATGAAAGGGCCGTTTTCGTTGAATAAGCCGGCCAGAGAGGAGCCACCGGGCCCGCCGTCCAGCCACAGGATCACGGGCGCGGTTTCCGAATGATTCTGTGCAGGGACGTACCAAAAGAAGGTGTTGGAAGAGTGCGCTGCATCCACCGTCAGGAAGCCGGAGTAGCTTTGCACACCATGAAAGGCGGAGTACTCTACTCTGGACTTGTTGCGCGCTTCGGCCAAGCGCCCTTCCTGTATGTACGGAGTTAAGTACAGCGGCTTCCCGCAGTCCTCACACTCCCCGAGGGACATTCCTGGTGATCTGGGCTGGTACATCATCGGGAAGAAGCCTTCTGCCGTCATTATGATTCCCGCCCCCACCAGCAACATGTAACTGATGGTACTTAGCATTATAAATTGTCTAGGCTCTAGGTAGTGCTGCGAGTCCGAACACAAACTAACTGAAGACCTTCTGTCGATATCTCTGCGATAAGTGGATCGCTGTTAGATTATTGTTCAGTATTTAAACTTATTAGAAAAGAGATTATTATTATTCCGAAGAGATTCACCGAATCAGGGTTGCCTTTCAATAGTTCACTAGATTATAAAAAAATATTAATTGATTTGTGAAGGGAGGAAGGGTCTACGATATATATAGCACAAACATGAATCATGGTGTTAAATGTGCTACCCGTACCAAAAAAAATATACCCCATTGAACCAAAAACATACAACACAATCTCCCCCGAGGTAAGAAACTGACAAAAATACCAAATGGCTTCAGAATGGGCTGGGAAGAAAGGAATTCGAGAAACTGTTAAAAATACTTTTTTCTTTCGGAATTAATTATAAATTAATCAACGGCGCTATGGCAATGGCTCTACAGCCCATATCGAGCTTTGGCCTCCCGCAACATTCGCCTCCAATTCCTCCTGTCCTCAGCGGCTGACTTCCAGTTTGTTACCTGGAGAAGCTGTGCTGCATCCCCTCTTACCTCGACTTCCCACCACAGTCTGGGTCTTACCACTTTTCTCCCTCCAGCTGGGTGCCCAGTTATAATTCTCTTTGGGACGTATCCGGCATTCTCCGTTCATGCCCAGCCCATCTCAAACTGAGGAGGGAACGGGCAGTATAGCTAGGAATTATTAATGCCATATTTATTTCAGCTACGAATTAATTCTGCCCGGTAAACATAAATTCTCCTAAATTTATAATTAATTATTTTTTAAATTGTATTATTAATATCCCTGCTAGAGATCACCCAAAGTGGTTTGTACGTTTTATAGGTGGGTTACCCGGGTTCGCAGGGTGAGGTTTGTCTAGGCATTTGCTCATCTACGGCCCGGATTGGGAAAGACTGGTTGAGGGAGAACTAACCTAGAACTCTCCAGCCGGACTCTCTCGACCCGTCGCCTTGCACCGCAGTGGGAGGGATGGATTGATACGTCCGTCACTGCTGAACACATTCACCCACTGATTCCTACCCACTCCTCATGGATTTTTTCTTCCCAACACTTCCTCTCCATCCTTTTAACGCTCATCTGCTTTAACATTTGAATGACTGCACCAAATTGGATAATTCTTTTTTTTGTGTGTTTGTTATTGTCAGCACAAGGTTTGTATAAAACTTTTGGTGAGCTCTGGCATTATGAAATATGAAAAAATTGCTATAAGTGGCAAGCGAGCTGTTTGAAAACTGAATGTATGGTATGCGGGAGGGGGGAAGGGGGAGGGGAACTCGGGTAGGGGGTTCGCGGGAGTGGGGAGGGGAACCAGGGAGGGGGAAGGGGAACCTGGGAGTTGAACTTGGGAGGGGGGTTCGCGGGCCGGGGGAAGAGGGGGAGTGGAGTGGGGAGACGGAAGGTGGAGGAGACGGAGTGGGAACGCGGGAGGGAAAGGGGACGCAGGAGAAGAAGGGGAGGCGGAACGGGAATGGGAACGGGACGAATAGGAAAGGACACTCAGGGAGAAACAATTTCTTTATTAAATGGCATAGCAACGCATGCCGGGTACCAGCTAGTAATGTAATAATGTCTTACGAATCACACGAATGTAATATAGAAAATATTAGATTTAATTATTTTTTTTTAGCAATAAAAACAATTTCCCTCAGGGCCTATGTCATTTAGAGAAGAGGAAGGAGTGAACATGGGTCTTGAAGAAACCCGTGTTGTAAAAGGGAGGAAACACAGAAACGACCCATTCTCATGTGAAAAATGTCAACCGTGTACATAATATGAAGAACGCGTGTTTGGTGTATTTTTCGATTATGCACCGGTGCCGAGGGGATCAACGATGCCAGTTCCTCTGAGCATCTTCCATTGAAATACCGGTAGAACAATGCTAATTAATTAATATAAGGCATTATAGAATAGTTCGATTGAGGATTTGTATTTGTGTATAACGTACATGTTCAGAAAACAATTAAACCAATTTACTGTTTTAATAAGTTTATTATGGGCAATAAAGATAAAACGAGCTTTTTAGAGATGCAATACAATGATGAAATAGTAGTGTATAATTGGTCTAGAAATCTTGAACTAAAGTTGCTTATTTGACATTCAGATGACATTATTTGTATTTTCCCATTATTGAATGGTATGTATTTTGGGTAGCAAGGTATTGGCTCCATGACTTCCCACTAGGGTCAGCGATCTCTGATAGCCCCTCCAGACTCACGGCGAGAAGCCCCGAGAACACCCGAGAAGCGTGAATGTGATGAGTTTCTCACATTCTCTTTCACGGGCTCGCCTGTTCTCGGATCACTGTCGGTAAATTTGGCCGCTTCAAAGGATTTCTCGGGCTAGGAGCGAGAGGACTACTACACTCACGTTTTGTCTCAATGTTGTTTAGTGAGCGGTTGAGAGTAGACGTGCGTTATATTTTTGTTTGTGTTTCGAAAATTTTGTTTCCTTGTGTTAAAAATTTGGAACAATCAACAAGAGTTGCAATTTATCGCACAGAGCCAAACCTGCAGCATTTTGAATATCGTCTGTAATGTCGTCCATACCGGATGGGAAACAGATCACGAGTGAGAAAAATGAGAGTGTGGATAAGTGCTTGTTCACGCGAGAAGTCTCGGCGAGAACTTCTCGCCGAGACTTCTCGCCGTGAGTCTGGAATCAGCATGAGGTTAAACTGTAACGTTGAAAAGTCTGATGAAGAGATCACGACCGTCTTAGAAATTTCTTCAGATTCACCTGGTATCTGAAGGTCACAGCAGGAGAAAAATTTATCTACGTTATGGGATAGTTTGTCTGGAATAGTTTGAATTGATTTTGCGGTATTCCACACACAGTCTCCATTAGTTGTTTAATTTGATTTACGAATATATACAGAGGGGGCTCGCCTTATTTGAGGTCTGCAGATATCTTGCTCGATTAGGAGAATGTATGTTGCTTTTACTATTGCTCTTACTTCCCGAATACTCGGCGAAAGTAATAACCACACCTCAGCCTGTTAATATGTAAATGAAATCATCAAAAGCGAGGTTTTGTATTCCCCATTTTTCTCCTCCAAAACTGGACCAATTTTTAAGAATTTTTTACCAACTATATTAGAAGAAAATACTCGTCTATGTTTTAATTTTTTTTAAATACATTAACTAATTTGTAAACTGCACGTTATTTGATGGCGTTCAATCCGGGCAATTTTAACGATTCTTGGAGGGTCCTAACGTCTCCCTTAAGAAGTAACTTACCAAAAAAAAAAAACGAGTGTGCTTTAGACCACAGAACTGAAGTAAAACTTCACTAACTTATATCTCCCTCTTATCCTTACTCTCCTCATCCTTATCCTCATCCTTATCCTTATCACCCCCCAAGTCAAGCGTGCGTAAAGGCCCGACCGTTCGCATCGATTGCCGTTCGCATCACACTTTTTTGTAACGCATTCATCAGCTTAACCCCCAAATCAAGCGTGCCTAAAGAAGTTTTACTTCAAAAACAAAACGTACCGACACTCTGGAGGTTGATATCTATATTATGTTCAAAAATATTTGCAGTAGTATCAAAATCCAGAGAGGAAATTGGGGAATATCTTTGAATTGACAAAACGCCACCCCGTTTTCTATTAAAAATATATATTTCAATAAAGTTTTATTTTTATAATTTTTAAAAATTTTCAATTTTTATTTTTCTGAAAAAAGTCTTACAGGAAAAGTTGAAGTCGTGATGTCGTGAATTTTTTTTAAAAATTAGAAGACAAAAGGCATTTATCTTTTTAATTTTTTTATTTGTAGTTTGGAAACTTTTGATCCTGCAAAATTTAATTTTCTGAAAAGAATTCTTCTGGGAAAATCGGAAATTTTTTGAATTGTTATTCAAAGTTCGCAAATTTTTATTTTCACTTCAAAAATCTCTTCCTGGAAAATTGGAAATTTGGGAAAAATTATTAGTTTTATTATGTAGCATAGGCTTTATTTAAAACCTATAAAGTGAGATAAACATTACCATTTTGCAGCCAAATCGACGTTCCTTACCAATATTCGTATGTAATTTTCAGTTTAAATCTGCCGCCAATGTCACCTGGCAGTTCCAATTGTATCCGTCAGGCGGCGTTACTAACAGGGAATGCCCCAATAATATTCATTAGCATTTATTTTGCAAATGTCAAACACGTTCGTTTTTGTTTTGAAACTCCAAAATACCATAAAAATTAGTTATTCTACAGTATTTTGTGCAAAATTTTTAATTTCGAGGATATTTTTAACAGTGATACTGTTCGAATCCCGAAATTACATCCCAGTTTCGTGTGTTTTGTGATTTTTGTGATTATGTCGAATTTGGGAAGCTCGGATTGCGGGGAAGCCGAGATTTCGAGAGATAAACGGAGATTATGAAGGTTATTCATACGGACGCGCGGGGCAAACATTCGAGGGTCTGCGGTGATGCCAAATGGCAGAAGATCTGTGAGCCGATACCCGGCGACCCGCGAATTGACATGCTCACGCAAATGTCCTAGATGTAGGAGATGTTGCATCTGTTTTTGGAAAAGCGGTCGGATGTCCCTATCCGTGACGCCTCGGAAGACGATGATAAGGATAGCATCTACCTGGACACCCCCGCGTCGCTCAGGGAGGAATTGGCGAGGAAAGCCGACAGAGATGAATGTTTCACCTGTCCTCTGCCATCTCGTGGCTTAGATCTCGGGACTGGACGACAGAGCTAAAGCAGTCGAAGATACCGTCGGCCGACCCAGGGAAGGTGAAAAAAAAGTAGAACTCCTTCAGCATCTGGGGTCAGCTAATTGGAACAGTGTCCGCTACCTCGAGATCCAGAACCGCAACCCCTCTCTTCTCAATGTTAGCATTGAACCCGGAGTTGAAGCGCGTAGCCCAGGAAGAATCGGCCAGTACGTCAACGGACTCCTGCGTATCCCTGACCAATGCGCTTTCACTGCATGCCGATCTTTCTGACGGCCTCACTGCAGGAGCTGGTCAACTGGAGCGCGGAACCGGGCATGAAGCTGAGCACTTCCACTCTTTATGAGAAAGTACAGTCTCTCTTCGCCATGAGTCCCAGAAGGTGTCCAAAGACATTGTGCAGATGGTGGGTGGAGTCTTTCGTATGGCCAAAATATTCCACCATACGAAGGATTCCACCCACATCAGAATATCTCAACCCAAACATCCTGTTGGCGCAGCTGGATAGGTTGGGAGGAGTGAAGAAGTGCTTCGCTCCTCAGCCTAGCACATCGCGATCTGTTCCACCCGTTAAACCCGTTGCAGCACAGAACTTGCAGCCCTTTTCGTCCCAGAATGCAGCAGAGGAGGACCATCGCGAGAAGGGAGCAGCCAGAGAGCCGAGAACAGGAACCAGCCCAGAACTGCTAAAGATTTCACTCGCCGAAACAGGTTTAGGCCCATTGAAAGGGCGGGGAAGTCGGATGGTAAGAGGTTTTAACCCAGCCCTCTTTTCGGGGGGGTCAGTTGCGATCATTCGCAGGTAAGTGGAGGAACCTTGGCACCCCTACTATCATCCTTAAGATATTGGAGGGCTATTGAATTCCATTTTCTTCAAAACCTCCACTGAATAATAATATTAATTTATTTAACTCCCCATTCGCTTCTAAGACTTCTGTGGCAATGACGGAACAAATTGAAAAACTCAGGGCCCTTGAAGTTTTAGAGTCGGCACCTGCCACTCCCTCATTTATTTCTAACATGTTTCTCGTCCCCAAATCAGATGGTTCAAAGACAACTTTCTGAATATTAGTAAATTTTGTCTGGTAAATGTTTACCGAGTTCCTATTTTCCTACAACCAAACGCCTGGATTTCCATGTGCCTGTGAGTGGGCAGTATAGATGTTTCCTTATCTACAGGAATGAACTCTTGATGACATCCCTCTCCTTTGGCCTGGCCGCCTCACCTGGCACCAAGGCATTCACAACAATCACTAACTGGGTAGCGCAGGAACTGCGGAAGAGAGGGATGAGAATTTGAATATATTTGCATGATTTTTTATTAGTAAACCAATGCCTGCTTACTTTAAAACAGTAGTCTGGCAAAATGGTGAAGTTTTTACAAGACTTGGGATGGCAAGTACAATTTGATAAGTCAATACTATAACCATCACAAGTCCAATTTCTTGGTATCAGTTGGAATACTGTAACTAATGAAAAGTCTCCCTCAGAACAAGATTTTAGTCCTATCTTATCTGTTAAAGGGTTTGAATCAGACAGGAAGGTGGTCACTAAATAAGGGGCGCAGCCTCTTGGGTTCTTTCAACTTTGCTAGTTTTGCAGTTCCAAGAGGCAGACTCAACCGCCGGTATATACAGAAAGGGTGCTTAGGACTCTGACACTACCACCCTTGGGAGTTATCACCACGATTCCTGCAGCTACCGCTTGGGAATTGAGATAGTGGGTTCGATCGCTCACCCTGACGTCACCTATACATCTGCCGCTGTTTGAGCATTACCTGACAACTGTGCCCAGCTAGACGAGAGACTTCTCAGTGGTGTGTGGACTGAAGATCAGCTGAATCTTCACTCCAATATGAAGGAGATGCTCGCCGTGTTGGCTGCCTTGTCTCCTCACGCGCTCGAGCTATCCGGCTCGGGTCTACCAGTCGGATAACAAATCTGTCGGATCTTACCTCCGCAAGGAATGTGGTACCAGGTCAACTCAACTCCTGAGTTGTACTCGACTAGTGCTAGATGTTTTGGACGAACACTATATCTCCATGACAGCACAATACTTACCAGGTCGCTTCAATGAAGTAGCGGACTGTCTATCTCGTCATCGTGCTGTACCCGAATGGCACTTGCTACCCTCTTTTACAGAGGTAGTATTCAGAAAATGGGGACGATCCGAGACAGACCTATTTGGCTCTAAGACAGCACAGAGGTTCAGAGGTAAGTTTCTCTTGATTTTCAGGTTGACAAAGCAGATACCACAATGCTTGGACCAGGGATTGGGACTATCAGCTGGCTTGGATCTTCCCTCCCCCATGCCTCTTGCTAAGGGTTCTTTGCCATCTGAACAGAGCAAGGGAATTATACCTGATAGTGGCTCCTCGTTGGGAGAGGGCATTTTGGAGAGCGGATCTGAAGTGTCGGGCCTTAGGTCCACCTCTCACGATTCACAATCTAAAAGAAGCACTGGTAGACACCAGGACCAACAACCCTCCTCCTCAAGTAGAATCCTTCATTCTGGAGATTTGGCTTTGTGGGGATGGGACAAAAGGACTAGGAAGATGGTCAACTCAGCAGAAGGAACTTCTTAGATCTGGGAGGAGAAGTTCTATCCTTCGCACTTATACTCTGGCATGGCAGAGGTGGCAGCACTGGGTGTCAGAGAATCAGCTCGATGCCATATGTCCCAACCTGACCAGGTTCCTAGCCGACCTACACATTAAAGAAAAACTATCGCTATAGCTGAGGACTATTTTAGTTCTTAAGTCAGTGGTGTGTAACTTAGGCTCTCCAGAGGATAATGGAAAGCTGAACTCCAATCCGGTAGTGAAAAAGATATTAAGAGGGAATATCTTTAGCTGCAGTGAAGCCTTCGAAGCCCCCCCCCCCCATTTGGGACCCGAAGATTGTATCATCTTGGCTGGAGAAGAGTTTGCCTCAACACATAACACTCTTTGAAGCATCAAGGAGGGAAGCCACAATCCTGCTTTTGGCATCAGGGCGCCGAGTCCACGATCTCACCTTACTCCACTGCACAGCTGAAAGACTGTCAGTGGACAGAGAAGGCATCTCCATTTGGCAAGTGGCTGGTGCCAAGACAGATTCGGTAGACTGGCAGCAATCAGGATGGAAGCTGGCTCGCTCTGAGACAAGGAACATAGACCCCGTCTATTAAACAGATAAGGTCCTAGAACTGTCAAGGGGACGGAAAGCGCAGGCGATATTACCTAATCTATTTATTACAACTTGTAGGACGGTGAAGTGGCCTCCAGGGCAGTAATTGCAGGTTGGATTAGGACAATCCTCAGGGATGCCGGAGTAGAGGATCCACCTGACAGAATCCGTTCAGCGGTGACATCTCTGAACTGGTTTCCGAAGTATTTACTGATATAATATGATATAATATAGAATCTTAAATTATTTGTGTTAGTCGAGGATTGCCAATTAATTTTCTCTACTTTGTCCTTTCTAAATTATTAGCTGAATGAGTATGTTTATAAAATAAACTAAAATAATTTTTATTTTTGTTTAAACTGTTTTTTTTTTCATCTTCCTCCTGCCAAATCTATAGCATGTTAAATTATATACATATATTTATTATTTACAACTTAATCTTAAAAACAAAACAAAAAAATACTTTATTTTATTTTGAATCAGATCTCAAAACTATGGTCACCCTAAAAGTCTACATTAATGTACTACCTAGCGCCATCAGTTTAGTGGGTACTGGGTACCCATAATCTCAATCTGTAAGAAATACAACAATATTGTTCTTTCAAAATCTGTATAATTTTGTGTTATTTTGTTAACTTGTATAATTATTGTTAACCTCAACACAGGCTTGTCCTAGTGAGGTAACAAATTGTATTGTAAACATTTTTACCTACAGTGTAAAGAAACAATAAATAAATAAATAAAATAAATATAAGATGATGTACTGTCGTGTGGCAACTGGAGAACTCCTAATACCTTTGCCAAGTTCTATAGAAGGGAAATTGCAGAATCCCATCTATTGCTGACCTTTTTAAACCACTGTAACTGGTTAGCCGATTCCTAGAAATCGTGCCCCAATTTCTAGCATATAAATATTATAATTGATTCACATTAGCATCATGTCACCAGGCGATAACAAACAATATCTCACTTTATAGGTTTTAAATAAAGCCTATGCTACACAATGAAAAAGTTTTACCTTACAATAAAACTTATATTATGTACTTAGCTTTATTTAAAACCTAGGCAAGGGCTGCCTGATGAGATCTAATGAATATTATTGGGGCATTCCCTGTTAGTAACGCCGCCTGACGGATACAATTGGAACTGCCAGGTGACATTGGCGGCAGATTTAAACTGAAAATTACATACGAATATTGGTAAGGAAAGTCGATTTGGCTGCAAAATGGTAATGTTTATCTCACTTTATAGGTTTTAAATAAAGCTAAGTACATAATATAAGTTTTATTGTAAGGTAAAACTTTTTCATTAAATTGTAATTTTTATTAAAGTTTTCGTTACTGTGAGATTTCAAGATTCGTTATTTATTTATATAAGAGGGCACCACTATGTTTGGTGAATACGGCCAACGGCGTGCTAACTGGTGCTATGCAGAATGGTAATCGTCAAAACAATCAAAACATGCAAAAGTGCAAAAAAAGTAGCACTTCACGGGCCTTTCTCACAAATATCCAGAAAAAAAGTAGTGATAGAGCCACAAATACATATCTTATTTGGATGATTTATTGTCTGTGTCATTTGTTTTATCGCTGTTGGCAAGCTTCTTTCCGGTGGCCTGTTACTGCTAAAATTATTATTTCTTTTAAATTATCATTAAATTTAGAGTGTTAGCTATAAAATTTTCTTAACAATGTTCATAAGTAGGTATTTTATATTGAATACTAACCAACAATCTGTAAATGTTAAACATTTATATATTACCTCGCAATATTAATGGTACTTCATAAAATTAAGTCCGTTTCCGATTATCAACTGCTTCAAAATAAACTCGGCACACTCAATAACTGGTGTACTGTCAATGATATGCCCCAAATGTTGAAAAATGTTACACTTTATGTAGTTAATATGATTTGTATCTTCGTATCCTTTTGTAATTTTATGTAAATAATTGTACATTAACTGTGTTTTTGTAACCGGATTGCTCTCATGTAAGTGAGAAAAACGGGTATATTGAACATTGGAATCTAGCAGAAGGTTTTGTTGGAAGTGAGTCGGTGGAGGAGGTCGAGTGCGGCCACCGGCTGGTCCGTGGGTACCATATGCCCAGCGGAGCGCACCAGCACCTCAGTGAGGTTACCCGCTGTCTTGGCGTAACCCGCGAGGGTTGTTTTGTTTGTTGACCCATTTTCCACACGCCACTTACAGCGCGATGCATTCTTGTACTCGGCCGCTGAGCTGAAGTTGAGAGCTTTCAGATAAGACTCCGTAAGAGGGTAGGCCACTATGATGTCCAACTGCCCGTTGTAGATCACCCCGCGGTAGTACGACAGCAGCTCTGCCACCCAGCCCGCCACCGACTGCGGAATATCCTCCCGCAAGTTCTCAAACACATCAGAGCCATTATTGTAAGTCAGGTTGCCAACATGAATGGCCTTGCGTATCTTTGGTTTTTTAAAAAGTTTTGCATAGTCAGTAAAAGATGGCAAAGCGAACTCTACGTAGTTGTATATGTTATCTATGCCCGTCAGATTGTAGAAAAGGGGATTTGGGTTTTCGAATCCTAATAGGTCATCCAATCCTTTATAGGCATCCATCCATTTTTTGGCCTTCATGTCATCCTCTATCTTCTTTGCGAGAGCCGCAATCTGTTTCTCGCCTTTGTCGTCCACTAGGCCTAACTGGTATAGATAGGGAGCGTAGGACAGCTGGTGAACAGGGTCCGAATAGCCATTGCCAATGGCGAAGCCTTTAAGGTTGATTTTTTGAGACGCGTTCTTATTCTCATGGTGAATGGTGTAGCAAACAGCCGGCACGTACTTACCGGCGTAGGACTCGCCGGTGACGTAAAACTCGTTTTTCTGCAGGTCGGGAAACATCTTGAAAAACTGCAGTAGAGCCGAGTAGAGATTGTTTCCAACCACCGTCTCATTCTTCGCCATGCCGCTCTTCGTCCAACTGAAGCCGGTGTTCACCGGGTTGTCGATGAAGATGACGTGGTTGTTTTTCGACCAGGAGTGATTACGAAGTTCCACTTTGTCTGTGTCGTTATTGTAGGAAAAGGGACCATTCTCGGTAAACAAGCCAAACAGTGAGGAGCCACCAGGCCCACCCTGCAGCCACAGAACCACAGACGCGTTTTCCGGTTTTTTTTCTGCAGGAAAGTACCAGAAAAAGGTGTTAGAAGAGCGAGCTTCATCCACCGTCAGAAAGCCGGAGTAACTTTTCACACCGTGGAATTCGGGTGACTCTACCTTGGACTTGTTGCGCGCCTCGGCCAAGCGCCCTTGCTTGATGTAAGGTGTCAGGTAAAGCGGATCCCCGCAGTCCCCGCATTTTCCGAGAGCCGCCTCGGAAAATCTGTGCTGGTGCATTTTCTGGAATAAGCCTTCTGCCGTCATTATCCCTCCCACTAGCAATACGCAGCTGATTGTACTTAGCATTACAAATTGTCTAGGTAACACTCGTTACTGCAGACCGAATACAAACTGACAGTGACCACTGAGGATTTTCAGTTGATATTTATGCAATACAGTCTGTTACTGTAGGATTACAACAGCCTTTTCCCTCATATTAGCCCCGGCCGAGATTCACCGAATCAGGGCTGCCTTTCAATAGTTCACTAGATTATAATAATTTTAATAAATTTTGCATTTTTTGTTAAATTATTTTATTATTGATAACCAGTAGGTATAGATTTCGACCCACCCACTCATCCAGTACCTACAAATCTAATGAATATCAATAAGTTATATGAAATATTGCAGACGTATGCAATTCATTGGCTGAGTGTACCTAACAAAGTCAGGCATAGCTCAAATTTTTAAATTTTTTAAAACCCATTTAAGAAACCGATTCCAAAAATAGCCGTTTCCTTGGAAAAATAATATCAGGCGATCCAATGGCATAAAAGTCACCGGGACAAAAACCGTGCCAGGAATATCGTCAAATTTGAAATTGGGTTCATTTTTTTCTTTTCAATTTTTATGTATGATATATAATTATATTATATATAATTTATAATTATATTATATATGTATTACTTGTGTCTCTTGCCTCTTTTTTGAATTATTTGTAATTTGAGTGGGCGTTTATACAATTTTATAATTTTGTATTTTATATAGATGTACCCTTTGATTGAGTGGATTTTTGAAATTTTAAGGATTACATAGAGGAAACACATTAACAGCCTTACTAAAAAACTCGTGAAAATTTTTTTTCAATTGATAAACGGCCGCAGATGTGAAAACATTACTAATAAAAAAATTGTTCATGAAAAATAATATACATTGTTTACACAGTCTGAGAGGGTAGTTTATCTCATGTGTACGTCTGTTTTGTTAATGATGACTGAACGAAATTTGGAATTTTCCCAAATTATTTTGAATGTTCTATGTATATTTTGAAGGTGTCGTAAAAACAAATACCATTTATAAAAACTAGATAAAATTACCTTTTAGATTTGTGTATTTGAAATACACTTTACTATTAAAAAATTGCCATATTTTAAGATTCAAACACGGAATAAAATGAGAAAACATTTTTGATCAAAATGTGGAGAAATTTAAAAGAAAACAAAAATTTAAAAAACACAGTCCTTTTATATAATAAATTTGGAAAGAAACTGTCACCTCAATTTTCCTCGTGCATACAATAAAAAATAATAAAAAATTTCAAAGTTTTCTTTAATGCCAAAAAATAAACTGACATTTAAAATGGATTTCTCGCATCTCTAAAGATGTAAATTTCTTTGATACGTTTACCAACACTTGTATTAGATATTAATATTATAAAAAATCATCACTTTTAAAAAATTGTCATAAAGTAAAGATCTTAAAACGTAAGTTTGATTTTTTATTGTAAAACAATTTTCTAACAGCTGAAACAAGGCACAGAGGACAAATGCGCAGGCGTGCCAATAACGCCCCTGAAGGAAGAGAATTAAAACAACGTAAATTTTAACCACTTACAAAGTTGCCACATGTAAAAAAAATTCAATTCATTTTTACAGCGTGACTGCGAAAGAAAGCTTATTAGTAAGGTATCGTGTTTTAAGTGTATACGGGGATTATTCATGTTGTTGCAATAACACAGGTTATCGGCCGTGAAAGGTTTTTTTTTTAGTAAGGCTGTAAATGAATACTTACTGGGTAAATAAATAAAATATAGAAGAAAACATGTATATTGAACATTGGGAAGTTATCTAACAGAAGGTGTTATTGGAAGTGAGTCGGTGGAGGAGGTCAAGTGCTGCCAACGGCTGGTCCGTGGGTACCATATGCCCCGCTGAGCGTACCAGCACCTCGGTGAGGTTACCCGCCGTCTTGACGTAGCCCGCGAGGGTTGTTTTGTTTGTTGACCCGTTTTCCACACGCCACTTACAGCGAGATGCATTCTTGTACTCGACCGCTGAGCTAAAGTTGAGCGCTTGCAGGTAGGGCACAGTCAGAGGGTAGGCCACTGAGATGTCCAACTGCCCGTTGTAGATCACCCCGCGGTAGTGCGACAGCAGCTCTCCCACCCAGCCCGCCACCGACTGCGGAATATCCTCCCGCAAGTTCTCAAACACATCAGAACCATTATTGTAAGTCAGATTGCCCACATGAATGGCCTTGCGTATCTTTGGTTTTTTAAAAAGTTTTGCGTAGTCGGTAAAAGATGGTGAAGCAAACTCTACGTAATTATATATGTTTTCTATTGCCGTTAGATTGTTGAAGAGGGGATTTGGGTTTTCGAATCCTAATAGGTCATCCAAACCTTTATAGGCATCCATCCATTTTCTAGCCTTCATGTTATCCTCTATGGTCTTCACGAGAGCAGCAATCTGTTTCTTGCCTTTGTCGTCCACTAGGCCTAACTGGTACAGGTAGGGAGCATAGGACTGCTGGTGAACCGGGTCCGAATAGCCATTGCCAATGGCGAAACCTTTAAGATTGATGCGCTGTGACGCATTCTTATTCTTGCGGTAGATGGCGTAGCAAACAGCCGGCACGTACTTACCACCGTAGGACTTGCCCGTCACATAGAATTCGTTTTTCTGCAGGTCGGGGAACAGCTTGAAAAACTGCAGTAGGGCCGAGTAGAGATTGTTTCCAACCACCGTCTCATTCTTCGCAATGCCGCTCTTCGTCCAGCTGAAGCCGGTGTTCACCGGGTTATCGATGTAGATGACGTGATTGTTCTCCGACCAGGAGTAATTGCGAAGTTCCACTTTGTCTGTGTCGTTATTGTAGGAAAAGGGACCGTTCTCGGTAAACAAGCCAAACAGTGAGGAAACACCAGGCCCGCCCTGCAGCCACAGAACCACGGACGCGTTTTCCGGTTTTTTTTCTGCAGGAAAGTACCAGAAAAAGGTGTTAGAAGAGCGCGCTTCATCCACCGTCAGAAAGCCAGAATAACTTTTCACGCCGTGGAAGTCTGGTGACTCTACCTTGGACTTGTTGCGCGCCTCGGCCAAGCGCCCCTCCTTGATGTAAGGAGTCAGGTAAAGCGGATCCCCGCAGTCCCCGCAGTCTCCGAGAGCTGCCCCGGAAAATCTGTGCCGGTGTATTTTCTGGAATAAGCCTTCTGCCGTCATTACCCAGCTCGCCAGCAACACCCAGCTGACTGTACTTAGCATTATAAATTGTCTAGGTAACACTCGTTACTGCAGACCGAATACAAGCTGATAGCGATAAATGAAGACTGTCTGTCGATATTTATGCGATACATTCTGCACTGTAGGATTAGAACAGCGATTTCCCTCATATTAGCCCCGGCCGAGGTCCAGTGAATCAGGGCTGTCTTTCATTTTATTTGTTAAATAATTTTATTATTGATAACCATATAGATTTTGACCTACTCGATCACCAGTATCTACAAATCTAACGAATATCAATAAGTTATATGAAAAATTGCAGACATAGGCAATTCAAAGACTGAGTGTATGTAGCCGTTTCCTTGGGAAAATAATATCAGGCGATCCTGTAGCAGAAAAGTCACCGAGATAAAAAACCGTGACAGGAATATTGTCGTATTTGAAATTGAACTCATTTGTTTCTTTTCAATTTTTATATCTGATATATAATTATTTTGATATATGTATTACTTGTGTCTCTTACCTCTTTTTGTATTATTTGTCATTTGAGTAGGCGTTTATACAATTTTATAACTTTGTATTTTACATAGATAATATGTTTGCTTTGCTTGAGTGAATTTTTGAAAATTTAAAGATAACATTGAATGAATACTTACTGGGTAAATAAATAAAATATAGATGAAAACATGTATATTGATCATTGGGAAGTTATCTAACAGAAGGTTTTATTGGAAGAGAGTCGGTGGAGGAGGTCGAGTGCGGCCACCGGCTGGTCCGTGGGTACCATATGCCCAGCGGAGCGCACCAGAACCTCGGTGAGGTTACCTGCCGTCTTGACGTAGCCTGCGAGGGTTGTATTGTTTGTTGACCCATTTTCCACATGCCACTTACAGCGAGATGCATTCTTGTACTCGGCCGCTGAGCTGAAGTTGAGCTCTTGCAGGTAGCGCTCCGTCAGAGGGTAGGCCACGATGATGTCCAACTGCCCGTTGTAAATCACCCCGCGGTAGTGTGACAGCAGCTCTGTCACCCAGCCTACCACCGACTGCGGAATATCCTCCCGCAAGTTATTATAAACGTCAGAGCCGTCGTTGTAAGTCAGGTTGCCAACGTGCATGGCCTTGCGTATATCTGGTTTTTCAAAAAGTTTCTCGAAGTCGTCCGATGGCATATCGAACTCTACGTAGTTATATATGTTATCTATACCCGTCAGATTGATGAAGAATGACAACAGGTCATCCAATGCCTCATAAGCATCCATCCATTTGCCAGCCTTGATATTATCCTCCACGATCTTCTGGCGAGACTCAATCTGTTTCACGCCTTTGTCGTCCACTAGGCCTAACTGGTACAGGTAGGGAGCGTAGGACAGCTGGTGAACCGGGTCCGAATAGCCGTTGCCAATGGCAAAACCTTTAAGATTGATGCGCTGTAACGCATTCTTATTCTCACAGTGGATGGTGTAGCAAACAGCTGGCACGTACTTACCGGCGTAGGACTCGCCGGTGACATAGAACTCGTTTTTCTGCAGGTCGGGGAACAGCTTGAAAAACTGCAGTAGGGCAGAGTAGAGATTGTTTCCAACCACCGTCTCATTCTTCGCAATGCCGCTCTTCGTCCAGCTGAAGCCAGTGTTCACCGGGTTGTCGATATAGATGACATGGTTGTTCTCCGACCAGGAGTGATTGCGAAGTTCCACTTTGCCTGTGTCGTTATTGTAGGCATAGGGACCGTTCTCAGTAAACAAGCCGAACAGTGAGGAGGCACCAGGCCCGCCCTGCAGCCACAGGACCACGGAGGCATTTTCCGTTTTTTTTTCTGCAGGAAAGTACCAAAAAAAGGTGTTAGAAGAGCGCGCTTCATCCACCGTCAGAAAGCCGGAGTAACTTTTCACGCCGTGGAAGTCGGGTGACTCTACCTTGGACTTGTTGCGCGCCTCGGCCAAGCGCCCCTCCTTGATGTAAGGAGTCAGGTAAAGCGGATCCCCGCAGTCCCCGCAGTCTCCGAGAGCCACCCCGGAAAATCTGTGCCGGTGAATTTTCGGGAAGAAGCCTTCTGCCGTCATTATCTCTCCTACTAGCAACACGCAGCTGATTGTACTTAGCATTATAAATTGTCTAGGTAACACTCGTTGCTACTAGGCCGAAAACAAAGTGATAACTGAAGACGGTCTATCGATATTTATGCAATACAGTCTGTCGCTGTAGAATTAGAACACCTTTTTCCTTATATTAGCCCCAGCCGAGTTTCACTGAATCATGGCTGCCTTTCAATAGTTAACTAGATTATAATTATTTTAATTAATTTTGCATTATTTGTTAAATTATACTCGATCACCAGTATCTACAAATCTAACGAATATCAATAAGTTATACGAAAAGTTGCAGACATTGACCGAGCGTACCAAGCAAAAACATAATCGGGCGATCCAGTGGCAGAAAAGTCACCGGGACAAAAACCGTGACAGGAATATCGTTGTATTTGAAAATGGGTTCGTTCAATGGGTTTTCTTTTCAATTTTAATATTTGATTAATAATTACGTAATATATATTACTTGTGTCTCTTGCCTCTCTTTGTATTTGTCATTTCAGTTGGCGTTTATACAATTTTATAATTTATATAGATAATATCGACGGTTCCGAAGAACAATGTCGGAAGTGCGATTTTGTAGTTTTGCAGTAGAGCTATTTTAAGTTTTGTTTATGCATTTTTACTATTTTTGAGATAAAAATATATGGTGCTGTTTTAATATTTTGCATATCATTTCTTTTCATTCAAAATTCCGAAATTACAGACTTTTAAATCAAAGAATTAAGCCAATAAATATGCCGACACATCGATTTTCAATTTTGTCGATATGTGTTCCTTTGATTGAGTGGATTTTTCAAATTTTAAGGATTACATAGAGCAGGGGTCACCAAATGGCGGACCGCGGTCCGGATCCGGACCGCCGACCTATTTTGTGCGGGCCTTGTGTTAACAATACAAAATATTTTACAAATCGTCGCCTTAGTTCGTATTTGTCCAACAGACCATTAGAAAATTTTACAGGAGAAGAAGGTTTTCTTTCATTATTTCAATGAAAAATTATGAAAGGTGTTTAAGATAAAGCTATTTCCGTAAAGGTAAGGGTCTGAATAGTTTAGATAATTCTTATTTATGTGATTAACTATCATTTTTTATACTTTATTTTAAATTTTAAAGTGGAGATTGAACAAAAACTAAAATGGTCTGTTGGAAAAATAAGAACTGAGTCGACGAAATGTAACTTCAGTACGTATTTTGATATTTTTTCCGACATCCTCAGTAACATTGACTGTCTGCATCCTGGTGATGAATGGAGCAATAAAGCTGCAAATATTTTTGGGAGCAATAAAGCTGTTCTCCAGATGGAAATGATCGATTTCCAAGAAAATACAGTTTTAAAACACTAAAAACAGGAAATTTCTTGTCAAGAGTTTTGGATAAAATTTATTTGCGCTAATAAATACCCAGAATTAAAAAAAATTAGCCTTGAAATTTCTCACTTTGTTTGGGTCAACACATATCTGTGAAGCAGCATTTTCCAAGATTAATTTCATTAAAAATAAATTCCTGAGCAGACTTACCGATGAACATCTCCAAGATTTAATGACAATATAGCCAGCACAAACTTTAGTTCAAACTTCAAATGGATAGTCCAAGGCAAAAAATGCCATTTTTCTCAATAATAATGTATGTTTATTATTTAATGAAATAATGTTCCGGAATCCATTTGTTTTATTTGTTCATTAATATTGTATCCACACATATTTAAATGGTACAGTTTATAATTTAAATTATTTAGCCGGGGGGGATGGGGGGCAGGCTTTTTCCCTTCCGGACCGCGACGGTCATGTTATTTTAAAAAACAGACCCCTAATGAAAGTAATTGGTGACCCCTGACATAGATTCATTCGATGTGTACATTGAATGAATACTTACTGGGTAAATAAATAAAATATAGAAGAAAACATGTATATCGAACATTGGAAAGTTATCTAACAGAAGGTTTTATTGGAAGTGAGTCGGTGGAGGAGGTCGAGTGCGGCCACCGGCTGGTCCGTGGGTACCATATGCCCCGCGGAGCGCACCAGCACCTCAGTGAGGTTACCCGCCGTCTTGGCATATCCCGCGAGGGTTGTTTTGTTATTTGACCCGTGTTCCACACGCCACTTACAACGAGATGCATTCTTGTACTCGGCTGCTGAGCTGAAGTTAAGTGCTTTCAGATAGGACTCCGTTAGAGGGTAGGCCACTATGATGTCCAACTGCCCGTTGTAGATCACCCCACGGTAGTGCGACAGCAGCTCTCCCACCCAGCCCGCCACCGACTGCGTATCATCCTCCCGCAAGTTCTTATACACATCAGAGTTAAATACATTGTAAGTCAGGTTGCCAACGTGCAAGGCCTTGCGTATCTTTGGTTTTTTAAATAGTTTCGCGTAGTCGTCCAAAGATGGCAGAGCAAACTCTACGTAATTGTATATGTTATCTATGCCCGTCAGATTGAAGAAGACGGAATACAGGTCATCCAATCCATTATGGGCATCCATCCATTTGCCAGCCTTGATGTCATCCTCCACGATTTTCTGGCGAGCCGCAATCTTGTTCTTGCCCTCGTCGTCCACTAGGCCCAATTGATACACGTAGGGAGCGTAGGACAGCTGGTGAACCGGGTCTGAATAACCGTTGCCGATTGCGAAACCTTTAAGATTAATGCGCTGTGACGCGTTTTTATTCTCTCGGTGGATGGCGTAGCAAACAGCTGGCACGTACTTACCGGCGTAGGACTCGCCGGTGACGTAAAACTCGTTTTTCTGCAGGTCAGGGAACAGCTTGAAAAACTGCAGTAAGGCCGAGTACAGATTGTTTCCAACCACCGTCTCATTCTTCGCAATGCCGCTCTTCGTCCAGCTGAAGCCGGTGTTCACCGGGTTGTCGATGTATATGACGTGGTTGTTCTCCGACCAGGAGTAATTGCGAAGTTCCACATTGCCTGTGTCGTTATTGTAGGAAAAGGGACCGTTTTCGGTAAATAAGCCGAACAGTGAGGAGCTACCAGGCCCGCCCTGCAGCCACAGAACCACGGACGCGTTTTCCGGTTTTTTCTCTGCAGGAAAGTACCAGAAAAAGGTGTTAGAAGAGCGCGCTTCATCCACCGTCAGAAAGCCGGAATAACTTTTCACGCCGTGGAAGTCGGGTGACTCTACTTTGGACTTGTTGCGCGCCTCGGCCAAGCGCCCATCCTTAATGTAAGGGGTCAGGTAAAGCGGATCCCCGCAGTCCCCGCAGTCTCCTAGAGCCTCCCCGGAAAATCTGTGCCGCTGCATTTTCGGGAAGAAGCCTTCTGCCGTCATTATCCCTCCCACTAACAACATACAGCTGATTGTACTTAACATTATTACTAGGTAGCACTCGTTGCTGCTAGGCCAAAAACAAACTGATAGTGATAACTGAAGACCGTCCACCGAAATTTATGCGATACAGCCTGTCGCTGCAGGATTAGAACACCTTTTTCTTTATATTAGCCCCGGCCGAGGTTCACTGAATCAGGGCTGCCTTTTAATAGTTCACTAGATTATAATAATTTTAATTAATTTTGCATTATTTTATTATTGATAACCAGTATAGATTTTGACCCACTCAACCACCAGTACCTACAAATCTAATGAATATCAATAAGTTATATGAAAAGTTGCAGACATACACTATTTATTGACTGAGTGTAGGTACCTAGCAAAGTTAGGCTCAGCTCAAATTTTTGAGTTTTTTAAAACCCATAAATAACCGATTCCAAAAATATCCGTTTTCTTGAAAAAATAATATTGGGCGTTCCAGTGGCAGGAAAGTTACCGGGACAAAAAAACCGTCAGGAATATCTTCAGACTTGAAAATGGGTTCATTTTTTCCTTTTTAATTTTTCTATTTGATTTTGGAAAACGTTGTTTTTTTCAATTTCTTTTTCTGAAAAAAATTTATTAAAAAAGGGCGTTTATACAATTTTATAATTTTGTATTTTATGTAGTTAATATGGATCCTTTCACTGAGTGGATTTCAATTTTATGTACACCTATTTGTGTATTAACTGATGTTTTACATAGTGGATACATATTAAATGGATGGGTAAATAAATAAAATATAGATTAACACATGTATATTGAACATTGGCAAGTTATCTAACAGAAGGTTTTATTGGAAGTGAGTCGGTGGAGGAGGTCGAGTGCGGCCACCGGCTGGTCCGTGGGTACCATATGCCCCGCTGAGCGTACCAGCACCTCGGTGAGGTTACCCGCCGTCTTGGCGTAGCCTGCAAGGCGCTTCCCCACACTCCACTTACAGCGAGATGCATTCTTGTACTCGCCCGCGGAGCTGAAGTTGAGTGCTTTCAGATAAGACTCCGTCAGAGGGTAGGCCACTATGATGTCCAACTGCCCGTTGTAGATCACCCCGCGGTAGTGCGACAGCAGCTCTCCCACCCAGCCCGCCACCGACTGCGGAATATCCTCCCGCAAGTTCTTATACACATCAGAGTTTAATACGTTGTAAGTCAGATTGCCAACGTGAATGGCCTTGCGTATCTTTGGTTTTTTAAAAAGTTTCGCATAGTCTTCCAAAGATGGCGAAGCAAACTCTACGTAGTTGTATATGTTATCTATGCCCGTCAGATTGCAGAAGAAGTTCAACAGGTCATCCCATGCCTCAAAAGCATCCATCCATTTGCCAGCCTTGATATTATCCTCCACGATCTTCTGGCGAGCCTCAATCTGTTTCACGCCTTTGTCGTCCACTAGGCCTAACTGGTACAGGTAGGGAGCATAGGACAGCTGGTGAACCGGGTCCGAATAACCGTTGCCGATGGCGAAACCTTTAAGATTAATGCGCTGTGAAGCGTTCTTATTCTCAGAGTGGATGGTGTAGCAAACAGCTGGCACGTACTTACCAGCGTAGGACTCGCCGGTGACGTAGAACTCGTTTTTCTGCAGCTCGGGGAACAGCTTGAAAAACTGCAGTAGGGCAGAGTAGAGATTGTTTCCAATCACCGTCTCATTCTTCGCAATGCCGCTCTTCGTCCAGCTGAAGCCGGTGTTCACCGGGTTGTCGATGTATATGACGTGGTTGTTCTCTGACCAGGAGTAATTGCGAATTTCCACTTTGTCTGTGTTGTTATTGTAGGAAAAGGGACCGTTCTCGGTAAACAAGCCGTACAGAGAGGAGACACCGGGCCCGCCCTGCAGCCACAGAACCACGGAGGCGTTTTCCGGTTTTTTTTCTGCAGGAAAGTACCAAAAAAAGGTGTTAGAGGAGCGTGCTTCATCCACCGTCAGAAATCCGGAGTAGCTTTTCACACCGTGGAAGTCGGGTGACTCCACTTTAGACTTGTTGCGCGCTTCGGCCAAGCGCCCTTGCTTGATGTAAGGGGTCAGGTAAAGCGGATCTCCGCAGTCCCCGAGAGCCGCCCCGGAAAATCTGTGCCGGTGAATTTTCGGGAAGAAGCCTTCTGCCGTCATTATCCCTCCTACTAGCAACACGCAGCTGATTGTACTTAGCATTACAAATTGTCTAGGTAGCACTCTGCTAGGCCAAAAACAAACTGACCGTGATAACTGAAGACGGTCTGTCAATATTTATGCGATACAGTCTGTCGCTGTAGGATTAGAACACCTTTTCCCTTATATTAGCCCCGGCCGAGGTTCACCGAATCAGGGCTGCCTTCACTAGAGTGTAATAATTTGAATTAATCTTGAATTATTTGTTAAATGATTCTATTATTGATAACCAGTGCAGATTTCAGCCCACTCGAATACCCAGTATAAATCTAACGAATATGGTAGGTATATAAAAAAATTGCAGACTCATAACACTACTGGCAAGTTATTGACTGAGTGTAAGCGAAGTCCTCTTTTAACTCGGACTATTCCAGTTCATGTTAAAGATGGTGGCCGTCTTAATCTATCATGCCATTACCATTAATAGCAATGCCATTAAAAAATCATTTCTCTGCATTTAAGTAACTATTCTCAGGGAAATACTTATGGTAGATTATAACAAGATACATAAACATATTATCTAGTACGACAGCACAATTTACAAGAACATGACTTTGCAAAAAAAAAAAAAAAGAAAAAAGAAACAACTAACGCACAGCAAAAAGTAAGCGTCAACACAAATGGTTCACTAAATAGAATTTTTTCAAATATTATCGACCGTCCATTCGTTATGTTTATTCACTAAGTAGGTGAATATTTAAGTACCTACTTCCAAATCTTGTGATTTCAGGGAAAATTTTGGTTTTGTTTTATTAAATTTGAGTAAATTAGATGCCTACAAACTTTTTTGGCCGCGCGGTCTACAGTTCACAGAATTTTACACACTGTTGACAGCTTTAAAGAAAATGGAGGGACTGGAGTCGTTCATAAATAAATAAATCTTATTTTATAAAAATTTGAGTCCTACCTTACATCTGCAGCAATAGTTTCCTAAAAGGCCGATAGGAAAATAGTGGGCCCCCTCCAATGTAAGGGAACGTACCCATACTACGTGACCAACTTTTTGAAATTTTTAACCCCCCCCCCCCCCCCCGTGACCAAAATCCTAAGCAACCCGCCGCTCATTTGTTTGGTGCGTGACATTTTTAAGACCCCCCCCCCCCCCCCTAAACGTGTCACGTAGTATGGGTACGTTCCCTAATCTGTATAGATCTCAGAAAGTCTTTGATAAAGTCCTATCTTGATGGTTTATAAAAAATGTAATCATGCAAACATATTTATTTTTCTCCGAACCTCCCTTCTGCTTTCACAGATAGTCTACTGATTAATCGTGGCTGATGAATGCTGGCTGCGGAAGTCATACTTTTAGAAATTTTAAAAGTAATTCTGGAGTTCCCCAGGGATTAAAACTAGAACCTCTCTCTTTTCTATTACTTGTCAATTATATTTATTTAACTTTAAAATGCTCATACTATCTACACAATTCTGCAATACGTCCCATCGATTCGTAATGATCATCAATAAGTTGCCTTTCGGCCTATCACATTTACGAGGTCGAAAGACACGTTATTGTTCATCTGCTATGAGAGTTATTGTTCTCATAGCAGATGAACAATATAAAGAGACGCGTTCAACTAAGATCGATGGATTTAAATACATTTCATTCAAGTTCCACATACACGTGCCCAGCGTGCGGCATAAAAGCCATCCCCATTTTTTACCATCACTTTGCAGCCACCTAATGGAGTGAGGATTGTAGTATGGTTTTTCATTTTAATTTGCTATCATGACAAACATAATATTAATGCATACATTACTATTACCCATTTACAATTAGTTTTTCTAAGAGTGATTTATTTTATTATTCATCTTTTTTTTACATGAGCTCCACACAGGAGGCCCTAAGAAAAATAATTTCCTTCAGTGCCTATCTCATCTTGTCTCGGGGATGCTGTGTGGAGGGGTTTGTTTAAGGAAAGGAAGGGGAGGAGAGTTCTGGGAAGGAAAAAGGTTTAAGGGGGGGGTAGGAATCTGGGGTTCAGTATGTCCTGGTCATCCGCCTCCAAGACCTAGACAAACCTCACCGTTTGTGGTTTATAACAGACTAGCTTTTTCCCGCGGCTTCGCTTGCATAGTATTAGGGGATTCCCACTCCGCCTCCCCACCTTCCCTCTCCCCACTCTACTCCCCCCATCAACCCCCATCCCTCCTCCCCCTCCACCCACTTCTTCCCCCCTCCACCTTCCCTCTCCCCACTTCACTCATCCATCAACCCCCCTCTCCCTCCCCCTCCTTCTCCACCGACCCCTCCCCCACCCCATACCCCTCCCCACTCCACCTCCCCCCACATTCCTCTACCCCTCCCCCTTCCCCTTCCTTTCCTCCCCCCTCTCCCACCCCACTCCGCCTCCTCCACCTTCCCTCTCTCCACTCCACTCCCCCCATCAACCCCCTTCCCCTCTCCCTCCACCCACCCCTCCCCTTACTTCCTTCACCTCCACATTACCCTCTCCCCACACCACTCCCCCCATCAACCCCCCCCCCTACCCTCTTCCATCCTTCCCCTTTCCCCTTCATTCCCTCCCCCCTCTTCCTCCCCTAACCCCCTCCTCCCACGCTCCTCCCCTTTCCCCCTCCACCAAAATCCTCACAACACCCCCTCTCCCCCTCCCCACTCCCCCCTATCGCCCCTCGCATTCCACACATTCATTCCCGATACATTCAGTTTTCAAACTGTTCGCGTGCCACCTATTATATTTTTTTATACAACTTTCATAATGCCAGAACTCAACGGTAGTTTTATACAAAATAACGAACAATGCGCATGCATACATTTCGGTGATTCGTTTTTAGAGATAGTTATTAAGTACAACGCCAACAAAGCACTCTTTTTAGTGTAAATTGCCTAATAAACAAAAAAAATCGTTTCCAAGGTGACAATTGGTTTGCTTTTTTTCTGACGTTTGCAATAAATCGATTTTGTTAGGGACAGAAAACGTATGATAAATAATTTCATAACGCTAGAGATTATTCATAACGCCAGAGCTTATCAATATACATATAGCCTATAGTACTCGCAAATAATGTAGCTTTCTATTAGTGCAAGAATTTTTAAAATCCATTCAGTAGTTTTTGCGTGAAAGAGTAACAAACATACATCCATACAAACTTTCGCCTTTATAATATTAGTAGGATTATTGATAAAATTAATAGGGTATTGTCAAAGACAAAATGTTGATTTGAAAAAAAATCAACAACATATTGTTCAAGACAAAATGACGATGACAATATAACTTTAAAAAAAATATGATGCCAGTTTTTCCGTACAATGTACAATGAAGGCTTTTATTGTTATATCGTAAATAGTTAAAATAGGATAAATATCTAGATTATACAAAAAATAACAAATCTCTTGTATTTGCTTCAATTGTGATGTAATATGTTAGCTGAGGAGGTTATATTTTTAGAAATTTTAAAACTTATTCTGGAATTCCTCAGGGATTAAAACTAGAACCTCTCTTATTTGTACTGTTTATCAATTGAATCATTTGGCGGGTACGAGATAAGCCGCCATAGCTCAGTGGTCAGAGCAATCGACCGGCAATCGAGAGGACACGGGTTCAAGTCCCGTTGGCGTCATGTATCTTTTCTCGGAAGATTTTTCAATGTGGATGAGTGTTTCAGGCTGATAATTATTGCTTATAATAATTGTTACCCTTTGTGCTATGCATAAAAAATCTTGTCTTAAAAAAAAAAAAAAAAAAAAAACGTTAGTTTTACAATTAAAAATAATAATTAATATTTGACAAGTTTAAGTATTTCCCCAATAAATGAAGACATAATTTGTCTCGACGCCACCTAGCGAGGGATTTAACACTTACAATGTTTCTCTCGCAAAAATAAAGTTGGTTGTTTTCAGGTGAAAAAATATAATAAGCAGTAATTGTTGAATGAAACACTAGCATATATTGAATCATTTGGCGGGTACGAGATAAGCCGCCATAGCTCAGTGGTCAGAGCAATCGACCGGCAATCGAGAGGACACGGGTTCAAGTCCCGTTGGCGTCATGTATCTTTTCTCGGAAGATTTTTCAATGTGGATGAGTGTTTCAGGCTGATAATTATTGCTTATAATAATTGTTACCCTTTGTGCTATGCATAAAAAATCTTGTCTTAAAAAAAAAAAAAAAAAAAAAAAAACGTTAGTTTTACAATTAAAAATAATAATGAATATTTAAGTACCTACTTCCAAATCTTGTGATTTCAGGGAAAATTTTGGTTTTGTTTTATTAAATTTGAGTAAATTAGATGCCTACAAACTTTTTTGGCCGCGCGGTCTACAGTTCACAGAATTTTACACACTGTTGACAGCTTTAAAGAAAATGGAGGGACTGGAGTCGTTCATAAATAAATAAATCTTATTTTATAAAAATTTGAGTCCTACCTTACATCTGCAGCAATAGTTTCCTAAAAGGCCGATAGGAAAATAGTGGGCCCCCTCCAATGTAAGGGAACGTACCCATACTACGTGACCAACTTTTTGAAATTTTTAACCCCCCCCCCCCCCCCGTGACCAAAATCCTAAGCAACCCGCCGCTCATTTGTATGGAGCGTGACATTTTTAAGACCCCCCCCCCCCCCCCTAAACGTGTCACGTAGTATGGGTACGTTCCCTAATCTGTATAGATCTCAGAAAGTCTTTGATAAAGTCCTATCTTGATGGTTTATAAAAAATGTAATCATGCAAACATATTTATTTTTCTCCGAACCTCCCTTCTGCTTTCACAGATAGTCTACTGATTAATCGTGGCTGATGAATGCTGGCTGCGGAAGTCATACTTTTAGAAATTTTAAAAGTAATTCTGGAGTTCCCCAGGGATTAAAACTAGAACCTCTCTCTTTTCTATTACTTGTCAATTATATTTATTTAACTTTAAAATGCTCATACTATCTACACAATTCTGCAATACGTCCCATCGATTCGTAATGATCATCAATAAGTTGCCTTTCGGCCTATCACATTTACGAGGTCGAAAGACACGTTATTGTTCATCTGCTATGAGAGTTATTGTTCTCATAGCAGATGAACAATATAAAGAGACGCGTTCAACTAAGATCGATGGATTTAAATACATTTCATTCAAGTTCCACATACACGTGCCCAGCGTGCGGCATAAAAGCCATCCCCATTTTTTACCATCACTTTGCAGCCACCTAATGGAGTGAGGATTGTAGTATGGTTTTTCATTTTAATTTGCTATCATGACAAACATAATATTAATGCATACATTACTATTACCCATTTACAATTAGTTTTTCTAAGAGTGATTTATTTTATTATTCATCTTTTTTTTACATGAGCTCCACACAGGAGGCCCTAAGAAAAATAATTTCCTTCAGTGCCTATCTCATCTTGTCTCGGGGATGCTGTGTGGAGGGGTTTGTTTAAGGAAAGGAAGGGGAGGAGAGTTCTGGGAAGGAAAAAGGTTTAAGGGGGGGGTAGGAATCTGGGGTTCAGTATGTCCTGGTCATCCGCCTCCAAGACCTAGACAAACCTCACCGTTTGTGGTTTATAACAGACTAGCTTTTTCCCGCGGCTTCGCTTGCATAGTATTAGGGGATTCCCACTCCGCCTCCCCACCTTCCCTCTCCCCACTCTACTCCCCCCATCAACCCCCATCCCTCCTCCCCCTCCACCCACTTCTTCCCCCCTCCACCTTCCCTCTCCCCACTTCACTCATCCATCAACCCCCCTCTCCCTCCCCCTCCTTCTCCACCGACCCCTCCCCCACCCCATACCCCTCCCCACTCCACCTCCCCCCACATTCCTCTATCCCTCCCCCTTCCCCTTCCTTTCCTCCCCCCTCTCCCACCCCACTCCGCCTCCTCCACCTTCCCTCTCTCCACTCCACTCCCCCCATCAACCCCCTTCCCCTCTCCCTCCACCCACCCCTCCCCTTACTTCCTTCACCTCCACATTACCCTCTCCCCACACCACTCCCCCCATCAACCCCCCCCCCTACCCTCTTCCATCCTTCCCCTTTCCCCTTCATTCCCTCCCCCCTCTTCCTCCCCTAACCCCCTCCTCCCACGCTCCTCCCCTTTCCCCCTCCACCAAAATCCTCACAACACCCCCTCTCCCCCTCCCCACTCCCCCCTATCGCCCCTCGCATTCCACACATTCATTCCCGATACATTCAGTTTTCAAACTGTTCGCGTGCCACCTATTATATTTTTTTATACAACTTTCATAATGCCAGAACTCAACGGTAGTTTTATACAAAATAACGAACAATGCGCATGCATACATTTCGGTGATTCGTTTTTAGAGATAGTTATTAAGTACAACGCCAACAAAGCACTCTTTTTAGTGTAAATTGCCTAATAAACAAAAAAAAATCGTTTCCAAGGTGACAATTGGTTTGCTTTTTTTCTGACGTTTGCAATAAATCGATTTTGTTAGGGACAGAAAACGTATGATAAATAATTTCATAACGCTAGAGATTATTCATAACGCCAGAGCTTATCAATATACATATAGCCTATAGTACTCGCAAATAATGTAGCTTTCTATTAGTGCAAGAATTTTTAAAATCCATTCAGTAGTTTTTGCGTGAAAGAGTAACAAACATACATCCATACAAACTTTCGCCTTTATAATATTAGTAGGATTATTGATAAAATTAATAGGGTATTGTCAAAGACAAAATGTTGATTTGAAAAAAAATCAACAACATATTGTTCAAGACAAAATGACGATGACAATATAACTTTAAAAAAAATATGATGCCAGTTTTTCCGTACAATGTACAATGAAGGCTTTTATTGTTATATCGTAAATAGTTAAAATAGGATAAATATCTAGATTATACAAAAAATAACAAATCTCTTGTATTTGCTTCAATTGTGATGTAATATGTTAGCTGAGGAGGTTATATTTTTAGAAATTTTAAAACTTATTCTGGAATTCCTCAGGGATTAAAACTAGAACCTCTCTTATTTGTACTGTTTATCAATGATATTGGATACACTTTAAAACGCTCTTACTATCATCGGGAGAACCATCCTTTCGGGTTTTCGGAGCTACGTCCCATTGATTTCACCAGTCTTCAGAAAGATATTGTTTAAAATATCTAACCACCAAAAAACAGAACACCGGTAGAAGAAGGAGAAGCAGGGCCGGCTCTTCCCAAGAAGTTGATAATATCTAACATCTAACACATCGCCCTTGAGATTATTTTTAAGATGAAATGTTCAAATATATAAATAAACCAATTTATATTGATCGTGTTTGTGTTGAGTCTGTTTCTACCAAAAATTGATCAACTTGTTCGTTAGTATCGCTAGACCATTAACTGCGGTCTCTCGCCATTCACATCCAGTCCTCAGTTCTTTCCGTTCCACTCCAATTCTCTTCCATACAGTCCATCCACTTCTTCCTCAGTCTGGGTGGTTTCCACTGGGGCACCCAATTGGTCATAATATACGGTTCCCTATTATCTGCATTCTTTAAGATCTACAGAATCTTACAATTTTAATTTTTTTATATCTATTCTTGAACATACATTTTATAAATTATTTATGGTTTATATGTAGAAAAAAATGTTAATATTTAGTATCTGTATGTGAAAAGATTAGTTATAGCATTTTGTAAACACCTCATTGGGAAAACCTGTGCGGAGGTGCTCGCGTGTTGTTTTTATTTTTATTTATTTTATTTTATTTTATTTTATTTAAGTATATAAAACAGGCATGGTGCCCAAAAAATTATATACATGTATGTTTAAACATAGTGATAACGAAAATACATAGTATCGAAATGATAATAATAACAAAAGATAGTAACAAAAGTAATTAAGCTGAGGTGAATGACAAGTAGGAATGGGTAAAAGGTAAGTACATGGTAGGTAAATGTTTTGTTAAATTGTTTGTTTTATCATAAGTAAAACCCAGTATCCTCCTTGATATTGTCAAAAAGGGCACTATGGGTCGACCCATGGCGGCAGTATTGTATGCATAAATTTAACCCCTCCGCAACTTAAGCAGATATATGCAATAAAAATACGACAGCAGTCAAGTACAATAAGCGTGTTTATACGTCAGCGCGTGTGTCTCCATAGAAATCGTTCTAACTCCGTTATTGTTTTAGTTACATCCCTAAAACAAAAGTAAAAGGTCGATAGTAGATCAAGCTGTACATCCCTATCAAGTTGTCCATAGAAATACATAACAGGAATATGCTGTCAGTCGCGTAGTTGACACAAATATTTACCCGCCCAAATTTACTACCGGCGGCTTGACCGCGCTCGACATTGTTAATTTTTATTAAATATTTTTATATGAAATGATAAAAAAGTGAGGTGACAAAAGTGTTAATTGCACATTTATACAATAGAACGTATTGCAATAGAATAAGTATTGTTGTTTACATAATCTGTGATTTTAGTACCGTTTTCACATAAAAACATCACGTTTGTCATTTTTACCTATTTTTAATGTTTGCGTTCTAAATTTTAATATTTACAAATGTTAATATTTATTTGTAATATAATAATTTGAAAGCTTATTTTGTAACCTTTCTAAAACAGTTTTTACTATTCTACTAGAGCTTTAATTGTGAAGCGGTAATAACAAAAAGTTTTCGTAAAATGTCATTTCGTTTGAGACATTTTAAGGGCTTAAATGGCGATTTTCGGTTAGTAGCAGTTAGATAAATAGTTATCTTGAAAAGCATGTAGGTATATTTTTCTATGGACCACACACCACTGGTCTTAATAATATTGTGGTCGTATCCTGACACAAAGGTTTTCGTTTTTTTTTTCAATTGTTGAGTTGGGTTATGTTTAGTTAGGTGTTATAATGTTTTGAGTAAATTGAATACCTTGTTTTTTGATCCAGTCTATGAAATGTTTTTTTGTGAATAATTGTAGAAGTACTTTTAGTTAGTAGATGTTTCAGTGTGGTGGGCAGTGGTTAGAGTTTAATTTGAAAGGAGTTTAGTAGTACAGATTTGACATAAAGTTGCCTTATTGTCATGACGTCTAACGTTTTGTAAATTTCATTCGAGTTTGTGTAGTACTTGGAGGATGAGTTTAATTGTTGCCTTTTGTATGTTTTCTTTGGGTTTATTGCAATGTTTGTTGCACTTGCCCAAGCCAGTATGCCATATGTGATAATAGATTGACAAAGTGCAAAAAATATGGTCCTGAGGATTGTTCTTGGAAATATTTTTTTGATTAACGTTTCAGTTTGCTTGTGACATAAGTTATGTGGTCAGTCCAGCGAAATTAGTGTCTATTATAACTCCTAGGTATTTGGTGTGCTTAACCTTTTCTAGACGCTCGCATTGACTTGTGGATGAAGTTTGTGAGGTGGAGGTTGGCCCCTTTGTGTGATGTTGTGTGTAATATAATTGGTTTTTATTGTGTTTAGGGTAAGAAAGTGGTTGTTTAGCCATTTTTTAACCTCCGATTGGTTGGATTTGTATGGATTGATCGATTGGACGGATTTGTATCAACAACACTTTTGTCACAAAATGAACGCTTTCGCTGGTTTTCGAATACGACTTTAGAAGCTTGTAGGTATGATAAGTTTACAACAAGTTGGATTGATAAATTCATCTCCATATCTTGTGAAGCGATGCTATTCACAATTCCCATTGTCCAATAAATGAAAAGTTAGGTACATCATGAGATTTAAGAAATAACTTTATGCTCTGTTTTATGTAGTAGGGAACATGCATTTCCATTATCTAAGCCAGGCATGCCCAAACTGCATCCCAATGGAAGATTTTATTTTGGATTTTGATTTTCATACAAAAAAAAGAAAAAAAATCGTTCGAAAAAGAAAAGAAATTAGAACTTTCTTGTTATTCAACTCCGAATTCTCGATGGGTTTTTTGATTTGCTGCTTGAAAAGTGCCAGGCATGTGGCCTTAGGAATTTAATAAGTGGAGGGTGAGTGCAAAGGACACACATAGGTGCGTGTAGTCAGTTTATGCCTTCTAGCATTCAAGGTCGCGGTTTCACAATAATAGCATTTTTGGACACCGAATTACCGGAAAAAATTAACAGTAATATCTGCCAAATATATGAATTTATCTAAAGGTCAGCAGATTTCGATGGGGGGTCGTATTATGAAATTACTCTTAAGTGGTTATTACGAGATTGAAATTAAGTATCAGAAGCCTAATCTATTGTTATTACTTATCTATAGCTGCTGCAGACCTGTAAATATATGGTATGTAATATACGGTTCCATGACAGTTAATCTGCCGACAATTGGCCCCCCAGGCGTACTTATATACAATGTGCAGTCGGTTTAGGGAAAATACGGTATATCTAATTACACAAAATATAACTAATTGACCCCGAAGGGAGGATGTACCGCTGAATAACAAAAGTGTAAAACATATTTTCATTAAAATGCATCAAGGAAAAATCTGCTTCTCTATTTACTGTTAATACCAGCGCATAAGTACAAAAAAATCGACACTGTATAAATTCGTTAAATTTTCTTACCAATTTATTATTAAGGTTATTTTTAAAGTCGATTTTACGTTTGAAATTGGTAAATGAATGGTCGTTGGCAAACAAATTAGATTTTAACACAAAGAAATGTGTCACAATGTCCTTCACTCATTGTAAAAACATTATAGTTTACGATTATAAAATAAAAGGCGAAACATTATCACATGTAAAATCCGTGAAAGATCTCGGTGTCGTCTTTGATCCCGGACTGACATTCTCTTGCCATATATCGCAGCTCACTCAGTCTTGCTATAAACTTCTTGGGTTCATCATCAGAACTTGTAAGCAGTTTGATAAGCAAAAAGCTTTGCTAGCTTTATTCGATGGCATACTGAGAAACAAGCTGGAGTACGCGAGCGATGTTTAGGCACCATACCACCAGAAGTACATTGATATGTTAGAGCAAATCCAGAAGAAATTCCTCAGGTTCATGCACCATATTGACTCAGTGGCGGATACAGAAAAAACTCAAGGGGGGGCGCTAAAGTCAGAAGAAAACTAAAAAGTAGACAACGGGGAGAATACGATGAACCGCACAAAGAGGAGACCGACTATATGATTTTGGCAGCCACCTCTTGTCTGGAGTCCCAAAATACCTAAAAAATACCCTCGACTCTGTGCAGAAACGGGCGGTCCGCTTAATAGATTCTCCCATCTTAACAGATGGATTGCAATCTTTAGAACACAGGCGTCAGGTGGGAATGCTATCCTTGTTCTACCGGTATTACAATGGCAGATGCTCCGAGGAACTAGCGTCATTGATCCCTTCGGCACCGGTGCATAGTCGGGAAATATGCCAAACGCGTGCCCAACATTTGTACACGGTTGACGTTTGTCACATGAGAACCGATCGTTTCTTCGACTCGTTCTTGTGTTCAACAGCTCGGCTGTGGAATGATTTGCCGGCCTCTGTGTTTCCTCCTTCCTACAACATGGGTCTCTTCAAGACCAATGTTCATTCCTTCCTCTCCTCAAAAAGACTCTCCACACAGCATCCCACATGACATAGGCCCCGAGGGAAATTATTTTCCTCAGGGCCTCCTGAATGGAGTAAATGTAAAAAAATACTATCTCATTCTCTCGCAGGCTAAAACATACAGATGGATGTGTTTGTCAAATCACAACGGTGCTAAAGAAGTTTCCACTTCAACAAATAAATAAAAGATTGACGGACCGCACATTTAAAACTTGGCTGGTTACAGGGAGCAGTAGGGCTGCATTCAAGGGAATACACGATCAAGGGAATCAAATACTCGAGTCGGGCCGTGTTAAGGGTACCTTTACATGAAACGACGCATGAATGTGAATGAAACAAACGTTTCAATTTAGGAGGCGAGTGTGGGTACCGCCACCACGGATTTATTTATTAGATAAACAACACCTCTGCTATAAGTCATCCCAAGTGGATCGCTAAGTTTGGTGACTTAGCAGGGATGCCTGAGTTCGTGGAATGTGATTTTTCAAAGTAGCGGCGGAAGCATTTGCCCACGGACTGCATGGTGAGCTGGAAAGGACTGGTTGAGGGAGACCATTTAACCTCTCCAGCAGGAATCCCTCGACCCATTTCCTCGCATCGCAGTGGGAGGGAAAGTTTCATCCGTCCATCTCTCCTGGACACACTAACCCAGAGAGTCCTAACCAGCTATCATACCTTTTTCCTTCCACTATTTCCTTTCTCTAAAATGACCCTTTACATAGCATCTCCGAAGACATTTTTTTTTTAATAATAAAATAATGCGGTAACTCCGCATTTATGGAGGACTGAACGCCGTTGGCGCTAACAAAAAACTGCCGAAAGAAGCGAAGCCAGCAGTCCACAATGTAGTGCTTTTTTTACATTAAGTCCACACAGGAGGCCCTGAGGAAAATGATTTCCCTTAGGGCCAATGTCATTTGGGATGCTGTGTGGTGGGTCTTTTTGAGGAGACGAAGGAATGAGCATTGATCTTGAAGAGACCCATGTTGTAGGAAGGAGGAAACACAGAGGCCGGCAAATCATTCCACAGCCGAGCTGTTGAACACAAGAACGAGTCAAAGAAACGACCCGTTCTCATGTGACAAATTTCAACCGTCTACAAATGTTGGGCACGCGTTTGGCGTGTTTCCCGACTACGCACCGGGATACCAACCCTGATGTATGGCAGTGAAGCATGAAACTGGCGGAGGAAGGACTAAATGCTATAGAAAGCCATGTATGATAGTGTGAGAAAAATATGAAAATAATGCAAGGCTGATCCAAGCTTAATAAGTAAGATTAAGAAAGGGACGCTTAGATGGTTTAGACATGTAGAGCGAATGATTGAAGAAAGATTTTCTTGTATTTATGGTGGCCAAGGGGGGGGGGCGCGCGCCCCCTGCGCCCCCCCCCCCTGTATCCGCCACTGTATTGACTTACTTGAGGAAACTGATTCTGTGAGTCTAGAAACTAGACGGAAAGCAAGTCTTGCTATTCTGTCTTTCAAACTTTGGAACAATTTCATCGATAGCCCATTTCTCTTGGGATGCTATGATTTATATGTACCAGACCACTACAGCCGAAGTCGACATCATGACTTATTTAAAGTTACGAATGGCAGAACAGACGTCTTGGCAAAGCATAGCATGACGAGGAGAGTGGTGCTGTTAAATGAAATTGCAAACCATTTGGACGTAAGTGACTGTTCTTTACATGCCTTAAAAATATTATTGAAGAGTCACTTGCCTAAATGCTGATAGGGAAACTAAATTGTACTGTAATTGGAATTATTCTGTTGTACAATAATAATAAAAATAAAATAAATAATGCACAAAAAATTGTAATTTTATGGTAAATATCATTTTGGGGTTATCGGCGGATCAACTGTTGGGTCACCCATTTATACATAAGTGGTGGTTCCACCACTTAGCGGTTATGCAAATTTACAATATTCAGCTTTAAAGATTTTGGTGACCCTAATCAGTGTATTGTATTGTTATAAGGACAAGTAGAGTTATCAGAAAAATACCTTTTACAATGTTAATGCTGATAAATAGTTGGCAATGTTTAATGATCTGAATACAATGTGATACTAAAAATTACTACAAATCAAGTTTATCACTTAATAAATAGATAACCGTATTTTTTCATAAAACTAAGAGACAGGAAATATAAAATGTCTTATGACATGTGTAACAAATTAAATGCATTTTATCATGAATAGTTAGTAGTAAATCATAAAAACACATCTAATAAATAATGATTTATTATTAAATTCTGCATGCATTGGTTTTTAACTGTGTTATTGAACTTTTTATGACTAAAATCCAAGTGAAGGTACTTCCTGATTTTTACAAATGGCGACTTAAATATTAATGAGAAATGTTTTCACTATTGAGTTGGGTAGTTTGTTATCAAAAAATCACTTTATTGTAATTATTTTTAAGAAAAATGTTTTTTGAAATCTGTTTTATAATAATAATCAATTCCTACCCACCCCTCATAACTTTCTCCTTTCCAGAAGTTCCTCTCCTTCCTTTCCCTAAAAATACCCTCTACACAGCATCCCCAAAGATGACATAGGCCCTGGGGGATTTCTTTCCTCAGGGCCTCCTGTGTGGCTGTGTGGAGCTGTAAATACACATTGCCAAAAATAATAATAATAATGCAATATCAAAGGTGTGATGAATGTAAGTTTTCTGTTTTATTTTTTTAACATTGCACAAGCACATGTTCCCCTTCTAATGACGGAATTGGGAGCGTTTTCATTGTTATGAGATTATTTGTAAACCGGGAATGATGTATTTCTAAATTTATTTTTTGATTTTTGAAATAATATTATCAAAACAAAAAAATACCCTTCCATCCTATATAATATACTAGCTTTTTCCCGCGGCTCCGCTCGCATGGTATTAGGGGATTCCCACTCCGCCTCCTCCACCTTCCCTCTCCCCACTCCACTTCCCCCCATCAATCCCCCTCCCCCTCCACCCACCCCTCCCCCCATCAACCCCCCTCCTCCCTCCCCCTCTACCCACCACTCCCTCCTCCACCTTCCCTCTCCCCATTCCACTCATCCATCAACCCCCTCTCATTATTCATAACGCCAGAGCTTACCAATTTATATAGTCTATAGTACTCGCAAATAATGTAGCTTTCTATTAGTGAAAGAATTTCTAAAATCCATTCAGTAGTTTTTGCGCGAAAGAGTAACAAACATACATCCGGACATACATACATCCATACAAACTTTCGCCTTTATAATATTAGTAGGATAATCCATCAATAATACCTTACCACTAAATGAATGGTTCAGCTGCAAGATTCTTGCCGTAATGTATACCTATGACTTTCATAAGGTTTTTTGAACTCCTAACTAAGTAACTAACCATCACGCCGTTTCCCGCTGGGGTAGGCAGAGAGGACGAACCGACAAACCAAACAACTCGGTCGTGGCACACACTCTTTGCTTCATTCACATTCATACATACTCTTTTAATATTCTGACTCTTGACATGTCCCGACTCAAGTATCTCATTTACTTGATAGTGCCATGTCTTTCTCGGTCGTCCCTGACTTCTTCTACCATTCACATTTACGTAATTTTTTTTTTTTATTAAAAAGAAAGACAAACATTCCCGGGTTACGAATAACCCGACAATGTTTGAAAATCTCCTACTACCATCACAGAAAGCCGAAAACGTTGCTTGTGTCGTCATGGAGGACTTAGTCAGCCGAGGAATCGAACACGCGACGCCTGGGTGGGACCCAAACGCGATGCCCACTCACCACTGACCGGTCAAATATATTCTCCTTACACTCCGTTCTTTTCTTGCACTCTACACGCCCAATCTTTCTGAGGGTCCTTTTCTTAATCTTACTTATTACACTTAATCCTTTGTGGATTTCCGCATTTCTCAAATGATCATACATGGTTTTACCACAAATAAGTCTCAGAGATCTCATTTCATACTTTCATCCTTCCTCTGGCAGTTCTGTGCCTCACTGCCATACATTGAGGTAAGTACACCGTTGGCCCTAATATCAGCCCTTCACCCCCTGCAACCTTTCACCGTCCACCATTTTTGTCCTCAAGGTCACCGCCCCCCAGATCTTGACCTCAGGCCTCGAGTGTAGTATATTCCTTTACCAATACCGTTTAGATCATAGGTTCTCAAACTTATTTTGCCCACCGGCCACTTTGAGAATATTTTTTCTAGCGCCCCCAATTGTTTTTACTTACCATCTGTCATGAATCTGAAACAGCTATTATATTAGCTATTGCTAACTCCTTCCTTCATGTATTCATGATACAGTGTCAATTCTTAATAATAATAATACAAATAAGATTATTAGTAAATAAGATTAAGTGATGAGCAAGTTTTTTTTGTCGTTTTAGACCATATTTTTTTACCTGCCCACGCCCTCACTATGCCATCTTAACCCCTCCGCAACGTAAGCAGATATATGCGTTAAAAATACGACAGCAGTCAAGTACAATAAGCGTGTTTATTCATCAGCGCGTGTGTCTCCATAGAAACCGTTATAACTCCGTTATTGTTTTAGTTACATCCCTAAAATAAAAAGTGAAAGGTCGATAGTGAATAGCACATCTCTATTCAAGTTGTCCATAGAAATACATAAAGAGAACATTCGGTCAGACGCGCAGTCTGACACATAATTTATCCCGCCAAATTTCCTACGGGCGGGTCGACCGCGCCAGACATTGTTAATTTTTATTAAATATTTTTATATGAAATGATAAAAAAGTGAGGTGACAAAAGTGCTTATTACACATTTATACAATAGAATAAGTATTGTTGTATACATAATCTGTGATTTTAGTACCGTTTTCACATAAAAACATCACGTGAGTCATTTTCCCATTTTTTTTATGTTTGCATTCTAAATTTTAATATTTACAAATATTAATATTTATTTGTAATATAATAATTCGAAAGCTTATTTTGTAACCTGTCTAAAACAGTTTTTACTATTCGGCTACGTTCAGAAATATTTCATTTATAGAGCTTTAATTGTGAAGCAGTAATAACACAAAGTTTTCGTAAAATGTCGTTTCGTTAAAGACATTAAAAGTGCATATTGGCGATTTTCTGAGGGGTTAACGCCCCCTAGTTTTCCTCATCGCCCCCTACTTTTCTCTGGGTCTGGTCTTCTACCGTCCGACGGTAATGCAGTAATTTTCTTACCTCACCTAGAGCAGAAATCTGTATTTTGATGAAGATGTAATTGGTTTGAGACTTTGCTATTATTTACCAACTATCAGCTATGACGCTGTACCTAGATTAACCACTTGAGCGATAGCTACCCATATTTGGGTAGATGGTTTTCATGGATTAAAATGAATTATAGATTTAACGATTTACCTAAATTATTTTTAAAAATAAAAATATGTAATCTAGGTTGATTCATTGGATTTAAACAGCAGTAAGCATTTCATATGCATCCGTATTAATATTTTGAAGGTATGATTTTTGTAATGAGCGTGGCCGGGAATCTTTGTCAATTTTAAGCGACCTAACTATGTTTTTGTATTTTGTTTGCAGAAAATGACGAGGAAGAGATCCGCTGGGCCGAGTCCGTTCTGCAACCAGCTGCAACAGCATTATTCCAGCAATCAGGAGGAGTGGAGGACTTGGAGGGAGAAGATGAATTAACCTTTCTGGTGGCTCCGGAGGGGGAGGCCAGCGAGGCCCTGAGAGAGGCGACGGGTCTGGGGGCCGCCCTGCCGCTCCTGGTGGCGGTGGACCTGCCACACGGCCGCAGGTGTGACATGGCGCTTGGGCAGCCACTGGATGCTCCAGCCGCCAGCCAATTCGTGGAGGCCTTCCGTGCCGGTACCCTGCCTTCCATTACCCTCGATGATCAATAGTCTAAAACAACTATCTGCCAGTGCCTTTAGAACAATCGTCTACCAAAACTCTAGCCCCACAAAAAATGCCGGAGTACTAGAGCTACCCGGATCTCGGATAGTGTACGATTACTGGAAGTGCTGGATTAATGAGTCTATTGTCTTTTAAAAACTCCAGCAATGACTTGGAAAGTGTTGGATTACCGGGTCTTGAATAGTTTCGGATTACTGGAAATGTCAAATTAGTGAGTCTTATTGTCTTTTAAAAACTCTAGCAATGACTCAGTGATGGATTACTCGAGCTACTGGGCCTTAGATAGTGTTGGATTACTGGAAGTGCCAGATTATACTGTCCTCTGGCAATTCAGATAGTTACGAAATACTGAACCTCTAAGATAGTGTGGGATTACTGTAGATGGTGGATCTTAGATAGTATGGGATTACTGAATCTTAGATAGTGTCGGATTCAAAATTTAAAAAACCTTTATTGTACAAAATAAACATAAAGTACAAAGGGTAAAAGCTTATAGGTAGACTCTATTTCTTACAGCTAAACCAATTTCTTGAAGTGCCAGATTAGTGAGATTCTATTGTCCTATAAAAACTCTGCCAATGTTTCAGATAGTGTTGGATTAGTGAGCCTAAGATAGCGTGGGATTACGGAGTTACCAGTCCTCTGATAGTGTGGGATTACTGGACTTACCAGTGCCCTGATAGTATGGGATTACTGGAGAACTCTGATAATGTAGGATTACTAGAGTTACCATTACTCTGATAGTGTGTGATTACTGGAGTTACCAGTACTCTGATAGTGTGGGATTACGGAGTTACCAGTGCTCTGATAGTGTAGGATTACTGGACTTACCACTACTTTGATAGTGTGGGATTACTGGAGTTACCCATACTCTGATAGTGTGAGATTACTGGAATTACCAGTCCCCTGATAGTACCCAATTACTTAAGGGGCTGGATTACTGGAAGTGCCAGATTAGTGATATTCAACCAAACTTCCACTCATAGTTTAGTTTCATGTGCTTCTAGAAGCTAACTAGTTTGGAGTAATGAGGTTTCGTAAAAATTACGCACAGTAAAAATTAGAAAATTGCATTTATTTTTCAATAATAATTATTAATTATAAAATAATAATAGTCTACGAGAAATGTACAAATTAATTTAAGAATTCTAAATAATAACAACATGATATTTGTACAAAGCGTTCATTCCTTAAGAATAATTAGTGGCTTATAATGTAAGATAGTGCGTATTGTGTACTTGTGTAGGAGATCTTCCGAGGTGACGCAGTCCCCCAAGCTGAACAACAATAAATGTTAGTGTCTTATAACAACATAGAAATATTAGAACTTGTTTTAGAAATGTATTTTTAGATTTACGGCACAGGAAACATACTGAAGGACCCAAAACAAATTGCAACATGATAAAATACATTTGAAAAGATGATTTTTAGTACAACTGAATCTAATTAGATAATAAAATAATTTTGGAGATGAGGAAACAATCTGTGTGGTTTCATAACTTATTTTTTTATGTGAATACCACATAATAAAATAATGATTAAGATTAATTAACACAGCCGATGCGGTTTTTAATTCATTATCTGTGAATATGTTCCACATAATAAAATAGTCACTTTATGCGATTTCTTAAATTATGTTTATGCGAATTCCAGAGTGACTATGACATCCCTTAGTCGGATATGTTGTGAGTCAGAAGATAGTGGGGAGGGGAAGGAGATGGGGAAGATGAAGGCTTGGAAGTGCCTAACCATTAAGATATGGTACGGTAATGATGGTCGTTCACCAGAGGCGATACTGAGAGTATCTCTACTATTCTGTTCAATTTGGGTTTGGCAATTGCAGGTTCAATATTAAACTACATAAAAGTGTTGTTTTTTTTGTATTTAAATAACTCCACACAGCAGGGGCAGTTCCAGACGTTTTATAAATTAGATGCTAAGATAGAAAATTATACAAAATTACTGATATTGTAGCTGAAGATGTTTTGTTTTTTTTCTTTTAATTTTCAATTTTTTGTATGAAGATTTTTTAGTCTAAAAATAAAAATTCTGCATACGATTTAAATTTAAATTCATATTCAGCTGTAGTAGTGTCGTATTTTCAATCTTAGCACTCTTTAAAAGTCACGGACTGCCACTGCCACACAGTGGTTATCTTTGGGGAAGCTGTGTGGGGTGTACTTATAAAAAAATATAAATGTCTGTAAATAATATTGACTCCTGATTATGCATCGGTGTCGATTGAATCAATGATGCTAGTTCCTCAGAGCACTTTTTATTGAAATACTGGTAGAACAAACGCCTTGGCGCACACTGACTTAAAAAAAAATTTAATCTGAAAGCTTGTCCATTCATTGTTTAGTTTGAAAAGCACATACAAAAATGATTTTACAGCACTGAAAGTATAAACAGATAGTAACAGTGTACTGTGGGAGTTTCTGTGTTCCCGAAGTGAGCTCATTTTTCCCTTACTTCCGGTGAAATTGATCAAACATCAAAAATATTTCTGATGCAGATGAACAATTTTACTGAAGACTTTAAGAGTCGAAAGGTTTTATGTAAAATAATAACATCAGTTTTCTTTAAAATTGAGACCTCCATTCTAAGTATTGTCTGTCCAGTGTTTTGCACCTATTGAACATATATTTATAAATAAATAAACATGTGCATAAGTAAAAATCAAGAAAAATGCATCTCATTGTTGTAATAAGTTTTGGTCGGTTCCATGACAGTTGATCCTCCGATGGTTGGCCCCCCGGCATACTTCTATACAAATTACAGTCATATATGGAAAGCAAGGAACACCTACTTACACAAAACATAACAAAATGTCTCCAAAGGGGCGTGCAGAAAGTATGTATCGCAAATAACAAAATTATAAAACTTATTTTCATTCAAATGCATCAAGGATAAAACTACTTGTCTACATTCTGTATATAACAGTGTACAAATACAAAAAATCAACACTGAAAATAAAGTTCATTTGATATCCATACCAACTTATTATTGAAGGGCATTTTTTAAGTCCGTTTTCGGTTTGAAATTGGTAAATAATTAACAAAATTTTGGAGGGGCCAATTAATGGGGGATAAACTGTTGGGTCTATGGCGCACAGTATGAATCCTTGACCTCTGTAACCTTTTATACAATATTCATAACAATAAATACATTTTAGTACGATTCCAAGATGTCGGCGTTTTACTATGAAAATTCTTGATTGTAATTCTTCCATATGTTAGATACGTTTTAAGATTTTCACGGCCAAAAGCATTTTCGTTATTTGTTATCTACCGGATCTGCCAGTTCTGCCCTGATGATGGACACTGCAAAGCTATCCGAAACTTTGGCTAAAGAAGGAGGTAGCGCAACACGGCATAACACCCCAAAAACAAATAACGAAAAAAACTTCCATATGTTTCCAATTTTTACTGTTTACTGTAAGCCCATCCGCTCATGGAGAAACTGAAAAAAACCAGTTGGCAACTCAATCTTTATCCACAGGAAACGAACTTGTGAATTTCATTGGCGGTCCACATACAGGCTACTTGTTAAAGACTAGTTGTCAAGGTTGACTCAGCGACTAGCAGTGCCATGTTGACAGTTTGCCATGATAGCGCCTCACGACCAGTTTCCATGTTGGCAGTTTGCCATGATAGCGCCTCACGACCAGTTGCCCTGTTGACAGTTTTCCATGACAGCGCCTCACAACCAGTTGCCATGTTGACAGTTTGCCATGATAGCGCCTCACGACCAGTTGCCATATTGACAGTTTGCCATGATATCGCCTCACGACCAGTTGCCATGTTGACAGGGTGCTATGGTAACGCCTCACGACCTGTCAAGTTTTCGAGTCATTTGCTATATGTCAGAGCAGGAAAATATCGATTTTGTTCAGGAGGTTGATAAATTATTATTATATAACCAGTACCTACCTGTCGAATGTTGGATGGTATTAAAAAATAATTCAGAGTAGCTACAATAATCAAATAGTACCTAGGTTCTAGATTGATATTGGCACAAGCGATTCTGACCTTGTCCTTCATACATTTTCTTTATGCATAAGGGTTAAAATTGCATTTAAAAAAAAGCAAAGATTTTTTGGGCCCGCCAGCGGGGTTGCGACGGATGAGAGATTAAAGTTGGTAATTGATAAATTATTAATAAATTATATTTTTGTTAAACAATTACTGAAATCATAAGAGTTGTGTCGTGAATTGAGTGCCAACCAGTTTTCGGTTTCTCCATGAGCGAAAAGCCCTTATTTCCAAAATGTAAATATTACAGTTCCCAACACTTCAATCTATGAATTAACAATACTTATCAGAATAAATATACAACAACGGATTTATCAGATTGATTACCATCTTGTAATTCTATTTCCCAATAAAGTTGAATTCAGAGTTACATAATTAAAAGGTCTGACTTGTACAGCTGTCAACTTCAACTCAATCGTACCATGAGAAAAGCTGTGATGGTTCCATCTTGAAAGGGTGGGCTAATCAGTGGGTGCGGAGTGTGGTGAGTGTGTCCAGGAAGGGTCCCAGCTGTTCAGGCAGGATAGACACGGTGGCGGAGTGGAAGCAGTCGGCTACCATGTCGCTGTGAGAACGGGGAGCTGCCTGCTCGAATGCTTTGCCGAAGAGACTGCCAACAAAAAAACACATTACAAAACTGATTATTTATCATTCATCTTTATTAATTTTTGACTTACAATTTGTTTTGTTCAATGCCTGTCTCACTAGGAGAACCTGTGTTGAGAGCAGGCGCTTGGGATGAGTAGTTAATAATAATAACAAATACAAATAATAACGCAATATAATTTAAAAGGTAAGAAAATAGTAGTACCGGGCATTTCAATAAAAAGAGGGATTTTTCAAGGAGACTCATTGAGCCCTCTTTGGTTTTGCTTAGCATTAAATCCCCTTTCTAAAATGTTAATTAAAAGCAAGTTTGGAATAAAAATTAAGGGTAATACAAGAGAGAGTAGTATAGTTTCACATCTATTATATATGGATGATATAAAATTATTTTCAAATTCTGAATCAAATTTAGAGAAAATGATTAAGGTAGTTAAAATTTTTTCAGATGATATTAAAATGACTTTTGGTTTAGATAAATGTAAAACTATCCATATAGAGAAAGGCAAAATTGTAGATGGAGACGAGGGTATATTTAGAAATTTCAAAATTCAAAGTATGAAAGGGGATGAGGTTTATAAATATTTAGGATACCCGCAATCGAATAGATTAGATCACACTAGTATTAAAAATGATATTAGGATTAAATTTCAAACTAGGATCAGAAAAATTTTAAAATGCAATCTATCTGCTAAAAATTTAGTAAAAGCAATAAATACTTGGGCAATACCTCTACTAACGTACTCATTTGGCATAATTAAATGGTCCAATACAGATTTAGATAGTTTAGAACAATTAATTAGAACTACGTTAACAAAATTTAATTGCCATCATCCAAATTCAGCTTTAGAACGAATTAATTTACCTAGAAATTTAGGAGGTAGGGGTGTAGTCAAAATAACATCTTTGAAACACAATCAGGTAGAAATGCTTAGAAATTTTTTCCATAGGAAAGCTAATAGCTCAGAAATGCACAAAATAATTTGCAAGGCAGATAGAAATATTACACCTTTAAATTTATATGATGAGAATGCCAACATTCTTATAAATACTAACCAGGAATTATTAGATTCCTGGTCAAATAAAATTATTCACGCAAAACACTTCAATTATCTCAACCAAACGTATGTTGACAAACTTTCGTCAAACAAATGGTTGAGTATTGGAGAGTTGAGCGCAGAAATAGAAGGATTTATGCTTGCCATTCAAGATAGAGTCATTAATACTAAAAATTATAGAAAGCATATAATCAAAGATATAAATCAAATTGATGATTTATGTAGAAAATGTTTGGCTTTTCCCGAAACTATAGAACATATTATATCGGGATGTTCTATATTAGCGCCTTCCGAGTATACATTTAGGCACAATCAGGTTTTAAAAATAATTCACCAAAGTTTGGTAATTAAACATAACTTGATTGACTGCCGTAATATAGTACCATATTATGAATATGAACCAAATTCATTTTTAGAAAATGAATTTTATAAAATATATTATGATAAAACTATACTAACAGACAAAACAATTAGTCATAATAGACCTGATATAGTTTTACATGACAAAATTAAAAAAATAACTTATATCATATTAGATTTGTCAAAGAATTTGTATATAAAAATGCAAAAATCAGTCATTTTAAATACATGTAGGATTACAAAGGATTTTTTAAATATTTATATTGAGGGATCAGTAGGATTTATAGGTTCAATTAGAAATGCCACAGAGCCGAACCCTCTGATATGAAAATATCTGGAGTCGGTGAATTATATTCCCATTTGGTCTCTAGTAGGTTGACATGTTGTTCTTGTATTGTTTTGTATTTATAATACTTATATAGTGCAATTGCATAGCGTGGGTTGACTAGATGATCATTTGGGGAAGTGTGTGAAAGGGTTTAGTTTTTCCTTCTTTTTTTCCTTTTTTTTTTTTTTTGGGGAAAATTTAACCCGGACATTTAAATCTGGTGCGTAAAAGTAACAGTTAATCATCAACGTACCATTGAAAAAATAAATACTTATAAGTTAGTTTTGATATAATCTTTGATGTTGGATCTATTTTGGCTGGTAATCCAGGATTGGTGTCAGATTTATATTTAAGATACATTGTGTTTTGTCTAATTGCCAGTGGAAGTGTATTATGTACATATATAGTTTTGTTGCAAAGTATCTAAAATTTCTTTGGTCAAAGGTTGTTTTAGCAAAAGGGATAAGTAGGAGATCATGCCCTTTGGTTCTAGTATCTCGAGCAGTTTGGACATGTTCAAAGGTAGTTCTGTGTTTGAAGAGGTATGCTAATATGTTTTTGGCATCAATTTGTCTAATGTCCAAGACACAGATTCTCCTAAAGATTTCATCCGAACTGCTTGTGATCGGTAGTTTTAATACAATCTTAATAATTAATTTCTGAGCTTTAAATATCGGATCAATGGCGGCAGCGTTTGCTCCTCCCCAGACTACAATACCGTATTCGATTAGAGATTGACATAGATATTACTCTGTCATATATCCTCTTTTTAACCCGTCTAATTAAAAGGAAAATAGAAGAGGGAGAGAGAACATCAACTTTAATGGGGGTGAGGGGGAGGTAACTAAGAGAGAGGGGATAAAATTAGGTGTGGGAAAAGGAAAAATGTTTAAAATGGGGCTATTTGACAAATCTAAACTTACAGATTAGTTTTTAAGAATAGCTCCACCCTCCTGTTCAGGCCCTGGGGTAAAAAATTCCATCAGAGCCTATGTTATATTTGGGGGTGCTGTGTGAAGGAAAGGAAGAAGAGGAATTTCTGTGAAGGAAAAAGGTATGAGGGGTGGGTAGGAATCTGGGGGTCATTTAGAAGGAAGGAGAGGAAATTCTGGGAAGGAAAAAGGTTCAAAGGTCTCCCTCAACCAGTCTCTCCCAATCCGGCCTGCTACGCAGTTGGTGGACGGACACATTCACCACTAAGACACAGACAAACCTCACCCCATGAACTCAGGCATCCCTGTAAGTCACCAAACGTAGCGATCCACTTGGGGTGGCCTATAGCAGGGGTCTTGCAAATAATAAATATTATAAATAAAATAAATAAATAATCCAATAAATGAGATATGATTTTAGATTTTCACGGCCAAAAGTATTTTTGTTATTTGTTTTTGGGGTGTTATACCGTGTTGCGCTACCTCCTCCTTTAGCCAACGTTTCGGACAGTGTTACAGTGTCCATCATCAGGGCAGATGTGTGGGTCTAAAGGAGGAAGTAGCGCAACACGGCATAACACCCCAAAAACAAATATCCAATAAATGGTTCCTGGCAAGTAGAGTGAATAAACGAAGAAAGGAGTAGAAGGAGAATATATGACGCAAATGTGAATGGTAAAAGAAGTCAAGGACATCCAGGAAGGCATGACACAATCAAGTGAATCAGATACTTAAGTCAGGTCAAGAGTCAGAATTATAGAAGAGTATGTATGAGACGATGTATGAATGTGAATGAGGCGAGGAGTGCATGCCAAGACCGAGTTGTTTTGCGGTCTGTCCTCTCTGCCTACCCTTCTGGAAGGCATGTTAATTGGATTACTTCAATGAAAATTAAATCAAATTGCGGACATGTTTTCTAGCAATTTCAAATGCTAAGGCAACTATGTACATCGTCGTCCAGTTGATCAGTCAGACATCTCAGAAATCTAAATATTAGAGTTGAGTGTGCAGTTATATGTAAAAGTGTACCCTCTCTCTGGTACAATATCCAGATTACTCATAAGTACCACCAAATCTATTATAACGCAGAAAAACTTGTAGTAAATTAAACAAAAAATGTTTTCTGGTTCTAGTGGAAAATTTCCAAATGTCATACCAATGTATCGGACCATTGCTTCTCCGTGTTATCTTTTATTTTATAGCATATTTAATATATAAAACAAAGACACGTGTATATAATATTTGATTTATGGCGAGCATTAAAATATTGATTTCCGCATTATGTCAAAACATGAAGAAGTCTGACTAATCAACTGGATGAACGACATATTCATTAAACTCTTTGTTTTCTGTTTTTTCTTTTCTTATCTTACATATTATATACATGTATACAATATATGCAGACATCTATTATTTTGATTTATTTTTGTTCTCTGCATAATGCACTAAATCATGTAAAATGTAAAAATCATTTAAAGGTCTATAAGTTGATAAAGAATAAATAAAAATAATAAAATTATCAAAAACAGTACAACATCGCAGGTTGGGATTTAATGCAAACTGAAATTCAAATATCGCACAAACAAACGAACAAAAAAGTTAATTTTACAGCAAAGCGAAAACAAATTAATAAATGATGAACAAGGGGTCCCGTTGAAAAGAGATACTAGGGACATCTTGCGGAGATGGATTGATCTAACTTATACGGTTTCGTGGGGCATAGACAGGGCTGGGCAGTATTTGAAATACTTGTAATTGAAATACGTATTTGAAATACAAATACGTATTTTGTATTTGTATTTCAATTACTTCCTAAAAATGTATTTTGTAATTGGTATTTCAATTACCTGGGGCTGAGGTATTTTGTAATTTGTATTTCAAATACTTATGGCTTCAAAATACATTTTCAAATACATTTAGCGATCTTAATAATGACAATGAAAAATAAACTGACATAGATAATACGTAGACTAAAAACGCTAGATCCAAAGCTATATGTTATGTGTGTTAATATTTACAGTTGGTAACACGTCCTGTGCTATAATAGCACTGTTATTTTACATTTTTTATCATATTTGTATCATATTATGTAATGCTTGTCATTGCTTTGTATTGTACATTTTTGTGTCATAGTATTAGATCAAGCACTATAGGAATAATTTGACTGAATACTAAACTATTTTTAAGTTAATTACAGTAGAGCGCACTTGAAGTGAAATAACTAGTGTCCTACCGAAACAGGATTTTCTACCGAAAACGAAACCGAATATTCGATATCTGTCTCAGTTTCGGCCGAAACCGAAACCGAAACTTTTTTAGACATGTTAAAAATCTATTGTTTACTGAAATTCGGCTTATTTTTTACACTTATATTCACTATACAGTAAGGACTTCATAAATTGAGTATTATAATTTTAATTACGTTTACAATCACAACATATTTTTACATTAACTCCACATGAGAGACCCTGAGGAAAATAATTTCCCTCAGGGCGTATGTCATCTTTGAAGATGATGTATGGAGGGTCTTTTTGGGGAGTAGAAGGAGGGAGGAAACATAGAGGCCGGGTTCCACAGCCGAGCTGTTGAACTCAAGAATGAGTCGTAGAAACGACCCGTTCTCATGTGACTAAATAGTATATTTCGGATAGCGCCGTGTACGGAGACTAGCATTAAAAAGTAGTATGTATATCAACAGGGTACTTGTGGTTTCGTCACAATTACGTAGATTGTAAGTATCTCCATGAACGGAGGGCCTTACACCAAGCACATCAAAGGAGGGACTGTTCGGAAGATCGCTTCCGTTGAAGGAGACTAGATTTTAATTTTTATTTACACTTGTTAAATAAAATTAAAATTAGAATGAAATAAATAAAAATAATTGAAGTTTGTGATCACATAAACTCACAATACAAGCACGCCGGACCGGCCAGCGAACTCAGTTGATGATGGTGGATGACACACGAGCCACGAACTCACCCGAAGTCAGTCAAACGGCACGCGATAATTCACAAATGCAGAGTTTCGGTGCGGCCGAAGGTTCGGCAGATTTTCTGCCGAAACCGAAACTGATGCCGAAACTAGATTTTTTTACCGAACCTTGACGAAACCGAAACCGAACCTTCGGTCGGTCACTAGAAATAACACAAAATAGCGCTATACAAATGTCGTGTTATAATAATAATATATTATTATAATATATTATTATTATATTACCTAACGCCTGAGTCCTTTACCACAAATTTTAAGCGGAGCGTGAAGTGAAGCGGAGATGAGATGTGTCTTTTGAGCAATATGATTGGTCAATTTTTGCACGTCTCTGTTTCACTCTGCTCAACATTGCTTCTATGGAAACCCACGCTTAGATAAGGGTGATTAGATTTTAATTTTTATTTACACTTGTTAAATAAAATTAAAATTAGAATGAAATAAATAAAAATAATTGAAGTTTGTGATCACATAAACTCACAATACAAGCACGCCGGACCGGCCAGCGAACTCAGTTGATGATGGTGGATGACACACGAGCCACGAACTCACCCGAAGTCAGTCAAACGGCACGCGATAATTCACAAATGCAGAGTTTCGGTGCGGCCGAAGGTTCGGCAGATTTTCTGCCGAAACCGAAACTGATGCCGAAACTAGATTTTTTTACCGAACCTTGACGAAACCGAAACCGAACCTTCGGTCGGTCACTAGAAATAACACAAAATAGCGCTATACAAATGTCGTGTTATAATAATAATATATTATTATTATATTACCTAACGCCTGAGTCTTTACCACAAATTTTAAGCGGAGCGTGAAGTGAAGCGGAGATGAGATGTGTCTTTTGAGCAATATGATTGGTCAATTTTTGCACGTCTCTGTTTCACTCTGCTCAACATTGCTTCTATGGAAACCCACCCTTAGATAAGGGCATTTACGACAATTTATTGCAACCAAAGGTTCTACCAAAACCAAATGTATTTTGTATTTTGTAATTTGTATTTTGTATTTGAAAGAAAAAAATGGTTAAAATACTGTATTTTGTATTTTAAATACACGACTTGAAAGTATTTTGTATTTCGTATTTTAAATACATGCGAAAAAGTATTTTGTAATTTGTATTTTAATTACAGCAAAGCATGTATTTTGCCCAGCCCTGGGCATAGATAATCACAATTCAAAAAAACCACCTACCTACTACAGAGTGTTGACGTATTTCTATGCCTGCATCAAAATAATAAAAAATAAACATTAAAAAAAAACAGTGAACTAAATCAAAAGTGCCTAATTATTCTAAACTGGATATCGCGCGCCAAACCAGCGAATTTTCATCTCTAGAAGTGGAATTTTTAGCGCATAAAACTCATCATAACACCTCCACAACTGTCACTTACTCACTTGCATCAAAATAATAAAAAATAAACATAAAAAAACAGTGAACTGAATCAAAAGTGCCTAAATATTCTAAACTGGATATCGCGCGCCAAACCAGCGTATTTTCATCGCTAGAAATGGATTTTTTAGTGCACAAAACTCATCATAATACCTCCACAACTGTCACTTGCTCTAAAACGTATCGGCTATCATTAACAAACATAAAGTGAAACTTACACAGTGGAGCTCTTCATCTATAACTCAAACAAATATCAACCATAATTGGTTTCCCTCTTATTAAAGTCTGAAGCAAAAAACTTCTACCATGTTTACAAAATGCTTTACCTGTGGAAAAAACATCGAAAACCCATCAGATTGTATTTCGTGCTGTACCTGCGAAGGCAACTTCCATCTCGCCTGTGCGGAAATCTCTGAAACATCTCGGCGCAGCGCTAGAAGCACCCAGTGGAAGTGTAAAAACTGCTTAACAAAGATAAAAAATCTCAAGTCATCAAATTAATAAATCAATTAAAAACGATGATCTGACATCTATTGTCAAACAACCAAAACAGCTACCCCAACCACAGATACTGGAAAGTGATCTGCCCAATAACACAGAAAATATCATAGCCGAAAACACAGATGGCGGTAATAACCAAAACAAAAAATGCAGCATTTTAACTTCGGAATTATTTACCTCGGAATTACAAACATTTAAAACAGATGTATTGAAATTTGTTGAGCAAAAATTCGATTCGTACCTAAATAAATATGAAGCAATCGTCCTACAGAACAATGAAATCATCAAATCCATACAATTCATTGCTGACCCAACAACAAGAAATGAAAAAACGACTAGATATCATCGAAAAATCAAATGATAAAGTCAACTCTGAAGTAATCCAACTAAAAAATCAGTATGCTGTCTTACAAAATATAATCTCCAAAAAATAAGAAAAAATTGATCGACTGGAGTACCAAAGCCTTCTCTGCAACATCGAGATTAGAGGAGTTCCCGAAATAACCGTTGAAAACAACTTGGAAATAATGAAGAAAATATCAAATATTATCAACTACAATAATTCTTCCACTCCTCTGCAAACCGAAATCACAAAAATTTTCAGACTGGGACAAAAAACATCCGATAAAACCACGAGATCCATCAAAAAAAATTTGGTCGTATTTTACTCAGGCCGATGACTCGAATATAATAACAATTCGCAATGACGCAGATATCGTACGAGTAAAACGCCAAGTAATATGACTAACGACACTAAGTATGCCTAACTCTAATGTCCAGCTACTCAATTATAGTATATTGAAAATTAAAAATCTCATTACCATATTTTCTCATCAACCACTCTACTTTTTTAATGCACATTATAGTAAAATGGATATAATTTGTACCACTTATAATTCTGCAGGTTTAATTATTATGATAATATCATAATAATATCATTATAATATCATAACATATTATGTTCTATGAGATATTAAATTTTTCCTCTACATATGAGAATCCACACCTAATAAATATGCTTGTATGTGTCCCTACTATACAACCGCACTCACTCCCAAGTACTGATATACTGTGTTTTATTATCCACCCAAATCATATCTTCATTAACCCTAGAGACCTAACCTTCGTCAATTCGACGAATACGCGACACAAAATAGGCTGTCCTTTTTTAACGCCTGCGCGGATGATTGTGTCATTCCTTGTCAACTCAGTGCTCGTAAAACTCTTAGGGGGAGTGGCCGGGTTCGGCAGGTAAGTACAGTATTTTTTGATTTATTACGAGCATAGTCGTCGTTTCAACGAATGGTTAGAGTTTTAGTGACTTTTTGGTATATTGTTGTGGTTGTTTTTTTTGCAGTTTTTTCGCTATGGCTTCGCAAAAACCGCTGTCTCTTGCAAATATTCAACGTTTATTGACGGAAGAGGACACAAATTCATCGAAGGAGTCATCTGTAAGTGAACAAGAAGACAATTGAATGAAGACTGCAAATTCGTACAATGCCAACACATATAAAAAGTAAAATACAAGATATATTACGTGTCAGCGCTGAACTTCAAGGTCAAAGTGGTCAGTCTACCTCCAGAAATGACCCTGGATTGACAGAGACTGCCAATTTGCGAAAAAAAAAATTTATGGATTATTTCCGTATAAAAAAAGGCGTATGACGAAGACTTATTGCTCAAAGTGCAGCACTGCAATTTGTGGTGAACATAAAATTGATTTTTGCACTAGTTGCGCTTCAAAAAACTAGTTTTTATTTTTTCACATAAGGGATCGTGATCTTTTTATTTTGTTTTGCCAAAGAAAAGAGGCTGTTTTTATTTTATTTTTTTATTATTAATTTTCTAAGAATGATGTCACTTCTAGTCTGATAAATACCTAGTGCCTTACTAAAAAAATTTCAAAACAAATATATTTTCCAATTACATTTAAATAAATAGTTTTATTTATCAATATAACCTTTGTTTCATATTTTTTGAAAATATTTTTTTTTTTAAAATAAGTATTTAAATAGATAAAATACTCATGAAAAAATTTTTCCTCGATTCGACGAATGGTTAGGTTTATTAGGGTACACACGAACGTTAGGTGTCTAGGGTTAATAATAATACTCCTATCTTCCCTATCATAAACTCCATTACTATAATAAGCATGACCCTTGTGTCCGCGCTCAGAAGCTGCAGACACGTAACTGCATAAGCTCCCGGTTTTTAATTCTCTTGATGGGGTAGTTTTTATACTAGAATTCTGAAAGTGCGTCCTTATAAGTGAAATATTAAAATTGTTGTGTTTTTTATGTTTAAATAGTTGTATAGTGTAAATTCTAATAGATATGACAGTTTTAAATTTTAAAAGTAATAGTTTAATTCAAAAACTTTTAACAGACTTAGTGTCTGTAACAGTGCAGTGTGGGTTGACGGATGTATGCCACATGTTTTTCTGCCGGGGTGGACCGATGACCGAAGGTTACCTCTTATTTTTTGTGTGAACTGTTTCGAAATGGGTCGTAAGGTCGTAAATCATGATTTGGACTTGACTTGACTTTGGACGAACTGTACGCTTTACGGCCCATACCAGTAATAAACAATAATAGTAATAGTGACAATGGTAGTGATAACGATTATAACAATAGTGTACTTCTTTCCCAACGGAAAGGAAGAAAAAGAGGCTGTAGGGCCGGGAGAAAGGTTAAATTGGTCAAAAACCTGCGGTTAGCACAAACAAGGAATTTGCGCCTGCCTAAGTCTCTAACTGTTGCCGCTTGGAATGCTAGATCAATTTCTAATAAACACGAAGACATTGTGGATCTGATAAGTAGTAAAGTTATTCACATTTTGGCGCTATCAGAGACTTGGCATGAAAGTGCTGACTCCTACTCCATCAAAACCCTTCGGTCAAGTGGGTTCTCGGTGTATGAAGCTGCGAGGCCGATCAAAACCGACATAAGTAGCATTAATTTTACGAATCACGGGGGAGTTGCTATTGTAGCGCAAAATGGTATTCGCTTAGACAGTATAGGGATACGTCCGGTGTACACCACTTTTGAATTTGTCGGCTGCAAGGCTTCTGCTAATGGCGCATCCCTCGTGATAATTTCCATCTACCGTCCCGGGTCATGTGCAGCTACTGCAATTTTTTTCAATGAATTTCGGTCTCTCCTAGAATGCACCTCTAACTATAATTGCGGCGTTATTATTCTGGGAGATATAAATATTCACCTCGAAAAGAAAACCAATCCCTTGACCATTAAATTCAACAAAATTCTACGTGACTTCGGCTGCGACCAGTGGGTGAACTCACCTACTCACGACGCAGGAGGTACACTTGACGTTATCATTTCTCGGGTCGGGTTTCCCCCGAATAGCGTAGATGTTACTGACATTGGACTCTCGGATCATCGTCTCGTCACATCAGTGTTTGCCTTCGATCCTCCAAAATTACAGTTCAAATCAGTTATCTCAAGAAATTGGAGAGAATTCGATTTCGAGGCATTTTGCAACGAATTGAAAGCGTCGCCTCTCTGTGATAAGAAAAAGTATAGCGAGAGCCAAGTATATATAAGTCATAAATTCGTTCGTTGTCTCACGAATGGACTATTGTAATAGTGCATATGCTGGCCTACCTAAGACACAATTGAATAGAATACAGTCCGTTTTCTATGCTGCGGCGAGAATGATTTTTGGTGAATCTAAGTACTGTCATATAACCCCGCTTCTAAGGGATCGTCTTCATTGGCTTCGATGTCCTGAAAGAATAGAGTTCAAGATCTGCTTAATGACCTTCAAAGCATTGCAAGGAATGGTGCCAGCCTATATATCGGAACTATGTGTCCGACAAAACTTAAGCGAGAGACAGCTTACTCTAAGGTCAGCAGATCTAGATGTTAATAATCGTCTAATCGAACTTTCTAGGTCAAATCGAGCTGTTTACTATGATCGCTCTTTTCATGTAACGGGCCCTCTCATTTGGAATAAACTTCCCTCAACTCTTACTAATATCCAGAATTTGGCTGAATTTAAACGGGCTTTAAAAACAAAATTATTTAAAAAATCATACCATTCATGAATCCTTACATCTTTTCAATATACGTAATTATAATAAGCCATGTTCTCAAGCTTCCCGTAATTGTTTGGTTACGGTTTCCTCATAATTGTATTTTTATTTTATGTTTCGTATCCGAATTTATGGCAGAATATCTCTCATTTCTAAACGCAAACTGCCTTTCTGTTGGTATATTATATTTTAGTTTTAAAGTTCTTGTTTTGTCCTGTGTTACAATAGCACCGCTATTGTCTATTATTATTATTGTCCCGTGTGTGCTATAACAGCACTATCTTTGTTAATTTTGTTCTTCTGTCATTATTTTGTAAATACTGTGGTGAACGTATGTCTTGCGGTATGAAAGAGACATGCGTGTATGAGTGAGACAGCATGAGGAACGTATAAAAGGGTGTGATTGCTGTCTACCGTCCTCTTTGCATTATCGCTTCGTAGGAAGCACGACCTGTAACATATCTCGGAATAAACTCGCTAAGTCTACCTACGACTAATTATTGTGTCAATCTCCCTAAAACTGAGATCACATATAGAGGAAGCTGGATCCACACCCGGAGTCCAGGAAAGTAATGTTGATACCGGCCACGGTCATCACATTTGGCGCAGCCGATAAAGGAACGAGAAGCAGCCAAAATCACATTTGGCGCAGCCAATAAAGGAACGAGAAGCAGCCAAATCATATCACATTTGGCGCGGTTTGAAAAAGAACCACGGGCAGCCAAATTGTCACATTTGGCAGTCGAAAAAGGAATCACGGGCAGCCAAAATCACATTTGGTGCAGCCTATAGAGGAATCCGAGATTGAGGCTACAGGGGCAACAGGCAAGAGCAGCAGAAATTGGCATCCGAGGAACAGCAAGGCGCTGGATTGGTTTATTCAGTGCCGAGAACCAGGAGCATACACGTAAGGCGTGGATGGAGAAGTCCGGGTCTTCAGGAGAAGACCAGAGACCAGGTGCAGACCTCACGGAAGGCGTGCCGGGCATTAGAAGGACGACCAGGGTACAGGAGCCAAGAGACGGTCCGCGGAAGGGCGAGATCGGAGCAGCAGCAAGTCAACAGAGTCGTGAGTTGAGTGTTGTTTGTAAAATTTTCTGCTTATTGATTGTATCTGTGTGAAGATGGAAGGGGGAGAACTACCCAGGTTCTGTCATTTGAGGGACAAACTGGAGACGTTCGTATTGCAATACGAACAGTTCATCCTCGTCAATGATGACAAAATTAATTCGGTAGAGAAAAAGAGAGCGGTTTTAATATCTCATTTACACACAGAGACAATAGATTTATTGATTGATTTGTGTTTTCCTAAAAAAATTACAGATATTACGGTCGAAAATTTATTGTTATTACTAGAGAATCATGTAGGTATCAAACGAAATGTGTTCAAAGAGCGCTAAATTTTTTTTGCTACGAAACAAAAAAGTTCAGAATCGGTTACTGATTATATAGCACGGTTAAGGAATCTCGTTAGATTTTGTAAATTCGAGGACAGACTTGAATATAATTTAAAAGATATTTTTGTCACCGGTCTTCGAGTGGGGCGAATTAAGGAGAAATTATTTGTAGAAGCTGAAAACTTTTCATTAAAAAAGGTTTTAGAATGTGCTATTGCTATGGATTCATTCGAGGTAATGAATAAGCAAATTAAAACGGAAAGTGTTGAGTTAGTAAATAAATTTAAAAATACATCGAACAATTTGTCACAAAAACAAAATTCGGTGGGTAAACATTTTTTTAGAACTTCGGACAAGAATGTTACATCGTACAGAGCGAGGTCAGCGGATCGAACGAAATGTAAACATTGCGGGAGTTATCACGATTCAGTAAATTGTAAATTTAAAGACGTGTTTTGTTATAAATGCAGAGTAAAAGGGCATATTGGGAAGATATGTCGCGGTTTAAATAATAATAACATTTCTTCAGTGTTCGTCAATACGCAGGAACATAAAAAAATGTTGCGGATAAACGCAGTATATTGTGAACCAATATTGTGCAAAGTTTTAGTGAATAATGTGGAACTAAACGGGTTATTGGACACAGGAGCGGCGATCTCGATTTTGACTGACAAAGATTATGTTAAACATTTCAAACATTTGAATTTAAAACCAAAGGATTTAACCTTAATGGGTTACGCTAACTGTAAGTTAAATCTATTGGGTTGTATCTTATTAACAGTTGATTTTAACGGTTATAGGGAAATGTTAGAATTTTGCGTAGTAAAACATGGAACAATTACGGTTCTAGGGCGTGATTTCATTAAAAAGTTTAATATTGGATTTACGGGCTTATAATCTACTTTATCCCAGGAGGGAAGTGAAAATTTTTCTCACAATATGGTTGAGAATAATACTAGAGTAGGAGATAATTTAATTCGGAAATTCCCGGAGGTTTTTTCGGAGAAACTGGGTAAATTCAATAAATATAAAGTGCATTTGAAATTAAAAGAGAATGCGGAACCGAAATTCTGCAATCCGAGAAATATACCGTTTGCTTTAAAAGCAAAGGTTGAATCGGAATTGGGCCGTTTACAATCGGAAGGTATTTCAGTTCCGGTAAACTATAGTAAGTTTGCGTCACCAATCGTTCCCATAGTAAAAAGTAATGGGGAAATAAATGAACAATCAATTTCATCCCACGAGGGTAGTTAAATTTTTTCTCATAGTGTATTTGAGAATGATAGAAGTGATTTACAATCAATTTCATCCCAGGAGGGTAGTGAAATTTTTTCTCATAGTGTATTTGAGAATGATAGAAGTGATTTACAATCAATTTCATCCCAGGAGGGTAGTGAAATTTTTTCTCATAGTGGTTTTGAGAATGATAGAAGTGATTTACAATCAATTTCATCCCAGGAGGGTAGTGAAATTTTTTCTCATAGTGTATTTGAGAGTGGTAGAAGTAAAGTGAATAAAAAAATTCGAAAATTCCAGGAGGTTTTTTCGGAGAAAGCGGGTAGTTTTAATAAAAGTAAAGTGCAATTAGAATTAATTGGGAATGAGGAACCAGTTCACGTAGAGAATGACTTGGATACTCAAATTCTAAGTTTATTTAAAAATAACAGAGATTTACCTATAACGGAAGAAATATGGAGTAGGGTGCATATTAATTATGCGGGCCCAATTGCAAATAAATATTTTCTTGTAATTATTGACTCAACCTCAAAATGGTTAGACTGTGTAGAGGTAAATTCTCCAAATTCGTATAACACTATTAAAATATTAAAGGGTTTATTTAGTTATTTCGGGAGTGTACAGACAATAGTTTCAGATAATGGAGCCGCTTTCATGTCAGCGGACTTCAAAGAGTTTTGTGAGATGAATAACATCAAACATTTAACTACTCCGGTAAATCATCCACAATCAAATGGTCTAGCAGAAAACGCGGTTCGAACGTGTAAAAATTAAAAAAAAAAAATGATGATAAGAAATAAGTTTCAGTCAGGTTATGAGGAAAAATTAGGAAATTTTTTAATTGATTACAGAAATGCACCACACTGTTCAACTGGTTTAGAACCTGCAGTTGTAATGTTTGGAAGGAAACTAAGGTCAAACTTGAACAGTTTTGTACCGAGAGGGGGGAGAGATAAGGATAATATAATTAAGAAAGAAACAAAATTTAAAATGTCAAAATGTCAGGAAAATCAAAGATATTATTATAAGAGAAATAATAAAGAATCGGTGGGTTTTTCGATAAATCAAAAGGTAATGGTTAGAGATTTCAGAGACCAAAACAATGATAAATAGGTACCAGGGAAAGTGTATAAACAATTAGGAAAAAAACTTTATATAATTGAGGTAAATTTAAATGGTAAAATTATGTATTGGAAAAGGCATTTTGATCAGTTGTCTAAATTATGTGTATCATGGGAAAAGAAACACAGCAATCCTTATATCGCGTCTGAGACGAAGAGACTGTCGTATGACGATTACGATGTCTCCAGCTTTGTGCCGGATGACAGTCTAATGGGTTTTTCTCCTTCTCCTTCCAGCTCCAGTGATCCAGTGGCATCTACGTCGGGAAATTGGAAGGACCGACTACGACCACGAACACACAGATGAGTCAATGAAGACAGCACTCAGCTCTCGACTCAACATGAATTACTTACATTGTAAATATTGGAATATTATATGTATTGTAAATAATTATCAGTTCATGTTGTGTAACTGTCTTCGGATTTAAGTGTGGAGGGATGTGGTGAACGTATGTCTTGCGGTATGAAAGAGACATGCGTGTATGAGTGAGACAGCATGAGGAACGTATAAAAGGGTGTGATTGCTGTCTACCGTCCTCTTTGCATTATCGCTTCGTAGGAAGCACGACCTGTAACATATCTCGGAATAAACTCGCTAAGTCTACCTACGACTAATTATTGTGTCAATCTCCCTAAAACTGAGATCACATATAGAGGAAGCTGGATCCACACCCGGAGTCCAGGAAAGTAATGTTGATACCGGCCACGGTCATCACATTCTTTTATTATTTTCTTAATATTATAAGGAGCACTGTAGAATTATTTTAAATTTTATTACAGTTAAGCGCACTTGAAGTGAAATGTCACAAAACTGCGCTATATAAATAAAATGTTATTATTATTATTTATGACAAGTATTTGTAACTTTTTAAATCCAACGTACCCTGAATTATTTTTTCCTAGCTTTGCCAACACTGTAAACTTCTTTAATTATACCTTTTTCATTATATACAAATTCACAAAAACAGCATATAATAGCCACAATACTTACATACCTACTTTCAAAATATTTCATAATGAAAAGATTTTTCCATTACAACAGTCTTTAACTAAACTTCACTTATATTCTTGAAATAACAAAATATAAACTACTTACTATTGCTATTGACTCTCAGTATCAGAAAATTATCACTTATATCAGTATAAATGTCATTGAACTCTGGAATTGTATCATAACTATGAACAGATATTGTAAAAATTTCTCACTACAACTACAACTTTTAAAAACCTATGGTACCACTTACTCAAATAATTTCTATCACCTTACCATCCTCTTTCATAAATACAAAATTAGTATAATTATAACCACAAGTGAAACTAACCTTTTGCATGTCATTGCTTACAACCACAACAAATTATATGCATTCCACATACCTTCAACACCAACGCTGAAGGATATCGTTAATCTAAGTTTTAAAAGCGGTTCTTTCCCACACCTACTAAAACATGCAACAGTTATCCCAATCTATAAAGGTGGCGATAAAACAAATATTGAAAACTATAGACCCATTTCTTTGCTAAGTGTCATGTCAAAAATCATTGAAAAAATTGTTAAAAGTAGGCTTGTCTCCCATCTTGAATCCCAGAAGTTTCTCTCGGCTAATCAGTTTGGCTTTCAAAATAATTTAAATACAGAATCTGCAATGTTAGACTTGACGGATAAGATCTCTAACAGCCTGGACGAAGGTGATTCCTGCTTAGCCATATTCCTAGACTTAGCCAAAGCATTTGACATGTTTCCCACCCCATACTTCTAGAAAGACTATCTCAAATAGGCATCCGAGGTAGAACTCTTAACTGGTTCTCGTCATACCTAACCGACAGATCGCAAGTTGTGAAAATTAACAACACAACAAGTAACCCCTTACTAATCCACTTCGGAGTCCCACAAGGAAGTGTTCTAGGCCCTATTCTGTTCCTCATCTACATCAACAATCTCTGTAACCTTCCTATAAACGGGAAACTAATATCTTTTGCAGATGACACTGTACTGATACCTAGATACAAAACCTGGAAAGGAGCATTCGACATAGCTCAAAACGACATGCGCCAGAATAAGAAATGGTTAGATGATAATCTCCTAACCCTTAATGCTGGAAAAACAAAATTCTTAACCTTCAGTCTTTCTGCTGCAACCCAACCTACCAACAATCATAAAATAATAATTCACTCCTGTCTAAGAACTTGCACTTCCTGTAATTGCCCAAACTTGGAACACGCCACCCACATAAAATATCTGGGGGTCATCATTGATCAACACCTTCGTTGGGATCAGCACTTGGACAGTCTAACCCCACGCATCCGCAAACTCTCTTATGTTTTTCGAACCCTAAGAAATATCCTTACTACCTCAACTCTTAAAACTGTTTACTACGCTCTCTGCCAATCCCTACTAGCATACGGCATTATTACTTGGGGTGGCTGTGCACAATCTATCATCGAACCTCTACTAAAAGCCCAAAAAATGGTAATATCTATCATTAACAAGCAACCGACAAGATACCCCTCCAAACGACTCCTCATCGAGTATAACGTCTTAGACACACGGCAACTCCATCTAAAATTTATGCTAATACATTTCCTGTTCAAATACAAAAACAAAACTCTCTTACAACACAACTACACCACCAGAACAATAACCAACAGATACTACAATGTACCTACACTACACACCACGTCAGCTCAAAGACAATTTTTCTTCCTACCTCCTAAAATCTTTAACCTTATCCCTGAAAACCTAAAAAGGTTGAGTCAACCCCATTCCTTTAAAATACAAATAACGAAATGGATCCTTGCACATGGAATACATTACAATTTTAACACCCATTCACTCTACACTCTATCAATTTAATCACCTTTCAGACAAAACATAATATTTCTCTATTTTCTAAATTAGCGGCATTGTATGTACAAGATTAATTAGTGTGAACTATAGCTAACAACTCCTCAAATTTTTCATTTTCAAATAATTCTCTAACTTCTCCATCTTCTTTTTGTAATCCAATCTAACTATATTATATAAGTATATCATTTTCTTATTATAGAAGATCTGTGTGCATAGTATTAAGAGCAGGCAAAACATAATATATCTTTATTTACTATCTAAGCAGCATTATATGTATAAGACTGATTACTGTGAACTATATATATCAATAATTCCTTAATATATATATATATATATATACAGGGCTGGGCAAAATACATGCTTTGCTGTAATTGAAATACAAATTACAAAATACTTTTTCACATGTATTTAAAATACGAAATACAAAATACTTTCATGTCGTGTATTTGAAATACAAAATACAAAATACAGTATTTTAACCATTTTTTTATTTCAAATACAAAATACAAATTACAAAATACAAAATACATTTTGTTTTGGTAGAACCTTTGGTTGCAATAAATTGTCGTAATAGCCCATATCTAAGGGTGCGTTTTCATAGAAGCAAAACTGAGCAGAGTGAAACAGAGACGTGCTTAAATTGACTAATATTGCTCAGCAGACACATCTCGTCTCCGCTCCACTTATAAAGTTTTGTGGTATAGGACTTAGGTGTTAGATTATGATAATTATTATTATAATAACACTAGCTGGTTCCCGGCATGCGTTGCAATACCATATTCAAAAAAATAAATTGTTTCTCCCTGCATGTCCTTTCCTGTGCGTCCCCGTTCTCCTACCGCATCCCCTTCCCCTCTTGCATTCCCCTTCCACCTTCCCTGCCTACCCTCTCCACTCTCCCTCTCCCCCATCCCGCCAACCCCCCTCCCGCGTTCCATATATTTAGTCCCAGTACATTCAGTTTTCAAACAACTTGCGTGCCAGCTATTACAATTTTTTTAATTCAAATTTTCATTTTTCACATATTACAAATATATGAGAAAAAATATGCACTACAAACTGAAAACTTCGTGTAAAATCAAAGAAACTGTCAATTTATTTGCAGACTTTTTTAAAGATGTGTATGAAACTGATATCCCTGATGAACACATTCCAAAATTTGAGTCAGATATAAATTTACAACTAAGTGAGATACATATTGAGATTAAAGAAATTGCGGCATGTATTAAACTACTGGAACCTAAATCTTGCTCAGGGCCAGACAAAATTCCCCCCATATTTCTTAAAAACTGTGCAGGCAGTGTCTCTTACCCACTGTACCTACTCTTTAATCAATCACTTTTAACGGGTATGTTCCCGCAAATATGGAAAAACAGCTTTCTTACTCCAATATTTAAAAACGGAGACAAGTCTTTAGTTGAAAATTACAGACCAATATGCATACAATCGTCAATACCGAAAATTTTTGAAAAGTTAATACTTCAAAAAATATGTTCTTGTATAAAATTTAATATTTCATCATTTCAACACGGTTTTGTCTCTGGCCGATCTACCTTAACTAACCTTACACTGTACGAAAATTTCATCTCAGATGCCCTTGCTAATAGAGAACAAGTTGACTCGATTTATACGGATTTTAGTAAAGCCTTTGATAAGGTTTGCCATAAAATTCTTATAAATAAATTGTCTAAACTAGGAATAAGTGGTAAATTGTTAAGTTGGATTAAGAATTACTTATCAAAACGTGTACTTACTGTCTGGATTAAAGAACACTTGTCTTACGAATTTGAAGCCACTAGCGGCGTGCCTCAGGGTTCGCACCTTGGTCCAATATTATTTATACTATTTATAAATGATGTCACTTCCATATTCTCTAATGTTAACATATTATTATTTGCCGATGATATGAAAATATATAAAATCATTAAAAATACGTATGACTGTTTGTCCCTACAAACCAATTTTATTAAATTCGCAGAGTGGTGTACAATTAACAAACTTACACTTAACATTAAAAAATGTCAAATCATGAGTTTCTTTAGAATTAACCCATTGACCACAGAATTAATGAGCAAAAAAATTGGCCTTCACCACTGAATTAATTTTGTACCAAAAATTGAAAACCTGCATTGGTGTACTAAATCCATTGTAACTTTTAAACCATATATTGAAATGAATTAATTTCTTTAAATTTATTTACATATTCGATTAAGGTAAAGAAAAACATTAAAATAATTTTTTTTTAAATATTTAAATATGTGTAAATAAGGATACAAACATAACCATCTCTTTTTTCGTAAGTTTTTTTCCACATTTTAATTCAAAAAGTTACAAGAAAACATAATATTCATAAATCGAACAATAATAATTTTTATTTTTTACCTATACGTATGTAATAACTAATAAAATAATTTGGTATGATAGTCCTCAAAGCAATCAGGGACGTTCAGGGTCACTACCAAAAGCCTACAACCACTCGCAATTTTCAAGAAATTAAATGGCGGCTGGCAGCATACAAAACTTGGAACACAAATATCAGGAAAAAAACATAAGAAACATATTATTGCCAATTCTATGAAATTAATGATTAATTACCTACAGAGCGTTCAGCATTTAAAATTTTATTCAAAAATGTCACAGTCGTGCTTGTTTTCCGTTTTTTGGCGGACCTACTCTAGCCCGTCAGCGTGCCGGGGTTTGTGGTTAAGTACCTGAGATGGACACCCGACAGGCTGCCGGGGTTTGTGGCCAATGGGTTAAAAACCCTATCAAATATAACTATTCACTTAACAATCACATTTTATTGTCAGTACCTGTAATAAGGGACCTCGGAATAACCTTCGACACTAAACTACTATTTACCAACCATATTGATATCGTAACTAATAAAGCTATGAAAATGCTGGGTTTTATTCTAAGGTTATGTAAGGATTTCAAAAATATCCACACATTTAAAATACTATACACAACTCTGGTTAGGAGTCATTTGGAATATAATTCCCCCATATGGAATCCTTTCTACAAAAGCCACGCAAACTCCATTGAAAGAATCCAACGCAAATTTCTGAGATCAATTAATTTTAAATTAGGAATTCCCGCGGATGATATAAACTATAATTCTCTTTTACAAAAAATGCGACTCTTATCGTTAAAAGATAGAAGAATAATTAATGATCTTATATTTTTATTTAAAATACAGAATAACTGGTTTGACTCCCCTGAATTGGTATCGTTAATAAATTATCATGTACCTTGCAGACCAACTCGATTCAAAACACCTTTTCACTGCAACAATAATAACACCAATGCAGGACAAAATTCAATCATAAATCGCCTGCATACTTTAGGCAATGCATACGCTAATATCGATCACGCCGCCGGTAACCTGGCCTCATACAAAAGATGCATCAAACTAAATTTGTCTGCTAGAACCACGTAAACACAATACATCAGGTAAACATAATATGCCTACCAAATTAATGAATACCCTAGAAATCACAGGTACCTACTTGTAAAATTTATCATATCGGCGTCGTTGACATCAAGTTGACATAATCCATGATACCTACCTATTAATTATTTCACTTTTTATAAAAAAAAAATTTTCTTGCTTCTAAGAGGATTTCTTACTTTTATAACTTTTTATATTTTATAACTTTAAATATTTATTAATTTTTATAATTTATATTTAAAACTTTCTACCTTTCAAAGATATCTTATATTTCTAAAATTAATGAATACCTTAGAAATCACAGGTACTTACCTACTTGTAAAATTAATCATATCGGTTCACATATACTTGGTCAAAGGTTCACATCGTTGACATCAAGTTGACATAATCCATGATATCTACCTATTAATTATTTTTACTTTTTATAATTTTTTGTTCTTGCTCCTAAAAGGATTTCTTACTTTTATAACTTTTTGTATTTTATAACTTTTTATATTTATTAATTTTTATAATTTATATATAAAACTTTGTACCTTTTAAGGATATCTATATTTCTATATTTTACTTTTTACTATAATATTTTTAACTTTTAACTTTTGTTTTTACTCTTTTCTTAAAACTTTATACTTTGTACTCTTTTCTTTATATTTTATACCTACTATACTTTATATATACATGTATGTTAATGGCACATGTTGTGCCGTGTATTTCAAAATAAATAAATAAATAAATAAATATTCATCAAATAAAAGAACAATCAATCAAATCTTGTACCTAAATAGGTATCTATTTAATATATCTATAATTTAAAAAATCGATATAAAGACAATAATTCTTTTGTTACAAAAAAACAGCTACCTGCTAAATTCAATTTCATCAAACGCGCGCTAACTGTCAAACGTGCGAAGTTAAAACAGTCGTTAAGTTTTCTGAAATTATCCAATTTTATGCAAAATTTTCTTAATTTTTCTTTCCGTAAAAACCTTCTATAAAGTATTATAAAACTTTAAAAAAATGAATGAAATAGGTAAAGTCATTCTGAAGTTATGGCGGACCAAGGGAAACAAGGATTCATTTTTATATATGAATGGATGAAATTTGTCTAGCGCAGTTTTGTGTTATTTCACTTCAAGTGCGCTCTACAGTAATTAACTCAAAATCTGGCAAATTATTCCTATAGTGCTTGATCTAATACTATGATACAAAAATGTACAATACAAAGCAGTGACAAGTTTAATGTAATATGATGCAAAATGTACTATGTATGTAGGGCTATTATACATAGCACAGGACAATAATAATAATAACTAGCATGACGCAAAAAAATGTACAGTACATTATACTAACTAACTAACTAACCATCACGCCGTTTCCCCGCAGGGGTAGGTAGAGAGGACGAACCACCAAACAACTCGATCTTGGCACACACTCCTTGCTTAGTTCACATTCATACATCGTCTCATACATGCTCTTCTATTATTCCGACTCTTCACATGGCCCGACTCAAGTATCTGAATCACTCGGTCGTGCCATGTCTTCCTCGGGCGTCCCCGACTTCTACCATTCACATTTGCGTCAAATATTCTCCTTACACTACTTTCCTCGTTCATTAGGTCTACATGCCCAAAGCATCAGAGCGTCCCTTTCTTAATCTTACTCATTATGCTTACATCAGCCTTGCATCCTTCGCGGATCTCCACATTTCTCACACGATCGTACATACGCCTCATTTTTACAGCATTCAGTCTACTTTTATCCTTCCTCTGCCAGTTCCATGCTTCACTGCCATACATAAGGGTAGGTACCAGCACTCCATTATGGACAGCTAACTTCGCTTCTTTGGACAGTTTTTTGTTGGCGCCAATGGCGTTCAGTCCTCCATTAATAGAGTTGCCTGCATTTACCCTTCTTTCAATATCTCTGTCAGCCCTCCCATCTCTCTTAAACATACTTCCCAAGTACACAAACTCATCCACCTGCTCCAAATACTCATCATTCACAACTATGTCGCACGTTGTTTTCATACTCTCTCTTTCAAATACCATGACTTTAGACTTACTTACAATCATCATTAACTCATTCTTCATACATACTTCGTTCATCCTAGATACGAGAGACTGTAGATCTTCCATAGTGTTAGAAATCAGCACCGCATCATCAGCATACAGTACATTATAAAGCAATGATATAAGAGAACTACAAATAATCATTCGGAGTGTCACCCTAGTTGTTTTGAACTACCTTTGTTTCTTTGTGGGCATAGTAATTTATTAAGGATTTGTTTTATGGTCTATATTGTTACAAATTACCCATCTGGTCACCAATATAATATTGTTATTTCTTACTTTCCGCATATAATATTTTAGTGTTTTGGATGTAGTGTTTTGTATTTTAGTGATTTTTTTGTATTTTAGTGATTTGTGTGTAAATGCACCACTCAAATTTATGAATTTAACCTCAATACAGGCTGCTAGCCTAGTGAGGTTAATATTTTTGTAAAAAAAAAAAAAATAAGAACACATGTATGGTGAGAAATTATAAATAAATAAATAAATAAAATCATTAGTAAGAGTGCTATAGCAAAGGACAATAGTACAGGGTTCTAGCATTTTTATCTATTTGTGTTTATTTTTCATTATCATTATGATCGCTAAATGTATTTGAAAATGTATTTTCAAGCCATAAGTATTTGAAATACAAATTACAAAATACCTCAGCAGCAGGTAATTGAAATACCAATTACAAAATACATTTTTAGGAAGTAATTGAAATACAAATACAAAATACGTATTTGTATTTCAAATACGTATTTCAATTACAAGTATTTCAAATACTGCCCAGCCCTGTATATATATATATATTTATGTCATACCACATTTTGTGGCTCATCTTAGAAGAAGCCACTTAAGTTGCTCATTCTTTCGCATGTAAGGGAACGTACCCAAACTACGTGACCAACTTTTTGCAATTTTTAACCCCCCCCCCCCCCCCCCCCCGGTGACCAAAATCCTAAGGAACCCGCCGCTTATTTGTATGGAGCGTGACCTTTTGAAGACCCCCCCCCCCCCCTAAAAGTGTCACGTAGTATGGGTACGTTCCCTAATATATACTTACGTAGATGAAGTACCAACATGCTGTCTTTTAAATTTTGTTTAAAATATGGTCAGCTATAATATGTAATCAAAAATTATGTTTATTTATTAAAAAAATATATCTTAAAATAACGTGCATTCCTTGATCTATTTTAAGAACACACTTACCGCATCACGCTACGTTGCCAAGTTTAATGCTACATATACATACCAATATAGTTCATATGAAGGTAGGTTGACAGAACAGGTCGGATGTTGCTTATTCACACATTTATTATTTCAAGCGGCCGTTTTTGATTATTGGCGCGTTTTTTTAAAATTGGAGTATGATTTGCTAATTAATATTGTTATTTATTTGGTGTTTACGGTTTTTTTTGTGTTAAGGTTTATTTTATTATTATCACAAATAAAATTAGGTATTTAAATACATATTGGTGTAGTTTCTTTTATTTGCTACATAATTATTTTATCTTAGTTTTATTAGTGTTTTCGAAAAATTATGAATAAACTTATTAGAAATATATTACATAATTTACTTTGTTCATTGATTCGTACGCTTCTTTAAGTTGTAGGTTGGTTTGCAAATTATAATTTTTAATATGTTTATTAATTTCATGTTTACATACAGTTTTATTAAAATGTGTGTAAAATGTAATTTTTATATAATGTTTTATATTATCATGTTATACCTACTTATCTTATCTTATCTTATCTAACCCTGTAATTATTTTTACACGTGTAAGCATTGTCTCCAGTTGTATGACACATAGGTAGGTACCTACCTTCCACCAATTTTATACACGTATTCTAATTTTATTATTTTCTATAGTATACATTGTACAACCAACGTCTCTACAATAGGCCGCCCCAAATGGTTTGACTAGGTGTCGCATCTGGGAGAGGGTGGTTGAGGGAGACCTTTTAACCTCTTCAGCCTGGCTCTCTCGACTCATCACCTTGCACCGCAGTAGAAGGGATAGACCCATATGCCCGTTACCGACACACTAATCCCAAGATTAGTGTCGGTGTGTGTGTGTATTAGAGCACAGGCGTCTGGTTTGATAGCTGTCCTTGTTCTACTGGTATTTCAATGGAAGATGCTCCGAGGAACTAGCGTCATTGATCCCTTTGGCACCGGTCCCTTTAGTCGGGTAACACGTCAAACGTGTGCCCAACATTTGTCACATGAGAACGGGTCATTTCTACGACTCATTTTTGCCTGCCTCTGTGTGTCCTCCCTCCTACAATACGGGTCTCAAACGTACCTTTCAACATTTCAAGGGTGATAAAATAAAAACGATCATTTTGAAAAAAAACTCTTTAATTTGAATTTTTAAAAACAAAAAATATTACTATACATACTAAAAAAAGTGTGTAATCATTTGAAAAATAACATAACACAATAAAAAAATAATTATAGCCTAATAACTTTATATTCACAATCATTATAAAAACAGCATAATATAATAAAAAATTAAATCATAATTAAAACCAAATAACTTTTTATTATACATCGTTCACGAAACATTTAGCGTTGTACATTACAGAAGAATCCTTCGTTTTTTTTTTATTTAACAAGGGATATCAAATTATACCTTGCACATAAATTTAACAAAAACTAAAATAAATTATAACCCTCCACAACCAATATCATGATGAAAGATAAAGGGGCCTTATTCGCCCGGTACTCTGTATGCCAGTATTACAAAAGATAAAATATATGGAACTGCTATAACGACTGCCAATGATCAAACTATGGAACAAGCCAACAGCTACTTTAAGATTGCTTCACGCTTTATATCAGCTGTAGTGGAATCGGAGTCGATACCTTTGGATCGTTCAATCGTTGAAGCCGGTATAGCGGTCTCTTAATCAATACAATTCATTTGAATTCAAGTTAAGCATCCTGGAGGTAGAATTCTCTTTTTCTCTGCAAATCCTTAGGTAAGGGCAATTTCTTGACACGGTGATTATTAATAAAATTTATTAATAATCACCGTGTCAAGAAATACATTTAATGTATTAATTTGCTTCCATGACCTCATTGACAATATTCCTGTTTGTTTTTTTATTTCGTTTATTTTCGTAGCGCCAGGATCAATCCCTTCGATGAAATAATTTGCAAAGTTTTTATAAAGTTCATCTTTTTTTTGATTAAGCCACCTCCTTCTAACTATAATTTTTTTTGCCATATTCCCATCAAGTAAATTACTTGGTAAAGACTCTTGGTCATTTTCTAAGCTATTATCCAACGTAACGTGATCCACATTTTCTTTATGTGATTCTTCAGGTTGAGGGACGGAATCTATTTCATTTTGTAAAGTTGTTGTAATGTTCGTTCCATTATCAGACTGTGATCGGCAAGATATTTTTCCCTCAGCTAATTGCAGTAAATTCAAGCCAACTTTACCTTTCTCAAGAGCTAGTTGTGGTATCATGTAATTCCCTTTATGTGTACCTGGTGTATGCCCTAAGAAATGAGACAAAGCATTTACATAAGCATTATTCTTTCCAGCTACTTGTCTCATGGTTGCAACATGGTGCCGCAGCCCAGTTGAAGTTATATGATCTGAATTCACAAAGGAAAACTTGTGTCTTAGTTCCCTTAAAATTTGCGTGCCACAAAAATAAGGTTCACCTCCTAGTTTTGGGAATAAAAATTTGTTTTCATTTGGAATTCCAACTAAATTTCTGTATGCAAATATAGTGTCTACATTTTTTTTCATCTGATTTCGAAGAAGTATTGGAACTGTTCTCCCCCTTTTTCCTGGGATATGGAAGCAATATAATGTATGTATAGCATTTTGCTCCTCAGAACTCATGATTTCCAATATTTCTTCAGGAATGTCTTGTTTTTCACTTTGGCTGGCTATATAATTTTCTAATGGAGCTCTTGCAACTTCTCCTGCCCTCCTCCTATTAAAAATTATAATATGAGCAATTGTTATTTTACATAGCTCCTCATAGGCGATATAAGACTTTTCACATTCAAATCGTTGAGCTATATTCACTTCTAGTTTCATAACTTCCGTGCATATTTTTTTTATATCAGTAGTTAAAGGCATGACATCAGTTTTCAGCATTTTTTGAGTTTTCCTTGATTTTTCAGCGTTAGTAGAAATTTCAAATTTCCAAGCGTGACCAAAGATTATTTTAAATTCAGACAACTTGTTTTTTATAACATTTTTGGATGAAGTGGTCAGCACAGGATTCTGTATTGTTTTACGCATCAAAATATCAGCACAATCTTTTATAGCTGTACAAAGTCGTTGAGGGATGCTAGGAATTTTTACAGAACCTGTACTTTCATCGTAACCACTATTTATTTTGACAGCGTCTATAAAAACATTAAAATGTATAGGGTCAAATGCAAGGTCAAATGAGGATATTGCAGGATTTTTTTCTTTGATGACCATGAACAGTCTAGCGAGATCTCTCATCTTGGATGTAATGTGTGTTTTCAAATGATGTTCTTTATGATTGCTTAATAGTAGGGAACCATATGCACAAATTAATGGCTCAGACTTTGCAATTTTTGCAATAGGATCATTTTTGAACACAGGAAATATCTGAGATCTTAAAGATTCAGTGATCTCAGAATTGTCTGGGGATAATAAAATAGCGGATGATTTTAACACTCTGCAGCGTTTTAGTGGATTTCCTTCATGTGATTGTTTTCTATTTGAACATTTTTTCAGGTGTCTATAGAGTAAACTTCTTTTGAATGTGCCACAGCATTCTATACAAACCGCATAATCTTTAGCTGTCGCAGTCGTTCTTGGGCGGCGATTCGGTAGTATTATTCCATCAACTCTATTTATCGCGTCCTGATTATATAGATAATTGCCTCTATTTCTTATTTTCTTCGAAATTAATTCACGCTTTTTTTTTCGTTCACGCAGATCGGGATCTAAAATTTTATTATATTCAATCACTTCTGCCTCTAAGGGATGTTGGATTGTGATGTGGCGTACAAAGTTGGTTATCAGCTTGAAGCAGTATGGACAGAAGTTTTTACGGTCATAAACTCTTGGTTTTTTACTAGCTAAATCAGATGTACATTGTTTTGAAGTTGATGACACATAGCAGTCCGTTTTCTCCTGCTTCCCTGGATGATCGCTGGTATATGAATCTAAAATTTAAAAATGCAATAACATTTTATAACATATTTAATAAATTAAATTTGTGTGGAAAATTATACAGAGTGAATTATACAAAGTTACCACACAAACTTAAACCAGCGATTCCTGAGCATATGTGGTGTGTCAGTCATTTTATTATGGGATGACTTCTTTGTTCGGTAAACTTAAACGTTCACGGGGTCGAGAAGTTTTCTTTGTATTTGTGTTTTTTGCGTTTTGTTTTGTTTTTTTTTTAAATTTTTTTTTTAACATTAACTCCGGCCTCCATAGTCCGGCCTATTTGACGACCGCCATAGTCCAGTGGGTAAGACTCTTGACTCACAATCCGGAGGTCGCAGGTTCGAACCCGGCATGCGCAAATTAATTTTATTTGATAAATTTGTGTTATTTCACAATTAATTCATTTAAAATAATATATAGTATATTTGCGGCACGTTCCAGAGTGGAAGATACTATCAGTATCGCCCTGGTGTAAGTAAGAACACCATTCAGAATTAAAACGTTGCTTGAAAATGACTTTATCCGTGTTTGGTGACCAGATCTGAATCACCAGGTACTTTCCAACCTTCCTATTCGCCACCTCCTTCCCCTCCCCACTACCTTCAGCCTCACAACATACCCCGATTGGGGATTCCATGGTGTCACTGGCTCCAGACGGGAGCAGTTGAGATTCTTGTGCGGTATTCCCTGTAAAAAAAAACTCCACACAGGAGGCCCTTAAGAAAACGATTTCCCTCAAGGCCTATGTCATCTAAGATGCTGTGTGGAGGGTCTTTTTGAGGAGAAGAGGGAGTTAACATTGGTCTTGAAGAGGTGTAGTCGGTGCTTGATGATGTTTTCCAAAACTTTGCCTAGAATTGGCAATAATGTTATAGGCCTATAAGCTCCTATGTCCGTCTTCGGCTTACCGTTACCCTTTGGTATAATCCGGAGCACGCCCTTCTTCCATTCCGTAGGAAATTTTCCCCTACGCAAGCACATCTCCAACACCTGGTAGAACTCCTCTTTGGCGTGGATCCAGACATTCTTCGCAATTATTCCATTCAATCTATCAAATCCCGGTGCCTTTTTCGGACCCAAACCCTTAATTATTATTTCCACTTCAATTCGACTTAACGGTGGCATGCCGTTCCCCTGGGCGGGCTCACTAGGTGGTAGCCGTGACAGATTTCTAATCTGTTTATGGTGAACACTTTCCCCTATTACTGAGTCTAACGGAACTAACTTGCCCAGAAGTGTCTCAAGAGTGGAGGTAACATCGACACTCTCAACGTTCCCGAGCACCACGCTCGACAAGTAACTTTCAGATCCTTTTCCCGTTTTTCCAACGACGCTGTGGATTTCCCACGGGTTGGCGTTACCCACTTCATTAACCCAATTATGCCAGGCAGCTCGTTTTGCCAAAAGGACACCCGAGCGATAGGCACCTCGTGCGGCCCTAAAGCGGGCTTGGAGGACAATAGCCTCTTCGGGCGAGCATAAGCTCTGCCTGACCACACTGAGATTCCTGTAAGCGCTTTTAAATGTACCCTTCAGCAAAGTCAGCTCTTGTGTCCACCACGGCGTCCGAATAGCCTTTTTAGGGTTAGTTCTTCCCAAAGAGGCTTCTGCGGCCGATACCACCGCCACGTTGAAAAAATTCCCCAAATTGTCCGGTTCCCTAGCTGCTACGTCGTGAAAGCCCCTTAATGATTGGCGTAGCGCCTCCCCAAATTTATCCCAATCCGCCCTTGTGGTTCTGAAATTCCACGTAGACCGTGGAGTTTCTGTCTTTGGAATACCCACAGAAAAAGTTATGAGTCTATGATCAGAAACTAACGCACACTCGTGAACTTTCCACTGAGATATTTTAGTCGCAACAGATCTAGAACATAGAGTGAGATCAATGTTACTTTCGCCTCCGGGTCCTGAAAAAGTAGAAAGCATGCCCGGTTCATTGAGGATGAACAGACCTTGCGCCGCAATAAGGTCTTCGACAGCAAAGGATCTTTCCGTCCGAATTCCGTTATAGTCGAACCAGAGAGGCGATCGCGCGTTGAAGTCTCCACCGATAATTACGTTTCGACCTCTTAATTTGTGAAGGGCTCGCGTTAAGCTCAAAATATGCGGTTCAACAGGATTACCGTACTTAAAGTAAACGGAGATCACGATGATTTCCGTGTTAGCTAATTTAATGGATACACAGGTTTGGTACTCGTTTGAGAGCCCTCCCAAGAGGAGGGGTCTGATCAAGGAAGTATTGACCAGGACACCCGCACCCGGAGAGGAACCCACCTCGAGCACCGCACCCGGACTATTAATTCCAGGAGTTTTGCCTTGCCACACGTACTGCTCCTGAATAAGCATGATGTCTATGCCGAGGTCAGACATCACCCGCTGAGTCTCCAGGGTGGCCACCCGAGACCTTTGCAGGTTCGCCTGACCAATGGTGAGGGAATTAGCGCCCGCCATAGTCCGTCATACGTACTTGTACCTCTATAGCCGCTCTGTGGGCAGGGCAAGCACGATCTCCCGTAGAGTGGTTCGCCGGCTTTTTAAACCTTGAGCAGGTAGCGCAGACAGCGGCCAGTGCTTTTTTGGGGCAATCCTCATAGTCATGGCCGGTTGCGGCGCAGTGGCGGCATGTTGTCGTTTCCTGGGTGCAAGATTTGCTCACGTGGCCATACAAGTGGCATTTATAGCATCTCGTTGCACCCAGATAATCCCGAACACGGCAGGCGTTCCACCCAAAGTAGCAATGTCCGCTGTCTATTAGAACCTTCCTGCAGTCAGGATGACATGTAATAATCATATTCATGGTAGGGGCATCCCTCCTACCAAAAAGTGATACCCTCCGCATGGTTCTGAGGTGGTCGTCCTTAGTGAGGGTGCAGTTCCCTGTGATATTATTTACGAAGATCTCCTCAAATAGGGCGGCATCTTTGGAGACGTCACCCCTCGGGACGTCGTAAAGTACGATTTTGGGTAGGCGGCCCTGTGGACTGATCATTTTTATACCACTAGCAGAGAGTTTCTCGGCAGCTTTCTGTATATTTTTCAACCCCCCGGCACTGGATGTCTGCAGGAGAAAACCTCCTCCCTTAATACTTCTAGTGCGGACCGCTTGGAATCCGTCTGACTTTGGATCTAGGATGGAGGTGATCACTTTTTTAGTGTCCTCCGACGTTTTACCTTCCGGTACCGTGGGGTAGAATAATACTGTCGGCTGTTGAGGAGGTAAACCGCGCTCCTGTCCATCGATAAAGATTGAGGCGCTAGGTGTAGCGCCAGCCGCACTCGCGTACGTTTTTTTGCCCGCGTTTGTTTGTTTTCCGCCTTAGGGGGGGGCAACAGTGGGTTTATGTTTGATTAAAAGGTCGATTTTTTCAACTAAGCCAGCTTGAGAGGTAATGACTTCCTCGAGGGCTTTAGCCCTTGCCTTCAGCGACGCATTCTCCACAACCAGGATAACTAGGTCTCTTTTAATTATGTCGACCGCTTGAGCGACAACTTGTTTCTCCTCCTTATTCATTTTGTTCCTACCCTCTGTGACAGCACCTGTAATTTTTGCGAGGTTTTCCCAAAACTTATTCAGGAAATCTTCGAAAGGTTGAGCTTCATCAGAGCGTGGGAGCTTTTTGTTTATTTGAATTGGAGACTTACCTCCCACTCCCTCATTAACATTATTGCAGAAGCCTGCCGTAAGTCGCCGAGTATCTGACTCCTGATCCTTGTCAGGAGACGTAATCATATCAGCAATCTGTAACGACAAGCCTAAGTTAGTTTTATCTCTTACCGGAGATTGTTGAGAGGTTCCCGCAGTAGGGTCTGTGGTCTCTAGTGAGCGCGCAAATTCCACAGCATCCTCATATTCCATCTCCGCCAGACGTGCCCTGTGGGCCATTTGGCGGTCTAGGTCTTCCGAGATCCGCTTTAAAATCTCATCTGCGCGGTCCATATCTTATCTCAACATAACTTACCCTAGTTTTAAGAAGAGAATTTAATTGTAGATAATATTACACTCCGAAACGAAGGTTAAAACAAATGAAATTACGGGTTACGACACTTATTCGATAGAGTTTCACAGCGCGGTTTTAATGGTATAACTGTTTCCACGATTCGTTTTCACTGGGGAAAGTTATAGGTTTCTACACTTTTTATTGATTTTTTTTTTTTTAAAGTTTTAATAATGTTTTTTCAGAAAAATATATTTGAACACCAAGTACACCTATTCGATAGAGCTTGATAGCGCGCATTCACTGATATATTTTTTTCCGCGGTCCGTTTCCGTTATCCAAAGTTACAGACTTCGACACTTTTTTGTGGGACGCCAAGAAGGCTCCCACAACCGGTGAGCTTCTAACGGAGTCGAATATTTTATGTTTCAACACGTTATTCAATTCGGCACAATTATTTCACACTGTATGCACACTATTACTATTTAAAATTGGGCAGAAATCTGCTCAAAAAAACGATTTAACAGGGGCGGAGCGCGGGTCGGTAGGATTCGCGCAACGGAGCGATGTTAAAATAAACTGTCCCGCACGGTGACGGAACTGGAACTGGAACAATTCGGCTTTGTCCCCGGCAAATCCACGGAGCACGCCATTAAACATGCGCTTGAATGGGTGAGGGTATGCCAAAAGAGGTACGTTATAGGCATCTTCTTGGATATCTCGGGTGCCTTTGATCACGCGTGGTGGCCGATGATACTTACCAAGCTGAAAAGCAGGAACTGCCCGCGTAAACTGTTTTGAGATTATTAGTGACTATCTAAGTGGTAGGACAGTTATCATAGGGCACGGGGACGTTTTAATCACCCGAACAGTCGACATGGGATGTCCGCAGGGGTCGGTTCTCGGACCCGACCTGTGGAAAATCTTGTTCGACGACTCCTCCAGGTTGCCCTTGCCTGAAGGTTGTATATCGGTCGACTACGTAGATGACAAATTGTTTTTGGTCTCTGGGGACAGTAGGAGGGAAGTGGAATCTAAGGCTGAAGAAGGTTTACAAGT